>OZ021730.1:33271441-43271441 GCA_963978545.1 Linyphia triangularis
TCCTCCCCGGTATCCCTCGTGACAGGCGGGGATACTAACCACTATACTACCGAGGATTTTGGGGTTTGAACCAGAGACCTTTAGACCTTCAGTCTAACGCTCTCTCAATTGAGCTATTTCGGCACGCTTTTCGTTAAAAAAATTCTTTCAGTTCAAATTATCCAAAAATGACAAATAAAAAAACTTCCCCCCCCCCCCCCCCGCATATTTAATTATGATATTCTGCCAAAAAGTTTGAAATTATAACCTAAAAATTAAAGAAAATAATCTCAATTTTATGTGTATACCTTAAACAAAATTCTTTGGGTTCAAATTATCCAAAAATAACAAATATAAAAGCCTCCATGGCGGGGAATCGAACAACGATGAAATGCGTGCCGAAATTGCTCAGTTGTGAGAGCATTAGACTGAAGATCTAAAGGTCCCTGGTACGATGTCGGGTTTCGGTAAAATCCTCGGTAGTATAGTGGTCAGTATCCCCGCCTGAAACGCGGGGGACCGGGGTTCGATTCCCGCCGGGGTGGTTTTTTTATTTTTTATTTTTGGATAATTTGAACTCAAAGAATTTGGTTTAATGAAATGCTTGCCGAAATTGCTCAGTTGGGAGAGCGTTAGACTGAAGATCTAAAGGTCCCTGTTTCGATCCCGGGTTTCGGCAAAATCTTTGGTAGTATAGTGTTCAGTATCCCCGCCTGTCACGCGGGAGACCGGGGTTCGATTCCCCACCGGGGAGATTTTTTTTATTTGTCATTTTTGGATAATTTGAACTCGAAGAGCTTTGTTTAATGAAAAGCTTCTGAAATAGTTCAGTTGAGAGAACGTTAGACTTGTGACTGCAGTCAGAGGCCCCTGTACTATACCGATGGTTATCAGGTTTACGGCTCCAGACTTTTTTCTTATCTAAGCTTGCAACATTGTACTTCTACGGCATACTTCTTGTTAGTTGAGTTTCTGGGCTGTATATACTCTTGAAAAATGAAATAAATAAATTGAATTTGAATGCTCAAGTTGAGATGTTGTGTTTTTTTAAATTGATTAGAACTGGTCTAATCAATGATCCAGTGAAAGTTTTATTGTAATGTGTGAGAGAATTGAAGATATGGTTGGCTAGTTTTGAGCTAAAAATTTATGGCTATTGTTGAAGATGGATGGAATTGAATTTGTTTTGTTTGTGACAGGCAATTACTCGGATAAGTGTAAGTTAGTTTGTTTGTCCTTATTTGGGCACATAGTGTTTTCCTCCGACGAATGCATTCACATAATGAATTGCAGATGAACAAATCGATTAAAAATTTTGATCCATATAAGTAGGTGCAGAAGATACAATTTAAGGGCAAAAATTGTAGCAAGAGATTGGAAATTGTTTTGGTTGATTTTATTTAATATCTCTTTTTTTAGATGATAAATGTTAATAGGTTGCGCAATTACCTCAAGTATAATTTTTTTAAATATAAATCAATCAAAACGATTTCCTCCCCAGTCTTTTATCCAATTAAAATATAGCTTGCTGATGAAAATATACAAGGGAGATGGGATTAAAAAAAGAAATTGGGGGGGGGGGAAAGGAGGGGGATTACTGTAGTCATGGTGTTGGATCACAGATATCCCTCCCTCTTGTTTGGAGGTAATCGATTATGCATTTAGCATTTTTAATCATCCCCTTATGACTCAGCATCAATCCTTTCTGAACATCATTCCTTTTCCCTGGGTCCTTAAAATGCCACTTAGTTGTTAATGGGCAGGCATATGCATAATGGTCAAAGACACCTATTTCCCCACACACGCATCTATCCGTGTTTTCTAACTACTTGAAGTTGAAGTATTTGGGGCATGGCCAGTGACCTGAAATGAATTGCGTCAATCTTGTGTCACCTATGTTGGTATCTAGCTCTACTTTGCCCATGAATTGATACACTCTTCTGCCATGGTCTGCATTATCCCATGTATATTGCCATTTTTTAATTGACGTCTGTCTTGTGCTGATTTTAAGATGGGACCTGGGCCAAAAGAGGTCTATCTTTTCACTTACTTGTTTTAGGGCTGCTTTATTTGCCTGCGTGTCTTCCCTTTCATTTACCTTGTTTCGGTTGTGAGCCTTGATCCATTTGATGGTGATGAAGTGTTTGTGCCTGTTGTCACTCAGTATTGCATGTATGTCTTTGACTAGTCGTGGGCTTGGTTTGACAAGGTTCCAACTGACATTTTTGTCAAAAATGAGTTTTTTATACCATTGCATTTCAGATAAAGAGTACTATCACTGGTATAATTTTCATAGGGCTCTCATGGATAATAATAAATTGACTAGAGTGACAAAGTTCCAACTGCTAAAAAAAATATCGCAATGTTGGTTTGACAAGGTTCTAACTGCAGCTAGAACTTTGTCAAACTATAAATAATCTTTTTTTAACATTCTGTCCTTAAAAATATAAGTGATCTTTATTCAGTTGTTGAATTAAGAATGTTAGCATAGTGCACAGAGTATAAACAATTATTGTTTTAATAATGTTGCAGAAGTTTTGCATTTATTAGTATATTTTTAACATAATCCACTCAAATTATTTTCCAAACATGTCATTGCAATAAAAACTACGTTAAGTATAGAATTTTAAAGGTTCGATTACATGAATGATTTTTCTTTTAAGAAGTGTTTATTTCAGTTTATCGTTCGACTTTAATATTGTATTATTGATTGAAAAAGTTTTTTGGAAAATAAATGCCGATAATTTTTGCTAAATATATCAATAGAACTTGGAATATTGAAAAGAATATTAGATTACTAGCGAGATGGTTTACATTTGAACTAGTTGACACAGTTGTTTATAACATGTATATGCTGTTTGTTATGATTGTTAATAATTATTGATAAATCATCGAATCAAAATTCAGATAAAAGTGACTAACTGAAGATGATGAAGGTTCTTAAAGACGATTTTCATTTACATTTTTTTTTTTTTTTTTTTTTTCTTAAAGGAGCAAAAATGCAAGTTTGAAAAATATTTTACCTTGCAACTTTGTCTATATCCCAGAAACCAGTTTATACTTCGCATTTACAAAAAGATTCGATGACGAACATACCTAACGAGAATAATCTATTCAAAAGTAGTAATAATATACGAAAACCTATAGGAGATCCTGATTT
This sequence comes from Linyphia triangularis, assembly GCA_963978545.1. Taxonomy (NCBI): domain Eukaryota; kingdom Metazoa; phylum Arthropoda; class Arachnida; order Araneae; family Linyphiidae; genus Linyphia; species Linyphia triangularis. Next base: position 33,274,581 of record OZ021730.1, read on the forward strand.
TGTTCGTGAATACATTAAAATTTTTCCAGTCGTCGAGTCTTCTACTTTTAAAACTTACCTTGGCTTAGATTTGAATATTGCAAAACCATCTGATCTTTATTCGGAGAAATGCTTTCAACAAGAAATTGACCTGGTAAAGAAATCAATGTACTACTAAATTTTCGTTAACGAATTATATCTTGATTTTCATGTACCAAAGTATGATGTTTGTGGTACACGTGAAAGATACAAACTGGCTACAGGTTCGAAATCAGTACCTACCGAGTTTGAAAAAGAAAACGAAACGCATTTGATGGGGGGGGGGGGGAAGCAATGAGACAGGAACGTCATCAGGATAAACAGAATGGTACACCAGTTTTAATATTTGATTTGCAAATGTAATAACTTGTCCTTGTGCAAATATTAGTTAATTTTTTGTACACTCTAAGACTTAATGTCTACAACTTAACAGCTTATTACAGTGTTACTAAAACTATATATTGTGCAATATGGTAGAAAGTGATGTCAGAACGAGCTGGATTGATTGGTTGGTTGGTTGGTTGGTTGCAGATTATCTTGCACCGTCAGCAACACGAGGGCTACAATACGCCGAAACATTTGTCATTAGACAAGCCAACATACATTTACAAACACCCATGCCTAACACGGGACTCGAACCCGCAACCTCGCGGTCTAGAAGCTAGCAAGCTAACCACTATACCGTTTGGTAGGCCAGAACGAGCTGGAAATGACATAGAAAGTGCATTTAGGAAAATATTCGACATAATTGCAGAAGAGATCGAAGTAAACAATATTGTGACTTGATCTGACTCTTGCAGTTCGCAAAATAGGATATCCATAATTTCATAAGCAGTTATGGATTTAAAAAGAAAATAATAATAATGAAAAGATTTTATCGTTAACCATGAAATATTCAATTCCTGGACATTCTTGCGTTCAGGAAGTTAACATTGCTCACAGTTCTATTGAGAAAGCAATGTCAGCTACTGAATTTTATTCTACAATTAGATTACTCCTGTACTCTTAAAAGTGAACCGACAACGACCCTGTAGAATCATTCAAATGAAAGAAGAAGATTTTAAAGATTTTGTAAGTACATCTAAATTGTTTAATTACAAACAAATATCATTTGCACAAATAAAGACAATTTAATTTACACAAATTCTTCATGAAGTTAAATTTACATTGAGTTATACAAAACCCGAAATGAAGCAATTGGCCAACATAAAAATAATTGAAATCTCAAGACGAGGACAACTTATAAAAGAAGGTGAACATTTAACCGTTTTTCAGAATGCAGTTAAAATACATAAAATGGATAAAGAAATAAGTGATGCCGGTAAAAGACCAGTAGTATTATTCCAACTGTATTAAATACATAAAATATCCATTATAAATAATTAAATGGTCAACTAGGACCAGAATTCTGAAGTATCAGATGTATAATGTAATATTATATTTATTAACTAGCTGAATACCCGTGCTTCGCAACGAAATTTTCACATGGACAATATTTTAGCTAGCTGTGAGGCCTAGCGTTACGGAAATCTGTCATTCGTGTATAGGACCCAGTTTTTGGCGCTTCGCTCGCAGGAAGGTTCCTCGCTACGCAAAATCGAGCTCGCTTCGTTCGCTGAAAAGTTCATGGACACATAAACACAGGCTTATTTTACTCGTTAAAAGCTTCATTGCTATGCAACCATAGGCTAGCTTCGCTCGCTGAAAGGTTCATTGCAGCGTAAGCATAAGCTCGCTTCACTCACTAAAATCTAATTGCTACGTAAAGACTTAATATTGGAAGACTCTCCCTTGTCAAGAAACAAAAAATATTCCCCATTAATACAATAATACAACAACCCTTTAAGATTATTTTACCACGTGTTTGTGGAAAGCAAAATTAGAGGCTAAACTACTTATGTTGAAACTTTCGTAGATCTAGGCCTATTCGAAGTAGCTTTTTGTGGAAAAATTAGTTGAAAAACAAATTGAAATTTTAACATTATTTTTGTCAGTCCAATTAGAAGGGCAAAACTACTTGTGTTGAAAATTTCGGAAATGTAGCCCAATTACAAATCGTTTTGTAAAATATTTGTTAATTAATTTTAAAAAAAAAAATTAAAATTCTGTTTTTCAAAAATCTAATTATTAGAAGGCCACAACTATTTATGCTGAAAATTTCAAAGCTGTAGCCCTATTTAAAATCGTTTTGTAATATATATATTAATTAATTAAAAAAGTTAATTAATAACGAACTAAACAAAAATTTAAAATTCTGTTTTTCTAAAATCCAATTAGAAGGCCAAAACAACTTATGGTGAAAATTTTAGAGCTGTAGCCCTATTAGAAATCGTTTTATAAAATATTAATTAATTAATTAAAAAGAAACTAAATAAAAATTTAAAATTCTGTTTTTCAAAAGTCCACTTAAAAGGCCAAAACTACTTATGTTGAAAATTTCAGAGCTGTAGCTCTATTAGATATAATTTTGTAACATATTTATTAATTAATTAAAAAAATTAATTAAAAAAGAAGTAATTAAAATTTTAACATTGTGTTTGTAATGTATACAATTAGAAGGCCAAAACTACTTATGTTGAAAATTTCAGAGCTGTAGCCCTATTAGTAGCCGTTTTGTAAAATGTTTATTAATTAATTAAAAAAATTAATTAAAAAAGAATAAAATAAAATTTTAAAATTCTGTTTTTTAAAAGTCCGATTAAAAGACCTAAACTACTTATGTTGAAAATTTCAGAGCTGTAGCCCTATTAGATATCGTTTTGTAACATATTTATTAATTGATTAAACAAATTAATTAAAAAAGAACTAATTAAATTTTAACATTCTGTTTGTGATGCATACAATTAGAAGATTAAAACTACTTATGCTGAAAATTTCAGAACTCGACTCCAATTGTAAGTAGGTTTCTATAGATCCACAGAGCCACAGACAGATAGACAGACACTCAGCTTGTTTTATTATTATAGATACATGCAAAAAATTGTATTATATGTTAATTTTATTTTGTCGTACTGCTCAGGGGCGGTCAAAGGTGCAATCCCAGCAAGCCTTTGCTTGGGGCGCCAAATTTGCGAAATTTTGAGAGAAGGCGCCAAAAATCAGTTCTATATGATTTTTTTTTTTTTTTTTTTTTAATTTAGTCATTTTTCAAATTGAAAATTAACATTCTCAGGATTAAGTCAATAAATGTGTCTCCTGAACGTGCCTCCCTCCCTTCCCAAAATGAAACATGTCCCCCATCCAAAACGAAAATAGCGCCCCTGTGCCATATCGTTAAGAAATGTGATTTTTGTTTACCACTTCGAAAATCGCTAGGGTTCTGGAGATACAGTATTACCTCGATATCTCAAAGTCGAAGGGACACTAACAAAATTTTGAGATAGCGAGTTTTTGAGATAACAAGGTCGTAACCAAAACTTAACAATTCAGTTAAAAATTTAATATACTGAATAATTGTCTAGAAATTAGTCATTGTAGATGAGAATAAGTATAAATATGTAATTATAGTTGAAAAAGTCTAAATACAGCAATCTTAAGTTTTAGTCGAAAATAATAAATGAGTACATGAAATTGAAAAGAGTTAGTACTTACACTATAGTAATGTACAATACATATTAAATAAAATGTACAAGGATGAATTTATTCACTACTAGTTACTTAAAAAAGTCTAGCATCGTGGCCTGGCTAAAAGGGAAATTTTGAATCCCAAAAACGGTAGGGTTTTGCTTCATCGGAATAACCAATAAAAATGAGTTCTTGTGATCTTGGTTCGAATTTTGACTTGTGGAATTTGTTGAGGACGAAAGCTTTTTGACCGAAGATTTTTATATACGATGCAGTTGGTTTCCTGCCAAAAAAATAACTCGAACGGTGTTTTGTTTTGCATGATGCTTCGTAAAGGACATCTGTTTCTCAAATGAGCGTATTTTATTTGAAAAAGAATTGTGTGTTCTGATTCTGATAAATGATTATACTATTTGATTCTACATAACTCAATGACGATTTTTCTGGAAAACTTCATTTATTACTTCGAAAATTTGTCGACACAACAAGGTTTTGAGTGAAAACTCTTCAACATAAGAATTGAAATTAACATTAGGTGAATATGCAATATCAAGGGAAAAAATTATTTTTCGACATATCAAGTTTTTCGCGATATCGAAGTTCGAGATATCGAAGTACTACTGTACTAGATCTTTGAAATCTGTCTGCCTCAATTCATTTCTATCTTTACTATCGTGTTATGTCTTGAAAAAAAAATATTATTCTAGGGAAATTTCGTAAATTTCGGAGGGGCGCCAAAAGTTCAGTTCTGTATGGGGTTTTTTTTTCCCCTTGAATCATTCATTTTTCAAATAGAAAATTAATATTTTCAGAGTTAAATCAATAAATGTGTCCCTCAAACTGGCTAACTCCCTTCACAAAATGAAAAATGCGCCCCTACCATAGATTGCTCTACCATCTCCAAAACGAAAAATGCGCCCCTGTGCCTTATCGGTAAGAAATGTGGTTTTTGTTTACCACCTCAAAAATCGCTAGCGTTCTGGTGATACTAGAAGGATACATCTTTGAAATCTGTCTACCTCAGTTCTTTATCTGTCTTTACCTTCATGTTGTGTGAGTTGTGTCTTGAAAAGAAAAATTCAATGTACATATTCTAAGAAAGCTTCGTAAATTTGGGAAAGACGCCGAAAGATCAGTTCTGTATTCTTTTTTTTTTTTTCTTTTTTTTTTTTTCTTTTCTTTCTTGAATTAGTGAAAATCATTAGTGATCTGGTGATACCAGAAGGATACAATCTTTGAAATATGTCTTTAACATCCTGTTGCGACTTGAAAAGAAAAATAAATGCATTCATTCTAGGAAATTTTCGTAAATTTGGGAGGCGCACCAAAAGATCAGTTCTGTAGTTTTTTTTTTCTTAAATCAGTCATTTTCCAAATTGAAAATAAAAAATTTCAGGAATAAATCAATAAATGTGTTCTTCAAACGTGCCTCTCTCTCTTCCCAAAATCCCCTCCCCCCCCCCCTTCTCCACTCTCCGAATCGAAAAAAACACCCCTGTACCATATCGGTAAGAAATGTGATTTTTCGACATCGAAAATCGCTAGCGATCTGATAGACCCAGATTGATAAATCTTTGAAATCTGTCTACTTCAATTCTATTTCTGTATTTGTCATCGTGTTGCGTCTTGAAAATAAAAAAAAATATTCTAGGGAAATTTCATAAATTTGGGAGGGGTGCCAAATAGGGATGAGCCATATTTTAATAACAGTTAAAAGTTATTGATACTTAAACTCACGCGAACTAACAGTTACCTAATTTTCTAAGTAACAGTTATTCATTTATTATAAATGCAATAGATGGCGCTAGTATGTCCATATATTTCTGTTATTGAAGATCATAATATCAGAATCACGAAATAAAAATATATTTTTCTAATAACGGTGATTGGAAAAATATATTTTTTTATCGTGATTCTGATATTAGGATCCTGGTCGTTATTCCTGGAATAACTAACTGTATCCATCGAAATAACTTGTCTGAATGGATTAACTTGTCCGATTGGTATCAGTTGATACTGATATAATTTTCAATAAAAGTAGATATAACTGTTATAAGATATTGACGGAAGTTTTTGTATTGGAATAACTTTTGGACCATTCTTTGTTAGCGCTGCTTTTCAAGATGGTATTTTAAATTTCGTTTCGATTTTTGTTTTATAGTTCATTATGATTTTCAAATATTTTATTTTAATTATGTTTATTCAAATTAATTCGAATTATGCATCAATTTCTTGTTAGAGTTTATATCTCGGTTTCAGAATAGATGTTTCAGTTTTATTTGGATGCACATTATGAGTGGTGGGGTGAAGACAGGGCCGTCGTTAAGAATTTTGGTTGGGGGGGAAATCGGGATTTCCTTTTCCCGACTGAAATCAAGGCATGTCCGGTTAAATGTAGAAAATATAAATTAAAGTGTTAATAAATTGTTAACTAATTATTATTAATGCAAAATTAACGTATACATAATTTTTAATTAATTAAATGAATAATTAATTATTAATTAATGTAAAACTAATTGTTAATGCATTTCTTTATTTAATTGTGAATTATTTTATGTAATGTGCAATTAATTTTAATTACTTTTAAATTACCGTCTAAACAATTTTTAATATTTTATGGCATTTTATTAATACGTAATTAATGTCAAATTTCAAGTAAACTCCCATCATATTATAGTTAAAGTTCCTTCAAATTCATTTAATTTTTCATTTCTTTTTAGTAAATTACCCCTTCCATTCCGAACGAAGAAGATTATTTTTGGAAGCATTTTTATTTGGGGGCGAGGGGGGGAGACATTTATACTTTGCATATATATTTTCCCCCACAATCTTAAACCAATTCAGTAACTTGAGTAGTACAAATACTTCTTTCGATACAACTTTTTTTTAAATTTTCAAATTATAGTTACGAAAAAAATTAATTAAACGTGTAAAAGTGGTAGGAAATAGCACTTTAACACGGAATTAAATTGAGGAAAATTAATGATCAAATAGGTAACTTTTTTATAAAGAATTGTATAAAGGTTGATCAAAAAACCAATTCTGGAAAATTCTTCGTTTTAAAATTCTGGTGGACTATTGTATTACAGAAAATTCCCTACGCAAAGCACTGCAATTTTTATTATAGATACAATGTCAGGGACATAAGAAATATTCATTTGCATTCCCTCCTCTCTGGCTTTTGAAAAATAAAGTAACATGGAAAAAAAAAAAATTAATTTACAAATTTTTTTTTATATTTATCAATTTGAACAGAACATTAATGCCCCCCCCCCCCCCATACACACACACAATTATTAACTAACATCCAATTAGGAAATCCAATTCCCATCTTCGAAAAATAAAGGATTAAACAAAAACTTTTGTCGCCTTACACCTCCCTACAAATAATCACGTAGGCGCTCATAATGGACAATTCCCGTATTTTTTAAAAACGAGTGAAATTAGTACATATTTATGAAGAATTTCTTTCTGATTCCAAACATCAACAAAAGTTCTTTAAAAAAAATAGTTATTTAAATATTAAGAAAAGAAAATGCCAAAAAACCTGTCCGATCAAAACAATACACAAAATTCGTGACGTAAGCAGATCCCTGCGTTTCTATGGTTATCGTGAGGTTTGTGCCAAATACGTATCGTTAAAAAAGTTGGCGTTGGTAAACCATTGCCACATTCCGTACAGGTTGGCGTGATTTGCGAGAAACTTGCAAATCTGGTTTCCGAAACTGCATTTCAAGCCAAGATGTTTGAGATCTCTTTACGTCACTTTCAACGCCAATGATATGGGTCGTTTTCTCGCCAACCTCTCTCTAACAAGGTAATTTTGATCGCAAATTAAAAAAAAAAAGAAAAAGCGCATTGAGCAGAAATTTTTATGTTTATGGCCTTTTCGGAACATTTAGAATTAAAAAAAAAAAAAAATGCGGATATTGTCCATTGCATTGCAAAAGACAATAATTATTAAAAACGTTTTAATAATTATTTAATTTTTATATACTTTTTAACACGTTTTCTTAACTAAAAAAGAACAATTTTTGATTTTTATTGAAAAGTGTAATAATAGTAAAACTTAATTTTTTTATAACAATTCAATCCAGGAACTTACTTCTTAAAAGTAGTTACTTCAAGTATATATTTTTACCAAAAATTGCTGGATTTAATTTCATGATTTTTTTGTGGTTTCTCAAAGATGTGGTGTGGTTTTCCAGCAATAATTTTTGCAAATATTTCTCGTTTTTTGAACAATAATCATATGTTCAAGAAGGAAAGTATACTTGAAAATGCTAGTTTTTTTCCTAAGTGGGATTAAAAATGAAATTAATTACTTTAGCATTAAACCAAACTATAATATTTATATGCAGAAAGGTAATTTTTTCGCAACTAATTGAACTTCGAATTTAGAGAAAAAATATTCAGATCTATAAATAATCATGTCATAATTTTTAGCACAACAATCCAAACTGATATAAGGAATATTATCTGTGGTGGGTTTTTTGGGAAAAGTGTGAGGGGGGGAGGGAGGTATTCAAATCTACAGTGTTATTCCGATCTTGAGGAAGAACAAGTTGCACATTTGATCTTCAAAGCAAGAAAAACGTCATTGTCAACATGAAATTTCCCAAAACTCACCCCCATATCCCTTACCCACATGTAATGGTTATGATCCTAACTTGAGATTTATTGATCCAATTTGAAATATTTTTAAATGTATTTAGACTAAAAAATCTTAGTTTATCTGAAAGACAATTTTTCCCAATGTTTAGAGTATAAAGTAGTGAAATCCAGGATAGGTTGGTTGGTTGTTTTTCAGATTTATTAAGCGCAAGGGCCAAACTGCGCCAGAAATCGAGGAAAGGAGTGAAAGTATACTCACAATTTGCAATAGACTGAACCTGGTTGTACCGGACAATCTCGGGTCACAGCTATTTGAGCACGGTAAACATTAAGAATTTTAGATAGTATTATAATAAACCTTTCAGTACTTTTCCAAAGATTATTTTGTTGGAATAAATACGATATTGCATTCCAGTTTACATGTGGCATGTACTATTTGGGGAATGCATTTTCAATATATGAAGTACAAGGTGGTCGTAAAGAAGCCTTGCCTATATATGGGCCTCTAGCTTCCGTTCCGTTCAACAGATTGAGATGAGATTTCAGGTATAGTTATTCAGAAGTATGAGCACGGGATTCTGTGAATTTCAACAAATGGCGCTCACGCGGTTTTGGTTATGGTTACAGACACTCGAAATTTTCGAATGACAACACCTACTTTTTCTTGTCGCAAAATTCTCAGTGCCTGAGAAAACCCTAAAGAGCGTTGGAAAGGTACGTGTATCACAAAAAAAACCGGACGCATTATGCACGCATAAAAAAAAAGCTGTGCCAACGGCCAATTAAAACGCGATCGAGGCGCACGATGGAAATTTGCATTTGACAGAGGCCAAAGTTCACATGAGTGCCATCACAGGCAATTAAATCGGTTTTCTAAGCTGAATATTTGGCGAGCGGCCTCCATTGCTCCGATCGTGTTTTTGCTGGCCGTTCGCAGATCTGCTTTTTGTGAGTTCATAACGCGTCCGTTTTTTGTGATACACGTATCGTTCAAACGCTCTTCAGGGTTTTCCATTGCGATGATCATTTTTCGATAGTAAAAAGTGGACGTTGCCATTCGTAACTATAACCGGCGTAATCGTGAGAGCTATTTTTCTGAAATTTACAGAATTCCGACCTTTTACATCTGAATAACTGAAATCCTGAAACTGATTCACTGAATATAACTGAAATCTCATCTCGATTTGTTGAACGAGACTGCCACTACAGGTCCATATATCGGCAAAGTTTCATTATGACCATCCTGTATATAACATCATTTATGGAGAATGGAGTTCTACTTGACATTAATTGCAATAACTTGATAATGCGGGTTAATTTTCGTATACAAAACGTTTTTTTTTGTTTTTTTTTTTTAATTTTCTATAAAACCCTTAACTCATATGACGTACATTACACACTTTATGTAATTGACGTTTAATGGGTATGTCATGGTTTTTGAGGCATTATCTGACGTACCACAAATACAAGTATATCATCTACTGTAACACATCAAAGTTATCTAATGTCAGTGAAGATATCAATGATTAGATTATTTTAATGTTCCCGTCAAAAAATATATACTTACTCCAATTCAAAATTGCCGACTGTCAACTTAGGCTGCATTGTGATCACAATTTTGTAATGCTAATGATGATTTTAATTATTTGTTCTTTTTCCATTCAATATGTTTTGAAACATCCGTCACTAGGCATTTTTAAAAGAACGCATGAAATTTCAGAAATTTGCCGATTATAAGTCTTTCTAAAATTTTTGACGGGGTGAGATAATGAAGATATTTATATGGTAATATTTGCTTTCGCAGTCCATCATTGTAGGCGGCAAAAAAGACACCGACTCTCCTACAATAGACTTCTAGTGTAAAAATGCCGATTCCTCACACTCGTGTCACTCTGCATTCCGATATTTTTTTTTTTTTTTTCCAATTTTTTTTTTTTTTTTTTTTTTTTTTTTTTATTCAATTCGATTTTATTGTTGATCGACTTTAAAAAAAAAAAAAGATCTCGCTAAAATTTAGAAAATTTGCCGACTGTCCAACTTTCTAAAACTTTGGGAGGGCGAGTCGCCCCCTACGCCCCCCGTTCGCGTCGTCCCTGGGTGTAGAGGAATGTGCGTGGGGGGGGGGGGAAGTATCTGACGCAACATTCTTTGTGTTTAAATGACAGAGATGGGGGATTAGAATTAGGGATTTAGGAAGAAATGCATGCGTGTTTTTGCGGAAGGCTCTTTTGTTTATGTTACAAGAATTCCTTTGGTGGGAGTGGTTTTGAACGTTCGTTCGCATTTCATTTCAGTCTTCTTATGAGACTTTTAAAGACTCGCTGTGTTTCTTTCATATTGGTTGGAGGTAAGAAATTTTTTCGTTATTGTTTTGGAATAAGAAAATTATACTATATATAAAAAATAAAGAGTGCGCAGGATTTGAGTTTTTCCCTTTTGATGGAAAATAAATTATATTCTTTTCCTTGTAAAGCAATCTTCTAATTTCAAATCGTTATAATCAAAAGATTGTGTAGTAAATTTGGAGCGTAGCTAAATAGGTTTTAATATTAAACAAAAATGTGTTTATATTTTATATTTAACGCATTACCTGAGAGGTTTTTAATTTTTTTATGATCATTCTTCAATTTGAACTTAATAAAAGGAATTTATTATTTTTAAAATTGCGTTTCTTGATTAACTATGAATTGAATTTCTTAAATAAACATGACATTCATTTTTTTTAGTTTGATTAATGTTATAATATTTGAATTTTACTTCAAATTTTTATTAAAAATATTTTTATTCGGGTTGAATATTGTAACTTAAATTTATAATTTTTGTTTATAAATTTTTATTTCATGAATTTATGTATACATATATGTGGTCGTGACGGCACAATTTATTTTAAAATTATTTACTTTAAGTTTGCACACTATTCATTGCTTTAATATTGGATTTTTAATAATTATTTTTCTTCGATATGTTTTTTAAAGTGTATGCGTCTTTAATGCAGCTCTAAAATTTTATTAACAACCAAACATTTATTTAAACGTTGTTTTTAAAAAATCTTTAATAAGCTCAATTAAATTGGCTTAGAACAGTACTGGAAATTGGAATAAAAAGCTGCATTAATTGTTGTTGGACTTTAGACTTCGTTTAAATTTATCAAACCGAGTGATTTCAAGGAAATAGAATTCAATACAGGGAACCAGACAAGAGGTCATGAATATTTAAGCTTTTTAAATAGCATTTGGACTTGGAGAATATGAAACTATTTTTACAATCGAGTGGTTGATGAGTGAAACAAGCTACCGGACATCATTGTAAATTATTCTGGAGTCAACAGTTTTAAAAGACAGCTGGATCTATGCTGGGGGTTATTCAAAAAAGTTAAACTTTATCAACCTTGATGGGCCTTGTGCCTATAGTTGGTCGTCATTTTTGTATTTGTGTTTGTTAGTTAGATGAAACCGTAGCATATATAGCTTTACTTATTATGCAGCCTCCACCTCATCCCTTTAAATAGCGCTGTTGTCACGTACAAAAATTTGTTATTATAAAAGATTTGTTCTTATAAAATAACCTCAAAACTATAAATGGTTTCTTTTATTTTGATATTTTTACAAATTTATGTTGAAAGATGTTCTAATTTAAAATCGATTAACTGATATCTAAAGATAATGTTGAAGAAAAACAGTTATGTTTTATTTATTCCATGTACTTATTTTTATTTACCTTTTACTTTAAAAATAACTGATAACGGTTATAATATTTCGTTATTTCCTGATAATTTTAATGTAACTGCAGTTATTTAACAATAACTGTTAAGCTCATCCCTAGTGCCAAATGATCAGTTGTAAACGATTTTTTTTTAATCAGTAATTTTTTCAAATTGAAAATTAAAATTTTCAGGAATAAATCAATAAATGTGTTCTTCAAACGTGCCTCTCTCTCTTCCCAAAATTAAAAATGCGCCCCCCCCCCCCCTTCACTTTCCGAATCGAAAAAAGCGCCCCTGTACCATATCGGTAAGAAATGTGATTTTTCGACATTGAAAATCGCTAGCGATCTGGTAGTACCAGAAGGATAAATCTTTGAAATCTGTCTACTTCAATTCTATTTCTGTATTTTTCATCGTGTTGCGTCTTGAAAATAAAAAAAATATTCTAGGAGAATTTCGTAAATTTGGGAGGGGCGCCAAAAGATTAGTTGTATGTGATTTTTTTTTCTTAATTCAGATATTTTTCAAATTGAAAATTAAAATTTTCAGGATTAAATTAATAAATGTGTTCCCAAACGTGCCTCTCTCACTTCCCAAAATGAAAACTGCTACCCCCCCCCCCTCCCCCCGTCTCCACTCTTCAAATCGAAAAAGCGCCCCTCTATCATATCGGTAAGAAATGTGATTTTTTGACATCGAAAATCACTATAACGATGTGGTAATATCAGAAGGTTAAAAGCTTGAAATCTGTCTACCTAAATTCTATTCTATCTTTACCATCATGCTGTGTCTAGAAAAGTAGAAAGGAAAAAAAAAAAAAAATGATTTTACGGAAACTAGGTAATTTTGTGAGGGGTGCCAAATTTACGAAATTTGGCGAGAGGGGGCGTCAAGAGATCAGTCTTATATGTTTTTTTTTTTTTTTTTTTTTTTTTTTTTAATGTTTGAATCAGCCAATTGTTAAATTGAAAATTAACATTTTCAGAATTAAATTAATAGATATGTTCTCTATAAACGTGTTCCCTCTAAACAATCTACATTGTGTTTGATTGTCTAGTAATTATACTTTATTATTAGAAATTAATTTAGGAAAAGGCAGGTCAATAAAGCAAGTGTTCAGAGAATTCACTTTAATTCTATATTTTATTTTTCTTCGATCGAAAAAACATCTAGAGTAGATTAATTTTCTAGATGTATCATATATGAGTAATATATATTTGTTGAAATAATAATATTGACAATTTTGAGTTGCTTAATAAAATTATTCTATGTTATGACATAAAAGCGCAATTATAATTATTACATTCCAAACTATATAGATTAACGATTTACTGCAGATGCAATACATATTGGTAAAAAGGATGCTTGACAAGTATATTTATATATACTCATCTGTAGCAGTATAGTACTGTTATAATTATAATTGATAAAGGTATTTAATATATATAAAAAAAATTTACGGTTAGTTTTCACATTTTAAAGTTGAGGTACCTCAACCCATATCAAATAGCTGAACTTCACACGATGAGGTATTTATTAGGTTTTGCAAAAATCTTAATAATGTCTGAAATTCATGTGAAATAAGCGGAAAACCGCCGTTAAAGTTTAATGAGTTTTGTCCAAGCTGTCAAACCACGGGCGTACTGGCCATTTGGTTTTCTGGTGCATGGACCAGGTCGATTAGTGTAAATCCCAATTGCTTCCATATGTCCCTCCCTTTTTCTTTTGTTTGGAAGGAGTAATAGGATATTCTAAGAAAAATATGGGGCTATTGGGGACATTGGTGGAAGAGTGGCCGAAGATAGCTTCACGCCTGAGGCGAGAAAAAGTCCAAAGAAGTCTGAAGACCACCCGTGCCGTAATCGTGCAGACTATTGTTGGGCTATAAACCCATTACTATAGTTGGCGACAGAGCATCTTGTTCGGACATCTCAAAAAACCGCGGGGGTTACTTTTTCGGGGCGGGAAAGTGGGCTGCAGAAAGGATGGGTGATCTTGCTAAATAGTTGATGTAAAACTGTCGCCAATAGGTCGTGAGACTTGTTTGCTGACCGGCCACTAAAAAAAAAGTACCAGACAGAGACAGGGCAATAAATGACCCTCAAACTATTGTGCTGGACTCGTCAGCATTTTAAAGTTGCCGTCTCAGCAGGGTAGTGTAATCCATCATCCAGGAAAGCCAATTTGTACCAATACATCAGATTGAGAATCTGACTACAATAAACTATTGTAGATAGCAAAAGAGGTTCCCATTTAGTGCACGGTCCCGACTTGTAACAAAAAATCATGTACACCGGTCAACTTGAAGGAGAAGGGGGGAGTTGGTTAATTACGTAAAGGAGGAAATTTCCTAGAATGACTCAGTGTCCCCTTCCCTCAAGTACTTAGAAGGTGCCTGCCTGCATTTCCTTAAAAGTGGAGATGGCATATAGTCTCTGGGTGTGTCTTATAGACACCTTTAAGTTAGCGAGTCTCGTTGAAATTTTGACGGGAGAAATTTCGATAGCAAAAAAACTTCATTTTTTCACATTGTTCTCTAGTAAAAGTATTGCAAACTCTATCTGCGTTCTTTTGAGTTTTGTGTATAACAAAATGTTAGGAAAGAAAAAACCATCCGGATGGTTTAACAGGAAAAGGAAAGCTCAAGAAACAAAACAACATGAAAAACAGGCAAAAGTCATGAAACAGTTTTTTTATACTACCGTCTTCCACCTCAAGCGAAGAAATTCCGAGAATTGTAAGTATGAAGTTATGTTATTTCAGTTATGTTGAAAAAATTTAGTTATGGAAAGAATGTAGCCTAATTTCAAAACCAGCCATGCAATTTAATTTTATATTAAAATTGTTTTAGGATAAAATTGTAGAAGAGACTATTTTAAGATAAAATGGCGACTTCAATTTTAATTTTTGCAGTGATAAAATATTTTTTAAATTGGTATTAGTTATATGTTTCAATTTAATATGATCCAATGAAATACAGTAGTACTTCGATATCGCGAAAAACTTGATATGTCGAAAAATAATTTTTTCCCTTGATATTGCATATTCATCTAATGTTAATTTCAATTCTTATGTTGAAGAGTTTTCACTCAAAACCTTGTTGTGTCGAAAAATTTTCGAAGTAAGAAATGAAGTTTTCCAGAAAAATCGCCATTCAGTTATGTAGAAGCAAATTTATAATCATTTATCAGAATCAGAACACACAATTCTTTTTCAAATAAAATACGCTCATTTGAGAAACAGATGTCCTTCACGATGCATCATGCAAAGAAAAACACCGTTCGAGTTATTTTTTGGCAGAAAACCAACTGCATCGTATCTAAAAATCTTCGTTCAAAAAGCTTTCGTTATCATTTGTTAGTTGCATAAATGCACGCAATTATTATGTGTTTATTATGATTTTTTGAAATTTGACGCCAATCTCAATTACCATTGCGGTTTTTATTTTATGAATTAATAAAGCTAAATGATTATTGTCAACTGTTAGTAAATTCTTCTAAACTAGTACATGCTAAATGATATTGGTTTTTGTATTTGCAAGTCATTTTTAAATTCTTGCACTCAATAACTAGATATTTTTTAGTTTCCTAATGTACTGCTTCGAAGAATGCATGGAAACTTTATCGAAATAATTTTCTTCTAGAATGTATTTCAATAATTTTGTAATTAGTAATTTGTTAATTCTTGATGTTCATATTTCTTACGAAAACTTACTAAAAGTTCACCAATATTGGAACATACTGTAAAAACCCCAAATCTAATATTAGGATTCGTATTGCATTAGAGGATGGAACTTTTGCTGTAGCGGTTCAATATAATATTAATATTGTTTAAAAAAGTATTTAATTATTTTAGTTAAAAATATAAATTAACAAAAATTTGGTTGGGTGTGTAAATTTTTTAAGTGAAAGATTTGTTCTTTTTTTGGATAAAAGATTTCTGGGAAACCATAAAATGTAATCGCCAAGTGAAACCAAAATAAGCGATAAGCTTGCCAATGTAGAAACCCTGCAATGACGTCATGTGCTCTCAACTATTTTACATTATCTCTATGGAAGCTTGCCATCTTTAACCCGAAGGGTTATTATAGTATCTTTGTTAGAACCTTGTCAAACTAAGACAGCTCTGTATTAAAATAAAATCATTTACTTTGACATAGTTGTAACAGCAGTTAGAACTTTGTCACTTTTCCGAAATCGTTCGGCGAAAGTGACAAAGTTCCAACTGCAAAAATCACTATATCATATCTGTAAATTAGGTAAGTTTAAAAAATATATTATTTGTGCATTTAGTAGTCTATAGGCATATGAATAAGTACTGACAGTTTTGAAACACTTGCTTTTCTATTGTTCGAGTTATAGTTAAATGAAACTTTGAGCCTCGATATCTCAGAATAGTGAAAATGTCTGTTAGAACCTTGTCAAACCAATCCCGCGAATAGTTAAAAAGTTGCAGTACTGTCATCTGGTGGGAGTTTTGGGAACTATATCCCCATTGCCTTAATGTTAAAAATTTAATTAAATAAACATAAAAATTTTAACATTTTGGCTGTGCTCCAATTGATAAATAGCAATTTTTTCATTTTATTTTTAATTTTTTTATTGTTTTAATAGTTAGCAAAACATTTCGGCAATTCCTCATAATATAATATTTATAAAAAAGTTTCTTAATTTATTATTCTTACAACGAAACTTCTCGAAAAAAAGTGTTCACTCTAATTAAAAGCGAATTTATTTAATTTTCGTTATTTCTAAAACCCATGTGGCATCGAATTTCGTAATCAGAATACACATTATGAGACAAGTGGCTACGTTTTTTCCCTCATTTTCATTGTTGATAATGAGCATGGTCACTGATCCAGAGCAATAACTTCTGGAGAGTTCATTAGAGGCTTCTACTCTAAAAGCAGATGAAACCAATAAAATTGATGTCACACTGTACCTTATTGTGCCCTTGGTTACCAAAAGACACTAACTAGTTTACGAACCAGATCACTATGGTGATTGCCATTTCCAATCCCCATAATAATTAATAATGCAAGTTAATAAACTATCATGAACTAGCCAGGATGTTACAGATCAGAGGCCGTGTCTTAAATATTCGCCCTTTGGCATGAGTGGAGATACTGAGTTGTTAGCCCACCCTTTGAACTCATCATCTAACCGAGTTCAAAATTATGAAACTTATTTAAAGATGTTTTTAATAGACTGAGAGGCGACTGCAATTTTTGGACCTCATCGAACATCATTCTGAATTTTTTATAGAAATTGGAGAATAGTGTGTAGATTACGAATCCACTGGTCTGCCGCAGCAAAAATGGTCGAAACTGCCAAAAATTGATTTTTAATAAGTCGAACTAAATCCAATTGCCAAATGCGCCATAACTTGCCAAATAATGAGCATTCTTTTTTTATTTGGTAACCCTCACTCTTTAATTGTCAATTAAAAAGCTTTTGCAGACGATTAGGATGTGTGGCTATGGCTTACTTGCATCTTTCACAAATGAGCCAAATTGGCAATAAACATTACGTCACGGATGACGTAACTGATGTCGCCAATTTGGCTTACTTTTAAAAGATACACAAGTTTTCATAAATCGTTTGCGCTTTTTCTCATTGAAAATCAAAATGCAGTGGGTTGCCAGACGAAAAAGTTTGTTCTGTTTTTGGCAAGTTATGACATACTTGGCTATCGGATTTTAGTTTAAATCATTCCAAGTCGATTTTTGATCAGTCTCGGAAATTTTTACCTCGCCAGACCAGTGGATTCGTAATCTACTCACTTTTCTCCAATTTCTATAAAAAATTCAGAATGATGTTCGATGGGGTCCAAAAATTGCAGTCGCCTTTCGGACTATAAGAGGTGGTTCAGCGCAACCACTTCTCGATGGCTTACAAGCGGTTTAAAAAGCTCGTCATAAGCAGCTCAGACCAGAGGTGGAGTGGGACCGGTACAGCATACCTGTACCTTTTTGACAGCTGGTAGGGCGTACCGCCTCTTTTTTTTAACTACTTAATAATAACTCGTAAATGTTTATGCATGCATTGTGAACCAATAGTATTTACAATAGCTTTTTTTAGTATGGTAAAAAATGCAAAATATTGCGAAATTGCATTTTATAATTAAAAAATCCCAGCTACAGTTTGGGTTACCGCCATAATCGGAAATTTGAGTACCGGTAAAAGAGATTTCAGCACTACAACCCTGGCTCAGACTTACATACAGGCAAAGAAGTGATTCTATAAGTATTCCGTTTTTGGTATCCGTAACCAGGTAGACACGACAGTGAATGTGACAAGTAATCTCCTGTCGAGCTATATATGGAAATTTAAAATGTCCCATTTATTCGAGATGCATTATAGACCAGTGTTTCCTTAAAAGACCTCCTGGAAGGCATTTCTTCTTCAATCAACTTGTAGAGACATTTCGATGAGCCATCGAATTGGTCTAGTGCCAAGAAAAATCCAAAGCAACCAATCAAACTCCAGAATTAGCTAGGAACATTGATACAAGACAATGAGAGAAAAAAAACTTTGTTTCAAAATAGAGGTTTTTGAGATCAATTAAAGTGCATCATTTTCTGCTTGTGTAAATATTTGTTGTTCATGTGCGACTCCTTAAGAATGTAGGGTGCAGAATTTGCGGCCTAGACCGGACATTATCGCTTTTCAAACAACCGTGTTTGTCCGGCATCAGGCTTATACGTACCAACCGTGTATAATCGAACCCGCAGATAAAATCCGAAAATCTGCGATGCGATAAAAACACATCAGGTTTAATCTGACTTCGAGTATTTGTTGTTTTCTCACCTTTAGTAAACTCGAGAAGTAGTGTAAACAGTGGCAAATAAAGATTGCTGTTTTCTGAAGTGTTTTTGATTATATATCATTACATTGTTTCTCGCTTTTATTTAAAACGGAGACATTGATTTGCAAAGAGTCCATACCACTTACCCAGAACGGAATGCTAATTTAAATTTAACCTTTCGTCGGGTAATTGATCTGACAAAAACAGTTGATTTGACGCCGACTAATTGAAAATCAAATACAGGGTGTTAAGCGAAGCACTCTCTGATTAAAAATTTAAATAATTCAAAAACAAAGATCGATAGAAGAATGAAACAAAAAATAATGTTATTTTGAAAGCTGTAAAAATAGGAAACAGAAGTTCCAAAATTAGTTATCCACGTTGGCAACAGATGGCGCTGCAACAATCAAGAAATTTGTTATAAATTTGTCCTCCGGCAATCAGTCGTTACAATCAAGCTAACTTCCTTCCACAGTTAAACAATGATAACTGTCCGATGATTAATCGCTCTAAGCTTCAAAACGCTCTTATAAGAATTATAGTAAACAGCGCCATCTGTTCGGAATATTTGCAACTAATTTTGAAAATTTAGTTTCAGATTTTTACAGTTTTCAAAATTCCTGTACTTTTCCTTTCATTCTTCTATCGATCTTTGTTTTTAAATTATTTAGTTTTAAAACCAGGGAACCTTCGCTGGACACCCTGTATATCGCGCCCTAGCTACAATAGAACAATAGTGACACAACTCGAAATTCATTTTAAGTGTGTACAGAATAACTAACTGATGCTTGTACACTACGCAAGAAAAATAGTTCGAACGATGGTTATATCTTCGATTCTAATTATCGTAGAATCTTGCGGTTTGCACTAAAATGTTTAGTTTACGATTTTCTATGTCTGGTGCAAAATTTGTTTCTTAAAGTGATGTATACTAAGTAAATTTAACTCTATCTTTAAAAATTTCAATACGAAACCCTATCTTTTATGTTTTCATTCGATTTAGAATACTTCGTTTACCCTAGATACCAATTTTTAGTTCATTATGTTGAGAAATACGTCACTTATGAGCGAAAATGTTTTGAACCGTCTTGAGGGCAAATATTTTTAGAGCCTAGAAGAATTCGAACGTTTGCGTGTTTCAAGACCTAATCTATTACACGGTCCCTTAAAGTGAGCTTTTTTACATTTTTGCTAAAATATTGAAAACCAAAAGTCAAAATGGAATAAAAAAAATTCTGGAGGGGTTTTCGACCATGATAATTCTAATAGAAGCAACAACAAAAAAAAAAAAAAAAAAAAAAACATGTTTCTATTTTAAAAAACTTAAACAATGTTTTATTAATTAATTATTAACAAACTGTTTAATACAAAAGTTGCATGTTATTTATGTTCGGCTAATATAACTTTTATAAACTATCGTTTGAAACAAGAATTTCTAAAATATATGAACTATTTAAGAATTCATGGCTGAAAAACAAATTTTCTCTTGAACATTAATTTGCTTTTTTTTTTTTTTTTTTTTTTTTTTTTTTTTACTACTACTACTAATCATGTAAATTTCTAACCCCTCATTGAAAAATTATGAAATTTGGTATTTAGACGTTTTTTTGGATTCTAAATCTAATTATGGCATAATATTAAGGGTTTGACATTGAACTTTTTAAAGTTTGGTTTAGTTTTAATTTGTAGATAACCCTACATGATAAAAAAAATTATATACAATTAATAAGACCTCCCACGATTTGCAACGGTACTTGACTTTTGTTATTTCATCAATTAGAATACAAATGCCATCGTTCCGATATTTTTTTTTTTTTTTTTTTTTTTTTTTTTTTGACGTACTATATTTGAATGCGGTACACAAGATTAGTTCCAAATTGAATGCAAGTTCAAAATGACCTATGGCCCGTTTCCTGGTAGTCCGTGTAGTCTGCGATTTGTACACACTTTAACTCAATAATCAAGAATTTTTAGTTGTGCCACTTTTGAAGTTTTGTTGTTTTTTGCAGACCATTGCAATGTTTACATTCTTGGAGTCAACGTATCATGTTAGCGTGTCAAAATGTCCCTCGAAAAAACAGAGGTCGATTTTTGGACGATTACAGCACCTTTTTAAACCTGATGGATGAGCCAAATACCAAAGTATCGTAACTGAAACAACAGCGATTTTTGTAATGAGATCTTCCAGAGAGTCAATGGGATCTTCCAGAAGGTACCTTCCGTATCGTTCCCTGATGTTTTGATGTGATACAAATAGAAAAATCCATTGGTTTAAAATCAAGGGACCAGGGAGACAGACACCATGGGCGCGATGTACAGTACGCAAAAAAAAAATCCGAACGATGGCTATATCTTCTATTTTAATTAATGAAATAACAAAAGTCAAGTACCGTTGTAAATCGTGAAAGGCCTTTATTAATTGTATATAACTTTTTTTTATCATGAGGTGCCATCCTACATATTAAAACTAAACCAAACTTTAAAAAGTTCAATGGCAACCTCATAATATTATACCATATTTAGATTTAGAATCCAAAAAAACGTCTAAATATCAAATTTCATAATTTTACAATTAGTCGTTAGTAATTTAAATGATGTAATAAAATGGCAAATTAATGTTAAAAAGAAAATGTGTTTTTTAGCCATATATTCTGAAATAGTTCATATATTTTAGCAATTCTTGTTTCAAATGATAGTTTTTAAAAGGCCAAATATAAATAAAACATACAACTTTTGTATTAAACAGTTTTTTAATAAACAATTATTAATTAATAAGACAAGTTTTAAAAAAAAATTAAATAGAAACACGTTTATTTTTGTTTCCCCCCCCCCCACCCCCCACCCCCCCATTAAAATTATCAAGGTCGAAAACTCCTCTAAAAAAATTTTTTCATTCCATTTTGAAATTTGGTTATCAATATTTTAACAAAAATGTAAAAAAGCTCTCTTTAAGGGACTGTGTAATAGATTACGTCTTGAAGCACGCAAATGTTCGGATTCTTCTACGCTCTACAGAAATTTGCCCTCAAGATGGCTCAGAACATATTCGCTCATAAGTGAATATTTCTCAACATAATGAACTGAAATTTGGTGTCTAGGATAACGAAGTATTCTAAATCGAATAAAAACATAAAAATTAGGGGTTCGTATTGAAATTTTTAAAGAGAGAGTTAAATTTACTTAGTATACAGCCCCGTAAGAAAAAAAATTTGCACCAGACATATAGAAAATCGTAAACAAAATATTTTGTCGCAAACCACAAGATTCTACGATAATTAGAACCAAAGATATAGCTATCGTTCGGATTTGTTTTGCCTACTGTACAAGGGGGTTTCTACTTCCTAAATCTTCTAGGCTAGAAAACAACACTTTTGGGAAGGGGTAAATATAGCTGGACTATAAAAATTGCAAAGAAACGAACGGCCAGTTTCAAAATTTTCTCTCTCGTATACCCGGAATATTTTGAAAATCGTATTTTGCAAGATAGATTTTATGAGCTCTAATTTCGTATGAATTTTCTTTATACAAAAAAAATACTTCAAAGATGATTACCTAATTAGTCCGGGGAATAGAGACTGAAAAAGGGGTCTTACCTTGCAAAAGGTTATGTAGTTCTGATTTTTTAATATGTTATAAAGGTCGGTCCTGTGGTTTATAAACCAAGTTTACGACCTCCTAACCCTTGTGCGTTCTCCGTGGTGCACCAAAAACTGAGCCTTTTTTCAGTTTATACGTCATAACTCTTTGCCAATGCATCTTGGAAACACACATTATATTCAAAAGTTGTAGAATATTAAATTATCCATAACTTTTGTATACTAAGTTTTTTTGTAGACCTATTATATAAATAGTTATGTCGCATCAAAGTCAAAACTTTTTCGTAAAAATGCTACTTTTTTAAGATTTGTGTCAAGTTTTAGATTATATCTTCATAATGGTACGTTTTAGAAAAAAAGTTTGTGAATAAAAGTTGTAGAGAAATACATTTCCTACAAGTTTTCTTTATAAACTTATTTTCTAGGACTAATAACAAAGGAGTTACTCTGCTTTGTGTATTTTCCGTGGTGCACCACAAACAAATACGTTTTTCAGTTTATAGATCCTAACTCTTTTGCAATGCATTTTAAAATCAAAGATTAAGTTTAAAAGTTGTAGAATATTAAATTTTCTACAACTTTTGTGAACAATTTGCTTTTCTAAAGCTATTATGTAAAAAGTTACGTAGCATCAAAGTAAACACTTTTTAGTAAAAATGCTGCTTTTTTAAGTTTTTTGCCGAGTTTTTCAATTATATCTTCATAACAATAAGTCTTAGGGAAAAATATATTATACAAAAGTTGTAGATCTATAAATTTGCTATAAGTTTTATACAAAAAGTTACTATCTAGGACTAATAACTAAGGAGCTACTCTTCTTTGAAGGTTTACGAGATGATAACCTATAATATTTCATGTATAGGTAGGGGTTTAAAAATAGCTTCTTCCTGCAGAGTCTGACAATTTTAATAAAAAAAATAAAACAATATATATATATAATACTAATGATAATGTAAAATATATTAAATATTGTATATATCTATAGATAATAATAGTAATATAAAATTTACCATTTTGCCGTGATGCACCAAAAATTTCTTCATTCAGAAATAAAAATGAGAAATGACTGAATTCAAGTGGCTAATTCTAAACTACGTGGGGTACAGATCTTTTGAGATAGAATAGAAAAATCACAAGTCGGGTGGCATTAGTGACATGTAAAGGAACTCTTTTAAGGACTCAGTTTCCGCGAAAACACCATATACTGTTGATTGAGATTTGCCACTGCCGAATTCAGGGTAGAAGATTAGAAGAACCGAAAAACCATTCTCAACCCTCCCCACCACTAACCATCCCGACAGAATATCAACCACTCAGTGTAGTTACTTAATATTGGAATACATGCGTTGTAATGTTGGCCGCTTCATCATATCCAATTTTACAGGAATTTGCAAAGATCTTCCTAGATCCTAATGCCAGTGTTTCAAGCATCACCGAAGCAGTATCAAGCATTCTTGTTGCTCTCTTTGGTGGTCACAAGGCAACAACTTGAAATGCTTTGCGTTATAAGCAATTTTCCAAATCAACAACTGGGAGCAAGTTAAATCTGTCAAAGCTACCTCCGACCCAAGAAGCTGCTACGCACCATGTCTTTCGCACATACCATCAAGTAAAGACATGGATGGGTCAATTGAAAAATCCCCTGGTCTGTGGGTGGAAGATGGACAGTAAAGGACTTCTTCCTATTACAACCACCAGGGATTCAGCTCCTCAATCAATTCTGACCTACATTTTCTGCCAGCGCAACATAGGATGCACTAAGGCCTGCGGTTGCAGAAAGGCCGGTCTCAAGTGCTCCATAATATGTAAAAACTGTCATGGACAAACCTGTGACAATACAGCGAACGTCATAATTGATGACAACGATGAAGACGACCCAACAGAACTCTTAATTCAAGAAATAGCGGAGGAACTAGCCGAGTCTTCGTGGCTAAACGAAACTAAATTTAAGAATTTATAAGTTTTCTAAATTGTAAGTTTTATTGATATTACTATTATTATTTATAGATTTAAACATTTTTATAATATTTCTACTTTTTGTTTGATAATACTAATTTAATACCTATATTGTTTTATTTTTCAACAGTTGTCAGGCTTTGCTGTAAGAAACTGTTTTTAATATTAGATCTTACCAAGTAGATCTTTTGTTATTAGTCCTATAAAATAACTTTGTATATAAAACGTAGCAAATTTAGGGTTCTACAATTTTTATGATATACTTTTATGAATATCATCTAAAAACTCAACAAGAATCTTAAAATGGTATTTTTACGAAAGAGTTTTTGCTTTGATGCTTTTCATACAATTTGTTTTTCATACAATAGTTCTACAAAAAAAAATTTGCACATACATTAGTGGTAGAAAATTTAATACTCTACAACCTAAAATATAATTTTTTTCCCTATAAAATGCATTGGAAAAAGGATATGATCGGTATACTGAAAAAAATTCAAAATTTCTGAATTCAGAAGGTTTTTGGTGCACCATGGCGAAAATGGTAAATTGATATTACCGTTATTGTACATAGATATATACATTATTTAATATATTTCCACTTTTTATTTTAGATTATCATTAGTATTATGTAAATATTGTTTTATTTTTTTATTAAAATTGTCAGACTATGCAGTAAGAAGCTATTTTTAAACCCCTACCTATACATAATATATTATAGGTTATCATCTCGTAAACCTTCAAAGAAGAGTAGATCCTTAGTTATTAGTCCTAGATAGTAACTTTTTGTATAAAACTTAGAGCAAATTTATAGATCTACATTTTTTGTTAATATATTTTTCCCTACGACTTATTGTTATGAAGATATAATTGAACAACTCGGCAAAAAACTTAAAAAAGCAGCAATTTTACGAAAAAGTTTTTACTTTGATACGACGTAATTCTTTACATAATAGCTTTAGAAAAGCAAATTGTTCACAAAAGTTGTAGAAAATTTAATATTCTACAACTTTTAAACTTAATGTTTGTTTTTAAAATGCATTGTGAAAGAGTTATGATCTATAAACTGAAAAACGTATTTTTTTGTGGTGCACCACGGAAAATACACAAAGCAGAGTAACTCCTTTATTATTAGTCCTAGAAAATAAGTTTATATAGAAAACTTGTAGGAAATTTATTGCTCTACAACTTTTATTCACAAACTTTTTCTCTAAAACGTACCATTATGAAGATATAATCAAAAAACTTGACACAAATCTTTAAAAAGTAGCATTTTTACGAAAAAGTTTTGACTTTGATGCGACATAACTATTTATATAATAGGTCTACAAAAAAACTTAGTATACGAAAATTGTAGATAATTTAATATTCTACAACTTTTGAACATAATGTGTGTTTCTAAGATGCATTGGCAAAGAGTTATAACGTATAAACTGAAAAATGGCTCAGTTTTTGGTGCACCACGGAGAACGCACAAATGTTAGGTGGTCGAAAACTTGGTTTATAAACCACGAGACCAACCTTTATAACATATTAAAAAATCAGAACTACATAACCTTTTGCAAGGCAAAATGTCTCTATTCCCTGGACTAAATGGTTTATAACACGAAAAACGTCATGAACTTTCGGAATCACTGAGGATAAACATTTATAATGCTAAATGATGTATCCAATTACAACAAGCATTAAAAAATAAAAACCAACACTCAGCGTTGTTGTTGATTTAACAACGGATCATATAGTACTTTGAACGTTCCAGCATTTATAAGTTATGTTTCGAAGACTACCTAAATTTCAACGTTTTAAGTGTCCGTAGTTTTGAAATATTTTTAGTGGGATAGTGACAGGTCATAAAAAAATATTAGTTATATATGGTGAAGAGATCGAACTAAGAAAAAATCAAATCGACTTAAAATGTGCTAAAAAAAAATGAAAATATATTACCCCCCTAACGAATTCCGAATTTTGGAAGACACAAAGGTAATTATAAAACAATTCTAAATCAATTAGTCATTATCTGTTTTTGTACAGTTAATTTTACGTCTCATTCAAAATGAGGAACAATGTCGTAGAAAATTTTAGTCCGAGAGGCGACTGCAAATTTTGGACCCCATCGAACATCATTCTGAATTTTTTATAGAATATGGAGAAAAGTGGTTAGATTACGAATCCACTGGTCTGCCGTGGCAAAAATGGCCGAAACTGATCAAAAATTGACTTGGAATGAGTTGAACTAAAGTCCAATTGCCAAATATGTCATAACTTGCCAAAAAGCGAAAAAAAATTTTCGTCTAGCAACCCACTGCATTTTGGTTTTCAATAAGAAAAAGCGCAAACGATTTCTGATCTCTGGCTGGGAAAAATTGTATCTTTTAAAAGTAAGCCAAATTGGCTACATCAGTTACGTCATCAGTGACATAATGTTTATTGCCAATTTGGCTCATTTGAGAAAGATTCAAAAAAACCATCGCCACACATCTAAATCGTCTGCAACCTTCTTTATTGAAAATTAAAGAGTGAGGGTTACCAAATAAAAAAAATGCTCATTATTTGGCAAGTTATGGCGCATTTGGCAATTGGATTTAGTTCAACTTATTAAAAGTCGATTTTTGATCAGTTTCGGCCATTTTTGCCACGGCAAACCAGTGGATTCGTAATCTACTCACTTTTCTCCAATTTCTATAAAAAATTCAGAATGATGTTCGATGAGGTCCAAAAATTGCAGTAGCCTCTCAGTCTATTAGCTTTTTTTTCTTTTTAGCTCATTTTGAAGTAAATTATTTTTTTTTTTTTTTTTTTTTTTTTTTTTTTATTTCAACATATTAAGTGTACAAATCGACAGTAATAATTTTCTGCAACAACTATTACTGTGAATTAATTTTAAGTTTTAGTACACTAAACACTTCATTGAAATATAATATTTGGATTATCCTCGGAAAAGGGAAGGTACCCAAATTTGCACTCGAAATTAGACAAAACCCTGAAAACTACATCATACATCCAAACATTCGACGCGATATTGTCAAAAACACCATCTTGTCTTTTTGTTTTTTAATTCTAAAGTACACAATGTAAAAGAGAGACACGATACCAAGACCTCAAAACCTAGGCGGTACTTCTGGGTTCGAACCACGAGTCCAGTTGTAGCATTAGATCGCAAAACTTGCTGATATAGAAGCAATTTGATCAAAATAAACCGCGTCCTTGTGTGTTTTCAAACCTTCTCTGAAAATAATGCAGAAGATACTGATTTACCTTGACTCCACAATAGGAGTCCTTGCGATTATAATAGGGGTATATCTCCTAACCCTTTGTACCTTGCGGATTACGATTTATTTGCGATGCATTCCGGGGTTCAAAAGATTCAATTTCTTATCAATGAAACTTGACAATCTAACTTAAAGAAGAATTTATTTTTAGTGAAGAATACATTCAACCTTAAAATAAAATTATCTTATGTTTTTTTTTTTTTTTTTTTTTTTTTTTTTTTTTTTTTTTTTTACACGTGCTCATGTTGGTTGCTTGGTTGATTGAACTCCCGGCTGGGAGTGGAAAGGAAGGACTTTGTGAACTAGCACCTACCTCCGCGTACATATATGAGAAAACCACTTCTCTGGAACAGGTTGAAGTAAAAAAAAAAAAGTGCTCATGTCTATTTATTCTACGAATCTTTTGCAATGAGCACGATTGCGTCTTTTCAATTTATTTTAGTAATAAATCTTTATAAAAGCAATCTATACTATGCAAAAAATCCAAACGATAAATGTAGTGACACTGAGATAAAGTTATACAAAGTTTTCAAACGTAAACAAGCAAAAAAACTTGTTATGGTATAGATCATACTATTTTTAAAATGTATTTTACTACTGTGTATAAAGATATAAGTATTTTATTAACACAAACTGTTACACTTGGTCAACTTTTAACTTTGGAGGAATTTTATTTTAAGTTAAATTTCTATTCTTGTTTCATATAAAGAAAAGTTATTATAAAAAAAAAATAAGATTTCTCTATTAATCAAATTTCATGAAAATATGCACATTTAGAAGCACTATTTAAATCTAAATATACAGTTCTGTAAATAATATTGAACTATTACTTCACTTTATCTCTTACTTCCAAGTAAAAAAAACTAAGTAGCAGAATATTCATTAAATTTTGAACCCTTGTTCAATGTTAGTGTTAGGAAGTATTCACTATTTCCTTACTAGTTAATATTTTTATTATTTTATTGTTCAAAATTATAAAATTTATAGTTTGGGGAGGGGGGTGCACCAACTTTTAGGCAGTTCATTGAACGTTCCATTCCTCTTAAGAATAATACGAACAATGCAAGAGAAATGTCAATCTGCTTTTAGTTATCACCATCCACTTATCAATCCTCGCACGAGATTATCACGTGCAGGCTGTTTCAGGATAAAAATCGAACACCGCTAGAATTATTACAGAAACGCTTGGAAGAATGGCGGGAAAGTAATCACCTAAGGACATTCAGGGCTTGATTTAGATTTGTTTGAAACCTGAGCAAATTGAAAAGTAAACTTCCTTATTGTGTTCCATGTTCCAGAACAGTTTTCATTCTCAAAACGAAGTATAACAAAATTATCTGTCAATCGTATAATAATGCAGGTATTGTAATATTTAGTACTGGAAACTAAAAATATTTCTAGACATAGAAATGAAAATGACTAAAAATTAAAGAGTTTGGCCGACACACCAATTAAAGGGTCTAAGACTCAAAATTTTTAAAATTCTAAAAAAAAAAAACTTTTATTAAGGTTAAAAATAATACAAATATTTTTAAACAAAATGGCATAAAAATTTTGTTTCTATCTTTAGTAGAACTTGAAATATTTAAATTTTTGTAACATCACAACTGTATCTCAGACATGCCATCTTGAAACTTTGAAACTGTTTTTTTTCGGTGATGGCTTTTTTCCTTTTTTTGAATTTAAATTGATATAACTTAAAAACTACTAGTTATAAATCTATAAAACTTTCCTCAATTATTTTTCATGTATAGTTCTTTAATTTATTTTCATGAATTACGTTTTTTTATTTAATTTTTTTTTTTTTTTTTTTCAAGTTTTTGGAGTTTAGCCATAATATGAATTTTATGCAGTTTTTGCACAGAATATATATATATATATATATATATATATATATATATATATATATATATATATATATATATATATATATATATATATATATATATATATATATATATATATATATATATATATATATATATATATATATATATATATATATATATATATATATATTTCTAATTGCTTATTGAAAAATCGTGGAGACAATTTTTTATATGAATTATAAGAAGTAATTTTATGCAAAAAAAGAGGTGATTTTTTAAAAGTTTTTTTATACATATCAAATTTAGAAAATATCAAAATTTTGAAGTTTTTTAATTTTTTAAAATATATTTTTTAAATTTGAAAATTTAAAATAGTTTTTTAAATTTCAAAGCATATCATACATAAAAAATTTCAGAAAAATAATTCTAAGGATAAAAATTTTGGAATTTTTAGTCCCAGATCTCCCTAAGCCGTTTGTATGATCGTCACATTCTTTTATTTTTAGACAATTACGACAATACAACAGCAGATTCATTGGACATTTAAAAATTCTCGAAAATTATTTTCTATCTTTCAGTTACTATACTGAAATTTTTTTGTGTTATTTAGTTTTCTATTTTCTAATCTTAACATTTTAAGTTGTGCTTTTTATATATATAATTGCCTTGCTTAACGACCGAATTCGGCTGTATTTCTGTGAACAGAATGGCAACGACTTCAAACATTCAATCAAAAATCATCTAAATGTACTTTATGCACGAATTGTCAAACTCAGCAAACCAGCTAATCACAATATTTCTTTTGAAATTTAACTAATACCTCTGGCAACAGCAACAACTTGGATTCGCTATATTTTTACGAATTGAAAACTATCAAAATAACGAATAAAACCACCCACTCAACTTCAAAATCTCATCTGAAATTAAAAAAAAAAACTTTTGGCAAAATCGGGCTAATTTTCTCGCCAAATTTGATTTTCAAAAAATTCCGGTGGATTGAATGCCGTATAATTGGCCTTTCACTGTTTTATTTTATTTTCTAAATATCACAAAAAAGATTATGTGAACATATGATTGCTTCGTTAAGAAATTTCGATAAGCAACTTTAACTATTATGGCATTTCATACGAAACCAGTCCTTAAATTTTAATTGTTCAGTGAAATAACCGATCTTTTTTAAATATATGTACTATATTGTTTATTTTTGTTGTTTTCCTAGAGCTTTCTACTACGTTGTCACATTGTCCCTGATAAGGCGTCTCGACAGCAATAGGATAATGACGTGGCAAGTATTCTGACTCTTCATAAATAACAAAACGTTTTCAGTTTCATGGCATTATGCAGCTGAAATAGCTTTTTGCTAGGGCATATTTTAAATTATTCCCTTTGAGGTGAGCAAAGCGAGCCAAGGGGATTGCATAGCAATCCAGGAGGTTGGCGAGCGTCAGCGAGGAGGGGGCGTAGCCCCCTAGTATATGTTTATTTTTATTGTATCTCAATTGAGTGAAATAAAAAAAAAGATTCCTGTTAATTGTACTCGACAACTCAATAATATTTGGTACTAGAAACTAAAAATATTTCTAGCCATAGAAGTAATCAAAAATGGATGCGTGGGACGGTACCATCAATCAAAGCGCCGTTAGTATGATCGTCACATTCTTTTATTTTTAGACACCTATGATAACTCAACAGTAAATTCAAAATATATTTTTAAAAAATGAGAGGAAAATTTTATTTTCTACTTTTTAGTAATTATATATATATATATATATATATATATATATATATATATATATATATATATATATATATATATATATATATATATATATATATATATATATATATATATATATATATATCACACTGACTTTGAAAATTCAAGATTAAGTGGAGAAGTGTGATAAAATTCACAGAAAAGGAAGTGTAATATGCGCTTAAAATTACTAATTTGAACAAAAATTTAATGCATGGCTACTAATTTATATTTCAGAAGGAAATCCATTTCTCTTTATCTGAAAATCAAGGTTTGAACAAAAAATTTAGCTTTCTTAGATCTCATCTCTTGTAGGCGATCTGCACACTCTTGCAAGTAATCCGATCAACGCCCATGGCATTTTTATGAACATCGAACATCATTCTGAAATTTTTATAGAACGTAAAGAAATGCTGATAGATTTTAATTATACTGGTCTGCCGGGACTAAAATGGCCGAAACTGTTCAGAAGTGGACTTTGAATTAGTTTTTTCTACATTGTATACAAAATTCAAAATGATATTCTATGGCAGCGTCAGCCACTAGGTGTCCCGCGACAGCTTTTTCTCCGGCCCGCCGGCAGTACCGAAGAGCAAAAATCAAATTTTGTGGAAATAATTTTAATTTGTCTACAATAGTATGGGTTTACTACCAAAAACAACGTATTCCATTAAGTGGCCCGCATCAGTAATCTGAAAAATCATTTTTTTTTCCTTAGAATGCCATAAAAAATTAAAATAAAAGCAATAGTTTGAAATATTACCAATGACGCAATCTTTCGCATTGCTTAGTTTTGTACTTATGGTACCCTACCCCCTCGATTCGTGAATGGCACAATTCAATTTCTGCTTTTCTCAATGTGATGTGCAGGATTTGGGGGGTTTAATGCATACCTTCCTCTTTTGTTTGGACGTGAAAAGAAGTATCGCAATCTCTATAACTCCAGTGCAATAATGGCGTCGAAGACTAGTTTTAAACGCAAAGTAGAAAGTGAAAAGTGGAGCGGCCGTCATCGTCTCACAATTAACAACGATTAAAATGGAAGATTTAGGAGGTATGGGTTAAATATCTTTATTGATTATGAGTTTATGTCAAGTCACATTTTAATATTGCCACTAAAGATTAACTTCTTTTATGACTTTGAATTACGATGTCAAAAAAATATTTTTTTTTAATTATTTGAAACAAGAATCAAATATCAATTGTTATTTTATTAATATAAAAAAGTTAATTTATTTTTTCAGTTTTCAAAATTGTTTAATATTGTTGAATCTTTAGTAATTATCACATTTCTAACATTGAACATATGTAATAAAGCAATATATTTATTGGCGTCTTCGGTATAAATCTGCAACCCATCGGAAAGTTCCAACATAAGTCATGCGGCCCGTCTCTATAAGTTAGTGGCGAACGCTGTTCTATGGAGTACCTAAACTTGCATTCTCCTTTTAGTCTATTTAGACTTGGCCTCCACGATCGAGCATATAGATCGAGATACGAGATTAATATATAATCGAATTCCAAGGTCGAAGAAAGTTACTTTTTAACAGTAGTAGAAATAAGTTGGCAAGTACAAGGGCACTGGTAGATATGGAAAAGGGAGGAGGCGTATAATACGATTTTTGATAACCATTTGCACTCTACTGCGGTCGCTATTTTGAAATTTCTTAAAGGGTTTGAGTAACAATAAAACTAGGGGTGTGGAACATCGCACAACTTTCAATTACACTATAATCCTGACGTGGATTTGTGACATTTACCATTTTTATATTTTCATCACACATTTAAAAAAAATGGCCAGATTGGCGATATTTTTTTCAATAATTCTTGTATGGGTCGTTAAAGAAAGAAAGAAAAAAAAAACTTCGCCAAAACGGGGATTTTGGCGATATACTTTTCGATGATTCTTATAGTATCCTTTCTTATAAGTGACTCTGGGAAGCGAAGAAAAACCGATCGTTGATGAGCTATGTTCAAGCAAAGAGAACTCTGTGTTGAAGGCATTCGTTTTTCAACTTTTCACGCCATTAAAGCCTTTTTACGGGAATTTCAGAAGTGGAGATGTTTAGTACACCTTAAGAGGCATTGCCACAGCCATTTTGATCAAAATCGTTAAAGCCGTTTTTTAAGCAATCATTGAAAAATAGGACTTTTCCAAAGGCAGCTATCTTATGCGCATGCGCGATTTTGACGAAAACCATAATGGTAGGTCCTTGTACCATCACCAACCCGCACACCAAATATGAACATCGTATATCAATTTGTTCGGGAGTTATGCGTGACCATACACACAGACCGACATTTTTTCTAGATACATTTTTTTCAGATCAGGATGTTCCAAAACGTGGAGAAATGCAAAATATCGATTTTTTTTTACCGAATTATATACTTTCAATACCCTATGTATGGATAATTGAAAGTAAAAATACCCATTAAAGCGATTTTGACGTGATTCGTAACACAAATCACGCCAAAAGGGCAAGTTTTTTTCTGGAGCTCTTCAGAGCGTTTCGTGTTCTTTTCTTGCCGGAGAATCTTTCTTGAAACTCGGTTGGTTTTTGTTCAGGTAGTAAAAAATTTTAATTTTGTAAAATGAATTTGACGAAAAAATTTACTTATAAAATCCTTCTTTCCAAAAAAATGTTAATGCTCTTAAGACTTTGAGTAAAGGTTTGAAGGAACTGTAGTTTGTAGGAATGTTTTATGTTTTCCGTAACACTCAACAGATGGCAGTAGTACTGTGAGATAAATTATTTCTAAATGCATATTGATATTAGCGCAAGCATACGAGGTCAATTACTTTTTTTTAATAGTTTCTCAAGTTAGCATTAAGATGTCTTTTATAACGTTCATAAAACTGCTTGATCAAATCAAAGATTCATGAAATCCATATATATTATCCAACAAGCAGCACTGCAATCTATTAGGGGTAAAGGAAAGTACACGGACTTCCTTTACCCTTAATAGATTCAACAACTATATGTGTACATTAATTTTAATATTAGTCCATTTGTTATTAAAGTTTTTAAAAAAATTAAGTTTACCCTCCAAATGACATAAGTATCTTGTTATATAAACTATTTGTGAGTGTTGTAGTGAAATATACGTGCAGTACGCAAAAAAATCAGAACGATGGCTATATCTTCGGTTCTAATTATCGTAGAATCTTGTGGTTTGCACCAAAATGTTTTGCTTGCGATTTTCTATATATTTGGTGCAACTTTTTTTTCTTTCTTAAGGGGCCGTTTACTAAGCAAATGTAAAGCTATCTTCGAAAATTTCAATACGAACCCCTATGTTTTATTATTTCATTCGATTTAGAATACATTATTTACTCCATAAATCAAATTTCAATTCATTAAGTTGAAAAACACGTCCCTTATGAGCGAAAATGTTTAGACCATGAATCAACCGATCTTCAGGGAGAATTTCCATAAAATGAAAGGTATTTTTAAGGTTCTACTTCACAGCGGGCGAAATCGTACGCTCAGTGCGGCGTGTTTCACCGACGTTAAAAAAAAACAAATATTAGTCTAAAATTGCATAGAAACTACTTGGATATATAGTGTCATTGTTTAAGATTAATACAAAAATAGCAAGTAAGCGCAGAAGTAACATAATTTATTTACAAGATTAAAGATGTGCATTCTTCACGCGAAATAAATAAAATATCGAAAACTGTAATTGCAGAAGTATGACGTACACTACTGATGATTAAAAAATTGATGAATATAAAATGTAGGCACTAGTAAACAGTATTCAGCAAAGCATTTTTTTTTTTTTTTTTTTCTTTTTTAAACATAAACATTAACTGTAAACAGAAATGTTGAAATTATTTATTAAATGAAAAAATCTTGTTTTTCAGCAATTGCTAAAAAACGGCTCGAACGATTTTGATTAAAATATCCGTGTTTATGCCTCTTAAGGTCATTCCCACCTCTGAAATTCCCGAAGAAATGCGATACAAGCGTATGAAGTTGAAAAACGAGTGCGCTTAACACAGAGCTCTCTGTCCTTAATCATCACCCAACAACGATTGATTTTTTCCCCTTGTTTCATGCCCAAGCAAGGACATTATAATGTGTAAATACCATCGACATTTTTTTTTTCCTTGCCTATGAAAAAATTATTGCCAAAAACAGTAAATAACACCATATCACATTTTAATCCAATGACCAATTTTATAATGTAATTGAACCTTTTGCGATTTTCCACACCTCTAATTTACCTTGAATTAACCTTTGATTGTTTTCAAATGTCGTCTACTATACGGTCTCTTTAAGTGAGCGTTTTTTACATTTCGCTAAAAAATCGAGAACTAAAAGTCAAAATGGAAAGAAAAAAATTGGGGGGGAGGGGGGGTAAGACCATGGTAAATCTTATGAAAGCAAAAAAAAAAATATGTTTCTAGTCAAAAAAATTTAAA
Organism: Linyphia triangularis; assembly: GCA_963978545.1. Classification (NCBI taxonomy): domain Eukaryota; kingdom Metazoa; phylum Arthropoda; class Arachnida; order Araneae; family Linyphiidae; genus Linyphia; species Linyphia triangularis. The sequence goes on from OZ021730.1 coordinate 33,310,116, forward strand.
ATTGTTTTATTAATTAATAATTAATTAAAATTTATGCAAAAGTTGATTGCTCTTTATGTTTGGCATTTATAAACTACCTTTGAAACAAAAATTACTTAAATATATTAATTATATAAGTACTTATGACCAAAAAAACAACTTTTTTATTTAACATTAATGTATCATTTTCTTTTTATCATTTAAATTACAAACCATTCATTGGAAAATTATGAATTTTTGTATTTCGACATTTGCTGAATCCAAATATGGGATAATATTATGAGGTTGCAATTGAACTTTTTAAACTTTGGTTCTGTTTTAATATGTAGATGACCCCTCATGACAAAAGACAAAAAAAAAAAAAAAAGGCAAAAAAAAAAAAAAAAAACTAAATGCAATTATTAAAAACCTTCTTTTTTTTTTTTTTTTTTTTTTTTTTTCCGTACTGTACCAGAATTTTTCGTTGTGGGAACCACCACGTTGCTCAAAAGAAACAATTAATAGAAGGTTGAATACTTATAGTAGGAAAATCTAAAATAAATTTGTAAATGAAAACAAGAACGCACAGAACTGGAAATGAAAAATATTGCCGAAATCCGCAAAAAAAAGTTATTCAAATGAAATCAAAACTTACAGATGTTAAAAAAAAAAAAAAAAAAAAAAAAAAAAAAAAAAAAAAAAACACTTGCTTCCCCCCCCCCCACCTTACCCTTCCACTCCACTTCATTCCCTCTCCATAAAAAAAATTTCAATGAAAGTAGTTGATTACATAAGGCGTGATATCAAATTTCCATTCTTAAAAAATTAAATACTTTAATTTTTCTTAGTATTTCAAATTTATTTAATCGTATTGATAGAAATTCTTCATCTTCATCATCCTAAGTCTAGAATACGCAACATGATTGCAAAAATAAAACGCGTATTTTGGTGGTTCTCTTCAATACAATTATCTGAATTCCGGATCTCTCCATAAATTTAAATTGTGGAAAAGTTAGAATAATCGCGAAGAACAAATATATATACCCCTAAAATCAAACTGATTAGTTCTAGAGGTTCCAAATTCAGGCCGTTCCATATTAAATAAAAATGACAGAATATTTAATATTTGTATCGTTTGACATTGACATTTATTTGCGTCGTTTTGGTCAAGTTTAAAATTTAGATATTCGTTTGGCAAAATAATTATCTTACGATTGGATTCAATTTGTTATTGAATAGTCGATTTGAGTCTCTTTCTATTTCTTTGAGGGTTGTTTCATATAAATGTTCTTATTTGAAGCATAATTTTTTTTTGAAACTGCACAGTATATATAAAAGCTATAGAAAACAATTTTGTAAACTGCACTGTATATATTAAGCCTTAACAGAGAGTTCTCAAAATGTCTAGAATTGCCAGTAATGAGACTTCAATCTCTAGGCTAAAAGGCAATCGTGTTCTAATTCAAACGAAAGAAACGTCGACAAGATTTTCAAACGCATCAAAGACAGACAACAAAATGTTGATTTTGTTGCTAAGGTGGAACCTCCCCCTTTCAGAACAAACAAAAACACCTGTTCGGGATCTTGTTTGTTCCAGAAGTTTCGCAAGCCCACGGTCGTCAGCAAACCTCGCATACCAAAAGCGGCTTGTTTTCGAACACATCTTCATAAAAACGGATAGCTTCTTTTGGTATTGGAAGCGGATAGTCTCTTTTGGTATGCAACAGGATAGCTTCTTTTGGTAGTAGTTCAAGGAGGCCTTGAGCAGCATCGTATGATAGCAGTCATTCCCCTTATTGTTGCTTCGCACTACTCGATGGATAAACCTAATATGGGAGATGGCGATAGATAATAGGGCTTACTTATCACCGATTCGCATTGGGAAAAAACTGTAATGAACAAATAGAATATTTGATAAGAACTTTTATTGAGGGGCTGGTGTTGCGAAGGATAGGTAAAAAAAAAATTAGATTCTGTTATCTGGGGAAGGTGTTCTGAAATTTCGGAATTATTGAGCCACGCGACGTAATGTCGTTTGGCGAATGTGATAATCCTTCTCGTGGTAACATGGCAGGTGGGGAAAGTGTTGTCCTAGTCAGGAATACTGAACTTGTTAAAATTTTAATTGGACTCTTCCCTGTACGCCTTCCTTCCAACATTTTTAGTATCTCATTCATATGAGTGTTAGTATAGGCACCATCAGCAAGAGCCGTTTAATCCTCCCTAGTTTTTAGAGAGAGAGAAGCAAAGCGGTAAAATTCGTAGGAGAAAAAATATAAAGTATGTAGATTAAAAAAGAATTTATATTATTCATTTGAATCAAAGTTATTGCGCAGCTATTACATAACGTTTCATTAGGAAATCCAATTAATACTTTTGAAACTAGAAATTATCTTTTCATGGGTACCGGATGATTTTTCATGGGTAGATGATTTTTCATGGGTAGATGATTTTTCATGGATACCGGATGATTTGCATGAGGAGTAGAGGGGCACATTTGCATACAAGAAGTACAAAGCGGTTAATGTTTTATTCAAACATTGAATTTTTAAAAATTATAATTGTATTTTCTAACGAAGTGTTAGTTAATTTTCGATTCAGATAAACAATTTGAAACCATATTATACTTAGTGTGAATTTCCTCGCTTTCTTCGACCTGATTTGGAATTTTCAAACTCCAGTAGGATTCAAATGTACTCTGATTGACCCTACCAACTCTCTCCCATTCTATCCCAGGAGCCCCGCGTGTGCTCATGGGTGTGAATGACCCATAAGTATCTCAAATGGTAGTATCCCATCTCAAGTATCTGATGTGGGGATGTAAATAGAAAGTCCATGCCATTTCATGTTGAGCTGCAAATTAGAGATCTTTATGAGTGTGAATAATCTATAGATACTTATAATTGTATTTACTCAAGACTTGAAGATAAAACCAGGGTTTTTGAACATCGAACGACTTTCAATTGCTTTAAAATACTGGTCATTTAAATTTTACATGGAGTGGTGTAATTTACCGTGATCGTTATTAAATGTTCTTTAATTTCAAAGAATAACTAGTATGGCGATATGTTTTTCTATGATTATTACATTATCCTTTCGGATAAATGAAACAGAGTCGCAACAGTCTTTGATAGGTGATGTTCAAGAGAAGAAAGCACTGTGTTAAAACCATTCGTTTTTCAACTCTTTACGTCTTCAATCGCATTCCTGTGGAAATTTCGGAGGTGGGGATAGTTAGAGCACCTTAAAAAACCACAATGATTTTAATAAAAATCAGTCTGAGAAGGGGGAGAGAGGCGATTATGGAAAGTTATATTTTTGTCAATGGCAGCTACCTTATGCTCAATTTTAACGAAAACCTTAATGACAGGCCCCATGGTTACAACTAACCCAAATACAAAGTTCAACATCGTAGATCAATTGGTTCGGAAGTTATGCTGACCACGGACAGACATACATACATACATTTTTCAATATCACTTTTTTTTAACTCAACACGTTGTAAAAAGTATAGAAATGCAAAAATAAAAATCGAATTTCTTGTTTGGCCGAATGCAATACTTTCATTGCTCGATACTTCACGAAATCACTGAATTTGACTCACTTTAGGTTTCGCAGTAAGTGACCAGCACTCAAAGAGATGCTGGTCACTTATTGTAAAACCTAAAGTATGTCCCATCACTGGAAATATATCAGTACATGAAAAAATAATTTTTCACATTTAAGAGATGATCGGATATTACACAAAAATTTTATTATTTCGAAAACTTACATACGCGCGAACATAAATTAGAAACATCAAAACAACTGTTCCAAACGATATACCTTGCAAAATAAATGTATGACGTAAACAAGAGATTTATCAATCTGTAAAAACGCGAAGAAATAAGTCGATTTTGCGTTAACGGTTGCGTTTTGTTGAAATGATTTTTATAAAGTGAGGATAAGATCTTGACTCTTTATCAGAGTAAAACAAAGTAACCAAGCATTTGTCAAATTTCTTCTAGATTGCGTCAAATAGATGTAAGAATCAGAAATTGATCGGCGAGGTTTTATAACTTGTATGAAAATATTGATGAATATATAATTTCGCTTCATTTAATGGCGGATTTATTATCTGAACGAACATACATACTAGTGATCGGCAAACCGCTTCCCTTTAACCACTTATACACGGCTCTGACACTAATCGATTTTGCTACGTACGGTGTATCGATAATGTTAATGTAACATCGATTCTTAATCATCGTACTACTCATCTAAGGCAATTTATACTAATTAGTGAATTTGCTGACCTCTGTTGGAACATTGGAACAAAAGATCTCTCTCTCTCACTCACACACACACACAAATGAATTAAAGTTTTTTTAGTCTATAACAGCATGGAAATATTTTGGCACAGGCTTGACATTTTGTAACAACGAATGAACATATACGGGTTTTTTTTTTTTTTTTTTTTTTTCCTTCTTTCTTTCTTTCCCGTCAACTATTGATAATTACGTCTTTAGGACAAGTATTTAAAAAAACTTCAAAACATTTTTTCCATAGAATTCTTCGGATGCGCGGAAGACCAGAGATCCTTGCAGATGGACCATTTCGTCAGCCAAGGTAACCCGTTTAGCAAACTTTTTATCTCCAGAGGTCAGTTGCATTTCTTTCAGCTATGTATTTTACCCTCACCTAGGAACGAACCTGGTGGGCATATTCCGAAAGTAAATTATGCATTTTCTCCGGGAAAAGAGGAAAACTTGATTGTTTTACAGTAAATAATTTTAAATAATGGACGATTCCCGTATTTTTTTTTTTTTTTTTTTTTAATTCAATTCTAAATGTTTTGAAAAGGCCATAAACAGAAAAATTTATGCTCAATGCGCTTTTTCTTTCTTTCTTTTTTTATTTTTTAATTTGCAATCATAGTTCCCCTGTTACACGTTGGCGAGAAAACGATTCATTCGGCTTGAATTGAATGTGACGTCAAGAGATCCCGAACATCTTGGTTTGAAATGCAGCAGCGGAAACCAGTTTTGCGAGTTTTTCGCAAATCGCGCCAACCTGTACCTGGATACGGCTATGGTCTACCAAATCAAAGGCAACTATTTGGCAGAAACCTCACGATTACCATAGAAATGGAAGGATTTTTTGACATCACAGTTTTGTTGCGTGTTTTGATCGGTCTGGTTTTGGCTCGGTTCTGGGGCATTTTCTTTTCTTAATATTTAAATAACTAATATTTTTAAAGAACTTTTGTTTAATTATTTGGAATCAGAAAGAATTTGAATATAAACTAATTTCACTCGTTTTTCAAAAATGCGGGAATTGTCCATTGTTCAAACGAAAAAAGTTTACCGTGTGAGAAAGTATAGAGAGTAAGAAAAATAAATTTCTTTAAAAAATGAATGCAGAAATATTAATTGGATGCAAAAACTGTAGATGGCTGAAAATCAACAACCTGCTATGAAAAACTGGTGGAGTATGCCCACCGATTTAATTGCAAACCAATAACAGATGACGGTTACTCTAAAAAAGTTGAGTAGTTGTTTATACGTAGTTACCATGTTTTGGGTGCCTTCCGGTTTCTTCACGTGACCACTTTAATTGACGTTACAAGAAACATCTTTTTATAAGGAAAATAGCTGATTTACTCAGTGTATTAATGCTTTAAAATTTAATTCGGGAGATTTCAAGATATTTCATATATCAGGCATAAAAATATATATATATATAATTTTTAATGAAAACCACAAAAATACTAACTTCTGTTTGATCGAAGAAGAAGAGCACTATATTTAAATGTGTTGTCTGCACTTCCGTTTTCTTCTGCGTCCTCTAGTGATAATGTAAACAAATAATCGTACGCATCAATTTTCGACCATTCCCTTTACATTTCTGAATTAATTTAGATGACTCAGCTGTTTAATATGTGATATTTTTTATATGAAATCCTGGAATAAAACGTGTCATGATATTTTAATTGAATCATACGACTTCCAATAAGTAAGTAAATGCGTTGCAACTAATAAACTTCATCTGAATCTCAGACGACGCATTTCCCTTATAAGTTCCTTAATGTTTCCTTTATAAGTTCATTTGCTTAAGTGTGTCGATGCTAAAAAACACCGATAACTTAATTCTTTCGTTTACAACATTCTTTGATTTTAAAGTCGTTTTCATCCCAAGAAAGATTTAATCCGCCGAAAGGGTATTAATCAATTATCTTAACTAAAAGATCTACTTTATCTATAACGTGACGTCTACAGCCGGCGTGTGATGTCACCGAACTGATTTCCCTTTTTATCTCGGCAGCTCGACTGAATGTGCCATATCGATGACAGCGAGCTTCTGCTCAACAGTCCCACCATGGAACTCATTCAGACGGTAAGTTTAATCGCAGATCTGCATTTTTCGTTTAGCACTGGTTCTCGTGATTAAGCAGAGGTTGTTACACTCTTGTATCAAATAGAGAACATAAAACTCTCTTTTTGATAAATTTTTATGGTACAGCTGTGCTATAGGCGACTAAAACTCTTTTTGTATCTTTGTTTGAACCTAAAAAAAACTTTGTTGAGCACTAGTTGTGTAATGAAATATGGTGTAAAATAAAAATGTAGTTGGGCTCACATCCCTAATTATTTTATATTGTGTTATAAGATATATTTATCGTTAAAATAATCTTAAATGAAGCGGCCAAAATCCTCCAGATGCCAAATTCTTACTAGAAAAATATTTTGCTCAGAATTTTGTTTTACGTGTGATTATTTCAAAGGATGTCAGTTAGTTTTGTAACTTGTTTCTTTCCTATCTAAATGAATGAAATAACCAAAATTACATATATTTTTATCAACATCTTCTTGATGATTGAAAGTAGATCTAATAAAAATCTTAAATGTACAGATCATATTGCTGCCTTCTTGTCTTTCCCATCTTGCTGTACTCATCTATTAGACAGGTATCTGAAAAAGACTGCAGCGATAACTCATCCAAACTATCAACCTTTAAACTATTTACAATTCCTATAACAAACCATTATAGGGTTGCTATAGCAACCCTGTAACAAACCATAAACATTTCTGCTTAGCGACAAGAGCACCAACTGGTACCCATCTAACGGAAGAGTACCCTTGTTACTGACTGCTGCTGTTAATTATATTCACTAAGTAAACAAGTATTGAGTGTTTCTTTGCTTGCTAATAGTGTAAGTATATACAAGCCTAATAAAGGGGAAAAAACTTAGTGCAGCTGCACTAAAAGTACTTTCCAATTTGCAAGAAATTAAATACTTTTTTTTTCCCAAAAGTGGCTTTTTTAAATTGATAACTTCAGAGTTGTCATATTTTAGGTATGTGCAGGTTGTCATAAATAATCTGCCCCTATTGCATGCTACAAGTAGATTATTATAGTTATTTATACTAAGTCTATTTGTACTAATTCAATGACTGAAAATCTACTTATGTTATACTCTATTTTAAAGCCTTTCAGCTGTAATTCAATTTCAATGGTTTGAAAAAATTTCAAGTACACAGCTTTGTCAAAACTATGGTTTTCAGTTATCTAGTTATGGCAGTAGGGTGGTGATATGTTGTCAACCTTTACTAGGGGAGATTTCAGTAATTGAATATTTTCAAAATTTACTCTTTTGTGGTAATGAATGTTGAAATTTATCGTCCTTTTAACAATGCAACTTGCTATGTAAAACTTTTTGAATTTGTACAGAGATCTTTTTGTAATAAGAACTAATTTGCAAGAATTTTTATTTTATACTTTTAAAAATGAAATTGAGTTTATGTAATAGCGTTTTAACATTTAAATTAGTTCCCACATGTACTTTTAGTGAAGTTTTTAAAAATTATTATTATTATTATTTTTTTTTTTTACTTTCTCTTAAATTTTAATTTGTTAAATTTAAATGTGTCATACTTATTAATAACAAAGACTTTTTGCAAGTAATTTAATGTTTTTTGGGTTTTTTTAGTATCCGTTCCTGAAGTCATTTCTTGCTGGTTCAGTCAGTGGCACTTGTTCAACACTTCTTTTCCAACCATTAGATTTAATCAAAACAAGATTACAAAATCCTTCAAAGTGTGGGTATGTCAACTTCTACAAGATTAATATTAAATTATTGTACTCACTGTTCATAATATCAATTTATAGTTGTAGATTATTAATATTTAACTATTCTAATGATTAATATTTAACACGATTAATATTTAACCATTCTACTTCATTAGTAACACAATTTTTCTTTTTTCCTAGCACAAGTAGAAATAATGGAATGGTTAGTCTATTTGTGCATGTTCTAAGAAATGAAAAAATACTGGGTTTATGGCGGGGTACAATACCTGTGAGTATATATTTGTCTTTTCTTCAAATTTATTTACTGATGTCCCAATTCTTTTAAATAGTATTTAAATTTTGTGCATTGTTAATTGGGGGATTTATTGTTGTAGACTAACATTTTAAGCAATTTTAGAATATTTTAATGAAGTGACACTAAATTTGAATGATATAGAAATTTTTTTTTAAATTAACTCTTAGAGAGAAGAGAGTATCAATTATTTAAAACATTTATTTTTTTGGAAATAAAACTTTTTTTCTCTCTTGAATAGGTAATGCATTTTATAAATAGTGTGAGGAGATAAAATATGCTACTTTTTTTTATATAGTATTTTGTTCCCGTAGCAAACATCTAAGAATTAATTAAATGAAAATATATTTTATTAATATATTCAGCAAAATTTAATCGCAAGTTACTCCAATAAAATTATTTCAAATATATGTCTCTGTCAGTGAAAACTACCATGTATTTTAAAAGCAATATGTCTGGCATCTATATGTTACACAAATTCTAAAATTGAAAATTGAACAAAAAAAATTAATATTGCATAGGGTTTTTATTATAAAGTTTCACATTGAAATGGACATATAGGAAAGTCTTCTGGACGAGATTGTCAAACGTTGTAAAATATATATGACGTCATGAATTTATTTTCTGCAAAAAAAAATTTAAATAAACAAAATAGTTTAAAAATCCACCACTAGAAGAAAACGGCACTGAATGCAATATAATGCCATTTTCCCCTGGTGGTGATTATTAAACAATGCAAGACATGAAGACATGGTTTTTAAAACATTTTAAGATAATGTCTTCATGTCTTCATTCATTTAAAGTTATTGAATGCTGTGCCATTTCCCCCTAGGTGAATGTTTTTTTTTTGTTTTTTTTTTTATAATTATTATTATTTATTTTGTTAAAAGTAAAGTCCATGATTTCCTGTGCACTTTTACCAAGTTTCATAACATTTTGTCTTGTAATTTTTTTTATTATCATTTCAAAGTGAAACTTTAATTATGCAGAATCTTTACAAAAAAATTTTTTAAAAAATTTCATCCTTAACAACGCCATCTATGAACTCTTTCTGTAAGTTCAAATACAGTTTAAATCTTAAGGCTAAATTGAAGTATGCAAACAGCTTTTGCTTATTCATGAAAAGTTATAAAGCTCGAATTTTATTAATTTTATTGATAAGTTTACAAGGCTCACCTGAGAGCTATGTGATTAGTGTTCTGGGCTCTCCTGCCAATGGTGCTGCGTTTGAACCCTGGGTTAGACATGAATATTTGTTGTGGTTCACAATCCCTGTTAAGCTGTAAATCCTTTCTTGGTTTGCCATTATTTTATTGACAAATATTTCGAGTGTATAAACCAATCAATCAAAAGTTTTCAAAATATTCTTGTAAAAGAATTAAGACATAGCTCTACTGACTGGGCACATTTTGCTTAGTACTTTTAGAAACTTTGATGTCTGCTTTCCAAAAGAAATGTTTGAATCCTAAAAAAGTTTAGAGACTTGGGGAAAAAAATATATTCATTTCATATGAAATTAATTAACTTATAGTCAATCGCAAAAAAAAAAATTCTACTGATTTTTACCAGGCAACAAAAGAAAAATTTCTGGAGAATATTCATTTAGTTGCAAATCTGCACTTTTGAACTAATATGCAAAAAAAGCAAAATATGCATTATTGTTTTGTTTATATTTTTTAGTCCATAATGAGATGTGTTCCTGGAGTTGGAATGTACTTCAGCTCTTTACACTGGCTACAGATTAATTTTGGGTAAATGTCATTTTCCGTTTGTCTTACTTTGTAATTGATAAAAGCTGTTTACAATTTGCAACGAATACGATTAAAAAATTAACTACTGAGAAAAAGACATTAATAAATTTTTTCAAATGTTTATTGCATTGAATTTTAGTGTGAAGTCCAAACTATTATCTGAAAATAAAACATTCAATATTATAAATTTTATATATTTGTATATTTGTCTTAATTAATTTATAGAATTATTTGTTTTTATTATATCTTTATATTTTTTATTTTTGTAAAATATGAAAAAAAAAAAAATTCAAACTTAATTCTTTACATTTCACATAAACTCTGGGAGAGCTTATCTCTTGTACATAGGAAATTGTTTGAATTTAACAATAGGAATACAGAACAAATAACAAGCATAATTTCAAAAATTTAATTAAAAAGTAACAGCATTTTTTTTTTTTTTTTTTTTTTTTTTTTTTTCAATAATTTTATTAGAAAATTTATTTCGTCTAAGCTATGAAATGGCAAATAAAATTTAAAATTTTACTTAGGTAAGATGGATTTTCAGTATTGCAATATTTTTATTTGAAATTTATTATTAAATTATTTTTTATTTGTTCAGTTCTGACGATCCCTCTCCTATTGAATCAATTTGCTTTGGAGCGCTTGCAAGGTCTTTTGCAGGGATGACATTATTACCTGTTACAGTTATTAAAACAAGATATGAGGTATTAATTTTAATTTAGAGTTTTAATAACCCTCTGTATCACCTAACACTTTGTTTCCTTTCTACCTATTGTTTCACTTAATAGGTGTTGGTACTTTGATTAAGAACTCGATTTTTTTTTTTTTTTTTAAATGTAAACTAAGAATTTCAATTTAGGGTTGAGATTTATATTTTTCATGAAGTTCCTTTAAAAACATTTCATCAATAAAGTTTTTAAGCAATTTGAATTAGACCTTCAATGTCCAATAATACATGTATGTTTCATTCAAAATTTGGACTAAGCGAGTTCCTTGTTAGTATCATGCAATCAGAACTCAGTATTATATTTGAGTACGAGAGAGTTTTAATTTGGCATACTTATACCACTTTTTATTATAAAATTTGTTGCTTTGGCCATAAATATTAACCTCAAGCTAATGTACAGCGAGGACTCTAATATTTTATCTTCTTGCTACAGTTTAGTCTAGAAACCATCATATGGTGAAGTTCCCCTTTTAAACTAGGGGTGTGGAACATCACACAACTTTCAATTACACTATAATACTGATGTGGATTTGTGTCATTTACAGTTTTTATGTTTTCATCATTCATTTAGCCAAAATGGCCAGTTTGACGATATTTTTTGCGATAATTCTTGTATGGTTCAGGGCGTTTAGCGTTGGTCCCTTAGTCCCTTTAAGTACCTTTTTTTTTATTTTGGTCCCTTTTGTCCCCTTTTTCTAACGTTTGGTCCCTTTAGTCCCTTTTTTTTAAATATATTTGTACCACGTGACCAGCACGCACCATTTCGCTTTTTTCCTTCTTTGTCGAGCACAAGAGGGAAGAAAAGCAGACCAGAAATCCCTGTCACGTCCAGTTACGATGAATTAGCGTTGATTGGTTGAATGCTGTTTACAGAACTGGTTTGGTTCTATATCGAATTGTCAAGGTCAAAGGTCATGTAATCGTTTGGTTGGTTGGTTTAGTTTTTTTCTGGCGTAAGAGCAACTTCAAGGCCATACTGAGCCGAAACCAAGAAATCCTTAAAAATTATTTAAAAAAGAAAGGGTTATAGCCAGTCTAGTCCAGACTCTACAAAATTTTGAAGATAGTGCATGTATACAAATTAAGTATTTTTAAAAATCAATTAATTATATGAGGTGATAAATCCAATCGCTTGTAAAAATTAAAAAAGGCTAGTATGAGGTGGGGAATCTAACAGTGAAGACAATGAGAGATGACATGTTTTAAAAAGGTGTTGCAGTAAAAGATGGGCATTCTGTTAAAATATGATAGACTGAAAAATTAATGTTACACAAGGAACATGTGGGTGAATCTTCTGCCAGCGGAAGGTGAACTTGGGTAAATCGGGTATGACCAATACAGAGTCTTGACAAAATAACTTCTCTCTTCCTATTTGATTGAAAGAAGGTGAATCCATATATAATTGGTTGCAAAGTGCGTAGTTTGTTTGTGGGCTCTGCGTCTCACATGACCTGTCATGTGCCGAAGAGAGCCTTTGCACATACTTTTAAAGCATCATCAAGACAAAGCACATTGGTCACAGTTCCGGATGCAGCTCGAGCAATAACATCGAAGCGCTCATTACCCATGATACCCACATGACCAGGGATCCAACAAAAGAAATTGTGAAAACCTTTGTTTAAAAGTCCGAAATGATGGGTTAAAATTTCCATAATGAATGGATGATTTTGTGAAAAAGGATTGCCAAGAGCGTCTAGACAGCTCTTAGAATCCGTGTAAATAATCCACATTTTATATGAGTTTTTTTAAATAAAATCTAGAGCCAGCAGAATGGCACAGGATTCGGCTGAAAAAATTGAAAAGCCGGGTTGTAACTCTATCGACAAGGTAACATTGTCGTTAACAGCAGCCGAACCCACGTGGCCTTGGCTTTTTGAGCCATCATTAAAAATAGATTTGAAATGAGAAAAGTTATTACGATGATCATAAAAGATACTTTTAAAAATAGTATCGGGGGTTTCAGACTTTTTAAAATTTGAGAAAGTGTTAAAAATTGTAATTTCATGATGATTCCAAGGTGAAATGGGGAAAGTTAGAGGAATAACTCTAAGGTTATCCACCTGATGGAATGAGAGAATATTTTAAACTCTCAATGAAATAGATGGTATAAAAGATGGTCGTGCATGTTTTTATGTAGCTCTCTTCTTAATTTGAATGAATAAGCACTTTTTGGTGTTAAATATAGGTTTTCTGCATGTTATTCAATCATGTGTTGAAATAATCTGATGCAAAGGTGAAATTTGCACTCCAAAATTGTTATTTGCGTTCTGTCTGTTTACAATTTTAAAAATGGGGTAATCATAATTTTCGGTGTTTTTTTAGTAATATACAGTCAATAATTAATTCTTTTCTTTTTAATGTGCACTCCAGATGAATGTTTGGAGTGCAAAGTTTGCACTTAGACAAATAATTTTTAATTCAACCCCTTAAATTGTAGGTACTGAATGCTAGGCATTTTTTTCTATGCTTTAAAAACAAATTTTGTTTAAAAGTCCCTTTTTTTTAAATTTTTGGTCCCTTAGTCCCTTTTTTTGAAGTTCCAAGCTGCTAAACACCCTGATGGTTTAAAAAGAAAAGAAAAACTCCACCAAAATAAGGATTTTGGTGGTATACTTTTTGATAATTCTAATATTATCCTTTCTTATAAGTGAAACTTGGGTGAGAAGAAAAAACAATCGTTGATGGTGTTAAAGGCATCCACTTTTCAACTTTTTCATTACCACAGCAATTTTAAAGAAAATCGTTGGAGCCATTTTTAGTTATTACTGAAAAACATGATTTTTTCAATGGCAGCTACCTTATGCTTATACGCGATTTTGATGAAAATCTTATCATTAGGTCCTTGTCCATTACCAACCCACGCAACAAATTTGAACATCATAGGTCAATTTGTTCAGGAGTTATGCTGACCACATACACACATTTTTGAAAGACCACTTTTTGAAATCGGGATGTTCCAAAACATAGAGAAATGCAAAAAAGTCGAATTTTTTATTTTTTTTGACTGAATCCTAAAGTTTCATTACCCTATGTATGCACGTATGGGTAATTGAAGTAAAAATTATAGCTATGTTTGTGTTGTATGTTAATAGTTGGATAATTAAATATTGCATGTTATTATGCAAAAAAGTCACAGCAATGTAATTTTTTTTATTTTTTATTCTTGCCTAATTAAAATGCTTTTATTTTTTAGAGTGGTGTGTATGCTTACAACAGTTTGTCTGAAGCCTTATGTAAAATTTATAAGCTAGAAGGAAGGAGAGGTAAGGATCTTATGTGAATAGATAAACATAATTTAAAGGTGGGTTTTGTGATGTATGGATGTTTAATTGAAATTGGAGCACTATTGTACACTTCAATTTTTATAGACATTGATGTCTATAAAAAGTTTCAGTTTAGAATTTTTTTCAAACTTTTATACTTTTGCGTCAATATTTTTGCAATTTTTGCCTTTTTTTATGAGTGTGCATAGTGGCTACAGAACCTGCAAATCAGGGAATTGTCAGGGAACTTTCTGATTCTGGAAAATGTCAGGGAATTTAATTATTCATTTACCTTTTTCTCAGAAACTGCGCAAACTATCTTCCTGAAATTTTTACCACATATTCCTTTTATGTATCTATGTACTGAAGTGAGATTATTTTTAAAGTAATTTTTTATTATTTTAAAAGTATTTTTTGTTTTGACTTTTTTCGAGAAAAAAACTTTTGATTTTTAACAAATTTGAGTGACTTTCACGAAAATTCATTTAAAAAATAAAGTAAATGAATCGCAATCAAAAATTTCAGTAGAATAACAAGTGTCTGTTAAATGCACTGCAAAAAAATTAGGCTTCTGTATCAAATAATTTCTGAGAAAAAGGTACATTAAATATGCCAAATTAACATTACCGGTATAAAGGGTACCAACTCTCCTTAAGCCAAATGCAATAACTGTATCTGCATGTAAAATATAGAAATGCTGCAGTACAATATTGACCATACCTTTATATTTTAGCATTTTAAATATATTGATACTGGATATTGAGAGAATTTTGTTTATTCCAGGTCTGTTTTCTGGATTGGTGCCAACTCTGTTCAGAGATGCTCCTTTCTCTGGAATTTATTTAATGTTTTATACACAAGCTAAAAAGATGGTGCCTTCCTGTAAGTTATTAAAGTTATCTGCCATAAATTTGTTTCTGGGTTATTAATTTTGACCTTGATTAAACTCTCAATTTATTAAGATAGCACTCACATTAATGTACCTTAGATAATCAAACATTTATTTAATAAAATACTAATGCATCAAGTTGGCAAATCAGTTCTTACTGCCTCATTCACATAACCTTCATATCTTATAGAAGTTGATAAACATGGCTGTACCAACACATTAACCTGTTAACCAAGGAATAAACAACCTGTTAACCAGTTGCTGTTAAGCTTGGTGCAAACCTATTAATGTTCTCAATGATGAAAAATCTTGTCCTGTCCATTGAAGTAGTCTTCTGGATATGATGAAATATTTTTCATGCCAATTTAACAAGTCAATGAACTTCTAGGAGTAGTTCTGCAATTTTTTATGCCCATTTAACAAGTTGATGAACTTCTAGGAGTAGTTCTTCAATTTTGTCATGCCCATTTAACATGTCGATGAACTTCTAGGAGTAGTTTTGCAATTTTTTTACATTTTACCACAATTAAAATCATTATAATTTTAAAAATTTAAAAGCCCTCAAATAACACAACTAAAAGTGTGCCAAATCAATGCCCAATTAATACTTCTTCTCCATCGCAGAATAAAAAAATATCTATGCAACTACTGAAACAATGTTATTTGTGGAGGTACTCTTAAAATCTACTAAGATTCCAAGAAGTAATTTTTATCAATTTTATATTTGTTTATTAAAATGTTATATTTCTCTCTTAAGTTACTCTAATTTGTTTGGGAATTTTTATTGCATAATCTATGAGTCAAATACTTATTTACAGAATAACAATGATTTAATTGAACAGAATAACTTTGATTTTATTGTTAAAGTGCAAGAGTGAGGTTTCTATATCTAAACATCATTTATAAGTACAGAAATGATCTTGTTAGTAGTTGGTAACAAATGTTGTTGCATTAGACCATCTTTCTTTTTTTAGTGTCCATGGTCATTCTAAGAAAAAAGGGCATCATTGTACAAACTTTTGTAATAATAAGTCTTGCTGAAATTTATTTTTTATAAAAGTAAACTTCAATTTATAAAATAAGGTACAGAAGTTGACCAAAATTATGAAATATCCGGATTAATAAGGCATTCTGAATTAATTGTTTTAAACTTGTTGGAAATTGTTTATTTTCTTCAACTTTATGCACCTAGATCTAATCTATCATAAGATCAAGGTGCATAAAGTTGTAATTTTTAAGTTTGAATTTTGAAGAAATGTATTCATAAAAATGAAAAAAAATTCTTATTTAATTTCTATCTTGCAAACCAAATATTTTAGAAGTGTCTAATTGGTTAATTATTTTTAGTATGTCCAATAAAACATATGTTTTAAATATGTTTAATAATGCATGAAAGTGTAATTGAAACAGATGCTATGGTCATCCCATCTTTTATTTTTCATTAAAAATACTTTTTTTTGCTGCAGCTGCTCATGAGCATATGTCGACACTTCCAATCAACTTCAGCTGTGGTATTCTAGCAGGAGTATTAGCAGCTGGCATCACCCAACCAGCTGATGTGATCAAGACTAAAATGCAGCTCTATCCCCAAAAGTACAGCACAGTGCCAATTTCAACTGCTTTAGTATTTAAGGTAATGCTCAATCATCAGGAAGATGCTTTTTAATTTTTCTTCATTAGTTTACAGTGCAGACAGTGTTCTGAAATTATGGCCGGAAGCAGAAACAAACTAACATGTACTTAGAATCAATTCTTATTGAAGTTGTTGTGTAATCGTTTATTTAAAAATGAGTAAGCAGAACAAACATTTTTGACTGATATTTTAAAATATTGTTAAAATCAATGGGATGCGGTGACATTTTTCATAAGGGAAGCAACATTATAAATAGCTAAATTTATAATTTATATAACACACCCATAATTAACATTAAAATGTCTTCGGAAAAATTTACTCAAAAATCATTTTAAAAAAATGAAAGATTTATAATATGAAGATTATTTACTTTATACAAAAAGTTTAAATTAATTAATAAAAATTTAATAAAGGAGCTTTTAAAAGATGATAAAATAAATTAAATAATCTAAATAAATCATTCATTATTGTTAATTTATTAAAACTGCTATGCTTATAGATGGCAGCATACTCATTTGAAAGCAATTTTAAATTTGCTTCCCTTTCAGTATCATAATATATGTTTAAAAAAGCTTAAAAAATTATGTCTATATATCTAAAATTTGAAAGAACCTTACTTGTGATTTAAATTTTAAAAAATATACATAACAAAACTTGTAAAAAAAATAATTTTACATTTGCTGTTGTACTTTGGTCAATACGGAACCAGAGCATATTCCAAAATGTTTGACTAGCCCAATCCTAAAGGCTTCGTAGCCACCTGGCGGAAGATGTTTTATGAAGACTAATGATTACAGTTATATCTTGCAACTTGTGTAATATGGGCAACATAATTTTTTACTAAAGAATTTTGGCTTGGAAGAAAATTGAAATACATTAGCTTTTATTATTTATGCAAAGTATTTTGAATGTTCATTTTTCATAATCTTTCATTTACTTAAGGCAAGCAATGCCTAATGTTGCTTCTATGGACACACACACCACTGCATTTAAGAGCATTTCCTTTTATTTTATCTGAAAATATGCTTCTTTTCAAACCCTTAATTTGGGTTTTAGACATGAATAACAAGTTGAATTGGTATTCCTTGCATGTTCATGCCACTTTATTCAACCTATTTAATTTTGCTTTTCTACCCCAGGAACATGGAATTAATGGTTTCTTCAGCGGTATGGTTCCTAGGTTAGTCAGAAGAACACTCATGTCTGCTATGGCTTGGACTGTCTATGAACAGGTTAGTAATCTCTAATGGTTTCAAATATCATTTAACCACGTTCAAATACCACGTCTCTACCTTTGTGGGAATGTAAAAAGTATGTTTATTTATGTATATTCCATGATGTATTAACTACTGCCAAATAGTATTGTGATGGGAAAAAAGTTGACTTAAAAAATATATGAATGTCAGAGTTCATACGCCTCTGGGAAAACTCAGGGAAAGTAAATCAGTCTTAAAATCTCGGGGGGAAAAAGGAAATCCCCCCCCCCCTCCCCCCTAAAACCTGGAAAAGGTAACTTTTACTCTGGAAAAAAATCCTTCTCTTCGGCGCTATTTGTTTAGCCTTAACTCGAGGACATACAGTTACAGAATTATTTGATACCATAGATATGAAAGGACCTTTTGACGTCACAGATTTTGTTAAGTGTTTTGATCGGACTGGTTTTGGCTCGGTTTTGGGGCATTTTCTTTTCTTAATATATAAATAACTAATTTTTTTAAAGAACTTTTGTTTAAATATTTGGAATCAGAAAGAAATTCTTCATAAATATAAACTAATTTCACTCGTTTTTAAAAAATGTGGGAATTGTCCATTGTGGAGGTTTCTCTCCAATTCTATTTAATTGAATGATACTTTGTATTTAAATACTACCAGCAATGAACATTTCCCACTTAAAAGTATTTGTATACTTAATTAACTGTAATGATGTTTCAGTTCAGGATAACTCTTGTTCTTTGTCAATTCTAATATATCCCTGACATTCTACAAACTTTTGACTATTTATACTCTATGCCTTTTATAAATCAATTACAGAATAGTTTATTGTACTTTGTAATAATAAATACTGAAATACCAATTTGTATTATTTTGATATTGCCCTGTATTTTTCCTAATTACAAATCCAAAAAATTTATATTTCTCAATTATTTCAGATCATAAGTTATACTGGATTGAAATGATCTGATACCATTCTTCTGGGATAGAGATTTCCTGTCTTGTATTATTTCCATTTCATTTCATGCTGTATATTTGTTTTTAACCTCATTTTTATATATGTGTGCATTATCAAAATACCTTTATTTATGCTACTTGTAGCCTATATTTTATGCATTATTAGATAGTTTATGAAGAGTTGGTACATTATTTGCAGGCAATAATTAAATTAGACTGTGACTAAATTTAGACTTGGGAATGGAAGTTTTACCAACTTCAAAATATCTGCATTCATTGAAAAAAAATTTAATTCGATAATATTCGGAATCAACACCCTTTAGCAAATTATAATATTAAATGGCTTATAAAAAAAAAGGATAATCATAGTTGCCAAAGCCAACTGTTTTTAAAATTAAAAAGTTAATTAAAATTACCACTTTTAATTATCTATCAAGTGTAATAAATTTTTATTTTATTCCAATTGTGCTTTCTTTTTACATCAAAATTATACAAGAAGTTTAGCTTCTGCAAAGTGAATTGTCACACATAATTTTTGTTTTTAAATTTTAAAAATATATAACGTTGATATATGCATTAAAATTTAATTTTTTTATAGTCACAAAAAGAATTTTAATCTACAAAAAATTAAGCTACATTATATTTTCAATATAAATTTTTCAAAAGTTATTATTAATTTAATAACTCACAATCTGAATATTAGTGCATAGTTTCAACTGTATATAATTATTTGAAAATGCTTATTCTTAAAAATCAATTATTTCAAAGAAATTCAATTAACTAACACTATGACATCAATACTTCAATTTCAGCTTTGTTTGGGATTCTTTGAGTTTGACTATCCTCGAGGATTTAGTGTTATGATGTTTGTTTATGTAAAACTAATAAACTCAAAACTTTTTTTTATTTTTGAATAATGAGTAGAAAATATATTAATTATAAAAAAATATGTTTAAGCAAACATTTAAACATATATTCATTTTTTCACATTTCATTTATTAACCTATCGCATTTTGTTGAATCCTGAACATTATCTTAAAATAAGAGATAGAATTTAAGAACTGTTTATAAAATTAAATGACTTGTTACACCTATTTTGTAACAAATCTATGCATTGTGTGCTTTACTGTTATACATTTGTATTGTATGGTTTTTATATCATGTTATGCTGACTTTTAGCATTGTTGAATATTTTATATAAAATATTTATTAAATAAAGATTTAAAAATATGCCTGCTGTCCTGAATGTTTTGTCAATTTACCACATTTAAGAATATTCTAAAACTTACTTACAAACTTAGTGATTATGCTTCAGGTTGAAACATGACAATTTTTACTTATATGTTTTGAAGTTCAACTGAATATTCATTCTAGGTGGTCTTTCAAAAAAAAAAATGGCTTTGCACTTTCATCTTGAATGGGAGAAAAACTATGTATTATAAGGTTGCCATGCACCTGGAAAACAGGGAAAACCTGAAATTGTCAGGGAAAATTAAAATGCTTAAAAAAGGTCAGGGAAAACTAAAAAATTTGATATTTTCTAGTAAAGTCAGGGAATTTCTTTCAGATTCAAGTTTCTTCCTAGAAGTTCAGTAATTTTTTTCAGAATGCACATCTGCGTTCTGATAATTTTATATTTCATTTGGTATTTCCTTGTAACAATATGTAAAAAGCACCCACTGAAAGCAAATTGTCTGAAAAACAGGTGAAAATCTTTCGCTTTTATGCCGATTTCCGCTTTTTTTTCTCTCGATATTTTTCACTTTCTCTACAATTTTATTATTTTTAATTCATTTTGTAGGGCATTATCAGAGTAACTTGCCAAAAACACCCTTCAGAAAAAATTTCTAGCTGCGCCACTGTTTTGTACACACATTAATATACAAATATATTCTTATTAAGCTATTTTGTAGTTCAAAATAACACTGCATATATATTTTCCTCTTTTATTTTGACTGTTTTTCACCCCGGGGAAATATAAAGGGAGATGCATGTACATATTGCTACTTATACCATATAATCAATTTATCTTCGTGTGCAAGTACATCAGTGTTTTGTGACACAAATCGCAAACATTTTACTGTTTTGCAAAAAAGTGGATTTCCACTTTTTTTCATCAAAATTTTGGTTAATTGATAAAAATGCACATTAAAATATTGTAAAATTTTTTCTGTAGGGTTCTTGTTTAAAATTACAATTTAACTGCAATTGTGTGCAAAATTTGTTTTTTACTTTGGTTTGAAATGAAACCTGGAAATTTAAAAAAATTATCTGGAAAAGTCAGGGAATTTTGTTCTGCATTATGAGTGGCAACTCTGTATTAAATGATTTGAAAGTGAGGTTAAACTAATGAATTTAAAAGGGAGAGTAAGAAGGTAGAGGTGGTTATTACTATCTAATATGGCAATTTCAGGAAAAAATACTAGACTCTGAAGGTTAGGGAGCAATATGAGTGTTCATAAGAGAAGGATTTGTATTTTTGTTCCTAACATATCCTGGAATTCTGGTTATTTATGCATTTTTAAATGCACAGGTTAACACTGTGCCATGCAGCTAATTAATAGTTATGTTTCAAATAGCTAATTAATAGTTATGTTTCAAATAGCTAATTAATAGTTATGTTTCAAATAGCTAATTAATAGTTATGTTTCAAATAGCTAATTAATAGTTATGTTTCAAATAGCTAATTAATAGTTATGTTTCAAATAGTTAATTAATAGTTATGTTCAAAAAATTATTGATTCATCTATTAATTATTGATCATATTTTTAAACCAAGTTTTGCAGAATAATTCTTACCAAGGCATGCTAAATAAGAAGTCTAAGAAACCAGTTTGTATAGTTAAACTGAGTTTAATGACATTCAACTCTTATTCTAAGTATTTCTGAAAAAATTTATTTTGTAAAACTTAATTTGGAGCTGTTTTGTCTTAAGACTTTCAGACAAATAACACCTTAAATATGTTTAACAAAGTATTACTAATTTCTGCAAATTTTTCTCAAAAGGGATTGGGATCATTTTTAACACAAGTTCCTCGCATACCAATTCTGTTTGATTAGCTAATCGAGCATGACACAATCTACACTTCTGTGGCATGTGAAAGTCATGCTCAACTTTTTGTTGTTGCAATTCTAGCTTAAATGCAGTGCTTTGTTTAGGAATTACCTCGAGTCTTTTGAAACTATGGAGGTCAGAATTTGTATTTACTCAATTTCTCTTGTAAACAAAACTCTATAAGTAGAATTTTAAAAGAGGGGAAGTTTACTGTTAACTATATTTTTTATGAAGAAACAAAATAAACCTAAAATATTCCATTATCCCTTAATTATTATTATTTTTATTTATTTTATTTTTTGTGCAAAATTTAGTTGTATAGAGAGACCGTATATCTGCAACAAGTTGCCATGCTTCTGAAAAAATACAATTTTTAGCACAATATCTACAGATAGACTGAACCAGGAGAGCATTTGATCAGCTCAAGTGAAGACATCATGTATCACTTGAAAGTTGGTGATTTAAGAAAAATATGTTCTCCCCCCCCCCCTCTCCTTTCCCCTCCCTCTTTCCATTATGTTTGATCGACCTCAAAATGGCTAGGAATGGTTATTGTTTTGTTGAATTCTGTAAGGATGCTGTATATCACTTCTTAATTAGTTTGGAAAGATCAAGATTAAAATGAAATAATTTATCAACAACACCACCCATACTTTTAAAAAATGCGAGAAATGGTAATAGCGGGGCAAACATATAAGTAGGGAAAATCAAGTTAGAAATTTAATTTAGATATAATAATATAGGTTAGACAGTAATGATGAGGCAAATAATAATATATACAATAAAGATGGTCTATAAGTCTTATGTTTTCAGCAGTTCTATTGAAATTGACCTACTAACCAATTTAAATGAAATGTTT
Source organism: Linyphia triangularis (assembly GCA_963978545.1). Lineage (NCBI taxonomy): Eukaryota > Metazoa > Arthropoda > Arachnida > Araneae > Linyphiidae > Linyphia > Linyphia triangularis. Next base: position 33,332,784 of record OZ021730.1, read on the forward strand.
CGGTTGACAAATATGTATGATTTCAGTTAAGTAAATTAAACAAATAAACCACTATTGTAGGCACATATTCACAGAATTAGTTCCACCATCTGTCTGGGGTTCTGGTCAAGTAATAACCAATCCCACATTGATAAGATTAAAATGAGAACAGAGCATGAAATAAACTGTTGGAACTCTCTTTTATCTTTGAAATGAATTTTACTTATTTGTCAGAGTGTAGCTTCATTTTTACTTTCAATTACCCATATATGTACATAGGGTAATAAAAGTATAGCATTCGGTCAAAAAAAAATTGTTTTTTTTTTTTGTTTTGTTTTTTTTTTTGTTTTTTTTTCATTTCTTCACGTTTTGGAACACCCTGATTTCAAAAAAGTGATCTAGAAAAAATGTATGTGTGTATGTGGTCAGCATAACTCCCGCACAATTTGACCTACGATATTCAAATTTGGTGTGCGAGTTGGTGGTAGCCATTGGACCTACCGTTAAGATTTTCGTCAAAATCGCGCATGCGCGCAAGGTAGCTGCCATTGAAAAAATCATGTTTTTTAGTAATTGATAAAAAACGGCTCAAACGATTTTGTTCAAAATCACTGTGGTAATGCCTCTTAAGGTGTTCTAAACATCCCCACCACCGAAATTCCCGTAAAAATGCTTTAATGGAATCAAAAGTTGAAAAACAAATGCCTTTAACATAGAGTTCTCTTTCCTTGAGCATACCTCATCAACGACCTTTTTTTTTTTTTTTTTTATCTCTGCTCGGTTTCCCTTACACCCTTACAAGAAAGGATAATATAAAAATTATCGATAAGCATATATATATATATATATATATATTGTAATTGAAAGTTGTGCGATGTTTTACACCCCTAGTTTTTATTCTTAAAATATAAAAAATTACTTAAATTATTTATATCTCATTTCAAAGATAAATGAATTGGTTTTTAAAAAGTTTAAATTTAATGTATTTAAAGAAATTTGATTATGTGGGGTGTAAATAATGTAAAAATGCCATTAAAGGCTCTAAACACTTTTAAAAAGTTTATTTTAACATAAACACTTGATTACATATTTTTATAGAATCATTTTTTTATTTTTTTTTATCAGAAGTTAAATTTAAAAAATATCTTTTGAATTAAAAGAATAATAATAATAATAATAATTACAATGTACTGTGTTTAAAATATTAACTTCTATACTATTGATTTTAATGTGTTCCCTAATAATTTTGATATTATTTGCTCTTTTTTTTCCATTATCTTGCGATTTTTTCCTGTTTTATTGCTTTAGTTTGCACTTAGTAAATTATATTGTTTGTTTTTATAGAGGTTAATAATTATTTTTCTAAAAGGAAAATTTCCTAATGGGATAAATCTGAGAAATGAACTTGAGTTAAAAGTTAACTAAAAAAAAAAATGTCAGTCTATGATTGTGATATTACAGGTGCTACATATTAATCTTACACGATTTTAAAATATCTATAGGTAATGGCAAACCTATTTTAGTATCCCTTTTTAATTTAAGGGATCTGTCTACTTTGAATGCATGAAAAAAGTGCTATTTTTATTAATCAAAATTTTAATTTCAAGCATTATCCCACAGGAACTACTGTTCCATATTTTGCATAGTTCAATCTAACGTAAACATTGATATAAACGGCTATTTCATTAGTCGAGTTGTACCCCCGTATAGGGATGATGTAAATTTTTCTCGGACCAGAAACGGATTCAGATTTGTAGATAGCTTTCTACTTCCCTAAAATTACAAACTTACAAAACGAAATAATGTATAAAGACTACTCCCCTCGACTCCTCTTTAGTGACGACATCTATACTTCACTAATGTTACTAAAAAGTAACCCAAACATTTATTTATTTTTGTACAGTACACAAAAAAAAATCCGAACAATGGCTATATCTTGTATTCTAATTGATGAAATAACAAGTCAAGTACCGTTGTAAACCGTGGAAGGTCTTAATTAATTGTATATAATTTTTTTTTATCATGAGGGATCGTCTACATATTAAAACTAAACTAAACTTTAAAAAGTTCAATAGCAACCTCATAATATTATACCATATTTAGAATTCGAATCCAAAACAAACGTCTAAATATCAAATTTCATAAGTTTCAAATGAGTTGTTAGTAATTTAAATGATGTCAAAAAAATTATAAATTAATGTTAAAAAGAAAATTTGTTTCTTAAGCCATAAATTCTTATATAATTAATATATATTTGCAATTTTTATTTTAAAGGATAGTATATCGACAAAAACACCATTTTAGCGAAGTTTTTTTTTTTTTTTTTTTTTTTTTTTTTCTTTAAAGACACATAAGAGAATTATCGTCAAAGTGGCCATTTTTTCTAAGCAAACGATGAAAATATAAAAACAATAAATGACACAAATCCACATCAGTAATATTGTGTAATTGAAAGTTGTGCGATGATCCACACCCCTAGTTTTTTTTGTGAACTGTACATATACCCTGCTTTGTGTGTCATCTGGATGGTATCGTTTAATTGTAGTATTTGAACCTTATCTAAGAATCTTGACACCTCGGACAGACAGAAGTTTTTTTTTTATTTTTTTATTTTTTACATTAGTATAACATTAGTTTATTAGTATATTACATTAGTATAGTTTTTACATTTCTTTGGAAGCATGAAAAAAACGCTACTTTTATTATTATTATTATTATTATTATTATTTTTTTTTTTTTTTTTTTTTTTTTTTTTTTTTTTTTTTTTTAAGAATACTGTTATGTTTATTGATATAAAACTTGTTAGGCTTAACAAAAACATTAGTAAGTTACAAAAAATATATATATATATATATATATTGATTTTAACCACTTGTTTAGTGTGAAAATGCCAGGTAAACAGGAGTGCTCAAAAGGTTGCGCTGTTGAAAAAATCTCAGAAACTACTAAACTGACCCTTATGAAATTTTAACCTCATATTATGTACACTTATCGCTATATCCCGTACTAGAATTATTGCAAGGTTTTTTTTTTTTTTTTGTTTTTTTTTTGGCAAAAAACATGCAAAAAAAACACGTTTTTAATTTTTCTTTTTTTTTTCTTAGCCGCCATTTTGTTATTTTTACAAATAAATTAATATAAGAGGTACAGGATATAGCCACTGTCGCACGAAACCTAAAACCATTCAATTTTTTTTTGTTTCAGATGGGCCGTTGTTCAGATTTTTCATCAGCGCACACCTACCTACTTTTTGAGGACTCCTGTTTGCCTGGCATTTTCACACTAAACAAGTGGTTAAAATCAATAAAAAAAATTATAATATACGAATATTTTTGTTAAGACTAACAAGTTTTATATCAATAAACATATCAGTATTCTTAAAAAAAATTAATAAAAATAGTGTTTTTTTTTTTTTTTTTTTTTTTCATGTATCCAAAGTAGACAGAGCCCTTAATTTTAGTTATTAGTATAATTTCCCCATAAGAATATTTTGTATATAAAATTTTATTATAAGTAAACCATAAAATCATACATTATTTCAGTGATTCTTAACTTCTCTTTTAGCATTTGTTTTAATTCTTTTTGATTCCTTACCTGTAATAGTTAAATAAATGAACCCTGCAATAACCTTTTTAGGGACACCTTTTGTAAAAAAAATACTTGATCTCATTTTCCATTCCAACTTTACTGCACTCGTCGAAAATTGCATTCTTAGAATAAACAATCGAATTTCATAATGACTTTATCTCCACGACTCCTACTCCAAATCTAATCGTGCGAAATGGTGTGTGAATGGAGATACTAGCAACCGAGGAAATCAATCTCCCTCTGATAAGAACAGACTTGAAAATCAATCTCAAAATTGTCGCGGAAGAAGAAAAAGAATTCTTCACAGGACCCTCTAATCAGTTAGCAAACTCATTACAATTCTATCGGATCACAGTATTTGATTACTTGATTTACGTTAAAAACATGCTTCAAGTAATTTAGTGATAGCATTAAGCTATATGATCACCGATGCTGAAACGGATGAATTTGCTGTCATTTCAAGTTATGCGGCTGTTGATGTCTTCAGCTTCAGGTAGCTGTAATAGGTAGAGCTGATAAAATAGTACGAAATCTACAACTCTAAGTATTCAGAAAGCCATTGTTTGGAAGTTCCTGCTGAAAGTGTGCGTGAACTCTTCAAACGACAGTTCAGATGAGATTTGATTTACTTCCTGTTGTTCTGCAACTGATGATGTCCGAATGATACTCTACAACTGATGATGTCCGAATGATACTCTGCAACTGGTGAAGTCCGAATGATACTCTGCAACTGATGATGTCTATAATAGGGCTGATAAAATTGGTGTTTGTCCTTTTTTTTTCGGTGAATGTGCTCTGAAACTGATGTTCGGAAATTTCTGGCATTGTAGCAACTCTAAGTGGAATAATGAAAGAATCTACTATCATCCATCGTTGTTCTATAAGTGACCATGTCCACATTTAAAAGAGCTGATACAATTTCAGACGAATCTTATGCACTAAGTAAGTTATTTGAGCTGCTTTCCGGAAATAATTTTATATCAGTGATGCGAATTCTAAAGTGTTGTGATAAAACTTAGAAAGATTTTTGTTGTTGTGTGGCAGGATGGTAGCAACTCATCTACATCCCAAGTGGGCAAATCGCCAACGAAATTGCTGTTTTCATTAAATAAGAAGTGAACTGAATTTTCGGTTAATCTTCGTATTTACAACAGATATGTTTTCTACCTCTGAAATATATATTTGAGTTTGAGATAAATTTGACGAATGTGCTTTGTTTAGAAATTCTAAGCGGCTTCCAAAGAAGTGCCCAGTATACTTCTGAAGAAATAAATGTTCTTAAACGAAATTTAACCATCAAGGGTTTGAACCTTCTGGAATAGTAAACACCAAGAACGAAAAGAATAAGTACAGAATTTAAAGAAGTTCTTACGAACTGGTGTAAGATGGCTAATAATAGTTTTTTGATAAAACTGGTATAATTTGAGCAGTCTACCAATCGCAAGTTCTCTGAAAGCTGCTATGTTTGAAAGTGTCTGATAATAAGAAACTCGAAACCGGCAAGAACAAGATTGTTGCTGTGTGCAAATTTCTGAACAGCTGATAAAGAATGCAATCGATAGTTTTTGAGTGTCTTGAACTTTTGCTACCGATAGTTTCGAGAAATTGCTTGATAGTTCTTGAAAACTGAATCGTGTCTCTTTAATTACTTTCAAACTGCTTCTTAGTTAAATGAAAAAATATTCCATTATTAGGTTCAATAGTGATTGTTTTTACTTAGCAGATTTTTGTAATATTTACCTTTGTATCTCAAACTATTTTGAACAAAGTTTCAATCTTTGGAAATACCTTCGCATAAAAAGGCTGTGAAAACCGGTATATGTGTTTTTCATTTGCACTTAAGTATGAGATTTTGAAGAAAAAATATATTCTGATATAGAATTATTTCACTTGAACTTATAATGACGAATAAGTGACTGTTCAATTAAAAAGTTTTGTAGATCTTTTGTCCTTTAGATTGTTCAACTGCTGAGTCTTGAAAGTTCATCTTTAATTATTCCATCCTATGATATAGCTAATATAACTACTCTACCAACAGAGCTTCGGATATATGATGTGAAAGTATACTAATTTTGGATATATTCTCCATCAAACATAGAGCATAATTTTTTTATTCCTGAAATCTACATTTTTATAAATTGTATCTATGTGAGTTATTCAACCGATGTGGGTAACTTCAATTTTTCAAATTTTATTATTGAAAGACCTTACTTTCAAACTAGCGAAATTTCAAAACTTTGTGTACAGTAGAGCTTAAAGTCATTTTATGAGTTGAGAACCTTCGACTCAATTGCAAATCGTGTCAATCTGAGGATTATTTTTATTGTTTGTGTTTCCGAAAGTGTATGAATTTCCTACAACCATATTTCTCATCAGCAAACTTGGTGATAAATTTTAATGACCGGAATATACGAAGTGATGGTAAACAAATGGAATTTGTAGAAGATTGAAGAATTTTGAAACCACTATGAATGATAGATTTTCAATGATTTTAATTGGTAAGTGTATGTACTTTTTATATGCCTTTAACACTATAGATAATTAGGTACATTGTCAACAAAATTCATTCGATATTTCATAACTTACTTTTCTGAAAAGTTTATTTTGCATAAATATTTTTAATTGAATCATGTAGAATTATGTGGATGTGTGAAATTTTTCTGGAATATTTCATTGGTAAATCAAATTATGTAAGCTATAATTATTCTAATTATAATTATTATTGTACATAATGAACAATTTATTGTGAATACCTTTGTTATTGTGTTAAGCAAATAAGCTTTACTGTCACACTTTGTGACTGGTATATATAAATAATATATCCTATAAAAATAAAAATTTTAATGTAAATACTTTATATACATTGCCAATTTTTATGTGCAATGGACAATTCGAGCATTTTTTTTTTTTTTTTTTTTTTTTTTTTTTTATATATAATTCCATTCTAAGTGTTTTGAAAAGGTCATAAACACAAAAATTTCTGCTCAGTGCGCTTTTTTTTTTTTTTTTTTTTTTTTTTTTTTAATATTTACAATAAAAGTTCCGTTGTTAGACGTTGGCGAGAAAACGATTCGTTCGGTTCGAATTGAATGTGACGTCATTGCTTCCCAAACATCTTGGCTGGAAATGCTTCAGCGGAAACCAGTTTTGCAAGTTTCTCGCAAATCGCGCCAGCCTGTAAGGAATATGGCAATGGTCAACCAACGCAAACTATTTTTCAGAAACCTCACTGCAGCCATAGAAACGATAGGACCTCTTGACGTCACGGATTTTAGTGAATGTTTTGATCGGTCTGGTTTTGGCTGGGTTTTGAGACATTTTCTTTTCTTAATACTTAAATAACTAATTTTTTAAAGAACTTTTGCTTAAATATTTGGAATCAGAAAGAAATTTTTCATAAATATATACTAATTTCAATCGTTTTTAAAAAATGCGGGAATTGTCCATTACTACTTATTAAGTTCGGATCGAATTTTCATAGTATTTGACCACTAAGAACAAAATATCCATTTCGAACTATTTACTAACTTTTATTTTGGCCCCAAATCTTGATTGAATACATTGTTATACACAACGAGTCTATTTGGTTCCTCAACCACAATAAGGGAAAGTTTCAGTCATCGAATATTACTAAATTGAACATGTTTGAATTAAGCGTGGTATTTGTATAGTAATAGAACGTGAGTAAAAGCTACTAAGTGTGTGAGAGGCAATAGAAACGTTTGCATGGCATTCCCAAAATTTGACAGAAAGAATTGTCATCGACAACGAGTGTACCTGCCAAGTTTCAAAGTTTCAGCTCGTTTGGATGACGGAAAGTAGGTTTATTTGTAATCAGAAGGGCCAATTGAAGCGTGTGTAAAAGCGGCTATCTAGTGACAGTGACATCCCCAATAACTTGATAAAAGGAATTGTCATCGGCAATGAATGTATATGTCAAATTTCAGAGTGACTGGATGACAGCATGTTGGTTTATAAGTATTCAGAAGCGATTATAGAAAGCGTAGGTAAAAGTGGCCTTTAAATGACAATGACAGGCCCTCAAAACTTGATATAATGCACTTCTATTGGCAACGAATCTAGCTGTCCAATTTCAGCTCGATTCAATTAGAGCAAGTTGGTTTAGTAGTATCCCTATGATAGAAGCGTGTGTAAAAGCGGCCTTTTTGTGACAGTGAAAGCCTCCCAAAATTTGATAGAATGCATTACCATCCAGATCTAATCTATTTGCCAAATTTCAATTCTCGATTGAATGATGGTCATGGTCAATTAGCCATTATTGAATTTTCCGATATTGACCAATACTACTCTGCTACCTGGGAGGCTGTGTAGAAGCTAGTAAAAATATTATTAATCCTCATATCATCCCTGTTAGTCAATCCTTGCGCCTTCTTTCTCTTTCCTTCCAGAACACCTGACCCATCTGATGGCTGTAGGGTTAGCGCTCTGGCCTCGCATGCCAAAAGTTCCGGGTTCGAATCCCGTGTAAGGCATGGATGTTCGTTGTAGTTCAGAATCCACGTTAATCTGTAGCAGGGTTGGGAAAAAAAACTTTTTTTTTTTTTTTTTTTTATTAATTAATTACATGTATAAATATTTATAAATAAAATTTGATGTTAACTAGAATAATTAATGTTTAAATAACAAATAATATTTCTTTTGAAAATAATTTAAACTAAGTAAATAAACAATTGTTAGTTAAGTGGACATTCAAGTCCTATTAAATTTTAATATTACATTTAGAGATACAATTTTTTAAGTTCAATGTATAGACTATAATTAAATAGCAATTGTTGACTGCATGTTACATGAAATATTGCTCTTAGATTCGTCAGTGATGGTTATAAGTTGTTCAAAATGATGTTTTTAAGCTTTAGAAATAAATTGTTAGAACACAAAACCTCTATTTTAGAAACAAATTTAAAATGCAGCCAATAATTTAATTTTAATTAATAATTTTGAATAATTATAAAACATTAATACGTCTATTAGTTTAATATAAAAACTTATTGTCGATACTTATAAAAACTTCAATAGTCTTTAATTACAAGATTTATTTTAAAATACGTTAGAACTTATTTTATCGATAATATGCGTATAATTTTTCATTTACAAAATCTTCCCTCATGTAGTACCAAGAACGTAGATCTTTCAATTAGTGAATTATTTTCTTAAAAATTAATAGAAAGAAAAACTAAATGCTTTTTTTTTTTATTCCATTTAAAAACAAGTTTAGGATTTAACATTTTGAACCAGAAAAAAACGAGTTTAAACCCAGGCTGTTACACAATTTTGATTCCAAAAGAAAAAATATTCTCTCCCCAATTTGCTGTGGTTGCTTTTGCAGTAAAATTCCTTTTGAAAAAGATATCTTTGGAATGGAAAATTTTTGATTAAAAATATAAGTTATTTACAACATCAAATAATTTAAAAAATCGAATTATAAGAAAAAAAAATTAAATTATTCTTTAAAAAAAACATTTGGTTTAAACCATATTTTAAACCGTGGTTTAAACCATGCCAACCCTGATCTGTATAAGGTCCCGGCCCGATTAGCCATCATTGTGCAAAAAAAAATCGGTCGTTGAGAGTACAAACTAACCAACCAAGAGCCCCTGTTTTCGACATTGACCAATGCTCCTCTGCTTGCTGGAAGACCAGTGTAGAAGCTAAAAAAAATATTAATAATCCTACAAGAAGGCGCGATGATGGACTAACAGAGATCTGTTAGTCCATCATTGCGCCTTCTTTCTCTTTCCTTCCTATTTTGTCTTCCTACTTTTCTTTCATTATCTCACAATCTCAGAGCCTGAAAGAGGGGGGTGATTCCTCCTATCCCCTCCTTCTATATCCACGCATGAATAGAAACTTTTGATCTTCTTTGGGGGCCGACGTCCCCCCCCCCCCCCTCTCCCAATCCGACATTTAACTTTCGAAAATGGATCATGTTCTTGTAACGGAACTGTGGCGATAAAATAGAGATTTGTTAAGTATTTGGAAGAGAAGTGGCTGATAACAAAAAGTCGTTTTTCCTCCATAATCAGAGAATGCTCCACTCGAAAAAAATTCGTGTCATTTCACAATGCAGTAAATACAAAACATCCAACTACTTTTAATAGCACTGTTTACCGGAACAGATGGACATGTGCAAGTTCGTCGAATTTAAAAGGGTTTTTGCGTTATTGATAATTTGATAAGAAATTATTCTTCAATTTTGATTGATAAGAAATTATTCTTCATTTTGTATGTAACTAGGGGTGTGGAATAACGCACAACTTTCAATTACACTATTATACTGATGTCAATTTGTGTCATTTACCGTTTTTATATTTTCATCATTCGTTTAGAGAAAATGGCCAGTTTGGCAATAATTTTTACCATAATTCTTGAATGGGTGCGCTTTTTTTATTTTTTATAACGCTATTTAAGCATTTTTACAGGAATTTCGGAGGCGGGGATGTTTAGAACACCTTAAAAGGCATTACCACAGCAATTTTAAAGAAAATCGTTAGGGCCGTTTTTTAGCTATTACTGAAAAACATGATTTTTTCATGTTTTTCATGAACATGATTTTTTCATATTGATCCTTATGTGCATGCGCGGTTTTGATGAAAACGTTAATGGTAGGTCCCTGTTCCACCACCAATCCGCACACCAAATTTGAACATCGTAGGCCAATTTATTCGGGAGTTATGCTGACCAAAGAAATTTTTTCTAAATCACTTTTTTGAAGTCAGGGTGTTTCAAAAAGTGGAGAAATACAAAAAAATCGAAATTTTTTTGGCTGAATACTATAGTTTCATTACCTTATGTAATACACATGAATAATTGAAAGTAAATATTATTACTTTTAAATCAGTTGACATTAAAAAAAAAAGTTTAAATTTCGTGAACTCATACGATGACCGTTTTGTACTAGTTCTGTATTACATTACGTAGTTGACATTCAGTGGCGGAACTGACGCACCCGCAGTGATCGCAATATGGGAGAGGGAGAGTCGTCAAAGGCATGAAATTTTTTTTCTTTTTGCAACGATCAAAAAAATATACCTAAAAATCATTACATCTCAAACAAAAAATCAACAAAATACATTAAAAATCATACATCGTTAATCCTAATTATAAAATTTAAGTTCATTACGTCAAAAAACACGCTACTTATGAACTAAGGTCAGATCCCAATATGGCGAGGCTTAATTTTAAGGTGCCCCGCATAAAAGCAAGCGAACGAACGTGTATTTCATAACGTTACGGGTGTTAGTGTAAATGTATTCGGCAAGTGCTAAGGTTTATTGTGCCATGTTCAACAAGAGGATAATACAAATTTATTAAATAACGCAATCAGAAATGAATTTAAAAATGTTACTTTATGGTTTACTATGACATTGATAAAATTATTGATGCTAATTAGGCCACGCTTATTTCTTTTATGTTTCACTAACCTAAGGAAAAGAGGATTATAAATTTTATTTAATAAATAAATCTTATTTTTTAAACTCTCTAAACCAGCGTTAGCCATTACGCGGCCCGGATTTGACCCGCGACATATTTTTCTTCTGTCCTTCAGCACCACAGAAGATAAAAAAAATCATGGAGTTTTTCTTACATAATTGTAATTTATACGAAATAATATGTGTTAATGAGGAACTTGCACAAGTGAGGAAAATGAATATTATTTGTATTTTCTAGTGTTATCCAACGAATATATTTGAGCAGTGCAATTATTTTTTATCTTTTTGTTTTCAATTAATCAAAAATCGAGTTTGAAATTAGCCGAAATCAAAGCAAAGATCACGTTACCAAAAACGCATAAAAAAAAAACGTGAGGTAGTTACGCAGAGATAAAGTAGCAAACAGAAAACCTCGTCTAAAACAGGTTTCAGACTGGTTAATTATCTGCGCGTTGACGTTTCAAGCAAAAGTGGCTTTTTCCCGCCAAATCGCAAAGTGAAAAAAACTAACTTAAAAGTGTTTTCTAACTTCAAATGGATTAACCCCCACTAACTACACAGAGTTCATACTGATTTTTAGAAAAAAAATTCCGTGAGATTTCCCAGACTTATGTTTTCCATCGCGGAGTTAATTATTTTTAACCACATAAACTTGGATGTTGACCGTTATAAGTAAACAATCGTGGATGAGTTGCACACAAGTTTATTTTCAAGAGAGTGGAGGGGACGAGATGAGGTTTGGCTAGCTCCAAGAGTTGATTATATCAAAAAGCGTGGTGAATCGAAATACGGGGCATTTATAGATTTACTAGTGACGCTCGATTATTCAAGGCGCCTCTCGCTAACACCGGAAAATACTAGAAAATTCTAAATAGGAAATTGAAGGTTCCAAAGGGAATACATTACATAAATGTAGTCAAACCTCGATTACGCAAATTCTTTCAATAACTCGAAAAAAGTCTCTTTTTTTTTCTCTCTTCTTCTTCTTTAAGAATAACTTTCTCTGTTATCAACTAATTCTGTAACTTCAATTCCTCGAGTTAGGGTTAAGCAAATAGCACCAAAGTGTAGGATTTTTTTCCAGAGTAACAACGACCTTTTGCAGGGTTTTTTTTTTTGGGGGGGGGGGAGGGTCTTTTTTCACAGAGAATTCCCTGAGATTTTAAGGTTAATTTATTTTCCCTGAGGCGTAAGAACCCTGTTTCATTAGAGTTCATCCACTAGATTTTTTTCTAACAATAACGGGATAGAACTTTGGTTGATTCAAAACTTGTAATAAATTCATTAATAAGGAACTTCAAAATATTCGTCGTACAATATATGTCAGGAACTGCAGAGTTTATGCATGGTTAGCGTATTTGAAACTTTTATTTTAAGAACTTATTTTTCGTTCGAATCTGTTTTTGCATTTAATGGAGTAGTTCTTTCTTCTTCATTGGCTCTATAGCCTGTAACAGGCTTCAGCATTCTTCTCAGCTAAGATCTTCCATCGTCTTCAACCATGCACAGCCTTTTACTTCAAAAACTCTTGATGTCATCCAGCCATCTAGTTGGTAGCTCTTCCATTTTTTTTAACCCTCCAGTTTGTTAAGTTTTAGAAATTTGACTAGGTTTTGATTTTTATGGTACCATAGATGTCCCAGTCATTCTATTTGGCCAGCTCTAATAAATCTGTTAATATTTGGTTCTTTGTATGGTCTGTATAACTCAAAATTGAATTGTAGAACACGTGAGAAAGTTTACTGGGTTCTGATTTTTCTAGTTCAGTACCCCTCCCCCCCCCCCCAAAAAAATCAGAAAGATGGCTATATCTTCGGTTCTAATTATCGTAGAATCTTACGGTTTGCACCAAAATGTTTTGCTTACGATTTTCTATATATCTGATGCAATTTTTTTTTCTTCTTAAAGAACCGTTTACTAAGTAAAAGTAACGCTATCTTCGAAAATTTCAATACGAACCCTTATTTTTTATCATTTCATTTAGAATATATCATTTACCTTATATACCAAATTTCAATGCATTATGTTGAAAAACACGTCACTTATGAGCGAAAATGTTTCGGCCATTTTTTGACCGATCTTCAGGGAGAATTTCCATAAAACGAAAGGTATTTTTAAGGTTCTACTTCACAGCGGAAGAAATCGAACGGTCAGTGCGGCGTTTCACGAAGTTAAAAAATACAAATATTAGTCTAAAATTTCATAGAAACTACTTGAATTTATAGTGTCATGTTTAAAATTAATACAAAAATAGTAAGTAAACGCAAAAGTAACATAATTTATTTACAACGTTAAAGATGTGCATTCTTCACACGAAATAAATAAAATATCGAAAACGGTAATTTCGAAGTATAACGTATACTACTGATAATTAGAAAATTAATAAAGATAAAACGTGGGCATTAGTAAACAGTATTCAGCAAAGCGTGATTATTTTACAGAAACATTTCACTGTAAACACAAATGTAATTTGATCGTTGAAATTATTTATAAAATGAAAAAATCACATGATTCAGTAAAAATTTTAAAGGATAACTTATTGAAATTGCTTAAAAAATGTTGTTTTAAATAAATGTAATTTAAGAAAGTAAATTAATTTAAAAAAGGACACTGTTGAAAACCACACAAAACATATGTTCCACGATTCCAAACACGTTAGACAGATTAAAAAAATGTAAAATAAAACTGCTTTGTTTGTATAAAATAATATATATATATATTATTTTTTTTTTGTAATTTCAAGAAATTCTGTTCCTATTCACCCCGCTGTTTCTATTCACCCCATTTTACGATAATTGAACGTTGTGCTATTTTTCACACCTCTAGTTTACCTTGAATTAATCTGTGGTAGTTTTCAAAAGTCGTCTACTATACGCAGGGCCTGATTTACTATTAGGCCCACTAGGCCCAGGCCTAGGGGCCCCCAAATTTTGAAAGTTTTCTGAAAATTTTAAATATAATGGTCTTTTTATGGGAAGTACTAAACAAAAATAAAAAAAAAAATTTTTAGTTACACATCCGCAAATTCCATATTTTTTATAGTCACAGAGAGTTAAGTTGGATAGAGGAAATCAAGATCATACTAATTATAACAAAAAAATCGCGTGAAAGTAAACTATGAGTTTTAATTGTAAAAAGTTAGTCTTAACGAATGTAGCTTGATCTGGTAATATTGAGACGTAAGAAAATAAATATTTGCTATTGGGGGCCCCTCTCTGAATGTTGGGCCTACAGTAAAAAAAATTATAAATCGGGCCCTGACTATACGGTCACTTAAAGTGAGCGTTTTTTACATTTTCGCTAAAAAATCGAGTACTAAAAGTCAAAATGGAAAGAAAAAAATTGTGGGGGGTTTTAGACCATGGTAAATCTAATGAAAGCAAAAAAATATGTTTTTATTCAAAAAAAATTTAATATTGTTTTATTAATTAATAATTAATTATTAAAAAAGAAATTGATGCAAAAGTTGATTGCTATTTATGTTTAGCCATTTAACAAACTATTTATTGAAAAAAAAATTACTGAAATATATTAATTATTTAAGTATTTATGGTAAAAAAAAACAACTTTTTTTATTTAACATTAATTTATCATTTTCATCTCATCATTTAAATTACAAACCATTCATTAGAAAATTACGAATTTTTTTATTTCGACATTTTTTTGGATGCCGAATCCAAATATGGGATAATATTATGAGGTTGCTATTGAACTTTTTAAAGTTTGGTTCTGTTTTAATATGTAGATGACCCCTCATGACAAAAAAAAAAACCGACAAAAAAAAAAAAACTACATGCAATTATTAAAAACCTTCCACGATTTACAACGGTACCTTTGTTTGTTATTTCAACAATTAGAGCACAAGATATAGCCATCGTTGTGATTTTTTTTGGGGGGGAGTACTGTACCATAGATGTCCCAGTCATTCTATTTTGCCAGCTCTAATAAATCTGTTAATATTTGGTTCTTTGTATAGTCTGTATAACTCAAAATTGAATAGTAGAACACGTGAGAAAGTTGACACCATTCTCACTTATTTTGTCCTAGTAGCATCTGGAGCAGTTCCTTAACCATGAGAAACAGATGTGTATCTACTTAATTAAATTACCGAAAGACGATGTCAAGCTGCTTGAAAAATTGTTACCCCCTTGGACATCATAAAAATTATCACACTTGCGTTAGTATAAAGTCATCGAATATCGATCCATCCATATATATTCTACAAATGCCCTAATAGCACACATCCTCCCAGGGAGGTCCCTAGGAAGTCCCCAGTCATCCCCGGGACTACGAATGACTTCCCAGGGACCTCCCTGGGAGGATGTGTGCTATTAGGAAGGTTGAAGTATGTTATCTTTAGATGGAACTCCTTCGATTACTCTCTTTTTCATCGGGAAATGAGATGTATGCCTTCCTTCTGAGATTTGTGAATTAAACAAGTGAAATCTCCTTTGAAACAATGGTTTCTCCTTTGAACAAATGGCTAAAGTCTCAAGATGGGACCCCTTCAATCTCTACTCTCTTTCTCATCGGAAAATGAGATGTATGCCTTGCTTCTGAGATTTGTGAATTTAACAAGCGAAATCTCCTTTGAAACAATGGTTTCTCCTTTGAACAAATAGCTAAAGTCTGTAATCTCAAGATGGGACCCCTTCGATCTCTACTCTCTTTTTCATCGGGAAATGAGATGTATGCCTTCCTTCTGAGATTTGTTGTGAATTAAACAAGCGAAATCTCCTTTGGACAGAAAAGAAACAATAAGTGTCCACTAATTTGAAAGGGTGAAAAGGTTTAACTCCTGAGTAAACATTTAAAATGATCGTAGTGTATTCCCGTGTCTCTAAATGGCTCCTGTAACAATAGGAGGATTTTTAAACCTACGAGGTGCTAATTTGTATAAACATGTTTTTACTTCGTTGCTTCAGGAGCATCCTGTTCACCATGGCAACGAGAGATAGTCACGTGACCCTGCCGCTGATGATACGCAACCAGAATGATATCCAGTTTGTCGAGGATGATAATGATACAGTGTCGGACAACGAGCCGTCCACTGGCCTCCCAAAGGTGAGTGTGATGACTTAAATCTCATATCAAGAATCATCGTGAGGCAATACATTTTGGTCGTGCTTTTTTCTTGGAATCAAAGATGAAAAGAGTGAACTTCATTCCGTTTTTTAAAATTTTCTTTTAACGAATATTTCAACCATTAAAGTAATTTCATTCGAATTAACTATTAGCGACGATCATTACAAGTCATTTTCAGAAAGCATCCACTCGGTCGCGTTTAATCCCCATTACCTAAACTGGACTGCTTGCAATTGTTTCATTTGTTTAAGAAGAATTCCTAGTAAGGATCATTCCCTATACTCGCTGTGTTACAATCTTCTAGCCCAGTGCATTTAGAAACTACTTTCTATAAAACCTTGACATTTGGTAAGTAGGTACGAAAAAGATCACTCCAATTTCCAAAAGTGCCAAAGTTGCCTCGGAGAAAACTTTTCAGGAAACGAGAAAAACCAGTATTGCTGTTATGTTTAAAAAAATCTGTAAATGAATTAGAAACACAATTTACAAGGTCTTGGGTCGGTATTATTTTATATAAAGCAGTAATAAGTTGTTTTAATATGTAACTAAGCAGTTTGGGAAATGGAATAAAATGCAACTAGGCACGGTTTGAATTTGTACTCGATTTTCAGTCCTTTTTTTTTAACAGGCTTTTATTAGTTTCACCTGTATGTTTGCTTGTAACCGACTCTTTTGGGCTCGATTTTGCCCTACTTAGAGCGATCAGATTTGATTCAAACTTTGCACACTTGTCAAAGACCGATGACAATTCAATAAGTTTGTCGCTTTATCACAACTATTAGCTCATGTTGCCCTTGCGCCGTTTAATTCCAACCAACCAACCTTCTCCGGAATCAAAACCTGGTGTGCCGTTACCCATTACAATCCTAGTAATCACAGAACCTATCATCGACAATTGATAAGGCAGACATTTGAAAGATTTGTAGTGGGCGCGACGGTTATACAAAGCGTGTTTTTTTAGTCACATTATCCTTACCAGGATCTTCAGGATTAGTGATTTTTCATATTCAGAGACACGGTAGTGTTTTGTGCCAAGTAATACGGCGTGTACTAAGGCATACACATGACTTAAATTTGAGACAAGCATGTGACTATTGGCAGGAACAACTGGAGAGTTTTGTACACTTAACTAAAAAATTGTATAGTTTAAGAAAAAATAATTAATAGTTTAAAAAACTAAAAAACACGCTTTAATAGAAAAGTGAACTAAAAAGTAGAAAATAATTAATAGTTTAAAAAACTAAAAAACACGCTTTAAAAGAAAAGTGAACTAAAAAGTAAAAAATAATTTTAAATAAGTTTGAAATAAAAATACAGTGATTAACAAGAAATATTTATTTTATCGTAAAAAAGCGTGGGGTGCTTGATGTCAATTGTTGTAAATATTTAATGACAGATATTGGTAAAAGTAGAGCCATTATGAAAATATCTTAAAAAGCACCCCACGCTTTTTTACGATCAAATAAATATTTCTTGTTAATCACTTTATTCTTATTTCAAACTATTTTCTACTTTTTAGTTCACTTTTCTATTAAAGCGTGTTTTTTAGTTTTTTAAACTATTAATTATTTTCTACTTTTTAGTACACTTTTCTATTAAAGCGTGTTTTTTAGTTTTTTATACTATTAATTATTTAAAATAGGATTTAGAAACTTTTGCCACTGTAATACAATTTTAAAATGTGTATTTCAGTTGTGCCAACAACACGCAATTAAAATCTCAACTTTTCAAATTTTTGTCAATTAGGCACTTTTGGAAATGGACGATTCACTTAATATAATGACATAAATTGTTTTCATTTAATGTCTATCTATTATAAATGAAAAATAAAATAGCAAAAGACAAAACCAGATGGAGCCACTGCATATGCATTAACGTAAGGATTTTAAACATAAAATAAAATACATCAGACGCTATTTTCGAGTTTTTAATTTATGTCATTTCATTAAGTGATAATTTTCGTACCTACTCACCAAATTTCAAGGTTTTGTACAAAATAGTTTCTAAATACACTGGGCTAAAAGATTGTAACATAGCGAGTATTACATAATTGTCCTTACTAGTACTTATTCTTAACTCGTTAGGATAAATTAAAACATGCAAAAATGTCACCTACACAATAATGAAATTTTTACTGCCAAAAATAATAGATATATTAGTGTTTTCAAAAGATTACATTCAAACTACAATAACAGAATATGCATCCACTTCAGATACTGTTTTATGGATAACGGAAAGTACAACATGGTTTTTAATGGCTATATTCGTATATTGTTGCGTGGGTGGGTTCGAAAGACTTGAAGCCAAAGCAGATCAAAACTTGCAGAAATTTATTCCGATATAACTCTTCGCAGATTCTTTTACAACTCCAGAACTTTCCGTTCTAATAGACTCAATACAGCTCTTTACACAATAATGGAGCCCAAACAGCAATTAAAAACTAGATACACAACTGCTAAAATCGTCGCACAAGACAATGCAATACAGTTCACTACTCTGAATGCTCGTTGAGAGACAATTAACTCAATAACTCCATTAACTCAACTCACGGCCTGCCTTATAAGGGAAAGTCAATCCTTCGTGAATCTTCTAGAGATAGAAATTTGGAGAATTTTCCAGATCGTAGTCGAAAAGCCCTATACAGGTACATGGGGACCGAAAATGTCCTCAAATGATTTTTCGCCAACTTGGCGAGATTACCATAAACCATAATGTTAAATGGACTTTTCTTTGTAAAACTCGCTTCCCAGCATTATCTCTGTAAAACTCGTTTTCAACCTTAAAACACACATTGCAGGAAAGCGAAGACAAAGAACTCTTGCACTGCCTTATGCGAAATGTACATAAATTTCCCTTTTTACATAATTAATACTACGAAATACTTACAAATATACAGAAATTCGTAACAATATAAAGACCCTCATCATCATTATTAGTATGTGAAATTCCTCTGTATGTCATGTTATCACCATCCAGATCTTCTGTAATTAACCTTGATCAGCGCCATTTGCTTCATCATTTAATCATGCACTAATTGCCTTTATACAACAATTCTCCATTACTAAAGAGTCTAAAAATTCCTTGCCGGTGGCATAAACAACTAATTATAATCCTGCGCCATCTTTCAACTTGTAGAGAAAGTAAACACAAAAATATTAGTATTCGTTAACAACTATAAGACAAAATAATTAAATGGTCTGAAACATCCCACATATAGCAATGACATTGCTCGAAAGATATTATTTATTTTTATTTATGTTTAATTGAGTGGTGTTTCCTCAACAATCTAATGGAATCCTTTACCACATATTTCTCATCTCATTAAAACAATCATTTGCATAAAATCTATTAATTCTTATTTTGTTTTTTACGATCTTACTATCAAATGTATTCTATTACTATATGTATGACTGACTGTGCTATTATATGTATGGCGGACTTTGATCATAGTCCGAGAGGCGACTGTATGTTTAGTTACCCCATCGAACATCATTCTGAATTTTTGATGGAATGTGGAGAAAAGTTAGTAGATTACGAATCCACTGATCGGCCGTGCCAAAAATGGCCGAAACTGGTGAAAAATAGACTTTGAATGAATTGAACTAAATCGGATTGCCAAATATGCCGTAACTTGCCAAATAATTAGCATTCTTTTTTTTTTTTTTTTTTGTAACCCTTCGTTCTTTAATTTTCAATTAAAAAGGATGCAGACGATTCAGATACCTGTCGACGGCTTTTTTTTCATCTTTTAAAAATGAGCCAAGTTGGCAATAAATATTACGTTTTTAATGACGTAACTGATATCGCCAATTTGGCACACTTTTAAAATATGCTAGTTTTCTGACACAGAGAACAGAAATCGTCTGCGCCCTTCTTTATTGAAAATCAAAGTGCGATGGGTTACCAGACGAAAAAATGGGCCAATTTTTTGTCAAGTTATGACATATTTGGCAATCGGATTTAGTTCAACTCATTCAAAGTAGATTTTTGATCAGTTACGGCCATTTTTGCCGCGGCAGCCCTATGGATTCGTAATTTACCAACTGTTCTCCATATTCCATAAAAAAATTTAGAATGATATTCGATTAGGTACCTAAACATGCAGTCACCTCTCAGATACTTATACAATCTTCCCTGTAATTCATTCGACTACAGTCTTCTCTATTAAGATGTAAAAAAAAACGTGATCTTAAGGATAGATAACACGTGGCGTTATCTTTTAATATTATGGTCATGTTAAATTTACTCACTTTAAAGGTTAGACTGCTTCACAACATTTCCATTCTATTGAAAAAACCAAACACGATTAAAACCTTCATCTCTGCATTACTTACTGACTGCATTTCAGGGTCATTTCTCATCTCTGTATGGGTTTTGGGCATTCTATTTATCTCTTCTTAAATGCGTAGAAGATAACAGTTATTTTGAATGCTGATTACTGAATGGTAGTCAAATCAAGATAAACTTTAGACTTCGCTGAACAGCTTGTTTAATACAATGGGTTAGAATGTTGAATAATATCACTATGGCACTGTCGCGAATCCTCAAAAAAATACATGTACAGGTATCAGTCTTTCATTTCTCTAGTAGTTTAAAACTTACGTTACCATACTTTTAATCCAGAGCATGAATTCTTAATTCTGGATTTTTTTTATTTTTATACTTGGAATGTTTTGAATGCTGACGATGGAAACAAACTATTTATAATTGTGTTTAATTTTGGGAATGTTTCGAAATCACATTGTAGAATATTTGTTCTTGTAATTATATCCCGCTATTGCAATTATGTCCAGTTTTTATCGTATTAATTCGCAGACATTTTTTATTTCTCCGAGGAGAATTATCTGAATTCCATTTGTGTTTGGTTCTTAAAATGCTTCCAATTTAGCTAGTGGAATATTTGAATGATTATTGTATTTATCTCCAATAATTTGTTGATGGCTTCCAAGGAGAACATTGGTATTCTATTAATTCTTAAAATGCTTTCAATTTACTGATTGGAATATTTGAATTGTTTTTGTATTTATTTCTCAGAATTTTTTTTATGTAAAGCATTTGTAAAATGCTTTCAATTTACCGATTGGAGTATTTGAATTATTTTTGTATTTATTTCCCAGAATTTTTTTATTTAAAGCATTTGAATTAAATTTGGGTTCTGTTCTTAAAATGCTCCAAATTCTAGCAAATGGTAAGTTTGAATTTTTATCGTATTAATTTAAGAGTTCTTTTTATAGAATGCTGCCACGGCAAACAATTGAATTTATTTCTTAGAATTCTAACTCGTTGGCTACTTGAATTCATTTCGTGTTTATTTTCTGCAACTCATTTCATTCTACAAATCTTCTTAATGTTGCTGAGGAAAAAAGTTCGAATTACAATTATGTTTGATTCTTAGAATGCTGCCGAAGGCAACATTTACAGCGAGATACCGGAAAGAAAGAGGAAGTTGGGATACTTGGAAGTTCCGAGATTTTCCCTTTCCAGATCCAATTCCTCAGTCTCATCAAGTCGTACAAGCCCCACGCTAGAAAGAAAAGGGTATGTAAACAACGAGACTTTTTAAAGAAACAGTTTAACAATGAGACTATCATTTTAATTATTGACTTTTGTATCAAAATTTATAAAATATGTTTTTAATACTTCATAGAAAAATTCCATAATTGTTTATTTAATTTAATCCAACAAGAATAATAAAAATTAAGGGCCAAAGTAATACCTTAAACAGCCAAAAAAAAAAAAAACAGATATTAAAATATGAACCTTAAAAATATTTGAAATCCCGACTGAGTTTCTTCGTCAGGAGGCTTGAACTCAATCGGGATCTCAATGGATGCGTAACTGAAATGCGATTGATATACACTGGTGTCCAAAAGTTAAGCATAATTGATAATTATGTGAATAAAAAAGAAACTGTACATCAGAATGGTGGGAAACGTGATATGCGAGTGTAAAATGGTTATAAAATAAGGAAGCAAATCAAAAGAACGATAATAATTAATTTTATTATCCAAAGTAGCAATTTGAAAGAAACTGAGAATAGCAAGGGTTCACACTTTAAAGAAAAAATGAAAGAAAACATTAAATAAAATACTGATGCTGCAGTTTAATAAGGCGTGTGGTCACCTCTGACAGCTAGGCACGCTGCACAGCGATTTACCGTACTTGCTATGAGATGATGAATGAGTTGTGGCCTCAAATGGTTCCAAGCTTCTTGGAGAGTTCTCTTCAGTTCTGTAACGGAGCTTGGTGGATGCGAAAGGGCTTCAATTTGTCTCCCGAGCATATCCCATACATGCTCGATAGGATTTAAATCAGGGGAGTTGGCAGGCCACGACATGCGCTGGATGTTTTCCGTTTCAAGAAAGTCATCAAACAGCACCGCTCGGTGACATGGCGCTTTATCATCCATGAATATGAAGTTAGGACCGACAGCACCTCGAAACAAGCGAACATAAGGCTCATGAACTTCGTCTCTGGGTCTTTGACCAGTCACAGACCCCGTGTCAAAGAAATGGAGGTCTGTGCGGCCGTCCATCATGATGCCTGCCCATACCATTACTCCCCTTGATGGAAAATGATGTCTTTCCGATATGTTTCTTGGTTCAAAACGTGTTCCACGTTCTCTCCATATCATTACCCGACGAGAATCACTACTCAGACTAAACCGGGACTCGTCACTGAACATCACATTGGCCCACTCTCCCACACTCCAATGTTGATGTTTCAAACTCCAGTTCAAACGAGCACGTTTCTGAGCAGACGTGAGGGGAATGCAAACTGCTGGTCTTCTGGCATACAGGTCAGCATGATTGAGTCTTCTGTAAACAGTTTGTCTCGAAATTCGTATCCCTGTGGCGACTGTGAGCGCCGAACCCAGTGATGTGGCAGTACTGCCCTTCTGACGTCGCGCACTTATTACCAGATATCGGTCTTGGCAAGGGGTTGTGACTCTTGGTCGACCTGATACTGGTCGTCGGGTAACATCTCCCGTTCTTTGAAACCTCTGCCACAGTCTTGGGATCATAAACTGGTTCACATTCAGAATTCGAGACACTTCGGTTTGGGATCGTCCGGATTCCAGCATTCCAACGATTCTTCCTTTCGCAAACATGTCCAATTGGCGTCTTTGTGCCATCATTCATCTTGTTTAATGGTTAACAACGCTCTTTCGCACAGCAGTTGCCCGAAAATTGTCTGAACTGCCTATGCTGCGTGAATCGGTTTCTCTGCGTTCCGACATGTGCAGGTGTTTCACGCAGGACGTAGTCAACTGAAAAGTTTTGCATAAACCCAATGTTTCTTCTTCACCCAATTAATATCCGCAAGAAATTTGGAATAATTTTACGAATATTTACTCCATGTTTTTCACATTTTACAATTTATGCTTAACTTTTGGACACGAGTGTAATATATCAATCACATTCAAATCCCTACGCATCCAGCCGGATAGACAAGAAGTCAAAAATATTATAAAAAAACGTACCTTGTAAACCAAACTCAACAAATTATTCTTTATAATATTTGTGACTTCTCGTCTATCCGGCTGGATGCGTAGGGGCTTGAATCAATCGTATTTCATAAATGCATCCATTGAAATCCCGATTTGTTCAAGTCCCCTGACGAAGAAACTCAGTCGGGATTTCAAATATTTTTACGATTCATATTTTAATATCTGTTAAGGTCTAACTTTGGCTCTTAATTTTTATCATACTTATAAGATTGTATTGCACATTCTTCTTTCAAGCAGTATTGCGCTGAGGGTGTGTGTGCAATGACTTTCTGACTTCTTATATAATTTTTGCTTAAGTTTAAAAGTTTTGATGCTTCAACAATAGATTTTTATAAATTTATTGATTTTGATATTATTTAATTTAAGTTGTTTCATATTTTAAAACTTTTTAAAACGCTTAGGCTCTTTTCAATTACCAAGTTTGCTTTCAGACCATTTGAACTAAAATACACTTACATAAGAATTTGTATAATTTCGTATACTATAATAAGAATTCGATTTTTAAAAATTAATTATTAATTGTTATTAAATAGATTGAAATAACTGTAAAAAATCATGTTATATAGTTGTAAATAATAACACAAGTAACTTTAAACTTAAATTTTGCACTTAAGTAATTTATACAAAAAAAAACTGCAACTTTTCGTAATTTGAATATCAATTTATAATATTTATACAAATTTTAAAATATTAACTATACATATTTTAAAATATTACATATACATATTTTAAAGTATCATATATACATATTTTAAAATGTGCTTAAAAATTCTACATTTCCTATTAACAATAAAAAAAGCCATTGGAAATACTTAATATCAAAGAAAACTAAACATACTGAGAAATATAAACTTAAAGTTTACATTTTTTATAAAATATAATTTCTCTCCTGTCATTCAGAATAAAACGTCAAATATCTCATTAAAAACAAAGATACAGTTCTGGAAGTTAGTGTGCAAATTTGTAAGATTTCTAACTATAATTTCAGCAAACAAAAAAGTGAATAATTTTACTATTTTAACAGCAACTGTCACTCTAAATTTGCAATTAAAATTACTTGCTTAATTTATTAAGTAATATTTTTATTTTCTTGTTCCCTAGTTCGAAGAAAAAGATCAACCATGAATATGAAAAGGTGTCTGGTAAGTAATTACGTAATTATAAATGTAACGTCACGTTCGTCAATTGAGTATAACAATCAGTTTCTATCTCATCATTATCATTAATAGCACTACAGCTAGAGGTCGGAAATATCGATCTAATAAATATCGAATTTTTTTAAAAAATCAATCAATATTAAGGTATTCAATGTTTGCTAGTTGTTTGATTAGTTAAGGCTTTAGTTCTATTTTAAAACAAAATTTAAGGAGTCTGTATACAAATTCTTTGAGATTCTTTTTTTAAGCCTTTGCTATTGCTACACTATTCTATTGTTTTGTAGATGTTAAAAACAAAAATACGAAATTCTTTAAGCATGCCAGCTAATAAAGATATTATTAGTTTCAAGTTTTTAAATACTTAGACAT
The DNA here is from genome assembly GCA_963978545.1 of Linyphia triangularis. NCBI lineage: Eukaryota > Metazoa > Arthropoda > Arachnida > Araneae > Linyphiidae > Linyphia > Linyphia triangularis. Next base: position 33,357,923 of record OZ021730.1, read on the forward strand.
TAAAGGATTAATTTAAGTAAATAAATCGAACTTCACTAGATGTGAGTTAGTTTTAAAATACATGCAGTCTAAAAATACTTGGCAACAGATTGTTTAGAATCAACTAACGATCGTGACGTCACCAGTTGCAGCTTCTATTGCAGTAATTATTTTTAATTATTAATTATATACTTCATATTTTAGTTATTTCTTTATTTCTAATAGATAGACCTTAGTTTTATAGTTATGTTCTATCAAGAAAGCTTATTGTAGAAAAATTATGACAACGCTGATAGTTTTTTTTTTTTTTTTTTTTTTTTTTTTATCATACATTAAAATATCTCTAACTTTTAGCAGAATCCGTTGTACATATATCTTGAAGTTCTTAAAATTGAATAAATTACACTGAGAAATTTTTGAAAGGGTTTGGTTGTATACTACTCTTTTCCAGTAATCATGATTTTGGAGGACTGAAAATAATGGTGGGTCTCAAATGCGTATCCATTATGAACTGTTCACCAAAAAATAACTGGTCATTTCGAGAAGTGGCTAATATCTTGGTTTTAGCCATAACCCTTCTCCATAAAAATTGGAGGGCCGATAGATCAAGTTCTGTTTCTTCGCTGCGACTATTTATTCCTGTAGGGTATAGTGGACAATTTCCGCATTTTTAAAAAACGAGTGAAATTAGTTTATATTTATGAAGAATTTATTTCTGATTCCAAATATTTAAAATAAAGTCCTTTAAAAAAATTAATTATTTAAATATTAAGAAAAGAAAATGCCTCAAAACCGAACCAAAACCAGTCCGATTAAAACATTAAGCAAAATCCGTGACGTCAAGGGTTCTTACAGTTTCTATGGTTATCGTGAGGTTTCTGCCAAATAGTTGGCGTTGGTAGACCATGGCAACATTCCATACAGGTTAGCGTGATTTGCGAAAAACTTGCAAATCTGGTTTCCGCTGCTGCATTTCAAGCCAAGATGTTTGCGAAGCCGTGACGTCACATTCAATACCAGAAGAATGAATCGTTTTCTGGCCAACGTCTAGCAAGGTAACTTTTGATCGTAAATTTAAAAAAAAAAAAAAAAAAAGGGCATTGAGCAGAAATTTTTGTGTTTATGACCTTTTCGAAACATTTAGAATTGAACAAAAAATATTTAAAAAAATGCGGGAATTGTCCATTCTTCGTTAACATATTTTATTGTCTATTATCCGAAAATTCTGAAGATTGCCTTGGCCCATCAAGGGCTGTCTAGTCAATAAAGAAGAAGAGAGAATGTACTAATCAAACAGTATTAATTAAATCTATAAAGATGCCTCCATTCTGTTAGGTAATTCTTTTATGAAATGGTAATTATTACAAGTATAAGAAACTGTAGCTCAAATAGTATAGAAATGCAACTCAATAGTTTTCAAATATGCTCTAAACAAGATTCCCAAATGAAAAGATAGCTGACTGAAATTGGGTCTGTGACGCCTACCACAGCCCACCAGAAACCATACTCTGACGTCATGTCAAGAACTCTATTCCATCTAATGATGAAGAGAAGGACCTGGCAACAAAAGTTAATGTTGACTTGAAGAGCTCAGATTTAAAACAGTTGATGTTCACGCTAAATGCAATGTTATGTTTGTCCAATTGTAACGCAACCTACTTCATTTAAATTTAATTGTTTTAATCCTATTCTTAAGTAAATAAATAGTAACTGTTATGTACGAGAGCACAGAGAGTGTTATTTACCATAGATATAACACGCACACGTGCTTCACTACAATGGTGACAGGACACATGCAACCTATGTAAACTGCAATCACGTTCCATCCCCTTGAATTTTGGACGCAAAAACAAATTCCTGGATTATTTCGCCCAGACAACTGACGCCGAATCTCTGTGAGTAAATTGTTTCATTTTTCCCCGTATTACATTTCTGAAAGAACTGACTTGAAAAAATGACCAATGAAGAAGCGATCGGCAGCGCACGCGGTGCAGATTTTCCGCCATCCATTGCACGAGTTGCAGTTAAAGCACCTCCGTTCTGGCGTGCTAACCCGGAAATATGGTTTCGCCAGATGGAAAGCCAATTTGTTCTCGCAGGCGTGATGACAGAAACAACAAAGTTTCATCATGTCGTTTCGGCACTCCAGCCTGAGGAGCTTGCCATCGTTGGTGACCTCCTTTTAAACCCACCAGCAGAAAACCCATACACCGCCATCCGAAATCGCCTATGTATACAATACGCCGATACTGAGGAAGAACGTCTGCGTGACCTCATATCCGGCATGCAACTGGGGGACAAAAAACCTTCACGGTTGCTATTGGAAATGAAAAGCAAAGCCGGAAGAAGAGTAAGTGACGAGCTTTTAAAGTCACTATTTCTACAACGCCTTCCCGCACATGTACAGCAGATTCTAGCTATTTCTAACGATGAGCTAGAAAAATTGGCAGAGATGGCTGATGGAATTCTGTCGGTTGCTGGCAGCGCTGCAATACAGGAGGTGAAAACAGAAGACAACACACTTCGGCAGATGCTGGCAGAAATTTCAACTCGCTTGTCACGACTGGAGACAAGACCTTGTACGCCGTCAAGAGATAGCTCTAGGCGAGGCAGCCGCCGACGAAGTTCAAGCCGTCCTCCAGCTGACCCAGAACATTGTTGGTATCACCAGCGTTTCGGAAGAAGAGCGACAAAGTGTACAGCCCCATGTACTTTCGTGCAGGAAAACTAGAGAGGCCGTCACTCGCGCAAGTGGGTGACGGCAAGGCTGAGGTGCTACGTTTGTACTTGGCGGACAAGTCAACAGCGTCACAGTATCTCATAGACACAGGTGCCGATGTTTCAGTGGTACCACCCTCTGTCTTTGAGAAAAGCCGATCTCCTGCCAAGCTCCAGTTGTTCGCGGCGAACGGTACAACAATTCCCACTTTCGGTCAGAGACTCTTACAGTTGGATTTAGGATTGCGACGTGCATTTCACTGGCCGTTCATCATCGCCTCAGTGTCCCATCCAATCATCGGGGCTGACTTCTTGAGACATTTTGGACTGCTGGTTGACATCCGACAGTGTTGCTTGATTGACCCTCTCACCCAGCTACGATCAAATGGCAAGGTTATTGTCAAGGAATCTCCCGGAGTGAAATCAATCTGGGGTGACACCAAGTTTCATTCCTTGCTCTCCAGGTTTCCTTCCCTCATTGAGGCCGGACCCACACCACGCCAGGTCAAGCACGGGATACAACATCACATTCCAACAAGTGGACCCCCTGTGTTCGCGCGACCAAGAAGACTTCCACCTGACAAACTCAAAGCTGCCAAGAGGGAGTTCGAGTACCTAGTGGCATCTGGCGTCTGCAGGCCTTCAAGCAGTTGCTGGTCCTCTCCCCTGCACATGGTCACAAAGAGCAACGGAGATTGGCGTCCGTGTGGAGATTTCCGCAAGCTAAACAGCATTTCGGTTCCAGACCGGTATCCAGTTCCACATATTCAGGACTGCCTGCAGGTGCTGGAAGGTAAGAAGCTGTTCTCCACCATCGACCTGGAAAAAGCTTATCACCAGATACCAGTCGCAGAGGAAGACATCAAGAAAACAGCTGTAACAACTCCATTTGGACTGTTCGAATTTCTTTTCATGCCCTTCGGATTGTCAAATGCAGCTGCAACCTTCCAGCGATTTATTCACCATGTGTTGCAAGGTCTCGACTTCTGCGTTCCGTATTTCGACGACGTCCTTGTGGCTTCAGAAGATGAGGAACAACACCTTGAGCATCTTCAACAAATTTTCAAACGCTTTGAACAATATGGTGTTCGGTTGAATGCTTCTAAGTGTGTTTTTGGCCATACCGAAGTAAAATTTCTGGGACATATGGTGACTCCCAAAGGCATTACTCCACTGCCAGAAAGAGTGACAGCAATCACCAACTTCCAAAAAACAGAGACTGTAAAAGAAATGCGTCGATTTCTGGCCATAAGCAATTTTTACAGACGGTTTGTTCCCAATGCAGCTTCAACTCAAGCACCGCTGAACGCATACCTGAAGGGTGCCAAAAAGAATGACAAACGGCCCATTGTCTGGACTGAGGAAACTTCTATTGCCTTCGATAGATGCAAGAAGGATTTAGCAGAGGCCACTGTCTTGCACCACCCATCCTCGCAAGCCACACTGACAATAGTGGTTGATGCATCAGATTCTGCAATGGGAGCCGCACTGCATCAGCATGTAGAACAGGGTTGGCAGCAGCTTGCATTCTACTCGAAAACTCTCTCACCAGCACAAAAAAAGTACTCTGCATATGATAGGGAACTGCTAGCTGCCTACATGGCAATTAAATACTTTCGACATATGGTGGAAGGTCGAAGTTTTATCCTCTTCACCGACCACAAGCCCATCACTTATGCATTCTGCCAGAAGGAAGACAAATGCTCACCGAGACAGCTGCGACAGTTAGACTATATCAGCCAATTCACCACAGATATCCGACATCTCAAGGGTACCGACAACTCAGTAGCTGATGCCCTGTCCCGAATAAATATCTCCATAATCAGCACACCATCACTTATCAACTTCCAACAGATGGCTGCAGAACAGCTTACTGATGTGGAATTGCAGAGGATTTTGTCATCCCCAAATACAACGTCCCTAGGGTTACAGCCATTGTCTATTGGCCAACCAGCAGTTACTCCCTACTGTGACATTTCGACAAAATGCATTCGTCCTTTTGTGCCAGAACTATTTCGTCGAGAGGTGTTCAATAATCTTCACTCCCTTTCTCATCCAGGTGTTCGAGCATCAGTGAAACTGATTGGAGAAAGATACGTCTGGCCATCAATGAATGCAGACATCTCATCATGGGCACGCACATGCCTGCAGTGTCAACAATCCAAGGTGTCAAGACATACCAGAAACACAGTTGGCAGTATTGTTCCACCCAGTGCAAGGTTCGAGCATGTCCACATCGACCTGGTAGGCCCCCTTCCTCCATCGGAAGGTTTTCGCTATTGTCTCACATGTGTTGACAGATTTTCGAAATGGCCAGAAGCTTTTCCTTTGGTGGACATCGCAGCAGACACAGTTGCCAAAGCTTTCTACAGTGGTTGGGTTTCTCGCTTCGGCACCCCACTCAGGTTGACAACTGACCAGGGGACACAATTTGAGTCTTCTTTACATGATGCACTGACCAAGTTCCTGGGAACAGCTCGTCAAAGAACAACACCTTACCACCCGGCATCAAACGGCCTTGTTGAGAGATTTCATCGACAGTTAAAGGCGGCAATCATGGCCCACGGAAACCCTCAGTGGACAGCAGTTCTGCCGACAATCCTTTTGGGTTTCAGAGCTGCATGGAAGGAAGATCTACAGGCTACTACAGCCGAGATGGTATATGGTTCAACTATCCGCATTCCTGGAGAATTCCTATGCCCCTCATCAAGTGTTCCTGACCCAACTACATTTGTGGGGAAGATGCGAGAGGCAATGAGTAAGCTACTCCCTCCAAATCCCCAGCTACATGGCAAACAGTCAGTTTTCATCAGCAAAGATCTGCCTACATGCAGTCACGTTTTTTTGAGAACGGATGCAGTGAAGAAAAGTCTGCAACCACCTTATGAAGGCCCTTTTGAAGTTGTCAGTCGGGGTGAGAGATTCTTCAAAATTCGAAGGGGCACCAAGGAGACGACAGTAAATATAGAACGTCTCAAGCCAGCCTACATAGCAAAGGAAGCTGACAGAAAGGCACTACCTGCAACAGATGCACCTACACCTACAACTAGCTCTCAAACAGAACCAGCATTGCCCCAGCAAGAAGCTTCAAATCCGGTCCTGGTAACGAGGACTACTCGATCAGGAAGAAGGGTGAAATTCAACAGCAGATACCTTTAATGTCTCGCTATCGCTGGTGGGGGGCTACTGTGGCGCCTACCACAGCCCACCAGAAACCATACTCTGACGTCATGCCAAGAACTCTATTCCATCTAATGATGAAGAGAAGGACCTGGCAACAAAAGTTAATGTTGACTTGAAGAGCTCAGATTTAAAACAGTTGATGTTCACGCTAAATGCAATGTTATGTTTGTCCAATTGTAACGCAACCTACTTCATTTAAATTTAATTGTTTTAATCCTATTCTTAAGTAAATAAATAGTAACTGTTATGTACGAGAGCACAGAGAGTGTTATTTACCATAGATATAACACGCACACGTGCTTCACTACAGGTCCTTTTAATCTTACAGATATTAAATCAATGGCGGCTATTTGGGTACAGCAAGTACAGCTGAGCTGTATCTAAATAATTGGTTAAAAAATAAAATTTACTAATTGAGCTAGTTAACTTTGATTATTTATTTTACTAATTTTCTTAAATGTAAATTAAAATCGCAAATGAAAATGGAATTTTTACGGTAAGTAAAAAAATCCTCGATATATAGCAAACCTGTTACGCAAGGCACAATGAGGAAAATGAATATTTTTGGTATTCGAAGTTCGTAAACGGAACCTCACTCCATCCTTGTCTAAACAGGTTATAAGACTGGTTCACCATCTGCGCTGTGACGTCACACGCAAAAGTAGCTTTTTTCCGCCAAATCGTAAAGTGAAAAACAAAATATTTTTTTAACTATCTATTCGAGCTCAAATTTTTGAAAGAATGGCATTACTTTTCGTGATTTTTTTTCTTTACTTTTTTTTTTTAAATAAAACCAAAAAACGTGAAAATTCCTTATTGAGGGGAAAAAATCAAAAAAGACCCCGCTCAAATGAACTAAATCTGACGATGGTCAAGCGAGCACAGTCAGGGAGAGAAAGTTTCAAAAGGGCTGCACCGTTGCCATGGAAACAACTGATAGTATGGAATCTCCCTCCACGCTAAATATATATGGCGCGGGGCCAAATGCTACCCTTACGAATTTCGCGACTTCGGCTATACTTGTAAATTCGATGCATTGATCGGCTCGTGTCAGTAAGTGAGATAGAATGTGTAAGTACGTGAGAAACGAGCATTTCTTAGAAATTTTCTCCACCAAATGGAAATAGTTTCCACGATAAGTTTACACATCTGTTTTCTTGTTACTTCTGAAATCAATACTAAAAGTTATAATTGAATCATTCTGAAACATGGAGCCACGTTATAAGTCAGTTAAAATATTTTTTTTTTTTTTTCTTTCTAGTATTATTTTGCAAATATTAAATTAAACTTCAAATTTGAGTAATTAAGATTATATAACAGGGTGGCCACAAAATTCAGGAAAAAAAGTTCCCTGATAATTCCCTGACAAATTTCTAAAAAATTCCCTGATTTTAGGGCAAACTTTTTTTCAAATGTTCCCAATTTTCTTAGGTTTTCCAGATGTCTAGACACGCTGATCAAATAGAAAATGTATGCTAAACAGATAATACGGAATTTTTTAAAACAGAGTTTTGCTGGTAATGAAAAGTTTAAATCATTTCGTAACATTAAACTTCTAATGGCTTAACACTACAAATCTCTATGTAAATAGCGCCAAAATATGGATGACAGTACCTTAAACAATACCAAATATTCCTGATTTTCATGAAATTTTAAAAAGCTCCTTGACATTTCCCTGATTTCCAGGTTTTCTCGGTTCTGTGGCCACTCTGTATAATTTCCATTCATGAATGAATGTGGGAAGTTAAGGGGAGGAGAATGCACTGTCCTCGACATCGAACCTATCTTCCAAGTTTCAAACCGATTGGATGACCGCAAGGGGTTTAATTAACAACAGGCCTTACATTGACACACACAAATACAAAGTTAATATTAAAGTATTTAAATATACAACCCGATATTCCTAATAAATTGAATACACGATATAGGTTTAGCTTGCAGTCCGCTCTTTTGTGCTTGGTTATAATGTGCACCATAATAGGTTTCGTTTTTGAATTTTATACTAATTCATTTTTTATGATTATTTTCATTGCCATTAAACATGTATATTCTTTTTTGATATATCAGTTACCTCCGCCACCTCCAAGAAGAGTACAGTGGAAAGGATTGCGGAAAGTGCTTTTTTTAGACGGAGGACAGACACCGCCTACGAGAGGAGGGGTGATTCGAAAGGGGAAGAGGACGAACACATTCTGGAATCGGTGAGCAAAACACCAAATTTTAATTAAGAACGGTAGATCACGATAGTTGTCAAATGACGTCATGAAAATTGGGAAGAATTAAGAATCAAAATACAATCTTCCCTATAATCACTATCGATATAGATAAACAACTGGTTAGACTGCTTAACTCTGGGGAAATGAAGCCGTTGCCAGATGCCGTTGGATGGATAAAAAAAAATACGGATTACCGAGGATTGAAAATAAAATTTTGGGTTGGATAAATCAGAAATGTCGATAGTAGACCATAATTACTAATAATGTGCAAAAATATATCTACTCTAGCAAAAGGCAATTGTTTGCTATGTATAGTTAAAGGGTGGTATAACACAGGAAAACACTATTCTATGCATTTTTAAAACATATATTAATAATTAAAAATACTCAAAATAGCATTTTTTGTAAAAAAACAATAATTTTTCTGCAAAAAGGGTACTAACGCTATTTCTTAATTTTTTTTAACATGCTTTTATTCATTTGATTCACTTTTTTCTGGAGCTTTCTACCCCAGTGATGCACTTTGAATGAAGCTTTTGTAAAAATGTCAGGCATTACGAACCTTTAAAAAAAAAAGTGTTGTCCTAACATCTTTGGCTTCAGCGCCACCCACTTTTCGTCTTCTCTCTCTACACAAGCGTTCCACAACTTGTGAGTGACAAGGAAACGAGTTGGAGTCTGATTTCAGTGGTCCCAAGTAGCATAGAAAAGCTGGCCAATTTCGCCAGACATAGGCCAATCCCGATGTGGAACGTTGTGAATCGGTCGTTGGAAATAATATTAGTCAATCTCGCCCAATTCTGGATAAAATATAGAAGTGGTTTTGAAATGTCGAATCATAGTTTTAAAATTGGGATATTGTATTTATGTAAAACACAACTATGTGTCGATTTTGACATGCTTGTTTGTTAAAAAATAGTGCATTTTGGAACTATGCTCGGCCAGAATTAGCCAACCTTCCCCGGTTTCCATCAATATAGCTGTGCTACCTCGGATGCGCCAGTCTTAACTAACAAATGTTCGTTTGTTACTTTCCAGTCCTATTGCAAGCATTTCAATTAATTATATCCACGTAATCAGTGGCAAAAAAAGTTTTAAGTTTGGTTCCCTTGAAACGACTGATTGTCTATCTCTAGGAAAGTTCTCGAGATTTCATAACCCGACTAGTGACGACCCAGTTCTCTTACATCTCTCCTTTCGAGCAAAATCATTGCCGAAATCAAATTTTTTGGCTGAGAGAAGGAAGTATTTCCTTCAGTAACCGAGTTTAAAACTTCCAGTAAATATTCAGGAAGGTATCGAGACAATCGAATTGCCTCATATATGATCTTAGCTCCTTCAGAAAATTAACTTTTTTTTTAATTCGAAATCAATGTGACATGTAATAATTTAAAATAAAGAATACCACTTGCTTGAGTTCATCCGATGTTTTACATTTACTCACATATAGTCTAAGTACTCTGCTTTCTGTTGTTAGCCATCTGGAGTGTGAAAGGGAATTGGGTTTGCGAGCTGCCAAGTCATTGACCTGATCTAGCAAAAATATCAAGAAGATATAACTGATCTGTGCTCAGTACTTTCATCTCAACTTGAGGAATTAAACATTCAACACGCAAAAAATCAGTCAGGGGAAATTTTACGCGGTTCTTCAATTTTTTATCTATGTTTCCACTGAAAGTTGTTGGTCCTGTAGTAGTACTATCTAAAACGTGTTTAAATAGGCATCTGAATGATACTTCATTGAAGTATATGAGGCATATATCCCACTGTACTGGTATCCAAACGTGCAATTTGATCTGTCAGATTATTTTCAGTCAGTATTAATGACAGTCCCAATCACAGCCATGTGCGCTGTGATCCAATGAATAAGCAAGTAAGTTTATGAGCTTCAAAGGAAAAGAAGGCGCCACGAAAAAGGCCACCTGGATGGAAACAGGCCAAACACAGTTATTATCAATGTTTCAAAGATTATGCGTGAACGATTATTATTGAATAATTACTAAAGTGATTTTTTTCCATGTTCTATCTACTTCATTCCACACAATACAAACTAATGTGCCTCGATAATTTAGAGAAGGTGTATTCAACAAATTGATGGAAAAAAAGGTATTTTTTGTATTTATTCAAAACTTTGAAGTGAATGCTTGAAATAAATAAAACAATTTTAACAAAAATATGTAAGAAATAACGTTAGTATCCATTTTATAGAAAAATCATATTTTTAACAAAAAAATTTGTTTTTGAATGTTTTTAATTATTAATACATGTTTTAAAAATGCAGAGAATAATGTTTTCCTGTTCTATACCACCCTTTCACTACACATTGCAAACAACTGCTTTTCAAATATATAAAGTTTAGAAATTTAAAAAATTTAGGAAAAATAGTTATTTTTTGTATTTTTTCCAAACTTTGAGGTGAATGCGCGATCGGAAGACTTTTTTTTTCCCCAAAATTTTTCTTACAGTTTTTTTTATCAAGATATGTAACAACTTTTATTACTTCATGCGTTTCAAAAATAAAAAAAAAATTTTGAACCACCCTATTCATCTGTTTAATATATAAAAAAAATAAAAAAAAATCAAGTTCCATTCAGTTTCAAACTAATTGGAAAATGTCAGTGACGTCACCACTGGCAAGATCATCTTCTGTTCAGAAGAGCAAATCTGTTGAATGATAATCTCATTGATGTTGACGCGCAGTTTTTTTCTCTGCAACTTTAGTTTACTTAGTAGTAAGCATTTTCTCGTGGGGAACAAGGCATTGCGTAAGAACTCTGAAGTGGATAGATTATCGGACTCACGGTTTAACTGAGTATCTTAGAAGGCTAAAGTTTAAACAAATCAAGGTAAGGCAACTGACCTACTTTGTTTGTGTTGAAGCACCTTCGCTGAAATCATAAGGATTTTTTTTTTTTTTTTTTTTTTGCACATTTGGGGGTTAGAAGTAAATACGAGGTTAAATCAAAGAATTATTTTGTGCCAACTTACCGGTGTCATTTACTGTGATTATATTGTCATCATTTACTTAGAAAAAATGGCCAGTTTTGCGATATTTTTTGCGACAATTCTGGTAAGGGTCTTTAAAAAGAAAAAACTCCACCAAAAAGGTGATAGAACCAAGTAAAAACAATTGTGAATCAACATTACCATTAAAAAAAAAAAAAAAAAAAAAAAAACAGTATAGACAAACAAAAAAAAAAAAAAAAAATATTTTTTTTAAAAAACAAAAACATAAAAAACAGTAATTTAAACTGTATTAAAAAAGGCGCGTGGAACATCGCACAACTTTCAATTACTCTATAACACTGACGTGGATTTGTGTCATTTACCGTAATTATAGTTTCATCATTCATTTAGAAAAAATTGCCAGTTTGGCGATATTTTTTGCAATAATTTTGGTAAGGGTCTTTAAAAAGAAAAAAACTCCACCAAAACGGTGATACATCCAAGTAAAAACAGTTGTGAAACAACATTAACATTTAAAAAAAAAATAAAAAAAAAATAAGAACTTAAAAAACAGTAATTTAAACTATATTTAAATAAGGGGTGTGGAACATCGCACAACTTTCAATTACACTATAATACTGACGTGGATTTGTGTCATTTACCGTGATTATATTTTCATCATTCACTTAGAAAAAATGGCCAGTTTAGCGATATTTTTTGCGATAATTCTGGTATGGGTCTTTAAAAAGAAAAAAAAAACTCCACCAAAACGGGGATTTTGGCGATATACTTTTCGATAATCCTTTATTATATATAAGTGAACCTGAGGAGAGAAGAAAAAACGTCATTATGTGTTGTTAGTAGCAATCCGCAAGCATTGCGAGCTCGGAACCGATCCCTCTGATCCCTCGGAACCGATTATTCTCATTTATAAAATGAAGAAAAAGAAAGAAAAAAATACTTCACTGTTCAACTCTATTATGTTTTATGGTTATTCATGTTTTATTGTTCATGTGTTACCGTTGCAATTTCTAATAATTATTTAATTTTTTAAATGCTGATTAATGTTAGCAAAAACATCAATAGTAATAAAATACAATAAAAAAAAGTAAAATATTTTTAAACATATTTTTTTTTATAATCTAGTTACGTCAAGTAGTGCGAAAATGCACCAATGTGGATCCCGTCAAGAGACCCGGGTCTACTGACGTTTTGGAATGGCTTGTAGTGCCAAACGAGAAATCATGACGAGCTCTACCAATAAAGAGAGGATGAAGAATTTCAACTAATGTCACTACGTGTGTAAGTTCATTTAAACTAATCCTTCAAGATATATTAAGAGAGACTAGAAGCGGGGCCGTCGCGAGATGGCGCTTTCTTTCTCTAAGCGGGCCAGGAACAAGCATTAACAAGATTTTGCTAAGCAATGGGATTTCGACTTCGTAGCCGCTTGACTTGCTTAAATGGTTACTTTGTTTTCAAAGTTTTATTCTTGAGCAAATTTGAGTTAGAGGATTTTTTTTTACATTTTTTAAAATTCGTTAGGTTTGTAAATTAGTGTTTTCAGATTGTATCACTTTGTAAAATACATAGGTTTTCTAAGAATTTTTTCCTTAAAACAAAATAAGCAATTCTATTAGCAAAATGAAGCAAACCAATTTTCATCAGTAATTTTAATGAAATTCGATATATTTTTAGAATTACTCAGCAAGAAAGTTATATAAAAAAAATAGTATACTATAAAAAAGGAAATCTGTAATGTTAAGACTTATAAGTTTATTATGGACTTTTTAATTCACTAGTACAAGTTAATTTACTTCTATTGATATGTTCCAATTGCACACTAAGAAACAAAACTTAAAAATAAAAGGAAGTTTTCACCAAAATTCATACACCACAGGAGAGAAATTTATTCAAAACAAATTTTTCATCTTATTGAAAAAAATAAAATAAAAGACACACATATCAGTAATTGATAGAAATTAGAATACAGAAGTAATAAAAATCCAATAAATTCTAAAATCTTTAAGTTAAATTGATTTTAATAAAATTAAATTTTAATATTTGTTTCATTTAGAAAAATTTTACATTTTTTATTTAATTCACTTTAATAGAACTAATGAATATATTTAACATACTTGAACACATATTTGGTATAAATTTAGCATCTTGTAAACATCCAGCAGTTTCCACAAGAAACTTTAAATAGAATTTCTAACTTAAACCAAAACAAGACACATAACTCTTAATGACAATTGATTTAAATGTAACCAATATCAAAATAAAACTTGCTACCTAATTTCTAGGTTAGAAATATTTCAAACTAATTAAACAATAATAAATATGATTGCATAACTAAAAGAAATATCTGAAACGTTTAAAATCAAAAACGTCAAACTTGATTGGGAAGTGACAAAATATATGTTAAATATTTGTTGTGCTCAGCTATTTCAACGGTGTTAGAAAAGGATATATCAGAAGAACATTTTCTTAAATACCTAACATTAGACAGAATTAAAACTCTGGATTTTGACATTTTTTCATAAGCAGTAGGCGAATGTATGTAGATTGAAAATGCCCAGCACAGCATCCTTGGGCTGTATCGAGATACAGTTTTATTCGCTAAAACCAACTGCTCATAAAGTTCAAGGCACCAAATTCGGAATCAATCAGTTCATGTTTCAAAAGATGAGATTCAAAAATATTGATTAATTCATCCAAAGATTTGAAGGGTTTGGAAGAATTTTGGTTTACATGTCAGGTAAACCAATTCTCTGGCTGGGAATATCTTTACAGCAAAAGTCTGTTATTTTTTTATGTTAAATATCCACTTCAAGTCTTTTGGCATAATCTCAGTATCTTTAACGAATACATATAAAGACAAATCTTCGCTAATGGCAATGCTGTGGGAAATTGCAATGGGATTTTGTGATACATCAATGACATACAAGTATAAGGATTTCTCTCCTCTAAACACATCCAGTTACTTTTCTGATTTCGGGATGTCTTTTAAATCTTCAAAAGACTTTACATCGTTTTCTAGAAAACAATTAATCTTCTCCTCTTTGTATACACATTTCATGTCGTTTATTACGACTAGCTCTAGTAAATTTATTTTCTTCAGAAAGATATTTCAGTAAATATGGAATAATAGCAGGTTCTGTTTTTTCATGTAGTTTGAAATGCTTTTGAGGCACAGTAACTTCAATTCCATTTGCTTGTCTGTAGATGTTTTTAATAACATCTTCTTCGTGAAAATGAAGGATGCAAACAACAGTTTGAGGACCCAGCTACCAATCTTGTTGAGGTATTTTTCTCATCCATCTATCGTACAGTCCTGTTCCTTCGCTTGGAAATGTAAAAACTCTCACTGAGTCAGGAGCTTTGTAGTTGGATTTACATCAAGGAACACTGCAAGAATATGTATTTCCTGGAAAAAAAAGTGTAAGAAAAATGAATAATTATTTAAAACTGAGCAGTAATACGATATGGTTCAAGCTATTTGGCTTTTAAAGCAGGAGTGGAAATTAGGATTCTTACTGCAATATATTATTGATGAATAATTATGAAAGTCTGAGTCAAATAAAATGGATGTACACACATATAATGTACGCAGGAAATGAAAATGAAATAGCGACTTTTTTTGTAATAATAAAAACAAATACTGGTACATATATTAAGAACTTTTGGCTAAGATTTACTGTACGGTCCCCCTTGGCGATTTTTAAAAAAAGATCACCAAATTGAAAATGGCGTCAAAAGGCTGCGCCCCCAAATCGAAAATAGTATCACAACACGCCTTGTCGCCAAATCCAAATTGTCACTAAAGTTATCGGAAAACCTTGGCGACGGATTGCACATTCGGTGCCGAATCGCCAACTTTTATAAAGTCGCCAAGGGAGACCTTACAGTAAATTTTAATCGAATTTTCATAACTGACTTTTTATTCTTTATAAAAAATTGTAATATATTGTAGTAAAAAAAAAAAAAGAAGAAAAAAGGTGTCCAGAAGTTTTGAATGAAATAAAAGTAAATTTTCAAATAGTGTAATTTGTTCACATAATTTAACATTCAGACTAGCAGGAAATTTTTGGCAATGACATTTGTGTACACAGATTTGTGATCCAGATAAACTTAAAACAGAACATTAGCCAAATAGGCAACTAGAATATTATATCCAAAACATTATACTTTATCAAACATTTAACTGGCATATTACTCAGCAAATGTTACTATATATCATAAAATATTTGAAACTTGCACTGCCTGCTAGTGTAAAAATTAAAATGAGCTAAATTGTACATGTTTAATTTCAAAATTCCCCACTAAAATGTTTCAAGGAAATACGTAATGTTGGAAATTGTAAACAAAGCTATGAAGCTATGTTTGGTCAAAAAATTAATAGAATATTATTGTAACTATAACAAAAAATAAAAGGAATTTGATGTTCAAACTATGAAAAACTCCTAATCACAACATTTTATATTGAACATGTTTCACTTCAAAGTTGTCAAATATAATATTTCAATAAAATGACTTATAATTTGGAAGTTGCAAACACAGTTGCGTGTACTTTTGTAGCATTGCAAGTAACGCTATTTAACGAAACGTAAAAGATGTTCAGCAAATTTTAGAAATATATTTTTATTTCAACGACAAATAGTCCATTGAAATTAAGTAACCCAATGTTGAAAACAATCAATGATCAGCAATTATCCTTCAAATATTAAAGCGCTATAAGAACATCAGCTTCGCATTAGTAGGCTTAAGTGTTCAACAAGTTACTAAAATAAGTAATAAAAGAAACTTACCTTAATTTAAAAAGAGTTGTTCAGTGACACACCAGCAGTTTCTCATCTAATGTTTTCAAATTTTACAGCTTTGAAATAAAAAAAATACTCCAAAACGAATCAAATTCACAACGATTACATGCATCTACAAAAATTAAATCGCATCGCTTAGCAAGCGTCTGGACGTAAAGATTTTAGTTTGTTCCTGGCCCGCTTAGGGAAAGAAAGCGCCATCTCGCGGCGGCCCCGCTAGAAGGTATGGTTATTTATGCAACTAGTTGTCAAAGTAATACCCTTTCATACAAGACAAAATTCTTATTTCACGATTACGTTAGCACGATCAAATAATTTAGAGTTTGAAATTTTTATTTCAAAAATTCATTAAAATTAAAATGTATTGTCTTTAAAATAATGTGCTTAAAAATGATTTTCAATAAACATTAAATAATTAAAAATTATGATAATATGAATAAAATTAATAATTTTTCAAATAAAAAGTCCGTAATATACCATTATTTAGACAGAGTAAACTTACTGTATCACAGTAAAGTAACTGATAGGCCCAAGAACATGAAATAAATAATGGATTGGTAAATCTCATACGATGAAAAATATCACTCTACATTATTTTCGGTCTAAACTACCGTTTAAAAAAATTGAAAACAACTAACCCATAAAAACAAATCTTTTACTAATAATTCTTTATATTCTTTGCCAACTTTTACTATGAGCAATATCAACTTATTGGCACAGAATGCATGATTTCTTGACAGTGTTCAAACTCTACGAAAGCTTGATCTACCAAGTTTTAGTTCCATTGGATGATGGCAAGTAGGTTAATTAACCCTCTGAAGATTTGGCACAAAATGAACGATTTCTTGACTGTGGTCAAACACTGCCAAAGATCGATCTACCAAGTTTTAGTTCCATTGGATGATGGCAAATAGGTTAATTAGTCCTCTGAAGATTTGGTACAAAATGAACGATTTCTTGACAGTGGTCAAACACTTCCAAATCTCGATCTACCAAGTTTTAGTTCAATTGCATGATGACAAATAGGTTAATTAGCCCTCTGAAGATTTGGCACAGAATGAATTTTTGACAGCACTTTTTCAACTACGTTTCAGTTCATTTGGATGTCCAGTAGGTTAATTAGCCCTCTAAAGACTTAGCACAGGATGAATGATTTCTTAGCAGTGGTCAAACATTACGAAAACTTAATCTGAGCTCAAAAGTGCTTAAATAAATTGTAATTAAACACAAAAGTTGACAATGCGTATATATAGAGGATTTATAGCAAAAGCTTTGTTTCGATGGGTACGATTTTCTTAATTCTCCATCCCCTCCACTAAAGAAGTTTAAATGCTTTTGGAAATGACTTATAGAATATGGGAAGACAGACTATCCCTTCTTAATATGTTAGTTCATTGCATTTAAAGTATATTTATAGCATAAATTCTTATATACATCTTTTTATTTTCAGGATGCTAACACAGCAAGTGCAGAATGCATCAGAGGACCGTAAGTTCAAGAGCATAATAATGGGATATGTTCACCTTGTCTACGCTGGTTTGTGGATTACCATTTGTTTAAAAGAACAAAAACATTTTCGATGAAAACTTTTGTCATAATGACTTCTTTACAACCACCAAAATACCTCAAAGCATCACTTTCACGAGGATTGTCATTTTAAACAAATTTCACACTGCTTCAGTGCAATTTGCAAATCAGAACTTTCAGAAAGTGCTTATTTCAAGTCTGGAAAGCATTTGCCTTGGATCATCAGACATTTCGAGTTTCACTGTATAAATGCCTGATTTTTATTGTTATTTTATAATTCGTGTATTTAAAATAAAGATTTTTTTTTTTAACTGTCTTTCAATCCATAAATGAGAACAGAATAAATTGGTTAAGTTATTTGGTTTGATTACGTGAAGATAAGAAAGAAAAAATATTAGATACTAGCTGCGTGGCCTAGCGTTGCAGAGACGTTTTACTTTAAAAGGAATCGACAACTCGGACTATCCTTACACTATATTTGGTCTCTTTTCACTTAATATCAAACTTTTACTCCAATCACACATCTTGAATATGAAACTTATACCAAAAGTGTATAGATATATTACTCATCAAAATTGTCTTTAATATACAGTCTTCTCTTTCTTAGGAAGAATCCTAGCGCAATTTTACTGACCTTTCTAATTAAGAAGAAAAAACTAAATTTTACCATTTAACTATTCCGTGGGAGATAACACCATTAAAATGAGATTAAACCAGAAAAAGTATATGTTAAATTGGAATTTAATTCAAACAAGGGATGTGGAACATCGCACAACTTTCAATTACAGGCCAGTATGGCGATATTATTTTTTGCGATAATTCTTGTATGGGTCTTTAATGAAAAATATTTTTTAAAAAAAACGTTAAAATTGTGATTTTGGCGATATACTTTTTGATAATCCTTATATTATCCTTTATTATAAATGAAACTGAAGGGAGAAGAAAAAACGATCGGCATTTTTAGGTGAATTTCGGAGGTGGGGATGTTTAGAACGCCTTAAGAGGCATTAGCACAACGATTTTTATCAAAATCGTTGGAGCCGTTTTTTAGCAATCATTGAAAAACATGATTTTTTCAATGTCAGCTACCATTTGCGCATGCGCGATTTTGACGAAAACCTTAATGTAGGTCCCATGGTCACCAGCAACCGGCATACCAAATTTGAACATCGTAGGTTAATTTGTTTGGGAATTATGCTGACCATAGACATACATTTTTTCTAAATCACTTTTTTGAAATCAAGTTGTTCCAAAACGTGGAGAAATGCAAAAAAAAAATAAAAATTGTTTTCTATTTTTGACTGAATGCTATACTTTCATTATCCTATGTATAATACATATGGGTAATTGAAAGTAAAAATCTCTTAAAAAAACATGTTTCGTGTGACTCTTTCACGACAACAAGCAACATATAATGAGACAAATCTCATACATTGCAGTCAGCATTGATAATTAATTTTAGAAGGTTAAGACAAGAATTTTTTAAGCATCATGCAAGTATAAGCAGCAGAAGAGAAGGAACAATAAATGTGACTTGTATTATTACTTAATAGCATTTTAAAAATACTATTTTCCATTTAATATATATTTTTGAAAAAAATTATGCATAAACTAGCTGCATCCATGTGTTGTGTTTACTGCCATCATAAGTTAAAAAGCCCCAAATCAAAAATTCAAATGCATATTTTGACACTTTTTCATTTGTCCTCTGAAATTACAAATTGTTGCACTGATTTGTAAGAATTTAAAATTGATTTGCCTAAGAATTTTAGACATTCAATGAAAATAAAAGATTTTCTAATCAGAAGATGTCAACATTTGCATTGAGTATTTTTGGATTTAGGGGCTTTTAACTAAGACAAAAAAAAAAGAGGTTTGTTTCCTGTAACATGGGCAAAAATATCAGAGTGGTAGGTAGAAAAAGTTCTCTTTTTTTTTTTTGCTAAATATTTTTAGCAAATACGTAAAAATAAATATTATCCGAGTAATAATGTGCAAGATATAAAATTGATCAATGATTTAAAATACTTGGGTATATTTATTTAATTTTTTTTTATTTTTTTTTGAAAATCTAAAAGAATTGTAGGGTTGAAATTTTGTAATTGTAATTTTAGGGTAGGTAGGGCTACAGGAAACAAACATAATTTTTTTTCCCTTTGGCCTAATGATGGCAGTACAGATCCCAACTTTGAAATTTTGCTCAATAAAAGGTGCGTTGCTATGTCAGGTCTCCCCCTAACTTTTTTTTAGCAAAGCTCTAATACAATTCCCATGAAACATTTTGAAAAAAGCTTTAACGAAATTTACAAAAGAATTAACTGATAAAAAAAACTAAAATTTTAATATTCTATTTTTAAAAAGTAAAATTAGAAGACCAAAACTACTTATGACTGAAATTTCAAGAGTTTCACGCTTATTGGTAGTTACTTTCTATAAAGTTACAACAGGTAACTACAGACAAACTCATTGTTTCATTATTATAGATTGAAATATATGCCCTCATGTTATTTTTGAATTTCTAGATATTAAACACGTACCATTTTCAATAAATTAGAATTAAGTAAAGAAAAAATCAACAACAATTTTAAATGTTTCAAAAAGGTCATTAACACAAAAATTTCTGCTCTCTGAGCTTTTTTTTTTTTTTTAAATTTGAAACCTAAGTATGCCTGTTAGATTTTGGCGGGAATACAATACATTCGGGTGAAATCAAATATGGCATCACTTCATCTGAAACATTGGCCTGAAACGCAGCAGCGGAAACCAGTTTTGCAAGTTTCTCGCAAATCTTGCCAACCGGTACCCGAAACCTTATGGTAACCATAGAGAATAAGACGAAGCGAAGGATTATGTCACCGAACTGAAGGACGTCGCAGCTAATAGAAGAGTTTTTGATGGGGCAGGGTTTTAGGGCATTTTCTTTTCTTAATATTTAAATAACTAATTTTTTAAAGAATTTTTATTTGAATATTTGGAATCGGAGAGAAATTCTTTATAAAGATAAACTAATTTCACTCTTTTTTTAAAAATGTGAGAATTGTCCATTGCAGGCCATGAACTGTTTAAGTTTGAAAACTTTTGATGAAGGATAAATAGGGAGGCAATTCCAGCTAATATAAGGGCTTAAAATTCAGAATATATCAATTAAATTTTATTGAATCACAAAGAAATATTGTTGCACACATTGTCTGTATATAGTGTAAATAGTGAAGTATTATTTTAAAATTCTATTGTAATTTATCTTATTTTATTTATTAACAGCGATTATACAGGTTAGAAAAAGGTGGCAACACCTAAAGCAATCGAGCAATTTCGAGATGTTTCTTTTTCGATGAATTGGCTGGAAATTTCGGGAATGTTCTCACGCGCCTGCTATATAAAGGGAAAGTTTTCAGATTGACTTCGGACTTCGTTGAAAGCTGATCGCGATTGCTTTGTTGACCTATTGGAGTGAGCTTGTATAATCGCTATATTCGAAGCTGTTCTTGTTGAAGCTTGCATTGAAGATTAATAGTGATTGCACTGTTATCTGTGAATAAATTTTGTGAGTTTTCTGAAGAGAATAAATACTAGTTTTTATCTGAAAAACTGTGCCATCATTGCCTCAGTGGAAAAATTATTCTTATTCCAATATTTAAAAATGCAACTTTCAAAGAACTAAAAAAAAAAAATTTTAATTAGTGATTCATACAACTATATGCAATATCTGAAAACAAGACAAAATTAAACATTTACCAGTTTGTCGTCACATCAAAATCCTAAACACTCATTTCAACAGAGTAGTCAAAAATTAAAAAATCACTTTATCACTACTAATCACCAAATTCTGATCATGCCTTAGACTAGGAATAACCCTAAATTCCTTTAAAGAATAAACTATTTTAATTACATAAAAAAATGAATGATTAAAATTCATAAAGCAATTTTACATGCAAGATAACTATCAACTCGAAAGTATGATTAGTCGTTAAAAAATGACTTTTAAAAATGCATGCAAAAATATAAGCAGATATGCTTCAGAAAAGGATTAAAGCAAAGCTAGTAGCATAGTTATAATGGTACTCTTCCGTTTGACGGTTACCAGTTGGCAGCAAGCCTAAATGTTTACACATTTAAATGTATCATAAAGCCTAAATGTTTGCAATTTATTTTAGTGTTGATATAATAACACTATAATGGTTTGTTCTAAGAATTATAAGGGATTTTAAGGTTGTTTGGATGAGTTGTCGCTATAATTTTGTGATAGTTATCTGGTACCCGTTGAATGGAAGAGCATATTTTCAAAAACTGATCTCACATTTTAATCTCTGGGCAGTTCCTAAGCTGGTTCTGTTCAGAAAGCAGATGAAGCCAATGAGGAACTTCCACAAGTGAGGAAAATGAATTTTTTTTTTTTTTGTATTTTCTTGTGTTTTCCAACAAATATATTTTTGAGCAGTGCAATTATTTTTTATATTTAGGCTTTCAATTAATCAAAAATCGAGTTCGAAATCAAAGCAAAAGTCAAGTGACCAAAAACGCATAAAAAACCTTGACGTAGCTACGCATAGATTCAGTTGAAAATCCAAGGGGAAACTTGGTCTAAAACAGGTTTTAGACTGGTTCATCATCAGCGTGTTGACATCACACGCAAAAGTAGCTTTTTTCCACCAAATCGCAAAGTGAAAAACTAAATATTTTTTTAACTATCTATCCAAGCTCAAATTTTTTAACGAATGGTATTGTTTTTCATGATTTTTTCTCTACTTTTATTTAAAAATAAAACCAAAAAACTTGAAAGTTCCTCATTGGATAACTTTCATACTATACTCATTAATGGAAAAATAATAGGTTTTCCTTGGTTACCAATAGATGTTAACAAATTTTGGAAGATTTGCAAACATAGATCACTATAGCAATTGTGAAGCATTTTTAGGCTTCAAGTCATGCAACTATCCAGAAGTTGCAGTTAGGAGATCAGTGGGAAAAAACTAACAAAAGTAAATTTTCCAAATGATATGAGAAAATAGGTTGGCTTTTGCAGTGTAAAAAACAAGAAAGAAGCTATACAACATCTGATGCGATAGAAATCAGCAAATTCTGTAAGTAAAAATTAGTCTAAAAAGTAGAACCACAACATATACTGCCTTAGTCAAAGGTATGGCTAGTTTTCTAAAAATGTCAACTGTTTTTGTGTACATATATGCCGATAAAAAATATAATTACTTTTAAAATATAAAATTCATACAATAATTAATTTTTAAAAAACCTGCCTCAAATGAAATGATGATTATAATAAAAATTAATTTAATTTCCAATAGGCCTGAATTGGTTGATTTTAGAAGCAAAATAAACAACCAAATAGCTTAACAGATCCGGATCCAAAAGAAAGTAGCCAATGTAGCTGGTAGAATCACAGTCTAAAACGATTTTCCTGTTACCTTTACAAGGTAAATTAGACATTAAATATGCATGTGATTTACAAAGTTTATCCTCCATCAATATTCTCTTTACTCTTGTGGATATAATATCCAAATAAATAGGAAAGTGATTACCAGCGAGTATCTTTAACAAGATATCTAAATCATACATAACCTCTTTTTTCAGACCAGCAGCTAACTCCCTCAGTGTTAGACCATACGTAATACATTCCATGTTCATGTGTTGTATTTCATTCACACACCCACACACATATTTCAGGAGGGCATTCTGCTTGAAATGTGAGTTAATTTGCCTTTGAATCAAATTGTTGATATACAAGTGAGGAGTCACAAGCAGGGCATACTTCACAAACATTTCCAAACATTTACGACTATCTTCCTTTTCAACAATGTCATACAGTATCAGCGTCAACTCTAACAAAGATGGATCATCAGCATTGCGTTTCAGGTAGATAGGAGTACCAGCCGCTAAAAGCAAACGAACAACATCCACACGCCTAGAACTCCTCAGAACCATTTCTAGTGGCGTAACCTCTAGCTCATTATTTGTAGAGACTGGACATCCTTTCTCTAGTAGCATTTTCATAATGTCCGTGTCGCACTTGGGATTCCTCACTGCAATTTGCAATGTGGTATAGCCTCTACTATCCACAGTATCAGCTCTGACACCTCTATTTAACAAAAGCTTAACAATACTCCGCTTATAATTAGAATTCTGCAAAGCGCAATGCAGAAAAGAAGACTCGTTCTGACCTGTTTTGTTGATATCAAATTCTGGGTGGTCTACTAGCATTTTAATGGCTGCTGCCTCATACTGTGAGTACCTTAAGGCGGCATGCAGTGGCGTATCTCCACTGTAGGAGACTTCATGTGCATCAACACCTCGGTCTAACAACAATTTTATTGCATCCGCTCTCACTTTATTTGAAAGCACATAGCACATTAATAAAGATCCATGTAAATTGCATCCATCCATACTAGAACCAGCATCCAGAAACAGTTGAAGCACCTCAGCACTGCAATCGGAATAGTGCAAGGCCATGTAGAGAGCAGAAACTCCGAGAGAATCGACTTGATGTATGTTTGCACCAGCATCCAAAAAAAGTTTAAGAATGTCTGTGTTAAGAGGACGATCTGTGCTAAGACCATAAGCATCAGTCCCAACATCTATGCAGCAGTGAAAAGCAGATTTGTGCAAGTAGCATTTTCTGAACTGAGCACCTGCATTTAGAAACAGTTTAACAATCGCCAATGTGCACTTTGAATGATTGAGGGCAAAGCACAGAGGCGATTGAAGGCTGCCATATATTTTCTTCACTTCAGTAACATTGTGCAGCAATAGCCTTATGACAATCTCATCCAGATTCTTAGACACACCTGTTTTTGAAGCACGTTCGTCAAAGTAGCAATGGAATGAAGATTCGTGCAGCAGACATTTATTGACATGGCAACCCATTTCAAGCAGCACCTGGACGACATCTGCCCTGCATGTTGCGCTACTTAAAGCTAGGCACAGAGATTCAGCAGCAAACTTTACAATTCCAATTTGCTTGACCAGCAGCAGTTTGAGAACACCAGGTTTTATATGTTTTGCAACAGCACAATAGCAATGCATCAGGGAGTTGTGCAAGATGCATGCATTCTTTGAAGCGCCTGCATTTAGAATAAAGTTTACAAGATCAGAGTTGCAATCTGGATGCTGAAGAGCAATGCATAAAGGAGACTGCCCAGAATAATTGGCTTTGTTCACATTGGCACCTTCTTCCAACAACCTTTTGATAACTTTTATGTCAGACCCTTGCATTAAAGCAAGAGACAGGGCTGCATTTCCTTCAATATCAACTGCATTAACATTATTGTCCGAATCCTGAATAGCGCATCCATCAATTTGTGCCCCAGTTTTTTCACCAGTAAACATATTTCGATATATATTTTCCATTGGGATAAAACGTACTTTGATCAACTAATTTCCTAAATTTTATAATTGAATTCATACACCAACAAACATGCTGTGATCACGGCGTGTAGATTGGATTTTTTTTTTAAATAAAGTACTTAAATATAACTCAATTCTGGAGAAATGTTCAACTTAATCAATGAAATTATTGTAGAAATATTGTTTTTAAAGAATTTATACTTCTAAATAGGTTAACGGGGTTTTTCGGATGTTTATTTAATAAAGCACGTTTTAAATGTTGCTACATGTTTAAAGGTGAGTTGAGTTACGAGTATTCAGTTTTCGCAATGTTTTCTTTTTTAATTAAACTTAAAAACACAATATTTTATTCTAGAATTTTATTATAGTCATTTAACTGATGATGTAGATTTTTTAAAAATAAACCAGTTTAAAATTATGGACATTAAATGAATCATCCTTTATATGGCAACACTTATGTTATACTTGTGACTAATCACAATGCAAATTTTAAAATGTATTTTAAGTTCATATTTTTTTAGCCAATCACAATGCACAAACATGTTTTTCTGTTAGCGTAATGGATAACTGCGATGTCATTTGTTAAAAAAAAAAAAATTCTTCTTGTTTCTTTAGCTCAAGACTAGTAAAAATTGTTGTAGTCCTCTCTGCTGTATAAACAAATTGTCCGGGAGGCAGCGATATTTCACAGGCAGCTAGAAATAGTAGTTCTACAAAACGCGTTTGCTCTCTTATTGGCTGATATTACAGCAGGAAAACGGCCAAATAGTTTCGGTTTCCAATTGTATTTTGTTACAAGGGTCGAAGCGTCGCTTTTCTCTGGTTCGAGTTGCTTTCTAACAAAAGATGCGACTTGGATATTTTCCAATGCACTCAATGTGACAAAAGTTTTTATCAAAAGCGATATTTAAATGCTCATACTATTCGCGTGCACAAAGTAAGGGTCTATTCCTAGTTGACGTTAAAATATCGCCAAGCCGATTTGGCGCTATTTAGTAGGCGATACAGTTCTAAATTTGGCAACACCCCTGCAGGTTCGATTATCAATTTTTCACTTTCCGATTTGGCGACATTTTGCCAACCCATAAACGTGAAGTAGGAATTTACCAAAGTAAGGACTGCGAGAGAATTTGGAAATCAAATCAAGAGCATTTATTGTGAAAAGGTGTTCAATTCCAAGAAGAGCGAAAGCAAACATCGAATCCGCTTGCATGGGATGAACAATGATCAGTTCAAAATAGAATGTCAAGAGAATCAAGGCAGCCAAAAATGTGAGAATCTACATATGCTTCGAAGACATTCATAACTACGAAAATCTAGATGAATGTGAATAAAAACGCTCTGGGACGACGATAGAGTATGATAAGTAAACTGCTTTATTTTTAGTTCGGATTTGAAGGTTGAACGATGAGGTTTTTGAGGCACGTTAGTTAAGCATTATTTTTATATTTTTAGTGCTTGGTTTTTTTTCTGGTTTTACTATTAAAATATAAGGAACGTTTTTAATCATTAAAACTCTTTTTTTAAATTCGGCTTCTGAGGATGAATATATAAATTTTGGTGGCAGCGAATGTGTTAAAAAAATTGCATATTGTCTCTTTAGAATACATTTTCTATTTGATCAGGGTGTCTAGACATCTGGAAAACCTAAGAAAATTGGGGTAATTTGGAAAAAAGTTTGATCTAAAATCAGGGAATTTTTTAGAAATCTGTCAGGGAATTATCAGGGAACTTTTTTTCCTGAATTTTGTGGCCACTCTGTATTAGGCATTTTATCCAATTCGAGACAGTTCTTGATGAAATATATCCCTGATGTGCCATTCGTAGTCTAGATGTTTTGATGATGTTCTGACATAGTATAACTATCATAAAGCTCTTAACACAGGAAAAAAATACAACCACCATATATATGAGGTAAAACTGCTGCCTAATTTGAGAAATAAACCTCAGTGCACACTTTCTATTAAAATTGAAACGGGCAAATTTCAGAATTCTATACACAGATTCTACTCTGTCGTCAATCGCTATTGTCACAACAGGTAAGGAAAATCTCATTAGTCTTTTAAATTTGTGACAAGGCTACATATTCATATAACAATCTAGGTAGCCAATTTGGAAATCCTATAGTGTTTGACTGTATTTTTCTCAAGGACTTCTTGAAAATTTTACAATCAAAAGGGAGTGAAATGGTCATTTAATAAAAATCAAGAAGGCAAATTTGATGCCTGTATTATGTATCAATTTATGCATGCATGTATTACTATATGAGATAGATTATTCAGATATGGTACAGTTCAGCGGAAATACTGATTTCATCTAGATTGAATTTTCAGTGTTCAGTGCTTTGAATGTAACTTAAAAAAGTTAAAAAAAGAAACCTCTTTGAATATTATTTAAAATTGTTTGGCTTCTGATTTTTTTTTATATGTTTTTATTTTTGCAGATTTTCATTGCTTTTGCATGAAGCTTGGTTTCCTATATTTCTTATTTCGGTAAACTTTTTTTATTTTTAGATTATGCTTATTGGCTTGCTAATAAAGAAAGAAACAACAAGTGTAATTTTATGAGGCTTCGAGGAAAAAGCAAGCAAGGTGTTTCATACTATCATTGTAGCAGAAGTGGTTGTTTTCATACAACCTCAAGAGGAAAAAGACAGCTAAAGGCCCAAGGCACTAAGAGAACAGGCTATAACTGTACAGCTCAAATAGTTTTGAAGGAGTATGCAGATCATGTAGATGTAAAGTATTACAAGAAACACTATAAACATGATTTTTTACTGAGCCACATACCCTTACCTCAAGAAATAAAGCAAACAGTTGCAGATAAGACAACTTGGACTTCAAAGAACAAAATTCAAGTCACGAGTCTTTAGAGTCCAATAATTTCTTTCTTACATTTATGATGCCAATTCAAATTCAAATGCTTCTAGATTTTGGAGCTGATAGGATTTGTGTCAATTCAACACATAAAACGACCAGATATGGTTTTGAATTAGTGACCATAATGGTAATCGATAAATTTGAAGAATGCTTTTCGGTGGCCTTTTGCCTTTTATCAACAGTAAGTTTTCATAGTATAAAGCACTTTTTTTAAAAAGTAAAAGAAGTAACAAATCCGAAGGAAATAAAAACAAAAGTTTTTATGAGTGATGATGCTCCATTTTTTTTATCAAGCATGGGAAAGCATTTTGGGTCCAGTTGAGGCTCAGCTCTTATGTGCTTGGCACATTGACAGGGCATGGCAAGGGCATTTAAATTCTATACCATCTGACTAAGGAACCAATATATATAAAACGCTTAAAAGTATTACTTGCGAATTAAACATTGAAACATTTAATGACGCTCTTGTTGAATTTATGAACAAGTTAAAAAATGATCCTGATACACAAGATTTTTATAATTATTTTTTCAAATATTACAGTCAAAGAACACACATGTGGGCATATTGCTATAGAAAGGGAGCCAAGCTTAACACAAACATGCACCTGGAACACTTTCACAGAGAAATTAAGCACATATACTTGGATGGGAAAAAATTTAAACGTGTAGACAAACGTTGCGAGAGTTTAAAAAATTATATAAATGACAAAAAATTTGAAAGATTGATAAAATTACATAAAGGTAAAATTACAAAAAAACATACTGGTTCACATAAAAGACATAAAGAGGGTAAAAAAATTACTTCAAATTGTATCCAGGTATCATAAGGTAAATGGTCAGTTAAATCAGAAACATTTTCTAGCATAAATTATATCGTTAAAAAAATTCTCACTTGCTTGTTGATTTGTAACTTATTGTGTCGTAAATGTGTTTGCTGTTTGTCAGCCTATGAAATCACTTGTCATGATTTTAGTATTTATAACATGTGCAAGTATATTCATGCTGTTAATTTAGCATAAAAAATGAAACATATTTTGGCCCTCTTCTTACAACCCCAACTGACTTAATTTCAAAAACAACAAATATAAACAAAACAACACATGCTCCACTTACTGCCAAGGATTGCATTTTGAACAAACTCAATACATTGCACACAAAAACACTAACAAAAGCATCCATAGATCAAGTTGTAGCAAAATAAATCTTAAATACTCTGAACTCAGAAAATTTATTAAAAATAGATACAATACAGCACACAGATCAAAATATTACAAGTAGTTCTAAAGAACCTGCCAACAAGAAAACAGTTCCACAAAAAATATTTTTTTCAACTAAAAAACCAAGAGCAAATAAACCGAAATTGAATAAGCCTTCCAGGGAAGAACAATTAAATGCACTCTTAAACAAACCATATATAAGCATAAATCCCCAAAATGACCATGCATATATCAAGTTTAATTAGTAAATACTTTAATTCAATATTATATAAATATTTGCTCAAGCGTTGCTTTTTAAGAATAAATTTGAAGGAACGGATACTGATAAAACTTGTATTCAAAATCTATTGTTGAAATTAAAAGTGACATTTGACATGACTTATTAAAGTATGTCTTTTATTGAATTACTTTCAATTTATTAAAATTCAGGATTCTTCATACAAGAATTTGATATTTTTCTAAATGTGATTTGAAATATTAATACATATTTTAATTAAATATGGAAACCTTTACTTATTTTCTTTTTACCATCCAAACATAATAGTATTTCTTTTTTGAAAAACTGGGGGGGGGGACCCTTCAAATTCTGTATATATATATGAAACTTATCTTATGTATCATAGTAATGTTATACATAGAAAAATAATTGATATAATTTTGCTTTTGAAAAATATTGACTTATTTTATGAAATGAAATTAAAGTGTAGTATGTATATTTTGTGAAAACTTGTTTTATGTTTCTAAATGTATAACATGCAAGATATATAATCAGTGCATAGATATAAAATTCTTTTGAAAACATATATATTATTCACTTATGTGTTTTGTCATGAGGTAAAAATAAGAACTTGTTGGCTTCTAATCAGAAGTTCCATAAAGCCTTGATTTAATTTCAAATGGCCCTCACAAAAAAGTAAAAAATACCAGCTTGTTCTTTGTAAATTCACAGATCCTAGGTGTTTTGTAACAACTTTATTCTAAAGGTCCTTGAAACAGATAATTTAAACTTCAAATTAATTTTCTGATTATTTCTACCAAGTACTTCAATTAACACAAGTGACAAAAATAAGCATATACAATGATATTATCTCAACCAAAATTTTTCAAGTGAGAATCTTTCTTGAACTTGGTGCATCTGGTTGATACTAAAAGGTTAACTGGGTAACCAGTTGGCGCAGTTGTTGTCAAGTCAAAATGTTTAAATAATGCGTAAATGTATCCCCAAGCTTAAATATGTAGTTTGTTATCGAGTTGCTATAGAAACCTTACAATGGTTTGTTTTAGGAATTATAAATGTTTTGAAGGTCATTCCTTTGAATAAGGTATTGTTGCAATTTTTATTTGGCAACTGTCTAACAAAAGAGTACCCTTATCTGCCTATGTGCTGGTTGTAGTGCACCTCCATTACTATTGGTATATATGGATGGAAATAAAAAAAGATTCTTTTGAAGTCCAAGAGTCACTTAAAGATTAGACAGTACTCTTCCGTTAGACAGGTATTAGTTGTCGACAAGTCTAAATGTTTACACAATATTATTGGTTCTTTTAATGATAAGACTGAAAATAGTCTGAATTTAAAAGAAAGTAACACATTTTAGCAAGTATTTCAAGGGTGAGTGTCCTTTATAAGTCTTGTGTCTTCTATGGGAGAGAACATGGAAAACATCAGAAGGCAGCCTCAACAGCCAACTAGATCGTTGTCATGTATCTGCTCACTTTTTGAAAACAAAATTTGCAGACAGCCATAACAAAACAAGGCATAAAAAACAGAAGTCAACAACTTCTATGATACATAAAGCATAAGTTCTGACTATATACTTTAAAATATAATGCATTCCTATTTACAAAACATTTGTTTTCATCAGTGAAACAGATTCTGTCTATAAAAATACAATTACACAAAATAATTAAATATCTTGTAGCTTAGATTTTAATAATCGTTTGATTTGAAGCGCCGACACTAAAAAAATGCACATCACAACTAGGCAACTTCGAAATAACATATCTCACTCATACATGTTTTGTTTTGTGACAATACTATATCAAAGATCCTCGCTTTCCCATCAGCCAATCAGAGAGCAAACGTGCTTTGTCGAACTGCTATTTCTAGTCACCTGTGAAATTTCGAGGAAGATTATTTCACACTGGCTAATTTTTGTTTACCAGTAATTGACCGACAATATATGAAAAGCACTTCAGCTTGATGCACGAGGAGAAGGAAAGGGAGTGGCGTTCCAACTATATAAAAAAAGTTAAAATATAAAGTTATTTTACACTGGCTGATAGTTGTTTTTACATATTATTAGGACTATTTTATGATGTTTTCAGACATTGAGCTTTTATTTCGAAGGCGGGTTATACTTCAGCATCTCGATTGTTTATGTAAAAAACACGTTTTTTTAAATTACTTTACACCAGCATAGTCACTGTATTTTACAAAAAATTCAGATTTATGTTTGGTGAGATACAACTACCTAAATTCACAGTTGCTTTCCAAGAGACTTATATTCACTGCAGGCTATGAAGTGGTTGAGTGCTTATGCTGAAAGTCTTTCCATGGCGACCGAATACTATTTTCTTGATTAATACCTAAATAACTATCTGGTGTAGAATTTTTAGCCAGTGTAAAATAATTTTGCAAAACGCTTTTTTTCCCCCAAACAAAAGAGATGGTGAAGTATAACCCACTCTCGGAATATAAGCTGAATACCTAAGAACATCATACAATAACACATTCGTTGCCACCAAAATTTATATATCCATCCTCAGAAGCCGAATTTAAAAAATGTGTTTTAATGATTAAAAACGTTCCTTATATTTTAATAGTAAAACCAGAAAAAAGGAAAAACCTTTTATTTCCTAAAAATATAAAAATAATGCTTCACTAACGTGCCTCAAAAACCTCATCGTTCAACCTCCAAATCCGAACTAAAAATAAAGCAGTTTACTTATCATACTCGATCGTCGTCCCAGAGTGTCGCCGGCATGGGAGGTAGCTCCATGCTGACGTGTCAGCGAATGTGTTAAAACAAATTTCAGCCGGTGTAAAATAACTTTATTTTACATGTTCTGACCGCCTACACTCACCACAGATGTGTAAACTGAATTTTAATTTTGACATTACCTACAAGTTAGCTAAGTAGTGTTACACAATTCATTCGGTGTAAAATAACTGACCCAAAAGTGTTGCTGAATCCCATACTAATATGTACTGGTACCATTTTAGGGTTGTTGTTTTCAGATTATCTGGCTCCATCAGCAACACAAGGGCTATAATGCGCCGAAACATTCGTCATTAGACAAGCCAACATACATTTACAAACACCCATGCCTAACACGGGACTCGAACCCTCAACCTCGAGGTCTAGAAGCTAGCATGCTAACCTCTATACCGTTTGGTCGGCACCATTTTAGGCCATTAATCGCCTTGATTCAGAATCCGCACCATAGTTGATAGTCCTGCCAATTTTTGTTTTAAATATTAGGTATTCTTAATGGAACTACTGGAAATAACAAGCATCATTATCCTGATTTACTGTGATCTTTATTTACCAGGACAATAATACCTAGGAAAATGAGGAAACTTACATAATTCGAAGCTGGCACATTCAATTTACAGTTTTTTAAGTAAATTATAAATTTTCTAAAAGTTAACTTTATTATGTAGTTGCCCATTCAGTAAAGTAGTTAGTGCATCGGACTATCACGCTGGTGGTTCTCGGTTCGAATCCGGGGTAAGACATAGATGTCCTAAAAGTTAGGATCCCAAGTAGTAGCAGGACGTGATTTTTAGAGCATTTTTTCTCGAATGACGTCGTTCAGTACAAAATCACATCAGTTTGACATTTAATGGTCATATAAACTGACGTTCCTAAAATCTCGTAAATTTTTTTTTCATCATATGACGCACATTTTTTGGGGTCATGAAATGACGTGTTTTTGTATAGATTAAATGACTAAATTAATTTTAGGTCACAATATGCCGTCATTTTTTAATCATTGTATGGCGCGAATTTAATTTCCGATTTATTTAAGGGGTGCACAAAGAAATACACACTTCTACTTGTGAAGCCCAGAGCACTTGTATTTTTCTAGTTGTAATCATTTATATCGATGGTTGCAATATATAGTGTACTATAATTTATACTCTAACCAGAAGTCGGAAAATGGAAAAAAGTAAGTATAACTAATCGGCGAGTAATTTTTAGGAAAGTTATTGATCCGTATTTAATGTTTTCTGCTAAAGAAAATCTTGTGTTAGTAACTGAACATACAAAGTGAATGAAAAATAATTCTATTTTTGATTTGGCGGTAAAATTAAAATATGTAATGCACATTTTTAATTTAACATAGTTTTAAGAAATACATACAAGAAATTATTTACAGTCAAGTTTCATTTATTATGCTCTTTTGTTTACATTTCAATTATCACACATGCTTACAATTTAATATTCATTTCTAGACATGGTTAGTCAGTGTTAAAGTCTAGTGCTAAGAATGTAAACTAATTTATTCTCCCTAGACATCACAAATTTAATGTTAATATTATATTTATCCCTAACTTATCCTTAAC
Source organism: Linyphia triangularis (assembly GCA_963978545.1). Classification (NCBI taxonomy): domain Eukaryota; kingdom Metazoa; phylum Arthropoda; class Arachnida; order Araneae; family Linyphiidae; genus Linyphia; species Linyphia triangularis. The sequence continues at coordinate 33,391,340 of OZ021730.1, forward strand.
CTATTAATAAATACAAATGCAGTCACTTCTTTCATAATTTGTACAAAATGATTTAGCTATTTTTTTTTTTTTGTGTTAAATTCTTTCTAGCAAAAGTTTTTCTTTTTAAAAATGTTAATCACATTGAAAACAATAGAAAGTCTTATAGTAGATTATAATTTGTTCCAAAAATTATACTTTCACATCTTTAGTTGTTAATTAAAAAGAGATATTCTAGCATAATTAATTCTGCCATTGATTGCTCTTATTTCAAGATACATAATTAAAGATACTATTAATAATCATGGCAGTTAAACACAATATATGAATCCACAAATGAAATATATAAAATGTCAAACTTTTGTCAAATTGTTTTCTTTAATTCTCTCAAAGACGACTTTTAATTTATCCATCATTTCCTGGAAAGATCTCGAAGGTATTATTAAATCGTCAATAAAGTAGTGAATGCCCAGTTGATCCGACCCTTCAAATACTTTATCCATAAGAGACTGAAATATCACACTAGAGTTTATCATTCCATATGGTAATCTTTGAAATACATAGCTACGATTCATGGCCATAAATCCCAACTTCTCACTGTGATCCCTAACTGAGAGCTGCCAAAATGCACTCGTAAAATCAATACTCGAAAAATAGGTGTAGCCTGCTCGAGAAATTACCAGATCTTTGATCCTCGGTAAATTTTGTGTACTTTTTTGAATAGCCGTATTTATCAGACGCATATCGAGAGCAATACGACAATTGTTAGAATTATTTTCCCCGCTCTCAGATTTTTTCTTAATGAACAATAAAGGTGCTAAAAATTTCGTATTTGATTCTGTAATAATACCAGTTTCCAATAATGCATCAATTTCCTTCTTAGCTTCACCTCGCAATAAATGTGGAATGGGGTAAGGCTTACAGGCCAAAGCATTATCATGTTTAAAATGTAATTCAGGTTTAATTAAATCTGTGTGACCCAAAGTTTTGAAAGTTTTAGCAAATACCATATAATTTTCCTCAAGAAGTCCACTCATCTCACTTTTTTCGTTATCATTCAAATGGTCCAAATCAAAATCACTTAATTTAAATTCCTGATTTCTCAAACTAAGTACTTCATCCGAAGCCTGGATTAAATTAACACAAGTATTAACTTCACCCTCTGGTTCAAAATCACTATTTATGACACCTATTTTCATGTTTTTATTTAAATGTAAAACCCTGTCAGTGTTGTTATAAAGTAAAGTTTGAAATTCCTGACCCTTAATTGAATTAACCGACATCTGTACCTGCAAACCCTCTCTGTTGATATTCGGCATGAATAAAACTTCAGTAGCACTTTGGTAAATGTTTTCTTTACATCTTAGATTAACAACAGAACACTCACCTGGCAGCATAATAGTCTTTTTGACCAAAGAAACGTTATGAATACCGTGCGAAAATCCACGGTCATCCTCTATCAATTCTACAGACAAATTATCAGGAAACCCCAAAGAATTATTACGTAAGTCAATATTAATAGCATTTTCCTTAAAAAAATTTATACCTAACAGTGCATCAAATTGTTTTGATAGCATACCATGATATACAAAAAAAACAGTTTTGAATTTCTTTGTCCCCAATTTAATATAAAGTTGTATGCAATTTCTGTATTGTAAAGTGGATCCCGTGATTGTTTTAATTGAAACGCAAGAAGCAATGTTTGTTGTTTTTACATGTTCTTTAATGCTATCAAATAGATCACCTGAAATTAAGTTCAAATTTGCTCCAGTATCAAGAATGGCTTTTAAATTTGTGTTACCAATTGAAATCATTACTGTGGGCAAATAGGAGTTTCCCTTAAATTTGGTACTTGGATTATCAAGAGAATTAACACTAAACAACAATTTAACTTCAATATTATTGACTGTAGTTTGTTCGCCGGAGAGTTCGATATGGGTTATGTCTGTGTTTGCGCGCCCCCCGTTTCTTCTAAAAAAACCTGTTGTGAAGCTGACTGATTGGCTCCAAAACGTGAATTATTTCCTCTGTGTGTATTTGGATTCCGTGTATTATTTCCTCTAAAGTACCTGCCATTTTCAGTGTTTCCTCTCGTTAGTGATTATTGTACGAATCTATTCTGATTGAATTGTTGGGTATTGTTCTGGAAATATCTCCCCCTGTTTTGATAGTTTCCACGTCTAGCATTATATGAGCCTCTATCATAGCTATTTTGTCTAAACCGATTATTAGGGATTTGGGATCGATTTATTATTTCTTTAATTTTCTCACAATTCGCTGATAAATGCCACAGACTGGCGCAAAAGATACAATCAATAACCATTCACTGTTGGGTAGCATTTTGTAAAGTAATATTGTTGATATCATGTGTCTGACTTTGCTCCGGGTTTTGTATACTATTCACATTTTCACCTTCCGTTTGTAACGAATTTATTCGAAATTTTGTGACAGTATTGATTGCGACTTGAATGTTTTTTGCTATATCTACCGCCTGTTGGAAAGTCGTTGGGTTTGCTTTTAATACATCGCATTGTAGCTGCGGTAGTAATGATCCGATGAGTTTTGAGAGTCTCATTTTATCGAGAATTTCTCTTGTACTTTCCGAAACAACATTCTGTGAGTTTCCCAAATATCTGTTTGACGCAACTACAAGCCTGTGAGCAAAAAGTTTAACATCTTCATTTTCTCTCTGATAACAATTAGCGAAGTCAATTTGTGATTCACCAATCCCCTTTTCTAGTTTAAAAAAATCCCTTAACTTAAGTGTGACGAATGAGTAGTCAGTGGAATTTGATAATTCTTGGTCTGAAATTAAGTACCTCAGTGCATTTCCCTTTAGCCTCGTTTTTAAAATAGTCAGACGCTCTCTATTATCCCAATTTGCAATATTTGCAACTTCCTCGAATTGTCTAAAAAAGTATTCAGTTTCTTCGTTATTTCCCTCGAAATACGTTGACAGTAATGCCAATCCATTGATTCGACTACTCTCTGCCATAGCCGTTCCTGTGATAACCGAATTGCGTTTAAAAGTATGCGCACTCGATTTTTTGACTCTAACCATTTTTATTGACCTTACCAAAAACCCTCGATGATTTCCCTTTGAGTAATTGTGAACCACAATTCATTTTACGTTTCCACATTAATAGCGTATCTGAACAAACAGTAGATAGAAAACTGGATCAAGGCACCATAAATAATGTTGTGATCTTTAGTGTGATTTGGTAAAAGGCGTTGGACCGTAAGATGTTAGAGTACTAAATTTACAACATCAGATAAACCAAAGTTAAAATACTTCATAATTTTAAATTTCAAACCAAAATAACCAGGAGGGCATAATCAATCTACTAGTTTATTCAATATACACTATAAACGCACAGATTAAATTCCTCAAATGACAGTAACACAAGTTTACTGTCATGCATCCAAGTATTAAAATTAAAATGAAATAAAAGGTAAAAATTCTCCAAATAGGTAAATATTCAATAAATACTAAAATATGCAATTAAATTCAGGCATTGTTATAGTTACTTAAATCGAAGCAGGCCGAGGATAGAGGAAGAAAGGTAATCAACTCACATGGAATTTCAGGGGCAAGCCATCGGCCGCGTGTCATCTCTCGCTCTTCAAAACTCTCGTCATCTTCAAAAAACCACCGTCTTCACTTCATCTATATACACTTATTCAATATACACTATAAACGCACAGATTAAATTCCTCAAATGACAGTAACACAAGTTTACTGTCATGCATCCAAGTATTAAAATTAAAATGAAATAAAAGGTAAAAATTCTCCAAATAGGTAAATATTCAATAAATACTAAAATATGCAATTAAATTCAGGCATTGTTATAGTTACTTAAATCGAAGCAGGCCGAGGATAGAGGAAGAAAGGTAATCAACTCACATGGAATTTCAGGGGCAAGCCATCGGCCGCGTGTCATCTCTCGCTCTTCAAAACTCTCGTCCTCTTCAAAAAACCACCGTCTTCACTCCTACACACCGGAAAAATGTCTCCCCGTTTCCCTCGATCTCAACTTTCTCCAGACCTTTCTGACCTCCGTCACATCTTTTAATTGGTTGACTAACACAGCTTTACTTGGGGGGATGTGTAATAGTTGCTGTTGTTTACCCCCCATGCAAATCGTAGGAAATGTCAGATTACATCATGACAAACCCTTTCACGGCTTTCTCTTTTTGGTAATGTGCTGATGAATTTATTTACAGTTTTACTTGTTTGGGAAAATCACAGCTGATCCAGAAAATGTACTGTTAATGATCAAAAGTCGTACTAAATGTATTTTTCACATTCACTATCTTAAAAATTGAATGCAAAAAATTAAAATTTAATTATATTCAATTGAAGTCGAGTAATCCTGTCTTTAATATAACTACGATTTCGACTGTGAAAGGGTTAATTGCGTATACAATATTTTTATACATAATATAATTTATCTGAATGAATAAGATTATATATGGATTAATATTTTTCTGACTTATATAGTTTCATGTGTATGATATACCTTAAAACAGCAATCTACGTATAATCTAACATTGCAGTCTTCACATTCAAAGCGGGTTTACAATATACATATGAATCCACAAATGAAATATATAAAATACAGAACTTTCTATTTCTACTGTTAACCCTTTCACTGCTTTCTTGTTTTTGGTAATGTGCTGATGAATTTATTTACATTTTTACTTGTTTTGGAAAATCACAGCTGATCCGGATAATGTACTGTTAATGATCAAAAGTCGTCCTAAATGTATTTTGCATATTCACTATTACATTCAGAGCCATTACATTTTAAAAATATTTTTTATACATAATATAATTTATCTGAATGAATAAAATTATAAATGGATTGACATTTATCTGATTTATATAGTTTCATACATATGATATACCTTGAAACAGGGATCTACGCATAATCCAACATTGCAGTCTTCACATTCGAAGCGGATTTCTCTTCCTTTTGCCAGTCTGTTATTTTGGACAAGCACACAACACATCTTCTGACTGGATGGGCTTTGCCAGATAAAGCACTTCTGACATAAGAAGGAAAATGCCTCCCAGTTAATCTTGGAACATTTTTCGATGGTCTCGTAATCGATCAATCAATCTGATCTGCCATTCAAATTCCCAGAAACTTCAATTAGCCTTTCAATGAGGCATATCCGGAAATTTGCATGTTTTAAATTGGCACCATTTTTCTTTTTGAAAATTGTATAAGCATTCCAAACTACCTGATCTAAAAGGTAGCGGAATATCTTCTTGTAGTATTTCAGCTGTTGGTTTCTTGTTACCTTGTAGTAGGACTGGCACTAATCAGCAACATCTACTCCTCCCATTGCCGAATTGTAGTCAATGACTAAAACTTGCTTCTTTTTTACTGTGTTTTTTCTTGTCTTGACATCATCCATCTCTGCGTTATGACACATAGAGGTTTTTTGTCCTGCCATTTCAAGACGGATATTTTACCCTTCTGGAATGCCATGATGTCCCCAGATTTCAATTTCTGATATTTCATTTCTCGCGGTAGAAATTTTCTATTCGATTTCATCGTTCCAAGTATATCAGTTTTGTGTTTGATAAAATCTTCGGCAAGTTCCTAGAATGTGTAAAAGTTGTCTGTTGTTATAGTGTAACCTTTGTCCAGCAAATCATGCGCAAGCGTTACAAAGGAATTTAGTTGCTACTCTGTACTCTGAATATTGGGTGTTAAACAAAGTCCTTTTTCCAGTATAAAAAAGAAGTTCCAAATATATCCAGATTTAGATTCGCACGGCTGATACAGCTTAATTCCAAATCTGGCACGTTTAGCTGGAATATACTGCTTCCAGCCTAACAGTCCTTTATACTCTAACAACGATTCATCCACGGATACATTTTGATCCGGAGTGCACACTTTTTGAAAATTTTGTATTATTAAACTGTGCAACGTAGATTTTTCATAGCTTTGGATGAGGATGAGTTCGGGCATCAAATTGGGAATTATCTTTGAAATGAAGGAACTTCATGGGTAAGGAATATCTCTGCGCACTCATGACCTGGCCATAAAATGGTTTCGAAAGAATTGGTCTCTTTGACCAATACCACCTTTCCACCAGTTTTTGTAGCAAATCTTGCAGCAAAACTAGAGCAAGAAATCTTTGTGTTTCATCTGGATGGATAGCTTCCCACTTCAAAGATCTAGACGATGGAGATAGAATTACTGTTTCCAAATACTGTTCTGCATACCTATTCGTTTCTCTTACAATCAGAGAAAGAATGTTATTGTCAAAAAAGAGACTAAAATATTCCAAGGGGTCTTCTATGTCATCGATTGGAATTTTTATTCCAGGGTTTCCAGAGAAAGGAAATTTTGATGGCGCAGTTGACTTCATTGTTAGATCAACTTTGCACCATTTACAGGCATCTTCCAGGGCTTCATCCTCCTCAGACTCGCAATCTGTAGAGAAATATTCACCGTACGATGTATTGATAATACTTCTTGTTCGGAATCAGATTCCATCAAGAAATTAAACTAATCCAGTTGGCAAACAATTATTACAGAACCCGAAGAAAATGTTCGACCAACTTACGATACCTAGTAGTGGTATGGGAATGAAGGATAAAGTTGGTTCGACAGCCCTTTAGCAAGAAGAAACTCGTATTTACAAGATTAAAGGGCGACTTTTGCTGTCTTTGAAAATACCTTAACACCGCTTCAGACACAAAGCTAAGAACTATTTTCTTTGGAAGAATTTGCACCTTAGGTAATGCTTCTGACTTGAAATCAAGGGTACGTTTTCCCAAAGTTTCATTCCACGTGTAGATTTACTAAGGAAACATTGTGATCTTTGTGTGAATATCAGAGTTCAAAAAGTTGCATTTATTCTGTAATACATCAATGGGGAACTATAACATAGGAGGCATTCACTCAACTTCCAGTGAAAAAATTCTCAGCCTCTCGTCTTTTGGCAAGGTGCAGGAGATAAAAAAAATTAGTTTGTATATTTACAGTTACTTGAAGTTTGAAACCTCTCCTACAAAAGCCTTTTTTTATGCACGGACAAGGTATAAATTCCTCTAATGATGGGAGAGAGAGAGATAATTCAAAGTAAGATTTTTTAAATTGTCCCATTCTTGAGACGCTGACTAAATGTTCCGAGATTTCGAGGGCATGGTTGTATCCAGAATGAAAAAGGGAATATAGGGTTCAAACCTCTCCCAAAATATTTTCCATTAAATATTATTCATTAAAGTGTGTATGTGATATTACACTATAAAATTTTACTTTACACTATATCGGAATATATCACTGAGTCGGACTTACGCCGACCAAACGGTATAGTGGTTAGCGTACCAGCTTCTAGATCCCGAGGTTGCGGGTTCGAGTCCCGTGTTAGGCATGGGTGTTTGTAAATGTATGTTGGCTTGTCTAATGACGAATGTTTCGGTGCATTATAGCCCTCGTGTTGCTGACGGCGCCAGATAATCTGAAAACAACCAGTCGGACTTACAATTTCAAAATTCTTAATAGAAGCAATGAAAATTGACTATTAATTCTAACATCAGGAAAGAATACAAATTACGTCACGCAAAATTTTGAGTTTTGTTTGCATGTTATTATGTAAATGTTATTTAAATAATACATATAAAAAACTACAAGTTCAATTAGTAACACCAAATAATTAAACAATGAAAGAAATTAAATACATTTTAATATAATCTATAATAATAAACAAGCTGTATGTGTTTGTGGCTCTATAGAAAGCTACTTAAAATAGACTTAGAGTTCTGAAATTTTCAACATAAGTAGATTTAGCCTTTTATTGGGACTTTAAAAATTTTGATTAAGTGTTTTATTAATTATTTTAATTAACAAATATTTTACAAAACGATTTTTAATAGGGCTACAGTTCTGAAATTTTCAACATTAGTTTTGTACTTCTAATTAGACTTTTGACAAACAGAAAGTTAAAATTTTAATTTGTTTTTTTAATTAATATTTTCATAGAAGTAGTTTTAGCCTTTTAATTTTGTTTTTCACAAACACGTGCTGAAGTATTCTCAAAGGGGTGCTGTATTATTGCATTAATAGGGATTATTATTTCTCGACAAGAGAGGGGCTGTTAATATTAAAGGTTTACGTAGCAATTAATTTTTAGTGAGTTAAGCGAGCCCATGCTTGCATAGCAATGAACCTTTCAACGAGTAAAGCAGGCCTGTGTTAATGTGCCAATGAACTTTTCAGTGAGTTAAGCGAGCTTTGTTTGTTACAATGAAACTTTTAGCGAGCTTAGTTTTGTGTAGCAATGAACTTTTCTGCCAGCGAAGTGTCAAAAGCTGAGACCTATACACCAACGACGTGTCTCGACAACTACGGGCCACGCAGCTGGTGTTTGAATAAAGCAAAGAATAATATAATGGACTGCATTCCATCATCTCGTTTAAGACTTTAAAGGTATATAATCTATTTAACATGAAATATGGATTTATCATGAATTATGCTTTTGTTTCATTATAAGTTTTATATTCATTAAATTTATCACAATTATATACTATATGTATTAATAATAAGTAACAGAAAATATTGAATAAAGTTAGTAGTTCTAAAGCTAAATAAGGCATATAAATTCTAAAACAAGAATTGTCATAGCTAAGTATTAAAATAAATTTCATATCAGTGTGGAATAAGTGTTTATATATTCAATTATTTTAATTTAAAACATCGAGTTCTTCTTAATTAATAGAATCGACTAAACTGTTTTTCCATAATGTTGAATATTTTTCGTGTATAAAGCCTGTCGGTTTTAGCTCAAAACATAATTATTCAATGATTATGAATTTAATGAAGTAGTGAAATGGCAATGGAGTTAAGCATACTATTAAAGATACATGGCGGCAATAGAAAATGTAAAGGAAGAGTTCATAATTAAATTTAACTTATTTTTTCATTTGCTTAAAGTCTAATTTTGTAATTGTTGTGTTTTAAAGACAATCTTTCATCATAATATTTATATCATTTATGTAGCCATAATTTTTTTTTCGGGGCGGGGATTATGGTCAAATATTTGTTCAAATACAATTTACACAAAAAAAGAAGGGGAAGTGGTGAAACAAGTCCAGTTGGTCCTCCTCCCGTCTATGGCCCTGATTTCTATACAAAAATTAACAGTTCTCTTTGCAATAAAAAACTATAAGGCTTTTATAATTCTTAAATCAAGCTAATTATTTCCCTTTTCTAAAAAGTATATTTTTTTAAATTTGATCTTAAATTAAGCATACGACATTCAATATTGTTTTTTTAGAAAATATTTATTTAATTATTATTTTTTTTTCTTCAAATATACCTACCGAATATGTCCTAGTGAAGTTTCTATAACCATAACTTGAAAAATATAACAAGATATAGAATTGAATTTTATAGTCTTAATTTATCATTTAAGCACCACGGTTGCATATACGAGAAAAGTGCAACTCTCCACGCTCATAGTAAATATAATAATGTAAATTATATAGTAAATATAATAAAATATAATAATAGTGTTTAATATTTTTAAGAGATACGACATTGTATGCATATAGCTGTACATTGGGAGCATAAAATTGATTGTGTTTCAAAATTCCATAAAACAAAGTAATGTACTTACTTAAATTGTTTAATGTTTCATTTATAAAGTTATTTCCAACAGGTTTACGTTACAAGTTTGATAAGTTTTACATGAGCTACATTTGTCGCACTTAAAATATCGAGTCTGCATTCAACTTCACGTTCCAAAGCATCTCAGTCGTTATTCTTCCAACAACCTCAGTGATTCGTTGTTTCATTGAACGTTGTTGCAAAAATACTGTTTAACCCACTCTCTTATTTAAACAACTGTTTCTACATTACGTTTTGTTTTATGGGACTCTGTAATGTGCTCGACAATATATATGCTCACTATAGAAAATACTTCAAACTGCAATTCAAATTACCATTTTCAATTAATCTTTTTAGATGAACATTGTATGTGTAAATATTCTTTCAACTTATTATTTTAAATTCTTAATATGTGATAAAAAATATCTTTATGTTTTATTAAAAGTGTAAAGAGTAACTAAAAAAAGAGCTGTAATTTATTTATATAGTATTTAATTATATAGTTTTGCTCAATAAAATTTATATAATATATTTTACAAATTTTTCTATAAATAACACACTTTCATAAGTATCACACCACACGGTCAAAGGTACAAAGCCATGTGCTTAAAATGTTAAATATGGTTGTTAAAGTTAAAATCTGAGGAAAAATAAATAATTTATACTAAGATAAACACACTAAGATTCGCACATGGTATGTATCTTTAAAAAAAAAAACAGGAAAGAAAATATACGAAGTGAAATTACTCAAACTCGACCATGAAATTACAAAATGTTTCTCTATATTGTAGAGTGACAGTAATTAATATATTCTATGGATGGTAAATAGAAATGTGATGGAATTCTGGTGGCGAGTATAATAAATTTGATCAGAATATTTTTGTGAACCTGAAAAATATTAGTCATAACAAACAAGAAATAAACATCACTATAAACTATTTTTTTTTATGACAAAATAACTTCCCTTCCAAAACTTATTTCTGACACAAAAACAATTTGTGAATCTCACTCAATAAGCTCTTTCTCCTTCCGGGTTCTACCTCTTGGAGGAAGAATGCTAGTCGATTAGGGTCCTCTAATGGAAAGGGGGCTTCTCAACTGTCAACACTTAATTAACTGAGGGGGAAGGCACTAACACACAGCACATATCCTTACGTCCTGGGCCTTTTTGAGACAGAAGCGGCAGCATGCATATATACGGGCATAGCCGCCAGTTTAAAGAATCGGCCACATGGATATGATCGTCAATGGGTTAATAGGCATCTTTTAAATATTATTTTAGATTTAATAAATATTTTTTCAACAAATTATATACTATAAACTGTGATATATGCTTCGGTTATGTTAATTTCAAACTTCTAGATATTAAACACATGTACTATTTTTGATAAAATAAATAAATTATAATTATATTTAAATAATTCCTACCCACAAATTTGATTTTTGTTTGTCAGTGCAGCTGAAGAGAGTAAAAGGTATTTCAGATCACAAAGTGAAAAACACTGTTCAATATTGGGAAGTTTTTAAGGTGAACACTTCAGGATGACAACATGCATGGAAATTACACTACAGAATATATTACATTGGGTGCATTAATTTTATTTTATCGAACCATATAGAACAATATTACTATACAATAGGGATTTTTTATGGAAAGTAGAACCACAATCTAAAAAAGTAAAATCACAATATTAATATCAACTGTATTATATTAATATCAATAACAATATTAATATCAACAACAAAAATACCATTTGCTTGTACATATATTTATATTAAAAAAATAAAGATGTGTAGACAATTTTTTTTTAAATATTAAAGTGAGCACAATGATTTTCTTTTGAAAAAATTACCTTGAACAGGGTTCCCACTCATATCACAGAATGAAAATCAATGACTTTTCAGGACCTAATTAATGTTTTTAAGGACCTATGAAAACTTGTTTTCAGGCATCATGTCTGTATTTAAATTTTTTATAAAGTATATTCTATCAAAAAAGTTACAAGTTGGTGGATGCGTAAGTGAGCACAATGATTTTCTTTTGAAAAAATTACCTTGAAAAGGGTTCCCACTCATATCACAGAATGAAAATCAATGACTTTTAAGGACCTAATTAATGTTTTTAAGGACCTATGAAAAATTGTTTTCAGGCATCATGTCTGTATTTAAATTTTTTATAAAGTATATTCTATCAAAAAAGTTACAAGTTGGTGGATGCGTAATACAAATATGTTGGAAAATTCCTATAAGGTGCAGATAAGTGGCGGTCACGAGGGAATAGCAAGTCCGAGTTCTATTTTTATGAATTTTGCAGTTGGACAATATCTGTAAAAATTAAGGACTTTTAAGGACCTTTAAGCATTTTTAAAGACTTTTAAGCACCTCTAAGCATTTTCAAGCACTTTCAAGGCCTTGAAAACAGGTTAAAAAATATTAAGCACTTCTAATGACTTTCAATGACCGTGGGAACCCTGTTGAATAAAATAATGAATCAAGTAAAAAATTAAATTCTTATAAGTCAAATTTATTTGCAGAATTCATCCTAGGCGTTTTTCAGAGGGATTGATTAAGGTAATTATTGATTAGCAAGATTGATTAAGGTAGTTACATGATTAAGTTAGTTCAAGATGTGTAACCATCTAATGTTTACACTAAGCGTTTAAAATGGATTTCCCTTTCGACAAGTGAAATCGTGATGCTTTCTTACTAAATTTAGGGGAATGTTTTTGGTAATTTACATGTTGACAATTTGTTTTTAAGCAGCAGATTTATGTTTGAAATTAAATATCACAGGAATGCATTAACAATCCCTAATTATTTTGATTTTTTTTAAAAACTTCTATACAGCCTTAATAGTTGCGGCATGTATGGCAAAAAATTTAATCCGATTTGGAAAATAAAAAAATTTTAGAAAATAGACTAAGTTCTTTAGTCAGAATACTCCACATGATATCTCACAACGAATTTAGTTAAATTTAGAGAAATGCAATTTCCTGTCTGGAAAGCCTAAAAAGCAAAGTTTAAGGTTGATTCATTTAAATTTTAGAAAATTTTGCAAAAGGGTGAGGGGAGGTTGTGAAAATTATCAAAAATTATTATATCAAAACTCTTTATTTTTATATCAATTTTACAGTGTTGTAAATTGATAATTTAATAAAAATAAATATTTGAGGAAAATTTTACTGTGTAGATGGGGATTTTTTTAAAATAATTTTCTCAGTCTCATTCCAGTAAAAGTAGGACTATAGCATTTTGTCTGTATTAGGACTGGGATTTATATCGATGTAACGCAAACATCGATTTAGTACTAATATCGACGATGAGATTTAGAGCCAACATCTTTTGCGAAATATTGAAATTCCGATGTAACGCACTACATTGATATTAAGCCGACATCTGTGACCACGATGTTCCAAATATTGATCCGCGCTCCAGAAATTTTCAATCCTAGTACATAGGATTTTAGTGTGAATTATTAACTTTTGGCGAATGTTCATATTTTGATATATTATTAGTTTGGAATTAATTTGCTGATAACTGAATGGTCATTCGAGATTAAATTTAAGATATTTCAAATCCATTTGTATCCTTTTCATAGCCAAAAATATCCTTTAAAATCATGTTTTTTCTGAAACTAAAAGCTACAACCAATCATATTTTAACATTATTTCGTTTCTTTTAAATTATATTACCAAAATAAAAAATTACGGGTGGGTATTAATGGGGAGGGGGTCATCGCGAAGTTAAACTGATGATAAATCGATTTAAGAAATCTCAAAATGGCCCAGCCCAAGTCTGTATTTTGATATTGTTTGAATTTCTGAGCAAGTTTTGATTAGCGGCCTTTTAGGCATTATTAATTTATTTATTTTTCAAAAATTAAAAATTTGAAACTTTCTCATGGTGGAAAGTAAAACAATCTGAATTAAAACAATACAGGAAAAGTAAAACAATACAGGAATTATTGTAGAAAAAGAATACAATTTTCTGCAATGTGCCAAAAAAATGCCCTTGGGAACCCTTTTTTTGTAAAATTTCCCCTTGCCCTTTTTCATTTCTAGGATGAACTCTGTAGTTGACTCTAGAAGCATGATAAACAATTAAATAGCTTAACAGATCACGATCCGAAAGAAAATATCCAATGTCCCAAGTGGAATAATGGTCAAGAACGATTTTTCTTTTACCTTTACAAGGTAAATCAGACATCAAATATGCATGTGATTTAAGCAATTTATCTTCCATTAATACTCTCTCTACTCTTGTGGATATAAAATCAAAATAAATAGGAAAGTCATTCCTAGCGAGTACCTTTAACAAGACATCAAGATCATACATAACCTCTTTTTTCAGACCAGCAACAAATTTCCTCAGTGTTACACTAGGTGCAATACATTGCATGTCCATGTGTTGTGTCTCATTCACACATCTACGCACATAACCGAGAATAGCATTCACCTTAAAATTAGAATGAATTCGCTCTTTAATTAAATTGTCGATATCTAAGACCGGAGTCGCAAGCAAAGCGTACTTCACAAACATTTCCAAACAATCAAGAGTATTATCTTGGTTTTGCATGAGGTTATACCTTATAAATGCCTGCTCCAGTAAAGATGGAGCATTAGTATTCCGTTTTCTGCTTAATGGAGTACCAGCAGTTAAAAGCAAGTGAATAACATCCATACGCATCTTTGCACTCTTCAGAACCATTTCTAATGGGGTAATCTCCAGCTCATTATCAGTGAAGGCAGGACATCCTTTGTCCAGTAGCATTTTCATAATGTCGACGTCACACTCGGGATTCCTCACTGCAATTTGCAATGTGGTGTGGCCTTTACTATCCACAACATCAGCTTTGGCACCTCGGTTAAACAAAAGCTTAACAATACTCTGCTTATAATTAGAATTCTGCAAAGCGCAATGCAGAAAAGAAGACTCGTTCTGACCTGTTTTGTTGATATCAAATTCTGGGTGGTCTACTAGCATTTTAATGGCTGCTGCCTCATACTGTGAGTACCTTAAGGCTGCATGCAGTGGCGTATCTCCACTGTAGGAGACTTCATGTGCATCAACACCTCGGTCTAACAACAATTTTATTGCATCCGCTCTCACTTTATTTGAAAGCACATAGCACCTTAATAAAGATCCATGTAAAGGGCATCTATCTATTCTAGCACCTGCATTTAGAAACAGTTGAAGGTCATCAGCACTGCAATCGCAGTAATGCAATGCCATGTTGAGAACAGAAACTCCAATGGTATCGACAAGATGTAAATCAGCACCAGCTTCCAAAAACAGCTTGAGAATGTCAGTGTTAAGAGAACGATCTGTATAAAAACCATAAGGAACAGAAGTAAGGTCTATGTAGCAGTGAAGAGAAGATTTGTGCACATAGCATGTTCTGAATGAAGCATCTGCTTCTAAGAAGAGTTTAACGATCGCTGATGTGCACTTTGAATCATTGAGGAATACGCATAGAGGTGATTGAAGGCTGCAGTAATCTCTCCTCTCTTCATTAATATTGTTTAACAACAATTTTATCACTTCCTCATCAAAATTCTTAGACTCGCCTGTGTCTGGATCACATTCATCAAAGTAGCAACGAAAAGAAGATTCGTGAAACGGGCATTTGTGGAGATAGCAACCCATTTCAAGCAGCATCTTAACGACATCTGCTCTACATGTTGCGCTACTTAGAGCTAGGCACATAGATTCATTAAAAAACCTTCCCATTCCAATTTGCTTGACCAGCAACAATTTGAGAACATTAGGTTTGATTTGTTTTGCAACAGCGGAATAACAATGCAGTAGGGAGTTGTGCATGCGGCATGCATTCTCTGAAGCGCCTGCATTTAGAATCAAGTCTACAAGATCAGAGTTGCAATCCGGATGCTGTAGAGCAATGCACAAAGAAGATTGCCCAGAATAATTGGCATTGTTCACATCGGCACCTTTTTCCAACAAACTTTTTATAGCTTTTATGCTACACCCTTGCATCAAAGCAAGAGACAGGGCTGTATTACCCTCAATATCAACTGTATTAACATTATAGTCCGAAAACTGTACAGAGTCTCCATCAGAGAGTAATGTTAACACATCAGTTTGCGTCCCAGTTTCTTCGTTGGTACACGTATTTGGATGTATATTTTCCATTGCGTTTAAATGATTTAAGTTCTAAAATTGAATTCATAGACCAAGAAACATGTTGCGACACGGCACAGGGCACACGTTTTAAAACTTGTTGCATTTTTTTTAGATGAGTTGAGTTGAGTTGTGAACTACAACTGTAGTGTTCGCAATGTTTATTTTTATATTAATTTTCAAAAATAAAATATTTTATTCTAATTTGAGAATTTTATTTAGTCATTTTGAAATAGATATTTTTAAAATAAACTAGTTTATATTTATGAACTTTAAATTAGGTGTTATTTTAAGAGGTTTCTTGTATGGCAATATTTAGCTCATGCTTTTGACTAACCACAATGCACATTTAAAAATATATTCTAATTTTCATATTTCATCAGCCAATCACAACGCAAAATTATGTTCTCTGGTTTACAGAAAAAATTACAGGTAATGTCATTTGTATAAAATCTATTTTTATTCCTCTTGCTTCTGTAATTCAAGACTAGTAAGAAATATGTCGAGCTCAAGCCAAATTTCGTATTAACATCCATCTAAGGTCGGCCAGCGGCCCGCGGCAACTTTTTCTCCAGCCCGCCGGCAGTACAGAAGAGAAAAAATCATATTTTGCGGAAATAATTTTAATTTGTCTACAATAGTTATGTGTTTACTACCAAAAACCGCATTTTCCATTAAGTGGCCCGCGTCAGTAAGTCTGAAAAATCCCTTTTTTTTCTGAAACTGCCAACGAGAAAAAATATAAAAAGCAATAGTTTGAATTATTAAAAATGACGCATTCCCTTCGCATTGCTTAGTTTTGTACTTATGATACCTTACCCCCTCGATTCGTGAATGGCACAATTCGATTTCTGCTTTTCTGAATGTGATGGGCAGGAGTTGGGTGTTTTAATGCATACTGGCCCTTTTTGTTTTGACGTGAAATAAGTATCTCTATGACTCCAGTGCAATAATGGCTTCGAAGATTAGTTTTAAACCTTAAGTAGATAGTGAAAAGCGGACCGGCCGTTATCGACTCGCAATTAACATCAACTAAAATGAAAGATTTAGGAGCAATGGTTTAAATATCTTTATTGATTGCAAGTTTATGTCAAATTGCATTGTAATACTGTCACAAAAGATTAACTTCTTTTATGATTTCGATTTATGATGTAAATAAAATTATTTTTTTAATTATTTGAAACAAGAATCAAATATCAATTGTTATTTTATTAATATGAAAAAGTTAAATTATTGTTCCAGTTTTCAAATTGTTTTATATTGTTGATTCTTTAGTAATTATCACATTTCTAACATTGAACGTATGTGGTTAAACATTATATTTATTGGCGGATTCGGTATAAATTTGCAACCCGTGGAAAGTTCCAACATAAGTCATGCGGCCCGTCTCTAAAAGTTAGTGGCGAACGCTGATCGAAGGCCTCGAGTATGGATACGGCAGGCAAGCGGTAAAAAAATTGTGGCAGACAGAGGGAGTAATAGAACGGTGTGAGTTGTTCAGCCTGCGATGAGAGTGAAGTGTAGGCAGTATTTTCCATCAATTCCTAACGTGATTTTATTATTATTTAAAAAACATATGTTTATGAAATGTATTGTGATAACCTTACGACTATTGAACAATTTTGGTTTTAGATACTTCATCTTGTATGTGATAATCACTCAAAATGAAGCCTTCATCTAATTCGCTGGATGATGCCACAATAGGAATTGATGGAAAATGCTGCCTTCACTCTCATCGTAGCCATAACAACTTGCCCCGTTCTATTACCCCCGCTCTTATTGTGCCCAAGGCCTAATAATGGATGGAGCGAGGCAATATTAAAATCCAGTGAAAGCAGAAGTTTGCATGCATCACGCGACTCTGGTGAAAAGGTTCCCATTTTTTACTTTGAATCTCCGGTCTTGGCTACAGATGCAAGAAAATATGTATTTAAAAAAAAGGCCATTCATTCTTTTCAATTGATTTCATCTTTGTTTTGATTTAGTTACCACAAATTAAAATTAAAGGTAGGAATAATTGGAAATCATATTATTCATTCCTGACATTTTAAAATATTGCAATTTATTTTAAGTAAAAACAACAGTGCATTTAACCTTTAATATTAATAATAAAGTCTGTATGTCTGTCCCTCGACAGAAAGTTACTTAAAATAGGCGTGAAGCACTGAAATTTTCAACATAAGTAGTTCTGGCCTTTTAATTAGACTTTTGAGAAACAAAATATGAAATTTTTAATTATGTCTTTTAATTAAAATAAAATTGAAAATTAACTTGTAATAGTGATACAGCTTTGAAATTTTCAATCTAAGTAGTTCTGGCCTTCTAATTAGCCTTTCGACAAACAGAATGCTAGAATTTAAATTAGGTGGGTTTTTTTAAATATTAAATGTAATTTTTTTACAAAGCTAATATAGAGCTCTATAGAGCTTTGAAATTTCCAACACATGTAGTTGTAGCTTTCTAATTAAACTTTTGACGTATATAATGTTAAAATTGCAATGAGTTTTTTTAATTAATTTTTTATTTATTGTCTAAAACCTTCTTTACAATATGATTTAAAATAAACATATCATTTTGAAATTTTAAACATACGTAGTTTTAACCTTTTAATTTTCCTTTTCATAAACACAGCTAGAGTTACCAAAGACAATTCTTATTACGATTGTTCAAAATCTGGACCACCAAAGCCATTTATTAAATATTAACATAAAAATTGTTCATTCAGTGCTTCGAGATTAAAAATGAGATATTCTAATTTACAATCAGACAATTTAATATTGATCAAACCTTTTTCATAAATCAGGGAAGGCACGCCTGCGCCAATTCAAAATACTGATACAACCTGATACGAAACTGCCCTTTTTACGATTTTTGCGCCAAAAGTTGCTCCAAAACTTTTTTTTTTCGTTCTTTTTTTTTTCTAATTTGCGGTTTGTGTTTGTTAGTGAAAATCGTCAACATTTCGTTTTCTTTGTCTCCGTTCCCGCGTATCGGTCATTTCCTGTTTTGGTTTGGGATCGCCTATCATGCACCAATGAGAGTACGAGAAAAAGAATCTGGACGAGTCTATTTCTCGCTCACAGGTGGATGCGAATTTTTATGGTTAGTGCGGAAAAGAGCGCTATAGTATCGTTTTCGAATCTTGGATCATCATTCTCGTTCGAGCTGCATCTCACCTGTGTTGAGAATTGCAATGTTCGCAAGAAGGAAATTTTTAGAAATGACCTGTAAAACACCCGATTTAGCGTGAATGATGATTTTTGTAGATTTTTCTGTGGACTGAACTTTGTTTATATCCGAGTCGAATGAACTCAACAATTGGTACTGGATAACCCGAAGGAAGCCATATGTCGTCAAAGAGTAAGTAAAATCTTTTCCTTTTTTTTCTTGTTTTTATTGTAGTGTTCAAAGCGAAGATTACCCATTCGGTCTATTCCTAGTTGACGTGGAAATATCGCTTAGCGAATTTGGCGCCGATTGGTTGGCGATAAAGTTTCTTAGTTAGGAACTTTATTTTTTGTGAATTTTTTGGCCATTTCTTAATTTTTACAATTGCTAATTGATTATTTTCATATTCCTTACGTTTGCAGTCGATTAGTATTTTCGCTCTCTTCGAATTCGTATGTCGCTATCTCATATTTCGAATCAGTCGCCACATCGATTTGGCGCTGTTTTGGCTTTGACGACAATTTTACAAAATCGTGCCAACCTATCCACTTAAACTTGGAATTTACCACAATGTGTTAGTTTGCTTTTTACATTTAGGTATGCGTTTATTAAAGGAATTTGATTTTCATCCACTTGTTCCGTCTTGAATTGGGTATCGGCAAACGCAAACGATCTATCCCAGTACGGCACATGCTCGTGGACTCAAAATTTTTTATTGTCGCAATCGTCTATTTGCATCAGTGAAAAACTGTTTTGCCTTTTCTTTGGATAAGTGGCGGATATATATTGGAGGGGAAGGCACTCCTCCAAACATCCCAAATAACAGAAAAATCACTTAACTAGCAACGGCAAGCAAGGGTGTCCGTGAGCACGTGCCGTAATGGATGACGTCATTTGCGAACCCTTACCTGGGCTGAGGATTTTATTATTTGATAATTTAGGGGGAGGTAGTCTTAAAAAAAATGTATATCAAGAAAATGAATGAATGACCCCTTGGTGATTACCACTTCGTTAATAGTATTTTATCATTTCCCCCCCTTCTCCCCTCAGGTCAATTTTTTAATTTGGGGACTTTCTATTAATGAAATGTGCAATAATACAGCCTTATTTTTTAGTTAATTTCTTTCAATTACTTATTATAGGGCTTTACAGGAAAAGGAAATTTCCCTGTCTTACAGGAAATTTCCCTGTCTTTTCATGAAGTCTAAGTTTAGACTTTCTATATTATGCAAATATTAATTGTATGTATTTTCACCCCTTCCCTCAAACTTAAAAGTAACAATTTTAAAGATTCAAAGAATAATTAATTTTCGAATTTCAAATATTTTCACACACTAGAATTTATGAACAATTTTCAATGCTTCCAGTTTTCTGAAATTTCTGTACTAATAAGTATACAGCTTTGAGCTCCCTATTTGAATGTAAATGGTCAAAATAATCATGATTATGACGATGTGCCATATTCCATTAATTGAAAACTGATAGACAAATGAAGTTACAATTATAATTTTTTTTTAATTCTTATTTTGAATAACTTAATGAACTATTAATTTAAAATAAATATTTTAACACAAAGAGGCAACTTTTCCGATGCTAGAATAATTAATTAAATCCTATGATGTATGACTAGGATATTGTATTTTAATCATTTTTATTTTTTTTTAGGTATAGGGAGATCTAGTCAATTTAAACCTGAAGTCTTAAAACAAATTGATGCAAATGGTGACCATGTAGGTGATTGGTGCACTGCCGGTCAGAAACCTAAAGAAGCTTTTTGTTTCATTTGCAATAGCATCATAAATTGCAGTCAGCATGGTGTAGCTGCTGTAAAACGTCATGCCCTTAACAAAACACATGTAAAAAACTGTAACAAAATACGAAGAGAAGATGGAACCATCCAAAAATTGAACCAGTTATCTATTGCTAGTAGCTTTGCAATTGGTACAAAAAATAATCATTCTGATAATGTAGCCACTGCAGAAACTCTTTTTTTGTTTGACTATGGCATCATCTAGTGTGCCATACTCCTTTGCTGATACAGCTACAAATGTTTTTCCTAAAATGTTCTCAGGCTGCAAAATTGCTGAAGACTTTAGTTGTAGGCGCAAAAAGATGTCATATATAATTTCTGATGGCTTAGGGCCATATTTTCAGAAAGAATTGTTTTGAAAAAGAATTGAAAAGCGTTTTTTTTTCTATCCAGCTAGATGAAACTCCTGTGCCTGAGAAACGCGTACAACAGTTGGATATTTTATTCCGTTTCTTTTGTGAAGAACAAAATAAACTTGTTGTTGCACATTGGGATTCAAGATTTCTTGGACATGCTACAGATGATATTCTTGTGGAAAACTTCATGGATTCTTTAACTTGTTTGCCGCAAGCAAAGCTTTTTTCAATTTTTAGTGATGGGCCTAAAGTTATGCAATGTTTTAAAAAGAAAATGGTATCTCTTAACCCAAACATTTTAGATGTTAGTGAATGTTCATTACATAAAGTGCATAATGCATTTTCAGCTGCTCTAAATGCTTATCGAAATGATATTGAAGAACTCTGTATAAATATTTATTATTTATTTAAGCGATCTGCAACGCAATGTGAAGATTTTAAAATTATCCAGAATAAGCTTGGCTTTCCTGAACAAGTTTTTTTGCGTCATGTGTCTAGCAGATGGCTCACTCTTCACACTAGTGTGACACGTATAATTTCACAATTTCAGGTATTGAAAGAGTACTTCAGGGGTCGCAGACGTCCTATATGTCCTATAAATCCTATATTTTTTTAAAAATCGGTAAAAACGTCCTATATTGTCCTATATTTTACAATTGTCCTATATATCCTATATTTCTACATTGATTCGATCTATATTTTCTTCTAATTCGTAATAACGGCGCCGTTTGTTGTCATTTTTTAATATTTCGGATTCTTTGGCGCGATCGTAGGTGAAAAAGACCTGACAAAAACGATGTTTGCAAGGGCGGCGCGGCGTTTTATCTCTTGTGACGTCACGTGCTGCATAACCTACAACTCAACTCTACTGGACCGGTGGGAGTTGTAGAGCGATCGACAGTGAAGGAAAAGGGGACGTTTAGCTCCTCCCAACTGGTAACCTACGAGGACCACCTCGCTTTGGACAACCTCGTCAAAGTGGTGGTGGACCCCCTACATTAAGGGGCTGGGCAAATCCTGGATATAGATGGGCAAATTCATCTTCAAGATAGATAGATATTTTCCTTTAAATTTCAGGAATTTCACTTTAATAATTTCACTGTATTATTTTAATTTTCGTTTGGAATCTGTTTTTTTGTGCTTTAAAAAGTGTTTATAATGAAATCACAATTAATTAACAACGGGAATTTTGGTTTAAAATACGTTTGAAGGATTCTTTCCTTGAAACGTATTTTAAACAAAAATGGGGTTTGATAAATATGCATATTACTTCTATTTTAATATAAATTTAGCTATACTTCGCTAAAGCATCGTGACGACATCTCGCTCTTACTGAATCACCACATCTGGAATGCCTTTTGAGAGGTCTTTTACGGAGATCTGCTCATATTTGCTTTTTTAATAATAAAAGACTGGAATTTCCTACCAATATGCTCTTCATTTGTCGCAGAGCATATCTGCTGCAATCACTATAGTGGTTACTTTTTTTTACAGCAGTACATAGTGTCGGCGCTAAGAATTGAATATTCTACTGGTCCTGTTAAAGCCCTAATTCACTTATCACTACTTTTCTCCAATTCTCATACAACCAAAACTTTAAAACTTAGAACAAATGCTAACACAAAAGTAAAATAGATAATGTTAAAGCCATTCCAATCTCAAGTAACTTATTTTAAAGGTTTTAATATCTTAAAACACCAATTTCCTACTTCCCATTAAATATGGTTATATATGTACTGCAAATTAAAAATGAAAATACCAATAAATGTGATCGCTTACATATGCTTTTGAGAACGCTTACATATGCTTTTAAATTGAGACTCTGGCTATAATAGATTATAGCCAGAGTCTCAATTTAATTAGAATTCACTCTGAAAACCCGTACACACATTCTTAAAGCCATAAAAAGCGACACTAAACAATTACAATTTCAACTAACCTCAATTGGAACAGCTATAGAATAAAATATTGCAAATTTTTACTATCCCAAAGCCCTACTTCAAATCTAATAATCAGTTGTGAGCTGAAAATATTAGTATATCTCACGTTTCCATAGCTGTACATAAGACAGAAATGGACATTATATATATATATATATATATATATATATATATATATATATATATATATATATATATATATATATATATATATATATATATATATATATATATATATATATATATATATCGAGCTCTTTAAGAGGCAGAGGGCCATATACACATTTTTTTTATTTAATTAATTGAGGATTTTGTAACTCTCTCTCTCTGTATGTATATATATATATATGTAAAGAGTTCATAAAGAGGAAAAACATTCCACTTATGGAATATTTTAATGTCTACTTTCCATAAAGCTGAAAATAGTTTCAATTTCGCTGCGAAAGCTCGGGTATTCAGCAAGAAAAATAACGTTCTTTAGTTTAGTTTCTCTACGTATATGAAAGAAAATATGCATATACAAATATGGTTATATGTACTACAAATTTAAAATGAAAATACCAATAAATGTGATCGCTTACATGTGCTTTGAGAATCTATTATAGCCAGAGTCCTAATTTAGTTAGAATCTCAGTGATCAATCACCTATCCCTTCTTCTTTCGAAGTTTAGTTCTATAATTTTTCAATTTAACCCAGGCAAGTAATGAAAAAAATAAAATATACTGAGCATTTTTCGGATCTTGTGTATCAGAACATTTATTATAAGTATCCATGAACACTAATGAGTTAAAAATCTACTAAATATAGAATTCCAGCTTAGAACAGTGTAAATATAGGATATCCTGTATTCTCTCTTAAGTCCAATCATACCAGCTCCCTAGGTGTAGGGGCAAGCTCTTTAAGAGGCAGAGGCCCATATATAATTTTTTTTATTTAATTAATTGCGGATTTTGTAACTTTAATTCACATTTGCCTGGGAAAATGTTAATTAAGTTGTTCCCCTCCCCCACCATTGGGTAACAAAATGTTATAAAAAATTATTTTTCCAAAACATATTGATATTTTCGAATTAAATGAAATTAAAATTTTAACTCAACCTGCATTAAACTCTTACTATTCAATAATTGCCAACTTTTAAGTCTGTTTTTTTTAGTAATATTTTCATCATCTTGCGAACTTTGAATCGATATAACTCTAGAACAGTTTGTTATAAACGCACGAAATTTTCATAAATACTTTTCGTGATTTAAATTACTTTTAGAAAGTGATGATGACTTTTGAAAAAACTTATGGGCCTTACTATTTGAAATTTTGGATTTAAACTCTAAAAATATACTGAAAGTGTGTGATAATCAAAATATAAATTGGAAAAAAAAATTGTTTTATATGAAAAAAAATTAAAACAATCAGAATACAGATATTTTTAAAATAAAAATCGTCTCTAAAAGTTGTTTTTCTAACTACAATAATTATTACGCTCCCAGAAATCTCAAAATTCCTTTAAAAATTTGCATCTTATATCCCATTAAATAAATAAGTATTTCCACTATTGGTGATTAGAATTTATATCCAAATATTCCATGATAAAATTTTTCTCATAGGAGTGAATGTTTTAAAGGTAAGGAGTTAAAATTGTTCATCCATATCAATCGGGCAAAAAAAAAAAAAAAAAAAAGATGAATAAAGATTCCATTTTAAGAAATGCAGCTTTTTCTGATTTCCTGTATAACCACATTCTACTAAATTGAAATGAATATTTTGTTTACCAATAAATGCATATTGCTTTCTTTTGGAAATTTTCCAATCAATTTAAGGAGAACATAATTTTTTGTTAACCTAAATCAATGCAACTTACTATAAAAGTAAAAAGATCATCTTTTGAATTTCACAAGTGTACAATATTTGGAGCTTGTTTAAAAAAACCTTGGAACTATTAATAATATATTATAGAAATAATAATAAATTTTAGAAAATATATTACTAATTGTTTAAGGAGTCAATTTACCATGCTGAATTTGATAGTTTCCAGTGCTCTTATGTTTGAAGGTTTTAATTAACAAGTAAGAGGTGGTCTGAATATATTTGTTACACACTAAATAATAGGCAACAACTGGTAATATTGAGCTATATAATTGGCACATTACAAAAATAATTATGAAGTTTATAGCATACGCTAATGAATATAATCACAAAGCATCTTTTATTTAAGAATTTTATTATTTAAAATAAAAAACAATATATACAAAATTCAAACTCTTGTAATGTATGCATATGCGTATCAATAATACACATGTTCTCTCTAAATGGTGATCCAGATATCTAGAAATGGTCCTTGATTAAGCTTCTTTTACGCTGTTGAATAAATAAAACAAACATAAGTAATTTGACACAATAAAGTAGCTTCATTTTATTTCTAATTTTTGTGTGGTGTTATCAATTAATTCAAGAGATAATTCTATCAAGAGAAATGAGAACACATTCTGATAAAAAAAACTACAGAAGAGCTTTTAACATATGGAATAAAATTAAAATAATAATTTAATTAAATTAATTTTCAATGTTGAAATGGTGAGCAAGCACAATGTTTCTGTTAAAATTATTTTAAAAATGAAATATCTATTTAAAGGAGTCACACTAAAAAACTTTAATTATGCATATTAATATTTTGGATTAGGCTTTTGACGGCATTATTGCCTGACACCTGCGGGTCCTCTTATTGCATAAGTATGACTGAACAGGGGTTTAGTTTTTAACTCAGGTGCCAGCCTCTTCCCTGCAAGACTTATGCAATATAACCATTACTACATAATGTACTTACTTGCTTTAAAAATGTACTTACTTAATTAACATAGGTGTAAATTACTAACACATACATAAAATATTTTCATCACGACAAACCCACTATGTTTTTATACACATATTCCCTAAAAGGATAAGTATTAAATTCTTTGGTTAATGAGGCGTTTTTAATTATTTGTTCAGCATAATAACATATAAACAGACCACAATTAAAATTATCTGTTTGTTGAACATGCCGAGGACAATTAACTGACCACTTAGATGAAATGCCTAACAAATCATTTAGAAACAAAACACACTTACTTATAATACTCATGAAATCTCTAGTAATCTGCTTACTCAATGGATAAAAAAATTGAAATTCACACTTTTTAATGAAAGCAAGTAGCAACACCTAATGAGAATTTATCTTAATAGAAATTAATAAAAGCTCAATTTCTTTTAGATCATTTCCCAGATTTTTATAAGCAAATTTGTTTAGCATTTCTAATGAAAGTACAGAATTCATAGATTTATGCTTAGTTATATTATAAATAAATACATCAATTACTGAATTATACAACTAACCCTTTTTAAAGCAAGGGGAAGCTAATTTTAAAATTCTCTCTTCATTAGAAGTAGGGAAAGGATCTACAGATTTAAGCATATATTGAGTAATTGTGATACCATTTATGGTGATTACATGATTCGAGACATTATCTTCATTTTTTTTTTTTTAATTGAGAAACTATAGAGCTATTTTGGTTGGGTTACATTGGATTGAGAAACTTCATGTTGAATGTTATCAGAACAAATGTAATTTTCATCATTACTAAACTTCAACGGAACTGCACTCAGCAAAGCATAATACATATATGACCTAAACGTGTGTGGATTGAAGGACTTGGATAAATTACATCCATGCATTATTTGATGTACATAATAACATACACACCACAAATGATATAATCTTGCTGAACTATATGAGGTGAAGTTATGGTCCCTTCATGTAAATTTTTTATGCCCACTTTTGCCAAAGAACTTTTAAAATGATTAAAATACACCTGGTAATTGTTGTTAGGCTTTGGGTCATAGTTTAATAACTTTATTTACCTTATTTAAAACTATTAAAACCCAATGATCAGTGAAGCAAACAGGAAAAAATATAACTGGTGTTGCAAGATCAAAATCGCACAGGTTCTTTCCTAAACACATAACCAAAGAAAAACTTGATGTAATGCATGAAAATTCACAGTTATCGTTGCACAACAAGATTATAAAAGAATCAACAATTTCATCATACAGCCATCCTTTAACAAATTGGGGAGTTAAGCATTTTTAAGTTATCATCTATAGAATTATCAAGAGATTTAAGGGAAATGTAACTCATACTATAAATGTCTAAATTTTATTGACAATCTATTTCTCTTAAACTAACAGAAAAAGACCTAGAAACGTCTTCTATAGTATATGAGAAGGGAGATTGAATTACATCACTTGAAGATTTAAATAGTTTGAGTGGAGGAAAACCACAATAATAAGCATCATCAATGTTTTCTGAACTAAAACATCTTTTTAAGCTGTACTTTTTTGGAATTTAAGGTTTTTGTTTTCAGTTTTCTTTTGTTTGCTTTTAAAAAAAATCAATTTAATTTGACGCGTAAGCATTTGATTAGGTGCTAACTTGGAATGCCATTTGAAGAAATTGTAATACTTTTTATACTTAAAGTACCTTTGCAACTTGAAACTAATTAATTTAATATCTTAAGTACATTTATTAGCACAAACTCCAGTAACTGTTTACTTTGGACTAATTTTGATAGTTCTTCACATATTGTATCGCATTTGGCTGATCTAAGTTCATTTCTACAACATGGAATACAAGTTGCATCAACATGTTTATCAGAATGAAAACTTATGTGAGTGTTATTATTATCCATTTCTTCCAACAACGTTGTAGCATGTAAATTACTTACAGAGGTTACTTGATTTTTTCGAATTAACACAGAATGAACTTTGTGAATGTGTTTGCATAAATTGTTTTTGGAAGGACATGCACAATTATATATATGACTGCATAATGTTTGACAAATTACTTCATTGCCTTTATAATAGCAGTGGTCAATTATGGGACACTCTTTACAGACTTGTTTAACAGTATAATGTTTATCTTTGTTTGATTGATGGGAAGCAATCGGAACATTACTATGCACTTTAGAAAAAAAGATAAAATTATAAAGCAAATAAAATGTACAAAAGAAGAACTCAAGCAATTTTTAAACGCAAGTAAACAACAAAGTAAGGATACGCTGTAAACGTCTACAAGAATGTAAATAACCTATATAAATAGGTACACTTTAAATTCAAATAGGAACGGAAAACTCACAAATAAGAGTGATAAATCACAAGAAAGCAAGCACTAAATAAATTTCCTTAAAAGAAAATAACCACGCTGGAATTTCCACCACGTTTTTCAAAGAGCATTCACAGAGTTAACAACAAATTTACAGTCACGCTCACGCTCGCGGGTTTGGAAGAGCGGGAGCGGAGCAAGGTTGTCCAAGTCAAGGTGGTCCACGGTGTTACCAGTGGGAGGAGCCAAAAGCGTCACCTTTTCCTCGACTGTGGATACCTCGGGAGGAGCAAACATGTGAACATTTCCATAACAATCGGTCTTGAATTTCTGATCTGATTTCTCCTCCAACGTAATAAATTAATTGGCCATAATGCAGAGAGAGAGATGCAACAACAAAACTCTGCCTCGGGAAAAACGGATAAAAACAACTTGGGATTAACTTGCAGGACTACTAAAGAACATTTTGAGTGCTCAGTCAATAATTGATAAAGGAAACAAAAGGGTTAAGATTTACTGTATGATGTCGGATGGCGATTTTTTTATTCCGAATCCTGTACGGATTCTGCGCCGCGAATTGTTTACATCAAACCACTCCAAATTATGGCAACCATAGGCAGTTAGTTATCTTGCTCTTAAAAAATGGCAGGGCTGCCATTTTTTGGCGAAAATCGCCTTCGCGCAGAATTCGTACCGGATTCGGAATATTAGCCACGATTTTTTCATAAAAATCGCCAAAATTGAAAATTACGTCAATACGTTGTGTTGTCAAATCCAAATGATCACTAGGGTTGCTTTAAAGCCAAGTGCCAGGTTCGCCACATTCGGCGATAAATCTCAAGATTTTCGCCGCCAATCCAGCCGACACTGAACAGTAAATCTGAATCAACAAAAGACTGCAAACAGGGATACAAAGAAAATACTTAAAGAAATTGGAACAGTTAAAAATGCTGAAAACAAAAGACTTATGATTGCGAATAATGTAATTAATAAAACTTGATTTAGGGATGGAATATTGAGGCAATAACGGATCACGTATTCAGGATCAGGCGATTTCTTTTTTTTAAAAGTGTGTTTTCTATTCTCTTAAATTCAATATAACGAGTATATAAATGTATAACGAGTTAATTTTGAAGTTCAGTAGCAACTGTGTGCAGTTATTTGATGTTTTATATTGTCCTATATTTTTTTTGAAAAAATCCTATATATTCTTATTTTGTCACTTTGACCCCTGGTACTTTAAAATGGAGAGACCATCAAAGTCTGATTCAAAAAGATTGAATAACTTATGCAAAACCTTCGATGATAAGAGTCTCCTTGCCAGGCTTCTTTTTTTAAAGAATACATGTATGTCTTTAGTGAATATTTGTTACTGTTTCAAAGACAAGAGCCCCTGATACACATACTGTATGATGAAATGTGTAATTTATTAAAGAAATTGATGGGAAGATTTTTAAAAACAAAAGTTTTTAAAAGTTAAGATGGTAAAAAATTGAGATCTGTGGATATCGAAAGTGGAAGTAATTGGAAAAAGGTAGAAATTGGTCTTGACACTGAAAAAGCAATGTTTGGATTATCCGAAATTCAAACAAAAGCTCTCTATATGGGAGCCAGATCATTTTATATTAATGCCACAAAGTATCTTCTTCAAGCGCTTCCTCTAAATAACCAAGTACTGAAACACTTGAAGTGCCTTCATCCTTTGTGTCGTACGGAGGAATCATCGCTATCATCTGTTAAGTATCTGGTCGCAAAACTTCCTCATGTAATTTCTCCTGCAGATGCTTCATCGCTCTTGGATGAATGGATCATGCTCCAAAGTGAAACAGCAAGTGAATTGCAAATTGAACTGTTGCCAGATTCTAACAGTGAGAATAGTGATGAAGACCAAGATGCATGTTTTGCAGTCAAAGGAAAGTATTTTTCCTTCTTTGGATAAATACTGGTTTTTTATCTTCACCTTGAAGGACTTAAGTGGAAAACCTAAATATAAATTAATTCCTGTGCTTGTTAAGGCATTACTAACAATAGCACATGGTAATGCTGACAGTGAGCGGGAGTTTAGTGTAAACAAAAATGTCGATCCAATTTAAATATCCACAGTATCAATGGCCTACGTAAGATAAAATCTTTCGTTAAGAACAATGGAGGCAAAGTGGAGAATTTGGAGATCACCCCTGCGATGCTACGATCTGTTAAACAGTCTAGAAATGTTTACACTTCAAGACAAGAAAAAGCTACAAAAGAAAAAGTTGTGCCAGTGGATACTGTTGTTCAATTAAAAGATGAAGAAAAAAAACTTAATGAAAGTTTGAAGGCAACGGATCTTCTTGTTACTAAAGCATCAGAAACAATCCGTGAGGGTTTAAAAAAAAGAGATTTTGCAGCCATTGAAAGTGGCGAGATGATGCTCTCAGAATCCCAAAAAAGGAAAGCACAAATTAATTGCTTTCTTGAAACTAATAGAGTTCAACAAGAAAAATGTAAATTAAAGGGTGCGCTGCAAAGTAAAAAAATGAAACTTTAATTCCTGGGGCCTAAAGAACTGTTATTCTACTTTTACTGCAGCTTAGTTCCTTGTGATTTGGTTTTATATTTCTCAGCTCATTTATGTGTATATATATGTACAGACAAAGTGGCCCATTTTTTTTTAATATAGTATTTTTTTTTTTTCATACTTAAAAAAATTATCAAAACAAAGTGGCTGATACCAAGCTAAAGATCTCTACCTTGAGCTGGGTTCAAAACAAATTGCTTTTCTACAATTATTGCAGAAGTGTGCTGTTGTTTCTGCTATAGGTTACTTTGTTTTGCTCATAACTTTTTAAGTGCAATATTTTGAAACTGCCCCTCTTGACTTTAATCCTACAAATGGCCATAAAATTGCATGGTGGGGGTCAAAGGTTAGATTATTTGGAACACTGTGTGTATATATGCAAGCATGCTCATGTAACGTCAGTATTTTTGTAATAACTTTAATGGTACGATTCTTTTGCATTGAAGTACTTTTTACTTATAAACTTGTAAATAAGTTTTGTCTGGAAGAAAGTGTTTTTAACCAATGGATATTTTTATTAACAAATGTTAATATTTAATTTTATTCATATATTTCTTAATTTTTACTGACATCCTTTAATTTGTTTACTGTTTAAGTTGTAGTAATTGGCCTGTACATATTTATTGTACTGCTGTAAATAATTGCAATAAGTGTAATATTCTTTCAAACAACATAAACAATATTTCTTAACATAGTACAAATCTTGATTTAAACTAGTGCAGTTATTATAAAAACATTTTAACCGACTTAAATTTTGATTTTAACTTGTGCAACGCAGAAACAAAATGTGATTTTCCTGTCACAAAGTTGATAAAAATCCGATTTCACTTGATACAAAGCTGATACAAAATTAGATTGTGGGTGATACGAAATTGGATTTCAGCTGATACGAATGAGAAGTCAAGCTGTGCCATCCCTGCATAAATAAATCAGAAGTATGAACGCGAGTTTATTTGAATATAATTGCACAAAAAGGCTAATTAGAATGGGCAAATACAACTTCTTCCCTTGACGAAATTTGTTTGTACGCACAACAACCTATTTTTGTGCACAGTAACGGCTAAGCAGGCTGGGACCTACAGCTTAACGTGGATTCCGAACCACAACGAACATCCATGCCTAATTCCAGAATTAGAACCTGTCACCTTTGGCATGCGAGGCCAGAGCGCTAACCGCACAGCTAGTGATGTGAAAATGTGAATGACGATTTGTCAATCATTCAATTATTGCAATCAATCAATGTTTCCGATTATTCCATTTTCATCAATTAAATAAAATCCTTTCATCGATTGTATGAAATTCTGGACACTGACCCTTGCCTAACGGAATAAGATGAATGATTTTCTCAACAATGAATGATTTTTCCGACTAATTTTCTCTACACCGATTATCTTCTCGTCAGACGATGCATATAATTTACAGATAAGGTCTTTAGTAATTTAATTGGCCAGTTTTCCTTAAAATTTTGTCTTATACTTCCATTTCATTGGTTTATTCTGGAAATCGCCGTACTTTTTTGAAACTAAAAGGACATTTTGTGTAATACACTGCTCGATTATGAATACTTTTTCAACAACTTTCATTCACATTCACCGATTAAGTAAAATCGTGGTTCGGTTTGGTGTCGGTTTTCGATTATTAAAATCGAACATTTTTCGAATGTGAGCCGATTGTGAATGAAAGCAAGAATTCATCTCAATTAGTATAATCGAACAGTTTTCACATTTCACCCAATTATTATACACAATCGAGCACTTTCATGTTCATGTTTTATCAACTCGATCTCGATAATAGAAAATCGCGTACTTTCAACTTGCAATTAGTGTTTGTTTTCAATGTTTACGTTTTAAAGCTTTTTTAAAATTTACATTACATTCATGTGATGTGAATTCGATATTTTATTCTGCAGTTTAGACATTTTGCTTATCTACCAAACCGAAAACAAACGGTAAAAAATTAACATCTGCTTACAAATATCTGAATCTGGAGTTTTGCAATTCATGTGTCATTATTGATTATACAGCCTTTAAAATAATGCCAAGCACTATCTTGCAAATATGACACTTTCTTTGGAATGAATCAAAAGATAGTACTATATATTCTTATTTACAATTTATAAAGTTAATTGTATGTTTACACTGTATTCGCTCATTCCCCGTAACTTGTTTACATCCACTTTGATCAGAACTTATGCAATTTCATTAATTTATAAGAACGCTCTTTAAATGTTTCTCATCCAAAATCCTGTTATACTTCAAGAAATGTAAAACTATTTTGACTGAATCAGTAAATGAAATTATCAATCAAACATGTCATGGTTAATTTTCAATAATTGGTGAATGATTATCTGATTATGAAAATTTGGCGTCCTTCAAGCCTGTAAAGATTGTTAGAAAAAGCTGTTAGAATGTGTTATATGCCTCCCCCTGATTTTTCGTGAGGTGGGGTAAAATGATTATAAAAATCACTGTTTTTTGATTATCAGCTAAAATTTTCTCTTATAAATGTTTAGCAATTAACTTTTTCTTTACATTGCATTTCTGGGGAATTAGAATATATCATTTTTAATTATTGATTTGCAAAAATATGTTGGTAAGAAAACATTTTATAGCATATGTTTACTATACCTAATTTATCCCATGCAGGTGAAAATGGGTTATAGTGTGGAGTAAAATGGGTACACTATAGTTTAACAATGAAAACCGTAGAATAAATAATAAACCATAGACTTGCCAAAAGAAAGCACACCCCTAATGAAATATGAAAAAAAATATAATAAGTCATATAATAATCATTTAAAACTTTTGTTTTAGTCTGAAATTGGTTAGTAAATTTAACTCAAATGTTTAAAGGTAACGTTTGCATTTAAATCACATTCCTCTCCATATTACATTTAATGAATGCTAAATACTATTATTAATGTTCCAAATCTAGCAAAAATATATGCCTCCTATTGTTGATTGCTGGTTCATTGAAAATTTCTGTTATCTGGCTATTTTCAATGATGACTGTGTGCTCCATATCATGGAAAATATAAAACTCGCCACGCCTAGATTTTTTATCATGAGTTATTTTATAAAGGTAAAAACATTTTTTTTACAATTAGTATAATCAATGATTTGCCAGCAAATGTAAATTCCATAAGAGTAAAGAGTTTTAAGAAATATATGCACTGGGGCCCAGAAGCAGAATAATATATAATATTCTGCAACGGGACTTTTGACAGTTACAAATGTTCTGCAGACATTTTTTCAAAATTTGCATTATGACATAAAAGAAAAAACCCATAAAATTAATACTACACATTTATTGCAAAATGACAATGACGAAAAAAAGTATTTTCAAACCAAGGCATATATTCAAAATTTGTAACTTTATCAATGACTTTCAGCAAGAAAAGCGCTCCAGAACGGGAAACGGACACGTGATTGATCCCCCTATGAAAGCGAGGAGTTTTTCTATAAGAAACTGAAGCTCGGGGAAATGTTGTTCCGAGAAAATTGAGGGGGGGGGGGAAGGGTGGACAATTAAGTCGTTTTGTTCTGCAGAACATGTCATCCCGTAGGTGAAATTCTTTTTCTCACTCGCGGGCATTTGTACCAAACTTAAAATTGTTCTGCAAGGACTCTGATTGTTCTGCGACGTACGTCGCAGTTTTAGGCACTTTCTGCTTTCGGGCACTGGGGGATCATCAATAGCCAATGATTGGATTACACTGACTAGGTAAATAACTTATATTTTGCTCTATAAAATTTTGTATGTATTTAATTTGGTTTGTTTAGTGTACTATATTTAGTGATCAAGAGAATGTTTATATTTGCATATTGTTGAATTCTATAAACATTTTCAGCCTGCTTTATGTATTGTATTTTTTCAGTATGATTATTAAACGCTACTTCAACTTTGTATATTATATTGTATTATTATGTATGATCCTGTAACTATTGTATGTATAATCCTGTAACTTTTTGAATTATAAATTGTTTAAATTAATTATCTTAAAATATAATTATGTAATATGCAATTTTGGTGTTTCTATTTTGAAATTTGGCAAATTCTGTATCTTCTATTATGTTATTCATCAATTTCTGTATTTTGTGTTATGCAAATTCTATTTATATATACATATATATTTTCTTACTTGACCAACCTTGTTAGACCTTAAGTCTGTTGCTGATCTTAAAATTTGAATTTAATTGCCATAATTTTTCCAATAAATTCCTGCTTTTTTTCTAAATACTTTTCCTACTTTCATCCATGCAAACTATATAGAGCTGCAGGCCCATTTTCATTATTCTTTATTTGTAGGCCGATGCCTTATAATATAATTTGAACTTCGTTTGACTTTTTATTCTTGTTGGTCTCTACTTTTTTAGTGCTCTGGTTTGCAGATTAATTTTTTAACCTCATCATGACTTCTTCATTCGTCACCAGCTTAATCTTGGACATGTTTACATTTCAATTTTGAATTTTTTATTAATTTTTTGTAAGACTCTAAGGTTTTGGAGATATAGCAGACAAAATTGCTGCTTTCAAATCTTTATAAGAGACAATAGTTATAATATGGTAGTGTCCCGTTGAGAGATTCCTGGTCCCTTTTGCAAAGGATTTTTAATTACACATCTGAATTTTTTTTAAACTGAAAAAATACAATGTTGTACTTTGGAGCATATTTTTATTCCATTTTATAAAAAATAAGGCTGTACTCAGAAAAACTCTATACTATCACCTTAAAAATATCTAAAAACCATCATGCTATTTTATAAAAATAAATAAAAAAACTTGGAAAAATGTTATTACACTATTTTTTAAAAATTCCTTTGGCCACCAAGGCTGAAAGAAATAATTTGGTTTTCAATTCACTTAATCACATTTGAAAGGCAAGAGTTTAAAAAGATAATATGATCCACAAGTTTTGGTTTGAGCCGATTTCTCCTCTCGCTGGTAAGCAGACCCGCCTTTGAGAATAGTCTCTCAGATGGCACCAATGTTGCTGGGATACACAGATATATTTTTTACAGGGTGTGGAGTTTTTTTGTTTCTCCCAAAAATTTAAAGGGTTCTGTTTCCTTGGTACATGAGGCAACTCTAAATACTGTCTTATCATTCGAGTTACACTCACTTTTGGGGTTATTGTGCACTGAACCTTTTCTAATTTGGAATCAAATAAATCTCAAATGGAGGGTTGAGCTTTTTTGGGAGGGGCAGCGACAGTGGTAAAATTTTCTGGTTCCTGCTGTACTCTAATTGTACGTTGCAGATGCCGCAACACACCTTCTTCTGCTTTTTGGGCATTATCTGGAATCCTAAAGGCAGTTTTTTTAAGTCTGGGATCTAAATAACATGCCTTTTGGGGAACTGATTCAGTTTCCAGGTGTCCAAGGCGCAGAGAAATTGACTATAATAAATGCACTTTCAATGCTATGGCTGCTTCGGACTTAGGCATATTTATCTTTACAGCATTTTGCAATCCCTTCAGCATAGGGATTGCCATTAAAAGGGTTGGATTTTTTTCTCCAAAAAGCTCCTTTGTTATGCTTTTGAATGGCTTTAGGAGAGGAATTGCTTCTTCTATCAATTTCCATTCAACGATGGTGGCCCGTTCACTAAAGATGGCAGAACTGCTGACAATGGCAATTTCAGCTTCACAAGTCGTTCCAACATCAATAGTGATGAGTTCCACCGAGTGGGAACATCTTGCTTTAACTTTAGTGTGGATAATACCATTTGTGTTTGCATGTTGGTAAGTGCCTTCGTTTCCACAACACTGCTTTTAAAATACGACACTAATGCCACTTCGCATCTTCCACAACTAAATTTAATGTGTGGGCAACACATGGCTAATAGGGAAGATTTAAATGTTCACATATCGCATTCTTCATATTGGCAGCGTTGTTGGCCACAACAGCCACCACCTTTCCTTCAAGTTTGTATTTGTGGAATACACATTGAAGGGCATCAGCTATATTTGCACCTGTATGGTGACCATGAATACTTTTTGTTTCCAAGACTGATGAGGCCAACAACTCATTATGAATAAAATGAGCTGTTGCACTCAGAAAGGCAATGTTGGATTCCAATGTCCAAATGTCTGGTGATTGCCACGTGTTCCACACTGTTCAAAACTTTAATCAGTTCAGCTTGTTTTTTATTGAATAATGCAGGCAGCAACTCACTTGTAATTTTTTTGTGACTTGGCGGTGTGTAGAGAGGCTGTAGTTTTTTTAGTACTTTAGAAAACCCTTGTTTTCCACCACTGACAGAGGCTGAAAGTCAGTCACAGTCATCTTCACCAAACACTTATCAATATCTTCTACCACCTCGACTGATAGCTGTTGACTAGACTATTCAAACAGACATAGCTGCTTCTTCTGATGCTTGGCTTGGGGTTCAGAACACTTAGGTGCCTGGCTCTTTTCTGTTCTTTTGAGAATTGATGTCTCCAGGCATGATAGACGTGGGCAAACCCACCCAGGACAAGGAAGTAGATTCCACTTCAGTGGACGTCAAAGCAAGAGATTCAACCCATGAAGTGGTAGTTGACTTCACCACCCTAGATGTTGAAGCAGATTCGTCCACCCTGGATGTAGAAGCAGACATCTTTGATGTAGCATGTGGATTAAAGAAAAACTTGCTGGGTTGAAGCGTTTCCTTTGCTTCACTTGGTGGAGTAGGATTATCGACTGCTTCCTCTTCAGCCAAAATATGCCGATTCAAAATTGCACTGTGCTGTTTGCGCAGGTGAACGTTCATATTTGTAGTGTTGCCATGAAACTTCAACACCTTTTTGCAAATATGGCACAGAACTGTTTTATCAGTTTGTC
Organism: Linyphia triangularis; assembly: GCA_963978545.1. NCBI lineage: Eukaryota > Metazoa > Arthropoda > Arachnida > Araneae > Linyphiidae > Linyphia > Linyphia triangularis. Next base: position 33,428,873 of record OZ021730.1, read on the forward strand.
GGGAAAAGTGTTCTCAACATAAAGATGTTTTAGTTGTTGGGTGCATTTTATTGCAATATAGATGTAAAATATATAAAGAAATAGGTATACAAAATTGTTTAAAAATCTAATAATATAATAAAAATAAACTGAATTGGAAAAAACAATCACAAAAACTAAATAAAAATCAGAATCAAGAAACTAATGAAAATCTAAAAAAAGTCGCAAGTATCGAAAGCACACAAATATCAAAGTAAAAGACTTGTACTCAGTACTGTACAAAACCAACTAAAGTTACAGTTGACTCATCTTTGTCAAATTATTATCATGTTGGAAATAATAGTTTAGACAGTGGTAGAAGTGGTTAAAAAAAAAGGTGGGGGATGCCCTAAAGTTGATGACAATTGGAACCCTTCCCCCACTCTAATGATAAATTTTATAATTTTGTATCATGAGGAAATAATTTATACTTCCTAATACCATCATTTTTTTACATTTGAAAACTTTAAACTTTTTCTCAATGTCATTACATTTAACCCATTGACGGTCATGCACGTATACATATGTCTTAGGATCCCCAGTTTTTCTAGCAATACACAACATTTTTAAGTTTATAAATATAATTTAAAATAAGAAATATTTTAGATATTTTTATTAGGATGATAAACTATAACCTATCTAAAACAAAACAAATAAAAAATAATTAAAAAAATGATGTATTTGAATTAGAAATATGATTTAAAAGTTATTGCAGGGAAAACAACTGGGGAATTTTGTCCATTTCCATGACCATCAGTGGGTTAAAGGTTAATATTATTTTTCTTAGGTTCCAGTCAGATTGAGTGATTTTAAAAATGGGGGGGACACGTTACCCCGCGTCTACCGATACTTCTAGCACTGAGTTTAAACTTGATAATTTGAAATTGATTGTATTTATTTAGAGTTTTGTACCCTTTAAATATCTCACTTGTGAGTCTTAAAAAAACATAATAATTCTAAGTATTTTAATTTACTGTAACCTTAAAATACCTATTTAATTGCAACCGTATCTTATTTACTTAACTGTAACCATAAAAAAGGTATATATAATCGATTAGTAAAATGAATGGAACTATTCGATTATTTAGTTTAGAAATCATTCGATTATGCCCAACACTACCCACAGCCATCAAGGGGCCTGAAGAGGAAGTCCTAGTAAGGATCATTCCCAATAATCGCTATGTTACAATCTTCTAGCCCAGTGCATTTAGAAACTGCTTTGCATAAAAGCTTTAAATTAGGCGAGTAGGTACGAAAAAGATCACTTAATGAAATGACACAAATTAAAAACTCGAAAATAGTGTCAATATTTATTTTAGAAATCCTTTCGGCAAAGTATATGCAGTGGCTCTACCTAGTTATGTCTTTTACTATTTTAATTTATAATAGATAGACATTAAATGAAAACAATTTATGCCATTTCATTTAGTGATCTTTTTCTTACCAATGAGGAACTTGCACAAGTGAGGAAAATGAATATTTTTTGTATTTTCTAGTGTTATCCAACAAATATATTTGAGAAGTGCAATTATTTTTTATCTTTATGCTTTCAATTAATCAAAAAGCGAGTTTAAAATTAGCCGAAATCAAGGCAAGTCACGTGACCAAAAACGCATAAAAAACCGTGACGTGGTTACGCAGAGATAAAGTCTCAAAACGAAAGAGAAACCTCACTCATTCGTCATCTAAAACAAGTTTTAGACTGGTTCATTATCTGCGCGTTGAAGTTTCACGCAAAAGTGGTTTTTTCCCGCCAAATCGCAAAGTGAAAAACTAAATATTTTTTTAACTATCTATCCGAGCTCAAATTTTTGAAAGAATGGTATTGTTTTTCATGATTTTTTCTCTACTTTTATTAAAAAATAAAACCAAAAAACATGAAAGTTCTTCATTAGCAAAATTTTAAAGGCTCATAGAAATTAGTTTCTTAATGCACTGGGCTAGAAGATTGTAACACATATGGGGTATTAGACTTAGTAGGACTTCTTCTTAAGCTCAAGGGTATTGTTTTCAATTGGTTAAAAGTGTGGTCCAGTGTCTGTCCAGACTTAATGTTTGGGGATGAGCAGGAAAGGCATTGTGTGGGCATGTGTCTGCTTAAGAGGTCGGAAATATCGATCAAAATAAATATCCATACTATATCGTTGCATAAAAAAAATATCGATATATAGATACATGATTTTTTTTTTTTCAATTTTGCCAGAAACGAAATTGTTTGGGGCAAATTTCTACTTTTCAGGAATTTATGCCAAAATTGTTTTGATAAATAAATTATAAAAATTGTTTTAACAAATAAATTATAAAAATTGTTTTAGTAAATAAATTATATTATCAATCAGAATAAATAAAATACATTTGAATAATAAAATATAAATAAAGCATAAATTCACACTTATTTTTAAAGAAGAAATTTTGAAAAGTAGTTTACCGCATATTTTGCTGATAGATGTTTTTAGATATTTAAAATTATATGCAAATTCCAGGCACACGTTGGCAACAGAAACGACGCTATGTTAATGACTACTAATAAATGATACTAGCGCTTAGTAAATACAGGATGAGAACGTGCAGAGCACAGTCTCATCCAATCAGAAGAGACCACTGATTACGTCATAAATTGGAGTGTTTAGCTGGCAGACCGGTAGGTGGCAGCACGAAAACTTTAATTTTTTAAGAAAATATTTCGTTAAACATTATAGAAGGGTTTATTTGAAATGCGTTGGCATAACTTTATTAAATAGTTGAAAAACTTCCGGTTTTTTTTATACATACCTTTAAATATATAGAGATGTTTTTCCGTAACTATTTCTCACCAGTTCAAAAATTTTAAGATGTCCTAATCAACAAACGTTTCTTAGTCTATAACTTATGAACGATCATGGATACAAAAAAAAGTTGACCTTCAGTAAGCCGAATGTTGAAAACAAATAGATGTAGATTACAAAATAGTTTAACCAAGGATTACTACAAAACTAAACTTGTAGCTTCAAGATAATATAACCAAAGAATTTTAAAGAAATTACAAGTGTTCTTGCCCCCCAATAGATTGGAACGATTCTTTAAAGTGTTATGGCCATTGTGTAGCCCAGAGTAAAAAAAAAAAAATCCTATATACCCATAGATGATGAAATCAGCAGTGGTGTAGTTTAAGAGCAGAATTTCACTACCTTTTTACAATGACTAAAATCAGTCTCTTAATGTCAAAATTCCCAATAAAATTTTTAGAATTGTTGATAGCATTTCACTACCTTTTTATTTTACACCATTCCACACAGGTTGAAATCTCATGAATTAGTCTAGAGTGAGTGTTCACACTAAATATTCCAAACTTAACTAAAACAAGTAATTGTAATAAAAATGTATAAAATTGCACATTAATTTAAAGACTAATAAAAACATCTTGGTTCTTCACAAAAGTATAACTAGTTTTTAACATTTATCACACAACCTGTTATACTTATTAATAATTTCAATATATGTAAGCGGAGAAAGCCTGTGTACCACTTATACCTATTAATTGAAAATTGCTTTAAAAGTATTTGTGTTAAAATAGTTTAAATTATAATTACAGTGATTTGATACCACAATTCACAGGTACAAAAAGATAATTTTGTAACTTCCATCTCCCAATATATATTTAATGAATGACTAAAATACGCAGATACTAGATAATCATTTGTTACCCGACATGTGAACTATTAACCTGTCAACTTTAATACATTTAACAAGCAAAACTTGTGTCACTAGAATACACATTAAAAAAAGAAAACTGTGTTCATTTATAGGATCCAATTTTATTTCCTGTTGCACAGGAATTTGAATAAGATCTTAGTTCTAATCTCGGGTACATTTCAAAACTTCCAGACGGTATCACATAAGTGATTACAGTTATAGAAAAACACATCAAGTAACACTTTTATTTTAAATAATGCAATAGAAAAACACATCAAGTAACACTTTTATTTTAAATAATGCAATAGAAAAAACTTTTCTTAAAAATACAAGTAATTGACATTCAATGCATAATTACTGTTATACATAATTCAAGGTGTACATGGGTACAATTAAAATACTTAGATCCCATATAAGAAGAATGAAACATAATTTTAAAAAGATGCAGGAAAAAATATATGCCTACATTTTTAAGACGCGGAAAATCTGTTTACACGCATATCATTTGCCGAATACACACTACATCATTTCAGTTGTGTTACAATACCTATCTGTAAGAAGAGTTATTACAAGATTACTCATTTTGAGAATCTTTAGATTGCTCAGAATCTTCGTTGTACACGCTACATCCACAAGAGCACCATTCGATCTTTCTTCACATGGTAACTTAGAATTAGGTTTGAGGAATGGTCCGGGCTCCGAAGAGTACTCCTTACACCAGACCAAATGGGGCCTTACGCAAGGAGCTGGCTATCCGCCACCTGCCAACCCGCCCGGTGGCTGATCCCCACAGCCTCCAGTTTGTGCAAGCACATGCTGGCCCGGGTACATTATATTTACACATCAAAACAAGTTTTTAGCACTTAAAACATCCGTTATTTTCTAAACATCAAAATATTTTCCCTTGCAATTGCTTTAGGTTTATAACAGAAATCTAATCACAATAAGAAATCCAAAATATCAATCAAACTAACACAATATTTACTTTGTTTATACACAGCACATTTTCAAAAAAAAAAATCAAAGCATTTGTATGACAACTATGTTAGAAATTGAAAAACAATTACTGAAGCACAATGAGAAATCCAAAATATCAATAAAACAGTGAAACTAACACAATGTTTACACAAAACACATATTCAAATATGCATGTTCTAACAATTGCTTTAGGGTTTGAAAAACAGTTACTGAAGCACAATGAGAAATACAAAATATCAATGAAACTAATATAATGTTTACACATTACTTAATAATCAAAACTTAACAAATACAAGTAATTGTAATTAAAATGTATAAAACTGCACGTTAATTTAATACAGCTGACTCAATAAAAACATCTTGGTTCTTCATAAAAGTTTAACCACCTTTTAACATTTATCACACAACCTGTTATACTTATTAATTAATAATTTCAGTATTTGTATTAAAACTGTTTAAATTATAATTACAGTGATTTGATACCACAATTTAGAGGTACAAAAAGATCACTTTTAAGTTTTCATTGCGTAATATTTTTGTATCAGCTATTGGCTTTACAGTTAAAGTTAATTCAATAATTCAGGATTACAATTACTTAAAATACATATTATTTTTTTCATACAAATCATTAAAAACTAATCTAAATCCACAAAACTCCAAATAACTTTCTGTGAAAAACAATTTTAACAATAGGAAAAAATATTTCCTTTAACTAGTATTTCTAACCCTAACTTTATTTGACAAAGAAGCTCTAACTGTAACTTTAGTTGGTTTTCATTTCGAAACCAAAACCCACAAACTTTAAAGGTTTTAGTTTGCAATTTCTAGTACCGGATGCTGTACCAAGTACTACCACAAAGTAAGTACCTTACTTCTTATACTTTGTTCCTAGAAGTTTAGCGTGACTTGAAAACTTGCGATTTTTTTTGCGATCTTCGTCAGTTTCTTTGAACGTCAGTTTGTTGGTTCCTTGATTGTTTTTCTAATTTTCTTTATTAATTATTGTTCATTAATTTATTATTAGCTTCGTAAACATTTTTTTGTTTTTTCTCTTTATAAATTCATTTTCTGATTCGTCACCCAAAGTTGTTTAGTAGTTTGGATTTGTTGGACTACTGTTTGCTTATGTATGTATAGAGTAATTTTATTTATATCTATATGAGAATAGTTTTGTTAATTTATCATGGATAAAAAGTTATTTAAGTGTGACTTGTGTGAAAAAAATTTCACTCGCTGCTCAAGTTTAAAAAGACATTTGAGAACTCTTCATCCTTTTGCATCTCATTCTCAGTTTAATGAAAAGAGAAGTTTGGCAGTATCCTCACCACCTAGGGCATCTTGTGTATGTGATGTGTGTGGAAAAGTATTTTGCCGCCCTGTCCGTGTTCTTCAGCACAAAAAAAATGTGCACAAAATTCTGATTAGCCATGAAAAGTCACAACCTTTAGTGACCAAGGGCCCTAAAGCTAACTTAAAGATGCCTTACAAATGTTCCGAATGTGATAGCTCATTTTCCACAAAAAGGACCTTTTCAAGTCATTTTTCTATGAACCATCCAGAAATACAGATTGAGACCATAGTCATGTGCTTTGCAAACCACAACCAGTTCATAAAGTGGAAATTATTAACAGAAAAGAAAACAGCCTCTTCTTACATATTGAGAAACAGATACAAGACAAAGATGGCTGTTATTCATAGTTATGCATGCAATCGCAGTGGAGAATTTAAATCTCTAAGCAAGGGAAAACGGCACATAAAATTGAAAGGCTCTATTAAGAGTGGTTCTTTTTGCCCTGCAAGAATGCTCTATGAAGTGCCGTTAGGTGAAGAGGTTATTACCGTAAGGTTCATCTCTACACATGTCGGACATCAATGCGAGTATGGCCGATTAAGATTACCAAAGGCTGACAAGGATGAAATTGCTGGGCAGCTTCTCTCTGGTATTCCAAAGCAAAATATTTTGCTCAATATATCGGAAAATGTTCTGGACCCAAGTAGACTTGCATTAACACGAATGCAGGACCTTCGGAATATTGCTACTTCTTATGGGGTTAATTCCTTGGAGCAAAGAAATGCTAATGATGTCCTGTCAGTAGAAAGTTGGGTGATGGAAATGCGCAACAGCGAATCGTCTCCAATTTTAATATACAAGCTTCCTGGAGAAGTAGATAAGAAATTCAGTGCCCTGTTAGAAGGTGATTTTGTCCTCGGTTTCATGAATGATGCACAGCTGGAGATCTTCAAAATATATGGCCAAGACATAATATCCATGGATTCCACTCATGGAACCAATATGTATGACATTCAACTGTCTAGCATTGTCGTAAAAGACAATAACTGGGAAGGATTCCCCGTTGCATTTCTTTGGTCTAACAGGCAAACTGAGGATGTATATCGGTACTTCTTTGAAGCTATCAAAGAAAGGCTCGGCAGTATACCAGCACGAACATTCATGTCCGATGACTTTCCGGCATTTTATAATGCATGGCATTCTGTGTTTGGTCCATGCCAGTTTCATCTAATTTGTGATTGGCATGTAAAACGTGCATGGAGTAAGAATCTAAATACTGGAGCACATCTTGTTGTAGATCTGGAAAAGCGACAACAGCTATTAAATGTGTTGTACATGATTATTAATGAAGTTGACGAAATCACTTTCCAACAATTATTAATGAGTGCAGAGAAGGAATTTTCTTCTGACGCTGATACTGCCAGCTTTTGGAAATATTTGTCTGATAATTACCTACACAGAATTAACCAATGGGCAGCATGTCGTCGGCTTGAAGCTAATATTAATACAAATATGTCCATCGAAAGATGGCATAAAGATTTAAAGTACAACTCTGATTTAAAGGGTAAATGCGGTAACAGGTTGGATAAAGCGATTCACAGTTTGATGAAATCTTTGAAAATGAAACTGATGAATCGCTTATCTTCTCTTAGTCGAGGAAAAGTTACCAAAAAAATCAGTATTTTAAGAAAAGCACACAAGCTTGCTGAAGAAACGGATATTGTTGTTTATCAAGAAGAAGAAGGAGTTTGGATTGTGCCATCATTCACAAACATTGGCTTGATTTACAAAGTGCGATGCATACAATTGGATCCATCCCACAGTTGTACAATATTGTGTTGCAAGTGCAATATGTGCATCCATCAAATGCGTTGCAATTGCCCAGAGTCTGCTATCCGTTACAATTTTTGTAAACACATACATTCTGTATGTTTAAAGCAAATGGCAAATCAATATCCAATAATGGAAAATACTACAGGCAATTTGGAAATAGTTTGTAATTCTCAAACTGATAACCAGTTCAAAGAGAAATCGGCTATTGAATCTGAGCTACAGAGAGTTGGCACATCCTCTATGAATGCTGAAGCCAAAAAGGAAGCTCTGGGTATTTTGGCTTTACTTGAGACCAATACTAACTTTGATGAATGTAAACTAATATTACATACTTTGAAAACACTCAAAGGCAATATACAAGCATTGAGAACTAACAAGCCATCTTTACCCCCAGTTATTCAAAGAAATCCCTCAAATAAAAACATTCAACAGCAACGAGTCTTTCCAGCTAAGAAAAAGAGGTCCAAGAAGATAAAAATGATGCCCCAATGCAGCCAAAAGGATGTTCTTGCAGTGATTTTAAAGAAATAACCTAAATATATTCAGTGAGTATATTTAATGCAGTCTTGTACCTATCTAATTTTAAGTAATTTTTTTATTCTTTAAAATTCTAGTTAAGCCCTGTATACTAGTGCTTACTGTGCAAATGAGTTACATTACTATAAAAATGTTAGGAAAAAAAATTTGAGGTCACTATTTGATAAAGCCAAGAAATATTGCTCGATTAACGTAGTGCATTTGTACTGCTGAAAATTTATCAAAAATTACTTGTCAAAGATTCATATCTTTCAAGCATTCTTGTTTACTTCATTTTATGTTTTATTTTAATGAAATATCAACAGCTCAAAGCACACTGCTTGCAGTTTCTATAATCTTTCTTCTTTGCTAAAGAAAACTCTTTGTGGTAATGATATGATCTTTCTAATAACATTTTGTTCTAATGTTGCTACTAATTTCTTTGTTTCCATTTATTTTGTAGGTTCCGTTTCAAGATGCAACTCCATATCAATAAGATCTTAACTAGCTAAAAACATTCGATGTAGGACTGTTAGTGCTATCTTTGAAAAATTGTATTGTTTGAACATAGGCCTGGTATTTAATTTTCCTCTGAAATATTTTTTGTGTTTGTGTATTGTTGTACAATCAAGTAGTAGTATAAGACTCAATATGTAGGAGACAAAAAGTTAATTTTATTGTTTTATTGATATTTTGAATTTCTCATTGGGCTTCAGTAACTGTTATTCAAACCCTAAAGATGTTGTTCTAACATATATATTTGAATATGTGTTTTGTGTAAACATTGTATTAGTTTTATTGATATTTTGGATTTCTCATTGTGCTTCAGTAACTGTTATTCAAACCCTAAAGATGTTGTTATAACATATATATTTGAATATGTGTTTTGTGTAAACATTGTATTAGTTTCATTGTTTTATTGATATTTTGGATTTCTCATTGTGCTTCAGTAACTGTTTTTTAAATCCTTAGTTGTTGTCCTTCGAATTCTTTGATTTTTTGAAAATGTGCTATGTGTAAACAAGGTAAATTATATTATCGATATTGGTTTTATTGATATTTTGGATTTCTCATTGTGCTTCAGTAACTGTTATTCAAACCCTAAAGATGTTGTTATAACATGTATATTTGAATATGTGTTTTGTGTAAACATTGTATTAGTTTCATTGTTTTATTGATATGTGGGATTTCTCATTGTGCTTCAGTAACTGTTTTTTAAATCCTTAGTTGTTGTCCTTCGAATTCTTTGATTTTTTGAAAATGTGCTATGTGTAAACAAGGTAAATTATATTATCGATATTGGTTTTATTGATATTTTGGATTTCTCATTGTGCTTCAGTAACTGTTATTCAAACCCTAAAGATGTTGTTATAACATATATATTTGAATATGTGTTTTGTGTAAACATTGTATTAGTTTCATTGTTTTATTGATATTTTGGATTTCTCATTGTGCTTCAGTAACTGTTTTTTAAATCCTTAGTTGTTGTCCTTCGGATTCTTTGATTTTTTGAAAATGTGCTATGTGTAAACAAGGTAAATTATATTATCGATATTGGTTTTATTGATATTTTGGATTTCTCATTGTGCTTCAGTAATTGTTTTTCAATTTCTAACATAGTTGTCATACAAATGCTTTGATTTTTTTTTGAAAATGTGCTGTGTATAAACAAAGTAAATATTGTGTTAGTTTGATTGATATTTTGGATTTCTTATTGTGATTAGATTTCTGTTATAAACCTAAAGCAATTGCAAGGGAAAATATTTTGATGTTTAGAAAATAACAGATGTTTTAAGTGCTAAAAACTTGTTTTGATGTGTAAATATAATGTACCCGGGCCAGCATGTGCTTGCACAAACTGGAGGCTGTGGGGATCAGCCACCGGGCGGGTTGGCAGGTGGCGGGTAGCCAGCTCCTTGCGTAAGGCCCCATTTGGTCTGGTGTAAGGAGTACTCTTCGGAGCCCGGACCATTCCTCAAACCTAATTCTAAGTTACCATGTGAAGAAAGATCGAATGGTGCTCTTGTGGATGTAGCGTGTACAACGAAGATTCTGAGCAATCTAAAGATTCTCAAAATGAGTAATCTTGTAATAACTCTTCTTACAGATAGGTATTGTAACACAACTGAAATGATGTAGTGTGTATTCGGCAAATGATATGCGTGTAAACAGATTTTCCGCGTCTTAAAAATGTAGGCATATATTTTTTCCTGCATCTTTTTAAAATTATGTTTCATTCTTCTTATATGGGATCTAAGTATTTTAATTGTACCCATGTACACCTTGAATTATGTATAACAGTAATTATGCATTGAATGTCAATTACTTGTATTTTTAAGAAAAGTTTTTTCTATTGCATTATTTAAAATAAAAGTGTTACTTGATGTGTTTTTCTATTGCATTATTTAAAATAAAAGTGTTACTTGATGTGTTTTTCTATAACTGTAATCACTTATGTGATACCGTCTGGAAGTTTTGAAATGTACCCGAGATTAGAACTAAGATCTTATTCAAATTCCTGTGCAACAGGAAATAAAATTGGATCCTATAAATGAACACGGTTTTCTTTTTTTAATGTGTATTCTAGTGACACAAGTTTTGCTTGTTAAATGTATTAAAGTTGACAGGTTAATAGTTCACATGTCGGGTAACAAATGATTATCTAGTATCTGCGTATTTTAGTCATTCATTAAATATATATTGGGAGATGGAAGTTACAAAATTATCTTTTTGTACCTGTGAATTGTGGTATCAAATCACTGTAATTATAATTTAAACTATTTTAACACAAATACTTTTAAAGCAATTTTCAATTAATAGGTATAAGTGGTACACAGGCTTTCTCCGCTTACATATATTGAAATTATTAATAAGTATAACAGGTTGTGTGATAAATGTTAAAAACTAGTTATACTTTTGTGAAGAACCAAGATGTTTTTATTAGTCTTTAAATTAATGTGCAATTTTATACATTTTTATTACAATTACTTGTTTTAGTTAAGTTTGGAATATTTAGTGTGAACACTCACTCTAGACTAATTCATGAGATTTCAACCTGTGTGGAATGGTGTAAAATAAAAAGGTAGTGAAATGCTATCAACAATTCTAAAAATTTTATTGGGAATTTTGACATTAAGAGACTGATTTTAGTCATTGTAAAAAGGTAGTGAAATTCTGCTCTTAAACTACACCACTGCTGATTTCATCATCTATGGGTATATAGGATTTTTTTTTTTTTACTCTGGGCTACACAATGGCCATAACACTTTAAAGAATCGTTCCAATCTATTGGGGGGCAAGAACACTTGTAATTTCTTTAAAATTCTTTGGTTATATTATCTTGAAGCTACAAGTTTAGTTTTGTAGTAATCCTTGGTTAAACTATTTTGTAATCTACATCTATTTGTTTTCAACATTCGGCTTACTGAAGGTCAACTTTTTTTTGTATCCATGATCGTTCATAAGTTATAGACTAAGAAACGTTTGTTGATTAGGACATCTTAAAATTTTTGAACTGGTGAGAAATAGTTACGGAAAAACATCTCTATATATTTAAAGGTATGTATAAAAAAAACCGGAAGTTTTTCAACTATTTAATAAAGTTATGCCAACGCATTTCAAATAAACCCTTCTATAATGTTTAACGAAATATTTTCTTAAAAAATTAAAGTTTTCGTGCTGCCACCTACCGGTCTGCCAGCTAAACACTCCAATTTATGACGTAATCAGTGGTCTCTTCTGATTGGATGAGACTGTGCTCTGCACGTTCTCATCCTGTATTTACTAAGCGCTAGTATAAATGATCTTATCTTTCCATTACATTAGGTTTTCTTTTTGGTTAGGGTGCCATTTTAACGGTCTCTCAGCCAAGTTCAAACTTTAGTTTTGAAGTTGTTGAAAAGGGAATAAAGAAAATCGAAAAAACACATGGAACTAAAAACGATCATCAAAAAACTAAAAACGTTTGAAAATATCAATATATCAGTGACTTGTATCAATATTTAAAAAGAATATCGTCGTATCGATACATCGCCGACCTCTAGTCTGCTTGCATAAAAAGAGATGTATGCTGATGTTCAGTTGTATCGATGTTTTATAAATTTCAAATAATAAAAAAGAAACTTTGTAATGGGCTCGAATTTCATGCACACTGTGCATCGGCCCTAAGCCGATTTTTTTCTTCTTATGTTTAGTTATTTAAAACTATTTATATCTATAAGAAGAACCGCAATCTGCCGACTCCTGAACCAGACCATTATCTTATTGTACAAATATTTTACCATTTAATTCCTACGAGGGAGATAATATTAACAGAATGAGATCAATTAAGAAAAATAGTTTCTGTAATTAATTGGGAACTAATTTGAAAATCTCTTTAAAAAATTCATGGTTTCCAGAACTTTTTCATGACAACGTAAAAAGGAGAATTTCAAGCACTATGGTCGAGCAGTAGGGAGAATGATGACATGTATTATTAGTTAATAGGCATTTTTAAATTATTATTTTGGATTTTATAAATATTTTTCAAACAATTTAAAAAACTGTAATACATGCTCTGGTCAGGCTATTTTTGAACTACAAGATACTAAACACATACCATTTGAGATAAAATTATTGATAAATTAAAATAAAATCCCCACCCACAAACTTTTGTTTTTCTTTCCAGCAGGGGACATATTCAGGCCACAAAGTAAAAAACACAGTTCAAAGTCAAAAAAATTTAAAGAATCACTTTAGGAATACAATACAAGCTAATGAGTTACACTAGAGAATATATTACATTGTAAGCATTCATTTAATTTTACTGAACCATATAGAAAAAAGTTACAATAGGGATTTATTAAAGGAAAGTATGATCACAATCTAAAATCACAATATTAATACTACCATAGTCAAAGGAGTATCTAGTTTTATTAAAATGCTATTTGTTTGTACATACACTTATATAAAAATATATAAACAATTTCTTTTAATAAAATAAAGTGAGCAAAATGATTTTGCTTTGAAAAAATTACTTTGAATAAAATAATGAAGTTAAAAACTAAATTCTTATACGTCAAAATTAATTTACTCAAGAAGCATAATAAACAACTAAATAGCTTAAGAGATCTTGATCGGAAAGAAAATAGCCAATGTGGCAAGTGGAATAACGGTCCAGAACAATTCTTTTACCTTTACAAGGTAAATCGGACATCAAATATGCATGTGATTCAAGCAATTTATCTTCCATTAATACTCTCTTTACTCTTGTGGATATAATATCAAAATAAATAGGATAGTCATTCCTAGCGAGTACCTTTAACAAGACATCAAGATCATACATAACCTCTTTTTTCAGACCAGCAGCAAACTCCCTCAGCGTTATACCAGGCGCAATACATTGCAAGTCCATGTGTTGTATCTCATTCACACATCTACGCACATAACTAAGAATAGCTTTTACCTTAAAATGAGAGTAAATCCACACTTTAATCAAATTATTGATATCCAAGTCAGGAGTCACAAGCAGAGCATATTTCACAAACATTTCCAAACAACCGAGAGTACTATTATCTTGCTTTTGCATGGAGTTATACATCATAAGAATCCACTCCAATGAAGATGGATCATTATTGTGTTTCCTGTTGAATGGAGCACCAGCGGTCAAAAGCAAACGAACAACATCCACATGAATAGTAGTCTTCAGAACCATTTCTAATGGCATCTCCAGGTTATTAGTGAAGACGGGGCATCCTTTGTCCAGCAGCATTTTCATAATATCTGTGTTACACTTGGAATTTCTTACTGCAAGTTGCAATGTTGTGTAGCCTTTACTATCCAGAGTATCAGCTCTAGCACCTCTGTTTAACAAAAGTTTCACAATATCCCGCTTATAATAGGAATTCTCCAAAGCACAATGCAGGAAAGAAGACTTGTTTCGACCTCTTTTGTTGATATCAAATTTTGGATGGTCTATTAACATTTTAATGGCTGCCACCTCATACTGGGAATACCTTAAAGCTGCATGCAGTGGTGTATCTCCATTGTAGGAGATTTCATGTGCATCCACACCTTGGTCTAACAACAATTTTATTGCATCTGCTCTCACTTTATTTGAAAGCACATAACACATTAGTAAAGAACCATGTAAATTACATCCATCTATACTAGCACCTGCATCTAAAAACAGTTGAAGCACATCAGCACTGCAATCACAATAATGCATTGCCATGTAGAGAGCAGAGGCTCCTAGGAAATCGACTCCATGTATATCGGCACCTTCATCTAAAAACAGCTTCAGAATGTTGGTGTTAAGAGAACGATTTGAGCGAACACCACAAGCATCAATGGCAACGTCTATGTAACAGTGAAGAGCAGATCTGTGCACGTAGCATTTTCTGAACAAAACTTCTGCTACTAAAAAGAGTTTAACGATTGCTGATGTGCACTTTGAGTCATTCAGGACAACACATAAAGGTGATTGAAAGCAGCAATAACCCCTCCTCTCTATAGTAACATTGTTTAACAAAAAATTTATCACTTCTTCATCTAGATCCTTAGACACACCTGTATCTGAATCACGTTCGTCAAAGTAACAACGGAAAGAAGATTCATGCAACATGCATTTGTTGAAATAGCAACCCATTTCAAGCAACATTTTGACGATATCTAGCCTACCAACTGTTGCTCTGTCTAAAGCGAGGCACAAGGATTCATGATAGAACCTTTGTATCCCAATTTGCTTGATCAGCAGCAATTTGAGAACAATCGGTTTTATTTCTTTTGCATTAGCGGAATAACAATGCAATAGGGAGTTGTGCATGCTGCATGCATTCTTTGAAGCTCCTGCTTTTAAAATCAAGTCTACAAGATCAGAGTTGCAATCTGGATGCTGAAGAGCAATGCATAAAGGAGATTGCCCAGCATAATTGGATTTATTCGCATCTGCACCTTCTACCAACAAACTTTTGATAGCTTTTAAGTCACAACCTTGCATTAAAGCAAGAGACAGGGCTGCATTTCCTTCCATATCAACTGCATTCACATTATTGTCCGAATCCTGAATAGGGCATCCATCAGATCGTAATGTTACGATATCAATATGCGCCCCAGTTTCTTCACCAGTACACGTATTTGTATGTATATTTTCCATTGGATTTAAAAGTGTTTTAATCAATTAATTTTTCAATGATTTAAGTTTTAAATTTGAATTCATAGATCAACAATCATGGTGTGATCGCGGCTTGTATTCAGTGGGGCTTTTCTAACTTGCATTTATCATATCACGTTTTCAAATTGTTGGTTGCAGGGCTGCCAACTCTCAGATAGCGGGAATCGCCAACAGCCTGTTAAAAAATCGCCAAAAATCGCCAAATCTCAAAATTAAGAAAATCGCCAAAATATAGCCAAAAATCGCCAAATTTGAAAATATATCGCCAAAAAAACTAATTATCTTAGAAAAAAGATGTTTTTTATCAATAGTATTGCCTTTCCAGCCCAAGCCAATTGGCGGATAAATACCCGCAAACCTGTTTTTTTCAACGTTGGAGGGTAATTTGAAAATGAGGGTATCTGAAGTGTGTGTGTGTGGTTTTTTCCCTTTTTTTCCAAAAAAGAATGTATTTTTTTTACTACAGAGAGGTCATTTTTTTTGGATAATCCGATAATGTGAAGGCATGGATTAGATAGACAAGGGTGATTACAACACGAGTAGGCGACGAAACACGAGATCAATTCAATTAGTTTGCAGCCATTTTTAGGGTTCTCTATCCCTCCCCCCAGGAGTTCTCTTACAAAGAAACCTCGGCGCCTACTTGACAAATAATTAGTTCGAATGACGGGCAAACTTAACGTAACCCAAATGATGGAGAATCGTTTTAGGGCAGTTTGGCTTCTGGTCTCCAGCCCCACTCTTCTTTTCTTTTTCTTCTTCTTTCTTTCTCGCATGCAGAACCAAATTGCAACGAGCAGAACAAAGGACTACGAGGGTACACCTGTTGTGTTTGTCAAAATACTAGTCGCACTGTCGGCAGGGGGCAGGCGATGGGGGGGGGGGGAGAAAAGTGCAGTGTCATTTCCTTTCCCTTGTTCCAATCTTGAGCTGAAACCGATTTTGGTTTGGCCTTTTTTCATTTCTATTTCTATCGATTAACTGGGCTGGGATTTAGGATAGTTAGGCTGCCACGTATTATTCGTTATGCAAAAAATTCTAAATAATACTGGAAATTTTTCTTGGATATTCCTAGGTTATTTGCTTATGCTTGTCATTTCAAACTTAACAATAAGAATAATAAAAGACTGCAAATTATTATTTATATTCAATTTGATTTTGTTCAATAGAGGAAACAGTATAAATAGAAGAAAATGCAACGAACCTGGAAATGATGAAGAAAATAGTAGATAAAAATGTAAATAGTAAAAAGCTTTAACCACAAGATTATTATTTCTAAAAAGAGTTAATTATAACTTTAGCGAGAAATGAAAAATAAATATGGACATAATAAACATGACTGATTACAATGCTTTAATTGGATATAAAAATAAGAATTTATGTTTTTGAATAAAAATTATTCGAATATTTTTCTTAATAATCTTATAACTTTTGAAATTTTAATTTGTTAAAAATTTTAAACTTGTTTTTTTAACAGTTCAGATTGTTACTACATCAATAATCGGACATCTGTCACAATCCTTGTCGGGTCTACTTATATTTTGAAAATTGAGATCACCACAGAATTCCTCCACGTTATGGAAAATTTTGAAATAATATTTCATCATTTTCTTAGTTACACGAACAGTATTGCATTTCAATAATTTTATGCTTTTATATGGAGCTAGATAAATTATTTTTAGGAATTTCAATTACCCATTTGTTAAAACATGGAAATAAAACTATTGGATTCGGTTTTTTAAAAAAAAAATCGATTTTTTGCTTTCTTCGTGTTTTGGGATGTGCTCCGAGTTCAAAAAAGTGGTCTAGAACAATGTCGGTGTTCGTCCGTAGACCTGGTAAGCATAACTCCCGAACAGATTGATCTACGATATTCTACTTAGGGTCGCACTCATCAAATAAGCATTTTACCTTGTTTGAAAAAGTAATACTTTCCCCACTAGTTGCATAAATAACTATTTCCTATGACATTTTTTTTTCTCAATCGGATCGGCTTAAATTAGAACTTCTCAATAGTCAAAAACTTCTCAAATCTAATGTATCTCTTTGTTAACGTATTAAATTTTGGTGTGAAAAATATGTGATACATTTTTGTAAATTATTTGAAAATTTCCGATTAGTTTGGTATATGAACGGAAAAAAAGCAATTTAAAATGAATGATTGGTGTTCGATCTAACATATTAATTTTTTGTCTTTATTTTTGATGTCGACATTTTCAAAATTTTGATTTTCTTTTTTTATCATTAAACTTTTTTTATTTTAAATAAGATACTCATTTCATAATACATGCTAAAAAGTTTTTGAAATTGTTCCATTGACTGACTTCAGGGCGACATATTTTAAAGTCGGATTGTCGGAGAATCGGTTGACTTCTTATAATAGTTATAATAATATTTTATTTATTTTCTTTCTTTTTGTCGCGTTCCATGTGCCTCCTACGTGGGAAGACTGTTTCTTCCTCTCGTTTTTTATTTCTGGTAACACCTTTAGATTAGATACGAATCAAGTTTCTTAATAAGAAAAAATCCTTTGTACGAAATAAGAAAACAATTTGTGATTAGTTGAAACGCACTTCGAATTCTTCCACCTCTTTTTATTTTACACTACAGCACTTAAGTTCAATTGGATTACAGTAAGTGAGTTAATTAGTTCCTCCAAGTCAAATAGAAACGTGTGTAAAAGAGGCCTTTTAGTGACAGCCCTTAAAACTTGATAGAATACATTGCCATCGACATCTAATCTATCTCCTAAGTCTCAGCTAGAATGGATGAAGCTAGGCAAGTGGATTAATTTGTCCTTATCATCTTCTCAGATTCGTACGCCACACACAAAAGCAAACAAAATCGAAGTTAGGATTTAGAAATACAAAATTCAAAGAAAAAATTTTCCCCAATGAAAAAAAAAAAAAAAAAATAGGCCATATTCTAAACGAAGAACCGAATTCTAAAAATAGATATCAAAGTACCATATTTGATGCCTAATAATCTACAAAAAGCAAAGTATTTAAAAGTAAATGGTTGAGAACAAAACAGGAAGAAAAAGCAAGTCAAAGTATTTTAATGATAGTGCAATAAATGTATCTTCTAACCAATCCTCAATCATTCAAGACAACAGGCGCCTGCATTCACCAGACAGTTACAAGGAAAGTTAACCGAGTCTGATTTAAACAAAATAAAAAATATATATTTATAAAAAAAATAGTAAATATACAGAAAATCACTGGAAAATCAGAAAATCGCCAAAAAAAGCCAGAATAATTTTTTTAAATCGCCAAAAAATCGCCAGTCGCCAAACCCTCAAAACCTATCGCCAAACACCCTCAAAAATCGCCAAATTGGCGAAAAATCGCCAGACCTGGCAGCGCTGGTTGGTTGGTTGGTTGGTTGGTTGGTTGAACCCCCGAGGAGAGGGTGAAAAAAGGAAGGACTTGTGACTAAGCACCTGCCTCCGCGTACATATGTAAGAGTACCAACTACAAAAGACTTCTAGAAAAACTGAAGTAGAACAAAAAAAAAACTAGGGGAACATAGAGAGAATGGCACGACCCACTCTTGGAGATTGGAAATTCGTAGTTGAGATGACGTCGTTTATCGAAGAGACGGAAGAGGGAGAAAGGCCGAGGAGAGGAAAGAGTAGAGAGCGTTGAACACTGAAACGGTTACATTGCAGTAATCTGTGTGAGAGGTTTTCGATTGACTTACAAGAAATACAAAGAGGCGAAGGAGCCAAACCGATTTTGTGTAAGATGCTGTTTAACGGAAATGAATTGGCAAGAATGCGCAAGATCTTAGTCTCTAAATGTCTAGAAGGGACCCAATCAAAGAATGGCCGCTCGAGAGTTTGTTTTGAGAAGCGATGAAAGTAAGTCGAAGAAGCCCACGACTCGTTAAATTCTGTTGAAAGTCGTGATTTAATGTAGCGTTTAACGTCTTGGAAGTCTACAATAGGGATAACTGGCAGAGAGGGATTAGACGTAGCCTGAACTGCTAACTTGTCTGCCACCTCGTTAAGGGGGATACCAGAATGGGCATTGCACCATACGAGAATGGTGGGCGATGTCACAGAGAAACGGTGTAAGAGATGGATAGTTTCATCAATTAGGGAACCTCTTTTTGCACGACCAGTTTTAATCGCTTCCACTACCCCCTTGTTGTCGATGAGGATTACAACTGGACCCTCTTTCAAAAGAAATTTAAAAAGGTAAAACAGAGCCGCAGTCTCTGCCGTGAAGATTGAGGAAAGAGATGGGAGCCGAATAGAGCGGGTGGTAGACGAATCCGAATTGGAAATTCCAAAACCCACCCCACCGTTATTCTTGGATCCGTCTGTAGCCCAAAATTCATAATCTGTGAAGCGTTCCCGAAGAGAAAGATAAGAAGCCGAGATAAGCTGGGGAAATTTAGACTTGCTGCTTGGAAAAAAGTCTGTGAGGCACAGAAGTTTATGAGAGGTGGAAGGATGAGGGGGTAGGCTCAGGCGAACCACGTTGTGTTCCAGGGAAAAAGCCTTAGCCGTGTCCATAACCACAGACGAAATATGGAGTTTGTTCAGACAAGTTTCGAGAAAGTTCGACTTTTGTTGTTGAGAGATGACTTTAAGGAAGTGGGAGATCTGAGCCCATTTGGCCCGCATACGATAAGGAGGAATCTCCACTAATTTCCGTATAACTTCATTTGGGGCACAAATGAACACACCCAGGGCGAATCGAATAGCTGAATTCTCAACTACTTCATACATCCGTAGGATAGAGTTGCTCTCTTTGAATCGAAGTGAGTTTGCGTAATCCAAGCGGGGAAGGAGGACCTGGGAAATGACGTGGGTGATCTGTTTGGATTTTAATCCAGTTCTTCTATTACTAATGAATTTAATTATGTTAAGAAATTTTTTTGCCTTTGCACAGCTTGAGATCGCGTGTGCCTTCCATTTGAAATTGTCTTGAAAGATCAAGCCCATGATCTTTGTTTGAGTGACCCACGGGATGGGGGCCCCTCCGATATTACACGGCGATGAAAGTTTCACACGTTTGGGAGACAGATCCAAAAGCGACGATTTTTCAACCGCAAAAGAGATTTTCCATTTCAAGGCCCACGACTGTATCTCAAGTATGGTCTGTTGGATGTTACCAATGCATTCTTCAGCAGAGGAACCAGGAATAATGATGGAGATATCGTCAGCGTAAATAAAAGGATGAGAGTGAGTCGGGATGGATTCAAAAAGATCCATCATGTAAACATTAAAGAGAAACGGGGAAAGGATTGAGCCCTGCGGCAAACAAGATATGACAAAAGGGTCCGAAAGGATTCCTCTCCATCTAACTTGAAAAGGTCGTTCGAAAACAAAATCCTGCAGTAGGAAAAGAAGGCAATCTTTCAGCCCAGCCAAGTGCAGTTTCTCCACGAGACCCTGCACCCAAACTCCGTCATAAGCACCCTTTATATCCAATGACAAGATTGTAACCCATTTCTTCTCTGTTCTTAGGGAGTCAATAAGGAATACCATTTTCTGAAGACAATCTGTGGCCGAACGCCCTGGGAGGAATCCAAACATATTGGGATGGAATAACTTTCTTTTCTGAGCAAACCAAGAGAGACGAAAAAGAATCATGCGTTCTAAAATTTTGCTTATAACAGGAATAAGAGCGATGGGACGGTAACTTGCCACTGAGTGAGACGGTTTTTTGGGTTTTTGGATAGGGACAATGATGGTTCTTTTCCAAGGAGCAGGATAACAGAGCGATGAGAGACAAGAGTTATAAATCTCCAGCAGCTTTAGAAGAGCGGAAAGGGGGAGGGTTTTAAATGCCTTAGCCGAGATACCATCGCAGCCCGGTGTTGAGGACCTTTGGAGAGCGATAGCTCTTTTAAGCTCAGACAGTGAGAACTTCGGAAAAGAGGGAGAAATCCCTCCGCCAGGTGGAATGGGCCGTCTCAAAGCAATAAGAGGAGATTTTTTAAGTAAACCCTTACCAAGCATATTAGCTTGCCGATACGGACAGGTGACCTGGTTGTTGCTTTCTAGGAAAAAGAAGTTGCTGTCAGGTTTGTTGGGGAAGAGATAGTTGTTGATGCTGTGCACTAAGCCAAAGAGCTTTTTAGGGCAGGAGATCGCGCAGATTTTGGCACCCCAGAAAGAACGTTTAGCTGCAAGAATAACTTTTTTGAAGATAGACGCTTGTTTCTTATACTCATCCCAATCAACTCTGCAGAGTGATCTACGTGCTCTCCTAAAAGCTCTATTCTTTATCTTCTTTGCTCTAGAACAGGCTCGATTCCACCAAGAGAGAAGACTGTGTTCTTTAGCAGAAGGAACAAGGGAAGAATTGGACCTAACAGCCCGCGAGATGGATTTCTGAAATCGGGAAGCGATAATGTTAACTTCAGCCCCAGACGACTGTGTCACGGGGGGAAGGACTTGAAAGACATCTTCAATGGAAGAAGCAAAAGCCGTCCAATTTGTATAAGCTTTGAGGTTCCCGACACGGGGAGGGCCTTTAGCCTTAAAGTCGCAATAAATGGGGAAATGGTCGCTTGTGCCCTTTTCAGTGGCTTTTCCCCATGAAAGACGAAAGAAAAAAGAGGGGGACACAAAGATTAGGTCTAAAACACTACCAGAGGAGGCTGAGCTTTCTCTTGTGACGGTGCCATGATTGAGGAGAATAAGTGGATTACAATCCACCCATTTAGCTAATTCATTGCCACTTGGAGTTGAGATGGAGTCACCGAAGCAACGACTCCTTGCGTTAAAATCCCCACAGAAAAAACAGGGGTTGAAAACAGCGCTGGAAAGAAGTAGGAGATCGCCAGAGGAGAGGAGGCCCGATGTCCTATGAACATTAACGATTTGAAAAATATGATTGTCAAAGGCCACTCTAATACACAGTATTTCCATTGTGGTCGAGCTCACAAAGGATGGCAAGAGCCACACCGGAAGATTATTTTTCACCAAAATAGCCAGGCCACCACCTCTAATCCTGCCAGCTCTAGGTTTACTGAAAAAAATATAGTCTTTCAGGTGAAGAAGAGAACTGGCGTCGTCCACCCAGGTCTCTTGAAGGCAGATGATATGAGGATCAAGGTGTTGAACAAGAAAATGAAAAGAGGTGAGATTCGAAGCAATACTCCTACAGTTCCAAGACATAAGGAACACCATACTGAGATGAATAGAAAGAAGAAAAAAGATGCTACAAAAAACGTAAGGGAGGAAACAAATTCCCTGGGCAAGATTAACATCTATAGTGATACTAAAAAGTAACATTGGCTAAGTCCCTGTCTGGAAGGGACCCGGGTCCAGCACAGGGAGAGGACTATCAGGGAAGTTCAGTTCGTTTAATGAAACCTCGTTGATTCCTCTGCTAGGACTGAAGCCAGGTTTAGCTAATTCAAGTTCTTCTCTGAGGCGCTTGATTTCTTGAACAAGATTGAGGTTCAGATTTTGAAGATCCGAGATTTGTTTAAATAGAATAGAGGAATCTGAGGCTCTTTCAGGATTTTGAATAGGGACACAATTTAATATTACTATCTGTTTCAAATCTTCGACGACTTTTTTTAAATCTTCAACTTCATTCCTTAGACTAGCAAGGGAGTCTTGATTAGGGAGGGGGGGAAACTCGGAGGAGGACCAAGCCGGCGGTGGTGATCCACTTTGAGAGTGAACTTTGTTCCCCGATTGAATTGGGCCTCTTAGACTGGAACTATTGATCTTCGATTTTTCTTTTATGTAGATTGGGCAGGACGAACTGGTGGCTTCGTGGTCAGCACTACCACAACGGAAGCAAGCAAGGTCCCTCACACACTCCTCGGAAGGTGGATGTCTGTCTCCACAAGATTTACATCTATCTTTATTAGTGCATGATCGTTGAAAATGTCCGAATCTTAAACACTTGTGGCAAATTTTGGGGGATTCCACGAAGGGAGTAGTTTTATAAATTATTCCAAATAGGGAGATATTCTGACGGGTGACTCGACCTAGCTCTTTCACTAACACGATAGGAATGGGGGAATCCGAACCTTTTTTTGTGAATCTGACAATTTGTGAAAAGTGTACACCTGCCTCTTCGAGTTCGATAGCGATATCTTCAAGAGGTACATCCGGGTCGATCCCTCGGATCAGGAATTTTGTTACAATAGTACCCTAGTAGCAATTTTACCTCGGCCGGTGATCGGAATTCCATCCCCGGGTGAATCGCCGATGATTGGCGATTCACCGGAAACTCACCCTAAACTTATCTTCCCCTTGGCAACTAATCCATTTTGTCCCCGTGGCCGGCCATTGGCCGATGTCCGGAAACTGATCGAATTCGAGCAGAAGCCGAGCAGAATTAGTTCGAAGGCTGAGCGAAAAGGGGGAAATACGAGCACTATCCGAGGAAAATTTTGCTCTCAAGAAATATCGAAACGATGGTCGTTATTTTGTCGAAAATATCAATTAAAATATTTGCAAATTAAAATATTTACCAGAGCGCGTAATTCTTATATTGTAGTATTTCCAGTGACATATTAAGAGTACAAATCGGAGTTATAACACCACCAAATTACTCACGCCAGATTTGTCTATATTAACTTACCCTGGGATCGAACCTGGGACTGTCTTCTCCGAAGCGCGATGACATGGCCACGGGACTGATGGTACTCACGATTCTTGGTATAGCAATTGTATTGTAGTACAAAACTCTACTATCATACAGACTTTGCAAGGAAATTGACCGAATTTTTTTTTTTATATATATAGGGAATTTTCGGAAAATAGCAAATCTTTTTAAATTTGGGAAAATGATATTAATTTATTTATTATAGCAAAAAAATATATATATCCCATATGAAAACATATTTAGTTTTTGTATTCTTATACGTAACCTTATGTAAATATATATAACCTTATGTATAATCCTACAAATTAAATTAATATTAAATATAGTGCTTAATATTTGTTTCCCTAAATGTGTACAAGCTTTTGTCTCGTATATTAGGGCATGAAGTATTAGTGTTTCATAACATTTATAAAGGTTTCATAGAAAATTAATATTTATGGAAAAAAAGGTACCGTCCCAAAAATTGTAAAATTTATCATGCCCCTGTACCGTTTTTTTTAAAACTTATATTAAACTTCTATATGAATAGAAAATATTTTATTTTGTATCTATGATCTTGTCAAAGACTTTTTCTTTGATTCTCGCTCACCAGAGGGCACTGTGCGGTTTCCCACCAAATCATAGTTACTGGCGATAAAAAAAAGGCGATAAAGTTCTATTTCTGACGGGAGATGCATACTAGTAAATTACCTTCCTCCCCGGTCACGCCTCCCCTCCCATCTACTCGGAGTGCTGAGTGGGTGGCCATTGTCCATATTGTGGGAATGTCTGGGGCTCGCTTGTAGAGCTCGCTCGCTTTTTAGAATAAATTGTGGAACATTTTTAAGGACTTCCCAACGCTTTTTCGAACCGCAAAAAAATGTGTTAATTAACAAAAAAAAGTTGTTTCTGTAGAAAAAGACGCTGCATCATTCACAGCTAGGTTTAAAGAATTACATGCAGTGGCGGCTCGTGGGTATTAAAAGTGAGGGGGCCCAAATTAACAATTGCATGTCATGGGGGGAAGGAAACATGCAAATATCAAGACACATGAATTTCATGTAATTTTGTAAATGTTACTTAAATATATATGGGAAAAGACAACAATATTAAACAGTTAAATTATCTAAGCATACTGATATCTGATAAAGTAAATATTTCAATAAAAGGAATTATTATTACGAAAACGACGCGATGTTTCGTTTGAGAATGGACGACGTCAGGACGTGAATGTACTTGCACCTTTTGCTTTTGAAAATTAAAAATGAAGCGAAGAATTCCTAGGCAAAAAAGTAAAGTACAGGCCTCAAATTATTCAGTTGAACTTAAAATTACGGCATATCTATTTATAAATTGTTCCGTAAGAAATCCGATACTCATTCAAGATTGAAAATTCCTGGTTTGAAGCTGTAGCCGCTTTGCACCCTTTTGTATGCGATCTGCACCCCCTTGCCACTGTCTATGCGTTTGAGGGTTTAAATTTTTTATTTATGGAGATTATTTTAAGGATCTTCTGGTCTTCCGGGAAGCCTACCAAGAGCTGGACGCTATCTCAATGACCAGAGGTCAGTGATTAGGAACAGCCATAAGTACAATATTATCGAGACTCACTGTAAGATTTATAAAAAAAAAAAAAAAAAAAAAAAAAAAAGTTAGTGTTAAAGTTTACCTTTTTGCTCCCCCCCCCCTCCCCCCCGTTAAATATAAATAGTTACTCCTAATCATATAATGAAAAGCATGTTATAATTAATAATTTTATTAAATTAAGAATAGAGAACACATTAAAATGAACTCATGTCGATTGGACGAAGTGTAAAAGCTAAACAGCTTTGAAGATAAAACTTTTTTAATATAAGAAAAGTTACCAATATTTTCAACAGTATAAAACATTTTATATACAATACAGGTGGCTAGATTAGATACCAAGAGTGTAGGAAGCAAAAGCTTTTTTATTTTGTTTGACATAATAATAAATTAAAATACTAATCACAAAAAAATAAGTTAAAGTATGAAAACCGATGTCACTCAATTTCTATTCTGTATTTAAGAAAAAGAAAACAAAGAGTTAGGGAAGAGTTATAAAAAAAAATAAAGTCAAAACCGTGGTTAAAAATTCTGTAGAAATCACAGGGGAAAATTTTTCATCAAATATTACATGAATCATAGAAAAAAGAAACAAGAAAAAAATCCCGACAGCAACAATTTCACTTTTCGTAACTTTAGAGTAAATACTTAAATAAATAATTTTATAATATTTTAAAATAATTTAAATAAATCCTTTTAAAGACATTGGTATTGCTCCTAATATTCAAGTCAATGATATTTTATGAATCAATTCATGCAAAATAATTTTGGCTTAACATTAGAACTAATGAAAAATGCCATTAACTTAGAATGGGCAATATTTATAAATTTGCAACCAAAGTCAAAGGTATTGTTATATTGACCAGTTCAACAGTTTTAATTTAAATTCATGAAAAAATGAATAATTACTTGATTTGAGGATGAATAATTACTTGAAAAATGCATTTCATATGCATCTCAAATTTGAGATGTCTACTTACATTGAAACCAACCTGCAAAACATCCGATGGGGCTCGATTCGACGACATTTCACATGCGAATTGAATATATTGCCTCTGGTCAATGAGTTTTGACATAGCGATAGTTGAAAATAGGTATTTTACCATGATTCTTGATATTTTGAAAAGAAGTTGAGCAAACATGGAACTCGCTTCAAATTTTAATATTTTATTTAATTCAAAATTTATTTTGAGAATTGGATCCTACCTGAGTTAAGAATAAACATCGTTTCTTCAATTTTAAGAATGCCCAAATTTTATTTGACAATTTCAAATTGCTTGTATCATTTTGCTTTTTAAAGGGTGTAGGTTCATGACTAAGATTCTTTACTAAACGCTCATGAATTTTTTTTCTGGTAACAGTAACTAGGTTTGCTTTATCTACATTTTACATATTATTTGGGAGAGAGGGAGAGGGGGGAGGGGAGTTTTGAAAATTCTGTAACTGTGACGTTTATCTTTTAACTTTAACATAGCATTATACGATGGCTTAGTTCTAGTGGAGCCACTTATTTAGAGAAGAACATTTTTTATTCTCTGTATAGAAATTCTTCCGTTGATGGCATCGGATTGTAAGTTACGTTAATAGTTTAATAGGATATTAATGTGAGACAAATCACTTCTTCCGATCATATGGACGACATTTAAATACTCAAACATTTTTCGGGGAAAAATTAAATTTCTAAATAAAAACAATTTGCAGAGAAAATCTTACTCTTACATTTTGAAAAACAAAGTGCGAAAATGAATGCAATGGATATTTATTGTAGCCACTTTTTTCGCACCGTCATACTAGAGGACCAACGTGCAATCGCCGTCTCTACAAAAAATGGCCATTCCTTTACAGAGATGTCCACCCCAGAGCAGAGTTATCAGGGATGTTTTAGAAATTTTGTATTTATGCTTTGGCAAAACAGGATGTCACGTGAAAGTTGCAATCTTATATGCCCTATCGGTTTCAAATTCAAGGTCGTCCGAAGAAGGGGTCGTTTTGTCCCCAGGAAAACTAGCATCTTTAAGTCTTTAAGAGAAGGGTCGCTTTTTTGTAGTAATGATTGTGATTGATTAACATTTTTTCGGGTTTATTGCAAGAGCTCGCCCTGCTCCCTTCACAATATTTAATGTCTAATGACAGAATAAATAAGTTTAAAGCTTTTTTTTTTAAATATTAAAAAAATCCCACAACAAAACAATATTAACAAGCATATATGTAAGTGGGGCCAGGGTCCAAAAAAGTGAGGGGGCCCAGCCCCCCCCCCCCTCCCCCCCCCCCCTTGGCCCCCTGCACCAGCCGCCACTGATTACATGGACACATAAAAACGCTCTTTTCGAGTATTGAATTCTGTACATCCTTTTTTATTCCTTTAATATGAGTCCGGCCATAATCTTGTCTTCGAAACCACTTTCCGAATATGTCAGAATAAGTTAAGAAGAAACATTATAAACAAAACTGGTTTGGCGCTGTCGGTTGTCACACCAAAAGTTTTTCAGCGAACTCGATTGGAACCGAAATTAACTGTACCGAATACGCTTAATCAGAAATGCGCGATAAATCAAAAATTGTATTAATGTCCAGACTGTATTGTGTCCAGAAAAAGTATCATTCAGTAAAATATATATGCTTTCTCTCAAATGATTTTTACCAAATTTTCTTATTATAAATATAACCCATAAAAAACAAAAATTTTAATGTAAATCCTTTATATGCAGTGAAAACATATTGAGCTCAGATCGGGTTTTCATAGTGTTTGACAGCCAAGAACAAAAGATACATTCACGTCCAAATATCTTTTATTTATTATGATTATTAAAGCAATTGTGGCTACAGAATAGGTTAAAATTCTTTTACTTTCTGCATTGCTACTTTCAATTGAACACAACGTTCAATTGACTCAATACTCCATAATAAACTTATGCTTTCACGTGTTCCAGTTATTTATTTATTTTAATTAAAAAAATGATGGCAATAGGAAAGTTTCATCCAATAATCGGATCAAATGCGCTTTCATTTAGTAGTATTCAGTAATGATTATAGAGTAAAAGCGACCTTTTGGTGACAGTGACAGCTCCTAAAATTTTATACAATGCATTGTCACCGACATCTAACCTACTGGCCAAGTTTCAGACAGATCGGAATATGGCAAGGGGGTTAATTAAGCCTCCGCAGATTTGCCCGCCACAAACAGACAAACCAACAAACAGACAGAATC
This sequence comes from Linyphia triangularis, assembly GCA_963978545.1. Lineage (NCBI taxonomy): Eukaryota > Metazoa > Arthropoda > Arachnida > Araneae > Linyphiidae > Linyphia > Linyphia triangularis. The sequence goes on from OZ021730.1 coordinate 33,457,690, forward strand.
GAAGTTAATATAAAAGATTTAATAAAAATTAATAAAAGCAATTTGTTTTGGAATTGAATACAAAATTATGGGCATTGATATATGAAAATATTGATTTTAAAAATGTATTAAAAAAAGTATAACAATCACATGCAATACATTCGAATATGTTTCCAAACTTTTAAATAATGTTGGACTGTCCCATTTAGTGTCACCCTGAGAAAAGCCGTGAATAAAAATAAAAATAATAGAATCAAAATTAAGTTTGGAAGTTCATTAAAGTAATTTAAAACAAATAAATGCAGTTCCATTTATAAAGATGGAAGCTTTAATATAAAATTATATTTTTGATATCCTTGAAACCTACAAAATGGAAGTTTCTTTTTTTACAATAGAAAATTAAATATATTGAAATCAAAATGAGTTAAGGAGCCATAAAATTGTACCTTTAAATAAAAAAATAAAAAACTATTTTCAGAAATATTTATCAAAATAACAAATCAAAGAATCACTGGTTTCGAGACAGTTCTAAGAAATGAAAACTTTCAATTTCACATGCTTGGTTCCTGTTTTATTTTATTAATTGCGAGACTTCCTACATTTTATAAAATGTCTAATTTGCATAAAAACTCACATCAATATCTTTAAAATGTTAAAAACGTATTTTCACAAGAAATTTTTTTTACAACATCTTTCGGAAAAGTTTTCTTTACATTCAAAATTTCCTAATCTGAATATATGATCGAAAATGTTCTATACCATTAAGTTAAACTAGTGACTTTTTATAAACTTTATTTTTCTCAAAAAAAAGTCACCTCATCGTCATTCGAAAGGGAACATCATTTCATTCATTCTCCTGTCAAACTATTGAACTTTCCTTTCGGCTAACTACGAGAGCAGACAAGATCCCTCCCCCCCCCCCCCTCATACGGTCAGGGCGGGGTGACCTTTCGTGACCCAGAGAGTGACAAAGTCTGAGGTCGGAGGGTTATAAGTTAAGAGGGGTAGGAAGGCAATTTTTTTTTCTCAGAACCCATTTTGAAGTTTTTAGCACATCACAATATTTGAAATGTTACCTACAAAATAGTTTAACTTGGTGGGCAATGCGCACATCCGAAGTATTTCCAAATATTTTTTTGAAACAATAACATCACTGAAAAAAAAAGCCCGTCTGCTTTGTACTTTAAACGTTGTTTTCTCAAAATGCTGTTTTTTCATACCAATGTACCTTTTTCTCAGGATCTACTCGATATTTTGCTTTGAAATTTTTTTCCCTCGTACATATTGTATTTTTACACAAACAGACATATTCTTTTACAGAAATGTTGATTAGATTTTTAAAAAAAAATCCTAACCATGTTGGTTTTTTTTGGAAAATTTATTAAAAAATTACAAAACATCATAAATCCTAAACAAAACTTTTTTTTTGTTTTACAAGAGGATATCTTAGTCTATGTCAAAGTGTTTTAATATTGGCTGTACAAAATCTTAAGCTGATGCTACTAGTAATTCTGAGTAAAGGTACATAAAAAAGGCCTTTTTAAGATGGACTCGATAAAGCCTTCCGATCCCCATTAAGAACATTTAGAAATGGTGTAGCACTAACGTACACGTCTATCATCGATTTTAAAATAGAAATTGCATAACTCCTATAGGAATCAATCATGAGGCTAATTGCATGCTAGGCACACAATGTTGTTAGTAAAAACTTTGAAAGTTTCATCATTGACGACGTTTTCTCGCCAACGTGGTATGTTGACAAAATTATAAATTGTTTTGGTATTCGGCGACATGATTTAAAATCGCAATGAGGAAAGGTTACTGCGTTTTCATACTATAGCGAGATATGGAATATTTAGCCAGTTTCATTTCAACCCTTTCAATTCCTTCGGTTTTTAGCTTAGTTGATGGCTGTATTGTTAGCGATCTGGCCTTGCATGCCAAAGGTGTCGAGTTCGAATCACAGGTTAGGCACATATGCTCTTTTTGGCTTGGATTCTACTTTAAGCTGTAGTTGTCGCTTGATGAGCCGTCATTGTGCATAAAAATAGATCGTTAAGCGTAAAAAACAACATCCTGTTTTTTCTCTTTTCTTTCAGATAACACTAACACAAAATTAATATGAGTTAATTAAGTACTCAATCAATATTAACTTATTAAAACTGCAAAGATATTTCCTTTTTTTTCCCTAACGGTAAGTGTTTTGAAATTTAAATAACTTTAATAACAGCATATAATATTAAGAAAGTTTTTAGTTATTAACTAACAGTGACTTAGTGAAGAATACATCATTAGATGCTGCTTCTGCATGCGTTAGTCGCAAATCGAAAAAGAAAAAAAAATGCTTTTGAAACATCAAAAAATAAAACAAATTTATTTAACAAAAGTTCATTTTTTAATACAAAAACACATCACGAATATAAAATATTTCAGTATTATGGATCATTATTTACAGTAGTTCCCATAATTTTTTGAATGATGAAAACTCAATAATATAAATTGGTTAAGAAATTAATTTCTAAATGGTACGTTTTATAAATTTTACTTTATATTTTTTCATGGTTACTTTATGAAAATGTGAGAAAAAGCTATTTTATCTAGAAATTTAAATGAAGATACAAACATGAAGAATGATTGTCAAACGGAAGTGTATTTAAAAATAATATTAATAGATTTTTCATTGCCTAAAAAGTGTGTTTATATCTTTATTATTAAATTAAACAGTTTCGAAATTCAGATTTCTACCTACTAAAAAATATATAACTACTGTAAAAGATGGATTTTGAAAGTTAAAATTTAAAAAATAATAACTTAAGCAAGCATTTAAGGGGAGACAAAAGTCTTAGATAACCAGATCAATCGTATTTTTATACAACTTCCTATTGCTCTAAATTCTTTAAAATGCAATATTTTTAATTTATTTTTTGACATAGTTAATAATAACATATTTATTATGATTATTACTCTGATAATTTTTTAAAATTTAATTTATACTTTATGTATTATGTCTATATTTGAGACTTTGAATTTTAAAATTATTATAAGGCAACCTTTGGTTAAATACACTTTTCAAAGTAAACATAAAATAAATTTATATAAAAATATCACCAAATGCAAATAAACTCTCTATTTCAAACAATTGACCATTTCTTTTACCTAATATGCAGTTAAAATTATTTTTTAAAAAATAATATACTTCGCGCATCCAAAAGTTGCAATTTTTCACAACATAAAATATTTATTTTTCCTAATTTAAGAAATATTTTAGCCTCACTAGATAAATCTTGTGTGTTTTCATTATCACGGAAAAAAGATTTAAATATTTATTTCAGAAGGGAGGGTTTGGAGAGTTTCCATTTGCAGCCTAAATGCGTTTTACAAGTAATATAAATTACTTTCAATAGACTTTTTAACATTTAATTATGCCTTATTTTTAAAGGTTGAAAGTTTCAGTTTAAAAAAGTATCTGGCGTATTTTTTTTTTCTCCCCTTTTTTTTTTTTTTTATCTTTTCTCTACTCCATAATTGTGCTACTATTTGAGCAAAATGCATAACTTAATAATAGTAACTGCATAACTTCACTTTGAGTAATACGCATAGCTTCGTTATACATATTATGTGCATTTGCTCATTCGACTGTTTTTTTTCTCCTTGTTTTTTTCACCCCCACACTATTTTGTGCGAATATCCATCTTGTACATCTTACTGTTGAATAAATCCCTTCAGCTGTAAGTGAAAAGGTAGATCAAGAATTTAGCGCCAGTCCCCCCCCCATGGTGTTAATTGATGGACTATCGCGTTTGAAGGGGGTCTTTCTTTTTCACACAAGTGCTTCGGAATAAAATATCAAGCTGCATGTGCCTGCAGCTAATAGGGTGGGGGAAAATACAAAAGAATCCCTGATGAGGGTAAATGATTTTCGGGAACTACTCTCTACCAAGGAGAGGCAGTCACTGCTATTTTGTATCCTTATGTTAAGTTGGTGAACATGTGCGAAAACACGTAGAAAAACAAATTAGTTTTTTTCTGAGAAAAGAAAACCACATTTTCTGTGCAGTGGTTGGTGTCCATTGTCGGGCGACAATGAACTATTAATGTTGTAAAATCTACTTTGTAGTTGGAATTTTTATTAAAATATAAAATTGGAAATAATTAGATTATAAAAAATGCTGTTTCAATTCTGATTTGACTATTAAATGGAAGATATTGATTAACACAAAATATATAAAGTAAAATAAAGCAAATTTAAATAAATAATTATTTATACAACGAAAGGAGTGGAGAGTAACTTTTGACGATATTACCGTCAAGTATATTGTAGTAACATTAAAATTTCAAAATGTCGGCGTAGGAGTCATAAAAGATCGACTTTCTAAGAAGTGTGTGCAAAGACTAAAGGTTTAGAAATATCTTTTAGAACTTTCCATTGAACATGGCGTCTCTAAAATTGAAACACTTATAAGTAGGAACTATTTTTTTAATAGATATCTATATAGAACCATTTCATGTATAATTCATGCAAAAGGATAAATAATATAATCATCAGTGTAATAATACTATGAAATAGTAGACTCAGCTTTCATAACATAATTATTTATTGAGAAGTTTATACAGAAGCATAGAAAAACATTTTAATTTTTCTGTCAAATTCTAGTTATTAAAACTTACAATGATGATAAAGTAATCTAAAATGTGGGGCTGGAAGAATTTATTTTAGTAATTAAGAAATGTTAACTTAAAACTTTGGAAGTCTTACATTTACTGTAGATATATGTAGAATCACATCACTGAAGATTGAGTGGGTAGATAAAGAAATTTGTATTAAATGGAAATAAAACTGTTTATCAATACAACTTTAGTTTCAGTTGAAGACTTGTTGTTCATTATAAGTACCAACATATCCGTATAAACATGCCAGAATAAAATCTTATAAATATTTCCTTTTTTAAAATTGCTATTTTTATATTTAGTATTTCTGTCTTTTATTTTTGTTTAAAATCTGATAAAATCCTTTAAAAGTCAAAAACTAAGAGCAGAGGCAGATGTATGAATTATGTTTGAAAAACCCATTTTAGTCAGGTTACTTAAGATACAATGGGTTGTCCATTGTCGGACAACTCTTTTTCAGTATCCGCTTTGTATGTTTAACTGTGCTGAACTTCACACCAGTTACGATAAAAGGAATTTCGTTAAAGGTTGTGCCCGAGAAGGTGTTGGAATGCCTGGGAGGAAAAGGATTTAGTACTCCTTTAAACACATTGCATGAGCTTTTGAGTTAACCTATGGCATGCAAGAACGTCAACAACACAGCCATCAACTATGCTGAAAATAGAAGGAATTGAAAGGGTTGAAATGAAAATGGCCAAATATTCTCCTTATAGTATGAAAACGCCGTGACCTTTCCTCATTGCGATTTTAAGCCATGTCATCGAATACCAAAAACAATTTATTATTTTTTCAACATACCGCGTTGGCGAGAAAACGTCGTCGACGGTAAAAATTTCAAAGCTCTTACTGACCATGTTGTGTGCCTAGCGTGCAATTAGTCTCACGATTGAATCCCGTTGGCGTTATGCAATACCTAATTTAAAATCGATGATAGGCTTGTAACAGTTAGTGCATCACCATTTTTAAATTCGCTTGAGCAGCTCGGATATTCTTCCTAATAAATCCTCCCAAGATCCTTGCCTGGTTATATCTCACTGGATCCTTGAAGTGTCATAACTCACTCATGTCATGTCTATATATCTATTGAATATGTCTATTGAATCCCGTTGGCGTTATGCAATACCTAATTTAAAATCGATGATAGGCTTGTAACAGTTAGTGCATCACCATTTTTAAATTCGCTTGAGCAGCTCGCATATTCTTCCTAATAAATCCTCCCAAGATCCTTGCCTGGTTATACCTCACTGGATCCTTGAAGTGTCATAACTCACTCATGTCTATATATTCTCGATACTATAAAATGTCTTTTCCTCTAAGTCAAAAAGGGGAAAAAATCTTCGAAATATAAAAATTTCATAATTTAAATACTAATTATAATAAAAAATATTAATAAAAACTTACCCCATACGTACGCAATACGCACCCCTCCCCTACTATATCTCTCTAGATCCGCGCCTGACAATCATCTTATACATACATCAACTTGCTTTGCATTATATCAGATTTACGAAATGTTATAACTCACTCATGTCTATATATTCTCTATACTATTAAATGTCTTTGCATCTACGTTCCAAAAAGAAAAAGAAATATCCGGAGTATAAAAATTCCAGAATTTAATGACTTTTTACTTATTAAAGATATTAATAAAAACTTTCCCCATATGTACGCAACATGCCCCTCGCCCCTCCTAATATATATCTCTAGATCCGCGCCTGACAACCATCTGACACCTCACTCTTACCCAGCATCATATCTGTTGGGAAACGCACGGAGGTTTTTATATAAACTATAAACTTACTTTATTGTGCGGTTCCATTTATATCTCACGTTAAATTTTTTCCCGGTATTTTACCGATGTTTTGACGACATATCAACAAGTCGGATCGGATGAATTCACTTCACTTACTTTGTAAGTTTGTGACTTGACTTGATTTGATCCGAGTTGTATTTTTTGAGATTTTGAAACTGGTGTGTTAGAGTGATCTAATATCCTTATGCTAATTTTTGTTACTCGGTCATGTGACCGTTGATTCAAGTATTTAAACTGTATGGATCGTGTACTCTTTGGCGTTTTTTCTTTTCCATGCCTTATCGGCATGAAGTAACTCGATTTAGTGTGCGGGTCGCACAGGAATGATTAGCCAATTGCAAGTTATTTATTTCTTTTACTGTAAATAAATTTTGTACTTTTAAACGTCTCTAAATCTTTTCCAAAAGAAGTCATTTCACTGTGCATAGTTGAGAAATCTTTAAAGCCCTCAACAAACCGCAACATGGTTATGGGCCTTTTTTTGAAACGCAGGTCTTTTTTGGAATTTAACTAGGGTTGAGACGGCGGGCCACTCGAAGTATTCTTTGCTCATTATTTTCAATCTTGCTCAACTTGGATAATCTTGGTGCTATCATGGACCACCAAATAATCGAAAAGCTTCATGCCGGCAACTATAACACGTGGCGTGACGACGTTAAAGTTTTACTCATGGAAAAAGGAGCATGGCAAATAGTTGAAGGCAAAGAACTTCATCCAGTTGGAAAAGTGCCGGAGCCGGGTGGACCCCATCCCGATGACCGGGCCTACGAAAAAATAGTTCGTGATTTCAACCTAAGAAGGGACAGAGCCTATAGTACTATTTACCTAAGTATAGAAAAGGAACTACGGCCCTTAATATCAGAAATAGACGACCCAGTCATGGCTTGGAAATTGCTCGCCGACCATTTTAGACCAGACTCAAGAGCCCGACTTATTGGTCTTACAGACGATTTTTTCACCTGCAGAATTTTTCCAGGTGAAGATATTGGCATTTATTCAGCCCGTCTCAAGAAAATTGTATCGCAGTTGGCGGATGCTGGTAAACCCATTGAAGACTGGTACCATTCATTCCAAATGATCCGTTACCTACCCCACGAGTTCAACGGTATCGTACAGTCTATCTACAGGTGGGAAGATGACCAGTTTAAAGCCGATAAAGTGCTGACGGAACTTTTAGCTGAGGAGGCCAGACTGAAGCAGTGCAGCAAAGACCAAGAGGTATCAGCCTATCATGCAAATAGTAAACAGAGATCGTCCCAGTCATCAAATAAAAAGGAAAATAGGAGCAAGACAAGGAACCAAGATAGTAATAGGTCAAGAACCCGCACTCGACGGCAAGCCCAGAAGACAAGACCCGAGTCAAGAAGACAACAGACTAGTCTGATTATAGAAGCCAACGCAAGCGGTTCTCCACGAGCAGATAAAACCCATTGGGTATTTGACACCGCAGCAACCTCTCACTTTTGCTGTGACCGGAGCCTAATGGACGACTTCAAGCCCCTCAAGAATACTGATGTCACCGTGGCCATTGGTGGAGTCACATGTCCAGTAGAAGGAACCGGGGAAGTCTCGCTCCAATTCAACGTAGATGGTGAGTTGGAGGACATTTTACTTACTAAAGTACTTTATTCACCTAAATTACGGCAAAATCTAATATCAGGCAGTGTAATAGATAAAGCGGGTCATAGTTATGTTTGTAAAAATAACGTATTAAATGTATATCATAGGGATGGCCGCAAGCTTTTTTATGCCAGGAGACATAACGGTCTTTATTTGATTAAACCCAGGTATTGTAAAGATATTGCATCGGAATTGTCTAAAGTTAATACCATTACAAGTCTTTCTACTTCGGTTGAAAAAGATGCTAATGTCTGGCATAAACGTTTTTGTCATATCAATCCTAAATATGTTACCAATACCAGTAGAAATGAAGGTGTTAGGGGTTTGCCAATTCTGAAAATGGATAAAATAAAATGTGACCCTTGCAAACTAGCCAAGTCCCGCCAGAAATCTTTTAAACCCATTGGGCAGATTAGATCTACCAAGCCACTAGAATTAGTGCATATGGATTTGTGCGGCCCACTTCAAACTACTGCCATTGGCGGGTATCGTTACTTTTTGACAATAACAGATGACTTTTCTCGAAAAGTAACGGTTTATCCCGTAAGGGAGAAAAGGGAGGTTTTTAAATGTTTTTCTGGATATTTAAAGAGAGTCGAAAGATTTCTGAACTCCAAGATAGGGAGTGTACGTGTAGACAATGGACTCGAATTTTGTAACTCTGATTTCGATACCCTCTTCGAGGAGCTCGGTATAAGGTCAGAACGGACCAACACTTACAGTCCCCAGCAGAACGGTGTCTCTGAACGTTTTAACTATACTGCTACCGACGGTATAAAAACCCTTCTTAACGATAGTAGTCTTGGAAACCATTTTTGGGCGGAAGCTCTATTTTGTTTCACCTATGTATGGAACCGTGTTTGTCACGGGAATAACAAATTGACCCCATTTGAACTATTTGGTGGCAAAAAGCCTTCCGTTAAGCATCTAAAGCCTTTTGGTGCGACTGCATTTTTGGGTATTCCCAAGCAGCTAAGACGCAAACTCGATATGAGAGCCAAGAAGGGAATCATGGTTGGTTATGCACAGAGGACAAGGGGCTATCGAATTTGGTTACCCAACGAAAGAAAAATCGTTGAATCTATTAACGTAACTTTTGAGGAGGACCTTAATATTATTAAAAGCAGTGGAGCTGTACTGGACCCCCCCAAAACACCTCTAAGAGTTCCTTTAATGCCTGATCTGACTATGTCCGATTCCGACTCTGATCAGAAATCTGATGTTGAAAGTGATCCTGATTCAGATGATGAACCCAAGTCTGATCAGGAGCCTAAACCAGGTCCGAGTAAGGCTGAGCAGGCACCTACTGTTACTCCTGATATTACTTTTGTTAGAGAAGTTGTTCCTAGACAAACTGGTTCGAGGACAGATATCTACTACCGTATCCCAGACCAAAAGGTTAGACTTCGCTCACACAATGATGTAAGAGAGTACTGTGAAGCTAATAACATACCCTATGACAGCACAAAATTTAATTTTCAAGGGAAAAACACGGATACAGAGGAAGTAACAGTTGAGATGGTTAATTTAACTAATACGTGACTAGATGTAACTATTCCTACCACCTATAAACATGCTCTTAGAACACCTCAGGCTGATTTATGGCATAAAGCCATGCAGGAGGAAATCTCTGTAATGCATAAAAGAAATGTTTGGGATCTTGTTTCTAAGACTACTAAGGGCAAGATAATTGGCTGCCGTTGGGTTTTTGATATAAAGCGGGATGACCAAGGAAACATTGCCAGATATAAAGCTAGATTAGTCGCTCAGGGTTTCAAACAAATACCTGGTATACATTATGACGAAGTTTTCAGTCCGGTAGTTAATTTTTCTGTGATTAGGTTGTGTTTTTCGATTTTTGTGTGTAAGCTTAATTGGACTCATTGCCAAATAGATATCAAATGCGCTTACTTGTACGCAAATCTAAACGAGACCATCTTAATGTCACAGCCACCTGGATTTGAAGACTCAAATAAACCAGACTTCGTTTGTAAGCTCAATAGAGCAATTTATGGGTTACACCAATCTGGCAGGGAATGGTTTCTAGAAATTCACAATGTTTTAATTGGTTTAAATTTTCACAAGCTTGATTGGGCAAATTGTATTTATACTCATTGTGATAATGTAATTTTGTTATTGTATGTTGATGATATAGTTATTTTTGCTAAAACCAAGATTTTAGTCAACGAAATTGTTGATAAAATAAGCAAGCATTTTGATCTAAAGATATTAGGTGAAACCCGGAAATTATTGGGAGTTGAATTTGTTCAAGATGAAGATAACCTATATATTCATCAAATTACTTACATTGATCATATTTGTAACACTTATAGTAGGTATAAATACCCAACCACTTCTTTGCCTATCGCTGTTGGAACGGTGTTATCCAAAAACCAATGTCCTAAATCTAATGAGGAGATTTCAGAAATGTCTAAATTGCCTTATAGGAATATATTAGGTTGTCTTGCATTTCTAGCAAGCAGGACTCGTCCTGACATTTCTTATGCAGTAAACATACTCTCCCAATTCCAATCTAATCCTGGCATGATTCATTGGAATACTTTACTCAAATTGGTAGGATATATCCACCAGACCGAGGCCTATAAGTTAAATATTTCAAATGTAAAAGATATAAATCTAATGTGTTACAGTGATGCAGACTTTGCTGCGAATCGGGATGATCGCATTTCTATTGGAGGTTTAATTCTGTTTATCAATGAATCACCCATAATGTGGCGTACATTTAAACAAAAATGTGTTAGTTTATCTACGCTGGAAGCTGAGTACGTTTCACTAACTGAAGCCTCGAAAGAGCTTGTTTGGGTTGTAAGAATTTTAAATGAATTTAAAGATTTAAACATTTTGAATGTTAGTTTTGAAAGCCAATTATTGTGTGATAATCAGGCAGCAATTAGTTTTTCTAAATCCTCCATTGAAAATCACCGTACAAAACATATTGATGTAAAATTCCATTTCATTAGAAACTTGGTCCTAGAAAATTTCTTTAAGTTGAAGTATGTCAATACGAAGTCAAACTTAGCTGATTTGTTCACCAAACCCTTGCCTAAGATTGGATTGAAGTCACTAGTAGATAGGATTTTTGTAGTTTAAATTTTTGGTCTTATCCTAATATGTGTAATTGTTTTCTATTTCATGTCTGCCCTGCTGTCTGCTGATGGTTTTAACGGTCCCCGCCGAGGTGATGTTCTGCTTCTTCGGAGAGTGCTTTCGAGGCGTACGAGCGGCCTCTCGTTCCGTCTCGGGAGAGGTGCAAATGTAATCTGCCAGAGTGCGAGGAGATCGCATTCGCCGGAGGAGTGGGCATCATCGGAGCCTTTTTACAGGAGCTTGATTTGGTCGTCTTCAGTTTTAGTCACGTTTTAAATTGCTCCTTATTTCCCAACCGTACAGCAGCCAGCCGGACACACATATTTTTTTTGAGCTTATGAAGTGCGTAGTATGAATGTTTTCAGGAACTATATTTGTGCTGAACTTTCATATTGGACTCAAGAAAGAGTCTAGTTAAAATTTTGTATTTTTCTGCAAGGTGTGCTGAAATTTTTTTTTTGAATTGTAATAGATCACTCTGGATAACAGTTTTTGAAAAGATAATTTTATTGGTGCTATTATTAGTAGGTTACCGAGAACTTTTTGAAATTTTTTTCTCGTGTTTACCGTGATATAGGCGGGCCATTGTTGGGAAACGCACGGAGGTTTTTATATAAACTATAAACTTACTTTATTGTGCGGTTCCATTTATATCTCACGTTAAATTTTTTCCCGGTATTTTACCGATGTTTTGACGACATATCAACAAGTCGGATCGGATGAATTCACTTCACTTACTTTGTAAGTTTGTGACTTGACTTGATTTGATCCGAGTTGTATTTTTTGAGATTTTGAAACTGGTGTGTTAGAGTGATCTAATATCCTTATGCTAATTTTTGTTACTCGGTCATGTGACCGTTGATTCAAGTATTTAAACTGTATGGATCGTGTACTCTTTGGCGTTTTTTCTTTTCCATGCCTTATCGGCATGAAGTAACTCGATTTAGTGTGCGGGTCGCACAGGAATGATTAGCCAATTGCAAGTTATTTATTTCTTTTACTGTAAATAAATTTTGTACTTTTAAACGTCTCTAAATCTTTTCCAAAAGAAGTCATTTCACTGTGCATAGTTGAGAAATCTTTAAAGCCCTCAACAAACCGCAACAAATCAAACGTACGAAGTGTCTTTATATTCTCGATACTATCAAATCTCTTTCGTCAAAAAGAAACGTCAATACGTCAAGAAAGAAAAAGAAAATCTTAAATATAACAATTCCATATTTTAATAACTTAATACAGATATTAATAAAAACTTTCCCCATATGTATGCAACGCGCACCTCCGCCTCTCTAGATCCGCGCCTGACAGTCACCTGTGAGACATCAGTCTTACCTTTTATCATATCTAATACATGATGTGTCTATATATTCTCGATACTATTAAATCTCCTTTCATCTAAATAAAAAAAAGAAAGAAAAAAAAAATATCCGAAATATACAAATTCCATACTTTACTAACTTATTACTTATTAAAGATATTAATAAAAACTTTCTCCATGTGGCAACACGCACCTCCGTCTCTCCTAATATATATATCTCGATCCGCGCCTGATAACCATCTGACACATCAGTGTTACTTTGCATCATATTAAATATACAAAGTTTCTATATATTCTCGATACTATTACATCTCTTTCGTCAAAAAGAAACGTCTCTACGCAGAGAAGGGGGGGGGGGGAAGGGGAAAAAAACCGAAGTATAACAATTCCATATTTTAATAACTCATATATTATTAAAAATATTAATACCTTGAATTAACATTAATTTAATCAAGACTGTAATAAAATATTTCGTTAATATTTAAATAACACCAATAATATTCAGCCGGGAGGAGGGGTTAAAACATAACTTCAACTTTGTGCCTTCTTGAATACGTACGCAAGTCCCACCATTCAGCTTCGATAGTTCCTCGTAAGAAAATCGTTTTCCCACACAACACCCTCGATCCGCGCTTTCTTGGTGGTGACTTGTCCGGTGGCGAGATGTCCGGGGGATGAGATGTCCGGGGTCGAGTTGTCCGAGGGATGAGATGTCCGGCATCCGAGATAACAGCATGTATATATAATTTTAAAAATATGAACAGCACAGTATAATTTTTTTTTATCTAAGGAATAATAACATTTTCGTTTTGAGTTGATTATCGTATCTAATTGTCAATTGCATCATTAGATATTAACACATAAACACTTATTACACAGACAATCTTTTTAGTTTCTTGATTGTCTAAAACATACTTTGTTTATGTTGACCTGAAAACATCCAGTTTAGTTTTGTATGGCGAGCCATACCAATTTGGAAAATGAAATGGCCACTCAATTCAGCAAAACAACGGTAACTTTTTTTTTTTTGCGTAGTGTTCCTATATTTGTCAATTTTATTCGACTAGTCATTATGCAACAACTGATACAGCAATAGTTACTACCCACCACTTTTTCGCCTTAGAACCCCTTGACCCCCCCTGAGAAGTTTTTCTCTCGCCAACAATCTTAGCGGGTGGTCCTGAAACCTCCTTGGTCCCGTCCTTACCTCAGGCATTGAGCAGTTGTCGGTCGCTTTTCTACAACTGTCCACAATACCCCCGTACTTTTCTTAGAATTTCTTATCATCCCTACTAATCGAAAAAGCGAGGAACATGAGTGAACGATTGGGATTTAAATGCATTGGGCTTAGGAGAAGAAAAAAGTTTAGTAATGCAATTAGCTTTTATATTGATATAATAATAATAATAATAAATCAAAAATACGAACTTCCGTCCCGGACCGGCACATTTTTCACAGACACTGACCGGCCCGGTGATTGCACCGGACAACCCTATGACCAGTACGCCCCTGGATATATATCAATCACATTCAAGTCCCTACGTATCCAGCCGGATAGACAAGAAGTCAAAAATATTCACAAATGCTAAAACGAAACGTACCTTGTAAACCAAACTTAACAAAATAGCTGTCTTCCTAAGTTTAATGTCCACTTTGATTCGAGATGAACCCAGTCCAGCACCAAGAGTTTAAGTATTGAAAAACATAATTCCCAAAATTGCCCCGCATAAAACATTTAAAACTTCACTGCCATCTATGTTCCAAGAAAAAATTAAAAAAATTTATAATAAAATATTTAAACCAGTTAGGGCTATTTAACTGAATTTCAATATCGCCCGAAAAATGGAATCGGAAAAAAAAAAAAAAAAATCCAAAAGACGAAAATTCAAAAATATTTAGTAAATTCATTTTTTTACAAATTGTCCCTAAAAATTCCAAAAGCCAAATTAAAGTACGTAGCATTCTTGCAAATACTCTTAATTTTATTTAGTTGTGTATAATAAATATTTCTAAAAATCTTGAAATTGCTATTAAAATTCGAAAGACAAATAACTTCAAAATTAAAATCCTATCTTTTGTCATAAACCCCAATATAATGAATTATGGATTATCTCTAAATTTAAATCGAAATACTGAGCTCTCTTGTAATTATTATTTTAAATCAAATCCTTCAGGTAAATCTCTATAATTTTGTCCAAATCATTGAAATTAAAAATAATTAAGTCATCAATATATCTAAAAGCTTCAATATTATTATATTCTAGAAATCTCATTTCGAGTAAATAATAATTGGCAAAGTCGCTAGAAAAGCTCTTTCCTTAGGAATTCCTTTAGTTTGTCTATAAAAATGGTTTCCATTAAATAAATTATTTTCAAAACCATTAAATTAGCAAAACTCTAAAAATTCTATCTTATTTAAATCGGAGTCTAAGAAAATTATTAAAAATATCAGAGCAAATTAATTCATTTTTTCAAATTAAATCATCATGTGGTATACTGGTGAACAAATTCTCGAAATCAAATGTATGAACAAACTCAATTTTGTTATTATTAATAAAATCCAAAATCTCATTATTTTAAATCAAGAAATGATTTTCAAACATCTTTACCTTGTCCAAAACAAGTTTTAAAAATCTAAAAAAAAATTTCTTAGAAAATCATTGTAAGAATTTGTAGAGCAAGTTACGAAACGAAATTTCAAAGCAGATTTATGAAATTTAACTGAGGGATAAAGGTAAGGATATTTCATTCATGAAATCTTAAACTTAATTTTTTTGTTTTGTTGCAAAAGCCAAAATCCTGTCATTCAATTTCTTTTTGGTCGAATGAACTTTAACATAAGTATCGTTTCCTTTAGAATCATTAAACATTGAATTTCTAAAATAACTCTTGCAAATAATACAAAAATTTTAGTAGTTTTATCCACCAGTGAAATAATTCAGATTGGATTATTATAGTGGTGGATAATGTTGCTAATAATTTTTATATTATTTGCAAGAGTTTTTAAGCAATGCATTTTTGGGGGGCGAAAAGTCCTTGAAAGAAGAATCAAGCCTGGTGGAGTTGAAAGTGTAACGTCATCTGCGAAAACTATTGCTGTGGTCTGGCCAGGGCCCGATTTAGAATTTTTTTTACTGTAGGCCCAACATTCAGAGAGGGGCCCCCAATAGCAAATATTTATTTCCTTACGTCACAATATTACCAGATCAAGCTACATTCGTTAAGACAAACTTTTTACAACTAAAACTCATAGTTTACTTTCACACGATTTTTTTGTTATAATTAGTATGATCTTGATTTCCTTAAAACTTTTGAATTAATCATGCCCCCCCCCCCCCATGAACACTGATTTTAAAGCACACTTTCCAGTATTTTAAACTTACATTTTACCACAGGGTTCACAAATTATATAATAATAAAGATTGCTTAATTTTAAAACAATAATTGTAAATAATGCAAAGTAACATTTCCACTGTTTCCACAATCTCACAAAAAAGTCCACGGAAGAGCCTGCAAACCAACCAATCACAAAGACTTTCATTTCATAATATAAGAAGTTGTATATGGTTGGTTGGTCTAACTTAACTCTCTGTGACTATAAAAAATATGGAATTTGCGGATGTGTATCTAAATTTTTTTTTATTTTTGTTCAGTACTTCCCATTAAAAGTCCATTATATTTACAATTTTCAGAAAACTTTCAAAATTTGGGGCCCCTAGGCCCGGGCCTAGTGGGCCTAATGGTAAATCAGGCCCTGGGTCTGGCCCGATCAACTGAAGAGGGAAAATAACAGTTTCACGAATTCACGATGGCCCCGGTTTCAAAAGTGTTATCTGGGTTTCCTCTGACACCCAATAGGTTACCACAAATCGCTTCTATTTTGGCTGCAAAATTTATAATCTCTCCCGTGGCATTTATTTTGGCTGGAAAACCAAACTTGGCGACTTATTAAAAAACTAGTACCGAGACACATAATAAATAGTGTCGCCATCTATTTTGTAAAATTTTAACTAATTGATTGTAAATATTATGATATTTTTTGAAATGCAATTTAAGGGTTTACTTAATAATTTTGACATTTAAAAAAAATATATTTAATTTTTAAATTTTTTAAAAAACTATATTCAATTTGATTAACTTTTTGAAACATATTTTTATTTTACTTAAAAGATTAAACATCTTTTAAGTAAATGAGTTCAGCAAATTATAATGAAACTATCTAAAAACAAGGACTATATTTTTATTTTATATTGAAATTGAAATGGAGAATTTATTTTTAATTTTAGAAATGGTGTTCCTATATTTTTTTACTATATAAAAACTTTTATTTATGGATTTTATTGACGTATTAGATAAGCAATATATAATTATGTGGTTTGCATTTTTTTCAAAATATATTTTTACATTTAAAATTTATCGTACACTTATTTTTAAAATATTTTTCACTTATTGCCAAAGCGAAATGTTTAGCAAATTGTATAATTGATTTAAATTTGAAATACATGCAAGGATCGCCTCTAATTCAGTGGAATTGCAAGAAAAAGAAACATAAGTTTTTTTATCGCCTGTCCCCGATGTCGTTCCGATATCTTTTGCCGATCAAAAAACGATTATTAGAAATTCCACCGGCCACCGATCTTGGGAAGATATCTTTTGCCGATGAGTTTAGGGTCATCGGCAGACGAGGAAATACCGGTGTGTTTATATATCAGTCTGGGGAATCGCCGATGACTTTGATGAATTCCGATCATTGGCCGACGAAACGCCATGCAGTGATTGCTACTAGGGTATCTTCTATTAAATGCCACGAGACAGGCACAACTCCGATCTTATCCACTGAGTCAAGCCTATGAACCGTTTCTAGGTTTTTGATCACTAACAACAACTTATTTTGTCTCGTTACAGACAAAACATCATTAACTCCTTTTATGCTTGAGAAAGTATCCCTAATGAGAAGTGGTTTTGAGGTCGGGATAAATCCAGAATCATGGGTCGCTGAGAAGATTACCCGGACTTCCGAGAAACCATTGGAAAAAGCGTAATTCGCTTTTTCGATGTTCGAAATGTTCGCCGCGTAAACTCTATCGCTGAGTCGTGCTTCTTTTGGGGTAAGAAAAAAATCTTCCTCTGAATCTTCGCGGGAACGCTTGAGCGACTCCTGCATTATCACCGTGGAACACCCTCTTCTCGGGGGCGTTCCCGAAAATGAACACAACAACCGTAAAGTCTGATACAAAACAGTAGAAGACGAAAATAAAACTTAAGCAGCCCAACCGGACTGGAAAAGGACAGGAAACCGCAGTATGAAGTTCAAAAAGCTCTAGAAGCCACAGGAGGAACAACCGCAACCAACCACGTCGGCAACGAAAACCCCAAGACCTTTCAAATTGTTTTTGACATGTTTCGATGCGAGTTGAGTTGTAAATTTCAGTTTTGCAATGTTTTTTTTTTAAATGAAATTGCAAAAATTCAATATTTTCTTCTAACTCATCAAATTGATGAGGTGGATTTTTTTAAATGAACATGTTGAAAATTATGAATTTTAGATAAAGCATTATTTTAAGTGATAATCTTTCGACTGGCAACACCTAGGTCACGCTTGTGACTAATCACAATGCCCATTTAGAAATATATTCTAGTTTTCATATTTCTTTAGCCAATCATAATCCAAAAATATTATTTCCGTAAAATGTAGTAGATGACTGTGATGACAGTTAAATAAAATCTATTTTTGTTCCTCTGATTTCTTTAATTAAAGACTAGTAAGGATTGTTTTAGTCCTGTTTGTGCTGTGTCTTGTTTTCAAATGCTCTTGTACCATATAATGGCATTAATCGACGCAGAATCCGCAGCCTCACCGTAGTTGGAAGTCCTGTCCGGGGCGTATCTGGAAAATAAAATCGGCTGATAATTTTAGATTTGTGACTGCCCAAATCTATAATAATAAAACAAGCTGTCTGTTTGTGGATCTATTCTCGAGTGACACATAATGTCAATGATGACATCACAGTATTGTCTGCTAGCCGAAAATGATTGGCACGGTTGCTGTATTTTGCCAATTAGATATGCACCAAAATTTTATAAAAACTAAAATTTGACATATTCATTTAAAATGTAAGACATTTTAATAATAACAGTATGGTAGAAATTTTTCTCATGTACCTTTAGATATCATTTTTAGGACATAAAATTCACAATAAATGTGTGTAATATATTATAAAATTCAACGATCACTTTCTGATTTGGTATTTGATCAGTAACTTCTTTTGAGCGGTGGCTAACCGGATGTAACTTGTTTATTTTTATTTTGCTGCCTGAACTTGACTGATTGTTGTGGCTGTATGCATTATATATTTTTAATTAATAATTTAAAATAGTTCAATCTTGCATTACCTAGAACGTTCGGAACGGTACGCATACAGGGCGGACATACGTTTTTTTCTTTTTCCTCGCAAGAAAGAAAAAAAGAGGTGTAGATTCTTGCTGTGAAATGGAAAAATTGGACACCGACTTCATTTTCATTCATTTTTGCTGCTAACATTTTCAAACAAGCGTATGTGCATGAAAATGCTGTTTATTGATTTGTGGGGTAATAGTGCGCTATAGGATCCTGGTGAGTTTTGCCTTTACTTAAAGGCCAAATAATTTTACGTTTTCCTTCAATTCTCATTTTCCAGGGATGAGAGTTTTCCTCCTTTTGGAGGATTTTCTCCTTTTTTGTTTTTTGTGTAACACTTTCTCTGTTTCGAGGATCCTCATTTTTCTGATCCGAACCAGTTTTTCCTGCAAAAAGTATACTTTTCCTCATGTCTAAACAAAAGATTTTCCCTGTTAGCTCCCCTTTCCTCACGAATTACTTCAGAAACTCCTAATATTTTAAATGCAATTATTATCTAGTATGAGAAATTTCATTGTATCTTTAAAATTATGGAATCATCCTTCCTCCATACTTTTTTGTTGAATTTTTTTGTATTCCTTTTGCAAACTTTTTTGACGAATTTTTGCATTTCCTCCTTTTTGCTCTCTGATCACTCACATCCCTGATTTTCGAAGTAGTGGGGAAAAAAACTTAAATAGTGTTTGTCTGTTACATTTTTGCTCCAATCAATTTTATTAAACTTTGCTAGCTACCTATATTGCATTTATACCGACCTGTTTAAATTAATCTTAGTAAACTATAAAATAATCAGTTTTTAAAAATAAATTCTACTTTCTGGTAACAATACTGAATAGTGACATTTCTTTAGAGTAATTTAATCGGGCAGCTTTTTTTTCCGTTAAATGCTGTTTATTGTGGCGGGCTTTATCTTAAATTATATTTATTTTATTGTTTATATTTTAATTATACTTTAGCTGCCTCTACACTCACTTCATGGGTAAAGATAAAGAGGGGGGGGAGAGGAATTTTGAGAAATCTTCAACTTTTTGGAAAACAACTTTCAATTTTCAAATTTGTAAAAGTACTATTTCCAAAGTAATCACTTCCATCTCCAACTAAGCAACAATTTGAATACAAGTTTCCCGCTCTGAACACAGAACGCATTTGGATGTTCTCTTCACACTGCACAATTTAAATATCTTTTTGAAATACTTTCAGAATGCAAAAGATAAATAGAAGTGTGTCATTAACCAATATGTTTTCATCTCCCCTATGACATGTGTGGTCTATCTTAATACGGAACTCACTTTTTTAACTTTTAAAGATCTCCAACAATGATGTGGTATTAACTTGGTAGTTTTATGAATTAATGCTTAGTGAAACGCTACATGTAATGCTTTTATTTAGGAAAGCCAAGCAAGGATCCCAAACACCTGGATTATGTACCAAATGTCTTTAAATTTGGCAAAGTCAGCTGCACAGTATGAGTGTTGGCTTGTTACCATTGCCAAAAAGAAACTTTCAGTAGCTAGCTTGGTACTTACGTATTAACGCCACCGCAGCTACAGACTTGGCGGTTTTTAAGTGCCGCCAATCTACACTTAAATTTTTTGCGTCAAATCATAAAATAAAACCAAAAGATAACGGTGTGCGTGTGCAAACAACAAGATTACTCTTTATTGACGGCACTTAAAAACCACCAAATCTGTAGCTGCGGTGGCGTTAATACGTAAGTACCGCTAGCTTTAATTAACTTGAAGAAAATGCGTCTTTGGTGGTAGAGAGTCAAACAACGTGCCAAGTTGGAGAGGAGGATTCAGGAAGTACATTTCAAGAAGTTGCTCTTGGGGAAGGAAATGGTATGTCATGTTGTTTTCAATTATTTTGTAATTCTTATCTTTAAAATATTATATTTGCGTAAAAAATGTGCCAAAAACAAAATTGTCTCTCAACACACTTTCTGGTTTCTCAAAACACTGTTGGAATATTCTAGGGCCAGCTTTTCTTTGAACTGTGGGTCGCGACCCACTGTCCACACAGCCTTATTAGAAATATTTTTTGTTGAATTTTATTTGGTAAAAAAAAATTCTTCACAAAAGTTCCTTTTTTACACATAAAATCTCTTTAGGAAAGAACGAGTGTGTTCTTTGAAAAAAATTCAATGAGCCAAGAATGAAGTGGGTCGTTATACATTCAGTTTCTTAAAAGTGGGTTGCAATAGTTAAAATTATGATAAATTATGATCAATGGGCATTTCAAAGTTTACTACCCCTCCTCCCCTAGCATATCACCTTGAATTATATGAGCATTCTAGGATTTAATTTTTTTGTAAGTTACAATAACAGAATATTCAGCAAACACTATGTATATAGTTAAGAAAATTAAAAATAATAAAAAAACTTTTTGGTACTTTTATAAAAGCATATTTTTTAAGACATCCCTGAATGAACCCATATTTTTTAATATCATTAAATCAAATTTAAATTTTTTATCAAATCACTCATGTCGCCCCTAGAAAGTTTTTCTGAGCTGAAAATTGCAGAGTTAAAAACTCTGATAGAACAAATGAAGAATGAAATGTCAGCTCTGAAATCTGATCAGGATGTCCTGCTATTAACTTCAGAACAACTTAATTTAGAGGTCATTGCTCTTCGAGCCGAGAGTAATGATTTCAAGGAAAGAGGAAGATCTTTCTCAGATAAAAGATAAATTTGAAGTTAAAATTCTACATCATGTTGACACCACAATGCTTTCAGTACATTTTAAAATGCATGGATCCATGTGTTCTGTGTATACCAAGACTGGGAACTAAACTCAAATCTTTAATATTTTGGCCAGAAAAATGGACAGTTAAACAGAATCTACCAGTTTGTTTAAAAAGATCGATATTTAAAGATACAAGAGTAATAATAGACTGCACAGAAGTGCACATTGAAAAAGCAGGTAATCTAACTGCCAGATCACAGACTTGGTCCAATTGCAAGCATCACCATACTGTGAAATTTTTGGTTGGCATAACACTTAATGACAATCACTCAATTCTGTTTCATGTCACAGTCATTAGGTGGCCACATTTCCGATAAAGAAATTACTCTGAAGTGTCGCTTTTTAGCAAACATTGAACTTGGAGATGTTGTTATGGCTGATCAAGGTTTCATAATGTCAGATTATTTTAGCATGAAAGGGGCAAAACTTGTGATTCCAAGCCCTTTAGGAAGTAAATGGCAGCTCTAAGAATGTTTCAAACATTAGGGTCCAGGTTGAGAGAGCAATAAGAATGCTTAAACGCTTTGATACATTGCATTCAGTTATTCCCATTACTTTTTAAAATACATTGATGCCATTGTTGTAGTTTGTGCAGCACTCAGCAACTTATTAAAACCAATTGTTCACTAACTATATCAAAGTTTAGAAAATTATAATAAATTTAACTTCCTTTCTTTTGCAAATTTTATATTGCAATTTTAATTTAATTAATACAACTAAAAATGTATTAAGAATTAAACTTGAACGAAATATGCATTTATTGAAATTTAAAAAGTTTTGATTATTCTCTTTTGTTGCATCAACATTTTACAAATCAATTTTAAGATGCAACTTTTATTCCTGTAGTCTTAGTAGATGTTTAATAAAATGATTATTTTATAGATATACAATATATTATAATAAATGTAATTAGCATTAAAATTTAAGTTGTGTTGGCACACATAATTTTGAAATTTTCCTTTATCTGTAATAGTCAAGAAAATTGCCAATATAAGTAAACAATAAAAAATATGTATAAAATTTAAAAAGTTTTGATAAATCTCTCTTGTTGCATCAACATTTTACAAATCAATTTTGAGATGCAATTTTTATTCATGTATTTTTAGTAGATGTTTAAAAAAATGATTATTTTATAGACATATAAATATTGAAATGAATGGAATTAATATTAAAATTCAAGTTGTATTAGCACACCTAGTTTTAAAATTTTCCTTTTATCGGTAAAAATCAAGAGAGTTGACAATATAAGTAAACTATAAAAATCTGTATAAAACCACATCATTGTGCATTATTTAAACAGAAAGTTATTTGAGTTGCGGGAAAATGAAACAAAAATATAGGTTTAATTTAAAAAAAGTTTAATTCCAGAAATCTTTGTTGAAGTGAACTTTGGAAATAGCAAGACCTGCTAATGACCATACAACAAAATCACAGTAGGGCTTCTTGGCAATCGCCATCTGCCTTTGAATTTGAAAGAAGTATTCATAGTTTTCTTTCAAATTTTCTGAAAATAAAAATATATCTATTGAAATATAAATTAATAATTAAAATAAACCAGAGTATAAAATTTAAGCAGACCATCTTTATCTAAATAGAAGTTTTTAATTATTGTGTATATAGAAGAGGGATCTTTGGTTCTATGTGTGAAGGGGCACTTGACCTTAACAAGCCCAATGCGACGAACAGTAAACAATACCGTCGAGTAAGGAACCAAGGAATGGGGATTCTGGGTCAACAAACAAACAAGATTTTTGATATTGAAAACCTTTATGATCTCTTGTTGATTTGTAAATATAAAATTTGATCGCCTTCTCCTCATTTCTTTGGCCCCATTTAATAGCTTGGGATCTTATGGGTTGTTGACTTAAAAATGACAAAGTAAACTTGTCTGTCCAGGTTTTTCTTTTAATAACTTTTCCGAAAGAAGAAGAGCATAATCTTCCCTTCTAATGGAGCATCCAATTGGCATCGTCGGCTAAATCCAATAAGTATTATTCCTTAAAATTTATGAGTATTATGAAATACAATATAAACCCTAAATACAATAGTCAATACAAGAAATTGTAGTAAAACAACAAAATGAGTACAAAAATTTCCATCAAAATACCACTTAAAAGAATGAATTTATTTAATGTTGAATTTCATGTTTCCATCGTCAATTTTGTAAACATTCATGGCAAGATTTTCAAAATAAAGGAGTCGGCAGTTTGATGGAGCAATCAGAACAGGTACAATAGCACTGAATAACTAAATTTTTTTTTTTTTTTTTTTTTTTTTTTTGCTAAAAGGTTGGGAACCCCTGGTTTACAGTATATATTTTATAGGCAAAGTTAATTTTACGATAATGTTTCAATTTTTTCATTGTAGAAAATTTAAGTTTGTTAATTTTTGCTAAAGTTAGCGTTATCGTTTAACATTTTAAAGATGCGATTTTAAAGTGTAATTTTTTTTTTCTACATTAATTTCTTTGTCATAGATACCTAAAGAATGATAATTTTTGTTAGAGTTAGTGTTCACAAGACAATATTTTATGTAGAAAGTAAATTTAAGTGTGTTAATTTTTGTTATAATCATCTCTATTTAGCATTAGCAGATAGTTCTCTGTTGATCCTCCTCAAGTTAAATGAGTCTCACACAAGCATAAAAACTGAGTAAATAAATAACATGGCAGATTCCTTTTTAACAATTTTATTAGTAATGCAAATTTTTATCTTATAGAGTAAGCAGCTAATATGTATAATATCGCTCGCATACAACAGTAAAGCTTTAAATTACAACCGGTTACAACGAATGAAATTAATTTCAAAGTATTTAAAGAGTGATATATAGCTTAGTTAAGTTTTTCTTTTTCTTTGAAAAGAAAGCATTGACTATATTGAAATGTTGTGTTATGCCTTCCTAAGCAATTCTGAAAGTAGAAGAAGAAAAATAATGATCTATTCCTTAATAAAAATGTGAATAATATATTCAAAATTCGTAAAATTTAGAATAATACTTACAAAAATAAAAATCGTCATTTTTTCTATTCAAAGTGATAACTATTCTGTTTCCGAAAAAGTATATTACTAATATATAAACTCGTGTACGATTACACTAATTCACTCAATAAGGTCAGACTTATAACAAAACTCAACCTAAAAAATAATTTTAAAAATCATTGCTTTAATTTCACTAATGGCTTCCATTTGCTCAATATTAAAAAATTAACTCAAATATATTAAGTTCTTTTGCTGTGTATTCAACAACAACAAAAAAAATGATACCTTAGAATGGTATGTCAAACTCCGCGAAGGAAATTGTAACGTTAAGTGTATAAAATTCTCTATCTCAGAAATTTTAACTGTATGTTAATAAATATTTCACACTGCTAATGAGATTAAATAGTAAAACTTTGTGCCTAAAATTGACAAGACCTGATTGATTGAAAAAGGTCATGTGATTATCTATCTCCTAATTAGTTTAAAAGTGTTACTTATAGAAAAATCTGGTATTGCACACATATCTGCAACTCTCTACGCCTATTAGTTTATCCCTTTTGGAAAGAGGTATACCTACTATGACGTTTCATACGATTTAGTTCATCCCTTTTGTAAAGCGGCAAGCTATGAGTAATATCATACCTACAAGTCATCACGTTGTCGCTCGCAAGCGAAATTCTCACGGGGAAAATAAATCCTTCTCTAACTGTATTTTGTACACCATTTTAAATGTAATTGAAAAAGTATATTTTGCGTTTCCGTCAGAGTTTATGCATAGTGGTTCTTAATAATAAGACATATGAGTAGAACATCATTACGTTTTATTGCAAGATCCACAACAAGCTTCATCCAATTTTGAACACATACATTTTACATGTAACACAAATATTTACATAAAACCTTTTAGCAAAAATATGCCGTTCCCTTATAACACTAAAGAAATAAACTAACCCAATCAAGCCAGACCGATCAGACACCAGCTTTGAGCATAGTGCATTTCAGCAAATTTGTAAAAATTTCATAGTCTTTAAGAAATATTTTACCTCATATGTATTGCTAAAGTTGTGTTTTTCAAAATGAGGAACTTGCGCAAGTGAGGAAAATGACTATTTTTTTTTTTTTTTTTTTTTTGTATTTTCTATTGTTATCAAACGTATATATTTGAGCTATGCAATTATTTTGTATCTTTATGCTTTCAATTGGTCAAAAATCGAGTTTGAAATCAATGCAAAAATTATGTGACCAAAAACGCATAAAATATCGGGACGTAGTTATGTATAGATTACGTCGAATCACTCCCTCCTCGTCTAAAACAGGTTTTAGAATTTTTCATCATCTACGCATTGACGTCACACGCACAAGTAGCTTTTTCCCGCCAAATCACGAAGTGAAAAAATATGTTGTTTTTTTTAACTATCTATCCGAGCTCAAATTTTTGTTAGAATGGTATTGTTTTTCATGATTTTTTTCTCTACTTTTATTTCAAAATAAAACAAAAAAAAATTTAAAGTTCCTCATTATCTAGATATTTAAGTAATAAACTCGTTTTTATCAAATATTTTCCCTTTTTTTTCCCTATTAATTTAGTCTTTTGTTTCTTTCCTATGTCGTTTTTTATAGCTACTTACGTGACGATCTTCTGGCGCTTGTTGTCCATGATTATTAGAGGTTGATGAGTAGAAGTATTTATTCCTTTTATTGTATAATCATTTCCTGTGTAGTTCTAAAAATTCTAGGAAAATATTTTGTGTTTTAAGTCATCAGATATACTATCTTGAAATCAATTTTTGGAATTCAATTGAACATATTCCAATACTGTTTTCGTGTTTCATTTTAAATATTTTTTTTTTTTCTTCATTATATCCGAAACTTAGAAGAAATAAAATTTTACTCTTCTGTATTTTTGCATCTTCGAGTTCCTCTATTCTAAACACTGTCTCTTGAATGCCGTGAGATCTAGATGGATGATAAAAAAAAATCTTTAAAAATATATGTAAGTAGTTAGAAAGTGGGCATCAGGGGCGGTGCCGGTGCAGGGGCGATGACGTCACCGGAAGGGGGCATGACCGGATATGACGTCACAGGATATGATGTGACCGGAAGTGGAGTTGAGTTGTTTCCCCCTGCTGCTGTTAGTATCGGTTTCGTTATAAGCTGTTTGTGTATGACGTCACCGTGGGAATGCCGTCATAACTTGTTTTTATATCAAACTTTCGAGCGGTGGCAACACTTTTTTAGTTTCGATTTACCTCTCAGGCGGAGTTGAATTGTTCTAGGGCTGTTTCTAAGTGAATAATTTAGAGTTATAGGCTTTTTGCGTGACGTCACAGTGGGTATGACGTCATAATTTGTTTTATATCAAAGTTTTGAGCTGTGGCAACACTTTTTTAGTTTCGATTTAACTTTCAGACGGAGTTGCGTTGTTAGAGTTCTTCATCTAAACGAATAAGTTAGAGTTATGGACTTTTGTTGCGTGACATCACAGAGTGGGTATGACGTCATGACATGCTTAACGTTAAAAGTTTTGAGCGGTGGCAACACTTTTTAGTTTCGATTTATTTTTCAGATGGAGCTGAGTTGTTCTAGGGCTGCTTCTAAACGAATAACTTAAAGTTATAGGCTTTTATTGTGTGATGTCACAATGATAATGACGTCATAACTTGCTTTATGTTAGAGATCGATAAAATGCTTGCTTGCGATTGGTCGAATTTAAGCACGTGACTAAATGGACGCTTGTGATTGGCTATACAGATTTAGTGAGACAGGTTTCTACTAAGTTTAGGGTAGTGGCGCCATCTAGGGGTGAATTTAAGAGATATTTATATTAAATTTCTAAGATCAGAGATACATGCAAATAAAAAATCTTAACGCGACTTTTAAATTTAATAAAAGTGAAGGCCATTTGCTAAGGGTCTAAAGAACCCTAAACCCGAGCTACACGTGACATTTCAATATTTTATCAAACAATTGTTAAAATATCGACTATCGGACGTTGACTTCATGGAAACTCATCTACCCACCCCCCTTCCCTAACCAATTTTGAATAAGCTAATTTGAAAGACTTTAGAAAATGTTAATTATTTTTAAGCTAAATTTTAAAAGTGAGGACCCACCTCCGGCCCGATACCTCTTTTAGGAAGAATTGGTACCGCCTCACTCCCCTCTATAAAAAGAAAAAAACTTATTCCAAAGAAAGTATATTTCTTTGAAATATGAGGTCACTAACCAACCATCCAATACTGAATTTCATGAAAATTTTAGTCTGTCTAAAAATTTTTTCATGAAAATTTTAGTTTTGAAACAAATTATTTAAACACTAATGTAAAAAAAAATTATTTTTAATAGAAATTTTTACTAATATCTAGTTGTATGTAGCTTTTTCCCAAAAAACTTAATGAATTTCACGAAAACTTTAACGTACCCTTAACAGTTTTCATGAAAATTGTAATTTTGATACAAACAAATTTAACTTTAGTGTTACAGTTTATTCTTCATACAAATGTGCAGAAATATCTTAATTTTTTTTAACTAGCATATCTTTCTTTATGATGTTATTACCAATGACTCCCAATTGGCTCTCAATGGCTCCCAATACCTGTTAAATGCTTCCTAACTGCTCCCAATACCTGTTAAATGTTCTCAATACATGTTAAATACTCCCTAACTGCTCCCAATACCTGCTAACTGCTCCCAATACCTGTTAAATGTTCTCAATACATGTTAAATACTCCCTAACTGCTCCCAATACCTGCTAACTGCTCCCAATACCCGCTAAATGCTCCCTAACTGCTGCCAATACCTGTTAAATGCTTCCTAACTGCTCCCAATACATGTTAAATGCTCTCAATACCTGTTAAATGCTCCCTAAATGCTCCCAATACCTGCTAAATGCACCAGAAATGCTCCCAATAGCTGCTAAATGCTCCCAATACCAGCTAAATGCTCCCTAACTGCTCCCAATACCCGCTAAATGCTCCCTAACTGCTCCCAAAACCTGCTAAATGCTCCCAATACCTGCTAAATGCTCCCAATACCTGCTAAATGCTCCCTAACTACTCCCAATGGCTCTTGAGTCCCGATAATTGATCTTTACCCCAATAAACTTGTTAGAAATTAATCTGTCTATGTTAGTTATTTTAATCAAGATAGTTTTTATGTACAATGATACTTACTTAAGTTGATGAATAGCAACACAGAACTAGCTGCTAATGCTGAATAGAGATCTGATAACTGATTTTGGATACTCTAATGCCTAAATAAGAGAGAAAAAGTAACATACTTGAACATCTTACAACTAAGAATTCAAAAGTGAACGTGAAAATTTACTTTACGAATAAACATCATGTCTTTAAAATGTGTAAAGTAAACTTTTTACGTTAATGTTAAAGTTTTTTATCGTAGAGAGTTTAAGTATGTTACTTTTTTAACTTATTTAGTGATATTCGTACACATTTTAAAGACATGATGTTTATTCGTAAAGTAAATTTTCACGTTCACTTTTAAATTCTTAGTTGTAAGATGTTCAAGTATGTTACTTTTTCTCTCTTATTTAGGCATTAAAGTATCCAAAATCAGTTATCAGATCTCTATTCAGCATTAGCAGCTAGTTCTGTGTTGCTATTCATCAACTTAAGTAAGTATCATTGTACAATAAAAACTATCTTGATTAATATAACTAACATAGACAGATTAATTTCTAACAAGTTTATTGGGGTAAAGCTCAATTATCGGGACTCAAGAGCCATTGGGAGTAGTTAGGGAGCATTTAGCAGGTATTTGGAGCATTTAGCAGGTATTGGGAGCATTTAGCAGGTATTGGGAGCATTTAGGGAGCATTTAACAGGTATTGGGAGCAGTTAGGGAGCATTTAGCGGGTATTGGGAGCAGTTAGGGAGCATTTAGCAGGTATTGGGAGCAGTTAGGGAGTATTTAACAGGTATTGAGAACATTTAACAGGTATTGGGAGCAGTTAGGAAGCATTTAACAGGTATTGGGAGCCATTGAGAGCCAATTGGGTGTCATTGGTAATAACATCATAAAGAAATATATGCTAGTTAAAAAAAATTAAGATATTTCTGCACATTTGTATGAAGAGTAAACTGTAACACTAAAGTTAAATTTGTTTGTATCAAAATTACAATTTTCATGAAAACTGTTAAGGGTACGTTAAAGTTTTCGTGAAATTCATTAAGTTTTTTCGGAAAAAGCTACATACAACTAGATATTAGTAAAAATTTCTATTAAAAATAATTTTTTTTTACATTAGTGTTTAAATAATTTGTTTCAAAACTAAAATTTTCATGAAAAAATTTTTAGACAGACTAAAATTTTCATGAAATTCAGTATTGGATGGTTGGTTAGTGACCTCATATTTCAAAGAAATATATGTTCTTTGGAATAAGTTTTTTTTTCTTTTTATAGAGGGGAGTGAGGCGGTACCAATTCTTCCTAAAAGAGGTATCGGGCCGGAGGTGGGTCCTCACTTTTAAAATTTAGCTTAAAAATAATTAACATTTTCTAAAGTCTTTCAAATTAGCTTATTCAAAATTGGTTAGGGAAGGGGGGTGGGTAGATGAGTTCCCACATGAAGGCAACGTCCGATAGTCGATATTTTAACAATTGTTTAATAAAATATTGAAATGTCACGTGTAGCTCGGCGTTAGGGTTCTTTAGACCCTTAGCAAATGGCCTTCACTTTTATTAAATTTAAAAGTCGCGTTAAGATTTTTTATTTGCATGTATCTCTGATCTTAGAAATTTAATATAAATATCTCTTAAATTCACCCCTAGATGGCGCCACTACCCTAAACTTAGTAGAAACCTGTCTCACTAAACTGTATAGCCAATCACAAGCGTCCATTTAGCCACGTGTTTAAATTCGACCAATCGCAAGCAAGCATTTTATCGATCTCTAACATAAAGCAAGTTATGACGTCATTATCATTGTGACGTCAGACAATAAAAGCCTATAACTCTAAGTTATTCGTTTAGAAGCAGCCCTAGAACAACTCAGCTCCATCTGAAAGATAAATCGAAACTAAAAAGTGTTGCCACCGCTCAAAACTTTTAACGTTAAGCATGTCTTGACGTCATACCCACTCTGTGACGTCACGCAACAAAAGTCCATATCTCTAACTTATTCGTTTAGATGAAGAACTCTAACAACGCAACTCCGTCTGAAAGTTAAATCGCAACTAAAAGAGTTTTGCCACAGCTCAAAACTTTGATATAAAACAAATTATGACGTCATACCACTGTGACGTCACGCAAAAAAGCCTATAACTCCAAATTATTCACTTAGAAACAGCCCTAGAACAACTCAACTCCGTCTGAAAGGTAAATCGAAACTAAAAAAAGTGTTGCCACCGCTCGAAACTTTGATATAAAAACAAGTTATGACGGAATTTCCACTATGACGTCATACACAAACAGCTTATAACGAAACCGATACTAACAACAGCAGCAGTGGGAAACAACTCAACTCCACTTCCGGTCACATGGCTTCCGGTGACATCATATCCTGTGGCGTCATATCCGCATACGTCATATCCGGTCATACTTCCTTCCGGTGACGTCATCGTCCCCCGTCCCTGCACCGGCACCGCCCCTGGCCCCGGATGCCCACTTTCTAACAACTTATGTATATTTTAATGTTTTTACTATTTTGTATTTTTTTCTCTTTAACAAGGTTGCTCTTTCAAAAATATATGCCATGCGTTTTATTTATTCTCAAAGAGTATAATTTATAATGCATAATTATTAAATAACATTTCTAAAAAAATTAATGATTTTGGATACAAATCTTGTCTTGCACCCCCCCTTGCAAATATTCCTGGGGGTGCCCATGTTTGTGAAACATATAAAACTATGAAGAATGCGATTAAGATTGTACTGATTTAAATATATAATTCCACTAACTTCCTATTTGCGATACATTAATTTGTTAAACCCCCAATAGTACATTTTTTTTTTTACACAATTTAAATTATTCATAAAAATCCATAAACTATATTCAATTTTTCCAATAAAAATTCATTTATATAAAACTAAGTTAAAATATGCACACTTTATCATATAAATCTCAAAGCCGTCTATTTAAAATTTCCCAAAATATGTTACATTTAAATAATAAAATCCCGCAAAATTCTATTTTTTCGTCTTTTTACATTTCAAACTTTGAAAATATATTATACCATAAATTGCTTTGTGAAACATATAAAGCTATGAAGAATACGATTAAGGTTGAATGCATTTAAATATATAATTCAACTTTAATTTCTTATTTTCGATACATTAATTTGTTATACCCTCAATAATACACTTTTTTCCCTCTATCCAATAGGTTTTAGCTCCACAACATTAAAAATTAAATAACTGAAGTCTATTAAGTGTGCTATTGTTTGCTATGTGCATTCAGTCCTTCAATATAAATGATATCTTAGAATGATATGTTTGACTTTGTAAAGAATATCTTTACGTTAAGTTTGCAAAATTTAAATCCTTTTATTTCAGAAATTTTAACCGTATGTTAACTTAAATTATATTCGCATTTCACACTGTCCTCGAGATCAAACAGTAAAACTTTTTATTAATAAAAATGAATAGCCCTTTATTAATCAAAATAAAAAACTCTTCGGGAAAATGAAGGACGAAATGAATGCAACACGTGTAAGAGAATTTGTTGGCTTAAAAGCTAAGATGTATAGTATAGAAATGGAGCATTGCATTACAAAAACTGCAAAAGGCGTTCCTAAGGTTGCGCTGCAGAAAAAAATCATACATGATGATTATAGGCAGTGTTTGAAAGAAAATATACAAACAAGAGTAGAAAGTACTCATATTGTTAACGATAATCATCAACTATATACAGCAAAAATCAATAAAATAGCTCTAAATCCATATGATGATAAACAATTTATTTTAGATGACCGTTTTTCAATCTTAGCACATGTACATTTTAAGATCCCATCTTTAATGGATGTTTAAATAATTATTTACATTTTCTTTTGCTGTATAGATTTAATGTATGTAATATATTTACAACTGAAATATTGTGAAAAACTGCAATTGAATTGTTAAAATTGTTGAACATAAACTATGATGTATCATGAAATATTGTTAAACTTGTATGTAAAATGAATATTCTAATATGTATTGAATAAATTGATTCATTTAAAACAACTGTTTCCTTATTTGACTAGAGACTCTCTTTCATTCGATTTAAACTTGTTCATATTAGTATTCATTAAACTTAATCATATATAGATTTCTTTTTCATTTGATAGATTTATTCACATGATATTAGTACAGTAAAATTATAAATGCTCATAAACCTTAGTTCTCTAAACTTAAACTAAATATTAAACGTGAAATTTTATTTATTTTCAAAATAACTACCATTTCAAGATGAAATGTACCAATTTCCTAGAATAATTAGAAGATCACACAAAAGAGTGAGAGAAAGATTTCCACCTCCATATGCAAGAACAAGAAACATTGATAGAAGAAAAGGATGAAACATTTCTTTTTCTGTAAAATAAACTCACAATAAACAAAAATATGCAACAGGATTTTATTAGTCTTGAATTATTACTAGTGTAACGTCATCCAGTCATTCCCCAATCCCTCTTATCACCCAATCCTTATCAATACACACTAATCCCCACTCTCAGCCCCTTCAGGTGAATCCCCTGCTCCCTAAGTTAGAACTCTCTGCTCCCCCCTGCTTCCTGGGTTAGAACTCTCTGCTCCATGGGTTAGAACTCTCTACTCCCTGAGTTAGAATTCCCTGCTCCGTGGGTCAGAACTCCCTGATCCCCTTGCTCCTTGAGTTAGAACTCTCTGCTTCCTGGGTTAGAACTCCCTGATCCCCTTGTTCCCTGAGTTAGAAATCTCTGCTTCCTGGGTTAGAACTCCCTGATCCCCTTGTTCCCTGAGTTAGAAATCTCTGCTCCCTGTTCTAGAACTCCCTGATCCCCTTGTTCCCTGAGATAGAACTCTCTGCTTCCTGGGTTAGAACTCCCTGATCCCCTTGTTCCCTGAGATAGAAATCTCTGCTTCCTGGGTTAGAACTCCCTGATCCCCTTGTTCCCTGAGTTAGAACTCTCTGCTTTCTGGGTTAGAACTCCCTGATCCCCTTGTTCCCTGAGTTAGAACTCTCTGCTCCCTGGGTTAGAACTCCCTGATCCCCTTGTTCCCTGAGTTAGAACTCTCTGCTTCCTGGGTTAGAACTCCCTGATCCTCTTGTTCCCTGAGTTAGAAATCTCTGCTCCCTGGGTTAGAACTCCCTGATCCCCTTGTTCCCTGGGTTAGAACTCTCATGTTTATACTACTGACGCGGGGTGACGCGTCCCCCCCCCCCACTTTTCTAGTAAATACCCATGCATTCCCCCACTTTTAAAAACTCTCAATCCGCCCAAAAACTACTAATGAAAAATAACATTAAAACTTAAATGTAGTGATACTGAGAAAAAGTTATTTATTTTTACATTTGAAAACTTTAAAACTATTTATGATGTATATACTATTATAAAAATGTACTGTACTACTTTGTATAAAGATATAAATATTTTTACTGACAAACACAGTTACACTTGGTCAACTTTTAACCTTGGAGACACTTTCTTTTAACTCTCAATGAAAAAGATGGTATAAGAGATGGTCGTGCATGTTTTTATGTAGCCCTCTTCTTAGTTTGAATGAATAAGCACTTTTTGGTGTTAAATATAGGTTTTCTGCAGATCCTAAGAATTCTAGTGTTCAATAATGTGTTGAAATAATCCGATGCAAAGGTGAAATTTGCACTCCAAAATTGTTATTTGTGTTCTGTCTGTTTAGAATTTTAAAAATGTGTTAATCATAATTTTCAGTGTTTTTTTAGTAATATACAGTCAATAATTAATTCTTTTCTTTTTAATGTGCACTCCAGATGAATGTTTGGAGTGCAAAGTCCTTTTTTTTTTAATATTTGGTCCCTTAGTCCCTTTTTTGAAGTTCCAAGCTGCTAAATACCCTGGGTAAATCAGACATCAAATATGCAACTGATTCCTCCAATTTACCTTCCATTAATACTCTCTTTACTCTTGTGGATATAATATCAAAATAAATGGGAAAGTTATTACTAGCGAGTATCTTCAACAAGACAGCAAGATTATACATAACCTCTTTTTTCAGACCAGCGGCAAAATCCCTCAGTGTTACACCAGACGAAACACATTGCACGTCCATTTGTTGTATTTCATTTAAACACCTATACGCACATAAACGTGAATAGCATTTACCTTAACCCACTGACGGTCATGGTAATGGGCGAAATTCTACAGCTGTTTTCCCTGCTATAATTTTTAAATGATATTTCGAATTCAAATACATATATTTTTTTAATTATTTTTTATTTATTTTGTTTTAGATAGGTTATAGAGTATCATTCTAATAAAAAATATTTAAAAATATTTTATTTATAAATTTAAAAGTGTTGTGTATTGCTGGAAAAACTGGGGATCAAATGACGTATATATAAAAGCATGACCGTCAGTGGGTTAAAATAAGATTGAATTCGGCCTTTAATCAAATGACTGATATCCAAGTCAGGAGTTGCAAGCAGAGCATATTTCACAAGCATTTCCAAACAATCGAGAGTACTATTATCTTTCTTTTGCATGGTGTTATACATCACAAGAATCCTCCCCAATAAAGATGGTTCATTAGTATTGCGTTTCCTGTTGAATGGAGCACCAGCAGTCAAAAGCAAACGAACAACATCCACACGTACAGTACTCTTCTTCCGAACCGTTTCTAATGGCGTAATCTCCAGCTTATTATTAGTGAAGACATGACATCCTTTGTCCAGTAGCATTTTCATAATGTCTGTGTCACACTTGGAATTCCTCACTGCAATTTGTAATGTGGTGTAGCCTCTCCTATCCACAACATCAGCTCTGGCACCTATGTTAAACAAAAGCTTTATAATATTCCGCTTACAACATAAATTCTCCAAAGCACAATGCAGAAAAGAAGAATAGTTTCGACCTCTTTTGTTGATATCAAATTCTGGATGGTCTATTAGCATTTCAATGGCTGTTACCTCATACTGAGAGTATCTTAAAGCTGCATGCATTGGTGTATCCCCATCGAATGAGACTTCATGTGCATCTACACCTCTGTCTAACAACAATTTTATTCCATCTGCTCTCAATTTATTTGAAAGCACATCGCACATTAGAAGAGATCCATGCACAGTGCATCCATCCAGAAACATTTGAAGGTTGGTTGTTTTCAGATTATCTGGCGCCGTCAGCAACACGAGGGCTATAATTCGCCGAAACATTCGTCATTAGACAAGTCAACATACATTTACAAACACCCATGCCTAACACGGGACTCGAACCCTCAACCTCGAGGTCTAGAAGCTAGCACGCTAACCACTATACCGTTCTGTCGGCGAAACATTTGAAGGACATCAGCACTGCAATTGCCGTAATGCAATGCCATATGGAGAGCAGAAATTCCACGAGAATCGACTTGATGTATGTCGGTACCATCATCCAAAAACACCTTAAGAATGTCAAAATTAAGAGAATAATTTGCACTAAAATGATTAGCAACAAGAGGAACGTCTATGTAGCAGTGAAAAGGAGATATGTGCATGTAACATTTTCTGAATGAAACTTTTGCTTTGAGAAAGAGTTTAACAATTGCCACTGTGCACTCTGGATGGTTGAGAACAACGCATAGAGGTGACTGAAAGCTGCAATAATCCCACCTTTCTTCGGTAACATTGTTTAACATCAATTTTATCACTTCATCATCTAGATCCTTAGACGCACCCATGTCTAAATTACGTTCTTCAAAGTAGCAACAGAAGGAAGATTCATGCAACAGGCTTTGGTGGAAATGGCAACCCATTTCAAGCAGCATCTTGACGACATCTGGCTTGCATACTTCCCTATTTAAGGCGAGGCACAAGTATTCATACTAGAAACTTTGCAATCCAATTTGCTTGACCAGTAGCTGTTTGAGAATACCAGGCTTTATTTGTTTTGCATCAGCAGAATAGCAATGCAGTAGGGAGTTGTGCAAGCGGCATGCATTTTCTGAAGCGCCTGCTTTTAGAATCAAGTTTACAAGATCAGAGTTGCAATCCGGATGCTGTAGAGCAATGCACAAAGGAGATTGCCCAGCATAATTGGTTTTGTTCACATCGGCACCTTCTTCCAACAAACCTTGATAGCTTCTATGTCACATCCTTGCATTCAAGCCATAGACAAGGCTGCATTTCCTTCAATATCAACTGTATTAACGATATTATTCGAATCCTGATTAGAATATCCTTCAAATAGTAATGGTAACATATCACTTTGTGCTCGAGTTTCTTGCTGATTACTATTAAATATTTGATTACCCCAGAATGTCCCAAAACTCGATTCAACAAATTCTGGAGAAATATTAAGCCCAATAAACTATGGAATCGTTGTAAAAATGTTGGAATTTTCCAAGGGTATCGAGTTGGGTCAGCGTGCTTTATAGCATTTTTTTATATCAAAGCCATCGAAGATCAAAGCATGTTTAAATCATTTAAATATTGTTACATTAAGTGTGAAGTGAGCTGAGTTGCAAAATTTTAATTTTCGGGTTTCTTTCTTTTATTTGCTCAGGAAGTAGAAAGTGCGAGTAAAATTCAAATAGAATTTGCGCACTTGCACTTTTTTAATTAAATTTCAGTGCAGTATGTTATTAATTATTATTATAATTTTTTTTTTTTTTTTTTTAAGTTGTATTTTAGTCACTTAATTGACACGTTAGCCAATCACAATGGAAATAACAAAATATTGTACGTAATAGACCTGTAGTAATAGTATGAAGTAAATTTTATAAATTCTATATTCTTGTTTATTTCTTTAGCTCGAAACTAGTAAGAAATTTTTAGTCTTGTAATACACATTCGCTTTGGTTTTTTACTTTCGTTATAACTTATGCGATTATAAATAATCTTTGTGATAAATATGGTGCAATTTTGATTTTCAACAATATTCTTGAAATTCCACCATATGTATTAATATTCTAAAAATCCAATAATATGTTCTCAAGTTAAGAAAAGTTTTGAAACTAAGCTCAAAAATCCTTATACTTGGGTCAAGCTTCCACCAAATCATTCTTTTTTAAACAGTTTTATAACTTCGATTTTTTACAAGACTTCTTATTTTCTTAAAACACAATCACATACTACTCTATTGCTTAAAAAAGAACAATAAATTAAATATTCCTTTTTTAAACACATATGTCTTTTACGTAACCATAGCAATATTTTAAGTACAAAAAATATCAATTTCTCTTGGTGTAAAATTTCAGATATGAACTGTCATTTAACTTCTCAACGCATAAACGCTGGCTGGCAATAAAATGTAAAGGAAGTTTATTAAAATCCTCTTATATGGGTTAAAAAAGTAAACTAAATAAATGTTAAAGTTAGATTAAATTCTTATATGTATAGTATGTATTCACATGCATTACTACAAATTTTCAAATGTGAGATATATACGAGAGGTTTTTACATCAAAAGAATTTTGTAACCTAACTTTAGTAGAGTAGAAAGTTTGAGTTATTTAACTGATTCTCTTTAATCTCTTTTTACCATCAATGAAATTGCGAAATCTTTCATAAATTAAAATTAAAAAGAAAAAACCATCTACTTTAGAGTCTTGTATTTCTTTTCAAGGTATTACAACATTCGGATGAAATATTTCTATTTTAGATTGATTGTCTCTTATTAAGATTTTTTCCCTGATATTACACAGAAGAAAAATAGTCAAATTTCGCAAGCTGAAATTTTGTCTACATAATTTTAACTCACCCGAAATAGTATTATTTGCTATCTAGAACTGCTTCCTTTGCTATCTATAGTACTGTATCTAGACCTGTTTTCCGAAACAACATATATAGCAATTTATTCATTTTTTCATAAATATCCATTAAATCCCAAATAATATTTTTAAATGCCTATTAATTATTAAAACAATGAAACCTGTGTACTGTGTATCCTTACTAAAATTACAAACTTCCGGGATCATTTCTAAGGTTTTGTAGATCTAAAAACATACAAAAAGCACTTCCTCTAGCTAAACTGAGAAAAATAAAAATTAAAAAAATGGCCAAAATTCGCCAAAGCGTTTTAGCTATAGGCCTGGCAAAAGGTTTAGTAGCAATCAGAAAAACAAAAATCCGGTGTTTCGACAATTTTCAAAAGATTATTTTTGTCATGTTCTTTTGTTCAATATATTAAAAATCATGTGGCGTCTTTTTTTTTTTTTTTTTTTTGTATACTCACTTTGGTTAACATGATTCCAAAAAATGTGAATTATAGGATTATAGAAGCTGAGCTTACGAGGGTGAAAACTGGCCTATGTCAGATCAATATAATATGCACTTGCATGTTCATCTAAATCGGACTTGGCAGAGGAATACTGCGGCGTTCCAAGATCTTGCATGATAAGGGTGGCTCCTGCCTTTAAAACCATGAAATCTGACCTCCCCATCCATGTAATATACTAATAACTAGATATCTACCTAATATAAAATTGGGTTGAAATTGTAAAATATAATGCAACCTATAGTAAAAAGCTTGCACGCTAGACAATTCTACTAAATAAAAAAAAGGAGAAAAGAAAAAAAGTTCGTCTCATCATGTCTTTGACTCACGAAGTCGCCAAGCGTTGGGACTGCACCCTTATAAGTTTGATTATATGGAAAGAAAAGAAATTCATAAACTACACTCTTAAAATGGAGATCATTTTCAGTTTTCAACTGATGAACTTTATCATATCGTATTTGAAAACACACTTCATGCGCTTTTAGATACTTTTGGTAAAGTTCTTCATTCCAGACAAAATCCATAATCAAACACGTCGAAATTTACTGGGACATATTGCAATCGCTGACAAATATAAAATGCAGACAAAAAGAAAGAAAAAAAAATAAGGCACGAAAATATCAACCAAACACGAAGCGAGTGAATAAAACTGCACTGAGCTTGATTAAACAGTCTCTTAAATGAAAATTGACGGTTATTTATTTGATGCCTCCGACATTAATTACACCTTGAGCATTGAAATTTTGAACTGAAGTTTTGGTTAGTTGGTTGGTTGTTTTCAGATTATTTGGCGCCG
The DNA here is from genome assembly GCA_963978545.1 of Linyphia triangularis. Lineage (NCBI taxonomy): Eukaryota > Metazoa > Arthropoda > Arachnida > Araneae > Linyphiidae > Linyphia > Linyphia triangularis. The sequence goes on from OZ021730.1 coordinate 33,497,480, forward strand.
TCAGCAACACGCTATAATCCGCCAAAACATTCGTCATTTGACAAGCCAACATACATTTACAAACCCCCATGCCTAACACGGGACTCGAACCCGCAACCTCGCTGTCTAGAAGCTAGCACGCTAACCACTATACCGTTTGGTCGGTGAAGTTTTGGTTAGAATCATGTCTCAATATGGAATAGTATTGTACTGTAATGGCATTGCGTGCGTATAACTCAATAACTTAACCCTTTAGTAAAATTATTTATCAGTTTTATGAATTACATATTAATTGTTGGTGGGTGAGGTTACCCCTCAAGTAAAATAATTTATCAGTTTTATAAATTACGTAGCATTTGTTATGGACGGGTGATGTACAATTGTCCATCTAGTTGACGAGTTAAACAGCCTAATTAATAACTGACCATCGATTCAACCCAACATCTGTTTCACCAGAGTTATTTTAAATCCTATAAAAAATTCTATGTTCATATCCAAGATATCCAACGAATCCTCCCTCATCATTTCAATTTTAGTCATTTCCGGAACAATTGAGGCCCATCTGATGGTTGGTTGGTTGAGTGATTTTTTGTAGCACAAGAGCCAATGTTGGCTATGCTGCGCCAAACATTTGTTTCTAGAGAATCCCATCTGATGGCTGTGTGGGTAGCACTCTGGCCACGCATGCCAAAGGTGCCGGGTTCAAATCCCGGATCAGGCATGGATGTTCGTTGTGGTTCGAAATCTACGCTAAGCTGTAGGTCCCGGCCTGATTAGCCGTCATTGTGCATAAAAATAGGTACTTGAGCGTATAAACCAACCAACCAAAAACCAACCGGAACAATTGCAGACCAACTAGGTGGGCAGATATCTCAACTCAATCAATCAATCAATTAATTACGGGAATATGTAAAATTTAGGAAAATGAAATGTATGATGTTTTAAAATACACAAAAATTATGCATGTGACTGAAATGAAGATGTTTTTATTCCTACACCCAAAAAACTTATTTTTATGAGTTTATCTTGATACGTTGAACTGAATAGTAAGAAGTTAATGGCAGCCGCAACCAAAATGAATGACGTGTGAGAAATACCTTTCGGAAAATGGTTTTACATCCACTATTCATACAGATTCAATTCTTGTCACCATGAATCTAGACTGTGATCAAACGTGAACATGAATACTGAACCAGCTTGCTCAGATCACGAACAGCCTCCCAACATGGATCACGAAACGGCTCTATGCATGAGTCTGGAATCTGCTACCGAAACAAACCTGGAAAGATATAGTAAAAGGAATTCTGTATGTACACCACAAACTGAACCCGAATCTCCTCCTAAAACTTATCCTGAACCTTCTCATAAGATTCTTCAGCTTGATCCTGAAACGGATTCCGAGCAGTCTGCCACAACGGATAACGAGTCGCATTTCACAACGGATTTCGAATCACCTGCTACAATGGATCCCGGGCCGTCTGCCACAACGGATATCGAGTCGAATTCCACAACGGATCTCGAATCACCTGCTACAATGGTCCGCGAGCTGTCTGCTGTAACAGATCCCGAGCTGTCTGCTACAATGGATCCCAAGCCGTCTGCCACAACGGATCTCGAATCACCTGCTACAATGGTACGCAAGCTGTCTGCAGTAACAGATATCGAGATTCTTGCTTCAACGGATCCCGCGCCGTCTGCCGTAATGGATCTCAAGGCGTCTGCCACAAGGGATACCGAGCTTTCTGCTACAACTGATCTCAAGCATTCTGTCACAACAGATCCCGAGCTGTCTCCCGAAATGAATCGGGAGGTGCCTGCCACAACGGATCTCAAGCCGTCTGCAGTATCGGATCCCGATCCGTGTGTAGTAACAGCCGAGCTGTCTGCTACAATGGATCCCGAGATGTCTGCCACAACGGATCTCGAATCACCTCCTACAATGGTCACCGAGCTGTCTGCAGTAAAAGATCTCGAGATTCCATCTACAACAAATCCCGCGCTTTCTCCCGTATTGAATCGCAAGGGGTCGACCACGAGGGATCCCGAGCTTTCTGCTACAACTGATCTCGAGCCTTCAACCGCAATGGATCCTGAGCTGTCTTCTGTAACGGATCCCGAGATGGCTGCAACAACGGATCTCGAGCCGTCTGCAGTATCGGATCCCGAGTCGTCTGCAATAACGATTCCCGAACCATCTGTAGTAACGGATCTCGAGCCATCTACAACAACGGATCCCGAGCTGTCTACCACAACGGATTCCGGGCCATTAAATAAAACGGACCAAGAGCCCAAAATAAATCTAGTGCCTTCTCATGAAATGGAAACCGAACCAATATACTGCAATCCTTTTCTCTCCTGTCCTATTTACATCTTCGCTGTAGACTTTGTCCACTGTGTTATGAGATTCTTCACCGGGACTACTGCGGTGGAATGGCAGCTCGCTCCCGAGGATGTCCACTCTTCGCCCATGAGTCACTTTAACTACACAGTGCAGAATGCAGTGGAAGCATGCTTGGAAGAACGACAGGTATGTTTTACTTGTATGCAACTCGTCTATAACTTGTATGAAAGGAATATAACTTGTACGTTTCATTTCTATGTAATTCTAAGGCCTCTTTCACACGAGGTGGTTTAATTGATTCAACTAAGTTGCTTGGTAAACTCTCGACTAGTTGACTTTGCACTTTTGCACGAGGCAACTTGGAGACTCAACTTCTCTTTCCAACGGAAGGTCGCCGACCAAACGGTATAGTGGTTAGCATACTATGTTCTAGACCGACCAAACGGTATAGTGGTTAGCGTGCTAGCTTCTAGACCGCGAGGTTGCGGGTTCGAGTCCCGTGGTAGTCATGGGTGTTTGTAAATGTATGTTGGCTTGTCTAATGACGAATGTTTCGGTGCATTATAGTCCTCGTGTTGCTGACGGCGCCAGATAATCTGAATACAACCAACCCTCGTGTTGCTGACGGCGCCAGATAATCTGAAAATAACCAACCAACCATACTATCTTCTAGACCGCGAGGTTGCGGGTTTGAGAACCGTGTAAGGCATGGGTGTTTGTAAATGTATGTTGGCTTGTCAAATGATGAATGTTTCGGCGCATTATAGCCCACGTGTTGCTGACGATGCCAGGTAATCTGAAAACAACCATCCCAATGGGAGGTCAGTATGATGTTGAGAGTCAACTAGTTAGGATGAGAATGTTAGCGGCACTTGTGCCTTCAAACAAACCGCCTGGGCGGACGAGTTGACCGTGTGTGAAAGAGTTCAGACGATTCCCTATCATTTCCTAAATGGCTACACTCCTAATCACTCGCCAGATAAATTAGTTGAATCAACTAGTCGTCTCGTGTGAAAGAGGCCCAAAAGCAGGAGAGATTTTTATTAATGACTTGCTATAAGTAGTAGTATGCAGGGTCGTATAGCCAGCAATTTTTTTCTGGAGGGGACATGAAACTATTAAAAAATAAAATTATATAATTTAAAGTAACAATTTTTAACATTTTTTTTTTTTTTTTTTTTATGTTGTTGCTGTAATAACAAACAGAAAAATTTCTGGTAGTCATATATCCCCATATCCCTCTCCCTGGCTACTCGCCTGGTATTATGTAAACCTATCTTAAGGTCGTTCTGATACTGTACGTGTAGATTTTATTGTTCGCAATTTGATTGCTCGTCACATATTAAAACGAGAGATGGGTTTAGCATTAATTTTTACCGAGGCTTGTTTGTAATTAGATATTCTCTATCGCAAAAGCGAGGATTATACTGCACCTGAATTTGGTTCAAGTAGGATCTGGACAAGCAATACGGCGCTTTCTAAGTGTAATTTCAATGATGAATTGCCCCGTACTGCATTTGCGCCTTGAATGGGAGAAAACCCAGATTTATAGCATTGATCGCTTTGTCATCATTTTATAACATATATTTTTACACATTTGCTGATAGCTAGTGAATATATATGGAAAATATTTATAAATTAATGGCAATATATGCACCAGGTAGATTATTTAAAAACACTAACAGGACATAATAAACAAAACTTACTTCTGCATAGTGATACACTCTTGAACAAAATGATTAATTGATCAAAATTCTGTAAAAAATTAACATTGCAATAATAATAAATATTATTAATAATAATAATAATAAAAGCCCAACAAGTCCCAGAAAAAGCTCTTGCGGGGCCCACTTAGTTATTTTTAGCATAGATTGAATTTTATGCTAATTTAAAAGAAATGTCATTTTATGAAACTTGACTTTCGAAGCATAAATATATCATGTATTTTACTTCTTATTTTTACTCCCTACTCATACTTTTGTATTCATAAAGTTAAGATTTTAACTTATTCATAAAGTAAAGAAAATTTGTTTAGCTGTTTGAAAAAAAATGTCAATTTATGAAACTTTATTTTCAAAGCATATATGTTTATGTACTTTAATAATTACTTTTCATTCGTATTCAGAAAATAAAGATACGCTTTGTAATTTATACGTAGATAAATAGAAAAAATTAACTAATCAAATTTCTTGGACAAAAAGCTACCTAAATCAACAGAAACACATCTCGCTGATATAAAGGCAAATTAGAATGGCGTGAAGTGCGATGAATGGAATGTTCGTGTGTGAGCCCCTGTTTTCAAAGCTGTCCAAATGGAATTGGGATGTCTTCAGAGTGGCGCGGTCATTGGATTTGAAACTGCGTCAGTCTGGTCTGTCAGGGCCGACGCTAGGGAGTGGTAAGCCGGACCGTTACCCGGGGCGGCAACCTTAGTAAGCGCAAGTGGGCTGTAAAATTAACTAGTTTATGAAGAGAATGATTAAACCAAGATTCATTTGATTACTTATGAAAAATTAATATGTGGAATTTTAATAAAATTGGCTTTTAATATGTTTTACAAACTTTTAAGTATAAGTACCCACTCACTTCGAAAATGCTCAAGCATGAGAACGACAAAAAAAAGGTTGAGGCATGTAGTTTGAAATACAAACACCTTTTAAAAAATGAGTAGGGTTTTTGTGTATTAAAGACCAAATCCAAAACCGAACCAAAAATACAGAGAAATATAGATAAAATATTTCAAGAACACCTCTCACAAGCATATTAAACTCCCGTTTAAAAATGCATAAAAAAAAATGACCCTTTTTATTATTATTTAAATAAGTGGACACACATACAAAGTGCTATATATATATATATATATATATATATATATAATTTTTTTTAACAATTTCAATTTAGTGCCAAAATCATAAATCAAGAAATTTGTATTTTGACAAATCAAAACTTCTACATTTTTAATACCAATTTTTTTGCTCACGTTTTATTTTACTACTAAGCGCGTGAAGGGTTTAGGTTATCTCTTTTAATTTGAATACGCTTTTATTAGCTTCAGACGTATGTATGTTAGTATGTAACGGAATCTTTGAACATGATTTTGACCCCCTTCAAAACGTCGGATTAACTCGAAATTTGGCATACTTATTAAGAACCGATGACAATTCAATAAGTTTGTCGCTTTACCACAAGGATTAACTCGTGTTGCCCTTGCGCCGTTAAATTCCAACCAACCAACCTTCTCTGGAATCGAACCCTGGTGTGCCGTTTGAAAGATTTGTTGTTTGAACGACAGTTATACAAAGAGTGTTTTTTTTTTTAGTCGCATGATCCTTACCAGAATCTTCAGGATTAGTGATTTTTCATATTCAGAGACACGGTAGCTCGTGACACTCACTCGTAGCTCGTGTTTTGTGCCAAGTAATACGGTGTGTACTAAGGTATACACATGACTTAAATTTGAGAGAAGCATGTGACTATTGGCAGAAACAACTGGGGAGTTTTGTACACTAACTAAAAATAAAAATTAGAGTTTACAGAAAAAATAATTAATAGTTTAAAAACTAGAAAACACGCTTTAATAGAAAACCAAACTAAAAAGTAGAAAATAATTAATAGTTTAAAAAACTAAAAAATACACTTTAATAGAAAAGTGAACTAAAAAGTAGAAAATAATTTTAAATAAGTTTGAAATAAGAATAGAGTGATTAACAAGAAATATTTATTTTATCGTAAAAAAGCGTGGGGTGCTTGATGTCAATTGTTGAAAATATTTAATGACAGATATTGGTAACAGTAGAACCATTATGAAAATATCTTAAAAAGCACCCCACGCTTTTTTACGATAAAATAAATATTTCTTGTTAATCACTCTATTCTTATTTCAAACTTATTTAAAATTATTTTCTACTTTTTAGTTCACTTTTCTATTAAAGCGTATTTTTTAGTTTTTTAAACTATTAATTATTTGTTATGAAGGGGCGGTATTTTACCTTTTAGCCCGGAGAGGCGAAACTGTAGCGCCAGCCCTGAGTCTATGGCCTGTCCCTGCCTCGTAGAACTAATGCTTCATTTTTAGGCCTCAACATCTGCAGATATAATGCTTTAAAACATTTGAATGGAAAATAACCGGTGCTTTTTCTTTTTTTTTCAATGTGCCTAATAACTTTTAATGTGTGATATAAAAAAAAAGGCTATTTTTTTCACATCGGCTTTTTACTGATGTACCTGGTAAGACAATGGTATCTCTCAAAACAATACTTTTGCAGATAGTGCTGACCAAAAGTGAGATTTAGATTCTTGGATAGACTGACTGACAAGTAATCTTAAAAGATGTGTTAAAAGAAAGCATATTGCGCAGTCTGGCCCACGTGTTGCCCTTGCGCCGTTTCACTCCGACCAATTAAAGAAAGCACATTTTTACACTATGATTTGTCCTTAACCCTTACAAGAGCATAAGTTCGCTAAGAGTAAATATTAGTAAGTAACCGTTTACTTTAGTTTAGACCTAAAATAAATAAAAATCATTAGAAAAATACATAATATGTAGTTTTTTTTGGAAATTTATGGGAAATATTTTTTTTAATGGTCTATAAAAGTAACACAAATTATAGTTAGGCTTATTTTGCAATGTCTTTTATTTATTGGTTTATTACAACAAAATGTTCACTATAATAATACAAAATGATGAAATAAAATTACTATACAAAATGGTAATTAAGATATTCCGCGAAGAAATTTCTACAAAGGTAACATTAATTAAAACAAAGGTAAGGTAAAGGTAATATTAATTAAAACAAAGGTAACCGATCCTCCACATGCAACTTATTGCTTCAACGGCGTAATATAGAAGCGTTTTTTTTAATCACTTGATCTCTGGAGATGAGAAATGGGTCTTCTATTATAATCCAAAATTGAAAAGGCAGATCGCTACAAAGACGGGTTTAAATATCAAAAAGGCACTTTTGTATGTTTGGCGGGTATTCACTGAATCGTTCATTTTAAAGTGCTGAAACTTGGACAAAAAATGTGAATGCTAACCTTTACTGTGACCAATGGACAAAGGACAATTCCCGCAATTTTATTTTTTTATTCAATTCTAAATGTTTCGAAAAGGCCATACACACAAAAATTTCTGCTCAATGCGCTTTTTCTTTTTTTTAATTTGCGATCATATCGATCTAAGTGAGCGTCAACTAAACGTTGGAGAGAAAAAGGTTCATTCCGCCGGCATTGAATGTGACGTCACGGCTTCGCAAACATCTTGGCTTGGAATGCAGCAGCGGAAACCAGATTTGCAGGTTTCTCGCAAATCACTCCAACCTGTACGGAATGTGGCAATGGTCTTTGAATGGTCTCAACGAATCTTTGCCATTGGTTTGATTTTTACAGAATTATTTGTAGGCGAGCCTTATGATACGAACTCTGTATTTTCTACAAACGGATAATGTGAAATACATTTTAAAAACTAGGATGCAAGAGTTTTTACATTAAGAGAGTCGAGTTTTAAAAATTGTTTTTCTGCAATGTCATAGCTATCCATCCACTTGATGTACTGCCAGCGCTTTCTGGACGATTCCCGGAGCGATTTCTATTTCCACAACCACGCCCAAATCCTACGAGTCGTGGTGGAAGCTAGAATCGTCAAGTCTGTCATCGACCTGGTCGACTTCTGTTGTTTCATTGCTCACTTAGCCGCCATTGCTTTCTGCGATGGACTTCTTTCTGCTCCCTACGTGGCTCTAGATCTCATCAACTGGAACATCAGGCAATTTATCAGGATCAGGTGCGACTCGGATGCAGAATATTTCTGGAACCTTATGCCCGTTTCCTGTCAAAAACTGAAATTACGAGTCAAGGAGAGACTGTTATTCGATTTTTTGAGGGACTTGATTATGCAGCGTTACTGAATAATGTGGACCCTGAAGTTCGAATATTGTCGTGTAATACTTATTTAATACAGGATGAATGTTTTATGTGTATTGATATTTTTATATTGAAGTTTTTTAAAAATATATACTTCTTAAAATTTAGTACATATCTTTATAGTTTGTTGGGTGAGTTGAAAATCAAACGGATCAGAGGTAACTTGGGGGCCTCCTTGGTTTCAAGTTTGATACAAATGCGCAATTGATTTTAAGTATCGGATGCTAAGGATATTTGTGAACCGTAATAAAGGAATATATGTTACATCTTGGACTAGAATGTGCTCAGGTATTGTTTGCAGTGTTGTGGTCTCATTTTGTATAATTATAACGTTTTAGAAACACTTTCTCCAATTAAAGTTATAAACATTTAAACTGAGCACTGAAATTAACCAAGTTGCATTTTGTAAAAAGTACAACAGGTTCCCCTACTCATGGTTTGCAAGGCTTTTAATTTATAGATTCAATTGACATTGTATACTCCATAATGTATTACTTCCGAGTTTTTATGCCACTGAAATGAATTCTTATTAAATTAAGTATTTTATTGAAAGTTCAATATTTTATTATTTCGAAGTGCTAAATGCTTTTAATGAAACAGATTATTATGTATTACTTATTTAATATAGTGAAGTGTTGATATTTTAAAAATGTATTTTTAAATTGGTTTTTAAGAATAAATACTTCTTAAAATATTGTGCATATCTTTATTTTTATATTTTTAAGTTGACTTTATTAAGTACTGAAGGAATCAAACATCACTTTTGGAATTCTCAGTGTAATATCCTAAGTCTTACTCAATATATGGGTTATTATACAAAAGTAATACAGGATAAGGTAAGTTCAGTACACAAGTCGGCACTGAAGCACATAGTAGATAAATAAATTTTAGTTCTTTTCGTTTATATTAAAATATATACATAACTAAATATATACATTAAAAACAATTGTGTTGCATTCTCCTTTATACTGAAAGTTACGAGTTGCTGTACTTAGAAAAGTCCGACATTGATAACAAAGTTTTCCAAGTGGATTGATAAATTTCTCTTGCATCATATCTATACTAACTCCACCTTAACTTAACATCAATTTTAGATGGTAGATCTTCACCGTGCGCAAAGACAATTCATCCATTTTGGCGGTGTGAAGGCATAATCCTCGCCAAACTTTATAGCCATTGGTTCTCTACAGGGTTGCTGGACTGAGATTCCTAGCGCGCCTTCACCCCGCCAAAATGGACGAATTGCCTTTGCGCACGGTGAAGATCTACCGTCTAACTGATGTTAAATTAAGGTTGGAGTTTAGTACAGCCAAAATTGGTTAATCCTCGTTTTAACAAAAAGCAAGCTAATACAGTTCGTAAAACTGACGCGCACAACGTTTTTATTCACAAATACTTCCAATAAGTACTGGACAACTTTTAATATAACATAGTCCAGGGGTCGGCACACCGTTGGCTCATCTCATGGATATATGCAACTCTTTAAGTTAAGTAACTCAAAATAAGAATATAAACTGATATAGCAAGAAATAGTAATAAATGTGTCCTTTGTTTCGGTAAGCCCGTTACTGTTACTGCGTAATCTCAAACTCGAGAAACAAGGGAAACGGGACAAAATGGAGACGAGTAGGGTGAATTCGATAACACTATATAGGCACTCTAATAGGTAATTAGAGTGCCTATATAGAGGTCTTAAATCAATGTCCACAGAATCCCCTGGCATCTTCTTAGTCAAAATATAGAACAACCAGAATGCGCAATAGGAGTGCGTCCATGTGCCACAGTCTCAGTTGCATCGAGCTTTTGTTGACTTTCGTCGTTCTTTTGTCTCCGACTGAGGTATGTGGCACCTTTCACTGTAAACTTTTCGGGGTTGCATGCGCTGTTAAAGCTCTTGTATTTGCATTTGATATACTATGTTAGAAATACATGGCCTCGACTTCATCCAAAAGAGAAATAAAAATTAATGAGAAAAATCGTGAATTTAAGAAAGAATGAACTGAATTATATGCGTTCATAGCAAATGATATCAAAATTATATAAGCATGTTTGTATAGTTAAAAGCTCATTAGTACTGTTTATTAGTTCTGATTATTGAATGTTTGGCTCTTAGCTCAGAACCCAGATAGCATGCAAGCTTACGAAAACCTTGTCATATGCTTGTCATTAGACTTGCAGTTCTAAGCTTGGAAAGTAACACCTTTCGAAAAGGATATGTAAAGGGTCGAATTCCAGGGCATCAGCAACCCCCCCTTTTCGAAAGGGTAGGTAAAGGGTCGAATTCCAAAGGCTGCAGTCTTTCCTCTCCCCTTGCCGCAGATCAGATAAGATCTCCCCCGTAAAACGTGTGTGACTAAACGTATCTTGCAACCGGTTTTGAGTTTGGCATTCGAATGTTGGTTAAAAAGGTTGACCAAGAGCTTGACGGACACGGAAGATGAAATACTTTCATCTTTAATTCCCGCTGTAAAAACCGGTACGTACGTTGTTTTATAATTATAATTAATTAATTTTTTATCAATCTGCAATAATATTATTAAAACGGAAGCGTTGGAACGTTTTATCAAATTCTTAAAGAAATAGGCTTAATTAGTTGTTGACACATAGTAACGCAGCCTAGAAAACATTAATAATTTTTTCATAGACAAGTAACTTTTTTGTTTCTTCGAAAAGTTTTATGGGCCGAAAAAAAATCAGCTATTTTTGTGGCGAAAAGTTATTGAATTGCGTTGGGGTAGAATTTTTTAAATAGTACATGCTTTGTTATAAACAATAGCTTAATTCCATAATTCACTCTGAGCGTAATTTTTACCTCGTAACACGTTTTTACGATACTACAATTTATAAATCTGTACTTAAGATAAACTACCAGGAGTGCAATGTTAAACACTAAATTGAATTTATGGGATCCCGCATTTTATGATAGTTTACTTCTGAGGTACAGAAATGTTCCTTATGTGCTGTAAGTTTAACATAATGAAATGAAATTTAGCCGTGTTTCACCAACATTCCCTTAAATACAGACAGGGCAGCCGACAGGATTTTCGGCCCCTATGCAAATGTAACTCGGGCCCAATTACCCTCCCTCGCCCATATACACATATTAGCGTCGATACTAAAAAGATAATATCTCCACAGTTATTATAACCACATGCATTCAGGACATTTAACCTAAGAATAAGATGAAGCAATAAATTATTATACATTTTTTCATTGTTTGGGTAAACAAATACTAAACTTGCTGCGTATTCTCAAACCAGAAATATAGAGAAAACGAGAAAAAACAAAGATAAATTAGAGGAGTAAGATGAACTGATAGCACTGTTCTCAAATACCAACTTAAAGTTAGCGGCCCCCTCTGGTACCTTCCCAGTCAAAATACAGAGCAATCAGAATGCGCTATATGAGTGCGCCCATGATGCGTCACAATTCCAATTGCATCGAGCTTTTGTTGACGTTCGTTGTTCTCTTGTCTCCGACTGAGGTAGACGGCAAATTTTGCTGTAAAATTTTACACATGCGCGTGTTGCTAAAACGACCTTTACTTTTTATACACTTGATTGGAAAAACCCCGAGTTCGATTTCATCCAAAACGAAGAAAAAAATTGATGTGAAAAATCGAGAATTTAAAAAAGAATGAACTAAATCGTATGCGTTAATTAACACCAAATTTGGACAGCTGACTTGTCTCATTCAGGCCCGTAGCCAGCCAAAGTTTGTAGGACGGGCAAAAATTTTCCCAGGAGGGGCAGAAATATAAATTATTTAATTGGTTTTCAATTAATTTTTACAATTGAAATTTTTACAATTATTACAAATTTACACAATTTTTACAATTCGTAAAAGAGTATTTATCAGAGCACTTTGTGAAGTACATATACAAAAAAATATTTAAAAAAAGAAACATTGTTAATGTATTTTTTATGTAATTTTATTTTTATTAATTCTTTTAAAGATTCTACACCAGAAATTTTTTTGATAAAAGCAAAACTTTCAATTAAAATTTTTTTAAAGTATATTTAATACAATTCTATTCCTTTAAAATATTCTATGCTTGTCCATCTCTTAATTTTTCACACATTTCAACTTAAGAATATCTACTTTAAAAATAATTACAAATATAAAAATTAGTAAAAGTTACTTTTACATAAAAATTTTTTTTTAACATAAAAAGTTTTTTTAACATAAAAAGTTTTTTCGAAGTTCTGTTCTTACATTTCTATTTAAAAATATATATTGTTAAGCAAATTACATTTTTCTATCATTGGTCTTGTGGAACAGCTACATAACTCTTTAACAAACTTTTCATTTAAGAAATTCTTTCAGCAATAAAAAGTTATTTACATTTTTATATAAAAACTATATCTTTAATATATATATATATATATATATATATATATATATATATATATATATATATATATATATATATATATATATATATATATATATACACACATTACTAATAGAATTGCATTTTCCTTTATTTTCTCCTATCATTTTCAATACTCTGAAAAATTTATCAGATACTATTATAATATAAAAACCCTTTTTCTATTTATTTGCATATTTTATTAATTATAATATAAAATAATAGAAATTCATTTTTCTATTCTTGGTCTTATATTAAACATTTTGAAACTTTTTAAAATACATAGCGTAACAAAAAAATCTAAAATAAAATGATAAATGTTAGTATAATAGCAATTTCCTATCTTTACACCATATTAAACAATTTCAAAACTCTTATCTCTACTTCAAATGCCCAAAACACTAGATTTGCCATCCTTTCGTGGCCCATTGACATTCTTTAGTCTTTAGGGACAATTTATGGCCGTCAAAGTGGAAAAGGTAGATTCGCAAGTTGCTGTGCTACAACCAAAGGTATCAACAACAGCAAAATGTTCGTTTCTATTCAATTATAGATATAAAGGTTTACAAATGATTGGGATAAAATTTTCCAGGACAGGCGAAGATTTTTCCAGGTCTTGCCCCACTCTGGCTACAGGCCTGGTCTCATCTGCCATGATTTTTATACTATAAAAATGTTCGTTGTTAAAAACTCGTATTTCCGCTCTTTAAATGTACTTTCTTATGTACTGCGATTCTGATGATTATTGAATGTTTGGCTCTTTGCGCAGAAACGTCTGCCGAACCCTGGTAAATGTAAAAAAGGTTTTGGTAATAGAAATAGTACACCAGCGTTAATTGGGTGCTCTCATGATATGTTTTGGCTTTATAAAATACTGTAATACAGCCTCTAAAAAAAATTATCTCAATAATATTCATTTCTAAACATTAAAATACAAGAATTAAAATAAATTATTAATTAATTTTTTCGTTTCAATAAAAGTTAAAATGTCCTTATGTGTACTGATTTTTAAGAAAATAGTTTGTTAAAACATCTTGTGAAATGCATATCGGCTTCCATTTATTTATTCCTAGTAAGAGGTTACATTTTTCGAAAGCTATTTTATTGGCTTATTTAGGTAGAAAAATGAAGAGGCAAACTCCCATACGCTAGAAAATATTTCCAACTGATAGTTTTTGTAAGAAAGAAAAGCAACGAACAGACATTTTGGAAACTTTCGAAAACAGCATTTTAGATTATGTGACCTTTATTTAAACAGTTTAAGGTCTCAATTAAATTCATTTCATGGTATTCGAGGTTATTGCATATTCAACATAATAGGCCAAGAAATACATATAAACTTATAAATCAGCATACTAAAATATCGTATTTTCTAGACAAACTAGAAAGGATAGGACAAAAACAATATAAAGATTTTTTTTTTTTAAAGTTTTAAATTTTAAAATAAAATTTCAATTATAAAAGTTTGCTGTCGATTAATCGAGTACTACAATTTTACAGAATTTTCTGATATTTTAGAAAAACTTATTAATTAACTAATGATTATTAGATAATTTTTATCTCAAGGCAAAATTTTCAAACAAATCAATGTATTGGATTTCAAAACAATTACGTATTTACCATTTTAACAATTTTACGGACATTTTTAAAAAAAGCAGTATAAAAAAAAAAAGATTTTTTTTTCTTTCTTTCCCCCCCCCCCCCCAATAGTATTACTTAAGGGTAAAATAATCAAAAGGGTAAAATAATATCATAAGGGCCTAACATTTTACAAAACGTTGCCTGCAAATTGAACCAGGTAGTTCTCAAATATTAAAAAATTTCTACATAAATTACAAACACAATAAATTAATAATCATTTTAGATATGCATTAATTTCTGGTGATACGTTCTTACATAAGTAATGAATTTATCATTTCCTTATTGCTTGGTTGTTTTCAGATTATCTGGCGCCTTCAGCAACACGAGGGCTATAATGCGCCGAAACATTCGTCATTAGACAAGCCAACATACATTTACCAACACCCATGCCTAACACGGGACTCAAACAAGCAGCCTCGCGGTCTATAAGCTTGCACTCTAAACACTATACCGTTTGGTCGGCCATTTCCTTTTTAAATCAATGAATAATATAAATACCATTTACCCAAATAACAAATGCTTTTGAGAATGTAAACTTGGTATTTTGAAAAATAATTATTTAAACTTTAAATAAATAAATCTTTAAACAAATTACTTTTATTGGTATCGATAGCTAGCTTTTGAAATTAGTTTTAAAAAAATTCAATTTTAAATGTATAAATTCTAAATCTTGACACACATACTAAAATTAAATGTTACTCTGAACTCATACATTCTTATCAATCGTATATTGCAAGCCCACTTTAAGGACACTCCGGTGCATCCCCAAGGCATGTCTGGTCTTTTGTCAAAGAGCAGACATGCAGCATGTGTGGCCAATTAACCAATTTCCCAAGGCTATAACGCTGTTGAATGGTATTGACAGATACACCGAGCCCAAGTGCTTCTTGGTTTGCGGGGCGGGGGTTAGAAATAGAGGAGGTGCTTTTCTCCATCTGAAGTTAAAAAAAAAAATTCGGTACCTTTTGTCTTTTTGTTTTGTTGTATGGATCCAATAAATTTTAAAATGTTTTAGTAAAACAAGATATCGCGGGTTCTTCTTGACAAGCCCTTCTTTGTTTTTATTTAAATTTTATTTTAGTTACTGTGTTTTTAATTTTGGCGAATTTTCTAATCGCCAAATGCCCAATGTCCCTTTCAAACTCTGTTTAAAATACATTTTCCAATATTTCTCAGAAAATTTGCGTTCCACAACTCAAAAGATCTGACTACAAAATGCTGAAACCCAACTCAAAGCTATCTCCTGAAGTTTGAGGTAAGCTTTTTTTTTTTACTTTTGTAATTTTTAATCAAATGTGCGTAGTGTTAAAAACAATGAATTCTTCTGCTAGTCGCTTTCCTGGTAACCTTGTTGACCAGCTCTTCAAGAACTACTTCTTTATTTTCTGTTGTTTATTTTATTACTTTTTCATGTTTTTTTAGTATTATGGGTGAAATTATAATTTTTCTAATGTTTATTTTTATTTAGTCACCATTTTTTTTAGTGTGTTTATAGGCTATTTTCTTGTAGAGCAGTCTCAATCTTTAAAATTTTATTTTATTATTTCATTTGATTATTAATTTTTTGCAGTCACATTTTAGAATTGGAGGATCAGTACTTCTACTACACTTTTTTAGTAGTATTATAGTTACTCACTATTTAGTTTTTTTCTTTGGTTTTCTGAAAGAAAAAAAAGACTTTTGTCTGCTCTTTCCATATTCATGTAACGCCTTAAAAAACTGAACATTTGATCATAATAGGAAAGAGGGTTGGGCAGCTAATATTAAAAAATAATAAAACTAGTTATAAATTAAAATTACTCACTTTTTAACATTATGAAAGGAAATTTAAAACTGCAGTGTTTCACAACTATTCTGTTAAGGTATTGAAAAACAAATAATCTTACAATTCTACATTATAACGAAAAGAACATTTAATAAGCATTAGTGCCGTTTCTAAAACACAACTTAAGCATGTGTTATTAAAAAAATTTAAGCATGAATGTTATAAATAAAATCAATGTAAACACATAATACAAACAACGCAAGAAGTAACATGTTAAAAAATCAACGCTGGTGTATACAGTGAAATTTATTAAATGTTAAATATTGTTATGTTATAATGTAAACACTGTTTATTGGTGTATTCTAAATCCCCTAAACAAGGCAATTTCATTGGCTACTGAAACCAAATTTTTATGTTGTTGTGAATTGACAAAAAGTGCCAGTCTGTTCAACCTTGTTTTGCTCATAGAATTTCTTAATATGATGTTAATGATCACAAAGTTGAAAGCTCAGAAGTTTCAATTGAAACTGGTAAAATACATTTTTTTTTTTAATAAGTGACGTATATTCGGAAATATGTCTACAGAACATTCTGCGAAAGCATCAAGAAAACCTTTCTACAGGGTTACTACAAAAGAATCATTCATTTTCAAAACAAGATTTATTCAAAAGTATTATACTTTTGAATAAATCGGGTAAACTTGAGCACCACCTGGAGCATAAAACTTAAATATTTTGCGGTTGTTTTCTTGTACCAATCATATTTGTAAGTATAATACTTTTGAATAAGTCGGGTTTTGAAAATGAATGATTCTTTTCTAGTAACCCTGTATTTTGTTTTCCATATTTCCTAATCTGCTTCGATGATGTTTTGAAAACCAAGAAAACCTCTTTCATAAAATTTTACCAGATTTTCTATGGCAGATTTGTATTATTGGTATCAGGAAGGAGAAGTCTTTGTGTCTACGCATGCTCTTTCAGGGAACCAGTAAGTTTTCTCTGCTCTGACCATCTGAAGGACGTCATGACCCCAGCATATAGAAATGAGAAAGAAATGTAAAATCGGAAGAGTTTGAAATGAAATAGATGTGCTTGTATTTTTGTGTTCATTTCTCGTTGTTATAGTTATTTTGAAAAAATGACTGACTCGAAAAGTTAGTTAAATGAGGATATTAAGTATTAACTATTTACAAAAATTGTTACATTACACTTGGAAATATAATTTTTCTCAATTTTCAGGGAGCTGTAGCCCTATCAGCCTCCTCCCTGTATACGCCACGGACTTCATATGGCTAAGCAATCCTACGTAAGTAGAATCCTTTATTTGTTCTGATCTTCAATACCAAATTATTAATCGTGGTGAAACAGGGAATGTTAAATTTTTATCGAGCGAGGGGAGTACTTTCATTTCACCTAAAATTATAAAATAGCATCTAAGAAAAATCGAATATTTCAATAACGTACGTATTAGAGGCATTAAAGTTTCAATAAAGGATGTATTTTGAATTCTTTAAATTAACTTCGATTTTGTGTGAGTGTCGATAGAGTGCAAGTCTGCGGATGCTTAATTAACCCACCTTGCCGTCATCCAAGCGGGCTGAAAGTTGGTAGATAGATTCGATGTCGATGGCAATACATTCTTTCACATTTTGGGTCTGTTATTGTCACTAAAAAGTTGCTTATACGGAATACTAATAAACTAACTTGCCTTCATCCAATCGCGCTAAAATAGCAGTAAGCCGATCATTGTTGAAACTCTTTGATATTGCCAATTTTTTTTTTTAAATAAATAAATAATAAAATTGTTTTAATCAAAATAAAAAAAAAAGATGTTTGGATGTGAATGCATAAATGCACGTTCATTTCTAATAAATACATTTTGAAACGTAGTTTGCAACACATTTTGCTGATATAAATGTGTTTGATATTTAAAATTAGATACAAGCACCAAGCACACGCTGTTAACAGAATCGGCGCTGTGTTAATGAATATAAAAATTGGCGATGTATATAAAGGATTAATATTTAAAACTTTGTTTTCATGGGTTATATAATTATGTCTCGCGAAAAAAAAAAAGAATAACGTCATTTGAAAATGAGTCAAAAATTCACAAATATTTGAGTTCGCAGCTGTATGCGACTAAAACAATTTATAGAGGGATCTGTCTTGACGAAATAATTAATTTCTTCAATAAGTTTAGCTAAATATTATAATTTTATTTAACAATATCAATAGCATGGTTTATTTCATATGTATTTAAAGTTTTGCGAACCAAAACGCAAATTATTTTGTAAAACTTGGCAATTCTCTAGTAAAAGTTCCCGCGCGGAAAGAGTTTCTACTAAATGTCCCATGCAAAAGAAAGAAAAAAAAAATTCGCCACAAGACTCTGCTTCTCGGAGTTGACAGGAGTGAACTGCCCCCTATAAATCAACACCACAGGAGGTGAGGAAGCTGACCAGACCCCCCAAAACCTCGAAGATCCCAAAACGCCCGAAACCGCCCGAGAAACCTCTGCAGAACAAATAGTTCTCGGGCGCTGTATGTTTCAGGGGGTTAAGATTATTTTAACACGTATTTGTGGAAAGCAAAATTAGAAAGCCAAAACTATTTATGTTGAAACTTTCAAAGCTCTAGGCCTATTAGAAGTCGCTTTTTGTTAAAAAAAAAAAAAAAATTCAAAGAATCAATCGAAAATCAAATTAAAATTTTAACATTCTGTTTGTCAATAGTCCAATTAGAATGCCAAAACTACTTGTATTGAAAATTTCAGAACTGTAGCCCAAATAGAAATCGTTTTGTAAAATATTTTTTAATTAATTAAAAAAGAACTAAATAAAAATGTAAAATTATGTTTTTCAAACGTCCAATTAGGAGGGCACAACTACCTATGTTGAAAATTTCAGAGCTGCAGCTCTATTAGATATCGTTTTGTTAAATATATATTAATAAATTAAAAAAAAAAAAATAATAATTAAAAAGGAACTAAATAAAATTTGAAACTCTGTTTTTCAAAAAAAGGCCAAATAAAAGACAAAACTACTTATGTTGAAAATTTCAGAGCTGTAGCAATATTGGATATCATTTTGTAGAATAGTTATTAATTAATTAAAAAGAACTAAATAAAAATTTAAAATTCCGTTTTTTAAAAGTCCAATTAGAAGGCTAAATCTACTTATGTTGAAAATTTCAGAGCTGTAGCTCTATTAGAAACCGTTTTGTAAAATATTTATTAATTAATTAAAGAAAAAACTAACAACAAATTTAAAATTCTTTTTTTCAATAGTTCAATAAGAAGGCCAAAATTACTTATGTTGAAAATTTCAGAGCTGTATCTCTATTTGAAGTCACTTTGTAAAATAAAAGTTAGTTAAAATATTAATTAAAAAAGAACTAATTAAAATTTTACATTCTGTTTGACATTCATAAATTAGAAGGTCAAAACTTCTTGTGTTGAAAATTTCAGAGCTCTACCCCAATTTTAAGTAGGTTTCTATAACAGATCCACAAACAGACAGACACACAGCTTGTTTTATTATTATAGATTTTAAATTTGTTTATTTTTTTCAGATAGAAATGAATGGGATTCCCTTTAGTTTTCCTCAAGAATCTTCCAGAAACTTCTTGTCAGATGCAGCAAATAAATGAAGAAATATTTGTAGTATATATTTAAAATCATGTTTAAATTATATTCTTTGTATAAAATGAAAAAGCAACTCATTTGTGTTTGTTTACTTCAAAATAAAGAATTATCTAAAAAAGAATTATCAGTAAAAATGCATTTTTAGTTGTATATGTTTCTAATAATAAAACTATAAGTAGCTTGGATTAACCCTTTAAAACAAATTTTAATGCAATTTAAATTGTCTAACGCAACCTACTAAGATCTCAATGCATTTTTTTAATAATATATACATAATTTTTTATTGAATTTTGAATTTTATTTTTTTTTAAATTCTTTACAAAAAAAGTAAATTATGTTTATTATTCTAGTAAGTTCTACCTAGCAAATAAATTAAAATTTATCAATAAATTGGGTTATGATTGATACCATTAAAGGCAAATTATAATTAAATTC
The DNA here is from genome assembly GCA_963978545.1 of Linyphia triangularis. NCBI lineage: Eukaryota > Metazoa > Arthropoda > Arachnida > Araneae > Linyphiidae > Linyphia > Linyphia triangularis. Next base: position 33,517,577 of record OZ021730.1, read on the forward strand.
CTATAGAATAAATATTAATTTTTCATTAGCCACTAAATTTAAAGCATTTTCCGACAATATTGGAACTCTCCCAATTAAGTGTTTCTTTTTGAACACAAAAGATAAATGATACTTTATAAAGGAAAGTTTTTGCAACTTTTCCTATATCTACAGGGTGGGAACCTCAGAGTGAAAAGGTTTACACACCCTTTACAGTGAAAACCTTTTGGCAAGCCTATTATGAAAAGGCTTATACAACCCTTACGGCAAACACCGTGTGGCAGGCTTATCACGAAAAGGTTTACACACCCTTTACGGCGAAAACCTTGTGGCAAGCTCATCCCGAAAAGGTTTACATACCCTTTACGGCGAAAGCCTTGTGGCAAGGGGGGTCATGAAATGGTTACCAAAAGCTTGACGTCTGGAGACTAGGACCCTTTCTTCAAGGTTTTATGATGGTTACTCCCTTGTCATCTGAACCTTACTCCCTTTTCGCTTGAGAGGTTTAGACAAGGGTTTTAAAAGGATAAAATGCTATCTGGGGAACACTCTACGAACCCCAAATTTAGGCGGTTTAAACTTTAAAAAAAAAAGCATGTGTCACTAATAGATTTTTGACAAAAACGGAAAAATATGCCCGAGTTTTAAAAAGAAAGGACGAGTAAAGATTTTATGGATATCGCTTTATCGTAACTTAAGTCCATTTGGAGATATTTTACAATAACAAAGTATCACAATACGTTGTCAAACCCAATGGCCTAGTGATCTCTTAGCATACATTGTAAAACGAAACTCATTGTGCATTTTAAAGCTATATTCATAAAATTAAAAAAATAATAATAACATTAAACAAGTCATAAATAAATACTCTTTTATGGAACTTTTCAATCATCAGTCCCCCATATAATTCCCACTTGTAAATATCACCGTAAAATTCCAATTCCTTAAACTCTACTCGAACGCACAGTTTAAGTTTTTCCATGTATGTATAATTCGAGAACATACCCAGGTTCCGCTCCATTTGATAATCTCTTCCCCTATCAATTCTTAATTATTTCTATGGGCCTTATGCAGAGCTGAGAGAGCATGGATAGCAATAGGTAGCTAAACCGCTAAACGCACAATTACAGGTTTTTTTTTTTACTTATTTTAAATGAAAGGTGAAATTTTTTTTTATCTGATGTGTATCTATGTATTTCTTAAATCGTTCTTGTGAAAAATTTGAAAATTATCTTGAACATTTAAGAGTCAAAATATAAGCCTCGCATTTTACAAATTTTTATTCACTGTGATATCTGATAGCAATTGATCTGTGACGTTTTACATAAAATCCTTATACCATTATTTTAGATATTTTAATTATTTATACTTAGTTTTTTAATTATTTAGTTTTCAAATATTTTCTTTTTCTGGCGCTTGTTAAAGAAAATAACGTGTATGTTATAAATTTTCGTATTGGTTTTACCTATTTAAATGTTAATATTTTTAACAGTGAAAATCTCATTAACTGTGAAAACTTCTTCAGCAGATTTCAAATTTATTATTTCGGCTTTCGGTTTTGTTGCGTTATTCCTCCCGTGAGATATTCATCAAATAACTTCAAAATAAAAGTAGAATAATGGATGTCCAAAAACAGTCCGCGCATACTTCAGTGTTTCGATCCTCGAAAAGAACTCACGATATGTTCTTGTCGGATCAAGCCAACCCTCCTCCTCCCAATGAACACAAAGGCAAGCTAAAAATGAGGATTAAAGCTGAAAACGAGTACGGATCAGTTTTGCCTTTGGTGAAAAATGAGATTGATGCTGAGGAAGATTCCCAACCGAACCACCTCAAACAGGAAGAGATAGATGGTCCCCATTTTGAGCAAAGAATTAAATGTGAAGAACATGAACTAAATGAAACTGATGGTCCACCGCCTGGTATGGAAGATATTTTTCCTTCACCAGCACCGATTGTGTCATCCTCACAAGCCTTGGTGTTGGCCGGTGTTCAACAACAAGCCTGCACTGTGAGAAGTATGCCAACCATTCCTAAGCCCCAATGGCACCCACCATGGAAGCTTTCCAGAGTTGTGGGTGGACATTTAGGTTGGGTGCGGTGCTTAGCTGTTGGACCTGGCAATGATTGGTTTGCTACTGGTTCCAATGACAGAACCATCAAGATATGGGATATGGCCAGTGGAAATTTAAAGCTCTCGCTTACTGGCCACATAGGTGCCGTAAGAGGCATCGCTGTTAGTTCATTGCACCCTTACCTGTTCTCTTGCGGAGAAGACAAGCAGGTAAAATGTTGGGATTTGGAGTATAACAAAGTTATAAGGCATTATCATGGACATTTGAGTGGAGTTTATGCTATAGCTTTACACCCAAGAATTAATGTCCTTGTCACTGGTGGAAGAGACACTTGTGCAAAAGTGTGGGATATGAGCACAAAGGCTAACATTCATTCTCTGAGTGGCCACACAAATACAGTGGCCAGTGTTCAGTGCCAAGCTACTGAGCCTCAAATAATGACAGGCAGCTATGATTGTACTGTCCGTCTATGGGATATGATTGCTGGAAAGACCCGTGTTACCCTCACCCATCACAAGAAAAGCGTCCGAGCACTGCTCATTCATCCGAAAGTGAATATGTTTGCGTCTGGAGCCCTTGACAACATCAAGCAGTGGAGGGGCCCCAATGGAAATTTCATGCAAAACCTTAGTGGCCACAATGATATTGTCAACTGCATGGGTATTAATTCTGATAATGTGTTGGTATCTGGGGGCGCTAATGGAACTTTGTATTTTTGGGACTGGAAAACTGGTTATAACTTTCAGAGATTTCGAGCCCCTCTTCAGTCTGGATCTGTTGATAGTGATGCCGGCATATTTGCGTGTACTTTTGATCAAAGTGGCTCCAGACTGTTATCTGCTGAAGGTGATAAGACTGTGAAAATATTTAAGGAAGATAAGAATGCTTCGGAGGAAACGCATCCTGTTGATCGAAAACCCGAGATTCTTAAATGAATACGTTTCTAATTTGTGATGTTTTAATGTCTTTTATTGTTAACTGTAACTTTATTATATTGTTAACTTGACTATAATTCTTTCAATGTGATAAGTTGTGTATAACTTTTACATTAAAACACTTACAGAGTCTAGATAACATTTAAAACGAGATTATCTATAAACTTTAAAGAACTTTAATTCCAATGTGAAATCAATTAAAATAATTTTGTAAGAATTCTATATTAAAGAATGTCTTTTACATATTTTATAGATTTTTTTATTTCGCATTGTTTGCAGTTTTAATTTTATTTCAGGGATTGGGCTGCATGTACTTTTTTAACAAAATTGGGTACTTGCGTATTAACGCCACCGCAGCTACAGATTTGGCGGTTTTTAAGTGCCGCCAATAAAGAGCAATCTTGTTCGCACGTGCACTCAATTATCTTTTAGATTCCTTGTTTGCTGATATTTGACGCCATTTTTAATTTTAGGTGTAGATTGGCGGCACTTAAAAACCGCCAAATCTGTAGCTGTTGTGGCGTTAATACTCAAATACCCAAAATTGTTTTAAGGGGACTCGGTACCTTAAAAATAAAAATAAATCGGCTTTGGGTTTTTATTTTACGTTATTCTATGTTTCTTTGCCTTTCCATTGACGCATAACTTTTTTTCTACTCAAATTAGAAGTATATTGTATTTTGTTTTAAAAATTATAACTTTCAATATTAAATATATTTATATAAGACTTTTACCTTTGATTTTCTCTAAACATGATATTTTAAACTTCAATGTATCTTTTCTAAGTAACTAGTAGAGGATATACCAGTAATTTTTTTTATCAAACTGTAGACATAACCTGCAGATTAAATGGAGGTTAAAAAAAATTCCTGTTATTTTCTTAATACCAAATCTTCTTAAAGAAAAAGAGGTTTTTCTTTAAAAAAAAATTTAGAAAATTGATTAAAATTTAATAAGAAAAATTTTGATGATATTTCTTACCAATTTTAACAATTTTTAATTTAATGATTTCCTAAAAGTTCTAAAATAGATGTTTATTTTTTTAATTTTAGGAAGGTTTTTAAATCTTGCATTAAATTAAATTGCCTACAAAATCCCATGCATTTTGTTCATCAATTATTGAAATGGAACTTTACAGGATGGAATAGGTACTTTTTCACTCTGTTTACATTAAATATAAAATCCACTTTAGAATATTATTTTGTAAAATGCTATGTTGTGTGTGTAGACTAATTCTGAAACATTTTTCTTTTTAATATTTTTTTTTTAGAATTCATTGAATTGGAACTGGAGTTTACCCTATATGTTGTCTAAAATGCATTTATCACAATTTGTTTTGGTAAGTATTTCTAATTCTGCACTTTTAGTATTATTTTATATATATATTTCATTTGTTTATGACCTATTCCAGCGGTTCCCAACCTTTTTAGCTGTGCGGACCACCTATTTGTAAAAAAAGACTTTAAGGCCCACTAAGTAACGGAATATGTGCTTCAGTAATTAATAAAAAGTGTACAAGAAGGATAAAACAATAATAATTTTTTTTTTATATATATACAAAGAACTTTGCTGTCACAACTATAAGAAAAATAAAAAAAGTGGTCAAACCAAAAAAGAATTTGATTTTTAGAGAGAGATTTTTAACATTGTTTGTACCCCAAGAGAAGATAAAAATCTAAATTAAAAATGGATAGTTTAGCCATGCTGTTGAATTCATGCGTTATTCTTTCATTACACCATTGAAGAATACAATCAAATAAGTAGATTGTTTCTAATCATTGAGCTACTCAATTGTTCCCATCTTTACCCTTGAAGCCCCTAAAATATTTATCTTGGCTTAGGTTCTCGCTCAACGTCCACGGCCCAGTACCATGCTACTCGTAGTCCACTTTTGGGTAGCGGCCCATGGGTTGGGAACCACTGACCTATTTTATTATCAGTTTTCTAGATTTTTTTTTCATAAAATGAACATATAATAGCATTGGTGGTTATAAACATAAGAATGTTAGTATATTTCAAGTAAGCTAAATATAGGGTTATTCAGAATTCCTTCCCGGGTTTCGAAGCTTTGTAAAATTCCAATTTTAATCTATTATGTCACTTCTCTATGCATAAACACCAGCTGACAAGAATATTTTATAGGAAGTATATTAAAGTCATATTAGATGGGTTAAAAAAGTAAACTAAATAAATATTGAAGTCAGGCTAAATATTTAGTAGTATGTATTACCATGCGTTACTACAAATTTTTAAATCTGAGATATCTTTTTTGAGGAGATATTTCTTACTTCTTAGGAACTTAATAATTTAACAATGTCTTTAAAAAAAGAAAAAAGTTGTACATAATTATATTCTTATTAAGCTATGTTCTAGTTCAAAATAATGCTGCATATATTTTCCTCTTTTTTAGATTGTGACTGTTTTCACTCCTGTTTATAATCTCCTCCAGTTTTCTTAAACAACCTAAACTTCATTAATACAGTGAAACCTGTCGATAACAATTAACCTGCATATATTGATATTTTCTTTCAGAGGCGTACTGGGACATTAAATCGACCTGATGATTTTAGATTTATGTCTATCCAAATTTTCAATATTATCAATATTCAAATTTTACTATTTATTGTTGGTGCTAAAGTAATTTCAATAATTATTTTAGTGATATTTTTAATAATTGCAATGTTTTAAAAATGTACTCAATTTTTTTTTTTTTTTTTTTTTTTTTTGTCCATACTATTTATACCTCCTTTGAGTAAACTTGGTACTGGGCATACTGGGACATTAAATCAACCTGATGATTTTAAATTTATGCCAATCCAAATTTACAGTATTATCAATATTCAAATTTTACTATTTATTGTTGGTACTAAAATAATTTCAGTAATTATTTTAGTGATATTTTTAATAATTGCATTGTTTTAAAAATTTACTCATTTTTTCCCTGTACTATTTATACCTCCTTTGAGTAAAATTGGTTTCCATAAACCACTGATATCTTATTTCAAAAACTAAAACAAAGAAAAATCTAAATTTCAAAATAAAGGATGTCCAGGTATGTAACTAGTAGTAAGTTTTATTAGAAAAATACATTTGAAATGATAATATATATTTATCATTAAATATTTTACATTAAAAGTTACAAAATAAGTAAACGTTATTGTACAATAATAAAAAATAAAGCTTGTTGCATCGATTTTTCTTGGAACTCACTGCCTCTTCAGAATGAAAAGGGGGGGGAGGGAGTATTTGGGATTTGAATGCATTGGGCTTTTAAAAAAAAAATCTTAATGAAAGCAATTAATTATTTGGGGGGGGGGAGGGGACCTTCCTTACCTGACTGGCAAATTTGATTACACCAGACAACCCTATGACCAGTACGCTCCTGGTGATTTCTTTGATCCCCGCATAATTCCTATTCAATATATTTTGAACCTGTTCACAGCGATTATCACTTTGCAGATGACCGCACCTGTCTATAACGATAATTTTACCTCTTTAGAAAGCAGGTATATTTCCATCTAATTTTCTTCCTTATGCATAACATTTCCCTCTTTTCACTTATATTTTAGATACTCTGGCAAGTAGTTATTTTTTTACAGCTTTTAAGAAAGTTGAAATTTGTAGTCACCCTCGTATAGATATAGGCTATCAACACACAGAATACTAAAGGGCATTTCTCTGGATGAAGGACTCTTAGTTACTCATTAGGACTCTTTTTTTTTTTTTTCTCTCTTCTTTTTTTTCCCCCTCTCTTACTCTACTAGATTACAGCAGTAAAATTATGATGAATCTAATAAAGTTTTTGTTTTTTATAATATTGGTTGGTTGCAAAGTTATATGGAAAAATAATTATTTCAACTAGGCCAAATATACATATCTATAACGTATGATGAATGCGTTTGTCGTTGTCTTATAAATGTGTGCATATTTGAACTAGTTAAAATAGTTACTTTTCCATATAACCAAATTGATGTTGCAATCTGCAAAATTTATGAGAAATAAATGGTTTGAGAATGGTTTCTCTTCCTAAATTAAAATTGTGGGCATTGCCCCTCCTTACTCCCATGAATCTCCGCCAACGGGAAAAAGGATGTGGCTCTGGTTCAGTTACTCTATTGTATTTATTAGCTTCGCTAATATTATCATACCACGATAAAATCGAATTATTTTTACTCAACAGATGTCGCCACCAGTTAACTTATTTTTACTAATATATTTATTTTTTTGTTTAAAATTTCAAATTGAATGTTCATTTTTATAAATTGCTGCATTTTCGATTTTTAAAATAAATATTTGAAATTTTTTCCGGCATAGTTGTAGTACAGTATACTTCTTTGCCACGATTTTATCTAGCGTTTTTTTTTATATAGGATAAAAGGTGTTTTTGGCCTTTTATTTTAATTCACATTTTAATGTTATTATTTATAATTTAACATTTTTTATTAGTGTTTATATTTTAACTTAATTTTACCATTATTTAATTTTAAGAAATCCTAATTTTGACTTAATTGTATTATTATTTAATTTTAACTTAATTGTTTTATGATTTATAGGTAAATATGTAGCATAAATGTTTCCAAACGATGATAAGTGCTCTTAAAGCCATCTATATCGATGCTTAAAGCACTGATTTAGCACTATGTTGTCTCTAACATATGTTTTTATCCTCTTCTTTGGAAACAACCATCCATTGTTCAACAAATTGATTTTGAAACAATAACATTTCAATTAAAATAACGCATTCCCCTAAAACCTCTTCTTTTTTTTTTTTTTATCATTTATTTATTTTGTCGCTCAGGCTAGTCTAGATTTCTTGTATTATACAATTTAATTTTCGTTTTTTAAATGAAAACTGGAATTTTAAATTGTTTACTGCTAATCAATTATATTTGTACTTGAGCTATTTTATCACACATCATTCCAAGCCTCGGTAGCGCAGTAGGCAGCGCGTCAGTCTCATAATCACTCTAAAGAGTAATCTGAAGGTCGTGAGTTCGATCCTCACCCGGGGCAGATGATTTTTTTATAGAAATTTTCTTCTCTTATTCAACAATTTTTTTAGCAATAAAGTTTTTACGCAAAACATGATATTTGATTAATTAATTAACACAAATATATAGATGACTATTTTTCTTAATTTGCTTACTCAAAGAAAAAAAAATTCTACAATACAAATGCTAATTGAAAACCATACATTTTGAAATTTGAAAAAAAAGTTTCACCGAACACTTAGATTTCATTCAGTTATAAAAATTTGTCTTTTCGAGAAATTAAACTAGAAATATGACTCATTTTTCAAAGAAGGGTAGGTAATCAAAAAGCAAATGAGTTATTTGTTATCGTTTTAATTATTAAAAATCATGTGTTCTTTTATCAATGTCCGTTAAATTAAACATTTACATTTATATAAAAAAATTCAAAACTTTTTCCAATTATCTTTTTAGCATTTTGTCATATTCCCATTTTAAAGGTACGTATATTTTATGTAAAAAAAATAGATTACTGTGTTTGAAGGAGCAGTAATCCCTTTCTGTTTAAGGATTAAGGAATCCTACCTTTTGATATTTATATGAATGCTCTTGTTGTTTGTAAATATATATATGTAAATTTATGCATATAATGATTATTTTTATCTTTTTAATCCTTTTCAATTTAAACTCCAACTAAATTTAGGTCTTGTGTATTTATTATTTTTTACATGATTAAAAATTAGGTTAAAAAAGAAGTTTTTATCAATATCTTTTAATTGCTAAGGATTCCATATTAGATAATATAGAATTTTTTTTTTCAGCTGTATTAATACCTTCGGACTTTCAAACATTCGTTTTTGAGATTTTTTTTCTCTAAATTTATAGTCGGCACCGGTACTTTCTATTTTAAGTAAAATATTTATTGAAGCTTAATTAAAGAATAATTACAGTAACGTTATTGGCTCTAGAAGTAAATAAAAATATTTTACCGTTAAAACAAATTGTAACTTTCTCTATCGTAGTTTTTTACTTTCTGGTGGGGCGATATGAACCTTGAATTTAAGTTTTTTCCCCCCTAATATTAGAGCATAAAAAAACCCCGCAACTTTAATAGATTTTAGGTTTGATTACACACGCAAATATTTATTAAAGTTTAAATACGAAAAAACCCCAAAAAAACACGATGGTTTACTAATTGTAAACTATGACATTTTTATCACATTACCTTCTAAAAAAAAAACTTCTGAACTAAAACGGATCTCAAGATTATCACAAACAATTAGGGGCGTACAACTTATTCAAAGTCTCTTCCCACTTTCCAAAATTTAAATCATCTAAAATAGAGGACACTTAGTTATAAAACGCTGTCGCAGAAGATTGATTTACGTCGTTGTCGTTTTTGCCATTATATAATCTTCGCGCACAGCACAAATAGCACCTGGCAGAAAAACGGAATGAGCTCACACGACTAAAAACAGCTTCGAATAGTAGACAAGTCACAATCTATCAGGAAGAGACCGATGGGGAAGAAATAAAGAACAATGCACACGAATTCTTTTTAGTGAAATTTATCGTCTGCTGGAGAATAGTATTGACTGATTTCCATCGAAGCTATTTTTATGTTATAATTGTCATGAAAATAATTATTAAGATCCCTTTTCGGAAATCACAATTTAAAATTAAAGAAACAATTTGCACAAAAAAAAAAGGTATTAATTTTTACTATGGTCATAATAATGGAATTTTTATTCAGATAACGGAATTATGCTCCAGTTTTTAGATTACGTTCTGCAATGAAGGAGAAGAAATGTATGCATAGAAATAAATATAAGGCTATATTTTTTGGCGTTCCAAAGGAATTTTTAGCATGCTTCTGACAAATTACAATATGCTTTTTTAAAATTCGAGTTTTCACGTTCCAGTAACAAAGTATAGTAAAAAATGTATTTTTCTATGAATATACCAATTGACTGGAACGAAGTTATGTATAAGCTTCAATATTTATTTTTCCAACTGAAAATGTCGTCTGCGATTAATACAAAAAGTCAAATTTTAAAATTGCAGCCACTGTTGAACTAGTTTCGGGATTTTGCTTTCTGTAATGAGGGGAGAGAGATATTTATAGAATCACTTCCGTTAGTCTCCAAATATACGGGTTCCAGAGTAAGAGAGAGACCTTGCGGGTTCATCCGAGTCGGCGTAAACACGTGATTTTACCTCTCACAATGCTTATGTCCTTGTACAGCTATATCATTCTTTGAGGCACGGTTTTGGCACGGTGCCTTATTGACACTGGAATCTCCGAATTTTAACTAATGGGACATTTGCAAGCGGTCACGGTTGCCAAAGATTCGATGCGTTGACAGACTCGTCGAACCCAATTAGATGGACTGTGTCTGGAACAGGGTGAATTGTTTTAGTTTGTGTAAGGTGGTATAGATGGCGCTACCGTTTCATTTCTTTTTGTTGCGAAAGTAAAACGATATTGTGCTTCAGGCTTTCCGTTTTTCTTGGCGCGTAGTGAAATTTTGGATTACTTTTTCTCTTTGGGCTGGCTGACAGATATTTTTCAGGCTCGCGGCAGATTAAATGACCTAGCACATGAATTTTGTTTTATTGAATATTCAACTTCACTTTTCTACATCAATTTCGAAAACTGTCATTCAGAAGGCGATTGGAAGTTGTTTTATACTTTCAATTATACATATGATAACATAATGGTATTCGGTCAAAAACAAATTTCGATATTTTTTGCATTTCTACACGTTTTGGATCGTTCTGATTTCAAAATAATGGCCTAAAAATGTCTGTGTGTCTGCCTGTGGTGTTGACCTACGATGTTCAACTTTTGTACACCAGACCATAGATGTTGTCATTAAGGCTTGCATCAAAATTTAAATACAGTGACCAGTATTATTGTTGTATAAAAAGTCTCTAAATAAGGTTCGCAATTTCTAAAAGTGTTTCAAAAATATCTTTTTCTTGTCTTCATTATATTTGAGTGATAGAAGAAATAAATTCATTAAGACTGATGATATAACTATTTTGTTTAGTACATAATTTAATTGAAAATAAGGATTTTACCCAAATCGAAATTCGAAACGTTGTAAATAAATAGTAGAAAAAACTTCGGTAAGAAGTCATCAATAGGTAAATTTAACAATTAAAATTTAAATTACTATTATCTAGAACTACAAACCATAAATTTGTCAGGATCATATTAAAGGTCAGCAACACAACAAATTTCTACAGAAATTGATTTTCGAAAGAAAACAACAACGAAACCTATTTACTAGAATTGCCTGCGAAAAAACGGCTTACGTACAAATCAAGAACAATGCATATCAAAAGCATACATATGTTTTCTGAAGTTGAAATAAGAGTGAAGATTTCGATATTATACATTTCTTCTTCATAAAAAGTTTATAAATTACATCTACATTTACCTTTAATACCTTGTTCCTAGCTTTAAAAAAATGCATTAAAAATAATTTAGAGGTTTGATGAAATTGATTAAAGTAACTCAATTACAATCATTCTAATAATTATTTCCTTTAAAAAAAAATATTTGGAAAGTGTTCAGACATTTCCACTTTTGTTTGGAATTGCGAAATTTCTAAACTAAACATCAAATTCTTCATAGATGCTATGGATGAGGAAGATGACTATCCTGCTATATTTGCATACGAAACTCTCTATCTGAGGATATCAGGACAAGACCTTTTGCTGCATTTGCACTGTCGGACTCAGTTATGGCCAGAGCTTTTAACTAAAACTACCTCTTTCACTCATTAGACATCTCCTGTGTTCATCTTATATAGCAGTGTACTTACCCTCCAATAACCAACAAATCATAGAAGCCATTTAATGGGGAAAGTGGATGGTTTTTGAAGTACACTATTTTTCCCACCCAGTTAGGAGCCAAAGCAACCCATGGAAGGTTCTCTCTTGTAGAGAAAGGGAAGTGGGTGGAGGTGTAGTGAAGCCCCATATTTATTTATTGTTACTCTTTTAATTGTTTTTTTTTAAAGACAACCTTTTGTTCTTTAACTATAGCAAAATCTTAAATTATGCTACATTATTCTTATACCTATAGCTGAATTTAAATTCAACTACAACTAGCTTACTATAGAGGAATCTAAATTCCCAACATTTATTTTATATACTTATTTATATGATCTTTTGACATTAGCAGGATTCTGCTACTCATTTTATATTCATCATTGTTGGAATTGAAAATTCCACTTATTTATTCCCACTGAAAAAAAAAATTATTTGGTATTGTAGATAACCAATTTTACTTTTGGATATCAATTGTGCTGTCCCAAAATCATATGTTTCTAACATTTTTAATCTCATCACTGATGAGCTCTAATGTTTCTCCCCTTGAGTGTTCATTCCCCCCTTTCCTCAGTCATTTGCTTGATCTTAAGTGAGACCTTGCTACTTCATTGCCAATTGGCAAAATTCAGATGAAGAGGTTACGCCCCTCTAGGGCACAGGTACCTTGATCCAATGCAAAGCAAAGCGAAATTTCTAATCTCCCCAAAGTGACGTTCTTATTTAGAAACAAAGAAAAGTCTTAAAGAATCATTCTCAAATATTTTTTTTAATATTGTGAGTTGCAAAAAATACCATTTGTGGCTTGTGGCATTCTGAACATGGAGTGTCTCTCGCCCTTTTTATTATGTACTTTCAAGATTAAGAAAGTTTGGAATTGGATAGCTTTATGCAAATAGCAAGGCTCCCGCTACTGTATCCAGGGCTGTCTATTGCCGTAGAAACAAGATTTGCACCTATTCCAAAAGGAGTTCCAGGTGAAAGACTTCTACATTTACCGTGTTGTAACCTTTTTGTATTCCAATCTCCTGTATACATCACCCCTATTCTAAATCGATGAGTCTTGTTTCTATAGCAACCACCACCATCCAGACTATCTGGCGAGAGCTGTTCTCCTGATACACAAACCCTAGACAACTGATATTGTTTAAATAACCTTTTTATAAACTAAGAAACTTCAGTCTCATATAGTATAGCCCCGATGTAGCTGTTGCACTAGAAAATCTCGGAATGTTCCTCTGTTTGATTTTCCCGCCCTGTGCTATAAACCCCTCTAGCCTCCCATTAAATCCACCACTGCTAAATTCTATAAAGATCTGTTGATTGGCGAATCTAAACAGAAGAACAGGATTTATAATCATTTTCAGAAAAAAAAATTCCCCGAGTTTCCCAGAGTCGTGTTTTCCATCGCGGAGTTAATTATTTTTAGCAAGAATTTATTATTTTAATTACTTTAGCAAGCCAGATAAAAATAGTCTAACCTCAATTTCACAAAATTTTCCAATAACATGAAAATTAATTTCTGAAAGTCTATGTTATCAAATAATTCTGTAACTTTAAGTCCTCGAATTAAGGTTAAACAAATAGCGCCGAAGAGAAGGATTTTTTTTTTTTTTCCTGAGTAAAAATGACTTTTTCTTGGTTTTAGCGGGGATTTTTTTTTTTATTTTCCTCTGAGATTTTAAGGCTGATTTATTTTCGTTGTTCTCCCTGAGGTTTAGGAACCCTGACAGACACACTTTAATTTGTTACACACAATATGTAAAGGCTTTAAAAATATTTTCATCTTAAACTCATTAAAAAAATCCAGAACCCGTCCCCCCCCCCCCCCCCATTTTCTGAGACGCTACTGTCCTTGAATTTAAACTTCCAACTCAATATATATCCAACAGTGACGCAAAATGCGTAATTTCCAAACATCGGCATTTTTCTGAAACTGGTTTTCGCTTCAACTGTTGAACATAACTTCTTTTCCGCCATTTAAAAACAATGAATTATTCTCTAACGCCTCTCTCTCTCTCTCTCTTTCTACCAGAAGTTGAAGGACGAACGAAAAAGAAATTGGGATAGGCGACAGCTTTAAGAATGAATATCAATTCATTTTTATTCCAGAACGACTTTTATTCTTTCCGTCGGTAAAAAAAAAATCTTAGCCGAGAACAGCTTCGTCAAGTCCAAGGAGAGACAAAAGAAGATTATCTCATAAGTGTCCTTCCTTTTTTAAGCACAACTCTTATCTAAGTAGGCATGCGAAAAGTGTTGTGTTCGATTCCCCACTTAGGTTCCATCAAATTTACTTAGATTTCAAAAATGGTTCAACTACTCCGATAATAACAAATAGTTTAGATTCGATTGTCCAAAAATGTTCCCTGTTTCTGATTTGACGTCTCTCTCATTCAAGAAGCAAATATGAAACTATTTCCCCTCAAAAGATCTCATGGGCGCCCTCAGAAATATTTGCAGGGGTGGGGGGGGGGGGGGTACAAGACTAGATTTTTATCAAAATTATGAATTTTTTAGAAATTTTAAATAATAGTTATACATTTTACACCTCCTTGGCGGCGCCCATTGCAATCGTTAGGTCTAAGCAGAGATGGCGATTGTTCCACGAAAGGTAAGCATTGTAAAATGTTGACAGTACCAAGTTTTAAAAATACTTGATGTAGAAAGTGAAATCCCCCCCCCCCCCCTCAATAGTTTTCACTCTATCAGCGAAATAATAACGTCCGTCTTGTGTCCCATCTACGGTAGAGATCGGGAATATCGATCAAAATAAATATCGATACTATATCGTTGCATAGAAAAAAATATCGATACATGATTTTTTTTATTTGATTTTCAATTTTGCCAGAAACAAAGTTTTTCTGGGCAAATTTCTACTTTTCATGATTGCTTTTTGGTAGGGTGACTACTTTTTCAACTGAAATGGATCTATTACGAAAAAAAATAAATTATTATATTTTTGCTTAATTAGTGCAGTGATTTTTAGATAATTTTCAATAGCTTTTAAGTGTATGGAAAATATTGAATATTGGTGCCATTTTAACTATCTCTCAGCCAATTTCAAACTTTAGTTTTGAAGTTTTTAAAAAGGAATAAAGAAAATCGAAAAAACACATGGAACTACAAAACAATCATCAAAAAACTAAAAATGTTTGAAAATATCGATACATCGGTAACTTTTATCGATACTTTTAATATCGATATTTTTTTAGAAGTATCGATACAAATATCGTCGTATCGATATATCGCCGACCTCTAATCTACGGAGATGATCACTACGTAAGACAATGACAACACAAGCCCAAGCATGCCCCCCCCCCCCCCCAGGAATATTTGCAAGGGTGTGTAAGACTAGATTTTGATCAAAATAATTAATTTTTTTAGAAATGTTAATTAATAGTTATGTATTATAAATAATACTCTTTGAGAATAGTTCAAACTCATGGTATATATTTTTGAAAACGCAACCCTGTTAAAAAGAAAAAAATAGTAAAAATATTTTAACAAATATATTTTTAACGATTTTTTATCATTCAACTAGATCTCACGGCATTCAAGAGACAGTGTTTAGAATAGAGGAACTCGAAGATGCAAAAATACAGAAGACTAAGTTTTTTTTGTTTTTTCCAAGTTTCGGATAAAATGAAAAAAAAAAAAAAATCAAAATAAAACACGAAGGTTGCATTGGAATATGTTCGATTGAATTCTAAAAATAGATTTCAAGATGACTTAAAAAACAAAACATTTTCCTAGAATTTTGAGAACTACACAGGAAATGTTTATACAATAAAAGGAATAAATACTTCTACTCATCAGCCTCTAATAATCATAGACAACAAGAGCCAGAAAATCGTCACGCAAGTATCTATAAAAAACGACATAGGAAAGAAACAAAAGACTAAATTAATAGAAAAAATGTTCATTGTAATATAAAAGTATAAACAGCAAATGTGCTTCTTCTTTTTTTATTATCTTGGAATTTACATCTTTTCCCTTATTTTTTTTTAAATTTTCAAGAACCAGGGGGGTGCAAGTGCACCCCCCTGGGGGCGCCCATGAGTCCAAGACGTAGGAGACAATCATTTCTTTAAACTTCTAACCTTAAGCCATGAGCCACTTAAACAATCCTTTCACATTTGCATTCATAACAACCAATTTGGATGGTCCACTCAAAACTCTTCCAAGAATGGCGGTTTAATTCATAAAAGTGCGTTACAGTAAAAATGGCAGACGACTGATATGACGTAATGACTGCAACTTTTACAAAGTGATGCTGGAATAGCAAAATCGTGAATGGGAAAAACCGCATACACTAATTAACTGGGACATGCTCTTTAAAATTTTTGGGGTTTTTAAAATTTGTGTAATTATTAGTTTTTTTAATTTGTAAAAATCTTTTCAATAATCAATAAAGAAAATATTACTTTCAATTACCCGTGTGTTTACATAGGGTAATGAAAGTGTTGTTTTCGGTAAAAAAAAAAAAAATTTCGATTGTTTTGAATTTCTCCATGTTTTGGAACATCCCGAGTTCCAAACAGTGGTCTAGAAAAAATGTCTGTCTGTGTTCAGTATAAATTCCGAACGGATTGACCTACTATGTTCAAATTATGTATACAGGTTAGTAGTAGCCATGGGAACACTCATTAAGGTTTTGGTCAAAAAAGCGCAAACGCATGAGGTAGCTGCCATTGAAAAATTTATGTTTTTCAACAATTGCCATAAAACGGCTCTAACGATTTCGATCAAAATCACTGTGTTAATATCTTTTAAGGTTTCCTAAACATCCCCACCACCGAAATTCTCGTAGAAATGCGATAAAGAAAGGAAAACGAAGACAGAGTCCTCTTCTCTGGAGCATCACCCATAAGTGACTGTTTCTTCTCTGTTTCACTTACAAGAAAGGATAATGCAATATTTATCGAAAAACATTTCGCCATTTTGAAGATGTTTTTTTTATAGTGTAATAATTATCGCAATTACCCATATGTACACATAGGGTAATGAAAGTATAGCATTCGGTCAAAAAAAAATTCAATTTTTTTTTTTTTGCGCATTTCTCTACGTTTTGGAACATTCTGATTTCAAAAAAGTGATCTAGAAAAAATGGCTGTGTGTGTGCATGTGATCAGCATAACTCCCGAACAAATTGACCTACGATTTTCAAATTTGGTGTGTGGGTTGGTGGTAGCCATGGGACCTACCATTAAGGTTTTCGTCAAAATCGCTTATGCGCGTAAGGTAGCTGCCATTGAAAAAATCATGTTTTTCAGTAATTGCTAAAAAACGGCTCTAACGATTTTATTCAAAATCGTTGTGGTAATGCCTTTTAAGGTGTTTAAAACATCCCCACCTCCAAAACTTCCGTAAAAATGTTTTAATGGCGTAAAAAGTTGAAAAACGAATGCTTTCAACACGGAGTTCTCTTTCCTTGAGCATACCTCATGAACAATCGTTTTTCCCCCCCCTCAATTTCGCTTATAATAAAGGATAATATAAGGATTACAGAAAAGTTTATCGCCAAAATCACCACTTTGGCAAAGTTTTTTTTTTTTTTTTTTAGACCCGTACAAGAATTATGGTAAAAAATATCGCCAAACTACCCATTTTTTTAAAAAATAAATGATGAAAATATAAAAACTGTAAATGACACAAATCCATGTCAGTATTATAGTGTAATTGAAAGTTGTGCGATGTTCCACACCCCTAGTTTTTTATTGTATCATCTATTGCTAAGTTTAAAAATCAGTTATTGAAGAAGAAGACATTGTCACAGATCCTTTGCAATAAGTCAATAGCCATTATGTACCAAAAGATGTTGACGGTTCGTGTTAGGAAAAATAATAGCTTTTAAATTATTATCCAAAAGAACATTATTCACAGATAGTATGATACTTAATAACAAAATGTATCGTTTTTATAAATTTGAAATTTACTGTCGGATTTTAATTTCTATGTAATATATTACCTGGCATCGTAAGTTAATCAACTACTATTGTACTTATGCGGGTATTTGATAATGAAAAAAAAATATTAAATTCGAAATATTTCTTATAATTGTTTTTAATTTCTATATTTTTTCTTTAGTCGTGGTATAGTAGCTCAAAAACAATTGAACATAGTCTGAAAATATTCCGAAATTAAATATTTACGTGTCCATTCATCTAAAAATCGTCTAAACACTTTACATACAATTCCAAATTATGACACCATTCTGTTTTATGATTTATTTAAACTCTTCGAAAAAATATATGTATTGATAATTTTATGTTTCCAAACGATTTCGTTATTAATTTCACTCTTTAATTATAATAATATAATTTATCATAGAATTAAGTTAAAGTTCTTAAAATTAATTAAGTGGGGCATATGGACTAAATGTTATTTCACAAATAAAATTTTAAAAATTACCAAATATATGATAGTACTCTTAACTCTAATTTTAAAATCGATTCAGGTATTTCAAATACCATTACTGATTTGATGTTTCTTGACAGCCATGATAAAAGAATTAAACTTTTTAGTTATTGACGAAAGTGCAAGTTTAAAACAAATAGGTAATTACAATTGTAAGATATATTACCATTTAAAAGTATGTAATAAACCAAATCAGTTAATCAAAGTTAATTATTTAGAACAAATTTTTATCCGAAAATTAGTCATTGACCTGAGCGAATAAACTAATAGAAGGTTGAAAAGTATTGTTTGGAGTTGATATTTGGTAGAAAATAGTTTTATGTTTACAGTCCATAATGGATTTGTATTAAAAAGGCTCTTAATTATTTTAGATTAAAAATCAAGAGTGATGGAACTCGTACCCGTTTTAGCATTTTGCTAAAGAGAAAATTGTGACTTTCACTTTTTTGCTAAAAAAAACTTTTGTACCATCAGTTTGTCTATCTCAGTTTCGCAAAAAAAAAAAAAAAAAAAAAAAAAAAATGTAGATACAGCAATAAAACTGTATATTTTGATAAAAGATATTGTTATGAAATAGTTTACCAAAATGTATGCATGGCAATGTTTATGTTTGAACTAGATACATAACTTGATACTTTTCAGCTAGACAATTCTTGAAATATACTTTATTTCAAAGTATTATTTTTAAATAAAAATTAATTTGTTCATACATTATTCAAACACATCACATCACCAGTTAAAAGTTTTTTTAATGGATACAATTTACATCTCTGTATCTCTTCATAACGGCACATGAAGTATCAGTTTCAAATAGAAAAAAATTAAATCAATTATATCTCAAAAAAGATATGACCTACTATCGAATTAGTAAAAATCCTGTTTCAAAATGGTTTAAACTAGCTTTATTTCCATACTCGTGAATTTTAAAAACAAATAATAAACTTATCTTTTTAGAAATTGAATCTAGAATGAATTTTAGAATTGAAATTAGAATTTTATTTAAGAAATTGAAATTTACAAAAAATATATTTCAGATTTTTTTTAATACAAATTGTTTTTCATTAAACTTTTTTATAATTTAAAATCAAACAAAAAACAAAGAAGTATAGTTGAGGTTTCAGCCATTTTGGGATAATCCTTTTTATTTTATATTTAATTAATTTATTTGAGAAATAAAAAAAAATGTATTGAAGAACACAGAAGCAACTAGTATAATATATGCATGTAAATGAGTAAAATTATTGAAATATCCATATCAGTAAAAAAAATTCATATAAAAAACTTCCAAACTTGGCGCAAAACCTTCTGAAACAATATCTGTTCGAAAAAAGGTATTTCAAGCTCATAGGTATATATAGTTCTTGTACATTGTCTCTTTGTACAAAATAATCATTTAAATGTTCAAGGAATTTCAGTACCACTGCAGATCACTACTTACCTTTGATATTCCATTAACCCATAGGAATTTCAATACTGGCTTACTTTTTATTAAAAAAAAGTACAAAAATATTATAATCCTATGGTACTAATAATTGTTTCACTAATTCGATTCAATTTTCTTTTCAAACATCCATCGAGTTGTCCCTACGTTCCAAAGACACATAATTGAATTTATTACGAATGGGTTGGAGTAAACGTCGAACGGTTGAACTAACAGCCAATCTGTTCTTAATCATTAGCACGCTCAAAACAATGCCCAGGCAAATGAAACCCACTGTCAAAACAATGAAAGAAGCCGATGTGTGGTATTCAAGTTCGGTCATAAATGGTACACACAACAAATCCTCTTCCGAAATAGACATCACGGTTTTACCAACATTCGGTGGATATCCCTCGTAGCAGTACAGATGACCAGCATTGAGATTTGTCAGCAAGGCAGTTTGCATCCACTTGTAGGTGTTGACCAACTGACAGTCGCATCTGAAAGGGTTGGATGTTAGATTAACTTTCAGGTCACTAGATTGATACAAACCCTTCAATGTATCGTCTCCGAGATACTGTATGAAGTTGTTGCTGACATCCAGCAGTTGAAGGTACTTGAGGCACGAAAAGTTGAGGTTTATGTCTTTCAGGTGATTGTCGGCGAGGTACAGTTCCTCCAGGGCCGGCAGAGAACAGAACTCGCCTCGGTAGATTCCAGAAATCTCGTTGTTTTCCATGTTCAGAACTCGAAGATGGTTCAGCGAGCTGTTCTCGAAGATCTCAACCAGGTTATTGAGGTAGTCTCCGGCTTTCACCTTCTCTGTGAAAGCATTCCTGAGGTGTAGTTCTTTCAAGTGCACAAAGTTGCTGAACATCCTCGGGTGGTGGTCTTTGGAGACTATGTATAAGTCGTTGTCGTTCAACACCAACTTGGTCACATTGGCGACGTTGTGAAAAGTCCTGCCCTTGATGGACTGGATGTGGTTGTTGGAGAAGTCGATCACCTGCAGTTTTTCGTAGACTGTGTCAAGACCGAAAATGTTGAGGGGGAGGTCTTTGATCTCATTCCCTACGAAAACCAGATATTCAGTTTGCGGCGGTAGTTTCCTCAGCATCATGGCGTTGTCGAATCCGGCATTGGTACAGTTCGTCACATAAAACATTCTTTTACCGTGTTCGATCGGCTTATATCCACACTCACACATGTCCTGGAACTCGGCAGGGCAGGCGGCCGAAGCGGCTGCCCAACTTGCGAACGCAGTCAAAACAAGAGTCACGAACCTGACGCGAGTCGCCATTTTCGACCACGCGGCCTGGCAATTTGGAACACACCTGATGACGCTTTATCCGAAGCTCACGCCCGAAACGTTCTAGAACAGGTAAAACCTCTCCGGGATTGTTGTTTCTGAAGTAAAAAGTTATCCAACTTTCTTATCAGGTATTCACAGTCATCTTTTGTCCGTCACGGATTGGAAATGAGACATTTTTCAGCCTCGAAACAACGTCGAAATGGAAAGTTTGCTGGGACAGGTAAGAGCACGATAAACAACCCACACCTATTTCCTCAAAAAGCCGCCAACAACAATGGGGGAGAGGGGAGTGGAGAGGGGTCCGGTTAGGACAGAGAACAAACCTGTTTGGGGTCATACTTAAAGTGCACGGGATTCGTTTTCGGTCATCATCAGAGATGGGGAAGTCCGAACTCGATGAGAATTGAAATACGGATGAAGTTTTATATTTCAATGGGTGGGAAAGTGGCAAATAATTTTTCTAAAACTATTAAGATTCGTATAAAGAATCGAACTACATTTTTTAAATAATTAATTTTAAAAAGTGAGGATTTTTATCTGCATATATTTAGTTTTTTATTTATGTATGATAAAAAATTTAGTTTTTTTTTTTTTTTTTTTTTTTTTTTTTTTTTAATATAAACTATCGAAAAGTTTCGTTCGCGTGCCAGTCAGTCAAATTATATTGACCAACAAAGTTTCATTTTTTTTTCTTTTTTTTAAACAAAATCGTTTTAATAGATAATCTTTTATGTTGTAAATTTATGACATTAATCATAGAAGTTTAAAACAATTTTTACGCTCTTAGATAATTTTTTTTTTTAAATTTTTAATGAATATTTATTCTACAACGACTATTGCAAAAAGAAACCAGAAAATATATTCTCTAATGATAAGAAACGACTCTTTTTTTTTAATGTAGTTTCAACACACATTTTTAAACTTTTAAAAAATTAAGAAAGTTTTGATGATTCCATTGGGTATCAATGATTTTGAAAAGAATTACTTTTTTCATTTAACGATACTTTTAAAATTTTTAAATACAAGTGTATAAGTAAAACAATAAAATTTAAAAATATAGCCTCGTTTTCTAATAGCTATAAAGTTTACTGTACATAATTTATCAAATATGAAATCAGTTCACCGCTTTGCAAGTTTTTACTTTTCAAAATGAATAGACGTGATGGCGATTACGGCAAAGAAGATATTGCGTCGATTACTTTATGGGAGTTGACCGGGTTATCTCTCATTTGACAAGCACATGCAGGCCAGTGTCCTCTTAAAAGACCTCCAGTAATATAATTTTCTTTGATATTCTACAGTTTCAAGGATTTTTTGAAACAGCATAAATCTCAAATAATTCTTGAGCCTTAATATTTAATCAAATAGGAAATTAATTAATTAAACTGATTTTTAATAACTTCTTTGGTATTTGTATATTGAAGCCAACAGTATTTACATATTTTTCGATCCATATCCAGTTGAATACTCTTCCTTATAACAATAGACGGAGAAGCGGGAAAGAAGTTTTGTTACATCATTGTTCCTGATGTTATTCTAATTTTTTACTTTTAAGTATTCATATGTAATACAAAAGTTAATAAAAGTATAGTATTCGGTTATTCGGTCAAAAAAAAAAAAAAAATTTTTATGCAATACTACGATGTTCAAATTTGGTGTGCTGGTTGATGGTAGTCATGTGACCTACCATTAAGGTTCCCGTCAAAATCGCGCTTGCGAGTAAGGTAGCTGCCATTGAAAAAATCATGTTTTTTCAGTAAATGCTAAAAAAACGGCTCTAACGATTTTGTTCAAAATCGCTGTGGTAATGCATCATAAAGTGTTCTAAACATCCCCACCATAAAATTCCCATAAAAATGCTTTAATGGCGTAAAAAGTTGAAAAACGAATGCCTTCAACACAGAGTTCTCTTTCCTTGAGCATACCTCATTAACGATCTTTTTTTCTTCTCTCCTCAGTATCACTTATAATAAAGGATAATATAAGGTTTATCGAAAAGTATATCGCCAAAAATCACCATTTTAGCAGCAACTGCGATGAAAATTAATCTGAAAACACTCTTGCGTTGCAAATATTCACCAGCATGTGACATTTCCTTAGTTAACTAACCTCAAAACGTCAAGCAGAGGATTTAGTTTCCACTAACTGTTATTCATTATATTTATTGGTGTTTTAATTATGTGACAATTTAGTCATATTTGGTCTTTCAATCCAGAAATGCTATTTCAGCTGCTAATTTTCCGTAATCGATGAAAACTTTTCATTAACTTAAAAACTATTATTTTTATAACGAAGGGCGTATTTTTTTTTTACTGGTAAATCGTGAGGAAGATAATAGTTTTTCGCGAGGAATGCGAGAAAGTATCTTCCCTGTTTTCAAGGATTTGTTATCAGATGTTGTCAACATTAACGGGGATAGTTTTTAAACGTAAACAAAGGTATGAAGTAGCCGATTTTCGGCTTCAGTTACTCTCCCAATCTAACTAATTAATTTTAATTACTCATATGTTAACATAGGGTAATGAAAGTATTGCGTTAGGTAAAAAAGAATCGATTTTTTTTTCTTTTTTTGCATTTTTTCACGTTTTGGTAAGCACTGAGTTAAAAAAAAAAAAAAGTAGTAAAGAAAAAATTTCCGTGTGTCTGTCTGTCCGTGGTCAGCATAACTTCGAACGAATTGAGCTACAATATTCAATTTTGGTCAACGGGTTAATGGTGGTCTTGAGACCTGTTGTTAAGGCTTTCCTCAAAATTGGGCATAAAACAGCTGCCATTGATAAATTTGTTTGCCAGCAATTGTTTTAAAAAAAGGCTCTAACGATTTTGATTAAAACCGCTGTGGTAATGCCTTTTAAGGTGTTCTAAACATCCCCACCTCCGAAATTTCTGTAGAAATGTGATAAAGGCGTAAAAAGTTGAAAAATGAATGTCTTTAACACAGTGCTCTCTTTCTTTGTGCATCACCCATCAACGACTGTTTATCTTATGTGTCACTTAAAAGAAAGGATAAGGCAATATTTATCGAAAAACCTATCGCTAATTTCATTATTTTGGCAGTTTTTATTGACAGTGTAATAGTAATCGCCAAAAATAACTCTTACCTGGCCATTTTTTATTTTTTTTTAATTCTTAAAAATATGAAAATGAAAACGATAAATTAAAAAATGTTGTGGCAAATTTAAATGCTTGTGACCAGTAAAAAGTGTAATCGAAAGTTGTGTGATATTCCACGCCCCTAGCGGTCAAACCCCGTTAAAGTGAAGTCGATGGGGCCGCTGAAATTGTTGGCGTTAACTGAATTTCGTGTTAAACGAATATATTAACGTTAAGTTCTAAGTACAGAGAACTGCTTTTACTTCGCGTTAAATGGGATTTCATGTTAAACGATTTCACTTTAACAGGGTTTGACTGCATTTTATTAAAGTGCTTAACCACCTTGGAAATCTAAAAAATACAATATTTTTTATTTTTTTATTTTTTTTCAGGTCCTGTATAAGATATTAAGATTATTTTTTTAAAACTTTTATTTGAAACTTATAGAATACAAAAATACTTGATTTTTTTCAAAATTCCTTTTTTAACAACTATTCAGGAGGCGCCAAAGTCGAAGCCTAATAAAAAAATGGTGTCTCACGATGGACAGTTAATCTCAGGATTGGTGAATCTGAAAAAAAAAACCAAAAAAAAAACGGAATCTTCAAAAGAAAGGTTCCTTAAGTGCAATTTACCACAAATTGCCAAAAATAAAAAATAAATTAAAGTTTAAAAAAAAAAAAAAAAAATGACGGATGTTTAAAAAAAAGGCTGAGAAAACACCACTGTTTTTCACTATTCTTTGCTAAAAGAACAATGTTACAATTAATTTTTTTGGTAAAATGTGGTAAATTGTCATACAAAACATCTCAACAAACAAAACGAGACCAAAATCATTGAAATCGGCCGAGTAGTTTCGGAGATTAAGTGTCCGCCATTTGAAAAAATGTAGTTTCGAGAAAAACCACTGATCTCTACTACAACTTCTGGATTGCTTATTAGCGGTTTCTGCTCTGTAAGCAAATGATGTCATTTGAATACTTCCCCCCATAATGCTTTGAAATAGGTTGCCTATAGTTACAAACAAATTTTAACTAGTTTTGGGGGAAGTTGCTAGTATGGATCTCTATGGTGATTATTAAGCCTTCTTCAACTTCAAGTCAGTAACCAAGCATGCGCTATCCAGAAGTTGTAGTAGAGATCAGTGAGAAAAACGCGTTTAAAAATTTTACTCGCTATTTTTTTCAAATAGTTTTTAAAAAATAAAGTTTTTTCTCTTTCAGTTTGTTAATCTGCTATCCCCTAGACCGTAAAACCCTGGAAAGGATTAAAAAAATGCAAAAAAAAAAAAAAAAAAAAAGTACCTTAAATGAAGGGCTGCCGAGTTTCTTTACAAAATTGCGTGGGAATAAGTTTTACTGGGAGATGGCATCGCAAATTGTGATAGATTAGTGTTAAAATACCACCTTTAAGTAGGTACAGCCGAAAACGAACAAAAAATAACTCCAACAATTACTTTAAATTCTATTTCAGTCTAAAAAATAGGGATGC
This sequence comes from Linyphia triangularis, assembly GCA_963978545.1. Taxonomy (NCBI): domain Eukaryota; kingdom Metazoa; phylum Arthropoda; class Arachnida; order Araneae; family Linyphiidae; genus Linyphia; species Linyphia triangularis. Next base: position 33,543,112 of record OZ021730.1, read on the forward strand.
TATTTTTTTCTCTCCTTCGAACGTAGTGCGGTTGCGGAAATATGTGTCAGTGACACCTCACAGAAGCTAAAAGGAGTGGGAAAATGTTTTTTTCTCTGCCGAGACAACTTTAAAAAGTCCCATAAATTCCACAGAAGTGCGCAGCTACAAAAGAATTACGAGTTCACCAAAAGGTTTTGCTGGAAATTTGTTCTGTTGATAGAAAATGCTGCATTAGGGCAGTAAAATACACTTTTTGTGCTGAAAAAGTCGCTTAAAAACTCACAAAGAAACATCTAATATTTTTTTTTCACAACGATCAATAAGTTTGGTTTGGAATTTCCGACTGTCTATTTCTGCCTCTTATAAAGTGTTTAACATAGCCATATACGTCTAATAATTTTGAGCATTTAGAATACGAGATCAAAATCTTCTAGTGTAAATCCCTCTCTCTAACCGCCGACCACACGGTATAGTGGCTAGCGTGCTAGCTTCTAGACCGCGAGGTTGCGTGTTCGAGTCCCGTGTCAGGCATGGATGTTTGTAAATGTATGTTGGCTTATCAAATGACGAAAGTTTCGGCGCATTATAGCCCTCGTGTTGCTGACGGCGCCAGATAATCTGAAAACAACCAACCCTCTCTCTAACCCCACCACACCAAAGAGAGAACATTGAGGCCACGACAGATTTAATGTGCATCAGCCCCCATTAGGTACACCCCGATATTTGGCGGACCGAGGACCGCAAATCCACGTCAATATTATAGTGTAATTGCAAGTTGTGCGATGTTCCACACCCCTAGTTTTTCAAAGTAATGCCACTTTATGCACCTCTTAATAGTATCTTCGTATTACTCTAGATGCTCAAAATTACGAGACTATATGGCTGTGTTAAGCACTTTATAAGTGGGAGAAATAGACAGTCGTAAGTTCCAAACCAAAGCCAAACCGAACAGTATCTTATATCACACATACTGGCAAAGATTGTGATGGCAATTTTTAATAATGAAATTAAAGTTTTGTCTTTCTTCTAATATGTATCAACCCTCTTCCCTTTTTATAGGATATTTTTTTGTGGAACAATTTATTTGTCAGAACTTAAATGTACGTAATATGATTTGTTTTCTGAACTCAATGATCTGTTTTTATGCGTAATAACGGCTAATTAACCCAGGACATACAGCTTAAAGTCAATTTCAATCCACAACAAGCATCCCAGCCCAACCCCTGGACTCGAACCCGGAATTTTTAGCATGCAAGGCCAGAGAGCTTACCACACAGCCGTCAGGTGGGCACTATGGCTTTATGTATCAATTATTTGTTCAATAATTTTTTTTTAATTGTTTTAAGTTGTTTTTCAACAATACGCGGGTTTTATAAAATTCTTTCCATATTTTATATTAACTGCATTGACCACTCAGGATGACCTGTTTACTGGGTGCAACTAGTGACGGATTTCGGGGTTACAGAAAGGAGATGGGGAGCAATTTCTCCTCACTTTTCACACTGTTAGCAGTGGTGAAGTGGTGAAAAAAATGGGGGGGATGTCTAAAAGTTGGTGACAAGTGCAACCCTTCCCCCCCCCCCATGATAAATTTAAATAATTTCCTATCTTATTATAAAAATATTATTTAAAAAAAAAAAAAAAATAGCTTGCCATGAAGCAAGAATAGAAATTTAACTTAAAAATAAGTTCCTCCACAGTTTAATTTGACCAAGCGTAATAGTATTTGTTAATAAAAATACTTATATTTTTATACAAAGTAGTATAATATATTTTTATTATAGTATGATATAGAGACCATAAATATTTTTTTTTTCATTTGAAAACTTTAAATCACTTTTTCTCAGTGTCAAATATTAGTAATTATAGTTAATAATAATAATATAATTCCAACAATTAAAAATTTATTAAATTTTTATATAATTAATTTAATTTAATAAATATAATTAATATAATTTAATTAATATATTAATTAATATAATTTAATAAATTTTAAAATTTATTAAAATATTTTAAATTTTAGCTTGCCTATGAAGCAAGAATAGAAATTTAACTTAAAAGTAAGTTCCTCCACAATTTAATTTGACCAAGCGTAATAGTATTTGTTAATAAAAATACTTACATTTTTATACAAAGTATTATAATATATTTTTATTATAATATATTTTTATTATAATATATTTTTATTATAGTATGACCATAAATATGCTTTATTTTTATTTGAAAACTTTAAATTACTTTCTCTCAGTGTCAAATATTAGTAATTATAGTTAATAATAATAATATAATTCCAACAATTAATTGTAATAATCTGTATATTTTATTATTTAAATATTTCTGTTTAATAATTATTTTCAATAATTAGTTTTGTTATAGTTTTCAGTAATTTTAAAGCTTTATTAATTTTAATAAATGGATTGTTTTAATAATTAGTTTAATTATATCAATTTGTCTTTACTATTTATAACTTCTTTGAGAGAACTTCTATAAACCATTTATCGTTTGTTTCAAAAACTAAATAAAAGAAATCTAAATTGCAAAATAAAGAATGTCCAGGTTATTAGAAAATTAAACCCGAAATGTTAATATATCTATATATATATTATCTTAAAAGCTATAAAATAAGTAAAAACTCATAATATTATAATATATAAATTTTAGTACATCTTTTTTCCAAATATAAAATTGAATGGTTTGTCCTTTTTTCAAAAAAGCTAGGGAAAGCAACTACCTTATATTGAAAAAAAGAAGGAAAAACTAAAAAAAAATAACAACTTTCATACTAGACTGGTCCATTTTTTACAGATACTGACCGGTCCGGTAATTGCACCGGACAACCCTCTGGCCAGTACGCCCTTGATGTGCTCGTTGGTAATCAACTTCATCATTCGAGTACACAGTCAAAACTTTCGAATATTCGTCAGTGGTTTTCAAAGATTGTAGTTTGATAATATGTGTTAGTCACCTTGCAGGAATTTTGTGTGACCTTTTTTCGTTTGGCGCCCGCCCACCTCAGTGCCTGCCAACAAGTGTTTCTTTCTCTGACTGCACCACAAAGAACTGGAAAGATGGGAAGGGGAAAAAAACTTGCAGCAAGTGTTCGAGTTTCATCAATGCTAGCTGCGTTCCTATGCCAAGGTAGGGAACATAAGGACAGGTCGACTCGGTTAATTAATTAAGGTTAAAATGGGGGCAAACTTCAATTAAAGTTAAAATGGCCAAACAAAATTTGGCCCACAATTTCAGGACACTACTTTTTTCATGATTTACCTACTGAATACATGGATTTGTAATCTCGTTATCACAAAATTAGGTTAAGATTTACTGTACGGTCCCCCTGGCGACTTTTGAAAGTTGGCGATTCGGCCCAGAATGTGGCAACCCGACGCCAAGGTTTTCTGGTAACCCTTGTGACCGTTTGTATTTGGTAACACGGCGCGCGGTGTCTTTTGACGCCATTTTGGATTTGGCGACACAGTCTTTTGACGTCATTTTCAATTTGGTGATTTTTTTTTAAAGTCGCCAAGAGAGCTGTACAGTAAATCCTAATCCAGCGATTCTCAACCTGTGGGGCGCGCCCCCCTATGGGGGCGCGAGCACGCTAGAGGGGAGGCGCGAAAATATCAAAGAGAAAATATTATTTAAAAAAATTGATTAACTGACTAAAAGGAAAGCACACATACACATAGAAAACAAAATACATTTCGACATATTTAACAAATAAAGTAAAACAACTTACTAAATCAAAAATTTACTTAATCAAAATATACTATACTAAATTAAAAACAAATTTATAATTATTAGTGACTTCCTTGGGCCTGTCTTGCAGAGTAAAGTTTTTCGAAGGAAGGCTTAATATTAGAAATAGCCCCTCTCAGTTCTGTTTTTATATTTAGCCGATATCTATATTTTGTCTTCAAAGAAGCCACAGCAGAAAATCAGGGACAGAGAGCTCTGTGTTAAACGCGCTCGTTTTTCAACTTCATACGCTTGTATCGCATTTCTACGGGAATTCCAGAGGTAGGAATGACCTTAAGAGGCTAGCACGGAAATTTTAATCATACTCGTTAAAGCCGTTTTTTAGCAATAGTTGAAAAACATGATTTTTTCATGATTTCAACCTTAGGCGCATGCCCGATTTTAACGAAAACCAGTTCCCATGGCCACCACCACCCCGTACATCAAATTTGAACATCGAAGTTATTTATACGCTCATCCAAAATTTGTGGGCATTATGGAAAGCCAGGATTGATTTTTCCGGTGTGCAATCAACTGCAGAAGTATGCAGAGCTGCTGAAAACTCTTGGAAATCCTTACGGGCTGATCCGGACATCAAATTCAGTTTGATCTATTCATTGCAACAAGTTATCGATCACGATGGGGCACTATACAACCTACTGATTTATAAAAATATATATATATATATACTTTCATTAAATTCCATTTATTTAAAACAACATTTTTTAAGCAATTTCAATAAGTTATCCTTTAAAAATTTTACTGAATTATGTGATTTTTTCATTTTATAAGCAATTTCAACGATCATGTTACATTTGTGTTTACAGTGAAATGTTTCCGTAAAATAAATAATCACACTTTGCTTAATACTGTTTACTAATGCCTACATTTTATATTTATTAATTTTCAAATTATCAGTAGTATACGTTATACTTCTGCAATTACAGTTTGCGATATTTTATTTATTTCGTGTGAAGAATGCACATCTTTAATGTTGTAAATAAATTATGTTACTTTTGCTTTTACCGACTAATTTTGTATTAATCTTAAACATGACACTATAAATCTAAGTAGTTTCTATGCAATTTTAGACTAATATTTGTATTTTTTAACGTCGTGAAACGCCGCACTGACCGTTTGATTTCTCCCGCTGTGAAGTAGAACCTTAAAAATACCTTTCGTTTTATGGAAATTCTCCCTGAAGATCGGTCATCTTTTTAATATATATAAATTACGTGTCACGTTGCTTGTTCGCGATGCACTCATAAACTATTTAACCGATTTTAATCAAATTTGAACACCGTGTGCAGTTTGATCTAACTTAAGAGATAGGATAGCTTACATCTCAATTTATAGTCGCAATATTATTTTATTGCAAATTATTTGTTTATTATTATCTGTTAGCTCCAAACGATTCTAACAGATAACGCTGTGTTAAAAGTACCAACGTTTGACATAAGCTACAATTTAATGGCATGTGATTTATTACCGCAGTACTGAAAAATTTCTTTTTGTGAAAGGGTTCAGTTCTTTATTTCAATATTAATACACGCTGCACCGAGGTAGTGAACAAAAAATCTAGTGTCTTGCTAAATTCTCGGTTTCGCGAGTGGAATGTAATTGCATCAGGCCCGAAACAACCAGATCGTGACGTCACAGCCGAAAACCATCACCGCTACTTTGATAAGATTGCATACGAAGATGAGTAAAGAAGCATCAAAGTTGGAATATTTACAATGCCTAACTACGTAATCTATAATAATAAAACAATCTGTGTGTCTGTCTGTGGCTCTGTGGATCTATAGAAACCTACTTATAATTGGAATAGAGTTCTGAAATTTTCAACATAAGAAGTTTTGGCTTTCGAATTTTATGTATGTCAAACAGTATGTTAAAATTTTAATTAGTTCTTTTTTTATTAATTTTTTTAATTAATTCGTGTTTTACAAAGTGACTTCAAATAGAGATACAGCTCTGAAATTTTAAAAATAAGTAGTTTTAGCCATCTATTTAGACTTTTGAAAAACAGAACGTTAAAATTTTAATTAATTATTTTTAATTTATTTTCTTAATTAACAATTTTTTTTTACAAAACGACTTCTAATAGGACTAGAGTTCTGAAATTATCAACATAAGTAGTTTGGGTCTTCTAATTAGTCTTTTGAAAAACAGAATTTTAAATTTTTATTTAGTTCTTTTTTTAATTAATTTTTTTAATTAATTAATAAATATTTTACAAAACGATTTATAATAGGGCTACAGCTCTGAAATTTTCAACATAAGTAGTTTTAGCCTTCTAATTGGATTTTTGAAAAACAGAATTTAAATTTTTTTTTTTTTTAGTTCTTTTTTAATTAACTTTTTTAATTAATTAATAAATATTTTACAAAATGATTTCTAATAAGGCTACACCTCTAAAATTTTCAACACAAATAGTTTTGGCCTTCTAATTAGACTTTTGACAAAAAGAACGTTCCAATTTTTATTTAGTTCTCAATTAATTAAAAAATTAATCAAAAAATATTTTACAAAACAATTTCTAATAGGGCTACAGCTCTGACATTTTGAACATAAGTAGTTTTGGCCTTCTAATTGGACTTTTGAAAAACAGAATTTTTAAATTTTATTTGTTTTTTAATTAATTAACAAATATTTTACAAAACGATTTCTAATTGGGCTACATATCTGAAATTTTCAACACAAATAGTTTTGGCCTTCTGATTGGACTTTCGGCAAAAAGAACGTTATAATTTTAATTGTTTTTTTAATGAATTTTTAATTAGTATTTTCACAAAAAGTGACTTCTAATAGGCCTAGAGCTCTGAAAGTTTCAACATAAGTAGTTTTGACCTTCTAATTTTGCTTTTTACAAACATCACGTGTTAAAATATTCTTAAAGAAGTGTTGTGTTATAATTATTAACGGGGCTTTTTTTTTTATTGTTTCTCGTCAAGGGAGGAGCTTCTAATATTGAGGCTTTCCTTACAATTAGTTTTTAGTCTGTGAAGCGACCTTACGCTTACGCAGCAATGAACCTTTCCTCGAGCAATAGCATAGCCAGCCACGTGTTATTTAGACTGAAGTATAAATTCAATTCATATTATAGTAAAAGTAATACAGTGGAATTTTTCTTGCTTTTTAATTATTAGTGCTTCATTGTTCAAAAATCTTTAATTAAAATATATACATGTAAGTATTATCACATAGTTAATACCTGGAATGCCACCACATAATCTTTGATTAAAGATTGGTTCACTTGTTATTCTCCTGCGTAATTTGAATCCACCTCGATTATGCAACGGTACGCGTTTGGTCATCAAAAAGATCACCGGAAATATACTTAAAGCTACCATTTTAACTGGAAAGTTTAAAGGAGAAGTGGTCCTGTTGCCACGTATTCCGATGATACCATCAGAATCTACGATACCCTTCAAAAGGTTACAGTTTCCAATTCGTTTAGCTTTTGTCGTGTCTATAAATAAGTCTCAAGGTCAAACAAAGTCCATTTGTGGTTTAGATTTGGAAAATCCATGTTTTTCTCATGGGCAACTATATGTTGCATGTTCACGTGTAGGAAAACCGTCGAATCCATTTGTGTTAGCTAAAGACAGGTTAACCAAAAATATTGTGCACTGATTAGTGCTAAATTAAATTGAAATTAAAAGTATTTATAATTCAAAATAATAAACATTATTGTTAAAGATTTAAAACTATCTGCCCTACCTATAGTCCGGGAGCAAATGTAATCCCGTAGGCCACTTCATGATGCAAACATGTGGGTGGTGTCATTCTCTTCGTATTAATGCGTAGAAAATGAATTCCGATGGTGGGTATCTGGCATCCGGGTATGAGTGGCTCTACAGTCGAAAATCCAAAATGGCAGCCTCCTTACCATCCAACTTAGGTTTTTGCCGAATAATGGCTTTTCAACTCATTTTACTAACTAGTTGACACTAAAAAACTTGTAGGAAATATAAATTCCTATCCAATGGTATATAACACATGTATGTTAGGTAAAATTACAAAATTCACAATGACCGCTGGATCACATTTTAAGTACGTTTTTCAGGTTGATTGTTAGGTTTGTGCGCTCAATGACATATATTTGTGCACAATAACGGCTAATCAGTCCGGGACCTTCAACTTAACGTGGATGCCGAACCACAAATAAATTCCATGCCTAATCCGTGATTTGGATCCGGTACCCTTAGCATTCGAAGTTAGAACTCTGACCACATAAACATTAAGTGGGCAGAACGTTTTTCAGAATAATAGCTTCTCAGTGCCCTTTATACACTGTAGGAAATAAAATGGCTTTTATAATGGTATATCTACCCAAATCAAAACTCAAGATGGCCGCAGCATCACCATTGCCTAAACGTCTTTTCAGAATAATAGCTTTCGGGTACGCTATCTGAGCATGTTGGTTATTAGAAAACTGTTTGGAAATAAAAAAGTTTTCTGACAGTAATAGACCTTTACATTGTCAATTCAAGATTTAAATTTCAAAAGGACACCATTAGTGGTCACCTCTTTGGGAGTCTAATAATAGTTTCCACATTATATTGTAAGAAAAATGAACATCACTGACAGTTAATATTTACAGATTGGGCAATAGAATAAAGCATTGACACTTTTGACAAGTACAACAGACTGATAATAAACTACGGCAATTCAAAATTGATACGACAAAGCTTTTTAATACTTGGAATGTAAATGTTACAGAAGAGTGTAACAGTGTAATAGTTTTTGTTATATGCAACAAATGGTATAAACAATATTAAGATTGTCCTTATCATTAAGTTAAATTAACATCTTCATCCTCCCCATTATCATTCATCATCAGGTCAACAATAACAGTATAGTCACATAAGTCCTCATCTCCACCACATGAGCACATCTTTGTACAAGGCAGATTGGTGAGATTGCATCGGCAGGGAATGGCACACCGAAGCTTCAGACAGGAGCATTTAGTCAACTCTAAAAGCCGGAGCATAAGGTTCTGGACACGTAATAGGCTCAAATTTCCCATTTACAAGTGACCAACCAAAATCAATAGGTTGAGGTATGTCAGGATGCTGTCGAGTATCTTGTGTCCAAATCACTGCTTGGTAGTGTGCACGCAAAAGACCTGGACAGAGAGGTGCTTTTGTTGGTGCAAGATCTTCCTCAGTCCTTTTTTTTTTTAGTGAAGAGCCACCATCTTACCTCCCCAATGACCGATATCTGTCATTTTGGTTCGTGGTACATACACCTGACAAACAAATGCCTCTAACGTTGGTAACATTTCTGTGGAAATGGTTTCAGATTGACCCATAAGGCCCAGTTCAGCTATAATGTTATCACTAGCTGCATAACCATATAATCTTTAACCATCTATCACTAGCTGCATTCTACCATATAATCGGTCCTTTTCCAGCAAATGATCCTATGAAATCAGCATCAAAAAGGGAGTGAAGTCCTGGTAATTCTGAAGCCTACGAAGAGCAAGTACTAATACATCTATGTATGGAGAGTATATGTGAATCTTGCTAATGCCTCTGGAAGCAACATGTATACTGTGCAAAATTATTTTAGTATCTGCCTCCTCCTGCGTGGTTTCAAGACAAGACACGTCTATATGGCTTGCATTTGCATGATTTATCCAACTGAAAACAAATTATTATTAATGACTGCATAGTCCATAATCTGGTTAAAAAAAAAAGTAACAGGTGCATGGTTAATTTAAGGATAATTGTTGATGGATGCACTTTGTATTGGATATGGACCGATTCACCCTGACGTTTCACCCTTGTCGATGTCCTCGGCGAATTCTGTTTGTAGGTGTCAAATATTATTTGAACCTCTTTGTACATACCAAACTTCTTTGACATTTGTCTGAAAAAGTGATCTGCAAGCTCTTCAGAAGTCTTGCCAGTCTTAGGTTTATCAATGGAATGCAGCTCTGCCATTCCATCAATTACTGCAACAGTTTGTGCTGCTTCATCTACTGGAAATTAATAGTGTGAGAATTTGTTTTTCTCATTAGATGAAGGGTATAGATTTTGATATAGCTCCTCCAGGATACCCATAAGCTTGCTTTTTTACAAACAGTAATGCATACAAACATATAGGGAAAACAAAGCAGGTGGCAATAATGAGATTTCATAACGATGCCTTCAAATCTATATCACACCGACTTCTTGCTGCAATTATCAGTTTAGAAATTAATAGAATTGATAAAAAATATTGAAAAAACACTTTTTCCTTCAATATTACTTTAAAATTTTTGAATGCTGATTTACAAGCTTAAGTTTTGCCTTTTTCATTGGTGTCCAAAACTGTACTGAAGGCTTTGATGGTACTGATTTTTCTGTTACTGTTAGTTGGTTGATAATTTTAATGCCTTCCTCAATGAATTTGGAAAGAAGACTCTCGCCAATATCTACAACTGTACAATTGTCTTTTTGAACATCATCGGGAAGAACTTGCTTAGTCACCAGATGTATAAAATGTTCTGTGTTGCATTTAAAAGGGTTGGTTGTCGATTTAAAAACCTCTATCAACTTTTCAACGTTGTGATCCTGACGCTTGCGAACTGATAGGCAATGTTCATGATGACACTTTGCATTTGGGGTGGCATTTTTAATCATTGCTTCGGTTGCTACGGCAATTATTGTGAGTTTCGGATCTGCCAGAAAGAATCTTGTCCGAGCATTCTCATTTAGAGTGATGCCTGTAAGTCAACCTTAGACTTTTAAGTTTTCTGTTCTGGGGCTCCAGAACTTCGTCGGCTCCTAAAGCGTAAAACAATATTTTGGTTTCATTGACTACCCACTTTCCTTGCTGCAATTCATGCCATATAGTTGTATGCATTATATTAAATCTCTCCATATTCATCAAGTATAGTAGAATCATTCTTGCAGAGTTTAGTCGATCAACGGCACACTTTATGAAGTCCTGTGTGGTTGCCAAGTGCAAATCCCAGTCTGCATTTCTAACTGACCTGATGGCTGTGTAGTTAACTCTGGCTTCGCATGCTAAGGGTGCCAGGTTCGAATCCCTGATTAGGCATGGATGTTCTTTGTGGTTCGGTATCCAAAGTTGCAGGTCCCGGACTGATTAGCCGTTATTGTGCACAAGTATATGTCATTGAGCGCACAAACCAGTCAATCAACCTGAAAAACGTATTTAAAATCGCAATTCGGCGGCCATTTTGAATTTTGTAATTTTACCTAACATACATGTGTTATATACCATTGGAAAGGAATTTTTATTTCCTACAAGTTTTTAATGTCAACTAGTTGATAAAATGAGCTGGAAAGCCATTATTCGTCAAAAACCTACGTTAGATGGTAAGGAGGCAGCCATTTTGGATTTTTGACTGTAGCGCCACTCATACCCGGATTCCAGATACCCACCATCGGAATTCATTTTCTACGCATTAATACGAAGCGAATGACACCACCCACATGTTTGCATCATGAAGTGGCCCACGGGACCACTTTTTTCGACATTAGCGCCCAGACTACTACCTCATTTATAAGTTTAAGTGTCACCTGTTATTTACTAACAACTTTGTAATGTATTCATTTGTTACAAACTTGAATACAAAAAATAAAAAAAATTAAATTTATTTCTTTTGTATTGATTTTTCTCAATATCAACGGTAGTAGAAAATCCACCATGGAGGTCGCCATGTTTTTTTACAAATGGCATCTGTGTAAAAAAGCATGGTGGTCCCCATGACTGGTGTTTTCCTACCGTTTCCCTTGAATAGTTTACTACTATGTAATATAACAAAAACCTTAGCCACAGCAACGCGTGACCGGGTCTGCTGGTATATATATAAATATATATATAGAGAGAGAGAAAGAAAATAATGTAGAGTTCTCTATTAATTTAATTTCATGAAAGTATATAAATAAACAGTTATATATTTAATATGTAAGTATTACTTCACTTTATCTCTTACTTTCAAGTGAAAAACCAAGTCGTAGAATATTCATTAAAATAACAATACATTTTGGACACTTGATCATAAATTAATTCCTTACTAATTAATATTTTTATTATAAGTTACGAAATTATAAAATTTATCTTTGAAAGTAGGGGGGGGGGGGGGTACTTTGACACCAACCCGGCATCCCCCCACTTTTTTTCCCTCACTTCTACCACTGGCCACGAGAGGTTTAAACCCATGAAAATGCCTCCCCCTACTCCACTCCAAACTAAGATTTACGGTCAAGGGGAAACATTTCCGAGCTGTCACTCCGTAAAATTCGCCACTGTTCCACCTAAACACTACCAATCCATCTCAATTCAAAAATAACCTCGCTCTTTCCGATCTTCCCAGGCTCTTCTCGCTCCAACAGAAAGTTTTCTCAGTTCCTTCAAGAAAGTAATCAGATAGGGAGTCGCAGTGCATGACGGGAAGGGTGTCTCGTGTGTGTTGTGTGTGAGGATTTAACCCTACAGAGGGGAAACATGGGACGTGTGTGGTGTGCTCTCGGACTTGTGTTGTTTATCCTGTTATCGTCCCATGTGGTCAACTGCAAGAAGAAAACCTCGTCGTCTAGTGATGTCATAGAAGAGGTAGATCGAAAAAAACTCGAAAAATTAGTGAATAACGAGGAATACTTGGCTGTGTTTTTTTGTGAGTAATTTGTGTTCTTTTATTTTTATTTTTTTTTTGTGGGTGGAAATTTGATTTTTGAAAATTGTTGATGGATGTAAATATTTGGAACTGAACCAGGTTCTTATTTTGGAATTTGGTTAACAGCGATGAAAAGTTTTTTTTTTTTCTTAAAGTGGGTGATTGTTAAAATTTGTTTTTGCTTTTAAAATGGAAGACAAATGGATTTTTAAAAATTTCATCAAGGTAAAGAAGTAATTGAAAATAGATTCGGTATAGATCATGAGGATTAATGAACAACCGGGAATACTTGGCAATGAACCATTTTTTAAAGAAAGGATTTCAATATTATATTTTTTACTTTTGAAATTTAAAAGAGGTCGGTTTTAAAAAATTATTAATCAGAAGAAAATAATTGAAAGTTTTGTTGCCGATCATGAAAGTCACGGAAAAAATGATCACAAAAAAAAGGCGAGGAATATTTAGTCGTTCGTTGTTGTGTTTTGTTTTATTTATTGAATATTTCGGTTGCTTTTTAGTTTTGTTATTAAAGAGCCATATAAATTTTTAAAAATCGCCCCGCACCACCAGAAAAGTAAACAATTGAAAATAAATTCGATTCCAAAATCACACATCAGTGAAAAGTTTGAAATATTTTTAGCGGTTTTATTTCTTTCTCTTAGTAGTCGGACGCATTTTTTTATTTTTTACTTTTTACTAAAAATATTTTTAAACATTTCATAAATGGAAACAAACGATTTTAGTTAAATTATTTTCAATCCCGAAAATTAATTAACAAACCTGAATATTTGCGATTTTTTTTTTCTGTACGAACTTCTACGCTGTTTTTTATTATCCTATTAGTAAAAAGAAATTAAAAAGAAATTTCTGAAATAAAATAATCAAAAGTGAAGCCTGTTCTCGAGCCGTTGTGATGCGCTATTGAGAAGCCGGGGAATTGGATCGGATTCCTTTCCAGCGCTGCTTGTCAAGCCATCTTTGGTCTTGGAAAGTTAACTCGGGATGTGCGATTATTTTTACAATGAAAATAATCGTCTGGTTTTTGCTTGAAAATGTGTTGTAGAGAATATTCTATGAGATGCTTTATTTTTTGGGTTTGATTGTGATTGAAAACTTTGGCTATTTTGATTTTTACAACTACAAATGTTAAGACTTATGTTAAGTCAAAACGCTTCATTTTTTAAAAAGGATGCTATTTTTAAAATGTAAATAAACCCCACTAGTTTTTTCAATGGAACCAAAGAAAACCGCCGATAATGCATTACTTTTTAATGAATGGAAAATAATAGACAAAATCCTTTATTGTGTTGCTAAAATTTCAGTGGTTAGAATAACGGGTGCTTTAATTTTTGAGTACGCTATTTTTTACAAAAAAAAAAATCCCTGGTATTTTAAATATATGTACAGTAATTATCAACTTGAAGCTATATATAGTTTAACATTATGTAATGTAATCGTTGGTATGCTATAATTTTATTGCGTTGCGTTATGCTGCACTGAGTTTCAAATAAGAATACTTCAATTTTGGAAAGTGCTATTTCTTTTGAAATATTATTTTATATCCACAATTTACATTATGTCACAAAAATATCCAATTATGTTTCATTTATGTACATGATTATCACATTTTCGATGTGGCAAATCATATATCTGTTTGGTTGTATCGCAAATAGTTACACTTACAATTTTCCTAAAAAATATGTTGCAGAATTAGCCGATTATACATTGTTTTTTATTGTTTTGGATTTATAATTTAAAGTTTATTTTAAATGCGTTACAAATAATTTAACTAAGTTTGCAAAGGTAGTGCTTTGATTGAAAGTACGCTATTTTTCAAGATAAATTATTATCTTTGTTTTGTAGAAAAATCATATAAGTTGCCAAGCTTACGAGGTTTTATTGTCATGTAATAAATCCAATGCAATGTTTTTCATTGGGTTGTAAATATTACGCTGGTTTTAAATAAGAGCTTACGAGATTTTTATTGTCATGCAATAAAATCAATGCAATGTTTTTTTATTGGGTTGTAAATATTAAGCTGGTTTTAAATAAGAGCTTACGAGACTTTTATTGTCTTGTAATAAAATCAATGCAATATTTTTTATAGCGTTGCAAATATTACGCTGGTTTTAAATAAGAACTTACGAGATTTTTATTGTCATGTAGTAAAACCAATGCAATGTTTATTTTTTTTATTATTGGGTTGTAAATATTACGCTGGTTTTAAATAAGAGCTTACAAGATTTTTATTGTGATGTTATAAAATCATTGAAATGTTTTTAATCGGGTTGTAAATATTACGCTGGTTTTAAATAAGAGCTTACGAGATTTTTACTGTCATCTAGTAAAACCAATGCAATGTTTTTATTATTTGTAAATACTACGCTCGTTTTAATTGAGAAGTAAATATTTATTTTTAAGATAAATAGATAAATTATTGATTAGCATCAGAAAGTTGTTTAAAATTATATCTCCAGAAATCGTTGTTTTATTTTGTTAAATGTTTCCATGTTGTTTTATTTAGTTTTGGCCTCTAATCGGACTTTTGACAAACATAATGTTTAGGTGAGGGCTTTGTATTATTGTACTCAAGGGGAAAAAAATTGTTTCTCAACGGGGGATGGGTCTTAATATTAAGGGCTTACGTTGCAATTAATATTTAAGCGAGTGAAGCGAACTTATACTTGT
Source organism: Linyphia triangularis (assembly GCA_963978545.1). Taxonomy (NCBI): domain Eukaryota; kingdom Metazoa; phylum Arthropoda; class Arachnida; order Araneae; family Linyphiidae; genus Linyphia; species Linyphia triangularis. Next base: position 33,558,155 of record OZ021730.1, read on the forward strand.
ATAGCAATGAACCTTTCAGCTAGCGAAGCTAGTCTACTTTTGAGCAGCAATGAACCTTTCAGTGAGAAAAGCGAGCCCGTGCTTGAGCAGTAATGAATTTTTCCTCGGGCGAAGCGAGCTTGTGCATGCGTATAGCAAAGAATCTTTCTGAAAACGAAGTAAACCTGTGCTTATGTGTCAATGTACTTTTCAGAAAGCAAAGCGAACTGTGTTTGCGTAACAATGAAAATTCTAGAGAATGAAGCGAGCTTGGTTTTGTGTAGCAACAAACCTTTCAGCGAGCAAAGCAAGCCTGTTTGCGAAGCTCCAAAAGCTGGGACCTAAACGGGTTCGCGCCAAATGCTGGCACTGACGGCGACGGGTCTCCGAAATGCGGTTCCACGCAGCTAGTTATCAAATAAAAACTTTTTAATAATGTTCAAATAAAAAAAAATTCATTGTTGTTCGAAAGTTTTTTTTATTTTTTTTTTATCTTATTTATTCCCTTAGCTATTTTTACGAGAATTTTGGTTGGTTGGTTTTAACGCTTAACGAGCTATTTTTTTGCACAAGAACGGCTAATCCGACCGGGACCTTCAGCTTAACGTGGATTCCAAACCACAAAAAACGTCCATACCTAACTCCAGGATTCAAACCCGGCACCTTTGGCATGCAAGGCCAGAGCGCTAACCTCACAGCCGTCATGTTGGACGAGAATTTTGCTAGTGGGGATGTTGAGTAGGGTCAGGTGGGAGAAAATGGAAGTATATTTAAAAATACCTTTTTAAATATACTCCCATACTACGTCAAATTCATGCTTGCGCACAAGGTTGAAATCCAGTGGTAGAAGTGGGAAAAAAAAGGTGGGGGGACGGCCAAAAGTTGGTGACAAGTGCACCCCCTCAACAATACATTTTATAATTTCGTTTCTAATAACAATAAATTTATAACAATTAACTAGTAGAAAGGAATTTTCAGCACGAACAAGGGTCCAAAATTTATTGTTATTTTAATGAATATTCTGTGACTTAGTTTTTTTACAAGGAAGTAAGAAATGAAGTGAAGTAATAATTCAACATTATATACATAACTGTTTATTTATATTTAAATATTGCCTCTAAATAAGCATACTTTCATAAAATTAAATTAATAAGGAATTCTATATATATATTTTTTTTAAATACTTTATCTTTATATTTTTTTCTAGTTCCTCCAAAGTTAAAATTTGACCAAGTGAAAATACCTATATCTTTATACAAAGTAGTATAATACATTTTTATAATCATCAGTGTCATTACATTTCGCATTTCCCTACATGCTTGGTATATTTTTTAAGAAGAAAATCAATGTTTAATTAATTTTAGTACTATCTAATATCCCATGCCCAGTATTGCTAAATGTTCAAAGAAATTAGTGATAAAAACTGAAAAATATAGTCTGGAATAAATAAAAAAAATTATACAATTTTGAATTACATGACTCGGAAGACAGTGATAAGATGAATTTGTTTCAACAATTTTGGCATTGATAGTATATACAAGTAGTGTATCGTGCATTCAAAAATTGAAAGTAAAAAAATTGCAAAATGATATATTACCTTCTTAAAGGAAATGTTTGCATTTTTCAGTTTTCTCGTTTGGCTTCATGGATAATTTTTCCTGCACATTTATGAGTTTTACTGGTTTTGTGTTTAAAAATCTGCTTTCTTAAGGATTCTCGTTAGTCAAATTCCTTGTTTCCATGTGGCAAAATGTTACACCCTACCCATTCGTTAGAAAGTTTCAAACCTTGTTTTTTCTGGTTCCAAGCTTTTTAGCAGCCTTTTGTATGTGTTGCATCCAAGTTTTTGTTCTTCACAAGTAAGCCATGGATACTCGTTGTATGTCATTTTGTGTCCAATACTTTGGATAATCATTACTGCAGTGCGTTTTTGCTTACTGTTGCTGCCACGTGCTAGATTCTCTCTCCACTTGGTCTCTTCAACTTGATGCACTTGCACATTTTCGACTGCTCCTTCCTCAACGTTCTGTAGTGTATCGTAGTCATTTTTCTTACAGTTTTGAAGCCAAATATATCAATCTCATCTTGTTTTGTATTAGATGGATTACGAATACAAATGCGGATTAGAATCAGAAGTAAGAGTTAATGGTTAAGTTGGAGGAATACATGGTTTTCTACTAATAATCAACAAAACGCAAAACATTTTAAAGTAATTGGTCGAGGACAAAACAGGAAATGATAGTGCAATAAATATGTCTTTTTCTATCCACTCCTTAATAATCACAGACAACGTGCGCCGAAACTCGCCGCGCATTTTCAAGAAAAATTGACTGAATCTGTTTTAAACAAAACAAAATTGAAAGTATAAAAAATAACAAACAGCCAGAAAAAGCAGAAAGAAGAAGTAATGAAAATGGTTAATTCTATTTTTTTCCCCTCCCCTTTTAGTTTTTAGACGGATTGAATGTTTTTTAAAATTGGGGGAATAGATTTCGGTAGTTTTAGAAGTGGGAGGATGGATTTCAGTGTTTTTAGAAGTGGGGAGACGCATGGGTATTTTCTGGACAAGTGGGGAGACGCGTCACCCCGCGTCTACCCACACTTCTAGCACTGTTGAAATCACGAAAAATAATGACAAAAATCATTTTTTTCAGCGCTAAAAAAAAAAAAATCTCTAACGATTTTGATTAAAATCTCTGTGCTAATGCCTCGTAAGGTGTGCTAATAGTTCCCACCTCCGAAAATTTCATTGAAATGCTATAAAAGCGTAAGTAGTTGAAAAACGAGTACCTTGAACATAGACCTCTCGAGCATCGCCCATCAAAGATTGATTTTTTTCTTTTTCAAGCACAAGATTGGATAATGCAATGTATATCGAATAACATCGCCAAATTCGCCATTTTGGCGGTATTTTTTTTAATTTTTTTTCATGTAAAAATTATTGCCAAAAATATCGCCAAACTGGCCATTTTTATTTAAATGAGTGAAAATATGAAGACGGTAACTAACACCATATCAAATTTTAATGCAATATCCAATATTATAGTGTAAAATTGAAAGTTGTGCGATGTTCCACTCCCCTAGTTTACTATAAGTTTAGATGTTTTGTTAATTTTTTTTCTTTTGAAATATACGTTTAAAAATAAGCTAAATTATTTCTATTTAGGTTTTAGGATATGGCATTACCTTTAATGTGGTCGATATTTTCAGAGGTACACCTCCCCAAAATTGTATCGGATCCCCACTGCTGCTCAATATTCATCTTAAGATGTTTTTCCGTACCTTCTCATACAACTCCAATTATAGAATCCTTTATATTAACTTCGATTTTGGGCGTGAGTGTGTGTACTTGCAGGGCAAATCTGTGGAGGTCTTACTAACCTACTTACCATCATAAATACATACTGTTACGAATTTCTGTATACTTGTAAATATTTCGTAACATTAATTATGTAAAAAAATAAATTTATGTACATTTCGCATAAGGCAGTGCAATAGTTCGCCTTAACTTCGCTTTCTTGCAATGCGTCTATTAATGCTTGAAAACGAGTTTTACAGAGATAACGCTGGGAAGCGAGTTTTACAAGGAGCAGGCCATTTAGCATTATGGTAATGGAAATCTCGCCAAATTGACGAGATAGAGCCAAGTTGGCTCTATCTCGGCGACTAATTTTTGTCGCCAAATTTGGTGAGAAATCGCCAAATGTCGCAAAACTTGGCGACCATTTGGCGACATTTTCGGTCCCTATGTACATGTATAGGACTTTTCGACTACGATCTGGAAAGTTCTCCAAATACCTACCTCTAGAAGTTTCAAGAAGGTTTGACTCCTATATAAGGCCGGCCGTGAGTTGAGTCAGTGAGTTGACTGAGTTGAGTTACTGACTGAGTGGAGTTACTCAGCGAGCATTCAAAGAGTTCCAAAATTGAACTGTATTGTATTGTCTTTTGCAGCGATTTTAGCAGTTGTGTTGTCAAGTTTTTAACTGCTTTTTTGTGCTCTATTGTTGTGAAAAGAGCTGTATTGAGTCTTCTAGAACGAGAAGCTCGGAGTTGTAAGAGAATCTGCGAAGAGTTATATCGGAATAAATTTCTGCAAGTTTTGATCTGCTTTGGCTTCAAATCTTTCGAACCCATCAACGCAACAATACTAATAGACCAACTTGCCGTCATCCATATTGGGCTGAAATTTGATAGAGAGATTCGTTGTCGATAAAGTTGCATTATATCAAATTTTTTTGGGACTGTCACTAAAAGGCCGGTTTTACACACGCGTCTATTATCTCTTCTGAATGCGAATAAACCAACTGCTACCCTCGTTACCGATAACAATGCTTTCTATCAAGTTTTGGGACTGTCGCGCAAAGATCACTTTTATTCACATTCATTTTTTTTTTTTTTTTGCATTAATTGCAAACATTTATATTGCCGTACGTCAGACTTATCGGCTTTTATCCACGCTTATCCATGCTCTTATTCACGTTGTATCCAGATACAAGCTTAATTCAAACATGTTCAGTTTGGCGATAATTAATGACTGAAGTTTGACGAAGCAAAACCTTCGGAATCCATTTTCCGTCATTTAATCGAGCTGTATCTTAGCAGATTGTATACATTGTGATCCACAACGAGCTGGGTTGTAGTGTTAAAAGAAAAAAAGAAAAAATTCGTGTTCGGAAGTTTCCCGATCGTGCTGTAATCCCAACTGAAGCCTGGGATTTTTTAAGAATAAAATGGAAATTCACAATATTTTACAAAACTTATAACATAAAATAGCTAAATACTCTTAATTTGTGTATTTATTTTCTCACTAATTTATATCACAACACATCCATACAGATTTATGAGTTATTATTAATTAGTTATTGATAAAAGTTTCAAAAAGTACACCGGTACGCCGTACCGGATCTCAAAAAAGTACCGGTACCCCACACCGGTCCTACTTCACCCCTAAAAACGAGTCTATCAAGTTTTTTTAGTTTTTTTTTGGGGGGGGGGGGAAGTTAGCAAATAATTCGGAATGGAATAATGGATGTTTTTTTCGTAGTGGTCAAAAACTATGAAAACTCAATCTGACCTGAATAAGTTGCAATTGCACATAAACATTGACATTAAAGCTTTGTTTTTATGGATTATATTATTTAATGTTCTTCGCATAGTGGCATTAAACATCAGTTGTTCAGAAACTTCCTTTTGACTTCCTTTGTAAATAGATCGAATCCTAATAGTCCGAGAGGCGACTGCAATTTTTGGACCCCATCTCACATCATTTTGAATTTTTTATAGAAATTGGAGAAAAGTGAGTTGATCACGAATCCACTGGTCTGCCGTGGCAAAAATGGCCGAAACTGATCAAAAATCGACTTGGAATGAGTTGAACTAAAATCCGAAATATGTCATAACTTGCCAAAAAGAGAACACACTTTTTCGTCTGGCAACCCACTGCATTTTGATTTTCAATGAGAAAGAGCGCAAACGATTTCTGATCTCTGGCTCGGAAAACTTGTACCTTTTAAAAGTAAGCCAAATTGGCGACATCAGTTACGTCATCAGTGACGTAATGTTTATTGCCAATTTGGCTCATTTGTGAAAGATGCAAGTAAGCCATAGCCACAAATCCGAATCGTCTGCAACCTCCTTAATTGAAAATTAAAGAGTTAGGGTTATCAAATAAAAAAAAGCTCCTTATTTGGAAAGTTAAGGCGCATTTGGCAATTGGATTTAGTTCAACTTATTAAAAGTTGATTTTTGACCAGTTTCGGCCATTTCTGCCACAGCAAACCAGTGGATTCGTAATCTACTCACTTTTCTCCAATTTCTATAAAAAAATTCAGAATGATGTTCGATGGGGTCCAAAAATTGCAGTCGCCTCTCAGTCTATAATATTTTGTTAAAAATTACTAAAGAAATTTTAAAATAGAGGACTAGGCAAAAAGATAATAATAAATATATACAGTGTTTTTCCTCTTTAACCGGCTTAAATGAGGCGGAGGATAAGCCGGTTAAGCGAAAATTCGTTTAAAGCGGAGATTTGAAAGAAAAAAAAAAAAAAGAAAAAAAAAGTTTATTGGATTCGAATTTACGGTGGATACGGTTTTTTGCACAGTAAAAAATAAATGTGTCCAATGCAACAACTTACTATTTCAAAAACTTGAATACGAAGGCGAGAGATTCGATTAGTTGTAGCTTTGTTTCGTCATTTTTTTTTTTAAATAAAAGAATCGCATTAACAAAACGAGCTTAGGTCTGCTGCTCCACATAACATAGAGCCGTTGGCAATGTTTTTAACCAATTTTTTTAAATTAAATTAACAAGTTTAAATTAATAATAAAATTAATAAGTTTCAAGCGTTTTCAATGTTTTGAGGGATGTGACATTGTTATCACGGGTACGGTGATCGGTGATGGCTTTGATGATTTTGTCATCCAATAAATTTTCTTGCTGGAGATTTTTGTCAACATCTATACTAAACTCCAACTTAACTTGACATCTCTAGACGATAGATCTTCACCGTGCTTATCGGTAATTAATCCATTTTAGCGGAGTGAAGATATAATTCTCGCCAAACCTTATAGCCTTTTGTTCTCTACAGGGTTGTGGTTTGGCGAGCATTATGCTTTCACGCCTCCAAAATGGATTAAATGCCTATGAGCAATGTGACGATCTACTGTCTAGTGATGTCAAGTTAAGTTGAAGTTTAGTATAGTCACTGCACCACAAGCCCGTAGCCAGGATTTTTTTCGGGGGAGGAGGGGGAAGGTTATGGTCGAAGATTTTATTAATTATATGGATAACAAATTACACAAAAAGAGAAGGGAAGTTATGAAAAAGATTTCGCACAATTTCTGGTGAGGGTGGGATGTCCAGTCGCCCCCCCCCCCCCCGTTTACTGCTCTGTTGATTTGGGAATTACTCAATTGAAAAGCAAATGCGATACCTATAAAAGAGAAAAAGTTTTTTTTTAACGTTTTGTACTTTAAAATTTTTTAACTGATTAAATTGGAGACAGGATATAAGAGGGATTCTACTGTAATTTCTATTTTTGTATGAATTTTATTATGTGGTGGTGTAAAATGGGGGTGTGATTTGACTCAGCTAGTGCTGTATAGTATTGTAATTTCGTTTCGTTTGTTAACTGCAGTAAATATTTCCCACAGTATATTTCATAATAAATCTAGTAAAAATAAATTTTTGATTTATTTTTTTACATAAATGGCATTTTTCATTTGGAATTTGATTGGAAAACTCTTTTTTTTTTCTTTTTTTTTTTTACTTTTAACTACCCATATGTATACAAAGAGTAATAAAAGAATAGTATTCGGACAAATGGGATTTTTTTGCATTTCTCCACGTTTTGGAAAATCCTGATCTAAAAAAAATGTCTGTCTGTGGTCCGCATAACTCCCAAACAAACTGACTTAAGATGTTCAAATTTAGTGTGCAGGTTAGTGGTTACCATGAGACCTACCATTAAGGTTTTCGTCAAAATCGCGCATGCGCATAAGGTAGCTGCCATTGAAAAAAAAATCATGTTTTTCAATTATTGCAAAATAACGGCTCTAACGATTTTGATCAAAATCGTTGTGGTAATGCCTCTTAAGGTGTTCTATACATCAAAATTCCCGTAATGCTTTAATGGCGTAAAAAGTTGACCTTCAACACAGAGTTCTCTTTCCTTGAACGAAGCTCAACAACGATCGTTTTTCTCCTCTTATCAGTTTCACTATAAGAAAGGATAATATAAGAATTACCGCAAAAAATATTGCCAATCTGGCCATTTTTTTTCAATTAATGATAAAAATATTTTAATGCTAAATGACACAAATCCATGTCAGTATTATAGTGCAATTGAAAGTTGTGCGATGTTCCACACCCCTAAATTCATAACCCATATTCATCCAAAAATTCATAAAAGGCATTGTCATCGAGAAGGAATTTACTAGAAATTTCAGTACGATTGGATGACCATAAGTGGGTAGGTAGTTACCGTAAATATAAGCGTGGATAAAAAGTTTCCGACCATATTCATGGGCGCCCCCAGGAGGGTGCACTAGCACTTCCCTAGCTCTTAAAAATTTAAAAAATAATAAAAAAAAAAAAAAATGAGAGGAAAGGTGCAAATTCCAAGATAAAAAGAAAAGCACAGATACAGTTTTGGTTTTTATGTTACAATAAGCATTCTATGTCGTTTAGCTACTGGCGCCTATTGTCTAGGATTATTGGAGGCGGAGTAAAAGTATTTATTTCTTTTATTGTATAATCATTTCCTGTGTAGTTCTCAAAATTCTAGGAAAAATATTTTGCTTTTAAAGTCCTCTGATATACTATTTTTAGAATTCAATTAAACATATCCAATACCGCCTACGTATTTCATTTTGAATTTTTTTTTTTTAAATTATTTCCAAAACTTGGAAGAAATATAAGTTACTTCTCTGTATTTTAGCATCTTCGTGTTCCTCTGTTCTAAACACTGTCTCTTGAATGCCGTGAGATCTAGTTAAATGATAAAAAATCGTTAAAAATATATTATTTTTAATATTTTTACTATTTTTTTCTTCTTCTTTTTAAAAGGGTTGCGCTTTCAAAAATATATACTATGAATTTTTTAAAACTATTCTCAAAGAGCATAATTTAAAATGTATAACTATTAATTAAAATTTCTAACAAATTACTGATTTTTAATCACATATGAATCTAGACATTGGTCTGACGGGGCAAAAATTGCCGAAACTATTCAAATATCGACTTAAAAGAAGTTACCTAATTTTTTTTCCGAATATGTCATAACTTGCCAAAAATTTAACATCCTTTTTACTTTTAATTACCCATATGTATACATAGGGTAGTGAAAGTATAGCATTCGGTAAAAAAAATTAGAGGTGTGGAACATCACACAACTTTCAATTACACTATAATTGAAAACAGTTTAAGTTACACAAATCCATTGTAAATTATGATGCAGAGATAGAATTAACTGTAATTGAAAGTTGCACGATGTTTCACACCTCTAATTTACTTTATAAATTACCTACGACTAGCTTTCTACGAAGGAAAAAAAAAAGTTAGAATAAAGTTTCATTTTGATGATAAGCTAAACTTTTAATGATTTTAATTTATCACAGCGAATTGCTTTGTGTTCAGGATAGTTTTTTACGATGCGCTACATTGTATTATTCCTAACTTTGTTTTTGCAGTACAAAAATACTCGAAAACAATGCTAAATTAAAGTTAATGACCATTAGCGCTTCATTTAACAGTTGAAAACAAATGATATTCAATTTCAAATTGCATTAGTTTAATTTTAGCGTTGCGAAGTAGTAAAATAAACCTGTAAAAGCTTTACTCATGGAATAGAATGTTGAAGAACAATGGTTAACAAATTCTTCTGATGTTACCGACTTGATGGGGAACTCGTAATTAAGTTAATGATCGCAAAAGGAGTAATGTCTTACAGATTTGTGGATTTCTATTTTCTAACAACTATTTCCATGTTTTAGAACATTGTTGCCTGCATGTTACTTTTTTTTTTTTTTGCATTGCATTGCACATCTTTGTACAAAAAATGTTTACTAATGTTCGTAGATGGACTTGACCCTTTCCACAATGGAATAGATTATACGAGGGTAAGTCACTGTCAAATGCAATCTTCACTGAAAAAGAAAATGTGTATTGTGATTGGTTAATGAAATTTGAAAAATCCAATTTGTTTTTGAAGGAAAATTGTGATTGATTAGAAGCATGTTCCAAGTCTTGGTATAAGAAGAAATCTCACTCAAAGTAACGCCTTATGATACTTTATAGACCAAAACTCAACAACTGCTTTTTAATTGGTAACTTGAATTTAAAAATTCGAATTTTGCGTTAAAGGTGTCACTGTGATTGGTAAAAACTTTTGGTTGATTGTGGTGATGATAAAAAAAAAACCCTAACTTTCCAACTAATGACATGACATGCTAAAATTGCATGCGCTTGCTTGGAGTAATTATTCTGCATATTTTTTTTTATTTGAAAATAAGTTATTCTAAATAACATATATTTGACAAATGTCTTCTTTTTATCAAGATGGGATAAATTGCAAGGACAACTTCACGAATGGATTATTTTGATATCAATATTAAGCAGGCATAAAAACAGTGGTAATTACCGTGACGACTTTTTGCTTATGTTAGTAAATAAATATCGTGTGATGTTGAGAGTATCGTTTGATAATTTTATCTTTGAGAGCATAACTAATTTGCTTAGTATTGAGAATGTAAATACAAAGGTTTTTTTGTTTTTGTTTTTTTTTCCTTCTTTTTCTTTTTGTAATCATTTCGTGTTTAGAACCATATTTCAGTATTTTGTACCGGATAGTTCCAAAATAAAACAATAGTTTCATTTCCTGTTGTCCATTTGTCCACCTGATTGGCTGTGGGGTTCGCGCTCTGGCCTCACATGCCAAAGGTCCTGGGTTAGAATCCCGGGTTCGTCATGGATGTTCGTTTTGGTTCGGAATCCATACGATATTCAAATCTGGAGTGCGGGATGGTGATGACACAGGGACCTATCATTAAGGTTTTCGTCAAAATCGCGCATGCGCATAAGGTAGTTGCCATTGAATAAATTATGTTTTTCAATAATTGTTGAAAAACGGTACGAACGATTTTGTCCAAAATCGCTATGGTAATGCCTCTTAAAGTGTTCTAAACGTCCCCACCTCCGAAATTCAGGTAAAAATGCTTTAATGGTGTAAAAAGTTGAAAAACGAATGCCTTTAACACAGAGTTCTCTTTCCTTGAACATACCTCATCAGCGATGTTTTTTCTTCTCTCCCCAGTTTCAGTTATAAGAGAGGATTATATATGAATTATCGAAAAGTATATTGCCAAAATCATCTTTTGGCGAAATTTTTTTTTTTTTTTTTTTTTTAAAGACCCATACAAGAATTATCGCAAAAAATATCGTCTAGTTGGCCACTTTTGCATAATGAATGATGAAAATATAAAAACGGTAAATGACACAAATCCACGTCAGTATTGCAGTGTAATTGAAAGTTGTGCGATGTTTCACACCCCCTATTTTAGTTAGTAACCCATCGATCTTTAATTTTCAGTGAGGGAGGGTGTTTACGATTTGACTTGTCTGGCACCAAATGCTTGTTTATTTTCGGCAGACCAGTATGTTCATAATTTATACCATTTCTCTACATTCTATACAAAACTAATGGTGTGGAACATCGCATAACTTTCAATACACTATAATACTGACGTGGATTTGTGTCATTTATCTAAAAAAAAAAAAAAAAAAGCGTCGCCAAAATTATGATTTTGGCGATGTACTGTACGATAATCCTTATATTATCTTTTATTATAAGTGAAACTGAGGGAAGAAAAAAAAAAAAAAAAAAACGATGGTTATGAGGATGGCTCAAGGAATAAGAACTCTGTGTTGAAGGCATTCATTTTTTAACTTTTTACTGCATTAAAGCCTTTTTACTGGAATTTCGGAGGTGGGGATGTTTAGAACACCTTAAGAGGCATTAGCACAGCGATTTTTATCAAAATCGTTGGAGCCATTTTTTAGCAATCACTGAAAAACATAATTTTTTCAATGGCAGCTGCCTTATGCGCATGCGCGATTTTGACATAAACCTTAATGGTAGGTCCCATGGCCACCATCAACCCGCATACCAAATTTGAACATCGTGGGTTTATTTGTTCGGGAGTTAGGCTGACCAGAGACAGACATTTGTTCTAGATCTCTTTTTACTTTCAATTACCTTTATGTGTTTTCTAAACATCCCCCACCTCCGAAATTCGCGAAAAATGCTTTAATGGCGTAAAAAGTGGAAAAACGAATGCCTTCAACTCAGAGTTCTCTTTCCTTGAGCATACCTCATCAATCATCGTTTTTTCTTCTTCCCTCAGTTTCATTTATAATAAACGATAATGTAAGGATTATCGCAAAATACATCGCCAAAATCACAATTTTGGCAAGGTTTTTTTTTTTTTTTTTTTTTAATGATCCATTTAAGAATTATCTCAAGAAATATCACCATACTGACCATTTTTTCTAAATAAATGATGAAAACATAATGACGCTAAACGACGCAAATCCACGTCAATATTATAGTGTAATTGAAAATTGTACGATGTTCCACCCCCTAGTTTGAAATGGGTGTTCCAAAACGTGGAGAAATGCAAAAAAAAAAAAAAAAAAAAAAAAAATCGAAAATTGTTTTTTGACCGAATGCTGTACTTTTATTACCCTATGTATAATACATATGGGTAATTGAAAGAAAAAATTCAAAATTGTTTTCGATAAAGTATTTAAATTTGTAGTCGTCTCTCCGTCGAAACTTTTCTCCACATACAGTATCCCTCTAAAAGTAATTTCTTCGTTGCATAGAAACACTAGAACCTTGTCCCTAGCAGTAAAAAAATTACACAAGGAGTCATCAATTTAACAAGGAGACGGGTGACGAGCAAGTGTGTATAAAAAAAAAAGTTGTGGGGAGTTGCCTGCAAGGTAGCATCGCTATTGATTTGCGCTACTGAGATTGTTGTTACCGTATATTTTTAGATTCTGAATTAATAATGGAAATTATTTGAAGTTGACAGTATTATATAAAGGGGACAAAATGAAGTTTAGAATATTCTTTCAATACAAAACTATCGCACTCGTCAAATAAGAGTTTTACCTCGTTTGAAAAAATATTTCGCCACTAGTTACATAAATAACTATTAAATAACAATGTGCAAAAAATAAAACTTTTTTTAATCATTTTGAATCAGATATCGCCGAAAGTAGGTCTTTATCGCGAGGGAAAGTAGTTTTTTCGCACTTGTGTGAAAAGTACTTTCCCGCACTCCTTAATCTGATATCTCAACTATTATATAGTCTTGGCATTGAAATGACATATTTTCAGACGAAATTTACTGACTGAAGTTGCCAACATTGATTAATATATGTATTAAAAATATTTTTTACACATGATTATAAAAAATATTGTATGCAACACGTTGGAAAATACTTTTTCAAACTCGGTAAATTATTTGACTCGTGCTATCGCACTCGTCAAATAAGCCTTTTACCTCGTTTGAAAAAGTATTACTTTCCCCACTAGTGTCACAAATAACTATTTTTCTTCATTTAATTTTTACGTTACAAAAAACATGAAACAAGCACCAGGAAAAGAAAATGCGCACGAGGTAAATATCTTAAGGTAGATGAAGTAATAAACAAAATAATTATGATAAGTTATTAATAATGGTTATAGTAGAACATCGTGTTTTCGAACTACATTTTGGCGGAAAACACCATTATTGAACAGTTTCATTCTAATGCAAATGAAATGGCATTAGTGATATTGGTAAAAAGTTTAAAGGCAACTTCCGACCGGAAGCGCCCTTAATCTTGACCGGAAAGGTTCTTTCACGGGATGGGAAATTCAAATCTATGTTATGTTTAAACTGTCGAAATGAAACGGAGGCTTGGCGAAAATGCCTGTAAATAAAACAGTCGCCAATCTGCAATCTCACCAACTTAGTGAAAGTTTGAACCTTGAAAGTTGCTAATGTCGGCGACATTTTTTTTATCTTTCAATTGACACGTATTTATAAACCTGCTTTTTTCACCAGTTAAAGACATTTGAGTTTATAAGACTCAAAATCATGAGGTACAAGTTTTGTGTTTTTGAACTAGTTATAAAAATTTGAGTAACAAAATATCATTTCCAGCACCAAAGGACAATTCTCGCATTTTTTAAAAACGAGAGAAAATGTTTTATATTTATGAAAAATTTCTTTCTCATTCCAAATATTTAAACAAAAGTTCTTTAAAAAAATTAGTTAATTAAATATTAAGAAAAGAAAATGCCTCAAAATCGAGCCAAAACCAGTCTGATTAAATCACTCAATAAAATCTGTGACGTCAAGGTTCCTACCGTTTCTATGGTTCTCCTGAGTTTTCTGCCAAATAGTTGGCGTTGAAATAGTTGGCGCTGGTTGACCATTGCCATAACACGTACAGGTTGGCACGATTTGCGAGAAACTTGCAAACTTGGTTTCCGTTGTATTTCCATCACATTCAATTCGAGCCAAATGAATCGTTTTTTTGCCAACGTGTAACAGGAGAACTTTGATTGCAAATTTAGAAAGAAAAAAAAAGCGCATTGCGCAAAAGCCGTAAGCAGAATTTTTTATGTTTATGGCCTTTTCGAAACATTTAGAATTGAATGAATTTTTTTTTTTTTAAATGCCGGAATTGTTCAAGCAGAAAAAGTTTAAAAATTTAAAAAATTTTAAAGTTGAAATTTTGTGTTTTTGAAGAATCAGAAAATATCTCCGTGTTAAAGAGACGGGGCTCGAATAATTCGACAAAACATTTCAAATATCTTGTATTGTTGAGCTATAAGTTACAGCCACAAGTTTTCTACTAGAAGTCCAGTTGGACATGTTATAATAATTTATTACATTACAGCTTAAACTATAACGCTACAAACATGTCGTAATCCTGTGTTTACGTATTGTTACGAATTTCTGTATATTTGTAAACATTTCGTAGTATTAATTATGTAAAAAGGAAAATTTATCTACTTTTTGCATAAGGCAGAGCAAGAGTTTGTCTTCGCTTTCCTGCAATGCGTCTCTTAATGTTTGAAAACGAGTTCTACAGGGATCATGCTGGAAAACGAGTTTTACAAGGAACAGGCCATTTAACATTATGGTTAATGGCAATCTCGTCAAGTTGGCAAGGTATAGCCAAGTTGGCGACCATTTGGCGGCATTTTCTATTCCCATATGTACCTGTATAAGACTTTTCGACTACGATCTGGAAAGTTCTCCGAATTTCTATCTCTGGAAGATTCGCGAATGAAACTTTCCTATATAAGGCCGGCCAAGAGTTAGTTGTCTCTCAGTGAGCATTCAGAGTAGTTCTAAAAGCGAACTGTATTGCATTGTTTTTTGCGTTGATTTTAGCAGTTGTGTATCAAGTTTTTAACTGCTGTTTGTGCTCTATTGTTGTGTAAAGAGCTGTATTGAGTCTACTAGAACGAGAAGTTCTGGAGTTGTAAAAGAATCTGCGAAGAGTTATATCGGAATAAATTTCTGCAAGTTTTTATCTGCTTTGGCTTCAAGTCTTTCGAACCCATCCACACAACAGTATGTTTGAAGGTCTGGACGAAACTATCAAGTACACAAAAATGTACCGCAAGTGCTTTAAAATTTGAAAGGTTGGAACTTACATATTTAGCATCTAATTACTTTCAGATACCATATGTTAACTTTGGTTAAAGAAAGTATTGGATTCGATCCAAAAATTTGGGTTGTGGAACATCGCACAACTTTCAATTACACTAGAATACTGACGTGGATTTGTGTCGTTTGTATATTTTCGTCCTTTATTTAGAATAAATGGCCAGTTTGGCGATATTTTTTGAGGTAATTTTTGTAAGGGTCTTCCAAAATGGGGATTTTGGCGATATACTTTTCGATAATCCTTAGATTATCCTTTATTATAATCAAAACTGAGGAGGGAAGAAAAAACGATCGTTGATGAGGTATGATGCTCAAGGAAAGAGAACTCTGAGTTGAAGTAATTCATTTTTCAACTTTTTACTCCATTAAAACCTTTTTTATGGGAATTTCTTAGGTGGGGATGTTTAGAACACCTTAAGAGGCATTACCTCAGCGATTTTTATCAAAATCGTTAGAACCATATTTTAGCAATCATTGAAAAACATGATTTTTTCAATGGTAGCTACCTTATGCACATGAGCGATTTTAACGAAAACCTTAATGGTAGTTCCTTGTGTCATCACCAACCCTCACACCAAATTTGAACATCGTAGGTCAATTTGTTCGGGAGCTATACTGACCTCGTACACAAAGACAGACATTTTTTTTAGATAATTTTTTTGAGATCAGGATGTTCCAAAACGTGGAAAAAGGCAAAAAAAAAAAAAAAAAAAAAATCACATTTTTTTTTTTCCTCGACCGAATACTATACTTTAATTACCCTGTGTATTACATATGGTTAATTGAAAGTAAAAAATTTCAAATGTGATTGTACATGATTGTGGAAAGTGTGTGTGTGTTGTGTTGGGGGGGGGGGGGGCGTAGTTATTGGGAGGTCGTATGTTTCCTGCTGCACTAACATTTTCGGCCACAGGCCGCCACTGCCAAAACTCCTCTCATTAAGCTTATGGAGTCCGCCTCCATAGAAGCCCATGTTAAATTCTATAAGTTTAGGTACACTTTTCTCTAGAACCAACTGTCCTATATGCATGAAATTTTTGCCACATGTTATTTAAGTATTTAACAATATTTTAATTCGAGGTTTTATTTTTTTCTTCAAAAATTGAAATAAACATGGCTTTTTTAAATA
The DNA here is from genome assembly GCA_963978545.1 of Linyphia triangularis. Lineage (NCBI taxonomy): Eukaryota > Metazoa > Arthropoda > Arachnida > Araneae > Linyphiidae > Linyphia > Linyphia triangularis. The sequence continues at coordinate 33,574,502 of OZ021730.1, forward strand.
GTGTCCAAAAAGTTTCCAAATTTTCGACTTAAAATGCTTTTATTAAAAAAAAAAAAAATATTTTTCTTATTCCTTCTATTAAAATACTTAGGTGTACTTAAATGTTTACCTTAAAAAAATCAGAATTTTATCTTTAGAAGTTTGGAGAAAAAAGTAACTTAAGGTAAAAAAAAATGTATTTTGAGAAAATGTGATTTTAAGTTATGTCAGTAGACGGGTAAGTGAGTAGTGCGTTTACTTAAAAAAAATTTATTAAAAATACTTCTAAATAAGATATTGTAACAAATAAGGCATCATTTTGAAGAGAAGAATTTAATTTTTAACAAACAATAACAAAACTCAAAATTGATATTTTGAAAAATTTTAAGGTTCCGGACCCCTTTATGTCTAAATCTATCACACAAAAAAAAAATTGTGAAAAAGGTGAATGAAAGAGGAACTTAAACAATGGATATTTCCGGCAAAATTGATGTATTTCATCACATACAAAATGCATAATGTCAGTTGAATGTGTAAGATTGTCAAGGTCCATTTCATGGACTTAGCAGGTTTACACATTTGCCGTCAGTCACAGTGATTCTGTAATGAAAAGGAGGCGGAGGGACATAAATCTGTTATGATTTTTTTTTCTCTCCAAAAAAATTTGTTGTAGGATAAGGTACTTTCAGTTTGAATCAATGCCAAGACAAGAAAAAAAATCCCATCGGAATCTGCTCAAGAGGTGAACGTCTCTTACATTAAAAATGCTGTCACTAGACGTCTAGCATTGTTCCCAATGCAATGAACCTTTCCTGTTTCGGATTCTCTTGAGGACAGAAAGCAAATTGGATTGTGGCAGTCACTGTCACTGACAGTTCGCTTCTACACGCGTGCCAATCAGGTCATTTCTTCTCCAAGAACTTAGAAACATTTCCCTTTAACTTTCAAGCACTCCGGGTCGCAACTCTCAGTTGAATTTTAAGTAAACCTAATATTTTTTAAAAGACCTTCTAACTGATATATAGCACTTGTCTAGTATCTGTAGCTTAGGCTAAGGCACAACCAGTTGCAATTAGATTGCAGATCACAATTTCAGGTACTTCCTATACTAATATTCAACTGGAAGTAAATCAGGTATAGGTGTACACTAAATACCCTTGTAACTCTTTTATCTTCTATATCAAGTGTAACAAAATCTATGACGTCAAGAGATCCCTCTGTTTCTTTGGTTATCGTGAGGTTTCTGCCAATTGGTTGGCGTTGATTTGCTAGAGAATAGCCTTATCTTATACAGGTTGCCACGATTTGCGAGAAACTTGTAAAACTGGTTTCCGCTGCTGATATGACATGATCTTTGAGATCTCTTGACGTCACATTCATTTCGATCGTAATGAATCGTTTTCACGCCAACGTCTAACAGAGGGGAACTTTGATTGCAAATTTTAAAAAAAAGAAAAAGCGCATTGAGCAGAAATTTTTGTGTTTATGGCCTTTTTGAAATATTTAGAATTGAATAAAAAAAATTTAAAAAATGCGGGAATTGTCCATTGCTATTGAAGTTAAATGTCCGAAGTATCATAAAATTTTTTTTAACATTTTTGTTGCACATAGTATATATATATATTTTTAATTCCAAGTTAGTTTATCTCTAATAACCCTAAACTATTAGAAACAGAGTATAACAAGGCTTTTTCAGGGAACACATTTAAGTAAACCACGAAATTTTTTACTTAATATAGTGTTAAAACCAGTACGATTATAAAAATCCGAATATGAAATTTGCACATTTGTCGAGAAATGTTTGGGAAATCTGCTGATAAAAACATATGGATCTGCTGATAAAGTTAAATTGCACATGGGTAATTGAAAGTAAATTTTTACTTTCAGTTACTCATATGTAATGTATAGGGTAATGAAAGTATTGTATTCGGTCAAAAAAAAAAAAAAACATATTTTTTTTTTTTAATTTTTTTATTTCTCTACGTTTTGGAACATTCTGATTTCAAAAATGTGATCTAGAAAAAATGTCTCTGTGTGTATGTGATCAGCATAACTCCCAAACAAATTGACCTACAATGTTCAAATTTGGTATGACAGTTAGTGGTGGCCATGGGACCCACTATAAAGGTTTTCGTTAAAATTGCGCTTGCGCATAAGGTAGCTAGCTGCCCTTGAGAAATTATTGTTTTTCAATGATTGCTAATAAACGACTCTAACGATTTTGCTCAAAATTGGTGTGGTAATGCCTCTTAAGGTGTTCTAAACATAGTCATCTCCGAAATTCCCGTAAAAGTGCTTTACCGGATTAAAAAGTTAAAAAACGAATGCCGTCAACACAGAGTTCTCTTTCCTTGAGCATAGCTCATCGACGATAGTTTTTACTCCTCTCCGCAGTTTCATTTGTAAGAAAGGATTATATAAGATTTATCGAAATAAATATCGCCAAAATCCCCATTTTGGCAAAGTTTTTTTTTTGTTAAATAAAAAGACGCATATAAGAATTATCGCAAAAAATGTCACCAAACTGACCTTTTGTTCTCAATGAATGATGAAAATATAAATACGGTAAATGACACAAATACACAACAGTAATGTAGTGTAATTGAAAGTTGTGCAATGTTCCACAGCCCTAGTTGCGTTTTAGTAAGTGCTGAGTTCAAATAATGTAATCCATAAGAATACAGTTTTTAACATAAATACTTTATATGGATTGCCAATTTTTATGCGCAATTACAACAACTTCAGCTCAGATCGAGTTTTCGTAGTGTCTAACGACTAAGAACAAAAGATCCATTCCGAATAAATCATTAACTTCATTTTCACCCGCGAAACTTGATCACATACATTATCATCCACAACGAGTCTATTCGCAAAGATTCAGCTCTATTGTGTGGCGGAAAGTGGGTTAATTTGCTCTCCAAAGATTTTGTCTCGTCAAGCTGAATATAGGAAGGTTTCGTTCATTAAATATCGCCAAATTGAACATGTTTGAATTAAGCTTGGTATCTGGATAATGGAACGTGAGTTAAAACTGATAAGTCTAATGAAAGGCATTAGAAACGTGCGTAAAAGCATCCACGCACTTTAAACGCAGTAATCAATACTAAAGTGTAATTGAAAGTTGTGCGATGATCCGCGCCCATAGTTATTTCATAGAATGTCAGTAGTTAGAAAATGACAGTCCGGGGCCATGGCGCAATGCGCAAGGGACGGGGGACGATGACGTCACCGGAAGGGGGCGTGACCGGATGTGACGTCATCGGAAGTGACATCACCGGAAATCACGTGACCGGAAGTGGAGTGGAGTTGTTCCCCTCCTGCTGCTGTTTTAGTTTCGGTTTCATTATAAGCTGTTTGTGTATGACGTCACAGTAGGTATGACGTCATAATGTGTTTTATATCAAAGTTTTGAGCGGTGGCAACACTTTTTAGTTTCGGTTTATCTTTCAGACGGAGTTGAGTTGTTCTAGGACTGCTTCTTAGCGAATAAGTTAGAGTGATAGGCTTTTATTGCATGACGTCACAGCGGGTATGACGGCATAATTTATTTTATATCAAAGTTTTGAGCGGTGGCAACACTTTTTAGTTTTTGTTTCCAGTTAACTGGAGTTGAGTTGTTCTAGGGCTGCTTCTTAACGAATAAGTTAGAGTGATAGGCTTTTATTGCGTGACGTCACAGTGAGTATGACGTCATAATGTGTTTTATATCAAAGTTTAGAGCGATGGCAACACTTTTTAGTTTCGATTTACCTTTAAGGCGGAGTTGAGTTGTTCTAGGGCTGCTTCTAAGTGAATAAGTTAGAGTTATAGGTATTTTTACTAGTGACGTCACAGTGGGTATGACGTCATTCATGATTTTACAAAACTTACCTTTAAGACGATGGCAGCAATAGAAATATGCTAAGTTTTAGGCGGGATGGAGTTGAGTTGTTTTAGGGCTACTTTTAAGTGAATAACTTAGAGTGATAGGCTGTTTTACCAAGTGACGTCACAGTGTTAATGTAGTGGGGATGACGTCACGATTTGCTTTATATCAAAGTTTAAGGAATGGCAACATCTTGTATCCTGATATATAGCTAAGTCTCATTTGATTGGTTGAAATAAAAGCTCACTTCTGATTGGTTAGAATATGTCACGTGATTTCAAATGCTCTTCTCATTGACTATACAGTTTAGTAAGACAGTTTTCTACTAAGTTTAATGTAATTGCGGCGCCATCTAGTGGTAGGAAGGAATATAAATTACATAGTTTATAACTTTTCATGCTTAACCATTAAAAACTTCAAATACATGCAAAGATAATATACTAACACAAATGCGTAAAGTTTCGGATTGAGTGGATTTTTTTTTTCTATAAGTGCTTAACACATTTAAACTAATGTTGAGAGATATAATCTCAAGACACTTTTAAGGAATCAGGTTTAATCAATGCTAGACACATAAAGTCTCATTATTTTCTCAATAACAGTATGAAATGTAAATATAAATTAAAATTTTTGAGAAAAAAAAAATTTAAACTTTGATATCTTAACGTGAAAATTTCTTTTACAGAGCTTAACATGTCATTAAAAAGTTTTTTTCTTTTATTGTCATAGTTTTTGAGGGATTGAATACACAACAAAAGAACTTAGACTAGAATTAATTTTCAATATTCAGCAACTGAAACCCATTATGGAAGTTAAAGCAATGATTTTAAAATTATTTTTAGGTTGAGTTAGTCTGACCCTGTTGAAGGAATTAGTAGTTGTAGTGTGTTCACACGTGAGTTTGCAATACAATATTAGTAATATACATTTCCAAAAAAACGAAATATTTATCACTTTGAATAGAAAAATGACGATTTTTTTTTATTTTTTTTATTTATGTAAGTATTATTCTCAATTTTGTAAATTTTAAATGTATTATCCATATTTTATTGAAGAATTTATATTTTTCTTTCTTCTTCTTTCAGAATGGTTTAGGAAAAACATTTCATTTTAGTCAGAACAATGTTTTCAAAGAGATGGAAATACGCAACTTTTCGATATATCAACCTTCAAATACTTTGAAATTGATTCTATTTGTTACAACCGGTTGTAATTTAAAGCTATACTGTACTATGCGAGCGATATTATATATCTTAGCTACTTACTGTCTATGTTAAAATTTATATTACCATTAAACTTGTTAGAAATTAATATGTCTATGTTAGTTATATTAACCAAGATAGCTTTTATTGTACAATGATACTTACTTAAGTTGATGAATGGCAACACAGAACTAGCTGCTAATGCTGAATAGATATGTGATAACTGATTTTGGATACTCTAATGTTTAAATAAGAGAGAAAAAGTAACATACTTGAACATCTTACAACTAAGAATTCAAAAGTGAACATGAAAATTTACTTTACGAATAAATATCATGTCTTTAAAATGTGTACGAATATCACTAAATAAGAGAAAAAAGTAACATACTTAAACTCTTTACGACAAATAACTTTAAAATTAACGAAAAAAACAACTTACTTTACACATAAAAATCACTTTAAAATGTGTAAAAATATCGCTAAATAAGAGAAAAAAAGTAACTTACTTAAAATTTCTAAGATAAATATTTAACCTTTACGCGAAAATTCCCTTCATGTATAAAAATCACGACTTTAAAATATAACATGCAAGAGAAAAGTAACGTACTTAAACTTTCTACGACAAATAACTTTAACATTAACGTAAAATTTTACTTTACACATAAAAATCCCGATATTAAAATATGTAGAAATATCGCTAAATAAAAGAAAAAAAGTAACACACTTAAACTTTGTACGACAAATAACTTTGACATTAACGTAAAAAATGTTCTTCACATATAAAAATCAAGACTTTAAATTTGAAATGTAGGATGAAAGTATAACATACCTATAATTTCTACGACAAAGAATTCAAACATTGCCGTTCATGTCTTTAAAATGTATAATGACAACTCTAACTTTTAGAAAAAAGAAACACTAAAAATTTATAAGGCAAAGAATTCAAATAATACGCGAAAATTTACCTCACATATAAAAATTATGTCTTTCAAATGTGTAAGAATAACGCTAAATTAGAGAAAAAGAAATATTAAAAATTTATAAGGTAAGGAATTGAAACAATACGCGAAAATTTATTTCACACATAACATTTTTATCTTTAAAATGTGTAAGAATAATGCTAAATTAGAGAAGAAAAAAAATAACATACTTAAACTTTCTTCGACAACAATTTAAACAATACGCGAAAATTTCAAACACAATTATTTTCTTAGGTTAATGTTAAATAATGGGAAATTTAACAGAATAAAAATTTCAAAGATAAAGAATTTTAACCTTTACACGAAAATTTACTTCACATATAAATATCATGTCTTTAAACTTTAACGTGACAATTTACTTCTCATATACAATTAAACTCTTAGGTTAATGTTAAATAAAAGAAAAAGTAACATACTCAAAAATTTCTAAGATAAGCATAACGTAAAAATTTCATATCATGTGTTTAAAATGTAACATATAAGAGAAAAAAAATAACATACTTGAACTTTCTATAGCAAAGAATTTAAGCGTTAGCGTAAAAATTTACTTTACATATAAAATTCACGTCTTTAAACGGGGTGATAAGCATGTGACGGTAATTAGCCAATCAGGTTAGCGGTAGGTGATACGCCACTTGCCGGCATTTTTAGACCGGAGGTCACGCTAATACTTGTTCAAACAGGTCGGGAGACTTGTACAGCAAGAACAACAGCATCGACGCGCAAGCAGCGGGTGATGTTGCGGTGTGTCAGCAGTTCTTCGAGATTATCGTTTTCCTACTTTTCCTTTTTCATAATGAAATGTTTGTGAAAACTTGGAATGAATGAAGTGGATTTCAAAGACACATTAGTAAGTGAAGGTAGAATTCGCATGGACTTTCTTCCAAAAAGTATGATTCACTTGGAGAATTTAAGATCATTTCTACTTGAAAACTTTTCTATTGTCTAAAACATTGAATATTGTTCAAACTCAGTGAGATTATATGCTACAATACGGGTAAAACTTAACAAAATTGTTACATAGAAGAAAAATAGTAAGAGATTTAAAATAAATACTAGTTATAGATACTCCAAGGAAAAAAATTCACCTCTACTTTTCAATCGGAAAATCAATGCAAGTTGGAAATTTATGTTACTTCAAGAAAGACTTAGACAATTTACTTTGTAATAATATACGTTAAGGTGTCGTATTAACTCGTGCAATACATGCTGACTAAGGTTTATTTTACTTATCTAAGAAAGGTGAATTGGGGGAAAATATTAAATAAATTGTAGATATTAAATACATTGTAGATATGCATTTAAGTTTTGAAAATCACCTGCAAGACTTTTAAAACATCTTAAGAAAAATTGAAAGAAACTTGCGAATTATATGTAAACTATATAACTTTTTATACTCTGAAAGGAAATCACAAGTAATTTAGTTAACTTTTTTCATGGTAACACTCATATTCAACGACATGTTTTTAAAATTTAACCTTCTTTACATGATAATAGTTATAAATTTTTTCAATCTCAGATGCGATATACTATTATTTCTAACATATATGTTACGAATTGTGTAAAGTTTTTAAAACTGTATATGCAAATCACCAATCAGAAGCATAAAAATCTAACATCAATCAAACAAACTAAAATAATAAGATATTTTCCTTAGTGGAAATAGTTAACTACTCATGTGATGGAATATACTTAGAAAATTTAAATACTGAAAAAAGTTTGCTAGGCAAACTTAAAGAATATTTTTTTTTTCTTGTGAAAAACTAGCATAAATTTGGAAAATGTAGAGTTTGTTACTACGTAAAATTGAACATCATCTGGACAAACTAAATTATACATGAATTTTTTTTTTATTTGAGAGGTGCTGACAATATATCATTAATATAGAGATTTTTAACTTCCACCCATAATTTCTAAATAACTTATACATAAATTTCAGAAAAACTGAAACGGAATGTGTTTTACAAGAGGCTTATTTTGTAAGATGAATATTCAATATTAATATAACTGAGCAAAGTTCATTCCGGAAAAAACTTGTAAAAGATACTTATATTTTGAAAATAGTTTGAAATATCCTTTTAAATTTATGAATGCTCGCTTTCGAAAGACACAAATAAAACTGATATTACTCATGATAATTAACACATACATAACATTAGTCAAACAAAGTGAAATTTTTATTGCTTGTGACCGATAACTTTTCAGTGAAGCAGAACTTACATAGGAAATTTGTGCAAACTTTTTCAACTTTTAAACCAAGTATCATGTAAAATTATAAATTACGATAGGAAATAGCATACTTCAGAATCGGAACAAGTCTTGTAGTTAAGCTAAATGTATTTCTCAAGGAATTGAAAGCATACCAGAGAAGTAATTATCATTTCGCATCTTTTCTCATGTTGCAAGAAGACATACTTTGTAAAAGATCGTCTTAGCACTTAACAAAAATCAGTAAAAATAAATATATTTTCTATGGCAAAGATAAAACTTCACAACTTAATTACTTAAATTTAGCTAAGTTGCATATGGTTTATTCACATAACTCGCATGTGCTTTGAATGTTGAAATATATTTGTCAGTTGAAATCAAACTCATCGAAAATAAATGCTATCTACATTTTCAAGTCGGAAATTACTATTAAATAAACTTTACATGTAAGACATTATCATGTTAAAAAGAAAAATCTACAAAAATGTAAATGATAATTTTACTGTTGGTACATAAATGATGAATAATTTATGATTTTATTCTAGGCAAACGTTTTATTGTCTAACAGAGAACTTAAATTTTAGCAGAAAAACGAAAAAATACAATTTTTATATCCTATCATGCTTGTCGAAAATTGAATTTATTAGCTGTTGTAATAGATTTTTATTGTCCAAATTTCTATAGTTCTTCCCAGTGCAATAATATTAAGTTCATGTGTAATGAGTAGGTTTTTTTTTTTTTTTTGTTGAATCTTATAAATTTAATGAAATTATTATGACCTAAGAGATTGAGTGAACTGAATAAATCAATGACGTACATTTAAACAGTGACTTGAACTGATACATACTATAACTGTAAAGAAGTATGACAAAGTGATAGATGAAGTGAAAATAGAAGTTGAGTGAAATGTGTTGAAAAAAGTTGAAGACGACAAGAAATTCATAAATGAGAATTATCATTGACTTATATTAACTTCGTTTTTCTTGCTTATGACAAGAAAATACACTCTTGTTTATTAAGAACCAACTTGATATCTTATCATAGAATGACAATGATGAAATATCTATACATTAAAAAAAAAATACCAAACTTAGACATAGCAAATTTCTTGAAATTCATGTATAATGTGAGAAGTTTTACTGGAAATATAGAAGATACAACATTGAAAAATGTGAATGTTTCGAAGTACTTTATCAGAAATAAAAAAATAAAAAAAATGCGCTGAGGTCCGATATAAAATTTTTTAGGAGAAAGTTTAAACAAAATTTAAAATCAAACATGCTTTTAAGTGGGAACACATATATTAAAACTAAAGCACATTTAACAATTTATATTATGTCATCTCAGTTGGTATCAAACTGAATAATATGAAAAACAACCACAAACTGAATAAACATGAAAATTATCAATATATGTGGAAAAGTTTCCTTTTTTCACATATAAAAAAAAATAACACATTGACATACGTTAAGATCACGAAACATGCGTAATCATATACCGATAAGAGCAACCAATGTTGCGGGGAGATATTCACGTGATGGACAATATCCCATGAATAAATTGAGTGATTTAATTTCTATTGCTAATTCCAATAGTATTCCACGTAACTTCAACTTTATATGTTACACTATAGATATATTTATTTTTCAAATATATTGACTTTCGAAAAATCATCCTTCAATATAAGAATGATCATAGTAAGAATAAAAGAAAAGATACTAAGCATTGATTTAAAGTGTATTTATTTCAACTTAGCAACAAATCATATGCGTGAAACGAAAATTGCCTCGAACCAAAGTATAACTATTCAATTTCATTGATTCCTACAAGGAAATTTTTCTCATCTAGTAATTGATTTTTTTTTTCTCGTACACATTATAAGTGTTGTCCAATCAGGTGTAGAATAGCTGAAGATATCCGACCTGTTTCTAAATATTAATAAGTCACTGTTGAAAAACTTATAAAAATTTCAATTTACACTTAAAGTTTTTTTATATATATATATTTCAAAGAATTTTTTCAAATCAATATGTATATTTAAATACTGAAACTTATTCACTTCAATAAATGTATGTTTAAGTTATAAAACTTGTCGTATGTATTGAAAAATTGTAACTTTTCGTCTTCGTATAAATCGATAACTTATACACTAGTTCTTCATCAATTAATCTTCTAAGTAAATCTTTCAAAGGCAAAAACATACCTATAGCTTTACATTTGTAACAAGTTAAATTGTACATGTTTCTCGTGAAATTAAAATTTTATATGTTTTTCATGAAAATATATAAAATTTTGTAACTTTCACATGAAACATGTACAATTTAACTTGTTACAAATGTAAAGCTATAAGTATGTTTTTACCTTTGAAAGATTTACTTAGAAGATTAATTGATGAAGAACTAGTGTATAAGTTATCGATTTATACGAAGACGAAAAGTTACAATTTTTCAATACATACGACAAGTTTTATAACTTAAACATACATTTATTGAAGTGAATAAGTTTCAGTATTTAAATATACATATGGATTTGAAAAAATTCTTTGAAATATATATATATAAAATAACTTTAAGTGTAAATTGAAATTTTTATAAGTTTTTCAACAGTGACTTATTAATATTTAGAAACAGGTCGGATATCTTCAGCTATTCTACACCTGATTGGACAACACTTATAATGTGTACGAGAAAGAAAAAAAAATCAATTACTAGATGAGAAAAATTTCCTTGTAGGAATCAATGAAATTGGATAGTTATACTTTGGTTCGAGGCAATTTTCGTTTCACGCATATGATTTGTTGCTAAGTTGAAATAAATACACTTTAAATCAATGCTTAGTATCTTTTCTTTTATTCTTACTATGATCATTCTTATATTGAAGGATGATTTTTCGAAAGTCAATATATTTGAAAAATAAATATATCTATAGTGTAACATATAAAGTTGAAGTTACGTGGAATACTATTGGAATTAGCAATAGAAATTAAATCACTCAATTTATTCATGGGATATTGTCCATCACGTGAATATCTCCCCGCAACATTGGTTGCTCTTATCGGTATATGATTACGCATGTTTCGTGATCTTAACGTATGTCAATGTGTTATTTTTTTTTATATGTGAAAAAAGGAAACTTTTCCACATATATTGATAATTTTCATGTTTATTCAGTTTGTGGTTGTTTTTCATATTATTCAGTTTGATACCAACTGAGATGACATAATATAAATTGTTAAATGTGCTTTAGTTTTAATATATGTGTTCCCACTTAAAAGCATGTTTGATTTTAAATTTTGTTTAAACTTTCTCCTAAAAAATTTTATAGCGGACCTCAGCGCATTTTTTTTATTTTTTTATTTCTGATAAAGTACTTCGAAACATTCACATTTTTCAATGTTGTATCTTCTATATTTCCAGTAAAACTTCTCACATTATACATGAATTTCAAGAAATTTGCTATGTCTAAGTTTGGTATTTTTTTTTTAATGTATAAATATTTCATCATTGTCATTCTATGATAAGATATCAAGTTGGTTCTTAATAAACAAGAGTGTATTTTCTTGTCATAAGCAAGAAAAACGAAGTTAATATAAGTCAATGATAATTCTCATTTATGAATTTCTTGTCGTCTTCAACTTTTTTCAACACATTTCACTCAACTTCTATTTTCACTTCATCTATCACTTTGTCATACTTCTTTACAGTTATAGTATGTATCAGTTCAAGTCACTGTTTAAATGTACGTCATTGATTTATTCAGTTCACTCAATCTCTTAGGTCATAATAATTTCATTAAATTTATAAGATTCAACAAAAAAAAAAAAAAAAACCTACTCATTACACATGAACTTAATATTATTGCACTGGGAAGAACTATAGAAATTTGGACAATAAAAATCTATTACAACAGCTAATAAATTCAATTTTCGACAAGCATGATAGGATATAAAAATTGTATTTTTTCGTTTTTCTGCTAAAATTTAAGTTCTCTGTTAGACAATAAAACGTTTGCCTAGAATAAAATCATAAATTATTCATCATTTATGTACCAACAGTAAAATTATCATTTACATTTTTGTAGATTTTTCTTTTTAACATGATAATGTCTTACATGTAAAGTTTATTTAATAGTAATTTCCGACTTGAAAATGTAGATAGCATTTATTTTCGATGAGTTTGATTTCAACTGACAAATATATTTCAACATTCAAAGCACATGCGAGTTATGTGAATAAACCATATGCAACTTAGCTAAATTTAAGTAATTAAGTTGTGAAGTTTTATCTTTGCCATAGAAAATATATTTATTTTTACTGATTTTTGTTAAGTGCTAAGACGATCTTTTACAAAGTATGTCTTCTTGCAACATGAGAAAAGATGCGAAATGATAATTACTTCTCTGGTATGCTTTCAATTCCTTGAGAAATACATTTAGCTTAACTACAAGACTTGTTCCGATTCTGAAGTATGCTATTTCCTATCGTAATTTATAATTTTACATGATACTTGGTTTAAAAGTTGAAAAAGTTTGCACAAATTTCCTATGTAAGTTCTGCTTCACTGAAAAGTTATCGGTCACAAGCAATAAAAATTTCACTTTGTTTGACTAATGTTATGTATGTGTTAATTATCATGAGTAATATCAGTTTTATTTGTGTCTTTCGAAAGCGAGCATTCATAAATTTAAAAGGATATTTCAAACTAATTTCAAAATATAAGTATCTTTTACAAGTTTTTTCCGGAATGAACTTTGCTCAGTTATATTAATATTGAATATTCATCTTACAAAATAAGCCTCTTGTAAAACACATTCCGTTTCAGTTTTTCTGAAATTTATGTATAAGTTATTTAGAAATTATGGGTGGAAGTTAAAAATCTCTATATTAATGATATATTGTCAGCACCTCTCAAATAAAAAAAAAATTCATGTATAATTTAGTTTGTCCAGATGATGTTCAATTTTACGTAGTAACAAACTCTACATTTTCCAAATTTATGCTAGTTTTTCACAAGAAAAAAAAAATATTCTTTAAGTTTGCCTAGCAAACTTTTTTCAGTATTTAAATTTTCTAAGTATATTCCATCACATGAGTAGTTAACTATTTCCACTAAGGAAAATATCTTATTATTTTAGTTTGTTTGATTGATGTTAGATTTTTATGCTTCTGATTGGTGATTTGCATATACAGTTTTAAAAACTTTACACAATTCGTAACATATATGTTAGAAATAATAGTATATCGCATCTGAGATTGAAAAAATTTATAACTATTATCATGTAAAGAAGGTTAAATTTTAAAAACATGTCGTTGAATATGAGTGTTACCATGAAAAAAGTTAACTAAATTACTTGTGATTTCCTTTCAGAGTATAAAAAGTTATATAGTTTACATATAATTCGCAAGTTTCTTTCAATTTTTCTTAAGATGTTTTAAAAGTCTTGCAGGTGATTTTCAAAACTTAAATGCATATCTACAATGTATTTAATATCTACAATTTATTTAATATTTTCCCCCAATTCACCTTTCTTAGATAAGTAAAATAAACCTTAGTCAGCATGTATTGCACGAGTTAATACGACACCTTAACGTATATTATTACAAAGTAAATTGTCTAAGTCTTTCTTGAAGTAACATAAATTTCCAACTTGCATTGATTTTCCGATTGAAAAGTAGAGGTGAATTTTTTTCCTTGGAGTATCTATAACTAGTATTTATTTTAAATCTCTTACTATTTTTCTTCTATGTAACAATTTTGTTAAGTTTTACCCGTATTGTAGCATATAATCTCACTGAGTTTGAACAATATTCAATGTTTTAGACAATAGAAAAGTTTTCAAGTAGAAATGATCTTAAATTCTCCAAGTGAATCATACTTTTTGGAAGAAAGTCCATGCGAATTCTACCTTCACTTACTAATGTGTCTTTGAAATCCACTTCATTCATTCCAAGTTTTCACAAACATTTCATTATGAAAAAGGAAAAGTAGGAAAACGATAATCTCGAAGAACTGCTGACACACCGCAACATCACCCGCTGCTTGCGCGTCGATGCTGTTGTTCTTGCTGTACAAGTCTCCCGACCTGTTTGAACAAGTATTAGCGTGACCTCCGGTCTAAAAATGCCGGCAAGTGGCGTATCACCTACCGCTAACCTGATTGGCTAATTACCGTCACATGCTTATCACCCCGTTTAAAGACGTGAATTTTATATGTAAAGTAAATTTTTACGCTAACGCTTAAATTCTTTGCTATAGAAAGTTCAAGTATGTTATTTTTTTTCTCTTATATGTTACATTTTAAACACATGATATGAAATTTTTACGTTATGCTTATCTTAGAAATTTTTGAGTATGTTACTTTTTCTTTTATTTAACATTAACCTAAGAGTTTAATTGTATATGAGAAGTAAATTGTCACGTTAAAGTTTAAAGACATGATATTTATATGTGAAGTAAATTTTCGTGTAAAGGTTAAAATTCTTTATCTTTGAAATTTTTATTCTGTTAAATTTCCCATTATTTAACATTAACCTAAGAAAATAATTGTGTTTGAAATTTTCGCGTATTGTTTAAATTGTTGTCGAAGAAAGTTTAAGTATGTTATTTTTTTTCTTCTCTAATTTAGCATTATTCTTACACATTTTAAAGATAAAAATGTTATGTGTGAAATAAATTTTCGCGTATTGTTTCAATTCCTTACCTTATAAATTTTTAATATTTCTTTTTCTCTAATTTAGCGTTATTCTTACACATTTGAAAGACATAATTTTTATATGTGAGGTAAATTTTCGCGTATTATTTGAATTCTTTGCCTTATAAATTTTTAGTGTTTCTTTTTTCTAAAAGTTAGAGTTGTCATTATACATTTTAAAGACATGAACGGCAATGTTTGAATTCTTTGTCGTAGAAATTATAGGTATGTTATACTTTCATCCTACATTTCAAATTTAAAGTCTTGATTTTTATATGTGAAGAACATTTTTTACGTTAATGTCAAAGTTATTTGTCGTACAAAGTTTAAGTGTGTTACTTTTTTTCTTTTATTTAGCGATATTTCTACATATTTTAATATCGGGATTTTTATGTGTAAAGTAAAATTTTACGTTAATGTTAAAGTTATTTGTCGTAGAAAGTTTAAGTACGTTACTTTTCTCTTGCATGTTATATTTTAAAGTCGTGATTTTTATACATGAAGGGAATTTTCGCGTAAAGGTTAAATATTTATCTTAGAAATTTTAAGTAAGTTACTTTTTTTCTCTTATTTAGCGATATTTTTACACATTTTAAAGTGATTTTTATGTGTAAAGTAAGTTGTTTTTTTCGTTAATTTTAAAGTTATTTGTCGTAAAGAGTTTAAGTATGTTACTTTTTTCTCTTATTTAGTGATATTCGTACACATTTTAAAGACATGATATTTATTCGTAAAGTAAATTTTCATGTTCACTTTTGAATTCTTAGTTGTAAGATGTTCAAGTATGTTACTTTTTCTCTCTTATTTAAACATTAGAGTATCCAAAATCAGTTATCACATATCTATTCAGCATTAGCAGCTAGTTCTGTGTTGCCATTCATCAACTTAAGTAAGTATCATTGTACAATAAAAGCTATCTTGGTTAATATAACTAACATAGACATATTAATTTCTAACAAGTTTAATGGTAATATAAATTTTAACATAGACAGTAAGTAGCTAAGATATATAATATCGCTCGCATAGTACAGTATAGCTTTAAATTACAACCGGTTGTAACAAATAGAATCAATTTCAAAGTATTTGAAGGTTGATATATCGAAAAGTTGCGTATTTCCATCTCTTTGAAAACATTGTTCTGACTAAAATGAAATGTTTTTCCTAAACCATTCTGAAAGAAGAAGAAAGAAAAATATAAATTCTTCAATAAAATATGGATAATACATTTAAAATTTACAAAATTGAGAATAATACTTACATAAATAAAAAAAATAAAAAAAAATCGTCATTTTTCTATTCAAAGTGATAAATATTTCGTTTTTTTGGAAATGTATATTACTAATATTGTATTGCAAACTCACGTGTGAACACACTACAACTACTAATTCCTTCAACAGGGTCAGACTAACTCAACCTAAAAATAATTTTAAAATCATTGCTTTAACTTCCATAATGGGTTTCAGTTGCTGAATATTGAAAATTAATTCTAGTCTAAGTTCTTTTGTTGTGTATTCAATCCCTCAAAAACTATGACAATAAAAGAAAAAAACTTTTTAATGACATGTTAAGCTCTGTAAAAGAAATTTTCACGTTAAGATATCAAAGTTTAAATTTTTTTTTTCTCAAAAATTTTAATTTATATTTACATTTCATACTGTTATTGAGAAAATAATGAGACTTTATGTGTCTAGCATTGATTAAACCTGATTCCTTAAAAGTGTCTTGAGATTATATCTCTCAACATTAGTTTAAATGTGTTAAGCACTTATAGAAAAAAAAAATCCACTCAATCCGAAACTTTACGCATTTGTGTTAGTATATTATCTTTGCATGTATTTGAAGTTTTTAATGGTTAAGCATGAAAAGTTATAAACTATGTAATTTATATTCCTTCCTACCACTAGATGGCGCCGCAATTACATTAAACTTAGTAGAAAACTGTCTTACTAAACTGTATAGTCAATGAGAAGAGCATTTGAAATCACGTGACATATTCTAACCAATCAGAAGTGAGCTTTTATTTCAACCAATCAAATGAGACTTAGCTATATATCAGGATACAAGATGTTGCCATTCCTTAAACTTTGATATAAAGCAAATCGTGACGTCATCCCCACTACATTAACACTGTGACGTCACTTGGTAAAACAGCCTATCACTCTAAGTTATTCACTTAAAAGTAGCCCTAAAACAACTCAACTCCATCCCGCCTAAAACTTAGCATATTTCTATTGCTGCCATCGTCTTAAAGGTAAGTTTTGTAAAATCATGAATGACGTCATACCCACTGTGACGTCACTAGTAAAAATACCTATAACTCTAACTTATTCACTTAGAAGCAGCCCTAGAACAACTCAACTCCGCCTTAAAGGTAAATCGAAACTAAAAAGTGTTGCCATCGCTCTAAACTTTGATATAAAACACATTATGACGTCATACTCACTGTGACGTCACGCAATAAAAGCCTATCACTCTAACTTATTCGTTAAGAAGCAGCCCTAGAACAACTCAACTCCAGTTAACTGGAAACAAAAACTAAAAAGTGTTGCCACCGCTCAAAACTTTGATATAAAATAAATTATGCCGTCATACCCGCTGTGACGTCATGCAATAAAAGCCTATCACTCTAACTTATTCGCTAAGAAGCAGTCCTAGAACAACTCAACTCCGTCTGAAAGATAAACCGAAACTAAAAAGTGTTGCCACCGCTCAAAACTTTGATATAAAACACATTATGACGTCATACCTACTGTGACGTCATACACAAACAGCTTATAATGAAACCGAAACTAAAACAGCAGCAGGAGGGGAACAACTCCACTCCACTTCCGGTCACGTGATTTCCGGTGATGTCACTTCCGATGACGTCACACCCGGTCACGCCCCCTTCCGGTGACGTCATCGTCCCCCGTCCCTTGCGCATTGCGCCATGGCCCCGGACTGTCATTTTCTAACTACTAATGTCTTAAATATTTAGGTCATATAATCCTATACAACAATAATAAAATATATAATTTCAAAGGACAAAAGCAAAAATGTCAAATATCTGTTTGATTTATTTTTGTACTTAGGACCTTTTAAATTATGACGACATAGTGTTAAGAGTAAATAACTTTTATATTTAAGATAATTTAGAATTTTTTCTACTTTAATTATTTTTAGTACTTAAGATACATAGATATTTAAATACATACAGATACGTACATATTTAGTAATTTTTCAATTCAAATTTAGGTTAAGATTTACTGCAACAGACCACTTGGCGACTTTTCAAAAAAATCGCCAACTAGAAAATGACGTCACATGGCTGTATCACCAAATCCAAAATGGCGTCAAAATCGCCTTCAGATCCTTTCCTCCAATAGGGTTGCCCAAAAGTGGATTTGCCACAGAGTTGCCATTTTAGAACTGTTATCGTTAAATGTGAAAAACCGCGCCAAGGCTTCTCGTACGGTAAATCTGAGCCCAAATTTGGAGTAAGTTATTTCTTTCATGGTTAATCAAAGAAACGCTGAAACAATTTAAAACAATTTGTTTGTTGTTTAATGATGAGGGAGATGGCAGGTGACATTGTAATAAATAATACAGGGTTCTTACAAAAGAATCATCGGTTTCGGACGTAGTAATGTATCAAAACCCGATGATTCATTTGTAATAACCCTGTATAACTCATAAAGAGAGAGTTTTAAAGAAATCCTTTATTAGTATAGGCAAATTAGGGTTGGAGACGGAAATAATTATTAGAAAGCTGATTCCTGCTGAAATAGTTTCTTTAAGCTTCCCTGAACTTCTCCAGAAAAGTCACAAAAAATCCTCCTTGGGCAACATTCTTAAATTTTGAATTTAAGTCCGCCATCTTGGATTTTTTTAAAAACGCTATAACTCAGCAATGCTCAATCATAAAAAGGTTCTGTTGGCGTCAAACGTTTCTTTTTATCAAGAAGAACTTGCTACTGCAATAACAAATCTAAAATAGAGAGTTAATATAATTTTATTAACTTAAAATCGGTTTAAAAACATTAAAAATAGCAATTTTTCGACATTATTTTACAACAAAAGTTGTTTGGAAACTAATTTTTTAATAGAATTCTTTTAAAAGATTTAGAAATGAGTATGTATAAAGAAACATAGATAGTGTTCATTGTATTTGAAAAATGTTTGTCTTTCATTAAACTCGTGTATGCTTGCACTAATTTCTCTGGATGAAACGCAGGTACGAAATAAAAAAATTTCTTCAAATCACTGGTATCTCGAGTTTGCCACAATATTGATAAAGAAATGTGTTGGTCGGAGGGTTCACCTGTCACTCCTGCGAAAGCTTCTACTGCTTTCGTCGCATGGAGACTTCCTGGCATTAAGCAAATCCAACGCGCTACGACACTATCAGACACACTTCGCCCTTGTGTCAAGCCCATCGATATAGATAAACAACTGGATAGACTGCTCCATTGTCAATGCAAAGAGAAAAACGCGCAGGGGATTGCGAAGCTGGTGGGAAGATTAACCAATCACAGTTCACTTTTATAGTTGGATGGAATGCGAAAAACCTTGTAAAATTCTAGAGTATACATTTTTTTGCACATTATTACTAAATAAGGTCAACTATTGACATTTCTGCTGTGTACACCCAAAATTTTATTTTCAATCTTCGGCAATCCATATTTTTTTATCCCACCAACGGCATCTGGCAACGGCTTCATTATCCCAGCGTTAAGCAGTCTATCCAGTTGTTTATTTATATCGATGGTCAAGCCAACGCTAACCTTCATACATCGCATTAGGACCTGCTATATAGTCACGTCCGTCCAAATGCCGCTCCAAAACTTATCCGATCGCCGAATTGTAAAATAACCTTGACAGACAAAACATTCAAACTCTTGATCCGACAAAGTAGTCTTGATTTTAGCCATATTCTAGAGGTACATGTGGGCTGATTTAGCGTGATGAATATATCCAGCTGCATGGAGGTAAAGTAACATGCGTTGGACAGAGAAGAGATGAAGATACCAGTCACCTGTTCTTTCTGCTTTCACGAAATCGTGTATTATAGTAACTTGCTTGAAGTACTGCAGCCATAATTTAGCTGCATGGCTTTTTTTTCCACCTATTTGTCGCGTCGGATTCAATCCTCAGTAATGGTTGAACTTTGGATAGAAAAGATTATTCGGAGGAAGATAAGTTTATCACCTCATTATGAATTTCCCTGAAAGATTCGACCTCGGAAGCGATTAAAAATGTGTCTTCCTCACAACTCTCCAAAATCAGATGAGCTATAGCTGCCTGAGAAAGCGAATGAGCTCGTAAAGCTCTTGAATAAGCATGCCCATTAACCATGTGGACAACGACATTCTTAGCAAATACATTACCCCTTATTTCTTCAATACCACTGCCAGCTATGATTTTGCCCACTTCCCCCATGTAACTGATAAGCAGATGAAATCCACCTAGTCTTACAATTACGTAGAATAGCTCATTTGTTTCATCAGCCTGAGAGACTAAATCTATAGCTTCAATAAAAAGCGGCTGATAAAATGTTACAATACACTTTTGTTGTTGCTTCCTACATTCTTCATCCGTAAAACGAAGACAGGTGTAAATTGAGGTGGGGTTAGAAGGTTGAAGATTGACGAAGGGCAAGGATATCACTGCTGACTTTTCGTAGCATTTTTTTTTCCTGCGGCAATCCCCATCAAACCACTCCATCCTGTAAGGGCTCTTCAGCTTACTTGGGACCTACCATCCAAATCCAGTGGTATATGTCTCCGATTTCGGCATCCACTGGCCTCAATTTCAGGGAAAGGACGTCTTCCAAAACCAGGCGCTTTAATCCATGGTTCTTAAGCAGGTCGTAAGTAATGATCGGGGTGAATCTAAACTTTCTAACAACATTTGGCGTTGGTAGATTCTTTATTCGTGGAATACGTGAATTCGTCTGAACAGCTGAAGAAGGAGTCACACTGTACTCTTCCCATCACTTGGAAAGTCCCATGTCCATCCACAGTTCGAGTGTGTGATTGGCATTATCAAAGACATATTGCACAGATTCATTATCCTGAACTTCTCTTGAAGTGTTCACTGTTACGGAAGTTTCATACCTACAAATCTCACTGTAGGAAACAGAACAGCCAAAATTGTGTAGAAGGTTAATTAGATGTCTTAATTGGAAACGCCAAGAAGCATTCCAATTCCAACATGCACAGCTAACACAAATGATCGTGAACACACTGAAGAAATGCTAGAGTGAACAACACTCAACACCTTCTGATTGCAAGGCAACCCTTTTATTGGTTTCATTATACCAGAAAACAGATGGATCTCACCAACTTCCTCACCCCCCCCCCCTCTCCCTTTATATATTTCTTCGCAGGTTGGAAATGCCGTGCAATCATAAACTTGAGATCTTATTTCTTCTTGAAGATTGCTAATAGCCTCATCTATGATCCTTTTCTTTTCATCAAAGGTGTCTTTTTTTCGGTCAGCGTACCAATTTTCTGTCAAAATCTTCGATGCAACTGACCTAAAAGAAACAACTGTCCCGAAACAATTCATGCTAGCTTAAATAAGAACGGTACTGTCGTAGCATGCTATTAAAAGCTCCCTCAAACACTTTTTACTGTATAACTTGGCACATTCAGTATTAAAATTTGTGAGCATCTCCATAAGATCGGATAGCAGATACTGTCAGTCATTGTTGGCATCCAGAAATTTGTATAATTTATTGAAAGCATCTAATTTCGACTCACCAACAGGTCTTCAGGCCACACTTTCAGATGGCTCGCTTGAGCCAACAATTGAAAACCATGCATCACAGTTTTTATGATATTGCGCTTCAACCGCTATCAGATCACATTCACTGTCAATGCGATTTAGAACAAATTTCCTCCAATTTTCTCACCTCTTTTCACACGTACTCCAAATACTTGAAATTTTTGGGACACTTTCCAGTTATAAAATGTTTGGGTAACGATGTGGGTTCTTTGTGTAAGCTACCTTATCAACTGTCTCCCCGCAAAAAAGGCAGCATGTTTTAAAGTTGAAGTGATATAGATCACTTCTGGGAAGGGGTTTTGTTGCATTTACTCCTCCAGGTAGAGCTGCTGAAATGTAACTCCCATATCTAGTATAATTTTTTCTGCACTGTACATGCGCTGGTACATGATTAACGCCTTCGATTTTTTACACAATCCCATCTTTTCTATTTATACTGATATTCCTTAAATTCTCCAAACCTCTTGTAACATTGGCACTGTTGTTGTCTATCATTCCGCCTTCACCGCAGAAAATGCAATATTTTTCCATTTTTATTCAGCTTTCCAAAACCGGTAACCGATCAATAACAGTTATAAAAAAAAGTAATAGAAACAGTGGTAATTCTTGTTTTTCGAAAACGAAAGATTTTAATCGAATAAATTTTAAATTTTACAGACCTTTAGTGGAAAAATGCTGTTTTTGCAGGTTTTAGGCCTGTTTTATGTTAATAAAATTATATCAACTCTCAATTTTAGACTTTTTATTGCAATAACAAGTTCTTCTTGCTAAAAAGAAACATTTGACACCAACATAACAAGTTTCTGATGGTGCATTGCCAAGTTATAGTGTTTTTAAAAAAATCCAAGATGGCGGACTTAAATTCAAAATTTAAGAATGTTGCCCAAGGAGGATTTTTTGGGACTTTTCTGGAGAAATCCAGGAGTGCCTAAAGAACCTATTTCAGAAGAATTCATCTTTCTAATAATTATTTCCATCTAGACCCAAATTTGGGTCTAATTTCCCTATACTATATATGCATTGCCAATTTTTATATTCATTAACACTGCGCACTGATCTCCATTACAACTTTTGGATGCTCATTAGCGGTTTCTGCTCTGCAAGCAGATGATGCCATTTGAATACTTCCCCCCATAATGCTTTGAAATAGGTTGCCCATAGTTACAAACACATTTGAACTAGTTTTGGGCGAAGTTGTTAGTAAAGATCTCTATGGTGATTATTAAGCCTTCTTCAACTTCAAGTCACTAACCAAGCATGCGCTATCCAGAAGTTGTAGTAGAGATCAGTGACACAGCGCCGATATCAAGAACATTTCTAGTTGCGGCAAACTATGTTTCAAAATTTGTTTATTAAAAATGAACGTGAACGACTTCCAAATATCATTTATTAATTCTGATTGAAGTAATTTTATTATTTATTTATTTAAAAAAAATCGGCAACAGGAAAGAGTTTCAACAACGGTCGGATTTTAATGCGATAGAATGACGGCAAGTTGGTTTATTAGTATTCCGTAAAAACGACCTTGTAGTGACGGTAACGGCTTAAAATTTGATAGAATGTATTGTCATCGACATCGAACCTATCTGCCAAGTTTTAGCCCAATTGGATGACGCCAAGGGGGTTAATTAGGCCTCCGCAGATTCCTCTCCCATTGACAAACAAACATACATACATACAAAAGCGAAGTTAATATGAAAGATTTATAAAGTGTGTCGCGGTTGATGAGTTTTCAAAACAGGTAGATCCCAACCTTTGAAACTTTGGGATCATTTGATTTAATAAGTTAAACAATATCTTGTAGAATACGACAGATTATGTTTGATTAGGAGCACATTTCTTATAAATATCCTCGTTTGCTATCAAGAAAAAAATTCTGGATCTCCCACTATCCCGGACCCTCTGGCATAATCTAGGCATCGCACGATTTTTAGATCTTCAGATAGCGAAGTCTGTATATTTGGGTGAGGAAACAGAATGAACCAATTCTGTAAAACTCCGACGTCTGCCGAGTTTCTCTTTGTTCTGCTTATAGCTGGCATTTCTTATTACTTTGTTTCTGGCAACAGTTCTCGAGCATCCGAAACACACCCACCACCCTTTTTGGCGGGAAATTCAATGCCACGATTTGGAATCTTGCAAAGAATGAAGTCAGAAAAGCACAGTCATTGAGAGACGTAGTCGTTCTCTAATTACCTTTTCATTAATTTTTTGTTCTTCCCCCGAATACAATGACTGTCAAAATATTGCTTCCAAACATTGTGACATTTTTATCAAACTTACGCACAATCAAGTATGTATTTAGATTTAATACTGATATGCAGTTGTAGAAATGGTGAAAAAAAGTGGGGGGGAAGCCCAAAATTTGGTTTGGTGACAAGTGCACCCCCCTCGCCCCCTTCTACCATCTTCATCTTCAACGATAAATTTTATAATTTTGTAACTTATAATAAAAATATTAACTAATAAAGAAATAATTTATTCTTCGTAACATTAACATTAAACGAGGGTCCAACAATTTATTGTTATTTTAATGAAAATGTTTTTTTTTTATACTACTACTTATAATACTTATAAATGTGCACATTTTCTTGAAATTAAATTAATAGAGAATTCTAAAGTTTTTTTTTAAAAAAAAAGCTTGTCTTTTTATGGAATACAAATAGAAACTTAACTTAAAAGAAAGTTCCTCCAAAGTAAAAAGTTAGTCAAGTGTAACTGTATTTCTTAGTAAAAATACTAATATCTTTAAACAAAGTAGTACAAAACATTTTTATAATAATATGATATATACACCATAAATTATTTTAAAATGTAAAATTAATAACTTTTTCTCAGTCAGTGTCACTACATTTAAAGGTTAATGTTATTTTTCAATAGTAGTTTTTAGGTGGATTGAGTGCTTTTAAAAGTGGGGAGGGGGGGGGGTGGATTTCAGTAGATTTAGAAGTGGAGGGACGCATGGGTATTTTTTTGAAAAGTAGGGGGACGCGTCAACCCGCGTCTACCCACACTTGTAGCACTGTTGATATAATGATATTCAATTTTTTTCGTCTATAATAAAAAATTAAAGTGTCTGACGCTCTATAGTTGTAGTTTCTTAGAAAGTTATTTCCAGTGAGTGTAGAAATAATGAGTTTTTTAATTATTATTTTTTTTTTATTTTTAAAGTTCTTACATAAAGAGATATTTAATACGCGTGGAATTCTAAAATGATGACCTAAATATCAAATGGTAAATTTACAATTATTTTTAATTATAAATTGCTTTTGCTTTAAGTAACGAATATCATACAACAACCTAGTTGAAGGGATTTAGCTAAAAAAATTACAGGATTTCTATCCATACTAATTTCAGAACTCGTAATAAGTTTAAAATATTATCAACCACCACTTCTGTATTCGTTGAATTTGCATTTTTTTTTTTTTTTTTTTTTTTTTTTTTTTTTTTTTTTTTTGGTAGACCAGAAAACTGAAAGCGTAGAAAAGGTAGAAATGTGGGACTAAGGGAAATTTTCAATTAAAAAAAACAGTTACTTGTTACTTTCCGATTTTGAAATTTGAATGGATTAACGTAACGTAATGGACATTGTTGGCAATGACGAATACACATCATCGCAAAAATTCTAATGTGGCCACCCTGACTTTTGGCGGAAGTCAAGGACCGAACTCAAAATCCTCCGATTATGAGCTCGTTGCTCTAGTCACCTGGTTATCGAATGCATGAACGAAAATGAAACTTAAAAGTGAATTTAAAATTTTATCGCAAAATTAGATTTCAAATCTCTTTCGAAATATATTTCTGGCTGTAACCCTGAATGGTTATGTAGTTATTATGGAATTGTCTGTAATATATTGTTTCTTATGTATTGAATGCATTGTGTTGCATAGTGTGCAATGCATTGTATTACATGCATTTTATCAATCGTATGCAATGAATTGTATTCAATGTATTGTATGTATTCTATTATATACGATGTATTGTATACTATGCATTATAAGCTTTGTATTGTATTTAGGGCAGTATATTGTATGCAATGTATTATAATATATATATATATATATATATATATATATATATATATATATATATATATATATATATATATATATATATATATATATATATATATATATATATATATATATATATATATATTAGGGATGGAACGGATATCCGGCAAATATCCGATATCCGGCAAATATCCGATATCCGGCATATCCGGCTGATTTTTCAATATCCGAAACCCCGTCGGATATCCGATTTGAAATACCGGACATCCGATAATTTCATTCGGATATCCGGCTATATATCCGGCCACCAGGTATCTACAAGAAATAATTTTTTGCAAAAATAATGATATTTTTCGGACAAAGGGGACACCGTATCCTACACTTTTTTTTTTTTTAACTTTTTTTTTTCTTGGACATAAATTGCAGTTAAGTTAGAAAACGAAAAAGTTCCTTCGTGAGAACTATGCTTTCTAAGCATAAACAATTCCTCCAATCTTTTTCCATACACATCCTTCATACGTGTTTTGCAATATGTTCTTTTCATTCCAAGTTTATGATCTGATTAATTCCAGATGTTATATTTGAATGCTTCTCCGTAAAATACGAACGAAATACTAATAAATAGTACTTTTTTTCCATAACATAAGTTACTTGTTAAGAATTTTAGTTCTTCTTACTTCCTCCTTTTTTTCTGACATTTGCTAGCAAGTAAAAAGCAATAAATAGCCAATGCGCACTCCTCTATGCTTTTTTTTTTCTATCGACGATAATACCCTACCCCTTTATGCTGTGAATGGTATGGTCTAATTTCTGATTTTTCATTGGCAGAAGTTGAAAGCTGGTATATTTTTTCTGACGTAAAATGAAATATTGTAATTTTTAGGTCTTTAACGCAGCGCCACAATGTGGAATTATATTTAGCTCTCTAGAATGTCTTGAATAATAGTTTTCTCCAATTACAATCCAATTTATAATTTTTAATAATGGTTCATTTAAAATCACCTATTTGGAAGTGTTTTAAAATTAATGGAAATGACGAAAGCAAAGTCCTCTATGTGTTACTTGCTCCACAGAATCGTTTAAAAAATATATTGTGCGCGGCAGAAGCCCAAAATCCTTTTCCACAAAACCCTTATGGAACCATTTAATGAGTGTGCATAAGGAAATTTACGAAGCTTAAAAGACTCACTAAATGCATCAAATATTGATGAATAAGAAAAAACAATTCATCAAAACAAGAAATGCACGCAGACAACATTGGAATCGACATTATTTGTACCAAAATTGTGGAGTTTAGATGATCCTAAAGCAAAAGCCTTAACCACAAAAATATGTAAGTACTAATTTTGTTTGTTTATATTAAATATATATTTTAAATATGGTATAACATAATGTTAATGAATTTTGGGTTCGAAATTTTTTAAGTTTATATTTAAAGACGGGATATTCCGATAGATTCAATTTATGTTTTCTATGAGATTTCTTTAAATCCGTAATGTTTTAGGTGCATTCAAAAAAAAAAAAAAAAATAGACTTCAATTTCATAAAATATTTAAAATAAATCTTTTGTTATTAACAAATGCATCCGGTATAATTTTGTAATCATTTATCAATTATAAACAATGCATGAAGTAAATTGATATTGAATCAATTTACAAACGTATTTCTGAAATATTTTCATCACATTGCAGAATGTTTGGTACAATTTTAAGTAACACACAAACAGAATGGTGATGAAGTTTCAAAATTGTTCAGCAAGTGTAGGTATTGGCATCACTAAAACATCGTTTCATCAACTAAAGTTTAAATAAAAAAAAATTAACTCAGTGGCGCGACAGCCCGTGTGGACCAAGGCCTGCTGGGCCCAGCTCAGCTTTCTTGACTGTGGCATTTGTGTGTCACATAGCAGATGTTCCGGTCAGATGGTCATTCTGACGCCAAACCTCAGTGTTTAGTTCTCAAGCATACATGGTCCTCCTCAGTTTATTTCTTTCAGGTATAAATAGCTAAGTCAACCTTGCCGAGTCCGCGAATCAAACCATGGACCTTAGTGGCATGCACTTGGGTGCGTTAACCACTAATTATAATTTACTTGATACTTCATATCATGACCATTTTTTTCGTATAGCATATCGTATAACTATCGTTTTTAGTATATAGACCGAATATCCGGCCGGATATCCGGTGAAATCCGTTTCGGATATCCGTATCCGGTAGACATGGTACCCCGGATATCCGAAATCCGGTATCCGGCAAAACTCACATCCGTTCCATCCCTAATATATATTGCACATGATGCCATATATACCATGGATTACATTTTAATAAATTGCGTACCAATGCATTGCAGGGCAATATATTGCACACAATGCAACACATAAAATATATTAAACAATATATTTCATTTCGTCAAGGGATCAGTTAAGTACATACAATAAATATACACATTCAACACAAACGCACATGAAATTCATACATAAATATGTATGAATTTCATTTGCGCATGTGTTAAAGGTGGTATGTATTTAAGTACACGTGTACAATGCATGCTTATATACACATATACATACAAGCGCATTCATAAGCAAGTATACACACGTGGAAACATGGGTAATATATGCATGAACACGTGCAATTCTTAAGTACGCATGCATGCATGTACCTACGTGGGGTACAACCAGGAAATGTCTGTGAGAAAAGTTTTCAAACAAACACCAAGTTTGTTAAAGTATTTTTATGTATAAATAAACAATGTCTATACAGAACTTTGTAATTCCATATTTGCCTCATTTTATCAATATGTTTGCAATTACTTTTCGAGCTATACAAAATACTTAGTTTATGTAAATATGTTTTTTTTTTAATGGATTATAGATTAATCTGAAATTTTTTTTCGTTAATTTTAATTCAAGAAGAAGTAATATTTTTAATCGGATGGACGGATAAACAGCATCATCAAGCATACATTAATAGTTATTCATGGCATAAAATATTTAGAAAAAGGAAACATCTAAATTTTGAAATTTTTCGCGCAACTGTTTTATTTAAACCAATAATAATAATAATAATAATAATAAGGGTGTGGATGGAACATCGCACAACTTTCAGACATTCATTCAACATCTTCATATTTTCAATCATTTGAAAAAATGACCAGTTAGGCAATATTTTTAGCGATACTTCTTACAGGGGCAAAAAAAAAAAAGTACTCCGCAAAATGTTGCGTTTGGAAAGGTACTTTTTGATAATTCTTACAGTATCCTTTCTTGTAAGTAAAACAGAGAAGATGAGAAAAACAATCGTTGTTGATCGATGCTCAAGGGAAGAGAATTCTGTATTTTTACGGGAATTTCGGAGGTAGGGATGTTTAGAGCACCTTAAGACGCATTACATACGATTCTGATTTAAAACGTTAGAGCTTTTTTTTTTTTTTTTTTTTTTTTTTTTTTTTTTTTTGGAAATTCCTGAAAAACATGTTTTTTTTCATATATTCATAATTTTTGAATGTGCAATATTGACAAAACATTGTTGACAGGCCCTATGGATACCACTAACCCGTACACCAAATTCGAACATCGTAGGTCAATTCGTTCGGGAAGTATGCTGACCATGTAAACATAGACTCACGTACACAAAATATATTATTTTTTCTATATCACTTTTTTGAAGCAGGATGTTCCAAAACGTAAAGAAATGGGGGGGGGGGGGACCTGATTTTTTTTTTTTTTTTTTTTGATGCAATCATATTTTGCAATGAATACGTTACTTATTTCAAAGTTCTTGCTCCTATCAGCTATTTCCGTGTGATAAAGATTACTCAAAATGTTGATAAATTACAAACTTATTCATTTGAAACAAACTACTTATAATTACTAATTATTTCTTATCCACTCATTATAAAACGTCGCGTCGTGTTGTTGGGGTTGGTAGAGAAGCGCGGGGGAGGAGCTGATTCTACCCCCTCACCCCTTAGGTTCGCGCTTTATACTTTTACAAATATTTTTTAACTTATAATCAGAGTATTATTTACTAACTTCGACGAGATCAATTTGATGCATTATATGACCGTCTTTTTGAGTTTATGTCATACGTACTAGCTCGGTGTTTGACAACCTCTTATGCCTGAAAAGTCGAATAGCTTAATTTTGGAAATTTTCTTTAAAATTTTACCTCTTAGGCAGTACTACAAAATTGGTTTATCACTCAGTAAAAAGTTATTTAACTCAATTTTGTTGTTCTTATTGTTTTTTTAAAGATAAATATTTTAAATTTATAAATTTAGGTGCAAATATAGTTTGTTTTAAAATGCCTAATATTTCTAACTGTATTTTTCAAAAAAAGTTTTGTGAGTACTTTAATTTTTTTCAATTGGAGGGAGGTATTGGAATCTCAATTTGGCTACTCTAAAGTGGACGATTTTCAATATAAATAAATGAAAATATGCACCTGCATCAAATCAAATTTAACTTCTTTTGCTAAAATAAAATTCATAATTTTAAAGTATAACTTCTATGCCACATTTATTAATAAATTTATAAAAAAGCCATTTTCTTTTGTCTGTTTAGAGTCAAGCTTCTCAGTCAAAGTATGAAATTGAGAACTACTTTCGTCACTAAAAGTTTCACCAATTTGACGAGAATAATTATTGTTAAAAATATCGCCGAAGAAAGGTTTTTTTTTTTTTTTTTTTTTTTTTTTTTAAATGAAAATATGAAAGCGTAAATTGTAAATTACGCCAATCCATTTTAAAGCAATGAGTATTATATTGTAATTGAAAGTTGTGTGATATTTTACATTTCTTATTTTTGATCCATAGTTGATAAAATAAAAATAATAAAAATGCGGTTTCGTTTTGCATTGGAAGAACCATTACATAATTTGCTTAAAAGTTTTCTACTTTGTTCTACAACATTAAAGCATGCTAATTTTCATGTGTGTTATCTAAAAATAGTTTTAAAAATCAGTGATAGTACCCCTTAGCACAACATCTTTAATATCACTTGACATTGGCCAATCTCTATGTGGAACGTTTTAAACGTGCCGTTGCTACAAATATTGGCCAATCTCTCTCAACGCTAGAAAAACAAATGGGAAGTTTTGAAATGCTGATGCATAGTTTTAAAATTGAAATGTTTTATTTATAAGAAAGGACGGAGACAAAAAAATATATTTAGTAATATTTTTGACGTGTTTAATAATAAAAAAAAAAATGTGTATTTTGGAACAAAAGCTCGAGTTTTGGCCAGAATTAGCCAATCTTGACTAACCTTTCTTTGCGATATTGGCAAATACTGTTTTAAAATAGGGGTTTTAAACATGCAATTATTGTGGAATAAAGCTTGAAATATGTCTTTAAATTTAAATAAATGTCAAGTCACCATTTTGGTTACAAACATATGAATGCTACCAATTTTTTACATGAAGATAAAATCAATGAGGGTGAGGTTATTTATGACCTAGGGGTATAAATTAATGGAACTTTTAAGTTTGGACATCATTTGTGGGATAACAAGTAAAAAAAGCAAATAGGAGATTAATATTCATCAGGAAGATTATTTCATCTAAATCTAGTGATATTACTTTGCCACTTTATAGAGAACTGGTTAGACCACATCTTGAGTATACGGTGCAATTCTGGTCTCCTTATCTCAAGAAGGATATTATTGGAACTCAGGAAGGTTATAATTGGTTTATTGGTAAAAGTTCCGCGTTGAGAAACAAATGATACAGGGGGATTTGACTTTGGATTAGGGTGCTAGATTAAGAAACCTTATTATGTATACATTACATTGGAAAAAAGAAGGTATAAAGGAGATTAGATTCAGTTGTTTAAATTTATCAAGCAGGGTGTTTACAGTTCAATGTGGGGAAGAGGGGGGAAGGGCAAGAGGTCATGCATGTAAGCTATTTTAATCACATTTTAATATGGAGATGAATAGGAAGCATTCCTTTTATAATAGTGTGATTAATAAGTGGAGCTATCTGCCGAATCACACCGTAAATTTTATCGGGATCAACAACTGGATCTGTTCTGGGGAATCGTTAACAAAAGTTAAATTGGATCAACCTAGATGGGTTTTGTCCCTGTAGTTGGTCGTCATTTTTATATTTATATAAACTGCACGATTCTTTTCAGAGAAGGAGAACTATAAAATTTTTGTTCAAGCCCTGATTTCCAAAAACGTAAATTTCGTTTCTTAATAAAAATGTTAATTGTTAAGTATTATTTTTTTAATTGATAATTATAGCTCATAGTTTCTTTTGTCTGTGATTATTAATGCCTTTCTCTACTTTTTCTTAA
The DNA here is from genome assembly GCA_963978545.1 of Linyphia triangularis. NCBI lineage: Eukaryota > Metazoa > Arthropoda > Arachnida > Araneae > Linyphiidae > Linyphia > Linyphia triangularis. The sequence continues at coordinate 33,606,508 of OZ021730.1, forward strand.
ATAAAAATTTCAAAAGCTAGAGAGTATTCTGCTGTCAGAAGTTAAAAATCCCTAAACCCCTTAAAAAATTAAGTTGCATTTTTTTACACTTTTGCTTTTGTCCTTTGAAATGACATTTTTTTATTATTATTGTATATGTTTGTAGGACCTAAGAACTGGAGCTATTCAATGAATATTTTTTTAAGCACTAATCAGAAAGTGTAAAAATATGCATTTAATTTGTTTGGATTTAGAGACTTTTAACTAATGACGGTAGTACTGTCATTGTCATACTTTAGAATGTGTTGCAAAGAATGCTCAACACCAGAACAAAATATAATTCAAAACAAGAAAGCAAAACTAAATTAAAAATATCAATGCTGTTGCCACAAATTTTAAATGCTAATTTTTTTGTAAACTTATAACTATTTTTAAGCATTTTTACATTGAAATCAAAATGTATTACAAATACATTTCTTCTTGAAATATAAACTTTCTACAGTGAATTTTTTCTAGAAAAAAATATATTATATTTTCCAATCAATCAATCAATCAGGGGGTTAAAGAAACCGTCCAATCAAGTGTTATAAAAACGATTCTGCTAAAAATGAATAGTTTAGAAGTTATCTAATTCTAAGGCTTATTTTTTTCAATCATTAATCATCAAAAACTTTGGAAAAAGATGTAACATTAATGTATGCTAATGGATGGTTATTTGATAATAGCGGCAATTGTATAGTTAGTTACTTGTGATCTAATGTAACATGCAACATACTTGTAGGTAACACTAAAATTATGTCATTTTCAATGGCGACGAAATACAAAAGTTATCTTGTGATTTTATATGCTAAGAAAAAACGCCGAATAATATATGCTTGCTAAATCTATTTTAATGATTTTAATTAAAATATCTGTGCTAATGCCTCTTAAGGTGTTCTAATCGTCCCCACCTCTCTGCCCCTGAGCATCAACCATTAATTTTTTCCTGTTCCACAAACAAGAAAGGACAATGTAATGTCTATCGAATTACATCGCCAATTTTGCCATCATAGCGATATTTTTTTTTTTTTTTAATTTTTTTTTTTGCCATTGAAAAATTATTGCCATAAATATTGCCAACCTCGACATTTTTATTTAATTGAGTGAAAATATGAAAACGATAAAATAACACCATACCAAATTTTAATGCAATGACCAATATTTTTGTGTAATTGAAAGTTTCTTGGTATTCCACACTCTTAATTTTTGTCATTGACTTGGTTTTCCTTCCTAAAAACACAAATTCCTATGGTTTTTTTTTGTATTGCCACTTCTTCAATGGAAGAACATATATCTTTAAATATATTTGAGTTAGATTTTCATCATCTTCATTGCTAAGAATGAGTAGATGTAACAGTGAATGTGACAGATGGCCTAAAATAAATGATTAAAATGCCAGGAATGAGCTTCCTGTATTTTCTTTTCTTTAAGATGCAAATGCATATACATTCATGAAAAGACTTCCTAACAAGAAGGCAAAAACGTTTTGGGATAATCTTGGTCTGCTGTAGCGCATAAGAAAAAGAACAACAACAAAAGACTTCCTAAAACACATTTTCCTTTTACAACTCTTAGTGGTTCAAATAATGTTACAATACGTGGGTACCATAGGGGGGCTGCACTTGCACCCTCTGGAATTTGAAAATGAAATGTAAAGTGTAGAAAAGTGGTATGAATCACTGAACAACTGCAGTATGAAAGAAATTTTAAAGTATCAATGAGTACATAAATTTATTACATAATTATTTAAAAAAAATAAAACATTTCATTAGAAAATCCAATTAAAAAATCAAAACTTGGTCAAAAGTGATATGAATCACTGAACAACTCTCCAGTATGAAAGAAGTTTTAAAGTATTAATAAGTATAGAAATTTATTACATAATTACTTTAAAAAATAAAACATTTCATTAGAAAATCCAATTAATAAATCAAAGTTTGAATCAAATGTAACCACCTTGCTCCCCCTGTGCACGATGACCCCCCCCCCTCCTAGAGATCCTTCCAGCGCTTGTATTAAGAAGTTTCCAGACTAATGTTTTTGTATTAACTATGCAAAATTAGCATCTTGGCATAAAATTTTAATGTTGTGTTCAGGGGCAAGGGAATAATTTCTAGCAAAATTAAACACCAAAATTACTTTTTTGTATGTAAACCTATTTTTTACATTTTACTGAAAACAAATATGAAATTTATTTGAAAGTGATAATAATAATAAAAAAGTATTCCTTTAATGTTATTGTTATTCTGTAAAATGCTAGCTGAACCAAAATTCTGCATTTCCACCCATTGAAATACTTTTAACAGCTATTCCTTAACTTCCTGTTTGAGGGTTGTCTGTCCTTGGTGTTTCAAATTACAAAATCTTTGTGGCTGAGATAGATTGGCTGACTTGGTCGCAATTTTATGTATTGGCTGACTTGGTCGCAATTTTATGTATTGGCTGACTTGGTCGCAATTTTATGTATTGGCTGACTTGGTCGCGATTTTATGTATTGGCTGCATTCTGGCAGTGAAGTTACATTCAATGAGTACAAATGAATTGGTTTCGAGTGTTGCAGTAGGCGGTCTCAACAGTCAAGTAATTTCAGAGATGAGATTTTTCTGACTTTTGATGGATTTCTGCCTTTTTATGTAAAATTTCCCTCTTTTTGTTCCTGTTTCGAGGATCCGTGTTTTTTCGATCTGGATCAGTTTTTCCTACATAAAGTATGTTTCCTCTTGTCTGGACAAAATATTTTCCTTCTTTGCTCCCATTCCCTTACAGATTACTTCATAAGCACTTGGCGACTGGGATACACTTCATTTGTGATTGCTTGCAAATGGCACTTCCCTTCTATGATTGGTTATTGAAGTAGTATGATCACCTCGATATTGCTCTTTGGCGTAAAAACATTTAAATGTTTTCTTATAAATTGTATAATCAGAAAAAACTTGTTTAATGGCACATTTGCATTGTTTTCTTAATTACAGAGATTTTATTTACTAGAAATGTAGTTAATAAATTTAATCCAATTGCGCAACATGTATCTCGTTTACTGATATCTTGGTGCTGAAGCACTTCCCTTATAAATGCAATACTTCATTCTGATTGAATTGTACTTTTGTTAACATTGCTAAGTTATAAATAAAATGGAGAATACTGGAGTATTATGTTTTGCGAACAATATGTGGCACATATTAATTTTTTCCAAAATATTTGAAATATGTAGTATGAGAAATTTTATATTATCTTTAAAATTGGTAAATCATCTCTTCCACATGCTTTTTTTGTCAAATTTTTAGATACTGTCCTTCTTACTCTTTAATCAATCTCATTCTTGGTTTCTTAAATCATCCTTTACTTATAAATAATGATACACATTTTTTGCTCGCATATGGTTTCAGTCTATTTGCTTTTTTATCATTCTTATCCTTGTAATTAAAAACTCATAAGTCTCATATTTTTTAAACTTATTTTCAAAATTAATTTCTTAAATACCTAAGGATATATTTACTGTGTTTACACTTATAAATGTTGTCAAAAAGAGAAATAAAGAAAGAAAGAAAGAAATTCTTTTCTCAACAGTTTTAACAACATGTAGATAAATAGATAAAAATTATTTTTCTAAATTGTTATTAACGACAAATAAGTATTGGTTAGGGCTTCAAAGGGAAATATCAGTATGTCCAGACTAATATTAATATTTGGATACTGCTTATATTTTGAAAGTAATACTTGGAGACTGCTCATATTTTGAAAGTGCCCACAGTTATATAGATGCTTTAAATTAGGCAACTTGGCTGTGTAATTTTGACTATTTTTAACCAAATGTAATCTTCTTATGAAGAGCTGTTAAAATAAAATCTATGTTATTTGGTGTTACTAAAAAAGCATTTAAAATGTTAATAAACAATTACATTAAAAGTATTCTTTGCCTCAACCATTTGATAAAAAGTTTAAAATACCAATAACTCGATTTCATATTATTTTGTGATATAATATTCTTTCTCATATATATATACTATATATATATATGCATATGCAGTTGTATTTACAAATGCATCTAAATATAAGAGTAGAAGTTTGAAAAATATGAATATTACCCAGCTTGAGCTCATTGACACCAGATGGTTTGTAGTGCATGATTGGAAATTTTCTTGATAGCTCTGTGGTAAATTTCAGTCTATAATCTGTGATACCTTATGCGTATGGGGTGCTCCAGTGATCTTCCATCACTGATTAACAAAAATTAGTCGCAGCTAGTACATTCGCCATTTCTTCAATAATCATCATCAAAAATCACATTTTCTGATAGGTCCATTGCTATTGTAGGAATACGAATACCTTGCTTTCAGGGGTGAAAATCTTCCGCTTTTACACTGATTTCCGCTTTTTTTCTCTGAGAAGTTCCACTTTTTCTATAATTTTAATATTTTTAGTGGACTTTTTAGGGCTTTATCAGACTAAACTTGTCTAAAAAACTTGCATCAGAGAAAATTTCTTGCTGCACCACTGTTCTGTACGTACATTAATACATAATTATATACTTATTCAGTTTTTTTTTTTAAATTCTATGTATCTTGAAAGAAAATCAACATTTATCCCTTTCTAAATCTCCCACTGATTGACCCCCCCCCCCCTTCTCCTTTTATTGAACACTATATCTTCTATGGTTGTGTTAGAGCTTGGAATTTTATCGCCAATGTGTACCAATACCACATTGGAAATGAAACATAAACATGTGTAGAAGCAGCTTTTTAGTGACTTTGTTTTTACTTATATTTATGTAACTTATTTTTATAGATGTATGCACTAAATTAGTATAAAATCACTTCTGCCATGAGATATAATTATTATTTTTTTATTTTTAGATACTAAAAGTTGTAAAGACTGTGGTGTAATTTTAGAAGAATTAGAAAGAATTGATGATGATGCTTCCAATTTTGGAGTTGCGATGGTTAAAAATAGTGAAAAGTCTACGGCGAAAAAATATGGGGTTACCTCCTTTCCTGCGCTTATGTATTTTCGTAATCAGCAACCAGCAATTTTTGATGGTAGGTATTGAAATATTTAAATTTTTATTTTAAAATGTTCTTTACGCAATTATTTTTAACTTTTTATGTTTGTTTTTATGAATAGGCGACCTTTTTGATGAAGAAAAAGTGCTGGCCTACTTGACAGATATGGATTCCATGGAACTACCGGATAAAATTGAGGAAGTTAATGCTAAAATCCTTGACAATCTTATAGAAGACAGCAATTTTTTAGCAGTTTTAATCTGTAAGATATTATTTTCTATCTTAATCATGTAAATAAAGAACATCCTACCAATTTAGTTTAGTATAAAATTAGGGAAAACTCAAAAACATTTTTTTTTTTTTCAAACTTTACTTTAGTTGATTTAATTTTTAGATATTTTAAGTTGATGTAGGAGCTATTTTAGCATGCAATATAAACACTTAGCATGAAGTTTACATTTATGTCTGAAACCCTTTTTAAATAATTAAGAAGATCACTTCCATTCAAGTGAATTACACTTGAAAATGTTTTTATAAGCTAATTTAAATAAAAACTTAAAATTTAATAATAAATAAAACAAATATTTTTCACTTTGATAAATGATTATATAAAAATATTCTTTTTTAAACATATTGCTAAATAATTTAATACAGTATTTAAAAGGGAATGTCAGTTAGCTCCTGCCCCATGGACTTAATCTTTCATTTTATAGATCACAATATTGACCAAATTGCTACTTTAAAACATCTGAATATTTATACCAGGTTTAACAGCTATAATAATAATAATAATACAAAAATATATTAACACAATTTGAATAAAAAATAACTGTTTTTACTACACTTTAAAAAGTTTTTATAAACTAGTTTACGAAAATTTAGAAATTAATAATAAATAAAACACAAATACAAATTTGAAGACCAACAGCAGGCTCAAAATTGGGCAAAGAAATTTATTTTACCAATTATTTTACCTTTAAATATTTTTAATAATCCTTTATAACTATTGCTATACTTACTAAAAAAATTCATATTTTAAAGCTGTATACTTTAGCAGATGTTGTGGTTCATAGGTGTATGGGGTAGGAACAGGCTGAAATTGCATCTTAAAAATGTATTTATATCTAATTACGTATAAGTTACGAATGTTTTACTGCACAAATATATAGCTTTACTTGGTGTTATAGCCAATGATAAGTCTAGTTTTCATTTTGATAATATTGTTTTTTATTTTGTTTTATTATGTTGAAAGAATTGCAATGTCTAATAATCACGAGTAAACTTTTTGCATTTTTTCTTCTTTTTTTCTCATTGTTTTGCTTTTCTGTCAATGAACTGTCGTAATATTTTGCTACTTTTAAATTTTAGTGAGCTTTTATCAAAACTTTTAAGCATGGCATTGCATGATCAAAACATCTTATATTTAAAGTGATATTGAAGTTCTGCATGCTGGATCCATCTGTCACTTTGAAGTATGTTTTTATTTTTTTCGTGTATTCTGTCTATCATATGCTTTGAATGTTATTTTCTTTTTAGTTTTATTCTTTATTTAATGGCATAGCAAGTTTAGAATTTTTTTAATACTTTACCAAAACAAAGTTCATTGAACTGTGGAATTGGATAATATTCTTACTAATTGCTAAGATCTTTTCACTTTTTATTTTTGATTTTAATTTTAAAATTAAATCATACCTGAACGATGGTTTTACTTATGGTAAATATTTTTCATTTAATAAATAGCTTCTGCCACTATTCAAAACTCTTTAATTTTTTATTTACTGGTTAAGACATGCCGTCGAGGCATGTTTCTTTGACTCGTAGATATCAATTTCATATTCTTCTTTTGAAATGTTTAAATATAAATGAAGATGTATTTTTTTATAGTAATTTTCAGTTATAATCTATTTTTGTATCTGAATTTGTTCTCTTTTAATGTGTCAAATACTGTTTGCAAACTAGACAATTTGTTGACTGTACTATTAGTATTTTATAGCTGATGAAGTGCTGTGTATCAAGTGCTGTTTTAAATAACTGCTTATATGAGCATTGTGTTTACCTTTAGTTATTCATCACAGTCCATTGTACTTCTTTGCATGGAATGAGGATTAAATAAATGTAGAGAAAAAAATCATGAAAAACAATGCCATTTCAAAAATTTGAACTCGGATAGATAGTTAAAAAAAATATTCAGTTTTTCCCTTTGCGATTTGGCGGAAAAAAGCTACTTTTGCATGTGACGTCAATGCGCAGATATGATGAACCAGTCTAAAACCTGTTTTGGACGAAGAGTGAATGAGGTTCCCCCTCGGATTTTTGACGGTATCTATGCGTAACTACGGCACAGTTTTTTATGCATTTTTGGTCCTGTGACTTTTGCTTTCATTTCGGCTAATTTCAAACTCGATTTTTTTTTAATTGAAAGCATAAAGATAAAAAATAATTGCACTTCTCAAATAAATTCGTTGAATAACACTAGAAAATACAAAAAATATTCATTTTCCTCATTTGTGCAAGTTTCTCATTGCCTACTTAATTACAAAAAAATATACATCATTGACAATCAGTTCTAATATGTAATATTTACTTTTTCAAATAAAATTAAGAACAATTGCCATAAAAATTGCCTGGATTAGACTTAAAATATATGTTTTTCAATTTAACTTTATAATTTTTCATTCACACAATTACTGTAAATATCAGTCAACAAACTGCCAATCACAGTTAGCGTCTCCATCCTCTTATTTCCAGATTTCAAGCATTAGCAATAAATAACTGAAGCTCTGCTAATGGAAAAAAATACCAATTTTGACTTATTCAAAATCTCTATCTCTCCATCTGTATGAAGTCAATAATCCCAGACAAGACTGTAAAGACTACTGACACATGCAATATATGTTAAATAAATGGTTCCATCAAGATGAGCCGCCATGTAAAAACTCAACTGAAATTTTTTTATCCAAAAGTACTGGGGGAATAGCATCCATAAGTCAATTTTCAATTTGTTAAGTTCTGCAGCTACATGACTTTAAAATTTTACTGGTAGAGAGTGCTTATATTGTAACTCTATGTTATTTCACATCTTGCTTACAAAGGAGATATTGAATTGGAATTTGTATATTCCACAAGCTTTGTTGCCAAGCTTGCCAACTTAGCCAGATTTAAAAAGCACCTGCCCGAATTGACAGGATCTTTGTTGTATGTCATCAACTTTAATTGGGGGAGATTTCAATCATCAAATGTAACCTAATTGTACATGCTTGGTATCAGGACTTGATGTTACAATAGAAATGTTTATGTAACAGCTGTTTTTTAGTGACAGTTCTTTTTCTTATCAAGGACTATATGGGGACTTAGGCACCTCTGCTTCTTTTAAGCATTTTGTACCAACCCCATATCCAGTACAGATTGGTAGTGTGCAATACTGCACAGGATGTAAGCACACACTTGCTCGTGAGAGGGATGCACAAGTCTACCTATAACCACCAAAAAGTTCATTTCTACCTCTTTTCGGCAGCTACCCGGTAGATGGCAGCACTACCGACTGTATGTGGAACTTCTTAATTTAGTGGCAATACGAAGCAGAAGATTCCAGTAGAAGACTTGGCTTTGCCACCTCCAGAGGTATTGATTTGTATTGGAACTTGGAGGATTTTGCAACCACGACTGATTTAACGTGCCCCAGTCACCGTTAGCGAACACAGCTGCCTTTATTTGGCCCCAGGCCTAGAGAATGATACTCTTCCAACTGGGCTATGCGGCCCGTAAGTGACAGTTACTGCAGCAATCCAACTTGTTTGCTTTGTACCAACCAACAGCAAAAGGTTTTTAAGAATTAAAATATGTAATTTTTTAAGCCGTATGTGTTATTTTAAGCAATATCGAATGCTGAAGTTATTGTAACTTTTTTCGTTCTCTACTGATGTATTTTTCTTTTGTTTGAGGCCTTAATGTTATGTAATATAATTTTTTTGTTTTCGTTTCTTTCTTTTCCTTATTGCGAATGTGTAAGTGGCATTCTTAAAACTAATTTTATCTTAGCATGTGATTGATAGCTCTTAGAATTTTTTTTTTGTAAAGAAATTATATTTCAATTAGTTTGTATGCCCTTTTGTTATTATGTCAGCAAAGAAAGTAAATAATAGTGTCTTGAATATAAATTTTTGACCTATTACTTTTTTTTAAAAAAAAACTGCATGTGACCGCTATGTGGTTTCTAGTTTAGTATATTTTATTTTTAATAAAAATGTTTTTAATTATGAAAAAATATTACCTTTCAAAACAAACAGTATTTACAATGAAGCCATTATCCCAATATTTAATTTTTATGACTTTTTCTTAAATCTTCCTAAATTCTTATGCAAATATATGGTTTCTCTTTTACTTGTGAGCAAAATTTGTACTTTAATTAAAAAATGAAATGTTCTAATTTCTTAACCTGTCTTTGGAAAAGCATACACGAATTTTTTGTGTGTCTTCCGTACTCCAAAAGTCAGAAGGGAAAAAAATTTATGTTTTACTCTTCATCCAAAATATTAAAGATTGAAATATGAAAACTAGTAATTAATTGATGGTAAATACAAGTTATTGGTCTGCTGTTAGCTGATAATTACTTGGGTAATTACTTAATGGTTAAGAGAAAACAAATCACTTTAGTTTGCTTCTGCTTAAAAATGCTGTTAACAGTCAATTACTGCACTTCTGTCACTGAAAGATTTTGACAGAAGCGAAAGGCATTCAAAATGTATGATAGACTTTTTGGTTCATGTTGATCCATCTGAGTAGGATTTCCTTTGGGCATCTTCCAAAGTCATTGTGTCAATAATTAAAATCATTGAGGTATTCTTTCTAATGATTTTTGATAATTTGTTGTTTTTAGTCTAAGATGTTCAGTGATAAGAAAAATCTGAAAATATCAAAGGATTTACAAGAAATTTAACAAATCAATTTTTTTTTTTTTTTTAATTTAATGAAAAAAATAACAAAAAAGATATTAGTAATTATTGTTGCTAAAAAGTACATGCTTTTTTTTGTTCCTACAAATGCAAGGAAATTTTTTTCCAACATTTTATATAAACTTGTATTTAGTGATGTTATATTACATGAGGACCTTACAGGCTCAATGTTTAAATCTTTTGGCTATTTTAGTTTCAACATTTGTTTTGAAAATGAGTGTCTTTTTAATTAATGTTAAATTAATGCTTTATTGTTATTATAAATAACAGATTCACGTTTTCAGAGGCAGTATTTTTGCAGAAATTGTCATCAGGAAAATTTTAGTTTAGGTATATGGGGAAAAAGGAATGACTAAATATTTACTTTTAAGTGTATCCTATATTGACAGAGAACTCTTCTTAGATATGACAAAAAAGAAAATATAAGTTCATAACCATCAGTTATCTCGTTGTGTAGAGTTTTATAATGCAGTTTTTATGTAATATACTTCAAACAAAGCTGCAGTAGTAATGTTTTTACAATATTAGTGATTTTCTAAGATTATTTTGATCAATCTACTGTCAATATTCATTTGATATAATCACTAACTGATAACTATTTTTACAATGCAACAGATAAAGAAAATAACGAAGAATCCGAAAAAGTTCTTTTGGAGCTAGAGAATATTGATGATGAAGCAGATGCAAAAGACATTGGGTTTGTCAAAATTGCAGATGAAAACTTAGCAATTGAGTATGGATTGGATTCCCTCCCTGCTTTGGTGTATTACCGGAAAAAAATCCCTCTCCTATATGACGGTAAAGAGTGTAGGGAACTGTTTTTTAAACTATTTTTGTTATGTTTAGCTTAAAGAGAGCAGATACCTTTTGACTAAAGTTTTTATATAGTTTTCAGTATTTTTAAAATATTGTTTATGTAATGGTTTATTGAAATTTGTTGTCTAGTTGGCTGTGTTTATGTACAAGATGATACTTTCCCGATATATCTAAATATATAACTGTGTTATATTTATTAGATATAATTTAATTTCTAAATATTTATTTACTAAGCTACTATTCTCTTCAACTAAAGCCGTCTAAACTCTCTGATTAGTAATGAATATGTAACTAATCCTATTATATTATTTATAAAAATTTATCTCATAAGTGCTAATGCATTACAATAATACCTTCTTACTCCAAAGCTTACAATACACTCTGGCTGGTAAAAGTATTCTGTTCATATTACTTTTTAAAACTACATCATCAATCACTATCTTTTTCCTCACCTGCAAAGACAAACAACTTTCTTTCCTTTGCGAATAGTTATTATCCTATAGCTTTTGCTAGGGAAGGAAATGCCTAAAATCCACAGCAATAATCATGCTGCAAATATATGAATCTAATGAAAGCAAGCTTAGAAGTTTAATGGATACTTTCGGACAGAATAGGACCAAGATAGATGCTTAATATACATACTGATTGAATGTCTATGCTTCATCATGGAACTTTACATTATAAACAACATGGAACTTTATCATCCTACTTTGGCCATAGAAACTTTATGAAATCATCGCCATTGGTCTCTTGTTGCTTTCTTTAGCTATTAGTTGATTCTGTGCTGAAAAATTTCGATTGATATTACTTTAACTTGAGAACCTTGCAATCATGTTGAATGATTTGTATTGAGAAATCTACAAGACATAGCTATCAAAACCTGATTGAAGTTGGTACAGTTACTTTCCCTAGATATATGCTTTTATATGCATACATGTAAGACTATAAATAATTATATCAGAAGCATGAGTTTCATGGAACTTACTTTATTACTATTCAAAAAGTAAAAATGAACATTAAAAGAACATGTTTTACCTTCAAATTAAAGTGAAATTCTTGTAACTTATTACTTCGATACTTTATATATGTCATATTGTCGCAGTAGGAATTGTATAGTTTGAAAAAGAATGTTTTACAATCTTTTATCCTGCTTTTATTAAGAATAGCTATAGGTGTTCATTTGTAATTTGTATTCAAAATAATTTAACTTAAAAGTATAATCTTCTAAACTTATTTCAATCATCACTATAAGTATTAAATTTGTTGCTAATAATTAAAATGGTTACTTAAAGATAACAATATTATATATTTTTATTTTTATAAATTCATAAAATGAATTCTGTTATGTTTTTAAGTTTTTTTTGTTTTTTTTTCCAAACAATAATATATAATTTCATTAACTGTAAAATTTTATAAAAATATTTGGTACATAATTTCTAGTGAATCTTGAAAATAGTATACGAAAGAAAACTAAAATACTTATGTCAAAAGGTGCCTACCATTCTTAATTGAAAGGCCTTTTATTGCTCATTATTGCTATTAAATTATTAAATATTCAACTTTTTGCTACTAATGTTTATTATTATTATTATTTTTGTATTTTTTTATTATTTATCTTTGTAACTGACAAATATTATAATGGAGCTCTACAGTTTCTTATGCAATAAGTATTCCAAAACATTAAAGTCTATTATAATAACATTTACCTGTGATTTAATAGGTAAATAAAAGTTTAGAATTGAATAGTTTCTTCTTGTAATTTATTCCACTTGTACCTATTTTTAATTGTTTATTTTTTTTAAAAACTTTATGTTAATTTATGTCAACTTAAATATGTTACTTTATTTTATATAAAAGTCTTTCATCACTTAACATCTAATTTCCAACTTCATTTAAAAACATGTCTTAATTGTTACTAACTGATTCAGTTAGAATCAGTCAGTAACAAAGAGGAACTTGCACAAGTGAGGAAAATTAATATATTTTTGTATTTTCTAGTGTTATCCAAGGAATATATTTGAGCATTGCAATTATTTTTTATCTTTATGCTTTCAATTAATCAAAAATCGAGTTTGAAATCAAAGCAAAAGTCATGTGACCAAAAACGCATAAAAAACCGTGACGTAGTTACGCATAGATTCTGTCGATAATCCGAGGAGGAAATTCGTCTAAAACAGGTTTAAGACTGGTTCATCATCTGTGCGTTACATCATCTGTCACACTCAAAAGTAGCTTTTTCCCGTCAAATCGGAAAGTGAAAAACTAAATATTTCATGATTTTTTCTCTACTTTTATTTAAAAATAAAACCAAAATACTTGAAAGTTCCTCATTTAAAGTTTAATCACAATGAGTCTAATATAAAGATGTCATCTTTTGTGAACTTTAGATTAAAAATATTGTTAACATTTTATGTTTATTGATTTCATTGAAAGTAACCTTTCATAATTAAATATTTAGGAGATTTGTTCAATGAGGAGGAAGTATTATCATGGCTGTTTGAATTCCAAGATTTGGGTGAAGAAGAAGAAGCTATTGAAGATGTTTCTGCTAATAGTTTAATACAACTAATAGAGGAATCACCTTACTTAGCTGTGTTATTTTGTGAGTCATAGTTAACTTTTAATTTACTTTTTATTAATGTTTAACACTGTTTATTTCTTTGATCCTGTTCACTGTTTATTTCTTTGATCCATTGGAAAGACATATTATTAAAATTCATTCATTAAAATTTTAAGTATCCATAATGTAGTTCATAAAATAGGAATTATTTTTTGAAAATTTAATAAAAAATTTAATAATAATAAATGATAATAATAAAAGCCGATTAATCTTTCAATTAATCTGCTCTTTTAAAATCCTGATTTACACTTGATTAAATTAAGATGCATGGTATGCAATACAGTTGTTTCATTATAAAATTTATTTCAATATAATGCTAAAAACATTAATGCCTGTAATGTGCACTACAATTTTGAAATTACCAGCAAAATTGAAATGATGAGTTAATTTTTTTTTTTCAGATGACATTGAAAACAGGCGATCACAAAGGATATTAGAAGAGCTTGAGAGCATTGATGATGATTGTGATCGTAATGGAATACCTTTTGTAAAAATTGATGATGATAAACTTGCTTCAGAGTATGGAATTGACACACTCCCTGCTTTAGTGTTTTATGAAAACAAGATGCCAAATTTTTATCAGGGTAAGAAAATATTATTGCTCTGAATATTAAGAGTATTTTATTTGTAATTAAACAGTGTGCAAAGATTTCACATTCATAAATACTGTATAACATTTAAAATCTAATTGGCAATTAAGAATCAATTCGAATTTTCAAAATAAGTTTTTATGTATGATTAATGATTCAAGTTTTTTGTAGTGCCGTAATTATGTTCCAACAATTTTTTGGTTTTTCCCAAAAGCACTTACTTATTCAAGAACATAATTTTTAATTTGTGTTTTTTTTTTTTAAAAATCAAGCTTTCAAGCATACAATCTAACTTTCTTGAATAGATTTTTCTAAGTTTTTGTTGATTAAGAAAGCTAGCTTTAAATGCTTACACAATAGAGATGCAATAAAAATGGTTGATTGATTTCAATCTTACTAGAAATTCTGTTTACTACAAATATTTACTGTTATTTTGTTATACATTTTCCCTATTACTAAACATACATTTAACCATTTATCAACAACAGTACTTAAAACATTTTTTCACAAAACTTCCTTTTACATTTAGTCAGAGGTGACAATCTTCTGCGTTTATGCGGATTACCACTTTTTTTACTGAGAAGTTCTAAAATTTTATTATTTTTAGTGGACTTTATGAAATTTTATCAGACTAAACTTGCTTAAAATCCCCCTTTAGAAAAAATTTCTAGCTGCACCACTGTTCTGTACATACATTAGTACATGATTATATTCGTATTCAGCTATTATTGTGGTACAAAATAACACTATGCATATTTTTTCCTCTTTTTTACCTTTTGACTGTTTTCACAACTGATTTTGTGCTAGTTCCTACAAATCTTTCAAAATGCTTGTTGTATGTTTTGCTCTCATTTTACTCTATTTGAGCTTCACTTAAAAAGAAATCTAATGAATTGTTAATAAAATTGCATTGATTGTAATTATGTTGCTTCACTTACGTATTTAAGTGTAGAAATTCATGTCAGAAAGCATTTCTTTGATGTGTCGTGTTCCTTTCAGGGGACTTGACAAAAGAAGAGGATGTCTTAGAGTGGCTTATTAAAAAGACCAGTTCAGATGAAATTGAAGATGTCACTGATAAAGTACTTCAACATATGATTAAAAAAACTCACGAGTTAGCTGTATTATTTTGTAAGTAAACCATTTAGGAATTATGTCCTTGTGAAAGCAATTGAAAATATTGTGAAACTTGTTATTTGAATAGTTTTATTAGTCTTGTGATTATATTTTAGGTGTTTAGTTATTTCGAATATATTAGTACATTTTTTATTACAATCAAACCCTGTTAACGTGAAGTTGTTGGGACCGTTAAAGTATTTTGGGTTAACCGTATTTCATGTTAACCTTCTAAAAACTTTCCATCTAATTAAGGCAGATTTAAAACTATTTGCTATATGTGTATTTAATACTGCTATTTTTTAGAACATTTACATTATAAAGCATATATTAGTTTAATAAGATATTCATTAGTAAAAAAAAGTAAATGTATTTACCAGAAACTTATTATTTATTTGATCTGTTATTGATTTTTACTTTAAGTTTTTAATGAAAATTTTTTTTCTTTTAAATGCTTATACCTATTCAAATTACCACAAAAAAGTGGTTTAAAGATAAAAAAAAAATTTGGTGTTAAGCAGGATTTCATTTTGTAAGAATTCGTTTTAAATTAGCGTTAAGTTTAATTTTCATTGTACGAATAACTATTTTTACTTCACCTTAAACAGGATTTTGTGTCGATGGTTTTTGCGCTAACAGGGTTTGACTGTATTTAAAAATATGGCAAAAGGTGTTTTTACTTAATAATATTTATCGTTATTATTTTATACAAAAATAATTTAATTTCATTGTGTCGGTCATCCAATAATGTTAATTAATCTGTATTTTCAGCAAAATATAAATCAGAATCTTTTATTAATGATGATGTTATTTTTCTTTTATGTTATTGATTGTGAACAAAATAGTATGAAAAAATATTTTTTGTTCATTAAATGCAACCTATCCAATCTAGCCATAGCCTATTTTAAATGAATAATTTAATCAGTGAATTATAATAAGAAACATTTATAAAAATGCTTTTTTAGTATTTATTCTTTTTTTATTGATATTTTTTCTCTAAATTAAGATGACAATGATGCTGAGAGTGTTCAACAAATCCTCCAATTACTAGAAAACATTGATGATGATGCTGATAAACTGGGAATTCCATTTGTGAAGATTGACGATCCGGAAATAACTACTGCATATGGCATCACTGAACTACCTTCATTGGTATTTTTTGAAAACCAAGTTCCAAATTTTTATAAAGGTATTTTTATAGTTGTTTATTGAGTATTTGTGGTCATTATTTTAATGATGTTTTTTATACTTTATACTTTTTTTTTTTAATTTTTTTTTTTAATACTGTTTTTTTTTTTTTTTTCCCCTTCTTTTTTTTTTCTGCGTTGTTTTCATTTTGACACATAACAAGGTTCCCATGGTCATTGAAGTGCTTGATACTTTTAAACTTGTTTTAAAGGCCTTGAAAGTGCTTGAAAATGCTTAGAGGTGCTTAAAAGTTTTTGAAAATACTAAGAGGTCCTTAAAAGTCCTTAATTTTTGTGGATGTTGTTGTGTTCAGCTGCAAAATTTATCAATATACAACTCAGAATTGCTATCCCCGCATGACTGCCACTTATCTGCACCATATTGGAATTCTCTGACATATTTGTACTGCTCATCCACCAACTTGTAACTTTTTGGTAGAATATACTTTATTAAAATTTTATATATAGACATGATGCCTGAAAAATAGGTGATGATGAAATGACAAATTTTCAAAGGTCCTTAAAAACTTTATTTAGGTCCTTAAAAGTCATTGATTTTCATTTTATGATTTGAGTAGGAACCCTGCATAAGTGTAGAGTGTTTTAGATTCCAGGTTTGCATTTGACTTAAAGTTCCTTAAATTTTGATTTCTATTTAAAATTCTTGATATTGTACATATATTTTTCCCTAATTCCTAAAAATAATTTAAAACCCTAAATAAATTTCCTCCAGAAGAGAATAAATCTGTTTTTTTTTTTGCCACCTACAGTTCTGGTTCGAGTCCTAGCTTAAACATAGATGTTTGTTGTGGTTCAGAATCCATGTTAAGCTCTTGTTCCTAACCTGATTGGCAGTTATTTGTACAAAAATAGGTCATTGAGTGTACAAACTAAGTAATAGAAGCTGCATGTATATAAACTTCCAATAATCTTCTAGGGAAATGATTTGCCGACCAAATGGTATAGTGGTTAGCGTGCTAGCTTCTAGACCTCGAGGTTGCGGGTTCGAGTCCCGTGTTGGCATGGGTGTTTGTAAATGTATGTTGGCTTGTCAAATGATGAATGTTTCGGCTCATTATAGCCCTCGTGTTGCTGACGGCGCCAGATAATCTGAATACAACCAACTAGGGAAATGATTATTTTGCTACTTTCCTCTAATGCGATTGCTGCTATTCTCGATATTTACATTGCTGTGTGAGTGTTATTTCAGCAGAGGATTATGTTGACGTAATAACAGCTATTGCCAAGATTTATATTGTTATGATAGTTCTTTTTGCTGATGGTAGCACTGATGTATTGTAATAGCTGCTATGTTCATGATTTGTGCTGGTGTGATGATTGATCAATGTTGAGTAACTATTCATTGAAATTTTAAAACTACATTAAAGACAATGTTATAATAATTTTTAACTTCTTGAAGATTATGTAGAATTTAAATTTTTTTTTAATAATGCCTTAAGTTCGATTTTGAGTCTTGATTACTTGACAATTCACAATATTCAACTTGCTTAAAACATATCTGATATTGTGACTACTATAAAATTTGGTGTTATCTTTACATTTGAAGGATTTACTGACTATAATGGGGTTGATAAATTTTACTGCAAGATTAATATTTTATCAAACAAAGTTAATTTGTTAAAAATTTGTATGAAAATATTGCTTATTTTTACTGGTGTTCCCGGAACTTATTTTTCAGCTGTGCTAATTTTTAAAATGCCTTATTTCTTTATAAGTTGCCCATTCGGTATAGTGAGCGCATCAGACTACCACGCTAGTGGGTCTTGGTTCGAATTCGAGGTGAGACATGGATGTCCTAATTTAGGGGCAACGATGGCCCTCCCACTGGGTACCCCTTCACAAGTAGCCATTGCTTCCGGCCTTGTAGTGGCCAAGTGACAGCAAGCACTTAGAACACCAAATGACTGCGGGTCCGCCATTAGAAGAAAAAAAAATTCTTTATACCTTAGAATTTAATTTTTTTAAATTCTGATTTTAAAAATACAATTCTTTTTTACTGTAGTTAGAAGATGTATGTTTAAAATCCTTTCGTAAAAAAAAAATTCAAATTTTGGCAATTGTTAATTTGTTAAGCTGTAATTAGTTAATTAGTACCCTTTTCAAACAATGATATATCAAATTCTAATTTACTTAGAAAAGCAATTCCACTTGGAAATCATTCAAAATATTATTCTACATGTTTTGAAAATCAATTAAGTTTCTAACCTAGAATAGGCTTTTTTTACAATTTATTTTGTGTGAATACATAAAAAAAATCAATATTTTCAATGAATTCTAAGTTTTAAAAATCATTAAAAAATCAATTTTCCAGCCCATTTTGTATAACTGAGTTTAAAAATATCCAATATATTATGTAGATTTCTATGATAAAAAAAAAATGTATAATTGTACATAATCAAAATACACTTCATCAGAAAACAGGTTTAAAGTTTTCTTTTAGAAACTTAGTACCTAACAGCGGTAGTACCTACCTATAATTAATTGTAACTTAAAAAATATTAGGGATATTTTCAAACGTTTGTAATTGTTTGAAAGCTAAAGAATCAGAGAATATTATGATATAATAACAACAAAAAAATCAATATTCTGATTGATTTTTGTGAATTGTACGGTATACACCTTGATAAAAGCAAAGAAATAATTTTCTGTTTAAAAATCTTAGGTAATCTAAGTTCTGAAGAAGCTGTGCTAGATTGGATGAAGGATTTACAAGCCTCTGATGAAATCGAAGTTGTGTCGGATAAAGTCATTGAACTAATGATTGATAAGTGTGAATACATGGCTATCATATTTTGTAAGTTTTACCGGTAATTTCATTTTCAATATTCCTTTTAATTTAAACACTTATGGAAATTACTAAAAAATTACTTTATACAGTTTCAAAGATAGAAAATAATTTACAAATATTTATCTTTCTTTCAATCATTGTTTGAGGCTTAAATTTATGAAAAATTAAACTTTTTCATACCTAACATTTAGTTCATAGTTCATATTCGACTTGGTTATGGAAATCACTGATTTTTATTTAGTGAAGTCAAGAAAATTTCAAAAGTGAAAGAAATAGAAAAATTACATTTGAATTGAAATTATTCTGTATGAGCTTATATGTTTCTTTTAATTAAGATGTATGTAATTTATTAAAACAATATTACATTGTATGCACTCAAAGACAAAGAATATTTTGTAGATATTTTTCTTCTTCCAATCATTCTCCATTGTTTAAATACTTGAAAAAAATGCTTGAAATTTTCTTTCCTTTTTCATGCCTAACGTTTAGTTTATGTTTGACTTGGTTAGGAAGTCACTGATTTTTGTTAAATAAACTTAAAAAAATTTGTAAATGTTAAAGAAGTAGAAATACTGCTTTGAAATTGTTTTGTATGAATCATTTATTTTTAAAATTGATTAAGCATCATCCAAACTGTTTTTTACAAAATGTAGCTTTTAGTTTTAAAGTTAGATATTGAAATTTGTAATTACTCTGGATTATATTGGTCTTCTATTAAAGTATTCATGTTTATAATCTATCTTTTCTGTAAAAGCTCTTATTTATTTTTTTACTTTGTGTAAAATCATTTAATTGGTGCCTAATCAGTTTTTAAAAGGGACTATTTGTACATTGCAATCACTAATTCATTACCTTTCTCCACTTAATTTGTCCATCTACTAAGCTCTTAAATTTTTATATCTCCCTCCAATTGAAAAGTTTAGTATGATTAAGAATTTTAGTTTACTTTCCTCCAATTAAAAAGTTTAGTTTTAAAGTTAGAACATGTTACTTTTCTATACACTTTACTAGATCCTCACTTTTTCATCTATTAAATTCGTTTTTGAATTTATAGCATTGGTTATGTCCTTTAATGTGTACATTAAAAGAAAATCAAGTACATATTTAAAAATCCATTTTACATTTATACATTGTACTTTAAAAAAAAGGGGGGGGGGGGGAGAAGGGGGGAAAAATAGATTTGACTTAAAGAATTTTATCTAATTTTTGTATTGAAATGAAGCACACAATAAGAAAACAAAAATTCATTAAAAATAAAAGTGCATCAAAATTAAAATAAATAAATACATAATTAAAATGCCTGACTTGAAAGAACTTATAAAACTTCTCATTGATTAAAAACATTGTGTCAATTTCTGCTGATCAAAACTCAGAATTGCTGCTGATTCAGCTTTAATGCTTATTCCGATTAGAAATTTTGGTAGAAAATAAGAACAATAGAATGTCAATATATCTGTATCTTGAAAGTGGAATAAATAATATTAAAATTAATAACGCTCTTCCTTTTGGATTGCTCTATTTCTAAAGTTTTTTAATGTTGAACAATAAAAAATAAATATTAATTATTTTCTGAGTAATTTGGAAATAATCTAATTATTTTGTTTTAGTTCTTGTTTCAAAGCATTCATTGGTAGAATTATAAGTAGTTTTTAGGATAGATATTTGCTAACGATCATTCTTAATCAAAATTTATATTTTGTAAAAATTGATGTGTGCAGATATTAACATAAATTTTCCTTAAAGACAATACTGAGGACCCTTCGGCACAAAAAGCTTTAAACGAGCTTGAAAATATTGACGACGAGAGCGACAAAGCAGGCATTCCTTTGGTGAGAAGTGAGAGCAAAGTGATAGCTGATATGTATGGTATTGAAAATTTACCTGCATTAGTTTATTTTGAAGGAGGAGTACCAGATATATATGAAGGTATGTGTATTGCATCTCTTTATGGTCTTTATTTAGCATGGTGTCTGTTACAATTAGAGAAAGGAGTATGTGTAAAATCTATTAGGTATTTACACAAATTACAATAATATATGTTTTTTTTTTTTTTTTTTTTTTTTTTTTAATTATTACTATTATATTTGTGTGAAGCAATAATGTTTCATTTAAAAAAAAAAAAAAAAAAACTCTTTATATTTTAAATTGTCATGCTGGATTAATACTACTATGTATGGTTAGAACTTTAATGTCGATTTGGATATACTATTTATTTTCTTTGTGAAATTTTTATAATTTTTAATACTGTGTCATAAAATTATGAGGTTAAAAAACAAAAAAATACATTTTTTTAACATTTAAAATATGACAATGAATCATAGTTTAAATTTTTTTCTTTTTAAAGTTATTTACTGTTATTATTAAATTTGATTATTGTTTGATTAAAATAACGTCAATGTATTTAAAAAAATTGTTTGTCTGCCTATTTTATGAAGTTCACAGGTTTTGTGCTCTTGCTTTTGCATTGTATTGAGACAAATTCAAATAAGATTACTTCAATAATGATAAAAATATTTTCCTTGGCAATATTTACTCAAGTTCTGAACCATCAGCTTTTTATTAAGAGTTAATTTATGATAATGCTAGTTAAAAATCATGCTTGGGGAGAGGTATAAAGACATTACCGTCTTAGTACTCTCTATCACATCACCTGTAAAGTAATTCATGGATACTTAGGGAAGCTAGAAGGACATTAAATTAGCAAATTCTTGCTTTATGAAATGACCTTAACAACATTTTCAAACGGCTAAGACTTGGAATTGTGAGCTGAGCTATGCCATATTAAAGCTAAACTCGGCTTTCAAAGTTTTGCCTTTAATTCAAATTCACATATTATTTAAATTGCAAAATATAATAGTTATTTTAGACTGTTATATAATTATGCTTTGTATCAGTTATACACATTAACTAAAAAAAAAAAATTTAAATATTAATTTTGGCAATGCATTTTACATATAATGCACGCATGCATTATTTTGACAAATAAATGATGTTTCAATTTAGTATGCCAAGATTGCACTCTTTACGTTAATGATCTTGAAAGTTCTTGTTTTAAATCAGTATCTTTACTTGCTATTGAGTTTAATTTTGATGTATTATATAAAGCTTGTGGTTTTAACAACTGTAGGTGCTTCATATACTCTAATTTTCCCTCATAAATATTAATAACAATGAGTTCTCCTATTTTGTTGTTTCAGGTGATCTTTCCAATGAGCAAGAAGTTTTAAAGTGGCTAATTGAGAACCAAAGCTCCGATGAAATTGAAGATGTGTCTTCTAAAGTTCTGGAGCAGATGATTACAAAAACAGAGCATTTGGCCGTCCTCTTTTGTAAGTTTAATTTTTATTACTGCCAAGTTTATCTCTCTTTTTAACTTTGTCTATGGGTAAAAATTAAGTTATCTATGGGTAATAGACTGAGAGGCGACTGCAAGTTTAGGTACCTCTTTGAACATCATTCATAATTTTTTATAGAATATGGAGAAAAGTTAGTAGATTACTAATCCACTGGTCTGACATGGCAAAAATAGCCGAAACTAGTCAAAAATCGACCTTGAACGAGTTGAACTAAATCCGATTGCCAAATATGTCAGAACTTGCCAAAATGTGAACACATTTTTTCTTCTGGTAACCCACAGCACTTATATTTCAATGAGGAAGGGCGCAAATGATTTCTAATCTCTGGCTGGGAAAACTTTACCTTTTTAAAAGTAAGCCAAATTGGCGACATCAGTTACGTCATCATTGACGTAATATTTATTGCCAACTTGGCTCACTTTTAATAGATGCAAGCAAATCATTGCCAGATATCTGAATCATCTGCAATCTTCTTAAATTGAAAATTAAAGAGTGATGGGTTATCACATAAAAAATAATTCTCATTATTTGGCAAGTTATGGCATATTTGGCAATAGGATTTAGTTCAACTCGTTCAAGGTCGATTTTTGTCTAGTTTCGGCCATTTTCACCATGGCAGACCTGTGGATTCGTAATCTACTAACTTTTTTCCATATTCTATCAAAAATTCAGAGTGATGTTCGATGAGATACTTAAACTTACAGTCGCTTCTCGGACTATATGAAAGTTTGATTGTAAACCATTCTTCACTTCTAGTACATCTAGCTGGAACTTTTTTTTTTTTAACTATTGTGTTTCATGTACATAAATATTGCATGCATTGGGATTATATTAATACCTGGCATGTTCGTTTTTCTGACAGTGTTATTAATGAATAGAAGCAAATATGAAAGAGTTGGCAACATTTGATAAAAAAAAACTCGAAAGTTTGACTGTATCAAATAAAACTCATCTTGCTAAGTTGCTGTTAATTTTTTGCAAAAACTCAATCCCAAATCCTTATTTGAAGTCTATATTTAAATTTTATTGAAAGCGGTCCATTGAGGTTTTTGGAAGACTTTAATTTAACCCAATACAATATTTCGTTTCTATCTCTGGCAAATTATTATATCAATTAATTCTGACTGACATAACAATCGTTGGTGTGATACATTTTTATCACTTTATAATATTTACCAAAATATCTATTTCACTGAAAACTTAGATTTGGATGTTGTCAAAAGATTATCAAATAATTTATTTTGTAAAAATCATGGAGAAATAATCTCAATTTCAAGTTACTTGGAACACAGGTAAAAAAAAAGAGTCACAATTTCCTACTTTAGTATATAACACTCGTGGCATGAATTTGTAGTTTATTATGTGCAAATTTTGCGATTTTATGAAAGTTGAAATTTTCTAAATGTCTGATCGGAGTTTCCTGTTAAGATTCTTATAACTTATCTTGTCAATGTAGTTTTAGCTGTGAATACTAACTAAGACTGGAAAGACTATTTATTTCTCACTTGAATGAAGTACCAAAGCTGAAATATCTTGGTGTAATGCTATTATAAAAAAATTATAAAAAATTAGCTGTCTTTTTGAAAAGAAAATTGAACAATTGATACATGCTGATTTGCTGCAGTGAATCAACTAGAAATTTAAATACAACTTAAATAGCTTTTTCATAGAATTTTGGTTTAAAATTATTTAAAAACACACTTTTTGTAAAAACAAGATTCAGTTAAAAATCCATTATTTCATGCATCTATTTGATCTTAGTAGGTTCCCTGACTGGCATTACACAATTTAAATTTGATTAAAAACATTTTAATGTGTTGATTAAAATTGAAGTGAAGTTATATAATTAAAAAAGTATTACACTTTGAGAAAAATAGTTCCTCACAATTCAATTTTAAAGTGTCTGGTAGATATCTTACTATTTATACTGTGCATTTTCACAAAAATGAATTAAGTTCCAATTGTATTTTGAATATCATAGTAAACATAGTATCATTTTAAAATTGCCAAGTTTCAAGAATATTTTAGAGTAAAAAAAAAAAAAAAAAAAAAAAAAAAAAATTATAATTACCAAAATTGTGCAATTTCTAATGTATACTAGTACTGTAATGGTATTTAAAGGCATTTATAGCTTATGCTCCATACAGCATTAAATTGTTTATGCAAATGCTCCCCCCCCCCATCCCACCTGTCGAGCATGCGACATTCGCAATCCCAACTGCAAATGTAACTGACTTGCAATATATATTAAATTGTAGGTATCTCAATGATACATTTTTTAAAATTCATTGAACATTTACATTCAACTATTTGAAAATTACTTCTTACTCTCCTAAGAGCTGCACAAAGCACATGACACTTGCTTACTAGATCAGTATTCAGAAATAAGAAAACATTTAACATACTGATATGATTGCTTACTATTAAAATACCTTAATGCTATGAAGAGCATGTCAGTTTTTATGCTTACAATATATATATTTTTTAAATAAGCATTTTAGTTGTATATTTATAATTTTATTTCTATTAAAAATAATTTAATTATTTCTCTATCTTCATAGATGATAAAGAAGATCGTAAATCCAAGGATGTGTTGAGAGAACTTGAAAGTATTGATGATGAAGCTGCTGAACAAGGAATGCCATTCGTACGAATTGATGACAAACAACTTGCTTCTGAATATGGATTCGACACTGATTTGCCTGTACTTGTTTATTTTGAGAAAAGAGTGCCATCTGTGTACCAAGGTAAGAGGGTTGATTATACCACTTGATAATTCTCTATGTGTTTGATTTTTGTGAATGTATAGAGATTCATCAAAGGAGGTGCATATTATGCCAATTGTGTGGAAACTATGAATTAAAAATTTTACAATTTTTATTTATTGCTTAAAAAGTAAGAAAGTTTTGTAAAAAATAATATTTGCTATTAAGTTATAGTTTAAGTATGCCATCCAATTTAAAGGTTTGAAAACATTATAGAGACATGGAAAAAAAGATAGACCAATAATAGAGTTAATCTAAAATATAAACTCTTTTATAATTTTATTTTAAATTCACAATTTTTGAAATGAACTAATATATTGATTTATATAAATTTACCTTAAATATTACTATCAACAAGTGTGGGATTTCTGATGGCTTCATCCTCCTCTTTGGACTCCTTTGTCTTTTTCATTTGATATCAATCACATTTAAACCATTTTAGGCCAAAATATATAAGATTTATAAAATGTAGTATTGTTTTCACTGAAATAGGCTTAAATTACATTCATTAAGACACATAAAAAAGTTTTGTGCATGAAAAATAATCTTTTATCAAAGGGAAAAAAAATGGTGCGTATACACACCATTGGTCAAATCAATGAACACATCATTTAGTTGAACAATTATATTATAGTCAAATTTTTATATTTTTTATGGAAATTTTAGAAACATTTTGAATGTAAATGGACTTGGCATTTGAGGAGCAAATAAATCGTATGGATTTGCACTCTTTACATCGCCTACGAGCTTTTTTTTCCATTTTCACTTATGGTATGTTCGATTCTATCTGTTCATTTTTCTTTTGGTAGAGCTGTGGATGATGGACGACCTTTATTAGAATGTGCCATTTGTAATGTATTTTAACCAGTAGTTCTTGCATTCATATTTTAATTTGGCAATTGCTATATAAAATCTAAAGTCTATGAGTGCCATTTTTGTGTTAGTAGTGTTGATAAAAAAAATATTTATTGAAATTTTGCGTTTATTCACCTTTAGCCGAAAATGGGTTGAGATAGGAGTCATTTACAGGGAAAGTGCCATTTTACAGAGATGTAAATTTGTATTACACCAAAACTTCATTCCTCAGTAACCAAGAGGTAAAATGGCTAGATTATAGTCAACTCGATTAAGTTTGTTAACGTGAAAGGGAAAACTTTGTACTTTTTTTAGCATTAAAGAGCATGATTTTTCAAATGTGTCTTACCCAAACAATGTAGACTCTTACCGTTTTCTTCCAGTATGATGTATGTTATCTGTAAATTATCTCTCAAACTGTTATTTTCTCTCTTCTTAACCTCAAATTTGGCAGGGGTTTTGTTATCAAATGCAGTCACTTTTATCAGGGAAAGGTTTTAGTCTTTAAATGTCCATGCTTGGACCTAATGTAACACTATTTGTTGTATCCACTTTTATTTGACAGTGATTATCATAATCCATCTTTGTTTTCATTTACCTTTGCAATAATTGTTTTAAATTATGAGAAACAGTTAAAAGAATTAATAACAATTCTGAAACTTTTCAGGTCGAAACAAATATCTAATACTGATTTATGATATGATCCACAGTTTGGGGAGACTCAGTACCCTAAATATTAAAAA
Organism: Linyphia triangularis; assembly: GCA_963978545.1. Lineage (NCBI taxonomy): Eukaryota > Metazoa > Arthropoda > Arachnida > Araneae > Linyphiidae > Linyphia > Linyphia triangularis. Next base: position 33,633,335 of record OZ021730.1, read on the forward strand.
AAAAAAAAAAAAAAAAAAAAAAAAAAAAATTGGGATTTTTATATCATGTTTTTTTTTCTCTCTCTCCCCCCCCCCCCCCCTCATTGATGTTTACTTTAGCTTCTATTCAAATTAGAAGTATGTTATAATTAAAAAAAAAAAAAAAAAAAAAAAACATTCAATTCACTATATAAGACTTGATCTTTACTGCAATAATCTCTAAATGTGATATTTAAAACTACACTGTATATTTTATGACTAATAGAAATATACCATTAACTTTGTTAAAGTTAGTTGTATTGCATAGCCTACAAATTAAACTGAGATTAAAAAATTTCCTATTATTTTTATAATTATTTTTTAAAACCTCAAATCTTTGTAAGAAAAAATGATTTTCTTAGAAAAGAAAAAGAATTGGGAACTTGGAAACTTTATCAAAGTTGATTTAAAAAGTTCAGATGGTATTTTTTACCTAGATTTATCCTCAGTAACTTGTATAAAATCCATCTAACCCATATAAAAAAATTCAAATTTATTTGTTGCAAAATTTCCAAGAAAAGGTGCATCAAAAATAGGCAATTTAACATGTATAGGGGGTACTGTGTCCCCTTAAAATATTTGCATTATGTTTTAATGATTAAATAAATTTGACTACTTATAAATTTTTCTATTCTCTTTGTAGGTGACCTTACCAATGAACAGCAAGTATGGAAATGGTTGCATCTTCAATTGACTTCTGATGGCATTGAAGAAGTAACTGAAAAGATCCTTTTCAATTTGGTTTCTCACAATCCATTTGTGGCTGTTTTGTTTTGTAAGTAAAATTATTTTTCTTTGTACTGTGATTTTCACACCTAAATTGGGGCAATAATTTAGGTGACATAATATAATAATAATTGCTTTTAGATGTGTGTGGATTTAAAAAAAAACTGCTATTCTTATAACTATTTAAAAAATATTAATGTATTTTTTAAATTTTAAGCATTATCTATATAAGCTGTATTTAAAGTTTTTTGAAAATTTTAATTTTCATAATTTTAATAAGAAATGTTTATATATTAAAAGCTCAATTTGAAGTTTTAGCTAAAATTATTTTGTGGTACAGCAGATAATAAAAAACATGTTATTCTCAGTACATATTATGAAATATTTTTAATATAATTGATGAAGTTAAGAAATTCATCATAATCTTCAACATAATTCATGAAGTTAAGAAAAAAAAAAGAAGAAAAAAAACTTTTTCCTTTTCATGGATACAATGATTCAGTTTTATAATTAAGAAGAAGTCTCATGATGTGTATCTTTACTTTGAACATCTAACTGATAGAGGGGTTCTTAAATATTATGCAATAAGTTTATTTTCAACCTTGCATAAAAGAAACAAAAATCTTTTGAGTATCAATTGTTAACTTTAAAAACGAAGGCCTTTATAATAATAAGTATCTATAAAGAAATATAAAATGTTAAATCCTCATTAAAAAGATTTCCAGAAGGTTATTTTTTTGAAGTGGAGTGATTGGAAATGTCAAACTTTTCCATATCTTACCTTTGTTTCAATGCAATTATCCCTTGTACTTCTATTTTTACCATTGTATATTCTAGATGACCACAAATCAAAGAAAAGTGCAAAGGTTTTAAAGGAGTTGGAAACAATCGACGATGATGCTGACCGTTATGAAATTTTGATTGTTAAAAATGACAACTTTGCTGCTGCTCAAAAATATGGATTGAAAAAACTACCAGCACTTATGTTCTTTAAAGAAGGTAGTCCTATAGTATTTGAAGGTTAGTAAATTTTATAGCTATATTTGTAGATTCAGCCTACATTTTACAATATTGTTACTATGTCTAGCAAGTTATATAATTTGATTCTAAGTGATTCTACAATCTTTTGAGATTATGCATTTTTATCACTTCCTGTATCGTTTTTTCGGATATCTACTTCTCTGAAATGTTCTAAAATATTCAATGTTTCTAAACGATTTCAGTATTATATAATCTATTTTGGAGAAATCGTCAATGAAAAATCATTACATTGAACACTGTAAAAAAGCTATAATAATTTTCTATAGAAAAACTTACATTAGTGCTTTTGGCAAAACAGTTACAATACAGTCAATGCTATCAGAATGAGGTGCAGATTTATATTCAACAGGAAAATCTATGTTTTGACTGGATGTGTCTAGAAGTATGGGGTTTCGAATAATGAAAGAGGCAATTTAGCCTTTGCATCGCTTTTAATAAAGCATTAGTTATTTTACAAGGCAGGCTGTTAAGTTTTGATTAAGTTCTCACATACACCATGTCTTGCTAACGATAGCCCAAGCTCTGCTTCAAAAAGTTCCAGAAAGGCAAGACCCTGTTCGTGTCCTCTGCCTTTTGCATTACTTGGTGGCACTGTAATTGCTGCGGGTGTTGATGCTGTTGGCTGATGCGGGGGACAGAATATATGTATATGACATACATTATAAAAGTTTCTGTTAAACCTTTAGGTAAGTTGATATTTAGTTATATTAGATGGGAATACTTTAATTTTATTGTTTTTCCAGGAAACTTGATGAAGGAGGAAGAAGTTTTGCAATGGTTGATTGACCAGTTGGCCAATGATGAAATTGAAGATATAAATGAAAACACTCTTGACAGCTTAATTGAGAACAATCCGTATGTTGCTGTGTTCTTTTGTAAGTGCTTTTTCTTCTTCTTTTTTTTTCTGCAACATAGTTTCATTCTTATTTCATGTGTGCTATAAATTTATGGTTCTCAAACTTTCTTTTGTTACTAAACTCAAGATTTAACCTACCTATGCACCTTTGTTATTCTAGTACAACATTTAAAAAAATATTTAGCAATTCATTATAATATATTGCCATAAATATTTGACGTAAAATTTATTTTATTGCTGAAAGGTTAAGAAATTTTTTAAAGTGGTAGTTATTTTTTTTTTATGACATTGTTTTTCAAATTGTAATTTATGACATGTTACCAATATATAAAAATTATTTCTATTGAAAATCGATTCAGCAATGTTTAAATCAATGTATTGTATTCATTATTATAACAATATATTTTTTTTTGAAGTAGAAATCTGTATTCTTTCAACATGTTTATTTCTCTCGAAACATTGTTTGTGCCAAACATGCCAAAGTCAAAGGAAAGGCTTAGTGTATCCAAAAGGAAAACAAAAAAAAATTAGTGTTGAATGTAATGTGCATTTCCTTCCACAAAACATGAGACAAATAGATTGTTAGTTAATAACTACAATTAATTAATTTGTAAAGTGAGAAGCAATATAATTTTTTTTTGCTGTCAATTTTCCACTTCCATTTGTTTTTCCTTTCTGTTTGTAGAATAAGTGGGATGTAGTTGTGTTGTAGTAAACAAGTATATTTTCTTTGTGAATATTATTTAAGCTTAATAATTTGCAGACTTCACTCATGATACAGTCAAACCCCATTGATGTGAAGTTGATGGGGCCGCCAAAATTTTTCATGTAACTGAATTTCATGTTTACCACCTAAAAACCTTTTCCTCTAATTAATGCAGATTTAAACTACTAGCTATATGTGTATTTAATACTGCTGTCTTTTAGAACATTTACATTGCAAGGCTAATGCAATAGTTTAGCAAGATATACATTAGGAGCAAAAAAATAATAATAATGCATTTACCAATAACTTAATATTTAAAGATGTCTGCTATTAAATTTTGATTTTTTTTTTTTTTTAATTTTTCTATCGCTTCTAAATCATTTAAAACGCATGAGTAATTGTCCTGTTGCATTGGGAAATGTCCATCTTAAGCAGGATTTCATTATGTGAGATTTTGTGTTAAACAAATAAATTAATATTAAATTAAAGCTTCATCATACAGAGTCCTGCTCATAAAAATCTAATGGTCACCGCGTTCACTCCAGAAGCAACTTAAATTTTGGAATTTGTACAGAACAGAACTTTTATTTATGAAACTTTGCTGTATGATCATTTTCTTATTTAAATTTGCAGATGATAAGGATTCACCTGTAAGTGCAGAAATTTTAAAAGAGCTTGAAACAATAGATGACGACACTGACAGGCACAACATTCCTTTTGTGCGAATTGATGATGACTCTGTGGCCAAAGAATTTGGCATCCTTGATGAACTGCCAATATTAGTATACTTTGAGAATAAAATCCCTAGTGTTTATGAAGGTAATGTTTATTTTCTCTGATGCGTCTATGGCTGAAATTAAATATTTGAGAAGTTACAGAATTTGCACCCTTGCTAGAAAATTTTTTTTTTTGTAAACGTTATTTTAAAGTTAACTCCTAACTTGTTAACTAAAATCTAGTTAGAAACATAATTGTTAAATCTTCTTGAACACATTGATTATTCCATTTCCACATCAGTTTATTTATACCTCATTGAAAGTCATGTCAATATTCAAGGAATCTCTTCATACTTTATCTTACAGTTTTTAATTCGACCACTAAAATTATTTATTAATCCTTTAAAGTTATAATCGGAAGAACTTAGTGTATCATATATTCTTTTATTTTTCTTATTGACTATTTTTTTTTTTTTTTTTAGTTCTTAAAAATGTTTAAAAGGGGTAAGCCAGTGGTATTACTCATCAATATTCTCTACTCATTGATTTTTTTAAAAAAAACTTCTTTGAAAACTTATAAATCAGTTCTGCAATAGTCATCTATATTTTGATCTTTTGCTTATTAAAGTTTTATATTTGGACATTGGAGTTTATTGTCCATACTCATTTCCCTACTTTTTCCAACAAACTGAAATTATAGTCTCATTTTTATATTAAAAATCTTTTTAGATCGTCCATTTAAACTTTTATTAACATAACCTTTTCCACAATTAGCGAACTAATTGTGGAAAAGCTTATTTATGCACATACACATGCCATGTCTATCTGAACTAAATTGTGTAGCAGATGCTTTTAAAATTTAATCTTTTATTTATTCCATGCAGTTGGCCAGATGAGAAGATGTTCCCCTTAGAATTAGTTCATTTAAGTATTAGTGCTGTTTTATAATTGATGTACTTCTAATGTTTTATAATTTTGCAGGAAATTTAATGATAGAGGAAGATGTGCTCGCATGGATTATCAAGCAAAAGGAAGAGGATACAATTGAAGAAGTTACTGATGAAATTTTGGAAAACATGATTAAAGAATATGAATATGTTTTAGTATTTTTTGGTATGTTCCAATATTTTACTCATAAATTTTTATTTTACTTGTTTAAATCTTTATTTTACTTGTTTAAATTTTTCTTGAGAGGCAACTATATGAAGTTTTTTTTTTATTTTGAGGTTATGCATTTTGCAATAAAACCACTTAAATTCTGTTTTTAGTAGTATGTTATAGTAAAATATACATATTTTTTAATTGTAAGTGGTTTTCGTGATTTGAATTTAAGATTTTCTCATTTAGTGGATGTAAAATGAAGATGAAAATTAAGAGTTTTTTTTTTTTTTTTAAGTGGAAATAACCTTGAGCAGTAACAATTGAATTGCAAATTTGGAGGTAACAAAAGCCATAGAGATATTTACTTTCAAATTTTCAAAAACTTTTATTTACTTATTGTAAACGTTAAGTATCATTTTTTGCTTGCACATCTGTTTAGTTAAAGTTTTCTATGTCAGCAATTATTTGGGAAAATATTGTGATTAGGAAATAATAACTTAATAAATGGAGACTTGTCCAAATGGCAACATATTCATACAAAACTTTGAAAAGTAATAGAGTAAATGTTTAAAATGTAGTAGGCTCAATTAAGTAGAGAGAGTTGTTACTAATCAAAAATTAATTTATGTCCAAGTTATTGGAGTCTTCAAATGTGTAACTGAGAATCTGTCTTAGAATGAAGATTTGACTTTTTAATTTTTTGCTTGCACATCTTTTTAGTTAAAGTTTTCTGTGTCAGCAATTATTTGGGAAAATATTGTGATTAGGAAATAATAACTTAATATATATGTAGTAGCAAAAGACTGATTCTCACTCATAATTTAATTTAACCTGACAAATATCAATTAAGCCTTTACCACCTTGCCTCCATATTTTTATTGACTTATTCAAATACACTGTCATTTCAGTTTTAGTAAAATATATCATTAAAGATATCTGCAAAATCTCATAAAAAATAACCTTTGGTTATTTTACTCTTGTCTTTTACATGTAAGAAAAAATGCAGTCTCCTGATTATGTTAAAATTTGACTCCTAAAATTTTTATAGCTCCTAATGAATGCCCACAATGTGAAAAAATCCTCAAGGAACTTGAAAACATTGATGATGAAACTGATGACCATGGTATAATGTTTGTAACTACAGATGATATGACTATTGCTAAAAAGCAAGCTAAATTGAGCAAGTTCCCTGCTGTTGTATTGTTCAGGAATGGCGTTCCAATTGTGTATAAAGGTATGTAGTATTCCCATTACCTTGGGGAAATATCTTTTTACTGTATAAAACTATTTGAATAACTGTACTTTTGTTGCTGAAATAGGTCATACTTCTAAATTAGGTTTTTATATCAGATGTAATTTCAAGTATGCATTTCACCTCTTTTCCAAATGCTAGCATTAATCCAAATCTTAGTTAAGAATGTATTTTATCTAACTTACAATTGAAAAAATTCATCTTAATATCAGTTCCTTCATTCCTTTTATCAATATGGGATATGTAATTAAAAGACATATCCATATTTAAGAATATAATATTTTTTTCAGCTTTACTTAGTCCTTTAATTTAAATCCTGAGATCTTGACTTTTGGTATTCAAAAACTTGCAAACAGATTTTGGTTACTGTTTTAATCCTAAAATCTGTTTTTATAGTTGGGTTATTATCTAAGTTCAATCCTTGTAAGTGAACTGTGACAGAATATTATAACCATTTAAAGCTTATTTTCTGCTTGCTGAAAAGAGATATTTATTTGATTGTTACAAACTTCTTGTATCCTTAATAATGAATTCTGACTTGGATGTTTTTAGAGAATTTTAGTTTCAAACTATTTATTCAAATTCAAAATAATTTTTTTAATTAAAATAAGTACTCTTTGGAAAGTCATACTAGAAAAGTTTTTATATTAACTTATTATTTTATTATAGAAGAATTTTTCAGCTTTAAAAGAAGAAAATTTTAATTCTTTTAAAATTGTATATGGCATGTACACTGACAAAACAATAAAGTAGGCTAATAATTTTTGGACTTGTTATACCTTTTGTGGTGCAGTATAAAATAATTATTTTGCTATTTTTTAATTAAAAATTAATTGATGTTAATGTTATATTTAAATAGGTAACCTAGAAGATGAAGATGCCCTATTGAAATGGGTGACTAGTGAAGATGCTCTTGACATTCCAGACCAAATTGAAGAAATCAACACAAGAATGCTGGACAAGCTTCTGGAAACCGCTCCCTATGTAGCAGTTCTTTTCTGTAATGCTTATTTCCATATCTCTTTTAATGTTATCAGTGATTTATATAATCCTTTTGTAATGTCTCATCCAAAAGTTTCTATCAAGGTTCACTTAAATTCTTAATATCTATTTTTATACCATAGTCATTCGAGATTTGAAACTTTCCACATAGTCAAAACATCCTTAATTCTCCCGCTTTCATTAAAATTCTCTGAGCTGTTTTTGTTCTCAGACATTTGTTTCTCTAACATAGAGAAGAACTTATCACTTTTCTCTTTTTAATTCTAATGATCCCCAGATTTGGGACATCAGTCTTTAATTATGCGTTAATAATCCCTTTTTCTCACTCACTTGATCTCTGTCCTCCATGTAAATCATACGCAGTGCTATATCCTCTTAAATAAACTGTGTATATAGCTATGCCACAGTTACCTTCATCTTGTGATGGACCTTCCCTGGACTCATTACCTATATTTTCTTACAAGTTATATAAGGGTTCCCGTGGCCATTAAAAAGGCTTAATATTTTTGAACTTGTTTTCAAGGCCTTTAAAGTCCTTGCGAATGCTTAGAGGTCCTTAAAAGTCCTTAATTTTTTAGTATGTTGTGTGCCCAACTGCAAAATTTGTAAAAATACAACTCAGACTTGCTATTGCCTCATGACCATCACTTATCCGCACTGTATCAGAATTCTCAGACATATTAGTATTACGCAAGCTCCAAAGTGTTTTTTTTTTTTGGTAGAATAATTCTTTATTAAAAATTTGTATATAGACATGATGCCTGAAAACAAATTTTCAAAGGCCCTTAAAAACATTATTAGGTCCTTAAAAGTCATTCATTTTCATTCCGATATTTGAGTGGGAACCCTGTATATAAATTGCTGAGTCGTGTCTTATTGAAAACCTACAAATTATGATTTCACATTTAGCTATTCATATCATAAGGTATTTCAATCTATATTAAAAATTAAAAGTACCTAAACTAATGCAGCTTAAATTTAATTATTTATTATCCTATAACTTGAAAATGTAGCAAAACCAAATTTAGTACTTAAGTATGGGGGAATTAAGATCCAAAGAGTTGAAGGCTCTTTTGTGTTTTATTTTACTTGGATAAGTACAGTGCTCAAAATCCATTGCATTTGATAGCCACATATATATTATATAAAATTTCATTGTAATAATTAAAGTGACCGGTTAAATTAAGTATGGAATTAGGTTTGCAGTTACATCCTTTTGTTTAAAGAAAACATCGTTTTTCATTATAAATATTCCCAATTAAGAAATTTCTAAACAAGACCTATAATCAATTTTAATGTGTATTAAGAAGTAGGTGTACTGAAAGGATAAATCTTTCAAAGTTGTTTACATTTTGATGAGTGTATTCACATGGGTATTTTCTTTTAATTTCTTACTTAATTTTGTTTGCAACTTGCAATGTTTGAATGTTATAGCCCTTATAATAATAGAAAAACTGTATATCGATTTGTTGTCTGCTTTTGTCAACTCTGTCATGAAAATGTATCATTAATTTTCACATATTTCAATGTTTCTCAAGAATATTTGTTAACTAATTTGATTCCATTTGTTGTTGTTTTTCATGTTTTTTTCTAATTTGTCATTCTTTATACTTAGATACAAACTTATGTTTGTAATATTTTTTATTTTACTAGATAAAGAAGGGAATCCTGACTGTGACAAGGTTTTATCAGAGCTTGAAAATATTGATGATGATGCAGAATCATATGATATTGATTTTGTCAAAATCTCAGACCCTCGAATTACAGATGAATATGGCATTGTTACATTCCCTACTTTAGTATTCTTCCGAAAACGATTCCCTCAGTTTTATGATGGTAGGTTTCTTTATTGTGAAAATTTATTATTTTTAAATGAATGCCATTTTCATTATTAAAAAAGATTTTAGCTGATTATCATAGAAATAATTTAACTTATAATGAATTAAGATAACTAATTTTTTGAAATGTTTATACTCTGTCCATAGATTTTTTGTCCTCATTTATAATCTCCAGAGTCCTTTTTGAAAAAAATTATAAAAGTTTTGTGAAAGAACTTGCATGCCTATTAAATGAAACCATTGGTACAGTATAGCTGTAATGTTCACCATAATTATGTATCAAGATGCATGGCTTCATTTAGTCACAAGAAATAAGTGCTTAATTCTATTATTAAATAAATTTTTTTTAGGTAACTTGATGGACGAAGATGCAGCTTTAAAATGGTTGATTGAAAATAAGCAGAAAAAGGATGATCTAATTGAGTTTGTGGACAAGAAAATGTTGGATGTTCTACTCGATGATGTGGAACATATTGTAGTCTACTTTTGTAAGTGGATTTATTTCTGTTAAGTGTAGGACCTTTTTAAATCTAAATTAATTGGTTTTTTCAATATTTAATTGAATTTTTTTTGTTGCACTAGCATTTAAAAAAATATTGTTTGCAATATGTTTTTAATATTTTTTTGTTATTAAATTAATTTTATCTAAAGTAAATAGCTTTTATTGCCACCCCCCCCCCCCCCCCTCGAAAAAAGAACACATAACATCACTGTTTAGGTTTTTTAAAATATAAAAAATTGAATACCATGGCAAGTAATTAGATTATTTTAAAAGAAATGGAATCTTTTGATTTTAAACTAGTTAAAACACAATCATATATAAAAAAAATTTCAAATAACATTTTAAAATACGTACCAAAATAAATTCTTTGTTGTTCTTTTGATTATATTTTACTCTGATTCCCTTTCAAATTGATCATATTTTTCCTTCCTTGTTTACAAGATTATGTTCTTTTAAAAATTATTATGTTTATAATACCTATAAAAATATGCATAGTAAAACATTTTCTATGTCCAAATAAACTTTTAATGTGAAATATATTTATAAATGTTCTATAGATGAAAAAGGCTGCACAAAGTGTGATACTATCATTGAAGAATTGGAAAAGATTGATGATCATACTGATCGCAATGGGATACATTTCGTTAAAACTGATGATGTCAGACTAGCGGAAGAACTTGGTGTTACAGAATTTCCAACTTTAGTTTACTTTGAGCATCAAATTCCAAGCATTTTTTCAGGTAGGATTATTATTTTTTAATAATGATTAACTTCAATGCATTTTTTAATTTTCTTGTAAGTTGTAAGTTAAGTCATTGGAATAGTTAAAGTTTTAGGATTAGTATTATTAAATTTTAATTTTTAAAATGCTGAATAAGTATCTGAATGTTTGTTAACCAAATTAAAAAAAAAAGAATTGTAATGTTTTTTTTGTTTTTTTTTTAATTTACTAAAAAATATATTTAAATAAAAATCAATCATTTGTTGTGTAGGCAAATATTATTTAAACAGCAGTCAAATTACTTTATTATCAAAAGGTTTAAAAAAACAAGTTAATGTAATTCTGTAACTTTACTTGATTTTTTATATTTACAGGTGATTTGATGAATTCAAATCAAGTTTTAAGTTGGTTAATGAAGCAGAAGAATGAAGATACAATTGAAAACATAAACAGGGAAATGTTGTTCAAGTTGATTGAAGATCAAGAATTTCTTGCTGTGTTCTTCTGTAAGTTATATATTTTATCATCTATAAGTAGTCAATATTAAATTAACCATGCACCTTATGACTGTGTAATTAGCGCTCTGGCCTCGCATGCCAAAGATGCCACATACACAGAACCCGGGTTTGGCATAGATGTTCGTTGTGTGTTCAGAATCCACTTTAAGCTGTAGGTCCCAGCCTGATTAGTCATCATTGTGTATAAAAATAGGTTGTTGAGCATACAAACCAAACTAAATTAATCCATTTACCTTTTGATAAGGTATGAAATTGAATGTCAAATGCTATGTTCTTTACATTCTGGTACTATCTTATGGTCACTACTAAATAGAAATTATACACTTGATGGCTTTTGAATTGAGATTATCAGACTATGCTTGTTGAGCTAACTGTTGAGAATTTTCCTGTTTTTCTCTTATATGTAATGAAAAAAGTAGGAAAAGGTTTTTCATCGGAGGACTACAATTTCTACTTATGTGAATCCCGGTGGGCTGTCTAATATATCTCTTTAGGTCAAATATGTATCTGGATAATTCACGCAACTTAAATTGATAATATTTTTCTTAATTATGAACATCTTTAATTCTGCTCCATCTTCAGATAAGATTTAATTATTCTTAGGTATTCGACTTCTTTAGTTTCCATTGGAGGTAAAAATAAAATTGGTATGGGCAATGGGGACATTGATTTAAATGATTGAGAAGAAAATTACTCCGACTGTGAGAATGATTTTTGTAAATGTGCTTCAATTAATTCATTGATTACTAAAATTTTAATATCCATGTAACCAATTGAAATTATTTATTGTTTTATTATTGAGAAATTATTGTAAAAAGGTAATTAAAGGAGGAATGTATATGGATATTTTTCTGGATTTTGTGTAAAAAATCACCTTTTTGTAGTAAAAAAATTATGTAATCAATTTTAAAAAAATTTATGTGAAACCTCTACAAAAAGAAAAAAAATAATAACATTTTAAAATACAATTTTTTTTTAGCTTTTATTGAAATATTTGTAACAAATCCATCACTTGTTTCTCAATCATAGATGCAGAGAACGATAAGGAGAGTGATGAAGTAGCTCAACACCTGGAGAAAATAGATGATGACTGCAGTGAATATGATGTACATCTGGTGAAAATGTCTGATAAGTTTATAGCCAAGAAGCATGGAATTAAAAATCCTCCTGGTCTTGTCTTTTTCAGAAATGGAAATGCCATTAAATACTCAGGTTTGTTTTCTTTTAAATATATTTTTACAGAAACTGTGTTTTTTTTTCTATCTTCCATTAAAGTTCTAATAAGAAATTCAAACTAACATAAAACATTTATTACTTTAAAATGTAGGGGTGTCTTCAGACACTTTTTTGCATAATCGCCATTTGAGAACTAAAAATGGGAAACGACCTAAGTACCAAAAAAAAGCTAAAATCATTTTTGTACGGAAAAATGTCCTAATGACCAAGCTAAACAAAGTGGAGAACTTCCAAAGTGCGAACTCCTGTAGCAATAGTTCAAATTCAATCTGAAGTATGTACTTAACCATTGCCTCAAGTACCAGATGCGATCATTTTTCGACTCTCCTGAAAATTTTTCTTTTTTAGACTTGGGTCGTTTACCATTTCTAGTCCTCATTTCTTAAGGGATTTCACATACTGTTGTGACTGTTGAGTTTTATGAGATGTAAAGGAATGTGTGAAGTGGTTGCCATTTCATTATTTTTTGGCAAACCAGACAAATAATCATTAAAGTTAGTTAATAAAACATTTGAACAGTTGTATCCAGTGGCACCCCTTCGGATACAGCCAACCTGCATCTAAATTATTAGTTTAAAATTAATATTTACTGATTGTTATTCAACTTTGATTATTTGTTTTACTAATTTTCTTAAATGTAGGTTAGAATCCTAAAAGAAGATGGAATTTCTACGATAAGTAAAAAAATCTTCAATAAATATCAAACCTGTTGAGAAATGCACAAATAAAAAAAACCCTGTTCCAATCAACTAAATCTGATGATGGTCAAACAAGTGGTCAGGTAGAGAAAGTTCCTAAAGGGCTGCCATGCTAGCAGTTGTTTCCTTGGCATGGAAGTAACTGCTAGTATAGAATCTCCCTCCACTCCATGTATATGGCATGGAACCAAATGCAGCCCTTCCGAATTTCGCGATTTCGGCTGCATTTGTAAATTTGATATACTGATTGGCTCATGTGTGTGTGGGCGAGGATGTGAGAAACGAGCATTTCTTAAAATTTTCTTCACTAAACGGAAATAGTTTCTGTGATAAGTTCACACATGTTTCTCTTGTTACTTCTTTAGTTAATGCTAAAACTTATAATTGAACCGTTTTGAAACGTGGAGCCCTGTTATAAGTAAATCAAAATAAGTTTTTTTTTTTTCTATTTTCTTTCTCATGATTTTGTAAGTATTGAAAAGAAACTTTGAGTTTGAGTAGTTAAGATTATAGGATTTCCATTCATGAATGAATGTGGGAAGTGAGAGGGAGGTGGGGAAGGGGAGTTACTGTTCCGGCTGCACAAACATTTTTGAACCGGGCCGCCACTGGTTATATCATGTAGTTTTGCTGCCATTATTTTCTTTTAACTTATTTTCCAACCCAGAACCTATTACCATTTCACTTTTTACAATAATTTGGTACTGACTAGGTTTGTAGTTAACCAACTTTCATGAACGTCAGTTGAATACCACTATAACATTCTGAAACTTTGTATTTGTGATTTAGTCAAGCTAGTATTAGGGTATAATAGTTTCTTAATAAAAATGGTGATTATTTGAAAAGGTAACTGAGATGTTTCTGTATTCTTCATTCAATCAAGGTTAACTGATTGTTAGTAGTATAGTTTTATATTTTTGTTAGTTGTATATTAGTTGTATATTTTATATTTTTGTTAGTTGTATATTAGTTGTATATTTTTTTTGTTCAACTTTAACAGAATTTATAAAATATCCTTGTCAAATTTGAAACACTGTTTAAAATTATTTCAATAGGTTTTTTTTTTTTTTTTTTTTTTTTTTTTTTTTATTTTTTTTTTTTTTTTTTTTTGTATTTACACTTATGTTTATACAGGGAAATTGAAGGATGAGGAAGAAGTTTTAGCATTTTTGACTAGCCCCGAAACCATGGCTGTGAATGACGTCATTGAAAAGGTCAACCCAAAAATGTTTGAACGAGTATTGCAGCAATTTGAATACGTTGCTGTTTTCTTCTGTAAGTACTTAAAAAGATTTTTATTACCTCTATCAAACACAATATAACATCACATTAGTGATTATCAAATACATTGAAAATATTAAAAAATACTAAATGTAAACACTTCCTTTTGTATTTTTTTTTTTTTTTTTTTTTTTTTTAATCTACATTCATTTCATGTTTAACAATTATTCTCAATTAATTTATTTACTTAAAGTTTAGTACATTTATTTTCAGACTAAAAGTAAAAGACTATTTATTGTAATTTAAGGAATGTTTCTTTAGAGTGGTTTATATTAAAATTGTGTATTTTTTCTAATGTCAGATGCTAAATCTGGATGCAAGACATGTGTAAAGGTATATGAAGAACTAGAAAAAATTGACGATTTGGCTGCTGAGGAAGGCATTCACATTGTGAAAATTGATGACAATGGTTTTGCCAAGAAACATGGAGTGTTCGCTTTCCCAGCCATACTTTTCTTCCGAGGTCCAGATTCTGAGCCCATTATTTATGCAGGTATGCCATTCTGTTTTCATTTTGCCTGACATTACATAATCTGTTATTAGTCGCTTCTCTTCTAAGTAAAGGTTCATCCAAACCCATACTGTAAAAAGAACAAAAGTTGGATTTAAGGTCAGTGGCAGCAATTGATTGACAAAAAAATAAATATTTCTTCATTATTTTTAGGATTGTATGGACCTTAGATATGTTTCTTTTGTGTGAGGTTCTTAAGGTTCTTAATAAGTATTCAGAAACTGCACTTACTTTTCCCTAAAGTGCCCTCAGAAATTTTGTTTTCAACTGTCTTTAAAAGGTCCATGTACATGACACACATAGTTAATTTTTTTTAAGCTCTTTTTTACATGCTTACAGACTTGTTTGCTTAAAAGCAAAAGTTTTTTTTTTTTTAAATTACGTTTGGATACTTTTTAGTCATTTTTTTTTTTTTTTAATTTAGATTTTTTTTTTTTTCCATTTAAGATCTCCAAAAACTCATTGGTTTTCTTTCACACAAAAAATGTATGAATTACTGTCACTGATTTTCAAGAAATTTCTTGATCATTAAACAACAAAACTGATGAATTAATCTTAACTTATCATTTAATGTACTATTATTAATGTTTCTAAAGTTCTTATTAGTACTATTGCATAGTTCATAAGGCCATCTGTCACTAGATGTGTTCGAAAAAGATTAGAGAAATTTAAAGCATAAATAGGAATAAAGGAATAAACAGACTTGAAGTTATAAACAAGAGTAAATACGATTTACTACATGCAATATAGGGCGGTGTCAAAATTGCTTATTTTCTTATATGACTTATGATTGGGGTGACTTTACCGAATATTTTCATATAACACAAACTCTGATTTAGTTGTGTTCGTTCAATGATGACCTTGAATTTGCCAATAAATATTTATTTATAACAATAATTGCTTCTTTCCCATAGTTATATTTTGGGTATTTTACGTTTTAGGGTTTTTGACTTAGAAATTTAAGAATGAGTAACTTGTTTCAGTAATATTTTATTTCATACATAAATAAAATTAGTCAGAGGTAACTTATTTATTTTTATACTGTCAAACCCCGTTAATGCGAAGTCGATGGGTCCACCGAAATTTTTCGCATTAACCATCTGAAAACTTGTGCATCTAATTGATGCAGATTTAAAACTACTAGCTACATGTGTACAACATCTAATACTGCTATTTTTTAGAACAATTTCATTGCAAGGCTTGTATTTAGTACAATAGAATTACAAGATAAAAATTATATTAAACAATATTGAACAAAAATAATTTATCAGTTACATATTATTTATTTGACTTATTAAGAAGTCTTTTATTGAATTTTGCTTTAAATTTTTATTAAATTTAAAAAATAAATGTAGTGCTCTTCAAAAGTTTGTGAAGCACAATCGGCATAGTCCTGCTGCATTAGGAAACGTTGCAAGGTTTCAAGGAAGTGGTTTACAGAGGGGAAAAAAAAATGTCCTAATCAAGATTTCATTATGTAAGAATGAATAAATTAACGTTAAGTTTTATCTTCCCTGTATGGAAAATGGGCAATTCCCACATTTTTTAAAAAAGAGTTAAATTAATTTTTATTTAAGAAGAATTTCTTTACGATTCCAAATATTCAAAAGAAAGTTCCTTAAAAAAATTAGTTATTTAAATAATAAGAAAAGAAAATGTGCACAACAAAATGGAATTATGATCCCACCACAAACGACTAGTTATTGGCTATGACGTCACAACATCCTTCCCTTAACTCAAGGGGCACATGATATCATAAGTCCGGATATTCGCTACATTGCTAGCCGAACCGGAGTTGTTTTGGGTAAAGTGACGTCATGGCATTGTTTTTCTGCCAAAATCAAAGAGGTGAACTTCAATTGCAATTTTTTTTTTTTTAAAGTGTGGAGAATGAGGAACTTTCACGTTTTTTGGTTTTATTTTTAAATAAAAGTAGAGAAAAAATCATGAAAAACAATACCATTCTTTAAAAAATTTGAGCTCGGATAGATAGTTAAAAAAATATTTGCTTTTTCACTTTGCGATTTGGCGGGAAAAAGCCACTTTTACGTGGAACGTCAATGCGCAGATAATGAACTGGTCTAAAACCTGTTTTAGAGAAGGAATGAGAATGGTTTTTCCTTTGTTTTGCCACTTTTTCTCTGCGTAACCACGTCATGGTTTATTTATGCGTTTTTGGTCACATGACTTTTGCTTTGATTTCGGCTGATTTCAAACTCGATTTTTGATTAATTGAAAGCATAAAGATAAAAAATAATTGCACTGCTCAAATATATTTGTTGGATAACACTAAAAAATACAAAAAATATTAATTTTCCTGACTTGTGCAAGTTCTTCCTTGAAATTTTTGTATTTATATCCTTTTTGAAACATTTAGAATTGAATAAAAAAAAATATTAAATGCGGAAATTGTCCATTGTCCATTACTTAAACGAAATTTTGTGTTAAGCGATTTCATGTTAACGGGTTTTGGCTGCACTTATATCCAAAATAATAGAAACTAGTAACCAGTAAGTGGGCAAAGTTCTTTGAGTATCTTTTTTCTCTTCTGGAATTAATGTTTTTTGTCCATGCTTTCTGTAATTAAATTTAAATTTGGTAATGTTTTATTTAGGTGATATCAAAAATGGGAAACGTATGCTTGATTGGCTGCTGACACAAAAAGACCCAACTGCTGATATTATTGAAGAAGTTGAAGGAGATGATTTGCGGCAACTCATTGAATCCGCTGACCATTTAGCTGTTTTCTTTTGTAAGTTTTCGCTCCACTTTTATTCTTTTACAGTTGAATATAATGCAAAATTAAATTGAGTTTACTATTTTTCTTGCTATCATGAGCAATGTTTTACTATTTTTCTTATAATATTTTATTATGTTTTTAACCTGAAAAAAAAACTAAACTCAGTGATGTAACAATCCCATGGAGGGTTTTGACCTGCTGTGTCCAATCCATCTTACTTGACCATGGGCTCCGGGGTACCATACAGTAATGTTCCGGTCAAATGGTCAGTCTGACATTGAACCCCCAGTTTTTAGCTCCCAAGCATGCTTGGTTCTCATTTAATTGATCTACTTAAGGGATGAAAGGCTGTGTTACCTTGCCCAGTCCGGAGATTGAACCACAGACCTGTGACGTATTATGTTTTTAAAACTCTTTATAATTTGATAGAGAAACTTACTTTAAGTTGAACTTTTACTGTATAGACTGTTAAATGTGCAGCATTAAAAATAGCTTAAAAATATTGTATGGGATCTTTAAAACATTAAGTAAGAGATACATTTCTATATTCTTTGCCTTTTAGAAAGAGTTAATAATTTAAGGCATTAAAAAGACATTGATTTGAGGGAAAATAATCTTTTGATTTTGTTGAAAGGTTGTCTGTAGACTGTGGAACTTCCACTGTCCAGCCAACTATAATGCAATCCAAACAAATGTTGTTAAATATTTAGTAGTTCATATTAGTGAAAAGCTAAACATATTTTATTTATTATTATTATTATTTAAATAAAAAAATAAAAAAAAATTTAAGTTACTCGCTTAAAAAGTATCTTATGGTTTGAGAATGGAAAATTTTGAACTAAATATTTATATTTCATTTCAGATGATAAAAATTTATGTTCTAACTGTGATAATGAAAATATAGGTAAGTGTTTCTATGTTACTTCTATTTACCTAAATATTAAATTTGAGATTACTCCAATTATGCTAATGTAGAGTTTTGCAATTTTAATGTTGCATGTATTGCACTTAAAATAAAAATTTATTTTACATATCGAGTACAGAACTATAGAGGTTTGGGGATCAATTAGATCAAGTCTTAACAAAGAAATAGATCTAGGATGGAAAAAGTCTCAGGGTATGAGAAAATCCAAACACTTTTTAAAAGGAACCTCAAACCAAACATAAAGATTTATACTGGGACTTGACAGGAAGTCCTGTTGAATCATGATTGGTTTTTACTAACCGGTCACTGTATTAGGAATCATCTTAAAACTATGAAAGTTGTTAAACGAGGCTGTAAAAACTCGGCTGAAGCAGTAGAGCATGTCTTTGGCAAATGACTTCATGTGCAAATTACTTAAAACCTGTGGTGTTATCGACATCAAGTCTAACGACTTTTGTAATGTCCCCCTTTCAGACTGTTTGGCTTTCTGTAAGGCCACTGCCCTGTTTAATGGGCCATAGGTAGTCTTCTTAATATGATTTTAGAGAGGTACAATGGACCAACAGGCCTAAGTACGCATGGCTTTACCACTCTCTTTTTTTAATCTAATCTAGAGTACAGAATTTGAATGAATGATCTTATTTAAAGTTTATCTTATTAAAGGATCCCTTTCAAAAACAATAAAAATATTATTGTTAACATCACTACTGCCTTAAAATATAATAGCTAGCATTTGTCACTCTTAAATATTAGATATATTTACTATTAAATGCTTATCTCGATCAGTTTACAGGTTCAAATTAACTTGTTATAACGTTTTTTCTATCTTCCTCATTTTCATATACATTAGTTATACAGATAACAGTTGATTATTGCTCTAAAGCTTTTAATATGAAAGGTAAAAGATTTTACAAAATTCCTAGATTTTTTAACATGTTTGCTGCCGAAGCTAATTTGGTCCACACGTTCCAAGTTTCTATCGACATTTTTATGCTCTTAAATTTTATTTTCTGTTTATTTTTTAAATATAGATATACAAGATTACTTTTCATAATAAATAAGTTTACATAAGTACACTCGTAGTTGGCGCATATATCAATTTGTTGTATATGAAATAATATTTTTGCACCTTATGACAACTACTAAATAAACACAACTCTTCAGTGCATGTACACAAAATTTCTGCACCTGCAATACATCACTTTATGTTATTCCTACACTAGTCTCTGAACAAGAATTTAAACAGTCCATTTATCCTTGAGTGAATAAACCGGAGAAAAGATGAAAACTTAAGCTAAAAGAGTTCGCGAAATAAATAATTTATTTCAGTACTTTAAGACTCTTCTTTAGTCTCTTTCTGTATGCAAAACACTTTTACATACATTTGCTACTGCAATACTTATATTCGCTGACTTATGCAAGACGATCAATAAGGAATTGTCTTGGAACTGGCAAGTAATCTCAGTTTACCCACTGTGAGTATTCTTGCAGTTGGCAGCAAGCATGTTATATAATTTTAGATATATTTTTGTGCTTCTTAAGGATATGCAACTTTGTTGTTAATTGCTGGCGGTAATCACTATATAAAAAGAACAACTTTGATTATAAACATTTGGACTATGTATATACATTATTGTCTGAGTGCTTAAAGTGATAATTTTATTTTTTCTGCAGACACTATGGAGTGCGAGGACTGTCTTATTATAATGGATGAACTGGAAAACATTGATGGAGATACAGACAGGAACGGAATACAATTTGTAAAGACAACTGACCTTTCTATTGCAAAGCATTATGGAATCAAATTAACACCTGCCTTAGTCTATTATGAAAATCAGGTTCCCAGTATCTATGAAGGTTAGATGGTTGTGGATTGTTTTAATGTTGTTTATATTTAAATATTAGTTTTAGGCACGAGTTTGTTTAACCCTGACAATATCACTTTATTATCTACATAATAGTTTGAGTGCTTAACGTGATAAGCGACTCCAATCCCAAACTGTCTTCAAGCCTAAGAACGTGGCTTCATTATGATTAAAATTGAACTGTGAAAAGTAATTTAATTTAATGTTGACATACATAATAAAAGAAGTTTAACTCTTAAATGCATGAATTTTTATTTTTAATAAGTAAAATTTGAAATCAACCAGGAATAGGGACAGGGTGTAGCTGATGAGAAAGAAAAAAAGAAAGAAAAAAAACATGTATATTTATATCACAAAAAAAAATCTAAATTTTTCTTGCATAAATTTATCAGTATATGCAAAAATAATAATATTATTTCTTACACTTACCTTATTTCTATCCCAAAACAATTTTTCCTGTGTGTTTATATAAATTATCGTAATTCGTAACACCCGCCAAAATGAAATCGTACTCAACCAACAGCACCCCCAACAATAAAAATTGTCGCATATAAAAAAATAAATTGTCAAAGATTCTAGTTGCGTTCGGAAGCGATGAAATAGTTTTGGTAAAATCAAAATAAAAAATTTAAAAAAAACACTATGCAGAGGTTGTTACATAAAGAGATATGATGTTTTAAACATACGATGCAGATCTACATCGCTATGCATTTAAGGGTTACATTTTTTTCTTTTTTCCCATTTGTTGGAAATCTTCTGGAATAATATTTCCCAATCATTAAGGATAAGGATATTGTAATAATAACCATATATTTTTCATAAACACGCTCATAATATTCAATTGTAATAAATAGATCCCTGATGGGATATATTTATCCCACTATTAAATTCAATTGAGGCAGTATATACCACAAAAAGAATTTATTCAAAATTTCTAAAATGGCTAAATTATTACTTAATAAGAACTATTATCTAATATTTAACTGGTGATGATTACCATTTTTTGGCCTGAATAAGTTATCATAATTTGCATTGTGCGTTTGTTAAAAATTAAAAAATAATTAAGAATTGCCTTTCTAAAAATACCTTATGTCCTGTGGGATATCAAGAATTTCTACTTGTATTACAATATTCTTTACAATATAATTACAATCTCGAAAGGTTGTAGCTTTTTGTTTCAACCTGAAAAGTTGTTTTCCTCAGAAAGTAACCCAGTTAAGAAAGGGTGGAGAAAATAATTTTAAAAATATAGAAATTGCTTAAATTTGAAACTGCTTGAAACATTAATAATTCTTGGGGAAATCCGGACTATTTAACTATAATCGATTTTAAATAGTATTGCTTTAATAAATCCTTTATATTAATTTCGCTTTTGTATGTTTGTTGATGGGAGCAGAATCTGCAGAGGCCCATTTAACCCCCTTGCCGTCACCCAATCAGGCTGAAACTTGGAAGATAGGTTCGATGTTGATGACAATGCATTCTATCAAATTTTGGGGCTGTTTCTGTCACTAAAAGGTCGCTTTTACGAAATACTAATTAACCAACTTGCAGTCATTCCATCGCATTAAAATCCGACCATTGCTGAAACTCTTTCCTGTTGCTGAATTTTTTTTAATAAATAAATAATAAAATTACTTCATTCACAATTAATAAGTGATATTTGGATGACGTTCACATTCATTTTTAATAAATAAATTTTTAAACGTAGTTTGCTGCACATTTTGCTGATAAAAATGTTTCTGGTTAATGAATCCAGAAATGGCACTGTGTTAATGAATATAAAAACTGACAATGTCTATAAAGGGTTTTTTAAAAACTCGGTTTTTATGGGTTATATTATTTAAAAAATCAACTGCATTCTCCTATTTTGCAATGAAATCCATTATTATGGAGTTAATTTTTCATTAGTAGTAAAAGAGAGAAGTATGTGTAATCTTACCCAAGTATTATATATTAAATGTTGTGTGTGTTTTACAGGAGACTTGGCAGCAGAAGATGAGTTGCTGACATGGTTGCTTCATCAGAAGTCAGAAGACACTATTGAAACCGTAAATAAGGCTATGCTAGAAAAGTTAATTGAAGAAAGTCAATATTTAGTGGTTTTCTTCTGTAAGTGACATTAGCAGATTTGTTAGCTTTGAAAATTTTTGATATTGTAAATGAATTATTTTTATTGGGGATTTATTGTTGAATGGTCATGTCTGCCTTTTGAAATTATCTTCTTTGACAGTAATTGTTTAACATTTTCCAGATGAACGACTAAATATATATATTTTTCTAGGATGACGTTAAGAGTATTTATTATATATGACAGTTCAATTTAGGTGAATTTTAAAATCCTGCTCCTTTTTTTTGGGGGGGGGGGGGGGGCAACTGGTGATATTTTTTGGTTTTCTAGAAGTGAACTCTTTCACCAATATATGGAGTAATTATTAAGCATTATAATCGATCTTCTGATTACGGTTCAACCAAAACATTTATATTGCAGTAACTGTTTCACTGATTATTCAGAAAGCAAATTTTGTCCAAGGTTAAATTCTCATAAGCACTACAATTTTTTAAACGGATACAAGAAAAACAGGTACCTAATTTTTTATCTTTAATTAACAATCTAGTAAAGTACTTAATTTTTCGATTGGAAACAATTTATGTTTTTTTTTTTGCCAATGCAATAACCATTGCCAAATTGGTAATTTTTTTTTAAATAATGAAAGTAGGAAAATAAAAATGGCAAATTACACCATTCATGACAAATTTCAACGCAGTGACTAGTTTTAAATGCAATTGAAATTTGCGTGATGCTCCACACTCCTAGTTCTAGACTTATTGTTAATGAAGTTCTATAACTTTATGTAAGGTTTATTTTAAGGCATGTGATAATTATATACAATCTTATGTTTAAGCATTGTTTCTTATTGCTTGCTTGAAGCTGGTAAAATATATTTTTGTCTATGATCAGTTATCTTAAAAATCAGATATCCATGCACTCCCAGTCTCCAATTGTTTCAGATAATCGATGCTCTATTGTATTTATTGGGTTTGAGATGTCAAAATATTAACTGAAAATAAAAGTCTTACTTTGTTTCCAATCAACTAATTTTTCTTGCAAAAATTTTTTGAAATAATTTTTTATAATATAAAATAATATATATATATATATATATATATATATATATATATATATATATATATATATATATATATATATATATATATATATATATATATATATATATATATATATAACTATTTAATTAATATTACACATTAATGAGACTAATAAAACTATATAAAACTTACATATGAAACATACTTTTGAAGAACCTACTCATTGCCATCACTTCAATAATCTTTCATTACAGTAGGTCTAACACTAGACCACTTGATGTGTAATATAGATGTTTTCATTTTCTTGTAAAATTTCATGGATATTTTTTTATTAAAAAATCAATCAAGATTTTTGAAGAAGCACAATTTTCTAAATTGAAGTATTTATGGAGTTGCATTCATTTCGTCAAACTATTGAAATCTGATTATTTTAATGCACTCAAATTGAATGAACCATGGCAATTGAATTTCAAATTAAATGAACTAGGTAAAAACAAATAAATTGGTATTCACTGTATGTGAAATTAATATTTTTTCAAATTTTCTTTCACAAGTCTAGTTTTTTGCATAGTTCCGTCCAATTTAGACTTACCTTTATATAACTAACTGGTTCCTTTGTCATGATTTTACTTTTAAAGTAACTTCAAGTTGGGATTTATATTTTAATCTTACAATAAATGTTTCAGATAAGCCCCATTGCCGAGCCTGCGAACTGGCATTGCAGCAACTGGAACACATTGACGATGACACAGAACTGTATGGAATAAGTGTTGTAAAGATCTATGATTTGCAAATATCCAAACGCTATGGCATCAAAACTTTTCCAGCTTTAGTTTACTTCCGAAACGGAAATCCACTGGTTTACGATGGTTTGTTGTATATTTTTTATATGTATCATTTAATTTCAGCCTCTTTGAAAATTATTTCTCATGTATTTTGATGTCTATTGCTTGTGATTGTTTTAGTTTTGTGAATTATGTAATACTATAAAATCAAATCTGGAGTCTTATACTGGCATATATATATATATATTTTTTTTGCACGAAATATCTTTGCTATGCATTGATTTATACTAAGTTAAATGACATTTGATGCATAGTTTTCATCTTAGAGGTTGGATTCCCTGTTCACATCTGCCAAAGATGTTTGATTGAAATCCATAGTGGATATTTGTTGTAGGTGGGATGTCCAATCAGATGCAGGCTCTAGCTTTCATGAAGTATACTATTTTAATTTAGATACAGGATTTCCAATAAATGATTGACCCTTGTTGAACTTAAATATTGAAAACACAATTTTAAGATAAAAATTAATTTTTAAACCTCTGTATTTTTTTAAACATACTTTTTTCGAGTACCAATGCATCAAATGGTACATTCTTATCTTCAATCATATTTTAGTTATTTATGTTTAAAAATTTAATGGGGTCAGATATTTATTGGACCTCTGTATGAACTCTTTTGAAATCTAGGCAATTCATCCAAGCTCTTGATGTGAAAAAAATAATTAAAGTATATGATAACATTTTCAGCAACTTAAAATATCTTATTCTATAATTATGCAATACCTACTTTGTGTGATTTTTGAATTTCTCCAAATTGTTAATGTTTTGTAAACTATGTTTTTTTAACCTTTATCTGTGTGGGTGTGGGTGGATGGGGTTGATTCCTAGTACAGTAACATTTTTTTTTTATGCCTCCCTGTAAAATTAAATTTGGTACCTTTACAATGCAAAGCAAGTCCCCTGTTAGAATATGAACTTTGCAGTGTTAAAATAATTTAGCCTTTGCTATAACTCTGAACTATATCCTATGAGACAAATAATGGTTTTTCTTGACAATTTTACAATAATTGTTTTCTTTTGATTTCTTTTCAATGCAGTCTCATTTAAATTTTAGATTGAGTTGCAATGTTCTCAAAATTCTCAATTGAAGAAGTGAAGTTGGTTGTACCACATATAAATTCCAATAGGTTCTTTAACAGATGATGTACTGCATTTTACCATTTTGTGTGGGGAAAACACTGAAATCTCCCTCTGGCATTGCAGACCCATCAATTGTATCACATAGTTCCCATTGAAAGCTTATTGTTATCCATCCCCACCCTAAATAATGGACAGAAAATTATGTGAGTTATTTCATTTTATATATTAATAAACTTTTTATTCTCTACAGGAGATTTGAAAAATGAAGAAATGGTGTTAGAGTATCTGATTGATGATGATAATAGGGAGTTACCAGATGAGATTGAGACAATCAATCTCAGAATGCTGAACAAACTTGTTGAAGAATCACCATTTCTGGCAGTTTATTTCTGTAGGTATTTGTTTATATATTTCTTTTTAGGGATGTGTCAAACAGTGATTTCGGCCAAATAATGAATATTCGGCCAATGGACAAGCCGAATACCAAATATTCCGCCGACCGAATATTTTATGTTTTGTTTCCTATAAAACTTGTCTTGATTACCAATTATAATAAAAAATAGGATTATTTTATATTATAAAAACATAGATGGCTGGACCATTATTTATGACAATTGTTTAGACACGGAAAGGTTACATAACAAAAATAACTGTTCTCATATATTTAAAACTTTTCAAATGGACATATCTTATGTATGTTTAGGCAAATTTAAGGCCCATGGCACTACCTGAAATTCATAAGAAGAAAAAAACATTTTAAATTACTGTGGATGAGCCTTATAAGTTTTGACATTTTTAAAAATATT
Organism: Linyphia triangularis; assembly: GCA_963978545.1. Lineage (NCBI taxonomy): Eukaryota > Metazoa > Arthropoda > Arachnida > Araneae > Linyphiidae > Linyphia > Linyphia triangularis. The sequence goes on from OZ021730.1 coordinate 33,659,429, forward strand.
GTATAAAGAAAAGAAAATCATATTTCTTGAGTGGTATTCTTCAATAATAAAAAATTGGTAATGCATAGAAAAAAAGTATTCGGCTGCCGAATATCCAGGTATTCAACCCAACCGAATATTCAGCTTAATGACGGATTAAGCCAAATACTGAATAGATACCGAATATATTGGAATTTTTTTTCATAAACTTATGAATATGTTATTAGAATAATGGTCAGCATTAGTACACCTCTCAAACAGACACAGGTATAATAAGAAACATTGTTTATTACAAACATAGAAAGGACATGGAAGAAAGGGCAAGGGAGAATTTAAGTTAAAAGTTATGAAATGAGAAAAACATACATCCGTTAGGATGCAAGCTAACAACCAATCTGAATATGACATGCATAGTGAAAGAGTTACATAAAAGTTCCACTATACTAAACTTCAACTTAACTAGACATCACTTAGACGGTAGATCGTCTCAGTGCTCATAGGCATTTAATCCATTTTGGCGGCGTGAAAGCATAATATTCGCCAAACCACAACCCTAGAGAGAACAAAAGGCTATAAGGTTTGGCGAGAATTATGTCTTCACTCCGCCAAAATGGATTAAATACCTATGAGCACTGTGACGATCTACCGTCTAAGTGATGTCTAGTTAAGTTGAAGTTTAGTATAGGAGTTGCCACACAGGTCAGTTGATGAACTATGCAGAAGGGATGTGGGTGGATACTGCATCATGTTTATCCCAACGTGTCAGTAAAAGATAATGCAAAACAAAACATACCGTTGGTTTTCTACCAAATTTATAAAAAGCTTTTGATAGCTATTAATTAATTTTGAGACATTTTCTACTGCTAAGCAGTGGAGTTCATTAAAATATATTACATTTGTAAAATTGTGATTAAATTACTATTCTGAATACATTTTTCAGTAATTGAGATGAGTATTTGTTCCCTTCTAAAGCCTGTTTAAGTAACAAGTTTTTTTTAATTAATTCAGTTTCCTGACATTTAGTTAAGTGAGTTTAGTTAGGAGTGATATATTAAGTTACTTAATGCTATACATCTTTACTTGCCTAACTTTTTGCTCAATTACTTAGTTATTGAGTTTACTTATAATTTGCAATACATATTACAAATATATATGTGTTATCCCCTATTCCAATTGCTATATTACAAAATGAACACCTTGGAATATATAATTATAGAAATGTTAGAGCACTTGTAAATATTTTAACAAATTGGAGAAATTTTAGATATTGATAACATTTTAAAAATTTAGCAATTAAAATTTGAATGATGATTAAAATTAAAAAAGTATTCAAGATGAATTTAACAGCTATCATTTGGGCATAAAAAAGCTTTTCAAAATGAGCTAAGCGATTCAGCAAATTGAGCAATAAAGCTTTCTCATAATGATTGGAACTGGATTTAATAAACTTAGTATAGATCATTGTAAATCATGTTTATTTTATCCATCTGTTTAACGTGTGGCAATAATTATAAATTTTAAAAACATGGGAAAATTCAAATTGAAATTCCTTTGAAGTATGGTAAAACAAAAAGTTGAATGCAAAGTATAAATTACATTTTTATCATTATATATGTTTTTTAAAACATGAAATAGATCTTATTCGTCATCGATCTTTATCATTTTAGATTTTTATCATATTATAAATCTTTATCATATTTCTTTGCCCAAGACATTTAAAATTATGCAGTAAAATATAACCTAAAAGAAAATACATGACAAATACGTGATAAAAAGGATCCTTAACTTCCAGATATTTTATTTATTTATTTTGTATTCAGATACTCCTGACTGCCACGAATGTGAAAGGGTATTATTGGAATTGGAGAACATTGACAATGAGTGTGATAAATTTGGTATTGATTTGGTCAAAATAAAAGAACCTGAAGCTTTAGAGGAATATAATGTTACAAGTGTACCTGCCTTAGCTTTTTTCCGCAAACAAGTTCCTCTGTTTTATGAAGGTAAGTTTATTATTGGTACTTGAGTTTATTCAGTGTGCAATTGTCATTTATTACATGTCCATTATTTACAAATGCAAAGCTTATTCCTTATTATTATAATTTTTTTACCAGTTTCTAAGTGTTCAGTAACTATATTTGGGATCAAATCTATTCCAATTTTTGAATCAGTTGTATTCAATATTTTGAGATGTTTTCAATGACAAACTAATCATGCAAAGAATTTTATAAATTATTTTTCTCCTTTTGGATATTTATTAATTTGCTGTATATTTAGTAAAGGTAAATTGTAAAACACTAAAACTCATAAATCATTTTTGAAAAGAATATTTTAGAAAATCGTATGGGTTTGAAAAATGTATTATAAATTAAAGAATGCGTTGAAATGATTGAACATCAAATAAGCAGTGCTATAAAATTATATTTTTTGTCGAGCCATATAAAAAATTTATTCTATTGTTCCTTTATATTCTATTATTTTTTATTCCTTTTAATTATTATTCCTTTTATTTCAACATTGAGCAATGACAACACACAAAGCAGTTCATGTGCATGAGTTCCAATACGTGCTAAATGCTAGGCATGTCACTTTTGCTATGACCTTTTAATTTTCAATATAATTTTTATTGAGAGGCTAACAATTAATGAACAAGCACTAAAGTGCAGAATAGCAAGCTAGCAATTGCCATGATGAAAATTATTATTGGTGCCAATTTTTAAATTATAAATTGGTTTCATCTCTTTATTTTGAAATTTAAAATTTTCTCTAACAAACACAAAATGTGTCGAGCAATGGCAAGTTATCTACTGTTACATTTCATTTTAAGATAGACTTTGTATCGTAAATTCAGAACTATAAAAAGCTGAAATATTCCTTTTGTTCTGCAGGTGATCTGTACAATGAAGAAGAGCTTTTAAAATATTTAACGAGCAATGATGCATTTGAAATTAAAGATGAGATTGAAGAAGTGAACAGGAAGATGTTGGAGAAGTTATTAGAGGACAATGAGTTTGTTGCTGTGTTTTTCTGTAAGTTTATAATTAATAGTTTATGTTGATAGTCGATTTTGTTAAAAAAAATTGAATTACCAAAATATGAGGCATTTTGCAAAGATAATTTAAATTTAATATAAAAATCATATTTCTATCCTTATTGTTAATTATGCAAATTTTAGATTCTTTTATATCTTTTCTTTGATTATATGTAATCATCTGAATTTCTGTGGTAATTCTTTGTAACCAAAAAAACTACAAATGCTATAGTCATGTAATATTTGATTTATGTCATAGTGCAATACATCAAATTAAAGATATCTTCGTATACCAAATTTAAACTGCAAGAACAAGATGTTTTGACTTAAAGTCAACATTCATCTTCTGTTCATTACCAAAACAGCAACTGCTAAATATATATTTGAAGTTTCTCGCTAAGCTGGGTATACTAAAATTCAACAGAAGTTCACAAACTTTTGATGAAAAGATTCCTTTCATAGATGTTATGAAATCTTCTATACTTGTTTTGGTAATTGGATATCTGGTTGGATTAGAATAAATAGTTGCAAAATAATATTTTTTAATCTGGGCAAGACCTTCTGCTTACCTAGTATATATTACATTTTGCGTAAAAAGTAATATTTTTTTTTTTTAATATTTTTTTTACCAAATGTAATATGCATCATTGGTTTCATATTTAATAATGTAGTATACAACGTTGACTATTTAAAAATATTCACTCAATTTAAAAGGATGTGTAATTGATATTCAGTAAAATTAGTAGCAGCAACTTTGTAAATTTAACATTTAGTTTCAAATTTTACTTTTACAAAATTCAATAATTTTTGACAAAATTTCTCTCTTCTTCACGTTTTAGATGAAAACAACTGTGACGAATGTGAGGAAGCTTTGCATGAATTAGAGAGAATCGATGATGAAGCCGATGACTTGGATATCATGTTCGTTAAAATTAAAGATCCTCGTTATTCGAAGAAATATGGAATCACTGATCTACCTTCTCTTGTTTACTTCAGAAAGAAATTCCCTTCTATTTACAGAGGTAGACAATTTCTTATTTATGAAATGCAAGGGAATTTGGATTCATTAGCTTTATCTATAATTCTCGGGCCGATCTAGCACTATAATCCAGCGAGGTCAAACATTACTGTAATGAATTATGTTCGAATGGTTGGACCGTAATATTATACAAAAGAAAATAAATAGTGGCCACAGAATCTGGAAATCAGGGAAATGTCAGGGAGCTTTCTTATTCTGGAAAAAATCAGGGAAATATCAGGAAACTTTTAAAAAATTTGCAAAAATCAGGGATATTTTTTTTTTTTTTTTTAAGTACATTTCCCTGTCCACCCATATTTTGGTCCCATTTTCCTGGAGAATCGTAGTAATCATTAGAAGTTTCATGTTACAGTATAATTTAAACTTTTCGTTACTGCCAAAAGTATTTTTAAAAAATTGATGTTTTATCTCCTTTGGCATAAATATTCTATCTGATCTACATATCTAGAAAAATTGGGGAAATTTGAAAAAAAGTTTTCCATAAAATCAGGGAATTTTTTCCCCTGTATTTTGTGGCCATCCGGAAATATGAAATGTTTTAATTAAATTACTTGACTTAAATCTTTTTATGCTCAAGTGGTGCATGAGGCAATGAGCATAGCTTTCCATCCCTTCTGGTCTAGCGCTGCTGTCCTGGCTGTTACCCAGCTCGGCCAATCAAGAAAATTCTGTTATTTTATTATCATTTGACACCAGGTGTATTTTGTGCGTCCCCTTTTTCTTCTTCTTTCAAGTGCCTAATAAGGCCAGCACGTGTTGGGTCTGATGGAGGCATCCATAAAACATGTCCTTCCCACTGTCGTCTTTGTTTTAGTATTATTCTTATGGGTTTACAATAAGATTTTTTGTATATTTCAACATTTGATATTTTATTTGGTCAGTATATTTTAAGAATTTTTCTATTGCATTTGATCTGAAATGCATCAAGCTTATTTTAATTAAATAACAACTTATTAGTGAATTGAAAAAGTAAAAATGAATGTATTGTGTTGATGAGTAATCCAAAACAGATAATATGGGAAAATGAAACGTAAACCAATAAAAAAAAGTAATTCCAATAGAAAATTAAAAAGTAAACTGATTAAAAATATCTTTTATTTTAGGTAGTATTACCTTAAAACACCTCAACTTCTCACTTGTCTTATAGCTTGATCCGTATCACTGATATTACGTTTTTAAGTAATTAAATCATTTAAATATTTTATGTAGAGACATCGCTACTGCCCTATTGATACACCTAATATCTTGCAATAGGTGAATCACAGAAATTATACTTATATATTGGAACAGTTGACCAGTTTGTAATTGTAGTAGTAAATTTGTTATAATGATGTAAATAAACTATAACTATTAATTACCTACAGCAAATTCTGATATAGTAAATTGTTTAAAATTTTGTGCAGTTAAATTATCTCAAGACAAATTATTTCGCTACTGGTATAATACTCTGCTTTAGAGTCACATTAGTTTTGCTTTTATTTCAAGTATGTTTTGAAGGAGGATTATTTTATTTATAATACAAAATATAAAAACTATAGTTAATAACAGTGACCTTATTCAGGTGTTCTACTGTTTTACACGACTTAAGGTGTTAAGTCGAATTTGGTGAAAGGAAATGAACGGTGAATTTCAGAGAAGTTTTCCTCAGAACAAAATCAAATGTGTCATGCCTTACAACTCTCTTCTCAAAAACTGAATTATTCAAAATAATTTCTATATATAGTTACCTATTTTATTAAATTATTTTCCTGTGAAACAATTAATTGAAATATTCTGATCATTTTCTATTACATAAATTTCATGTTTTCTAAAAAAGAATTAATGAATTTTTATCTTAAAATTGTTTAGTAAGTCACTAATTAAAAGTACTTCACCCGTACCTATGTAAAAGCAACAGTTTACTAACTTTCACTCTCATTTCTTATTCTGAATATTTTCTATAAAGTAAATTTATAATTTTCCAAAAATTTTTTTTCCCTCCTTTGCTTAGTAAGTCACTGATACAATGCTCCAAAAGTACTCCCTCTGTCACCCGAATCAAAAGCAAGGGTTGTATTCCCCCTAAAATTCCTAATATTCATTACATTTTTGTGTCTCTAAAATTCCTAAAATTGTACTTACATTTTTCGATATTTCCTTAAAAAAATTAAAGACACATGAAAATTCCGTGATTTTTCTCCAAACCCCAAGGAAAAAAACCATATTCCTCAGGTGAGAAAAGTGGATTTAATTAAATGTGCATGTTTGGTCAAAATAGTATAATTGTTCTGTTACTTTATATAACTGTTACTTTGCTAAAAAGTTGTTTGATGCTCAATTTTTTTTAAATTGGTATTGTTTTGCCGATATTTAAACAAGCTTTAGAAAGAAAATGTCTGTGTTAGAAGCCTATATTAGATTCAGAAGAAATGCTCCTAAATGTTTTGGATTTATCCTTAAATTTTAAAAATTAAAAAAATTATCCCTAAAATTTTAAGAATCATCCTAAAATTTTAGAAATTATCCTTAATATTTTAAAAAGGATCCCTAATATTTTAAGAATTATCCCTAAAATTTTAAGAATTACCCCTGAAATTTTAAGAATTACTAAAATTAAAAAAATTGTCCTTAAAATTTAAAAAATTATCCCTAAAATTTTAAGAGTTATCTCTTAAATTTTAAGAATTATCTCTAAAATTTAAAAAATTATCCCTAAAATTTTAAGAATTATACCTAAAATTTTAAGAATTACCCCTAAATTATTCCTGAAATTTTTTAAATTATTCCTAAAATTCCTACCTAAATTTTTTTGAAAACTCACTGCACCCCTTGTAAAAGCAGCAGTTTACTAACTTTCACTCTTCTTGTTTCTCCTCAGGAAACCTTCTTCAGGAAGAAGAAGTGCTGGAGTGGTTGATGAAGAATCGGTATCGCCATCCAGAGATGAACCTCTTCATGTATGGCTTGGCAGCCCTTTTCCTTAGCTTCATGCTCTACACAGGCGTCCTGGTCTACTGCCGTAACAAGAACAAAGAAAAGAAGGAATGAGTTGCCTCCACATTTCAAAAGCTTTTTCTTCATCAGTCGACCACACCCAAGGCGGGTAGATAGTAGGGGAAGGTGACATTTGTACTTCTCCTCATTTTAAAGACTGCATGTTAAAATTGGGCATTGCGACCCCAGACAGTGAGAAAATAAGGATGGTAAAAGAGAGCACAAAAATGAATAACAATCTACTGACTTGAAAGTCCAATCCCTTCCTGAAACATAAGTTAAAACTGTTTACAATGTTTCATATTTATTTTGAAGCAGAATTACTTTTTGTGACGATACCTGATGTTTCCCACTTCCAATAGTGAGAAAATATCTTTAACATATTTTTAAAAAATTGTGTGTGTTCCTTGATGGAACATAAAATACCCCCTTTCCTATGAAGAAATTTTTTTATTTTTTGAAAGATCCCTGTACTGAGGAAGAATCCTATTTCTCTTCACTTACAAAGGTTGCTGCCTCTTACTTTAATTTCAAACTTTCTTTATACTTGTCACCACTCCAAAGCAATGCTTTGTTCTGCATTTTACTTAATAAAGTTATTGCTTTAAGAGAAACTATCCTAGAACTTTCAATCGATGGGTAAACTTACTATGCATCTAAATATATCACAGAAAAATATACAAGAAAAATTCCAATCTCCACCTAATTTAAAATTATCTTATTGAATTTTAGACCAATTAAATCTCATATAATTTAATTCCAAATCACCCAACACTACTTTAGTCAAGGACTATGTATTTCTAATACTAACATATCTCTTTGTTAATTACCCATGGGTTAATCACTATTTTTTATTGCACTGTTTGTTTGAAAACATAAGTTCATTTGCTCTTCGTATTCCATGTTTTCATCAACACTGCAGCCAATGATAGATTTCTTTCAGAATTTGTATTTATGAATGCTAGTGTATTTACTGCATCAAAATCCTTTTGGGGAAAAGACAAATTACGAAGTCATCTCTATAACTATCCACCCGCCTTGGACTACACCTGGACAAAAAAGAAATTCCAGATTTTACTTTGATAAGGAAACAGCTTTGTGTAATGCCTCTTACAAACACTTTTAATTCTGTACAGTTATTACAGTATTCACTTGTATGGCTTGAGGATTTGGATCGTGGAAATTTAACTGTACATAACATTTAAACTTTTGTACAAATTGTATGTACATTATACATTAAAAGTATCTTCATCTCTTTATACAGTAATGTTTCACTGCATCTATTCTGTATCATTTAAATACTAAATATAATTTTATGTGTACCCAAAATTTATTTCATGTTAACTTTCTGCTATATTTCTAATATGTTGTTTTCTTGAGCCTGATGATTGTGTCTCATTTAGTGTGGTTAGAATGTGTAAATGTTATTTGTTCTTTATAAAGAGTTCTCAAACTGGTATACACAACTACAGAGGCACACTGTAGGTCTAGGGATGATAACACTGTAAAAAAATATTCCTGTAAGAAATGGATATTGTATGAGTATTAGTAATTAGAATGCCATTACAATATACATTTATAAGGATTATAATTAGAGTTCTTTTCAGAAAAACTCGTTTCAAGTTTGAAATAAAAGTGGCTTTAACCATGGACTTTAACATCTGCTCACAAACCTAATTCAATCTTGTATGTCACTTTGGCCATCAGCCCTTGGTTTTGTTAAAATCCATGTATTTATTGTAATGCAAAGCGTGTGGGTTTCTTTGTAACAACTAGTACAATGAACTCTTTAAACCAATTTGTTATAATAGAAAAGAGAAGTCTAAAAAGTTTAATAAAGTTTACCATTGAAAAATAATTTTTAACATTGTGTACTGGTGTAAGTATATTTTATACAAATTATGAATAACTAATTCAGGGCCAAGTTTCTTTAATTTCTTCCTCTATGAGAGAAATCAACAATAAATGTGTCTTAAAATCTTGTCAGTCTCTTTCCCTGTATTTATATTGCTAATGCTAGATTTTCCAATCACAATATTTGCTAAAATATTATGTCAAACCATGATTATTATTATTTTTTTATTAAGTGCAACATCTATTTAAAGAATAAATTAAAAATTTTATAAAAGGAGCATAGTAGCTGGTTTCCTTATTAATATTTAAAACTTTTTTTAATATACATGTGCACTGGTACAATGCTATTCATTAGTTGGTGGCTTTATTATTGGCAATTAAAAACCAATGTCTTGATAAATGTGCATTTACTTATTGGAAAAGAAATCATTTGTTTTGATATTATTTGAATAAATTAAAAAGAATATAAATAAATGTTACAACTAAATGCATTGTGGGTACATTTCTGCAAGTAATGAGTTAAAAAAAAATATAGCATTAGCAGTTCAATACGGGGAAGACAGTATAGAACTTTTGAATAATTAGTGATGGATTATCAGCATTGTACCAATGCTGGTAATATTTGCTCAAACTTTAACAAAATATGTGTATGTTTTTAAGTTTTGTTTTGTGAAAACAATTAGCGTGTGTATTGAGTAAATGATCGCTTTATCACACATGTTAAAAAGAGCTTGCCACTGACATGCAATCAACCATTCAGAGCTTATGGTCAAATGCACATTACATTTAGCAGGGTGTCCAGTGGGAAAATATTTGGAATTTCTCTGACTGTTCCCAGTGGGCAATACTTTTACAATAATCCAAATGTAAATTATTGTAGACTAGATTTAACAGAGAAGCCATAGAACCTGGAAATCAGGGAAGTGTCAGGGAGCTTTCTGATTCTGGAAAAAATCGGGGAAATTTCAGGGAATTTTTTTTTTTTAATTTTGCGAAAATCGGGGAAATTGGCTATTAATTTTTAGGTACACTTCCTCTATCATTCATGTTTTGGTGCCATTATCCAGAGAATTGTGGCGGTAATCGTTGGAAATTTCACGTCATGGAATAATTTAAACTTTTCATTAACAAAACTATTCTTAAAAAATTGGTATATTATCTCTGGCATATGTGGTGTATTTAATCAGGGTGTCTGGAAAAGTTGGGGAAATTTGATAAAAATTTGTCCTAAAATCAGGGAATTTTTTTTTCCTGAATTTTGTGGCCACCCTTTTTAAAGATTTTAATTTATCAAAAAATTGATTCCATTGCAATGTTTCAAAAAATAACAAAATTGTAGATTGAATATTAAATGAAACCAACGAATAAAAATAGAAAAGGAATTTTAGTAAAGTGGGAATATGTGACAAAAGTAGAAGCAGAATAAGTCGATTGCAAAAAAATTAATTTCATCTATTGTAGAATTTCTTTTTATTGTTATTTCACTTTAAAAGGTAAAAAATATAATTCTTTGATAACTTAAATTTTTACAAAATTCCCCTGTTATTTCCAGAATTGCCAATTTCACTGATGTTTTCCCTGTTGCTGAGCCCCTTAATTATGCAAAAATCTGTTCCATTATAGTATGATTTTGCTTCCTTACTGATAAAAAAATTCCTAACATTTAATTTATCCTGGTTGCAGTACTTATTAAATTCCCAAGTTTTTTTTTTTTTTAATGCTACTTTGAACTTATTTCTATTTAAATTGATGCAATATCACAAAAGTAGAATAAAACGTTTTGAGACTTTTTTATTTTTTAGTAAATCGAAAATTCAAAGTTTGGATCACTTTTTGTATTTATACTTGAATATCTAGGTTAATGTGGATGAAAAATCTGTTTGTATTCAAGCTGAATGTAAGAAGGCGTAATCATATTACAAGCACCATTTATTCTGTGCAATTGTTTGGAACAAAATAAGCAAATGCTAATGTTTTTTTTTCAACCTTCTGGTAATTAGAATATTAACTGTGAACCATCACTATATTAAACAATATCTTATTCTATAAAATATTAATCTTTGCTGTAATTGCAGATTTTTCAATGTTAATAAGTTGAAAGTGAAAGAATGCTACACTTGCTGCTTATTAGCCATTTGAGATTAATTTATTAAAAACTAGAATTTCAATTTGTACTATCAAGAATTGTAAAAATAAAAAGATTGAATTTTATAGGTTGTTTTTAGCGCTTATTTTTTCTATCCTAACACAAAACGGACAATAAAAACAAACAAATTTAAAAATAATTTTGTTGGAAGACTTGAAATTTAGTTTTATGTAAGGCCAGTCAAGAATGTGGAAAAGAATGGAAACCTTTCCACAAAAACACATGCAATTCAAGAAGTAAAAATTTATGCTATGACATCAGCTTTAAAGAGCTGGAGGAGAGGAATTTTAGGGTCAGAACTCCCATGCTCATCTCAAGGTCCTAAAACATCCTAATGTTTTGTAATTAATCAACAACTTTGTTAAAGTAGTGCTCTTGTTGGAATACTCGATAAAAAATCATATTCAGCTACTTATTTTTACTGAACCTATCACAAATCTACTCCAAAATATGTCAATTACGCCACATTATGTGACATAATACTGTGGCTGACATGACTATCATATAAAAAACTGACTGATTTCTACTATCATCGTCTCACAATTCATATAAACTAAAATGTGGGAATCTGGAGATATATGGTTTAGATATCTATTAAAATTTAGGTCAAATCATATTTTCACGCGGTAACTAAAGATTCACTCCTTTATTAGACTTTGATTTATGTAATAATGAAAATTATTGTTTTCTATTGTTGAATCTATTGCTATTAAGGACCACATGCATTAGCTTATTCGATATAAACCTGCAGCCCGTGAAAAGATGTTTACAGTACGTCTCCAAGCGCTAGGTTAAATAGAGCTTCCTTGTATATCTTTAGCGGGTGGGGGGGGGGGGGAGTGGGAAGTGTAAAAATAATGTGTACCTTTTATTTATTGCTTTCGGAGCGAGGGGAACGTTCTTCCCGTTTAATCACTCTTTGGGTGTAGTAACCATTAACCAACGAATACGGAAATGTACTGCCTCCTTTTCTCTTTATTTCAATCACTTCACTACCATTGGATAAAGTTCAAAAAGTGAAAGACAACCTACTTTATGCGTCTCAGTTAAAAAATGTTTGTTTGAGTTCTCGACAGCCCATTATAATTGAAGTGACCAAAAGTGAGTAAAAATCCTTATTATTCCTCTTTAGAAGATGACGTCATATACCCAATTTTGAAAACAATGACGTTTTCTGTATTTATGGTCAACTGAAATGGTTTTGGCAATGTACATATTATTTACATTTGTTATCTTCCATGTTCCATGTTCTTATCTTACGCACTCCCGGCAGCATGCTAACTAAATAACATTTTTTGCAAATTCTTTAAAATTTTATTCTTTTTGTATATAGCATTTTAAACGTGTGTTGTTACAAAATAATTCACGCTTGAAGTTCCTCTGTATTGTTGGCGTTCTAAAGAACTGTTTCTCGTAAGTATGGGACAAATTCGGTTTTTAAGGGAATTATCCCACAATTTTTGTACTACTCCCTTAGAATGCTACTGTTGATGGCAGTCACTCATTAGGTTATTATGTTTCAGATGTACTAAGGGGATCTGGTGGTTTATGAAAAATAAATTAGCAGAACCAGGGTTGCGGAATTTATTATTGCATGTAAATTCATAATATTTTACATAACTTATATAAAAATAGCTATGAAGCGAGTAGTTTTCTTACTTATTCTTTTACGACAACAAGAAATAACGTTTCAACCAGTTAAGTCTGCTGTATTGTCTAGAATATCAAAAGTGTTGCCAAACGTACTTTTACAAATTTTATCTTTTAATTTATTTACAAGATATAAGTGCGCGTGCAATTGCGCTAGACTCCCTTCTCAGCGTTAGCGTTTAAGGAAGATTGTGTGACTGGAGAACCTCGCACGTCTGCCTGATCTCGTAGACTTGTTTTTTGTAAGTCTTTGAACTTCCTTCAGGAAACTTTAGTTAAGGCGTTTCATCAAGCTTTGATTTCTCAGAATGCGGTTCTTGGGAAATATCGTCTGCTTCTTTCGAAAGGAAACATGGTTTTACTCTATCTATTGAGACTCCTTTAACTTTTCCCGAGATCTCTATGTCGAAATATTTATCTATTTTTGCTCTTCAAGGATATGGTCCAAAGTAGACAAGTTGTAGTGAAGAATTGTCAATGTTATTATATAGGAAAACATGAGAACAGTTTGAGAGTTCTTTAGAAACAAAGACTTTTCTTTTAACATGGGTTGTGGTAGGTCGTGGTCTCATATCTCCTATAATTTTTTGAAGATTTTGAAAAAATTCAGACTGTTTAATTGGTGGAGTAGATGAAAAGAATTCGCCTGGTAAGGCTAAAGCAGCCCTGTATACTAGCTCAGTGGATAAGCACCCCAAGTCTTCTTTGATGGCAGATCTTATGCCAAAAAGAACGAAAGGAACGATCTGAATCCTTTGCAACGTGGGAGGGGACCAACCACATCTATGTTTAGTTGTTAGAATCTCTGTGAAGGTACTTCGAAATTTTCCAATGCTGACTGTGTATGCCTATGCACTTAAGATCGTTGTCATGATAAACATGCTCTTGCCCGTAGGTGACAGTCTTTGTTCATGTTGGGCCATATAAAGCGTTTTAAAATCAGTTTTGTTGTGGATCTTATTCCGGGGTGGGATAGGTTATGGATTGATGAAAATACTTTTTTTCAAAATTCTGCAGGTATGTATGGTGGATTATAGTTCGTAGAAATGTAGATTTTCTTGTCGCTTCCTGGCAAAGGAATTTGAATGATTTTCACTCTTGAATTGTTTCTCAGAATCTCCAAAACTTCATCTTGTGAGTTTGTTATTGCTGGAAAGTCTATTGTTGATGGTGCAGAAATGGTGTCGATACTGGAGAGAGCATCTGCGACAATGTTTTCGTCACCCTGGATGAATTGGATATCCGTTGAAAACTCGCCAATGTACGACAGTTGCCTGGCTTGCCGCTGTGAGGATGTTTCCAAATCTTGCTGAAAGCAAATGTGATCAGTTTGTGGTCTGCGTATATTGTAAACGACCGACCTTCCAAGATGTATTTGAAATGCTTAACTGCAGTATAAATGGCTAACAGTTCTCTGTCGTTGGCACTGTAATGTCTTTGTGCCTGCGTTAAAGTTCTGGAAAAGTAACTCAACAGTTGGTTTTCGTTGTTCACCATCTGATGCAAAACAGCTTCGATAGCAGTGTCAGAGGCATCAGTTGTCAGCGAGATTTCAGCTTTTTCGGATGGATGTGCCAAATTGGTGGCTTTACTAAGTGCATCCTTTAATGCTTGGAAAGCCTTTGTTGTTTCTTCAGACCTGGTAACTTGTTTTAGAGAGTTCTTTTTCATACCACTAAGCAATGATGTCAAAGGTTGTTGCAACTTAGCACAATTTGGTATGAACCGATGATAAAAAGTTCACCATGCCTAAAAATCGACGTAGACCTTTGCATAAAATTGATTCTGGGAAATTACTGATTGCATCAACTTTCTTTGGAAAGAGTTTGTGCCCTCCAGCTGATACTTCGTATCACAGGAATGCAAGTTTATACTGACCGAAATTGCACTTTGCTGCATTTATTTTTAGGCCATATTCTAGTAGCCTCTCGAAGACTGTTCGTAGATGTTGCCGATGCGTTTCTTCCTCATGAGAAGCTATCAGAATATCATCTAAGTGACAAAATACGAAATCCAGTCCCCTCAATATCATGTTCATGAAATGTGGAAACATTTGGCAGCATTTCGTAAGCCGAATGTCATGAATAGAAACTCAAATAAGCTGAAGGGTGTCAGAATTGCTGTTTTTGGTGTGTCTTCTTCGCGAACAGGGATCTGTCGATATGCCCTGACGAGATCAATGCTTGAAAAAACTGTATTTTTGGTTAACACGTAACTGCAGTCTGTTAAGAATGAGAGTGGATATCTATCGGGTGTTGTTATGTTGTTCAACGCACAGTAGTCTTCACACTGCCTCCAATCTCCTGATTTTTTCATCGCCAAATGTAGAGGACTCGGCCAACTGCTCTTGGATTCTCTACATAAACCCATTTGAATCATGTATTCAAACTCTTTCTTAGAGCTGCTTTGAGGTTTTGGCAGATAGCCTCTTAACTTTAGTGAAAATGGGTGGACCTTTCGTCTCGTTTTAGTGTTCGATATTATGTTCCTTAACCCTATTGTTGACTGTTAAATTCCAGTAACTCTGGAATCTCTTTAATAATATGTTTGTAAGGATCTTGCATGGAATTTAGAACTGGAACATTATTATAATTCTGAAAACAAGGAGTTCCGTTTATCTATAACAAGGTAGTGCCATCGATCAACTTGCGACTTTTGGAATCCACCAAAATGTTGAAATGTGAAAGAAAATCTATGCCTATAGTCGGTCTGTTCACATCGGCTATTACAAAAGGCCAAGTAAACGATCGTCTGAGATTTAGATCAAGCTTGAGTAATCTTTGGCCAAATGTTTTGATTTTCGTACTATTTGCTGCAAATAGTTCCAATTTTGAGACATTTCTTTTATCTGCAGTTAATGGAGGTATCACGGATAATTCTGCCCTGGTGTCTATTAAAAATTGGGTTGCCGATCCTTTGTCGCTTGTAAAAAGACAACTTGGCTCCACCCTGTGTGTCTTCATCGTGGATGAAAGATGACGGGGGGCTAGTTTTCCAAATGATTCAGCTGAGATCTGGAGGAAAAATTGCACGATTTCTTACATTTACATTCTTTGTCACCGAATTTGTAGTGATAGTAACATATATTATCAGACCTTTCACCACTGTAACCTCTGCCTCTTGATTTCGAACGTCGACGATAACAGGGTTGAAGGTGCTGTTGTTTGCTCAAGGCCAAAACTTGCAAGCTCAATTCACTGATTTGTTTTTGTAAGCTTTCAACCAGCTCTGTATTTACAATCGTGGACGAACTGGTGGCTATTTATGGAGAAATAGGATTTAATTCCAAAATTCGCCTGCCAAATTGCGCATCTCGCACAATAATTGAGATGGTTTCTTATCACCCAGTTCCAGTCCACTCAACAATTTTTGAGTATCGGAATCAGCATATATGGAAATTAATCTGTCTTTGATTTTGGCATACCTGTTCTCTTTCGGTGGATCTATTAAAATATACGATACTTGTCCCAATATTTCTGCCTCAACTGAACTTACAACGTAGTTGTACTTGGTGAAATCTATTCCCATGTTCCGAAACTGTGCTTCGAGGTGGATGAACCATACCTTTAGGTCCGGCTTCCAAAATGGGGGGTCTTTATCAGGAATGACAGTTTTCCTCCTTTTGGAGGATTTCCTCTTTTTTGGTTTTTTTATGAAACATTTTCCTTCGCTTTGTCACTGTTTTGAGGATCCGCATTTTTCTGATCTGAACCAGTTTCTCCTGCAAAAAGTATACTTTTCCTCATGTTTAAACAAAAGATTTTCCCTCTTAGCTCCCCTTTTCTCACAGATTACTTTACTAACTCCTAATATTTGAAATGTAATTATTATATAGTATGAGAAATTTCATTGTATCTTTAAAATTATTGAATCATCATTCCTGCATACTTTTTTTTGTTAAATTTTTGTGTATTCCTTCCGCGAGCTTTTTTAACTAATTTTTGGATTTCTTCCTTTTTGCTCTCTGATCACTCTCATCTGTTTATGCTTATCTGCGATATGACGGATGCACTTGCTTCTTCCTCGCTTGTAATTTTTATTTTAGATCGTGTCCGGAGATCACCAATGAAGCGTGTAGCTTTCTTAATTATTCTTCTAAGACAACAAGAAAATGTGTTTCAACCAGCTAAGTTCTGCTTTATTGTCTAAAATAACAAAAGTGTTGCCAAACGTACTTTAAAAAAATTTATCTTTTAATTTATTTACAAAATATAAGTGCGCATGCCATGACGCTACAAGCCAAATGTTCTTAATTTAATTATTTATTTTCTCACTAATTTAAGTCACCATACATGCTTAAATATTTATGAGTTATTATTGGTCATTAATAAGAAATTTATACAAAAATTGGTTGGTGAGCGTTAGCAAGCAGGGGGTGGTGTCCCCTAATATATTTTAAAATTGGTAAATCATTCCTTCCACATGCTTTTTTTTATAAAATTTTTGGATATCGTCCCTTCTGCATGCTTTTTTGGCGAATTTTTTGATTTCTGTCTTTTTGTTCTCTGACCAGTTTCCTCCCTGTATTTTCAAACGTGTTAAAGCGATGTTGAAGACTTATGAACTAAAACGCAATTTCTTTTAAAATCTCACCCTAAAATACCAAAGGAATTGGAAGACTTTCGCGTTACTTGTAAAGTATTGTGTGACCTTTCATCTTGCAGTGTAAGAAAATTTGTGAGTGCATTTGTCCCAAACACAAAAATTTACCAGTTGGAGGGAAAATATTTCTAATCGACCAGCGAATCACTAGAAAAATGAGGATCGGAGCTGTAGCTATTGCTACCACAAATAAAATATCAAACATTTTAAAAAGGGAAATGCTGAAATAAAAATCACAGTTTCAGCTTCAAAAAGAAAACACAAAGAAGTCTATAATGTTTCTGTAGTATAATGTCTATTCAGACTTCTTTTGTAGGGTCCTTTATATGTGAAAAAAAAATTAATTTTGTGAAAAGCAAATGATTTTGTTAGAAATTTCCAATTTTATATTTGTGAATCTTTGATGCAAAAATAAAAACAATATTAAATTTTTTAAATCTTTCATGTTGAGTTGGTACTTACAAATATTTACAATGATATCCTTCTACTCCTAGATGATTTAAATATATCTCAATTTCAAATGTACATTTTAACATGGAATTTTGTGAAAGGTCAGTTTGTTGGTTGTGGAATTTTGTAAAGGGTCTTTAAAAGGATCCAAATTTCCTCTGGCATAGACCTCTGACTACTTAATTTATTGTACACTAATTTACTGGTGGGAATGTGCAATGCCATCTGTTGGGCGGCTGCTACATTATTCTCTCTCCAGAATTTTCTCAGAAATGGAATTCGATACATGATACCACCAGTTGATAGTTGCCATCAGTGTTGGGAATTTTTTTTTTTTAAACCACGTTTTTTTTTCTTCTTTTTTTTTTTTCTAAATCCTTTTCTAATTACATGTATACTTATAAATAAAATTTGACATTAACTGGAATAATTAATGTTCAACAATTAATATTCTTTTTAAAAATAATTTTAACTACGTCAATAAACAATTGTTGCTACTTATGTGAACATTCAAATCATTTTAAATTTTAATATTTTATTTAGATAAACTACTATTTAAATTCAATGTATACTGTATAATATAATGGCAATTTTTACTGCATAATACATGGAATATTGCTCTTGGATTCATCAGTAATGGTGGTGAATTGTTTAAAGTGATATTTTAAAGTTTAGAAATAAGTTGTTAAAACACAAAACCTCTATTTTAGAAACGAATTTAAAATACAGCCTATTATTTGAGTTTAATTAATAACGTTAAATAATTATAAAACATTAATGTATCTCTTAAATTAATATAAAAACTTACTGTTCAATGGTCTTTAATTACAAGATTTATTTTAAAATAGATTGTATCTTATTCTATCTATAGCTATTATTGATGTAATTTTTCATTTACTATATCACCACTCAGTCATGTTATACCAAGAATGCAGATATTAAAAAAAAAAATACAGAAAAAAAACTAGATTATTATTTTATTACTCCCATTTAAAAACAAATTTAGGATCTAACATTTTGTTCAAAAAGAGTTTAGCTGCTTTTTGTAAACCCAGTCTGTTATGAAACAATTGTACAGCTTCAAAAGAAGAAAAGATTATATATACTTTCGTTGTAGTTCCTTTTGCAGTAAGAATTACTTTAACTTCATTCAATGCATCAGCATTAAACTTTTTTTTATATAATTTTCTTGTATTCACCATCATTCTATAACTATTACATTTTCAATAAATTTCATTAGAAAAAGATAACTTTGAAAATGAAAATTTTAAGTTAAAAGCAGAAGTTTTTTACAATATCAAATAATTTGAAAAATTTAATTGTAAATAAATAGAAATGCAATGTTAAATTATTTATAAAAAAAAAAAAAAAATTTTGAGAAAAAACTACTTGGTTTAAACCATGCCAAACCATGCCCTGGTTGCCATTGTGTGATCTAGAGAGCTTTATTAAGTTCACCGATATTTTTCTTTTATACATTATTTTCTTTATTTGGTTTTAGCTCGAGTGGTGATATATTTTACCCAACTAGCAGTTGACTTGCTAATTGTAAAAAAAATATATCACCACTAAAAAAAAATTGGGAACTTAATAAAACTCTTCCGATCACACAATAGCAACTATTATTTATATCTTGTATCAAATTCCATTTCTGATACAATTCTAGAGAGAAAGTAATGTAGCAGCCACCCAACAAATGGTGTTGCATGTTCCCACTTGTAAATTACTTTACAATAAATTCAATAGTATAAAAGCTGAGGAACCCATCTGTACATTGAGTATCCCTTTGGTACAGGCGGGTTACTCAACTTTTATATTACTAAATTTATTGTAAACTAATTTACTGGGAACGTGCAGCGCCATTTGTTGGGCGGCTGCTACATTTCACAGACAACCGAGTCACATCGTGTTCCATGCGTCTGTGGATATAAATGCATACTTGACATAGCTAAAGTAATTATATTTCTATTTTATTGTTTCGTCCATTGAAAAGTGATATTTTTAGAACTTTTTTTTCTTCCGCTGCTAATTTTCATGTGGTCTTTCTCTGTAGGTGGAGCTTATTTTTAACAAAATATTTCAAAGTGTTATGAAGAACTGCTTCACGGTTACGGTTATAGTTACAGAAACTCGAAAATTTCGAATAGCTACACCTACTTTTTTCTGTCGCGTAATGCTCAGCGCATGCGAAAACCCTAAAGAGCATTTGAACGGTACGTGTATCACAAAAAATGGACGCGTTATGCATGCACAAAAAACAGCTTTACGGCTAGCAAAAACATGATCGGGGCGCATGATTGAAATTTGCATATGACGTAAAGTTCACATGGGTGCCATTACAGGCAGTTTTATCGGTTTTCTACGCTGAATATCTGGCAAACAGCCTCCTTGTGCCCCGATAGTGTAAATGTTGGCTGTTCACAGAGCTGTTTTATGTGCGGGCATATCGTGTCCGTTTTTTTGTGATACACTTTCAGTTCTAACGCTCTTTAGGATTTTGGCATATGCTCAGCATTTTGCGACAGGAAAAAGTAGGTGCTGACATTAAAAAATTGAGTTTAACTGTAACCGTGAGCTCCATTTTCTTGTCATTCACAGGATCCTGAGCTCATACCTCCGAATAACTGTACCTGAAATCTTATCTCGATCATTTGAACAGAACGGAAGCTAGAGGTCCATAGTTTTTTTTATGACCACCCTGTACTTTACTAGTAACACGATTTTGCTTCTAAATTCTCCTTCAATATTTTACCATTTTGGTAGATTAGGAATCTTTATTTTCTGACAGGTACTTTTTGGTGTCTGGAACAAAAGCACTCATAAATTTTCTTACACTTGCAATGTAAAATGTCAAATAATGCTTTACTAGTAACTCGGTTTTGCTTCTTAATCCTCGGTTTTTTAGGGTGAGATTTTTTTTTAAATGCATTTCAGTTGATGTGCCTTGCCTTCAACAATGCTTTTACTCATTTAACAGTAGGAATGTATTTAGGCAAGCAATGAACACTTCTACTTTGAAAGAGTTTGATCCATGATGAGGAAAAAAAAATTAAAGCAACATAACCTCACCTTGGTACAGCAGGAAACATAGCTTGCCCCGGTGTTCTTCGACTCTACACTTGATCCACCTTCCCTCCAAGTTGCAATTGGGATACATTGTCCGTATATAAATGAAGAAAGCAATGTTTATTTGTTGGAACAGCAACTAGAACTTTTCTCGAAGATATGGAAAAAAATCTAAGTATCCGGAGGCAGTTAGACTTACCAGAACGTAATCAAATTTAACGCCAAGTTATTTTTAAGACCGTTCAGCACCTTTTTATCTCTGTGCCTTTTAAAGAGTAAAAAAGATGGAATTTTTACTCACCCTAGTGTGTATGATACAAAGTTTCAACTGTAATGTCATGAGCATGCCATATTATGTACATATTAAGTCCCTTGCATGTAATGTTTAAAAATTTTATCAGCTCTATCCTAATTTGTTTAATAATTTACTCAAATTGAGATCAAACATTTTCTTCTAAAAGTGTTGTATATTTACGATAGTGATGTTAAACAATTTTTATTACAGAAACACGAGTAAGCCACTACTGTGTGGTAGACGCAACAAAACGTTTTCAGACAATCATATTCTCAATCACGCAAGAGAAAAATCCCATTCATGCAACATGCGATTTTCTGATGGGCCTACTCTCAAAAGACGCCTCATCACCCACACTGGAAGAAAATCATATGTATGTGTTGTGTGCAATAAAGAATGCTTTAATAAGTCTGATCTTGCAATCCATCTCCTTGTACACACTGGAGAAAAACCACATTCTTGTGATGTGTGTAACAAGGGATTTTCTCAAAGGTGTGCTCTTGCAAGGCACCTCCTCACTCACACTGGAGAAAAACCATATTCATGCAATTTGTGCAACAAAAGATTTCCTGTTAGCGCAGCTCTCAAAGGTCACCTCCACACTCATACTGGAGAAAAGCAACATGTATGTGATGTATGCAGCAAACGATTTTCTAGAAAGTCTTATCTTTTAAGTCATCTCCTTACTCATACTGGTGAAAGGCCTCATTTATGTGACACTTGCAACAGAAGGTTTTCCGTTAAGAGCCAACTAAATAGACACCTCCTCACTCACACTGGTGAAAAGTCACATATATGTGACGTGTGCAGCAAAGGATTTCCATTGAAGACAGATCTTACAAAACATCTCCTAACTCACTCTGGAAAAAAGCCACATACATGTAATGTGTGCAGCAAGGGATTTTCTTTGAAATGCAATCTTGCAACTCACCTCCGCACTCACACTGGAGAAAAACCATATTCGTGTGATGTGTGCAAAAGGAGATTTTCTGATAGGAGTGCTTTCAAAAAGCACCTCCTCACTCATAATGGAAAAAAGCCATATACTTGTGAAGTGTGCAACAAGGGACTTTCTAGTAAGATTTATCTCAAAAGACACCTCATTTCACATAGTGGAGAAAAGACGCATATGTGTGACCTTTGCAGTAAGGGATATTTTACAAAGTCCAGTCTTGCAACCCATTATCTTACTCACGGAGAAAAAACACATATATGTGATTGGTGCCGCAAAGGTTTTTTTACAAAGGGCAATCTCAAAAGGCACCTTGTCACTCACACTGGGGAGAAACCATTTTCATGTGATGTATGTAACAAGAAATATTCTTCAAAAAGTTTTCTCAAAATTCACCTGCTCTCTCACACTGGAGAAAAACCACATTGGTGTGATGTGTGTAACATGGGATTTTATCATATCAACAATCTAAAAAGTCATCTTCTCACTCATAATGAAAAAATGCCATTTACATGTGATGTGTGCAGCAAGGGATTTTCTAGAAAGACCACTCTTGCAGGGCATCTTCTCATTCACACTGGAGAAAAGGCACATCTATGTGTTGTGTGCAACCAGAGTTTTTTTACAAAGGATGGTCTCAAAAATCATCTCCTCACTCATACTGGAGAAAAACCATATTCATGTGATATATGTAGCACAGGATTTGCTCTTAGGAGCTCTCTCAAAATTCACCTTCTCACTCACACTGGAGAAAAACCACATACGTGTGATGTGTGCAACAAGGGTTTTGCTCGAAAAAAATCGCTCAAAAGTCATCTACTCACACATACTGAAGAAAAACCATATTCATGTGATGTATGCAATAGGGGATTTAGTATAAAGAGCTATCTTGAAAGACATCGCCTTGTTCATACTGGAGAAAAACCACATACATGTGATGTGTGCAGCAAGGGTTTTGCTCGAAAAAGAGCTCTCAAAAGTCATCTCCTCACTCACACTGAAGAAACCATATTCATGCAATCTGTGTAACAAGGGATTTTCTGATAGCTCTTATGTAAATAAATATGAAAATACTTAAAATGTTTTTCCAATAAAAAAACTTTATAAATTATTTTCATGATATTTCTGATAGGTTGCTCTTACTCATGTTGAGTCTCGTATGTATGTTTTGTGTATAGCAAAGGATTTTCTAGGAAGTCAATTTTCACAAAACATTGCATAACTCGCATTGAAAAGAACTGGCATTCAAACATAGTGCAAGAAAAAGCCTTTTTTTTTTTTCCCCGACAAAGACTTACTTTAAAAGAAAGTCATTTAGGATTTAGAGTGTACTATGAGACTTTTTTCTGAAAAGTATATAAGTATATTTAAGAAGTTACACAAGGGTAAACATTAATGGGCCGTGATAACTCAATATGCGAGGCATTTTAATTTACATTGTGGTTCATTGTTCTCTAAATACTATATACGTACCTTGAATTTAATAAAGAATCTACTTCTGGTAACTTTTGCTATTATTAGTTAATTCTACACAAGTTTACTCTCACTCTTTTTTTTTTGTGGTTTATTCCTGCCTTAATTCTAACTGACAAATTAAGTCTGTTTTCTTGAGAAAAACTGACGGAAAAACAGTTTAGTTGCTCTTTGTTTGGGTTTCCTTGACATAAAACTGCACAAAGATGTTTTGGTTAGGTACTTCATGTCAACTTTTTAAAAAGTTTAATAATGTACCTGTTTTGTATGTTATATTTCATATTTAAAAACTGTGATTTAATATATTCAGTGGTTTCTTAAAAGTGAGAAAATAGCAAAGTATTGTGATGTTATATTGGAGTTGATATGTTTGTAAAAATTATGTCAGTTTTGCTTTACTTTTCTATACTTGCAATAAATGAGAGTTGAAAATAATTTATATATTATTTTTTTTTATTTTTTTTTTTTTTTTTTTTTTGGAAAAACCTTTTTTTTTATTTTCATATTTATGGTTGTTAACAAAATTTGCTATTCCAAAAAAAAATCTTGAAATATGGTCGGCTCTGAATAATCCGAATATTGCTTCTGCAATAAAACATATTTTGTAATTTGAATTTATTTCATTTGCTTTATATTTGTTGTATGTTAAAAAAGTTTAAAAGTAGTATCAATTTGAAAAAATTGGAGTCTAGAAGCTGCAAAAATTGCTACTGCTCAGTTTGAACACTATTTACTCCACTAATTTAATAAGAATTTAGCACCTTTACCTTGGTGCTTATTCAAAATGAATGAAGTTTTTTTTTTTTTTCCGGTAAGTATTGCCTTTAAGAAAAGAAATTATCTTTTAATTTAAAAAAGTATATTTATTTTACTTTTCAGTATTGTAGCTAATATTAAAAAGTAGTTTAGAAAACTGTTCATTCATATTTTTTAATTTGTTGCTTAAGTGTGATGCCTAAGGTCATTTGCAGTTGATGGAAACGATTTTGATAATGTTTCTGCATAAAAAGGGTATTTCTTGCATGGGATTTATTTCTATATGAAAGCATTGACTATAGCTCTAACTTTCCATAAACCTTTCCGAGCACTGGCATGTTAATTTTAACCCACTCCCCCTGTGTCGTTTTCCAAAATCTGTTCACTGTTTTTGAACGCTGTTTTTCTAAGGCTCGTTTTATCAAACGGAAAAGGGGTAATGCGTGAATTCATAGAAAACTTAGATTAACACTGTCATCCGCACGTCTGATCGTGTTTTTTTTTTCTTGCCGCTGGTAGGACTGGTTCAAAACATTTCGGCTATGCCTATCGCTGGCATTTTTTCGAGGTTTTCAGGATTCCGCCAACCATCAAGTTTTACTAGAGGGGGTAGTGTGCCGTTCCTTATGGGAGCAGAAAGAAAAATGGGTCGCGAATCAGGCGAATTCCCCTAGAGGCGCTGCGATCGCCTCCGTTGTATTGTTTACAAACAACTATTACATCTGTCGGATTCTGTTTCTTGAAATTAACTACATTTTCGGAGGTTCTTTATACTTTAAATAATTTAAAATCGTTTTTTCATTTCAAGGAATATTTCTTAAAGGCTGGTGAATCGGTTGAAAGAGACTCAAATTCTAAGAAACGAAAATCTAATAGAACTTGTTTCGTTCCGAAGTGTAAAACAACAACTGGTTACAAGAGCAATACCGAAAAAAAATAACTCTTTTCAATGTTCCAAAAGATATTGAACTACTTCAAAAGGGGAGAAATATTATTCCAAGGAAGAATAAAGAGCTTGGGGTGCATGATGTGGTGTGCGAGAAGCATTTTAAAGAAGAATGTATAGAACTCTTTTACAGGCATGTGATAAATGGAGAGGAAGTTTTGATTCCAAGAGGAAAGCAAAATTGATTGACGGTGCCATTCCTACAGAATATCCACAACTCCCCAGCTACTACACAAAGAAATTGCCAGAAAAATCCAAAATGACGGGAGCCTGACACCAAGAAGACCAGAATCGATGAAAGCAATGTTATACTTATGCTAAAATGATATGAAAAAAATTGTCTTTTCTCTGACCCAAAGCTGCTCTGCGAATATTGGACAAAAATTACATTCAGGGGTCCCAGACCTGCGCCAAATGCAAAAATCTGCTCCAAGCTGCTCCAAATGCTTTATTTTAGCCATATCTGCGCCAAAACGCGTTTTTTTTTTTTTTCTTTTTTTCTGCCGAAATTCTATATTGTTCGCCGCCATAATATCGCTATTGTTGAGAAATATTCCTGTATATAATCTGCGCTAACGCTGATATTTACAATTGTGCGGTGTTCGTTTTCTCCGAGTGCTATGATGATTTGCGACGCTAATGCTGACATTATTGTCAAGTTTTATGTTGTTATGACGGTCATTTTCGTCGATTCTTTCATAGATATAATAGCTCTGTAGTATTGAGTATTGCTCCAGTTAATTCGACTCTATGCTGATATTTTCGTTGGTATGATGGTAATTATTGCCGAGTACTGGGATTTCGCAATATCCGAAATTTGCCCCGAAATTACTGAGAAAATGTCGGATGTTACTGCGATGGTTTGCGACGCTAATGAAAGATATTATTGCAAATTATTGTGATAGTCAATTTCGTCGAGTCTTTCACCGATATATTAGTGCTGTTGTTGAGAATTGCTCCGGTTTATTCCTGCGCTATTGCTGATATTTTTGTTGGTGTGACGGTCATTTTCGAAGAGTGCTGCGCTTTTGTTAACATCCGATATTACCGTATCTTGCGTAAACATTACCGAGAAAATGTCAATATTACCGACATTTGTGCCGATATGTACGTTTTAGCGATGGTCATTTCTGCTGAGTCTTCAACTTACGTAATATTCTTTGTATAAATTTTCGACGATATTGTAAACGCTTTTGCTAATATTTACGCAAGTGTGGTAGTTATTTTCGCTGAAGTTTACGTTGCTGTAATAGCAGCTATTGCCGAGATTTGTGACGCTGTTTGGTGACTTAAAAAAAATACGATATTACCGAGATTACAATGGTATGGTGGTTGCTATCCACAATATTTACGTTGGTGTTATATTCGTTTTCGCCAAGATCTATGGTAATGTAATAGCAGCTATTGCCGAGATTTGCGACACTGTTTGGTGACTTATAAAAATACGATATTACTTGGATTTTGCGCGGATATTACCGAGATTGTGATGGTATGGTGGGTGCTATCCCAATATTTACATTGGTGTAATATTCGTTTTCGCCAAGGCCGATGGTAATGTAATAGCAGCTATTGCCGAGATTTGTGACGCCGATTTAGTGACATTCGTCTCAGGTAATTCTGCTTCAATTTTTTTTTTCCCCTGCTGCAAGATTTATTTTCTGCTACAATTTTTTTTTAGTTAGTTTTTTTTTTTTTTTTTTTTCCCCTACAAAAGTTTCTATTACATGCTACAAAGGGCATTTTTCCTGCTACTAAACTTGTTATTACCTGCTCCGAAAGTGATTTTTCCTGCTCCTAAACTTAATTTTACCTGCTCCAAAAGTCATTTTTCCTGCTACTAAACTTGTTATTACCTGCTCCGAAAGTAATTTTTCCTGCTCCTAAACTTAATTTTACCTGCTCCAAAAGTCATTTTTCCTGCTCCGAAACTTGATTTTTCCTGCTCCAAATCTTTCTGAGTGAGTGGGAGCCCTGTACATTTCAAAACCAAAGAAATGTTTACGTATTTGCCTTATGGACATATATTGATACAAATGTACCTGTTGATTTAATTTAAAAACCTGAGAGGCATGTTATTGTAAAAGAACTTGAAAATAAAACTGCTCTTTGTTCTATTTATATTAATGCCCGCAAAATTTGTCAATGAATGTCTCATAAATTTTCCCTTTGTAATTCCTTAAATTGATGTGTGTGCGTGATAAATTCACAATAAATAAACAAGATTCTGATTCTTCCTTTCTAATTAAAATCTGGTGGAAAAGTTTCAAATGAAATTTTAATATCTTCATTTATTTGTCTTTTATTTATTTTTAATTAGATGGTATGCTTTTTTTTTGTATAAAAATAAGTTTGGTTAGATTAACTATTGAATTGAAAAATGGAGTATTGAATTCATGTGTGTGTGTGAAAAATTCACAATAAAGAAATAAGATTCTTCCTTTCTAATTAAAATCGGGTGAGAAAGTTCCATGTGAAATTTCAATACTTTTATTTACTTTTAATTAGACGGAATGCAATTTTTTTAATTGAATTCATGTGGGTGGGTGTGAAAAATTCACAATAAAGAAGATTACATTCTTCCTTTCTAATTAAAATCAAATGAGAAAATGTCATGAAATTTCAATACTTTCTTGTATTTTCTTTTTTTTTTTTGTTGTTGTTTTAATTAGATGGTATGCAACTTTTTTTATATAAAAATTTAATATAGAGAGAGAGAAGTTTGGCTAGATTAACTGCACAATTGAGTATTTGAATTTATGGGTATGTGTGAAAAATTCACAATAAATAAAGAAAATTCTTCTAATTAAAATCATCTGGGAAGGATAAGTTTGGTTAGATTAACTATTGAACTGCAAAATGGAATATTGAATTCATGTGGTTGTGTGAAAAATTCACAATAGAAAATGGAAGATTCTTCCTTTCTTATTAAAATCAGGTGAGAAAGTTCCATATGAAATTTCAATACTTTTATTTACTTTTAATTAGATGGTATGCAATTTTTTTAATTGAATTCATGTGTGTGTGAAAAATTCACAATAAAGATTAGATTTTTCCTTTCTAATTAAAATCAGATGAGAAAATTCCTCTTGAAATGTTATTACTTTTATTTTATTTCTCTTTTATTTAATTTTTATTAGATGTTATGCTACTTTTTTATATAAAAATTTAATATATAGAGAGTATTTGAGTGGATGGAGTATTTGAATTTATGAGTATGTGTGAAAAATTCACAATAAATAAAGAAGATTCGTCCTTTCTAATTAAAATCATTTGGTAAGGATAAGTTTGATTAGATTAATTATAGATCTGCACATTGCAATTCTTTCGTGAAGGAAATCGGGACCTCGTAATTGTGTACCACACTGACATTTTAAATGATTCCTTCTGCATCTTATTATTGCATAAATTTATCATCTTTTGTCAGTGGCGCCGGAATATATTTTAGTGGTATGGCAAGAAAAGACTAGTCCACCCCCCCCCCTTCTCCTTTTCTTTTAAATTTTAAAATTTTTTCATCTGGAAAATTCAAAATATAGAGATTTTAAACAAGCCTAATATTTTTTAGTTAAAGCATTTGTTCTTCCCAACAGTGGTGGTCCGTGGCCGAAAGTGCTAGTGCGGCCGGAAACATGCGACTTACCAACAACCCCTCCCCCCAACCACACACACTTTCACAACCATGTACAATCACACGACATTTTTTTAATTATTTTAAAAATCGGATTTTTTTGCACTTAAAATTAAATAAATAAAATGATAAAAATTATTACTTAAAAATACATAATTAATACATAATAATTTCATTTCATTAAAAAATTAATTAAAATTTGACTCGTTATGATTAGCATACTTTTGAACAGTGATTACTCAAGTTTTTTAGAGCCGAGAAAAGAAATTATGGTTGGAAATTGTTCGTAATATCATTCTTAATGTTATGAATCTCCATCCAGTTTCTAGAATGTATAGTTTTGTAATAGAATTTTGTTTAACATTGAAAGTAGAAAAAATCGCAATTTTTCTAAAAACTTTTGCATTTAAAAATCTAGCAAAATTTATTTTCTTTTTCAATCAATTTGACTGAAGTTCGAAACATCTAATAGTTTATACAGATATGAATTCTCAAATCATTTTTCAAAAGATTACATCAAAATTTAGTTATCTCTGTTTAAATGAAGTTTCACGTGCCAAAAACACGATTTTGTAGATAATGAGTTGTAAAATATTCTAATTTATTTTCAGAACAAAATAGTATACATCAGACTAATGAAATAACTTTCTAGCCTTCAAAAGGTACCATTATCTTGCAAAAATTACATCTAGATATTATTTTAGAGCAGAAATTCTCAAAGGCAGCCGATATTGGAAATGGCTGCCTTGCTATGCATTACGTGGAAGGAAGGCTCTACTGGATTCCATTGGTTACCATGGCAACGTCGCAGCCAAAACGCGTTTCAGGAACACAGGCTGCCGTTCGGAGAAAGATCACCATGATTGGAAACTTTTTTTTTCTCCTCGTGAATTGAGTATTGAGGCAAGAAGTTTGCTGCTTATCGTTTTTTTTTTTTTTTTTTTTTTCCCTCCTGCCGTAGAAATTGGATCTTCTATTTAGAAAATTGAAATGTATACAATTTTAGTTTTGAACTAATAAATTTAGATGCAGCCCGACTGTAGTGCACGATCCGCCACTGCATCTCTATAGATTTAATTGATCAGGGAGAGAGGGTGTGAAGGATTTTGACTTTGTTTTAATCTTAAATTAAAACACGTTGCTATAACAACAAACAACGTTTATTAACAATTCCTTCGATCTTTACAAAATGCTAGGCCTATGCCTAAGCATTTCTCAAGCCAGTAGGTTCAGACGTCGCAGCTCTAAAGCATGCGTCTTTCCTCTCAAAGGATCCGAGTCCTTCTCCCTCTTCCACTAGGGCAAGGCAGAGAAGTGCTGTTCAAGTGGTCTGGCCATCTGGTAAACATCCATGACAAAGGTCAAGGGAGTCTACTCTTAATTGAAGTCTTTGTGATCTGTAACGACAAAATCGTCTCCAATTTCCCGTTCATCCTTTTCTACTAGTTTAGTTCTTTTTGGTTGGCAAGTTAACAAACCAAATTTTCACTGTTAACAAACCAAATTTTCACTGTTAACAAAACAAATTTTCACTGTTAACAAACCAAATTGTCACTGTTAACAAAACAAATTTTCACTGTTAACAAAACAAATATGATGTTTATGGACTAAAAAGTAAAGCTTCGTATGAATTATAAATATAGTTCAACAATATCATACAAAGAAACTTGTAAAGAGATACAGTGAACAATTCTATACCAAAAGCTATGTAAGCAATTTGCATAAAATAAGCTTGTATCATTTTCTTGTTGTATCCTATCGAAATTGAATAGACATTATTATTGAATGAATTAATATGTTTAGTGCTTAGCATTTCAAAATTGAGAGGTAGTAAAATGATCAGTCGATAACTAACTCAATTATTAGGTATAATGTTACATTTAGTACGGAAAATGTTTCAAGGACGAAACTAATGCCTATACTTCTTGCTGTTACTAAGTTTTAAAAGAAAAGTAAAAAGCAACGTAGTATACCATATGTAACTGTGTTTTACACTACCTTACAAGTACTTACAAGTTGGTTATTCTATTTTTAAGTTAGTTAAACAGCAAATGAAATTGCACTAAGTGTAAAAACGCGTCGTAAAATATTAAAAGACAAAGTGTTTGAAAACTAAACTGTATAACAACAATGTTGCACTAAAGATTGTCGTACAATATTTTAGACAAATTATTGTTCATACTTTACACACAACGTAATATTCATTTCAACAGGCATTATATGAAGAAGAAAAAAATACATGTTCTTTCATATGCAAATAAATTTAAAGTTATCAAGATAAAAGTCTAAATGAAGAAATTGACCTTTTTGATGCGTTTCGAAATCAGAAAGAGTCAAATAATTCACAGAGAATTCTTTTAATAAAAATTAAATTACCGATGTGCATAGAAAATGAATTAAATGACAGATTATCTCATCATTAATTCTGTTGAACTCACAATTTTAGCCTCTTAGTCTTAAAATTTAAAAAATATTCAGATTCGTTTTTTTTTATCACTCACTCATGTCTATTGTCTACATATCGAGAGATGTGCATGATTATGAAAATAAATTTGATTTATTTTCAAATTCCCACTGGAATATTCACATAAGATTCAGATTGGTTGATTGTATCGGATATATTTATCACAATCGCTGCCGTATCTACTCTGAAAAGATAGCGAGACTGAAGAGCGCCAAGACTTGATTCCAAAAACTCTTGCTTTCTTGGAATGTATTCTGCCTCTCCAGTGAGGATCAACCCCTGGCTTTTGATTAAGTTATTAAAAAGTAAATTAAAGAAAGCGGTAAAGTACCTAGTTCCAAACAAAATGAGACATATCAAAGTAAATTGTCTAGTGTACGAGGCTTTAGAATTGAGAAATCTTAAGTCTCGAAAAATCACATAAAAATAATGTCACGGTCGTTCTTCTTTGGTATGTTTGGAGCTGGAAGGTCTTTTAGGCAACATTAAATTAACAAAAAATTCACTAACTTGGTCATGAAATGGTCTGTGCGAAGATTATGAACTCAATACAAATTGATCAATCACTTAGGTTGTTTGTCAAGTTGAGTCGAGTTAAAGCAGTAATGTCAACCAGCCGAAGAGCAATGGTCATTGCCTCGGATTTTTTCCCTCTCTCTTTCAAATATTTCCCGCAACCAATAAAGAAGTTTCTCATTGAATCTCCGAGTTCAGAGGCGGCTTCTTCGCGGCATCCCTCAATAAAAAGCCCTTAGGGTTGCTTTAGTGGATACATCCCACCACTTTGCCTTTCTAAACATACGAAAGGATGACAAAGAAAAGGTTGTAAAGTGTCACCACTTCCCAGTCTCGTTGATGAATAAAGGAGATAGTGCAGGGGATATCTTTGTTTAGCTGGTTTGCAAAGCCAAAACTAGCGCTCTCCGCTGAAGTGGTGTTTCCCGCTGTCAAACCCAAGTTCATACACCTATTATTGGTGTCATGAAAAAACTAAGGAAATATGTTTCAACCAGGAACCAGAAACATATAATTTCAATTGAAAATGGATACTTATTAACACCAAACATCATCCTATTTCTAAAAAAAATCAATTTATATAATTTGGGAAAAAGTTGGTATGGCAGCTGCCATACTGGTTTCGGCGCCACTGTCTTCTGGCTTTGATAACTGCTTCAATTTAATTAAGAAAAAGAAAGGTCCTAAAAAGCTTAAATGTGCACCCTAGAAATATTCTGTAAGTAATTCAATGCGTGAATTTAATTCTGATGGCCGATTTCTCCCCTCAGTTATTTCTTCTGCTTTCGCTTTGTCGCTAAAGTTTCGCTCTTCCATGCATCTGAAGCGATTACAGCGCCACAGTGCGGATTTCGTCCTCTCAGGGGAAGAATTGCTATCCTAAGGGTGCTTACACAGTGGAGCCGGGATGGGTGCTTACTCGCATACTCGCACGTGCGAGGTAAAATAAAACCATGCTTATCTATGGGGACGTTCACAGTGGACTCGCATGATTCCAGGTAGGTTTTTCCTCGGATGGATGCTTACTGGCATAGTGCGGGGATACTCAGTGCGCATGTGCAACTTTGATCCGTTGCTGCTTTATATCGAGGATTTTTCTAAAATTGAGGTTATTAGTGTAAATAATTATGTGCATTGCACATAGTTACTGCATATAGTAATAACACATGTGTATTGCAAATGGGTACTGTACGTGTATATTGCAAATGCTTGTTGCAATTAGGTATTGCACATGAGTATTGCGAATAGGTATTGCCCATATATATTGAGAATAGTTATTGCACATGTGTATGCTATAAATTAGGGATTGCACATGAGTATTGCCCATAAGAATTGCAAGTAGATATTGCACATGATGATAGCAAATAGGTATTTCACATGGGTATTGCAAATAGGTATTGCATATGAGTATTGTGAATGTATATTGCACATGAGTATTCCAAAAAGGTATTGCATATGTGTATTGCACATGAATATTGCAATTCGGTATTGCATATGAGTATTGTGTATATGTATTGCACATGAGTATTCCAAATGGGTATTGCACATAAGTATTGCAATTAGATATTGCACATAAATATACCAAATAGGTATTGCACATGAGTATTGCTCATGGGTATTGCAAGTAGATATTGCACATGAGTATTGCATATGAGTTTTGTGTATGTGTATTGCACATGAGTATTCGAAATAGGTATTGCACATGTGTATTGCATATGTGTATTGCAAATAGGTATTGCACATGAGTATTGCAAATAGGTATTGCACATGAGTATTGCAAATAGGTATTGTACATGAGTATTGCAAATAGGTATTGCACATGAGTATTGCAAATAGGTATTGCATATGAGTATTGTGTATGTGTATTGCACATGAGTATTCGAAATAGGTATCGAGCACATGTGTATTGCATATGTGTATTGCAAATAGGTATTGCACATGAGTATTGCAAATAGGCATTGCATATGAGTATTGTGTATGTGTATTGCACATGAGTATTCGAAATAGGTATCGGGGGCACATGTGTATTGCATTTGTGTATTGCAAATAGGTATTGCACATGAGTATTGCAAATAGGTATTGCATATGAGTATTGTGTATGTGTATTGCACATGAGTATTCGAAATAGGTATCGGGCACATGTGTATTGCATATGCGTATTGCAAATAGGTATTGCACATGAGTATTGCAAATATTAGGTATTGCACATGGGTATTGCAAATAGATATTACAATTTTTATTCTGACATTTTTTCGAATATCCTGATATCTGTGTGGTTAGTGATCTAGTCTCGCATGCCAAAAGTGCCGGGTTCGAATCCTGGGTTTGGCATAGATGCTTGTTGTGGTTCGGAATCCACGTTAAGCTATAAGTCTCTGTTTCATTAGCCGTCATTTTGCATAAATAAGTCGTTTAGCGTACAAACCAACCGAAATGGAAGCTTGTGTAAAAGAGACCCTTTAGTGACAGCCCAAAAACTTGATAGGCTGCATCTTATCGACAACTAATCTATCTGTCAAATTTCAATTCGATTGAATGACGGCAAGTGGGTTAATTAGTCCTCAGAAGCCAAAATGGAAGCCTGTGTAAAAGCTGCCTTTTAGTGACAACCCCCGAACCTCGATAGAATGCGTACTCATCGACACCGAATATACATGCCAAGTTTCAGCCCGATCGGATGACGGCAAGTTGGTTAATTAGGTCTCAGCAGATTTGCCCGGCATCAGGCATACACATACACAAAATCGAAGTTAATATAAAATATTTAAAAATAACCCCTAAAAAAGTAAAATTTTAATATCAACTTTTTATATGCATTTCTAATTTTCATGCGCCAATTGCAACTTATTGAACTGAGATAATTTTGATAGAGTTTGACAACTACTAAAAAACAACCA
This sequence comes from Linyphia triangularis, assembly GCA_963978545.1. Classification (NCBI taxonomy): domain Eukaryota; kingdom Metazoa; phylum Arthropoda; class Arachnida; order Araneae; family Linyphiidae; genus Linyphia; species Linyphia triangularis. Next base: position 33,694,146 of record OZ021730.1, read on the forward strand.
CTCCAAAATATTTATTATTTTTTTATTTTTTTTACACCAAAACTTGATTGAATGCATCATATATAGAACAAGTATATTTGCCAAGAATTTTGCTGTGCGAAGATCTTGCTCGTCAAATTTAATAGGGAAAGGTTTCCTTCATTAAAAATCGCCAAATTGAACATGTTTGAATATAGCTTCCCTAATAGCACACATCCTCTCAGGGAGGTCCCTAGGAAGTCCCCAGTCATCCCCGGGACTATGAATGACTTCCCAGGGACCTCCCTGGGAGGATGTGTGCTATTAGGGTTAGTATCTGGATAATAGAACGTGAGTAAAAGTTTACAGGTCTGAAGAAATGCAATAAAAAGTGCGTAAAAGCGGCATTTATGTGACAGTCCCAAAACTTAATAAGAAAAAAAAATTATCATGGACAACGAGTCTACCATCCAAGTTTCAGTTCGATTGGATGACGTGAAGTAAGTTTATTACTAACACAAGCCCCAATTAAATCGTGTGTAAAAGCGGCCTGTTATTGACAGTGGTAGCCTCCAAAATTTGATGGAATGCAATCTTTATCTACAAAAATGTATTTCTCAAATTTCAGCACAATTGCTTCCCTGCAAGTTGGTTTATTCATATTTCAAAACGGTTCAAAGAAGTGTGTGCAAAAGGGGCCTTTTAGTGACAGTGGCACTCACCAAAACTTGATATAGTGCAACCGTATCGACAACAAATCTACCCTTTTTTCTATATTAGCCAAACAAAATGCTCAACTACATTCTGTAATAAAAGTTCCATGACCTAAAATTTGTGAATATACACTTTTCACTGTATCTAAAAACCAATTTCATAGCAAAATTCTTTATTTAAATTCCGATTCTATTCTTTATTCGAAACTTGGCGCTTTTGTTTTCTTCAGAGATCGTTGCTACGCGTGGTTGCTAAGAAAATCACGTGGTTTACATAGGAGTGATCCAGGGTCTATGCGAGTATAACCTGCCTGGTAACCTTCCAGGTAAACCGTCCTGTATGCGAGTAAGCACCCATCCCGGCTCCACTGTGCAAGCACCCTTACCGGATTTACAAGTTACCAGCCTTCACTTTAGGTTGAATGTTCTGTGACGTCAGCTAAGCGACCGCTGCGCTATCTATCGGTGATCACGTTAGATCGTAGGTGATTGGTTCATCGGAGTCGCCGGCGCCAGTAAATTGAAAATGTTTGGTTTACTGGAACTAGTAGTCCGGTGACGTCACTGACTGGTGATCTACACTGGAACCTCGACTGGTAGCTTGTAGGAACGGCACACAACCCCTTCTCAGCGCTGCCAGGTCTGGCGATTTTTCGCCAATGTGGCGATTTTTGAAGGCGTCTGGCGATAGGTTTTGAGGGTTTGGCGATTGCGATTTTTTGGCGATTTAAAAAAATTATTCTGGCGAATTTCAACTTTTTTTGGCTATTTTCGGATTTTTCAGTGATTTTCTGGATATTTGCTATTTTTATATATATATTTTTTTTTGTTTTATTTAAAGCAGACTTAGTTAACTTTCCTTGGTGAATGCAGGCGCCTGTTGTCTTGAATTATTGAGGATTGGTTAGAAGATACATTTATTGCACTATCATTAAAATACTTTGGCTTGCTTTTTGTTCCTTTTTTTTGTTCTCAACCATTTACTTTTAAATACTTTGCTTTTTGTAGATTATTAGGCATCAAATATGGTACTTTGATATCTATTTTTAGAATTCGGTTGTTCATTTAGAATATGGCCTATTTTTTAATTTATTTTCATTGGGGAAACAATTTTCTTTGAATTTTGTATGTTGTATTTCTAAATCCTAACTTTTGTTTGCTTTTGTGTGTGGCGTACGAATCTGAGAAAATGATAACGACAAATTAATCCACTTGCCTAGCTTTATCCATTCGATCTGAAACTTAGCAGATAGATTCGATGTCGATGGCAAATGTATCCCAGATAGCATTTTATCCTTTTAAAACCCTTGTCTAAACCTCTCAAGCGAAAAGGGAGTAAGGTTCAGATGACAAGGGAGTAACCATCATAAAACCTTGAAGAAAGGGTCCTAGTCTCCAGACGTCAAGCTTTTGGTAACCATTTCATGACACCCCTTGCCACAAGGCTTTCGCCGTAAAGGGTATGTAAACCTTTTCGGGATGAGCTTGCCACAAGGTTTTCGCCGTAAAGGGTGTGTAAACCTTTTCGTGATAAGCCTGCCACACGGTTTTTGCCGTAAGGGTTGTATAAGCCTTTTCATAATAGGCTTGCCAAAAGGTTTTCACTGTAAAGGGTGTGTAAACCTTTTCACTCTGAGGTTCCCACCCTGTAGATAGAGGAAAGGTTGCAAAAACTTTCCTTTATAAAGTACTAGCTGAATACCGGTGCTTCAAATTTTACCATGTGCATTTTAGTAATCAAAAGACATTCATGTATTCCACACTTCAGAGGTTTGATCCCGACAAACTGATTTATCAAAATAGGAATATCTTACTTTATCTATGCTTGCCCTTGTTGATACTTTTTTCAAAATTTATAATTGTGAATGTATTGGAAATGAGGCATTTGAATATCCCTTGGTTAGAACGTTTATCCCCCCCCCCCCCTGGCCGATCAGACGGTATAGAGGTTAGCGTGCTAGCTTCTAGACCGCGAGGATGCGGGTTCGAGTCCCGTGTAAGGCATGGGTGTTTGTAAATGTATGTTGGCTTGTCTAATGACGAATGTTTCGGCGCATTATAGCCCTCGTGTTGCTGATGGCGCCAGATAATCTGAAAACAACCAACCAATCCCCCCCCCCCGACCCTTTTTAATTTCTTAATTGAGATTGCAATAGTTTATTGTGTTTATGTTTGCTTTTAGTTCTAAATTTCTAAGTTGTAGCTGTATTGAAAGTGAGACATTAAGATCTTCCACGTATAGTTTCAATGTTGCGTCGACTTTTCATCCCTTAAAAATTCATTAATCGATTTTGAAAAAACTCAATTTTTCTTATTTTGTGCATTGTAACATTTGCACCAAACGGGAGTGGGACATTCGGATATCCCTTGTTTGGAACGTTTAACTCCTTTTCGGCTTCTTTAAGTTGGTTAATCGAGATCTGAATAGTTTACTTTTTCTATGTTTGTCTTTGTTGACATTTGTACCAAATATCAGAGTTGAAACCACATGGGAAGTTTGACATACGAATATACCTCGTTTGGAACGTTTAACCCCTTTTCCACCCCTATGTTTGTCTAATCGACTACACCCATGTTTGTCTAATCGATATCGGAATAGCTTAATTTTTCTATGTTTGTCTTTGTTGACATTTGTACCAATTTTCAGAGTTGTGACCATATAGGAAGTGGAACATTCGAATATTCCTCGATTGGATTGTTTATTCCCTTTTCGACCCCTTACAGTGGATTAATTGAGATCGGAATAGCTTAATTTTTCCATGTTAGTCTTCGTTGATATTTGTGCCAATAATCAGAGTTGTGACCACATGAGAAGTGTGGCATTCGTATAACCTTCGTTTGGAACGTTTATCCCTTTTCCACCCATTAAAGTGGGTAAATCAAGATTGGAATGGCTTAGATTTTTTAGGTTTGTCTTTGCTGATATTTTTACCAATTTTCAAAGTTGTGACCACATGGAAAGTGAGGCATTCGAATATCCCTCGTTTAGAACGTTAAACCCCTTTCCACCTCTTAAGGGGGTTAATCGAAATAGCTTCTTTTTTTCTATGTTTGTCTTTGTTGACATTTGTACCAATTTTCAGTGTTATGGGCATGTGGGAAGTGGGAGAATTAGTGATGAGTGAGTGAGGGCTTTGCCTTATATATAGAGACTAGCTGAATACCCGTGCTGCGCTACGAAATTTTACCATTTGCATTTTAGCGATCAAAAGACATTCATGTATTCTACACTTCAGACGTTTGCTCCCTTTTCGATCCCGACAAATTGATTTATCAAAATAGAAACTTTCCTTTGTTGACATTTTAAACGAAATTTATAATTGTGAATAGTAAACTGGAATAGTTTATTGTGTTTATGTTTGCTCTTAGTTCTAAATTTCAAAGTAGTAGCTGTATTGGAATTAAGTTAATTAGACATTAAGTTAATCCTCGTATAGTTTCAATGTTGCGTCGTCTTTTCATCCCTTAAAAATTCGTTAATCGATATTGGAATGACTTATTTTTTTAACATTTGCAAAAAAATATCAGAAAAATGACTACATTGGAAGAGGAACATTCGGATATCCCTCGTTTGGAACATTTAACCCCTTTTCGACCACTTAAAGTGTGTTAATCGAGATCGGAATAGTTTACTTTTTCTATTTTTACCATTGTTGATATTTGTGCCGATTTTCAGAGTTGTGACTATGTGGGAAGTAGGATTTTCGAATGTCCCCCGTTTGGAACGTTTAACCCCTTTTCGACCCCTTAAAGTGTGTTAATCGAGATCGGAATAGTTTACTTTTTCTATTTTTACCATTGTTGATATTTGTGCCGATTTTCAGAGTTGTGACTATGTGGGAAGTAGGATTTTCGAATGTCCCCCGTTTGGAACGTTTAACCCCTTTTCGACCCCTTAAAGTGTGTTAATGGAGATCGGAATAGTTTACTTTTTCTATTTTTACCATTGTTGATATTTGTGCCGATTTTCAGAGTTGTGACTATGTGGGAAGTAGGATTTTCGAATGTCCCCCGTTTGGAACGTTTGACCCCTTTTCGACCCCTTAAAGTGTGTTAATCGAGATCGGAATAGTTTACTTTTTCTATTTTTACCATTGTTGATATTTGTGCCGATTTTCAGAGTTGTGACTATGTGGGAAGTAGGATTTTCGAATGTCCCCCGTTTGGAACGTTTGACCCCTTTTCGACCCCTTAAAGTGTGTTAATCGAGATCGGAATAGTTTACTTTTTCTATTTTTACCATTGTTGATATTTGTGCCGATTTTCAGAGTTGTGACTATGTGGGAAGTAGGATTTTCGAATGTCCCCCGTTTGGAACGTTTGACCCCTTTTCGACCCCTTAAAGTGTGTTAATCGAGATCGGAATAGTTTACTTTTTCTATTTTTACCATTGTTGATATTTGTGCCGATTTTCAGAGTTGTGACTATGTGGGAAGTAGGATTTTCGAATGTCCCCCGTTTGGAACGTTTAACCCCTTTTCGATCCCTTAAAGTGGGTTAATCGAGATCTGAATAGTTTACTTTTTCTATTTTTACCATTGTTGATATTTGTGCCGATTTTCAGAGTTGTGACTATGTGGGAAGTGGGAGAATTAGTGATGAGTGAGTCAGTGAGTGAGTGAGTGAGTGAGGGCTTTGCCTTATATATATAGAGATCATTTATCTTTTGTGTTCAAAAAGAAACACTTAATTGGGAGAGTTCCAATATTGTCGGAAAATGCTTTAAATTTAGTGGCTAATGAAAAATTAATATTTATTCTATAGGAATTTAATTACAATTTGCCTTTAATGGTATCAATCATAACCCAATTTATTGATAAATTTTAATTTATTTGCTAGGTAGAACTTACTAGAATAATAAACATAATTTACTTTTTTTTGTAAAGAATTTAAAAAAAAAAAAAAAAGATTCAAAATTCAATAAAAAATTATGTATATATTATTAAAAAAATGCATTGAGATCTTAGTAGGTTGCGTTAGACAATTTAAATTGCATTAAAATTTGTTTTAAAGGGTTAATCCAAGCTACTTATAGTTTTATTATTAGAAACATATACAACTAAAAATGCATTTTTACTGATAATTCTTTTTTAGATAATTCTTTATTTTGAAGTAAACAAACACAAATGAGTTGCTTTTTTATTTTATACAAAGAATATAATTTAAACATGATTTTAAATATATACTACAAATATTTCTTCATTTATTTGCTGCATCTGACAAGAAGTTTCTGGAAGATTCTTGAGGAAAACTAAAGGGAATCCCATTCATTTCTATCTGAAAAAAATAAACAAATTTAAAATCTATAATAATAAAACAAGCTGTGTGTCTGTCTGTTTGTGGATCTGTTATAGAAACCTACTTAAAATTGGAGTAGAGCTCTGAAATTTTCAACACAAGAAGTTTTGACCTTCTAATTTATGAATGTCAAACAGAATGTAAAATTTTAATTAGTTCTTTTTTAATTAATATTTTAACTAACTTTTATTTTACAAAGTGACTTCAAATAGAGATACAGCTCTGAAATTTTCAACATAAGTAATTTTGGCCTTCTTATTGAACTATTAAAAAAAAGAATTTTAAATTTGTTGTTAGTTTTTTCTTTAATTAATTAATAAATATTTTACAAAACGGTTTCTAATAGAGCTACAGCTCTGAAATTTTCAACATAAGTAGATTTAGCCTTCTAATTGGACTTTTAAAAAACGGAATTTTAAATTTTTATTTAGTTCTTTTTAATTAATTAATAACTATTCTACAAAATGATATCCAATATTGATGATTGATTATGATGATTATCCAATGATCCAGAATCCTCTGAAATTTTCAACATAAGTAGTTTTTGCTTTTTATTTGGCCTTTTTTTTGAAAAACAGAGTTTCAAATTTTTATTTAGTTCCTTTTTAATTTTTTTTTTTTTTTTAATTTATTAATATATATTTAACAAAACGATGTCTAATAGAGATGCAGCTCTGAAATTTTCAACATAAGTAGTTGTGCCCTCCTAATTGGACGTTTGAAAAACAGAATTTTATATTTTTATTTAGTTCTTTTTTAATTAATTAAAAAATATTTTACAAAACGATTTCTATTTGGGCTACAGTTCTGAAATTTTCAATACAAGTAGTTTTGGCATTCTAATTGGACTATTGACAAACAGAATGTAAAAATTTTAATTTGATTTTCGATTGATTCTTTGAATTATTATTATTATTTTTTTAACAAAAAGCGACTTCTAATAGGCCTAGAGCTTTGAAAGTTTCAACATAAATAGTTTTGGCTTTCTAATTTTGCTTTCCACAAATACGTGTTAAAATAATCTTAACCCCCTGAAACCTACAGCGCCCGAGAACTATTTGTTCTGCAGAGGGTTCTCGGGCGGTTTCGGGCGTTTTGCGATCTTCGAGGTTTGGGGGGTCTGGTCAGCTTCCTCACCTCCTATGGTGTTGATTTATAGGGGGCAGTTCACTCCTATCAACTCCGAGAAGCAGAGTCTTGTGGCGAATTTTTTCTTCTTTCTTTTGCATGGGACATTTAGTAGAAACTCCTTCAGCGCGGGAACTTTTACTAGAGAATTGCCAAGTTTTACAAAATAATTTGAGTTTTGGTTCGCAAAACTTTAAATATATATGAAATAAACCATGCTATTGATATTGTTAAATAAAATTATAATATTTAGCTAAACTTCTTGAAGAAATTAATTATTTCGTCAAGACAGATCCCTCTATAAATTGTTTTAGTCGCATACAGCTGCGAACTCAAATATTTGTGAATTTTTGACTCATTTTCAAATGACGTTATTCTTTTTTTTTTTTTTTTTCTCTTTTTTTTTTCGCGAGACATAAATATATAACCCATGAAAACAAAGTTTTAAATATTAATCCTTTATATACATCGCCAATTTTTATATTCATTAACACAGCGCCGATTCTGTTAACAGCGTGTGCTTGGTGCTTGTATCTAATTTTAAATATCAAACACATTTATATCAGCAAAATGTGCGCAAACTACGTTTCAAAATGTATTTATTAGAAATGAACGTGCATTTATGCATTCACATCCAAACACCTTTTTTTTTTTTTTTTTTTTTTTTTTTTGATTAAAACAATTTTATTATTTATTTATTAAAAAAAAATTTGGCAATATCAAAGAGTTTCAACAATGATCGGCTTACTGCTATTTTAGCGCGATTGGATGAAGGCAAGTTAGTTTATTAGTATTCCGTATAAGCAACTTTTTAGTGACAATAACAGCCCCAAAATGTGAAAGAATGTATTGCCATCGACATCGAATCTATCTACCAACTTTCAGCCCGCTTGGATGACTCCAAGGTGGGTTAATTAAGCATCCGCAGACTTGCACTCTATCGACACTCACACAAAATCGAAGTTAATTTAAAGAATTCAAAGTACATCCTTTATTGAAACTTTAATGCCTCTAATACGTACGTTATGGAAATATTCGATTTTTCTTAGATGCTATTTTATAATTTTAGGTGAAATGAAAGTACTCCCCTCGCTCGATAAAAATTTAACACTCCCTGTTTCACCACGATTAATAATTTGGTATTGAAGATCAGAACAAATAAAGGATTCTACTTACGTAGAATTGCTTAGCCATATGAAGTCCGTGGCGTATACAGGGAGGAAGCTGATAGGGCTACAGCTCCCTGAAAATTGAGAAAAATTATATTTCCAAGTGTAATGTAACAATTTTTGTAAATAGTTAATACTTAATATCCTCATTTAACTAACTTTTCGAGTCAGTCATTTTTTCAAAATAATTATAACAACGAGAAATGAACACAAAAATACAAGCACATCTATTTCATTTCAAACTCTTCCGATTTTACATTTCTTTCTCATTTCTATATGCTGGGGTCATGACGTCCTTCAGATGGTCAGAGCAGAGAAAACTTACTGGTTCCCTGAAAGAGCATGCGTAGACACAAAGACTTCTCCCTCCTGATACCAATAATACAAATCTGCCATAGAAAATCTGGTAAAATTTTATGAAAGAGATTTTCTTGGTTTCCAAAACATCATCGAAGCAGATTAGGAAATATGGAAAACAAAATACAGGGTTACTACAAAAGAATCATTCATTTTCAAAACCCGACTTATTCAGAAGTATTATACTTACAAATATGATTGGTACAAGAAAACAACCGCAAAATATTTAAGTTTTATGCTCCAGGTGGTACTCAAGTTTACCCGATTTATTCAAAAGTATAATACTTTTGAATAAATCTTGTTTTGGAAATGAATGATTCTTTTGTAGTAACCCTGTAGAAAGGTTTTCTTGATGCTTTCGCAGAATGTTCTGTAGACATATTTCCGAATATACGTCACTTATTAAAAAAAAAATGTATTTTACCAGTTTCAATTGAAACTTCTGAGCTTTCAACTTTGTGATCATTAACATCATATTAAGAAATTCTATGAGCAAAACAAGGTTGAACAGACTGGCACTTTTTGTCGATTCACAACAACATAAAAATTTGGTTTCGGTAGCCAATGACATTGCCTTGTTTAGGGGATTTAGAATACACCAATAAACAGTGTTTACATTATATCATAACAGTATTTAACATTTCATAAATTTCACTGTATACACCAGCGTTGATTTTTTAACATGTTACTTCTTGCGTTGTTTGTATTATGTGTTTACATTGATTTTATTTATAACATTCATGCTTACGTTTTTTTAATAACACATGCTTAAGTTGTGTTTTAGAAACGGCACTAATGTTTATTAAATGTTCTTTTCGTTATAATGTAGAATTGTAAGATTATTTGTTTTTCAATACCTTAACAGAATAGTTGTGAAACACTGCAGTTTTAAATTTCCTTTCATTATGTTAAAAAGTGAGTAATTTTAATTTATAACTAGTTTTATTATTTTTTAATATTAGCTGCCCAACCCTCTTTCCTATTATGATCAAATGTTCAGTTTTTTAAGGCGTTACATGAATATGGCAAGAGCAGACAAAAGTCTTTTTTTTTTCTTTCAGAAAACCAAAGAAAAAAACTAAATAGTGAGTAACTATAATACTACTAAAAAAGTGTAGTAGAAGTACTGATCCTCCAATTCTAAAATGTGACTGCAAAAAATTAATAATCAAATGAAATAATCAAATAAAATTTTAAAGATTGAGACTGCTCTACAAGAAAATAGCTTATAAACACACTAAAAAAAATGGTGACTAAATAAAAATAAACATTAGAAAAATTATAATTTCACCCCATAATACTAAAAAAACATGAAAAAGTAATAAAGTAAACAACAGAAAATAATGAAGTAGTTCTTGAAGAGCTGGTCAACAAGGTTACCAGGAAAGCGACTAGCAGAAGAATTCATTGTTTTTAACACTACGCACGTTTGATTAAAAATTACAAAAGTAAAAAAAAAAGCTTACCTCAAACTTCAGGAGATAGCTTTGAGTTGTGTTTCAGCATTTTGCAGTCAGATCTTTTGAGTTGTGGAACGCAAATTTTCTGAGAAATATTGGAAAATGTATTTTAAACAGAGTTTGAAAGGAACATTGGAACAGATGTAGCATAGGACATTTGGCGATTAGAAAATTCACCAAAATTAAAAACACAGTAACTATAATAAAGTTTAAATAAAAACAAAGAAGGGCTTGTCAAGAAGAACCCGCGATATCTTTTGTATTATATGTTTACATTGATTTTATTTATAACACTCATGCTTACGTTTTTTTAATAACACATGCTTAAGTTGTGTTTTAGAAAAGGTACTAATGTTTATTAAATGTTCTTTTCGTTATAATGTAGAATTGTAAAATTATATGTTTTTCAATACCTTAACAGAATAGTTGTGAAACACTGGAGTTTTAAATTTAATTTCATTTTGTTAAAAAGTGAGTACTTTTTATTTATAACTAGTTTATTACTTTTTAATATTAGCTGCCCAACCCTCTTTCCTATTATGATCAAATGTTCAGTTTTTTAAGGCGTTACATGAATATGGCAAGAGCAGACAAAAGTCTTTTTTTTTTCTTTCAGAAAACCAAAGAAAAAAACTAAATAGTGAGTAACTATAATACTACTAAAAAAGTGTAGTAGAAGTACTGATCCTCCAATTCTAAAATGTGACTGCAAAAAATTAATAATCAAATGAAATAATCAAATAAAATTTTAAAGATTGAGACTGCTCTACAAGAAAATAGCTTATAAACACACTAAAAAAAATGGTGACTAAATAAAAATAAACATTAGAAAAATTATAATTTCACCCCATAATACTAAAAAAACATGAAAAAGTAATAAAGTAAACAACAGAAAATAATGAAGTAGTTCTTGAAGAGCTGGTCAACAAGGTTACCAGGAAAGCGACTAGCAGAAGAATTCATTGTTTTTAACACTACGCACGTTTGATTAAAAATTACAAAAGTAAAAAAAAAAGCTTACCTCAAACTTCAGGAGATAGCTTTGAGTTGTGTTTCAGCATTTTGCAGTCAGATCTTTTGAGTTGTGGAACGCAAGATTTTCTGAGAAATATTGGAAAATGTATATTAAACAGAGTTTGAAAGGAACATTGGAACAGATGTAGCATAAGACTTTTGGCGATTAGAAAATTCGCCAAAATTAAAAACACAGTAACTAAAATAAAATTTAAATAAAAACAAAGAAGGGCTTGTCAAGAAGAACCTGCGATATCTTGTTTTACTAAAAAATTTTTAAATTTATTGGATCCATACAACAAAACAAAAAGACAAAAGGTACCGAATTTTTTTTTTTAACTTCAGATGGAGAAAAGCACCTCCTCTATTTCTAACCCCCGCCCCGCAAACCAAGAAGCAGTTGGGTTCCGTGTATCTGTCAATACCATACAACAGCGTTATAGCCTTGGGAAATTGGTTAATTGGCCACACATGCTGCATGTCTGCTCTTTGACAAAAGACCAGACATGCCTTGGGGATGCACCGGAGTGTCCTTAAAGTGGGCTTGCAATATACGATTGATAAGAATGTATGAGTTCAGAGTAACATTTAATTTTAGTATGTGTGTCAAGATTTAGAATTTATACCTTTAAAATTGAATTTTTTTAAAACTAATTTCAAAAGCTAGCTATCGATACCAATAAAAGTAATTTGTTTAAAGATTTATTTATTTAAAGTTTAAATAATTATTTTTCAAAATACTAAATTTACATTCTCAAAAGCATTTGTTATTTGGGTAAATGGTATTTATATTATTCATTGATTTAAAAAGGAAATGGCCGACTAAACGGTATAGTGTTTAGCGTGCAAGCTTATAGACCGCGAGGCTGCGTGTTTGAGTCCCGTGTTAGGCATGGGTGTTGGTAAATGTATGTTGGCTTGTCTAATGACGAATGTTTCGGCGCATTATAGCCCTCGTGTTGCTGAAGGCGCCAGATAATCTGAAAACAACCAAGCAATAAGGAAATGATAAATTCATTACTTATGTAAGAACGTATCACCAGAAATTAATGCATATCTAAAATAATTATTAATTCATTGTGTTTGTAATTTATGTAGAAATTTTTTAATATTTGAGAACTACCTGGTTCAATTTGCAGGCAACGTTTTGTAAAATGTTAGGCCCTTATGATATTATTTTATCCTTTTGATTATTTTACCCTTAAGTAATATTATTGGGGGGGGGGGGGGGAGAAAAAATCTTTTTTTATACTGCTTTTTTAAAAAATGTCCGTAAAATTGTTAAAATGGTAAATACGTAATTGTTTTGAAATCCAATACATTGATTTGTTTGAAAATTTTGCCTTGAGATAAAAATTATCTAATAATCATTAGTTATTTAATAAGTTTTTCTAAAATATCAGAAAATTCTGTAAAATTGTAGTACTCGATTAATCGACAGCAAACTTTTATAATTGAAATTTTATTTTAAAATTTAAAACTTTAAAAAAAAAAATCTTTATATTGTTTTTGTCCTATCCTTTCTAGTTTGTCTAGAAAATACGATATTTTAGTATGCTGATTTATAAGTTTATATGTATTTCTTGGCCTATTATGTTGAATATGCAATAACCTCGAATACCATGAAATGAATTTAATTGAGACCTTAAACTGTTTAAATAAAGGTCACATAATCTAAAATGCTGTTTTCGAAAGTTTCCAAAATGTCTGTTCGTTGCTTTTCTTTCTTACAAAAACTACCAGTTGGAAATATTTTCTAGCGTATCCTCTTCATTTTTCTACCTAAATAAGCCAATAAAATAGCTTTCGAAAAATGTAACCTCTTACTAGGAATAAATAAATGGAAGCCGATATGCATTTCACAAGATGTTTTAACAAACTATTTTCTTAAAAATCAGTACACATAAGGACATTTTAACTTTTATTGAAACGAAAAAATTAAAACAATAATTTATTTTAATTCTTGTATTTTAATGTTTAGAAATGAATATTATTGAGATAATTTTTTTTTAGAGGCTGTATTACAGTATTTTATAAAGCCAAAACATATCATGAGAGCACCCAATTAACGCTGGTGTACTATTTCTATTACCAAAACCTTTTTTACATTTACCAGGGTTCGGCAGACGTTTCTGTGCAAAGAGCCAAACATTCAATAATCATTAGAATCGCAGTACATTTAAAGAGCGGAAATACGAGTTTTTAACAACGAACATTTTTATAGTATAAAAATCATGGCAGATGAGACCAGGCCTGTAGCCAGAGTGGGGCAAGACCTGGAAAAATCTTCGCCTGTCCTGGAAAATTTTATCCCAATCATTTGTAAACCTTTATATCTATGATTGAATAGAAACGAACATTTTGCTGCTGTTGATACTGTTGCACAAATTGTCTGTATATATTGTAAATAGTGACGTATTATTTCAAAATTCTATTGTAATTTATTTTTATCTTATTTTATTTATTAATTAATAGCGATTATACAAGTTAGAAAAAGGTGGCAACACCTAAAACCATCGAGAAGTTTCGAGATATTTCTTTTCTATGAATTGGCTGGAAATTTCGAGAATGTCTCACGCGCTTGTATATAAAAAGACTGGAGAACGGGAAAGTTTTCAGATTGACTTCGGAGTTCGTTGAAAGCGGATCGCTTTGTTTACCTATTGGAGTGAGCTTGTATAATCGCTGAATTCGAAGTTATTTTTGTTGAAGCTTGTGTTGAAGCTTGAGAGTAATTAAACTGTTGCCTGTGAATAAATTCTGTGAGTTTTCTGAAGAGAGAATAAATATTTTTAAACTGTGAAAACTGTGCCATCATTGCCTCAGTGGAAAAATTTGTAACAGTGGTGTCAGAAGTGGGGTCAAGTCATCTTGAATGCCGACTACTAGAGGAATGATGGAAGACCAAATGAAGCAGTTGATGGAAATGCTTGCTGGAATGAAAGCCTGCCAAGAAACCGCCTCAGCCGAAATAAAAGAAATGAAAGCCTGCCAAGAAACCACCGCAGCCGAAATGAAAGCCGAACTTTCCGCTACAATCGCCGCCGGTCAAGCCCGTCAAGAATCTACCAATGCTGAATTCGCTGCCGCGATTACGGGTGACATTAAAGCTTTACAAGAATCTACATCATCTATGGGTGCGTTCGTAAACGTAATTTTTTTTGGTTACGAAACCCGACTAAACTGAAACCGGCTTAAATCGTTAAGTCAGTTCTCGGCGTCTTTTACGAACGTCCAGTTATGAAGAGCGTCGTCTGCTATTTGTTTACATTGGAAGAGTTTAAAATTTACAAAAGAGCACTTTTACCGTAAAAAATGAAGGGACGTTTCGTTTTTTGATTGCCTCGTGTACAAATATAAAATTCGCATGAACATTATTTTACATATATCAATTAAAATGCTATTTTTTTTTAATATAAATATCATCTACTTATTAAGATGTACAAATCCTGTACAAAAATATTGGTTAATTTTTAGAATGTATCAAGCTGTTTTAACATAAAAAAAACAAAGACTTTGTGTTTAGAACTAAATTAAAACTTTTGAAGTTTATGCACTGTTGATGATTTAGTGTTAGCAAGAGCTAAAATATGTGTAACAATATGCAATTGGATTGAATGATAAAGGATAAACACAAATATGAATAAGATATTAAAATATAAGTTGAAACCATATTGTTACCCAAAGAGAAAGATGATCTCAAATTGAACTTAAAACACATGAAATATTTCACATTAAAAAGCTTGGAAGGAGATTTTGCTATTCAATAATAGTCAGAAATGGAAAAAGTCTTCAGCACATTAAAAATGCTGTTTGTAATATTTTTTAGTTCTTCTGCACTAATGCAACTGTTCACTTGGAAATCACCAAATTTAGAAAGCATATCAATCCCGATACCAGTAGCAAGTTTGCAACAGAAGCAGTATAAGATACCATAAGAGGTTTTTTTAGCTGAATTGGTGGTGGTGTTGTTGTTTTGTTCAATTTCTGAGTACCTCTAGATGGTTGTTTGGAAGAGTAGTTAAAATGCGCTATACGCCCCTCCCCTTGGAAACTTTACAAAATGCCGCCAAGTTGAATTGACACTACTGAATTGTACCGGTTTGTCAAAATGGATGCAAAGTTGTAATGGAACCATACTTGGTGCAAAATCCCCAAAGAAAAAGGGAGAAGGGGCATACAACGCATTCTTACTGGATGAGTTATCACCAATTTGGCGGTTTTTATCTGGTACACTTCTAACGGATGAGTACCGATATTATTTAATCGAAGCTGCATTTCCCTTTTTAAGAATTTTGTTTGCACCCTACTTCCACATTTTTATATTATTGTTGCTAATTGCTAAATCGCAATTAATTTGTTTACATTGTACTTTCAACGTTTTATATTATATACGTTACGTAAGGAGTTAAAGTGTTATGTCCCCACTGGAAACATCTTTGCTTTAGCGTTTAGTTGCAAAGGAAAAAAGTTAACAATCGAGACATATACAACTTTTTTTTTCCTATGTTCGAGGTGGTGGCTAGAGTGAATTATGATTTTTCAAAGGGCGAGGACACCCGAACGGTGATCTTTTGGAAGCAAAAAGGTTATATACTAGCGTGTGGGTGTTCAGTACAAAACACTAAATAAATCTCATTTTGCTAACCTGCCACATAAAACTACAACTTAAATAAAGGTAAACTAAGTGCCAAAACTTCACCCACAACAGTACACAAGTACATCTTTTTAATTGTTCACCTCGAAAAAGATTCTTGGCTACATAAAAATTCTTTTTTTTTACTGTCACGACTCGGATTATGTTTTTCAGCCTTTGATATATTAAAATTTTTACTGTAAAATGTCTCTACTTGGCTGAAAAATAAAATTTAAAGATGGGAGGAGGGACTAAAAACCCAAATATTTTGGAGATTAATGATACCTTGCAAGAAATGATCTTTCACGGACATTGAAAACAATTATTTCCCACACATCCTCAAACAAGCTTATGCAGTGCTAAAATTGTTACCATGAATAAAATCACCATCAATTACCCTGCTTTTCGAGAAAATACCCATGCGTCCCTCCCTTCTAAAACCACCGAAATCCATCCCCCCACCACCACACACACACACTTTTAAAAACACTCAATCTGCCTAAAAACTACTAATGAAAAATAACATTAATCTTTAAATGTAGCGACACTGAGAAGTGATTTAAGGTGTATATATATTATACTATTATGAAAATGTATTAAACTACTTTGTATAAAGATATAAGTATTTTTATTAACAAATACTGCTATGCTTGGTCAACTTTTAACTTTGGAGGATCTTTCTTTTAAGTTAAATTTCTATTCTTGTTTCATAAAAAGAAAAGCCATTTTTTAAAAAAACATTTTGGAGTTCTCTATTAATTTAATTTCATGAAAGTATGTACATTTACAAGCACTATTTAAATCCAAATAAACAGTTTTGTGTACAATGTTTAATCATTACTTCACTTAATCTTACTTCCAAGTATAAAACTACATTGCAGAATATTCATTAAAAAAACAATAAATTTTGGACCCTTGTTCAATCTTAGAGTTAGGAAGTATAAATTATTTCCTTACTAGTTAATATTTTTATTATAAGTTCAAAAATTACAGTTGAATATGGGGGTATCTCACCACTGCTTGTTTTATAATTGAGATGTTTTATTCAAGTCTGAAGAAACATGTAAAAAGTGTATCTTAAAGCTTAAAAAATTATTCTACAATTTCATATTTACTACTTAGCATTCCTTTTCACAAATGGTAACAAACAAAAGTACATATTTTAATTATACTATTTCTAACAATAATGGTGCTTGTGCTTCTAGTAGTTTTTTTTTATTAATTTCTAATCACTCTATATTAAGACAGTTATTTATAAATTAACTATTATAAGATTTTACATTGATTACCAAAAACTGAGTTGTTGCACAGTTCCTGCAATTTAAATAGTATCTTTTTCCTTTTACACCCCCTAATAGTATATATAATAGCTTTTTTTAATCACTATTTTCCTACATGGATTTTAATTTTTCAAAGCAGGCTTTCACTAAAAATTTTCAAATAGTTTATCATACTAAATACTGTCTAAGATATAATTTGACATCACAAACATTGCTAAACAATTATTTTGAATTATTGACATAGCATGTGTATTTTTCAAATCTCGTACATCTTCGCGGGAATCTTCACTAAGGTGTTCATTGTCTAAAAAAACATTTTTAAAAAGTTACAATTATGATATGCATAGTAAAATTTAAACAATTTTTCATATACTTCCATTTGGTTTAAGTGTCCGTTGCCCCAGATTTATTCTTTGAAATATTTGCTATTATATTTTAGTAACATTAATCTGCTTATTTTCTTTTGAAGCACAGCAACAATTGTGTTAGTACATATTGGTTGGCCCACCTGATGGCTGTGTGGTCAACGCTCTGGCCTTGCATGCCAAAGATACAAATCCTGGGTCGTTGTGGTTCGGAATCCACGTTAAGCTGTAGGTCCAGACTTGATTAGCCATCATTGTGCATAAAAATAGATCGCCGAGTGTACAAACTAACCTATATCGGTTATCGGACTGTTTGGTAGTTTTTCATGTTTTCTCCAAATCGAAATATGCAAGAATGGACCTAGTAAAGCCCTTGCACCATAAAACATCAACAACCAATTCGAAACACAAATATGGGAAATTTTCCCCTTCATAGACTTACACGAAAGTATCTCCTTTTCACAGAAATAATGACTTGACAATGGTTCAATACAAAAGCCCAAGGCAATTTTTAACCTGATCAATCAACTCTTTTGAAACAGTCGAAACAATTTCAAAAAGACAAATCTTTAAATGGGATAGAATTTTTTTTTAAATACATAGAATTGTAGTTTGCTAATGATTAATAAACACATAATGTTCATGTTGTATAAATATTAAAATATTTTCTTTGCACATAATTATGCATATCCATTCTTGAAGGAAATTTTCTGGCTATGCTCCAGATCAATTACATATAGAAGTAATAATAAGGAATGACATAACATTATCAAAAATTTAATGTAAAATTTAGTCTCATAAATGTATTTTTATTTACATTTTAAGACATTTTCAAAAGTTCTGTGTTCATAAAATTGAAACAAATTTAAAGATTAAATGTAATGCAACATTAATTAAATAACAGCTTTTTTAATGAGGTGGCCAACATATTAAAATTTGTTTCAAGTTAGTATTATAGAAAAGAAAACTTGGAATCAGCACTATCTGTACAGAAATAATGGGATTTGCGTTTAAAAAATTTCATTACTATTAGAATAAGTTTCAATATGAGCACAATAAGAATTCAGTTTTAGTAACAAAATTTCAAAATATACAATAAGCAATGTTATCGTATAAATTTACTTTCAAGAAAAGCCGAAGAAGTATCAAGTTTGTGTATATAAATAATAAAAAAAACATGTTAAACAAAGTAAATTTTATTGAAACCAATTTTCTCTTCAAAACTCGTGCAAATCCAAAAAATTGAGAAAAAAACAATAACTAATATAATAATTTCCACGCCAAATCAAAACATTCGAAAAACCTACACATTTACCAAGTCCAAACCCAAAACAAAGTATTTTCAGTGGGAAGGGAGGGGGGAAACACCAGCTTGAACGGAATAAACCGAAAGTTAACCAGCTTCTACCTTCGTTAAGAAAGTTCGATAACCAACTTAACTAGTTAAAAAAAATCGACTTTACGAACGGACAGTTACAAAACCAGTTAAGATTACGAACGCTTAGTTACACGGTTTTGCCTCAGGCTACATAACTCACTTTTTCAGTTCGACTTTACGAACCCAGCCTATATATTTAATAGGCAATACGTTTTTTGGGGTTAGTCCGTCCGCCTAAACTGCTCAACCAATTTTAATGATCAAGGTGTCATTTTAAAGGAAATAAGCTGTAGATTTGACAAAACGTGCCAAAATAATTTATTAACACTTTATTAATTATTTAAATTTCAATATTTTTCATCATTAAGCTACTACAAAGCCTCAATGATTTTGAATATATGAATGGCAACATCCTTACGTATGTAAACAACAAACCCATTGCTAATTTTAAAGCTCTTTTTAAACTTTTCGTTTCAAAGTTGATTTTTTCTGTTTGTCTGAAGCATTTTTGTATTAGAGTAATTATTATTTTGAAGTATTTCTATCCAGAAAATGCCTCGCGTTGGACGTCGTTCTCTAATGGGGCGACTTATCAGAATAAATAAAAGATATTGGGACTTCAATGTAAGGTCATAAGCTAATGAAGTTTTAAGTCAGAATGGGCGGATAGTATATTTAACTTTCTATTATGAAACTTGCAATTTGGGTGTTTTCTCTATTAGGCCTTAAATTAAATTTATAAAAATTTGGTTACATTTTTTATGGCTGACAAACCTATTCGAGCGCAGCGAAGCGTTTGAGGGTTGGCGAGCATTAGCGAGCAGGGGGCGAAGCCCCCTAGTCGGACATTAAAGCTTTACAAGAATCTACATCATCGGACATTAAAGCTTTAGCCGCCAAGTGTGAAACAACATCTGCAGCAGTGAATGAAATCAAAGAAGAAATGAAGATGGAGCTAGCCTCAATGGTGGAATCAACCATAATAGAAACTACCTCAAATGTTCTGCTATCCGTGAAAGAAGAAGTATTCAATGCAGTAAGAAAGGAAGTTGATGAAAAGTTTGAGGAGTTTAACGGAAAAGTTTCCACTGTGCAAGAAAAAGTTTCCACCATGCAAAGAAAAGTTTCCACCTTAAAGGAAGAGCAAGACAGATTCATTGACGTTGTTGAAGAAAGGCTGCGAAAAATGAAAACGCGTGAAGCTGTGGCCATAGCTTCACCTAATGGGGATAACGCTTCCATCCCCTTTATGGCGCCGCGCTCTAACATCAAAGTGGCCCTTTTTGATGGGAAGTCGTCTTGGCGCGTTTATCAAACGCAATTTGAAATGATTGCTTCTGCGAATGGTTGGGACGATACTTCGAAAGCTTTCCATCTCGCAGCATCTCTTCGAGGTGAAGCTGCTGACATTTTACAGACACTACCTGAAGAGAAGCGGGGAGAATTCGTGGCGCTGGCAAGTGCGTTGGAGTTAAGGTTTGGGGAGCAGCATCTAAAGGATTACAACAGACTGCAACTGAAAGTGAGACAGCAGAAGGCCAATGAAACTCTTCAAGAATTGGCATCGGATATAGAAAGACTGTCGCTCCTCGCTTTCCCTGACTGTCCCCCGGATGTACGAGACGATCTTTCTCTGCAGTATTTCATCGACGCTATTCAAGATCCCGATGTGCAGCAGGCGGTAAGGTTATCCCAAAACAAAAACCTGAAGTCGGTCCTCGTGTACGCCATGAGAGTGGAAGCCGCGCAGCTAGCTTCTGGAAAAGACCGACGATATGTGCGTTGTGCATTAGCCGAGGATTCTTCTGACTTTGTCACCAGTAAGCTTCGAGAACTGGAAAGCAAAATTGATAGAATGATGAGAAGCTATCCCGGAGCCAGGGATCGAAGGACCAGAGTCGTTTGCTGGCACTGCAAACGGGAAGGGCATCTACGACGAAACTGCCTTGATTTGAAAAAGAGAAGGAATAACACTACCACGGATTATCCACAACTGAATCTAAGAAGATGTCATCTCGCAGGGCAGAAGCTGCAATGTAGAACAGGTGAAGCCCCGACCAGTCGTTTCCACGTTTCATCCCGACAAGGAGGAAACCAGGGTTTATTCGTGAAGGGGGAGATCAACGGAACTCCATGTCGTCTAATCGTCGATTCGGGAGCGAACGTAACGATCGTAAGGACGGACGTGGCTCGTAGCCTGAACAGCCGACTCCTCTACACAGCGCCCTCTGTTTCTCTACAAACTGTGTCTGGTGGTAATATCTCTGTTCATGGGAAATTGCAAGTGGACATTGCCCTTGGATTTAACACCTACAAGCACACCGTTTATGTTGCCGAAATTGTAGATCCGTGCATTCTCGGACTAGACTTTTTGAAGAAAAATGGTATTACGCTGAATTTTGAGAAAAGCAAGCTGCAAACATGGAGAGGCGAAGTTCCTTTGCACGATCTAGACATGAAAGAGCTGTGCGTATATCGGATTGTAGCTCATGAAGACAATGCCATAGAGAATGCTGAAGAGTCCACATCTATGAAAAGTACCTCTCCAGCCTCGGAAAGAGAACCGAAGAAAGCGACGTTGATGAAACCCTCCCAGGAAGTGGTTCATGTGGAAATGGACAAAGTTAGTGAAGAGGGAATCGACATCCGTGCTCCTGTTACAAGCATCGAACGGAGGTCCCGGGATCTATCAGCTGCACCCGCGGATGATTCGGACGCAATCTCAAAATCATATAATCAGCAAGACGGGGATCAGAAACTTTCACCGCTTCTGTTGGCATACGGGAGTGCAACTCACGAGACCACCGGATTTTCTCCATCTCTAACGATGTTTGGAAGAGACCTTAGGCTCCCCAGCAACCTCCTCTTTGGACAACCACCGGACACTCCTTCCTCGCCTGTCCAGTATCTAGATGATCTGCAGGCACGTTTGGAAGCCGTACATCGGTTCGCCAGAGAGAGAAACAACATCATGACGGAGCGCATGAAGGTCCGCTACGATGCCAAGGCCACGGAACGTTCATTCCGGGAAGGTGACAAGGTGTGGTTTTGGAATCCTAAACGTCGGAAAGGACTCTCCCCTAAGCTCCAGACGAACTGGGAAGGGCCGTATGTGGTCCTTAAGAAGATCAACGACGTCGTGGTAAGGATTCAACGGACACCCTCCTGTAAACCTAGAGTTGTACATAACAATAGACTAGCCCCATATTATAGTAGAAGTGATTGAATTGCCTTTCCTCTTAAGGACTTCACTGCCCGGGACGTGCAGTCTTTAAGAAGGGGGAAATGTTGCACAAATTGTCTGTATATATTGTAAATAGTGACGTATTATTTCAAAATTCTATTGTAATTTATTTTTATCTTATTTTATTTATTAATTAATAGCGATTATACAAGTTAGAAAAAGGTGGCAACACCTAAAACCATCGAGAAGTTTCGAGATATTTCTTTTCTATGAATTGGCTGGAAATTTCGAGAATGTCTCACGCGCTTGTATATAAAAAGACTGGAGAACGGGAAAGTTTTCAGATTGACTTCGGAGTTCGTTGAAAGCGGATCGCTTTGTTTACCTATTGGAGTGAGCTTGTATAATCGCTGAATTCGAAGTTATTTTTGTTGAAGCTTGTGTTGAAGCTTGAGAGTAAGTAAACTGTTGCCTGTGAATAAATTCTGTGAGTTTTCTGAAGAGAGAATAAATATTTTTAAACTGTGAAAACTGTGCCATCATTGCCTCAGTGGAAAAATTTGTAACAATACCTTCGGTTGTAGCACAGCAACTTGCGAATCTACCTTTTCCACTTTGACGGCCATAAATTGTCCCTAAAGAATGTCAATGGGCCACGAAAGGATGGAAAATCTAGTGTTTTGGGCATTTGAAGTAGAGATAAGAGTTTTGAAATTGTTTAATATGGTGTAAAGATAGGAAATTGTTATTATACTAACATTTATCATTTTATTTTAGATTTTTTTGTAACGCTATGTATTTTAAAAAGTTTCAAAATGTTTAATATAAGACCAAGAATAGAAAAATTAATTTCTATTATTTTATATTATAATTAATAAAATATGCAAATAAATAGAAAAAGGGTTTTTATATTATAATAGTATCTGATAAATTTTTCAGAGTATTGAAAATGATAGGAGAAAATAAAGGAAAATGCAATTCTATTAGTAATGTATATATATATATATATATATATATATATATTAAAGATATAGTTTTTATATAAAAATGTAAATAACTTTTTATTGCTGAAAGAATTTCTTAAATGAAAAGTTTGTTAAAGAGTTATGTAGCTGTTCCACAAGACCAATGATAGAAAAATGTAATTTGTTTAACAATATATATTTTTAAATAGAAATGTAAGAACAGAACTTCGAAAAAACTTTTTATGTTAAAAAAACTTTTTATGTAAAAGTAACTTGTACTAATTTTTATATTTGTAATTATTTTTAAAGTAGATATTCTTAAGTTGAAATGTGTGAAAAATTAAGAGATGGACAAGCATAGAATATTTTAAAGGAATAGAATTGTATTAAATATACTTTAAAAATATTTTAATTGAAAGTTTTGTTTTTATCAAAAAAATTTCTGGTGTAGAATCTTTAAAAGAATTAATAAAAATAAAATTACATCAAAAATACATTAACAATGTTTCTTTTTTTAAATATTTTTT
Organism: Linyphia triangularis; assembly: GCA_963978545.1. Taxonomy (NCBI): domain Eukaryota; kingdom Metazoa; phylum Arthropoda; class Arachnida; order Araneae; family Linyphiidae; genus Linyphia; species Linyphia triangularis. The sequence continues at coordinate 33,717,578 of OZ021730.1, forward strand.
TGTATATGTACTTCACAAAGTGCTCTGATAAATACTCTTTTACGAATTGTATAAATTTGTAATAATTGTAAAAATTTCAATTGTAAAAATTAATTGAAAACCAATTAAATAATTTATATTTCTGCCCCTCCTGGGAAAATTTTTGCCCGTCCTACAAACTTTGGCTGGCTACGGGCCTGAATGAGACAAGTCAGCTGTCCAAATTTGGTGTTAATTAACGCATACGATTTAGTTCATTCTTTTTTAAATTCTCGATTTTTCACATCAATTTTTTTCTTCGTTTGGATGAAATCGAACTCGGGTTTTTCCAATCAAGTGTATAAAAAGCAAAGGTCGTTTTAGCAACACACGCGCATGTGTAAAATTTTACAGCAAAATTTGCCGTCTACCTCAGTCGGAGACAAGAGAACAACGAACGTCAACAAAAGCTCGATGCAATTGGAATTGTGACGCATCATGGGCGCACTCATATAGCGCATTCTGATTGCTCTGTATTTTGACTGGGAAGGTACCAGGGGGCCGCTAACTTTAAGTTGGTATTTGAGAACAGTGCTATCAGTTCATCTTACTCCTCTAATTTATCTTTGTTTTTTCTCGTTTTCTCTATTTTTCTGGTTTGAGAATACGCAGCAAGTTTAGTATTTGTTTACCCAAAGAATGAAAAAATGTATAATCATTTATTGCTTCATCTTATTCTTAGGTTAAATGTCCTGAATGCATGTGGTTATAATAACTGTGGAGATATTATCTTTTTAGTATCGACGCTAATATGTGTATATGGGCGAGGGAAGGTAATTGGGCCCTAGTTACATTTGCATAGGGGCCGAAAATCCTGTCGGCTGCCCCTGTCTGTATTTAAGGGAATGTTGGTGAAACACGGCTAAATTTCATTTCATTATGTTAAACTTACAGCACATAAGGAACATTTCTGTACCTCAGAAGTAAACTATCATAAAATGTGGGATCCCATAAATGCAATTTAGTGTTTAACATTGCACTCCTGGTAGTTTATCTTAAGTACAGATTTATAAATTGTAGTATCGTAAAAACGTGTTACGAGGTAAAAATTACGCTCAGAGTGAATTATGGAATTAAGCTATTGTTTATAACAAAGCATGTACTATTTAAAAAATTCTACCCCAACGCAATTCAATAACTTTTCGCCACAAAAATAGCTGATTTTTTTTCGACCCAAAAAACTTTTCGAAGAAACAAAAGTTACTTGTCTATGAAAAAATTGTTAATGCTTTCTAGGCTGCGTTACTATGTGTCAACAACTAATTAAGCCTATTTCTTTAAGAATTTGATAAAACGTTCCAACGCTTCCGTTTTAATAATATTATTGCAGATTGATAAAAAATTAATTAATTATAATTATAAAACAACGTACGTACCGGTTTTTACAGCGGGAATTAAAGATGAAAGTATTTCATCTTCCGTGTCCGTCAAGCTCTTGGTCAAGCTCTTTAACCAGCATTCGAAAGCCTAACTCAAAACCGGTTGCAAGATACGTCTAGTCACACACGTTTTACGGGGGAGATCTTATCTGATCTGCGGCAAGGGGAGGGGAAAGACTGCAGCCTTTGGAATTCGACCCTTTACCTACCCTTTCGAAAAGGGGGTGTTACTGATACCCTGGAATTCGACCCTTTACATATCCTTTTCGAAAGGTGTTACTTTCCAAGCTTTTCACGGCTGCCCTTTTCAAACCCTTTTATTAGAGGGGAAAGACTGCAGCCTTTGGAATTCGACCCTTTACCTACCCTTTCGAAAAGGGGGGGGGGTTACCCCTAGTAGCAATCACTGCATGGCGTTTCGTCGGCCAATGATCGGAATTCATCAAAGTCATCGGCGATTCCCCAGACTGATATATAAACACACCCGTATTTCCTCGTCTGCCGATGACCCTAAACTCATCGGCAAAAGATATCTTCCCGATATCGGTGGCCGGTGAAATTTCGGATTATCGTTTTTTGATCGGCGAAAGATATCGGAACGACATCGACAGCCGATAAAAAACTTATGTTTCTTTTTCTTGCAATTCCACTGAATTAGAGGCGATCCTTGAATGTATTTCAAATTTAAATCAAGTATACAATTTGCTAAACATTTCGCTTTGGCAATAAGTGAAAAATATTTTAAAAATAAGTGTACGAAAATTTTTAAATGTAAAAATATATTTTGAAAAAATGCAAACCACATAATTATATATTGCTTATCTAATACGTCAATAAAATCCATAAATACATTTTTTTTATAGTGTAAAAAAATATAGGAACAATTTTCTAAAATTAAAAATAAATTCTCCATTTCAATTTCAATATAAAATAAAAATATAGTCCTTGTTTTTAAATAGTTTTCATTATAATTTGCCGAACTCATTTTGGTCCGTTTTTTAAACATCTTTTAAGTAAAATAAAAATATGTTTATATGTTTCAAAAAGTTAATCAAACTAAATATAGTTTTTTAAAAAAATTAAAAATGAATTATATTTTTTTAAATGTCAAAATTATTAAGTAAACTCTTAAATTGCATTTAAAAAAATATCATAAAATGTACACGTCAATTAAAATTTTCCAAAATAGATGGCGACACTGTTTATTATGAATACAAAAACTAAATATGTTTTCATATGGGATATATATACTTTTTGGCTATAATAAATAAATTAATATCATTTTCCCAAATTTACGGAGGATTTGCTATTTTCCAAAAATTCCCCATATATAAAAAAAAATGTCGGTCAATTTTCTTGCAAAGTCTGTATGATAGTAGAGTTTTGTACTACAATACAATTGCTATACCAAGAATCGCTAGTACCATATCAGTCCAGTGGCCAAGTTACCGCGCTTCGGAAACCAACATCCATGGTTCGATTCCAGGGTAAGTAAATTAGACAATTCTGGCGTGAGTAATTTGATGGTGTTAATATCTTCGATTTGTAATATGTCACTAGAAATACTACAATATAAGAATTACGCGCTCTGGGAAAATATTTTAGTTTTGCATTATTTTAACTTGTCGTTTTTAATATTCGATACTTACATCTTTATAATTATTTAATGTTTATTAATTGGTATTTTCGACAAAATAACGACCGTTTCGATATTTTTTGAGAGCAAAATTTCCCTCGGCCTTCAAACGAATTCTTGCCGGCTTCTCCTCGAATTCGATCAGTTTCCGGACATCGGCCAATGGCCGGCCACGGGGACAAAATGGATTAGTTGCCAAGGGAAAGATATGTTTAGGGTGAGTTTCCGGTGAATCGCCAATCATCGGCGATTCACCTGGGGATGGAATTCCGATCATCGCCCGAGGTAAAATTGCTACTAGGGACTGATGCCCTGGAATTTGACCCTTTACATATCCTTTTCGAAAGGTGTTACTTTCCAAGCTTTTCACGGCTGCCCTTTTCAAACCCTTTTATTAGAGGGTTACTCGGCAAGCTTCCCAGATAGCATGCAAGCTTACGAAAACCTTGTCATATGCTTGTCATTAGACTTGCAGTTCTAAGCTTGCCGAGTAACCCTCTAATAAAAGGGTTTGAAAAGGGCAGCCGTGAAAAGCTTGGAAAGTAACACCTTTCGAAAAGGATTTGTAAAGGGTCGAATTCCAGGGCATCAGCAACCCCCCCTTTTCGAAAGGGTAGGTAAAGGGTCGAATTCCAAAGGCTGCAGTCTTTCCCCTCTAATAAAAGGGTTCGAAAAGGGCAGCCGTGAAAAGCTTGGAAAGTAACACCTTTCGAAAAGGATATGTAAAGGGTCGAATTCCAGGGCATCAGCAACCCCCCCTTTTCGAAAGGGTAGGTAAAGGGTCGAATTCCAAAGGCTGCAGTCTTTCCCCTCCCCTTGCCGCAGATCAGATAAGATCTCCCCCGTAAAACGTGTGTGACTAGACTTATCTTGCAACCGGTTTTGAGTTTGGCATTCGAATGTTGGTTAAAGAGCTTGACCAAGAGCTTGACGGACACGGAAGATGAAATACTTTCATCTTTAATTCCCGCTGTAAAAACCGGTACGTACGTTGTTTTATAATTATAATTAATTAATTTTTTATCAATCTGCAATAATATTATTAAAACATAAGCGTTGGAACGTTTTATCAAATTCTTATAGAAATATGCTTAATTAGTTGTTGACACATAGTAACGCAGCCTAGAAAACATTAACAATTTTTTCATAGACAAGTAACTTTTTTGTTTCTTCGAAAAGTTTTATGGGCCGAAAAAAAATCAGCTATTTTTGTGGCGAAAAGTTATTGAATTGCGTTGGGGTAGAATTTTTTAAATAGTACATGCTTTGTTATAAACAATAGCTTAATTTCATAATTCACTCTGAGCGTAATTTTTACCTCGTAACACGTTTTTACGATACTACAATTTATAAATCTGTACTTAAGATAAACTACCAGGAGTGCAATGTTAAACACTAAATTGCATTTATGGGATCCCGCATTTTATGATAGTTTACTTCTGAGGTACAGAAATGTTCCTTATGTGCTGTAAGTTTAACATAATGAAATAAAATTTAGCCGTGTTTCACCAACATTCCCTTAAATACAGACAGGGCAGCCGACAGGATTTTCGGCCCCTATGCAAATGTAACTCGGGCCCAATTACCCTCCCTCGCCCATATACACATATTAGCGTCGATACTAAAAAGATAATATCTCCACAGTTATTATAGCCATATGCATTCAGGACATTTAACCTAAGAATAAGATGAAGCAATAAATGATTATACATTTTTTCATTGTTTGGGTAAACAAATACTAAACTTGCTGCGTATTCTCAAACCAGAAATATAGAGAAAACGAGAAAAAACAAAGATAAATTAGAGGAGTAAGATGAACTGATAGCACTGTTCTCAAATACCAACTTAAAGTTAGCGGCCCCCTGGTACCTTCCCAGTCAAAATACAGAGCAATCAGAATGCGCTATAGGAGTGCGCCCATGATGCGTCACAATTCCAATTGCATCGAGCTTTTGTTGACGTTCGTTGTTCTCTTGTCTCCGACTGAGGTAGACGGCAAATTTTGCTGTAAAATTTTACACATGCGCGTGTTGCTAAAACGACCTTTGCTTTTTATACACTTGATTGGAAAAACCCGAGTTCGATTTCATCCAAAACGAAGAAAAAAATTGATGTGAAAAATCGAGAATTTAAAAAAGAATGAATTAAATCGTATGCGTTAATTAACACCAAATTTGGACAGCTGACTTGTCTCATTCAGGCCCGTAGCCAGCCAAAGTTTGTAGGACGGGCAAAAATTTTCCCAGGAGGGGCAGAAATATAAATTATTTAATTGGTTTTCAATTAATTTTTACAATTGAAATTTTTACAATTGAAATTTTTACAATTATTACAAATTTATACAATTTTTACAATTCGTAAAAGAGTATTTATCAGAGCACTTTGTGAAGTACATATACAAAAAAATATTTAAAAAAAGAAACATTGTTAATGTAATTTTATTTTTATTAATTCTTTTAAAGATTCTACACCAGAAATTTTTTTGATAAAAACAAAACTTTCAATTAAAAAATTTTTAAAGTATATTTAATACAATTCTATTCCTTTAAAATATTCTATGCTTGTCCATCTCTTAATTTTTCACACATTTCAACTTAAGAATATCTACTTTAAAAATAATTACAAATATAAAAATTAGTAAAAGTTACTTTTACATAAAAAGTTTTTTTTAACATAAAAAGTTTTTTTAACATAAAAAGTTTTTTCGAAGTTCTGTTCTTACATTTCTATTTAAAAATATATATTGTTAAACAAATTACATTTTTTTATCATTGGTCTTGTGGAACAGCTACATAACTCTTTAACAAACTTTTCATTTAAGAAATTCTTTCAGCAATAAAAAGTTATTTACATTTTTATATAAAAACTATATCTTTAATATATATATATATATATATATATATATATATATATATATATATATATATATATATATATATATATATATATATATATATATACACACATTACTAATAGAATTGTATTTTCCTTTATTTTCTCCTATCATTTTCAATACTCTGAAAAATTTATCAGATACTATTATAATATAAAAACCCTTTTTCTATTTATTTGCATATTTTATTAATTATAATATAAAATAATAGAAATTCATTTTTCTATTCTTGGTCTTATATTAAACATTTTGAAACTTTTTAAAATACATAGCGTAACAAAAAAATCTAAAATAAAATGATAAATGTTAGTATAATAGCAATTTCCTATCTTTACACCATATTAAACAATTTCAAAACTCTTATATCTACTTCAAATGCCCAAAACACTAGATTTGCCATCCTTTCGTGGCCCATTGACATTCTTTAGGGACAATTTATGGCCGTCAAAGTGGAAAAGGTAGATTCGCAAGTTGCTGTGCTACAACCGAAGGTATCAACAGCAGCAAAATGTTCGTTTCTATTCAATCATAGATATAAAGGTTTACAAATGATTGGGATAAAATTTTCCAGGACAGGCGAAGATTTGTCCAGGTCTTGCCCCACTCTGGCTACAGGCCTGGTCTCATCTGCCATGATTTTTATACTATAAAAATGTTCGTTGTTAAAAACTCGTATTTCCGCTCTTTAAATGTACTGCGATTCTGATGATTATTGAATGTTTGGCTCTTTGCACAGAAACGTCTGCCGAACCCTGGTAAATGTAAAAAAGGTTTTGGTAATAGAAATAGTACACCAGCGTTAATTGGGTGCTCTCATGATATGTTTTGGCTTTATAAAATACTGTAATACAGCCTCGAAAAAAAATTATCTCAATAATATTCATTTCTAAACATTAAAATACAAGAATTAAAATAAATTATTGTTTTAATTTTTTCGTTTCAATAAAAGTTAAAATGTCCTTATGTGTAATGATTTTTAAGAAAATAGTTTGTTAAAACATCTTGTGAAATGCATATCGGCTTCCATTTATTTATTCCTAGTAAGAGGTTACATTTTTCGAAAGCTATTTTATTGGCTTTTAGGTAGAAAAATGAAGAGGCAAACTCCCATACGCTAGAAAATATTTCCAACTGGTAGTTTTTGTAAGAAAGAAAAGCAACGAACAGACATTTTGGAAACTTTCGAAAACAGCATTTTAGATTATGTGACCTTTATTTAAACAGTTTAAGGTCTCAATTAAATTCATTTCATGGTATTCGAGGTTATTGCATATTCAACATAATAGGCCAAGAAATACATATAAACTTATAAATCAGCATACTAAAATATCGTATTTTCTAGACAAACTAGAAAGGATAAGACAAAAACAATATAAAGATTTTTTTTTTTTTTTAAGTTTTAAATTTTAAAATAAAATTTCAATTATAAAAGTTTGCTGTCGATTAATCGAGTACTACAATTTTACAGAATTTTCTGATATTTTAGAAAAACTTATTAAATAACTAATGATTATTAGATAATTTTTATTTCAAGGCAAAATTTTCAAACAAATCAATGTATTGGATTTCAAAACAATTACGTATTTACCATTTTAACAATTTTACGGACATTTTTAAAAAAAGCAGTATAAAAAAAAGATTTTTTCTTTCTTTCTTTCTTTCTCTCTCCCCCCCCCCCCCCAATAGTATTACTTAAGGGTAAGATAATCAAAAGGGTAAAATAATATCATAAGGGCCTAACATTTTACAAAAAGTTGCCTGCAAATTGAACCAGGTAGTTCTCAAATATTAAAAAATTTCTACATAAATTACAAACACAATGAATTAATAATCATTTTAGATATGCATTAATTTCTGGTGATACGTTCTTACATAAGTAATGAATTTATCATTTCCTTATTGCTTGGTTGTTTTCAGATTATCTGGCGCCTTCAGCAACACGAGGGCTATAATGCGCCGAAACATTCGTCATTAGACAAGCCAACATACATTTACCAACACCCATGCCTAACACGGGACTCAAACACGCAGCCTCGCGGTCTATAAGCTTGCACGCTAAACACTATACCGTTTAGTCGGCCATTTCCTTTTTAAATCAATGAATAATATAAATACCATTTACCCAAATAACAAATGCTTTTGAGAATGTAAACTTGGTATTTTGAAAAATAATTATTTAAACTTTAAATAAATAAATCTTTAAACAAATTACTTTTATTGGTATCGATAGCTAGCTTTTGAAATTAGTTTTAAAAAAATTCAATTTTAAATGTATAAATTCTAAATCTTGACACACATACTAAAATTAAATGTTACTCTGAACTCATACATTCTTATCAATCGTATATTGCAAGCCCACTTTAAGGACACTCCGGTGCATCCCCAAGGCATGTCTGGTCTTTTGTCAAAGAGCAGACATGCAGCATGTGTGGCCAATTAACCAATTTCCCAAGGCTATAACGCTGTTGTATGGTATTGACATATACACCGAACCCAACTGCTTCTTGGTTTGCGGGGCGGGGGTTAGAAATAGAGGAGGTGCTTTTCTCCATCTGAAGTTAAAAAAAAAAAAAAATTCTGTACCTTTTGTCTTTTTGTTTTGTTGTATGGATCCAATAAATTTTAAAATTTTTTAGTAAAACAAGATATCGCGGGTTCTTCTTGACAAGCCCTTCTTTGTTTTTATTTAAATTTTATTTTAGTTACTGTGTTTTTAATTTTGGCGAATTTTCTAATCGCCAAATGTCCTATGTAAAATGTCCCTTTCAAACTCTGTTTAAAATACATTTTCCAATATTTCTCGGAAAATTTGCGTTCCACAACTCAAAAGATCTGACTGCAAAATGCTGAAACCCAACTCAAAGCTATCTCCTGAAGTTTGAGGTAAGCTTTTTTTTTTTACTTTTGTAATTTTTAATCAAATGTGCGTAGTGTTAAAAACAATGAATTCTTCTGCTAGTCGTATTCCTGGTAACCTTGTTGACCAGCTCTTCAAGAACTACTTCATTATTTTCTGTTGTTTATTTTATTACTTTTTCATGTTTTTTTAGTATTATGGAGTGAAATTATAATTTTTCTAATGTTTATTTTTATTTAGTCACCATTTTTTTTAGTGTGTTTATAGGCTATTTTCTTGCAGAGCAGTCTCCATCTTTAAAATTTTATTTTATTATTTCATTTGATTATTAATTTTTTGCAGTCACATTTTAGAATTGGAGGATCAGTACTTCTACTACACTTTTTTAGTAGTATTATAGTTACTCACTATTTAGTTTTTTTCTTTGGTTTTCTGAAAGAAAAAAAAAAGACTTTTGTCTGCTCTTGCCATATTCATGTAACGCCTTAAAAAACTGAACATTTGATCATAATAGGAAAGAGGGTTGGGCAGCTAATATTAAAAAATAATAAAACTAGTTATAAATTAAAATTACTCACTTTTTAACATAATGAAAGGAAATTTAAAACTGCAGTGTTTCACAACTATTCTGTTAAGGTATTGAAAAACAAATAATCTTACAATTCTACATTATAACGAAAAGAACATTTAATAAACATTAGTGTCGTTTCTAAAACACAACTTAAGCATGTGTTATTAAAAAAACGTAAGCATGAATGTTATAAATAAAATCAATGTAAACACATAATACAAACAACGCAAGAAGTAACATGTTAAAAAATCAACGCTGGTGTATACAGTGAAATTTATTAAATGTTAAATATTGTTATGATATAATGTAAACACTGTTTATTGGTGTATTCTAAATCCCCTAAACAAGGCAATTTCATTGGCTACCGAAACCAAATTTTTATGTTGTTGTGAATTGACAAAAAGTGCCAGTCTGTTCAACCTTGTTTTGCTCATAGAATTTCTTAATATGATGTTAATGATCACAAAGTTGAAAGCTCAGAAGTTTCAATTGAAACTGGTAAAATACATTTTTTTTTTATTAAGTGACGTATATTCGGAAATATGTCTACAGAACATTCTGCGAAAGCATCAAGAAAACCTTTCTACAGGGTTACTACAAAAGAATCATTCATTTTCAAAACAAGATTTATTCAAAAGTATTATACTTTTGAATAAATCGGGTAAACTTGAGCACCACCTGGAGCATAAAACTTAAATATTTTGCGGTTGTTTTCTTGTACCAATCATATGTGTAAGTATAATACTTTTGAATAAGTCGGGTTTTGAAAATGAATGATTCTTTTCTAGTAACCCTGTATTTTGTTTTCCATATTTCCTAATCTGCTTCGATGATGTTTTGAAAACCAAGAAAACCTCTTTCATAAAATTTTACCAGATTTTCTATGGCAGATTTGTATTATTGGTATCAGGAAGGAGAAGTCTTTGTGTCTACGCATGCTCTTTCAGGGAACCAGTAAGTTTTCTCTGCTCTGACCATCTGAAGGACGTCATGACCCCAGCATATAGAAATGAGAAAGAAATGTAAAATCGGAAGAGTTGGAAATGAAATAGATGTACTTGTATTTTTGTGTTCATTTCTCGTTGTTATAGTTATTTTGAAAAAAGGACTGACTCGAAAAGTTAGTTAAATGAGGATATTAAGTATTAACTATTTACAAAAATTGTTACATTACACTTGGAAATATAATTTTTCTCAATTTTCAGGGAGCTGTAGCCCTATCAGCCTCCTCCCTGTATACGCCACGGACTTCATATGGCTAAGCAATCCTACGTAAGTAGAATCCTTTATTTGTTCAGATCTTCAATACCAAATTATTAATCGTGGTGAAACAGGGAGTGTTAAACTTTTATCGAGCGAGGGGAGTACTTTCATTTCACCTAAAATTATAAAATAGCATCTAAGAAAAATCGAATATTTCAATAACGTACGTATTAGAGGCATTAAAGTTTCAATAAAGGATGTATTTTGAATTCTTTAAATTAACTTCGATTTTGTGTGAGTGTCGATAGAGTGCAAGTCTGCGGATGCTTAATTAACCCACCTTGCCGTCATCCAAGCGGGCTGAAAGTTGGTAGATAGATTCGATGTCGATGGCAATACATTCTTTCACATTTTGGGGCTGTTATTGTCACTAAAAAGTTGCTTATACGGAATACTAATAAACTAACTTGCCTTCATCCAATCGCGCTAAAATATCAGTAAGCCGATCATTGTTGAAACTCTTTGATATTGCCAAATTTTTTTTAAATAAATAAATAATAAAATTGTTTTAATCAAAATAAAAAAAAAAAAAGATGTTTGGATGTGAATGCATAAATGCACGTTCATTTCTAATAAATACATTTTGAAACGCAGTTTGCAACACATTTTGCTGATATAAATGTGTTTGATATTTAAAATTAGATACAAGCACCAAGCACACGCTGTTAACAGAATCGGCGCTGTGTTAATGAATATAAAAATTGGCGATGTATATAAAGGATTAATATTTAAAACTTTGTTTTCATGGGTTATATAATTATGTCTCGCGAAAAAAAAAAAGAATAACGTCATTTGAGAATGAGTCAAAAATTCACAAATATTTGAGTTCGCAGCTGTATGCGACTAAAACAATTTATAGAGGGATCTGTCTTGACGAAAAAATTAATTTCTTCAAGAAGTTTAGCTAAATATTATAATTTTATTTAACAATATCAATAGCATGGTTTATTTCATATGTATTTAAAGTTTTGCGAACCAAAACGCAAATTATTTTGTAAAACTTGGCAATTCTCTAGTAAAAGTTCGCGCGCGGAAAGAGTTTCTACTAAATGTCCCATGCAAAAGAAAGAAAAAAAAAATCGCCACAAGACTCTGCTTCTCGGAGTTGACAGGAGTGAACTGCCCCCTATAAATCAACACCACAGGAGGTGAGGAAGCTGACCAGACCCCCCAAACCTCGAAGATCCCAAAACGCCCGAAACCGCCCGAGAATCCTCTGCAGAACAAATAGTTCTCGTGCGCTGTAGGTTTCAGGGGGTTAAGATTATTTTAACACGTATTTGTGGAAAGCAAAATTAGAAAGCCAAAACTATTTATGTTGAAACTTTCAAAGCTCTAGGCCTATTAGAAGTCGCTTTTTGTTAAAAAAAAAATAATAATTCAAAGAATCAATCGAAAATCAAATTAAAATTTTAACATTCTGTTTGTCAATAGTCCAATTAGAATGCCAAAACTACTTGTATTGACAATTTCAGAACTGTAGCCCAAATAGAAATCGTTTTGTAAAATATTTTTTAATTAATTAAAAAAGAACTAAATAAAAATGTAAAATTATGTTTTTCAAACGTCCAATTAGGAGGGCACAACTACTTATGTTGAAAATTTCAGAGCTGCAGCTCTATTAGATATCGTTTTGTTAAATATATATTAATAAATTAAAAAAAAAAAAAAAAAAAAAATAATTAAAAAGGAACTAAATAAAAATTTGAAACTCTGTTTTTCAAAAAAAGGCCAAATAAAAGACAAAACTACTTATGTTGAAAATTTCAGAGCTGTAGCAATATTGGATATCATTTTGTAGAATAGTTATTAATTAATTAAATAAAAAGAACTAAATAAAAATTTAAAATTCCGTTTTTTAAAAGTCCAATTAGAAGGCTAAATCTACTTATGTTGAAAATTTCAGAGCTGTAGCTCTATTAGAAACCGTTTTGTAAAATATTTATTAATTAATTAAAGAAAAAACTAACAACAAATTTAAAATTCTTTTTTTCAATAGTTCAATAAGAAGGCCAAAATTACTTATGTTGAAAATTTCAGAGCTGTATCTCTATTTGAAGTCACTTTGTAAAATAAAAGTTAGTTAAAATATTAATTAAAAAAGAACTAATTAAAATTTTACATTCTGTTTGACATTCATAAATTAGAAGGTCAAAACTTCTTGTGTTGAAAATTTCAGAGCTCTACTCCAATTTTAAGTAGGTTTCTATAACAGATCCACAAACAGACAGACACACAGCTTGTTTTATTATTAAAGATTTTAAATTTGTTTATTTTTTTCAGATAGAAATGAATGGGATTCCCTTTAGTTTTCCTCAAGAATATTCCAGAAACTTCTTGTCAGATGCAGCAAATAAATGAAGAAATATTTGTAGTATATATTTAAAATCATGTTTAAATTATATTCTTTGTATAAAATGAAAAAGCAACTCATTTGTGTTTGTTTACTTCAAAATAAAGAATTATCTAAAAAAGAATTATCAGTAAAAATGCATTTTTAGTTGTATATGTTTCTAATAATAAAACTATAAGTAGCTTGGATTAACCCTTTAAAACAAATTTTAATGCAATTTAAATTGTCTAACGCAACCTACTAAGATCTCAATGCATTTTTTTAATAATATATACATAATTTTTTATTGAATTTTGAATCTTTATTTTTTTTTAAATTCTTTACAAAAAAAAGTAAATTATGTTTATTATTCTAGTAAGTTCTACCTAGCAAATAAATTAAAATTTATCAATAAATTGGGTTATGATTGATACCATTAAAGGCAAATTGTAATTAAATTCCTATAGAATAAATATTAATTTTTCATTAGCCACTAAATTTAAAGCATTTTCCGACAATATTGGAACTCTCCCAATTAAGTGTTTCTTTTTGAACACAAAAGATAAATGATACTTTATAAAGGAAAGTTTTTGCAACCTTTCCTATATCTACAGGGTGGGAACCTCAGAGTGAAAAGGTTTACACACCCTTTACAGTAAAAACCTTTTGGCAAGCCTATTATGAAAAGGCTTATACAACCCTTACGGCAAAAACCGTGTGTCAGGCTTATCACGAAAAGGTTTACACACCCTTTACGGCGAAAACCTTGTGACAAGCTCATCCCGAAAAGGTTTACATACCCTTTACGGCGAAAACCTTGTGACAAGCTCATCCCGAAAAGGTTTACATACCCTTTACGGCGAAAGCCTTGTGGCAAAGGGGGTCATGAAATGGTTACCAAAAGCTTGACGTCTGGAGACTAGGACCCTTTCTTCAAGGTTTTATGATGGTTACTCCCTTGTCATCTGAACCTTACTCCCTTTTCGCTTGAGAGGTTTAGACAAGGGTTTTAAAAGGATAAAATGCTATCTGGGTTGGAACTGCAAGTCTAATGACAAGCATATGACAAGGTTTTCGTAAGCTTGCATGCTATCTGGGATTCTATCAAGTTTTAGGGCTGTCACTAAAAGGCCTCTTTTACACACGTTTCTATTTGACTTGGTGGAACTAATTAACTCACTTACTGTAATCCAATTGAACTTAATCTACCCAGATAGCATGCAAGCTTACGAAAACCTTGTCATATGCTTGTCATTAGACTTGCAGTTCTAAGCTTGCCGAGTAACCCTCTAATAAAAGGGTTTGAAAAGGGCAGCCGTGAAAAGCTTGGAAAGTAACACCTTTCGAAAAGGATATGTAAAGGGTCGAATTCAAGGGCATCAGCAACCCCCCCTTTTCGAAAGGGTAGGTAAAGAGTCGAATTCCAAAGGCTGCAGTCTTTCCCCTCTAATAAAAGGGTTTGAAATGGGCAGCCGTGAAAAGCTTGGAAAGTAACACCTTTCGAAAAGGATATGTAAAGGGTCGAATTCCAGGGCATCAGCAACCCCCCCTTTTCGAAAGGGTAGGTAAAGGGTCGAATTCCAAAGGCTGCAGTCTTTCCCCTCCCCTTACCGCAGATCAGATAAGATCTCCCCCGTAAAACGTGTGTGACTCGACGTATCTTGCAACCGGTTTTGAGTTTGGCATTCGAATGTTGGTTAAAGAGCTTGACCAAGAGCTTGACGGACACGGAAGATGAAATACTTTCATCTTTAATTCCCGCTGTAAAAACCGGTACGTACGTTGTTTTATATTTATAATTAATTAATTTTTTATCAATCTGCAATAATATTATTAAAACGGAAGCGTTGGAACGTTTATCAAATTCTTAAAGAAATAGGCTTAATTAGTTGTTGACACATAGTAACGCAGCCTAGAAAACATTAACAATTTTTTCATAGACAAGTAACTTTTTTGTTTCTTCGAAAAGTTTTATGGGCCGAAAAAAAAATCAGCTATTTTTGTGGCGAAAAGTTATTGAATTGCGTTCGGGTAGAATTTTTTAAATAGTACATGCTTTGTTATAAACAATAGCTTAATTCCATAATTCACTCTGAGCGTAATTTTTACCTCGTAACACGTTTTTACGATACTACAATTTATAAATCTGTACTTAAGATAAACTACCAGGAGTGCAATGTTAAACACTAAATTGCATTTATGGGATCCCGCATTTTATGATAGTTTACTTCTGAGGTACAGAAATGTTCCTTATGTGCTGTAAGTTTAACGTAATGAAATGAAATTTAGCCGTGTTTCACCAACATTCCCTTAAATACAGACAGGGCAGCCGACAGGATTTTCGGCCCCTATGCAAATGTAACTCGGGCCCAATTACCCTCCCTCGCCCATATACACATATTAGCGTCGATACTAAAAAGATAATATCTCCACAGTTATTATAACCACATGCATTCAGGACATTTAACCTAAGAATAAGATGAAGCAATAAATGATTATACATTTTTTCATTGTTTGGGTAAACAAATACTAAACTTGCTGCGTATTCTCAAACCAGAAATATAGAGAAAACGAGAAAAAACAAAGATAAATTAGAGGAGTAAGATGAACTGATAGCACTGTTCTCAAATACCAACTTAAAGTTAGCGGCCCCCTGGTACCTTCCCAGTCAAAATACAGAGCAATCAGAATGCGCTATATGAGTGCGCCCATGATGCGTCACAATTCCAATTGCATCGAGCTTTTGTTGACGTTCGTTGTTCTCTTGTCTCCGACTGAGGTAGACGGCAAATTTTGCTGTAAAATTTTACACATGCGCGTGTTGCTAAAACGACCTTTGCTTTTTATACACTTGATTGGAAAAACCCGAGTTCGATTTCATCCAAAACGAAGAAAAAAATTGATGTGAAAAATCGAGAATTTAAAAAAGAATGAACTAAATCGTATGCGTTAATTAACACCAAATTTGGACAGCTGACTTGTCTCATTCAGGCCCGTAGCCAGCCAAAGTTTGTAGGACGGGCAAAAATTTTCCCAGGAGGGGCAGAAATATAAATTACTTAATTGGTTTTCAATTAATTTTTACAATTATTACAAATTTATACAATTTTTACAATTCGTAAAAGAGTATTTATCAGAGCACTTTGTGAAGTACATATACAAAAAAATATTTAAAAAAAGAAACATTGTTAATGTATTTTTGATGTAATTTTATTTTTATTAATTCTTTTAAAGATTCTACACCAGAAATTTTTTTGATAAAAACAAAACTTTCAATTAAAAAATTTTTAAAGTATATTTAATACAATTCTATTCCTTTAAAATATTCTATGCTTGTCCATCTCTTAATTTTTCACACATTTCAACTTAAGAATATCTACTTTAAAAATAATTACAAATATAAAAATTAGTAAAAGTTACTTTTACATAAAAAGTTTTTTTAACATAAAAAGTTTTTTCGAAGTTCTGTTCTTACATTTCTATTTAAAAATATATATTGTTAAACAAATTACATTTTTCTATCATTGGTCTTGTGGAACTGCTACATAACTCTTTAACAAACTTTTCATTTAAGAAATTCTTTCAGCAATAAAAAGTTATTTACATTTTTATATAAAAACTATATCTTTAATATATATATATATACACACATTACTAATAGAATTGCATTTTCCTTTATTTTCTCCTATCATTTTCAATACTCTGAAAAATTTATCAGATACTATTATAATATAAAAACCCTTTTTCTATTTATTTGCATATTTTATTAATTATAATATAAAATAATAGAAATTCATTTTTCTATTCTTGGTCTTATATTAAACATTTTGAAACTTTTTAAAATACATAGCGTAACAAAAAAATCTAAAATAAAATGATAAATGTTAGTATAATAGCAATTTCCTATCTTTACACCATATTAAACAATTTCAAAACTCTTATCTCTACTTCAAATGCCCAAAACACTAGATTTGCCATCCTTTCGTGGCCCATTGACATTCTTTAGGGACAATTTATGGCCGTCAAAGTGGAAAAGGTAGATTCGCAAGTTGCTGTGCTACAACCGAAGGTATCAACAGCAGCAAAATGTTCGTTTCAATTCAATCATAGATATAAAGGTTTACAAATGATTGGGATAAAATTTTCCAGGACAGGCGAAGATTTTTCCAGGTCTTGCCCCACTCTGGCTACAGGCCTGGTCTCATCTGCCATGATTTTTATACTATAAAAATGTTCGTTGTTAAAAACTCGTATTTCCGCTCTTTAAATGTACTGCGATTCTGATGATTATTGAATGTTTGGCTCTTTGCACAGAAACGTCTGCCGAACCCTGGTAAATGTAAAAAAGGTTTTGGTAATAGAAATAGTACACCAGCGTTAATTGGGTGCTCTCATGATATGTTTTGGCTTTATAAAATACTGTAATACAGCCTCTAAAAAAAATTATCTCAATAATATTCATTTCTAAACATTAAAATACAAGAATTAAAATAAATTATTGTTTTAATTTTTTCGTTTCAATAAAAGTTAAAATGTCCTTGTGTGTACTGATTTTTAAGAAAATAGTTTGTTAAAACATCTTGTGAAATGCATATCGGCTTCCATTTATTTATTCCTAGTAAGAGGTTATATTTTTCGAAAGCTATTTTATTGGCTTATTTAGGTAGAAAAATGAAGAGGCCCATACGCTAGAAAATATTTCCAACTGGTAGTTTTTGTAAGAAAGAAAAGCAACGAACAGACATTTTGGAAACTTTCGAAAACAGCATTTTAGATTATGTGACCTTTATTTAAACGGTTTAAGGTCTCAATTAAATTCATTTCATGGTATTCGAGGTTATTGCATATTCAACATAATAGGCCAAGAAATACATATAAACTTATAAATCAGCATACTAAAATATCGTATTTTCTAGACAAACTAGAAAGGATAGGACAAAAACAATATAAAGATTTCTTTTTTAAAGTTTTAAATTTTAAAATAAAATTTCAATTATAAAAGTTTGCTGTCGATTAATCGAGTACTACAATTTTACAGAATTTTCTGATATTTTAGAAAAACTTATTAAATAACTAATGATTATTAGATAATTTTTATCTCAAGGCAAAATTTTCAAACAGATCAATGTATTGGATTTCAAAACAATTACGTATTTACCATTTTAACAATTTTACGGACATTTTTAAAAAAAGCAGTATATAAAAAAAAAAGATTTTTTTTCTTTCTTTCTCCCCCCCCCCCCCCCATAGTATTACTTAAGGGTAAAATAATATCATAAGGGCCTAACATTTTACAAAACGTTGCCTGCAAATTGAACCAGGTAGTTCTCAAATATTAAAAAATTTCTACATAAATTACAAACACAATGAATTAATAATCATTTTAGATATGCATTAATTTCTGGTGATACGTTCTTACATAAGTAATGAATTTATCATTTCCTTATTGCTTGGTTGTTTTCAGATTATCTGGCGCCTTCAGCAACACGAGGGCTATAATGCGCCGAAACATTCGTCATTAGACAAGCCAACATACATTTACCAACACCCATGCCTAACACGGGACTCAAACAAGCAACCTCGCGGTCTATAAGCTTGCACTCTAAACACTATACCGTTTGGTCAGCCATTTCCTTTTTAAATCAATGAATAATATAAATACCATTTACCCAAATAACAAATGCTTTTGAGAATGTAAACTTGGTATTTTGAAAAATAATTATTTAAACTTTAAATAAATAAATCTTTAAACAAATTACTTTTATTGGTATCGATAGCTAGCTTTTGAAATTAGTTTTAAAAAAATTCAATTTTAAATGTATAAATTCTAAATCTTGACACACATACTAAAATTAAATGTTACTCTGAACTCATACATTCTTATCAATCGTATATTGCAAGCCCACTTTAAGGACACTCCGGTGCATCCCCAAGGCATGTCTGGTCTTTTGTCAAAGAGCAGACATGCAGCATGTGTGGCCAATTAACCAATTTCCCAAGGCTATAACGCTGTTGTATGGTATTGACAGATACACCGAGCCCAACTGCTTCTTGGTTTGCGGGGCGGGGGTTAGAAATAGAGGAGGTGCTTTTCTCCATCTGAAGTTAAAAAAAAATAAAAAAATTCGGTACCTTTTGTCTTTTTGTTTTGTTGTATGGATCCAATAAATTTTAAAATTTTTTAGTAAAACAAGATATCGCGGGTTCTTCTTGACAAGCCCTTCTTTGTTTTTATTTAAATTTTATTTTAGTTACTGTGTTTTTAATTTTGGCGAATTTTCTAATCGCCAAATGTCCTATATGCTACATCTGTTCCAATGTTTCTTTCAAACTCTGTTTAAAATACATTTTCCAATATTTCTCAGAAAATTTGCGTTCCACAACTCAAAAGATCTGACTGCAAAATGCTGAAACCCAACTCAAAGCTATCTCCTGAAGTTTGAGGTAAGCTTTTTTTTTTTAACTTTTGTAATTTTTAATCAAATGTGCGTAGTGTTAAAAACAATGAATTCTTCTGCTAGTCGCTTTTCTGGTAACCTTGTTGACCAGCTCTTCAAGAACTACTTCATTATTTTCTGTTGTTTATTTTATTACTTTTTCATATTTTTTTAGTATTATGGAGTGAAATTATAATTTTTCTAATGTTTATTTTTATTTAGTCACCATTTTTTTTAGTGTGTTTATAGGCTATTTTCTTGTAGAGCAGTCTCAATCTTTAAAATTTTATTTTATTATTTCATTTGATTATTAATTTTTTGCAGTCACATTTTAGAATTGGAGGATCAGTACTTCTACTACACTTTTTTAGTAGTATTATAGTTACTCACTATTTAGTTTTTTTCTTTGGTTTTCTGAAAGAAAAAAAAAGACTTTTGTCTGCTCTTGCCATATTCATGTAACGCCTTAAAAACTGAACAGTTGATCATAATAGGAAAGAGGGTTGGGCAGCTAATATTAAAAAATAATAAAACTAGTTATAAATTAAAATTACTCACTTTTTAACATAATGAAAGGAAATTTAAAACTGCAGTGTTTCACAACTATTCTGTTAAGGTATTGAAAAACATATAATTTTACAATTCTACATTATAACGAAAAGAACATTTAATAAACATTAGTGCCGTTTCTAAAACACAACTTAAGCATGTGTTATTAAAAAAACGTAAGCATGAATGTTATAAATAAAATCAATGTAAACACATAATACAAGCAACGCAAGAAGTAACATGTTAAAAAGTCAACGCTGGTGTATACAGTGAAATTTATTAAATGTTAAATATTGTTATGATATAATGTAAACACTGTTTATTGGTGTATTCTAAATCCCCTAAACAACGCAATTTCATTGGCTACCGAAACCAAATTTTTATGTTGTTGTGAATTGACAAAAAGTGCCAGTCTGTTCAACCTTGTTTTGCTCATAGAATTTCTTAATATGATGTTAATGATCACAAAGTTGAAAGCTCAGAAGTTTCAATTGAAACTGGTAAAATACATTTTTTTTTTTTAATAAGGGACGTATATTCGGAAATATGTCTACAGAACATTCTGCGAAAGCATCAAGAAAACCTTTCTACAGGGTTACTACAAAAGAATCATTCATTTTCAAAACAAGATTTATTCAAAAGTATTATACTTTTGAATAAATCGGGTAAACTTGAGCACCACCTGGAGCATAAAACTTAAATATTTTGCGGTTGTTTTCTTGTACCAATCGTATTTGTAAGTATAATACTTTTGAATAAGTCGGGTTTTGAAAATGAATGATTCTTTTCTAGTAACCCTGTATTTTGTTTTCCATATTTCCTAATCTGCTTCGATGATGTTTTGAAAACCAAGAAAACCTCTTTCATAAAATTTTACCAGATTTTCTATGGCAGATTTGTATTATTGGTATCAGGAGGGAGAAGTCTTGTGTCTACGCATGCTCTTTCAGGGAATCAGTAAGTTTTCTCTGCTCTGACCATCTGAAGGACGTCATGACCCCAGCATATAGAAATGAGAAAGAAATGTAAAATCGGAAGAGTTTGAAATGAAATAGATGTGCTTGTATTTTTGTGTTCATTTCTCGTTGTTATAATTATTTTGAAAAAATGACTGACTCGAAAAGTTAGTTAAATGAGGATATTAAGTATTAACTATTTACAAAAATTGTTACATTACACTTGGAAATATAATTTTTCTCAATTTTCAGGGAGCTGTAGCCCTATCAGCCTCCTCCCTGTATACGCCACGGACTTCATATGGCTAAGCAATCCTACGTAAGTAGAATCCTTTATTTGTTCTGATCTTCAATACCAAATTATTAATCGTGGTGAAACAGGGAGTGTTAAATTTTTATCGAGCGAGGGGAGTACTTTCATTTCACCTAAAATTATAAAATAGCATCTAAGAAAAATCGAATATTTCAATAACGTACGTATTAGAGGCATTAAAGTTTCAATAAAGGATGTATTTTGAATTCTTTAAATTAACTTCGATTTTATGTGAGTGTCGATAGAGTGCAAGTCTGCGGATGCTTAATTAACCCACCTTGCCGTCATCCAAGCGGGCTGAAAGTTGGTAGATAGATTCGATGTCGATGGTAATACATTCTTTCACATTTTGGGGCTGTTATTGTCACTAAAAAGTTGCTTATACGGAATACTAATAAACTAACTTGCCTTCATCCAATCGCGCTAAAATAGCAGTAAGCCGATCATTGTTGAAACTCTTTGATATTGCCAAATTTTTTTTAAATAAATAAATAATAAAATTGTTTTAATCAAAAAAAAAAAAAAAAAAAAATGTTTGGATGTGAATGCATAAATGCACGTTCATTTCTAATAAATACATTTTGAAACGTAGTTTGCAACACATTTTGCTGATATAAATGTGTTTGATATTTAAAATTAGATACAAGCACCAAGCACACGCTGTTAACAGAATCGGCGATGTATATATAAAGGATTAATATTTAAAACTTTGTTTTCATGGGTTATATAATTATGTCTCGCGAAAAAAAAAAAGAATAACGTCATTTGAAAATGAGTCAAAAATTCACAAATATTTGAGTTCGCAGTTGTATGCGACTAAAACAATTTATAGAGGGATCTGTCTTGACGAAATAATTAATTTCTTCAAGAAGTTTAGCTAAATATTATAATTTTATTTAACAATATCAATAGCATGGTTTATTTCATATGTATTTAAAGTTTTGCGAACCAAAACGCAAATTATTTTGTAAAACTTGGCAATTCTCTAGTAAAAGTTCCCGCGCGGAAAGAGTTTCTACTAAATGTCCCATGCAAAAGAAAGAAAAAAAAAAAATTCGCCACAAGACTCTGCTTCTCGGAGTTGACAGGAGTGAACTGCCCCCTATAAATCAACACCACAGGAGGTGAGGAAGCTGACCCGACCCCCCAAACCTCGAAGATCGCAAAACGCTCAAAACCGCCCGAGAATCCTCTGCAGAACAAATAGTTCTCTGGCTCTGTAGGTATCAGGGGTTAAGATTATTTTAACACATATTTGTGGAAAGCAAAATTAGAAAGCCAAAACTATTTATGTTGAAACTTTCAAAGCTCTAGGCCTATTAGAAGTCGCTTTTTGTTAAAAAAAAAAAAATAATAATTCAAAGAATCAATCGAAAATCAAATTAAAATTTTAACATTCTGTTTGTCAATAGTCCAATTAGAATGCGAAAACTACTTGTATTGAAAATTTCAGAACTGTAGCCCAAATAGAAATCGTTTTGTAAAATATTTTTTAATTAATTAAAAAAGAACTAAATAAAAATGTAAAATTATGTTTTTCAAACGTCCAATTAGGAGGGCACAACTACTTATGTTGAAAATTTCAGAGCTGCAGCTCTATTAGATATCGTTTTGTTAAATATATATTAATAAATTAAAAAAAAATAATAATAATTAAAAAGGAACTAAATAAAAATTTGAAACTCTGTTTTTCAAAAAAAGGCCAAATAAAAGACAAAACTACTTATGTTGAAAATTTCAGAGCTGTAGGAATATTGGATATCATTTTGTAGAATAGTTATTAATTAATTAAAAAGAACTAAATAAAAATTTAAAATTCCGTTTTTTAAAAGTCCAATTAGAAGGCTAAATCTACTTATGTTGAAAATTTCAGAGCTGTAGCTCTATTAGAAACCGTTTTGTAAAAAATTTATTAATTAATTAAAGAAAAAACTAACAACAAATTTAAAATTCTTTTTTTCAATAGTTCAATAAGAAGGCCAAAATTACTTATGTTGAAAATTTCAGAGCTGTATCTCTATTTGAAGTCACTTTGTAAAATAAAAGTTAGTTAAAATATTAATTAAAAAAGAACTAATTAAAATTTTACATTCTGTTTGACATTCATAAATTAGAAGGTCAAAACTTCTTGTGTTGAAAATTTCAGAGCTCTACTCCAATTTTAAGTAGGTTTCTATAACAGATCCACAAACAGACAGACACACAGCTTGTTTTATTATTATAGATTTTAAATTTGTTTATTTTTTTCAGATAGAAATGAATGGGATTCACTTTAGTTTTCCTCAAGAATCTTCCAGAAACTTCTTGTCAGATGCAGCAAATAAATGAAGAAATATTTGTAGTATATATTTAAAATCATGTTTAAATTATATTCTTTGTATAAAATGAAAAAGCAACTCATTTGTGTTTGTTTACTTCAAAATAAAGAATTATCTAAAAAAGAATTATCAGTAAAAATGCATTTTTAGTTGTATATGTTTCTAATAATAAAACTATAAGTAGCTTGGATTAACCCTTTAAAACAAATTTTAATGCAATTTAAATTGTCTAACGCAACCTACTAAGATCTCAATGCATTTTTTTAATAATATATACATAATTTTTTATTGAATTTTGAATCTTTATTTTTTTTTATAAATTCTTTACAAAAAAAAGTAAATTATGTTTATTATTCTAGTAAGTTCTACCTAGCAAATAAATTAAAATTTATCAATAAATTGGGTTATGATTGATACCATTAAAGGCAAATTGTAATTAAATTCCTATAGAATAAATATTAATTTTTCATTAGCCACTAAATTTAAAGCATTTTCCGACAATATTGGAACTCTCCCAATTAAGTGCTTCTTTTTGAACACAAAAGATAAATGATACTTTATAAAGGAAAGTTTTTGCAACCTTTCCTATATCTACAGGGTGGGAACCTCAGAGTGAAAAGGTTTACACACCCTTTACAGTGAAAACCTTTTGGCAAGCCTATTATGAAAAGGCTTATACAACCCTTACGGCAAAAACCGTGTGGCAGGCTTATCACGAAAAGGTTTACACACCCTTTACGGCGAAAACCTTGTGGCAAGCTCATCCCGAAAAGGTTTACATACCCTTTACGGCGAAAGTCTTGTGGCAAGGGGGGTCATGAAATGGTTACCAAAAGCTTGACGTCTGGAGACTAGGACCCTTCCTTCAAGGTTTTATGATGGTTACTCCCTTGTCATCTGAACCTTACTCCCTTTTCGCTTGAGAGGTTTAGACAAGGGTTTTAAAAGGATAAAATGCTATCTGGGTAAGTGCTGTAGTGTAAAATAAAAAGAGGTGGAAGAATTCGATGTGCGTTTCAACTAATCACAAATTGTTTTCTTATTTCGTGCATAGGATTTTTTCTTATTAAGAAACTTGATTCGCATCTAATCTAAAGGTGTTACCAGAACTAAAAAACGAGAGGAAGAAGCAGTCTTCCCACGTAGGTGGCACATGGAACGTGACAAAAAGAAGAAAAAAATTAATTATTATAAGGTCAACCGATTCCCCTAAAATCCGACTTTAAAATATGTTGACCTGAAGTCAAAGTCATTGAAACAACTTTAAAAACTTTTTAGCATGTATTATGAAATGTGTATCTTATTTAAAATAATAAAAGTTTAATAAAAAAAAAAATCAAAATTTTGAAAATGTCGATATCAAAAATAAAGACTAAAAATCAAAATGTTAGATCAAACACCAGTCATTCATTTTAAATTACTTGTTTCGTTCATATACCAAACTAATCGGAAATTTTCAAATAATTTACAAAAATGCATCACATATTTTTCACACCAAAATTTAATACCTTAACAAATGAGATACAATCCCAGATAGCATGCAATTAAGCTTACGAAAACCTTGTCATATCCTTGTCATTAGACTTGCAGTTCCAAGCTTGCCGAGTAAGCCTCCAAAAAGGGTTCTGAAAAGGGCAGATGTGAGGAGCCTGCAAAGTAAGACCTTTTATAAAGCGTACGAAAAGGGTCGAACAGTAACCCTTCTTTTCACCAGGATGATATTACCTTGACGTAACCTTGCCCCCGTAAAACTTGGGCGACAAGACGTATCTGGCAACGTGACAACCGGTTTTGAGTGGAACTTTGAAACTCGAATGCGGAAAGATGAATTATTTTCATCTTTATCTTTAATCCTCGCTGTAAAAACCGGTACGTACGTTGTTTATAATTATACTTTATTATATTTTGTTATATATCTGCAATAATATTATTAAAACAGAAGCGTTTTATCAAATTCTTAAAAAAATAGGCTTAATCAGTTGTAGACACCTTAGTAACGCTTAAAAAGTGGTAAAAACATTTTCATAGGCAAGCAGCACTTGTTTTTTCGAAAAGAAGTTTAATGGGGAAAAAAAAAGGGTTTTGTGGCGAAAAATTATTGAATTTACTTGCTTTGTTGTAAACAATATCTTTATTCCATGATTCACTCTGCGTATTTTTTTCCCTCTTAATACGTTTTTACGATACTACAATTTATAAATCTGTGCTTAAGATAAACTATCGATAGTGCAGTGTTAAACACTAAAAATTGTATTTATGGGATCCCTCGTTTTGTGATAGTTTACTTCTGAGGTAAAGAAATGTTTCTTATGTGCTGTAAGTTTAACATAATGGAATGAAATAAAAAAAAATACCATGTTTCACCAGCATTCTATTAAGCTACTGAAAAACAAATAGTTTTACCATTCCACATTATAGCAAAAAGCGCATTTAATAAACATGAATGCCTTTTCTAAAAATACAACTGAAGCCTGTGTTATTAAAATAACATAAGCATAAATGTTCTAAAATCAATGGGCAATTTTCTATTAAAGAGGTCTGTTGGCAATATATATAACATAAGGGTAAAATTTCCAAGTACGATACGAATTCTCTGCCAAGGTGATTTTCGCCAATAAATGACAACATCCGCCATTTATAAGAACAAGTGAACTGCCTATGTTTGCTATAATTTGGTGTGTTTTTATGTAAACAAATCTTAGTGCAGAATCCGTTACGTACTTGGAAGTACAAACGGCCCCTTTTTAACAGAAAAATACCAATCGATGCTAGTTCATACATTATTTTAAGTTTTATTTCATTTATTGTTTGTATTTAAATTTAATTTTAGTTACTGTGTTTTTAATTTCGGTGAATTTTCTAATCACCAAATGTCCTGTTCCAAAATTTCCTTTCAAACTTTCCTTAACATACATTTTCCAATATTTCTCAGAAAATCTTGCATTCGACAACTCAAAAGATCCGACTGCTAGATGCTGAAACACAACTCAGAGCTATCTTCTGAAGTTTGAGGTAAGCTATTTTTTTTTTTACTTTTGTAATTTTTAATCAAATCTGCATAGTGTTAAAAACAATGAATTCTTTTGCTAGTTGTTTCAACAATTTTGGCATTGATAGTATATACAAGTATTGTATTGTGCATTCAAAAATTGAAAGGAAAAAAATTGCGAAATTATATTTTACCTTTTTAAAGGAAATTTTTTTATTTTTCAGCTTTCCCGTTTGGCTTCATGGATAATTTTTCCTGCACATTTACGAGTTTTACTGGTTTTGCGTTTAAAAATCTGTTTTCTTAAGGATTCTCGTTAGTCAAATTCCTTGTCTAAATATGGCAAAATTTTACACCCTACCCATTCATTAGAAAGTTTCAAACCTTTTTTTTTTCTGGTTCTAAGCTTTTTAGCAGCCTTTTGTATGTGTTGCATCCAAGTTTTTGTTCTTCACAAATAAGCCATGGATACTCGTTGTATTTCTGAAGGTGCGTATCATTTTGTGTCCAATACTTTGGATAATCATTACTGCAATGCGTTTTTGCTTACTGTTGCTGCCACGTGCTAGATTCTCTCTTCAACTTGATGCACTTGCTCATTTTCCACTGCTCCTTCCTCATCATTCTGTATCAGAGTCATTTTTCTTTCACTTTTGAAGCCAAATATATCAATCTCGTCTTGTTTTGTACTAGATGGATTACGAATACAAATGCCGTTTAGAATCAAAAGTAAGAGTTAATGGTTAAGTTGGAGGAATACACGGTTTTCTACTAATAATCAACAAAACACAAAACATTTTAAAGTACATGGTCGAGGACAAAACAGAAAATGATAGTGCAATAAATGTCTTTTTCTATCCACTCCTCAATAATCCCAGACAACGGGCGCCGAAACTCGCCGTGCATTTCCAAGAAAAATTGACTGAATCTGCTGAAAGAATGAAAGCATAAAAAATAACAAACAGCCAGAAAAAGCAGAAGTAATTAAAATGGTTAATTCTATTTTTTTCACCCTTCCCCTTTTAGTTTTTAGACAGATTGAATGTTTTTTAAAATTGGGGGAATAGATTTCGGTAGTTTTAGAAGTGGGGGGGGGGGGGGATTTCATTGGTTTTAGAAGTGGGGGGGGATTTCATTGGTTTTAGAAGTGGGGGGGGATTTCATTGGTTTTAGAAGTGGGGGGAGGGATTTCAGTGTTTTTAGAAGTGGGGGGAGGGATTTCAGTGTTTTTAGAAGTGGGGAGATGCATGGGTATTTTCTGAAACAAGTGGGGGGACGCGTCTACCCACACTTCTAGCACTGAAAATGGGTGGACCTTTCATCTCGATATAGTGTTCGATATTATGTTCCTTAACCCTATTGTTGGATATGTCAAATTTCAGCAGCTCTTGAAACTCGTTAATAGTATCTTTGTAAGGATCTTGGACGGAATTTAGAACTGGAACATTATTATAATTCTGAAAACAAGGAGTTCCGTTTATCGTTAACAAGGTAGTGCCATCAATTAACTTGCAACTTCTGCAATCCACCAAAAGGTTGAAATGTGAAAGAAAATCTATGCCTATGTCGGTCTGTTCACATCGGCTATTACAAAAGGCCAAGTAAATGATCATCTGAGTGCTAGATCAAGCTTGAGTAACCTTTGGCCAAATGTTTTGATTTTCTAACCATTTGCAGCAAATAGTTCCAATTTTGAGATTTCTTTTATCTGCAATTAATGGAGGTATCACGGATAATTCTGCCCCGGTGTCTATTAAATATTGTTTTGCCGATCCTTTGTCGCTTATAAAAAGACGACATAGCTCCACTCTGTCGTTGATGAGAGATGACTGGGACTAGTTTTCCAAATGATTCGGAGGAGAAATTGCACGATTTCTTACATTTGATTGACTTGTCACTGAATTTATAGTGATAGTAACATATATTATCAGGCCTTTCACCACTGTAACCTCCGCCTCTTGATTTCGAACGTCAACGATAACAGAGTTAAAGGTGCTGTTGTTTGCTCAAGGCCGAAACCTGCAAGCTGAATTCACCGATTTGTTTTTGTAAGCTTTCAACCAGCTCCGTATTTACAATCGTGGACGAACTGGCGGCTATTTATGGAGAAATAGGATTTAATTCCCAAATCTTATCGGCCATCGTTACAACTTTCGATAAAATTTTCGCCACTTACAGAAATAATGCTGCGCATATTCACCGGCAAACGCTGAAGCCACAATGTTTTTAGGAAAGGATCCAATATTTTCTTGCCTGCCAAATTGCGCATTAGGGTGGTTCGAAAAAAATTAATTTTTATTTTTGAAACGCATGAGGTAAAAAAAGTTGATGCACATCTTGATAAGAAACACTGTAAAAAAAATGTGGAAAAAAAATATCTTCCAATCGCGCATTCTCCTCAAAGTTGGAAAAAATACCAAAAAAAATAACTATTTTTCCGAAATTTTTTTAAATTTCTAAACGTTATATATTTGAAAGGCATTAGCTTGCAATATGTGAAAGGGGGGTATAACAAAGGAAAACACTATTTTATGCATTTTTAAGACATATATTAATAATTAAAAATACTCAAAAGTAAAATTTTTTGTAAGAAATAATGATTTTTCTGTAAAATGGGTACTAATGTTATTTCTTACATTTTTTTTTTTCGTAAACATGTTATTATTCATTTGGTTAACTTTTTTCTCTAGCTTTTTATCCTAGTGATGCACTTTGAAGGAAACTTTTGTAGAAAAGTCGGGCATTATGTATCTTTTTTTTTTTAAAAAAAAGTGTTGTCCTAACGTCTTTTGCGTCAGCGCCACCCACTTTTTGCCTAATCTCTCTACGCAAGTGTTTCACAGCTTGTGAGTGACAAGGAAACGAGTTGAAGTCTGATTTCAATGATCCCTACTAGCACAGATCTTCAATTTTTTATCTCACTGAAAGATGTTGGTCCTGTTGTAGTGTCTGTGTTTAAATAGGCGTCTGAATGGTAGTTCATTGGAGTATAGGATATATATTTCCCAATGTAGTGGTCTCCCAACATGTAATTTGATCTGTCATATTATTTCCACCCAGTATTAATGGCAGTCCCAATCAGAGCCACTTGTGCTATGATCCAATGAATAAGCAAGTAAGTTTATGTGCTTAAAAAGAAGAGAAGGCATCATGAGAAAGGATACCCAGATTGAAACCTGCCAAAACATAGTTTTAATTAATGTTTCAAAGGTTATGCACGAATGATTACTATTGATTAATTACTAATTTGAATTTTTTCCAAGTTCTATCTATACTTCATTCCACACAATACAAACTAACGTACCTCGATAATTTAGTGATTGGTGTATTCTACAAATTGATGGGAAAAAAAGGTATTTTTTGTATTTATTCAAAACTTTGAAGCAAATAAAACATTTTTAACAAAAATATGTAAAAAATAACGTTAGTATCCATTTTAAAGAAAAATAATTTTTAAAAAAATTATTTTTGAATATTTTTGATTATTAATTGTATGTTTTAAAAATTTATAGAATAGTGTTTTCTTGTGTTAATACCACCCTTTCACAACACATTGCAAACTATTGTCTTTCAAATATAGAACGTTTAGAAATTTAAGAAAAATAGTTATTTTTTGTATATTCTCCAAACTATGAGGTGAATGCGCAATCGGAAGATATTATTATTTTTTTTCAAAATTTTGTACTTGAAATGTACTTGTCATTCCTTCCACATTCTTTCTTTATAAAATTTTTGGATATCGTTGATTCCTCATGCTTTTTTGCCGAATTTTTTGATTTCTGCCTTTTTGTTCTCTGACCATTTTCATCCCTGTATTTTCAAATGTGTTAAAGCAATATTGAAGACATATGAACTAAAACGCGATTTCTTTTAAAATCTCACCCTAAACTACCAAAGGAATTGGAAGACTTTTGCATTACATGTAAAGTATTGTGTGACCTTTCATCTTGCAGTGTAAGAAAATTTATAAGAGGCAGGGAAAATATTCCCAATCGACCAGCAAATCACTAGAAGAATGGGATCGGAGCTGTAGCTATTGTTACAACGAATAAAATAACAAACATTTTAAAAAGGGTAATGCTGAAATAAAAATCACAGTTTCAGTTTTATAAAGAAAACAGAAGCCTATAATGTTTCTGTAGCCCTTTTGTGACCCGTTACTACCAGGGGTCTATCCTTATTTCCTTTACAGAGTCCTTTTTTTGTGAAAAAAAAATTCCAATTTTATATATTTTTGTAAATCTTTGATGCAATAATAAAAAAAGATTTCCGCGCATATGGAAAGTCATGAATTTGGACATTGGGTAAATTTTGTCTTGGAAAGTCATGATTTTGAGCAAAAAAATATCCATAAGACACGGAAATGCAGTGAATTTCATGGATTTCTAAACATTTTAAGTAAAATCACGTAACTGTGACGTCAGAAACGCCATGATCGCTATTCAGCTTATCGAAAATTCATCTATGTTTTTATTTACGTTTTGACGGAAACAATGGTCACAGTTAAAAACCACTGCCAATGAAAACATTTCTGAACTCCAAATTTGTGACATCACACGAGTAAGAACTCGTAGGGGAAAAAATTCATATATGACAACTGAAATGTACAGTTTTGATAAGCTTGTGTTTAAATTTTTTTTCCCCTGTCATCTTTCTTCATTGTTGATATTACAGCATTTGATTTTTGATGATATACTTTATTAGTATAGACTTATTCTTTCTTCAAATATTTCTTTATTATTGAAGATTGATTAGCTTTTTTAACACTGAAATATCAAAGAATGGAAAATTATTTTTCCCTTTTTCTTCCGATTTGTAAGTTACTGAAACAAGGATTTTTTACTTAATTTAAAATAAAAACTTTATAAAAATCGTTTTATGATACATTGATTTACTTTCTATTTTCGTGGTAGTAAAATTCATATAGGTTACTGTTATTATTATTATTTGTGATTTCATTTCTTGAGTCATGGAAAATTATTTGCTTCAGTCTTGGAAAGTCATGAATTGTCAGGGATTTGTGAAATTTTATTTTGTTAGAAACCCTGTAAAAACAATATTAAATTTTTTAAATCTTTCATGTTGAGTTGGTACTTACAAATATTTACAATGATATCCTTCTACTCCTAGATGATTTAAATATCTCAATTTTAGATGTACATTTTAACATGGAATTTTGCGAAAGGTCCGTTTGTTGGTTGTGGAATTTTGTGAAGGGTCCTCAAAAGGACCCAAATTTCCTCTTGCATAGACCTCTGACTACTGAAAGAAGACATTTTTTTTATCAACATTCGTTGTAGTTGCTTTTGCAGTAAGAATTACTTAAACTTCCTTCAATGCATCAGCATTAAAATTTTATGTAATTTTCTTGTATTTACCTTCTATATCTGTTACATTTTCAATAAATTTCATTTGAAAAAGATATCTTTTAAATTGAAAATTTTAAGTTAAAAGTAGAAGTAGTTTACAACATCAAATAATTTGAAAAGTTTAATTTTAAATAAATAAAAATACAATGTTAAATTATTCTATAAAAAAACACTTGGTTAAACCATGCCAACCCTGGTTGCCATTGTATGATATGGAGAGCTTTATTAAGTTCCCTGATATTTATCTCTTATTTATTATTTTCGTTATTTTGTTTTAGCTTGAGTGACAATATATTTTCCCCAACTAGCAGTTGACTTGCAAAGTCAACTGCTAGTTGGGGAAAATATATTGTCACTTTTGTCAAATATATAAGACTCTTTTAGTGGCGACATATTTTTTTTTGCTAAATGCAAAAAAAAATATGTCGCCACTAAAAAAAATGAAGAAAATAATAAATAAAAAATATTGGGTGACTGAATAAAGCTGTCCCGATCACACAATGGCAACTATTATCTATATCACAGGGCTGCCACAGGCAACTAAAAAGGCTACTAAAGCGACTATTTTAGTGGCCAGGCGACTATGGCGACTATTTCAATGAAAAAAGGGCCTAAAACGACTATTTTTAACAAAACCTTCAACTTTTTTTGGACTGAGGCGACTATTTTTTAAGAAATTTTATACTGTGCGATGGTAACACGAAAAAAAATCGGCACTAAGGTACTAACATTTTTCTCAAAACGGTGATTTTTTTTTAAAGAGCAAAAACAGTAGTAATTTGGCTAGTTCGACTATAGTTACCGCTCATGCGAGATTTGTTGTTTTTGACGGCAACCGCGGTCATTTTCGCCTGCCTGTTGTTCCAATTTTTATCTTTCGCCGTGCAAGGCGCAAGAGCATACACTTATATTCTGAAATACCAAATTATTTCGCTTTATTTACTCTACTTAACAAAAATGAATTTGTGGTGAGCGCCCGGAAGAAAACGCTATCAGTATGGACAGAATTGATGTTATATAGACGTTATGTCCGAGATTAGTGACGATTTCGCCGTGTAGGTCAATCAATGCTTAGAATTTCAATGTTGTAGCTAAATTTATAAATAATAAAATAATTTAAATTTTGAGGCAATTTAATACTTTAAATGTAGCTTAAACAAGGTGGCGACAGAATCGAGAATTCAGGCAAAATGTCAATGTATTTCGTAAAATTACTCTTTAGTCAAGGAATTTTGAAATTTTTGAGTTTCCCTTCTCGCATTCCCTGTGCGGGTGCGGACATCTATCCCGGCGGTATTATAGTGGTTTAAGATAATATTTTTGTTGCTTTTATTTCCATATATTTATGAGTAATTAATTTTTATAAGAAGCTGTTGATTTCAAGCTTTTCTTCTTCAACGTCAAAAGACAATTTTTTTATGAAATATTATACCTAGTGAAATTTGTGACTGAATAGCAAAATGCTGATTATTTAAGTTTCACGCTCATGCATGCCCAAGTTTAGTAAATATGTAGGACACTGTTTAAAATTTATGTTATGAACAGGATACAGCCTATGACATATATTAAAGAAAATATGTTTTATTTGTGTTATTTTTTAAATTAAAAGAAAAGTATTGTTCTTGTTTCTTTTTCTTGAAGTTAATAAGTATGGGTGGTAGCTTGTAAATTAATTTATGTGATTTTTTTTTTTTTTTTTTTTTTTTTCATGCTCTAAAGATGCTTGTTTTGATTTTTAGCAGAAATTTATATTTTGGTGCAATTATACTTTGATAAGTAAATGTAATTGTAAATAGTCAAATTTATATATTTTTAAACTGGTCATATTTTCTTCGTTTTTTTAATGATGACGTCAACAGAGATGCACATCAGGGAATTTTCTGGAAATCAGGGAAATGTTGGGGAATTTTATTTCTCAAATTCTGTTACTATCCTGTTAAAAATTTAAATTTTCTAGCCTTAATTAAATTCGCCTGTCATTGTCAATATGTAGTATAATTATTTAAACATGAAACTTGTTTTTCTGCCAAAAAGTTGTTTTACTTTGAAAATTAAAAATATATATATATATCTTGTTTTGCCAATCGATTTTTACTGTCGCTTTTGCGTGAAGTTTTGCTTAGGTGCTGTCTGGGAGTACGGTTGAGTTGTCAACTTCCATCGCATTATGCAAATACGATAGCGCCTCCCTCAAGACACATGCCTTTTACCATATGGGATGTTATGTATTAGACACTATTTTGAATTGAAAGAAGAGTGCCTCTGGGTTTTCGTGTTTATATAAATCAACAGTTTTTTTCTGATCTTGATGATAACTTAAAACCTTTAAAACAAGAGGAAGGTATTTACCGATTAAAAAAAAACAATCGTTATGAAAAGTGAGTACTATTTTCAGTGTTTGAGACTACTATTTTTAACATCTGAGGCTACTAAAGCAACTATTTTCAAAGCTTACAGTCAGTGGCAGCCCTGAGACTACTATATTGGCTACTATTTTCAACGTCTAAGACTACTATTTTGGCTACTATTTTTAACATTTGAGGCTACTAAAGCAACTATTTTCAAGGCCTATAGTCAGTGGCAGCCCTGATATCATGTATCAAATTCCATTTCTGATAAAATTCTAGAGGAAGAGTAATGTAGCAGCCACCCAACAGATGGTGTTGCATGTTCCCACTTGTAAATTACTTTACAATAAATTCTATGGTATAAAAGCGAAGGAACCTGTCTGTGTATTGAGTATCCCTTTGGTACAGGCGGGTTACTTGACTTTTATATTACTGAATTTATTGTAAACTAATTTAATGATGGGAAATGCAATGCCATCTGTTGGGCGGCTTTTACATTTCTCCTGTAACCGAGACACATCGTGTTCCGTGCGTCGGAGGATATAAATGCTTACTTGACCTAGCTAAAGTAATTATATTTCCATTTTATCGTTTTGTCAATTGAAAAGTGGTATTTTTAGAACTTCGTTTTCTTCAGCGGCTAATTTTCGTGCGATCTTTCTCTGTAGGTGGAGCTTATTTTTAACAAAAAATTTCAAAGTGTTATGAAGAACTGGAAGCAATAACTGCCCCAGCCCTATCTGACACTTCATATCTATTATAAACTTTCTTCAAGAATGTGACTGTAATATATCATCACTGTCTGAATGTCTAGATTCAAATAAAGTTGACACATTATAGGCTTCTCTATTTTTTCTTTTATGAAGCTGGAACTATGATTTTTATATCAGCATTTTCCTTTTCAAAGTGTTTGTTATTTTATTCATTGTAACAATATCTACGGCTTCAATCACCATTTAGGTAGTCTGACAGATACTGTTTGGTGTGTGGGGCAAAAGCACTGATAAATTTTGTTACGCTTGCAGGATATAATGTCAAACAATACTTTACTAGTAACACGATTTTGATTCTAAATTCTTCTTCGGTGTTTAACCATTTTGATAGATTATGAATCTTTATTCTCTGACTGGTACTTTTTGGTGTCTGGGACGAAGCACTTGTACATTTTCTTTCACTTGCAGGATAAAATGTCAATTTACAATACAGGAAGGTCATAAAAAAACTTTACCGATATATGGACTTCTAGCTTCCATTCCGTTCAACCTATCAAGATGAGATTTCAGGTATAGTTATTCAGAGATATGAGCTTGGGATTCAGTGAATAGCAACAAAATGACACTCATGGTTACGGTTATAGTTACAGGAACTTGAAAATTTCGAATGGCAACACCTACTTTTTTCTGTCGCATTATGCTCAGCGCATGCAAAAACCCTAAAGAGCATTGGAACGGTATGTGTATCACAAAAAATCGACACATGCATGCTCAAAAAACAGCTTTGCAAAAAGCTAACAAAAACATGATCGGGGCGCATGGTGGATATTTGCATATGACAGAAGCCAGAGTTCCCATGGGTGCCATCACAGGCAATTTTATCTGTTTTCTACTCTGAATATCTGGCAAACCTAGCCTCCTTGTGCCCTGATAGTGTTAATGTTGGCCGTTCACAGAGCTGTTTTATGTGCGGGCATATCGTGTCCGTTTTTTGTGGTACATGTTTCGCTCCAACGCTCTTTAGGATTTTCGCATGTGCTGAGCATTTGCGACAGGAAAAGTAGGTACTGCCATAAAAAAAATTCAAGTTTAACTGTAACCATGAGCGTCATTTTGTTGCGATTTGCAGGATCCGGAGCTCATACCTACGAATAGCTACCTGAAATCTCATCTCGATCAGTTGAACAGAACGGAAGCTAGAGGTCCATATATCAGCAAAGTTTTTTTTATGACCACCTTGTACTTTACTAGTAACACGATTTTGCTTCTAAATTCTCCTTCAATGTTTTACCATTTTGGTAGATTAGGAATCTTTATTTTCTGACAGGTACTTTTTGGTGTATGGGACAAAAGCACTATAAAATTTTCTTACACTTGCAGAATAAAATGTCAATTCACAATACTACTAGTAACACAATTTTGCTTCTAAATTCTTCTTTGGTGCTTTATCATTTTAGTAGATTAGAAATCTTTATTCTCTGACAGATACTTTTTAGTGTCTGGAACAAAAGCACTCATAAATTTTCTTACACTTGCAATGTAAAATGTCAAACAATGCTTTAATAGTTACACAATTTTGCTTCTTAATCCTCAGTGTTTTAGGGTGAGATTTTTTTTTTAAATTGCATTTCAGATGATGCGCCTTCAACATTGTTTTTACTCATTTAACAATAGGAATATATTTGGACAAGCAATGAATATTTCCACTTTGAAAGAGTTTGATCCATGATGATGAAAGAAAAAAAATGAAAGCAACATAACCTTACTGGTACAGCAGGAAACATTGCTTTCCCCAGTGTTCTTCGACTCTCTACATTTGACCTACCTTCCCTCACAGTTGCAATTGGGATACATTGCCCTTATATACAAGGTGAGACCGAAAAGTAAGGTGACTGATGTCATAATAATTACTGTATTATATATTTGCAGATAAATACATCACTGTCCTTCAAATCCTTCAAAGTTCTCGCCGTCTACAAAACACTTCTGACAACTTTCATACAAGTTCTTGAAACTTCTGAAAAAGTCCTCTTTTAAGACTGTCTTAAGTACCCTGGTAACAGCAGCTGGAATGTCTGAGATGCTTGAATATCGATTTCCCTTCAGTGCCAATTTCAGACGTGGAAAGAGGAAAAAATCTGTTGGTGCTAGATCAGGAGAGTAAGGAGGGTTTAACTAGTATTTCTAGCGCCAGCAGATTTTTTCCTCTTTCCACGAGTGAAATTGCCACTGAAGGGAAACCGATTTTTAAGCATCTCAGACATTCCAGCTGCTGTTACCAAGGAACTTAAGACAGTCTCAAAAGAGGACTTTTTCAGAAGTTTCAAGAATTTGTATGAACGTTGTCAGAAGTGTTTTGTAGATTGCGGGAACTACTTTGAAGGACAATGATGTATTTATCTGCAAATATATAATACAGTAATCATTATGACATCAGTCACCTTACTTTTCGGTCTCACCTTGTATATGAAGAAAGTAACCTTTATTTGTTGGAACACCAACTAGAACTTTTCTCGAAAATATGGAAAAAAATCTCTATGAATCCGGAGGCAGTTAGACTTACCAGAACGTAATCAAATTTTACACCAAGATATTTTGAGACCATACAGCACCTTTTTATCTTTGCCTTTTTAAAGAGGGAATTTTTACCCACCCTAGTATACATGATACAAAGTTTCACCTGTAATGTCATGAGTATGCTATATTATTTATACATTAAGTACCCTGCATTTAATGTTTAAAATTTTTATCAGCTCTATCCTAATTTGTTGAATAATTTACTCAAATTGATATCAAACATTTTCTTCTAAAAGTGTTGTATATTTATGATAGTGATGTTAAACAATTTTTATTACAGAAACACGAG
Organism: Linyphia triangularis; assembly: GCA_963978545.1. NCBI lineage: Eukaryota > Metazoa > Arthropoda > Arachnida > Araneae > Linyphiidae > Linyphia > Linyphia triangularis. The sequence goes on from OZ021730.1 coordinate 33,755,385, forward strand.
TAAGCCACTACTGTGTGGTAGACGCAACAAAACGTTTTCAGACAGTCATATTCTCAATCACGCAAGAGAAAAATCCCATTCATACAACATGCAATTTTCTGATGGGCCTACTCTCAAAAGATGCCTCGTCACCCACACTGGAAGAAAATCATATGTATGTGTTTTGTGCAATAAAGAATGCTTTAATAAGTGTGATCTTGCAAACCATCTCCTTATTCACATTGGAGAAAAACCACATTCTTGTGATGTGTGTAACAAGGGATTTTCTCAAAGGTGTGCTCTTGCAAGGCACCTCCTCACTCACACTGGAGAAAAACCGTATTCATGCAATTTGTGCAACAAAAGATTTCCTGTTAGTGCAGCTCTCAAAGGTCACCTACTCACACATACTGGAGAAAAGCAACATGTATGTGATGTATGCAGCAAACAATTTTCTAGAAAGCCTTATCTTTTAAGTCATCTCCTTACTCATACTGGTGAAAGGCCTCATTCATGTGACACTTGCAACAAAAGGTTTTCCCATAAGGGCCATCTAAATAGACACCTCCTCACTCACACTGGTGAAAAGTCACATATATGTGACGTGTGCAGCAAAGGATTTCCATTGAAGACAGATCTTACAAAACATCTCCTAACTCACTCTGGAAAAAAGCCACATACATGTAATGTGTGCAGCAAGGGATTTTCTTTGAAGTGCAATCTTGCAACTCACCTCCGCATTCACACTGGAGAAAAACCCTATTCGTGCAATGTGTGCAAAAAGAATTTTTCTGATATGAGTGCTTGCAAAAGGCACCTCCTCACTCATAATGGAAAAAAGCCACATACATGTGATGTGTGCAGCAAAGGATTTGCAGATAAGCGTTCTCTCAAAAGTCACCTCCTTTTCCATAATGGAGAAAAGACGCATATATGTGATGTATGCAGCAAGGCATATTTTACAGGGTCCGGTCTTGCAAGCCATTATGTTACTCACGGCAAAAGAACACATGTATGTGATTTGTGCAACAAAAGTTTTTTTACAAAGTCCATTCTCAAAAGTCATCTCCTCACTCACACTGGGGAGAAACCATATTCATGTGATGTATGTAACAAGCAATATTCTTCAAAAAGTTTTCTCAAAATTCACCTGCTCTCTCACACTGGAGAAAAATCACATTGGTGTAATGTGTGTAACAAGGGATTTTATCATAGCAGCAATCTCAAAAGTCATCTCTTCACTCATAATGAAAAAAAGGCATTTGCATGTAAAGTTTGCAGCAAGGAATTTTCTAGGAAGACCAGTCTTGCAGATCACTTTCTCATTCACACTGGAGAAAAGGCACATGTATGTGTTGTGTGCAGCCAGAGTTTTATTAAAAAGAATGCTCTCAAAAGTCATCTCCTTACTCATACTGGAGAAAAACCATATTCATGTGATATATGCAACAGGGGATTTACTATTAGGAACTATCTCAAGATTCACCTCCTCACTCACACTGGAGAGAAACCACATACATGTAATGTGTGCAGCAAGGCTTTTGCTCAAAAAAGTGCTCTCAAAAGTCATCTCCTCACACATACTGAAGAAAAACCATATTCATGTAATATATGCAAAATCAGATTTGCTACAATGAGTTCTCTCAAAAGACATCGCCTTGTTCATACTGGAGAAAAACCACATACATGCAATGTGTGCAGCAAGGGTTTTTCTCGAAAAACAGCTCTCAAAAGTCATCTCCTTACTCACACTGAAGAAACCATATTCATGCAATCTGTGTAACAAGAGATTTTCTGATAGTTCTTATGTAAATAAATGGAAAATTCATTAAATGTTTTTCCAATAAAAAAACTTAATAAATTATTTTCATGATATTTCTGATAGGTTGCTCGTCCTCATGTTGAGTCTCGTATGTATGTTTTGTGTACAGCAAAGGATTTTCTGGAAAGTAAATTTTCACAAAATATCGCATAACTCACATTGAAAAGAACTGGCATTCAAACATACTGTAAGACAGAGCCTTTTTTTTTTTTTTTTAACAAAGACTTACTTTAAAAGAAAATAATTTAGGATTCAGAGTGTACTATGAGACTTTTTTCTGAAAAGTATATTCAAGAGGTTACATTAGGGTAAACATTAATGGGCTGTGAGAACTCAATATGCGAGGCATTTTAATTTAAAGTGTGGCTCATTGGTTCTCAAAATACTATATACATACTTAGAAGTTAATAAAGTGTCTACTTCTGGTAACTTTTGCTATTATTAGTTAATTCTACACGAGTGTACGCTTTTTATTTTGTGGTTCATTCCTGCCCTAATTCTAACTGACAAATGACCAAACGGTATAGTGGTTAGCGTGCTGGCTTCTAGACCGAGAGGTTGCGGGTTCGAGTCCCGTGTTGGCATGGGTGTTTGTAAATGTATGTTAGCTTGTCTAATGACGAATGTTTCGGCGCATTATAGCCCTCGTGTTGCTGACGGCGCCAGATAATCTGAATACAACCAACCAATCTAACTGACAAATTAAGTCTGTGTTTTCTTGAAAAACGGGTTTAGTTGCTCTTTGTTTGGGTTTCCTAGACTTAAAATTGCACAAAAATGTCTTGGTTAGATACTTAAAGTAAATTTTTTAAAAAGTTTAATAATGTACCTGTTTTGTATTTTATATTTCATACTAGCTGAATACCCGTGCTTCGCTACGAAATTTTAACATATGCAATATTTTAGCTAACTATGAGGCCTCGCATTGCGGAAATCCGTCGTTGGTGTATAGGTCCCATTTTTTGGCGCTTCGCTCGCAGGAAGGTTCATCGCTACGCAAAATCGAGCTAGCTTCGTTCGCTGAAAAGTTCTTTGGCACATAAGTACAGGTTTACTTCACTTGTTGAAAGGTTCATTACTATGCAAGAATAGGCTCATTTCTTTCGCTGAAAGGTTCATTGTTGCACAAGAATAAGCTTGCTTCACTTACTAAAATTTAATTGCTACGTTCAGCCTTAATATTAGAAGCCTCTCCCCTGTCGAGACACACACAAAAATCCCCGTTAATACAACACCCCTTCACGATTATTTTAACACGTGTTAGTGGAAAGCAAAATTAGAAGGCCAAAACTACTTATGTTGAAACTTTCAGAGCTCTAGGCCAATTAAAAGTAGCTTTTTATGAAAATATTAATTAAAAAACCAATTAAAATTATAACATTCTATTTGTCAAAAGTCCAATTAGAAGGCCAAAACTACTCGTGTTGAAAATTTCAGAAGTATAGCTCTATTAGAAATCGTTTTGTAAAATATTTATTAATTAATTAAAAAAGAACTAAATTAAAATTCTATTTTTCAAAAGTCCAATTAGAAGGCCACAACTACTTACATTAAAATTTTCAGAGCTATAGCCCTATTAGAAATCTTTTTGTAAAATATATACTAATTAATTAAAAAAGGAACAAGTTAAAAATTCTATTTTTCAAAAGTCCAATTAAAAGAACAAAACTACTTATGTTGAAAATTTCAGAAATGTAGCCCATTAGAAGTCGTGTTGTAAAAAAATGTGTTAATTAATAAAATTAATTAAAAAATAACTAATTATAATTTTAACATTCTGTTTTTTAAAAGTCCAATTAGAAGGCTAAAACTACTTATGTTGAAAATTTCAGAGCAGTATCTCTATTTGAAGTCACTTTGTAAAAAATAAATTAATTAAAAAAGAACTAATTAAAATGTTAACATTCTGTTTGACATACATAAAATAAGAAAGCTAAAACTTCTTATGTTGAAAATTTCAGATCTCTACTCCAATTTTAAGTATGTTAGGGGAAAAAAACTCAATATATATCTGAAAACGTAATTATCCGCTCGCTATAGAAGCTACAAAATATATCCTAACATTTAGAAAACTAAACTAAAAAGAATGTCTACCAGACATAAGCAAGTTCAAATCTAAACAAATTACACTAAACAACTTCTTTCACCAAATTCTGGTTTCGAGTAATCCAAAAAAAGAGACAGAATAAACTTTCATAGTATCCGTATCAAAATCTCTGCAGAAATCGTGTAGAGTGTGCACTAATAAGGAGGCTGAATTCTTATATTCACAATTATATTTCAGCACAAAACTCACATTTACAGAGCACAAACTAAAGAACAGGAACCACAAAAACATAAACACACAACGAATATCACAACCAAAAAAGATCTCCTACAAACCATCGCTGTAGGCTTTTATACCTTTTCAAAACATTCTAGAAAGATCTTACATTATCTAGAAATTACAAGAATAATCAACAATTTTCTTTCAAACAAAAAACCATACATTGGCGTCTTTAAAAGTATTAAATTGATACAAAATAAACAAGAAATAATTCTATTATTCTACTCATTAATTACAAAAAATTTAAAACTAATTAAATGCATTTAAATTTTATAACCTTCAGAAATATACTAGTGCTGCCATCTATTGAACTATTAAGGAATGTCACAACACTCCCACCTTTTTGATTTTCAGAAGAAAAATCAAATAATAGTGTCTTTAGTGCAGGAACATACTTCAAGAGGGTACAGTTTCCGTACTGGGCGAGTCAATAGGCCATTTCTGGTCTTGACATTCACTACTCTTACCCGCCCGTCTCTGCCTGTACAAAGTTTTTGAACATGAGCGATTGGCCAGTTGACTCTTTTGAGGTTTTCACAACCTACCAACACAATGTCTCCACTTTCAATGCACAGTCCTTTTTACCATGCCTTTGCACCAACTGTCCAAGGTACTCCTTGCGAAAGCGGGTCCGAAGCTGCTCACGCAGATCTTGGCAAAAGCGCTGCCGCACCAGGAGTTTGTTTCTGTCCAACATGTCTAAGTCTGCTGTACCAGAAACGATTATGTCCTGTAGGAACATGGCAGGCGTTAATGGTATAAGGTCCTCAGAGTCGTTCGAGATATAAGTGAGAGGTCGACAGTTTATCACTGCTTCTACGTCACAGATAATAGTGAGTAGTTCCTCATAATTTACTGCAGCTTGTCCCAGGACTCTCACAAGCAAATCTTTGGTGAGGCGGATCAGACGCTCCCACCATCCGCCCCACCAAGCAGCAGTGGCCCAAGTAGCACAGCAGTATTGGCCAATATCAGCCCTACATTGGCCAATCCCGATGTGGAATGGCGCAAAATCGGCCGTTCGATGCCGATATTGCCCAATTTCGCCCAATATTGGATAGACGATACTCAAAAGTTTGAAAGGTTGATCGACAGTTTTAAAATTAAAATATTTTATGTTTAAGAAAGGAAGGTTTGCATTAATATGTTTTGTGATATTTTTGCCACGGTTTTAAGCATTTTTAAAAAAATCATGTATTTTGGAACGATCTCGACTTACGGCCAAAACTGGCCGAATCCGATATAAAACGATGCGCAGAATTTCTCAAAAAGAATCGCCACCGAGTGGCTGAAGGAACTGAAGTGCCCGGATGTGTGTTTACTAAGTTTATTTATGTCACCGGCGCGACGGTTATTTGTAACATTAAAATTGGATCGAAAACTTATTACTGGTAAGTGTTGTCACAATAATTTGTCGATTTCATGGGGTATCTACGTATTACATTATTGGTTTAAGTTGGTTTTAGTTAATTTCAACGATACTTGATTGCCGACTTGGTTTGATCTACAAAAGCGATGTTGACAAAGGTGATTGATATTCACATTAAACTTGATTAGGAATCGAGTTGGTTTCAATTATTTATTTAATGCTGCTGTTTAAAATATAAACAAGATTTTCAGCTTTTATGTCATCTGGACAAGATTAAAAGTGCTTTTAGGAAATCCGAGCTATTATCTCATCCATACACGGATACAAACTAATACTCATTTAGCCATTCCCCCCTACCCCTCCATTGCTTGTTTCAAATTATACTTATACTACATGTTACATTCTAGTTTGTCTTCCTATATATCATATTTGTTATCGTTAGTTTATATTGCTTCTTATAAAATTCAATATCCAAGCTCCAGCATGATTAGCTCTGTTAATAGAATATATTGTGAATTGGGCATATTGAGGAAACCACATTAAATTAAAACACATCTATTACTCAATCTCAAAGGTGGTGTGGAATAGGGTGCATTATCTCAATCAACCGCTTGGCATTAAAAGTAAATGTTCTAAAAAATGTCAATTTTAACAATATTTATAACTAATGTTATTATGCCTCCTATTTTTGAAAAAATTCAGCAAACCCTGTTAACGCAAAAGTGCTTAGCATAAAATCACATTTAATGCGAAGGAAAAGCAGTTCTTCGTACTTAAAACTTAACGTTAATTTATTTAACACAAAATTCAGTTAAAGCGAACAATTTCAGTGGCCAGATCGACTTAGCGTTAACAGGGTTTTACTGTATATGTACATTCCCCTATTCAAAAGGTCTGTCTTGTGCAAATATTGATTTCTCAGAAAAGAGCAATGAATGGAAATTTTTGAAATATCTACAAAAATATATTTTGAATGCCTAACTTCATTTGTGTTAATTTAAACACACTATGCAAAGATGTTGTTTTTATAAAATAAAAATTTTTTGTTCATTTAAAGAAAAGACTTTCCATTTGAAAAGTAAACATCAAATATTGTAATCAAGTATTATTGTTAGTGCTATTTTCTGTCTTGGAATGAAAAGTGTAATAGTTGTAGCCTTCCTTCCCTCGGCAGTAAATTGCCAGTATGGCCTTTTAATAGTTAATTTGTTATTCTGTTCAGTTTAAAATAAAGAAATATACTGTTGTAGGGTTCATTGATGGAAATGGAGAACCCGTAGAAGTAATTCCTTCATCTTGGTTCATCTCAGACAAAAGTTGTCTTTGGTATGAAGGGGGGAATGAACATGATTAAAGAATATATGCCCTCAAGTATAACATGGCAAACATTTAATTTTAAAATCTATTGTACATACAGTAATTGAATTACAATTTTTGTATAGGGTATATACAAATAGTTCAAGGTATCACAAATAATGTTTCATAAGTCATTGATCTACTTATCAGTTCAAGTTTTGATGGTATAGATTTTTGAAATGGTGGACATGAATAACAGATATTTATTAACAGATTTAAATAATATTCTATTTTAATTTCTCAAACTGAAGATTGGTTTTTTAGTGAGTGATATTATAAGTGCTTTAAATAAGATATTTAATTGTATAAATAAATTGTATATAAAGTTTTGCAACTAGTTTGAGATAGCATATATCCATAATTTTCCTATTTAGATTCATTTTAACAGGCATAAGATAAAGCTGAGCTTGCTCGTTCAATTGGGAGCGATTCTTCAGAAGATGAAAATTTATTAACCAAGAAAAGCCGAACTAATATTCCAGCCCGTTTCAAAGACAATCCCCCTTCTTTGGAATCCCACAAAGAAACGAGCAAAAACTTGTTTGTGAACCAAAAAGCGTGAAAACTTCCTCTACCAGGTAAGAATATATGATAATCAATTAGGTAACGCTCCAAGCAATTTCAATTTGATGTTACAATAATTTATATTTTAAAATATAATAAGCAATGGAGAATCTCTGGTCTTTTAATAAAAAAAAATTATCTGTTTCTTTAAACAATTTTGAACAAATCACCTTTGTCATATGCTTATAATTGAGAAATTAGTTCAGTAGAAAAAACAACAAAAACACTACGTTCTAAATTAGTTCCTATAAATTTTCAAGTGCAACAGTGTATTTTATCACAGACTTTTCAACAACACTTTTTACTATTTATTTTGATTTTATTTGGTGGTTAATTTAACAGTTTAAAAGAGATTTTTCTCTCTTATAAATTATTTATTACAATTTTAAACGGCTTAAGCCAAAAATGAACGAGTTTATAAAAAAAAACAGAATTAGCATTTATTTCGTGATTGATAGTTTTTTTGTGTGCTTGGTTGAGGTTGGTGCAAACATATTTGCAGAGAACTTTATATAAATTAAATTCATACAAGCTCAATATATACAATTGAAATTTAAATACCAGTTTAAAATGATTTTCTTAAATGTTAGTAGAAAATGTTTTCTGATGTAACAATTTAACAAAATGTTAATAATTTTATGCTTTTGTGCAAAATTGTGTTTTTCATTTTGCAATTCTGTTTTTTTTTTTTTTTTTTAATGGGCAGTAAATGCTGCACTGCATGATTTCTTTTATTGATAACAAATTCCAGTTCCGTAACAAAAAGAGCTTGGACAAAATAAAAAGAGCTTAAGATTAGAAAAAGTTTGATGCAATAATTTGATTTTTAAATTTTAATGTAATCTTAATGCAAACAGAAATTAACAATTTTATATTTCAGGTTCGTTTTCTTCGCCGAGGTAGAAACTTCAAAGGAAGATAAAATATGTAAAATAAAATATGTATTATAATAAACAGCTTGTATTAAATTTATGTTATTATTATAAATATGCACTGCAGAAAGTGACAATTAATTTAAGAGTGCATGGTTTTTAAGCCATAAAATATCAATTAAATTATACTGGGTTTCAATTATCGGTCATTAAAATGCAATTAAAATAGGAATGAAAGTATGAAAAATTATTCATTATATGAGTATTCATGTAAATATTATTGTGGATTTTTTTAAATAATAGATGTTTTTGTCAAACAATTTTTGGATGAAAACTTTTTCAATGGGGGGGGGGGGTCTGCAATTTTAATTCACTTTATTACTTTATTGCTTTTACATTTTTACAATATTATGATTGAAGTGAATGAACTAAAGCATTAAAATGAGGTTTATTTACTATCTATTTGATTCTTAATGCATCGAGAAAAATTATGTTTTAAAAATGAAAAGGGACTTCATAAATGAAGTTGATCGGTGCAGAAAAAATATACTTCACAAGTTTAAAATTCAACCTTATATTTTTATGAAACCTTAGCATAAAAAGTTCAATGAGTATTGATTGACCAATAGGGATTTTAAATTCTACTGTTTTCTAGTTTAAAATTGCATGTATCTTTCTAAATCCTTGAATGTCAGACATTTTGTTATCTAAATGGGTTTTTTTGGTAGGGGATTTGAAAAAATTATTTTAAAAATGTTTAAGTATAACTTAACAAATTATTAAATGTTTTTGGGCAACAATGTGTTACTAAACATTGAACAGCTCAAAATTGAATCTAAACGCATATAAGAATTATCATTTGCAACCACTTCTTCCACCAAAAAGAAAGTTCAGATATGTTGAGTGGCAAATTTACCCTAAACTGCTCTGTGATATAATAAAAAAATAGTAGCTAAAATTGCTCTTCCAGGGTTGGAAAAAAACATGTTTTTTTGGTTTAAACAGAGGTCTTTTTTTTTTATCCTTTTCTAATTACATGTATACATATTTATAAATAAAATTTAACATAAACAAGAATAATTTATGTTTTATAAACAATGAATATTCCTTTTGAAAGTAATTTGAACTAAGTAAATAAACAATTGTTGCTATTTATGGGGACATTCAAATCATATTAAATTTTAATATTTTATTTATAGGTACTATTTTTTAAATTCAATATATACAATAGTAATTGTTTACTACATAATACATAGAATATTGCCCTTCGATTCATTTGATACTTATAAAAACTTCAATAGTTTTTAATTGGAAGATTTATTTTAAAATACATTAGAACATATTGTATTTCAGCTAAAAATAAAAGTCATCTACAACATCAAATAATTTAAAAAATCTAATTATAAATAAAAATACAATTTTAAATTATTCTTAAAAAAATATTTCGTTTTTCTGAGGGAAAAAAACAAAAACATTTGGTTTAAACCAATGCTCATCGATATTGCCCAAGATTGCACATCAATACTGGCCAAAACTACTCCTCGATATCGGCCAAAACTACGCATCGATATCGGCCAAAACTACGCATCGATATCGGCCAAAACTGCTCCTCGAGATCGGCCAAAACCGCACTGCGATATTGGCCAATATTGCAAAAATGTTAGCCGTTCGGTGCTGGCCGTTCCGACATTACCCAGGATTGGCCAATCTTCCAGAGCTCCGGTTTCCGACATTGGCCAATACTGCTGTGCTACCTGGGGGGCGGAATGAATTTCCAGGTGATGGGATTTAACGTTTCCTGAGAAACCACTTTTTCCCAGTTCACTTTTCTCAGCAATGCCACGTGCCGACAAAGTTTGTCCCATTGTCGGAATAAACCACAGATGGCCACCTCTTCGGGCTATGAAGCGACGAAACGCTTGAATAAAACTCTCAGTATTTATGGATGTCACAAGTTCTAAGTGCACACATCGATACACGGCACAGGTAAACAATACTACCCAGATTTTTTTATTTTTGAGAATCAGAGGGCCATACAAATCTACACCGGTAACTTCAAATGCAAAAGCGTCCCGGATCCGGTCTAATGGTAATTGAATAGGTACAGTGGTTGGAGGTTTAGCTGAAAATCTTTTACACCGGACACACTGTTTTACAACTGATCTAATTGTGCGTCTTGCAGCAATTATCCAAAATTCTTCTCTAAGTATTACAGTTAAGGCTTGTATGCCTGCATGAGAATGCTTTTAATGATAATCTCTTATCAAACAGTCAACAATGTAATGTTTAGAAGGTAACAAAATCGGGTACCGAAATGTATAAGAATCATCTCTTTCGGTGATTTTGGTGTTCACTCTTCTTAAGCCACTCTGATCTCGTACTGTCTGAAGACCGTTGATGCGGTCTCCAGTATCTGGAAAACTCTCCTCCTGAACAAATGAAAGAAGTGTGTTTTTTGCTTCCTGCATCTCGGAAACTGATAGGAAAGGTTCTCGATTCTCCATTTTCTTTTGGCAATTTTTTATAAACCTATTAATCCAACCTAAAACCTTTATCATTTTAGAAAATTTAGAATATCTTTTGTACCATGCAGGTTCACTATCTATACTAACGTTACTACATGAGTTTACTCCCTTTTTTATTTCTAAGTAAATTAAACTTTCATTTGGCTCAATAATCAATTCGGGCCAATTTTTTCTAGGACCCTTCTGCCAAACAGGTCTATTTACCCAATCCGATTGGATAAACTGAAGAGGGGAGCAACCGCGGGAAGGAAGATCAGCCGGATTCCATTCACTTGGTACATATGACCACTGGTTTTGGTCAGTGACAGTACAAATTTCCCTCACGCGGTTACCCACAAATGTTCCCCAAAGATTATTTCTTTTGATCCATGATAAGGCCGTAGTAGAATACGTCCAAAAATATTTTGAGTTACACTCCAATGAAAGGGCTTCAGTAACATACTTGGACAAACGTGCACCCAGAACGCAAGCCATCAGCTCTAAACTGGGAATTGTGAACCCTTTTAAGGGAGCTACCCTGGATTTGGCTGCAACCAAATTAATGAATACCTCTCCATTGTCAACGCATCTAAGGAATATTACAACTGCATATGCGTGTTTACTTGCGTCACAAAAGATATGAAGGGACCAATTACTTTTATCCCCAAACCCGATGCGTCGTGGAAACTCAAAATCGGTGAGCTTTCCCAAATTATTGTACCACTTTAAATATTTCTTCTTGATTTCATCTGGTAATGGTGCATCCCAATCCGCCTTTATTACCCAAATTTCTTGCAGTATTATTATTTATGAAATGTTAGTATCTTTTAAGTAATATGTGTATTCAAATGTTTTAAGTAACATATGTATTTAAATGTTAAATCATTTTACCAAGCATTAAAATACTTAACAATACTTAATAAAATTTACACGCGCTAAGTTTTTAAAAAAAAATTTAAGTTACTTACTATGCGTGTAAATTTAATTTAGAAGTGTGTTATTGGAATTATTTACCGCTTGTAAATTTCATTTAGTTAGTTTAAGTATCACGTGTAAAAAAATAGGCTTAAGTATCTCGTGTAAAAATAGGATTAAGTATCGCACACTAATGTTAGGGTTAGGTATCGCGTGTATTGAAATGTATCTATCTATATATTTAATAGGCAATACGTTTTTTGGGGTTAGTCCGTCCGCCTAAACTGCTCAACCAATTTCAATGATCAAGGTGTCATTTTAAAGGAAATAAGCTGTAGATTTGCCAAAACGTGCCAAAATAATTTATTAACACTTTATTAATTAGTTAAATTTCAATATTTTTCATCATTAAGCTACTACAAAGCCTCAATGATTTTGAATATATGATTGGCAACATCCTTACGTATGTAAACAAACCGGCTGCACAGGGGTTCAACCAACCAACTAACCGTTGCTAATTTTAAAACTATCTATGTATGTAAACAAACCCGTTGGTAATTTTAACGCTCTTTTAAACTCTTCGTTTCAAAGTTGATTTTTTCTGTTTTTCTGAAGCATTTTTGTATTAGAGTAATTATTATTTTGAAGTATTTCTATCCAGAAAATGCTTCGCGTTGGACGCCGTTCTCTAAAGGGGTGACGCCGACCAAACGGTATAGTGGTTAGCGTGCTAGCTTCTAGACCGCGAGGTTGCGGGTTCGAGTCCCGTGTTGGCATGGGTGTTTGTAAATGTATGTTGGCTTGTCTAATGACGAATATGTTTCGGCGCATTATAGCCCTCGTGTTGCTGACGGCGCCAGATAATCTGAAAACAACCAACTAAAGGGGTGACTTATCAGAATAAATAAAAGATATTGGGACTTCAATGTAAGGGCATAGCTAATGAAATTTTAAGTCAGAATGTTGGCGGATAGTATATTTAACTTTCTATTATGAAACTTGCAATTTGGGTGTTTTCTCTATTAGGCCTTACATTAAATTTATAAAAAATTGGTTACATTTTTTATGGCTGGCAAACCTATTCGAGAGCAGCAAGATGTTTTAACCACAAATTCGAGCGGCAAAGCTGCTCAATCCGAGCGCAGCGAGGCGTTTGGGGGTTGGCGAGCGTGAGCGAGCAGGGGGCAAAGCCCCCTAGTATCATTTAATATAAGTAGAAAATAATTTTGACTTAAATTATTTGTATTGAAAATGTGTTAATATAATGCTTTCTAATCCCAGCTACTTGAACATGAATTCTACCATGGATATCGCTATGAATATTGATGAAGCTATATGGAAATTGATGACGCTAGGCCTAATGCCCAAGTGTTCTTGTATTAGTATAATGTTAATTTATATATGTTTTTTATGTTTTGAGTTAAGATTAAGAAGAGTGTTTAGTTTAGATAATGTTTTTACTTGCCTTTTAAGTAAAGGAATTTGTATATACATGGCTTTAAAATTACACAAGATTCTTTAATTAGATTAATTTATTGAAATTTTTATTACTTTTGTACTTGGTAATTTTCAATGTTGTAACTATTTAAAGTTGTCCCAAACTCACGCCGAAATTTTTATTACTTTTGTATTTAGTAATTTTCAATGTTGTAACTATTTAAAGTCGCCCCAAAATCACGCTGAAATTTTCATTATTTTTGCACTTAGTAACTATTCAAAGTCGCCCCGAATTCACGCCCGATTTTTTCTCTGACGTAAAAAAACTTAGAATAATTTTTCAATATCTTACTTTAGGAGGTTGTTTTTTAACCTACTGCTGCTGAACCTTCTAATGCTGCATCCACCTCACGCTGTTTACATGTAAGTATTATTTCAATCATTTAGGTGAAATACTCAGAATAATTTCTTAAAAAACATATTACTCAAAGTTTTATTTTCAACAGGTATGTACCATCTGTGGTAAGGGTTTTACACAGAAATTTACACTTACCCGTCACGTGAAAATCCATCAGAAACCTACATTACTTGTTAGTATTAAATTCTAAGGAGATATATGTTAAAATAGCTTTTTTTTTTTTTTTTTTTTTTTAAATGTTAACTATTTTTTTTTCTTTTTTCTTTTAGACTCCTGCTGCTGGACCCTCACAACATGCTGCATCCTCAATTGCTGGACCTTCCAATGTTCAACCTCATGTAAGTTTTAGTTTTTAAATTATGTTTCGCAGACAGAGTTTTTAGGTACTTTGATTTAAAATAAAGTATGTTTCACAGATATAGATAGTTTATAGAAATAAAGTATTTTCAATAAAAATGTTTTCAGATATTTTACAAATTATGTAATTTTTTGAGAAGACATATTTTGTAAAATGTTTTAGATTAATGTATTTGAAGATTTTCAATCCATTTTTATAATAAAGTTTTTAGATATTTCTGCAAATAATGTGTTTTCAGGAGAGCTTTCCAGAAGAAGATATTTTTAAATAGTTTTAGAAAAAAAAAATTGAAATGTAGTTTTCTCGATAAGAAATAAAAATGTGAATCTGCTTTCCCCCCCCCCCCCCCTGAAACTCATAAAGTTTTATTTTTCAACAGATATGTCACATCTGCGAGAAGACCTTTGTCCAGAAATGTCATCACAATAGGCATTTTAAGAATAACGCTGGTAAGAAGGATTTCACCTGCGGAGTATGCAGTGTTTCCTTCACTACAAATTCAAATCTAGATCGACACATGGAGAGTCATAAAAAGGATCAGTCCAGTTATGACTGCCCTGACTGAGGCAAGTCTTTTGTGAGGAAGGACAATATGCACCAGCATCTAGCTAATCACCAGAGGACCTTTCCTTGTCGCCAATGTAACGAGAGCTTCAACTCTCGACAGAATTTACGTCATCACATCAAGGCAAAGCATCCTAAGCGATCCGGAGGAGCTAAACCCCCTACCCCGAAGAGGAGGAAAGTGGAGGTGAAGACCTCAGACGTCTTCAGCACCGAAACCATACTCCCTAGTGAAGAGGCAGTTGGAGACCTGCTACTCTTCATTAGAGAAAGCACTCCCCAAGTTCAGGATGTGCTGCTGGAGGAGTTGGGAGAGAAGAGGGCCATCAAGTTGTATATTGTCTCTAAAATCCGCTTCAGTCGTGTCAACTATGAAGAGGGAACCGAGTTTGCTACCCCCTATTTCCGAAGCAAGGTCAGCATGGAGTTGGACAACAGCATGTTGGAGTCGCATATCACCCTGGCCTTCGAAAAAATAAAGACGTCCTTCGACGAGTTTATTGAGAGGGGGTCTGGATGCCATTATCCATCTAGAAGTGAAGATGGCAACTTACCAGCCCCTAGCCCCACGCAGCTACATCCCTCTACCCAACAAGTTGGCTCTCAGGAAGGCTGTCCTCAACATCCAGAATGAAGATAACAAGTGCTTCATCTGAAGCGTTTTGGCAGCCCTTCATATTGTAAGCAGAGGAGATCACCCGGAACGTGTCAGTCACTATCTGGAATTCGAGCAGGAGCTCAAAATGGGGAATGTATCCTGCCCAGTTCCACTTTGCAAAGTTCGTTTTGTGGAGGCACTGAACAACCTCCGCATTAACGTCTACGGCTATGAAGATGATGAGGTATTACCCCTTTATATCTCTAAGAGTGAGGGCCCTGATGTTATCAACCTACTTTACTTTTCTCAAGGAGAGAGGCAGCACTACTGCCTCATCAAGAGTATGAGTCGTCTCCTCACCAAGCACAAGGCCACTGCATTTTACTGTTTCTCCTGCCTCCACCGTTTTGCTAAGGAGGAGACACTACAGAAACACATCCCTTACTGCAATGAACACGCCCCTCAGAGGATCGTCATGCCAGCTGAAAAAGATTGCATATTGGGATTTTCCCAATACAAGTTCACCCAGAAAGTCCGGTATATCATATACGCTGACTTTGAGGCCCTTGTAGAGAAGTTGGATGACACCACCTCCACTTCCACTATGAAGACAGCTACCCGCGTCCCCTGTGGATATGCGTACGTTATAGTAGGTCCAGATAGTATGCCGACCAAGCCCATCTCTGTCTACAGGGGAGAAGATGCAACGGACCACTTCATCAGTAGTATTATTGCAGAGAAGGACGAGCTGGCGGTGAAGCTGACCACCATCATCCCCATGAAGATCACTGCACAGGATCAAATCACCATCAACGCAACGACTCATTGCGGCCTCTGCAAAGTGCGGCTAGGGGCTGACAGAGTCAACGACCACGACCACTTAACAGGCAAGTTCCGTCAGGTCCTGCACAACGAGTGTAACCTCGCCTTCAGGTTGCGGAAAATGATTCCCTGCGTCTTCCACAACCTGAAGAACTACGACGCCCACCTCATCATGCAGGGCCTGGGGAAATTACAATATCATGAGATTGGACTCATACCCAACACCATGGAAAAGTATATCTCCTTCACAAAGAAACTTGGAAAGATTCCGGTGACTCTCCAGTTTATCAATAGTCTCCAGTTTCTGAACTCATCACTTCAGAAACTTGTCGATAATCTGGAGAACAACAAGTTTCAAATTTTGAAGAGTTCCATCGCATCTAACCATGGTACGTATAATTTATTTGCGATATTCAATGTCAATGTTCTCTTAACAATATCAATTAATTTTTTTCTACTTCTTTTAGGTCTCCTGCTGAAGAAAGAGGTTTACCCCTACGAGTATATGGACTCCTTCAGCAGGTTTGATGAAACAACCCTCCCACCCCAATCAGCCTTCCACAGCTCCCTCACCGACACAGGAATCACAGACGAGGACTATCTTCACGCACAAAACGTTTGGAGTACCTTCAATATCAAGGATCTTGGAGCCTACCACGATCTGTACTTGAAGACGGATGTCCTTCTCCTCGCGGATGTGTTCGAGAACTTCAGGGAAATGGCCCTAGATTTTTACCAGCTGGATGCCGCTCATATGATGACGTCTCCAGGGTTAGCGTGGCAGCCTGCCCTCAAGATGACAGATGTAAAGCTGGACCTCTTCACTGATGTGGATATGCATCTATTCATTGAGAAGGGGATCCGCGGCGGTGTCTCAGTGATTTCTCATCGTCATGGTCAGGCCAATCATCCTGGATGTCCGGATTACAACTCCGCTGAGGAGAATCGTCATATCCTATACCTTGACGCTAATAATCTCTATGGTATGTATTATTTCACTTTAAAAGTGTCATATATGTGATTCTTAATAGTATGTTTAACAATTTAACTCAATATCTGTCTTTTTTCAGGTTGGGCTATGTCACAACCGTTACCTGTTGGGGACTTTCGGTGAGAGGATCCCGAGAGTACTCCCATTCAAACAATTCTGAATCAGGCAGATGATGCTGAGAAAGGATACATCCTTGAGGTTGACTTGGATTATCCCAAGGATCTCCATGATATCCATAACTTATACTCACGAGAGATTCTCCATCACACCCCATATGTTGTCTCCCACTGCCAAGACCATACTCGAACAGATGAACATGAAGCCTGCTTCCTCCAACCAGAAACTCGTCCCTAACCTGCATCCTAAGTTAAATTACGTCCTCCACTATAGAAATCTTAAATTATACTTAAAACTAGGCCTTAAGCTCACTAAAATCCATCGCATTCTCCAATTCACTCAACAACCCTGGATGAAGGATTATATTCACTTCAATACCTAGCAGCGAAAACAGGCCAAGTCATCATTTGAGAAAGATATGTTCAAGCTCCTGAACAACGCCGTTTTCGGGAAGACAATGGAGAATCTCCGCAATCTGGTTGATGTTCAGCTCACCAACAATCCGCAGAAAGCCAAGAGACTGGTAGCTTCCCCAGCCTTCCACGCATTCACAGAGTTTAGCAATCAACTTGCTGCCGTTCAGCGGAAGGTCAAGAGTTTGACGTTGAATCGTCCCATACATGTAGGTTTCTCCATATTGGAACTGAGCAAGGTGCTCATGTATCAGTTCCATTATGAGGTTATCTTGGGAAAAATATGGAAGCAATGCCCGCCTGCTCTTCACAGACACGGACTCGCTAACATATGAGCTAACTACTCCCAACCTAACTAGAGATCTGCATGAGATGGGAAAATTCTTCGACTTTTCCGATTATGCACCAACTCATCCATTGCATAATATTGCAAATAAGAAGAAGCTGGGGTTCTTCAAAGATGAATTGAACGGCAAGCACGGGTACGAATTCGTCGGATTGAGGTCGAAAATGTACTCCATATCAAGCGAATGCGGTGACACGCGTACAGCAAAGGGAATTGCAAGGGCTGCTCAGCGCCAGTTAAAACACCAGACCTACAAGGACTGGCTCCTCAACCAACAACCGATATCTGTTCTTCAAAACCGAATTGACAGTGAGCAAAATAAGATCTTTTCTCTTCAGCAAACCAAGAGGGCTCTTTCTGCTTTTGAAGACAAGCGTTATCTGCTAGAGGATGGCATAACCAGTTATGCTTATGGTCACTATAAAATCCCTTAACTTTTTTAATTTTTTTTTTAATCCTTAAGTTAAAATTATTTTAATTTATTTTCTTTCTCTTAAAATCTTAATTTAACTGAAATATTACTTTAACTAAATTTATAAAACTAATTTAACTTCAACTTTATCTAGATTTTGTTAGTGACCATTAAATTTAATTTCTGAGAGAAATATACGTTCTTTCAAGTCTTCCTAAAAGACTTTCTATGGACACTCTTAAATTTAATTTTTTCTAGAAATAGTTTTGTTGTGTCCAACATTAATTTTTCGGCTTAAATTTCAAAATTTGTTAGGTTTTGAGGTATTGGTATCTTCTTCAGAGATATCATTGGATGGTTGGTTAGTGACCTCATGTTTAAAAATAATATACATTTTTTGAAATATTTTTTTTTTTTTTTTATAGGGAGGAGTGAGGCGGTACTAATTCTTCCTAAAAGAGGTAACGGGCTGGAGGTGGGTCCTCACTTTGAAAATTTAGCTTCAAAATTTATTAATTAACATTTTTTAAAGTCTTTCAAATTAGCTTATTCAAAATTGGTTAGGGAAGGGGGGTGGGTAGATGAGTTACCATGAAGGTAAAGTCCGATAGTCGATATTTTAACAATTATTTGGTAAAATATTAAAATGTCACGTGTAGCTCGGGGTTAGGGCTCTTTAGACCCTTAACAAATGGCCTTCACTTTTATTAAATTTAAAAGTCGTGTTAAGATTTTTATTTGCATGTATCTCTGATCTTAGAAATTTAATGTAAATATCTCTTAAATTCACGCCTAGATGGCACCACTACCCTACACTTTGTAGAAAACTGTCTGACTAAACCGTATAGTCAATGAGAAGAGTATTTAGTTACGTGTTTAAAATCGGCCAATGAGAAGAGAGTATTTAGTCGCGTGTCTAAAACCGACCAATCGCAAGCAAGCATTTTGTCGACCCCTAACATAAAGCAAGTTATGACGTCATTCCCACTCCATTAACAGTATGACGTCACTAATAAAAATATCTATAACTCTAAGTTATTCGTTTAGAAGCAGCCCTAGAACAACTCAACCCTTAATTTGCCCATTTCAAAGTTATATCTCAAGATGCTGCCATTCCTTAAAAGATAAACTTTGTAAAATTATGAATGACGTCATACCCACTGTGACGTCACTAGTCAAACAGCCTATAACTCTAAATTATTCACTTAGAAGCAGTCCTAGAACAACTCGACTCCATCTGAAAAATAAACCGAAACTAAAAAGTGTTGCCACCGCTCAAAACTTTGATATAAAACAAATTATGACGTCATTCCCACTGTGACGTCATACACAAACAGCCTATAATGAAACCGAAACTAACAACAGCAGGAGAATAACAACTAAACTCCACTTCCGGTCACGTGACTTCCCGTGACGTCATATCTGGTGATGTCACTTCATGTGATGTCATGTCCGGTCACGCCCATTTCTGGTTACGTCATAGCCACGCCCTCATACCATACCATCCCTCCTTATGAGGCATGAGCTCCAATTTCTAACTACTTTCCTACCTCTTCCTGTTCAGCAAACGGTAGTCGTCTCGGGTGTTGCTTGATAGGTGGGTGGTCTCCTGTATCAATTCTATACTGCGTCAAACTTGTTCGTCCGACATCCGAAGATGTGCGGGAAAAGACATCTTGGAATTCTCGGATGACCAGTTGTGCAGCATTTCTTTCTTCGTTGTTTAACGGTGCATTCTATTCATGGGTTGATGTTTGGAAACAAATCCCAAGTCGTCTCTAACTTCCAGACTTCCCGCGTTTTCCGGTTACTCACTTTCGACAGAGTCTCTCCGTTTGTTTAATGCATTTGTCATTTCGATTCAAGGTTTGTTTTGCATTTAAAAACTCAAATGAGTAGCGACTATTTTCAAAAATTAGAGCTTTTAGCTCAGATGAGATACAAAGAGAAATTAATTATAGATGAAGGGATCGATTTATCCTATCCATTGGATGTTTTTTTAAAGCAAACTGTTTGTTGATGATACCAGACGTAGGCCAGAAGTCTCGTTTGGATACATTTATAAGTACCAAATTTTGTTTTAGATACCCAATTTGATGAAATAAAGATTTTTTTCCCTCAAAAGTTTCAGCTCATATGATATAATTTTACTATTTTAAGACGTAAATAATATATTTAATATTAACTTCATTTGCTTGATAGGTTTGCATTTTTACAGATTAAGCTGTGTTTCTTGTAACGCTACACAAATTTATACAGTACTTTGAATTAAATGTCATGTTTTTTTTTTTTTTTTTTGGTGTTTTTTTTTTTTAAAGGTGTTAGAGTGAATTATTTGTGTAGGTCATTATAAAAGGTGTATTATAACTTCAAATGGTGTCTACTAAAATATTTAAGGGTCATTCCGTGCAAAGAGAAACAAATTTTAATAAAGAATCTAATTTATAGAATTTTTTGTATAAAAAGATTCAAAGTTCATTCCTAGTAGTTCCTTTTTTTAATAAATTAATTTGTAAAAGTGGACAACACTCGAATTCCGGTTGAGTTTGTTCAATTTTGATGGAGGTGGGTGGTGAGATTAAAAAAACTTATAAAATAATTTCTTTTTTGCCGACAGTTATATTAAGGATTTTTTAATTACTATATTACTTCAATATTAAAAATGATTGAAACAAGTATTTCATTGATTTTAAAATGGATAATTTTGGGTAACATAAGTTACCAGAAATGTGTTTACTTTCATATGATATTAAAAAAAAATTTAACACAGATTTGTTAGCATAAATTTTTCTTAGTTTTAGCTACGTACTTTGTTGTCAGTTTTAGGTGCAATATTATTAAAGACTTACAATTTTTCTAATCAAGCCTAAGGATATCAATTTAGAAATTTTTAATTTTATATTACGTACCAATATTGCTTTCAATATTTTGATATCAATATTGGTGGTTCTTGCAAACCCATCTTACAAACTTGAAGTTTTTTAAGCTTTCGCTGACGGCGACAGGGGGTTTGATCCAAGGACCATGGTGTTTGGAGCCAGATGCGTTACCTCTGTGCAAAAGAGTACTCCCCTGCACAGAAGCATTATCTGATATTTGAGGTCACCACACAGCCTCCTCCCAGCGACGAAGGAGCGATGCTGTTGTTCTGATCAACGTCTGATCGGAGTTGGAGGTTTTTGGATGCTTGTTGCATCGTTGTATCCGCTCGTTGCGGTGATGTCTTGGACGCAACTTGCGTTTGTGATCGCATGTTGCGATGTAGTTTTCTCCTTTCAGAAGCGCCGATAGATGGCAGCATGATTCGTTTTAGTCCGGGTCATCATTGAAGTTTTTTAAGCTTTCGCTGACGGCGACAGGGGGTTTGATCCAAGGATCATGGTGTTTGGAGCCAGATGCGTTACCTCTGTGCAAAAGAGTACTCCCCTGCACAGAAACATTATCTGATATTTGAGGTCACCACAAACTGATACCTGGTAAAATGTGAAAAGGTAAATTTTTAATTCATTCAATGTGTACAAACAAAATTTATTCTATTAGTCCGAGAGGCGACTGCAATTTTTGGACCTCATCGAATATCATTCTGAATTTTTTATAAAATTTGGAGAAAAGTCAGTAGATTACGAATCCACTGGTCTGCCGTGGCAAAAATGGCAGAAACTGATCAAAAATCGACTTGGAATGAGTTGAACTAAAATCCGATTGCCAAATATGTCATAACGTGCCAAAAAGGGAACAAACTTTTTCATATGGCAACCCACTGCATTTTGATTTTCAATGAAAAAAAGCGCAAACTATTTCTGATCTATGGCTCGGAAAACTTGTATCCTTTAAAAGTAAGCCGTATTGGTGACATCAATTACGTCATCATTGACGTAATGTTTATTGCCAATTTGGCTCATTTGTGAAAGATGCAAGTAAGCCGATGCACACATCCGAATCGTCTGCAACCTTCTTAATTTAAAATTGAAGAGTGAGGGTTACCAAATAAAAAAAAATGCTCATTATTTGGCAAGTTATGGCGCATTTGGCAAATGGATTTAGTTCAATTTATTAAAAGTCGATTTTTGATCAGTTTCGGCCATTTTTGCCACGGCAGACCAGTGGATTCGTGATCTACTCACTTTTCTCTAATTTCTATAGAAAATTCGGAATGATGTTCAATGAGGTCCAAAAATTGCAGTCGCCTCTCAGTCTATATGAACATACTATATTTCATACCACATTTCATACCTATATTTTATACCACATTGCGGAACAAAGCAACATCGCCCGTACTTCCTTCTTGACTACACTTTATTCATTATGATTAAAATTTATAACTATGGATAAATACTAAGACTCAGTTGGTTGGTTGGTTGTTTTCAGATTATCTGGCGCCGTCAGCAACACGAGGGCTATAATGCGCCGAAACTTTCGTCATTAGACAAGCCAACATACATTTACAAACACCCATGCCTAACACGGGACTCGAACCCGCAACCTCGCGTTCTAGAAGCTAGCACGCTAACCACTATACCGTTTGGTCGGCACTAAGACTCAGAAAGACACAGTTTGTATCCACAAACACGGAGATCAAACACCAACCGGAAGTTGCGAAAAGTCTTTGTGGTCTCGTCCGGTTTACAGCGCCATCTATGCATCGCTTCTCACTTCAAGTCATGAATACCAAGAATAAAGATGTAGCGAATCGATATTACACTTTTAATCGTAATTCGCTATGAATATCTGTTCATATAATAAAAAGCTGCATCTGGCAACACTGAAAAACGAAAAGATGGTTGTTTGCTTTTGCATTTAAACATTTTATTTGCATAGTAAATTTGTAAATTTCGCCTCTTATTTTTATATTGAAGCCTCGCTCGTAAAACGAAACCTGAGCACAAAATTGATTAAAGAAGTTTGCAACTGTACACAACAAGTTTTCAATGCATAGGATGTATACTTCAATCTTTTCTATTTATGGGTCAATATTTATGATGTTTATTTGATCATTCTTTTTACCAACCTTTTGCACTCGAGAGGTGACTCTCACTCACCACATGATTGGAGGCAGCAACTCGAGAGGTGACTCTTGCTCACCATTAGGTTTGATGCGGAAATTCGATGCAAGACCTGTTTATGTTAAGTTTCTTTAAAGCGGATCTGCAACCACAAACCGAACCAAAATCGCTGCGAAACATCTCGAGTTGCTGCTGCATACACGTGAAAAAGGCCTCGAGTGCAAAAGGTTACCATGTATGTTAATAAAATTTATCATGGGAATACCAAACTCCAAAATTTTAAAGAATAGTTAAGAAAACAAACAAATCTCTGAGTACATCTCCAGCAGCAGTTAAATTACTTACATTTTAACTACTGTTGGAATAGATACAGTTACAGATTTGTTTTGATTCTAAATATTCTTTAAAGTTTTGGAGTTTAGTAATAACTTTTACCAGACTAATGTACCAGCTTTATAGTAAGGGTTGGATCCTAGCACAGCCCACCTCTTGGCGTCTTTTTGAATTCTCGCCCAACGAGTGGTGATAATGTTGCTAATGTGGCAACCTAGACGGATTATGGAGGAGAACTGTCTAGAACAGGGTTCCTACGGTCATTGAAAGTCATTAAAAGTGCTTAATATTTTTGAACCTGTAATCAAGGTCTTGAAAGTACTTGAAAATGCTTAGAGGTCCTTAAAAGTCCTTAATTTTTGTGTATGTTGACCAACTTCAAAATTTACAAAAATGCAACTCAGACTTGCTATCCCCGCGTGTGCGCCACTTATCCTCATTATATCGGAATTTTCTGACATATCTGTATTACACATGCACCAACTTGTAACTGTTTTGGTAGAATATACTTTATAATTTTTTTTTATACAGACATGATGCCTGAAAACAAATTTTTTAAGGTCCTTAAAAACATTAATTAGGTCCTTAGAAGTCATTGAAAAGTCATTGATTTTCATTCTGTGATTTGAGTGGGAACCCTGTAGAATCTTACGAAGCGCCTATATTTTTACTTGAAGCACCTTTATTTATCCATCCTATTTATTCATCTATAATAATAAAATAATGAGTCAGTATGTCCCTTTATAGAAACCTACTTAAAATAGGTGTAAACTCTGAAATTTTCAACATGATTAGTTTTGACCTAATTTGATTACATGAATTTTATTCGGCAAATCATTAACACGTACCCTCCGCCGGCAAAGCATTAGCGAACACGTTTATGGTAAGTGTTAATTTAAAAAAAAATAATCTTATTATTATTTCTGGCCTTCAAGTATCGTTTTTTAATTGAAAAATAATTAGTAGTCAACTTGGCGAGATTTCAAATAAGTCGCCAAGAGGTGGGCCCATCTAGGATTTTACAAAAAAAAGTATCGAGAAAAAAAAGTTGCTTGGAAAATTGCTATTAAAATTATCCAATAAATTTTGTTCTTTGAAAATATTATGTTTGAATTAATAAGCTATATCTTTTAAACCTAGTACTGTGACTCCCCCTTAACCGTCTGAAATGAGACTGAGGATAAGCCGTCCAAACAAAAATGGTTTATACCCAGTGGCGGCTGGTGCAGGGGGCCCGGGCCCCCTCACTTTTTGGGACCCTGATCCCATTTATATATATTTGATAATGTTATTATGGAATTTCTGTAAAATATTTTAAAAATGCGAGACTAATGAAAGCAGTTATTAACCTCACAATATTAATTATATTGTGCGTGGAGCAATAGAAAATGTCAATCAATCGCAACCATTTCAATAAACACACAGTCCCATCTATCCCTCCTCTTGACCTTGAAGTCTATTCGCGGGGACACAATTCTTGAGGGATAAACGACCCCTTTCTCGAAGACCTTGAAAAGAACATAGATTAAAGCTTGTAACCAGGTCCTTCACTTCCTGTTTTTTTTTTTTTTGGGGGGGGGGAGGGGCTTTCTCCTGCAGGGGTATCAATTTACTGCAATTCTATAAGGAATGGTCCACTTTTTGTGTTGGGCAAAAGTAGTCTATCTCGAGCATGAACTGTCGTAAGAAGTGTTGGAATTTTCTACAGCCCAAGCATACAAGGGAATGACGGTGAATTAAATTGGGAGAACCAGAGAAAATAGACAGAAAACTACAATTATACATGGTGAAGAGGGAATTAATTTTTCAACAAAAAACTCGGTGAGATCATTTAATTTTACCCTTTATACTTCAAATATAAGCGTAAGCTTTCCTTAATAAATAAATTTTTAAACAAAATCGTGATTTTTCAAAAAATATTTAGAGACGCATTTTGTTCAGGTAATCCTAGGTCCCTTCGCATGGATGAGCTCAATTGGTTATGTATTTCATTATCTTAATTATCATACAGAATATAATTTTTCTTCTTAATTCATTCGATTTTAGAAGTGATTAGGTAAATGAGTTATACAGCAAGTAAAATTAGGCTGTCCTTATCTTACTCCTCCCATCCTATTTCACAACCTAATTGCTGTTATAATAATAAAAAATGATCATCGAAGCAACCTCACTGACTTGACTGACGTCTAAATCCGCTTCTGAGTATGCAGACATAGAACTCACTATACCTTCAGAATCTTTTTACTTTGGTATAGCAATGAAATTTCATTTTATGGGTCAACAAAAAACAATTATTTTATTATTTTTTTTGCAAATAAAACATTATTTTAATCCATATAAATGTGTTTGACATTCCTCACACAGAAAATTAGCTATCTTTAACCCATTCAATTGCCTGAAATATCCATTTATAAAGACAACAATAAACAAATTTTTTGTGGTACATTCCACAAGTGACAAAAGGTCTCTGACTGAACAGTAAACAACCAAAAATTTTAAAAAGTAAAAATATAAGATTGAAAATATTTTTTCTGTTGAGTAATGAAATTTTGAACTGAAATATTAATGAATCAATATGCATAAATTTTATGTTTAAATAAATAATTTAAAATCCATACTTTTCTGAAAATTTACCACTCTTCTTCTCTTCATTTTTAAATTTTCGAAAGTCATAGAACATGGGGTTCATTTTCATAAGCCATTGGCTCAAACGAAATGCTGCAGTGTTGAATTTGTGTTATAATCGTTTATTTTATTAAAACATATATTTTATTAAAAATTATTTGGATAATTTGTTTAAAGGGACTTGGTACCCTTCAAACTTTTTTTATTTTTTATTTAACCATTTAAAATTATAATTTTTGCATATTTGGAAGTATTACTAAGTAAAAATTTAATTTTATTAAAAAAAAAAAAGTTAACATAGTGCTCTAAATTTTCAAAATTTAAACAAAAATTAATCAAATTTAAAATTTTATTTCCTTTTTCATCCATATTTTGTCCTCATTTTTTAAAAAAAAAATGTTTCTAGTAATATTGTCTAACTTTTTAGGCATCGGAATTAGAATAAGTAAAACAGTTTTCGAGAAAAACAATAATTACTGTACCTATATGTAAAGAAAGGTATTTTCCAACAATTAAATTTGTAAAAAAAAAAAAAAATTTCATTTTATTCAATAATCCATGCCTACTTTTGTCAAATAGGTATTAAGAATGACATAAAAAAAATTTCAAGTAATTTAATTCATATTTTCTGCAGTTTTAGCATTTTGAGTAAGGTAGGAATTTAAAAAATCCCGTTCTGAGAAAAATGCGTTCGAAAGATAAAAGGAGCTATTACAGCAATGCTAAATTCTTCATAAAAATATAATTTTTCTGCAATTGCTGTTATCAGATCAGCTCAATAACTTACCAGAATAAGAAGGTATCAAAGATTATAAAAACGCAAAAATTAGAAAAATTATATTTTTATTATTTTTTCTGAAAACAAGGGGTACCAAGTCCTCTTAACTGCTCCTATATAGCTTTGTTTTATGTGCATTTGAATAACATTTAATTGTATGAAACTCGTGTATTTTAAAATTTGCACTCATCTCTCTCCCCCCCCCCCCTTCTCCTTTCCTAAAAAAAATGCCATTGTTAATTTGGACCCCCTCACTTTTACTACTCACGAGCCGCCACTGTTTATACCCTTTCAAACATGGGTGCCCCCAGAAATAATTGCAAGGGGGTAGAAGACTAGATTTTTATCAAAATCATTAATTTTTTTAGAAATGTTAATTATACATTATAAATTATACTCTTTGAAAATAGTTAAAGTTCATGGTATATATTTAAGAAAGCGCAACCCTGTTAAAGAGAAAAAAATACAAAATAGTAAGTAGTTCATAATCAATGTAGTTTTCAAAACATGTCTGAAATTTAAAAAATGAAGTAGAGAAATAGTATTTTAAAGTTTGAAGTGAGAGATGCTTTTAACATCATTAGACATGAAAATGTTAATCAGTACCTTTTTATATTTTTGGAAATTTTAAATAATTGAATTAATGCACAATCACTTTTTTGGGTTTTTTAATTATTTACAACTCATATTGGAAAATTATGTTAAATATGAAATAATCAAGGAAGTACCCAGGAAATTTAATTTGTTTTCCTTCAGGACACTGTTGCTACACCTTTTTATAAATAACTATCTGAAATTCCTGGTTTTGCTGTGACACAGCATTAAGGCTCTTTTCACATTATCCGACTTTTGTCGATCGACAAAAAGTAGGAAGACAAAATTCTTTTAGTGGGGTGTAGAAGTGAATTGCTCCTTTCACATTATCCGACAGAGTCAAAAAGTCAGAAGAATGCGTGTTTGCAGCGATCGGGTGCCACTGAAACATCCGGCATCAGGCCGACTGCAGATGATTCAGTAGTCCACATAACCAAATGGGCGCTTTCGGATGGCGAGTTGGCCTTGAGCCACTGAAATTGCATTTTGATTACTTATTAGTTTGGTTATTCATCAATTATTAATAAATAAGAAATACTAATAACTTTTACATAATTACGCACATAAAAACAGACTGATTCTTTTTAATCAAATAGTAGAAGATATTGATTTGGAAGTTTTGATTACGCTTGTTGAAGCCGGACATTTGATGTGGGACAAATTTCTTGATGCCTACAAAGATAGACATTGCCGGGGTCTTGTGTGTTGGTAATGTAAGGGATACTTAACAAGATCCCCGGTAAAATGACTATCAGAAGGTTGTTTTCTTGTTATGAAATATTGGATAAATCATGGGCTGGATCTTGATAACAAAACAATTTAATCACACTATTTACGTGGTTACATTCTATTTCTAATAAACTAAATCATATTATGTACAAGTGATCAGAAACTTCGTAGAGGAGCAATGAGGCCGCATGTCTGGTGCTCATGAATTTTCGTAGCCGAGTGTAAAACAGAGATGTTACTTTAACAAGAATCAATTTAGAATGAGGAAAAGGCTGTACACCATTGGTTGGTTTGGTACCACGTGGGATACGGATCTTTTATAATAGGATGGGAAAAATCTCAAGTTGGGTGGTATGGATGACCTGGAATGGAATGTCTTCTGAGAAAGGAACTCAAGAAAACACCATATGCTGATGATTGAGATTTCCCATTGCTATTGCCTTTGTGTGAATGCACCAGAACATGTCCGCCACAGTACTCCCCCTCCAGTGTCTTCATACTGATGACACGAAATATTTTGGAAAATGTACACGTCGACCATACCGTGTTGTAATTGTCGGAGTGTTCTGTGGTTGCACTGAGTCATTAGAGTTAGAAGAACTATTTGCAAAAGTCATTTGTCTTTGCACAGAAGTAGTTGAAGGGGTAGCGTCGTTGATGTGAAATGCAGGTTTTAAACGATCAATCGAAACAGTCACTTTTTTGCCACGTATGCTAAGTTGAAATACTTTATTGTCACGTTTAAGTACTTCATAAGGTCCATCATATGGTGCTTGAAGGGGTTTTTTCACTGAGTCACAACGAATGAAAACGTGTGTCGCAGTTTGCAGTTGTGGATGCACAAAAGTCGCTTTGGACCCATGGTTTGAGGTTGCCTTTGGTTGCAAATTTTGGAAATGGGAACGAAGTTGTTCCACGAATGAGAGTGATGGGTCGATTGTAGCAGATGAGTGAAAAAACTCCGATGGTAGTCGCAGCGTTGAACCGTACAACATTTCAGCAGTAGAACATTTGATGTCTTCCTTAAGAGCAGTTCGGAGACCAAGCAACACAATTGGCAGAGATTCTGACCATTTTGAATCGCTATGACACTTCAGGGCAGTTTTTAGTGGTCTGCGAAATTCTTCGATTAACCCGTTACTTTGAGGATGGTACGCCGTGGTACTTATTCGGGTCACGCCCAAGAAGTTAGACAGTGATCGAAACAGTGCAGCCTCAAACTGAACACCCTGTCTGAAGTGATTGTTGCTGGACAGCCAAACCTGGATATCCAACACATGACAAATGCTTTTGCCACAGTTTCTGCGGTGATATCTGGAATAGGATAAGCTTCGGGCCAGCGTGAGAACCTATCGATAGCAGTAAGACAATATGTGTTGCCATTTGAAGGTGGTAATGGGCCGATGAGATCGATATGTACATGTTCAAATCGTGACGATGACACTGGAAAGGATTGAAGAGGGGCTGCAGTATGACGATGTACTTTGTTCTTTTGACACTGCAAACATGCTTTTGCCCACTGTCTACAATCTTTGTTGATTGATGACCATACAAAACGAGTACGTATCAAATCTGATGTACGTCTTATACCAGGGTGGGCAAGGTTATGAAAACATTGAAAAACATGTTGCCTATAGGCAGTAGGAATGAAAGGTCTTGCCCTTCCTGTAGACACATCACATATTAATTCAACATCGGAATTAGGAAGTAACACCTTTTTAAATTGCAATGAATTTGAAGTAGACTTTAATCTGTTAACTCTCTATCAGTTATTTGAGCGGAAGCTATCTCATTATAATCAATAGAGGTGGGCATAGAGATTGCAGCAATCCTTGACAAAATGTCGGCTGCTACATTCTGTGAACCTGGTATATGTCTGATATCAGTTGTGAATTGTGATATGAAATCCAGGTGCCGATTTCGCCGTGGCGAACAAGATTCAATTTTTTGATTAAAAGCGTAAATTAACGGTTTATGGTCCGTATAATTTGAGAATCGCTATTTGACTTTCCATGAATCATAGGAATGCAAATATTTGTTCCGTAAAAATTGTACTAATTTGAAAATACCAATGTTGGCAAGTATGCATTGGGCTGAAACTTGGTAGATAGGTTCGATGACAATGCATTCTATCAAATTTTGCAGCTATTACTGTTATTAAAAAGTCGCTTTTCCAAAATACTAGTAAATAAACTTGCTGTCATCCAAGCGCTTTAAAATAGCATTGAACTGATCATTGTTGAAACTCTTATCTGTGACCAAAATTTTTTTAATAAATAAATAATAAAATTACTTGAATCAGAATAAATAAATGATTTTTGGATGTGAGAGCATAAATTCACATTTATTTTTAATGAATAAATTTTGAAACATAGTTTGCAGTTCATTTTGCTGATATTAGAA
This sequence comes from Linyphia triangularis, assembly GCA_963978545.1. NCBI lineage: Eukaryota > Metazoa > Arthropoda > Arachnida > Araneae > Linyphiidae > Linyphia > Linyphia triangularis. Next base: position 33,786,033 of record OZ021730.1, read on the forward strand.
ATGTTTTTTGGTATCGGTGCTGTGTTAATGAAAATAAAAATTGACAATTCATAGAAAAGAATTTTTAAAAACTCTTGTTATTATTTGGACTTAGATTTACTATAGTAATTAATTTTTTTTTTTATTTAAGAAAAAGAAATCCAAATATTAATTGTAATTTTATTAAGATGAAAAAAAAATATTTTTTCACTTTTCAGTAGTGCTATATATTGTTAAATCAGAATAATTAAAGATACATATTTTGGTGTATCAGGCCCTCGAAAAGCTCCAACATAAGCATAACTGCCAACTTGTATGGATTATCCTTACAACGTACAGATTTGTATTATTTTGTGCGGTTGTACGAACAACTAAAAAAATCGTATGAATTTCACTGCATTTTTTTTTTCCTTCTGAAAAACTGTTTATTCTACGTTTTTTTAAGTGTCACTAACGAAACCGTTTTCCAAATATGTATTTTGCTTTAATTTCTTAAATAAAGTGGCATTTAAATGAGTTTCGTGAAATTTTTTATTTTAAACTTAATAGTTGTTTTCAAAAAGCGCTCTGTGCATTATAAAGTACTTTTCATTATATTGCAAGTTTTACTGATGTAGAAATTACCCATTAAACATAAAAGCATACATAATTAAAAACTGGTGCTGGCAATTAAATGCTTTTTAAATACATCATTCTTGTATGTCTCACTACAGTTCTTGTGTCATAAAGCATGGTACTATATGGATGTAATGTTAATGAAGACTAAATCTTAAACCTCATCAGGGATGTCCTCGTAAAGTTTAAATTTTATATACGGCCAGCCTCTAAAACTTAATGGCGAACGCTGATTCCATGCATCAGGTTGGCTTTGAAATTATTAACTTGAGATTCATTTGTTTTGGGTTTTAAGTTCCAATAAAAATCGAGTCTTACAATTTGCAAGGAATTTGAATACATGATACGTTGTCAATGATCTTGGGAAGTTGGCTTGTAGAGGTTTTAGGATAGTGCTACAATGTAGGGCAGCTAGTGACAAGGCAAATAGGGTGCTAGGTTATATCAAGAAAAGTATTTCATCTAGATCTAGCGGTATATTATCATTGTATAGAGGTTTGGTTAATTCACATCTTAAGTATGCAGAAGAGTTTTGGGCACCTTTTTTAAAAAAGGACATTGATGGGCTGGAAAAGTTCAACACAGATATTTATCTTTAAAATTTTTGAAAATGACGGTTTTGCTTCTAAATAAGGTGAGGCATTCTGTTAAAAAAAATATATGCCACAACTAAAAATTTCTTAAGCAATCTTGTCAGTGACTTTAGAGCTGTTTTCAAAAGCAGTGTTGTAGGAGAAAATTTTATTATTTGACTTGAAATCAACAAACATAAATTTAAGCTTCTATGACAATACAAGAACATTTTATTTCAATCACAATTGTTGGTGATCAACACTATCTTTTTCAATACAACACAAAAATGTACACATTCAGATGCTTCTACAACTTTTATTTCTTGTAAAATTGATGAACAGAGTGATGTTATAGGTTGTACAGTAAACATTGCAATACATTTTTGGAGCTTGAGATGATAAGTTCCAAGGATGATGCTTAAAAATTACAATTTGTAACAGCATAAAGCATTTTTACAGCAAACAGTAGGGCTAAATTGAAGCAGAGTATCATTGTTTTGTAATGGCCAAACTTTCAAATTCAAGCAATGATTTGCAATTTTGGAATGAAATATCTAATTGACAAAATTAACATTGTTTATGATTTTTAAAGAGCAATACTTTCATTTTTAACTGCAAATGCAATTAAAACAAAAGTACAATAGCAAAAAAAGTAATACATCAAAATGTAAAAAAAACAATACAGCAGTTTTACAAAGGCCATATCACATAGAAACATTATCCTTGATTCAATCATATAGATAACTTTTAAAGCTCTTTACCAGTGGCAAAATCTGTCTTCTAGTATCCTCAATGCCTTTGTCCCCAAATGGAATTGGACAACTCACTCACTATAGAACCCAATCATGTTTCTTCATTTCATCTTAACAATTGGCATGAATTTGCTTGTTCAGCAACCCAGAAGAAATTTTAGCAACCTTCATTGACAGTCGAATTGTGCAAAGTTGGCTATAATGTTGAGTCGAGGATGTCTCTGTGTGATATGGTTTTAATGTTGAAATTTAGTTTCTTATCTACACATATTTTTTAATTTCCAAGATACATTTTTTAATACAACAGAAAGTAGGAATTGAAGCAATAATAGCAGGTGCAAAAATCCTGTTTTCTACACATTACATGCCTTTCCTGGGGTGAGTGATAAGATGTATTATTTCTAAGACAGTTGAAATGAATTTAAATGCTCATAGCATTCCCTCCAGTTTCTTCCCAGTAAAGGCATTAAAGTCCTGTGTAAAATAGTCCAAACAAAATTATTTGCCCCACATGCTTTCAGTTTCTGAGTAGTCCCCAAGTATCCAGTTGAAAGTACTTTTACTAGGACACTAAGGATATGGGTAAAGGAAGGGTCCATCCATAAAAAAACAACCAGTTGCATAGGTCTCACTCACTTAATTGTGTATCCTGATTGATGTGTTCATTTATGTGCTCAGTGATGTGCCGATTGAGTGACCATGTATCATCAAACGTTTGCCCGCATATGACGCACCGTTTCGAGTGAGTTTGTATATGTGCCAGGAGAGCTTCCTTCCCGGGGAATGCTTTCCCACACTCATTGCATGCTATCGACTGAGTACGTACCTTTTCGTGGAGGAGACTGTGGCGCTCGAGGGTTTCCTTCTGCGAAAATCCCTTTCCACATATGCTACATGTGTATGGCCGCTCGTCACTATGTGTGGTCACATGCTTGGCGAGCTGAGATTTATGTGCAAACGTTTTCTTGCACACCTGACATGTGGGAAGAGTCTCCCCGGTGTGGGTAGCGCGATGCACTTTGAGAGTAGACATCGAAGAAAATATTTTCTTGCACACTTTGCACTCAAATAACTGTCCCCCTTTATGAAAGAGTTGCTGGTGACGCCCAAGGGTGATTCTTGTTTTGTACATTTTGCCACATGTGTCACATCTGAATGGCTTATCAGTGTGAGACAGAGCATGCCTATCCAGCCCTTCCTGGTCTGGAAATATTCTGCCGCACTCTTCACACGTAGGCACCTCGTCATCAATAAAGATGTCACGCTGTACCTTGATGGCAGACTGGGATGAAACCATCTGTTCATTTTCCCCAGTGTGCGTGAGCATGTGCTTGCCCAGATCTGACTGACAGGCAAACATTCTGCCACATACTTTGCAAGAGGGAAGTGTCTCGCCAGTGTGGACGACACGATGCACTTTGAGTGCAGACTCCGAAGAAAACTTCAACTCGCAATCACTGCACGCAAACCACTGACCCTCGGCATGAATGCGTTTGTGACAAAAAAGTGTTACTTTTGATTTGAACGACTTCCCACATATGTCACAAGTATAATCCTTTTTGTTGCAATTGGACAGCTTCTCACCAGTGTGAACTGCACGATGCACCTTGAGGAAAGACTCAGACGAAAATGTCTGCTCACAATCGCTGCATGCAAACGCCCCCTTTTCATGATAACGGATCTTGTGGCGCCCGAGAATCCACGTTGTGGTGAATGTCTTGTCGCATAAGTTACACTTGTAAGGCCTTTCACCAGTGTGAGTACGGGAATGCTGCTTGAAGTTGCTAATGCTAAGAAACGTTTTGCCACACACTTCGCACACGTGCATTGTCATCCCAACCATGCTCGGTTTTGGCCTCAACGCAGCACTTTCCTTGGAAAAATCCTTTAACATTTCATCTGTGTGGGTTAAGCGATGGCGGAGAAGGGCATTCTTATCAGCGAAAGTGTCACCACACAAAACACATGGGTGGGACCGGCCAACTTTATCACCCTGTTGGCCGCCAGATGTTCCAGGAGATGTGGCAATGCCTCCTTCAGTTCTGCTGCTTATGCTCTTTGTTGCCCTCGGCATAGTGCACGTAATTGCTTAAAAACTTCAATTCATTGATGAGGAAAAGAACTCAAATCACTGATGAATGAATCACTACAAAAAGGAGGAGTACTTCATCTGTAATAAAAAAAAATTCCATATTTTAGTATAAATTTATAATAAATCAAAGCAAAAGACGCCATTTTTTTTTAACCATTTAATAACTGAATATCTTTTAGTTGTAATTTATGAGATGTGACCAGAATTTGGTTAAGGTGATGCATGATTAACACCACAATTGTTTAATCATTCTTTTCAGTCTCTATTTAGATATTGTTACGATAATTTCCAGAATCAGTAATTCAATAGGGATATATTTAAAACGTTTTTGTACAGAAACATGCTGAAAGGTCCATTGCTATGCAAGCATAGGCTTGGTTTACTTACTAGAAGGTTCTACACAAACTTAAGCTCGCTTCGCTTGCTTTCATTCCTAAGTAAACATCCACATTAAGGGATCTGTCTACTTTGGATGCATAAAAAAAAAAGCTTTTTTTTTTTTTTTTTTTTTAGAATACTGTTATGTTTATTGATATAAAACACTTGTTAGGCTTAACAAAAACATTCGTAAATTAGAAAAAAAATATATATATATATATTGATTTTAATAACTTTTTTAGTGTGAAAATGCTAGGTAACAGGAGTCCTAAAAAAGTAGGTAAGTGTGCACTGTTTAAAAAATCTGAGCAACGGCTCAACTGAAATGTAATGGTTTTAGATTTAGCGTGACAGTGGCTATAACCCGTACATTTAATATTAATTTATATGCAAAAATAACAAAATGGCGGACAATTTTTTTTAAAAAAATTACAATTTTGCAATAATTCTGGCACGAGATATAGCAATAAGTGTACAGAATGTGTGGTTAAAATTTCACAAGGATCAGTTTAGTAGTTAGTGAGATTTTTTCAACAGCACACACCTACCTACTTTTTGAGGACTCCTGTTTACCTGGCATTTTCACACTAAGAAAATGGTTAAAATCAATAATTTTTTTTTGTAATTTACGAATGTTTTTGTTAAGCTTAACAAGTTTTATATCAATAAACATAAAAGTATTCTTAAAAAAAAAAAAATCTTGCATCCAAAGTAGACAGAGCCCTTAATAAAACTCCCTCCCTGTTTAAAAAAAAATTGGCTCTCCCTTTGAGAACTATTGTAAACCTTTTCCTCAGTAATATAACACCACCCCAACCCCTTTCAAGAAGACACAAATACAATCCTCATGAAATCAATCCCATTTTACAACTACCACCCTCTGTGAAACAAAAATGTTGAAGACCAGAAAAAATATCCAACCACCACTGAAACCATTGCCATAATACTTCCACTCTAGAATTAGAGTTCTATGCATATTGGTAGTTATTTTCTAAAAAACAACAACTTTACTCTGTGGTCAATCATTATTTGACACCATTAAGAGGAAAACAGAAGGGACTTTTGCTGAAATGATTCGAATGTGCAGACAAATTATTAATTTTAAAAACTGCAAATATAATCAAATGCAAAATCCCAAAATGGAGTGGTTAGGATTTGTTTTATGATTTTCATTTAAAAAAATCTAATTATTGTGATTTCAACCCTGTTAGGTCCTTAAAGTAATTTAAAGGATGTCTTTGAAATTAACAACTTGCATCTGTAAGTGGCTATCATTGTAACAACGGATAACTATCCCCCTTTTGGAATCTATTGAGTCACTTTCTTCAAAGGAGTGCTTTGAGATTGATATAAACGGTAACACCTGTTTCCCATTTCTTAGTTCCCCTCCCCCCCCCCCCCCATCCCATGGTTCCTAGGAAACTGGGTGGAAATCAGTTCTGCTTTGGTGTTTTGAACATGAAGTTCTGAAATTTACTATGATGTCTTATGATTGCTTTTTTATTAACTTCAAACTTTATATTTAAATAGTATTCCATTTCTCAGACATTTTCAGAATAACGAGTTCAACAATGAAATTGATGACAACACTTTGCAAGTTTTGTTTTCATTCTTAAATTCTGCACAAAAATTTATAATTTTTTTTTCTTGCCTTTGTTTTCTTTGTGCATTATCATGTCTGAAATATCAAAATCCCTAATCTTCCCTGCCCTAATACTATTGCACACATTATGGCAAATATCATACAATTTTAAATGTAAAAAAAATTGCCAAGTATTTTTTTAGACTTAATTGTTGTATGATATTTTGCCATACATCAATATTTATGTATGTATTTTATCTTTATTTTATTTGCTAATTTACACTTTCGATGAAAGGAGGAAAAATCGTTTTCTTTACCAACTAAATTGCCAAACTAAATTTTGAATGCTAGTAAATAAATTGGGTTGCAAAGTATTTAAAAACATTTTTGTTATTAAATAACTTACCCGGCTTGTGGGTTGTCTTTATTTTAAGGGTATACATTTTGCATGGATGAAAAATAAGACATCAAGGAGCCTTAAAACGTCAATTGACTGTCCCCAGTGTACGCAAGAATTGACTTCTATAAGTGGGTATGGGTTTTATTTGAATGCATAGCGGCTGAAAGTCATCAAATTAGTACTCCAACTTTGTATATATATTGTACTCGAAGCACAAGCACACTTCTTTATTCAAGAAACGATAGAAGAGGTTACGGAAACCAAAAATAATTTTAAAAAGCTTTTTGATAAATGAAATTTCTAGATATCATTGCAGAAAACAATACATTAAAATAAAGTTTGGCAGCAGCTTTTATCTCGAAATATCAGCAACCCTTTAGCTAAAAAAAATAACAATATAGCGATTAGCTGGCCAAAAAGCAGTCAAATGTATGGGAGAATGCGAGCAATGAATTGAAGAGATTTGATACAATTTTCCATAAGAGATCACTAAAAGTTGACTGGCTGTGAGCTCTTTGCTCTCTCACCTACATAATACAACTATTAAAAATTATTAATTAACCCAATATTTTCCACTCACCCTTTTTTACACAATAATTTCAACACCAAGAGAGGAAATTCCTGTTCTTTCTGCTATTTACTTTTGTCAGAGGGAGTAACTATGTTGTGCACATCATATACAACTGCCATGGATTTTTGTTACATGTTAGGGGACGTTAGTTGATTGGCGCCAACATTGTGTGAGTCGTGATATCAAAGCGTCCTTCTTGATCATATTAACAGAATTTTTTTCCCCACTTGTTTGAGCTGGGTAGAGTTAAGTTTTGGTGCAGATAGTGGACAAAAATATGTCCGATTCACTATTTTTTACTACTTTAAGAACCAAAATTTAGCTGACTTTACATATGTGCCAAACATTTGGCATTGTTGTGTGATAGTACACCACAAACATAATACTTTAGCGTAAAAAAAACTTTGGCACCTATCTGAAGTTTCCAGTCAAGTCAGTCCGAAATCTGAATTTTTTTACTTTTAGGCCTAATTTAAGGCCAAAAATCTCAAAACTTCAGAATCTCTAAAATAAGGTGATTGGGCTAACAGAGAGTGACTATAGTGTACTTAACGCTGCCATGGTCTGTTTTTTTGGCACCTCTGCTCATTTTTATGAAATAACGATGTAAATATGATCAAAATGTTCAAAAACGGCAAAGTTGATTGATGCCATTTTCCATTGATGAAGTGAGCTGCAAACTTGTGCCAAGAGTTTTCTTTCATTTTTTGTTTCATAAAACCATTCAAAGGTCAGAATAGGCTTTATAACTTTGACACCTGCTTGAAGTTTTTTTTTAAAATAAAAAGATTTTTATTTATAGTATTACTAAAAAGTTGTCAAGAATCATCCTGGTCTGCTATATTTATCCTTTACATGTTAAAGTTTTGTGATGGAATCTTTTAGTATGATATAATATTCATAATTTTGAGTGGCAGCAGTATGAATATGAATTGTCGAAAGAAATGACAATGCTGGTTGTTGTAGCACAGTAAAGCTTGGCTTCCACTATCGCTAAGCAGAGTAGATCAGAGCGGAGTTGATTAGAGCCAATTACAAGGCTGTCAATGTCCATTGTAGCTCGAGGCTCGTGCTGACTGAAAACTGACTTAAAGATAGAAGATGCCAAGCACAAATTTAAATCATACAACCGTTTTCTGAAGATTTTTCCAAAGGGATGCCGCCCTAAAAGAAGCAACCTAGGAAACAAAGATTAGTAGTGTCAGTAGTGTACAGCAACATTTACCTCAATCAAGGACTTAGATATTAATCATGTAGTGGATAAACAACACACAACTGTACTAGCAGTAACAAAGTCCAAAGCCAAAACATATTATGTAAAAAAATAAAAACCAAAGCAACTAATATAACATACTCATTAACCTCTAACAAACAAGAGAGATATGAAATTCCACTGGTTAAGTCTGATAAAATACCCTTTTATTTATGTCGGGCAATGGAGGAAGAAAAGCAGTAGTTGACATTGACGCAAAAGTCCTATAAATAAGACCGCCTTCATGTATGGAAAAAACATGCTGAAAAGTTTGTTCAGAAAGTTTAGTACATTCAATGAAGATACTTTAAGATTTAAATGGAACAAAAATGTTGACTGTTTCTGACTACTTTACAAAACAGCAGGTGATGTCCCAATTTTCTGTGTTAGTAACTAAAAAAAATCAAACTCTTCATACATATTTGAAGTTAAAAAGAAACTAAGTCCAATGGGAATATGAAGCAAAAGAGGAAAAGGAAGGTCTTGAAATTTAAATGAAAGAAATATCTGATAATGACGAAGAGAACTGGAATTTAGACACTGCTGTAGAAGGAAATAATTTTCATAATACTATGAATTCTCTGACAGCTATTCAACAAAACATTATGATGAGGTCAACATGCGAATACAATTCTCCCATTAAAATATCATATTATGTGTATATTATACAAGAACCTGCTACATTGAAAAAATACAAGCAATATGAGTTGATACAAAACACTTGCATCAATATGAAGTCAAATTTCTTCACAAGATAGAAGCTAATCAATATGATTGGTTAAAACAACCTGATATAGAGAATGTTTCAGAAGTCATATGGAACCAGAAGTTTATGGTCCGTTGACAGTAACTGGGGTGGCTCCGTTTTTTCTTTTATAAAAAAGAGGAAAAAATAAGTGTATCATACAAAAAGTTTAAAAATGAAGTAAAAGAGAAAAGCAAAATGCCAAAGTTTGGATTGTAATTTGTTTGTCAGCAATAATATGCCTATGCTAGCTAATTGTTGTGAAAGTAAATAAAAGCATTGCAACATAGCACCGTATATGGCCAAGTGTTATATATGTAAGCACAAAGTATATACATATGTTGCTTACACAGAGAGAGATCCATTAAAGCCAGCTTAAAAGTAAGAGCAAAACGTTTAAAGAATTTATGGTTTTTAATTATTTTAAGTACCTCAGGTTTGCATTTAAAGTTTATATGTGTGTTTTATCTATATTAGGTACGAAATTTGAATAAATATATATCATAGATACTGTAAAGTTACTTATTATTTATTCAATTTCATAAAAAAAATACATGAAACACAATAATTGTGGAAACATGATTACTGTATCCATGTTTTTCCATTCAAATATTAAGAACATTAAATATTTAAAAAAAAATAGCCTAACTTTAAGCAGGTGTCAAAGCAATAAAACATATTCTTAACTTTAAATGGTTTTGTGAGTCAAAAAAATTAAAGAAGCCCTAAGCACAAGTCGGCAGTTTACTTTATCAGTGGGAGATGGCATTGATCAATTTTGCCGTTTTTGAACATTTTGACTATTATTAAATCATTATTTTATAAAAATGAGAAGAAGTGCCAAAAAACAGACAGTTTTGTACACTAAAGTCCCTCTCTGTTAGCACCATCACCTTATTTTAGAGATTCTGAAGTTTTGAGATTTTTGGCCTTAAATTAGGCCTAAAAGTCAAAAAATCCAGATTTCGGACTAACTTGACTGGAAACTTCAGATAGGTGCCAAAGTTTTTTTTACGCTAAAGTATTATGTTTGGGGTGTACTATCACACAACAATGCCAAATGTTTGGCACATATGTAAAGTCAGCTAAATTTTGGCTCTTAAAGTAGTAAAAAATAGTGAATCTGGACAAATTTTTGTCCACTATCTGCACCAAAACTTTAGAGATGTGCCAAGAAATTAGCACTGATAACAATTAGTACTAGTAGTCTATTATACATTTTTGCAATCAAAAGTTTAGCACATGCAGAAAATTTGGCAAAAAATTAATTCTTATGATAGCGTTTTTCATCAAAAATGCTGTAAAACGCGCCTCCCTTCCTTTACAAAACCAGCTGAAACATGACAATGAAATGGAATTTTTTAAAGCGGTTTTCAAATTTGTAATCCGGATAATATACAGAACACTTCCTGAAAATTTCAGGGAAATCAAAAATTAGCATAATCACAAGCGTACCCCTCTCTCAGAAAATCACTCTTAAATAAGATACAAAATACTTACACACAAACACTTTTTAAAAAAAAATAATCCATGAATTTTTTTGACGGCGAATTGTTGTGAATACTGGTTGTGAATTTGTAAAGAAGCAAGCTGAGTTGAGTAGAAAATGGAGTTTACGCTTGAGGACGTTACGGTCAACTGTTATATTGTATTGTTGGAAATGAAATGCGTATATCTATTGGCTGATGGAATATGAAAATTCGAATTTGTCTTTAGAGAAGTAATGTGATTGGTCACAAGCATGTCATAAGTGTTGCCAATCAATAAAACTAAATAAATAATGCCTTGCGAAAATATAAATATGGGATATTCTTGCCTGCATAAAACGATTTCTTTGGGGCATTACAATCGACTGATTTCTGTGAACAAATAAAACAAGCCTTGTGATCAACTGAACTCTGGAACGTTCTTGTAAAGACATATTGTGAATGGCTGGATTGATTGGAATAATGTTAATATGATGTTCCAAACATGAATTTTAAGCTTAAAAATTTGACACTACCACACCACCTCGTTGTTATTACACCATATTATTCTTATTTTAATTAGTGCGGTAATACAATAATATGGGTCATTCCACGTTAGTCCGACCATGCCATAACAATAACCTTCTCCGATTTTTATGAAATTTGGTGTGAACCCTTTTCTCATGTTTATTAAGGGAAATCTCGAATACTTTTTCGATATTCCAACTGGTTGAAATTTTACAACACTTAAAAATTTATGAATTTGTCTATTTTGGGATTTCGTTTTTATAAATCTAAATGATGAACATTTATAGATTATATCCATAGATTCAGCGTGATTGGATGACGGCATGTTGGTATAATCCTTAAGAGATGAACTTTTGAGGATTAAACCAACATGCCGTCATCCAATCAAGCTGAATCTATGTATATAGGTTGGTTGTTTTCAGATTATCTGGCGCCGTCAGCAACACGAGGGCTATAATGCGCCGAAACATTCGTCATTAGACAAGCCAACATGCATTTACAAACACCCATGCCAACACGGGACTCGAACCCGCAACCTCGCCGTCTAGAAGCTAGCACGCTAACCACTATACCGTTTGGTCGGCCTATGTATATAGGATTCGTTATCGATAAGAATGCGTTATATCAAGTATTGGTAGGTCTATCACTGTCATTAAAAGGCTGCTCTTACACAGGGTTCAATTGATGCTCTGCTTTACTAATAATACCTACTTCCCATCATCCAATCAAGAAGAAACTTTGAAACATGGCAGGTGCACTCACTGTCGATAACAATCTTTCTATCAAATTTTGGGACTATCACGCAAAAGCCGGTTTTACACACGTTTCTATTACCTTACATCAGACTTATCAGCTTTTACTTATGTTATATTATCTAGATGGCAAGCATGATTCAAACGTGTTAAATTTGGTGATATTTAATGATTGAAACCACCCTAAAAACAATTATACAATTTTAACATTCTTTACACTTACTTAACATCTTGATAAAAAGATTTATCAAGACATCTTGATCAAAAAGATTTATATTCAAAAATTTGTTTTATGGGTTATATTATTTATTATTATAAATACCCTGCACAAATAATTTTGCAATATGTTGATAAAAAATGCTATTAAAGTTTAATATTTTATTTTTTGACCACATTTATTGCAAGAGTTTTAATGAATAGTATGTTGCATGCTATCCGAATCCAAATATCATAAAAACAATTTTTTTTTAGACATACAAATTTCAAGATATTTAATTTGTGCAGAAAAATGTTTAAAAAGTTAACATACTAAGGTATTTCAGTTATAATTTTGACAACACAATTTGCAGATTTAGAAACAAAATAGAACTTAGGATTCTTGCCAAAAGTTATATTCAAATGTTTGAATTTAGCTAAATATTATGAAAGAGTAGGAAATTTATCTTAAAAAGAAAAAAATCCCAGAGAATTTAAAAAGACCAATAAGTCGGAAACAGAAAAATACCCATCTTCCTAACATGCACTTTTTCGAAATTCAGAAGTCCAATCTCACCGTAAAAGAAGTCTTGTTTTCTTATATTAAATTATGCTCGAATTTAGTTTTGATAATCGCGCCAAAACTGTAACTTTTTCCCCTCTCAGATCAACATCTCATGGTAATGGATTAATCCGCAGTAATCAGTGTGTACTAAAACCGGTTCATATATGTCTACAGCATATTCTCCAGGCAGGCACAGGTTAGCTAGTCTGCAATAATTTGTACCAATTTATACATATTTAGTTTCCTCAATCTAGCACCATAATCAAATCTCGAGTTCCCTTGCATCATTCCAATTGCTCTACACTTCCTAGAAGTGATCACCGAATAGCGAGTAAAAGCAGCCTTCGCATATACATGAATGCCTACCTATACATTTGATTACCCAATAAAAAATCTTTCTCCCTAATAAAAGAAATCTTTCTTAATGAAACACCAATTAGCATATGTTGTCCACTTGCGGGTAATTATGAATGGTATATTTATAGATGATACTGCTGCAAGGAGGAAAAAAAATCAAAATCAAAAGTTCATTCTCAAGCAATTTTCCAAATGAATTTCCTTGCCAACTTCAAGAACAATACGCAAGAATGTTCAGGTATATTTCAAACCTTCATCCATAATTGCATTTCATGTCAAGTTTTAAATGCCAATTAAATATAACAACAGTAGTTATAGAAGTAGAATTTATCATTTCATCTGGCATCACAGATAAGTAAAACCAATGTCTAATTTATTTAAAAGTAAACAGACAATCAGTTCATTTTTATATCCAATCTGGAAATTTATTAACACTTAGCATGAAACCAATTTTATAAACACACGACAAAAAATAAAACAGCACAATACCATATAAGTCTTAAAAAAGCAACATAATATATATACAAATGAAATGTAAAATTTCTATAAATCAAAACCAGTTTTAAATTAAAAGTATCAAATGAAAGACTAAATAAAATACAAAAGTATAAAACAATAAATTTTTAAAACAAAACAATGAGCTGCGCATAAACTAAACAAATGGAGGATAAATTCTAAAGTACTGCAATTTAGCATTAATGGTTCAGCACAAATAAAGAATTTTTCTCAGTTCAACATGTATACAAATGTTTGTTCAATAAATATCAAATTGTTATAGAAGGCAAGGAAAAAAAAAAAAACTTAGAAAAATTCATCTAAAGATTAATCAAATAATAAAGCTTAAAATTAAAAAATGCTTTATAGAACTGCTACAATTCTATGCAAGTTGAAAGTAAAAGGTATTAAGAGTTAGGCTACAAATACATAATTTACAATGTAATTTGACAAATCATGGAGGTAAAATTATTTAAGTAGTGTTGTAATTTTAAAATCGTGTCTTAGTCTACAGTTTTTTACGTTATGTACAGATTTAAATTCTAAATGTAATCTAAAACTAGTCTTTGCTGTTTTACTTTTAGTTTGAGAAAAATAAACCAAAATGGTTGAGGCATACAGTTAAATTGAAAATATAATCCTTAAAAATATGGGAATATATCGACAGATTTTAAGGTTTTGCAAAACATTTTTTAGTATAGAAGAATTTCAATATATTGAATACATAACTTTTTTATTTTGTTTTCAGGCATCTCAAGTATATGAAACTTATACCATATGATCCTTATTAAATATACAAATGTATATATCATTAAAATATGACAATTTAAAGAAAAAAAATTATTTATAAAACAGGTAATAAAATGTTTAAAGGCAAGGAGATAGTATCATAGGTATATATAAATGTATAGTGTGTAATGGGAATTATCTCTAGAACCAGTCTAGATAAGATAACAATATAAAATAGTTTTTACTACTATACTCAACTAAAGCAACATTTTTTAAAAATCCGCAGTTTTTTACGATATGTCGTATTTTATGGAGCAGTCTGAATCAAAATGATTCCTATTTCAAATAGAAATTAGTTATTTAATCCATTCGAGATGTCACATATTTTTGGAGGCCATACCCAGAATCTGAATTTTTTTCCCCTTTATACTGACCGTTTTTAATATAAAAAATATGTGTAATAGAAATCAGTTGCTTTGTAACTCACTTTGTGCAAATAAGATGATTGCACACCGTGTGTGCAGGTAGCTCCTCAGAATATTTTTATTATAAGGATACCATATTGACTGATAATTGCAATTCACTATCATTGTACACACAGTGTGCTACCTGTCTTTTTGGCTCGGTGTGCTATCGGTCTGGAATGGGTTAACATCACAAATAACTTTTAAGCGATCTGGAAACCATATAGCTAATTGCCATGAAACTGCACAAAATCAGTAATGAGTAGACACATATAGATGCTACATAATATATTTTTTAAAATCCAATTAAGTTTGCAGAGGCCTTTTATATTTAAGAAAAACACAAGTATTTTACGAGATTTTAGTTCTTTTACAGTATGTGCACAGACGATTTGATAATTCCTGACATGCTTTTTTAATCATGGTAATGAAAATTTAGATTTTTTTACAACTTTATTTGCATATAAAACTTGAGCCATACTGTACTTACAAAAAGAAATCTCAGTTTACAATAAAAAAAATTTAACAAAGAAAATAAAACTACTTGTCTGTATGAACTGCCGTGCAAACAATTATTCATTAAAAAACATCAGGCATTAATGAGATTTCAAATATCTAAAAAAAAAAAAAAAAAAAAAAAAATTCTAAAGAAAAAAGTAATTTTATGAAATGATCTGATGTAAAGATTTTTCGTTCGTTTTAAAAACATTAAGTATCTAGAGTTTGTTTTGGCAAAATGACAATGCTGTTCAGTGCTATGTATGATTGCATACATACATTTTAAAACAATATAAAACAGTTCCATGTTTGGAATTTCTTGTGAACAAATTTATCTGAAATATTTTCTAAATGAAAAAGACAATAAGCGTTGTGTGATAAAAGCTTTTTTTCTTACGCACATTTTTCAGGGCGCAGCATTTTCTAGTTCTGAAGGAGAAAAGCCAAAATACATCGAGTTAAATGCACGTAACAACAGCAATTAGAAATTGAATATTTTAATTGTGATTTTGATGCCTGTGGGGGACAAAATTGATAATGCCATATATGCATAATTTTTTCTACTCAGCTACAGAATTAAAATTGAACGACTGATGTCACATAGGATTAAGTTGGAAATTTAAACCTTAGAAGCTGCTAAAATTGTTTAGCATTGGCACATAACAAGAAATTTCACAAAACATTCAATTTAGAATATTTTTAAAAAACATTTCCATACTTTATTGCACAAAATATACCGGAAGTGTTGCTGAAAATGACTGACCTCATAACTGTACCTAAGAGCCAAATGTCCAAATTGGGAGATTTTTATTTTAATGCATATGTCTTAAAAGTTCTTTTTCTATTAAATCATAACATCATAACTCCTAAACAAAAGTTTTGACACATTCAATGAGAGTTATGAAAGAACATAGAGTCCATTCTGAATATTATTTATTTTCTTATACCTGTAATGTTATTATAAATTAAGTTCATTTGGTTCTGAAGTACAGATTATAGGATTGAACTGATCACTTTTTAGTAGAAATTTTGTTGTGTTGTAATTTCAGTTCGTTGTTATCAGTTTATAGTGTAGGAGTAAGGTTTCTAGATTCCAGCAAGAATATAACTTGTTACAAGTTTAACTAATGTCAATAACAGTATTCCTACTCACAGTTAATATATATTAACCATTAGTAGCAATACTAGGTAAGAAAAGGATACTGTATGCACAATGTTTGGCTTATTTCATAAACTTTTAGTTCATTATAAATGTATAAAAATTAGTATTGTATGGCACATAAATTTTAAATAGAAAAAATTAAATATAGAAAAGCATACTGATAAGATACCAAGCTTGTTAGAAAATATGTTTTGGCTAGTTTTCTTAAATAAACAGATGTTTATGCAAGTATAATATAGCAAACATGATTTCAAATAAAAAAATGAATATACAATGAGATCATTTGAGCCTTAGGTAAACACTCAAAATTAGTGTATAAAGTAAAATAAATACAAATCCTCGTAAAACATAAGAGTTTGTGCATAGGTAGGAATAAATAAGGGAATATTTAACATTGGTTAAGTATAACAACGCAGATTACTTTCTCAAAATTAAAAAAAAAAAAAAGATGCATTTAAGTGTTCTTATTACTCAGTTTATTTGGCATATTTTTCATTACTTGAAAATGTTATTAAAGTAAAAAAAGCACTGTTAAATATTAGAACAAAATTACATTTAAAACTAAATAGGAGGAATAGATACTTTTATTAGCATGGCTATTTCCTATATCAAAATAAATTTAATAAAATAAGTATAGTTGATATGTGATTTTCCATGATAATAAATATAAAAATACAAAATAAGCACTAACAATGCTAATATTGGTCTGATTTCGCCCAGATAATACTAAAAAAAAATCTTTTATATGATTTGGTTTTCAGATATAAATTATTAATGAGCCATTTTTTAAAAATTCACCAGTTCAGACTAGTTTACAAAGTTTACTAACAACTTTTTCCTTCCCTACTTTGGCAGTGCTGTGTAGATATGTGTGCATCTTACTTATCATAGCTAGAATTGATTCACAGAATGAGATGTTTCTTTTCGTTAAAAAATTATTTGGTAAAATAGCAACTAATAAAAACCTGCTAATAACACCAAAAAATAAATAACTCAAATGGTTCAAAATTTTACTGTGTTTTATTGTTTTAAATACAGATTTTTTTTTTTTTTTTTAACTGTTGCTAATTTTTGGAAATTCATAAACCAATTCTCAGCATAAAAAATAACATTGAGGTAAACGCTGAAAATTTATATAATACTGCATTATTTTTATCATTTAGTTTTTAGAAAATGCTATCTTGCTGTTAGTCCACAATTGAAGATAAATTGATGCTGATAATTTGTTAAATTGCCTCTAACAAAAAAGGATTTCATTCGGTATAAACTTGAGTTGTGCTGTTTCAATAAATAATTATTAAATTTCTTCTTATAAAAATGCATGAAAATTAGTTAACTCATTAATTAAGCTACAAGTTTAATGTCTAAAGTTTTTTTAATAACTTTTTTAAAAATTTATATTGAATCCACTCGGAATATTCATATTTGCAATGCATTCCAGATTCACAAAATTAAAACCATAAAACATAAGATTATTAAACATTTCATTGAATATCCAATTTTGTTGAGCAGACTGCTTTAACTATCTTCCAACTATAATTTTAATGCAAAGTTTAAAAAAAAAAAATGAGATCACATATTTGATAGCAAACTAATATAAAAAGAATACAACCACTTGCACCTTCGTAGTAACTATATTTCAAGCTTCAATACATTAAAAAACAGGGCAAAAACCAACTTAACACCTTCAGGGACAAAAAAAAATTAAAAAAAAAAAAATTGTGATGTTAACAAGAATTTTTCCATTCCATTTTTTTAATCTATCGTGAGGAAAAAAAAAGCTTGTAAAATTTTGGAGTAAAAAAATAATCTAGACAAAACCAAACAAAATTGCTTACTACAAGGTGACAATTGTCAGTAATAAACTGCACATATTGTCTTTGCAGAACCCATTATCCAGCCTTGTTTAGATTCTAGGGGCCCCTTATGTATTATTCTTATACATATAACTTGCTTTTACCAATAAAAATTTCCCCTTTGTTGAAATGACACACACAAATAATTTTGTATTAACCTTTTATGGAGCATAAAAAAAATGCCATGTAATTTTCCCTTTTAAAGATATTTTTTTAGAAGGATTCTTTTGGGGTACTTTATAACGCCATATATTATGTTTCTAAACTAGAAACTGTACGGTCCAGATTGTTTAACTTGTGAAAAGTGTTACTAATCCATTTTCTGGAGTTTACTGTAGCAGAAATTACTTTCCTAATGCCTTATAAAGGCTTAAAAACCGCACATAAGCCAATTTTTCACCCTTTAATACAAAAAGAATTTACAGAAAATTTTGCCAACCAGCCAAAAAAAAAAAAAAAAAAGGACACTTGACAACACGATAGCAAAAGCAAATCCCTACGCCTTATGAGATGGTGACAATGTTGTTGACAGAGACAACTGTGATATACTGTCATTGCAGGACCCAATGTCGAGCCCTGCTCCTATTGGAGGCTCCAGAGCAGTTTGAACCGTTATCTGGACGTTGCGGTTGATGCTGAAAGCTGGGAAGAACACACCATGAAGATCATTGAATGCGACTGGTCCCTGGCGTTCATCGTTTACAAAGAAACTCAGTTGGTGTTGTTCGAGATCGAGTAGGATTCCAATGACAGAACCCGTTTCAATGCCTCCTTCGGTTCGTCGTTCGTGGGATTCAGAATGTAGGAACCAGGAGCGCTGGTGGTCTATGTACATGCTCCAACCTTTGTCATCTTTACCTGAAATTGGAATATATTAGTTTAAATATACACCACGGTTTCAACTCTTATTGAATAAATAAAAGTTCCAGGATCTTTTTCAGAAAATTCAAGGACATTTTTTAGAAAATTCAAAAAACTTTTTCAGAAAATTCCAGGACCTTTTTCAGAAAATTCAAGGATGTTTTTCAGAAAATTTAAGGTTCCATTTTAAGAAAATTCAATGACCTTTTTCAAAAAATTGACAGACCATAAAATTACATACTTTTTACAAATAAAAATACGAAAAGGAGGTGGAGATTATCGATGGTCATTTAAAAATTCAAGGACTTTCAAAGGATCTTATACTTTTTTCAACGACTCTTAAGGACCAAATTTCATCAAAAAAACTTCAAGGTTTGTGGGAACTCTGCTCACTGCTGTAAATTAGTTCAGAGGGATTGAAAATAGCAAAATAAGTTTAAGGGACTCAGTACGCTCCAATATCTGCAGTGTTGAATTGACAATTTTTGGTGTACCTTATCTTGGAAAGTTCTAAACAAATGAGTTTGAAATTTGTTATATAGGTCATAAAAATCTTATACAAGGTATTAGGTTAAAGTTCGGTAAAAATATAAGATTTTTTTAGGCTAAATTTAATCCATCTTACAATTTCATTGCTTTTTTTTTATACAAAGATTTGATATTTTAAAAATATGAAAATAACAAGAAGTTTTTATAACCTCTGTTTAATCTTGAGGTTATGTGTTACAATTTCATAAAAAAATAACCCATTAACGACGGTTGGTCAGAAAATTTGCCAATCAACATTTTAGGTTTTTCTTTGCTAATAAATTGCAATTGTGGTTCCACTTAGTGTTTTTCAAAAATTATAAAAACAATTTTCCAAGAAATTCAAAAAATCAATATTTTTTAAGGATATCAAGTCCCCTTAACAGAGACAACTGGTGCTGATGCAATATACAAGCACTAACGCTTATCATATATTATCCTAAAAGAGGCAGATATAGGTATCACTTTGAAAATGTACAGGGTTTCTACCAAAATAAAATGTCACAAATCCATGACTTTTCAAGACTGAAGCAAATAATTTTCCATGACTCCAGAAATCAAATCACTAAAAAATAATAATAACCTATATGAATTTTACTAACACGTACATAGTAAGTAAATCAATGTACTATAACATAATTTAAAATTAAACTTTATAAAAATCAAGTAAAAAATCCTTGTTTTAGTTAGTAATTTCCAAATCGGAAGAAAAAGGCGAAAATAACTTTCTATTCTATGATATTTCAGTGTTAAAAAAGCTAATCAATCTTTAATAATAAAGAAATATTTTAACAAAGAAAAAGTCAATAATAATAAATTATACCATAAAAAAAACAAAAGTTTTGATATCAACAAAGCAAAAAAAAAAAAAAAAAAAAAAAAAAAAAAAAAAAAAAAAGAAAGAAAAAAAAAAAAAAAAAAAAGTAAACACAAGTTTATCAAAACTGTTTATTTCATTATGAAAAAGTTTTTCACATATGAGACCTTACTCATGTGATGTCACAAATTTGCAGTTCAGAAATGTTTTTATTGGCTGGGGATTTTAAACTGACAGTTGTTTCCGTCAAAACGTAAATAAAAACGAAGATGAATTTTCAATGAGCTGAATAGTGATAATAGAGTTCACGACATCACAGTTATGTGATTTTACTTAAAATGTTTAGAGATCCATAAAATTCACTGCATTTCCATGGCTTATAGCATTTATTTGCTAAAAATCATGACTTTCCATGAAAAAATTTACCCAGTGTCCAAATTCATGACTTTCCATGACATTTCCTGACTTTCCATATGCGCAGAAACCCTGAATGCACTGCTGTAATTTAAATTAATGCAGATGTTTCGGTGTCTAGCAGAGGCAAATTTCTGCACAGTCTTTCTTGGCATTTGACAGAGAACTGAAATTTTTTTTAATAGTAAATCATGCCTAAGCATATAAATTGTAATAACAATTTTATAACCAAACTTTTTGCTAGTTAAAACATAAAAATATCTTTGTAATTTCAGGTACCAAGTAAGTGACTGATATTAATCGAAAGGTATAAATAAATTTTGTTGATGGACATGTAATTTTGTAAACTAATACATATTTGAGAAGGAAATATACCAAAATAAAACAATAATACATGTTAGAAGATGAATTTGCTGTTGAAAATTCTGAACAGTGCAACAAATTTTTTTTTTACAAACCTTAATTTAAAAAAATAGAAACTGTTGTAAATGCTATTTAACTTACCAAGCATGAGATCTTTTACTACGTCAAATCGAGCTATTCCAAATGCTGGATCTGCATTGTTGTCATATTTTGTAATTGTTACCTCCCAATAGTGAACGCCCCTGGAAAATCCTATACTGCCGAGCACAACTCTATGTTCATAACTGTCACATGTCACTGTCAAGTTTTCATTGCTTAAAACTATTTCAGGATGGGCTGAAGCTGGATCAAAGGTAAACCAGGCAACTGAAAAAGGAAAATTACAATTAAAAAGAGAGAATGATATGCCAGTCTCTTCTTGCTTATTATCAATCTGTCCTCCATCCTCCCTCCCCCAAAAAAATTAAAATTACAAATAATAATCAACACCCTGGCAACTAAACTACGGGAGGCAGAGCACTTAAAATAATATTTCACTATATTTTTTGGCATGCAACTTTCAAATAGGCCAGCTTTTAGATAGATTATTTTTTTTAGTATAGAACGGAACAAAAATATAATTCTTCTGTTACTCTAAAATGGACATTATACAGATAGTGCTATAAACGACAAAATAAATCGTGTATTAACCAGCTACAAAAATTATATTTTCAAAAAGTAAAGTATTTTTGATAGCATAATCTGCTATGTTATTGCCTAAAATTAGTATATAAGTTACTTTTTTTAAATGTTTCTATGTTCATTTTACTTTTATCTTTCTTAATGAGCCAAATGTATGAATATTTCTACACAGTTTAATGTTTTTGAGTTTGATATATTCAAGTATAATTTTATGTTATAAAAATGAAGTTAATGAAATAACAATTTTCCCAATATATGATTGAAATTTATCGGTGTAGCAATATCTTGTTGTATACAGATACAGTATAATAAAGCTGATAGATTTTCAAATGGGTTATTCTCAAAACTGTGATGATGCAGTTATATAGTTGTAACATGGTGATAATATGTAATGTTGCGTGGACGGGTTCGAAAGATTTGAAGCCAAAGCAGATCAACACTTGCAGAAATTTATTCCAATATAAATCTTCACAGATTCCTTTACAACTCCAGAACTTCTCGTTCTAGTAGACTCAATACAGCTCTTTTCACAACAATAGAGCACAAAACAGCAGTTAAGCTTGACACACCACTGCTAAATCACAGCAAAAGACAATGCAATACAGTTTGCTTTCGGAACTCTCTGAACGCTCACTGAGACTCAGTACCTCAACTCAGTAATTCCAGTCAACTAATGGACTCAACTAACAACTAACTCCATCACCCGCTTTTTTGAGCTTTTACAGGGGAGGCGAACATATGTGAATCTTTTAGAGGTAGATATTTGGAGAACTTTCCAGATCGTAGTCGAAAAGTCCTTTACATGTACATGGGGACCGAAAATGTCGCCAAATGGTCGCTAAGTTTGGCAACAAAAATTAGTCGCCAAAACCGTCGCCAATTTGGAGAGATTGCCACTACCATAATGTTAAATGCCCTGCTCCTTGTAACACTCGCTTCCCAGCGTTACCTCTGTAAAACCCGTTATCAAGCATAAAAAAAAACATTGCGGGGAAGCAAACTAACAACGAACTATTGCACTGCCTTATGCAAAATGTACATAAGTTTTCCTATTTACAAAATTAACACAATGAAATATTTACAAATATACAAAAATTCGTAACAGTACTATGGAAGCAAAGATTGAGGCTGTACCTTCAGATGTTTGAAGTGAAATAGGTTCGCTGTATTGTCCTTCCCCAGTGCTATTGTAGGCTTTGACACGGGCATTATAAAAGCAGTTAAAATGCAGGCCATCAACTGTGCAAATTGTTTCTTTTCCACAGTAGACTTCCTAAAATAGAAAGTTATGAATCACATCGGTTGAACATTTGAAACAAGTTCCAACACATGGCAAACACACTTCAGGTAATTTAAATTAAAAAGAAAGCAGTGAAATGTAGGAAAATATGGGGGAGCTTATTACTTGTAAATCCCTCCCCTCTCCTATGGTAGAAGTAAGAAAAAAAAAGAAGAAAAAAAACCCTTACATATTTCATATAATGAGGAATTTTCTTGTTTTTTGGTTTTATTTTTAAATAAAAGTAGACAAAAAATCATGAAAAACAATACCATTCTTTCAAAAATTTGAGCTCGGATAGATAGTTAAAAAAATATTTAGTTTTTCACTTTGCGATTCGGAGGGAAAAAGCCACTTTTGCGTGAAACATCAACGCGCAGATAATGAACCTGTCTAAAACCTGTTTTAGACGAGGAATAATTGAGGTTTCTCCTTTTTGCGACTTTATCTCTGCGTAATCACGTCACGTTTTTTTTTAAATGCGTTTTTGGTCACATGACTTTTGCTTTGAAATCGGCTAATTTCAAACTCTATTTTTGATTAATTGAAAGCATAAAGATAAAAAATAATTGCACTTCTCAAATATAGTCGTTGGATAACACTAGAAAATACAAAAAATATTCATTTTCCTCACTTGAGCAAGTTCCTCATTGAGTTTTTAAAAAAAAAAATGAATTACTGATACAGATTAGTGATATTTGAAATTGACTTGTTAAGATCATTCTTGAGTTTGCACCACTTAAAATATTTTCATAAAATTTGTCATGTATGCTGTGAAATTAAGACCATGAAAAATGATATCAGAGGAAATAAACGTAACAGTTCAACCTTTAACTGCTGTATGTGGTCTGACAGATCACGAGTCATTTTCTGTAGAATGTTTCCACTTCCTAAAATATTTCACTTTTGACTTTTATATTAATTTTTCGAATGCTGTGTTTCTTAAATTTTGAACTCATGTTCACCAATTTGTCTGGCGTATCATGAGCCATATGTTGCCCTTGCGCCAAAAATATTACACCACCTAACCATAGCAGCTAAAGGTTAAATTTTTGACACTAGATGGAAATATTGCACTTTAAGGATTTACATGGTAGTTAATTTTACAGTCAGAACTTAAAAGGTTTCATACAGCTTTTAAAATAATACTGATAATACATTATTAAATAAATCAAAAGTGGCTTTCGCATAAACTTTAAACACATGTATAAATGCACATGCAACATCAACAAACTAGAACTCCATGTGAGTGTCCCTGGTGTCCAGGAACAGGTGGGAATCAAACCTGAGGCATCCTGCATGCTAGGCCGAAACAATAACCATTAGACAAAAGAGATCGCCAGTGTCGAAGGGAAGTTTCGGGGTTTTTGAAGTGATCACCACACCCGTTTGTTAATTGGATTAGTTGATTTAACAACATTATTCCAAATAGTTCTCTTTTGCTGCCCAAAGATTCATTTGCACATGGTCTCGTTGACGATGAATACATATGAAAACATTGAGAATTCCTACGAGGGTAGCAATAAAAAACGTGGTATGGAGAAATAGTTATGGGAGCCCTAAAAATTATTTGCAGATCACATACACTAGGGTGCAAGGTGGTCAACGTCTTTGTTTAAACCTTGATTTTCCAAATATGTTAATTGAATATCATAATTAAATGCCAAATAATAGTTAGGCACTAATTTTCAGTTGAAATGAACACTTCCAACTTTTTTTCAAGTAAATATTGGAATTTACTCAACTTTATTTTTCAAACGTTAGAGGCATTTAAGTTCATCCCCTGGTGATGTTCGTATAAAAAAAGCCAATTTTTTTTCTGCACATGATATCACGTAAAGAGATATTGTGATAAAATGAGGCAATTAAAAAAACACGAAATGTCTGTAAATGTGCTGTGCCATAAAATAAATATGTATATAGTTTTGTAACTATTTCAAAAGTACATAAGACACTTTTTTATTTTCTGTAATGAAAAATCATCTGATTACCACAGAGCAAGAAGATGAAGCTTACACTTACCTTCATACAATTAGAAAAGAAATACTATTTCTATTTTATGGATGGAAAAAGATGGTTGCTTGAATGGGTGGGGAGAGATATATGTTTTTCAAGACTATCCAATGCAGTTAAAGGCTTTTTCTTGATGATGTTTTAAGAGGGGGTTAAAGAATAATCTTTTTAGGAAAAAAACCTGAAGTCCAGCATTTTCAGAAAAAACCATGAGAGAATTTTTCTTCTCCAAAAAGCCAGTAGTTGGCTACTACCTTATTCAGTTACTGTATATTAAGATAAGTTACTGTATTTTAATCTAGATATACTTACCCTAAAAGCTCCATTATTCCCGTCGTCCAACTCCAATATGTAACCTTCTACAAAGCTGGAAGGATGAGGCTGCCATGCTACAGTTATGCTATTGTTTTCTGATGTGCATTCTTCAGGGATTATTATAGGTTCTCCAGGTGCTAAAAATTCATAATAAAATGTTAGGTATACAAATGTATAGAAAAGTACAGATATCATTTTAATTGTAGAATATTGATCTAGAAATCATTGTTTTCAAAAGAATATTCAATTAATATTTTAATTTACTCTTCAAAGAAAATGAATCTACAAAAAAAAAATTACAATAATTTAAAAATTTATTCCTAAATTAAGGCAATAATCTATTTAACTTTTTATTTGGTGTGCTAGTTTATACATTTTGGGCAAGAGCTACAATTAGGCTATGTTGTATTGAAACTGTAGAATATCAAGGAGAATGCCTTCCAAAAAGGCTTTTAAAGATTGGTTGTTTTCAGATTATCTGGCGCCGTCAGCAACACGAGGGCTATAATGCGCCGAAACATTCGTCATTTGACAAGCCAACATACATTTACAAACACCCATGCCAAACACGGGACTCGAACCCGCAACCTCGCAGTCTAGAAGCTAGCACCCTAACCACTATACCGTTTGGTCGGCAAAGACTTTTAAAGAAAAACTGCCTGCATTTACAACTTGAAAGAGAGAAAATCTAGTAAATTCCCACCATGCAACCCTAATCGCATAGAGAGAGACTGTCACAATCGCTTCATGTCTATACAGTTCTGAAAGTAGAAAGAACAACAACCCTAGTGCCTTTCGCATGCTAAGCAAATGCTCTACACTCTAGGCTATGAGTCAGCAATTTTTTACTTAGTATTTTGGATTTAAGATAAAAATTTGTTAAGTTTTATAGAAAAGTTAGCATTAGTTAACAGACAGAATTTAAAATACATCACATTAGATAATCTGGAATCTTCTCAAGATTTATTACATTTTAACAGTATTAGTAACAGCATTACAGTACATATTTAAAAAAATTTATACAAAAAATAAATAAGGGCTTTTCTATGCTACAATTGAGGCATAATCAGAAAATGAAAGGCAAACTCAGAACTGTAACTACGAGAAAAAACTAGAGAGCTAGAAAAAGAGCTGCTACGAGAGAACTAGAAAGCTCCCATTGTAAACATAAATTTTATGTCTATTATATATAAATTATACATACATATTATTTATAAATAATATATATACTTTGAAAGGAAAGAAAGGGAAACATGAGTTGAATACTAAACATGAAACTTAAAGACACTATAGAATGACATGGTTGAAATTTTTATCTGATGCTGAACTTGCACTTTGTTATTGCAATGGCTCAATTAAAACATCACATTTTTAGATGTTCAGAGATGCCAAGTTTTCTACGGATTTTCCATACTCTTTATAGAGGAAAGGAAAACACTCTTATATTACGATGAATGAATAAGAGATACAATAATGCTCAGCAAAAAACAGTGCAAATCTTGAAATAGCGAAAGTATTGGAAAATTTCAAGAGTACTGGTGAAAGATTGAAAAAAGATTTCACATAGATCTTTTCCATAGGTTACAAAGAACAACAGTAAAAATCTATAAAGACTACGGAAAATAAGTAAAAACTTTGGAACAACTGTAAATAGGTTAGCATATTTGAGTGTTCATATTGGAATATATAAAATTTTGGAAATGAAACTAAAACATAATATATTACGCTTCATTTGTAGGAATGTCATGTTTTCAATAGACTGTACGACTGATTGGTTATCTAAAGTGAGATCAAATTCTTCTGTAACCCAGGGTGTGCTTGGAATATCCTGCCCCCAAGTTAAGTCCAGGTTAGATACCCTGTGTATGAGAGATGACCCAACCTGAAAAATAATACAAATTTCAATAAGAAATATATTTGAAAAAACTTCATTAAAACAATATTTAAATTATGAAACAATGGAAAAGAATGTGCATACCTACCGACATTTATATTTTCAAATTAGTAAAATTTATAAGGTAAATAATATGTCTTCCCTGCTTTACTGAAACACCAAAATAGTATTTTAAATACTTGCAAATGCAAGAAATGCTATCCTCCAAATCCTATACAAATGTTGAGTGAAAACAAGAAATATTAAAATAAAAATAAATAGAATTGAGGAAAACAACTCAAAACTATTAAATTTTCTGAAAAAATCTTACCCAGATGTTTCAATTCTGAAGTGATATTTATATTTTGGAGAGAAAAAATCATTGCTCATAACTTGCTGAATGAAACAGAAATTATGTGATGTTATGAGCTTGAAGCAAAATTAATACTTCTTGTTATATCAGATCAGCTATTCAAATGCTCTTTTCAATAACAATAAAATCAGATTTTTATTTTTGAGGCAACATTAATTAGGTGCAAAACTTTTCCCCCTCTAATTAGAAGCTTAAAAACACGAAGAAATACAATATGTTTACTGTTACACTAATAAATAGCTGCACAATCTCTTCAAAACTAAGGCTCTGCAAATAATTTAGAATTTTTTTTCTCCAAATACTTATAAAACAGATATATGAATGTCTCTCGAGCTTGAATGGGTAGAGACACTTTCAATACTGCTTCAAACTCAAGAGACGGCTGCAAATCTTAGAATTTTATTACAGAGTCAGGGAAAGAAAATATAGCAGTAAACTAACAATTTTACAGTTATTAAGGGGAAAAAAAACCTGTGTAGCTAAACATCTAGCATTAAAACTTGATTTCACTATGTATGGAATCAAAAAGCTTTGTATCGCTACGTTTCTTTCTGTCAAACTTAGAGTCAGGAAATCTTGGTTGAAATGATTGTAAATCAACTTATCTTGAAAAATTCTAAATAAAAAATATAGATAAAACAGCTTCTGCTGACTATATTTGATTATGGGATCAGACTATATTTGTATCAATAACTTTGATACTAATACAGTCAGTCTGCACCTCACTAACATTGTAGTGCAGAAGGTAAAATTGCAACCTTGGCGACATGCTGACAGCACTCACTTGAAGGAAAGTAGAAGGATCAGTCTCCTTGAGAGCCTCAATGCAGAATTGCAGCAGTCCAGTGGTTTGTTGCAGTTTACCAGTACACACTGTCACTTGTTCTTTCAGGGACTTCACTTTGTAGTCCCTCTCTTTACGAATGAAATCGATAAGTTGCTGCTTGCGAACATTGATTAGCTCAATGAGTACTTCACACTCGCTCTCAATGTTGTTTTCCAGCTGAACACAGTTCTCCTGTTTTTTTGGAGAAAAAGAAACGTAATTTAAAAAGATGGTTTCTTAAATTGATAATCTACATAGGATGATATTTACATTTTGTGAGCACAAGGTAAATAAAAATCATAATTTATTGAGCCTCTAAATATATAAATAAAAGGGTGTAAGTGTACTGCCATCACAAATTAAAAGGCCGTAAAACTAAAAAAATTGCAATGCATATTTTGACACTTTCTAAATAGCCTTTAGAAAAAAGATTTCATTTCATTGAATTTCGTAAATTCCTATGTCATACAAATATATACAACAAGCTGAATACCTGTGCCTTGCTATGAAATTTTATCATGTGCATTTTAGTAATCAAAAGACATTCGTACATTTCACAATTCAGTGTTTGAATATTCCTCTTTTAGAACATTTGACCCCTTCTTGATCCCACAAAATAAGTTAATCGAGATTGGAATAGCTTACTATGTTTGTTCTTGATTCTAAATTTCATAGTTGTGACTACATTGAAAGTGGGAAATATGAATATCCCTCGTTTAGAACAGTTGACCCCTTTCCTTCTCCTTTAAGGTGATTAATCGGGATGGGATTTACTTATTTTATCTGTGCTTGTCCTTGGTATTAAATTTCAGAGTTATGACTACATTGGAAGAGGGACATTTTAATAAGCCATCTTTGAAACATTTTGACTCCTCTTAAACCCCTTAAAATTGGTTAATCGACATCGGAATAGTTTACTTTTTCTATGCTTACCTTTGTACCGAATATCAGAGCTGTAACTACATTGGAAGTAGGACAATCGAATATGCCTTGTTTGAGACATTCGACTCGTAAAAGTTGGTTAATCGAGATCGAAATAGCTTACATTTTTACTACGTTTGTTCTTCTTGACATTTGTACCAAATATCAGAGTTGTGATTACATTGGAAGTGAGCCATTCACCTATCCCTGGTTTAGAACATTTGACACCTTAAAGTTGGTTAATCGAGATCGAAATAGCTTACATTTTCTATGTTTGTTCTTCTTGACATTTGTACCAAATATCAGTTATGACTACATTAGAAGTGAGCCATTCGACTATCCCTCGTTTGGAACATTTGACACCTTAAAGTTGGTTAATTGAGATCAAAATAGCTTACGTTTTCTATGTTTGCCCTTGTTGAGATTTGTACCAAATATCAGATATTGTGACTATATGGGAAGTGGAATTATTGATTAGTGAATGAGGGCTTTGTCTTTTATATATAGAGGTAATATAAATATATGTATTTTTTAAGGATTAATCAGAAAATGTTAAAATGTGCATTAGTTCTTTGGATTAAGGGCTTTTTTACTTATGATGGCAGTGTAGGTGACTTGCAGCATCTTAAGTAGCAAATGTGTCCGAGTCAAGAACATAAATTAGTGTCATGGCAACACAAGAATTAGTGTAAGAGAGGGGGAGAGAGACACAATGACCTTTAGACAGGTAAAATATGAAGTGCCAAGCCGAAGACAAATCTCTACCTTTTACAGGTCGTCAGAATGATGCATGTGGAAAAAACATTGCATGACCTAGAAAATAGTTTATATTGGCAGAAATTAGCCAAATCTATCGAAGTTCTCACTAAAAGTTGGATTGAGACTGATAACACAAGAAAAGGCTTATTGGAAATACATTACATAATTTTTTTCTCCAAATATCATTTTATAAAAAAAAATTTCATATGAAATTGCATTTTATTTGGAAAACCAATCAAAAGAAGAAAATTTAAAAAAAAAAAAAAAAAAAGTCTCATCTCTGTTAATTGTTCCTGCAATTAATACAATAACGGGTAATTGAAACTACAAAAAGTTATCTAACCTAATTTTCTAGCTGTAATTAAATAAGTGCGATTTTAGTCTCTAATTATCAAAACAAAGAATATTTGGTACTTACGTACTAAACCTTCTACTTTTTTTCATAATTGTTATTTCGTATTGTTTTCTCGCCATTTGTTAAATTGCTTTTTTGTTGCCAAAATGACAAAAACTTGTTTCGTAACCTACCGTGTGCCTGATCCCAACATTATTCCTAACAGATTGTGATCGTCCATTTTTGCACATATTTTATTTAAAGATCACAGGGAAAGTAAACGACTACATTTTTTGTGTTGATTATATTTGTAATTTTATTAAATTGAGATAAAATTTTAAGTCCTTCCGTAGACTAAGTTGATTTGTTTAAAAGATCGACAATACAATATTGGTTACTAAATTCGGCAAACTTTTTGTTCCAGCAAAAAGATTGATAGTTTAATAAGTATGATCCCAAGGTATCATACATATAAGTTGTCGATGAAATTTTTGTTGGCGATCAACCAGGAAAACTATAGGATTAGCCAATTACTGTATTTGTTGTCATTGCACAAGCCTCAAAGAATCGCTGTGTGGCAACGTCTAATGTTTATAAAAAGGTTCAGTTCGATTCTTTTTAGCGGAAAGAACGCTTTGAGTATGCTTTTGTGATAATAAAGTTGTTTTCGTTTTAGCCGCTTGCGTTGAATATTTTCCGTCTGATTTTAATTCGTGCTATTAACAATATTTGGCGCCCAATGTGGGGCTCAAAACATGGATACAGTAATTAAAAGTCGGATAATAGTTCGAAGAGCATTTACGCGGTTGTTTAATGATGTGGTATCGCAAATAGACAGTTAATCTGCCGAGGTAAAAATTGATGTTATTTTGAAGTTCGAAACTTTAAGGGTTAAGTTCGAGGAACTGCAGAACCTAGATGCTAGAGTTTTTGAATTCATGTTAGAAGATAACAAGTCCGAAGAAGAATTGGAAATTGAAAGCAAATCCTGTGAAGATTATTTGACAAAATATTTTAAAGCTAGAACTCTAATAGAGAAGAAGAAGAATGAAACCTCTGCAGGAAGTGTTGTGGAAGTTGAAAATGGCAAAAGAAAATTCAAACTTCCAAAACTTGAGCTGAGAAGTTTCAACGGAAATATTAGACTGGCTACCATTTTGGTCACAATTTAGAAAGACGAAGAGGACAATATTGATCCTTCAGATAAGTTTCAGTACTTGTTGCAATCTACGTCGCCTGATTCTCTAGCCAAGGAGCTGTGGAAAGTTACCCGGCAACTGCAGAAAACTATCTTAAGGTAATACAAAGTTTAAAAGAACGATTTGGACAAAAGGATATGTTAGTTGAAGTTTATATACGAGAACTTTTATCATTAATTATGCTAAATGCTAATTCAAGATATGCGTATTCACTTTCTTCGCTATGACAGGCTTGAATCCCATTTGAGGGCCTTGGATAGCTTAGGTGTTGACACAGAAATGTATGATGCTATGCTTTTTCCCGAGTTCATCCTAAGTATTTTTCGAAGGGCGGCGCGCCCTGCCTGCCCTTTTTCTATAAAAATAGCACCCTTCCTGCCCTTTTTCAGAAAAAATTTCACCCGGAAAGAATTCGCAAACTTTTGTTTTTTCCCCTCCCAACAGTACGAAATATGTGGATTACCCCTACTGAAATCACCTGTCGTGCATGCGCATTCATGTTCAAACGCGCAACGTATATATCAGGGACTGAAACCATTGAGTAGATGTCCATATAACGTGCTTCATTAGTAGGTGGATTGTCGTGAGCAGTCTTACAATTTCCAAGTGCACATTAGTAAACTCTGATGGCCATTTCTTACGTGTTTTGATTAAGTGTATTCCGCTGGATTTTTACCATGCCTCCTTCAAAATAGAGGAGAAAGGAATTTGAAAGACTTGATTAACTTAGCTAAAGGTCATCAAGTGTTTACACTAAGAATTTAAAAAGAATAATTCCGTTTGGACACGCGTAATCGCGATGTCGTCCTGTTAAATTTAGGGGGTGTTTTTGATAGTTTACCTGTTACCAATTAATTTCAAAACATCTGTTTCATATTTAAAATTGAACATAACAGGAATGCAAACAAAATCCCAGAATATTTCTGATTTTTAAAAAAATAAAACTTTTATTACAGCTTACATAATAGCGGCATGCACGGCAAAAAAATCGCAGTTTTGATGCTAAATTTGATCCGATTTGGAAAATAAAAAATTGCACAAATTTCAGGACCTAGTCCAAGTTCTTTAGTCAGAATACTCCTTGTGATATCAAAACAATGAATAATGTTAAATTTGAATAAACTCTATTCTCTATCTAACAATGGCAAACCTATTGAAAGAGTGAAAAATTCTTATCTTAATTTTACTGTATTTTAAATTGATATTTTTATAAAAATTACTATTTGATGAAAATTTTACTGAGTATATTGCACTTTAATTATAATAAATTTCTCAGTCTCATTCCAGCAGAATTAGGACTGAAGCATTTTATCAGTATTTTGGTATCTTTTGAGTTTCTGAGCGAGTTTTTGATTCATGGACTTTAGTTTTATTTTTTTTTCTTCAGAATATTGAAAATAATTTATCGTGGTAGAAAAGTATAACAATATTGTAGCAGAAAACGTGTATGTCAATTTCTGCAATTTGCCGTAAAAGTGTCCTCATAAACAGGAATTGCCCTTTTTTTTGGAAAATAGCACCCTGCCCTTTTTCATTTCTAGGATGAACTCTGTTTTTCCTTTAGTGGAATCGAGTATTCCTAAAGATTTGTTAAGAATTTGGCAGAGGCAGTCTGTTGACAGAGCACCAAAAGATCAACTCAAAGACCTGATGAAATTTATAAGGCATGAAATCTCGAATGAAGAAAGAATTAGTATTGCAGCTGAGGGTTTTGATACAAAGCGGTTCAAGAAACCTACTGAAAGGAAAATCTACCAGAAGCACGATGAAAGGATTTCTACTGCCACGGATTTATTTGCTGCGAAGGAAATCAAGGTAAATAGATTATGTTGCTTTTGCGATGAAAAACATTTTAGTAATGAATGCTTTAAAGCTAGAGACATGTCATTTGCACAAAAAAGTAAGGTTCTTTCTGGTAAGCGGTGTTGTTTTTCTTGCCTAGTTCACACAATTCACCACAATTCCTGCTAGTATGGCCTCCTGGCCATACTAGCAGGAATTGTGAGGTTACAGTTAAATGTTTTATGTGCCAAAAGAAGCATTTTACAATAATGTACGCGGATTTACTTAAAAATAATTCTGAGAGAAATGAAGGAAAATTGGTAAATGGAGCAGAGTTTGCACCGGCAAAAGTCGCAGACCAGTCTGTGGAATCATTGCACTCTAGTTCCTTGAGAAGCCCTGATGTTTTCTTACAAACTCTAGTTGTGAACTTAAGGAATAGACAAATGAATAAACGAGTTCGTGTAATAATTGATACAGGAGCACGAAATTCATACATCTTAAAGTCAACTGCCGTAGAAATGGGCTATGAACCTATAAAAGAGGAGTTGTTGAGCCACTGATTATTCGGTGGAGAGATTTCCAAAGCCTGTCAACACAAATGCTACCGTATATATTTGGGCAATTTAGATGATAGACATCAATGTACCTTGGAAGCACTGAATCAAAGTATTATTTGTGGTGACATTCTTTCCATTGACAATGTGGATCTTGGATACGAGAACTAAAGTCAAGGGACATTACTCTGACTGACGTACACACCAGGTCCTATCAAAGTTCTCATTGGCGCTGATGTAGCAGGGAAGTTATTCACTGGACAAAGAAAGGAATTGAAAAATGGTTTAGTTGCCATGGAAACCAAACTAGGATGGACGCTAATGGGAAAAGTTCCTGAAACCCAGAAGAGGGAGAAAATGATCTCAACCGTAACAACGATGTTTGTAGAACATGTCAATACTTCAAATTTGTGGAATTTGGAAATGTTGGGTATTAGAGATCCTGTGGAACAGAAAAGTGCCAAAGAAAAGAAACAATCAATTTTGCAGCATTTTGAAGAGACTGTTCATCAGGGTAAAGACGGAAGATACGAAGTTCATATGCCGTGGAAAGAGGGTCACCAACCTCTTCCTGAAAACTATGATTTAGCTGTAAAGAGGTTAGAATCCACCTGTCAAAAACTAAAAAGAGATGCCTGTATGACTAGATACCAAGAAGTGTTTGATGAACGGTTACAAGAAGGTATAATAGAGCAAGTTTCACAAGATGAAATGTCCGAACCAGGACATTATTTAGCTCATCGTCCAGTTGTGAAGGAACATAACACGGCCAAAGTATGTCCTGTGTTCAACGCCTCAGCTAAGTTACCTGACAATCCTTCACTAAATGACTGTTTAGAAACAGGAATAAATTTAATAGAATCCTACAGTACTATAAGCAAGATTCAGTGGAAGTTTAACCCTCCTTCATCACCCTGGTGGGGAGGTTGGTGGGAGCGACTGGTAGGCGTTCTAAAGCAACTACTAAGAAGAGTACTTGGAAATGCTGTTCTAAGTTACGAAGCAATGCAAACCATCTTATGTGATTGCAAAGCTACATTCAATAAACGACTGTTGACGGTGGTGACGGAAAATCCTGCGGATCTCGAACCACTTACTCCAGATATGTTTCTCAAGGACATTGATGAAGTTGGGGTATCGGATATAAATGATAGAAAGTGAGAACCTTGACAAGAGATTACGGTATAAGGCAAGATTGAGGGAGCAATTATTAAAGAGATTCAGAATTGAATATCTCGGGCAGTTAAAAATTCAAGTACAAAAACACAAAACTAGAGACATTTCGTTAAATGAAATAGTGTTAGTGGGTTGTGACAACAAGAAACGGTGTGACTGGCCACTTGCAAGAGTTGTCGAGCTACTTCCTGGAAAGGATGGCAAAACCAGATTGGTACGTCTCAGAAACCAAAAAGGATTTTAGCTTCGGCCAATTCAAAGGCTGTACCCACTCGAAATTATGGAACGACCGATCGTGGATGACAAACCGTCACTTGAAGAACCGATTGAGCGAAGGGATAGTAGTTGTTTGCAAGACCCAGAGCTTAGTCCAGTGAAAACTGAACAAGCTGCAATTAGACTGTCTAAATTTGGTCATAGAATTAAAGTACCAGAGAGACTTGGTCTTTAGGATTTTAAATTTGAGAAACCAGTAGTTTTATTCTTTTTAATGTAAGTAAATGCTACTTTTAAAGAATTTTATCTTGCATGTTTAAATTATCATATTCTGTATTTAATGAAGTAGTTAAGTTAATTTGTTCAGCTGCATTAACTTAAGGTGGGAGTATGTTGTCATTGCACAAGCCTCAAAGAATTACTCATATTTGTGATCGCCGAGTGGCAACGTCTAATGTTTATAAAAAGGTTCAGTTCGATTCTTTTTAGTGGAAAGAACGCTTTGAGTATGCTTTTGTGATATTAAAGTTGTTTTCGTTTTTAACGCTTGCATTGAATATTTTCCGTTTGATTTTAACTCGTGTTATTAACAATAGTATTCTTAAAATTTAAATAATTTAATTTTAAGAAAATCTGGACTACAGTTGTAGACACTTCATTTTGGAAGCCAACTACATTTTATGGTCAGTGCTATTTACTAATAAAATTGACAGCATGGGATAAGGATAAAGTAATATAAAATTAAATATTGTTTATAGTTTTTGTAATTTTACTCAAATAATTTAAATTAAGCTTCAAGTATTCTCCACAGGAAGAAACATGTTTAATAGGTTGATTAAAAAATGTATACATTTTTACATCTTGGATATTATAATAAAAAACATAATGGGTTATACTTAATCAAAGAGTTTGCAACTAAATACGTAAAATACTAAGACCTTATGAATTGATGGCAATGCAAAACCTAAATATGAAAAAAAAAGTGTTAACTTACTGAAGCCTTATCCGACATTGATTTTAACCTCTGAATGAATTCTGTTGTTCCCTTAGCTTTCTCTGACAAAATTTGAAGATTCTGAGATAGTTCAGTCTGAAAAAGAAATCCAAAAACATACAAGATTTTTGTAGCATATCATATAAGCAAACAACAATACAAAAGTTTAAATAAGCAAATAAATCACAAAGCAATATAAAATACAAAAGTGAAAAATTTATTAAATCAGTGTTTTGTAGGTCAAATTAGGATTCAGAATAAAATTAAGGTCACTTTTTGCCAAACACATAGGAAATCTAATAAAATAAAAAGTAATAAAGCAATCTACCTTGAACAACATTTTTCTTATTCTCCGACATTGCCCAAATTGTATGTACTTTTCTCAACAAAATTTCCAAGGAGAAAAACTTGTCCAAAATACTGTTTAAAGTTTTCATATTTCTCAAATTTGCAAATTTTTTCGAATTGTTATAAATTTTTTTTTTTGAGAGGAGGATGCATGAATTGCTGGTAGGATTATTTGTAGGAGGGTGCAGCTCGCTATTAACAGAAGTTAATAGTTAAGCATTAACTTCTTTTCAAATAAATAATTTGAAATCTATATTATAGTTCTTTTTTCTTGTATATAAATTAAACACTTTTTTATGTTTTTTTTTTAATTTCCATATGTCAAAAATGCCCAACCTTGACTCTGACTTAAATTGAATAAATCTGACGTAAATCCAATTAAAAAAACGTGTTTCAAATCCAATAAATCTGATTCATTACATATATTCCTTGGGATAAAGCCTCTGGCTCAAATGGTTAAAAAACAAAATTTTTTCAAGATAAATCTTTTGGAGTCTAAAAATTATTAGAAAAGCCTGGAGAATTGATAGAAAAATTAATAAGTTTTTATGTTATGTAAAGTTTGTTATGCAAAGAAAACTAAAGGAAAATATTTTGAAAATTAAATTGAAAAAATTTCAACTGGAAGAACAGAAGCGGAATAATTCTGCCTTGTGCAAAAAAAAGTGTGTTTTGACAGAAGTCGTCATTTTTGTACCCGAGAGTTTGATGAACACCGGGTTTCTGCCAAAACAAAATTTCACAAATCCATGACTTTTCAAGACTGAAGCAAATAATTTTCCATGTCTCAAGAAATCAAATCACAAATAATAATAATAACCTATATGAATTTTACTAACATGAACATAGTAAGTTAATCAATGTACCATAAAATGATTTTTATAAAGTTTTATTTTGAATTAAGTAAAAAATCCTTGTTTCAGTAACTTCCAAATCAAAAGAAAAAGGGAAAAATAATTTTCCATTCTTTCATTAGCATTTTTAACACTGAAATATTAATCTTTAAAAATAGAATAAGTCAATAATAATAATTGATATCCACAAAAATCAAATATTTTGATACCAACAATGCAAAACAGAAGATAGAAGACGTAAAAAAAAAAAAAAAATGTAAACACAAGCTTATCAAAACTTAATTTCAGTTATCATATTATGAATTTTTTTTCACCTATGAAACCTTACTCGTGGGATGTCACAAATTTGGAGTTCAGAAATGTTTTCATTGGCCACAGTTTTGAACTGTGACAGTAGTTTCCGTCAAAACGTAAATAAAAACATAGATGAATTTTTGATTAGCTGAATAGCGATCATGGCGTTTATGACGTTACAATTACATGATTTTACTTAAAATGTTTAGATATCCATTAAATTCATGGTATTTCCATGATTTATGGCCATTTTTTTGCTCAAAATCCATGACAAAAGTTACCTAATGTCCAAATTCATGACTTCCATGACATATCCTAACTTTCTATATGCACAGAAACCCTGCAAACAGCTAATTTATTTAGCAGTTCTTGATTCAATTATGGTCTAGGAACAAAACAGTTTTATTCCTTTACAACACACATTCAGATACATACATAATTGACTTTGCAAAATTAGATTCTGTCTTCAAATGCCAAAGTTTTTAGTTTTACTCTTTTCAAAGCACAAATAAAGTAGTAGAAATGTCCTACTTTCCATATAATTTTAAGTATTTTGACTGAAGCTAACAAATATAGCAAATGTTGAAGTAATCTTATGTTTTTTGGCAAAACTCTTTTAAAATATGAAATGACAATCATAAATAATTTATTTCTTAAAATAGTTACCAGCTGCAGACTTCATCTGCAACAAAAAAAGAAAAACAGAACTAGGTACTTAATCACAACTGAGTATTTTAGCTGAAAGGTCACAGACCTAGCATTTAATTTATTATATTGAATTTTAATACAAATAAAGATTATCATTTAGAAGGAGATGAAAAAAAATTGAAAAATTTAGTACCTAAAGACTGATAACAAGATTTAAAAAATTCAAATCAGCTTACATTGTGTTTACAAAATTTATAATATTACTTACTTGGCACCAAAGTACAGAGCTAGATTAAGTTAAAAATTACCAACCAACATAAATGATACACATAATTCCATACACTGTAATGATCAGATGATAACCACAACGAATTGCCGGTAATTTCTTTTAACGGGGCACCAGTCTGAATTTTGCCCAAAATGTGATTACTTATCAACCTATATGTTTATCCTAAGGTTACCTCCTCCATTAGACAGGTACCAGATAAAAAACCCAAAATTACAGCTATAACTCATTCAAAATAACAGCTTTCAAATCCTTTATAATTCCGATAACAAACTGTTATAAGGTTGCTATAGCAACATTATAACAAATTGTAAACATTTAGGCTTCATGATATATTTACACATCATTTAAACATTCAGGCTTGGTGACAACTGGTACCCGACGGAAGAGTACTGTTTTCCCTTTCATTCTTTGAAATAGATTCCATTCTAGTTTGGATCCGCTAGAGTTTTAACTTTTACATTTGTCATCTCTTTCCACAAAGAATTTCTCATTCCGTAAGCAGGATAGTAGTCTGTGTCAAAATACACAACCAGTAGAGAAAGGGTTGTTGAAGTACAAAACAGTAAAAGGAAAAAAAAGGCTCTGAGAGTAAGTAATATCCCTTGTTACCCCTCTAATTAGTCCTTGCTAAACATTGTTGATCAAAACCCTTGAAAGATAATAAATGGATGAATATACTGAAAAACAAATACTCATAAAAAGTGTGAGTAGTTAAAAAATACAGAAGATATCCTTGTTACTTGCGCACACAAACAGAAAACTACCTTCTTTTCACTCTACCCAACACCAGCACTTAATCGCAATAAAATTAATCTCAGCACAAGATCACGACTAAACAAATACCTTCTGGGCCTTGCACATGGATCCCAACGCCTGAACGTCGTGGCTGAGATGCCTCCCTTCCTGCAAGCACAACACACACACGGGCACTTTGCAAAGCATACAGTACATACTCAGCGACTCCTCACCATGGTCCACACACTTAGGCTCCTTATTTTTGTTTTTGGCCCTCAGGGCTGCCTTTCCCTCATGAGGGTTGACTAAAGTGTGTTTCGCTAGAGGTCCTCTTGCCGGATGACAATTATCCTTGCACACATTACAGTAAAATACCTCACATTGCAAACACATGACAGCAGCTTCTTGTGGCTCCTCCTCACACAACTGGCACTGTACTGCCAAGTTCCTGCTCTCTCCGTATTTGTCCACAATGTTCTGGAGGGCGCGGTTCTTAGGAAGGTTGTGGACGCCATTGTCGTCGAAATAGACTGTCTTTTGGCAGACCGGACAGCCCAGGGATAGGGCACTGCTGTGTAGTGGGGGGAAGAGTATGCCTTGGCTAGGGGTGCCGACGTAACTGTTGGGGCGACT
The DNA here is from genome assembly GCA_963978545.1 of Linyphia triangularis. Classification (NCBI taxonomy): domain Eukaryota; kingdom Metazoa; phylum Arthropoda; class Arachnida; order Araneae; family Linyphiidae; genus Linyphia; species Linyphia triangularis. The sequence goes on from OZ021730.1 coordinate 33,826,120, forward strand.
GTTGCAGACGACACCGCTGTCCGTTTCGCTGACCAGGCTAAGTTTGTCCACATCGGGGCCGTCGCCGGAGATGTCGTTAAGTTGTTGATTGATGGAGTCTTCTGGAGGAGGCTGGTTGACTTGCTGAGCAGGTTGCTGGACATGGAGAGCGCAGTTGAGACACAGGGAGTGGTAGCAGGGGAGGAGGACAGGATTGCTGAAGAAGTGTTTGCACAAAGGGCACTTTAGCTCGTCTTCCATCATCTTTGGGTTTGGTTATAATAAATAATAGGGAGAACAATGGCAGACGACCAGCGCCATAATTGCGGGCGAGGCAGCAGAGAGTTGACTTCTTCCTCAACAAAGCTGAAACTAGAGGACGCTATCTTCGGTTTCGCTCTGATTCCACATTAAATTTATTCACACAGTTTGAGTTTTTGTTGGGTCATTGGAGTAATTGGATCATTTTGGAATAACATTGATTCAAGTACAGTTATAATTCAGTTTGTTTACAAACATTTACAGTTGAACAAAACAAATTTTCAAGCATCTTTTATGTGAATGTTTAGAATTCAAAACTGTTAGTAAAATACACAATCCATCAAGCAATAGAACTCATGTTTTACGTCATAGTCGACTGCTATAATCCAAACAAAAAAACTTGCTCTGTGATTGGTTAATAAATTGTGAAAATTTAAATGTGTTTTAAAAAACGTATTATGATTCATCACAGAAATATTCTAAGTGTTGTGATATGAAGGAATATCACTTCTGTATGAACACCTTCTTATGTAACAATTTTTTTTTCACTCAAGTTTAAAAAAGATTTAAAAAAAAATAATTTAGCGAAGTCAATATAATTTAAGTCTCTATTGAGAGATTAGAGTTACTAATAGCAAAAAGTATGACCTCATGTTACCACTTGTCACTGATCCAGTGTAAAACAGTAATGTAATAAAAACCACTAGATCCATTTGGTCACCAATGTTTAAACGCCAATTTAGCTAAATAGACCTTCTCGTTTTGTGCATAGAAATATATACAACGCAAATGAATGGATATTCTCCAGTGATAACACATTAAAAAAATGAGTACTAAGGGAATTTCAACAGTGTAAACCACATTTTATTAGCATATGGTACTTGCAGTAAAATTTTGGTATGGGATCATCTCAACAAATCTTACTTAAGTGCATCTAGTGTTTTGTAGCAAGATCGGTAACACAAAATTAACAAATCAACAGTCCCTATTTTAGTGTGTGTTGAAATCTTAAGCTTCGTTTTAGTTCGTAAATTCGCCTTGTTTGAAAAAGCATTATTAGTCAAATAAAGCAAGTTTTTATAAAGTAATTTTGCACGTGTTGCACACACTATTTATTTTATCATGTGCAAAACATATTTTTATACATAAATAGGAAGACGAATTCCACAAAATATATATATATTGTTACGAATTTTTCCGCTGAGGCAATGATGGCACAGTTTTTACAGTATAAAAATTTTTATTCTCTCTTCAGAAAACTCACAAAATTTATCCACAGGCAACAGTGTAATCGCTCACAAGCTTCAACACAAGCTTTAGCAAAAACAACTTCGAATACAGCGATTATAAAGCTCACTTCAGTAAACAAAGCGATCAGCTCACCTCGAAGTCCAAAGTCAATCTGAAAACTTTCCCGTTCTCCAGTCCTTTATATCCAAGCGCGTGAGACATTCTCGAAATTTCCAGCCAATTTATCGGAAAAGAAATATCTCGAAACTTCTCGATTACTTTAGGTGTTGCCACCTTTTTCTAACTTGTATAATCGCTATTAATTACTAAATAAAATAGGATAAAAATAAATTACAATAGAATTTTGAAATAATACGTCACTATTTACAATATATACAGACAATTTGTGCAACATTTCCCCCTTCTTAAAGACTGCACGTCCCGGGCAGTGAAGTCCTTAAGAGGAAAGGCAATTCAATCACTTCTACTATAATATGGGGATAGCCTATTGTGATGTACTACTCTAGGTTTACGGGAAGGTGTCCGTTGAATTTTCATCACGACGTCGTTGATCTTCTTAAGGACCCCATACGGCCCTCCCCAGTTCGTCTGGAGCTTAGAGGAGAGTCCTTTCCGACGTTTAGGGTTCCCTAACCACACCTTGTCACCTTCCTGGAATGAACGGTCCATGGCCTTGGCATAGTACCGGATCTTCATGCTCTCCGTCATGATGTTGTTTCTCTCTCTGGCGAACCGATGTACGGCTTCCAAACGTGCCTGCAGATCATCTAGATACTGGACAGGCGATGAAGGAGTGTCCGGTGGTTATCCAAAGAGGAGGTTGCTGGGGAGCGTAAGGTCTCTTCCAAACATCGTTAGAGATGGAGAAAATCCGGTGGTCTCGTGGGTTGTACTCCCGTATGCAAACAGAAGCGGTGAAAGTTTCTGATCCCCATCTTGCTCGTTATATGATTCTGAGATTGCGTCCGAATCATCCGCGGGTGCAGCTGATAGATCCCGGGACCTCCGTTCGATGCTTGTAACAGGAGCATGGATGTCGATTCCCTCTTCACTGACTTTGTCCATTTCCACATGAACCACTTCCTGGGAGGGTTTCATCAACGTCGCTTTCTTCGGTTCTCTTTCCGAGGCTGGAAAGGTACTTTTCATAGATGTGGACTCTTCAGCATTCTCTATGACATTGTCTTCATGAGCTACAATCCGATATACGCACAGCTCTTTCGTGTCTAGATCGTGCAAAGGAACTTCGCCTCTCCATGTTTGCAGCTTGCTTTTCTCAAAATTCAGCGTAATTCCATTTTTCTTCAAAAAGTCTAGTCCGAGAATGCACGGATCTACAATTTCGGCAACATAAACGGTGTGCTTGTAGGTGTTAAATCCAAGGGCAATGCCCACTTGCAATTTCCCATGAACAGAGATATTACCACCAGACACAGTTTGTAGCGAAACAGAGGGCGCTGTGTAGAGGAGTCGGCTGTTCAGGCGACGAGCCACGTCCGTCCTTACGATCGTTACGTTTGCTCCCGAATCGACGATTAGACGACATGGAGTTCCGTTGATCTCCCCCTTCACGAATAAACCCTGGTTTCCTCCTTGTTGGGATGAAACGTGGAAACGACTGGTCGGGGCTTCACCTGTTCTACATTGCAGCTTCTGCCCTGCGAGATGACATCTTCTTAGATTCAGTTGTGGAGAATCCGTGGTAGTGTTATCCCTTCTCTTTTTCAAATCAAGGCAGTTTCGTCGTAGATGCCCTTCCCGTTTGCAGTGCCAGCAAACGACTCTGGTCCTTCGATCCCTGGCTCCGGGATAGCTTCTCATCATTCTATCAATTTTGCTTTCCAGTTCTCGAAGCTTACTGGTGAAAAGTTCAGAAGAATCGTCTGCCAATGTTCCACGTACGAAACGCCGGTCTTTTATAGAAGCTTGCTGTGCGGCTTCTACTCTCATGGCATAGACGAGGGTGGACTTCAGATCTTTGCTGTCTGACATCCTGGTAGCTTGCTGTATGTCGGGATCTTTGATGGCATCCACGAAATACTGAAGAGACAGGTTATCTCGTACGTCCGAGGGACAGTCTGGGAGCGACAGTCTTTCTATATCCGATGCCAATTCTTGAAGAGTTTCATTGGCCTTCTGCTGTCTCACTTTCAATTGCAGTCTGTTGTAATCCTTTAGATGCTGCTCCCCAAACCTTAACTCCAACGCACTTGCCAGCGCCGCGAATTCTCCCCGCTTCTCTTCAGGTAGTGTCTGTAAAATGTCAGCAGCTTCACCTCGAAGAGATGCTGCGAGATGGAATGCTTTCGAAGTATCGTCCCAACCATTCGCAGAAGCAATCATTTCAAATTGCGTTTGATAAACGCGCCAAGACGACTTCCCATCAAAAGGGGCCACTTTGATGTTAGAGCGCGGCGCCATAAAGGGGATGGAAGCGTTATCCCAATTAGGTGACGCTATGGCCAGAGCTTCACGCGTTTCCATTTTTCGCAGCCTTTCTTCTACAACGTCAATGAATTTGTCTTGCTCTTCCTTTAAGGTGAAACTTTTTCTTGCATGGTGGAAACTTTTCTTCGATTTCATTCCTTACAGTCACAAGATCTTCCTTCACTGTAGAAACCTTTTCTCCCAAGCAGTCAACTTTCCCATTAACCGCCTCAAAATTATCACTGATTTCTTTTCTTACTTCATTCAGAACCTCTTCTTTTACCGATTGTAAAACACTTGTAGTAGTCTCTATTATCGTAGATTCCACCATTGTAGTTAGCTCGGATTTCATTTCTTCTTTAATCCCAATTATAGCTGCTGATGTGGATTCTTGTCCGGCTTTTATTTCGGCTGCGGTAGCTTGTTGATTAGCTTTCATTTAGGCTGCGGCGGTTTCTTGTTGGGCCTTCATTCCAGCAATCATTTCCATCAACTGCTTCATTTGGTCTTCCATCATTCCTCTAGTTGTCGGCATTCAAGATGACTAAATCCCACTTCTGACACCACTGTTACGAATTTTTCCGCTGAGGCAATGAAGGCACAGTTTTTACAGTATAAAAATATTTATTCTCTCTTCAGAAAACTCACAAAATTTATCCACAGGCAACAGTGTAATCGCTCACAAGCTTCAACACAAGCTTTAGCAAAAACAACTTCGAATACAGCGATTATACAAGCTCACTTCAGTAAACAAAGCGATCAGCTCACCTCGAAGTCCAAAGTCAATCTGAAAACTTTCCCGTTCACCAGTCCTTTATATCCAAGCGCGTGAGACATTCTCGAAATTTCCAGCCAATTTATCGGAAAAGAAATATCTCGAAACTTCTCGATTACTTTAGGTGTTGCCACCTTTTTCTAACTTGTATAATCGCTATTAATTACTAAATAAAATAGGATAAAAATAAATTACAATAGAATTTTGAAATAATACGTCACTATTTACAATATATACAGACAATTTGTGCAACAATATATAAATATATATATATATATATATATATATAACGGATTATTGTATATAACGGATTATATATATATATATGTTGTGGCGACATCAAATAACAGATCAAACTTCTGTGCACTGGAGTACTCTTTTGCACAGAGGTAAAGTATCTATCCCGAGACATCAGGGTCCTTGGATCAAATCCCGTTCTTTGCCCATTGAAAGCTAGCTTACGCTTTATTGGTGACTGGACTAAAAATGATTCATGCTGCCATTTATCGGTGCTTCTGAAAAGGAGACATTTCATCGCAACCAGCCAACACTCACACAACGATGCAACAAGCATCTCAAAAACCTCCAACTCCGATCAGACATTGATCAACAGCATCGCTCCTTCGTCACTGGGAGGGGGCTATATGTGGCGACATCAAATAACAGATCAAACTTCTGTGCACTGGAGTACTCTTTTGCACAGAGGTAAAGTATCTATCCCGAGATATCAGGGTCCTCGGATCAAATCCCGTTCTTCGCCCATTGAAAGCTAGCTTACGCTTTAATATAATCCATTATATACAATAATCCGTTCTCCGTGAGTTCATTGTACAGTTCCATTCAGCGCCAATTTTTCCTCTATCGGCAACTTTTGGAATAAACTCACGGAGAACGGATTATTCAGAATGTCAATAATGGTTTAGGGATGACAAAAATTACATACTATACAATTCGGAACTTGCTCAAGTGAGGAAAATGAATATTTTTTGTATTTTCTAGTGTTATCCAACGAAGATATTATGGCAGTGCAATTATGTGTTATCTTTATGTTTTCAATTAATCAAAAATAGAGTTTGAAATCAAAGCAAAAGCCACTTGACCAAAAGCGCATAAAAACGTGACGTAGTTATGCATAGTGCGTCGAAAATCCGAGGAGAAACCTCGTCTAAAACAGGTTTTAGACTGGTTCATCATCTACTCGTTGACGTCATACGCAAAGTAGCTTTTCCCCGCCAAATCGCAAAGTGAAAAACTAAATATTTTTTTTAACTATCTATCCGAGCTCAAATTTTTGAAAAAATGATACTGTTTTTCATGAATGCTTCCTCTACTTTTATTTAAAAATGAAACCAAAAAACGTGAAAGTTCATCATTAAGAATAAATTAATGAAACACAAAAAATAAGCTTTTATTCATTAACATTTGGGCCCCTGGACGCCATGCAACATTATCAATGTGCTGACTTTCGTGGTACACCACATTTTCGCTTCCAGTACATAAATTTCTCTACAGCTGTGTATAAACTGTTAGTTTGGTTTCTCGCAAAGGCGCCCCCGTCTTATGTTCCTCTTCAAGACTCGCAGACACCAGTTTTCCCATAGCTGCATGTCTTGAAGCAGATAAGCTTGTCATATTTAAAAGGTACACAGTCGAAATTCATATGGGGGTGATGTTTGGAGAAAGGGAGGCAAATAAATTCCGCCTGAAAGTATTGACTGATGACTCTGTGATTTTCAAAATACTGGCGTAAAATGCGATGTACTGAGCGAGCCGTACTCTATCTTGCCAAAATATTATTGGGTTCGAGCATTGAAATTACTGCCATTGTGGAGTGATAAAAGTTTACATCTTGCTCATATTTCTTACCTTTGACAATGCAGGTAATAGGATCCGTATGAATTCTTTTCTCAAAAAAGTATGGTCATGTGGCGACATCAAATAACAGATAAAAACTTCTGCACCGGAGTACTCTTTTGCACAGCGGTAAAGCATCTCTCTCGAGTTCCAATGGTTTTGGGATCGAGTGAAAGCTAGTGAAAGCTAGTTTACGCTTTATTGGTGACTGGAATAAAAAAACGAATCATGCTGCCATCTATCGGCGCTTCTGAAAGGAGACATTTCATCGCAACAAGCCAATACATACGCAACAAACAACACGCAACTCGCAACAAACAACCATACGCAACTCGCAACAAACAACCACATACGCAACTAGCGTGCAACACCGCAACAAGCGGACACAACGATGCAACAAGCATCCCAAACCTCCAACTCCGATCAGACGTTGATCAACAGTATCGCTCCTTCGTCACTGGGAGGGGGCTATATGCGGCGACATCAAATAACGGATAAAAACTTCTGCGCCGGAGTACTCTTTTGCACAACGGTAAAGCATCTGTCTCGAGACACAATGGTCACTGGATCGAGGCCTGTCGCCCGTGAAAGCTAGTTTACGATTTAGTCCTATCATGAAATTTTTGGAATGTAATGGCATTTCTTGCATCACTTTGTTTCGTTCACATTCCCAAATACGGCTGTTCTGAGTAGTGACAAACTCATTCAAATGAAATTGGCACTTATCTCCTTGCAATCATTGTCAATCTCTATTCGGGCAAAAAGCAATAGCGTAAAAGTGAGGTGCTTATCATATAATATGTGACTCGTAATTGCAACATTTTACTTAAGATTTTCCATACAGTATAGTATATAGGGCATATAAGTTTGGTGAGCAATCCCGCGAGAGCTTAGACCACTACTAGTCCCTGTGTTGTCAAACACTACTGCATCAACATCTGTTCTTACATCGCCTGGTACTGCTTTTCGTCCTCTGCAGGCTCTAAGTCCTAGCGATCTAGTTTCCTCAAATTTTTTACTTACTCATCTTAGTGCTGCAGAAGACAATGGACGCAGGTTATGAAGTCTTCGAAATTCCCGAAGAGCCGCCATATTACATTGTCTAGTGTAGAAGGGTTTTACCAGCAAAGCACATTGAGGTAAAAGGTAGGTCGAATATTGTCACCCACACATCAAAAGTCAATGAACGAATTGAGACTGAATGTTCTTTTTAAAGGGAATGCGTTGCACTGTTGTTACGTATACGCATGAATAATTTTACATTATTACGATCTCAATGTGCAAATTTCCTCATACGTACATGGAAAGCAGTGCCAAAATCTCTCATATAGGCAACTTTTAAAACTATTTTTTTTTTAATTTTTTTTTTGGGGGGGGGGGGGGAATTCGTTTCCCCATGACTTCAACCAGCCTGTGTATAAAATATGGTCTCATTTCGTTCATTAGTTTTAGCTGCAGATTCCATCACTGATCTCTATGGCAACTTCTGGATCGCTTAAAAGTGGTTTCTGCACTGCAAGTAGATGATGTCATTTGAACACTTCCCCCATAATGCTTTGAAATAAATTTCCCATAATTACAAACATATTGTAGCTAATTTTGGGGAAGTTGGTAATATATATATCTATGGTGATTACTAAGCCTTCTTCGACTTCAAGTCAATAACCAAGCATGCGCTATCCAGAAGTTATGTAGTAGAGATCAGTCGATGCCACCAAACCGGAAAAGTTATTTTATGGCCGCTCTGCATTTGATTTGGTTTGCAAGTGCTGACTGTCTATTTCTGCCACTTATAAAGTGCTTAACACAGCCATACGTCTGGTATTTTTGAGCATCTAGAAGAATACTGAACAGAAATCTTCTAGTGTAAACCCATTTCTCTCTCTGACCCCACTACACCAACGAGAGGACATTGGAACCACGATAGATTCAATGTGCAGCATACCCTATTAGGTACATACCGATCTTTGGTGGCCGCCGCGGACCTAACTCACTATCTTTCGATCATGAGCTCGTTACTCTAGACGACGGGCTGATACCCTGTATATTAATGCTCGCAAATCCAGTCAACGAATCTCTTAAGAAAATATTACATTTCTATTCCAAGACTATACAAAATGAGAGCACAAGGCGTGCAGTAAAGTACTTTACCACATTGTCGTAATAAAGTTGGTTGGTTGGTTGTATTCAGATTATCTGGCGCCGTCAGCAACACGAGGGATATAATGCGCCGAAACATTCGTCATTAGACAAGCCAACATACATTTACAAACACCCATGCCAACACGGGACTCGAACCCGCAACCTCGCGGTCTAGAAGCTAGTATGCTAACCACTATACCGTTTGGTTGGCTGTCGTAATAAAGAGTTATTTTCACTACGATTTTTGTTTTAAAAAAGTTTAATATTTTGCTCGTTATTATTAAAATAACTATTATTTAAGCTTTTCCCTCTATATATTGTACTCTAATAGAACACAATGCCATAAGTTCAACGGTCAATATGCCTCGGATATCGCTAATATACCAGGTATATCATCCGGAGAATACCAATATAATTTACTACTAGGGTAGCGTAGAAGCTAAAATTCGATGGATTTGATAGGTAATCCGGTGTAGAGAATTTAAAACAGTGAGTTGAAACATCAATTAATTAAATTTTGTAAGACCATTATGATTACGATTTAGAAAATTTTCGTGGTTTAGAAGGTGGGTCTGACGTCATATATTGACTATTATTAGCTATGCCTATGCATCCTTTAACAATTTTTTAAACAAATAATTCAAAAAGATTTTCAATTATTGGTGAAAATGGCAGCAGGATTCTGTTCTCTAAAAAGTAAAAATATTTTTCCTTTCGTATGGTTCGGTAATTTTACCATTTCTTTTGCTTGACGTCTATTTTTTAAAGGATTTACAATATCAATATGGGAGAGAGCAAGTCTTCTTTAAAAAACAGTTTACACGCCTCAAACAAACTTTTAAAAGCACAAAGAAATCCATATACCGCATGTAGTGATAAAACATCCAAAAGTGGTCAAAGCCTGAAATCTGCTTCAGGAGATGGTTCAATAACCAAAAGTTGGAAGGCATTTTATTCCACACTGTTCCACCACGGTGGACAAAACAGAAAATTAGCAGAGCAAGGTCTGGTCGCGCCAAAAAAGATAGGAAGACTGGAAAAGAGACAAATCCAGGATAAGTCATACTACAAAGGTATCATTTACAAGAAAGGCTATGAAATAAGTTCCGAGATGAAGAAATTGTTAAAGGAAATTGACATGATGATGGCTGACCAGTCTACTTATATCAACTACAAAATAAAGGCGCAAGCTCAAGCTTCTGAGTTAAAGAATCTCCAAGCTTCCTTTGCGGAATATAATTTGGCAATTGATTTCTGCAACACGGAAATCGAAGCAGGACAAGTCCAAAACGAGTGCGAGAGATTAAAAGAAATTAATCAGATGGAAATAGTTGAACTGGAGAAATTATTTGAACTGAGGAAAAAGAAAGAAGCTTTGGTGGCTGAATTGGAGACAGAGATTAGGCATGAGGGTTACTTTTCAGATATTTTGTCCTCAACTGCACACCTGGAGTTTTGTGAGAGATACCAAAGCCTGAAGAAACTAGACAACAATCTCAGATTGGTGCATATGAAATTGAATGAAGAGTTTAAGTTGGAGAATTCTGTGAAAAAGAGCCTTGAAGAACGATGTGTAGAGCTCAATAGAAATGAAGCACTTGAGTTGCTTTCTAAGTTTTACGAGGATAAAAACAAAAGGGATGCTATTCTTAATGAACAAACATTCCAAGGTGCAGTTAGTGAGGAAGAATATCTTTCTCGTAGGAAAGAGGAAGATAAGGAATTGTTAACTTGTATAATGAGGGAGACTCGAGTTACCCAAACTGAAATTGAAAAGTTGAATTGTGATTTTAAGACGAAAAATAATGACATGCAAGAAGAAAGAGCAAGCAAACTTTCTACTCTACATAATCGTGATTCTGTTATAGATAGTCATATTTCTTCTTTCGCACAAAAGCAAGCTGAACTCTTGGAAAAACGATCTGAACTTCAGGTTACAATAATAAGACTTTTAGAAAAAATGAGTGGACAGCTCAGCTTCGATGTAGTTGGTGGTAAGAATAACACAAGAAGCATTTCTATTAGCTGTGAAGACGAAAACACGACACTGAAGCAGCAGATGAAAGATCTTCTAGAAGAGGAATCATTGGTGGATAAATTGCTGGAAGAGGCAACAAACCTAAAGCTGCGTATCGTGAAGAATAACGAAGAGATATTATTTTATTCAGATGTAGGCAAATTAAAAAGAGATAAGGCAGAAGAAATTGAAAAACTCTTGACCGATGCAAGGAATTTGCAGAAGCAAAAGAATGCACATGGAATGATTGTGAGAGATCTTCAAACTTATCGGGACATTCTAATTGAGAAGCTGAACAAGAGTGATTTATTTGAGGAATTGTCGAACATGGAAAAACAGTGGAGACTTTTGGAACAAGAAAACTTTTCTATTCAAGAGCAGTTGGCAGAAGCAAAATCTCAAGGGGACTATTCTTCTGTGAAGGTCAGAGTGATGAAGAAAGTACACAAGTTAAATGATAAGTTGTTACAGTAAGCATAAATTAAAGCGCACATTCTTTTGTGTCTTCATATTAGTTGAACTATTCTTCAATTAGCAGTTCTAACACAGGTTAAACATTTCTCTTGAATTTATTTAATATTTGTCATTTCTATGCTCCAAATGGATATCGATTATTTTTTTGTTATGAGATTGAATCTTTAATTTATTTGAAAAAAATTTGAAATTAACACAGAAAATTAAGGATGGATTAAAATAAACATCCTGGTCTACTGGACATAGTTTGGTAGAAAATATTCCGAAGATCAGGCCGAAAGTATCAAAAATACAAACCAAATACTAAATCTGCAATTAGTTGTCAAAAACCTACACATTACTTTTTAAATGACAGATTAAGAGCTTTATTTCAAAACAAACTTTCCTTTCATCAAGAAGCCAATCTTACGACAGCAATTTTGTATTAAACTCACCAGATTGTGCCTTCTCAAATGAATTATTTTTAGAATTAGATATGGAATGTCGCTCAAAAAGCAATATCCAGGTTATATTTTAGCGAATAAATAAAAGATTCAGTCGCTCGTTTGTATTTTAAACCTGTCGAACTGGTCTGCTGAATACTTTCAACTAAAGAGAATATTATTAAAGAAATACTTTCAACTATACCTCATGCTATTACAGACATCACTTATATCTCTCATATGAGAATGAAAATTTCGATTAAACAAATGTATTTTAAATTTATTCCGGGGTGTTGGTGATCGATACATGTAACTATGGGTATTGTAATATGAAAAGCTTCATTTTTAAAGGAGACTTCTGATAGATTCATTATTTTACAGAAAAAGAAAAAAAAAAGTTTTCAGCTTCTAATAGAGACCTGCATCAAATGGAATTTTTATAAGGCTAATAAAGGACACAGAAATAAGTTTTAAAGTTTTATTGCTAAGCTTTGCAATATGTATTTCATGTTTTTTTATTTTTTATTTATTGGTTTTATACGTAAAGTTCCTGAAATTTCATCCACGGTTGGTTGGTTGGTTGTATTCAGATTATCTGGCGCCGTCAGCAACACGAGGGCTATAATGCACCGAAACATTCGTCATTAGACAAGCCAACATACATTTACAAACACCCATGCCAAACACGGGACTCGAACCCGCAACCTCGTGGTCCAGAAGCTAGCACGCTAACCACTATACCGTTTGGTCGGCGAAATTTCATCCACGTGTTTATTGACAGGAATACGAAGTAGAATGATCAACTAGAATAGTACAGGTTTCAGAATCGAGCCTCGGCAGCACTCTGCAATATTTTGTTTAGTGAGTAGACACGGCTGTGATCTTTACAGATGGTTGTATCGGATGTCGGACAGTCTGGAGAGATTTCTGAGGATATTTTACCAATATGAAATGAAAATAAGGATCAGTTTCACTTTTAAAAGTTTTCCAGAAGGCATCTCTCCTTCTTCACAGTAATTTTCATCTAAAGATTTTCCGATGCAGTATCATTTATGTGTTTCTTCTAACAGAAAACTATCAACATCAAACAAAAAGTAGAAGGTATACGAGTTCTATACTACAGCAAGAAAATGCATTAGCAGAGGTTAGGCTATTTTTTGAAAGATGGTGGTTATGTGTCACTGAATTCGTCTTTCGCTGTTTTCAAAACTTTTCATTTCTAAAGATGAAAGTAACGGCTTAAAACTATTTTAAAATATGTTGTTAATTGAAACTTAGAGGAGTACATGGCTTATAGGAGTTACGTCGTAAAATTAATGTACTTGAAAAGAACACTCGAGGTTCACTAACATTTTTTACATAATTCCCCATGTAGAAAAAATGCTTTTCACAAGAACACACTCGAAAGAATTTCAGCTTACTTTAAGCTTCGAAAATCGACGGTTGCTTCTAACCGAAACTAAAATTCAGTTCACAGACGCGGATTACCAGATTTCTAACACGGGGAGGAATGTAAGGGCCTTATTATACAGGGCTACTCGAGTAGCGAATGCGCGTCACCGCTCCGGCAACCCACTCGAAGCGAAACATGCAATCCTATGTAGTTTATTATACTGAGCCACAGCATTGGCCAGAAGCGGTGGTATAATAAGTAGGCTTGGGCGATGTATCGATACATCGTCCAAAACCGGTGTGAAATCAACATCGTCAAACCGGTTTCACTATATTCCTCAAACCGATACATCACGATCATTTCTGACAAGCGATACTTGTCTAGCACTTCAAGGACGAAGAACCGTTGATAACACGATTCATGCGCGGTGTTTCTAAAATACAATAGAAACGTATTGAAACCGTCGACACCGCGCCGTTTGTGATACGATACTTCACCACATAGCAGTTAATCCTTCCTGCATATGTGCGGTGTATCCAAGACTGTATAGAAACGTAGTGTAACATCTACACCGCGCCGTTTGAGACGATTTCCATTTGTTTTTGCTGGGGTGATACTTCATCCGCATCGTGATAATCGTATCCACCTTCCGTATGTGCGATGTTTCCATTTTAGGTCTCGCGTTTATTTCCTATTTCGTTTTTACAGCTGAGTAATGGTGGTTTTCAGGCGCCAGTAGTCTATTAATATTGGAGATTCGATGAAAGAAGTATTCCTTTTATTGTTTGAACATTTTTTTTTTTTTTTGTTCCCACAACCCTTTTTGATTTTTATGTAATTTGTCATCAGATATAAGACCTTGATATTCTATTTTTGGAATTCAATTGAATGTTTCCTAAACTTTTTTTTTCTTCTTTTTTTTTTTTTCCCCAAGTACTTGGAAGAAATAAAATATAAAATTTTTGTATTTTTAAATCTTTTATTACTTCAGGATTTTTTTATCCAACATTTTTACCCTTTGAGAGCTTTGTTTTATTTATTAACTCAAGGGGATTGTGGTATTCCAGGGGGGTAATTTCTGTCTAGTTCTTATCTAGTTAAGATAATAAGGTTATTTATTACTATGATGGTTTGTTATATCTGCCAAAGTCAATATGAACTAGCGTATGGGCTGATCACAGTTGTTTCTCTTTGATTGCTTAAATACTTATAAACGATTTTTTTCCCCCGTTTACGTTGAATGATTTTCTCTTCTGACTCGTAAGTAAATAAATGTTTTATAACTCTTTTTCAGTTTGTACAATTTGAATAAAGTTTATTTCCATAAGATTAATCACTCAATCCAACTTGCCTCTTAAAAATGTGTAAATGCAGATTTTTTTGGCTCAAAATAAATATTATTAGAATTTTAAATGTTATGCATTAATTTTATTTTTATTGTTTTATAGTTATATTGTACTAGTAAGTAATACAATATTCATTATAAAGTATGTTTTTGGTTGGTTGTTTTCAGATTATCTGGCGCCGTCAGCAACACGAGTGCTATAATGCGCCGAAACATTCGTCATTAGACAAACCAACATACATTTACAAACACCCATGCCTAACACGGGACTCGAACTCGCAACCTCGTGGACTAGAAGCTAGCACGCTAACCACTATACCGTTTGGTCGGCAAGTATGTTTTTGATTTAATAATTAAGAATATCCAATAACTAAAATAACATGTGCACTGCCATGAAGTGCACTTGTCCTTCTCCCCCCCCCCCACTTCTCCTTTCATGGATGATAACAAATTAGCTAAGTAAGCATAACTTTCGGTTATATAGCGCGTTATAAAAACGTTGTTTTATAATATTTTGTAAAAAAAAATATAGTTCACATCGCGATGTATCGTGACATCGCGATGTTTTCTTCCCGATATATCGCGATGCAGAAATGTTAACATCTCCCAAGCTTAATAATAAGGCTCTAAGTAAAGAAAAACTGACTGGGAGCTGTATTGGATTACGAGGTTAGGTTATTGATGGTATTGATAAACCATACGCTGAAATCACCCTAAGTTAAATGGCTACTTAAAAATTGAAATACTTTATTCAAAATAAATTGTACATCATTGTCGATCTCTTAGTCCAACTTTAATCACCAGCAAACAAAACCAGTGTAATTAGTTCATAATATGATTGAACTTTATAAAACTACAAGATGCTGCTCAGTATCAGGGTATAGAGAATGTTGGTATGTTACTTGGGGGTATAAGATTAGATCACAATTGTTTTGGTATTACTTCATGTTAGGCCATTATGTCATATTATATTTTAAAACTGCCCATCCAACTGGTTACAATGATCGTTTCGAAGGGTCTTTATCCCTATCTGTATGACGTCCATAAAGAAATATTTCTTACGTGGGAATCAATTTTATTTAAGCAGCCTCTTGAAAACTTCAATAGAAACCTCGATGTTTCACCATGTCATTCGATTTAAAATACTTCAGAAACCCTAAATCTAAAATTTCATTACTGTATGCCAGAAATACGCCATATATGATTGAAAAAGTATATGAAGTTTGTATTTATAACGAAAAGCTTATTACATATTGGTAGAAAGAAATGGAATTACCTAATGCAGTAAATTGTTTTGATGGCTTTTGCTTGTTCTTTACATATATTCTCTAATTTTTTGACAGCCAAACGTTAGAATACAAAGAAAACAAATTCTGCCGGGTTTCGACAATTTTAAATCTAATGGGAGAATTTTTTTTTTCTGTTTCTGAAATTAAAAAAATTATTTATACTTAAAAATTGCTTAAACCAAAAGTATGTTTATCTGTTTGAAACAATAATTATAAACATAAATTAATTATTATACAATTTATCTCTAAAAAACAAGTGGTTCATCAGTCGACTATTTCCTTGTCCTCACTTTAATCTCCAACTTTTTATTAATTTATTTACAAAATATTTTAATCTATTTACAAAACATAGTGTTCCGGCAAGCATATGGATACTTAATGCAAATATGCAATGCTATTAAATTGTTGTGTTTGAACTTTTTCAAGTTTAATTCTGTTTTATGGCCATTTGTGTCAGCAAACTATGTACATTTATTTATATAAAAAAAACCTCTACATGAATTACAACAGTAGTTTCCGTTTTGTCTTTCCTCAATCAGAACAAAAGAAATAGCCAGCTCTTGGGTTTTTTTCCCCTACTGTACGATGTACATACATTTACACACCTGGAACCATTTTGCTATTTGTTGCAATGGCATTCTGACACTAGCTGTATTTAGTTCTAAGATATTAACGAAAACTATCAAGAAACGCATGTCGGCGGATTCATCTGTCCGAAGACGTTCAGTTCGCAGAGGCAGGCTATCACCAGGAATCCAATATAGAGGACAAGACACATGAATCCCACTTTTCGATTGAGCTTCCACCCTGCCACGCTGAAGGTAGCAAACAGCAGGATGACTGTGGACAGTAGTGTGGCCGTGGTGTAGGTTAAGGCAGAGCTGTTGATGACGAGGCTGTAGTTGCTCGAGAAGAAAAAGGTCTTGATGAACCAGGGAAGTCCTAGACAGAACAGGATGTCGAAGATGTTGCTGCCGATCAGGTTACAGATAGCCATGTTGGCCATACCTAGAAGGGAATTGGATGCATGTATGGATGAAAAGTGGTGGGGTGTAAAAATTGTAAGCCGAGCAATTTGAGTGAATTTGGGTTTACTTATTGTTGTCCTCACTATGTAATTTAAGGGTATCTTTGTGATCAAGGAAGAACTATCTCTGATGTGTGAAATTCAATCAATGAGATAGAAAATAGAGATAAGAAGTTCAATATGTTACAATATTTAAGCGGAAGGTAATCTACGAAGTAGAACTGTAAAGTTAGATAATTTGTGTCATTAGAAGTTAAGTGTACTGCAAGTCAATATAATACCTTGATGAATAATATTTTTTGGCAGTTATGTAACATAACTGTGATATGAAAAAAAATATTTTGCTCCAGAGATAAACAAGTATAAACAAGTATATTTCCTCCTTTTTCCTTGTGCAAGTAAAAATTTCGGCATGCATTTCATTTCTGATCGGGAATGTTACTATTGTTACTTATAATTTGAGTACGATTGCAAATGCTTTCGATTTTCCCGTTTCTGTCGTAGTTGTAATGATTTTAATATAAATATCTAAATTTCAATTTATAACATCGTTAATTCAGACTAATTTTTGAAAATTTTTCCTTGTTTTTCCATTCATTTATACTTCAACTTTTAAAAATAACACGAGCATACTAAAAAATTTATTCTTTTTTAGACATATTTTTTTAGGTAGGTATATGTTTTTTTTTTCTTCTTTCATACTAGTAGCATGGCTTCGTTTTGTGAAGACTCGTTAATTTGTATAAACCCTAGCTTTTGAAGCTTCGCGAAACAGGTTCGCTTCACTCATTTAGTTCATTTCTACGCAAAGCCATGGATAAAATTTAAAACCCTATGCTCGTTAGTACACCAAAAAACAAAATAGTTTCCCCGGTAAAATTAGAGGTCTATTGCTACTTATGTTTAAAATTCTAGAGTTCTCCACTTATTGAAAGTTACTTTCTATAGAGCTACAGACAAACTCTTTTTTTATTATAGATGGTTGACTAGGAATATGAATTTTTCGATACTTTGGCGTCTGATCTCAAGCATACAATTTTTGTCTTAACCACTTTTACGTAGATTACATTATAATTTTTATTCTATTTTATCTTTTGTTGTAGCAGTATAAATATGACGGTGGAATATGAAAATTACCGCTTTTAACGACGATGATGCTGGCAATAATTTCTGGAACACTGATTCCAGCAGCTAAAATTGTAATACCAGCCACTGAATCCGGAAGTCCAAAAGTATGACCTGAAAAAATAAATATGTTTTGATTGTAAAAGAGAAGATTTAATAATGAATAGAATTCACAGTATTTTCAACATTTTGCTTCCATTAAATGGAATTTTTCATGATCTGTATGCTTCTTTTATAACAGCCTCAATTTTTTTACTGCTGGTAAAAAAATTCAAAGAAGAGACAAAATTTGTAGAAAGCCTACTATACATTTCCAAGACTTTTGTGTGTTGAAACGATATTTTAGTGTCAAGAAAATTAATTTAATGTGTTCATATATATTCAAAGTTACGTAAATGGACAAGAGATGGTGCTACCAGTGGTATAGTAAAATAAAAAGTAAGGAAAACGGAATAAAAGAAATTTCAAGTGGAAATAACTTTTTAGTCATTTTACAAAAAGACAATGGAACGTCGCTCCACTCTATTATATTACTATTTATATCCACTATATTATATTTCATTACAGTCCCATGTATAATTTATTTGGACTTTCACTGCTTGACAAGGAACAGTTACATTTTTCGGAATAATTATTGATAGACATTGATTGAAGAAATGAAACTAAGTACATATGTAGTAGAGACAGTGGTACATTTCGTATAATTAAAACAATTCAGTCGTAAATTGAAATGTAAAGTGTTCAGTGGGGGAATATGCAATAGAATGGAGTACCATTAGTGTGCAATTGTACAGATGTATTTACAATAAAAATCACGCTACTCATGAAGTTGACTTAGATATGATCTCCCCTGTCATTAGTGTTTACTTGGCACTGTATTCTCATACTTAACAAGAGTTTTTTTGATGAATTCTAGAGGCTAAATCGCTCGTACCATCTTTTGAACTGTATGCAAGTGATGGAAAGTTCCTAATATACATTAAATCTTTACATAATGCATATCGTAGAAACGTTCCACACATGTTTCAGGAAAGTTGGATTAGAGGAGTGATCTGGTTAACTTATAGGGGTGATATTCACATTTTTTAATCGTTTATCCAAGGAAAAAGTGGAATAAAATTGACCATAAGTACCAATAAACACTATTTAGAAACTGATATTTCCCAATTAAAGACTTGTCTAAATCAAGTTAACATAATTACAGTGAAAAGTTGAATTTAATTATCTTTTGCGCTCTTGGGGAGCTCATTAAACAAATTCAACTTATTGAACCTAAAGACCCAAAATCTTTTTCCACCAAATCGTTATCTTGAATTGGCATTTACCATGAAATATCATGTTCCCACCTATCTACAGATCCTCTGATGTCCAATGCTACTCATGAGACTGAAAAAATCATATTCAGTAAACAGTATCTGATGTTATCGGGATGTTTGGTTATCAGGTGCAATATGTTGAGTTGGATTAATAAGCTCCTCAAGAGCGTAAAAGATAATTAAATTCCACTTTTTCACTGTAATTATATTAACTTGATCTACGCAAGTCTTTAATGCAGAAATACCAGTTTTTAAATCGTATTTATTGATACTTATGGCTAATTTTATTCCACTTTTGCCATGAATAAGCTATTAAAAATTATGAATGTCTCCCCTATAAGTAAGCAAGATCACTCCTCTAATCCAAATTTCATCAAACATGTGTGGGACGCTTCTACGATATGAATTGTGTAAAGATTTAATGTATTGGGAACTTTCCGTCACTTGCAAACATTTCAAAATGTGGGACGAGCAATTTAGCCTCTAGAATTCACAAGGAAACTCATGTTAGTATGAGAATGCAGTGCCTAGTAAATACTAATGATAGGGGAGATCATATCTCACATTAAAAGTCAACTTCATGAGCTGCATGATTTTTAATGTAAATACATCTGTACGACTGCACACTAATGGTACTCCAATCTTTTGCATATTCCCCCACTGAACACTTTGCATTTGAATTTGCGACTGAATTGTTTTACTTATACTAAATGCACACTGTCTCTACTACATATGCGTACTTAGTTTCATTTCTTCAATCAATGTCTATTATTAATTATTCCGAAAAATGTAACTGTTCCTTAGCGATTTGTCAAGCAGTATATATATTCTGGTTTCGTTCACGACCATGCAGTAGAATTTTTCGAATTCCAAATGAAACACAAAAATCTTATTTCAGAATGGGTTCGTGATTTTCAGTCAAAAGATTCTTTAATCTATATTCTTGTATTTCAACAAATAATCAATATAAATAATAATATAAATCAATATACAGAACACTCTTTTGTCATATGTTTTTGCCATTAAGATCAGATTATGATTTTTTCTCAGTAAAACTTGTAAAATAAAGAGACATATAGCAGCTGCTAATAAAGTCTTCCGTGGATTGAGATATTTACTGAAATCTTATATTCTTTCAAAAAAGACAAATTATCATAGAAGACACTCATTATTCCTGTTTTGACTTATTCTTCGGAGGACATGGGCTTTTTCAATGAAAGAAGAAAAGATTTTGGGCATTTTTTTGAACGCAGGGTTTTAAGAAGTATTTTCGGAGGAATTCAAGAACATAGTACCTGTGGAAGTAAAAGACTCAACATTGGATGATACAGAATGTTCAAAAAGCCAGATGTTGTTCATACCATAAAACTAAACCATTTTAATTGGGTTGGGCATGCTTTCTGTATTAATGGCAGTAATACTCCGAATTAGCTATTTTTAACCAGACCTGATAACCACTAATCTCCAAGTACAACTTCTGGATAACTAATAAGCGATTTCTGCTCTGCAAGCAGATGAAGGCAAAATACTTTCCCCCATCTGTGCTACGTAATAGGCTGCCCATGGTTACCAACACATTCTAACTAGTTTGGGTGGGAAGAAGTAACTCATGTAGATCTTTATGGTTAGAGTTAAATCTTCTTCAGCTCCATGTCAATAACCAATAACCAAATACCAGAAGTTGTTGTTAGATATTAGTGCTGATAAAGAGAAAGCAGTGCAGGCTCGTGCACTACAGCCAGTGTAGCTGGGCTGCTTCTAAAATTACCAGTTCAAAACTAAAATTATATATTTAACAATTTTCTAAAATGAAGATCCAATTTCTACGGTAAGTGAAAAAAACACAAAAAAAACCATGTTTCTAATCAAGGTAATCTTCCTCCGTACCGCAACCATGTGTACATGAAACGCATTCCGGCTGTAACGTTGCCATGGTAACCAGTGAATCCAATAGAGCCTTACCGAGGTGTAGCGAGGCAGCCAGATCACCGATTTTCCGACTTCAGCTGCCCTTGACAATTTCCGCTTTAAAATAATCTCTAGATGGAATTTTTGCAATTTAATGTTTAATCGTATCATCTGAAGGCTAGAGAGTTATTTTATTAATTTGAAGTACTATTTTGTTCTGAAAATAAATTCGAATATTTTAAACTCATTATCTAAAAAATTGTGTTTTGGCACGTGAAACTTCATTTAAATAGTGATATTCTGATAAATGAAGTTTGATAAAATCTTTCTGAAAAATGATTTGAGAATTAAAATCGGCATTAATTATTGGATGTTTTGAACCTCAGTCAAATTGATTGGAATGGAAAATGAATTTTGCTAGTTTTTAAATGCAGAAGTTTTTCGAAAAATTGAGATTTTTTTTTTACTTTTGACGTCACAAAAATTCTATTAAGAAAACTTTACATTCCAGAAACTGGATAGAGGTTCATAACATTAAGAATGATATTACGAACAATTTCCATCCATAATTTCTTTTCTTGACCCCATGACCTCGAGCAATCACTGTTCAAAAATATGCTAATTATAACGAGATAAATGTTAATTAAGTTATTAATTTTTTAATAAAACTGAACTTTTTTAAATTTAAACATCATTATTAATTATGTATTTTTAAGTGTAAAAAAAATCTGATTTTTGAAAGGATAACTTAAAAAAAAAAAATTCAAGTATGATTGTACATGATTGTGGAAAGTGTGCGGTTGGGGAGGTAGGGAGGGGGGGGGGGAGATTATTGGGAAGTCGCATGCTTGCACAATCATTTTCAACCACGGGCCGCCATTGAAAAAAAGAGAAGACCTAAACTTCGCCCACGAATGGTGGTGGTGGATTTTTTTTACCAGACTCTCGCGAGTAAAATGTGTACTAACCTATCTCAGATATTCGTATTTTTAAAATTAAAGTGTCGAATAAGTGGAGAAGTTTTTGCTTTGTACTTATGCCACATCGGAATCTATAGCGCTGTTGATAATAGAAAACGCAGTAGTAGTAACTTAAGATGAAGCTCATTTTAAAATAATAAAAATACCTACTTAGAGATATGATTGATTTGCGAAGTAAATCATTGTTTTTAAAGAGAAAATAAACATAGTGTTTACTATGTTACTATTTTGTAAAGAAAATAAACATAGTTTTTACTAAATTTTTGATGAAAAATTAAAAAAAATATTCACAGGAACGAAAGGGAAGTGACAGTGCATAGCAAAGTCAGATGAAATTAAGAAAAAAAAAAAAAAAAAATGATGACAATTCATTCAAATGTAATGTAATGAAAATATATTGATTATTGGTCTCAATAACATACCCGATTAAAAACTATGAAGGCGGATTAATTCCTGGAACCAATTTTCCAGTCATTTCATTACTTAAATGAAATAACATTAAATGTTTTTACAAATTTTATTTCAATGAGAAGATATTCAATTAAAGAATAGAATATATTTACTTTATTCCCGATGAATTAAAGACATTACGCTTTGGCAACGAAACGCACTTTGGAAAACGATTTGGTAAAACCAATATCCAATCTACTGAGACCAGCGGCAAATTGTTTTTCCTGCACTTCTGTTTTGGTTACGAGAATTTTCTTTTATTTTTTTTAACAGACTCTTTCTTTTGATTGCCTATAAAAAATGACTGATCAGCCGATATTTTACTGCAGATCTCTTTTGTTTTCTATGACAATGTCGCGGAGTTTCTTTTTCGGGGTTCCACAATATCGCTATGCCATTTTTATTTTAATGTTTAAAAGGGGGGGGGGGGGTGATATGGTACTTGTATTCCTGCCAAATAGCGGACAAATCCCCTTTTTCGATCGATTTCAACTGCAACAGAAAACACGTGCGATTCCTAAAAAATTTAAATTTTCAAGTCGGATATTCCTTGTATTTTCCTTTATTTGTTCCGAGAAATCTGTGGCTTAGCAACCTTATTGGAAACATAAGTGCTTACAAGTTTAAACATCGAGATTCCCTTGAGAGTTGCGGTTGATCAAGCAAATACGAGGTCAAAATGAGTTGCAGCAAACAAAGCCGCATCGAAACAACTTTTCTATTTCTTGTTCTGCGGAATGGTGGTAGAATGTTAGAAGAAAGAAATTTAAGTTTTGCCATTCGAAACCGGAATAAATTCGAATCCACTTAGATTTGCATAAGAATAAAATTCCTATTCTTTGAAAGGAGTTCAGGCGAGAATTATATAAAAGGATATGATTTCAGTATTTTTGTGATTGTTTCGCCTAATATGTTTGTTTATTCTGAATTTAATGTTTTGCGAGTAATTGTGTTTTGCATTCGTCTTGTTATTACTGTTGTGATACTGTATGGAGTGAATGCGTTTTGTTGTTTTGACTTATTTTTTTTAATTCTTATAATAAAATGTTTTCAATGCTTAAATGAATGCGGGAAACAAAACAATAATGTCTTGGGAGAGGAGTTTCGGATAATTACCAAATTGAGTAATGTTTGTTTGGAGGAAACTTGCATAGAACTTATCTTTCCTTAGAAAAATAATCGGTTGAAATGCTTTCATTTTATTAATGTTAATTCGATTAAAACTGCACAAGAAAGAGAAGATTGTTTAGAAATCAACCAGAACTTTTAAATCTAAAAATATCAGTTCAAAATACAAGCTATTGTTGACGGTTGTATTCGGTTAAGCTCTAGATTTCAATTAAAATCAACGTAACACAAACTGAATGGAAAAGCAAAACCATTCCTCCAACCTCCAATCGTATGAAAGAAAGTCACAACATGAAACTGATTTCCACAATTTTAAATTAGAAATGCTCGAGATCGTGCATGTTTTTATGGGATTCAGATTGATAATTATGATTATAACGTTATGCTCATAATTAGGTTTTCAGAACGTAAACTAAGCAATTCTGTGATAGCTTGCAATCTTTAATCGTATTTACTAGGAACAAATTAGAAATTGGAGATTTTCGTAAGGGGACAATCTTTCTCCAAGTAAGTGATGTATTGTAATATTCTTAAATAGATATTCAAATAACACTATAAATAAAGTTTTATTTATAGCTAGTAATGGCAGAATACGCGGCTAGCATGCAAGAGGCTTTAAATCGAGTATCGTCAAAACTCTGCCGTCTGTCTTTTCAAAGTAAGTAGCAGTGGCGGTCCGTGGTCAAAAATGTAAGTGCAGCCAGAACAGTCACTCCCCTCTCACTTCCCACATCCATTCACGAATGGAAATACTACAATCTTAATTACTAAAAATCAAAGTTTCCTTTCAATATTTACAAAATGATATGACAAAGAAAATGGAAAGAAAAAACTTATTTTAATTTACTTATAACGGGGTTGCATGTTTAAAAATGGTTCAATTTTAAATTTAGTTTAAGAAGTAACAAGAAAACACATATTTAAACTTACCATGGTAACTATTTCCGTTTGGTGGAAAAAATTCAAAGAAATGTTCGCATCTCTCTTACTCACACATCCTCACCCACTCACACACGATCCAATCGGTACATCGAATGTACAAGTACTGCCGAAGTCACAAAACCCGAAAGGGCTGCATCCACGCCATATGCATTTAGCGTGGAGGAAGATTCCATACTAGCAGTTGTTTCCATGGCAATGTTGCAGACCTTTTGGAGCTTTCACTCTCTGGCTGTACTCGTTCGACCATATTTGATTTGAATTTTTCCCCCTCAATTGGGTATTGCGCAACAGGTTTGCTATTTTTGGAGATTTTTTTACTTATACCGTAAAAATTCCCTCTTCATTTGCGGTTCTGATCTACATTTAACAAAATTAGTAAAATAAATAATCAAAGTTGGCTAGCAATTAGTAAATTTTAATTTTAAAGTAATTATTTAGAAGTAGCCCGGGTGTACTTACTGTTCCCTACGAGCCGCCACTGGGTGGTAAGTTAGTGTTTTTTTGCCAAAATT
Source organism: Linyphia triangularis (assembly GCA_963978545.1). Lineage (NCBI taxonomy): Eukaryota > Metazoa > Arthropoda > Arachnida > Araneae > Linyphiidae > Linyphia > Linyphia triangularis. Next base: position 33,851,137 of record OZ021730.1, read on the forward strand.
TTGGCACATTTTTTTTTTTTTTTTTGAAAAATGTTTCAGAACTTTCTTAAATGTTAAAATTAAAAAGAGTATTTCAGCTCTTTTGCTGAAAAGTTTTAACAAATTTAAAAAAAAATTTACAAAATCGCCCTTTTTGTTATCCAAGAGGTTAGTCTCCGATCTAAAAGAGATACCAAACGGTAAGTGGTTAGCGTGCTCGCTGCTAGACCGTGAGGTTGCGGGTTCGAGTCCCGTGTTAGGCATGGGTGTTTGTAAATTTATGTTGGCTTGTCTAATGACGAATGTTTCGGCGCATTATAGCCCTCGTGTTGCTGACGGCGCTAAATAATCTGAAAACAACCAACCGATCTAAAAGAGCAAATAAGCTGAAGAGTGAAAAGTAATTTTTTATAACAACGTGCAAAAAAATAAACTTTATTTAATAAATTTTTAATCAGAAATCGTGGGGAAAGTAGCATTTTATAGCTAAGAGTGCTAGAAAGTTACTTTTCCGCACTTGTGTGAAAAAGTAGTTTCCATACATCTCTTGCTCAAATTTTATGTACAGGGTTTCTGCCAAAATAAAATGTCACAAATCCATGACTTTTCAAGACTGAAGCAAATAATTTTCCATGACTCAAGAAATCAAATCACAAATAATAATATTAATAATAATCTTTATGAATTTCACTAACACGAACATAGTAAGTAAATCAATGTACTATTAAATGATTTTTATAAAGTTTTATTTTAAATTAAGTAAAAAATCCTTGTTTCAGTTACTTCCAAATCCGAAGAAAAAGGGAAATTCCCCCCCTCCCCCCTTCTTTGATATTTCAGTGTTAAAAAAGTTGATAAATTTTTTTAAAATAAAGAAATATTTGAAGAAAGAATAAGTCAAAAATATAAATTACATAATCAAAAATCAAATGTTTTGATATCAACAATGCAACTCAGAAGAAGACAAGGAAAAAAATAAAAAAAATGTAAACACAAGCTTATCAAAACTGTTCATTTCATTTCTCATAAGAATTTTTTTTCACCTATGATACCTCGTGTGAAGTCACAAAATTGGAGTTCAGAAATGTTTTCATTGGCCGCGGTTTTCAACTACGACAGTTGTTTCTGTCAAAACGAAAAAGAAAAACATAGATGAATTTTCGATGAGCTGAATAGCGATCATGGCGTTTATGACGACACAGTTACGTGATTTTTCTTAAAATGTTTAGAAATCCATGAAATTCACTGTATCTTCATGACTTATGGCCATTTCCCCCCTCAAAATCATGACTTTCCATGACAAAATTTATCCATTGTCCAAATTCATAACTTTCTATGACATTTCCTGACTTTCCATATGCCTGGAAACCCTGTATGTAGTTTGGTATAGAAATGACACTTTTAGAAGATATTCATTGACTGGAGTTGCCAACTTTAGTTAATATGTGCATTATAATTTTTTTTTTTTTTTTTGCATGTGATTATAAAATATATTGTATGCAACAAGTGGGAAATCACATTTTGAAATTCCGCAAATTTTTAAGTGTTTTGCCTCGTTTGAAAAAGTATTACTTTCCTAACTGTGTTGCATAAATAACTGTTTTCAGTTGATATTTAGTATTAAATAGCTTTACATTTAAAGTTAACAATGATTTTACAATGAAAGATGTTTCAACTATGTTAAATTAAACATCACGAGTGTCGGAACTCGTAATCCCTTTAGTATTTTGCAAAAAAGAAAACTGAGATTTTCGCTTTTTCGCTGAAGAAATATTACACTCGTTTTAAGCAAGAGAGACAAACGAATAAGCACTCCGATATGCTGTACTTACTGATGATGGTTACCATCCATGAGCACATGTAGGAGATGACGCCGATCCAGATGACGGATGAGATGAAGGTGAGGACGAAGTTGCCCTCGTTGGGCTTCTTGCACGATGGGATGGTGTAGGTGAGGATGAGCAATGCGGGCCACGTCACCAACCACAGCCCGAGCTGGAAAGGGCTGTCACGAGGGACGATCCACGGATGCAGATCGTCGTCAATTACGTCAGATTCTTCTGACTACAAAAGACATGGAAGTTATTATACTAAACTCCACTTTAACTTAACATCACTACGACATAGATCTTAACCTGCCGATAGGCAATTCATCCATTTTGGAGACGTGAAGGCATAATGCTTTCCAAATCTTGTAGGCTTTTGTTCTCTACAGGGTTGCTGGAGTGAGCTTTCCAGCGTGTCTTCAAGCCGCCAAAATGGGTGAATTGCCTATGTGCACGGTGAAGATCTACCGTCTAAGTGATGTTAAGTTAAGGTGGAGTTTAGTATTGCAGTCGAAAGGATTATAATCTGAAACTCAAATTCGATATGCATCTGTTCTTACAGATGTAGAGCATGTCACTTTTAGGATATGTACTTAGGACGGACTCAAATTTAGAATATTAGAATTAAAAAAAAAAAAAATAACTTTACAACAAGTTGAGGACGAACTTGAAAAAAAATTACAATCCAAATTATAAGGCAAACATTTCACTGCTTCAGCCGGACATATGCCTAAAATCGGATAAAAAAATATTGAAAATCCAAATTATTAGCGAAACATTTCATAGTTCGTCCTATTGAGACAGTAGCTTTTCTTGGTGTTTTAAAGACGCAGGATGAAAGATTAAATGTCCCCTACGATTTCATTTTTTGAATTACTCGTGATCGATTGACGATGGAATAAACAGTTCTCGCAATTCAACTTGACGCTCTGTCGTTAAAATGTAAAAGGCTTTCCCTTTTGTAGCCTCTCCTAAACATTACGAGTTATGAAAGATTTGGCTTATGGTTTGCAATCCTTTCGATCTGGTATTTCGTGATCTGCCGGTAAAATTACACCAAAAGAACCTTATACAGAGTCACTCGAGTGGTGAACACGCGCCACCGCTTCAGTCCCTGCTCAGACAAGCCACTTGGAAATGAAATATGCAATCCTATGGAGCTTATTTTACTGAGACACTGCTGTGGTTAGTGGTTGCGTCTGTCGCTTGTGGCACACACTCTAAGAGCGAGACATGCAATCCTATGGAGCTTATTTTACTGAGACACTGTTGTGGTTAGTGGTTGCGTCTGTCGCTTGTGGCGCACAGACGCTAAAAGCGAGACATGCAATCCTATGGAGCTTATTTTACTGAGACACTGCTGTGGTTAGTGGTTGCGTCTGTCGCTTGTGGCGCACAGACTCTAAAAGCGAGACATGCAATCCTATGGAGCTTATTTTACTGAGACACTGTTGTGGTTAGTGGTTGTGTCTGTCGCTTGTGGCGCACAGACTCTAAAAGCGAGACATGCAATCCTATGGAGCTTATTTTACTGAGACACTGCTGTGGTTAGTGGTTGCGTCTGTCGCTTGTGGCACACACTCTAAAAGCGAGACATGCAATCCTATGGAGCTTATTTTACTGAGACACTGTTGTGGTTAGTGGTTGCGTCTGTCGCTTGTGGCGCACAGACTCTAAAAGCGAGACATGCAATCCTATGGAGCTTATTTTACTGAGACACTGCTGTGGTTAGTGGTTGCGTCTGTCGCTTGTGGCACACACTCTAAAAGCGAGACATGCAATCCTATGGAGCTTATTTTACTGAGACACTGTTGTGGTTAGTGGTTGCGTCTGTCGCTTGTGGCGCACAGACTCTAAAAGCGAGACATGCAATCCTATGGAGCTTATTTTACTGAGACACTGCTGTGGTTAGTGGTTGCGTCTGTCGCTTGTGTCACACACTCTAAAAGCGAAACATTCAATCCTATGGAGCTTATTATACTGAATCATAGCAGTGACTAGAAGTTAGTGCCTCAAATGCAAATTTTAAAATGGTGGCAGTCTCTGAGACTATTACAGGGAAATGCAAATTGTAGTTAGAAACAAAAATAATAATTCACAGAAAAAAAAGTTTTTTCAAAAACGAAAACGTTCAACAACTCATTTAAAGTTGAGTGAAATTTTTGTAAAAACGAATTAAGGACATACGCAAAATACAAGCTCCAGTTTTACTTAAAATCAAAAAGTCCCGTGTTGATGATTTTTACTATTATAAATAGTATTATAAGTTAAGCATCATTAATGCACTCTTTCAGTTATACAATATTTTAAGCAGGCATATTGATTTGAGAAGTATATTCGTTCGAATTTAGGCATTTTTATCACGAACCCTTATAAAAAAACCAGTCTACAAAAGGAATTTTGATTTAAATTCTTAAATAGTATTATGTGATAAAATAATATATATATATATATATATATATATATATATATATATATATATATATATATATATATATATATATATATATATATATATATATATATATATATATATATATATATATATATATATATATATAAAATTAAAAAAAAAATAGTATGTACCATGTTCGAAATTAATAGAAAAGATTTCGGAGCAATGTTATATTCCCAATGTAATTGAGAATAAAAATGTTTAATTTAATTCCAGTGCTAGAAGTGCGGGTAGACGCGAGGTGACGCGTCCCCCCACTTTTCAAGAAAATACCTATGCGTCACCCGGCTTCTAAAATTATTGAAATCCATCCCCCTGCTTTTAAAACCTCTGAAATCCATTTCGCTATTCTAAAAACATTCAAACTACTCAAACTCCAATACTAAAGAAAAATAACATTAACCTTTAAACGTAGTGATACTGAGAAAAAATTATTTCAAGTTTTCACCTTCAAAAGTTAAAGTTTTTATAGGAAAATGGTATGTATACTATTATAAAAATGTACTCTTCTTCTTTGTATAAAGTTATAAGTATTTTTGTTAACAATTGTAAAGTTTTTGGTCAACTTTTAACTTTAGATGAACTTTCTTTTAAGTTAAATTGCTATTCTTGTTTCATATAAAGACAAGCTTTAAAAAAAAAAAAAAAAAAAAAAAAAAAAAAAAAAAAAAACATTTTAGAGTTCTCTATGAATTTATTTTTTCAAAGTATGCACATTTAGAAGCACTATTTAAATTTAAATAAACAGTTATGTATATATTCTGCAATTACTACTTCACTTTATCTCTTGCTTCTAAATAAAAAACTAAGTTGCAGAATATACATTAAAATAACAATAAATTCTGGACCCTTGTTCAATGTTAGTGTTAGGAAATATAAAAATTAAATCCTTAAAAGTTAATATTATTACTATAAGATAAGAAATTATAAAATTTAACGTTGGGGGGGGGGGGGGGACTTGTCACCAATTTTTGGGCATCCCCCCACTTTTTTGCCTCTCACTTTTACCACTGTTTAATTCTATGTTCTGGTTTTAATAGTATGCACATACGTCAACAATTACTCAACAATTGAATAATAAAGGCATAACTTCGTAATTTCTATATCAGATCTTTTAAAATTTAAAATGAACGAACAATTTAAGAAACCATTAAAACGAAGTAACACATTCATTATTCGACGCCATACATCTTCAGTAAGCGCAAGAATTCTTCAATTTCGTAATTCCATGTTGTCACTACGCAACTGCTTTCGGATCGAAGTATGCAGACGAGAATACTCATTAAGTTGATATTTTTTTTCACCGAGATTTCCTCAATAATTTTCTCATCTGACGTCAGATTGATTGCGGTCTCCTAAACACTTTGAATCGACAACTTATCATATAAGACTGTCCTGATATCACTGGAATTTACGTCTTCCGATTATTAAGATATCACGGGAAGAAACATTTTCATGCGCTTGTGATTCATACGAGCAAGTAGGAATTGTAAGCACTCCTGCGTGATCTCATTTGCTTGATGATTGAGTTTCAATTCATTTATTTCAATCAATCAATCTAATTTTTAAATTCTTGCCCATTTAATTCTCCTCTTCTAATGCTGTTTATTTTTTATCGATTACAAATTGCACACATTTAGCTAGGGAGTTGATATGGGGATATATCATCACCGGATATTGTACATTTTGCTCGTATACTCATTGATTTAGCGGCGACTGCAAGTTAGGTACGCCATGGAACATATTTCTACATTTTTATAGAATATCTATAGAAATGCTAGAAGATTACAAATGTATATACTGGTCTGCCGGGTTAAAATCTCTGGATGCATCTTTTAAAAGTGAGCCAAATTGGCGTCATCAGTGACGTAATATTTATCGCCAACTTGACTCACTTTAAATAAAATTCCCGTCAGAGATTAGAAATCATTTGCCTCATTCAAAATTAATGACCTTAAAAAAAATCAATTGATGAATGTTACCAAAGAAAAAAGAATGCTCATTATTTGACAATTTATGACATATAATCGGATTGAGTTCAACAATATCTAAGTCGATTTTTGAACTGTTTCGGCCAATTTTTCTCTGGCAGACTAGTATATATTTCTAATATACTAACATTTCTCGGCATAATATAAAAAATTTAGAATGATGTACTCGCCTCTCGGACTATAGCTAATGGAGCTACAGTAGCTGGCAAAAGTTTTGAAACGATAAGTCTTTTTGTAAGCTAAATTTCTTAATGATGTAAATTAGTAATTTGTAGCTTTAGTTATCCTACATGGTGAGCAACTAATAATACGTGTGAAAATTGTTAATTTAAAAAATACCAAACGTGAATTTGAATAGTTGAAAGCAGAAGTTTTGAGACGATCCGATAAAATTCAAGTTTTTAATGTTTGACTTAAATGCATGTGATATTGTCACACACACAAGGGCTCTGTTAGTTCAGAAGAATTCCATACAGAATAAGTGGGTTCGTATCCTGGCTATTAAATAGCATTTTCGTTATTACATTTCTATACGAGCTGTGTGCAAATGATTTAATAATTTCGACACCTTTGAGCAGATATGCAAATTACCTTTATTTAGTCATGCTCCCAGAATGTTTTAGGTAAAGGTGATTATAATTTTTCAAGCTCAGGAGGCCCAAGAAAAACAAATCAATATCAAGACGCTTTAATCCGGAGGAAGTCGAGTTTAAATATGCAAGGAGATGGCCACCGAACATGGACTCACAGTGAGTAAGGACACCATAAGACGTCATCTGGATGCCGCTACATTGGGGGCACGAGTCCCCGAAAAAAAACACCACCTCTCATCCGTGCAAAGAATAGCAAAATCTGATTGAAATTCGCTAAGGAGCACGAATCGTGGACAACCAAAGATTGGAAGAAGGCCCTTCAAAGCGATGAATCTAAATTCAATTCGTTTGTAAGTCATGACCGACGTTATATTTGTCGCCCAAAAAGTAACTGTACCACTTTCCATCATGATTTCGTCGTCCCCCTCATACAGATCTTTGGGTTCATTGATTAAAATGTTAACAAAACCTTTTAGATCACATTCTGCCTTATGCTCGTAATAAGATGCATACTGGATGGATGTTTCAACACTATAATGATCCCAAGCACACCTCTAAAATGGTGACTAATTGGTTAACAGCTAAGAAAATTAAAGTTTTGGATTGGTCGAGTGAGTCAGACTTCAATCCAATCCAATACCTTAGGAAGAATTGTCGGGACACGGAAGCATTTTGCAAAGGTAGAACTCCTTCAGGATCTTCAATCGGGATGGGCGAAAATCCCTAGGTCCACCTTAGAAAACCTTGTTAATTCCATGCCCTGACAGTGTGCTTCATTCCTCAAAGCAAAAGAATATGCAACTAAATAATAAATATTGTTGTATTTCCTTACATAAAGACTCTTAAGTTTCAATAAAAGTTCATAAAACTTGAATCGTCTCAAAACTTTTTGTTAAGTAATTTTGCTAATTTTCAAACTATTTTTAATTCATGCTCATGTCTCAATTGTTGTAACGTTGCATTTTGTGGAGCTTTAAAAGGAATACACATTACTAGTTCATTAAGAAATTTTGCTTACAGAAAAAGTCAGGACAGAAAAACATATCGTCTCAAAACCTTTGCCAGCTACTGTAAATAGAAATGCAAATGTAATATTATTTTACAATCATGTAGAATTACTAGCCGGTTTTACACGATATTTAGATTATTGCACATGTTTTTTTATGAAAGGTATAATAGATTTCATATCATAATATTAGTACATTTTAAGAAGATATAGTTTACAAAATATTTTTACCAATAATAATAAAACAGTAATTATTTTCCTTTCTAATTTTGTTAATGAGCTTTTGCTACTGTTTGACTATGAAACTCAAGACACTTACTGATGTCGTAGTGTCACTTTTGTTATCCTCGTTAATAGAATCGTTGTTAGTGTCTGTGGGCCCTGGTGTGGGTGCCCCTAACAGGAGTCGAGGATCTCCCATTCTAGTTGCCTTCAGGGACAGCGACTTCCTGTGTCCGAACGAAGAGGCCCTCGCTCGGCGGCTCTTCTTCCACCACCGGTGAAGGTCTTCCACCTGAAATAAATGGATGGAGGTATAAAGCAACAAGTTGGACTGGATCAGCTACTGCCATTAAATAGTCTCATCCACAAACGCTTCTGTTTAGTTACACTCAGTTGTTCGGAGGAGCTTTAATATTATGTACAGCTCAGTGGCAGTCTGTGGTCAAAAATGTCAGTGCAGCCGCAACAGTGACTCTCCCGCCCCCCACCTCCCACAAACATTCATGAATGAACATTCTTTAATCTTAATTACTCAAACGCAAAGTTTCCTTTCAATATTTACAAAATGATAAGAGAAAGACAATAGAAAAAAAAATGTATTTAAACTTATTTATAACGGGGCTCCATGTTTTAAAATGGTTCGATTATAAGTTTTAGTATTTACTTATAAAGTAACAATTAAAAACACGCGTAATCTTATTAAGGAAACTATTTCCAAATGTTGGAGAAAATTCTAAGAAATGCTCGTTTCTTTCCCATATACATTCTCACGAGTCACTCACACTCAAGCTAGTCATTACATTCGAATTTACAAGGGCAGTCGAAGTGAAGAAGGGCCGCATTTGGCACCACGCCATATACATTTAGCTTTGAGAGAGATTCCATACTAGTAGTTGTTTCCATGGCAATTGTGAAGCTATTCGGAACTTTCACTCTGCGGCTGTGCCCGCTGTACCTTGTTCGACGATCATCGGATTTAGTTGATTTGAATGCCCCCCCCCCCTTCTCAATGGACAATTCCCGCATTTTTTAAAAACGAGTGATATTAGTACATATTTATGAAGAATTTCTTCCTGATTCCAAATATTTAAACAAAAGTTCTTTAATAAAATTAGTTATTTAAATATTAAGAAAAGAAAATGCCACAAAACCCAGCCAAAAACAGTCCGTTCAAAACAGTCTACAAAATTCGTGACATAAGGAGATCCATGCGTTTCTATGGTTATCGTGAGATTTCTGCCAAATAGTTACTGTTAAAAAAGTTGGCGTTGGTAGACCATTGCCACATTCCGTTCAGATTGGCGTGATTTACGAGAAACTGTCAAATCTGGTTTCCGCTGCTGTATTTCAAGCCAAGATGTTTGAGATCTCCTTACGTCACGTTAAATGCTATTTTAACGGAAATACTAACGAAAGGTAATTTTGATCTCACATTTAAAAAAAAAAAAAAAAAAAAAAAAAAAAAAAAACGCACTGAGCAGAAATTTTTATGTTTATGGCCTTTTCGAAGCATTTAGAATTGAATAAAAAAATAATAAAAAAATGCGGGAATTGTCCATTGGGCATTGCGCAACAGGTATGCTATATATCAGAGATTTTTTGTACTTACAGTAGAAATTCCATATTCATTTGAGATAATAATCTACATTTAAGAAAATTAGTAAAATAACTAAATAAAATTGACTAGAAATTAATAAATTTTAATTGTAAACTAATAATTTAGATGCATCCCGGCTGTACTTGCTGTACTCCACGAGCCGTCATTGGTACAGTTTTGTTTAGCTATATTTAAAAACAAATATATTGACCACAAGACAAAAATTAGAAAAATATGTTGCCTAATTGTCGAGCTTGGTGGCAGAATTAGTCTGAACTTGATAAATCGATTGTCAAAGTATTCGTTTCAAGTTCATTTCAAAAGTTTGTTACGTGTTTTTTCGCCAAATTTTAATAAATAAGGCTTGTTTGATTTTGAAGTACAGATATATGTTTTGCTGCTTTTACTTAACTCTTGTTCGGAAGCGATACGAAATTCGAGAAAATTTTAACTGTCAAGGGAGTTATAAGAATGAAAATCAAACCTAATTCCTTGTTTAGTTTATTAAAAGTGGCTTTACTTACCGTACCTTCACCCCATTCTTTGATACTGGAGTTAAAATACATGACGGCAATGTAGACACCAAACATCATCAATAACAGAACTGCTTCCACGCTGAAATAAGGATATTCCTTTGACTTTAGAGCATTCTCAACAAATTTCAAAAACATTATTTATTAATTGCAAATATTGAGGTGTGGCTAAAAATTCGATAAAAACAGTTACTAAACTACCGTCAAACATTAAAATTACAGTGGGTAAATATTTGATACACTGTAAACAAATTTACAGTCCGAGAACCCGCTTGACTATATCAACTGAATAGCAAATTAAGGATATGGTTGATGAGTTACATCGATGAACCATAAAGGTCGTCGAAACCGGATAGCAAAAGTCGAAATATAAACCACCGAGACAAATCTTTCAGATCTCATCATATCTATAAAAGATGGTAAACTTTTACATCGAGTTTCAATACAACAAGTTGACTGAAAAGCTGGAGGTTATAGAGTATAAATATGCCATGAATTTACTTAATCCATGTCATACGCATTATAATATGATTTGATTGTTTACAATGGACAATTCTCGCATTTTTTAAATATATTTTTTTATTCAACTCTAAATGCTTCGAAATGACCATACACACAAAAATATCTGTTCACATGTATTTTTTTTTAATTTGCAGCCAAAGTTCGCTTGTTAGTTTTGGCGGGGAAATCGACACATTCAACTCAAAGCGAATGTGACGTCACTACATCTGAAACAACTTGGCTTGAAATGCAGCAGCGGAAACCAGTTTTGTAAGTTTCTCGCATATCGCGCCAACTGGTACGGGATATAGCAATGGTTTACAAAACCAACGCCAACTATTTGGCAGAAACCTCACGATAATAATAGAAACGGAAGGATGTTTTGAAGTTACACCTATAGTGGATCGTTTTGATCGGACTGCGATTGGACGAGGTTTTCGGGCATTTTCTTTTCTTAATATTTAAATAACTAATTTTTTTTTAAAGAACTTTTGTTTTAATATTTGGAATCAGAAAGAAATTCTTCATAAATATAAACTAATTTCACTCGTTTTTAACAAATGCGGGAATTGTCCATTCTAGCTGCTTTGAAACACAATGGGAAAGGAAGGTTTCCATATTTGCTCTATCGTGGGGAGCAACGAACTATTTGTTTGGTATTTCAATAATTTCGTCCCACTTTTATTGATCTTTCTGGCTAAGTAACCGTATTCATCAGCCAAATTCTCGAATTGGCATTCAGTTAGTATGGAAATGTTAGTACCAGAAATGTGAGAGTACCTCAGACACCTATTTTAGAATGGTCACGAACTAGTACAGCAATTCTTACCTGGTGACAATGTTATCCTGTATGATACAAATGAGTGTTGTTACAGAGAATATATAAACTAATGAATCTCTGGAGATGGGGAACCAGTCCACCGACGATTCCTGTAACGAAAATTGAATTGCTGCAATTACTATAATGGGGTAGACAGAATCTTTTATTTTTTTAACTTTCAATTACCCATGTGATACATAGGATAATGAAAGTATAGCATTCGGTCAAAACTTTTTTTGCATTTCTCCTAGTTTTGGAACATCCTGATTTCAAAAAAGTGATCTAGAAAAAATGTGTGTGTGTATGTGTGTCTGTGGTCAGCATAACTCCCGAACAAATTGACCTAGTATGTTAAAATTTGGTAGGCGGGTTAGTGGTGAACATAGGACCTACCATTAAGGTTTTCATCAAAATCGCGCATGCGCATAAGGTAGCTGTCATTGAAAAAATCATGTTCTTCAATGATTGCTAAAAAACGGCTCTAACGATTTTGATAAAAATCGCTGTGGTAATACCTCTTAAGGTGTTCTAAACATTCCCGTAAAAATGTTTTAATGGCGTAAAAAGTGGAAAAATGAATGCCTTTAATACAGAGTTCCCTTTCCTTGAGCATACCTCATTAACAATCGTTTTTTCTTCTCTTCTCAGTTTCAAAGTATATCGCCAAAATCACCACTTTGGAGATTTTGATTTTTTTTTTTTTAGACCTATACAAGAATTATCCCAAAAAATATCGCCAAACTGGACATTTATTCATAAAATGTATAAACGGTAAATGACACAAATCCACGTTAGTGTTATAGTGTAATTGAAAGTTGTGCGATATTCCACACCCCTAGTTAAATGCATGTGTCCTGTACTTTTGTCTCCTGAAAAAAATATGATTTTTTTCTCTTGTTAACTAGTTAACAGTTGCACTTCAAATATGTATAACAGTTTGTTGAGTTAAAATGTACTGTTTCCTGTATTAAGAATAAAAATCGAAATGTATTTTAATCAAAACTTCTAAGATTAAAATGAGTCCCGCGGGTTCGGTCTCGGTTCAGTTAGCTAAGGTATAACATGATCGGAAGGTTGTGGCATCGAGTCAGTGCATTGTCATTACACTGGGGTGTAGAACAATGGCTGCACTTAAATTCGTCTAGGTCATAATGTTCTTTCATTGGTGTGACATGCATAGGGAGAGGTGTGCTAGCTCAGATGCCGTCTCCTCGTCATCTGAACGAGGTAAAAGTTACGAGGCGTAATTGAAGATGTTTTGTGTGATGCAACGTTACGGCGCAGCATGGCCTTAGTGTTATCCTCGCTTCAGAGAGTTCCAAACTAAAGTATGATTAGCATCACCTGCAATTTTTCATAACATCTTAAACGTTTTTTACTTTTCTGTACTTTGAGAAGAGAAAATTATATCTGATGGATAATGGGATATTTTATTTCAATCTCTTGTAATATATTGTTATATATTCTTTCTTCTTGCTATGTATTCTTCTCTAAACAAACAAAAAAATTGTAGAAAATCACCATAATTTACTTTCTAAATGAGCAAAATAATTCCCTGGAAGTTAGAGTGCAGTATTGGGAGTATCAGAGCTTGACAACAGCAATACAAACTGTACAATTGCATAGGTTTGCCTTTTTTTTTCAGTACTCAGAATACAGAAAATTATACAATAAAACGAAATGTAGGAACTGACTACGATTTGCAAAAACTATCGCCGCTGTCAACTTATTAATATAAATACGTGATAATTGCGTACCTATTTTTTTTTTTAGCTTTTGCCTGCATATCAAAACATCCTTTAATGGAACAATGGAACAATCACCGATGTTGTTCAGCAAGATGACACCGTGCCGACCAAACGGTATAGTGTTTAGCGTGCTAGCTTCTAGACCGCGAGGTTGCGGGTTCGAGTCCCGAGTTAGGCATGGGTGTTTGTAAATGTATGTTGGCTTGTCTAATGACGAATGTTTCGGTGCATCATAGCCCTCGTGTTGCTGACGGCGCCAGATAATCTGAATACAACCAACCAAGATGACACCGATGACAATGCACACCCCTCTTATTAGATACAAACGTGTTTGAAGCATTAGAAACGGCTTTATGTGTTATATGGAATAGCAGATATCGGCATCTTCTGTTTACGTGATGAAAGTAATCGAAGCTCACGTCTTCAGGAGCAAAGATACACTGATTTCTTTAAAGATACATTTTAATGATATGTAATACACAATATTGAAATTTGTTAAGTATTGTTGCACAAATTGTCTGTATATATTGTAAATAGTGACGTATTATTTCAAAATTCTATTGTAATTTATTTTTATCTTATTTTATTTATTAATTAATAGCGATTATACAAGTTAGAAAAAGGTGGCAACACCTAAAGCAGTCGAGAAGTTTCGAGATATTTCTTTTCTATGAATTGGCTGGAAATTTCGAGAATGTCTCACGCGCTTGTATATAAAAGACGGGAGAACGGGAAAGTTTTCAGATTGACTTTGGACTTCGATGAAAGCTTATCGCTTTGTTTACCTATTGGAGTGAGCTTGAATAATCGCTGAATTCGAAGTTATTTTTGTTGAAGCTTGTGTTGAAGCTTGAGAGTAATTAAACTGTTGCCTGTGAATAAATTTTTGTGAGTTTTCTGAAGAGAGAATAAATACTTTTAAACCGTGAAAACTGTGCCATCATTGCCTCAGTGGAAAAATTCATAACAGTGGTGTCAGAAGTGGGATCTCGTAATTTTGAATGCCGACAACTAGAGGAATGATGGACGACCAAATGAAGCAGTTGATGGAAATGATTGTTGGAATGAAGGCCCAACAGGAAACCACCGCCGCCGAAATAAAAGCTGGACAAGAATCAACCGCTGCTGAAATAAAAGCCGGACAAGAATCAACCGCCGCTACAATCGCCGCTGGTCAAGCGCGTCAAGAAACGAGAAATGCCGAACTCGCCGCTACAATCGCCGCTGGTCAAGCCCGTCAAGAAACGACAAGTGCCGAACTCGCAGCTACAATCGCCGCTGGTCAAGCCCGTCAAAAAACGACAAATGCCGAACTCGCCGCTGCAATCGCCACCTGCCGAGAATCCACATCAGCAGCTATAATTGGGATTAAAGAAGAGATGAAAACCGAGCTAGCCTCAATGGTAGAATCTACAATTATGGAGACAACATCATCGGTCCTGCATTCCGTGAAAGAAGACGTTCTCATTGCTGTAAGGGATGAAATGGAAGAAAAGGTATCTACCATAGAAAGAGAAATCACGACTGCTAGAAATGAAATGAAAGAAGAAGTTTCCACCCTGAAAAAAGAGCGGGGAAGGTTTATTGACGCTATGGAAGAGAAACTTCGAAAACTGGAAATTCGCGGTACTGTGGCAGCTGCATCACCGAACTGGGAGGAGGTTTCCACTGCAGTTTTAGCACCACGTTCCAACATCAAAGTGGCCACTTTTGATTGAAAGTCTTCCTGGCGCGTTTATCAAACGCAGTTTGAAATTATTGCTTCTGCGAATGGTTGGGACGATACTTCGAAGGCATTCCATCTCGCAGCATCTCTTCGAGGTGAAGCTGCTGACATTTTACAGACACTACCTGAAGAGAAGCAGGTAGAATTCGTGGCGCTGGCAAGTGCGTTGGAGTTAAGGTTTGGGGAGCAGCATCTAAAGGATTACAACAGACTGCAATTGAAAGTGAGACAGCAGAAGGCCAATGAAACTCTTCAAGAATTGGCATCGGATATAGAAAGACTGTCGCTCCTCGCTTTCCCAGACTGTCCCTCGGACGTACGAGATAACCTGTCTCTTCAGTATTTCGTGGATGCCATCAAAGATCCCGACATACAGCAAGCTACCAGGATGTCAGACAGCAAAGATCTGAAGTCCACCCTCGTCTATACCATGAGAGTAGAAGCCGCACAGCAAGCTTCTAGAAAAGACCGGCATTTCGTACGTGGAACATTGGCAGACGATTCCTCTGAACTTTTCACGAAGAAGTTTCAAGAACTGGAAAACAAGATGGAGCGAATTATGAGAAATATTCCTGGCTCAAGGGATCGAAAAACTAGAGTGGTTTGTTGGCTCTGCAACCGGGAAGGACATTTCAGACGTGATTGCCCTGAATTGGACAGGAGAGGGGACAGACCCTCGTCCGAACCTCAGCAGTTAAACTAAAGAGCGGCTATCTCGCGAGGCGGAGGTCGCCGTGTAGAGCAGGTGGTGCCCCACTCAGCCTCTATCACATCTCATCCCTTCAAGGAGGAAACCATGGTTTATTCGTGGAGGGCAAGATCAATGGAACTCCCTGTCGTCTAATAGTTGACTCAGGGGCAAATGTAACCATCTTACGGACGGATGTAGCCCGGCGCCTGGACAGCCAACCTCTTTACACGGCGCCTTCAATTTCACTACAAACTGTGACTGGTGACAAAATTTCTGTGCATGGGAAATTAAATGTCAACATCTCCTTTGGATTTCACACCTACACTCACACCGTTTACGTCACTGAAATTATTGACCCATGTATTCTTGGATTGGACTTTTTAAAGAAAAATGGAATTACTTTGAATTTCGAGAAAGGCGAGCTTCAAACAGGGAAAGAAGAAGTTCCATTGTTCGGTTTGGACTCGGAAGAGCCGTGTGCATATCGAATAGTAGCTCTTGCAGACATCACCATCCCCTCCATGACAGATTTGGTTGTAAAAGGTTCAACAGAGCTCCCGATGGCCTTCCGATTCGGAGTAACGGACTTCCCATCATCGAATAGCGTCCCGAAAGGAGTGCTTGTAGGAGCGACGCTTGTGGATCTCTCTCAAGAGGTGGTGCATGTGAGAATGGCCAACATCGGTGATTCTAAGAGAGTTATCAAGAAAGGAGAAGAAATTGCCACTTGCACACCCGTTACAAGCATCGAACGAGGATCGAAGGAGCTTCCGACCGCACCACCCGTGGATTTAGTGGACCAGCTTCTCGAGGACTCTCGGTTGGAAAGAAGGCAAGAGAAGATTGTCGGAAACCTTATAAAAGAATTTCAGGATGTTTTCTCCATGTCATCGAAAGATGTAGGAAGAACGAAGCTTACACAACATCGAATTGACACTGGGACCCATTTACCGATTAAACAACATCCTCGAAGACTTCCATTTGCAAAACAAGAGGAGGTCGGGAGATTGTTACATGAAATGGAAGATAATAGAGTTATCGAACCTTCCTCAAGTCCATGGGCCTCTCCAATCGTACTCGTTCGAAAGAAGGATGGTTCCACCAGGTTTTGTGTGGATTAACGGAAGCTGAACGAAGTTACGAAAAAGGACAGCTACCCTCTGCCAAGAATTGATGACACTTTGGACACTCTATCAGGGAACCAGTGGTTTTCGACTTTGGATTTGAAGAGTGGATACTGGCAAGTGGAGATACATCCCGACGATCGTGAGAAGACTGCCTTCACTACCGGCCAAGGATTATGGCAGTTTCAAGTTATGCCGTTTGGCTTGTGTAATGCACCGGCTACGTTCGAGCGACTAATGGAGACTGTGCTTAGAGGACTTTCCTACGAGACCTGTCTGGTATATTTGGACGATATCATTATCACCGGGCGGAGTTTTGATCAACACTTGCAAAATGTGAAGAACGTGTTCTTGAAGCTTAGGGAAGCCCACTTGAAACTTAGCCGATCAAAATGTAAGCTCTTTAGGCGGAAAGTCAATTATCTCGGACACATCATCTCATCCGATGGAGTAAGCACAGATCCAGCCAAGATCCATGCTGTGCAAATTTGGTCTCGACCGCAAGACGTTCATCAATTGCGAAGCTTCCTAGGCCTGTGCACGTATTACATTAGATTTGTGAAGGGATTCTCCAAGATCGCCAGACCTTTGCATCGACTAACAGAGAGCAAGCAGAAGTTCCTGTGGACTGCCGACTGTGACGACTCCTTCAATCAACTGAAGAACGCTTTAACATCCGCGCCTATTTTGGCTTTTCCCGATGTTAACAAGGACTTTATTCTGGATACAGACGCCAGCAATGAGGGAGTGGGCGCCGTTCTTTCCCAGGAAATTGAAGGACAGGAGAAAGTCATCGCTTATTTTAGTAAGAGCCTGTCAAGATCAGAGCGGAACTACTGCGTCACAAGAAAGGAGTTACTGGCAATAGTAAAGGCCGTTGAACACTTTCATCATTACTTGTACGGCCGAAAATTCCTTTTAAGAACTGATCATGCGTCTCTGACTTGGTTGCTAAATTTCAAGAATACAGAGGGACAAATAGCAAGGTGGATCCAGCGCCTGCAGGAATACGACATGGATATCCATCACAGAAAAGGAACGTTCCATGGAAATGCAGACGCTCTTTCTAGAAGACCATGTCCGGAGAATTGTCGATTTTGTTCCAATGCCGAGTCTAAGTTTGGGGTTAAAACATCGGCCGTTCGGAAAATAACTACCAACTCAATTACTTCAGACTTGGACCCTTGGAGTGACCAGAATGTTCGAAAAAGTCAGGTCGAAGATCAGGACTTGAAACCTCTCATTGAATTCATGGAAGCAGCTACCGGAAAACCCAGTTGGCAGGAAATTGCATGCTATAGCCCAATAATGAAGAGATATTGGGCTATGTGGGACTCTTTGCACTTGAAGAATGGAGTACTCTACCGTCGATGGGAGTCCGATGATGGCAAAAGCTTCCGGTGGCAATTAATCCTTCCAAGTTCTAGAGTTACCAACGTTCTAGAACTTCACAGCAGTTCTACTGGAGGACATTTTGGTGTCACGAAAACTCTTCAGAAAGTCAGGGAGAGATTCTTCTGGGACAAAGCAAAATCCGACGTGGAGAAGTGGTGCAAATCCTGTGATGCATGTAATTCAGGAAAGGGACCGAAGACCCGAACTCGTGGAAAGTTGCAACGTTACAACGTAGGAGCACCATTCGAAAGAATTGCTTTAGACGTCTTAGGCCCCCTACCTCACACAACTAACGGCAACAAATACATCCTAGTTGTCATGGACTACTTTAGCAAGTGGCCAGAAGCATACGCGATTCCGGATCAGGAAGCCACAACCGTAGCAGAAGTCCTCGTACGGAATTGGATCTCCCGATTTGGCGTACCCCTGCTGATACATTCCGACCAGGGGACGAACTTCAACTCTGCCGTCTTCACTGGGCTGTGTGACTTGCTCGACATGGAAAAGACTCGTACAACTCCCCTGCACCCACAATCCGATGGAATGGTTGAACGATTTAATAGAACGATTCTGAATCATCTCTCCTTGTTTGTTTCCAAGAACCAGCAAGATTGGGATCAGAAACTTCCATTGTTCCTTTTGGCCTACAGAAGTGCTACTCACGAGACCACCGGATATACACCATCTCAAATGATTTTCGGAAGAGACCTTAGACTACCCTGCGAACTCCTCTTTGGACGACCACCGGACACCCCTTCCTCGCCTGTCCAGTATCTAGATGATCTCCAGGCACGTTTGGAAGCCGTGCATCGGTTCGCCAGAGAAAGAATCAACATCATGACAGAGCGCATGAAGGTCCGCTACGATGCCAAGGCCACGGAACGTTCATTCCAGGAAGGTGACAAGGTGTGGTTATGGAATCTTAAACGTCGGAAAGGACTCTCCCCTAAGCTCCAGACGAACTGGGAAGGGCCGTATGTGGTCCTTAAGAAGATCAACGACGTCGTGGTAAGGATTCAACGGACACCCTCCTGCAAACCTAGAGTTGTACATAACAATAGACTAGCCCCATATTATAGTAGAAGTGATTGAATTGCCTTTCCTCTTAAGGACTTCACTGCCCGGGACGTGCAGTCTTTAAGAAGGGGGAAATGTTGCACAAATTGTCTGTATATATTGTATATAGTGACGTATTATTTCAAAATTCTATTGTAATTTATTTTTATCTTATTTTATTTATTAATTAATAGCGATTATACAAGTTAGAAAAAGGTGGCAACACCTAAAGCAGTCGAGAAGTTTCGAGATATTTCTTTTCTATGAATTGGCTGGAAATTTCGAGAATGTCTCACGCGCTTGTATATAAAAGACGGGAGAACGGGAAAGTTTTCAGATTGACTTTGGACTTCGATGAAAGCTTATCGCTTTGTTTACCTATTGGAGTGAGCTTGAATAATCGCTGAATTCGAAGTTATTTTTGTTGAAGCTTGTGTTGAAGCTTGAGAGTAATTAAACTGTTGCCTGTGAATAAATTTTTGTGAGTTTTCTGAAGAGAGAATAAATACTTTTAAACCGTGAAAACTGTGCCATCATTGCCTCAGTGGAAAAATTCATAACAGTATTAATTGGGTTCATTTGTTGAATTTTTCATTTAATTGTCTGAAAAATAAGCATTCTTATTCAATAGACTTAGTGTCTTTTAATTCTCCATTTTAACCGTCTGGATTTTCGCTTAACCGGCTTACCATCGGTTTTGTCGTAACTATTAAATATAGATAGCGTTCATATTTGTATTTTACATGCGCGCCTGGTGCTGAAACTCTTCAGAATTAATATGCGACTCCAAGGATAGGCGTCAGCATAATTTGCATGTAAAAACGCTTAATAATTAAGTTTCTGTTTTTTATAAATGTGTTGTGACGTCTTCTATCTTTAAAAAATCAAGAAAATACCAAACAACAGTGGTTTTTATTTTAGAAGTTTTATCAAGCAGTGATTAATTATGAAATATTTCACGGTTCCAGTTAGGCCGGTTATGAGAGGGTATGCTGTATTTGGAGTCGTGCTGTTGCGTTTGTCTATTGTTGCGACATGCGTGTGATGAATCATAAAAAAACCTTGACATTTTTTTTTTAATATTCAGACAATTACAAACGCGTATTTCATTCTTTTCTTCTCACTATAAGCAGTTACTTGTGATGTCGCCATGAGTCAAGTTTATTAAATAATTGTGGTTAAAAGTAACACCCCACTCCCCTCCCCTCCAAAAAAGAAGTGTTAAAGAAAAATAAGGAAAAACAACATTTCTGGAATGTCCCTTTATGGCCGTTTCAGAAATAAAGTGCAAAAGAATACAGTGTATTTTTCCCTTTTCAAAAGTTTCAAAAAGTTCTATAAATATTCGCATATGGCCGTTATTGTAAACACGAATAAGGAACTATCACAAAATAAATAATAAAAATGGCATTCCTTTATCATTTGTCAGATCATAAAACCCGAAAAACAACCGAAATCTCTCCATATGACGGCATTCGTCACATTCAGGTCGTAAATTGCGGTCAAATCCTAGGTTCTGTGTAAAAAAGGGGCACTTTTCAGAAAGAAAAAATATCTACTGAAGTAAAGACACCGGTAAACTATAATTTTGTTTTCAAATCGTGTAATCTCAACGGCAAATTATTTAGCTCATAATTTTATAGCGGGCTTTCATTACAATTCCTTATTATTTGAAGAATGACTGCACATGCACATTTATGATTGTATTTGTTAAATTATAGGATTTGCGACAGAAAACGTGTAATTTGCATTCAAGATCCAAGGTCCGGTTTGATGGGTTTGACCGAAGTTAAAAGACTATAAATTGCAAATTAATTTTTTACCGGAAGAATGTTTGCAAAGGCTGATATCTTTTTATTAAACTGAAAAATACAGAAAATGTGTTTCAACTTTTTTTTTTTGTAGAGAGATATGAGTAATGGGGCAGTGCGGACCTCTGCAATATCTCATTGATGATTACTGTTATCTAAGCGATGATTGGATCGATTTGTAGCTTTCTAAAGACTGTGAAAAGATGTTAGGCCGAGTGCTAGAAGTGTGGGTAGATGTGGGTTTCCCCACTTCTCCCCCCCCCCCCACTTCTCAAGGAAATACCCATGCGTCCATCCACTTCTAAAATCTCTAAAATCCATCCCCCCACTTTAAAAACACTCAATCTGCCTAAAAAAAACTGAAGACAAATAACATTAACCTTTAAATGTAATGACACTGAGAAAATGTGATTTTTTACTTTTAATTACCCATATGTATTACATAGGGTAATAAAAGTATCAAACTTGGTAAATTTTTTTTTTTTTTTTTTTTTTTTTTTGTATTTCTCTAAGTTTTGGAACATCCTGATTTCAAAAAAGTGACCTAGAAAAAATGTGTGTGTCTGTGATCAGCATGACTCTTGAACAATTTGACCTATGATGTTCAATTTGGTGTGCGGGTTGGTGATGGCACAGAGACCTACCATTAAGGTTTTCGTCAAAATCGCGCATACGCATAAGGTAGTTGTCATTGAAAATATCATATTTTTCAGTAATTTCTAAAATATGGCTCTAACAATTTTGTCCAAAATCACTGCGGTAATGCCTCTTAAGGTGTTCTAAGCAGCTCTACCTCCGAAATTCCTGTAAAAATGGTTTAATGGCATAAAAAGTTGAAAAACGAATAACTTTAACATAGTGCTCTATTTCTTTGAGCATACTTCTTCAACGATAATTTTTTCTCCTCTCCTCAATTTCACTTATAAAATAAGATAATATAAGAATTATTGAAAAGTATATTGGCAAAATTACCTATTTAGACAATTTTTTTTTTTTTTTTTTTTTTTTTTTTTTAAAGATTATGGTAAAAAATATCGCCAAACTGGCAATTTTTTCTAAATGAATGATGAAAATATAAAAACGGTAAATGACACAAATTGCTGTCAGTATTATAGTGTAATTGAAAGTTATGCGATGTTCCACACCTCTAGTTCTTTTTGTATGGTAAATAATGCAAAATATTGCGAATTTGCATTTTATAATTAAAAAATCCCAGCTGCAGTTGGGGTTACAGCCACAATCGAGAAACTTGTGTACCGGTAAATTTTTTTTAACACTATAACTCTGTTCATTTGACCTATAAATATCAGTCAGTAAGTAACCTTACCTGGTTCCAGAGTAACAGTCCCGTAACGCTGGTTACCCCCAGAATGTTGAAGACTGCTGATCCGACGATGGTGCCTATGCCAATGTCTCCTTTCGTCACAAAAGACCCTGTCGAGAAAATACAGATTTTAGTCAGAAATAAAGTATTTTGTTCTGCATCTTGTGAAAGAACAGTCAAACGTCTGACTTGAATTTAGATTCGGGAAATTAACTGAATGTTGTTGAAAGCCGATGCAAATTGCATTGGCACAGCGTTGTTCAATATGGTAGTTTTAATACCTCGCTGCTCTTTTTTTTTTTTTTTTTTTTTTTTTTTTTTTTTTTTTTCCTTTTGTATCATACGAATATTTTGTGTTAGTGCTTATATTAGTGCATTTGCAGGTGAAGTATATATTTAAATTTGAGATTCCATTGATTTACAATAGGTAAAAATATTCTGTGTTCAAAATGCATTGTAAAAAATTTCATTTAAAAAAAATTCCTTATCCGATATCTGATAACAAAGCAATGAATATAGACTGAATCTGACTTGGGGGACACACGGGGAAATATCCCCATCAAAGTTCATTGTTAAGTTCCCATCAAAGTTTATTGTTAAGTTAAATTAAGTGTCATGTCTCCGCCATATTCTTAATTGATGAATATCAATATACGTAAATGTTGGAAACTTAAGTATTTGTATTTGGAGTATTTATTAAAAATTGCAATCAGCAAAAAACAAATAAAAAATTGTTGAAATCAGAGCTTAAAAAAGACTTAAAAATGTTTTGGTCATGAGTAAGAAAAGAAAAGCACACAGGGCAATGTTCTTATAAATTTGTTGTAAAGTCAAGGAATAGGATGTTGGTTGGTTGTTTAGTTTTTGTAGCGCAAAAACAGCTCTAGGGCCATGCTGCGCGAAATGAGTAGGTACTAAAATGATCACTTAATGAAATGACATAAATTAAAAACTCGAAAATAGCGTCTAATATCTTTTATTTTATATTTGAAATCCTTACCTCAATGCATATGTAAAGGTTCCACCTGGTGTTGTCTTTCGTTGTTTGAATGTTCTTTCATAATAGATAGGCATTAGACGAAAAAAATTTATGTCATTTCATTAAGTGACTTTTTTCGTTCCTACTCACCTTATGTCAATATTTACTGGAAAGTAGTTTCTAAATACACTGGGCAAGAAAATAGTAGCAAAGCGAGTATAGGGAATGATCCTTAATAGGACTTCCTTTGAGTAACAATACAATGAGTAATGAAATTAGAGGTCGGCGATATATCGATACGACGATATTTTTATCGATATTTCTAAAAAAAGGTATCGATATTAAAAATATTGATAAAAGTCACAGATATATCGATATTTTCAAACATTTTTAGCTTTTTGATGATCGTTTTGTAGTTTTATGTGTTTTTTCGATTTTCATTATTCTCTTTTCAAAAACTTAAAAACTAAAGTTTGAACTTGGCTGAGAGACAGTTAAAATGGCACCAATATTCAATATTTTCCATACACTTAAAAGCTATTGAAAATTATCTAAAATTTTCTTAAAAGCACTGCACCAAATAGGCGAAAATATAACTTTTTTTTTTGTAATAGGTCCTTTTCAGTTGAGAAAGTAGTGACTTTACAAAAAAGCAATCATGAAAAGTAGAAATTTGCCCCGAAATTTTTTGTTTCTGGCAAAATTAAAATCAAATGATAAAAAAAAAAAAAAGAATAGGAAATCATGTATCGATATATCGATATTTTATCGATATCTTTTTCTATGCAACGATATACTATCGATATTTATTTTGATCGATATTTCCGACCTCTAAATGAAATCCTTGGTTCCATTATCCGTAAAGTTAAGGTCTCGAAGAAAATGTTTTGAGAGAGGAAAATTAATTTTTTTTTTTCAATAGTTAAAAACTTAGAATCTGAATAAAGCCAAAATATATTTCTACCGCTTATGGATACATTACTATTACTGTTATATTACCCTATTATTACGTTGATATTACTGTCAACTCGCCATAACTCGAAGTCTCATAAGTCGAATATTCGTTGAACTCGGAAGTTTTCATTAGGTCTCAAGAAAATGCCTTGAATAGAAAATGACTTCCGACCGATAACTCGAACTTCAGATAACTTGAAAATTTGGCCAGTCCCATGAACTTCGAGTTATCGCTAGTTGACTGTACTATTTTAAGAAGGCAAGATTATTTCGTATTGTTATTGGTTGAATGAATGTTTGTTAATCAGAAATAAAAGGGCTGCGTTTAAAAGAAATTATATTCAATGGACGATTCCCGCCTTTTTGGTTGAATGACTGTTTGTTAATCAGAAATAAAAGGGCTGCGTTTAAAAGAAATTATATTCAATGGACGATTCCCGCCTTTTTGGTTGAATGAATGTTTGTTAATCAGAAATAAAAGGGCTGCGTTTAAAAGAAATTATATTCAATGGACGATTCCCGCCTTTTTGGTTGAATGACTGTTTGTTAATCAGAAATAAAAGGGCTGCGTTTAAAAAAAATTATATTCAATGGACGATTCCCGCATTTTTGGTTGAATGAATGTTTGTTAATTAGAAATAAAAGGGCAGCGTTTAAAAGAAATTATATTCAATGGACGATTCCCGCATTTTTTAAAAACGAGTGAAATTAGTACATATTTATGAAGAATTTCTTTCTGATTCAAAATATTTAAACAAAAGTTCTTTAAAAAAAATTAGTTATTTAAATATTAAGAAAAGAAAATGCCTCAAAACCGAGCCGAAACCTGTCCGATCAAAACAGTCAACAAAAAGAGATCTCTGCTTTTCTATGGTTATCGTGAGGTTTCTGCCAAACAGTTATCGTTAAAAAAGTTGGCGTTGGTAGACCATTGACACATTCCGTACAGGTTGGCGTGATTTGCGAGAAACTTGCAAATCTGGTTTCCGCTGCTGCATTTCAAGCCAAGATGTTTGAGATCTCTTTACTTCACGTTCAATGCCAACAAAATGAATCGTTTTCTCGCCAACCTCTAACAAGGTAATTTTGATCGCAAATTACAAAAAAGAAAAAGCGCATTGACAGACATTTTTATGTTTATGACCTTTTCGAAACATTTAGAATTGAATAAAAAAATAATAAAAAATAAAAAAAATGCGGGAATTGTCCATTATGGAGCTAAATTCTTCACATTCATTCGTGCCGCTAGTATAAATGTTCAAAATAAATAAATATATATTCCTTTATCAGAATTTAAAATAATTTTTAATCTAATAAAAATATTTTTATGATGTTTCTTGGTGCGATATCGTGTTTAGGCAAAGCTATTTTGATTGGTCATGTCATCATACGTTGTGATTGAATTCAAACAAGTCCTTGTATATTTTGATACACGAGTAAACGTTCGTTTATTTTACAGTTTAGTTTAAACTTTGAAACAATTTTTGCTGAAAGCTTTAAGTATGGCTTTTAAGGTATACATGAATTATTTTGAAATCAATATTTGGGGATTCGGTGAAGCATTTAATCGATGTTAAAGCATTCAGTAACATATTCGTTATTATTGTTCATGCGAGCACTAAACAAAATAATTGCTTAACTACAAGTATTACATCGGATGGTTGAAGTATGAAAATATAAATGCAAACTTTTATTCGACAGAAAAACCTCTCTAATTCCACACTGAATATTAATTTTGCGGTTCAGGGATTATAATGTGTCTTCAGTGATTGTAATGTATTGACTTACCAATAACAGCAGAATACAGTTCTGGAGAAGATGTACCAATTGCCATAAATGTAGCTCCAGCCACGTCAACGGGGACATTCAAAGCTGCAAAATTATTGTTATTATTATTATTATTATTATTATTATTATTATTATTATTATCATCTTGGTTAATAATAACATTGTTATTGTTGTTATTAATAATAATATTGTTGACAATAATAATAACTTTGTTTTTGTTGGTAATAATTAACAATAATTAATAATAATAATAATGTTGTTTTGTTATTAATTATTGTCATTAATTATAAGTAATTTTCATTAATTATTATTATCTATTATAATTATTATTAATGGTTATAATTGTTACTAATTTTTTTTATTATTATTATTATCTTGGTTGATAATAACATTGTTGTTGTTGTTGTTATTAATAATAATATTGTTGACAATAATAATAACTTTGTTGTTGTTGGTAATAATTAATAATACTAATAATGCTCTTTTTGTTATTAATCATTGTTATTTATTATAAGTAATTTTCATTAATTATTGTTCACTATTATAATAATTATTAATGATAATAATTGTTATTAATTATTAATATTATTAATTTACATACTTATTACTAATCATTAATGTTATTAATAATTATAATTATAACTAATAATTATTATTAAATAATAATGTAACAATTATATTATAACTAGTATTAGATTTTGCTATTAGTTATTCTAAATTATTATTAACTGACTGATAATGATAATAATTAATACTAATTATTAATAATTATCATTGACAACATCATTATTGCTGTTGTTATTCTTTATATTACTACTAAATAGAAAACTTAACTGAATAAAAAATATCATACATATTTTCGTTTTTTATACGATGCCAAGTGTAATCAACTTGCATATTTTGAAATCTTTTAATTAACTTCAATCTTATTTGTTCATTGCGGGTAATATCTTTGGAGGACAAATTAACCCACTTGTCGTTATCCAAATGAAACAGAAACTTGGCAGAAAGAATCATGTCAAGTTTAATTGAATTGTACATAAATGAAAACTGTTATGTATCTAAAGATTTGTAGTAAAAGCTCTGTTTTTATAAGTTAATTTTTTTAATTGTTAAGTATATTGAGCAAATATTTTGAAGAAAACGATGATACCATATTACCTAGAAATTATAAAACAATTATAAAGTGAATATACATTTTCGCATTTTACCTTGCATTGTGATTATTACTTTTTTCCGAAACTAAAAGGGCCGACCAAACGGTATAGTGGTTAGCGTGCTAGTCTCTAGACCATGAGATTGCGGGTTCGAGTCCAGTGTTAAGCATGGGTGTTTGTAAATGTATGTTGGATTGTCTAATGACGCTGTCTCTGAAAACAACCAACAAACCGAAACTAAAAAGGGGTGCACATTTTTAGTTAAAATTGACTAGTTCTTTAAAAGTTGGTTCCATGTGGAAATAAAGATTTTGATTTTAAGAAAGTCATAAATAAGTTTTCTGTTTATTTCTCTAGGTGCTCAAAAGAAACTGATAAGAGCTCAATATAATAATCACCATTAGTTACAATAATCACCAAACGAGAATGTATTTAATAAATTGCGTTATTTTCAATTGTTTATTTTCATTAAATGTTTTTTCAGCAAAAAATTGTGCTACTTCACAATGGACAATTTCCGCATTTTTTAAAACTTTTTTTTATTCAATTCTAAATGTTTCGAAAAGGCCATAAACACCAAAATTTCTGTTCAATGCTCTTTTTCTTTTTTTTAAATTTGCGATCAAAGTTTACTTGTTAGACGTTGGTGAGAAAACGATTCATTCCGTTGGAATTTAATGTGACGTCACGGCTTCCTAAACATCTTGGCTTGAAATACAGCAACGGAAACCAAATTTGAAAGTTTCTCCCTGTTTACTTTTTTTTTTTTTTTTTTTTTTTTTTTTTTTTTTTTTTTTTTTTTTTTAAGGGTTAATATAAAATATAAAATATATATAATAATTATATATAAAAATATAATAATTATATAATATAAAAATTAAAAAAGTTGTTAGTATTAAACCAGTCAATTCCCGTTTTGTTTAGTAAGAAGTTCAAAGCTATATTCTCGAATAGCTTAATGTTTATATTGCATGTAGTTTGATGAAAAATATAATATGGAAAATAATTAGAGGAGGGTGGATGTTTGAACCCTATACCTCTCCCCACCCCTCGTCCTACACCACTCCTTGGATATGTTCCTGCTCCAATAATATGTTTGAACAATCGTATTCATTAGAAAAACATGCTTTTTAATCAGATTTACTCAAATATATTGTGCTAACTATCTTCAAACTTTAATTAACACTTTCTTAACGATCCCTGCACATATATACAATCCACTACTTTTAACGACCATGACGTCAAGCTCGGCTGTCCTACCACGTAATCCACCATCATATAGCTAGAAGCAAACTTATGAGAAAACCTTCCCTTCTTCTTGCCAACTTAAGCCCAACCCTGTCCGGATGCCCCAAACCTTCATCAAACGAGGTATCAAACCACTCTTCCCAGCCCAGTGGCCTTTATTACGACGGTGTGCGCGTGACCCCTCTCTCCCTCCCCCATTTATGATGACAAGGGCGGACTTCTCAACTTGGACGGAAGCAACACCATGAAAGGACTGCATCGATTTCTAGAAAGAGGGAAGCAGGTTAGGTGTTGAACTTGTTGAAAGGTCATTCCACACAAGACAGATTATTGGATGGAATTGATGACTGAAACACAAAAGGCTTTTGTCTTTCGCTCAGATTTAGGGATTTTTAGATTTGTGAGAAAATTAGATTTAAATTTGACTACCAAAATATTTTTTTCCCCTTTTGATTTGTGTTTTATTAGAGCTCGTTTTTCTACTCACATATGTTTTACAGAAATACAGATTGCGGTATGTCAACTAACAAAATAATGGAAGATTTATCTACCTTTATACGACTGCCACTGAGTGAAATTATTCAAATAATATTAGGTTATTGAAAGTACAAAGACATTTTTCTACCGGAAAATTCTGGTATTACATCGTAATTATTGAAATTTAATATTATTTCTACCTAAAGAAAGGGAATCTCCAAAGAAACTAGGCCATGGGAGGAGAAAATTGAAAAATGCAACCGGGAAGTTTATCAAAAAAAAAAAAAAAAATTACACCATTCGTCGTTTCATATATATTTGCCATGAATTGGTGTAATTTTTAGTTTTCGTTTTCATATTTTTAATAATTAAAGAAAAAAAGGCTTGTGGTGACCAGCACAGGGAGCCTGCTCAGACTGCCGCCAAGCCTGATCAGACTGCCTGCCTTTATGTAACTTTTAGCCTGCCATTGAACTGCCTTTATGTAAATTTCACGCCAGTCTACTGTAACCGTACTGTACGTTATGTGTATTTATAATCTCTGTCTTTGCACAGACTGTTGCTGTATTAACTGCTTCTGTTTAAGAGCAGGATCACTTCCTTTAGGGAAGTCGTTGTTATCTAGTCATTTACAGTTTTTAATAAATTATGTTAAGTTTGCGATACTAGTCTTTCTACGCTTTATTTATACGATCGAATACGACGTTTGGACAGGCTAATTTGGCGGTAATTATTACATCGGAAAGAAAAACACTGCCAAACTGGTGAAATTGACGATATGTTTTTCGATAAATATTACATTAGTGTTTCTTGTAAGTGAAATAGAGGAGGAAAAATAGTCGTTGATGGGCCATGCTCAAGGAAAGAGAACTCTGCATTAAGGAAATTCGTTCTTCAACTTTGTACTCGGTTATCAGATTTCTATGCTGGAAATTTCGGAAGTGGAGATCTTTAGAGCACTTTAATAGGCATTACCACTGCAGTTTCGATCAAAATCGTTAGAGCCGTTTTTTGCAATTGCTGAAACATTGGAAAGAAAAACGCAGTGAAATTGGCGATATGTTTTTCGATAAATAGCACATTATTCTTTCTTATAAGTGAAACAGAGGTGAAAAACAGTCGTTGATTGACGATGCTCAAGAAAATATAACTCTTTAAGAATGATAATCGGTTTTGCACTTTTTATGCCGCCATCACATTTCCATATACATTTCGCTATTGGGGATGTTTAGAGCATTTTAAAAGGCATTGGTATTGCCACAGCGCTTTTGATCAAAATCGTTAGAGCCGTTTTTTTGCAATTGCTGAAAAACATACTTTTTTTAATGGCAGCTACCTTACTCACATGTTCAATTTTGACAAAAACCTTAATGTACACGATCATTGGCCACGACTAACCCATATAGAAAAGGAGTAAATCTCAGTTAGGGAGTTATGCTGACCACAGATAGATATTGTTTCTAAACTACTTTTTTAAAAACGCGTTCCAAAACGTGTTGAAATGTAAAATAGCATTTTTTTAAAAAAAATTTTTTTTTTTGAAAATTATATTATTAATTAAGAAAATGAACTTTTCATCCTTTATTAAAGCAGATACTTTAAGAGTTCATAAAAGTTCATGGAAAAAAGAGATAAGGTGGTTTCTTCATGAGTGAAACATATAATACTGTTGCACAAATTGTCTGTATATAGTGTAAATAGTGACGTATTATTTGAAAATTCTATTTTAATTTATTTTATCTTATTTTATTTATTAACAGCAATTATACAAGTTAGAAAAAGGTGGCAACACCTAAAGCAATCGAGAAATTTTGAGATGTTTCTTTTTCGATGAATTGGCTGGAAATTTCGGGGATGTTCTCTCGCGTCTGGTATATAAAGACCGAAGATCGGGAAAGTTTTCAGTTTGACTTCGATGAAAGCTGATCGCTTTTTTTACCTACTAGAGTGAACTTGTATAATCGCTGTTTTCGAAGTTGTTCTTACTCAAGCTTGTGTTGAAGCTTGTGAGTGATTACACTGTCGTCTGTGAATAAGTTTTGTGAGTTTTCTGAAGAGAATAAA
Organism: Linyphia triangularis; assembly: GCA_963978545.1. Classification (NCBI taxonomy): domain Eukaryota; kingdom Metazoa; phylum Arthropoda; class Arachnida; order Araneae; family Linyphiidae; genus Linyphia; species Linyphia triangularis. The sequence continues at coordinate 33,882,202 of OZ021730.1, forward strand.
TAACAGTTTTATCTTAAAAACTGTGCCATCATTGCCTCAGTGGAAAAATTCATAACAATACCTTTCAAAGTACTTTTATCAGTTCAGTCAGTTAAAGGAATACAAAAAATAAAAATGAAAGTAAGTATTGACTGATTGTAAAACATACTACAAGATAACAGCATATGCAACAATGAAAAAGTTATTTATTCATATTTAATATTTAACGCTCTTATTTTGGATAATTGTGAAGCTAAATTTGTTACTATGCCAGAGAAAATTGCACTTTCAAAAAAAAAAAAAAAAAAAAAAATGCCATGTGGGCTAAAATCTAATTAAGTTTGCACACTTTTGCTATATTGGTCCTTTTTAGATGTTTCATATCATAAATAACATTTGTCAATATTATGAAAAATTTCTATATCCTTTAGACAATCATTTAAAATATCTTAGACGTACTATTCTACGTTCATCAAACCAGTTGTTCAATTTCACATCTATGTCACAAAAATTTTAAATTAGTTAAATTCACAATTCCATTTAATTTACGAACTTTTTTTTTCATATCTCCGTCTAAACAACTGAATTTTGAAGTGTACTTTGGCCAATTTTGAAATGGGGATACTCAATAGTGTGCATCAATTTTGAATATAATTACTACAACTATATACTTCTAGTTGAATATCCCGCTACGAAATATTACCATCTGTATTTTAGAAATCAAAAGACATTCATGCATTCCACATTTCGCACGTTTGACCCCATTTCGAAAGTGGTTTATTAAAATCATAGTTTATTACTTTCAATTACCCATATGTATACATAGGATAATGAAAGTACAGAATTCGGTCAAAAAAAAAAAGTTTCGATTTTTATTTGGTATTTCTCCACGTTTTGGAACATCCAGATTTCAAAAAAGTGATCTAGAAGAAATGTTTATTTGTGTGTCTGTGGTCAACATAACTCCCGAGCAAATTGACCTACGATGTTCAAATTTAGTGTGCAGGTTGATGATGGTACAGGGACCTACAATTAAAGTTTTCGTCAAAATCGCGCATGCGCATGAGGTAAGCTGTTATTGAAAAAATCATGTTTTTCAAGGATTGCTAAAAAAAGGCTATACCGATTTTGTTCAAAATCGCTGTGGTAATGCCTCTTAAGGTGTTTTAAACATCCCTACATCCGAAATTCCCGTAAAAATGCTTTAATGGCGTAAAAATGTGAAAAACTAATGCCTTTAACACAGAGTTCTATTTCCTGGAGGATACCTCATCAACGATTATTTTTTCTTCTCTCCTCAGTTTCACTTATAAGAAAGGATAATATAAGAATTATTGAAAAGTATACTGCGAAATTATCTATTTGGAGAAGTTTTTTTGTGTGTGTCTGTGTGTGTGTGTGTGTGTGCAATGTTCTACTTCCCTAGTTTCTAAACGAATGATGGAAATATAAAAACAGAAAATGACACAAATCCACACCAGTGATGTAGTGTAAGTGAAAGTTGTGCGACGTTCCACACCCCTATTTTTTTATTATTTTTTTTATTTTTTTTTTAATTTTATTTCAACGCTTGCTTTGTTAACGTTTGTATAGAGTGTTTATGTTACTGTGAAAGATCAAAATTGAAGAACGTCAGCATTATCTAATGAATGTCGATACATACCAAATACGCCTGTGAAAGACCGCATATTTGGTTATATTTTTATACATTCAGACCTTCACCGGTGTATGTTGCACATATGTTCTCTGGTGGAGGTCGAAACATCAAGAAACCGAGGAAACAGACAGAGTGGCAATAAAAACGTCAAATCCTTTGTTTTGTAGAGATTGAGGTCACTTGGTATTGTCAGCTTAAGTTGTTGCAATAAATAAGATTGGTTAGCATCAATCACATAATTAAGTTTATTATTTTGGTGTTACTTTCTTTTTTTCATTAAAAATGTACTGTTCATTTTAAGTTCAACAGTTTATTTACGTGTGCTGTTACTTAAGCTTTCTCCTATTTGGACATGTTTTAATAATAAAGTGTAATTAAAAAAAAAAATTTTTACACAACATTAATCACCAGTGCATGGCCAATATCGACCGTTGCCAGTGTAAGTGAGAAATAAGGATATTTAGCAAATATTTTGGACATATACCAAGCGTCTATGTGATTACTAACTTGCACCTGAGAGTATCGAAATTTGCCAAATATCGGTCTTTCACAGTAACATTTATATTAGAAGTAGAGAGAATTAGTGATTATATGGTTGCTATAGAATATATGGTTGCTATAGAAACCCTATTACAAACCGACATTTAGACTTGTCACCAACTGGTACTCGTCTAACGGAAGAATACTCAAGTTTAAACTTTTAACTTAGTTTTAATTTCTGTAAGTGTGATATTCATACTCACATTCTGCAATGATCTCGAGGGTTGGCACAAAAAACTGATCACAGATGATCGCCAAGACGAGACATAAATACGCAGTGGCAATTAGGTGGATGACAACGAAACCATTTTGACGCTGTTCCTGGTTGAAAATGTCTTCAGGAAACTCGTTGATGGATGGTGGAACACATTGTGGAACATCATTGCTTTTGGGTGCTGTAAAGGGGAATGAAGATTAAAAATCGATTTAAATTACATTATTAAAAAAAAAAAAAAAAAAAACTTTTATATCCATTTGGAATTTTTACTTCTCAAAAATTCTTAAGAGCTGAGATTTTTCAATTTTTTTTTTTTTTTTTTTTTTTTTTTTTAACACATGGAATGATCCTAGAATTTTAAATATGAAATCTTAAATATGTAATTCTGACTGAGTTTCTTCGTTCTTGAACCAAGTCGAGATTTTAATGGATGCGTTTCTGTAGTGCGATTGATAGATTCAATCAATCACACTCAATCCTCTACGCATCCAGCAAGATAGATAAGAAGTCAAAAATATTCAAAAATAATATAATAAACCATACCTTGAAAACTAAACGTTACAGAAACGCTGTCGCCAAAAGGTCAATAGCCACGTTGATTCGAAAAGATCATAGCCCAGCACCAAGAGTTTAAATATATATTTAAGATTTCATATCTGTTTTTGACTTCTTAATATATGGTTTTGACTTATAATTTTTCTAATATTGTTAAGAAGAATCATAGAATGTATTTGTATACACTCATACCCAAGAAACTACTACTTAGAAATTCACTTATTTTTCTTAGACAGGGAAATTTGTAAGAAAATTGAATTCAAAGAAATAAAAGTGTTAGAGTTGATTTCACCAAGGAAGGTTAGTCTGACATTTAATTTTGTGCACTTAACATATTCTTGGCTAGCAAGCACGTTTAGTATTAATTTTCTCACGTATAATTTTGTACTAAATCTATTACGATCATTTTATAAAGAAAGAAAACCTTGAAACGTGGAACTTTGTGGAGACTTGCGGATATACGAATACACAAAAATATACTGTTGCGTGGATGGGTTCGAAAGACTTGAAGCCAAAGCAGATTAAAAGTTGAAGAAATTTATTCCGATATAATTCTTTTACAACTCCAGAACTTTCCGTTCTAATAGACTCAATACAGCTCTTTACACAACAATGGAGCACAAGCAGGAGTTAAAAACTAGATACACATCTGCTGAAATCGACGCAAAGGACAATGCAATAGAGTTAACTTTCAAAACTACTCTGAATGCTCGCTGAGAGACAACCAACTCACTCACTCAATCACCTGCTCTCTTGGCCTTATATAGGAAGACTAATCCTTCTCGAATCTTCTAGAGATAGAAATTTGGAGAATTTTCCAGATCTCAGTCAAAAAGCCCAATACAGGTACATAGGGACCGAAAGTGTTGCCAAATGGCCGCCAAGTTTGACGATATTTCGCGATTTCTCGCCAAGGGAGCGAGATTACCATTAACCATAATGTTAAATGGCCTTCTCCTTGTAAAACTCGTTTTCCAGCATTAAAAGACGCATTGCAAGAAAGTGAAGTAAAAATCAACTGTTGCACTGCCTTATGCGAAATGTGCATAAATTTTTCTTTTTATATAATTAATACTACGAAATATTTACAAATATACAGAAATTCGTAACAATACATACACAAAAAATGCACACATATTGTCTCCAACATCGACTGAAGTGCAGATTATCTATGTGCATGCCCCTGGCTGCACATTAGTATTATCCAAGGTTTGAAACAGGGATTCTGGAAGATCGGCCAATTGCGGCTGAAATTCGAGCATCGTTTCAAAATACACGATTTTTTTTTTTTTTAAATAGACAAGTCAAAAACATTTAAAAATATATTTCTTTTCTCTTAATCCTTTCTAATTAATAAAATACAGGGTGTCTATAAAAGGTTGGACACATTTTGATGTAGAATAATTCATAAAATAATGAAGACAAATTTAAATTGATAACACTTATGGTTAGTAGACTCAAAAAGTTTTATGGCGGCCCTTGCCAATGGACTTCCGCCTGTGCACCGCTCGGAGAATATCAAGGCGGTAGTCAATTTCGCATCAGGGTACGGGCAAGCATGTAGGCATCCACAGAGGCTATTGCGACTGTAATCCTGGCCTTTAAGTCATTCGACACTTTCTTCCTGTAAATGATATCCTTAACGAATCCCCAAAGGAATAAGTCCAGTGGCGTTATATCAAGTGATCCGAGATTCAGCCAAGAGGGAAAAACATACAATTAATAACGCGCGCAGACGATATTTACAAAAGAAACGGGAAAAACATAAAATTAATAATATGGGCAGATGATATTCACAAAAGAAAGGATATTCAAATAGGAAAAGGAAATTTTCTATGGCAGCGTTTACTATAAATGAAAGTTTATGAGTTATTCTATTTATAAATGCCATAAGTTTGTATATATCTTCATTATTTTATGAATTATTCAACATCAAAATATGTCCAACTTTTTATAGACACCCTGTATATTTCTTTGCTCTTAGTCCTTTTTTATTAATAAAATACTTCAGTTTTAAAACTGTGCATCAATATTTAAAATCTTCTAGTCTATTTTATTCAGCATTGGTAGAGATTGGCCAACATCTGTAATAACGACAGTTTACAGTTAGACTGAGTGGCGAATGCAAGTTTAGGTACCCCTTTGAACATAACTTTGAATTTTTTTTTTAGAATCTAGAGAAAAGTTTATAAATTATGAATGTACGGATCTGTCGGGGGGGGGGGGGGGAATAGACAAAACTGGTTAAAAACCAACTTTGAATGAGTTGAACCTATACTGGTAGCCAAATATGTCATAACTTGCCAAATAATAAGTATTCTTTTTTATTGTCAACCCACGGCTTTTTAATTTTCAGTGAGGAAGAGTGCAGACGATTTCGCGTGGTTGGCGAAAAATATTCTTTTTTTTTTTAAAGTGAGCCAAGTTGGCGCTGAATATTATGTCATCAGTAACATAATATTTATTGCCAACTTTGCTCATTTTTAAAAGTGACACGTGAAACAGTCGGAGTTACCAAATAAAAAAGAATGTACATTATTCGACAAGTTATGATATATTTGGCAAACAGCACAACTCATTCAAATTCAACCAGTTTAGGCCATTTTTGCCCCGCCAGACCAGTACCATTCATAATCTACTAATCCTTCTCTATATTCTATTAAAAAAATCTTAATCATCTTAACTAAACGTAACGTTCAGTCGCCTCTCGGACTAAATGTAGAAAGCCAATGTAAGAAGACGTTCCAACGTTGATATGCTACTGGGGGTGAAAGTTAAGTAAAAATTATTTTGAAAAAATGATGAACACACAAACGGTAGGAAATTATAATATATGAGCAGGTAATTAGCTTTTCGAAATGACAAATCATTATATTTGAAGCCGCACTTATTAGGTAATAAGAAACATTTATTACTACAGTTAAACCCCTTTAACGCAAAATCGCTTAACATGAAATCCCGTTTAACGTGAAGTAAAAGCAGTTCCCCGTACTTGAAACTTAACGTTAATTTTTTCGTTTAACACAAAATTCGGTTAACGCGAACAATTTCAGCGGTCAGCTCGACTTCGCGTTAATGGGGTTTAACTGCATAAGAGTTGATCTGATCACTGACTGACTCTGTACGCATAAGGATACCTCTAGAATAGCATATATTTTTCATTGATTGTGGGAGATCCTAGACCAAATTAGCTTTAGCAAAAGCTCTAAATATTTCAATTATCTGTTCACAAAAACACTTTATAACGTTAAAGTTTTCTGAACTATCAATCTGCTTTGATTCTACCACGCAAATCACTCCCTGTAATGAAACATAGAGCCCGTTGCCCAGCATAAAGAAATTTTAACTTGAAATCCAACTGTTCAGTGGATATATTATGGGAATGCCGTTTATTCCAGAACAATATAAATAAAACTTACCTACAGTCGGCAAAATATGACCTTCCTTTCTTTGAATTTCAGTATCACTCTGCCTGTACAGTCCTACACCCAGCGCCACTAAGGGTAATATCAAGAATAGTATTTTCTTTTTGCCTTCTGTAGGTCCTCCATCGCTTTTTGTGAAAGCTTTTGGGCACATTGTAGCTACCAACTCTTCTTTCACAAACTCAGAACATCACTTCAAATAATTCAAACCTTATTCATTCCATCGAAAGTACATTAAAAGTATAAAATAATACCAAGTTTTGATTGCCTATAAATGCATTTACTAGATCTCTTTCAGAACCTTGAAATCCCGAATACAGTGGACTCTCTATGAAGACCAAACGATAAATTACACATTGTTTTCAAGAGCAATTGAAGTACTTCTGTATCTGTAACCTCTTGTTAAGTGAGATAAAGGAATCGAATTCTATATGGACTGCGTTGAGATTTATTTGCTAGTATTTTATCGCAGAATGGGAATTTCAATGGATAACGGTTGCCATTGACACAAGTACTATTTATCTAACACTTAACTTTCGTATAATCGTCACGTCGTCAAAAGTAAAGCAGGATTCAAATATTAAGCTGATACATTTATTAAAATTCTGGAAATAGGGACAAAATACCCTCTCCCCCTTAATCAAAACCCGTAGAAAAAACTTTGATGGGATTGAGGTCTTTTTAAATCCTGTATATTAAGTTCGACTTTGTGTGTATTTTTGTCGATGGGAGTGGAATCTGCAGAGGCCTAATTAACCCCCTTGCCGTCATCCAATCGGGCTGAAACTTGGCAGATATGTTCGATATCGATGACAGTGCATTCTATTAAATTTTGGGGCTGTTACTGTGACTAAAAGGTCGCTGTTATGGAAAAGTAATAAACCAACTTGCCATCACCCAATCGCTTTAAAATAGCATTGAACCGATCCTTGTTGAAACTCTTTCCTGTTGCCAATTTTTTTTAAATAAATAATAAAATTACTTCAATCAGAATAAATAAATGATATTTGGATGTGAGAGTATAAATTCACGTTCATTTCTAGTAAATAAATTTTGATTCGTAGTTTGCCCAACATTTTGCTTATAGAATTTTTTTTGACATTGGCGCTGTGTTAGTGAATATAAAAACTGACAATGAATATAAAAGTTTAAAAAAAAAAAAAAAAAAAAAAAAAAAAAAAAAAAAAAACATATTTTTTTATGAGTTATATGATTTACTTTCAATATTATAAAATTTTGTTAAAAAAAAGAAATCTCTGTTATTATGGATTATATTATTTACTTTCAATTACCCAGTTTTGCATTTCTCCACCTTTTGGAACTTTCTGATTTCAAAAAAGTGGTCAAGCTAAAATGTCTGTCGGTGTATACGTGGTCAACACAACTCTCGAACGAACTGACCTACGATAAGGTTAGTGGTGGCTATGGGACCTGTTATTAATATTTGAGTCAATACTGCGAATATCCATATGCTAACATAGAGAAATAAAAGTATTGGATTCGAAAAAAAAAAAAAGGATTTTTTTTCCCTTTACATTTTTTTTTTTTTTTTTTTTTTTTTTTTTTTGCATCTCTCCACTTTTTGGAACATGCTAAGTTTAAAAATGTTGTCTAGAAAATATGTGTGTGTCTGTTTGTGTAACTACGGTGTTAAAATTTTGTGTACAGCTAACTGGCCGTAGGACCTAGCTTTAAGGTTTTCGTCAAAATTGCGCATGTGCATAAGATAGGTGTCATTGAAAAATGTATGTTTCTCACAAATTTTCAATTAACGACTCTAATAATTTCGATCAAAATCGCTATGGTAACGCCCTTTAAGGTTCTCTAAATTTTTCCACCTCCGAAATTTCCATAGAAATGCGATAAAGGCGTAAAAAGGTGAAAATCGAATGTCTAACACAGAGTTCTCTTCCCTTGAGCATCACACATCTACTACCGTTTCTTTTCTTTCGAATTTAAAAGAAAGAATAATGTAATGTTTATCGAAAAACATCTCACCAATTTTGCGGCGTTTTTTTTTTGTGTGGCCAAAGTAAGAATTATCTCCAAAAATAAAGCCATACTGCCTTTTTTTTTTTTTTTTTTTTTTTAAATTTGAAAACGAAAACGGTAAATTATGCAAGTTTATTTCAAATTTAAATACAGTGACCAGTATTAAGAATAACTGAAAGTTTGTATTTTAATACTTTATGAGAGTGGATTCTGTGTACAGCAGTGTACGCCACTAAATTTTAGAGGTGGCTGAATGATTTATGTTGGAGGTTTTCGCGGACTGCAGATTTCTACCGGTTTCACAAATACATGTATAATCAAATAATATCTATATATTTAATAGGCAATACGTTTTTTGGGGTTAGTCCGTCCGCCTAAACCGCTCAACCAATTTCAATGATCAAGGTGTCATTTTAAAGGAAATAAGCTGTAGATTTGCCAAAACGTACCAAAATAATTTATTAACACTTTATTAATTAGTTAAATTTCAATATTTTTCATCATTAAGCTACTACAAAGCCTCAATGATTTTGAATATATGATTGGCAACATCCTTACGTATGTAAACAACAAACCGGCTGCTCGGGGGTTCAACCAACCAACCAATCGTTGCTAATTTTAAAGCTATCCTTATATGTAAACAACAAACCCGTTGCTAATTTTAAAGCTCTTTTTAAACTCTTCGTTTCAAATTTGATTAATTTCTGTTTTTCTGAAGGATTTTTGTATTAGAGTAATTATTATTTTGAAATATTTCTATCCAGAAAATGCCTCGCGTTGGACGTCGTTCTCCCTTACGTATGTAAACAACAAACCCGTTGCTAATTTTAAAGCTATCCTTACGTATGTAAACAACTGACCGCTGCTAATTTTAAAGCTCTTTTTAAACTCTTCGTTTCAAAGTTGATTTTTTCTGTTTTTCTGAAGCATTTTTGTATTAGAGTAATTATTATTTTGAAGTATTTCTATCCAGAAAATGCTTCGCGTTGGACGTCGTTCTCTAACGAGGCGACTTATCAGAATAAATAAAAGATATTGGGACTTCAATGTTAGGGCATAGCTAATGAAGTTTTAAGTCAGAATGTTGGCGGATAGTATATTTAACTTTCTATTATGAAACTTGCAATTTAGGTGTTTTCTCTATTAGGCCTTACATTAAATTTTTTATGGCTGGCAAACCTATTCGTGCGTAGCAAGATGTTTTAACCACAAATTCGAGCGTCAAAGCCGCTCAATCCGAGCGCAGCGAGGCGTTTGGGGGTTGGCGAGCGTTAGCAAGCAGGGGGCGAAGCCCCCTAGTCGATTTAATAACGTTAAGCATTTCCGAAAACTGAAAACGGATTGATTTTCTTTTACTTAATAAATTTACAGTTGATATTTGATTCTTCTTTTCAAATAATAATAATAATAATAAAAAAAATAATAATAGGTTTCATTATTACGTAAATCAAAGTCTAAAAAAGAAGTGAATCATGTTTCAACGTGACAATGCGACTTGATTTCACTTTTAAAAAAAGTATATTAACCTTGCTTTCAGATTTCTCCGTTTAAGTCGATATTACTTCTGAGACGATGATGGTTGAAATAATTCATTACATATCATGATAGAGTCGCTGTCTGTTGCAGTATTTGTTGCAGCCATTGTTAATAAATCGTCCAAATGCAATTCAGAGTTAAGTTATTTCTGTTTTATTCTTGATGAAAACTTATCTTTCTAAAAGTTTCTTCATGTAGTTTCTTTGGGGTTGTAGGGATTTTTTAAAAATATTTTTTCCTACTCGCAATTAAAAAAATTATAGGTGCAAAATATACTCTGGTGGTAGACCATACCCCCCAGATAAAGGAAGACACAAGAAAGCTTATCACCAACACATGTTATAGTGACAATGCATTGTACATAAATAAGTTTGAGCACATTCTTTGTGCTTCTAGATCACAAAACCTAATTAAAAATTACTTGACTTAATCTTAAAAATATATTTCAGCAATATCTAAAATTATCGAGAACAATGTTATTTTTTAATACAACCCTATTTTCCTCCATACCACCATTTTCCTTCACCTGACCCGATTTAAAATAATCACATTCGAAAATTAGTTCTGCGGAAAAATCGTCTGAGTATAAATTAATTAAAGAAAATACTTAAATTTCTTTCGAGGTGTTACATGGATTATAGTTTTGCTATAGATTGCATGAGTAAAACTGAATGTACTGGTAAGGCCGTATAAGAACTTCTTCCGGTATTATTTAATTTCTATTGCATACCGGAAAAACTTCTAGGTATTGGAAAATGTGTATTTAAACACCTACTAAATGGAGTGTATTTTCACAAATCTACTTCTCTTCGTGGAAAAAGTTTTTGAAAATAAAGTAAACAGTGATCTTTTAAAGAAGGAAGTAATTACTACTACAGCATTAAAACGCCAAACTCTGAAAATTACTTTTTTCAAAGGTATCATTTAGAATTAAACAACTCGGACGAAATCAGAACTCTTAATGTATTTTTCTGTTATATATTATAAAAAGAAAAGTTAAACTAATGCATCACTGAACTTACAATAAGTTTAGAAATCTTTGAATGATAACACAGTGATTTCATGAAATAGATTAAAACTTGTAAAAAAAGAAATTAAACAGCACTTTTCCCACGAACTCATCTCTGAAAAAATATATTCTACAAATTTATCTCCAAACGATTTATTGATGTACTTCTGATGATGTTCGTATTGAAATGAAGCTTATGCATAGGAAGTCACTATTAACTACTATTCGCGAGAAGAAATGAAATACGCATTATGATTTGCTAATACAATGTGAGAATTCGAATCTATTTTTAATGGTGTTTCTGAGTGGTCACAAGCACGTGTCGTCAAACGATATAACTCTAATGTTAATAACGATATATATATAAAAAACTTCTTTTCAGATCAGTGAAGGCTCGTGGTCGAAAATCGAAAATGTTAGTTCACCTGGAAACACGTGACTTCCGAACAACCCCTCCCCCAACCACACACACACTTTCCACAATCATATACATTGTACAATCACACTTGAACTTTTTTACTTTCAATTACCCATATGTATAAATAGGGTAATAAAAATATAGCATTCGGTCAAAATTTTTATTTTTTTTTATTTTTTTGCATTTCTCCACGTTTTGGAACATCCTGATTTCAAAAAAGTGATCTTGGAAAAAACTTCTGTCTGTGTGTGAGTATGTGTGTATGTGGTCAGCATAACTACCGAAGATATTAACCTACGATATTCAAATTTGGTGTGCGAGTTGGTGGTAGCCATGGAACCAACCGTTTAGGTTTTCGTCAAATTCGCGCATGCGCGTAAGGTAGCTGCCATTGCAAAAATCATGTTTTTCAGTAATTGCTAAAAAACGGCTCTGACGATTTTGTTCAAAATCGCTGTGGTAATGCCTCTTAAGGTATTCTAAACATCCCCACCACCAAAATTCCCGTAAAAATGCTTTAATGGTGTGAAAAGTTGCAAAACGAACGCCTTTAACACAGAGTTCTCTTTCCTTGAGCATATCTCATCAACGATCGCGTTTTTTTTTTTTTTTTTTTTTTTTTTTTTTTTTTTTTTAAAGACCCATACAAGAATTATCACAAAAAATATCACCAAACTGGCAATTTTTTCTAAGCGACTGATGAAAATATAAAAATAATAAATTACACAAATCTACATCAGCAATATAGTGTAATTGAAAGTTTTGCGATGTTCCACACCCCTAGTTTTTTTTTAAAGTATGATTTAAAAAATCGAATTTTTTTGTTATTGAAAAAGCATAATAAGTAATGATGTTTAAATGAAAAAATTTCAGTTTTATTCAAAAATTAACTAATTAACTTTTAACTCGTTATAATTAGAATATTTTTTAACAGTGATTACTCGAGCTTTATGGGACCAAGAAAAGAAATTATGGTTAAAAATTGTTCGTTATATCATTCTTAGTGTTATGAATCTCCATTTAGTTTCTAGAATGTATATATTTTTTTAATGGATTTTTAAAAAATGCTGGATTTTATAAATATTTCGTTAAGTGTGATTCTATTTTATTCTTCAAACTATATTGGTTATAGATTTAAAAAAAATATAATAATAATAAATAGTTTTACTAAACCTTATGTAAGGCTTTATTTTTACTGGGATTCATTGTATGGCATTACTTGTGAGTTTCTTGTAACTCACAAGAACTGTTTCAAAACAAAGTTAAATTTTCACATTTCATTATCCAATCCAATGTACTTTTTATCATGCTTTTCGAAAAACAGAAATCTTGTGTTTTCGTTGAGGTTGAATTGATACTGACGTGAAGAAAATTTAGAATTCCTTGACAAATATAAACTTATTTTGTACAATCCTGTGCCATCATTGTTTTGAAAGGAAAATTCGCAACAATATTCTGTTGGAAGTTATTGTCGTTATAAGTGTTATAGGCATCGTTAGCTAAAATCTTTGTTCAAACAATGAGTTTTTAAAACAGTGAATTTAGTTTCCTAATGAAAACTTAATAGTTATACATTTATTTTCTGTTCAAATTAATAATTTAAAACATGTTATCACAACAGAAAGCTTTTATTTTCAATCACATTTACTGCTTTTCCTTAAATTTTATGATATTTCAAAAGCCAAGGTTGTGTAAATGTACCACTTTGCACTTTTTTTTTGGCAGAGATCATGTTAATAAGTAAACGATTTTAAATTATCTTCAATTAAATATAAGGCAAAGTAAAACACAAAAATGCTGGTATTAAAAATTATATTCGATTCGAAATTGATAGAAGAAGGAGAACGAAATGGCATCGTTTGTTTGCTTGGAGTTTTCAGCCAAGATTGGGTAGATATTGTTCGAAATGAAAAAGAGAATTTAGTGTCTTCAAGTTCTTTTTATGAGAAACTGAATGTATATGATATTATGACCTTTATTCAAAGGATTTCAAACTGAAAATCTAGAAACTCACCTTCCAGTTTAGAGTAGGAAAAATTTCTAAAGCTCTTATAAAAACTAAGATAAAATATCTTTAGCATTTTTTATTTATTTTTTAATTTTACTACTGCATTTTTCTTAAATCAAAAGACTGTCTTAAAGTAAACATTAACCGACTTCAATAGAAATTTGATTACAGAAATAAAATGTTTTTCAAAGAGAGTTATATGAATTTTTAAAACATTACAATACTCGAAAAATTTCCAAAAATTCATCATAATGCCACTTCAACATCTAAATTCTATTTAAGAAATACTCATTAACAAAAAAAAAAAAAAAAAAAATACGGCTTATTGGTAGTTAACAAATAATCTTATAATGTTGCTGCTTAAATATAAGACATCGAATATTTTTAGTTTCTGAAACTTTCGAAAATCAATTAAAAACTTTTCCGCCATATTTGACAGAAAAACTGCTTTTTAAAAAACTTTTATTATTTGGCTGCAACTTACCTTTCAGAAAATTTTCAACTTCAGCCAAAGTTGAGTTTAAAATCTTTAGATAAGATGTTCTCGTACTTAGTGGTTCCATTACAAATCTGACTAGTTGTTGAAGTAAACAAACTGAAACCTGAAATATAAGGGTTAAACCTGTGTATTTTACACAGGGAAACGCTTTGTCAGTATCATCTACAAGTATCTAGAAAAAACTCGCTGCGTTCATTCCACGTTTGAGCGCAGCTTGATTTTCAATCTAAAATAAAAAGTGTATTTACTAAAACTTGAAATTTGATACGATTGAAGACGGAACTCTGATGCAATTCTCGATTTGAAAATTCTTTTTTTTTTTTTTTTTTTTTTTTTTTTTTAAAGCCTAATCGCATAATCCTTTTCAATTTTCATTAAAATCAATTTAGTATTTTCAGATTTACAGAAGGTACGATTTCTAGCGCGATGAATATACACACGGTTAGACACGATTGATTGATTATAACTTTCTACTACATGTGATGGTTGAGAAACTATAAAGCAATAGTAAAATTTATTGTTTTCGTTATAATTTTTTTTTCTTTTTGAAGTTTCGTAATTTTTCGACATTGCGTTGATGAAAGGCAGCGAAGCGAGTTTAAAAGACTCCAAACCTCCGTCTTTATATTGTTTTTAAATTCTGTATATTAGCTTCGATTTTGTGTGTGTGAGTGGGTAGGTTTGTACCTGCCGGGCAAATCTGAAGAGGCAAAATTAATAATACACTTGCCATCATTCAATCGGGCTGCAATTTGGCAGACAGATTCGATGTCATTGACAATGCCTTTTACCAAATTTTGGGGGTTGATACTAGAGGTCGGAAATATCGATCAAAATAAATATCGATACTATATCGTTGCATAGAAAAAAATATCAATGTATCGATACATTTTTTTTTTTTTTTTTTCAATTTTTCTAGAAACGAAGATTTTCGAGGCAAATTTTTTCTTTTCATAATTGCTTTTTGTAGGGTGACTATACTTTTCCAACTGAAATTGATCTATTATATATATAAAAAAAAAGAAGTTATATTTAGATAATTTTCAATAGCTTTTAAGTATATGGCAAAATATTGAATATTGTTATGAATTTTTTCGCTGAGGCAATGATGGCACAGTTTTTAAAATAAAAACTAATATTTATTCTCTTCAGAAAACTCACAAAATTTATTCACAGATAACAGTGCAATCACTATTAATCTTCAATACAAGCTTCAACAAGAACAGCTTCGAATATAGCGATCATAAAAGCCCACTCCAGTAGGTCAACAAAGCGATCACGATCAGCTTTCAACGAATTCCGAAGTTAATCTGAAAACTTTCCCGATCTCCCGGTCTTTAAATACTAGCGCGTAAGAATATTCGCGAAATTTCCAGCCAATTCATCGAAAAAGAAACATCTCGAAACTTCTCGATTGCTTTAGGTGTTGCCACCTTTTTCTAACCTGTATAATCGCTATTAATAAATAAAATAAGATAAAAATAAATTACAATAGAATTTTAAAATAACACGTCACTATTTACAATATATACAGACAATTTGTGCAACATTTCCCCCTTCTTAAAGACTGCACGTCCCGGGCAGTGAAGTCCTTAAGAGGAAAGGTCATTCAATCACTTATATCCTAATATGGGGCTAGCCTATTGTGATGTACAACTCTAGGTTTACAGGAGGGTGTCCGTTGAATCCTTACCACGACGTCGTTGATCTTCTTAAGGACCACATACGGCCCTTCCCAGTTCATCTGGAGCTTAGGAGAGAGTCCTTTCCGACGTTTAGGATTCCATAACCACACCTTGTCACCTTCCTGGAATGAACGTTCCGTGGCCTTGGCATCGTAGCGGACCTTCATGCGCTCCGTCATGATGTTGATTCTTTCTCTGGCGAACCGATGTACGGCTTCCAAACGTGCCTGGAGATCATCTAGATCAGCGTTAGGCACTACGCGGCCCGCGGGCCGGATTTGGCCCGCGACTGATTTTTCTGCGGCCCGCCAACAGCACAGAAGATTACAAAAAAATTTCACGGTATGGACTTTCTTTTACATAATTGTAATTTCTCTGAAATATTATAGTATATGTTAACTGTGTAGAATAGAGTTCTCCACTACGTGCCCAAAGAAACTATATAAAGAAGCTTTCAGCAAGATGGTTTTCATCAAGAATAAATACAGGAATAACTTAAATGAGTATCATTTGGGCAATTTATTAAGATTAGCTGCAACAGACATCGACTCTATCACAAAATAAACTGGACGATTCCGACCACCATCGTGTTACAATTGGTATCGATTAAAAGAAAGTAATTTGTAAGTACAGTTTAAATAGTTTTATTAAAAGTTAGGTCTAGACCTATTGTCAAGTTGGATCAAAAGATTCACTTCTCTTTTAGACTTTAATTTACTAATAATGAAAATTAATATTTAATTATTTGAAGAAGAAAAAAAAAAGAATCAAATATCAATTGTAATTTGATTAAGATAAAAATAAAATCCATTTTTTTCTTCAGTTTTCAGAAAGGCCATGTATTATTAAATCACTAATAAAAATACATATATTGGTGTATCCGGTCCGCGAAGAGTTCCAACATAAGTAATAAGGCCCGCCTCTAAAAGTTGGTGGCGAACGCTGATCTAGATACTGGACAGGCGAGGAAGGGGTGTCCGGTGGTCGTCCAAAGAGGAGGTCGCAGGGTAGTCTAAGGTCTCTTCCGAAAATCATTTGAGATGGTGTATATCCGGTGGTCTCGTGAGTAGCACTTCTGTAGGCCAAAAGGAACAGTGGAAGTTTCTGATCCCAATCTTGCTGGTTCTTGGAAACAAACAAGGAGAGATTGTTCAGAATTGTTCTATTAAAGCGTTCGACCATTCCGTCGGATTGTGGGTGCAGGGGAGTTGTACGAGTCTTTTCCATGTCGAGCAAGTCACACAGCCCAGTGAAGACAGCAGAGTTAAAGTACGTCCCCTGGTCGGAATGTATCAGCAGGGGTACGCCAAATCGGGAGATCCAGTTCTGTACGAGAACTTCTGCTACGGTTGTGGCTTCCTGGTCCGGGATCGCGTATGCTTCTGGCCACTTGCTAAAGTAGTCCATGACAACTAGGATGTATTTGTTGCCATTAGTTGTGTGAGGTAGGGGGCCTAAGACGTCCAAAGCAATTCTTTCGAATGGTGCTCCTACGTTGTAACGTTGCAACTTTCCACGAGTTCGGGTCTTCGGTCCCTTCCGCGAATTGCATGCATCACAGGACTTGCACCACTTCTCCACGTCGGACTTTGCTTTGTCCCAGAAGAATCTTTCCCTGACTTTCTGAAGAGTTTTCGTGATACCAAAATGTCCTCCAGTAGAACTGCTGTGAAGTTCTTCTAGAACGTTAGTAACTCTAGAACTTGGAAGTATTAATTGCCACCGGAAGCTTTTGCCATCATCGGACTCCCATCGACGGTAGAGTACTCCATTTTTCAAGTGTAAAGAGTCCCACATAGCCCAATATCTCTTCATTGTTGGGCTATAGCGTGCAATTTCCTGCCAACTGGGTTTTCCGGTAGCTGCTTCCATGAATTCAATTAGAGGTTTCAAGTCCTGATCTTCAACCTGAATCTTTTGAACATTCTGGTCACTCCAAGGGTCCAAGTCTGAAGTAGTTGAGTTGGTAGTTATTTTCCGAACGGGCGATGTGTTAACCCCAAACTTAGACTCGGCATTGGAACAAAATCGACAGTTCTCAGGACATGGTCTTCTAGAAAGAGCGTCTGCATTCCCATGGAACGTTCCTTTTCTGTGATGGATATCCATGTCGTATTCCTGCAGGCGCTGAATCCACCTTGCTATTTGTCCCTCTGTATTCTTGAAATTCAGCAACCAAGTCAGAGACGCATGATCAGTTCTTAAAAGGAATTTTCGGCCGTACAAGTAATGATGAAAGTGTTCAACGGCCTTCACTATTGCCAGTAACTCCTTTCTTGTGACGCAGTAGTTCCGCTCGGATTTTGACAGGCTCTTACTAAAATAAGCGATGACTCTCTCCTGGCCTTCGATTTCTTGGGAAAGAACGGCGCCCACTCCCTCATTGCTGGCATCTGTATCCAGAATAAAGTCCTTGTTAACATCGGGAAAAGCCAAAACAGACGCGGATGTTAAAGCTGTCTTCAGTTGATTGAAAGAGTCGTCACAGTCGGCAGTCCACAAGAACTTCTGCTTGCTCTCTGTTAGTCGATGCTGGGGTCTGGCGATCTTGGAGAAACCCTTTACAAATCTACGGTAATAAGTGCACAGGCCTAGGAAGCTTCGCAATTGCTGAACGTCTTGCGGTCGAGACCAAATTTGCACAGCATGGATCTTGGCTGGATCTGTGCTCACTCCATCGGATGAGATGATGTGTCCGAGATAACTGACTTTCCTCCTAAAGAGCTTACATTTTGATGGGCTAAGTTTCAAGTGGGCTTCCCTAAGCTTCAAGAACACGTTCTTTACGTTTTGCAAATGTTGATCAAAACTCCGCCCGGTGATAATGATATCGTCCAAATATACCAGACAGGTCTCGTAGGAAAGTCCTCTAAGCACAGTCTCCATTAGTCGCTCGAACGTAGCCGGTGCATTACACAAGCCAAACGGCATAACTTGAAACTGCCATAATCCTTGTCCGGTAGTGAAGGCCGTCTTCTCACGATCTTCGGGATGTATCTCCACTTGCCAGTATCCACTCTTCAAATCCAAAGTTGAAAACCACTGGTTCCCCGATAGAGTGTCCAAAGTGTCATCAATTCTTGGCAGAGGGTAGCTGTCCTTTTTTGTAATTTCGTTCAGCTTCCGGTAATCCACACAAAATCTAGTGGAACCATCCTTCTTTCGAACGAGTACGATTGGAGAGGCCCATGGACTTGAGGAGGGTTCGATAACTCTATTATCTTCCATTTCTTGTAACAATCTCCTGACCTCCTCTTGTTTTGCAAATGGAAGTCTTCGAGGATGTTGTTTAATCGGTAAATGGGTTGAAGTGTCAATTCGATGTTGTGTAAGCTTCGTTCTTCCTACATCTTTCGATGACATGGAAAAACGTCCTGAAATTCTTTTATAAGGTCTCCAACCATCTTCTCTTGACTTCTTTCCAACCGAGCATCCTCGAGAAGCTGGTCCACTAAATCCGCGGATGGTGCGGTCGGAAGCTCCTTCGATCCTCGCTCAATGCTTGTAACAGGTGTGCAAGAGGCAATTTCTTCCCCCTTCTTGATAACTCTCATAGAATCACCGATGTTGGCCATTCTCACATGCACCACCTCCTGAGAGATATCCACAAGCGTCGCTCCTACTAGCACTCCTTTCGGGACGCTGTTCGATGATGGGAAGTCCGTTACTCCAAATCGGAAGGCCTTCGGGAGCTCTGCTGAACCCTTTAC
Organism: Linyphia triangularis; assembly: GCA_963978545.1. Lineage (NCBI taxonomy): Eukaryota > Metazoa > Arthropoda > Arachnida > Araneae > Linyphiidae > Linyphia > Linyphia triangularis. The sequence continues at coordinate 33,901,432 of OZ021730.1, forward strand.
AACCAAATCTGTCATGGAGGGGATGGTGATGTCTGCAAGAGCTACTATTCGATATGCACACGGCTCTCTCGAGTCCAAACCGAACAGTGGAACTTCTTCTTTCCCTGTTTGAAGCTCACCTTTCTCGAAATTCAAAGTAATTCCATTTTTCTGTAAAAAGTCCAATCCAAGAATACATGGGTCAATAATTTCAGCGACGTAAACGGTGTGAGTGTAGGTGTGAAATGCAAAGGAGATGTTGACATTTAATTTCCCATGCACAGAAATTTTGTCACCAGTCACAGTTTGTAGTGAAACTGAAGGCGCCGTGTAAAGAGGTTGGCTGACCAGGCGCCGGGCTACATCCGTCCGTAAGATAGTTACATTTGCCCCTGAGTCAACTATTAGACGACAGGGAGTTTTATTGATCTTGCCCTCCACGAATAAACCATGGTTTCCTCCTTGAAGGGATGAGATGTGATAGAGGCTGAGTGGGGCACCACCTGCTCTACACGGCGACCTCCGCCTCGCGAGATAGCCGCTCTTTAGTTTAACTGCTGAGACTCGGACGAGGGTTTGTCTCCTCTCCTGTCCAATTCAGGGCAATCACGTCTGAAATGTCCTTCACGGTTACAGAACCAACAAACCACTCTAGTTTTTCGATCCCTCGAGCCAGGATTACTTCTTATAATTCGCTCCACCTTGTTTTCCAATTCTTGAAACTTCTTCGTGAAAAGTTCAGAGGAATCGTCTGTCAATGCTCCACTTACGAAACGCCGATCTTTTCTAGAAGCTTGCTGTGCGTCTTCTACTCTCATGGCATAGACGAAGGTGGACTTCAGATCTTTACTTACTGTCTGACATCCTGGTAGCTTGCTGTATGTCGGGATCCTTGATGGCATCCACAAAATACTGAAGAGACAGATTATCTCGTACGTCCGAGGGACAGTCTGGGAAAGCGAGGAGCTACAGTCTTTCTATATCTGACGCCAATTCTTGAAGAGTTTCATTGGCCTTCTGCTGTCTCACTTTCAATTGCAGTCTGTTGTAATCCTTTAGATGCTGTTCCCCAAACCTTAACTCCAACGCACTTGCCAGCGCCACAAATTCTTCCCGCTTCTCTTCAGGTAGTGTCTGTAAAATGTCAGCAGCTTCACCTCTAAGAGATGCTGCGAGATGGAATGCTTTCGTGAGGTCATCCCATCCATTGGCAGATGCAATCATCTCAAACTGCGTTTGATAAACGTGCCAGGAAGACTTTCCATCAAAAGTGGCCACTTTGATGTTGGAACGTGGCGCAATGAAGGGAGTGGAAACATTATCCCATTAGGCGTTGCAATGGTCGCAGCTTCGCGAGTTTCCATTTCCCGTAGTCTTTCTTCTACAGTGTTATGAAACTTTTTAAACCTTTCTTCAACAGCGTCTTGAAACTTTTCCTGCTCTTCCTTCATGGTGGAAACTTTGTCTCCTAAGTTGTTCATTTTTCCGTTGAACTCCTCAAACTTTTCATCAACTTCCTTTCTTACTGCATTGAATACTTCTTCTTTCACGGATTGCAGAACATTTTAGGTAGTTTCTATTATGGTTGATTCCACCATTGAGGCTAGCTCTATCTTCATTTCTTCTTTGATTTCATTCACTGCTGCAGATGTTGTTTCACACTTGGCGGCTAAAGCTTTAATCTCCGATGATGTTGCTTCTTGGCTGGCGGCGATTGCGGCGGCGAGTTCGGCGTTAGTCGTTTCTTGGCGGGCTTGACCAGCGGCGATTGTAGAGGCGGTTGATTCTTGTCCGGCTTTTATTCCAGCAATCATTTCCATCAACTGCTTCATTTGGTCTTCCATCATTCCTCTAGTTGTCGGCATTCAAAATTACGAGATCCCACTTCTGACACCACTGTTATGAATTTTTCCGCTGAGGCAATGATGGCACAGTTTTTAAAATAAAAACTAATATTTATTCTCTTCAGAAAACTCACAAAATTTATTCACAGATAACAGTGCAATCACTATTAATTTTCAATACAAGCTTCAACAAGAACAGCTTCGAATATAGCGATCATACAAGCCCACTCCAGTAGGTCAACAAAAAACGATCACGATCAGCTTTCAGCGAAGTCCGAAGTTAATCTGAAAACTTTCCCGATCTCCCGGTCTTTAAATACTAGCGCGAGAGAATATTCGCGAAATTTCCAGCCAATTTATCGAAAAAGAAACATCTCGAAACTTCTCGATTGCTTTAGGCGTTGCCACCTTTTTCTAACCTGTATAATCGCTATTAATAAATAAAATAAGTTAAAAATAAATTACAATAGAATTTTAAAATAACACGTCACTATTTACAATATATACAGACAATTTGTGCAACAATATTGATGTCATTTTAACTGTTTCTCAGCCAAGTCCAAACTTTAGTTTTGAAAAGGAAATAAATAAAATCGAAAAAACACATGGAACTACAAAACAATCATCAGAAAAACTATAAATGTTTAAAAATATCGATATATCGGTGAATTTTATCGATATTTTTTTTTTAAAACATCGATAAATATATCGTCGTATCGATATATCGCAGACCTCTAGATGATACTGCTTGTAAAAGGTCGCTTTTGCTCACTCTTCTATCTTCAGAATACTACTAAACCAACTTGCCGTCATCCAATCGATCTGAAATTTGACTGATTCGTTGTCGATAAAATTTCATTCTATGAAATTTTGGGGGCTGTCACAGTCACTAAAGGGCCGCTTTTACATCCTCTTCAATTGGCGCTTGTAATTACTAATAAACCTACTTCGTGTTCTGATTGATACTCTGAAACTTGGCTAGTACACTCGTTGTCGATGACAATGCTTTCTATTATGTTTTGGGACTGTCACGCCAATGACGCTTTCACACACGTTTCTATTTCCTTATGTCAGGGCCGACCAAACGGTATAGTGGTTAGCATACTAGCATCTAGATCGCGAGGTTGCGGGTTCGAGTCCCGTGTAAGACATGTGTGTTTGTAAATGTATGTTGGCTTGTAAAATGACGAATGTTTCGGCTCATTATAGCCCTCGTGTTGCTGACGGCGCTAGATAATCTGAAAACAACCAACCAATCCTTATGTCAGGCTTGTCAGTTTGGCTCACGTTTTATTATCCAGATACCAAGCTTTTAGTTCTTCAAACATACTCAATTTGGCGATATTTATAGACTTAAACCTTACCCTATTAAAGTTGACGAGGCAAAATCTTCGGGAGCTAATAAACTCACTTTCCATTATCCAATCGAACTGAATCTTAGCAAATAGACTCGTTGTGAATGTATGTTTTGGGAGCAAAAACGAAATAAGCAAATAGTTCGGAATGGATTGTTTGTTCTTAGTTGTTAAACACTATGAAAACTCGACCTGAACTTAAGAAGTTGCAATGGACAATTCCCGCATTTTTTAAAAACGAGTGAAATTAGTTTATACTTATGAATAATTTTTTTCTGATTCCAAATATTTAAACATAAGTTCTTTAAGAAATTAGTTATCTAAATATTAAGAAAAGAAAATGCCCCCAAACCGAGCCAAAACCAGTCCGATAAAAAAACTCAACAAAATTTGTGACGCAAAGCTTCTTTCCGTTTCTATGGTTATCGTGAGGTTTCTTCCAAATAGTTGGCGTTGAAATAATTGGCTTTGGTAGACCATTTCCATATTCCGTACAGATTGTCGTGATTTGTTAGAAACTTGCAAAACTGGTTTCCGCTGCCTCATTTCAAGCCAAGATGTTTGGGAAGCCTTGACGTCACATTCAATTTGAGCGGAATGTATCGTTTTCTCGCCAACGTGTAACAGGGGAACTTTGATTGCAAATTTTAAAAAAAAAAAAAAAAAAAAAGCGCATTGAGCAAAAATTTTTCTGTTTATGGCCTTTTTGAAACATTTAGAATTGAATAAAAAAATATTAAAAAATGCGGGAAATTGTTCATAAATATTGATAATGCAGGTGAATGATTTATTTTAAAAGCTTTGTTTTTATGAGTTATATCTTTATATAACAAAATAAGCTTATAAAAACATTTTACCTAAAATATTTCGAACAAAAAGATGATTGAATTAATCTGCTCACTTACTGGTTCTTATTTTCAAGGATGAGGGACTGAAGGGGACCAAAACTATTATAGTTTGATCACTTTAAAAGTAATTAATTAATGTTTTGTAAACTTAAGAAACCATATTTTATGAAATTTGTGATGATTATATCCTGGGGAAATTCTCTGACTGACACCGGGAACATTGTGGCTCTTTTTTCTACTTGTAAACAAATTAGAATTTTAAAATTATGATAAATCTAGTAGTTTTGTTTTATATAATAATATCTGGTGGAAAAGTTATATAGAAAAATATGCGAATATGCGTAGAATGTGCGTTGTTAGTTTATAAATGTAAATTTATTAAATAAGTTAAAATAATATTTTTTTTATTTATATAAGAGCCAAAATGTCCGGTATGTACAGCAGAGAATTGCCCATTAAACATCTCTGATAAAAGACTTTTCGCTGTTCTTTGTTCTTGAGTTACAAGTTTGAGCCTATCTTAACAATTGGGCAAAAGATTTTTTTTCCCCTTTGGGTAGGTGGGAGTTTTTCTAACTTATTTTATTATGAAGTTTTTCTAAATCTAGGAGGAGTTTTAAAATTATTGAACGAAAGAATTTTCTAAATTAAGATGATAAGGAGTTTTCTAAATTATTATCACAGGGAGTTTTTCTAAATTAAAGGAGTTTTCTAAATTATTATAATAAACGGTTTGATTATTATATCATCCTTTCTTGTAAATAAAACAGAAGAGAAACATTCGTTGATGAGCAATGCTCAAGGGAAATAATCTCTGTGTTAAAAAACATTCGTTTTTCAACTGTTTACGCCTTTATCGAATTTCTAATAAAATACGGACCTTATGAGTAGCGAATAAATCCGGCTTAATGCTGATCACAGACATTCTTTCTAGACTATTTTTTGAACTCAGAAATCTACAAAAGGTGTAGAAAGGAAAAATAAATTTAAAAAAAAAAAAAAAAAACTTTTTTACTAATGCGATACTTTCATTATCCTATATTATATTTAGGGTAATTAAAAGTAATAATGGAAAATTTAAATCTTAACGATCTTTTGTTTAAAAGCTAAATTAATATTTTTTTTTTTTTTTAGAGGAATTAAAGCCGGATTTACACGCTACCAGTCGGGCCTCCAGTTTAGATCGCCAGTTCTGTGACGTCAGCTAAACGACCGCTGCGCCGTCTATCGGTGATCACGGGAGAGCGCACGTGATTGGTTGATTGGAGTCGCCGGCCCCAGTAAATAGAAAATGTTTGGTTTACTGGAACCAGTAGCCTCGTGACGTCACTGACTGGTAGCGTGTAAATCCAGCTTAAATGAGGATTTAAGGTGTGAATCTACAGGCAGTAGTACTAGATGAATTTGATACTGATGTTATGTCATTATCTAATTTCATAATCGTGAGATCGTCACTATTGTTAATGCTTTCATGTTATCATTTCTAAAACTTTAAAGAATATTGATAAGGAAAAGAAGAAAAAAAAAGAAAAAAAACTCGGAAAAATCTTGAAATCACATGTTACTGATTAAATTGAAACTATTTTGCATCTATCAGATAATTTAATTTCAGTGAATGAACTTTTAACTAAATGCCCTTTATATGTCACAGATTAGATAACCTTAAATTTGGTATAAATACAGCTTTCTGTAGTATCTCCCATTTATCAAATTTCTGAGTTCCAAAGATTTCATTCCAAGCTATCTTCGCAAAAGGCAAACGATATTTAATCGCCTTCCTATTAAATATAAAGCTAGCGGAACGATAGAATCGTTTGAAATTTTAAATCGAGAAATAATGAAACTCAATTCGAAATTGATTGAAGAATACGAGAAAAATGGCGCCGTTTGCTTGCGAGGAGTTTTCAGTCAAGATTGGGTGGATATCGTTCGAAACGGTATCGAGAAAAATTTGGCATCTCCGAGTTCTTTTTTCGAGAAACTGAAAGGAGATAAAAGTGACGGTCATTACTTCGACGATTACTGCAATTGGAGACGAATAGAAGAATTTCGGAAATTCGCCTTCGAATCACCGGCAGCGGAAATTGTCGGGACTCTCATGAAAACGAAGGTAAATGGCTTTTTGATATTTCTTTTGAAGTATTTTTCAAAAACTAAGGGTGTGGAACATCAATCAACTGTCAATTGCTCAATGATATTGGCCATTGCATTGAAATTTTATACGGTGTTATTTAGTTTTCATATTTTCACTCATTTAAATAAAAATGGTCAGTTTGGCGATATTTTTGGCAGTAATTTTAGCACGGGAGAAAAAAGCCTAATTTGCGAAATTAGCTATGTTATTTGATATAAATTACATTGTCCTTTCTTGTGCTTCAAACACAAAAAAATCAATCGTTGATGAACGATGCTCAAGAGCAGAGAGATCTTGCTCAAGTTCAGATTTTGTTGACTGTTTTGACCGGACTGGTTTTGGCCCGGTTTTGAGGCATTTTCTTTTTTTAATTATTAAATAACTAATTTTTTTTAAAGAAAATTCTTCATAAATATAAACTAATTTCACTCGTTTTAAAAAAGGCGGGAACTGTCCATTGCTGAAAAACAAGATTTTTTATGATTTCAACCTTATGCAAATGCGCAATTTTGACGAAAACCGTAAAACTAGATTCCATGGCCACAACTAACCTGCACATCAAATTCGACATCGTAGGTCAATTTGTTCGGCAGATATGCTGACCACCTACACATTGACATTTTTTCCGAGACCATTTTTTTAAAAATCAGGGTGTTCCAAAACGTGAAGAAATGCCCGGGGGGGTTGGGGGGGGGAGGAAATGCATGGTGGCCTGAGATTTTTATAAAAAGGGAAGTGGAATTCCTTTCCTCTCTCCTCACTTCTTTCTACTCTATTAATACATCACCCCTATATAATAACAGCCGAACTCTGAACATTTCATCTGAGGTTCTCTGCAGTTAAAGTGAAGTTTTTACTTGATTTTTTACAAAGTCACGACTTTGTAAAAAATCGAGTTAATGCTCATTTGTTGATTATCAAAGCAAGTTATAAGATTGTTTTTTACTTTCAATTATTCGATATTTTTACAAGTTTTATAACGTTCCGAGTTCAAAAGAGTGGTTTAGAACAAAATACCTGCGTGTCTTGTCTAACTGTGATTAGCTTAATAGTCCGAGAGGCGACTGCAATTTTTGGACCTCATCGAACATCATTATAAATTTTTTATAGAGCTTGAAGCAGATTGAGCAGATTAGGAATCTACAGGTCTGCCGTGGTAAAAATGGCCGAAACTGATCAAAAATTGACTTGGAATGAGTTGAACTAAAATCCGATTGCCAAATATGTCATAACTTGCCAAAAAAAGAACAAACTTTTTCGTCTGGCAACCGTGCATTTTGATTTTCAATGAGAAAAAGTGCAAACGATTTTTCATCTCTAGCTTGGAAAATGTGTATCTTGTAAAAGTAAGCCAAATTGGCGACATCAGTTACGTCATCCGTGACGTAATGTTTATTGCCAACTTGGCTCCCTTTTAATAGATGCAAGTAGACCTTCGCCAGATATCTGAATCGACTGCAACCTTCGTAATTGATAATTAAAGAGTGAGGGTTACCAAATAATAAAAAAATGGTCATTATTTATCAAGTTATGGCTCATTTGACAATTGGATTTAGTTCAACTTATTAAAAGTCGATTTTTGACCAGTTTCGGCCATTTTTGTGACGGCAGATCAATGGATTCGTAATATACTCAATTTTCTCTAATTTCTATAAAAAAAAATCAGAATGATGTTCGATGAGGTACAAAAATTGCAGTCGCCTCTCAGTCTATAACTCTAGTGGTGACCATGGGATCTGTCATTAATGTTTTCACTAAAATAACGCAGACATATAAGAGGTTGCTAGTGTTGAAATAGTTATATTTTTCAGCAATCACCAAAAATATATACATATATACATACATAAACGCTTTTTTCTCAAAATCTCACTGGAGATGTTTAGAATACACTTTAAATTCTTTACTTATTCTTAAACACGAGTTAAGAATTCTTTATTTATTTTTAAATATGAGTGTTAAAACATTTGTTTTTGATCCAGTATTCCTTGTTTCACCTTGATTGGATGACGGTAAAAGTCGATTATCTAGACATACTTAGCTAAAATAGTAGCATGTGTAAATTCCGCTTTTTAGCGACAGCTCTAAAAGTTGATGGAATGCATTGTCATCGGCAACGAATTTATCCGCCAACTTACAGCTCGATTGGATGACGGCAAGTTGGTTAATTAGCCCTCCTTAGATTTAGTAATAAATTTAATTTTAATTAATGAATTAAATAATGAATTTAATGAAGTGTTAAATTTGAATAATCTGAATTTTAAATAACCATTTTTATACCGTCTCCTTTGTTAATACAATCCAAACGATGCACTGATTCGAATAACAGATACACCGTATGAATCTCTGACTTCATTTCCGTTCGGGTGTCAGCCTCCCTGTATCGATTGACAGGATGCGTGCATCGCTATCGATAATAGATGTCAATTAATTTTAGAGCCTACTAATGGTGATCTCTATCGAATGAATGCATTCAGTTGACGCTTTCAGGCGTTCACGGTTTTTTTATTAAATGGAATTACATTTTGGAATGTTTAAATGGCGAAGCAGGATGGAAATTTTAGAGCAATGCAATTTGTAGAAATATTGCAATTTAATTTGGATTTATACCTGGGGATTTTATTTTTGAAGCTGAACTTTCTTCATGCAAAACTGTAGCTAATCCAGCATCGGAACACAGAGATCTATTGCTCCTCTTGAGATATTAAAATAAATAAGAGAATTAAAAAATATTAATACATTTTTGTTTGTTTTCGGCTGAATAGATTTCTTACTATTCGATTCGTTTGATTATGTTACACTATCCCACAGTGAATTGTTCAATACTATAACACCTAGATAAGCATCGTTTCTTTGTTACCATTTGAGTCATTGGTATTTATTGTAAGTTAACATTGAAAAGATTAAGGGTCAGATAAAAAAACATCACATTTTAGCTGTGACTTCAAAATATCCTTCCGTTTCTATGGTTATCGTGAGTTTTCTGCCAAATAGTTGGTGGGAGTTTTTTAGGTTGGTTGTTTTCAGATTATCTTGCGCCGTCAGCAACACGAGGGCTATAATGCGCCGAAACTTTCGTCATTAGACAAGCCAACATACATTTACAAACACCCATGCCAAACACGGGACTCGAACCCGCAACCTCGCGGTCTAGAAGCTAGAACGCTAACCACTATACCGTTTGGTCGGCGGGGGAGTTTTTTAGGCAATTGCCATATCACGTGCCGGTTGGCGCGATTTGCGCGAAACTTTCAAAACTGGTTTTCGTTGCTGCGTTTCAAGCCAAGTTGTTTGAGATCAAGCGACGTCACATTCGTTTCGAGCCGAATGAGTCGGTTTTCCTGGATTATTGGCCAATTCTGGTCGAAACTCGAACATCATTCCAAAGTACACGATTTTTTTAAAAAAAATAAACATTTCAAAAACATTACAAAACATATTTTTTTGCCATCCTCCTTTCTAAAAAATAAAATATTTCAATTTTAAAACTGCACATCAACATTTAAAAACTTCCAATATTATTTACCCAACATTGGGTGAAATTGGCCAATATCGGTATCCAACCGCTGATTTACAACCATGGGAGCCGCCTGGAATATTTGCAGGGGGTGTAAGACTAGATTTTTATCAAAATCATTAACTTTTAATGCTAATTAATAATTATGCATTATAAATTATACTCTTTGAGTATGATTAAAAAAAATCATGGTATATATTTTTGAAAACGCAACCCTGTAAAAGAGAAAAAAATAAAAAAAAAAATAGTAAAAATATTAAAAAATATATTTTTAACGATTTTTTTATAATCCAACTAGATCTCACGGCATTCATGAGACAGTCTTTAGAACAGAGGAACACGTAGATGCAAAAATACAGAAGAGTAGCATTTTATTATTTGTTACAAGTTTCGAAAATAATTAAAAAAAAAAAAAAAAAAAAAAAAAAAAAATGAAACACAAAGGTAGTATTGGATATGTTCACCTCCAAAAATCCTAGACAACAGGCGCCAGAAAATCATCACTCAAGTAGCTAACGACATAAAATAATCGAAAAACAAATGCTCATTGTAACATAAAAAGTTTACACGGCATATGTGCTCTTTTTTTCTTGGAATTTATGCCTTTCCCCTCTTTTTTAAATTTTTTTTTCAAGAGCCAGGGAGGTGCAAATGCACCTCCTTACTCCCTCCTGGCAGCGCCCATCTTTACAACGTTCCACAACCGGTAAATGTCTATCGATATTGGCCATTTTTGTTGTGCTACTTCGGATTAAGTATTCTTTAAGTTTCATTCGAAAATAAAAAGTGTGTTGAATAAATTTAATTTCTTGTTATCGCCAATCAACTTCAATCAAAACTCACTCGGTAGTGATTAAATTTTAATCCTTTTATATTCTCCTAAATTTTAATCTTTTATATTCTCCTAAATTTTAAACTTCTATCGGAACGCCGTCCTCCTCGTTTTCTTCGAACTACAGTTTCTGCTTCTGAACTAAAATAAAATTTCTCCGCTTTCCCTTCTCTTATTTATCATTTCTGGTAAGAGAAAAACCAAGTATTGCTCTCTTCTTCGGTCACACTCATCTCTCCCCCCCCCCCTTCTCCCCCAACAAAAAATAAGCACTCAGCAGAAAAACTGCCACACTTCAGTTGCAATAACCTAAATGTTATTACACACACTACCGACACCGGAAACGGGCTTTTTCGTAGGGCTTCTTAGAAATCACTGCTTTGCTATTAGCTCGTCAACTCCTGCTAATGGCATTGCAGAAAGAGTGGATTCGGCTGACTTTGAAGCGGCCAGGCGTGTGCCTCGTTAATGATGAGTTCGCCGTGAAATAAAAATAAAGATATGGGAAACTTAGCATTAATTTTTTTTCTCCTTCTGGGCAAGATCAGAATGAGGAGAATATTGGGAAGAATGCTTATAAATAACCGACTGCTTGGCTGAAACGTTTTAGATGCAGTAGGGTTAAAATACGGGGACGTTGCAAAGACGACTTGATTAAAGGCATTTTTTAGGTACATTAATTTCATTTTCATAGTAGACTGAGAGGCGATTGCAATTTTTGGAGCCCATCGAACATCATTCTGAATTTTTTATAGAAATTGGAGAAAAGTGAGTAGATTACTAATCCACTGGTCTGCCTTGGCAAAAATGACTGAAACAGGTCAAAAATCGACTTTTAATAAGTTGAACTAAATCCAATTGCCAAATGCGTCATAACTTGCCAGATAATGAGCATTTTTTTTTAATTTGGTAACCATCACTCTTTAATTTTCAATTAAGAAGGTTGCAGACGATTCAGATGTGTGGCTATGGCTTACTTGCATTTTTCACAAATGAGTCAAATTGGCAAGACACATTACGTCACTGATGGCGTAACTGATGTCGCCAATTTGGCTTACTTTAAGAGATACAAGTTTTCAGAGCTATAGATCAGAAATCATTTGAGCTTTTCCTCTTTGAAAATCAAAATGCAGTGGGTTGCCAGACGAAAAAGTTTGTTCTCTTTTTGGCAAGTTATGACATATTTGGCAATCGGATTTAGTTAAACTCATTCCTAGTCGATTTTTGATCAGTTTCGGCCATTTTTGCCAAGGCAGACCAGTGAATTCGTAATCTAATAACTTTTCTCCAATTTCTTTAAAAAATTCAGAATGATGTACGATGGGGTCTAAAAATTGCAGCTACCTCTCGGTCTATAGGTAGAATTGATACTCTGAAAAATCATCATATATTTTTTAAATCTTTTACGTTAACTTTGATTTTGTGTATATACATATTTGTCGATGGGGAGGGGGGCTGGGAGAAATCTGCGGAAGCCTAATTAACGCCCCATGCCGTCATCCATTCGGGCTGGCACTTGGCAGATAGATTCGATGTCGATGACAATGCATTCTATAAAAATTTCGGATCTGTAATTCTCAGTAAAAAGTTCGCTTTTACTGAATATTAATAAGTCAACTTGCCGTCATCGAATCGCGCTAAAATAACCTTTAACCGACCATCGAGGAAACTCTTTCCTCTTGCCAAATTTTTTTTAAATAAATAAATATTAAAATTGTTTTAATCTGAATAAATAAATGATATTTGGATGTGAGTGTATGAATTCACGTTCATTTTGATAAATGTATTTTGAAACGTAGTTTGCCACACATTTTGCCGATAGAAATGTTTTTGATATCCGAACTCCCCAACAAATTGACCTACGATGTTCAAATTTGGTGTGCTGGTTGATGATGGCCCAAGGACCTACCATTAAGTGACACAATTCCAAGTCAGTATTACAGTGTAATTGAAAGTTATGCGATGTTCCACACCCCTAGTTGTTAATTTTTTTTGCGTTTGCTTGATAGCGAGTTTAGTGTCGCTTAGAGAAGTTTTATGAGCCTGTAAGAGGAAGAATAAATTATCATATTTTATTTTGTAAAGCTGTGTCGTCATTTCCTGTGAAAAATTCGTAAAAATATAAAGATATGTATAACAAACAAATTTATACTCTGAGTCATTCAGGTTCTGCGATGTAAATTTTTCGCAAAATTGATTGACAATTAGTTTTGATGTGTAGTGAAAAATAAGTTTGACCAAATTCTTTAAAATTACGTAATACAATTTTGCATTCTCATGGCCTTATTTGAGGGATTATCCATTTTAGTTCGAAAACTACTCTAGATAAGTGCCTAAATACGTTCAATATAAATTCTTGGAATTATTCATCGCAAGGAACGCATAATTTTGAAAGATTATGCACGAACATCAGGAAACTTGATTGCAGGAAAAGAAGCAACGACGTGGTGGATATTTATTCTGAAATCTTGGGTCACAGATTTGAATAAATCTCGCTCATCCCTTGACATTTCGAAGAAAGTTTTAATCATGGACTAAAATGTGCTTGGGGTTGGTGATTGGGTTAAGTTTGTGTTCAAATTTATAAAGTCATATAATACTTATGATTTGAACATCAAGGTTGCGTGAGGTAATGGTTATTTCAAATGGGTTGATGCTAATGCTATTATAATGTAATGGATTTGTGTTAAAGGATGTGGGTTTTTTGTTGTAAGTGTGTTTGGATAAAATGAGTCGTCCATTTCCAAAAGTGCCTAGTTATCTTGGGGATAACTTTTCAGGAAATGAGAAAAACCTGTATTATATTAAACTCAAGAGTTAATTTATGACTGTCATGTTTATAAAATCTGTAAATAAATTAGAAACACAATTTACAAGGTCTTAGGTCGGTCTTATTTTATATAAATCAGTAATAAGCTGTTTTAATATGCAACTAGGCAGTTTAGGAATAGTTTTTTGTAATTAGCTAGTTTCGAAATTGGATCTTTTGCAATTAGCTAGTTTTGGCACTGTAAATGTAACTGGTCATTTTTGGAATTTAAAAACAACAATGAGACTGAATGCGATGTTAAAAAGTTTAAAACAAACTACTTTTATTTCCATATACACTTTTCCCAACACCTTCAATTGGCGCAGTATGACCCATATGTTGCCCTTGAGCCGTTAAGCTCCAACCAACCACAACACCTTTAACTCTCACTTCTTCAACATTTGCAATATTTAAACTTAATTTCTTTCACAAGATCACAAGAAAAGACAAAATAACACGAGACATAACCTCATAGAAATCACTCAACTTTCAATCAACACAGCTGAACAAAAATAAAGCTTGGCGTCCATTATCGCTAAGCAGAGCAGAGCGGAGTGGACTAGAGCCAATTACAAGGCTGCCAACGTCTACTGTAGCACGAGCCTCGTGCTACAATGGATGTTGACAGCCTTCTATTGAATCTAATCCACTCCGCTCTGCTCAGCGATAGTGGACGCCAAGCTTAACTGATTCCTTAAAAGTAACAGGTTAGCAAACAGTAATTTTTAGTAAACAGTGTAGAAATATAGGTCTGGACTATGAAAATGCCCCCCAGTTTTTCAGAATAAACAATTTTGTAGAAGCTTATAACAGAGTGGCCACAGAACCTGGAAATCAGGGAAATGTCAGGGAGCTTTTTAAAATTTAACGAAAATCAGGGAAATTTTTACACATGTTTTCCCGTTCATCTGTATTTTGGCGCCATTTACCCGGAGATTTGTCGTGATAAACGTTCAAAGTTTAATGTTGCTGAATTGAATAATTTAAATTTTTCATTACCACCAAAAATATTTTTAAAAAATTGGCATGTTATCTCTTTAGCATGCATGTTCTATTTGATCAGGGTGTCTACACATCTGGAAAAGCTTGAAAAATTGGGGAATTTGAAAAAAAGTTTGTTGTGAAATCAGATGATGAACTTTGGAATTCCTGAGAAATTTCCACCAACGAGGACTTGCGATTTTGTTTCACTACCCTTTTCAGAGTTCTGCGGCTGCGTTCACCAAGTGTTTTCGGCCTACCGGTTCGTGTTTCTGCCGTTTCACTGCCTCGACGTTTCCACTTCACATTTACATCACTCACAGTGGATTTAGGCTTCTGTAGAATGTCCGCAATCTCACGAACTGATTTCCCACAAAAGTGGCATCCCACTATTCTGCCACGATCAAACTCACTAAGCTCCTTTGACTTACTCATTGCCTCACAAACGCATAAATACAATCTGACAAACCACTACCAACACTTTTACAGCTTTCAATTACGTATCAAATTGCGTCACTCGCCAGAACCACTTTTTTAAGGGGTGTCCGGATACTTTTGGCCAGATAGTGTAGCAAGTTTCGGAAATGACTTCATGAAAGCCGCCATCTTAGATGCTAGAAAGTAGGTAGCTTTGGAACAGTATCTGAGTTTGCAACAAGACAGTTTTTGAAATGGAGGATTGAAATGCAACTAGGCCCGGTTTGAATTTGTACTCGATTTTCAGTCCTTTTTTTTTAAATAGGATTTAGAAACTTTTGTCATAGTAAAATTATTTTAAAATCTGTATTTCAATTGTGGCAACAACATGCAATTAAAATCGGAACTTTTCAAATTTTGTCAATTAGGCACGTTTGGAAATGAACGACTCAAAATGTCCTTAATTTGAAGAAGCTGCTATACTTAACAGAAAATTAAAAAGCATAAGAAAAATGTAAAATTAGATAACAGGATTCACATTGTTTTTAGAAAGAAATCACTGCACTTTCAAGTGGCCTAGTTTAATAGTTCTGAAGAAATTTATCAGTTTCACCACCCCGATCAAAAAGGCACAAGGCCGCCCTTTTATAAAAAAATTTTAGAGATAACCTAAACCCTTCCAGCGCTTAGTAGTAAAATAAAACGTGAGCAAAAAAAAAAAAAAAAAAAAAAAAAAATGGTACTAAAAATATTGAAGTTTTGATTTGCCAAAAATACAAATTTTGTGATTTATAATATTGGCATTAAATTGAAATTAAGGTTGCACAAAAAAAAAAAAATGAAAAAACACAAATTTAGTATAGAAGTAGTATATAATTATACAATGCATACATTAAAACGATACTAAAACAAGTTATAGAACCACTAAAAATAAAAACCTAATTATTAAAAATAATCCTTGAAAAAAATCCTTCCAGTTTCCTTGAAATATTTTGACATTTTATCTATATTGCTCCGTATTTGCGGTTTACTTTTGGATTTGGTCTTTAATACTCATCTTTCGAAACGTGTTTTTATTTAAAAACTACATACATCAACCTTCTTATGTCATTTCCATGCTTGAGGATTTTTGAAGTGAGTGGGTACCTATACTTAAAAGTTTGTAAAACATACCAAAAGCAAATTTTATTAAAATTCCACTATTAAATTTTCATAAGTACTCAAGTGAATCTTGGTTTAATCATTTTCTTCATAAACTAGCTAATTTTAAATCCCATTTACCGCCTTCTAAGGTTGCCGACCAAGGCAGGGGCCCGTTTTTTTTTTAGAAATGTTGATTTTAGAGGAAATGAAAAGAGGGTAATGCAATATAATTTATAAATAAATAAATAAATAAATAAATAAATAAATAAATAAATAAATAAATAAATAAATAAATAAATAAATAAACAAATAAACAAACAAATAAATAAATAAATGAATAAATAAATACATAAATAAACAAACAAACAAACAAACAAACAAATAAATAAATAAATAAATAAATAAATAAATAAATAAATAAATAAATAAATAAATAAATAAATAAATAAATAAATAAATAAATAAATAAATAAATAAATAAATAAATAAATAAATAAATAAATATTTATCAGCCTTGTAAGCATAAATTAAGAAGCATGTAGCGTAGAATGCATAAAATATAACATTTAAAGAGTATCTAAAATTGCCATGTTTGTAAATACGGAAGTGTTTTATCATAAAAAATGGTGAATTCACACACAAAGAAATTGCTTAGGCAGAGTGTTTTCGATGCGAGAGAAATTGCTTTTTTTTAGCCAACTTAATTGCTTCCTTTCATGCGAGAACTTATTCAAAATCGATCATTTCCTGGAGCAATAAAACACATTTTAACGGCATATTATGTCATTAAAAACGCCACCATATAGGAAGGCGTTATTTGTTCGTATTAATATGTTCTAGGGATAGGGAACTTAGGTCTATTTTCTAAAATGTAAAATTTTCTTCAATTAAAGAAACAAGCATTGTGTTTATTTAAAAAAAATTGTATTAGCTACAATTTTATTCGTTTATTTGAGGCGGGCAAAATCGGACAGCTAATTGGCCCATTTGTCGTGATACAATTGAGCTGAAAGATACTCTTTGTCGATGATAATACATTTTATAAAATTATGGAGGGAATAAGTTTTTAATTTAAATCCTTTTTATGCATTGCCCATTTTTATATTCATTAACACAGCGCCGTTTCTGGTATCTGCTTTAAATATTAAAAACATCTCTATGAACAAAATATGCGGTAAACTACTTTTCAAAATTTATTCATTACAAATGAATGTTAATTTATGCACTCTTATCCAAATATCTTTTATTTATTCTGATTAAAACAATTTTATTATTTATTTATTAAAACAATTTTGGCAACAGGAAATAGTTTCTTCAATGATCGATTAAATGCTATTTCAGCGCGATTGGATGACGTCAAGCTGTTTTATTAGTATTCCGTAAAAACTATCTTTTAGTGACAGTGACAGCCGCCAAAATTTGATAGAATGCAATTGACATCGAATCTATCTGCCAAATTTCAGCTCGATTGGATGACGGCCAAGTGGGTTACTTAAACCTCCCCAGATTTTCCCGCCATCGACATACCCAGCCAACCACTCACTCACCTACACTAAATAAAAGTTAATACAAAAGATTTTTAAAAAAGTCAATGTCCCGGGATCAGTGGATATTTTCCTTGTAGTGGTCAAGTTGTATGAACCCGTTCTGGGATTTGTTAGTCACAAGCATGTTCCACGTGTTGCCATTAGAGGTCGGCGATGTATCGATACGACGATAGTTTTATCGATATTTTTTTTTTTAAATATCGATACTAAAAATATCGTTACAAGTCACCGATATATCGATATTTTCAAACATTTTTAGTTTTTTGACGATCAGTTTGTAGTTCTATATGTTTTTTCGATTTTCTTTATTCCCTTTTCAAAACCTTCAAAGCAGCTGAAGTTTGGACTTGGTTGAGAGACAGTTATAATGGTTCCCTAACCAAAAAGAAAACGTAATGTAATGGAAAGATAAAATCATTTATTAATAGTCATTAACATAGAGCCGTTTCTGTTGCTAACTTGCGCTTGGAATTTGCATCTAATTTTAAATATTAAAAACATATCTAACGGAAAAATATGCGGTAAACTACTTTTCAAAAATTTTTCCTTAAAAATAAATGCGAATTTATGCATTGACATCCAAATGTATTTTATTTATTCTGATTGATAATATAATTTATTTATTAAAACAATTTTTATAATTTATTTATTAAAACAATTTTTATAATTTATTTATTAAAACAATTTTTATAATTTATTTATTAAAACAATTTTTATAATTTATTTATTAAAACAATTTTTATAATTTATTTATTAAAACAATTTTTATAATTTATTTATTAAAACAATTTTTATAATTTATTTATTAAAACAATTTTGGCATGAACTCATGAAAAGTAGGAATTTGCCCGAAAAACTTCGTCTCCGGCAAAATTGAAAATCAAATAATAATAAAAAATAAATAAATAAAAAAAAAAAAAAAAACATCTATCGATGTATAGATATTTTATCGATATTTTTTTCTATGCAACGATATGGTATCGATATTTATTTTGATCGATATTTCCGACCTATACTATGAACCCGTTCTGGGATTGGTTAGTCACAAGCATGTTCCACGTGTTGCCATACCCCATTCAAAAGAACGCCTGTAAGGTCGCTTACATTATTTCGATACAAGCTGATAGTGGTGACTTCAGTAAGAAAATAATAATCTTTATCCCGTAAGTAAAATGCACCGTCTATTTTTTTTTTTTTTTTTAATTATTTTTTTTTAATTTTACATTAGAGCTGAATAAAGTTTAAAAAAAAAAATAAACTCCTCAGTGAACATAGAACTCTTCTATAAAATAATATCACTGTGATAATGCTTTGTAATAATCTTAAGATGACGTTATAGTAAGGATCATTCCCTATACTAGCTATGTTACAATCTTCTAGGCCAGTGCATTTAGAATCTACTTTCTATAAAACCTTGAAGTTTTGGTGAGTAGGTACGAAAATGATCACTTAATGAAATGACATAAATTGTTTTCATTTATTTTCCATCTATTTAAAATGAAAATTAAAATAGCAAAAGACAAAACCAGGTGGAGCCACTACATATGCATTGACGTAAGGTTTTCAAACTTAAAATCAAATATATCAGACTTTATTTTCGAGTTTTTAATTTATGTCATTTCATTAAGTGATCATTTTCGTACTTATTCACCAAATTTCGAGGTTTTATATAAAGTAGTTTCTAAATGCACTGGGCTAGATGATTGTAACATAGAGAGTATAGGGAATGAAGGATCTTTACTAGGATTTCCTCTTAAATTTTTCTAAATAATCTAATCCTAAATACTATTCTTTTTTGACGAATTTTTAACGGCATAATCAGAATTTAAAAATTTCTCAAATGAATTTTTAAGAACTTAAACTATGCGAGTATTAGTATTTTGTTTTTATCCTGCTTCAAATTTACGTCAACATGTAATGCGGATTTGGAAAAGATTTATCAACTAGAAAGAAATTGATTCTACAAGTCTGCCAGTGCGTGACAGTTGTTTGAAACTTTTGTTTGTCTTGCGCAAGCTTCAACTTTTAAACTTTATTTTGTCATTTATGAACCCGATAATGACTATTACGAACAATTTAAGCAAAATAAATCCGTAGTTTTTGGATTATTATGTTTTGACTTTTACTTTGCTATGAATTTAGTTTAAAAATTTGTTTTTATTTAAGGCCTTAAATTTAAAAAAAAAAAAAAAAAAAAAATATTTTTAACTCTATTCGTAAAATCATAACAGTTATTAAAAAAACTTTTCTGGGACGTTATCGGAAAAGACGTCTTTAATAGTTATTTATTAGTAAAGCTAATAAACTTACCTATAGAAAAAAAGTTTTTGCTATATATCTTTTATATACAATGCCAATTACAATACCATTACAATTACACAATTCTGTGTGTAATTGTAATGGTACCAGTACATTCTCGCCGAGACAAGACGAACGGGTGCAAGTGGGAGAGTACTTGGTGCGCTTTGCTTCTTCTGTCCTGATTCGGCCTATCTCGCATCGCCTACGCTCGGGCTCGCATGCGCTCCGTCTGGAATCAGTTTGTCTGCTCGAGTGGGAGCGTATAAATTTACCTCCATTTCGACTGAGACAAAGAAAAAAAACCTCTCAGCGGCTCGTCTTGTCTCGGCGAGAATGTACTGGTACCATCATAGAGTTTGACGACTATCAAAAGAACACCAATTCCATACTATCGAAAAACATTATTTTGTTCCTCTGAAAACTTTGTAGAATGCACTGTGTCTATAGAACGCAAAGAGTCTGTTAAGATTCATCTTAATTGGATGACGGCAAGCATATTAATTTACTTTAGTATTTAAGAATAGTGTCACCAGTTCACCCTACTCATTTCTCGGTGGATCATTATTTCTCGCGTTTACGATTACGCAGTAAATTTATAATGTAGTTACTCAAACAAAGCACACATTTATTACCATTTATTGATTTACTAGTTTAAACTTAGGTTGAATTACAACTTAAAGAGCCGCAAATATCCAGGATGTAGCGTCACCAACTCGTACAAATATGTGAAATGTGAACGCGCTTTAAAAGTGCAGGCACAGGTTGTAGTAGTGTGTGGCATTATTCGCTGTTCGAGGAAAAAGGAAAATGGTAGATTTTGATTAATAAAGTAAAAAGGTAAATTTTAAGGAGAAAGGAGGATTAATAGACTGAGAGGCGACTGTAATTTTTGGACCCCATTGAACATCATTCTGAATTTTTTATAGAAATTAGAGAAAAGTGAGTAGATTACGAATCCACTGGTCTGCCGTGGCAAAAATGGCAGAAACTGGTCAAAAATTGACTTTTAATAAGTTGAACTAAATCCAATTGCCAAATGCGCCATAACTTGCCAAATAATGAGCATTTTTTTTTATTTGGTAACCCTCACTCTTTAATTTTCAATTAAGAAGGTTGCAGACGATTCAGATATCTGGCGACGGTCTACTTGCATCTATTAAAAGGAAGCCAAGTTGGCAATAAACATTACGTCACTGATGACGTAACTAATGTAGCCAATTTGGCTTACTTTTAAAAGATACAAGTTTTCCGAGCCAGAGATCAGAAATCGTTTGCGCTTTTTCTCATTGAAAATCAAAATGCAGTGGGTTGCCAGACGAAAAAGTTTGTTCTCTTTTTGGTGAGTTATGACATATTTGGCAATCGGATTTTAGTTCAACTCATTCCAAGTCGATTTTTGATCAGTTTCGGCCATTTTTGCAACGGCAGACCAGTGGATTCCTAATCTACTCACTTTTCTCCAATTTCTATAAAAAATTCAAAATGATGCTCGATGGGGTCCATAAATTGTAGTTGCATCTCGGACTATAAGTGTTCTTTAAAATCTCAACACAGGAGAAGAGTCGCATATGGCTCCAAAACGCTGTCTTCCAACTCCTGCACTAGGCTCAAACAATCCACATGACTCCTTCAAAAATTGGATTATTTTAAGAACCCATCTGCAACGAGCGATTCGCCCATTATCTCCGCTTTCCTTCAAATCTCACAATAAGAAAGAACAGTTGTTAGACTCTCTTTTTTAAAAAAACCTTCTTTCACGGATAAATATTATGGTTCAACGGTCACACACACTCCTCTCTCTTTTCTTGAAAAAAAAACAAAACCTAAAACTGGGAGAAAATAATAATAGACGTCTAAAAAGAACAAGAAACGACAGAAATTCAGCAGATAGGATAGCTTTTTTTTTAAACCGGAAACCTCCTCGTCAGAGCTGTCAACGAGGTTTGCTGATGCTGATTGACTTGATGACGGATATCGTAAACTATAGGCAATCATGTCTCTTTGGATTCTTGCCGAAGATCCGGAACAGTCTTCCAGTGTTTTGGGGATTTCTCTCCTCATTGCGACTTCGAAGCGTAACTAATGTAAAGACTTGAGAGGTGTCAGTGTTAAATGTTTTTAAGAATACAATTGACGACTTAACACTTATATGCGTGAATTTTTATTTTTATTAAATAAAATTTGAAATCAACTGGAAAATGGGTGTAGCTAATGGAGTAAAAAAAAAAAAAAAAAAAAAAAAAAAAAAAAAAAAAAAAACCATAAGAATTTTGGATATGGATGTATTTTTACATCACAAAAAAAAAGGTACATTTTCTTGCATAAATTTATCAGTATATGCAAAAGTATTATTTGTTACTCTTAGATTGTTTCTACCCGAAAACAATTTTTCTTGTGTGTTTTTATTACTTTTTATATAAATTATTGTAATTTATAACTCAGCTTGGTTTGGTATAAAAGTAATGACAGATGCAGTAAATTTGTAGTTCATTTTTGTTTGGAATGAGCACAACGATTCAGTTCATTCTTTCTGAAAGTTGAGATTTTTCTCTTTTCTTTTGGCCATCATCCAGCATAAGCAATATATTATATCATTAAGGCATTTTAATAACGCGTACAGTGAAAGGTGCTATCTACCTCAGTCGGAGATAAGAGAAAAACGAACGTCAACAAAAGTTCGATGCAACTGAGACTGTGACGCATGGTGGATGCATTCCTATTATTCTGATTACTCCGTATTTCGACTAAGAAGATGCCAGGTGGATGTTAAGTAGCATTTATTGCTTGAAATAAATTACCATTTATTGCTTTAACAATTTATTGTTAGGTTGAATTACTTAGAACTTGAAGAGCCACAAATATCCATGAGAGGAGCCACGGTCTACCGACCATATGGACTTAGTAAATTCATATACTTAGTATATTCATGTACACCGTCTTAGTATATTCATATCGGTTCTTATCAAAACGCCAGTCCTAAATTTCGCAACAGTTCAATTTGTTACAAGCGTATCGTGCGAAATTGATGTCGCTTAACATGAAATCTATCAGACGAAGCAATTTATCGAATTCTTTTTACCTAGCAAAAGAGGGCACACTTCGTGACTATCCCTAAGATTTAAAAACTCTTCTCTATGATTGGCCGATTGAGGGTGCTTCCAGCGGATCGATACTGATGGTAGTAATTATTTTCTATTGGATAAATATAAGAGGTCAAGAACCCATAATACGATGGGCTGAAATACTGGCGAGTTACAGTCAGCATTTTTGTGGGAATGAGTGTGCTTTGAGTTAATGCTTCGAAGATTTTATGGTATTAATTTTTATTAAGCTGACGAATTTATTGTGCGTAATAATTTTCCAAAAGAAAATGTATTGTTTGCTAAAATTATTAAGGTGAAATAAATAAAAATACAGCATTCGTTTAAATATTTTTTTAATGTAGGGTGATTTAAAAGTAATGGGATATTTGAAAAATCCATAATTCCCAAGCATTTAACAGGATAATGCATTTTTTTCACAGAATCGTTTAAAAAAAAAAAAACACTAATTCTTCAATAGCATTAAGATGCCAAAAGTATCTTTATTTAATGAAAAATACTATTTTCTTTTACAAGGAAGGGGGAAGAAGATTTTGTTTCTGATAATTTTAAAACTACATTTTTCTGCTGGCAAATGTTCGTGATTTATCAATTTTTAAAATATCTTGTTACTTTTATTTGACCTTGTATAATTATAGAATGGTTAACCTCAGTTACACCGAGTATTTTAAGCATTAGAATTTCAATATATTCCAAATTCAATAGAAATTTATTGCACTCACAGCAAAATTGCCTCTTCATTTACTTATATATAAAGTACATTGATTTTTAATTTACCTAAAATTTGTAATCTATAATAATAAAACAAAGAATCTGCCTGTCTGTGTATCATAGAAAGCTACTTAAAATAGGAGTAGAGCTCTGAAATTTTCAACTTAAGTAGTTTTGGCCTTCTATTTGGACATTTTAAAAACAGAATGCAAAAATTTTAATTAGTTTTTTTAATTAATTAAATTTATTTTTACTAAATGACTTTTTAATAGGACGACAGCTCAGAAATTTTTAACATTAGTAGTTTTAAGATTCTAATTGGACTTTTGAAAAACAGAATGTTAAAATTTTAATTAGTTTCTTTATAGTTGATTTTTTGTTTTAATTTATTAAAAAAAAATTATAGAACAATTTCTGATAGAGCAACAATCTGAAATTTTAAACATAAGTAGTATTGGAATTCAAGCTGGACTTTTGACAAACAGATTGTTAAAATTTTAGTTTTTTAATTAATTTTTTTACAAAGCAACTTCGAACAGGAATAGAGCTCTGAAAGTTTCAACATAAGAAGGCCTTCTGATTGGAGGTTTGAAAAACTGAATGTTAAAATTTTAATTAGTTTTGAAAGATATTTCTTTAATGTAAATTTCATGTGTCTACGACCCACCTGATAGCTGTGTTGTAGCGCTGCGGTCTCACATAAAAGTGCCGGGTTAAAATCCTGGTTAAGGCATGGATGTTCGTTGTGGTTCGGAATCCACGCTAAGTAGTAGTTTCCCGGCATGATTAGCCGTCATTGAGTATAAAAATAGGCCATTGAGCGAACACTTCAAGACAGTGTCTGTGCTGCTCCCCTGAGAAGTTATTTGAGAAAAATTGATATTCCTTTAATTTTTATCGCCATTGTACATAGTAAGAGTGACGCCTCGATCTTTAAATCAGGTAAACTTGCATGGAGCTATAGCAATATTCATTACAATAAACAACTGCCTGAGTAAAAACATAATGGAGATTTAAATACGGCAATCAACACATGAAATATATGATAATGAACAATTTACATTTTCAGTCATTTTACCTGCGTACATGACCGCTTTGATGCTTTATGAACGGAGAAAATATGAGTCAATATATTATATGTAGTGCGCTCTATCTTTGGTGTATTACTACCAACTTCCTGCAATTACCGCTTGCCGATCATGAGCTCCCGCTCACGATCGCTTGAAAATATAGAATTGCTCAAAAGCGGTTAAAATGTAGCATCATATTGGTAAAGTAGTGGTATCATATTTTTAAATTTAATTTCTTAAAATTGATATCAGGAAGCCTTTCGTTGGAGGGCATAGTGTGTCAACATATTTTATAACAAAACATGGAAAATTTACGCCTATTATCAATTGATATTAAAGGTATTCTTAATTAAAGTTCTTCTTATCAACTGATCTGGATAATATTTTACTCTGAACCGATGTTTTATTTTCTACAGATATAATTTTTCAATTATATCAATCAAGTATACAAAATTTTCATGAAAATCTGTTTCTAACGAAATGAGTTTTATATACGAAAAAATGTCATGGGATTAATTTTCTTTTCTGCGAACGAAAAGAGCGATGGCCTTGAAAAGCCTGTTCGTGAAGTGTCAAAAGCTGGGTTCAAAAAAAAAAAAAAAAAAAAAAAAGGGAACAAAAAGAGAAAAAAAATTAGTTTTGAAACGCATGAGGTGAAAAAAAATTGATACACATCTTAATAAGAAAACTGTAAAAAAAAAAAAAAAAAAAAAAAAAAAATAATAATAATAATAACTTCCGATCTCGCATTCACCTCAAAGTTTGGAGAAAATACAAAAAATAACTACTTTTCCTAAATTTTTTTTAATTTCTAAACGTTATATATTTGAAAGGCAATAGTTTGCAATGTGTAGTGAAAGGGTGGTATAACACAAGAAAACACTATTTTATGCATTTTTAAAACATATATTAATAATTAAAAATACTCAAAAGTAAAATTTTTTGTAAGAAATAATGATTTCTCTGTAAAATGGGTACTAATGCAATTTCTTACATTGTTTTTTTTTTTTTTTAATATGCTATTGTTTATTTAGTTCACTTTTTTCTCGAGCTTTCAATCCCAGTGATGCACTTAGAAGGAAACTTCAGTCGGGCATTATG
The DNA here is from genome assembly GCA_963978545.1 of Linyphia triangularis. Lineage (NCBI taxonomy): Eukaryota > Metazoa > Arthropoda > Arachnida > Araneae > Linyphiidae > Linyphia > Linyphia triangularis. The sequence goes on from OZ021730.1 coordinate 33,927,119, forward strand.
GATCTTAAAAAAAAAGTATTGCCCTAACGTTTTTTGCGTCAGCGCCACCCACTTTTTGTCTCGTCTCTCTACATAAACGTTTCACAGCTTATGAGTTACAAGGAAACGAGTTATTTAATGATTCGATGTGATTTCAATGGTCCCTGCTGGCTAATTCACCAGACATAGACCAATCCCGATGTGGAACCTTATGAATCGGTCGTTGGAAACAATATTAGCCAATCTCACCCAATTCTGGATAAAATATAGAAGAGGTTTTGATACGCTGATGCACAGTTTTAAACTTGGGATATTGTATGTATGAGAAACAAAACTATGTGGTGGTTTTGACTTGTTTGTTTGTTTAAAAATCGTGTATTTTGGAACTATGCTCGGCTCGCGGCCTGACAAGCCAATCTTCCAGTCTTTCACAGTTTCCTCTAATACAGCTGTGCTACCTCGGATGAGCCAGTCTTAACTAATTAATGTTCGTTTGTTACTTTTAACAAAGGAGGAAACCTATTACAAGCTTCCAATTAATTATGTCCACGTAATCAGTGGCAATAATGTTAAATTTGGTTGCCTTGAAATGACTGATTGTCTTTCTCTAAGAAAGTTCTCGAGATTTCAGAACCCGACGCCTCAGTTCGTTTACATTTCTCCTATCGTACAAAATCATTGCCGAAATCAAATTTTTTGGCTGAAGGAAGGAAGCATTTCGTTCAGTAACTGAGTTTAAAACTTCCAGTAAATATTCAGGGAGGTATCGAGATAATCGAATTGCTTCATATCTGTTTTTAGGTCCTTCAGAAAATTAACTTTATTTTTAGATTCGAAATCAATGCATGTAACAATTTTAAAAAGAGAATACCACTTGCTTAAGTTCATCCGATGGTTTACATTCACTGGCATATACTTTAAATACTCTGCTTTCTGTTGTTAGCCATCTGGAGTGTGAAAGGGGATTGGGTTTGCGAGATATATCAAGAAGATATAACTGATCTCAAAAATATCAAGAAGATATAACTGATCTCAAAAATATCAAGAAGATATAACTGATCTGTGCTCAGTACTTTCATAGCAGCTTGAGGAATTGAACATTCAGCACGTAAAGAATCAGACAAGGGAAATTTTTCACAGTTCTCCAATTTTTGATCTATGAATCTTTGATTTTTGATCTCAAGAAAGATGTTATCCCTGTTGTAGTACAATCTACGTGTTTAAATAGGCGTCTGAATGGTAGTTCCTTGGAATATCGGAGGTATATATCCCAAAGTAGTGGTCTCCCAACGTGCAATTTGATCTGTCAGATTATTTCCAACCAGTATTTATAGCAGTCCCAATCACAGCCACATGCGTTATGATTCAGTGAATAAGCAAGTAAGTTTATGAACTTCAAAGGAAGAGAAGGTGCCACGAGAAAGGCCACCCAGATTGAAACCCACCAAAACACAGTTTTTATCAATGTTTTAAAGGTTCTATCCACTTCATTCGACACAATACGAAATAATGTACCTCGATAATTTAGTGATAGGTGTATTTAACAAATTGATGGAAAAAGGGTATTTTTTGTATTTATTCAAAACTTTGAAGAGAATGCTTGAAGTAAATAAAACAATTTTAACAAAAATATGTAAAAAATAATGTTAGTATGCATTTTGTAGAAAAATCATTTTTTTAACAAAAAAATTATTTTTGAATATTTTTAATTATTAATATGTGTTTTAAAAATGTATAGAATAGTGTTTTCTTGTGTTATACCACCCTTTCACTCATTGCAAACTATTGCCTTTCAAATATATAACGTTTAGACATTTAAAAAAATTTAGGAATATAGTTATTTTTTGTATTTTCTCCAAACTTTGAGGTGAATGCGTGATCCTAAAATATTATTTTTTTTTTTTTCAAATTTTTTTTTACAGTTTTTCTTATCAAGATGTGTAACAACTTTTTTCATCTCATGGGTTTCAAAAACAATTTTTTTTTCGAACTACCCTACTATATACACCTATGATGGATCACCGCAACGCGTGGCCATACAGCTAGTTTTCTATAATAATAAAACAAGCTGTGTGTCTGTCTGTGGCTCTGTGGATCTATAGAAACCTACTTAAAATTGGAGTAGAGCTCTGAAATTTTCAGCATAAGTAGTTTTGGCCTTCTAATTGTATACATCATAAACAGATTGTTAAAATTTTTATTAGTTCGTTTTTAATTAATTTTTTTAATTAATTAATAAATATGTTACAAAACGATATTGAATAGGGCTACAGCTCTGAAATTTTTAACATAAGTAGTTTTGGCCTTTTAATCGGACTTTTAAAACACAGAATTTTAAATTTTTATTTTGTTCTTTTTTAATGAATTTTTTTAATTAATTAATAAACATTTTTAAAAACGACTACTAATAGGGCTACAGCTCTTAAATTTTCAACATACTTAGTTTTGGTCTTCTAATTGGACTTTTGAAAAACAGAATTTTAAATGTTTATTTAGTTTCTTTTTAATTAATTTTTTTAATTAATTAATTACATTAATAAATTTACAAAATGGTTTCTAATAGGGACTCTAAAATTTTCAACATAAGTAGTTTTGGCCTTCAAATTGGACTTTAGACAAACAGAATTTTAAATTTTTGTTTAGTTCGTTATTAATTAATTGTTTTAATTAATTAATATATATATTACAAAACGATTTCAAATAGGGCTACAGCTTTGAAATTTTCAACATAAATAGTTGTGGCCTTCTAATTGGATTTTTGAAAAACATAATTTTTTTTTTTAAATTCATTAACAAATATTTTACAAAATGATTTGTAATTAGGCTACATATTTCTGAAATTTTCAACACAAGTAGTTTTGGCTTTCTAATTGAACTGACAAAAAAAAATGTTAAAATTTTAATTTGTTTTTTAATTAATTTTTCACAAAAAGCAACTTCGAATAAGCCTAGAGCTCTGAAAGTTTCAACATAAGTAGTTTTAGCCTCTAATTTTGCTTTCCACAAACACGTGTTAAAATAATCTTAAAGGGGTGTTGTATTATTGTATTAACGAGGATTTTTTTTTCTTTACAAGGGAGAGGCCTCCAATATTGAGGCTTTACATAGCAATTAGATTTTAGTGAGTGAAGTGAGCTTATGCTTACGCAGCAATGAACAATTCAGCTAGCGAAGCGAGCCTATGCTTGAATTGCAACCTTTTAACGAGTGAAATAAGACTGTGTTTATGTGTCCATGAACTTTTCAGCGAACGAAGCGATCTCGATTTTGCGTAGCGATGAACCTTCCTACGAGCGAAGCGCCAAAAACTGAGTCCTATACACGAATGACAGATTTCCGCAACGCGAGGCCTCACAGCTAGCTAAAATATTGCACGTGTTAAAATTTCGTAGCTAAGCACGGGTATTTAGCTAGTTTTTAATAAAAATGTGAATGCTGATAATATTACTCTGTAATTCTCTTTCTCTTAGTCTCTTCAAAGTCAAGTGACTTTGCTACTCATTTTTTTTTAAACACATTTGATGATGTATTTTATATCGTATAATTTAATGTACATTATTGTATTTAACGTACATTAATGATGTACATATAAGGTCTTGAATTTTTTTGTATTGTTTTTCGTACTACATAATTACCTACTCAGTAAAATTAGGTTGAGTCCCATTATTTTATTTTAGCTTAAAATATTTAATAAAATATAACGAGCCAAACATTTAAATTTTAAAACGTCAAATCGGCATTAATCACTGAAGATACCTGTTGGGTTGTGTCAAGTTTTTATGTAATATAATGAGATTACATCTGCATTACTTCACTGTTAAAAATTTTGTTCCACCATGCACCAAAAATTGGTTCCCATTTAGCTGCCACCAACATTTGGTGCTTAGTTTCACGATTTAATGGTGCAACCTCGGACCGTAATCACCATTAAATCGCGAAACTAAGCACCAAATGTTGGTGGCAGCTAAATGGGAACCAAATTTTGGTGCATGTTGGAAATTTTTTTTTAACAGTGTTGCAGAACTTTTTTAATTGAAAACTATACGAATTATTTAGGATCTAAAAATCGAAAGTAATAAAGGATTTAAAAACTGTTCAAATATTTAGATGTGCTGCTTCAAAACAAAGCCTCAATCAAACACCAGTTTGACGATACCAAATGTCTATCTTGAAAATGTAAATTTCTTATAATCAAAAAGAAAATTGTGACTCTTTATATAATGCAAGAAATCTATCAGAAAAAAAAAAAAAGAAAAAAAAAAAAAAAAAAAAAAAATTATAATAATAATCGATTTTTTTCTCGCCAAATACGTCTTAGTATCGGAGGTATTTTTTCTTTTCACTCATAATAGAGAAATTCATCAAAATTTCAATAAAATCGGGGGATTTCGGAATTGGGAGGCGTTTTGAATGGAAATGGTAAGTTTACGTTTTAAAACCTAACGCTTGTTATAAGCTACAAGTTCCGATTTTTTTCATTTGGCGTTCGAAATATTATTAAATGGAAAACTTCCTCATTTCCTAACCTCTGACCTCACTCAAACCAATTTTAAAATTCCAAACCAAATGATCACTAATATTCTTCAAATAAAAACCCTCAATGGCAACACAATTACTCTGGAGTGGGTGTGAAGAGCTCGACCCACCCAAACAAAATAACAACGATACGCACACATCCTCACCAGACACGTTTAGGGTACAAAGAATACACTGAATATAGTCTATAAACATCAACTCCCCCCACCCTCATAGTACACGGGGAAGGGGAGAATGTTTTCGTATTTTATACTAGCAAAAGACCTCTTAAATGTTCCCCCGCATCGCTGCCTTTCGAATGTTATTACTCACTCCCAAATGATCCCTGGTGTTGGGGATCTCTATGGTGGGGATGAGGAGATTGTTTGGGGGGGACGTTCACAAAGTGCGCCAAATATGGGACAAGAAAGTTTTGCCTGGAGGGGGTTTATATATATATATATATATATATATATATATATATATATATATATATATATATATATATATATATATATATATATATATATATATATATATATATATATATATATATATATATATATATATATATATATATATATATATATATATATATATATATATATATATATATATATATAATCAAAGTAAAATAGTGTTGACACTCTTAGGATATAAAAAAGCAGCCGAGATTAAACAAATGTAAAAATTTATTGTCAGAGAGTCTGAAGTGGGTTTGAGTGACGTTCTACAATGTTCCAAGTGGTTCTCGCTAACTGGAGAAATTACGAGAGCAATCTAATAGCTACATTGACGATTACAATGCGAATACATTACATATATATATATATATATATATATATATATATATATATATATATATATATATATATATATATATATATATATATATAAACCCCCTCCGGGCAAAACTTTCTTGTCCCATATTTGGCGCATGTCATCAATACTTTTGTAGTTTCTTAATCTGTCACCAATATTATGACAAACTATTATATTGGTTTTTGGCCAGTTTTCGAGTCATACAAAACAATCCAACATTTATCTAGATCCCATGTTATTCCTATTTTCTTGATTATAAATTAATATAAGAAAATTTTCTCGTTTAATTAAATTTAATTATAGAAATAGTAATAGTTTAGGTTACAGGACAAATACCAGTATCTGGCTGATTTTGTTATATATTTATGCCGTTTGAAATGCAAGTGCATGTAGCACTGATACCTTATATCAATTATAACAACATTTAAAACATCCATATTTTTATATTTCTTTTAAACGACACTTTAAATTGAACTTAAGTAGACCGACAAAAATGTTTAATAATTTTCTAATGTTAGAAGATTTAAAAATCCTTTATAAATCCCAGGTTCTGTTCTTGTACGTAATAGTTTCTTTATTGTGATACGGTAGGCAAACTCTGTCTGGATAATGATAGATTAAAAATGCGTTATTTTTAAACTATTTACGATTGCTAAGTGTTTCTTATTCAATTATTAAAAACACCAGGATGTTAGGGATCCTAGGAGGGTTCTGATCCTAAAAATCCTCCCCCTGGTTGCGCTCCTGGTCAGTTGGATTGTACGCTAAACGACTTATTTTTATGCACAATGAGGCTAATCAAACCGACCTACAATAAATAATTATTTTTTCAAGCTTGAAATTTTACTTTCAATTACCCATATGTTTACACAGGGTATTGAAAGAGTAGCGTTCGGTCAAACAGAATATATATATATATATATATATATATATATATATATATATATATATATATATATATATATATATATATATATATATATATATATATATATATATATATATATATATATATATATATATATATATATATATATATATATATATATATATATATATATATATATATATATATATATATATATATATATATATATATATATATATATATATGTCAATGCTGCGATTTTTAATTTTTTTTAAATTTTTTTTATGTATATGTAAAAATTATTGACAAAAGTATCTCCAAACTGGTCATATTTATTTAAATGATTGAAAATATGAAAACAGTAAATAACACCATACATTTTAATGACCTATATTATAGTGTAAGTGAAAGTTGTGCAATGCTCCACTTCCCTAGTTTTTCGATACATTGTGTTTGGTACCAAATGAAAGATACAGAAAATTGGATTCTAAAATATGTTGTATTGTGTGGCTGGTTGTAACTTTTATCAACAAATCATCTTAAAATCTAAGAGACCCATCCCTACATTGGAATTTCGAAATTTACAAACCTACAATTGAAACTAGCAGTGTGGAACATCGCACAACTTTCGATTACATTTTAATACTGACCAACGAATTCAAATTTGATATGGAATGGTGTTATTTACCGTTTTCATATTTTCTTTACAATAACTTTTACATGGGCCAAAAAAGGAAAAAATACTCCAAAATGGTGAAATCGGCAATGTTTTTCGTAAAACATGACATTATCCATTCTTGTGAGTGAAACAGAGAAAAATCAATCGTTGATGGGCAATGCTCAAGGGCATAGAACTTTGTGTTTTCAACTTTTTCCTCTTTTTCGTAATTGCGGAGGTGGGGATGTTTAGAACACCTTAAGTGGCATTAGCATAACGAATTGTTAGAGCCATTTATTAGCATTTGCTGAAAAACATGATTTTTTCAATGCCATCTACCTTATGCTCATGCTCAATTTTGACGAAAACCTTAATGGTAGGTTCCCTGGCCATCACTAACCCTTACACTAAATTGGAACATCGTAGGGATTCGTTCAGGAGCAGGGGCGTAGCCAGAGATTATTTTCGGGAGAGCATATGAAATTATAACTTAACAAATCATAACAATACTTTTTGTTATTAATGCCAAATATATTGTTACAGGTAATTTTTCCTACGTATATTTAGGAATTCAAACACATTTTAAATAAATTTACAAAAAAATCTTTAGGTTTTTGAGTTCTAATAGCAAGCTAAAAAATTTCGGAAGGGGATATATCCCCAAATCCCTTCCCCTGGCTACGTGTTTGTTCGGGAGTTATGCCACTCAGATAAACATACAGACATTTGTCAAAGACCATTATTTTTAAATCAAAATGTTCCTAAACGCGGAGAAATGCAAACAAATTTTTTTGACCAAAACGATACTTTCATAACCCGATGTTAATAGATGGGACATTAAAACTAAAAAGGTAAAAATTAGAAAGTTTAAGATTAAAAATACTTTTTAGTGGTGATATTTATAGTTTTTATCAAATTGTCCGAAATTCCAAAAAAATGCATTTAATTTTGCCACACAATAATATATCTGACTTTATATTGTTAAGAATTTTTCTCAGAGGCAATGATGGCACAGTTTTTAAGATAAAAACTATTATTTATTCTCTTCAGAAAACTCACAAAATTTATTCACAGACAACAGTGTAATCACTCACAAGCTTCAGTAAGAACAACTTCAAATACAGCGATTATACAAGTCCACTCTAGTAGGTAAACAAAGCGATCGGCTTTCATCGAAGTCCGAAGTCAATCTGAAAACTTTCCCGATCTCCAGTCTTTTTTATACTTGGCGCGAGAGAACATTCTCGAAATTTCCAGCCAATTCATCAAGAAAGAAACATCTCGAAATTTCTCGATTGCTTTAGGTGTTGCCACCTTTTCTAACCTGTATAATCGCTGTTAATAAACGAAATAAAATAAAATAAATTACAATAGAATTTTAAAATAATACGTCACTATTTACACTATATACAGACAATTTGAGCAACAATATCATAGGCAATAATAGACACTCCCCTATCAGGTAAATGGAGCTTTATCCATGGGTTTTACCGTCACCCATGTGTGGTCTTGGAGGGGGTTGGGGTGCTTTTGAGTCATCTAGAGATTTGTCATCGTGTGGTACTCATGGGCAACCTATGCCGTGTGCTGGGACGGTGGGTCTTTTGTTAAGGGAAGAATGGGGGGTGCAAACATAGTAAGTAATACTTGGGGGAGGATATAGCGTGGGTCGGCTGGCAATTAAGGTGAAAGGATCTGAAAATTGATAAACATATATGAAAGATGGGAAGTTTTGCAGGGTTTTTTTTGCTGGAACAAACTGAAAATAAGATTCTGTTTTTATGTTTTGGTGGTTGTTTTCAGATTATCTGGAGCCGTCAGCAACACGAGGGCTATAATGCGCCGAAACATTCGTAATTAGACAAGCCAACATACATTTACAAATACCCATGCCTAACACGGGACTCGAATCCGCAACTTCGCGGTCTAGCTAGCACGCTAACCACTATACCGTTTGGTCGGCTTGTTTTGGTAGGGACGAAGATTTCGAATTCGGAAGGTTATCGTATTTGATAAAATTTTAAAATTCGAATGTTTTGAAAATATTAACTCTTTTAAGGGGTAGTCCTAGTATAGATAATTCTCTATATTCTCTATGGTACTACCTTCTAGTCCAGTGCATTTAGAAACTACTTCGTATAAAAGCTTGGAATTCAGTGAGTAGGTACGAAAAAGATAACTTAATGAAATGCCATAAATTGTTTTCATTTAATGTCTATCTATTACAAACGAAAATTAAAATAGCAGAAGATAAAACCAGGTGAAGCCACATAATATGCATTAACATCAGGATTTCAAACATAAAATAAAGTATACAGTAGAACCTTGATTAACCGCCCCTCCTTTATCCGGAACTCTCTGTTAACCGGCAATCATTTAGTCGACATCAAAAATCTCCCAAATGAGTAATAAATCATTTGTTCCTTTTTAAACCGTAATCTTTTCCCTTGCTCTAAAGTTACATAAGTAATGATGAGGCTTTTGACTGTTTTTCTAAAGAACTGACATGGTTAGAGCAACCTTCGAAGGCAGATCAAACTGAACTATTGCCTTGAAAAAGACTCTGGGATAGAGCAGCGAAACAAAGATTATCAAGATTATTGCAACAAAAACTCATTTCCAACAATTATGTCATAAAAAAAAATTAAAAGTCCTGTATTCAATAAACGAAAATCATTTACTTTTTTTTTTTTTACAACTCTCTTTTATCCGGAATTTTCGCTTAACCAACCTACCTTTGGTTCGAATTAGGTCGGTTAATCGAGATTCTACTGTATTAATGACTATTTTTGAGTTTTTAATTAATGTCATTTCATACAGTGATCTCTATCGTTTCTACTCACCAAATGTCAAGGTTTTATAGAAAGTAGTTTCTAAATGCACTGGGCTAGAAGATTGTAACATAGCGAGGATAGGGAATGATCCTTACTAGGTCTTCTTCTTAAAAGAAATGAGTAATTAGCTGAAAACTTTCGGTTCAAAATATTTGAATTTTTCTGATATATTCGTGGTGTAACCATGGACTATTCACGAATTGAAAAAGGGCTCGTACTGAATAGAGAAACGTATTCCTCTGCAATTTCAATTTTAGGACGGCCCCTTTTTTTAAGCCGTGAAAAAGCCATAATTTCAATCACGAATATCCTTCAATTTTACAAGTAACTTCACGAAAAATTTACTTATATAATATTGTTGTGAACGTCTTTTAATAGGACTTTTTTGCCGATCTCCTTTAGTTTTGTAACTTCCATCAATCGCCGCTAGGGGTGCTGTATGCTATATTAAAATATTTAGCATAGTCCCTTTACTATAGGTGTAGGCTACTTCTCCGATTATAAGGGACGTTGTTTCAAATTTAAAGTTTTGAAAAGGATTTTAGGAATAACTCTGTATTTTTTTATTTTTTATCCTTGATTACATAATGCATAAAAAGAAAATAAAACCTTCAATTCTATACTAAAAGCAATACGTGCGAATGGACAGTTCCCACATTTTTAAAAATTTTTTTTTTTTATTTAATTCTAAATGTTTCGAAAAGGCCATAAACAGAAATTTTTTTGCTCGATGCGCTTTTTTTTTTTTTTTTTAATTTGCAATCAAGCTTCCGCTGTTAGACGTTTATTCGAAATGACGAAAACGATTCATTCGGCTCGAATTGAATGTGACGTCAAGCTTCCCAAACATCTTGGCATGAAATGCGGCAGTGGAAACCAGTTTTTGCAAGTTTCTCGCAAGTCACGCCAACCTGTACAGGATATAGCAATGGTCTACCAACACCAACTATTTCAACGCCAACTATTTGGCAGAAACCTCACGATAACCATAGAATCGGAAGGAAGCTTTGACGTCACGGCTGGTTCTGGCTCGGTTTTGGGGCATTTTGTTTTCTTAATGTTTAAATAACTAATTTTTTAAAAGAACTTTTGCTTAAATATTTGGAATCAGGAAGAAATTCTTCATAAATATAAACTATAATTTCACTTATTTTTAAAAAATGCGGGAATTGTCCATGACAGCTGTGAGAAGAAGAGGGGGATATTTGTTCTAGATCTTGGATCATAAATAAGCTCTGTGGTGCTTGCTTGAGGGTTTGGTCATTACTATGTCATTTCAGATAGTTCCTAGTGGAGAATAAGAAAGTAAAGGGGAATAAGGCCAGAACTTAGATTAGCTTGTCAGAGCAAACACATGCAAGGAGGGGCGGGGGGAGGCTAAGCAGATGCTTGTACTAAAGTGGAGTACAAGGCAGAACATAAAGCGATAGGGTACATTTGTCATGACAGTGACAGTAAAATAAATTTTTTAAATCAAATACATTTTAAACACAAAAATACTCGGGTCACAAACTGGTATAGCCTATGACCGGGAAGAAAATATAAATTATTATAACAAATATATCATCATGAAACGTTGCATCTGATTTTTCGTGAGCTTAAATGCTCATGACAATTCACCATGATGGATTGTGAGGAATTGCTTTGGTGATGATTAGTTTTCTGGTGATATTCTTCTTTAAAATTATGAAAAAAGAGCAACTTACTAGTTATAAACTATTAAGTGATAAATATATATGATTCCTTGAACCTTTGACAAATTCTCAACTATACGAGTGCATTTGAAGCATACCCTCTTGGTATTATTAAGTAGTTAGTATCATTCTCTCCAAGTATTTATGTACTGTAATCTTCACTCAAATGAATTCTAAAATTTCATTTTTCTGTAGGAGGTTTCTTTCTACCATGAACACGTTCTCGTGAAAGAACCAGGTACAGATAAAGAGACTCCGTGGCATCACGATCAATCCTACTATCCGATTGATGGCGAAAAGGTAAGCAATGCAATCGCGCGATATCCGTTTAAGTATAAGATGAACTTAAAAGAAGGACTAAAGCAAAGAACTATTAGAGTCCTATTTTTTCAAAATCGATATTTTCCCGCCATCTGTACATGATCAAAGATCTTAGCACTTTTTCAAGTTATTATAAAAATATTTTTTAATTTTTACTTTATTCTGGTCAATAGTATTGTGATTTGAATTAAAATACTCACTTACTTTGATATTTGGTCACGAATTTAATGGTAGGCACGACAATTTCAATTTGGGAGAAATTTGTCCCCCACGCGACCATCCGCGAGACAGAAGGTTGCGCGCATAACCAAGGATTAATCGTGGGCAGAATAACCAAACCTATAATGGACAATTCCCGCATTTTTTTTTTTTTTTAAATTTTTTATTCAATTCTAAATGCTTCGAAAAGGCCATAGACACAAAAATTTCTGCAAAATGCGCTCCCCCACCCCCTTTTTTTTTTTTTTTTTCAAATTTGCAATCAAAGTTTTTTCATTTAGGCTTTGGCGGGAAAGTGATCCATTCAGCTCGAAGCTAATGTAACGTCAAAAGTTCTGCAATAGCTGGCTTGAAAAGCGCCTTCTCTCTTCTTTTTTTTTAATTTGCAATCAAAGTTCCCCATTTAGACTTTGGCGAGAAAAACGATCCATTCAGTTCGAAGCTAATGTGACGTCAAAAGTTCTGAAATAGCTTGGCTTGAAACTCAGCAGCGGAAACCAGTTTGCAAGTTTCTCGCACACACCAACTTTTTTTCAGAAACCTCACGACAACCATAGAAAACGGAAGGATGTTTTGACGTTATAGCTATAGTTGAGTGTTTTGATCGGACTGGTTTTGACTCGATTTGGGGGTATTTTCTTTCCTTAATATTTAAATAAATAATTTTTTTAAAGAACTTTAGTTTGAATATTTGGCATCAGAAAGAAATTTTTCCTGAATATAAACTAATTTCACTCGTTTTTAAAAAATGCGGAAATTGTCTATTATCATCTAATTTAAAAAATAAATTAAAAAATTGAATTTTATTTAATTAAATGTTATAATGATTTGAAAATGATTTCAAATATAAAAATTTAAATGTTATAATGAGGGAATAAAGTGGCTCATACAAATAAGAATACACTTCGTTTTTTGAGCGCATTAGCATTTTTTATGGTGAATAATACGCAAAAAATGTAATTATAGTAAAACTTTTTGCAAAGGCATTAAACTATGGAAATTTTACTTTGTATTTACATAAAAAGTATAATAATTTATTAAAACTCATATTAGTCATACAGCTTTAAAACTTTATGGACAAATTTTGCAGTTAAAAAATTGAGAATACACTTAAGAAAAATATGTTTATTTACCACTAAATATTTTCAATTTGGCTGCTATTTTAACTTAATCTTGCATGTTTTTATTCTTAACCTTTTCAATGATAATTTTTTTGTGATGAAATTTGTTGCACGAACTTAAATCCAAACTTTTAAATGGAAAGTTGTTCTTTGAAGAGACACTAGTATTGGTGTAACGAAATTCCTTTTTAAATTACTTTAAAAAAAAAAAATCTTATTAAAATAGCTAAAATTGTTGGTAGAAGTCACACGTAAGGTCAGAAAATCATTGGAATTTTAAAATGATGGATCGATAGAAAATAAAAGTAGAAAAAAGGAAGGGAATTTTAAGGATATCACGAAAAGGTACATTTTGAAAGAAATCAAAGTAAATGCAGTCAAACTTGCTGCATAAACTTCTCAAATAATTGACATGAGATGTAAGTGCTGAAACTATGCGAAATGTAATTAGATAAGCTTGGATATAAAAGTCGAGTAATTAGGAAAAAACCGTTCGTCAGCTTGCAAAATCTGAAAAAGCGTTTGAAGTTTGTAAAAACTCATCAATTGAAGGCAAATAACTTTTGGAAGAAAGTAATATATAGTGATGAAAGTAAATTCAACATTTTCGGTAGTAACGGCCGTTGCATCGCAAAAAATTTCGTCCTTCAGTTTAACGTGGTGGTGGCTCCATCATGGTTTGAGATTGTATGGCTTCAACCGGAGTAGGAAATTTCGTTTTTATAGAAGACATTATGAACCATATGGTTTACTCGGATATATTTCACTTCAATCTAAATGAAAGTGCAAAGGAATTGGGTTTAGATTAAAATTTCATATTCTAGTACCACAACGACCCCAAATACAAGGCACGCAACGTCAAAATGTGGGGTCTTTTCATTGTAAAATGCAGTTACACGCACCACCAGACCTCCAACATCAATATCATAGAAAATATACGGACCACACGCGAAACAGTGGTCCAAAAGTATAAAATTAGAAATAAAGCCCATTTAAAACAAGTGTTGCAAGAATAATAGGGTAAAATATCTTTATGTACCATCAAAAAGGTGATCTAATCGGTATCACGACGTTTGGATGACATTGAAAATGACAAAGGACGTGCTTCGTGTGTGAGATATTACAAAAATTTCATTGGTGTATTCTCAATTTTTGTTGGTAAAAAACTGCATATGTTTATTTAAAATGCTTCCAAAACTTTTCCTATTAGAAACATTTTGTTTATTCCTCTTTATTTTTACTTTAAATCAAACCATTTGTTATATGTAAAATTAGAGACATGTTTGCATTTCTTGGTAATGTGTTATTCAATCGAAAGTTTGGTTTATCAAGTAAAAGTAAGGAGTATTCTCAATTGTTTGAGCCACTGTATATCCCCATATCCAATCCCAGGCTATGTACCTGGCTTCTTGGTTCCGAAGTTACTTATCGACGGGTATTGTCCAAGACGCCAAAAACATTCAGTTCAGAGTTCAAGAACCTCGCATTCCAAGAACACACCCACGATTCACCAGAATTAAATTCCCTTATCTCACACTAACACAGACAATGGTTCCCGACAAGCACCCCTGACGGCGATACACACAGGCAATAAATCGTTCAACACGAACATAACAGTAGCAATATTACAACACACGCGAGACTAAGTTCGGATCTGGAACAAGATCCCAGCAAAAAAAAAAAAAAGTCAGTTCCTCTACTGCACCTGTGGGCCTTATATTGATTTTTAGGGGGATATTTGAATAAGCATATCCACATGCTGTGTTATGTCGTTACATGATGTGTCAGGTTTTCGTAAAGGGATTTCGCCAATTCGCTGGAAAGAATCGCCAGTTTCCATTGTGTTGGCGAGATTGGTCATTGTTGATTGGGAAAAACTAAGTAAATATTGACTAAATTTAATATTTTTTTTTTTATATATATATTTAAATCGCACACTGGTAAATGTGTTTCCATTTGACTTTGCTTTTAATTAATTAATTTTAGAAAGATCGACTATATGCTCTGTGGTTATCTTTTGATATTGGCAATTTCAAATATACATTTTACACAATTTAAAAAGTCACGATCTTGCATTAATTAACAAAACTTTTTTAACGTTTAGCAATTTTATTCAACTATAAAACACTTCTTTAGTCTTCATATGAAATGTAAGTTGAAATATGAAGGGTATTGGCTTTGTGCTATGTGCACAATTAATTGAAATATATTAGCTGCACGTTAAGAAAAGAACATCAATACGCATCTTTTTTTTATTTTCAAACTAACCTTATTAATTCAAAATTTAATTATAAAACAGTAAAAATTACCAATTTCACAACATCTTAACAACCTGAGATTCAATAATAAACTCTAACAATAAAATAATTTTCTTACAAACAAAATGGTTACTGTAAATTCAGTTATTACAGTATCAAATTTATCATTATAATAAAATTCCATATTACAATAAAATTAATTGATGCAATAACATGAACAATTGCAATGAGATTAATAACATAATAAAAATATTTAATGTAATAAAATGAATGCAGAATCTAATATAAGTATGTTTAAATGGTGGCAATGTTTTAAATTTTTTTTTTAAATTTAAATTTAAAATTGTAAGAGTTCGAGAATGACAAGAATAAAAAATTATCTATCGACAAACATGAATTTATAGGCATGATTACACAAAAATTACACAATTACACAACATGATTACACACGACTTGTTGAAGCTTATCCTAAAAGCTCTAGAGGACAATTCCCGCATTTTTTTAAAACGAGTGAAATTAGTTTATATTTTTGAAGAATTTCTTTGTGATTACAAATATTCAAACAAAAGTTCTTTAAAAAAATAAAAATTTAAATATTAAGAAAAGAAAATGTCTCAACATCCAGGCAATACTAGTCTGATCAAAACACTTAACAAAATCTGTGACGTCAAGAGATTTTTCCGTTTATATTGTTATCGTTAGGTTTCTGTCAAATAGTTGGCATTGATTTGGTAGACCAATGCTATATCCCGCAAAAGTTGGCGCAATTTGCGAAAAACTTGCAAAACTGGTTTTCGCTGCAGCATTTCAAGCCAAGATATGTGAGAACATTTGACGTTCATATTCAATTCGAGCCGAATGAATCGTTTTCTCGCCAAAGTCTAACAGAGGAACTTTGATTGCAAATTAAAAAGAAAAAGCGCATTGAGCACAAATTGTTGTGTTTAGGGCCTTTTCGAAACATTAAAATTGAATAAATAATAATAATAATAATAAATGCGAGAATTGTCCTATAATATATGAGTTATTTGTAATGTTATGACTGGATATACCGGTACGAAAACCTGTGTAGTGGACTTCGTTCGGGCATTCTAGGCTTTCTAAGCAGTGGCGTAACTGACCCGTATGCATGGGGAGGGGTGGCTACAGGGGGCCCGATGAGAGGAATAAAATTAAACATTGTATGTGTGTTTTTTGCTGGTGGTTTAATCTGCTGTAACCCACCCCAATCTGAAGTAACCCACCAAATAAACATTCATAAACCAATTAAAAATCCGCCAATTTTCAATTTTCAAAAATCCCAATAGCGATAAGCGCCAAATATGGAATGCCCTCCCTCATTTTGTATATAACCTTGTTTTTACAAGGTAAAAATAAAATAAAAAATAAAATAAATTGCAATTACTTCATTTTATCTGTATCTAAAATCTAATGCAGTCACGCAAAAGCCTTTCACTGTCGCCTGCTCCCCACAGACTGGGGAAAAGTGATTTATTTTGTGTGGCAGGGATTTAAATAGGGATATTTTTGGCGCACCCGAAATCGTACACCGCCAATGTAAAAGGCGAGGTAATCCATCCTAATTATGTTCTCTTATTCGATTGGATGCATCCGATGCCGGCGGTATCAACTGTCTGCTAATTTTGTTCGCTATCCTTGTAACAAGAGAGTGTTCTTCGTTGTTTAGGGTGGCATTATCTTCTGCAAGTTTCTTGGTGTAATTTTTGTGTGTGTGTGTGGGATCAAATGAATATGGTTAGTGGTGTAATCAGAGTATAACTTCCGCTCCGGAAAGACGGGTACCTTCTCCGTGCCGTATTTTTCATTACTAAATGAAAACTAATTATAAAATTTATGTTATGGTAATTTAAAAACTGAAATACTTACTATTTAAGGATTGTTAGAAGTTGCACTTTTGTTAGAAATTGTCGTGTACCCGAACATGTCATCCGACAAAAAAACAATCTTGTAATAAACAAATCTTGTATATCAATCTAATTTTATCTTATACTAAACAAAATAAAAAGTAACGTTAGATTTATATTTGCTATACAAATTTCAAGGGTCAAAATAAATAAATAAATAAATAAATAAATAAATAAATAAATAAATAAATAAATAAATAAATAAATAAATAAATAAATAAATAAATAAATAAATAAATAAATAAATAAATAAATAAATAAATAAATAAATAAATAAATAAATAAATAAATAAATAAATAACAAACAAATAAATAAACAAATAAACAAACAAATAAGTAAATAAATAAATGAATGAATGAACGAACGAACCGAAAGAAAGAACAAACAAACAAACAAACAAACAAACAAACAAACAAACAAACAAACAAACAAAATATTTTTGCTGCAACGAAACACTCTGGCAGGATTATTTGCAAATGGTTGCAGATACATTAAATTTGAGTTCAAATCTATTTTTCAAAAATATGTATTTGATTTTATGATAAATAGTTATACACTAATATTCTTCGTAAATATTCCATAAATGACATTAAACCTACAATCCAAAGCATTAGGCTTTTGCTTTCTTGTCAATTTTACCTTTTTTCTGCTCATTCTTTTAATTTTCATAAAGATGTGTGAGTGCACTCACTGCACCTATCTGATGCACACATGTTGCTGATAATTTATCCATAAATATCATAATTAAAACTACAAAACATAAAGCTGTTCTATGTTATAGAATTAAAATAAATAAAAACATTAAAAAAAAAAGATGGAGTGTTAGTTAACGTATTTCTTCACTTTCAGGTATGTTCCATCTGGATGCCTGTGGATCCAGTGTCGCGGGACACTTGCGTTCAGTTCGTGGCGGGATCGCACAAGTGGGGTTGGTTCCAGCCCAAAAAATTCGCAACTGATTTGCCCTACACGATTTTGGACGAATCGTGTAACGAAAAAATTTATCAACCTGTTCCTGATATTAATGCAATGAAGGAAGAATTGGAGATATTGGATTGGGATTTGCAGGTATTCCTTTGTAGTCCGAGAGGAGACTGCAAGTTTAAGTACCCTATCAAACATCATTGTGAAATATTTTTATAGAACGTTAAGAATAGGTTTTGAATCCACTGGTCTACCGAGGCAAAAATGAAAAATGGGTGAAACTATTCAAAAATTGATTTTGAATGAGTTGATCTAAATTCGATTACCAAGTATTTCTTAATTTGTCATTTAATAAACATTCTTTGTGTGTGTGTGCACAGCCGTAGACAGTGGTGGGGAAAATAAGCTTAAAAAAAATAATAATTAAATTAACAACAAAATCTCACTTCAGTATATATAGATACATAAAAAGAATAAGTGGTAAAAATTTTAGAAGATAGATAAATTTTGCAGTTTCTGATCGTATTTTAAAGAAAAGTTTACTTACACTATTAATTACCAATTTTGTTTTGGAAAAATTATTAAAAATATTTCTATTTGGGGGGGGGGGGAGGTATTGCAAATGAGGTATCCTTTTAAAGGGATTGGTTGTTGTTTTTAGATTATCTGGCACCGTCAGCAACACGAGGGCTGTAATGAGCCGAAACATTCGTCATTAGGCAAGCCAACATACATTCACAAACACCCATACCTTAGACGGGACTCGAACACTTCGAGGTCTAGAAGCTAGCACGCTAACCACTATAACGTTTGATCGGCTCCTTTTAAAGGGGAGAAATTAAATTTTAATAAACAATAATAAGCTCAAAATCGATTATTTATAAATTTTTGGATACCAGCTCACCTTAATTGTTTTAGATTAAACATCAAGATTGATGAAACTCGTAATCATTTCAGCAGTTTGCTAAAAAGAAATTCGTACCCCATCGTATGAAACATTCATTACTTAGAAAATTTGTGTACACCTATTTACTACTTTTTGCTTATTTTCGTAAGTCTTCCCCAAAAGACCCTGCAGTCACAATACCGTTATCTAAAGGTCGTTTTGAGTTACAGTCGTTTAGGGTTACAGTGGACATCAAAAAGGAGCACTTTAGGGGATGTCTTATCAGACGCCGACTTTCAATAAGAGAAAACCCGCTTCAGTAGGAAGCCCGACAATCAAACCGTGACCATCTGTCACAATCCTTTTCGTATCTTATCATTTTTTTTTTAAAGGAGGGGCTGATTTGCCTAGGAATCGAATTGGCTTCGTAACATAGGTCGGAACATTGTTGCTTGCTTGGCAACCTTCTAAACGCTTGCTATACTTTGGGACAACATTACTTGAGCCTAGAGTATACGCTGTAAGGTGGATCCTTCCGCGAAAAAATATAGTCCCAGTCAAATCACAACTTTTATAGTAATATTGATATCTAGTTTTCTATTAAACTTAAATATATGTTAAAAACAAAAAGAAAGTAAGCGCTTTTTTAAGTTTAAATTTTTACTAATATTTTACTTTTCTAACCACGGATACTATAGACTGAGAAGCGACTGAAATTTTTGGACCCTATCGAACATCATTCTGAAATTTTTATAGAAATTAGAGAAAAGTGAGTAGATTACGAATCCACTGGTCTGCCGTGGCAAAAATGGCCGAAACAGGTCAAAAATTGACTTTTAATAAGTTGAACTAAATCCAATTGTCAAATGCACCATAGCTTGCCAAATAATTCGCCTTTTTTTTATTTATTTTTATTTGGTAACCCTCACTCTTTAATTTTCAATTAAGAAGGTTGCAGACGATTCAGATATCTGGTGACGGTCTACTTGCATCTATTAAAAGGGAGTCAAGTTGGCAAAAAATATTACGTCACTTTTATGACGTAACTGATGTCGCCAATTTGGCTTACTTTTAAAAGATAAAAGTTTTCCGAGCCAAAGATCAGAAATCGTTTGCGCTTTTTCTCATTGAAAATCAAAATGAAGTGGGTTGCCAGACGAATAAGTTTGTTCTATTTTTGGCAAGTTATGGCATATTTGGCAATCGCATTTTAGTTCAACTCATTCCAAGTGGAACTATTGATCAGTTTCGACCATTTTTGCCACGGCAGACCAGTGGATTCCTCACCGAGAAATCCTAATCTACTCACTTTTCTCTAATTTCTATAAAAAATTCAGAATGATGTTCGATGGGGTCTAAAAATTGCAGTCGCCTTTCGGACTACTATAAGAGTTTTGACGAATCGTCCACACATCGTTCCAATCAGCCAATCAGGGCAAAGTAAAACCGGTTCACACATCGTTGTAATGAAATCAATGACGCATGTCTTAATGTATGATACAGTATTGGTAGGGGGACAATGTCTTTCAATGAGAACATAGAAGACCTCTTACTCTTATAGTCCGAGAGGCGACTGCAATTTTTGGACTCCATCGAACATCAATCTGAAATTTTTATAGAAATTGGTGAAAAGTGAGTAGATTAGGAATCCACTGGTCTGCCGTGGCGAAAATGGCCGAAACTGATCAAAAATCGACTTTGAATGAGTTGAACTAAAATCCGATTGCCAAATATGTCATAACTTGCCAAAAAGAGAACAAACTTTTTCGTCTGGTAACCCACTGCATTTGATTTTCAATGAGAAAAAGCTCAAACGATTTTGATCTCCGGCTCGGAAAACTTGTATCTTTTAAAAGTAAGCCAAATTGTCGAAATTAGTTACGTCATCAGTGAGGTAATGTTTATTGCCAACTTGGCTCCCTTTTAATAGATGCAAGTAGACCATTGCCATATATCTGAATCGTCTGCAACCTTCTTAATTGATAATTAAAGAGTGAGGGTTACCAAATAAAAAAATGCTCATTATTTGGCAAGTTATGGCGCATTTGGCAATTGGATTTAGTTCAACTTATTAAGAATCGATTTTTGACCAGTTTCGGCCATTTTGCCACGGCAGACCAGTGGATTCGTAATCTACTCACTTTTCTCTAATTTCTATAAAAAATTCAGAATGATGTTCGATGGGGTCCAAAAATTGCAGTCGCCCCTCAGTCTATTAGCATTAATGCAATTAAATTTCCTTTCATTCAGAATTTGTTTCCATGCGTTGACAGATGGAGGACTCAGTTCTCCCGATACTCGTAATGTTAAATTGCCAAATGTCGATGTACCTTGTCTTGGAAAGTTCTTAACAACAAAAAATTCTTTTTATTCTGCAAAATTAAAGGAATGTCATTTTTTACCCCTATAACTTCTCTGTAGAGCAGCATTGATACATGAAATTCAAGTCAAAGAGACATCTTTATGTAACATAACGATAACTAATACAGCTCATTCGCAAATTGAATTCGCAGATCTACATTACAAAGTTTTTCTTGTTTGGTTTATAAGTTTGATTGTTTGAAATTTGTTTCTTTATTTGTGATGAAGAAAATAACTTTTAGAAAACAATATATTAACATTGACTTATCAATTTTTTCTGTATTTAATGCTAATTCATTTGACTTTATAAAGACCATTTTCAATAAATCTCGCGTTTGAAAAAGGGGCCCGTGAAAGTGTCCTGGCCTTGGACCCCAACTTGTTATGGTCGGGCTCTGGTCCCACCTTCTAGATCAAGTAAACTTAATTACAGTAAGAAAGTCGTATTTAATTATATCTTTTGCCCTCCTGAAGAGCTTAATAAAGTAATCCAACATATTGTATCTAAAGACCAAAACTCTTTCCCTACCAAATCATTATCATGAATTGGCATGTAGTAATTGATTGGCATTAGTACGTAATATCATCACGTTTCCAACTTTCTGCAGATCCTCTGACGTCCAATATTACTCATGAGACTGAAAAATTATTTTCAGTAAAAAGTATCTGATGCTAAAAAAATTTGGTCTTTAGCATTAGCAATTCAAAGAAGACCATAAATTTTAAAAACACGATTCTGAGAAAAATGTGTTGAAAGATTATAATTATATTGAAAAGTGATATCAGTGAGTTCAACTAAATGGAAATAAATATGATGTTGGCGGTCTGATACGATACAAAATTTGAACCTCATATGTTCTTTAATATCTATAGAATATCTTTTGATAATAATAATAAATTATATTTTGAAGATTTTTTAGAATCTTAAATACGAGTCAAATTTCTAAAATCTTTGCTCTTAGAATTATTTTTTTGAAATTTTTATGCAGCTCTGTTATGCTTTGAAACTGAAACAACTATTTTAAATTTCCAAATTTAAAAAATATTTTTTTTTAATTAAAAAACTTCAAAATTTTTTCATTGACTAAATTTGATATATTTTAAAATACTTTTTAAAGAAATTGCTTCATTTTTGCATTAAATTACTTTTTATAATTCATATCAGAAATTGCCTTAGTGATTTTTCCATAAAATATTAGAAAAAATTACAAAAAGTATTTTGTGAAAAACTGTTTAAAACCCATAGTATGCTAAGCTCCAAAGACTTAAAAAAAAAAAAAAAAAAAAAAAAAAAAGGTTAAATCAAAATAAACAATTCCTGAAAACAACTTAAAGAAATATATATAAAAAATAATTGTGGAAATTTTCATTTATTTATAACAACCGATTTTTAAGTTATATCCATTAAACTAAAAAAAGGGACAAAAAGCCATCACCGATTGGTTGGTTGTTTTCAGATTATCTGGCGCCGTCAGCAACACGAGGGCTATAATGCGCCGAAATATTCGTCATTTGACAAGCCAACATACACCCATTACAAACACCCATGCCTAACACGGGACTCGAACCCGCAACCTCGCTGTCTAGAAGCCAGCACGCTAACCATTATACAGCCATCACCGAGAGAAACAGTTTCAAGATAGCACGTCCGAGATACAGTTGTTACTTGACAAAAGCTTAAATATTTTAAGCTCTACTAATGATAGAAGCAAAATGTTTAGGTCATTTTATTCAGAAATATTTTTATTATTTTTTTTTTTTTACGTTGATAAAAAAAAAAAAAAAAAAAAAAAAAAAGAGAGAGAGAGAATTTTTAAATTTTCGAATTCCAGACCCCCCCCCTGAAACATAGACCTTGAATATTATTTAAACTTTAAACCAGTGATTCTCAACCACTGTGCCGCGGCACTTTTGTGTGCCGCCAAATTCTTAAAATGTGCCGCCAAATTTTAGAAATGTATATAGTAAAAATTATAATGCTTTTTTTTTATTCCGAGTAAAGTTTAAATTAAAAGAAAAGTACTTTATATATATATATATATATATATATATATATATATATATATATATATATATATATATATATATATATATATATATATATATATATATATATATATATATATATATATATATATATATATATATATATATATATATATATATATATATATATATATATATATATATATATATATATATATATATATATATATATATATATATATATATATATATATATATATATATATATATATATATATATATATATATATATGAATATTGTAACGAAGATTTTTCACTTTCATCTCTTCGTTACATATTTCTCTGTGTCTTGTTTTTGACCTATTTTTTACTCTAGTTTTTTAAATACAACCCCCTGCAGGTGTGTGAGTGTGCATCTTGTTGTCTGATGTTTGGAAAGCACATATTATTACAATTTTCTACATCTTATTTGTGTGAATTCGGATTTTCAGTATTAACCAACATAAAAACGAAAAAAAGATCGAGACTGTTAAATGTAGAAGACGATATGAGAGTAGCCTTGTCATTTTTACGACCAAATGTAAATGAAATAATCAAAAAAAATCTCAAATTTCTCATTAAATGTATTCTTATTATTCATTTGTAATTAATCCCTTAATAAACGTACTGTTGTTTTTGTAGTACATATTATATTATTTTTATTTTACATTCCAAATTATTATCATAAACTATTTTACGCAGTGTATTATAGGTAAGTAAACAACTTTTAAACTTATCTTTTTCTTTGTGTGCCGCCAAATTTTGAAATCGTTAAAAGTGCGCTGCGACAAAAAAAGGTTGAGAATCACTGCTTTAAACATTTCTCGTTTTGTGCTCAATTACAGATACGACTTTTGTGCTTAGCACAACATAAAATTAGAGCAAGACAAACGAGTAAATTGGCGCAATATGGCCTTCGTGTTGCGCTTGAAGGGGACTTGGTACCCCTTGTTTTCACAAAAAATAATAAAAATATAAATTTTCTGTTTTTTGCTTGGTTATAATCTTTGAAACCATCTCCTTATTCTGGCAAGTTTTTGAGCTGATACGATAACTGCAATTGCAGAAAAACTCTATTCTTATGGAGAATTTGGCATTGCTGCAATAGCTCCTTTGAAGTTTCGAACTCATTTTTCTCAGTTCGTGATTTTTGAAATTCCCACCTTACTCAAAATGCTAAAACTTCAGCAAAAATGAATGAAATAACTTGACATTTTTTGAGTGTCATTCTTAATAACTGTTTGACAAAAATAGGCATGGATTTTTGAATAAAATATATATATATATATATATATTTTTACATATTTATTTTTTTATTGAAAAATACCCATTTTTTTTTATTTATAGGAACAGTAATTATCGTTTTTCTAGAAAACTATTTTATTTATTCTAAATCCGATGCCTAAAAAGTTAGAGTATATTACTAAGAAAAATTTTTTTAAAAAAAAATAAGGAAAAAATATCGAAAAATGAAAAACAAGAGATAATTTGAAATTTGATGATTTTTTTTTTTTTTTAATTTCAAAAATTTAAAGCATTAAGTGAACCTTTTTTTTTTTTTTTTTTTTTTTTTTTTTTTAAATAAAATTTAGTTTTTACTTAGTAATACTTCCAAATATGTAAAAATTATAATTTTCAAGGCTTAAATAAAAAAAGAAATGAAACCAACCAACAAACTAGCAAAAAAGAAAGAAAAAAGAAACATTTGGTTCCCTAAACATCTTCCTCTCAACTTCATCCATGTAGGTTGTTTTTCCCCGCCAAAATCGACCTATTTCTCAGAATCTCAACATCCGCATCAGCGGCGTCGCCCCGGAAATAATATTTTATAATAAAAACCTCTTTTCAGATACATATGTAAGTGTTGTTTTGAATAAAGTTCGCTTCCCTTTTTTATGTTTTTTTCCCCGCTGCAAACGCAGGACTGTAAATAGTCAAGCGAAAAAATATTCCAAAAATAAATCTGGAATTTCGACGGGAAAACTCAAACGGAGTCCTCTTTTGGATAGAATCACGCAGTTGCTATAAAATTGCAACGTGACATCATCTTTAGATTTTGTAAGTTTTTTTTTTGTTTTGTTATTTGAACTGTAAAAACTGCTTCGAATTATAAGAAGAGTGTAATATTTCGAGTTATTCAGTAGGAAATTTTTAATTGACTATTTACATTTTTAATTGAAAAATTAAATTTATTAAGAATTGGATTTCGTAACATGTAATTAAAATGAAAACCGGTTGTTCTTCTTTTTCAAAATGACTTTGATTGATTTCTCCAATGGATGTAAGTAACAAGCTAAAAACATTGACACCAACTATTGTATAGCTAGTTTGCATTTTAAAATACAAAACTGATGGGATCATCAAATCTAAGAGTAATTCTGCAAATTTAAGAATATTCATCAAAATAGAGTTGCCTTTGAAGTCATTTTCCTCATTGGATTTATGATAACTGAATTGCTTGCATCTTTCCTTCAATTAGTTTTATCCTATCTCAGTTTTTATACCATTACACAATTGCAAGACGTTCAATAACGCGGCATAATTAATTGCAGCTTTAGCTTTCACCGTTGATCTGCAAGCGATGTAAAAACGCTAAATTAAAATTATTTAATTAAGTTTTATATAATTCTTTTTGTTTCGCCCCAGGGCCGGATTTAGACTTGATAAGGTCTGAAGAACTGTTGCGTTATGAAACGAGCTCGCAATGAATAGTTGGGTTACCAGATGAAAAAGTGTGTTAAATTTTTAGCATGTTATGACATATTTGGCAGTTGGATTTAGTTCAACTCATTCAAAGTGTCGATTTTTGACCAATTTCGGCCATTTTTGCCACTGCAGACTAGTGGATTCGTAATCTACCAACTTTTCTCCACATTTTATAAAAAATTCAGAATGATGTTCGATGGAGTATCTAAACATGCAGTAGCCTCTCAGTCTAACAGGCACAAGACCCATTTAGGTTGGTCCAACTTAACCTTTCTGAACTCTCCACCAACATAGATCCAGCTGTTTTCCTTACTTCTTTCTATCATGAGGTGACTAGAACTGTTCTGCTGAAAATATGGCTTAACCAGTCCTCGATAAAGTGGCAAAATAATATCACTACATAAATACATAATTTGCCTCATTAATCTTAATGTGCTATTTAGTATGTGGTCTTGTTATTCGAAAAGGATAATGAAATGTAGAAGTTCTATTAGTTGACACACCAAACAAATTGAGTCTGACATTATAGAAAAGTATTGGGGCAATTCTCTGCAGTACGAAGGAGTTATTTTGGCTATTTTTCTACTCCTAAACAGATTATGATTTTAAAATTATGATGAATATAGTAATTATGTTTTTGTTTCATATAATATTAGTTTATTGTAAAGTTATATGGAAAAATAATTATTTTAACAAGGTCAAATATGCACCAAATTTTTTTTTTGTTAATAAAAAAAAAAAAAAAAAAAAAAAAAAAAGAGAGAGAGAGAAGGGGGTGGGGGATTCATGAATATTTCTGTGAAATATCCACAATGCCCGACTCGAAAATGTTTGCCAATGGTCGATTTATTACTTTGGAATGTTCTTGTGATCTATGAACTTGCGTGCGACCACTAAATATTTAACAAATAAAATTTCAACTTGATGAAAGTTGGCTGACATTCCAAAGCCATTACATTCCATTTTAAGGTTTAAGCTCAATTCTGTTGTTCAGGAAGCATTCATCCGATCAAAACACAAAAATACGGTGTTTCCAGGCGTAAAGTGGAATTTTAAGAATTTCGAATCATGCAATGGAACAATGCCATCTTTCATTTTTCACTTACTGGGGAAAGCAGTTCTTAAAAGCAACAGTGAATTTGTATTACACATGTCAAGTAGATGGCAGATTTAAGGGCGATATAAACAATACTTGCCATTTTCCTGGTATTTATACGATTCACTAACCCTAAAATTGGTTCAAAAGTTGAATTTGAATAAAAATATCCTTCATGTTTTTGAAACCATCTTTCATCATAACACTTGACTGAGCATAGAAAACAAGCTGTCCTTTCGTAGGGTCAGGAGGGAGGGAAATGGTGGTAAAAACCAGCATTATTTATAAAAAAAAAAAAAAAAGATCTTGAAATCAAACTATTATATTTATTTCAATAAAACTTTGATACGAATAATATACATTTGATCAATATATATTTAAAATACAATTTTTTTATATTTTGCCAAAACGCCTTTCAATAGTTTTACAGGAAGGAAATGGGGGTAATTTAAATAGCTGTATATTTAAATAAAATATATTGTATTACGTATTATTTTATTATATTTTTAAATATGCTTTAACAAAACTTTGCAGAAATATGTAATTTCTTGAATATTCAAATAAAGAAATAATTTCCGCCTAACTATCAGGCCCTGATCATTGCCTTGGCCCACAAGGCCTTGGGCCTATGATTTTAGGGGATCCCGAAATTGGCTGTAAACCTTTGCTTTTACAAAAGCTATGTTATATCTCTTATAATTTGTTTAAAAGAATATTTATACAAAAATAATTTTGTATTGATCTTGAACCATCGTTAGTATCACAGAGCGTGTTTATTCAAATAAACCAAACCATCATTTAAAAGAGTAAAAAAACAAGATTTCTTGAAAGATACTTTCTGGAAAAAATATTGAAAGGTAGTTTTGACGAATTTATGGTGAGATCAGCAAATATCGGCTCTGAAGCTGTGGATAATGCTGCAACTATTGTTGTCATGGATATTACTACATTGTGATCGTGAAATGCAATGCTACATTTCAAAGTTTTTTTCGGTTTTGATTTATAAATTTTATTGTTTGAAATTTGTTTCTTTATTTGTTACAAAGAAAACATATTTTAGAAAACAGCGTATTAACAATAATTTATCAACGTTTTCTATATTTAATGTTAATTCATTTGACTACGTGTCAAGCACTTTTTCAATAAATCTCGCGTTTGAAAAAGGTGCCCCTGAAAGGGTTCGGGCCTTGGGCCCCAACTTGTCATGGTCAGGCCCTGCTAACTGTCTAATTCAGGTTCATTCAATATGTGCAAATATAACTGAACACCATATAGGAAACTTCATCATCAATGTCAATTTCCCAAAATTGGCTTTGACATATCTTGTATTGTAATACTCATTAGGATTATCAATGGAAATTGTATTTTTAAACATTCTCTGATCTGCACGCAATGTACCCAGGTAGCAGGCTCATATGGGCCCACATGGGTTTGTGGTTGGTTAATCATATGGGCTCTGATGGGGAATTCATTCGAAAACCACGTGAATTGGTGCATGAATTCTATACGGGGCCACATGGGTTTTCCCACATTGATTCACACATATAACCCATATTGGTCCATACCTGGAATAAGACGGAAATTCTATATAGATCCTGATAAGCAACATGTATTGGTCCATTCATGTGGATTCATTTTTCCTGCATGGATTCGCCTATATTTATCTGTTTTATTATATTTTAGACACTATTTTACATACTTAGTTCTAATGCTTACAACCAAAACAATTGGAACCAGATTTGTTATTTTTTATGCATTGTATAAAAGAACATAAAGTTTACAGTTATATTTTATTGTTTACAAATATATTTTTTATGCAAAAAACTTTCAACTTTTCTCAAACCCAATTTAAATGCAAAATATTTAAAACGTACATTTCTAGTACCTAAAACCAGTACCTAGGAACTACAATTTAAGGTAGGAGTCTGTCAAAAATGGGGGGAATCAGATTCATTAAATGAAAATGTTTAATAAAACACTAACCAGGTGAAATTAGTCTTTTTATCTCTATTGATGTGAAATTAAATGTTAGGAAAATAGCAATATACATGGCGCATAATAAAAATGAGAAAACAATGTCAAACGTTTATTCATTTTTATTTAAAAACGTTGAAATTTTTTTCTCCATCTTATTTACAGGCACCAATCCAAACTATGTTTATCTTCTTCAAAATATGTGCTGTTGTATGACATATTGACTGATACAAAAACCAGATTTATTTTTAAAATGTCAAACATTTTAGTAAATGCTTAAATATTTATTTTACTAATTAAAAAGCAAAAGTGAGCATTTTTTAACGTACCCCAGAGTTGATTTCATGTGTAATAAGTGAAAGAACACATTTTCATATATTTTAAAACATCTCAATCACAAACCTTTAGGTGAATAATTGAATTGTTTATCGTAGAAAGAATTCGTATCCATTTTTTGAAATTGAGAAAATTAATTACACATTTTAAACGACAATCAATTTATCCCATCACTACATACCATCAGTGATAATTTCTTAGAATTCTGGCATAGCAAATGCATTAGGCACACAATTTTTTTTGCCATTAACCCTTTCTATGATAAACAAAATCATTTGCTGTTATAAGAAATAAATGTATCCATTGGTTGAAAATTTTCAGAAGTTAAACTTCTCATGTGTGGAAATATTTTAAGACAGATCAACAATTATGTATTAGGAACCTTTTTAATTTGTAGAGATTTTGACAGTTTAATTTCGATTATTTGATTCACGAGCAATTATTAAGAACAAAACTATCGAAAGTAATCAACTTTCAAGATAAATATCAATTTTTTTTAGATAAGTTGATTTAACATTTACTACTGCGCAGCAATTATCCGAATACTTATCAACCAAAACCATTTTAGTTGGCAAGTTATCATAAAGTTGGTAGTTATAATAAACGAAGATAATACATAAAAAGTTATAAATAAGGTTAAAATCCGAAGAGGAAAACAAAAAAATTAGATCTTAAATATGAGAAGCATTTGAAATTACGAGTTTAGATTCTTTCTACAAGTTACAAGTTTAGATATTAGAACTTTAGATATATTACAAGTTTAGATATTTCTAGCATCATACTTTGATGGCAATACAGACAGAACACTTTGCCAGGTTAAAGAAGGAGCTAAGTTTCATTGTTGCGAGGTCAAGGAAGAATATATCTCTTTGATTCTGGGGCCAGGTTTCTTTGGTCATTTGACCTTATCGTCTGGTAATTTAATCATTAATTTCATTGCAGATTTTTTTTTTTGAAGAAAAATGAAGTGAAAACCTCAAAAATAATTCTACTCTTTAACACAGGCTACAAAGGCGGTGTTATTCGTTTGCTTAAGAACAAGTTTAAAATACCGTTTCAGTGGCTTCCTTGTCTTCTGCTCATTAAGGAGCTTCCACTGAGACTTTTAGAACATCTTGATGAACAAACGATGGATTCTCTACCTCTACGTATTGTGGCCCAATTCGTAAATCCCTTGTGACTTGCGAATCATTACCAATTGCAAAGTTTAAGCCTTAAGCTGAACTCCCAACTATGCTAAAGTCCATACGTCAACTGTCCAGACATATCTGTTTAAAATATCGCAAGCTGTTTCAACAAGCGAGTGTTCCATTTACCTTTCTCCCCAAAGCCCTGGACCAATATGTGGCCACCTCAAATGACAGATAAAACTTATGTGCAAAGGAGTACTCTTTTGCACAGCGGTAAAGTATCTCTCTCGAGTTCCAATGGTCTTGGGATCGAGACCCGTCGCCCACAGTGAAAGCATCATACGCTTTATTGGTGACATCGGACTAAAACGAATCATGCTGCCATCTATCGACACTTTCTGAAAGGAGAAAATTCATCGCAACAAGCGATCAGACACTACATCGCAACAAGCGGACAAAACGATGCAACAAGCATCCCAAACCTCCAACTCCGATCAGATATTGATCAACAGCATCGCTTCTTCGTCGCTGGGTGGAGGCTGTGTGGTGACCTCAAATAGTAGATAAAACTTCTGTGCAATGGAGTACTCTTTTGCACAGCGGTAATGTATCTCTCTCGAGTTCCAATGGTCTTGGGATCGAGACCCGTCGCCCACAGCGAAAGCAGCATTACGCTTTAAATATATTTCGCGAAAAATGGATCACTGTTGCTATTCGAATTTTGAGACTCTACCTTGGAACAGAGGAACTCTCTTTCAAACTTTTCTTACTAGTCGAGTTCATCGTGAAAGTGCACTGCGTTGGTTTTGTCATACAATTGAAATTAATTAATAATTTTCCAATGGTGCGCTCCTGCAGGCGATTATTGTATCGTTGAGCAGCAGTTACTGTTACTGATCACTGACTGACTAGCTCTGTGATGCTGTAAGTTAAATTTTAACCTATCATTGCCGAAAATCATTTCCTGTTGCCAAAATTCTTTTTTATGCAAATAAATAAAAGATATTTGGACGTGAATTTATTAATTCATTATGGGAGCGTGGTCGCCAGTCAATTCAACGTTGCGTGGCTTAGTAACGCTGTAAGTGAAACAAATTTCGCCGATCATTGTTGAAACTCTCTCCTATTGCAAAAATTGCTTTAAGCAGAATAAATAAAAGATATTTAGATGTGAATGTATAATTCGCGTTCATTTTTAACAAATAAATTTGGAAAAGTTCTTTACCGCACATTTTGTTGTTAGGGATGTTTTTATCATTTATAATTAGATGCAAACACTAAGCATACGCTGACAACAGAATCGTCACTACGTTATGGAATAGGAAGATAATCGACTTGGTTGATGGTAATTCTGAAATCTATTATAGTGCCATTTTGTTGTCAGTGAAGATCCCAATGATGCACTTATTTTCTCTGTGGAATTCATGCGAATGTAGATTTTATATAGGATTTTCATTAAAAACAACGTGATAGATGGATAGCTCATGTTAAATACTCTGACTCTTTAAAACTCACACCTCCAATTAGTGGACTGTAATCAACTATGACAATACTTTATTTTTGAGCACCTCTTCCTCGACTCGTCACACATACTGACATTTCTACATTTACCCACCAGGGCACGTTGAACGCGCGCATGCGTAAACACAACTTTTTTGTTATATATATTTTTTTCATTTCATATATATCAGAAATAATTTTCGTTTGCATAACATTAAATGAATTTCTTTTTTTTAAATAAATACTTCGTGTATAATAAAATGTTAACATAAATTAAAATGCTTGTGGAATTCATCATTTTCCAATAGGCATAAAATTCAAATATAAAATAAAATATAATAGTTGCGTTGCCATCTTTTCAGCGAATATGGAAGATATGTTCGTATAACTGCCATTGATTTTAGATGAAGGCATTCTTTATTTCCGAGTCCTTATAGTTAGTTGATTTTGTATTGCATTTTAAAATGTGTCAAGGAACTGTGTATTGTTGCGTGGATGGGTTCGAAAGACTTGAAGCCAAAGCAGATCAAAACTTGCAGAAAGTTATTCCAATATAACTCTTCACAGATTCCTTTACAACTCCAGAACTTCTCGTTCTAGTAGACTCAATACAGCTCTATGCACAACAATAGATCACAAACAGCAGTTAAACTTAACACACAACTGCTAAATCGCCGCAAAAGACAATGCAATACAGTTCGCTTTAGAACTACTTTGAATGCTCGCTGAGACTCAGTATCTCAACTCAATAATTCCAGTCAACTCACTGACTGACTAACTAACTAACTAACTAACTAACTAACTAACTAACTAACTAACTAACTAACTAACTAACTAACTAACTAACTAACTAACTAACTAACTAACTAACTAACTAACTAACTAACTAACTAACTAACTAACTAACTAACTAACTAACTAACTAACTAACTAACTGACTGACTGACTGACTGACTGACTGACTAACTAACTGACTAACTGACTAACTGACTAACTGACTAACTGACTGACTGACTGACTGACTAACTAACTGACTGACTGACTAACTAACTAACTAACTAACTAACTAACTAACTAACTAACTAACTAACTAACTAACTAACTAACTAACTAACTAACTAACTAACTAACTAACTCCACTCACGGCAAGTCTTATATAGTAGTCAATACTTCGTGAATCTTCTAGAGATAGATATTTGGAGAACTTTCCAGATCGTAGTCGAAAAGTCCTATACATGTACATGGGGACCAAAAATGTCGCCAAATAATCACCAAGTTTGCGACATTTGGCGGTTTCTCGACAAATTTGGAGACAAAAATTAGTCGCCAAATTGGCTCTTTCTCGCCAATTTGGCGAGATTTCCATTACCATAATGTTAAATGCCCTGCTCCTTGTAAAACTCGCTTCCCAGCGTTATCTCTGTAAAACTCGTTATCAAGCATTAAGACCCATATTGCAGAAAAGTCAACTTAAGACGAACTATTATACTGCCTTATGCAAAATGTACATAAATTTTCCTATTTACAAAATTAACACTACGAAATATTTACAAATGTACAAAAATTCGTAACAGTATATTCTTTTCTAGCCTGGGGATTGCATTGTGTTCCATATGAAGTGTCTTCATGGTGCACCCGGAAACCTGAGGAAAATTCCACGACGAATTTTCGCCACACGTTGGTTAGGTAAGTTTCAGCAGTCAAGGTACAACAAATGAAAAACTCAAAAAAGTGCAGGAATTCAACATGAAGGCGGAACTCAAAAGGTTACTAAATCAACACCATCCGAAAGCCATATCACAAGTAATCTTTAGACAATATTTGATCTCTATGCAGAAAGTTAGTGTTGCAACCGATTCGAAAGAATTATTTCAAGGGTGATGTAGATCGCATACACTGGTTACAAGTTAAAGTTAAAATTGATGTAAGAATTTAAAGGTTTAGTAGGCACAGAAACAATTGATTTTATTAGGATACTGAAGGCTCGGTTAATACTAAGGATGGAAAGAATTAGATTACTGAATATATAGATAACTATCTGAATTTAAAGGTTTAGAAAGCACAGAAATAAAGGATTTTATTAGGATACTGAAAGCTGGGCTAATACTGATGATATAGCCTTTATTATATATAACGGGGTTCCCACAATTGTTAATGGATAAATTGAAAACAAAGATGTCTAGAAATGATGTAAATATATATTGCAGAAGGCTCGTTTTCAGTTACTGATTAGTAATAAAAAATTTAACATTGATTCAGTTTGGGTTGATGTGATTATTGATAATGTTGAAAAGTTAATTGTAGTAAATGCTTATCAACTTCGAAATAGCCGATTGTGTAAACTATAATTTTGTGGAGTTAAATTATAGAAGACTCTAAAATCTAAGAGCTTATTTTATAAGTAAATCCTAAAACAGTGCTCTTCTACCATGAACGTAGTTCCTCCAACTCCAATCTTCTTTACGCTTCGGGAAGCAAAGTTTCAAATGTTGGAGTACAACGCCATCTATCAGGACACTTAAAAACTTTTTTTCTCCAAACAAGATTCAATTACTCATATATATTTCGGATCAAATCTCGGGTCACTATTACAAGTGGTTCGTGTACATAAAATATACCGAGAAATAAGGGAAACATATAAATACAACTTTTGTTTATATGATTGCTAGTATGTTGCTAACATTCTAGGAATTTTTTTTTTATAATTAAATTTGAATGAATCAACATTTATCGAAAATTAAAGTTGCTCTATGCAATATCGCTCTTATGTACTAAATATCCACTCACAATGTGAAAAACTGTGTAGAGTACAGATGTATAGACGCCAGTTTTATATTTTATTTATTGTCTTTGACTTCAAAAACAATTCAGAATAAAGTGATAAATGAATTAAAATCCTTGACAAATATTACACATCTGAGCCCCCCGCCCTCTCCACCGCATTCATATAGCCAGCGGCATACAACAAAAAACAGCTAGTTTAGGACTCATGCTGTCCGAGGGCAGAGTAGTGTGGAACATTGATATAGGAGATTCAATTACTTTTCCGTCTGAGTTATCCAAACTGTTTTATTAATATCTTATCATGGTCCACCAACTTTCAGCTTTCACAAAAGGACCCTTACAACGAAGAAGCGATTTAAGAAGAAACATTAATTACAAAGAGGCATGATAAAATAAATTAAAATGAACCAACATGCACATTAGTGTTAGGTTTAAATCGTCTATTTTTATTTTTTTAACCAAGATGTTTTCATGACTATTTCTTTTAGGCCTTAGGCTTCTATAGATTTTATTGACTTCCGTCTATCAGCTTTTATAAGGTCTAGTGTGTGTGTGTGTGCGTGTGTTTTTATTGAAAGCTCTTCTACTTTAATGGCCGAGATCCAAAATGCTCACCTAAAATATCAGTCCTAATACTGTTATTTGCTTCGCTCGTAGATGGCATCATACGAATGACAGCATGATGACATTCAATTCAAAGTTATTCATAATTTGCTTCCCTCTCCATTTGTCAAAGAATAATAAAACGTTTCAAAAAGCTTTCAAAATTATGGTTAAACATATATTTAATGTTCAGAAGAACCATACTCTCGATTAAAGCAAGCAATGTTTACATTATTTCTCTGAACCACTTTCCAATGGACAAAACCCATTACAGAGTGGCCACAGAACTGGAAATCAGGGAAATGTCAGGGAGCATTCTGATTCTGGAAAAAATCAGGGAAATGTCAGGGAACTTTTTAAAATTTCATGAAAATCAGGGAAATTCTGTGTTGTTTAAGGCAAGTTCATCTATATTTAGGCGCTATTTACATGGAGATTTGTAGTGGTAAGCCATTAGAAGTTTAATGTTACGGAATAATTTAAACTTTTCATTACCAGCAATATTTTTAAAAAATTGCATATTATCTCTTTGAATACATGTTCTATTTGATCAGGGTGTCTAGACATCAGGAAAACCTAAGATAATTGGGGAAATTTGGAAAAAAGTTTGCCCTAAAATCAAGGAATTTTTTAGAAATCTGTCAGGGAATTATCAGGGAACTCTTTTTTCTGAATTTTGTGATCACCCTGCGTTAGACATACCAGTCTGATAACTATTTTAAATCGTACTTTACAGTTATATGATTCTATGTAAATTCAATCTAAATAAGAGAATTTTACTTCTTTAATAGGTGAGGACGCAGTGGTGGCCACGAGACCATGGGAAACATCTCCACCAATTACATTCACCATGAAAGTTGGTGAGAGAGCTGCCGGTGATGAATTTCCCATCGTGTGGAGAAGCAGGCAGCAACCTGAGTAAAAGAAATACAATGTGTTCGAGAAATTTAAAGTCAAACATGTAGAAAATGTTTAAGTGGGACGTCTGCTGTTAAAAGAATTATTGCTTCATCGTTTTGGGAAAAATAACGGCCGATTTTCCTAAGAAATTTGAATGTAAAATAATAAGAATTTTTAATTTTTTTAACATTTTATTGGCGAAATTGTAAAACATTTTAAAGTAAACTAATAATAGTAATTAATAAAAATATTTTGCATTCAAATTTTGTTGATAATGTTTTAATACAATTTTTTTAACCTGATATAAAATTAAGACATTTTAAGCAATATTTCGGCAGATATTGTGGAGGAAATGAAGCACTGGTCTGGGTGATGTTGATCAGGACGGACAGACTGTCTAAATTATATCAAACTTCATCATGGATTTGGGAAACAAATTGAAAACATTAGAAATGTGTCAGTCTTTTACCACATTATTGACTTCATACAGTACTTTTAAGAATATATTGATGGCATGATGGCCGAAATATTGCTTCAAACACACGAAATATCTAACTTTTACTAAAAACAGTAATACAATTAGTTGTATCGCTAGTTTAAGAGACCAACTGACGGCGCCATGACAGCATCAGTTGGCACATCCTTTTACTACCAACCATTCGGCTACTAAATAGTTTAAATATTGTCCAATAGAGGATAATGAAAAAAAAAAATCACAACTAATTCTGTTATGATAATCCTATACCGAATCTAGTTTGATTAATTAATGATATCTAACACTAAAAAGACTTTATCCGTACGCGTTTATTATTTAGGCACATCCATTTACAACTTCAAGGATTTCATCAAGAAATTTTACTTGAGTGAGAACTGTCTAAATAATTATGAAGTATTAGGAACTATTGTAATTAGTCCACTTCCATGGCAAAGTTTGGAAATATAGTTTCCGAAACTAGAACTAGTGACATCTAGTGGACAAAAATGATTGTATTTGAGTTACGACTTCACATACTAAGTAGGTTTGATCCTCTAATTTAAATTTAAAAAGATATATATACAGGGTGTTCGGAAACCACCGCACTTCATATATATTTTCATAATTAGGAGCAAAAATGAATAATATTTGTAATTTGAACTAGGGTCCGCAAATCAATATTTTTTGAGATATTCGCAATCAAAGTTTTATCAATTCGAACCAATTAAATCCTTTCAATCCAATTCTGAAACTCATTTTATTCGTCCGTTTATATTTAGAGGTTACCAGAATTTTAATCGTTTGCTGATTGGGAAAAAAATATTTAAGTGGGCGTGATGGACCAAAGCACAAGAAAAATTAAAGTTTTAAGTTTACTTTTTTTTTCTTTTTATCACCTTTTGGCTAACAGTTGATTTGAAAATATTTACAATTTTTAATGCTTGAATTTGAAGTGAGCATATGATTTGGAAACCCTAACTTTTCAAAAGAAATAATTTATATTTGGAAATTTAGTTGCAATAAATAGCAGATAATTTGGAATTTTATTGTTCTTGTTTAATTAATAATCTTCGTTCGTACTATAAGAAACATTTTTTTATAAAATAATAAACAATTATCATAAATACATGCAGAGACTTATCTTACTATAATTAAATAAGTTGTTAAAAGGCAGAATGTTTGGGCAACATGGAAAAGGTCCCGAGATCGAACTTTGCATATGCTTTTCAGTCATTCTTTAAAATGAGTATACACGATAGTGATCGTAACAGATAGTGTTGTGTGAATTGTTTAGTTATATTAGGGAGTTATCTCAATTTTTTAACTCTACAGAGTGAAAAAACTAGGACAGTTTCCATTGAAAGACCTCCCGGAAGGCACGACCATCACAAAGGTATCGATTTAACGACATTTCGGTGCAGTATGACTCCATATGGCTATTACGCCTTAAAATATATGACCAATGCTGAAAGAAGATACCGGTAGGGGGCGCTGCAATCATTTCTGAAAGTACTTAATTGTATAAATTGTATTTGAATTTTTTTAGCAACAGGGCTAGACTTCATTAAGACAGTGTAACATTGAACAACTCAGAGAAATCAAAATTTAATGAAAATGCCTTCCAGGATGTCTTTCAAGGGGGAAGTTGCACTCATTTTCGTCTTGAATGGGAAGAAATATAGAAAAATTCCATCACACTTCAAATTAATCAGAACGAAATCGTAACAAAATTCAGATAATAAAATAAACTACAAACTTCAATTTGTTACAGTTAGAGGGCACTATATTCGCTTCGAGAAAGTATTGAACTGAATTCGTTGTATGTGTTTTTTTTAGCAACAGATACAAGAGGACTATACTGTATTGAATGATCAAATATAGGCAAATCATTATTGGATTGTCCATACTAAAAGGTAGAACGCCTTCCGGGAGGTCTTTCAAACGGAAACTGAAACACATTTTTGTCTTGAATGGAAGGAAATACGGAAAACTCCCATCAAATTGCACATAAGCTCGAACGCAATCGTAATAAAATTCAGGTAATCAAATAAACCAACAAGTTAAATTTACTACTGTTAGGAGTCGCTATGGAAAAGTATTAGTTGGTTTTATGTTATGTCTTAGCAACAGCTACAAAACAAGAGGACTATACTGCACGGAAACATCGTAAAACATTGGCAGTTCATTTTTAGGTCATCCATATGTAAGGAGGACTGCCTTCCGTGAGGTCTTTTAAAGGGAAACTGAAAAATATTTTTTTTTTATTTGATTTTTTAAATTTCAATGGTCTTGTTTTGGTTATTGTGTTTTTTGACGGGAATGTTCTCTATTTCCTTCCATACAAGACAAAATGCGTTCTAGTTTCCTCTTTAAAGATCTCGCGGAAGGCTTTTCCTCCTTATCACTAGCACTACGTTCCTTAGCTATATCTTGCTGTAACCATATCCTGGCGCAATTTAATCTTTATCTATAGCCATAAAATATCGAATCAAATCTAATAAAATATTAATACAATCTGCTGTCACTCTGGCCTCGCATGTAAAAGATGCTGGGTTCGAATCCTGAGTTAAGCATCGATGTTCGTCGTGGTTCAGAATCTACTCTAAACTATGAGTCCCCGCTTCATTAGCTTAGTTATTGTAAAAAGCAGTATCCCTGTGAAATACCTCCCAGAAGGCTTTTCCTTCTTATCACTTGGACTACTTTCATTTGTCTGTATATTGTTGAAACTATATCCTGGCGTAATTTAAGCTTTATCTATAGTCATAAAATGTCGAATCAAATCTAATAAAATACTAATACAATCTGTTGCCACTGCATGGCATGTCAAAGGTGCTGGGTTCGAATCCTGGGTTAAGCATCGATGTTCGTTGGGGTTTGGAATCCACGCTTAGCTATAGGTCCCGTCCTGATTAGCCGCGTTATAGTGCAAAAAATTAGGTCATTGAACGTAAAAACCAATCAACTTATCATGGTTTTAGCAATGTGTTATACAATCGTTATAAACGTTTGGTAGAGAGATAATGGGATTGAACTGTATATTAATACCCTTTATAAAAAGATTAAAAAAAAAAAAAAATAACCCATAAAAAATGTTTTCACTATATAAATCTTTGTATGCAACTTTTATGTGCAATTGCAACTTGTCGAAGGGATTTTGAGCCCAAGAAAGTTTCCATAGTATTTGAGCACTACGAACATAACCATCGCTTGTGTGACATTGACTAATATCCCTCCCCCCCCCCCCTAAAGAAAGAAATTTAATAGAAGATTTTGTCATCGACGATGAGTCTATCTGTCAAGTTTTAGCTCGATGGATGTCAAGTGGTATGTCAGTCCTTCGAAATAGAAATAGAAACGTGAGTAAAAGCTACCTTTTTATAACAATCAATACGTGATAGAATCTAAGGATAGAATGCATTGTCATTGAAAACGACTATCTACCTCCCAAATTTGTGCTCGATTCGATTTTAGCCTCCGTAAATTTGCCTGGCACAAAAAAAATAATCGAATTTAATATTCAAATTATTCGAATTAAAAAACCCTCTTCCAAATTAAAATCTTTCAATTAGTTTGAGATTCGAATCACATAGCAATATGCAGTGATAGGTTTGGCTACAATAATTATTTAAAATTACATTTGGCGTCAAATCAATCGCCAATGTTGATATGGGCGGGGTTTAAGGCCTTTTATAATAAAGGCGTGAGCAATTTGTATTTTATTCATTGCCATTGGTACGTTTGGGGTTGGTAGTTCGGTTCTTAACCTTGCGCTGACTAAAAAGAGTCCCAACTTTAAAAAATTTTTAGACCCAAAAATTTTCATTTGCGGCCCCGGCAATATATTGGAAATATGCTTTATTTTTGTCATAGAATACGCTGGTACTAAGGAAGTGCGGTGGTTTCCGAACACCCTGTATATGTTTAAATTGTAATTAGTTTTTAATTTATCTTTTTTAAATTAATTTAATTTTTGTTTACCAAATGACTTCTAATAGGGCTGCAGTTCTGAAATTTTCAATGTAGTAGTCATGTTCTATTTTGACTTTTAAAAAAGAGAATGTTAATATTTAAATTAATTTTGCCCCTGTATTCGTGTACATAGAATTTTTAGGTCATTTTGAGTAGTGTTTTACTTTCATTTACCCATTTGTTAACATAGGGCAAGGCCGAACTGGATTGAACCAGGCCGTGACAACTAATAGTAAAGAGTGGAAACAGCCGCAGTGGACTAGTGGCGCTGCATTCCAACCAAAACAGTAGCATGTGTTTTCTTTGCTTGGTCAAATACGAAAACCAATACTTTACTAAGAGGACAAAATTACTTTATTTTTAAAATGCAAAAAGAACACGGCGAATATTGCCAAACGATAATATTAACGAATGAAATAAATTTTTACACAGTTCACTTCTACAATTTATTATTCATATTTCATGCAAATATGATGTCAGAAGCCACACTACACTATCATTTATTTTAAAATTCTTTGCTTTTTGTTGATTATTACGCATCAAATATGAGACTTTGATATCAATTTTTAGAATTAAGTTGTTTATTTAAAATAAGGCCTATTTTTGAATTTTATTTTCATTACTCTTTATGGAAACAGAGTTTGGAATTCTTTGTCGTATTTTTAAAATTTTTTAGAAATTATAAAAATTAAATTAAAAAGTCGTCGTTGGCAATTCTCGTGATTTCAGAGTTGGCAGACATGGATATTTTTTATTTTAGCTGGAGTTCTAAAAAATTTTCATCGCAGTTTTTGATTTAATTTTTTTAATTTCTAATATTTTTTGCAAATAGAATTGATGTCATCCTCATAGATTTACATTTATTAATTAATTTCATTATCATTAAAAACCAAACATGGTGAATTGTTGCGTACCACACTGTACTTCATATTCTGGAAAGAGAGCCGAATGTTAAATTTCACGAATTTCTCTTGGATCCGGATCTACGACAACGAATCTGCCTTATCGGCAAAGAAATCTGCCTGTCAAATTTCAGCGCGATTGGATGACTGCAAGTTGATTTTTTAGTATACTGAAGATAGAAGCGTGTGTAAAAGCGACCTTTTAGTGACAGTGACACCTCCCGAAGCATGATATAATGCTACTTTAACGACAACGAATCTACCTGTTAAATTTCAGGGCGATTGGATGACGGCCAGATGTTTTTTTTAGTATCTGAAGATACAAGCGTAAGTAAAATCGACATTTTAGTGACAGTGAAATTTGATAGAATGCCCCCAAATTTTGATAGATTGCATTGTCATTGACATCAAATCTATCTGCCAAATTTCAGCCCGATTGATTTACGGCAAGTGTGTTAATATCACTATTTTGCAGTTTGAAATCTGGTTGGATTGCAGCGCTCCCTTATTTTGTGGGAGAAAATGGAACTAACAACTTGTTTCCTTCACACCCATAGACTTTTGAAAATTGTCACGGCCTGGAGAGTGCCTTAGCGCCCGTTACAATCCAGTTCGGCCTTGCATAGGGCAATGAATGTAATGTTTTCGGTCTCAATTTTTTTGCATTGCTCCACGTTTTGGAATAGTCTGATTTCAAAAAAGTGATCGAAAAAAAAATGCGTGTAAGCGTTGTCTGTGTCTTCGTGGTTAGCATCATAACTCTCGAAAGAACTGACCTACGATGTTTAAATTTAGGGAATGGGTTAATGGTAGCCAAAAACGCAGTTTCGATTTTGATCTAAATCGCTGTGGTAATGCCTCTCAAGATGTTCTAAGCATCTAATCATCATCATCATCATCATTGATCCTACAGTCCTTGCAAGGCCCTGGCCTAGACATTTTCGCCATTCTACCCGAATATAGTAGCCTTTTGTTTCCAGTTCGTTATTTCCATAAAATTTAAGTCCTCCTCGACCTGGTTCTAAGCATCTCCACCTCCGAAATTCCCGTAAAAATGCTATTAAGGCGGAAACAGTTGGAAAATGAATATCTTCAACACATAGCTCTATTACCTTGAGCATCGCTCATCAAAGACCATTTTCCTATAGTCCTCTGTTTCACTTATTATAAGGAAGGATAATGTAGGAAATATCGAACAGTATTTCACCAAAATTGCCATTTTTTCACTTCCGTATCAGATTCACCTCCAAAATAGCCAATTTTTCTAAATGTGTGATGAAAATATAAAAACAGCAGATAACACTAATCCACGTCATTACAATAGTGAAATAGAAAATAGCGCGATGTTCCACTCCCCTACTTTTTGTGTTTTATTGCAGCTTTTTAAAAACCGAACTTTACGTATGGGCATCGTGTACGTCATTCTGCCTATTTTTCTGTATTGAGAAGTTTTATTGGAGTTCCTTTTTTATTAAATATAAAGTTTCGTAAATCATATTTTTTTAAAAGATGGTATATTTTAGCATTTTATTTGTCGCATTAGTAATTTTATCTTGGAATATTTACCTCACACAGGCAAACGGGATTACGGATGGATCGAGCTTTTGTAAAAGCTTCACACTACATTAGTATTGAGTAGAAGCTAAAACTCTGAGGTGATTATTAAGAGTTAAAAATATCAACTTTAAAAAATATTTTTAAAAAACTTTAGTTTAAGTAAAAAAATGACATGGCCAGAAGTTTATCTCCCCCAGTAAAGAAAAGGAAACTAAGAATTTTGGTATCGGTTCTCATTTTTTAAACGGGCAGAAAGCGGCAACTTGTATTGAATTGTTAAATTTTTCAATTTATTAAATACTAGTTTCCTCTTTTAAACCAGGCAATTTTCGTTTTGTTTTAATATCGAATCATCGTTTATTTCTCAGTTCTATCTATATTTTCAGACAAGAATAACTCTATTGCAAATTTAGTTAATAAAGTAATAATAAATTTAAAATATAACAAGTTTAATAAAAGTTAGAGGATTCTACTGATATC
Source organism: Linyphia triangularis (assembly GCA_963978545.1). Classification (NCBI taxonomy): domain Eukaryota; kingdom Metazoa; phylum Arthropoda; class Arachnida; order Araneae; family Linyphiidae; genus Linyphia; species Linyphia triangularis. The sequence continues at coordinate 33,970,945 of OZ021730.1, forward strand.
CTGTATAATTGGTTGTATTTTCGTTGTTATTGCTTTTAAAATAGTTCTTAAAACAAAAAGGTCTGACAATTTTGGAAAAATGTAATACGATGTATTCTGAATTGGGTAATATAACTTTTGGGTAAAATAAATTTTTTTCTGCAGATTGTATGAAAAAGCTCACTGTGGTGAATGTTATTTTATTATGTAATTTGCTGAGTATATTAATTATAATATTTGAAACTAAATCATTTACAAATCATCACCACTTTTTTATATGAATGTAATTTGAAAAGTACAAAATATGTTTTAAATTAACATACTATTACTTCTTGTAGCTTTTAACAACACTGCTCGGCTCACCGCCGAACATTGAAATTTGAATAAAAAGAGTCATTCAATAGGCTGTATGATTTATTTCAGCTAAAAGAAAACAATATTTTTTCAATATATTTATTTCTTGAAACATTATTTACCATTTGAATCGAAAAATATCGAAAATAAACTTTCTTTTGGGACTAAAGATTTTTTTTTTTTGTGAAGTTGTTGTACATTCACCCAATGGCTGAAGCTCTATTTACCCTGTGACCGGGATTTTTTTTCTGGTGGGTTACATAATGGTAATAAGCTGGGCATTTTTTCGAAGGAAATAGACCTGTTGGTATAATCCAATATATTTTAATAGAAGCAACCCTTGAAGTGTTGGGCCCTCCGTACAGCGACATCTATATATGTTTTCTCAAACTACTGCACTTCACTTGGATAGTAGTTTGTAAAGCCGGATTTAACCGCTACCAGTCGAGGTTCCAGTTTTGTTCGCCAGTCAGTGACGTCACCTGGCCACTGATCACCGACAGACAGCGCAGCGGTCGTTAAGATGAAGTTATAGAACTGGCGATCTAAACTGGAGGCCCGATTGGTAACGTGTAAATCCGGCTTAAGGAGCAACTAAATGAATGACCCTGTTTATATTACACTGGAAGAGTTCTGGGGCGAATCGTTGGTAAAGTGACTTTATTCTTCTCCTGTAAACGCTCTTGGTAATGTAGAGTGGAGAGTAGTGGGTAGAGATAAAGTAGATATGCATATAAGGGTGTCCCAGGAGAGGCCGAAAAATAAAGCTTTAAAAAAAAATGTCAGGTCTCACGGTTTAAAAATGTTATTTATGTTGCAATATGATATTACAAAAATTTAAAGTCATTTAAAAAAGTTTGAGGGAGGCCTCAAGCTAATACAAAATAGGGAATCTGTGCAAAATGCGGATTTCTTATTAATATGCAGACAACAGAATTGTACCAGGCTTCTCTTGCCATTTCTTTCTTTCTTTTTTTTTGTTTTTTATCTGTAACTCTTTAGTTTCAATGTTTTAAAACAGTTTATCATTATCGCCTATGACATATTCTTTAAATTTGTTTTAATTGAAATCTTTGATCATACAATTCTACATCTGATCCGTCTGTAGTGCTTTCAAACTGTACTGTTCAACGGGAAGACCAACGCCTTCGCCGTGAAACTGCTGAAGAATTAATAACACAGTTTGAGGCTTCAAAGTCAGTAGTTCATAGGATGGTTACTCATTTTTTTATCAAAAAGCACAAGAAGAATTGATATTTTAGTGGTACCGAACTAGTTTCTTCTTTGCAAGGTGGGAATTCAAAGCTTCTTGGCATTCCTAAATTACTCTCCGGAACTGCCAAAGCAGCAATTGATGCTGTTTCTAAGCTTTTACGAACATGGATGAGTGAATCCGAAGTAATAGGTACGTGTTTCAATACAACTTCAACTAATAGTGGAAGATTCAATGGAGCATGTACTCTTCTTGAGGAAAAAGGGGGGGGGGGGGGAGGTAGATTTATATGAGGTTTGACTTTCCGATGCATTCATTGTGAGCTTTGAACAATCTACTGGGCCTGAAATACTTTATATAAGAGATTCCGTGTATGGTCTAGGCTCAACCACCATGAGCCAAAAAAAAAAAAAAAAAAAAAAGCGCAATTAATATCCATAATTACAGCATCAGACAGTTCAAAAACTTTTTTTTTCTGATCAGTTAAAGATTGGCTAAAAAACTACCTAAGGATGATTGCAGAGAGCTTTTAAATCTTGTGCAATTTAAGATTGGATTAGACATTCAATCTAATTTTGAAAACCAGATGTTCTTCACCGAGCTCGTTGGATGGCAAAAGCCATTTACACCATGAAAATGAAGTAATTGTTTAATGGCAATGGATCTATAAGGGCTTTAACTGTTGGATATGTTTCAAGGTATGAAATAATTTAATCGTTTTGTTGTGTGTGTATTTGCAGTCTTGATTTACTTGGCGATTTGCTGTTGATGCCCCTAATACTATAGTGGCTAGAAGGAGTAGTGTGCCGTTCCTTATGGGAGCGGGAAGAAAAATACGTCGCGAATCAGGAGAATTCCCCTAGAGGCGCTGCGATCACCTTCGCAGTGTTGTTTACAAACAACTTTTGCATCTGTCGGATTCTATCGCTTGAAATTAACTATATTTTCGGAGTTTTTTTTGTACTTAATAATTTAAAATCATTTTTTCATTTCAAGGAATACTTCTTAAAGGCTATGGAGGCCGATGAATCGGTTGAAAGAGACTCAAATTCTAAGAAACGAAAATCTAATAGAAGTTGTTTCGTTCCGAGGTGTACAACTGGTTACAAGAGCAATACCGAAAAAAATTCGCTTTTCAATGTTCCAAAAGATGTTGAACTACTTCAAAAATGGATGAATATGATTCCAAGGAAGGATAAAGAGCTTGGGTGTATGATGTGGTGTGCGAGAAGCATTTTAAAGAAGAATGTATAGAACGCTTTTACAGGCATGTGATAAATGGAGCGGAAGTTTTAATTCCAAGAGGTAAGCCAAAATTAATTGACGGTGCCATTCCTACAGAATATCCACAACTCCCCAGCTACTACACAAAGAAATTACCAGAAAAACGAAATCCAAAATGTCGGGAGCCTGACACCAAGAAGACCAGAATCGATGAAAGCAATGTTATACTGGATGAAAAAAATTGCCTTTTCTTTGATCCAAATCTGCCCTCCGAATATTGGACAAAAATTATTTTTCAAAACCAAAGAAATGTTTACGCTTTTGCCCTATGGACATATATTGATACAAATGGACCTGTTGATTTAATTTTAAAACCCGAGAGGCTTATTATTGTAAAAGAACTTGAAGATGAAACTGCTCTTTGTTCTATTTACATTAATGCCCGCACAATAGTAAAAGACAAAATTCTCTTGACTGTGGATGATCTACAAAAGTTGTTGATTGATGTGAATGCTTATACATTGTGTAAAGGGGCAGGATTTCTAAATGAATTTTCTGGAGTGTAAGTTCATCGAAATGACTTTCACATTCAGGATAATGTCTTACGACACAAGTCATGCAAGGGTATTGTGGATCGCACTTCTTTAAGCATATGTTTATTATGTAAATGTGCGCATAAACAATTACTTGACAAACGTTCCAAAAGTAAGAGAAAGAAACCAGCTAAACGTTTCAAAATGTGTACAAAATACAGCTCTAATCGTAGACGTAACAATGCGTTGAAGTTAAAGGTTAAAAATCTTAAAGGGTGCATTTCACATATAAAATGTCAAATGAAACAAGTTGCTGAGCATGGATTAGATGAAAAACTTAAGTTATTGCCTTATAAACAAGCACTGGCATGCTGCTTGGAAAATATTTTTAAAGAAAGTCTCAGCACAACTAGCCTACACAGGGACATGACATTTGATGTTATCGAATCTTTTCACAAAATAAATTTGTCATTTGTAGGATGTAAAGAACGTAAATATGAATTGACGAAAAGAATTGTTAAATTCTATGTTCTTACAAGGATGCATTTTTATTTGAAGAGTAACAATAAGTTTGAAGAACAAAAAAGGAAACGTATGAAACTACTCAAGTTGAGGAGAACAGTATAAATTAATTTTTATTGTATTATACAATTATTTAATGAATATTTACTTCAATGTGTATCTTTCAAAATTTGTCGATGAATGTCTCGTAAATTTTCACTTTCTAATTCCTTAAATTGATGTGTGCGCGTGAAAAATTCACTATAAATAAACAAGATTCCTCCTTTCTAATTAAAATCTGGTGGGAAAGTTTCATATGAAATTTTAATATCTTCATTTATTTGTCTTTTATTTAGTTTTAATTAGATAGTATGCTACTTTTTTTTTTATATAAAAAGAAGTTTGGTTAGATTAACTATTGAACTGCAAAATGGAGTATTGAATTCATGTGTGTGTGTGTGTGAAAAATGCACAATAAAGAAAAAGATTCTTCCTTTCTAATTAAAATCAGGTGAGAAAGTTCCATGTCAAATTCAATACTTTTATTTACTTTTAATTAGATTGTATGAATTTTTTTTTTAATCGAATTCATATGTGTGTGTGAAAAATTTACAATGAAGAAGATTACATTCTTCTGTTCTTATTAAAATTAAATGAGAAAATACCATATGAAATTTCAATACTTTCGTGCATTTTATTTCTCTTTTATTATGTTTTAATTAGATGGTATGCTACTTTTTTATATAAACATTTAATACAGAGAGAGAAGTTTGGTTAGATTAACTGCACAGTGGAGTATTTGAATTTATGGGTATGTGTGAAAAATTCACAATAAATAAAGAAGATTCTTCTAATTAAAATCATCTGGGAAGGATAAGTTTGGTTAGATTAACTATTGAACTGTAAAATGGAGTATTGAATTCATGTGTGTGTGTGTGAAAAATTCACAATAAAGAAAAAAGATTCTTCCTTTTTAATTAAAATCAGGTGAGAAAGTTCCATGTCAAATTCAATACTTTTATTTACTTTTAATTAGATGGTATGCTACTTTTTTATATAAAAATTTAATCCAGAGAGAGAAGTTTGGTTAGATTAACTGCACAGTGGAGTATTTGAATTTATGGGTATGTGTGAAAAATTCACAATAAATAAAGAAGATTCTTCTAATCTGGGAAGGATAAGTTTGGTTAGATTAACTATTGAACTGTAAAATGGAATATTGAATTCATATGTGTGTGTGTGAAAAATTCACAATAAAGAAAGAAGATTCTTCCTTTCTTATTAAAATCAGGTAAGAAAGTTCCGTATGAATTTTCAATACTTTTATTTACTTTTTAATTAGATGGTATGCAATTTTTTTTAATTGAATTCATGTGTCGGTGAAAAATTCACAATAAAGAAAATTAGATTTTTCCTTTCTAATTAAAATCAGATGAGAAAATTCCTCATGAAATTTCCATACTTTATTTCTCTTTTATTTAGTTTTTATTAGATGGTATGCTACTTTTTTATATAAAAATTTAATATAGAGTGAGTATTTGAGTGGATGGAGTATTTGAATTTATGTGCATGTGTGAAAAATTCACAATAAATAAAGAAGATTCGTCCTTTCTAATTAAAATCATCTGGGAAGGATAAGTTTGACTAGATTAACTATAGAACTGCACAATACAATTCTTTCGCAAAGGAAATCGGGACCGTGTAATTGTGTACCACGCAGACAAATTTTAAATGATTCCTTCTGCATCTTATTGCATAAATTTATCATTTTTTTGCCTTTGATAACTGCTTCAATTTAATTAAGAAAAAGAAAAGTTCAAAAAAGCTGAAATGTACACTCTAAAAATATTCTGTAAGTAATTTAATGCATGAATTTAATTCTGGTGGCTGATTTCTCTCGATGATTTATTCTGCTTTCGCTATAGTTTCGCTCTTCCATGCAGCGGAAGCGATTACAGCGCCACGGTGCGGATTTCGTCAGCTCCGGGGAAGAATCGCTATCATAGGAACGGCACACTACCCCTTCTAGACACTATACTAATACTGATGTTTTACTTATTCAAAGGTTGAAAGAATATGGTGACAAGCAATTAAGCAATAAAGAATTAAAACTAATTTTACGTCACTCCTAGTATTTAATTGGAAAACTGGCAACACTTAGCTTGTTTTACAATCTTATTTCTGATGAGCAAGAATCAAAACTGGTATTGAACATAAAAAAGAAAAGGTGTTCGAATTCACATCTATTAGAAATACTTCCTCCGAATTTGGATGATTTGTGTATTTCTTGTACTTTTTTTTGAAGCAGCTAAAATTGAAGATAGTTTCCATATTATCAGTTAGAGATGGTCCTGAAATGCCATCCTATAAAAAAGCTGCAATTTTGCTAAAAACTTAGTTGCATAAATGATGTTGATGAACAAACTGTTGTCTTGATCCAGGACTTTAAATGTGCAACAAAAAACGAAGAATCAAAATAGTTTTTGCTAAAAGTCGTACTTAAGAAGTGCAATCGCCAAAATCTTCTTAAAATGTAGTTGCTTAAAATGTGTAAATATATCTGATTGTTTGAAACATTCTTCCTCTTGGGTTTTATTTACCAATTGTAAAATAAATAATTGTTTACTTAAGTGACAAGTATTTAATGTAGTCTTAAGTAATAGTTACTACAGTCTTAAGTATTAATTACCGCATCTAAAATCTAATAATTACTTTCTGTGCATAATTACTTTCTGTACTTCTTTCTGTCTGGAGAATGTAGAAATGTCCACTAAATCGTTTTTTTTTTTTCTTTTTCTCTCTTTATTTTAGAAATATTTATGTAAATTTCATATCTCTATGTCTCTATCTACATAGAACATAAACACAATTGATTCAAAATATGTTTGAATTTGTATAAAAGAAGTTTTCGTAATTGAAAAAAGTTTATTTTAACAGTAATAGTACTTAATGTAGCTAATAAGAAAAATACTCCTTCACATTAATTTAGCCATTTTTATGTAAATTCATTGACTTTGAGGGACCTCTAAATATTTTTTTAAAATTATGAAAAATTTCAAGATGTCTTATATTCACAAAAAGAACATTTTTGGAGGGTGTGAGTTCAAATTTTCAAAAGTTCGTTAAAAAAATTCGTTCAGAAAAAATAAAAATAGTGTTTACTTAATATTTCAATTTGATAGCCACTTAACTATTTTCGTGTTCCTGTAATAGTTTTTACAATTCTACTTTTAGTAAATGCAATATTACTTAAACATCATTTTCTCTTTGAATTGCATTGTAGTATATGCCAATGCATATGTAGTATTCAAAGTCAATATAATATTAAAAGGTAAATATAGTATTAAAAAGGATATTTTCATTAAAAATAAATTCTAATTTAGGTTTAATATCCGGTAAAAATGTTAACATCTGAGAATTTCCAGAAAATCCTATTAGAGATTGCAAACTTGCTTTGGATTACGACGTTTTTGTTGTAGGAAAAAAAAAAGACTCCAACTGTAGGCCAAAAAAATGACATTTTATCAAGTATTAATATAACCCATAAGAACAAAGTTTTTAATGTAAATCCCTTACATGCATTGCAACATTTATGCGCAATTGCAACTTCTTGAGTTCAAATTGAGTTTCCATGGTGTTTGACAGCTAAGAACAGAAAATCTATTCTGAACTATTTACTAACTTCGCTTTGGTCCCCAAAACTTGTCTGAATACATTGTTGTCCACAACGAATCGGTCTATTCCTAGTTGACATGAAAATATCGCCAAGCCGATTTGGCACCATCTTGTAGACGATAAAGATCCACACTTGGCAAACCCTTTTTTACCACGCATGCGCATCTGCGATTTTAAGGTAACCCTAATTGGAAGGAGTTGGAGGAGAAGAGATTTTTTTTGGTGGTCATTTTGAAATTTGCTTTCAGCTTACGGTGTACCGTCGCAAAGTTTTGGCCTTTTCGCCAACTTTTTAAAATCACACCAACCCATACACGTAAATTAGGAATTCACCAACAAATCTAGTTGCTAAAATTCAGACTTCATTGAATGACGGAAATTGGGTTTATTAGCTCTCCGAAGATTTTGCCTCGTCAACCTTAATAAGACAGATTTCAGTTAATAAATATCGCCAAATGAAATATGTTTGAATTGAGCTTTGTATCTGCATAACAGAACATGAGTAAAAGATGATAAGTCTGAAGTATGGCAATACAAACGTGTGTAAAAGGGGCTAATAGTGAAAGTGAAGACATCCCCCAAAACTTGATCAAATGCAATCGTATCGACAATGAATCTATCTATCGAATTTCAATTCGATTTGATGAGGGATGTAAGATTATTAGTAATTTCAATCACTAATTGAAGTAAGAAAAAGCGACCTTTTAGTGACAGTGACACCCCCCCCCCCCACCCTCAAAAAAAAAAAAAAAAAAAAAAAAAAACTTGATATGATGTATCCTTATCTACAACGAATCTACCTGTTAAATTTCAGCGCGATTGGATGACGGCAAGTTGGGTTTTTTAGTATCTGAAAAGAGAAGCTAGTTTAAAAGTGATCTTTTAATAACAGTAACTCCCCCCTCCAAAAAAAACCATGATATAATGCAACATTATCGACAACGAATCTACCAGTTAAATTTCGTCGCGATTCGATGACTGCAAGTTGGTTTTTTAGTATACTGAAGATAGAAGCGTGTGTATAAGTGACCTTTTAGTGACAGTGATACCCCCAAAACTTGGTAGATTGCAACCTTACCGACATCGAATCTATCTGCCATATTTCAGCCCGATTGGATGACTGCAAATTGGTTTTATAGTATACTGAAGATCGAAGCGTGTGTAAAAGCGACCTTTTAGTCACAGCGACACCTTCCAAAACATGACATAATGCAACTTTACTGACAAAGAATCTACCTGTTAAATTTCAGGGCGATTGTATGACGGCAAGTTGATTTTTTTAGTATCTGAAGATACAAGCCTAAATAAAGGCGTCCTTTCAGTGATATTGAAAATATATAGAATATCCCCAAAATTTAATAGACTGGATTGTCATCGACAACAAATCTATATGTCAAATTTCAGTCCTATTGATTGACAGCAAGTGTGTTAATATCACTATATTGCAGCTTCAAATCTGGTTGGATTGCAGCGCCACCCTTTTTAAGTGGGAGAAAATGGAACTAACACCTTTTTTCCTTCGCACCCAAAGGCTTTTGAAAATTGTCACGGCCTGGTTCAATACAGTCTGGCCTTGATCAGGTGGTTACGGAAATCCCATCGCTTGGCAAAATCTTGTTAAAACTTGTTCCTGCCAGCTTTGGGAAAGAAAGCGCATCTCGCGGCGGCCCCGGTAGAAGCTAAAACTGGGAAGTGATTTTTAAGAGTTAAAAATACCAACTTTAAAAAATATTTTTAGAAAACTTTTATTTAAATAGAAAATTGCAATTGCTAGATATTTATCTTTTCCAATAAAATGCGCTAAATGATGTATACCACATCAATATTGAGTTATAAATTTGAATGGAAAAGGAAATTAAGAATTTTGGCATCAGTTTTTATTTTTTAAACAAGCAGAAAGCGGCAACTTGTATTAAATTGTTAAACTGTTTTATAGTGAAATGATGTTTTGCTCATTAGAAAATGACATTTCAATTTATTAAATACTTTTTTCCTCTTTTTAACCAGGCAATTCCGTTTTGTTTTACAATTGAATCATCGTTTATTTCTTAGTTCTATCTATATTTTCATACAAGAATAACCCTATTAGAAATTCAGTTAATAAAGTAAATAATAACTTTAAAATACTCTAACAAGTTTCATAAAATTTAGTAGATTCTACTGAAATCCTGTATAATTGGTTGTATTCTCGTTGTTATTGCATTTGAAATAGTTCTTAAAATAAAAAGTTCTGACAATTTTCGGAAAATGTAATGTGATGTATTCTGAATTGAGTAAGAATAAAAGTATTTTTTTTTCCGTAGATTGAAAGAAAAAGCTCACTGTGGTGAATGATACATTATTATTTAATTTGGGGAGTCTATTAAATATAATATCTGGAAATTAAACAATTTACAGATGGTTACCACTTTTATATATAAATATAATTTGATTAGTTTACAACATGTTTTTCAAATGCACAATACAAATCCATAAAACGTTTAAACAACTCTGTTCGGCACCACGCCGAACGTTGAAATTTGAATTGAAAGAGTCAGGCTGGATAGGATTTATTTCAGCTGAAAGAAATCAATATTTTCACTATATTTCTTGACACATTAATTATCATTTGAAACGAAAAATATCTAAAATAATCTTTCTTTGGGATTAAAGACTTATTTTATAAATGTAGAGATGTACTTAGTTTTTTTTGTTTCTATTTACACATTTATCCAATGGCTGAAGCTCCTTTACCCTGTGATAGGGTTTATTCTGAAAGGTTAGATAATGGTAATAAGCTGGGTATTTTTTCGAAGGAAATAGACCTGTTGGTATAATCCAATATATTGTAATAGAAGAAACCCTTGAAGAGTTGGGTTCTCCCTACAGCAACATCTATATATGTTTTCTCAAACTACTGCACTTCACTACTGCTGGACGGTAGTTTGTATAGCCGGATTTACCCGCTACCAGTCGAGGTTCCAGTTTTATTCGCCAGTCAGTGACGTCACATGGCTACTGCCTCCATTAAACCGGGGCCGCCGCGAGATGGCGCTTTCTTTCTATAAGCGGGCCAGGAACAATCTTTAACAAGATTTTGCTAAGCGATGGGATTTGTAACCGCCTGACTTGATTAAATGATTATTTTGTTTTTCAAAGTTTTATACTTGAGCAAATTTGAGTTTGAGAATTGATTTTTTTTTACAGTTTCTAAAATTCGTTAGAATTAAAAATTAGTATTTTGAAATTTGTATCACTATGTAAAATACGTAGCTTTTCTAAGAATTTTTTCCTTAAAACAAAATAAGCAATTCTATTAGCAAAATGAAGCAAACCAATTTTCATCAGTAATTTTATTGAAATTCAATATATTTTTTAAATTACTCAGCAAGAAAGTTATAAAAAATATTTAATGAATATAAAAATTGTGCAAGTTTAACTTCAAAGTTACCAACTAAAATATTTCAATGAAATACGTAATGTTGGAAATTGTAAACAAAGCTATGAAGCTATGTTTAGTCAAAACATTAATAGAATGTTACTGTAAATATATCATAAAATAATGGGAACTTGTTGTTCACACTATGCAAAAACTCCTAGTTACAACATTTTATATTGAACATGTTTCACTTAAAAGTTGTCAGATATAATATTTCAATAAAATGAAAGAAAATAAGTTACGAACACAGTTACGTGTGTTTCTGTAGCATTGCAAGTAACGCTATTTAACGAAACGTAAAAGATGTTCAGCAAATTTTAGCTATATCTTTTTATTTTAACGACAAATAGTCCATTGAAATTAAGTAAACCGATGTTGAAAAAAGTCAATGATCAGCAATTATCCTTCAAATATTAAAGCATTATAAGAACATCAACTTCACATTAGTAGGCTTAATTGTTCAGCAAATTACTAAAATGAGTAATAAAAGAAAATTATCTTAATTTAAAAAGAGTTGTTCAATGACACACCAGCAATTTTTCATTGATAGTCCTCAAATTTCCCAGCATTGAAATAAAAAAAAATACTCCAAAACGAATAGAATGCACAACACGTTACTGCATGTACGAAAATCAAATCCCATCGCTTAGCAAACGCCTGGACGTAACGATTTTAGTTTGTTCCTGGCCCGCTTAGGGAAAGAAAGCACCATCTCACGGCGGGCCTGATTAAACCAAGGCTAAACTCGATTCAAGGGGGAATAAGGCTTTGACAATGGCTGATTTCGCGACGACCAACCTACGAGATAAATTTTCTACTTGGGCAGCGCTAATCCGGGGGTAGTGGCGAAAATCGTAACCATTAACCAAAACAAACAAATCATAAAACGAAACATAGCATATTCACATAGCATTATGCAAATAGAAAAATGATTTAATTCATTAGTTTGTTAATACTAGGGTGAACCTACAAGTAATTGACCATTTAGTGCAAGTTTCTATACATTAATTTTTTTTTCTAGAAAAATTATTAACGGAATACTATGAAAACTTCCCAAAATATCAATTGATTAATAAAGCTCAATAATAAATTAACATGATGTTTCAGTCCTTTTTACAATTTAATATATCATCAGAATTTCTTACCAAAAGCAATTTTGAAATTAATTGACCAAGTAGACATGACTAATTGACCACAGCCATGCTAGTAATTGACCATTTCTTTTCCAGAATAAAACCAAAAGTTAATGGTTAAATTCTGTTATAAAATGGTCTAATATTCATAAATTAACTATTATATGAATTAAAAAAAGGAAGTAAAAATAAATATAATCAATTTTAATTAATGGAAATATTGGAACATCATAAAATATAGTATGATGATATAGATATCTTACTCAAAAAATTAAAACAAGAAAATCGAAATAATATAGAAAAGACTATCTAATTCTATATTTTCAATTCTGAATAAATTTAGATGAAAAGAATTGATTTTAGAGGATATTATTTCTTGAACAGTTTCAAAAAGCATCCGTTTATCTAAAGGAACACGTTTTACTTCTGAATCAGCTGGGAATTCGTGAAAATATATTTTATCGACCGTGCTATTTGACTTAGATAAAGGTACGCAGCAATAGACCGGCACTTTTAATGTTTTGGGAATTAAAAGAGTAAATAATTACAAAAATCACTTACAAACTGTAGCAACATCCTATTAAGCAATGGAATTCAAAGCGATATATTTCCAAACTATCCTACTAGACCAGTGCCATCTAGTGGTGAACGGTTAAACTAAGGAGGTATTTGAAATCCTTTGATCTTTACCGCACTGTCATAGCCGCGATGAATCAAGTTCAGCCGTGATTAAACCCAACATTTTCTATTTTCTTGCGTCTGCGACTCCCATCAACCAATCACATGCGCTCCCCCGTGATCACCGACAGACAGCGCAGTGGTCGTTAAGATGAAGTTATAGCACTGGCGATCTAAACTGGAGGCCCGATTGGTAACGTGCAAATCCGGCTTAAGGAGCAACTAAATGAATGACCCTGTTTATATTACACTGGAAGAGTTCTGGGGCGAATCGTTGGTAAAGTGACTTTATTCTTCTCCTGTAAACGCTCTTGAAAATGTAGAGTGGAGAGTAGTGGATATAGTTAAAGTAGAAATGCACATTAGGGTGTCCCAGGAGAGGCAGAAAAAAAAGTTTGAAAAAAAAAATGCTAGATCTCCCCGTTTATAAAAGACTTTTAAAAGGTTTTAGGGGTGCCTCAAGCTAATAGAAAATAGGAAATCTGTGCAAAATGTGGATTTATTGTAATACGCAGACAATAGAACTGTACCAGGCTTCTCTGGCCATTTTCTTTTTTTAAATTTTTATTATTATTATTTTTTTTTTTTTTAATCTTTAACTCTTTAGTTTTGTTTTAAAACAGTTTATCATTATCGCCTATGATATATTTTTAAAATTTGTTTAATTGAAATCTTTAATCATACAATTTTACATCTGATCCGTCTGTAATGCTTTCAAACTGTACTGTTCAAAGGGAAGACCAACACTTTCGTCGTGAAACTGCTGAAGAATTAAAAACACAGTTTGAGGCTTCCAAGTCAGTAGTTCAATAGGATGGTTACTCAATTTTTCATCAAAGAGAACAAGAAAAATTGATCTTTTAGTCGTACCGTACTGGTTTCTTCTTTGCAAGGTGGAAATACAAAGATTCTTGGCGATCCTAAATTACTATTCTGATGAGCAAAAATCAAAACTAGTATTGATCATGAAAAAGAAAAAGTGTTCGAATTCACATCTATTAGAAATACTTCCTCCAAAATTGAATGATTTGTGTATTTCTTATACTTTTTTGAAGTTTTGAGATAGTTGTAAATAAATAATTTTTTCAATAATAATCTCTCTCTATATAAGGCAAAGCCCTCACTCACTGATTCACTGACTGACTCACTCACACTAATTCTCCCACTTCCCACATAGTCACAACTCTGAAAATCGGCACAAATATCAACAATGGTAAAAATAGAAAAAGTAAACTATTCCGATCTCGATTAACCCACTTTAAGGGGTCGAAAAGGGGTTAAACGTTCCAAACGGGGGACAATCGAAAATCCTACTTCCCACATAGTCACAACTCTGAAAATCGGCACAAATATCAACAATGGTAAAAATAGAAAAAGTAAACTATTCCGATCTCGATTAACCCACTTTAAGGGGTCGAAAAGGGGTTAAACGTTCCAAACGAGGGACATTCGAATATCCTACTTCCCATTTGGTCACAACTCTAAAAATTGGTACAAATATTAACAATAGTAAACATAGAAAAAGTAAGCTATTCCGATCTCGATTAACCCACTTTAAGGGCTCGAAAAGGGGTTAAACGTTCCAAACGAGGAATATTCGAATGTCCTACTTCCCCTTTCGTCACAACTCTGAAATCTGGTGCAAGTATCAATAAAAACAAACGTATAAAAAGTAAGCTATTCCAATCTCTATTTACCCACTTTAAGGGGTCGAAAAGGAGTTAAACGTTCCAAACGGGGGACATTCGAAAATCCTACTTCCTACATAGTCACAACTCTGAAAATTGGCACAAATATCAACAATGGTAAACATAGAAAAAGTAAGCTATTCAGATCTCGATTAACCCACTTTAAGAGGTCAAAAAGGGGTTAAACGTTCCAAACGAGCGATATATTCGAATGTCCTACTTCTCATATTTTCACAATTCTGAAAACTGGTGTGAATATCAATAAAGACAAACGCAGAAACAGTAAACTATTCCGATCTCGGGTGGATCAAGGGGTGGAAAAGGGGTTAAACGTTCCAAACGAGGAATATTCGAATGTACCACTTCCCATATGGTCACAACTCGGAAATTTGGTACAAATGTCAAAAAAGATTAAGCATAGAAAAAGTAAGCTATTCTGTTCTCGATTAACCAACTTTAAGGGGTCGAAAAGGGGTTAAATGTTCCAAACGAGGGATATCCGAATATTCCTCTTCCAATGTAGTCATTTTTCTGATATTTTTTTGCAAATGTTAAAAAAATAAGTCATTCCAATATCGATTAACGAATTTTTAAGGGATGAAAAGACGACGCAACATTGAAACTATACGAGGATTAACTTAATGTCTAATTAACTTAATTCCAATACAGCTACTACTTTGAAATTTAGAACTAAGAGCAAACATAAACACAATAAACTATTCCAGTTTACTATTCACAATTATAAATTTCGTTTAAAATGTCAACAAAGGAAAGTTCCTATTTTGATAAATCAATTTGTCGGGATCGAAATGGGAGCAAACGTCTGAAGTGTAGAATACATGAATGTCTTTTGATCGCTAAAATGCTAATGGTAAAATTTCGTAGCGCAGCACGGGTATTCAGCTAGTTCCAATTATAAAATAAATAATTGTTTACTTAAGCGACAAGTATTTAATGTAGTCTTAAGGCGATCACCGTTCTGCGTTCTTCCCTGCTCGATCTTCAGAGAGTGAGGTCGTGGAAAAATGGCTCATGTCGTTTGTAAAAGTTGTTGTTATCATGCACTATGTTCTCACTTGAATTCTGCCTAATTGCATACTTCAAAATTGGGACCCGGACGCCATATATTTGCCTTTGGAGAAAATTCGACTTGTGCTTCAGGGAAGAAATTTTTCAATTTATACCGATTAAAAACCCCTCATATATGCTTTTCAACAGAAGCCTGAGAAATGTTCTCCAAGGCAATTGAGACACTTGAACTATATTTCTCAATATTCTACGGATATTCGCCATGTCATTGGTGAGAGGAATAAAATTGCTGACACATTATCTGGATTTGAGATTAACGCAATTACACTACAACCCCTTAAAACTACAACTAATTGGCAGAAACACAACTTCGTGACAACGGACTCAATGAACTTCTGCAATCACAATCTTCCTCACTGAAGTTAGAGAAAAATTATTTTCCTCTTGAGAACATACATCTTTTCTGTGACATGTCAACCAACCATCCTCGACCCTTTGAGCCTAAGCAACTGAGGCAAACACTTTTTAATAACTTACATTTTCTTTCTCACCTTGACATATCTGCAACAACAGATTTAGTTTCAAAGCAAATCATTTGGCCAGGTATGAGGAAAGACATCAAAAATAAAGTCCGTACTTGCGAAAATGTCAGCGAGCAAAGGTATTTCCTCATACTAAAGCCCGTCTAAGCACATTTGCGTTACCGAACGCTCGTTTTTCTCATATCCATCTTGACTATATAGGCCCATTTACTCCCTCAGATGAACAATAATCTTGTTTGATCATTATTGATAGGTTCACCCATTAGCCCGAAGTAATTCCAACCCCGACATGTCAGCTGAAACAACCGCTCGTGGCCTAATGAATGGTTAGATATCAAGATTTGGGACACCTGTCACCATCACAACTGATCAAGGAAGAAATTTCGAATCAAACCTATTTAGAGAGCTTACAGACCTCATGGTTGTCCATAGAATTCCTTCACAAGCTACCATCCCCAAAGTAACAGAATTATTGAGAGATTTCACAGACACCTAAAAAATGCAATTATTGCTCATGAAAATTTCAAGTGGTCTGAAAATTTGCCTATTGTTTCATTAGGTTAACGAACCGTAATGAAAAAAAAAAAAAAGATCTACAAGCCACAACTTCTGAACTGGTTTATGGTACGACCTTACGTTTACCATCAGATCTCGTCTCAACGGATTCTTTAAAACAAACTGTTACACCTAGTTATATATCTAACATAATTTCATAAATGCAGAAACTAAATCCTATTGCAGCATCAAAACATGGATATTATAAAGCTTATATAAACCCATCATTAAATACATGTACATACATACCACACCATACACCAAAAGAAGAATGGCACAAAATCAGTATAGTGTAATTAAAAGGGTAATACAACAACATAAGAAATGTAATGGTTAACTAACATGAGACAAAACCGTGCAAGAATATTGAGATATAGGATTACAACTTGATCAGAAATTCAATGTTAAAATATGAGGTGTAATATTTCTAACTCAGTGGAGAAGATTTGCAAAAATGTTTACAAACATTCCGGCAACATCAAAAGCAGCTGATACTGTTCCGCTAATGGTGAAATAAAGGTATAGATACCTTTATTTTGCCATTAGTGGTTGTTTTCAAACAACACTAAGTTAAGACGACTAATGGCAACAAACATTAAAATCTACAGTCCAAAGTACAGGTGATAAACCAAAATTCAACAATCATACATTACCAGGGGTGTAGTGGAGCGGGAACGAGTGGGAACGGCGATCCTTTACCTTTTTAGTAGGAGGAACGGCGTTCCCTCACCTAAAAATTTTAAAATTTGTATTTTTTTTTTTTAATTTCTTTACAGGAAACTGAACGCAAAACTATGATTTCATTTTCTATCCACTATTTCTGAGCTGAGCAGGCAAGTTCAAATATTTTCAAAGCACTTGAAAGAGGCACCCACACATGACCATTTCATCAACAATCTGACACGTGCAATACTATCATTCATCCAATATCAATTCATGCAATTATCTTCTTCGACGAATGATCTGTATTTGAGGATGAATTCCAGACGTTAAATTTATATGGTTCGTCATGAATACGGACTAAAACTCACGTACGCAAGTTCACGCCAACTATCTCCCTTTTTAAAAAACAAAATTGTGGTCTGGCACAAACAGTTCGTTGTTCCCTTTTCTTGAACAAGGTTTCTGCTCTTCTAATTTTAACGGGAACGCTAACCGATTTATCAACAAAAGTGATAAAACGTTTTTTTTTTTTTTTTTTTTATTATTTTTTTATTTTTTTTTTATTTTTTTTTTATTCTTATATCACTCTCTTTATGTGATATAGCGTTCCCACACCTTTTTATTTTACACTACACCACTGTACATTACAGTCAAAAGTTAGCACTATGCAAGGTATACGACATACCTTTATTTTTGCCATAGCTGCTGACTTCAAAATTCAGTGTGGATTCTATGTCAAAATGATAAATGTCAATAACTGGTATCAGCCGCAATTTTTTACTTGGCTAATGAAATACTTTAAATTAGAGCTGATTTTATGTAAACAGTAACCAATAACTTCTTATGAATCAGAGATCTCATTCACCACTGAGTTTTTGGACAGTTCAATTGGACTCGAAGAAATTACAATGCAATTTAAGCGACAAGTGCACATTGATGGAAAAATAAGTTTAAGTGTTTATGATACAGATCATCTGTATCATTATCAGAGATGCACTAAGTAAAACTAAAGTTTTTGTAACTTTTTAGTAATGAGTTTGTTTTAAAACAAATTCAAAGTCTATAAAAATCGTCAGGTGTAGAAAGAACAATAGTAGCGATTGATAATCAAATAAAAACAATCTCTCTCGTACTAAAGAATATGATAAAATTGTCACTTATATTTTAAAATTTTTTAATTGAATTAATAAGTAGATTTCAGAAACATGTGAAACTTTTCAAATAGTTTTGAAAGTGTGTAACAATTCAAAAATGTAGTTAAAAATTTGACGAATGGCCGTTACCGTTTTCTTTAGTTATTCTGGATGGAATGAGAATTGAAAAATAGAAATAAAACTTAAAAATTAATCATATTTGGACACTTTAAAGGCAAATGTAAAATAAAAAGCTATCGATGGAAAACAAACAAGCATTACTCGTTTCGTTTGCTCACTGTTGTAAACATCGGTCTGCTCTGTGTAGTAAATATATGTGTAATTACATCAAGTTGTTTTTTTGCGGTTTTAGTCACGTGACCTTTGCTTTGATTTCAGCTAATTTAAAACTCGATTTTTAATTAATTGAAAGCATAAAGAAAAAAAAATAATTGCACTGCTCAAATATATTCGTTGGATAACACAAGAAAATACAAAAATTATTAATTTTCCTCACATGTACAAGTTCATCAATAAGGTTTCTTCCCTATACTCTCTACGTTATAATCTACTTGCCCAGTGCATTTAGAAACTACTTTTAATAAAACCTTGAAATTTGGTGCGTGTGTACGAAAAAGATCAATAAATAAAATAACATTAATTAACTAATGCCTATCTATTATAAATGGAAATTGAAATAGCAAGTCTCAAAACTAGGTTTACCCTCTTGCATATGGATTGACATAAGGACTTCAAACTAAAAATAAAATATATTAGGCATTATTTGCAAGTTTTTAATTAATCATAAAGTGATCAATTTTTTATCGACTCACCAAATTTCAAGGTTTAATATTAAGTAGTTACTAAATGCTCTGAGCTAAAAGATAGTAACATAGCGAGTATAGAGAATGAATCTTACTAGGACTTCAAATTAAGTAAGTCTTTGCAAGGTGGAAATATAAAGATTCTTGGCTCTCCTAAATTACTATTCTGATGAGCAAAAATCAGAACTAGTATTGATCATGAAAAAGAAAATTTGTTCGAATTCACATCTATTAGAAATACTTCCTCCAAAATTGAATGATTTGTGTATTTCTTATACTTTTTTGAAGTTTTGAGATAGTTGTAAATAAATAATTTTTTCAATAATAATTCCAATTGTAAAATAAATAATTGTTTACTTAAGCGACAAGTATTTAATGTAGTCTTAAGGCGATCACCGTTCTGCGTTCTTCCCTGCTCGATCTTCAGAGAGTGAGGTCGTGGGAAAATGGCTCATGTCGTTTGTAAAAGTTGTTGTTATCATGCACTATGTTCTCACTTGAATTCTGCCTAATTGCATACTTCAAAATTGGGACCCGGACGCCATATATTTGCCTGTGGAGAAATTTCGACATGTACTTCAGGGAAGAAATTTTTCAATTTATACCGATTAAAAACCCCTCATATATGCTTTTCAACAGAAGCCTGAGAAATGTTCTCCAAGGCAATTGAGACACTTGAACTATATTTCTCAATATTCTATGGATATTCGCCATGTCATTGGTGAGAGGAATAAAATTGCTGACACATTATCTGGATTTGAGATTAACGCTATTACAACCCCACCCCCTTTCAACTACAATGAATTGGCAGAGGCACAACTTCGTGACAACTGTCTCAATGAACTTCTTCAATCAAAATCTTCCTCAATTATGTTAGAGAAACATTATTTTCCTCTTGAGATCATACATCTTTTCTGTGACATGTCAACCAACCATCCTCGGCCTTTTGTCCCTAAACAACTCAGGTAAACAGTTTTTAATAACTTACATTTTCTTTCTCACCCTAACATATCTGCAACAACAGATTTAGTTTCAAAGCGATTCATTTGGCCAGGTATGAGGAAGGACATATAAAACAAAGTCCATACTTGCGAAAAATATCAGCGAGTGAAGGTATTTCATCATACTAAAGCCCCCTAAGCACATTTGCGTTACCGGACGCTCGTTTTACTCACATATATCTTGACTATATAGGACCATTTGCTCCCTCAGATGGACATCATTCTTGTTTGACCATTATTGATAGGTTCACCCGTTGACCCGAAGTAATTCCAACCCCCCGACATGTCAGCTAAAACAACCGCTCGTGGCCTAATGCATGGTTAGATATCAAGATTTGGGACACCTGTCACCATCACAACTGATCAAGGAAGAAATTTCGAATCAAACCTATTTAGAAAGCTTGCAGATATCTTGGGTGTCCATACAATTCATTCCACAAGCTACCATCCCCCAAGTAACGGAATGATTGGATTTCATAGACACCTAAAAAGTGCCTTTATTGCACATGAAAATTCTAAGTGATCTGAAATTTTGCCTATTGTTTTATCAGGTTTACGAACCGCATTAAAAAAAGATCTACAAGCCACAACTTCTGAACTGGTTTATGGTACGACCTTACGTTTACCATCAGATCTCGTCTCAACGGATTCTTTAAAACAAACTGTTACACCTAGTTATATATCTAACATATTTTCATAAATGCAGAAACTAAATCCTATTGCAGCATCAAAACATGGATATTATAAAGCTTATATAAACCCATCATTAAATACATATACATACATACCACACCATACACAAAAAGAAGAATGGCACAAAATCAGTATAGTGTAATTAAAAGGGTAATACAACAACGTAAGAAATGTAATGGTTAACTAACATGAGACAAAACCGTGCAAGAATATTCAGATATAGGATGGCAACTTGATCAGAAATTCAATATTAAAATATAGGTTGTAATATTTCTCAGTGGAAAAGATTTTCAAAATATTTACAAACATTCCGGCAACATCAAAAGAACAGTGAATGTGTAGGTGATAAAAATTCAGCAATTATACGTGAATGACAAAAGTTAGCAAGATACGATGTAAAGATTAATGAAGAAGTTAGGACAAATGCATTTCTAGAAGAAACGTTAAGATTGGATTTACCAACTGAGTCGCGAGTGTCATATTGTTAACAAAACAATGTTTTCAAAATAACCACCGTTTGCAGCAACAACGTGCTTCAGTCTGAGGACAAAATTCGCAGACGCCCGTGAGAGCATTTCGGTTTGAATGTTCTGTGTTGTAGTTTTCCTAGTCATCAGCGCCTTCTGTTGATGAACTTTGTAACTAATTTTAAAAATTGGTAAGAATTAAGTCTCTGGTTTACCTAAGCAGAAAGCAGCAAACCGTACAGTTAAATCGTCTTCCGTTTTTTTTTTTTTTTTTTTTTTTTTTTTTTTTTAAAGTCTTTATTAATTTTTGGGACACCCCGTATTATGCCCTCACGTGCAACCAATTTTGAAGGAGACTTTCACTAATAATCAGTTTCATCTTTCGTTTGCTGTAAAATAAGACTGTCAAAAACTGTAGATTAGAAGGACATTTGTTGCTTGTTATCTGGTGATTGATGTATTTTAACAATTAACCGTTATCGACGTTACTTCCGACAAGTGGAAGGATACTGGTTACTTAAAAAAAAAAAAAAAAACTACCTTCCCTTTTTTACCCATTATGAGGTTTGATAATAACTTTTGTCTACTGAACCAATTTGTACTGCGATTTTTTCCTTATACGTATACCCTACAGTTCACGAAAATCTATCAGAATATTGATTTTTTTATTATTATTATTATTATTATTATTATTATATTATAATATTCTCTGATTCTTTAGCTTTGAAACAACATTAAACTTTTGAAAATATCTTTAATATTTCTTAAGTTACAATTAATAATAGGTAAGTACTGTAGGGTACTAGGCTTCTAATACTTTAAACCTGTTTTCTGACGAACTGTATTTTGATTATGGCCCGCTTTATTCAAACAATGATAATTCAACAGCAAAATGTTTAATAATAATTTTTTTATATCATTGTAGTCTACATAATATGTTAGATGTTTTGAAACTCAATTTTACAAAATTGATTGAGAAATTGATGTTTTAGTGATCATTAAAACTTAGAATTCTTCGAAAATTTTGATTTTTTTCGTGTTTTCACATAAAATAAATTGTAAAAAAACAACAACCCTATTCTTAACTTAATTGAGTTTCAAAACATGAAGAATAATATTTCGAGTGATTTTCAACTAGAATTGCCTTTCTAAGTAAATTAGAATTTGATAAATCAATGTTTAAAGAACGTGCTAATTAACTTATTACAGCTTAATTAACAAATTAACAAAATAATTGCTGAAATTTGATTTTTTTTTATTTAATGATTTTAAAGATAAGCTCTCTAATTACTGTAAAAAAGAATTGGATTTTTAAGCTCACAATTTAAAAAAAAATAATATTCTAGGGTATTTATACAACTTAGATAACTTGACGGTTCCAGTTTACCAGGAATACCATGCTGAGGAATTCAAGGATAGGATATGAGATTATAATTTGAGTTCTATTGAAGTATTTTTAAACTTTTTTTTCTTTCTGTAGCTATCGCCTAACCCAGATTTTCGGGGGCACGATTTCATTCTTATATTTGTTGTTAAGGTGTTGAACTTGAGGGTAGGGGATAGAAAGGAGAATGGGCATAACTTAATATATATATATATATATATATATATATATATATATATATATATATATATATATATATATATATATATATATATATATATATATATATATATATATATATATATATATATATATATATATATATGTGGGTTGGAGACCCCTCCAATAGTTGACATTCCATGCTACGGATGTCGCCCCTGGCGGAGAAGTCGTGAAGTAGGAGTACGTGACGACGGAAGGAGAGACGGAGAGGACATTCTTCTGGAGAGAGAGAACGAGAACGGAAGGTGCTGTGGGGTTTTGTCCCTCTGACGATGTATAATAACCTTAATAGATGTTAAATTAAAGTTCAATGAACAACTACTGCCTAATTATTCAGCCCCACTAGCCTTCCCACATGGGGGCTCGGCCTAAGGAAAAATTGGAAAGATCTTCGGCCTACAAAAGCCAACGGTAAACCTGCCGTGTGGAAAAATTGTTAGATACGGTCGCCTAGCTGCGGAGTACCAAAAAAGTAAAACCGGACACTTGCGAGTCGTCTCATCTGCACAGCAGCCCATAGAAAAGATTTCCTCAGGAGTCTTGTATTACAATCCGGCAGAAGCGAAACTACGGAGAGCCAAAGCAGAACTGATACCTCGAGCTATGCCAGCACTGGAGCATTGGGAATGAAATGATGAAAACCAACCTAAATACTACAGACGGACTGTAAGTTCAACTGAAATTGAAATGTGCACAGGGTGCATGAAACAACAAGGCATTAAAACCGAAACGACGAGTGGAAGCAACGAGTGGCTATATCTACTGGGTTTCTATAGTGTCTGCACGGGTGAATACACTGGATCCTGTGAGTAGAAATTTTTGATTTTCGAAACTAACCATGCCGCTAAATTCAGCTGCAACTTCAAATAAACCAGTTATGACCTTTTTGGCGAAGGCACGAAAATGTGATTTAATAGTCCTTGTTAGAGAACTTAATTTTACTGTTCCTGAGCATGCGACAATTGCACAGATGATTAAATTAATTACGGAATCGAGTGATTATTCTGCGGAAATCACTAAAGATATGTTAGCTACTATAGTTAGCGAACGTGAGGAGGAAGAACGACAAGCTCAACTCGATATTGAAAGGGAAGAAAGACAAGCCCAACGCGATTTAGAACTAAAAAAATTAGAAGCCGAAACTGCAAACCGACAAAATCAGCCGATAGAAAATTCCGGAACAAAATATGATGTTTTAAAAATTATGAAACCTTTTGACATGAAAAGCGACGTAGCTATATTCTTAACATTATTCGAAAGACAAATTTCTAGAGCAGAAATAACAAAAGAGAACTGGGTTACCCATTTGTTAACACTACTTCCATTAGAGATAGTTAATTTAATTGCACGGGAACCAGACATCAAGGCTAACGATTACGATCATATAAAAAAAGTACTTCTAAAGCGCTTTTATTTATCACCAGAACAGTTTCGTCAAAATTTTGCTAGTCATAAAAAGGACATTCAAGCTTCATAGAGATCATTGGTCCCGTCATATCATCATAATCATCTCGTTCATTATCAAAATCATGGTCCTGAGAAGTCAACTCGTGATCCTACTGATTCATCGTTCCCGGCTGCTACTCAACTGAATTCCCTAATGGTGCTCGCTGATGAACTGACGATTTCTGCTGCTGTTGAAGATAGGTTAAGTTAGCCCATACCTGAAATCCACGGATTCCAGCAGTTGTGTTGAACTCTAAAGCGCGGCATCGTCCGTAGCTTAGGTTAGGCAACTGCCATCCTCCCATTTCCCTTGAAAAAGGATCGGGTAGGATCTAGGTTTTATCCTGGTCCCACAACTTTTTTGCAGGCAAAGGATTCCTTCTGCGCTGTTAGGCTAACCTGTTAGTTAATTGTAATTTAATTTTTTCCCACCCTGCGCGGTTATGGATAATTTTAATTGTTACTTTGATGATAGAGTTAAAAGACCTGTTGACCAGGCATTTATTGATTTTGCTGCAACTATCAGCACATTAGATATTGAGAAACCATCTCTAGTTAAGCTTACTGACCTATTAAAGCAAATTGTATTCTTTTTAAGGTTAAAAGATAACCCCCCCTGCTGAAAATAAAACACTCTTCCTAACTCAAAATGAAATGGCAAATTTGGATAATGATTCCACAACTGAATTGGATAGTGAAAATGAGGATTCCAGCATTAACAAACCCTCTACCACGAGGAATAACACCCAGTTTAGAAAAGAGGAAATAAACAGGGATGGTAATTCTAATAAAACCTCTAAGCGTAAAACACACAAACCAAATAAGCTAAAAACTGTTATAATCAACACAGAGCCTATTGATAAACAAAACATTGACACCCCCCCTCATGATCCTTCTGAGCCTAGCTCTAGCTCCGCTCATACTGATCTAATTGAGGACACATGTATACCTCAAAATGCAAACAAAAATGACACTGAAATTAGCTCTATTGAGGCAACCACACTGTGCCAAGTCTCAGAGCAATATAAACAAACTCAGTCCCAACCTGAATTTCAGGGGGAGGAGTTACACGACCAATCAGAAATGAGCTCCTCGGAGCCACTCCCTCCAACGCAGGACATTGCTGCAGACACAAACACTGACAATAACACAGGTGCTACGTTCCAGCAACCAAGGAAAACGACCTGTAGAACTCCTATTTATATAGACGATGATAAGATAAATTGGAAATATGTCAACCAACAGCTTGCCCTTAATAAAATCGAGGGTTTTACCGCTACTCACAAGGGTAAGAATAAGTTCCAAATTAAGGCAACTTCAGATGAACAACACAGACATATAACCAAACTCCTTACACTAAATAATATAGCTTACTATTCTTTTGTTTTGCCATCTGACAAAAAAGTCAAAGTTATTATTAGGTCACTCCCTGTTGACACAGACATTGACGATCTGAAAGACGCACTTTTAGTAAATTCATTTCCAGTAGAAAGTGTTAGCCAGCTCACTAGAAGGCGAGATGGTAATGTAACTAAACTGCCTCTCTTCCTTGTTACACTCTCTCGAACAGACAAGGGTAGAGATATTCATAACATCAAATGTATTATGAATCTCAAAATCACAGTAGAATCTTATAAAGGTAGAGGAGGGGTGACCATGTGTCACAATTGTCAACTGTACTTTCACAGTCAGATCGGCTGCAGAAAGCCTTCTAGATGCGTCAAATGCGCAGGGAACCACCACACTAAACAATGCACACATGTAGGAGATCCAAAATGTGCAAATTGCGGCGATAAACACACTGCAAACTGGATTGGGTGTCAAATGAGGCCATCAGAGCCTGCCAATCGAGGCAATCCTAGACCCTCCAACAACACTCAGACGATACCACAAGTAAACAACACACAGGGAAGGGTGTATACAAATTCCACTATTACTGACACCACTAATGCTTGGCATAAACCCCCAAACATTACTAATGTAATTAGACAAGACAGTTCGTCTTTTCAAACTGTAAACCAAGAGCTTCACATTCCCCAAATTGACAAACTGGAGGAAAATAACACAAAAAATGAAGCTAAGATCCTTCATGAGGAACTATCTGGCCTGGTCAAATGGATCAAAGAGTCCGGAATTAATAGATTTACTTAGGGAGTTCAAAAACTCACAACCAAATAAGCCTACCTTTAACAATAATCATTTCCAGTAGAACACAAAGCTTTGCTCCAATTTCCATAGCGGTCTGGAACGCTAACAATCTTATTGGCAAG
This sequence comes from Linyphia triangularis, assembly GCA_963978545.1. Classification (NCBI taxonomy): domain Eukaryota; kingdom Metazoa; phylum Arthropoda; class Arachnida; order Araneae; family Linyphiidae; genus Linyphia; species Linyphia triangularis. Next base: position 33,997,570 of record OZ021730.1, read on the forward strand.
ATTGAAGAACTAAAAGATTTCTTATTCTCTCACAACATAGATATTTGTCTGGTTACAGAGACGCATGCTAAACCATGCAACTCTCTGAAAATTCCAAACTATAATACTTTCCGTACAGACAGACTGCACTACCGGGGCGGCGGTAGTGCAGTGTTTGCTAAAACCTCTCTTTCCACCTTTCTCTTTCGCTCGAATAATGCAGATAACATCGAGGAGACAAATGTCATTCTTGAGGTTAGAGGGAAAATTACCCACTTTTCTGCAATCTATAATCCACCTCGCAACGCCCTTTCCAAGGAGCTGCTCGATTTCCTTATCCCTAAAAATGTTCCAACCATTGCTTGTGGCGATTTTAACGCTAAGAGCAAAAACTGGGGCTGCAGAGCTAGTAATAGGAATGGGCAAATTCTCAACAAAATCATAGGTGTCAATAATGTTAGAGTTCTGGCTCCCAACAGACCTACACACTACTCTGTTATGGGATACCTTCCAGATATACTAGACATCATAGTTACAAACACAGATCTGGTCTCTAGTCCTGAAGTTATCAACGATCTTTCATCAGATCACTTACCAGTCATTGCTAGAGTCGCCAAACATCCCAACCCAGATCCTGGTACAATCTCAAAAACAGACTGGAATCTATATTATAACACTTTAGCTACTAAAACTTTTACACAAACGGAACTCAATACCACTTCTGACAAAGACACTGCTATTTTGGAACTCAATCAAAACCTCCACACTGCTCACAAAGATGCAACTACAGAAAAGCCTTTCATTAATAATTATATGAGCCTCCCCACTGAAATTAGAGATCTCATTAAGCATAGAAACAGGCTGCGTAAGAAATGGCAGAGGAACTTAGACCCAGTTCTCAAAAGGGAAATAAATGCCCTCAAAAGATGTATCAGTGTCTACACCAAAGCAAATAGGGAGTCCAGGTGGCAGGAAAGGCTGGCCACGCTGGAATTTGAAGACAACTCCATTTGGAGGATGACTAGAGCCATCAAAAGGGAAAAAGCAATCCAGGCCCCACTCCAAAGTATCAATGGCCTTGTTTTCACTGAATCAGACAAAGCTGAAACCTTCGCTAATTCTTTGGAACAGCAGTTCCAGAACAACACCTCCCCCAATGACCAAGGTTTTGAAAGTCATGTCATTAACACAATCAATATTTGGAGGCAATGGCCCTTCCTCAATTCAATCCAACAAACTAATATTCAGGAAGTCACTGATACTATTGGGAAATTAAAAATTAGGAAGTCCCCTGGAATCGACAAAATTTCCAATCGTATGATTAAAGGCATCCCATCCAACTGTGTCCAGATTTTGACAAACATATACAATGCTAGTCTCAAATTCAGCTACTTTCCTCCCATTTGGAAAGAGGCTCTCATTGTCCTGATACACAAACCTGGCAAAGATCCAGTTGATCCTACAAGTCACAGACCCATCAGCCTGCTGCCCTGTTTAGGGAAAATCTATGAGAGATTAATATCCAACAGACTTTTTCCCCTCTTAATTCACATCCCAGCTGAACAATTCGGATTTATGCATAATCGATCGACTACTGGCCAGCTTGTCAGAATCTTAGAATTTATTGGATCTGCTAGACACAGAAAAGAGAGCTCAGCAATGCTTATGCTCGACGTCGCAAAAGCGTTCGATCGAGTGTATCATTGGGGGCTGCTCTATAAACTTATCACTTTGAAGTTTCCACATGATATTATTCACCTTATTTCTAGCTACCTGGAAAACAGACTGTTCAGGGTCAGGGTGGGTAAAGCTATTTCAAATCACAGAGTTATTAGGGCCGGTGTACCCCAGGGGAGTATCCTGGGCCCAACACTCTACAATCTTTATACATCAGATTTCCCTACTTTTCATGACGATAGACATTGCCTCACTGCATTTTATGCAAACGATACTGCAATTGTCACAACTTCTATCAGACCTCAGCAGACCTTGAATAATCTCCAAAACAAAACTGTTCACATTGAGGAATGGTGTGCCAGATGGAAAGTTTCCATCAATGCTAACAAATCCCAAATTTTCTGCATTAAGGCTAAAAATAAGCTTAAAGGTCTTAATAACTCAGTCACCCTTTTCGGAGAAACTATCCCCATCGTCCAAAGTGCTAAATACCTTGGTGTCACTATCAATAACACTCTCACTTGGTCTGACCATGTCAAGAAAGTAAACAACAAATCCTGTGCTGTTTTAAACAGACTTTGGCCTATTCTAGGAAAAAATTCTTCGCTTTCCCTCAATTACCAGAGGAGTATATACTTGAGTACCATCAGACCAATTCTCACTTACGCTGCACCTGCATGGAACACACACAATGCTAGAGATGCAGTTAAGCTGCAGAAAATACAAAACAAAGTTCTGAGAGGTATTGTAGACGCCTCTAGATTTGTTAGGAACGACCTTATCCACAGGGATTTAAGAGTACCAACAGTGGCTGAACACTTAGCTAGTTTAAATATTACTTTCTTTAGGAAGGCTCTTAAAGCTGACCCTGTAATTAGCAACTGTTTCGACTATGTGATAGTAAAGGAAGATGCAGAGTACCGCCCGTACGCTGCATTCTGCTTGTCAGATGCCACTCTAGCCAAAAAATTCAATTAATTAGTTAGACTTTTCTAATTTGCTCTTGTACATAGTTATTCCCCAGTTACCTGGAGTTTAAAATATTTAACCTGCGCTGCGTATTTTATTGCCCTTTTTACTTATACAGCTTGTTTTCATAGCTTTTGACTCATTTTACTGTACATAGTTTTTCCCCAGTTTCGGAAGAAAAAAAAAAAGAAAAAAAAAAGATTTTTTTTTTAACCGCTTCTTATTAAGTGCATTTTTTTGTATTGTATGTTTGTTTTTGTCCCGTCCGTCCGCTTTTTTATTTAATTGTTTAATGTGCCATTCATATTTACCCCACTGAATTACCGCCCTTCGGGCTCCATTTCGATAGGTGGAACAGTGCCTCCGGGCTGGCTCCACCATAAAACCATTATTATAGTTATAGTTTAGCTTCATGGAGAGACTTCGCTTTTGAGCTGACAAGCTTTTTGGAAGGATGGCTACAGGGATTAAAAGTAGAAACTTTTCAAGATTTAAAAGAACTAATGATCGTAGATCAACTGAAACGAAAAATACCGAAAGAAACTCGCGAACATTTTCTAGATGACCTGCATAAAATATCTCGAGTAAAAGAGTTAATAGAAAATTTCGACAATTTCGATTCGGTTAGAAGAAATATTTCAAACACAAATTTACGAGGAAATAGGGGGTACGAAACAAAGTATAATGATAGTGAACATGTAACAGGTCATTATAATAAACGTGCCCAAACCTGGTCAAAAAAGCAGCTTACTAACCCATGTGTATATAATAAAAATAATAGTGCATCTTGTGGCTATAACAAATATAATAGTGCATCTGGTGGTTATAGTAGAAATAATGATTCTTCTTGTGTAAATAATGGTAGAAGTAATACTGTAAATAATGATAGATATAATACTGTAAATGATTATGATAATACTAATAGAAATAAAAGTAGTTCAGTTGATAAGAATAACAGTGTAGTCTGCTGGCATTGTAACAAGTTTGGACATAAAAGTTTTGGGTGCCCAGAAAAAAAGGTAGTTAACAGTGTAAATAAAGCTTTTCCAGTATGTAATAAAACTTGGAAATATTTGCTAATATTACTTTTTATTTCCAAGTAAGCATTTATTCGTTTCCTTTATCTAGAATATCAAAATTCTTTCTTTCGATTGTTTTTAGTTTTAATATAGTGTCTTTGTACTGTGTATCCAAGTTCCACCTTATTAAATATAGATTTCAACAAATTTTTTGTATCATACGCGTTTTACTATTTACACTAGACTATTTTACAATTTACACCAGAAGCGTAGTATTTCATTTGCGATTCTATTTCTTTCTTGTTTATTTTGGTCATGATTATGAAGTTGGTAAGGGGCAGTGCATGGAATTTCTTTTTTCTCTGTACACTAAAATTTTTTTGAAGAAAGCAGTTTAGATGTACTCTAAAACATTTCTTTGGCGCGATTTTATTTGGTGCTTTTAAACAGATAAATGCGATTTCTGGCAACAGTTTTTATTTTTAGTTTTTATTATTATTTATATTTTAACTTAAGTTGGTACTAGTTTGTCAGCCGAGTAAGAGATAAAAATTGCCAAACTGAAGACCTAAGTAATCCCAACTAACAACTTTCAAATAATTTATAATTTCTATATTTAGAATTGGCGATATATTTACGCGCCATTTAAACGGGTAAACATTTAAGCTTGGTGCCATCTGGTAACCGCCTTACGCAAGATAGTAATGTTATGAGTCATTTAATAATATTAAGAGAACCCTTAATATTTTTATTTTAACTTAATTTTATTATTTTCTAGCTGAATAGCCGCGAAATTTTAACATGTGCGATATTTTAGCTAGCTGTGAGGCCTCGCGTTGCAGAAATCTGTCATTCGTGTAAAGGTACCAGTTTTTGGCGCTTCGCTCGCAGAGAGGTTCATCGCTACACAAAATCGAGCTCTTTTCGTTCGCTGAAACGTTCATTGACACATAAACACAGGCTTACTTCACTCGTTGAAAGGTTCATTGCTATGCAAGCATAGGTTCGCTTCACTCACTAAAATCTAATTGCTACGCACAGCCTTAATAAAGGAAGCCTCTCCCTTGTCGAGAAAAAAAAAATTCCCAGTTAATACAATAACATACCACCCCTTTAAGATTATTTTAACACGTGTTTGTGGAAAGCAAAATTAGAGACCAAAACTACTTATGTTTAAACTTTCAGAGCTCTAGGCCTATTAGAAGTCGTTTTTTGTGAAAAAATTAATTAAAAAATCAATTTAAAATTTTGACATTCTTTTGTCAGTACAATTAGAAGGCCAAAACTACTTGTGTCGAAAATTTCAGAACTGTAACCCTATTACAAACCATTTTATAAAATATTTGTTAAATAATTAAGAAAAAAAAATTAAAAAAAAAAAATTCTGTTTTTCAAAAATCCAATTAGAAGGCCATAATTACTTATGTTGAATAGTTCAGAGCTGTAGCCCTATTCAAAGTCATTTTGTAAAAAGAATTTGTTAATTATTTAAGAAAATTAATTAAAAAAATAATCAAAATTTAAAAATTCTGTTTTTCAAAACTACAATTAAAAGGCTAAAACTACTTATGTGGAAAATTTTGGAGCTGTATTTTTGTTTGAAGGTCACTTTGTAAGAAGAAAAAAAAAAAGAACTAATTAAAACTTTAACATTCTGTTTGACATGTATACAATAATTCGAAGGCCAAAACTACTTATGCTGAAAATTTCAGAGCTCTACTCCAATTTTTAAGTAGGTTTCTAATGATCCACAAAGCCACAGACAGACACACAGCTTGTTTTATTATTATAAATGTTTTAATTTTCTTTAAGTTCCCGTGTTTTTGATTTTTGCGATTTTTCGCCCTATACTACATCTGTTCCACTTTTTCTTGCCACACTACTAGTATATACGTGAAAATTTTAATTAATATGTTTCCATAACTAATGAAGAGCTAACTAATAATAACTCAAAGTTATGGAAAATTGGCCTTCCTGAACAAATACAAAAATGTGACGTGGTTTCTTTAAACTCCGAGGTACATACATATACATACATCCTTGTGGGAAATAATGATTAATACAAGTGAAGGGCTTTTAAAAGCGCCTCGCTGCCTTGCACTATGCCGACTTCAACAGCGCCGTCTACTGGTTCTTCATGGCATTTCGCACATCCATTCCCTTATGAAATATTCTTATTTAGGTCTTTTATACCTACATTTTTTGCATACAGTTTTGAATCACCCTGTTGTACTAGTAATCATGTTATAGTTAAGGTTTTATATACACAATCTAATAGACATTAATCTGGATACTTCTCACAGACTTACATCAAGGAATGAAGTGGAGTAGTTGCAGAAAATACATACAGAGGTCACTGTGCAGAGAGAGTAACTCTTTATGGGTTCTTTCTATATAATAAAGGGTGACATTAAATAACTATTCCTGTTTGGCGACATCTGCAGCTAAAATTTATAAACGAACTGAACCCATATATCATATACAGGCTGTTAAAGGAATGAGGGGACGAATTCCGCCAAAAATAAATAAAAAATATTGGTTCCAAAAGTTGCTGACAGGAGATATTTTGGCACTGCTTTCCTTGTATGTATGAGAAAATTTGCATATTGAGATCGTAATTATCTGAAATTACTAGTGTGTTTGTAACAGCAGTGCATAGCATTCCTTTAAAGAGAAAAGATCGAACGTTCAGTCTCAATTTATCCAGTGACTGTTGATGTGTGCCAATTTGTAACCTACTTGTGCTTTTCTGGTAAAACTGTTCTGCACTTGATAGTGAAATGCTATTGCGCCTCTTATGGAATTTCGAAGTTTAATGTTCTGCGTAAAGGTTCAATGTCTGCTATAGTATTAAGAACCGTATTTGGGTGTGTAAACTTCCCAGACTGATGTCAGAAATGCAACTGCATTTCCCAAAGTTAACCGTGTGGTGCGGTTTCACGGCTAACTTTTTAATAAGGCCATGCTTTTTAAGAACATAACTCTAACAAGTCCTATTTTCTGCATCGTCAACTGCGAGGAAAAGGACAAACGCTGCAAACTCTTATAACTCCACAATTGCAATGATGACAATGCTTTAACTCAATAATTTTTATGCAAATGAAGCACGACCACATACTCTTCACTAAAAAAAAAAAAAAAAAAAAAAAAAAAAAAAGTGTGTGTGTTATGGAACGATGTTCGAATTTCCACATTAATGGCCAATTTTCCCAGGACTTCTGCTTTCGAAATTGAACAATACTGTTGTACTTCTTGGGGTAGAATATGCTAGTCTTTCTATTCTAGGCCTTAGTTTTCATTTCTGCCGCTAAGAATTAGTGGTGCTGTTACTCAACAGTGCCAGCGATTTTCATAGTATGGTAGAGACACTTTTGTTCTGACTTATGTTCTATTAGTTTACAACGAACTTTTTTTCTTTTTGTTTTCTACGACTTTTACAAATGGAGTTTGTTTATATTATCGTCATAGCTTTTCATTAATAAATTTATTTCATTATGATATTAATTAATACCAGACATGGTTGATTTTTGCTATCCACGGTGTATACCATATACTGGAAAAACAGCAGTTGTTAAATAACACGAATTCCCCTGATGTCCGATTCAAAGCAAGGAATGAGTATAAAAAGTTCCGCGGACTATTCAAATGAGCAGTTGTGGCTCATTTGGACAATCTTTAACAAAAAAATAGGCATTCGTAAATCTAAAATTGGGCAGTAATAATATTAATAATAATAATAATAAACCATTGAGACCAATTATCTTTTCCTTTCTTTAAATTTTCTGTGTTTTGATTTTCTCCCTTTTGTCAACTTTCCAAATTTTAGTAGTTGCTTGGTTATTTTTTTAAATTATACTCAATATTTTCATATTTAAGAGTAGCTTTAGTGCCCCCTGTTGCAGGATTCTTACAGCTGTGGTCTGTTACAAACCCGTTTCAAACGATTACATTTTAAGACCAGGGCCCTTTCTATTCCAGGACCAATTGGCCTTAATCAAGGCCAAACCTTTCATCATTAGCTGACAAAACAACTACAAAAATGTAATAATAAAAATAAAAAAAATAAAAATAATAAATAAATAAAATAATAATAAATAAAATAAAATAAAATAATAATAATAAATAATAAATAAAATAATAATAAATAAAATAATAATAAATAAAATAATAATAAATAAAATAATAATAAAAAAATAGAACTTTGAAATAAATAAATAAATAAATAAATAAATAAATAAATAAATAAATAAATAAATAAATAAATAAATAAATAAATAAATAAATAAATAAATAAATAAATAAATAAATAAATAAATAAATAAATAAATAAATAAATAAATAAATAAATAAATAAATACAATTTACAACTATTTACAGGAAAAAATTGCATAACAATATAAAGAGATTTTGTGTCCCTCGTTAATATTGTAGGCAGTGTGATGATATAAATGGTTATTTTTCATTTAAAAATAATATTCTTTTGTGCTTGTGAAAATGCATAAGGGCTATTTTACTATTCTTATATTCCATTAGATACGTAATAAATGTTTCTTTAAAACTCTTCTTCATTCAATGTTTGATTATTTCATAATTTCAACTTGTTTGTATGAAATAAACTATACCTAAATTCTATATTATATCTATTTCACTTTTCTCCAGCTCATAATGATTTTGGGTTTATGTTTCTAATGGTATTTAATTATCAGTTATGAGTCTGTGGTTTTTGATGATAAATTTAATTATTAATGAGGCTGCTTCTCTTATGAAAAAAATCACCGCACGCCGCTGCAAACATACCCCAAGATCGCTCAGACAAGCAGGATTGCTACAGCATGATGAGAGTCCTTCGGTTCCTCATTGATGATCAAAGGGAGGATTGAGGATTTCTTTGAATGGGTTGATAACGAAACTTCCATTTCGGGTCCAAATGTCAAGCAGGGCGGCGTAGCCCAGTCGGGAGAGTATCGTTCTCGCAACTAGTTCGGGCCTGGGACCGACTAAAGACCGCCATTTTCGCTAATGGTGACTGGAGCACGTTAAATCAGTCATGGTCGCAAAGTCCTCCAAGTTCCCATACAAATCAATACCTCTGGGGGTGGCAAAGCCAAGTCTTCTGGTGGAATCTTCTGCTTGGTATTGCCTCTAAATTAAGAAGTTCCACATACCATTAATGCTATGAATACTAAATAATTTTTTTTTCTATTTGACTTTTTATTTATACATTTACATAATTTTAATTATCCTTTTAGGACAATTGATTTGTCATGAAATATTGATATTTTAATAAAACTTAACAACTAAAAAAATGTGCATTTATTATTTAAAAATGTTAGCAAAATTTATTTATAAATTAGTCGCATTTGGTATATTTTAGTAAGAAAATAAAGTATAAAACATTAACAATACGGTAATAAAAATTAAGCTCTATGATTAATCTTAAAAAATAGTTCCATATATATATTTAACTTCAAGATTGATGGATGCCTTAAAAACATATTTGTTGACAAATTATGCGTGTAAAACACTAAGAAAATCGCAACATTTATTATAGAATCTCTAAAAAACCTTTTTATTTTTTTTTCATAAAAATCGTTAAAAAATAGTTAAGAAATGCATTAAAGAGCATTTACGATCTAGGTCGACCGGAGATTCCTCGAAATACAGTGATATGACCTGCTTCTAAGTATGGTTTTTAGCGTACCGATCAATGACGCTTTGGTTTAACAAAGCTTCAATTGCATTCTTGGTTTTTGCTGGATTTTGTTTTAAAATATGTACAATTGGAATTTCCCTCATTTTAAAAGAATTAAAACATTGAGAAAGTATGTCACCAATTTATTTGATAAAAGTAAATATATATAGTTTAATTTTTAAACTACCTTTTGTTAGGACGCATGACATTAATACATTCAAAGTAACTGTTTGACAAATGTCGAACAGTGATACCTAAGACCGAAGATCTCGTTGAATATTTCAATGACGAAATAGAGGTAATATTACTAAATAAACAATAGACCCTATTTAAACATAAATAATTAAAATACTATTGGAATTATGTATTTACCCTTTGTTTCATTGGTTCTAAAAAAATAATAAGTTTTGAAAAGTACAAAGACTAAAATTAGTTACGAACTCGGAGAGAGCGCTACAGGCAATCTTCTGTTGTAATTATTTCAACCCCAAAGGTGTGGAGTGAAGTTCAAACTTCTATATATCTTTTTCTGTATGTATCACTTAGTCTCTCTTTTTTCTTCTTTTTTTTAAACGGATAAGAATGTTCAGTACTGTATGTACCTCAGAAGAAAACTATAGCAAGTGCAATGTTAAAGTTAAAATAATAACAAGTTAATTTATTTCAGAGATGCAGAATTGAGAACTACAAATGGAAAACCAAAATCCAAAAAAGAAAAATTTTCAGGAGAGCCGAAAAATGAAAAACATTCGCATTGGTGCTTAAGGCTATGACTAAGAACCAGATTGAATTTGAACTATTGCTACTGGAGTTCGCATTATGGGCGTTCTCCACTTTGTTTACTTTGATCATGAGGACATTTTTCCGTAAAAAATAAAAAATAAAAAAAATAAAAAATGAAAAAGATTTTTGGGTACTTGGGAAGTTTTCCATTTCTAGTCTTCAATCGTCCAGTGGTGGTGATGTGATGAGGTACAAATTGTGCTATGTTTGGAGAATATTATTATCAATAACATACTAAACAAAAATTACTCTCAAGGAAATATTTCAAGCAACAGGTTTTGTTGCATATGCAACAATAACAAATTAGTATTAAGAGTGACCTGCAGTAATACGCCCTTTATTATAATTAATATATATATATATATATATATATATATATATATATATATATATATATATATATATATATATATATATATATATATATATATATATATATATATATATATATATATATATATATATATATATATATATATATATATATATATATATATATATATATATATATATATATATATATATATATATCTCAAGAACACTATTGTAATCACGGCAATTTATTTTCCATCAAAAAGAATGATTTTTTTTTTTTTTAATAAACCCATCTCAAATGTTTTTTTTTTTATACCCCATCATATATTTTAGTCCGAAAATAATAGTAAGCAAAAACCAATATGAAAAGAAACTTTTTATCATTCTAAAACAAAAATTTATTTGAAAGTAATGAGGTGTTTTAAAATGTACTTAGTCACATATTTTTAATATTTTGCTTTCCAAATTTAACAAATAATTCAACTGATTTGAAGCAGCAAGGACAAGACATCATAAAATTTTATTTTCTATCAGGAAGAAAAACTGAATTCAAACAACACAGATTGTTTGTATTTATATCCCATTGTATTTTTGTCGTCCTGAATAATAGCAACAAATAATGCTCAAATATTTATACTTCTATCAGTTTCCAAGTAACTTCTAAAGAGTATCATAAATTAAATGAAAGGCGTGCAATCACGGAACAGAATGGATCCTTTTCAAAAAGCCGCTTCCACCAAAGGAATTTTTTCAACTTAAACAAAATAGCTGTTCCATGAAACTAACACAAATCATTCCCGATCTGTCATACCATAGGCACTTTCCTTTACAGTCTGCATCTACGGTCTAAACGCGAAAATTGTGTAACAAGCCTACCCCTCCCCCTTTCACCACCACACACTTCTTCACAAACGAGCATTATTACAACTTTTCTGAGATGAAGATAGATATTGTTGTGAATTAAGAAATTTAAACACAAGTAGTTGCAAATACTACAAGACAAAAATTACATTGATATGAATTTATTTAATAACTTCCAGTGAAATTTTAATAAGAAGCTAATTTTTTATTTGGAACCACTCAGATCGAGTTACTACCATCCTCCTCTCGCAATGAAAGGAGGTGCGATCATCAATGCATCTGCGAGTGCCAAGGCAGACACGGATGCGTTTTCACGCTCAGGTAGAAACCCCATCTCACATCATCGTGGTTGGGTTTTCTGCGATGTTCGGTGAGTGAACACGCTAATCATACTATAGAAATGATCCTATGAAGTATGATCTTAGTCAACCGAGTTTTGCCAAAATACATATTTAATCAAATCTAACTAAAAAAGTGGTGATTATAATAAATAACCAATAGGTTTGGTGAAATAAGTTCTAATTGCTTATAAATTTAAGGAATTATTACTTTTTTAAATGTTCAAATACTATATTCTACTTTGATGGTATTATACAACTTTGATTATCTGTAATAATCACTATGACATACCTAATCTAATACAATGAAGAAAAAGTCTAAGCAAGCGTGCATTAGAAGTTTCAACTTCCTGCCACAGCAGCGCTGAAGTTAACCAATCAATAAAAAATAGTAATTTCCTTTTATCCTTATTAGAAAAACTTTGTAACTTAACTGTAAGGTATAATTTTGTCCGGAAGAATAAACTGTTACAGCAATTTTTTTAATTCAGTTTTCTAAAAAAAAAATTATTTGTAAGTTTTTTTTTTAAGTTTATATGCCAAATTATTTCATTTTGAACCGATTAGATTTTAGTGCATTAAATTAGTAAATTTGAAGAATTCATCATAGAAATAAATTATGGATGCAGGTGGATTAGTACAGGTTGCTCGTATTTAAACTGACACCGCTAATGTGTAGCTCGATCTATTGATTCCACCAACTGACTAACAACATGGGAAAATGGTCTCCACACAAAAAATTAAGTTTCGAAAGTTAATTTAGTTAATTTTAGTTTAAAAATTTAGTTTAAGTTAACATTAACGCAGGTAAGATTTAGCAGATAAAGCAGTCAAAGTGTTAAAAATTATGTATAGAATGGAGCAACATCTCACATTGGTTTATAACTATTTCATTATCACTCTGCAGAAGAAAGGACAGTGCAGAGCATTTTTCTAGTGAAATTTCATGTTCAGCTCGATGTTCTCGAAGTTGTTGAATAAGGTGCTTTAAATTCAACAGCGCCATAATTTACCTTTTGGAGACTCTTGAAACTATTTTATTCTTACCAATGCCATTTTCAACCATTACTCCTTCTAGTATTTCGGGATGATAGGCCGAGCAACATGTCTCCGAATCGTGTTTGTTTAAATATATATGTACATATATCATACGTACAGAGACGACGCGAACGGGGGGCGTAGGGGGCGACTCGCCCCCCCAAAGTTTTAGAAAGTTGGACAGTCGGCAAATTTTCTAAATTTTAGCGAAATCTTTTTTTTTTTTTTTTTCTAAAGTCGATCCACAATAAAATCGAATTGAATGGGGGAAAAAAAAAAATTTGAACAAAAAATATTAAAAATATCGGAATGCAGAGTGACCCGAGTGTGAGGAATCAGTATTTTTACACTAGAAGTCTATTTTAGGGGAGTCGGTGTTTTTTTTTTGCCCCCTACAATGATGGACTGCGATCGCAAATATTACCATAAAAATATCTTCATTATGTCACCCAGTCAAAATTTTAAGAAAGGCTAATAATCGGCAAATTTCTGAAATTTCATCCCTTCTTTTAAAAATGCCTAGTGACGGAAATTTCAAAACATATTGAATGGAAAAAAGCACAAATAATTAAAATCATCATTAGTATTACAAAATTGTGATCACAATGGAGCCTAAGTTGACGGTCGGTAATTTTGAATTGGAGTAAGTATATCCTTTTTGACAGGAACATTAAAATAATCTAATCACTGATATTTTCACTGACATTAGATGTACAACTTTGATGTGTTACAGTAGATGATATACTTGTATTTGTGGTATGGTCAGATAACGCCTCAAAAAACATGACATACCCATTAAACTTCAATTACATAAAGTGTGTAATGTACGTCATATGAGTTAAAGGTTTTATACAAAATTTAAAAAAAAAAAAATTGTATACGAAAATTGACCCGCATTATGCAAGTTATTGCAATTAATGTCAAACAGAACTCCATTCTCCATAAATGATGTTATATACAGGATGGTCATAAAGAAACTTTGCCGATATATGGACTTCTAGCGGCAGTCTCGTTCAACAGATCTAGATGAGATTTCAGGTATATTCAGTCAATCTGATTCTAGATTTCAGTTATTCAGAGGTATAAGGTCGGAATTCTGTGAATTTCAGAAAAATGGCGCTCACGATTACGCCGGTTATAGTTACGAATGGCAACGGCCACTTTTTCGTATCGAAAAATGATCATCGCATGCGAAAACCCTGAAGAGGGTTGGAACGGTACATGTATCACAAAAAACGGACGCGTTATGAACTCACAAAAAGCAAATCTGCGAACGGCCAGCAAAAACACGATCGGAGCAATGGAGGCCGCTCGCCAAATATTCAGCTTAGAAAAACGATTAAATTGCCTGTGATGGCACTCATGTGAACTTTGGTCTCTGTCAAATGCAAATTTCCATCGTACGCCTCGATCGCGTTTTAATTGGCCATTCGCACAGCCTTTTTTATGTGCGTGCATAATGCGTCCGGTTTTTTTGTGATACACGTACCGTTCCAACGCTCTTTAAGGTTTTCTCAGGCACTGAGCATTTTGCGACAAGAAAAAGTAGGTGTTGTCATTCGAAAATTTCGAGTGCCTGTAACCATAAACAAAACCGCGTGAGCGCCATTTGTTGAAATTCACAGAATCCCGTGCTCATACTTCTGAATAACTATACCTGAAATCTCATCTCAATCTGTTGAACGGAACGGAAGCTAGAGGCTCATATATCAGCAAGGCTTCTTTATGACCACCTTGTACTTCATATATTGAAAATGCATTCCCAAAATAGTGCATGCCACATGTAAACTGGAATGCAATATCGTATTTATTCCAACAAAATAATGTTTAGAAAGTACTGAAAGGTTTATTATAATACTAAAATTCTTAATGTGTAAACGTGCTCAAATAGCTGTTGCCCGACATTGTCCGGTACAACCAGGTTCAGTCTATTGCAAATTGTGAGTATACTTTCACTCCTATCCTCGATTTCTGGCGCAGTTTGGTCTTTGTGTTGCCATTGAGCTTAATAAATCTGAAAAACAACCAACCTATCTTGGATTTCACCACTTTATACTCTAAACATTGGGAAAAATTGTCTTTGAGATAAACTAAGATTTTTTAGTCTAAATGCATTTAAAAATATTTCAAATTGGATCAATAAATCTTAAGTTAGGATCATAACCATTACATGTGGGCAAGGGATATGGAGGTGAATTTTTGGAAATTTCATATTGATAGTGACGTTTCTCTTGCTTTGAAGATCAAATGTGCAACTCGTTCTTCCTCAAGATCGGAATAATACTATAGATTTGAATACCTCTCCCCCCCCCCCCCATTTCCCCCCAAAAAAAACACAGGTACTATTCTTTATATAGTTTGGATTGTTGTGTTAAAAATTATGACATGCTTATTTATAGATCTGAATATTTTGTCACTAAATTCGAAGTTCAATTAGTTGAGAATAAATTACCTTTCTGCATATAAATATCATAGTTTGGTTTAATGCTAAAGTAATCCATTTCATTTTTAACACAGCTTAGGAAAAAACTAGCATTTTCAAGTATACTTTCCTTCTTGAACAAATGATTGTTGTTCAAAAAACGAATAATATTTACTGAAATTATTGCTGAAAAACCATACCACATCAGTGAAAAGCCACAAAAAAATCATGAAATTAAATCCAGCAATTTTGGTAAAAATATATACTCGTAGTAACTATTTTTAAGAAGTAAGTTCCTGGATTGAATTGTTACAAAAAAAATTAAGTTTTACTATTAATACACTTTTCAAGAAAAATCAAATATTGTTCTTTTTTAGTTAGGAAAATGTGTTAAAAAGTACTTAAAAATTAAGTAATTAACAAAACAGGGAGGTGTAAAGCGACAAAAGTTTTTGTTCAATCCTTGATTTTTCGAAAATGGGAATTGGATTTCCTAATTGGATGTTAGTTAATAATTGTGGCATTAATGTTCTGTTCAAATTGATAAATTAATATCTATATATTTTTTTCTTGTAAATTGAAATTTTTTTCCCCATGTTACTTTATTTTTTGAAAGCCAGAGGGATGGGAGTGCAAGTGAATGTTTCTTATGTCCCTGACATTGTATCTATTATAAAAATTGCAGCGCTTCGCGTAGGGAATTTTCTGTAATAGCAATAGTACGCCAGAATTAAAAAAAAAAAAAAAAAAAAAAAAAAAAAAAAATTCCAGAATTATTTTTTGTATACAATTCTTTATAAAAAAGTCACCTATTTGATCAATAATTTTCATCAATTTAATTTCGTGTTAAAGTGCTATTTCCAAGCACTTTTATACGTTTAATTAATTTTTTTCGAAACTATAATTTGAAAATTTAAAAAGTTGGACCGAAAGAAGCACTTGTACTACTCAGGTTACTGAATTGGTTTAAGATTGTAAGGGAAAATTCTATCCATC
Source organism: Linyphia triangularis (assembly GCA_963978545.1). Taxonomy (NCBI): domain Eukaryota; kingdom Metazoa; phylum Arthropoda; class Arachnida; order Araneae; family Linyphiidae; genus Linyphia; species Linyphia triangularis. The sequence goes on from OZ021730.1 coordinate 34,013,659, forward strand.
TGCAAAGTATAAATGTCTCCCCCCCGGCCCCAAATAAAAACGCTTCAAAAATAATCTCCTTTGTTCGGAGAAGAGGTAATTTAATAAAAAGAAATAAAAATTAAATGAATTTGAAGGAATTTTAACTATAATGTGATGGGAATTTACTTGAAATTTGACATTAATTACGTATTAATAAAATGCCATAAAATATTAAAAAATTTTTAGACGGTAATTTAAAAGTAATTAAAATTAATTGCACATTAAATAAAATAATTCACAATTAAATAAAAAAAAATGCATTAACAATTAGTTTTACATTAATTAATAATTAATTATGTATTAATTATTCATAGATTAATTAAAAATTATTTATACGTTAATTTTACATTAATAAAAATTAGTTAACAGTTTATTAAAACCTTAATTTATATTTTCTACATTTACACCGGACATGCTTTGATTTCAGTCGGTCAAAACGATGTCTACGCCCCCCCAACCAAAATTCTTAGCGACGGCCCTGCATACGTAATAACGTTTCTCAATGCTTTTGAAGTATATGACAAATTCTTCATTAATTACTTAAATTTCTGCCATTTCATTTGCTTTTGAAGTAAGAGTTAACGCATGTAATTTTTCTTGAATCCTTGGTTAAGTGCGACCTTTTGTCTCGCGGTTAGTCGCCTAGGTCCCTAAATTCCAATGTCCGTATATACCAGTGAATTTGAGACCAAATATCAAAGTGGGTAATTTAATTAAAAACACAACTTTATTGAACAGAGAAAAGTAAATATTAAAAAAAAAAAAAAAAAACTATAAGAAGTCTGATCATGGGCTACCATCTATTGAGAAATTGATTGTGGGGGACATTTGTCAACCGTGTGAGTAACCAAAGGTTATGACACCCGATAAAAATCTTGGGAAAAAAAAATTGTAAACAAAGTTACACTAAATATTATGATTCTTATGCTTGTCATTTTATTAATTCTAATACGTATAACTTTAATCTTAATGAAAGATATGTAAAAAGGAAAACATTGCAATATCTTTTATTACATTTCTATTCCATGTGATGTATTTCTATTCGATGTGGAAAGAGATCTGTGATGCATGTGCTGTTATGCAGGGGATACAAAATGAATACAGGATGATGCAAGCGCGGATTAAAATTTGTGTTTTAAGATATGGGGAAGAGTGAGTTGGCGAGTGTGTGATTAGTGTATCGATATATCGCCGAACTCTACTTGTAAAAAATAGTTAGTATGATTAATTGTTAAAATTAATTAATTAATAAATTAAAATTTAATAGCTTTAAGAAGGAAGAATATCTAATTCTATAAATTTGTTTTTACTTTTTCGCTTAATAGAATAAGTATATGATCAACAGAAAATTATGACTCAAAATCGAGTGCACATTTCAGGTTAAATATGTAGAATTATTTAAATCTCAGACGTATTCACATTGAGATAGTTTACAAGTGTTCTATATGTGTAAAACTAAAAATTTGCTAAGCGATCACAAGAACAACCGAAAGAAGTTTCGGACACTTGTAAAGTACATGTTAATGTGACATATTTCACACGCCTTTTCTTATTACTATAGAAGATGTCCAATAATAGAATAAATTTGGAAAACCTAAATGATCAGGTATTATTGAGAGTATTAAAAATTTAAGCAAATTCTTTGGTAAAACTTTCACGCATCTCCAAAATCAAAAATTAGTCATACACAACATTTTCAAATGTCAGGAAATTGTACTCCAGATTGCTAAATATAGTAGTACAAAGCAAAATAGTTTATGAAGTAAAATCTAAATCTAGTAAAAGCTAAAAATCGGGAGAAAAAATGGAGGTAGTTTACCTATATTTTTACTTTCAACTACCCATATGTATACATAGGGTAATAAAAGTATAGTAATCGGTAAAAAAAAAAAAAAATTCTTTCATTTCTCAGCGTTTTGGAACCTCCTGATTTCAAAAAATTGATCAAGAAAAAATGTGTCTGTGTTTGTAGTCAGCATAACTCCCGAACAAATTGACCTACGATGCTCAAATTCGGTGTGCGGGTTGGTGATAGCACAAGAACCTACCATTAAGGTTTTCGTTAAAATCGCGCATGCGCATAAGGTAGCTGCCATTGAAAAAATCATGTTTTTCAGTAACTGCTATAAAACGGCTCGAACGATTTTATCCAAAATCGCTGTGATATTGCCTCTTAAGGTGTTCTAAGCAGCCTCACCTTCGAAATTCTCGTAAAAATGCTTTAATGGCGTAAAAAGTTGAAAAACGAATGCCTTTAACATAGAGCTCTATTTCGTTGAGCATACCTAATCAACCAATCATTTTTCTCCTCTCCTCAGTTTCACTCATAAGAAAGGATAGTATAAGAATGATTAAAAATTGTATCGCCAAAATCATCGATTTATTGAAGTTTTTTTAAAGACCCATTCAAGAATTACAGTAAAATAATATCGCCTAACTGACCATTTTTTCTAAATGAATGACGAAAATATAAAAACGGTAAATGACACAAATTAATATCATTATTATAGTGTAATTGAAAGTTGCGCGATGTTCCACACTCCTAGTTTTTTCCCGGTAATGATTATGTGTTTCGTATTCAATATGACTATTTCACTTTAAAAAAAAAAAATCATGTTATAAAAGCAGCAAAAGCCTATGATACAGTTTCTTAACTTGACCAGACATCTTATAAAATTTGAACTAGTGTTAATCTTTACTTTTAGTACACTGAAAAATGCTTGTGCAAATTAGCCATACATCTAATGAAAGAGATTTTGCAAAGGTTCTCTTATTTCAATTTAAGGGCTGATCAGAACAACCCAGTAGCTCACGACTTGGATACTTATATACACCATGGTGTTTGCAAATTGGCGAATTACCATTTCATCGAAGATGCTAAATAGTTTTGTTATACGAGTCGTTCAGATTCAGTTTGCAAGACCTAGGCAGCTAGCCTTAGAAATAACAAGAATATTTTCACCGAACAAGTGGCATTCAGATAAATGTGTGGCCAATCCGTTTGGAGTAGTTTTGGTCAATGGGGAACAGAGTTTTTAAGGTCAGTCAATTATATAGAACAGGTGTTCAGCAGGGTCCGATAAGGTCTTGCATTGTTTAAAAAAAAAAAATTTAATAATTCATGTTTTTTTAGTCTGACTTACAATTTTAACAATAGTGAGAACTATTTCAAATATATCTGCAATACAATTGAGCTGAAATTTCACAGCAAGAATTTATTCCTTCGAATTGTTTGGTACACCTTTTAAGGGGACTGTTAAGGCAAAAATTTCGATTTTTATATTTTAGGAGGAAAAAATAGCCTGAAATTCTAGCTTTCAGTAGATACCTTACTTTTGCTGATCCGAGAAGAATTAAGAATATTATTTGAGTTTTTGTAAGCGCGCATATCGGAAATCGCCTGTTTCTCATTTTCTTAAATTGCATTTTTCTCTTCATGTGTATTTTAAGATTTTTAGGGTATTCGATTTGCTCCTTGCGATTCAAAAGTGGATGTATTTTTTTTAAACTTGGAGATATTGTTTACTATACTATTTTAAACACAATTGTGCATGGATTTTGGAATCTGGTATTTTTTTATTGTTTTACAGCAATTTTCGTAATGCTTCTATTGAAAAAGTTGACATTTTTTGCCGTTGTACCAAAGTTTTACTTTTAAATAATTAACCAATGAGTCAAATTCAAAACCCATGCACAATTATGTCAATATATATTCGATTAGCTTGTACAAAAAAATTGAGACAGATTGCAAAAAATTTGAATTGCAAGGAGCGTTTTTAAAATTACGGAAAAAACGCTAAATTTTTCAATAAAAATTTAATTTCTTGAAAAAAAATCAATATAAATTTTTGAAATTTTGGTTTGTGTTTTATCTAATTGCTATTGAACTGCACAAAAAATTTCATGAATTTTGAGCAAAAATTGAAGAATTTTAATTTTTGACTTAACAGTCCCCTTAAGAACAAAAAAAGGTTAACCTATAATCATTAATACTGTAAAGAAGAGTGCAAATATCACATGTTCATTCCTATTTCCTGGAATTAGAAAGAAAAAAAATTGCAAATAATTTGAATTTAAGAGGTATACCTAGTACAAATTAACATTACTTACCGCCATTTAAGTGTTAGTTATTATTCAATTCCCGCATTTTTTATTCAATTCTAAATGTTCCGAAAAGGCCATAAACATAAAAATCTCTGCTCAATGAGCTTTTTCTTTTTTTTAATTTGCCATCAAAATTACCTTGTTAGAGGTTGGCGAGAAAACGACCCATTTCGTTAACGTTGAACGTGACGTAAAGAGATCTCAAACATCTTGGCTTGAAATACAGCAGCGGAAACCAGATTTGCAAGTTTCTCGCAAATCACGCCAACCTGTACGGAATGTGGCAATGGTCTACCAACGCCAACTTTTTTAATGATATGTATTTGGCACAAATCTCACGATAACCATAGAAACGCAGGGATCTGTTTACGTCACGAATCTTGTTGACTATTTTGATCGGACTGGTTTAGGGGTATTTTCTTTTCGTAATATTTAAATAACTAATTTTTTTAAAGAACTTCTTTTATATATTTGGAATCAGAAGAAATTCTTCATAAATATGTACTGATTTCACTCATTTTTAAAAAATGTGGGAATTGCTTATTGTAGAAGATGATTAATTTAACTTTTAATAATATTGCTTTCAGTATGAAAAATTTCATTTCATGTCAGTGGAAGAGATAGTATGGGGAAGGGGTTAGTTTTACTCATTTCAGGACTATCGCTCACTGTCAAGGTGTCCATTACCTGCAGGATCATACATCCGTGTCTGTGTAGCATAGAAAAGTTTATTCTAAAGCCAAATAAGAAAAAAAAACAGGCTTTCAATTAAAAAGTTATATTTATTGACACCAAGCATCATATTATTTCTGGAAAAATATCAACATATACAGGGAGTTTCGAAAAAGCCCGGCAAAAATTCCAACTCAAATTTCTAGAATTTTCTACCTCGCTAATTAACGTATAACCAAAATAAATGTATAGATTATTTTCACACACCACAATTTTCATTTATGTATGGTCGTAACACTCTCACGAGTAAAATAAGATACTTTGTAGTGCTTCAAAAATTTATTATTTTGTGAGTAAATTATTTATGTTATTTTAAATAGTATGAATAAATACAAGGAAGATTTGAAGAGCTTTTGTTCAAAAAGCGATCAATTAAAATTCAAGTTCACCAGATTTCCAAGAATCAATGCATTTCTACATTATTTTCTCCCAAATGGAATACTTCTTGAAAAGAGCTCTTCAATCCAAGTTTGACTATAGTTACAGGCCATAATAGTTATCATATAGCATCCCATTTTGCAACAAATATTTATTATTTTTACTGTTACACAAATATGTAACATATTCCTATAAAAAAAATATCAAAAAAAAAAGACATTTTATTTTGCAACGTTTTCTATAAAATTAGTACATTTAACTGAAGCAAGCCAGATTTAAATAAGCTGAAAAAATATTTAGCTTGCTTGATAACAGAATATAATTTAGATGCATTTTTAGACTTTCTATACAAGTTTCCACTAAATAAGCTCAGTGAAATAATGTTAATAAATGGAAATTTTAAGTTCAAACTAAAAAAGTTATCACAAAATTTATAGTGCTACAAAGCATTTTTTTCAACTCCACTTTTGGTACTTTCCTTTATCTAAGAATGACCAATTAGGGGATGGAGTACCAATTACTAGCCAATTGAAATCATCAATACAATCCCAGTTATTGTTTTCTTTATCAATGCCAGAAGTAAGAAAATCTTCATCTTGACCATCATAAGTCCAATTGTAAGGTGCAAAATACAATTCTTTACTGTCCTCAATAATAGTTCTACTAGTTATATGCAAATAAAAGTTACACTTCTCCGAAGCATGTATCCGTAGTTGTTGACAAGCAAATACGAATGTGCAGTCCTTGCAATTTTCAACAAAAACTGAAGTAGAGACAGGACCAGCAAATATATGGCAATTTGTTAACCCACTTATGAAAATGGTACTAGGTGCACCATAAAGATTAACAGTGCAGTCTTTTAAGTGATGAAGACCCAGGTCTTGCTTTTCAATTTCATCTCGAAACTTTACTAAATTTTCCCCAGTCAGGTCCTTAAAACCACACTTACAAAGCTTGACCAATGAGCATGGCTCAATGATGCTATTAACCTTTTCAAGATAAACAGGAACTTTGAAACCATTCTGTACCTTTTTCTTATTCTTGAAAGTAAATTTTTTCTTTGGAATCAAGTCACTCTGCGACGCCTGGATGTCATCCTGCAGCATCTTCAAGGACTCTTGGCCTTTCTTGATGTCATAAGTAGGCAGGAATAAAGTGGAGTCAGACAGAAACTTCTGCATTTCCTGAAGATCCCGAACTATTTCATCAAAGTAGGATGTTAGGTGAATCTTATCCACATTCTGCGCATTCAATATCTTACTTTCAATTTGTTGTTTTAAGTTACTAAAGGTTGTGTTAAAATAATCAGTTTGTTCATAAACAGAAGTCCTAGTATCTTTCTCAACCTTTTTCCGCTCCATTTCGGCAACCCTGGCTTCGGATCTTTGAACTAGCTTGTCAACAACCTCCTTCTTTTCGGGTGTGCATTCTTGCACGAAAACTTCGAAACTCTTTTGGTCTTTCATGGCTGCAGGAAAACTTTTGCACATTTTCTAAGAAACCAGCAAGTACTTAAATGACTTTTACGCTAGATGTTAATCATAGTTTTCCAGTAATGACAGGCAAGTATCTGTAAAGAAAGAATAATGAAATTACAAAAAGTTTATGCTATTTTCAAAAGGAAATGTATGAATGAAAGAAAGTAATAAAAAAAGACAAAAAAAAACTATTAGTGTCTATTTTTCTAAAATAGTGCATCTAGCTGCCAAATTTAAGAGCATGGGTGCAACAAAAAGAATATCAAAGTTGTAGGGATCTTAATTTAATTCTTAATAATTGATGATTAATCACATATTTTGACACTTGTGTCAAAATATGTGATTAATCATCAATATTATTCCTTGTGTTGATAGCATTCATATTAAAAAAAAAGTCCACAACTAAGAAAATCATGCATTTTGATATTAAAATTATTTAATGTAAGAAAAATGTAACTAACAAAAATAATCTTTTACACTATCAAGTGAAAAATGGTTTTGTCTGCGGATGAAACATATACTGAAGGGATAAAACTGACATTTTCTTCATGCCACAAATTCTACTTTTGAGGTTATGGGGTTGAAAGTTGACAAACAAAAACTGTACAGTTTACATTAAAGATTTCATTAATTTATATAGTTGCAAGAAAATTAAAATCTGTACATAACACAAGAACAACTTTCTTTTGTATAGTCCAATAACATGAAAAATGTATCTATTATTCATTAATCTTCAACCTAGTTAGTTTCTGAACAAAACAACTAATGTTCATTGACTTTTTTTAATCAACAAAATATACTTTCATTTATAGAAATTTATTGACATTTTTGTATGTGTACAAAAAAGTGACTTTTAGCTTTCGTTAGAGATATAAAACTTCCATTAAAATTAATGAAAAAATTAATTTTTTGGGCGGGGGGTCTTCAGCAGAATATTTTTAAGCATACTGCAACATGCTGTTTAAATATTAAAATCTTACTAGATCAGGGTCGCCACTCCTTTTTCCAAGCAGAAAATTAAGGAGTTTTGAGGACTTTTTAACCAGCTTTGAAAAGTCTTTGCCAGACCCAAAAGACAAGAGTAACTACTTTGACAGAAACTTGAAAGAAAGTAGATTATTTTTTGAGAGAGATGACCATATTAGTAGACTGTATTATGGATAAAAAGATAGTGATTATTCAAAATGATAAACCAGAAACAAGTATGCAAAAACATTACCGTTTATTACAAAAGGAAAAATAATAATTAATTATGCATGGGGCACATATCATAAGTTGATCCGGGAGAAATCTGTGCTTCACACTTTTCATTACGTAAACCTTTGAATAAAGATATATTTATAATTTTGAGTAATTCTCCTCTTACACTTACTACAGAAGTAGAATCAAATGTCCAATTTACTATGTTTATGTATAGTAAAAAATATAACTGAGGATTTACATCAAAATGACAGTTGTAATAGGACAATCTCATTAGCAGGGATGAGAATGCAAAATTTCAAAAAAGGGAAATCCAAAATTTAAAAAACTAAATACACGCGACACATCATATTTTTCAAAATGACCAAAATTACGCTAGAAAAACGAGGAAATTACTGAATTAATAAAAAGTGGAGTAAAACTTGAAGAAAAAAAAACGTGGAAGATTCTCATCCCTGCATTAGGAAGTTTTGTTGTAACTAAACTTAATTTTAGAAATAAGGATAGATTACTTGTAGCACAAGTTACAAGTTAAAAAACAAAAACATTCAAGTTATATTTCTTAAAAAATGCAATGAATCAGGAACAGTGTTTGTTTTCTCTGAAAAAGAAGACTGGAGTTGGATCTGCCATTCACAAGGCATGCAAAACTTGGCTGAACCAACAATTGATGAAAAAAACAAAAACAATTAAAAATTTTCAGAATGTGTAGCCAATATCTACTAATGAGCCCTTTGAAGAAAAACTAACATTTTAAAGTGCAAATTAGAATTTTGCATGCTTTATATGAAATGGTCACTATGTCCCCTCCACAACGTGAAAACATAATTTCAAAAAATAAAATACTAAGTGAAATAGATTTCAGATTTTTTTCATGCTTTTTTTTTTCAGTAACTAAATAATCAATAATTCAAATACAATTTTTTTTACTGATCTAACTATAGTAATACAGCAGAGATTCCAGCTAAAAAGTGAACTAAGTAAAAAGTTAAATTTTTCAGTCCCCTCTGCAACAGTGTGTTTTTATTTTATAATAAATTAATTTAAGCAAAAAACTTACTATTAATTTTTTACTAGCTTATCTTATCACAAGGACTTAATTAAAAATATAAAAAACATAATATACTTTACATTTTTTAAATAAACAGAAAATGATCGACAATGTCCTCTCTGATACAGATTAGTTACCACTGAATTGCCCTTTACCTATAGTAATCAGTGTTTTACTGGTATTATTTTTGATACTACTCGATGCATATCTTTGATTAGAGGGTATCACTCTTAATTTTGCATTGTCAAAAAAAAGTTTTACAATTTTTCACATGCTATTTGTTTTTCACTGATTATTGGAATATTTACTTTATCATAAAACATCTTTATTTATAGAAGGATTAATTTTGCTAACTCCTTATTTTCTTGGACACTTACTTCAATACGGTTCGTTATACAACTCAATACTTGCAAATTATTTGTAAGTTTGGAGTAATTTATTATTTAACCATCACAAACTTTCTTGCTATCAAGATCAAAAATATTTAAAAAAGAGAAAACAGTGTTACCATATAATCGGTGGAGGGTAAAATAAAGTAGAATGAAACACCGCAGTGATAACTTTTTCGCCCTAGTTCGAAAAGGTATTTTCTCGTACGCCTAGTGCTCAAATATCATACAGTACTTATATTCTGAAGAAATTCATTGACTCGTGTTGCCAACGTTAATAAATATATGTATTAAAAATATTTTTTGCACATGATTATAAAAAATATTTTTTGCACATGATTATAAAAAATATTTTATGCAACACATGAAAAAATACTTTTACAAACTCAGTAAATTATTTGACTCGAGCTTTCGCACTCATCAAATAAGTGTTTTACCTCGTTTGAAAAAGTATTACTTGCCCACTACTTGCATAAATAACTATTTTGATGTTGCTATCCAAAAAATAATATTGTCCTAAATATTAAATAAAATGTATTGTAATGTAATCGAACTAAAAAACTCAAATAAACTATAAATAAGGTTTTATTATAACCTTAGTGACCATTTGGATTAAATAACATGGCGTGTTTTGACGCCATTTTGGATTTGGTGACACAGCCTTTTGACGTTATTTTCAATGTGGCGATTTTTATGAAAAGTTGCCAAGGGTGACCGTGCAGCAAATCTTAACCCTAAAATTTTATAATGAAACAAAATAAATGATGCCAAAAATATATATACTTGTAAATGATAGGTTAGTTGGTCCTCTTCAACAGCCTATTCTTTTGCACAATAATGGCTAATCAGTTCGAGATTCATTGTTTAATGTGAAATCCAAATCATAGCAAACATTCAAGCTTAACCCACCTTTGGCATGGTGGGTCACGTTTGGCATGCGAGGTCAGAGTTTAAAAATAGGATGAATACTTGCTTTATTCCAGAGGAAATAAAGGAGCTACACTTTGGTAATAAATACCATTTGCAAAACAAAAAGAGCAACACTTTAGTGATAAATACCAGTCGCAAAAAAAAATCCTGACTTTCTGTACAAGATAAAAGGATTCAGAACTATATGGAGAGTTTTACCATAATAAAGAGGAAAATGCATTCAGGAAGACTTTTAATTTAAAACGGGAGTAAAACCTGGAAAGAGCTAACACCATGTCTTTAATAACTATTGAATCTACAAACTGTCGAATGCAGGTGCAATTTGTAACATATACTAATTAAGATACCTAAATTTTCACCGAACCAAACAACACCAAATTTGGTAAGCCAGCAGTGAAACACCTAATTTTTTCGATATCTTAATTATTTCTATTACTTATTTTCACATAACAGTTTAATAGAATAAAAAATCATGCCTTCCCTCACATTAGGTGAATTGATTGAAGGAAAATTGAGGATTAACATAAATTGCCGGCGGTTTTGTTCAATGATGTTGATGATAAAAAGGCCGAGTCTTATAGAAATGTCATAAATAAGAAACAAATTTAGAAGTACATAGAGATCCCAAATTAATGAAATTCAAACACAAAACTTACTGAAATGTTAAACTGTTTCAATTAAACATTTAAAGACAAATCAATGACTCACAAGATCATCGATGCAATCGCACCTGGTTAATTATAAACATGACTGAGTAAAAATAATCGAACTATTACACTATTTTAAAATTGACGTGACTTTCCCTAATGAAACCTATAGCAATTAAAGCTTCACTAGATAAAATAAAATATTTAAATAACATTAAATGAGCTTTTATTTGATAGGCGTGGTCATCAAAGAAACACAGCAACTGTTAAATGTAATAATTTCCAAACGTTATATAACACTTCAATGAAATGTAACTTTAAAACTGAATTAATTTCTCAAGAAACGTATTAAATTTATAAGCTCACCTGATAAAAATACGATGAAATAAGTAAAAAAATTGATAATCATCCAAACATTTCAAAAAACAAAACCAACACATGAAACACACAGCTTCGTGAAATCAGAACGTTACATAGTTCATCCATTTTATATTTCACAAACCAAATTAAAAGTACGTGCAATAAAAAATAAGTATTAGTTTGAAATAAAATTTTATATTATTTTATAGATTGAAAATTTGTTTTATAAAATGGAATTCGTTCATTATTTGAAGAGAGATATTTTGTGTCATCATCCCAAACAACCACAGCCAGTGACTAATAATCATACAGCTATTTTTATTAAATTTGACTTTTCAACCAATCAATGTATCTCATGTTACTTCAAACGACTAAATTGAGAGAAGAGTGTTTTGTGACATCATGATTGTCCATAATATTCACCCACGTTTGATTTCTTCTTGTTATTTTGTCTGTAACTGTGGTGTCCGTATCCGTACTAGTGTTAGTAAACAAAATCAATGTGTTCTATTGGAAGGTGGGGAATGGAAGTCTATAATTTGCTATAATTTCTTAATTATCTTCTACAGAGTTTTATCTAAAGATGGCAAAAGAAATGGAAACTTCTGAAAACCGCAAAAAACCACAGTTTGGAACGCGGTATCTGAAAGATAGTGATCAAGTATTTCAACACAATGCATGGTAACCTTTACTAAACTATCCTCTATTCAAATTTTATTATTTTGTATTCTCAGTCTTTCTTACATAGTATAGTTATTTAAAAAAAAAAAAGGACTGAATGCAATTGAGTTTTAGGCAGTTGGAGATTACTTTTGATATCCTTATGTAAAATGATTTCACATTGTATCCCTTTAAGTAGAGAGACTTATAATAAAAACCATAAATTTTGGATTAGACTTTTAAGCATGGTACCTATGGGAAACAAATTAGAAATTGCATAATTATTTCTGTTGTCATAAAACAGCTTAATATATTGATATTAACACGTTGACTGGCATTTTGCGTTGAAATTTATTTCCTTGTATAAACTTTTTCTTTTTGAATAAACTTTGTATAATTGTAATTTCTGTTCACTTAAGCCAAACCTGATTTTGGCTCAGATTTGCCGCATGAGATGCAGAGGTGGAGCCAGCAGGGGGGCTGGAGCCCCCCCATCGGGCACAATCGAGCTTCTCGTCGGGGGATAGAAAATAATTTTTTTTTTTCCCGCATAATTTTTTTTTTCAAGAATCGAAGAGAGTTAATAGTTTGTAAGCCTCATTGCCACTATTCTATAAGTTGCCGTCTGATACCAGCATGTTAAACTGAAAACTATGATTGAATGTCCAACACTCAATACAATTTCCCTATCTGTGTTCCCGACAACCACACGATAGACCTCACAACCCTAGACAACACGATAACCACAACACGTTTCATGAAGAAATCCTTAATAACTCCCGACTGGAAAAATTGTTTTCACGCAGTCGCTGGGAAAATAAAGCATTTCATCAGGAAACTAAACAAATCATCTTTTTTTATAGATGAGACAATTTGATAAAATTCGACAAAAATAATGCTCTTTAATTGAAACCACAGCCCATCTTCCAACGACATTTTTAACTTTACCGACAGGATCAACTGTTTTAACAAATACTATATTAATCTTATATATTATACTTTTGTTAAAACAGTTCATCATGTCGGGGAAATTAAGAATATCTTCGGAAAACTGAGCATATCCTCATTTCTAATAGTGGAGACGATTCGATAATGGTATATTAATCTTATATAGTTTACTCTGTTAAAACAGTTTATCATGTCGCGGAAACTATAAATTTCTTCGGGAAACTGAGTAATCCTCATGGTTTTTTTAATTTTTTTATTATTATTATTATAATTTTATTTATTAGGGAGACAATTCGATAATAATGTAACAAAAGTTACGCTCTTAAATTTAAACCACAACTCATTTCCCGACAATAATTACAATTTCCCTGACATGATAAACTGTTTCAACACATGCTATATTAAACTTACATAGTATACTTTAAAAGAGTTATCCCTTGGTTAAAAATAAAAAATTCGTTGGATAACTGAATAAATAACTCATTTCCCGACAAAAATTACAATTTCCCCGACATGATAAACTGTTTCAACACCTATATTAAACTTACATAGTATACTCTAAAAGAATTATCCCTTGGTTAAAAATAAAAATTTCTTTGGATAACTGAATAAATCATCTTTTTAGTTTGTACACTATACTATTATGTTCTGAGGAACTTATGTATTTTGGCTCTGGCGGTTTGTCTTTGTCCGTCTGTACAAGATCACAGTTCCTAGGTAAATTTACAATTATCAGACACGTGTGATTTGACAAATGAAAGGTAGCAGTTCATACAAAAATTCAACGACAAGACAGAAATACAGGGGAAATGGTGACTGGAAATCAATTTGTAATTTCTTAAGCCAAAACTAGATGTTCAGTAAAAAAAAGCTTTAAAAATTACATAGAATTTAATCAGCTATTACAACCAGAAGTTTGACAAAAAGAGTGATTCCGTATAGTAACGTCATGAGAAGTTCATATCTTGGCTGCAAGGAGTGATATCGGATTAGAATTTAGATATATTCGGTGACAAGTTATCTCAGAAAATTCACACACTTTCGTGCTATTTTTGTTCATATAAAACTCCAAACTAACCTTTTTTTTTTCATTCTTGTTCAAGATTTCAGTCTTGAAATGTTGCCGTATTGTACATATACTTGATATCTGGACATGATGATGCACAAAATAAAACGGGTGTAGAGGTGGTCTTCTAATGACAATTACTATTAAAATCTATCTTGTGTTGTTAAGTTGACAATTTTTTAAACTTCCCCGATGGGATTCTGTGATGAAGCAGTTTTACTTGTCGGCGTAAAGAATTTGGTAAAGAAACTGAATAAATCATATTTTTTTATTAATGGGATAAAATATTATAATTTGATACAATTTCACAAAAGTTGTGTTCTTAAGGCCTCTTCTCACTTTAGGCACCTCGAAAATAGGCTATTTTCGCGATTTTTTTTCGAGGATTTTTGCAAACAATTATGGGATAAAATGGATCCTATATAATAAACACATCTTTCAAGTACAAGAATTTTTTATTTTTTTGAACAATTATTATAATAAAACAGTAGCATCGAAAAACCTGTGTAGAAATGTAATGTTTGTGGCTTGTTGATGAAATTTCGGAAACTATCCGGCCGATTGTCATGAAATTTGAATGACATATTCTTCATAGTTATGGCTATAGCGCATATCATCAGATTTTTGATATTCGCGAAAATAACAAAATGGCGCACGTTTTTCAAAAAAGTAAAAAAAAAAAAAAAAAAAAAAACACGTTTTTTTTGCAGTTTTTTGTATAAAAAAAAAATACTTCAAATCAAAATTTCAAAAATCTGATGATATGCGCTATAGCCATAACTATGAAGAATATGTCATTCAAATTTCATGACAATCGGCCGGATAGTTTCCGAAATTTCATCAACAAGCCACGAACATTACATTTCTACACGGGTTTTTCGTTGCTACTGTTTTATTATAATTGTTCAAAAAAATAAAAAATTAAAAATTTCTTGTACTTGAAAGATGTGTTTATTATATAGGATCCATTTTATCCCATAATTGTTTGCAAAAATCCTCAAAAAAAAAATCGCGAAAATAGCCTATTTTCGAGGTGCCTAAAGTGAGAAGACGCCTTAAATTTAAACCTCTACTTTCCCGACGAAAATCTTAATTTTCCCGACGATATAACATGCCTCCACACAGTATGTGCTCTGTAATTATTAAATAGCATTATTAAGGAGAAAATTGGACACAATTTTTCAAAAGTTATGATCGTAAATTGTAAAACACAACTTATTTCCAACGAAATTCTTAATTTCCCCGACGAGATAATCTATTTTCCCTAATTGAAATATAAGTTTTTATATATTTTTCTGTGTTAACGCAGTTTATCTCATAGGTTAACTTGAGAATTTCGTTGGGAAATGAATTGTGGCTTTAATTTAAATACATAACTTTGGTGAAATGGTATTCTATTGATCCTTATTGAAAAAAAAAAAGGATGATTTATTCAGTACGACCGGGATGAGGATAACAAAGCCATAAATAAATTTAAACGATATATAATACGAACACTAGTAAAAAATTCACAAAATATAAAAACAAATATTTTTAACACAAGCATTGCAGCTTATGAAAGGAATGGCAGTCAGAGTTTTAAAGGGTTATAATTTATTTGAACATAAGTAGTTAGAAATTATAAAAGAGAATAATGAACGCAAAAAAGAAAAGTTTATTTGCAGTTAATTTGGTTTTGGACCTTATGTCTCATAAAAACCTGTAAATTCAATGGTAACTAATTTATAGTATTTTTACCTAATTATTTTAGGAAAAATCATATTAAAAAAATAGTTTAAACAATGACATGCAGCTCACACAAAAACTTCTACTTATTAAGTTTGGTATGTTGTGAGTATGCAAGACCATATATTGTTTCTCATTACATCATGTCTCTAATTTTTCGCTATGTTTTGAGTCAAAATATTAATTTTTGTATTATCAAGCATCACAAGTCCTTTCTGTACGCAGTGATAGCACAAAAATCAACAAAAATACTTCAAACGGATATTCTTTTTTGGAAAAGTCACTTTACAAACCCTTCATGCATAAAAATACTATTGATTCCGTACTAATAATAGTAATTTATCAATCTATCTCAAATTTATTTGTCTATCTTCAAATAAATTGCTCGACCATCAAAATAAAATATAATTTCATATTTTTTCAAAATTCTCTTAAATGAATAAAATACAATTGCGCATGGTTATATAATTTCCCAATCATTTAGTTCTCATGTATTGCAAGTTTTAGCACTGCATTTACTCATTGTTTCTGTAATTGATAATTTGCTTTAAAAATGCATCATATTTCAATAATCGTGTGAGGAGGGATGAGGTAGGAAAACAAAGATTAAAACTGCAACAAGCGACAACTCCAGGCGAACCTATGAAATTCGCGGCGATTTAGAAGAAAAAGCGACAACATGCTCACACACATGTTCAAAATTCCATGAATAGAAGGGATAGTTCTGAAAATGTGCTTCAAGCAATCACAACGGGTTGTCCATGAGTTTAAAAGCGAGGGATGTATTGTAAGTGCAGTAAATATGCCCTATGGCTAAATAGGGGTGGGCTGACCATTTAAAAATCGAATAGATACTGACGTCAATAAAAGCTTGAAGTCGATGGGAATTGATTTGCACTGATAAGATTCTTTGTGTGTGTGCTTTTTTGTCAGGATAATGACCAGGGATCTGGATGAAGGCGGCTTTTTTCGTTATGAGATTGGGGGACTGATTGTGTCTGCGAACTATTCCGAAAAAAAAAAGGAAAAAAAGAGCTTCAAAAAACGACTAGGGGGCTACAGACACCAGACAATCATTCCAATAACGTTTTTTCAGGAATGATAGTCAACTTGGATCTTTTCATCCATATTGCACTCGTTTCTTTAGATTCGGATTGAACCTATGTAGTGTGTAGAAGACAGTAGCATAATCTTTGCAGGTAATTAAAAGGTTTGTTTTTTGTTTTGATGTTTTTATATTTACAAAAACGATGAGTAATGTTTGACAACGATTATGTTGAGAAACACATGAATTTGAAGCACTTGGATTACTTTGAAGAAAGTATAACTGTGCCCCCCCCCCCCCCCCCAATTATAGAAATAGGAATCTCTTCCAGAATCTTCCTAAAGCTAAGGTACATGTTTTTTATTTTAAACTGAATATTTTGGTCATAAAATTTTTGCTTAGCAATACATCGACAGAATTTAAAGTCGTATTTACATCCAAATTTAATATATCCTATTAAATTATTTAATTCTCAACAGATAAATAAACTTTTTTACAGAATTTATTGTTAGATATTTATAAATCTATTAATTATGTAAAAATAATAAAAAAATTTAATACTCCCGAGTTTATAAGCATTTTTTTAATGATGTAATTTTTTTAAATTTAAAATGTAAAGCCTATGTACTCTTTCTAGACAAATTAAATTATAAATCTTTATAAAACAATTACCAATGTTAACTAAACATTTTGATTCAAGCCGTTACCCTATTTTTAGACAATATTGTGCTTTTAAAATTTATAAAAAAAAAAAATTATGTTTTGCATGAATTAAAAGTAACTTTTTTTTTAAAGTTTTTAATCAAATTTTGAATGAAACATTTGGATTTAGAGAACAATGAACAAACGTTATTTTCATTATTTTTCAATTTATTTTCATCCAACAGATTTTTCTCTTTAAATTAATAAGATATATATTAGTTTCTTAAAATTTAAAGTGCTTTAAAACGTAAAAATATTTGAATATTGGAAGTTTAGAATTAATTATTTGCTTTCCAGGCTGAAATTTTTGTTTCTTGCAAAAAATATTTGCTACAAGGTGATTTTTTTTCTTTTTTTTTTTTCTTTTCTTTACTGAGTCAGAAATTTGAAATGTTGGATTCTATTTAACATAAATTAATGACATACAATGAATCCCATTTTGAGTTAAGCTTTGTTTTATTGCTATAAGTTTTATAATAATATATAATAACAATTTTGAAAAAAGTTTTAGGCTTGATTGTTCTAGGATACATTACTTTGTTCTAATATGAATATTATAATTTCCATATAATATGAAAAAATAAGATTTTCTTTTTACCAAAAAGTTTCATAAAAATGTTTAATCATTTCAAATTCTGGCTATAACTACCAATTTTTGATGAATTTAAATTTGCCTTCTTTTACTACAGTATGAATTATTTGTTTTACATAACATTTTGTGTTACTAAAATCTTGTTCTGATTACACTGTAAAACTGCCATTGGCTTATAATTAATCTAATTTTAATTTATTTTGAAATATTTTAAGTTTTTTCAAAAAATTCTTAGCCCCCCCGTCGGGTTTGGATAGCCCCCTCGTCGGGCAATTCCTAGCGCCACCACTGATGAGATGCCTTGGCGCAGTTTTTTCACATTTGGCGATAACAGTTCTAAAATGGCAACCCTATGCCAAATCTTCTCTTTGGCAACCCTAATGGAGGAAAGGATCTAAAGGCGATTTTGACGCCATTCTGGATTTGGTGATACAGCCATGTGTCTTCATTTTCAATTTGGCAATTTTTTGAAAAGTCGCCAAGGGGTCTGTACAGTAAATCTTAACCCTGATTTTTTATTCTCTTTCTTGAGGTCATCTATTCATATTTACGCTGTTATGCTACAAGTTTATTCGTAACTGTACAAGTATGGCAAGTAATGAAGGGATGATATGAGATAACTCGTCGTAGGCATCCTTAGAAAGTAAACAGCCTACGAGATATCTCGTAGTTGGCAGTCAGCATGTTAAAATTTGTGTATTTGTTGTGCACATTATATGGGATCAGCGAGGGTGTAATTATTTCCATATTTTAGAGTAGAGAGCATAAAATATTTCAATCTTATATTAAGACCAAACAACTTTGTGCCTTACTTAGTTCAAGACTTAGGAAACTTGAAATCTTAGAAAAAATCAACAATAGGGGTAAATCTAATAAAAATATTTAATAAAATATTAAAATGAAATCTTGACTAATAACAATCTCTGGGACATTGTCGCATAAAAAATAAATAGTCCGTTCCGCTTTCTCTATATACACAAAAAACTACTATGTTTTACATAAGAAATGGAATACCAATTTCTTTGGTTATGAGGCTTGTCGTAATAAGTTCTATTACAAGTGCTTGAACAGAATGTAACAGTAAAATTATAAATTAATTTTTTTTTTATCAAAATACAAAAGCTACACTTAGATGGGATTTATATTAATATTTTATTAAGTTACACAATTATATTTTTTGCAATAAATACCATCAGGTACTGTAAAATGCTATCAGATGAAGCATATAAGAATGTTTTCTTAGTTATCGGATCTTCTATCCTGTTTAACATTGCATAGCTCAAATATATAAATAGCATAGTGAAATATTGTGTGTAGTACCTATATCTCTTCTTGCAGGGATGATGTTGAATGGAATGAAGATCTCAAGAAGAGTGCTGAAGAGAAAATCAAGTTAAATTCGCAAACTTTTGTGCCTTTCGAAAATCAAGGTATTTAAAATTATTTTATATGATTAAAATATTTGTATTATTATTATTATTATTTTTGCATTTATTGTGAATCACATCAAATACACATTATTTAATTTAGATACAGATGAGCATGTATACTTTTTTAAATTTTTATTGACAACTAATTAATAATAGCTCATAAATCTTTATGCATGTATTGTGATATAAATTAGTGAGAAAATAAATATGCAAATTAAGGGTATTTTGCTTTTTTATACTGTAAGTTCGGTAAAATATTATGAATTTGCATTTTATAATTAAATAATCCCAGGCTACAGTTGGGCTTACCAAAATGAAGCTTACTTAAAGGGACATTTTTTTATTACCACTACAACCCTGACTGGCAGTCTAATAAAAGTCTGTAAAGAAAAGCAAAGCGTAAAGGTATCTCCCAAACAGCCCCCCCCCCTCCCCCACTTCCCCACTTAAGAAAAGGCTGTTTTGCTTTTGAAATGATATTTCATTATTTCTAAGGCAAGAGATTTTTATAAATGGACCCTCAAATTTGCTAAAAAAAAAATTAGGATATTGTATAGAAGGTACAAAAAATGTTGAACAGAAATTTTATTTTGAATATTATTTAGCCTATATACATAAAAGAAAGCAAATGGATTTCTTCGACGAGATGTCACCTTATTACAAAGAAGTTTCTATGTTAAATGTTGATGCAAAGCAACAGAAAATATTTGGTTGTACTGGTATGAAACAGAAGTGGATGATGTTCCAATTAACAAAACATTTAAAAAAAAAAGTATGTTATATCAAATAATCACTTTCTTTAAAAATTATCTACTCTTTTATTTATGCTTGTTTAGATATATCAATAAAAATTTAAACATCATAAAAAAAAAATCCCTAAAACACGTGGTAGTATTTGAAACAAACATCTTACAATTTGAACAATATTCAAGATCATTCTTGAATATTAAGGTGTTTTTTTGTGAATGGTAAAAATATAATAAATACCAAATATAGTATTTAAAATAGTATGTCATGTCTATTAATACTGATATTGGTTTCTTTTTGTGAAAAGGGATTGAAAATACACTTAGTTATCTAAATTTTGGGAAAACATTGCTTGACTCTTCATAATTTTAGGAAATTTTCAATTTGAAAGGATTTTAATAATTTACCTAAAATTATTTTATTTGCAGTGTGAATCAAGCGTGGGATTAGCCTCTGGTGTTTTCTGTTTGAGAGAGTGTTTTGTTAAAATAAAGTTTGCACTGTTCCAATACCTAGACTACTTATAATTTTAAACATATTTTGTATTCTCACAGAAAAGTTTGAAGATGAAGCAAACCTTTTCTGGGATAAATTCTACAACATCCATGAAAATCGATTTTTCAAAGACAGGCACTGGCTCTTCACAGAATTTCCCGAATTGTGTGTAAAGCCTATTGCAGAAAAACCTGAAGGTGAAGATTCCAAACAGCAAGAAAGCAGCCAGTGTGATAAAGTTAACATATTGGAAGTTAGTTGTTCTTATATATTTATTTATAATTAACTTAGCTGAAAAAAAGACTGCTTTAACACATTTTGTTTCTTCCACTCCATAGATTAAACTGTGGGTGCTTTTTTAAGCAAAATGCTAAAGAACTTTCTTAAGTGCTAAAATTCAAAAATGTAATTTAGCTTTTTTGCTAAAGCGTTTTGCCAAGAAATTTAAAAAATCACAACTTCTAGGATTTAAGGATTAGTTATAATCAATGAAGGTGAACAAATACTTGTCTTGATGTTTTTCTAAAATTCGTAATTACTAATAATTCGCTTAGATCAAACATCTAGAGTGATGTAAGCTTGTAATCATTTTAGCATTTTGCTAAAAGAAAAATTCAGATTTTAGCTTTTTTGCTCAAGACATTTTGCACTCCATGTTTATGTTTACAATTTTCCAATGAACCAATTTGTGTACAATTGTTTAATTTCTAATATGTTTAGATGTTTGTAAAAAGGATTATAAAAAGGAATTTAAATCATGCTTCTTCAGCATATTGGTAAAAATTACTGTTTGGCAGATTTTTCGCTAAAAACTTAACACTTGTCAAATCTTCTGTCTACCTTGGATTAAACGGTAAAAAATTTAATAAAAAGTGGACAATTTTATTATATTAAAAGTCTGGGCAAACTCAATATAATCAGAAATTTTAAATAAAATTAGTGCTTTTTACTAGTGATTAAATATTTTTTTTATTATTATTTTCTTAATTTTTTGCTTTCACTTCAAATTTGTTATACAAAATTAGAAAAATAAAATTTCCAAATTTGTTTTTACACTTATAGGTTGGCTGCGGCGTAGGAAATACAGTGTTTCCTATTCTTGAAACAAATGTGTAAGTACACAGTTTTAATTTATTAAATGTAATTTTATAAAGCAGTGTGCTAGTGCAATTGTTTTCTTTTATTGGCAGGGAAATAACTAAATTTTATTGTGACCATAAGGTTTCTTAATTTAATAGATTTCCTTTTATGCTGTATAGATTGAATTATTTTAATTAAGTAATTCCATTTAAAGATGTTAACTTTAGAAAATATTTTTTCTGTATTTATTAATTGAAAAAAAAAAAATTCTATTCAATAATTTATATTAGATTTTTAATAATTTCTAATCTTTTAAATCTTTAGGAACTTTAAAAATGCCATTTGATCCAAAATGTGGAAAGTCTGGAATGGGGGTTTGCGTGATGACGTCGCACTCAATTCCTTGGTGGAGGAATGAATTAAACATACATAGTGATTGGCTAATAGAATGTGAAAAATCAAACTCGATTTTAAAGATGTGTTGTGATGGGTCAAGAGTATGTTACAAGTGTTGCCATTCGATGCAGCCTCACTTCTAATAGCATTGCCCATTAGGTCCATTTCTATGGAAAATTAAAATTGCTTAAAAACCAGTGAATATTTCAATTTTGGGTACTCTTCCTTAGACAGGTACCAGTTGGCACAGTTGTTGCCAAGCCTAAATGTTTAAATGATTGCCAACCCTAAATATTTATGGTTTGTAATAGGGTTGCTATGGCAGTGGTATAACTGTTTGTTATAAGAATTAAAAATTATTTGAATGTTGTTCATTTAGATGAGTAATCAATTTGGTGGTTTTTTCTGGTACCCGTCTAACAGAAAAGTATCCAATTTTGTCTAAATTAATAAAGAAATTCATATTTTTTTTTAATTGGCTTTCTTCCTTAAAAGCAGTAATCTATAACAAGTTTAAAAATTCCATTATTTTCAATAATTTTAAAGGTTAGTGCATTTAATTTTATTTATATTCAATCCTAATATCTAGAATTATTCATTGTCCTACATTTAACTTGGAATTTTTCCAAAAATATTATCTGAAAAACATGGTAAATAGACCTTCTGCAAGTCATTATTTGAAATGGAGTTGCATCATTTAGTAATGCTTTTGATGTGCTTGAAGCCAATCACAATACATAAAAACAATTTTGAATTTTACCATTCAATTATCTAATCAAAATGCATAGCACAATACATTTTCTTGCCTGCATAGCAGTTGATTGTGACATTGTCTGGAATAAGATCCATAGTCGCAGATTTTTTTATTAAACTAATAAAAAAAAAAATCTGTGACTATGGATTTTATTAGCAAATCTTATTAGTTTAAAGCAATTCCAAATTATTTTAGTTGAGCCTGAAAAAGTCCAGATAAACATTAAAAGATAATAAACTTGGCAACTCAAATAAAACTGCATAAGTAAAACAAATAATTACCTGAATTAGTTTACTGAGTATTGTACTGACTTCAGTAGCTTTAGACTCTCCAATAACACTTGAAATAAATATAGTTTTTTATAACAGTTACTATTTTTAGAACTTATTAAATATCCCTATTAAGTAACTATTTATTATTACAGGGGTACGAAAGTCTTTGTGTATTGTTGTGATTTCTCTGAAGTTGCTGTTTCTTTAGTTAAGGTAATTACTTGTCAATAACTGACATGCAATTTCTTTTATTTTCTATCAGGAAATTATATTATGATAAGTTTCTCACAACAGTTTAACAGAAATCTGATTATACATCACATGGTGAAACCTCCAGTGCATGAAAAATTGATGGTTTTCAAGTTAATGAGAT
Source organism: Linyphia triangularis (assembly GCA_963978545.1). Taxonomy (NCBI): domain Eukaryota; kingdom Metazoa; phylum Arthropoda; class Arachnida; order Araneae; family Linyphiidae; genus Linyphia; species Linyphia triangularis. Next base: position 34,037,234 of record OZ021730.1, read on the forward strand.
TACTTATAGAGCTTTTTTATTTGCCATTTTCTATATCTATGTTTAGTGATTTACGTTAACTTTATTTTTTAGATATGTTACACTAACCTATTAATTTGTTTTTAAAATCCAAATTAAATGGAGGGGTTTTGTTGAATAAATTATTCTCTTATTTTATTTGTGTTTACTATTTCATTGTCAGAGTTTTATTTTATTAGATTTCTTTTCTCTAAACAAAATTAAGTCCATTCACTAGTTAAAGATTGATAAATTGAATTTTTCGAATTTTATTACAGACATATGCATTTCATTACTACTCGACATTCTCTTATTTTCAAGAATTTTTTTAAATTTCAATAAATTAGGGTTAATAATTTCAATAAATATTTATTAAAAAATAAATCCATTAAAACTAGGAACCAAATTTTTCCTGCCATGTTATTAGGCCATTTTTTTATAAAAACATTTCACTTGCTTTTTTAAAATTTTGAAAAATCTTTTTATTTTATTTTAATTATTAACTTAAATGCTTTTATAAAACCATCAAATATATTAGTTTTATGTATAATTTTTCTTAATTGTAATTTTAATTATCCTGATTTGTTAATTTCTTTGGCTATACTATTAATACATTTACAAAATGAAATATTTTATCCGCATTGTAAATTATACTCTGCAATTTTAATTCTATTTAAAAGTTTAAACTAGTTGCACATTTTCAGGCAAATCCATTGTACAATTCAGACAGATGCCATTCATTTGTTTGTGATGTGTCAGCAGAAAATTGGGATGTACCCTTTGAAGAAAACAGTTTGAATTTCATAATTCTGGTTTTTGTTCTATCTGCAATTCATCCTGATAAGTAAGGATTGCTTGTTTTGCTTTTTTAAATTTCGATTTTTTTTCCTTAAATTTTTTTTTTTTTTTAAATGTCTAGATTATTTAGAATATGTCACGAATTATTTGGTTTTGAAATAAAGCTCTGAAAGAAAATATTTGCATAAGCAGTCTAAATATATTCTAGTAGTAAGATAAATGTAATCATCAATATTTAAATCATAACAATAGAATGCATTTGGGCAATTTTCTGTTTTACACTCAAGACATTTTGGCTCTATTTTACTACTCTCGTAAACATATTACAATTCTTAAATTATGATGATTCTAGAAGTTATGTTTTTGTTTTATGTAACTCTAGTAGGTGGCTAAGTTATATTAAAAAATAATTATTTTAACTAGGTCAAATATACATTTATATGCATGGGACACATCCATGTGTCGGTGGATATAAATGTATATTTGACTTAGTTAAAAGTAATTACTTTACCATATAACTTTGTCACCAAGTAATATTATATAAAATGAAAACATAGTTAGATTTGTGATTTTATTATTTTTATCTGTTTACGAGTAGAAAAAAAAGAGCCAAAAAGTCCTGTGCATCAGTCAGAGAATTGCCCGTTTGTTATTACTTTTGATAAAAAAACTCAAGAGAAAGTAATTTTTTTTAAAAGCAAGGAAATAATAGTTATCTCAAGTATTTAGATAGTAGTCTAAATTCGAATTTTGTTTCATTTAACAATTTTGCATCAATTTATAAATTATTAAAAAACATTGTCTTGTTTTATAAATATAGTACAAAAATGGTAATGCATAGGACACATAACATGATTGTAATAAAGTTCACCAACACAGGGTAACATTTAATTTCTTTTAGAATGCAACATGCTGTAAAAAAATTGTCCAACTATTTGAAACCAGGTGGGCAGATATTATTTCGAGATTATGGAAAGTATGATATGGTGGAACTTCGGTTTAAACCAGGACGGTGTTTGAGTGAGCACTTTTACGTAAGAGGAGACGGAACAAGAGTATTTTTCTTTTCTGAAGGTAAGTTCCATGCTAACAAAATATTTTTTTTAAATAATTGATCTTTAATTTAATTTTAATATCTAATGATTTTATATAGTCTTTGAAAAGGTGCAACAGATTTAAAAAAAGTTATAACTACGAAAGTAATTAATAAAATATGCTAATTTTCTTTGCAAAATACTCATCATTTCAAGGAAATTGTTTAGATGCTATATTTTGCAGCCGTGATGTTTAGTGAAAAAAGGAGACTGTTTGGGTAAAAGCACATTGTATGTAATGGTTAGCAAAGTACAAATCTGTGGTAACTGTTCAGCAAACCTTACGATATAATTTTTTTATATATGTCCATTGTTTCACCGATTTTTTTTTTTTTCAAAACTTTGAATCGCTTTTGTCTTTTCAATGACAATGTGATATTCTTTAAAAATACTTCTGAAGTCTTTTGCAATATAAACTTATTCAAAAGAACGATAAAAAATGTAATTTAACAGACTATATAGCAGAATAAATATATCCTCAAATAGTTTCTTACCAGCATGGTAACCAAATTCTCTTGCTATTTCTTTTTCTAATATTTTATTTTACTAAGCTGTTTTATTTTACGTAATAGTGCTAGCTTTATAAAATTGTCTGGGAGTAATGTTCTAAAGATGGAGAGATAGGTTTAAAAATGAAATAGCATAGTAAATGATAAAGATATTCTTTGACTTTTTCTAAACTTCCATTTCATTAATACTCAGTGCTCATCTGTTTACAAGTTTCATGCATCGACACCACTGCTATACCATGAAATTGTTTGGTTCTCTGAGGATAGTTGCAAGTAAAAATTATTAGCTTGATAATGTTAATTCACCTTGGAGCTTTACTCTAAATATTAACTTTAAACAATATTATTTAATATTACTTTCAGTTTGCATTCGGTAAAAAAAAAGAATTTTTTTTTGTTAACATTTCTACACATTTTAATATATTCAGTCCAAATATGTGGTCTTGAAAAGATATATATGGTCAACATAACTCCAACGATGTTCAACTTTTGTATACAGGTTGCTGGTGGCCATGGGACCTGTCATTAAGGTTTTTGTCAAAATAGTTCATATGCATAAGTTAGCTGCCATTGAAAATTACCAAAAAATGCCTCTAATAACTTTGCTTAAATCATTGTGATAATGCCGAAATTCCCATAAAAATTCTCTTACAGCATGAGAAGTTGCCAATCTAGCCAATTTTTTTAATTAATGAAAATGTGAAAGTGAAAACGGTAAATTACACCAATCCATGTCAAGCTTTAAGACAAGTATTATAGTATAATTGAAAAATTATGCGATGTTCCGTACCCCTAGTTAAATCAATATTAGTCAACAAATAAAACATCAAATATATTTCTAATAGGCTATAGCTTTTACTATTGTAATTAAATTGCTAAAAATAACCACCTTTTGAATAAGCTAACTTTTGGGATATGCCTTGAAGTTTTAAAAAAATTATCTTATCGTCCCCAAAATGCAAATTTTCATTTTTTTTAAATAGAAAGATTTTTACAAGTTTCTCTAATTACTCTTAAGTGCTGAAATTTTTCTCACATCTTCACAATGGACAATTCTTGCATTTTTTAAAAAGGAGTGAAATCTATAATAATAAAATAAGCTGTGTGTCTATCGGTCTGTGGATACATAGAAACGTACTTAAAATTGGAGTAGAGCTCTGAAATTTTCAAAACAAGAAGTTTTGGCCTTCTAATTTTATGTATGTCAAACAGAATGTTAAAATTTTAATTAGTTTTTTAATTAATACTTTTTTTAACAAAACAACTTCTAATAGGGTTACAGCTCTGAAATTTTCAACATAAGTAATTTTGGTCTTCTTACTATTGAAAAATAGAATTTTAAATTTGTTGTTAGTTTTTAATTAATTAATAGCTATTTTACAAAGCAATTTCCAATAGGGCTACAGCTCTGAAATTTTCAACATAAGTAATTTTGGCCTTTTGAAAAACAGAATTTAAAATTATTTAGTTCTTTTTAATTAATATATATTTAACAAAACAATATCTAATAGGGCTGCAGCTCTGAAATTTTCAACATAAGTAGTTGTGGCCTCCTAATTGAACTTTTGAAAAACAGAATTTAAAATTTTTACTTAGTTCTTTTTTAATTAATAAATATTTTACAGAACTATTTCTAATAAGGCTACAGCTCTGAAATTTTCAACTAAGTAGTTTTGGCCTTCTAATTGGACTTTTGAAAAACAGAATTTTAAATTAGTTATTTTTTAATTAACAAATATTTTACAAAGCGATTTCTACTTGGGCTACAGTTCTGAAATTTTCAACGCTAGTAGTTTTTGCATTCTAATTGGACTATTGACAAAAAGAATATTAAAATTTTAATTTTATTAATTAATATTTTCACAAAAAGCGACTTCCAATTCGACCTAAAGCTCTGAAAGTTTCAACATAAGTAGTTTTGTCCTTTTAATTTTGCTTTCCACAAACACATGTTAAAATAATCTTAAAGGGGTGTTGTATTAACTGGGGGATTTTTGTGTGCATTTATATAAGCATTATTTAGGCATTTTATATAATGCTAAAAACTGGCCAGCTAACGATTAAATATTTCACTCATTGACTAGGTATTTTATAAAATGCCATATGACAAACCGGAAAAGTATGAAATACATCTCATTTTGTTACGAATATCACAAGACAAGGGACAGGATATTTGAAATGAAATGAAATACTATTTTTTTCCTTTGCTCAAATTTTACTCTGTTAGGAAGAGTCAAAATACCTATTTTTACTAGTATTTGTTAAAAAAAAAATAGTTTTATATTGTGCGGAATGAAAATAGAAGAGCAAGATATAGTGTTGGAAAAGGAATCACAGAGAAGTTACTTTTTTTCATAGTTTTGCCTAATGAGCATTTTTCATTCTATAGAATGTCTAGGTAAAGTATATAATAATTCTCGTAATTCATACTTTGCCTAAAAATGCCGGCCATTAAATAAAATGTCTAGGTATTCTATAAAATGTTTTTTTTCATACATTGCTGGTAACAAGATTCTGAAATCATTAAGAACCTTACATATCATTTAGTATCCTAGGCTCAAATTGTAATTTTATATTACCTGGTTTGTTTCTTTAAAATGAATATATGGCATTGGATGGTTTCTTACTGAAATTTCTGTTTGTGTTATATCGTATAATATTCTTTCAGATGAAGTTGATAAGTTATTCACTAGTGCTGGTTTAGTGAAAATGCAACTTTACAGTAGTAAAAGACTTCAAGTAAACAGAGGAAAACAAATTAAAATGTACAGAATATGGATTCAAGCCAAATATATGAAACCACCAAATAGTTAATTTTAACTAGGTTTTGTATTAAATTATTAAAATGTTTTTTATTGTACTTGTGTGGTATGATTAAACTGTCTTTTTCTTAAAAAGTAACATAATTAAATTAAAACAACTTAAAATTCAATTTCCAAACAGAATGTACTGTAATAAATGCAAATATTTATTGTTAGTGATATTTTTCTGAAGCCTTATAACATAAAGCGAAAAACATTGAGTTGAAAAGGGCTTCATTGTTTTTAATTAAATGATAAGCTAATTGAAAACTGGTACATATATTACTTTATTTTCTAACATTTTTTTATGTTCAAAAATACGATGCTTGAACATTTATTTCTATGAAACTAAATTTCGTATTGGTGTTAACTTTTCTTCTTTGGGAGTATAAATCTTAGCATAACTATAAATGAAATTTTTGCTTATTTCCCACTTAAAAACAAAGGAAATAAATAAGAATTGAGTCTAGAAATAATAAACTATTGTATTTTCTAAAAAAAACCTTTTTCAATCGTCAAAATAACAGTGCTCGAAATATTAATAAAATTGAATATTTATTTTCTTGTTTAAAATAATTTACAAATCAAGATATCACAGATCAGTTTGTAGAACAATACAAAACATTTATAAATTAACAATCAGTTATAAAATTTGAGCATATTTAATATCACAGGAAAGTTTAACAGTGGAAAGCATTGGAATGCTTTTACTTTTATTCATTTGAAACAATAAATATTCCATATCAGTAAAATGTGCTGATATTGTAAATATTACAATTTTAAGTTTGCTTGTAAATATCACAACTTTGAAAAGTTAACATTTGTATATACATGAAATTACTTTTATAGATTTAAGATATTTTAAACCTATAATTGATAAAAATAAGCAGCGTGATCTTTGATTCCACAATGTAATACAAGAAACAGCATTCTGAAATCAAACAGAAATCTATTTTAACTTGAGTATTAAAAAAAAAAAAAATTATTATTTTCAAGTCTATATACATATATGCATGACTAAGTTGAACAACTTGTTTTTTACAGCTTTAAAAGGTGGTTTTACTAACAAATTTATAAATTCAATATCTAAAATGTTTAAATGTGATATGTTTAATATATAAAAATAGTATTCATTACATAAAATGATAAATTAATTAGTGACAACTAAGTATTGGATATTAAGATTTACAACAATAATTAACCATCTTCCTTTTGGAACAGTAAGTCATTTGAATTGTAACACTTTTTAAATTATTTCTTCTTCTAAAGATGTTAAAAGCTTAACAATAACGATTACTCCAGTTCTAGTTAAAGTTTTTGGCAATTAAATTCACAAAACTTGAAACAAAATAAATACATATGTGATAATAGACATTCCAATACAAGTAGTGATTCAATAATACAACATTGTTTTAACCAACATATTTACAGTTTATTAGAAATGTTGTGAGATTTTTAATTAGCGATATTTGTACTCCAGATGCAAAGAGCTATATCTCTATTTTCCCTAATTTTAGAGGAGAAGAGGGGAAAAAACATAGCTATTTTCTTAATTCTATTGCTACCCTTTATAAAAAGAATATATCCCATTATAAAGATAATGCTAACTTCTATTAGATAATGCTATATACATTTTTCAAAATTGAAAAAATCAAGAGTGTCCTTTACCTACTGAAATTTTCAGCAAATAACATGGTTGGTTCAATGTTTAAACTTAAAATCCATTGTAAAAAAAATACTTTATCGTTGATTTGTTTACAGTTTGTTTCTTAAAACTAAACGTTAGGGTAAGTTATAAGGGAATTTGCTGAATATATTATAATTTAAACTCACCCAGTATTTTCCTTGGAAGAGGCACTAGAGTAGAAACAGTTGTTAGCATAATCTGAAAAATAATTCTTAACAGAAGGACATTTGATAAAAATTTTGAATTTAATGATGCAGTTCCTCCTAAAAAAATGAAGTAGAAAATAGAAATAATCTGGGCATAATCAATTTCTATTTCATGAAAATTTCTATTTATTAAATTCAATATTTTTTTTCTCTATCTTTAAGAGAGGAAATTAATTTTAGATGTAATATAGGTAGAGCTTCAGTAATGGTTTTGCAATGATTCTCAAATTTACTTAAACTGTAAATAAATTCATTTTTAAATATCTATGAAGTAGAATCACTTTAGAAACATTTTTAAATATACATTATTGGTTAAAGTATCAATTTAGCTAACAGAAATATAAAACATTTATTTAATAACTTAACAATAACAATTCACATTAACTGAAATGTCTAAAAATACATAAAACAATCCTCAATATGAGGACTGAAAGCAAGTATAAAATTCTATAAAGATACTAAATATCCAAAAAAGGAACATCTGAATAGAAATTACATTAAAAGCCAATAAATATATCCTGTAATAAGCACTAACAAACAAAAAGTAAAACTCATTTGAGACTTGCAATACATTTTCTTTTGTAAAATTACACAGAGGAGTGTCAATTACATATAAACACAGTAAACTTCAGTAAGGAAAACAGTTTAAGCACAGATAATTTAGTAACAGTAACAATTTTAAGTTGTCCAACTTATTGACCATTGAGTTCAAGATTTTTTTCTGCAAAAATGATGTACAGTAGCTTGTGCAAATTCAATACTAATTACATGTAAAAAAAATGCAGTGCTTATGATCTACATTACAAATATTGAAAGTATAAAACAAGTCTTTAAGATGATTAAAACTCCAAGCTTACAATTTAACTTGAAATGTATCGGTGAGTTTACATTTGATTAGCTTGGTATATAAAACATCTTACTATACTATACAGGAGTCGAAGGTGCTGTCATTAATTTCGTGATGTCTTGCAATAGCCTAAATGTTGACTGGAGGATCATGGGCACCAGCAGCATGGGAAAATGCTCAACTTCATTGAACAAAATAAAGAAAAACAAGAAATTATACTGCAAATCAATGAAGTCAGGCAATTAAACCAGTGCAATATGAAACATTCAAAATGCACAAGATTTTAAATACCTTTATAAATATGCACACTATCTGATCATGCATTTCATGACAACCCCTGAAACATTGTGGATCTGAAGTGCCAGGCGGAGATGGGTAAAAAAAAAAAATACACCATTTTGCTAATTTTAATATCTATCAAGCTAGAACAAATTGTGTCATATAAGAGAAAACCATTTGAAATAAGGCCCCGATCTTTCAAGCCGTATGAAATTGAAGTTCTTGGAGTCATCACTTAGTAAAACCGGCATGGAATGATGGGTCTAAGGAAACAATAGCTAACTATTTTTTTCATGTTAGCTTCAAAACTTGGAAAAAGAAGCGGAAATTCTAACTTCTCAAGCTCTTGAAGTTCAATCATTGTTGTCAATAGTCGTATCGTCCGATGCTCCTCCACAAGTACAATCCAACGACGATGGAGAACTGACAAACATGACCTGCTGAACTTAATTTTCTCACCCATTTGTCTTTTAATGAATTTGTTGAGTGGACTCAAATCTTCAGTGCTGTACAAAGTTTTCTTACAAGGACGAACTTATGGATTGGATTAATGGGGTTTCAAAATTATTCAATCGATTACTCTGATGGAGATAAAAAAGAACCTGTCGACAATTCGTCCGAAAGTCCCAAAGCCGCTTTCAATTCGATTGAAATATGACATCAATATTTTGCAAAAGACTATGCTGAAGATTTTCTTCAAAAACTAATAGAAGTGGAAAATTTGATTTTAAAACCTTCGAAGAACATAATGAAACAGTAATGTATCGCTTTGTAAATAAATTAGTGTTTCCAGGTAAATACTAGTTTATTCCCTAGATAATATTTATTTTTTTAATTCGCTGTAACGATCTTTTATTATTATGACCATTTGTTATTGGTCTCGGGAGGGGTCGCTGTACAGAGAGTCTACCATATACAGTCAAACCCTACTAACGCGAAGTCGATGGAGCTGCCGAAATTGTTTGTGTTAATCGAATTTCATGTTAAACGAATACATTAATGTTAAGTTTTAAGTAAGGAGAACTGCTTTTACTTCGCGTTAAACGGGATTTCATAAGCAATTTCGTGTTAACAAGGTGTGACTGCATCCACATTCGTCATATTTCTGTTCAATTCCCCCTCCAACTACAAACCTCTAAGTGTCCAAAAACTCATGATCAGATAGTGTATGACGTTTATGCAGGGGTATCCTCTTTGAGTATTCACAAGGCAAGAAATTTCTCAATTTCAGAAGCCATCTTTTCTTCTGTAAATTTTGGGGATAGTACAATAAATTTTCGATCATAGTCATTGGTAATTGCATCCTAACCTAAAATCTTCAATAAAACAGGAAAATGTGTCTCAGTCATCATTATTCCTATTGGTTTCTGAAAGAGAGTTTGCAAAGCACTGCCTACTGTAAATGCAAGTAAAAAATTTATAATTAGTACAACTATACAAATAACAAACAATGTTGCACAACACATGATTTCAGCAAATTAAAACCTTACTTTTAGTTGATATGATGGCTAATACATGGAAGCAGAGTAATTAGTAGGCAATAAAATTCTTGCGATATAAATAGGCATTAGTAAGGACTATAGAACCAAGATTATCAAAGGTAATAAAAATTCATATAAAAATAAAATTGTTAAGTTTAAAGTCCTATCAACTTCTGCAATAATCTATGAAACTTATGAGGAAAATATATTTAAAAATAATAAGAAATCTAATTTAAAAAGGTACTTAGTTTACAATGGTGTAACATAAATATAAAACATGGCATGCAAAAATAAATGCAAATGAATTCAAAAACAAAACATCTGCTTTTCAACTATTAAAATATAACACTCACCTTCAGCAATTTTTGTAATAGTTAAAAACAGCTTTAATAACAGTTAAGTATCACTTGTCACATATATTCGATATTCTAATAAACATAAAATCAAGTTTACATATTAATAAAATTTCTATTACAACGACAGTGTTCAATAAACACTTTCATACAAAAGCAAAATTTTAAAGGCAAACGTATAACTACAAACCTTTTACATTATGATAATTTATAGTACATAAAGCTATAACGATATAGAGAATTTTCTTAAAACTTTGCATGAATTCCACAATTTTCTATGCAGCTTTCTCACTGAATAATCAGTTTTCAGTCACAGTTTTTCTCTGATTAACACACAAATAAAAACAAACATATCCTTTAAAAACTATCTGTAAACTTGTCTTGAATAAAATGTGTAAAATACTTACTCCGTTATCGTGACTTAAAATTTCTCGAAACAATTTCCCAATATTTTTTTTTCTTCAAGTTATCCAATAAATGTTTAAAATTACAAGAATTCATAAAACTTTATATTTCTCTTAACTAATGTCAATAAATTATTTTTATTAAATATATATATATATATATATATATATATATATATATATATATATATATATATATATATATAATTTAAAACACGTATTAAATAAAAAAAGATGCAATGTAAAAAAATATATGAATAGTTAAAAATATTAACTTCGTAATTCACAGTTGTTAACTATTTACCTTTAAGTAAAAAGCTAATTTCTTCAATGTATAAACAGAAAAGTAAACAAACATGTATAAATTTTATATTGTAAAAAAGTGAAAAAAGTGCCATGTATGAAATAAATAGTGTAAAAAAGTGTCATGATACAAACATTTCTTGTTTTTACACTCCTCAATAGTATAATGAACCCTTTTGCCATAGTTTTACTATTATTTCATCCTAAATGTCTTACTTATGTTTCTTCTTGTCACAGCTTAACTTTCCTACTTCCAATTAAAAAGTTAACAGAGAACATTAAGTTTATGTTGCTACAAGAACATACTCAATTAAAACATTCTCTATCAAAGTGAACAAAAATATGCATAGATTACAATAGTTTAAATAATAAAGCACTTCTAAATACCTTAATTATCAGGCTAAATCTTAATGAACAATTTAGGTAAAATAGTTTAAACTAAAAAAAAAAAAAAAAAAATACAAATTAAAAACCTTTGCATAAGCATTACAATTATGCAAAAAAATCTGCTAAGCAACAATCTTGTATAATTGTTAACCTTTCCAAAGGATGATAAGACATTTTTCACTGTGGAATCTTAATAACTCCATGATACCTAAAAATAATACATGACACCTATTCCGTTAAAGGAATATATCAGTGGCGGCTCATGCACTTCAGCCAGTACAGCCGGACAGCATCTAAATTTATTAGTTCGAAACTAAAATGATATATTTTACAATTTTCTAAAATGAAGATCTAATTTCTATGGTAAATGGGGAAAAAATCCGATAAACAACCATCTCCTTGCCTGAATAATTAACGAGAAAAAACCCTGCCTCCAATCAAAGTGATCTTCCTCCAAACACAGCAGCCGTGTGTTCCTGAAACATGTTTCGGCAACCACATTGCCATGGTAACCAATGAAAAGCAATAGAAGCCTTCCCTCCATGCAATGAAATAGCGGTGTGGCCAATCAGGAATTAATTATAACTTCGCCTGACCTAGAGAATTTGACGAGATGATTGGCTCAGTATATGAGAACCTGCGTGGGTGGGGTGAGTTTGTTACCAAAACAATGCCATTTTATGATGACATCATTGACTGATTCGCGAATTTAAAAGAAAGAAGGATTGATTTGGTTTTCAAAAAATCAGTAAGTGTTTTCTTTCTCATCTTATTCATTTTATAAAATTTGAAAGGAAACTTTGATTTGAGTTTGAGTATTATTAAGAATAAAGGCTTAGCGTTCACAAGTAATTGTGAAAAGGGTGGGTGGGGGACGCATGTTTCCAGCTGCACTCGCATTTAGCATTTTCGATCATGGGTCACCACTGGAATATATAACCCTTCTGATCTAGATGTTAGTAGGGCTTAAAAAGGGAAAATTATTTAAATTGTTAGTAAGAAAATCTGTAAAAACTAATAAAGTATATCTGGAATTGTAGCTGAAACTTGTGTATTTTAAAAAATGGCAATATAAATTAATAAGTCACATGTTATTTTTAGAACAGTAAATAGTTGACTACTATCTCTTTTTCTACTAGTCTAGGAATCACAGTTATGCAAAATATTTCAGAAGATTATTAATTTGGAATAGTACAACTTTTATTTTAATAACCTTATTGACAAGAAATATAGTTATGTCCCTCAGCACAGCACACTTCTCAAGTTGGTAAAATAATACTTTTATTATGAAGATTAATAAAAATTAACTAATGATAAAATGAGGAAAATTAACAAAATAAAAAAAAATATTACTAAAAAGTTTACAACTAATCATATTCAATTACAATAATTGATTGGTAACAAAACTTTGATGGATAAAACACAAGTAAAAATTGCTTACCCATTTTTGCAATTACATTTTGATATTTTCATAGCAGTAGTCATATAATGCTAAAGTCAGTGTCCCATAGAAGAATATAGTATAATTTCAAAAGGGACATTAATAAATAGAATACACATTTAAGAACTTAAGAGTACTAAGATCCACCAGATGATATTCTAGCTAGCATGTAAAGAAGCATATTCTTCACAGGGAAATACTGTCAAAATTACGTTCCCGATTTCAAACAACTTCTTTCTGTAACTTGACTATCAAACAAATTTCTTTTCTAGTTTCAGAAAATCATCAATAAATTGCAATAACAGATAGTCTCTAAAAAATTTGTTTCTTATTATTAACAATTTTCTTATCAAGCAGCATTAATGGTTTGGTTGCCTTAACTGGCACAGAATTGACTTAAATATTAGGCAGTGTTAATTGCAGTAACAAACCAAACTTTGTGAATACAACACTATTCCATTACAACTCATCGCACAACTCTTCAAAACCTATCATAATTTCTAGCGATGCTCATCCAAACAAAACTTGTTTTTCTTCCTTTTAACATTATATTCTCTTAACGCATTTTTTTTTTCTTTGCTAATAGATTGCAGTTGTGGTTCCACTTAGTGATTTTTAAAAATCATAAAAATAATTTTTCAACAAAATCTGAAAAATTCGAAATATACCTTAAATGATCAAGTTAAAAACAATTACGGTTTTTCCATTTCAAAGTCGTCTTTAATAAGTTAATGTCACTGCAATATATTTTGATTAGATACATTACAGAGACACAAACAACCTTAATTAAAATCATCGACATCCGTACGCAAGTAAAAATTAATTTTAGTGTCAGTAGGGTTTTTTTGCAATTTAAATACTGTTTTAACTGAATGTATTTTTCACATAACTTTTTCTTTCACTTACGAATTATAATAGCTTCACAGACATTGCTGCACAAAGAGATGATAGATCAGGGGGTTAAGTAATAGAGAAAACCTAAAATTATCGGAGAGCTTTAAAAAAAAAAATTCTGGAAATAATAAGGAATTAAGAATTAAAAAAAAAATTAGGAGAAATATAAGTTAAGACAGTATGCATATTAAATACAATATCAATTGCGTTATGTACATTATTAATCTCAAATAGATGAGAATATTTAATAACATTAATTTATATTCGGAATAGTTTTATTTTCAATTCATTGAAATTTTGAATGATAATTTATAGTACAGAATTTATTTATTTATCACTGAGAAAGTATTGGGGAATCGAATTGTCATATAAATTCCAATGAATTTCCTACTGAATATACTGTAAATGTATTGTGAAGTATTGTTTTGAAAAAAAAAGTTATGATTTTTTAAAATAAATTAAAACATAAATTATACCTAGTTCTCACTATAGTGTAACACGTAGGTGAAGTTATCCTGAATCCCTTCATTTCCATGACCACTGTTATTTTTTTTTTCTCTCCATTTTCTTTTTGGTATAGCAGCTATTTGTTGAAGTACACACTTATAATAAAACTGTAGATCACAGCGTTATATTAATAACTTGCATGATTTCATTGACTATGCAGTTTTAATTTTGCATGAAACTATTGTTTCCATGAAAGCATAATTGTAAAAACAAACTATATAAGTAATTATTCTATTGCAAGAAATAAATCTTCTTTGCAAATACCACTCGATTAACTTTAATTTTTGTGATAAATTCAGTTGGAGCATTTCCAGAAAAATGGCATCACTTGACACAACATTCTCTTAGAGCCATTACTTTTTCTGAAAATACCACTTGTGAATTTATCAGAAATCTTATTGCTTTTTAATTTATTTGGTGCACCAGATTGTTAATATAGATTTTACGGCACACCAAACAGTCCTGTTCCTTTGCAAAGAGCCAAGCAGTCTGAGAAAATGATACTTTTGAGTTTCTACAAGCACTGGAACAGTCATCCTCAACAACTTTGATTGTCGTGAGATGCTTTCTAACAATGCAAAACTATCAAACATATCACAATCCTACAAGAATAACAACGTAAACTTCCATGTTTTGTTTTAAAGTCTCCTTTATAAAATGTTTACATTGTCTCGTACCATAAAATCTTTTCCATTTCCCCATATCAGTGCATCCAAGAGAGGTAACCTCAGAACATGGGATAGGAAAAGGTCTTAGTGTATTGCCCTGATGTTGTTTACTAAATTTATAGAAACAAATTTTAGGATTTTGTTTTTGATCAGATTGTACTACTTTTCAAATAACTGCCGTAAAAATCATAAGGTCAGGTGATGAAGAGATTAAGGTACAAATTCCTCCAAATGTTCATAATTTATTCAGAGTATGCTTTATAAAAAAAAAGCACTTAAATTTTTAAAAACTTATACTTTTTTTTATAAATTTGCCTTAGTTCATAGCATAAATAATAAACAAATCTGCAATTTTCTGAACATAGTATGTTACTATAAATTTAAATTTCTATTTAACTTATGTCAAAAATACTGTTCTGCGATAGACATTTGGAGGGCAGTTTCACCAATGAAATGATTACTTAAATTTTTAAAAAATGAGCAATTTTTTTTAAAAAACTACAATTTGAAAACCTTCAGTAAATTGTCACTCCAAACAATTTCATCCCTAAAAAAAATCTATAATTTTCTATAAGAAATAGGGGAAAAAAACAAAAAAAACATAAGCTTCAAATCGGAAATAAAGAATTCGTTACCAAAATTTTATTTGCAATTTGAATTTGAAATAAAATCGAATGGATAAAAAAAATATCATGTTAATTAATGTTCTTCTACTAATCTGTGAAGTGTTTTAATCTTTCTACAGCTTGGCTAAGACTTATTTTACTAGATTTCAGTCCAATATCAATTATACATTACAAAAAAAAGTTTCAATGTAGAAAAAACCTAAACTATTTCAACTTTTGAAAAAATAAAACACAATCTTACTTAAGCTGTAAATTCTCAATGTAAAGCATTCAAATTTTCTATAGAAATCATCATTTGTGAACAGATTTAACATTACACTTCAATTGCAGTCAAACAATTGGTAAAACTATATTCTTCATAAAACATTTAATCTCTTTTTAAAAATGAAAACGCATTTTAGAGAAATTTATAAAGTTTAAAAGAAAATATTTTTTTAACTATAAAACTTAAACAGAAGAAGGACAATTTACTGAGGCTTACAAGTATAACTAAAAATTATTAATATCAAAGGAAATTATGATACAGCAACTCAAAGCTGTATTATATCAGATCAATATGCTAATGACATACATTCTCACAAATACAATTTGGCAAAACAAGCGAAACCACATTTCTTTGTTTGAAACCTGTACAAACTAACATTTATATTGATAGATATGCACATAAAATACATTATTAAAATGTAATTACACGTGGCAGCATGCAGTTGATAAATTTAAATTTTTTTTTAAAACATGAAAAGCACAATAAAGTTACGGTGATGCATTTTTGTCTCACAATGCATCACAATTTATGCATTCACATAAAACTATTAATACAAAAATATTGGTTGAACTATAAGTGCGCAAATAATTAGAAATAAACTAAATTTTGCAAAAGAGAATTAATTAAAAAGAAAATTACACATTAAACCATTGACCATAGACAAACTTTTTGTTGGCGACAAAAAAGTTCAAACCACCTGGCTTCCTCAGTGGTCCGGTTCGGCTCAGACGAGCCTGGGCCTTTCAGTGTAATATCTCAGCTGAGTGGTATACCGGCCATCTGTCCAAATTGACAGATTCAACAGGAAAATATGCAAGTACCAAAAAACTTTACAAGTAGCCATCAGTTTGTTTTTGTAATGTCCACTAAAAAGTTTCTCTTTAGAGATCCCTTACAATTCTAAGTTTGGACCAAAATACAAGAATATGAATAATTCGAGCACCACAAGTTGATAATTCCGAGGAAAATTGAACAAAATGAGTGAATATCAAAAATCGGAATCTCTTCAATTTCTTCAAACGCAAAAAACAACAACTAAAGGCTATCAAGGGCAGTTCTATTTTATGTAGAATGCATGTCAATTATTGCATATTCACCAATATTTCAATATTAGAATTTGTACAACTAATTACAAATTATTTTGAAAATAAAATTGCTACATAGATGTTATCACTAGAAACATATTCAAATTATGTATACGCTTAACGATTTTAAAGTAAATGTTTTGATCCCATTTTTATATATGCAAATTTGAATAAAAATTAATAGACCAAGAAGGTTAGCATAATGAGAACTAGGTACAATTATGCAAATTAAACAGTTTATAACCACTTATAAGTATATGCAGTAAAGTGAATAATACAAAGTAAAATACAAATTCATTAAAATGGGACTTTTTCAAAATTTATGACAATAAAATATAAACAAGTATTTTTATTTTATAATAGTTTAATTTTCACAAACAGTACACTAATAGGCATTTTCCTACGCACAATTCTATCTAGATTTATCTTATTCAATGTACATTTTGACATAATCAAGTAACCTTTTAAAACACAAAACATAAAATCATTAACTCCAAAACTCAAAGTTTGAATTTTTTTCCTTACATCAGTTATATCCTGTAATATTTTTCAGATAGTGATTATGTAATGTCCATAATACAAAAGGCCTTAAATTCTCTTCCATTTACAAATACTAAAGTATTGTGTCTGGATAGAAAGTTTAACCTCACAAAATTTCATATAATGAAGTTATTTGTGGTAACGAATGCATAAATATAAATGAGTACTTCTATCAATTTAAAGAAATTGAAATATTGATGAATTCACTGTCAATAATACTAAATTTAAGAAAGTGAGAGGTCAACTAAAACCCAACAAATCCGTTTAATTGCCATCACTGGATTAATTGCTTGATGTGTAACATTAGCATCAAAAATAACACATCTGTTTTTGTAAAAACCAATAAGTTAAAAACAGAATTCCTATTTAAAACAAGAAAAAAGTATTACCTTTATGCAAAATAATCATTCAAATGTCATAAGAGAACAGTGTTTCTCGAACAATATCAAGCAGATAGTTTAGGGTTATACAATTAGACTTAAAGATTTTAAAGCTGAAGTTGCAAAGAAAATATTCAACTAAAACGGTTAAAATTTCATAGGATTCCTCATATATTTACTTTTTCTTGTTTTGCATACATTATAAATGCCATTAATAAACAATGCATTTTTTAAAAATAATTCACATATGTAGTATGAAAAATATATTTAATATTGCCTGTTTCCAAATGTTTATTTTTACATACTGTTATGCAAAGTTGGATATTGTGTTTCTAGATTTTTCAATTCTTGAAAACTTTAATTTTTTGGATTATTTCAAAAATAAAAATATTTTCTGAAGTTGGAGGTGTATAAAACATGCATAAAACATGTTTTACAACATGTTTAAATTATGCATAAAACATGTTTTACTACATGTTCAAAATATGCTTAAAACATATTTGGAAGATGCATAGTTGTAATAAGTAATTTAATACTTGAAGCACATAAGGCTGAGAATCACCCTGCAGTAGGAAATAAAACTAACAACAAAAACACAAACATTTAGTTGAAACTTATTTAAATACATTTTATACTAGTTCAAACTTTGAGTAAGGAGATCTAATTCTTTAAACAGGGTTTATACACATTACAATGAGAAAAAAAGAACAAGTTTTCCAGGAGAAATTCTGGAGAATTTGAGATCTTTCCCAATATGTGTAAAATTTTATACACAGATAGTTTATAAAATATCCATTAGGTACTTACATTATACTCCTAAATTTGCTTAGTACAAAAGTTTATTGCCCGACTTAGTATTAAAATCCTCATGTTTAAAAGAAAAGAAAAGTCCCCGGTAAATGAATTTTTTTTTCTCTTTAATTTACTTAAACATTTCTACAAGTTGGAGAAATTGTTACTTATCAAAAATGCAATAAGCAAAAAAATTTCCAGAATAAAAGTTTCTTAAATTTAACATTTCTGGAATCAAGCATAAATTCTATGAGTTTTGCAGAGTCCTAAAAAAGGGAAACATATCTAGTAGTTTTCTGAGGTGTATTAACTCTGTTTGAAAGGTAATACAAAGATTCACAAAAATTTAATTCTTCCATGATGAAAAATAAATATTAACATACAATCATTTAATTCAAAAATGAAAATAAACAAATCAACTTATATGAATCTATATGTGTACCTTACAGGAAAGTGCGATAAAATTAAAAGTACAATAATAGTTTCCTATAGAGTACAAATACATAGATATATGAAAAATATGTATCAGCTTAAGTGTCAGATTTTTTTGATTTTTTTTGCTGGCAAATGCTCATGAATAGATACATTTAATATTACTTTTGAGAAACTTTAAATACTTTCAGAGTTCAACTGAATAACTTCAAAAGTCGTTAGAATACAAACATAAAAAAGCATGCGGTTTGAAATTTATAACAAAAAGTTGCAAAATCAACCAAAATTCATAGGCTTAAAAATTAAGCGCAGTTTTTTTCAGTACGAAAATCAACAAGCAACTAATCCAAATTTCTTTGCAATGAATTGAGTATTAGTTTCAAATAAGTATTTTCTATTTAAGAGTATAGTTAACTAAACTTTTTTAAATGCTAAATAATTAAAAACGTTGCAAACCACTTATCTAAATCAATTTACACCCCCAAAGTTTTACAATTCTTGCTTCCTTTTTATACGGAAATTAATTTATCAATAAATATATCTGATGATAAAAATAATCTACAAAGAACATTGAAACATTACACAAAAAAGAAAACTGAAAACAAATCACTATAGTATTCATTAACTAGCAGAACATTTCAAATTTTAATATTTAAAAGTATTTATATAATGTTTATGAATCAAAGCAATGTGAAATTTTTATCAATGAACAAATAATATATGTTACAGTAAAAATACAGAAATGTTTCAAAAAGTTTTTCACAACATATGACCATCATACGAGTTTTTAGAAAAACCACACTAGATAACTTAATATAATCCAATAAAATTATCACTATCTGTTATCAAATAATATCAATGTTGCAGCACATATGATATAGTAAATAGAAAAAATGCAAAATATACAATGCACACATAGTGCATTCAATACAGTTTAGATTGAGATATATATATTTTTTTAAAGAGTTGATACATTGCTTGGTAAAATTTAAGACAATGGTTGAAATTCATAAAGCAACATAACTAAATTATATTCATCTGGTATGGTCCACTTGATTTTAATTTAATAAATATATTTTAGAAAAGAGAATTCCCCAAAAGGAAAATAAATTATGGACTTAGAAAATATCACACACATAAGTATTTATACAGTAAATTTGCTTTTCATGAATATTAAATTGCCTTACTTTAGTACAAAAAGAAAAACATTTTAAAGTATTTTTTTCTGGAAGATCAGCAAATAATAAAGATTTCACAAATTGCTTTTTTTTTTTTTTAAAGCATTGTATTAAAAAATAATTTTACAGAAAACAATGTTATTTTTTTTTTCCGCAGAAAAATGATTGCAATTTTTGTAAATACCAAAATTTCTCTCTTGCATAATCTGTAAATCTTATTTATTTCTTATTTCTCCTCTAGAATATGAGAGGTATTTACTGTGAGTTTATTGGGTGTTTTTCTAGAAAATATTATAACAACATTAAACCATTTAAATACCACTTTGCTTTTCTGAAACGAAGGTGCTATCATGTTGGGCATTTAAAGCAAAAGCATAAAAAATAAAGAGCAACCACAAAATTAAAAGTTAAAGAAGGATCATAAGAGCTTTTGAAGAACAGCATAGAAACCTAATATCCAGATTCATGCAAGGATACATTTCTTTGGAAATAAGGATACATTTCTTTTAAAAGAAAGCCTGCTCAAGAAAAAAACTAAGACTTTTTAAAAAGAGAATGTCCTCTTATACATGTTTTCTTTTTAAAAAGTAAGAAAAAAATATTTTTAGCGTTAAATAAATTCGGAAATAAATTGTTTTACAACCAATAAATGTCCTTTTAAATAATAATATTAATTATTACTATTTTTTTTTCTAAAGTTACAAATGATTAGGGATGTCAAAATCACTAAATTTTGACAAAGTTTAAACAGTCTAAAAGGAAGTATATGATTTATTTTTAAGAAATATTAAAAAAATAAATCAATGCATCAGTCTAGCTCCTGAAGGCCTATTGAATAACAGTGTATTATGTTTTGATTGCTATATTTAATTAATTTACATTCGGATGCATCTTCATTATCAAGCCAGGTGCATCAAGCCACAGCTACTCAACAATTTATCATCAAATCAATGATTCCTAACCATAGGATGAACACAGACAACTAAGTAAAAAGCTACATTTGCTGTGGACGATCATTCTTCCATTTCTTGCGCCTCATCTTCCCCCCTGCTCATTAGATAATTTTTGAAAATATTTTTCAGATGTAGTTACAAAAGTTAATTTATCTTGTAAGAAATAAAAAAACATAAAACTAAAATTTTTTATTTTTAGAAGTCTCTTTCTTGGAATTAAATCATTGTGATTGTGAGGCATATTAAAAAAGATAATTTAAGTTTTTTTTTTAAAAAAAAAAGCACAATTTCATATAAATTAAATAATTAATAAAATATCATTCATATCAGATTGTTTGTTTTTTAAAAAGAAGGTGATTATTTCATGCAAAAAAAATTTAAAAAAAAAATTAAAAAAGTAAAAATATACCAATTGAAATGTTGCACAACTAAGATAGAAGTTCAGGCTCATTTGAAATTAAACTGACAAATGGAGGATAGGATTTTTTTGAGCTTTGAGAAAGTAGAAATGCAAAAGGAGAAAAACTTAAGCACGGAAACCCCTCGTTATATCGCACACCTCAGTACATTACACTTTTGTTATGTCTCCTGTTATTTTTTTGCTTATTAAATCTACGAATATTTTAATACTCAAATCTAGGTATTGTGGAGTTCTTTTTAACTGGCAAGGGGGAAGTATGGGTTAAGTGTGCAAAATAGTAGAAATCAAAAAAAAATTCTACACTATGTAAAACCTATCAACCTGTTGATGTTCACAACAAACCTGTGAACCATGAAAACACATTATAAATCAGAATTTAAAATTCAAAAGGAAAAGCCCGAGATTTGCAATGCACAAGAAAAGAAAGTGATTTCAAATTTAAAAAATATATACACAAAGAAAAATTTACACCGGACGCAAATTAAAAAATATACACTTGAAGTAATTAAATGCTTAGTAGCCGGGAAGTAAGAAAATTTATAAATTTTAGAAAAAAAATATTATATAAAAAAGAATCATCTTCACAATAATTAAAAAGAAACAACATTTGATATTGCATTGAAAGCACAAATTATATCGCTAGAGTGTTATGGAAATATATATAGAGTGAACTTGGTAAAATCAGAAGCCATGATTTGCATTCACTGTAAATCTAACAGTAAAAAAATCAAAACTATAATATAAACCTAGTTAATAAAAAATAAATGTTTACAACTAAGAAAAAAACAATAAATTAAACCTTTCATAATGTTTATTATAGTTGATAAAATATGTTTGCCATGATTCATTGGTGAATCTATTATTTTCTCTTTGCGATTATTTAGCACTGTCTTGATAACAAACAGAAAAAGTATACATTGAACATATTAGAGAATTGTAACATAAAATGCTATCATGTAAAGAGAGGATACAAAGTGAAAAACCATTATTAGTAAAAGAAATACAAAAATAAACACAAATGAGAAAAAAGATTTCTACTCACAAAATGTTGGAATTTCTTACGGTAAGGTAAATAATAAAATAAATTTTAGAGTTAAGTGGTGAATATCTAAAACATAATTATTTGAGTATTATGTATGAAATAATTAAGAAATATTTTTCTTTCAAAATTCAGGAAAAATCACCACAAACTCATTTTAAAGCTTTACCATTAACAGTTCCATTTTCAGTGAGTAGATATCAATTTAAGTAAACTGGGAACATGAAGGAATTTAAACTGGAAACATGAAAGAATTTAAACTGTTCAAGTATCATTAAGTAGGTAGTTGTATTATATAGTATTTGTTCATTGACGAATAAGTATTTTGTGATGTATTTTCATTTTAAAATCCATAAACAATTCAGTTCAAGAAAGTTCAACATTTAATTAAATCTACTAATGAAGGTAATTATGATACAACAAATACATTTCAAGCACTGTTATTCAACAAGCTGAGTGAATAATCATAATTAGAAATAAAAGGTTAAATTGGCAAGGCTTATGAAATGACACAAGTGGCATTAATTTTAAATAAATATCCTTCTTTTGATGATTCACAATGAGCAACAGTTGGAAAATATGGCTTGATTTTACTGAAAATTATTTAGCATTAGGTCAGACAAAAAAAATAATAATAATCCTACATTTATTATTTTAATAGGTTTTGCAGAGCTTTGATTTACAAGATAAAATGGCACTATAGTTATATATAGTAGTTGATTTGGTTCCATTCATACCTGTATGTAAATTCAATTTTAAAAAAAAAAATTCTTTTAGAAACTAAATGAGAAAGTCTATTAACAAGCTAAATAGCTATCAGATGTTCAAGTTTACCATAAAACAATTCAACATACACATTTTTAAGGCACAGGTTAAAATTCAAGAATAAACAATATATTTTTCATACCTATGCAATACAAGATACTAGTATGCAAGTAAGTAATGAAAATCAAGGAATTTGAAAATTTATTTAATTTTTTTTAAATTCTTGCCACATTTCTTTCAAAGCTGTACTCTTTGTCTTCAGCTTGGAAGGTTAAGAATATATAATTCTATTATATAACAAGTTTTACAAGTTAGATTTTTAAAAAATGTAGTGTTGGTTATTCACAAAAAAACTATACTTTATAATAAAGTATCCTTAAAACTATTAAGTATATCAGTCATTTACTTTTACTTAAAAAGTACTTAAATTTCAATTCAAAAAGGGAACTTTAAAAACAGAAAAAAATTTAACCCTTTTGAACAAAAATTTGTTTTAAGAAAAATGAAGTCATATGAAGTACAAACACACTTTCAAAATAAAATGACCTTCAAATAAGCAATATCAGTCAAATAATTTTAAAGTAAAGAAATTTTTGAAGCACACACAAAATACAATTTTAAAAGTATCACATTGCTTTGATTCATTTCAAAAACACACAATAGAAGACACTGATCTACCCAAAAACTAATAACAACGTTATTTTATAGTGTGAGCCAACAATACAATGCAGGTTATTCATTTCAAGTCCAAAGGTTGAAAGTTCTACGAGTAAATCAAAATTCATTCTGCAAAAACTTGTGAAAACAGCTTTGAATTGTAAATGCAAAGTCTGCATTAGGTAGATGTCAAAGTAACTTGAATCATAGCAAGGTCCAGCATATGCCTGTAGGAGAAATGTCATGACAAAAAATGAACACTAATTTTTTTTTTTGCTAGCAAGCAAACATAAATTTAATATACATTAATTTAATTACATTAATAATAATTAAATTTAATATACATAATAGAAATATTCTAGATTGAAATTTTCAATGTTTTTAATATAATAGTGGTTAGCAAATTGTTTCACATAGAGTTTCTATAATTTACTTTCTCATTCATCAGTTAAATCCTAGATTTAAACTTAAATTTCAGCTACCAAAAATATGTATGACTTCTAATAAATTCCTTTAATTTGATATTAAATGTTTCAATTTGACATCTATATTAAAGTAGCACTGAGCTACTGCAAAAGCTTCAAAAATCCATCTCTCTGAACAAGATCTTCCAATCCTAAACTAAAAATGGACACATATTTTGCCCAATTTATGACAGGCAAAATGCATTACTTTACAGTCAAACCCCATTCATGCAAAATCTCTTAACAAAAAATTCTATTTAACGCAAAATAAATAGTTTTATGGACGATGAAGCTTAAACTTAACATTAATTCATTCAACATAAAATTTCATAATAAGAATATACTGTTTAAGATGAAAAAATTGCTTTTACAGGGTCAAATCACAGAATGAAAATCAATGACTTTTAAGGACGTAAATAATGTTTTTAAGGACAATTGAAAATTTGTTTTTAGGCATCATGTCTATATATAAATTTTTAATAAAGTATATTCCACTAAAAAAGTAACAAGTTGGTGGATGCGTAATACAAATATATTAAAGAATTCCAATATGGTGCAGATAGGTGGCGGTCACGCAGGGATAGCAAGTCTGAGTTGTATTATAATGAATTTTGCAGTTGGCCACACAACATCTGCAAAATTTAAGGCCTTCTAAGCATTTTCAAAAACTTTTAAGCACCTATAAGCATTTTCAAACACTTTCAATGACAGTGGGAACTCTGTTTTAAAAGCTCTTTTTTTAGATAGTCTTCATTATTTGATAAGAAATTTAAAGTGTTACAAAAACATTCCTCAAGTTGAAACTATGTATAACAGGAAAAATACCCAAGTGGTCGAATTCCAATGAAATCCCCGTGAAATAAGCCAATCCAATATCGGCGCAAATTTAGAAGGCATCACTGCATACAATGTTTTGTGAGGTCATGTGCCCCTCCTGTATTCAATAGTATAAGTTGTTGCATTTACATGTTGAATCTTGTCAATATGATTCAGAAGCCGCAATTGTTAAAGTTAAAAACGAAGCAAACATTTTAAAATGAACTTGATGATAATTTCTTTAAAAAAAAATTTTTTTTAAATAAATTGCAGCCAAGTACGAAATCGCCAAAATATATGATTTAAAAAAAAAAAAGAAGAAGAAGATTGAAGGAGCTTATGCTGTAAATCAATTTGAACTTGGAAAAAAAAAGGATGCTGACTGTCAGAAATGAAAGCATGAATTAAAAGCAGCAGCGTTCAATATAACTAGTAGTTTAAATCTGCATCAATTAGATGAAAAAGTGGTTAGATGGTTAGCACGTAATTCGGCTAACGCAAAAAAATTTGGCACCCCCATCAACTTTGCATTAAAGGGGTTTGACTGTACTTATATGTTGCCAAAATATTGCTAAAAATGCTACTTTGTTTTGGTTTTTTTTTATCCTACATCTTTTTGGATGAAAGTTCAATTTCTCTCCAGGAGGCATTTTTTTTTTTTTTTTTTTTTGTATAAAATTGGAAACAGAAACTACAGTTTTGTTATACGCACATGTTTTAGACTGATTATTGTCAGAAAAAAAAATTGTCAAAGCTATAGCCGACTTTAACCAGAACCTTATGGAATATATATCTAAATTAACATGATATCTGTACAAAACAGATAAAATATTGTATACAAATATAATCCCAGACTTTTAATTCATTAGTCTGTAAATCTATTTGGGAACCACTCTTTTCAAAGCTCAAACATTAACACAGTTGAATAATAAGTATGAATTATATTTAGTTATTAAAATTAATAAAGCAAAAGGTGTCCCAAAATTAACGCAAAATTTGAATTTGCCATCATTCGTGCAGTCAAATGTTGGCAACCTGATTAAAAAACAGTTTGACAGCTGATGGTTTAGGGTTAGTAAAAATGGAGCATTACACGATAGAACAAAATGTTTTAATTGTTGAACAATATTTAAAAAACAATAAAAGTCTGATGGCCAAAGTTAATAAAAGTTTTACAAATATGATCATCAAAATTGCTGCATTTGTGGTTCAGAGAACCCATATTTGATTGTCAAAAAACAAATGCATCCTCAACGTATCACTGTTTAGTGCGGATATTGGGCTGGAGGCATCATTAGACCATACTTTTTCGAAAATGAAGCTGGCAAAGCAGGGAATGTTACTGGTGCTCGATATCGTGACATGATAACACAGTTCTTTTTGTCTAAATTGGATGATATTGATCTGAACGACATATGGTTTCAACAAGATGGTGCCACATACCATACATCCTGTGAAACAATTCAATTACTCCACGAGACATTATCTGGCCGTATGGGGTTATTTGAAGTCAAAGGTCTATGCCAACAAGACTGCATGCATTGAAAGAGGAAATTCAAAGCTGTATCAGCGAAATTCAGCCCCTTTTATGCAAAATGGTCATGGAAAATTTTGACCAAAGAGTGCAAATGTGCCAGCAGCAAAGAAGTGGAGGCCATTTGCTCTATGCGTTGATCCATACATAACCAATTTAATAAAAAATAATAATTAAAGAAAAAAATTATCTTTTAATTCAAATCTTGTGGTAAGTTTGGGATACCCTTTATAAGTCACATTCAGAGATATAGATTAAGCTATGAATACAAGCACATATCACTAGTTCTATATAACAAACTATTTTTTCTTAATGATTCTCCAAATGAACCATTACTTCAACATAACTGTAAACCTACTAAAGTAGAATTTACAAAGGAATAATATTGTTTATTACCTAAAAACTCTTTAAACAGAGCCTTTCCTTGCTACTAATAAAATACAGCTCCAAAATTTATGATTTTGCAATTAATTTAGTATTCTGAAAATTAAAATATCAGAGTGCAGAAAGATACGATCAATTTAAAAATTTAGGTATTGGTAATAATAATAATACATTTTCCCTAATTTATGTGAAATTTAAAAATTCACACATTTTTAAAAAATAAAAAAACTCAATTAGAATTAACTGATTTCCAGGAAGTGACATCACTCTACTTTTCATAACTACAAAATTGTAAAATGATACATAAAAACATGCATTAATAAATAATTTTTAAGACCTGATGATAATTTACTTTTAAGCAATTAAGCTTATAATCAGACAAACAGCAATTAAAGTCAAAACATTACACATCTATGTTATATTACAAACACATTTTGATGTGATATGATGCGCAATTAAATAATTATAGCTATAATAATGTTTCTAGATAATATGCACAAAAAAATTCGTGAAATTCAATTAAAAAATTACCTAAGCAAATATTGAAAATACAATAATGAAGCATATATTTAAACAAGTTATTTGTAGATAAAAATATTATTTGCAAGTAGAATATCAATAAAGTTTGCGAATATTTTTTAAATACAGTAACGGACCCTTTATCAGGCAACTCGAAACCTGGAATG
Source organism: Linyphia triangularis (assembly GCA_963978545.1). Taxonomy (NCBI): domain Eukaryota; kingdom Metazoa; phylum Arthropoda; class Arachnida; order Araneae; family Linyphiidae; genus Linyphia; species Linyphia triangularis. The sequence goes on from OZ021730.1 coordinate 34,064,907, forward strand.
ACCCAAAAACCTGCACATAATTGGATTTTTTTTTATCTTTTCAGAATTCTGTTTCGAAGTGAGCGATTGCATCACTCTGTAATGTCGCATTGCATTTAGTTCCGTATGCAAGTCCCTAACACATAAAACGGACCAACTAGTCACATTTAATACATATTGAAATATATATTGGATAATAAATATCTTAATAATCCAATTTTGAGAGAAATTGCAATGAAGTCAGCTGATTTCAGTATGGATTTTTAAAAACTGGTTTTGTGACATCACATGTCTTTACTTTCGACGCACCCAAAGAAAAATACAAGGGACACAGTGTGTTTTCTAAAATAATTAAGAAGGAATTTTAGGGGTAATTCCACAAATTTTAAAGGCAATTTCAATAGGTTTAAGGATAATTCCAAAATTTTTAGGTATAAAAGTAACAAATTTAGGGATATTTCTTTTAAAGCTGACATAGACTCCTAACACAATGAATCATCTTTTCAAAGCGTGTTTCAATACGGGCAAAAAAACTGCCAATTTTCAAAACATTTAATAATTAATAACTAAAATCTCGAAAAATATTCTCCTCTGGAGAATTATTTGGTTTTATTCTAACAGGTTTTAGAGGAAAATCGGCCAGTTTGCAAAGTTTTTATTTTTTTTTTATTTTTTATTATTTAAACATTTAAGTACAATTTTAGGGAGAAACAAAAATTTAAGGAATATTAGGAAATTTAGGACAAATGCAATCCCTGAAAATGGTGTTTTTATATTGCTAATGGCGTTATGTCAGTTTATAAAATTCAATTTTCTTTTAAAGAAAAATCAAAACACTTAGAGCTGTTAAATTTATTCGTTTTCTCAATGTGTTTGTTTACTTTCAGCAATAGGATTGTTTTGACTACAACTGAAGAAGCAAGCGATGTTTACATTTCCCTTCAATACGATCAGGAATAGGGAATAATAATAAATATTCATCTTTTGTAAATGGGAAGTGACAGTGAAGAAGAGGGAGCATGTATTTTCATTATACTAAAACAATTGCATCATAAATTGGCGTCCTTTCCGGAATGGACCGGCAAATTTCGAAAACCAGAATGATATTGGCCACAAGCTTGCCGAATAAAGGGTTCGTTACTGTAAAAAAAAAAAAAAATTGGGATCCCAAAAATCATAAGCAAATTCATAACAAGAAAGTTCTTAAACAAAAGAATCTTGCAATAAAACATTTAGGGCAGTTGAGGACTCAAATTTAAAAAAAATTCTTAGGTACAGTTCTGATTTTTCCCCTATATAAATGAAAAATTCTGTTCTGCAATTGTCAAAACTTTTTACATAGAAATTACTACTCATATTTACATTAAAAAGTTTCAATAAAAGTTAAAAAATTCTTACCAAATTATATTTTTGTATTAATTAAGCAACTTCTAAAAATTGAAATTGTGTCATTTTGTGTCAAAAAATTTTGTTGAATATTTAACTAAAAGAATTAAGATAAAATAGGTGATTCTTTTAATTGGAATTTTTCTTACATACCTATATAATTCAAAGCTATATATAACTATCATGCATATATTAAAAAAAAAAATCTAAAAATTTGCAAGGTTTTTTAGTTTTGTCCAAACCCAAAAGATAAAAAAAATATATATCACAGGCAAAATTGATCTTAAATTTCTGAATAAAATGGCAAACAAGCAGAACTAATTATTGATAATCGATAACTCTCTCAAAAGAAAACAAAATGTTTCACTTATTCAAATAAGGAGACACTCTACCATCGAAACTTTTTTTTATTATTGTATTTTTAAATAAAAAACAGACATCCCTTATTTGAATTTATATGAAAGAACAATATTTCACAAAAAAGCATCGAATTCTTTTTCATTTTTGTAAAAAATTGAAAAATTTCAATTTTTTACATGTTCTTTAAAATGCTAGTGCTATTTTAAATACTAAAATTTTTTCCTAAAAAATTCTTTAAACTATATTATATAAGAATTAGCATTAAAATATGGAATACTCATAGTAATTAATTACAATATAAATGTTTATGCATAATAACAAACAAAAAAATCTAAATCGGCAATAATTCTACTTAAGTATTAATAAAATGAAAATTACAACGTATTTTGTTAATTAGAATAACAAATTATAAAATAGACATATTTTAAAAATTTCAGATTTTTCCATTAATCAGAAAAAAAAAAACCTTAGCATTTCTAATAACCCAATATCAACGAAAAACAGTGAAAAAAATCGTTTTAAAATTTTCATTTCTTAAGATCATCCTATCTTCCAGCATAAAATGTCACATTACTCATTTAAAATTTTACATGCGTGTTTAGGAAATCCCAAACTATAATTATAACAAATAAGAAAAAATTGGAAAATTTTGCAATTAGGGTAGAGTGTCCCCTTAAAATATAAAATATTTGGACCAGGAATAAATCAGGATTTACTATTTAATTCCTGATTTATTACAATAATTAAAAACTAATGTAACCTTGGTGAAAGTCACTAAAATTAGAGACTGCATTAAATTCACTTTTGATCAGCAAACATGGCAAAATTCATCTACAGGTTAGGTTCTTATGTTACATATCTAACACAGCTCAATGGCACTATCTTCTTAAATATCAAATTCATTTATTGTCAGTTGTCTTAAGTTGATAAGAATGGTAAGGTGGAATTTGCTCCATAAGCAAGAAGAAAAAATATCATAAGCACGTCAAGTTAAGTTAAATTTGTTCTCTTATAATTGATAATTTTAGTCCACTTCAAAATATGGATTGAAATCAAACTTCAGAAAGATATATATTTTGTTACCGTTTTTGCTATGCTATGTGTGATGCTACATGCGAAAGCATCTAGGATAGCAGTATTGCTAAATATGAAAGACTATAAAAGCTTCTAGGATAACAGTACTATTGCTATCCTAGATGCTTTTTTACATCATTCATATTTGCACAGCTTGAATGAATTGATAACCGTCATCACTTTCTTTTTCTACTCTTCTGTTAAAAAAAACTCACCAAACTTTACCAAGGAAGTTGCATCAATACTCAAGTAGTTACAATTAAGTACTCTGCTATAATATTATTTTAGTGAGCATTCAAACAAGGTTACATTGAACTTTTAAAAAAAGATACAAGACTTACACATATTACAAACCGGAATATTGACTATTTGTTGCCAAATACTGATGCATTGATACCCAGTTAACTGTAGTTATAACAAATCACAAAATAAATATCAACTACACATGTTATAATGCAGTAACATTTATCTTCAATAGAAACAAATATCATATGCATAGATACTAAGCTCTTTTAAGACATAATAATTTTTAAAAAAATAAAATATCACACACAATGTGCTTTCCTTTTAAAGCGTTGAAAGGTGCAAATATTGATAAGAAATGTCCAGTGCAGTTTTAAAACTTTAAATGTGAACAAAAATAATATTTCATAGTTTGACTTTGAAATACACACACAGTTATTGCAATGTATTTGTTGAATACAATAGCTGCACAAATATTTATACACAGTGCGCATTCATCCAATACACTCATAACACTGAACACATACCTCTGGTACTTTTTCTGAAAATTTAGAGCTTGGGATGTCTCCTTAAACTTAATGACAGCTTTTCTATCACTTTTAATGAGATGGATATTCTGATAAAATAAATGGATACAATTAATATCACAAACATCATACTTTATAAATTACAATAATTTAGGACCAGTAGTGATACTACGCTAACTTAGCCACATTAAAACTAATTTAGTAAAAAGGTTAAATATTATGAGATGATAATCAATGCTGATCCTTCTTTACATGTTAATAAAAGTACAGTGAAACTTCTACGAGAGATCACCTTTATAGAGCAACCACATCTTCCAATGACAATTTTTGAAGGCACCGATATTTTACCCTATCTACTTAATGTTGAAATGTCCTCAAGGAAAGATCAGTCAACCTTCTATGAGTGATCGGTTGACAGTCCTCTTTCCGAAAATTTCTTTCATTTTTCCTGCCAATAAAGTACAAAAAAAAAAAAAAAAAAACACATTACAAACCGGAATATTGACTATTTGTTGACCTTGACCTATTGTAAAGTTGAGTAGAGGGCAAACGACGGGCAGAGACACTGTACCATACATATTCAGATGCAATCCTTGCAGGCTAGTTCTTTAAACATGTGCAAGGGTGATTTTAATGTTTGATCAGTGCTTTGAAGTGATCTAGCTACATGAAAAGGGAATGATCTAGGAAAAATTATCTAGGAATGATAAGGGAAATTCGGAGAAGAAGTTGGCAGATACTTTCGGTTGTGGGAAAACTCAAATCAATAAAAGTTTGATAGATAAAATTACAATTCTTGTAGAATAGAAAAACTTTAAGTTTTAGGGTGTAAAGAGAATGTAGATGGAAAAATTTGCCACACAAAAAGTATGTATATTTAAGATTGTAACTCACCTCCACAACACCAACTGATGAACATAACTTTTTCAGCTGCATTTCACTGGTAGAAGAAGATAAATTCTCAACACATACAGAAAAACGTTTTGAATCAACAGGAGACTGCAGAGAAAGATTAACATTTAATTATATTTTCAAATTTATCATACTTAAAAAGTGCAGTGCACATTTGACACCTAATCATCACTATTGACCATGGTATAATTTCTAGTATGATCCCATCAATATCATAATTATATTTTTAACTCTTTAAAATGCTCAATTTCTCATTCCTATTTTAACAAACTATGCATACAAACTTGCTTTTTAAACATTGTAGTCACAAATGCATTATTTAATGTGCGAGGAAAATGGCACCAATAAATAGTACTTTAAACTATAAATCATTTGGTGACATTTTTTAATAAAAGTAAAACTCAAACAAGATCAAAAAGAAAATTCTGGCTATTCATAAGATGATGGTAAAATATGAAACCTTAATTTACACAGAATTATTTTTCAAATGTTAAATTGTATTGACAAAAACACTCCCACATATATTTAAAAAATCATCCTGTAAACATATAGACTATTCTAGTTCTACAAATTGTTTTCAAATTAAACAGCTTATTTTCAGATTTCAGAAAATTATCAAGAAATCAAAAGTACTAAATGCATTTACTTACATTAGAAGTTACTTGTTGACTAAGAGTCTGTGCACTTGCACAATCCTCAGTGATTTCTTTCTTTACAGTTACAGCAGCTTTTGCAGGTGATGAGGCTGGAGAAGTTTTCTTCGGAGAACTTTTAATAACAATCTTCTTCTGTTGATTATTTATTCTCGGCCTAGGATGTGCTGCAGAAAATTGTGGCCGCTGAAACATTGGACCATTGTTGGGCTCAAATTGTGGCCTGGCCATCTGATTAGGAAACTGTGGACGTGGAAACCTGTCCATTCTTTCCATTCTCATAGGATGAAAGTCATCAAACCTACCTCCCTGCATGTGAAATCTTGGCCTATCGGGTTCAAACATGAATTGATTGAAAGGTGGTCCTTCCTCATGTGGATGGAATGGTAACAATGGTGGGCGTTGGTTTTCAAAAATTGGTGGTCTCTGGTCATGAAATGGTGGAGGGCCATCTTCAAAAATTGGTGGCCTTTGTTCAAAATGGTGTGGTCTTTGTTGAAAAGGGGTTGGCCTGTGCTCAAAAGGGGATGGTCTTTGGTCGAAAGGAGGTGCTGGTCTTTGCTCAAAAGGTGGTGGTCGTTGATCTTGGAAGGATGGTCTCAAGTCATTCATTGGTCCAGGGAATCTCATTCTATGTTCCATGAAAGGAGGCCTTGGTCCATTGAATCTGGGTGATTGGGGCGGTCTTGAACCTTGCTGGTGTTGAGGATGGTTAAAGTTTAGCCGATGGTTGAAGTTTCCCTTGTTTCCAAGGCGTTGAAGAATATGACCTTTCTGTCTCTGTTGAGCCACATTGGTCAGCCTTGCATAGGGTTTACTCTTAGCAAGGATTTTATTTGCCGCAACTTTGGCTAAAGTCTTGTTTGGTGCATTAATTTTCTTGAGAGCGATTGGTTGCTTTGGTGGGTTAGTATTAGGAGCTACTTTAGCAACTGGCTCTGTCTTGATCTGTACAGTTTGACTTGTAGGAGCAGTTATAGGTGTCTTCTTTTGAGGCTGAAGTTTTTGAGGTGGTTGCTGCTGTTGGTTCAAAGGTTGATTACCAAGTCTTTGAGCCATTCCAACAACCTGAAGATTAGCAAGATTTTAGATATTTTCCTGACAAAGTTTGCAATTATTATTCTGCTTAAGCATCAATATATGCACTTTAATTGAATAAAGAAAATATGGAGGCAAAATATCTCATAAAATTTTATCTTGAAATATTTTCCATATAATAATGATAATAAATGACTTTTATTAAGTTTTAAAAAAAAAGATGTCTTAAGAATAATATAAAAAGAGGTTAATCTTTATATTTTATAATTACAAAACGAAAACACAATCTTGCTTATACAAAATTGATGGTGCAAATAGATGATTTAAATTTGATTTTCAGGGGTTATAGTTATACAACAATCTCTTTTTGTAGCAGTATAAATGACTCAGTTTATTGAATAACCCACATTTTTTTTTCATTAGCTTTCTGTTAAAAATATACTTAAATTGTGTAAGAGTAAAAAACCATATTTTTAACAAGAATTTTGTTTTAATAAATTTATAAAAAAACTATCTAAAATATGAAATGAGGAACTTATCATACAAGTTTGGTCAGCCAATTCCCAAAGAGGACAACTCATGTTGGCAAAATAATATATTTGGTAACAATTATTCCACTAATTATGTAGTACTAAAATTTTGAGTTAACCATTGCGAGTTGTTACACTTTGCCCAACTAAAGCCTTTTGTCAAAGGTGGTTAGTAAATTTACAAAGCAACTAAATATTTCTTAAGTAATTAACAGTAAGCACAGACTTAGTTTTTAGGAGAGATCATCAGTCTGCCCCATATACCTAATGATAAAGAACAGAACTTATTTTAACTTCAAATTTTATTATGATTATAACTTAATACTACGGTTGAACCCCACTATAATGAACCCAGGATATAGTTAACTTTTTTTGTGGTCCCGACCAAACTCCCATTTAATTAATGTTAGTTTGTATGCTTATAGTGGACAGCTAAGAAAATGGTAGTTTGTTTATAGTAAGCTCAAATTTCATTTCAACAGATTTTTTTTTCAGACCTCCATCTTTAAACTGGCGCGAGTTAGTAGTGAAAAAGTCAAAATTTCTTCACATTGTCTCAAATTTCATTCTTCGGTTGCAATAACAAACCTCTCTTCTCTGTCCCCCCTTCTCCCTAGTTCTAGGAGTCCACTAACCTAAGTGGACATTTTTCAAGAGCAACTAAACATTTCGTAAAAAGGATGAATTTGGTAAAAAGGATAGCATTTTCATCTGAGGATAAGGTTAAAATTGTCAAACATGAACAATATCTCTCTTTTGGGAGCAATCGTTTTGTTGGAAAAGTCCTGGAGTCAGGAGATACAAGCAATAATACGCAACTGTTTCCGACACACTGGTTTTTCGAAGGATGTTGAAAGGAAATGACATTAGACGACAAAGAAAACCAAGCGATAGCTCTGTGGCTATAAAAGCAGGTTGTGAACATTTTTCCAAGAGAAGTTCAGGAACAATTTGAATCTTGCAATGACGAAATTTAAATTTGGGTGCGCCTACAGATGATGACATTGTAAATGTGAAGTAAAACAAAAGAACGATACTGAAAAAGAATGTGAAATTTAAACATCTTCTATCTCGGAAGTGAAATCTGCCATGAATATCCAGAAGATTATTTTTTTCTACAGAAAATTTTGACAAGAAAAAGATATTCTTCACTAATTGTTACAGCAAAGTTGATGAACTTGTGGTGGCGCGAGCTTGGTGGTATGACATTTTGAACTTCATCGGCGTGAGATGAGATGATGTCTCGTGCGTTGCATAGCGACAGAAAGAATAACTTTCCTGGCGAGCAGTTTTATTTTTATTACTTGTGTTCCATGAATATTTTCTTAGCATGTTGTATCGTTAGTGTTTATTTAGTTAATTAAAGTATAATAAATTTATGTTAAACTAAAATGGAGTCAGATTATACTAATCCAAGGATCACAACATCGCTAAAGTGGTGATTTTTACGGACTCGGAACTTTCATGAGTAACCTTATTGCGAATACCGGCTGGACTGGAAAGTTTCACAGATTGTAATAAGAAGTGCAAGTACCAATGTGAAAGTAAAGTGGCCTAGAAGGTTTATTTTTGAAGATTATGGCAATTCGATCATTTCGAATTTGGATGTTGCTAGTCAATACACCATCTCCAAAGAATTAATAAAGAACTTCACAACTTGGTGAGTGATGAATCAGATCCTGCTCGATGACCATTTTCGTACGTTATTTTGTAAGAATTTTCTTGGGCTTTCGTATATAAATATGTCACACGAGGGTGATCAGGATACATTTTCGTTACCTGCCACAATGGAGGTGGCTAGAGTTGCATTTCGTCCGCCCCCATTTTGGAAAAATAACCCAGAATTATGGTTTGGCCAACTCGAGTCACAGTTTCACATTTCTGGTATCACATCAGATGCCACAAAATTTTATTCCGTGGTTACAGCCTTAAATGCAAGTGTACTTTCCTGTGCAACCGATTTAGTTCGCACACCCCCCACTGAAAATATGTACATAACTTTAAAATCGCAAATTTTAAGCAATTTTGTGCAATCTGATTTTTTTCGCCTCAAGCAACTTTTGCAAGATTTAACCCTTGGCGATAAAAGGCCTTCGCAGCTACTTCTCGAGATGCGGAATTTGGCCGATGGGAAAATTACTGACGAAGTCTTAAAATCATTGTGGCTTCAACGCCTCCATGTTTCTATGCAACAGATTTTATCTGTAAGCAGTGAAACTTTAGATGGGCTGTCAAAAATAGCCGACAAGGTCAATGAAGTATCAGGTTGCACACTTGCGGTTTCTAGTGTATCATCAGGACATGAAAAGACAGAGATTCAAATTCTAAGGGATGAAATGGCAGCACTTCGTGCTGATATGAAAAGTTTGTTAAATGGCTCTAAACAGCGCTTTCGAAGTCGTAATAGAAATAGAACAAATATCCGTAGTAGAGAGGGGTCATGCAATGTTTTATGCTGGTACCACAAATGTTCCAGAGATAAAGCCTGTGATTGCATTAAACCATGTGAGTTTACGGGAAACAATTAAGCGCGTCTGTTTTAACGGCGGCAGATTGCAGCTTACTTTCCAGTCGTCTGTTTGTTATTGACAAAAATTCCGGTTTTCGTTTTTTGGTCGATTGTGGTGCTGCAATAAGCTGCATTCCCGAAGGACTTGTGAAAGAAAGCACACCTTCGGAACTTTTTCTTTACGCGGCTAACAACAGTAAAATTCGCACTTACGGTACTAAGAAGTATAACTTAGATATCGAGTTGAGTCGAGTATTTACATGGTTTTTTTGGATAGCTGATGTTTCGCATCCGATTTTGGGAGCAGATTTTTTGGAGCATTTTGGTCTTGTGGTAGACGTTAAAAATAGACAGCTTGTTGATGGCCTAACTAAGCTTAATGCCAAAGCCACAATTTGTCCTGGTCCCACATTAGGATTAACTCTAATTTCAGAGGCATCCCCGTACCATAAAATTCTGGCCAAATATTCCCAACTTGTTAACTTGAATTTAAGTAATGAGAGAATGACTCATTCTGTTACTCATTGTATTGAGACAAAAGGTCCACCTGTATATTCTAAAGCTAGGCGCTTATCGCCAGAAAAACTTAAAATCGTCAATAAAGAATTTGAAGAACTACTGCAAAAAGGAATAATTCGACCTTCTAGCAGTCCTTACGCAAGCCCAATACATCTTGTACCAAAGATAAATAATACTTGGCGAATTGTAGGTGATTTTCGGCAGTTAAATTTTCAAACTATCCCGGATAGATATCCCCTTCCTCACATTCCAAGATTTTTCACATGGACTTGCAGGGAAAAATATTTTTTCAAAGGTAGACCTCGTAAAGGCCTATCATCAGATTTCCATAGAGCCTAAAGACATTCCAAAAACCGCAGTCATTTCCCCGGTAGGGCTTTTTGAATACGTAAAAATGTGCTTTGGATTACGTAACTCTGGGCAAACTTTTCAGAGGTTTATGGATGAAGTCTTACGCGGTCTTGAGTGTTGTTATGTCTACCTTGATGATATTCTTATTGCCTCAAGTGATCCCAAAGCTCACGAGTCTGACCTTAATAGAGTTTTTGAAAGGTTAAGTGAGTATGGTATAGTTATAAACTTGGAGAAATGCGAGTTTGGTAAAAGTGAAATTGAATTTCTGGGTTTTCATGTCTCTGGTAAAGGAATTTCTCCTCTTCCAGCCAAAGTTCAGGCACTCAAAGAGTACAATCTTTCTAAAACGGTTGATGAACTTCGTCGTTTTTTGGCAATGCTAAATTTTTATCACAGGTTCCTTAAGAACGCTGCCGGTGTTCAAGGGTGTTTGAATGAGCTTACAAAAGGCAAAGCCAAAAAAGACAAGACCCCAATTGTTTGGAACGAGGCTAACGAAAAAGCATTTAATGAGTGTAAAGAAATGCTAACTAATGCTACACTTTTAATGCACCCTCTTCCGAATGCAGAGTTGACTCTTGTTACTGATGCTTCTGAAATTGCAATTGGTGCCGCATTGCATCAATCTGTAGGTGACAATTTGGAACCTTTAGGTTTTTTTCTGCGTAAATTAACACCAGCTGAGTGCAAATATAGCACTTACGATCGAGAATTGTTAGCGATATATTCTGCGGTTCGTCATTTTAGACATATGGTAGAGGGACGCGAATTTAAAGTTCTGACTGATCATAAGCCTTTAATATATGCATTTCAGCAAAAAACAGATAGATGTTCTCCGAGACAACAGAGACATCTTGAATTTATAAGTCAATTTACCACGGATTTCCATCACATTTCTGGCGATAAGAATCCAGCTGCCGATGCGTTTTCTCGTATTTATGCAATTCAGGTCCCAGGACCTTTAGACTACGATGAAATGGCCATCGCGCAGGATTCTGATGAGGAGATGCAAGCTTTGATCGGCGATGATTCTGGTCTTGAGTTGAAGCCTTTGACATTCCCCTCATCAAGCCGAAGTATTTTTTGTGATGTATCCAATGGTACTGTGAGGCCCTATGTTCCAGTTTCATTTCGTCGCAGGGCGTTTGATATTTGTCATGGACTTTCTCACCCTGGCATTAAGGCTACGACTGATTTAGTTCGTAAGTGTTTTGTTTGGCGAGATTTGACAAAAGACTGCAAAAATTGGTGTAGGAATTGCATACATTGCCAAAAGTCAAAAGTGCAACGCCACAATAAATCAGTGCTCCAGTCGTTTCCTTCACCTAACGCCAGATTTTCACATGTCCATATCGACATAGTGGGACCCTTGCCACCATCGAAAGACTGTCGTTACATTTTGACCTGCGTAGATAGGTACAGCAGATGGCCTGAAGCCATTCCAATAAAGGATCAGACAGCTGAGACGGTAGCACAGGCTTTTTACGCTAATTGGATTGCTCGTTTTGGTGTACCCGATATTGTAACTACTGACCGAGGAACTATATTCGAAAGCAACCTTTTTGCTTCTCTTACTAAGTTGTTAGGGGTACATCGGATCAGAACCACTGCTTATCACCCAATGAGTAATGGCGCTGTAGAGCGTATGCGCCGCCAGCTTAAGGCAGCCATCAAGTGCCACAGCACAGAAAGGTGGTGTGACATCCTCCCGACCGTTCTCTTGGGGATGCGTTGCAGTCTCAAAGACGACATACAGACAACTGCTGCGGAAATGGTGTATGGAACTATAAAGGGCCATGGAGAGTCTTATCTCGAGCTGACAAGTTCTTCGTGTTAGAGGTTAACGGGTATCATAGCACGGTGTCGATTGATCGCCTGAAGCCTGCTTTTATGGATAACGACGGGCTCCAGAAAGATCCAGTTCCTTCAACGATTCCAGTTCCTTCAACGACTCCAGTTGCCTCAACGACTCCAGTTCCTTCAACGACTTCAGTTCCTTCAACGACTTCAGTATCTTCATCGACTTCAGTTCTTTCAACGACAGCAGCTCCCTCAACTATTCCGGACAATTCCTTGTCAAGTTCCTCAACGAGTGCTCCGACGGAAGTAACAATTACCAAGTCCGGGAGACGGGTGCGGTTCGTCGATCGCTATGGATATTAACATGGATCGTCCCTTGGACTGGTGGGGGACCCCTGTGGCGGCGCGAGCTTGGTGGTATGACATTTTGAACTTCATCGACGTGAGATGAGATGATGTCTCGTGCGTTGCATAGCGACAGAAAGAATAACTTTCCTGGCGAGCAGTTTTATTTTTATTACTTGTGTTCCATGAATATTTTCTTAGCATGTTGTATCGTTGGTGTTTATTTAGTTAATTAAAGTATAATAAATTTATGTTAAACTAAAATGGAGTCAGATTACTAATCCAAGGATCACAACATCGCTAAAAACTCAACATAAAATCGAATTATATTCAATAAAAAGTAACTAACTTCTTCTATAGAATTTAAGAATAAAATCATGCTTTAGTTATATAATTATTTTTCCTTTTAATATTTGATTATCTATTTAATTAATAATTTATTAAAAAGTTGTATACTATCACAATCACCATTTCCGACAATACTACTGCCATATGCTAAAAAAAAAAAAAATTTCAAAGAATTTATACATAGTGAACCATTGATGATAGTGGACTTATTGTTGGGTCCGCAGACGGTTCACTATAGTGGGTTCGACTGTATAACTGATACTATAAGCAAATATTGTGACCCCAAAAATATTACATTAGGTCTATGGGGCTGCAAGACAAGCTATAGTAAATCCTCTGAAACTTAGACTACAACACCATGAACCTTACTCTATTTTGCTGAGCAGGAGCAGCATTTTTTGAAGGTGGGATTGCTTTCTTTCGCACCACTATGACTTTCTTTTTGACAATCGGCCCAGACACTGGAACTCCTATTCTTTGTTTAACACTCATTTTAGGTTTGACATCTAGAAATTATATGTAAAACAAGTTATCGAAAGAAAGGATAATAAATATAATATTAATAATAAAATATAAACCAAGACAAATGTTTGAAATGCTTCGAAGTTAAAATATCGCTACTTGATATTTTTAGCACATAATTTACCCCTCACTAACAAAGACAATTAAAAAAAATCTCAAAAAAATTAATTTATTAAAAAAATTCTTAATGCTAAGTAAATGGATCTGGTCCACTTGATAAAGCACAAATGAAAATCGGTCCTAGAGGAATTTAAAAAAATACATGAATCACTAAATTTAAAATGTGGTTAAGTAAAATTTTTTCTTCTTCAAAGTTTGTCTGTGAGAGTCGATCAGGTGAGAGAAAAAAAATATCTTATAGTAAATTTTTCATAAAACAGTTGTAACATTTGTGAAACAATTTAAAATTTTATTTGCTCAAGAATAGCCATAATCGAATTAAATCTCATATGGATATGGACTTGACCTTTTTTTAGATTTAAACACCTTAGAACCCTGATTCTCCAATGAAAAATCTCAGAAAAACAAAAAATCAAATATTCACAGTAAAGTACACTGAATTAAGCTTTGAATATTACGTAAACAATCGTATTAGACAAGGATCAAAAGTATTCTTCTGTACTAAATTTCAAGTTGCAAATTCTGTGTGTGGTTTTCTTTCATCATTGAATAATAGTTTTGTTGATGAATAAACCTTGGGTTGGGGGATTATCAGTGGTACACCTGATTTTCTTGGTGTTTTTTAACTTTTAGCATTTTTTTTTTTCAGTCTCTGGAAGCGAGACTTTACTCTTTTTAATTTAAAAGAACAGAGTAGTGCTATTACACGAATCCATCAAAACAAAACAAATAAAGCACAACTCCATTTTACATTTAGCAGTACATATAATGGAAATTTTTTTAGCAAAAATCAACAAACTACTTTAGTTGAAAATATTTACTTTATTTTCACTATACTTTATTTATGTTTAAATATGCATCTTTTAAATTCAATAAAATTTTCTATTTCCCAGAAATTCTATTAATAAGGCGGCCACAAAATTTAGGAAAAAAAGTTCCCTGATTTCCCCGACAGATTTCTAAAAAATTTCCTGATTTTACGGCAAACTTTTTTTCCAATTTCGACAACTTTTCCAGATATGTAGACACCCTGATCAAATAGAATATGCATTCTAAAAAGATAATAAGGCAATTTTTTAAAAATAGCTTTGGCAGTAATGAAAAGTTTAAATTATTCTGTAACATTAAACTTCTAGAGATGACTACAATTTTCCAGAAAAAAGGCATTAAAATACGGATGAACGGGGAAAAGCATGGAGGTAGAAATAAGACAGGAGAGGGCAGCGGTTAAAAATCTGAAGCATTTAACTGTAACCTACCGCCATCTTGTTTCAATCAAAAGATTCGACTTGCGGTATCTCTCTACAGTGTAGAACATCGAATTAATTTATATTTTTTAGGCTAAATATGATTGTTTAGAGAAATGGAGTCTATAACTGCACAAATAGATATTTCAAGAAAATATCTTAAATAACTTTTCATGGATAAATACTATTTTTATGCTGATTTCTTATGTGTTGGAATTCAGTTTCGGCATTTGATAGATCATTAGGCTTGAGCATTTTTATTTTTGAAATGTAGCAGTATATAATGATTGAGTATCTAATGAAATATAAAAAAAAGGATTGGGATAGACATTTTCAATTTTTATATGTATATATATTCAATTTACATATATATATTTTCAATTTATATAAATGATGATTTTCAAACTTCTTTTGAATTTCCTTTTTGCTGTTCTTTGGAAATGATAAACAGTATGTAGAATATCAGATTATAATCTCTTTAAAGTACTTTATGGAGATCTTTCACACAGATTTGTGCTATTATTTAACACCAAAATTGAATTGTTAATGTATTTAAAAAAATGCTAAACTTTTAGGTATTATAAAGCAGTGTATTTCTTTTAAGTTTTCCAAAAAATATAATACAATCCCACTTTCTATTTCAATTCACTCCGTAAGTTTATGGGATATAAATATATATGTTTTTAAAATATTAGGGGCCTTTGCTCCCTGCTCGTTTACTCTCGCCAACCCCAGAAATAGCTTCGCAATCAAGTCACCTGGTCAGTAATGTTTGCCAAACTCCAAGCTCACTACTCCAGTGAATTTTTATAAAAAATTTGAAACTGAAAACCATCTGTCAGTGAAAGCTTTGTGACATGATCCTGGAAATCAATAAATTGTTATTTGAATTACTCTCCTTAAAATATCAAGCACGTGGTCAAAATTACATCAAATCTATTTGAAAGCGAACTCTCAAATCTAAAGGTTGCCAGATTTTCATATAATTAAAAACATACTATTAAATTAGAGCATTCTCCGAGGACGACGGCCCATGCAAAAAATTCTCTGACTTTGATATACAATAATTCAGAAAAATAGCTTATTAAATAAAATACCTTGTAAAATTTTGGAAAAATAATTAAAAAAAAAATATCATTAATATACAACATTTTTTAAAACTGGTACTTAAAAAATGTATGTGAAAATGAGAAATATGCATGGTAAGTCAATAACAACTCTAGAAGAATTTTGACCCATCAAAGCACCCCTTTAAACACATATTGGAACTTTGTGAATATTCACAAGTCTCCTAGAGTTGCCCGTGGCGTAGTCTTCACACTCTAATAACCATATTACCTTAGAATTAAAAAATATTACAGTTTGAAACACTTCATTTTGTTTTTTAAATATGGCGAAATTAGAAAACACCATTTTGCTACATTAAATTAACACATTCCCTGGTGAGGACTGCCCATGTATAAAAAAATTGTTTCCTTTTGTTAGAAACTAAAGTTTGCAACTCTAAATTTTTCTTATCAGCAGACTTCTCAAACTTTTCTTTTCTAATGTGCAAAATTTCACACTTTTAAATCCAATACTTTTTCCACAGAGATAAGTGCACTCGGTGGAAAAATTCTGAAACCGTTGCGACACTTTTTAATTCTTACTTATTTTTAGTATAGAAAGAAATTCTGATTGTAATATGATAGGTGACAAAGTATTTAATACAACAACAAAGAAATCAATACGGAATTTAAATAAATTACATCTTGTAACACGTTTGTATTAGTTGCCTTTGTAATTATTTTTATTAAAACAAAATTCTTTATTATGTAGTAATTTTCATAAGTTTAGCAATCTTTAACTTCCTTAAATAATTTTGCTAATAAATGTGCAATCAAAAATAAAGCTTATAATAAATGTAAATAAGAACATGTAATTTTTAAACATTTTGATCACACGAAATTCATATTTTTTTGGAAACAAGTAACCAAGATTCTGTCAAAGATGGTATTTTAAAGAATAAGATTACAAAATTATGATGAATGCAACAAAATGAATATTTTTGAAATTACAAATTCTGCTTAAAATGTTATATTGAGTATATTTGTATGAATGTCTCTATTTTAATTTGTATCACCAGAAAAGTTTACTTTTGGACTATAAAATTCATATTTGTAAAAAAAATTTTATACTTAAAACTCCTTGATGTTTTGTCTAAATGAATAATAATTAGCCATGAATCATAATGAATAAAAAATCGTTAATGTTCCGAAAATTTCCCCAAGACATCTATTTCATCAGTAGGTTACATGCAATTTTGCTTGCATAAATGTATAACACTAATTGCTTAAAAGGGGAAAGGATTATTGCGAAAAATCTTCCGCTCAGCCTAAGTCCGACGTGCGGCTTTTGGTTGAACCGACATGGCTGACGCCTCGCTTCAGTCTCTACTGTGGGGTGAGATAGGGCATGCCTCCTCCTTCTATTTCTACCTCCATGGGGAAAAGTACCTTCAGAACAAAGAAAATTTCCTAGATTTTTTTTAATTTTTAAAAATCTAACAGACATTTCCCTGATTTTTTCCAGAATCAGAAAGCTCACTGACATTTCCCTGACTTCCAGGTTCTGTGGCCACTCTGATTAATGATTAGCATTAAACAATCTATCCAAAGGCATAGTAAATTTTAGTATATAGAAAAGCTAAAGAAACAAACCGTGCTGCATAGGAGTTCTAATTTTTAAAATCTTACCAGTCTTTATTGGAGCTTGGATTGGAGTTTTCTGTTCCACTCTAGGAACTGTTACCACATTTATAGTTTGATTTTGTTCCGACTGTCGCTTCTGTAAGTCCATTAAACGTTGGGCAGCCATTTGACGACGGCGCTCTTCCTTCCGTTTTAAGATTTGTTCTCTGAGGAGTTTCTGCTCCTCAATTTTCATTCGCAACTCTTTAGTTTTCTCATCCTGGTAGAAAATACATTGTAAATAAATGACAAAATTAAATATTGTGAAAGACTATCATTTGAAAAAGTTTTTATTTGGAAAGATTTGATTTAAATAAACAGCTCCAACATATTAAATTAAATGAAAAGCTAATACAAATCTTGAGACTTGCAAACCATAGGTCTACTTGCAACAATAGCTCAGTGAGTTGATGAAATACTTGCAAATAGCCTAACATTTAAAACAAAGCATAATTATTGCAATTTTTAAAAAAATATCCTGTAATGTCAGATCTGTTTCACTCGACTTCCAGAATAAAAAAAAAGATCTCTCTAAAACGTAGAGCATCTCAGCGGCATTAGGATAAAATATCACAAAATTAAATAAGAAAAGTTTTAAAATTGAGCTTGGCCAATAATTTTTCCAGGTTGTGGCGCATATAAAAACACGAAATCAAATTTTAAATTAAACAATAACTAAATTTGTTGTATTAATGTTACTGGAACAATTAAACTGTCATTGTCTTCATTATACATATAGATTTCCATAACACAAAATTATGTAGCAGTGAAAATTATAACGTTTTTTGTTTGCCGCTAAGATTTTTCTAGCATTGTAAAATATTAAAATTATTTCTTTAAATCCAATGGACCAAAATAATTTCAATTTCAATGAACCAAAATAATTCCCCTTAAAACTATCTGTAATAACCAACTTTCTTGATTTTTTTATTATTTAAATGTACCTGTAAATTTTATAAAAATAGGAGGGTGGGTGAAGGAAAGATTACCAGTAAGTTAGGTGATTTACTAAAAAAATTATAATAAACCAAATGTTATATATTTTTCAAATCATCTTATCTTTAACAGCTTGGCACAAAACACAAGCATTTTATTAAAGAATTTATTAAAACATTTAATCAAGAAACATTTTACTAAAGAATTTTTCTTTAACAAAAAGTTGTCAATTTTTAAATTTTAATTTTCTAATTTGCCTACAATTGGATACAACTGAACTGTCAGTTAACTTTTTTCTCGGATGAACAAACATCAAAGTAATGCTATGTTTTTGACCTTGGGGTAAGTACACATATAAGTTCACAGTGAAATATTCACTTCATAATATTTAAAATATTTATTAGCTTCAAATTATCAAAAACTAACCATGTTAAGGTGTGAAAACAGTCAAATAGAGAAAAATATACAGTTTTATTTTGAACTGCAAAAAAAGCTGAATAATAAGAATATAATTGTGTACTAATGAACGTACAGAACAGTGGTGGTGCAACCAGAAATTTTTTCTTGGGGGGGATTTTAAAAAGTTTTAATCTTAAGTGGAACTCCTCTGAGAAAAAAAAATCTCTGTAAAAGCAGATTTTTACCACTGCATAATTGGGTTTATTTTTCAGATAGACTAATAGTTAAAACACAATTAAAAAATTAAATTGCAAAAATAGATTTTTTACAAAACATTTGTTTTGTGTACATTAAATAAATAAAAAAGGTAACTAACCATTGTCTTTGAACAATTCTGTTTGTATGTAAACATTCAAGTACATTAATATAAACAAGCAAAATAAACAATTCTTTTACCTCTTCTTCAACTACAGAAGGTTTAGATAACTCTTTTTTAATAGGGACAACAAGTGGTTCCTTCTTAATTGTGTCAACAAGTGGAATTTCTCTTATATTAGAATTATTTACATGAAGATTCTGAAAGAAAACAAATAAGTTAATGCAATTTCGGACACAAGGATTCAAGATGCAAGATTAAAAAATGAGGATAATTATAAAAATTGAGGTAAAAAAATAATTGATAATACTCCTAGTTAAGCCTAGTTCTAGCATTTCTTTTTGCTTAAATTTAAAGGAATTTTATTGTCCTCACATCAATAAAATATTAAGTTTTGCTGTTAATAAGTGAATTGCATATACTACTTGTTAAATCTTTCTGAAGAGCAAATGCTTATGAAATCCTCTGGCAATTTTTAAGCTTGAGCTTCTATGAAGATTGATGTGTACTATTTCTTGGCAACTTTTTTAAAGCATTTAAGATGAGTAAATTTTACTACTAAAATGTTCTGCAAATGATCTACTTTTAGCTATCTGGCTCAAATTAAAATTTAATGAGAATATCCATTTTATAAATATGTTTCATGTTAAAAAAAACTAAGCAATATTTTTATTTGAGATAAATAGTAGACCACAAATATATAAAATAAACCAAACAACTTCTAAAAATAAAATCGGTCAAGCAACTATTTATTATTAGACTATTTTTAGAATCTATAAACTTTATTTGGATATTTGTGGTACAGTCAATATTTTATAATTAACATGTTTGCTGGCAAAGATAGTTGGAGTCCACATTCAAATACATGAAGATCCTAGCTGCATTTTTATGCTATTCAATTACTCTAAGTTATTTAAATTTTTAAAACTAGATATAAAAGATTATTTTTAACAATAAATAAATTCACACAAATACACTTGTAAATGGCATTAAAAATAATATGTTTGCTCCTTGTGCAGCCACCAACGAGAATTCTTGTAGTTGCCAACAAATGTTTTAAAAAGTTGAATTATGAAAACTGTCTCTAAAAAGCTGCTCTAGATAATTTAACTCAAAAGTATTTTTGAAAAAGATATCTGCTTTTTCATATTTTTTTTATATTCAAATTTTATTTTTCTGCATTTGAATACATAAAAGGGTCTGAAAATATTACTTGTTATTGTAGCTTATTTTTATTTCTAAACAATCATGTAATAATTAAACTTTGTGGCCTGGATTACAGAAAAACTATTTAAAACCAAAAAATGCAATTAAATTAAAATAATATATGAACTAAAAAGAATCTATTAAAATTGTCCTACTTAATAAATCAACAAAATCTAGACATTTTTGCCTCTTAATATTACATGCATTTAATAATTATGAAATTTCTAAATTTAATACAAAATTTTATTATTACACTAAACCAATCCTAAAGTATATAGATATAAATTTTATAACATGAAATATGTTACATTGCAGTAAAATTGTTAAACAAATATCATTTGTGCTTACTTTCCGAGGTGGATGATCAGGACGCGCCTGTTTCTTGGGAATCTGCTTCATGTTAACATTTGAAGGTCTTTTTTCGGGAACTCTGTTAAAGGGCAGATTTTGATGATTTGTGTTCCTCCTAGAGAAAAACAAACAAACTTATATTCAGGGTTGGCAAGGTTTAAACCAAATCGCTTTTTTCTCAAAAAAAAAAAATTAAAAAAAATTGGTTTTTAAAGAATAATTTAAAATTGTATTTTTATTTATTTATTTACAATTAGACTTTTCAAATTATTTGATGTAAATAACTTCTACTTTTAACCAAAACTTTTCCATTCCGAAGACTTCCATTTCAAAGAGAAATTTATTGAAAATGTAACAGCTATAGAATGATGGCGAATGCAAGAAAATGATATAAAAAAGTTTAATGTTGAGGTATTGAAGGAAGTTTATGTATTTCTTAGTGCAAAAACAACTACAGCGAACGTTGAGAGAATTTTTAGTATTTTTTAGTTGCACAATTGTTGCGTAATAGCAATTTTTTTTTTCTTCAAAATGTTAAATCCAAAATTTGTTACAAATGGAATAAAGGAATAAGAATTTATTTTTATTTTTTAAGAAAATAATTCACTTAATGAAACATCTACATTCTTTGTACTATAACATCCCCCCAAAAAAACTTTTGAAAAGTAGAAAAACCGCCAACCTCAAAAACACAAAAACTTTCTAGCAAGAAAAAAAAATCATACACATAATCAAAATTTGCAGCTACAAACACAGTGATATAAAAAAAGGCCAACCTCTGATTACAGCTCTTGGTTGTGACTCACTTAATAATGTACGTTTACTTAGTTTATTTTTAAAATTTAAGTTCCGCTCCCATTAAAATTTACGCTGCTTGAGGTTTGTGCCCGTCGTCGGAATTTTGACAATGTTTGCATCTAAACTAATTCATGGACGAATATTGGAGGAGGTATGATTTTATTTGGATGAGTAGGAAATTTCAATGTAGTGTAAATTTTCCAGTTCATGTAAATGTAATTTTCGAAATGGTATAGAGAAATTGTGCTGAAAAGCTCGTATTGGAATCTCTATGAAGGATTTTTAAATTGTAGAAAACAGATGTGTTTGTGGTAAGCTTTTGTTTGATTCATACATACATTTCGGAAAGTTTTTACTGTGTGGTGAATTGCAAAGTTTAGTGATTAAGACGGGCGCCAACCTCAAGCAGCGTAAATTTTTATGGGAGCGGAACTTAAATTTTAAAAATAAACTAAGTAAACGTACATTGTTAAGTGAGTCACAACCAAGAGCTGTAATCAGAGGTTGGCCTTTTTTTATATCACTGTGTTTGTAGCTGCAAATTTTGATTATGTGTATGATTTTTTTTTCTTGCTAGAAAGTTTTTTGTGTTTTTGAGGTTGGCGGTTTTTCTACTTTTCAAAAGTTTTTTTGGGGGGATATCAGAGCTTTTTTTAAGACAGTGGTAACATCTTTTTTTCTCCTTTTCTCCCTTCCCCTCTTCCCCCTTTTTTCCATTTCATCATTTTTTTTTCTCTCTGTCCTTGATTTATGATGTACTTTTCAAGTTCTTCACTGCATCGTAGCATTTGGCGAAATAATGCAGCCAAACTTAACTTCGCGATAAACTTAAGTGATTTGATTGATATAGGGTTTTCGAGGATATATTGTGCATGATACTGGTTAATTTACTGGTACTGGTTAATGGTTTACATGATACTGGTTAATAACAAAGTATCATATTTATTAATGTTGCATAATTGTGGATTACATTTCCACTTCTTGTTAGGTATACCACCCTCAACAGCAGATTCAAATAAGTTCTAGCATTTTCCGTCTACGCTTACTTGTATCGAGAATATGCAATCAGTGAAATCCCTGTAGGTCGACTCAGCGAAAAACGGTTCAGTGCTAGAAGTGTGCAAAGATACGCCAGTCAAAGACTTATACTTATCTTCCGCATTAGTGCACATTGCAGATTTTGTGAGCAGTATCTTAAATTTAGATCTAATCAAATGCAAGTTGGATCGCAATGTTTTACCTGCTCTTTACGAGACGCTATCGCCCATTTAATTAGCTTATCTACAGTCAATTGTGCATTTTGTAAGTCAAGTTTATCCGTTATCTATTAATTTTGTGACGAAAGGCGCTTTAAACTTTTCAGTCTCTATAATGTATGACAAGTTTTTTTGGTCGACTATCTTACAAGAAGCTGAACAAGAAACTTCTGTAGGAACATAAGTATCATTTAAGTTCAAAGAACTTTCAAAATTAGAAACAGCGGAATCCTGTGTAATGTCTATTCCCTTTCGTTTTGTAATTAAAGCAACACCTTCAAACAGACGTCTTTTGATAGTTACTTTTTCTTCTATGCAATTAGCGATTGATTCGGAAGCTTTCCTTTTTGCGTAAATCTGACGGTTTTTTTTAGCTTATTTTGCTGCGCTTTTGAAGGCATATTAATCTAATTTGATGAAACAAAATCAAGTGGTAATGAACTATTACCTAGCCATAATAGTTTTAAAACACTTTTCAAGAAGCAGTTCGTTCAGTTACAGTGAAAACCAGAGTTACACACAATTAGTAAATCTCATACTCTAGTAAAATCAAAAATACATTGTGAAAACACATATATCATCAATTAGAAACTGAATGAATATTATTGTCACGTACTTTGATAATTATTAAGTTTAAAGAAAATCTTTTTCCAATTCCAACCAAGAACCAATCGCAATGTGAATAACAAAATATTTTTCCAATTCCAACCAAAAACCAATCGCAATGAGTGTTTCACTTAGTCCGGTTCTAATATATTGACTGTGACGTCATCTTTTATTATATTACGAATTTATTCCAGTATCTGGCAACTAAATATGATTATTTATATTCTTCATTTATTTTTCAACATTTCAACGGAGATTTCCCGAAAATAGAATGTGTTTGAAAGTTACACACTCTAAATTTTCACACAGTTCAAATAACACATCCAATTTATAGAAAACATATTCCTCTTTACGGTCATTCTCAATTAGCCCTAATGTGGCGGCCAAACTAACGTCGAATTAATGACAAACCTGTTTGGCGACTTGGCATTTAACCTGAACCACAATTACAGGCTGACCGCCCGTATCTATCGCCAAATTTTGAAATGAAAAAAAGTGGTTTTAAATTAATTAAAAATAGAAAGAATTATTTAATGAAGTTCAAACCAAGGTAGGATTTTAAGTCGAAACATTCTGAATCATATAATTTAATCCGATTGAAGATCTATAGCTTAGTTAGGTCTGGACGTTTGTCTAAATTTTTACATCAAAAACGGGCTAACTCGTTTTTTTATTTCATTTTGGAAATTTCAATATTTTTTTTTCTTAGTTGCTTTTTATTCTAGGTACTCGATTTTTTTTCTTTAAAAGTTATTACCAAGATGAATCAATGGTATTTTTTGTATAATTATGCGAAGTTCCAGAAGCACGCTAGAAAATAGTCAATTTCGGCTTTTTCATTGGAAGTTGTTCAGAGAATTGATACTTACTGTCGTTTTCGCCTTTTTAAGGTTGGCGGCGAAATGACCGTTTCGTCTGATGCTTGAGTGATATTTTTGTAAATGAAAAATTATACGGATAGGTACTATTGAACAATAAGTTTTAATCTAATGGACGTATTAATGTTTTATAATTATTCAAAATTATTAATTAAACTCCATTAAATATTAATGTCCACATAAGTAGCAACAATTGTTTATTACTTAGTTTAAATTATTTTCAAATGGAATATTAACTGTTATTTAATTTGATTTAATCTAGTTAATGTCACATTTTTTTTATAAATTTGCATCCAAGTAATTAGAAAAAAAAAGAAGGAAAAAAAAACAGTTTAAACCCAAAAAAAACTGTTTAAAAAAAAAAAAAAAAAAAAAAAAAAAGTTTTTTTTTTTTTTTTTTTTTTAAATTTATTTATAGAAACCTGTTTTTTTTTTTTTTAACCATGTTTAAATTATCATGCAGCTAACTGTTGTTGCTAGTACATTTTCCTTTAAGAAATTGTCCTTTTTATCAAATAGCACTAGGTACACTTTTGTTTATAAAAAAATATATATAATAATAAAAAATAAAAATAATAAATAACCAGAAGAATCACAATTTTGTAACAAACTCAAGTTTTTAGAAGTTATAAGATATTTATTTTTCAAAAGCCAGCAGTAATAGTATAATACAAACATTAGTTAAAAAAAGGAACAAATCTTTTCAGGAACAGGAAAAAGGTTTCAGGAAAAAAACTTTTATAAAGTGAATGGTCAGTTGCGGACCAGAAATGGAAAATGACGTAAGCAAGGTTCCCACTCAAATCACAGAATAAAAACCAATGACTTTTCAAAGACTTTTAAGCACCTAAATAACGTTTTTAGAGACCGTTGAAAATTGGTTTTCAGGCATCATGTCTCTATGTAAATTTTTAATTAAGTATATTCTACCAAAAAAGTTACAAGTTGGTGAATACGTAATATAAATATCTCGGTGTGAATAAATAGCGGTCACTCGGGAATAGAAAGTCCAAGTTGTATTTTTATAAATTTTGCAGTTGGACGCACAACATCGACAAAAATTAAGGACTTTTAAGGACCTCTAAGCATTTTCAAGGCCTTGAAAATAAGTTCGAAAATATTAAGCACTTTTACTGACTTTCAATGACCGTGGGAACCCTGGTAAGTACCAAAAAAAATCAAAAATCTTTTTTTCACGGAAAAATGTCCTCAAAATCAAGCTAAACAAAGTGGAGAACGACCAAAGTGTGAACTCCAGTAGCAATAATTCAAATTCAATCTGGTTCTCAGTTATAGCCTTAAATACTAAAGCGAGTGTTTTTCATTTTTCGGCTCTCCTGAAATTTTTTCTTTTTTGGACTTAAGTCATTTTCCATTTCTAGTCCTCAATTGTCTCAACAACACTCAGTGGAAAGGTTTCAAATGGATTATATAATAATTCAATAATTAAATACTGTCCTAAATCAAATATATTTGTCTTAAATTTATAGAATGAATTCTATTAAGCAGACAATATTCAAAGAAGAAATGTCAATCGAACACCAGCAATTACAGTAATAACTGTTTTCGCGATAGCAGAAAAGTGGAACAGCCCATCTCTATTTTCTGAAGAACAGCTATATTTTTAAATTCTTTATACCAACTTTTGTGTGTGTGTGAAGACGAATCTATGGAAAGCTATCGTTATCCAATTGAGCTCACAAGTCGTTATCCAATTGAACTAAAATTTGGCAGATTTGTTGGCAATGACAATCCACTCTATCAAATTTTGGAAACTGTCACTATAAGTCCACTTTAACACAAGCGACTCTTATTGCTTTAGACAACCAATTAACCCACTTGCTGTCATCTAATCGAGCCGTAACTTAGCAGATAGACTCGTTGTTAATTATAGTGTATTCAACTAAGTTTTCTGGAAAAAAACAATTAATAATTAGAAATGGATGTTTTTGACTTAGTAGTAGTCAAATACTATAAAAACTCGATAAGAGATCGATATGTTACGGTTGAACAAAAAATTGGTGATGCATATAAAGGATTTATATTGAAAACTTTATTTTTTGTGTTATACTTCACATCTTTCAGTATCATGCCCTAAACTACAGTGGTTCGCTGGTTGGTTTGTAGGCTCAACGACCTATTATTATGCACAATAACGGCTAATCAGGCCTGGACCTACAGCTTAACGTAGACTCCGAACCACAACAAACATCCATGCCTTAACCCAGGATTCGAACCTGACACCTTTGTAAACTGCAGTGCATTTCCGGAAAGATATAGCAGCAACTAAAAAACAGCCAGGAGCTTTTTTTACAAGATAATTATTGTTGTCCCTAGACTAAGCAGTTAGTAGGTTAAGCTGCATCTTTCTAGACCCCCTGCTTGTGATATTGCTCATTCTGTCTATAGTTGTCAAATATGCACTATATACAGCAATCAGGTTCAAATCCTTCAAGAAAATAGCTTAGAAACAATACCAGAAAAACAAGACTACCATAAAATTGTAGTGTCTCCTTTATATATTTTTAAACCAATTCTCGAGAGAGGAAGTTGACTTGAATAACACCAAATACAAAATTATTGTTGACGAGAAGGTAGTGTAGGGGGTAGTGTAAGGGAAGTAGACCTGTTTTATGCATGGGTCCGTCAGCAAAAAAAAAAAAATGCATGTGTTTCTAATTATTTATTTGGTTAACTTTCTGGTTTGGAATTGTTTCAAAATATTTTTGTAAGTTAATTAAAAGTAATATTTTTTTTAGTAAAATCATTCAATGATGGTTATTTCAGAATGGTAAAACATAAAAAATTTATCATCAATTTTTCTTTGTTATTTTGAAGCATTGTATACTAATATTCTTCTCTGAAAACTATGCTGCAGACAAACTTTGCTTCATAAAATCTTGTCCCACACTGACAAAATATTTTACGCTACTAGGACTTAGTTAACAACAACAAAATTAACAGTCAACCATTTTCGGTAATGCTATTAAAACTTTAGGTTAAATTTTTAATTAAACTTTACATTTGATATATGAACTGTTTAGAAGCAGAGTGGTCTAACAAAATCAAAATTTTTTAGTTAGACCTCTTCAGCAATTCAGGAAAACTTGCTTTATCATTTAGGCATAATCATCTAACTTTTTGTGTATCCCGATTACCTTGGTAACGAGAAGAAAGTTAGACCATTCTTACCTAAGACTCAAAGAGATTTCTCACAACTAAGCCTTTCATAGGTCTAACTATTTTATGACAATGAGGAACTTGCACAAGTGAGGAAAATGAATATTTTTTGTATTTTCTAGTGTTATCCAACAAATATATTTGAGCAGTGTAATTATTTTTTATCTTTATGCTTTCAATTAATCAAAAATCAAGTTTGAAATTAGCCGAAATCAAAGCAAAAGTCACGTGACCAAAAACACATACAAAAACTGTGACATGGTTACGCAGAGATAAAGTCGCAAAAAGAAGGAGAAACCTCACTCATTCCTTGTCTAAAACAGGTTTCAGACTGGTTCATTATTTGAACGTTGACGTTTCAAAGAAAAGTGGCTTTTTCCCGCCAAATCGCAAAGTGAAAAACTAAATTTTTTTAACTATCTATCCGAGCTCAAATTTTTGAAAGAATTGTATTGTTTTTCATGATTTTTTCTCTACTTTTATTTAAAAATAAAACCAAGAAACGTGAAAGTTCCTCATTATTGAAATTGTTTATCTCACAAATGTATACTACTTGGATCTTTGTATAAGATTCTAACTTCATACTAATGTAGATGCTAAAAAGAACATTCTTCATAGGAAGAGAATGTTTAAAATATCAAGGTTTAAAATTAGCAGGCAACTTACTGAAAGCTATGAGACGCTTGATTGACATTCCTTTGATCTTGGTATGATTTCTAAAATAAAAAATTATATAAAATGATAAATCTCATACAAAAGAGCATACATTTTAAATAGAATCCAGAAATTGACATTTCAAATGGTAAATGATGATGCAATATATACAAGTCAGTGATTGGCAATATTTTGCAGGGTCTGCAAAATATATATTTTATTAGGTAAAGACTTTCTTTTGGGCATGAGGTTCTGTTTGTTTTCTACCATCCAAAACAGGTAATGTTACTCAACTTTGTTATTATTCATATTACAGCAAAACCCCATTAACGCGCAGTTGATGGAGCCGCTGAAATTATTCATGCTAACCAAATAAATTAACGTTAAAATTTAAGTACGGAGAACTGCTTTTAGTTTGCGTTAAACGGGATTTCATGTTAAGTGATTTCACGTTAACAGGGTTTGACTATATTGTCAAGAAACTTTAAACACCTTTTTTGCCTATAATTTCAAAGGAAACTAATCCCAATTGTGTTTTAAAGACTGGTATAAAATTTCAATTTCCAAGAATGAAAATTGTGTTAAAATTATTTTAACAACATAATTAATGAATTGTGTCAGTTGTCCCCTTAGAGGGATGCGAGAATATTGAATTAAAAGTTTATATCATAATGATCAGAAATCCCCATCATAGTTTTAATTTCAATATCTTTAACAACAATAAACTCTTATTTAAATTATTATCCAATCCAAAGATGATAATATGAAATTTCAAAACTCAGTCATACACGGTTATTGTATGAAGCAACTTCAACAGGGTTCCCACTTAAATCACAGAATCAAAATCAATGACTTTTAAGGGCCTAAATAATGTTTTTAAGGACCTTTGAAAATTTGTTTTCTGGCATTTGTCTCAGTGTGTTTTCAGCCTTTTAAAAAAGAATGAACTAACTTTACCTGTTGCACATTCTGCCTTTGAACAGGAGGAGTAGCTTTGAAATGCATCTGAGGAACATTGGGGGACTGGGCAGATGGAGGAAATGCTCCAAGGGCATGTGAAGGTGGGTGCATGTGAACAGAGGGTGGCGGCTGATTGTAGTTCATGTTTGGAGGTGGGGCCATTTGAGGTGGCGGCATTTGCGGGGGTGAATAGGCTGCATTTTGGTAGCTGTTGGGGCTGTAGTTATTATGGTACCCTGGTGGATTGTGACTCATGTGATCTAAAAGAAAGGAATCAAATGTATTTTTGTTAATTATTGTCTGAGAAGCCATTCACATTTTAGTAGAAAGTTTGAGTGAACAGGAATAAAAGAAATTATTCTGAAATACTCTTCGCTTAATTCTAACTCCAAATAACTTTAAAGAGGATTTAGTTAATATGAATATGTTTATTACAATTTAACAAACTCCAATAAAGTACTGGACAAAAAAATGGTGAAAATTGACAGTTAAACAAATGCTCACAGATACATGTTATTCACGACTGTTCTATCCTGCGCAGTTACATTTGACTATGGGGTTGCCAGCTCGAGCTGTTGTCAGGGTAACCGAACAGCCACAAAAGTATTCGCACATGGCAAGAGTTTCTGACTAATTTTATAAAAGCCCTGATCTTGGAGTGTTTTTTAGGGGTATATAATTGGGAAAGTTTGCAGTTGATAAAGTTAATAAATTTATTATTTTCCGAGTAATTTAAAAAATTGCAAATTATTTTGCGAAAATAAAAAAGATGCTGTCATTTTCCATTTGCGTGTTCCTCAAAATTGAATTGTTATTTTTTGAGATTATTTTGAGGTATTATTTTACGGTAGTACCAGATTTTATAGAGATTAGCAAATGAATTAGTTTCTCTGCATCAAAGATAATTAGTTCAACCAAAATAACTATTCATGACATTCTATATCCCCGACTTATTTCAAATATTGCAACTGGAAAATTGCAAAATTAAAGGAAAGGGTTACATTTTTGTAATCTTTATCAAGAAAAAAAATTCTTGATAAGCCCTGTATGCAATTTGTTTTTAATCTTATCTTTTCTTTTGAATTCCCAATATAAAATAAAGATTTTTTTCAAACATGAAAGTAGTCCATCTAAACTTTAAAATTTAATTTGTTCAGAATAAGATATGTCTTTTTATCAAATTAAAAAAAAAAACCTCAAAGAACATATACAGTAACATTTTCCCCCCTACAACAATATAATTTATATGAAAACTTCAAATTAGCAAGGTTTTTATTACACATCAAAACATCAATCTTAAAGAAAGGGGGAGAAGGCAGTTAGGTATTAAATTTCACTAAATTGAACATGCTTGAATCAGGCCCTGATATTTGCAATACAAACATGTATCAAAGTATCTCTTTAGTGACAGTGACAATCCAATTGTTTAATTTAATTACAAAAATAGAAAACAATAAAAGTAGCACATCCAAACAAATAATAATACCTCCATAGTTTAGAGGAGGCGGTGGGTTGGCATACGAAACAGGAGGAGGATGCATTTCAGGCTGAGGTGGTGTCTGCCAAACAGGAGGTGGTGCCTACAATAAATAAAATACATTTATAAGATTAACTGCAAAACGAAAAACTTTGCAGTTCAAATTTGGCAATTTCAGGTGGCATATTCAACCAGGATGATAACTAAGTTAATCAACGCTCTTTTCTGAGTGTATTTTTTTCCGAGTGTTGCTTAACATACACCTTGTCTTGAAACATTTAAAACTAGGTATAGATCTGAAAAGATTAATTACCTGTTGAATATGAATAGGTTGCTGAGGAGGAGGGTACTCAGGGTGATTATATGGCATCGTAGGAGGTGGTGCACTAAATGCAGGAGGTGGTGCAATATTCACTTGATGAGAATGATCCTGGGAGTACTGCAAAAGAAATAAAATATTTTCTACTGCTCCATAAAATAATATATCAGAATAAATCACACATAACAGCTTGGAAATGTAAATAGAACAATTAAAAAGGAAGCCAGATTAAGCAGAGAAAGGTAAAATTTAAGAATTTGAAATATAGTAGTGTCTACAAAAAGGTATAAATAATACATTAAACAAATATGCGACAAAACAGAAATAAAATCTAGTTACCCTTTACATTAGGACAAGCTTACTTGAGTTCATTAAATACGCTACAACGATGTGTGAACCTGTTTTAGTACGCCCTGATTGGCTGATTGGAATGATGCGTGGCCAATTCGTTAAAACTTTTATTTATAGTATCCATGGTTAGAAAAGTAAAATATTTATTAAAATTTAAACTTAAAAGTGATTATTTTCTTTTTTTTATCAACATATATTTAAGTTTGTTACAAAACTATGTGCACATGTTATCAATTATACTATAAAAGTTGTGATTTATCCAGAACTATATCTTTACGCAGACTATCCTGCAGCGCATACTTAAGGCTCAAGCAATGTTGTTCCGAGGTATAGCAACTAAATAGTTTTTATTTATGTTGCTATACCTGAAAGTTGCATCTAACATTTTTTGTTAATATTCAGGGATGCAGGGGTCAAAGTGACAAAATAAGAATATATAGGATTTTTTTTTTTTAAATATAGGACAATTTAAAACATCAAATAACTGCACACAGTTGCTACTGAACATAAAAATTAACTAGTTATACATTTATAAACTCGTTATACTGTATTTAAGAGAATAGAAAACACACCTTTAAAAAAAAAAAAAATCGCCTGATCCTGAATATGTCATCCGTTATTGCCTCAATATTCCATCCCTAAATCAAGTTTTATTAATTACATTATTTGAAATCTTGAGTCTTTTGCTCCCAGTATCTATAACTGCTTGAACTGCTCCAATTTCTTTAAGTATTTTCTTTTTATCCCTATTTGCAGTCTTTTGTTGGTTCAGATTTACTGTTCAGTGTCGTTGGATTGGCGGCGAAAAGTGGGAGATTTAGGGCCGAATGTGGCGAACCGGGGACTTGGTTTTCCGGAAACCGTAATGACCGTCTGGATTTGACATCACAAAGTATTGACGTCATTTTCAATTTTGGCGACTTTTATGAAAAAATCGTGGCTAATATTCCGAATCCGATACGGATTCTGCGCCAAGGTAATTTTCGCTAAAAAATGGCAGCCCATCACTTTTTTAAGAGCAAGAGCCTAACTACCTATGGTTGCCCTAATTAGGTGCCGTTTGATGTAAACAATTCGTGGCGCAGAATCCGTATCGGATTTGGAATAAAAAAATCGTCATCCGACATCATACAGTAAATCTTAACCCTTTTGTTTCCTTCATCAATTATTGATTGATCACTCCAAATGTCCTTTAGTAGCCCTGCAAGTTAATCACAAGTCGTTTTCATCCGTTTTTCTCGAGGCAGAGTTATGTTGCTGCATCTCTTTCTTTGTATTATGACCAATTAATTTACTACGTTGGAGGAGAAAATAAATCAGAAATTTAAGACCGCGTACTATGGAAAAGTTCACATGTTTACAACTCCCGCCGTTCTAATGGAGTTGAGTTGCAGGTTATACAGCATGTGACGTCACAAGAGATAAAACGCCGCCGTTTCAAGCATTGATTTTGTCAGGTGTTTTTACCTACGATCGCGGCAAAGAATCCGAAATATAAAAAATGGCAACGAACGGCGCCGTTATTACGAATTCGAAGAAAATATAGATCGAATCAATATAGAAATATAGGATATATAGGACAATTGTAAAATATAGGACAATATAGGACGTTTTTGCCGATTTTTAAAAAAATATAGGATATATAGGACGTCTGCGACCCCTGGGGATGAGAGTGATCAGAGAGCAAAAAGGAGGAAATTTTAAAATTAATTAAGAAACCAAGCCGAAGGGATGATACCCAAAAGTTTTGTCAAAAAAGTTTGCGGAAGTAATACACAAAAATTCAACAAAAAAGTATGCAGGAAGGAT
Source organism: Linyphia triangularis (assembly GCA_963978545.1). Taxonomy (NCBI): domain Eukaryota; kingdom Metazoa; phylum Arthropoda; class Arachnida; order Araneae; family Linyphiidae; genus Linyphia; species Linyphia triangularis. Next base: position 34,097,658 of record OZ021730.1, read on the forward strand.
GATTCAATAATTTTAAAAATACAGTGAAATTTCTTATACTATATAATAATTACATTTCAAATATTAGGAGCTTGTGAAGTAATCTGTGAGGAAAGGGGAGCTAAGAAGGAAAATCTTTAAATCTTTTGTTTAGACATGAGGAAAAGTGTACTTTTTGTAGGAAAAACTAGTTCAGATCAGAAAAATGCGTATCCTCGAAACGGGGACAAAGAAAAGGAAAATGTTATACAAAAAACAAAAAAGGAGGAAAACTCTAATCCCTGAATATTGGTTGATCCTCAGCTTTTAATTTTAAATAAAAAAAGACTAAAAACAAATTAAAACATTGTCTTTCTTGGTGGATGATTTGAATGAGTAATTTATGCCCAAACGAGAAGCCTATAGATACTGAGTAATTAGGTAGTGACAAACACTTATTTGGCAAAACAAAGGAAAAATTTTACGATATTAAACAGGGAAAATTGCACCAATGGAAAAAGCAAATTATGGCAGTTTACGAGAAAATAAACCCAGCAAATATGTAACATACAGAAAAAGGATAATTATCAATGGTGAAAACAAAATATATATACTTACACTTACAGGTGAAGCAAAATTCTGTGGTGGGTTGTATGATACTGGAGGTGCAGTAACTTGCTGACTTTGATTTGGCATCATAGCTATGAAAACAAAATCTTAAATAAAACAAATGCAGAAAAAAATTAAGTGCAAAGAATGCTTACTAAATAAATGCTTCTCAAACACATTTCCAAAAATGCAAATCTAATCAAACCAAAATATTATAATTAATAAAAAAATTCAAGTAAATAACTCTAATGTTTGTGCTTGAGATACATAAATTGAATTTGGGTGATCAAAATTATGCAAAAAATAATTTTTACAGTTTAAGAAAAATAAGTAATTCTAGTTAAAAAAAAATTTTAATTTAAAAGCATATTAAATATTCTATAACAGGGTGTCCAGCAAAATTACTGATAAAAATTCAAGCATATTTCAAGAATTTCGAGGCTCATCCCAAACATTTTCAAGGACCCCTCTCGCAACCAATTAATTACCACCACACTTTCCAAAGTATACTCCCACCAAGTAGTATGTTGAACTAATCTTACAAATTACAAAAAATTATGAAATTAAAAAATATCTAATCATCATATAAGAATTAGATTATGTACTTTAAAAATAGGAAGATTTTTTTTTTTTTTTTTAAAGGCGAGAAAAGAGACATAAAATTGTTTAACAAGTGATAGATAAATATGAAGATCTAAACCTTAGCAGATAAAAAGAAAAAGGAATGAACCTAGGCATGCAGTTTAATACTTTACTTTAAGCATGAGTGCTTGTCACAAACATTTTTGTTGTTAAGAATTAAGGGAGGTTCTGCATGTAACTGACATGGCCAAAGCAAAAAAACTTCAAATTTTCACACAGTTGCACAAGTTAATTAATTTTAAACTATTATATAAAAAATTGCTTTAACTTTTAAACTATTATTCATTATAGCTAAAATGTAAAATTGTTTTGCAAGCTAAAATAAACAATTTAACATACAATAGCAGTTAAAATTACAATTAAAAAAAAGGATAAACAGTAAAATTGGGACTACTTTCTTACACAAAATTAAATTGAAATTCTAGAAATTCTGCATCGATTTAAACCAAACGGCGAAACCGATCTTCATACAGACACTAATCACGGAAAATAGTGGCTATTACATCAGGGGAAGCGAATGACATCAAAACGGCATCCCAAATCTTGGCAATAGCTACTATTGAAACAGCTTAAACCAAGTTGAAAATTATCATTACTTCAATGTAAATATCGGCGATAGCAGAAAACATACACAAATCTTGGTCAATACATTAAAGCAAAATATTGTTGATATGGCGTCCCAAGGATTACAACCAAATAAATATAATACAAATCATGACATTTTGCAAGCGGATTATAAATAAGTGCAAACTCGCAAAGGTTGACCTAAAGATTGAAAGTTTTTCCAAGACCCAGAAAGATTAAAGCATTTCAACATCTACTTCCATTTGAAATAAAGAGCGCGAAAATCTCTGTCCTTAGCTGTCTTCAAAACTTACATTTCAAGGAAGAGATCGATTGTGTAAAAAATGGTGCAGACTTACCAAAAAGAAGTAAATTTGTTCCATTGACTCCTTTTTTGGATGCTATTATTATTCTTTCTGAACATTCAATAGAATTTCTACTAATTTAACATTTTCACATTTCGCATCTACATGCAGGAACTACTTTCAAACAGTCTGAAGCAATATGGCGGGATTGAATTATTGGGGGGGAGGAGGTTGATTTGCCTTTGCATAAATAAATGCATGCTTTGTTTCAGATATCGGAGCTCTACCCAACCCAAAATGATGGGCGTTTTGCCGGAACATCGATTTAAGTCAATATTAATTACAGGTATTGGTTTTAAGTTGAGTCAATCTTTCATTAATTGTGGTCGCAGCACCAATTGTAATAAAATCTAGTAGGAGGAAATCTAAAGTAAGCAGGTTCCTTGGCTGTCAAACTTCTAAGCAAACCCAATAAAATTGTAATGCAAATTTGTATCTATCTCAGAAATGATAGAAATTTCAGTAAAAAACGGAATTCCGCTTTTATGTCTGAACTTTACAATGTCTGTCAGGTGCGAATGGCGTCAGTGACTGTTATATTGGCGCAGTAATAGCATCCAACGAAAATTATCATGCAACAACCTAATTCTCGGCCATAGCGCCTAACATAATCACGAGAATAGCGGCCATTACATGACCGTAACGTTCAGCAAAATGGTCATCACGTATGAACGTAAATATGCCGATAGAAGCTATGACATTACAGAAAAAGAGAGATAGAGCAGAAATCCGTCGATTGTCGGAAGAATCGCATCTCTTGGAAAACATTTTCATTTTTTTTAAGTATCCATAAAGATTTTTCCGATAAAAAAGAGAAGAGATGATTTCCTGATGCAGACCTGAAATTCCAAAATTTCAAGCATAATTCCCGACTTTACAGAGGTGAAAAAAATTCAAGTACATTTCACGACTTTCAAGACTGCTGGACACCCTGTATAACATATTACATTGTGCTTTTACAAGATATCAGCTATCAAACCAAAATTTATTTTAAACATGCATGCTGTTACCAGCTTAACACTACGTTCTTTCATTCCCATATTGATGACTTTTTTTTTAATTATTTCAACTTTTAATGAAATTAAGCCTACCAAGTGCATTAATAAACCTGTATTAAAAAATATTTATATACATTTTTTAATTCATATCTACATTAAGTAATTACTATTGCATCTGAATCCATTCAACAGCAACAGGGTGACCACAAAATTCGGGATAAAAAGTGTTCCCTGATAGATTTTAAAAAATTCCCTGATTTTAAGGGAATTTTTTTTTTTTTTTTTTAATTTTCCCAATTTTTACAGACATGTAGATCAAATAGAACATATATGCCAAAGAGATAATACACTAAATTTTTAAATAGTATTAGCCAGTGCTAGAAGTGTGGGTAGACGAAGGGGTGACGCATCCCCCCACTTGTCCAGAAAATACCCATGCGTCTCCCCACTTCTAAAAACACTGAAATCCATCCCCCCACTTCTAAAACCACTGAAATCCATCCCCCCACTTCTAAGACTACTGAAATCTATTCCCCCAATTTTAAAAAACATTCAATCCGTCTAAAAACTAAAAGGGGAAGGGGAAAAAAATAGAATTAACCGTTTTCACTACTTTTTTTTCTGGCTGTTTGTTATTTTTTATACTTTCATTTTTGTTTTGTTTAAAGCAGATTCAGTCAATTTTTCTTGGAAATGCGCGGCGAGTTTCGGCACCCGTTGTCTGGGGTTATTGAGGAGTGGATAGAAAAAGACATTTATTGCACTATCATTTCCTGCTTTGTCCTCGACCATTTACTTTAAAATGCTTTGCGTTTTGTTGATTATTAGTAGAAAACCGTGTATTCCTCCAACTTAACCATTAACTCTTACTTGTGATTCTAAACGGCATTTGTATTCGTAATCCATCTAGTACAAAACAAGATGAGATTGAAATATTAGGCTTCAAAACTGTAAGAAAAATGACTCCGATACACTACAGAACGTTGAGGAAGGAGTAGTGGAAAATGTGCAAGTGCATCAAGTTGAAGAGACCACGTGGAGAGAGAATCTAGCACGTGACAGCAAATGCACGTAGCGTATAAAGCAAAAACGCACTGCAGTAATGATTATCCAAAGTATTGGACACAAAATGATATGCACCTTCTGAAATACAACGAGTATCCATGGCTTACTTGTGAAGAACAAAAACTTGGATGCAACACATACAAAAGGCTGCTTAAAAGCTTGGAACCAGAAAAAAACAAGGTTTGAAACTTTCTAACGAATAGGTAGGGTGTAACATTTTGCCACATGGAGACAAGGAATTTGATTAACGAGAATCCTTAGGAAAGCAGATTTTTGAACACAAAACCAGTAAAACTCATAAATGTGCAGGAAAAATTATCCATGAAGCCAAACGAGAAAGCTGAAAAATGCAAACATTTCCTTTAAGAAGGTAAAATATCATTTTGCTATTTTTTTTACTTTCAATTTTTGAATGCACGATACAGTACTTGTATATACTATCAATGCCAAAATTGTTGAAAAAAAATTCATCTTATCATTATCTTCAGAGTCATGTAATTCAAAATTGTATAATTTTTTTTATTTATTCCCGACTATATTTTTCAGTTTTTATCACTAATTTTGTTTATAAATTTCTTTGAACATTAAGCAATACTGGATATTTTGATAGTACTAAAATTAATTAAGCATATATTTTCTTCTTAAAAAATATACTAAGTATGTAGGGAAATGTGAAATGTAATGACACTGAGAAAAAGTTTTAAGTCACTGAAAAAAAAATCTATTTATTTCATAGTGTTATAAAAATGTATTATACTACTTTGTATAAAGATATAGGTATTTTCACTTGGTCAAATTTTAACTTTTGAGGAACTAGAAAAAAATATAATGACAAAGTATTTAAAAAAAAAAAAATTAGAATTCCTTATTAATTTAATTTTATGAAAGTATGCTTATTTAAAGGCAATATTTAAATCTAAATAAACAGTTATGTATATAATGTTGAATAATTACTTCACTTCATCTCTTACTTCCTAGTAAAAAAACTAAGTAGTAGAATATTCATTACAATAACAATAAATTTTAGACCCTTGTTCGTGTTGAAAATTGTTTCCTTTCTACTAGTTAATTGTTATTTATTTAATTGTTATAAATTTATTGTTATTAGAAACGAAATTATAAAATTTATAGTTGAGTGGGGTGCACTTGTCACCAACTTTTGGCTGTCCCCCCACCTTTTTTTTCCCACTTCTACCACTGGTATTAGCAGTAATGAAACATTTAAATTATATCACAGCATGAAATTTCAAACAATTACCACAATATTCTAAGGGAAAATGGCACCAAAATATGGATGAGTGGGAAATATACCTTAAAAACAATAGAAAATCCCCTGATTTTTGCAAAATTTAAAAAAATTCCCTGATTTTTTCCAGAATCAGAAAGTTTACTGATATTTCCATGATTTTCAGGTTTTCCAAGATCTATGGCCACTATGAGCAACATCAAAACCAAATTCATTTTTTAGTCAATAATTGTTACCAATTTAACACATTAATATTATTTTACAAGTCACATAAATATCTCTCTCTCTCTTTTTAATTATTTAAGTCTTCCAATGAGAACAAACTGTATTTTTAAAACTAAATTTAAATATTAAAAAAAAAAATCAAAGGTACAGTTTGCAATCTAAATTCTTCTAAGAACAAATACATATACATACATAAAATGTGCCTTATTGGATTAAAGTAGTTCGATTGTGAAGACAGTTTTCAGAAACAAACTTAAAAAAGTTACCATTAACTGTCCACTATAATCAATTTTAAGCATTTTCTTGAAAGATGTCTTATAATTTAAGAAATGATCTAATGACCTTAAAAGCAAAGAGTTTAGTAATCACACCTGTTTCTGAAGGCGGTGGTTGACGAACTCCCCTGAAATGAGGATTAATGAGAATCTTGCGAGGTTGAGAAGAACTCTGTGATGGTCCATGTTGGTAAGGCTGTTGTTGAGAGGGAGCAGGTGAAGAAAACTGAAACATGAATGCAAACATTAATCATACCAGAAACTTACGGTACACAATAAGCTTCAGTGAAAAAATAATGCCTAATGTATTAGTTTAATCTGAGGTGGTAACTAAAGAAAAATTCCCTAATATTTCGTAAATTTGTAAGGTAAATTACAATGGTTTAAGTTCTCTTATTCAAGCTTCGCTTGCTTTCTGGGAACATAAGAACAATGAAAATTTAAGAACTTTTATCTATTACAAAGGCAACTTTTAAATATCTTAAAAGATTTTTTTTTAAATATAATATTGCAAACTGCAAAGATTTAAAAAAAAAAAAAAAAAAAAAAAAAAACTTTTTTTGTCCAGCATTGCTTGTTTGGAGAGGTTTTTTAAACACAAAAAAACAATGTGTGAATTGGAAAAATATCAATGTTTTATCATTACAGTAACGGATCCTTTAAACGGCAGGCTCGGAACCAACATTATCCCGATTTTCGCAAATTGCAGGACTTCAGATCCATCCCAGAAAAAAAAAGCAATAACACAACTGTTTTAGCATAACAAAAATAAATGCTTCCCGTTCTCCCCCTCTCACGAAAAATAAATAATTACATAAATTTCCTATTCTGGATCATATGAAGCGAAATGTAAACATAGACTGCTTTCACCACAGTAGTCAAAACATTCACTTGGCTTAAAATAACTGTGGATGAATAAAGATAATGCCATCTATTAATCAGAACATTCTGGGACACCAAATCCCTGAAATTAGCAGTGTTAATAATATAACACATAAAAACAAAGTTTCAAATTTAAATCCTTTATATGCATCACCAATTTTTACGTGCAATTGCAACTTCTTGAGCTCATATCGAGTTTTCATAGTGTTTGACCACTAAAAACAAGAGATCCATTCCGAACTACTTCTAGATTCTGTTACCACTCTGAAAATTCACACAAGAATTTTAACTTATATGGGAAATCCAAACAATTTCATACAGTTTAAAATTAAATTGGTTTTTTTTTTTTTAAATTCCTATAGCAAATTAACATACTATTTTTACATGATGATTGATCATTTTCTATATTAAAAATATATATATATCTTTTTTTCAGCTATCAGAGCAACTTAACTTCAATGTGACATACCATTTGCATTATTAAAAAAAAAATCTAATTTTTTACCCTTCCTTTAACGATGAATTACTTCAAATAAACATAATGTTAAGACTCCACAAGCTTTATATATTATTTGTCAGAATAAGAGTGGTCCCGGTAGCAGAAAATGCGAGACTGGAGATGGACGTCGCAGATTTTCCAGCAACCTGCAGATCATTTTACAAATCAGACCAAAAAAAATTTTTTTTTTATATAGTTTGATTTCTAGGTAGGGTGATTTGAGTCAACGCACATGCAGGATACTTCATTTCATGAAAGAGGAATCGTGATGCTCTCCATGCCCGATTTTAAGGAGAATGCATAGAAACATAATAAGTTCTATATGCTTTCACGCGTTGGTGTGTAGTTGATAGCTTTGCTAAAAATTACGCTGCTGTAAGGACCGCTGTTGCAGAGAATCACGTTGCTAAGACGAAAAATATCACCAATATTTACGTCGTTGCGATATTCCTTTTCGGCGAATGTTACGCCGATATAATAACCACCATTTCGAAGGTTTGTGTCTTAATAATTGTCACCATCTCCGAGATTTACGTGGTTGTGATAGTCACTTCGCAGAGTGTAACGTCGATAGTATAATCGTCTCTATCTCATAAATTTCCAGATTTCTACCGATATATTAGGAACAAATGCTGTTACTTACTTTGGTATAATGGTCGTTTTTGAGGATTGTTACTTTGATGTAATTGCCTAGATTTGCGCCGGTAAGGTGGTCGATATTTGCTTTGGAGTAGTGGTAATTTTCACCTAGGTTTAAGCCGTTTTAGTAGCAGCTATCGGCGAGAATTGCGATGCCGTTTTGGTGTCATTCGCATAGGCTTGAGCTGATGTGACGGCCGTTATGTCCGTGATTAGTGTGAAGATCGCTTTTGCCGTTTGGTTTGAATTTATACAGAATGATTAGAATTTTAATTTACAATACAATATTTTTAAATATTTTCGTTTTAATATTTAATTTATTTTGCTAAATTTCTATATTTATGTAAAACAGGAATGTTTGGTAAAATTGACAAATAAGGTGCTTATGTATTTTATGCAAATTAAAAAAAAATAATAATAACGGTGCAGATTATTTTCTAATATTCTAATTAGTGTCGCAGACTGGCAGAAAAGTTTCTGCTACTGGGAGAGTGGTGAAAGAAGCTCTATAAGGTACTTTAAATTGGAAATATTCAATTTTTAATAAAATGTGATACAAGGAAATTCATTTATAAATTTTTCAACAGAAGAACTTGAAATTATATTACTTGAAGTGGTTGATGTTGAACACTCGGAAAGGATTGTGCCGGCCTATTCTGACGCATTGGACCCTTCATTCTGTGTGAATCTCTACCCCTATACCGCATTTTGCGCTTCTGTTCATTTTCAAGGAATGCTTGAACTTTAGCTGTCTCTTCTTCATTAATAACAGATTCTAGAAAGAAAGAAATCAAATAAAAGCATCAGAAAAGTGGAAGTTATTAACTTAAAATGCAACTTTTAAAAGGTCCAAAATCTCATTAAAAACTCTTTTGATTACATTAAAAATTATACTCATACTGCTGATCACTCTCTCCACATATCAAATTCAAGTCAATGGTCATTTCTTTGTATTTAAGTAAAACAACTAATAATAATCATCCTGGCCTTGAATTGGTGAATCACTCTTCAAAAAATTGGGAGAATCAATGGACTATATATATACTTTAATAATTTAACATAACAAAGGCATATAATACAAAGAAAAACTTGTATTAGGCAAACAGATCAAAATGCAACTCTGAAATATAAAATTTTTCTTAAATATGTGATTTGTTTATCATTTTGCTCAGTGAAAATTTTTTAGTACCTAAGCCTAACGATGAACTGTAAACCTACGAACAGCAAATGCATGGAAGAAAATCAGGAAATTATCAGGCATGTTTTCAATCAATATGAAATAATCTATTCCAGAGGGCAAAGCCCTGTCATTTAAAGTTTGTATAAATGTTTGTGTTGAACATGTTCTGCTTTCTAAACTAGTGGATACAATGGCTATTGAAGACATATTGTCTAAGCAACATTTAGGAGTTGTGCAAATATCAACCCATTTGAGAAATAGGTGCACCTGAAAGACCTCACTGAAATCATTCCCTTCTGGAATTTCATAGACTGCTAAAGATGATTTAAGAGTTTTCTCTAACAATCTCAGAATGTACTCAGAACATACCAAATAACTTATTATAAATTATTCGTATTGATTTTGTAGTTGTAAAGTTACAGAAAATTTCAGGCAGTTAATGTTTGGTTTAGCAAAATTTCGTGATCCTTCCAACGATCGTGTATAAGAGTCAAAATAAAAATTCATTAACTTTAATACTTAGCTGTTGAAAATAGTTAGTCACAGTATTAATGTGAATGAGAACTTTAAACCAGGGATTAAACTGTGGATGCTTTTTTAGCAAACTGCTTAAGAACTTTCTTAAATGCTAAAATTAGAGTGTGACTTAGCTCTTTGGCTAAAACAGTTTGACACAAAATTTAATAAATAATCTTTCTTGTTATCCCAAGTTTAATCATTGAACAAAGAGAACAAGTAAGCTGAAGGGTGAAAATTGTTTTTCTGGTTGATATTTGATATAAAAGAGTTTTATATTCAAACAGGGTTGCCACTCAAAATGCAAAATAAAATTCCCTGACTTTTCCAGGCTTTCCAGACAATATTTTTAAATTTCCAGGTTTCATTTCAAGCCGAAGTAAACAAAACTTTTTGCATACAATTGCAGTTAAAATTGTAATTTTAGAGACGGAAAAACACTTTTTTACAGAACTGTAAAATTTATGTAGTCATAAAACACTTATGTACTCGCACTCGAAGATAAATTGATTAGATGGTATAAGTAGCAAACTGTGCATCGCCCTTTATTTTTCCCAAGGGTGAAAAGCCAAAATATAAAAAAAAGAGGAAAATACATACACAGCATTTATTTTAAACTACAAAAATAGCTACAAGAATATTGTTACACACATTTTCTGTATATAGTGTAAATAGTGACATATTATTTTAAAATTCTATTGTAATTTATTTTATCTTATTTATTAAAAGGTTAGAAAAAGGTAACAACACCTAAAGCATTCGCGACATTTCAAGATGTTTCTATTTATTTGACGAATTGGCTGGATGTTTCGAGAAGGTTCTCACGCGCTTATAAATTCGACCGCAGCTAAAATCAACGGACAGTTAGACTTCGAACTCGATGAAAGCTGAGCGCTTTGAGTGGGCCTGACCTGAATTATCGCTGAATTCAGAGTTGTTTTTATTGAAGCTTGTGTTGAATCTTGATAGTGATTGCACTGTTCTTCGAATAACTTTTGTGATATCTTGAAGAGAGAATAAATAGTTTTTATCTAGTAAAAACTACGCCATCATTGCCTGTGCGGAAAATTCATAACAATATATTTGCGTACTAATGTGTGTACAGAACAGTGGCTCTGCTAGAAATATTTTCTGATGGGTGTTTTAGGCAAGTTTAGTCTGATAAAGCCCTTCAAAGTCCATTAAAAATAACAAAATTGTAGAAAAAGTGAAAATCGATGTAAAAGCGAAAGATTTTCACTCGTTTCTCAATCAATATGCTTTCGGTGGGTGCCTTTTACATTTTGTTATAAGAAAATAACATATGAAATATCAAATTTTCAGAACGCAGGTGTGCGTTCTGAAAAAATTTACTCAACTTCTTGGAAGAAAACTTGAATCTGTAGGAAATTTCCTGACATTTCCAGAAAATATCAATTTTTTAGTTTTCCCTGACCTTTTTTAGGCATTTTCACCTTCCCTGACAATTCCAGGTTTACCTTGTTTTTCAAGTGCGTGGCAACCCTGTTCAAAGCGCTAATAATGATTTTATAATAAAAAGTGTTTACAAGTGGTGGAACTTGCAATATTTTAGCATTTTGCTAACATGGAAATTGTGATTTTAGCTTTTTGGCTAGACAATTTTTTTACCCCAGCTTAAACACTGCTTTAAACTGTGTAATGATTAATTTTACAATCCTAGACCTGAAGGTTTACTTAATACAAGCAAGAATAAAGTCAATTGTATTGGGAAATTTGAGCTAATTTACAATTAACTATCCAAAATTATTTGTCATAACTTTAAACTGTACTTGAAAAGGCTTTTGAAATAATCACTAAAGTGAATTGCTAATGATATTATTTAAAACTTCCAAAATATTGATTCCATATCAGAATTTGAAAGATTATAACAGGGTTTAAGCTGGGTAAAAAATTTCTTTAATGTTAAAATCAGAAGAAATGTTTTAGCAAAATATTAAAATGGCAGCTTACTTATTCTTTGGTCAACTCACTGTCATTACAAAAAAATTAAAAGGTCAGATACTATTGAAGATACTTCTATTAAAAAAGTATAAAAATTAAAGTTTATTCATAGCAATATAAAACCTGAGATCAAATGAAAAAATTGTTGTTGTGCACATGCTAAGTGATCAAATTATGCTATGTGTACAGGATCCCCAAAAATGTGGGCAAAATCTATAATTACTAAATTGAACCTTATGGTGTATGTATGCCGTTGGGATAATTTTGAATGTACTTCAATTACTTTTTATTAAGGGTGCCTTATTTTTACAACCTAGTTCATTTTTACAAACATATTAGCACAATGTTTCTGCTAAAATGTTAAATTCTCTCATTTTATTTTCCCATTAAGAATCCTTCCAACCGCAGTGGAACACCAAAAAAGTAACAAGACATTAATTATTATTTGCTAAACAGAGGGGAAAAGAATATACGGAGCACAGATATTCATTTACTTTAAAAATGAATAAATAATATATAAAAAAAAAGACATAAGCTTACCTAATGTATCAGGAATGTTCCTATTCTTAGCAGGAGTCAAAGTGATGATGTTACTCCTCTCTGACTTAAACCTCTCCCTGTGATCATCATCATCCTCATCTTCACTTTCCTCATCAAACTCCATTTTTATGTTGAGGCTTTCCACAGAAACCTTCCTCGAACTCGGTCCAGAGAATGAACTCTCGACCTTTACCCTGCTGATATTCCTATCCGGGCTGTAGCGAGGTTCTTGACGTTTTGATGTGGGTATATTGCGGGAGGTCAAGGAAATTAGGTTGTCCATGCATTGGCGATCATTGAAAGTCTTCGCTGGTGACTGCAATTCAAGAGCATGAAAATAATTGATGGATTTGAAAATTGGCTTTGTGTATATAAAACCGAATTAAGAATATCATTTTATAAAGAATTTTCTCTCTTACAATGTTATCCAGTTACAATATGTTTCAGATTTAAGTTAGGAAGATTGTAATGCAATCATGAAGAAGAGAACATGTTTGTACAAAATCTTTTGAAGTGCTAGTTTTGCAAATATGTTGCTAAATGCAAAGGGAAAGTTGGAAATTTAACTTGTAAAACTAATTGCTTCATGGTCTCCACATTTTTTTATCTAAATATTTCTCTTTCTATTTTACACTTTAAAGAGTATGATTTTATTTGTTTTGTTTGAAGCTAAATAAATAAGCCGTTTTAGTTAGGGCAGGGTTCATACTCATTTTCAGAAAAAAAATTCCCTGAGATTTCCCTGAGTTGATTAATTTTAAAGTTAATTATTTTCGCAGAGTTAATTATTTTTAGCCACATAAATATAGTCAAACTTCGATTACACAAATTCTTCCTATAACTCGAAAAAAAAATTTTTTTTTTTTTTTTTTTTTTTTTTAAGAATAACTTTCTGCAAGTTTCATGTTATCAAATAATTTTGTAACTTCAATTCCTTGTGTTAGAGTTAAACAAATAGAACTGAAGAAAAGGTTTTTTTTCCAAAGCAACAACGACTTTTTCCACGTTTTAGGGGGTATTTTTCTTTTTTCCCTGAGATTTTAAGGCTGATTTATTTTCCCTGAGTTTTCCAGGTTTTTTCTGAGGCGTACGAACCCTGTAGGGTCACATAACAAACTGCTGTGTCACCAGGCATCCAACCTGAGAGAGAGTGTTTAGGATCAGAACTCTCTCCCCCCCCCCCAAGGGATTTCAAAATCTCGATGTTTTGTTAAAAATAAATAAGAAACATTAAGCATTCATAAATCATTTAAAAATATGCTTTTAATTTACCATCATTTAGACAGAGCAAGCTCATTGTATTGCACAATAGTAGCTGACATGTAAGGAACTTTTAAACAAATAACAAATTTGTAAATTTAAGAGCAAAAAAACATTAAACCTTATTCTTGGTCTAATTAGGTCTAATAATAAATTGTGTTTAAAAACGTAAAAATATGGATGTGATCCTACTTTGTCTAACATACAGGATAAGAATTGTAATAGTGTTTCAGTGCTACATGTCCTTTGTATTTCAAGCTGTATTAATATCTATAAAATCAGCCAGATAATGGTTTCAGTGCTACATTTCTTTTGTATTTCAAGCCACAAAAATATCTATGCAATCATCCAGATAATGGTGTTTATTTGCTAAAACTATTACTTCTTTTCTAACTTTAAAGTTGAACAAAATTTCCAAATTTATCTATAATTTAGATACTGCATGATCTAGATAGCAGAGTCCCAAGTAGGAGTATTTTGTACAACTCTAAGAATGGGCAAATATAATTTTAATAGTTTGACGTAAGTTAAGCGATAGATTAAGATAACCTCTGCATAAACATTTTTTTTATAGAAACGTAAACTTAGTGCTTAATTGAAAATCCCACCCTCAGACTTTTTATAGTCACACTCAGCCTGTGATTCTTCCAGTGACTCCAAAATTAACATTCTTACAAAGAATGATTATTTCCACAGTCCAAAATAAACAATTAACTTGTGCAAAATATATTGTTAACAACTATACTAAGCATCAACTTAACTTGACACCACTTAGACGGTAGATCGTCACAGTGCTCATAGGTATTTAATCCATTTTGGCGGCGTGAAAGCATAATGTTCGCCAAACCACAACCCTGTAGAGAACAAAAGACTATAAGGTTTGGCGAGAATTATGTCTTCACTCGGCTAAAATGGATTAATTGCCTTTGAGCACTTTGATGATATATCGTCTAGTGATGTCAAGTTAAGTTGTAGTTTAGTATACTTGGTTTTACTGACTTTCATGAGGGAATAAATAAATAAGTGATTTGCAAATTAATTTCTAAAAAAAAGCTGAATTATGTACATTTTTTAGTAAGTCAACATTTTGCTTTAAGCAAGGTATAGTGGCCGCATAAGTATTGATAGAAAAGAAACAGAAAAAAATATGTGTTTGGTAAATTATAAAGTTTATCAGAATTGAGATTTGGCACACAAAAAAAAAATTATAAGTATTGTATGTATATAATGTATATTTATATCTTAAATTTTAATAAATTTAAAGAGTGCTAATGGTTCAACGAAAAACAGGACTAGTTAACTGGAATAATAGACAAAATTATTATTTCTAGACATGGTACAGCTCCCAAACGAAAAAAAACATCAAATTTTAAAAAAATTTTAGAAGTCAAACAACTTTAAGTAATTATGCCATAGTGACAAACAGAGTAAATCTGGTTTTCTACTTTTTTTATTTTATTTTTTTATTATCAACAAAATAAAATCAATTACTGAACTCTACTACCATGCCTGTATTAATCAAAATAAAGAAAAATTAAGTTAATACTCAAATAGAAAAAATTTTAAATGGATAATTACCTCTCTGAGGAGATCAGGATTTTCTTCAGTGAAACTTTCAAGTTCAGCATCCAAGTCCAAGTCTAACACATCATCCTCAGTAGGTGTACTACACAGTAAAAATGTCACAGTATAATGGAAGCTTTTTAAATCACTTGTAAAGGAAACACACACTTTGAAATTTAACATAGAACTTAATACTAATACCATAATTCAATACTAGATCAATATATTTTTATTATTCAATAATAAAAAAAAATTTCATTTAATATAACCATTTCTAAATAAAAATATTCTGAAAGTATTTCTATAATTATAAATAGATAACATTTTAATTACTAATAAAGACAAATAGTATGTAAATTTCTTTTTCAAGAAAATCAAATGTTTAAATGTGTGGCTTACCCTCTATTTGTATTCGAGTGATATTTTGCCACTTCATACAATCCAGCATTATTTTCACCAATTTCTACTGGATTGCCATCTTCATCAACATATTCCAAATCTTTATTGGCTATAAAAATATACAGTACATTTTAAATTAGGTTACTATTGGTTCCAAACAGTTTGTATTATTGCATACGTTAAAAATCAATAGAATTATTCATATTCCAAATCCAATAAATGCATTGAAAATTACACACTACCAATCCATTTTTAATTTTCTTGTCTACAATTTTATAAAGAAAATATTTTGATAAAAAATTGCTCATCTTAAGTCATAAAATCTTTCAAATTCTAAATTGTGAATCTAATAAAAAAATAAATTATTGTTAGCTTTTCCTTAAATTTAAATGTTCAAAACTAAAAGAATATTTTGAAAAAATCAGTATAAATTGCAATCAGAAAATTACGGAAGAAAGCTTTTATATTTCTATTATTATTGTCAATTCTTCAAAAGATATTACAACATTTTAAAAATTTTATTAGTACCTGAAAAAAAAATCAAAACTCAAAAATGTAAATTTCTGAAGTAAAACTGTCATCGACAATGTTGTTTAAATGTAATTTATAAGTTTAATTTAAATGTATGGGTCCAAGTATGATTATTTGGTGCCAGGTCTAGAAACATCTAATTAATACTCTGTCACCCCACTCACAATTAAAATAAAGATCATGTCAAAATAGGTAAGTCAACAAAAAGGGCTCAGCATGTTTTCTATAAAAACTCCCAATATGAAAAGAAATAAGATAGATTGGCCACATATTATTAATTTTATAATTATGTAACATACATGGTAAATTCTTAGTTTACATTTATGGGTTGGCGCGCATTTGAAAAGTTGGCGACAAAGCCAAAATGTCGCCAATTCGAAATTCCAAAATGAAAAATTGAGAATTGTACCTGCTCCATGATTTGTGGTATAGGAAGGTTGAAGTCCAATGCTAAAGCTGTTATGCTACGGTTGCAATGCAAGTCTTATAAAGATTAAGTGTTTTTGCTTTTCATTTCAATTACATTTATATTAAAAAGGTAATCCCAGGAAGAAATTAAAATGATTTGCGTAAGTTTATTCGATATCGGCGAAAATTCAAAGGCAATGAAGTTTGAAACGATAATTGAAAAAAAAAAAAAGTTAAGGAATTTAAATTTAATTTTAAACGATAATTGAAAACTAGTTTAAGCAATTAAAATTTCATTTCAAATAATTTATAAGGGCTAAATTTTTCTTAAACTTTTACATGAATGACAAATATGTAACCCCTTCCAGAATATTTATATTTTTAATCACTTGCTAAAAACTCTAAAAACTAATGTGTGTGTGCTTCGCAATCTAAAAAAAAAAATTGCTACCTATTTCATTGGCCTTGCGGCCAACTGAACCTAAAAAAAATACCCCTACGTATTTCGGGCAGTCGTTTGTGGCATCTCATCTTCAAAATCACTTTTTTTTTAATTACTTATGGCGCCAATTCATCATGGCGGTTGATTTCAAATCCACAAGATGGTGCGTGATTAGAAATAAACAAGATGGTGGTCAAAATGGCCGTTAATAGTAAACGATGTCGGAAAACATAAGGAATATTAAAGTAATTAATAAAAATCCACATAATAAGCAAATGAATAATAAAAACACCTGCGATAGAGACAAATGGCTATTCGAAAACCAGGTCCGGCAGGACCTCCTTGATGTATCTTTCCGACAAACCCCTTGATAACCGTCGGCCAAATGGTCTCTTTCACCCAGACACATTTGTTCACCACATTTCGGACAAATAAAGGATTCCAATATTAAACTGGCATCCATACACCATTGCAAAACCTGACGTTTTCCTTTCAATTTCAACAAGAAAAAAATTTCGAGTTTAAATCCTCGTCACTTTTAACTGAAGCTTAAGCCATTCGTTACCGAAAACTCTGTTAGTCGAGAGCAAAACTTGAAATAGCCACAAAAAATTTCGTCCTCCACGCATTCAAAATTAGGGTTACCATAAAATTACTGTTGCACATGCGAGTAAAAAAGGGGGTTATCAAATTTAGAACTTTATCGCCTACAAAAAAGCTCCAAATCGGCTAGGCGATATTTTAACGTCAACTAGGAATAGACCACATATATATTTCATTTTATATATTTTAATTTATGGACAAAAAAATTTAAATTATTCCAATTACAAAATATTGGAAATTAACATTGCTCACTATATGTAGTATATTTGTCGAAAGAATATGATTTCTGCTACTAACTAGTGCTACTATGCAACAAGGATGCGCCCCAGAGTTTTTAGTGTAAATTCTCTAATTTTGAATATGAAATAAATACTTGCCAAGATTACATATATAGGAAACAAGAACATGAAACATCAACAAAGGATGTAATGGGGAAGTTGCATTATTTTCAAACTCTTTTGAAAACAATAGTTCCTTTTAAAATAAACATAGTGGTACCATTTACAGTTTGATAAAATTCAATTTATATTATTTAAATTAACTTTTGAATGACACTGACGTCACTTCCTTTATAAACACTGTCTTTGCACTGTGACGTCACGATACATGGCCTAGGTTCTTCCGGTTCTTCGATTCCTGCAAAACCAAAGCGGTTGTGATTTCGGGTTTTTTCTTTTAAAGTTGTTGCACGGAAATTTTATTTTTACAATGTCAAAAGTACCGTATAAGTATTGTATTGTTCCTTGCTGCAAAAATACCACCATTTATGCTCCGGATAAAGTATTTTTTTAGTGAACCTAAGAATCCTTAAACAATAGTGCACTGCAATGAAGCGAGATAAAACCAAAAATACGAAATTGTTTTATGAAACTTCTCTCTATTGCTGTGAACGTTAATTTTTAGTAAATTGAGATTATTTTTGTTTGAATTGATTTAAAATATACACAAACCAATTTGTTTTCATTGGGATATCCTTTTCTTTAGCATTTCAGATCAATAACTCGCCTCATTTTATATTTTAATAGAACATTAAGAATTTGAAGTTTTTTAATAATATTTTCCCTTCAATTAACAAAAGAATTATGCGAGATATTTCATGGGTCTTTTAAGAGTATTTATTAATATTATTAACCTTTTCTTTCTTTGAAGATTAAAAAACAGTTGTTTGCGATTTTTAAATAGTGAATATATCCTATGGCATTATCACAATAACTTTAAAAAAAAGGAATATTATTGACTCCACAATATGATTAAACAGAGGCAGTTTAAAATTTAGTCCTTTTCTGTGAAAATAACTTATACAAACGTATTGAATTTTAGGCACTACTACACAATGGTAGTTGAGAAATTACTTTTGAGTCTTGATATCTTTAGAAAAAGTGGGTTATTTTAAATACTTTCAAAACAAAACTATGAAAAAGAAAAGCTGTATTTAAGTTCTATTTAGAATTCTAGTAGGTTCACTGTAGTGAATTATTATTTCATTTTCAATTGAAATCAAAGGTCTAAAAAAATTACAAATTAAGATATGGCCGGTGCAATTAGACTCTAGTTAAGTAACTACATTTTAATTGATTAAATATCAAATGGAAAAACTTCGAAAATATATATTTTTTTACACTTGTTTAAGTGTGGGAAAAAAAAATGCGAGTCTAGTTAAAAAATTAAAGAAAAAACGAATACAACGTGGTAACCTTAAGACCAACAAAATTATATTAGAACTCAGAAAACATATGAATGATAACAAAAATTAAAGGAAATTCTATAATTTAAAAATCATTAATCTTTGAATTTTAACTCCTCTTATTTCTGCATCCACAAAGGTTGGATTTCTTACCGAAAATGATATCATACTGATAGAATCTACTCTTGGAAGGTTATTCGATTGTACTTTTTTAAATCCTTGGTATAACGGCATGATAAATTTATAGGGACTATTAAAAAAAATAATAAAGATCAAATTAAAAAAAATTCGTAATGAATATTTTAAATATTAACGTGTGGAGTTAGATTATCCAAGCAATCGCTTCATTCAATGCACTACACACGAGGTGAAGTTAGCTCGGGGTGCGAAGCCTTCGTGCATCCTGACGTCAACGGTCAAAAGGGCTGTTTTCGGTCATGTGATGTTGTTGACGTTTTCGGTCATATTTAATTGCATTTTTCATGTTTAATAAAACATTTTGATTGAATATTCAGAAACTTCATCAATTTTTCTCTTGGAAAAATATAATTTTACAGCATTTTTAGTAGAGTGCAACTTCCCCATTGTAGTTTAATTTCTGTCTACTAATTCAAGCATTTGGGGCTGATTAAAAGATATTCAGTAAAAAAAAATAATAATTCACCTGTAAGTCTTTCACTTTCAATTTCTTCATCACTCAAACCTAAAAGAGCTGCTTCTTCATCAATATCCAATTCATCCAATCCATCATCCTAAGACACAAAAACAAGACAAATGAATATTAGTAAAAAACAAGTTTTCGAGTAAAAAACATAAATAAGTTTTCAAATAACATGCTGAGTGTTCTGTACCCGATTATTATGAGTGGGAGTCATAACAGCAGTTTCGAGGTTCTTAAAAAAGCAATTTCATTAGTTAATCTTTTCAACCAAAAGGACTATTTGGATCTAGGTTTGAGTACCAGAGATAATTTTGCATTTTACACAAAGGATTCATTGATGTAAAACGACCTTTACTAGTTTCAAAAATAGTTTTTAATATATATTTGTATTTAAATTTAGATAGAAAAAATTCATTAACTTGGAAAAAGCCATTGGTCTCGAAAGTGGGGTTTGAACCAGGTCAACTTGATTATTGGTCTATTATGTTATTAACTAAGGCAGTACGTTAGAAAGTTAATATCCAGTTAATATTCCGACAGCAACCATTTTTGATTAACACAACTATTAAGCATAAGTAAATTTATTTCTTTAAATCAAAAAGATACTTTGACAAACCAAATAATTTTCTTTTAAGCTATCCATATAACGATCTACTTTAATTTTTTCCTCAAATTTCCTTGCTTGTAAGTTTTGAAATAATAAAGAGGGTAAGCATTTTCCGACAGATGTTTCATTAAAAAATTATAACCACATTAAATACATTTAGAATCCTCTCATCTGTAGCTTACATTTGGTTCTGAACATGACATTATTAAAGAAAAAAAGTTTTTCAAACTTTAAAAGGGCATCAGGGTACTTCAGGCATGGCATATGAGGATAGATTGAAAAAATTAAACATGTATACACTGCAGGATAGAAGGGCAAGAGGGGATTTGATCCAGTTATTTATATTTATTGCACATGGTGAAGTTAGGGGTTTAGAATTTGTCACAGACAATATAACACAAGAAAACGGGTGCAAATTCTTCAACACTATTTATACAATAGGATAATCAATGATTGGAATGACTTGCCAGCAAATGTTGTAAATTCAGTGAGCGTAAAAAGTGTTAAGAAACAATTAGATATGCACTGGGGGATCGTCAATGAGCAATAATTGGATTACACTGGCTAGGTAAGTAACTTATATTTGTGCTTTGTATATATTTAATTTATGTTATTTAGTTACTTATGTTTGCGTACTGTTGAATTTTGTAAAATTTGTCAGCTTGCATAGGTATTGCATTTTTCCAGTATGACTGTCAAATGCTGTGTCAACTTTGTATATTGTATTATTATGTATACTCCTGTAACTATAGTACTATATTGTATGCTATTGTATCACAATGAGAAAACTATTTTTGGAAAGTCACACAACCAGTCACTTGTCTATTAATGAGAACTACAGGGAGTCGCAAAAGTCTTCAACCCTTTTAAAAATTTCAATAAAAAATCAAATAATTGACATACAAGAGTGTGATTTGCACTAAAATGCTTTTCACTCTTCAATGAAAACTTTTTAAAACTAATAAGTAAATGGTTCCAAATCAGGGTTGGCATGGTTTAAACTACGGTTTAACAAACCCATTGCCTGTGATGCCTGAACCGAGTTTGGACACTAAGTACATTTTCTCAAATATATTCCACAGGCAAGGGGTTAAACCCTGGTTTAAGCCAAATGGTTTTTTCTCAAAAAAAAAAATTTCTTTAAATAATGTACTTTTATTTGTTTATTTCTAATTAGATTTTCTAAATTATTTGTTGTTGTAAGTATTTTTTTTTTTTTTTTTTTTTTATTATAAATCTTATAATGAAAAACTATTGAAGTTTTTATAAGTATCAACAATAAGTTTTTATATTAATCTAATGGATTTATTAATGCTTTATAATTATTCAAAATTTTTATTAAAATTAAATTACAAGCTGCATTTTAAATTTGTTTCTGAAATAGAGGTTTTGTGCTTTAATAACTTATTTCTAAACCTTAAAAATATCATTTTATACAACTTATGACCATTACTGATGAATATAAGAACAATAATCCATGCCCAGTAGCAGAAACTTGTCTGCCAATCTGCGACACTAATTTGAGTATTAGAAAATAATCTGCAGCATAATTATTATTTTTTTTTAAGTTTACATAAAATACATAAGCACCTTATATGTCAATTTTATCAAAAATTCCTGCTTTACATAAACATAGAAATTAGGCAAAATAAATTAAATATTAAAATGGAAATATTTAAAATTATTGTATCTTAAATTAAAATTCTAATCATTCTGTATAAATTCAACCCAAACGACGAAAGCGATCTTCACAGTAATTACAGACATAACGGCTATCACATCAGCACTAGCCCAGGCGAATGACACCAAAACAGCATCGCAATTCTTGATAGCTGCTATTAAAACGGCTTATTCCCAAGTGAAAATTACCACTACTCCAACACAAATATCGGCCAAATTACCGGCGTAAATCTCGGCAATCACATCTAAGTAACAATCCGCAAAAATGACCACTATACCAACATAAATATCAGCGTTAGCAGCCAATATATCGGTAGAAATCTGGAAATTTATGCAATAGAGACGATTACAATATCGACGTAACACTCTACAAAATTGACTGTCACAAACACGTAAATATCGGTGATGGTGACAACCATTGAGGGGCAAACCATTGAAATAGTGGTTATTATATTGGCGTAACACTCGGCGAAAAGTAATATCGCAATGACGTAAATATCGGCGATATTTCCCGTCTTAGCTGCGTGATTCTTGGGAATTGCGGTCCTTACATCAGCGTAACTTTTAACGAAGCTAACTACTACACACCAACGAGCGAAAGCAAATAGCATGCGTGAAAGCAAATAGAACTAATTATATTATGTTTCTATACAATCTCCGTAAAATCGCACATCACTATTCCGAGACCTTTTTTATGAAATGAAGTATCGCGCATGTGCGTTGACTCAAATCACCCAACTTGCAAATCGGATTTTAAAAAAACAAAAAAAAATTTTTAAATTAAAGTACAATTTGTCTGCAGGCTGCTGAAAAATCTGCAACGTCCGTCTCCCGTCTCGCATTTTCTGCTACCGGGAATCCATGTAGATGCAGTAAACAATTATTATTGTATTATAATGTATCCATTGAATTTAAAAAAATGTATCTCTAAATATAATACATAGTAAAATTTAATATGATTTGAATGTCCACATAAGTAGCAATTGTTTATTTACTTAGTTTAAATTATTTTCAGAAGGAATATTATTTGTTATTTGAACATTAATTATTCTAGTTAAAGCGCATTGTAGCTTTCGCTGTGGGCGTCGGGGTTTGATCCAAGGACCATGGTGTTTGGAGACAGATGCGTTACCTCTGTGCAAAAGAGTACTCCGGTGCACAGAAGCATTATCTGATATTTGAGGTCGCCACATAGTTAATGTCAAATTTAATTTATAAATGTGTATACATACTTGTAATTAGAAACTGATTTTTAAAAAAAAACGTACAGTAAATCTTAACCAAGTACTCGAAAAGTTAAAATGTGCCAGACAGTGGCGGCTCGTGGGTATTAAAAGTGAGGGGGCCCAAATTAACAATTGCATGTCATGGGGAGGGGGGGGGGGGGGACATACAAATATCAAGACACATGAATTTCATGTAATTTTGTAAATGTTACTTAAATATATATGGGAAAACAGAACTACAAGATTATTAAACAGTTAAATTATATAAGCATACTGATATCTGATAAAGTAAATATTTCAATAAAAGGAATTATTATTACAAAAACGACGCGACGTTTCGTTTGAGAATAACGAAATCAGGAAGGGTAAAATGAATGGGCTTGCACCTTTTGCTTTTGAAAATTAAAAATGAAGCGAAGAATTCCTAGGCAAAAAAGTAAAGTGCAGGCTTCAAATTATTCAATTGAACGTAAAATTACGGCATATCTATTTATAAATTGTTACGTAAGAAATCCGATACTCATTCACGGTTGAAAATTCCTGGTTTGAAGCTTTAGCCGCTTTGCACCCTTTTGTGCGCGATCAGCACCCCCTTGCCATTGCCACAGAAAAATGAGTGAAAGTATGAAAACCGATGTCACTCAATTTGTATTCTGATAGAAAAGAAAACAAAGAGTTAGGGAAGAGTTATAAAATAAATAAAGTCAAAACCTTGACTAAATATTCCGTAGAAATCACAAGGGAAAATTTTTCATCAAATATTACATGAATCATAGAAGGAAAAAAAAAAAGGAAAAAAAAAAAAGGAAAAAAGGAGAAAAAAAATGCCAACAGCAACAATTTCACTTTTCGTAACTTTAGAGTAAATACTTAAATAAATAATTTTATAATGTTTTAAAATAATTTAAATAAATCATTTTAAAGACATTGGTATTGCTCATAATATTCAAGTCGATGATATTTCATGAATCAATTCATGCAAAATAATTTTGGCTTAACAGTAGAACTAATGAAAAATGCCATTAACTTAGAATGTGCAATATTTATAAATTTGCAACTAAAGTCAAAGGTATTGTTATATTGACCAGTTCAACAGTTTTAATTTAAATTCATGAAAAAACGAATAAATACTTGATTTGAGGATGAATAATTACTTGAAAAATGCATTGCATATGCATCTCAAATTTGAGATGTCTACTTACATTGAAACCAACCTGCAAAACATCCGATGGGGCTCGATTCGACGACGTTTCACATGTGAATTGAATATATTGCCTCTGGTCAATGAGTTTTGACATAGCGATAGTTAAAAATAGGTGTTTTATGGCATCCATTATCGCTAAGCAGAGCAGAGCAAATCAGAGCGGAGTGGATTAGAACCAATTACAAGTCTGTCAACATCCATTGTAGCTCGAGGCTCGTGCTATAGTAGACATTGGCAACCTTGTAATTGGCTCTAATCCACTCCGCTCTGCTTAGCGGTAGTGGACACCAAGCTTTACCGTGATTCTTGATATTTTGAAAAGAAGTTGAGCAAACAATGAACTCGCTTCAAATTTTAATATTTTATTTAATTCAGAATTTATTTTGAGATTTGGATCCTACCTGAGTTAAGAATAAACATTGTTTCTTCAATTTTAAGAATGCACAAATTTTATTTGACAATTTCAAATTGCTTGTATGATTTTGCTTTTTAAAGGGTGTAGGTTCATGACTCAGATTCTTTACTAAATGCTCATGAAATATTTTTTTCTGGTAACAGTAACTAGGTTTGCTTTATCTACATTTTACATATTATTTGGGACAGAGGGGAGGGGGGGGGGGGGTGAAAATTCTGTAACTGTGATGTTTATCTTTTAACTTTAACAGAGCATTATACGATGGCTTAGTTCTAGTGGAGCCACTTATTTAGAGAAAAAAATGTGTTATTCTCTGTATAGAAATTCTTCCGTTGATGGCATCGGATTGTAAGTTACGTTAATAATTTAATAGGATATCAAATATTAATGTGAGACAAATCACTTCTTCCGATCATATGGACGACATTTAAATACTCGAACATTTTTCGGGAACAAAGTAAATATCTAAATAAAACAATTTGCAGAGAAAATCTTACTCTTACATTTTGAAAAACAAAGAGCGAAAATGAATGCAATGGATATTTATTGTAGCCACTTTTTTCACACCGTCATACTAGAGGACCAACGTGCAATCGCCGTCTCTACAAAAAATGGCCATTCCTTTACAAAGAAGTCCACCCCAGAGCAGAGCGATCAGGGATGTTTTAGAAATTTTGTAATTTATGCTTTGCAAAACAGGATGTCAGGTAAAAGTCGCAACCTTATATGTCCTATCGGTTTCAAATTCAAGGTCGTCCGAAGAAGGGGTCATTTTGTCCCCAGGAAAACTAGCATCTTTAAGAGAAGGGTCGCTTTTTTACAGTAATGATTGTGATTGATTAACATTTTTTCGAGTTTGTTGCAAGAGCTCCTTGCTCCCTTCACAATAGCTAATGTCTAATGACAGAATAAATAAGTTTTAAGCTTTTTTTTTTTTTAAATATTAAAAAAATTCCACAACAAAACAATATTAACAAGCATATATGTAAGTGGGGCCAGAGTCCAAAAAAGTGAGGGGGCCCAGGCCCCCTGCACCAGCCGCCACTGGTGCCAGAACATTGTTAGATAAAGATCTGTGTAAGGTGAAAAATACCATCTGAGATCTTCCAAAGGGAAACTGTAAAGCATTTGCATTTTTAATAGAGGAAACCCAGACAACCCCCACCAGGGGACATGTCCAAGATTACCTGCCACAATCGCCACCATGTCTACTTGCTTTAAAAAGATTGTAGAAGCCAAGTCCCCTTTCTTACATTCTTTTACAGTGCTGCAAGTTAAAACTCATTTCGACTGGAATAAAAACTGCAGATTCTTTTATTCCCATAATAAACAGTGGCATTTTTTTTTTTAATTCATTACCAAGGTTAGTATAAAGATCATGCCTTAGCCAAGGACAGAATAGACCAGACCACTAACTGAGACAGTGGCTAAAGGGTCATGAGTTTTTCTGACCAATCTTCAATGAAAGACTAGACAAATCATATTTATAAACGATTAAAAGTTAAATTGGTCCTTAGAAGCTTGACTTACTAACATATTCTCCCAATTCTACTCAGCCTTATTATTGAGAAATAATCATAAACAGGAACGAAAAAGATTTCAAGGTAACTTTTAAAATGGTATGGAAAAACAGTTTATTTCCACAGGGAATTACTGGAAGGTCATTTTACAATAATTAGCCCTATTTTAGTATTGAATTGCAAATTAGGGTTTGAGGTTAATTTCCATATGAATTTTGAACACAACAACGTCAATGACCGAATGCAACAGAGAAATATAGTGTTCTAAAATTCAAATCTAGAAATTTTTTGTTATTAGCGTGTAGTATGGCCCTTTCTATTCTGATCTATGAAAAATGTAGATTATCCAAGCATACCTTGAATTGACCATCATCGGCCAAAAGGTCATCATCCATTTTGATATTTAATTTCTTTGACAAATAATTTCAATTATATTGCCATATTATTATTTTTTAAATAAAGACAGAATTTTATTAACATACAATACAATTACAAGGTATGTTTGTATATCCTTGCTTTAATTCACTTCATTTCATCCTTCACAGTTGAACGTTGAACTTTATTAAGGACTTTATGATGATGTCACAGCTCATCAGAAATGTTTCACTTTTTTATGTTTCATAACGTATTATTCTTTGAGTAATTTTCCGCTTAATTTATAAAAAAGGTATGTATTGATAGTTGGATGAGTATTGTTAACCAAAATATCGATTGTGAATTTATAGCTTCAAAAGATCAATTTAAAATAACCTCAAAAATTTTTGCCAAAATCTGCTCTTTTCATAGAAATTAAACCTTTGAATTTGATCATTAAAAGCAATTAATTAATAAAAAAATCTATTTTTAACCAAGTTAATATATATTTCAGAATGTCTAAAATGTATTAAGTTGAGGTCTGTTTAATGAGTTAATCAATGGAACGCTTAGTTAGCGTTTCGTTGCAATATATATTAGCACTCATTCTTTATAAATCAGTTTTTGTCAAGGAGGGTTTTTTTCTATTCAAAACAATGCAAGTGGCATGCGGTGAAATTTTATTAATAAGGAAAGTAACATTTTTAATAACTTAATTCCTGATCTTATGCAACAGACTCATAATTGACAGTCAAAGTTTTTGAAAACATTTCCTCGAAAATCATAAAAAATTGCGGGTAGATGAAATAGATATGAAATAAAGGTAAAGTTTATTTTACATGGAAATTACTTCATAGAATAAATATTAATACTTGATTTGAATAAAATATAAAAAGATTCAATAATGAAAATATTTTAATCTTAGAATTCTGCAAAATCAGCTGTGACTTATTTAAATACTAGAACTCAATTCCAAAGCAGAATCTTAATTTCACCCGATAGGATGAACTATTTCCACACAGTTGTCGGGGAAATTAAGAATTTCATTGGGAAACTGAATAAATCATCCTGTTTTTAAGGAAAACACTTTGTATACACGCATATGCGTATGATCTTAGAGTCACCAAAAATCACAATAACTCAAAATCGACAAAAAGTGGAGTTACTGCATTTCTGCTTGCAAATGTCGAAATGATTTGAAAGTTTTCTGTGAATTTCAATAATCTTAGCCGTTTTGTTTACGTTGAGAATATTTGGTAGCATTACGCGAAAACTGCTCTTTCGCAGACCGTTCGATTTATAGTAAATATATGGAAAATTATAATAATATATTCGAATTGCTTATCAGACAGACGATTGTAATGCATAAAAATAATCAGAAAAATAAGGGGGACTTATTGAAATTACCTATACTTTTAAATTACCTGTAAACTTTAAATAATTTCGAATATTCGAAAGTACGTATTTTATTCTATCAATATTGTAAAAAAACACCCAAAATAAAAGAATTACACTCCTTCACATCTGATGGCTATGTGGTTAGCGCAGGGGCGGATTTAGAGGTCAATCAAGGGGGGTGCGATTATGAACGGGAGTGTTTACAGTGGCGGTGATAGTTTGTCAACTTGGGGAAGAGGGGGGGGGGGAGGGGTATCATCAATTAGTATGATACTATCAGGGTTCAATGAAAAATAAAAATTAGAGGGTTTGACAATCCTCTTTTGCACCCCATGTAACAAATTACCCCGAAAATGTAATAAAAAATTAAATTTTAAATATTTAGTATTTTTTATTAAACAAAAAATATTTAAGAGCACAAAAAAATATCTCATGCAGATTAGGTGAAGTGTAAAAAGCTCAGCAACCATGAAAATTCAACTTTTTTATACAAGTTAATTTACCAATACATTCAACATCATAAATCAATTGATGCAGAAAAAGGCGATAGATCTTTTAACAACTTTAGACAACATTGCAGGTACGTAACACTCTATATTCATAAGGTTTTAATAATTTCCAAAGTTAAACAATTCTTTTCAACTCTGTTTGACATCACATTAGTAAATTAAAATATAAGTTACATAAACTTGAGACTACACACTATAATATTGGTCACTGCATTCAAATTTGATATGGTATTATTTACTGTTTCCAAATTTTCCTTCATTTAAATGAAAATGGAGAGTTTGGCGATATTTTTGGCAATAATTTTTACGTGGGACAAGAAAAATAGTAATAATAATAAAAAAAAAACGCATAACCGACGAAATTGGTGATAATATTCAATAGACATTACACTGTCCTTTTTTGAACGAAAAGCAGAAAGATATCAATAGTTGATGGGCGATGCACAAGGGCAGAGAGCTCTGCGTTAAAGACACAAATTTTTCAACTTTTTACGCTTTTATCAGATTTCTACGGGAAATTCGGAGGTGGGGGTGATTAAAACACCTTAAGAGGCATTAGATTCATGATTTCACCCTTATGTGAATGCTCAAACCTAATCGTAGGTCCCATGGCTACCATTAGCCCGCACACCAAATTTGAATATCGTACGTCAATTCGTTTAGGAGTTATGCTGACCATGTACGCATAGACATTTTATCTAGACCACTTTATTGATATAAGTTGATATTGATAAGCCTTTATTGATAAGCCATATAAGCCCTTTTCATCTTAAAGTTTTATATTTTCCTTTAGTTGCAAAAATTCTCTAAAAAGACGGATTTTTATTGTACCCAACCTGTACTTTAATATAAATTTTGAGATTGGTTTAACATAACTGTATATTTTCTCTTATAAATATGATTTAAAAAGAACTTAAATTAGGAAAATGTACTCAAAGCCCATCTTAAACCGTCAACACACAAATCACCATAATAAAAAAATAAAAAAAAAGCAGGTTTTTCAAACAATAAACTTAACATTATCTGAAAATTAGTTTGTTTTAACTCTCTGCGTTTTATTCAAATAAAATTCCAAACTAAATTAGTTACAGCAGGTGAAATTGTAATAATAATAATTTTCATATAACCATAGGACCTGCTTTTTCATCACAAGTAGCATCTCTAATCGGTTACATATTGTGTCTCATATTAGATATATTAGTAGTCATATTACCATCAATTTTGAGTCACAAACACAAAAACACATCTAAAATTAAAAAAAAAAAAAAAAAAAAAGAACATTTAAAAAGATTTTAACATTAAATGATTTAAATTATTTGTAAGTCATCGGTATTGTTCCTAATATTTCAGTAATTTATACTTAAATAATCAACTCGCACAAAACAATTTTGGCTTTTATTTAACAGAGCAAATAAAAACTGTCAAAAGCTGCGAATGCGCAATATTTACAAATTTGCAATCTAAGCTGACCAGTTTTGAAATTACAATATGTTAAATTACTTGATATTCTAGTAGCAATAAATGTCGCTGTACCGGATATTTCCAGATATTGCACCGGAACAACGTTAAATTCTGATTAGTTTGTTTATCAAGCAGAGAACATCTACCAGATGGTCTTTCAAGGGAAAAATGGACTTCATCTTAAATAAGAGAAACCTCAGAAAACTATCAGGAAGTAGCTCAACAATCTACGCGAGATTACAAGTCAAAATTTTTGAAGTGTTTACTCAATTTGAAAACAGACTACAGAGAGCCAAATATTGCTCGATCCGGTGAATTTTCGCGAGGTGTGAGATTGGAGCATATAGCAATATTTAAAAACGTGTTTGGCTATGATCCTGAATATTTTGAAAAGAAGTTAAAAGGTAATATGGAACTCACTTTATACTGTTAAGGATAAATTAAATTTTATAATTTACGAAAGCAATTTTGTTTGACATTATCAAAGGGCTTTTATGATTTTGCATATGAAAGGGTGCAGATACAACCCAAGTAGCACAGCAGTATTGGCCAATATCAGCCCTACATTGGCCAATCCCGATGTGGAATGGCGCAAAATCGGCCGTTCGATGCCGATATTGCCCAATCTCGCCCAATATTGGATAGACGATACTCAAAAGTTTGAAAGGTTGATCGACAGTTTTAAAATTAAAATATTTTATGTATAAGAAAGGAAGGTTTGCATTAATATGTTTTGTGATATTTTTGCCACGGTTTTAAGCATTTTTTTAAAAATCATGTATTTTGGAACGATCTCGACTTACGGCCAAAACTGGCCGAATCCGATATAAAACGCTGCGCAGAATTTCTCAAAAAGAATCGCCACCGAGTGGCTGAAGGAACTGAAGTGCCCGGATGTGTGTTTACTAAGTTTATTTATGTTATGTCGCCGGCGCTGTCCCTATGAGTTGGCTCGCGTGTGTCACGTACGTGCTTGTGTGCATTCGGATATCTCAAAAAGTTTTTCTGAGTGAGCTTTTGAATTACTAAGTTTATTTTGGTCTCGGCTAAACTTGCCTTGGTATTGTTTGGTAGTTACTGTACATGTGGCTGAATTTTCTACATAAACGAGGAAAGTGACGTGGCTTCAGGTTAGCAGTTTTCTGCTAAACCTTTGGTCGGCTGCTGTGCTGGTGCCTACACTTGTTTTTTTTTTTGCTTAAGCTTACGCTTTATACATTCCCAAGTCTGGGTTTATTTATTTTTGCACTTTTATTTCTAGTTAAGCTTTGCTTAGTTAGTTTTTGGCAAGTTAAACGCGCCCGGGTTTGGGCGTCTGCTACCCTGTCCGTGTTGATCAGTTTCCTCTCTCTGTAAGAGTTTTTTTTTTTCTTCTCGCTACCCTGGGTTCAGAAATTCTGCGCCCCGCTAAACTTCTTCTAAACAATGAAGGAATATTACTAAACAACATGGAACACGTATTTACTAGAGTTCTATCTACTGAGGAAACTATTTCTTTTGCAGCGGCAAACGGCTGTCAAAAGTTTGTATTATTCATATCAAGTACTAATGGTACCGGACTCCCGAAAAATAAACCAAAAATCCTAGGCGATGAACTGGGGAAGAAGGTTATAGATAGTAAGCTGATTGGTGATCTCAAATTCACCCGCGATAACAGAATTGTTATTTCCACGACAAATGCTAACTGTGCCCTCCAAGTGAGCAAGCTTACCTCCCTTCTGGGCATTCCAATCATATCGGTGCTCCAGAAGGACGGTATTCAATCCCGTTTTTTACTTCGCGACCTCCCAGTGGATATTACTGTCAATGAAATTGCTGAAGAAATTGAAACCTCTAACAAAGTGATTGTTGTAGAAGCCCGTCGCTTCACCAAAAAATTAGGGGATATCATCACCCCCACAGAATCTGTGCTCATCTCCATCCTTGGGAACAACCTTCCACCAGACATAAAGACCTGGTACACATCTCACCGGATCTCGCCCTTTATCGACAGACCTCGCCAGTGTGGCCGGTGCCACAAATTCGATCACGCCACCAAAGCGTGCAAACGAAATATTTTCTGCGTTCGCTGTGGGGCTGAAGAAGAACACCTTAGTTGTACCGAACCCCCAAAGTGTAGTAACTGTCAGGAGTGCCACATCGCAACAGACCTCAACTGTAATACACGACGGCAGGAGATACAATTCCTCGAATTCAAACAAAGGAACCACCTCTCCTACTCGGAAGCAAGAAGATCATTCAGAAGCAATCAACCCAAAGTGGCCCACTCCACTGTTATAAATAAGTCCGAAAACTCATCTTCCCTGGTGCCTATCATCTCTAAAATAATCCAAGAAACAGTTACCTCCTCTATCAAAGAGCTTTCTTCTGTTTTTTCCTCCCTGTTGGAGCAACATGCCAAGCAAACAACAAATGCAATCACCGCCCTCTGGTCGCAAGTCAACAGTTTGCTCACAACTATTCCGCCGCTGCCAGCAGCCTCCCCCACTTCCGCAAAGCGTAGCGCACCCAAACAAAATACCAACGGTCATCACGCAAACAAAAACCCCAAGCCAAGCCCTCTCCCCCTTCAGGTATCGAACCCCCTCTCCCGTGATGCGCGGGCGGGTCAAAACCTTGATGCGGTCGTTAGCATGGACTCCACTCCCAGCTCCGCCCAGGTGGCTTTTTCTGCGGAAATCCCATGGGACGCACATTAACTCGTAGACCTGTGCAGTGACAGGTTTTCTTTTCGTTTTTCTTTTTCATGACCAAAACTTTAAGTCAAAGTTTTACTCGCACATTTGTGCAAAGGCCCACCAGGACCCCCTTTTTCTTTTTAGCATCTTCCATTTAAGCGTGTTGCAATGGAACTGCCGTAGCATCGCCAACAAGAAGCACTGGCTTTTGCACCCATCATTATCAGATTTTGACATTATCGTGTGTCAAGAAACTTTCCTTAAACCACACTGTCCCTTCCATCTACCGCAGAAAATTATCTTTCGACAGGATAGACCAAGTCCGAGCATTGGTGGCGGTCTTGCCTTCGCTGTCAACCCTTTGTTGCAAGTTACCACGATTAATTTTACTGACCTTCCTGCCCAGGAAAATGAAGTCATGGGTATCTGCATCAGTGTTCATAATAAGCCCATCACCATAATAAACATCTACTCCCCCAGAGGGAAATTCACGGAGGCTTGGTTATCGGGCATCTCTCGTAAAATCTCCCCTCCTTTCCTAATCGTCGGAGACTTTAATGCGGGCCACTCCTTTTGGGGAGCGGGATCCAACTCGCAAGGTGCGAGAATTATTATTGACTGGGTAGAGAAAAACAACCTTATCCTGCTTAATACACACTACCCAACCCACGTCTCCCCTAGGGGGAAAACTTCCCTGATCGATCTGTCCATTGCTTCCCCGGACCTGGCACAGATGACAACTTTAACTGTCTTACAAGACACTTTTGACAGCGATCACTTTCCCATCTCAATCGACTTAGGTAGTAGTCATCGCACCAGTGTTCCTAACACAATATCGACCCTCCGATGGGACAAAGTCGACGCGTCTCTGAGGACCAACTATGATTTGGCCCTACCTTCTATTAATAAATTCGTTGACTTCTGTAAAGTTACCATGACCA
Organism: Linyphia triangularis; assembly: GCA_963978545.1. Classification (NCBI taxonomy): domain Eukaryota; kingdom Metazoa; phylum Arthropoda; class Arachnida; order Araneae; family Linyphiidae; genus Linyphia; species Linyphia triangularis. Next base: position 34,131,367 of record OZ021730.1, read on the forward strand.
CCTGCTCAGTTGCACAAAAAGCTCTTCCCCCTCGAACTAACCCGTGGTGGTGCCAGAAATGTTCTTACCTCCTTAGAAAGAAAAAGCGATTCCTTAAAATCTCGCGCATCAAGCTTTCCAGAGATCATTTCATCCGTTACAAGGAGATCGGGGCTGAACTAAGAAGACTCATCGCGGCTCGCAAACGAAACTACTGGGATCGCAATTGTCAGGAGGCCGCCAGGACCGGATCAATCTACCACATCCTTAAGAGCATCACTAACCGCCCCACAACCAATCCCCAATCGCATAATGTATTGGAAATTGGCGGCATTGCCATCACTTCACCTCTTGCGCAGGCAAACTGCCTCGCCATCTCACTCATCAAACCCAATATCTCCGAAGGTATCCCACTCAATCTCTGTGAGCAAGATGGCTATGCCCTCAACAGGCCTTTCTCCCTTTGCGACTTAAAATCCGCTATCAAGAAAACGCGCAATTCCTCACCTGGCCCCGACTCTATCCCTGCTAAATTGATAAAACGCCTCCCGGACCATCTCCTCCTTAGCCTGCTGACTATATTCAATAACAGCTGGGCGTCTGGCTGTGTTCCAACATCCTGGAAGCAAACTACCGTGATACCGATTCTGAAGAAAGGTAAACCTCCAACCTCACCGGCCTCTTATAGACCGATCGCGCTCACTTCTGTCCTATCGAAGATTCTGGAAAGAATGATCCTCAAACGTATCCTCCTCATCGTTCTCCTATCGCCCCAAATCAACCCTCGCCAAACTGGTTTCCTCCCTTACCGTGGCTGCGAGGTCAACCACGCCATCCTCTTGAATGACATTCAGATCGCAAGGAGGGAAAAACTTTTCGTGGCGGCTGTGTCCGTGGACATCAAAGGTGCATATGACCACGTCTGGATCGATGGTCTGCTCCTCAAACTCTCACAATTAGGAATCAGTGGAAGACCTGCCCTATGGATTCAGAATTTCCTTTTGGAAAGGAAGGTCCAAGTTAAATGGCGGGGAGTACTTTCAACACCGATTACCTGTCTTCGGGGCATCACACAAGGCAGCGTCTTGTCCCCTATACTCTTTCTCATCTATCTATCCGATATCTTTGATTCTCTTCCTAATGGGGTTAAGTGCCTCATCTTTGCGGACGACATCCTTATTTATTGTCAACACAATTCATGGGACCTCATTGAGCGGAAACTTCGTAGAGCCCTAGTATGTCTGCAAGATTGGTGTCTGGGGTGGAAAATGTCTATCACGCCGGAAAAGTGTGAGTGCATAAACTTCTCTCGTAGAACCACCCCACCAGGCTTTTCCCTCAACTATAACGGATCAACTATCCCTTGGAGCAGCAGTATTAAATTTCTTGGCATTTCCCTTCATAATAACCTTTCTTTCAAGACCCACTTCCAAAACCTCAAAAGAAAAGCTTTCCAGCGCACAAACCTGCTGAGAATCATTGCCGGAAATCGCTGGGGAGCTAGACCCTGGCATCTAATCCAAATCGCTAACAGCACCATACGCAGCCTCTTTGATTACAGCTGTCCATCTTGGATTTCGGCCTCGCAAACGGATAGGAAATCTTTGGAGGGCGCATATCACGCTGCTCTTAGAGTGGCTACTGGTCTACCTCGTTGGACTCCGATCCCCATCCTCTTACTTGAAGCGGGAGTGTCATCCCTTTTCGCCCGACACAACCTCCTGACTGACCTCTTTTGCATCCGTAACTTCAGCTTGGACAATCTCTCTCCCACCAAACTCATTTTCTCTGATCTACGCTCTCCCACTCCACTCCCTGCAAGAGCCCTTACCATCCTCCACAGCTTTGGCATTGACAAGGAAAACATCATCAAATCGATCTTCCCCGCTGCTCTTCCTCCCCATGTCCAAATTCACACAGAGGACTTGGATTTCCAGCAGCCGGGCCTGTCCCCTCAGTCCATCCGCAAACTTTTCGAAATCCACAAATCTTCTTGCTGGAAAGATCACCTCATCCTGGCAACTGATGCATCTAAGAACAACTCTTCAACAAGTATCGCCGCCGTAATTCCTTCCAGCGGTTTGACCCTTTCTGGATCCATTATGAACCTCAACTCTGTCTTCACAGGGGAAGCTATAGCTATCGACTTAGCCCTCAGCAGATTCCGGAACAAACCGAATCGCATTGTCATCCTCACTGACAGCAAGTCCAATCTCCTGGCCCTTCAAAATCTAAATTTCAAGTTCCCCAGAATTACAAGTTTTTTGGCCAACACCATTCGCAGAGAGACATCCAGTATTGTCTCGTGCTCCCTGGTCTGGGTGCCGAGTCACGTAGGCATCCAGGAAAATGAAATTGCTGATGCAGCTGCACGCCAGGCTTTATCAAAACCCCTGATTTCGCGCCTCATTTCTCCCGATGATCTCATCCAGATCATCAAGCGTAACCACATTGCTGAGCGATCTCTCGACTGGGACCACTCCCCTTACTCTATCAGATACCCATGGATCTACCCACTGCAGAAAAACTGCTTGTCCTTCTCGCCCAACCGCCAAATGGACATCCTCTTGACCAGACTGAAGACTAAAACGGCCACCGTTAATGCCACCCTTCATCGGTTCAACATCATTCCCTCTCCCAAGTGCAATTTCTGTGCTGAAGTTGAAACTCCAGAACACTTCATTCTCGAATGCCCTGCGTTCGATATCCAACGTGACTCCCTACGCAAAGATCTCGGCTGCATTCCACTGTCCTTCCCGTGGCTTTTTGACTGGTCACATCGACCCAAAGAAAAGATCAGAGCCTTGTGCAAATTCATTTCGTGCACGAAAAGATTTGATTAAACCCTGCTAACTGTTTTATTTATTACCTACGTCCCGAATGATATAGTCGCCAAACTTCTGTATGATTAGTTGTCCTGTAAAGTTCTTCTCTTCGCAGAAGTCGCTAGCCTCGTACACACTTCTCCTTGGATAATGTCTGGAAAAAGCTCCCTCTCCCGGGAAGCATAATCCAGCAAAACCACCACAAACTCAAATCAAATCAAAGTCGCCGGCGCGACGGTCAATGGTCATTAGTAACATTAAAATTGGATCGAAAACTTATTACTGGTAAGTGTTGTCACAATAATTTGTCGATTTCATGGGGTATCTACGTATTACATTATTGGTTTAAGTTGGTTTTAGTTAATTTCAACGATACTTGATTGCCGACTTGGTTTGATCTACAAAAGCGATGTTGACAAAGGTGATTGATATTCACATTAAACTTGATTAGGAATCGAGTTGGTTTCAATTATTTATTTAATGCTGCTGTTTAAAATATAAACAAGATTTTCAGCTTTTATCTCATCCATACACGGATGCAAACTAGTACTCATTTAGCCATTCCCCCCTACCCCTCCATTGCTAGTTTCAAATTATGCTCATCATTGAAATACTTATACTACATGTTACATTCTAGTTTGTCTTCCTATTTATCATATTTGTTATCGTTAGTTTATATTGCTTATAAAATTCAATATCCAAGCTCCATGATTAGCTCTGTTAATAGAATATATTGTGAATTGGGCATATTGAGGAAACCACATTAAATTAAAACACGTCTATTACTCAATCTCAAAGGTGGTGTGGAATAGGGTGCATTATCTCAATCAACCACGTGGCATAAAAAGTAAATGTTCTAGAAAATGTCAATTTTAACAATATGTATAACTAATGTTATTATGCCTCCTATTTTTGAAAAAATACAGCAAACCCTGTTAACGCAAAATTGCTTAGCATAAAATCACATTTAATGCGAAGGAAAAGCAGTTCTCCGTACTTAAAACGTAACGTTAATTTATTTAACACAAAATTCGGTTAAAGCGAACAATTTCAGTGGCCAGATCGACTTAGCGTTAACAGGGTTTTACTGTATATGTACATTCTCCTATTTAAAAGGTCTGTCTTGTGCAATTATTGATTTCTCAGAAAAGAGCAATGAATGGAAATTTTTGAAATATCTACAAAAATATATTTTGAATGCCTAACTTCATTTGTGTTAATTTAAACACACTATGCAAAGATGTTGTTTTTATAAAATAAAAATGTTTTGTTCATTTAAAGAAAAGACTTTCCATTTGAAAAGTAAACATCAAATATTGTAATCAAGTATTATTGTTAGTGCTATTTTCTGTCTTGAAATGAAAAGTGTAATAGTTGTAGCCTTCCTTCCCTTGGCAGTAAAATGCCAGTATATCCTTTCAATAGTTAATTTGTTATTCTGTTCAGTTTAAAATAAAGAAATATACTGTTGTAGGGTTCATTGATGGAAATGGAGAACCCGTAGAAGTAATTCCTTCATCTTGGTTCATCTCGGACAAAAGTTGTCTTTGGTAGTTTGCAACAAATGGGGAAGGGGGGGAATGAACATGATTAAAGAATATATGCCCTCAAGTATAACATGGCAAACAATTAATTTTAAAATCTATTGTACATACAGTAATTAAATTACAATTTTTGTATAGGGTATATACAAATAATTCAAGGTATCACAAATAATGTTTCATAAGTCATTGATCTACTTATCAGTTCAAGTTTTGATGGTGTAGATTTTTGAAATGGTGGACATGAATAACAGATATTTATTAACAGATTTAAATAATATTCTATTTTAATTTCTCAAACTGAAGATTGGTTTTTTAGTGAGTTATATTAAAAGTGCTTTAAATAAGATATTTAATTGTATAAATAAATTGTATATAAAGTTTTGCAACTAGTTTGAGATAGCATATATCCATAATTTTCCTATTTAGATTCATTTTAACAGGCATAAGATAAAGCTGAGCTTGCTCGTTCAATTGGGAGCGATTCTTCAGAAGATGAAAATTTATTAACCAAGAAAAGCCGAACTAATATTCCAGCCCGTTTCAAAGACGATCCCCCTTCTTTGGAATCCCACAAAAAAACGAGCAAAAACTTGTTTGTGAACCAAAAAGCGTGAAAACTTCCTCTACCAGGTAAGAATATATGATAATCAATTAGGTAACGATCCAAGCAATTTCAATTTGATGTTACAATAATTTATATTTTAAAATATAATAAGCAATGGAGAATCTCTGGTCTTTCAAATAAAAAAAAAATTATCTGTTTCTTTAAACAATTTTGAACAAATCACCTTTGTCATATGCTTATAATTGAAAAATTAGTTCAGTAGAAAAAACAACAAAAACACTATGTTCTAAATTAGTTCCTATAACTTTTCAAGTGCAACAGTGTATTTTATCACAGACTTTTCAACAACACTTTTTACTATTTATTTTGATTTTATTTGGTGGTTAATTTAACAGTTTAAAAGAGATTTTTCTTTCTTATAAATTATTTATTACAATTTTAAACGGCTAAAGAAAAATGAACGAGTTTATAAAAAAAAACAGAATTAGCATTTATTTTGTGATTGATAGTTTTTTTGTGTGCTTGGTTGAGGTTGGTGCAAACGTATTTGCAGAGAACTTTATATAAATTAAATTCATACAAGCTCAGTATATACGATTGAAATTTAAATAACAGTTTAAAATTAATTTCTTAAATGTTAGTAGAAAATGTTTTCTGATATAACAATTTAACAAAATGTTAATAATCTTATGCTTTTGTGCAAAATTGTGTTTTTCATTTTGCAATTTTTTTATTTTTTTTTAATGGGCAGTAAATGCTGCACTGCATGATTTCTTTTATTGATAACAAATTCCAGTTCCGTAACAAAAAGAGTTTGGATAAAATAAAAAGAGCTAAAGACTATAAAAAGTTTGATGCAATAATTTGATTTTTAAATTTTAATGTAATCTTAATGAAAACAGAAATGAATAATTTATATTTCAGGTTCGTTTTCTTCGCCGAGGTAGAAACTTCAAAGGAAGATAAAATATGTAAAATAAAATATGTATTATAATAAACAGCTTGTATTAAATGTATGTTTTTATTATAAATATGCACTGCAGAAAGTGACAATTAATTTAAGAGTGCATGGTTTTTAAGCCATAAAATATCAATTAAATTATATTGGGTTTCAATTATCGGTCATTAAAAAGCAATTAAAATAGGAATGAAAGTATGAAAAATTATTCATTATGCGAGGTATTCATGTAAATATTATTGTGGATTTTTTAAAATAATAGATGTTTTTGTCAAATAATTTTTGGATGGAAACTTTTTCAATGGGGGGGGGGGGGGGGTCTGCAATTTAATTCACTTTATTGCTTTTACAATATTATGATTGAAGTGAATGAACTAAAGCATTAAAATGAGATTTATTTACTATCTATTTGATTCTTAATGCATAGAGAAAAATTATGTTTTAAAAATGAAAAGGGACTTCATAAATGAAGTTGATCGGTGCAGAAAAAATATACTTCACAAGTTTAAAATTCAACCTTCTATTTTTATGAAACCTTAGCATAAAAAGTTCAATGAGTATTGATTGACCAATAGGGATTTTAAATTCTACTGTTAGTTTTCTAGTTTAAAATTACATGTATCTTTCTAAATCCTTGAATGTCAGACATTTTGTTATCTAAATGTTGTTTTTTTGGTAGGGGAGTTGAAAACATTATTTTACAAATGTTTAAGTATAACTTAACAAATTATTAAGGGTTTTGGGGCAACAATGTGTTACTAAACATTGAACAGCTCAAAATTGAATCTAAACGCATATAAGAATTATCATTTGCAACCACTTCTTCCACTAAAAAGAAAGTTCAGATATGTTGAGTGGCAAATCTACCCTAAACTGCTCTGTGATATAATAAAAAAATAGTAGCTAAAATTGCTCTTTCAGGGTTGGAAAAAAACATGTTTTTTTGGTTTAAACAGATGTCTTTTTTTTTATCCTTTTCTAATTACATGTATACATATTTATAAATAAAATTTAGCATAAACAAGAATAATTTATGTTTTATAAACAATGAATATTCCTTTTAAAAGTAATTTGAACTAAGTAAATAAACAATTGTTGCTATTTATGGGGACATTCAAATCATATTAAATTTTAATATTTTATTTAGAGGTACTATTTTTTAAATTCAATATATACAATAGTAATTGTTTACTACATAATACATAGAATATTGCTCTTCGATTCATTTGATACTTATAAAAACTTCAATAGTTTTTAATTGGAAGATTTATTTTAAAATACATTAGAACATATTGTATTTCAGATAAAAATAGAAGTCATCTACAACATCAAATAATTTAAAAAATCTAATTATAAATAAAAATGCAATTTTAAATTATTCTTTAAAAAAATATTTCGTTTTTCTGAGGGAAAAGAAAAACATTTGGTTTAAACCAGTGCTCATCGATATTGCCCAAGATTGCACATCAATACTGGCCAAAACTACGCATCGATATCGGCCAAAACTGCTCCTCGAGATCGGCCAAAACCGCACTGCGATATTGGCCAATATTGCAAAAATGTTAGCCGTTCGGTGCTGGCCGTTCCGACATTACCCAGGATTGGCCAATCTTCCAGAGCTCCGGTTTCCGACATTGGCCAATACTGCTGTGCTACCTGGGAAGGGGTTAATCCAGTAAAACCAGTTTATTTTTACAAGAATTACATATTTTATTATAATCTATTCATATACTGGTGGTATTGAATTGAGAGTTACGTTGATAATTGCATAAAATGCCAAATATGAGTGTATAGTATAAATCACTACTTCTGATTATTCTGTAAAAAATGAAATATTCAAACATATTTAGAAAAAAAAAGCAAACGTCTAAACTAAAACAAATTGTTAATGATATATTACATTTTGTAAAATAAATAGTAACATTTAAAAAATCTTATCATGCTTATATATTACTGTCAATTATCTTGCACTGCCATACCAATTGAAGAAACAAAGTCTTGACATCGCACGCACACTCCAAGCAAAAATGACCATTCCATTCACTTGTCACTCACCCAGAGTAGAGGCATTTTAGTAATTTGCAACTCACAATGGTGCAATGTCACGTGCATGGGAGGGAACAGTATGCCCCACAAGTTTTATTGCTTTGTGTCCTTAGTTTCAAATTCAAGGTCAAGAAAGAAGGGGTCGTTTTTGTTGATCTTCTGGAGAGAACGAAGGGAAACTTTTCTTGGTCCTAATTTAGCGATAGCTTCTTCATCGGAACTTCTTACAACCTCTGTAGAATTGCAGTAATGCTATTGTACTGATTTGATCAAAGCTTTTTTTTAATTAGGAATTAGGCATTTTATTTTCCAATTATAATTAAAGGTTCTTGTTTTTTTTTGTTTTTTTTTTAATATTTTTAGTGCATGATTTTTTGTACGTTTAGGGGGTGCGATGGCACCCCGATATTAAACCTGTATAATTAATTGCCCTCTGATCAAGAAGACAAGAAGTATACCTGCAGAATGCTAATTGGAATAAAAAACTGGCCAGTTATTGGTCCCATCTCCTACTCACAAATGAGAAAATCGTGCTGAAATTGAGAAATTTTTTAATGGTATTGTGAGAAATTTTTTAATTTGAGAATCACACAAGGGATAAAGATTCGTTGACCGGTACATTGCATGTCATCACAATCGCGATCTACTCGTCCCCTCTCAAGCCTATTCCTTCTACGGATTGTGAAATAAGGAGCTCGATTAGGTGGCTTAAGAATCTGTATTAATGAAACATGAAAAATGTCAGAAAAAGCTTAATTTTGTTTACCCCCTCTAAATCCATCGATATTGATATTAAATAAAAAATAGATCTTACAAATATTAAAGAAATGTAATTTTTTTTTTTTTTTTTGAATTTGGAGGAAACGGCCATTCAAAAATTATTTCGACGAGATACATCATGGGGGGTGCGGTCGCACCCCCCGCACCCCCCCTAAATCCGCGCCTGGGTTAGCGCTCTGGCCACTCATGCCAAAGGTGCATGGTTTGAATCCCGGATTAGGCATGGATGTTCGTTGTGGGTCAGAATCTCCATTAAGCTGTATGTCCCGGTCTGATTAGCCATCATTGTGCATAAAAATAAGTCGTTGAGAGTATAAACCAACCAACCTTCACACCAGTACATTTAACAAATTCGTCCCCCTCCTCTTCTGCGTCATTAATAATATAAAACTCAATATTTTCTATCGTATGGCATTTATTACCAAGAGTAGTCTTGGAACACCTGATGGCTTTGACGTTAGAGCTCTGGTCACGTATGCCAAATGTGGCGCATTTGAATACAAATACAGAGTTAGGCATGGATGATCGTTATGGCAAAGCGTCCCTTGATAAAGGATGCTTTGGTTATGGTTTGGAATCCACGTTAAGCTGTATCAGCTGTAGGCCCTGGCTTGAATAGCCATCATTGTTTAAAGCATACTTTACTAGAATTTATGCAAGTGTCGCCAACTACTTGGAACAAGCAAAAAAAAAAATCTAATGAATTCCCTTACGTTTGAAAAATAGTTGTCAGAGTTCCTGACAGTGTTTGGTTTCAGTGACGTTGTTTGGGTTTCAGCCAATAAGAAGAGCGTTTGAAGTAACGTGGTATATTTCAATCAATTAGAAGATAGTTGCGGTTTTTCGAACAATGAGAGGAGAATTGGGACTTTTTAGGCAATTATCATTTTTGGTATTAAATATCGCATATGCATCGCGAGCTATATTTTAATATCAGAATCGTCGAGTAAAGGTGGTCTCTCTTGGTTTCTCCCACTGATCTCTATTATACAACTTCTGGATAGCGTATGCTTGGTTACTGACTTTTGAAGTTGAAGAAGGCTTAATAATCACCATAAAGATCTATACTAACAACTTCCCACAAAACTAGTTCAAATTTGTTTGTAACTGTGGGCAACCTATTTCAAAGCATTATGGGGTGAAGTATTCAAATGCCATAATCTGCTTGCAAAGTAGAAACAGCTAATAAGCAATCCAGAAGTAGTTGCAGTGGTTTCTCCTAACATTGCACATTTTATCTTACCGTAAGTTTATATTTTTTTGATAGATTTCTTGTGAGTGTTAATGATTATACTTCGAACTGTTTTAATTTATGAGGGGTTTTTTTTTTTTTTTTTTTTTTTTTTTTTTTTTTGAGATATGGAGATGGATACTGAGAATGAAGTTTCTATTGTTGTATTTAATTTTTATATTAATATCTTATATTCTTGTGATATATTTTATTTGTAATATTCTTAAAGTAAATGTGAGGCCAATTTTAATGTTTGTGCTTTATTTCTGAAACTTCCGTATAGATGAAGTTTCGTATAATTTCATTTTTAGGAAAATGCAGACTTTCAAACTAGTTTGGACATGATTTAAAATAGGAAGAAAGATAAGCATGTAAGTTTTTCTTTATTGATTTAAGGTAGCATGCAAAATATTTTAGTTATTAGTTAACGTTTTAAAAAGGAAAGAGTGTATTTTATCAATTTGGTGTAAGCGTTAATACGAATGACTTTTTTTGCATGTCTAAATTGTACCGAATTTAGAAAAAAAGATTCATTTCATTAGTAATTTTAAGTATCCTTTCACAATTTTTTATGAATGAAAAGTTAGAAACATTTATTATCATATTATTCAGTTTCTGTTACATATGTATTTTTCTGAATGGTTTTATATAATGTTGAAAATTTCTTTGTTATTTTTATATATTTTTTCTTTTGTGATTCATTTTGTGTGACTAATTTTCTTGAATTTGCTACGTAATGTGTTTTTTTTAATAGGTTTGTTAGATTTGTGATAAGAATTTTACTGAAAAGGGGAGTCTTGTGAGGCATTTGCAAATTCATTATAAAACAAATGAATTTAGATGTTATACTTGTCTGAAGGTATTTAGTAGACGTGATGTGTTAAAATTTCACATTCCGCGACTCACAAGAGTGATAAAAAAGCTACATTTAAATGTCCAAAATGTGGTAAAATATTTGAAAGAAAGGATAATCTAATGCCTCGTAAGGCCATTCACCTTCGAACTTTTCCTTGTCGCCTATGTGATTTAAGCTTTTCTAGTAAGCAAAACTTAACACATTATATGAAGGTTGTCCATCATAAGCAGAAAATTTGTGCCCAGTCCTCCACGCCGAAGTGGCAGATGGTAGAGGCGATATCATATGTCTTTTCTTCACGTTATAAAGTACCAAGAGAAAATGCAGCTTGGGATCTACTTGTTTTTTCTACGAGAGTGGAACGACTCGTTGAGTACCACATTGCAAGGAGCATAGGAGATGAAACATGCTTTTAAATGTTACCAAGATCCAAGTAATCATCTTATTTAATTGGAGAAACGACAAGATATGTGAAGCTTTTTGAACATGCAACGAGTTCAATCTTCTAGTGCTTCAATTGAATATGAATCCCATATCTGAACAATACTGTACATTTTATCTATATTTCTAAAAAAAATGCAGTGTTGCCCTCTCTGAACGATATCCTGTAATCTTTTGTGCCTAATTAGCTATGTAATGATATCAAAGTGCATCATTTTGTAACCAAGCACTTTAGAATTGCAGTATCATTTTATTAATAAAGAAAATATTTAAACAGTTACATTTTGTCTCGTTTCTCATGGCGTTAAAATTGGTTTTCTTTGGCAATGGACGAAAAACATACACTTTTCAGATACAATTTTGATGAAAACCATAATGACAGGTTCCATGGCACCTACTACACTCGTATGCAAAAGTTAAACACATACACTTCGTTTGAAAACGTGAAAAATTGCAAAAAGGTAATTTCTTTTTACCGAATGCAAAAATGCAATACTTTCATTTCCCTAAGTTAACATATGGGTAGCAATGTTCACTTTCATGCAAACTGAAATGCAATAACCAGTATTAAGTGTAAATAAAAACTAGGAGTGTGGAACATCGCACAACTTTCAATTACACTATATTACTGATGTGGATTTGTGTCAATTACCGTTTTTATATTTTCATCATTCATTAAAGACAAAGGGTCTACCTGTTTGGTGATAATTTTTTCGATAATTCTTGTATAAGTGTAAAAAGAAGAAGAAAAAAAAATATTAATCCGCCATAATGGTTTTTTGGCGATATAATTTTCGATAATCCTTGTATTATCCTTTCTTATAAGTGAAACTGAGGGGTGAAGAAAAAACGATTGTTGATGAGGTATGCTCAAAGAAAGAAAACTCTGTGTTGAAGGCATTCATTTTTCAACTTTTTACGCCATTAAAACATTATTACGGAAATTTCGGAGGTGGGGATGTTTAGAACACCTTAAGAGGCATTACCATAGCGATTTTTATTAAAATCGTTAGAGTCGTTTTTTAGCAATCATTGAAAAACACGATTATTTCAATGGCAGCAACCTTACCCCATAGAGCAAAGAATAGGAGCAGAGGCGGCGTTTCCCATTGACCTTCATTGGAGAAAAACATTACATGTTTTGAGGCATCATGGGTAACATAATTCCAAAAGAAACAGCAAACGCCTTGCGTACTGTGTAAAATTTCGCATTTTAAAAATAGCGTTTTATCCACTAATATATGAATAAATCTCATGAAAAAATTCACATATTTTCCTTAGAATGTATACATTATGCTGCATTAAGAAGAAAAGAAGAAAGTTTCGGATAATTTTATTAAATTTGACTTCAAGAAGTTCACCTATTTGTCCGTCGACGGTAAAGTGTGGGGGTTCTTCCAACACATTCTTCCCACATCCGTGACGGATCGTGGCCGCATCATTCGCCATACAATTATCGGGGAAATTATAAATTTGAATAAAGGAAAAAGTTTCGGCTCAACAGGTTTATTTATTTCTAACTATTCATTAAAATAACAAAGAATAGTAATTTTATGTTTTAGAATAATATTTAAGAAATTCAAAAAGTAATAGCATTACAAAATATTCTTTATTAAAATTCTTTAAAAAACAACAACAATGGCAACAAAACACATAAAATATCATCTCGATCTGTCTTCATGATGCAAACAAACGTATCATATTTTTATTTGTTTTTTAGATATTTTAAAAGGTATTTAGTTTAGTTATGAAAGAACAAATAACCCATTAGCATGAATGTACACTTTTATTAAAAAGAACTTTAACATCTTTAAAATGTTATTTTACAGGCGAACATATTCTTCCTAAGTTCACCTTTCAATAATTACAAATAAAAAAACTATTACTAGATAACGAAAAATGGAAAAATATTTAATAATGAAAATCTCATTATTTAAGTATCATAATGCTTATTCAAATAATTGGTTTAACATTTTTTTTAAATACTGATTTAAATTTTTTTTTTTAAAATCCTCCTTCCAAGATCAAGTTTTTGTGTTGAAGCTTTAAACACAGTACGTAGAATATCATGGCTTTGAAAAAGTGTAAAGAAAAATGTCATCTCTTATTTTGCATACGACTAAAATTAATGATAATTGATAAAAATTGATAATAGCAATTTCATAAAACGGAAATCCCATTTAACAATTAACAAATGTTCAAGAAATTAAATTTTTTCATTATCTTTCCAAAAATTTAACATATTTTGTTAATGCATAATATTTAGCACATAATTTTAATGTATGTTATAATAACTATATTGTAGGAATTGGACAGATGTATAACATAATTACACATTCACAATTACATAGCTGAAAAATTTTGTATTGTTAGGTAAACATGTAAATATAACTTTCGGTTTCACTTTTTCATCTTATGGGAAACTAATTCTTTTACACAACAAGTTCTTTATGAACTGTGACTTTTATTTATTGAATGCACTGCATCATATATCATTGACTGGTTTCTTAACATTGAAACCAAAGTAGAGAATCAACTATGTTTTTCCATTTCCGGAGAGAAGAGCACACGTGCTTTCATTCAAAACTTGATCACCTAACGTGACTCATCCTTCCTCTCCAGAAAATACTGACTTCACGAAAACAATTCTTAACAATTCAGATACCTCAATTGCCTCTTCTAAAGTGGTAGTTATTAATTAATTATTAAATGGCAGTCTGTAGGCTAATTGAAATTTAATCGAAAATTCCACGATACACACAATAATGAAGGAAAACGAAACGAGTACCCACACGAACTTTCATTTTGAAGTCATTCAAACACAAATAAATAGTTTTAGAAACTAAAATCAATGCAAACTATAATTAGACAGTGTTAGAAAAGAACTTACCTGTAAAACGAAATATTTGGAGCTGTACATACTATTTTTGACGGGTGATTTGTACATCCAGATGCGGAGCAAGCAGCTATTGTCTATACAAAATGCGTTTATGTTTTGGAGATCTGTGCCCCACAATTCCTCGCGCGTCTCGGTCAAGGATTTGGAGGTTTACGATCAGTCTGCTTTATCTTTGGTCTATGCCTTACCCTAGTAGCAATTTTACCTCGGGCGATGATCGGAATTCCATCCCCAGGTTAATCGCCGGCCATTGGCCGATGTCCGGAAATTGATCGAATTCGAGGAGAAGCCGGCAAGAATTCGTTTGAAGGCCGAGGGAAAAGGGGGAAATACGAGCACTATCCGAGGAAAATTTTGCTCTCAAGAAATATCGAAACGGTCGTTATTTTGTCGAAAATACCAATTAATAAACATTAAATAATTATAAATAATGTAAGTATCGAATATTAAAAACGACAAGTTAAAATAATGTAAAACTAAAATATTTTCCCACAGCACGTAATTCTTATATTGTAGTATTTCTAGTGACATATTAAAAGTACAAATCGAAGATATAACACCACCAAATTACTCACATCAGAATTGTCTAAATTACTTACCCTGGAATCGAACCTAGGATGATATTGGTCTCCGAAGCGCGGTGACTTGGCCACTGGACTGATATGGTACTAGCGATTCTTGGTGTAACGTATTGTAATTGTTAATTGATATTTTAAAGTATAGAGGGCACTACTAAACAAAGTATTGGAAGTTGTATTTTTTTTTGGTTGTTGCTGGTGGCTTGGTCTCCTGCGAGGAACAGACGATTCAGAAATGGAACACGAACACCTGCGCCTTGTGAAGTTCTTAAAATAAATGTGTTTTGTTTTCGTTCAAAAATGAAATTTTTACTCGACCATGATACTACAGCTCAAATTGGTTCCAGCGGTGCGATTTTTGAACCTGAAACAACCGTTGTTTGGAAAAGAACTGTAAGTTTTATTTTAACGACAAAATGAATGAACGACCGTTATTTTGGCTCGAAGAGTACCTGATGGACGTCCATCGTGTGGAATATTAAGCAAGCCTAGCTTATATTTTTTCTTGTGTGTGCTGAAACCTATAAATGTCCGAGTATGGACACTCGTCGTGTAGAATGGTAAGCATTGCAATTTGCTTATTAAATTAACTGAAAAGCCTCGATTCAGTGTGGAAATCCGGTCTACAGATTTTGATGGACATCCGTCCAGATTGATAATTTTTTTTCGTCCTGAAGATCGCCAGTGACATCCCGTCCTGAGAAGAGAAGAAAAAAAATCCTTCATCCTGAAGATTTTGTGGGGTTTTTTTAAGAGTGGTGTTTGTGTTTCGTTATGTCAGCATCAGTGAATGACAAGTTCTTTTTCTACAGATTTTGAAGGACATCCGTCCAGATTGATAATTTTTCTTCGTCCTGAAGATCGCCAGTGACACCTTGTCATGAGAAGAGAAAAAAATCCTTCATCCTGAAGATTTTGTGGTGTTTTGATTCAAGAGTGGTGTTTGTGTTAGTGCTTCGGGAATCATAAGTTCTGTTTTCAAAGTTTTTAACTCTTTAGTTCCCAATGTAGTTTTCTGGAATATCCTTTAGGGACCAGGTTCCCGCCCGAAAAGAAAAACCATTTTCACCCCTCCAAGTGCAGCATTTAGAGAGAAGGGCAATAGACCCACTGCTAAGCTAAGGGTAATTTATCTCTCTTCACTATCTGGTTTCCAGATAGAGATTGACAACTAGTAAATCCTCAAGGCGTTTTGTTTGTTTTCTTTAGTAGTACAAAGTATTTGTGTTTTGGACATGAAGCTGTGAAAAGAAAGGCTTCCAAAGATAAGAATGAAAACCACCTGTTATACCCACCCTAGTGTGACGACAGTCGCAAGAATACCTTGGCCCCTCTTCTCCCTCCCGCTGTGAAGAGAAATCTCTGACCCATTGTAGTGAGCCGTTAATGGTATCGGACCTCCAAGGTCCACCCAAGAAGGGGGAAGGAATTGTAAGTGAAAAGACATGGCCGGAATGGAACTCAGCCGGCTGGGCCGTTTGGGCCGTTACGGGAATTAAAGAGTTAAATGGAGTGCAATACTTCAAGATTGGAGATACGTTGCGAGTTTCAATGTTTGTTATTCAAGTGTAATTTTATGAAAAGTGCTAATTTGTGGTTGGTATTTAGTGCTTGAGTTATTCAAGAGGTGTTTAGTTTCGGTTCCGAGCAAGGTTCCAGTTTCATTTGTGTGCAATATTTCAAATGAAAATAATGTAATCATTACTTGTGGAGTGTGTACATATATCATTTGTGTGCAGTATTCAAGTGATTAATTTGTTTCATCTGACGTGAGTTATATTTATTTACTCGTCGTAGATCAAGAGTGATTTTAAAACTGGTGGTGGAGCAAGTCCATTTTCTGGTGAATAAAATAAAAGGAATTATCCGGCCCTCGGATATAATTATAATTAAAGTGAAAATAATTGTATTTTATGATTTTCAGCTTCATAGTTGATTTTAAGTTCTTTGAAATTTATTTAAAACTAGTTTTGTTTAGTATCTGGTACATGCATTTAAATAATGATAGTATTTGAATTTATATCTTTTGAAGGTCTTTTAACATGGTATGAATTTAATGCTATATTTGATTATTTATGCTACTATAATTATATATATACCATAGTATAATATCTGGTAAAATTCTTATAACAAGAACACTTATCTAAGTACCAGTTATAACAAATGCTTTGGGTTTGTGCTAACATTTCAAAGAATTGGAAATTACTAAAACAAAAGTAATTTGAATCTAATTTTAGTTAAAATGGTAAAAGAGTTAGTTTTAAGTGAAGTCTCTAGTTCTAGATATTTTTTGTTCTTGATCTGAAGTTTATTTCTGAATATTTTATTTCATGTTCTCTTTTGAAAATGTGATAGCTATATACTTAAATTAGATGCAATTAAATTGATCTGAGTTTTAAAAATTGCAATTGCTGAAATTAAGTGGTAAAAATGTTGAATTCTTTTTCAAACATTTATGTTCCTGTTCTATGATAAATTTTCATACTTGAATATTTTGTAATGGTTAAGTGGTATAAAATTTATATTATATTTACAAGAATAATTATAAATTTGAGGATGTTCTGTGTTGGATGAAGAATATAAACTCTCCAGTAAATTATTACATTTAAAAATGTCTTTTTTGGGTCGTGCTAAGAAAGAAGATTTGAGGGTGTTAGCAGAAGAGTTAGGTGAAAGAGTAACATCTGGTCTTAAACTGGTAGATCTTAAGAAATTAATCACTACAAGTGTTAATTAAGACGAAGATTACGTTAAGGAACAGATAATTGTAATAATGGAGAGTAGGAAAGAACGTGAGGAAGCAGAACTACAAAAAGAAAGATTCGAACAAGAACAAGAGAGACTAAAATTGCAACTTGAATTGCGTGAACTTGAAAAAGAAAAGTTTGAACAAGAACAAGAAAGAATAAAACTACAACAAGAACACGAGTTGCAAAAACTCCAGTTGGAATCGGAAAGAGGACCTATAGTTATGCAAAATGATCCACAAAGATCAAGAGTTGAGCTTCGACACCTCATGCAAAAGTTTGATGATAAACAAACCGACATCAGTCTGTATTTGTTACTCTTTGAAAGGCAAGCAGAATGGGCTGTGATCCCATCGACGGATTGGGTATCTCACCTGATAGGACTGTTACCATATGACATAACCCAATTGATTGCCCGTGAACCGTCTGAATTGGCAAAAGAATATGACCATGTTAAAAAGCTGCTTCTTAAGAGATTTAAGTTAAGTCCAGAGAGATTTAGACAGATGCTTGTTCGACACCAGAAAAATGCAGAATCTACATGGAGTGACTTTGCATATGAACTCCACAATTACTGTCAAGAATGGGTGACTGGCTTAGAAATAACTACTTACGAACAACTTTTGGGTCTTATGGTGGTGGACCAGTTGAAGCGTCGTGTGCCTAAGGAAGTGAAGGATCATTTCGTGGAAGAATGGGGAAACATAACTTCTCCTATAGAACCTTCAAAACTTGAAGCTTATGACAACGTTCATGGGAACTTTAAGAGAAAAATTCCCGAGAGAAATGGGGAAAAGAATATTCCTAAATGGCGAACAAAACTTCAGGTTGATTCCAAAGCCAGAATAGAAAACTCTACTCCCTTCAGAAATCAAGTTCAAGGTAGTCCAGAGATTAAAAGAAATTCCAGAAATGAACAAAATATGGAAACACGAAGGCAGTTACTTTGTTATGAATGCGACTCAACTCAGCATTTGAGACCAAATTGTCCTGAATTAAAGAAGAAATCAACCACAACTGCTTCTATAAATAGAATAACTTACAGTTCAGAGGACAAGTTATTGGATCCTTTTATCCTGTCTGGAAAAGTGAATGGGACAGACATGTCTATTCTCAGAGACACTGGTTCAACTATTGATGTGATCTGCCAGAAGTATGTTACTTCAGATATAATGACTGGAGAACAAGTTTGGGTGAGGCATCTTCTGGATGAAAGTATGTCCTGCCTACCAATTGCTGAAGTAGAGATAGAATGTGAGTTGGGGAATATTCTTACAAAAGCAGCTGTGATTCAGAACCCATTGGATCAAGGCAGATATCTATTAGGAAATCGAACTGCTGCATTGCTTGAAGGTAGAAGGAAAGAAATTGGAATTAATCCTGAAGAAGTTAACGCCATCCAAACCAGAGCTCAGCGAAGGTTGAAGGAAATCGCCAACCGAGAGAAAGAAGCTGAAGCTGATCTAGGAAAAGGAGAAGACGCCGAAGCAGATGAAGTTTCTACACCGGAAAGTTCAGTGCTAAATTTTAGTAAGGATAACGAGATCATGTTACCCCCAGTTCAAGTTCAACAGGAACCTGCACTTTCACTCCTGGAAGTGAAACCTTCTGATTTTGCTATGATTCAAAGAGAAAGCCCAGAGTTACAGCCATTTTGGGAAGAAGCTTCTAAAACCAATAAAGAAGGATCGTCAAGTGATATACTCATCAGTAAGAATAATCTTTTGATAAAAAGGAGAACTGATAAAACAGGAAATGAGAGATTTTTGCTGCTTGTTCCAGAAAAATTTAAAGAACGTTTAAAGGCTCTATGCCATGAGGGTACATCAGGTCATTTAGGAGTTACAAAGACCAAAGATATTCTTTCCAGATATTTTTTTTGGCCTAACTGTTATAAAGAAATTGAAGACTACGTTCGCAGCTGTGATAAGTGCCAGCGTGTGGGGAAGCCAAATGACAGAAAGAAGGCTCCTATGAAATTAGTTCCAGTTATACAAGAAGTTTTCTCCAAAATTAACGTTGATGCTGTTGGACCTCTTCCAGTATCCACAGGTGGAAAACGTTACCTAATCACTGCTATGTGCCTATCATCAAAGTACCCTGATGCCATTCCTGTGGCCGATATCACTTCTACATCAGTAATTGACGCTTTAATGCAAATTTTCAGTAGAATGGGGTTTCCTAAACAACTTCAATGTGATCAAGGGACTTCATTTATGAGTGAACTTACCACAACCTTTCTAGAAAACACTGGGATTAAAGTAGTACACAGTTCAGTGTATCACCCACAGAGCAATCCTGTCGAAAGATTCCACAGAACAATCAAACGAATTCTGAGAGTTTTGTGCCTTGAAGCCGAAGCAGATTGGGAACAGGTGATCTGTCCTGCACTCTTTGCTCTTCGAACTGTAACACATGCAGCTACAGGATTTACTCCTGCTGAACTCGTTCATGGGAAAAAACTTACGAACACTGTTAACCTTACTGTTCGAACACTGGATGGATCCTGACGAGGAAGAGAGCCCTGTGACTAAATATGTATTTTCTTTAATCAACAGATTGAAGCAATGTCAAGAAGTAGCAGTAGAAAACATGGAAGCTGCACAGCTCAAGAACAAGACATGGTATGATAAAAGAGCAATCAAGAGGGAATTTCAAGAAGGGGATTTGGTTCTCGTAGTGGCCACTTCCAAGGCAAACAAGATCGCTCCTCATTGGCTTGGTCCAGGAACTATTTCAGGAAAAATGTCTGAAACAAACTACATTGTAGAATTACCTGGAAAGAAAGATAAAACTTAAATTCATCACGTAAACCCCTCGGAGATTAAAATCGAAGCCTTTACGAATTTCCCTGTGCCGTCAGAGCCTTTCTGGGACTTGCTGGTTCCCTAGTAGCAATTTTACCTCGGGCGATGATCGGAATTCCATCCCCAGGTGAATCGCCGATGATTGGCGATTCACCGGACTCACCCTAAACTTATCTTTCCCTTGGCAACTAATCCATTTTGTCCCCGTGGCCGGCCATTGGCCGATGTCCGGAAACTGATCGAATTCGAGGAGAAGCCGGCAAGAATTCGTTTGAAGGCCGAGGGAAATTTTGCTCTCAAGAAATATCGAAACGGTCGTTATTTTGTCGAAAATACCAATTAATAAACATTAAATAATTATAAAGATGTAAGTATCGAATATTAAAAACGACAAGTTAAAATAATGCAAAACTAAAATATTTTCCCAGAGCGCGTAATTCTTATATTGTAGTACTTCTAGTGACATATTATTAAGAGTACAAATCGAAGATATAACACCATCAAATTACTCACGCCAGAATTGTCTAATTTACTTACCCTGGAATCGAACCATGGATGTTGGTCTCCGAAGCGCGGTAACTTGGACACTGGACTGATATGGTACTAGTGATTCTTGGTATAGCAATTGTATTGTAGTACAAAACTCTACTATCATACAGACTTTGCAAGAAAATTGACCGACATTTTTTTTTATATATGGGGAATTTTTGGAAAATAGCAAATCCTCCGTAAATTTGGGAAAATGATATTAATTTATTTATTTTAGCAAAAAAGTATATATATCCCATATGAAAACATATTTAGTTTTTGTATTCATAATAAATAGTGTCGCCATCTATTTTGGAAAATTTTAATTGACGTGTACATTTTATGATATTTTTTTAAATGCAATTTAAGAGTTTACTTAATAATTTTGACATTTAAAAAAATATATTTCATTTTTAATTTTTTTAAAAAACTATATTTAGTTTGATTAACTTTTTGAAACATATAAACATATTTTTATTTTACTTAAAAGATGTTTAAAAAACGGACCAAAATGAGTTCGGCAAATTATAATGAAAACTATTTAAAAACAAGGACTATATTTTTATTTTATATTGAAATTGAAATGGAGAATTTATTTTTAATTTTAGAAAATTGTTCCTATATTTTTTTACACTATAAAAAAAAATGTATTTATGGATTTTATTGACGTATTAGATAAGCAATATATAATTATGGGGTTTACATTTTTTCAAAATATATTTTTACATTTAAAATTTTTCGTACACTTATTTTTAAAATATTTTTCACTTATTGCCAAAGCGAAATGTTTAGCAAATTGTATACTTGATTTAAATTTGAAATACATTCAAGGATCGCCTCTAATTTAGTGGAATTGCAAGAAAAAGAAACATAAGTTTTTTATCTCCTGTCTATGTCGTTTCAATATCTTTTGCCGATCAAAAAACGATGATCAGAAATTTCACCGGCCAACGATGTTGGGAAGATATCTTGTCCCGATGAGTTTAGGGTCATCGGCAGACGAGGAAATACGGGTGTGTTTATATATCAGTCTGGGAAATCGCCGATGACTTTGATGAATTCCGATCATTGGCCGACGAAACGCCATGCAGTGATTGCTACAAGAGTATGCGCATGCGCGATTTTGACGAAAACCTTAATGGTAGGTCCTTGTGCCATCACCTACTACCCTAACACCAATTTTAAATATCGTAAGTCAGTTTTTCGGGAGTTATGCTGACACAGACATATATTTTCCCTAGATCACTTTTTTGAGATCAGGATATTCCAAAACGTGGAGAAATGTAAAAAAAAAATCGACTTTTTTTACCGAATACTATACTTTCATTACCCCATGTACAGATATGGGTAATTGAAGGAAAAAAATGGGCGATAATCCACACTCTTGTATTTCGCAAGTTAATAAAGAAAACACAATATTTTATCAACAAAAAAAGAAAACAGATAAGTATCGAAGTTAAAAAAAAACTTGATATCAGAAGAATTCTTTATTAATTCCGATAGAATATTAATATTTTATCAAGGATAAGGGGCTAATGCAAGTATTACTTAGTAAATCTTTGATAAATGTAATAATTACAAAACTGGTTGAGGTAATTTATATTAGGTAAAAATATTTCAATTCCATATTTTCTCAATTTCAAAAAATTCACCTTTCAACCATAAAAAACTTATTTTCGAATGATTCTTTTAACCTTTAAAAACTGGGTGGGCGATACATCAATCAGAACTCCATAAGGGTGGTTGATTATATAATTTTTTACTGTAAAAAATAATTTGAATATTTTTATCTTCTTAATTTATGTTTCTACTTTTACTATAGCCTTCATAAAATGTACTTGGTACATTTTTCATTTAAATTTATGCCAGAAATACGTTAAAAAATTTGTCGCATTTTTTTTTTTTTTTTTTTTTAAATTTTATGTCTATCTTGCATTAAATTCATTAATGCCAGTCAATACTTTTCCTTTCCTTGTTGAACTAAGAATCTCGATATTTTGCTCATTTAAAAATATTTGCATACGTAATGTTTTCTGTAACAGGTTTTCTTATCAAAATCATTATTTTACTTTCGTTACCGAAATTCCTCTAAAAACATACAAAAGTTGCAATGAATAATAGTAATAATAATAATAATAATAATTATAATAATAAGCAAAACAGTTCTAACGTTTTTTTTTTTCAATTGAATTTATACCCTGCTCTGTTTTTTCTCTTCACCTAGTAATTCCAAAATCAAATACAGAAATACGTTTGGTTAGTGTTTACGCTGAATGATCTACTTTTTGTGCACAATAGCGGTTAATCTGGTTAGAACAGCTTAACGTGGATTCCAAACCACATCAAACATTCACGCCCATTCCTGTACCTATGGAATGCGAGACCAGAGAGCTAACCACACAGCAATTAAGTGGTCAATATACTTAAGGACCTCATTATTTAATAACATGAACTTGCATATAAACATGTTCATTAAATGTTCTATTTAGAAGCCTTGTTCTTCGCAGTCAATTAGAATGTCAATTTGTAGAGAATTTAAAAAAAAAGAAGTTTTGCCTCTGAACTAAGGATATCTCATTAATCCAGAGTAGTGTAAAGGGGTTACTAGGATGCTACTTCGTCAGCTCCTATTACGACCAAGTAGTTGATCAAGTAGACTAAATCATCTATCGTTTTTTTTTTTTTTTTTTGTCTTTTGTTGATCTGCTTTTAAATCCTATGCCCGAGGTATATTAGAATAAAGTTGTCAGCACTGGATTTGTCAGGAAAGAAAGTGTCTCTTGTAGGAATTTTGGTGTGAAATTATTATGGCTTCATTTCAAAATAATTTTTTTAAGTTTAATTAAAGCCAAAACTCTAAAGCAATGAATTTTTGGAGCCATGAAATAACAATCATCGAATTTTTTATTCTTTTGAGCTGAATTAGCTCCCTCTTACTCCCGACACTTCATCAATCCGTTCTGATGAAATTTTGCATAAAGAAGCATTATAATTCTTCTCTACAGCAATGACGTCGCTTTCCCAAATTTTCAAATGACTTCATGCACCAACTGACATCTCAATTGAATCTGAACAGCCAATCATAAACGCTTTATTTATGTAAAATCTTAGCAGTCGACTATGATGTCATAATTTTTTTTAACCCTATTTGTCTATGACAAACAAAGTTTAAAACCAGTAAGCAATGCTAATTTCTATTTTACATGTCGGTGTTTACTAAATCTTTTAGAATGGTTTCATAAGCTTGAAATAATAAATGGAAGACCAAATAAGCTGGAATGAATTGACAAATCTCTATAACTGAACATATTTTCTAATGTGTAAGTGGAAGCTTTCTATATACGCATTTATTTGAATTGTTTCTTAATACTTGTGTTTTATGGGATTCCGGTGCATTTTCTATGTTCTACCTAATCTCAGGTGGTTTAAAACTTTTAAACACTAAACCCAAACGATTTTGAAAGTTAGTTAAGGCTTGTTTTTGGGCCATTTTGTTATTCTTTTTCCCTGTAAGATATTTACTTCAGAGTTCCGAATTTATGGATTATAAGTAGAATGTTCGCCTAGATTACTGGAGGATTCAAATTTGATTCCCAGCTTTACACTGTTCCATAAATTCTTCTATTTAAATTGAACAAGCGAAGGCTCTGCCAGAATTATAATTTTTAAGGTCACTACTCCTTGGTTATGCACGTACAAGGAATTTTAGGAATACTTTTCTTTTTACATATTTATTTTACTGGTTTTGACAAAGATTTGATTCTCACAAAACACTTTGCACTATTGGTCAAAATTCCAAGTCTGGTGCAGATTCTACCCTTAAGTGATTTACGCCAAAAAATAGAAGGCACAATTTTTTTAATTACAAGTGAACTGCCTATGATCATGTTAACTGTTTTATGCAAAGGGTCATTCCATGGTAACTTACGTTACATTTGGACACTTTCAGTTAACTGTTTGTATAAATATAATAGCAAAAAGTAATTTAAAAAAATACTGATTTGATTTCTTAAATGAACTAATAAAACCTAATTTTAAAATGATAGTAGTATTTTAAAGATATTTATATAATTAATTTAAATGCAGTAACTTACGTTACACTAAAAGGGAATAGAGTAAAAAGTTCATTTAGTTTTGGACACAATTCTGTTCTGTTTAACACATGGGTGCCCCCCAGGAATATTTGCAAGGGGGTGCAAGACTAGATTTTTATCAAAATCATTATTTTTTTTAGAAATATTAATTAATAATTATGCATTATAAATTATACTCTTTGAGAATAGTTAAAATTCATGGTATATATTTTTGAAAGCGCAATCCTGTTAAAGAGAAAAAAATACAAAATATTAAATTATATATTTTTAACGATTTTTTTATCATCCAACTAGATCTCACGGTATTCAAGAGATAGTGTTTAGAATAGAGGAACTCGAAGATGCAAAAATACAGAAGAGTAAATTTTTTTTATTTCTTCCAAGTTTTGGATATAATGGAAAAAAAAAAAAAAATCAAACTGAAATTCGAAGGCAGTAATGAAATTTGTTGTATTGGATTCAAAAAATAGATTTCAAGATAATATATCTGATTACTTTAAAACAAAATATTTTCCTAGAATTTTGAGAACTACACAGGAAATGATTATAAAAGGAATAAATACTTCTACTCATCAGTCTCTAATAATCATAGATATAAGCGCCAGAAAATCATCACGGAAGTATATATAAAAAACGGCAGAGGAAAGAAAGAAAAGACTAAATTAATAGAAAAAAAAAAAAAAATGCTCATTGTAACATAAAAGTATAAACGGCATTTGTGTCTTTTTTAATTTGGAATTTACATCTTTTCCCTTATTTTTTTAAAATTTCAAGAGCCAGGGTGGTGCAAGTGTACCCTCCTGGGGGCACCCATGGTTTAACATTCTGGTGTTTTAAAGTTATGTACATTTCCTTCCCTAATATTTTAGAATTGCAATTTAAAATTATCTGTATTAATTTTTTTTTTTATAGCAATTTAATTGAGAGTAACTTACGTTATGATAACTTGTGTTACACATTGGCACGTTTCAGAAATGATATACCAATTGCTTTATTTTTTTTAAACTAATTTATACTTTAATTTATTAAGAGGTTTAAAAAAAAATACTATAATGTTGTGTGTATAATTTACATTATTTTACAATTATCAAAATTTAAAAATATTATAATTAAAAAATATAAATAAAAAAAGGAATATTCATTCTTCAAGCATTAGGTTTTATTCTTCTAATTTATAAAGCCCACTACTACATATTGTTGGATTTTATGAATAAATCTTTCTCTTTATAAAATAATTCATCTGCATGATTGGATTATTTCCAGTTTGAATTAAATCTTTCATTTCAATTTTGAGATTTGTAATAAAATGCTGAAACCACCACACTGCCTTTAAAGTTGTCATCTTTCGTGATAGTTATTATACTTAGATACAGTGAATCGTCATAATGACTCATAATACCAAACATTCACTTTCAAGATTCTATGTTTTATTCTTGTGAAGCTTTAGAAGAAATTCAATGGCTTTTCCGTCACAAAATTTTTAAACAGATATTTTAATATTCTGCCATAGGGAAGCTTTTCGGTAACAAAACTTTTAAATGGAGATTCTAATATTCTGCATTGTGTTAGCTATGAAAAATAGGTTTGCCAGTTTTGACTTGGAATTTTTTCCACCAGCAGTGATCTATATTTTTTTTATTGTGAATTTTAATGTCTGATTTTGAGTTACCAGCACAAAATGCTCAGCTTTATTAACAATTTGTTTTCTTATTAGCTAGCACTCTTACGTTTTTTTTAAGATCTACTCTCCTATAACATATTAATATCAAAATGTAGAAATCAATATTGATAAATAATATAACATTAAAAATTTCTTAATCGATATTCTTAGGCTTGATTAGAAAGAATATTTTGTCATTATAACATTGCAATTAAAACTGAACCTGAGGAAATTCCTAGAAACAAAAGAAATATTCATTCAAATTATTTATTTTTACTTTAGACAGTTTTGAAACCATAAGTGAATAAATATATTATTTTTTTTGTGAAAGTTTAAGTTAGTATTCGGCGAAAAATTCTCCATCGATACTTCAAGTTCTATCCTTTTGGTAACTTACTTTACAAATTTTAATTATTTTATAATCAATTATAAAAAATATAAACGAAATAAAAATATAGATTTCTGTTCAGTACATATCTAAAAGTTAGAAAAATTTATATTAACAAATATCTTTATTTTCATGATGTTTTAAAAAAAAAAAAAAAACCACATTTCTGGTAACTTACGTTACATGAAACCATCAATTTTAAAATAAATGAAATACAAAAATTTAATCATTGAAAAACTTGTTTAAACCATTTTTACTATTATTTAAGGTTAAAAACCCTTTGTATAACTATAGAAAAAAAAATTTTTTTTTTTACCCACTTTTAAAATCACACTACCCACTTCCATCAAAACAGAACAAACTCGATTATAATTCAAGAGTGTTTTCAACTTTTAGAAATTAATGTATTTAAAAAATGAACTACTAAGAATGAACTTTGAATCTTTTTGTACATAAAAATGTGTAAAAAAATATTTTATTAAAATTTTAATTTTTACAAGTTTTTCCTTCTTTGCATGGAATAACCTTAAACAATTTTTGGGGCAGAATCCTCTAAGGACTTACCGCACAATTTAACCATCACCACAAAGCTTTATTTTGAATGAATAAGAAATACTAAGTGAATGATTAAAAACAGGTACATGGCTTACTCATCCATAAGGTGATGCAAACGTACAGTTCTGTATGTTTAGCTGAAAGTTTTTAATATTTTAGGGAAATTGTTACCTTTTGGCCTATGTATTTCTGATATGATGCACCTATGAAAATGTAAAACATATTCGTAGTCTTAATTAGGGCTGAAAATATTTTTGTATTTATAGACATTATTTTTAATGTCTATAAATATAAAAACATTATTACAAATGAAATTTATTTCAAATTTCTTAATTCATTTAAATCAATTTCCACAGAAATATTCAGTTTTGTGCACAAGAGTCAACAAGGTAGTGATTGGGATAAATTGTCGTGTTTTGATCAATTTTTCAGGCACATGTGTTACACAAGACCCAAACTGTTTTAGAGTTTGCATGGTCTTTAAAAGTCCTTATTTTGCTTCTTGGTTCTTTCATTTTTTATAGATTTTTTTGTTGTTGTCTTAAAATATTTTTGGCTATCACAAATTTTATTTTCCTATTGCTCTCTGCAACTGGTTTTGGACGCATTTTCTATTTGATAAAGCAGTTTTATCTTCCAAATTGCTTAGAATTGCTGATTTTCGGGGAAACTTCCCTTCTTCCTTGTTCACATGTGAATAGACTTTCGTTAGACAAAGAAAAAAAAAAGTTGGCCAAGTTATGATTAAAATTCCAATTAAATGTTATTTAATTTGTTTATTTGACAATTTTAAATCTTATATTGTAATGTTTTGAATTTATGTGTAAAAAAAGAAGTTTTTGTTTTCCTCACTACAAATTTACCAGAGGTCTTCTAAAAAAAGCAAGTGTTCGTTAAAAGTAATTTTCTAAAGTTGTGTGAACCCTGTGCTTCATAATGTTGTGACAACTTATACATTTCTGTTTAGTAATTTTGAACATGGTTAGATTACAACCTACTTGATGTGAGTTTCTCAAGTTTCTTTCCAACTGTTACAAAAAGCAGGCATAATATCCTAAATGTCATTTTATTGGCATTATAATTTAAGCTGCATTTCACTGAACTTTTCCTTATTTTTTTTTTAACTTGAACAATCTGACAGAATAATTTAATATAAGCAGCATTTGTATATAATTCAGTTAGCAAGTTGCATTTGCATAAATACTTAAGCATATTAAAAACTGTTAGGGGGGAAAAAACCCGTCTTTAAACATAAAATTGAAAAAGAATTCTTTATTTTTGATCTGTAGGATTTTAAATTTTAGTGTTTAGTTTTATGAAAAGGTCGTCTGACTTTTTAAAATTAAACTGATCTCTTAGGTTTTCCTCTATAGTCCAAGTAAAAAGTATCATAAAATACTCTTCACCTTATTTTCTAAATATGTTCACATTTAGTAGATATGCATGAAATTTGTTATCCATATTCATTTAAATTAAATATTTAATTATTGATTTGCCAAAATTATCCATAAGAATTTTCAATTTAATTTCTATTTAATGAAGATATTTTTTTAGACATTTAATAACTCTTTCTTTATTATTATAATAATAATTACTATTTTTATAAAATTGTTACTAGTTGTAAGAGTTCTCTATTCCTTTGGAAATAAATTTTTTTGTTCGTGTTTATTAAATGATGGAAAATGTTTTGTAGTTCATAAATAACTTTTAATAGTTGTCCTTTGAATGTTGAAAACCAAATTAATCTTTGCGTATTACCTGTGTCTTATCAATTATTATCATTGCTTGTATCAGGGGTCGCAGACGTCCTATATGTCCTATAAATCCTATATTTTTTTAAAAATCGGTAAAAACGTCCTATATTGTCCTATATTTTAAAATTGTCCTATATATCCTATATTTCTACATTGATTCGATCTATATTTTCTTCGAATTCGTAATAACGGCGCCGTTTGTTGCCATTTTTTAATATTTCGGATTCTTTGGCGCGATCGTAGGTGAAAAAGACTTGACAAAAACGATGTTTGTAACTGCGGCGCAGCGTTTTATCTCTTGTGACGTCACGTGCTACATAACCTACAACTCAACTGGACCGGCGGGAGTTGTAAACATGTGAACATTTCAATAACAATCGGTCGTGGGCTCCCGATAGCCTAGACGGTATAGTATCGAGCTCGTAACCGGAGGGTTACGGGTTCTGTCCTCGGTCCGCGAAATATCGGTGTGTACCTAATGGGGGCTGGTGCACATTAAACTGTTGTGGCCTCAATGTCCTCTCGTTGGTGTGGTGGGGTCGGAGAGAGGGGTTTACACTAGAAGATTTCGATCTCGTTTTCTTCTAGATGCTCAAAATTACGAGACGTATTTGGCTGTGTTAAGCACTTTATAAGTGGCAGAAATAGACAGTCGGTGGTTTCAAAACAAAACAATCGGTCGTGAATTTCTGATCTGATTTCTCCTCCAACGTAATAAATTAATTGGCCATAATGCAGAGAGAGATGCAACAAAAGAACTCTGCCTCGGGAAAAACGGATAAAAACAACTTGGGATTAACTTGCAGGACTACTAAAGAACATTTTGAGTGCTTAGTCAATAATTGATGAAGGAAACAAAAGGGTTAAGATTTACTGTATGATGTCAGATGGCGATTTTTTTATTCCGAATCCTGTACGGATTCTGCGTCATGAATTGTTTACATCAAACCGCTCCAAATTATGGCAACCATAGGCAGTTACTTATCTTGTTCTTAAAAATGGCAGGGCTGCCATTTTTTTGCGAAAATCGCCTTGGCGCAGAATTCGTACCAAATTCGAAATATTCGCCCTTATTTTTCATAAAAGTCGCCAAAATTGAAAATTACGTCAATACGTTGTGTTGTCAAATCCAAACGATCACTAGGGTTGCTTTAAAACCAAGTGCCGGGTTCGCCACATTCGGCGATAAATCTCCCACTTTTCGCCGCCAATCCAGCCGACACTGAACAGTAAATCTGAATCAACAAAAGAGTGCAAACAGGGATAAAAAGAAAATACTTAAAGAAATTGGAACAGTTAAAAATGCTGGAAGCAAAAGACTCATGATTGCAAATAATGTAATTAATAAAACTTGATTTAGGGATGGAATATTGAGGCAATAACGGATCACGTATTCAGGATCAGGCGATTTTTTTTTTTTAAATGTGTTATTCTCTTAAATTCAATATAACGAGTATATAAATGTATAACGAGTTAATTTTGAAGTTCAGTAGCAACTGTGTGCAATTATTTGATGTTTTATATTGTCCTATATTTTTTTTGAAAAAATCCTATATATTCTTATTTTGTCACTTTGACCCCTGTTGTATTGTTTTTTTTTATTTACTAAACATATTACTTTATATTAAGGATAGCTAGTAACTTCTCAACATGAATGAAAAAATGAAACTCCACTTCCAACGTAGGTGTGACTTCAAATGGTTAAAGATCGATTTACAGGTGATTTATATTTTTTATCTTTACCTATGTGTAGTTATTGCTTTTTAAGTTATATAAAACTAATCATTTGTGTAAAATGCAGACATGAAACATAGACATCTGCTTTTTTAACAAAAACCAAGCAGTCTTAAAATTGATACAAATCTGGAGTAAAATTTTATGATTGAGGAAGGGATGATGCATTTACTAATCTTATCTTGCAGATTACATATTGCTTACACATCACCTATTTCATAATGTTGCACCTTGCCGATTTACACATTGCCAATGGCTGGAATATCAGTTGGCAAGTTGATTGAGAGATCATTGTCGGATATTGACTGAAATGTTATCTACTGGAACACAGTGCTAGTAACTGGAACAATCCAGGTATTGAGCAAGCATTATGATCCCAGTTAGTGGTCACAGGTTGGTACTGATTATGGGAGTTGACATGCTCACAATTAGAGAATGTTGATTTAATGGAGCTGCCAACCATTGGTTTGTCAGTTAGAAACTTGTTTCTTCAGTTAATAGCATAAAGCATTTAGAGGATATTAATCACTGGGAATTAGTGACTGAGAACATTGGCTTTCACACCGATTAGTAATGTGTAAATTAGTTTTAACAACTACAGCATTGAGATGTTTACTTGTAGCAGGGCTTCTGAGATGATATCTGAGATCTTTGAGATTCTTCCTGACTTAAGGCTGATTTACACACTACAAGTTGACATACCAGTTGAGAGTGCCAGTTTGTAACGTTGCTTGGCTTCTATATCCAGTAGGTCAAATATTTTTTATTTACTGGTACCAGTGATTCCCATCATCTAATCATTTGTGCTCTTCTTTGGCCACTAACAGATGGCACAGCAATCGTTCCGCTGGTATCACAAAATTGACAATCTGAACTGGAATGCTGGTAGAATGTAACTGACCCTTTTATAGTTATTTTTATGGTTGTAATCACCAAGATTCCAGCCAAACTGATTGTCGCCTTTATAGCAGCTTCCACTGAAGTGATAGTTGTAATCTCTAAGAATATCTTTGGTGTTTTGGATGTTTTGTTGGATGCTTCTGCTGAAGTGGGTTGCAATCTCCAAAATAGTTTCTAATAGTTGCTATTGGAGATTTGAAAATATTTTGGTTTTCTTTTAGGCCATTTTTTCTCCGCATGGACTGTCTGACCTTTGGAATGAGCTGGTTAAAGAAAAGGAAATCATGCTTCCGAAAACAGGTTGGTATCTTGTTCATTATATTACAATAGCTACACCGCTGTTCTGTGTACACAATTATATTATTCAGTTATTTTTACATTTTGCCTGTTTTCACACCTGAATGATGCTTTATGACATAAAATTTATCAGCTTATTACCAATGTACTATTTTGATTACAAATATTCTAATGTGCATTGCTATTTCTAGGCCCTCTACACGTAAGTCTTTCTGATGTGTGCAATTATCCTGGTGAATGTGGTTGCTGGTTGTGTGTGAACTGTGAGCGTAATGCAAATGTCATCAAGGAAACACATTTACAAGAATCGGATTCAAAGGCTATGTTATCTAAGACTCTTATTAAATCTTGGACTTGGGATCCAGAAATAAGTAAGTTGCTTTGCCTCAATGTGATTTCGATTTGTAGATTTTAAATTAAGTTTTTTTATTTTATAATGTATTTTCTTATTTGAATTAATATTTTATGTTTAAAGTTATGAATATTAATGTAGTATGATTTATATTTGATAGAAAATTATATTTATTTTTAAATATTTATTTTAAAATCAAACTTAATGTTTTCTTGCGAGATACATTTTTCAAAATAATTTATATCTTAGAAAAAAATGTGAAGAAACTTGTTGCATAGCTTTGCTTATCAATTTTATATAATTTTTTTTAGTAAAAAGTTAATAAAAAATGTGTTAGACACAATGTTTTTACATTATTGTTGCACATTTGAGATATCGTTGCATTAAAAAATCACAGTATTAGTTTACCACTGTAAATTTAGTGATTGACCTCATAAAATTAATCTGAATAGAAAATAGTAATGCAAGTTACCATTAAAAGAGTCCCAAAAATCTGTCTTTTCAAACGACATTGTGTATTTCTAAGCATTGTCTGCATGCATGACAAAATAGTCTGCAGCCGCATACTATAACAATGCATCCGAGATGAATGCTTGCCATATTTCTCTCTTTGTGGTTCTAAAAATTTTTGCATGCACTCAAATCCAGTAAAGCATCAATAATTACATGTCCTGACCATTTCTAGCTGCAACGTATTTGCAAAGCTTATACAAAGGCTCTGTCTGTTTGAGGTCAGCATTAACTTAAAACGGCATATACATTTGTTATGTGTCAAATAAAGGTTAACGTTAAGATGAGTTCACCTGTTAAAATTCAAATGCAAGTTATGACCAGAAGTGGTGAAAATTTCAACATTTACAACTCGTACATTTTTTTCACTAAATGTCCCCATTTCTTAACAACTTCATCTAAAGTAAATGTTGCTAAAAATGCTAAAGCAAATGTTGTCTTTGCAACTCTTCAATTCATGTAGAATTCTAGGATCAAACCATTATAATATTTTAACTTCATGTACCACAATTGAAGTATGTATAGAAGCAGTCTATCAGTGACTGTGGCATTTCAACCTAACTTTAAATTTTGCCTTGAGTTTATCATGATTTGTGTTCTTCATTGCTCATTTCTTTCAGGTGTGGAACAACTAAAAGAGTGCCTAGAGCTGATTCATAATGAAAGGCATCTTCTTGGCCGCGAAGCCTTCAACTCGACTATATCGGCCACCCGCCTGAAACAGCGTCTTCTTGTGGTCCACAGATACTTTTCTGCATGGCCACAGCGGAAAGAAGCACCTGCTCATTCTTCTCCTCTTGTCAAAGGGCAGAGTTTAAATTCTGAGGATTCTAATTGGTAATTCTTTTAGTGTTTTTTATTAACCTTACACTAAACGTTCATAAATTATACTACTGATACACACTTCTCTGTAAGTTATGTTAGCTATGCTGTGTGGCTTTGGGTAGAATTTAAAAAATATATATATTTCTGTAGCACTGTCTGTGAAAATTATGAATAATTAAAATTATATATCTATTTTTATATCTCTTAACTTTTGAGTTGGGTAGTATTTTAAGCATTATTTTAACAAATAGGCTGATTTTTTAATTTTTTTGCCTTGGTACTTATCAAATAAAAAAAGGCATGGCCTTGTGTATCAAAAGAAATCTTAGTGAGTTAAAAAAAAAAAAAAATAATAAACACAAATATCCTTACAATTTTTTTAGTATCAATATGACACACTACTCGTTAAAAAGATTTTTAACAATCCAAACATGCAATTTAATAAATAATGACTTAACTCAATAAATCCTTGCTTAAAATGTCTGATTTTAGAAAAAAAAAATATAAATGTCTTTTTACTGAAAAAATTTAAGTGAAAACAAAATTTATTGTTTTTAAAAGTGAATAGTTTTTTTATGAAAGAGCTTTAATTGGTAACCTAAAAAATGACTGTTGACTTTCAAATTTAGGAAATTGTCGAAATCCAACTAATTTTCTCTGTAGTCTGTTCATTATCCTTCATTATTATCCAATAATATAAAAGTTAATTTCCTCATATCAACAGCTTAATTTAAACCTATTGATCAATACATTAAATGATTACTTTACTGTCAATTTTACTTATTCTTACAGCAGTGGCACAGATGAGAGACCCTTAGCAACCCTAGCCCGTGTTGGTTGCACCATTGCGATGAGCTTTGCCTTTGCTTCTCTGCGTCGTGCTTGGAGATCTGGTGAGGACTCTGATCTTTGCAGCGAACTTCTACGGGAGACTCTACGGGCTCTGAGAGCATTGCCCGAAGCGTCCTTGTTTGAGACTGGGTGTATATCTTCTGTTTGGTTGGATACTGTGGAGAAGGCTTCTGCGTTCTTGCGTTCTGTTGTGCTGGAGTAAGTGATAAAGATGCTTTTCTGACTTATGTTTTAAGAGCATGAAATTGCCACAATTGAAAATATCATAACTCTTGGAATTATTTCTTTAAAATAAGATTTTGTAATGTAATAGTACTAAATAACATATACCACTGCACTGTCAAGGTTCAGTAACCCAATTTAAGAAATTGTTTATTGTTATAATTATTTGAGAGGAAGTCCTAGTAAATTAAAAACTCTAAAATGGCATCTAATATGTTTTATTTTATATTTGAAATCCTTACATCAATGCCTATGTAGTAGTGCCTCCTGCAATAGTCTTTTGCTTTTTTTTAAAAAAAAGTTTCATTTATAATTGATAAACATTAAATGAAAATAATTAGTGTCATTTTTTTTAAGTGATAATTTTCGAATCTACTCACCAAATTTCAAGGCTTTATACAAAGTAGTTTCTAAATGAACTGGGCTAAAAGATTGTAACATAGCGAGTATAGGGAATGATTTTTACCGTATCCTTACTATTAAGACTGTATAAAATGTAGATTGTTAAAACTTCATAATTTAATGTCGTTCTGCACATTTATACAACACTCATTTTTCATAATTTTATGCAAAATTTTATATGCAAGATACCAGCAAAATTAAAACATTTCACAGTTGATTCAAGCACATCACAATCTTTCTATAAGTAGTTTGATTTATTTTGCGTCTTTTAATGATGATTGAACTTTGGCTAAATGAATTATTGTCTTGACATAACTGTAAAGTATGGTTTGCCCAACAAAATAACAGGTATTATAAGGACTAGATTCAAACCAGATTTTGTGGTTGACTTTCACTGTACTTGCACATCAGAATACCATAAAATGTTCTCATTAAAATTATTGCATAACCTCTCATTCTTAGAGATTTTCCTGCGAATCTGGAGAATTCTAAGAGCTGCATTGAGATTCCTGCAGAGGATAAGCAGAGCTCACTGGCAATCCTTCTGGAGCTTGCCATTCAGCATGCAACCCTGAGAAGCATTCTGGATGTTGTCTTACTACTTCTTAAGCTGTGGAAGAGTCAGATGTGTGTCCTGGACAATAGGTAGAGCTTTTGTTTAGCATAATTTTAGTGTTCTGTACCTCAATGATAAAAACAAAACACTTGTAACATTTCCTTTTGGGGACTGAAACACTAAAAGTTGCATAATTCATGTATTGATCATATGTTGTTAATAAAATGTTATCACACAGTTGATCTATAAATATACAGATATGGACAATAAGAATATTTTTTAAATTATTTCATTTTTAGAAATTATTAAGGTATTTTGTTTGAGAAATCTTTTTTTCCCCTTTCATATGATTATGTATAGCACCAAATGGAAGATACAGATAATTTCATGATGAACCCCTTACCTGCCGAAGAAACTTACCGAGATTCAATCCACAAAGCCACCGTTTTTGACATAGGCATGTGTAGTTATGCAGAAAATTTAATTTTTTTTTTTTTATAATTATGTATATTTATAATTTTAAGTTAGAAAATATGATTCTTAACATCGGATGACAGCCAAAATGATCTTAAGAAATGTTTAAAACATTTTTAAGAGCACACATTTTTTTAAATTTTCAAAATTAAAAATTTGAATTTTTTTTGTTAATATGAAAATTTAGGTAAGAAAATATTATTTTTATCGCTGGATGATGTTCAAAATTATCTTGGGAAATGTTTAGCACCATTTTAAGAGAAAATTATTTTGAAAATTTTAAAATTGCAATGCAATCAATCGTATTTTGGATAGGCCCTTGGCAGTTAACACATTGGCTTAGCGAGGCGTATATAAAAGCTTGTGGCAAGCAAGGGGTTAAGTCACACCTGTGTCATCATAATTTGTTAACACTTGACATCTTTTGGAAGATACCTGTCTGTTCCCCACCTTCCCTTTAGTTTCATAAAGGCAGAAAAGTAAAAGAAAAAAAAAAGAAAAAAAAAAAAAAAAAGACGTAAAAGTAGAGGATTTCATATTGAACTTTTAACTGGAATATTGTTTTAGTATATATAAATATTTAAAATTAAACGAAATAAATTTAAACTTGTTAAATATTTTTGCTGTACATAAATTGTACTCTAGAAAATTGACTGTATATTCATTGACTGCCAAGTGTATTATACCAGTAAGCTCCAAATCACGAGTTATCTTTTGATTGGCAATCAACTTGTTAACTTCCTGCTTGATGGCATCCTGGCTTAGTTGGTATAGGCAAGAATAATATTCATATTAATTGGAATCCTGTGATGTCTGCATAGTACTTAAAATAACTTGTGCAGCATTTCCAATTTGATGGTTATGTTACAAAGTAGTCACTGGTCATGTACAAAGGCTCACACAGAGTCTGAATACAGAAGTATTCAGGGTTTAGCATTGGTGAAATAACAGTAATTTTATAAAGACTAATGTCAGGGTCACGTGCCTATTTTTATAACTACTTCTACTGTAACTTAGTTTGAAAAATTGATTATTAAAATGGCATTTGTTCGAAGTGGTTGGTTTTTTTATTTGTGAATCAAGATCACGACTGACATAATGTGCGGGGAAACCCCAATGGATTTCGAGTAATCTGTTGGTGTATTTCGATAACTGTTTGGTGGATTTTGATGATTGGTTGGAGGATTGAGGGTTTCAAAGCTGTGTGAAAAGTAAGGATTTTCGATTGTCGTTTAGATTGTGGATTTTGAGCGGTGTTAAAGATTTTGGATTACGAGCTGTGTGCAGATTGAGAATTTAGGGATATATAGTATTGGGGAGTATAAGTTCATCACTTTGAATATCTTGGGAACTATTAAGAAGTTTTAAGATTTGTGGAAGTTGATTTTGGGAAAGTATTGGATGTGAAATGGCGTTTTTAGGAAGAGCTTTAAAGGTGGACTTGAAGTGTCTAGCGGAAGAATTAGGAGAAACTGTAACGGAAGGCATGAAAGTTGCCGGTTTAAAAAGGATGATATTAGCAAGTGCGGAGTATGAAGAGGGGTTTGTGGAAGAATTATTGAATAGAATAGTTGGTGAAAGGGAGGAACTTAAACGCCAAGAAAGAGAAGATGAAATTAAACGCCAAGAAAGAGAAGATGAAATTAAACGCCAAGAAAGAGAAGATGAAATTAAACGCCAAGAAAGAGAAGATGAAATTAGACGTCAGGAAAGGGAATTTGAATTAGAAAAGTTGAAGATAGAAGCAACGATGGTGAATAATGGTATTATAAGAGAGACGGATGCACCGAACGAAGGAATTAGAGAACAAGTACCAGGGGGATTGCATAAATTAATGCGTACCTTTGATCCCAAAGAAGGCGATATAAGTTTTTACCTAATATTGTTTGAAAGACAAGCACGAAGAGTTCAAATTAAGGAACAAGATTGGGTAACGAATCTTGTTGGGCTATTGCCGTTAGAGATGGCGAATTTGATTGCCAGGGAGCCTGAAGAAAAGGCAAATGACTACGAGCACGTGAAGAATATGTTATTGAAAAGATTTAAATTGAGCACAGAAGCATTTAAAATCAAATTTAAGAGGCATTGCAAATCCGCTGAGAACACTTAGCGAGATTTTGGATTTGAGTTGGCGAACTATTTTAATGAGTGGATTTCGGGGCTAAAAATCAATGATTTTGACGGTCTGAAGCAACTGGTCATTGTAGAGAAGATGAAGGAACACGTATCAACAGATATACAACAACATTTTATTGATGATTGGGGTAGGATTGTTACAGTTGACGCTCTTGCTGGGAAGCTAGATGAGTATGAAAATGCAAGGCAATATAATCAAGCCACTAAAGCTACATCGTCTCAACCGTATAGAAATTCCTATCGGGAAAAATCTACCACGTTCAATGGAAGGAATCATATGTTTGGTGAAGGATATAGACAAGAGCCTAACAACCGCAGTACAGGTGGATTCGATAAACGAAATTCTTTCCAAAAGCCAGTTACTTGTTTCAACTGTGGACGAGTAGGACATTTGGCAAGATTTTGTTGGGACAAGAAAGCAGGGAGGGGAAGAACGGAAGGTAAAGTTTCAGAAGCAAAGGTAGCGGAAGCGCAAATAGCTGAATTCAAGGTAATTGAAGAAGGAGATGATGAAAGCAAAGTAGTTACGGCGAGGTTCAACGGCGGAGTTGTAAGGGAAAACAAGGAATGTGACGCAGTTCAACCAAGAATGTCTGATCTCAAGATAGTAAAAATTTCGTATGGTGGAGCTGAATATGAAGCAGTAGTAGATTCAGGTGCACAAATTAGTGTGTTTAAAAGCAGTGTAGTAGGAGAAGAAGTGGATTACAAAGGACATATAATGCTACAACCTGCGTTTGGTGATTCTGTGAAGGCCGAACTAAAAGAAATAGAAATTGGTTTGGTAACGAATGGGTATATTACGCCGGTGATTAAAACGGTGGTGGCAACTATGGACGGATTGAATGCTGATATACTGTTGGATACTGAAACGTATGAAGCATTGTTAGAACAAGAAAAAATATACAATCCCAGCTTTACAGCTGCTATGAAGTTAAGGTCTGATTCCCGAATTGAGCTGTCGGGAGGGAGTGTAAGTAGTGAAGAGGGAGGAGCGGAGCCAACAATAGGAGAGTGTGATGACAGGGAGAGCGGAAATAATACAGAAACATTCAAGAAACAGCAACAGATTTGCGACACTCTTCAAGAAGCATGGAATTTGGCTAAGCGGAACAAAGGAGGATATGTGATAGGAAACAACATCCTTTACCATGAAGAGATAATGTGTGGGAATAGAATAAGGCAGTTGGTGATTCCTGAAGTTAGGAAGAGTAAAATACTTGAAATCGCGCATGAATCGGTGTTTGGAGCACATCTCGGAGCTCATAAAACTATGCAGAGAATAAAATTTTCTTTTTATTGGCCAGGAATGGTCAAGGAAATTAAAGCATATTGTAGTTCCTGTCATGGTTGTCAGTGCAGGAAAGTAATTCGGGCGGTTGACAAAATTCCGATAACACCTGTGTCCCGTCCGGAACTGCCATTCCAAGTGGTAAACGTAGATCTAATCGGTCCTGTAGACCCAGCGTCATCTCAAACTTTGTTTGATGGACCAGCATTCCAGATGGCCGGAAGCAGTCCCGCTCAAGTCATTAACGGCTAAGAGCACATGTGAAGCACTGCTGGAAATATTCAGCAGAACAGGGATTCCAGAAATGATAGTAATGGACAATGCGACAAATTTTACGGCTAGTTTAACGCAAGAGTTTTTGAAGATGTTAGGAGCTTGTCCGCGGTTTTCAACACCATACCATCCAGAGGGGAATGGGTTGATTGAGAGATGGAACCAAACTTTTAAAAATATGTTACATCACATTATTAGAGAAGAAGGAAGAAGTTGGCATCGGTACATACCGTTCTTACTGTGGGCTTATCGGGAAGTCCCAAATGCAACTACAGGCGTACCACCTTTTCTGCTAATGTATGGAAGAGATCCGAAGGGCCCGTTGTCTATATTGAAGTCAATTTGGTCTGGGGACATGGTGTTACCACTGAATATTAAAGGATCAGTAGAGGATTATTTAAAGGAGTTAAAAGGAAAGTTAGAAGCAGCAACTCAAAAGGCAAAGTTAACAAGTGAGGTGCAGCAAGGTAACTACGCTAGATATTACAACAGTAGGAAAAAGCATCGAGAATTCGCACCTGGGGATCAAGTGCTTGTGTTGTCGCCTGATTCAACCAACAAACTATACGCAAGGTGGACGGGTCCAGTTAGGGTTGTTAGAAGAGCAAAACCAAATTCGTATTATTTGCAGATGCCTGGAGGTAATTTAAAATTACCGCATGTTAACAAGATGAGAGAATACAGAGCGAGAGTTCAAACGGTTGGAGTGGTTTATGATATTGATGATGAGTTTGGCGAGATATATGAAACACCAACAATTTCTGCAACTGGAGAACAGGAGGAAGCATTGGAAAGAGGGAAATTGGATTACCTACCTAGGAAACAACAAGATCAACTGAAGGACCTTTTAAATCGACACAAAACGTTGTTTTCTGGAAAAATAAAAAGAGCTAAAGTGGGGGAACATGTGATAAAATTGAAGACTGAGGAGGAGACGATGAAACCAAAAACTTATAAGATACCGGAGAACTTAAAGAGGAAAGTGGACGCACAGATAGATGAGTTGTTAGAGTTAGGACTAGTCGAACCGGTTGTAAGTGAAATAGCACACCCGGTAGTATGTGTTCATAAGAAAGACGGGACAATAAGGTTATGTATAGATTTCAGAAGTTTGAATGCTCTTACTGTGCCGGACGCGTATCCAATGCAGAATATGATGGAGTTGAATTTCTTAGTAGGGAAGAAGAAATTCATTACTGTACTTGATATGTTGAAAGGATACTGGGCTATACCCATGGAAGACAGTAGCAAACATCTAACAGCTTTCCAAACTCATCGAGGCCAGTACCAATGGAATGTTTTACCATTTGGATTAAGAAACGCTGCAGCAACCTACCAGAGAGCTATGTCTAAAGTGGTCCAGACTATGTCTGACTTTGCATGTGCATACATCGACGATCTAGCAGTATTCTCCGATACGTGGGAGGAACATTTGAAGCATCTGGAAGAGGTTTTTAAAAGATTAGAACATTTCAATTTCTCCGTGAATTTAGGGAAGTGTGAGTTTGCAAGACAAAAGGTAAAATACTTGGGACATGTCATTGGTTCAGGTCAACATGCCCCTGACAAAGAGAGAATAAAGGCAATTCAGAGCTTAGAAGCACCCAAGTCCAAGAAGCAACTGAAGAGTGCCCTAGGGTTGTGCAATTTTTACAGACAGTATATTCCGAACTATGCAAAGATCGCTCTACCATTAACGGAGCTTACTAAAAAGAAGGTGCCTAATGTCCTTCCATGGAGCGAGGAAGCTCAAAATGCACTCGAGGAGTTGAAGAGAGCACTCTGTGGAATTACAGAATTACAGGTCCCAGACATAGAGAAACCGTACTATTTACACATGGACGCATCTCAGACTGCAGTCGGATGTTGTCTAGGGCAGTTGGATGGAGAAGGCAGCATTTGTCCCATAGCTTTCGGTAGCCAGAAACTGAATCCAACCCAACAGAAGTGGTCCACAATTGAAAGGGAAGCGTATGCGATTATTTGGGCTTTGCAGAGATTTGAAACTTTACTGTGTGGTGCAAAGATTTTCTTACTGACGGATCATAATCCCTTAGTGTTTCTCACGAGTGCTGCACCCCACTGTCCGAGATTGCAGCGATGGGCATTGGCCATTCAACGCCATGACATTGAGGCAAGCCACGTCAAAGGATCCAAACTAAGTAATGCAGATGCACTTTCCAGACTGTAAATGTAAACCGCAGTTAACAAAGAACTTTAAGGACATCTTAAATTAATTGGACTTTAAACCATTTTTTCGTTTTTTATTGGTAGATAAGCAGTATATTTAATTAAGACTTTGTGTTCATGAAGTAGCTTTGTATATGTATAGTTTTAAAACTTGGAGTACACAGTGGGTTTTGGTGTACCAGGTGACCCTTAAGTTGTTTTAGTCATTTTTGATCTTAGGATCCAATATAACTCTGGGGGGAAGGTGTCAGGGTCACGTGCCTATTTTTATAACTACTTCTACTGTAACTTAGTTTGAAAAATTGATTATTAAAATGGCGTTTGTTCGAAGTGGTTGGTTTTTTTATTTGTGAATCAAGATCACGACTGACAACTAATTTGGGTGCTTTTTTTAGAAATCCTTCAAAATATTCTAAATATGAAAAATTCACCTTTCACAAAAGTTTTTGCAAATAAAGATCTCCTTAGGATTACATTTGAACTACTCACTGTACATTCGAAGGTTGGGTTGAATACCGAGTTGTCTCATGAAAGAGTTTCTTTTACACAATGGTTATGGAAGTAAACTTTATATTTTGTCTCAAGGTTATGAACAATTAAAAATTTTCACAAAACTTTAAAAGGGGATTGCTATTTAGCTATCTCAAACTCTTTTATTAAATTTTTATTTCAAACTATTTTGCATAAATTCCTAACTGTATGGGAACCTTTATTAGCATTTTTTTGTGTGGTAATTCTTACATTTTATTTTGTGTTTCAGGGTTGCAGAGTTTGGTACTTGTGCTCCCCTTATACCTGTCTTGAAAAGATTCCGTACAATCCTAAATTATAAACTTAAACCTATTGAGCTCAATTTTTCTGAGGTAAGTACATTTAAATTGCAGTTCTTCTAAAATAAAGGCAACATATTTTCAGCATTTTTAATAGCATATTAATATTAATTATTTATTATACAACTTAAGTTTAAAAATCTAATTGTCATATACAGTATCAACACCAGATATTTTGCTTAACAGTTGGCGCATCATTTCTAATTTATCCTCTATATTCTGCTATTATATTCTGATTGGTCTGCATTTTAAAGACCTGAAGGAAAAAAAAAACCTCATTGGACTGCAATGGATATGTATGTTAGTGCATATGTGCACTGGCAAAATTATTTGCATTGTGGTGCAAGATTATTAGTTTTTGCTTTCTGTTAAAATTAATAATTTAAAATCTAAATTATATAGTTCATCTTTTTTCATGCTCATTTTACAATTTTTCTTTATTTTTCAAAATCCAGGATGATGCAATTGCACTTGCTTCCTCATTCCTAGTGCAAAAATATTTACATTTTTACCTTTTAATTTGCAATTTAAAACTAATTTTGTTAAAATTTTTTATTGCAATTATATGTTTGTCTTGTTAGTGTTTTCCAAGTTGTGGGTCATATCCTCAAGTGAGTTATGCACTAATTTTTTTTGATACTCAACAACTATTATGCATGTTCTAAAGTAAAATTGAAGAGAAATAAATTGCAGTGGCTATAATAAGGCTAAGTTTGGAGAAGTAGGATGGTAACTGATCTAAGGAAATTAGTGCAGTTTGATTGAGGATATTTTTGAGTTATGTAAGCACTTGTTAATATTTTGTTACTTTCGAATGAAATTAAAGTTCTGTATTAATCTTAAAAGTATTTTTTTTATTTAACCTTGTTAAGAATGCAGTCGATTAAATTCTTTGTAAAAAAAAATTAACACGATGTGCTGCACTTGGTAGAGGGTTAGGTAAGAAATAGATCGTTAAATTGTTACTTTAAGAAATTCAGCTTTTATGTTTCAAAATTTGTGAGCCTCTGCCTTAACAACTATCTAATAAGTGTGGAAATATATATTTAAAAAATTTACTTTTATTTGTATCTGTGCAATATTTTAAAAGTATTTATTACTTGTTTTTTATTTTAGGGAGTACAAAGTGTTATGAGTCCAACTGAAATGTTTCTACATTTTATGCCTATACCTGAAGATGACACTTTGCTTGTAGACATGGAGCAGGTGGCAGTCTATATTTTATCCAATTTAGACCAGTACGCCGCTATCCATGCACCTATTCCAGAACAAGT
Organism: Linyphia triangularis; assembly: GCA_963978545.1. NCBI lineage: Eukaryota > Metazoa > Arthropoda > Arachnida > Araneae > Linyphiidae > Linyphia > Linyphia triangularis. Next base: position 34,175,720 of record OZ021730.1, read on the forward strand.
GGTAAGTGGTAGTCAAAACTATTCATGATTTTTATCGAACTGTAAAGTTTAATTTTTTATGGTTGAAACTTCATATTTGAGATCAAGAGCCAGTTAAAAAATTTGACGAGCATTTTCTATGTATTTTACAAGTGATTTTTGAGTTTGGTTTTGCTTTGAGTAATATCATCTCCACTGCTTTTTGGGAAATTCTTTTAGTGAGGCCATCATTATTCATGCAATTTTTTTTGTGGTTTTGTATTTTGAATTCAACCAAAGATATTAAATTAGTCCTTTCATCTTTTGAAAACTGTTTTAAACTTGCATCCTTATTTCTAATAAAAATTGTTTGCTGCATTGTCTGACTAATTAATTACAGAACAGACAAATTAGGAGATATTTACATTTATCTTCTGAAATCCATAAGTTGTATTTTTGTTTTCTAGGGAACTAGTCAAACATCTGATGTATATTGTCTTGGTGAACTTCAGTGGAATTTCAAGGAATATTCCAAACTGAGCAAGTGTGAAGTCCTTCCTCAATTGCACATTTCTCAAATACACTGCAGTCACACTTGCCTTTTAATATTGACCAAGTTTGGAAAAGTCTACACTGTTAATGCTCCAGCTCCAAGTGAGGTACAGATCAATCCATTTATGTTCCATCATGCTTTTTTTTTTTTTTTTTTCAATCATCCATATGTATACATAGGGCAATACAAGTATAGGATTCAGTCCAAAAATTGTTTAAATTTTTTTTTATTGTATTTCTACGTGTTTTGGAACATCCTGCTTTTCAAATAGTGATCTAGAAAAAATGCCCATCTGTGGTCAGTATAACTCCCGAACAAATTGACCTACGATGTTTAAATTTGGTATGCTGGTTGGCGGTGGCCATGAGACCTACTATTAAGGTTTTGATAAACATTGCTCATGCGCATAAGGTAGCTGCCATTGAAAAAATCATGTTTTTCAATGATTGCTAAAAAATGACTTTAACATTTTGATCAAAATCGCTGCGGTAATGCCTCTTAAGATGTTCTAAACAAAAACGAATACCTTAACGCAGAGTTCTCTTAGCTCATCAATGATAATTTTTTCTCCTCTCCTCAGTTTCACTTATAAGAAAGGATAATATAAGAATTGTAAAAAAGTATGTTGCCAAAAACACCATTTAGGCAAAGTTTTAATTTTTTTAAAGGACCCATATAAGAAGAATTATCGCAAAAAATATTTCCAAACTGGCCATTTTTTCTAACCGAATGATGAAAATATAAAACAATAAATGACACATATCCACATCGGTAATATAGTGTAATTGAAAGTTGTGCAATGTTCTACACCCCTAGTTTCAATACTTTTAAATGTATGGTTGGTTTCTAATGTAAACAACTATTTTGAGTTGTGCGATAACAAGGAAAATATCTGGGATTTCGTTTGAGTTTTTAGACTGTGTTTTCTTTAAAAATCAAAAGAAGGACATTTCTATTGTATTTTTGGGATGTTTTAATTACTGTTTACATTAATAAATTAGTAAAAAGCAATGTCAGAAGTTTAAACGTTATTACATTTTTAGTGACTTTGATAAATTTCCCATATTAAGGGATGATCATCAGAATATTTTCTCTGACCTATAGATCTAATTCTATATGTTAACCAAACATAATATTTACACTTGTGAATATTTTTTATGTATAAAATCAGTTGCGCATTTGAATTGGTAATGTAATGATAATAGTTACACGATTTTATGTGCACTAACAAATGGGTATACCTAATAATACAATTTCACCCAAATTCATTAAAAAACGACTTTTAATAAAAATAATAAAAGAGTAGCATGGTATTTTTTCTTCAAATTGCATTAGTCTTTTGAATGTTATACTTTATTTGACTGTTTTCCTTTTTACAAATCTACAAAATTATTTGCTATACTTTATGCTCTCTTGGTTAAATAGCATTGACGAAATTACCTATTAAAATAATACATTTAAGATAAAAGTTTGTTTATATCGCCAATAAAATATCGGAATAAATTGTGGATAGTGAGAAAATATATTTTTTATTGAATATTTATCACTTATAAAATCAATCTCTTGTTTTTCACCAATCAGTATAAACCTCCAGTTGGAATTAAATAACTTTTTTTATTTGTGCTCATTAAATTTTCTAAATGTTGTGCACATTGGTCAATATGGTGGTGAACTTGTTAGTTTTATTGTTGGTGTGGTATAAAAGTGCTTAATATGCAAAAGTAGATATCAAGGTTTTGCAGTTATTGTTCATTGATAATCATTTAACTATTTTTTTTACTAATCGTGCTCACTGGTTGCAGCCTGATTCACTTTTGCAAACATGTTAACAAAATTTCCCCTTATGATAGTAGTCTGGTAACTTGGGTTGAAAAAATAGATTTTTTTTCTTATTTATTTCTATATATATTCTTTATTGTTAATGAAGTTATAAGGAATATTTGAGAGCGTCTTGTTGTTGAGCATCTGTTTTCTTGAAACTTGAAACATATTTTTCTCGAAACAATGTTTTTTTGGTCGACCCAGGTGAAAAAAAAAAGTTCTATCTAACCGATTGCTCTGACATTTTTACGCATTAGTAGTTCTCGTCCGGACTGATTTTTTTCGGGATTTTTTTTCCATCCCTAACTTTCCATTTTAGAGTCCGATTTGACCTGAAAAAAATCACTTATTTTTTGAAGCCCCAAAGTATATTAAAGTATTCATCTAATCTCCCATCCTTATTCAATGTCAAATTATAGTTTATTTAAAAAAAAATTAAATAACTACAATTTTTTTTACAGGTGTTGCTAAACATTTTTCCTTAAAAAAAATTTCCAAGATTTTTTTTTTAAGTTAATAATTAAAAATATGCTTTATTTTCTCCTCAAATTTTGTTTTTTAGCTTTTATTTTTCTTCTCAAAAACTCCCATTTATTAGAAAATCGATAAATATTTATCATGGGATCTTAGCCTCACATAGTCTTGAACTTAAAGACTTCCATGAAATAATTAATATTACCTCATTAATGATTTAATGATTATAATTAATAGGCAATTCTCTGTATGACGTGCAGAACATTTTGACTAATTTTCTTACTCGTTAATCGATAAGAATTTAAAATTATGTTGAATCTACTAGTTATTTTTTTAAAAATTTTATACTAGCTAAATACCTGTGCTTCGCTACGAAATTTTAACATGTGCAATATTTTAGCTACCTGTGAGGCCTCGCTCTGCAGAAATCTGTCATTCGTGTTTAAGACCCAGTTTTTGGCGCTTCGCTCACAGGAAGGTTCATCGCTACGCAAAATCAAGCTCGCTTCGTTCGCTGAAAAGTTCATGAACACATAAACACAGGTTTATTTCACTCATTAAAAGGTTCATTGCTATGCGAGCAAAGGCTCGCTGAAAGGTTCATTTCTGCGTAAGCATAAGCTCGCTTCACTCACTAAAATCTAATTGCTATGTAAAGACTTAATATTGGAAGCCTCTCTCTTGTCAATAAAAAAAATTTCCCGTTAATAGAATAATTCAACACCCCTTTAGGATTATTTAAACACGTGTTTGTGGAAAGCGAAATTAGAGGCTAAAACTACTTATGTTGAAACTTTCAGAGATCTAGGCCTACTCAAAGTCGCTTTTTGTGAAAAAATTAATTGAAAAACAAATTAAAATTTTAGTATTCTTTTTGTCAGTCCAATTAAAAGGCCAAAACTACTTGCGTTGAAAATTTCAGAAATGTAGCCCAATTACAAATGGTTTGTTAATTAATTAAAAAAAAAAAAAAAAAAAAAAAAAATTAAAAAAGAAATGTTAAATTCTGTTTTTCAAAAATCGAATTATAAGGCCACAACTATTTATGATGAAAATTACAAAGCTGTAGCCCTATTTGAAATCGTTTTGTAATATATATATTAATTAATTAAAAAAATTAATTTATAACGAACTAAACAAAAATCTAAAATTCTGTTTTTCTAAAGTCCAATTAGAAGGCCAAAACTATTTATGTTGAAAATTTTAGAGCTGTAGCCCTATAAGAAATCGTTTTGTAAAATATTAATTAATTAATTAAAAAGAAACTAAATAAAAATTTAAAATTCTATTTTTCAAAAGTCCAATTAGAAGGTCAAAACTACTTATGTTGAAAATTTCAGAGCTGTAGCCCTATTAGTAGTCGTTTTGTAAAATGCTTATTAATTAATTAAAAAAGAACAAATAAAAATTTAAAATTCTGTTTTTTAAAAGTCCAATTAAAAGGCCAAAACTACTTATGTTGAAAATTTCAGAGCTGTAGCCCTATTAGATATCGTTTTGTAACATATTTATTAATTAATTAAAAAAGAATTGATTAAAATTTTAACATTTTGTTTGTGATGTATACAATTAGAAGGCCGAAACTACTCATGATAAAAATTTCAGAGCTCTACTCCAAATTTTAAGTAAGTTTCTATAGATCCACAGAGCCACAGACAGACAGACAGACACACAGTTTGTTTTATTATTATAGATAATATTAGTTGGTGATAGAGTTACAAGGAAACATAATTATTTTAACAAGGTGAAGTAGGCATTTCTAATGCCTGATACACAGTACATGCCAATGTTTTATAAATGTATTTTTGATCTAGTTAAAATAATCATATTCCCTTATAACTTTGTCTCCAATTAATATTTTAAAAACAGAAACATAGTTAGATTCATCATAATTTTATAATTATAATAAATATATTTACCAATAAAAAACAAAAGAGTGCATTGCACCGTGAATCATTCAGAGAATTGCACTAATAAGTATGATTTAATATTATATACAGAGTGGCCACAGAACTGGGAAAACCTGGAAATCGGGGAAATGTAAGGGAGCTTTCTGATTCTAGAAAAAATCAGAGAAATGTCAGGGAACTTTTTAAAATTTCATGAAAATCAGGAAAATTTTGTATTGTTTAAGGCACGTTCATCCATATTTTGGCGCTATTTACATGGAGATTAGTAGTGGTAAGCCGTTTGAAGTTTAATGTTACGGAATAATTTAAACTTTTCATTACCAGCATAACTATTTTTTTAAAAATTGCATATTATCTCTTTAGTATACATGCTCTATTTGATCAGGGTGTCTAGACGTCTGGAAAACCTAAGAAAATTGGGGAAATTTGAAAAAAGTTTGCCTTAAAATCAGGGAATTTTTTAGAAATCTGTCAGGGAAATCATTGAATTATCAGGGAACTTTTTTTCCTGAATTTTGTGGCCACCCTGTATATAGATTAAACTGGATCTTGATACAGACAATTGTTTATTATTTGAAACACTACCTCATAGGTTCCTCTCTTGGTAAATGGGTTTGATGGCAAAGAAGTTGTAGATGTTGCTACCAATCTTGGTGCTAGACATTATTTGGCCTTGACAGCATGCGGAGATGTCTACTCGTGGGGCATTGGGGATGGAGGTAGATTAGGTCACGGAGATCACAAGTGAGTTAACTTAAACTTATAAGAAGTAGCTTGCATGTATATTTTCATGTGATATATGGTTATAATATTTTACTATAGTGTAAGCACTATTGGTGCAAGTTTTTTTTCCCATCAAAGTATGTATGTTTTGACTGTTGACCAAGGTTTTAGCTTAGACAAGAAGGAGCCAGGCATCTTGTGAAATAGCCTACTCAAGTTAGTTGCTCTTAGACAGGTTACAATTTCGTGGAAATCTTTATTTCTGATAAAAAAAAAAAAATGGATTATGGTTTTTATTGAGATTCATGTATTGCCTAAAAATTACTTATTCCTGCAAAGTTCACCTTTTTTGTTTGGGAACTGTAGAATGCCTGAGATGTACAATACATTGCTAATTTTGGTTTTTCTTATATGTATATTTCAGAAAGTAGCTGACTTATGTTGGAGAAAGACTAGATATTTCATTTTTATTATTTTGTTAATTTTAATATTATCAAAAGAAACTGTTGTTAATTTCAGGATTAAACTACTTCGTCATTCCAATAATGCAGTGTACTTTTATTTTGAAAGACAGTCATTATATATTCTTCTAGTCTGATTTTGTTGTAATATATGTACTACATTCAACGTTTTCTATTTCGAAAAAAAGTGTGGAGTTTGTCCCTTATTATTTTATACATTACAGATAGATTTCGCTTGCTTAACATTTTATTAAGTACTTTTTAGAAAATAAATACATTATCTGTAGCTTTAAAGTTTTCTTCCTGTATTGAGTATTTTTACAAGAACTCATCTTTGTATTACTTCATCAGTTGTTGTTGGTCTTTGTTGGTTGAAGCCTGTTCTAAGTTGGTAGAGCAAAGATGTTGCCTATTGTAACTTTTCGTAATGAGAGCAAAGTGATTTTCAATAAGTCTTGAGGCTTCTTGACTGTGTTAGAAAGTGTGCAACCTTATCATATCTATATAACTTTGTGGTTCCTTTTAAAAAGGTGTTGAACAGGTCATGAAACAAATTTGAATAAATGAACTTAAAGCAAGTTTAAACTTTTAAATTTTTGCATTTGAGCAATATATATAGAGAGAGTTTATGTTCAAAATGGACCAGATTCATTTTAGGTAAACTGTTACTGTTCATATTTTGAAGTATGCACTTTACTTGGGAATATTTGTCTGAAAATATTTGATTAGTATGGCCATTTACAAGATATTTCAAGGAAAATTTCACTAAGTTTAGCATGTATAGTAAAATATTCACAATTTTAAATGTTTTTTTTTTTTTTTAATGTATTGGAACATATTGAATATGAACTCCCCTATAATTTTGAGTTAGGTTTCTAAAGTGACAGCGTAGTTTACAGCTCACTAAAAACACTGAAATGTATTTTAATATTTAATTATCCATTCAGAATATTAATTTTAGACCCATTTATTGTAATGATAATAATGATTAATTAATGCTGTAATATAATTTTTAAAATATGCTGTGAAGCTTATACCAAACTATTCAACTTTCAAAGGTCTTCCCCTGTTCCTATGTTGATACAAGATCTATGTGGAAAATCTGTCGTACGTCTTGCTTGTGGGCCAACCATCAGTGCTGCTATAACTGCATCTGGTGAGCTCTACACATGGGGTCGTGGGAAGAATGGACGTTTAGGACAAGGTAAGATCTAAAATACTTGCTTTAAAAATTCTATGCTTAACCTTATCTATATGTCCCATATACATACACCTCTGTAAATACTTACTATACTTTCTATAAATGACTTTTCTTCTTATTTTCCGCATACTTTCTGAACGCCAATAGTCAAAGTTGACACTTAAGAAAGTTTTTGTTGTTAATGCGTATGATTAAAATAAATTTTTTCTTTTAAATTCAAACATTTTGAACTTTTTATCAGATATGTTGCACTTAAAGAGTCATAATACATAGGCTAATATGGGACAAACGTCAAAGAAATAAGGAACAAATAAAGATTCTACTTCTATATAAAACTTATTATTTAACTATAAAGTGAATTTAAAAGTATCAATGAATAATTGAATGACACATGAAATGAACTGCTTTGTATTCTGAAAAACACTGACCTCCAAGACAGCTTTAGCTGAGTTATTACTGGGGGTTGATGGTAAAGAATGCTTTTCTGGAGGTCTTTCAAAGGGTAGCTGCCCTGCATTTCCATCTCAAATGGGGCCGACCAAACGTTGTAGTGGTTAGCGTGCTGACTTCTGGACCGCGAGGTTGCGGGTTCGAGTCCCATGTTAGGCATGGGTGTTTGTAAATGTATGTTGACTTGTCTAATGACGAAAGTTTTGGTGCATTATAGCCCTCGTGTTGCTGACGGTGCCAGATAATCTGAATACAACCAACCATCTCAAATGGGAGAATAATCTGAAATGTGAAATTTAATTTTCAGTCTGGTAGGAAGGGTGTGCCCAAAAGATAGCTGAATAAGTCATGGAAGACCTTTCAACTTAGACTTCTTTCTTTCATAAGGTTGTCACACTTCAAACTAGATGCATGTTACATGCAAATGTATTTTCTTCAGGTGCTTGTGAAATTTGTCTTCGACCTACTCTAGTGGCTGCCCTCAAAGGAGTAAATATCATAGACATCTGCTTTTCAAGAGAAGCCCAAACATTAGCTTGTAGTGATACAGGTAAGTTTTGCATTTTATATTTCTAGAAATATTTATATTATTATTAAATCCTTTATATTAACTTCACTTTTGTGTATTTGTCGATGGCGACGGAATCTGTGGTGGCTTAATTATCTCCTTTGCCGTCATCCAATCAGGCTGAAACTTGGCAGATAGGTTCGATGTCTATGACAATGCATTCTATCATATTTTAAGGTTGTTACTGTCACTAAAAGGTCGCTTTTATGGAATACTAATAAACTAACTTGCTGTCCTCCAATTGCGCTTTGTTGGCAATGCAACCGACCATTGTTGAAACTCTTTCCTGTTGCCAAATTATTTTTTAATAAATAAATAATAAAATTATTTTAATCAGAATAAATAAATGATGTTTGGATGTTCGAGAATAAATTCACGTTCATTTTTAATAAATAAATTTTGAAATGTAATTTGCCACACATTTTGCGATGAAAATGTTTTTAATATCGGCGTTGTGTTAATGAATATTAAAATTGACAATGCATATAAAGGATATTTTAAAAACTATATTTTTATGGGTTATATTATTAATTCTAGAAATAATAATTGGATAATATTTAGGACTTAAAATTATATGAACTAAATTTTTTTACCATTTTGATAGTGATCATAACTAGTAGGTGGTTTTTCTGACAACCCTCAAAAGCAAGTTAAAACTGTAATTGACAATGACTTGTTATGAATATAAATTAGAATGAACATAAAAATTACCACATTGAATTATTTTATTCCTGCAACTGATGAAGAATTTTTACATAAAATATTCATAAAAGTTCTTTCAATTTGGTAGTACTACTTGGTAAAATTTAAAGAAAGTCTGAACCTATTCATTATGCTGTTGAGTGTTATTATTAACAGGTGCATATATTATGAGCATTTGAATTGCTTAATGTAAAAAGGGGTCCTGTCCCACTTTCTTAAGTTTTCAGGAGGGAGAAGAAATATATTTGACGAATCGAATTGGAAATTTCCTGATTATTTAATAAGTTATTCAATTTTCAGGAGTAGTGTTCACATGGGGTGAAGAAGACTGTAGGAAAGTGAACAGAAATGGTTGTGATGACTTCATGACTCCAAAGGTAGTAGAAAAACTAACTGGAATTGATGTTTGCCGTGTCGCTATTGGATTGGACTTGTGTGTTGCTTTGACACGCAGTGGGGATATTTATACATGGTAGGATCTTTGTGTATATAATTTTTTTTACATTTTTTTCCCTTTTAATTCTGCAATTTTTTTTAGCATTAATTACTATACCCAATGTATTAAACCATTTGTAGCAGGATTATAGAGATTTACTATCTCAATTATGTGATTTTCCCTAAAACGAAAAAATATTATATTATTATTTTGAGAGTAGGAAACAATTTTTTTACTTAAGTAGGTTTTAGTTGAAAGAAAACTTATTTACATTGCAGAATTTTTTTTTTCTTCAAATGCCAGTATTGCACTAAAATGTATTGTTTGAATTGGTTTTGTTTATGAACTTTTTGCAGCAAAATGCAAGTTTAACATTTCTAACAAGACTTATAGTACTATTGGTTTATAGATATAGTTAACATTATTAAACATTCTTCTTCTTTAATTTAATTTTGAATACTCAACCTCTAAAAGAAGCCAGCAATCAGCAAATAATCAACTCTAAAAATAAAGTTTAAATTCCATCTAAATAATAATAATAATAATAAATACACACTAAAAATTAGTTGATTTATACAACCCCAAAAATTAAATAAGTTAAAATGGCATTTTATCATGAAATTCAACTGCACAATGATTTTTTTTTTTTTTTTATAAGTTAGAAATCTCTTTGAGGGAGAATGTCATTAAAAATAAAAAGACTAGATATTCAACTCCATTTCACTCTTCAAGAATTGTTTGATTTAAGTACAGGCTGTTTAGTGTGTAATAACTGCTTTTCAGCAGTGGATATCATAGTGGATTTTATGTAACTGAGTAAAAATGTATCCAAATATTGTACCATAACCAAAAGGTGAATTAATGCGTACTAACTATGTCTCAAAATAATAATAAAATAATAAAAATAATTATTGATAATTGTAATAAACCTCACACAGTTGTTTCAACATTTGTATACTTTCTATTGAATTGTGTCTCATTGTTAATTTTTTTTTCCAATGAGAAACTTGCACAAGTGAGGAAAATTAATATTTTTTTGCATTTTCTAGTGCTATCCAACTAATATATTTGAGCAGTGCAATTATTTTTTATCTTTATGCTTTCAATTAGTCAAAAATAGAGTTTGAAATCACATTACCACGATTAGTCACGTGACCAAAAACGTATAAAAATCCGTGTCGTAGTTACACATAGATTCCGTCAAAAATCAGAGGAGGAACTTCACTCCCTCCTCGTCTAAAACAGGTTTTAGTCTGGTTCATCATCTGTGCATTGACGTCACACATAAAAGCAGCTTTTTCCCGCCAAATCGCAAAGTGAAAAACTATATTTTTTTCCTATCTATCCGAGCTCAAATTTTTGAAAGAATGGTATTGTTTTTCATGATTTTCTCTCTACTTTTATTTAAAAATAAAACCAAAAAACAAGGAAGCTCCTCATTATATACTCCTATCAAAGATTCTGCCCATTGCTTTTTGATTCTGAAAAGTTGACTGCTTCTAATCCTTTCTACCATCTCTTTTAGGGGCAAAGGAGACAATTTCCGTCTCGGGCACTCTCCTGAAGAACATACTCGACATCCAAAGCTTGTAGAAGGTCTCTCTGGAAAACGACTTGTAGACGTTTCTGTTGGAAATTGTCATGCCATTGCAGTCTCTGCAGAGGGAGATGTGTTCGGGTGGGGTTCAAACGACCATGGGCAGATGGGAGATCTCACTGGGCAAGAACCCGGGGTCATTGCATCGTTCAGAGGAAAGAAAGTCAAAGCTTGTGCTGGAAATGAAAAAGTAAGTGTCTGAATGATATATTTAGTTGTATATTTGCTGCCCTCATAACATATTATAAAAACACCTTATCAACAGTTAAAATGGTTAATCAGAAAAATTTATGAAATCTAATAACAGTCCAGTGCTTGGGGTACTTGTTACACAATGCACTAAATTGAAATTATTGGGAGGAACCCCTAAGGACAGTTAGTACTTGACAGGCTAGAGTTTTTTTTAAATAATCTTTTAGAGGGGACCATTGGATTTCATAACTTTTTCTGGCTGAACATCTCTTGGCATGCTTTTTACAACGTTTGGTTGTTTATTTGTTGATATCTACTCTTTGTAGCACTTTTTCTATGTTCAAGATGAATTAGATACAGGGATGTTTTTGCGTGAATATTCATACCATTGCTCTCAACTCAAAGTCAGCAACAACTATATATAATAACTAGTTATTTTATAAAATAACTATCACTATTGGTTAATATGAATAATTATTTACAGTTTCTTAATATTTATCATATTAACCAGTTATTATACATAATAAAAAAAGCTCCTTTTTAAGATAATATTTTTTTTTTCATTGATCTCAAATTAGTCACATTAACTTGCTATTATGTATAATAACTGTTAGCATGCAGTTAATATGCTAAATACTGGATTCTGCTCAGTCCTATTGTTGATGTTTTCCTTCGGTGACAAAGTTGGTTTGGGATTCTTATTTTTATAGTTTTGTTTTTCATCTAATTTTTGTTGAACCAAAAGTAATTATTACCATCAACAGTATGGAAATTATTTATAACAGCCTCAGTGGCTGTAAAATCATAAAACTCATAAAATAGTTAATTTAATAAATCTTATTAAATTAATTACATTACCTATTTACTTTGAGAATTTTAAAAAATAACCAGCAAAAGTAATGATTTTTTTTTTTTAATTTACCATATTAACCAGTCTTTTTGATTATTTTATAAAATAATCTTTGATTTTTCCTAATAGCAGATTTATCATATTAGCTATAACGTATATCTCAAATTAGACACTTTTGGAGTGTTATAACAAAATTGTTTTCACACAGGTAAAAGTATTTGAAAAGTTTCCAATACTATCTTGAAATCATACATGATCATTTTTTAATCTCAACAGAAATATTATGAAACTGAAGGCAAGATTTGGAATTGCTGCACAACTTTTTATTATATGTGCTTTTGTATGCTTTTTGAGCAGTCCTAGTATTAAACAGCCGACCAAACGGTATAGTGGTTAGCGTGCTAGCTTCTAGACAGCGAGGTTGCGGGTTTGAGTCCCGTGTTAGGCATGGTAAATGTATGTTGGCTTGTCTAATGACGAATGTTTCGGCACATTATAGCCCTCATGTTGCTTGCTGACGGCGCCAGATAATCTGAAAACAACCAACCAACTTAGTATTAAACATTTTATCATTGACCTGTTTTACTTTTTATAATAAATGCATGAATTTTTTCACATTTATGTACAGGGTTCTTGTGGTCATTGAAAGTGCTTAATATTTTTTAACTTGTTTTCAAGGCCTTGAAAGTGCTAGAAGTCCTTAAAAGTCCTTAATTTTTATAGATGTTGTCCAACTGCAAAATTTATAAAAATACAACTCAGACTTGCTATTCCTTTGTGATCGTCACTTATCTGCACAGTATAGGAATTTTCCAACATATTTGTATTTTTCATCCACCAGCTTGTAACTTTTTTGGTAGAATATACTTTATTAAAAATTTAAATGCAGACATGATGCCTGAAAACAAATTTTCATAGGTCCTTAAAAACATTAATTAGGTCCTTAAAAGTCATTAAAAAGCCATTGATTTTCATTCTGTGATTTGAGTAGGAACCCTGATGTAGGACAATTGATTTAATTAATTTCATCGCATTTTCAGACTCTTATTTGGTGCATGGATGAGCAGAGCAGCATCAAGCTGAAGCTTCCTTACATTGTGGATGTGAGCCTAGCTACCTTCCAACTTTTAGACGACCTTTTGAAATTCATCTTGGATGATGCGGAGAATGGATTGATGACAACTTCTTCCCTCGAGAAAGAATGTATTGCTGTAGCATGCTTGAATCTTTTGAAATTGCAAGTAGGTTCAAAAGTTTCGTTGAATATTTGACTTTAATGTATAATGTCTTCATCTTCAGTGGCACGACAGCCCGTGTGGACCCTGACCTTCTCAAGAATTTTCTTTCAGACGTCTCTTTTTTTGGCCCTGGTCTTCCAATTAATCCCTCTCAGAGAATACCTTTCTAGGCAGTCAACCCATCTGAAAGTAGGTCGACCCCTAGCTCTTGTTCCAGTGAGCTTGGCTAAAAATATTATCTGTATTAAACGTTCTCTGTTCATTCCAATAATGTGGCCCGGCCATTAAATTCTTTGGATTTTTAGGTATTTATGATGACGTCTGGTTCCTTGAAGGCACGATAAAGTTCTAAATTTCAGCGTCTGCCAAGCACCATCAATTACTGTTTAATCTGCCATTTTATTTTTCACTATGTATGTTGCACATTTTCAATTGGCATGTAAAAGAAATAATTGAAAACATTTACTGGCATGTAATTTGTTGCATATTTTATATAAATGTATTTTCCTAGCTGGGATTGCTACATGTGGTCATGTTGATTAAAAACTAACTTAATTTTGAAACTTATGTATTGAAGAATAAGTTCTGACTTATGTTTAGGATGATTGTTTAGTTGAATTTCTTAGGAAAAAAACTTTCTTAATTTTGTTTGTAGAAAATAAAATGAAATGTGTTTCTATTTTTTGTTCAGTAGCTTAATGTTTTTGGTAGGAGTTTCTCAGTAAAATTTTTCCTTTTATCCAAATTTATTTCTTTTTAAACTCAGAATGGCCTATCCCTTCGAAATAATATGTGTGTATCTTAGAAATGGGTTTTAATTTTTCAGTGGCCTGGAAAACTTCTGAAATCTACTTGTGACTCCTGAAAGATTTTAGAACTTTACATTTGATATTTGGGGAATTTGAGATTGAGAACTGAAAGTTTTTACTTTAGTTCATTTTTTATTTTGAAAAGTACTAATTTGTTTCGATTTAATTTTTTCTTTTTATCAGGATATCCAGCAACAGAATAGATATGGAAAATACAGAAATAATATGAAAATTTCAATCCTAAAAATATCAAGTATTTATCAGAGAAATCAAAAATGCATTTAAATTTGGGAATTTTAATTTTTTTCTTCCTTCGTAACTTAAATAACGATAATTAGAAATTCCACAGTAACACGAATTCACATTTTCCATCAATAACTTTCATATTTTTAAAAATTGAAAACAAATTAATTTTGGTACAATAATTTTATTTTCCTTATCAATGTTATAAAAGGAATTTGGCCAAAAATTTTCAGGAAATTATCAAGGGAATTCAAAATTTTTTCCTATTATTTACTTTATTTATTTTAATTTTTACGAAAAATTAGTTAAAATGTGCCTTTATATGTTGTTGCGTTTTTTGTTTTACATTTCGAAGTGTCTGGATTTTTTTGCTGAGCATTAATTTTTCCATAACAAGCTTTAGAATTTATTTCCAAAATGTGTTTGAACACTGCACAAATACTTTATCCATTGTTCCCTTTCAGTTGTCAGCAGCTATCAGCAACAAAATGGAATGTGTAGGTTCCCCTTCCTTGCTACAGAGCCTTAAGCAGCAAGTGATTGACCTTGCTGTCACCTCTGGAGTGGCCATCCGTGTACAGGAGGCAGCACAAGGGGTTCTGCGTACTGGTTGGGCCCTTCTGTTACCGACAGCAGATGAGAGGGCAAGGGCCCTATCGCTTATGCTCTCAAGTAAGATTCTTTGTATTTAGAGTTGCAATTATAGTGAAGGCTTGCAGGAATCTATATGTTTTTTTAATTGAAATAAATAATAACTTTATCCTGCTTGTCTTTAGTTGCAGTCGTTAAACAAATATTGAGATTTGTTTTGTATTTAAAATAATTGAGTATTGTAAGGTTTACGTTGAAATACATTTATTTACTTAGTGTCTATAGTGTTTGAAATGTTTAAATACACAAATTTAAGAGTGTGCTATTGAAACTCTATTAGTGTTTATTTTTTACCATGTAGGTTTATTTGGTCAAATATTATGAACCCTCAAAACTACATTATTTTGTTTTCTAATTTATGTTTAAGTATTGGTAATTCAATCAGTATTTAAATATTTACTACTCTTAAAATTACTGCAATGTATTCACTCTTTTTGCTATATTAGGCTAATTTTCATTTTTTTCAATTTTTCATTTAAAATCAATAAACAAGTAGTGGTTAGTATTCAAATCAAGGATTTTGTTTAATTATTTAAATATAATTTATTTTTTCATAATATTTATGGAATACTCTATTTTATGAAAAGTTAAATATGGAAGGCAATAATCATTGTTTTCTGATCTAAATATACAAACATTCAACTCAACAATATACAACATTCATTCAACATTTATCATACGATAAAGCTTTGCAATTCAACAAATACAGTTTGTGTTTTATTAAAATTATTTTGCCAGCAATCAACAAAATATTTATAGATTGTATAAAAATGTGTTTTGCTGTTCTCCAATAGATCCCCAGACTTCTAGTGGCAGTTCTGGTTGCCACTTTATGACTGACCTCCTAGTTCACTCACTGATGGCTGACGGAGGTCTAGAGTCTGCCCTTACCACTGCACTTAAGATTGAATTGGAAGATATTGAATATGCTGTCCTGGTAACATTTTAATGAGTTCAAATTTTATCAGGGGTCGCATTCGCCCTAAAACTTCTAATATTCCTTAAATTTTTATTTCTCCCTAAAACTATACTTAAAATTTTCCGATATATAATTCATTAAAACAAAAATTTAAAACCAAAAAAATTGCCTGATTTTCCTTCAAAACCTGCATAAACACCCTATATTCCTCTAGATGAGAAAAGTGGATTTAATTAAATTTGCAGGTTTATCAAAATAGTATAATTGTTTAATTATATAACTTTTATTTCGCTAAAAATTTTATTGATGTTAAATTTTTTGAAAATTGGTAGTTTTTTGCTGTAATTAAAACAAGCTTTGGCAAGAAAATGTCCATCTTAGAAGCCTATGTCAGTTTCAAAAGAAATATTCCTAAAATTTGAAAAATTATCTCGAAAATTTTAAGAATTATTCCAAAAATCATCCTGAAATTTTTTGAAATATAAAATTGCTACCTAAATTTTTTAGAAAACTCGTTGCGTCTCCTGTTTTATACTATACTTAAATTAAGGAATTGGCGGGGAACATAATGTAATTTTCTTTTACTTAACTCTGATAACTGTTTTAGAGTTTTATATTTTGTAAATATAAAATTATTCTAAATAATCAGTTATTGTTTTGATAATGAGGAACTTTCACGTTTTTTGGTTTTATTTTTAAATAAAAGTAGAGAAAAAATCATGAAAAACAATACCATTCATTAAAAAATTTGAGCTTGGATAGATAGTTAAAAAAATATTTAGTTTTTCACTTTGCAATTTGGTGGGAAAAAGCTGATGATGAACCAGTCTAAGACCTGGTTTAGACGTTTCTCTTTGGATTTTCGACAGAATCTATGCGTAAGAACGTCACGTTTTTTTTAATGCTTTTTTGGTCACGTGACTTTTGCTTTGATTTCAAACTCGATTTTTGATTAATTGAAAGCATAAAGATAAAAAATAATTGTACTGCTCAAATATATTCGTTGGATAACATTAGAAAATACCAAAAATATTCATTTCCCTCACTTGTGCAAGTTCCTCATTATCTAAGATTCTATATTGAACAGAAATGTAACTGTATTACCACCACCATTAATCTCCATTGAACATTATTAAAATTACTTAGTGACAATGTGAGGCCATAGCAAAGTTATTCAAAAAAACTTATTGACTGACAAAAAAACATAATAGCCAAGTTCCTGCACCTGCCAGTTTACTGTTTCTACCAGCCAATAAAAAACTTTTTTTATTCATTTTTACTTACTGCACTTAGCCAGAGATATTTGTAGTTAGTTTGTGGAAACAAGCATGCCATTTTGCAAAAATGGAAATTCATCAACTTAGAAGCCATGTTCATGTGGCCTTGATCTGTCACCTTGAGTAACATTACTTAATAGATCATGTTATATGTTGCTAGTCAAGTCTCTATTCTATTAGAATTTTATGTTATATTGCTGCAAATGAACTGATAATGTGTTGTTTGATATAGTTAAATTTTTTTGATTTTTGTTTTAGGATCAAGGCCTTTCACTCCAGGATAAAAGTGCTTCTTCAAATAAAATAGTGACAGACTTTTCCAATGTGACGCACGATCCAGACCTTAATGACCCTGAGGAACTCTTGGATAAATCTTGTGATATTCCTCTACTATATTTATTGAAGCAACTTTTGAGGTAAGATTTCTACAAATTTTTTATATCTTAAAAGATGAAGTGTGTTCAGGTGAATAAATTAAATGCATGTCCATGTTATTATTAAAAAGACATTACTTCCCCAGAAGACAGACCTACTAGACCCCATTGAATATGCTGCAGGATAGATCCTTCCACGTGAAAGATATAGTTCTGGGAAAATTACAACTTTTATTCTTCCTGGTTACAGAACCGGGAAATCAGGGAAATGTCAGGGAACTTTCTGATTCTGGAAAAAATCAGAGAAATATCAGGGGACTTTTTAAAATTTCATGAAAATCACGGAAATTTTGTATTGTTTAAGGCACGCTCATCCATATTTTAGTGCTGTTTACATGGAGATTTGTAGTGGTAAGCCATTATAGTCCGAGAGACGACTGCAATTTTTGGACTCCATCGAACATCATTATGAATTTCTTATAGAAATTGAAGAAAAGTGAGTAGATTTAGAATCCACTGGTCTGCCTTGGCAAAAATGTCCGAAACTGATCAATAACCGACTTGAAATGAGTTTAACTAAAATCCGATTGCCAAATATGTCATAACTTGCCAAAGAGAGAACAAACTTATTCGTCTGGTAACCCACTTCATTTTGATTTTCAATGAGAAAAAGCGCAAACGATTTCTGATCTTTGGCTCGGAAAACTTATATCTTTTAAAAGTAAGCCAAATTTGTGACATTAGTTACGTCATAAGTGACGTAATATTTTTTGCCAACTTGACTCCATTTTAATAGATGCAAGTAGACCATCGCCAGATATCTGAATCGTATGCAACCTTCTTAATTGAAAATTAAAGAGTGAGTGTTACCAAATAAAAAAAAAATTCTCATTATTTGGCAATTGGATTTAGTTCAAACTTATTAAAAGTCGATTTTTGATCAGTTTTGGCCATTTTCGCCATGGCAGACCAGTGGATTCGTAATCTACTCACTTTTCTCCAATTTCTATAAAAAATTCAGTATTATGTTCGATGGGGTCCAAAAATTGCAGTCGCCTCTCAATCTATTAGAAGCTTAATGTTACGGAAAATAATTTAAACTTTTCATTACCAGCAGAACTATTTTTTAAAAAAAATTGCTTATTATCTCTTTAGAATACATGTTCTATTTGATTAGGGTGTCTAAACATCTGGAAAACCTAAGAAAATTGGGGAAATTTGGAAAAAAGTTGCCCTAAAATCAGGGGATTTTGTAGAAATCTGTCAGGGAAATCAGGGTACTTTTTTTTCCTGAATTTTGTAGCCACCCTGTTTATTGAAGTATTGATAAACTGCACTCATAGTTTTGTATTAAACTTAAATATTAGTTAATAACAAAAGAAAATTTGTGCTTTTAAGTTTAAATTTGTCTTTAATACACTTTTCTAACCACAGATGCTATAAGAGTTTTAACGAATCGGCTAAATATCGTTCTGATCACCCAATCAGGATGTAGCAAAACCGGTTCACTCAATCGTTGTAGCATATTCATTGAGCTCAGGTAAGCTTGTCTCAATGTATAGAGTGTATTATGTTATCCACAATTACAATTTGCTACATTTTCAAAAATGTTTTTTCATTAAAAGTTTGTATTCGATCTGCATTTTTTAAATTTTTTATTTAATGATTCTATTTATCTGTTTTAGTCGGATAGCCTTTTTTTTGTTCGCAACTTCTTGAGCTTCTCAGATTCAAACATTTTGTTTGCTAAACTTTTGCTTGTGTTAAAACGTTTTACAGTTATATTTTATAAAACATTTTTCTTGTCAGTTACATTTTATCAATCATTTCATTCTATTGTGTAGTATTTTCAATCTATGTTTGATAATGAATTTTGTTTCATCAAGGTGTTCAGCTTCTTAACAAATATAATTGTAATGCAATCTTTAAGTTTGATACAAAAATAATTTTTTTGTAGTACAATTTTTGTGTAAATTATTTATTTGTATTATTGTGATTGTTATTAAAATTATTACTATTACTAAAATTATTAATGTCAATCAAATATTATTATAATTATTGCTCTCGTTAAAACTGTTATTATTCAAAATTATTTCTATTATTAATAGTAAAATTTTTAGTATTTACATTCTTATTATTATTTAAATTATTATTAAAGCTATTATTATTAAAATCATCTGCAAATTATCTAAATCATCTGCATTATTACTAAAATTACTATTATTAAAATCATTATTATTAAAAGTTTTAGTAAAGTTATTTTCATAAAATAATTATTAATATTATTACAGTTAAAGTTATTATTTTAAAAATTACTATTACTGATATTTCTTATAATTTATATCATTACCTTTATGATTACTACTATTAAGAAGTTGAATACTTGAGGACTCTTTGAATAGTTGTTAAACACCCATTTCGTAAATCTACATTTGCATTTCAGAAATGTTTCGTCTCAAACAATATTGAAACTGGAAAATAATCTCCCTGACAGCCTCACAACTTCCACATCAAAATTTGAGCGGATCATGAATTCTGAGAACTCACCCTCTCTCAACTTGCTTTTGAGGTTTCAGAGACTTTTGATATCTGAGTTTTACTTGGCTGGAAACTTAAATATGGAATCTGAAAAAGAAAGAGGTACAGTTTAGTGTGTTGGTCTTTTGCAATGGGGTTGCTAATTTTTAAAAGAAAATAACTAACTAACAATTCTTTTTTTTATGTTTCTGGTGTAACTTAACCTGATATATTTATTTCTAATAATTAGTTATAAAATTATGCATTATAAATATATTAAAAAAAAAAAAAAAAAAATTCTTTGTCTAAAACCTCAAAATTAACCAAAATGGAGATGCTTTTTATTTGCTCTCGTGTCCAATTAATTCTGATCCAGCGACACATTTTATTTATATTTATTCGGTTTATGTAATTTTAAATTTAAGAAACTTTTGACAGCCAATTGTTGAAGTGTATTATTTTGAACTGATTTGTACTTGAGGTTGAATGACATTAATTTGCTCAATAGTTGCCTAACATATAACTTTCTAGTTTTTCTGGCTGGTATGTTTTAAACCTTTTGTACTTTCAGATGACTCAACAAAATTGGGCTTAGGTCTTCAACTAAAAGGCCTAGCCTCACTTTTAAGAAAATATACTGCACTTTTGACCACTTTTGTCTGCAAAACCATACTTCTTGCCTTTTCCTTGGCATCCCGAAGCCCCTATTACTTTACAGTGGCCTCATCTATTCTGGAGAGTGACATCACTGGTATGGTTCTTTGCCTTTTAAATATACTAGCTAATCACCCATGTTTGTTTCATTCATTTTAACTTGATTTAGCAAATATGATTAATTTAGATGCTTAAAATTTATGGAGTCTTCATCACTTGGGGCTCAAATCATTCAAACAATTATACTTTTCTGCTTAGCTTATCTTTTTTGGTAAACTTGTAAAAGCTTATCTTTACAAGTTTAGACCAAATCTTAATTACTACCAATCCTGTTTAATCAACATGTTTTTTTTAAGCCATGGCTCATTTGCCAAAAGCATCTAAAAAAGTTATGCCTTAACTAATCTATATGTCTTTATTTTAGATATGTTGCATTTTCTTGTATTTCATATTAATCATTAAAAAGGAATTATTGTTTATAATTTTTTTAACTTTACCTGTCAGAAAATGTTATTCTAGTCAAAAGTATCAAAGAAGTGTATGAACATTTTCTTAAGTCATAAGTTTCGATTTACAACAATTATTTAAAAATATGTCATTTTGCTGCTGTTTTTATATTATTTTTCACATAGTCTTATTTCATATATCTTATTATTATCCTATTAAAATACTATCTGATATTTTAATACTAAGTTCTACTAAAATAATACTACTTTTTAATACTAAATTGTACTATTGTTTTGGATTCTTTTTAGGGGTTTTGCTTCCTGAACTGCTTGTATGTTTAGTGCAATTGGAGATATTATACCCTAGTCTGATACATGAATCACATCTCATGTCTACACTCTCACGACTGCTTGACCATCTTGACAAATTCAATAAGTTCGCACCAGGACTGGAAAAAGAGGACTCGGCTGATTTGTTGTGGCATGGCATTCCATGTAAGTATCACATAGGGGGTCCTTTTTCTATTTTACCTCATAGTAATAGTGCAAAATAGTGATGAAGTTATTTAAATATAACTCTATCAGAAACAGTAGGGCTTCAATTTTCAAAAACCAGACACTGACTAAATCTCAATTCTTCCAAAATAGCACAACATGTTTTTTATCTTATTGACTTACACTAGATATTGCTTTTTTTTTGGTTAAAAAAAAAAAAAAAAAAAATAAATAAATAAAAAAAATTGATTAAACGAATCCAATGATAATCGCAAATAATTTTTTATAATTTGGTGCTTGTCTGAGTTTTTTATATCTCAGTAAATGATTTTTAATGATAAGACAATATCAAGTGTCAGCACATATATTATAAAAGCTTGTGACAATTAATATTGAATTACTTTTGAGAAAGCAATATATAATAGACCATTATGTAACAGGCAATGACATCATATACCAAATCAACACACAGAAATTGACTCTTGTTGAACAGTAAATGTAAAATACTTGCCATTCTAATGTAATATATGAACTCTGTGAACACATTTCTTAAATACAGATACTTTACAACTGATGCCATTATCACATTTGTAGCTTCTTGCGATATTTTGTTTTGAATTTGTAATTTTTTTTTTTTTTAAATTTTTATTCAACCATGTTTCTATTAACCCTAAATAATTTTAGAAATTTTTTGATTTTGTAATTTTTTTTTTGAATATTTCCTTAAATTGCTTTGTGTGTTGCACATTCACTCTTATAACTATTTTAACCCACTCCTAAATTTTGTTTATATCTTTTGATAAAAGTTTTTTTTTTTTTACATTTATGTATTATCAATTAAATGCAATTCTAGTTAGTTTTCTTTTGAATTGCTTAAACTTTATATTATATATACTCTCTTTCTCTTTTATAAAGCATCCAATCTTAGGCTAGCAGCTATGGTGCATTCAGGAGAAGAGTGTCCTATTATCCATAAGGTAGATTTGGAAAACCATAACAAAGATGGTGGCCTATGGACAGTAATTCATGGAAGAGTGTACGATCTCCAGGACTTTAAGCATCGAGCTCCGTGTGGCGTAGACAACATTGAACAGCACTCAGGTAGGATGCAAGTAATATTTTTAAGAGAAAAAAAATAACTGTTACATGCATAGCTTCATTTTAAATATCCAAAGCATTGTTGGACTTGCTGTCTAAGAACCTGATTTCCAGCTAGGTATTCAGTGGAATTGATCTGAGATAGAAAAAAGTGAATTTGTTTACTTATTATGTAATATATCTAAGCTTAAAAAATTTAATAAAAGTAAATTTTTAAAGAACTTTAGTTAAATTTATACTCCTGGAATAAATGTAAGGAAAATATTAAAGGATTTTTTTTTTCTTTAAGGAAAAGATGCGACAAAAGCTTTTGAGGCTGTCA
This sequence comes from Linyphia triangularis, assembly GCA_963978545.1. Taxonomy (NCBI): domain Eukaryota; kingdom Metazoa; phylum Arthropoda; class Arachnida; order Araneae; family Linyphiidae; genus Linyphia; species Linyphia triangularis. The sequence continues at coordinate 34,198,659 of OZ021730.1, forward strand.
ACCACAGCGAAGAAGCACATAAATTGCTGCAGACATTTCTTGTTGGGAGTTATTGTGATGTAAGAAATATTTTGCCTTTTATGTGTGTATTCTCTAAAGTATTGTTTTTAGGAATGAACTTTGGTAATTGATTAATGAAAACTATGTGAATGGGAATTTTATAAATACTAATATTAAATATATCAGGCATTCAAAATATTAGGTTAAAAATTATTTTCAATTTTACACTATTTACAAACAAAAATGCCACTTGCTTTAAAAGTTTGGTAACAAAATTAACTACAAAATGACCGGCCAAACAGATGAGTTCCAACCCAGTATATCAATTTGGAGACCGGATACTATTTTTCCATAAATTTACAAAAGAAGCACATTTCATGCGGTGCTTGAGAAGCATTTGGTATGCTTACTAATTGTCCAAAGATCTTCAGTTTTCTTCTTCACTAGCACGACAGCCCTGGGTGGGCCATGGTCTTCTGGAGAAGTTTCTTCCAGGTGTCTCTTCGTTTGGCGACTGTCCTCCAATACCCGGCCCTCAGAACGTTGAAGTCCTTTTGAACACAGTCGATCCACCTAAGACGATGTCTGCCTCTTTGTCTTGTTCCTATAGGCTTGTCTAGAAATAATTTCTGGTTCTGGTGTTCCTGCATTCTAACCAGATGTCCAGCCCATTTTATTCTTTGAATTTTAATGAATTTGATAATATCAGGCTCTTTAAAGATTTTATATGTTTATGAATTTGTTCGCCTTCGCCATGAGCTATCTATTTGAATTCCACCACAAATACTTTGTAGGACCTTTCTTTCGAAAATTGCCATTGCTTCCTCATCTCTTGAGGTCAACGCCCATGTTTCAGATGTGTATGTTAACACAGATCTTATTAGTTTTGTATAAAAGAAATTTAGTTCTTAATTTTAGAAAACTGTCATTTTTGAAAACTCATATATTTTTTTAGATTGTAGAAACATCTATTTGCATTTATGATTTGTTAATGAATTTCTGAATTTAAGTCATTTTATTGTTAAATTCTGCTCCTAAAAAAGTGAAATTGTTCACCTTTTCAGACTTATAGTCGTCAATTTTCAGATGTCTGATTTGGGGATCTGAACGAAAGCAAGCCATATACTTTGTCTTTTTTCATTTACTGATAAATTTATTGTTTTATATTTTGTTTTAATGCCATAAAGACTTGTTTAAGAGCTTGGGTGTTGCAGGCCACTATAGCAATATCATCTGCATAAGCCAATATAAGGACTGACCTACTAAAAATATTTCCTCTGGTGTTATTTTAAAATCTCTTATTACCTTTTCTAGAGCTATATTAAACAAGAGACCAACCCATGCATCTCCTTGGCATACTCCATTCTTTATATATAGTTGTTCAGTTAAGTCATCTTGTATGCGAAATTGTATCTTTGTTTCTTTAAGGGTTAGGGCAACAGGTTTCTCTGGTACGCCCAATTCACGCATAGCTTTCAGAAGAAATTCCCTGTTACTTCAATCATATGTTGTAGTAAAATCTATAAAAAAAATTGTCATTGTCAAGCTATAAAAACATTGTTATAAAAATCTTCAATTTTATGTATAATGAATTTGTAGAGTTTGTAGTTTACGCTCTATGAGTTTCAAATGAACTTTGATTCACAATTTCTTGTATTTTTGTTAATTTGTGTATTGGATTCTTTCAATAAGACTTTTTATTTTTCAATAACATGCATATTTAGTATTTGTTTGGGCTATGAAAGTTCACACTTCAGATAGATTAACAGAGTCTATGTATAAAATTCTCATTACCATATTGTAAAAGATGAAACCTTATAGGCTCTAATAACATTGTGTTTGAATAGCATAACAGTAAAACAATCATTCTATTTCTCATGATATTTCATAGAAAAAGAAATCCCCTCACTTCCCCTATAATTGTACTGATATAATTGATTTATGCTATTTAAGGTTTTAATCTTTAAGAAAAAATAATTCAAACGAAGTTTTTCTGTAATTCACGACAAAATAAGGGTGATATTTTGTTACATTTCACCCAAATGCCTCAGCAACAGCACAATTTCTTTCAGCCTGACGTAGAACACCAGCAAAGAGGAGATTACAGTAACTACACTTCATCAATGGTGGACTGTGAGCGAACGTTAGCCTACCTGCTTGGAGTGGCTACACGCAGTGAGGTAATTGGCCCCTCGCTGGCGGCCTGCGAGAGTACATATTCTCAGTGGCTCTCATCTTCGGCAATGCGAGGAGGCCTGCAAGTGTGCCAGCCTCCGAATCCATTTGAGGAAGAAAAAGGGGAAGCAAGGTCAGCCTCAACTGCTGTGTCTCCAGGTATTTGTTTCAAATTTTCTCAGTATACTATAAATCAGGGCTACACCTTGAAGTTTAGGTATTTTAGGTCAAGTTTGGATATTACTGGCAAAGCAAATGGTCAGAGCTGTTGCATTATTTTTCAACTAGTGAAAATTGAATAAAACTTTATTCACTAAATGTACTTGCGTTGTGTATATTTTTACTCTACCTGAAAATCTCGTATAGTTTCTCACATCAATCCAAAACCTGAAAAAAATCCCCTACATGATCAAGATACCCCCAAAAAAATGAAAGAAATCAACACCACTACTAAGAATTACGTGAGCAACCAGTTTATATTATTAAAGGGAAAAATACATATAGATTACAGTTATCCAGCTTACAATTAAATTATTTATGTAGAATAACACTTGAATCAATTCTTAAAAATAGGTAATTGGTTATTTAACATTGATTTATAACAGTTAAAAGGGGGGAAACAACACTTGACCAGCGGAAAAGACAATGACTGCTCTATTTGTAATCCTATTAAAGGATCCGTCTCAAAATTAATATTCCCCTACTAAGGTTAGGCTTAGGTGAGATGAGAACTTCCCAAAAATTTAAGATATAAAAAAGATACTCAATCACATAAACATAAATGTAAGAAAACCTGGGGTAAACATATTCCGTCTACAGATGGTGGTGAGGTAATATCAAGGATCAATAGGATGAGTGGCTTCCGGAAATAGGCTATGGTGAGAGGCACTTAAAAGTTCTTGGAGAATTAAAGTTGAAATGTGTCGGGGGAAAAGTGAAAGCACAACGGATCTTAAGGGTGGCCGGAAGGACAGTCAGAGAAGTAGGATCGCTATTGATGCAGGCAGGATATGAAGATGAGCGGAATGGACCGGACTTTGAATGTTCTTGCAGGAAACGTGGATATATGGATTATGTAGCACCAAACGGAATTTGAATGTCCTTGCGGAATTTGAATGTTCTTGCTGGAACTGAGAATATATTAATTAGGTAGCCCCCGAGAGGAAAAGAAGTAAGGTCTGACGCCCCATCTCGCATGGGTTTCCGGCTGGATGAAATTATCTTCACAACGACGAACGGATGGTGAAAATATTCCACGCCACTTTCAGCAGGAGCCTTGGCTGGTAAATATTGAAGAAGAACTATCTGGAACCATGGTCGGACTGTTATTGAAGACGGACAAACCGGAATGGATTGGACTTTGAATGTTCTTGCTGGAACCGAGGATAGATTAATTACGTAGCACCAACCGGAATTTGAATGTTCTTGCTGGAATCAAGAATAGATTAATTATGTAGCACCAACCGGAATTTGAATGTTCTTGCTGGAACCGAGAATAGATTAATTATGTAGCACCAACCGTAATGTGAATGTTTTGCAGGAACCGAGAATATATTAATTAGGTAGCACCCCTAGAGGAAAAGAAGTAAAGCCGGACGCCCCATCCCGCATGGGTATCCGGCTGGATGAAATTGTCTTCACAACGAAGAACAGATGGTGAAAATATTCGACGCCGCCTTCAGCAGGAGCAATGGCTGGTAAATATTGAAGAAGAAATCTTGATGTCCCATCAGACCTAGGTTATCCTGCAGAATTATGTTCCAAGAGGAGAACAGACGATGAGAATATTCAACAGTCTTGACTATTCGGCGGGCGGCCACATTTCGGCATCCCTCCAGAGTTGCAACATGGCGGCTGCTTCTCTATTTCTTTCTTTAGATCTCCGCGTCACTCGTGCATCCTTACTCACCGAAAAACACAACCTTCGCCTACGAAAAGTCCAAACAGAATGCCCCTCTCCAGTCCCGCACAAACCTGTTCCACCAATCAGGAGCTTTCATGTGCAACGACGCCAACAGAGAAATTCAAAACAAGCCTCTTTTTTCTTGGAATCGGCCCTACACACGGGACTGCTCGGGGGAAAATAACCAACTAAAAAGGACAGATACAGGGAAAATATACATAAAAAAAGCAATTATTTCCCAATCCCATGGCCAAGCGTTATTTTCACAAATTATCGCAAACCGTTTAAAGTAGAATTGATTTTACTAGACTTGCATACCTTAGTGAATTAAATAGCACCAGTTATATTAAGTATAAATTTATACTAGTTTATAAGGGAATAATTTAATATTTATAAAACAACCTAAAAGAAGCGTTGGTAATTAGTGGGGAATGTCACCACAACTGAGCTCATTTTTCCCAGGAGTCCACTATTTCAATATTAATGTAAATTTCTTAATTTAAATTTATGTCATGATTATTTCAATTGTAACAAAAACGACCTGATAATAAAAGTTGTGAGTACACCATAATATATAACAAAATTGTATAACTTATTATATTTGAGTAATTTTTTTTTTTTTGGTTACTGCTAACAAAGAAAATATTTCTTTTTATTACTTGGCATGTTGTGATATATCACATGGTAAATAGCATGTAGAAGGAAAGCATTTTTACCTTTTGCCACATATATTCAGAGAAAAATCATTTTTTGGAGTCCAACTTAATTCGTATTCATCTGAGGCACATGAAAAACTAGTCTCCAATTTTTTACCCACTTTAACTGAGATAACTATTAGTAAGACAGATGTTCCCCTATGCTTGCCTCCTAATAAAATGTTACTGATATATGATGGCAATATATGAATTTTGCTATTTGCCCTCCACCTCCACCCCATAATTATCACTTTTGTTGCCTTTGGACAACCAATCTCTTTCACTGCATCTTGGTGTAAAATAGTTATTCATTATGTTCTTATTATGTTTCTTTGTATCATAGGTTATTTAGTAATTAATTCTAGTAATTGATTCTATCTATTTATGATGTGTCATCACTATGGTGCAATAAAGAAATTTGCACCATAGTGATTTTCATTCCCTTACTCTACCAATTCTAAACATGATAAAGTTAATCACTATTTTTTCTCTGTAAAGGTATTTAATGCCTGTATATCTCCATTGCTGTGCACTATCCTTCTTCAAATCCATTTGTAACTTATCTTTGCCCATTTCCAAAAATAAAAGTGCCCCTTATCTTTTCTCACAAGAGACATCTTTCTACAAGTAGCATCAGAATTTTCAAAGAAAAATACCTAAATCTACAATAGAGTGAACCAAAAAGACATCTAGATTTATAATAAAATTTACTATAGACAAAGGAAAGAAAATACTTTTAATTTATACTGTCTATGCTCTTACCTTCTGCTCATAAAAAAATCTTATGAATTACGAATGTTCCACTGAATCACATTTTATAAAGCCCTAAATCTGTGTGTTTTAAAATGCTTTTTGTTTTACAGTTCCTGATTTTTCTTTCAAAAATACACATTTTTATGACATTTCATTGATTTTTATTTTCAATTACCCATATGTATACATAAGATAATGAAAGTATATATTTGGTCAAAAAAAAAAAAAAAAAAAAAAAAAAAACGAAATTTTTGCATTTCTCCACATTTTGGAACATTCTGATTTCAAAAAAGCGATTTAAAAAAAAATTTATGTCGGTGGTCAGAATAACTCCCGAACAAATTGACCTACGATGTTCAAATTTGGTGTGCGAGTTGGTGATTGCACAGAGACCTACCGTTAAGGTTTTCGTCAAAATCATGCATGCGCATAAGGTAGCTGCCATTGAAAAAATCATATTTTTCAGTAATTGGTAAAAAACGGCTCAAATGATTTTGCTCAACATCGCTGTGGTAATGTTTCTTTAGGTGTTCTAAACAGCCCCACCTCCGAAATTCCCATACTTTAATGGCGTAAAATATTGAAAAACAAATGCCTTTAACACTGAGTTCTAATTCCTTGATCATACTTCATCAACAATAATTTTTTCACCTCTCCTCAGTTTCACTTATAAGAAAGGATAATATAAGAATTATTGAAAAGTTATTGAAAGTATATCGTCAAAATAATTTATTCGTATTTTTTTAAGACACATACAAGAATTATGGTAAAAAATTTCGCTAAACTGGCCATTTTTTTCTAAATAAATGATGAAAACATAGAAACGGTAAATGACACAAATTCATATCAGTATTATTGTGTAATTGAATTGTGTATTGTTGTGCGATGTTCCACACCCTAGTTGTGTTAATGGATTAGATTATTTTTGTATGGCGTAGAATATTATTTCAAAATTACAAATCAGAAAAATATGTTTTTAAAAAACTTAAATTTAAGGCACAATAAGTTATGATTTCAGAGTAATAATAATCATTCATTTATACATGCTTTGCTTACAATTTTTTGTCATTAGTTTCAGGTGCAACACCAACAGAAGTAAGCTTATTGCCTGGTATATCAGACTTGAACTCCCTCAATGATCCACGTATCTTCTTTCTCCACAACATTGCCGAGAGTCGACTTAGTGAGCCATTGGTGAAAAAGTTTTTAAATTTGACTCAAGAGTTTTCTAGAGAGCATCATATAACAGTTCACTTGAATTTTGCTCCTGATCACCCTGTAGAGGAAGTTGGACGGTGAGTTTTAAAAAATATTTTTAAATAATTATTGTTCGCTTCATATTCCCTTTTTACACCTATAATAATTTTTTTCTATATGAATGTAATATAAGTTAATAAAATCCAATACAGTAACTTCACTTTTATAAAAGCTAAAATTTTATACATTTTTAAATTAATTTCATTGAGACTCTGGTGGCCTAGACAGTAATAATGTCCAACTTCTGAATGTAAAATTACCAATTCAGCACTGTCTTGCAGAACACTGGTGAGTACAATAATCCGGACAGTTGGGCTTTAAATCCATCATGGTCTCAATGTCAGCTTTCTAGTCTGGTAGAATAGTTAAGAGAAGTGCTTGCTCAGGAGTATCTCGAAACCGAGTTTTAAATTACTAATTGATAATATTGTTGTGGTTACTGTGTGATTATCCACCTTTTACTGCTTTCAATTATAAATCAATTATATCAATCAATATCAATCATAACTTTGCTACGATTCAATTTATTGGTATAGAGTATCTAATCTTTTGGGTGTGAATTTAGTTTTTATTTAGGTTGTAACCCCTCTTTAGGAGTTTTGTAATTTTTCCAATTTTTGAACCATTGCATTCTTGTTTTTTTTTCTTCAAAAAGGAGGCATTTTATTCTCCCACCATTTTAAGCTTTTTTCAGAAGATCACATTTCAAATCGGTGTTGTTCAGTTGCCTTTGATTGGCAGAAAATTGCAACTTTTGTGTTTATATGAGTTCACTTGTTGCTGAAAGATGAGACGTGCAACCTTTCTCAAAGATAAAATTGGCAATGAAGCATCCAAGTGATGCCACATTGGGGAGAAGAAATAATTTCAGTGGCTAAATCCCTAAAATTTCCCTGGCACGTCTCCAGAGAATCATCTAAGTTCCCAGTGCAGTCACTCTTGATTCTTTTAAAGGTTTTATCTTTGATTGGATGAAATTTCTTTCATGTATTTATATATTTAGGTGTTCATGTTTAAATTTAAAACTATATTTTCAGCTTAATTTTACTTGTTTCTCTAGAATTTGATGAATTAGAATGTTGTCATTCTCTGAGAACCTTCCAATTTAATTTAATTTCTCCTTACTAAGAGTCACAACAATATTCTGGTTGCATATTAATAGTTCTTGGTCTTCAGGCAAATTTTGTGTTTGCGATATTAATTTTTTTTATTGAGTCTACCATTGCCAATAGCAGTTTTTTAAGAAACTTAAATTTTTTTATTTTTTTATTTTTTTTTAAATAATGGTTTCATCCTGTTACCTTTGGAACTTATCAGCTGTCAAACTCTAGCAAATATTTCCCTAGTTATTTGTAATTTTTTGTTGATCTTTTTATTACTTTATATATCCAATAATGTTGACATTGTATATTCTATTGTGCAGGAAAATCTCTTTCTGAGTTTGGATATTTTTTTAAGTTGCCTTATAACCTATTTAACAATTTTTTGTGTATAAAAATGTATATCAATATATATATTTAAATAAATGTTTCAGGTTGCTCACTGCTGTTTTACTCAAGCATTTGGGTCTTGGTGAAATGTGTATATCACTTACAGAGAGCACTAATGGTCAAATACCTCCACCAGTTGAACATGTGCTAAGAGTAACTCAGCAAGCAAAGTATTGCCTTATCAAAGTATGTCAATAATCTCAAGAAAACATTTTACATTTATTACATATTTCATATTATTTTATCAAAGAGCAAATCAAATTGCTCCTTTGGTTATTTCATTCAATCAGGCTCATAGTTTTTTTATATATAATTCCAATTTTCTTGATATGTATGTACTTAGTAGTAAAGGACAATTTTCTGAAACTGAAATTTTGAGATGTACATGACAATTAGTGCCTCAAAATAATGGGAGATACATTTTTTTTTCAATGTTCTTTGGCTGCCTTATTAATTCTATAAAATTTTGATAGTAATAAAATGATCATTTCTGATTCTAACTATTATTTTGGACTGATTGATTGACATAACCACAAGAAGTGGTTTGGTTCTTAGCTTTTCTGTTTACCAATCTACATTTTTCTTTCAAGAAACTTTAATGATATAAATATGCAGATTACCTTTTCATCAAAATGAATCTAGAAGTTTTGAAATTTATTTATGATGTATTCTGTATGCGAATTTGTTCATGTGCATTAAATTTTATGCATAATAATTAGATAATTTTTTGCCTCTACTTTGTGATTTAACTTGACTATAAAAGTCTGAAACTTATTTTTCAAAATTTTATGCTCTTAATTTTTCAGTGTAACCATTGAAACTTTGAGTTTTTCTTGCTGCTGTTGTTCTGTTTATTTTCTATGATACTCTTCATCACTATAAAGTTTTGTGTAATAAAAATATGAATAAAAGTATTGCATCAAATATGTTATACCAAATAATCTTATTAAGAAAACATAAATAATTAATACATTAAAATTTTTCCTTCCAGGCTCGTCAAGACATCAATAGCTCTTACAAAGAAGTCTGCAGTCCTGTCCTTGATAGATGTCGGTTCCTTTTCTATGAAATTCGTCCTGCCAGGAGCTCTGAAGTAGATGTTCTATCAAGACTAAGGTTTTACCCAGTTGCTCCTAAGTGGAAAAGTGCCATACATAAATTGATTAGAAATCGCAGACTTTCGAAGGGTAATATAAATTTTAAAGTAGTTTCAAATCATACTATCTAAAATTTGTTTTGGTAAACAAGTAGTTTTCATGAAAGGTTTTGAATTGCAAGCTTTTAAAGGGTAATTTGTTGTATTTGTCTTGTATTGTTATATTGAAATTTATTTGTAAATGCTTTATTTTGTAAAGCATTTTGCTTAGGCATTATTATTTAATGAAAAAATAACTGAGCAAAATTTTAGCTTTATAAATATAAAATATTAAGAATATTAGCCCTTGACAACAATACAAAATAATTTTTGTAATTTCACTAAAATTTCATGGTTAAGTATATTGTACTGCTATGATATAGTCTATCCTGCAATGATATAGTTCACAAATTAGCATTCTGTTTATTTGTTGAAGAGAGTAGTAGAAGCAATCCAAATAACTATTAGAATAAAATTGTCATAACAAAAGATAAATTAATCAAAAATGAATGGCATTTGGTTATTAAAATTAAAATAGCTTATAACTTTTTATACTTTACACTTTAAAAAAAAATAAAAATAATTGATCAATTTTGTGCATGTTTCCTCGTAGATCAATGTTATTTCCATTTTTTCTTAACTGTTTCAAACATTTTTTAATTCATTTTGATCATTACCCTGGAGAGCATGAAAAAGTTAAAAAAAAACTAAAAAATTGCCCTTGTAGTTTTGGGTTACAATTGTGTATCATTCCTTTATTTTTCAAGTAAAATTGTGAATGCCTGCAATTTTATTTTTGCCAATACAATGGCTCCTTGATGCTTTAATTGCCTTTTGAGAATAGTCAATTAAAACTTTTTTATTCATTTCTTAGAAATTTAAACTATTTTATTATATCTTTATATCATCCAGTTCCAAAAGGTAAGACCAATAGCTCATCTTGCGAGAAAGAAAAAAGTAGCGATGAATTGATCATTTCACAAGAACCTTCTATGCCTGTAAGTATATTTAAAACTGACATTTTCCTGAAAAGTTATTCGCTTGTTGAAGTCTTTCATTTAGTTACAATATTTTGCTTCTTCAGGGTCCTCCAGTTGCTAATTTGCAAGAATTGGAACTTCTAGGAAATGAAATAGTTTCGTTTGTTCTCGATGCAGATGTTGATGTTGAGGGATTAAGAAAAGCATTGTATTGCCAGGTAAATTAGTAGATATTTATTTAGATTTAAAAAACTTATACATTTTTATCCAGATTTTTCAAGCAAAATTTTAGCACTTTCAAACATTTAAATATATAATAAGCATACAGATACCACTCATCTTACTGAATAAAAGTAGTAACGTATTGCCTATTGGCAGTTTTTTCTATAAAATTTTGTATTTATTACTTTTAAATTGGATTAAATTTCTATATACAGGGTTCTCATGGTCATTGAAAGTCATTAATAGTGTTTAATATTTTTAAACTTGTTTTCAAGGCCTTGAAAATGCTTAGAGGTGCTTAAAAGTCCTTGAAAATGCTAAGAGGTCCTTAAAAGTCCTTAATTTTTGCGGATGTTGTGGAGCCAACTGAAAAATTTATAAAAATTCATCTTAGATTTGCTATTCCCGCATGACCGGTTCTTATCTGCACTGTATCGAAATTCTCCAACATATTTGTAATACGCATCCACCAACTTGTATTTTTTTAGTAGAATATACTTTATTAAAAATTTATGTATAGATATAATGCCTAAAAATATTTTTCAAAGGTCCTTAAAAGTCATTGATTTTCATTCTGCGATTTGAGTGGGAACCCTGATATATTTTCTATTAAATAAAAAAAGTAAAAAAAAAAAAAGCTGTTTAAATAACTAGTCTTCTTTGGGAAAAATACTACACAAACATATTTTCCATGGAATACACATAGATTGGATTCCTTTACATAATTGAAAAATTAATAAATATTTCAATTTAAAGTTTTAATGTATAATATTTAAAGTAGTTTTAATATTGGAAGTCTAATATTTGATTTGGTTAAAGACTGCAAGATTTAAAGTTCTTGTTCAAACTTTAATTTAATAAGAATATTGAAGTTTTAATACATGCATTAATTTTCTGCTCAACTGAATAATATTAAATTTATTTTAATCATTACACTACTTTTTTTCCTGTGAATTGTACTATTCCCCCCCCACTTTTTTGTACTTTTGTATATTAAAAGCTAGGGGATGCAAGTGCACACCTTTTGACTTTCCAAGTGGTGTCTATTGTTGAGGAGTTAGTTAATCAAACGATTGTTAATTGTTAGTTCTCACCACTTGCTAAACTAAGAAACATACATCGAAAAGCAAATGACCTTCTTTGCAAACGTTCAATATAAAGTGAAGTAGAAGCTACTCTATCATTTGTCGTAATCTTTTTATTTTCATGTCAGATTATATTTTTTGTATAAAACTTTATATTGTAACTTTTATTTATGTTAATATATGGTGTTATAGTAATGGTATATGAACCAAAAGGCCCTAAATAGCTTTGTACTGTCTTAAAATGTTTGAATTTGCAATTTCTTTCTTTTATAGGTTGAGAGGGCTAAGGTGCGTCAAAAAGGATTTGATTCTCTCCTGAGTTTAGTCAGAAAAGATAATGTTATTTCGTCTGTGAAGTACTCTCTTTTGACTGGGTGGTTAGGACTTATTGAACTCGGAAACAATAAAATGTGAGTGTTTCTTTTATTTGTGTTAATAGTTAATATAAATTTTATTTAAGGTGTGTGTTAGCCTCTCAAAGAGGTCTTACCATTTCCTTGAAAAGTGTCCATAGGTCATGGCTCCATTTTGTAATAATTTCATTTAAAAGATCTTTTAAGGAAAAATGTGGTTTGCAAAAAAAAATTTTGGAAAATTATATTTTTTAAAAATAAATTATTTACAATCAAAAGCCAAGTTTCTGTTAACTTTAAAATGTATAAAAATGCTTTGGAAAGTTAAATAAGTTATGGATAATTTTCATAATATTCTGAGATGGTCACTTCAAAATCCTGAAACTGCTCTTGGGCAATGGCGATCAATTTTGTCTAACAGTTATAGTTTTGAGACACTCATGTGAATGCCATGACTTGTGATTGATTCTCGTCTGGTCCTCGTAGACTCTATAGTGGTGACCCAGAATGAGCATACAGTAAAAAAATCTTATAAAACCATATGACGCACTTCTCTGTGATATATTTTATGATATATGCAACACATCATGGGTTTCGCGTTGCATCTTAATATTTGTGTTATACTTCAGTTGGACTCACTGTGGGGCGAGTACTGTAATGGTCACTTTAAAACCCTGAAACTGCCCTTGGGCAATGGCGATCAATTTTATCTAACAGTTAGAGTTTTGAGACACTCATGTGAATGCCTTGACATTTTGATTGATTCTCGTCTGGTCCTCGTAGACTCCATAGTGGTGACCCAGAATGAGCATACAGTAAAAAAATCTTACAAAACCATATGACGCACTTCTCTGTGATATATTTTACGATACATGCAACACATCATGGGTTTCACGTTGCATCTTAGGTTTTGTGTTGTTATACTTCAGTTGGACTCACTGTGGGGCGAGTACTGTAATGGTCACTTCAATACCCTGAAATTGCCCTTGGGCAATGGCGATCAATTTTGTCTAACAGTTATAGTTTTGAGACACTCATGTGAATGCCATGACTTGTAATTGATTCTCGTCTGGTCCTCGTAGACTCCATAGTGGTGACCCGGAATGAGCATACAGTAAAAAAATCTTATAAAACCATATGACGTACTTCTCTGTGATATATTTTACTATATATGCAACACATCATGGGTTTCGCGTTGCATCTTAATATTTGTGTTATACTTCAGTTGGACTCACTGTGGGGGGAGTACTATAATGGTCACTTCAAAACCCTGAAATTGCCCTTGGGCAATGGCGATCAATTTTGTCTAACAGTTATAGTTTTGAGACACTCATGTGAATGCCATGACTTGTGATTGATTCTCGTCTGGTCCTCGTAGACTCCATAGTTTTGACCCAGAATGAGCATACAGTAAAAAAATCTTACAAAACCATATGACGCACTTCTCTGTGGTATATTTTATGATACATATAACACACATCATGGGTTTCGCATTGCATCTTGAGTTTTGTGTTGTTATACTTCTGTTCGACTCACTGTGTGGGGGGAGTACTGTAATGGTCACTTCAAAACCTTGAACCATCTCTGGGATAACGACAGTCGCTTTTGTCTAATAATTATAACTTTAGGCGCGTGTTGGATATCTTACTTCATGATCGATTCTCATCTGGTTCTTGTAGTTCCCACAATGGACAATTCCCGCATTTTTTATAATTTTTTTTATTCCATTCTAAATGTTTTGAAAAGGCCATAAACACAAAAATTTCGGCTCAATACGCTTTTTCTTTTTTTAAATTTGTGATCAAAATTATCTTGTTAAACATTGGGGAGAAAACGACTCATTTCGCTGGCATTGAATGTGACGTCACAGCTTTGCAAACATCCTGGCTTGAAATGCATCAGCGGAAACCACATTTGCAAGTTTCTCGCAAATCACGCCAACCTCTACGGAAAGTGGCAATGGTCTACCACCGCCAACTATTTGGCAGAAACCTCACGATAACCATAGAAATGATAGGGCCTCTTTACGTCACAGACTTTGTTGACTGTTTTGATTGGACTGGTTTTGGCTCGGTTTTGGGGCATTCTCTTTTCTTAATATTTAAATAACTAATTTTTTTAAAGAACTTTTGTTTAAATATTTGGAATCAGAAAGAAATTCTTCATAAATATATACTAATTTCACTAGTTTTTAAAAAATGAGGGAATCGTCCATTCTATAAAAACTAGAAAATTTTAAACATTCTAAAGTTTCAAAAGATTCTATTCTCAAAACAAGTCTAGAATATTTATGAAATTTCTGACAAATTTGTATTATATTCTTGAAAATTATGAAAACTTTTCAGAACACATGATCTGTCTTTGGAAGCATACATAAACTTCTAAAAATATTTTCTCTACAATATGTCTTCAAATCCATGTTGATATTATTTGATATTAAAAAAAAAAATAACTGTAATAATTGAAATAAATAAATTCGTTCTCATTTTTATAGCAACCACCTTCCTCACTGCCTCGACAACATCAATGTCATCCCACCTTATGACCGGGTCATGGTAGAGATGCAGTGTACCTCATTCATACAATGGGTAGTCAAGGAACTTCGATCCAGTACACTGCAACTGGAATCCCATAGTTTAAAATTAACCACCAGAGCTCAAGAGAAGGCAGGAACCAAGCAGAAAACGTCGCATGTGAAAGAGATTGATATCAGGAATGTGGAAAGGGCATTTGAGTTGTTTCCGTTGACTCGTTTTCCACTGGTTTATATTGGACTGCTGTTTGGAGATTACCAGGCTCTGGAGACAGGGCTGAGTGTTAGTTCTGGGGTGTGTGCTTTGTTGCAGACGATCTTAAGAATTTTGGGTAAGAGTTGTTTCTGTCTGGTTATTCTGAAAGATAGTATATTTTTATTGAATCTCTTTAATTTGTTGCAGGTGTTTTAGTCATAAAATCTAGCTGTGGTTTCAATTTTTGGTTGAATTTAATCTTAAAGATAACAATTTATGATATTAGGGAAAGCATAAAAACTAAGTTAACTGTTAGCTTGGAATGCGTGCGAATCAATTTGCAGCCAATCAAATTGTTTATTGAGCTTGTGTGGTTACTTGGCTTTGCTCAACAACTAAGCTTGTTTTTGAATATTAGCTAATTACATAAAATTGTTTAAATTGTTTTATATATTTTCACTTGTTTAATGATGAAAAATTTAAGGAAAGTATCCATCTATAGATTTTATTTCAGTGACTTTCTTAAAGTTTGAGACATGTTTAAGCAATATTGTATACAATTAATGCCATGAATTTTTCTCAAAAGTATAATTTAATGTTTAAATCATTAAAAATTGTTTATCTGCAAATTTATTTCTAACTATAGTTTATATTAAATGTTCATTAAAGAACAGTAGTTACCAACCTAAAGATAGCTGCAGATTACTAATTTAAAATATATATTTATTACAGAACACATGGTTTTCCTCCAACATTATATAGAAAATTTCATATTTTATTTACAAACTTCATTGACGTGAAGTCGATGGGGCTGGCAAAAATTATCGCGATAACTGAATTTCATGTTAACCATCTAAAAACTGTTTCAACTAATTAATGGAGATTTAAACTACTAGCTGTATGTATGTTTAATACTGTAGCTTTTTAGAACACAAGATTTAACAAGATATACATTATGAACTAAAAAAAAAGTAAAAGTATTTTCTGGTAACTTATTATTTAACAAAATCTGCTACTAATTTTTGCTTTAAGTTTTTAATAAAACATTCTTTTAAAAATGTGTCTACCTCTTCTAAATTATTTATAGCACTTTAGGCATTATCCTATTGTATTAGGAAACATTGCAAAATGTCATTTAAAAAAAAATTGGATTAAAAAGCAAATTTTTTTCGTTTTAAGTGTTATTTTATCATGTGAGATTTGGTGTTGAACCAATAAATTAACGTAAATTTTCATCATATGGAGAATCGGTTTTACATCACTTTAAAAGGAATTTTGTGTTAACCCTCTGAGTGTCCTGGGAATGGGCAAAATTATACAGTTATTTTCCCTGCAATAATTTTTAAATTATATTTCTGATTCAAATATATAATTTTTAAAAATTATTTTTTATTTATTTTGTTTTAAGTAGGTTTTAAACTATCATCCTAATAAAAAGATTTAAAAAATATTTTATTTTACATTTTATTTAGAAATTTAAAAAGGTTGTGTATTGCTGGAAAAACTGGGGATCAAAGGACGTATATATACGCCCATGACCCTCAGAAGGTTAAACAAATACACGTTAACAGGTTTTGACTGTACATGCTTTTAATAAAATTAAATAATCTTTTTTATGCACATTAATCACTAATTAAAATTAGATGGAATTTTTTTTTTGCACGAGAAATACACGGAGGGTTTGACTGCACTGAAATGTATTTACAAAATCGGCACTAGTTGTTTAAATTTCAAAAGCCCTTCTAGGAGATTTTTCAAAGGAAACTCCCCTGTATTTGTGTCTTAAGTTGGTAAACATTACTTATTAAAGTGCTGAGATTACTATAATAAGCATAAAAGTTTTCTTTCTTACTTTGGATTAACCATTCTGATTTTTGACTTGATATTTTACAGTCTCACATACAAATAATAATGTCCTCTTGGGAATTATAAATCAATTTTTCTTGTTGAGCTATTTTGCTCTGAGATTCTTCACAAGTACAATATTTTCTACTTTTACTAGTAAAATTTCTTTTAGCCTTTTAATATTAATGACTCCACGAACAACTTTGGACCTTCTCTCAGAGCACTTATGGTCTGTGTATCACGAGTTGTGAACCAATGATGTAAAATAATACTTCTAAGGTAGATGAAAGGGGAAAGAATTTTTGTACGATGAAATGCAAATTGAATTCTTGTATAATCCTATTTTGCTATATCAAATATAAATTTGAATTTTCCTGAAGGTCCCAAACCAGAAGTTGAACATGAAGATGTGATGTCTCCTATTTACACAGTTCTGGAGGAAAATTTCAAGAAGCATAAAATTCACACTCCACTGAGTGGGCCTGAGTTAGCAGCTGTGATGAAAATCGGGACTCGTGTGGTCAAAGGTGCTGACTGGAAATGGGGAGATCAGGTATACTGATTGGAGGTCTTGAGTTAAAATACAAGTTGGGTACTTGTGGTTAGATGTTAAGTATAATTTAATACAGAGTGCCCACTGAACTTGAAAATCAGGGAAATGTCAGGGAGCTTTCTGATTCTAGAAAAAAAAAATTGGGGAAATGTCAGGGAATTTTTTAAAATTTCACAAAAATCAGAGAAACTTTATTTTTTTATTTTTTTGATGGTATGTTCTTC
This sequence comes from Linyphia triangularis, assembly GCA_963978545.1. Classification (NCBI taxonomy): domain Eukaryota; kingdom Metazoa; phylum Arthropoda; class Arachnida; order Araneae; family Linyphiidae; genus Linyphia; species Linyphia triangularis. The sequence goes on from OZ021730.1 coordinate 34,216,058, forward strand.
CGTAGTTTGGCTCCATTTGCCTTGAGAATTGTGGCAGTAATCATTAGAAATTTCATGTTACAGAATCAATAATTTAAAATTTTTATAACAGCCAAAACTGTTTAATAAAAATATTACATATTATTTTTTTGGCATACTTGTTTTATTTGATCAGGGTATCTACACATCTGGAAAAGTTAGAGAAATTTGTAAAATGTTTGCCATAAAATCAAGGAATATTTTAGAAATCTGTTAGGGAATCATCAGGGAAATTTTATTCCTCAATTTTGTGACCACTCTGTAATAAATAGTTGTTTTTACTTAATAAGATTTACGCTTGTTACTATCCATGTGCTTGTAACACCATTTTGCCTTGCATATAATTTCATAAATATTGATTCATGTGATGTTTATAATGATTTTTCTTCTAAAAATTACTCCTTTGAACAATCTGTTAATTATTAAATATCATTATTAGAACATTCATTACAGTTGTTTTTACTTAATAAAATTTACATTTTCATCTGTAGATAATGTCAACTCATTACAAATATTTTATCTTTACTTGTTTTGTAAAAGGATGATAAATGTAAGCGTTAATGTGAGAATTTATAATGTATCTAAAAGTACCACTTGCAAATCATCTGTAAATATTTAACCCTTCATAGTATTATCATAAAAATTAAATGACAGTTGTTTTTACTGAATGTTTTTTACACTTTGAGCTATGCATTAGAAGATTTTTGACTCCAATAATATTGCCTTACAAAAAGTTAATTAATGTGAGTTTTGTAAATTGTCACATCTGAAACCATCTGTTAGCTATCAGCCTTTCAATGACTTCTTTAATATAAGACCAATAAATCCTTTTTTAATATAAGACCTTAATAAATGCCAATAGGATGGACCCATCCCCGGTGAAGGGACGGTGATCGGGGAACTGGGTGAAGATGGGTGGATTCGTGTACAGTGGGATACAGGCTCGACAAATTCGTACCGAATGGGAAAGGAGGGCAAGTATGATCTTAAGCTTGCTGATCCATTGCCCTATCCTCAGCAAGACTCACTTTCAGACTCAGAAGAGGATGATGGTATGTAACTCTAGTCTATGCTTGAAGTTCTAAATTATTTCTAGTAAGCACACTATAAGACTTAAAGTTGGAAGTTATCTGGTGCAGATGGCTGTAAATGTTTTTTTCAGCAAAAAAAATAAAAAAAAATAAAAAAAATAATAATAAATAAAAAAAAAATGCTTTGATTTAAAAATACATTTTTTTTTTTACTAAAACAAGCTATGTCATCATTTTTGTAATTACAGATTAGCTAAAACAAATAACTAAAGGTCAATTTTATTACTATAAATTTAAACACACTTTTTTTCATTGCAACTTGAGCTAAAGTGGAAAAAAAAAATACTTAAATTTTATTTAGTTATATTTTCTATAAATTTTGTTTGAATATTATTTGATTTTTGCTGTCTACTGGTTACTAGTTTATTTAATAGTTAATTCTGATTTTAGCCTTTTTACTAGAAATGGTCTTGTGTAGAAATAGAAATGGTCTTGTGCATTCTTTTTTGCAGATTAATAATCACCTGCTTGCAACAAATGTTGCATTAAGACATCAAATATTAAAGTTCAACTTTTATTGGGCTTGAAATGAATCAATACAAATTTAGTTTAGTTTACAAATAGAAAAATTGTCTAGTTATCATATGTAGTGAGGTCAACTTCATAGTTTTTTTAACTCATCAAAAAGACTATTTTTATTTTCCTGTAAAATATTTTTGCTCCCAGCACTTTTGGGTTAAGCAGATGTTTTTCTGAATTTCTTAAACAACATAAAAATTGTCTTTGTAACCTCCAAGCTGAATCAAAATGTCAGCAAAATTGTGGTCTGATTTGACAATTTTCTTTTATTATTAAAAATAGGAATGCATGGTAAAAATGTACTAAATGCAATGTGTGTGTGCTTGCTCAACAATAAACAATTCAATATTTAGAAGAAAACACTTTAACAAAGTACTGAAAACACATTTCTGATTTTTAAAAAAATATTTTTGTTTTGTTCAATAATTTTCACAAAGTTATTGTTTGCTTTGGAGTAGGATCTGCATGTTCTTTGCTTATTTTGCTGCAGCATCTTATGTTCCAATTCAATACTTGAAGACACAAATACAAATTACTGAAAATTCTGAACAAAATGTCTTTTTAAATGTATTTAAAGCTTTAACAACTATTAAAATTTCAACTTCAAAGAGTCGCCTCCTCTTACAGCAGCATTGGAAATTCCGCAAGCTTGTCAGCCAGTGATACTTCTTCATAACTCCAGCCTTCTTCTGCTGAAGAATCTCTCCATTTACATGGGATTGTATGCGGACTATGTACCGAAACCTGCCGTCAATTCATTGTCAGGTTTACTGAGGTCAATCCTTTGTTCTGTATATATGAATGCTCAAGGTAAGTTAATATTTTTTTTTTTTTTAACTTTGTTAAGTTGGTATGTCTAAAAATAAGATCAATTAAGCATTGTTAACATGTGCACTTGCATAAGGTTAATGTGCATTATTATTATATATGATGTTATCAGGGCATATATAAGTAATTGCAAAGAAACTTTCTGATAAAAAGAAAGGGTATTTGTATTAACAATTGAACGTACCAATGACAATAATATGGGATTCTACAAAATCACCCTTGTAAAATGAGTTCACACTTTTTGAAGGCTTCCTATTAAATTTGAAAAATTAATGTGAAAGATGTTGGTTTTGTGAATATTTTTCTTAAGCATATAGTTTTTTTTTTTTTTTTGTACAACATGTCCTTCAGAACATTCTGATAACATATAGTTTTGTTTTGTAGAACAAATAATTTTCTGATATTCAAATCCTTGGGTGTTAAATGTGATAACGTCATTTATAGGGTGACTCATATAACTTGTGACTAGTATCAGTTTATTTGTCCTACTTCCAATCAATTGAATTATTCTAACCTTCTTGGAAATAAATATACTTGAAAAATAAAGGAGAACTCAAGTTGTATACTTTAAAATTTATTTTCTACCCATATAAACATAAAATATACGTTTTTAACAAGTATATATATTATATTTACAAAAAAAATATTATGAACATTTTGCAATCTATTGAATGAATTAGTTTAATTTGTTTGATGAAATTGCATTGTCGCTTTAAATATTGGCGTTACATCTTTACTGAATAAATTGGCAATTATTTAATCACTAGTTTTATTAAAAAGAAATCTTATCATCACATTACTTAACTTAAAATTCATGTATTATTATGATATTCCTGATTCTTGAACTGTAAATTTTTTGCCCTACTGTAGCTCAAAAAAGCAGTGCAGACTGGCTTTCCATTGAACAACACAAGGAATGGGCCTCTCTGAGCTTCATACGAGCCACTGCTTGTTCCTCTGCCATGTGTCATGCCCTCAGCACACCTTCTTGGATTGATTTACTGATGAAGATTGTCGCAGCACCACAGCTTCTTACAGGTGGACAGTTGATTACAAAGGTAAGTTTTGGGTTTGCTATTGTCAATTTTGTCATCTTCAGTTACGCATTGAAATTTCAAATGGGCAGTTTGTTTATGTCGGAATATGTGTATTCTAATACAAATATGTATTATTTCATCATTTCTCCTAGGTGTATTATTTTCTTCAATTAATTCTTCTTCACTGTTATTGGTTGGACAGTTATCCTATCTGAATTGTATAAAAATATGAATAACTTTCTTTTTGCTGCTCTCTTCTAACAAATAATTTATTTGATCACAGCGTCATGCCTACACTTATTTTATTGCAAGTCTTTGGACTGACTCCAGGAAAAATAGTCCCTAAAATTCAGATAAAATTTAAAGTCTGTCTAACTTATTAAAACCTACCATTTTTTTGCATACCATTGTTCTTTTACTCTCATCAATGAACAAACTTTATATCCTTTCAGAGGTCCCCCGGAATGCATGCAGTCTCACATTTGGGGCACATAATTAAAAATTAATAGTTTAAAAAACTAAAAAAACCCGCTTTAATAGAAAAGTGAACTAAAGAGTAAAAAATAATTTTGAATAAGTTTGAAATAAGAATAGAGTGATTAACAAGAAATAATTATTTTATCGTAAAAAAGCGTGCTGTCAATTGTTGTAAATATTTAATGATAGATATTGGTAAAAGTAGAGCCATTATGAAAATATCTTAAAAAGCACCCCACGCTTTCTTACGATAAAATAAATATTTCTTGTTAATCACTCTATTCTTATTTCAAACTTATTTAAAATTATTTTCTACTTTTTAGTTTACTTTTCTATGAAAGCGTGTTTTTTAGTTTTTTAAACTATTAATTATTTTCTACTTTTTAGTTTGGTTTTCTATAAAAGCGTGTTTTTTAGTTTTTTAAACTATTAAATATTTTTTCTGTAAACTATTATTTTTTTTTAGTTAGTTTTTCTAGTTAAGTGTACAAAACTCTCCAGTTGTTCCGGCTAATAGTCACATGCTTGTCTCAAACTTAAATTATGTGTATGCCTTAGTACACGTCGTATTACTTGGCACAAAACACTACCATGTCTCTGAATATGAAAAATCACTATTCCTGAAGATCCTGGTAAGGATAATATGCGACTAAAAAAACACGCTTTGTATAACCATTGTGCCCATGACAAATCTTTCAAATGTCTGCCTTATCAATTGTTGATGATAGGTTCTGTGATTACTGGGATTACACCAGGGTTCGATTCCGGAGAAGGTTGGTTGGTTGGAATTTAACGTCACAAGGGCAACACTAGCTAATCCTAGTGATAAAGTGACAAACTTATTGAATTATTGTATTGCCATTGGTCTTTGACAAGTGTGCAAAGTTTGAATCAAATCTGATCGCTCAAAGTAGGGCAAAATCGAGCCCAAAAAAGTCGATTACAAACATACAGGTGAAACTATTAAAAGCTTGTTAAAAATTATGCATACAAATGTAAATTTCATAAAGATCACTGAATTGCTTTTAAAATCTGATTCAATAAGAATTTAAACATACAATTATACAGAACATATCTTTAGAACTTGGAATATGTTTCAAATTTAACATCTTGTGTAAAAAAGATTTTGAAACTTTTTAATTCAACAATTTCACTTGAAGTGGATTTAAAATAAAAAGTATCACTATAAAACAACTGTTAAGGATATGTTAGTTCATCACAAATCTGCACTAAATGTTGGGATAATCATGATGCAATATCCACCCACTTCCCTTCATGCATTGACTGTCCTGCGTGGCACTAGCGACCTCTAGTGGAACTTTTTATGTAACCCCTTCTGCGCATGTCATATTCAGATTGCTTATCAGCTTGCATCGTAACAGATACAACGTTTTTTTTCTCTTCATAATTTTTAACTTTGTATGTGCAGTGTACCACTGCTGATCAATATTCTAATAGTAAACATCTCGAAAATGGTTTTAATACAAATATTATCATACATTTTATTTTTTTATAATATGTCATAAATTTACATACCTATTTTGTTATATGGTCCTGTTCAATTTTAAATTAATTATAACTCATTCAATTTTAAAAATATAGGTATACTGTTTTTTGTAATAATGTTGTTTGTTGTTGCATTCGAAATAAAAAGTTTCCAATTGACAGAATTTGTGTAGAGGTGTCGTATAAAAATTAAAAAAAGTATAACTTTTTGAAATATCGATAGATATTATGCACCCACTGTGTCAGAAATGTGTAAATTTATTCAGTATGTAAAGCATATAGCCATTGTGGTTTACAAGGAGAATACCTTATTTATTATAATGATATGCTAAAAATGTTGATAGAATAAAATATATAATATTTTTTAGATATTGGTCATGTGATTAATGATTTATTTTCATTTAGATTCAAGCTCTGAGGTTGCTGCAGACAGTTCTCTCTACGTGGTCATCGAGTTATGTGCAGGAAAGGTTCCAGAATACAGTGGAACATTTCTTCGATTTACTAGGAAATGTTCTCCTTGCTTGCTCTAAAGATCCCACATTACATCCCATAGGTAATGCAGTGCCTTTAAGAGAAAGATAACTGACATAAACTGTTTTCTATTTAGTATTTTCAACAGTATTTTTCATATTGATTTACTTATTGGAAGATACATTTCTTTCAAGTATTTTAATGGAAACTAGTATTAGTATTATTATTTTCCACTGTAAACTAAAGCAAAATTTTTATTAAAAAGACTTAATAACCACTGCATTTGATTTCTTGCTTACAATAATAATTATACAGGGTTCCCACGGTCATTGAAAATCATTAAAACTGCTTAATATTTTTGAATTTGTTTTCAAGGCCTTGAATATATTTAGAGATGCTTAAAAGTCCTTGAAAATGCTTAGAGGTCTTTAACAGTCTTTAATTTTTGCGGATGTTGTGTACCTAACTGCAAAATTTATTAAAATACAACTCGGACTTTCTATTCCCGCGAGACTGTCACTTATCTGCACCATATCAGAATTTTCCAACATATTTGCATTTTGCATCCACCAACTTGTAACTTTTTTGGTAGAATATACTTTATTAATTTATATAGAGACATGATACTTGAAAACAAATTTTCAACTGTCCTTAAAAACATTATTTAGGTGCTTAAAAGTCATTGATTTTCATTCTGTGATTTGAGTGGGAACCCTGTTATAAAGTTGCATTTTGGAATAAACTGCTTCCAAATCTATATTCCAATACTATCTGTAACACTTACAACAGGATAAAACTATTTCTAAAAAAAATGCATGCCCACTTTTTTAACTTCATTTATAACAAGAAATGTTTTGTGTGGATTTTTCGACACAAAGTTTTATTAAGGTGTGTTCCCATTCCGAAATTGAACTAGAAATATATAAAAAAAAAAAAATCATTTATGAAACAAATTCCAAAATGATCACAGTTTTTTTTTTTTTTTTGTATGTCCTCAATCTTAGTAGGGGGAAATTTCAGTTATTAAATGTCACTAAATTGTTCATGCCTCCTATAGTAACAGCAGTGTGATATAATAGCTAATTTGTTAAAACTATGAAGTGTGCATAGTAATTTGTTCACTCTGTACATGCCGTAAGGATAAATTTATTTGCCAAAAAAACATTACACTTTATAGTATTCATACACATCATCCCTTAGAATCCTTAATCTGATAATCAATGTTTTCTTCCAGAGTACCCTCACAAAGGAAAATGGGAGATGCGCCCAAAGGTCTCCATGACAGCATCTCACTGTAGTACTTTGGCAGAAGAGTATGTGTGTACTATTCGGCACCTGCATTCACTGCCAGCATGGAAGGGATACATTAACCAGTTTATCTCTGAATATTTACAGCTGCTTACAGAGACTTTTTCACAGCCTTTCGATCTGGTAAGACCATTGTTAATTTGGTGGATATACAGGGCGAGTACAAATGATGGATCTGATTTTAAAAAAATCATATCTTTGAAACTACAGTTCATTTTACAATAAGTGATACTTGAATGTAAAGTGAAATATAACATTTTTTTTTTCAATTAGAAATGTTCGATGTGTGACCCCCTTGTTACACAGCATATGTCCTATCTGTAATCCAGTTTGTTCCATACATTTTGTAGTAACACTCTATCAATGGTTCGTAATGCTGCACAAATGCGTTCTTTAAATTCTGGCAGTGTTTTCGGTATAGGTGGTACATAAACAATGTCTTTGACGTAACCTCACAAAAAGAAACCACATGGTGTTAGGTCTGGGGATCTTGGTGGCTATGTGATTAATGTGATTAAGGGTAAATCACTGTCACCCGCATGTGGCCTCCATCGGTTTGGAAGTTCCTGGTTGCCATCTGTTGATCATTGGTGGAAAAAAACTTGGTATATTTCTCTTTCCATTCATGTATCACTTATTGTAATACGTGCAATAGTTACGAAAATATGATTTTTTAAAATCGGGTCCATCATTTGTACTCACCCTGTAGATTTGATTGAGTGTTGCTTGTGGTGTTATAATTGTGTTTTTCAGTTTGATTTAGATTAATCTATGGGTAAAGTTCTTATTTATTTTAAAATCACTACGAAGTCTCAATAGTTTTGTACAATATGCAGAAATATAGTAAAATGAAATGAAAGTCTGAAGTAAAAATTATTTTAATATTAATTATTTTAGAATGATGTACATTGGTACATAATTCTGGGGTTTGTTCTAATCTCCAGAATCCTAATTTTAATACAAATCCCATTTTCAACATGTTAAGTATTATTATAATTTTTTTTTAAAGTGAAGTTTGATCACATGGTGTGGTTGGAATGTATTCGTAACTTCATTTTGCTGGTTCAATCAGCCAAATTTTATATTGGAGCTGACAGCACACATTTCATTATAAAAGACCAGAATTATTATCTCAATCATTATCTTAACTCCAGCTAGCTACATTTTCCTACCCTTTCTAGTGATTGATTTGACCACTTTTTGTAGTCACTTTGGATTTTGTCTGTATGCGTCAACCCTAAGATTGGTGTTGATTTATCAATTTATATTCATGTAATGTTTAGGTATATAAAACATATTATTGTTACTGAATATATATTTTTTAAATAGATATTTTTTAAAGGTTTTGATTTTGTTATCTGATGCAATCACCGATTTCCCCACAGACAGCAGATCATCTGCCAGCTTTCCTTTTTTCAAGTGGTCGACTTTAATTTGTTAACTGAAATTCTATAATATTGCCTGTTTTAAAATCGCCTGAATTCTAATTTATAACAATTGAATTACTCAACATAAGATGTACTGAAAATATTTCAAGTGCATTTCTTATTAAAGAAGGAAAACTACTAAGCCTTATTGTTTTGTTCCGGAGAAACAAAGGTGTGCGACGTGGAGAAAATTAAATTTTTTGCTAAAAGGTAAATTAAACAGGATTCCCACCGTCATTGAAAGTCATTAAAAGTGCTTAATATTTTTGAACTTGTTTTCAAGGCCTTGAAAGTCTTGAAAATGCTTAGAGGTGCTTAAAAGTCCTTAAAAATGCTTAGAGGTCCTTAAAAGTCCTTAATTTTTACAGATTTTGTCCAACTGCAAAATTTATAAAAATACAACTCAGACTTGCTATCCCCGCGTGACCGCCACACATCTGCACCGTATCGGAATTTTCCGACATATTTATGTTACGCATCCACCAACTTGTAACTTTTTTGGTAGAATATACTTTATTAAAAATATAAATGTAAACATGATGCCTGAAAACGAATTTTCATTGGTCCTTAAAATCTTTAATTAGGTCCTTGAAAATCATTGAAAAGTCATTGATTTTCATTCTGTGATTTGAGTGGGAACCCTGTTAAAGCAGACTTCAAATTAACTAAAAATGTTCCTTGATGGCTTGTCTATTTTAATGAATATCAAGATGAAAGTTACATTATATATTTACAAAAGGAGCGCCTAGGAAATTGACACCTATTGTTAGGAAAACCCAGTTCAGTTTGAAGCCACATAAAAATGGCATCGTTCACCGAACGTAATCTATAATACTCTCACGATTCAAATGCCAACATCATTTATATTTTCTTGTCTCGATACTTATTGTGACAGATGCTTGAAAGAAAAAATCCTTTTTATTTTAATAGACCTCAATTTAATTCTCTTACACTTGGATTTCACACTAATCTAAAAGGCCTGATCTGATGCTGTATATTATTTCAAATTAAAATTACGAAACATCTCGTACCTTCTTGTTACCTACGTTTTACGGTGTGAAAGGTCTTACAACTCTAATATAAATAACAATTCGTGGCTAATAACCTGTTAACTGTTGGTACAGTTCAGGGACCTCCAACTGCAGTTACCTGTTGCGTGCAAAAGTTTCATGTTTTTCCTCTTTTATATTTTTTGAAATAGTCTGGTTTTAGTAATTTGGTAATTCATTCTTCAGGGTTCCCACGGTCATTGAAAGTCAATCAAAGTGCTTAATGTGTTTGCAACTTGTTTTCAAGGCCTTGAAAGTGCTTGAAAATGCTTAGAGGTGCTTTAAAGTCCTTGAAAATGCTTAGAGATCTTTAAAAGTCCTTAATTTTTGCAGATGTTGTGTGGCCAATTGGAAAATTTATAAAAATACAACTCGAACTTCCTATCCCTGCGTGACTGCCACTCACCTGCTCCGTATCAGAATTTTCCGACTTATTTGTATTATGCATCCACCAACTTGTGGCATTTTTGGCAGAATATACTTTATTAAAAATTTATCTATAGTCATGATGCATGAAAACAAATTTTCAAAGGTCCTTGAAAACATTAATTAGGTCCTTAAAAATCATTGAAAAGTCATTGATTTTGATTCTGTGATTTGAGTGGGTACCCTGTTATTACAATTTTGTTGCATCGTTTCTTTTTCTTCACTTCTAGCAGGACAGTGACCACTTGCGTAAGTACAGCCTTAGCCTTGCAGTGTTGGCTACCCTCGGAGGTGTTGACAGAAGGGTTCGCCTGGGAGGACTAGTGTCGGACGACGAAGGTGAACTTAGTACAGTGACCAAGATCTCACCCAGTGGGAAGATCCACCTCTACTCCAATGGGAAAAAGAGCTGCACCAAGCAGATCTTAAGTCAAGTGACAATTGTGGGTATTTTTGTTGGTGTAGAATGTTAACTCTATACTAGAAGACAACGTACTCTGAGCTCCTTGAATACCCTACAGCGATGAGTGAACCGGTTTTTCTACGCCCTGATTGGTTGGTCAGAACGATGTGTGGTCGATTCGCTAAAACTCTTGTAGTATCTGTGGTTAGAAAAGTAATAGACTGAGAGGCGACTGCAATTTTTGGACCCCATCGAACATCATTCTGAATTTTGTATAGAAATTGGAGAAAAGTGAGTAGATTACGAAACCACTGGTCTGCAGGGGCAAAAATGGCCGAAACTAGTCAAAAATTAACTTTTAATAAGTTGAACTAAATCCAATTGCCAAATGCGCCATAACTTGTCAAATAATGAAATTTTTTTTTTATTTGGTAACCCTCACTCTTTAATTTTCAATTAAGAAGGTTGCAGACGATTCAGATGTGTGGCGATGGCTTACTTGCACCTTCCACGAATGAGCCGAATTGGCAATGAACATTACGTCACTGATGACGTAACTGATGTCGCCAATTTGGCTTGCTTTTAAAAGAAACAAGTTTTACGAGCCATAGATCAGAAATTGTTTGCGCTTTTTCTCATTGAAAATCAAAATGCAGTGGGTTGCCAGACGAAAAAGTTTGTTCTCTTTTTGGCAAGTTATGACATATTTGGCAATTGAAATTTAGTTCAACTCATTCCAAGTCGATTTTTTATCAGTATCGGCCATTTTTGCCACGGCAGACCAGTGGATTCGTAATCTACTCACTTTTCTCCAATTTCTATAAAAAATTCAGAATGATGTTTGATGAGGTCTAAAAATCGCAGCTGCCTCTCGGACTATAAACAATGAATTAAAATTTAGACTTAAAAGTACTTGTTTTTTATCAACTTATATTTAAATTTAATACAGAACTATGTTAACAATATTACCATACATTACTTGGAACTATATCTTTTCAGCAGAAGGATCCATCCTACTGTGTATTCAGTGAGATCGGAGTAAATTGTCTTCTAGTACAATTCAGAGATTAGTTTTATTAGAATTTTGACTGTTGAATATGATTGCAAATATGCTTGTTTTATAGAGATTGAGTTTGTGTTCATCTGTGACCTGTTTTTAATTTCATTTGAAGTCTAAATAATGCTATATATTTGGCTTGGTTACTTTACTCTTGTATTTTTGCTAAAACAGTATATAATGTAAATTTTGGTTTTCTAAGAGATCTTTTTCTAAATAAAGATTTTGATGTAGCATTAATGTCCAGAAAGAAAATCATTTTCTTGCAGTTTTTGTTTGATCAGATTAGTTATCAATTATTCTAATCTTGCTTGTCAATTACATGACATTCTTGTATCAAATGCATGTTAGCTATACAAAGTATGAATAATATTATGATAATATTATTTCCTTGATGTTTCTCCTAGCATAGTACAGTCAACTTATTTGTGTGCACTTTTTTAAAAATTAATTTACCTACGTTTTAAAACACTGTATAATTTAACTAATCATTTACTGATTTTTTAGTAGACCTAATTAAAAAAAAAAATAAAAAAAAAAAAAAAAAAAAAATTAAAAAAAAAAAAAATATTTCTTTTAGAACTTTTAGAAGAAATTCAGTCCTGTGCAGTTTTGAAGAAAAAACAAAACAGTTTTTCCTAGAATTGAAAACAAATGCTTGATTTTGGGTGCTAGCAACATAATTTTCTTTAAATTGGTGAAATATTATGTTGGAAATTTTGTGATATCCTCTTGATAACATACTTTATTTACAGATGTGCATTGTATTATATTTTTGATTTCATAAATAATACTGATTTTATTATATTTTTAAGACTCCATCTTCTAAATTTCACTTGGATGGAGAATTGTCATCTGATAAAATGCTGGATGTTTGGGCATCTTTATTGGGACTTGCAGTTGGAGACGAAAGCAACCTGGAAGGCAGGTGCAAGTTAGATTCCCAAGCTTCCACTGCTACAACTTCTACCGGTATGTGATTTGTGTATTTAAAAAATCATTTTGTATTGTTTATGGCCAATATCCAAATAAAACACACTATTAGCTATGACTTATACTGTAATTTTTATTCTTATCTATGTTACATATTTTTTTTGTTTATCTAAGGAACTATGAAATTATGAGAATTTTTTATTCAAAATTTAATTTTAATATACGGGTATGCATCAAACTTCTTAAGTATATTAGAGATAATGCATTATTTGAGAAACAGTACATTCAGTGCAAATTGTTTTTAAAAATTTGTTATTTAAAAAAATAATAATAATAATAATTATTATTTTACTTAAACAAATGGGGGAAAAAAAGTTAACTCCTTTGAGTCAAATCTTTATTGCTCTGTCCTTGTTTATTTTTTTCCCTTTTAACTTTGCAAACTGTCCTTAAATTTGTATTTAATCAAGTAACTTTGATTTTAAACTCAAGTCATTTCTTTTTGCATAAAGAGGATAACTGAAAAGCATTGCCAAAATATTTTGGGAAAATGTGTGTTTTCTTAAAAAAATTATGAAGAGTTGTCTCACATTGGGAACATCTCTACATATATGTGTATATTTATGTGGTGTCTGGACAGACTGGCCTCTTGACATCCAATAACCAACAATGGTCAATGAAGTTCTTGTTATTTATAAAATATAAAATCTGTCTGTATATCTACAACTTAAAGCCTATTGAACCAATTTGGATCAAGTTTGTGTCTAATGATAGTTTAATTACTGCAAATGATTTTAAATACATTTTAACTTACACAAAATAATAATTACAAAAAACCTTTACAATACATTAATTTTTTAAGTGATTCATACTTTCTTATTTTGCTTCTGTTATGTTTTCCTTTTTCTATTGCACAATAGTAGTATGTGATTTATCAGTGCATTTTTTAATGGAAAAATTAAGTTTTTTTTTCTGTGTACTTGCAACTTATAGAAATTTAGTTCAAGCAAGAAATAAAAGATTCATAAAAATAATTTCTATTAGTTTTGAAGCTCAAAATTGGCCAAATTTTATCTCATACCTATTTTATACTTTGATGCCGATTGTTATGTCACATCAAACTCAAATATAAATATTTCCAGGTCTCAACAAAGGCTATCTGCAGCAGCAATATTTTCATCTACATCTCATCAAAGCTGTTCGTGTCCTATTCGGAAACCAGCACTATCTCCACAAAGTGATGATGAGGTCCCTTCACTTGAGCTATGTCTTCAATAATTCAGCGACCAGTGTCCTATCTGCCTCCCAGAAGGGAATTGGGGATTCTATTGACAATCCGCTGTTGCTCCAGTACTTGATGTCTGCTGCAAGTCAGCCTTCGCCCTTGAAATCTACATTTTCATGGGATGAAATTGAAGTAAGGCTAGTAAAATTCAGCAAAATTAAATCCTTTTGTTAGACCAGAAAGATAAAAATTTGACTTGCTTATTTGTATATAATGTTAACCCGTAATAGCTTCTATACTATGATGAGAATCTTATTCATATGTTCTATCTATTTGTCTAAGGTCAATATTCCTATTCAAAACTACAAATGCTATACCCATGAGCTATAACTCATATGAAATGTTTTGTCCAGAGAGTCCTCATATCAAAACTTGGCTAGAAATTTGGACACTAATTCCACTTGAAAACAGGCTAAACTACAAATGTTATAGCTATGAACAAAAGTAACATTAAGTGTTTTGTCTAGAGAGTCCTCATTTCAAAACTTGGCTAGGAATTTGGACATTAAATCCACTTGAAAACTGGCTTAACTACAAATGCTATAGCCATGAACAAAAGTCACATTAAATTTTTTATCCAGAGAGTCCTTATTTTAAAACTTGGCTAGAAATTTGGACACTTAAGTCCACTTGAAAACAGGCGAAACTACAAATGCTATAGCCATGAACAAAATTCACATTAAAAGTTTTGTCCAGAGAGTCCTCATTTCAGAACTTGGCTAGAAATTTGGACACTATATCCACTTGAAAACAGGCTAAACTACAAATGCTATAGCCATGAACAAAAGTAACATTTAATGTTTTGTCCAGAGTCCTCATTTCAAAACTTGGCTAGAAATTTGGACACTATATCCACTTGAAAACAGGCTCAACTACAAATTCTTTAGCCATGAACAAAAGTCACATTAAATGTTTTGTCCAGAGAGTCTCTTTTCAAATTTTACTCAGAAATTTATACACCAAGTCTATTTGTGAACACCTTAAACTACAAATGCTATAGATATGCTAATTATCAATTTGAAAGTCTGTGATATTAGTTAGTAAACAAAAATTCAAATCATATTTCTTTCAAAATTTTTTTGAAAGTTTAATAAACAAAGAGATTTTATAGTAACCCTATGAAGAATTTATTTTGGCTAGCTTTCTGATATCAGATTATGACTTTTGATACTGTATCTTTTTTCTAAAATTGTTGCCAAGTTAATACCTTTGGAAAAAGTTTTATTCCTAAAAATAAATGGGTAACATTTTAATGCCTTGCATTTTTGCAATGCATTTTTTGCCACTTGAAATTTTTATTCCAACCTTTACAAGATTATATTGCTGCCATTAATCTAGTTTCATATGCAGCTGATCAGTATTTGTATAATTTTCATTCATGTGTTAGTACTTAAGTTTCCGAAATTATGATAGGATCTACCATAACGAAAAAGCGTAAGCAGAAGCTGCCCTCCTGATGGCTGTGTGGTTAGCTCTCTAGCATGGCATACCAAAGGTGCTGGGTTCGAATCCCTGGCTAGGCATGGATGTTCGTTGTGGTTTGGAATCCATGTTAAGTTGTCAGACACAGCCTGATTAGCTGTCATTGTAAGTTGTTGAGCGTACAAATCAACCGACCATGAGTAGAAGCTACTTTAGAATTTCTGCACTGCTGCAAAAAAAAAAAAAAAAAAAAAAAAAAAAAAAAAAAAAAACCTAGAATTTTCAGAGAAAATTAAAATTACCATAAAAAGTGCATGCGTATTTAATTGTAATTTTTGGAAGCAAGGAGATTTTTCAGAGTATGTGTAATAGTACTATGCTAATAGACAAAATTTTATTTTCCTTCAATAGTAAAAATTGATGAAAAATAATAAAATGTCCTGTTATTTAATATTTTGTAAAATCTAATGTTTACATGTTCTAATGTCAAATCTAATGTTTATTTTACTGGCTTGCAATTTTAATCGAAAGAATAATTAGTCTGAAAATTAAAAATAAACCTAAAACTTAGAAAAATCAGTGAATTTTCTTTATTATTTTAAATAGTAACATGATGCTTTTGTAACAGTGAATATCCCAATCACAAAATTTTTAATGAATGTCATAACTTTTATAGAAAAGGATTTTTTTTTACTTTATGTAGCTAACTCTTACAGAATTTTTTTATTTTTTAATTGATAATTTTCCTTGCATCTAAAGCCACTCATATTAATTAACTCTCCATTCATATTTCAAATACCCAAAATTTTTATACAAATGGTTAGAAATCTATGCATAAGCAACCTTTTAATGATAGTCACAATCCAACTTGGTTTCTTTTCAGGCTGCAGCTTTGGCCGTATCCCAATACCTAATGTCTGTGTCCACCCTCCCACCTTCTATCTTCACTAGAGAATCATGCATTATCAGTCCTACAACTGGGGAACCTTCTTCCATGTCTACCTTGAACATAGAATCCAACCAACAGTCCCGATCAGTCATCACCCCCATCCACAGGCAACGCAGACAGAGGCCTAAATACTCCACATCTGGATTTTGTGTTACAGACCCACAGGAGATGCAGTTGTTCATGGAGATGGGTTTCTCCAGAAGGAATATCGAGATTGCTTTTCGAGCTTTGGGTAAGTAATATCTTTTGTATACGTATTTTCCCAACCTCTTCTATTTAATTGCCTGTAAATCTCTAAGGTTGTTTCATTTCAAAACAGTCGATTGTTTTTGTAATTAAAGAAAGTAAGTTGAATTACAGATGGTTTTTATTTGAGAGTTATACTTTTGTGAAATGGTATTACAGCAAGATTTTACTTATTGAGAGTTGGCAATAATGTGTCAAGGGGGGACACATTCTGGGAGATCTTTGAAGAGAAAATACTCAATATTTGCATTATCAGGGTTCTCACGGTCAATGAAAGTCATTAAAAGTGCTTAATATTTTTGAACTTGTTTTCAAGGCCTTGAAAGTGCTTGAAAATGCTTAGAGGTGCTTAAAAGTCTATGAAAATACTTAGAGGTCCTTAAAAGTCCTTAATTTTTACAGATGTTGTCCAACTGCAAAATTTATAAAAATACAACTCAGACTTGCTATCCCCGCATGACCGCCACTTATCTGCACCATATCAAAATTTTCCGACATATTTGTATTGCGCATCCACCACCTTTAACTTTTTTGGTAGAATATACTTTATTAAAAATTTAAATATAGATATGATGCCTGAAAACAAATTTTCATAGGTCCTTAAAAACATTAATTAGGTCCTTAAAAGTCATTGAAAAGTTATTGATTTTCATTCTGTGATTTGAGTGGGAACCTTGATTATGAACATGGGTGAAAGTTAGGGTAAAAATTTTACAAATTTTTTTTTTAGAAAGTTAGTTGATGAAAAGTAAATCGTAGTGAAGAAAATAAAGGCTCAATTTAATGATGTGTTAATAAGGAACTCAAGTTACACATTAAACATTTCAAAAACCAACCAATTAAATAAATACATCAATTAAATTTGCACTATATGAAATCAATTACACCTTTGCTGGAAAAAAAATTGTAATAGCAAGGTGTCCAGAAAAATTTCTGATAAAAATTCAAGCATACTTCAAGGTTCATCCCAAAAATTTACAACGACCCCTCCCACGACAAATTAATTCCACCATATTTTCAAAAATATACCCTCAAATAGTAGTGTGCTGAGCTAATTATGAAAATTTGTGAAATTAAGAAATAGTTAATCATCATATAATAATTAGGTTAATATTTTGAAAATAGAAAGCAGATTTTTTGTGGACATCAGTGGAAACCTAGGCTAATGACACCTAAATGGCGTTGTATATCTCGGCTATAATTGCTTTAAAACGGCTTAAACCAAGGTGAGAATTGCCACTACTTCAAAGTAAATATTGATGATAGTGGCCATCATATATCGATGCAAATCTCAGCATTTGCATTAAAGTAACAATCGGTAAAAATGACCATCACACCAACATAAACATCAGTATTAGTACCCAATATATAGGTAGAAATCTCTGTCATAGAAGCGATTATATCGACATAATACTCTACGAAATTGACTATCACAACTGTGTAAATTTCAGCGATAGACTACTATAGAGGGCAACTATAGAGACAACTGTAGAGGCGTAAACCTTTGAAATAGTGGCTATTATATCAGCGTGGCTTTCGCCGCAAATGAGTATCACAACAACATAAACCTCAGTGATTATGGACGCCGTACGTCCGCCCCGTTAGAAGCACAAATATTGGCAATAGCAACCCTTACGCTATCGTAAAGCTCAGTGAAAATAACTACTATTTAAGAATGTAAATAAGGCTGATAGAGTCTGGCAATTTGCAGGAAAAGTTGTCATGACATTGGAGGTTTGAGGGAGTCTGAAAGTACACTCGTTCTGTGATTGTCAGACTTGCAAGCAAGCCCAATGAAATTGTAATGCAGATTTGTATCACTCTTTGGAAAAAGTAAACTATCAGTAAAAAAAAATAGCTGAAATCTACATTTCAGCTGAATTATACCATGTCTGACATGTGCCAATCTCTGCAATAATTTCAGTGACTATTATATTGGCGTAACGTCCGACAAAAATTATCCCTCAATAACATGATTCTCTCGATGTAGGTTCCATTTTGAATTCTGTGTTATCCTGTTTGTTGTTGAAATACATGAACTCAAATGGAACTTTTCCCACTAAGACAATTCCGTAATTGTCCATAATTGAAAATAATTTTTTTATTGGAAATCCTTATAAATATTGAAAACTTTCACCCATGATTACAAATGGGAGAATACCTACTTGGTAAACTCCACCAGTCTGCGAGGTAATCAGAGTTACACTATCTTTCAAAATCACGTTTATATCTCTTTTTTTGTTGTTTACTTCCGATTTTGTGTGTGTATGTTTAACAATGGCTGGAAAATCTGCGTAGGCCTAATTAACCACCTTGAAGTGATCCAATCAGGCTGAAACTTAGCAGATAGATTTGATGTTGATGACAATGCATTCTATCAAACTTTGGGGCTGTAACTGTCACTAAAAGGTTGCTTTTATGGAATAGTAATAAACCAACTTGCCGTCATTCAATCATGTTAAAGTAGCTTTGAACCAATTATTGTTAAAGTTCTTTCCTTGTGTCAAATTTTTTTTTAATATATATAAATAATAAATATTACTTTAATCTGAATTAATAAATGATATTTGGATGTGAGAGCATAAATTCACATTTATTTTTAATAAGTAAATTTTGAAATGTTGTTTGCCACACATTTTGCTGATAGAAATGTTTTTGATATTGGCACTGTGTTAATGAATATATAAATTGACAATGCATTTAAAGGACTTTTTAAAAACTTTTTTTATGCGTTATATTATTTCTTGATGGCTTGTGGAGCAGAATGATCTAGGTGCAGCAAAGGGTTTTACTGTGAAGTGCGTCATATGGTGGCAGAAGTTTTTTTTTGCGCCTACCCAGTGTAGGATCACCACTTTAGTGTATGCAATGATTAGGCAGGAATCGACACTAAGGCAAGGCATCAACCAAGCTAGATTCTAAACTATAACTGTCAGGCAAAGTGTGCCGACCAAACGGTATAGTTGTTAGCGTGCCAGCTTCTAGACCGCAAGGTTGCGGGCTCGAGTCCTGTGTAAGACATGGGTGTTTGTAAATGTATGTTGGCTTGTCAAATGGCGAATGTTTCGGTGCATTATAGCCCTTGTGTTGCTGACGGCGCCAGATAATCTGAAAACAACCAACCAAGTCATGTAAAGTGTGTACTGTTTTTCAAGCATAGTTTCTAGATTTTGAAATGAATGCCGCACCTCAATATAAAATTTAAAAATTCCGCAATAAATTTTTAACACAAAATCACTGAAGATCTAATTTTATCAATTAATATTTTGTATAATTAAAAATGTTATTAATATTCTATTGTTATAAAACATTCTAGTGTTTTAACAACTTCTCTTAATGGAAATGCATAAAAATGCATAGTTTCTGAAATTAACTTATATTCCTGATTACCAAAAAATATTTTTCTAATTTACACTATTGTTATAATTAAAATTAATCATGGTAACTATTATTTTCACTCTTTCAGGTACTTACTTGAATTCTGAGCTTGATTTTTCGAGCAAGTTAGAAGTTGTGGTGAGCTGGCTTTTGGAGCATGAAGACGAAATTGCTGACCTATCAGATGATGATAGTTCCACGTCTTTTGAAGCCTACACAGATTCTGATTCTTTCACAGCTGATGATGAGACAGATGTACTTAAGGGATTTTGTACCGGAAAATCAGTAAGTACAAGCATGTGGTTATTTCTAAATTTTATTACTTGAGTTCTGTGGATTAAAGCAGTTATTTAGGATTTTAGTCATATATATGCTGCTGGGCAAAAACTTTTCCCTATATTTTGTTTGACTTGTAATATATATTTTTATTTCTTCAAACACGTTTAAACTTGATAGAATAACCGTATAAATACTTTTTAGTTAATCTGCTGTAACTAATCTAGACTCTGATTGTGAAAATACTCTGATTAACACCACTTGTCTAACAAACTGGTGTTTATTTTTTACTATTTCTTGGATGTTTCATTAGGTAACAGGCTGAGCAGAGTTGTTATGTTTATGCTCTTAAGCAGGGTTCCCACGGTCATTGAAAGTCATTAAAAGTGCTTAATATTTTTGAACTTGTTTTCAAGGCCTTGAAAGTGCTTGAAAATGCTTAAAGGTGCTTAAAAGTCCTTAAAAATGCTTAGAGGTCCTTAAAAGTCCTTAATTTTTACAGATTTTGTCCAACTGCAAAATTTATAAAAATACAACTCGGACTTGCTATCCCCACGTGACCGCCACTCATCTGCACTGTATCAGAATTTTCCGACATATTTATGTTACGCATCCACCAACTTGTAACTTTTTTGGTAGAATATACTTTATTAAAAATATAAATATAGACATGATGCCTGAAAACGAATTTTCATTGGTCCTTAAAAACATTAATTAGGTCCTTGAAAGTCATTGAAAAGTCATTGATTTTCATTCTGTGATTTGAGTGGAAACCCTGTTAAGATAAATCCAGCTTATGTCAAAGCTTATTAGTTAAGTTGCTACTATTTAAAACTTACAGAATAGCAATTAAACATGACAAATTGAATTTTCTCAGTTGCAATTTAAAATAAAACATGCATTTGCCACAATATTTTTTTAAAAACAACTTCAATTTTTTTTTCCAAAATGTATCCATTATAGAAGGGTAAAAAAATTTATTCCAAGTTTGTACTTCCATTTGATATTCACTTTCTGAAACTCTAAAAATTCAAAATTTCTTTAGTTTTTACCTATATATATGCAATCAATTTATATATTAATTTTGAACTATCCTCTAAGCACAAAAAGATTTTATTTTCTGACTATTTCTGATTTTTTTTTTTTACAGGATAATGTGTTCTTTAATCGTAGAGATTTTCACAGCGATCTTGATTATGCTGATTGCATGGCTGAAAATTTGCATGTTGGCAGTTTAGTACGTTGCACTGCTGATGTACAAGGTCTTAAAAAAGGAGACATAGGTGTTGTTGTTCATGTATGTATTTTTTACTCTACTTTTGTGTTAATTGATTGTAAAAAGTTAGTAATAGATAGCATTTTAAACAAGTAAAATCTTTCAGGCTGATCCTGATAGCTATAATGTGCGTGTGGAATGGAAACGCATTGGTAAAGTATACTGGATGCGCTATAAGTATCTGGAATTTCTTCACCCAATTCTACAGGGTGACCAGGGTGGAATATCGTCCCAGTTCTCATTGGAGATAGGATATCAGGTCAGGGTGAAGGCAACTGTAGGAACACCTTTTTACAAATGGGGAAGTGTGTCACATGATTCGGTTGGAATTGTCAGAGGTATTTTATTTGGAGATTTTATGTTCTTTAAGATTATTTGCTATTCTTTTTCATTGATTGTCCTGTTTTTATAGGGTTTTTATAAACTGATGAACTTGAGATTTTGTGAAATTTTATAATGGTTTTGCCATAAGCTCAACTTTCAACCTTAATAAAGGACATTTACAAACTGCATGATGTATTACTTAGACCTCCCTTCTTCAGAGTGTCCACAGAACTTGGAAATAAAGGAGATATCAGTGAGCTCTCTGATTCTGGAGAAAATCAGGGATACGTTGGGGAATTTTTTAAAAATTTCATGAAAAATAGGGAAATTATCTTGGAAGGTATGTTTCCTGTTCAGTCCGTCATTTACCAGGAGAATTGTGGTAATTGTTAGAAGTTTCACGTTACGGAATAATTTAAACTTTTAATTACTTCTAAAACTATTTTTAAAAAAATGGCATATTATCTTTTTAGCGTACTTGTTCTATTTGATGAGGGCATTTCCACATCTGGAAAAATTAGAGAAATTTGAAGAAAAGCTTACCTTAAAATTGGGGACTTTTTTAGAAATCTGTCAATGAAGTCAGGGAACTTTTTTTTCTGAATTTTGTAGCCACCCTGCTCAACAAATGGATATTGAACTTGCTATACCAAAATTAGCTGAAAATAATTTTGGACTCTTCTTGGTTTGAAATTGCTTTCCATATTTATAAATAGAAATTACAAAAGTTGCAAAACCTAGCAAAAGCGTAAAATTTCACATCTGATCATTGTGTCTAAAACCAAATTATCTTTTTCTTTAAGTATAAGGTGACGCTGCACAAACATGTTTAACGTATCCAGTATAGTTATCGCTATACTTTTAATACTATAGTCAGTCAAAAATAAAAAAAAAGTTAATTGTTAATTATGTCACAAAATTATTAATCTGCATGCTTTTATACAAAACACTTTTAAAAACAAAACCAGTGACTCAGTCTCTCTCTGCTACACTAACTAAGTCTAGTTGTCCATCCCCCTAAGTGTGTCCTATAGCTTTTGGATGTCCTCTTTGCCTAAGTCGTTACAAATTCCTAAACTTAACTTTAATTTTTACTTCAATAATATATTGGATTGCTAACCCTTCTATAACTAATTATTAAGTTTAATTATAAATCTGGTTCACTGAATGGATAATTTATTATGCACAGCTTCTCTACTTTGTAGAACTACCTCTCACATTCAATACTGTGGCATCATTCAGTGTATTAATTGCACAGTTGAAACAAATGAACAATGTACAATTGTTTTTATTCTTTACTGGTGGAGTCCTGCTTGTTCAAACAAATGAGCAGTGTACAATTGTTTTTATTCTTTAGTGGTGGAGTCTTGCTTGTAAAATTGCTGCCATTATTATTTTTATTAATTTCAAATTAGGATACAGTGAATGAATGAACTATTTTTCCATTTCCAGGTTTCAAGTCGGAGGGTAAGAAGGTAATTGTAGACTTTCCTACTCAAATGGGGTGGAGGGGTCTTACCTCAGAGATGGAGAGAGTTCCAGGATCACCTCACATCAATATGATGTGAGTACTTTGTCACATTTTGCAAAATTATCAACAAAAATAAAATATAAATGTTTGCATCAGTTGTTTATAGGCTAAAGAGAGTATAGTTCTCTCAAATAAAATAATCATCATTACCTTTTTGTGTTCAGTTTGTTTAAGAGAATGATACAAAAAAAAAAAAAAAAGGTGGTAGCCTTATTTTGATTTTGTAGGCATTTTACTTTTGCAACAGTGAATTTTATGTGTAGGATGTCATTTGCTATCCTAATTATTTTATAAAGGTGCCTATGATTTTTATAACAGGTTTATTCTTCGAAAGATTTTAGTTTATATTTTTGTCGGGAATTTAAATTAGATTTTTTTTTTATTTTATTGTTTAATAAATATGTTGTGATGATTTCACATCAATAACAAAGCTTCTTCATTACGTTTTATATATATTAAATTAATCCCTTACAAACTAGTATTGAAATTTATATTTAATATAACTGGGGCTAGTTAATTCATGAAAGTATGTAAGTTTTGTGGAATTGATTCTTTTATTATACAAGTTACGAAAAAAATGTAAAAATAACGCTTGGCCAGAGGATTTGGGAAATGGTTGGTTCCTTTTTACGTATATTTCCCCCGATCTGCCCTTGTAGTTAGATTAGTTACCCCACACAACGGAGTTGCATCGAGTTCTGAGAAAAAAAGCAGGGGAATTTTCGAATTCTCCGGTCGTCTTGGCCACGTGGACGTCCCTGATTGGTGCAACAGGTTATGCGGGGCTGCAAAGCGTCTCGAGACATTCATTCTGTCTGGATTTTCTCGTGGTGGAAGGAGGTGTTTTTACGTGCGGGAGAAAAAGTGATGGGACGCTCGCAGAAGAGGCGAGAAAATGGCACTGGGCCGCCATGTTGTGAAGGGGCCTTGGAATGGCCTTAAATGTCCGCCAATTCGGCGATTTTGATCGGAGTTAGATTCTCACCATCTGTTCGACGCTGCGAAAATAGTTCTACATCCTCTTGAATACTTTCTGCCATGTTACATATAAATAATTCCTGCCGGTGGCGTCCTGAAGAGCCGAGCATCCTTTTCCGTGACCTGCCATCCTACATATAAATAATTCCTGCCGGTGGCGTCCTGAAGAGCCGAGCATCCTTTTCCGTGACCTGCCATCCTACATATAAATAATTCCTGCCGGTGGCGTCCTGAAGAGCCGAGCATCCTTTTCCGTGACCTGCCATCCTACATATAAATAATTCCTGCCGGTGGCGTCCTGAAGAGCCGAGCTTCCTTTTCCGTGACCTGCCATCCTACATATACATAATTCCAGCCGGTGGCGTCTTGAAGAGCTTTCCTTTTTCGTGTCCTGCCAGCTTACATATACCTGCTTCCAGCCGGTGGCGTCTTGAAGAGCTTTCCTTTCGTGTCCTGCCAGCTTACATACTTCCAGCCGGTGGCGTCTTGAGGAGCTTTCCTTTCCGTGTCCTGCCCGAGGTGGTAAATTGAATAAAGATACATCCAGCCCGTGCCGTCATCAAACTACATCCAGCCCGCGCTGTCATCGAAATACATCCAGCCAGTGCCGTCATCAAACTACTTCCAGCCCGCGCTGTCATCGAAATACATCCAGCCCGTGCCGTCATCAAACTACATCCAGCCCGCGCTGTCATCGAAATACATCCAGCCCGTGCCGTCATCAGAATACTTCCAGCCGTGCAGTCAACGAAATATAACCAGGTGATCCATTAATACAGCCGGATATCCCTGCCTCGGACTGTGTCTCAGGAGCCTTTAGCCCGTTCAGCTTCTCCTGATACGTCTCAACGCCTAGTTTCCCAAGAACATTTTTTAACAAGCCGAGTTCTGGACCCCTCTCATCCAGTGGATCCCCTCTTGCCTCTTCATCATCCGTAGACGGAGCATGTCTACCACAGGTTCTTTTTGTTTGCTTTATTGGCTAGACTAACTAGCTTATTACCGTCCTTTTTTTGGGAAGTTCTCATCTCATCTAATCTAAACATAGGTGAACGAATCTTAATTTTGAGTCGGATCCTTTAAGAGATCTAGTTATTTGGTCATTTCCCCTTTCGACTGGTCAAGTGTTGTTCCCCCCCCCCCCCCCCCTTTAAAACCCTTTTAACCAAGTGTTGGTGTTTTTTTTTGCTACTGCCTAATTCTTAGGAAGGGTTGATTTAATCTTCTATTTCAATGATGTAATTGTAATTGAGTAAATATATTTTAATATTCTGTTTCAATAATGTAATTGTAATTGAGTAAATATATTTTAATATTCTGTTTCAATAATGTAATTGTAATGAGTAAATATCTTTTGGTTTCTTGATAAAATTAAACTGGTTGCTCGCTTAACAAATGATGGTAGTGTGAATTTCTTACTTTCTTTTGGGGGGTATCTTGATCTTACGGGGTTTCTTTTCAGATTTGTGGTCAATAAGAGAATTTTAGGTGATAATAAGGAACACAACGCAATGTACTAACCAACTTAGGAACTTTATTTATTAACTGGCAGAAAGCCATAACAAACTGGTGCCGTGACCCCTCGAATATGAGTTAATTATTAATACTTAGTTTTTTTTCTTCCCTTTTGAACACCAGTTCTAAACTTAAAATTTTTTTTTTGTGAGTGAGAACTTCTGATATTTTTTCTGTTATGTGTTAAAACCTTTATTGTCATTTCAGTGCATTTAGTATGTTATTTTAATGTTAGTTGCTTTTTGTTGGGAATTGACACTTTTGGTCTTTTATGGTATTCTGTTGATTTGTTATTGCCTTTTTCTGGAGTGAGTCCCATCCCCATATCTACATTTTTTTTGTGGTCATTCTTGCTTTGAGCTAGAAAATGCCAAAGCTAAGGAGAAACAGAGGGCACCAGCCTGACCCTACTGTAGAACTAGATGAAGGGTTAAGTGCCTCTTTGGGTAATATAGCCATGGCAGCTGAGAACTTGCCCATACAGGAATACACACTTCCTAGCTACATTTCTGCTCCACAGAGGCTCCACCTAATGGACTCTGTCGAGGAATTTAGTGGGGAGTCAGAGGTAACAGTTAATGATTTTCTGGACCAGATTGACCTCCTGGGAAATCATGCGGGTTGGTCTGATGAGGACAAGCTACTTGTAGCCAAGATTAGGATTAAGGGGAGGGCTAAGAGCTTTGTAAATGGCAACCTGAGTCTTAAGCGTGAAACCTCTTATACTGAGTTTAAGAGGAAACTTATGGAGAATTTCTCGGTCAAGGTGTCTACACATAAGTCCTTAAGACAACTACTTTTGGCCTATCAGCGTCCAACCGAGTCTGTTAGGAATTTTGCGTCCCGACTGGAGGCTTTGTCACATCACACCGTTACAGAGAGCCTTCGTGATGATGCCACAGTCGATAAAGTTAGGCAAGAGCATTTGTTGCAGGCTTTTTTGGCTGGTCTGAAACCAGAGATTCAGAGAGCTGTGGTCATCCAGAACCACCAATCGTTCAGTAAGGCGAGAGCTCAGGCTTCCCTTCAGGAGGAATTGCAGGAGCAGAGTGAGTCTGTGAACATTGCTCAGAGAGCCAGTACAGGGGTGGAACCAAATCTGGAAATTTCTAATGCCCTACAGGCACAAACTCAGATGATTTCGGATTTAACGGTTCAGATGCAGCAGCTCACTGCTGAATTGAACAAGTTGAAACAAGAGAGGGGACCACCTAAACCAAAGAGGGATATTAGGTGCTTCCAATGTAACGAACTGGGACACTTTCGTAGGGACTGTAGGTCTGGCACAGGTCACAATCAGGGAACTTTCAACTCCTTTTCCCTCCCGCCACACGCAGGTATTCCTGGACCCCCAGTTCCCCCCTTTTCCTACCCACACCAGGGACCACCACCTTTTCCCTATTTCTCAGGACCACCTCAGGAGGCTCATAATTCGCGTCGACCTCCTTTAAACTAGACCAGGGTTGTGAGAATTCACCTTTCTACACAGTTGAACACCCGTCGGTGCCCCTCTGCCAAATTTCAGGGGTGGGTAAATTGCCTATCATAAAGGGCTTAATTTTGGGAAATAGAGTTAACTTTTTGGTCGATTCAGGAGCGTCCGTCAACTTACTTGATAGAAAGTACCTGGCTTATTTTAAAGATCCCATTGTGGAATCTTGTAACTTAACAGTTTCAGGAGTTGCAAACTCCTTATTACACATTTTGGAAAAAATCACCTTGCCTGTCACTTTGGACAGTGAGACTATTTCTGTGGAATTCTTAATTTCCCCTACCTCAATCTCAAACAGGTATGGAGCCATTCTGGGAGTAACCTTTTTAAGAGATAATAGTGTTACCTTAGATTTTGAACAAGGTTACATGTTTACCACTAAATTGTTCTTGTCCTTCGAAAATCACTCTCCCAATGCAAATATAAACAATCTCGGTGTAAACATCACTACTTTTTTTGGAACCTGTCATGTAAAACACATCCTGCCACCTCTTTCTGAGAATTTGGTTAAAATTAAGGTACCCATTACACCTTTGGACACTAACTTAATTTTGTTCGAACAACACCCTAACTTTTCAAACACTGATCTTTTTGTTTCTAAGAGTGTGAACACATATAACCCCTCTGGAATTCACTACATTAAAATTCTAAACACATCTAGTGAACCTGTTCATTTAAATAAAGGTCTTAAACTTGTTATTGCTGAACCCATTCACACACAAACAACAACAATGCAATTTGTAAACAGTCTAAATACCATTGCTAGTGAACTAGATGATTCCTTCGAGGCATGGGGAGGTGATTTCAAATTAGATCACCTGCCTCCTAGTCAAAAACATACACTCACTAAGTTGCTTCAACAATATTCGCACATTTTTGCAAAGAAAGTACAGGATCTCTCAGGCTGTGATACTATTGAACATGAAATACACTTAACGGATAACATTCCAGTTAGAGTTAAGCCCTACAAAACACCTTATCATTTAAGGGAAGAACTTAATAAACAAATAACAGAACTTTTGGAGGCGGGTATCATTACAGAAGGATTTTCCCCTTACTCAGCACCAGTGCTTTTGGTTAAGAAGGCTGATCAATCATATCGATTGGTGACTGATTTTAGGAAGTTAAATGAGAAGACTGTCCCTGATAACTTTCCCCTTCCAAACATGATCGAGTTAATAGATAACCTTTCTGGGGCCCATTTTTTTAGTACCATGGACCTTACGTCCGGGTTTTTTCAAATGAAATTGGCAGAGAGGGACACCTATAAGGCGGGGTTCTCGACTCAACAATCGAGTTATAATTGGTTAAGAATGCCCTTTGGGTTGCGGAATGCTCCGAGCTCCTTTCAGAGACTAATGTCTGTCGTTTTATCAGGACTGGCTCCCTTGCAAATAGGTACATATATTGATGACATAGTCGTCGCTTCAAACTCATTCGAAGAGCATATACACAAACTTAAATTGGTTTTTGATAGGCTGGCTACCCATAATCTTAAATTAAAACCCAGTAAGTGTTCCTTCGTACAAGACACCATCACTTATTTGGGATACAAGGTCACTCAGGGAGTGGTATCCCCTGACCCCTCTAACTTGAAGTCTGTTGAGAACATTCAATTACCCACAAATCGTAAACAAGTCAGACAATTTCTTGGACTCACTGGATTTTATCGTCGTTTTATTCAGAATTATGCCAGCATTGCTCTTCCCCTCACTAACTTAACTAAGGATAATCACCCCTTTTGTTGGGATGTTGCAGCTCAGGGTGCCTTTGACTCCTTGAGGGCGGAGTTACTTAGGGAACCCATTCTTAAATTACCGGATCTCACTAAGCCATTCTTTCTATGCACTGATGCTTCAAATTACGCTCTGGGAGCTTGTTTATGTCAAGAGTATGACGATTTCTTACATCCAATTGCGTTCGCCAGTAGGAAATTAAAAGACGCAGAGATTAGGTACAGTACAATTGAAAGAGAAGCCTTGGCTATCGTCTGGGCCACTGCTTATTTTCGACAATATTTGTTGGGAAGGGAATTCACCATTTATTGTGACCAGGCCTCGCTTTCACAGGTTTTAAAACTTAAGGATTCAACCTCTCGCATTGCACGTTGGATGGCAGCCCTAGGTCAATTTAATTATCACATTATTCATAAGCCAGGAAAATTAAATGTCACTGCTGATTTCTTTTCTCGTCCAATCAACACTGTAACTTTGGTAGAACACAATGTCGAACCTGTTTTGTTCAATGATATTGCTACCCATCAACTCACCGATCCAAATTGTTTGAAACTCAAGCAACTTTTGGACGCCAATGTTAAGCCAAATCCGAAAAAGCTTAAATTCTATTTCCAAGAGAACGTTTTATTTTGCTCAAACCTAAAGCCCAAAAACCGTTGGCAGAAAAATGAAAGAATTGTTGTTCCTGAAATTCTGAGAGCTCAAATTCTTAACTTAAATCACGATTCCCTAGTCGCAGCACATTGTGGTTTCAGCCGAACGTTATCCAGAATTCAAAAGAGTTTTTATTGGCCTGGCATGTATGCCCAGATTAAAAATTATGTTGCCTCTTGTCATTCTTGTCTGCAAAGGAGAGGTCACCGACCTTCACAAAAGGCCCCTTTGGTAAGAATACCCATCACTAGCAGACCCTTTGAACGAGCGGCCATGGATTTCGTGGGCCCTCTTCCTTTAACCTTTTCCGGAAATCGCTACATTTTAGTAATAACCGATTATTTTACACGATACTCCGAAGCTTTTCCCCTCCCTGATGCCAAGAGCCACACTGTTGCTGCGACTCTCGAAAAATTCATTGCGACACATGGGGTGCCGGAGCAGTTGGTAACAGACAGGGGGTCAAATTTTTTATCAGAAACTATGAAGGGTGTGTATAATACGTTGGGAATTAGGAAACTGAACACGTCAAGCTATCACCCTCAGACTGACGGTGTCACTGAGCGCTTGAACGCTACCCTCATCAACTCACTGAGTCACTTAGTAAATCACTCACACGACGACTGGGATAGGTTAATACCTTACGCCTTGTTGGCTCACAGAACAGCCAGACATGCCAGTACTGGCGAATCCCCAGCTTTTCTTTTGTATGGTAGGGATCTGACACTCCCCACCGATCTTTTATTGAACACTACCTTCAGGTCTTACGCGGACAGTCCAACTTATGCTACTGATTTGTGCATAAGGTTGCAGTCGGCTTTTCAAATTGTTAAAAGAAATTTGACCAATGCTGCTGAGAAGCAGGAAAATTTCAGGGCAAAAACGGCTGTTGTAAAGAAGATTGCAGTGGGAAGTTCTGTTTATTTACATACACCTGTTTTGGAAGCCGGTCAGGTTAAAAAGTTTGCAAAGTTCAACAAGGGCCCCTTTCGAGTAATAAAGCAGGCCAGAAACGGTGTGAACTTTCAGCTGACAAAACCTGATGACCCTTCGGTTAAAATCTGGGCTCACGTCGACAGACTGACAGTGATTCCGGATCGAACCGTTTTTCCCTTTTTAGAGTTGGACAGGGACCTGAATGCCAGTGATTCTAGTGTAAACACCGATCATGACAACCCTTACAATTTGCGACCAAGACACCAAGGTTTTGTTGTTCAGATTTAGTTCGGGATTTGTAAATGTAATTCGTATAACCTGCGCTGCGGTAGTTTAGTTTTTTTTTGTATTACAGAAAGTCTTATAATAAAAATTTTCTTCTCTGGTATTACTGATTTCTATTGTTGTTCTGAATGGGCAAAAATTTTTTTTTGCTTCAGTGTTAGCAGGAAACAATGTATGAGTTATGTAACTTTGATTTTTGGGGAATTACCTGAAATTCTTCGGTATAATTTCAATTCGAGTTTTTTTTGAAGAGAAAGAGGAAGGGAAGGGGAAGAGAGGAATAGCGGGTTAGGTTAACCCCCCCCCCACCCTCGGCTCCCGGTTCATCGGTCACTTTTGGTGTTTTTTTTTTATTAGTTAATTTTTCTTCTCTTGGCCCTTTTGGGTACCAATTTGCTGGTCAAAAAGGTTACCTTTAACTTCTTACAGCTGTTCCCCCTCGTTCTTGTAAAAACCTAATTTTTTTTTATATACACTAATTCTTGCCGGTGGATTGGGTCCTGATCGTGGCTCGGGGACACAATTGTTTATTTACCAATGTAATGTTATTGTTTGGATCTGCTGTTTCTGAATTTCCGTATTGTTTTGGTTTTTCTTTTTCTTTCTTTTCGGGGTATTTGCACCGAGTGGTTATAATTGCTCTAGTAACTTTTTATATTGGGATATTGTTCCGTTTTTGAAGAAGGATATGTTTGGGAATGACTTCTTCCTTTGGTTGGGAAGTATTCTACAGGCAAAATTGCTATGTTGATCTTATTTAACCTATTTGATTTTGATTTTTTTTCATTTCGAGTTCTTCTTTCTGTTTGGGTCTGGGGGTTGATCTTTTTTTTTTGGGGAGTTAAACTTTTCATTTTTTTTTCTTTTACTGGGGGATGGACTCACTCTTGAATTTCTGGTGTTTGGTGTTGTGCAATATTAATTGTAAAATTTTTCTCCTCTCGCCAAATTGGCGGGCTAAGTGTGTGCAATACTTTTCATTTACCTATATTTTGTGCTGTTAACTAAATAATTGTTATACCTTGTGTTGCCTTTTCAGCCTTGGTTGTTGACATTCGATATCTGTTTACATTTTTGCGCCTTGTTTACTTTGGATTCTATGTTTACATCTGGGTTGTTAAATTGTTTTGATTTCTTTGGATGTGGATAACTACTTCCATTCACTTATCTGTTTTACAATTTTATGCCTGCATTTACAAATGGTATTCAACTTATTATTTTTTTTTTTAACCAAAGATTTTTTTTTAACCATTGCAATTTATTGCTTTAGTGCTTTTCCTTTTTAATTACCTTAATGCCAGGCCTGAGTGTCTTTTCCCAGCTTGTGATTGTTATTTCCTTATTTACATTTTTCTTTACTCTCTGTATGTTTAAAAAAAAAAAAAAAAAAAAAAAAATTGTTTTTGCTGAGTACATACTTACAAAGAAAAAAAAAAAAAAAATTTCTTTTCGAATTTTTTTTCTTGGGAAGGTTGGAGGAGTTGTTGTGATGATTTCACATCAATAACAAAGCTTCTTCATTACGTTTTATATATATTAAATTAATCCCTTACAAACTAGTATTGAAATTTATATTTAATATAACTGGGGCTAGTTAATTCATGAAAGTATGTAAGTTTTGTGGAATTGATTCTTTTATTATACAAGTTACGAAAAAAATGTAAAAATAACGCTTGGCCAGAGGATTTGGGAAATGGTTGGTTCCTTTTTACGTATATTTCCCCCGATCTGCCCTTGTAGTTAGATTAGTTACCCCACACAACGGAGTTGCATCGAGTTCTGAGAAAAAAAGCAGGGGAATTTTCGAATTCTCCGGTCGTCTTGGCCACGTGGACGTCCCTGATTGGTGCAACAGGTTATGCGGGGCTGCAAAGCGTCTCGAGACATTCATTCTGTCTGGATTTTCTCGTGGTGGAAGGAGGTGTTTTTACGTGCGGGAGAAAAAGTGATGGGACGCTCGCAGAAGAGGCGAGAAAATGGCACTGGGCCGCCATGTTGTGAAGGGGCCTTGGAATGGCCTTAAATGTCCGCCAATTCGGCGATTTTGATCGGAGTTAGATTCTCACCATCTGTTCGACGCTGCGAAAATAGTTCTACATCCTCTTGAATACTTTCTGCCATGTTACATATAAATAATTCCTGCCGGTGGCGTCCTGAAGAGCCGAGCATCCTTTTCCGTGACCTGCCATCCTACATATAAATAATTCCTGCCGGTGGCGTCCTGAAGAGCCGAGCATCCTTTTCCGTGACCTGCCATCCTACATATAAATAATTCCTGCCGGTGGCGTCCTGAAGAGCCGAGCATCCTTTTCCGTGACCTGCCATCCTACATATAAATAATTCCTGCCGGTGGCGTCCTGAAGAGCCGAGCTTCCTTTTCCGTGACCTGCCATCCTACATATACATAATTCCAGCCGGTGGCGTCTTGAAGAGCTTTCCTTTTTCGTGTCCTGCCAGCTTACATATACCTGCTTCCAGCCGGTGGCGTCTTGAAGAGCTTTCCTTTCGTGTCCTGCCAGCTTACATACTTCCAGCCGGTGGCGTCTTGAGGAGCTTTCCTTTCCGTGTCCTGCCCGAGGTGGTAAATTGAATAAAGATACATCCAGCCCGTGCCGTCATCAAACTACATCCAGCCCGCGCTGTCATCGAAATACATCCAGCCAGTGCCGTCATCAAACTACTTCCAGCCCGCGCTGTCATCGAAATACATCCAGCCCGTGCCGTCATCAAACTACATCCAGCCCGCGCTGTCATCGAAATACATCCAGCCCGTGCCGTCATCAGAATACTTCCAGCCGTGCAGTCAACGAAATATAACCAGGTGATCCATTAATACAGCCGGATATCCCTGCCTCGGACTGTGTCTCAGGAGCCTTTAGCCCGTTCAGCTTCTCCTGATACGTCTCAACGCCTAGTTTCCCAAGAACATTTTTTAACAAGCCGAGTTCTGGACCCCTCTCATCCAGTGGATCCCCTCTTGCCTCTTCATCATCCGTAGACGGAGCATGTCTACCACAGGTTCTTTTTGTTTGCTTTATTGGCTAGACTAACTAGCTTATTACCGTCCTTTTTTTGGGAAGTTCTCATCTCATCTAATCTAAACATAGGTGAACGAATCTTAATTTTGAGTCGGATCCTTTAAGAGATCTAGTTATTTGGTCATTTCCCCTTTCGACTGGTCAAGTGTTGTTCCCCCCCCCCCCCCCCCCTTTAAAACCCTTTTAACCAAGTGTTGGTGTTTTTTTTTGCTACTGCCTAATTCTTAGGAAGGGTTGATTTAATCTTCTATTTCAATGATGTAATTGTAATTGAGTAAATATATTTTAATATTCTGTTTCAATAATGTAATTGTAATTGAGTAAATATATTTTAATATTCTGTTTCAATAATGTAATTGTAATGAGTAAATATCTTTTGGTTTCTTGATAAAATTAAACTGGTTGCTCGCTTAACAAATGATGGTAGTGTGAATTTCTTACTTTCTTTTGGGGGGTATCTTGATCTTACGGGGTTTCTTTTCAGATTTGTGGTCAATAAGAGAATTTTAGGTGATAATAAGGAACACAACGCAATGTACTAACCAACTTAGGAACTTTATTTATTAACTGGCAGAAAGCCATAACAAACTGGTGCCGTGACCCCTCGAATATGAGTTAATTATTAATACTTAGTTTTTTTTCTTCCCTTTTGAACACCAGTTCTAAACTTAAAATTTTTTTTTTGTGAGTGAGAACTTCTGATATTTTTTCTGTTATGTGTTAAAACCTTTATTGTCATTTCAGTGCATTTAGTATGTTATTTTAATGTTAGTTGCTTTTTGTTGGGAATTGACACTTTTGGTCTTTTATGGTATTCTGTTGATTTGTTATTGCCTTTTTCTGGAGTGAGTCCCATCCCCATATCTACATTTTTTTTGTGGTCATTCTTGCTTTGAGCTAGAAAATGCCAAAGCTAAGGAGAAACAGAGGGCACCAGCCTGACCCTACTGTAGAACTAGATGAAGGGTTAAGTGCCTCTTTGGGTAATATAGCCATGGCAGCTGAGAACTTGCCCATACAGGAATACACACTTCCTAGCTACATTTCTGCTCCACAGAGGCTCCACCTAATGGACTCTGTCGAGGAATTTAGTGGGGAGTCAGAGGTAACAGTTAATGATTTTCTGGACCAGATTGACCTCCTGGGAAATCATGCGGGTTGGTCTGATGAGGACAAGCTACTTGTAGCCAAGATTAGGATTAAGGGGAGGGCTAAGAGCTTTGTAAATGGCAACCTGAGTCTTAAGCGTGAAACCTCTTATACTGAGTTTAAGAGGAAACTTATGGAGAATTTCTCGGTCAAGGTGTCTACACATAAGTCCTTAAGACAACTACTTTTGGCCTATCAGCGTCCAACCGAGTCTGTTAGGAATTTTGCGTCCCGACTGGAGGCTTTGTCACATCACACCGTTACAGAGAGCCTTCGTGATGATGCCACAGTCGATAAAGTTAGGCAAGAGCATTTGTTGCAGGCTTTTTTGGCTGGTCTGAAACCAGAGATTCAGAGAGCTGTGGTCATCCAGAACCACCAATCGTTCAGTAAGGCGAGAGCTCAGGCTTCCCTTCAGGAGGAATTGCAGGAGCAGAGTGAGTCTGTGAACATTGCTCAGAGAGCCAGTACAGGGGTGGAACCAAATCTGGAAATTTCTAATGCCCTACAGGCACAAACTCAGATGATTTCGGATTTAACGGTTCAGATGCAGCAGCTCACTGCTGAATTGAACAAGTTGAAACAAGAGAGGGGACCACCTAAACCAAAGAGGGATATTAGGTGCTTCCAATGTAACGAACTGGGACACTTTCGTAGGGACTGTAGGTCTGGCACAGGTCACAATCAGGGAACTTTCAACTCCTTTTCCCTCCCGCCACACGCAGGTATTCCTGGACCCCCAGTTCCCCCCTTTTCCTACCCACACCAGGGACCACCACCTTTTCCCTATTTCTCAGGACCACCTCAGGAGGCTCATAATTCGCGTCGACCTCCTTTAAACTAGACCAGGGTTGTGAGAATTCACCTTTCTACACAGTTGAACACCCGTCGGTGCCCCTCTGCCAAATTTCAGGGGTGGGTAAATTGCCTATCATAAAGGGCTTAATTTTGGGAAATAGAGTTAACTTTTTGGTCGATTCAGGAGCGTCCGTCAACTTACTTGATAGAAAGTACCTGGCTTATTTTAAAGATCCCATTGTGGAATCTTGTAACTTAACAGTTTCAGGAGTTGCAAACTCCTTATTACACATTTTGGAAAAAATCACCTTGCCTGTCACTTTGGACAGTGAGACTATTTCTGTGGAATTCTTAATTTCCCCTACCTCAATCTCAAACAGGTATGGAGCCATTCTGGGAGTAACCTTTTTAAGAGATAATAGTGTTACCTTAGATTTTGAACAAGGTTACATGTTTACCACTAAATTGTTCTTGTCCTTCGAAAATCACTCTCCCAATGCAAATATAAACAATCTCGGTGTAAACATCACTACTTTTTTTGGAACCTGTCATGTAAAACACATCCTGCCACCTCTTTCTGAGAATTTGGTTAAAATTAAGGTAC
Source organism: Linyphia triangularis (assembly GCA_963978545.1). Classification (NCBI taxonomy): domain Eukaryota; kingdom Metazoa; phylum Arthropoda; class Arachnida; order Araneae; family Linyphiidae; genus Linyphia; species Linyphia triangularis. The sequence continues at coordinate 34,252,483 of OZ021730.1, forward strand.
CCATTACACCTTTGGACACTAACTTAATTTTGTTCGAACAACACCCTAACTTTTCAAACACTGATCTTTTTGTTTCTAAGAGTGTGAACACATATAACCCCTCTGGAATTCACTACATTAAAATTCTAAACACATCTAGTGAACCTGTTCATTTAAATAAAGGTCTTAAACTTGTTATTGCTGAACCCATTCACACACAAACAACAACAATGCAATTTGTAAACAGTCTAAATACCATTGCTAGTGAACTAGATGATTCCTTCGAGGCATGGGGAGGTGATTTCAAATTAGATCACCTGCCTCCTAGTCAAAAACATACACTCACTAAGTTGCTTCAACAATATTCGCACATTTTTGCAAAGAAAGTACAGGATCTCTCAGGCTGTGATACTATTGAACATGAAATACACTTAACGGATAACATTCCAGTTAGAGTTAAGCCCTACAAAACACCTTATCATTTAAGGGAAGAACTTAATAAACAAATAACAGAACTTTTGGAGGCGGGTATCATTACAGAAGGATTTTCCCCTTACTCAGCACCAGTGCTTTTGGTTAAGAAGGCTGATCAATCATATCGATTGGTGACTGATTTTAGGAAGTTAAATGAGAAGACTGTCCCTGATAACTTTCCCCTTCCAAACATGATCGAGTTAATAGATAACCTTTCTGGGGCCCATTTTTTTAGTACCATGGACCTTACGTCCGGGTTTTTTCAAATGAAATTGGCAGAGAGGGACACCTATAAGGCGGGGTTCTCGACTCAACAATCGAGTTATAATTGGTTAAGAATGCCCTTTGGGTTGCGGAATGCTCCGAGCTCCTTTCAGAGACTAATGTCTGTCGTTTTATCAGGACTGGCTCCCTTGCAAATAGGTACATATATTGATGACATAGTCGTCGCTTCAAACTCATTCGAAGAGCATATACACAAACTTAAATTGGTTTTTGATAGGCTGGCTACCCATAATCTTAAATTAAAACCCAGTAAGTGTTCCTTCGTACAAGACACCATCACTTATTTGGGATACAAGGTCACTCAGGGAGTGGTATCCCCTGACCCCTCTAACTTGAAGTCTGTTGAGAACATTCAATTACCCACAAATCGTAAACAAGTCAGACAATTTCTTGGACTCACTGGATTTTATCGTCGTTTTATTCAGAATTATGCCAGCATTGCTCTTCCCCTCACTAACTTAACTAAGGATAATCACCCCTTTTGTTGGGATGTTGCAGCTCAGGGTGCCTTTGACTCCTTGAGGGCGGAGTTACTTAGGGAACCCATTCTTAAATTACCGGATCTCACTAAGCCATTCTTTCTATGCACTGATGCTTCAAATTACGCTCTGGGAGCTTGTTTATGTCAAGAGTATGACGATTTCTTACATCCAATTGCGTTCGCCAGTAGGAAATTAAAAGACGCAGAGATTAGGTACAGTACAATTGAAAGAGAAGCCTTGGCTATCGTCTGGGCCACTGCTTATTTTCGACAATATTTGTTGGGAAGGGAATTCACCATTTATTGTGACCAGGCCTCGCTTTCACAGGTTTTAAAACTTAAGGATTCAACCTCTCGCATTGCACGTTGGATGGCAGCCCTAGGTCAATTTAATTATCACATTATTCATAAGCCAGGAAAATTAAATGTCACTGCTGATTTCTTTTCTCGTCCAATCAACACTGTAACTTTGGTAGAACACAATGTCGAACCTGTTTTGTTCAATGATATTGCTACCCATCAACTCACCGATCCAAATTGTTTGAAACTCAAGCAACTTTTGGACGCCAATGTTAAGCCAAATCCGAAAAAGCTTAAATTCTATTTCCAAGAGAACGTTTTATTTTGCTCAAACCTAAAGCCCAAAAACCGTTGGCAGAAAAATGAAAGAATTGTTGTTCCTGAAATTCTGAGAGCTCAAATTCTTAACTTAAATCACGATTCCCTAGTCGCAGCACATTGTGGTTTCAGCCGAACGTTATCCAGAATTCAAAAGAGTTTTTATTGGCCTGGCATGTATGCCCAGATTAAAAATTATGTTGCCTCTTGTCATTCTTGTCTGCAAAGGAGAGGTCACCGACCTTCACAAAAGGCCCCTTTGGTAAGAATACCCATCACTAGCAGACCCTTTGAACGAGCGGCCATGGATTTCGTGGGCCCTCTTCCTTTAACCTTTTCCGGAAATCGCTACATTTTAGTAATAACCGATTATTTTACACGATACTCCGAAGCTTTTCCCCTCCCTGATGCCAAGAGCCACACTGTTGCTGCGACTCTCGAAAAATTCATTGCGACACATGGGGTGCCGGAGCAGTTGGTAACAGACAGGGGGTCAAATTTTTTATCAGAAACTATGAAGGGTGTGTATAATACGTTGGGAATTAGGAAACTGAACACGTCAAGCTATCACCCTCAGACTGACGGTGTCACTGAGCGCTTGAACGCTACCCTCATCAACTCACTGAGTCACTTAGTAAATCACTCACACGACGACTGGGATAGGTTAATACCTTACGCCTTGTTGGCTCACAGAACAGCCAGACATGCCAGTACTGGCGAATCCCCAGCTTTTCTTTTGTATGGTAGGGATCTGACACTCCCCACCGATCTTTTATTGAACACTACCTTCAGGTCTTACGCGGACAGTCCAACTTATGCTACTGATTTGTGCATAAGGTTGCAGTCGGCTTTTCAAATTGTTAAAAGAAATTTGACCAATGCTGCTGAGAAGCAGGAAAATTTCAGGGCAAAAACGGCTGTTGTAAAGAAGATTGCAGTGGGAAGTTCTGTTTATTTACATACACCTGTTTTGGAAGCCGGTCAGGTTAAAAAGTTTGCAAAGTTCAACAAGGGCCCCTTTCGAGTAATAAAGCAGGCCAGAAACGGTGTGAACTTTCAGCTGACAAAACCTGATGACCCTTCGGTTAAAATCTGGGCTCACGTCGACAGACTGACAGTGATTCCGGATCGAACCGTTTTTCCCTTTTTAGAGTTGGACAGGGACCTGAATGCCAGTGATTCTAGTGTAAACACCGATCATGACAACCCTTACAATTTGCGACCAAGACACCAAGGTTTTGTTGTTCAGATTTAGTTCGGGATTTGTAAATGTAATTCGTATAACCTGCGCTGCGGTAGTTTAGTTTTTTTTTGTATTACAGAAAGTCTTATAATAAAAATTTTCTTCTCTGGTATTACTGATTTCTATTGTTGTTCTGAATGGGCAAAAATTTTTTTTTGCTTCAGTGTTAGCAGGAAACAATGTATGAGTTATGTAACTTTGATTTTTGGGGAATTACCTGAAATTCTTCGGTATAATTTCAATTCGAGTTTTTTTTGAAGAGAAAGAGGAAGGGAAGGGGAAGAGAGGAATAGCGGGTTAGGTTAACCCCCCCCCCACCCTCGGCTCCCGGTTCATCGGTCACTTTTGGTGTTTTTTTTTTATTAGTTAATTTTTCTTCTCTTGGCCCTTTTGGGTACCAATTTGCTGGTCAAAAAGGTTACCTTTAACTTCTTACAGCTGTTCCCCCTCGTTCTTGTAAAAACCTAATTTTTTTTTATATACACTAATTCTTGCCGGTGGATTGGGTCCTGATCGTGGCTCGGGGACACAATTGTTTATTTACCAATGTAATGTTATTGTTTGGATCTGCTGTTTCTGAATTTCCGTATTGTTTTGGTTTTTCTTTTTCTTTCTTTTCGGGGTATTTGCACCGAGTGGTTATAATTGCTCTAGTAACTTTTTATATTGGGATATTGTTCCGTTTTTGAAGAAGGATATGTTTGGGAATGACTTCTTCCTTTGGTTGGGAAGTATTCTACAGGCAAAATTGCTATGTTGATCTTATTTAACCTATTTGATTTTGATTTTTTTTCATTTCGAGTTCTTCTTTCTGTTTGGGTCTGGGGGTTGATCTTTTTTTTTTGGGGAGTTAAACTTTTCATTTTTTTTTCTTTTACTGGGGGATGGACTCACTCTTGAATTTCTGGTGTTTGGTGTTGTGCAATATTAATTGTAAAATTTTTCTCCTCTCGCCAAATTGGCGGGCTAAGTGTGTGCAATACTTTTCATTTACCTATATTTTGTGCTGTTAACTAAATAATTGTTATACCTTGTGTTGCCTTTTCAGCCTTGGTTGTTGACATTCGATATCTGTTTACATTTTTGCGCCTTGTTTACTTTGGATTCTATGTTTACATCTGGGTTGTTAAATTGTTTTGATTTCTTTGGATGTGGATAACTACTTCCATTCACTTATCTGTTTTACAATTTTATGCCTGCATTTACAAATGGTATTCAACTTATTATTTTTTTTTTTAACCAAAGATTTTTTTTTAACCATTGCAATTTATTGCTTTAGTGCTTTTCCTTTTTAATTACCTTAATGCCAGGCCTGAGTGTCTTTTCCCAGCTTGTGATTGTTATTTCCTTATTTACATTTTTCTTTACTCTCTGTATGTTTAAAAAAAAAAAAAAAAAAAAAAAAATTGTTTTTGCTGAGTACATACTTACAAAGAAAAAAAAAAAAAAAATTTCTTTTCGAATTTTTTTTCTTGGGAAGGTTGGAGGAGTTGTTGTGATGATTTCACATCAATAACAAAGCTTCTTCATTACGTTTTATATATATTAAATTAATCCCTTACAAACTAGTATTGAAATTTATATTTAATATAACTGGGGCTAGTTAATTCATGAAAGTATGTAAGTTTTGTGGAATTGATTCTTTTATTATACAAGTTACGAAAAAAATGTAAAAATAACGCTTGGCCAGAGGATTTGGGAAATGGTTGGTTCCTTTTTACGTATATTTCCCCCGATCTGCCCTTGTAGTTAGATTAGTTACCCCACACAACGGAGTTGCATCGAGTTCTGAGAAAAAAAGCAGGGGAATTTTCGAATTCTCCGGTCGTCTTGGCCACGTGGACGTCCCTGATTGGTGCAACAGGTTATGCGGGGCTGCAAAGCGTCTCGAGACATTCATTCTGTCTGGATTTTCTCGTGGTGGAAGGAGGTGTTTTTACGTGCGGGAGAAAAAGTGATGGGACGCTCGCAGAAGAGGCGAGAAAATGGCACTGGGCCGCCATGTTGTGAAGGGGCCTTGGAATGGCCTTAAATGTCCGCCAATTCGGCGATTTTGATCGGAGTTAGATTCTCACCATCTGTTCGACGCTGCGAAAATAGTTCTACATCCTCTTGAATACTTTCTGCCATGTTACATATAAATAATTCCTGCCGGTGGCGTCCTGAAGAGCCGAGCATCCTTTTCCGTGACCTGCCATCCTACATATAAATAATTCCTGCCGGTGGCGTCCTGAAGAGCCGAGCATCCTTTTCCGTGACCTGCCATCCTACATATAAATAATTCCTGCCGGTGGCGTCCTGAAGAGCCGAGCATCCTTTTCCGTGACCTGCCATCCTACATATAAATAATTCCTGCCGGTGGCGTCCTGAAGAGCCGAGCTTCCTTTTCCGTGACCTGCCATCCTACATATACATAATTCCAGCCGGTGGCGTCTTGAAGAGCTTTCCTTTTTCGTGTCCTGCCAGCTTACATATACCTGCTTCCAGCCGGTGGCGTCTTGAAGAGCTTTCCTTTCGTGTCCTGCCAGCTTACATACTTCCAGCCGGTGGCGTCTTGAGGAGCTTTCCTTTCCGTGTCCTGCCCGAGGTGGTAAATTGAATAAAGATACATCCAGCCCGTGCCGTCATCAAACTACATCCAGCCCGCGCTGTCATCGAAATACATCCAGCCAGTGCCGTCATCAAACTACTTCCAGCCCGCGCTGTCATCGAAATACATCCAGCCCGTGCCGTCATCAAACTACATCCAGCCCGCGCTGTCATCGAAATACATCCAGCCCGTGCCGTCATCAGAATACTTCCAGCCGTGCAGTCAACGAAATATAACCAGGTGATCCATTAATACAGCCGGATATCCCTGCCTCGGACTGTGTCTCAGGAGCCTTTAGCCCGTTCAGCTTCTCCTGATACGTCTCAACGCCTAGTTTCCCAAGAACATTTTTTAACAAGCCGAGTTCTGGACCCCTCTCATCCAGTGGATCCCCTCTTGCCTCTTCATCATCCGTAGACGGAGCATGTCTACCACAGGTTCTTTTTGTTTGCTTTATTGGCTAGACTAACTAGCTTATTACCGTCCTTTTTTTGGGAAGTTCTCATCTCATCTAATCTAAACATAGGTGAACGAATCTTAATTTTGAGTCGGATCCTTTAAGAGATCTAGTTATTTGGTCATTTCCCCTTTCGACTGGTCAAGTGTTGTTCCCCCCCCCCCCCCTTTAAAACCCTTTTAACCAAGTGTTGGTGTTTTTTTTTGCTACTGCCTAATTCTTAGGAAGGGTTGATTTAATCTTCTATTTCAATGATGTAATTGTAATTGAGTAAATATATTTTAATATTCTGTTTCAATAATGTAATTGTAATTGAGTAAATATATTTTAATATTCTGTTTCAATAATGTAATTGTAATGAGTAAATATCTTTTGGTTTCTTGATAAAATTAAACTGGTTGCTCGCTTAACAAATTATGGTAGTGTGAATTTCTTACTTTCTTTTGGGGGGTATCTTGATCTTACGGGGTTTCTTTTCAGATTTGTGGTCAATAAGAGAATTTTAGGTGATAATAAGGAACACAACGCAATGTACTAACCAACTTAGGAACTTTATTTATTAACTGGCAGAAAGCCATAACAAATAACCAGTTTTCTCCTATGTGAGCATTTGTAATAGTTTACAATACAATTCGTTGCAACATTGCATTTAATAATATACACTGTCATTTGTTTCTTTTAACTATTTGATCCAGATTAAATATTTTTGTATAAAATACAATGTTGAGTAATTAATAGATATTCTGCAAGTTTATTTTTTCTTTTTTAACAATGATATTCTAATCAGGACATTATAACTTAATTAATGTTGAATTTGCAATTAAATTTTTCATTAATGATTGTCTGTTTATTTGCTAATCAAAATTTTAAGAACTAAAATACATTTACAAGTAACATAATTAAAATATTTTTATTTGAAAAATTTTAGCATTAGTTTTTATTGATTATATTTTTCAGTTGTGGTGGCTGTAGATTGCTTCTGCTAAAAGGAACCTGGTACAAATGTAGAATTTGCCCAAACTTCAATTTCTGCTCAAAATGTTATAAATCGGACCGGGTTCATATGCATGAACTGTATGTTGTTAAAGATACAGGTACATTTCAGTTAAATGCTTAACATTGTTAACAATCTGACTTAAAATGTTAGTGACCTTTCAGTATTCATAATTGCTATTTTAAACCATCTTAATCTAGAATATTATTTGTTTTACTATTAACTCACAATTATCTCTTACTTTGTTTAGATTCTTGTATAACTGCTTCTGTCAGTGGTTTCATTGAAGATTGGAGGCGATGTGTGAAGAATTTGACTGTGTCTTCCAGAGAAAACATGGCATACCGTTTGACTGATGGCTCCAAATATTTTTGGCAAAGTGCTGGAAAACAAGGAAAAGTGAGTACAAAAATAGTTTTTTCAAACTTTAGCATCAATCTTAATGCAGTTTGTTAGATATATTATTCAGGGAAAATTGTGCATGATCTTATCTTTAAAAGGTTTTTTTTTTTGTAATAAATATTGGTTAGTATTTATTTGAATTTATCAACAAAAGTTCTCAATTGTGTTTAGAAACTATGGTTTATAATTATGCAACCATACTAGTTGAATGATTGTTTACTAAATGAATCTTACATTTGAATAATTATCATTACTATATAATGTCAAACTACTTATTTTAATTTGAAATATTATCTGTTAATAATTTCTCTGTAATGATAATGTAGACAGATAAAGCATATGATGAAATTGATTCTACGTAAAACACATATGTAAGCCTCAATTTTATTTTACCAAAATTAATACATTTCACATATCACTATTTTATGTATGTTGTACAACTATTTGTCATTGAATGAGTTTCTATGACCAAATACCATACAAATTTTTTTAGATGATATTTCCTATCATCCTTATTACTTTCAATTACCTATTTGTTAACATAGGGTAATAAAAGTATTGCATTCAGTGAAAAAAAAGATTTTTTTCCCTTTCTTTTTTGTATTTCTACTTGTTTTAGAAAGTGCCAGGTTAAAAAAATAGTCTACAAAAAATGACTGTGTGTCTGTCTGTGGTTAGCATAAGTCTAGAACAGATTGACCTACAATGTTTAACTTTTGTATGTGGATTAATGGTGGCCATGAAACTTGTCATTAAAGTTTTCGCCCAAAATTGTGCATGTACTTAAGATAGCTAGCATTGAAAAATTTATGTTTTTCAATAATAGCCCAAAAAACCTTTCCAATGATTTTGATTTTTCAGTAGAAATGCGATAAAAGCCAAACAAGTTTAAAAACAAATTTTTTTACAGATTTTTTTCCCACTGTCATTGAAAGTCATTAAAAGAGCTTAATATTTTTGAACTTTTAAGGACTTTTAAGCACCTCTAAGCATTTTCAAGTCCTTGAAAAGGCTTAGAGGTCCTTAAAAGTCCTTAATTTTTTGCGGATGTTGTGTGTCTAATTGCAAATACAACTTGAACTTGCTGTCCCCGCATGACCGCCACTTATCTGTACTCTATCGGAATTGTCTGTCATATTTGTATTACACATCCACCAACTTTTAACTTTTTTGGTAGGTTATACTTTATTTAAAATTTATATATCGACAAGATGCCTGAAACCAAATTTTCAAAGGTCCTTAAAAACATTATTTAGGTCCTTAAAAGTCATTGATTTTCATTCTGTGATTTGAGTGGGAACCCTGTTTTAGCACAGATTTTTCTTCCCTTGCCCATCAACGACTGTTTCTCATCTGTTTCAATTAGAAAGAAATTATAATGTAATATTTACTGAAAAGCATATCGTCAATTTCCTCATTTTTGTCTTGGTGTCTTTTTTTCCAGGGAAGTAAATATCCCCAAACTGGCCCTTTTACTTTCAATTATCCATATGTATACATAGGGTAATGAAAGTATAGTATTCGGGGAAAAAAACAACTCAATAATTGCTAAAAAATGGCTCTAACGATTTTAATGAAAATGGATGTGGCAATGCCTCTGAAGGTTTTCTAAACATTCCCACCTCCAAAATTCTCACAAAAATGCGATAAAACCATAAGAAGTTGAAAAACGAGTGCCTCTAACACAGAGCTCTCTGGCCTTTGAGCATCGTTCTTCAACGATTGATTTTTTTTGCGTTTCACGCACAAGCAAGGACAATGTAATGTCTATCGAATGAAACCACCAATTTTGCAATTTTGGCATATTTTTTTTTTTTTTGCTCACGTAAAAATTATTACTAAAAATGTCGCCAAACTGGCCATTTTTATTTAAATGAGTGAAAATGAAAAAATGGTAAGTAACACCATGTTAAATTTTACTGCAATGACCAATATTATATAGTGTAATTGAAAGTTGTGTGATGTTCCTGTCGCGTGATTTCACACGACACTGAAATAGAGAATTTTATTCCCTCGACTTACTTAAAACCAAATTATTCACTAGACGTAATTGCGTTGTGTCATTTTAACTTTCCCTGATAATCTCGTATAGTATCCCAAATCAATCTACAACCTGAAAACGCATCTCTAAATTGTTATACCACGACACTAAATTAAAGATCGTACAGCGTTTGGCCTATTCATCTAAAATACTCCACAATTCTAAAAATTAAACCTGTAAATGCATTACAACAAACAAAAAAATCACCTAAGGGGAAAGAACTGAAACAAACTACAAGTTCCGAAACAACCAGTTTAATTAGAAAAAAAAGAATAACTTTAGATAACAAGACTTGCATAAATAAAGAAAAACAGCTCTCATCCGAGCCAAATTAAATAAATAATTTCTACCAAAATACAAATTTACTTAACTTCCAAATAGCACAGAATCATTGTCAACAAAATAAGATCTTATTCGGTGAAATGAAAAACTAAATCAAAAAGAAAAAAAAAAAACTTCCCCAAAAAATAACTCAAAAGGAGTGAGAACTCATTCAACTAAAAATTCAAAAATAGGAACGGGAATTCTAATGTTTACAGCAGTTAAACTTAAGGAAAGGGAACCTGGGGTTGACATGTCCAGGATTTCTTTAAAGTTCGTGAAGATGAAGGTTCAGAAGAAAAAGTTCACAGGTTGGTGAGGGTTATAAAATTAAGTCAGGGTATCCCTCCACAGCGAAGTTGTTGTACTCGGAAGTAGATGTCCAAACTCTGGGATGGAAACGCTGACGAGGTGAACGGGGGGTGGGTGATCAAAAGGGGAAGGGATGAACGGCCCTCCTCTCAGCACGTCAGATGAGGGGCCCGACACGATCCAACTCCGGTTAAGACAGAGGTGCATTTTCCCCCTTGAAATGATGGTCGAAGACAAGAGAAGTGGCATTACACTATTAATAAATATTGTAGGATCCAGGACGTCCATCCGCAAGCGCCTATTCCTCTCGAGGATATCTAGGGAGGGTTATCGTCAGGCAGCTTCCTGCCCATTCTGCAACTCCCTGGACTTCTAACGGTTTTCTTGGCGTCCCTACTCATCCTCACTGACCCAATCAACACGTCTTCACACAAGCGCAGCGAAAACCAGAATCTTTTTCGAAAGACTCGCTCACTCCGGAGCTTTCGGTCGGGTCAACCAATCACAGGCGACCACTTGGAAGGGCAACCGATACATTTTAGCGTACCAACTTGAAAGCTCCTAAAAAGTAGCGTCTACATTTGAAATCTGGTCCCAACATCGCGTGTACCAGGGAGCAATTCCAAATAAAATACCAGAAAATGGGGGTTATATACTAAAAAGGAATTCGTTATTTCACTTTCTCAATGACCCGGTGCTATTTTTACAATTTCCATTAACAGCTTAAGATATAATTTAATAACAACAAGACTTGAATCAGTTAAATAATTAATTTAAACAGAGTTTTTATAGAAATAGAGCAGTTATTACTCATAAACCACCTATAGCAAAAGTTAAGGACCGATGGCACATATTGTGAAATAACACCACAACATTCCACACCCCAAGTTTTAAAATAATGGAAGTATGAAAACGAAATTATACCAATCCATCGCAAATTTAAATGCAGTGCAGTATGAATTGTAATTGTGAAAGTTTTGCAATATTTCACACCCCTAGTTTTTTCACAGACTATTTTGATTCTTCTATTTTATAACATTGTTAATCTTTTTACAACCCACTAAGTGTCAGCTGGTTAAAAATTTATTCTGGTGATTTCCTTTTTCAGCACTGGATTCGTCTTGAGATGCAGCCTGACATTCTGGTGCACCATCTGTCCATGCTGGTGGATCCATCTGATTCCAGCTACACCCCTTCTTTAGTGGTGGTGAGTGGTGGTCCCGCCCCCACGAGCATGAGGGAACTGCATACCGTTGGTGTGGGGCAGAATAATGCACAGGTCAATTTGCTTTCAGAGCAATCAGAGGTAAGGCTACTTTAAGGTTTGCATCATTGTTATTTTGGTGTTTTCAAAGTCCTTCGAACATTTAGTCCCAGAGGTGATTATTTTGAATATTTTATGGAATGTAAAGAAGTAATGTTAGATCATGAATCCACTGGTCTGGTCCATGGGGCAAAAATGGCAGAAACTATTAAAAAATCGACTTTGAATGAGTTGAACTAAATTCAATTGCCAAATATGTCATAACCTGCCAAATAATGACCATTTCTTTTATGTTGTTACCAACTGCTCTTTGATTTTCAATGAGAAAAGTGCAGACAATATTTATTCTCTGACGAAAAATACTTCCATCTTTTAAAAGTGAGCCAAGTTTGCGATATTTATTGCCAATTTGGCTGACTTTTAAAAGATGTAAGATCTTGGCACCATAAAAGGTAAATCGTCTGCAACCTTCTTAATTGAAATTTAAGGAGTGATGGGTTACCACATAAAAAAAAAGTTCATTATTTGGCAAGATATGACATATTTGGCAATCTGATTTAGTTCAACTCATTCAAAGTTGAGTTTTGAATAGTTTCAACCATTTTTGCCTCAGCAGACTTGTGGATTCATGATATACAAACATTTCACTACATTATATAAAAAATTTGCCTCAGTTTAATTGCAAACATAAACTTTTTGTCTGTTCCAGTCCATATTTTTTTTTTTTGTACCTAAAAGTATCAAAAGGTAAGTAAAAAAGGCAAATTTTACATTTACAGTAAGTTTTTCTTTAATTTTATTTTTAGTATTTTCTGGAACAATAGGTAAAGCAATAAAAAACCTGCAAAGAGTTACCCGTTATTAAATTTTCTGTGATTCCTTCACCAGATGATTTGCTAGTTGTAGAGAAGTCTGACTGATAAAGCTTACCTACTCAACTCAATATGTGCCAAGCAATGTCAACACAGGCAAATGTTTTTCAAGCTCCTTGAATGTTTTGGGATAAAGTCGTGTTTTTCACTAAATATCTCACTTATAACTAAGTAACTTGCTTATCTGGCTTCACACTTTTTTGTAATATTGTACAGCATTTTAATTATTAATAGAAATAATGACTTTGAGTGAATGCAAAAATATAGTACCTTGTTGTTGCTTTCATTATGCTGCATTGAACTCGTACTTTGTGTTAAACGTCTTAATTTTTTTATTTTGACTCCATTTTTGCCAGAATAAATCTATGCCTTTGTACCACTCAAGAATAAGATTTGGAGGTTTCTGTCACTAGAAAAACACCTCTTTCTGTTCCTTAAGTGTGGTAGGGTATAAACTCAAAGGAGTTTTAATCGAATCGCCTTTTTTATGAATTCTATCAGGTTATAAAGATTGACTTGTTTCATTTCAGTTTATCATTTTGGTGTAATCATCTGCTGCAAAATTGAGGGGAAGAACTAGAAACTGTCTGATCTGGCTGTCCGATGATTTTTCATTCTCGTGTCTTGGGCAATGATTCTTAGATATTCAAGCTTGAGAATGTAGTATCATTCAACAACAAGCATGGCTAGAAGAATGTTCTTTGAATATCTGTAGAGTCCGTTCTTTGAATGACTCCATCTGCTATATTGTATTGCACTATATTCCTTAAGTTCCCAGACAGGTAACGTGATAATGTTATCATTCTCCAAAGATGTAGAGATGCATTACAGCAGGAAGGTTTCATCTTGATGTGGAACCCTATGGGAAAATACACCATTACAAATTCACTAAGGATTTTCAGTTTTCTGTAAAAGTTGAAAGTTGCTAAGTAAAGTCTCAGAGTTCTGTGAGCTGTAGTCAGCCACTCTGAATAAACTACAGAGCCAGGTTTTAAGAATATTTACCTGTTGACATCGCTTGGCACATATTGAGTAGGTAGGCTTGATTGGTGCTGAGATCAGAATTGTCTACTGGGAAATGGTCCAGTGAGGGAATCATGGCAAATTTAATAGCATGTAGCTCTTTGCAGGTTTTTTATTTGCTTTACTTATTGTTCTCAAAAATGCTGAAGGTCCAGAAGTTCCACCATCTAGCTTTTTAATCAGGTGTTTCAAAGGAAGTTCATTGTAGTGTATCAAACAGACAAACCACTGTAGTGGCCTTCCAAATTCTCTCTCCATAAGCCGCTAACTCCTCCGGATTTGCCAGTGTTCACATTGATGCCATCCTTACAGCCACTAAATCATGTAGTTGTGCTATCTAGTTTTTCCCACTAACTTTCAAGGGGCTTCTGGCACTTGAAGATATTAAATTTGGGGCGTGAATTTTTTTGGGAGGAATATAAACGAATTTTTTATAAGTTTTCTACTATCAAGAGTTTTAAAATTTATCAAAAAATATTCTTTAATTTTTGTGAACTCTTACAGGACCATAAGGTTGGTAAGAAAAGAGTCAATGTTAGTATGTAACTGTTTAGTTTAGTTCATTTAGAAATAAAATAAATAAAAATCATAAGAAAATTATATAACAATGTGTATTTTTTTGGAATTTTATGGAAAATATTATTCCCAATGGAATATAAAGGTAACACAAATTATAGTTAGGTTTGTTATGCAGTATCATTTGTTCAAATATACTTTATCATTGCACAAAATTATAATTATGGAATAGCATAAAACATTGTATAAAACAGTAATATATTATTACACGTCACAATAAAATGAAATATTAACAGAGTGCAGCCCACCAATGTTTTATCATTGGCACCAATTGATTTGATAGTTCTTTTTGTTTTTTCTAAACGTTCCCCCTTACATAATTGCATTCATATTTTAACATTCTGTATAAAAAATGCAAATAAGGTTATAATTAAATATTACAATCACCAATTTTGAAATGGGAAAAAATTTCTCCCTTACTAGCAAAAGGATTAGAAAAAAGGTACAATAATGCAAATTTTTAAGATGATTTCGGTACTTGATGAAACTGAGTGAAGAGTTTAAATTTTTAGCATTGAAAATGTTATACCAAAAGGAAACTTTTGCGCCCTTAGGCTTTTTTTTTTTGCGCTCTGCTCTGTCTAGTAGAGATTTAGAATTTATATTACTCTTAGTATATTGTTGTTTTTCAATACCTTGAAAAGGTCATAATACAACTGTCCAATTTTGATTTATTCCTTTTCAATTCTAATCATTCCAAATTCAACTAAATTTCTTGATGACAGAGGTAGTCATACAGCCAGATAGCCATATGGCGATGCCTATGATCGCCTCTGGCATTAATAACTCGTATAGAAATAACACTGGTCAGATAGGCTGTGGAGATTTTGCACCTAATACAATTGTTTAGTATGTTTACAAAAGGTTTTTTTTTTTAAATTATTATTAAGGTTGGTCCAAGATATTCATTATTTTATTTGAATGTTTTAATATTTCTACTTATTTTACTTTGAATATCAGCTTTTTTGTTCAAATAAGTTAGCTTTGTTTTTGTTCTTTTTAGTACTACCAGTTCATCGAGATAGGCATCAAGCAATGTCGCAGTGGTGGAATAGATTGCCGAATACATGGCCTGAATATCATAGGCCGCAGGAAAACCGAAGCAGATGAATCCACAGCTTTTCCATACCTGGCTTCTGATGAGGAAACAGACAGTGAAAGTCAAGCTGCTGGTGTTCGCAAATCTAGTGCTGGGGATATGCTGAAGGACTTTGAGACAAAGGTTTATGTATGGGGGTTGAATGATAAAGATCAGTTAGGAGGCTTGAGAGGCTCTAAGGTGGGTTTCTTACCTTGTTCTTTGCTGATAATTTTATACCAGCTACATTTTAAAATATTTGCTCGTCTTTTTGTTTAATCAGAATTTCCTTTGACTATCATTATTTTGTTTAGTTTTATAGTGTATTCAATTATGATGCTTTTTTGTATTTTTCATTGTATTTAAAAGTTCATTGTGGTATATTTTATGTTTCTCTTTTTACTTTTAGATTAAACTTCCTGTTTTCTCGGAAACTTTGTCGACTTTAAAACCTCTTATGATTTCTGGTGGCTCAAAAAGTTTATTCATAAGTATGTAAACTTTGTTTTTCCTCGATAAATGCTAATTCGTTTTTATATTACCTATCTTTATTTTTTTTTTACCTTGCTTTACATTATAGTTAAAATGGAAAGCCTGTCAATCAAACTAACTTGAATTATATCCTAACTTATAATCCAACTCTCACATTTTGAATGCAGCTTAATAACTAGATATATCACAGTTGTTTTGTATCTTTAATTTTTCTTATAACCATTTTATTAGCTATAAGAGACAATATTTTTATTACTTTATTGTAGTTATATATTTTAATTCATTTTGTAACTCAACTATTCAGCTTAAGCGTCAAGACTTTTCTTCCAAGCTCAATGTACATATACACTCCACTTTAGTTCTTCTAAAGAACTTTAAATAAATGATAACTTAATTTTTTATTTATAGAAGTATAAATAATATATTTTATGGCAGTTACATTTTTAAGATTAAACTTATAAACATTTTTTTCCAATTTGTCTTATTTTTTCCATCTCCATTAACAGTTTGTAGCTCTGCATTTATGTTTTGAGTATTTTCTGACTTATTTCAATTCAAAGTACCAAATACTTAAAATCAATAACTTACCATCATCAAACTTGGATTTAGCATGTACATTTATTCTTTTTCTGACTATGCTTCAATCAGATCTCTAGGTGTAAAGCAACAGGGAAAGTGTGAAAACTGGGAAATTACAGGGAGTTTGACAAATTCTGGAAAATATCAGGCAGTTTTTGAAAAGAGCAATTAATTCAAGAAGTTTAATTTTTCTTCATTCATAAATTAAAAAAAAAATCTAAAATGGCAAGAAAACAGATTTTATTAATCAACTTTAAGATTTTGTCAAAAATTTATAAACAAGTACATTTGTTTGTATTAATTTTCTTTAATTTATTTTTCAATCATTAAACAGGGTTCCCACAGTCATTGAAAGTCATTAAAAGTGCTTAATATTTTTGAACTTGTTTTCAAGGCCTTGAAAGTACTTGAAAATGCTTAGAGGTGCTTAAAAGTCCTTAATTTTTGCGGCTGTTTGGCCAACCGCAAATTTTATAAAAATACTACTCAGACTTGCTATCCCCGCGTGACCACCACTTATCCGCACTGAATCAGAATTCTGTGACGTATTTTATTACGCATTCACCAACTTGTACACTTTCTGGTAGAATATATTTTATTACAAATTTATTTATAGACATGCCTAAAAACAAATTTTCACAGGTCCTTAAAAACATTATTTAGGTCCTTAAAAGTCATTGAAAAGTCAGTGATTTTCATTCTGTGATTTGAGTGGGAACCCTGTTAAAATGTACACTCTAAAAGTATAATGACTAGGATTCACCAGGGAAACAGCTAAGAAATTCAGATTATTTTTTGTATGGATACCCTGAATAAAGATACTAAATTAACAAATATTTTTGAAAACTAGTTGTATTGTTATTGCCAATCAAAATTGTTATTCTGGTTTTTATTACTATCTTTTTAGTTTCTCATGATGGTAAAGTGTATGCCTGTGGTGAAGGTACAAATGGCCGTCTGGGTTTAGGTCACTCAAACAATGTTTCCGTACCTCGACAACTCAATTCTCTAAGCCACTTTGTCATTCGCAAGGTTGCTGTCCATTCTGGTAAGAATTTATTGTTTATTGTCAGATTTTTTTTTATCTCAAAATACAACTTAACCTTATTTTTATAAGGTTAAGTTAAGATACTCTTCAAGTACCATGAATATCCAAAATATGTTTTAGCATTGTGGCTTACGGGTGTCAAACCATGTACTCCTAGATCCTGTAGACAGATACTCTACCGCTATGTTAAAGATTACTCTAGTGCATAGAAGCTTTATCTATTATTTGAAGTCGTCACGTACACGAGACCACCACATAGTCTCTTCTCAGTGAGTTACGAAGGGGGCGAACGACTCAGTTGCTTGCTTGTGAGTTGAGTGCTTTACGTTTGACAGTGAGTCACCAAAGATGATGAGATGATATTGTGGAAGTCGTGTAGTATTTTCAGAAGGCGCCGATAGATGGCAGCATGATTCAGTTGCCCGGTAGTCACCAATGTAGCGTTTTGGCTTACGGGAGTCGAACCAGGGACTTCTAGATCCGTAGACAGATACTCTACCACTATGCAAAAGAGTATTCCAGTCCAAAGAAGTTTTATCTGATATTTAAAGTCATCACCTACACGTGACCATCACATGTTCTTAGTTGTCATGTGGCCATGTTCCTTTTCCAGTTATTACTTAAGTACCAAATAGACTGAATTGGGAATATTGGGAAAAAAACGCTGCTCCAAATCTAATGAGGTAATATTTAGATATATACATTTTCGAGATTTTAACATTAGATAAATAATATTCTTACTTTTGTGCTCTAAATTTAAAAAAAAATTAATTTTGGCCTGTATAAAAAAATTTACCCTTACAAATCACACCCTACACTTATTTTTAAATAAACTCGTTTAGATATAGATCTAGTTATCTTCGTTAACATCACTGCAATGCCTATCATTGACTTCTTTTTATTTTCAATATGAATAGATCAATAGATATAGACAAAAGGTGATTGAATAAATTAGAAAATTCATTAGAGTGCTTTTAAAATTATAGTCATTCAAAACAGTATATAAAACAGTATATAAATAGCTGGGTTAATATTTACTGTAGTTCTCATTTTGATATAGTTGCATTTAAAAAAATGTGATACAGAACTTTTAATTATAAGATCGATATTAATTACCTTTTCAAGATTTTATCAGATGCATTATAAATTGTAAGAACAGTCTATAAATTGTAATCCTATTAGTAGTAACATTTAACTGTAACTATTTTCTACTAGTATTATGTAACCATTTCCAGGTGGCCGTCATGCACTTGCACTGACTGTGGATGGTAAGATCTTCTCCTGGGGAGAAGGTGACGATGGAAAACTTGGTCATGGGAATAGAGTGTAAGTACAGTAAAGAAATGTTTTTTTTAGGCAAGGAAAAGAGTTTGTAGGACATCTTGCTCAGGAAATGTGACTATCACATGCATAGCATAAGCAGCAAACACATTGCTTCCATGCAGTGTACTCATGATATTTATATCAGAGAGCAAATCCTACATAGCTATTTATTCGGACTGCCCACGATCATCAGAGAGGACTGATGTGTCATTTGTTTAATCTTTTTAAATTCCTTCTTTGTTATAAAAATTGTACTCTAGTTTACTATTAAATATGTTAATTCAAAATAGAGTCAGCAACCCTTGCACAATTGCAACCTTCCTAACACCACCCGTCTGACGAGTTGAAATACTATGATAGAAATTTATTTATTTTTGCATAGAATTTAGAATCAAACCAGAGACTTGTTGAAATGACACAGAGGAGGCCACTAAAAAGTAGTTAAAAAATTAAAAAGTTATTAGAAATGCAGAAATTATGTTCTTGGAAAGCGTATTTAACATAATAATATATTCTAAAAGTATTACAAATCAATATCTAATTTTGAAGCATATATTTTTTTAATCCACATAAAAAGATAAATGTCTGTAACTTCAATTATCTTGATTAAGGTTATATTATTAGTTAAATAGTAATTGTTACATTTTAGGAAATTCTGGAGAATATTTTTTGTTCTACCTAATTGATGAAGCTTCTAATGAACTGGGATATTTAATAAATTATATCAATAAATTTTTGTAAAGTAGCAAAACCACTTTTTACCTCAGGAGAATTTAATTGGATAAAATTTATCTGTAACAGTTGATACTTTTATCCAAATTTCTCTATTTACGATTGTTTCTGAACCAATATTTTAGTTTAAAACTCTTATGATTTATGATTACTATTATGATTAAAACTTACCAGCATATCAATTTTTAATTTAAGATATGCTTTGAAATGTTATTTCTTTTTTTATAATGGAACTCTCAATAGAATTTATGCAAATATTTGGTTTTGAGTTTAATTAAAATATGACTTTAAAAGCTATAATTGGTATAAAGTATTACTTCTTTTGTATTGCTTCCATGACAAATATCGAAAACAACCTTGCCTGATTGTGATGTCATATATTTTTTTTACTTAACAAGTTACATGTATATTGTAAAATAAGTTGAAAAGATTTAGTGTACTTTTTTACAAACTTATGCATTGCCATTTTCAGGAGCTACGAAAGACCTCGTTTGGTTCTCGGCTTGAAATCCAAGCGAATTCGTGACATTGCTTGTGGAAGTGCGCACAGTGCAGCTATTAGTTCTTCTGGGGAGCTGTATACTTGGGGATTAGGTGATTACGGCAGACTGGGGCATGGAGATTTATTAACTCAAACTAAACCTAAAATGGTAAAGTACCATTCAATTATTTAAATTGAAGTTATATGACTTTATTATAAAAGTATTTTGTGTTTCCCTCATCTTATTTTTATATGTATCGATTTAAATAATTTAGTAAGTTAACTAAATTAATGATTCTATATTATGATTTTTTTTCTTCAAGAAGTGACTTTTTAAGAATTCTTTTACCTATAAAACTATATACCAAAATACCTTCAAACTAAAAGACATATTTTAATTTAATACTACTGCAATGGCTGGCTAGAGAGGTTTTTTCTTTCATAAACTCTAACAAATTTGATATTTTAATCAGAAATCACAAAACAAAATTATATAAAATACTACTGTTATTGTAATATACATAAAACTTAAATTGTGTACCATAAAAATTGTTTCATTAATATTATAGTTGGGAGTTGGTGGTACATAAGTCCAGTCATTTAATCAAAGTTGGAACTATATTTAAAAAGTCATTTTGAATTACTGAATTTCTTAATCAGCTGTCAGCTTGGTTAATAGCAGAAAGTTAAGTGTTGATGAAGTGCAAATATTTGAATTATAACCTGATAGCTAAAACTCTCATTGTGTTTCAAATAATGAGGCTGGTAACATGGCCCTCTTTTATTTTCAATGAGAAAAAAATAAAGATATTTTTTTTACTTGGTTTCAAATCATTACTTATTTCGAAATCTAGGCCAGATTGGCTAGGTTATTATTCCCAATTTCATATCATTGACTTAACATCCTGGAAATTTTTATACAAAAGTTTTTGCCCAACATCAACAAAGAATTCACGGAGTAAGATCTCGTTTCTGACAGAAAAGAGTTGTCTTCTTTTGCACGACAATGCCTGGTTCTTAATTGCGTTGTCTATGAAGCGGTATTTTGGCCCAGCATCGGGCAATGGAGATGAATCATCCTCATAGTCTTTTGAACCCTATAAACCCCCAAAGTCCATATATATGGCCCTGACTTTAAAACATATTAAAAGGGTATATAATTCACATAATATTTACAAAGTTATTATATCAGTCCTAGAAATTAATAGCTGCATCTTGCACATTTTCCCCAAAAATATATCCAATTCACTATGCATCTCTTCCCAACAGGTCATGGCATTCGCAGGGAAGCGAGTTAAACAAGTATCATGTGGAAGCAGGGATGCCCAAACCCTGGCATTTACAGATGATGACATGGTGTGGTCATGGGGCGATGGGGACTTTGGAAAGCTGGGTCGTGGGGGCAGTGAGGGGTGCCGCCTACCCGAGAACATTGAGTCCCTCAATGGGATGGGTGTGATACAAGTAGAGTGTGGGGCTCAGTTCTCACTAGCACTCACTTCTGCTGGGCAGGTGTGGACATGGTAAGTATAATACTGATTAGCATGTAATTTACCATGTTTTCTTCTATATAACATGTAAATGTGAAATTGATTTGTCCCACTGTTTTACTAAGTTGTTTTTATGGTACTGGACTTGGGGAAAGAGAGGGTTATGAAAGGGTAATGAAGTGTTTATATAATATGTAGTAGGATACACCAGATTTCCTCCTATATATTATCAGGGGTCGCAGACGTCCTATATGTCCTATAAATCCTATATTTTTTTAAAAATCGGTAAAAACGTCCTATATTGTCCTATATTTTACAATTGTCCTATATATCCTATATTTCTACATTGATTCGATCTATATTTTCTTCGAATTCGTAATAACGGCGCCGTTTGTTGTCATTTTTTAATATTTCGGATTCTTTGGCGCGATCGTAGGTGAAAAAGACCTGACAAAAACGATGTTTGCAACGGCGGCGCGGCGTTTTATCTCTTGTGACGTCACGTGCTGCATAACCTACAACTCAACTCTACTGGACCGGTGGGAGTTGTAAACATGTGAACATTTCCATAACAATCGGTCTTGAATTTCTGATCTGATTTCTCCTCCAACGTAATAAATTAATTGGCCATAATGCAGAGAGAGAGATGCAACAACAAAACTCTGCCTCGGGAAAAACGGATAAAAACAACTTGGGATTAACTTGCAGGACTACTAAAGAACATTTTGAGTGCTCAGTCAATAATTGATAAAGGAAACAAAAGGGTTAAGATTTACTGTATGATGTCGGATGGCAATTTTTTTATTTTCTGCGCCGCGAATTGTTTACATCAAACCACTCCAAATTATGGCAACCATAGGCAGTTAGTTATCTTGCTCTTAAAAAATGGCAGGGCTGCCAATTTTTGACGAAAATCGCCTTCGCGCAGAATTCGTACCGGATTCGGAATATTAGCCACGATTTTTACATAAAAATCGCCAAAATTGAAAATTACGTCAATACGTTGTGTTGTCAAATCCAAATGATCACTAGGGTTGCTTTAAAGCCAAGTGCCAGGTTCGCCACATTCGGCGATAAATCTCACACTTTTCGCCGCCAATCCAGCCGACACTGAACAGTAAATCTGAATCAACAAAAGACTGCAAACAGGGATAAAAAGGAAATACTTAAAGAAATTGGAACAGTTAAAAATGCTGAAAACAAAAGACTTATGATTGCAAATAATGTAATTAATAAAACTTGATTTAGGGATGGAATATTGGGGCAATAACGGATCACGTATTCAGGATCAGGCGATTTCTTTTTTTTAAAGGTGTGTTTTCTATTCTCTTAAATTCAATATAACGAGTATATAAATGTATAACGAGTTAATTTTGAAGTTCAGTAGCAACTGTGTGCAGTTATTTGATGTTTTATATTGTCCTATATTTTTTTTGAAAAAATCCTATATATTCTTATTTTGTCACTTTGACCCCTGTATTATACAAATGCAGCATTCCTCTTGATTATGTTATGTATAACGGAGCAGAGCTTATGGTTCTTACTTTAATTTAATAGATAATAAGATGATTGTGAGGCAAATGATGCTTAGATAAGCTGTGAGAGGCTGGTGAGGGGGGATCATGTGTTGAAATGTTTTAAATGGTGTTAATGAAGTTGAATATAGACGTACAGTAAGACTTTTACTGGATTTCTTTCTTATGGTTACATAAATAAAAGCTGTCCCCCTTATATTGCTTAATTTATGACTTGGAAGGTAAAATGCATGAACTAATTCGGATCTAATTCCCTTCATGGGTGTTCTGTAATCTATGTATTAAAAAAGGAGTTTACGCTATGATAGTTAATATGGATAGTCTTGGATAGCCTTGTCTATGTTTTTTGGATTTTATCCCATTGAAGATGCACATTCTCTTGAAAGACTTCTCCAAAATATGTTCCTCACTTTTGATTTGGGCTATTCTCAATGCTCCAGTTCTTGTTATTAATGTTTTATGTTTTATTATACCCATAATTGTCCAAATGCAAGTCATTATTCAGAGTGGCCACAGAACCGGGAAAACCTGGAAATCGGGGAAATGTCAGGGAGCTTTCTGATTCTGGAAAAAATCAGGGAACTTTTTAAAATTTCATGAAAATCAGGGAAATTTTGTACTGTTTAAGGCACGTTCATCCAAATTTTGACGCTATTTACCCTTAGATTTCTGATGGTAATCGTTAGAAGTTTAATGTTACGGAATAATTTAAACTTTTCATTACCAGCAAAACTATTTAAAAAAAAATTTTAAATTATCTTTTTATCATACATGTTCTATTTGATCAAGGTGTCTAGACATCTGGAAAACCTAAGAAAATTTTGGGAATTTGAAAAAAAGTTTTATCTAAAATCAGGGAATTTTTTAGAAATCTGTCAGGGAAATCGGAAAATTATCAGGGAACTTTTTTTCCTGAATTTTGTGGCCACCCTGTTATTAACATCGTTGTATCCTAGGAATACTATAATAACTTCATTTAGTTAATGGGCAAATACTTAAGTTTATTGGTAGATTGGGGAAAAAATGCTTGATTTAAGAGAACTCTAGTGTGGAATTACCTTGTTGATTTCTAAAAAGTGTCAGTTTAATAAAAAAAGTTTTAAATAAAGGTGTAAAGAGAGAAGTGTTAAAAGGAAGCTACAAATTCATTACATGTATTTCTACAAAAAATTATAATTTTAAAAATTTGTTTATTATATGTCTCTGTTTTAATAGCAATTTATATCTCAAACATTAAGCAACTTTTGAAAAGGAAGTGAAATTTATACTTTAAAACACATATTTCTTTTATTCTAGGGGAAAAGGTGATTACTTCCGCTTAGGACATGGTGAAGAAGGTCACATCAGAAAACCTCAGATCATTGAAGGACTGAGAGGGAAAAAGGTTGTCCATGTTGCAGTCGGAGCCCTACACTGTCTGGCAGTCACCGAGAATGGTCAAGTGAGTGACTTTCTTCATAACATTCATAATTTATTTTGTATAAGACTTCAAATGGTTTTGGAATGAGTGTATATTTCAAAATTTTGTTGTTTTTGATTATAGTTGTAGCACTACTTAGTTGAAGAGAAATCAATTCTGAATTAGTTTATTAATTAATTTAAAAGTATAAAGAATAATAGAATTTAACTTTTATTCATTGTATGTAACCAATAGATATTAGTAATTGTATTTTATAGGATATTTAGCTTTATATTTCTATACTATAATGCTCGTATGCAAAAAACTTCTGAATTATTAATAAATATTTTCGAATTTGTATTTGCTTCAATATGAGAATGGAGCTACTTCTCATAAATACATGCTATGAAATATAGTTACTTTATTCTAATGACTTATTTTGTTTTTCCAATTAGGCAGCAATATGCAAAAACCAGGTGAAGACTAAAATTTCAAAACTGAGTTGTAGCATTGTAGGATTTTTCTTGCCAGGCTCATTTAAAATTTAATTTATTT
The DNA here is from genome assembly GCA_963978545.1 of Linyphia triangularis. Taxonomy (NCBI): domain Eukaryota; kingdom Metazoa; phylum Arthropoda; class Arachnida; order Araneae; family Linyphiidae; genus Linyphia; species Linyphia triangularis. The sequence goes on from OZ021730.1 coordinate 34,277,127, forward strand.
AGTGTGCACATTTTAAAAAGGATGAATCTGATTTTTGCATATCTTGATCTTTATTTATGATTTACAGGTAACATATAATAAGAACAGCACCAAACTTAATCATTAGATAACACCAAAAGAGAGAATCGCTAATTATATTTTCATAGACTTTCAATATTCTACAAAAACTTTTATTTTAAGTACTACTTGTTGTGAGTTTTAGTGGATATATCTGTACAACACATTCATACACTGTTAAGGCTTTTCTATTTATGGTTGTAAGCACTTTCCAAACATTTGAACTATTTCAAACATAATTGATAAATTATAAACAACCATACCTTGCTAAAAAGTTTTTTTTTTACCATATCTTAAAATATCCCTTTATTTGTTGTATTGAAACATATTGAATTTGCGTTTGTTTTATAGGTGTATGCATGGGGCGACAATGACCATGGACAACAAGGCAATGGCACCACAACAGTTAATCGCAAACCGGCCCTTGTTCAGGGACTGGATGATGTTAAAGTGACTCGAGTTGCATGTGGTTCATCACATAGTATTGCATGGACTACGGTTGAGGTGCAAAGTCCAAGGCAGCATGACCCTGTGCTGTTTCCTGTGCCTCGCGATCCACTTGGAGCCATAACTTTGGGTATGGTTAATCTTATTAGAATTTTTTGGAAGTGTGTAAAACTCTGGTTAGTAAAAAATTAAATATGTTTAGTGAAATATGAAGAACGTACTTTATCAAAATAACTAATAACTATATTTATTGAATTGGCAATTATGCATAAAAATCAACTAATATAAACAAATACTGGGTGAAGTGTGAATGATCACACACTTTCCACATCTGTGAGCTACTGGCAAGCAAGTACTTATTCTCATGCCTTTATGCAGATTTTCACTTTTTTATAGTTATGAGTTAACTTCCCTACTTCCAAAGACACATTTTATTGTTTTTAGTGGACTTAATAGGGCTTTATCAGACTGAACTTGCCTAAAGCCCCCTTCAGAAAAAATTTCTAGGGGTACAACTGTTCTGTACACACATTCGAATACAAATATATTCTTATTCAGATATTTTTTGTAGTTCAAAATAACGCTATTTATATTTTCCTCTTTTTAACATTTTAATTGTTTTCACCCAAAATAAATTTAATTTGGTTGAAAGTTACTTCTGTGAGGCCAATTTATTTTCAACTCTAAACAGCCAGTTTGGAATTTTCAGAAACCTACTTGGATGGTAATTCAACACTGTACCCACTAGACCCTGATGACTAAGAACTGAAAGAGTTTTAATTTCTGAATATTTTTCATTCTTGTCTACTTTTCTAATTTGTTTCGAATTTTTTTTTTCTACTTGTAAGTTTCAGAAGATACACATGTAGTATTCTTTTTAAATTCTTTTGTGTGTATCTTTTATTTAGTGCCAAATTTTTCTACCTTTTCATACTTGGAAAAAGTTCTTAGATTTCCAAGTTTTTTTGGGTTTTTTTTCTTGGGGGGGGGGGGGGAGGGAGTATTTATTGACATGTTGTATAGCAAATTTGTGTAAATTTGTCCAACTTGGTTCCAGCATTGTTAAACTTATAATACGTAGGATAAACAGATATTTTGCATGTGTTATTCTTTTTTTTTTTATTTTTTTTTTATACCTTTTGAGTGTGCAACTCTAAAAAAAAAAAAAAAAATTACAAATTTGGTATTAATCAGTAAATTTTTAATTGCAAAAACACCAGGTAATCTAGAAAATGCTCGTTAACACATGAAATATCTATTTATGAGATTGACAGGGCAAACTGCAAGTCAAATCACTGAGTTGCCTTTGTGATAACTACAAAATGCTAGTGTCAAACTTATTGAATGATACATTTGATCTATTCCTTCAGGCAAGAATGATTCGACTATCCCAGAAGAAATTGAAGCTACCACTAGTAATAAAATGTGCTTCACCTATCCAAAGCAAACTGTGCGACCTTCATTAACAAAGACAGTTCTAACCTCTTCTTCTGATCAAGGGAGACAACAGGCTCTACAGTGCATTCTACAGTCTCTGCAAATTCATCTAGCAAGGTAAAAATGCTCAAGCTTTTTTTTTTATGTAAAATATGAATAAGACCCTTTGATAATGTTGAGCATTTGTAAAAGCAGTTAAAAAAAATTTTCAGTGGAAGATTGTTTAATTTTAATTAATCTGTTTTAAATGTAAAAGCTTTAACTACATATGTCCTTCAATATCTGTCAAATATGCTGTTATGTATAATAATTTTATTCATTAATACATGTTAATATTTTTAGAATTGCTACATGACTTTAATTTATAATTATTTTTAAATAAGCATTTTAAATTAATAAAATATGACTTTTAAAAGTACAATAATATTTTGTTTATTTACTTTATTTAATGCTCTTAATTTTTAGGATTTTAAGCAGGCTATAAGAATACTTTCAAATAAATACTGTTATTTCAAATATTTACAATTTTTTTTTTTACAAAAAATGTTGATGAACTTTCTATTTCATGCTATTTGTTTGGTTACTTATAACTATAACTTAGTTATTTGCTATCTGTTTTAAGTGCATTAAATTACTTGCATGAATATCCAAGTTCCATAAACAGTATGTCTAGTAACATAAAAAGTACAATAATTAACAATTCTGGAAATATAACTTAAGTTCACTAAAGGTCTATTTTCATAAAATTTCTAAGAATGATTTGTTTCAGCTTTTATTGAATTACTAATCATAATAAATCTGATAATTAAGTATAATATTTTATAAATGTATGAATAAATTAATTATATTATAAAATGTGCAATTAAATTAATTTTTGTGTGACAGTTTTTTTTTTTTTTTTTTTTTTTTTTTTTTTTTTTTTTTTTTTTTAAGTTGTTTTAATGACTTGCCAATGAAATTGTGTAAAAAAATAGGTGAACAGGAACACTCATTGAAATTAAAAGATATTTCTGCTGGACATCTGATAAAATGCATTTTTAAAGTTACATTTATATGTTACACTTCTTTAAAAAGTACTTCTTTTTATTAAAAATACTTCTTTTTGTAAAAAATACTTTTTGATGTAGGGAGGCTGTAGTATCTGCTTTTGTTCCACACACTGATGTATCTGATGAGATGACTCTCTCTATACATAAGGAGAGCTCACCTACCATCAAACCAGATGAAGTGCCCACATTTCTTGAGTCTGGGAAGCATAGTTTAGGTCGCAAGATCAAGTCTGCCTCTTTTGTGAAAGGGGCAAAGGTATAATTTAATGTTAATTTATAGGGAATATTAAAAATGTCTGATAAAATTTTAGAATTGAGTAATAAGAATTTCAATTATGAAGTTAGAAGGAATTTCCTAAATAGTTTAAATGATTTTGATTGATATGGTTACAATTTTTAATTTTTAAAATAGATTTGTATGAGGATTCAATTCAAACTTTTGATAATCAAAGTAAAGCTAATCAATAAAGTGTACAGTATTCAAAGTTTGCATTTTTCCCCCCACAAATTTTTACTGTTTTTAGAGTATTAGACTTCACAATTCCTGGAAGTTAGAGGTAATTATTTAAAATTTTACTTTGGAGAAAGCAAAAATATTGTATTGGAGGCAGATTTGATAGAATTAGGAATTTAAGTTGAATAATTTTGGATTCATTGATTATTATATTGTACATTGGGATTGTACTAGAAGGTATATATTGTCATTAAATGAAAATTAGGAATGTCAAATACTAGTTAATGAATGATCTTTAAATAAACTTTAGGAATTAACAATTTAATTAATTTTTTTCTATTTTTCTGTATGAATTAATTAAGTTGTAATGCTTTGTGTCTTATTTCAGAGTCCTAGTGATGACGAGGCAAACCTAACAAGAGAATTGTTTTCATTGAACTCACTTTCAAGTTCTGGAAGCTATTCTTCCAAAATGTCGCCCACAGCTGCTAGTGTGTTAGCAGCTACTTTCTCTTCATGTGAACAGGTGAGTTATTTTCCCTATTATAAATTAATGTAGCAAGTCATGAAAAAAAAAACATGTTTAACACCATACATTTTTTACATAAAACCGATGCTATATTAATAATTGATATTATCGTTGAATGTCGATTGCTTGCCTTGATGTTGATTTTATGCCAGTTGGTGAAAATATTGATTACCTTATAAATACACTAATGCATGCATCGGTTGTTACAATAGTGTACAAAATACCCTGCTTTTAATTTATAAAGCACTAGTAAAGTATTTAACTTTTATTGAAGAATTGACACCTGAAGAATCACACAGTATGGTTTATTTTTGGTAGTAAGAAGTATGACTTAACTGTAAGAACATGTGTTGAAAATACTATTAATTAAACACATCATTTATTAGAGCACATTATCCAGTTCTTTGCAAACTAAAACTGATTTTCTACATTTTTTACTACAAATTTGAATGTCCTTCTTTTATTTAATTTGTCTTTTATCTAATTGATGTCTCTTGTTTCAAAAGGTGTGTTCCATCACAGAAGCTTCTGACATAGATGTGGATGAATTTGCTAACCTTTTGAATTCTGATGATGCTCGTGTCTTAGTTGACCTTCTGAAGCTTGCTGTGGCTGGACGAATGAATGAGAAAGCAAAAGATATAATCTCATCTGTTTTGTCAAATTTGAGCAAGACCAATCCTCATGTAAATATACTTTTAACACATTTGAAATATTTTGATTTTAATTGCAGTCTATATGATACAGAATCCCAAATTAATAAAAAAATATTTATTAAATTTTACTTCTTAAGTTTTTCCAATTGTTTTTCTCTAAAGGCAAGAGTTTGATCTATACCATTAAGTGTTAATTGTAGGCTATATGATGAATATAAAACCTCATTTTTTTATTAGACTTGCAAGTGTTTTGTGAATTTACTTATTTTTCTTACTAACTTCCAGACATTGGTCTCAATAATGTAGTTAAATAAAGGAAATTTTAAGTAAAAAAAAGTAACTGATTGCTTAAAATTTTTTTGATCTAGCCCTTTAAAATGTTGCCATCCTGGAATATTTGTTTAATTTTTTTTTTCTCAAAATGACATTCCTTTAATTGTATTGTCTACCTCCTGTTTCTGTCTTAATTTGAGTGATATTAAAAAAAAAAAAAAAAAAAAAAAAAATGTAACTTAAAAAAGCCTTCACACTGAAATAAAAATCACAGGTTACACCTTAAGAAATTATGACCCTAATATTTTTTCAAAAAGCTTCAAATTAGAATATTCAATCCCTACTCTTTTTCTTTTTTAACTTAACCTGCTTAAATGGTTTTCATTCAGGTGGGGGAAATGATTCTGGAACTATGCGTAACAGAATTGGAAGACATTGCGGGGGATGTATCCAGTCGTCGTCATATGCCACTTCCAGTCATTCAAGAGACCCCTCACCCTTATCCTGACAATGCAACACTTAGCAACATTGTCAAAATACCTGGTAAGCTACTGCGTTTTTAAAAAAATTTTATTGGTAGGAAGTAGACCTGACTTATAAGAATTTTTATTTTTCATCCTATTGGTACATTTAAATTTAATCAAGATTAGTTTGTTAAAAATGTGCCAGTTATTAATCAGGTTAAGATTTGATAAAAAAAAAGTCTTCTAATTTTTCCAAGTATTAAATTTGGCAAAAATTATCTTCTGGCTGGTGATATTAGAAATTAAAGTTTTAAAAATGTAAAGAAATATGACTGCAAATAATTTTAAACTGTCTATTTTTTAAACTGGTTCATACATTAGCTAAAGAGATTCTAGACTATTAGGATCCCTTTAGCTCATACATGGACCAACAGGCCCATGGACCAATTAGCTAGTATGGACCAATTAACTCATGTATGGATATAAAATTTAAAAAATGTAATGAAATATAACTGCAAATAATTTTAAACAGTCTATTTTCTAAATTGGTTCATACATGAGCTAAACGGATCTTATACTATGAGGATGTTCATTGCTTTTGAACTACTAGACTATGATAGAGTGGCAATTACTGCTGTCAATCTGAAATTCAAGGAAGCATAACTATCCCACGTTTACAAATGACAGGATTACATGCTAAATCTCCCATCTATGTTTGTAACAAGACAATCTCATACTTATGATGTCTACCAATTTCACAGATACTACTTTAAAACTTTTGGGATTCTACAAAATGCATTTTGCAGAATTCAGTTTTATTTAATATGTATATCGGATATAATTTTAAAGTGCATATTATTTGGTCTATAGGTGCAGTATACCTACGAGTAGAATTTGATCGACAATGTTCGACTGAAAGAAGGCATGACCCTCTCACTATTTTGGATTCTACTGGAAAAATCGTTGCTATTAGATCAGGTAACTGAATTTTGATTAAGACCCTTGAACTTAACTGTAATAATTTAAATTTCCTTGTGTGTAATTCTATCTTGCGCATCTTGTATATTTCTCATGCAACTAAAATATTTTTTCTGATTAAAATTTGTGGATACAATAGAATTTAACTAATTTCATATTTATAGTTATTGTTTGCAAATATTTTAGCCTCTGCCATTAGATCTCTCTCTGCCATTATATTTTATATTCTGCCATTAGGCCTCATATTAAAGCTGAATGTGAATGGTCTTGATTTCCTTTAGAATATTTATATTTATAATGTTTTTTTTTTTTTTTTTTTTACCTTTCAATTACCCGTATGTATACATAGAGTAATAAAAGTATAAAATTCAGTCCCTTTTTTTTTTTTTTTTGCATTTCTTCACGTTTTAGAACATCCTGATTTCTGATAAGTGATATAGAAAAAATGTGTGTATGTGGTCAGTATAACTCCTGAACAAATTGACCTACGATGTTCAAATTTAATGTGCGAACTGGTGATGGCACAGAGACTGACCATTAAGGTTTTCGTCAAAATTGTGCATGCGCATAAGGTAGCTGTCATTAAAAAAATCCTGTTTTTCAGTAATCACGTGACGTTTTTTCTATTCGTTTTTGGTCACGTGACTTTTGCTTTGATTTTGGCTAATTTAAAACTCGATTTTTTATTAATTGAAAGCATAAAGATAAAAAATAATTGCACTGCTCAAATGTATTCGTTAGATAACACTAGAAAATACAAAAAATATTCATTTTCCTCACTTGTGTAAGTTCCTCATTGCTAAAAAATGGCTCTAATGATTTTGTCCAAAATCGCTGTAGTAATGCCTCTTAAGGTGTTCTAAATAACTGCACTTACGAAATTCCTGTAAAAATGCTTTTATGGTGTAAAAAATTGAAAAATTAATGCCTTTAACACAGAGATCGATTTCCTTGAGCATACCTCTTCAATAATAATTTTTTCTCCTCTCCTCAGTTTCACTTATAAAAAAGAATAATATAAGAATTATTGGTAAATGACACAAATTGATATCAGTATTATAGTGTAATTGAAAGTTGTGCAATGTTCCACACCTCTAATTTTGAGAATTTGTTTTATATCTATATATAAAAAATAAGCCTACAGCTACTTGCTGAAGTCACTGCTTTTACTCCCACGTTTGTTTTTATTCATAGAGAACAAATTAATCTTGAAGTGCTTTTTTACCTGCATGTTTGTTTTAAATTACTGGAAATTGATTTTAAAAAAAAATATATATATATATATATATGTGTGGGATTTCCCCTCTACTCGAGCACTTCGGATCGCATTGGTTAGGAGCAGTGCTATGTCACTGTGTGACGTTCCCGCTTCCTGCCAGCCGTTTTGTTTGAATTTCATTCCACGCTGTGTAGCTAAATTTGTAAGACGTTTAATGAAGAGCTCTTCGGAGCGATGTACCAAATGTTCAACAATAGCTTTCTAAAGTTCCTCCTAGACACCGTTAAATAAACTATGTTCATGTTAAAAAGAAGATTTTATTTCAAACTCAGCATCCCTACACACACACACATATATATATATATATATATATATATATATATATATATATATATATATATATATATATATATATATATATATACTTTTTTTTTTTCACTAAAGCTTACTGAAATTTCATGTAGTTGCTCATGCATGTAACCTCTACAATTTTTAGACCATTCAAAGAAATATGTTCTCGACTCTGAATTTATGCTTCAAATCTTTAAATTGAAGACAGTTTTTTTGCCAAGAAATTGTAAAAGTTTAGCACCAAATTACTCAAATGCATTTTGAGGTCATGCTTTTTTTATTTGATGCAACCCAATTAAAAGTATAAACAATTCATAAAAAGAGATGGAAAAAATTAACTTATATATTGACAAAAATGGAATATGAATGTATAAATTGCTGCAGAATGGTCAATTTCATATTAATTTGACTGGCAATACATATTGCACCATCATTCGATATATAACCAATTGTTTTATGTATATTCTGCTCATTTCATTGTTAATCTCTACCCATTTGCTTTATTTTGTACAATAGTTAATGTAACTTACCTTGATAAACCATTTCAGGACGTGAATGGCCAGAATGGTGCAGCGATCTCCACGTTTCCGGCAACGAACTGAGATGGAAGTTTGTCAGTGATGGCTCCGTAAATGGATGGGGCTGGAGATTCACTGTCTACCCCATCATGCCTCAGATTACAGACAAGGAACTATCCGATCGCTCGGTTATGTCTGGACCTTCCATGGAGCTGGTCACTTCACTCTTGGAGAAACATGTTAATGTCACGTCAGACGTCAATGCTTTGTCTAGGTTGGCAGCTGCTTTAGCATCATGTGCTCAGCTGGGATCTCTGGGTGAGTTATGGTTTTGGTTTATGTTGATTTTTTTAAATACATTTTCCAATGTAGAGGCAAAATAATGATTGAATTTAAATACACTATTGTGGGAAATTTTGCATTTGTTATGAAAGTTGGGGTGAATTCCTTCGAACTTGCGAAAATCGTTTTGGTGACCAAAAATCTTTAACAAAAATATTTTTAGATTTAAAATTTTTGCAAAATAAAATTTTAGATCCTTTTACTTTTTTGCTGAAGAAACTGCATTATCTATGTATATAAAACTGAGTTGTCTGTATGTCTGAACCTTATACAAATCCACAGTTTTGCACCTAGAGGTACAAAATTTGGTACATAGAAGCTTTAGTACATGGAGATTGTAGAGAACAACTTTAAAATTTGATTAAAAGTTGCATTTATTAAAATTAAACGACATGAAAAAAAAATTCTTTGAATGGCAATGATATTTTTTTATTACATCATTACATATTTTTTTATTACAAAGTTATTTTAATATGTCCCCCATATTTTTCTGATTATTTTTATGTATTACAATTGTCTGTCCTATAAACGATTAGAATATTATTATAATTTTCCATATATTTACTGTAAATCGACACTCTGTACATGCACAGTTTTAACGCAATACTAATAATCTGAAAGTAAACAAATTATTGAAATTCACTGAAAACTTTCAAATCATTATGACATTTGTAATTTTTTTTTTTTTTTCAGGTAAATATTTATTTGTTTCCCTTAAACAGAATATCAAAATTCCTTCTTCTGATTGTTTTTTATTTTTGTATAGTGTTTTTGTACTGTGTATCCAAGTTCCATATTATTTAATCTAGATTTTAACAAATTTTTTGTATTACATTTTTTTTATTATTTACACCAGACTTTTTACAGTTTTAACCAGAAACATAGTATTTCATTTAGGATTTTTTTTTTTTTGGTGTTTTATTTTGATTGTGATCATGAAGTTGATAAGGGGCTAGGAATGCCAAACAACTCCATGTAATTTTTTTTTTTTTAAATACAAAACTTTTTTGGTCCAGATGAACTATATACATTTCTTTGGTGCTTTTTACAGATAAATGCAGTTTCTCGCAACGATTTTTATTTTCAGTTATGTTTTAATTTTATAATTATTTATATTTTAACTTAAGTTGGTACTAATCCGTTAGCCGGGTACTAGATAAAACGCGCCAAAAAGAAGGCCTAAATAATCTAAACTAACAACTTTCAAATAATGTATAATTTCTATATTTAGAATTGGCGATACATTTGCACGCAATTTATATGGGTACACATTTAGGCTTGACACACACTGGTAACCTCCTAACAGAAGAGTACCTTTAATTTTTATATTTTAACTTAATTTTATTATTATTTGTGTTTTAGTTTTCTTTTAGTTACTGCATTTTTGATTTTTGCGATTTTTCTGATCGTTAAATGAAAAAAAAAACGCCAAATGCCTTTTACTACATCTGTTACACTTTGTCTTAAATGTAAAGTCCTATATCTTTCAACAGGTCCCCAGCAGAGCGGGGCTACACAGCTAGTTATACATATTTTTAAAAGTGGAATAGTAAAAATTTTATTACTTATCTTCTAAATGAGCCAAACAAGTATTTAGATCTAAGTAGTGTAGACCATGTGTTGAAATGTCACACTTGTCCATTATTTGAACTAAATTGAAAGATTTTCAAAAAGTTTTTGTCTTTTAAAAATTATTTATTAGTTTTATATATTTAAGAACAATGTTTTGTTTTTTAATAATCACTCAATTTTACACTTTACTGTTTATAAACTGTTGTACTGTTAATCAAGATAAAAGTATTATTTATTTTATAACCTTCAAATGCTACTTGTTGAGGAGTTTCATACCAAATATATAAATTCATACTAAATATATGGTATGACCTAATTCAACTTGTGTAATATATTAATTTTTATGTCAATCTGGCGGAGTACAATATTGATACACCTTCAACATTTTTGAGATTGGCCCAATATTTTCAAAATGAAAACCAATTTATCTGTGAATTGTTTAAGGTACATCAATTAATTTATAAAACTGTTTTAGATAACTATCAAAGCGTCATCCAATATATCGTACTAATAATGTTCCTAATTAGAAATTCAAGTGCTGTAAAATTTTTCTTTATAGGTGAAAAAAAACCCGCATATAACTGTATAAAACACTACCTGTTTGTTCCTTGAACCCTCTTAATTTATTTTATTTATTCATATATTCATTAGCTTCCTGCCATAGAATGTGGGCATTAAACAAACTTCGTCAATTGAAATCCTCAGTACTAGCTAGTAAAATGAACATTGGAGCAATAATGTCAGAGTCTTCAAGTTCCAGTTGTTTGCCTGGAGAAGGTCAAATAAATGTAAGATACTTTTTTAAAATTAAATAATTTATTACTCATTCCTTTATATTCAAATTTAAATATAACTGGCCTTAATGAACTGGTTTATTTATAATTCAATTTATATTTTTTGGTTTATGCCTAAAAAACAAGCTGCAATCTTTCTTATTTATATTTTTTTGACCTCTCTGAAATCTCCTCTAAATAATGTGTAGTTTAGTTAACCACTTAACTGACTAATTTCCAGATTGTCTGTATTTGCTGTCCAAGTGACATTTTGTGTTAACTGTTGAATTGTTTATGATTTCAGAAGAGAAACAAAAGTTATCCAGGGTTCTCACGGTCATTAAAAGTGCTCAATATTTTTGAACTTGCATTTTCAAGGCCTTGAAAACAAGTTCAAAAATATTGAGCACTTTTAATGGCCTTGAAAGTGCTTGAAAATGCTTTGAGGTGCTTAAAAGTCCTTGAAAATACTTAGAAGTCCTTAAAAGTCCTTAATTTTTGCAGATGTTATGTGGCCAACTGCAAAATTTATAAAAATACAACTCGGACTTGCTATCCCTGCGTGACTGCCACATATCGAAATTTTCCGACAGATTTGTATTACGCATCGACCAATTTGTAACTTTTTTTGGCAGAATATACTTTATTAAAAATTTATTTATTGACATGATGCCTGAAAATAAATTTTCAAAGGTCCTTAAAAACATTGATTAGGTCTTTAAAAGTCATTGAAAAGTCATTGATTTTCATTCTGTGATTTGAGTGGGAACCCTGTTATCAACTGAACACAGTAGGACATCAATTATCCGATTACTGATCGACCGAAACTACCCTTGTCGGAAAATTCATAATTTGGACTACTTTTTCTAAATTTTTGGTCCACTCTAATGTAATATTACTTTATGTAAACTTATTTATAAGCCGTGTGATACAAAATATATACAGTTTGTGTTTAATGTCACTTTCTTTGTTTCATATTGCTTTTATGATACTGGTACATTTTTTTCATAAATGGTTTTTTATCCAAAATGTCAGGTATCCAAACTACCTTTGTCTCCAACTGTTTTAAATACTCAATGGTCTACTATACTTCTACTGTCTTTTAAAGTGTTCATTCTAACCATTTTCCACAATGTTTAAACATTGACTTGAACGTGTCTGTAAAGCTGCTAGCAACTATCAGAGAGTTTCTTTTTTAATCTTTACAAGCATTAATGTCACATTCCTTTGGATAAATGGTACATCTGTAAAATATATGCCTGTTATTGTTTGAAACGGTGATACCAGAAGAAGTCTGCCAACATTAGATCAGAGGGTGTTTGACTGCAGACATATAAAGGAATCCTTAAAGGCACATTTGTTGTGAATGTACCACACAGCTAAAGACATATTGTATTAACATTTCATTCAATTCCTAATAAAACCTTCAATGTCAATTTCCACCAGTTTTACAAACATTGACAAATGTGTATTGTAGTTAATGAAGATTATTTTGAAGGTCAAATACGTGTATTTTGTTGGTGTCTTTTCTTTTCTTTTTTCCCTGCTACCATTTGTCAGATTTCTTTAGATGCACCTTGTATATTCTAGTTCATTCAAATGCTAACTTTAAAACTACTTATCTTTTCATTGATGTTTCACGTACAATTTTACATTTTTATGTAATTTTAATGATATATATTAGTTTATTCTTTGACAGTAAGATAAAATTATTCTTGCATTTCATTCATTTAGTTTCCCTTAAATGCTAATGTACAATGTCAGTCAAAGAAGAATGTCATAAAGTTGTTTCCTTATCCCACTCTCAACTGATGACTGGTTGGATGAAATTGAATTTACCCTCCATCTCTTAGTTTATGCAGACCATTTATTTTTGACATTGTAACTCAAAAATAGTATGAATTTTGAGGCTATCCTCCAACATGCAATTCGTTATAGAAGGCTTTTAACTAAAAGCTTGACTTAATTGAAAACTAATAAATACAGCTCTTTTAACTGCTGTTAGAAAAGTTTATAAACTAATTATCTTTTTAGTATCTTGCAAAATACTAATATCTAAAGGTTTGTAAAAGAGAAAAAACATCTTTTATTCCACTGTACATTGAAATCTTTACTATATAAATATTAAAGTTTCACACAAATAAATAAAGTTGCACAATAACAAAACAATAAAGTCACATATTAATGATTACAGTTGAACTGTGTAGTTTTTCTAACTGTTTGTGTCTTTTTTCCCCCTTTATTTTCTAAATATTTCCCCCTTCAATCTTTCAGCCACCCATTGGATCAGCTCTTGTTGGTTTGGTTAAAGATCTCCCTGGGACCATCTTGCGTCAGTATGAATACGAAGATGCCATCCTGAGAGCTGGAAAGCATCTTATGCACAGTGACTTCTTTAAGGTGAATTACACAAAAGATAATTTTACTTGTTGTGATTTTAAATAAATTTTTATTAAGACACCTAAGATTTTTATTTATTAAGATTTTTGATCAGTTCTATTATTTCCTATTTTCTTTATTATAAATATATTTTATTATATTTTGTTGAAGAATATGTTTATGCCAATTTGTTACTTATATATTTCTTCAATGCATTTGTACAAGACATCATGATCACATTATTAACAATATATATGATGTTTATTAAGTCAATCATATCTTTTAAGAACACAAATAAGATTTTAAAAATTCAGGATATGAAATGAATTTAAAGGACTGTTTTGTAGCAATGTGTGCGAATTAAAGTTTGTTCACTGAATTATCCTTTAGAGTAATTTTATAGCAAAATAAGTATATGTATTATAGTTTTTTAGCCTTGATATAAAGCAATCTATGGGTTGGTTAAATTTGTATACTTGGTATTTCCCAAATGTGTTCCATGGATATAACCAAATTTACACTTCCAACTGTTGTAAGTTGCAACTGTAAGATCAAATATCTTTTAATCTATACTAATCTAAAAAAAAGAGATTGTTTGAAGAATAAGCAATCATTTTTCAGAGTTATAGTGAAACCTACAAGAAGACTTTTCCCAACTTATTCAGAATATTCTTAGAAATCTAAATGTAATGATATTTTACAGCAGTATTTTACCATGTGTAATTCTCTTCAGTTACTAATCTAGAATATTCCTACAACTTCAGTTAATCAAAGGAAAAGAAAAAAAGCCCTATATGGGAAGTTCCATGTTGGCTGGAAAATAGAAATATCAGATTAAAACTTGCATATGGGTTGACAAGTTTACTGAAAACTTAGTAGTTTTTTAATGACAGTGCATTTCACAATCCAACTACTTTTAATCTACTCAAGTGTAACATATTCATTATTCTAAACAATTCTACACTCTACAGAGTGGCCACAGAACCGGGAAAACCTGGAAATCAGGGAAATATCAGGGAGCTTTCTGATTCTGGAAAAAATCAGGGAAATGTCAGGGAACTTTTTGAAATTTCATGAAAATCAGGGAAATTTTGTATTGTTTTAAGGCACGTTCATCCATATTTTGGCGCTGTTTACTTGGAGATTTGTAGTGGTAAGCCATTAGAACTTAAGTGTTAAGGAATAATTTAAACTTTTCATTACCAGCAAAACTATTTTTTAAAAAAATTGCATATCTCTTTAGCATACATGTTCTATTTGATCAGGGTGTCTAGACATCTGGAAAACCTAAGAAAATTGGGGAAATTTAAAAAAAAAAATGTGCCCTAAAATCAGGGAATTTTTTAGAAATCTGTCAGGGAAATCAGGGAATTATCAGGGAACTTTTTTTCCTGAATTTTGTGGCCACCCTGCTCTAACAGATGTCCTTGATTTGAGCTTGATTCTTAGACCAATAAATAAATAATATAGACAACTTAAAACTGGTGATTTTTTAACTAAACCACAAATGCGCCTAGATCTCTTTTCAAATACCTGATACTGTCAAAACCTATTTCATTATTATTGATTTAAATTCTTATTATATTATTACATTGTTAACATTCATCTTCACTCCAGGTCCTGGTTGCCCTTGCATGTGATCTTTGCCTGGACTCATCCTCCCAATGTGCAGAGAGTCACAAATGGGCCTGGTTTCGTCGTTACTGTGTTGCGTCTCGTGTCTCCTCTGCCCTATGCGAACGGAGTCCTTTACCTTCTGCATTCTTGGAGGAGGTTAGGGGAAAGATAAGGGAGATGTGTGGAGAAGGGGAGGCCCCTTTTCCCCTCCTGCATGAGGATCATACTATTTTTGGGCAAGAGCATGATGAACAGCTTATACTGTGGATAAACAGGTAGCTTTTTACACGGGAAATGTAATTTTTACTAGATGTAAAACTGGTTTGACTGTAATGAGGTACTTTCACGTTTTTTGGTTTTATTTTTAAATAAAAGTAGAGAAAAAATCATGAAAAACAATACCATTCTTTCAAAAATTTGAGCTCGGATAGATAGTTAAAAAAATATTTAGTTTTTCACTTTGCGATTTGGCAGGAAAAAGCCATTTTTGCGTAAAACGTCAACGCGCAGATAATGAACCAGTCTAAAACCTGTTTTAGAGGAGAAATGAGTGAGGGTTCTCCGTCGTTTTGCAACTTTATCTCTGCATAACCACATCACGGTTTTTGTATGCGTTTTTGGTCTTGTAACTTTTGCTTTGATTTCGGCTAATTTCAAACTCGATTTTTGATTAATTGAAAGCATAAAGATAAAAAATAATTGCACTGCTCAAATATATTCGTTGGATAACACTAGAAAATACAAAAAAATATTCATTTTCCTCACTTGTGAAAGTCCTCATTGAGATTTACCTGGATTTCCTGATTGACTGACAGTATATCACGAGAATAGCTACCACCAGCTTTTTTAGTGTTGTCTGTTGCTGTGGAAACAAGACTAGTCACATTTTCCATGAGGAATATCAGTACAACGATATTTACAGACTTTGGATGCCAATTTTCTACATGGATAACCCCTATTCTAAATTGATGAGTCTTGTTTCTATAAAGACCACCATCCACTCGATTATCAGACTGGAGCTATTCTCCTGATTGACAGACAGTATGTTTGATATTTTTATTGGGTTGTTTGGAAAGTAATTTCTTTTTTTCCCGTCAGAGGACTTATTTACATTTTTTCGAAACCAACTTCACACTTAAGCTGCATAACCATTATATGTCTTGAGAGCTGATATTGCAAGGCTTGTGTGTGAAAAAGTTCTATTAATTCTACGCAGTAGTTTTTGGTTGGTGCCCTTTTAAATATGGAGAGCAATAAGCAGCATTTTCGTCATATTTTACTTTTTTACTATAGAAAAGGTAAAAATGCTGTCCAAGCGAGAAAAAAATTGACGGATGTGTATGGAGAAGGCGTGTTAACAGTACGCCAGTGCCAGAACTGGTTTGCAAAGTTTCGATCCGGCAATTTTGATGTCGAAGATGCACCACATTCGGGAAGGCCAGTTGAAGCTGATAAAGACAAGATAAAGGCATTAGTTGATGCAAATCGGCGAATAACCACACGAGAGATCGGTGAGAGGATAAATTTGTCGAATTCGACTGTTTATGGCCACTTGAAAGGCCTGGGCTTAACCTCGAAGCTCGATGTGTGGGTGCCCCATGTTCTTACGGAGCGAAATTTGTGTCGTCGCATTGACGTGTGTAATTCGCTCCTCAAACGTCAGGAAAATGATCCATTTTTTAAGCGGATTATTACTGGAGACGAAAAATGGGTTGTATACAACAATGTGAAACGCAAGAGGTCATGGAGCAGAAAAGATGAACCGGCTCAAAGCATTTCAAAACCCAACATTCACCAAAAAAAGGTGATGCTGTCCGTTTGGTGGGATTTCAAAGGAATCGGTTTTTTTTTTTAGCTTTTACCGGACAATACAACTATTAATTCGGAAGTCTATTGTCATCAGCTGGACAAATTGAATGATGCTCTTAAACAGAAGAGGCCAGAATTAACCAACAGGAAGGGTGTAGTGTTCCACCAAGACAACACGAGGCCTCATACAAGTTTGGTCACTCGCCAAAAGCTTTTACAGCTTGGATGGGACATACTGCAACACCCACCATATTCTCCAGATCTGGCGCCTTCCGATTATTATTTGTTCCGGTCCCTGCAAAATTTTTGGGATGGTAAAACCTTTACCTCAAATGAAGATGTCAAAAACCACCTGAATCAGTTTTTTGCCAGCAAGGACCAAAACTTTTATGAGTGGGGAATCATGTTACTGCCAGAAAGATGGCAAAAGGTCTTGGACCAGAATGGCCAATATATAATTTAATAAAATATTTATTCATTATACGAAAATTGTCTTTCATGTTCCCCAAAAAAAACGAAATTACTTTCCGAACAACCCGATATATTGTCAATATTTGGCCCTAGATGATTTTTTTATATATATACTCATGATAGTTATATGTATATCTCACCTTATATTGTTCTATTGAAACTGGCTACTATTTATATTTTGCATGTATGGTACTGATTATATCTCTCCATATATACTTATTCATGTATGGTAAATTGGTGCTTCATTACATCTAGCAATATATGGTAGTATTATTAGCTGACCAAATTTACCTCTATTTATGGCCATGTATATATTTATATCTAATTTATATCAATCCATACATGATTCCATTTAAATTTGAGTATTTTCGGTTCTATTGCTTTTCTAAATTTTTTTTTTTTTTTTACTGTTTGACACTACTTTCATCAAAGTATTGCAAAACTGGTCTGTTGAAAATATTATTAATTGATTGCAAAATACCTCATCTACTCTTCTTTGCATTGTTTTCAATTAAAAATGTTATTAATATTATTTTTTGACTTATTGAATATAAAATGTGCCATTTTAAGCTTGTGATTTTAAAGTTTCTAGTAAATCAAATGCTGAATAGTTGAGGTTTCTTTTTCTTTTTTTTCTACAGAAAGCCTGATGAGTGGGCAGTGTCATGGGGAGGCAGTGGGACCATTTTCGGATGGGGACACAATCATCGTGGGCAGTTAGGAGGAGTAGAAGGGGCAAAAGTGAAGCTGCCCACTGCATGTGAAGCAGTCACTAACCTGAGGCCCCTGCAGATTGTGGGTGGGGAACAGACACTCTTTGTGGTTACCACAGAGATGAAGGTGAGGGAGAAGTTTTTACAACTATGAAAAAAAAATGAAAAAATTCACATTTAAATGCTATTACTTGTCTGTCATTTTGTGAAATCTTTTAACTTGCTTAGCTGATGTTGACTCATACCTTGTAGCCTCTTTTTTATTTTATTCACTTCCATAACAACTTTAAACATGGTATACATAGATAATCCTGATTAAAATACATTTCATAATTAAAAATATTTAAAGCAATAGTCGTTACGTGTGTTTGTTTTAGTTAATGAATGGCGTTGGGAGGAACTTAGTATTTATGATTTAATAATTTTGCATACATACGTAATACAGAGACGCAGCCTTTTCTACGGATTATCCTTAGTTTTTAAATATATTCTATAGTTCTTAATTATTTTTTCCCTAGTTTCTTCGAATTTTCTGTTGTTTTGAGTTACTTTCCATAGTTTAAAAATTTTTCGTAGTTTTTACGTTTTTTTATGGTTATACAAATGTTCTTTGAAACATATGATAAAGACCTATGTAAAAATGTCAATCTTTTGCCAATATTCTTTAAAATCACCAATACTTTTGCTATTACCAAAATGTGCACTGTTTTTGCTGAGTGTTCGTCAATGTAGTAGTCACTTTTGTATCTCGTATTCTTCCATCATAATGTACCATCAATGGTAAACCGTCATCAATGGCTTCATCAATGGTAATCCGTAAAAATCTGTAAAAGCTGTAAATTTCGTAGGAAAGTTGCCATCTCTGTATGATTACTTTTTAAAGCACAATGTTCTGATATAATAATTTATAAATCTTAATTAAAAATCATTATAATAATACTCTTGCTGAGAGTTCTTTTAAAACAGCATAGTGAATTGAGTCAGGACTTTTCTCTATATTCTAGTTTGATTTACTTGTATATCTCTTCACAGAATATTACAAAACATTTGAGTAAAACAATTGTCTCCAATACAGGTGTATGCTACAGGCTATGGTTCTGGCGGTAGACTGGGCATTGGTGGAGCTGACTCTGTATCCACTCCAACACTCATCGAGAGTATCCAAGAAATCAGCATCCAAAAGGTTGCTGTGAACTCGGGAGGGAAGCACTGCCTGGCACTTACTATTCATGGAGAGATGTACTCGTGGGGAGAAGGGGATGATGGGAAGCTGGGGCATGGGACGAGGAAGTAAATTTGTAATTTCTTTCTAGGAATATTCATTGATTTGTGATTTGAATATTATGGTTGTATGAGTATTCTTGGGTCCTGGAAATTATATGGTTTTATACTTCTGGCTTAATTTCCCATAATTGTTTTCTTTGCTGTTTACTCATGAGAGAAGCAATGGAAAAAATTTAACTGAAAATCGATAATTTTTAAGCAGTTGTATTAAAATTTTTTTGTTTAATACATCTTACTTTTCAGTTCTTTGTTAGTGTTCTGTGGCGACATCAAATAACAGATAAAACTTCTGAACACTGGAGTACTCTTTTGCACAGTGGTAAAGCATCTGTCTCGAGATACAATGGTCTCGCGATCGTGGCCCGTCGCTCGCAACGAAAGCTGCATACGCTTTAATGATGACCCGGACTAAAACGAATCATGCTGCCATCTATCGGCGCTTCTGAAAGGAGACACTTCATCGCAACAAGCGATCAGACGCAACTTGCTTGTAACACCGCAACAAGCATCCCAAACCTCCAACTCCGATCAGACGTTGATCTGAACAACAGTATCGCTCCTTCGTCGCTGGGAGGAGGCTATTTGGCGACATCAAATAACAGATATAACTTCTGAGCACTGGAGTGTTCTTTTGCACAGCGGTAAAGCATCTGTCTCGAGATACAATGGTCTCGGGATCGAGACCTGTCGCCCTTATGAAAACTGTATACGCTTTAGTTCTCTAGCAACTTCTAGTGTTCTCAACCAACTGCCATACCAACTTTTTGACAAATTTTATATACATAAGTCTTTTTTCAGAAATTGATGTTTGAAGTAATATTAATTTTTAATTAGAAGCATATGTTTGAGATTTTTCATGCACTTTTTTATAGCTTTAAAAAAAGAGGATATAAAAAGAGTTATTTATTCTGCATTACACCAGGTATGAATGTGATAAAAATATAACTAGGTGTATGACTTAGGTATGTCGATTCTCGCTATCTAAATGATATCCAAGTCAACCCCATCCAAAAGGTAGCTGTGAACTCTGTAGGGTTTTGATTTACTGGTAGTTTTCTAAAAGGAGTTTTCTTTTCTTAAATGGATCTCATTAAACAACACATCACAGGAAAAGTCTTTTCCTTAATCGATTTCAACTTCGAAAATTCTCTGGTACTTTTTAAATTCAATTAGTCAAATACTATATGGAAATGTGGTAGCTACGAAAGTTCTAAAACTTTTCTTACTATATAATGCAAATGAATTCTATATTTACAGTGTAAAAAAAATTCTCATTACTTTACTTTTTATTTAATTTATTTAGTTCCTGTGATCGTCCCAAGAAGATCGAAAGCATCAATGGCAAGGAGGTGATTGATATTGCATGTGGGGGTGCTCATAGTGCTTGCATCACATCCAGTGGCGAGTTGTACACTTGGGGCAAAGGCCGCTATGGAAGGCTGGGACATGGAGACAGTGAAGATCAGCTAAAACCCAAAAGAGTATGTTCATAGTACCTAATTGATTAAGGGAGTTGGTTTCCTAAAATTTATTTAAAAAAAATCAATTTTGTGTATATTATAGTTTATTAAAATTTAAATTTTTCCCTTTAAAATGATATTTTATTTGTGACAATTCTTCAATTAGAAGTATTTTTAATAATTTTTTAAGACAAAAGTGAAAACTGTTAGTTTAAGCAAAGATTTCTTTAAAATGCTTTTTTCTCAAAACTTTGTTTTTCATTACTCTCATATCTTTTTCTCAGAAACTGCACACATTATCTACCTAAAATTTTTACCACTCATTCCTTTTATGTATCTGTATATAATGAAGTGAGATTTTTTTGTTAATTTTAAAACATTTTTTGTTCTCGCTTATTTTGTTTAAAAAAAATAAAAAAAATGTGATATTTAACAAATTTGAGTAACTTTCATGATAATTAATTTTTTTAAAAAAGTAAATGAATTACAATTAAGAGATCACTTCAGTAGATTAGCAAGTGTCTGCACTGAAAATAAAATTAGGTTTCTATGTCAATTGTTTTCTAAGAAAAAGGTAGTAAAATATGGCAAATTTACATTACCAATATAGGGGGTACCAACTCCCTTTAATCTATTACAAATATAATTTTTTTCTGCTCAATGAGCTTTTTTGTTGATGAATTTTAATGTATGTATAATAAAAAAATACTCATTTTGTGAAGACACAGACCAAAATGCATTCTGGGAAGGTGTTAACTTTCAAAACATGTTGTAGTCAGTTTTCCATGTTTTGAGCTTAGCACATGTACTTTGAGACAAAAGGAAATCGATCACTGTAGAGAAAAAACACCAGTTCTAATTTTTGTCTTCAAAAGGAAATGTGGTGCTTTAGGATCATATAAAACTTCAATGAAATGAAAAGATTTATCATACTTAATGTATGTATTGCCTTCTAGAAGTGTATTTGTAAAAAAAAAAAAAAAAAAAAAAAAAATGTTTTTAGGTATCATTTTCTCTTGATCTCAGTATTTGGTACACATTTAAGTCTGTACAAAAAATTAAAATGTTTCTTGATAAGTACGTTTTAGATAATTTTGAAAAAGGAAATCTCTAAAAAAAAAAGTAGATCTGGAGATCTTCATACCTACACAAAATGTTACAATTCTTATAAAATTGTCATTGTTTCCTCAGGGGTATAAAGCATGTCTTTCAATTAAAACCCATTACATTTTTCAATTGCAACTCACAGGAAAGTGTCTGTCTGTCTAACTGCAAGTAAAGCATTTCTGCTTCTTAAACTAAATGCACAAATGGAATCAAATCATTGTGTTTTATTTTATGGAAAACATATCCTGGCTCATGATAATAAAAACCAATAATTCTCAAGTTGGGGCCTCCTTATCTAGTTGTTAAAATTACTATAATATTTTTTTTATTCACATTTAGCAATGGGAAATAAAACAAGTTAAAATTATAATAAATATATGAATTAAATATGGTAGTATATAATTTTTTAATTGCAATGGTGTAACAACTAAGTAGTTTTATAACAACTTGTAGCTTTAGAACTCCAGACTCTCCCTCTTTTTTTCTAAAGCTATTCTGGCTTTCGGAAAAATATTTTTGAAGCAAAGTTCAATAAGTGCACTAGACAAACATGCAAGTGCTGAAATTGCAACTAGTAAAATTTGTTTTTATTTACTGAATTTCTTTCTTTCCTTTTATTTATCAAGTTTTGATTTTGAATATTCAAACATATTATTTTTAATTAAATCAAACTTTAACATCTGTAATTACATCTTTGTAAAGTTTGGAAGCCCCGGAAATAAACATTTCAATATATTGCACATTTCATTAATTGCATCATACATCTGCAAGTGCAGAAATTGCAACATATAAAATTTGTTTTTATTTACTAAATTTACTTCATTTTATTTTACAGGTTTTGATTTTGAATACTCAAACATCATTTTTAATTTAATCAAACTTTAACAGCAGCAATTACACAATCGTAAAGTTAAGAAACCACGGAAATAAACGTATCGCATATTCCATTAATTGCATCATACATCTTGTAATTTTCGAAATCAACTCACAACCCGATAATTATTAGGTTCCCGATGACCATTAGATTCGTTGAAAAACATGCTTATCTACAACTATGCTTGTATTTCTCCTCAAACAATATACTACCATGACTCTGGGAGAATATACCTATCACCTGGAATTCAACAAATTTAGGAAGTGCTTTGCAGAGCTCTCTTTCTGATGTAAATGGTTAACACACAAGAGTTACACACACAATGGATTAATATGACAGATCTACCTTTGAAATAAATACCAATCAATATCAACTTTCCTCCTATAGGTCGAACTTCTCGTTAATTACAATGTTGTGGATGTAGCGTGTGGTTCTGGGGACGCACAGACTCTCTGCATTACTGACAACGACTGTGTATGGTCATGGGGCGATGGCGACTACGGAAAGCTTGGACGCGGAGGTAGCGATGGGTGCAAGATTCCCGTTAAGATTGATGCCTTGACTGGAATGGGAGTTGTAAAGGTTGAGTGTGGGTCGCAGTTTTCAGTTGCTCTTACAAAGTCTGGCAGTGTTTATACATGGTACGTGTGTAAACCTTGGTGATATGAAAAAGTTATATGTTTGATGTGCATGTTCTTAGGTTTATTATTTTTTAATGAAATTGATACTAAAAAATATTTAGTAAATTTTGATGTATTTTTTTTTTTTTTTTTTTTTTTTATAATCCTATAGCTTTTTTTTAAAAAACTTTCTCTGTGTCCCATCCCTGTTAAGTGCACAGTGTTCAATATTAAAAAGAAGTTTTATTGTAATTTTTCCATTTATATTGTTGTTTATTTTATTTTTTCAATTTATTTCTATCTGCTAATAAATTTACACTTGGTTGTTGAAAAAAATTCTACTTAACTCACAAACTTTTAAAAACATTTGCCATTGATAGAAAGTTAAGAATTCAAATTTTTAAATGTTTTTTTTTTTAAAATTTTACTGTGAGTTGAGGCTTAACCCTTTGGGTACATTTGACAAGTGAGACTCGTCATCTGCTTACTTGGGCGAAGTTATGGTGGACGAATCTGACTCGTCATCTGTCCATCCAAATCCATCCCATGGGCATAAAAATCTTCAAATCATTCAGTACTCAAAGGGTTAATTAATAAAGCAAAATTTAAAAAAATACTATTTGAAGTATCACCACACATATGTAGAAATGTCATTAATGAAACTTTAAGTAGTGTTCTCCTGCTTTTTTTATTTTTAGAGATGTAGGCCTCTATATATTTTTATATTATTTGCATTAATTTCCTGTTGAAATGTCAGTTTATGGTTTATAATTAAAATTTTAAATGTCCTTGTATCAAAAAATAAATTGTTATCTAGAAGCATTTTGATATGCATTTTACTATATCAATGCAAGAAATTGATTATAAGTGAATCATATATCTAAAAAAGTACTCTACTACTTTCCATTCTAAGACAAAATATGTCTCATTTTTTTTTTTTTTTTTTTTGCAGAACACTTATTCAAAGTTTTTTAGATAAATATTTATTTCATGGACATTAGTAATATGTTTATATTTTAAACCTAAATAATTCATTCATGTTAACAGGGGCAAAGGTGACTACCATCGTTTGGGCCATGGAACAGATGACCATGTTCGTAGACCAAGGAAAGTCTCTTCTCTCCACAACAAGAAAGTCATTTCCATTGCTGTTGGTTCCCTCCACTGTGTTGTCTGTACAGATACTGGTAACATATAAGTTCTCTTTAAAGAATAATTCAAAAACCATAATATTGTCATCATTTTTGGCTGTTAAACCAGTTTGACAGTTTTGAACCTTAAAGCTCAAAAGGGTAGAATTGTTTTATATTTCTGCTACTAATGGACTTGAAAATGCGGTAAATAATTAATACTTATTAATTACTATAGCAAAATCTGGTGCAGAGTTTTTAATAAAGCTTTCTTTCATCGTCATATTTAAAATATGTTTTACTAACAATATAGGACATCAACCCAACTTGGGCATAAAATTATAACATAGTAAAACACAGTCGACAAGGAAAAGCAAAAGGTGTTAAAGAAAAAAAATGTTGAATCACTCAGTTCTTATAATCGGTAGACATTCGTAAATCTGTATGTGTGGTTGCTTTAAACTTCTCCCGCTCTTGAGTGGTATGAAACCTAATAGTAAGATTAAAAAATGGCTGAAATCCTCCAAAAATCTGCAAAATTGCACTTTTTTATCAAGCACAGAGAAATATCTCATGTTGTAAACAGTATTTTATTTCTGTTTCTTTGTTCCATTAGCCTAAACATGCAATGAATTGGTTAATTTGAAATTGTTGTGTCAAACCATCAAATATCAGAAACTTTTAAGCTTTTAAAACAAAGAAATAATAACATGAAACTACAAATTTCTTTCAAAATGGTTATACTGTACATGCTGTTTATTGTCTTTTCTATTTTTGTCCTGTAACCTCTTTTGGAGTTTCTTATATGAAATATGAAAAAGAATTGCACATTAAATTAATTTTCGAAACAAACCAAACATTGCTTATCACCCACAGTTTATAAAACTGTGAACTACATTATTTTGAAATGAGCTAATATTAAATCAAAGAAAGCTTCATATTGTTCTGATTAAATTATGTAGGCACAATTGTTTGGATTGTCGCTTTGTC
This sequence comes from Linyphia triangularis, assembly GCA_963978545.1. Taxonomy (NCBI): domain Eukaryota; kingdom Metazoa; phylum Arthropoda; class Arachnida; order Araneae; family Linyphiidae; genus Linyphia; species Linyphia triangularis. The sequence continues at coordinate 34,302,700 of OZ021730.1, forward strand.
AACATTGATGCCTGATGGCTATGGGGTTAGCTCTCTGGCTTCGCGTGCCAAAGGTGCTGGGTTCAAATCCCAAGTTTGACATGGATGTTTGTTGTGTTCAAAATACACGTTAAGCAGTAGGTCCCAGCCGGATAAGCCGTTATTGTGCCCAAGCATAGGTCGTTGAGTGCATAAACCAACCAACTTATCAACATAGATAAAGAATATGGAGAATGTTAAAAAAAAATTATATACAATTCTTTTCACATTAATTTTCTCCTCTTTAACTACACTGATTTTGGATGTATTATCTTTTTTTTGCCTCTACTTTGTCCAATATATAGCTATAGAGAATTAGCTAGCTGTTTTGAGTTCAAAATATCTAGTCTTGTATGTTCTATTTAAGAATAATTCAAAAAGTCATGTCGAATATATATACACTTTGACTCTCTACTGATTGACTTTGTACTGATACTTTTTCGGTAGTTTTGTTGTTTTGATGGTACTTAACAGGGCATTCCTGGGGAATTTTTTAAGTTGGTTTGTGTTTTCCTAACAGTATTCTTTTCCACACAGGTGAAGTGTATACATGGGGTGACAATGATGAAGGACAATTAGGGGATGGATCAACTAATGCAATTCAGAGGCCAAGGCTTGTTTCTGCACTTTCAGGTTGGAGTTAATTTCTGATTTTCAATAGTACTGCCATGTATTAACGTCTTGTTTATCTATGAAAACCTATGATTAATACTTTACTAATTCAATGTTTATCTTCTCAAAAGATATTTTTAATGTGTGAATAAATTAGCTGATTAAATAAAAGTCTTGTAATTCAATATTTTTCGTTCTGTCCTGAAGTGTGCCGACAAAAGTATTCAGTCCTTTAAATGCAATATTTTAATCTTGTATTTTTGTAAATCGACAAGATAAATATAGGTTTAACACTGGTAACTTTTATTTATTTTTAAAAGCACATAGTATGACATATGAGTTGCATTTGATGTTGAATACTCTAACAATTGTTTGTAGACCTAAATGAGGCACCTTTTCACGATACATTATAATAAGATTGTAATGCTAATGTTTAATGATAATTTTTTTGCTAATGTTTTTAACAATAGTTAATGTTATTAGTAATTAAAATTAAACAGTTAACAACTTTAATGCTTGTAATGTATATTAATGTATTGCATGACATTATAAATTTCATATCTAGTTTAGTTTGACAATTTACTAAAGAATAATTACTTTTAAATTTTAATATCTCTTAATTAAATGTAACTTTCCTTTAAATTTTTAAACATTTATGCTTTTAGTTTAAGCTTCATCCTTTTTAATCCATCCTTTACATTAACCATATTCTTTAATTATACTGCATCTACTGTGTCTCAATGAGTTCGTTTTTCTAAGAAAATATATTATATTTCTTTTTATTTTAAACATTTTTTTTTTTTTTTTTTTTTTTTTAATTACTTACAACTATTGTAGGAGTATTGTATCTACCAATTATTAAAAAAAGTTTTGGATTCATTTCCAGGCAAGAAAATCAACAAGGTCGCTTGTGGCTCCGCCCATACTGTCGCCTGGTCTACTTGCAAAACAAGCCACACTGGCCGACTACCTTCCACAGTTCCACTGGAATATGACTACTTGAAAGACATAGACATTCCAGTGCTCAGAAATCGGTACTGCCTCCTGTACCACTTCTCAGAGCTGTTCTGTGCTTCAATCTCCATGTTTGACCTTGGAAATGATAATTTAAGAGGATTGTTGGTTTCTTCCGGCAAGGTTGGTTGAAATTCTGTAACTAAAAATCAGGGGGATTTAACCATGTATGAAAATAGTTACATCTGAAACTGAAAATCACTGTCTTCTCAGGTATTTTTTTTATTTCAGGAAAAATCAAGAGCTGCTACTTTTTTCTAACTTTAGGAATACATTTAATAATTTAAGTTTTTCATTGCCAATGCTATTATTGGTATTTTCATAATCTGCCTAAAAACTTTTATTTTAAAATTCTAGTTAATAAAAGAGTCGCCAAAATCAGAGGTATTTAGCCAAAATTCAGGTAAAATCTGTATTGAAAATCAAGGGAATATACCAGGAGAAAATTTTTGCTGATTTTTATTGCCACCTTGAAAAAGTACAAAACTATCTAGTAACCTAGTAACCAAAGTAAAAAAAGCTGGACTAGCAACTTCGTTGTGACTACAGATGATGAGAACTTTTTATCTTATATGACATATTTAAAATATACAACAATAAACGCTGTACAACATTGTTTCATATTTCAAACAATGCTGTATAGAACAGAATTTATTAAGATTTTTCTCTCTATTTCACCTTTTTTATTCTCCTTTCCTTAGAATTAATGTAATTAAGTATTATTTGTTATAAACTTTGAAACATTGGCAGCAGCCAGTATTCGCCAGTTAAATATTTCAATGTGTATTTTCACCCCCTCTCTAAATTTTAAGGGGTATTTTTAAAATCTAAAGGATATTTTTTAAATTAATTTTTTTTAAACTAAAGCAAAATGAGTTTTTTTGACAAAACTGATAATTACCGCAATAATAGTGATGCACGATCGGAATTTCGCGTACCAGAGTTGAAATATGCTTTTTAAATGTTTACTAAAGAACACTTGAGGGTTATAAACCTTAAACTAACTCTTAACGATATGCTGTTGGGTAACACCAGGTTGGTGATCCACAAAACTATCAAGCAAATGTCGGCAAAACCTTGAAAACGACTGATCAAATGCTGATAACACCTCGAAAACCGTCGAGAAAATACCGGCAACATTACGAAAACTATCTCACAAATGACGGGAAAGTAAAACGAGATAATTTATGATATCCTGAAAAAACTCCGGCAATAGACATAAGCGAAATGATCTGAACTTCTGAACCAGTCCTATTGGTGCCAAAAAGAATCCCGATTAGACGTGCAGGCAACATAGTGTTAATTTACTTTTTCCATGAATTCATGCATGAAATTACTTTTTTTCTCTATTTTGTGCAAGAAGGGATGGTAAAAAGCTGGCAACGTACACTTAATTAAAGAACGTACGAAATTACATTTGGAAATTGGAGGACGCCCCCCTACAGTCCTCCTACCAATGATGCATGTGGTATCAGCGGCCATTCAATGACTTCAGTCAGTCACTGATCTGTGTGAGATAGGTTTGAACATGAATGCTCATGCACAACTGATGATTTAGGAGGGAGTGATTGGTATATTGCATTCCGTTAGAAAATAAAAGAAAAGTTTGTATTTTTTCAGAAAAGGACATTGTTTTTAAAGAAAAAGGGCAATGAGGTATCGCTGCCCTTCAAAAAATGGCTAGGATAATCTCTGTTTTTAAAAAATGGAGGGTAATTTTTTAAAATTTAACCATGATATGCCGATGTGTGAATTCACACATGAGGTTAATTCTGTGGGGGTAAAATTGATTTTCAGTGCGTGTCCGCGCAAGTTTCACGCATTTTGACAAATTCTGGCTGCAGCAATAATTTGTTATTAATAGATATTCAAAAGACATTTAAGGTATTACCAGCAAATAACTTTGATTCATTTGGATTATATTTAAAAGACATTAATTATTATTGCTGATTATTATCCTCCTATGGTGAGAGGGATTGTATTTAGCACTTCCAAGTGTAATATTTTTTGTACCACATTATTTTTCCCATACTAATATTTTCTAAGAGTACTTGTTATTGTACTTTTTTAAAGTGCAGCATATCCTTAATTTTGAGATATATTGTATAAAGTGCACTATTTCAAAAACGCCTTATGAAAAATAAATGTTGAATCTGGTAATACTGTTTGGATTTTATACTTGGAAATAATAATATATTTTTTTCACTTCGTGATACTTCAACAGTGGTAAAAAAAATTAATGAATTTGACACATTTAATGTACTACAAACTTTTGCAGAATTTTTTTTTTTATTTATCCTTAATAAATGTAGTTTATGAATTTAGTATTTTCATGTTCAATCACACTCTTCGATTGCAGTTATTAAGTTTTGATTATCTAACTAAATTATTTTATGTTTCCAGGAAGCTGCATTCAGAAAAGTTTTACAAGCTACAATGATAAGAGATAGACAGCATGGGCCGGTTATAGAATTAAATAGAATGCAGGTATGTTTTTTACATTTTGTGGTTGCTACCCTAGCTTCCTATTTGAAAATTCTGCTGGCAGAAAAATAATTTTTGAGTACTTAAACGTTGTTATTTTAAAGAAAATATACACAATATTTGTCCTGTAATGTAAAAGTTTTAATTAACAGTATTTGCTGCTTCTGCCTTATTAAATATCTAATGCTAATATTGGTATAAAATGCAATCATTAAATTTTTCTTGGAAATGTTTTACTATTTTATGTTAAAATAATAATAATTTTTTTGTTGCATAAAATTAAAATCTTGTTTTTATAATTTTATTATTAATGTTTTTTTTTTTTTTTTACATGTTTTCAGTTTGTGAAATTATGTATTATATTTTCTAGGTGAAGAAATCTAGATCTAAAGGTGGATTTGCTGGTGCTGATGGCTCTAAATCTGTGTTTGGTCAAATGGTTTCCAATATGAGTATAATTACTCATGAAAGTTTACTCTTACCTCATAGAATCTGGAAAGTCAAATTTATTGGTAAGGACCTTTCAATTTATTGTAGGTTGCTCGTTGTTATAGTTATTGTTATGATTTAACGGTTTTGTTTCTATCAATTTCTGAATTGATATCCTTGAGTCTCGTTTTTAAGTTACTGGCATGATTTTGACTTATGCTGATTCAGTAATAGAAATTTTTTAAGCTTGTTTTAGAAGTTACCACCATGATATTAATATAGAACTGTTTCTATCAATTTCTGGATAAGTGTAATAGCCACCTTTCAACTACTGATACTGCATTTGTGCTCAATGCACTTTTTAAAAAAAAAAAAAAAATTGTGATCAAAATTACTTTGTTAAACGTTGGCGAGAAAAGGACTCATTTCGCTGGCATTGAATGTGACGTCACGGCTTTGCAAATATCTTGGCTTGAAATGCAGCAGACCAGATTAGCAAGTTTCTCGCAAATCACACCAACCTATACGGAATGGGGCAATGGTCTACCAATGCCAACTATTTAGCAGAAACCTCACGATAACCATAGAAACGATAGGGACTCTTTACGTCACGGACTTTGTTGACTGTTTTGATCGGACTGGTTTTGTGGCATTTTCTTTTCTTGATATTTAAATAACTAATGTTTTAGAGAACTTTTGTTTATATATTTAGAATCAGAAAGAAATTCTTCATAAATATATACTAATTTCACTTGTTTTTAAAAAAAGCGGGAATTGTCCATTGACCCACTTAAGAGATGAAAGCTTGAGTCAACCTTGCCCATTCCGGGGATCAAATCGCAGACCTGTAGCGTGGTAGCACAATGCGCTACTACTGCACCTTGTTTTACTGTATAGTCACGCCAATAATACTTTTAGGCAGTTATTACCAGCCTAAGTATGTATGTATGTAAAGAAACTTAACAGAAACTCTTGATATTAGATTAGATTACAATTGAAATTTTTTAAGCCAAGTGTACATTGGCTTTGTACCTCTCATATTACATGATGTTTCTCATAACATTTGGATATTTACAGGTGAGAGTGTAGATGATTGTGGGGGTGGTTACAGTGAATCTGTTGCAGAGATGTGTGATGAGCTTCAAAATGGCTCCCTGCCCCTCCTTATCTTGACCCCTAATGGACGGGATGATTCTGGCACAAACAAGGACTGCTTCCTGCTCAATCCTGCTGCTAGGTCTACTTTCCATTTGGAAATGTTTAGGTTTTTAGGTGAGATATAAACGTTTCAGTGCAAAGATTTGGGTTTGTGGTGTTCACATCGTTATCTGGCTTTTTTTTTAACACATATAGTTTATTTGTTAGGGATTATGATGACTATTATCATTATGGATTGGTAGGAATCTTTTAATGAATTTTAGTTTAATATCACGGTAGATTCCTGTAAGTTAAAATTAAGTGGCTTATTTTGAAGGTTTTTTTAATAGTGCTGTAAATTTTAAAAGTGTTTCTAATTTTTTCTTGCTCTTGTACATATCTACACATGGAATAGTTTCATTGGTCAAATAGTTTTGAGCCATAATAGCCAAGTCTGATGTCAAAGCCGCAGATCATGCAAGTGTATATTTTGTTGGCAGAGCTTAGGCTAGTTTTCAATCCTTCACAGCTCAGCTTTTATTATTGCTAGAACCCTGATTTTGTAATGCTGATTACTTGTCATACACTTTAATTTTTCCTTTGTTAGATCTAAAAAAAAAAACATTGTTTCCATTAAAAAAAAGCTACAATACATTAAGAGTAAAAAACGCATTTGAATGTCCCACAAATTAACAAAATACTCTGACACTGAGATATTCCATTGTCAGTTTCTTCAGAAAAGAATATAATTAAAGCATGAATTGAGCAAGGAAAATATTTTAGCAGAAAATGTTTCTTAAATATACACATTAGAAGAAAAGTGATTGTGATTTCGATAAGAAAATATTTTCCCAATTTGCGTTTTCGGTTCAAAGTAATCAAGAACACTTAAAGTAAACATTTTAAAATTAAAGATTTTTATTTTGAAATTAATACACTACTTAACTCGATATTTTGGTCATTACATACAATTAGGATAGGCCTTGAAATTTTTGCTTAAATAACATAATTTTAGAGCATTAAAATAGAGCTCTTACTTGAAAGAAATCCTAAACTAATTTGCTTGTCTGTTCATGCAAAATTAGGCTAAATGACAGAGCTTTATTTTGTTTGTTGCTTTATTTTTCTTTAATATTGATTTTTGTTGTTTCTATTCTACAATAAACGAAATGTTTATTTTACACATTAAATCATATTATTATATTGCATTCTCTTACAGATACTTATTTGAATGTTTATAGCAGTGATTCTCAACCTTTTTTTTTGTCGTGGCACACTTTTAACGATTTCAAAATTTGGCGGCACACAAAGAAAAAGATAAGTTTAAAAGTTGTTTACTTACCTATAATACACTGCGTAAAATAGTTTATAATAATAATTTGGAATGTAAAATAAAATAATATAATATGTACTACAAAAACAACAGTACGTTTATTAAGGGATTAATTACAAATGAATAATAAGAATACTTTTAATGAGAAATTTGAGCTTGATGTTTTCTGATAATTTCATTTATATTTGGTCGTAAAAATGATAGTGCTATTCTCATATCGTCTTCTACATTTAACAGTCTCGATCTTTTTTTTTTCGTTTTTATGTTGGTTAATACTGAAAATCTGAATTCACACAAATAAGATGTAAAAAATTGTAATAATATTTTTAAAGCTTTTTTGGCTATCATGGGATAATCGCATCTAATGTTAATCCAAAATGAATTAATTGATTCTTCTGAATATTTTAAAATTAAATCTTGATTATTAGGAAGCGAAATTAGTTCTTCCTCTTCATTCAAAGTTAATTCAAATACAAAAGTATTCGTTATCACAAATGGATTACGAACCCAATCAAATTTTTTTATATCTAATAATAAAAATAGGTCAAAAACGAGACACAGAGAAATATATAACCAAGCAGTGAAAGTAAAAAATCTTCGTTACAATATTCATATATATATATAAGTACTTTTCTTTAATTTAAACTTTACTCATAATAAAAAAAAAAAAGCATTATAATTTTTACTGTATACATTTCTAAAATTTGGCGGCACACTTTAAGAATTTGACGGCACACAAAAGTGGCACAGTGGTTGAGAATCACTGGTTTATAGTTTTATTTTTACAGGTCGTTACTTCAAAGTGGCCACAGAACCTGGAAATCAGGGAAATGTCTGGGAACTTTCTGATTCGGGAAAAAAATCAGGGAAATGTCTGGAGTTTTTTTTTTATTTTTTTATTTCACAATAATCAGGGTAATTTTCTATTCTATTAAAGGTATGTTTCCTTGTTCATCCATATTTTGGCACCATTTACCCTGAGAATTGTGGCAGATAATCATTAAAAGGTTAATGTTATGGAGTAATTTAAACTTTTCATTATTGCCTGAACTATTTTTAAAATATGGGCAGATTATCTCTTTAGAATACATGTTCCATTTGATCAAAGTGTCTACACATCTGGAAAAGTTGAGGAAATATTTAAAAAGTTTGCCGTGAAATCAAGGAATTTTTTAGAAATCTATCGTGGAACTTTATTTCTTGAATTTTGTGGCCACCCTGTACTTATTAATGTATAAACAAAAAGCTAACTTGACACCATCTGTTTGTATAGGTATGCTTATGGGGATAGCAATGCGAACAGGCAGTCCCCTCAGTCTGAACTTGGCAGAACCAGTATGGAAACAGTTGACAGGAATGGCACTCACACCAACTGATCTGACTGAAGTTGACAAAGATTATGTTGCTGGTAAAATGGCTTCATTGATTTTGATCAAGAGATTCAAGTTCTAAAACTTTAAAATTCAATGTTAATCATTGCCACTTTTCTAAATAGTTATAAAAAGGATATAAAATGTCTTCAACTTCTGAACTGTGTTACAGGTCTTGTGAGCATACGTTACATGGAGCCAGAAAATGTTCGAAAGTTTGATTTGCCCTTCAGTACTCACAGTACCACTGGAGTTGAAGTCCCTCTTAGCTCTAAGTACTCATATGTTACTCCTGAAAATCGAATGGAATATATTCGACTGGCACTAAGTTATAGGTAGGGGGTTATTTAAAGCATTTATTTTGAAATACCAGTGGAAATCTGATGTAGTCTTGTTAATAAGAATCTTTATTGTTAAAAAAAGTATACTTTTATTTAAAAATGTAAGAAACAACTCAAATCTGTTTAAAAAAAAAAAAAAAAAAAAAAACACAATTCGGTTTTTGCCAATTTAAGCATCAAAATACATAGAAGTTTATTCTTAAGGAGACTTTTATTCATTAAACTTCTTTTTCATTAAAATTGTTTCTTCTACTGAATCTGAAGGCATAGAACTTTCATGTCTTAACACTATTTTTAGTTGATTAAAAAATATAATTGTTTATCTTTTAATTTTCTTTTTATTAAAACTTAAACTAACAAAGCATTAATGTTTTTTCTAAATTTTTTTTCAGACTTCACGAATTTGATGAACAAGTGGCTGCAGTGCGTGAAGGAATGTCCAAAGTAGTTCCAGTTCCTCTGCTCTCACTATTTACTGGTTGTGAACTGGAAACAATGGCAAGTTAATGATATTTTCCCCAATTTCTTTTTTATAACTTGATATCTTGGAATACAAGAGAACATTGCAAAGGTTTAAAAAATGTCATCAAATAGTTTCATCACATCAAATAGTTTTTTGAAAGTATAAAAATCCACATTTTTGTAAATTTATTTTAAGTATTCTTGAGATATATGCTGTAATAGAAAGAAGTTATTATAAAGAGAGAAAGCTATGTGATCCATTTAACGATTTTTCTGACTGATTCCAGTCATTTCCATGTTATGTACATGACATTTAGAGAGCTAATTTTATAACTGTTGCAATAGTTTGTAATACTTTAATTTCAATAACTCGTCAGCCTTGGTTATCAAATAATCAATAGATCTTTCGCTTATAACCTAATGAAGAAACTAAAGACAGGGTTTCCACACATGTGGAAAGTCAGGATTTGTCATGGAAAGTCAGGATTTTGAGAAAAAAAATGGCCATAAGTCATAGAAATACAGTGAATTTCATGGATTTCTAAACATTTTAAGTAAAATAATGTAACTGTGACTTCATAAACACCAGCTTATCGGAAATTCATCTAGGTTTTTATTTACTTTTTGATGAAGTAACGGTCACAGTTAAAAACCGCGGTGAATGAAGACATTTCTTAACTCCAAATTTGTGACATCACACAAGTCAGATCTCATAAGTGAAAAACAAAATTCATACGAGAACTGAAATGAACAGTTTTGATAAGCTTGTGTTTACATTTTTCTTCGAACTTTCTGCATTGTTGATATCAAAACATTTGATTTTTGATGATATAATTTATTATTATTGACTTATTCTTTTTTCAAATATATTTCTTTATTTTTTAGGATTGATTAGCTTTTTTAATACTGAAATATCAAAGAATGGAAAATTATTTTCTCTTTTTCTTCTGATTTGGAAGTTACTAAAACAAGGATTTTTTACTTAATTTAAAATAAAACTTTTTAAAAAATCATTTTATGGTACATTTATTTACGTACTATGTTCGTGTTAGTAAAATTCATATAGGTTATTATTATTATTATTTTGTGATTTGATTTTTTGAGTCATGGAAAATTATTTGCTTCAGTCTTGGAAAGTCATGTAAAGTCATGGATTTGTGACATTTTATTTTGGCAGAAGCCCTGTAAAGATTTTGAAATATTGCAGTATTTTTAATTGTTTTTGCTCATTTCATTATGTGTCTGACTCACAAAAATACATAAGTGTTGTGCTTTATTTTAATGCAATATTCCTGTGAATGCTGCTATTAGGAGGTAAACTAAAAAATAAGCATTTACATACCTATTTAATTCCTAGTTAATTTTTTCTTCCCCTGTGAAATGGCTCTTTCAGTGATGCCTATTTTAAAAGTTCAATTCCTGCATGTGTCTTTTAGCTGTAATCCATTTAATAAAGCATCATTTGTTTTTGTGATTTTAAACTTTACCTCACTAAACTAAAAGCATCCCTTTTATCTTTGTCATTCTCAACTCCTTGTTTTCTCAAAACAGGTGTGTGGCAGTCCTGAAATCCCCATTCACTTGTTAAAGGCAGTTGCTACTTACAAAGGGGTGGATGCCGACTCCCCCTTATCCCAGTGGTTCTGGGAGGTCATGGAGGAGTTCAACAACACAGAGAGGTCATTATTTCTGCGGTTCGTGTGGGGGAGGACACGACTCCCGAGAACCATAGCCGACTTCCGAGGGAGGGATTTTGTGCTGCAGGTGAGGCTCTTATTAGATATGGCGTTATTGTTGTGAATTGCTTTTATTGCTTTAATGGAATAAGGTAAATGACAAATTTAGTACAGGTGCAAGAATAACATATATCACAAAAGAAAACAAAAGTATCAACCCTTTTAAAATATAGAAAGATTGCAAGTAGTTTGCAAATGTTTAGAGACATTTAGAATGTATTCTAATTAACATATATTCTTGATGTTTAATATTCATACTACAGAAACCAGGAGGAAATTAACTCTAAATTTTTTTAACTGTTCATATTTTACGATTAAAACTTCATTGCATTTTTTTTTTTTTTTATTTAAAAATTTAGCATTAACATAAAGTGACTTTTTTTCTATCCAGCAGTGAAATATTTGGCTGTTATCAAAGATGTTTCCTTCATAGTTTAACTCAATAATAACAAAACATTGTGAAATGTGCTACTTCTTTCTAGGTGATGGAGAAATACAATCCACCTGATCACTTTCTACCTGAAAGCTATACATGTTTCTTTCTACTCAAGATGCCAAGGTAAACATTACATTTATCTCTAGAAAAAAGAATTCTAATATGCTTAATTCTAATAAAGGTAACTTTTTTTTTTTTTTTTATAAAAATGTAATGGATTTGATAATTGAAGCAGCCTATTGATACTTATAAACTCTGCTTTCCTCAACCCTTTTTTTTTATAAAACATACATATATTAATTAATCTAAAAAAGCAAGTTAGATTTTAATAGTAATTGTCACTAAAAGGCAGCTTCTATATCTGCTTCTGTATCTTGGCCACATTTCAGACATTTCATGACCGAAATCTTTAACGATATATGTGAACAAAAACTTGACCCATTCAGAGTTTTTATAACAAAAATATTACCCTATTGGCCATGAACTTGTAGCCAGAATTTTCATCGAATATCAAAGTTCTGATATTTCTATATGCATCCACGATGTGAACTTTAAATAGAGTTGTTTTGGAACCAGTCTTCAGATTGCAATTTCCGGTACTTCTAGAAGAATTTTTTTTATACATAGGAACGTGCCTAGATGAGATCTTCCTTTTGACTTGTCACAATTGTCTGTTGTATTTGTAGTTTAATCTGAAAATGTTAACCTTAGAACAACAGATTTAACCTCAGAAGATAGTATAGAAGTTAAAATCTCTAAACATTAGAAACTATTAGGATACATTTGGTTAATCAAATATCTTTATTTTTAAAGAAATAAATATTTTGATGTTTGATGTTGTGAATAACTTCCACCTCAAAGGTAAGCTGTAACAGTTTCTGTAGCTCAACTGTTATTGTTGAGGATCACCACTCAGTTAGTTGGGTTCAATTCCAAACTGCCTTTCTGTGCTGAGCTGTTTATAAACTCTCAGTTGATTTTAAGGGATACCTTTAAAAAAAGTTATCAAATGTAAGTACTCGCATGCTCAGTTTTTGCGCATGAAACATGTACCGGGCGTGTTCTTGCACTTTACTGGTTGTTTATTTTAGTCAGGGATACCTTAAATTTAGTAAGTATATATTTCCCTTCGACCCATTTTGACAAAACCAAAACAATTCCTAAAAGGCAGCTTTAGCACCAAATGGATCGTAGTAACATCACAACAAACTTTGCCGAGGCAGCTGGTGCCCTCTTTTTTACATCCTTTACTTCAATTTTGTTGTTGTTTTGTTTGTGTGTGACAATCAAATCTGTAGAAGGCTATTTACCCTTTTGCCATCATCCAATCGAACTGAAACTTGACAGATTGATTTGAAGTTGTTGATTATGCATTCTCTAAACTTTAGGGGTTGTCACTGTCATTAATAGACAGCTTTTACATACTGGGAATGTGCATTGTTTTCTAATTCGGCTTAACCTGTATTCTGCAATATTTACTTAAAAAGTTACAAATAAAGGACCTGTACATCTGTCTGCCCGAAGTCAACCTTCTGATCCAAGGACATTTTTTTTACTAAATTTCTCCAAACATAAGTGTGCACCTGCTTTTAGTTGATAATTTCACGTTACTAATGCAACTAACAATCACAAAATCTCCATTCATGTTTCAACTACTTAAATTTTGGAAGATGTAACTTTATGTACAAAGGGAAGATTTACACATTACCATTCAGAGTACCAGTTGAGGTCCCTAGATACCAGCAACTATCTCAGTTTGTTACTCGCTCACCAGTAGCTGTTAGCTCCAGTCGGTAAAATATTTTTAGCATAATTGCAGCATAATTCTCATTCAATATTTGGATTGCTCCAGTTGCTAGCACTGTGTAAACGGAAAATTGATTTTCCAATTAATGCAGGACAGTGACCTTCCAATCAACTTACCAGCTGGCATTCTACTTATTGGCGATATATAAATCAGCCTTGAAAGTAGCGTTTGTGGAGTAGCGTTTTAATAACAGTGACTGTAAAAATCCAAGTACAGTAGATTTTACAATACTTTAAAAATATATATATATATATATATTGCCTAGTGAATTTTAACATGACTATCTTGCATCCTAAGGTACTCGTGCAAGCTAGTACTTCGTGAGAAGCTGAAATATGCTATCCATTTCTGCAAATCAATTGACACAGATGACTATGCCCGCCTCAACCAGCCCAATCCGGAACAACTAGGCCACTACGCGGACATCACCGACAGTGAAGAAGATGCCGAAACTGGTTCAGACGACCCAGTACCGGACTCGGCTTCATTCACCTCGCAGTGAAGCTGAGGATTGGTTATGTGGACTTGTTAAATGTATATTTTATGATTGCTGTGATATTTTTCAATTATAGTCATTTCATTCTGTCATAGTAACAAATCGGAAGAACTGATTTATTGCTATTTGTGTTCTAGTAAAAAAGATTTATTCATTTCCATTTCTTAGAATAGCTGCTCAACCTATCTTGTTGTTTACTGTTGATCACTAATGATATTTGAATGTTGCGTTGCTACTTTATCTACATGTAAATCAACCACAGTTTGTAGCGAAGCCAAAAGCAAAATTAAATTCCATGCTGTCATCTTCCATGGAAACTGAAATGGGATTGGCTTTATTTCTGAACGAACATTTAACTATGATATGTGTATGGCTCAACTGCCAAGGAACTCCCAAAGACTTATTTGAACCACTTTAGGAATGCAAAAAATTATCTTGTGTAAACATCAATTCTTCTTGGTATGATTGTAATTAAAATGCTTTTCCTATATTCAAGAATTCCTTAATAGTTCAAGTCCAACACTTAAAAATGTATTAGATGTACTGTTTTATGTGGTGTTTTCAAAATAAGAACAATGTTAGAAATACTTTACCTTGGATGCAACAAATGCTCTTTTAACCATTCTGCTTCGAATTGTTGGTTAATTTATCAAATCTACAGATTCCAATATTTCTTTACTTTTCTTATTCCCATCTGACTATACTATTATACAGTAAAATGAATTAGTAAAATTAAATTTTTAAAAATTCTACTTGCTACTTTAACTTGCACTGAATCTAATTGTTTATTCAACACATTTTTATGTTACTATTTTTTCTCTGATAATGAACTACCAATAAAATTCAAAGAGTGGTTTAAGTTTTACCTCATTACAATTCTTATTTAATTCAAGTACAAATGACTCAATGTTAACCTGTATATATTTTGTATATATACACAAAATACTAAATGTTGTACAAAGTTATTTGAACTGAAATTAGAATAAAATGTTAAAACTGATTTTCTCTTTTTCTTAGAAGAGTTTTGAAATATTTATTGGAAATTTGATTTTATTGAAATTATATTAACCATACTTTATTTTTGGAAAGATATTATTATTAAAGTACAAGTAATGTGGTAAAGGCTTCATTTCCACACCATTAAGTCCATCGACTCATTTCCATTATATCGCTGTAGAGTAGCTCAAGACATTTTAAACACAAAGATTGCAAGAATCCAATACTCTTGCAATAAAGTTGTAGCGTCACCTCTCCAACAACTGTACTCTGTTAGAATTCTGTTTTGCTTGCCGTGAGGACTTCGTGGCTGCTGATTTTTTCCTTCCAGGAGAACTTTGGAAGTGCCTTTTTTTACGATGTTACAAGTACGGGATATGCAAATATTGGGAAGTATATAAGCAGTTTGCTAAGACACAAACTTTCTCTTTTCCATCAGCCAGCACTGGGAGCTGTGATGAGTTTTCCTTTACAAAAGCGGTAAATCGCCTTTTCTGTTCAAATTAAATTTTTAATAAATAGTTAACTTTGTTATTAAAAAGTTTGCGCATTTCTCTTTTGAATATTTTAAGACACCCAAGTATGGCTAGATCGTAGGATATCCGCATTGGTGACCTTTTGTGGTGTTATAAGAGGGTGTTAGGTACTTATCCCCACCTACCCCCTCAAATTCATGATTCAACTATTGCACAGCGTAGTGGTGAAGTAGTTGCACAAAAACTTTGGAAATGGACCTTTTTTTTTTTTTTTTTTTTTTTTTTTGGAGGGGATGAAAGTTGCAGTTGCTAAATGTTTATGAATTTCAATTATTTTTATTAAAATCATTACTTGATACCACTTCTGTTTATTCTGACCTTTAAAATTTTTATATCAAAGTTCAGTGTTTGCCGCACCAGATCGGGATATTTAAACTTTAACAGTATAGCTTTTGCTTTTTCAAGAGTTACATTACGAAAGTTATAGAACAGGTAGTGAGAAATGGATTGCCAACTTTACGTACTTTGAGCTACTTTAGCGGGTGCACATTGATTTAGAGGCTAAAGTAATTGATGTTCATAAAAGAAAAAAACCCACATTTATCCATATCATATACGTTGTATCCCCCACGCCAGTGATTAGCAGCGATACCCGTTGCGATTGCAGCGCCCCCATTGTATATAAGCTGGAGCACATTCTGCGATAGTGTTTATCGGTTCTTCCCCTTCCTGGTTATCTCGGAAGCAGACCTTGTACTGTCATAACGCACGCGAAAATTCTTAACAGCCTATCTCTGTAAACCACCTTATATGCTTCATTAAAGCAAGGCAAAACTGCCGCTTTCATGGCTAAACACCATCCCCCTGGATATGCCCAGCCAAAACATGTGTGTTCAGACGGTCCTAAACTCTTGCTTCGGAAACAAAACCAATAATCATTAAAATATGCGCCCGATCAGTTCAGAACTTCCCACGTCGCAACGATAACTCGTTTCACAATCGAAACTACAAAATGGAGCGCTCGTCCATCCGTTAAGTAGTGCAGCGGTCATTCATCTACAATGAAGCAAACCGTTCTCGTACGAGCCAACACAACGCCTTGTCAATCTACAAGCAACAATGTCGCTAAAATGTGCAGCAGTCGTCAACAACCGAGCAAACTGATCAGTGTTTTCGTGCAATATTTTTTTTTTTTTTATCTGTTCAACCTTTTTACTCGCCCTGTCCACTAAGATCCTGAAGTTATTACCTAAAGAGATAATATAATGTGGCCATTTAGGATCCAAACACGTATCTTTTAATTAACTGCAGTGAGAAATAGAAGAAAATCTCTAGTTAATCTGGGGTTTAACATTTATATTTGTGCTTATGTTTGACAAGACTGTTGATTTTAAACTGTTTCAATGTATTTTTAAGTTTTATTTCTTATGCTCACAATGCTGTATATTTTTTAAATAGTTCTGTAAATATTGCTTCTTTTACATGCATTTAAATATGAAAAGAGTAGTTCACCTTAAACTTTAAATTGTACAAGGAAACAAAGACAAGTTTAGATTATTTTTTATTAAAATATAAGATTCTTTTAAAACACACATGTGTAATGTATTAACATGGTTGAACAAGCAAACGATGCAATCAAAAGTAGTACTAAATGTCGAAATTTCTAGTTTACTTAATGCCTATTAGTTTTTATTGATATCTTTCTCTCCACATATTTGTACTAACATGAATGAATACAATAGTAACTTTCTAAGCATTGCCAGGAATATGTAGATTGGACCATAAGCTACGGCTAAAATCATAAGTTCAACCATTTTGCAATGTAACTTGTCATTGCCCGAAATGACTTGTCGCTTTATAAAAAGTCGAGTTCTGTTAATCACCGACATATAAATGAAATGTGCAGATATATTTCTCCCGAATAATTTCAGATGAGTATATTTCTGACTTGCCAGACCTCTGCCATCTGTTTCGATAAATGACCCAGCCAAAGCACATAAATTAAAGTATGTGTGTTATTCGGATTTGGCTAATTTTAACATGTCATTTTATGAGGAGACTAAGATTGGAAGTAGCTAAACTTGGTTTGAGGTTGCATAAAGATTGGGAAAAGAAAACCATTACACACTTCAATTTTTTTATTTATATATATATATATATATATATATATATATATATATATATATATATATATATATATATATATATATAATTAGTAAATGGGCGCATAATATTGCTGTTAACAGTAAAATATTTATCATGTTACAAAATGGTTTTTGAATAATATAAAAACCCGTTCATTGTCCAATTTATGCGCAACCATAAACTCAGTTGCAAGAATAACAACTCGCTAACTTCAGAAGTGACGTCAAAAATTTTCATGGAAACATCTCATTCGTGCAATATTATTTAAAAAAATTATTAAATTCAAGGCAGATACAAAGAATATTTTGAGTCGACAATTTGGCGGAATTCTAAAAGCAACTAGTTTAAAGGAATCTGTGTTTTAAAACATGCTAAGTTTTGCCAGTATGGAAAACACTTTGCTATTACTTTTGCAAGAATTGAACGTAGAACATTCCAGTTTCTTTTCTTTCACCATAAGTCAAGGCCTATTCTAAGGAAAATTTACGACTGCCCAAAAGTCCAATCGCCTCTCCCCCCCCCCCCCACACACACACACTTTCTCATCTCCCTTTCAACCCCTACAGCAAGTTAATTTGAAACAATAAAATCCGATAATTGATCTTTGAATATAACAGTAACACTCAAATTTTAAAACGAGGTTTGTATTACATTACTTCATGAGGTTAATTAATTAATATTTATAAATCTATTAGCTGAATACCCGTGCTTCGCTACGAAATTTTACCATGTGCAATTTTTTACCTAGCTGCGTGGCCCCGCCCACTTTTTAGCGCTTCGCTCTCAGGAAGGTTCCTTTGCTTCGTTAGACCAAGCTCGCTTCGCTCGCTGAAAAGTTCATAATAAGCACAGGCTTACTTCACTCCTTGAAAGGATCATTGCTGTGCAAGCATGAGCTCGCTTAAGGCACTTTTCACACTATCCGATTTCTATAGGAAGACAAAAAGTAGGGATACAAAAATTCGTTTAGAGGCCTGAAGAAGTGAATTGCTCCTTTCGCATTATCCGGCGACAGCCGTTAGCAGCCGTCGGGTGCTAACAGGCTGCTTTGAAACACCCGACTTTTTGTCTACCTACTTTTTGTCGTTCGACAGAAATCGGATAGTGTGAAAGGAGCCTAAAAAGGTTCATCGCTGCGTGAGCGTAAGCTCGCTTCACTTACTAAAAAATAATTGCTGCGTGAACCTTAATATTGGAAGCCCCTCCCTCGTCGAGAAAAAAAAATCCCATTAATACAACACCCCTTTGAGAATATTTTAACACGTGTTTGTGAAAAACAATATTAGAAGACAAAAACTACTTACGTTGAAATTTTCAGAGCTCTTTGGCTCATTAGAAGTCACATTTTATTTAACTATTAATTAAAAAATTAATTAAAAACAAATTAAAATTTTAACATTCTTTTTGCCAAAAATTCAATTAGAAGTTCAAAACTACTTATGTTGAAAATTTCAATACTGTAGCTTTAATGGAAATCATTTCGTGAAGTATTTGTTAATGATAAAAAAAATTATAAAAAAAAGCTAATCAAAATTTTAAATTATGTTTGCTTAAAGTCCAATTAGAAGGCCAAAACTATTTATGTCGAAAATTTCAGAATTGTAGACCTATTAGAAATGGTTTTGTGAAATATTTATCAATTAATTAAAAAAACTAATCAAATTTTAAAGTTCTGTTTTTTGTATCCAATTAGAAGGCTAAGACCACTTATGTGGAAAATTTCAGAGCCATAGCCCTATTAGAAATCGTTTTATAAAATACTTATTAATTAATTAAAAAATTAATTAAAAAAAAAAACTAATCAAAATTTTAACTTTCTATTTTTCAAAAGATTAATTAAAAGGCTAAAACTACTTATGTTGAAAATTTCAGAGGTGTAGCCCTGTAAGATATCGTTTTGAAAAGAAAAAAAAAAATAAAAATAATTAATTTGTTACTGACCAAGATTTTTAAATTCTGTTTTTCAAAACTACAATTAGAAGGCTAAAACTACTTATGTTAAAAATTTCAGAGCTGTATCTCTATTTGAAGCTACTTTATAAAAAAATAATTAAAAAAAAATAATAATAATGATAATAATTAAAAAAAATCATTAAAAAATAACTAATTAAAATTTTAACATTTTGTTTGTCATGGGTACAATTAGAAGGTCAAAACTACTTATGTTGAACATTTCAGAGCTGTACTCCAATTTTAAGAAGTCGCAAAAGACAATTAAACAATCGTGAATACAAATTCAATGTTTTTGATACCAAACATTAAAAGATTATTTAATTTACACTTACAAGGCAAACATTCAATAGCTGTCATCCACTTTCTTCGGAAAGGAAAGATACTGCATATTTCGCTTCCCTCTAGTCAACTATTCATTACTGTTTTTGTAATATTGGGACTGGGAATCGCTAACTAGTTTCGTCAAAACAACTGTTGTCACCCACCCCCTAAAAATACAGTGGTCATCTCCCAAGAAAATTCCAAAGGACAGGACACACAATAGGAGTTTGACCGCAAACAGCCGAAGAAGACGAGCTGATCAGCTGACAGTGGACACTAAAGTGAAATATATTTCGTATCCTCCCCCTATTTCAAGGTCAGGGAGAAAAGCGGACAGCCGATGTTTTTGCCAAATCTCTCTGCTTGGAGAGGAGATTTCGACCCCATCTCTCAGCTCAAATAAGCCACGACTACTCGTAAAATAAGCCCTGCCGAGATATATTTAGACAGTAAAAGTGTACAATTATTATCAAAATGAAGAGGATAGCTAAAGACGGCAAATAATCAGAAACTTAGTTTTGACATATACTTTGTTTGAGAAAATTTATACATAAATTTGACTACATTTGTACTAGAGTTGGCAAATTTTTAAACGTTAATAAAATTTTCTTCATCAATAATGTGCCTTGAAACTTCTTTTTTATGATGATAAATTCTTTAATATTGCAGTTTACGTGTTAAATTTTCAAAATGGATACATGGCTGTATTAGGCTACAAGCCTCTAAGATATCTCAAGAAAATAAAAGTTTGTAAGTATACAAACAAAATATAAAAAAAAGCCGACCCATACAAATGAAATACCCGCATACATATTAACAAGTGTGAACGAATATTTTTTTAAGCAAACAAGACATTTGTTGGGGGAAGAATTATGGTTCTTTAGTAAATATCCCTGAATTAAAAAAATAATAATAAGGCTAATGTTTTAAAAAGAAAGAGCTTTATAAAAACCATATCATTAAAGCATTTAAAGTAAATTTGAAACGCAACTTAATGTTTGGTTTAATAATGTAATATATAATCAAAGTCAAAAGTAAAACTAGAGCTGTAAAACGTAGCAAAACTTTCAATTAGACTATCATACTGATCACTGTTAAGTGTGACATAGATTGGTGTAATTTACTTTGTTCGTTTTCATTAATTTAAACAAAAATTAGTCATATTAGCGATATTTAATACATTGGCCGAGAAAATTGGCAAAGTTGTTGTTATTGTTATTATTATTTTTTTATTTTTTTTTATCGATAAAAATTACTTTATACTCTTGGGTAAGTGAATTGAGGAGGAACAGCACAGTGGTGGTTGATGGACAATGCCACAAAAAAGATAACTCTATGGTCGACGTTCGTTGTTCAACTTTTTACAATTTAATCGAATTTTTATGAGATTTTCGGAGTTGGAGATGTTTAGAACTCCTTAGTGATTTCATCAAAATCATTAGAACCATTTTGTGGCAATTGTTGTTAAAGATAAATTATTTAATGGCAGCTACCTTATGCGCATGAGCAATTTTGACGAAAACCTTAATGTCAGATCCAGGGCCACTGCCAATCCTTATATAAAAGTGCAACATCGTAGGTCAAAACGCTTAAGAGTTATGCTGATTTGGGGAGCTATATCACAGTCATTTTTACACGACAACTTTTTTGTACTCGGAACGTCCCAAAACGTGAAAAAATTCAAAATAAAAGTGATTTTTTTTTACCAAATGGTTAATTTACATATAGGTAATTAAAAATAAAAAAATATTATGTATAACTTTGCAAGAAATTAAGCACCTAGTAAACTTCGGAAAGTTAACAAAAATAAGAAAACAAAAACATTGACAATTTAGAGAAAGATGAAGAAATAAAAATATAATTGGCTCACATATATTTTTAATTGCTTTTTACTACTGCCCAATTTTGGATTGACGACTGCCCATTTTTAGTTTACGACTGCCCAATTAGGCCACGACTGCCCGTTAGAATAGGCCCTGCCATAAGTCCTTTTGATAAGTTTAAGACGTCAAGAATTAACTCGGCTAAAACAGTCCTCCCATACAAAATTCTATAAACCTTCAAATAAGATTTTTTTAAATGAAGTTCATTGTAATTTAGTGTAATTTTATAATAAACTATAAAATATGCTAAATTCCGTGCAATCCGGACAGTAACTCTAGTGTGGTCCTGTCTTTTGTTTGGAACTTCCGTATAGAGATATTTATAAGCACATCATTCATGCGTGAAATTTTTAACTATATTTTTTACAAAAAATACCTCCCATGACAACCGTTTCACTGCAACCCTAACTCCTTATACGTCCCTCTCTTATTTTACTTTAACTTTCGAAATATTTCCTGAACTCATGGACCAGTCTATCAGTTCAGTGCCGGACTTCAGCAGAAGTTGGAGGATTCGCGCTGAGTACAGTCAATGGCTTCTCTCCATCATCGGTAGTATCTTCGATATCCGGCTGCCGAATCAGCCCTATTTCGCTGGCAACCCACTTCACTTTGGTGGTGAACTGCTCTTGCATGAGGCTGATGCACATGCTCACAAGGGCCATTCCGAGCATCATGTAGAAGCAAGTGCCCATCAGGGATAAAGTCTTGGCTGAAGGAAGAAGGTATGACATGAAGTTACATTGAGAAGAAGAAATCAATACTTGTGTGTTTAATATATATTTGTGTAAGGAATAATTAAACTGACGCCGAGCACCTTCAGAGTATTATTGTGATCAGTTTATTGAGGGTGAAAATGTGAACTAAAATGGTAGCTAGAGAGATAATTTTTGTGTGTTATTAGTTATGCATTTGTAACTCTAGGGGTTTGCCCTCTCTGGCTTCAATAGCATGAGCGTTGTCAGGGATGGCCAAACAGATGCTTGCTAGCTTTTGAAAATTAAAAATAAAGAAGGGGAAAGTGGTGAAATTCAGAAGAAAATGAAATATAACATGGATTTTAAATTATTTAGAGAGCCTGAATTAAGAGAAGCCTGCTGAGCTTAACATTTAGAGCGGACTGCAAAAATCCTCCTGCCCTAGAAAAACGAGAGACTTTTTGTGTGACCGCTTGCTAGTCTGGATTTTGCACTTAGAGAGGCTCTGTCACAATTAAGAACGGACGACGAAGAGCCCGGCTCTTTGCCTGCATACCAGTGATGGCTGGGAGGGACCCTCCATTCCTTCGAAATTTCAGAATTAACTATGGATTGATGTTCTAAAATGGTAACGATTGAAGAGGAAGGATTAGAGTGACAACAACCCTCCTTGGCTAGTCTATCTGCTTGCTCATTGCCGTATAAGTCAAAATTAAGGGTTCTGTCTACTTTGGATGCACGAAAAAAAACCAAAAAAAAAACACGCTATTTTAATTTTTTTTTTTTTTTTTTTTTTGATAGAATACTGTTATGTTTATTGATATAAAAACTGTTAGGCTTAACAAAAACATTCGTAATTACAAAAAAAATAATAATAAAAAAATAATAATTATTGATTTTTTCCACTTTTTTAGTGTGAAAATGCCAGGTAAAAAGAGTCCTCGCAAGGGATTTTGAGTAGGGATGAGCTCAACAGTTACTTTAAAATAATTGCAGTTACATTAAAATTATCAGGAAATAACGAAATATTATAACAGTTATCCGTTATTTTTAAAGTAAAAGGTAAATAAAAATAAATACATGGAATAAATAAAACATAACTGTTTTTCTACAACATTCTCTTTAGATATCAGTTAATCGATTTTAAATTAGAACTTCTTTCAACATAAATTTGTAAAAATATCAAAATAAACCATTTATAGTTTTGAGGTTATTTTATAAGAACAATTTTTTGTACGTGACGGTTGATTAAAATGTAAGGAAAAATCCTCTACAGTTATTAATACTTCTTTTTAATAACCCAAATTATATGTAATAGAGTATTAAAAAAGGCATATATATATATACTTTTTTTTATTCGTGTTGACTCAGTTCCCTGTATTGAATCAGCCATTTAAAATTAGTTTCAACAGCCTATAAAAAGCACTATTTTTGTATAGTAAATTATTAAATATATAACATTTTTAACAAGTTATCTCAGTGTATTTGAAGTAACTTATTTTATTATAGATTATTATATTCAATTATTATAGCTTATTGCGTAAAATTATTATTGTTAAAATTGTGAACAAAAATTATTTTAAACTTATGTAATTGGTAATTAAAGTAAACACTCGAATTATAAATTTGTTTGTGACTCTAAAAATATATTTTCGAGAGCAAATAAATACACAAAATTTCTCCGAACCTACATCTTACTGTGGAATTGAATTACGAGCCATTAAAGCGGAAACCTTACTGTAAATCTTCAAACACGCCTGACAACAGCGCTATTTAAAGGGATGAGGTGGAGACTGCATAATAAGTAAAGCTATACCCAAGCAACACACTCATGTTGTTTCTATGTGGTTTTTTGGTGGATACGTTGAAAGTGAGAAAGGCACATTGTAACCACATTGTATCAATGTGCAATTCCAATGCATTTTTAAGGAAGCTGATATTTTATAACAGATATTAGCATAAATCAATTTATCTCGTATAGTTTTTAGGGGTTTTAATTATGTAGTACGAATAAAGTCAGAATTTCGTTTTCTTCACTTTTCTAATGTGATATCACAATGTTGTTTCAATGTGATATTTCAACCAGACATGAAACAAGTGTCTTCTTTGGTTTTTGGAAAACCCCAATCCTGTCCAAGAATCATATTAATTGAAAACTTTGGTAAAAGCAATTTATGAAAGCAAAAAAAAAAAATCCGTTTACTGAACGTGGTTTTATAATATTGCATCAACGTGATAATTCAACTATACTTCAACAATTCACCACTGATCCACGATTTCCATCATCCGACGCATGCGCAATACGCTTTTACCTTTCAGTGATGACGTATCTAGCGTCACTTTTGAACTTGATTTGAAACTTGACGTTGTCTGTTGACAAATGGATTAATGCCTTTTCTGGTAAGTTTTCTTCATTACATTATTAATTTGTACTCTATTATTTAGCGGTTTTCTAAATTAGATGTTTTTCTATTTATAAATGAAATTAGATAATGAATGATGTTCTTATCAGTGAGGTTTGTTGATTTTTGGGACACACGAGTGACATAAATAAACCTAAGGTTATATTTCACTTGTTTTGTATGAGCTATAAAACTGAATGGGCTGTCTTGTAAAAGTATGTTTTTCTAAAACGATTGATCACTGAGAATTAAACATGCTGTATAAATATTATTTCTATACTTGTTGGAAGAATTTTTGCGGTAATTAAATGAACTGATTCAGTTAAAAAAAATCTCCACCGTAATAGGGATCGGGACAACAGAGCCAGTAATTTATTTCAGGTGGAATACAGATGTAGTATAGAACATTTCTTAATGTTATATAATATAATTGAAAGTTATGTGATTTTCCACACCCGTAGTCTCTTTAACATGTTCAATTCGATCACACATCTGGAAATTTGAAGAAAATTTGCTGTAAAATCAGGGAATTTTTAAAAATCTATCAGGAAATTTTTTAAAAATCTATCAGGGTATTATTAGAAAACTTTTTTTCCTGAATTTTGTGGCCACTGTGTAATGTGTTGTTTTAATTAATGTAAAATTAAATGTTTATTTAAAAATATAGCTGCAAAATGAACTGATGTTTTGTGTGCAAAAAATGAATTTCTTTCGTTAATTTTCTTTTTCAAGCAGTGATGGATAACAAATTGAGAATTTCTCTCTATCCCACCTGGTAATCAAATCGATATTTCAAAGTAAGGTTTAAAAAAGACGTCATCAGTGTAAATATATACATGTACATAAGGATGATACATTTTATAATAGTTAACATATTTTCAGCTTACTGCCTCCATGTACAACACTGTGGAACAGGTAGTGCCTGGAATCTGATCGCTGGCCCCTAACAACTGAATCCTATCCTTTTCAGGTACTGTGGTAAATTGAAAAGATGCAGTACAGTATAGCATATTTCGCTATTTAAAAATTTACAAAAAGAACTTTCTAAAAAACTAAAATTAGAAAGTGGAATTCTGTTCTTTTGCAAAAAAAAAATTGTTAATTTTTTTTTTAAATCTCCCTTTTTGTTATACAGTCGAACAGGGTTGGCATGGTTTAAACCAAATAGTTTTTTTTCTCTTTTTAAAGACTAATTTAAAATTGCATTTTTTTTTGTTTATTTATAATTAGATTTTTTAAATTATTTGTTGTAAATAACTTTTTTAAATAAATCTTATAATGAAAGTCTATAGAACTTTTTATAAGTATCAAAAATAACTTTTTATATTAATCTAAGTGTTTTATTACTGTTTTATAATAATATTCAAAATTATTAATTAAAATTAAATTATATGCTGCATTTTAAATTTGTTTGTGAAATAGAGGTTTTGTGCTTAAATAACTTATTTCTAAACCTTAAAAATATAATTATGTATAACTTATCACCATTACTGATGAATCTAAGAGCAATATTCCATGTAGAAGTAGAAAACAATTACTATTGTATTATGTTTTTTTAAATCCAATGGAAACTATATATCTCTAAATATAATATTAAAATTTAATGATTTAATTGTTCACATAAGTAGCAAATGTTTATTTACTTAGTGTAAATTATTTTCAGAAGATATATTATTTGTTATTTGAAAATTTATTATTCTAGTTAATGTAAAATTTTATTTATAAATATGTATACATTTTAATTAGAAAAGGATTTTAAAAAAAAAAAAAAAAAACGGGAAAAAAAAACCTGTTTTTTTTTTTAAACAACACAAAAAAAACATTTTTTGGGGGAGGGAGGGGTCCAACTCTGCGGCCAAATCTCATTAACACGAAGTCGCTGGGGCCGTTGAAATTGTTAGTGCTAACTGAATAAATTAACGTCAAGTTTTAAATACGGGGAACTGCTTTTTTCTTTGCGTTAAACGGGAGTTCAGGTTAACGGATTTCACATTAACAGGGTTTGACTGTACCAAAGTTATATTTGGGAATACTTTTTAGAATAAATTTACTTATTGTATTAGAATTGAACATTCTTTTTTTTTTTCAGTGTTCTGTGGACTTGCTTATTTCACCTTTGTTAGAGCTGTTGTACTTAAACAGTGTGGCTACAGAACCTGGAAATCAAGAAACTTTTCGATTGTGGAAAAAATCAGGGAATTTTTTTAATATTCAGGAAAATTTACTGTTACTGTTTAGGGTATGTTTATCCATTATCCCTAATTTGGTACCATTTTCCTGAAGATTTGCTGTGATAATCATTAGAAGTTTTAATGTTATGGAATAATTTTAACTTTTAACTACCACCAAACCTATTTTTAAAAAATTGGCATATTATCTCTTTAGCATACATGTTCTATTCGATAAGTGTGTCAACATATCTGAAAAATTTGGGGGAATTCGGAAAAAGTTTGCAGGAAAGGAATTTTTTAGAAATCTGTCAGGGAACTTTTTACCTGAATTTTGTGGCCATCATGTTAAATGACACTGATAGTTCTTTTGATAATCCTCTATAATTTATATATTAAGTATAATTTTTTTATTCTTTTTAAATTAGTTTTGCTGTTGTGAACATGTCTGAATTATGGCAGTATTATAACAAGGCTGCTAGTGGCGTTTACTAAAGTGACTATTTTAGCCTCCAGAAAACTTTTTTTGGTAAGAAAAATATCGGTACTTACGTGTTAACGCCACTGTAGCTACAGATTTGACGGTTTTTCAGTGCCGCCAATAAAGAGCAATCTTGTTGTTCGCATGCAGTTATCTTTTGGATTCTTTGTAAGTATAAAACTCTAATTCCTTGTAAGTAATTAAAAACCGCCAAATCTGTAGCTGCGGTGGCGTTAATACGCAAGTACCAAAATATCCTAATTGACTATTTTAACCTCCAGGCAACTATGTAATGAAAAAAGGGCTCCTAACTTTGAACTGGAAACCAATAGAAAGCATGGCTTCAATTTGGTTGCAGCAGCTCATTTAATTTATCCTCAAAGTAGTAAAAAGGGTTTTTGAATTTAAAGCTAAATTTGTATGATACAGTAAATTTTTCTAAAAGTATACCTAAGAGTAAAAGGCAACTAAGTTGTTTCAATCTAGAATTTTCAAAAATTATAATTGGTTTCCTATTGAAATATAACATTAATTAAAAACCTATATTATATGTTTTTCCTTTAAATTTTTCTACTCTTCATTTTAGTTTTCAAATACTGGGTGGGAGTAGGCAACATTGGTATTCTGCATCTGCCTTCGAATTTTTTTTACATAATCTACTTTTGATTAAACTATATTGTGTATCGTCATTGCATGATATTCTGAAATAAGTCTGTTATTGCCTTAAATGGTCGTGTGATCTTTGGTCAGTCCAATGTGCAAACCATAATATGAAGGGTGCTTCTGCATACTGGCATTGACTTAAAACCATCCAAAACAAGGGGATCGCTTTCAACGCGAGAGAGGGATTTTTTTAAGTCATAAAAAAGGGATATTATCTTGATTAATATATTCAATCTTTGAATTTGGTTGGCGATTTAAGTAGCAGAGTTGGATTTGAGCATTTTTACACGTCGTATTTCTTTATTATTATTTTTGGCATGGTGTCTACTTTTAAAAATTGGAAAACAGTTATATCTATATAAATATATGTTTGAATGCTTTATTGTATTAAATAAAGGTAATTTTATTTTAGAGATTATGAAAACAACCAATGAGGAGGCGAAAGAAGCTCGTGGAGTGACATTAAGGCTGCTGATTGTGACAGAGATGTGGAATATTTTTGGGAATGATATTGTGGATTGTAAACATGGATTATAACATATGGTTCACAAACTTAAATAATTGTTTTGTATCTCCTTTCTTATTTTACTGTCATTAAATGGGGTCTTGAAGTTAAGATCCTACTGTTGCTCTGAATGGGATATGTCATTAAAAATTAGCACATATATATTTAATCATCTTATAATTTTCTATTTGCTGGTTTAAAGTGTGAACTTAGAAACAATTTGAAAGGTATTTGTACCTATGTAATTGTGTTAGGACTATGTCTGTTACTGTTACATGTAATTATTAATATTTGTTTTATTAACATTTGTTTTAATGTTATGCATGCTATTTTTGAAATAAAATTATTTTGAACATTATGATTTATTTTTACAGTTTAAAAATATATATGTATAATTTTTATTCAAATTTGATTAGTTCAGAGATAATTAAGAAGCAAATATTATAATTAATTTTAATTGTGGTTCATTGGAGCAAAATTAAATTTTTGTACAGAATAATCCTCTGCATATAAAAGGAAAGTTTAATTTTTCACAAAATGATATTCTACCTACTAAAAGATGATATATTGTGTAACAGTAGTTGGAAACTCATAAAGCCAATACTTGGAAAATATTCTAGTTTTAACTTTTTCTTTTCATTAAATGAGAGTTTCTATAATGCATATACTCTTAAACTTTACAGTGCTAATAAAACTAAACACATTCATGTGAAAAAAATGTGTCAAAACAAGCGCTTAGGAAAGTAGGCAGGATACATTCGCTTCCAAATTTTTTCTGTTATCTATTAAAATACAAAAATCAATAATTTGTTTTGCTTAAAATTGCAACTTTAAATGGTATTTTGAATTTTAATTTCATAACCCCTTCCAAAAAATATGAGCAATGTGAATATGAAAAATATGAGCAATACTGTTTTAACATGGGTGTTCCACATTGTTACCACATGATAGTGTTCACTTTTACCAATGTTGTTTAAATATGAATCTTCCACATGAGTGTTCAATCTGATTCTTGCCAATGTTGTTTCAAGACATACTTTCCAGAAAAACTGTTTCTACAGCACTAGTTCTTGGGCTCAAGAACTATAGTGCTGTAAAAACAGCATTATGGGATGTGTGTCTTGAAACAACATTGGCAAGATTCAATATTGAACACTCATGTGGAAGATTCATGTTTAAACAACATTGGTAAAAGTGAACACTATCATGTGGTAACAATGGGATGCATCCATGTTGAAACAACATTGACATTCAACGTGGAAACCACATTGGCAAAAATGAACACTCTCACGTGGAAACAATGTGACAAATCCACGTTGAACCAATATTGACATTCAACATTGAAACCACGTGGGCAATAGCTAGCATGTGGAAGCAGTGTGATATATCTACGTTGAAACAACGTTGGCACTCAACATTGTATCCACGCTCCTTTAAGTGAACACTTCCGCTTGAAAACAACGTTGCAGTTCCACGTTGAAACAACATTGTGCATGTTGGTATTTAACGTTGACACCACATTGAAACAATATGGTTGCGTTGCTTGGGTATATGCTACGGTTTCATCTAACTAACAAACACAAATATAAAAATGACGACCAACTACAGGCACAAGGCCCATCAAGGTTGATCCAGTTTAACTTTTCTGAATAACCTCCAGCATAGATCCAACTGTCTTTTAAAACTGTTGACTCCAGAACAATTTACAGTGATGTCCGGTAGCTTGTTTCACTCATCAACCACTCGATTGTAAAAGTAGTTTCATATTCTCCAAGTTCAAATGCGATTTAAAAAGTTTAAATATTCATGACCTCTTGTCTGGTTCCCTGTATTGAATTCTATTTCCTTGAAATCACCCGGTTTGATAAATTTAAACGAAGTCTAAAGTCCAACAACAATTAATGCAGCTTTTTATTCCAATTTCTAGTACTGGTCTAAGCCAATTTAATTGAGCTTATTAAAGATTTTTTTTAAAACAACGTTTCAATAAATGTTTGGTTGTTAATAAAATTTTAGAGCTGCATTAAAGACGCATACACTTTAAAAAACATATCGAAGAAAAATAATTATTAAAAATCCAATATTAAAGCAATGAATAGTGTGCAAACTTAAAGTAAATAATTTTTAAATAAATTGTGCCGTTACGACCACATATATGTATACATAAATTCATGAAATAAAAATTTATAAACAAAAATTATAAATTTAAGTTACAATATTAAAACCGAATAAAAATATTTTTAATAAAAATTTGAAGTAAAATTCAAATATTATAACGTTAATCAAACTAAAAAAAATGAATGTCATGTTTATTTAAGAAATTCAATTCATAGTTAATCAAGAAACGCAATTTTAAAAATAATAAATTCCTTTTATTAAGTTTAAATTGAAGAATGATCATAAAAAAATTAAAAACCTCTCAGGTAATGCGTTAAATATAAAAGATATATGTATAAACAAATTTTTGTTCAATATTAAAACTTATTTAGCTACGCTCCAAATTTACTACACAATCTTTTGATTATAACGATTTGAAATTAGATTGCTTTACAATGAAAAGAACATAATTTATTTTCCATCAAAAGGAAAAACTCAAATCCTGTGCACTCTTTATTTTTTATATATAGTATCATTTTCTTATTCCAAAACAACAACGAAAAAGTTTCTTACCTCCAAACAATACGAAAGAAACACAGCGAGTCTTTAAAAGTCTCATAAGAAGACTGAAATGAAATGCGAACGAACGTTCAAAACCTCTCCCACCAAAGGAATTCTTGTAACATAAACAAAAGAGCCATCTGCAAAAACACGCATTCATTTCTTCCTAAATCCCTAATCCCCCACCTTCTTCCCCCACCTTCTTCCCCCATCTTAATTATTTAAATCCAAAGAATGTTGTGTCAGATACTTTCCCACCACCATTCATGATGTGCATCCAAATAAAACTGAAACATCTATTCTGAAACCGAGATATAAACTCTAACAAGAAATTGGTGCAGAATTCGAATTTATTTGAATAAACACGAAAATCATAACGAACTGTAAAGCAAAAATCGAAACGAAATTTAAAATACCATCTTGAAAAGCAGCGCACAAAGAATGGTCCAAAAGTTATTCCAATAAAAAAAAACTTCTGTCGATATCTTATAACAGTTATATCTACTTTTATTGAAAATTATGTCAATATCAACTGATACCAATCGGACACGTTAATCCATTCAGACAAGTTATTTCGATGGATACAGTTAGTTATTCCAGGAATAACGACCAGGATCCTAGTATCAGAATCACGATAAAAAAATATATTTTTACAATCACCGTTATTAGAAAAATATATTTTTATTTCGTGATTCTGATATTATGATCTTCAATAACAGAAATATATGGACATACTAGCGCCATCTATTGCATTTATAATAAATGAATAACTGTTACTTAGAAAATTAGGTAACTGTTAGTTCGCGTGTGTTATTAAAATATGGCTCATCCCTAATTTTGAGGACTTTTATTTATATGGCATTTTCACATTAAAAAAGCGGTTAAAATCAATAATATTTTTTTAGTAAGTTACGAATGTTTTTGTTAAGCTTAACAAGTTTTATATCAATAAACATAACAGTATTCTTAAAAAAAAAATTGCGTTTTTTTCATGCATTCAAAGTAGACAGTGCCCTTAATGTACAACTATTAATTGAAATTTTAAAAGGAAATTCTCATTTTTAAAAAAGAAAGATCTGGAAAAATAAAATAAATAAACTTTTGCTTTCGTGTTTGCGATCTGTATCCCCTTGCAAATTATCCTGCAAGCGCCCATGCTCCCTACATAATTGCATACCTATACATAGTAATGATTGCAAAAGTCGCTCTTACAGAGATGGTTCCTTGTTCGTCAAATCATTTCTTTTTGCATAAAGCCGTCACCTTTCTTTAATGTGACGTACAAACTCTGTGGATGCAAGAATTACTTTGTGTTTATGAGTAGAGGTTGATGTGAAGAACATTTAAGTGGTGGTGTATGTAATACTCACTGATGCTTCCCTTGTACCCATGGAATGCCGTGCCCGGGTAATAGTCTCCGAACCCGATGGTGGTGAGGGTGATGAAAGTGAAGTATCCCGAGCTGAGCATGTCCCAGTTCTCCAGGTAAGCGAAGATGCTCGCACCGAGAAGGATGAAAAGGGAGATGAGCAACAAGTTCAAGATGATAGGAATCTGGATCTGAGAAGAAACATGCGTTTGTTGTTTATACTTTATTATACGTAGTAAAAAATCATGCACAGGAGTTAAGTAATTGGTATAAGATGGACTGCAAACAGGAGGTAGGATACCAAAAAGATCAGAAGAAAAACTATAAGATTATGACGATATCACTGTTGGTGGGGCAGATGTGGTGAGGCAATTTCAATCCCCCTCATATTTTAGTAAGTCTATAAAAGTTCTTTTTATGGTGCGAATTAAAAATTATTTTATCCCTGACTGACACGTTTTTCCACACTTAATCTAGGAGTGACGTCTATCAATGCATAATTGAAATTAAATTTGAATCCCAACTTAGCAGTTTTCATTTCATTTTGAAGTTGGCATGTAAATTCGGAAGACGTGTAGCGCCTCCTGTAGGACGAGAAAAAAAACCTTCATTTTAATTTCCAATTCAAAATATAAATTGAAAGAAATGGTGCCAGAATTCATTGTAATCTTGCTTTTATATCAGATAATATATATATATTTTTTTTTATTCAATATTTTGGCCGTCTCTGTATGCAAGGACGTAGTGGAGTGGGAAATCTTTCCTAATTTTTTTTTTCTAATTTACACACTTTTTTCTTTACCTGACAATAAACGCACAATCATACAAGTTAGAAAACGAAAACGTTTATCCGTGAGAACTATGTTTTCGTTCTCGATCCACACCTTCAGAACTGAGTTAGCAATTTCAAGTATTTGCAATACACTTGAAAGAGGCGCCGTAACCGTACATGGTCATTCCATCAACAATCCAACGCATGTATTAAACGTTGCCCAACCCGTTCCTGCTCTTTAACATGGTATTGAAATGTATTACTAGATCGTTTTACTCCATCATCAGAAATGAACTGACACGTGTTTGAGCATACAATGCCAATCATCTTCAACCAATGATCTTTAATTTGTGGATGAATTTTAGACGTTAAATCGTATGGTTCATTATGAATACTGATGAAAACTCGCATACACAACTTCACGCCATCTTCATTTTTAAAGAACAAAATTGTGGTTTGCTACCTTGAATATTTCTCCACCTCCAAACACTAAACAATTTATCAACAGAAATTATGCAACTAATTTTTTCAAACAAGCAACTCTGATGGAATACTGGTTGGTGCTAAGACTTAAGATGTTAGGTAAGGTGTAGAATGTTGACATTTTGCATTAACTTTTGGAGTGTTTGGAAATCAGGGAATTATGCATTTATATTGGCTTATTTTGGGAAAATCAAACTGATACGTTGTTTGAATATGACAAAATAGATTCCAAATGGTCTTGATTGTTTCATTCAATTTATAAAAATAATGGACATGGATAACACTAGAAAGGTGCATGGGATCATGCTTGCATCCTCCTAGCTGTCGAAATTATTAAAAAAGTGGAAAAAATAAACTGTGCCTTTAATAATAGTAATCTACATTTTCATTTCGAGTAGGAGAAAAACCAAAAATAACTCTCAATCGACATCCGCAACATTCGCATTCTTTTTCAATCATTTTGCAAACAGATTTCGAGGAGCTACAGAATCTAAGATTTAATCTAGAACCCATTGCATCTCAATCATATTCTACATAAAAATGTATCGATTTCTGTCGAAGAAAACGAATTTAAGTGTGAGTGAGATGATGAAGAAAGGATATCAAAAATTTCCAGGCCCTTTTCTTATTAATAACAATATGCGTTGCATATAAAACAATATTTTTATTTAGACATTAAATGAAAAAAAAAAAAATTATACATCAGTTTTAAAAGAAAATTTCAATTTAGTATTTTATTGCATCAATATGAATACAATAAATGGACGGCTATATGCAAATGCCGCTATTCAAATCTCGTCGTTTTATCAAAATATCGAGATTATCCTCCCCCTCCTCTCCCCATTTATTAACCCTAGTTACGTCTATGCCCATAAGCTAAAAAATGAAACCTTAACTTACATTGGAGGTGGGCATGTATGTTTCTGATCCCACTTCATCGGAGGCGAGAGTAGGCAACCGTCCTCCCATATGTGCAACCGCCTCTCTGTTGAACTCGTTCCGCCTCCGAGTTCCTCGGCACCAGCGACAACAGAGCCGGCTGTATGTGAATCGCAGCCCCGATGCCATCAGGTCGCCAATGTTCGCCAAAAAGATGAGGGTAAGAGGAATGCCAATCAAGGAGTAGAGGATGGTTACGATTTTCCCCAACTCTGTTCTAGGGGTCACGTGGCCATATCCTGGAAAATATGGGAAGAGATTTAGTAAAAAGTAACCTTACGAAATACCTTAGAGAAAATCATCAGTGGCAGACCTTGGTCAAAAATATTAGTGCAGTCAGAACAGTGACTACCCACTCCCCACCACTTTCCACAATCATTCATAAACTCAATAGATATTCTTTCATCTTAATGGACGATTCCCGCACTTTTTTATATATTTTTTTATTTAATTCTAAATGTTTCGAAAAGGCTATAAATACAAAAATGTATGGTCAATGCCTTTTTTTTTTTTTTTTTTAATTTGCAATCACAGTTTTCCTGTTAGACGTTGGCGAGAAAACGATTCATTCGGCTCGAATTGAATGTGACGTCAAGAGATCCCAAACATCTTGGCTTGAAATGCAGCAGCGGAAACTAGTTTTGCAAGTTTCCTGCCAATCGCGCCAACCTGTACAGGATACGGCAATTGTCTACCAAATTAACGCCAACTATTTGGCAGAAACCTCACGATTACCATAGAAATGGAAGGAGCTCTTGACTTCACATATTTTGTTGAGTGTTTTGTTCGGACTGGTTTTGGCTCTGTTTGGGGGCATTTTTTTTCCTTCTTAATATTTAAGTAACTAATTTTTTTTAAAATAACTTTTGTTTAAATATTTGGAATCAGAAAGAAATTCTTCATAAATCACGATGAGCCGCCACTGAAAATCATTTATACGCATAAAAGTTATATAATAGGTTTAAAAATACACCTATTAATCCATTTCCTTGGCAGATTTAAGTGACTGATTTAGTTGTGTAAAACATATAATAAAATCAGGGGTGGGGACGGCGTACCGGTACTTTTTTGATAGCTGGTACGGAGTACCGCCACTTTTTTTTACTAATTAATAATAACTCATAAATCTTTAAGCATGTTTGTTGACTAGAGGTCGGCGATATATCGATACGACGATATTTCTAAAAAAATATCGATAAAAGTCACCGATATATCGATATTTTCAAACATTTTTAGTTTTTTGATGATCGTTTTGTAGTTCCATGTGTTTTTTTGGTTTTCTTTATTCCCTTTTCAAAAACTTCAAAATTAAAGTTTGAACTTGGCTGAGAGACAGTTAAAATGACACCAATATTCAATATTTTGCCATACTTTTACAATACCAATATTCAATATTTTGCCATTAATTTTTCTTACAATCACTGCACCAATTAAGCGAAAATATAACTTCTTTCTGTTTTTTGTAATAGATTCATTTCAGTTGAAAAAGTAATCACCTTACAAAAAAGCAATAATGAAAACTAGAAATTCGCCCAGAAAAACTTTGTTTCTCGCAAAAGGGAAAATCAAATTTAAAAAAAAATCATGTATCGATGTATCGATATTTTTTCTATGCAACGATATAGTATCGATATTTCCGACCTCTATTGTAGACTTAAATTAGTGAGAAAATAAATATGTAAATCAAAAGAATTTAGCTTTTCTGTATGGAAAATGATGCAAAATAATCTGAATTTGCATTTTATTACTAAAAAATACCAGTTACAGTTGTGGTTACCGCCACGATCGGGAAGCTTGCGTATCGGTAAATTTTTTTTAGCACTACAACCCGGAATAGAACATTCACGAGATCAAAGCAATAAAATAAACTGCCCCAATAGGTAGGAATTCGGGAAGTTATGTACGATTCGGTTCCTGTTCGATTAATTTTATTATTTTCTTAGAACGTAAAAAAGTAATGTAATTGTCCAAACTATCGAATTCAATTTTTTACATGTTTTGACCTCACTTGGAAGGCTAATTCCTAAAATGCAAAAATCTTAATGGTATGAGATCTGCAAGTTCCACTACCTCTGAAATTTCTGAAGCGATTTTAATGAAACTTGAAAAATGAATTTAGTTTGAGATTTTACTCTCATGAAAAATCTCTTTGATAGTTCAACGTTACGTGTACTATCAACGATAGCCAGTACAATTTTCACCAACTTGGACTCTCTTAAAAAAAAAAGATACTTTCATTTCCCTCAGCATATAGTAACTATAAAAAACCATTAACATTACAATAATTATTCGATACGTATTTCGACTTCTAATTGAACTTTTCACCAATGAAAGGTAAGTATGGTTCTTACCTACGGTGGTGAGTATGGTGACAGAGTAGAGCAGACCATTGCCGAATGTCCACTTCCTTTCCCAGTTTTCTTCATCCATCGTTGAGTCGTACGAGAAATTTCTTGTAACTCCCACAATAAACTTGTCCAGGTTCTTCAGTTCCGAGTACACTCGCTCATCCCACTCCTGATGTGTCACCTGTATGAGAACTCTATTCTAGTTAATGGATGCATACACACATTCATGAAACGTTTCGGATAATTATAACACAACTATATCTGTTTAGGTAATTATTCCAATGCCTGTGTTTAGTGCTGTCGGGCAATAATAACACAGGTCTATTACACCCTTCTTATTCCCCCTAGCTCCAGCAGATTTTTTCCTCTTTCCTAGACTGAAATTGGCACTGAAGGGAAACCGATTTTCAAGCATCTCAGACATTCAAGCTGCTGTTACCAAGGAACTTATGAGATTCTCAAAGGAGGACTTTATCAGAAGTTTCAAGAACTTGTATGAACGTTGTCAGAAGTGTATTGCAGACGGCGGGAACAACTTTGAAGGACAGTGATGTATTTATCTGTAAATATATAATACAGTGATTATTATGACGTCAATCACCTTACTTTTCGGTCTCACCTTGTATATACGCGATTCGGACCATAATTCCAAAACAAATTATAAAGAAATATAAAAGCTTTAAATTTTAATAAGGACGACCTCAACTTCTTTAATGCCTTAAGCTTCACTCATAACCTTCCGAAAAAATTTAGAGTATTTTTCATTCAACTTTTTAAAGTGACATATTTCAAAATGGCGATGATAACAGAATATTTTATCCAGCAATGGGTGAGATTGA
Source organism: Linyphia triangularis (assembly GCA_963978545.1). NCBI lineage: Eukaryota > Metazoa > Arthropoda > Arachnida > Araneae > Linyphiidae > Linyphia > Linyphia triangularis. The sequence goes on from OZ021730.1 coordinate 34,340,474, forward strand.
CTATGATCCGTGGCAACGGCCAGTCTGCAACAGTTGACATCGGGATTGGTCAGTGTCGAGCTAATATTGGCCAGTGGATTTATGTTACTGGGACACTGATCATTCTTTCTCAATAAGAAATATAATCGTTGGATTGTTCCTTCTAATTGATCAGTGTTTTTTAGGAAACTGATGTTGATTTATTTGCAGCATTACACAATTTTTTATGTAATGGACAAAAATCTAGCTTTTTTTTTCTTCTTTTTTTTATAAGTTCTAACAAGGGGACCTTACGGTCTCGGAAATTCAGATCGGGATGAGACTCGGCAGGCTAGTAGTATACCTTAAGGGTATCCACACAGTAAAGCAATAAAGCACTAGCCAGAAAACTCCGAGAAAACGGGCTCTAAAGTGTTACGCGCAGCTTATATACTATAGTAGAGATTTTTCTCTGCAACTCTCGGTGGCTAAGTGGTCAGCGTGCTGGGTTTTCGTACGGGCGATCTGGGTTCGATACATCGTAAGATTTTTTTTTTTTTTGTCAATTTATAAAGTAACTGTTACAGCTAACAGAAATTTGAATGAAAGATAATACTTTATTTTTAAATACGTAATGTGTTTTAATGAAGGTACATTAAAACTCTATTTACTATTCTCACTAACAAGTGATTATAAATTTTGAGATATTATAAGCTGTAGAGATATAATTGATTTTCGTAATAAACATGAAGAACCAGTTTCTATATGGAAGAGTAGGAATGTTGTCCATAAGCAGGAAGTCAGAAATTTTCAAAACCCTAACCGTACTTATCGAACAATTGTTCTACCCCTACCCAACCCACTTTATAAACTGACTTTATAAATTAAAAAAAAAAAGACAAAAAAAAAAAAAAGACAACACAAGGTATCGCACCCTGATCGCCCGTACAGGAACTCAGCACGCTGACCACTTAACCATAGGGGAGCTGCCGAGCAAAAATCTCTACTAGTATATAAGCAGGGACGGCTTAAGGGCCGTGCAAACTGTGCAACCGCACAGGGCCCCAGCGTCCGCAAGGGCTCCAATTTTTTTTTTCTTCGGCATATTTTTTTTTTTTTTTTTTTTTTGCTTTTTGGCAAATTTTAATTTTTTTTTTTTTACCAATTTTGATTTTTTTAAAAACTAAAGTTCTTCAATCATTTCGCTGCTGGATTTTCATAGTTTTTCACTTGACTGAAACTGTAAGTATCATTAACCCCGGAACAAATTCTTGATGTTGGAATTTCATTTGCTCAATTTTCGATTAGTGATGATTGAGTGATATATGTCCCTTTTTACGTGTAAGTGTAACTGCCATTGCATTTGCATAGGACCAATCGGCCACGCTTATCGGAGAAAAATGCACTAAAATTTAATTATAAAATTATTTTTGTGTGGTTCTCTTACCCGTTTTAGATAGTTTTTTAATAATTAACTTTCTTTTACTCTCAACTTCATCTTGTATTTTATTTTGGATGTGCATTTTGACAAATATTGAAAATATTTGCGAATGATACTATAAATAGTTTTTATGTAATGAAATACAAAATTCTATGCAATAAAAATTTCTATAACATATTCTATGAAATGTAATTGAAATACAGCCAAATCGAATATTTAGAACTGGTTGTTAATTAAGAAAAATCTTAAATTAAAAAAAAATCAAAATCTGACATACAAAGTTTGCGTAGATGTTACAATATCACTAGGCCGGTAGTTTCTAAAGGCGGCTCGTGTCTAATATAATGCCACACACAAAAACGGATGATGCTAATACATTTAGCATGTAAATGAGCGTGAATTGAAGGGTTAGAGTAAAATCGAATGTTTAAAAATAAGGGGTCATTTCTAAGCAAGTTACTTCCTTTTTAATGTCATAATTTAAAACGGTTTTGTTTGAAATTGCATTGAAAACCAGGTTTTGCTTTTATAATTGAAATATTAGCAAGAAATGTATTCAATATCAAATAGTTAAAAATGACTTATGTTTATAAATTAAGTATTTTTATTTATTTTTCGATATTTCTTACGCTCCGCAGTTATTTGACATTTTGATTTTGAAGAAATGCATTCATATATAATGCTATTATTTGTTAATTGAGATTTGGTCAGCCTTTAATAATTAAAATTATAAAAAAAGGTAATTGCCTTGTAGAATTATTATTTAAAAAAAAAAGTTTGAGTAAAATCCTAAAAAATCTAAAAAATAAATATTATAGTAATTTTTTAATACAATAATATGTAGATATAAAAAGTCAAAATAAAAGAAAATTGTTTCTGTTCGTTTGTTTTACGGAAGTTTGTCTGCAATTAAAGTAACTCTACACATTTTAATACAGTTCTATAACTATATTTGATATTATTCTTATTATAGTTATAGAATTAAGTATCACATGAAACTACTAAAAAAAAAAAAAAAAGTAAGTCAATGCGGTTTTTATATCCAGGAATGTCAATGTAACGCATTTTCTAGTAAATTTAATTTATTATGCAAGTTTCATTAATATACTTAGAAAAAAAGGTACAATAAATTTTATTGCAATTTATGGAGGAATCAAAATTGTTCTGTAGCTAATCAAGTTAAAATTTGAAAGATTTTGTCCAATTTTTTTTTTTTTTTGGCGGGGGGACAGGGGGAGAGAGAGGGAGGAATCGAGGGCGCCATAATTTTTTTTGCACAGGTGCAAAACTTACCTTGAGCCGCCCTTGTATATAAGCTGTGCAAAAAAAACTTTAGAGCCTGTTTTATCAGAATCTTCTGGCTAGTGCGCTTTATTGCTTTATTGTGTGGATAACCTTAAGGTATACTACCAATCTGCCGAGTCTCATCCCGATCTGAATTTCCGAGACCGTAAGGTCCCCTTGTAAATGTTTCGAAAAGGCCACAAACGCAAAAATTTCTACCCACTGCGCTATTTTTTAATTTTTATTATTATTATTATTATTATTATTATTTTTATTTGCAACCAAAGTTTGCTTGTTACATTTGGAGAGAAAAATGACACATTCGGTTCGAAGTGAATGTGACGCCACTACTTCTGAAAACAACTTGTCTTGAAATGCACCAGCGGAAAATAGTTTTGCAAGTTTCTCGCAAATCGCGCCAACCTACACGGGATATGGCAACTCTCTACCAAACTAACGCCAACTATTTAGCAGAAACCTCACGATAACCATACAAATGGAAGGATGTTTTGACGTCACAGCCATAGCTGATCGTTTTGATCGAACTGAGATCGTAAGAGGTTTTCGGGCATTTTCATTTCTTAATATTTAAATAACTAATTTTTTTTAAAGAACTTTTGTTTGAATATTTGGAATCAGAAAGAAATTATTCATAAATATAAACTAATATCACTCGTTTTTTAAAAAATACGGGAATTGTCTTTTGATGAAGTGTCAACATTAGTAAGTTGACACTAGATAGCATAAGAAAATATTTTTGGATGCAATTCAATGTTTTGTTTTTTCATTGAAAAACAGAGCTGAGGTTTCCAGGAAAAGAAGCCTGTCTTAAAAAGCCTATCTTGTTATATAAGATTTAGGTAGGAAGTTGTATTTCTACTCTTGCAGATCAGTTTGGATGATACCTTCAATGGACAATTCCCGCATTTTTTAAATACGAGTGAAATTAGTTTATATTTATGAAGAATGTCTGTTTGATTCCAAATATTTTAACAAAAGTCTTTTAAAAAAATTAAGTTATTTAAATATTAAGAAATAAAATGACCCAAAATCAGTCCGATCAAAACACTCCGCCATAGTTGTTACGTCATGACATCTTCCGTTCTCTATGGTTATCGTGAGGTTTCGGCCAAATAGTTGACGCTGGTTTGGTAGACTGTTGCCATATCCTGTACAGGTTGGCGCGATTTGCGAGAAACTTGCAAAATTGGTTTCCGCTGCTGCTCTTCAAGCCAAATTGTTTCATATCAAGTGACGTCATATTCAATTCGAGCCGAATAAATCTTTTTTTTTTTTTTTTTGCCAAAATCTAACAGGTGAACTTTGGTTGCATATTAAAAAAAAAAAAAAAAAAAAAAAAAAAAAAAAAAAAAAACGCAGTGAGCAGAAATTTTTTGTGTTTATTACCATTTTGGAACATTTGAATTTGAATAAAAAAAATCCGGGAATTGTCCATTGGCTGAATTCAAAACGGCAGACAAAACTACACCTAAACTGATATGACAATTCCTTACATCATACAAAACTATAGTTCAAATTACGATCGCACTATGATCTCGGACCTGAATGAAATGAAATTTAAACGTGCAATGGCCGGCGTACTCACCTTGTCACGAAGGTAATAGAAAAGGGCGGATAGGTATGCGATAGAGTCGTTGACGTCTATCGATCTTATCATCCTCTCCTTCATTAAGTATGTCTCATGGTCCTGTTCGATAAGGACGAATATCCACGAGCCGAATGCGGCATACAGACAGACGAGCAGGAAGAGGCCGACGTGGGAAAAAAGGAGGCGAAGGACGAGTTTGCCACAAGAGCGCTGGGCAGGGGGACGAGGATCGTCTTCTACTACCATTGCTTTAGCCCTGATGGAAAGAAAATAAGTTATTACATCGATTATGCATTGTGGTTTTAATACAAGGTCCGGCTATTAATTTCCAGGACTGACTTAACTGTAGAAGAACGAAAAGCCGGAAGATGGTGCTAATGATTGCATATTGAAGAGCGTTTTCTTGCGCATGTGCAGTGCAATCGGCACCATTCTGAAGCAAGTGGTTCTCGTGGAAATGCGCATTTAAACGTAGCTCTTAAATTTCTGTTGTCGAAGTGAAAATGGAGCAAAGAATTAACATTACATTTTGTTTCAAATTGGGTATCCTATCCAGGTACGTAGGGTCAGTATCAGCGTTGTCGATAAGTTCGCCACATACGTCCAGTCTAAATTGCTTTTGTTCGTCCCTTAAATGGTGAGGAACGAATCTGGAACAAATCTTGCGTTTGCCTAGGTCTTGCGTCAAAATTCGCCGAACCGTCTCTTTGTCCATGTTCAATTCATTGGCGAGTACTCGAATAGTCAATCGACGATCACATTTCACCATATCGCGAACTTTTTCGATTGCTTCCGGCGTGCGTACGGACTGCGGCCGACCTGTGTGTGGATTGATCATCTTCGACGCTTTCGCGCCCGTCCCGAAAACGTTTAAACCACTCAAAAGTTCTTGAGCGGGATAATGCTTCCTCGTCGTAAACTTGTTTTAACATTTCGTAGGTTTCCGAAGCTGTCTTGCCCAATTTGAAGCAAAATTTAATGTTAATTCTTTGCTCCATTTTCACTTTGACAACAGGAATTTAAGAGCTACGTTTTAAGGCGCCTTTCCATGAGAACCACTTACTTCAGAATGGCACCGATTGCACTGCACATGCGCAAGAAAACGCTCTTCAATATACAATCCTTAGCGCCACATTCCGGCTTTTCGTTCTCCTACAGTTACGTCAGTCCTGGAAATTAATAGCCGGACCTTGTATAACAGCACATGTTTTTTGTGAAATGCCAAGAGCTTATTTTATTAAACAGCTGTATCTCTAAGAAAATTTGGGACATTTTGGTAATGAAACTGCCGGGAATCTAATCTTACTCTTCGATCACGTGAACATCTCAAGAAGGCAACACGATGCTCCCACACTTTGTGCACGTGATATTTACATCAGAGTACAAACCCTGCATAGAAATCACCAGACTGTCCACAACAGCAGTCTTTGCAAGACCATGGACCATAGTGAAAAAAAAGGTCTAAATTTTTGTCTCTAAATAATTATGAGTCGCTTTAAGGAATAACCAGAGGCGGTTCCATGGGGGGGGCTAAGGGGGCTATAGCCCCCCCCCCCCCCATGAGGGTGAAACTTACACTGGATAAAATGGTTTTCATAACAACCCTGCCCCCTTTCATAACAACCCCCCACCTAAGATTTTAGATTTTTTTTTTTTTTAATGTATTTCTAGATACAAATATTTAAGAAAAAGTTTAATTTCCGATCAGAAAATCTCATTTTTGCCCCCCCCCCCCCTAGAATTATATGAAATGACGCGTCTGCCTTTCTCCCCCCAATTCTCCGTAAAAGGTAAAAGAATGTCGTAGTTTTCGACGTTTGGTCCAAGTGCCCTGTTAATAGGTAACCAAAGTACCCATAGACTAAGAATAAATTAACTAGACCAAGTCTGTATGGCAAAACCTAATAATACGAACAGCGCGGTCACGTGACGACAGCCTTCAAAACGGAACTGGAGAAAAATTCTTTCATTTACTTCAAGGTTAAACAATTGAAAGCTGAAGACTATTTTCTTGAATGCCGAAAAAATGCCAGAATACTATACTGGATTTGGATGCAAAATTGATTTTGAAATAGGGGATTCAATAACCTTTCACAGTCATGTCATTTTTTAAAAATTATCTTAATAATTTTATTTTTTTAAGACTTATAAAAGTTAGTTTGTATTTTGCTTTCTGACATAGCTGCCTTTAATTGGTAATAATGGTCTTTATCATTTACTTACTTCTGAAAATTGTAATTGATAATGAAATGAAAATGAAAGTCTAGACTAATGTTTTATAATATTTTGAAAAGGGTAGAAATGGTTTTTAAAAGGCATTGGAATTAATCACGTCACGTGTTCCGTCTTGGTAACACCCTCTCTTAATAACAGATATTGGAGCGTCCTGTCTATTTTATTATTCGTTTATGAAAGTACCAAACGAACACGAACAGGTTTTAAAACTAGTTCAGAAGACATTCCAGAACATCCTTGTTCTTCCTATTGTATTGTGTGTCTTTGACTCGTACCAGCCTGGAATTTTTACTGGTCTCCCTATACCAGTTTATAGTTGTGCATAGTACGCTATCAAAATGAAGCGACATTTAACCGATTATTTCGGGAAAAAAGAGAGCAGCGCTAAAAGCCATTGTAAAGAGCTAGATGTTGGAAATTTGGAATCGAAGTCAGAAAGTGCGATAAAAGCCTATGATCCTGGCAAGATAAATCTTCCGGTAAGCTTTACACATAAATATTTATTTTTATGTGTCGTTCAGTTCCAAAGCCAGACAACTGCAGTTTTTCGAAAAATGCATTTTTGAATTTTTTTTGCAAGTTTAATTGTACATGCAAGTAATTTAATATATAGGATAATAAAAACAAAAACGATATCTATTATACTCTGTTACAAAAAAAATAAAAAATTACGTATATACTCGTAGTGATTATCAAATTAATCAATTTCTATATTTATATATAGGATACATATGAAAAATCACATGATCCCTGTGATATAGGAAGAGCCGTGAAAGAAGTTTTAACAGATGATGAGAAACTAAAATTACTAAAAAATACTTGGATACCTCCAACAACATTTCCTTTTCCAGAACTAGTAGAAGGGAAACAGAAACGGAAATTTAATCATGATTGGCTAAAAAAATACAAGTGGCTAGCATATAGCCAAATGCTAGGTGGTGGACTTTGCACCCAATGCGTTCTCTTTGCTCCTTCAGGTGCTGGTATCGGATCTCAGGTAAAATATTTGATTTTCTTTTCTTATGCATTTCATTGTAACTTGTGTGATATTTTCATTTGTATGAAATGTTTAACGTTTTAACGATTATATCAACAACCAACTGATTGGTCGTTATCGTCGAATATTGTTCCTTAGATATTAAAAAAAAATTGGGTACAATTAAAAATAAATGATTTAAGATTAATTTAAGAATAAAAATTTCAAATGCATTTCTGACTTTAATATTTCAAAACTTTAATAATTGTTTTTTTAATACTTTAAAAAGTTATAGCCTAAATTCACCCAATTTATATTGAAATTATTAAAATTTTGACTCCATATTTTATTTTATTACTCTTGAAGTTGTCAATAAAAATTAACGAAATTGTAAGTGACCCGTAAATAATGTACAAAATTTATGGAACATTTTGTGTAATACTATTTTGAAAGTGTAAAGGTACTGTGTAACAGCAAAACTGGCCAGCTCCACAATTTTGCGAAACGCGTTCTTTGCAATTTTTGCGGAAGGCTTACCTATATTGTCGGCATTTTGAGAAATAAAGTTAATACTAATGCGAAACAAATCAATTTAAACTTTCAACTTTTAAATCTTTATTAAAATCCTTTTTTTATACTACTAAACCGGGTGCTTTACTTTAACGACCGAAATGTTCAATTAGTTAGAAAAACTATGTATCCTAAAATATGTATAAATATAAATTTAACAAGCGTGTACATTTTTTAGGCTCTCAAAACACTGGTAAAAGAACCGTTAGCCAAATATAAAAAAGCCACCGAAGATCTACGTAAGCATGAAAATACTAAGTACCACAAATTCTCCATGGAAAAAGCTGTAGAATTTACAAAAGTAATGGAATCAAGCAAGAAAAGCATTGACGTTGTTTTAGATTCCGAAACATCGGCCATTATTGAGGATAATCGAAAACGATTGAGGCCTATAGTAAAAACTATAGTATTTTGTGCTAGGAACAATTTGCCCTTAAGAGGACATCGTGATCACGGTTTGATATCACAATTAAAAGAAGAAAGTAATGAGGATCTTCTGGTTGGAAAGCATGGAGTTTTCCAAAGCCTTTTGGCTTTTCGTGTGGATGCTGGGGACGAAGACCTCAAGCGACATTTCGCAATTTGCAGGCGTAACAGTGCAATGATTAGCAACACAGCCCAAAATGAAATTATAGACTGTATCGGAGAAACTTTTCGTTCTTCAATATCAGAAGATGTTAAAAGATCAAAATTTTTCAGTATAATGTGCGATGAAACAACAGATGTCAGCACCAAGGAACAGATGACATTTTGTGTTAGGTACATAGATACCCAATCTTTCGTTACCAAAGAAGAATTTGTTGGTTTTACAGAAATGACAGAGACAACTGGTGTTGCTATAAAAGAAGCAATCGATAAAGAGTTGGATGCCTTGGGCTTAACAAAAGAACACCTTTGCGGCCAAGGGTATGATGGGGGTTCTAACATGGCTGGAAAGTTTAAAGGAGTGCAAGCCCTGATATCAAATGAGCAACCCATGGCTATTTACAGTCACTGTTTCAGCCACTCCTTGAATTTGGTTATTTCAAAATCGTGTGACATTCCTGCCATACGAAACATGTTAGGAACCGTAGGAGCGGTAACAACTTTTCTTTCTGCTTCTGCTCTACGAAAAAATGCTCTAGAGGAAGTAATTAATCAACTTCCAGAAATAAAGAAGAAAAGTTTAAAGGTGATGTGCCCCACTAGATGGGTAGAGCGACACGATAGCTTAATTAGATTTAAAGAGTTATTTCTCCCTATTGTAACACTGCTTGATCAGCTTTCAACTTCACCAGATACCAACTCGGAAACATCAAGCAAAGCTTCTATGCTCAGTTCGGCTATTCAAAAAGGAGAATTCATCATAGCCTTGGAAACAACGGCATATTGCATGGCAATAACTCTAAGGCTAAGTGAGCAACTACAAAATCCACAATTAGATTTTGGAAATGCCCTGCAAAATATAAACTGCATATTAGAGGTTTTCAGAAATCTACGAAGAACTGTGGATGTCGAATTCGGTAGTATTTTCGAAGACGCTTTGCAAAAAGCAAGCGAAATCGAATGCGAAATACGCATACCAAGAAAATGCTTTCGACAGACTCATCGAGAAAATACTGATGCTTCAAATCCCGAGGAGTATTACAGACGAATGGTTTTTTTAGCGTTGGTAGACCATTTGATTCAAGAACTGGAATCGAGATTTTCCCAACGATTGGTGGATATATTACCTTTAGAAGGCCTTGTTCCAAAAAATATTTTGAAGTACGAAGAAGAAGAAATCCTCAAGGCTGCAAAAAATTACCAGCAGTACCTAGATGGCTCTGAGCTTATACTAAAGTCAGAAATAAAGCTATGGAAAAACAAATGGGATAGTGAGATTGAGCCGCCTTATACAGCAGTTGAGGCCCTGAAGAAGTGCGATCAACAATTTTTCCCCAACATTTTTATTCTTCTACAGATATTTGGAACAATCCCCGTTACAACAAGCACACCCGAAAGGAGCTTCTCCACATTACGACGGATTAAAACATATTTAAGAAGCACCATGGGCCAGGCAAGATTAAACGGACTAGCACTGGCAAATATTCAAAAGGATAGAAAAATCTCCATAGAAGACGTCATTAACATCTTCAGTCGCAAAAAAGCAAGACGAATGAAAATTGCAAATTGGAATGTCTAAAATCACAGACACAGACTCTACAAAATTTGATGTTTTGTTTTTGTATTAATGTATCGAGAAAAACAACTCAATTTTAACTAAGGTCATCCACCTAGACTATTGCTTTAAAAAAACACCATTTTGAATAATTAATTAAAATAATTATTTGCACTTAATTACTCAAATATAATTAAAGTTAATTAAATAATTGCCACACTGTATATTAATGTACTATTTCTTGGTTGCGATAAAATCTAATTGACCACAACAGTAGCTCTAATTAATTTTGCTTTCTCATTACGGAACATTTTTGCATGCTGTAGCCCCTCCCTTGTGATTTGCCTAGAACCGCCACTGGGAATAACGTTTCTTATTTTGTAATAACAATCGAAGGCTTGTGAGATAAGTTTTTTAGATATGAAAATGAAACACTTTGATAAAGTTTAAAACATACTTTTTGTAGTTGTATTTTTTGAGACGTCATTGTAGAAAAGTCGTACTGGTTGAACTACTTTAAATTTTGTTTATATATCTGTCAGTATGTATGTACGATTTTTACTTAATTTCCACTAAAAACTGAGCCCATCTGATGTCTGTGTAATTAGCGCTCTGGCTTTGCAAGCTAAAAGTACCGGGTTCGAATCCCGAGTTAGGCACCGATGTTCATTGTGGTTCGGAATTCACGTTAAGCAGTAGTTCCTGGCTTGGTCAACAGTATTGTGCACAAGAATAGGTCGTTGAGCGCACAAACCAATCAACCCCCAAAACTAAAAATCAATAAAAGTTGCCATGCAGGAACTCAATATTGACTCCGAATAGGAACAAATCAAAAATGATCTAAAATAGTTATCGAGTTTGAAAATTCGCCCTACATATGAGAAATCGGGACAGAATGAACATACATACATGTATGTGTGTGTATGTATGTTTCAGAGATAATAATTAGTTGACAGATATTAAAAACTTTATTAGATGTCTCTCCTGCTCTAAAAGTTTGTTTTTATGAAATGGCAACACTTTTTAGTTTTAGTTTGTGTAAAACTAAGATTTCTATAATAACATATTTAAGTTATAATTTTGTGAGGTCACAATACTAAATTAATAAAATTTAGTTAGACTGAGTGGCAACAACTCTTAGTTTTTATTTTTCCGCTAAGTTTAATGTAATAGTAGCGTCATGTAGTGATATGAAATTAAAATATAGTGTACAGGATTATTTTTTAGATTTATTTTACTAGGTCGGGGAATCGAACCTACAACCTGGTGATAGAATGACTTTGTAGCTCAGTAACCGATAGAGAAACAGATAATAAGTTAATATTTTTACGAAGTATAATTTTAAGAATAAATCTTCTTTTCTACACCTGTGCTTAAACCAACCACTTTGTGGGGTAGATGTTTTACCATAGGACATAATAATATGATTTTAAATTAATTAATTTAGTTACTGAAGTAAATACCTATACGAGTTCATTTATAAATCATACACATTTGTACATGAATATAATATACATTTCTTTTTTCAATAGATAATGTAATTTTATTATCCTTTATTCTCATATTTTATAAAGCGTATACTAATTCAAATTTGTTCTATCATTCCTTGAAAAGTTTATTTTCTACATAAAATAGAATCAAATGCAACTAATTAATACTAGACACCCTTACGTGTGAAGATAAAATTCTTATGCACTTTCTTCTGAAACTAAGATTAACTTGGAGAATCAGTATTTTCACGCGTAATGAACTATCAGTACTTTGATGTGTCTATAAACACTTATCACGACAAAGGGAGTTGGTTGAAAAGTGATTTATATAATCTTTAAGAATTGAATTTACATTGAAATCGAATTGTCACTGCTTTATGCTAATTCATTGATAACAGGTTTGCTTGACCATTGATAGTGCTAATCACGCAGTAATTCTGCTGGAAAAGTCCCATCTACTAACGTGTGCTTAACAGCGTTTAAAAAACATACTATCAAAAGTAAACTTCATTCTCATCAAATCAATTTAACTTCATGCGATAATAACTTTTCTAGTACTTTGCTGTATCTATAACAAAATAATTACCAAAATGTTAGATGTTTCAACATGATAAATCATTTTTCTTTAAAATTCTACTATATTTCATTAATACTTAACAAATAACGCATAATTGAAAACTTAACAGCATAAACATAAAAGTTATTTCTATTAATTAATTATTATTAATATTACTTCCTTTTTTTTAATTCCACAATTTTGACAGAGACTAAAAACTATAATAATAATATACAAATCTTATGAAATTTCTTTCTTTCCATTTTTCTAAATCGTAAAAAAAGATATCTATATTTTCCATTAACACTTCTTAAATTGTAATAATTAAATATCACTAATTTTCTACTTTTAAGTAGTTGTATCATATATTTTAGCTGATTAACTTTAAATTTATCTTTAGTAATAAAATTATTAAAATTAAATTTGTGTTAGCTGTACTTTATCATCAACATTTATAGAAATATAATATAAATCTAACTAGGATTTAAGATTTCTATCTAAGATTCAATTTTACATTCAAGCTGCAATTAGATAAAATTACATATTAGCTGAACAAGATAGTTGACAAAGAAACATTCTTGCATATTTTTCCACTTAAACTATATCTAGTTTGATCTTCGAGAGAAAAGATAAAGTACTGTACAATTATGTGAAAGACATTTTACTAACATGTTTTGAAAAAGTTATTGAATGTGTAGAATATTTTCTAATCTTATAAAATGATTAAAGATAATCTTCTTCAATTTACTTAAAAATATTCTAAGATATATTTTTTTTTTTTTTTTTGAATATGTGAACTTGAGCTAGTTTACATAAAAAGATGTGAATGAATTATAATAGTAATATTTTTGAAAATTGACTAATTTGTAACATTTACATTAAAATACAACTTTTACACAAAATTTTGAATTATTGGAGATATCCACTCTCAACATAGCTAAATTTTCTAAACTAAACTTTTATTAAACTCAGGGGAAAAAAAAGGACTTAATTTTTACACTAATGGTACAGGAATGGGTGTATTAACAATAAACCCATAAGAATTTGTGAATTGATACTAAAAAATTGCATTTTCTTAAATTAACGATTTATGAAAATATTTTGTAAAGAAAATTTGTTCATTGCAGAGAAGCAAATAATGATTTATCTAAAATCATAGATTTCAGTTTAAATGAATTATATATATATTTATAACTTAACTCACATTTACATGAAATTTAATAGTAGTTAAAATCTTTGCTATAAGACTAAAACTCACTGCTTTAGTTCACGAATCATTCGGGTATCATGATCTTTCACTGTAAGGTCTTTAAGTCCAATGTAATTAATCTCTGGCAGGATGGGAGAAAGATAGAGGTATGTTGCCATGTCCGATGCCACAATTTCCATCCCTTCAACACCTTCAAGTAGAACTCAACGATATAATTTTCCATTTGGTCAAGTGGGATAGTTGTGGAATCTGTAGTTTTTCGAAATGGGTTGGTGAAAAGTTTATGGTTTGTTAGCACATCCCTGTAGCTCAATCTTTTCCTCTGATAAACTAAGGTAGGGCATGGCTGCACGAGATGAATCGTGAACTAAAGCAGTGAGTTTTAGTCTTATAGCAAAGATTTTAACAAATATAAAATTTCATGTAAATGTGAGTTAAGTTATAAATATATATAATTCATTTCAACAGAAATCTATGATGTTAGATAAATCATTATTTGCTTCTTTGCAATTAACAAATTTTCTTTGCAAAATGTTTTCATAAATCGTTAATTTAAGAAAATGCAATTTTATAGTATCAATTCACAAATTCGTACATTTATTGTTAATAAACCCATTCCTGTACCATTAGTGTAAAAATCAAGTCCTTTTTTCCCCCAGAGTTTAATTAAAGTTTACAGGGATGACAGTTTTCGTTCTTTTGGAGGATTTCCTCCTTCTTGGTTTTTTATGTAACATTTTCCTTCCCTTTGTCCCTGTTTCGAGGATCCATATTTTTCTGATTTGAACCAGTTTTTTTCTACAAAAAGTATACTTTTCCTCATGTCTGAAGAAAAGATTTTCTTTCTTAGCTCCCTTTCCTCAGAGATTACTTCACTAACTGCTAATATTTGAAATGTAATTATTATATAGTAAGAGAAATTTCATTGTATCTTTAAAATTATTGAATCATCTCTCCTACGTACTCTTCTTGTTGAATTTTGGTGTATTCCTTCCGCGAGTTTTCTTAACGAATTTTTGGATTTCCTCCTTTTTGCTCAATTAGTCAATTTTCAAAAACATTACTATTATAATTCCTTCACATCTTTTTATATAAACTAGCTCAAGTTCACATATTCAAAAAAAAAAAAAATCAAATTATCTTAGAATATTTTTAGTAAGTTGAAGAACATCTATATATTTAATAGGCAATACGTTTTTTGGGGTTAGTCCGTCCGCCTAAACTGCTTAACCAATTTCAATGATCAAGGTGTCATTTTAAAGGAAATAAGCTGTAGATTTGCCAAAACGTGCCAAAATAATTTATTAACACTTTATTAATTAGTTAAATTTCAATATTTTTCATCATTAAGCTACTACAAAGCCTCAATGATTTTGAATATATGAATGGCAACATCCTTACTTATGTAAACAACAAACCCGCTGCTCGGGGGTTCAACCAACCAACCAACCGTTGCTAATTTTAAAGCTATCCTTACGTATGTAAACAACCAAAACGTTACTAATTTTAAAGCTCTTTTTAAACTCTTCGATTCAAAGTTATTTTTTTCTGTTTTTCTGAAGCATTTTTGTATTAGAGTAATTATTATTTTGAAGTATTTCTATCCAGAAAATGCCTCGCGTTGGATGTCGTTCTCTAACGGGGCGACTTATCAGAATAAATAAAAGATATTGGGACTTCAATGTAAGGGTTTAAGCTAATGAAGTTTTAAGTCAGAATGTTGGCGGATAGTATATTTAACTTTCTATTATGAAACTTGCAATTTGGGTGTTTTCTCTATCAAGCCTTACATTAAATTTATAAAAATTTGGTTACATTTTTTATGGCTGGCAAACCTATTCGAGCGCAGCAAGATGTTTTAACCACAAATTTGAGTGGCAAAGCCGCTCAATCCGAGCACAGCGAGGCGCTTGGGGGTTGGCGAGCGTTAGCGAGCAGGGGGCGAAGCCCCCTAGTTATCTTTAATCATTTTATAAGATTAGAAGAAACTATTCTGCACATTCAATAATAATATATATATTCAATAATAATATAATACATTCATTCAATATATATATATATATATATATATATATATATATATATATATATATATATATATATATATATATATATATATATATATATATATATATATATATATATATATATATATCTTCAAAATCGAAGTGTTAAGGATTTAAAAATACGGGGATTGTAAATTACATATTTAAAAATTTTAATTTATTTTGAATTGAACAATAATTTAATAGAAAATAGAATTAAATCATTTGTAAAATTAAGGTTTGAAAAAAAAAATGAGTCAACGTCAACATCCCGCTGTAAATAAATACAGCCGGGAATCATTTCAAAAGCTTAAGATAAAACTTTCCCGATGATGTTCCGCAAGGCCATCCCGAATGTGATGTGTGAGGTCGCTCACATGCGATTTTCAAAGGGGCGCCGAAATGGGGGAAATTAAAAAAAAAAAAAAAAAAATTGAACTTTCACG
Organism: Linyphia triangularis; assembly: GCA_963978545.1. NCBI lineage: Eukaryota > Metazoa > Arthropoda > Arachnida > Araneae > Linyphiidae > Linyphia > Linyphia triangularis. Next base: position 34,356,434 of record OZ021730.1, read on the forward strand.
TTTTTTGGTTTTATTTTTAAATAAAAGTAGAGAAAAAAATCATGAAAAACAATACCATTCTTTCAAAAATTTGATCTCGGATAGATAGTTAAAACAATATTAAGTTTTTCACTTTGCGATTTGGCGGGAAAAAGCCACTTTTACGTGAAACGTCATCGCGCAGATAATGAACCAGTCTAAAACCTGTTTTAGACGAGGAATAAGTATGGTTTCTCCTTCATCTTGCAACTTTATCTCTGCGTAACCACGTCACGGTTTTTTCATGCGTTTTTTGTCAAATGACTTTTGCTTTGATTTCGGCTAATTTCAAACTCGATTTTTGATTAATTGAAAGCATAAAGATAAAAAATAATTGCCCTGCTCAAATATATTCGTTGGATAACACTAGAAAATACAAAAAATATGCATTTTCCTCACTTGTGCAAGTTCTTCATTGTGCATGCAAATTTGCTTAACATACCTATGGTCAACTCTTTTGCAAGAAAGACTCAACAACTTAGCTATTTTGTCCATTATAATATAACCCATAAAAGCAGAGTTTTTAAAAAATCCTTAATATGCATTGTCAATATTTATATTCATTAACACAGCGCCGATACAAAAAACATTTCTATCAGCATAATGTGCGGTAAACTACGTTTCAAAATTTATTTATTAAAAATGAACAGGAACGTCATCCAAATATTTATTTATTCTGATTGAAGTAATTTTATTATTTATTTATTAAACAAAAATTTGGCAGCAGGAAAGAGTTTCAACAATGGTTGGTTCAGCCTTGCTATTGTTATGCATTTTCCCGCTGAGGCAATGATGGCACAGTTTTTAAAATAAAAACTACTATTTATTCACTCTTCAAAGGCACAAAATTTATTCACAGACAGCAGTTTAATCACCCGCAAGCTTCAACACAAGCTTCAATAAGAACAACTTCGAATACAGCGATTATACAAGTTCACTCTAGTAGGTAAACAAAGCGATCAGCTCACATCGAAGTCCGAAATCAATCTGAAAACTTTCCCGATCTTCGGTCTTTATAAACCAGGCGCGAGAGTCCATTCGCGAAATTTCCAGCCAATTCTTCGGAAAAGAAACATCTCGAAACTTCTCGATTGCCTTAGGTGTTGCCACCTTTTTCTAACCTGTATAATCGCTGCTGATAAATAAAATAAGTTAAAATAAATTACAATAGAGTTTTAAAATAGTACGTCACTATTTACACTATATACAGACAATGTGTGCAACACTACTTTAATGCGATTGAATGACGGCAAGTTGGTTTATTAGTATTCCGTAAAAGTGACCTTTTAGTGACAGTAACAGCCCCAAAATGTGATAGAATGCATTGTCATCGACATTGAACCTATCTGCCAAGTTTCAGCCCGATCGGATGACTGCAAGGGGGCTTATTCTTATTAGGCCTCCCCAGATTCCGCCGCCATAGACAAACAAACAAACATACATACAAAAGCGAAATTAATATAAAGGATTTAAAAATGATATTTTATTGCCATTAGATTATGATGCATTGATAAAAACCTTTTAGGCTACTAAAGCTAGAAAGGTCCACTGCTAAGTGTGTAATACAGATTATTTTATTCAATTTTTTGCAATATATATATTTTTTTTAATATTTGTCCATGAAAATTAAATCAAATAAAATTTTTGTTATAGTTAAAAAACATGTCTGGTATTTTCTATATGACAAAATTATAAATTGAGTAAAAAGAATTTAGGAGTTGCTCTTTACGCAAGAAACAGTACAGCACGCCTTTTGAAGTTGAAAAAGTCAGTTGAAAGAATTAGCAATAGAAGAAGTCATTTATGGGGGAAAAAAAGAAAATAATAAAAAGGTACTAAATACTTTACTTTAATCTTTACTATTTATTACTACTTATTAGTTGCAGGTTTTTAATTACTTTACATACATATCATTTTTAGAGGGTTTTCTATATCTAATTTCATTGTAGAAGGCGCCAAAACTCATTCGTACTCACACAGTATTTTGCTTTTGGACCACCTTGGAGTTTTTTTTTTTGTTGCTAATTTAATAATTATCACCAAACTGGTTATTTTTTTTAAATGAACAAACATATGAATACGGTAAATTACATCAATCTATGCCAAATTTTAATACAGTGAGTCTTATTACAATGTAATTGAAAGTTGTGCGATGTTTCGCACTTCTAGTTACATTTAATGTAATTAATAGTTTTTATTCAACAACAACTATTCAAATTTTCTTGAATCTTAAATAAATAGGTTTGTTAGGGCGTTCAGCAGAGAACGTCAGTATTACCCTTTCATTATAAATAAATACTTGGATACTTATATTCACCATGGTGTTTGCTAATTGGCGAATTACCATTTCATCGAAGATGTGCCAGTGGCACCGGACATACAATATCTTACATGGCTGTTAGTCAGCCTAAAATTAGAGGGGAGCCAAATTTACTACTCCTTGGATGGGATTGATATAAAATGATCTAGTGATTAAAAATAATCACAACATAATATTGCGTGGATGGGTTCGAAAGATTTGAAGCCTAAGCAGATTAACACTTGTAGAAATTTATTCCGATATATTCTTCACAGATTCTTTTACAAAACCTGAACTTCTTGTTCTAGACGACTCAATACAGCTCTTTACACAACAATAGAGCTCAAACAGCAGTTAAAAAAACTTCACAACTGCTACAAATCACCGCAAAAAACAATGCAATACAGTTCGCTTTAGAACTACTCTGAAAACTCACTGAGACTCAGTATCTCAACTCAGTAATTCCAGTCAACTAACTCCATCACCCGCTCTCTTGGACTTATATAGGAGAGGCGAACCTTCGTGAATCTTCTAGAGATAAACATTTGGAGAACTTTCCAGATCGTAGTCGAAAAGTCCTATACATGTACATGGGGACCGAAAATGTCTCCAAATGGTCGTCAAACTTTGCGACATTTGGCGATTTCCCGCCAAATTTGGCGACAAAAATTAGTCGCCAAAACCGTCGACAACTTGGCTCTATCTCGCCAACTTGGCGAGATTTCCATTACCATAATGTTAAATGCCCTGCTCCTTGTAAAACTCGCTTCCCAGCGTTATCTCTGTAAAACTCGTTATCAAGCATCAAGAGACTCATTGCAGGAAAGCAAACCCTTGCACTGCCTTATGCGAAATGTACAGAAATTTATTTTTTTACATAATTAATGTTACGAAATATTTACAAATATACAGAAATTCGCAAAAATAAATATTTATTTGAGAACAGTAAAAAGATGTATAGATTTGATAAAATTAGGATAAATACGAAAGGACAAAAGACGCATCAATCAATTGCAAAATCGGTTTCCTGATTTCTATATTTTTTATTTGATTTTCCTGTTTTATTATTTTCATTTAGCTTTCAAGGATTTTTTTTTCCTCTAAAGTAATAATCAGATATTTATTAAAATACAAATCAATCATTTTTACTTCCATGTATGATAATATATACGAGAATTAAACATCGACAGCCATGTGCGCCGTTATTGGTTAAGTGCAAGTGCTGCATCTGAAAAGTAGATGGCAGCAAAGGGTCTCAGGATTTCATATTGTAAAACTTCATTAAAATCATCTTGTTTATTAAGTGCCGATCATAAAACTTGGTGTTAAGTTTGGCTAAGTGTGTTTGAATAGGATCGATGTCAAGATCTCTGTGAATAAGAAAGTATCGAATGTATCTAGAAGCATCTACCATTTCTCTAAGAACTTTATTTTGACATGTTTGAAAGATTTTGATTTCAGTGACATTAGAGTAGTGAGTGCTGGGGAAGCTAAGTTAGAATAGGTCTGATGGTAGAGGTGTAAACAAGCCTCTTTTGGTTCAAGAGCAAGACAGACTTCCTACCAAGGATTGGCCTTAGTCTTGCCATTGCACTTTTGGCTTTGCCTGTGACGTGTTTGCGGTGATCTTTTCAACTAAGTTTATCATCGAAAATGAGCACCAGGTAATTAGCTTGTTTAACAATTGGGATAGTTTCTTTGAAAAGTGAAATGCTATTTGATATGATAGAATCACTATTGTGTTTTTTAATAACCAAGATTTTAGATTTCTGGGCATTTATTGCTACTTTCCACCTTTCACACCAATCTTCTATTTCCTCAACTTAGTTTTGCAGTTTACTCACTACATGATTAAGATCTCGATATTTTGTAATTATAGCAGTATCATCTGCATAGAACGCAGTGAAGCAGTAATAGTCATGGTTGAAAGTTGAAAAATCAGATGTATAAAAAAAGGTAGAGAATGGGCCCCAAAATAGAACCTTATGGTACACCAGCGTTAATTTGTTTTATAGAGGACAAAGTTTTACCATATTTAATGTGAAATGTTCCATTGGTGAGATAGGAGTAAATTAAAATAATAAGATCAGGTGATAAATTGCAATTAATGAGTTTATAAATCATGCCAAGATGCCAAACTCTATCAAGCGCTTTTCCAACGTCCAACATAAGAAGGGCTGATGACTGTCTATTGATGTGTGCGGTTGACCCAATAAACTCTAAAATTCGTATCAACTGCTTAGTAGTGGATTTACATTGTAGAAAACCTTACTGCTCTGTAGTGATGTTATTCAGATAAGGTTTTATTCTACTGCTTATAATGCGTTCGTAGATTTTTGCCAGAACAGATAACAGACTAATTGGACGACGGTAACTGCTTGGTAGAAAGAGGTTCTTTTGAGGTTTTTGAATCATGATGATTGAAGCCTATTTCCATCATAAACAAATATCGATCGTTTTAAAAGTTTGTGGAATGGAGAAAACAGGCCTGGCTGACCTTTGTCACCGGGGTGACAATGTGATAAAACATGGCGAAGGTGGACTGTCATGAATGAGCAAAGTACATGAAAATAAAAATGAACATGGCAGGAGGTGAACGAAAGAACCGAAAAATAAGACATAATTCGAAACTCACACGTAAAACCTAAAAACAAAAAAAGGGGCAAGGAAGAAGTGGGAGGAAAAGCCTAAACACGAGGAACATGTTAAGTGAGAGCAAAAAATTTTTTAAGAAAAGTCAAGAGTGGGAAAAGGGTATCACCCTTAACATTAGCATTTACGTAGCCGATAAATCTGTAAAGTCTGCCGTAATGGGTAGTGATGTTGTTGGCACTTAGTTGAAGGACTCTTTGATATTCAAGAAGAAAATCCATGTCTGTTGATGTTTGAACTTGAACATCAACCCCATTGGCTGGTGATTCAGTCTCCATGACTGAATCAGAAAAAGTGGTTAGTATCGTCTTGTTGGTAGATAATTATTTTTAAGGAAAATCTTATTTAATTTAACTTCGATTTTCACACAAAAACGCAATGTGCGATTATAAATAAAACAGTTGTCAGAATCGGATGTCTTACCTTTTAAATTAGTATATTAATTGTCTTATTTTCCTATATCTTACTTTGACCATTTTGCACTTTAATTACAGTTCCAGCCAAATGCGGTACAGCAGACCAAGTGATTTTTACTCGATATGTAATTCTCTACATTCTCTGAAAATTTGAGAGTGATGTTCGAATACATATAACTAATTTCGCAATTTTGGCATTTTTAAATTTTTTTTTTATTATTAATGAAAATATGAAAACAAAAACAATATATAATACCAATCCATGGTAAATTTAAATACAATGACCAGCATTAAATGTAATTGAACCTTCTAGTCTGTATAAATTGTCTGTATATAGTGTAAATAGTGACGTATTATTTTAAAATTCTATTGTAATTTATTTTTATCTTATTTTATTTATTAACAGCGATTATACAGGTTAGAAAAAGGTGGCAACACCTAAAGCAATCGAGAAATTTCGAGATGTTTCTTTTCCGACGAATTGGTTGGAAATTTCGCGAATGTTATCTAGCGCCAAGTATAAATAAGACTGGAGATAGGGAAAGTTTTCAGATTGACTTTGGACTTCGATGTGAGCTGATCGCTTTGTTTACTAGAGTGAACTTGTATAATCGCTGTATTCGAAGTTGTTTTTTACTGAAGCTTGAGTTGAAGCTTGAGGGTGATTAAACTGTTGTCTTTGAATAAATTTTGTGCCTTTGAAGAGTGAATAAATAGTAGTTTTTATCTTAAAAACTGTGCCATCATTGCCTCAGAGGAAAAATTCATAACAATATTCTACACCACCAGTTTTAAGACTAACTGAACGACAAGATTACAATATTCTTACTTAATTATTAAAATATTCTTGCTTAATTATTAAAATATTCTTACTTAATTATTAAAATATTCTTACTTAATTATTAAAATATTCTTACTGAATTATTAAAATATTCTTACTAAACTATAATAATATTATATTATAACAATGGACAATTCCCGCATTTTTTTAATTATGTTTTTATTCAATTCTAAATGTTTCGAAAAGGCCATAAATAGAAAAATTTCTGCTCAATGCACTTTTTCTTTTTTTTTAATTTGCGATCAAAGTTTCCCAGTTAGACGCTGGCGAGAAAACGAATCATTCGGCTCAAATTGAATGTGACGTTTCGGCTTCCCAAACCAATTTTTCAAGTTTCTCGCAAATCGCGTCAACCTGTACTTGATATGGCAATGGTCTACAAGCGCCAACTATTTCCACGCCTACTATTTGGCAGAAACCTCGCGATAACCATAGAAACAGTAGGAATTTTTGACGTCACAGATTTTGTTGTGTGCTTTGATCGGACTGGTTTTGGCTAGGTTTTGAGGTATTTCATTTTCTTAATACTTAAATAACGAATTTTTAAAAAACAACTTTTGTTTAAATATTTGGAATCAGAAAGAAATTCATCTTAAATATAAACTAATTTCACTCGTTTTTAAAAAATGCGGGGATCGTCCATTATTAATAGTATATTAAAATTTGCTTAGTGAATTATTTAAAGAAATTGAAAATATTTTGTTTATTAGGAATTATTTGTTTCAGAATATTTTAAAAGTAAATGAATGAGCAGTTCTTCAAAACCGTATTTCTGTTTGTGTAAAAATATGCATGAACAATTGTGATTGAAATTTGAAAGTAAAACATTTTTCAATATTGGTGCTTTTTTTGTCGCCGATTAGTGCTTTTGAAAGAGAATACAAATACACGCGCGCCTAAATCTGAAAGTGCTATTTTGGCGCTGGCATCTATCAACTGTTCTTATAACTAGAAAATGTTTACCAAAATCATTTTGAGAAAACGACATCTGAAGTATAGAGAATCCAATTCCTTTAGAAACATTTATTGAAAATAGTGCCTTAAAAACCCATTTTAAAATCGCATTTCTTTTTGTAGTAGGTTTTTGATGCATTGAAAAACTTAAATGTTTTCCAAGTTTTATTCTTCGTCCCTCTAAATAAATGGAGTAGGAAGTACGGAGCTTTCGTTATTGAGGTTCAATTGTTTATAGTATGGACTGTTTATTATAGTATTCACTTGTTTATAGTCGTATGGACCCTGTAGTAAAAAGCACATTTTAATTACATTTCGTATATGTACTTCTGTGACTATGTTGAAATGATATCGAAAAATAATAGTAGAAAAGAAATTATGAATTAGTTCACATTTTTGGAAGTAACTATTTAAACTCAACAGTTATAGGGAAGTTATTGAAAGCTTTATTACACTGTTTATTTTTTCATCTAAAACTTCATTTACAGCTAATCTCCAGGGCCTGATCATGACAATTTGGGGCCCAAGACCCGGACACCATTCGGGGGGCCCTTTTTCAAACGCGTGATCACAATACAAATCACAATATCTTCAGTAATATTCACAACATCAGAGTCGACATTTGCTGATCGCACAATAAATTCATCAAGATTTCCTTTCATTTTTTTTCTCTATCTTTCAAAAAAGCTTTTTTTTTACGTATTTAAATAATGGTTTGGTTTATTTGAATAAATATACTCTGGAACACTAAAGATGGTTCAAGATCAATACAAAATGATTTTTATAAAAAGATATTTTTATGAATAAAAGATATTCACATAGCTTTGGTGAGACAAAAGTATAAGTTTACATCCAATTTCGGGGCCCCCTAAAATCATGGGCCCAAGGCCTGGGCCTTGTGGGCCTAGGCGATGATCAGGGCCTGCTCATCTCTCTCCCCTTCAAAAAGGATCCGGATATTATTTAATATTCCCAATAAAGTTCAGAGGGATCTTACATTTTCCTATTTCGTTCGTTCTAAAGTGTTTGCTATATAATTTTTTAAAAGTAAATGAAAGCATATTTACTTTTAAAAAATTACATACGGTACTTACGTATTATCCCATCGACCGTTGGTGAACTTTTTGTTGGAGACAGAAAGTTCGATTCGCTTAAATTCTTCGGAGGACCGGTCAGACTCGGAACGGCGTCGGGACCTTCCCTTGGAGTGTAATGCCTCAGCTGCGGACTATCAAGTTTGAGTACCGACTGTTTTGAATGTCTATGGCAGGGGACGGCAGACTTTTCTGCGCTTCCAAACAGTCAATAATCAAAATCGTATATTTTTAAAGAGCCGCAAAATACAATATGAACGCAAGATATCAATATAAACTTTAAAGTAAATTTTTTTTATATCAGTTTGATAGTATAGAATAATGCACATGGGACACGTCTTTAGTCCATTTTTGTGTGGAATGAGAGCATTCAGTTTACGCCATTCTCTTTAAATTTCGCGATTTTCCTCGTCAAGTTTTCTCTTCCTTTTGGACGAGGTCGAGGCAATGTTTTTCCAACAAAGGAAAAAGGCTTCATAACAGCGCGCAACCATGATGAGGTAACAGGGAAAGGTGTTATCTACTACAGTCAGAGACGAGAACAACGAACATAAAAAAAAGTTCGATGTAACTGTGACTCATGGTGGACTCACTCCTGTTGCGCCTTTTGATTGTTACGTATTTTGACTGAGAACTACTAAGATGCGCTGTGGACTCAGATTTTAAGATGGTATTTGAGAAGTGTTTATCAGTCTAATTTATCATCCTATACTCATATCTCTGTGTTTCGTCGCGATTTTCTAATCTCTCGTGTTTGAGAATAAAATAAATGTTTTTGTAAAGCTAATATTTTTTTTGTAATTTTTTTTTTTTTTTTTTGTGCTTGTCTTAAAAAAAAAAAAAAAAAAAAAAAAAAAAAAATTAAAGCAGACATCAAAATGATATATGTGTATGGTAATGAAATATGAAATGGATGGGGTGATGGTTCACTATATTTTAGCAAACCTAAAGTAAAAAATAATAATTAAAAAATAAATAAATTACAAATTCAGAATATAAGTTCATCTGACAAAAGGTACAGAACATAATGAGACTACATATAATTTAAGATAATTAAATAAGACAAAGAATAGTAATAAGAGAAATAAAAGTATTTTCACTAACCTTCAGCTTCATCAATCCTAAATGAAACATAAAAATATTTTTAAGCAATATTGTTATACCAATCACAATCCTAAAATGGCTGTTGCTTCCGTAGTATGTTATTTGAATCAGTGGGCCATTTAGTGATCAAGGAACAATTGGATGGTAATTTGGTAATTACACAAAAAACAAGTCATATTAGTACTTTTTTAGTTCTTTTTAAAGGAAAGTCTCTATAACTTTGAAATGTTTGACGTTTAATAAAAACTGATAATTCGAAATATACATTTCACCCTTCTTCGGGTTTATGAAGGTCAAATTTCAGATCATTTTGACCAAGGCTTTTTGAAAGTTGAACTTCAATTGTGTGCAATAAATACTATACAGTTTACTTCGGTTATGAAATATTAAATTTGGGAAAAGGGAAATTAATAGTAATAACATTTCAGTATTAATTTAGAGGTTTTTAAAAAATTTATGAGCAAAAAACAATACGCATTTCATTTGTTTATTGATAATAGATTCTAAAGGCTTTAAAAAAATATATTTACTCTTCAATGCGTCTGTTTATAAATATGGGTTCCGTAGACTGAAAAGTAAACGATTTGGTATAATCTTGAACCCCATTTTTAATATTGTTTATTTATTTTTTGAATTTTTGTATATTTGCAAATATTTCGTAGTGTTAATTTTGTAAATAGGAAAACTTATGTACATCTGGCATAAGGCAGTGCAATAGTTCGTCTTAGCTTGGCTTCCTTGCAGTGTGTCTACTAATGCTTGATAACGAGTTTTACAGAGGTAACTCTGGGAAGCGAGTTTTAAGGAGCAGGGCATTTAATATTATGGTAATGGCAATCTCGCCAAATTGGCGAGATGGAGCCAAGTTGGCGGCGGTTTTGGCGACTAATTTTTGTCGCCAAACTTGGCGACCATTTGGCGACATTTTCGGTTCCCATGTACATGTATAGGACTTTTCGACTACGATCTGGAAAGTTCTCCAAACATCTACCTCTAGAAATTTCAAGAAGGTTTGATTCCTATATAAGCCAGCCAAGCGAGAGGGAGAGTAGTTGAGTGATTTTGAGTCACTGAGTTAGTTGTTAGCTGAGTCCATTAGTTGACTGGAATTACTGAGTCTCAGTGAGCGTTCAGAGAGTTCCGAAAGCGGACTGTATTGCATTGTCTTTTGCAGCGATTTCAGCAGTTGTGTTGTCAAGTTTTTAACTGCTGTTTTGTGCTCAATTGTTGTGAAAAGAGCTGTATTCCGTCTACTAGAACGAGAAGTTCTGGAGTTGTAAAGGAATCTGTGAAGAATTAGATTGGAATAAATTTCTTCAAGTTTTGATCTGCTTTGGTTTCAAATCTTTCGAACCCATCCAACGCAACAATATTATTAGCATATCGACACTATTGCGGGTATAATGCTTAGCTATAGTCATTTTAACATTACAATACATAAAGGATACTTGGATACTCATACTTAGATACTTATAGACACCACGGTGTTTGCCAATTGTTGAATTACCATTTCATAGAAGATGTGCCAGTGGCACCGGACATACAATATCTTACATGGCTGTTAGTCAGCCTAAAATACGAAGGGAGCCAAATTTATTGCTCCTTGGATGGGATTAATATAAAATGATCTAGTGATTAAGAATAATCACAACATAAATACAAAAGAGAAAAGTAAAAAGATGTACCGATTTGATAAAACTAGGATAAATACAGAAGGACAAAAGACAAACCAATCAATTGTAAAATCGATTTCCTGATTTCTAAATTTTTTGTTTGATTTTCTTGTTTTATTATTTTTATTTAGTTTCCAAGGTTTGTTTTTTTTCCTCTAAATAATGCTCAGATATTTATTAAAATATAAATGAATCATTTTTTACCATGTATAGTAAAATTACTTCCATGTATAGTAAAATACACAAAAATTAAACGTCGACAGCCATTTGCGCCATTATTGGTTAAATACAAGTGTTGTATCAAAATGATAGAAAGCTAGGGAAATAAAAATTGTAAATAAAAAAAATACAGATTTACGCTTGCGGCTCCGAAGCTACGGTCGATCCCTGGTATAAGGGAAACCGCTTGGAAAACTTTTTGTCGTACCAACGTTCGATGGGATAATATGCAAGTACTCACATTGATTGAAAACTTTCACTCTTTAAAGTGTTATATTTTCATCTGGTAAGGAAAATTTAAACTCATAGATATTTTTTTTCACAGATATCTTTTTGCCATCATCTCAGTTGTACATTCAGATAATTAAATGAAGACTTGTTATTTACAAGGGCGGATCCAGAGCCTTGGAGGTGATGGTGGCGTTGAATAGCTTAAATAAATTTTGTTGTTCTTAAATTGTATTACTATACCATGGGATAATTTAACTTTGATTATACAGAATATGTTACAAAGAGGTAAAAAGTCTCCATAACTTATGCAACACAATGGTTGGCTACGTGGGAATTTGCGATAGTAAATTCGAAATGTCTACAACTATTTGATTCGGGATAAATTATTGTTAAAATGATAGATAGAACAATCTAACAACGAATATATATACACATTGAAAATATTCAAACTATAGTTTGCTTTGTTGTCTTGCTTCGTCCTCGGCTCTTTCATATCCCTTTTTAGGGATGAGAACATTTATATTAAAAATGTTCAATGCGGATTCATCAAATCTTGATTGATTTCACCCAAAGCCCGAGAGCAGCTCACGTTCAAACTTGAATAACGCCCCCTCCACCCCTCTCTGGATCCACCAATGTGTTATTATACTACAGCTCAAAGACAATTCTAATCAGTTAAACTTCAATAACAAATACATTATTTAATAAAATGGAGTATAATATCTATTTTAAGTTAAATACAATGGAATGATACAAACCTTTATCCAATCGGAACAATCCTAAGAATCCACACTCTTAATCTCAGGCTGGCCATGTGGAAAGATAAAATGTCCAATCGAAGAAGATTCCATCCCGCAGATAGAAACACAAACAGAATGCGTTGCCAAGAGGCGGTCGCAAATAAAATGCAAGAAAAAAAAAATATTTACACACATTCCGTGACAAAAGATCTTTTCACTGTAACCAACAACACTTCAGGCCTGCCCATTGATTTAACTCGTTCGCTTTGATGTCTTCTGCTGTTCAAGGATAGGATTTACGATTGGTCAGTTCCTAGGACAACGCGTCAATTCGTTAATTCGGATTTCCGCTATTTGTGAGCGCTGACACGCGAAATCACTTTCTTGAATGTGATTTGTGAACAGGTTTATTTACGTTGTGAACAGGTTTGTTAGTATTGTGAACTTGAGAGTCACTTGAAGACCAAGGAGCAAGAATGGTTTAAGTCATTTAGAAGCGATTTTTAAACAATGTAATTTACGAAGAAGTCCTAGTGAAGATCATTCATCAGGTCATTTGCGTACTGTACAGGCTTGTATAGTACGCAAAAAAAATATCCGAAAGATGGCTATATCTTGTTTTCTAATTGATGAAATTTAAAACGACAAGTACCGTTGTAAATCCTGGAAGGTCTTTATTAATTGTAGATTTTTTTTTTTTTTTTTTTTTTTTTTTATTATCATGAGGGGTTATCTACATTTTAAAACTAAACCAAATTTTAAGAAATTCAATAGCAACCCCATAATATTATACCATATTTATATTTAGAATCCAAAAAAATATCTAAATACCAAATTTCATAATTTTCCGATGAATGGTTAGGAATTTAATTGATGTAAAAAAAAATAGCAAATTAATGTTAAAAAGGAAATTTGTTTTTTAGCCATAAATTCTTATATAGTTAACTAGCTGAATACCCGTGCTGCGCTACGAAATTTTACCATTAGAATTTTAGCGACCAAAAGACATTCATGTATTCTACACTTCAGACGTTTGCTCCCATTTCGATCCCGACAAATTGATTTATCAAAATAGGAACTTTCCTTTTTTGACATTTTAAACGAAATTTATAATTGTGAATAGTAAACTGGAATAGTTTATTGTGTTTATGTTTGCTCTTAGTTCTAAATTTCAAAGTAGTAGCTGTATTGGAATTAAGTTAATTAGACATTAAGTTAATCCTCGTATAGTTTCAATGTTGCGTCGTCTTTTCATCCCTTAAAAATTCGTTAATCGATATTGATATGATTTATTTTTTTAACATTTGCAAAAAATATCAGAAAAATGACTACATTGGAAGAGGAATATTCGGATATCCCTCGTTTGGAACATTTAACCCCTTTTCGACCCCTTAAAGTTGGTTAATCGGGAACAGAATAGCTTACTTTTTCTATGTTTAATCTTTTTTGACATTTGTACCAAATTTCCGAGTTGTGACCATATGGGAAGTGGTACATTCGAATATTCCTCGTTTGGAACATTTAACCCCTTTTCCACCCCTTGATCCACCGGAGATCGGAATAGTTTACTTTTTCTGCGTTTGTCTTTATTGATATTCACACCAGTTATCAGAATTGTGAAAATATGAGAAGTAGGATATTCGAATGTCCCCCGTTTCGAACGTTTAACCCCTTTTCGACCCCTTAAAGTGGGTTAATCGAGATCGGAATAGTTTACTTTTTCTATTTTTACCATTGTTGATATTTGTGCCGATTTTCAGAGTTGTGACTATGTGGGAAGTAGGATATTCGAATGTCCCCCGTTTGGAACGTTTTACCCCTTTTCAACCCCTTAAAGTGGGTTAATCGACATTGGAATAGTTTACTTTTTCTATTTTTACCATTGTTGATATTTGTGCGAATTTTCAGAGTTGTGACTATGTGGGAAGTAGGATTTTCGAATATCCCCCGTTTGGAACGTTTAACCCCTTTTCGACCCCTTAAAGTGGGTTAATCGAGATCGGAATAGTTTACTTTTTCTATTTTTACCATTGTTGATATTTGTGCCGATTTTCAGAGTTGTGACTATGTGGGAAGTAGTATTTTCGAATGTCCCCCGTTTGGAACGTTTAACCCCTTTTCGACCCCTTAAAGTGGGTTAATCGAGATCGGAATAGTTTACTTTTTCTATTTTTACCATTGTTGATATTTGTGCCGATTTTCAGAGTTGTGACTATGTGGGAAGTAGTATTTTCGAATGTCCCCCGTTTGGAACGTTTAACCCCTTTTCGACCCCTTAAAGTGGGTTAATCGAGATCGGAATAGTTTACTTTTTCTATTTTTACCATTGTTGATATTTGTGCCGATTTTCAGAGTTGTGACTATATGGGAAGTAGGATTTTCGAATGTCCCCCGTTTGGAACGTTTAACCCCTTTTCGACCCCTTAAAGTGGGTTAATCGAGATCGGAATAGTTTACTTTTTCTATTTTTACCATTGTTGATATTTGTGCGAATTTTCAGAGTTGTGACTATGTGGGAAGTAGGATTTTCGAATGTCCCCCGTTTGGAACGTTTAACCCCTTTTCGACCCCTTAAAGTGGGTTAATCGAGATCGGAATAGTTTACTTTTTCTATTTTTACCATTGTTGATATTTGTGCCGATTTTCAGAGTTGTGACTATATGGGAAGTAGGATTTTCGAATGTCCCCCGTTTGGAACGTTTAACCCCTTTTCGACCCCTTAAAGTGGGTTAATCGAGATCGGAATAGTTTACTTTTTCTATTTTTACCATTGTTGATATTTGTGCCGATTTTCAGAGTTGTGACTATGTGGGAAGTGGGAGAATTAGTGATGAGTGAGTCAGTGAGTGAGTCAGTGAGTGAGGGCTTTGCCTTATATATATAGAGATTGTGACTATGTGGGAAGTGGGAGAATTAGTGATGAGTGAGTCAGTGAGTGAGGGCTTTGCTTTATATATAGAGAGATTTAGTTTAGCAATTTTTGTTTCAAACGATAATTTATTAAAGGCCAAGCATAAATAATATGCAACTTTTGTATTAAACAGTTTTTTTAATAATTCATTATTAATAATTAAAACAAGTTTTAAATTTTTTTAAAAATAAAAACATGTTTTTTTTTTTTTTTTTTTTTTTTTTTTTTACCCCTCTAGAATTTTTTTCATTCCATTTTGACTTTTGGTTCTCAATATTTTAGCAAAAATGTAAAAAAGCTCATTTTAAGGGACCGTGTAATAAATTAAGTCTTGAAGCACGCAAAACATTTGCTCCTTCCAATGCTTAACAAGGATTTGCCCTCAAGATAGATCAATACATTTTCGCTCAGCTCATAAATGACGTGATTCTTAACATAATGAAATGAAATTTAGTATTTAGGGTAAACTAAGTATTCTAAATAGAATGAAAACACAAAAAATAGGGGTTCGTATTAAAAATTTCAAAGATAGAATTAAATTTACTTAGTATACATCCCCCTAAGAAAAAATTGTTGCACTAGACATGTAGAAAATTGTAAACAAAACATTTTGGTGCAAACCGCAAGATACTGAGACTATTAGAACCGAAGATATTGCCATCTTTCGGATTTTTTGCGTACTGTACCAGAGACCACCTGTGAATTTAATGTGAACTTTCTTTCTCCCAAGCAATAAATTTGGATATTTCAAAAGGAATTTGACTTTGCGTTCCAAATAGGGAACTTGTTGACGCCTGGGCGTAGATGGTCTTTTGTGGTTTTTGGCATTTTAATACAATACAATACAATATGTCTGCACCAAAATTTATACGTCTGGCGATATTACGAGGGGTTCGGATTTTTACAATTGCACCCATCACTCAATTAAATGTTTGTAGGCGGACTAAAAGATACCCAGTAAAGAGGAAATCATAGTAAGTCTCATTCCCTATACTAGCTATGTGACAACCTTCTAGCCCAGTGCATTTAGAAACTACTTTCTATAAAACCTTGAAATTTGGTGAGTAGGTACGAAAAAAATCACCGAATGAAATTACACGGATTGTTTTCATTTAATGTCTATCTATTATAAATGAAAATTATAATAGTAAAAAAGAAAATCAGATGGAGCCACTGCATATGAATTGACGAAAGTATTTCAAATATAAAACAAAATGTATTAGACGCCATTTTCGAGTTTTTAAAGTATGTAATTTTATTAAGTGATAATTTTCGTACCTACTCACCAAATTTCAAGGTTTTACTCGTAGCAGTTTCTAAATGCACTGGGCTAGAAGATTGTAACATAGTGGCTATAACTTCCTCTTCAAATTTAGGATGGTCCTTCGAAGAAATTGTAGACGGAACATTCTTTGCGATTCGCCAGGTAATTTTGTATATAAGTATAGTTTTTAAAATTCCTTCCACAAGAGTTTTATTCATTATTAATCAGAAGGGCAGTTTTCAATAGACCTGATATATAGTTTTAAAGTTCTTTCCTTCCCGGCGTATTGGCAAGGGGCTGTATGATGCTTTAAGCTAATCAGTGCCCTCATCAGTAATTATTCAACTGATCAGCAGCGGACTCATCAACGCAAATTGTGCTCTAACCAATCAGTGTTATATTCCGATCCATCTGCTTGTGTGCAATTTACGATGCTGCAAAATTTTAGCATGTTCAACCAGCGCCATCTGTCGACGGAGGCGCTGGTTCGACGCAGGAGTTAACAACTATATGTATGGGCAATAATAAGGGTTACGGATTTTCATCGAATGAGCATCTGTATGAGTGTTTTAATTCGTGGGTGCGAGCGTGTTCTTCGTAAAATAATCATGTTACTACATGAATTTATTAATTTGACAAGCATTAACTAGATTTCAAGGAGTCGGGGTAAGTCATTTTCTATTGGAGGAGCATTCATAAATAAAGAGATCAATTAAATACAGTATCGGCTGGTGAACTACAGCCGGGCTGCATCTAAATTTATTAGTTCAAAACTAAAATTATATATTTCACAATTTTCTAAAATGAAGATCCAATTTCTACGGTATGTGTAAAAAAAATGAGATAAATAGTAAACTTGTTGTCTCAATACTCAATTCACGAGGGGGGGGGGAAAAAACGCTTTCGATCAAACCAAACTGGTGATATTTCTACCAAAAGCAGCCGAGTGATCCTGAAAAGAGTTTTGGCTGCAACGTTGCCATGGTAACGGATGGAACACAACAGAGCCTTCCCCACCACGTAATGGATAGCAAGACAGCCAGTATGCAGTTTTCCAACTTTGGCTGTTTTAGAGAATTCGATGAACTGATTAGCTTGTGTGTGAGTGAGTCGTGTGGTGGGTGAATACAAGCATTTCTTAGAATATTCTCCACCAAATGGAAATATAGTTTCCCTGATGAGTTTATACATGTGGTTTTTTGTTACTTCTTAAGTTAATACTGTTACGAATTTCGGTATATTTGTAAATATGTCATTGTATTAATTATGTAAATAGAAAAATTATTGTACATTTCGTATAAGGCAGTGCAAGAGTTCGTTTGTCTTCGCTTTCCTGCAATGTGTCTCTTAATGCTTGAAAACGAGTTCTACAGGGATCATGCTGGTAAACGAGTTTTACAAGGAGCAGGCCATTTAACATTATGGTTAATGGCAATCTCACCAAGCTGGCGAGATAAAGCCAAGTTGGCGAAGGTTTTGGAGGCTAATTTTGGTCGCCAAACTTGGCGACCATTTGGCGAGATTTTCGGTCCCCATGTACCTGTACAGGGCTTTTCGAATACGATCTGGAAAGTTCTCCAAATGTCTATCTCTAGAAGATTCACGAAGGTTTGACTTTCCTATATAAGGCCGGCAGTGAGTTGAGTTACTGAGTTAGCTGTCTCTCAGCGAGCATTTAGAGAGTTTCAAAAGTGAACTGTATTGCATTGTCTTTTGAGGCGATTTTAGCAATTGTGTATCAAGTTTTTAACTGCTGTTTTGTGCTCTATTGTTGTGTAAAGAGCTGTATTGAGTCTACTAGAACGAAAAGTTCTGGAGTTATATCGGAATAAATTTCCGCAAGTTTTGATCTGCTTTGGCTTCAAGTCTTTCGAACCCACCCACGCAACAATACTAATACTTATAATTGAACAATTTTTAAACTTGGAGTCCAGTTATAAGTAAGTTTAAATAAGTTTTATTTTTCTATTTTTTTTTTTTTTTTCTCATATTACTTTGTAAGTACTAAAAGGAAACTTTTCATTTGAGTAATTTCGTTTAAAGAATTTCCATTCATGAATGATTGTGGATGCTTGTTCTGGCTGGAATCACTGTTCTGTCTGGAATCACTGTTCTGGCTGCACTAACATTTTTGACCACATGCTGCCACTGATTAAATAACAAATGAATTTAATATAAGAAAATGATTTATTTAATGTTATTGAAAAAGTTGATTTTATTTATCATTGTATTTTAATATTAAGTCCAACGTTTGATATTCAAATTTTTGTGACCTAATAGGTGTTTAATAAATTGTGTGTTTTGTTAAGGTGTTGTAATCTATTAGATTTCAAACACAGATTTGAATAAGATACTAAATTGGAGGCCCCGACTGGTCTCTCATCAGAGGGTTCGACCAGCCGAAAACCTCCAGGAGGCGTCTCTGAAAGAGTAAGGCCCAAAAAGGCACAAAATGTCACTCTTGAACCCCGACGCCTCCAACCAAAACAATGAGTAAATAAGAAATTACATTTCAAAAAGAATGCAATGCATTGAAATATAAAATAATCCCGAGAACTTACCCCTTTGAAGAATATCCAATAAACCCGTATCAAAAATGTGTGGTTTATAACAACACATCCAAAAAGTGTTCCCCAGAAAAAACCATCCCGCAGAAAAATATATAAATTTTAACAGCGCCATCTATTAAAAATTGTTATTGCTATTGCACTATTATTGCTGATTTGATCACGGCATTTTATCTAATACGAATAACTATAATTATCTTTATTGATTATTTGCGCAAATTGCACATTTTATAAAATGCAATGTACTACTATTCTTATCAAAAGGCTGTATTAGCCTTCCAACATAAGAAAGACATCGATGGGAGTCAGAAAAATGGTATGATATTAAAAAATGAATTATGGTGAAAAGAAGGGTAGACCTACAGCAACAATCTGATGAACCGATTTAACAGCCAAACTGTAAGTTTAGAAGAACATTTTAAATCGGTAATTTTTTCACAGCAGACTTGAGTAATCATCTAGTTTATAAAAATAATAAGTTTATTAGGTTTTGTATCTAATAAAGATTGCAGGTTTAACAGGGGTCGCAGACGTCCTATATGTCCTATAAATCCTATATTTAAAAAAAAATCGGAAAAAACATCCTATATTTTTTAATTGTCTTATATATCCTATGTTTCTACGTTGATTCGACTTATATTTTCTTCGAATTCGTAATAACGTCGCCGTTCGTTGTGATATTTTATTTTTCGGATTCTTGGCCACGATCGTAAGTGAAAGAGACTCGAGAAATGTTTGTGAGCGGCTGCGTCTTATTTCTTGTGACGTCATTGCACAACCTACAACTCAACTCAATTCAACTGGACCGCGAGTTGTGAAGTGTAAACATGAGAACTTTTTCATAGAGCGTGGACTTGAATTTCTGATTTGTTTTCTCTTCCAATATAGTAAATTAATTGGTAATAATTCAGCAAGATAGCGAAAAAGAAAGATACGCAGAAACAATACTCTGCCTTGGGAACCACGGATAAAAACAACTTGCAGGACTGAAAGAACGACATTTCGAGTGCTCAGTCAGTAATTGATGAAGGAAACAAAAAGGTTAAGATTTACTGTTCGGTGTCGGATAGCGATATTTTCAAAAAAGTCACTAATATTGAAATTGACGTCAAATCGTAGTGTTGTTCAAGGGCCGGAAAACTAAGTCAACGGGTTGCCACATTCGGCGCTAAATCGCCCACTTTCCGCCTCCAATCCATCCGACACGAAATAGTAAATCTGAACAAAAAAAGACTGCAAAGCTAACAGTGGTTAAGATTTACTATACGGTCCCCCTTGGCGACTTTTTGAAAGTTGGTGATTCGACGCCGATGTGTTTTGACGTCATTTTGGATTTGGCGGCACAGTCTTTTGATGCCATTTTCAAATTGGCGAAATTTTTCTTAAAAAAGTCTCTAAGGGGGACCGTACTGTTGATCTTAACCCAAACAGGAAATAGGGATAAAAAGAAAATACATAAAAGAAATTGGGGCAGTTCTAAGCACTTGTATATGCTGGAAGACTCAAGATTGCAAATAATGTAATTAATAAAACTTATTTATTGATGCATACTAAGGATGTGTGTATGTGGAATATAAAGGTAATAACGAATAAAGGATGACATATTCAGGATCAGGCGATTCTTTTTTAAATGGCGTGTTTTCTATTCTCTTAAATTCAGTATAATGAGTTTTAAAGGGAGACAGTTATTTTCTAAGTACTTAATTATAGATATTCCTCTCCTAAAAAGGACAATTTATGTCAATTGGTACTGTGTGAAAGTCCTCCAAAGTTCGTCTTATATGTTCATTTCAATAACTTTTCATGTGAAGTTTTAATTAATGAAATATGTAAATAGTTAATTTTAAAGTTCAGTAGGGACTGTGTGTAGTTATTTGATATTTTCCATTGGCCTATACTTTTTTTGTAAAAATTCTATATATTTTTATTTTGTCACTTTCACCCCTGGGTTTAAGATTGCGTAATTGTAGAAATAAGAATTGAAACAAAGTTTTTCCAATGCTTGCATATTTTCTATTTTGCAAAATCATCTTATCAAACCAATTACTTTTATTAACTGTTCTATGTATGGTTATTTTATTAAACACTGAAACTTTTGTATTATTTAAAGAAAAAATAGATTCCATGATGGGTACATTTCAATTTTATTTAATTCACATAAATATATCAATAATTTCCATCGCGAAATTTACATGAATTCTTCAGAGAAACACACGATTCTGGATGCATATAAATATTAGCGGAAACTTCAATACATGAAGGGATAGTTTACAATGAGCTGCATTTGTTTTTCTGAGCAAATAACACATTTTCATAAGATTAACTTCTTCGAAGAGTAAAATTTGTCGTCATATGCCTACAGTAACGATTTTGTATAATTCGTGTCTCTTTCTTTAATTATTATTTTTGTACAATTTTACATTTGCATAATAAATATAATGGCATTCTTGAGAAAAATACTTTCTGTGTTTTGCAACTGCACGTGGATTGCTTTCCAAATATGCAAATTATTTTCAAAGCTGTTTTGGCTTTCCATTTGGCTTTGTATGGCTTCAGTTCAATCGGTGTATATTTAACATCACAAAATGTAGATTGATCATTCTTAAGAAGTCCGAACAGATTGCTGACATTCAGTCACATTGAAAACATCAGTATACACATTTACAATTGATCCATTCTACTTTCATTCATGAATATTTACTAACAACGAACGAATGTTGCGTAGAGTCATGCTCATTCACACAAACTATTAGAAATCGATCCACAAAATTAATATACGTCGCAGAAGGATGGAGATTGATTTGCTCTATTTTCTTTAACACAAAACACAGCTGAACATTATAAAGGTATTGCAACACTTTTTATTCACACACATCGTTGGTTAAAATGTTTGTATCACTCCTAAAAATGTACTTTAACGCGTAACACATAAGTCTCTGCATAGAATACAGTTAGAAAACAAAAATTGATCGACACTACTTATATCGGTTAGACTGCACATGAAGAACAAACTTAGATTGGTTCATCCGTATAGAGCACACCTGAAGAAGAAACATAGATACGTCCACACAATTTTCAGATGTAGAACACATAAAAACAAACGCAGATTGGTCCACGCTTTTTTCAACCAGTAAGAACATATGAAATCCGAACGAAGATTATTCCAAATTTCCTTTTCATCCGGCTAGAACACAATTGAAGGAAGAACAAACGTGTATTTTTGTCTGCCACTTTCACACAAAATATTAAACATTTAAACAGAAACTAGACGAGTCCGAACCAATTTTAAGCTATGCGAATTCGAAGTTGCGCTAAAATCATTGATTGGTCTTTAATGCTTCCAACACAGAACATAGACTACATTCTGAGTTATTTTTTCGTCAGAGCACTTACACAGAACATCGTCTGCCGTTTTTCTACTTTCTGCGACAAAGTAGGGCACAACGAGAAGGATTACAACAAGGCATTCGCTGGAATTTCAACAACAGTTCTGTCAAGAGTCGTTCGAGTAGGGTTACAACGATGAACAAGTGGGAAAAAAAGCGGGAGACGATGTTCAGGAGTCGTTTCGTCTTGGCGTGCAGAAGCAGGCACTGCGGAGAACTCTCATGAAACCTTCTCTGACTCGGACGTACCAGGGACCGGAGGTCTTGATCAAGTCCACGTCTTCTGAAAAATAAGTTAATGTTGTTCACAAACAAGTATCATAGTCCGGGAAGCATTTAAGCTTTCCTCACATTGATTCAAACCACAGATTGGAATGAGAGTGCGACATTGGTCAATTTTCCTGTCAGTCTGTGAAGAAGTAACGCCCACACAAAATGGCGGCTGCATGCTGAATGGGAAGTTGATAGTTCTAATAGAGAATTCGTATTTTCTTCGTTTGTTTGTGAAAATATGATTAGAAAAAAAAAGGAAGATATTGTTTTCATTACAAGCAACGCCAAATCATTGTATGAAAAAAAAAAATCCTGGGTAGAGATTTTTACAGTATTAGGGCTGAATTCGACGAAGCCATATTCTTATTAAATGGGAAAAGTTATGTTTGCTAGTATTTCTTATTAATGTAGCTTTTTTAATGAAGTTTGATTATTGTATAGTCGCACTAAGTTAGCTTGTGACTTCAAAATTGTAATATACTAATCGTAAAACTGATTTTTAATAATAATTAATTGAAAATTTGAATGGTGGTGCTATCTATATCAAAATTTAACAAATCCCAATTTTAGTTTTATGAAATATTTTTACCAGCATGTAAGAGCCGTAATAATTAATATTCAGTGAAGACGTTTTATGTGAAAAAATATTATTTTTCTTTTTAATTTGAGGATTGAAAGAAATGTCGAACTATATTATATTTATATTTTATTTTTTACTTTCAGTTAAATTATAGAATAGACATCTTTATAATTTCTATAACTTCCAACTATCATAAAATAGATAAATATAAATTAATTGTCATAACTTATGTTCACAATATTATAATCCAGTATAATACTAGACTGCACATTAATATATTTCTTATTAAATACAAGTCAATATTAAAAAAGCTCAATATTTATTAACATTTATTATTATTATAAAAATGGAACAGATGTAGTATAGGAGATGTAGCGATATTTTTTATTTGATAATAGCAAAAAGGGTCCAAATCAAAATACAAATAATAATAGAATAAGGTTAAAATATTAATAATAATTAAATTAAAATAGTAATAAGGTTAAAATATTAATAATAAATTAAAATAGTAATAAGGTTAAAATATTAATAATAATTAAATTAAAATAGTAATAATAATTAAATTAAAATAGTAATAATAATTAAATTAAAATAGTAATAAAATTAATATAACACTAAAATTAAGTTACAATGTAAATAATATAAAGTTTCAAATTAAAATAAAACTTAAAATCTGTTTCCAGAAACCGCATTTATCCGGAAAAAAACAACACCTATATAAAATTATGTCGAAGAAATGTCATATTCTACATCTGTGCCATAAAAACAAAAAGGCTCTAAAAAATTTATACGTCGCATTGATGCTGTCATTTATTCAGAAATATTTTAGTTTCTTCCTTATAATGGCAGCAAATAAATGACTATTAATAAAATAATAAGATTAAGAATTGATAATTTCAAAAGTAGCATTCGAGTTCTGAGTCACTCTCTTACGTCCAAATGTTTACAAAAAAAAAAAAAAAAAAAAAAAAAAAAACTTGGTTTCAAAAATTTATTCCAGCTGCATAATTTTTCTTGGTAAATATCCAAAATTTACATTTTGTTTTTAAAAGCAGTTAATTAGATTCAATTGAAGTAAAACATTAATCAGAAATAAAATTATCATTTATAAAAGATTTGCAATTTAAAAATCAGTTCCTAAACTCAATATTTAATTCTCTGTGTCAACACAGTAAACATTGTCAGTTGTTTAGCGGCTTCCATGAAAGCAACGTATCAGCCAATGGCGCACTCTCATTCCCTTCTGTGATTTGAATCAATGTGAGGTATGCTTAAATACGTCCGGAAACGACTGAAAGTTTAGTTTCCCCAATGACCACTATCCTAAATTTTTTCATTGAATGCAGATAAATGCTAGTTGATTATGAATACACACAATATCCGTCGGGCCAAAACTGCACAAAAATCAATTTTGTATAAGTTGATTTTCGACAGGGTTCCCACTCAAATCACAGATATCGAAAATCAATTACTTTTAAGAATAATGTTTTTAAGGACCTTCGAAAAATTGTCTTCAGGCATCATGTCTATATATAAATTTTTAAAGTATAAAGTATGTTTAACCAAAAAACTTACAAGTTGGCGCATGCTTAATACAAATATGTCAGAGAATTTCGATACGAACTTAATTGTAATTTATACCGATAACTTCCGATGCTTAAATTGTAATTTCTATTGAACTGTGTCAAAGTTGAAGGTATACAAAAATGAGAATTTTTTTTTTATAAGCTTAAAACGGAAGTTTCAACCGGAAATACTTTAATGTTCAACAAGAAGAGTGTTTCCATTGAAATCTTTCGAGAATTTCAAATAGATGGGTAATTCTTCAGAAACATCTATTTCATGCTTCAAAATCTTGAAATTTTTAACGTTACTACAACTCTTGAGAGCTTGTGACCAATCATTAAAATCAATCTCGAATCTATTTGAAGACCAACTCTCAAAACCAAGGTTGCCAGATTTTCAGCTATTTTTTTTATTACTATCAAACAAAAATATTCAATGAAATATCTTGTGAAATTTTTTAATAATAAAAAATACAATAAATATACCACACTTTTGAAAACTACTACTGAAAGCGCATCTTTAAAAACATTTTGTTAGAACTTTGTGATTGGTCCCAAGTCTCATGAGTTGCAGTGGAGTAACCCTCATAGTACTGTAATAATTATACTAAAGAAGTATTCAAAATGCTACATTTGGCAACACTATTTTTTTCTTTAATGGGAAATAAGTAAACACCGTTTTAACGTAATTAAAGTAGAGAGATTCCCGTAGCTATTTTAACTAGAGATCGGAAATATAGATCAAAATAAATATCGATACTATATCGTTGCATAGAAAAAAATATCGATACATGATTTTTTTTTCTTTTTTTTTTTCCGATTTTAACAGAAACAAAGTTTTTCAAAACAAATTTCTACTTTTCATTCGTTTTGTAAGGTGACTACTTTTCCTACTGGAAAGGATCTATTTCCAAAGAAAAAGTTATATTATCGCTTAATTGGTGCAATAGTTTTGAAAAAAAAAAAAAAAAAAATAGATAATTTTCAATAGCTTTTTAAAGGCAACGCTGAATATTTAGCATAATATTTTTGCTATGTAAATAATTGAAAAATTAACAGAGGGATGAATATATAAGTGTGTGTCATACATAAATACATACATATATTTATAATTAATACTTTTTTCTAATTTTATTTTAATTTTCAAAAGCCAGGGAGGTGCACCCCTTTGTACCCTCCTGTTGGCGCGCATAATTATGAAGTGTATGGCAAAATATTGGACATGGGTGCCCTTTTAACTGCCTCTCAGCCAAGTCCAAATATTAGTTTTGATGTTTTTGAAAAAGGAATAAGAAACATAAAAAAAAACACATGGAACTACAAAACGATCATTAAAAAAAATAAAAATGTTTGAAAATATCGATAAATCGGTGACTTTTATCGATATTTTTAATACCGATATATTTTTAAAAATATTGATTAAAATATCGTCGTATAGATATATTGCCGACCTCTAATTTTAACTGTCCGAGTAATGATTTTTTAAAAACCAGGTCTATATCGTGGCATACTTTATTAAAAAGAAATAAATTAATCTTTTTTCAATACATTTTAACCGTTTATATAAAACCAAAACAACAACAATCGTGCAAGCTTAAAATAGAATTTTTCGAAATTTAAAAATTTAATTGATTCAGCGACGAGAATGATTTAGTAAGACATATATCTTTGTGCTTGAAAAAATTAGATTTTTACAGTCGTTAGTTTTCTCTTTAGATAACGGTTCATGCAAAAGAAAACAAAAAACTTCACAATGACGTATAATACTTCAAAGACTGAAGCTTGCATCTCTGATTTTTTCTTATCAGCAGATTTCCCAAACATTTTGTTACAAAAGTGCAAAATTACATAATTTTAAATGAAATAGTGTTCGCGGTGTAAGACAGAGAACTACGTGCGGCGGAAAAATTCGGAAATAGCGTTCAATGAATTGTAATCCTTATTATTATTATAATTATTATTTTTTAGTATAGAGATATAATTTTAAAGTATAAATACATCGAACAAAACAATATTTAACATAAAAGACGGAATAGAATTTCATATTATTAAACAAGATTAAGGATGGTATTGCCAGGATGACAGCATAAAAACAATTTTAGTGTAGATAAGCTTCATTAATCCTGACAAAGGTTTATTAGTCTAGATTAGCTTCATTAATCCTAACAAAGATTTATTAAGATATTTCCAAGCAATATTATTATTCCAATCACAACCTTAAAATGTCTATTGCTCCCAAAGCATGTTATTTGAATCATTAGTGTCATTTAGTAGCAAAGAAAGAATGTAAAACTAATCGGATGGTGATTATACAAAATGCCGGCAATAACTTGAAAAATTCCTAGTAATATTTTTGAATGCTTTTAAAAAAAAAAAGAAAAAGCTCCATATTTTATAATTGCTGAGTATGGGGAAAAAAAAAAGAAAAAAAAAAAGATATTTTAAAATATGCGATTACTTTCAATGTTTTTTATTGAATAAATTTTTGAGGATTGACGTGGTTTTGCATAGAAAATTATGGGATGGGATAACGATAAATCTATTCTCATTCGTGCCAAGATGCGATTAGAAATTACCAAAATTCTTTCTTTCCTGGACCTTTCAACAGTAATTTTGTCTGGGATGAGAATTTCAGATAGACGGAGTTACAAGATTTTGTTTTGTGATTTAGAAAATAAAATAAAATCGTAATTGTGAATATCCACCACCAAGAAATCCAAAATATTAATATACTTACCAAAATTGAAAGGTACAGTAGGAACAGCCTTCTGAAAAAGAAAGAGGATATTAGTAAATTTATCAGTGCAACAATAATAATGTTTAAAAGAAACATTTTACTTCCACTAAATTACATTTTAAATCAGTCATTAAATGAAGAACATATCATACATTTGAATGTTGAAATTCAAATTAAATAATATAAAAATCTAGTAGTGAACGAAATAATAAAAAATTCAGATTTCTGATAATAATTCAAAAATTGATTCTCAAATGAAAATCAGCCTCTAATGATGCATTGGAACGTAATAATTCAAATTAAAAACTTCAGCAGTGAGAGAAAAAGAACATATTCCATCTAATACGTTGCAAATTGGATTTCAAATGAACAACTTTTCATTAGAATGTAAGAATTCAAATGAAAAATCAAGGCAGAAAAGGATTAGCAGAAAACATTTTATTTCCTTTAAATTGTATTTTAAATTGGTTGTTAAATGAAGAACGTATTATGCATTTTAACATCAGAACTCAAATGAAATAGTTCATTAGTGAAAAGAAATATGCAAAACCAGATTCCTTATTATAATTTACAAATAAATTCTCTAATGAAAAAAAGCATGCAGCAGTGGAAAGTAAGATTTCAAATTAAACAATTCAGTAGTGCAAGGGAAATAAGAAACACACATTCCCTCTATTACATTGAAAATTGATTCTCAAATGAAGAACAACACGAAGGAATGCATTAGAACGTAAGAATTCAAATAAAACATATTAAGCTGTTGAAGGGTTAATAAAAAAACACATTTCTTCAATACACTACAAATTGGTCCTCAAATAAAGATGCATGTGTTGATGGATAAGAAATAATCAAATGGAGAAATTCATTCGAGAAAGGATAGTAAAAAAACAAATTCTTTCCAATATAATACAACAAATTGGTTCTCAAATGGAACATATTATGCATTTTAACATCAAAATTCAAATGAAATAACTCAGTAGTGAAAAGGGTAATGAAAAAACAGATTCCTTACAATAACTTATAAATTGAAAAACAACATGTGATGATACATTGGAATGTAAAAATTCAAATGGAAGAATTCAGCATTAAAGGGTATCATTAGAAACACATATTTTTATCCCCAATTCATTGCAAATTAGTTCTTAAATGGAAGCAAGACGATGCATCAAAAAGTCAGAATTTAAACGAAAGAATACAGCAGTAAAAAGGGTTAATTTTTTTTTCTCCAATGCATAAAGTATTGGTCGAAAATGAACAATAAAATGATGATGCATTAGAGAGTAAAAATTTAAGTGAAAAAATTCATCAGTGAAAGGGGTAATGAAAAAACAGATTCCTTACAATAACTTATCAATTGAATAACAACATGTGATGATACATTGGAACGTAAAAATTCAAATGAAAGAATTCAGCGTTGAAGGGTATAATAAGAAACACATATTCCCTCCGATGCATTGCAAATTAGTTCTTAAAAGGAAGCAAGATGATGCATAAAAAAAGTCAGAATTTAAACGAAAGAATACATTGTGAAAAGGGTTAAACATTTTCACCAGTGCATTAAGTATTAGTCCAAATTGAACAATAAAATGATGCATTAGAAGGTCAAAATTTAAATGAAAACATTCAGCAGTGAAAGGGGTAATGAAAAAACAAAAAAAAAAGAAACAGATTCCTTACAATAAATTACATATTGAAGAACAATACATGACGATTTATTAGAACGTACAAATTGAAATGGAAGAATTCAGCTTTAAAGGGTATAATAAGAAACACATATTCCTTCCAATGTAATTTAGTTTCATTGAATCTAAACAGTGCGTAGAAAATTTCTCCAGAGCACTAAGTATTGATTCAGATTTCACAATAAAGTGGTGATGCATTTAAACGTCAACATTTAAATAAAGAATTCAGCAGTGAAAGGGTTAATAAAAATTTTACATTTTGCTTCAAAATTGGTTCTCATATAATAAACGAGTTAATGAACCATTAGAATAGCGTACCTCTTCTGCCATCGTGATGGCTTTTCCAACAATATCTTTAATGAAACTTGAGGCTACGTCCTTCACATCCTCAGGTGCATCCTCGAAAGTAATCTGAAAATGAAAAAGCTTCATTAAGCATTTCTTTACTTATTTTTAGTTAAACTTGGTTTTAATATATATCGCTGAATATTTGAGTACTCAAATTCTAAACTTCTTATTATAGGGGAAGAGTTACTAATAGCTTAATATGTTTATAGACCAACAGACCATTGCAAATTTTACATACCCTTGAGCATTATTCTAAAATTTTTGCAATAAGAAAATAAATAATAGTTACTTAAGACTACATTGGTCTGCCGGAAAAAAAAATGTCCAGAACTGTTCGAAAATCGATTTTAGATGGTTTGTATTACAAACCGAAAGCCAAATCTGTCATAACTTGTCAAATGATGAACGAACTTTTTTTCTGGTAATTATGTATTTTAATTTTGAATGAGAAACCTATGGCTTGAGTTTTCTCGCCAATGAATTTCTTATTTTCCAAAATGATGCTATTTAGCGTGGCTGTTACGTCATCTATGATGAAACCATATCGTAAAAACCTAGTCTAAATTTAAAATTACCTTCCTATTTTCTTGATTAATTTACGAATCCTTTTTTTATTTGTATTTGTAAATTACTGTTTTTGTGAAATTAGTTATATAAATTAAGATATAATACGTTTACTAATTTTCAATTCACCTTAAATTTTCATAATAGTTGTCATTTACAACAAGTTGTGATAAAACTGTTTCAAATCATTCCTGAAAATCGCAGGATAAAAGTATTCCGACTGGTTAGGCATATTTGCTCACCAAGTTTTCATTTAAAAAGAAATGATCAAGGAACGAAAAACTGCATTTATGTTATAAATTGAATCTACAAAACCTCTTCCTAATTTATGAACTTTTATTTCCGATATGGATTGAAGCTTTATATTTCTAATCTTGAAATTGAAAAATGGCAAAGTAACCGCAGTTGATGATAGCTAACAAAGAAGTAACTTATAGTATTCTTATGAAACTTGGAATTTTTCAAGAACTCATGAAACTCACTTAAAAGGGCACTTAAGAAATCTAAAAACTTAAAAAGAACTGATTCTCGAAAAGAATCAATGTCTAAAAATAAAACCGTCGTGCTTCAGGTGAATCGATACGACTGGAATCGTGTCTGCGAATCTCGTGCGATAAACTATCTTTCAACAATAAACTCACAAGTTTAACTTCTAACTTTCATTACTTTTTAATTTCTACCGAGGTTTTTGGCTCATCCTTTCTGGTGACATCTGAATTGACGCGTAGCAATGACATTAAAAAAAAAAAAAAAAAAAAAAAAAAATCAATATGTCAAAAGAAAATCTACTTATAATATCTTCTTAAGGGCGCTATCTACTAAAACCGAAACCAGAAAACGATGTCAGCGCCGCCTACAATGGGCGGATTAGTGGACGTGTACAAATTAACCAAATCACATCTTCAATTTAGGTTGGGTTTACCCACCCCAGCTACTAATAAAGATTTCCGCAATATAATGGTAGTTTTTTCTTGATTAAGTCTATTATCAAGTATTCATTTCATCAAAATATTAATCAAAAAAAAAATCTTTCAGTTCCATTACGACTTGAAATATATAGCTATGGTTGTATTCTTTATTTAAAATACATATATTGAAATTTGAACTGTAGAAAACCGCCTAGTATCTCTTTCACTATAACCAGAGCCAAGGTCACTCAGGATGAAATAATGGATTCTTTAAAAGAATCATTGTCTGAAAAACAAGATTCAGTGTTTCAGAAAAATCGATACATACGAAATCATAAATAACGAGGGGAGGGGGGGGGGGAGTTATCTCACAACAAAATACTCATACAGCCACTCGATAATTATTTATACCAGGGCTCTTGGCTCATCCTCCTTGGCGACATCTTCCTCACTCTTGACGTCTACTGAATCCTCCCTCACAGTGAAACTCCATTTGGTCTGCTTTTCTTTGACTTTTGGCGTCTCTTCTTCAGACTCTGGACTTGGTGGCGCTGACTTTACGGTGTCTATTTGGAAAGTGGGCAATCCCTGTAACGATGAATCATACGCGAGCCCATGTAAACAGTCTTCGGCGTCAAACGGAATCACTATTACACATCTTTGATAATTGACGAAAGCCAAGCCATGTTCACTCATGCTACGTTAACGGCTTCGATCGGGATGCAGCCAGATCTCTACGGAAGCAGAACCTTTATGGACACTTATTCAGCAACACTTTTTTTGACGAATTGCATGCAGATTCATTTCATGCAAAGTACGAATCATTGGGAATTTTACAGCTTTATTGCAAAACATTGACTTGGCGACATGTAGGTGTGGGCATGGAAGACAGGGTATCATAGTGTTGGATATAACTATACAACATTGAACTATATTTGAACATGCAAGGTTGGGTATGTTTACGACATCATGCATTATACACTACCAAAGAAATTATACAACCTTATACATTAAGGTTAATATTACCCTTTATATTATTTGCCTTACCTCATGTAACAAAAACAGATGGATCAGATTGACTTCATATGTCAAGACGTATGCTTCAAATTCTTTATTTTTTTTATTATACCTGATTCAATGAAATAAAAATCACCATTTAGCGTAGAAACATTTTTTAACCCCTGTCAAGACTAGAGCTAATAGCCATTTGGAATTTAAGTCATACAGTACGAAATACAATGCTGACTTGGAGGAGAATCATTAAAAATTCGATGGAGTCTGTGGCATCCATGAATGCACAAGTCCCTTCTGAATCTAAAATGTTCAGAGTCAAGAGACTGGTCCGATTGGCTATACCATCTACCGAGGTTGGCCAAGTTTTACGTAAAGTTCCCATTTGACCAATCATTGACAATTATTATAGAATATTATTGAAAAATACGAAAGTTGATTTTTACACTCATTTTTGAAAGAAAGCACAGTGATATATTTAATTTATAATTGTTTATGAAAATATCGAAGTTCGATAATAACAAAAATAATTTTGAATAGAATCCATGTAAGTAAATATTGTTGTAAAACATTTGATATTTTATTGCGCAATCGAATGCCAGTATTCGATTTTCTTAAATAAAGCTATACATTTGACACTAATATTTTTCGTCAATGTATCTCACATTTACCTACTTGCTGTGTTACATTTAGGTTATGTTTGGTTGCTGTTACGAGATGTATTTCCAAGAAAATTTACTCGATGAATTTTGAATGCATCTGTTAAATTCTGTTTTCAGGGTGGCCACAGAATTCAGGAAGAAAAGTTCCCTGATTTTCCTGACAGATTTCTTAAAAATTCCCTGATTTTACGGTGAACTTTTTTTTTTTTAAATTTGACCAATTTTTAAAGATGTATAGACACCCTGATCAAATAGAACAGGTATGCTAAGGAGATAACATGCCAATTTTTTAAAAATAGTTTTGGTGGTAATCAAAAGCTTAAATTTTCTCGTAGCATTAAACCTTTAACGATTACCACAACAAATCTTCCGGTAAATGGCACCAAAATACAGAAGAACGGGAAAACATGCATGGAAATTTCCCTGATTTTCGTGAAATTTTATAAAGCTTCCTGACATTTCTCTGACTTTTTCCGGAATCAGAAAGCTCCCTGACATTTCCCTGAAGCTTCCCTGATTTCCAGTTTCTGTGGCTACTCTGGTTTTTATAATTTAATGTTTTACTAATTTACTACGGATTAATACGATATAAATGACAATATCCACTGCTTTAAAAATATTTTCTCTCTTGAAGATTGTGAGCCTTATGCCTTTCAAAAATTATGTCTTACGAAACATAGCAAATCTATATATCTAGATGGAAGTGGCAAATATAAATATTTGAAACGTCACAAAGATAAAGTACTATACTACTGCATGCAACACTGATCAGCAAGGATAAGTAAATATGATATTTTATCTTAAATGTTTGGATGAAGTTTGTATTTAACAAATAAAGAGCTTTATCATTTTCTGTAAACTTCAAGTTAACCATTAGAAAAAGGCAACAAAAAATACACAAAAAAGAATGGGCATTTATCAAAATCTACATGCACTATTTCTCGCAAGCATAATGCAGGCAATGATTTACACAAATATGAATTCTATTTCATGAATTTAACTAGTAAATTGGCAGATAAAATATATAAGTACCTTTCACCTATCTTAATCCTATGAACCTATGATATACAAAATCAGTATCTTTTATAAAGCTTGAAAGTACTAATATTTTCTATAATAACGATTAAAATACTATTATTTTGAGCAATATAAAGAGAGATAGTGTGTTTATAAAGCATCTCGTATTTATTGTTTTATAAATGTCGAACTATGAATTTAAGTTATACTTGGGAAATTTTGGAATAGATAATTTTAAACAATGACCATACGAAAAAAGCAACATGTGTATTTTTTTAACAACGAGTAACATTTTGTGTTTAAATTCTGAATTATATATTTGATTTACTTTCATAACTACTAAACAAGTATTAGTTGTTACAGTATGTGCAATGTGCATACAGAATACTGGTCTAAAACTTTAATTTGATGTTTCATTATCAAGTTTTTACGTCGGAATATTTTTACACCTTACCGGGAACTCCAAAGCTTTCGCCTCCATCCTATCCACAGCTGCATCTTGTGCCTTGTTCAACACCTCCTCCACCACTTTCTCAGCCGCCTCCCGTATCTCCGCCTCCTCCTCTTCACTCAACGCCGCCTCTTTGGCATCAGGTGACTCGTCCTCTGTTTGGGAAGTGGATGGAACCGGTTCGATCTCCTCTTGCATTTGGGGCACATCTTCTTCGGGATGAGGATTGGATTCCTCCTCATCGTCATCGTCATCCAGTCCGACGAATTTCAGTTTCTGGAATGAGGCACGGATATTATCAGTGTTTTTGAGTGGCAATGAACAAATCTAGTGAAAATATTGCGGCTCATTTAAGGGCTCTGTCTACTTTAAATGCATGGGGAAAAAAAGCAAAAAAAAAGGGTTTTTTTAATTTTTTTTTATTTTTTTATTTTTAAGAATGCTGTTATGTTTATTGATGTAAAACTCGTTAAGCTTAACAAAAACATTCGTAAAATAATTTTAAAAAAAATAATTTTAACCACTTTTTTAGTGTGGAAATGGCAAATAAATAAGATAGAGGTCGAAAATTTCGATCATAATAAATATTGATACTATATCATTGCATAGAAAAAGTAACTAAGCATTAATGATATATCGGTACATGATATAGTTTTTCATAATTTGATTTTCAATTTTGGCAGAAACGAAGTCGTTCGTGGCAAATTTCTACTTTTCATGAATTCACACCAAAATTGTTTTAATAAATAAATTATAAAAATTGTTTTAATAAATAAATTACGAAAATTGTTTTAATAAATAAATTATTAAAATTCCCTAATAGCACACATCCTCCCAGGGAGGTCCCTGGGAAGTCATTCGCAGTCCCAGGGATGATTGGGGACTTCCTAGGGACCTCCCTGGGAGGATGTGTGCTATTAGGGTTGTTTTATTATTTTTAAAGAAGAAATTTTGAAAAGTTGTTTACCGCATATTTTGCTGATAGAGATGATTTTAATATTTAAAATTAGATGCAAATTCTAGGCACATGTTGGCAGCAAAAACGGCTCTGTGTTAATGACTACTAATAAATGATCTTATCTTTTAATTATGTTTTCTTTTTGGTTAGGGTGCCATTTTAAATGTCTCTCAGTCAAATCCAAACTTTAGATTTGAAGTACTTGAAAAGGGAATA
Source organism: Linyphia triangularis (assembly GCA_963978545.1). Lineage (NCBI taxonomy): Eukaryota > Metazoa > Arthropoda > Arachnida > Araneae > Linyphiidae > Linyphia > Linyphia triangularis. Next base: position 34,391,775 of record OZ021730.1, read on the forward strand.
AAGAAAACCGAAAAAATAAAACTGCAAAACGATCATCAAAAAACTAAAAATGGTTGAAAATATCGATATATCGGTGACTTGTATCGATATTTTTTAGTATCGATAATAAAAAAAAAATATATATCGATAAAAATATCGTTGTATTGATATATCGCCGACCTCTAAAACAGGAGTCCTTAAAAAGTAGGTTGGTGTGTGCTATTGAGGCTAATAAGCTAAAAATAGGCTAATATTTTTTTAATTAGTATTTATTTAAAACTTGGTCAAAATATTTTTTTCCAGAGAGTTGAATTGTGGTACGCTCGTAGAAAAATCTTAAAAATAAAATGAATTTTGTGTATATTTCTTAGAAATGTTTATATAATGCATTAAATATAATATTTGATAAAATAATTGAACCAATCATGCAGTAATTTGTAGAACGTATGAAAAGTTGCAATTTTTTAAAGTAATAATTACTAATTAAAAGTAAATCAAGCAGATCTCAATTTTATTATTTTTTTTTAATTTTAGTATATAACTTTACATATTATATTTAATCTACATGAAAACTCTATATCTTGCATAGCTTTTTTATACAAGCGTACCATAGTAACGCATTCTATGCGATACGTGGCTAAAAGTTTCGCATTCTTCGCACACGCAGAATATAATTTGGAAAATCAGTACCCCTAAAAACTTTTTTTATAATTGGGATTGGGAGCTTTGGGATTAATATAATTGACAAAAGTCAATTGTTTTAATTAAGCTGCAAATATTTTATAATAATATAATGTGAACTAGATGAGATGGTTTCAAACAAATGTTGTCGAGTTGCTGTAAAATCATATAATATACAACTGAGTCATAGAATATACCGCCAAGTTAGATTAAAAAACAATTCCCTGTAGCAGTTGGTATGGCCAATTGACAGTCATGATAGATCACAACGAATTCAAGCAGTATTGAGGAATCCAAACACGGAATATGAGCAACGTTTCTTGAATTCGTCGTGAATCTATCATGCCGTTATTTGGCAGTGCCAACTGCTTACCAACTGCTGCTCTTAAAAAAGTGATATGAAATGTTTTGCATCATTTGCAGTATTGCATAAAGTTGTTGAGCGTTATAATATTGTAAAAACAATGGGACTATACTAGAGGTCGGAAATATCGATCAAAATAAATATCGATACTATATCGTTGCATAGAAAAACATATCGATAAAATTTTGATAAATCGATACATGATTTTTTTTTATGTTTGATTTTCTATTTTGCCAGAAACTAAGTTTTTCGGGGAAAATTTCTACTTTTCATGATTGCTTTTTTGTAAGGTGACTACTTTTTCAACTGAAATGGATCTATTTAAAAAAATAAGTTATATTTTCGCTTAATTGGTGCACTAATTTTAAGAAATTTTTTGATAATTTTCAATAGCTTTTAAGTGTATGGGAAAATATTGAATTCTGGTGCCATTTTAACTGTCTCTCAGCCAAGTTCAAACTTTAGATTTGAAGTTTTTGAAAAGGGAATAAAGAAAATCGAAAAAACACATGAAACAACAAAACGATCATCAAAACATTAAAAATGTTTGAAAATATCGATATATCGGTGGCTTTTATCGATATTTTTTTAGAAATATCAATATATCGCAGACCTCTAGACTATACAGGGTTACTACAAAAGAATCATTCATTAACGCGATCACATTGACGCCATCATGCCACAAAATGGTGGAATGAATTGAACTATCGCCTGGATGTGTATCGTGTGACCAGGAGGACACACATAGAACATTTGTAGAGTTAGCATAAAACTTGAATAGTTTGTTGTTATTTTCATGTATCAATCATATTTCTAAGTATAATACTTTTGAATAAATCTGGTTTTGAAAATGAATGATTCTTTTGTAGTAACACTGTATATTAAATAGTAAATCCATGAATGAAGCAAAAAAGGAGCTTCGTTTTTTTAGCTAGTAGTTCTACAGTCATAGCAACTAATTTATGACGTCCGAATAAAGTGTCAAAAAGGCAACATTTCGAAAGAATAATAGAAATACCAACGGGCATACACTCACACACAAATGAATGAATGAGACGGAAAAGCAAATGCCAAAGCGAAAATTTATCGAAATGCAATTCTATTTCAATTAGGCAAGTTTCTTGAGGCCATTAAATTGGAACTGCATTTCTGCGTTCAGGAAATCCTTAGCAATCAAGTGAATATTTTTTGCATTCCATTATGTTACATTGTTGAGGCAATTTGAAATCCATAATGAGTTTCTCTTCTAACTAGCTACTTATAAAGATCAAATTTCATTTTCTGGGATTTTTTGTTTTTTGTTTTTGTTTCTTTAGAAAAATCTGGTTTGGTTTTTTGGCATCCTTTCACGGTATTTTCAAAACGAAAAAATAATTAGCTAATGTTACTTTAACTTAAGTTAGTTTTAAAATTCAGGGCTGCCATACTAAACTGATACTGTCTAAAGCAAAATTGGGATAATGTCTAAAAATTAAACAAAAACTTTACAAAAATATTAGGAAAAAATAAAAAAAATTATAAATTAATCTTTGAAGACAACGGTTTGCCAACAGCTCTGCGCAACTTTATTGAACGGTTTCATTTTGGTCTGATGTTTCATGCTAATTTAATTTCATTCAAGGTGATAGTGACATAATAGTTATTTATGCAACTAGTGGGGAAAATAATACTTTTCCAAACGAGGTAAAACCATCGATACAAATAACAACTAGATAGACTGCTTACGTTGGGAAAATGAAGCCGTTGCCAGATGCCATTGGGTGGACTAAAATATGGATTGCCGAGGATTGAAAATAAAATTATGGATTGTACACAGCAGAAATGTCAACAGTAGACCTTAATTAGTAATAATGTGCAAAAAAAATATCTACTCTACTACCTTTCAAGGTTTTTCACATTCTCATCCCACTATAAAAGAGAACTGTGATTGGTTAATCATCCACCCAGCGTCATCAACCACCGGCGCGATTTTTTCTTTACATTGATATCTGAGCAGTCTATCCATTTTTTTTTATCTATATCGATGGGTAAAACGCTTAATAATTTACAGAGTTCGGAAAAGTATTTTTCCATTTGTTGAATACAATATTTTTTAGAATCACGCACAAAATTAATTTCTTCAGAAAATGTGTCATTTCAATGCAAGACTATTTCATATTTGAGCTCGAGGCGTGCGAGAAAGTATCTTTCCACATTAGTGCGAAAAAGTTATTTACCCGCACTCTTCTAAAAAAAGTGCTATTTCGCCGGTTTGGCGCAGTATGTCCCTAATGAGGCTCTTGCGCGATAAAATCCCCCAAAAAACAACAACAGAAACTGCCACTAAAAATCTAGAAAATGTAAGACAAGCGTTGGCGTGTTAGGGATGTTGTTCTAAAACCAGAATTTTATAAAAGAGAGAGAGAGAAAACAGGTACTATTAGACAAGGAAAAAGAAACGACACAGCATGAAATCCGACTGCCCCGAAAAGAATTGGTAAAAATTGGAAGTTCTAAAGGACAAAAGTCGTGACGTCAGAAAGACAAATTTATGAAAATAGGGGTGTCTGATGATGTAGTTTAAATGCATAACTCACTTTCTCAGCTACGACCATGGCTTCGGCTAAAATTCCTTCCACGAACGTTCTGACAGATTCCCTCTCCTCTTCGGATAATGCACCAGGAGGCTAGAGAAAAAGGGAGAATTATGCGATGACTACAAATCAAACCAACACAAAAACTAGAATTTTTTTTAAAAAACCGGTCTGTTTAAGGTACCATACACTTTTGAAATTAGGAAATTTGGTGAAAATACCCATTTTTTAATCTGTAAAAGAAAATATTTAGGAAATTAGGTGAAAGCCCCCATTTTTGTTGCTTTTACTTTAAACTATTCTTGAACTTGGTAGCTTTAAAATGGTACTAGATTCTTTATGATATTCAAAATATTTTTTAAATTATGTACATTTGTATCAAGGTGCACACTGTTACAACATCACTAAATCAAACTTTAAACTTGATAATTTGTGCTTAATTAGTTTTTATCGGAGTGTAAGATTTTTTTTTTTTTAACAAAACTTCAGTTTGAATCAACCAATTACATAATTTTAATGTGATTTAAAGTGTATAATGCACACACTAGAATCTAAAATATTAATTCAATAATTAAGTTTCAACTTAATTTTGAATCTTGATGTTTTTATAAAAAGTGGGTAATTTGAAATACTTTCAAAACAAAATTCTACAAAAAATGCTATTTAAGTTATATAATTATAATATTAGTAGGTTCCCTGAAGCGAATAATCGTGTTTCATTTGAAATTGAAATTAAATAAATTATGAATAGAGTTATGACTGGTGCGATTAGACACTAATTAGGTTATTCTTAATTAACCATTTAAATATTTAAATATCATAAAATGAAAAAATCTTTTATCTAGATATATGTTAATTTTTTTTAACATTTGTAAAGTGTAAAAAAAAAAAATCTTGTTAAAAAATTAAAGAAAATTTTTCCCACCGTGTACTGGTACAGTAACCAAAAAAAAAAAAACCAGAACGATGGCTATATCTTCGGTTCTAATTATCGTAGAATCTTACGGTTTGCACCAAAATGTTTTGCTTGCGATTTTCTATATGTCTGATGCAATTTTTTTTTCTTGAAGGACCGTATACTAAGTAAAAGTAACGCTATCTTCGAAAATTTCAATACGAACCCTTATTTTTATCATTTCATTCGATTCAGAATACATCATTTACCCTAATTACCAAATTTCGTTGCATTATGTTGAAAAACACGTCACTTATGAGCGAAAATATTTCGACGATTTTTTGACCGATCTTCAGGAAGAATTTCCATAAAACGAAAGGTATTTTTAAGGTTCTTCTTCACAGCGGGAGAAATAGAACGGTCAATGTGGCGCGTTTCACGAAGATTAAAAAATACAAGTATTAGTCTAAAATTGCATAGAAACTACTTGGATTTATAGTGTCATGTTTAAGATTAATACAAAAATAGCAAGTAAATGCAAAAGTAACATAATTTATTTACAACATTAAAGATGTGCATTCTTCACACGAAATAAATAAAATATCGAAAACTGTAATTGCAAAAATATAACGAATACTACTGATGATTAGAAAATTAATAAATATTAAATGTAGGCATTAGTAAACAGTATTTAGCACAGCATGAATATTTTACAGAAATATTTCACTATAAACACAAATATAACTAGATCGTTGAAATTATTTATAAAATAAAAAAGTCACATGATTCAGTAAAATTTTTAAAGGATAACTTATTGAAATTGCTTAAAAAATGTTGTTTTAAATAAATGGAATTTAAGAAAGAAAATTAAAAAAAAATAATTATAGTTTACAGAAAAAATAATTAATAATTTAAAAAACTAAAAAACACGCTTTAATAGAAAATCAAACTAAAAAGTAGAAAATAATCAATAGATTCAAAAACTAAGAAACACGTTTTAATAGAAAAGTGAACTAAAAAGTTGAAGATAATTTTAAATAAGTTTGAAATAAGAATAGAGTGATTAACAAGAAATATTTATTTTATCGTATAAAAGCTTGGGGTGCTTTTTAAGATATTTTCATAATGGCTCTACTTTTACCAATATCTGTCATTAAATATTTACAAAAATTGACATCAAGCACCCCTCGCTTTTTTACGATAAAATAAATATTTCTTGTTAATCACTCTATTCTTATTTCAAACTTATTTAAAATTATCAAATTATCTTCTACTTTTTAGTTCACTTTCCTATTAAAGCGTGTTTCTTAGTTTTTAAACTATTGGTTATACGATAATTGAACGTTATGCGATTTTCTACACCTCTAGTTTATCTTGAATTAATCTTTGATAATTTTCAAAAGTCGTCTACTATACGGTCCCTTAAAGTGAGCGTTTTTTACATTTTCTCTAAAAAATCGAGAACTAATTGTCAAAATGGAAAGAAAAAAATTATGGGGGGGTTTTAGACCATGGTAAATCTAATGAAAGCAAAAAAAATATGTTTCTATTCAAAATTTTTTTAATTGCTTTATCAATTAATAATTAATTATTAAAAAAAATTGATTCAAAAGCTGATTGCTATTTATGTTTGGCCATTTACAAACTACCTTTTGAAAAAAAAATTACTGAAATATATTAATTATTTAAGTATTTATGGCAAAAAAACCAACTTTTTTTTTTAACATTAATTTATCATTTTCTTTTTATCATTTAAATTACAAACCATTCATTAGAAAATTACAAATTTTTGTATTTCGCATTCTCTTTTAATGATGAATCCAAATATGGAATAATATTATGAGGTTGCTATTGAACTTTTTAAAGTTTGGTTCTGTTTTAATATGTAGATGACCCCTCATGATAAAAAAAAACTATATACAATTATTAAAAACCTTCCACGATTTACAATGGTACCTTTTGTTTGTTATTTCAACAATTAGAACAAAAGATATAGCCATCGTTCTGTTTTTTTGGGGGGGGGGGGGTACTGTACCTTATAATATTGATGAAATTGTCGACATCTGTTAGATTCATAAAGTAGATTCAGGCATAAAATGTTCAATATTATGTCTGGATCTCAGAAAATATTTGAAAAAAGGCTACAAAAAATGAACATAAGTGTAGAATTTAATATTTATTGCACATTACAAATTGATCCACTGTTTTTAAAGAACAAATATTCCATTTCGGTTTCAAAGGAAATTTCTTAATATGGGATGGGATAATAATATTTATTCGACAAATGCGAGTATTTTTGAATTTTGGTTCTAAGTATTATCACGTTGATCTTTGGTGAAATAAAAAGTTCAACTAAAGTATTACTTTAGTCCATCAAAATGGTCGGTCCAAAAGTCTGCCCGGGCCACAGTGCAACTGAGGCATTCTGATGGAAGGTCCGATGCTAAACTCCCAAAAGACCAGGCATCCCGAATTTTGGTCGTCAACAAAAAGTTAGCTAACTGTTGACGGGATAATATGTAAGTACCAAAATTTTAGATACCAAGATCAAACAATTCAATCTCTGACATTATATATATTTCTAGATTACGAAAACAGAAATAATTGAGGAGAACATGCACTTATATCTAAGCAATCTTTATACTATTACGGAAAAAAAATGTGAATACTCAAGAAGTAATTTAAAAATGGACGCTCCAGAAATATTTTCAGGGGGGTACAGATCGGTTAATTTTTTTCTTGTTTTATTCTTGATTTTTCAATTAGCGTTATCTTAATGAAATTTAATTAATAGTTGTGTTTTAAATTTTTTACCTATTGAATATTTTAAAACCTACATCTTACTTCTATTTCCAGTGTATCATGCAATTTTTCTCCACCTTATTCTTAAGTTTCAAAATGTAGGGGGGGGGGGGGAGGCACTCTTCATGACGGTGCCCATGAATTTAAGTAAAATCGATTCAGATTGAAAGAAAAAGAAGTTACAATGATTACAATGTAATTGTAATCGAGGGCCCGAAAAGCAAAGGGATCCAAGTGATATTTTTTACCTTTTGAGAAAATGCACTTTAAAGTTTCTTATTTATATTAAATTGATATCTTCATTCCAGTGGGTAGTATTTAAACAACAAATAATTTTCATATAATTTTAATATAAATAAGAAACTCTCAAAAGTTCAGAAAAGTCACTTAGACCCTTTTGCTTCTCAGTCACTCATTGAAAGTTTTGTAATATTCATCACCCTTTAATTTCTATTCATCAAAATAGACGTAAATAATTCCTCACCTGTTGTTCCTCGTCGTCTTGTAGCTGTAGCTCTATATGTGCTTCATCCAACGGGTGTTCGTGTCCGTCGTTGGGTTGTTGTTCGTCGGATACGGATTCAGATGGACTCCAAGGCGGAGAGGGGACAGTGTCTATTTGGATGGTGGGAAGCTTCTGCACATTGTAAAAAGAATACGTTAAGGTATAAGAGTATTCTATCCGTACGAGGTATTTCCCTAAATGTCGAAATATGTGTAATTCATATAGAAATTGTATGTGAATAAGGAATAATTTGTTTATTTAATCGTCAGATATGGCTCCGAAAAGTAATACTCACATTTGGAATTATTCTAGAATTTTTATTTACTGAAGTGATCCAAGAATAATTTATTTCCGATGAATTGATAATTTCTGAACGTTTGGGAGTAAGAGGATGCGGTTTTAATAGAGATGCTTTAGATAAAAAATTGTATTATTGTTTACTTTTTTGATAAAAAAGAAAAAAATAGTTAGCTGTTTCATCAATAGATGACACTGTATGTAACTGTAGCTCAAGTTATTTAAACTTTAATTTAAATGCATGAACTTTTATTTTTAATAAATAAAATTTTAAATCAACCGGTTAATGGGTGTAGCTAATAATAATAATAATAATAATAATAAAAAAAAAAACATATCTGAATTTTGCATACTGATGTATTTTTACACCACAAAAAAAAAGCAAAATTTTTCTAGCATAACTTTATCAGTTTATGCAAAAATTAAATTTTGTTCGTTACTCTTAGCTTGTTTCTATTCGAAATTTTTTTTCCTGTGTGTTTTAATTAGTTTTTATATAAATTATCATAATTCGTAACACTAGCCAAAATGAAATTTTACTCAGCCAACAGCGCCACCAACAATAAAAATTTCTGAACGATAAAATAGTTTTGGGAAAAAAAAAAAAAAAAACACATTGTGCCAAGGTTGCTACATAAATAGACATGAGGTTTTAAGGAATTACGGCCATTGGCAACAATATGTATTTAAGGTTAATGCAAGTTCTATTGATTAGCGAGCTGCTTATCATTTCGAATTTGACGCAAATGCAAAGTGTTATTTGTTAGAAAAAAACTTTGTGCACAAAAATCTCTGATATTATTATTATTATTATTTTTTTAAAGCTTTTTTTTGTTGTAAAAATCGCATTTTTTTTATTCCCAAATGTTTGTCAATTATCGATTTTTGAAAAGTAAAGATCAGTACGATCAGTAAAAGATTTACGAACATGAAATTTAAAAGCAGTTTGGAAGAAAGGACCATCAAATATAAATTCCTTCCTGAAATCAGTACGTAAGAACTTGCTCTAGAATTTCATTCCATTGCTTGGAAAAATTCTTTTATGGAAAATATGACTATGATTATCATTAAATAATGTTATTATCTTTAACTGGTTTTAGTTTTAAAGACATAGAATAGTTCTAATTAGATAAACATTTTGTGTAAACGATTCGAACAATAACATTTAATTCTATTACATATAAGACCAAAACCTATTAGTTATAAGACCAAAAATAATGTATAACATTTTCGTTAACATACTGTTACGAATTTCTGTATATTTGTAAATATTCCGTAATATTGATTATGTAAATAGGAAAATTTATGTACATTTCGCATAAGGCAGTGCAAGAGTTTGTTTTCCTGCAATGTATCTCTTAATGCTTGATAATGAGTTTTACAGAGATAACGCTGGGAAGCGAGTTTTAGAAGGAGCAGGGCATTTAACATTATGGTAATGGCAATCTCGCCAAATTGGCGACATAGAGCCAAGTTGGCGACGGTTTTGGCGACTAATTTTAATCGCCAAATTTAGCGAGAAATCGCCAATTGTCCCAAACTTGGCGACCATTTGGCGCAATATTCGGTCCCCATGTACATATATTGGACTTTTCGACTACGATCTGGAAAGTCCTCCAAATTTCTATCTCTAGAAGATTCACGAAGCATTGACTTCCTATATAAGACGGGCCGTGAGTTGAGTTAGTTAGTTGAGTTCGTTAGTCAGTTGAGTTACTGACTGAGTGGAGTTACTGAGTTAGCTGTCTCTCAGCGAGCATTCAGAGAGTTCCGAAAGTGAACTGTATTGCATTGTCTTTTGCAGCAATTTTAGCAGTTGTGTTGTCAAGTTTTTAACTGCTGTTTTGTGCTCTATTGTTGTGTAAAGAACTGTATTGAGTCTACTAGAGCGAGAAGTTCTGGAGTTGTAAGAGAATCTGCGAAGAGTTATATCGGAATAAATTTCTGCAAGTTTTGATCTGCTTTGGCTTCAAATCTTTCGAACCCGTCCACGCAACAATACTAATTCATATAGCTTCAAAAAGAGTTATTTCTCAAATTGTGAAATATGTCTATTAAACGTTTGAAGCATAGTGGTTCCACACAGAAACCAATTACTTAAATTTTTATTTCTGTACGCAGACTAGTTTTACAGCGAAACCACATAAACATATATAAATAATCTATGTAATTTTTCCATTTTGTAAGACCTAAAACAAAGTGCAATTTTTTTTATGAAATATATATATATATATATATATATATATATATATATATATATATATATATATATATATATATATATATATATATATATATATATATATATATATTATTATTATTATTATTAGGTTTGTCATTCCGGAAATAAAATCGAAATTCATGCTTCAAAGAGGTAACGAAATATCTCTATATATTGCTTCAGAGAGAGAGTTTATCTATACTAAACTTCAACTTAACTTGACATCACTAGACGGTAGATCGTCAGAGTGCTCATAGGTATTTAATCCAGTTTGGCGGCGTGAAAGCATAATGTTCGCCAAACCACAATCCTGTAGAGCAGAAAACAAAATGCTATAAGGTTTGGCGAGAATTATGTCTTCACTCCTCTGAAATGGATTAACTGCCTATGAGCACGGTGAAGATCTATCGTTTAGTGATGTCAAGTTAAGCTGGAGTTTAGTATAGTTTAGTATCAATCAATAGAGGAAAAAATGAACTGTAATTGAAAACAATGGACAATTCCCGAAATTTCTTTTTATTTTTCTATTCAATTCTAAATGTTTTGAAAGGCCATAAACACAAAAATTTCTGCTCAACGCGCTTTTAAAAAAAAAAAAAAAAATGCAATAAAAGTTTCCCTGTTAGACGTTGGCGAGAAAACGATTCATTCGTCTCGAATTGAATGTGACGTCAAGAGATCCCAAGCATCTTGGCTTGAAATGCAGCAACGGAAACCAATTTTGCAACCTGTACGGGATAGGGCAATGGTCTACCAAATTATTGGCCAACTATTTGGCAGTAATTTCACGATAACCCTTGAGACGAAAGGATCTCTTGACGTAACAGATTTTGTTGAGTGTTTTGATCGATCTGGTTTTGGCTCGGTTTTAGGGCACTTTCTTTTCGTAATATTTAAAGAACTAATTTTTTTAAAGAACTTTTGTTTAAGTATTTGGAATCAGAAAGAAATTTTTCATAAATATAAACTAATTTCACTTGTTTTTAAAAAATGCGGGAATTGTCCATTGTACATATATTTAAACACAAAATGTAGAATTGTTGCTATGTGGCAAAAAATATTTGTACCTAGATTTAAGAGTGCCTCTTAGAAATTTGTTAGTATATAGAAAAAGAAGTAAGGAAATAAAGAGAAACCAAATGAATCCACACTCCCAAATTATTTAAAAAAAACTTTGTATTAACTTTGATTTTGTGTGATTGTTTATGGGGGGGGGGGGGAGTAATCTTCGGAGGGTTAATTAATACACTTCCGTCAGCAAATCGAGCTGAAACTTGATAATTGATGACATTGCATTCTATCAAAATTGAGGGCTGTCACTAAAAGGCCGCTTTTAAACAAGCTTCTATTGGTGTTTCCGAGGAAAAATTTATACACTTTCCGTCATCCAATCAAACTGAAACTTGGCAGATAGACTCGTTGTCGATAGTAATTCATTCTATTAGGGTTTTTTTTTTTGGGGGGGGGGGGGGGGAGAGAGTTAGTTAATGACTGGAAATCGATGATTTTCTTTGTAGTGGTCAAAAACTATGAAAACTCGATCTCAGCTTAAAATCACTTAAATAAAAGTTGCAATTGCACATAAAAGGTGGAAGTGTAAATAAAGGCTTTATTAAAAACAGTGTTTTTATGGGATAATTTTTTTTTATAAAACATTTGGCGTTTTGTCGATTTTGGTCTTTTTTTATTTGAGCTACAAGAGTAGTTTTTTTAAAAATTTTTTTTTTATAAGTGATGTCAAAGAGCTACATTGTTTGGCTGCTAATGGATTACCAGTGCAGATAGAGACTAATCAATTCTATTATGAAGCCGCTAGAAGGCGCGCATAATTAGATTGCCACCAGTTGACGGTGGCATTTCAGAAAACGGTATTCTGAGCAAAATTTAATTAATAATCGAAAGTGGTGCATCTTCTCAAAAAGAAAAAGAAAGGCAAACACAGAATTCAATTTCAAGCATTAGTATTGTTTAAAGTGATTTTTTTTCCGAGAATGTCACAGGTCGTGAAAAGAAATATTTACAGGCGGGTTCATAGCATAGTGACAAACATTAATTTATCGTGTGATTGGATTATTGTTCCGACTCTCAGCGTTGGAAAACTGCACATTTTGCTTCAATGTCAACCGTTGGATAACCTTAAGGAATTTAGAGGGATTTTGTTTATTTAAAGTATACATGTGGGTCGGTTGCCGATGAAAGATTTCTGGGAAGGTATTCCTCTTTGAATTTCGGACTGCTTTTGTACCATAAAAAAAATCTCTAATTTGAGATACCATAAAAATAAGTCGCGAGTGTCAACAACCTTAAAAGAGTAAAATCTCCTTCCGTCTTCAAATGTTACAGATTAAAAAAAAATTGTTAATCACTTCCCAAGTAGCACAAATATGCTGACCAATATGGCGCGACATTGCCAACCACAATATGGAATGTAGTAAGCCGGCGTTGTTACAGATGAGGCGTTCTATGCGACAAGGGCGAATCCGCCAAACCCTTCATTTCGCCCCCCCCCCCCACCCCCTCCTAATAGAAAGCCTTGTTATTGAAAAGCTAAGGAATACAACCAGATGGTTTATTCGCCCTTTATGTTTGAAGCTTTGGCAAGTAAAACTTGGACTCATAAGTCGTGAGAAACGGACGGCAAAACTGGGATAAATGGTGTGAGGAACAAGGGCGAATGCGCCATCTAGCCATTTTTTCCATACATACGGGCGTTCTTCGACTAGCTGATCACTCACTAAGCATCAGAAAATAATTTGATTGTGCCAACTACGAAAAATGAGGTTGGTGTTATGAATTTTAACCCAGATTAATTAATTGGATTTTTTTTTAATTTGATGTACTTAATTACTGATCTCTTAAATACTGATTTTCAAATTAAAATTTTTTTTTAAAGCATTTTAAATTAATTTTGTTTCTCATCTGCAAATACCATCTTGTATTTTCTTCATTACATGGCAATTCGCTCTTGCCGCTTTGAAACTAGTTTCTTTTCTTGAGGTGGTTTTTCTTGAAATACAGTTTTGGCGGATTCGCTCTTGTCGCATAGAACGCTTCAGATAATGGCCGATCATGCCCAATGAAGGATAAAAAAAAATGGAAGTTCTGAAATGTTGTTGTTGATGCACATTTTTAACCCTTTGGGTACATTTGACAGCTGAGACTCGTCATGCACTTGTTTTGCCTGTTAATAATGAATCTAATTCGTCATTCAAACTAGGTTGATTGGATGGATTTTAATGTCACAAGAGCCATGATTGGTTAAGCCAAACATAGGTTGGTTTACCTATAGCTTAAGAAAATAATTTGTTTAGCTGTGTTCCTTTAAAGTCATTCAGACTAGGATAAAATCATATCGCTCTAATGAATGAATTTTCAAGCAATCTTTTGTCATTATATACTATTCTTTGTATCAGCAAAAATCCGTTCGAAATGCAGCCCACCTGATGACTGTGTGGTTAGCGCTCTGGTCACGCATGTCAGAGGTATATGGTTCGAATCCCGCGTTGGGTATAGATGTTCGTTGTGTTTCCGAATCCACGTTAAGCTGTAGGTCCCTGCCAGATTATCCGTGTTATTGTGCATAAAAATAGATCGTTGAGCGTGCAAACCAACCGTTCAAAGCGTAAGAATTTTCCCAAATAAAGCTGTACTCAGGAGGTTAAAATTGAAATATTTTACTTATAAAAAAGCAAAAAAAGCAAAAAAAACCCTATGTTTTGTGATGTTTTTGACACGTTTAATAAAAAAAAAATTTGGAACTTGTACGAGTTTCTACCGGAAATAATCAATTGTCAAAAACCCTTGCTTCCGGCATTGACCAAAACTACTGTGCTACATGGACTGTTCACTGATTACAACAAAAGAAGGATATTAGCAATATGTTACCAAAATTTAAAGGAAATGATAAAAACTCAAGAATCCGAGTACCTAACTAGGCAGTCATCTTCTCCTTTCAGTCTACTTAAAAAAGAATATATAACATGGAGATAAGAGTAATAAGAGTCAGCTAAAGGAAGGTAGGAATGTTAGTATGGGATTAAGAGGCACATACCTTAAGTTCTGCGAGCTTTACTGTCCTGGCAGGGCTGTTGCCCCTTGACCGCTGGTCAGCCGCCTCGGATGCCAACTTTACCACGTTATCGACCACTTTGGCTGCCAACCTTTGCACCTCTTCCCCTTCCTTTGTTGCATGCCACAAGAACAACAAAGATTTAATCAATATGCGCTACAATCATTTTGAAACATGGAGTATCTTTGATTGGTTTGGTTACATTGCTGTTGATTGAGTGGTTTTTGAACAAGCGCGTGTGATTACGGTTCACTGAAAGACCCAAACTTACAGAGAGACCCAAAAATTCAGTTACAGAGTTTACTTTTTTAAATGTAAGAAGTGGGAAATCAGTCAAAATTGTACAATTGCTCAAAATAAGGTAAAGATTAAAGTATTTATTAAAGTGTTTTAAATTAACAATTTATGTTAAACGGAGTTGGTACCCCTTGTTTTCACAAAAAATTATAACAATATCGATTTTATATTTTTTGCTTGTTTATAAACTTTGAAACCTTCTCCTAATTCTGGCAACTTTTTGAGCTGATACGATAACTTCAATAGCATAAAAATTATAAAATTATATTTTATGGTGAATTGCATAGCGAGGAGGAGGAATGCATAGCTGCAATAGCGACTTCGACGTATCGAATTTTTCTCAAGTTCGTGTTTTTTGGAATTCCCTTTACTGAAAATGCTAAAACTCCAGAAAATAAAAATGAAATGACTTGAAAATTTTTTTGTGTGATTTTTAAGATCTGTTTGAAAAATTAGGCATAATTTTTGAATATATATATATATATATATATATATATATATATATATATATATATATATATATATATATATATATATATATATATATATATATATATATATATATATATATTGAATAAGTAAAATAGTTTTGGGGAAAAGCAATAAAAACAATACACATTATATATATATTGCACATATATATATATATATATATATATATATATATATATATATATATATATATATATATATATATATATATATATATATATATATATATATATATATATATATATATATATATATATATTGCAAATTTACTTATTGAAAAATATCCTTTTCTTATGAATTATTATTATTATTATTATTTTTTTTTTACCTATGTGTATTGTTTTTATTGCTTTTCCCCAAAACTATTTTACTTATTCAAAATCCGATGTCTAAAATTTTTTAGTATATTAATAGGAATATATATTTTTTTCCCAAAAATATCAAGAAAAAAAGAAAATAATTTCAATTTTGAAAATTTAAAGCACTATGTGAACTTTTTTTAAAAATAAACTTTAATTATTTCCAAGCAATACTTCCGATTACGTACAAAACGTAATTTTAAAAGCTAAAATAAAAAAATAAAAAAAAAATAAAAAAAAGAAGAGTAATAGTTGTATGTGTACCAAGTTCACTTACAGGTTGTATAATTTTAATTTTCCTGTGTTAGAATTCAAAGTATACCTGAAGTTCCATCACGTTAATTAAAAAACAAAATACCCTATCTTTAAAATTTTTTAGCCATCTAAAGACTAATATTATAAAGATTTTAAAATTGACTGCCCGTATCCTTATATAGAAAAGTAAATTGACATATTACTGTTAGTAATGCCATAAAATATGTTTTAACACAATCTGATTTAAACTTTTAATAAAAAGTTACTGTGAAATGAAAGCCTTTGCTTACATGATTCGGTAATAAGGCATTTATAAAAAATAAAAAATTTGCTCTGGTAATAAAGTAATTTCCACTTAAAATTGAAAAATATTATTATTATTTTTTTTAATAAAACCGATACACTTCTTAAGGTTTTAATTCAATAGGTGGGTTTCAGAACTATGTGGCCGAATTTCCTCCCTATTTTGCCGCTCTGTGACTGCACTTGAACACTTAGTGTACTGTTGCTCTTTAAATTTAACACTTTTTAGAAAGCGGCTATTGTCTGTGCCATAGCGTGAAAGGTATACACATTCAATAAAACATACACAACTTCTGAACACAACTTAGTCCAAATGTTCCATTCCAATCTAAAAACATCCTTTTTATGTCTTTTTCACAAAATCAACTCCAGGTAATGGTTGAAAATGTTGCTCCTGTACACTTTTATAAGCTGAAAAATTGCTGTAATTTCAGCATGTAAAAGTGCACAGGAGCAAAATTTTCAACCATTGCTTTTATGGATAAAAAAATTGATTTTTAGAAAAAATTTCTAGAAGTACAAGACAGTTTGAACTAATATATCTTCTAACACATGTTTGAATTGGCGCAAAGCTATGTTATGAATATGTGTAAAAAGTAAAATACTGTACAACATACAAAATGAAGATTCCCCCCCCCCCCCTTTTTTTTTTTTTAAATAAGACTTAAAAAAAAAAAGAAGAAAAAAAGTATTTTTAAATATACGAAATTCGTGACAAAATGGAAGTTATTTACCCAAAAACACTTTTTCAAATAGCTTTCTTGTCTTCAAAGTTATAATTTCGAAAGGAATTTGTAAGAATTGAAATATTACTGCGATACTCACCACTATATTTATAAAGTTGATAAGAACGGGATTTAGTCTGACTCCTTACTTATAAATTGAAAAACGCTGCTAGCTAAGTATCCTATCGAATGTCATTCTGAATGTTATGTAAAATGCAGAGAATTATGGATCATGTATCTACTGGTCTGCCGGGGTAAAAATGGGTGGAGCTTTTAAAAAATCAACTTTGAATGAGTTGAACTAAATCTGACTGCCAAATATATGTTATAACTTGCAAAATAATGAATATTTTTTTATATTTAATTTTTTTTAGGAAGGTTGCAGACGATTCAAACGTCTGGTGACGTCTTACTTGCATATTTTAAAAGTGAGTCAAGTTGACAATAATTATTTCGTCACTGATGATGAAGTTTTGTTTTTCTTTTCTATTTCACGTTACATTTTGTGAAGTAATGTTGGCAAAATCCCGGACCTAAATAAGTCAATTCTAAAATTAAGTGATACAAAATTGAATAACTTTGGTAACCTTTAAAGGTGGAAAAGTAAGGAGATGGAAGAATATTCGCTCCCTAAACTGATTGAAATATTTTCCAAATAGTAATAATATATGCTTCAAAAATCATAAATCTTTTTAATTTTACAAAAAGTAAATGTGCACAATAGGAAGAAATAAAACATAAGTCGTCTCATCACAAGGTTATTTGAATCTATTCAGTTCAAGGATGTGTTTACATGTGAATTATAATTATATTGAGAAAATTATCACTCAGTAAATATTTTATAAACTTACTAGTATTTACTAGAGTAAGTTTTTAAAATGCTTGGGGAAATGAACAATGAACACAAATATATAACACAGTTTGTTATATAAAATTATAACTATTATTAAAAGTAGTGCTTTAAACACATTTTTTTTTTTAATTTCTAAATATTTTATGTAACTATTTTATAAAATTATTTTTCGTTATAAAAAAGATTCGAATCTATCGAATTTCCTCTCGAAAACAACAAGAAAATAACGTTGGAAAAACATTGTTCTTTTTTAAAATTTGAAAAATATTATCTTCTATTTAGTGGATATAATGAGATCCGGTGTTGCCGGCTGATAGGACGGCAAGTAGATAAACAAAAACTTCACCTTTCAAAATCAAGCATTCGATGTTGGAATATTATAAAAAAAATTGTGTCGTATTCAGAATTAAATATAATATTTTCGAAGCTATGATAAGTTTACAATTTACTTGAGAATAAGTATTTTCTATTTGTACATTATTTGGACATCGTATTTAAGATGTGTAACAATTAAACTTTTATAAAATATTTAAACTAGAAAAGACATAGTACATTTTGCGCGTGCTGTATTTCTTGTAAACATTAGAACCATGAAAATCTAATTATATTGCACTTGGTTGGAGAAAAATCTTTTGGCATTGGAATTTTCTCATTATTTTTTTGCGTCAACGAAAAACCCTTTAATTAATATGCATATATATTTAAAACCCCAACATCTACTTTTAGAAACAATCAGTAACAATTATGCAAGAAAACGGAAAACTAAATAAAATACTAAATTTGGATAAATAAAAAAAAAATAACTTAAAAACTGACCAACTAAAATTCATACTCCATATTTACATATAAAAACGGTTCCATTTGTGATTTTTTTTTTAAAGAAAGTCAAATAATTAACAAACGTCTTAAGCATCACCATAAACTTGTTAAATTAAACAGAATAATTATTTTTATTATTTATGGAACTTCATATATATATTTTAAGAACCATCTCAAATAAATAAATTCTACTTTGAATTCTTGATACCAACTTTCTAAGACTTTTTGATTTACAAATAAAAACATCTGGGTTCTAAACACAAAATTTACATAAATATAAATATTTCTTATTCAAAACCGTAGAGCTACCTAATGGAGAAATCTCAGAATCTGTCGGTTTTTTTCTCTCCAAATTTAGAACTTTGATTTGTTACTTAGTTTTAAAATAAGTGGCCTTAACTCTTCCTTTAATGCCCAAAATTTGCTAAGATTGCTCTAAAAATGTGAATGTTATTTATAAACAATAACAAAAATCGTATATTTTTTCGAATAAAGACGGTTATGTCTTTAGGAGTACAATTAAAAAATTTCTCTGGTAGGTGTTTTCAATTAAGCACCACTAAGCTTGCTCCTGTATTTCTGTATTTAAAAAATGAGCCCGTTGCAGAGTCAAATAATTCTCCTCGCCAGTAGTAATAGGCAAGCTTCTCTAGAGTAATATTCTTGGCACAACACTCTATAACATATCATGAAAACAGGGACTGTCTTACCGCCTCTCATTCGGATGACACGGCCATTGTGTCCAAATCTCTTAAAACCTAAACTGCCCTCAACAAGCTTCAGTCTGAAATACCTGCAATCGAAACATGGTGCTTCAGGAGGAAAATTAGCATCAATGCTGAAAAATCGCAAACCCTTTGCACCAAAACTAGAAACAAAAAGAAAAACCAAATAACTAGCAGTGGAGTCACCCTCTTCAATGAGGTGATCCTCATTCGTCAGTAAGGCGAAATACCTAGGTGTCACCATTAATGGCAACCTAAGCTCGTCAGATCATATCACTGCAGTGACCAGAATACGTTTGGTGTTATGAAGAAACTCTGGTCACTTCTTGGCAAGACCTCCACTCTTCCATTAAAAAAAAAAAAAAAGGATTTACCTCAGCTCTGTCAGGCCAATCTTTTCTTATGCATCCCCTGCTTGGTTGATATTCAGTCCCAAAGACATTTATAGATTACAAGTTAATCAGAATAAAATTCTTCGATACATGGTTAATGCTATCAGATACGTGAGAAATTATCTAATTCACAGACATCACCGTATAAACACAGTAGAACAACACTAGGCAGAGTTGATTGGTTGTTTTCAGATTATCTGGCGCCGTCAGCAACACGAGGGCTATAATGCGCAAAAACATTCGTCATTAGACAAGCCAACATCCATTTACAAACACCCATGCCTAACACGGGACTCGAACCCGCAACCTCGCGGTCTAGAAGCTAGCACTCTAACCACTATACCGTTTGGTCGGCCCAGGCAGAGTTGAACATTTCTTTTTAGAAAAAAGCTACAAGGCCCACTTCAATTATTAATAATAGTCTTGACGATTATGATATTGTCTCTGGAGATGCAGGTAATAAACCTTCCGCTGCTTCTGTTCTATCCGAAGCAATCATGGCAGATAGATTGCATACTTAATCTCCTTGTTCTCCCTTTTTGATAAACACATGATATACCTGACAATCCCAGAATTGAACTGTCCCCACAAGCGCGAGCTCTGTAAGTAGCCATATTTAACCATTTATTTTATTCTTCTTCTCCGTCCCGCCCGTCCCTTCTACTGTATTTTTATTATGCCAATTAGATTTTATTACCTTATATGATCGCCTTTCGGGCTCCCCTCGATAAGTGGAATAGTGCCTTCGGACTGGCCCCGGGATACTATAGTATCAAAATCAAAGTCAAGACAATTTAGTCCAAATGAAATTAATCTATTACGGAAAAAAAAAAGAAGTTATATTTTAGTTTAATTGTTGCAGTTTTTTAAGATACACTTTTTCAATCTTAAGCAACATTCTTTCTCCCATCTTTACACCTTTTGAAACGTGCAGAATACCAAAAAAAGTAGTCTAAAAAAGTCCGTGTGTGTATACGCAGTCAGCATACCTTAAGAACAGATATATGAAGTTCAAATTTTGTGTATAGGTTATTAGTGGTGGGCATAGGATCTGTTGAGCATATTCTCTACAGCCTTTGTGTTTTATTTCAGGTTGTTTTTTTCATTATTTCTGTAACTATAACAATGTGCGGCTGTTAAAAAAAAAACAAAAAAAAACAACAACTAATAATTAGAATCGGATGTGTTCAAACATTCATTAAGTAAGCATTTTCCCTCGTTAGAAAAAAATATTACTTTTGTAACTAGTTGCATAAATATTTCTGGATACATTTCAAAACCGCATGTAGGGGAGATGTTCATAGGGTTTAAATCGAAATATCTTCCATTATATACTATACATCAAACTACTGAACTTTAACCATTATTTGACCTTTTTTTTTTTTCATTTTTATGTAGATGGATAAAAGTATGTTTAAGCCCCCCCCCACACACCCCTCGAAATTAAAATCTTTTTATATACATATAGTTACGGCCTTTTTACCCTCTATAAATGTATATCTACACTTTTGAACATTGGAGGGCAGAGTGAAACAGTTTTAATGGAAAGTCTTAGAACAAAAGGGATTTTTTTTTTTTTCAACACAGAAGAAAATGGTCTCCAATAGATGACTCTCTACTTTAAAATAGTGTGTAGTTACTCAAACATACCTGCAGCGCCATCTGTTAATGAAAAATTAACCTTTATTTTCTTAGAGGCTGAAAATAAATTTTTTCTCTAAGCATTTATGTAAGAAGTCGTCCTTGATCTCATCGCGCGTAAGTGTGAAATATCGAATTTTCTAATCATCTGTTTTTTTACAATACATTTAACTCGTATCATTCACTCACTTTTAATGAGTTATCTAGATAATTTAATTGAAAAACATAGCATTTAAAGAAAAAAACCATTGTCAATATCTTCCTATCTTACATTTTGAGTCTGCTTTAATTGAAATGTAACGCAGTTTTCACAGAAAAATTCAAAACAAAAGCAGATTTATATCTAGTTTTTTAAAAGATGACGTTCCAGAAAGAAAAAAAAATGTATATTTGCTCACAGACACCTGCAGCGCTCCACCCCCCACCCCCTTTTTATTTTTCATTATTAAACAAGTTTACTTTGAGGGGAAAAAAACGATTTTTTTGTGCACTTCTGTGAAAATTCTTCTTGCTCCGAGTGTGAGGGTAAAAATTCGATTTTTTTCCTATCTTGGAATCGAATTTTTCCAATCCCTCTCTTACCTTGTTTACATACAATTAAAAACTAAAATACTATATTTTTGCTTTCAATTTCCTGACGTGTGACATAGGGTAACAAAAGTATTGTTTTCAGTGAAAAAAGATTTTTTTTAATTTTTTAATTTTTTCGCATTATTCCACGTTTTGGAACATCCCGAGTTCAAAAATGTGTCTGCGTGTCCGTGTGTGTATATCTGTAATCAGTATTATTTCCTGAGAGGATTAACCCTACGATGAAAAATGTTGTATAAGGTTAATAGTGGTCATAGATCCTGTCTTTAATGTCTTCGTATAAAGTGCGCATAAGGTAGATGCCATTGTATTAGATAAATGTTAAAAAACGGCGTCTTTAACGAAGAATTATCTTATTTTGAGCATTCCCCAATAATGACTGTTCCTCTTCTATTTCACTTACCTGCGAGGATAATATAATAACCGACAAAAAACGCCACACCAATTCGTCATTTTAGCGTTCTACTTTCTCCCTGTTGGGGGGGGGATATATAATGTTTTGCCCCCTTCTCTCACTAAACTACTCATTTTCTTTTTAAATAATGAAAATATGAAAACGAAAACTATAAATTACACCAATCCATGACAAATGTAAATGCAGTGACAAGTATTGCAGTGTAATTAAAAGTCGTGCGATGTTCTACCGCCTCTAGTTAAAATTAACCAGAGATTATAACGATTACCTTGACAGTTTAGTTTTGATTTTTAAATAGAAAACGCTGCATTTAAGAAGTCCTAGTAAGGATCATTCCCTATACTCTCTTTGTGTTATAATCTTCTAGCCCAGTGCATTTAGAAACTACTTTCTATAAAACTTTGAAATTTGGTGAGTAGGTACGAAAATAACCACTTAATGAAATGACATAAATTAAGAACTTGAAAATAGCGTCTAATATATTTTATTTTATATTTGAAATCTATACGCCAATACATATTTAGTGACTCCACCTTGTTTTGTCTTTTGCTATTTTAATTTTCATTTATAATAGATAAACATTAAATGAAATCAATTTATGTCATTTCATTAACACTCGGATGCTCTTCTTGTATCTGTGAGATACACTTTTTTTTTCTCAGTGCAAGTGCGGCCGCAAGATGGCGGACGTATATTTTGTATGTTCTTAGTTAATAAATAGGTGAAAGAAGGTTTGCTTCCACTTATTTACAATTTTTCTCTACAATGATAATATAAAAAGCAGATACAATGTAAAATTTATAGTATGTATCTTACAGATACGATGACAGCAATGGCGTAAGTTTTTTGAGGACAGTAATTGCGTGTTTAAATGATCTTTTTCGTATCTTCTCACCAAATGTCAAGGTTTTATGCTAAATAGTTTCTAAATGCACTGGGTTAGAAACTTGTAACCTAGCGAGGATAGTTCTTACGAAGACATCATCCTAAAGGTAAAACTTTATAAATATTTTTTTTTATATACAATACAATATAAAGAGTCTGATAAGTAAAGTAACCCGGAATCAAAAATTATGAAAAATGTCGATTTTGAGATTTTTATTGTTTCTAATAGCGGCTTTTATAAAGTTTACAATGATATATAACACTTGGCAATACTTATACTGGAAGTATCATCAGCAAAGAGACATATGGTGCAGGAATACTGTGAATTAAGGGGGGGGGGGATTTATTTTGAACTTGATTTACTCAGAACTATGTTTTTGATGTTTGATGTATCTTTTCTTGGGGGCTGTTACAGTTAGAAACAAAATTGAAACACTGAGATAATCGTTGCATATTGCTCCTTACTTTAACATTGTTTTTTAGAAATATTTACCCATAAAAAAAAAGTTATTGAACTTTGAGCATTAAATAATGTGTTTTTTGTAATTTTTTTGGTAATGTTACAGTAAAAAATTTCTTTTTTAAGAAACTAGGCTATGTTTTTGAAAAAACCCTTGTTAAAATAATAAACAATATTTGATTTATCACTTCAAAAAATTTCAATTCAATCTCTTATAAGTACATCAAACATCAAAATCATTAGTAAACAAGCCTCCTTAATTCACAGTACTATGCACCATATATCTCTGTGCTGATGATACGTCCAATATAGGTATTGCCAAGTGTTATTGGATATCTCTGTAAACGTCATGAAAGCAGCTATTTGAAACAATTAAAATCGCAAAATCGACGTTTTTCATAATTTTCGATTTCGAGTTACCATGTGTAACGTTAATGAGAAGATGTTACCTCTGCTTGAGACAAGCCATTTTCGAAAGGTGGTTCATCGGGGCCGTTGGTGACGTCTTTTCCTGAAAAAGAAATGGATACAAATTGTAAAACGTGTTGTTTGTAAGACAATATTTTCTATCACTTTTAAAATTCTTAAAGATAGATGTTTCAGAAAGTCGACGTTTGTTTTTTGGAAAAGCATTTTTATTTCTATCTTTTGAGCAAAAATATTGTCAGCGGTGTAAATATGCGAAAAGGCAATTTTAATAAACTTATTGTTTAACTGCCCTTTTTTACAAACACATTAAAATTAAGCGTTTGAGGTATATGTTGAATGACCCAAAGCGATTGTTCAGGGTATTATTTCCTTGAATACTAGAGATAGGGAATTAATTTAAATTGAAATTTTTTTTATAGTGAGGTAAGTATAAAAAATATGCGATTTCATAAAAAATTAACTTTAAAGCTGTTTATTTATAGAACAACCTTTGTAGCGGAAAAAATTTCATTGCAAAAGTCTTCCTGTGGTTAAATAACATTGCAACAAACCTTGTGCTAGAGGTATCTATACAATAATGAATTTGTAGTCATACATATTTTTCTCATGGTATTGGATATTGAAAAGAAACATGTATTTTTAATTTTTTAAACTATGTAGAATACGCGCGACGACGTACGTCACAGTCAATTCCTTCGCGTGTGAATTCCATGCATTGCGATTGGCAAATTTATAGCGAAAATTGGAATTTGTTTTTAAAGATGAGTTATGACTGGTCACAAACACAACATAAGTGTTGCCATTCGATGCAGCCCAACTAACGTTGAGATTAAGGTCCATTAATATTTTATCAAAAGTGAAAAAAGAAACTCAACGTACCATAAACAAGTACATTGAGGCTATCAAAACATATTTATTAAATTAGGGTAAATTCCACAGTTGCTGAAAAAATATTTTATTACACGTAATACAAAGACAACCCTTCAGAAGAAGGTCGTAAAATGGGCGTGACTCATCAGTAACTATCCTACTTAATTTCAAAGGAGGGTGAAAAACAGTTGCTTAAGCAGCAATTACGTTACTCCTCAACTCAACTCGACATCAATATTCCTCTCTTCCTCCTCCCAAAAGGTACTTGACCCTAACACTTACATCTCATCAAGTGGGGGAGGGGGATTCTACTTGGAGCTTAATTAGTCAGAGAAAACCATAAAAACGTGGCAGTTTCGTCGTTCTAAGTTGTTTCGTCAATTCTTAAGCTTGTTGCTTAAATTGGTGGGCGGTGGAGTGCCAGTTGATATGATTGGATATTTCGACAAGAAAAATGGAATTTCAAAGGTTGAGGGGAGAAGAAAAGCTGCCTCATACTTTTTCCAACCCATAACTCATAGTAAGGATCATTCTCTATTCTCGCTATGTTACAATCTTCTGATCCAGTTCATTTAGAAACTACTTTATATGAAACCTTGCAATTTGGTGAGTAAGGTACGAAAATGCTCACTTAATGAAATTTGCATGAATTAAAACCCCGAAAATAGCGTCTAATATATTTTATTTTATAATTGAAATCCTTAGGTCAATTTTTATGCAAATGCTTCAACTGCAAGAGTGTTTTGCATTTTTAATTTTCATTTATATTAGACACTATTTTCGAGTTTTTAACTTATGTCGTTTCATTAAGTGATAATTTTCGTACCGACTCACCAAATTTCAAGGTTTTGTAGAAAGTAGTTTCTAAATGAACTAGGTGTGAAGACTGTAACATAACGAATGTAGGAAATGTAAAGGAGTTACTCTTAATTCAGAACGATCGTCAATCTGCCCATGCCACATAGAATTAATGTTTATTTTTTTTGGCACGATATCTGCCTAAATTTTGCTTTAAAACAGGAATTTTTAGACCAGATATAGCAACAGCAACAAGGATCTTTAATGAAATTTGAAGGGGAAATAACTATCGCTTCTTTTATTATAGGTTTTTAAAAGTATTTATAAGATAGCTTATAAACAACTGTTAAGATAAGATTTAAGTTTTTATTTTAACTTCCAATTTTGTTGATTATCGCTTATTACTAGTGTTACACCAGATATGAAAATTCATAAATTTTCCGCAGATATCGTGGCCTAAAAATATTACACATTAGGTAAGAACAGGCTTGGTGGACGCTGTTTGGAGCAGTTTGGAATCTGTAGAAATTTACAGATCATTACAAAATGTGTACAAGTACTGCTCATACTATGGAGAAATGATAATTGAAAAATTAGAGGATTTTTTTTTTTTTTAAATAATAATAAAATAACAATAAAATAATAATAACAATAATAATAATAAAATATAATAAAAAAATATTAAAATTTTAAAACTTTAGTAATCTGTGGAATTGTTTTATTAAATGTTTATACGTACTGCTTTGATATTGTAAAAAGATCAGTGAACAATAAAATAAATAAAAGCAAATAAAAATTATAAAGTAGTTCCAATTTTCTTAAATGCTTCTACAAGGGAAACAATTTTGTGATTAATATTCGAAACTATTTGAGAAGTGTTTTTCTATTATTCCAAAGCTTGAACTGATGATTGTTTTTCCATTATTTGTGTTCTCCAATTGGCACATGTATTAAAAATCTAGGGAAATATTACATCAGTATTTTAAACTCAAAACGGTTCTAGACAAAAATTATGACTACTCTGAATTTTACCACCATGCCGATTACCGATAAGGATTAGATAGTATGCAATTTAGCATACCTGAATTCATTAAAAAGCACGGATTTCATTTAGTTATCAATAACTTAGTGAATACTTTTCAGTTTGATTTAACATTAAACTTATATTTTAATGATTGATTGTAATCAATCTAAACTTGGAAGGATTTATAATTTAAAGCATTTAAACAGGAAATTGTTCAAACGTTTTGAGTATGATGACAATCTTATGCAAATACCTTAACTTATTTTAATCATTTAAAGAAGTTTAAGTAAAGGAATGATAGAAAGAAGGAATTAAGGAGAGTTACAAACGGAAAATCAAACACATAAAGAAATAAAGCTAATCTTATTATTTAGAGAGAGAGAGAGAGATCATTATTTCATTAATGAATAATCCTTGATAGATAATGTTAAAAAATGCAGGCAAGTTTTTAATGCGAATACAAGTGGATACATTTTAATAATTTCAGAAAAAATATTAAATTTAATTCCAACTAAAATGTGGGTTAATATATCACAAGTTGTTAAGCAAATGAATAGTTGATACTCTAAAGGCTGATTTACACGCTACCAGTGCCAAAAACATCAGCCGATAAGTTGATTGGAAAGTCACTGTCACGCGTTAATTGGAACGCCAGTTTTGCGTTGACATAGTGTCAGCAACATGATCAATACAGCGATTGAGTGATCACTGCGACACCTGCCGGTGGTCACGGGAGGGCTCAGGTGATTGGATGACGGAATTTGACTAGCCAGTAAGAAAATATTTGATTTGCAGGAGATGCCAACAGGCAATCATATCACAAATAGGCTTCTCCTGGAACTGGAATAATGCTTTAATTCGATTCTAGCTGTGACGTCACAAGACTGTCGATAACAACTGGTATGCCGAGTGGTGGCACGTAAATCAGTCTTACGAAATAACCAATGATAGTCCGCGGTCACTCTCATTTTTGCGACAGTTCTGATGACGTCATCCCAAAGTGAAAGAGGTTAAAGTTAAGAGGTAGCCTTTCTACTCTCTTCTAACCTTAGCTAATTTGAGCTAAGAGTAAACAACTTGGAATAGTTTTGTTATCTGAAGATAGAATCGGTTACAAGAATCAGTTAGAAAATATTGTTCCGTGCAGGATAACACACAATGGAGTGCTGTTACTAATTTCTGAAGAGAAGTGTACTTAAAATTCTTAATATTACGCAGGCACACATATTTTGATTAATTCAGTACTTACGATGATAAAGATAATTTTTACTTTCAATTACCCATATGTATTACATAGGGTAATGAAAGTATAGTTTTTGGTCAAATATATATATATATATATATATATATATATATATATATATATATATATATATATATATATATATATACATATTTTGCATTTTTTCACGTTTTGGAACTTCCTGATTTCAAAAAAATGATCTAGAAAAATATCTGTCTGTGTGTATATGTGTCTGTGGTCAGCAAAACTCACGAATAATTTGACCTACAATGCTCAAATTTGGTGTACAGGTAGGTGATGGCACAGGGACATACCATTAAGGTTTTCGTAAAAATAGCGCATTGAAAAAAATCATGTTTTTCAGTAATTGCTAAAAAACGGCTCTAACGATTTTGTCCAAAATCGCTGTGGTTAAGGTGTTAAAAAACATCATTACCTCCGAAATTACCATACAAATGCTTTAATGGCGTAAAAAGTTGAAAAACGAATGCCTTTAACACAGAGTTCTACTGCCTTGAGCATACCTCATCAATGATAATTTGTTCTCTCCCCAGTTTCACTTATAAGAAAGGATAGTATAAAAATTACTGAAAGTATATCGCCAAAATTATCTATTTAACAAAGGTGTTTTTTTTTTTTTTTTTTTTCCCATACAAGAATTATGGCAAAAAATATCGCCAATTTGGCCATTTTTTGTAAATGAATGATGAAAATATAAAAACGGTAAGTGACACAAATTGACAACAGTATTATAGTGTAATTGAGAGCTGTGCGATGTTCCTCACCCCTAGTTTAGCTTTTATTTAATTCACTTTTCAAAATGTAGGTGTTTTATTTTTAGAATCGTCTAATGAATATGTATTACAATATGTAATACACATGCTTATGAGAACATGAGGAAATTATACCTGTAGAAAATATAAGGTATTAGTTCAAACATTGGCAACCAGGAGAAAATTTGGCACTGAAATTCTTATGTTGAAATTGACTTTACAAATTTATGAATAGAGTTTAGAGCAAACAATTTGTTTCAGATATCTGTTACATAACTGTTCACCTTAAAGCTTCATTGGGGGAAATTTAAATTAGTTTTAAAAAATTTGAATACTTTTAATTGAAAAATATGTTTATTTTCTATATGAATAAATATATTTTTATTATTTAGTGAATAAATATATTTTTATCACTTAGATAATGTTTTTTTACTACTATATTTCTCTATAATCTTAGTAAAATATGTACTCAAAATTTTACGAATATCTGTTAAATACAACAAATTTCATTGTATTACAAAACATTACATAAAAATTAACTCACCCTGATTTCTAAATAGTGTCTTGTATCGAATTTTAGGCTGCGAATTAAGTAACCAATACTAATATATAAATTTCAATCAAGTATTTGATTAGTAAAGTATGTATTAACAAAGAATTTTTAGTTAGAACTATGTAATAATCTAATATTCAATCTGGTATTTGTTATGACGTAGTTAAACACTGCATCGCTATTGTTATCATATAGAAAGTTCGTGAAAAGGACGTTTCCTCTATTTCGGCGTTCGACGTAGAAGCGAAAATACATAAAATCGCTTCCACTTTATGTTTGTCTTAAGGTTGAGGACAATACAGCATTAAAGTGTGAAAATAAAATATAAGATTGTAAAATCACAATTCAGTGAAAATTTCGCAGTGCATGCATTTTATATGTTTTATTTCAGGCTTTTATAAGGCAATAAATTAAAATGTCTTAAGAAATCTTGGGAGTATAAAAATAGAAAATGAATTCTATATTTAGCATCTAAAACACATCAATGGAATTGGGAACATTTTTAAAGAACATTATTAATTAATCATATTTGGTAACAGTACCCTTGAATACATTCAAACCTACAACTAATAAACTGAAATGCGCAATGACTGATGTCAGTGTTTTGATCACCCAACCAAAAGATGAGCTTTCGAAAAAGAAGAGTAGCGACGTCATAAAAATACAAAATGCGTTTCAACCACAAATGTGATCAAAGACTATCTTATGAAAACTATCCATAAGTCAGATGCAATTGCCCACTTCCTTTGTCTGAAATGTCCTTACTTCCCTACCACTAGATTCATAAAAAAATAGGTATATATTATATTATATAATAGAAATTTGAGGAATTATAAAAATTATCCACAAAACAAAACTTTTAAGAAGTAAATTCATTCAGTTTTCTTCAAATGACTTGTCTTGTTCAGTTGTTTAATTAACAACAACGAACATGCTTTGAAACAACACAGAAGCTTTTGAAAACTGTCGTTGTAAATTAGTCCCAAAACCAGTATCGAAACTAAAGTACAAATATTTCAAGATTAGCGGAAATGTTGTTACATAGAGATAAATCCAACGTTTTTCGTCAGGTTTATTGGGTAAGACGGCGAACAAATTCCAATGAAGAGAAATACCATTCAAACCGTTTGAAGCTGTTAGCACTTGAGTAGTAAATGACTCGATGACTCGATTAAGTCCCTAATTAATTGGTCTTAAATTTACATTCCTTACTAATTGTTCAGAAATAACTTATTTGAGCACTCAAAAGATTATGAAACATCAAATAGCGAGATTGACCAAACAACTCAGTGAGTTTGAATTTGATATTAAATATAGACCAGGCGTACTAATGGCTCACGTTGATACACGTTGTCAATCACCAGTTGAGAAATGAACCTGCATATGAAATAGATATTAGTAGTTCTGTAGAGCTAACACGTGAATCGAAAGTATTTTTTATTTCTACTGAAAAAGATCAAGCAGCTCTAATACAAGCACAATTTCAAAAATTCTCAAATAATTTTTTGAAAAATCCGAAATCAAACCGCACTCCAGATGAACGTCATTAATTGATAAGTTTGAATGAATCAGAAGAGTATCTTATCGTCTTCATAACGTACCGGATGGTAAAAGCGATATACAGGAAGTTATTCGTAATGCCGAAATCAATCCGTAAATATCTTGCTGTTCATTTTCATAACTTCTCGGGTCACTTTGGAGTTGATAAAGTTATAATGATGAGGCTTCAACAGTTCTGGTTTCCACGTAAGACCAATTACATCAAATAGAATATACTGCAATGTGTATTTTGTGAATTTACGAAGAAACCTCAATGCAATACCACATAGTAAACGACCATCCGAAATCCTTAGCAAGGATTTTGTTGGCCCATTCATTACAAATTCAGCCCGGAATAATGAATTAGATTTTATGGACAATATATATAAAAAAAAAAATGTTCGCCTACACCCAAACACAAGAATCTCATCTAAGAGTATTCTAAAATATCTTGATGAATTTATTAATGATTTTGACTCTCCGAGTCGAATAATTACAGATAGAGGCAGCTGTTTGACTTTTTCAGCATTTGAAAACTATTGCAAACGTCTAGGAATCAAGCATACATAAATTTCCAGTCAAAAACCCAAGGAAAATTAGCAAGTTCAGTGAATAAATCTAGTCCTCATTCCAATGATATCTTCTCACGACCAAACAGAATCTCATAAAGATCAGAACAAAATGTTACCAGAAATACAGCGATGCATTAACTGGTTTCCGAGTAAATAGACAGGGAAACACCTTTCTAACTTTTGCATGGATACAAGCCATTAAAACTTGAGTACTGCCGAGAAATCTACTCCCAACGTCAGATGACTATTGAAATCTGATGGAACTACGTGAAAAGACGCCAGAAAACATTCTCAGAGCTCAAGAACAAACTAAAAGAATTTAAAATAGTCACTGCTACTAGGCGTATGCATATTGTATAAGGTGATGTAGCTGTCGTAAACCAATTACCAGAACAAAAGGCATTATCCAGTAAAAAAAATAAAAAATATTGAGGCCTTTTATCAGTTGCCAAAATGTTACCTTCTGACACATACTGAAGTACTAATCTTCGCACAGTTGGATAGAGGGAGAAGACAACAGAATTATGTTTTGTACACTGCTGTGTATGCCATTACAGCCCGATCCCATGCATCTCAAGTGAAGCTGTTCCACCTTGTTGCCGAACAAGATGTATCCAATGGTGAAAATATAGCCGACGACAATGATATAAACACTTGAACTTAATTGCATATGAACTCTCAAGAGCTTACGAACACACAGATAACCATTTCAATGAGACATCTTTAACTGAAGAAGGCCATGGAAGATATAACCGAATCAAAAGATCTAAAATTGCCGTTTCATCAGAAAGACTGCGTTTCAACGGAGAAAGGGGAAGCCCTTAATATCAGGATGGTGGATTGTAAACAATATATTTGAATTGTGCGTCAATGGAGAGGTGAGGGGGGGGGGGGGATCAGTGATTGCTTTATAGTTTTTAAAACATACGTTGTCCTTAAAAAGGAGGTTAGAAAATATATGTCTTTTTAAATCCTGTATATTAACTTCGATTTTGTGTATTTATTAGGAGGCCTAATTAACCCCTTTGCCGTCATCTGATCGGGCTGAAACTTGGCTGATAGATTCAATGTCGATAACAATGCATTCTATCAAATTTTGGGGCTGTAACTCTCACTAAAAGGTCGCTTTTAAAGAATACTAATAAACCAACTAGCCGTTATACAATCGCGTTAAAATAGAATTGAACCGACTATTGTTGAAATTACTCTTTTCCTGTTGCCAAATTTTTTTAAATAAATAAATAATAAAATTGCTTTAATCGGAGTAAATTAAAGATATTGGATGTGGGTGTGACGTTCATTTTTAATTTCGAAATGTAGTTTGCCGCACATTTTGTTCATATAAATGTTTTTGATATTTAAAATTAGATGCAAACACCAAGCACATGGTGTTCGTTCAGAGAATCGGCGCTGTGTTAAGGAATATAAAAAAATTTGCAATGCATATAAAGGCCTTATTTTTATGGGTTATATTATTATTTGTATATGATGTTTTAATTACCATTTACATATATATCTAAAAATTTTCTTATGGTAGTCAGACAGTATACAATTAACAGTTAGAGAGAGAGAGAGAGAATTGCGACCTCAATTTTTGAGAATTTATGAATCTTTACAATAAAATCACGATATTAATATTTGTAGCATGAACCTTCTCTTTCAATGATGATCCTCTCACTAATGGCACTCAGTCACAGCAAATAGTTTTCCTTGAACAGCTATCCCAAATAGCATATATACTCTGGTTAAAATCGCACAACACTGGCCGACCCCAATGTGGATCATTGTAGACAGGCTGTTTCTGTAGATCTTGACCAAACGCCCAGTGTTGGGTAAAATTTATTTCTTTAGGTGAAACAAAGTGCAAAAAAGTGGATAGTGAAAAAGTGATTGCTGGCAGGTGATTTAAAACGCAACGCAGACTCCAAAGAATTAAAACCATTTGTTGATAGTTTAGTTAATTTAGACTCTTTTTATTACAAAGATCCAACTTTTGCACTTTGGTTCGCCGAAATAAATCGTGTCACATGATTCGCCGAAACAATCATAATTTAATCATCTGGCTCCCTAGGTTGCCAGATGATTAAATTAACTTACAGCAATCACTTTTACTTCATCCACATCTCACACTTTGTTTCGCTGAAACAAAACTATAGTGTTATAAGAAAGAACGGGGGCGTAAAAAATATGTTTTGTGAAGGTTTTGACCATCGATATAGATAAACTATTGGATAGACTGCTTAACGCTGGGAAAATAAAGCCGTTGCCAGATGCCGATGATTGGATACAAAAAAATACGGATTGCCGAGTATTGAAAATAAAATTTTGGGTTGTACACAGCAGAAATGTCAATAGTAGACCTTAATTAGTAATAATGTGCAAAAAAATATTTATTCTAGAATTTCACAAGATTTTTCGCATTCCCATCCAACTATAAAAGTGAACTGTGATTGGTTAATCACCCCATCAGCTTTGCAATCCCCGGCGCGTTTTTCTCCTTGCATTGAAATCGGAGCAATCTATCCAGTTGTTTATCTATATCAGTGTTAGCCATTACGCGCCCCGCGACAAATTTTTCTACTGCCCGCCGGCAAAACAGAAGATAAAAAAAAAAAAAAAAAAAAAATCAAATTTCACGGTATGGACTTTTTTTAAAAATACATTATTGTAATTTTATCGAAATAGTATGTGTTAACTATGTAGAACAGAATTCTTCACTACGTGCTCTATGAAACTACATGAAGAAGCTTTGGCTTTCAGCAAGATGGTTTTCATCAAGAATAAATAGAGGAATAACTTAAATAAATATCATTTGGACAATTTATTAAGATTGGTTGCAACAAATGCTGCGACAGACGTCGACTCTATCATAAAATAAACTGTACGATTTTAACTATACCATCGTCTCACAATTGATATCGACTAAAACTGAGTAATCTGGAATTTCAGTTTAAATACTTTTATTAAAAGTTAGATCAAGTCCCATTGTCTCGTTGGAACACAAGATTCACTGCTTTTTAGACTTTGATTTACCAATAATGAAAATTATTATTATTATTTATTTATTTGGAAAAAGAATCAATTATCAATTGTAATTTTATTAAAGTAAAAAAAATCAATATTTCTTTTCTGTTTTCAAAAATGCTATATATTGCTAAATCGCTAAAAAATAAAGATACATGTATTGGTGTATCAGCCCCGCGAAAAGCTTCAACATAAGACATACGGCCGGTGTCAAAAAGTTAGTGGCAAACGCTGATCTATATCGATGGTTTTAACTTGTTTATATATAAAAAAAAAATGTGTATTTTGGAACGATGATCGAGTTTGGGCATAGTTTGGTCCATCTTCCCAGAACCCCTGTTTGTGACATTGTCTAATACCACTGCGGTACCTGGGAAAGCTTATTTTGGCAAACATATTTCTCCCGCTTTTCACTTTAAATTAAACTGAACAAACTCAAACCATCAAAAACTCCATCCGACACATCCACACCTTAAGCTGTCAACTCTCTCCCAAATCTATAACTCCCTAAATCCATAAACCACCCTCTTTTTTTTAACCACCGTGTCTTTTAAACACGTGAAGTTAATCCCGACTATCCCTCTTCTTCGTGACAGCTTGATCCACTAAGTACCATGCCTGAAAATAGTCCCGGAAGGTCAAAAATGAATATTTCTATCTTTAATATGGCAACGAAGAAGTACCATCTCGTTGTCAAGGTTACCACACTCTATTTAACTCTCTGGCTATGGGCCAAGAGAGAGAGAATCTCGGTCAAAAGTGGTCTTGACTTATTATTCTTTTTATGTCTTATTTTTTTATACTTTTTCCTCGTTAAGGCATAAATGTCTGCACGCGATGTTTAAACCGTAGTTTATTAGGTGCTCAGGGATTTATTTCTGTAGATATGGGTATAGGCGGAGTAATGAGTGCAGAAATTAATAGTTTACTACTGAAAGATAATACTAAGTTTTAGCTTCATTCCATCATTTGGCAAGGAATATTTGTAGAGTAATGTTAATTCTTTAATTGGACTTTATCAAGAATGAGCTTATCAACTAATTTAAAGTTTTGATATTCTCTTATCACAATTGTTACAAAATTATCAACTGTCTATAATGATCTTTTGTTCAGTCTCTATGTCGCGAAAATATTACTCATCACTTTTTAATTATATTTTATGTCATTCTTCAAAATGAAATAAACAACTAGTACAAATAAGTTGTGAAATGTGGTTTTCACATGAAGAGATTTATAAACCAACAATGTACTTTTTTGATTGAATAAAAAATTTTAAACCAGCAATTTGAAACAAAATATACCATTAACTTGGTGAGTTACATCCTCAAACGGATTTCGTTGAGGAAGCCATGAAATAATAATAAGAAAAATCATGCCACAATTCGAATTCCTTAATCGTTATCGTTTGAATGCAATAAATATTTCCTATTTTTCATGGTTTTCATTCCTTCAGATACTGAAGTTGGTAAGAGAGTAGCCATCTTAACAATCTTAACAGGAAAATAATTACGAAATCTAGCAATTTAAAATCGAAACCCTGCAATGAAATGAGTTCCAAGAAAAGAACAAAATATTCTATTTCGAACGAATTCGAGCCGGACGGCGAAACGGCAGAAAATAATCGTTTCCGTTCGGTTCTGACTCTCCTTTTCCAACTAATGGTGTCCCCTTTCCGGGCTTTCGGTCACAGTTAAAGTGAACGGCGCTTCCATCTGCAAGAAATACAATTCCGAAACAGGAAAGGGGATGGTATCTCCAGAAATAATAATAATAATCGTTTGCCCCACCCCCATTCCTTTTCCTGCTTTCAGGGTAAGAGGAATGATATCGGACTTTGAGAGATATGCCCTCCAGGGAGGCACCTCATCCTGGAAAAAGGGATCGTCTGCGTTTTCTTTAGATCTGCAATTCTTTCCGCAATCCTGCTTCAATATTGTTTCTGAAAATACTTAGGTCGTTTTGCGGAAGAAGGTTGATAGATGTTTATTATGTTTGCTGCTTCTGATATTAAACAAGTTGAATAGTATCTGCTACTAAATTGCCGTTTTTATATTCTGTTGCGTTTGCTGCATTTGGAATTGATGTTTCGAAGCAGAGAAATAATTATTTAATGCTTGGTAAACAACTGCGCTGGTCTCGATTCCGGTCTTTTAAAAGTACCACTTTAATTAGATTGCTATATTACTACAAATACTTATTAAATGACGTGAGTGACATTGGTTAACTTAAAAATCACCATTTGTAAAAATTCTACTTGTAGGAAACAACGGGTGGAATTTAAAAAACATATTTTTTAAACATTAAAGTTGTAGAAAACTGAGAGCTATTTACTGATTTTTTTATCTGTAATGTTTTATTTATTTTTCTATAGCACTAATAAACAAAAATCTGATGACTAAAGTTGCAGAATATATGCCAATATTTTAAAGAATTATGAGAAAGAAAAAAGAGAAAACCGTTAATCAAAATTGCAGATAGAATTTCAAATTATTTGAATTCTTTTTCCCAAACTAGGAGGCTACAGCCCCTACTCGCTGAGGCTCCCTTTAGTCTGATCTCGCTACGTTTGCGGTTTGCTAATAAAAATACTTAATAACTAAAAATTCCTCGTCAATGAAAGTGTTGTGACGCGTTCCAAAACAGTGTTTTGACGCGAAATCAAAAAGTTATAAAATACTCTCTTTAAAATATCGTGCAGAAAATGGTCTTTGTAAACAAATCAACCTCGAATCTAACTGAAAACCAATTCTCAAAATCAAGGTTGCCAGATTTTCAGCCACTTTTTACTACTATGAAATAAAAGAAAATCTTTCTATATATAAGGCAAAGCCCTCACTCACTCATCACTAATTCTACCACTTCCCACTTAATCACAACTCTGAAAATTAGCACAAATATCAACAATGGTAAACATAGAAAAAGTAAGCAATTCCGATCTCGATTAACCCACTTTAAGGGGTCGAAAAGGGGTTAAACATTCTAAACGAGGGATATTCGAATGTCCCACTTCCCATTTGGTCACAACTCTGAAAATTGGGGCAAATGACAACAAAGACAAATATAGAAAAAGTTAGCTATTCCGATATCGATTAACCCACTTTAAGGGTTCGAAAAGGGGTTAAACGTCCCAAACGAGGGATATTCAAATGTCCCACTTCCCATTTGGTCACAACTCTGAAAATTGGTACAAAAAATTACAATGGTAGGCATGAAAAAACTAAGCTATTCCGATCTCAATTAACCCACTTTAAGGGGTCGAAAAGGGGTTAAATGTTTCAAACGAAGGATATTCGAATGTCCCACTTCTCGTTTGGTCACAACTCTGAAAATTGGTACAAATGACAACAAAGACAAATATAGAAAAGTAAGCTATTCTGATCTCGATTAACACACTTTAAAGAGTGGAAAAGGGGTTAAACGTTCCAAACGAGGAATATTCGAATGTCCCAGTTCTCATTTGGTCACAATTCTGAAAACTGGTACAAATGTCAACAGACGTAGTAAAATTAAGCTATTCCAATCTCGATTAACCTACTTTAAGTGGTGGAAAAGGGATTAAACGTTCCAAACGAGGGATATTCGAATGCCCCATTTCCCACGTGGTCACAACATTGAAAATTGGTGCAAATGACAAAAAAACAAACATAATAAAAGTAAGCTATTTCGATCACGATTAGCCCTCATTAAGGGGTGGAAAAGGGGTTAAACGTTCCAAACGAGGGATATCCAAATGACCCACTTCCAATGTTATCATAATTCTGATATTTTGGTGCAAATGTTAAGAAGGGCAAATATAGAAAAAAATAGTTATTAAATATTAGTTATTAGTTAAAATTATTAAAAAGATCCAAAGGGGGGGATATTCAAATGTCTCATTTCCAATATATTCTCAATTATTAATTTTTGAAAAAATGTCAGCAAATGAAAGTTCCTATTTTGATAATTCAAATTGCCGAGATCGAAATGTGAGCAAGCGTCTGAAGTGTAAAATAAATTAATGTCTTTTGATTGCTGAAATGCACATGGTAAAATTTCCTAGAGCAGCACGGGTATTCCTCTAGTATAATAATAAAGCAGAGTCTGTGGATTTTTAGAAAGCTACTTAAAATAAGCATAAAGCTATGAAATTTTCAACACAAGTAGTTTTGGCCTTCTAATTGTATAATGTTAAAATACTAATTAGTGTTTTTTAATTAATTTTTTAATTAATGTAAATATTTCTTACAAAATGGTCTTCTAAATGGCTACAACTCTAAAATTTTCAACATAAGTAGTTTTAGCCTTCTAATTGGACTTTTAAAAAACAGAATTTTAAAATTTTGATTAATTTTTTTAATTAATTTTTTTTTTACAAAAAGCTACTTGTAATCGTCCTAGAACTCTGAAAATTTTAACAGAAGTAGTTTTGGCCTTCTAATTTTGCTTTTCACAAACACATGTTAAATATTTCAAAGGGTTGAGGGATGTTGTATTATTATATTAATGGAGTTATCAATAGGGGAGGGGATTATAATATTAAGGATTTACATAGAAAATAATTGTTATTGAGTGAAGCGAACTTATGCTTATGCAGAAATGAACCTTTCAGCGAGTGAAGCTAGTGTTGACCAAGCCTTATAGCTTGAGTTCAACATACACAACGCTAGGAATACCTTGGATCACAGTTGGCTGATGACCACGAAGAAAGGGGGACCGTTCCCACAAAAAATGCGAGGTTTAGATAAAAAACGTATTGTGTACCCACGAAGGGAGAGACTCATAAATCCGAGCCAACTCTTTGAACTTGAGAAAAGCATGACAGATCTTAAAATCCGGGTGCCCCATAAAATAAGTTGGAATCTCAAAAATTGACAACGGGTTAGAATAAGTACCATTTCTGGAGCAGCGCTGGCCCAGGTGTCTGGATGTGGGGGAGAGATTTGAGAGATTTAATAGCCAGGGGGGCTTGCAACCAATGGTAAGAAAATAGGTGGGTTTAAAATTTAAATTTAGGCAGAGTTCGGAACTCTATTGGTCCGGCAAACGGATAGGGAATTAGCTTGGCTTCCTGAGAGATTGGTTACATTTGGGGCCTCCCCGGGTCTCGGAAAACGGTAAATATCGGGACTTAGACGAAAAAGGGAATTATTATTCTAGAGGAGAGGCTAATTAAGTTGGACTATTCCGGTGGTTAGAGAAGGCCTTGAGCATAGTGATAACAGTGATGGCGAGCAATGACCAGGCGAACTGGAAGTTTTCCAGTCGATACATCAGAAATAGTAAGTGATGTTTCGTGATTTCCGATCACCCTCTGCACTCTCAGATAAGGACTAAGTTGTTAGAATTGAACATTATGATTATCGACATTATTTAATGCAGTATAATCGTTGATCTTAGTTAATTAATTAGTATGGAGTTTTATGGACTAATGTATTCTGTAGAATATTGTGAGCTGAATTTAATAAATTAATATGTTAATTAACTATCAGTGTTATACTTCTTGTGTTGTTGTTAATTAATCAGGTTTTGGGTTCCACTATTACGAAGGCCAGAATAAGGTAATATGACTTATTGAAATTGAGTTAATTGAACTATTTCATTTTTGTTAATATGTTACGGAAGAGTATGGTAAGAGTATTACTCAACACTAGTTCATGTTTGCGCAGCAATTAACCTTCCATCGTGCGAATTGAGCTTGTGCTTTCTCAATAATTTTGATATTATTATTATTAAATATTTATTCTATTGAGTGGGGAAATTGGTATTAAGTAGAAAAGAGTTTCATTTAATGTTTTCAGTCATTATTTTACATATTTCTTTATTATTTTTTTTTTTTTTTTAATCTAAAGTATGGGAAATGTAACCTCCGTAGAATGTCGCCACCCCTGTTTTTTTAAGTGTTAGCTGAAGAAATAAACCTGATTAATAATATATTTGTGGATAAATATGGGTTCAACATTTATAATCACAAAGAAAAGCAATTATTTATATTGAAAAAAAAATAAAAAAAAATCGAAAAACTATATAAAAAAAATTCTTACCGGACCGGCCTATTTTTACAGACGCTGACCGCCCTTGCGATTTCACCGACAACCTTATGGTCAGTATTCCCCTGTTATCAGTTAATTCCTAAGGTAAGTCACAAAGAACTAGAATGTGCCGACTCCCGAGTCCCTTACAAATGAATTCCAGATGTTTATTCTTTTGAAACTTTAAATCTGTAAAACGAGTTTTTCCTTTAATATTTAACTAGTGCAGAAAAACATGTTGCAGTAAGGGCTAGTTTTGCATTACTATCTACGTACAACCATGTCATCTAGTTATGTTATTTACATCCGGTGAATGTATGAATCCGGTAATTTGTATGAATAACTAGTGTGCTCGGTGTTTCTACTTCCTGACAGTAAATTAAAAAACTTACCCTTCTTAGCAAATTTTACGACAGCACAAAATCGTCTCCCAGTCTTGCATGTCACTGATGTATGACACTTGCGTAGCTTACATCGATATTTGTGAAGTGTTTCCCTTCAGAGACAACTCGCTTTGGTATTGGTATGCATGTGTCAAAGACGTGACATTTGCGTACACTTAAAGTAGTTATTTGTTTCATTTGAGGGCTTTATAGTTTAATAAAAATACCAGGTAGGCGACGATAGTCTGATTTTCGGGAAGTGTACACTTCTATTGAAAATTAATGAAACGCTTTGTAAATAACTTATGGAACAATTAACATTGGAGATAAATAACTGCTCATATTTGGCTATTGATGAGATTGAACCCAGCGATACCAAAAACAAAATTTCGAACTTTTTTTTTGTCGTTTAATAGCTATTTGCAAAAGTTTTCGAATTTAAAAGCAGTATAAAAGGTGTTGGGATTATATTTGAAAAAAGCGGTAGGTATACCTTTTTATTACCCTTTCTAAGAAATACTAGTAATTTAATTGCAGAAAAAATACAAGTTGAAAATTATCCCGAAATGTCTAAGACACTTTTTGACAATTTATCTTAGCAAATGCCGCATGCTCAGCAGTAGCATTCATTTTCCTATTTAAACTACTCATAAATATTTTTCGAACAAATTTACTATTGGTAAGTAGTTAGAAATAAAAGCGTAAAGTGGTACAAGATCTGATATTTGTTCTTGTTAAGATTTACGTCATGTCATAAGAAAATGGCGAACTGAAGTTTTTCCAAAACAAGAATATCAAAATAGTGATTTTGGTGACAAATTTGGTAAGAATACTTATCACCAAATATCTAAGTTCTAAATCCCAACGCTTTATTTTGTGCCAACATGCAAACTTTCCGGAATTTTACTAGGGAAGAAACTGCAATTGAATTTTATATCACTATTATCAACATTTTCAAACTAATATATAGCACATTTTTGTTGGACAGAATTAGTAGTTTAGAATTAACAGTTTCACAAATTGACTTTCGGGCAAATTTTTGGTTAATTTTGGTTCTGAAATTCTTCTCGATGATACATTTCATTTGAAGTATCACACATGTGTGTGACGTTTCTAGTTTTGTCTGAAAATATTGACCTTATACAGACGGACAGAGCCTTACTATCAATATTAGTGTAGGATAGAAGGGAAATATTGACCTTATATAGACGGACAAAGCTTTTGTATAAGTTTCAATCAACAATAATGAAGGATAGAAGCTAAACATTGACCTTATATAGACGGACAAAGCTTTTATAGCAGTTTCAATCAACATTAGTGTAGCGTAGAAGCTAAGCATTGACCTTATATAGAAGGACAAAGCTTTTGTATAGGTTTCAATCAACATTAGCGTAGAGTAGAAGCTAAACATTGACCTTATACAGACGGACAAAGCTTTTGCATAAGTTTCAATTAACATTAGTGTAGAGTAGAAGCTAAACATTGACCTAATATAGATGGAAAACATTTTTGTATAAGTTTTAATCAACATTA
The DNA here is from genome assembly GCA_963978545.1 of Linyphia triangularis. Classification (NCBI taxonomy): domain Eukaryota; kingdom Metazoa; phylum Arthropoda; class Arachnida; order Araneae; family Linyphiidae; genus Linyphia; species Linyphia triangularis. The sequence continues at coordinate 34,434,122 of OZ021730.1, forward strand.
GTGTGCATTAGAGAAGCTAAAAATTGCCTACTTAGTTTACATAGTTTGTCGTGGTACCAACTTAGTCGGTATTTTACTACTTCATCTGAATTATACCAACTGACAAAAAATTACCAAATCTAATTCAAATACATAAACAGACAAGATAGAAAAGTATACCAACCATAAGTAAAACTAAACTACAAACTCTACTACAAAGGTACATCTCTCTTTGCTTCAAAATGTTTCGATGTTGATATGGTAAATACGGTATTAGAGAGGTCAAATACTATGTACGGCCTATGTCTTCCATCAGATCATAGTTGCCATGAATAATAATAGAGTGATTTAATCTGGACTTCCGGTAAAAGTGTCTATTCAGTTTAACCTGATGATGTTCAGTAGGATCTATCTGAGAATGGATCCTACTGAAAATTACTTAGAAGTAGCTTCTTATTACTTATTTCTTTAAATACTAAGTAATCCAGTGCTAGTGTTTGAAAAATTAGTAGCAGGGAATGCCTTCTCTTTCAAAGAAAATCGTTTTAATAATCAAACAATTAAAAAGATATAACTGATAAAAAAGAATACAGATAAAAAAATTCCAAACAAAATATAGAATACCATTAAAAAAGCTAATTTTCCAGAAGCTATTTTCAACAACCTCCAAATCCAGTAAAAAAATATTCTATTGACAATTCTTAGTCCTAATCTCGAACAAATATTAATGTCAAACAACGCAAAAACTACCAAGATTCACACACTGCCTTGCTACCGCTTTTAACGCGGAGACAATACAAAATGAATAATAGATTAGATTGATTACATTTCCTGATAAAGATGTCGGATAAATCGATGCAATCCTCCTTCTTTTATACGGAACTGAAGTACCAATTGTTAGTGAAGGAAAAAATAAATATTAGCAAAGCATGCAGTTCTCCGATAGAGAAACATCTTCTAAATTGCATTTATAAAATTGATTGGCGATAACAGGTAAAGGGTTCTTGCTTCCTGCTAAGATTTCCATACATTTAAAAGGAATTATTCTTTTGAAGATGATTAAAACAAAGGAATAGCTGAATGGAAATTAAAGATGTTTTTTATTGAATTTATTATTTCAGAAAACTCAAATATTAAGGTTTCAATAAAAATTGGTTATTTAGAGGAAGACTCATACAGTTTACTGAGAAGAGGCTTAGCTGCGGCGTCAACAAAAAATCTATTAAACAAATTTGTTGGATAATAACCATGAAATATACTACGATTTCTTTTGCAATTTATGTTTAGATATACAAACTAGGGGTGTGGAACATAGCACAACTTTCAATTACACTGCAATGCTGATGTCAATTTGTGCCATTTACCGTTTTTATATTCTCATCATTCATTTAGAAAAAAAATCCCCAGTTTGGTGATAATTTTTGCGGTAATTCTTGTATGAGTCTAAATTCAATCAATTCGATTTTTTAGCTATTTTCCACGTTTCCACCTGATTTCAAAAAAGTGATCTACAAAAAACGTCTGTCTGTGGTCAGCATAACGCCAGAACAAATTGACCTACGATATTCAAATTTGGTGTGAGGTTTGGTGATAGCCATGGGACCTACCATTAAGGTTTTTTCGTCAAAATCGCGAATGCGCATAAGGTAGCTATCATTGAAAAAAATCATGTTTTTCAATGATTGCTAAAAAAACGGCTCTAACGATTTTGATCAAAATCGCTGTGGTAATGCCTCTTAAGGTGTTCTAAACATCCCCGGGTCCGAAATTTCCGTAAAAAAGCTTTAACGTTGTAAAAAGCTAACGCAGCCTTCTTGAACATAGCTCGCCTACGATCGTTTTTTTTTTTTTCTCTTTTCCTCAGTTTCACTTAAAAGAAAAGATAATATAAGAATTAACGAAAAGTATATCACCAAAAACACCATTTTGGCATGTTTTTTTTTTTTTTTTTTTTTTTTTTTTTGTGTGTGGAAAAAACACTAATAAAAGAATTTTTGCAGAAATCGCCACCAAACTGGCTATTTCTTCTAAGCGAATGATGAAAATATAAAAACGATAAATGACACAAATCGACATCAGTAACATGGTGTATTTGAAAGTTGTGCGATGTTCCACACCTCTAGTTTTTTTTTTCTCTTGTACTGTTCTAATTTGAACGCTTTGAGTCACATTGGAATTTTGAAATTCACTTCTATGAATTTCGTTATCCAATTGTTGCGTGACAGCTTAAGCTTCTTTCTTTTTATATGCTAACACAGGGATGTTTTTCAATTTTAGAGGCATACATCTTGGCCTTACATCTTCTTATATATTTGTCTCTAACAAGCTTCCAAAGAGAAATAAGCTTGTTGTGCCATCAAACAATGGAAGAGCGAACTTTATAAAAGTGGATTTCAGTGTCCCAATGGGTCTCAAAGCTTTTAAATTAAAGCAGTGCCATGAGAAAACTGACAAGGCTTAAAAAATAAAGAAGATCCTCATTCTTCCTGATACTATCAGCAGGGTTTAACTTCCTCACAGCATTTCAGACCGAAGCTCTCAACGTTCACTTTCTTTAGAGCCTACTTTAAGTAGAAAAGTGTAAAATTATTTTAGTATATTTGCCCAATACTCATTTGAACAACGACTAGGACCTTTAAGTAGAAAACTAGATTTGTAGTTTCAACGCCTAATAATTTATAGATGATCTTTATAATGCAAACTTTATAATTAACTATATTTGTCCAATACTCATTTGAACAACAATAACGACTAGGACCTTAAAGTACAAAACTAAATTTGCAGTTTTAACGACTAATAATTTATAGATGATCTTCTATGCAAACTGTATAATTCACTATTTAAGATAATATTAATATTCACCAGAAAACAACTGAAAACTGAGAGTGCATTATGGGGCTATTATTATGTTTAGGGGGGTTGTGTAGTGCTAAAAAGATTTTACCCAACCTCCCGATCGAGGAGGTAATCGCAACTGTAGTTGGGATTTTTTTTATTATAAAATACAAATTCACGATATTTTGCGTAATTTTCCTACACAAAAAAGCAAAATACTCTTAATTTAGGTACATATTTTCTCACTAACTTACATCACAACACATGCATAAAGATTTAAGAGTTATTATTAATTAGTTAAAAAAAAGTACCGGCTCGTACAGGCTTCACTGCATGCCTGATTATGTGACATTTAACATCTCCTATTATTGGTTTTGGTTGGATAAATACCGCTATGCTTCTAATCTAATGACAGAGACCTTTCGTTACGCTTCAAATAAAAATAAAAAAGTCAGCTAGTAAAACACGAAGATAATAAATAAATTTTTTTATTTAAACTGTATCTTTGATTGAGCAGACGAAAAAAATATTCAATTGAAATATCAATTTTTAATTTTTGACGCTATATACCATTTTGGTCAGCAAGTCTTCAATTCATTCGTGAAATTGAATGACATTTATCTAAAGACGTGTTATTTTTTTAATTTTGTGTTTGCCATGTGATATAACTATGTATAAAACTGATTAAAATTACATGAAACAAAACGTAATAAAAATTAATAATAAAAAAATAAAACATGTTAGACCTTACTACAACACATTTTTACAGAATCCATTTCATTCTTGGATCCAATTTTTTCCAATTTGCCCAGGGCGTACCAGCTTAAATAAAGGACCTGTCTATCAGCCTTTACTATCATTTGACGAGCTTGCATATTGTTAGGATAAAAAAGAAAGGTACTTACGTGCCAAAAGTAACATCGTGCATGCACTTAAAGGAAAATGACTTCTTGTGTGGATTTTCTGGCGATATTGTCTGACATTTGGGATAATAACGTCAGGCGATATAGAAGACCATAACAAAAAGATTGTTCTGTCCTGTGACAATAGCCATCAATCCTTATTTATGGACAATAACATGATTATTTACGTAGAATGGACCTCTAAAAAAATGCGTGTATGGAGAGTGATACAGTTTCTTTGAAAACATCAAGCAGAGTTTCGGATATTTAAAAAGCGAAAATTAAGTTATTATTATTTGTTTTAATTAACAAGAGGGATTCTTTCGAATCTTTCGATATTCGAAAAAAGTATATAATTTGTGAATATTTGATGGAAGGAAAGGATGATGCGATTTTAATTGAAATACTTAGGAAAAAATTGGGTAGTTTCCTCTACAAAAAAATAATAATAATAGTATTTTTAATCAACATATGGCACTGTAACATAACTGTGAGCAGCTACCTAGTGTTATTCAAATTGGCTAAAGGCTATTAATTATTAAGAATTTGATGTTAAGTGTCATATGGCTGGCTTAGTAGAGTAAAATGTGCCAATTTCAGCTTGTAGAGGTTTTCAGGAGTGCACAAAACGTTTCTCTTCTAAAGTGTCAAATCAGCATAAGCTTATCACTCATTTACAACAAATTAATTTTAGTAATCACTTTACAGCTTTTACAAATCTATGGGTATTGTTTTGCGATTTAAAAATACATCTAAAAGGAATTTAAGACCAAAAGAGGAGTTATCATATTTTCACTCTAAACAGACGATATATAGTAAAAAAACCCTATTTGTTATTTTGTGTTGAAAATACTATTTTTTTATTTTTAACTAGTCATGCATAGGGTAATGAAAGTATAGAATTCGGTAAAATAAAAATTCAATAAAAAAAAAATTCGATTTTTTTTTTTTTTTTTTTTTTTTTTTTTTTTTGTGTGCATTTCTCTACGTTTTGAAACTTCCTGATTTCAGAAAAGTGATATAGAACAAATGTATGTCTGCGTGTGTCTGTGGTCAGCATAACTCCTGAACAAATTGACCTACGATGTTTAAATTTGGTGTGCGGGTTGGTGGTGGCCATGAGACCAACCATTAAGGTTTTCGTTAAAATCGCGCATGATCATAAGGTAGCAATCATTGAAAAAATCATGTTTTTCAATGATTGCTAAAAAACCCGGCTCTAACGATTTTGATCAAAATCGCTGTGGTAATGCCTCTTATGGTGTTCTAGATATCCGCACCTCCGAAATATGCTTTAATAGCGTAAAAAGCTGAAAAACGAATGCCTTCAACACAGAGTTCTCGTGTTTTTTTCCTCCTCCCCCTCAGTTTCACTTATAAAAAAAGGATAATATAAGAATTATCGAAAAGTGTATCGCTAAAATAACCATTTTGAAGGATTTTTTTTAAAGACCATACTAGAACTATTGCAAAAAGTATCGTCAAACTGCAATTTTTTTAAAATGAATGGGGAAAATATAAAAACGGTAAATTACACAAATCGACGTTTGTATTATAGTGTAATTGAAAGTTGTACGATGTTTGACACCCCTAGTTTCTTTTTAGCTTTTCTGTAAAAACCTTACATCTTACACTTAAATGTTCTTAAATGATTTTCTTAAGCATTCTATTAATTTTATATCGAATTGTATCTTCGAATAACAGGGGTTCTTGGCCAAACTGCGTTCCTTCATCCAAAAAGAAAAAGTACTCAACGTGTTCAGAAAAAGATGAAAATATCGCTAATGAGACCTTCTTGAGATAAAAATCTACTCTAATGATCACACTGAAATCTAATAAGTAGTTAAGCCAAGGGGAAAAATTAACGAGTTTCTATTAATGGGTAAATTACGAACTATCTAGTCTTATTTAAATTGATTTTCAGGGTAAATGCTTTTTTTAAAAAGAAATTTCATGGAACTCCAAATCGAATAAACACAATTTTTAGCTATATTTCATGTATGAGGCGGACCGGCATTTTTTTTTTTTTAATTTGTGTAATTATAGAATAACGAACAGCGTCTTGCTAAAAATTATTATTTTTTTAATTAAAAAAATAATTAGGTTATTACATACAGTCAAATAGAAGTAAGAATGTATCGTGTTTTAATTTGTATCTTTCTTTAAATGTGCCCAATTAAAGAACTTCTGAAAAATCCAATTATGAAACAATCTATTTTTCTTGCCACTATTCCTCAATCGGCTAACTTTTCATGCATGTAAACAAATTCGAAATTGATAAAACCTCTGAGCTGTGTATGTCCATTTGGAAGCAAGCCAGTGCTCAAATATCTCTCTCAATCCCGTGACGTCAACTGCTTAGAAGTCATTTAAATAAGAAAAACGATCACTTTCAAATCGAAAAGAAGTGAAGTGATATCAATATCGATTCGACACCTATGATTCCGCCGACGGAATGCTGAGTGATAAATCGTCTGGCTGTCGGAATGTGGCGTGAAATGTCACTTAATCAAAAGCCACGCCCATCCTTTAATATATAGTACAGAAATAGCTCTGGGAATTTTATGTCCTTGGAGAAGGTCTTTTTCATAAGATAGTTAAAAGTCAGTTAGGAAAGAGTTATCGGTTTTAAGGATGTATCAATAACCAGTATTTTTAGAATGAATTATAGTTTTTAAAGTAAGGGGTGTTGAAAATAAGGTTGGTTGATTGTTTTCAGATTATCTGGCGCCGTCAGCAACACGAGGGCTATACTGAGCCGAAACATTCGTCATTAGACAAGCCAACATACATTTACAAACACCCGGGACTTGAACCCGCAACCTCGCGGTCTAGAAGCTAGTATACTAACCACTATACCGTTTGGTCGGCATTGAAAATAAGTAGGTGAAGTTTAAGTCTTCAACTACAGGGTAAGTCAAAACCTATTTGTAAAAATGAATACTTCAAAAAGTAAACAATTTATCACAGTTTAATTTCCATCGTTAAGGGGTACCATTTGGTTAATAATTTACATTTCAGCGTATGCACCCGCATTTTCCACACATTTCTCGAACATTTTAGGTATAGAATCCACAGCTCATCTTAGCATCTCAACTGGAACACTTACAGTCGCCTCCCGGATATTTTCTTCAAGGCTGTATATATCCCTTGGTTTTAACTTGTGCATTTAAAGAACAAGTTAAAATCAAGGGATATTAACAGCCTTGAACAAAGTACCCTGGAGGCGTCTTAGGTATAGAATCCACAGCTCATTTTAGCATCTCAACTGGAACACTTACAGTCGCCTCCCGGATATTTTGTTCAAGGCTGTAAATATCCCTTGGTTTTAACTTGTGCATTTAAAGAACAAGTTAAAATCAAGGGATATTAACAGCCTTGAACCAAGTACCCGGGAGGCGTCTGTAAGTGTTCCAGTTGAGGTGCTAAGATGAGCTGTGGATTCTATACCTAAAATGTTCCGAGAAATGTGTGGAAAATGCGGGTGCTTACGTTGAAATGTAAATTATGAACCAAATGGTACTCCTTAAAAATGTATTCGATGGAAATTAAACTGTGATGAATTGTTTACTTTTTGAAATACCTATTGTTACAAATAGGTTCTGAGTACTGACTTTACAACCACTCTGTAGTTTATCAAGTCCGTGTTATTTAATTTTTTTTACATAATTCGAGAGACCTTTTTTTTTTATATATGTGTGGTAAAAACTTTTGAAGAGAAGACTGCACTTATATATAGTTATAATGCAGCTTATTAGGAGTATATTTTAGACTTCCTGCAATGGGAATATGCTCTCGAAATTTAAAACTGATTTGAAATCATTGTATTGTCAGTAAGTTTCGCCTGACTTTGTGATCAATAGATATAAAAAACATTGTGTTGTATGCTATAAATCCTTAAGGGATATGTGTTAAGAACAATTCGAGAATTTTGTTGTTGTTGTTGGTATACTTGGAAACAGGAAGAAAAGACCCATTCTGATGTTCTGTAATCAAAGGAATGATATCAGGAAAAATAGTGTATGCTCATACCTTGAGGTCTACTATACCATTTGAAATGAGATTTTAGAGGTCTTTTCTTCAATCCAGATTGCTCAGACTTTTTTTTTAATATTTTATTTAAGAAGAATTGTACGAAACATATGATTTTATACATACGTTTGCACATATAGGTCATAAAAACCAAATAATGGAGACCACAGGTTTTGTTATTTCTCAAAGTTAATTACAGCTCTCTTTTAAAATTAAATAACTTCTTCATATCCCCAAATTATGTCTTCATTTAATAAACATGATGATTATAATTAAAGCTTTTTCAAAAAGCTGTAAAAAATAACCTTTTGGTCAGAATGACTTGAAATTTGTCCCGAACATATGAGAAGAAAGGGGAATTGTTATAGCTTAAGAAAGAAAGGTTAATTCGATTTTTTCTTATGCCATACTGTTTCCCTCTTCTTCGAGTATATTCAGGCCAAATTTCAGGACATTCTGACCAGTGGTACTTTTATTACTGCGAATTGAAAGCTGAACCTTAATTAAAATTGCTTATTATATCTACTAACGAATTACATATAACACTGAGCCATACCACTCTTTTTTATTAAGATTTTTATCATTCGAGAACAAAAATAAAAATATGGCAGTATCATTATCAAAAAAATAAATAAAATAACCAGATTTTCGATATTGAAAGTATATAAGAAAGATTTTTCAAATATCATGAAATATTTTTTCAAAATCTTATTAAAAAAGTGTTACTAAGCAATATTATTTACATAAAAGTATGATTAGATGTTACTTGTGAGAGGTGTAAGTAGGGAAAACACTTTTTTTGAAACTCGTAACAAAATAATATTTATAGGAAGTAGAGGTCGGAAATATCGATCAAAATAAATATCGATACTATATCGTTGCATAGAAAAAAATATCGATACATCGAAACATTTTTTTATTTTTTATTTCCAATTTTACCAGAAACGAAGTTTTTCGGGGCAAATTTCTACTTTTGATGAATTTATGCCAAAATTGTTTTAATAAATAAATTGTAAAAATTGTTTTAACAAATAAATTATAAAAATTGTTTTAACAAATAAATTATAAAAATTGTTTCAATAAATTGTATTATCAATTAGAATAATAAAATACATTTGGATGTCAATGCATAAATTCACATTTATTTTTAAAGAACAAATTTTGAAAAATAGTTTACTGCATATTTTACTGATAGAGATGTTTTTAATATTTAAAATTATATGCAAATTCCAGGCACAGGTTGGCAACAGAAACTGCGCTATGCTAATGACTACCAATAAATGATCTCACCTTTCTATTACATTATGTTTTCTTTTTGGTAAGGGAGCCATTTTAACTGTTTCTCAGCCAAGTCTAAACTTTAGTTTTGAAGTTTTTGAAAAGGAAATAAAGAAAATCGAAAAAACACATGGAACTACAAAACGATTATCAAAAAAAACTAAAAATGTTTGAAAATATCGATATATCGGTGAAAAATATCGATAAAAATATCGTTGCATCGATGTATCGCCGACCTCTAACAGGAAGTGGTTGCATAGGTACTTCTACAATAAATGGAACTTTTATTTAGTAAATTGCTAGAATTTCTATTCAGGAAACTTATGAATATTCATAAAGAGACGGTCACAGGAGCTCTGATCTGATATTTTGAAGATTTCAAATTCAGAGAGTTATGGTATGGAAATGGGAGATTTAGTGTTTAATAACTCACAAGAAAGAATGCTTAATATTGCAGGGAACTCATAAGTCAACAGACAGTAATTCAATAGAGACTGTTAGAAGAGAAAAGGGCGGGATATAGAAGTTCTCAGTCTATGGAAATTGGGACAAAATAATAATTCATGTACTTTTGCTTGTTGTTTCTTCTTGCCTCTCTTCGGCTTTTTTCCTCTCTCTTGCTTCTTTCTCTTTTCTTTTTCTTTCCAATAGTTTTCGAGTAAGAACCCTAAAATTATGATAAACAGCTTCGTAACTTTTTCAATGTACGCTCCTTAAAAAAAAATATGTATAAAAATAAGCTTGAATTTTTCCCTTGTACCATGCCCAGGGAAATGATTGAAATATTTTTTTTTATATTGAAATAAAAGCGAAAATATTTTAAATTCTATTGAAAAAAAGATATATATATATATATATATATATTTGGAAAGCACGTTTCTTATAGAATTAAGGAATCAGCAAAAATGCTTTTGCAATTCTGAAAATCAAATTATGATGGAGATCATATTTCTTATCGAATTTTTTTTTTTTTTTTTTTAAATAATCAAACACCAGTGATATGAAATTTAAAGAAAATTAAAAAAAATAAAGGGATAGCTGTAGTTAGTCAAATTTTTTTATTTCCATACGCATCATAATTCTTTGAAATTAGCATAGAAGTAATTCAATTTTCTACCAACATAAATATAAAATATTTCGTATAAAGAAATAGAGGGATTAATATCAGGAAAATATTTCGACTTTAACGAGACTTCAGGCAGATGTGAATCAAATGGATTCCCCAAAAATAATTAATTGAAATTCTGCCGTTAAAGGGGGCCGTTGGCAATTTGAATGTGAATCAAATGGGCACCCTAAAAATAATTAATTGGTATTTTTCCGTTAAAGGGGGCCGTTGGCAATTTCCAAGTACGGTACGGATTCTGCGCTAAGATGATTTTCGCCAATAAATGGCAGCATTCGCTATTTTTTAATAACAAGTATATTCCCAACGTTTGCCATAATTTGGCGCTGTTTTATGTAAACAATTCTTGAAGCAGAATCCGTACCGTACTTAAAATTTGCCCTTTAACCCTATTTACAGATTAATTATTCCAGTATATCAATTACTAAGCATGCGTGCCAGGCATATATGTTTTTCATAACTTGTCAACAATATCCTTCCAGTATTTTTCTGAGCATCTTTTTGTAGTCTCAATTGATGACATTAAGTTGTAGTCCGAGAGGCGACTGCAATTTTTGGACCCCATTGAACATCATTCTGAATTTTTTATAGAAATTGGAGAAAAGTGAGTAGATTAGGAATTCACTGGTCTGCCGTGGCAGAAATGGCCGAAACTGATCAATAATCGACTTGGAATGAGTTGAACTAAAATCCTATTGCCAAATATGTAATGACTTGCCAAAAAGAGAACAAACTTATTCGTCTGGCAACCCACTGCATTTTGATTTTCAATGAGAAAAAGCGCAAACGATTTCTGATCTTTGGCTCGGAAAACTTATATCTTTTAAAAGTAAGCCAAATTGGCGACATCAGTTACATCATAAGTGACGTAATATTTTTTGCCAACTTGGCTACCTTTTAATAGATGCAAGTAGACCGTCGTCAGATATCTGAATCGTCTGCAACCTTCTTAATTGAAAATTAAAGAGTGAGGGTTACCAAATAAAAAAAAGCTCATTATTTGGCAAGTTATGGCGCATTTGGCAATTGGATTTAGTTCAACTTATTAAAAGTCGATTTTTGACCAGTTTCGGCCATTTTTGCCACGGCAGACCAGTGGATTCGTAATCTACTCACTTTTCTCTAATTTCTATAAAAAATTCAGAATGATGTTCGATGGGGTCCAAAACTTGCAGTTGCCTCTCAGTCTATTGTTATGATTACAGTTTGGAATGGTTGTAACATACATTTAATTAAATCAATTTTAATTTAATAACGGAAAAATATATCCTACCAAATCTACCCTTACAAAAAATTAAGCACTTCTTAAGGGTGATTTATTTGTTTAACTTTTGAATTTGCATTTATGTTTTGTATACTTTTTCTTTTCTATGTTTAACTCGATAAGTCCTCATAACCTCGATTCATAAAGCGAATTATTTTTTTAAATATAAGATACAATATCTTATTTGGTAAAAATTTTATCCTTAACGGTGATAAATCGTAGAAACAATAATAATCTAAGCAGTCAATATTATTCAAAAACATATTTTTTATTTTTTTTTACTTTGTTACCTAAGTTGTACACAGTAGCCTAATCAAGGGGATTTTAATACATATAAATTATGCTTCAAACACAAAAAGAACTCAGACAAGTGCATTCAGAAAATTTTATGCAAAATAAATAAGCTATTGCCAATAAATGCTTACATGAAAAAACAAAATATTTTCAAAAATAAAATAATAAATTCATGTAGCTTTAAAAAATTATAATAGATTTAAAACTAAAATTATAATGTGTATTATTAAAGTATGTATAGCCATGATATTAACTGAAAATAATTTACTTTATTTAAGATATTTTTACTTAATAATAATGAGAATCACATTAAATTGGTACAGTATACACAAAAAAAAAAAAAAAAAAAAAAAAAAAAAATATGAAACGATTACTTATCTTCGGTTCTAATTATCTTAGAATCTTGCGGTTTGCACCAAAATGTTTTGTTTACGAATTTCTATATGTCTAATGCAATTTTTTTCCTTTAGCGAGCAGTATACTAAGTAAATTGAGTTCTAACTTTAAAAATTTCAATACGAACCCTTATTTTTTATGTTTTTATTCGATTTAGAATACCTCTTTACCCTAGATACCTAATTTCAGTACGTTATATTGAAAAACACGTCACTTATGAGCGAAAATGTTTCGGACGATCTTGAGGGCAAATTTCTTTATCGCAGTGTAGAATAGAACGTTTTGCATTCTTCAAGACATAATCTATTACGAGGTCCCTTAAAGTGAACTTTTTAAAATTTTTGCTAACATATCAAGAACCAAATGTCAAAATGGAGTGAAAAAAATTCTGGAGGGGTTTTCGACCATGATAATTCTAATGGGAGCAAAAAAAAAAAAAAAAAAAAAAAAAAAAAAAATTCGATTTAAAATTTTTTTAAATTTGTTTTACAACTTAATAATTAATTATTAAAAAGCTGTTTAATACAAGAGTTGCATGCTATTTATGTTTGACCTTAAACAAACTATCTTTTGAAATAAAAATTGCTAAAATATAATAACTATACAAAAATTTATGGCTGACAAAACAATTTTTTTTTAACATTAATTTATAATTTATTTATTTTTTAATTTTTTAAATTTTTTTTTTATTTATTATTATTATTATTATTTTTTTTTTTGACATTATTTAAATTACTAGCCACTCATTGGAAAATTATGAAAATTGGAATTTTGACGGGGTTTTTTTTGGATTCGTATGGTATAATATTATAGGATTGTCTTATAACTTTTTAAAGTTTGGTTTAATTTTAATATATATATATATATATATATATATATATATATATATATATATATATATATATATATATATATATATATATATATATATATTAATTATTTCATCAATTAGAATACAAGATACAGCCATCGTTTGGATTTTTTTTTTTTTTTTTTTTGCATATTGTACATATTAACAAGAAACTCATTGAATTATTAATCTACTCATAACCAAATTTATATTCATATAATTAATTAAATTTTCTTGATTATTGGTGCTACAACATTGCTTTGTGCTTAAAAGGGATGCAAGAAGATAACAGCTCAAACTAAGACATTTCACTAGGGTAAAATACTCACAAATTTACCATCTAACAGGTAATAAACAAAATATACCTTAAAACAGAATGTGTAATAATATTTATACATTTTCTATGTCTTATAGTAAATAAGATTAAGTTTCTCACTTGTATGCACCATATGTCCAAACTCATTCAATACTTTGTAAATAATGGTGCATAATGGAAATGTTTAGTAAATTCTAATTTTTTTTTTTTTGCAATTGTGAGCTTTTGTTATTATTTAAATTTTTCTTTTAAATATGGCTTATTCAGTCCCACCCCCCCCCCCCCCAAAAAAAAACACACTTGCGATTTTTAACAAATTTGAGTGTTTTCACGATAACTCATTAAAAAAAAAGCAAATGAATCACAATTAAAAGCCAACTTCAGCTAGCTTAGAGTAACAAGTGTCTTCTAAATACACTGAAAAAAATTAGGCTTCCATAAGAAGTAATTTTTAAGTAAAAGGTTCATGAAATATTTCGAATTAATATTACTGGTAAGGTGAGTACCAACTCCCCTTAACAGCAATCAACAACAATAAAAAAAGAAGCGTCAACTCATAACATCACGTATGGAAAAAAGTTCCCTCTGATCCACACTCTTCGTTTAGTTCTATAAGGAATTCTCCCCAGACAAGGTGCTGCTTAGCTTTGTGACTATTAGGCTGAGATTTATCGTTAAGAGGCACGCGGAGTGGAAAAATCTTTCTTTTTTATTCGTGATCACGTCGTCCTGGAAATATAGAGGAAAGGGACCGATTATCAGACAGTTATCCAATCTTTTATCTAGTTAAGCGGATGGTTTTACATAACGTTGGTGCCATTAATTTTTTAGCGCTTAAAGCCTCTTTAATGCGGGGAAAATTGAACTGGTCCTCATATTAATATTATCCGGTTCGTCATAAATTAGCTAATGTCGAGTTTAACTTTTAACGCTAGTTTCAGCGTCTAGTCAACCAATGCAATAATCCACTCGCTTTTTTTTTTATTGCCTTGTTTATTGGTAATAAAGGGGGAACAAGCCTTATTTTCTTGTTATTCACACATACCACTTTTTTTAAATAGGCATAATTAAATATAAATTAACCTAATTTTTCTTTAATGTAAAAAAATAACATATTCTTATTTGCCATACAAAATTTGTCAGAAAGTTTTTAAAAAAACAGAATATTAATGACTTTAATTACAAAGCCGAAAACCAATACTGTCATATTTCGTCAAATAACTAGAATCCTTTCAATTGTATGGCAACCCGACAGAATTTTCAACGAGAAATAAAATCGTCTGATATCTTTATCGTCTGTGTTCCATCCACTCTTTTTCAGAAATAGTGCTAATTTGCCACGGTTTTTACCAATTAATTTATGTCAGGGATGAAGTGACCAATGCATATTATCCTAACTCTATAAAGTAATACAACAGTTATTAAGCAACTGTTTATAACATGTTATAGTGTGGATTATCAACTACAATAGCTTACATCCCCAAAAAATAAAAATAAATATCTGGGTCAAGGGCTTAGATATCAGCATCACTCTGCTCCAAAGTATGGGCGTCTGCTCATAACAACTCGGCATCTTAAGGGCCAATTCCATCTTAAGGACCCTTATGGATGGGACGAAAAATAATAATGGTAATGAGGCCTCATTAATAAAGATTGTTATGAACACATCTTGAATACACAGAGGAAATATCTCCATAATAACATATCTTGGATAAGATAAGACGGATGCTGGCTTTTTTCTTATATCTTACAAACTTTTGATGAACCAATGATAATTAAAGATTGGGTTTTCTTATTCTTAAGAAAAATCATAATTACCTCATTTGAGGCAGAAGCAAATGAGTGTTTTTAAATTCTTTGCATTGAATTCTATTTTGTTAGTGACGGGCGGGGGAAATCTTTAGAGGGCTAATTAACCCATTTTCCGTCATCAGATTGAGCTGAAACTTCCCCAGTTGCTCGAAATTAGCCAATCCCGATGTGGAAAGTTGTAAACCGGAAGCTATTACTGATATTTGCCAATCTCACTCAATTCTGCATAAAATACACTGGAAGTGTTAAAATAGTGATATACAGTTTTAAATTTTAACATTTTACTCTGAGAAAAGACAATAGATAAAAAAATATGTTATGGCATGTTTACTTCTTTTTTTTTTAAAAAATTGTGCATTTTAGAACGAAGCTCGAATTTCGGCCGCGATTAGCCAATCCTTCAGAAACCCTGTTTCTGACATTGGCAAATACTGCTGTGATCCCTGGGTTGGCAAATAGACTCAATTTCGATGACATGGTAGTATATGTGGGAGGTAAAATTAAACCATGCTTCTCTATGGGGACGCACACAGTGGATGGAGACTGGTCGGCTTAACGTTTAGGTTTTCCTCGCACTATGCGAGTATGCGAGTAAGCACACATCCCGGCACAGTACTGAATGGTTTTATATCTCAACTGAAAATTTGTGAAATTAATACATGTTCATGAGAAAATACCAAACTTAAATGCAATGGCAAATAAAAGTTGGCAATGCATATAAAGAATTTATAGTAAAAACTTTGTTTTTATATTGTCTATAATATATATAGCAATCTTGAAATTTATATAAAATATCATATTTAGTTAAGAAAAGGTATATTTTCAAACTCTCGGTATTTGTATTATGATACGCTAGTTTTGTCATTAAAAAAAAGTTAAGAGTATTACTGTAAAACTACACTATTGAATAAATTATCAGTTGTGAAACCAAAGTAATTTTCAGATAGCTTCTAGTCTTGGTGATGTAAAAGTTGGAAGAAAATAAATGGGATTTGTATCTTTTTTTAACAAGCAATTTCTATACAAAGAGCATTCTAACTCCAATTTAGGAAATTTTTTATTAGAAATCCTTATTTGCTACTTTGTTTAGACATAAAACTTAACTAAGTTAACAATTGCATTTGTTAAGTAAATATAGTTTGGAAATTGGCGTCTTGGTTAGTCCAACATTTTATTCCTTACAAAAAAATCTCATTAACTTACTCTAAATTAATTGATCCTCCACTTGTTCAATTATCGTCTGCTATTAGCTCATTGCCAGACGCATCCCACCATCTATTCTAAAAAGGCAATATCCATTCCAGATGGGAAGGAACTGCGTAATGCCGCTATAACACATGACATCACGAAGCACAAAGTGCACATTCTTTTTGCGTTTAGTTTTCGAAGAATTTTTCTTACTCAACGTTGGCATGTTTATTGGGAAATTGAAGCTTCTTCAAGACAATGGTTCCGCTTTTGCCCTTTTCCGCTGTTTGAGAAAGAAGAATTCGTATTGTTTGATTATTTTTCTGCGAATTATTTTTAGTTCCGTTGGCATCGCTACGAGGAATTTCTTTTCCAAAACAAAAGTTTTAAGATGTTTTGGGACTGCGACGTATTAGTCTGAACTTTTTCAAAGTTGCTGGCGTGAAATTTTTCTCAACGTCTATATAAAAAAAAACTCGTATTAGTTTTATATTTAACAAGGCGTTTATCAAGCATTATATAGAAAAAATGGGCCTCATTACACTATTAAGTTTTGTTCACTTGCTACCTCATCTTTCTCCAGAAATGTATCCCTAAAATGTCCAGAAATGTTCCAGAAAAGTTTACACGCAACTTCAGAAAAACATGAGATTTAGGCATTATTAGAAAATTTTATATATTAGAAAATAACCTTAGAAATGCTCAAGATCATCCGACCTAAAAGCCATACAAGCTAGAAACTAATTAATCTATTTTGATTAGTTTTTAACTTGTATATAAATTATGAAGATTTTTTTTTTTTTTTAAATTTACCATATTTGTCTGAATTTAAAGAGAGAATTCTTCTTCTTTTACTTTTGAATAAATTTATTTCACTGCTGAAAATTGATATCTCCCGATAATAAAGAACCTACATGTAAAAACAAGGTGTTCTCAATAAGAAAAGAAAGCGTATTGCTGACGTTAAATGAGACGTATCATGAATGTGATTGGTCAACCATGAAACTTCAAACAGAACAAGCAAAAGTTTCTGTTCAACAACTTCTAGTTCAAATTACATCCTTGGCTTCGGAAAGCTTCAATGTTGTTGATGAAAATAAGTAACAGAAATGGTCCCAGAACTGTGCCTTGTGGTAACCCCACTCATTTTTATCATCATTGAGAAACAAAACTTTATTCATATTTGAAGTATTTATTTTTAAAACTAATTCAGGAAACTTGTCTGTTGTTGAAAAATACAAAGTTTTAGCTACGATATTTCTTAAAATTACAAAAATCCGATTTGAGTAATCATTGTCACTAAGTGGCAGCTTCTACTCGAGCTTTGCTCATTCCCATTCAGGTGGGATTTACGATTGATTTTTGGTATTTTGTGCAGAATAATATTTGTAAAAAGAATTATTAGTTGGTATTACTGTATGCTAATTTGTTACATAGTATCGTAAATACAAATTTGAAAAGGTTGGCATATCTTTAACCTTCTGAGGGTCACGGGCGTATATATCCGTCATTTGATCCCCAGTTTTTCCAGCAATACACAACCTTTTTAAATTTATAAATAAAATGTAAAATAAAATATTTTTTAAATCTTTTTATTAGGATGATAGTTTAAAACCTACTTAAAACAGAATAAATAAAAAATAATTTAAAAAATTTATAAATTTGGATCAGAAATAAAATTTAAAAGTTATTGCAGGGAAAACAACTGTATAATTTCGCCCATTTCCTTGATGCTCAGAGGGTTAAAACAAAATATTTTAAAACCAGTGATACAAATATTTATAATTTGAGGAACTTTTTAACATTTGGAGGTTAAAGTTAAATTCGTCCCTAATCACACAATATCAAACTTATTTTGAAGATAAAACACGATTGGATGCTTAGGAACATCAGTTAGATACCCGCAATATAATTATTGTATAATTAATAAAAATACAAATGCTTCCCATTTACTTATGCCACACGTTTATTTGGTTGGTTGAGTGTATTCAGATTATCTGGCGCCGTCAGCAACACGAGGGCTATAATGCGCCGAAACATTCGTCATTAGACAAGCCAACATACATTTACAAACACCCATGCCTAACACGGGACTCGAAGCCGCAACCTCGCGGTTTAGAAGCTAGCACGCTAACCACTATACCGTTTGGTCGGCCATGTTTATTTGGAATTTAGGGCGCGCGAGTTCTCCAATGATTATCCAATTGAACTTCCTGATTCTTTCGGTTGAATTTTGAAATAGGGACTCATCTAGACGAGCCCTTTAATTTGTCTAGTCGTCTATTACGAGAAAGTGCTTATGGGATTGTGGAATCAACGCAAAAAGCAAATTGTGAAGTGCAAGAGCGAAAAATTAATTACTTTGGCATCAATTTACAGAATGTCCGAATCAAATGTCTCTAATTCGGAGAGACTGCTGTAATAAATAGAAGGTTAAAAAGCATAAGAAAAATGTAAAATTAGATAGCGGGATTTGCAAAGTTTTTAGAAAAAAATCAATGCACTTTCAAGTGGTCTCTCTTAGTACCCAGTCCTGTTCCAGCCATGTTCACTGTAGCATTTCTGTACTCACAGTAACGATAGCAGAGGTTATTGATGGACGAAGGTCTTCAACATTACGGAATATTCTTGCATAGATTTTGTCTTTGAAGTGGCCTCAAACAGAAAAAAAATTATGTCTAGAGATCTTGGTGACCTGACAATGGAGAATTCCCGCATTTTTTTTTTTTTTTTTTTAATTTTTTTTTTTTAATTCAATTTTAAATGATTTGAAAAGGCCATGAACATAACAATTTCTGCTCAATGCGCTTTTTTTTAAAAAAAAAATTGCAATCAAAGTTTTCCTGTTAGACGTTGGCGAGAAAACGATTCATTCGGCTCAAATTGAATGTGACGTCAAGAGATCCCAAACATCTTGGTTTGAAATGTGGCAGCGGAAACTAGTTTCGCAAGTTTCTCGCAAATCATGCCAATCTGTATGGGATATGGCAATGGTCTACTAAATCAACGCCAACTATTTGGCAGGAACCTTACGATAACCATAGAAACTGACGGATATCTTGACATCACATATTTTGTTAAGTGTTTTGATCGGACTGGTTTTGGCTCGGTTTTGGGGCATTTTCTTTTCTTAATATTTAAATAACTAATTTTTTTAAAAGAACTTTTGTTTAAATATTTGGAATGAGAAAGAAATTCTTCATAAACATGAACTAATTTCACTCATTTAAAAAAAATGAGGGAATTGTCCATTAGGCCTCTTCGTCCAAAGCTGCAAAATGAGTTACTACTTGCCGGAAAATTCATAAATCTAAGAATTCAGTATCCAATTTTGCCTGATACCGTCAAAGTATCGTTAATAGATATTTTTTAATCGAATGTTGAAATTAGGAGCAGTTGGTTCGAATACTCTGTATATAATAACGTTACACTTTTAAAGAATTGAGATAAATAAGGACTTTTATTTATTTAAATTTCCTTTTACTTTTAATTTACCTAAATATTACTTTCAATTCTAATTTACTTAAAATTTATTTTTACTTTTGTGCCTTCAATTCTTCGGGTAAGACAAGTAAAATATGTCGGGTATTTGCGTGAAAATGTCGCCATACAGCTGTAGTCAAACAAGGAAAAAGAAATCCAGTATTTGTATAGCGCGTGAAATATGAATGTTTTCATTACCAAGACTGGAATTGACCGTGGGGATAGTGCCAAGTCTGGATCCATTCGTATGCGACATAAAAGTTGAATTCTCCAAGGGAAAGGGACAGGGTCAAAACGCAACGACATTTTGTTTCGTTGCGTGAGAGAATATTCTAATTTTGGTATAACCTTTTGGGTGTCCAGTTCTTTGGCGCAGTCGGTGCGGTGCCAAATTACACTTCGTTATTAAGAGGTACTTTCCCTATACCCGCTATGTTACAATCTTCTAGTTACAATCTTCTAATGCCCATTGCATTTAGAAACTACTTTCTAGATAGTCTTGAAATTTGGTGAGTAGGTAAAACTTACAAAAAAGTTTGAAGAATTTACAACCACTAGCAAAGTAAAAATTAAATTATTCTTTTGAGGAATGATCGGCAAAATGTCTGGCTTCCAAAAGGAGAATCCAGGGGGCGCAATAACTTTTCTATAAAATTTAGGTAAGAATTTTAGGGATAATTGCCAAAATTTTAGGAGTAATTTTTAAATTTTTAACGATAATTCTCAAAATTTTAAGGATAATTCTAAAAATTTTAGGGATAATTTTAAAAAAACTTAAGGGTAATTATTTTATACCTGAAGTAGGTTCCTAACATAGACATTCTTTTCAAAGTTTGTTTCAATACCGGTAAAAAAACTGCCAATTTTCAAAAAATTTAACTTCAAATAAATTTTTAGCAAAATAACAGTTTTATAACTAAACAATTATGCTATTTTTAGAAATATGCAAATTTAATTAAATTATCTTTTCTCATCTGGATTAATATCGTGGGATTTTCGATAGTTTTGGAAGGAAATAGGGGAAATTTTGGGTTTTTTAATTTTTTTAAGATAAAGGAATCTTAGGAAGTTTAGGTTGAATGCGACCTCTGAGATTTTAAAGATTGTGTATCAGACTTCACATATGAAAGTTTTAGCAATTTGATTAAAAAATTAGTGCTTAAATAAAGTATGGTAATTAAAATTAAGCGTTATATTCTATCATAAACATCACCAAATGTACTTAAACCATAGAGCATTCAGCATTTTTTCAAACCCAAGTAGTACCACTATTAAAATTGCAAAGATTGTAAAAGACTGAAATTAATTCTAATCATTTGAAATAATAGTATATACTCTAAAATGGGGATTACACTATTTGTAGTCATCCAATTTCGCTAAAATAACATTTAGCCGACCATTGATGAAACTCTTTCTAGTTGCCAAATTTTTTTGATAAATAATAATAACATTGTTTTAATCAGAATAAATAAATGAAATTTGATGTGAGTGCATAAATTCAAGTACATTTTTAATAAATAAACTTGAATCGTAGTTGCCGCACATTTTGCTGATAGAAATGTTTTTGATATTTAAATGCACCAAGCACACGCTGTTTACAGAATCGGCGCTGTGTTAATGAATATAAAAATTGGCAATGCAAAAAAAGGATTTATATTAAAAACTTTGTTTTTATTATTTAAAACTGTAGTAAAATTATTTATCTCTCTATATTAAAAAAAAAATTAGGAGTCGAATTTTGTGTCACGTGTATCTCAATTTCTGGTGCAAGGAGAAGTGGGAAATTCGAAACATAAGTAGTTTATGCATTCATTTAGTTTCAAAAGGAAAAAAAATTGAATTGTTAATTAGTTTTTTTTTTTTTAAATTAAATTTTAAAATTTGGCCGTAATTGTTATCCAATGGGAAAAATACACAAAATATTTACTTTTTTGCTTTTGAAAAAAAAAAAAATAATAATAATAATATATATATATATGGTTAGAATCTTTGAAATCTCCTTTTACGAATTGCATTAAGCATTTCGTTGAATGATAAAAAAAAATCAATTAGATACATCATGTTTTAATTATGTACTAATGTTTACTAAACCTCATTTATTTAGGCTTCTTCCTCGTTCGGAAAGGGATTTTCCCGTTTTTAAAGGTAGGTAGGAGAGCGTGTGGGAGAATAATGATGTAATTTTTACAAGGCGCCATGCATAAGTTCCAAGTATGACGTCATGAGATTATAAAATTCATTAATACTTTTAATTGAATTTATGCTAAGAAACTGATTATCAGCATTTACTTGGTTGAATTTTTAATTAGTTTTTTTAACAACACACTTTAAAAGTTTGCGTAACAGTATTGTTTATGTCCTTGGGTTCTTTTGTATTTTTTAATCGGTAACGATCAGTTATTTTGAAATCGGCCAATCAACGACGTGCGTGTTCGTCATTGTTTTAAGCTAGAATTGTTGTTTATTAGTATTACGTTATGTAATTAAAATATAAACGCTATTTTTCATCGTTAACTTCTTGTCTTGTTAGATTGGAGTATTAAAGACAACAGTTGTTCTCTTCAGAACACATTTCCTTTTGACTTAATTTTTCTCTACATTATAAGTTCAAATATTTAGTTGGTTTGTGTTTTTAATGTATTAGTTAAGTTTTTGTAAATTAGTTCAGTTTTTGTAAGTTTTATTTAGTTGGTTTGTGTTTCCAATATATTTTTTTTTTGTAAGTTCAGTTTTTGTAAGTTATTCTATATTGAGTGTTAGTTCAATAGAGATGGCATTTTATAAAACTACCGTTCATAATCTATTATAATGATTTTTTTTTTTTTTTAATTCAACAACTGTTTTATTTTCAGAGGAGGGATTGTATTGGGTACATTGTATTGGTTAACGGTTTTTATTAGTTTAGTTTTTGCAAGTTACAATTTTACGAGATTCACATTAAAATGATAAATTTTTTGTATTATTTTCTATTTCAGTAGGAATCGATGCAGTATAGAACAATTGGCGATCAGAAAAATTGTCAACAAAAATAAATAAAAACATAAATAGTAATAAAATTAAGGTAAAGTAAATATTAATAAAATAAATCAAATTAAAATATTAACTAAAAAAAAACATGTGACCAAAAACAGCATTTATCTTGGAAATAAACACCAAATAAAATTGTGCCAAAGAAATCTCCTATACTGCATCTGTACCTTTCAGTTTACTCGCCGCTAAATATCTAATACACTTGCGATTGGTTTGCTTTTGTTATATAGTTCTATTGTGAACGATTTCTGTTTTTGTAGGTATTTAGTTGGCAATCCACTTTCAATTTTGATCAGCAAATGCTTTTTATGAATTATTTGAGGATGGGTGAGTCAATAATTGTTTCTTACTCAATCTATTGTTATTGTTCTTTGGTTTAAAATGTTTCGATTCAAAGTCGTCGTATAACTGGCAGTCGATATTGCCATTTTAAACTTCTCCAAAACTAAACCTGTAAGTTCTAACATGTATATTTTTAGAGTATAGAAGCAGTATAGGACATCATTGGCGACTTTTTGCTTGGCGTCTACAAGAAAGCGCCACGCAAAAGTTGTCAATAGAGTTTTTGGTTCTTTACCTTACCCATACAGCTACGCAATTGTTTGGCAATCGTCCATTTTTTTTATTGTTATTTTGTTAGCTTAACATTTTTATTGAAAATGCCTTTCGTAATACCACTCAATTGTTGGCGATTGTTTGCAATTCGACCAGTTCAAACCGGGAAAAATAGCCAAAGGGATCTTATACTGCTTTTGTTCCATTTTTCAAATTTGGAAAACTGCGAGACTTATGTTTTCTTCTTTATTTCAGTGTTTATCGTTTGTCGAAATCTAAAATCAGCTGAACAACTATTGTTTTTATTTTTGTTACGTCATAAATTAACGTTTTCTAAATCCATTTTGAGTTGTTTTTTTTAAATTCAACAACAATTGTTTTATTTTCAGACGAGGGTTTGTATCGGGTTCATTGTATTATTAGCGGTTTCTATTAGTTTAGTTTTTGTAAGTTAAAACTTTATGAGATTCACATTAAAATGTTTAATTTTTTGTTGATTTTTCTATTTTACTTTACTCGGAGCTAAAAATCTCATACACTTGCGATCGGTTACTTTCTAACGTTTACTTTTATTTTGTGGTTCTATTGTTAACGATTTTTGTTTATTTAGGCATTTAGTTAGCAATCCACGTTCAATTTTGATCAACAAATGCCTTTTATTGAATTATTTGAGGATGGGTGAATCAATAATTGTTTTTCATTCCGTCTATCGTTATTGCTCTTTGCTGTAAAATGTTTCGATTCAAACTCGGCATACAAATGGAAATCGAAATAGTCATTCATATTGCAATAAAGCAGCAAAACGAAGAACGCAGAGAAGCAAATTGGGTATTGTTGGAACATGGATTTCTTTCATTCCTTTTTTTTTTTTTTTTTTTTTTTTTTTTTTTTTTTCTTTTGTTAAAACAAGCATTTATTGAGATAGAAGAGTAGGGGTATACCTTTTTCCCGTTGGATTACCATTACGTTCGGGAGTTGGCGAGCGTTAGCGAGCAGGGGGTGGAACCCCTTAGTTTTAGTTTAAAATACTACGCTAGAAGAGTGAGTCATTGCCGGGCCAAGTCGACATATCTCCTGAATCAAGTTCTGTCTCTCATAGAACAACTCTCTACACTACATAGAGACTCATTTCATAGTGCATCAAACTAAAAGAAAATTAACTTTGATTTTACACTAAATGACACACTGAGCAATTCTAAATTAACTATTCGTGAAAAATAGACAGCCGACCAAACGGTATAGTGGTTAGCGTGCTAGCTTCTAGACCGCGAGGTTGCGGGTTCGAGTCCCGTGTTGGCATGGGTGTTTGTAAATGTATGTTGGCTTGTCTAATGACGAAAGTTTCGGCGCATTTTAGCCCTCGTGTTGCTGACGGCGCCAGATAATCTGAATACAACCAACCAACCAACCGTGAAAAATAGAGATCTAAACTTTTACATTGAAACCATTTATTAAATTTTGGTTTTGTAATACAATCAAACCCCGTTAACACGAAGTCGAGGGGGCCTCTGAAATTGTTCGCGTAAACCGAACTTCAGGTTAAACGAATAAATTAACGTCAAGTTTTAACTACGGAGAAATGATTTTACTTCACGTTCAAAGGGATTTCCCGTTAAGCGATTTTGCGTTAACAGGTTTGACTAAAAGAAGATAATATAATCCATAAAAATAAAGTTTTTAATATAAATCCTTTATTTGCATTGCCAATTTTTGTATCCCTTAACACAGCGTTGATTCTTTAAACAGTGTGTCCTTGGTGTTTGCTTTTAATTTGAAATATTAACAAAATTTTTATCAGCCAAATGTGCGGCAAGCTACGTTTCAGAATTCATTTAATAAAATAAACGTGTATTTAAGCACTCATATCAAAATATATTTTATTTATTTATTTATTTATTTATTTATTTAAACAATTTTGGCAACAGGAAAGAGTTTTTTCAATGGTCGGTCAAATACTATTTTAGTTCAATTGGATGACGGTAAGTTGGTTAATAGTATTCCGTAAAAGCAACCTTTTGTGACAGTTACAGCCCCGAAATTTGGTAAAAGGTACTGTCATTGATATCGAATCTATGTGCCAAGTTTCAGTCCGATTAGATGACAGCAAAGGGGTTAATTAGGCCTCCGCAGATTTGCCCGCCATCTACAAACATACATGCACACAATCGAAGTCAATATAAAGGATTTAAAAAAAGAGATCGGCACAATTTAATACCGCACCGAAATAATATATAAAATGTTCTTTTCAAAGGTTTCGGTTATGTTATTGTTAAGGTAGACAATAAGTTTTCCATGAGTTAAAAAAAAAATTTAAAATTTTGACTCGAAAAAACATTTTAATGATATGAAAACCCATCTGTTAAGAATTGCTTTGCAATATACGCCCGATAGATGGCGCTTTTGTGTAATAAGAATATAACTGTTTTGTATCAAGGTATTAGAGTATTAGACATGTACTAATAAAGACGTAGCTAAGAAATTGGGAGTTGCGTTTTCCCTTGCATGGGAGGGATAAGTACATCGACTCAAAAAGATGGCACACCATCACATAATCTGCAAAATATTGGCTAAAATGCAGTTGCACTAATGTTTCTTTAGACACTTTATAATATCGAATTTTAGTCCTCAGCAGCTCTTTTCCCGATACTTGGATTAAGTGCATCAAACTAGTAAAAACAGGACATTTTTGAGAAATCAATAGACCTGAAATCCCATTAAGAATGGATAAAGTATGACAAATTTCATTTTTCCTGCTTTTGGAACACTTGGGAAAATAAATTGGAAACAAAAATTGTAGGTATAGTTATAGAAATATAAATTCGAAATAGAAATTTTAATGCCACATCATTGAAACAATAATACATCGAGGTATATGAATAACGAAGAACATTTTCGATAACTATAATATCGATCCATCTACGATAAAAATACCACATCAATATTTTATCTAGTGCTATAAAAAAAATAGTTACGGTGATGTTAAAAAATGTCTATTCCAAACATAACAAAGGGTGTGAAACATTGCACAATTTTCGATTATCCTATAATATTGATAATTGTGTTTAAACTTGACATGGATTGGTGTAATTTACCGTTTTCGTTTTCATATTTTAATTAACTAACAAATTTAACAATATTTTTGTCGGTTATCATCAAATTGGCCAGAAAAAACATCGCCAAATTGACGATTATTTCGGTGATAATTATTACATAATTTCTTTCGTGTAAGTAAAACTGAGGACGAACTGTCTTTGATGAGTAAAACTCCTGAAAAAACTGTGTTAAAGACGTTCTTATTTACGTATATACAGCGGGAATATCGGGGGAGGGGGGTATGTTTAGAAGACCTTAAAAAGCAATGCCACTGCAATTTATGAAAATCGTTAGAGGTTTTTTTTGGAAATTACTTAAAACAAAATTGTTCAATGGCAGCTACCTTATGCGCATGCGTACTTTTGACAAAAACTGTAATGACAGGTACAGTAAGTTTAAAAAAAATCCGAACGATGGCTATACCTTCGGTTCTAATTATCGTAGAATCTTGCGGTTTGCACCAAAATGTTTTGTTTACGATATTATATATGTCTGATGCAAAATTTCTTTAGGGGCTATATACTAAGTAAATTTAACTCTATCTTTAAAAATTTCAATACGAACTTCTATTTTTTATATTTTTATTCGATTTAGAATACCTCGTTTACCGTAGATATTTAAATTTCAGTTCATTATGTTGAGAAACACGTCACTTATGAGAAAAAATGTTTTGGAAGATCTTGAGGGTAAATGTCTTTATTACGGAGATGAATAGAACGTTTTCAATTCTTCCCTCTTCAAGACGTAATCTATTACGCGCGGTCCCTCAAAGTGAACTTTTTTATATTTTTGCTAAAATATCGAGAGGCCAAAATGGAATGAAAATAATTCTGTAGCGGTTTTCGACCATGATAATTGTAATGGAAGCAAACAAGAAATAAAAAAATATGCTACTGTTTAAAAGAATTTAAAACTTGTTTTATTTATTAATAATTAACTGATAAAAAACTGTTTAATACAAAAGTTGCATATTATTTATGTTTGGCCTTAAACAAACTATCCTTTGAAATAAAAATTGCTAAAATATATAACTATATAAGAATTTTTCGCGGGAAAAACAAATTTTCTTTTTAACATTAACTTATCATTTTTTTTTTTTTTTTTTTTTTTTTTTTTTTACATTATTTAAATTACTAACCACTCATTGGAAAATTATGAAATTTGGAATTGAGACGTTTTTTTGGATTCTAAATCTAAATATGGCATAATATTATGGGGTTGCCATTGAACTTTTTAAAGTTTGGCTTACTTTTAATACGTAGATGACCCCTCATGATAAAAAAAATCATATACAATTAATAAAGACCTTCCACAATTTACAACGGTAGTTGACTTTTGTTATTTCATCAATTAGAATACAAGATATAGCCATCATTCAGATTTTTTTTTTTTTTGCGTACTGTACCATAGCCACTACTAGCTGAATATCTTAGGTCAATTCATTTGGTAGTTGTACTGACCACACACATACACACAAATTTTGTTGACCACTCTTTGGGTCACAAGGATGTTTCCAAATGTGTGGAAATGGAAAAAAGAAACTTTTTTTAAACCAAATTTAATTACGCTATATTAAAAATAGGTGAAAAACTAATTATCTTAGGTAGCAATTTATAAACATATAGAGCAACGATAAAAATAAATGGAAGATGTCTATGAACGGTCGTATTAATGCATAATTCGACATCAATTCCAAACATATGTCCAATCTCATACCGAAATCTGATTCCATTCATCTGATTGCGAGACATCACTTCGTTATACAGGTAAATTGGTCCAATCATAATTATGCAAAACACTTAAACTCTAGCTCAAACTTCAAGGTTACTGAAATAGAATAAGATAATTGCAACGGTAAAACGACACATTTCAATTAAGATTATGTCCTTCAATTATGAGAATGCATTCCTTGGAAAGATGAACTCAGACATTAATTTAAGTTTAATTTTATGCAAGAGATTTAGTATCCCTCGTACCATCAATAATCATTTAAATTGCAGAAAATCTTTATTCAACGTATTTTATTAAAATTATTCAAATTCTACCATCTGGGCGATTCTGAAATTAAAGGGAAATTTCAGTCCCTGTGCTTTTACTGGCTTAATACTTAATCCTTTAGTGAGGAAATTGGTGTTAAGTATAAAAACGTTTACATTCAATATGTTTTTAATCTTTATTTTACATATTTATTTATTATTTAAATCCGAAGTATGGGAAATGTAACCTTCATGGAATGTCACCACCCATGTTTTCTTAGAGTTAATTGAAGAAATAAACCTGATTAATAATATATTTGTGGAAAAATATGGGTTAAACATTCAGTTATTATATAAATAATTAACTAATCACAAAGAAATATAAGTTTTAATTTATTTTACCCCTTTATTTTAAGCACATAAGTTGTCCCTGGGTGCTGAAGTAACCTCCATGGAATATCTTTATCTTGATTAAAATTCTATTAGATAGCAGAGCAGTATTCTTTACCAGAGCTGAAGTGAAGCTCAAGTCAACCATTTTGTCTCGTGATGTTGTTGGATGAGCATAGTTTTATATTGTTTGTGAAAAAGCTGTCCAATCCTCAAAATTCTGGTGAGTTATTTTTGTTCCTGTAATCTCCACGGTTCAGTAATGTTAATCCTTATAATGTTAAGCATACCTTTACCATTAACTTTTATTTAATAGCCAATTTTTTCTCTAAAAGCAAAGCCTGTGTATCCTCAGTCTTTTACGTTAGGTTTTAAGCATGGTAATCTACTTATTTCTACTTATTTATAGCTTTCATGGATTGTGTCAACCACGGATGTTACAAGCAAAATTAGAAAACTTTTTTTTTTCTAGAAAATATATTTTTTCTTAACCTTTTTTTGAAATGTAATGTATTTGTTTTGTTAATAAAGTTCTAAGGTGATTAAAATTAAAATTTTGTTATCTATTTTTTATTTTTCTGTTTTTTTACATCGTCAAATTCCCTTTAATTTCAGAATCGCCTATTTATTGAAGAGTTCTCGTAATATTTATGTGGTTTTTATTTATAATGAGATTCAAAGAAAACTAGGGGTGTGGAACATCGCACAACTTTCATTTACACTATAATACTGATGTCAAATTGTGTAATTTACCGTTTTTATATTTTCATCACGCATTTAGAAAAAATGGCCAGTTTGGATATTTTTTGCGATAATTCTTGCACGGGTATTTAAAAAATAAAAATAAATAAAATTAAAACCTTCACCAAATTGATGATTTTGGCGATATACGTTTCTATAATTCTTATATTAACCTTTCTTATAAGTGAAACTGAGGAGAGAAGAAAAAACGATCGTTGATGAGGTATGCTCAAGGAAAGAGAACTCTGTGTTAAAGGCATTCGTTTTTCCACTTTTAACGCCATTAAAAAAAAAAAAAAAAAAAAAAAAAAAAAAAAAAATTAAGGGAATTTCGGAGGGTGGGGATGTTTAGAACACCTTAAGAGGCATTACCGCAGCGATTTTTTATAAAAAATCGTTGAATTCGTTTTTTAGCAATCATTGAAAAACATGATTTATTCAATGGCAGCTACCTTATGCAAAATCGCGATTTTGACAAAACAGGTCTAATGGCAGGTGTTATGGTCATTACTAACCCTTACACCAAATTTGAACATTTGTTCGGGAGTTATGTTGACCACGCACACACAGTCAGACATTTTTTCTAGACAAGTTTTTTGAAATCTGAATGTTCCAAAACGTGGTGAAATGGGAAAAAAAAATCAAAATGGATTTTTGACCGAATGTTATATTTTCAATACCCTATGTATACATAAGGGTAATTGAAAATAAAAATTGGTTGTGAAATTTATATAATTCCATCTTTCAGAGTCGCAGTGAGTTTTCTAAAAAAAAAAATAGGTAGGAATTTTAGGGATTATTCCTAAAAATTTTATGTTAATTCCAAATATTTTTGGGATAGTTCTAAAAATTTAAAGATATATTCTGTTAAAGCTAACATTAGTTCATAACACAGACATATATTCTTTTAAAAGCATGTTTCAATACCGGCTAAAACTGCCAATTTTCAAAAATTAAAAACTTCAAAAAAAAAATTTCAGCAGAGCAACAGTTATATAATCAAACACTTATACTTTTTTTTTTTTTTTTTTTTTTTTTTAATTAAATCTACTTATTTCTGAGTAACATTCAAAGTGCTTCAAAGAGAATATTGATTCAACTTAAAATTGTTTGTCAATAATTAACATTTCAGAAAAGATTTTATCCTCTAGATGAATATCTGGGTTTTTTCGCAGGGTTTGGAGAAGAAAAAAAAAAAAGAAAAAAAATAGAGAATTATTTTCAATGTTTTTAATTTCTTTTAAGAACTTTCGAAATTTTTAAGTTCAATTTTAGGAGTTTTAGGAATTAAAAAAAAAAAAAATGTAAGTAATATTAGGAATTTTAGGGCGAATGCGACCCAAAATCTTTTGAAAGAGACTTGAGACTTTTACTTTCGCATCAATCAACATGAAGAAAGTATTGTAATTAACAAATAAATCCCGTTTTTTTTCCGTATACTAGCCTACATGACACACTGATTCCAAAAATGTAAAATTCTCGGTACACGCAACGAATTTTCATACGTTTTGAAATGATACGCTCAAGCTTGTATTATTCTACACTGATAGCTTCAGTTTCGTAAAATTTGTCTAAATTAAGTCCTTGAATAACTTTGACAATTCATTGCGGGACTTTAGTAACTTTGAGATAAGTTCTTTAGCTCAGGGTTTATTAACAGAATGGGTCGTGATCGAAATCCTTTCAGACTTATCAGAGTAATGTATTTAGATTTAACGAATGATAAAAACCAAACAGAGAAATTGGACAGATTTTAGTAAGGTCTCATGAAGCTCTAAATAATCTTTTGAGATTTGGTTAATACACTCAGAGAAGTTGATCTGCAAGAAATGTGCCACCACAGTAAGGAAGCTCATTGAATCACTAAAACTTAGCAAAACAAACGTAATTGGAAAGTAAATCCTTCCAATATCCAGATCTTCAGCAATTTGAGCAGTAAAAATATCCGATACGTTGAAATAGAAGAAAAGAAATCCAGCTCCAAGAAAAGTGCTGGAAATTTTCTCTGGATGTTATGGTTGGAAAGAAGAATTGTCGTCGAGAAATCTTTAATGATGAAACGAAAATTTAAATGGTTCAAACGATTGCCAGTTTTCCAGTTTTAGCAACGAGAAAGAGATGTTCTCTAAAGAACCTACCGGCAGTGGTTCTGCGGTGGTGTGCGATAGAACATCTAATATTCCTTTTATAAGCAATCGTCTGAATGTTGTACGATGCCTAGAAGTACTTGAATAGTTCATGATATACCATTCAGTAAACATTGGAGTTGTTTGTTTGTTTTTTATGTTTCAGAAAGACAACGCATGTGAGTTGATGTGAAAAACTCGGATTTTGGAAAATAGTATTCGAATTAATGATTGGCCACTTGACCTGAATCCAGTGGAAACTACGTGAAGCCTATTTTTAAGAACAGTGTACGCAATTGGTAAACAAATGACACATTTTGAAGATTTAAAGAAACTAATTTTGTTGAAAGGGATTCAAATTTCCCTACATTGTATAAAAAGCTAGTAGAAAGCTAAGGAAGTTTACGAAATAACTTTGAAAGAGAGTACACAAAACACTTATTAAAACATTTTAAATCCGTTTTTACCATTAGAATTAAAATTTAGAAACATAAGATTTGTTTAATTATCTTTATTTGTTAAACATCTTTAAGATTTGTTTTCTTCAATTTAATATTGCCAGTTGTAAAATAAAAAAAAATAAAAAGTTTTTAAAACTTAAGCATCAATAAAATTTTTAAAGAAAAAGTGCTTTTTTTACAATAGGAATTAAATAATAATAGGGTGGTCTTATAGTTTCGGAATACATTGTATCATAGACAATAAACGGGTAAATTAAAATGACCTTACTTCCGGTGTCAGCAAATCGATAATTCAGACGATATCCAAATGCTCGCAATCCGAAAATTCCCAGCACCACAAGATAATCAACAAAAATTGCAACTCTTTATTACAAAATCTCTACTGTAATTCCTTTCATACAAGAAACAATGTTGTAATAATATCTGAAAGACAACTTGCGAAGGATGCATGCAAGTGTAAACAACTGCGATGGCATTACTGTCTAAAGACTGCCGCTAGTAAAAGGGGGAAAAAATCGAAGCAGCTTTCAAGGTAATAAGAAAAGAAAAAAAAAGTAAAAAGTTGCTTTGAAGGAAATGTCTTCAATAGAAAATACCTGTGTAAGCTTTCTGCTCGTGAAGATTCATGTTTATTTACTAGAAGGTGGTGCGCGACCTTCGCACATAACTCTCATGAAGGTATGCGGCAGTCGCATATATGCATTAGGTTGTTCCAAAAAGGTGGTTATTTCTTTTAATATTAGAGACAGGGTTGGGAAAAAAACAAAAAAAACATTTTTTTTCTAACCAGTTTTTTTTTTTAAATCTATTTTTAATTATATATACATATAAATAAAATTTGGCATTAGCTACCATAATTAATGTTCAAATAACAATTAATATTTCTAAAAAATAATTTAAACTAAGTAAATAATCAATTGTTGCTACTTATGTGAACATTCAAATCATAATAAATTTTAATATTTTATTTAGAGATTATATTTTTTAAATTTAATGTATACAATATAATGCAATATTAATTGTTTACCATATAATAAATGGAATATTGCTTTTAGAATCATCTGTAATTGTGATAAGTTGTTCAAAATGATTTTGTTATGTTTTGTGTTAAAACACAATTTTGAATTACTATAACACATTAATGTATCTATTAGTTTAATATAAAAACTTCAATAGCCTTTAATTACAAGATTTATTTTAAATTTATTATAACTTATTCTATCTACTAGAGTATTCGTATGATTTTACGTTTAGTGAACTATTTTCTTAAAAAATAATAGAAAGAAAAGTTGAGTTGCTCAGTTAAAAATAAAAGTCATTTACAACATCAAACAATTTGAAATAAATGAATAAAAATACAATTTTAAATTCTTAAAAAAAAAAAAAAATCAAATTTCGGCATTTGTTAATTTGTTAATCAAGCTTTAATTAGATAATTAGTACTTTTTTCAAACAATGATATATCACATTCTAATTTACTTAGAAACGCAATTCTACTTGGAAACCATTCGAAATATTATTCTTAAAGTTTTAAAAATCCTTAAAAAATCAATCTCTGAACCAATTTTATATAATTGAGTTCCAAAAGATCCAGCATATTATGTAGATTACTATGATACAAAAAACATCATAATTGAACATATTGTTATTGAATTATCATTGCTTGAATAAAACGTGACATAATCAAAATACAGTTCGTCAAAAAACAGGTTTAAAGTTTTAAAAACGTGGTATCTAACAGGGGAAGTACCCACCTATAATTGATTGTAACTTAAAAACTATTAAGGATATTTTCAAAAGTTTAATATTGTTTGAAAGCTAAAGTATCAGAAAATATTATGATATAATAACAAACAAAAAAAAATATTATCGATTTTCGTGAATTGTAGGGTATACGTACACCTTAATATCATTGAAAATTAAAATATAAATACTAAATTGAATTTTATATTTAAGTAATTAAGATTCAATTTCTTTCTAGATTCACATTAAGATTTGATACTTCCAAAGCGGTATGGGCAAGTGTTGGAAACAAGGAAAAATTTCCACTCCATGCTGAAATTTGAGCATCGGACCAAAATACGCGATTTTTTTTTAAAAAGATAAACATTACCAAACCACCACGAAATATGTCTTTTAACCCTCCATCCTATCTTACAAAAATAGATTTGAATTATAAAAATCTATATTCCCATCTCAAAACTTGAAGGATATTTTAACCAGCACCGGGCGAGATTGGCCGATATCAGTAGTAACGGTGATGACTATTAAATAAAATTAAAACTTTTTCCAAGAGTTCAGAGAACAACATAAAAAATGTTCATACAATAAAAGGAATACTTCTTTTATCGAATCTCCAATATTACTAGACTATTGGCGCCACCTCGCAATTTCAATACTCATCGCACAAACGTAAGGTGGATACGATCACTGATCTATGATTTCCACGATGCGGTTTTTTCTGATGAAGTTTCGGGCATGCGCAAAAGCAAATGGAAATCGTCTCAAACGGTCCGATGTCGACGGTTTCACTATATTTTTATTCAATATTGGGAACATCGCGCATATGCAGGGCAGGGTGAATAGGATTATCGCGATGTGAGCTTGCTGATGAAGTACCGCACAAAAGCAAATGGAACTCGTTTCAAACGGCGCAGTGTCGACGGTTCAATACGTTTCTATAATATCTTAGGAACACCGGGCATGAATCGTGGCACGGTTCTTCGTCCTTGAAGTGCTAGGCAAGTATCGTCAAAAAATATCGTGATGTATCGGTTTTGAGAAAATAATGACACCGGTTTCCAAGCCTAATATTCATTATGATGACGTATCGTCTAATTTTAATAGTGATATTTCATGTTATAGTTGGGTATATGTTAGGCAGATTCATTTAACTAATATTTTGTCATCTTTCTATTTATAAACCAATTATCAACAAGCTTAATAAGAAAAAATTCCAGTACAGTTCAGATAAACCAATTTTTCGGGGTCAAACCAAAGTAAATTTTCCAAATGAAGAATATTCCAATTCCCCACAAAGCCAGGGCGCTAAAAATTGGAACAAACAATTACAACGATTAACTATGTGGAACATCGCGTAATTCTCAATTATATCACTACATTTAAATTTAAATTCAAAGTGGATAGTTACTCCCATTTTCATATTTTATTCATTTGAAAAACAGGCCATTTTGGCAATAATTCTTACATGGGGGGGGGGGGGGAATGGAGTATATATATATATATATATATATATATATATATATATATTGCATTTCTAATATATATATTTTTTATATATATATATATATTTCTAATATATATATATATTGCATTTCTAATATATATTTCTTTTATATATATATATTGCATTTCTAATATATATTTCTTTTATATATATATTTCTAATATATATATATATATATATATATATATATATATATATATATATATATATATATATATATATATATATATATATATATATATATATATATATATATATTTACTTTGGACATAATTTTTAGTTTGAGAGAATTTTTAAAATATTTACATTTTCGATTGAGGGGAGATAATTTGAGGACAGACAATGGTGGCACTGCTATTAATTTAATATATAGGATGCCGACAAAAGACGGCAATGGTGACATTATAACACTTGAATTTAGACTATTTACAGCAAAGCATTAATCAAAGTGAAGGTAAACTGACCTAATTTTTCTTACATTATTAAATTCATAATTAAACATGTGTCCATATAGATTGTACAAATTAAATACTATTAACATTATTTTATGGAAATCTCTATATATATAAGGCAAAGCCCTCACTCACTCACTCACTCACTCACTCACTCACTCACTGACTCACTGACTCACTCATCACTAATTCTCCCACTTCCCACATAGTCACAACTCTGAAAATCGGCACAAATATCAACAATGGTAAAAATAGAAAAAGTAAACTATTCCGATCTCGATTAACACACTTTAAGGGGTCGAAAAGGGGTCAAACGTTCCAAACGGGGGACATTCGAAAATCCTACTTCCCGCATAGTCACAACTCTGAAAATCGGCACAAATATCAACAATGGTAAAAATAGAAAAAGTAAACTATTCCGATCTCGATTAACACACTTTAAGGGGTCGAAAAGGGGTCAAACGTTCCAAACGGGGGACATTCGAAAATCCTACTTCCCACATAGTCACAACTCTGAAAATCGGCACAAATATCAACAATGGTAAAAATAGAAAAAGTAAACTATTCCGATCTCGATTAACACACTTTAAGGGGTCGAAAAGGGGTCAAACGTTCCAAACGGGGGACATTCGAAAATCCTACTTCCCACATAGTCACAACTCTGAAAATCGGCACAAATATCAACAATGGTAAAAATAGAAAAAGTAAACTATTCCGATCTCGATTAACACACTTTAAGGGGTCGAAAAGGGGTCAAACGTTCCAAACGGGGGACATTCGAAAATCCTACTTCCCACATAGTCACAACTCTGAAAATCGGCACAAATATCAACAATGGTAAAAATAGAAAAAGTAAACTATTCCGATCTCGATTAACACACTTTAAGGGGTCGAAAAGGGGTCAGACGTTCCAAACGGGGGACATTCGAAAATCCTACTTCCCACATAGTCACAACTCTGAAAATCGGCACAAATATCAACAATGGTAAAAATAGAAAAAGTAAACTATTCCGATCTCGATTAACACACTTTAAGGGGTCGAAAAGGGGTCAAACGTTCCAAACGGGGGACATTCGAAAATCCTACTTCCCACATAGTCACAACTCTGAAAATCGGCACAAATATCAACAATGGTAAAAATAGAAAAAGTAAACTATTCCGATTTCGATTAACCCACTTTAAGGGGTCGAAAAGGGGTCAAACGTTCCAAACGGGGGACATTCGAAAATCCTACTTCCCACATAGTCACAACTCTGAAAATCGGCACAAATATCAACAATGGTAAAAATAGAAAAAGTAAACTATTCCGATCTCGATTAACACACTTTAAGGGGTCGAAAAGGGGTCAAACGTTCCAAACGGGGACATTCGAAAATCCTACTTCACACATAGTCACAACTCTGAAAATCGGCACAAATATCAACAATGGTAAAAATAGAAAAAGTAAACTATTCCGATCTCGATTAACACACTTTAAGGGGTCGAAAAGGGGTCAAACGTTCCAAACGGGGGACATTCGAAAATCCTACTTCCCACATAGTCACAACTCTGAAAATCGGCACAAATATCAACAATGGTAAAAATAGAAAAAGTAAACTATTCCGATCTCGATTAACACACTTTAAGGGGTCGAAAAGGGGTCAAACGTTCCAAACGGGGGACATTCGAAAATCCTACTTCCCACATAGTCACAACTCTGAAAATCGGCACAAATATCAACAATGGTAAAAATAGAAAAAGTAAACTATTCCGATCTCGATTAACACACTTTAAGGGGTCGAAAAGGGGTTAAACGTTCCAAACGGGGGACATTCGAAAATCCTACTTCCCACATAGTCACAACTCATGAAAATCGGCACAAATATCAACAATGGTAAAAATAGAAAAAGTAAACTATTCCGATCTCGATTAACCCACTTTAAGGGGTCGAAAAGGGGTTAAACGTTCCAAACGGGGGACATTCGAAAATCCTACTTCCCACATAGTCACAACTCTGAAAATCGGCACAAATATCAACAATGGTAAACATAGAAAAAGTAAGCTATTCCGATCTCGATTAACCCACTTTAAGAGGTCAAAAGGGGTTAAACGTTCCAAACGAGCGATATATTCGAATGTCCTACTTCTCATATTTTCATAATTCTGAAAACTGGTGTGAATATCAATAAAGACAAACGCAGAAAAAGTAAACTATTCCGATCTCCGGTGGATCAAGGGGTGGAAAAGGGGTTAAACGTTCCAAACGAGGAATATTCGAATGTACCACTTCCCATATGGTCACAACTCGGAAATTTGGTACAAATGTCAAAAAAGATTAAACATAGAAAAAGTAAGCTATTCTGTTCTCGATTAACCAACTTTAAGGGGTCGAAAAGGGGTTAAATGTTCCAAACGAGGGATATCCGAATGTTCCTCTTCCAATGTAGTCATTTTTCTGATATTTTTTTGCAAATGTTAAAAAATAAGTCATTCCAATATCGATATTTTTAAGGGATGAAAAGACGACGCAACATTGAAACTAAAAGAGGATTAACTTAATGTCTAATTAACTTAATTCCAATACAGCTACTAATTTGAAATTTAGAACTAAGAGCAAACATAAACACAATAAACTATTCCAGTTTACTATTCACAATTATAAATTTCGTTTAAAATGTCAACAAAGGAAAGTTCCTATTTTGATAAATCAATTTGTCGGGATCGAAAAGGGAGCAAACGTCTGAAGTGTAGAATACATGAATGTCTTTTGATCGCTAAAATGCTAATGGTAAAATTTCGTAGCGCAGCACGGGTATTCAGCTAGTACTGTATATTCTAAACTGTTGATTTAATATAAGTTGTTTCATCTTACATTAGCTCTGGTTTTCATTCGTTAAGTGCATTCGAGTTATTTCATTAAGATTTTACACAATGGTATTTTGTAATTAAAAGTTCAGAGACTCTGATTCCATAAACTTTGGAAACTCCTTATAAGTATACATATCATTTTATTTTAACCTTTAACTGCTGTGGTTAGGTGGTTTGGGTTTTTGGTGCAAGAGCAACACATGGTCTATATTGCGTCAAATAAATTGGTAAACATCAATTTAAAGTTTAAGAAACATAGTATCAGAATTTTTTTTATAAAAGTCAAAGATGAGATATTTTAGGGGGTGGAAGCATTCCACAAAAAATGATTTGCGGTCTGTCAGACTGCTTACAGCAGTTTAACTAGTTTTTTTTTTTTTTTTTTTTTTTTTTCCATGCTTCTAAAGGTAGCTTTGCATAATTGCTTTTCAGCGGCAGACAAAATTTGAGTTTCAACTAAGAGCTAACATTCAAACGAACCGTAAAAATGCTTTTATGAAATAATTTTTCACGTTAATTTTTAAAAGTTTCCTACTAGTTAGAATTCAAATTATAGTTTTAGAAAATACGGCAGTTACACTGCTTGAAGATTCTATTTAAAAAGTGTTCAAAAGCTTCATTAAAAAAAAAAAAAAAAAAAAAAAAAAAAAAACTTTTTTAAGCTGTTTTATAAACATGATCTAATATGTATCATCGATAATAATTAACGCAAAATTAGACATAGAAAAAATGCTATACAGTTGTTTTGCATTGAGTCCTACTTATATAAAAATAACTTTTGAATGAAAACTATAGGGTGAACAATAACAATCCAACCTTCAAAAAGTTTAAGAAAGAAAAAAAAAAAAAAAAAAAAAACTGATCAAAATGATCTGAAATTTGACTTGTATGTATTGGAAGAAAGGGAAAATATTATGGTGTAAGAAAAAGAAAGAAAAAAACTATTAGGGACTATTTTTTATTTCTTATGCTATAAACCACGGCTACACTCAATCAAATTCTCACAAGTTACGGCTAACGTAATAATTTTTTTTAACATATAGTCTGGATGGAATCGTCTATAGGGTGGGCATTGCGCGCCACGTAACGGCTGAAGAGACGAATCTCCACGTGAGGGTAGTTAGTGTTTCAAATTTTCATTTCAGCGAAATAATGTGCCAATATTTTAGATAATGGCTTATTTTTCAATTAAAATCCTTTCTTTCAATTACCTAGCTTATATGTTAAAATAAGCCGAAACATTTCCATATCTAAAAAATCTATTTTATTCTTTAACCTATTAAAATTATATATTTTTTTTATACCGATCGTCTACGTGTTTCAAAAAGTGGAGTTGGCAATCAGCGTCACCTCCGATTCCGGAGTTTCTAATAGTCCGAGAGGCGACTGCAATTTCCTTTTTTTGGAACCCATCTAACATCATTCTGAATATTTTATAGAAATTGGAGAAAAGTGAGTAGATTACGAATCCACTGTTCTGCCGTTGCAAAAATGGCCGAAACGGATCAATAATCGACTTGGAATGAGTTGAACTAAAATCCGATTGCCAAATATGTCATAACTTACCCAAAATAGAACAAACTTATTCGTCTGGCAACTCACTTCATTTTAATTTTCAATGAGAAAAAGCGCAAACGATTTCTGATCT
Organism: Linyphia triangularis; assembly: GCA_963978545.1. Lineage (NCBI taxonomy): Eukaryota > Metazoa > Arthropoda > Arachnida > Araneae > Linyphiidae > Linyphia > Linyphia triangularis. Next base: position 34,474,443 of record OZ021730.1, read on the forward strand.
TTGGCTCTGAAAACTTATATCTTTTAAAAGTAAGCCAAATTGGCGACATCAGTTACGTCATAAGTGACGTAATATTTTTTGCCAACTTGGCTCCCTTTTAATAGATGTAAGTAGACCGTCGCCAGAAATCTGAATCGTCTGCAATCTTCTTAATTGAAAATTAAAGAGTGAGGGTTACCAAATAAAAAAAATACTCATTATTTGGCAAGTTATGGCGCAATTTGGCAATTGGATTTAGTTCAACTTATTAAAAGTCGATTTTTGACTAGTTTCGGCTATTTTTGGTACGGCAGACCAATGGATTCGTAATCTACACAAAGTTGGGATTGGCTAACTCTTTAATCAGTATATATAAAGTTTCATTAGTTTTCAATGTATTTAATGCTATTATCTATCTACGAAATATAATATCAATGATTTTGCATGATTCTTAAAAATATCTCAATGGTTTAGGTTTAATTCGAAAATATTTTAACTATAATTTAAAAATAGTGCTAATTTTAATCAATTTTTCAACTTCACAAACTTACATGCCGCATGTATTAGGAATGATATTTTTCATTTTTACAATTCTGTTAGGTGATAGCTGTCAAAAATAAATACTAACGAATTCGTAAAATTACAATAGTTACATCTATAAGTAAAGTAAGTGATTTTAACATTGTCATGTAATAGTATTACTAATGCCCTGGAATTTACATGGGGAAAAATTGGAAAGTTATGCTAGTCAGCAATAATTGAGTTTACTTTAAAAAAAAAAAAAAAAAAAAAAAAAAAAAATAATAATAATAATGGAGGTATACATTTCTGAATCCTAGAAAGGTGAGTAGTGGGTTATAAAATAACATATTTTAAACGTACATTGCGTAAATCATTTCGCGAGCGATATACCGCCAATCCTTATAGCTCACGAGTCTCCGCGATGCAACCCTAACGAAGCTCGCTGAACAATTTGGAAGTTCTTGCGTTTGCGCACTTGCCATTTTACGGCTTCTTAATGCCACTCTCTCCTTATAGGCACTCTAAATGTACCATGTATGGTACCATTTCCAGTTGGTCAATTTTCAAGATAGCTATAGCATGTTAAGTGTTCGTTCTACTATGATATATTCTAAGGATATTGTTTTCAATTGGTCAAAAGTGTGATCCGGTGTCCGTCCCTACTTAATGTTTGGGCATGCGCAAGCAAGGTATTGTATATGTATATAGGTATGCCCTGCTTGTCTAAAAAGAGATAGAGTATACTGATGTTGTTCAGTTGTATTGCTGTATCGATGTTTTATAAAACTCAAATTAAAACAAAACGATCTTGTAATGGGCTTGTATCTAAGGCCCAGGGTAAACAGAACATCGGCACTAAGCCGATTACAATATTCGGTTTTTTTTTGTTTTTTTTTTAAATATTTAAACTACCACTATTTCAAACCAAATATATCGTTTATATTGAGATAAATACGTGTTAATTTTATACTAATTTTAAGCTATTCAAGTGATAAATAAAACGCAGCATCGAAATACTTGATGAGTGCGTAGTATTATGTTTAAGATGATAAAGATACTCATTGCCATTTGCTTTTTGATTTCTACAATAATTAGGAAATGCAGAAGTTATGCAAAGGATATTTCATTGTATCGGATTGTATGAAGACATCGTTCTTTGACAAATCTAGAAACCGCTTTGTCTTCAACCAAGTTTAGTGAATAGGTGATATTTTTGGCAATTTATTATTTCCAAAATACCGTCAAAAACACTAAATTGGACAGTTTCTTTTTTGGTTGTTTCTATCTTATCAATATATGTAAGGATGAGAATGGTCAGTATTTTCCCCATTAGCAATCTTTTATTGTTTAAAAGCCATTTATATGGTGTTTACGTCATATAAAATGGTTTTGTACAAAGGTGTTTCCTACTCAAAGTTGAAAGAAATAAAATATAGCTTACTTATACTGATTATGAATAGTTTTTACACTGTATTATTTCAACAACAAATGGCATTTGTTGCAGACAAAACGGTGCAACAAACTTTTTTTTTTAGAACTCTATAATATCCCCCTCCCTCCCTTCTCCCCAAAATTTTTTCGGAGGGCACTGTTTGCATTTAGAAGGGCTTTCAGAAGATGGTGAACTTTATCTGTTAACATAAAGGTATTATACAGAGCCACTTCGAGTTGTGAACACGCGTCCCAGCTTCTGGCCACTGCTATGGTTCAGTATAATAACCTCCATAGGATTGCATGTTTCGCATAGGTTCTGAGCGCCACAAGCAACCTCTAGCCACTGCAGTGCCTCAGTAAAATTAGATCCATAGGATTGTACGTTGCACATATGTTCTGAGCACCACAAGCAACCTCTAGCCACAGCAGTCTCTTAGTATAATAAGATCCATAGGATTGCATGTTTCGCATAGGTTCTGAGCGCCACAAGCAACCTCTAGCCACTGCAGTGCCTCAGTAAAATTAGATCCATAGGATTGTATGTTGCACATATGTTCTGAGCGCCACAAGCGTCAGAAGCAACCTCGAGCTACTGCAGTGCCTCAGTATAATAAGCTCTATAGGTTTGTACGTTTCGCATAGGTTCTGAGCACCACAAGCAACCTCTAGCCACAGCAGTCTCTCAGTATAATAAGATCCATAGGATTGCATGTTTAGTTTCGAGTGGCTTGCCTGAGCGACTGAAGCGGTAGTGCGCGTCCTCCACTTGAGTAGCTCTGTATAATAAGGCACTAATTATAACAATATAGAGAATCTCCACAATTATGAGAATCTTCCAAACATATGACTTAGACAAAGAGACATAGAATACCTCCTCCGACTCCCAGACATAACGCCACTGGAATTTTTCTTGAGAGTATAACTTAAAGATATAAAGTCTATGACAGAAAATCGACGACACTGAAAGAGACCAGAAGAAATGCGTCCTTTTTTTTTTTTTTTTTTTTTTTAAATAAATATCTTACTGTTTTTAACAGAATACTATAAATTAAAAAACAAGTTTAACACTTTTATCAAATTAAAATTCCAAGATGTTTAGAAGCATTCAGAAAAAAATAGTTTAAAAAATATGTCTTAATTAAAGAAAAACATAAATTTTTGTTTTAAATCCCTAAACTATAATTTCATCTCTACAAAGGAATAACACAATTCAGCCGTGATACGTAAAGTCTGAACGCAATTAGCTTGTATGGTTTGATTTTTACTCCAGGCCAGATGACAGGGCAATTACATTTGAGGTGGGAGTATGTGCCATCAAGCGCATGCTGCCACGCATATTAAACTATTGATTAACCCATAAAAGCTATGTTTTTAATATAAATCTTATATTATTCACTAACTGAATAACTGTGCTTTCGCTACGAAATTTCATGATGTGCATTTTAACGATTAAAAGACATTCATTCATTCCACATTTAATACTTTTGATCGAATTTCAAACCCTCAACTTTGGTTAATAGAGATTGGAATAATATACTTTTTCTATGTTTGTTCTTGTTAACATTCGTACCAAATTTAGGAGTAATGACTACATTGGAAATGGGACATTTGAAATTGCCACGTTTGGAATGTGTGACCCTCTTTCGACCTCTTAAATTTACTTCAGAAATTTTGAATTCAGATCATGTTTTCATAGTATTGACTCCAATGAAGAAAAAAATCTATTCCGGGAGTCATTATATTTTTTGTTGTTGTTAGAAATGAGTGAAATATTGTATTTGTTAAGTAATTGGTTTTTAATTTTTATCACATTAAAGTGTTTGCGTTTAATACAATTTGTTTAATATTAGAAATAATGATTGTTTGATGAATAACAGTAATCGTTACTGTCAAACCTTATTTACACTAACCAAATTTCATTATTAATAAAGCCTTTAATGTATATAATTTTATGCTCTTCCTATCGCAAGACATTAAAGTTCGGGATTTCAATAAATTATTCTGAATTAATCACACTGACCAAACTTCATTGGTAATTATTAATAACAATCGGTTAAGGTAATCAAAATCCGTTATTTTTCACAATTATCAAAAGAAGTGGTCAGTATTAATAATAACTGAATTTACAAATTTAACTGTAGCATTTTTACAGACACCTGTAGTAGTTAGAATAAAATCAAACTATTTTTTGCTGTAGACATCTGATATAAAAGTTAGTTATGGCCAAGAGTCAAAATAAAATAATAATTAGAACAATTCTATGGCTAACGCACGGGACATTTTGGCTCTTTTTCTACTCGTAAACAGATAAGAATTATAAAATTAAGATGAATCGAATAGTATTTTTTTTTATTTTATATCATATTACTTAGTGACAAAGTTTTAAAAATTGAAAATCTAAAGGAAAGGAAGGTGTGAAAATAAAGCTTTACGTTATTGATATTAACTGCCAATGGAAAAGAACGATTATAGTTTCAGAAATAATTTACAGAAAATATTCCCCTTCAGTCTTCAACAATTTGTACTGATTTAAATTTTAATGCTTGCTGAGAGATAAACGAACTTGCAGCTTTGATACTACTTTGCTACCAATTATAAAATACTTTAGAAAAATGTTTGATTTTGCGTTAAATTAAACGTGCTTATTTACAAATGTACTAGAACTACTTATTTTTCTATCTATGGGTTAACGTCTATATATAAATCAATATATTAGAAAATAAAAATTATGTAGTTGATTGTCTTAGGATGCCATCAGCAACAGTTGGAGGAAAAACTAGAAAATGCATTAAAAATGTAGAATTATTATTAATTTAAAAGTATCAAAATAAAAGCAAAATCGCCAATTAGAAATTTAAGTATTAAGTCTGGTTGGCGTTTAAATTATTTGGAAACTTTATAGTGTTGTTACATCAAATAAAAAAGCATAATTTGAGTCATTAAATCACTTTCGGGGATGAACTAGGATACTTGTTGCCAGTCTCTTTTCAATTAAACAGAATTCTGTGGTGAGGATATCTTCGCTTTACAAATATCACAGAAAAACTAGTTTTTATAAATAACAAAGAGTTGATTTATTTTACTTACATGATAAAAGAAAACAAAATATATCGTTATATTTATTATATCCACAATGTATAATCCAGGATTCCTTTTAGAACACCATCCCTAACAAATCTATCCAACGTTCCCTAACTGCATCCGTACCCTTCAATTCACTGTGTTATTCAATTGTTGCCACAAGCAAGTACATGAAAAGGAGTATTTTACATGCTGCCATCCTCTGAAATTAATTATGGTGGTTATTTACTGCCCAGTTCGGACAGACGATTCGCCGAGGGAATGATAGTTTTATTCCATAAAGGAACACGTCCTTTGTTCGATGACAATGGAACTTCTGCATTGGTGCTTCGTTCTTTTTCTTGATTCTTTGCAATTCGCCATTCCAGAATCGTTTGCTTCTTGATATTTTTTTACTTGATTTCGCTATAAAAATGGCATTGGATCCTCTGAGTAGTTTTTGGTATCTATCGTGTTCTTTTTGTTTTGTTTTTCGGTGATATACATAATCGGCCTTTCGTGGGAGATATCTGGAAAAGTTTTGTAGAAGCGTTTTGTTTTTATTAGAATAGTTTTGCATTCTTCCGAATTTTAGATGTATTTATTCCTCAGTTCGAAGGATTTATTTATGTCGAACTGAAATGAGGATTTGAATACAACGCTATAACGTAATACAAGGTTCTCAAGTGTAGTTATAAAAATAATAAAAACAGGGAAAAGGCTGTATTTTCTTTTCTCTTTTTTTATTGTTGCAATTCAAATGATATGGAAACACATTTTTTGATATTGCACTTATTTAGCCTCAGAATATACTGCTATAGTTGGAAAGTAAAAGTTATATCACTAGACCTTTCGAACTCGAGTTATCATTACTTTTCTAAAAAATACCGCCGGTGAATTTAATGGAAATTTATCAGGCTCTTATGATATAAATCCCTGATGATTCCAGCACTTAAGATTTAATCATACTTTTTAATTATGGTTGGAAAACAAGAGTCAAATCACGTCGACCTCACCTAGAGTTATCTTTGCTTTTTCTGGAAATACCGCCAGTGATTATAATAAAAATGTATCGAGCTCTTATGGAATTACCTATGATGATTTTAGCACCTAAGATTTAATCATGCTCTTTAACTATGGTTAGAAAGTAACAGTTAAATCATTCGTTCTCGCGAACTCGAGTTATCATTACTTATCTGGAAATTCCGCCATCGAATTTAATATAAATTTATCGGGCTCTAATGGTATTATCATTAATGATTCCAGCTTTTAAGATATAATCATATTGTTTAGAAATATTAAAGTAGTTGGTCAACTATTAATACTTATTATTTGTCAATTCTATTATATTGATATTGTTTGTATTTAATAAAAGTAGAGCATCTAAAAGTATTGTTGCGTGGATGGGTTCTAAAGATTTGAAGCCAAAGCAAATCAAAACTTGCAGAAATTTATTCCAATATAACTCTTCACAGATTCTCTTACAGCTCCAGAACTTCTCGTTCTAGTAGACACAATACAGCTCTTTTCACAACAATAGAGCACAAAACAGCAGTTAAAAACTTGACAACACAACTGCTAAATCGCCGCAAAAGACAATGCAATACAGTTTGCTTTAGAACTACTCGGAATGTTCACTGAGACTCAGTAATTCCAGTCAACTAACTGACTCAGCTAACAACTTACTCCATCACCCGCTCTCTTGAGCTTTTATAGGGAAGGCGAACATACGTGAAATTTCTAGAGGTAGATATTTTGAGAACTTTCCAGATCGTAATCGAAAAGTCCTATACATGTACATGGGGACCGAAAATGTCGTCAAATGGTCGCCAAGTTTGGCGACATTTGGCGATTTCTCGCCAATTTGGCGTGATTGCCAGTACCATAATGTTAAATGCCCTGCTCCTTGTAACACTCGCTTCCCAGTATTACCTCTGTAAAACCCGTTATCAAGCATCAAAACACACATTGAGGGGAAGCAAACTAACGGCGAACTATTGTCCTGCCTTATGCGAAATGTACATAAATTTTACTATTTACAAAATTAACACTACGAAATATTTACAAATATACAAAAATTCGTGACATTATAAATAGGTACTTGCAACTAGTATGAAAATTGAATAAAAAGAACTTTCATTAAACAATTTAGAAAGAACAATTATAATCCTTTTTAATTTTGGATGGTTTTACCAATTTTGGTGGATCATAAAAAAATTTATATTGAAGATTTTTTTTTTTTTTTTTTTTTTTTTTTTTTGTATAAATCCATGATACATTCCGAAGTAGAATACAAAAGTATGAAATTGGTAATAATCATAATCATCCCAACAAGGTTTTTAAATAAAGTCTAGGCTAAGCTTTACACTTTTGTGGGCTTCGAGCCTAATGGGAAATCAGGCTTTGATAAAAAGCTTTCGGATGTTTTGTGCTCTTTTTCTTCTCCAACGCTAATGTTATAAAAAACAGATGTTCCTTTATAAAGAATCGGTCCACCTATGTAACAAAACCGCGTCGAGAAATCAGAGACGAGTGAAAAGGAAGCTAGAGACTCGTGCAATTTCCCAACTGATTGACGAGCAATGATTGAAAAAGAAAAGGCTACTTTATTTGCACTTTGCTTCTGCTCACGAGAAAGACGATTGTCACGCTAAGAAAATCCAGGTCGCAATGTTTTTTTTTTTTTTTTTTTTTTTTTTTTGTATTGAGATGTAACACGAACGTTGGCAGTTCCGGACGATAAGTGGCAGACAGGCGCGGATCTAGATGGGGAACGATTGCCCACGCTAATAACCTCAAAGATTGGAAAATACAGTTGATTTATACAGGGTATCCAGAGAAGGACTCCCTGGTTTTAAAATTAAATAACTCAAGAAAAGACGAAAAATAGGAGAATGAAATAAAAAGTACAGTTATTTTGAAAACTGTAAAATATGAAACAGTAGTTTCAATACACAAAGTAACGTTTTAAATATTGAATATATTTTATATTTGGTACATAGATGGCGCTTTTAAATTGCACTTTTAGGAATACGTGATTATTTTTCTGCGGGATTGTTCTTTCTGCGGAACAGTTTTTGGTGGTGGTGTTGTAAACTGCAATTTTTGTCTACTGTATTTTCGGGTATTATTCAAAGGGGTAAGTTCAGGGGGTTATTTTGTATTTCATTGCATTGTATATTTCTTTGAATGTATTTCTTTGATTTCTCATTATTCTGATTCCCTGAAGGCTTCAGGGTTCAAGAGATAATTTTGTGCCTTTTTGGCCGTACTCTTTCAGAAACGCCTCCTGGGGGTTTCCGGCTGGGTGAACCCCCTGATGAGAAATTATTCGAAGCCACTAGTTCAATATTCAATACTGTACTTTGCGTATTTTACAGTTTAAAAGTTCTACTATTGAGCTGCTTTTGCGACAGTGTGATCTTGTACTATTATATTTTTACTTTCTGATTCTTTCTCCATTTGATTTTCGTTTCTACGTACATATATTTGCTTGTACACAAAAGTTTTAATATCAGTTACAAATGTTGCCAATAAATGGCGCTGCATTTATTAATTTGTCATCTGTAATCAATCGTTGCAATCACGCTAACTTCCTTTCACGTTTAAACAGTGGAACTATCCAGAAAATAATTGAAAAAGTTTCGACGTTGAAAATTATTCAGTGCCGAAAATTCGTTAAAGTTGAAGATGCGATGAATAAACACTGTTGCATTAAGGGAGAGATTGTCGACTTTCTTTAACGGTATGATTATTCGTAATGTGACCAGACGTGCCGATTTTTGAGGGACAGTCCTGCTTTTCACTTTATGTCCTACTCGAATGTCCCGCCAAACATTTATCAGTATGACATTGTAACAAGCATTGGTCATTGTTGCATCAAAAAGGCTCTATAAATATAATACGCAAAAAAAAAAAAAAAAAAAAAAAAAAAAAAACACGATCCTTTTCTCATTGGTTGAGACGTGTCCTGATTTTTAGTCAAAAAATTCTGGTCTCGTTAATTATTCGTCAATAATTCCTGCTGAATTCAATCAATATTTCAAAACATTAAAAAATGGTACATTATTAAAAAAAAAAAAATTAAGCTTCAAAATGCAACTTATTTTTCATAAAACCTTAGGAAATTTTTTTTTTAACATCTGTATACTATACAGAAAGGAAATTAATGATGATACACATATACATATTATAGTATACATATTAATAGTATAAGGGTTGAAAGTTACACTTTACTATTACTGCTTTAGCCACAACTTAAACTAGTGAAAAACGAAAATTATAATTAATATAGAAATACGACACTGCTGTAATTTGAATAGGAAAGATTTGAATTATGTATTTTTATATAAACAAGAAAAGGTCAAATACTGAGGATTTTGAAGTATTATACTCCTTAAAAACCGTCTTAATATGACAAAGAAAGTAATCTTTAAAACTGAAGTAAATATATTTCAAAAGTAAGTAACAATAATTTAGGTAAAAGAATAAACCAGGGGTTCCCAACCTTTTTGCAACTGCGTACCACTTGACTTTTTAAGAAATTTTGGCGTACCACCAGACCTATCTTGTACTATTATATTTTTACTTTCTGATTCTTTCTCCATTTGATTTTCGTTTCTACGTACATATATTTGCTTGTACACAGAAGTTTTAATATCAGTTACAAATGTTGCCAATAAATTTCGCTGCATTTATTAATTTGTCATCTGTAATCAATCGTTGCAATCACGCTAACTTCCTTTCACGTTTAAACAGTGGAACTATCCAGAAAATAATTGAAAAAGTTTCGACGTTGAAAATTATTCAGTGCCGAAAATTCGTTAAAGTTGAAGATGCGATGAATAAACAATAATAAATATATAAATAAACGTATAATATTTACTTTCTAAAAATGTTCAAAGGCTTTTTGAATTAAATTCCTGAGAAAACTTCATATTTAATGGTTAGATATTTGTTTATATATAACATGCTTATAATAAAGGAGAAATAAAAAGATTAAAATGGTATTAATTTACAGTTTTATTTATTACCCATAGGTCTAAAAACATACAAATAAAAAATTAGTACAAACTCAGCAAAAAATTAATCATCATACAAAATATACTTTTATAGTCTTTAGTGCGAAACTTGTTGTATGTATGCCTGTGATTAAAATATCAACATTAGGAGTAATGGAGCTTATCTTCAATCTTAAGTCCTCTTCAACACTTATTTTGCTTCTATGTTTATTTTTTATGTACAAGAGTTCGGAAAATCCACTCTCACACAAGTAACTCGTAACAAATGGCATAAAAAATAGCAGAGCTTTCCAGAAGATCAAAGGGTACTCGGTTTTACATCCGAAACAGAAGTTAATTAAAGATTTCTCTTTAAAATAATCTTTCATGGAACTATCTTCTGTAAGATCGATAAAACTTTCTTTTAGTTCACCTGAAACCACCGTACCACCTGAAACGTTCCCGCGTACCACCAGTGGTACGCGGGAACCCCTGGAATAAACAAATGAAAAAGACCTAATTTTTTAATTATATTGGAAGCCTTTGAATTTAACTTCAACAAGTTCATGATGGTTTTATTTCAATATCCTTTTAATAATTTGATTTTAAAATGCCTCCAATTTTAAAATATTCAATGCCCTGGAAACCAAATAACGACTAAGAACTAAAATTATCCTTAAATTGGATCATGAAATTCGAAAAATCTTTCACTTTCTTTTATTTTTCAAGAATCATAACTTTGCTATTGAATCATCCCAAGTAATGCTTTATTCTAGTAAAAGAAATGAAAAGAAATCTATATAAAGTCAACTCAATTTACATTTTAGGTATTGAATTCGGTACAAAATAGTATCCAATTTAACATAATATGGGGATGGTATATGCTATTTTCTCTTTTAATTTAAATCTATGTGTGATTCCTAGATACTCTTTATACTTTTTAAATTTTTAATGAGAAAATAAATTGAAATTTTTTTATTTCCACCACTTTTAATATGGAAATAATATATACATATATAGTCGGGTGAATCAAATATGTTATGACAGTTAATTATTTCTGTTTAGTCAGATAGTAATATGGAAATAATATATAGATATATAGTCGGGTGAATCAAATATGTTATGACAGTTAATTATTTCTGTTTAGTCAGATAGTAAAATGGTTAGAAGCTTTCGTCTTCTGTGTAAAAAAGGTTATGTGCTAATAGTTTCTTTTCGATGTAGTTAATTTCTCATTAATTTATGGAGGAACTTAGTAGTTACATTTTTATTTTATATCAGTTTACAGAATTGGAAAAGCTATTTTAGTAATAATGCCAATCTTTAAAAAGATTTGAAGGATAGAATTTTAATATTCAAGGAACAAATGAAGCTGAGACTCAGAAGAGTAAATGCTTTTTTAATTTAAATTTGATCCGTTTATTCAGGAGAAAAACTTTTCTTGATTTCCCAATTATAAAACATTTTTGTTGAAACGTATATGCTTGCTGGAAAAAAAATAATTTCGTGTAAACAAGTTTCCTGAAGTTTTTTAATTATATGATTAAATAAATAGTTGTTGTATGAAAATGAAGTCGTGAATTTTTTTTTTTTTAATAGAAATTTCATCCAGTGGAGTAACAGATACTGCTATGACAAGTACTGAGTTGTTACAATAGACACCCAAAAAGATCAGTTTTAAATATTAAATAAATACAACATTTCTCAGCTTTATGGTAGTTGTAATTCATAAAATTAGAATCATCTACATCTAAGTTTAAATTTTTACGTTTGTCTACTTACTTATGCAAAATCCCTTTCTTAGAAGCTTAGTTTTTATCGATAATAAGTATATAGCAACAGCTTAATTTTACACATATCTAACTGACCTATAAAGGTTGCATGCTACAAAGAATTTCTGTTGATATCGATTTACTTAAGAAATGTACCTCAAAATTTAATTTTATTTAGAAAAGATTAATGTAATTCGGTGGCGGTTCGTTCAGTACAGTCGGGCTGCATCTAAATTTATAAGCACAATACTAAAATTATATATTTTGCAATTTTCAAAAATAGAGATCCAATTTCTACTGTAAGTGTAAAAAATTCTGATAAATAACAAACTTGTTGCTAATACTAAAAAAAAAAAAAAAAAAAAAAAAAAGCAAAAAAAAAAAAAAAAAAAAAAAAAAAAAAAAAAAAAAAAAAAAAAAAAAAAAAGCTGACCAAACGGTATAGTGGTTAGCGTGCTAGCTTCTAGACCGCGAGGTTGCGGGTTCGAGTCCCGTGTTAGGCATGGGTGTTTGTAAATGTATGTTGGCTTGTCTAATGACGAATGTTTCGGCGCATTATAGCCCTCGTGTTGCTGACGGCTCCAGATTATCTGAAAACAACCAACCAACCAACCAACCGATCTTTTTCTATTCTCAGCAGCTAACCCCAACCGGCCAATCCCCTCCCCCTTTGCCCACAGTCGTCTGTTGCCAGATAATCTGAATACAACCAAACAATACTAAAAAAAAAATTAAAAAAAACACGCTTTTAATCAATCCAAACTGGTGATCTTCCTCCGAACCCAACAGCCAAGTGTTTCTGAAACACATTACGGCGGCGACGTTACCATGGTAACCGATGGAACACAACAGAGCCTTCTCCACCACGTAATGTGTAGCAAGGCAGCCAGTACGCAGTTTTCAAACTTAGGCTGACCTTGAGAATGAAATGAACTGATTGGCTCGTGTGTGAGTGAGTCGTGATGTGTGGGTGGGAGAGAAACGAGCATTTCTTAGAATTTTCTCCACCAAACGGTAATAGTTTTCTTGATAAGTTTATATATACGGTTTCTTGTTACTTGAAAGGTTGATTCTAAAACTTATAATTGAATAATTTTGAAGCATGGTGCCCAGTTATAGGTAAGTTTAAATATGTTTGCTTTCTATTTTCTGATATTACTTGGTAAATATTGAAAGGAAACTTTTCGTTTCAGTGATTAAGATTAAAAAAATTTTAATTCATGAATGTGGAAAGTCGGGGGGAGGGGGGGCGGTCACTGTTCCGACTGTACTAATAATTTGGACTACGAGCCGCCACGGATGTAATTTGCCAATATAAAGTACCAACTTACGACAGTTTTCATGAAGTGAAATGTTATTTAAATCTAATATCTTAAATCTAATCTTGCATAAAAATACTATACAAAAAAGCTGAGCCATATGTGTGAGCTCAGCTAAAAAGTATTTGCCTTTTTAGAAAAGATGGTGAGATATGCTCGATTGATAGAAATCATCAGTCAGTGTTTCATAGACCCAATGAATCATCACTTTTTGGAACACCATATCTGCCAAAATATTTATACACAGCCTACCATTTTCATCAGGAATAAAAACAGTAATTGAATGATTATTTAAAAAAATTGAAGGTAACATTATTAGGTGTTTTATTATTATTATTGTTTCTTTTAAGCTTTAAAAAGCTAGCTTGTAAAACTTTTTAAATGCAATGAAAATTCCACCACTTATTTTATTTTTATTTTTTACTACTAATGGGAAGAAAAAAGAAGGGAAGATATAGGCTTATTAAACTATGCATTAACCATTAATTAAACATAAGGGAAAGCGCGCCATGGAAAAAGACGCTCGAGCTGGCCACAGCTGCGGCCCAGTAGAGCCAACACCACCTAAAGACAAGGCCTTACCACTTGTTTGCGACGTCATCACGAGAAGTTGGACGGATTACGTTCATTGCGGTTTCATTATTTAGCATAGTTTGAAAACAACATGAATAAGTTTTTTCTTTCAGAGAATTCATTGCTAAATTTCAAATTGTTATACAGCATTCAAATATTCAATATTTTTCATTCGATTTTCAATTACTAAAACAAATATTTCCCAAGATAAAAGGTTTTAAAATAAAATTATATAGAACACAGAAATTTTCTATTTTTTGGCATTTATATATTTATTAATAGTGTAAATTTTATTGAAGTTTTTATCACACAGATAATATATTGAATTTTAATATCAATATAATTGTTTACATATAAAAAGAACAAAGAACTGGGTTTAGAGTAATCAACTTTTTTTATTTACAATATTAACACATACAACACACACATTATTAACTTAACAGATATATTACATACCTGCCAACATTGGCATTTTCAAATTAGTGCAATTTTTATGGAACAAATCATTAGTTAATAGGTCATCAAAATGCTTACAAATAATTTGAAGTTTGGAGAAGAATTGATTTCTATCATTACAATTATAGTTATTTAAATTCTCAATTAAAGTGGAAATTTTTTCACAGCTGTTTACATTTGAAGGTATGCATATTTCATTTAATTTTGTTATATGAACATTATCAATATAAATATTTAAAGAAAGTTTATCATCTGCTACTATTGATTTTGTAATAAGAGGTTCTGGGTTTAAAATTAATTAAAACAATATCAATATTCCAGATTCTTTCAAATGAGACCACCCAGCAGGTAAAGAAATGTTATTTACTTTTCACAGAGTTCTTCGAATGATGAAAATGTCATCCTTGCTTGCTTTTCCTTCATCTCTTGTAAACTTTCAGCAATTGCCTTTTACAAATTAAAGTTCACAATCCACTCTTGCTTTTTAACCACGCTTTCTCTGATGTTTGAAGTAGATGATAAATAAGAAGGGCAGTTAGGGAAAAAAGTTGGCACAGTATTATTTGTCAGGCGAGGGTACTTCAAAAGAGCAGTCTCCTGTCTTGCTGTCAAAAGCCTCAGTAATTTTGCGTATATACTCATTTTGGAAATGTAGAATACACACCTAGGAATATATATATATACTTAAAATCAAGAAAAACAAGCTTAAGCATTCTTAAAATAGCTGAGTTTAAATTATTTTAAGAAAAGGGGAAATAAATTATATATACAAAATAAATTATACCGTTTGCACTAAGATGACACATTTTAAATATAAATGAGATAATTAAGTCAAAATGTAGAAATAAATATATTCGTATACACATTTTAGCTAAATATCAAAGTCCGGTACGGATTCTGGTTTGTTTTTGGAATTGTTTACATAAAACCGCGTCAAATTATGGCAACTATAAGCAGTTCATTTGACATTAAAAAAAATGGACATTTTTTGGCGAAAATCACATTGGCGTAAAATTCATACCAGACTTGGAATTTCAAACCTTATTTTAATTTTTTTTACTACGGAATTATCGGTCAACAATTAAAAAAGGTTAATTGAGTTAAAAAAAGAAAAAAATTGTAGAAATGCACTACAGGGACTTGGCTATTTTTAGTAACTATTTGGAGCTAAAATACAGTTAAATACTAATTGTGGTTGCTATAAAACTGTTTAGAACACATTTAGTGTTATAGTTTAATTAAATTTAAAAAGTTAAAAACATTTCGGATAAAAACTTACGAAAATTTATTATTAAAAACATTTATATAAGGTCAATACGCCCAAGATTTGTACTTACCCTTGAATCTTTTGAGGGTTTCAATCCTTTTCTGGAAATGGATTGGATCCATTTCTGACGCAGTTCCGTATCTTCGGGAAACTTGAAAATGAACACTTTGTTGTCTGGGTTGCGATTTCCACTACAACTAGTTACACAACAGGCATCATAGATGGCATTTTTCTCAATAAAAACGATAAATAATAACGCTCGAAAATGGTTACTCAATTACAAGTCTGTTGAAAGCTATAAATAAAAAAGCTCACAAATATCTATCACCAAGCATCAACGCCATTGCTAAGCCTAAATGCGAATGTGCTCTGCTGCTGACATCGGGATTAAGTAAAGAAACTAGATCTAGCTGGTTCAGTATAACTTCTTGTGATGACGTCACGGCAACCAGAAGTGAGAGTGATTGTGCCTTGTACTTAAGGTGGTGTTGGTAGAGCTCCATGTGATTGTATACATCGCTTAGAATCTGAGAGTCTAAAATGATAGCCACAACCTTTACCCACACCTGCGGCCTAATACAATAACCTTCACAAGATAGCATGTTTCGCTTGGAGTGGCTCTGTAGAATAAGAGTTTTAGAGTGCATGGTACAGAGACAAAATGCATCATCAATAGACAAAATGCATCATCATTTTAGTTAACAATTACAATTTTGAACTGTTTTGTATTAAATACATACTGGTGATAAAAAAAAATAAGGAATTAGATTACTTTGCTATAGATGTCTTTTTTTATTACTTTCAATTACACATACCATGGGAAACATAATGTAATGAAAGTACAGCATTCGGTATAAAAAAAAAAAGAAAAATAGTTGTATGGAAAAAGTGTGTGTCTTTGGTCAGCATAATTACCGCACAAATTGACCCAGGATGTCAAATTTATTATGTAGGTTAGTGGTGATCATTCATTGAAAAAATATGTTTTTCAATGATTCCTAAAAAACGGCTCTAACTATTTTGTTCAAAATTGCTGCGACTGTGCCTCTTAAGGTGTTCTATAAATATACCCACCTCCGAAATTCCCGTGAAAATGTTTTAATGGCGTAACAAATTGAAACACGAATGCCTTCAACACAGAGTTGTCTTTCCTTGAGCATAGCTCATCAACGATCGTTTTTTCTCCTCACCTCAGTTTCACTTATACGAAAGGATAATATAAGAATTATCGAAAAGTATATCGCCAAATCACTATTTTGGCAGAGTTTTTTTGTTTTTTTTCTTTTTGGAGAACCATATAAGAATTATCTAAAAAAATATCACAAAACTTACCATTTTTTCTAAATGAATGATGAAAATAAAAGACGATAAATAACACAAATTCCACATTAGTATTATAGTATAAATGAAAGTTGTGTGATTTTCAACACCCCTAGTTTTTTTATGAAATCAAATTTGTTTCCCTACTGGGCAACTGAAATTTATAATAATTTAGTTATTATATTTTTTCTTCAGGAAAATTTAAATTCCGACTTCTTTCCAATGTCTTTTTAAACTGACGAAAAACTTAATTTACTTAAATGAAGACCCCGCGAGAAGTGTGGGAAGACGCGGGGTGACGCGTCCCCTCACGTTTCAAGAAAATACCCATGCGTCCCCCCCACTTCTATAACCACTGAAATATATCCCTTCTCTTTCAAAAACACTCAATCCTTCTAAAAACTACTAAAGAAAAATAACACCGGCCTTTAAATGTTGTGACACTGAGAAAAAATGATTTAAAGTTACCCCCCCCCCCTCCCCCAAAAAAAAAACTTTATTTATGGTATATATTACAGTATTATAAAAATGTACTGTACTACTTTGCATAAAGACGCTTAGTCAACTTTTAACTTTGAAGGAACTTTCTTTATAAGTTTCTTTCTTGTTTCGTATAAAGACAAGCTATTTAAAAAAAAAATTAAGTTCTCTATCAATTTAATTTCATAAAAGTATGTACATTTAGAAACACTATTTAAATCTAAAATAAACAGTTATGTACATAATGTTCAATTATTACTTCATCTCTTACTTCCAAGTAAAAAAAACTTATCGCAGAATATTCATTAGAATAATAATAAATTTTCCAAGTAAAAAAACTTATCGCAGAATATTCATTAGAATAATAATAAATTTTCCAAGTAAAAAAACTTATCGCAGAATATTCATTAGAATATAATAAATTTTGGATCCTTGTTCAATGTTAAGAGTTAAGAAGTATAAATTATTTCCTTTCTAGTTAATATTTTTATTATGATAGGAAATTGTAAAATTTACCGTTGGGGGAGAGGTTGCACTTTATTTCCCCCGCTGAAACGATAAAGATGACAAGAATAAAATTACCTTTCCATGTCGGACGTAGGATACGGTATTCATTTTGTTGTTTTCTTTTTGTTTAGACAGTGCTTCCATCTAGTGAAGATTCGAATACGACCAAATTCGTGTATTAGAAAAAGTGACTGTTGGGATAATTTTGTAAATATAATTAATTACATTTTCTATAAACCAAATATATATTTATATCCGATAAAAAAAATTAAATATTTCAAAGCAATGTTTTAGAAAACATTATTCAGAAAAAATATCATTAGCCTTATAATAAAAAAAAAAAAAATAAAAAAAAAAAATAATAATAATAATAATAAAATAGTCGCTTTTTAAGATTTGTGTTACAAGTGCTATAAACTTTGTTGAGGGATTTCTTTTCTTGTGAAAGAAAGTTAAGTGAAAAATTTGTTTGAAATATTTTCAATTAAGAGCAATTGGCATTATTGTCTTACAAAATTGAATAACAAAATTCCTCAAAGCAATATTAAATATTTAAAAAGTTCTTTAAAAAGTTAAACGTATACAAAAAATGTCTCTTAGCAATGTACGATATTTCGCTTTTAATATCTTTTACACATGTTTTAACCAAAACTAATTGAACTGTCAAGAATGTGCATTAATTAAAACTATAAAATAATACGTAGAAAAAATTCATAAATGAAAATATATTCCGGAACATGAAAATAATTTTTTTGCGTTAAATGTGCCCTTAAGGATTGATTTACTTTGAAATTCAAGGAAAGACAGCGGGTAATCGGAGATTCGAAATAAATTTTCTCTGCCTTAAAGACTCCCTGTAGTTTAAGGAATAATTAAAGTCGGCGGAATTTTCCAAGATGGTGAAATTTAATGAAGAAGGGAGCATATTTATGCTGAGATTCGTAATTAAACACTAGCAGAAGGTTGAATAATGTAGTTTGGAATAGTTCAAACAAGTTTAGTATCGTCTGCGAAATTAATGACTTCAACTATAAATGAGTGGTTGTCTAGAATAAACAGGATATCATCTAATTTGTTTCTCAGATAAAATCTACGCCATATGTTAATTCAATTTTTGTTTTTGTTCAAGATCTTTATACCCGAACTAAAATATAAAAAGTAGGTACGATTTAAAAAGAAAATATTTTTACAGGAATAACTTTAAAAATGAAAATTCGGTTTTCAAATCATTTATATCAAGTTTGATTTTGTTTGTGTGTGCTTGTTTCTTTCTGGCAGGAAAATCTTCGGTGGGCTGTTTAATACATTTTCCATCATCCGATTGAGCTGAAACTTGGCAGATAGACTTATTCCTATGACAATGCATTCTATCGAGTTTGAGAACTATCCCAAAAAGTGGCTATTACAAGCTTGGCCATTCCCGTATGTCAGATCGAGATACCAATCCATATTGAGTTATGTTGGCGATATTCAATGATTGAAACCTTCCTCTGTTAATGTTGATGACATTTAATAGTAAAAAAAAAATACCTGCCATTTTAAGGATTGTTATGATTTTGTTTGTAGCGGAAAAAATCTTCAGATGGCTAATTAACCCACTTCCCTTTATCCAATCGAGTTAAAACTTGGCAAATTGACTTTTTGTCGATGATAACGTACGCTATCAAGTTTCGTGGGGCACGGGATGGATAGTTTTCTTTGTAGTGGTCAAACACTATAAAATCTCGATCAGTGCTCAAAATTGCTTGATTGGTTGTTTTCAGATTATCTGGCGCCGTCAGCAACACGAAGGCTATAATGCGTCGTAACATTTTTCATTAGACAAGCCAACATACATTTACAAACACCCATGTCTTACACGGGACTCGAACCCGCAACCTCGTGGTCTAGAAGCTAGCACGCTAACCACTATACCGTTTGGTCGGCCAAAATTACTTGAATAAGTTGCAATTGAACAAAAGAGCTGATTAAATCCCATGAATTTATGATAAAAACTTTCTGGATTATATATTTACTTACTAAATACTAATTGGTAAGTCGTTTACTTTTTAGTCATAAAAGTGTGATATTTTAGGTCTGGAAAATATAACAGCCATTTTGTTATCAAAGTAATGAAGAACCGGCAATCTTGGCGGATTTCAAGCCTACTAAGATATTTTTTAGAATAACGAATAAAATATTGAATGAAACGCTTTAGTAAACAACTTATGCATGGCTACGTCATACTCAAGGACTAAATTTGCGGGGAAATGGAATGTTCATTGTGATTGGCTAATGGAGTTAGCATTCAAATTATGTTAGTCTCAGAAAGCGTACATTTAAATGCACATAGGATTTTGGGCGCACAAATTTTCTTTGCATGAAATAGCCGAATTCAGTCTCACACCTGATGATAGTTCCCTCGATTGTGACGAAGTAGAGTCTGTAAAGAAACGGCAAAAAAAACAGTTCCTCTGCCAGTTGAGACGTCACGAAAAGTTGGTGCGAGGCACATGCCAGCAATGGCATGGACTTTTTCCTCACATTGTCGGATGTCTGGTTGTTCAGCGAGAACAAAAAAAAAATTTGCGCTAACTGTAAAGAATTTTTATGTATCACGTCTTCACGAAATTGTTTTGCAGCCTTTCATGATTAAATTTCGCATCTGAACAATTAAATTTCAGAATTTTTGCAAGGTTAAGGAGATAGTCATTTTTTGTCCCATCTTTGTAGTTGAAACCCAATAACTTTAAAAGTACGTTACATAGACCCAAAAGAATAATATACATAAAAATTAGCTTTAATTCATGTTTTAAACAGTTGTGGGTCTCAGGAGGATATAAGTTGGTTGGTTGTTTTCAGATTATCTGGCGCCGTCAGTAACACGAGGGCTATAATGCGCCGAAACATTCGTCATTAGACAAGCCAACATACATTTACAAACATCCATGCCAACACGGGACTCGAACCCGCAACCCCGCGGTCTAGAAGCTAGTACGCTAACCACTATACCGTTTGGTCGGCAGGAGGATATAAGATTAATGTGAATTTGATTGAAGAAAAAAAAAAATATGCTCTTTTGTTTTTTTTAAATAAATCTTCATTTGAGGGAGTTATAATTCGGAATATCAATAATGTAAAATCGCAAAATATAGTCTTTGACCAAAACCAATTGTAGGTTGTAGTAAAAGCTGAAGGTTAGAGATGCTACTGCAAATTTAGGGGACACATGGAACATTATTCTACATCAGGGTGGCTACAGAATTTGAAAAACATTATTCCCTGACATTTCCCTGATTTCCAGAAAATTCACTTAAAAATTCCCTGATGTGCATTTTTCCGATGTTATCGGTAAAAAAAAAAAAAACGGATAAGATAATAATGGTAATTTAAAAATATATAAATTTAATAAGTAAAAATAATTCTAAATAGTCTAAGTATGATTGCACCAAAATATAAATTTACGCTAAAAAGCAAAACAAGCATCTTTAGAGCATGAAAAAGAATGGAAAATATCAATTAAAAAATTCAAAATTCACATTAAATAATTCACAAACTACACCCATACTAGTTAACTTCAAGGAAAAACAAAGCTAGGACTATACTTATCTTTTTAATTTTAAAAATAACACAAATAAAACATGTTATTTTCGTTAATATATGTCATAGGTTGAATTCTGTTCATAGCATAAATTTAAAACACAGTCCTAAATATTTACTAAACTTGGGCATGCATGAGCATGAAACTTGAATAATCAGCATTTTGCTATTCAGTCACAAATTTCACTAGGTACATATCTTCAATGAAATATGTCTTTTGTATTTTGTAGTTGACAAAAGATAAATAGTGTACAAAAGAAAAGGCCTGAAATTAACAGCTTCTTATAAAATAAATTACTCGTAGATGCATGGAAATAAAAAAAATTACAATAACAATATTATCTTAAACTACAAAACTACATATTAAATTATGCAAAAAATCGTTTTCATTAAACACGACAAGCACAGGGTTCATACTTTTGGCAGAAAAGAAAATGCCATGACCCTTTACCTGAATGTATGCAGTAGTGCATTCAGATTTTTTTTTAAAGATTTTTTTTTTAGGCAAAGCGGAACATCAACAGACGACTGTGGGCAAAGGGGGAGGGGATTGGCCGGTTAGGCTTAGCTGCTGAGAATAGAAAAAGATCGGTTGGTTGGTTGGTTTCAGATTATCTGGAGCCGTCAACAACACGAGGGCTATAAGGCGCCGAAACATTCGTCATTAGACAAGCCAACATACATTCACAAACATACATGCCTAACACGGGACTCGAACCCGCAACCTCGCGGTCTGGAAAAAGGTCGAAATCATAGTACTCCTAAATTGGACAACTAGCCAGATATTGAGGGGCTTTTAAAAAAGCACATTAAATTTTTTTTGTTTAATGGCAACCGCACCGGGAATGCGATAACAGAAAAAAAATTCCCTGATTAAAGAGTAATTTTACGAAAATCCCAGACATTTCCCTGATTTTTTCAGAAGAGTGACATTCCTTGACATTTCCCTGATTTCCCTAAATTCCAGGTTCTGTAGCCACCCTGTGAATTTTTTTTATAGAATGTGGAGAAATAATTAGTAGTTTATGAATGTACTGGTCTGCCGTGGCAAAAATGGCCGAAACTGCACAACAATTGACTTTGAATGAGTCAATTACATCCGATCGCTGACTAAAAATATTCCATCCTTTAAAAGGGGAGTTGGTACCCTCTATACCGGTAATGTTAATTTGACATATTTCAAGTACCTTTTTCTCAGAATCTATTTGACATAGAATAATAATTTTTTTTTAGTGCATTTAGGAGACACTTGTTATTCTACCGAAGTTAGCTGTTGATTGTTGTTTTGTAGCTATTGATTGTTGTTTTATAGCTATTGATTGTTGTTTTGTTTTTGCCGAATAAAGCCAAAACAGGAACCTTTTTTAAAATAACATCAAAATCTCACTTCAATATATACAGGTACATAAAAGTAATATGTGATAGAAATTTCATGAAGCTATTTAGCGCAGTTTTTGCGAAAAAGTACATGAATAATGAAAAGTGTAGTTTTGAGAAAAACGCATTTTAAAGAAAATTTTATTTACACTAATAGTTACCAATTTTGTTTTTAAAAAATTGTTAAAAATACTTCTAGTTGAGGTGAAATGATATATCTTTTTAAAGG
Organism: Linyphia triangularis; assembly: GCA_963978545.1. NCBI lineage: Eukaryota > Metazoa > Arthropoda > Arachnida > Araneae > Linyphiidae > Linyphia > Linyphia triangularis. Next base: position 34,497,317 of record OZ021730.1, read on the forward strand.
GGAGAGTTTAAATTTTAAACAATTATAAACTCAAAATCGATTATTTATAAATTTTTAGGTATCAACTAAAAGTGAACAAAAGTGACAATAAATATTAGAAAAATACTACCATATGATTTGAAATCTTCCGCACTCTTCCTCATTGAAAATTAAAGACCTGTGGGTTACCAATTAACAATGGAGTCAATTTTTGAACAATTTCGGCCATTTTTATCTCGGCAGACCAGTAGATTCATGTGATCTACGAACATTCCTCTAGATTCTATAAGAAATTCAGAACGATGTTTGGAGAGGCATCTAAATTTGCAATGGCGTCAGTCTATAAAAGATTTAAGTTAAAACATTCTTTAAACATGTTGATTTAGGTAACCAAAATATTTATACAGAATATTTTAGGTGGCAATACATATTTACCATTTGAACCGGATTTTATATCGTTGAGCTTTTTAATATATCTTAAGATGTACGTATACCCTACAATTTTGAAAATTGATCAGAATATTTATTTTTTTGTTATTATATCATAATATTCTCTGATACTTCATCTTTCAAACAATACTAAATTTTTGAAAATACTATCCCTAATAGTTTTTCAGTTACAATCAATTATAGGTAGGTACTACCGTTGTTAGGTGCTAAGCTACTAAAACTTTAAACATGTTTTTTAACGAACTGTATTTAGATTATGTCACGCTTTATTCAAACAATGATAATTCAACAACAAAATGCTCAACTATAATTTTTTCTATTATATCATAGTAATCTACATAATATGTTAGATGTTTTGAAACTCAAATATATAAAATTGGTTGAGAAATTGATTTATTAGTGATTTTTAAAACTTGTAATTCATTGAAAATATCGATTTTTTTTCATGTTTTCATACAAAAAAAATTGTAAAAAAAAACTGTTCTATGTTAGAAACTTAATTGAGTTTCAGAATATTATGAATAATATTTCGAATGATTTCCAAGTGGAATTGCGTTTCTAAGTAAATTAGAATTTGATATATCATTGTTTTAAAAAAGGGTACTAATTAGCTAATTGAAGCTTAATTAACAAATTAACAATTGTCAATTTTTTTTTTTTTTTTAATTTTTTTTTTTAATGAAATGATTTTAATCATATACTCTCTAACTACTGCAAAAAAATAATTGTATTTTTGCACTCAGAATTAAAAAAAAAAAAAAGAAAGCTCTACAAATATTATACGAATTGTTATTTCAAATCACCTTTTTCATAAATAGAATATTTTAAGTTGTAGCTTAATAATCATAAATAAACTCTTTCTTTCAAAGACTAACATTCCGCCCAGTATTGCTCTATAAATTCTTCTATATGTCACTTAGCTCTTCCCAGATAATCTCTCTGACTACAAGTTGGTAATCTAGGATTATCGTTCAGTAACCAATTGCTCAGAGCGATAAAAGTTGTCTACAGACACAATCGGTCAGATAAAAGCGAGATACTGAAATAAGAAAATTCGGCTTCGTTAAGATTTGTCGCTGCTATAAAGATGTTATAGTAAAAAACTTTTACGATAATCATAGAACTTTGTTTGGTTATCCATCTGAATTTCCACTGTCTCCTTTAGATAAAGTAGTAGAAATGCTGGTACTTTTCCGTTAAAGGGGGCAGTTGACAATATCCAAGTACGGTACGGATTCTGCGCCAAGAATTGTTTAAATAAAACTGCGCCAAATTATGGAAACCATAGGTGGTTCACTTGTTATTAAAAATTGGCGGCCGCTGCCATTTATTGGCGAAAATCAGCTTGGCGTAGAATCCTTATCTAGCTTGGATATTGCCAACGGCTTCCTTTAACGGAAAAGTACAGAAATGCTCGATTAATTACGTCCTGAACAGTATTCGATTGGTTGTAATTCTGTAAAAAGAATTATGTTTTGCTTTCTGAGAAATGCTCTTGTAATGATCGGAAACTGCTTTCCATTATCTCTTTATAAAAAAAAGCAAAACCCTCACTCACTCATCACTAATTCTTCCACTTCTCATTTAGCCGTAACTTTGAAAAATGGCACAAATGTCATCAACAACAAACAAAGAAAAAGTAAGCTATTCCGATCTCGATTTACCAACTTTAAGGAGTCGAAAGAGAGTCGAACGTTCCAAACAAGGTATATTCAAAAGTCCCACTTCCAATACAATCAATAACTCTGATATTTGGTTCAAATGTCGGAAAGAATAATAATAATAATAATAACAAAAAAAGTCATTAAGATCTCGATTTACCAACTTTAAGGAGTTGAAAGAGAGTCGAACGTTCCAAACAAGGTATATTCAAAAGTCCCACTTCCAATACAGTCAATAACTCTGATATTTGGTTCAAATGTCGGAAAGAATAATAATAATAATAATAAAAGTCATTAATAATAATAATAATAATAAAAGTCATAATAATAGTCATAATAAAAGTCATAATAATAATAATAATAATAATAATAAAAGTCATTAAGATCTCGATTTACCAACTTTAAGGACTCTTCTCACTTTAGGCACCTCGAAAATAGGCTATTTTCTCGATTTTTTTTCGAGGATTTTTTCAAACAATTATGGGATAAAATGGATCCTATATAATAAACACATCTTTCAAGTACAAGAAATTTTTTATTTTTTATTTTTTTTAACAATTATTATAATAAAACAGCAGCATCGAAAAACCCGTGTAGAAATGTAATGTTCGTGGCTTGTTGATGAAATTTCTGAAACTATCCGGCCGATTGTCATGAAATTTGAATGACATATTCTTCATAGTTATGGCTATAGCGCATATCATCAGATTTTTGAAATTTTGATTTGAAGTATATTTTTTTTACAAAAAACTGCAAAAAAAAGCGTTTTTTTAACTTTTTCGAAAAACGTGCGCCATTTTGTTATTTTCGCGAATATCAAAAATTTGATGATATGCGCTATAGCCATAACTATGAACAATATGTCATTCAAATTTCATGACAATCGGCCGGATAGTTTCCTAAATTTCATCAACAAGCCACGAACATTACATTTCTACACGGGTTTTTCGATGCTACTGTTTTATTATAATAATTGTTCAAAAAAATAATTTTTTTTTCTTGTACTTGAAAGATGTATTTATTATATAGGATCCATTTTATCCCATAATTGTTTGCAAAAATCCTCGAAAAAAAATCGCGAAAATAGCCTATTTTCGAGATGCCTAAAGTGAGAAGACGCCTTAAGGAGTCGAAAGAGAATCGAACGTTCCAAACAAGGTATATTCAAAAGTCCCACTTCCAATACAATCAATAACTCTGATATTTGGTTCAAATGTCGGAAATAATAATAATAATAATAATAACAAAAAAAGTCATTAAGATCTCGATTTACCAACTTTAAGGAGTTGAAAGGGCAGTCGAACTTTCCAAACAAGGTATATTCAAAATTCCCACTTCCAATACAGTCAATAACTCTGATATTTGGTTCAAATGTAGGAATAATAATAATAATAATAATAAAAGTCATTAAGATCTCGATTTACCAACTTTAAGGAGTCGAAAGAGAGTTGAACGTTCCAAACAAGGTATATTCAAAAGTCCCACTTCCAATACAATCAATAACTCTGATATTTGGTGCAAATGTCGGAAATAATAATAATAATAATAACAAAAAAAGTCATTAAGATCTCGATTTACCAACTTTAAGGAGTTGAAAGATAGTCGAACTTTCCAAACAATGTATATTCAAAAGTCCCACTTCCAATACAGTCAATAACTCTGATATTTGGTTCAAATGTCGGAAATAATAATAATAATAATAACAAAAAAAGTCATTAAGATCTCGATTTACCAACTTTAAGGAGTTGAAAGGGGAGTCGAACTTTCCAAACAAGGTATATTCAAAATTCCCACTTCCAATACAATCAATAACTCTGATATTTGGTTCAAATGTCGGAAATAATAATAATAATAATAACAAAATAAGTCATTAAGATCTCGATTTACCAACTTTAAGGAGTTGAAAGGGGAGTCGAACTTTCCAAACAAGGTATATTCAAAATTCCCACTTCCAATACAGTCAATAACTCTGATATTTGGTTCAAATGTCGGAAATAATAATAGTAATAATAATAATAATAAAAGTCATTAAGATCTCGATTTACCAACTTTAAGGAGTCGAAAGAGAGTCGAACGTTCCAAACAAGGTATATTCAAAAGTCCCACTTCCAATACAATCAATAACTCTGATATTTGGTTCAAATGTCGGAAATAATAATAATAATAATAATAATAATAATAATAACAAAAAAAGTCATTAAGATCTCGATTTACCAACTTTAAGGAGTTGAAAGAGAGTCGAACTTTCCAAACAAGGTATATTCAAAAGTCCCACTTCCAATACAGTCAATAACTCTGATATTTGGTTCAAATGTCGGAAATAATAATAATAATAATAACAAAAAAAGTCATTAAGATCTCGATTTACCAACTTTAAGGAGTTGAAAGGGGAGTCGAACTTTCCAAACAAGGTATATTCAAAATTCCCACTTCCAATACAATCAATAACTCTGATATTTGGTTCAAATGTCGGAAATAATAATAATAATAATAACAAAATAAGTCATTAAGATCTCGATTTACCAACTTTAAGGAGTTGAAAGGGGAGTCGAACTTTCCAAACAAGGTATATTCAAAATTCCCACTTCCAATACAGTCAATAACTCTGATATTTGGTTCAAATGTCGGAAATAATAATAATAATAATAATAATAATAAAAGTCATTAAGATCTCGATTTACCAACTTTAAGGAGTCGAAAGAGAGTCGAACGTTCCAAACAAGGTATATTCAAAAGTCCCACTTCCAATACAATCAATAACTCTGATATTTGGTTCAAATGTCGGAAATAATAATAATAATAATAATAATAATAATAATAACAAAAAAAGTCATTAAGATCTCGATTTACCAACTTTAAGGAGTTGAAAGAGAGTCGAACTTTCCAAACAAGGTATATTCAAAAGTCCCACTTCCAATACAGTCAATAACTCTGATATTTGGTTCAAATGTCGGAAATAATAATAATAATAATAATAATAATAATAATAATAATAACAACAAAAAAAGTCATTAAGATCTCGATTTACCAACTTTAAGGAGTTGAAAGAGAGTCGAACTTTCCAAACAAGGTATATTCAAAAATCCCACTTCCAATACAATCAATAACTCTGATATTTGGTTCAAATGTCGGAAATAATAATAATAATAATAATAATAATAATAACAAAAAAAGTCATTAAGATCTCGATTTACCAACTTTAAGGAGTTGAAAGAGAGTCGAACTTTCTAAACAAGGTATATTCAAAAGTCTCACTTCCAATACAATCAATAACTCTGATATTTGGTTCAAATGTCGGAAATAATAATAATAATAATAACGATTTACCAACTTTAAGGAGTTGAAAGAGAGTCGAACTTTCCAAACAAGGTATATTCAAAAATCCCACTTCCAATACAATCAATAACTCTGATATTTGGTTCAAATGTCGGAAATAATAATAATAATAATAATAATAACAAAAAAAGTCATTAAGATCTCGATTTACCAACTTTAAGGAGTTGAAAGAGAGTCGAACTTTCTAAACAAGGTATATTCAAAAGTCTCACTTCCAATACAATCAATAACTCTGATATTTGGTTCAAATGTCGGAAATAATAATAATAATAATAACAAAAAAAGTCATTAAGATCTCGATTTACCAACTTTAAGGAGTTGAAAGAGAGTCGAACTTTCCAAACAAGGTATATTCAAAAGTCCCACTTCCAATACAATCAATAACTCTGATATTTGGTTCAAATGTCGGAAATAATAATAATAATAATAATAATAATATATTCAAAAGTCTCACTTCCAATACAATCAATAACTCTGATATTTGGTTCAAATGTCGGAAATAATAATAATAATAATAACGATTTACCAACTTTAAGGAGTTGAAAGAGAGTCGAACTTTCCAAACAAGGTATATTCAAAAATCCCACTTCCAATACAATCAATAACTCTGATATTTGGTTCAAATGTCGGAAATAATAATAATAATAATAATAACAAAAAAAGTCATTAAGATCTCGATTTACCAACTTTAAGGAGTTGAAAGAGAGTCGAACTTTCTAAACAAGGTATATTCAAAAGTCTCACTTCCAATACAATCAATAACTCTGATATTTGGTTCAAATGTCGGAAATAATAATAATAATAATAACAAAAAAAGTCATTAAGATCTCGATTTACCAACTTTAAGGAGTTGAAAGAGAGTCGAACTTTCCAAACAAGGTATATTCAAAAGTCCCACTTCCAATACAATCAATAACTCTGATATTTGGTTCAAATGTCGGAAATAATAATAATAATAATAATAACAAAAAAAGTCATTAAGATCTCGATTTACCAACTTTAAGGAGTTGAAAGAGAATCGAACTTTCCAAACAAGGTATATTCAAAAGTCTTACTTCCAATACAATCAATAACTCTGATATTTGGTTCAAATGTCGGAAATAATAATAATAATAATAATAACAAAAAAAGTCATTAAGATCTCGATTTACCAACTTTAAGGAGTTGAAAGAGAGTCGAACTTTCCAAACAAGGTATATTCAAAAGTCCCACTTCCAATACAGTCAATAACTCTGATATTTGGTTCAAATGTCGGAAATAATAATAATAATAATAATAATAACAAAAAAAGTCATTAAGATCTCGATTTACCAACTTTAAGGAGTTGAAAGAGAGTCGAACTTTCCAAACAAGGTATATTCAAAAGTCCCACTTCCAATACAATCAATAACTCTGATATTTGGTTCAAATGTCGGAAAGAATAATAATAATAATAATAATAATAATAATAATAATAATAATAACAAAAAAAGTCATTAAGATCTCGATTTACCAACTTTAAGGAGTTGAAAGAGAGTCGACCAACAAGGTATATTCAAAAGTCCCACTTCCAATACAGTCAATAACTCTGATATTTGGTTCAAATGTCGGAAAGAATAATAATAATAATAATAAAAAAAGTCATTAAGATCTCGATTTACCAACTTTAAGGAGTCGAAAGTACATAAATTGTTGTGATTTCATGTCTACCTATTATAAATAAAAATTAAAATAGCAAAAGACAAAACCAGCTGGAGCCATGGTATTTGCGTTTGATTTGAAGAATTCAAATATAAAATAAAATATATTGGACGCTATTTTCAAGTTTTTAATTTATGTTCTTTCATTAAGTGGTTTTTTTCATTCCTACTCACCAAATTTCAAAGTTTTATACTAAGTAGTTTCTAAATGCACTGATCTAGAATATTGTAGCGGGTATAGGGAATGATCCTTACTAGAACTTCCTCTAAGATCATGTCAAGTTTTAAGGATTAAAACCGGTTCACACATCATCGTAGCGTATTCAATTATCTCAAGTAAGTCTTTCCCAATGTATAGTCAGTAAGATGACGAGCTAGTGATGGGCAATAAATCGGTTTATAACAGGCACTGAGAGCATTAATTTAATTCACAGCAAATTAGAAAAAGAAAAAAAAAGACGAAAAATACTTTTTTCTTTTAATCAAGATTGTAACAAATGTTTTCAAAAGTAATAATAATAAACTCATATATTTAAGTACACTTCAACTTATTTGCAAGTATCTTGTTTAACATTGGATTGTTTTTTTTATTGCTGTGTATACAAACATTTTGTGTGCCGACCAAACGGTATAGTGGTTAGTGTGCTGGCTTCTAGACCACGAGATTGCGGGTTCGAGTACCGTGTAAGGCATGGGTGTTTGTAAATGTATGTTGGCTTGTCACATGACGAATGTTTCGGCGCATTATAGCCCTCGTATTACTGACGGCGCTAGATAATCTGAAAACAACCAAACAAACATTTTGTTGCGCTGGACTTTCTATAAAAGGCAAGGACTTTCTGTACTTGTTCAAACACATTTGCAGTGTAACAAAACCAAATTCCATGTCTCCCTATAGAAAAACATAAACTCATTTGAATAACTGCATCCACAAACACCGGATGGACCGCATTTGGCGATTTTTCCTTTTTTCGAATGGAATCCGCACAGGGGAGAGACCTCCCGTGTTGAAGTTTCGTAAAAGCCGGCATTATTTGCGTGTGTGACTAAAAACCACTCTAGTAAGGAGTAAAGGAATAATTTCGCCACCAACTACAGGCGGGATTCAAAGATCACCAATAGAGTTTCCTCGGAAAACTCTTAAAAATATACCTCATGCTATTTTATAGTTTATTTCTTTAATGAGGATGGCAACGCGGCATAGATTTGCGAGATACTTGTTTAAGTGCAACTGATTCTATTTATTGCATTAAAATACAAAGGAATTTAAGCGCACAGTTAACATCATTCACAGTTTTTACATTTTAATTACTTTTACGTTAGTATAATTTATTGAGAGAGATTAAGAGATTTATTGAGAGAGAAAGTTTTATAATATAATCCATAAAAATAAAGTTTTCAATATAAATCCTTTATATGCATTACCAATTTTTATATTCATAAAAAATCGCTGTTTCTGGTGTCAGCTTGTGCTTGCTGTCTGCATCTAATTTAAAATATTAAAAATATCTCTATCAGCAAAATATTCAACTACTTTTCAAACTTTATTCATCAAAAAAGAATGAATTTATGCACTACCCTCCAATTATCTTTTATTTATTCCGATTAAAAAATTTTATTATTTTTCTACTAAAGCAATTTTGGCAACGGGAAAGAGTTTCTTCAATAATCGGTTAAATGCCATTTCAGCCTGATTGGATGAAGTCAAGTTGGTTTAATAGTATACGGTAAAGCCGACCTTTTAGTGACAGTCCCCAAAATTTAATAGAATGCATTTTCATCGACATTGAATCTCTCAGCCAAGTTTCAACCCGATTGGATGACGGAAAGTGGGTTAATTAAACTTCCGCAGATCCACCCCCATCCCCACACACACAAACTCAAAGTTAATATAAAGGAGAGTCGTAAAATCGTGAATCAGATTTTCAGTATAGACATATATTCAATATATATTTAAAGTACTTGTAATACGTCTCTTGAAAGTATCGAAAAGATTAGTAAGTTTAAGTAATTTTGTACCCCAAGTGCTTGAAAATTTGACAGTTAAACATCTTGGCTCCAAATTGTGACATCGGATTTTAATAATTTAATAGCAAATTGGCAAAACGTCTTTTTTGTTAATAAAAATTAATGAATTGAGAGGATTTACTTGTAGACAACAAGGAAGAGATTTATGTCACTAAATGTTGCTACAATTTACGTCCTTGTAATCTCTGCTTCTAATACACTATTTCATATGCAACTAAAGTATTATTAATACTTAAGAAATCCTAAGCATGTGCAGTTTTCATGTGTCAAATCATTAATAAGTTATGACCTAGTGAAGTTGTAGACATCGGTACTTATGATATAATGTTATGATATTTTCAGCGAGAAAATGATGACGCAGTTTTTATTAAATACAAACTATAATTTATTCTTCCTTCGAAAGCTCACAAAACTTCTCCGGATAACAGAACAATTGCTATCAAGCTTCAATGCAAGCTTCGGTACCTACAACTTCGAATTCAACGATAATGCAGGCACAGCGAAAGTAAACAAAAGATCCGGTGCTTTCCAAATAGCGTCCAATACTCGTCTCTCCTGATTCCATTTTTCGCCTCTTTAATAGGCTCGTGGCAGAAATTTCTAGCAAAATCCAATCAACCAATCACATGATGGAAATGACTCGAAATTTCCCTATTGATTTAAATACTGGCACCACCTTTTTTTCTAACTTGTATTATCGCTATTAACAAATTAAATCAAATAAAACTTTAAAAGCAGTATGTCACCGTTTGCAATTCTATACAGAATAAAATAAAATTGAAATAGAACTTTAAATTAAATACATTAATATTTACAATTATATACAGAAAAAAAAATTGGGGTCAACGCTTCTGTGGTCCTAAAAAAAAATATAAAATAATAAATTCAAATGCATTTTCAATACATTCATTGTTAGGGCAAACTAATTTTTGTAAACCTTAAAATTCTTTCTAAAAGATGCAAATATCAAAATTAATTTAATTATTCAAGCATTTGAAAAAAGACTGCTTTTATTAATATGTTTAAAAAAAGCAATCATTTTTAAAAAAGCATTAGTATGTTTAATAAAAGCAGTTATTTTATTAATATGTTTAATAAATAAAAAAATAAATAATAAATATTCTTTTTCTTTGATGTTGATAGATAAATCGTTGGATATTATGTAAAAAACACTTTCACGTATGTTTAATACAATTTTTCTCAATCTTAAACTCAGACTCTATTTTAATACCATACAAAGAACTCTGAGGATTTAGAAGCATTTAAAAAAATATTTAATCTTTATTTATTCAACAACGATGTTTAAGAAAAAAATAAATTAAATCTTCCTTCGAACTACTGAGAAGCTATGCAAAAGCAATCGGCTTTTATGCTTGAAATCCATGTTTTGGAGATTTTAAAAAGGAAAATAAGATGGGAGATCGGAAACAAGACTTACGAATTATCGATTATTTTCGAACCGCTTTTAAGAACATTCTTTTATTTTCTATTTCCGCTCTGTCTCTAAATTCTAGAGAGCCAGTTAAAAAAGATTTTATTCCAGTTTGACACAGATATTGCTTTGTACATAATTGGATCTGCTAGAATTGTTAAAAAATTTAATATTGTCTTTTTAAATAATATAACCCATACCAAATTTTTAATTTAAATCCTTTATATACATTACCAATTTTTATATACATTAACACAGTGGCGATTATGTAAACAGAGTGTTTGGTGTTTGCAACTAATTTTAAATATGAAAAGCATTTTTATCATTAAATATCATTACATTATTATCGTCAGTGGCAAACTAATTTTCAGATTTATTTATTAAAAAAATACAACCAAATATCTTTTAATTATTCTGATTAAAATAATTTTATTATTTATTTATTAAAAAATGTTGGCAACAAGAAAGAGTTTCTTCAGTGGGCGGTTATATGCTATTTTAAAGAGATTTGATAACACCAAGTTGGTTTATTAGTATTCTGTAATAGCGACCTTTTAGTGATAGTAACTGCCTTAAAATTTGATGGAATACGTTGTCATCGACATCGAATCTATCTGCCAAGTGTCAGCCCGATTGGATGGATAAATTAGGCCTCCACAGATTGAAAAACCTACAAAATCGAAGTTAATTTAATGATTTAAAAACAGAATGTTTTTTACGAATTTATATCATTTTGAAGAATTGTATCTTATTCATAAAAATGTATCATTTGTTCAGCAAAATATACTTTTGTACAATCGCCAACTGACAACTGTTGGCGAAAACAAATGTAATGAAATATCAGTGATTTTAGCTAATAGTATACTTTTGAAAAGCATTGTCATATTAAACTTGTTAAGAAGAACTGTCGTCATTTTGAAAATGAAATTCTTCTTATGAAGTTATATAATTTTGACAATAATTGTATCTTATTCATAAAATGTTTCATTTGTTCAGCCAAACATTATTATAATTTTTTTTTTTTTTTTTTTATTTTTTTTTTTTTTTTAGATTTGCAACTGTTAGCGAAAACAAATGTATAAAAATATCGCAGTTATTTTAGCCAATGGACAATTGCCGCATATTTTAAAAATATTTTTACTCACATCTGACTGTTTCGAAAAGGCTATAAACACAAAAATTTCTGCTCACTAAGTTTTTTTTTTTTTTTTTTTTTTTTTTTTTTTTTTTTTTGCAACCAAAGTTTGCTTGTTAATTTTGGCGGAAAAACGAACCATTCAGCTCAAAGCGAATGTGACGTCACACTACATCTGAAACAACTTGGCTTGAAACATAGCAGCGGCAACCAGTTTTGCAAGTTTCTCGCCATTCGCGCCAACCGGTAAGGAACATAACAATTTCCTACTAAAAAAACGCCAAATATTTGGCAAAAATCTCGCAATAACCATAAAAACTCAAGGATGTTTTGATGTCACAGCTATAGTGGATCGTTTTGATCGGACATTCGGGCATTTTCTTTTCTTTATATTTAAATAACTATTTTTTTTTAAGAACTTTTGTTTGAATATTTGGAATCAGAAATAAATTCTTCATAAATATAAACTAATTTCACTCGTTTTTAAAAAATGCGGGAATTGTCCATTGTGTACTTCTAAAAAGAATGGTCATAATGTACTTGTTAAGAAGAGGAACATTTTTTTTCTTTTTAACACAAAATGTTTCTTATGAATTTAGGATATATGCTGAAGAATTGTGTGTTATACATAAAATGTTTCATTTGTTCAGCAAAATTTATTTTTTGTAAATTAGCAAAGTATTTTTTAAAATATCACAGTTATTTAAATCAATTGTATACTTCTGAAAAGCATTTTTATAGTTTACTTGTTAAGAAAGGAACTGCTTTCTATTAGATTTTTTTAAGAATTCTATTTTGAATTTTATAAATTGAAAGGATTAATGGTTTTCTTACAAAATATCCAAAATGTTTTATTTTTATAAGGGTAAGAAAAGAACATGTATCTTGACTAATCAAATCATAATATAATTTGTCGTTATTTTTCGTTATCGAAAATCACACTAAAAGTGGCATATTGAAATAAATATTGCTTTATAAAATTTTCATTTCTTTAGCCATAAGTATAGTAATGGATTTGTACAACACCTCCTATATAAGAAAGCATCTGCACGGGTTACCACTTTCAAATATGACGTCATTAAAATAGTCAAACTTGAAAACTACGAACTTCTTCCGTAAGGGGTGCCATTTAGAAGAAGATATCTTTTCGATTTGGCAATAAATGGTTTTACGACGTTTTACATGCTTGCGATTCGTGAAGATATGGTTTGGCGACGTCTTGAGTGCTTGTGATTCGTCAAGATCTATTTTGGCGCATAACTCTGGCGTACGACGGACGATAGCAAAAATCAACATCACCATTTTGTTTATCGAATGCGTTAAGTCTGCGGTATTTTCTGTTCCGAAAACGTAAAACTAGTGCATTAAGAGTGCTATAAATTACATTAAATGCCATTTCAATGCTCTGTGGTAAACTGCAAAGGAAATTTTAAAATGGATCAAGAGTTCCGGCATTTATATTTCACACAGATAATTAACTTAAAAGAAGATGGATAACTGCCGTTTCGAGAAAAGTTTTCGTAGTTACTTCTAATTCAAGGGTAAGCTGAGAGATAGAGTGGTTCCTTCTATTTTTGAAAGCTATCCTAGCTACATGTCTAAAGCAACAGTATCAAGACCCAAGTCCTGCAGAAAAGATGGTAATAGCGAATGAACAAAATATCAGCAAAGCTATCCAACGGACTCTAAAGGATAGAAATGTGCCATTCACTGATTAAAAAGAATTGGTCAATTTAAAAAAGTCGACATATCTTGTTTTAAAGAAATTACACTTTCCGAAGAAGATTTTATTGCCATTACTAATTTACAGTGCCGGTTATTGTGACCATTCCATTGTGAAATTCAGCAAATGTTCTAGCTCTAAAAATATTTTAACACTTGAAAACATCGATGATGCTTTTGATTTTCTTGACTATTATAAGAATAGTTATATTTTGAATCTGGATAAAGATGGTTTATGCTATTCAAAACCTCGAGTTTTGAATGTTATTTTGCATTTATATGTTGTAATTCAAACGCTCATTTCTGTAATAAATGAGAAGTTGTTTTAGAATTTTTGAAGGTCAGAGATTACTTTCAATAAGTTTAATTTTAGATATTATTAATGGTAAAGAAATATATAACATTCCGCATGAATGTAAAGAACATAATATTAAATTTATTGTAGAAAGTATTCTAAGGGATGCTGCAAACATAAATCGAAATAGTTATTGTAAACAACAAAATGAGTCTGTTAAAGGAAAAAAAATTGTTGAAGAAAAAGAATGTTGAAAATAAAAAAGAAAACTTCAAATATTAAAGTAATTTTGAAGTTAATGAATAGCAACACTAAACTATTTTGCTTTAAAATGTTTTATTGATTAATTATAACTTTGATTTGTGAATAAAATTAAAATAGTTCATTTAGATTTGGTGTTTTATTTCGGAATAAAATTCAAAATAATAGTTGAACATAAATATTTAAAAAAATTTCAATTATCTCTATCAATAAAAAAATGTTTTCTAAATGCTCTCCTATTCAAATTAACTAGCAAAACTAAGAAAAGGTTAATTCCTATGCTATCAATGCGAAGGACGATTGACTACTCTAGAGAGCTGTCACGCAATCAGTGCGAAGGCTTTCTTATATAGGAGGTGTTGATTTGTAGCGGAAATTATTACTCAAAGTAAGTAAGTATATTTTCTTTGTCAATAACCACACTAAAAATTACACATTGAATTAAATATTTTTCATTATCGAAATTTTCATAATTTGTCAATAATCACACTAAAAAAATTACATATTGAATTAAATATTGCTTTATTAAATTTTCGTTTCGTTATCATAAGTTTTATAATGGATTTGTAGCGGAAATTATTGCTCAAAGTAAATAGTATATTTTCTTTGTCGATAATCACACTAAAAATTATATACCGAATTAAATATTTTTCATTAACGAAATTTTCATTATTTGTCAATAATTACACTAAAAATTAAGCATTGAATTAAATATTGCTTTATTAAATTTTCGTTTTTTTTATCATAAGTATTATAATGGATTTGTATCGGAAATTGTTGCTCAAAGTAAGTAAGTATATTTACTTTTTGAAAATCACACTAAAAATTACATATTGAATGAAATGTTTTTCATTATCAAAATTTTCATTATTTGTTAATAATCACACTAAAAATTACATATTGAATTAAGTATTGCTTTATTAAATGTTCTGTTCATATCTATATATTGAAAACTCAATTTGTCGTAAAATTTTGTATGCTCGTAATTAAATGTTAGAAAGTTAACTTGTTTTGAAGTTTTTTTTTTTTTTTTTTTTTTTTTTTTAAATTGGTTCTGCGCATAACAGCAAAACAAAAATGGCGCCTCTAGAAAAAAATAATGAAACAATACGACTTCATTTATGTTATGAATGACGAAAGATGACCTGACATGTGTTTTACAAATACACCCATTTAAAACCAACTTTTCAATGAACTCATTTATGCTGCATGTACAGTTGCAGTTATACGTACGCTGAACAAACAAAACACCGATTCGAAAATATGAGTGGCAATAACAACAAAAAACTTGCATAAAAATAACAGCTGTTCACCTATTTTTATGAATGCGCTTTGTTGGAGTTTTAGGAAATCCAAAGAATTTCTTCTTGCCCACATCATAAGTTACATTTAACTTGCTATTGATTCTATACAGATGGAGTTTGGTTGCGAATCACCTATGTTGCAATAATGCAACTTTCGTGGGTTAATAAACTCACTTGCTGTCATCCAATAGCGCTGAAACATTGTAGATAGATTATTTGCCGATGAAAATGTATTCCATGAAGTTTTGGGTCTGTCACTAAAAGGATACTTTTACACAAGTGTCTATTGGTGTTTCAAAGGACTAATTAACCCATTTTCCGTCATGTAATTGAGTTGTAACTTTGCAGATAGAATCTGTCGGTGGCAATGCATTATATCAATTTTTGGGGCTGTCATTAAAAAGACACCTTTACAAACATTTCTTTTGGAATTTTCTGATGACTAATTAAATCACATGCCGTTATCTAATCAAGCTGAAACTTCACATGTAGACTCGTTGTCGATAAAAATACATTCCATGAAATTTTGGGACTTACAATCGAGCTGAAACATTTTTTCAGATAAATTCTTACAATGCATTCTATTTAGTTTGGAGACTGTCACTAAAAGCACACTTTTACACATGTTTCTCTTGGTGTTTAGGAGGACTAATTAACCCATTTGTCGTCATACAATTGAACTAAAACTTTGCAGATAGAACCGGTGTAGGTGGCAATGCATTCTATAAATTTTTAGGACTGTCATTAAAAAGACATTTTTACAAACATTACTTTTAGAGTTTCTGATGACTAATTAAATCACTCGCCGCTATCCAATCAAGTTGAAACTTAACACGTAGACTCGTTGTTGATGAAAATGCATTGAATGAAGTTTTTTAGGACTGTCACTCAAAGGACATTGTTACACACGTTTCTATTGGTGTTTCGAATAACTAATTAACCCATTTGTCGTCATATACATACCTGCCAACTTGTACGAATTATCCGTACAATGTACGGATTTTTACTATTTTGTACGGGTGTACGAACAGCTAAAAAAATCGTACGGATTTCACTGTACTTTTCGTTTTTTTCCCTAAAACCGTTTTTTTTTTTTTTTTTTTTTTTTTAATTTAATATTTTTTCAAGTCACTAACGAAACCGAAACGATTTTCCAAAGCTGCCGCATCAGTCAAAATATTTATTCACACTCCAAGATTGCGCATATGTTCAGCACTAAAGCGCGTTGGCGAGGATGCATTGTTTTCTTTCCTGTTGCCGACTTGATTTGGCAAACCAAACCACTGCTTCGATTTTTCGGGCTTTACAGGTTAATAAAGAAAGCAGAAAACCGAAAGTGCTTTAGTCTTTTAATTCTACCTTCTTTTGGACTGGACTCCAAAACGTAAATAATAGTACTGGACTTGCGCGTAAATAATAGCACTAAACCACTGCTCCGGGGATGCACTGTTTTCATTTGTGTTGCCGACGGGACCTGGCGAACCAAACAACTATTGCGTTGCCTCAGACTTAAGAGATTAACAAAGAATCTGAAAACCAAAAATGCTTTAGATTTTGGTTCTTCCTTCTGTTTGGACCGTACATTAATGTTGCGCGTATATAATAAAAGCACTTAAGCGCGCCGCCGGAAATTCATTGTTTTCATCTGTGTTGCCGACGGGATTTGGCGAACCAAGCAACTCTTTCGTTGTCTCGAACTTTAGAGATTAATAAAGTAGAAAACTGAAAGTGCTTTAGTTTTTTTTATTCTTTCTTCTTTTGGACCGTACTCCAACGCTGCGCACTAAATCGCGACGCCGCCGTTTTCAATTGTTTTGGCGGCACTCACCGAACGACTGTTTCGTTTTCTCGGACTTGAGAGATTAAAGCACTTTCGGTTTTCAGCTTCTTTGTTAGTCTTAACTATTTATTTTAAAATATCCAAGTTAAACAATCCTGGGGTAAGACTCCAGAAAATATCAAGTTTTTTTGGAGTTTACTTCAAACCAAGCAGTTTACTTCTAATCATCAGAAATTCAAACAAAGAAACAAATTTTGCATTCTGCTCTATCTATGCATCTGATATTAAGATTTCTCATAGAGGATTTACTGATGTCGAAGTTTATATCAATTCTAAAAAGCACAGTGACAAAATCATATGTAATAATAAGAATTCGAAAGCCTGCATAATTTGTATTTGTGCGTGTGATTAAACACTTTGAATACCACCAACTCATTGTATGTTTCACTAGAGTTTTTGTGTCATAAAACATGTTTTATTTAGGTGTAATGTAGGCTAAATCATAAACCTCATCAGAGATTTCATCGTAAAGTTTAAATTTGATTTATTTTTAAATCCAAGTTAGTTTTTTATTTTATAATTTCCATTTTGTGCTAAAATGTAACAATTTGTTATATTTGAGAGCAATTTAATATTATTCAATTTTTTTATTTTTTTTTTGCATTTGTAATAGAATTACTATTATTTCTATATTAAATTCATAAATATTGTCGCTATTTGACTTTCCATGAGTCATAGGAATGCAAATATTTGTTCCGTAAAAATTGTACTAATTTGAAAATGCCAATGTTGGCAGGTATGCATATAATTGAACTGAAACTTTGCAGTTAGAATCGATCGGTGGCATTGCATTCTATCAATATCAGTTATGACAAAAAGGTATTGGGTTAAGTGTCCCTAGTTCCTCCAATACAAAGCGACAATAACATTCACACAAAAACCATTGTAATCTAAAATACCAAATAAAAGACCCCATTTGCACTACCTTGAACAATTGAAGACCATGGTTCGTACACTTGAAGAAGAAAACAAAAATCAAGGACTTTTCAAGAATATGGTATCAACACAAATACACATTAAAAGAAATTCCAATTTTTTTTTTTTTTTTTTTTGGCATTTTTGACAAAATGTTCTTGTTCAAATCGAGTAAATAAAAAAATGTTTTTTAGATTTTAATAGAAGAAAATTTTAAGGTTACAATAGAAGAAGAAAAAATCTTCTCGCAGTTTGCCAAATTTGAAAAATGGAACAAAAGCAATATATGTCCCCATTGGCAATTTTTCCCGGTTTTAAGTGATCGGATTGCAAACAATCCCCAATAATTGAGTGGCATTTGTAAACAAAAATTCTTCTTCAGCAAAACCAAAGAGGTGTATTTGAAGCAGCTGAAGTCGTGGTGGTGGTTTGTGAAGCAGGAGGTTTTTCATGGAAAAAAAAAAGTTTTTTTATGTTGTAGCTTGCCCAAGGTGAAAGTATCAAAAACCATTCATATGCCTTTAACCGTTACCAGATAATTTTGCATTATCCCCCCCCCCCCCAAAGCCAATTTTGCACTTTTAAACAATAGAAAATGATTTTCACACCCACTTGAATAAAAAGAAATCATAATTAACAATAGAATTTGATATGCGACAGAATTTCTGAAATAATAAAGAGTGAATGGTTTTGTGTAGGCGACACTCTTGGCTGAACCAAAATCGGAAATTGCATATTCATTAGAATAAAGCATTCTTCAACAATTTCAATCTAGGCTCAACTTCATTGTGAAATTACTGCCTTGAAGATTTCCCAAAGCATATCTACAAAGAGCAGTTATTTGAAATACAGATTGCATCTCCTTAGCTGACAATTGCGTCATGAAGCATTTCAGGCTTGGGACAATAGAAGATATTCATCCAGCACTTCAAGAAAGACGGTGAAGTGCAATTTAAATTCAAAGAATTTCAACACCGTCACTATTTTAAGAAAGCGCAATAGCAATTTCGAAGATGATTCAATGAATTGCTTTTTATTTGTATACTTAATACGTCTAAATTTTTACTTGTTTATATATTTTTGTAATTTAAAAAATAAATTATTGTTTTAAATTATTTGCGGAAATATATAAAATTTAAATTATATTTTTTCACTCTCATTACAAAGTTTTTTAGTTCTTTTTTCGTTTATATTTGACCTATTTGGAATAAAAATACCTATAAATCTTAAAGGAATTCCGTATACGATTTTCAATATTTGCTATTTTCAATTAAATCAATTTACTCTATTATTTTTCATGTTCTACTATCTTAATGATAAAAATCGCATCAGTAATTGACATTTACAAATTCTTTAAATTTCAGTTTCTCTATTCTAAATTTTTTGTTCTTCTTAAATATACATTGACATCTAGTTAAAAGCATGTGTGAGAATTGAAAAGTTCAACATCATTAAGAATAGAAAAAAATAGGTGGGTTTTTTGGGGAGGAAAGAACTAAATGTCTGTGTGTCTGCACTCTTTAAAAAAAAACAGTTTTGTTTCTAGATGGACAAAATTGGGAACATATTAGCATTAGTGCATCGAAATTTCAGAGAGAAACTCTTTCATTGGTCTTTACCATATTTCGTTTAATTTATTTTTATTAACAAGTTTCAAGTTCAGTAAAGCATTTAGTTTCTACTACATTTTATTCGAGATGGCTACATAAAAATACATATTTTATTTACAACTATATGTAAAGTATATAATTTAGTACTTCCCTCATCGTTTTTGCCTTTTCTGGCTTTTTCTGGAGTTTACGAGATGCGCATTGAATCTGGTCGGGTCTGGCTTAAACCGGTTCTTTAGAGCATTACCAATCTATAATAAACCCAAATTTCTGTTCGGCTACACCTTTTTGATATAATTTAACTCTTTGCTCTTGCCAAGCGTCACCCCCGCTCTTGCCCTCCTCCTCTCTGTAAATAAATTCTTTTTTTTTCGACCACGACTTGCTTATTAAGACGATCCACACCACTGCACAGTTACATATATCTTTAGACAATCAGAAGAATCTTTACACGCATAGATGACTCCCAAAAATATTTTTAAATAAATTATTTATAATTTCGGAAAATTATGTTTTTAAACGAGTCTCCAGAAGCACAAAGTTCAAAAGCTAATTTCTTTATATTTTTAATACAATTGCTATGACCGTCCATTTGTTCAAGGCTAACACTTCCTGATAATACTACAAACCCTACATGCACTTGCTATATGTAAAATGAAAGGTCTACCGGAAATGTCTTAAAATTTGAATGAATTTGTGCTTAAAAAGAAAATGTATTGAGTGTTCACATCTAAAATGCAAATGAAGATAGTGGATTTGTACTTGCATATTTGATGTCAAGAATGTCACCAAACTTGTCAAATATATATATTTTTTAAATGATAATTATTTCAGGCAAAACTACAAATGATCGCGACACTTGCGGTCAGGGCGCACTGGCCATAGGGTTTTCCGGTGCAATCACCCGGCCGGTCAGTGTATGTAAAAAATGGGCTAGTATTTTAAGAAATTAGATAATAAACGTATTAGTTGTACACCTGATATTTCTTTATTTTGCAATTTAGATTCCTTTGTTTTGGTTTTTGTAACAATCTACATCAATGGTTGTAATTCTATCAGTTGAGGCACAAATAGTTAAAACAGATAACATTTAATTTAATTAAACTAATTATTAAAACAATCAATTTATTTAAATTAATTATTACTTATAAATATTTAAATAATAAAGTATATTAATTATTAAGACTATTTAATAACTGACCTTAAATATTTAATTAATTATTGCAATTTTATTTTTAGCAATGATTATTCAAATTTTATTAATAATGATTATATTGATAATTTGGGCCGGCATAAATCTAAAATCACCATGCTGATTTTATATCCCAGTACGCCCCTGTATGCTGTATGTCAACTTTAACGTTTCATCGATAAAAGATGCCATGCTAAAATTCCACCATAAGTTCTTACCGTAAATTTGTATACATTTGACCAAAACAATGTTTTTGAAGTAATTCAAAGAAAAGTCTACACTTAGGTTACAGATAGAGATATCGAATAAGGACTTGGTATTCAATGACAAGTTTTCCCGCCAAGCTTATCCTAACTCGTCACCGCACTTGTCATAGTTATTGCTAAATAAAATACAAAATTACATGATCGTTGTTATATCATATGAGGTCAAACATTTAAAGATATATAGCATTTGCTAAATGGTGCATGCCTAATAGGTATGGAAATAAATTTTGAGTAAAAGCGGAATTTTATTGACAATGGACAATTCCCGAATTATTATTTTTAAAAAAAAAAATTTTTGTTTTATTATTCAATTTTAAATGTTTCGAAAAGGCCATAAAACAAAAATTTCTGTTCACTGCGCTTTTACTTCTTTTTTTTTTAATTTGCAACCTAAGTTCGCTTGTTAGTTTTGGTGGGTAAAATTACACATTCGGCTCGAAGTGAATGTGACGTCACTACATCTGAAACAACTTGGCTTGAAACACAGCAGCGGAAACCAGTTTTTAAAGTTTCTCGCAAATCGCGCCAACCAGTTCGGGCTAAAGCAATTGTCTACCAAACACACACACAAAATTTGACAGAAATCTCACGATAACCATAGAAACGGAAGGATGTTTTGACGTCACAGCTAAAGCGAATCGTTTTGATCGGACAGCGATAGGACGAGGTTTTCGGGCATTTTCTTTTCTTAATGTTTAAATAACTAATTTTTTTTAAAGAACTTTTGTTTGAATATTTGGCATCAAAAAGAATTTCTTCATAAATGTAAACTAATTTCACTCGTTTTTAAAAAGTGCCGAAATGGACAATTCCCGCATTTTTTAAAAACGAGTGAAATTAGTTTATATTTAAGATGAATTTCTTTCTAATTCAAAATATTTAAACAAAAGTTCTTTTAAAAAAATTAGTTATTTAAATATTAAGAAAAGAAAATGCCCCAAAACCGAGCCAAAACCAGTCCGATCAAAACAGTCAACAAAGTCCGTGATGTAAAGAGACCCTATCGTTTCTATGGTTATCGTGAGGTTTCTGACAAATAGTTGGCGTTATTAGACCATTGCCACATTCCATACAGGTTGGCGTGATTTGCGAGAAACTTGCAAATCTGGTTTCCGCTGCTGCATTTCAAGCCAATATGTTTGCGAAGCCGTGACGTCACATTCATTGCCAGCGAAATGAGTCGTTTTCTCGACAACGCTTAACAAGGTAATTTTGCGTATTGGGCAGAAATTTTTGTGTTTATGGCCTTTTAGAAACATTTAGAATTGAATAAAAAAAAATTAAAAAATGCGGAAAGTATCCATTGTTCAATACTTTCACATTATAATCATTTTTCAAGTGATCGTGATTAAAAAAGAAAAGGAAAAAAAAAAAAAACGTTCAACTGTTTGTTTTTTTAAAGTATAAAATTGTACCTCTTTAAATTGTCTAAAAAACACCTTTCTCCGAAACCAACAAGTACAGGTGAACAATACCTACTGACGTACTTCATTAAGTGAACAGAAGCTTGCTCATTATTCATAGAAATAAGCCTGATGGAGTCTGCTCCATTAGGGAATTGATGAACATGTGTTAGATCTTTTTAGAATAATTCTCAGAGCGAGGCTGATGGCAAGGGTCACGTGATGTGTGACGTAAAGCAACACGCTCTATTCAGGAAATGCACTTCCCCAAATTAACCGTTTATGTGCAGGCCAATGATTTTCTTTCAAACGACACGTGTTTTTTTTTTTTTTTTTTTTTTTTTTTTTTTTTTTTTTTGTATGAAGAAGCGTTATTTTATTATTTTGATTTGCGATACAGGCTGATTGAATTTGCTATAGGAAATTGGAAAATAGAATGCATCATCGAATGGGAGTTGAAGGACAAACGAAAGAATAAATGAATATTATTGAGTAGTGCATAATTTATTTAAGAAATAATATTGATCAACTTTTTTCGTTGGATAAGGCAAAAATAACCCAAAATGAAAACATTATACAAACTAATAAATTAAATAATATTAAGTAAAAGAATGAGCTAATGGTTATATACAGATTTACTTTTGTAATTTTGCTTCTCGTTTTGAAGAAAGCGTACCTAAGAGTTTTTGTTTTAAAAACTATTTCTCTAACTAATTAAATTGATTTCAGATAATAATTCATTTAAGAAATTCCAAACAAATTAATATTTTAAGGAAAAGTACGTTAAAGTAATACTACTAAATTTATTATAAGCTAAAAAAAAAAAAAAATCCTTAAAGTAGAATTCCGCAACATAGAATGACGTCCTATGCCTTATTAATGATCGTAATAGAGGAATAATTTAATGACTAATTTTTTTCCACAGTAAAAGTTAGTCATCAATACAACTAAGATTGCAAAAGAAACAGCAAATTATCATATACCATTAGAGACAAATTAACATATTCCATACTGCTATAAATTTTATTAAATACAAATGTATTAAGGTCAATTAGTAAATCATAAAAAGAATAATGAGCTAAAGCGATTTAGAATTAGGAAATACCTAAGTAAAAATAATAGATATTTTTCAATCATTCATGAGAGGTTGTTAATCTCTTAAAGTACTAAAACATAGAAATTTTTGCCATTTATTTTTGATGATTTGGTATCTGAGGGTTTTTTTGGTGAGGGTGGGGGGGGGGGAGAAAAGAAACACTAAAAACGCTCTACCATCTACTACGTTAAGTTCATTTAAATTATCATCACTCACAAACAAATAGTTCCTTAAAGTACATTCCTAAAGAGGTGTTTTTTTTTTTTTTTTTTTTTTTTTTTTTTACAAGCTTTTAGGAATAAGTCAAAATTGCAAGCCAATTTTCGCGTAGTTATTAGTAGACTGTTCGTTTTAGAATTTTGTCATCTTACGATTATTAATATTGCGCGTTTCTCTAAGGAACTTCAAGATCAGATATATAAGAGTCATGCTTATTTGTTACCACATTCAAACAAGGCAAAGCAGGTTTTTGGCTTTATGGAACTGTTTCAACGTTGGTTTCAGGACTATAACACTCTTATTGCAAAGAAACAACATTTACAGAATCAGAGTTAGATTTTGTAAACGACAATTTGTGTAATCATTAACTATGTAATACAATTTAAAACGTTACACTAATATTTAATACGACAGTGTTTACTAATTTTGTTCTTTTTAATTTTTTACAACAAAGCAAATGAATCAATCCACTTTACATTTAAGAACAATGAAAATGTGATAAATGAGCTGTAGAAAAGGTTTAACCAACTTCTTTTGATCCTACTATGTTAGACCAGGTTGTAAAAATTCGTTTAGTACAATAAAATGAATTTTTTTTTCGTTAAAATTGAACGAACAATGTCGTACAACACTTTTGTTGACTGGTGGCAAAATTTTTAATAAAAAAAAATAAAATATTTTTGTAAACAGAATATTTTCGTTCCACAAAAAAGCATTGTTATTAATATAACCGTTGTTAATATTACGGTTATATTAAGCATTGTTAACATAACCATTGATTTTTTTGAATTTTCAAACAAATAATGTCAGTTTTTATTTACTTATTTGATTTCAAAAATTAAAAATAGCAAAGAAAAAGTGATTAAAACAGCTAGATTTTATTTTATTTAAACATTATAATTTATATAAAACTTTAACTAATTATATGGATCCATATTTACTATAATCTTCCACAGCTATACACAGGAAGCTATCAAATTAGTTTATAAGCACACAAAACTTTTTTATACAATTGAAAAGATTAAATATTTTACGTTCCACAGTAATCAGAAGGTAATTTTACCATAATAATTTTAGGTAAGTTTTTATGACTAGTTAGGAGGATGCAGTGATAATAATTTATAAAAATTTGTTCTAGAGGAAGAGGATAATCATTAACGAGTATCAAACTAGAAACAAAACTTAGTGGTTTAAGAGATATTTTTAATTTAAGTTTGCTTGGATTTTCAACAGTTGATCAAGTTAAATTACTTTTATAAATCATGTAATTAATTTCTAATTGGATCATTTAATGTTAAAAGGAGGTTTCTGACATATTCAAAATTTTACCGGAGGAGTAAAAAACTGTCCAGCCTCTAATAAAGATCAATATCCACAGTGCTACGCGGCCAAAAACATTTCTTAATAAACCCATAATTCTTTTATGGGTATTAGTATACAAATAGAGCAAATTGCGGCTGTAATCCTGGCGTTTAAGTCAACAATTGACACTTTCCTCCTGTAAGCGATGACCTTTACGAATTCCCAAAGGAAAAAGTCCAGTGGCGTTTTATCAGTGGATTCGCGTGGCCAAGAGAGGAAAACAAACAATAAATAACTCGAAGACGATATTCGCAAAAGGAACGAGAAAAAAGTACAACTAATAACATGGATAGACGATATTTACAAAGAAATGCTATTCAAATGGGAAAATGAAATTTTCTTTGGCAACGTTCACTAAAAATCAAAAACAGGGTGGCCACAAAATTCAAGAAAAAAAGTTCCCTGATAATTCCCTGATTTCCCTGACAGATGACTTTTAAAAAATTCCCTGATTTTAGGGCAAACTTTTTTTAAAATTCCCTCAATTTTCTTAGGTTTTCCAGATCTCTAGACACCCTGATCAAATAGAACATCTATGCTAAAGAGATAATATCCATTTTTTTTTTTTTTAAATAGTTTTGCTGGTAATGAAAAGTTTAAATTATTCTGTAACATTAAACTTCTAATGGTTTGCCACTACAAATTTCCATGTAAATAGCGCCAAAATATGGATGATTCCAAAATTTCCCTGATTTTTTCCAGAATCAGAAAGCTCCCTAACATTTCCCTGATTTCCAGGTTTTCCCGGTTCTGTGGCCAATCTGAAAAAGTATGAGTTATTTTATTTATAAATGGCCATAATTTTATTTTTATCTTCATTATTTTACGAGTTATTCAACATCAAAATGTGTCCAACATTTTACTTCCTCCCAGCTTAGTTACAGGAAACTTTACAAGATTACCACACCCCTAATAAAGAGAACAGAAATCTGTTTTCAAATTCCTCCTCCTTTGTATTCATACACAAAAGTAAATTAATAATTTCAAGTTGTAGAATGTAATTGTGTAGAATGTAAGTTCAAATGTAGAAGTTTCCTTTAATATCAATGAATTCCAAATATCAATTTTTATAGTTAAAGTCATAATATTTCACATAATTGAAAAATGTGCGATTAATTTTTTCAAATAAATAGCCTTTATAGTTCTTTAGTTCTAACAAAAGTTCTAGAGAAAACTAAAAAAATTAAATATGTGATCTGATGAGACAAAAAATTTTTAATTAACTGGTATCTCACCAGTTTTTTCTAAATACTTTAAAAGTTTTTTAAACTATTACATAATATCTTTACAATGAATTTGAATCATGCTTATGTTAAGTTCCGGAAATTCCAATCAGAAAAATCAATCATTGTAAATATATCATCCAGATATTGCTAAAGCAATATCTTAAAGGTAATTACAATATTTATTATTAATTAATCGTTTTGCATCGAAATGAATGCAAAATATAATAATGAAAATGGTTTTTCTATTGAATTGAGGACCGACCAAACGGTATAGTGGTTAGCGTGCTATCCTCTAGACCGCGAGGTTGCGGATTCGAGTCCAGTGTTAGGCATGGGTGTTTGAAAATGTATGTTGGCTTGTCTAATGACGAATGTTTCGGCACATTATAGCCCTAGTGTTGCTGTGAGGCAATGACTATTGAAATTGTTCTGTTTATTTTTTTGGTAGTGTCGATGTCTTTTGGAATATTTGTTGCAATCAATTTTAATAAATTGTCCAAATGAGATTCAGTTAAGTTATTCCTGTATTTATATTCTTGATGACCTTACTGAAAGTTTCTTCATGTAGTTTCTTCGGGCACGTATTAGAGAACTCTTCATAATTAACACATATTATTTCGGATAAATTACAATTATGTAAAAAAAATATGCTATCTTCTGTGCTGCCGGCAGGCCGCAGAAAAATATGTCGCGGGCAATTAGAGAAGTTTAACAATTCTTAAATCATCCAAGTTATTTAACAATAAATATTAGTATTTACTATCATTCATTAATATTAAACCAGTTTGAAATAAAATTGTTTAGTCGATAATAATTTTAAAACCACATTTTTATACGAAGTTCTAAATTAATTTTAATGTTAACCAAATATACTAATATTTTAAAGTAGATTTATCATAATATTTGTGACCACAATATTTCAACAGGAAATGCTTTACTTTGCTTAATATCAAGGAAACAAAATAAATTAGCTATTTCATTCGACCTTAAATGTATATAAATTCACTAATTATTTCACTACTTTGTTATTTTCAATTATTATCTGCCTTTTTTAAGTCAGTCTTATATATTTTTTTATTAAATATATTTTGATTTTAAATGTTTAAAATTATCAGTCGATATTGCAATATAACAAACTAAACAAACTCTAATTCCTTAAATGGGCAAAAAACAAATGTTGAAGATTCTAGACAACGAGATTGCGAGTTCGAGTCCCGTGTTAGGCATAGGTGTTTGTAAATGTATGTTGGCTTGTCTAATGACGAATGTTTCGGTGCACTATAGCCCTCGTGTTGCTGACGGCGCCAGATAATCTGAATACAACCAACCAACTATTGAAATGTGGGGGGGGGGGGGATATCTTTCACTCCACTTTGGATACACTCCTTCTAGGGAGAATTAAGTTGAGTCAGAGTTTAAGAACGTCAACAAGTCAATTTTGACATGGGCGCCCTCAGGAGGATGCAAGGAGGTGCACTTGCACCCCCCTGGTTTTTGAAAATGAAATTAAAATTGGCGAAAAAACTGTAAATTTCAAAGGGGAAAGAAGCGCATATGCCATTTTGAAACTGTAGTTCAATTTTACAATGAATTTTTTTTTAACTTTATTTCATGACTCCTGTTTGTTTCCTATTTTGTTTTTCATCGCTGAGTATTTCTACTGCATGCATGGATCATTGCGAGAAGGTTTTAAAGCGCTAGTTGTTTAGAAATATTGAGGATTGGAAATTGGGTATATCAGATGTAAAACATCGTAAGTTTTTAGATTTCAATTAAGCATTTTCTTTATGTTTGAAATTTGATTATTTTAAAATTATTTTTCTAACTTGGAAGAAACAAAATATTACACTTCTGTATTTTTAAATCTTTCATATTAACCTCAGGATATGCTTACCTTGGAGATATGGGGTAAATTTTATGGGTAAATCATATCATTCTGACTCATACATTCTGACAGCTAATTGCAAATTATTACTCTTTTTCAAACAAAATGATTGAGCTCAAGATGGAAATAAGATACATAATTGCAACATCAAACAGTTTTTTTTATTATTATTTTTTATTTTAGTCGTTTGTTTTATTTATTTAACACAAAATTGGCTTTTCTTGGCTCAGTAATTTCTGTTTAGTTTGTGCCGACCAAACGGTGTAGTGGTTAGTGTGCTAGCTTCTAGACCGCGAGGTTGCGGGTTCGAGTCCCGTGTTAGGCATGGGTGTTTGTAAATGTATGTTGGCTTGTCTAATGACGAATGTTTTGGTGCATTATAGCCCTCGTGTTGCTGACGGCGACAGATAATCTGAAAACAACCAATCTGTTTAGTTTGTACAAGTTTAGATAAGTCTGGTTATTTATTATTCTGAGCTACTTTATAATACTTCTGTCAAAGTCAATAGTAACTAGCGCATGAATTGATAACATTCATTTCAGTATTTATTGCTTATAAATGATTTTTTTTTTTTCATTTTCTCTGCTGACTATTAAGTAAACAAAATGTATAATTGTTTTTAGTTATTTAGTACAATTAGAATAAAGTTTATTTTCGTCCTAAGTTGCATTACACAATTCAACATTTTATTTCCTATTTTTTAGTATTCTCAAGTTGCTAAGTATAAAAGTACTTTTTTCCTTATTTTGACGAAAAAATTTAATAGGAAGAGGGTTCAAAAAATAATTAGTGTGAGGACCCAGGCCAACTACGTTATGCCACCGGCGTGGATACGTCCGGTTCGAACACAAATTCAACTCAGAGGAATTGTTTTTACTCGAGGACAGGTGACAGGACACAAGAAAGGGAGAAGGTTTTCACTGAAAACAGCCAAACATACATTAAACTATTGATAAAATATATTTTTCTGAGAGAGATTACTGTTCGGTGATATATTTCCTTTTCGAGAACTTTCTTAATTTGATGACTAATTTGAACTTTAGATTTGATGATTTTGTAATGGGCTGTAGGCGATTTCAGACATTTAAGAGTTGGCAGCTATGACTTCGAACTTATTTGTTTATTTATGTATAGCCAGCAAATATACGCAGGGTTAATTAACCCAATTACTGTAATGCAATCGGGCTGAAACTTGACACATAGATTCGTGGTCGATGAGAATGTATTCTATCACGTTTTTCGGTTTGTCACAAAAAGGCCGCTTTTGCACACATTACTATATTATCACTTCTTAGGTCTAATTAGCTCGATTTCTGTCATCCAATCGAGTTAAAACTTAATAAAGAGTATCCTTGGGGATGACAATCTATATAATTAAGTTTTTAGTAAAAAAAAAAAATTAAAAAAAAAAAAAAAAATTAAAAAAAAAAAAATTATTAAATAGTTTGAAATGGATGTTTCCTTTCTAGTTGTCAAAAACTATGATATCTCGATTTCAGCTCAATAACTTGTAATTGCACCTAAAAATTGGCAATGCGTAGTATAGAGGATTCATATTAAAAACTTTATTTTTAATAAGTTATATTTTGTGTCTTCTGGTTCTGTTCCAAACACTATCTTTTGAATACCACGAGAACTACTTAGAAGATAAAAACAAAAACAAAAAAACTTTTTTTCTTGCACAAGATTTTTTTACATTCAATTACCCTTATGTATGTATACAAAGGATAATGAAAGTATAGCATTCGGTCAACAGCCAAAAAAAAAAAAAAAAAAAAAAAAACTTGATTATTTTTGCATTTTTTCACGTTTTGGAACATCCTGATTTCAAAAAAGTGATCTAGAAAAAATGTCTGCTTGAGTGTGTATGTGGTCAGCATAACTCCCGAACAAATTGACCTACGATATTCAAATTTGGTGTGCGAGTTGGTGGTAGCCATGGGACCTACCGTTAAGGTTTTCGTCAAAATCGCGCATGCGCGTAAGTTGCCTTTGAAAAAATTATTTTTTTCAGTAATCACTAAAAACGGCTCTAACGATTTTGTTCAAAATCGCTGTGGTAATGCCTCTTAAGGTGTTCTAAACATCCCCACCACCGAAATTCCCGTAAAAATGCTTTAATGGCGTAAAAAGTTGAAAAACGAATGCCTTTAACACAGAGTTCTCTTTCCTGGAGCACACCTCATCTACGACGTTTTTTTTTTTTTATTATTTTATTTATTTCTGCTCAGTTTCACTTACTTACAAGAAAAGATAATATAAGAATTATCGATAAGCCTATCACCACAATTCCCATTTTTTCGATTTTTTTTTGTAAACCAATATAAGAATTATCAGAAAAATAGTTGCTAAACTGGCAATTTTTTCTAAGCGACTGATGAAAATATAAAAATTATAAATTACACAAATCTGCATCAGCAATATAGTGTAATTGAAAGTTGTGCGATGTTCTACACCCCTAGTTTAACATGGTTGCGTTGGTGACCAAATAAAATCTGCAGAGGAGAGGATTTCAAAAATAAATACAGTGATTTTTTTTTATTATCAAAGTGAAAATTATTGCATAATTGTTAATGACAATTCATTAGGAATTGCAATCCACATTTTTGAAAAATTAACGATTTAAACAAAATTCTATCAGTCTTCCACCCTCCTGCAAATAATCCTGCGGGCGCACATGAATTTTGATATTAATATAGTACAAAAACTACAAACAATTTGGAATCCGACTGTGCAAAAAGTTTTAATATCGTTAAATTAAAAGTATATATATATATATATATATATATATATATATATATAAAGTGCTGTGCATCAATTTTTTATCATCCTTTTCGACTTTAACGGCTCATAACTCCAAACGCAATCTCGGAAACGTATAAGGAATATTTACTCAAAACTACTAAAGTTAAAATTTTTAACTTATACTCTTACCAATATAATACACAGTTTGAGAGTAGCATTTTTTAATATTTTCGAAATTAAAGATTTTATACAGTTTTATTGCCACTAAAAATGGCAATTTTTGAAAATTCTATGGATTGTCAGACCTTTTAAATTCTTTTCAAAAAAGAAAACAAAATATTTAAAAATGCTACCCTCAAATTGTGTAATATATTAGTAAGAATATATATCAAAAATTTTAGGCATTTATCTTTAATAGTTTTTGAATAAACGTTTTTTACGTCCCCAAAATTGCAATTTTAGAAATTGATCGTTAAAGTTGAAGACGATAATACAAATTGATGCATAATCACTTTTTTTTTTTAAATATATAAAAAATAATACTTCTAATTCAGCGATTTTTAACACTGTCAGATTCAAAATTGTATGTAGTTAATTCACAATATTAAACTCAAAATTGATTCTTTTGGCGTTCTTAATCTCCAACTACCCTTTAATGTGAGAGAAACCATCTCTTCATATGAAAGCATGATCCAGTGATACAAGCAGCAAGAGGCAATTCCTAACTAGCGAAATATTCTGTCAAGCGTGAACCTAACCATCCTTCATTCAGAAAATAAGAACTTATCGATCTAGTAGGCGCGAAGTATTTCTCGCTGGATACTGCGAACTATTTTCCGTTTTCATCACTTTTATTGAAATTATGCTGCCATTCCACTTTTTTACAAATCTAATAACAATGTTTGAGGAAGTGTTTTTTTACAAACACAAGGTGCAGTTATTTTCAAATGTTTGATACGGCTTTCTCACACAAACAATTCTATTTTTATTCATTTTTTTATAAATATTTCTTCAACTTCTTTTCTAGTTGGTTGGTTGTTTTCAGATTATCTGGCGCCGTCAGCAACACGAGGGCTATAATGCGCCGAAACTTTCGTCATTAGACAAGCCAACATGCATTTACCAACACCCATGCCAAACACGGGACTCGAACCCGCAACCTCGCGGTCTAGAGGCTAGCGCGCTAACTATGATACCGTTTGGTCGGCACTTCTTTTCTAGATTTAATGTCCCACTGCAGATTCTAAATTATTTTATATCAATAATTTTTTCAACTTTCTTACTCAATTTTGTTCCACAGCTTATTCTAATATGTTTTTGAATGGCGGTTTAATGCTATTTCTTTTTTTAACTCTGTTACACAACAAGTTCTTAAATGTTTTACAATAATTTTAAATGTGACTTTATTTACCAACATTGTTACCCAACAAATACTAAAATGGAAGAGCTATGTTTCATTAAATGTTGTTTATAAAATGCATTGTCCAACATTTTTCAAATGCTTGTGCAATATTTAATGTGATTTTATTACATAAAAATTCTATTTTTTTATTGCAAAACTTTTTTCAATTTTGTTTCATTGCAAAATCTAAAATGTTTTTCAATAACTTTTTAATACGATTCCATTTATTAAATTCGTTGCACAATAAATTCGTAAATGTTTAGCAATAATTTTCAATGCGCCTTTATTTTTCAGTTACACAACAAATTTTAAAATGTAACAGCAGTGTTTGATTAAATGCTGTTTATCAAACGTATGGTGCAACAATTTTCAAATGTTAATGCCACATTTGATGTCGACGCTATAAATTATTTTACAACACTATCCTTGAATGTTTTACAATACTGTTTATTAATTTTGTACATTGTTTCACAACAAATCCAAATTAATTAAAATCTAAGAACAATGTATAGTGCAATTGTGTTTATCAACTTTGTTACACAACCAATTTTCATGTGTTTTACCACAATCATAAAACTGTTTATCAACTTGATCGCGCAGGAAAATTAACTAATTTTAATTTAAAATTTTTATCTTTCATCACACTGCGTTGTTTAGCAATTGCAATTGCACTATTTCTAAAATTAAAAAAAAAAAAAAAAAAAAAGTTTCTCGACTTCTAGAAAAGTAGTTGAATTTTGAGACGTGATGAAAAATCTATATCAAAGGATTTACAAACAAATTCAAATATAAAATGCTTCTTTAGATATCAACTACTCAAACGAAAGACTCTGTGATTTTAAAGTTAAATAACTCAAAAACAAAGATGGATAGAAGAATGAAGCAAAAAGGTTAGTTATTCTGAAAGCTGTTAATATTTGAAACATAAATTTTAAATGATGCCAACAGATGACGCTGTAAAATTCTAGAAATATATTATAAATTCATTTTCTGCAATCAGTCTCTGCAATCACGCTAATTTCCTTTGGTGTTTAAACAGTGGAACTGTACGAAGACTGTGTACCGCGCTACCTTCTGGCAATATTTCTAACTAGTTTTGAAAATTATTTTTTTTTTACAGCTTTCCAAATAACTATACTTTTTGTTTCATTATTTTATCGATCTTTATTTTTGAGTTATTTAATTTTATAATCGAGGAGTCCTTCGCTGGACTCCCTGTATTATCTTTAATTGAAAAAACACGCCCCACTCTTTTTCTTTTCTGGAATCATCAAATTCTCATTGTGTGGCAGGAAACAGATAGTTTTCTTTGACACCCAATAGTCAACAAAGAAGAACAATTATCAGCTCTATCGACGACAGCTGACTATTTTCCCCTGGTGGCTGATAAGGTAAATGTGCGACCGATAGCAGCTCATACACAATTAATCCTTACTAGATAACGATCTTAAACACTGATTCCAGTTGAAGTGTTGGTGGTTTTAAATGCTTTACCACTGACAGTGGAAATTGCGGGTAATGTTTTCATTAAGTGCGATATCATAGCGGGGCTTTCCCAGTTACAGAGGCAGAAGTACAGAAGCACCCATTAAATGCCGTCATAGAAGTTATATCTCCTCTAAAAATACCAGAAAGCTCTCTTCGTTCAGATATTGGAATAGTACTTTGGTTAAATATGGTTTTTGTTTCCTTTGCACCATAAAATCACGTGCACTAATTGTACCATAAAAACCCATTCACTATTTTCACAGATATTTCGCGATCCAATACATTTTCTTTTCATACTTCACTTTCTTAAATTTCTAGAAGAAAATAATTAGAGGACGAAAGTTTCGTTGACTAAACTCAGTTTAAAAATAACACATGTTAAGTTGTTAATTTATTACTAGAGACGTTGAAGGAAATCGAGAATGAACTGTAGTTAACAATTTTGTACATTGGTTGTTTTCCTTTTGTGAAGGGCAGAAATATGATCATAAATCGTGAACGCCTTATGACAAAAATGCTTTTCTTGCAATCCATAGCTTTATAGTATTTTTTTTACATATTTAAATCTTAATCCAGTAAATGGACTATTTGTTTAAGACTTTCATAAGCGAAAAATTGATGTAAGACATTTTTTTCTCTTTTAGTACCAAATGAAAATATTTTTAAAAAAAAAATGACTTAAACCACCAATTTCTTTTTAATATATTTTAATTGATATAAAATTAAAATTTAATGTCACATTAAATTTTCCTCCGAGTTACACCATAGACTAAGTATTCTCTAGACTGTCAACTCATTCTGACCGATTCTGCCCCCAGTAGTTACTAAACGAACTAATATATCGTCAAAGATTGATTGGTTGATTGGAATCTTGGATGCTTTTACATTTTGTATCACATTTTTTTGTTTTTTAAATAATAAAAAATAAAATTTATGATTTTTAAAAATATTTAAAATATTTAAAAATGCTTTCATGGCGAAATAAATGTTAACAAAAAATAGAATTGTAAAAAATTCTATTTTTGTTATTCTAACGACATAGCGAAGATTTAATTTTATTTGTTAGATTATCGTTTGATTTTAATTGGAAGATTTAATATTTTGATTCAATTTATATTAAAAGCTAATTACGAGTTAAAATTCTCATGCACTTACGTTATTTGCATATCTAATTGAGATTTCATTTCATTTTATGAAAAAATAACAACGAATTATTTCTTGGTAATAATTTATTGAGATTGCTGTGTGTGTCTTCCTTTATTATTATTATTATTATTGTGTTTTATATTCTTCTTGTTGTTGTTTTTATATTAAAGTTGTCGATATTTTATTAATATTGTTGGTAATATTATATTTTTAATTTTATTATCATTATTTTTAGTATTTAATGAAGCATTTAAACTTTATTTGTAAAATTGTATTTGAAATATAAACTTTACCTGTAGTTAAAAGCAAGCAAGAACTTATTTGTAAAAAAAAAAAATAATAATAATAATGTATAAAAAAATTTCTTACGTCAATACAGTTTTGTAAAAATATATTGATATATTTTCAAAATGCAATGTTTCAGTAATTCATCCATTGAAAAAGTTCGTTCAAAATTAATAAAAAGGTATTTGGTGATATTTTCTGCTGCTAATTTCTTATTACAAAGCTTTAACACAACCTAATAAGAATTAAAAAAAAAAACTAATTTTATTTGCGCATTAAATAAAATTAATTTAGCAAATAAATTCGACTGCAACTTTAACTTTATAATTAATAAAAAAAAACTCCAATCTGCTGGTTGAATAAAATTTAAAGTTACGAAACATAAGAGGGTGTGTTAAGTCTCCATTCGGAGTCTAAAAACAAGAAGCTTTAACATCAATCCAAGCAATGCGCATTGCCATGGCAACGAATCAGCCAATCAGCGACCATGCGTTGCGTTGCCGTCAAATGTAGTTCCAACCGAAACTACTGGGGGCGCTGGTTTCTATGGCGCTTTCAATATAGAAAATCCTTAATGGTAATCCAATCAGAGTGTCATATCTATAAGTGTCTTTAATCTATGAGTTACAAATGAGCATTTAATTAATCGAGATCTTCATTGCTCCAAAGCTTTACTTTTTCGATACTATACCAGCCTACGCGTTTATTACTTTAAAATATATGCCAAGTATGAAAAAAGTAATACAAAATCTATAACGAAGTTTGAAAGAAAAGTAACTAGTAGTTTATATTGTTCACTTCCAAAAAATTTTATATGCTAGTTTTTAAAAAAAAAATGGGATTAGTGTCCTTTCAAATGTTGTTAATAATATATTATTACTGTTTTCATTCTTGTTAAAAAAGTTCATAAGTTTCAAGCACTTTGTCTGGTATTGTCTAAGAAAAATAAAGTTTTGGAGCTATGAGGCAATGACAAGAACACGAAATCTCTTAGCGATATTTTTTCTTACAAACTAAAGCTAACTATTCTTTAAGGCAGTCTTCTATTTCAATAAAAATTGCAAACTTTTGTGGAAAAAATACCTTCGTTTTCAAAAACGAAAGCTATACCATTATTAAAACCCCATTAAAAGGACGAGACTTTTTAAGTATTCGCATATACAATATAACCACTCGTTAAATTAAAGATACTTTAAATAATATATTGAGCTATTTTAAAACATCCAGTACATGTATGGCTTCCGAAATGAAAAATCTTACATTATTAGAAGAACCTTTTATCTAATCACCAAAAAGAACAACCTTTCAGATACTAAAAATTGAATATTTATATCATGTAATGAGAGCGATTTCTGAAACTGAAAGGAAAGCTTTTGTGCGAGATAAATTTAATTTTGCGAAATATTTATAAATAAAAAAAAAGAATGAACTAATCTAATATTTTATCCATAATAGTTCTCAATTTTCTTTACTATTTTCCGTTCTTTTTAAACTACATACCTCGCTTAATAAAGAATTCTGAATTTAAACCTATCTTCCAATAAATATATTTTACTGTTTAATTTTTTTTTCCTATTGAAATACGAGCTGACGTTATTATTTTCAGTTACCCACTGAGAACATTGGCGGCTGCATCTTAATGTATTAGTTCAAAACTAAAATTATATTTTTACAATTTTTTTATAATGAAGAGCCAATTTCTACGGTAAGTGTACAAAATCCGATAAATGGCAACCTGCCTCACTACACAACATAACGGAGTAATCTGAAAGAACAGCTGAAATACTTTTATTTAAAAGTTTGTTGAAATTATAAAATCGCACGTTGTCACGTTGAAACAAAAGATTCACTTCTTTTTGACACTTTGATTTACTAATAATGGAAACTATATGTTTTTTTAATTATTAAAAAAAGAATCAAATATCAATTACAATTTTATTTGGGTAATCCACCCCCCACCCCCCTTCAACTTTTCAGAAAAGCTATATATTGTTAAATCAGTAACATTTAAAGTTAACATATTTTGGTGAATCCGGAACGCGAAAAGTTTAGATCTTAGATCATAAATAAATTCTGTAGTGCTTGCCTGAGGGGTTGGCCATTACTACTTCATATCAGGCAGTTCCCAGTGGGAGAATAAGAAAAGAAAAAGAGAATAAGGCATTGCCAGAGAAAAGAAAAAGTGGGGGGGGGGGAGCAGGCTAAGCAGATGCTCGTACTAAAGTAGAGTACATGGAACACATAAGAGGGTATGGCATGTTTGTCAAAGCTGTGACAATAAATTAAATTTTTTAAAAGCAGGTACATTTTAAAGGGTTATAAACTTGCATGGCCTATATGTCTTAAAGAAAATAAAAATTAATAAAGCAAAATACAATCATGAAATGTCGCATCCGTTGTTGGGCGAATTCAAATTCTGAAAGCTCATGACGATTCACCATGATGGATCGTGATGAATTGCCCAAGGTCTCTTGAACTTCTGCTCCACAATAGGACCATAATTAATGATGGCTCTAATCTGGGAGCGTTCACTATTTTCAATTCTAACATGATGATTGTGCAACATAGTTAAGATACAGTTATCAATTGAGTCCAGGCCCAAATCTCTCTGGATGATCTTGTTAGGCACATACCAGGGTGCATTTGTCATTCTTCTGGATACTTTATTTTGGAGTGTTTGTAACTTTTTCTGGTCTATTTTCTTTGCTGTTGCCCACATAGGGCAGGCGTACAGAAGGATTGGTTTAGTAACTGATTTGTAAAGCAAAATTTTTAGTTTTAAGACTAGTTTTAGATCCTTTTCCCATGATGGGATTTAATATTTTTTTATTTTATTTCTTTGTATTTCTACCCAAGAAAGAGTAATATATATATATATATATATATATATATATATATTGTTACGAATTTTTGTATATTTGTAAATATTTCCTAGTGTTAATTTTGTAAATAGTAAAATTTATGTACATTTCGCATAAGGCAGTGCAATACTTCGTCGTTAGTTTGCTTCCCCGCAATGTATGACTTAATACTTGATAACGAGTTTTACAGAGATAACACTGGGAAGCGAGTTTTACAAGGAGCAGGGCATTTAACATTATGGTAATGGCATTTATGGTAATGGCGCCAAATTGGCGAGATAGAGCCAAGTTGGAGACGGTTTTGGCGACAAATTTTTGTCGCCAAATTTGGCAAGAAATCGCAAAATGAAGCCAAACTTGGTGACCATTTGGCGACATTTTCAGTCCCCATGTACATGTATAGGACTTTTCGACTACGATCTGGAAAGTTCTCCAAATATCTACCTCTAGAAGTTTCACGTATGTTCGCCTCCCCTATAAAAGCTCAAGAGAGCGGGTGATGGAGTTAGTTGTTAGTTGAGTCAGTTGCTGACTGGGTTAGTTGACTGGAATTACTGAGTCTCAGTAAACATTCAGAGTAGTTCTAAAGCGAACTGTATTGCATTGTCTTTTGCGGCGATTTAGCAGTTGTGTTGTCAAGTTTTTAACAGCTGTTTTGTGCTCTATTGTTGTGCTGTTTTGAGTCTAACTAGAACGAGAAGTTCTGGAGTTGTAAGAGAATCTGTGAAGAGTTATATTGGAATAAATTTATATATATATATATATATATATATATATATATATATTAAAAAAGTGCCTTTGATCAGCATACATCCCGAAAAGATTGACCTACAGTGTTCAACTTGTGTATTCCTGTGAATGGTGACCATGAGTCCTGTCATAATGCTTTTTAAGAAATAGTATAAAACATAGGCATAGGATAGCTGTCATTGAAAAGTTTATGTTTTTCAACATTTGCCTAAAAACGGCTCTAATGATTTCTATCAAAGTCAATCTAACGATTTTTATCAAATCTTTGTAAAGTGTTCTAAACATCCTCACGCCCGAAATTTAGAAAAAATTTCGATGAAGTCGTAAAAGTTGAAAAGAGTTGGTGTGTGTGTGAGGGGGGGAGGGGACTGAGCATTGCTATATTTTTTAAGTATACACTTATACAGGTTTTTGAATGTGAAATAAAAATTATTTTTAATTAGTTGGTTGGTTGTATTCAGATTATCTGGCGCCGTCAGCAACACGAGGGCTATAATGCGCCGAAACATTCGTCATTAGACAAGCCAACATACATTTACAAACACCCATGCCAAACACGGGACTCGAACCCGCAACCTCGCGGTCTAGAAGCCAGCACGCTAACCACTATACCGTTTGGTCGGCCTATTTTTAATTAGCACATATTTAAATTAATCAAAATATCTGATTAATAACTGAAGAGCAAATATTATGTTATTTTGTAAAGAGAAACTCAACTTATACTAATTATTTATTTACAATATTAAGTCCAACTCTCTAACTTTTTTTAAAGTTTATCTCGAGCCACGTCTTCATATATTTCGATGGTTGGTTGATTGAAACTTACTGGCGCAAGGGCACGTTAGGGCCAAGCTGCGCCGATATATTTCGATGTCTCTGTGAATGAGCTAAAGTGCTAGTACGTTCGATCTTGTTTCGATCATAGAATCTCTTAAATATGATTTTAATGATCGCTAAGTTGAAAAGCTTCTTTCAGCAATTGCGATTGGAACTGGCTGAATATTTTGATGTCTCTGTGATGAACAAAAGTGTCAGTACGTTAGATTTTGTTTCGATCATAGAATCACTTAAATATCTTTTTAATGATCGTATAGTTGAAAAGCTTCTCTAAGCTGTTGCGATTGAGACTGGCCGAATGCACAAAATGTTTAATAGTTGACGTATATTCGGAAATAAGACCACAGATGAAAAACTATATATGTGATAGAAGTAAAAAATCGCGAGAGTTTGCGCTCGTTCATCGTTGTTATAATTACTTTGAAAAAATAACTGACTTGAAAAGTTTATTAAAATAGTACATTATTAACTATTCGCAAACAACTCCAACATTGGAAATTTAATGTAATTTTTTTCGATTTCCGGGTCAGGAGGGAGTTCTGTAGCCATTATAGCCCCTTCTGGATATGAAATTGCAACATTCCCAGGCAAAACTACAAATACTGTAAATACGGGATATATGTCGAATGAAAAATGTTCCCATGAATTCCCATACCAAAATTCAAACCGACGATATAACCGGAAATGGTGCAAATGGCGACCAGATATCAATTTCCTAACTATAAATGGCCGACCAAACGGTATAGTGGTTAGAGTGCTGGATTCTCGACCACAAGGTTGCGGGTTCGAGTCCCGTGTTAGGCATGGGTGTTTGGTTGGTTGGTTGTATTCAGATTATCTGGCGCCGTCAGCAACACGAGGGCTATAATGCGCCGAAACATTTCGTCATTAGACAAGCCAACATACATTTACAAACACCCATGCCAACACGGGACTCGAACCCGCAACCTCGCGGTCTAGAAGCCAGCACGCTAACCACTATACCGTTTGGTCAGCATGGGTGTTTGTAAATGTATGTTGGTTTGTCAAATGACGAAATGTTTCGGTGCATTATAGCCCTCGTGTTGCTGACGGAGCTAGATAATCTAAATACAACCAACTAACCTAACTATAAATGTTAATGTGTAACATATCACGTCTGTATGGTAAAAAGAAGTTGATTTTGAAAAATATTATTAGTAAATATTATTCTAAATAATTCCATTGGTGGACAAGAAGATTTAATGATCGAATTTAAATTTACAAGTGTGGAGGAAAGTTTAAAAACGAAACTGATTTTAAAATTATTGGAGATAAGTTGTAATTTACGGGATAATGGAAACTTTAAAAAAATGTCTTTTCGTCGAAACTCCCTTTACAGAAGAAGGAAGTTTTCTGTAAAATTGTGTCTGAAGCACTAATATTTTAATATTGAGGATTTGAGAGCCAGAACTGACATTCCCACAATTTTATTTTTGTTGTTTCTACCCCGTAGTTTCAAATCATTCATGCTTGGATGGACCAAATGTGGTTTATTGAATTGCCAACTAAGTTTACTATTAGGTAAAACATAATAAGACTTTTATGACATGAATGGTTTTGAAAGAATTGGATAGAAACAATAAAAATTAAATTCTGATATGGTGCATTCTGGCACTCAACGCCTCTTAAAAGATTAGAAAGTTGAGATTTTTCATCGAAAATCACTTTACTGACGAAGAAAGTTTTCTGTAATAGTTAAAATAACAAAACATTTTATTTCATCGAAAATAATAGTGATTTATAGGTTAATTTCTTGAATTTAACTTTTTAACAGTACTTTATTACTATTTTCAATTGCGTATTATTGTCAAATTTACATGAAGACCGAATCCATTATTTACGGAAGATTAGATTCCTAAAGCATATCTTCCACCGAATCGATTAAGAAAGAGCCTGGATTACAAGGAAATAACGAATAAGGATATTAAAAAATGTAAAGTACTTACAAAGCATGGCCTTGCGGACAGAGCATTGTCTCATTTAACAAATGAATATAGCGCGTGCCATATATCTTCATCGTTACAGATCGCAAAATTTGGCTGTTTTCCAAATGGCCTATTGGATTGATATGTCCTTCCTGAAGTTCGGGATAAGTTTTTTTCTGTGGTGAAGTTTACTAGATGCATTTTTTTTAAAATGAAGACGAATGTTTGTAGTTTAAGTTAGAGGATATAAATTGCTCTGACTTTAAAAGGTCAAAGTACCATCTTGAACTAAAACGCCAAATTGGATACTTTGAATCTTGTAGGGGAAAAATTTACTGTTCTGTCAGCCCTTTTGTTGTTGTTTGAAATGTCTTTTATAGTTTATAGGAAAATTATGTTGTGAAAGCATATATTTCTGTGCCTTTTATAACAAAAGATATTTTTTGTTAGTATTTATTGAAAATTCTAAAATGGTGGAATGTTATATATGTAAAACATACGAGAATTGAAATCACATTATTTTATACAAGCACAGATTTTTTTGTGTTTTGGATTGATTTACACCATGAGATCGAACGCTTTAATCAAAAGCGTTTACACCTGGATCTTTCATTGTGTGTTGAAGAATTGAAGTTCTTTAAGCCAGATTTACCCTCTACCAGTCAAAATTCCAGTTTAAATCGCCAGTCAGTGACGTCACCAGGCTACTGGTTCCAGTGAACCAAACATTTTCTATTTACTGACGCCGGCGACTCCGATCAACCAATCACGTGCGCTCTCCCATGATCATCGATAGACGGCGCAACGGTCGCCTAGCTGACGTCACAGAACTGGCGTTCTAAACTGGAGGTCCGACTGGTAGCGTGTAAATCAGGCTTTAGTGGCAGAAATTGAATGGAAATGGGAAAGCTACGTTGCCATACGTCGACTCCAAATTCCTTGGGTAAAGGGTGTTCCTATTGTTTTCCATTAAAAAAAATCTAAAAAAACATTTCACAAATAGTACTAAAAATACATAAAAATATTTTGTCCACTTGATAGTTCTTATGCATGACGGCATTATAAACAACTGCTCATTGCATTGTTTTTATTCTAAGAAAACTAAATCCGTGTTTGTGATTGACTAACGGAAATTAAAATATCGACTTTATTTCCATAGTGATTGGTTACAGTTTATTGTGATTGGTTACAAGTGTTGCAAACGAAAAAACTACTCCAAATAGCATCATGCATGTCAATTGTTGTTGTTTTACGATATATAACATGCCAGCTTAAATAATAAATAAGAATGCATTATATTCTGTGCTCATAATCATAATGTAAATAACAAATTTTTATC
The DNA here is from genome assembly GCA_963978545.1 of Linyphia triangularis. Lineage (NCBI taxonomy): Eukaryota > Metazoa > Arthropoda > Arachnida > Araneae > Linyphiidae > Linyphia > Linyphia triangularis. Next base: position 34,540,413 of record OZ021730.1, read on the forward strand.
ATAAGCAAGCAAGGTCGATTAACGTTAAGTTTACGAATAAGAATATCTTTCAGTACGGTTAACGGTATTTTTATCACTTCCGAAAGTGATAAATGTTGAACAATGCTAAAACAGTTCAATAAGAAATCAATAGAAATCGTTACAGAAAATTCTGCAACGTTTCGATCGTTCACTCGTTCAGTTTTAATTATCTTAAAAATTAAACTGATTTCAAATTGGAAAAATATAATAAAATTTTATTCATATTTAAGCTTTGTATAGTTAAATATGATTATTATTATAACATTTTCTTACTTTTGGGTACTTAAAATTAAAATTGTCGAAAGCTTAGTATTTTTAATTTTTAAAAGTCGAATTCTAGTAAAAAAAACATCACTATGCGTGACAACATCGTAGTCAATTCCTTTGCGCGGGAATAAATGAATCACGCGTTGTAATTCCATAATAAAATAGGAAAATTCGAATTTGTGTTTAAACGTGTGTTGTAATTGGTTACAAGCACATCACAAGTGTAGCCATTCGATGCAATCCCACTTCTGATAATGCTCTGCATAAGGTCTCTGTATTACAAATTTTAAAATTAAGCAAATGTCGAGCATTTATATTGTCTTCTTTCCAATTTATATTCCATCTGGCACAAATTGTTTCCTTTACCACCAAAAATTTAAGTAGACATTCAAGATTACATTCCTAAAAAAATTCATTAATTTAGTAGTAGTGTCCAATTATTGTCTTATTCTTAAAAACAATTTTAATGATTTGTTCAAAGTTAAGATGAAACGAAAACGTGCTCGTGTAGTTTTGACACGTCGTCATTATTTTGAATGAGTTTTTATCATCAGCCTAAACTTCACCACGTTACAATACGCCTTTAAGAGTAAATTCGAATTTTTACACTATCAGAATTGCGTAATTATTTGTCCTCAATGCCATAAGCATTTGTCTGTGACATCGGCATACATTCAAAACTTTTTCCCTCTGTTCTGAACCAAACTATTCGAATTCTAAATTTTTTGGAATTCAATAAAATCTCCTATTTTCTCCGAAATGCTCTAGATGTCAGTAAGAATCAAGATCATAATTCCAGGAAAATTTTTCAAAATCTTCTATATTTCGAACATCAGTGCTAGAATGCCTTTATGTAATAATACTAACCATATTTGTATAGTAAATCTTCAATATTAGTGTATATTATGCTAGTATTTATTAATCAATTGACCATAAAATTTTCTTAAAATAAGATGTTACTGGAGGTTATGGGGCATGTCTACATACTAGCCAACTGCTATTTTCAAATGGAAACCAAATGAGCAATGGGATTGGCTAAAGGAATATGAAAATTCGCTTTTGTTTATAAAGGTGTTATGAGATTAGACACAAGCATGTTCCAAGTGTTGCCATGCTATGGAACACCACTCAAAATAACGTCTTGAATAATGTCCTTGTGTGAAATTAAATTTCTACAAAATTGTGTTACATATTGTAAAGTTTTCTTTCATTAACCAAGATTCTTATAAAATTCAACTTAAATTTAAATAACTGTTCCGATTCCAATCGCTTTTCCCTTAAAAAAAACAGAGTATTTATCAAAAAAATTTATGTTTAGAAATAAAGTACGGTATTTTTTGAGTTTTTAATAAATGTTGCACTTTTAATTAAAAATTGTCTTTATTATTACTAATTAAACATAGCAAAAATAATGACACTTGTGCACATTTGTAAAAAAAGTAGTTTTAAAAAGCAAATAAATATCCAATTTTTTATAAATCATCAAATATTTAAAGCATAGCATAAATAATTAGTGTAAGGAAACTATCGTTATAATGTAACGTATGAAAAGAAACGTAAAAAAAATGTAGAAAAGTTATTAACTGTTTTACAATTTTAAAGGTAATAATAATAGTAAAATTTAAATTTACTAATTGGAGTTACATACATTGCAGCAAAGTAATATTAAATACGAATTACAAATATTTTTTTGAAAAGACACATCTTAGTATTACTTTATATACTTTTAACTGGACTTTATTTTATAGTTGAACCAATGTTTCCAGTAAGCGCCGTATATTGAAACATTAACATTTCTAATCAATATATTTTATTTTAAGCAATCAAATATAAAAAAACACTATCGGTTCACAATACAACGACAAACTTTTACCTAGTAATAAAAAAAAAAAAAAAAAAAATCTCATTCCAAAAGTTCACCTTTAACAATGTAAATAAGAAAAAGACAAAATAAATTCAAATTTTGCTCAAGAGCAGATGTTTTCCATTTTACGTCTTATTCTTTACTAACCAAAAGCTACAGCTGGTCATGTATCATAACAAAAGTATCAAATGAAGTTTCTGACGTGTTTCCGTGTTGATAAAATTAAACAATGGCCCTTTTATTAAATTTTAATTACAGCTGACTGAATACTAGAGCATGTTCTAATAGTGAGGCTTTTATCCCAAATAAAAACTAGGAAGTTCCAAGAGGAAACACAGGGAAACACCCGTTGTCTTCTTTCTCCAACACCGAATCCCTTCACACGTTTTCTAAGAATTCTGAATTCCGGAAGAGAGCACCCGGTATTTATGGAGGTGGGGGAGAGGAGAGGAAAGATGCTGTGAATGAAATGAAGAACGAGATTGTTCCATAACCACTTACCTTTGGATCCGCTACTCCTCATCATTCCTTCGGAAAAGAAAACCAAACGATCGAATTATCCTATTTCCTGAAACACAAAACCAAGAAATCGTTTGCTCGCTTTATAACTCAACGGCACATGATTCCGTGCACTGCCACAGGACACATTCTACCAGGGAGCGATCGAACCTTCGAATCCGCCGATCGTCTGAATTTTGTGTGATGGGTAGGAAGAAGGGAGGATGAATCGGAGAGTTCGGAGAAGGAACAACACTGTTCGATTTTAACGGAGTTGTGCGCTGTACGGGATGCGCTGAGTTCGATTGAATGAAAGTTCTGACCTCTGCCGTCAGATGGCGCTTTTCGAGGAAATGAATCGAGCGTGGGAGGGTGTGATGTTATTTGGCGTGGAATTAATTTTGAATTAAAGTAGTACCGGGCGGCTAAGGCGTAAATATAATATCAATATTGTGCGCTCACTTCCCAAATAAGAAGGCGAAATGGTGTCATCTGGTTATTTGTGATGGCCCCAAATGGGATTCCCAAATATACTAGACTGAGAGGCGACTGCAATTTTTGGACCCCATCGAATATCATTCTGAATTTTTTATAGAAATTGGAGAAAAGAGATTACGAATCCACTGGTCTGCCGTGGCAAAAATAGCCGAAACTAGTCAAAAACCGACTATTAATAAGTTAAACTCAATCAAATTGCCAAATGCACCATAACTTGCCAAATAATGAGCATTTTTTTTTTTATTTTTTTTTTTTTTTCGAAACCTTTACTCTTTAATTTTCAATTAAGAAGATTGCAGACGATTCGGATATGTGGCTATGGTTCAATTGCATCTTTCACAAATAAGCCAAATTGGCAATAAACAATACGTCACTGATGACGTAACTCATGTCGCCAATTTGGCTTACTTTTAAAAAATACAAGTTTTCCGAGCCAGAGATCAGAAATCGTTTGCGCTTTTTCTCATTGAAAATCAAAATGCAGTTGGTTGCCAGACGAAAAAGTTTGTTCTCTTTTTGGCAAGTTATGACATATTTGGCAATCGGATTTTTGTTCAACACATTCCAAGTCGATTTTTGATCAGTTTCGGCCATTTGTGCCACGGCAGACCAGTGGATTCGTAATCTACTCACTTTTCTCCAATTTCTATAAAAAATTCAGAATGATGTTCGATGGGGTCCAAAAATTGCAGTTGCCTCTCGGACTATATTCGAATTATATTAAAATAAATGTTTTCCCCCAAATCCACGGGAAATCAGGCATGGATTTAGATGGGTGTGATAGTCCCCCACATCATTTTTGAAGGTTGTTAGCAGAATTAGGAAATGAAAGAAAAATAGCAACTTAAATAAACTGCAAGAAATCAACGAATTATTTAAAACGCAATAGCGGATGACCAAATGGCTAGAAAAACACCACACATTTTTAAGAATTTTGAAGTATCAGCATTTAAAAATGATATGCAGCAAAAAGCTTAAATTTTTTTAAATTATGATTTAACATTTCAAAAACATACCTTACTGGTACATTGAATTTTTGCTTACAGTATTTTAGTTACAAATTCTAAAACAGTAAAACAAACAACTAATTGAACATTACAAAAACTTTGATTTAGTTTATTTTGTTAGAAACCTGATTGAGATGTCAGTTGGAGATAGAACAACAATAAAAAATAAAAAATAAATATTTTAATGAATGTGAATGTTACAACTTTCTAGATTCTACCAAACTTTAAAAAAAACAAGTATTTTTTTTTCTATATTACCCATTCATCATTCATTTCTAATCGGTGCAGAGTACAACAACAATCAGTTCTGTTCTTCTATATCATCATCATCATCATCATCTTTATTATTAATAATAATTAGTAGTAGTAATAATAATCTTTATTATAAAAATTATAATAATAATAATATTGTTGTTTTGTGGTCGTTTGGTTCCAACGACAGCAATATAATGTACAAAAAGTAAAATTATCATTTGCTTATTAAGAGGGTCCAATACCGAAATTTCGACATAAAAAAAAAATGATTTTAAAAATAGTTCATACGCTCCTGAAGTGAATGATGTTTTTATCTTGTTCCTCTGGTGATTAGAACGGCACGAAATTGCCTGTTATTTAAACATCACTAATGGGCGTAACGCCTTGAAGCGTGTGATTAAAGTGCGTTATTCGGGTGCTAATGTTTTTCACAGATGTTGCAATTTCAAATCGATATATCTCCTGAACCATTTACAATTGGCTTTTCATATTTTTAGAGCATTTAATTTATATAGCTTTAAACATTTTTTCTTCACAGAATTTTATTTTTTAAAATACAGTATTTAGCGTAAAAATAACATAAAAAATTAATTTAAAATTTTGAACTTTTAAAAAATTTTGAACTTTTTCTAAGTTACCCATCAAAATTCTGTGAAGACAATTTTTTTTAATGTAAATATGTATAACAAAAAGCTTTTAATTTAAAAATAAAAAAAAATTAAAAAAAATAAAAAATCCTCACTTTTATATTAAAATACTCAAACATCAATTATTATGAATTTGTCTTGGTTTTTATTTTCTTAAAATAAATAATCACAATATTAAAAAAAAAAAAAAAAAACACACATTTTCTCAAAGACATGTAAATCATATCTCATACATAAGATAAATTTTTGACTTAAAAATATTTATGAACAATTTTTTTTTCTCTATTTTTTTTACTGGACCCCCATGAAAAGCACACTATGAAATAATTTTTAGTTCTCATTCAAATACAAGTCCACTTTTTAGTTACATTGCATCGAGAAAAGAGTTGAAGAAAAAAAAAATTACATCTAAAAATATATTTAAAAAAAAAAAAAAAATTATATCTAAAAATATATTTAAAAAAAAAAAAAAAAAACCATACGATTTATTCTGCAATTACAAGAGGCGCACTCTTTACACTCATACAAAAATAATGGAGAGCCGTTCCAAGTTATTGGTTCTGTAGAATCCCAAGTTCCTCGAGATCCTTTCCAGTGACGTCACTTTCCCGGGTTATTTGGAAGTGAGCATACTTTAGTCTTCGTTGTAATGAATTCACACCTTTTCCCCAAGTTGTATTGTTTGCTGGGTGGAGAAAACCGTGTGCGATGAACGTGCAATAACGTGGCCACACATATTTGATGAGGGTCTTAACCCGAGAAGTCCGGTTACACTGCGGGAACTAATCTCTTTGAAATGAATTGTTATTATGTAGAATGCACCGTTGATGTAGTTTAATGTATTTTGTTAAGAGAGGTGGTCTGTTTTTCTGTGCCTCAAACACATAATGCTTCACTTTTTTCTTTTATGTCATAATATCAGTCAAAGAATTTCTTTTAAACATGAGAAGTATTTAAGTAAACGTATCAAAACGTATTTTAACGTATTAAATTCATCACTTCATTCAAATCATTTGACTTTGTAATAAAAAAAAAATTAAAAAAAAAAAAAATAACCTAAAATTTTGCCCAGTTTCCATTATGATTTCCTAGAGATAGATATCTTCGCTCTTAATGAAATAATCAAAAGGAACAACTGCTAATCAAGCAAAGGAAGAAAAAAAAATAGTAGAAGAAAAAATAATAATGATCTAAATTCATCAAACTGTTTCTGTTCTAGGTTTAACTAAAATTTTGGACACAACCAGAAGAATAAAAGAAACAAATCGAAATTCCGTTGATTTTCAGAATGATTTTTCTCCGTGTTTTGTTGTTTACTCTTGGTTAAGCGCGCGACCTTTTCTCTCGCGGTTAGTCGCGTGGGGGACAAATGTCCCCCAAATTCAAATTTTCGCGAATATATCATTGTATTCGTGACCAAATATCAAAGTACGTGGGTATTTTAATTGAAAACACAACATTATTGAGAGAACGAAAAAAAAATTATTTTAAATAACTTAAAATAAAACCAAATGAAACAGTGAGATATTTGATCAAGGGCTGTCTTCTACTAAAAAAAAATAATAATAGGTTATTGGTTTTAATAAATTGAAAATAATGTGAAAAAAAATGGTGTGATTCACTGAAAATGGAAGTAGGATATAGGTTTTAAAATATTCAATGTACAAGAAATTTAATACACAACTTTTAGTTAAAATTTCATTATGATAGACAAGTGAAAAGTCAGGGTTACAACAAAAAATTGCCTTACACCTTCTTGGGCTCCTCTTTCACCTTCCTGAATATAATTCTGCAGACGTCCATCCAACTCAATAAGGTAAAATCCATCGTTAACTTCAGAAATAACCAATCTAGTAGACCAGCGATTTTCAACCTGTGGGGGGCGCGAGCACACTAGAGGGGAGGCGCGAGAATATCCAAGAACAAATATTATTTAAAAAAATTGATTACCTGACTGAAAGGAAAGCACACATACACATAAAAACAAAATACATTTCGACATATTTAACAAATAAAGTAAAACAACTTACGAAATCAAAACTTACTTAAAACATACTAAATTAAAAATACATTTAATAATTATTAGTGACTTCCTTGGGTCTGTCTTGCAGAGCAAGGATTTTCGAAGGAAGGAGTTTCACAAAGGTAGGATGTTGAAAATGGTAATAGAATGCGAAATGCCCTTGTTGTTAGTGTAGATAAATCATCCTCTGCTCCTGCCCAAAATTCAAATAGTGATTTATTACTAAATTGTCTTTTGGTTGTGCCACTTGTGAAGTCTATGAATTTTTCTTCGTCATCAATTGCGAAGTCAATTGTCTTATGAAATGGATCTCTAACCCACTCGTAATTTGCTATCAGTTTGTCGTCAGCAAGAAAATACTTTTTAAAATTCTTTGCCAGCATGGCTAAATGATTTTCAATGGTTACAAAAACCACTTTTATTTGTTCTTCTTCAGCACTTGTAAGTTTTAGTGCAATCTTCCACATTTGCAAACATTGTTAGGTTTTTTTGCTTTAAATTTCTGCTCCATAATTCCAATTTTCTTCAAAAGCATTAACTTTATCACTCGTATCCAACATATGTGTATTTGCTCCTTGGAGTTGAAGATTCAAGTTATTTAATTTCTCGAATATGTCTACCAAGTTGCTCAATTTCATCACAAATAAACAAATTCTGGGCTTCCGGTCTGTTTTCTTCTTCTAGGAAAATGGTGATTTCTTCTCTTACTTTATAAACATGTTGCAAAAATGTCTCACGTGATAACCATCTTGTCTCGCAATAAAATAGTAACGCTGAATGTACTGAACCCGTGTCTTTAGAAAGTGCGGAAAAGATTCTCGATTTCAGGGGTCTCATTTTTATAAAATTTACTACGGCTACAACACAATATTCATACCAGGACTCATTTCTTTCGAAGCCAAAGCTTCTCTGTGGATCATGCAATGTGTCCAGACGCACTGAGGCGATTTTTGTTTTACAAGTGCTTGTATACCTTGGAATCTTCCGGACATTGAACGAGCACCATCGGTGTATATTCCGACGCAAATTTTTCCATCCTATGTTTGCCTCGTTCATAAAACCATTTAAAATAGCAAATAACTCGAACGCTGTTGTTTGGAGTTCTATTGGTTTGCAGAAAAGTAGTTCTTCTACTACTGAGATATTGTCACAAAATCAAACATAGGCAATTAAATGAGCATCTTTATTACAATCTGTTGCTTCATCAAGCTGTATTGAAAACAATTTGCCACGCAACTTCGAGAAAAGCTGACACTGTACATCTTCAGCTATACCACCAATTCGACGAGCAACAGTAACATTTGAAAGAGGTATGGACTGCAATTGTTTGAAATTTTTTTCTCTAAACATAGTTTCTACAATCTCAATTGCTGCTGGCAAAATAAGCTCTTCATCAATGATGTGAGGTTTTTTACATCTGGCTATTTTATACGAAACTTTGTAAGATGCAATTAAATTTTTTTTATTCACAGACAAAGTTTCTTTAAAAAATGATTTTTGCTTTTTATATGATTTTAATTTTAATTCGAAGAACTCTCTGGGTTTGTTGACTTCTCACTATGAAACGTTTCCAAATTAAGTTTATAAGGTTTCAATCTGTCTGAGGCCAATATTTTTGAACAAATGATACACAGGGGCCTTTCTTCTTCATTTACTTCAGTAATGGTAAACCCAAAGTTTAAGTATTCTTGAGAATATTTTCTTGATTTTATTTTCGGAACCACGCTCGTCTGTGTACTTGTTGATGTTTGACTATCGTCTAATGCTCGCTTAATTCCGCTTAAAAATTTATCCATGAGTCAGCATAAATCTGCTGCCGTGAATATTTAATAATGTTACGAATTTTTGTATAGTTGTAAATGTTTCGTAGTGCTAATTTTGTAAATAGATAAATTTCTGCACATTTCGCATAAGGCAATGCAATGGTTTGTTTCACTGCAGTGATTATATCAACGCTTGATAACGTGATTTACAGAGGTAACTCTGGGAAGCGAGTTTCAAGGGGTAGGGCATTTAACATTATGGTAATGGGAATCTCGTCAAATTGGCAAGATAGAGCCAAGTTGGCGATGGTTTTGGCGACTAATTTTTGTCGCCAAACTTGGCGACCATTTGGCGACATTTTCGGTATATGTATCCCATGTATGTACATGTATAGGACTTTTCGACTACTATCTGGAAAGTTCTCCAAATGTCCATCTCTGGAAGGTTCAAGTATGTTCGCAGCCACTTCTATATAAGCGCGACCAGAGTTGGTTAGGAGTTAGTTGTCTCTCAACGTTCATTGTGAGAGCTGTATTCCTGACTTAAGTAGTTGACTGATTTTGAGTCACGGAGCTAGTTGTTAGCTGAGTCCGATAGTTGACTGAAGTTAGTTCTTGGATTTTGAGTCACTGAATTAGTTGACTGGATATACTGAGCGAACTGTATTGCATTGTCTTTTGCGGTGATTTAGCTGTTGTTGTCAAGTTTTTAACTGCTGTTTTGTGCTCTATTGAGGTGAAAAGAGCTGTATTGTGTCTACTAGAACGAGAAGTTCTGGAACTGTAAGAGAACTGTGAAGATTTATTTTGGAATAAATTTCTGCAAGTTTTGATTTGATTTTGGCTTCAAATCTTTCGAACCCGTACAACGCAACAATATGGTGAATTGCAATTAAACATATATAGCATGCACATTCACGATAGATTTGATAGCGATAGCATGATCGACTCGAATGAGATTAGCTGGAATTGAAACTTGTGTTATCGAACATTTCCTTCTTCCTATGAGAAAACATTTACTCTGCGCATGCTCGAGACGGCATCGGTCGTGTTCACAGCCCGCTTGGCAAAATGCCAGATGTGGTTTCTCTCTAACGTTGGCTCCCTTTCACTCTTGTTTTGGCAGTTAGTTAAAAATAACTTAAAAACAGAATCCGAAATACTCAATATACATTATTGTTGTATACATTTTATTGCAAGCGGGGGCGCGATGAAAATTATGATTGAAAACTGGGTAGCGAATACTGAAAGGTTGAAAAACGCTGTAGTAGACCATTCCTCTTGAAAATTACTCTTCCACAGTTAGATCGTACTCCACGTGTTATCACTTTATTTAAAGTAGTAGTCTGGTAACTTGCACGCTTTCTTACATTTTTATCGGGAATTTTTTTTTTATCGGAAAATAAAATTTAATGATTTTGCTTTTTTAGTATGTTATTATTGACATCTAATGCATAAAAAAATGACTTAATTTTACAACATTTTGTTATTATTATTATTAATGTCAAAGTATACTTCTAAAAAAAAAAAAAGTACGTGGCTGGCCCCGGTGATTTCAGCTTTTAAAGACATCTGAAATAATAATTTTTTTAAAAAATCGAATTGATAATTAATCTATAGAATGGACAATTTCCGCATTTTTTTATTATTTTTTTTATTCAATTCTAAATGTTTCTAAAAGGCCATTAACATAAAAATTTCTGCTCAATGCGCTTTTTTTTTTTTTTTTTTTTTTTAAATTTGCAATTAAAATTACCTTGTTAAACGTTGGCGAGAAAACGACTCATTTCACTGGCATTGAATGTGACGTAACGGCTTCGCAAACATCTTGGCTTGAAATGCAGCAGCGGAAACCAGATTTGCAAGTTTCTCGCAAATCGCGCCAACCTGTACTGAATGTGGCAATGGTCTACCAACGCCAACTTTTTTAACGATAACTATTTGGCAGAAATCTCACGATAACTATAGAAACGTAGGGATCTCTTTACGTCACGAATTTTGTTGACTGTTTTGATCGGACAGGTTTTGGCTCGGTTTTGTGGCATTTTCTTTTCTTGATATTTAAATAACTAATTTTTTTAAAGAACTTTTGTTTAAATATTTGGAATCAGAAAGAAATTCTTCAAAAATATGTACTAATTTCACTCGTTTTTAAAAATGGCGGGTATTGTCCATTATCGTTCTAGTTGGAACTAGGATTATTAAATTTTATCAGAAAATAACAAAATGGCTGACTTCGAAAAATAAAAGTGATTTTTTTTTCAGGCACAAATCGGGCTGTAAAATGGACAGTTAGAGATGGGGGGGGGGGGAAGGTCCTTGTCCCGATGAGAACTGCTATAAAGTAGAATAACGTATAAAAATTTCAAAGCAATCGGTCAAATATTTTTTTTTTCACCCGGGCCGATAGAAAAAACGTTGATTATAACTTCATTAATATTTCGAATTTCGGTCTAAAATTTTTACTCTCAATATATTTTACTTTTGAAATAAGTAAGAAAATTTTAAATAAGTTTCAACCCAAGTTACAAGTCTATTACCTTAAATCTTGCAGTTCGTAACACAATCTAAGCGATCCATCGGTTTTTTTAAATCCTATATATTAACTTCGCTTTTTTGTGTTTGTTAGAGGTCGGTAATATAGATCAAAATAAATATGGATACTATATCGATGCATAGAAAAAAAATATCGATACATGTTTTTGTTTTTTTTTAATTTTTAATTTTGCCAGAAACAAAGTTCTTCTGGGCAAATTTCTACTTTCCTTGAATATATGCCAAAATTGTTTTAGTAAATAAATTATAAAAATTGTTTTATTAAATGAATTATGAAAATTGTTTTAATAAATAAATTATAAAAATTGTTTGAATAAATAAAGTATGAAAATTGTTTTAATAAATAAATTATAAAAATTGTTTTAATAAGTAAATTATATTATCAATCAAAATAAATAAAATACATTTGGATGTCAATGCATAAATTCACATTTATTTTTAAAGAAGAAATTTTGAAAAGTAGTTTATCGCATATTTGGCTGATAGAGATGTTTTTAATATTTAAAATTAGATGCAAATTCCAGGCACAAGCTGGCAACAGAAACGGCGCTATGTTAATGACTACTAATAAATGATCTTATCTTTCTATTACATTATGTTTTCTTTTTGGTTACGATGCCATTTTAATTGTCTCTCTGCCAATCCAAACTTAAGTTTTAAAAAGGGAATAAAGAAAATCGATAATCAAAAAACTAAAAATGTTTGAAAATATCGATATATCGGTGACTTGTATCGATATTTTTACAATCGATATTTTTTTTTAAATATCGTCGTATTGATATATCGCCGATTTCTAGTGTTTGTCGATGACTGCGGAATCTGCGAAGGCCTAATTTACCCCCTTGCTTTCATCCAATCGGTCTGAAACTTGGCAGATAAGGTCAATGTCGATGACAATGCATTCTATCTAATTTTGGGGCTCTAACTGTCACTAAACGGTCGCTTTTACGGAATACTAATAAACCAAAAAAAGAATTGAACTGAACATTTTTGAAATTCTTTCTTGTTGACAATTTTTTTTTTTAATAAATAAATAACAAAATTACTTTAATCAGAATAAATAAATTGTATTTGGAAATGAAAGCATAAATTCACTTTCATTTTTAATAAATAAATTTCTAAACATAGTTTTGCCGACCATTTTGATGATAGAAATGTTTTTGATATTGGCGCTGGGTTAATGTATATAAAAATTGACAATGCATATAAAGGATATTTTAAAAACTCTGTTTTATGGGTAATATTATTCTATTATGAATCTATGCATCTATATCTTATTTTCCTTTTAACCTTACTAACTGATCTTTTACTAACTGATCTTCTTTTAATATTACCTATAACGTTTCAGGTACTCTTCTTAGTTAATTTACAACGCGAGTTACACGATTTTGACTTTCTTTCCAAAGACATCAATATTTTCTTAAGGGGACTTGGACCCTTTGTTTTCACAAAAATTAATAAATATATTATTTTTTTTATTTTTTGCGTGTTTATAATCTTTGAAACCTTCTCCTAATTCTGACATGTTTTCATGGAGAATTTAGCATTACTGCAATAGCTCCTTCGATGTTTCGAACGCATTTTTCTCAGCTCGTGTTTTTTGAAATTTCTCCCTTACTCAAAATGCTAAAATTTCAGCAAATATAAGTGAAATGACTTGAAATTTTTTGTATATCTTCTTCAATATCTATTTCAGAAAAATAGGCATGGATTTTTTAATAAAATAAAAACTTTTTTTTTATAAATTTAAATTTTTAAAAATACCCGTTATTTACGCTTTTTTTTTTTTTACATATAGGTATAGTAATTATCGTTCTTCTCGAAAACTGTTTTACTTATTCTATATCCGACTCCTAAAAAATTAGGAGCATATTACTAGGAGCATTTTTTAACAAAAATCAGGAATAAATATTGAAAAATTAATAAGAAGATATAATTTGAAATTTGACGAATTTTTTTTTAATTTAGAAAATTTAGAGTACTATGTAATTTTTTTTTTTTTTTTTAATAAATTTAGTTTTTACTAAGTAATACTTCCAAATATGTAAAAATTATAATTTTAAAAGCTTAAATCAATTTAAACAAAAAAGTTTGAAGGGTATCAGGTCCCCTTAAAAAAATTGTTTTGGGGATCAGTTACAGTAGGCCAAACATTTCCAAGAAATCGTACCAGCTTCTTAAAGGTTTTTCATACTCGCAACTACAACATAATCTAAAATTTAAATTGCGTTATTTAATTTGCTTTTTAAGTTTTTACGTTACTCTAATTAGCATTATTTACTTTTAAGTTTTTGTATTAGTTTTTACATTAAGGTTTCGTTTTGGCCCATTATATGCTTCTAACATTACTTTAGATATATTTAATTTGAAATTATTAAGATTAAGAAAGAACACTGATCAAGTGTTTACCTCAAAACCAGTATCCAACATAAAATCAACAGCCTTCTGGACTTAGGAGGTGTTGGCATATTCCACCAGTTTTTCATAGTACGTTGCTGATTTTCCAGTAGACTGAGAGGCGACTGCAATTTTTGGACCTCATCGAACATCATTCTGAATTTTTTATAGAAATTGGAGAAAAGTGAGTAGATTACGAATCCACTGGTCTGCCGTGGCAAAAATGGCCGAAACTGGTCAAAAATCGACTTTTATTAAGTTGAACTAAATCCAATTGTCAAATGAGCCATAACTTGCCAAATAATGAGCATTTTTTTTTTTTTTATTCGGTAACCCTCACTCTTTAATTTTCAATTAAGAAAGTTGCAGACGATTCGGATGTGTGGCTATGGCTTACTTGCATCTTTCACAAATGAGCCAAATTTGCAAGAAACATTACGCCACTGATGACGTAACTGATGTCGCCAATTTGGCTTACTTTTTAAAGATTCTAGTTTTCCGAGCAAGAGTTTAGAAATCGTTTGCGCTTTTTCTCATTGAAAATCAAAATGCCGTGAGTTGCCAGACGAAAAAGTTTGTTCTCTTTTTGGCAAGTTATGACATATTTGGCAATTGGATTTTAGTTCAACTCATTCCAAGTCAATTTTTGATCAGTTTCGGCCATTTTTGCCGCAGCAGACCAGTGGATTCGTAATCTACTCACTTTTCTCCAATTTCTATAAAAAATTCGGAATGATGTTCGATGGAGTCCAAAAATTGTAGTCAGCACTGATGTCAGCCACTGATGGCTGACGCGGCGAACTTGTTAACAACTATCTACAGGAAGTTTAGGTTATTCACTTTGAAGTGATAGCTAAATAACACATATCATTAAATGTACATTTTCCTCAACGAATAACTGTTTTCCGTGGAGTATCTTTTTGGAGTAAACCGTCACCAGTTAGATAGTTAGAAATGAAAATTTATATTTTAGCAAGTGCTTTTAATTTATCGGCAGGGCCAACAACCTAGATAGTTCTAGAAAGTGTGGTCTTTTGAAATGAGAGATCGCGCGATTAACCTTTAAATATGAACCACTCCATTTTTATCGATTCACAACTTATTAACCTTTTTGTTTGTTCTATGAAGGGAAGGCTTAGACCTCGGTCTCTATACGAGGTTATGTGCTACTGGCGGCAGACCGAAAGAATTATAGAACGGTGAAAGTGAATACGGTATTTTCCGTTATATTTGTGTTTCCCATTATATCTATGAAGTGACAAATATAATAACTTTAAAAATAGTGTTTTGGTTTTGTACAGAAATTCAAAAAAGTTTTTTTTTTTAACTATAATTTGAAATGTTATTTTTGTCTTCTTTCTAAAACGTATATTTACATGTTTATGCTTTTAATTTATATTCATGAATTCTTTTTTTTTTTTTTTTTTTTAAATTCTTTGTACTCACTAACTCTCAACATTTCCTCACACTGTAAAATTGCGCCATTTTAGCAATTATTTAAGATCATAACATTGCAAAACAATCAAACAAGTTTGATGTATTTCCTGGTGGAAAGTACGCCCTTGGCTTTCGGTTGGTTGTTTTGTACGCTCAATGACCTATTTTTATGCACAATGACGGCTAATCAGGCCGGGTCCTGCAGCTTAGCGTAGATTCCGAACCACAACGAACATCCATTCTTAACTCGGCCTCTGTTTTCGGAATTTGTCCAATAGTATCATTGCCTGATGAAGTTGAAAGACACGGGACAAAGAGGTACAGTACCCTAAAAAAATTCAGAACGATGGCTATATCTCATGCTCTAATTGTTGAAATAACAAACAAAAGATACCGTTGTAAATCGTGAGAAGTTTTTAATAATTGCATGTAGTTTTTTTTATCATGAGGGGTCATCTACATATTAAAACAGAACCAAACCTTAAAAAGTTCAATAGCAACCTCATAATATTATCCCATATTTGGATTCAGCATTAAAAGAAAATGCGAAATACAAAAATTCGTAATTTTCCAATGAATGGTTTGTAATTTAAATGATAAAAAGAAAGTGATAAATTAATGTTAAATAAAAAAGTTGGTCTTTTGGCCATAAATACTTAAATAATTATTATATTTCAGTATTTTTTTTCTTCTTTTTTTTTTTAAAATGATAGTTTGTTAAATGGCCAAACATAAATAGCAATCAACCTTTGCATCAATTTCTTTTCTAATAATTAATTATTAATTAATAAAACAATTTTAAATTTTTTTTGAATAGAAACATATTTTTCGACTTTTCTACAAAAGTTTCCTTCAAAGTGCATCACTGGGATAAAAAGCTCGAGGAAAAAAATGAAGCGTGGTGATTTTTTTTTTTTTTTTTTTTTAATGTTAGAAATAACGTTAGTACCCATTTCACCGAAAAATCATTGTTTTTTACAAATAATTTTACTTTTGAGTATTTTTAATTATTAATATAAATTTTAAAATGTCTAGAATAGTATTTCCTTGTATTATACCACCCTTTTACTAGACATTTCAAACAATTGCATTTCAAATATATAACGTTTAGAAATTAAAAAAAAAAATTGGGAAAATAGTTTTATTTTTCTATTTTCTAAAAACTTTGAGGTGAATGCGTGATCAGAAGATATTGCTTTTTTCAAAAAAAATTTTACAATTTTTCTTATCAATATATGTTAATAACTTTTTTCTACCTCATGCATTTCAAAAATATATATATATACTTTTTTTTTTCGATCTACCCTTGTTTGCACATGGGTAATTGAAAGTAAAAGTAGTTGTTCGTATTGTTACGAATTTCTGTATATTTGTAAATATTTCGTAGTATTGATTATGTAAAAAGGAAAATGTATGTACATTTCGCATAAGACAGTGCAAGAGTTTGTCTTCGCTTTCCTGCAATGCGTCTCTTAATGCTTGAAAACGAGTTCTACAGGGATCATGTTGGAAAACGAGTTTTGCAAGCAGCAGGCCATTTAACATTATGGTTAATGGCAATCTCGCCAAGTTGGCGAGATAAAGCTAAGTTAGCGACATTTTCGGTCCCCATGTACCTGTATAGGGCTTTTCGACTACGATCCAGAAAGTTCTCCAAATTTCTATCTCTGGAAGATTCGCGACGGAAACTTTCCTCTATAAGTCCGGCCAAGAGTTAGTTAGTTAGTAAGTTCTCTCAGTGAGCATTCAGAGTAGTTCGAAAAGTGAAACTGTATTGCATTGTCTTTTGCGGCGATTTTAGCAGTTGTGTGTCAAGTTTTTAACTGCTGTTTGTGCTCTATTGTTGTGTAAAGAGCTGTATTGAGTCTACTAGAACGAGAAGTTCTGGAGTTGTAAAAGAATCTGCGAAGAGTTATATCGGAATAAATTTCTGCAAGTTTTGATCTGCTTTGGCTTCAAGACTTTCGAACCCATACACGCAACAGTAGTGAAATTTTTAAAGATAGAGTTAAATTTACTTAGTATACAGCCAAATTTGCATTAGACATATAGAAAATCGTAAAAAAAAGACATTTTGGTGCAAACCGCAAGATTCTGTAATAATTAGAATCGATCGTTAGCCATCGTTCTGATTTTTTTTTTTTTTTGCGTACTGTGCAACGAAAATGTGCATCAACGCAATACAACGAAAGCCCTGCATTTATTGTGCAGCTTTTAAACACCAATTCTTTTTCTAAAATCCTTTACATTAATTTTGATTTTGTTTGTGTAATGAAAGTCCACGAAAAGCTAACTACCCACTTGACGTACTCCGATCGATATAGAAACTTAGCAAATCGGCTTGTTGCCTATGACAATGTATTCTATTGTTTCGGGGACTGTCACTAAAAGGCCATTTTCACACACGTTTCTATTTGCCTTACGTTAGATCATAGATTAAAGACACTTATAGATATGACACTCTGATTGGATTACCATTAAGGATTTTCTATATTGAAAGCGCCATAGAAACCAGCGCCCCCAGTAGTTTCGGTTGGAACTACATTTGACGGCAACGCAACGCATGGTCGCTGATTGGCTGATTCGTTGCCATGGCAATGCGCATTGCTTGGATTGATGTTAAAGCTTCTTGTTTTTAGACTCCGAATGGAGACTTAACACACCTTCTTATGTTTCGTAACTTTAAATTTTATTCAACCAGCAGATTGGAGTTTTTTTTTATTAATTATAAAGTTAAAGTTGCAGTCGAATTTATTTGCTAAATAAATTTTATTTAATGCGCAAATAAAATTAGTTTTTTTTTTTTTTTTAATTCTTATTAGGTTGTGTTAAAGCTTTGTAATAAGAAATTAGCAGCAGAAAATATCACCAAATACCTTTTTATTAATTTTGAACGAACTTTTTCAATGGATGAATTACTGAAACATTGCATTTTGAAAATATATCAATATATTTTTACAAAACTGTATTGACGTAAGAAATTTTTTTATACATTATTATTATTTATTTTTTTTACAAATAAGTTCTTGCTTGCTTTTAACTACAGGTAAAGTTTATATTTCAAATACAATTTTACAAATAAAGTTTAAATGCTTCATTAAATACTAAAAATAATGATAATAAAATTAAAAATATAATATTACCAACAATATCAATAAAATATAGACAACTTTAATATAAAAACAACAACAAGAAGAATATAAAACACAATAATAATAATAATAATAAAGGAAGACACACACAGCAATCTCAATAAATTATTACCAAGAAATAATTCGTTGTTATTTTTTCATAAAATGAAATGAAATCTCAATTAGATATTCAAATAACGTAAGTGCATGAGAATTTTAACTCGTAATTAGCTTTTAATATAAATTGAATCGAAATATTAAATCTTCCAATTAAAATCAAACGATAATCTAACAAATAAAATTAAATCTTCGCTATGTCGTTAGAATAACAAAAATAGAATTTTTTACAATTCTATTTTTTGTTAACATTTATTTCGCCATGAAAGCATTTTTAAATATTTTAAATATTTTTAAAAATCATAAATTTTATTTTTTATTATTTAAAAAACAAAAAAATGTGATACAAAATGTAAAAGCATCCAAGATTCCAATCAACCAATCAATCTTTGAAGATATATTAGTTCGTTTAGTAACTACTGGGGGCAGAATCGGTCAGAATGAGTTGACAGTCTAGAGAATACTTAGTCTATGCGTTAGATCAAGAAACCAAGCAATACATAAATTGTAGAAATTTAATGACTGAAATCATCATCTGTTAAGGTTAATAATAAAATAAAAAACTGCCATTTTGATATTTTTTATTCTTTATATATAACTTTGATTTTGTTTGAAATTCTACGGAATCCTAATTAATCCACTGGCCTTCAACTTGCCAGATCAATTTGTTGTGGATGACAACACATTCTATTAAGTTTTGAGTGCCAAAAAAAAAGTATCGGCACGGAATCGATTTTTTTCTTCGTAGTGGTATAACACTATGAAAATTCGATATGAGATCAAAATCACTTTAAAAAGTTGGAATTTCACATAAAAGGCGTCCATGCATATAAAGATTTGTATATTAAAAAAAAATGTCTTTATGGATTAATTTATTAATTTTTTTTTTCACTTATTTTTAATAATTTGATGACAGTTGTATAATGGATAATTCTCGCATTTTTTAAAAACGAGTGAAATTAGCTTATATTTACGAAGAATTTCTTTCTGATTCCAAATATTCAAATAAAAGTTCTTTTTAAAAAATTAGTTATTTAAATATTAAGAAAAGAAAATGCCCGAAAACCTCGTCCTATCGCAGTCAGATCAAAACCCTACGTTATAGCTCTGACGTCACGACATTCTTCTGTTCGCTATGGTTATTGTGAGGTTTCTGTCAAATTGTTAGTGTGTGTTTGGTAGACAACTGCCATATCTCGTACCGTTTGGCGCATTTGCAAGAAACTTGCAAAATTGGTTGCCGATGCTACGATTCAAGCCCAGTTGTTTCAGATGAAGGGACGTCATATTCAATTGGAGCCGAAAGTGTCGTTTTCTCGCCAAAATATAACAAGCGAACTTGAATTGCAATTAAAAAAAAAAAAAAAGAGCAGTGAGCAGAAATTTTTTGTATTTATGGGCTTTTCGAAACATTTAGAATTGAATAAAAAAATAAAAATAAAATAATGCGGGAATTGCCCATTGTGTTTTGCTTTTTGAAAACGCAGTACTAAATAATTGTAGGATGAACGATGTTAGAAAATTAAATTTTGGAAGCAGCGTTTTTGCGATATATGTTGAAATTTCTTTAATAGTACAGCACAAGATTATTGTGTTGTAAATCAAATGCGTCATGCGTTCCAATTTGGAAGCCTTGGAATATCTTTAAGATCTTTTATCTTTATAGTCACAGAATTGAATTGAATATAGATATATTTTCCTTTGAAGAAATAAGTAAACAGTGACGGTTGGTTTTGAAATATGTCGCCAAATCTCCAAGGACCAAAACACATTCTGAAAATCCAGATGACATATCAGCTATAAAAATCATCGTAAGAGCTGTCTTATTCTTGCGCCGTCAGAACAAACAAATTTTATTCAATCGATTTTCATTTTCTGCTTTTCAAAAGTTGATTTTCTTCGAAAAAGAAATGTTTTGGACAAGATGTGGAAGGGGGTAAAAATATCTCGTGTTGAGTATTTCTTAGGATTCGAAAAGAAAAAAGAATCAAACGGATATTTTTATTTCCTTTGGGAATTGTGAATGATGTATTTTCGAACAATAAGTGGAAAGAACATTGATAGAAGAAACCTTTTTTATTTATTTTATTGAGAGCAGCTGAAAAAAGAACCTCTTCTTCTGATATATGATTGTGAATTATCTATCCACGGCTTTCGAAGCGGTCAATTCTAGATTTAGGGCCGACCAAACGGTATAGTGGTTAGCGTGCTAGCTTCTAGACTGCCAGGTTGCGGGTTCGAGTCCCGTGTTGGCATGGGTGTTTGTAAATGTACGTTGGCTTGTCAAATGACGAATGTTTTGTCGCATTATAGCCCTCGTGTTGCTGACGGCGCCAGATAATCTGAAAACAACCAACTAGATTTAGGCTTAATTTATAAGAATTTCTTTGGATGGTGAAACTGCAAGCGAATTTTTAAAAAAATTGAATTCGAGTAAAAATTGATTGTTATTGTTTTTTAAACAGGGTGTCCATAATTAAAGTTGAACTTTCGAAGTGCTGTGAAAAAACACTGGTCAAAGACCTGAAATTTGAATTGCATACACTAGAAGGGTGAAACAGAATGGCAAAAGAAAAGCTTTTTTTAAAAAGAATCTTATACCATGCCACTTTTCCCCTTTTCGTGTATATTCAGGTTATGGAAATTCAGGTCATGTATATTCAGGTCAGGAAATTCTATGTTCCTTTTTTACAGCCCTTTGAAAGTTGGAGGATTATAACCACCCCAAGATGATTATAATTAAAGTTCAACTTTAAAAAATCATGGAATTTTTTCTTATGCTAAATCATGGCTTTTCGAAAGCAATGGTGTGACATAAGAAATGTTTTATTTTTTTCTTGTGTCGTACCGTCCCCCATTCTTCAAGTTCGAAAAAGTGATTCTTCAAATATTTTTTATAATCCCGTAAAAGAATAAGCGAGCCAGTGCTTGATGTGTCAATGAATTTTTCAGCGAGTGCAGCGAGTCTGTGTTTGCTTAACAATGAAACATCTATTGAGCGAAGCGAGCTTGATTTTGGTAGCAATAAACCTTTTATCGAAGATGAAGCTAAGCGAGCCAATTCGCAAAGCGCCAAAAGCTGTGACCTATACACCAATGACGAGTTTCCACAACATGTTATAATATATAGTACATGTTAGTAGTATCTGTTGTGATCTTTCTAAATCAATATACTCGAGTTGTTGTATAATATCTCTGTGAATTTAATCAATACGTTATCTCACCTTCTATGTTTGGGGAAGGAAGGAACATTTTGTCTCATATTTTTGTAATAAACGGGTGATTTCGTTTAAAAACTGGGTATGTGGAACATTACACAACTTTCAGTTACTCTATAATATTGCTAATTGTATTAAAATTTATGATGTAATTTACAGTTTTCACATTTTTACTCATTTAAATTAAAAGGGCCAGTTTGGCGATATTTTTGGTAATAATTTTTACATAAGAAAAAAAAATCACAAGTTGGCGAAATTAGCGATATTATTCTATAGACATTAAAAGGTCCTTTCTTGTGCGCGAAACAGAAAAAAATCAATTGTTGATGGGCGATGCTCAAGGGAAGATAGTTATGTGTTAAAGGCACTCGTTTTTCAACTTTTTACACTTTTACCGCATTTCTACTGAAATTTCGAAGGTAGGGATGATTAGAACACATTAAGAGGCATCAGCACATGAATTTTAATCAAAATCGTTTGAGCCATTTTTTAGCAATGGAAAAACATGATTTTTTTCATGATTTCAACCTTATACGCATGAGCGATATTGACGAAAACCTTAAAGGTACATCTCATGGTCACTATTAACCCGCACACAAAATTTGAATATCGGCGTGGATCAATTTGTTCAGGAGTTAAGCTGACCACGTATACACGTACAGACACACATTTTTTCTAGACCACTTTTTTAAAATCAGGTTGTTCTGAAACGAAGAGAAATAGAGGGAGGGGGGGGGGAATCGATATATTTTAATTTTTTTTCCTTTTTTTTTACTGAATGTTATACTTTTATTACCCTAAGTAAACATATGGGTAATTGAAATTAAAACATTGATTTTTCGGTACCGCTTCATTTAATGCTTGAAAAAATTGTATTATTGAAATACTAATACTAATAACATTTATAAATAAAAATGTCATTCTGATGAGGTAGCCAAAAAAAAAAAAGTCCTCCTCAATTGTTCACTTACTTTAGGATACCTCACTTACACAGTTATAAAAAACTTACAATCTGGGAAACGTTGGCCTTAGACCAACAAACACAAGAAGCTCTTGTTAAAGCTTCTCTCTAGTGTAGAAGCTACACTTTTTTCATACTTCTACTTAATTATTTATGATTTTTCATTTATACATCCATATATCCCAGTCAAATCGGGCAAAAAAATAGAGTAGAAACAAAAATTTGAAGGAAAAAAAAAAAAAAGGAAAAAAAAACAGTTTTCTTACTTAAATACTCCCAAATCATGAAATCGCGGGGATGGGGGGGGGGGGGGTGTTGCACATATTTAAAAAAATATGTCAAATTAACTGAGATTAAATAATGTCAAAAAATTTGATTTTAGAAATTTGGTTCAATAAAATCTTGTTATTTTTTAGGAATTGTTTGTTTCCTAAGAAAATTCTATTTATACAAATTTTAAATATCTCACACTTGTTTCGAATTTGGTAATTTCTTTTTAAATTTTTGTCAAGAAATTATATTTTGTTATTCACTACAGTTTTTTGAATCTGAAAATGCCTGATTTCCAAAAATTTCCATTTATGACTTTGAACATGGAATAAAAAAAAAAATCCATTTTAATAAATTTTAAACACTCCACACTCTCATCGAAATTTCGAATTTTTAAAATGTTCGACTTAAAACTTGGCAATTTGCATACTAACAGAAAATATCCCATAGATATGAATAAGAAATATTTTACTTCTTGTTTTTACACATTGTCAAGATCAAGGAACTACACGGGGAGCTGTTGTTAACACAGGAGTACAACAAGGCATAATTAAAACGTATGAGAAATATTTCAAGTGTTCCTTGCTATGATTCATATGCCAACTCCACAGAAACGAGTTTCCTTTCAGAACCTTTTGCAACACCTGAAAGATGCCACATCCAGTCATAGCTTGTTACGAATTTCTGTATATTTGTAAGTATTTCGTAGTATTAATTGTGTAAAAAGAAAAATGTATGTACATTTCGCTTAAGGCAGTGCAAGAGTTTGTTTTTACTTCGCTTTCCTGTAATGCATCTCTTATTGCTGAAAAACGAGTCTTACAGGGATAATGCTGGAAAATGAGTTTTTCAAGGAGAAGGCCATTTAACATTATGGTTAATGGCAATCTTGGCGAGATAGAGTTAAGTTGGAGACGGTTTTGGCGACTAATTTTGGTGGCAAATTTGGCGACGATTTGTCGACAGTTTCGGTCCTCATGTACATGTATAATGCTTTTTGTCTACGATCTGGAAAATTCTACAAATTTCTATCTCTAGAAGATTCGCGAAGGATGAACTTACCTATATAAGGCCAAGTGAGCGGATGATCGAGTGAGTTAGTTAGTTGTCTCCCAGCGAGCATTCAGAGTAGTTCCGAAAGTGAACTGTATTGCATTGTCTTTTGCGTCAATTTTAGCAGTGCTGTATCTAGTTTTTAACTGCTGTTTGTGCTCCATTTTTGTGTAAAGAGCTGTATTGAGTCTATTAGAACGGAAAGTTCTGGAGTTGTAAAAGAATTTGCGAGTTATATCGGAATAAATTTCTTCAAGTTTTAACCTGCTTTTGCTTCAAGTCTTTCGAACCCATCCACGCAACATGCTTTTTTGCAAGTGAGCCGCAAGAGGGACAGTTTTAGGGTTAGACTCCCCCTCCCTTCTTAGGCTTCCTAACCAAGGCCTAACTGCATATTTCGGAGCCCAAAGCACATCATGTTTTCGGTGCCCTAGAAAACGTTTGTAGAGGGCGCTCCATTAGTTATATTGATAGACTGGAAAGATTTTCGTCTTTAGTCTGCAAGTTTATTGATAACCAAGTCCCAAATCAATCAACAAAAAATCAACGAACATGTAATTCAACTTAATATTACGCGCTTTTTTTATGGAGATTTAATTGTTTAAAGACTGCTACTTTAAATCAGTTTAAGGTTATTGTTTGTTTTTTTAGTTCAAAGCGTAATTAAAAGTATTGAAAAAAGATCCTGGGTTCAATTTAACTACAATAAGTTGAAAATTTTCGGATACCCAAGCCTGGACTTAGTTGGCTTCTGCGGAAATCAAGCCTTGTCATTAATTCCCCAGTGTTACGAATTGATAAAAAAAAACACTTAGTAATCATTGGTAAATTCAAACGAGTACGACTTTAATCAATAATCATTCAGACGGAGTAAGTTGCTGTATCGCACCAAAGCAGCTATTTCTCAAAATTGAATTAAATAACGTGTTTGTAAATATATTATCAAAGAAAATTTATGCGTTATTTTCAGGCAACTAAAATCTAGTCGTTTTAAAAAAGTAAGAAAGTATCGATGTTTCATTTTGTAAATGTCGTTATCGTGTTTCCTTGTTACATGACATTAATATTTCAAGCGCCATAATAAAATCCGTTCACCTTAAAAATATCTCTATTAATTTTTGGTTTATGTAGGTGACTGGATATGGAATGGGAAAATTCTACTTATGTGTGGTTTTTTATAGACAAATACAGAAACTAACTAGCTTCTCTATTTGTTTGTTGATTTTTGTAATTTATCAAGGATTGTTTGCCTGCTCCGTATTATCTCGTATATTATTTTAATTTACCTTAATATCATTTCCAATGAAGACACTGCAGTATTTACAAAGCAAATAAACATATTCTATTGACACGTTGTGCGCCACGCGAATTCTTAGGGAAATCCCTTCAGGCCTCACGCAACAGTGCGCTTCCCATTGCTATACCGCAATACCAGCGCATCACTGCTAACAGATTGAAACTTACTCAGTACAGTTGAGTAAATATATTAGGGTCATTGTTTCTTATTGCAGTAGAAGCTATTTATGCTTAGAATGAAATGCTTATAGACATTTATTCCCCACGTTTACGCAGCGTTGCCAGACCTCGGACTTAAAATTCTTAGGTCGGCAATTTTTCACAAGGGCATTTTGGACATAGTATATTTAATAATATTTTTATCAATTGAAATATCAATAGTACTTCAAAAACAAAGACTTCCAGCATTTTAAAAAGTACTAAGAAAGGCACTATGTCAAATTATAGATGCGGGGATAAAACAGCGTACTGTCAGCCACCGATGGCTGACGCGGCACTCAACGAGTTGATGATACTATCCTGTAATAAATAAAAATTAAATAAATTTTCCATAATTGCTTGAAACAATGTAATTTTTTTAGTTTTATATTATATTTTACATCGATGGCTGATGCGGCGATCAATGTGTTAACAACTATCTACAGGAAATTTTGGTTATTCACCTTGAAGAGATAGCTAAATAACACATATCATTAAATGCACATTTCTTGTAATGAATTACTGTTTTCTGTTGAGAGTATCTTTTTGAAGTAAACCGTCACCAGTTAGATAGAAATGGAATTTTATATTTCAGCAAGTGTATACATGAATTAAGATACTTGGCCCATAACCATTGATAATTCTAGAAAGTGAGGTCTTCTTAAATGAGAGATCGCGCGATTAACATCTTAATAGGAACCACACCCTTTAAATAGGATCTTCGCTAAAAAACTTTTGTGTGAGTTCTATGAAGGGGAGACTTATGCCTCTTTCACACGAGGCGGATTAGTTGGTTCAATTAAGTTGCTAGGTAAACTCTCAACAAGAACCCATTGACGGTCATGCACGTATATATACGTCTTATGATCCCAGTTTTTCTAGCAATACACAACATTTTTAACTTTATAAATAAAATTTAAAATAAAAGATATATTTTAGATATTTTTATTAGGAAGATAGTCTATAACCTATCTAAAACAAAATAAATAAAAAATAATTTTAAAAAATTATACATTTGAATTAGAAATATAATTTAAAAACTATTGCAGGGAAAACAACTGGAGAAATTCGTCCATTCCCATGATCGTCAGTGGGTTAACTTGGCACTTTCACACGAGGCAAGTTGTGGAATCAACTTCTCTTCCCAACGGGAGATCAGTACGACGTTGAGTCAACTAGTTAGGATGAGAATGTTAGCGGCACTTGTGCCTTCAAACAAACCGCCTGGGCGGACGAGTTGACTGTGTGTGAAAGAGTTCAGGCGATTCCCTATCATTTCTTATATCACTACACTCCTAATCACCCACCAGAGAAACTAGTTGAATCAACTAATCGCTTCGTGTGAAAGAGGCCTTTGACCTCGGTTACGCTACGAGCTTATGTGCTACTGGCGGCAGACCGAAAGAACTATAGAACGGATGGTTCTGAGAACGATGAGAGTGAAGACGGTATTTTCCATTATATTTGTGTTTCCCATTATGTTTATAAATGACAAATATAATAACTTTAAAAATAGTATTTTGGTTTGTGCAGAAATTCAAAAAAACTTTTATTTTGAACTATAATTTAAAATGTTATTTTTTTTTTTTTTTCTTTCTAAAACGTATGTTTGCATGTTTCATGAGAATCTCACCATTATAAATCAATTATAGTTTCAGATACTTTATCTTGTAGGTGATAATCACTCAAGATGAAGCGTTTAGCTAGTTCAGTGGATGACATCGTATTAGGAACTAATGTAAAATACCATCTTGTTTTCATCGTACCCAAAATTATCCTCACCGTTCTATCACTCTCTCGGTCTGCTGCTAGTAGTTCGCCACTCGTATAGTACCCCTTACAGCAGAGTTAACCACTAAGCGGCTCCTTCACGGTATGGACTTTTTTTTATGCATAATTTTAATTTGTCAAAAATAGTATGTGTTCCGTATGTAGAGCCGAGTTCTCCACAACATGGCTCGAAAAAACTACTTAAAGAAACTTTCAGCTATACTAAACTTCAACTTAACTTGACGTCACTAGACGGTAGATAGTCACAGTGCTCATGGGTATTTAATCCATTTTAGCAGCGTGAAAGCATAATGTTCGCCAAACCACAACCCTGTAGAGAACAAAAGGCTATAAGGTTTGTCGAGAATTATGTCTTCACTCCGCTAAAATGGATTAAATGCTTATGAGCACGGTGAAGATCTATCGTCTAGTGATGTCATGTTAAATTGGAGTTTAGTATAGATGGTTTTCCTCAAGATTAAATACAGAAATAACTGAATCTCATTTACAATTGGATAACTTATTAGATTGGCTGCAACAAATACCCTATCGTAAATAAACTGAACAATTTTGCCCTTTATCGTGTCGCAATTGATATCTACTAAAGCAGGGAAATCTGGAAGTAAGGTTTAAATATTTTTTATTAAAAGTTAGGTCAAGTCACATTGTCAGGTTATAACAAAAGATTAACTTCTTTTTTAGACTTTGGATTTACGTAATAATGAAAAATATTATTTTTTAATTTATTGAAAACAAAGAAGAATTAAATATTAATTGCAATTATATTACGATAAAAAAAATTCCCAAAAGTGGCCGATAGGGGTAAATGTGGCGTTGTTGGAACCCGAAACACGTGAATAACTACAATGAACGTATGGAAAAATGTATTTTTCAGAATGCCAATACGATACAGTTATGAATAAATTAATGAAACACAGAAAATACACTTTTATTCATTAACATTTGGGTCCCTTGGACGCCGCGTACCATTTTCAATATGCTGACCTTTTTGGTGTACAACATATTGAAACCGGTGAATAACGTTCTTTACAGTTGCGTGCAAACTGTCTGTTTGGATGTTCGCAAAGGCCCGTCTTACGTTCTGCTTCAAGGCATGCAAGTTTGGAATACACCAGCTTACACAATGGATTTAAGGTACATCCATAGCCAAAAGTCACATAGGGTGATATCCTGGGTACAGGGAAGTCATTCCATCTGAAAATATTGACTAATGACTTTGTCATTACCAAAATTCTCGCGTAAAACTCACTCACTACACATGAACGATGAATATGTGGCCTAACTACATCTTGCATAAAAGTGTTTAAGTTCAAGCACTGTTTATCAGGGTGGTTCGAAAAAAAAAAAAAAACTAAGTTTTTATTAAGAAACGCATGAGGTGAAAAAAGTTCATACACATCTTGATAAGAAAAAGTGTAAAAAAAAAATTTGAAAATAATAATAATAACATCTTCCGATCGTGCAGTCACGTCAAAGTTTAGAAAAAGTACAAGAAATAACTATTTTTCCTAAATTTTTTAAAATTTCTAAACGTTATATATTTGAAAGGCAATAGTTTGCAATGTGTAGTGAAAGGGTGGTATAACACAGGAAAACACTATTTTATGCATATTTAAAACATATATTAATAATTAAAAATACTGAAAAGTAAATTTTTTTTGTAAGAAATAATGATTTTTCTGTAAAATGTGTACTAATGTTATTTTTTAATTTTTTTTTTTTAAACATGCTATTATTCATTTGTTTTTTTTTTGTTTTTTTTCTTCTCGAGCGTTCTATCCCAGTGATGCACTTTGAAGGAAACTTTTGTTGTCAAGCATTATGGATCTTTCTTAAGAAAAGTGTTGTCCTAACGTCTTTCGCGTCAGCGCCACCCACTTTTTGTCTCGTCTCTCTACGTAAACGTTCCACAGCTTGTGAGTGACAAGAAAACGAGTTGAAGTTGATTTCCAATAGCACAGAAACGCTGGCCAATTTCGCCAGATATAGGCCAATCCCGATGTGGAACGTTTTGAATCGGTCGTTGGAAACAATATCAGCCAATCTCGCCCAATTCTGGATAAAATATAGAAGAGGTTTTGATACTCGGATGATACTTTTAAACAAGATATTGTATTTATGAGAAACAAAACTATGTGATGGTTTTGACTTGTTTGTTTGTTGAAAAATCGTGTTGGTACTACGCTCGGCCAGACTAGCTAATCTTCCAGTCTTCCCCTGTTTCCTCCAATACAGCTGTGCTATCTCGGATGCGCCAGATTTTACTAATGTTCGTTTGTTACTCTTAACAAAGAAGGAATTCTATTACAAGCATTCCAATTAATTATGTCCACGCAATGAGTGGTAATAAAGTTAAGTTTGGTTGCCTTGAAATGGCTGATTGTCTGATTGTTTTTTTCTAGGAAAGTTCTCGAGATTTTCAGAACCCGACGCCTCAGTTTTCTTACATCTCTCCTTTCGTACAAAATTATTGCCGAAATAAAAAATTTGGGGTGAGGGAAGGAAGCATTTCGTTCAGTAACTGAGTTTAAAACTTCCAGTAAATATTCAGGGAGGTATCGAGATAATCGAATTGCCTCATTTATGTTCTTAGGTCCTTCAGAAACTAAACTTATTTTTTCGTTCGAAATCAGTGTGGCATGTAACAATTTAAAATAAAGAATACCACTTGCTTGAGTTCATCCGATGGTTTACATTCACTCTCATATACTCTAAGTACTCTGCTTTCTGTTGTTAGTCATCTGGAGTATGAAAGGGGATTGGGTTAGCGAGCTGACAAGTCATTAACCTGATCTAATCGCTGCAAAAATATCAAAATATAACTCATCTGTGCTCAGTACTTTCATCTCAGCTTGAGGAATTGAACATTCAACACTTAAAAAATCAGTCGAGTGTAATATTTCACAATTCTTCAATTTTTGATCTAGGAATCTTCAATTTTTGCTCTCACTGAAAGATGCTGGTCCTGTTGTAGTTTAATAGGCGTATGAATTCGTTCATTGTAGTATAGGATGCATCTATCACAATGTAGTTATCTACCAACGCGCAATTTGATCTGTCAGATTATTTCCAGCCAGTGTTAATGGCAGTCCCAATCACAGTCATGTGCTCTATGATCTAATGAATAAGCAAGTAAGTTTATGACTTTCATAGGAAGACCACGAGAAAGGCCACCCAAATTGAAACCCGCCAAAACACAGTTTTTATTAATGTCTCAAAGGTTATGCGCGAATGATTATTATTGTATAATTACTAATTTGATTTTTTTCCCAAGTTCTATCTACTTCATTCTTCATTCCACACAATACAAACTAATATACCTCGATAACTTAGTGATTGGTGTATCATACAAATTGATGAAAAAAGGGTATTTTTTGTATTTATTCAAAACTTTGAAGCGAATGCTTAAAGTAAATAAAACATTTTTAGCAAAAATATGTAAAAAATAACTTTAGTTTCCATTTTATAGAAAAATCATTTATTTAACAAACAAATTTATTTTTGAATATTTTTATTATTAATATATGTTTAAAAAATGTATAGAATAGTGTTTTCCTGTGTTATACCACCCTTTCACTACTCATTGCAAACTATTGCCTTTCAAATATATAAAGTTTAGAAATTTAAAAAAATTTAAGAAAAATAGTTATTTTTTGTATTTTCTCCAAACTTTGAGGTGAATGAGCGATCGGAAGGTATTATTTTTTTTCAAATTTTTTTTACAGTTTTTCTTATCAAGATGTGTATCAACTTTGTTCATTTCATGCGTTTCAAAAATAAATTTTCTTTTTTCGAACCGCCCTACTGTCTATGCTGCAATTGCGGAATGACTAAGTTTGCAGTATTTTCCCATATGTTTTACCATTGACGGTGAAGGTAATAGGACCTGTCTGAGTTATGTTCTCAAAAAAGAATGGTTTTATTATGAAATAAGCTGTGAAACCGCACCACACGGTTACCTTTGGGGAATGCAATGAAATTTCTTGCATCACTATTAGAAGTCGGAAATATCGAACAAAATAAATTTCGATACTAAATCGTTGCAGAGAAAAAAATATCGATATATCAATAAGCGATTTTTTTTTTTTTTTTTTTATTTGATTTGATTTTCAATTTGCCTGAAACGAAGTTTTTAGGCAATGATCACTAGTACAACTTCTGAATTGCGTATTAGCGGTTTCTGCCCTGTAACAGATGATGTCATTTGAATACTTCCCTCCATAATGCTTTGAAATAGGTTGCCCATAGTTACAAACAAATTTGAAATAGTTTGGGGGGAAGTTGCTAGTAGAGATCTCTATGGTGATTACTAAGCCTTCTTCAACTTCAAGTCAGTAACCAAGCAAGCGCTATCTAAAAGTTGTAGAAGAGATCAGTGTTTTTAAGAGCAAATTTCAAATAAATTATAAAAAAATTTTAATAAATAAATTATATTAGCAATCAGAATAAATAAAATGCATTTGGATGTCAATGCATAAATTCCTAAGAAGAAATTTTGAAAAATAGTTTATCGCATATTTTGCTAATAGAGATGTTTTTAATATTTAAAATTAGATTCAAATTCCAAGCACAACAGGCAACAGAAACGGCGCTAGGTTAATGATTACTAAAAAATGATTATATCTTTCCATTACATTTTCTTTTTGGTTAGGGTGCCATTTTAACTGTCTCTCAGCCAAGTCCAAACTTTAGTTTTGAAGGTTTTGAAAAGGGAATAAAAAAAATCGAAAAAATACATGGAACTACAAAACGATCATCAAAAAACTAAATATGTTTGAAAATATCGATATATCGGTAACTTGTATCGATATTTTTACTTTCGGTATTTTTTTTTTAAATATAAATAAAAATATCGTCGTATCGATATATCTTTGACCTCTAATCACTATGGATCGCTTACATGCCCAAATACGGCAGTTCTGTCTGCACTTGGGCACACAGTTACTTCCTGTGTCGTCGAACACCACTATAGCAACATCTGTTACTGCATCGTCTGGTACAGCTTTTTGTCCTCTGCCAGTTATAAGTCCAAGCGATCTAGTTTTCTCGTATTTTTTAATCTCTGTTCTTACTGCTACAGCAAACGTCGTACCTTTACGCTGGTTATGAAGCCTTCGAAATTCCGTCAGAGCCTCTCCAGTATTTCACTGTCTAGTATAGTACAGTTTTACCTGCCAAGCAGGTTGAGGTAAGGTAGGCCCCATATCACCATTAGTTAATGAAAAAATTGTTGTCTGGAAGTTCGCTCTCTTCTTTTTAAAGGGAACGTGTTGCGCTTCTGTCATGTACGCGCTAGAATTTTGCATAATTACGATCTCGATATGCAAATTTCCTCATACGTACCTAAAAGCAGCGCCAAAATCTCTCCAGCGGCAATTTTCGGAACTATTTTTTTTTTTAATTCATCTTCTCACGCCATCAACATTCTGTATATAAATTATTAGACTGAGAGGTGACTGCAATTTTTGGACCCCATCGAACATCATTCTGAATTTTTTACAGAAGTTAGAGAAAAGTGAGTAGATTACGAATCCGGCTTGGCAAAAATGGGCGAAACTGGTCAAAAATCGACTTTTAATAAGTTGAACTAAGTCTAATTGTCAAATGCGCCATAACTTGCCAAATAATAAGCATTTTTTTTTTATTATTTGGCTCTTTAATTTTCAATTAAGAAGGTTGCAGACTATTCGGATGTGTGGCTGTGGCTAACTTGCATCTTTCACAAATGAGCCAAATTGGCAATAAACATTACGTCACTGATGACGTAACTGATGTCGCCATTTGGCTTTTAAAAAATCCAAGTTTTTCGAGCCAGAGATCAGAAATCGTTTACGCTTTTTCTCATTGAAAATCAAAATGCAGTGGGTTGCCAGACGAAAAAGTATGTTCTCTTTTTGGCAAGTTATGACGTGTTTGTTAATCGGATTTTAGTTCAACTCATTCTAAGACGATTTTTGACCAGTTTCGGCCATTTTTGCCACGTCAGACCAGTGGATTCGTAATCTACTCACTTTTCTACAATTTCTATAAAAAAATCAGAATGATGTTCGATGGGGTCCAAAAGTTGCAGTCGCCTCTCGGACTATATGGTTTCATTTCTTTCATTAGATTTAGCTACAGATGCCATGCCCCCAAACATTGAAAGTTATTTTATGGCCACCCTTTACTTTTAATAACTCTTTTTGCAAACCTTTTGACACATTATAATGGAAAACAAAAACAGTAAATTGCAAACAATCCATTCTAAATTTAAATGCAAAGACCAGTACTAAAATGTAATTGAAAGTAGTGCGTACAGTTCTGTGTATAGGAAGGACAATTCGATTAAAAGTTTATACTTTAGATATTATGCAAGTTAAATTTATTTAAAGATCTTCTTTATCAAGCATTTTCTTTAAACCGCACTCTCATGCACTAGTTTATTCATTTTTCTTTATTTCCCAAGGACTGTTTGCCTGCTTCCAATGTTTGGCAATGTCCTGTTTGCTAATGGAGACTCTGTAGTGACTGCAAACTAAATTTATCTAAGACTCTTTACAGGAGGTTTATGTTATTCACTTTGAAGTAATAGTCATTCATCATAGAACTGCACAATTCAATTTATGAATTGCGGTTTTCCATAAGTTAATTTTTTTTTATCTTCTTTTGGATAAATAGTCACCAGCTATGAAGTTAAAAATACAGTCATTCAGGGTAACTTTGAGCCATAGGGTAAAACTTTGTGCCACTTCCTAGTTTTCAGTATTTTTGGTTTTAAAGAGCTGCTAATGATCCACTGCTGCAAAATGCTGGCAAGATTGTGAAATTGGATTTTTGCTCTATAGTTTAGAATATGAATTGGCAAAATAGTACATAATTTATTTGGCCATTCAGTTGCTTTTCTGAAGTACTGTTTGCAAGTTCCATTGAAATGCTTATTTGAAGTTGATGTAATTCCACTAATTTATGCAAGTAAGCATCAACTCACCACTTTATAAGTTATATAATTTTCTAAAAATAGTGAAATTGTTAGTAGCTGATGGTTATTTATTTACTAACATTTGGTAAAAAGCAAAAAACTAAGGCACTACCATTTTACCACGTATTCAGTGTAACTTTGAGCCGGTTCAAAGTTAAGCTGATAACAGTATGTAATGCATACACTGCTCATATAATTCATATTTTATTCCAATTTTTTTTTGTTTTTGTTTTAAATACATTTATATACATACAAATGCAATTTAATTTATGGAATCTTCCCTTGTATGCAAAATCCGATAAAATGAAAATATTGAGAGTGAATTCAAAAAGTACCTAAAAATATTAGAAATAATGATCTAGCAGTCATTCCCAGACCTAAAAAAAAAATCTGCCTACCTGTGATGGCTGTTAAAAGCGTTTCATTTGAGGATGTGAAAAATTTCTATGCAAAAAAAATAAATGGTAAAGGAATATGTATAGCAAGGACATGAGGGGATCGTCCAAAATCCTCTACTATATGAACTCCTGGTAGACAGCAAGAGTATAAGTCCTAAACCAGGTGATCCACCTGATGTCTGTGTGGCTAGAACTCAGGCCCCGCATGCCAAAGGTGCCGGGTTCAAATCCCGGGTTAGTCATGGAAGTTCGTTGTAGTTCGGAATCCACTTTAAGCTGTAGGTGGTTGAGCGTATAAACCAACCAACCTGAACTAGATGGTGCAGATGACAGTGTATGTGCAACACTATCATTTTCAGAGAAGGTGAAAGTTGGACAATAAGGACATGATAGAGGTTTATACTGTTGAAATTGTTGTGGAGAATGTTACTGAAAAATCAGAGATTGTTCAAGTGGTGGCTGTTGAACACATCAATGAGAAAGGAATTTTATACACAAAGCATGCAAGTGTTTTAGATTTTGGTTATGGCATATGCAAAGTTTACGACCACATAATTATTCAATACGATGGAGAAATGTACCCAGATCAAATTGACTTAAAAGACAATGTGATATTTGGTGGTTCATAAAGAAATCTGGTGCATATTGGAAATGGCCCAATATCAATGGGGATCTGTAGTATGAAAAATTAGGAGTGTTTAAAAAAATTATCTCCAGAAATTATTATTCCAGCTAGAAGACGAGAAGTTTTCTAGATCAATAATTCTTTCTTTGATGCAAAACTATTAATCTGAAAAATGCCAAAGTGGAATTTTTTGAAGCTTGAACTTTATTTTTATATTGTCATACTATTTTTAACATTAAGAGTAGAATATTTGTATTTGTGCCACATTGTGACTTGCAAACACCATAGTACTTAACTAATTGCATAAGGGCGGCCTATCAGTTTTATTATTTTCTATTCATCTTTTCAATTTTTAATTGATAAAATGAGTTTATATTTAAGTGAATGAACTGAAGATTGTTTTTTCACTATATTTGTATGTTTAAACTGAACAATAAATAGGTTTTTTTGCAATATATTCATGTGATTCATCATCCATTGTTCCGACCTAATATATTCTTTGTAGTATTATTTAAAATATACAAACTTTAGGATGTTGAAAACTGCAGCTGATGATGTTTCAAATATTTAGAAACTTAATTTTACTAGTTCAAATATTGAATAATAGTCCTAGACTGAATAAAAAAAAAGGTATTTTATATGAAACTTCTGATAGTGGTTCAAAGTTACCCTAAATGCCAGGGTAACTTTGCACCGGGTTATTTTCCAATTATTTGGTGCTTTCATCATCAACATTTACTAATTTGAGTAAATTAAAATATAATTTAGGGTTTATTCTTCCATTTTAGGCCATTAAGTCTGAAAATACTATAAAAACATAAGTGGGGAAGAAGAAAATACTGAAAATGTGGTTCAATGTTACCCTGATTGACTGTAATAGAATTTTCCAAATAAGATCCTTAGAGAAATGGTTGCGTCATCCGCTGCTTTAGAAACACCTTGATCCATGAAGATTTAAAAATTGACCTTGTTAAGCAATTCCTTGTAAAACAGATCATAAACTTCTATATAAAGGTTCAAGGCGAGTGCTCAATAATTAAAAACAATATTTCATATGAAATTCTGTCTGAAACAGTGACTGCTCGTGAGGTACAGCAAGTACAGCCTTGATGCATCTTCATTTTTTAGGTTTTAAAAAAGTTATATATTATACTAATTTTCTTAATTAAAGATTGGAATTAAAAAACAAAGATAGAATTTCTACGCTAAGTGAACAAAGTCTGTTGTCTCTACGCACAATTCAGGAGGGGGGGAAAAAAACTTCAAGTTAACCAGAACTGAGGATCTCCTATCCAAATACAGTCAGTTCGTGAAATTACGATTCGGCTGAGCCGTTCTTATGGCAACTGTTGCTACTGCGAACTTTTTCCTCAATTCCTTTGAGTACGGTTGAGTGGCGAAGTTCAGTCTGAGAGGAATAACACAATTCGGCTGTACCTGGAGAATCTCTCTGAACGGAAATAGTTTTCATGAAATTTACACATATGCTGTCACGTAATTTCTTGAGTTAACTACACTCACTTCCATAAGTTCAACACGGAGCGGTAAAATACGGAAAAATTGACAAGTACTGCATTGGTTGATAGGAAATGCTGCAAGTAAGTAGCTCTATGTTTATTCATGAAACAAAATAAAGAATTACAAACATAGATAAAAAAAATGTCGAATTTTCCTAAATTATAAGATGACGTCGTATTTGCGTCATTAACAACATGATTTTTAAATTCAAAAGAAACAACAAAAACCTATATTAATAGGGTATGTAAGAATCCATCACCTGCATACAAAGTGTACAGAGAGTGATCATGCTTGTTACAAAGCTATCCTCCACCGCATAATCTAGTAATAGCTATTCCTTATGTAGGGCAGTTTCTATATCTCTGAGAGAGGATGGAGGTGGGAAGCGTCTACGGTCGAGGGCATTCTAAAGATTTTCGATTGGATTAAGGTCCGGCGAGTAAGCCAGCCACTCCATACACGCAATCTCCTCACTCTCCAGAAAATCGTCAACGATGGCAGCTCTTAGGGGATGCGCATTATCGTACATTAAAACGAAAGAAGGACCAACTGCTGTAGCGTACAGTTTCACAATGGGGTCTAAGACTTCATCTCAATACCGCACAGCCGTCACAGAACCTCGCCTGAAGATGTGCACGTCGGTGCGATATCTCAATGAAATCCCTGCCCAGACCATGATGCTTCCAACGCGGAATGCGTGATGTTAGGTGATGTTCTGGGACCAATTGCGTGTGCCTTGTTCCCTCCAGACCCTTACAATCTAATCATCGGGTTGCTGGGCAAATCTGGACTCATCTGTGAACAAAAAAGAACATCTTCGGACAACTGTTTGGCTGGTTTGGAATTGTTTCCGTGATCGTAAAATGACGGAATGATGAACTCCAAAGAAAAGAGCAACATCTGTGATAGATTGTCCTGCTTCAATGCCTCCGACAGCCAGCCAACATTCAGATTCTTCCATTCGTCTTCTGGAAGCCATAAAAACACTTCTTGCTTGATAACAAATCGTACACATGTTCTGAACACCTTTCATTAGCACTTACATGCAACTCCTATAACATTTGACGCCGACCAAACGGTATAGTGGTTAGCGTGCTGGCTTCTAGACCGCGAGGTTGCGGGTTCGAGTCCCGTGTTGGCATGGGTGTTTGTAAATGTATGTTGGTTTGTTAAATGACGAAATGTTTCGGCGCATTATAGCCCTCGTGTTGCTGACGGCGCCAGATAATCTGAATACAACCAACCTATAACATTTGACAATGTTTTCTACGACTACCTGTTTTGCTTATTTCTTGACGCGAAACTATGATTGGCTGTTACCTAACATATTTGCATTCTTCCTTCTACCTTTGCAGCAAATTTCAGCTTCTTTAATTCAAATTAGCTTACGGTAGTTAACATTTTCCTCTCCCTGTTTAACTTTTGGTAGTGAGTGTACATGGAAGTACTGAGTTTATTGTGATGAAATGTGTCTTGCCTAAAACTCATTTTAGAAGATAGAAAGAAGATGATAAATATCAACAACTTAAAGATAGATCGACAGCAAAATTGTCCATTCATTTTGGTATGTTCTTTTCTCGTGGTTATGAGGTAGTTTTACTTCCAAAAAACGTTTTGTTGACCAAGTTTGATAGTCGGGTAGTTAAAAA
This sequence comes from Linyphia triangularis, assembly GCA_963978545.1. Taxonomy (NCBI): domain Eukaryota; kingdom Metazoa; phylum Arthropoda; class Arachnida; order Araneae; family Linyphiidae; genus Linyphia; species Linyphia triangularis. The sequence goes on from OZ021730.1 coordinate 34,578,829, forward strand.
GGGCACTTATAATAGTGCTAGGTATGGTGTGAATTAGCATTTAGAACCCATGTTTTAAAAAGGTCAATTAAACTATACAAAATTATTTTATTCATTGTTCTCATTTTAGAATGCCCTGTTATAAATGTTATTATTTAATACAAACTGAAAGGAAACTATGATTCGAGTTTGAGTATTAAAAAATTGCGTTCATGAATGTTTGTGGAAACTGTGCGTGTGTTTCAGGTATATTTCCGGCTGCACTAACATTTTCGAAGAAGCTTGATGGAAATCCCTCCTACTGAAATTTAATGGCTTTGTCACTGCCTTTTCGGGAACCATTGGAAGTAAGTTGGTCCCATATGAAAGTATGCAAGTCATCAAATTTGAGAAAATACCACAATCAATCCAAATTCATGACAATTGAAAAAAAAAAAAAAAAAAAAAAAAAAAAACGCACACGCCCTTGAGTACCGAGAAGCTGGAAACAAATTTGTCGGGCAGTAGCCGATAGGAAATGCAAATCGAAATCGGCTTGTACTTTAAGGTTCGAATTGAATTTGTACTTTGCAAAACACAGAGAGATGACTCATTGTACTTCAAAATGAGGAGACTCGCCAAATTTCTTTTGAAGGTTTACCCCATTGCATGACTTGTCACTCAGACAAGAGTACCGATGGAGTCAGAAATGGAAATTTTGAAGTGAGTGTGGGATATTTAAAAATTGTTTAAATCAAAAACGTTTTTTTTTATTCCATACTAGCTGAATACCCGTGGTTTGCTACGAAATTTTAACGTGTGCATTATTTTAGTTAGCTGTGACCCTCGCGTTGGGGAAATCAGTCATTGGTGTATAGGTCCCAGTTTTTAGCACTTTGTTCGCAGGAAGGTTCATCGCGACGCAAAATCGAGCTCGCTTCGTTCTCTGAAAAGTTCATTGACACATAAGCACAGGCTTACTTCACTCGTTGAAAGGTTCATTGCTGCGCAAGCATAAGGTCGCTTCACTCGCTAAAATCTAATTGCTAAGTAAAGCCTTAATAGCGAAACCAAAAATCTCCGAAAATGCAATAATACAACGCTCCCTTAAGATTATTTTAACACGTGTTTATGGAAAGCAAAATTGGAAGGCCAAAACTACTTATTTAGAAACTTTCAGAGCTCTAGGCCTATTAGAAGTCACTTTTTGTAAAAATAGTAATTAAAAAACAAATAAAAATTTTAACATATTTTTTGTCTAAAGACCAATTAGAAGGCCGAAACTACTTGTATTAAAAATTTCAGAACTGTAGCCCAATTAGAAATAGTTTTGTAAAATATTTGTTATGTTTAAAAAAAAAAAAAAAATTAACTAAAAAACAAATAAATTTTTAAAATTCTGTTTTTCAAAAGTCCAATTAAAAGTACAAAACTACTTATGTTGAAAATTTCAGAGCTGTAGCCCTAATAGAAATCGTTTTGTAAAATACGTATGAATTAATTACAAAATATTAATTGAAAAAGAGCTAAATAAAAAATTAAAATTCTGTTTTCAAAAGTCCAATTAGAAGACCAAAACTACTTACTTTGAAAATTTCAGAGCTGTAGCCCTATTAGAAATCGTTTTGTAAAATATATATTAATTGCTTTAAAATAATTCATTAAAAAATAACTAATTAAAATTTGAAATTCTTTTTTTCAAAAGTCAAATTAGAAGGCTATAGCTACATATGTTGAAAAATTTCAGAGCTGTATATCTGTTTGAAGTTACTTTGTCAAAAAAAAAAAAAAATAATAATAATAATAATAATAATAATTAAAAAAATTAATAAAAAATAATTAAAAATTTAACATTCTGTTTGGCATGTATACAATTAGAAGGCCAAAACTACTTATGCTGAAAATTACAGAGTTCTACTCCAATTTTAAATAGGTTTCTAAGGAGCCACAGAGCGACAGACAGACACACCAGCTTGTTTTATTATTATAGATTCAGGATCTTAAAAGAAATGTTGAAGGGGTAAGGCATTATTAGTTTCAAAAATTTATCTAAATCGAAGAACTTGTGAGCAGTCATTTATTAAGTGAGCATCCGTACAACTGTAAAGAAATTAATTATCTGGACGAAAAAATTGAGAATGAAAACCATCAAAATGGTGAGTTAATTCGTCATCCTACTTTGTTACCACTCGTTCCATATGCACTTGTATTAGAGAAGGCAAAATTTAATCTAATCTAATAGTGTGGAAGAGTTTCCTTTAGTGATTAGAAACCGAAAGAAAAAGAAAAAAATTGAAATCAAACAATGTGACCCTTGCTCATCAATGTCAAAGTTTCGAAATTTTTTTAATGTTTACTCAATTTTCTAAAACATCGCTACTGAGATTTATAATTTATTGTAATCTGTGTCAATATATGATACATAAGCACTAACTAATCATTTGCTATAATTATGAAATTCTAAGTCGAAAGTGGGAAGGAGAGGTGGAGGGTTATTTCCACCAAAATTATGTTTAGACCAAAAAAGCAGCCGGTGAAGGTCTAAGTGGTAAAAGTGCACTGAGACCTCCAAAACTACAGTCATTAGATCCTTTTGACTAGAACGTGGGATCTCTTGAGTGCACGCTTCCCACATATATAATAAAGTGTGCCAGGTCTTATCTCCTTAAAATGACTCAAAACTCACCACTTGAAGGCGTCTGCACGTCGAGTTCCATCCTCGTCCATCCAACCATGGTCATCCAACAATTTCTTTTTTTGCACATAAATATTTAGGTGTGCTTCTTTTTTGTAACTAGATGAAATTCTCTCTGATGGCTAAATTTAGGCATAATATTTTTGGACAGAAGTGTGGATCGAATAAAAAAATCCCTAGTGTCAGTGCCACAAACCTCCGTTGCTAACACTGCCACAAGCTTAACGCACCGCTCTAGTGATTGTGTGTGACAAGAGAAACGGATCACGTTCCAATTTGGTACAGTGTCTGATTTAATGAAGGCCGTGATAAAATCCCTGCTGTTATCATGCAGGAGAGGTGGAGGAGACAGCTTGAAAGAAGAGACAGCTTAAGAAAGGAAATTTCTTTCATAGAGGGACAAAAATATTTTTTCAAGGCAATGCAATCATCATGATACTTACCTAACAAAATTTACAACCGATAGGGTAGCAATTGGTTTGAAGCACATATCAAAGGCACGACTAAGTCTTTCCGTGAAGAAGGTAAAAATAAAAAAAAAATAAAAAAAAAAAAAAAAAAAAAAACGCTACACACTTTTTTGCCTCCTTACTATAAATTTTTCTTCCACAGATCATTCTGAATTGATTGTCTAGAACTCCTTGCAAGCTGTCTCCTCCAGCCCTCCTGGGTAATATCAGCACAGATTTTAACAGTGCACTCATTAAATCGGAAACTATACCCGAGTTCATCGTGCGCCATTCCTTTTGTGACACACAAGCGGTAGTGGTGTATTAAGTTTATGACAGGGGCAGCAAAGAAGGGTTTGTGGTCTAGAAACTAGGGGTGATTTAACTGGATCCACACCTCTGTACAGAAATATTATGCTTATATGTACCCATAAGAGAAAATTTAATCCAGTAACACCAAAGATGCATAAATTATTGAACTTGAAATAACTCAGAAATAACTTTAAGATGAAAAATGGTTATTTATTTTCAGAAGATTTTGTTTTGAAGCTTAAGAAGAAGTGAACGGAGTTGAGTTGTACAGGAGAATAATATATAGTGGCTTAAGAATAGAGAGTTACATGAAATATTGAATTTAAAATATTCTAATATAAGTAATGAATGCAAAAAACAAGCAATCCAAAAACTTGCAGGTGCCGATGGTTGGGAAGGGAGAGGATGGAACTTGCAGCACCTTTAAGTAGTGGGTTTTGAGTCAGTTAAATGAGCTAACAGCTGCACTGTGTACATTCAAGATGTCACACGTTCCAGTAAACCAGACCTTACGACAGAATGGTGTAAGTGTAATTTCGGGTGCCCAGGCCCTTTCCTTCCCCCTTCGACGTCGAAATACCATAATTATAGTAAATAGTTTGTGGTTATGTATCATATATTGGTAGAATACAATAAAATATAAATTTCATAAGCGGTGTTTTAGAAAAATTAGTAAAAATAAGTAAATAAAGTAACATTTTTGAAGCGTTTACTTTGAAAGTAATGGTTAAATCGAGTTTGATATAAAAAAAAAAAAAAATCTATTAGATGTTTATCTACTATTAGATTTTAAGCACTATTAGATTTCGATCTAAAACACCTTATTTTTTTCTGGGGGAGGGGATTTTTTTTGTCACCTTCCCTTTATACAAAAGCAAAATTAAATAAATGAAATGTCGATTAAAGACTCAAGACCACCATTTCTGACAAATAGTGAAAATTGATGTGAAAAAATCATAAAAATAATCTAAATATTTTTGAAAGTTGTTATTATGTACAGTAGATGGCAGCACGATAGAAGAGATAAATTCTTTATTTAAGTATGTTGAGGATATCTAAGGAATCTTAGATCTCTCAGAAATAAAATCCAACTCTGATAAGTTCCCGAAAATCTAATTCATATAAGCAATCTTAAACGCAAGGTGAGCAAATGCCTACTAGTATTGTATATTGCAAATAATAAAAATGATTGCAAGGGACACGACTTTTATTTCTGAAACATTTGGGGTCGAGGCCCAGGAATGAGTAAAACATATTCGTTGATAAAATACCCATATTTACAAGGCATGTAACTCTTTGAAAACTTAAATTTATAACGTTGAAAAGTCTGATGAGTATTGTGTATCCTTTCTAATAAATAGCAATGACATGCATCATTCTCATATCTCTGGGGGTAAAAAAAAAAAAAAAGACTTTCATAAGCGATATAGCTAGATTGGTTAAGGTGATTTTATTCGATTCTATATTCCCATTTGCGCCTTTACATCCAATAGGAAGGATATTTTCTAAAGGAGCTTTATACTGACTGTGTGATCAGAAATATACATTTCTTCCTTTAAAGCAAGAGTGGTTTCACTGGAAAAAGTTACTTTTATTCAGTTTCAACAGATGGCGCTACCAAACGTATGCTGTTGAAATTAAAATACTTTGATATCATTGCAAAAAATAGTATTGAAAAATGCACACATTACCGTTATTTTATTTTACTACCATCTAACAAAAAAATTAAATCTCCAAAGTTTTGAATAAACTTCAGGGAACATAGTTTTTGTTATTGTTGTTTATTTCTGAATATAATAGTAAAAATCATTGAAAGAATAAATTTCTAATTTCCTCAAGAACTTGCTTGTTACTGAAGAGGAGGAAATATGGCATTTTAAAGAAAGGTGCCGATCTCCGAAGCCATCTACTCAAGCATTTCTTCAAAAATTTTGGGTGAGCAATAACAATTTTGAAAGTACACTTTTGTTTTTATAAAAAATCTACGCTTGAAAAAATTAACGAAAACAAAGGGTTACTTGGTTACTTAGTGTGTATTTGTCAATAATATGAAAGTTAAATACAACATACAATTGCTTAAACTAATTTCGGTATTGTAACATGTGAAAAAGAGTGAAAGCTAACAATTGTTAGTGATAGAAAAATATGAATTATAAACTTGGCAAAAAAGTAAACTTATATAACTTTTGCTTTAATTAAGCTAGTAGGAACCAACTCTAAGTAGGGTTGTTTTTTTTTTGGGGGGGGGGGAAGGTTTTAATGAAACTCAATTTAAAATAAAGTCTCTTAAAATAATGTATTTGTTTTTAAAAATGGAAAGTAGGATGGGAGAGAGGAATTACATTTTTGGACTTCAAGTTTCTGATTGTAATATTATAATAAAAATCTAGTTTTTTCAACTTTTACTTTTGAAACTTCTGCCATCCACTCGTTACTATTGCCTTAAGTCATGGCTGACAGCATTATTCTCATTACCAGGTTTCTTTCTCTAACCTTGCTGCACCAATGTCATTTAGCATACATTAGCAAACGCGATCTTTTGCCACTAGGGGCGTAGTTTCACACCCCAGTATTCTGTGTTGACAGTATGTAAACATGCAAGTTCTATCAGGCTTTTTTTTTTGCTTTTTTTTTTTCCCTCGTTTTCAATGATATTATAGTTTTCGTGTAAAAAATATAATTTCGATTTAAAGGTATTGTAGCGTTCCACTTTGCACTTCACAACAAGGCAAATTACCTGGAATTACGTACCATGAAATTCCGAACGGTAAACTGTTGCATGAAGCTTGGTTGCAATGTATATCTGTCAAGAATTTTGTCCCAAATATTAATTCCAAAGCAGACTCAACATGACTCGCTCCTCAAAGATGATGTAACATGAAATGAACCCTTTTAAAGATGTGTTTGAAACTAGCTTTCCCAAAAGTAACGTTTGCATAAAGTTTAAACGGAGTACCAACAGCGCCACAGCGGTGGAAAGTGGAAACTTTCACTTCAGTGAATTGGAGAAGCCTGGTAATAAAGATTGATAACATCGCAGTCAGCCATGGTCTAGTACTATAATAGTACAATATAAGAATACTTAACCTATATTGATGAGATTCTTTTATTCTCTTGGTAGAATATAGATGTTTTCAGGAAATGTAATTGAATTTTTCTATTACCTTGTGTTTTTTTTTTACCCTGTGGTAGAGATTTGTCCCAAACAAAAATAACTATGGAAAGTGAAAGAGATTGTATACACTGGGACAGTGGGTTTTATTAAGCAGAATATATGAATGTTTACTGTAGAAAAACTTGAAAGTTAGAACATGATAGATTTCCAGGCTGTCCAATCTGTAAAATAAGAATCACGTTGATTTGTGAATCATTCCACTACGAAAACTTGGTGTACTGCTCGTAATACCCTTAAGCACGTATTTTTATCGATAAAACTTCCATCAATCACCAAAGAAAAATGGACGATACGAATAAAAATAAAATAAAATGGTAAAACGTCCCTTTGGAATAAGATTACTTTTGGGATCAGATTCTTATTGATCAACCATTCATTTAAAAAGCATCTGTAAGATGAATACTTTTGACCTCTGACAGCGGTACTACTATGAAGTATGAACCTTTTCCATCGTGGTACTGTAAACGGCTTTATGGCGGGATAATGCCCTTGAGGAATTTTTCCAACTTCGGCAATACTTGCTGTGGATTCGATGAACTAATAGGCTGTATGAATCGGCATGTGTGTGTGGTTAGGAACGGAACATTTCTAATTATCAAACCAAATAGAAATACATTTCGTGATGAATTTACACATGTATTGTCTTATTTCTTAAGCTAGTAATTTTGTAACAAAAAAATTGTGTTGCGTTAAAATTCTTAAATCGATTAAGTAAACTATATTCTAGGACTTCATTTGAATATTTTTTCATTATTTTTCAAAATTCAATGAGTGTAAATTGTACTACGATACCGAAAAATAAAGAAATAAATGTCCAAATAAGTGAGCTCTTAATTACAAATCGTAAAAATGTTGATAAAAAGAAATTGAATTCCTTAAAAAATTCTGATGGATCATTGCTAATTACAGAAAATTACCTTCTAAAACTCTACGATTTTTGTTATAGGGATAACGGATTTAATGACATTGCTATAAATAATAACTTTTGGCAATAAACTACTAACTCCAACAGAAGCAAACATTGATTTCAATTAAAATACAAATGTGATTTCTGATTTCCAGTTTCCTTCGGGGGGGGGGGGGGAGGAAAAGAAAGGTAGTTCTCTTTTCGAATGTAATGTAATAGTTATCACTAAACATAATGTTGTTTAATTTAACTGTCCATTGAAAAGGATGGATACATTAAAGAAAGATATTATCATTCTCACCGCAGTTCAAAAACGCCGACTTCATTTACTTAGCTTATCTATATCTATATATTTAATAGGCAATACGTTTTTTGGGGTTAGTCCGTCCGCCTAAACTGCTCAACCAATTTCAATGATCAAGGTGTCATTTTAAAGGAAATAAGCTGTAGATTTGCCAAAACGTGCCAAAATAATTTATTAACACTTTATGAATTAGTTAAATTTCAATATTTTTCATCATTAAGCTACTACAAAGTCTCAATGATTTTGAATATATGATTGGCAACATCCTTACGTATGTAAACAACAAACCGGCTGCTCGGGGGTTCAACCAACCAACCAACCGTTGCTAATTTTAAAGCTATCCTTATATGTAAACAACAAACCCATTGCTAATTTTAAAGCTCTTTTTAAACTCTTCGTTTCAAAGTTGATTTTTTCTGTTTTTCTAAAGCATTTTTGTATAAGAGTAATTATTATTTTGAAGTATTTCTATCCAGAAAATGCCTCGCGTTGGACGTCGTTCTCCCTTACGTATGTAAACAACAAACCCGTTGCTAATTTTAAAGCTATCCTTACGTATGTAAACAACAAACCGTTGCTAATTTTAAAGCTTTTTTTAAACACTTCGTTTCAAAGTTGATTTTTTCTGTTTTTCTGAAGCATTTTTGTATTAGAGTAATTATTATTTTGAAGTATTTCTATCCAGAAAATGCTTCGCGTTGGACGTCGTTCTCTAACGGGGCGACTTATCAGAATAAATAAAAGGTATTGGGACTTCAATGTTAGGGCATAGCTAATGAAGTTTTAAGTCAGAATGTTGGCGGATAGTATATTTAACTTTCTATTATGAAACTTGCAATTTGGGTGTTTTCTCTATTAGGCCTTACATTAAATTTATAAGAATTTGGTTACATTTTTTATGGCTGGCAAACCTATTCGAGCGCAGCAAGATGTTTTAAAACCACAAATTCGAGAGGCAAAGCCGCTCAATCCGAGCGCAGCGAGGCGTTTGGGGGTTGGCGAGCGTTAGCGAGCAGGGGGCGAGGCGTTTGGGGGTTGGCGAGCGTTAGCGAGCAGGGGGCGAAGCCCCCTAGTGTGGTATTAAGATGTTTTAAACATTGTTTGACGATTTAAATAAATGTTACTTTTTCCAGTCAATGTTTTCTCTATTATTCGGCATTTTGTTTAAAAAAATGAAATTTCAAAAGTCTGCCAACCAACCTCCTTTAAAAAAAAGGGGGGGGGGTCGAAATCGGGACCTCCCGATAGCACCCTGTCTACATAAGTGAAGTGATTTAGCAGTCGAGATATTGATAATATGCTGATATTTCAAAATGAACGCTACAAATTCCAAGATGGCCTTTGGAAGAATTGTTTCCTCTCAGAAATTAAAAGTTGAACACCTAATTAGCACCCGGAAAAAATTTGGTGTTTTTATCCAGCGTGTCCACATTTTCATGCTAAGCGACCCAACTATTGGGTTATGTTTAGGGGATGGTGTTTACTCATGAAAGACGCAGTTTCTCCTTTGCTTTGCTTTAATGAAGCATATTGCCAACACTTGAGAAACTGCGATTGTTGGGAAATTTTGTTAACCGTGCGATAAACCAAAAGTTAGGCTCTGTTTGGACAGTGGATAGGAAAGAGGATTTTGAATGTTACTCAAGTCATTTAATAAGTCACTGTGCAATTTTTCAGCTGAATGGACTTTTGCAAATTTAAAAATGAAATCGACTGTTAATAACGATAACCAAATACGCAAATGTGCTGACTATTTTTCTTTTTTTTTTTAATTTAAATTTTACAAGTTCCATACTTATACATTGCATGTTTTGAACTGTAATTTCATTTCATTTACAAGATTACTCTTTAAAAGGACATACTTTTGTTCCTTTTCAACAGATGGCGCTACGAAATGAAAGTGTTTGAAATCCAAATACTTTGATACCGTTGCAAACAGTTATAATTGGAAATAACACATGTTTATATTCACTTTACATGAATTTCAACAGACTTTCTCTTTATAATTCAACTAATTTATTTCCAAGATTAACTATTATAGATGTTTCAATAACATAATATAAATAATATTTTGCATTATATAAACTGAGCTAAACAATGTTTTCATTAAATATTATGTATTAGTACCATATTTGATACGTAACATATTTATTTATAACGTTATACTCTCTTTAAATTATGCTTTCATCTGAGACAGCAAAGGGTCACCGAATGGTGTATCCTCGAAGGATTTCATAATAAAAAAAGAGCATGAAAATCATAATGTTTATTTAATACCCGATCAACCAACCCTATCAACTAATATATTTAAAACAAAAAAATTGACATCAAAAGGTTCATTAACAAATTTAAATTTAAACGATGTCATATCTATGTTTTAAACTAGGTAAACTTGTTGCTTATATAAAAATGGATGAACTAACCAAACAATAAATTTCGGAGTGAGCATTTTACTTCACAATTATTAAAATAACACAAAAAATAGATTTAAAGTGTTTTCATATTAAATAATCACCACTAAATATCAGTAACAAAATAAAATTTAATGAAAAAAAGAAAATTTCATAGTGAGGCTCTTTCTTGATTTTGAGATTCAGTAGTACGTTTTTTCCTTAGTGAGAAGAGACGCGGCTACTTGGTACTGCTGTAGAATTTCATCTCTAGTATTATATTTTCGCGTAAGCGAAGAGAAATGAAGCGTAACGGATACTATGGGCGGACTCAACATCGGGTCCAAACACATTTTTTCGCTATGTGATCCAAATCCTTCATAGATAATACAGGTATATTTTTATTATATAAACGGCCATTTGTATATATAGAGTAACGAATATAGCATTCGGGGATTTTTTGCAATTCTCCACGTTTTGGATTGGTTGGTTGGTTGTATTCAGATTATCTGGCGCCGTCAGCAACACGAGGGCTATAATGCGCCGAAACTTTCGTCATTAGACAAGCCAACATACATTTACAAACACCCATGCCTAACACGAGACTCGAACCCGCAACCTCGCGGTCTAGAAGCCAGCACGCTAACCACTATACCCCACGTTTTGGAACATCCTGATTTCAAAAATGTCTAGAAGAAATGTCTGTCTGTAGTCAGCATAATTCCAGAACAAACTGAACAGAGATGTTTAAATTTGGTGTGAGGGTTAGTGGTGACCATTAGACTTACCATTATGGTTTTCGTCAAAATCGCACATAAGGTAGCTGCCACTGAAAAAATCCTCTTTTTTAATGATTGCTAAAAACGGCTGAAACGATTTTGATCAAAATCGCTGCAGTAATGCCTCTTTTGGTGTTATAAACATCCCCACCTCCGAAATTCCCGTAAAAATGCTTTAATGGCGTAAAAAGTTGAAAAACGAATGCCTTCAACACAGAGTTTTCTTTCCTTGAGCATAACTCATCAACGATCGGTTTTTCTCCTCTCCTCAATTTCACTAATAAGAAAGGATAATAGAAGAAGTATCTCCAAACTGGAATTTTTTTCTAAATGAATGTGTAAATATAAAAACGGTAAAGGACACAAATTCCACTTCTGTATTAAAGTGTAATTGAAAGTTGTGTGATGTTCCACACCCCTAGTTCATGTTAAGTTCGTTCTTCTGCCCCTCACGAAATAAGCAGATAATGATGACAAACTTGGAAAACCTTTTAAACGCGTTTTCCTCCAAACTACGATATATTGAGTTCGCATCCGCAACGTGTCATTTGTATCAATGGGAAAATTGTTTTCGTTTCTCACAGGGAGGGATGTATTTTTGTTTGTTTCTCAATAAGGGGTAAAGGAAAAGGGGGAAGGGTATTCGTCGAAATTTTGTCTTTCTTTTTTTTTTTTCCTTTCACAAAAATTAGGGCTTATCTTTTTTACTCAAAGGAATTGACATCACACGGTGTCATTTATAAATTTAACCGATATCATATCAATGTATTAAATTTGGTATACTTATTCAATTTATTTTAACCAAACAATAAGTTTCCGATCTTTATATTTATTAAAATAATTAACCCAAAGATAGTTTTAAACAGATGGAGGGTATTTTTTTTACTCAAAGGGATTCTTAGAGAGCTTTTTGGAGACCTCGTGCTTGCATGACAATAAACCTTTTAGCCTACAAAGTAAGGCTATGCCTGCATAATAGGGAAATTTTAGAGAGCCTGGCGTTGATGACGTAAATTTTTGCAAGTGTGACGTCTGTAAATACTTATTGTTTTAGAGAAATTTGTGTTTTTATTGAAAAAAAATATTTGAAACGGAACTTTTACAGCACTTAGCTTGTTGCCACTACATTTCAGAATATTGAAGATCGTCTTTGATTGCAAAAATGGGTTCAACTAACTGCCCTACAGCATACATTATTATTAAGTACTTCAGACAGGATAATAAAAATTGACCAATGAAATTGTAAAATTGCTATTGATGATGAACAGGTAAAATTTAGGATAAATGCAAATAATCTCAAACAGTTTCCTAGCTGATGCTGTTTTTTCAAAGAAAATGCAAAAGCCATTATGTAATCAGTCCAGGGAATATTATAAAGAATATTTACAGCTGTGTTTGATATTTTTAATCTCTTTGCTTTGAGAACATGATCTGACAAATCTACTTACCTATATGTTTCATAGATAGTAAAATGTAGACATAAAACTTGTTCTGATAATACTACTTATTTATAAAGATGATTGAATTTAAGTATTATAAAAACATGGTTCTGAATTCATTATGGTTTGATAAAAATAATTGACTATTATATCGATATTTTCTATATTTTTTTCTCTTATCTCCTGCCTTCTATACTTCTCACCGGGTTAAAAACTATTCTTTAAAAATCATCTTACTTGATATAAAATCACTCTCAATAGTTAATATGAGACACGAATGAGCTGTAAAAATTTATCTCAAACTGAAGGAAAAAAAATCGCTATAAAGGTACAATTCTTCAAGAAATACACACAATAGGGAAGGGGGGGGGGGGAGAATAAAAAAGACTTCTCAAACCAGAACACAAAGAAAGTACGAACTCCACGCTTTTATTCAAATAAGGTCATAACATTTATACAATAAACATTTCCACAGATTAATTTAAAAGTGTCGGGAGGCATGACTGAAAGACTTTTCGGCATACTTATTTTATACACATTATTGGGTAAAGTCCTTGGAATTGAATATCAATGTACGACACTCAAATAGCTTAAAAATTAATCGGTCTTCCAAAGTATGCTGATAAGTTTGCTTCCCTGAATGCTTCAGAAACAGTCTGTAAATAAAGAAAAGAACAATTTTATAGAAATTATAAAAATAGATAATTAAATGACATGATGTAACAACATCCGAAACTTATGATAACTAATCTCTTCCTGACACTTTATGTAATATTTGCTATTAAAAATTTTTTACAAAAATATTACAACTGAAAAAAAAAAGCATTTCACCTGATACAACAATGATTTACACTCGTTAATAGGAATTGAAAGTATTCAAGTATTCTGTATTTACTGGGTACCTGTCAGAGGAAATTTTACCCATTCATCGAATGGTTTACAGGCATATGAAAGAAATCAATGGAGGGGGTACAGTATGCAGACAAACAAATACCAGAAACTTAACAAAAAACTTAACAGAAACAGCAAATGGCTGTGGTTACATAAAGTCATAATAGAATTTAAAACATGGTGAGTAACAAATCTCAGACAGAGTTTAAAACATGATGAATTACAAATTGGTCAATAATATACAAGCATAGAGAGTAACAGTTGAGTAAAATAACAAGACAATTTACATGCATAATTTACAGGCAGTCAGGGCGAACACTTGTGGAGAAAAAGTCTATTCACGGGCAACTGTCCAAATGGGGTTTAACCATTATCAAAAGGAGAAGTCTTCGAAAGGTATCCATCCGAAAGCATTAAAGTGGCAAAGGAACGAATGTTCTGGTCTTCAGGGAGAATGTCGTATTCAAGGGATTTCTTGATGATAGATCTTTGGATGGTGGCATTACTGTAAAACGAGGTATTGAGCTGTGTAAGGTGGGTTTTGACGTAGTCAATCAACAGGTCTCTGTGGATCAGAGCGTCACGGACGAAGGTGTCGCAGTATTGACCATATTTCGCAAGATTTTATTTTGGAGGACCTGCAGCTTGGCTATGTCTTTAGCAGAGACGGTGATCCAAGCGGGGGAGGCGGAGCTGGAAGCCGGTTGAATGGAACTTTCATAAAACCTTTTCTTAAGGTTAAGCGAGTGCTTGGAATGTCTTCCGATTAGTGGCCAAAGTTTAGAAGAGATTCCATTTGCTTTCCTAATGGCATCTTTAATGTGGTCTTTCCAGGTTAGACTTTAGTTTACAGTGATGCCCAGATATTTTGACTTTTTTACTGTAGGGATGTGGTGATTGAAAAACGTGATAGTGCAGTTGGTGGGTTTTAGATAATGCCTGGATTCAGTTTGGAGAATCTGAGATTTCGTGGCATTGATCTGGACTTTCCATCCCGCACACCACATCTCAATGTCTGGGATTTTATCATTGAGTTTTTCAGTAGCAATATGAGGGCTTAGGGACTTGGTAATGATGGCAGTATCGTCTGCGTAAAAAGGTGTTAGATAGTTTCTATCTTCTGGAAAGGTGGGAAAGTCAGATGTGTAAAACAGATAAGAGGTTGGGCCGAAGATACTGCCTTGCGGTACCCCTGCCTCAATGTTACGTGGAGTGGAGATGGCTTCAGCAAATTTGACACGAAAAGACCTTCACCGTAGGAAGTTAAATAGTATTTTGATTATGTCATCAGGGATTTTAAGTTAGATAAGTTTAAAAATGAGACCACGATTAAAGACGGGGTCAAAAGCTTTGGCCACATCTAACATCAGCATGCCTGCGATTTTCTTCTTTTTTGTAGTATGTATGTGTGTGTGTGTGTGTGCTTGTGCTTAAACTTCATTGTTTTGAATATTATAAAAACTGTCTTATTAAACATCAATAAAAAATATCCCTCTTCTGGTTACTTTTATAATGAACATCTGGCACGCTAAAAATCTATTTCCAAAAGCAAAACCCAAATGTAATCATATTCCAAAGAAAGGTTTTTTTACATTTTATTTTTATTAAAGTTATAGAATTTTTTTTGGTTATTTGAGGTTTTGTCTTTTAAAGGTCTTGCATGAGAGCGTCTTGAGTGGTACACCATGTTTCTTACGCCATATGCATTGCGTAATTTCATGAAAAACACGAATATTAACAAATTCATGGTATCTGCTAATAGAGAAAGAAAAATTGTGTTTTTTTTAACATTCTTTCTCCTCCTTTTCAGACTAAAGACCTTCCACATATCGTGTAAGCCTGTAAATCTCTAATTTTGTAACTTGCAAGTTTTCTAAAGTAAACTTTAATGCATTCTGGTTGATAGCACAATCAGAGTGATTCATTATGCATAATCTCTTATTCTTCCCGATAGTTCTTTTTCTTTGGGCGAAATTTCTATCGCAGGGAAACAATGAATGCCCTCTGATTCGGAAATGCAGTTATATTTCTTGAAAATATCTATCCTGCTAAGGGTATCAAAAAATCTTCATCAATGTGCGTTCTGTATTCCGTTCTTCAAAGTTGTCCATAAAAAAAAGGAATAATTCACTAACGGTGACGTTTCATTAATTATGCCAAATGTCCATAAACCCAAATAAACAATAAAGACCTATTCAGTAAGATAACTATAAAAAAAGGAAACTAGACCACCTGCTGCCACCTGTTTGTATTCTCAAGAACTAAATGCAGGTAGAATATGCTGGAAAACTTCACCTTTTGATTTTGATTTTAAGTTCTTAATCGGCCTCTAGAGGAAAGTCTTTGTTCATTTTACCTTAAAACATTGAAATGGCTTCTTTATTATACAAATCCATCCAAATATAAAAATATTACATAACCCTGCTTGCAATTAGCGATTTATATAAAAATAATAAATTTTTATGAGACGCGGAAAGTAAAAAACCATAAAAATATCTTTTTTGTATTTTTACCTCTTTAAAAAGCCGTATTTTTCTTCTTTCCAACGTTGTTTTAATTTTGTTTCAAGGAAATCTAGAAGAATTTTATTTTAATTTTTCTATGTAACGCTAAAACATCAACATGGAATGGTCTGCCATTGCACTTCTTGCAGAAACTAACCCACCTTATCTAATATTAGAAAAACTACACACACGTGCACCTCTTTTGTCATTTAAATAATCTCGTATTCTTATGAATCAATTGTATTTCATGTTTTGATTTGTTGTAACATGTTTCTTTTGAATCAGTCGCCAATTTTCAGATATCGGGCCAAAAGACGCCGTCAAGTAGAAAAGCCTTTATCACACAATGCAATAAAATATGACTAATTTCAACTAAATGTTCAGGGTAAATAATGTTCAGCAAGAAATAAGTTGCCCACTTAAAAAAGCTCTAGAATGCGTTCGATTGGTCCAAAATTAGAAAAAATTGAAATCACAGATAATTTAAATGATGTCCTTCACATTATTAAATAAAATAAAATGGTACTAAAATTCACCAATAAATAGTGCTCTAACAAAAGCGGAATTTATTTGCATACATTAAAATTTTGGAACAACATTTGCGTTAAAGTGCATGCCTTCTAGTATTATACTTCGGATGAAAAGAAGGCTATTTCTGTACAAGTATTAGTTTAACTTTTCTGCACATCATGCAAGAAAAGGTGCTACTGGTAAAATTGTTTTACTACAACCAGCAGAACTCCGTTGCAGCTGTAAAAGAATTCCGTGGTATGAAGCAGATATGAAGAGATCCAATGTCTCCATATGTCCAGGGCCTGATCATCGCCTAGGCCCACAAGGCCCGGGCCTTGGGCTCGTGATTTTAGGGGGCCCCGAAATTGGCTGTAAACCATTTTTGATTCACAAAAGCTATGTGAATATCTTTTATAACCTGCAAAAAATAATTTTTGCATCATTTCGTATTGATCTTGAACCGTCTTTAGTATCCCAGAGTGTATTTATTTAAATAAACCGTTCGAAAGAGTGAAACACAAACTTTTTTGAAAGATAGAGAAAAAAAAATTTAAAGGAAGTCTTGACGAATATATAGTAAGATCAGCAAATGTCGACTCTGAAGTTGTGAATAATGCCTCAGATATTGTCGTCACGGATATACGCATTGTTATAGTGAAATTCAATATTAAACATTAAAAAGTTTTCCGTTTTTTGATTTATAAATTTGATTGCTTGAAATTTATTTCTTTATTTTTGATAAAAAGACAACTTTTAGAATACAATATTAACATTAATTCATCAACTTTTTCTATATTTCATATTAATTCATTTGACTTTGCGTCGAGTCCATTTCCAATAAATCACCCTTTTGAAAAAAGGCCCCCCGAATGTGTTCGGGCCTTGGGCCCCAAATCGTCATGATCGATCTCTGCAAATGTCTTACGCAAGATGAGAAAGAAATGAGTGCGCATTGCAGTGTGAGTGTGCTAGTTGTTTCCCGTGTATTAGATACCTTATACTCCATTGTACGAAAAATCCTATGGTGGATATTGCATTTTTATTCAAGCAAAACCAAGCCTGGGCATGTGCACCTTTTGTAAGACGGGGACAAGGAAATTCGTAAAACCTCTGTAGTTCCTTGCTCGAATGGTGGTTGACATCACTTGGCCATGGGACTGACGATACCCACTTTTATTTCAATGGGCAAGTTAACACCTACAATTGAATTTGGGTAGCGGAAAACCCTCACGATAGTCAGGAACAACCCTTGCATCCTGGAATAGTGACAATATGGGGTAGTTTATCATTGGACAGTATTGCTTAGAAGAGAAAATTGCAAATGGAACCCATACATGTTCCGTCATAGGTCAACAGTGCCATGATATGCCGGGGAATTTTGTTATCCCACAACTTCAAGAGCGTGGATGCATTCAGGACATCCTTTTTATGCAGGATATAACACCTCCTCACATTGATCGACATGTAAAACAATTACCAAGACAGCATTTGCAGTAGTGATCTTCCGTCATTTTCCATTAGCATGGCCTTCTCATTCGCCAGATATCACACGCTGCGTCTTTCAGTTGTGGGCCATCTGTTGAAAAGGAACAAAAGCATGTCCTTTTAAAAAGTAATTTTGTAAATGAAATGAAATTATATTTCAAAATCAACAATGTATAATCTATGGAACTTGGAAAATTTAAAAAAAAAAGTCTGTACCCTATTTGGTTATCGATATTAACAGTCGATTTCTTTTTTAAATTTGCAAAAATACATTCAGGTGAAAAATTGCATAGTAACTTTTTTAATGCCTTGAGTAACATACCAATCCTCTTTCCCACTGTCCAAACAGAGCCTAACTTTTGGTTTCTCAAGAGATAGCAGCACATAATCAAAGCCATATTACAGTTTTTTTTCAAGTTATTAAATATAGATATATACTTAATTCTGTTCAATAATGCTGTATTTTTAACTAAAATACCCCCTTACTTTTATATAGTATGCACGAAAATTTGAATTTAAGGACATTTGACCTACGCGCGACCAACTTCCAGGGACAAGGTCGCTTGCCGAACCAAGGGTTAAATGAAAGGCAAGTAACTGGTATTTCATTGTAAAGTGAAAAATATTTTATTTTTCATCTTGATGCTGATATTCTGATATTGCGATCTAACTGTTATATCTGTTATTCCTGAAATAACTTGCCAGAAAGGATTGATGTTGTAGCAGATAGTATTGACCTAATTTCTACGTAAAAGTAGATATAATCGTTATAAAATATTGACAGAAGTTTTCCTATTTGAATAACCTTTGAGCAATTTATTAACGCTATAAATTTTATTTTATATTTCGTTTCATTTTATTTCATTATGATTTTCAAGTTGATGTATCATTAATTTATTCGACTTCAGAGCCAATTTTATTCATTTAGGTAAGTTTATATGTCAATTTCAGAACAGATGTTTTAGTTTTGTTTTGATGTTACGTGTTTTGGTGTGGGGAAAGAAGAATGTGTGTGGAGGAAAAAGTATTGGACGCAACTTTTTATGAAATTGAATAACACAGATGGGGGAGAAGGTGTGAATGACTTTAAGGATTGGGGAAGAGATGTTTTTTTCCTCTCCCCCCCCCCCCCCCTTTCCGGACGGCTTTTTGCTTATGTTATGAAAATTCCTTTGCTGGAAGAGCTTTTTCCAAAAGGATTGATTGGCTTTCGTTGTTATGTATTTGACTTCTCTTTCTTTCAGTCAGCTTGTTTTGCTCTTTAGACTCTTTGAATAGGATGGGAGGCAAAAAGTAAATAATCTCTTTTCTTTTGTTTTCAATTTGGAATTAAGACAATCAAGCAAATTAACAATTTTTCCTGTTTTAATTAAAAAAATTTAACTTGAGGGTGAATAAATTTGTGTGTTCATGGAAAACAAATTTAAAGTAGAATCAATGTGACAGAAATGAGTAATTCGATGTGTTAAAATATATGGCTGGGTAGATTCAGAAATTTCTACTCTAGGAATTTTTTTTCTTTCCACTTTCTTTCTTTCTTTTTTTTTTTTTTTTTTCCAGTCCTTTCTTTCTTTTTTTTCCCCTAGCATTTGATAAATTACGTTGAATGCTCTTAAAATCCTTTCTTTGATTCCAATTCTTCTTAAAATAGCTTACCTTCTGTTTCACCCTTCACATGGTATTTTTTTATTTACAAAAATTTGATTCTTTATCAGTTATTTATTTTTACATAATTCTTGGATTTATATATATTTTTAAATGATTTACTTTATAATATTTATTGTTTAGATAATCATTTTTAAATATTATTATTTAGTTAATCATTTTTAAATATTATTGTTTAGCTAATCATTTTTAAATGTTATTTTTTAGTTAATATTAAAATTTTTACAAGAATAATCATGTTATTTAAAATCAATATGACTATGAGTTACCTTTTTAAATGTTAATCTATACAATAAAGACAACAGATACAAGCACAAAATGTGTTTCTTGATTGAAGCACTGTTTTAGAATGTGAAATTTTAAAGGGATCAGGTAAAGTTTTGATAAGTTTTCAGAAACTCAAATCAAAGTTTCCTTTCAATTTGTTTAAAATGAAAAAAAGGAGAGAGCAAATGGAAAAATTCTTACTTTCAAGATCATTATTCAAACCTCCATTTTTTATAAAATTGCGAATTCGTCAAAAATGTAACCATAAAATGGAGTTGTGTTTGTAAGGTCTTAAATAACCCTTGTTCGAATCTGTTTAAAGAAATGTTCCTCACAATTATAGAGAATTTACATTTTTGAGAAATTTCTGCAGTATCGTCGACTTCAACAAGAAAAAAAGGTTCTAAAACGTAATTACTTTTTTATACATATATAAATAAATTCTTGTCATGTACCGTCTATCTACCACTTCAGCCTTCAGCAGCGCCATCCGTGGCGTTAACAGTCCCTCCAATGTACACCGCACACAAAAAAAAAAATCCGACCAATGACTATATCTTGTAATCTAATTGATGAAATAAAAAATGTACTAGGTAAAGTAAGTTTAGGTACCGCTGTAAATCATGGAAGGATTTGAATAATGTATATAGTTTTTTTTTTTTTTTCCCTCCCTCTTTTCCTTCAATAAAGGGTTGGCAACATATTTAAACTGAACTAAACCCAGGCTCGGCCTGGCCCACCGGGATACAAGACATGTCCCGGAGCGTCCTACCTAGTAGCATCACTCAGTGCCCCTGAAATAAAAAACAAAATATCATAGGTAGCGTGCCAAATG
The DNA here is from genome assembly GCA_963978545.1 of Linyphia triangularis. NCBI lineage: Eukaryota > Metazoa > Arthropoda > Arachnida > Araneae > Linyphiidae > Linyphia > Linyphia triangularis. Next base: position 34,599,397 of record OZ021730.1, read on the forward strand.
AACGAACAATTGCAAGAGTGGCAACAACATAATCGGATGACTGGAATAAAACAAACTAGAAAGCATCCTACAATGCCTTAATTAAAGTTTATATATCTATCAATGTGATTGTATGAAAAAAAAAAAATTGTCTATGTCGAAGCAGAAAATCGAAAGGGTACACTTTAGAGTTGGTCAAATTAAAAAAAAAATTAAATTAAAATCGATTCGAAAAGTTAATGAATTTAAAGACAAATACAATGCAACAGAAGGCTTTGATATCGGTTAATGTCTACAATAACTCGCAAATCGATTATAGCTGGAAACTTTTCGATATTTACGGAAATTTGCAATTTTCCAGCATGTGACAAATATTGCGTTAAAAATCACTAATTTGTATATTTATATGATGTTTAATATTTAAAAATTATCATGAAAATATTAACACTCTCCTCGAGGGGAGGCGTTGAACAGATATTCAAAATATGCGTCTTGAAAAAATAGAACAAATTTCAACAAAAGATTCAACAACATTTTGATCCTTTTTAAAGCGAATGTAATAAAGACGTTTTGTTCCAGTCGAGAAGACCCTGAATTCACATCTAATTGTTACATATAAATTGTATCAGAATGAGCTCCGAATCCTTCCGCCATTTCTAAATGCGAACACTTTCAAAGCTGTATTTTAGAAGTTCGGGTAAAAATGAGTATTGAGTGAGAGTGCGTGACGGTAGTTCTCGAATATTTTCTTCAAAAATAATTTATTCTATGTATAATCATTGGATGGAAATAAGGCTACCTTGACTGGAAAAAAAAATCTTATCTAGTTTTCTTTTATAAAGTTGGAAATTTTACAGGAATTTGTTAAGTTCTGCGTTTCATAACGCTTTTAATAATGTAGTTAGTAAGATCACAATGACATAAACTATAGATTTTTATGCAATCTGACTAATACATATGTAAACTTAAATATTAAACTCCAACGCTCACAATTTTTTATTTTTTTAAACAGTTTTTGGGTATTTTAACTGACACTTTCATTTAGAAAAGCATTGAGATGACAACCATAATGACCCAAAATTAGCGATTTTTAATGCATTTTATGACACATGTTAAAAAAAAATCGGAATTTTCCATAAATTTTGTTAGATTTAATCATCTGTAATTAATATGCAGTTGGTAGATACTAACCGATTTCTTTTATATATATATAAAAAAAAATATATAAAAAAAAAGGATTTCTGTTGTCTTCAAATTAAGCAATAATTCTAAATTATTTTGAATAATGCATTTGAAACAATTTTGAAATTCCACCCACCCTGTTACACCGGGACCGCCGCGAAATGTAGAAACATATTTATATCGGGCCAGGTACAACCAGATGGCGCTCTTATCTTAAGCGTCGCTAAGCAATAGATGAAAATGTAAACAAACTATTCTACGAACTAGATTTTACATACGGTATTGAAATTTATCGATAGCTAAAGAGTTTTTTTTTTTACCCTTTTTTTTTTATTTAATTAACAAGCTGAAATGTGGAAAGGATAATTCTATAAAGGAGTGACTTTCATGTTTGAAAACTTTACAGGTAAGTTGTATCATGTTATTAATGTATTGATTTCAAACTTTTAGTATTCTAAGTTAGGCTTAATCCTATCGTAACTCAAACAATCTCTCATAGAAATTAAAAAAAGTTTTATTTCATAATTCTATTTTAAATATTCTTTTGAAAATATAATTTTGTAAAACTGATGATGATAAAGATGTCTGTTTTCTACTGAAACAACTATCATGCAAACATTTGCTGATTTTTTAATATCATTAAAAATAGTTAGAAAGTAATCTTTCTATTTATCACTTGATTTAAGTTGAAATTATATTTTAATGGCTCTACTCGTAAACAAAACCTGATGATGTTTCTTTTCTTAGTACCAAGAAATGTAACAAGAATATATGATACCGATGGAAGAATATATGATACCGATGGAAGAATATAGACCAGTTAGAAGAATAAACGATAAAATCTAAAAGAAAATGTAAACATTGTAAAAAAAAAAAAAAAAAAAAAAAAAAAAAAAAAAACTGGTTGTTGGTGTGTTCAAGAATACCGCATTATTTTTTATTGCCTAATCATTCAAAAGTGCGAATAAGTATTCGACAGAATATTTTCCATAGACTGTATTTTTTTATTTTTTTGAGAAGAAAAAAACAGTCACGAATTAAAATGGCTCTTGAAATGTTATGCTAATAATGATGGTTCATAGTTAAAAAAGTATATAATAATGTTCTCAAGTCGCTCTCTTCCGAAAAATAAAAGATGTACTTCACTACTTTTTATTTCAGTAGTTAGTTGCATTGATTAATGCTGTTTTTTTTTTAATTATCAATTTTATAAATGCTAAAAAGATATTTTCATAATTTTTTACTGACATTTATTTGTAAGTATATAAAAACAAATCCTTAGGGAATAATTTTTATGATTTCATTTTGACACTTATTATCAAATCAACGAAGCCTTCTTTGTTTTCCCATCTGATGACTGTGGTTAGCTCTCTGGCCATGCATGCCAAAGGTGTCAGGTTCGAATCACGGATAAGGCATGTATGTTCATTGTGGTTCGGAATCAACTTTAACCTGTAGGTCCCATCCTACTTAGCCGTCATTGTGTATAAAAATAGGTCGTTGAGCTCATAAACCAACCAACTTATTTGTTTAAAAATGAAAATACCTATTTGAAATAATTTATCATGTTCTTCTTGAGGAAATACATTGCTTAAAAAGGAAATTTTAATCAGAATATTAGGTACTAGCACTTTACAACTTTTAAATTCCTATTATATTCAAAGTTGAAATACAATTTTTGTATAATAATTTAGTGTTTGTATTTTTGTAATGTTTATTCTTTTAAATACATACTGTTTTAATGTATTGCTTGTTATGGTATTGAAATTATTTAAGATATATTAGTATATCAATATATTTCAGAGAATTTTCAACCCGAATAATCTACTTTAAAAGGAATATTAGTAATATTGAAAAAATCTAGTTGTAATTTCAAGAATTTGCTGCAGTGTTTTAATTTAAATCTCACTCTCGGTGCTTTTAATTCGTGAAATTAAATGTTGTATCTGAATATTCTACAATTAAACAACTTAACGTATAAACTGTTTTAATAACTCACTACAAAATATTTTATAGAAATTACCAGAGATGTTTCATTATATCTGTGGATTACGGACTACGGTAGACGGCCTTCGTGTTTTCATCTATCGCTTAGCGTGACGTCATCAAACTTAGTACCGAACCCTATACAATCAGGGCCGTCTCGAAGCACTAGTTTCTTTTTCTACGGGCCTGCTCCTTCAACTGATGACGTCACAAACGTAATCTGCTTTCCCCGACGGAGAGAATTCACTCTTCTTCGTATAAAAGATATTTCGCTTCTAAGTGACCCTGATGATCATTTCATTTGGTATTTTTCTTAATATGAAGTATTAAGAGCCAACTTAAAACATAATAAACATAATTTAAAACAAAATAAGTTATCTTTTCTGAAAACATTATATTTCATTAAAATTCATAATGCTGGAAAAATCACTATATCTAAAACTCATTTAGAAATTAAATGTTATTGTAAAAGTTATATATATATTTTTTTATGTTAACTGTTTAATGAAATGAAATTTTTCTAATATACACAGTGCAGGGTAACTAGAATACAATGAAAGAAAAATAAAACAGTACAGAAAAACATTTTATTTACAATAAATCGCACAAACATAAATTATTGAGCATAATTTACACACAAATATGAATACATTATGTGATTCCTACTCATATATTAGCCAGGACATCCAGTTTTCTTTTTGTACTTCTTGGTTGTTTGTCATTTTTTACTTTAGTATAGTTATTTAAAAACACATTTGAAATGACAGACAAACATTGTTTGATTAAAAATACTATTTGTTTTCCACAACTACTACAATTTACGTTGAAATCTATTCCTAAGATTTCAATTTTTTCCATTGTTAAGTGAATTATTAACTGCTTAGGTTCCGGAAACTTTAAAAACAAATTTTCATACCCTTCGCCAATAAGTTTCTGAAAAATTTGATATGCATTTTGCATGATGAAAACTAATATTTGTTGAGGCCATTTTAATCGTCCTCTATCTGTTAACAGAAAGTATTTGAAAATTTCAACGGGGCAATCTAGTTCCAATGTTTTGTCTTTTATTAAAAAGGAAATACAATCATTGCATTTCAAAATATGAGAAACTTTATACGCTACGTATCCAGCAATATAAATTAAAATACACATAGTATCATCTGAAATTTCGGAATCATCTTTGCTGTTAAACACCTCATAAAAAATTTCCGGAATTTCAAACTCTTTTTCTACTTCAGAAGTTTGCTTAAATTTAAAATCTCTTATTTCAAATTTCCCTTTTTTTTCTGAATACATACTCAATAAATTTAGTATCCTCAATTTTTTCTCTGTCTCCATAATCTGAGCACATGAAATGTTGTAGTTGCCCCCACTCATTTGACGATATTGCCCAAATCTAGCTTCAATACTGTCGGTTTGAAATTTTCCCAAAAGAATATAGGCGAAACCTAAAGTTTCAAACATGTATTTTATGAGGGCAACAAGAGTTTGCGTTGTGTGGTTTAGCGCAAAAAAAGTTTCTTTTGACAAAAAACCTCCTCTCCCAGGAACACCTAACTTTTTTTTCTCTTTAGCTTTTAAAGAATATAACTCTTGCCATTGCTTTAGCCAAACGCAAAAAATTTCCAAAAATTGAAAGTTACTGTCCGAGAGTGATGTTATGGGATTACATTTATCATCGTTAAGATGCTTACCTTTGAGAGTATGCTTGACATTTACAACTTTCCACCATTCGGCAATTAATTTAACAAACTGTTTTGTACATAACATGTTATTATCATTTAATTTATTTCCATATATTTCCAAAGTCACTATATTACTATCATGAAACAAGTTTAAAGCTGTTTGTACATTTTGCTTTTCTATTGAATTTGGATATAGTGTCTTATGGGAAAGTTTTGGGGCCATCTTTAGAATTTGTGTCTTTTCTTTTTCATAAATATCCTCTAAATGTTTCATATCTGCCTGTATAATATTACCTTCACGAGGACATTGTGTGAATAAAATCGTCTGTTTGAGCCAATTATTGCGGATGCATTTAATAATATGAACCGTATCAAATAAGAAAAACATTTTTAAATCAGAATCATTCGGATTAACTATACAAGGTTTTAGTGTGCCACCGCACAAAAGTGTAAACATGTTTCGATTGACACGGTTATTATCCGAAATCAATGTTAAAACCTTAAAGCCACAATTGTGCAACATTGATAAAACTCGCTTAGTATATTCGAGTAAAATATTGGCAGTAAGGTTTCTAATGGGATACAGTGCAACAATATCTTTTGAATGAGAAGTTACCGAAGTAATCATGAATGCCTGTACAGTTGTAGCAGCAGAGTTTGAATTTTCAGAAATGCCGATGAGATGGCCTGCTTTGTAGCAATAAGAAGGATTTACATAAATCTCATCCAGCAATAAATTGACTGTTTTTTCATGATTTCCTAACAATTTAACTTTATTTTTTAAAAAGGAAACATGACTTTCAGAAGAGTAAGTGGGGCTACATAAATGAGTCAATTTTCTTAAGTATGAGGGATGGGGTAAAGTCATAACTTTGCTATTTCTGATTAAAATGTAAGCAGCAGGAAAGCTAAAGTAAATTTTGCAACACCATAAAATAGAATCAGTTGTGTACCTAATTTGCTTTTGATTCAAATGTTCAATTTGTTGAATTAAAAACTGTATTTTCAGAAATACATTTTCACCAGCAATTGCATCATTTTCAATACACTTTTTTAAATTTTCAATGGCATACAATAAGTTATCATGGTAAGTAATATTTTGTTCATTATAAGTTGATAAAATGCTTAAAATGTTTTCAAATTTTGACCATTTATCACATTTATGCTCAGAGCCTAGAACCCAATCAAAGGAAGAGATTTCAACTATGTTATTGTCGTAGTAAACTTCAACACTTAAATCAGAAAATATTTTAAAACATACAGTAACTTTTGGAATGCCTATTTCCTGTAGAATAAAAAATAAAGCATACTCACTGCGTACGATTGTCATCCAATTTTCATTTGTTTTACACACATAATTATCAACTAAATCTTTAAAAGAGTTAATTGAGTCTTTATTGCACCACTGAACAAACTGTTGGTCATCTCTTAGCTTTAATTCTTCCCATCGTTCACTAGGAAGTTTTCTTTTTGGGGGCAAAGGTGTACTTAGGTAAGTGGGTAGGCTTTCAAATATAGTTGGGTAGGCATCAGCTGTAAGAGTTATTTTTTTTCTTGGCACAACCAATTCGCTTCCATCATCTCGTCGCATTCTATCTTCTCGTATAATAAATTGCTCTTCAAAATGTTTTATGCAGACAACAGCAGAGGGACTTGGAGTATAGTTGTCTCGACTTATTTTCCGTATCCATAGTTGAAGTTTCTTGGGATCCTTAGGATATTTGAAGACGGTTGTATACTCCGCTTCGTTGTCATAGTTTGAACGACATCCAGGGGCACTGCATTTTTTCCCCATTTCTGCAAAGAAAATAATATTTTATAGTGTTTTCAATTTTTGCATTTGCAAAATAGGCATGATATTTAGAGGTTCTACAACAAGCTGTTTTATACAAGTTTTCTGAAGTCACGTTGGAAAAAAGTGTAATTATATAAAACATATTAAACTTTTTCAACATGTACAGTCATTGAGTATTTTTATTTTTCATGTTCTGTCCTCCGAGACATAAGTTTTAGTTTAAAAGGATTTAATCTTATTTTTGGGGTTATATAATTGTACAGCTCATGCAAATACTAAGGAGTGTGTTGCACAGAAAAATCAGGAGATCAATTAACGTTTACCTGGACTCAAAAAAGAAAAACCAATTAAATCATTTTAGAACAAGCAGTATGATATGTTTATCTTTTGTAATGCATTTGTTTACCTTATCTGTAACAGGAGAACTGCTATGTTTTTCACATTATTCGAACATTGTCAAGTTAGCAAGGAACACCATGTTCTGTTGTTCAAATTCCCATTAAGATAAAATTTTGTTTAACTTGACTCACTACCAAACAGAACAAAAGCAAAATAAACAGACAGATTTTGAATCAGTATGTTAAACTATTGATACATTCAATAACGCTTGTCGTAACCAAAAAATCTATAAAGGAATGATATTTAAGAAATAATATTAAAGTACTTACTTGCAGATTATTTTAAATGTTGTCGCCTTGCTTTTCCCAGGTAAAAGATGCGCCTATATTATAAAAAAACAAGCGTCTTTAAACCATCACATAAAAAACAACGTGCTCCGAAAACGTACTAATGGCGATTCTGGCCTGTTGTCCAGTGTTGCCAGACAGAAATTTACAAATTACCCTCCAACCCATACAAAAATACCCTCAAATACCCGCAAAGCAAAATTTTATAGTGGCGCCACCTAGTGAGATTAATTAGCATGAAATATTTCAAGAATATAATATGTTTCTTATTAAAGTAATAATATTAGTTATTAATTTAATAATTTTTAATTGTTTTTAGGGTTAATTATTAATTTAATAATTTGTAATTGTTTTTAGGGTTAATTATTAATTTAATAATTTTTAATTGTTTTTAGGGTTAATTATTAATTTAATAATTGACGTTAATTATTAATTAACTAGTTATTACTTTAAACGTAAATTAATTGTCATTAATAAAATAATATTTGGATATGTTTGAATAAAAAACAAAACAAAAAGAAACTAAAGCTTACTTTAAATCAAATGCGCCAATAGCAATTTCTTTAATATTCACGTTTCATGTATTTATTATAAGTCGAATTGTAGCAAAATAAAATTCAGAAAATCTTCAAAATATGTTATTTTATTAAAATATTTGTTAATTTTAATTCGTATTCTGTTAGCTCTGTAAATTTATTCAATAATAAACTTGCATAGTTTTCGGTTTTTATTGAAACTATTTAACTCTTTGCACTCCAGTGGTGCCTCTCAGGCGCCACACGATTGGATGCCAAACCACGAGAGGACCATTAGGTGTGATGAGGAAATTCGATGCAAGGCCAATGACTGTGTTGTTTCTATGAAGCAAATCCATAAACACCAGCCGAACCTAAAATGTCTCGAGTTGCTGATTCCTCCGTGCGAAAAAGGCCTGGAGTGCAAAGGGTTAATATGAAACAGAATTCGGTGAATATATGTGATGTGCGAAAGAAATTATTCAATTCCATCATGGTTGGCTGTTTTCAGATTATCTGGCGCAGTCAGCAACACGAGGGCTATAATGCGCCGAAACATTCGTCATTAGACAAGCCAACATACATTTACAAACACCCATGCCTGACACGGGACTCGAACCCGCAACCTCGCAGTCTAGAAGCTAGCACGCTAACCACTATACTGTTTGGTCGGCTCAATTCCATCATGCTTCTTAAGTCGTTACTGAAATAATAAAAGGAAATAATGTTCGCTTCCGAATCAAGTTATTAAAGCATTTTAAACTTCAATATGTATTTTTCTTGCACTCTTAAGTTACAACTCTTTTTAAAAATAATAATCTTGCTGTTAAAGTTGTATTATTTTTATATTTATCTACCATTTTCAACATCATTTCCAGATTGGTTAGTTTTTCATCTGATGGCTGTGTGGTTAGCGCTCTGGTCATGCATGTCAAAAGGTGCGGGGTTCGAATTCCGGATTAAGCATGATGTTCGTTGTGGTTCGTAATCCACGTGAAGCTGTTGGTTCCGGCCTGATTAGCCGTCATTGTGCATAAAAATAGGTCGTTGAGCGTATAAACCAACCAACCAAAACTGTTGCATTTCTTCTATTTGTACTGCTTCCTTTAAACAAAATCAGTTTGAAAGTAAAAAATAATTTGCAGTCTTTTATCATTCATGTAGTTAAGTTTAAATGACAAGCGTAAGCAAATAACCATTAACAGGATATCTAAGAAAAAATTTCAATATTTTTTGGAAAGCAACAAATAATGTGTAGATGCATGTTTAGATAATTTTCTTGGCTATATATCTGTACACAATAATGAAATAGTACATTTAATCCTACAAAAATTTTATGAATAAAACAAGATGACAATTTTTTTTTTTGATATTCTCTGTAAGTCAACAAAATTAAATTGAAAATAAATCATTATTTGCAGTTATTTATTGTTCATTTTGTTAAGTTTTAAATGACAAGTGTTAGCAAATAACCAAAGAATATCTAAGGAAGAATTTCCAATTTTATTTGGAAAGTTAGCCCAATTAATCGATAAAAATCGAAAGGAAAAAAGCCGAACTTGAGATCGGAATAAGGGAAAGGAATTGACACTACGCTTTTCTCTCTCCCCCCCCCCCCCCACGACGTGACCAGTATTTTAACAAAAGAAACAGGTGTACAACCTATTACCCTCCCTTGGTTCTTTGTCCTGTTCGTCATCGTCGAATTTTGCATGCGATACAAAGGCTGGGTTCGTAAAGTCGAACTGAAAAAGTGAGTTATGTAGCCTGAGGCAAAACCGTGTAACTAAGCGTTCGTAATCTTAACTGGTTTTGTAACTGTCCGTTCGTAAAGTCGATTTTTTTTAATAGTTAAGTTGGTTATCGAACTTTCTTAACGAAGGTAGAAGCTGGTTAACTTTCGGTTTATTCCGTTCGAGCTGGTGTTTCCCCTCTCCCTTCCCACTGAAAATACTTTGTTTTGGGTTTGGAAAATGTGTAGGTTTTTCGAATGTTTTGATTTGGCGTGGAAATTATTATATTAGTTATTGTTTTTTTCTCAATTTTTTGGATTTGCACGAGTTTTGAAGAGAAAATTGGTTTCAATAAAATTTACTTTGTTTAACATGTTTTTTTTATTATTTATATACACAAACTTGATACTTCTTCGGCTTTTCTTGAAAGTAAATTTATACGATAACATTACTTATTGTATATTTTGAAACCTTGTTACTAAAACTGAATATTCATTGTGCTCATATTGAAACTTATTCTAATAGTAATGAAATTTTTTAAACGCAAATCCCATTATTTCTGTCCAGATAGTGCTGATTCCAAGTTTTCTTTTATATAATACTAACTTGAAACAAATTTTAATATGTTGGCCACCTCATTAAAAAAGCTGTTATTTAATTAATGTTGCATTACATTTAGTCTTTAAATTTGTTTCAATTTTATGAACACAGAACTTTTGAAAATGTCTTAAAATGTAAATAAAAATACATTTATGAGACTAAATTTTACATTAAATTTTTGATAATGTTATGTCATTCCTTATTATTACTTCTATATGTAATTGATCTGGAGCATAGCCAGAAATTTTCCTTCAAGAGTGGATATGCATAATTATGTGCAAAGAAAATATTTTAATATTTATACAACATGAACATTATGTGTTTATTAATCATTAGCAAACTACAATTCTATGTATTTAAAAAAAAATTCTATCCCATTTAAAGATTTGTCTTTTTGAAATTGTTTCGACTGTTTCAAAAGAGTTGATTGATCAGGTTAAAAATTGCCTTGGGCTTTTGTATTGAACCATTGTCAAGTCAATATTTCTGTGAAAAGGAGATACTTTCGTGTAAGTCTATGAAGGGGAAAATTTCCCATATTTGTGTTTCAAATTGGTTGTTGATGTTTTATGGTGCAAGGGCTTTACTAGGTCCATTCTTGCATATTTCGATTTGGAGAAAACATGAAAAACTACCAAACAGTCCGACAACCGATATAGGTTAGTTTGTACACTCGGCGATCTATTTTTATGCACAACGATGGCTAATCAAGTCTGGACCTACAGCTTAACGTGGATTCCGAACCACAACGACCCAGGATTTGTATCTTTGGCATGCAAGGCCAGAGCGTTGACCACACAGCCATCAGGGGGGCCAACCAATATGTACTAACACAATTGTTGCTGTGCTTCAAAAGAAAATAAGCAGATTAATGTTACTAAAATATAATAGCAAATATTTCAAAGAATAAATCTGGGGCAACGGACACTTAAACCAAATGAAAGTATATGAAAAATTGTTTAAATTTTACTATGCATATCATAATTGTAACTTTTTGAAAATGTTTTTTTAGACAATGAACACCTTAGTGAAGATTCCCGCGAAGATGTACGAGATTTGAAAAATACACATGCTATGTCAATAATTCAAAATAATTGTTTAGCAATGTTTGTGATGTCAAATTATATCTTAGACAGTATTTAGTATGATAAACTATTTGAAAATTTTTAGTGAAAGCCTGCTTTGAAAAATTAAAATCCATGTAGGAAAATAGTGATTAAAAAAAGCTATTATATATACTATTAGGAGGTGTAAAAGGAAAAAGATACTATTTAAATTGCAGGAACTGTGCAACAACTCAGTTTTTGGCCATCAATGTAAAATCTTATAATAGTTAATTTATAAATAACTGTCATAATATAGAGTAATTAGAAATTAATAAAAAAAAAACTACTAGAAGCACATGCACCATTATTGTTAGAAATAGTATAATTAAAATATGTACTTTTGTTTGTTACCATTTGTGAAAAGGAATGCCAAGTAGTAAATATGAAATTGTAGAATAATTTTTTAAGCTTTAAGATACACTTTTTACATGTTTCTGCAGAAGTAGTTAGAAAAGGACAGTCCTGAGCCATGGACTGACCGAGCGACGGTATGGTATGGGGGCGTGACCGGATATGACGTCACAGGAAGTGATATCACAGGATATGCCGTCACCGGAAGTCACGTGACCGGAAGTGGAGTTGAGTTGTTCCCCTCCTGCTGTTGTTTTAGTTTCATTATAAGCTGTTTGTGTATGACGTCACAGTAGGTATGACGTCATAATGTGTTTTATATCAAAGTTTTGAGCGGTGGCAACACTTTTTAAGTTTCGATTTATCTAGCAGACGGGGTTGAGTTGTTCTAGGACTGCTTCTTAGTGAATAAGTTAGAGTGATAGGCTTTTATTGCGTGACGCCACAGTAGATATGACGTCATAATTTGTTTTATATCAAAGTTTTGAGCGGTGGCAACACTTTTTAGTGTCGATTTACATTTAAGATGGAGCTGAATTGTTCTAGGGCTGCTTCTAAACGAATAAGTTAGAGTGATAGGTATTTTTACTAATGACGTCGTTCTATGTTAAGATTTACGTTTTAAGTGGTGATAACATTGGATATATACCAAATTTAGTTTTCAGGTGTTGGCAACGAATTCTGATCGGTCAGCTAAATGCTCGCTTGTGACTGATAAGTTTTAAACATGTGACCAAAAGTTAACTCCTGATTGACTGTTTGGTTTTCTAGCGAGTTACTTACATATCCTTTAATCAAGTTAAAATACCTGCAACAAAGTTACACAAATAAAAAATAAAAAAAATAATAAAAAAATAAAAAAAAAATGTTAAATTTGAAAAGTTAATAAAAGGAAGGCCATTTGCTAAGGGTCAAAAAGAACCCTAACCCCGAGCTACACGTGACATTTCAATATTTTACCAAACAATTGTTAAAATATCGACTATCGGACGTTGCCTTCATGGTAACTCATCTACCCACCCAGCCTTCCCTAACTAATTTTGAATAAGTTAAGACTTTAGAATTACAATTAATAAATTTTGAAAAATTATTTATTAAAGGTGAGGACCCACCTCCAGCCCGATACCTCTTTTAGGAAGAATTGGTACCGCCTCACTCCACCCTAACAAAAAAAAAAAAAATCTGTGAAAAAAACACGAAGTATTAAACACGTCTTTCACACTCAGGTATCTAAGTAGAAATGGCGAGACGGCAACCGGTAGCGTCTATATATGAGGGGTGATCACGTGACTTCACCGACCAATCAGGTTTCACGGTAGAGGGTGCTACTGACTATCGACCCGTCAGAAGGGAGGGGAGCGAGACTAGGGATGTTTCAACACGCTTCAACGCGTTTGCGAGTTGAGTTGTTGTGTAACGATCTTGCTTGAAACAGTTAAAGTGATAGATAATTTGTTCATGACTTCATAGTGTAGCGAATGGGTTTTTAGCGTAGACAGTTGTTGCAATTGGAGTAATTATGAAATTTATTAAATATAAAGATAATATTTAGTAATAATTATCAGATTTTATTATTATTATTATAAAAAATAAACTTATAAAAAAAGTGAACGTGAAAATTTACTTTACGAATAAAAATCATGTCTTTAAAATGTGTACGAATATCACTAAATAAGAGAAAAAAGTATCATACTTAAACTCTTTAAAATAAATAACTTTAACATTAACGTAAAAAATTTACTTTTCACATAAAAATCACTTTAAAATGAGTAAAAATATCGCTAAATAAGAGAAAAAAAGTAACTTACTTAAAATTTCTAAGATAAATATTTAACCTTTACTCGAAAATTCCCTTCATATATAAAAATCACGACTTTAAAATATGACATGCAAGAGAAAAGTAACGTACTTAAACTTTCTACGACAAATAACTTTAACATTAACGTAACATTTTACTTTACACATAAAAATCCCGACTTTAAAATATGTAGAAATATCGCTAAATAAAAGAAGAAAAAAAAAAGTAACATACTTAAACTTTGTACGACAAATAACTTTGACATTAACGTAAAAAATTTTCTTCACATATAAAAATCACGACTTTAAAATGTGACGTGTAAGAAGAATTAGCATACTTAAAATTTCTACGACAAATAAATTTAACCTTTACGCGAAAATTTACTATATACATAAAAATCATGTCTTTAAAATATGTAAAAATATTGCTAAATAAAAGAAAAAAAACTAACATACTTAAACTTTGCACGACAAATAACTTTAGCATTAACGTAAAAATTTACTTCACATATAAAAATCACGACATTAAAATGTGACATGTAAGAAGAATTAGCATACTTAAAATTTCTACGATAAATAATTTTAACATTTGAGTGAAAATTTACTACATATATAAAAATCATGTATTTAAAATATCGCTGAATAAAAGAAAAAAGTAACATACTTAAACTTTCTACGACAAATAACTTTAACATTAACGCAAAAATTTACTTTACACATAAAAATCACGACTTTAAATTTGACATGCAGGAGGAAAGTATAACATACCTATAATTTCTACGACAAAGAATTCAAACATTGCCATTCATGTCTTTAAAATGTATAATGACAACTCTAACTTTTAGAAAAAAGAAACACTAAAAATTTACAAGGCAAAGAATTTAAAATTGAACGTGAAAATTAACTTCACATGTACAAACATACTCTTATATCAACGATAAATAAGATAAAAAAAGAAGCTCTAAAAATTTATAAGGCAAATAATTTAAATAATACGCGAAAATTTACCACACATATAAAAATTATGTCTTTCAAATGTGTAAGAATAACGCTAAATTAGAAGAAAAGAAATACTAAAAATTTATAAGGTAAGGAATTGAAACAATATGCGAAAATTTATTTCACGCATAAAATTTTTATCTTTAAAATGTGTAAGAATAATGCTAAATTAGAGAAGAAAAAAAAAATAACATACTTAAACTTTCTTCGACAACAATTTAAACAATACGCGACATTTTCATACACAATTATTTTCTTAGGTTAATGTTAAATAATGGGAAATTTAACAGAATAAAAATTTCAAAGATAAAGAATTTTAACCTTTACACGAAAATTTACCTCACAAAAATATCATATCCTTAAACTTTAACGTGACAATTTACTATTCATATACAATTAAACTCTTAGGTTAATGTTAAATAAGAAAAAAAAATAATATACTTAAAATTTCTAAGATAAACATAACGTAAAAATTTCGTATCATGTGTTTAAAATGTAACATATAAGAGAAAAAAAACTAACATATTTGAACTTTCTATAGCAAAGAATTTAAGCATTAGCGTAAAAATTCACTTTACATATAAAATTCACATCTTTAAATGGGAAGATAAGCAGGTGACGGTAATTAGCCAATCAGGGTAGCGGTAGGTGATACGCCATTCGCCGGCATTTTTAGATCGGAGGATGAGTCATGCTAAAACTTGTTGGAACAGGTCGGGAGATTTGTACAGCAAGAACAACAGCATCGACGCGCAAGCAGCGGGTGATGCTGTGATGTGTCAGCAGGTCTTTGAGATTATCGTTTTCCTACTTTGCCGTTTTCATAATGAAATGTTTGTGAAAACTTGGAATGAATAAAGTGGATTTCAAAGACATATTAGTAAGTGAAGGTAGAATTCGCATGGACTTTCTTCCAAAAAGTATGATTCACTTGGAGAATTTAAGATCATTTCTACTTGAAAACTTTTCTATTATTTAAAACATTGAATATTGTTCAAACTCAGTGGGATTATATGCTACAATACGGGTAAAACTTAACAAAATTGTTACATAGAAGAAAAATAGTAAGAGATTTAAAATAAATATTAGTTATAGATACTCCAAAGAAAAAATTTCACCTCTACTTTTCAATCGGAAAATCAATACAAGTTGGAAATTTATGTTACTTCAAGAAAGACTTAGACAATTTACTTTGTAATAATATACGTTAAGGTGTCGTATTAACTCGTGCAATACATGCTGACTAAGGTTTATTTTACTTGAAAGGTGAATTGGGGGAAAATATTAAATAAATTGTAGATATTAAATACATTGTAGATATGCATTCAAGTTTTGAAAATCACCTGCAAGACTTTTAAAACATCTTAAGATAAATTGAAAGAAACTTTTTATACTCTGAAAGGAAATCACAAGTAATTTAGTTAACTTTTTTCATGGTAACACTCATATTCAACGACATGTTTTTAAAATTTAACCTTCTTTACATGATAATAGTTATAAATTTTTTCAATCTCAGATGCGATATACTATTATTTCTAACATATATGTTACGAATTGTGTAAAGTTTTTAAAAGAGTATATGCAAATCACCAATCAGAAACATAAAAATCTAACATCAATCAAACACACTAAAATAATAAGATATTTTCCTTAGTGGAAATAGTTAACTACTCATGTGATGGAATGTACTTAGAAAATTTAAATACTAAAAAAAGTTTGCTAGGCAAACTTAAAGAATATATATTTTTTTTCTTGTGAAAAACTAGCATAAATTTGAAAAATATAGAGTTTGTTACTACGTAAAATTGAACATCATCTGGACAAACTAAATTATACATGAATTTTTTTATTTGAGAGGTGCTGACAATATATCATTAATACAGAGATTTTTAACTTCCACCCATAATTTCTAAATAACTTATACATAAATTTCAGAAAACTGAAACGGAATGTGTTTTACAAGACGCTTATTTTGTAAGATGAATATTCAATATTAATATAACTGAGCAAAGTTCATTACGGAAAAAACTTGTAAAAGATACTTATATTTTGAAAATAGTTTGAAATATCCTTTTAAATTTATGAATGCTCGCTTTCGAAAGACACAAATAAAACTGATATTACACATGATAATTAACACATGCATAACATTAATCAAACAAAGTGGAATTTTTATTGCTTGTGACCGATAACTTTTCAGTGAAGCAGAACTTACATAGGAAATTTGTGCAAACTTTTTCAACTTTTAAACCAAGTATTATGTAAAATTATAAATTACGATAGGAAATAGCACACTTCAGAATCGGAACAAGTCTTCTAGTTAAGCTAAATTTATTTCTCAAGGAATTGAAAGCATACCAGACAAGTCCTTATCATTTCGCATCTTTTCTCATGTTGCAAGAAGACATACTTTGTAAAAGATCGTCGTTGCACTTAACAAAAATCAGTAAAAATAAATGTATTTTCTATGGCAAAGATAAAACTTCACAACTTAATTACTGAAATTTAGCTAAGTTGCATATGGTTTATTCACATAACTCGCATATGCTTCGAATGTTGAAATATATTTGTCAGTTGAAATCAAACTAATCGAAAATAAATGCTACCTACATTTTCAAGTCGGAAATTACTATTAAATAAACTTTACATGTAAAACATTGTCATGTTAAAAAGAAAAATCTACAAAAATGTAAATGATAATTTTACTGTTGGTACATAAATGATGAATAATTTATGATTTTATTCTAGGCAAACGTTTTATTGTCTAACAGAGAACTTAAACTTTAGCAGAAAAATAAAAAAATACAATTTTTATATCCTATCATACTTGTCGAAAATTGAATTTATTAGCTGTTGTAATAGATTTTTATTGTCCAAATTTCTATAGTTTTTCTTCCCGGTACAATAAAATTAAGTTCATGTGTAATAAGTAGGTTTTTTGATGAATCTTATAAATTTAATGAAATTATTATGACCTAAGAGATTGAGTGAACTGAATAAATCAATGATGTAAATTTAAACAGTGGCTTGAACTGATACATACTATAACTGTAAAGAAGTATGACAAAGTGATAGATGAAGTAAAAATAGAAGTTGAATGAAATGTGTTGAACAAAGTTGAAGACGACAAGAAATTCGTAATTGAGAATTATCATTGACTTATATTAACTTCGTTTTTTCTTGCTTATGACAAGAAAATACACTCTTTCTTATTAAGAACCAACTTGATATCTTATCATAGAATGACAATGATGAAATATCTATACATTAAAAAAAAAAAAAAATACCAAACTTAGACATAGCAAATTTCTTGAAATTCATGTATAATGCGAGAAGTTTTACTGGAAATATAGAAGATACAACATTGAAAGATGTGAATGTTTCGAAGTACTTTATCAGAAATAAAAAAAAAAAAAAAAAAAAAAAAAAAAAAAAAAAAATGCGCTGAGATTCGCTATAAAAAATTTTAGGAGAAAGTTTAAGCAAAATTTAAAATCAAACATGCTTTTAAATGGGAACACAAATATTAAAACTATAGCACATTAAACAATTTATATTACGTCATCTCAGTTGTATCAAACTGAATAACATGAAAAACAACCACAAACTGAATAAACATGAAAATTATCAATATATGTGGAAAAGTTTCCTTTTTTCACATATAAAAAAAATAACACATTGACGTACGTTAAGATCACGAAACATGCATAATCATATACCGATAAGAGCAACCAATGTTGCGGGGAGATATTCACATGATGGTCAATATCCCATGAATAAATTGATTGATTGAATTTATAATGCTAATTCCAATAGTATTCCACGTAACTTCAACTTCATATGTTACACTATAGATATATTTATTTTTCAAATATATTGACTTTCGAAAAATCATCCTTCAATACAAGAATGATCATAGTAAGAATAAAAGAAAAGATACTAAGCATTGATTTAAAGTGTATTTATTTCGACTTAGCAACAAATCATATGCTTGAAACGAAAATTGCTTCGAACCAAAGTATAACCATCCAATTTCATTGATTCCTACAAGGACATTTTTCTCATCTAATAATTGAATTTTTTTTTCTCATACACATTATAAGTGATGTCCAATCAGGTGTAGAATAGTTGAAGATATCCGACCTCTTTCTAAATATTAATAAGTCACTGTTGAAAAACTTATAAAAATTTCAATTTACACTTAAAGTTTTTTTTTTTTTTATATATATTTCAAAGAATTTTTTCAAATCAATATGTATATTTAAATACTGAAACTTATTCACTTCAATAAATGTATGTTTAAGTTATAAAACTCTTCGTATGTATTGAAAAATTGTAACTTTTCGTCTTCTTCGTATAAATCGATAACTTATACACTAGTTCTTCATCAATTAATCTTCTAAGTAAATCTTTCAAAGGTAAAAACATACTTATAGCTTTGCATTTGTAACATGTTAAATTGTACATGTTTCTCGTGAAATTAAAATTTTATATGTTTTCCATGAAAATATCTGAAATTTTGTAACTTTCACATGAAACATGTACAATTTAACTTGTTACAAATGCAGAGCTATAAGTATGTTTTTACCTTTGAAAGATTTACTTAGAAGATTAATTGATGAAGAACTAGTGTATAAGTTATCGATTTATACGAAGAAGACGAAAAGTTACAATGTTTCAATACATACGAAGAGTTTTATAACTTAAACATACATTTATTGAAGTGAATAAGTTTCAGTATTTAAATATACATATTGATTTGAAAAAATTCTTTGAAATATATATAAAAAAAAAAAAAACTTTAAGTGTAAATTGAAATTTTTATAAGTTTTTCAACAGTGACTTATTAATATTTAGAAAGAGGTCGGATATCTTCAACTATTCTACACCTGATTGGACATCACTTATAATGTGTATGAGAAAAAAAAATTCAATTATTAGATGAGAAAAATGTCCTTGTAGGAATCAATGAAATTGGATGGTTATACTTTGGTTCGAAGCAATTTTCGTTTCAAGCATATGATTTGTTGCTAAGTCGAAATAAATACACTTTAAATCAATGCTTAGTATCTTTTCTTTTATTCTTACTATGATCATTCTTGTATTGAAGGATGATTTTTCGAAAGTCAATATATTTGAAAAATAAATATATCTATAGTGTAACATATGAAGTTGAAGTTACGTGGAATACTATTGGAATTAGCATTATAAATTCAATCAATCAATTTATTCATGGGATATTGACCATCATGTGAATATCTCCCCGCAACATTGGTTGCTCTTATCGGTATATGATTATGCATGTTTCGTGATCTTAACGTACGTCAATGTGTTATTTTTTTTATATGTGAAAAAAGGAAACTTTTCCACATATATTGATAATTTTCATGTTTATTCAGTTTGTGGTTGTTTTTCATGTTATTCAGTTTGATACAACTGAGATGACGTAATATAAATTGTTTAATGTGCTATAGTTTTAATATTTGTGTTCCCATTTAAAAGCATGTTTGATTTTAAATTTTGCTTAAACTTTCTCCTAAAATTTTTTATAGCGAATCTCAGCGCATTTTTTTTTTTTTTTTTTTTTTTTTTTATTTCTGATAAAGTACTTCGAAACATTCACATCTTTCAATGTTGTATCTTCTATATTTCCAGTAAAACTTCTCGCATTATACATGAATTTCAAGAAATTTGCTATGTCTAAGTTTGGTATTTTTTTTTTTTTTTAATGTATAGATATTTCATCATTGTCATTCTATGATAAGATATCAAGTTGGTTCTTAATAAGAAAGAGTGTATTTTCTTGTCATAAGCAAGAAAAAACGAAGTTAATATAAGTCAATGATAATTCTCAATTACGAATTTCTTGTCGTCTTCAACTTTGTTCAACACATTTCATTCAACTTCTATTTTTACTTCATCTATCACTTTGTCATACTTCTTTACAGTTATAGTATGTATCAGTTCAAGCCACTGTTTAAATTTACATCATTGATTTATTCAGTTCACTCAATCTCTTAGGTCATAATAATTTCATTAAATTTATAAGATTCATCAAAAAACCTACTTATTACACATGAACTTAATTTTATTGTACCGGGAAGAAAAACTATAGAAATTTGGACAATAAAAATCTATTACAACAGCTAATAAATTCAATTTTCGACAAGTATGATAGGATATAAAAATTGTATTTTTTTATTTTTCTGCTAAAGTTTAAGTTCTCTGTTAGACAATAAAACGTTTGCCTAGAATAAAATCATAAATTATTCATCATTTATGTACCAACAGTAAAATTATCATTTACATTTTTGTAGATTTTTCTTTTTAACATGACAATGTTTTACATGTAAAGTTTATTTAATAGTAATTTCCGACTTGAAAATGTAGGTAGCATTTATTTTCGATTAGTTTGATTTCAACTGACAAATATATTTCAACATTCGAAGCATATGCGAGTTATGTGAATAAACCATATGCAACTTAGCTAAATTTCAGTAATTAAGTTGTGAAGTTTTATCTTTGCCATAGAAAATACATTTATTTTTACTGATTTTTGTTAAGTGCAACGACGATCTTTTACAAAGTATGTCTTCTTGCAACATGAGAAAAGATGCGAAATGATAAGGACTTGTCTGGTATGCTTTCAATTCCTTGAGAAATAAATTTAGCTTAACTAGAAGACTTGTTCCGATTCTGAAGTGTGCTATTTCCTATCGTAATTTATAATTTTACATAATACTTGGTTTAAAAGTTGAAAAAGTTTGCACAAATTTCCTATGTAAGTTCTGCTTCACTGAAAAGTTATCGGTCACAAGCAATAAAAATTCCACTTTGTTTGATTAATGTTATGCATGTGTTAATTATCATGTGTAATATCAGTTTTATTTGTGTCTTTCGAAAGCGAGCATTCATAAATTTAAAAGGATATTTCAAACTATTTTCAAAATATAAGTATCTTTTACAAGTTTTTTCCGTAATGAACTTTGCTCAGTTATATTAATATTGAATATTCATCTTACAAAATAAGCGTCTTGTAAAACACATTCCGTTTCAGTTTTCTGAAATTTATGTATAAGTTATTTAGAAATTATGGGTGGAAGTTAAAAATCTCTGTATTAATGATATATTGTCAGCACCTCTCAAATAAAAAAATTCATGTATAATTTAGTTTGTCCAGATGATGTTCAATTTTACGTAGTAACAAACTCTATATTTTTCAAATTTATGCTAGTTTTTCACAAGAAAAAAAATATATATTCTTTAAGTTTGCCTAGCAAACTTTTTTTAGTATTTAAATTTTCTAAGTACATTCCATCACATGAGTAGTTAACTATTTCCACTAAGGAAAATATCTTATTATTTTAGTGTGTTTGATTGATGTTAGATTTTTATGTTTCTGATTGGTGATTTGCATATACTCTTTTAAAAACTTTACACAATTCGTAACATATATGTTAGAAATAATAGTATATCGCATCTGAGATTGAAAAAATTTATAACTATTATCATGTAAAGAAGGTTAAATTTTAAAAACATGTCGTTGAATATGAGTGTTACCATGAAAAAAGTTAACTAAATTACTTGTGATTTCCTTTCAGAGTATAAAAAGTTTCTTTCAATTTATCTTAAGATGTTTTAAAAGTCTTGCAGGTGATTTTCAAAACTTGAATGCATATCTACAATGTATTTAATATCTACAATTTATTTAATATTTTCCCCCAATTCACCTTTCAAGTAAAATAAACCTTAGTCAGCATGTATTGCACGAGTTAATACGACACCTTAACGTATATTATTACAAAGTAAATTGTCTAAGTCTTTCTTGAAGTAACATAAATTTCCAACTTGTATTGATTTTCCGATTGAAAAGTAGAGGTGAAATTTTTTCTTTGGAGTATCTATAACTAATATTTATTTTAAATCTCTTACTATTTTTCTTCTATGTAACAATTTTGTTAAGTTTTACCCGTATTGTAGCATATAATCCCACTGAGTTTGAACAATATTCAATGTTTTAAATAATAGAAAAGTTTTCAAGTAGAAATGATCTTAAATTCTCCAAGTGAATCATACTTTTTGGAAGAAAGTCCATGCGAATTCTACCTTCACTTACTAATATGTCTTTGAAATCCACTTTATTCATTCCAAGTTTTCACAAACATTTCATTATGAAAACGGCAAAGTAGGAAAACGATAATCTCAAAGACCTGCTGACACATCACAGCATCACCCGCTGCTTGCGCGTCGATGCTGTTGTTCTTGCTGTACAAATCTCCCGACCTGTTCCAACAAGTTTTAGCATGACTCATCCTCCGATCTAAAAATGCCGGCGAATGGCGTATCACCTACCGCTACCCTGATTGGCTAATTACCGTCACCTGCTTATCTTCCCATTTAAAGATGTGAATTTTATATGTAAAGTGAATTTTTACGCTAATGCTTAAATTCTTTGCTATAGAAAGTTCAAATATGTTAGTTTTTTTTCTCTTATATGTTACATTTTAAACACATGATACGAAATTTTTACGTTATGTTTATCTTAGAAATTTTAAGTATATTATTTTTTTTTCTTATTTAACATTAACCTAAGAGTTTAATTGTATATGAATAGTAAATTGTCACGTTAAAGTTTAAGGATATGATATTTTTGTGAGGTAAATTTTCGTGTAAAGGTTAAAATTCTTTATCTTTGAAATTTTTATTCTGTTAAATTTCCCATTATTTAACATTAACCTAAGAAAATAATTGTGTATGAAAATGTCGCGTATTGTTTAAATTGTTGTCGAAGAAAGTTTAAGTATGTTATTTTTTTTTTCTTCTCTAATTTAGCATTATTCTTACACATTTTAAAGATAAAAATTTTATGCGTGAAATAAATTTTCGCATATTGTTTCAATTCCTTACCTTATAAATTTTTAGTATTTCTTTTCTTCTAATTTAGCGTTATTCTTACACATTTGAAAGACATAATTTTTATATGTGTGGTAAATTTTCGCGTATTATTTAAATTATTTGCCTTATAAATTTTTAGAGCTTCTTTTTTTATCTTATTTATCGTTGATATAAGAGTATGTTTGTACATGTGAAGTTAATTTTCACGTTCAATTTTAAATTCTTTGCCTTGTAAATTTTTAGTGTTTCTTTTTTCTAAAAGTTAGAGTTGTCATTATACATTTTAAAGACATGAATGGCAATGTTTGAATTCTTTGTCGTAGAAATTATAGGTATGTTATACTTTCCTCCTGCATGTCAAATTTAAAGTCGTGATTTTTATGTGTAAAGTAAATTTTTGCGTTAATGTTAAAGTTATTTGTCGTAGAAAGTTTAAGTATGTTACTTTTTTCTTTTATTCAGCGATATTTTAAATACATGATTTTTATATATGTAGTAAATTTTCACTCAAATGTTAAAATTATTTATCGTAGAAATTTTAAGTATGCTAATTCTTCTTACATGTCACATTTTAATGTCGTGATTTTTATATGTGAAGTAAATTTTTACGTTAATGCTAAAGTTATTTGTCGTGCAAAGTTTAAGTATGTTAGTTTTTTTTCTTTTATTTAGCAATATTTTTACATATTTTAAAGACATGATTTTTATGTATATAGTAAATTTTCGCGTAAAGGTTAAATTTATTTGTCGTAGAAATTTTAAGTATGCTAATTCTTCTTACACGTCACATTTTAAAGTCGTGATTTTTATATGTGAAGAAAATTTTTTACGTTAATGTCAAAGTTATTTGTCGTACAAAGTTTAAGTATGTTACTTTTTTTTTTCTTCTTTTATTTAGCGATATTTCTACATATTTTAAAGTCGGGATTTTTATGTGTAAAGTAAAATGTTACGTTAATGTTAAAGTTATTTGTCGTAGAAAGTTTAAGTACGTTACTTTTCTCTTGCATGTCATATTTTAAAGTCGTGATTTTTATATATGAAGGGAATTTTCGAGTAAAGGTTAAATATTTATCTTAGAAATTTTAAGTAAGTTACTTTTTTTCTCTTATTTAGCGATATTTTTACTCATTTTAAAGTGATTTTTATGTGAAAAGTAAATTTTTTACGTTAATGTTAAAGTTATTTATTTTAAAGAGTTTAAGTATGATACTTTTTTCTCTTATTTAGTGATATTCGTACACATTTTAAAGACATGATTTTTATTCGTAAAGTAAATTTTCACGTTCACTTTTTTTATAAGTTTATTTTTTATAATAATAATAATAAAATCTGATAATTATTACTAAATATTATCTTTATATTTAATAAATTTCATAATTACTCCAATTGCAACAACTGTCTACGCTAAAAACCCATTCGCTACACTATGAAGTCATGAACAAATTATCTATCACTTTAACTGTTTCAAGCAAGATCGTTACACAACAACTCAACTCGCAAACGCGTTGAAGCGTGTTGAAACATCCCTAGTCTCGCTCCCCTCCCTTCTGACGGGTCGATAGTCAGTAGCACCCTCTACCGTGAAACCTGATTGGTCGGTGAAGTCACGTGATCACCCCTCATATATAGACGCTACCGGTTGCCGTCTCGCCATTTCTACTTAGATACCTGAGTGTGAAAGACGTGTTTAATACTTCGTGTTTTTTTCACAGATTTTTTTTTTTTTGTTAGGGTGGAGTGAGGCGGTACCAATTCTTCCTAAAAGAGGTATCGGGCTGGAGGTGGGTCCTCACCTTTAATAAATAATTTTTCAAAATTTATTAATTGTAATTCTAAAGTCTTAACTTATTCAAAATTAGTTAGGGAAGGCTGGGTGGGTAGATGAGTTACCATGAAGGCAACGTCCGATAGTCGATATTTTAACAATTGTTTGGTAAAATATTGAAATGTCACGTGTAGCTCGGGGTTAGGGTTCTTTTTGACCCTTAGCAAATGGCCTTCCTTTTATTAACTTTTCAAATTTAACATTTTTTTTTTATTTTTTTATTATTTTTTTTATTTTTTATTTGTGTAACTTTGTTGCAGGTATTTTAACTTGATTAAAGGATATGTAAGTAACTCGCTAGAAAACCAAACAGTCAATCAGGAGTTAACTTTTGGTCACATGTTTAAAACTTATCAGTCACAAGCGAGCATTTAGCTGACCGATCAGAATTCGTTGCCAACACCTGAAAACTAAATTTGGTATATATCCAATGTTATCACCACTTAAAACGTAAATCTTAACATAGAACGACGTCATTAGTAAAAATACCTATCACTCTAACTTATTCGTTTAGAAGCAGCCCTAGAACAATTCAGCTCCATCTTAAATGTAAATCGACACTAAAAAGTGTTGCCACCGCTCAAAACTTTGATATAAAACAAATTATGACGTCATATCTACTGTGGCGTCACGCAATAAAAGCCTATCACTCTAACTTATTCACTAAGAAGCAGTCCTAGAACAACTCAACCCCGTCTGCTAGATAAATCGAAACTTAAAAAGTGTTGCCACCGCTCAAAACTTTGATATAAAACACATTATGACGTCATACCTACTGTGACGTCATACACAAACAGCTTATAATGAAACTAAAACAACAGCAGGAGGGGAACAACTCAACTCCACTTCCGGTCACGTGACTTCCGGTGACGGCATATCCTGTGATATCACTTCCTGTGACGTCATATCCGGTCACGCCCCCATACCATACCGTCGCTCGGTCAGTCCATGGCTCAGGACTGTCCTTTTCTAACTACTTGCAGACTTGAATAAAACATCTCAATTCTAAAACAAGCAGTGGTAAGATACCCCCATATTCAACTATAAATTTTATAATTTTTTAACATATAATAAAAATATTAACTAGTAAGGAAATAATTTATACTTCCTAACTCTAAGATTGAACAAAGGTCCAAAATTTATTGTTTTTTTAATGAATATTCTGCAATGTAGTTTTATACTTGGAAGTAAGATTAAGTGAAGTAATGATTAAACATTGTACACAAAACTGTTTATTTGGATTTAAATAGTGCTTGTAAATGTACATACTTTCATGAAATTAAATTAATAGAGAACTCCAAAATGTTTTTTTAAAAGATGGCTTTTCTTTTTATGAAACAAGAATAGAAATTTAACTTAAAAGAAAGATCCTCCAAAGTTAAAAGTTGACCAAGCATAGCAGTATTTGTTAATAAAAATACTTATATCTTTATACAAAGTAGTTTAATACATTTTCATAATAGTATAATATATATACACCTTAAATCACTTCTCAGTGTCGCTACATTTAAAGATTAATGTTATTTTTCATTAGTAGTTTTTAGGCAGATTGAGTGTTTTTAAAAGTGTGTGTGTGTGGTGGTGGGGGGATGGATTTCGGTGGTTTTAGAAGGGAGGGACGCATGGGTATTTTCTCGAAAAGCAGGGTAATTGATGGTGATTTTATTCATGGTAACAATTTTAGCACTGCATAAGCTTGTTTGAGGATGTGTGGGAAATAATTGTTTTCAATGTCCGTGAAAGATCATTTCTTGCAAGGTATCATTAATCTCCAAAATATTTGTGTTTTTAGTCCCTCCTCCCATCTTTAAATTTTATTTTTCAGCCAAGTAGAGACATTTTACAGTAAAAATTTTAATATATCAAAGGCTGAAAAACATAATCCGAGTCGTGACAGTAAAAAAAAAGCCTTTTTATGTAGCCAAGAATCTTTTTCGAGGTGAACAATTAAAAAGATGTACTTGTGTACTGTTGTGGGTGAAGTTTTGGCACTTAGTTTACCTTTATTTAAGTTGTGGTTTTATGTGGCAGGTTAGCAAAATGAGATTTATTTAGTGTTTTGTACTGAACACCCACACGCTAGTATATAACCTTTTTGCTTCCAAAAGATCACCGTTCGGGTGTCCTCGCCCTTTGAAAAATCATAATTCACTCTAGCCACCACCTCGAACATAGGAAAAAAAAAGTTGTATATGTCTCGATTGTTAACTTTTTTCCTTTGCAACTAAACGCTAAAGCAAAGATGTTTCCAGTGGGGACATAACACTTTAACTCCTTACGTAACGTATATAATATAAAACGTTGAAAGTACAATGTAAACAAATTAATTGCGATTTAGCAATTAGCAACAATAATATAAAAATGTGGAAGTAGGGTGCAAATAAAATTCTTAAAAAGGGAAATGCAGCTTCGATTAAATAATATCGGTACTCGTCCGTTAGAAGTGTACCAGATAAAAACCGCCAAATTGGTGATAACTCATCCAGTAAGAATGCGATATGCCCCTTCTCCCTTTTTCTTTGGCGATTTTGCACCAAGTATGGTTCCATTACAACTTGGCATCCATTTTGACAAACCGGTACAATTCAGTAGTGTCAATTCAACTTGGCGGCATTTTGTAAAGTTTCCAACTGGAGGGGCGTATAGCGCATTTTAACTACTCTTCCAAACAACCATCTAGAGGTACTCAGAAATTGAACAAAACAACAACACCACCACCAATTCAGCTAAAAAAATCTCTTGTGGTATCTTATACTGCTTCTGTTCCAAACTTGCTACTGGTATCGGGATTGATATGCTTTCTAAATTTGGTGATTTCCAAGTAAACGGTTGCATTAGTGCAGAAGAACTAAAAAATATTACAAACAGCATTTTTAATGTGCTGAAGACTTTTTCCATTTCTGACTATTATTGAATAGCAAAATCTCCTTCCAAGCTTTTTAATGTGAAATATTTCATGTGTTTTAAGTTCAATTTGAGATCATCTTTCTCTTTGGGTAACAATATGGTTTCAACTTATATTCTAATATCTTATTCATATTTGTGTTTATCCTTTATCATTCAATCCAATTGCATATTGTTACACATATTTTAGCTCTTGCTAACACTAAATCATCAACAGTGCATAAACTTCAAAAGTTTTAATTTAGTTCTAAACAAAAGTCTTTTTTTTTTTTTGTTAAAACAGCTTGATACATTCTAAAAATTAACCAATATTTTTGTACATCTTAATAAGTAGATGATATTTATATTAAAAAAAAAATAGCATTTTAATTGATATATGTAAAATAATGTTCGTGCGAATTTTATATTTGTACACGAGGCAATCAAAAAACGAAACGTCCCTTCATTTTTTACGGTAAAAGTGCTCTTTTGTAAATTTTAAACTCTTCCAATGTAAACAAATAGCAGACGACGCTCTTCATAACTAGACGTTCGTAAAAGCAAGGCTAAACTCGATTCAAAAGACGCCGAGAACTGACTTAACGATTTAAACCGGTTTCAGTTTAGTCGGGTTTCGTAACCAAAAAAAATTACGTTTACGAACGCACCCAAAGAAAGAAAAGAGTGAGGGGCTGGTGGCCAGAAGCCAAACTGGCCTAAAGGGATATCCGAGCTAAAGTTACCCCCTAACGCCCTAACCTTTTCAGTAACGTTAAATTTTGGCCCGCCAATCGACCTAATTATCTGTTCAAGTATTGATTATCAAGATTCAGCGCCGAAGTCTCTTTGTGAAAAAACTCCCGAGGGTAAATAAAGAGGGTCAGGAAACCGTAAAAATTGGATGTAACCTAACTGAAACGATTACTGCTGGGTAGGGGGTAAATTGAATTGATCTCGTGTTTCGTCGCCTGCTGGTGTTGTAATGAATTTTCTCTCTTCAAAACAAGCTTCACATTATCAGATTACCCGAAAAAATACTTCTTCCATAGTAAAAAAAAAAATGCACCCTTTTTTTAAAAAAACCCGCAAATACCCTCATTTTCAAATTACCCTCCAAAATACCCGCCAACCTTTAAAATACCCGGTTTGCGGGTAATTACCTGCCAATTGGCAACACTGGATCACAAGTACGCACAGAGAAGAGACCCCGTTTGTGACGTCACACTCGTTTCCCGAAGGTAGGATCGGGCCCGCTAAAAAGACACTAGCGCGTGAATGCGCTCTCGAGAAGGCCCTGCTTTATGTCAGAAGTTGGAACTAAAAAAACGAACATTTTATCAAATAATAATATAACCCATAAGAACACAGTTTTTCATGTAAATCCCTTACATGCATTGCAACTTTTATGCAAAATTGCAACTTCTTGAGCTCAGATCGAATTTCCATAGTGTTTGACAACTAAGAACGGAAGATATATTCGGAACTATTTACTAACTTCGTTTTGGTCCCAAAAACTTGATTGAATACATTGTTGTCCACAACGAATCTGTCTATTCCTAGTTGACATAAAAATATCGCCAAGCCAATTTGGCACCATTTTGTAGACGATAAAGATTCACATTTTTACCGCGAATGCGCAACTGCGATTTTATGGTAACCCTAATTGGAAGGCGTTGGAGGAGAGAAGATTTTTTTTGGTGGTCATTTTGAAATTGACTTTCAGCTTGCGGTGTACCATCGCCACGTTTTGGCTTTGTCGTCAACTTTTTAAAATCACAGCAACCCATACACGTAAATTAGGAATTTACCAACAAATCTAGTTGCTAAGATTCAGACTTCATTGGATAGCGGAAAGTGGGTTTATTAGCCCTCCGAAGATTTTGCCTCATCAACCTTAATAGGACAGATTTCAGTCAATAAATATCGCCAAATGAAATATGTTTGAATTGAGCTTGGTATCTGGATAATAGAACATGAGTAAAAGCTGATAAGTCTGAAGTATGGGAATAAAAACGTGTGTAAAAGAGGCCTATTAGTGAAAGTGACTTCCCCAAAACTTGATGTAATGCAATCATATCGACAATGAATCTATCTATCGAATTTCAATTCAATTTGATGAGGGATGTAAGATTATTAGCAATCCCAAGCGCCAGTTGAAGTAAGAAAAAGCTACCTTTTATTGACAGTGACACCCCCCAAAATTGATATAATGCATCCTAATCGACAACGAGTCTACCTGTTAACTTTCAATGCGATTGGATGACTGCAAGTTGGTTTTTTAATATACTGAAGATAGAAGATTATGTAAAAGCAACCTTTTAGCGACAGTGACAACCCCAAAACTGTACGTAATGCAACCGTATCGACAGCTAATCTAACTGTGAAATTTCAGGCAGATTGCATGACGGCAATATGTTTTATAGTATTCTAAAGATAGATAGTGCTTCGAGACGGCCCTGCATAAAGATGGAGTCTTTTTTTTTTCTACAACAAAAAGATCGCAATCCAAAGCAAGTTTGCAATCTCTAATAGGATTTTCTGGAAATCAAGAATTCGTCTTTCTCAGAAGTTATTATTCTTAACATTTTTAGCGGATATTAAACCAAAATTAGAATTTATTTTTAATCAAAATATGCTTTTTAATACTATACTTACCTTTTAATATTATATTGACTTTTAATACTACACATGCATTGGCATATACTACAATGCAATTCAAAGAGAAAATTATGTTTGAGTAATACTGCATTCACTAGAAGTAAGATTGTAAAAATTAATACAGGAATACGAAAATAGTTAGGTGGCTACCAAATTTAAATATTAAGTAAACACTATTTTTATTTTAATTGAACGAATTACAAAAGCTTTAAACATGTATTTTAATAAATAAAAAATTCAGTTTCAGCCACTGAGTTACAATACTGAACTGGAGTAACTACTCCCTGTCACTTAACAACAAGCGACCAAACGAGCTTCCGCGGAAGGGTATTCAGACAGCCAAATAGGCAAAACATCCTCTTCTCCCAGTTGCCTAGCGCGTTATATTAAAACATTCTGCGAGTTTCCGCTTTTCAAGCTATGCAACTTGATTAATTATTATTCTTTTTTTTTTTTTTTTTTATTATTATTTTAGAATAGTAATTTCTTGTGGAGTATTTAATTGCAGAAACAGATAGGGAAAATTGTTAGAGGATGGAACGGAACTTCAATTCCATATCTTTAAGTTTAAGCACATAGTGCGAGCGTAAGTCTTTTTTATATACATTTTGGATATTAAAACTAACTTGTAAGGAATAGTTAGTTTTTTATAGTGATTTAATGAATTTATAATTAATTTTTTCAAACCAATTTATTGTTCAGATACTTTTAATGACTGGTTAAATACATAAATACTTTTTTTATGCATTCGTTTACTACTTTTTTTCGGTAAATCGAATGCTAGATATAATTAGGAACCTGTATTCAGCTTTTTAGATATGAATATTTTCAACAAAAATCTGTTTCGCAAAAAAATATGCTCTAATATTGGAACCGAAAATCAATCGCCGAAATACTATGCTTTTAAGCTTTACATGTGATAAGCTTTTATGTTCAACTATTTTAAATTTCACTTGTATGTATAATTGAGCAATCACACAGGAATGTACTAAGTGTATAAAACTATGATTTTTCGAACAAAGCTCATGATGTTGAAGGAAAACTGCCAAACTACTATAAATATCAATTTTTAATTAAGAATTATAATAAATGAATATCTATTACCTGACAAAAATTAAATTTTATCATCAAATTGAACACGAAGTGTGTTTTGAAGACCTTCACGAGTCACAAATGGCGAAGCAAATTATATATCAGTATCTTAGATTACGTTTAAAACATTACGGTAAAAATTTAAATTTAAAGGAAATACATAAAAATAATCTAA
Source organism: Linyphia triangularis (assembly GCA_963978545.1). Classification (NCBI taxonomy): domain Eukaryota; kingdom Metazoa; phylum Arthropoda; class Arachnida; order Araneae; family Linyphiidae; genus Linyphia; species Linyphia triangularis. Next base: position 34,631,342 of record OZ021730.1, read on the forward strand.
CTTAAAGACAGAAGTTGGTAAATTCTCTCTGGTATAGTTGCTTTTCAATTAGACCACATGAAATGTAAATATTTCAGATATTACACATTGAAGGGATAATCATAATTTTGAAAAAATGTTTGTGTGAAGTTCTGTACATTTAATTTTATTTAATTTTTGTGCAAGAATTAAGTACATACAATTTTCAAAAGCATGTCTTCCAAATTAGCTATTTTCAAAATTATCTAATTAAAAGAATTATTAAAACACCATGATTGAATTGCAATTGCGATTCGTTTTAGAGTTTAAAATATTTTGCACAACCAGGATAACGTTTAATGTCTTACAGCATACATACTACAGTAGTAATACAATAATGTTTTTTCTCTTATTTAAATTGCCCCACTATTTCAAGACGCGTTTATACATAATATACTTAATAACATTACTTAAATAGACTTAGGAAGATATCAGTGACTCTACTCTTAATTTACAACGCTACGTTTCTTATTAAAAAATATTCATTTAAATCAAAAGAACTAAATATAAACGTTTGAACTTGAAATTTCATAATTCATTTAATAATTTAACTTGGTTTTCCCTTCACGGTGATTAGACGCGAAGAAAAAATTCCCCTCTTTTGCCTATTTGCGCACTCACATTTCGGAATGGGGTGTGATGCGGTCGGCTCGCGGAGTCCGCACTCCAGTCTTAGTTCTTTAGCTCAGTGGTTTCAGCACAGTTCTTTAATATGGTAATCAATTTCAAAAGCATAAAATCATATTTATGTTACAATATAAAATGTCTGATTATTTATGAATTAATGAAGGATGATATCAATTCTATTTGCAAAAAATACTAGAAATTCAAAAAATTAAATCAAAAAGTAGGGTGAAAAATGTTAAAACCCCAGTTAAAATAAAAATATCCAGGGCTGCCAACTCTAAGATCAAAAGAATTGCTAACAGCGACTTTTTAATTTAATTTTTTTAATTTCTAATATTTTTTAAAAATGCAACTTACAATTCCAAACTCTGTGTCCATAAAGAATAACCAAAATAAAATTCAAAAATAGGCCTTATTGTAAATAAACAACTTAATTCTAAAATAGATATCAAAGACTCATATGTGATGCATAATAATCAACAAAAATAATGTTTTTTAAACTAAATGATAATGGAATGACAGGAAGAGTGACTTCTGACATATTTGCATGAAATATGAATAATAAATCATCAAGCGTGAACTGTATATAAAATTATGTTGTTGTTGTTTCTAATCTCCCTTTTGTGTGACGAAGTCAGACAATATCAGTGATAATTGTGAGGAACGTTTTTTAAACAGATACTACTACTACTACTTAAGGTTATGTGGACTACCTACGTCCCGAAGGGGCGTTCAACGTCCGAAAAAACAAATTGAAAAAATTACATAACTTGCCATAAACTGTCAGATATTATGTATCTTAAATTGGCTAAAAGAAAAAGGAAAAATTCAAACAGCAGTGAGTAAGAATATTCTGTAACATGACAACGATGTCTGATCAGTAGCCGATGTTGTGGGAGGGGCATGACACAAAGTCGAAACAGTGAGAGGGCAATACGAGATGTAAATTTCGAAAAAATATTCAAAAATAGATAGTTATATAAAAAACAGCCGCCAAAAAACGGGTTGGGGAACAAGACAATTCAAGTTGCATAAGAAAAATGACGTTTTTCAAAAATTCGTTTAAGTTCTGAAGGGTTAAAGTTTCAAAAAAATACTCAAAATGAGATAGTTATATAAAAAACAGCCGCCAAAAAAGAGGTGGGAAGACTAGAAAAATCATGAATCATAAGAAAAAAGACATTTTATCAAATTATCCGTACAAACATTGAGGCGAATCAAATTGAGGATTACCCAAAGATATTAAGGATTGCTCTAGGTCTAATTGAATTCATTGGATGTTCATAGTCATAATTATCAAGGTTTTGAATTTCGATATTGTCGTGATGTTCGAGGGAATTAAAAAATGTAAGCGCTTGTTTATAGAAGTGTTCTTTAATGGTAGGGATGTTTAAGCTTTTACGGATGTCGCTGTTTCTGACAAACCAAGGGGCTTTTGCAATATTAAAACGGATTGGTTTATTTTGCTGAGTTTCGAGTTTATCAATTTGATATTCTCTAATACATCCCCAAATTGGGGATGCATAGGAGGCCACTGGACGAAGAACGGTCTTATATAATAAGAGTTTGTTTTGGGTAGTAAGGGGTGATGGGCGACCAAAAATGGGAAACAGTGCTGCTGCCACCTTGCAGAACTTTTCTGAAGCATAAGTAAAGTGTTTATTTCAATTCATTCTGCTGTCAAGATGAACACAAAGATATTTCGTATCTTTTGACCAAGGAATGACTTGATTATACATGGAGAGGGGGGGGGGGGGGGCTTGTTAAGTTTTTTAGAAAAAAGGACAGCGCAGCACTCTTGGTGACATTAATTTGTATTCGCCATTTGTCTAACCATTTTTCTAGTTGTACAGTACCCCCCCCCCCCCAAAAAAAACAGAACGATGGCTATATCTTTTGTTCTAATTGTTGAAATAACAAACAAAAGGTGCCATTGTAAATCGTGGAAGATTTTTAATAATTGTATGTAGTTTTTTTTTATCATGAGGGGTCATCTACATATTAAAACAGAACCAAACTTTAAAAAGTTCAATAGCAACCTCATAATATTATTCCATATTTGGATTCAGGATTAAAAAAGAATGAGAAATACAAAAATTTGTAATTTTCTAATGAATGGTTTGTAATTTAAATGATAAAAAGAAAATGATAAATTAATGTTAAAAAAAAATTTGGTTTTTTGGCCATAAATACTTAAATAATTAATATATTTCAGTAATTTTTTTTTTTCAAAAGGTAGTTTGTAAATGGCCAAACATAAATAGCAATCAGCTTTTGAATCAATTTCTTTTTTAATAATTAATTATTAATTAATAAAGCAATTAATTTTTTTTTTTGAATAGAAGCATATATTTTTTTTGCTTTCATTAGATTTACCATGGTCTAAAACCCCCCCATAAATTTTTTTCTTTCCATTTTGACTATTAGTTCTCGATTTTTTAGAGAAAATGTAAAAAATGCTCACTTTAAGGGACCGTATAGTAGACGACTTTTGAAAACTATCAAAGATTAATTCAAGGTAAACTAGAGGTGTGGAAAATCGCATAACGTTCAGTTATCGTATAACCGATAGTTTAAAAACTAAGAAACACGCTTTAATAGGAAAGTGAACTAAAAAGTGGAAGATAATTTTAAATAAGTTTGAAATAAGAATAGTGATTAACAAGAAATATTTATTTTATCGTAAAAAAGCGTGGGGTGCTTGATGTCAATTTTTGTAAATATTTAATGACAGATATTGGTAAAAGTAGAGCCATTATGAAAATATCTTAAAAAGCACCCCACACTTTTTTACGATAAAATAAATATTTCTTGTTAATCACTCTATTCTTATTTCAAACTTATTTAAAATTATCTTCAACTTTTGTTTCACTTTTCTATTAAAGCGTGTTTTTTAGTTTTTTAAATTATTAATTATTTTTTCTGTAAACTATCATTTTTTTTTTTTTTAATTTGCTTTCTTAAATTCCATTTATTTAAAACAAAATTTTTTAAGCAATTTCAATAAGTTATCCTTTAAAAATTTTACTGAATCATGTGACTTTTTCATTTTATAAATAATTTCAACGATCTAGTTACATTTGTGTTTATAGTGAAATATTTCTGTAAAATATTCATGCTTTGCTAAATACTGTTTACTAATGCCTACATTTAATATTTATTAATTTTCTAATTATCATTAGTATTCGTTATATTTCTGCAATTACAGTTTTCGATATTTTATTTATTTCTTGTGAAGAATGCACATCTTTAATGTTGTAAATAAATTATGTTACTTTTGCATTTACTTGCTATTTTTGTATTAATCTTAAACATGACACTATAAATCCAAGTACTTTCTATGCAATTTTAGACTAATACTTGTATTTTTTAATCTTCGTGAAACGCGCCACATTAACCGTTCGATTTCTCCCGCTGTGAAGAACCTTAAAAATACCTTTCGTTTTATGGAAATTCTCCCTGAAGATCGGTCAGAAAATCGTCGAAATATTTTCGCTCATAAGTGACGTGTTTTTCAACATAATGCAACGAAATTTGGTATATAGGGTAAATGATGAATTCTGAATCGAATGAAATGATAAAAAATAAGGGTTCGTATTGAAATTTTCGAAGATAGCGTTACTTTTACTTAGTATACGGTCCCTCAAGAAAAAAAATTGCATCAGATATATAGAAAATCGCAAGCAAAACATTTTGGTGCAAACCGTAAGATTCTACAATAATTAGAACCGACGATATAGCTATCGTTCTGGGTTTTTTTTGGTTTTTTTGCGTACTGTACAATATGGGCCTGCATTTTTTCCCTAAGGAATTGGTAGTTGTGGGAAGTAGCAAGGATGGCAGTATCGTCAGCAAATAAACTGAGGGTGGTGTGCTGAATTTGGGGAATATCATTAGTATAAATATTAAAAAGGAGGGGGCCCAGAACTGAGCCTTGGGGAGTGCTTGCATTAACTTTTCTAAGGGTGGAGAAGTGCTTGTTAACCTGGACTGAGAAGTTTCTATTATTAAGATAGGAGTGGATAATATGGGTGAGAAAATCAGGGGCTCTAATGAGTGTGAGTTTGTAAGCAAAACCAGTGATCCAGACTTTGTCAAATGCTTTGGCTACGTCAAGGTTTAAACCTCCGACTTTCTTTTTAAAAATTATATTACTAGTGATAAACTCCGTGACTCGAAGGAGTTGGTGTGTGGTGGAGAGTTTTCTCCTAAAACCAAATTGTTGGGGGATCAAAATATTGTTATCATCAAGGAAAGTGGTGAGTCTATTCTTAATGATTTTTTCAGCGACCTTCCCCAGCATAGGGAGAAGTAAAATAGGTCGATAACTGGTCGGGTCAGTTGGATCTTTGCCATGTTTTTTGATGGGGATGAAAACAGCTGATTTCCAAGAGGTAGGAAAGGTGTGAAAAGTCAACATAGCATTAAGTAAAAAGGTGAAATAATCAATTATTTTAGGAGGAAATTTTTTTACCATTTTGTTAGTAATACCTTCCCTACTGGGTGCCTTTTTAATTTTGAGGGCTTTGACATAACCAATAACTTCATCTGGGGTCACTGGGTTAGTTTCGTGGGGGGGGGGGGGATGTTGATAAAATTTTTAACAGTGTTCGACCATATTATCATGATTATGGAATTTGGTGGGATTATTTTGAAATTTCTGTTCATATGTGTCTGCAAAAATATCTGCCTTAGAATTTGTGGTATATGCAGTTAAATTGTTCGCCTGAAGGGCAGGAATGGTAGAGTTGGTTCTTTTAAGATTTTTAACAGTTTTCCAAATGGTATTGTCTTCAGTAGCAAGAGCAGCAATTCTGTCAGTCCAGGTAGTTTGGGTGAAGTTCCGAAGTAATTTGGTAATTCTGTGTTGGTATTTACTAAGAAGGCGTTTAGAACGGGGGTCTCTATTATTTTGCCAGTCCTTGCTATACCTATTTTTAATATTAATGAGTTTCCGAATGTGGGGGGGGGGAGGGTATAGATGTCGTAATTGAGAGTTTTGGTGGTAGAGGAGATAGCATGGGCATTTTTAATGGTGGAGGTAAATTAATCAACAGCATTATCGTGGTCACCAGCATTATTAATCGTGTTGGGCAGCGAGTAGGTATGTTCAAGAATGTTTTGAAAAGTTTTCCAATTAGTGTCAAAAGTAGTGTAGGGGGCGGGGTAAGTTAGCATTAAAGTCAGTAAGAATGGGGTTGTGATCAGAAGAGAGTTCAGGCATGGATTTGATGGAGAAATTAAAGTTGAATTCTCTGATTAACATGATATCAATAGCATTAGAAGTAGGATTTGCACCGTAGGTGCCAAAGCGAGTTGGGGTAGAGGGGGCAGCAATTTCAAAGTTGTTGTTATCAGCGTACTGAGTTAGGAGCCTTCCTGCTCTGTTTACATTATGGTTCCATCGATGGTGTTTGGCATTAAAGTCCCCACAAAGAATTATACTATTATTAATATTTGCGATGGAAATAATATCATTAATAAAGGTGGCATAAGGGTGATTTGGAATGTAAACAGAGGCAATAGTAAAAGGGGCGGAGCTGGCCGGAGTGACAGTAACGATAGTGGCCTCGATACGTTGTAGGGGGGGGGGGGGGCATTGTGATGAGGAATAGAGTTATTAATGAAAATGGCTGTTCCATGAAGAGGAGAATTATCATTTCTAGTTGATCTATCGTTTCTATAAAGAGAGTAATTGGGAATATTAACTTTAATAAAGGGGGGCAAGTTGGTTTCCTGTGAGAGGATTAGATCGGGGAGATATTTAGAAAAAAGTTCCTGAGTTCTGCAATTTTAGTGGGTAGACTGTTTGCGTTCCAGTGACATACTTGAAATCCAGCAATTTTGTTATTACACATTGGCGGTTACATTTGCAAGTTTTAAAAGTAATGGCATGATGGAGGTGAACATTTTCATCATATCTCGAATAGAGTCGAATATTTGTTGAGATTGTTTAGCATTTTCTTTTAAGATAGTATAGAGGTCGTCGGGGATTTGATTGTTGGAGTTGGTGGGTTTGTTTACATTAGGAGATTCGTTGGGATTTGAGCTGGTAGCTTGCGCATAAGAAAATCCATTATCAGTACGAGTTACGACGAGAGTTTACATAACCTCTATTGATGTTGTTCTGATTAGTTTTTATGTTGTCTTGTTGTTGACGATTGTTTTGAGAGGGGTTTTCAGTGTTTACAGGGTGTTTTTGGATAAGTTTAGGGAAAGCATTACAGCCTCTATAATTAGCGGGTTGATCTCCTTCATAATTAGCACATTTATGGGAGTTGTCAGTGTTTTTGTTAGGGCAGTGTGAAGAATTGTGGGTGCCAGGCCACCTAACACATCGGGGTTTAATCGAACAGTTACTGGAGCTGTGATAAAAGCCTTGACACCGCCAGCACTGGCTCGAATCCCGGTCTGTTGAATTTCTCAACTTCGACAGACAGGTAGATCAGTTTTTTAATCTTAAAGATGGTTTCATCGAAATTTTTGTCTTGGTGATTTAGGATGATTTGATACATAGGGAGAGGGGCATTCGTTCGATATCTTTTCAACTGAACAGTTCTTTCAACAGAGTCCCATTTCCTCTAGTTCTTCAAATATTTCAGCTATGTCAGTATTAGTGGGGAGTCCTTTGATAACTGCTTTTAGGGGTCTGTCCTGGATTGGCTTAATAACATAGTAGTCTATTTGTTTTTCGCTTAAGAGTTCGGTGAGTTTCCTGTGATCAAGTTCGTTAGAGGGGTAGTGCGAATGATTGTATAGATTAACATTTAAAAAGATAACTCATAGTCATATTGATTTTAAATATCTCGATTATTCTTATAATAATTTTAATATTAACTAAAAAATAATATTTAAAAATGATTACCTAAATAATAAATATTATAAAGTAAATCATTTATAAAAAATATAAATGCAAGAATTATGTAAAAAATGAAATTTCTGATAAAGAATCGCATTTTTGTAAATAAGAAAATATCATGTGAAGGGTGAAACAGAAAGTAAGCTATTTTAAGAAGAAATAGAATCAAAGAAAGGATTTTAAGAACATTCAACGTAATTTATCAAATGCTAGGGGGAAAAAAAGAAAGAAAAAAAAAATTCTGAGAGTAGAAATTTCTGAATCTACCCAGCCATATATTTTAAAACATCAACTTACCCAATTCTGTCACATTGATTCTACTTTAAATTTGTTTTCCATGAACACTACAAATTATTCACCCTCAAGTTAAAATTTTTTAATTAAAACAGGACAAATTGTTAATTTGCTCGATTGTCTTAATTCCAAATTGACAACAAAAGAAAAGAGATTATTTACTTTTTGCCTAACATCATATTCAAAGAGTCTAAAGAGTAAAATAAGCTGACTGAAAGAAAGAGAAGTCAAATACATATACCAACGAAAACCAATCAACCCATTTGGAAAAAGCTCTCCCAGCAAAGGAATTTTCCTAACATAAGCAAAAAGCCTTTCGGAGGGGGGGGGGGGGGGAGAAGGGAAAAAAGAAAGCATCCACTTCTTCCCCAATCCTTAAAGTCATTCACACCTACTCCCCCATCTGTGTTATTCAATTTCATAAAAAGTTGCGTCCAATACGTTTTCCTCCACCCACATTCTTCTTTCCCCACCCCAAAACACGTAATGTACATCAAAACAAAACTAAAACATCTGTTCCGAAACCGACATATAAACTTATCTAAATGAATAAAATTGGCTCTGAAGTCGAATAAATTAATGATACATCAACTTGAAAATCATAATGAAATAAAATGAAAGGAAATATAAAATAAAATTTATAGCGTTAATAAATTGCCCAAAGGTTATTCAAATACGAAAACTTCTGTCAATATTTTATAACGATTATATCTACTTTTACGTAGAAATTAGGTCAATACTATCTGCTACCACATCAATCCTTTCAGGCAAGTTATTTCAGGAATAATAGATGTAACAGTTAGATCGCAATATCAGAATATCAGTAACAAGGTGAAAAATAAAATATTTTTCACTTTATAATGAAATCCCAGTTAATTGCCTTTCATTTAACCCTTGGTTCGGCAAGCGACCTTGTTCCTGGAAGTTGGTCATGCGTAGGTCAAATGTCCTTAAATTAAAACTTTCTTGCATACTATTAAATTCGTGACAATATATAAAAATAAGGGGGTATTTTAGTTAAAAATACAGCATTATTGAACAGAATTAAGTAAATATATATTTAATAACTTGAAAAAAACTGTAATATGGCTTTGATTATGTGCTGCTATCTCTTGAGAAACCAAAAGTTAGGCTCTGTTTGGACAGTGGGAAAGAGGATTGGTATGTTACTCAAGGCATTAAAAAAGTCACTTTGCAATTTTTCACCTGAATGTATTTTTGCAAATTTAAAAAAGAAACCGACTGTTAATATCGATAACCAAATACGGTACAGACTTTTTTTTTTTTTAATTTTCCAAGTTCCATACGTTATACATTGTAGATTTTGAAATATAATTTCTTTTCATTTACAAAATTACTTTTTAAAAGGACATGCTTTTGTTCCTTTTCAACACATGGCCCACAGCTGAAAGACGCAGCGTGTGATATCTGGCGAATGAGGAGGCCATGCTAATGGCAAATGACGGGATCACTCGTGCAAATGCTGTCTTGGTAATTGTTTTACATGTCGATCAATGTGAGGAGGTGTTATATCCTGCATAAAAAGGATGTCCTGAATGCATCCACGCTCTTGAAGATGTGAGATAACAAAATTCCCCGGCATATCATGGCACTGTTGACCTATGACGGAACATGTATGGATTCCATTTGCAATTTTCTCTTCTAAGCAATATTGTCCAATGATAAACTACACCATACTGTCACTTTTCCAGGATACAAGGGTTGTTCCTGACTATCGTGAGGGTTTTCCGCTACCCAAATTCAATTGTAGGTGTTAACTTTGCCATTGAAGTAAAAATGAGCTTCGTCCGTCCACAGAATGTTCCATGGTCACATGATGTCAACCACCATTCGATCAAGGAACTGCAGTGCAGAGGTTTTACGAATTTCCTTGTCCCCGTCTTACAATAGGTGCACGTGCACAGGCTTGGTTTTGTTTGAATAAAAATGCAAAATCCACCGTAAGATTTTTCGTACAGTGGAATATGAGGTATCCAATACACGGGAAACAATTGGCACACTCACACTGCCATGAGCATACATTTCTGCCTCATCTTGCGTAAGGCATTTGGAGACATTGGACCTCTTTATATCTGCTTCGTAAGATGAAATTCATTTACAGCTGCAGAGGAGTTCTGCTGGTTGTAGTATAACAATTTTACCAGTAGCACCTTTTCTTGCATGATGTGCAGAAAAGTTAAACTAATACTCTTGCAGAAATTGCCTTCTTTTTATCCAAAGTTTAATACTAAAAGCATGCGCTTTAACGCAAATGATGCACCAAAATTTTAAGGTATGCAAATAAATACCTTTTTTTGTTACAGCACTATCTATTGGTGATTTTTGGTACTATTTTATTTATTAAATGTGAAGGGCATCATTTAAATTATCTGTCATTCGAATTTTATCTCATTTGGACTATTAGAGCGCATTCTAGAGACCTCTTAAGTGGGCAACTTATTTCTTGCTAACCCTGTACATTTAGAAGAAATTAGTTATATTTTATTGCATTGCTGCGATAGTGGCTTTTCTACTTGACGGCGTCTTTTGAATGACCGACAGTCGAAAAAAGTGGTCCCATGGGCCACTTCACGATGCAAACATGTGGGTGGTGTCATTCGCTTCGTATGAATGCGTAGAAAATGAAATCTGATGGTGGGTATCTGGCATCCAGGTATGAGCGGCGCTGCAGTTGCAATTCCAAAATGACCGCCAATGTACCACCTAACGTACATTTTTGCCGAATAATGGCTTCTCAGATCATTTTATCAACTTGTTGACCATAGAAAACTTGTAGGAATTGAAATTTCCTTTCCAATGATATATAACACATGTATGTTAGGTTAAATTACAAAATTCAAAATGGAGGCCAATTCAGGTTGATTGGTTGGTTTGTGCTTTCAATGACATATACTTGTGCACAATAATGGTTAATCAGGCTGGGACCTGCAACTTATCGTAGATTCTGAAGCACAACGAACATCCATGCCTATCTCAAAATTCGAACCCTGCACCCTTAGAATGCAAATCCCCAGAGCTATCTACACAGCTATCAGATCAGTTAGAAATGCAGACTGGGATTTGCACTTGGCAGCTACTCATGATTTCATAAAGTATTTCTTTGCCATTGATCGACTAAACTATGTAAGAATGATTCCACTGTACTTCATGGATATGTAAATATTTAATAACATGCATACAACGATATAGCAAGGAAAGTGGGTAATCAATAAAACAAAAGAACCGTTTTGCACTTTAGGAGCCGATGAAGCTCTGGAGAATCAGAACCATAGACTTATAATACTGTCTAGACCGCATGTTTAGAGTAACCTCGTGTAACGAAAATGAAAACCAAGGGACTAATAGACGAAGGAGAACGAAGAAGAAAAATAATCCCCACTCATTCCCGTGGAAAACGCCAAAATGCGTCTGACGGAAAGTACGTGAATCCAAGAAAAATTGTTAAGTATTGTTTTGCATTTGATTGTAAAGAGTAGGTTGTAAAAGTTCCAGAAAGAAGGCTCAATAACCTTTCACAAATAAGTGCTATTTTTGAAATTTTCTATATAGTTAAGGTTTTACAGTACACTCATAAATATGTTTTTGTTTAGCATTCTCAAAAAGCTAGCTTTAATTCAGCGTCAGCCACTAGGTGGCCCGGGAAAACAGCTTTTTCTCCGGCCCGCTGACAGTACAGAAAAGCAAAAATCAAATTTTGTTTAAATAATTTTAATTTGTCTACAATAGTATGTGTTTACTACCAAAAACCATGTTTCCCATTAAGTGGCCAGAGTCAGTAAGTCCGAAAAATCCCTTTTTTTTTTTTTTCTGAGACTGCCAGAAAAATTAAAAATAAGCAATAGTTTGAATTATTACCAATAACGCATTGCTTAGTTTTGTACTTATGATATGATTATGTGAGTGGCACTATTCTATTTCTGCTTCTCTGAATGTGATGGGCAGGAATTGGCTGCTTTAATGCATACCTCTTTCGTTTTGACGTGAAAAGAAGTATCGTGATGTCTATGACTCCAGATCATTAATGGCGTCGAAGACTAGTTATAAACGCAAAGTAGATAGTGAAAAGCGGACCTAGCGTCATCGTCTCGCAATTAACATCGACTAAAATGAAAGATTTAGGAGGTATGGTTTAAATATCTTAATTGATTATGAGTTTATGTCGTCACATTGTAATACTGTCACTAAAGATTAACTTCTTTTATGACTTTGATTTACGATGTAAAGAAAATTATTTTTTTAATTGTTTGAAACATGAAACAAATATCAATTGTTATTTAATAAATATAAAAAAGTTAAATTATTATTTCAGTTTTCAAAATTATTTTATGTTTTAGAATCTTTAGTAATTATCACTTTTTAACATTGAACATATGTAGTGAAGCAATATATTTATTGGCGTATTCGGTATAAATCTGCGGCCCGTCTCTAAAACTTAGTGAAGAACGCTGCTTTAATTGGTTTATTATGGATTTTATTTTGCAATTAACTTTTGAAAATTGCAGTTAATATTGAAATAGAAAAACAGACCAAGGTTATAGCTGCTTTTTGAAGAAATTAGTGACTATTTAAGGATTTTAATTCACTTTTAAGTATGAACAGCAAATTCCGAGCAGTGGCCAGATTGGCGAAGTTTGGCTCGAATAAAAAAGAAATACATTTTGACGTTTATCAAGGTCATGATCACTATGCTTAATCTTTTCTTTTTTTTTATCCATTAATAAATAATCTGAATCCTCAAAACTGATGATTAAGAACGTTTTTAATATTGTTTTGATACTTTCATATCGGTTTACCTAGCGATTTTTTAAAATGAAACTTATGTGTTTTGTGGCTTTGACATAACAAGGGGTGGATATAGAATATTTCGTGTAATTAGACATTAATATTTAAGTTTCTTTTTCGGCTTGAGTTATAATTATGATTTTTCCTTTAAAATTATCAGAAAAGTCAATTTTTCTTTACATCGTACACGTGAAGTACAAGTTATTTATATAGGTTAAAATAGATTTTTTTATTAACTTCAATTTTTTTGTGTATGTTTGTTTGTAGCGGGCAAATCAACAGAAGACTAATTAACCTATTTTCCGTCATCCAATAGAACTGAAACTTGGCAGATAGACTTTGTCGAAGACAAGACATTCAATCAAATTTCGGGGAAAGTCACTAAAAGTCTTCTTTTACACACCTTACTATATTACCACTTGGAAGAAATAATTAACCCACTTTCATTCATCCAATCGAGCCGAAAATTGGCAAATAGACTCGTTGCTAGAATTAGAATTTATAAAAGTTTAAAGTTATTTCTTAGACAATAATTAAATTTGTTTCACAATAATTAAAAAACACACAGCACTAAATTCCCAGTAACGTAGCTGCCAAACTCTCCCCCCCCCCCCCACCACCCAAAAAAACAAAAACAAAAAACATCGCTCAGTTTTATTTTACGAGTGTCTTTTATTTATTTTTTACTAATGTGTTTCAGTTTAAAATTTTAAAATTTGTTTACCTTCTGGGATTCTGATGTGATAAGAATCTAATTAAAGGGTATGGTACCCAAAAAATTATTTTCAGAAATTGCACCACTATAATTTAAACTATAGTGATTTTACATTGTGTTGATGTTAAGTATACAATTTAACCTACAAAAATATTTTGAATGTATAATTTTTGATTAATTCAATTTTTTAAAAAATTTTCAAACTTTTATCGAAATGCTACCCCTTCCAAAATTTTAAGTATTTATCCATGAAATTTTTACAATATTTTCGTATTATAATTGTTAACAATAGTTCGTATGGATTTGAAGAAGCAAGAAAAGGTTTTTTATATTTTTACACTATAAACAGCAGAAAAACGACGTTTTGTTTTCAAGTTTTCAACTTTTTAACTAAAAAAAACAAAAAAAACATAGCACATCTTATTTCGTAGTAACGTTTGTTTATCAGATGTATATAAACCTTTAACTGCTGTAAGCGGTCTGACAGACCGCGAGTCATTTTTTGTGGAATGCTTCCACCCCCTAAAATATAGCATCTTTGACTTTTATATTAATTTTTCTGATACTATGTTTCTTAAACTTTAAACTTGATTTCATCAATTTGTTTGGTGCAATTTGGACCATGTGTAGCTCTTGCGCCAAAAACCTCAAACCATCCAACCACAACAGTTAAAGGTAAATACGCTACAGAAATTTCCCAATCCTAACTAAATTTAGAAAAAAGCCTTAGGGATTTAAACAACACGCAAACTAAAAAATAACGAACCGAGAAAAACAGTATTAAAAATTCCTTTTTCAGCTTTGACTGTATGTAATGGTTTAGAAAATACAATATAATTTTTTATCTGTCAAAGTTACAAGTATAAATTTTTGCACAGCTATTCAGAAATATATTCTCCACATTATGGGATAAAAATTGACATTTTCGTCATTTTTTGGGTACCATGTCCCCTTAAAGCACATACCGTGCCTGGATTTAATTTCTTGTACTTTGCTGAGCTATTTCTAGTATTGTTATGAAGATACCATTAATTTTTTTAATGAAAAGATGAAAGGATATGTATTACTTATATACTATTATTCTTCGTAATTCTACAATATTTCCTTTTCTGTGTAATTACTATTAATTGAAGTATTTGTTTAATACAATGACGGAAGATTTTTTTTTTACATATGTAATATTAAGCTTGGTAAATTTACAACATTTGCATTCTCTATTTGTGAATACAACGATCAAAGTGTAAAAGTGCCAAAACATATTACAATAAGTAACCTTACTAAATTCTAAATCTTCCAAAGGTTTTTATAATTATTAATAATTAAAACTGAAAAGCGTAGTTTATTTACAATTAGTTTGAAGTTGCGAAATTTTTTCAAAAAAACCAAGAAAAACTGCAGAAGCTTTTTTAAAACACACGTCATCGGAAAAGTTATGCCTATTATTCCAGAAGAATACAATCAACCAACAATTTAACACACAAGTTAATACGTCATAAAATTATTCCTTCATGTAACCCTCCTTTATGTAACTCTCATTTCTCCAGGTTTATAACTATGCCATACTCACTTAACCTTTCAAAAACTCTATTAAGGTCAGACTCGTGAGCTTTTTGATCACTTGAGGCAATTAGAATATCATCAAGGTAGACATAACAACAGTCAAGACCGCATAATACTTCATCCATAAACCTCTGAAAAGTTTGCCCAGAGTTACGTAATCCAAAGCACATTTTTATGTATTCAAAAAGACCCACCGGGGAAATGACTGCGGTTTTTGGAATGTCTTTAGGCTCTATGGAAATCTGATAATAGGCCTTTACGAAGTCTACCTTTGAAAAAATATTTTTCCCTGCAAGTCCATGTGAAAAATCTTGAATGTGGGGAAGGGGATATCTATCCGGGATAGTTTGAAAATTTTACCACCGAAAATCACCTACAATTCGCCAAGTATTATTTTTATTTGGTACAAGATGTATTGGGCTTGCGTAAGGACTACTAGAAGGTCGAATTATTTCTTTTTGTAGTAGTTCTTCAAATTCTTTTTTGACGATTTTAAGCTTTTCTGGTGATAAACGCCTAGCTTTAGAATATACAGGTGGACCTTTTGTCTCTACAATGAGTGACAGAATGAGTCATTCTCTCATTACTTAAATTCGAGTTAACAAGTTGGGGATATTTGGCCAGAATTTATGGTACGGGGATGCCTCTGAAATTAGAGTTAATTCTAATGTGGGACCAGGACAAATTGTGGCTTTGGCATTAAGCTTAGTTAGGCCATCAACAATCTGTCTATTTTTAAAGTCTACCACAAGACCAAAATGCTCCAAAAAATCTGCGATCAAAATCGGATGCGGAACATCAGCTATCCAAAAAACCCATGTAAATACTCGACGCAACCCGATATCTTAGTTATACTTCTTAGTACCGTAAGTGCGAATTTTACTGTCTTTAGCCGCGTAAAGAAAAAGTTCCGAAGGTGTGCTTTCTTTCACAAGTCCTTCGGGAATGCAGCTTATTGCAGCACCACAATCGACCAAAAAATGAAAGCCGGAATTTTTGTCAAAAACAAACAGACGACTGGAAAGTAAGCTGCAATCTGCCGCCGTTAAAACAAACGCGCTTAATTGTTTTCCGTAAACTCACATAGTTTAATGCAATCACGGGCTTTATTTAAGTAACGTTTGTGGTACCAGCATAAAACATTGCATGACTCCTCTCTACTACGGGTGGTTGCTCTATTTCTATTACGACTTCGAAAGCGCTGTTTAGAGCCATTTAACAAACTTTTCATATCAGCGCGAAGTGCTGCTACTTCATCCCGTAGAATTTGAATATTTGTCTTTTCATGTCCTGATGATACACTAGAAACCGCAAGTGTGCAAGTGGGGTCAATGAAGTACCTGATACTTCATTGACCTTGTCGGCTATTTTTGACAGCCCATTTAAAGTTTCACTGCTTACATATAATATCTGTTGCGTAGAAACTTGGAGGCGTTGAAGCCACAAAAATTTCAAGACTTCGTCAGTAATTTTCCCATCGGCCAAAATCCGCATCTCGAGAAGTAGCTGCGAAGGCCTTTTATTGCCAAGGGTTAAATCTTGAAAAAGTTGCTTGAGGCGAAAAGAATCAGATTGCACAAAATTGCTTAAAATTCATGATTTTAAAGTTATGTACATGTTTTCAGGGGGGGGGGGGGCGAATTAAATTGGTTGCACAAGAAAGTACACTTGCATTCAAGGCTGTAACAATAGAATGAAATTTTGTGGCATCTGCCGTGATACCAGAAATGTGAAACTGTGACTCGAGTTGGCCAAACCATAATTCTGGGTTATTTTCCCAAAATGTGGGCGGACGAAATGCAACTCTAGCCACCTCCATTGTGGTAGGTAACGAAAACGTATCCTGATCACCCTCGTGTGACATATTTATATACGAAAGCACAAGAAAATTCTTACAAAATAACGTACGAAAATGGTCACCGAGCAGGATCTAATTCATTACTCACCAAGTTGTGAAGTTCTTTATTAATTCTTCGGAGATGGTGTATTGACTAGCAACATTTAAATTCGAAACAATCGAATTGCCACAATCTTCAAAAATAAACCATTCAGGCCACTTTACTTTCACATTGGTGCTTGCACTTATTACAATCCGTGAAACTTTCCAGTCCAGCTGGTATTCGCATTAACCCATTAACCGCTGGCGTTGCGTTCACGCAACGCTTAGAAAACATAACTATAAAAAATATTTAATCAATTTTAAACTAATATTTGAAGGTTTATGTTCATTGGTAAGGTTACACACTTTAATTTCGAACAATAAAAATTATTCTAAACCTTATTGTTTTCTCGTAGTAATAACTTAAACTTTTCCGAAATTCGCTAAGTTAGACTGACATTGCTAAATCGATTCCGAAAAATAAAAGAAAGGGAAATAATTTTTATTAGACATAACATTTCATATCTCCATAGTTCACTTAAAGGTCACACGCAAATAAAAAATATTTTGATGAATTCATCTTCGAGTTACAATATTGAAAATACTAGTGTTGCGCTTGCGCATCGTCAGCGGAAAAGAGGGTCAAAATTTTCTGAACTTTTTTCTCACCGCCTGTTATTACAACTGCTTCATTTTGATTTGAAATATCTCGAAAGCACTATCTTACGCTTAGTGAAGCTCTGGATACTTTTTACACCATTAATTCAGATGACAATGAAACGGACATTATTATTATTTCACCAGAATTTGGCAAAGTAACTAACAAGGAAGAAAGGGACAATACAGTAATAAGTGACTCGAACGTTTTACCAAATGACATTTCTGGTGAGGTTGAATTACATTCAAATAGGAAAGATAAGGACGAAAATAATATGGATAATACAAAGACAAAGAAAAAAAATTGAGCCTTTGAAATGGAAGAAAATAGATCCTATTTATACATTGATACCAAAATATGAAGAAACATCACCAAGTTAAAAAACTGTAAAGAGAATTAGAAAATTTAAGTTGTGAGTAAATTTTCGTTAAGTTTTTTGACTCTGAAATTTATGCATTGCTCTATAATAAAACTATTATACTTTCTTAGCAAAATAATCGGACTGACTTTTTTGCTTCTGAGAGTTACCACTTTGCAGTAAACATTGTCACAGTCAAATTATGTATTGCTGTAATGATTGTGAAGTGGCTTTACATCAAGAATGTAGTCAATATTTTCATACAAAATAAGTCATATTAAATAAATGTATGTACTAGCATAGTACGAAAAGTTTATATTTTTGAAAAGAAACTTTAAAATATCGCAAAACGGTTAATTACAGTCGTTGAATATTCAACATTAACGGAATATGAAATTCTTGAAAACCGCCGATTTTAACTCGGTTTTACGCTGACGTTGCGCCAACGCAACAGTCATTTTCTCTAAAGGTAAGTAAAATATTCCAACTTTTTCTTTAAATATGTTATATATGACCCTAAAATCCCAAATGTTATAAATACTGACCATGTTGTTTAAGAATTTTGAGTTTTGGCAGTTAATGGGTTAAGGTTCTCACAGAAAGTTTAGAGTCTGTAAAAATCACCACTTTAGCGATGTTGTAATTCTTGGATAAATAATAATCTGACGAGTTTCTCGGTCAAATTTTTCCTGTTAAGTCTAGTTTTAGGCTTCCATAATCCGACCACGTGGAATTTTGGAATTAGCTCTACTTTTGCCACGTTCCTGAATGGACTAGACGGACAATTTTTACGTAAGATACTATCCTCTCTATCTTTGTAGGGTTTTGTTTTATTGAGAATCCGGTGTTGCATCCCGGCCAAAGAGCGGCATTGTTTGTCCCTAGTTGGAACAATACCAGTTACTTAAATTCCTGGAGCGGTCGGCACTACTTCAGTGTTGGTCAGCGAAAGGGTCTTGAGTGGCTTCTTTTTCTCAATTTTCTCCTTTTTGAAGATTTTTTTTCTAACTTTTGCTATCATGGCGTCTGAGCAGAACAAACTCTACCACATCGAGAATTTAGTCGGACAATTGCTTAAGCTTTTGAATAATATTACTCCAAGCATTAGTGATCCTAATATTAAATCTGAGTTATTGTCTGGAACCAAAACTCTTTCCGATATGACGACTGACATTTTTGGTCCAAACCAAGACAATGTATTGGGCACAAAACCCTGCCTAATCACGACAACACTGTTAAATTTTTCTGGTAATGACAATGTCAACTCATACGATATTGACTCCAGCAACCTGCTTATTATATGTGAGGATAGCGATGTAAGCTTGGATTTGGAGCCTACATTTCATACCAATTGCACTCCTTCGGAATCCAACAAGACAATTGAAACCATTTCAACTGTTGAGACGGCGTCTACTTCAAAGGAAGTTCTAAAGCTACCACAGGGGAAACATCCCAACCAGATAATTAACAATAGAAATGTTGTTACCCCTTCTAGAGAGATTTTTAACAAGCACTCTGCTCTCCCAAATTCATCAGCAGAAACAGACAATACCTGTTTCACTAATACTGATATTGACACCTCAGATGACTCAGTACAAGACAACTTAAACTGCAGTCACCGTTTTCTTAGAAACAAAAAACGTTTGTTTACTCCAGACGAGTTTAAAAAAAAAAAAAAAAGTAATAAACAGAAAAAGGTATCTGTGGCGACATTACGTACCTCCGAAGTAAACGATTGCACCGTCCCAAATCTTTCAATCATGGGTACTCCTATCCAAACCAAATCTACAGGCCCCGACCAACCAGCATTAAATGAAGCTAGCTACACACTCCATACTCAAGAACATGACTGCAATGCAGCTCAGTCCATATACACTACTGCGTTGAATGTGTCAAACACTAACACAACTACTACTGGAGTAATTAACCAAACAGAAGAAGTTGAAGACAATGAGGGCTTTATCCTGGTCACCAACCGCACTAAAACTACTCCCATTATTGTCAATGCAGCTAACATAAACTGGAAGAGCATCAATTCCATGCTAAGAGAAAAGGGATTCATCTGATACGTTGGCAAAACCACTGGCAAAAATTCCTTTAACATCAAATCTAGGGATGAGGCTCAACAGAGAGCTATTACCAAATTACTGGATGAACTTAAAATTGAGTACCATTCCTTCACTCACCCATCTGACAAAGTTCTTAAAGCAGTTATCAAATCCCTGCCTGCCGATACTGAAGTCGCAGACATCATTGAAGATCTTATCTGTCAAAGGCTTTACACCCATCAATGTATATCAACTTACAAAAAGATCTGAGGGAGACCCTTGCAAGAAGGGAACAAAACAGAAAAATACGTAACCTAACTCACCTTCTTAACTTGAAGATCTGGGTAGAGGGATACAAGGGCAAGAAGGGTATTTCCCAATGTAATAATTTTCAATCCTTCCTTCACGCTGCATCATCTTGCAGACGCTCACCCAAATGCGTAAAATGTGCTGGTCCTCATCTAAGCTCTGTTTGCCCAAAAACTAGAGATATCACCACCACTTGAGCTAACTGCTAAGGTCCACACACGGCAAACTATTCAGGTTGCCCTTAAAGATCCCCTTTCAATCCCCCAGCAACCAGGCAAAGGCTGGAGGAACACCAAACCAACCAGCCACCTACACGTAACCCAGATCAGTCCACGTCCACCAGGACCTTCATAAATACTTCAATGGCAAACCAGCTTACGCCAAATGGGACAAATTATGTTCAGTCGTTGTCGAACACTAGACCAACCACGCTACCAAGTCAAGTCATTCTACCTACCTCACAAGAACGTGCCAGCCCAAGTTGGAGCTCTATAGTTGCAACTCCTTGTCCTACATACAATTTAGAAAATGCCACTCGGCAACAAATCAGATGTAGAGGTATACAGTCGCTTCCCGACGAACACCTTGCCAAACCTAATATTCAAGTTCAAGTTCAAGTTTTATATAAATTTATTACACTTACATTTACTAAATAAACTCCAACGATACAACAGCCGACCAAACGGTATAGTGGTTAGAATGCTAGCTTCTAGATTTCGAGGTTGCGGGTTCGAGTCCCGTGTTGGGATGGGTGTTTGTAAATGTATGTTGGCTTGTCTAATGACGAATGTTTCGGTGCATTATAGCCCTCGTGTTGCTGACGGCGATAGATAATCTGAAAACAACAACCAACCAACGATACAACATGCTAAGCAAAAAATATTCATGGAACAAAATAATAAAAATAAAACTGCTCGCAAAGGAAAATTTATTTTTGCTATTGCTACGCAACTCACGAGACATCATCTCATCTCACGCCGATGGAGTTGAAAATGTCATACCAACAAGCTCATGCCGCCACTACATACTAGGGCCCAATAAGGCTTCAGAACTAGCAGGACTCCACTCCCTTTCAGTTGCTGATATCACAGGATCATTTGATAGAAAAGAAAAGATTATGTGGTTGAATGATTTTTATGCAGCTAGTGATGGGGGGAGGGGGGACGTTATAGCTGCACTGGGCCTTATGGGTCATTCTGAAACCATTTCCACAGAAATGTTTCAAACGTTAGAAGCAATCGTTTGTCAGGTGTATGTACCGTGAACCAAAATTATAGACATTGGGGAGGTAAAATGGTGGCTCTTCACTAAAAAGTAAAGGACTGAGGAACATCTTGCACCTACAAAAGCATCTCTCTATCCACGTTTTTTGCCTGTACACTACCAATTAATTATTTGGGGTCAAGATACTCCGACAGCATCCTGGAATAACTCAACCTATTGATTTTGGCTGGTCGCTTGTGGATGGGGAATTTGAGCCTATTAAGTGTACAGAACCTTGTGCTTCGCAGGGACTTTTAGAGTTGACTAAGTGTTCCTGCCTGAAGCGTCGGTGCGCGCTTCCCTGCTGATGCATTCTCAACAATCTGTGTTGCACAGAGATGTGCTCATGTGGTGGAGATGATGACTAATGTGACAACATTGCAATTTGTGACCTGATGATGAATGAAAATGAGAAAATTGAGGATGAAGATGTTGATTTAACTCAATGATAGTGAAAAATCTTAATATCGTTTACACCATTTGTTACACATAACAAAAACTATTATACTGTTACACTCTTCTGTAACATTCACATTCCAAATATTAAAAAGCTTTGTCGTATCAATTTTGAACAGCCGTAGTTTATTATCAGTCTGTGGTAGTTTATTTTCTTGTGAAAAGTGTCAAGGCTTTATTTTATTGTCCAATCTGTATTAACTATTTGTGGGGCGCATTTATATTACAAGTTAGTGTGAAAACTATTATTAGAGTCCCAAAGAGATGCCCAATAATGGTGTCCTTTTGAATTTTAATTCTTGAACTGACAATGTAAAGGTTCTTTAACGGTTAGAAAGCTTTTTTTAATTCCAAAATGTTTTCTAATAACCAACATGTTCATAAAGTGAACCGGAAAGCTATTATTCTAAAAAGAAGTTCCGGCAATGGTGATACAGCGGCCATCTTGAATTTGGACTTACGTAGATATATCATTATAAAAGTTATTTTATTTTCTACAGTTTCCCAACAGCCAACAAGTGTATAAAGCGCACTGAGAAGCTATTCTTCTGAAAAACGTGCTGTCCACTTGATGATATGTGGTTAGCGCTCTAACTTCGCATGCTAAGAGTGCCGAGTTCGAATCTCGGTCGAAATCCACATTAAGCTGCCGATATCGTCCTGATTATCCGTTATTGTGCATAAGTATAGGTCCCTGAGTGCATAAACCAACCAACCAACCTGAAAAACGTACTTAAGATCGCAATGCGGCGGCCATTTTGAATTTAGTAATTTAACCTGACATACATGAGTTATATACCATTGGTAAGGAAATTTTATTTTCTACAAGTTTTCTAACAGTCAACAAGTTTATAAAATGAGCTGGAAAGCCATTATTCGGCAAAAACATACGTTAGGTGGTAAGGGGGCGGCCATTTTGGATCTGCAGCGCCGCTCCTACCGGGATGCCGCCGACCAAACGGTATAGTGGTTAGCGTGCTAGCTTCTAGACCGCGAGGTTGCGGGTTCGAGTCCCGTGTTGGCATGGGTGTTTGTAAATGTATGTTGGCTTGTCTAATGACGAATGTTTCGGCGCATTATAGCCCTCGTGTTGCTGACGGCGCCAGATAATCTGAATACAACCAACCATACCGGGATGCCAGATACCCACCATCGGATTTCATTTTCTACGCATTCATAAGAAGCAAATGACACCACCCACGGGATTACATTTGCTCCTGGACTACGATGTTGAGTTTGTCAATGGTATTGCGACGTTTCTTTTCCTTTACGAGAAAAAAAATAATAAAAGGAATGAAAATTGCACATTAGCACTAAGTAACCGCGTCTTTTCTCTATAAGAAAAAAGACATACTATTGAATCTCAAAACCCAGTAGGATTATAATTAATGAAAAAATGAATGATTGAATTTATTTCATTTTAAATATTTAGTGGTGATTTATTTAATAATAAATTTCAATTATCCTATTTTTTGTGTTAATTATTTTAAAAATAGTGAATTTAAGTTTTCCTTCCAAATTTATTGTTAGATTATTTCTTCCATTTTAATATAAGGAATATGTTTACCTAGTTTAATACTTAGTTATGCCATCGTTTAAATTTAAATTGGTTAATGAACCTTTTGATGTCAATTTTTTGTTTTAAATATCGGGTATTAAAAAACAAGATCAGATGATACACCATTCGGACACTCTTTGAAGTCTGTAACCTTTCGGATGAAACCATAATTTAAAGAGAATATTACGCCATGAATAAATATGTTACGCATCAAATATGGTACTAATACATAATATTTAAGGAAAACTTTGTTGAGCTCGATTTATATAATACAAAATATTATTCATGTTACATTATTGAAACATCTATAATAGTTATTCTAGGAAATAAATTAGTCGAATTATAAAGAGAAAGTCTGTTGGTAAAAGCTCTTTGAGTTCCAAAAAAGTATTTAGCGTTTCGTAGTTAAAAACATTAGAAGCGTAATAAACTATTTGAAATTTCTTGTCGTACCCATGTCATTTGGTAAATCTATCTTCTTCTTGCTCAACCTATTGGTTGTGTTTTCCTTAAAAAACACAGACCGTTTCATGTGTTTCTTGAGCTGATTAGTGTGGTAAAACACAAGAAACGGACAGTCAGTTCAAGCCTTCAATGTAATAAGCAGATTTCAAATGCAGACTGCAGACAACAGAAGAGCCATACTTGTCCTTAGTTCATATTCCGGTTCTGGAAATCACTTTTATCTATTTTCTTTGATCTGGATCCGAGGGGCATTCGAAAAATTTGGCATACTTTCCCCTTCTAGAATATGAAGTACAGCGTGGAATGCAACGATTATCCATTTTTGTTTAAAATTATTATAATAAATAAATAAATAAATAAATAAATAAATAAATAAATAAATAAATAAATAAATAAATAAATAAATAAATAAATAAATAAATAAATAAATAAATAAATAAATAAATAAATAAATAAATAAATAATTAAATAAATAAATAAATAAATAAATAAATAAATAAATAAATATTTACGAAAATCTATGAGGTTTATTTCATTCTCATTTCCAAAATATTTTAAAAAGTCAATAAAGACATGCGCAAAAAAGGGTTACAACGCTACCTAGAATTAATTTCTACACCAAGCCAAGAGAATTACTAGAAATGGTTGGATAGCAGAGCTACTAGTCCTTTGCGGCAGAAATGATAACTAAAAACTTGGTTCCATGGCTATTGGCTGTTACGGTCTGGATAGTATCTTATTCTTTGTTTATTTCCTATGTGTCCTTGATCGGATGGATATCCTCAGGATTATTATGGGAGACCATCTAGTTGCTCTTTCTTTGCTCAAAGTTTGACAAGTCCTGTAATTCTAATTTTACATTTTTCTTATACTTTTTAACTCTCTGATGATAAAGGGTGATTTTAATTAAAGTAAAAACTCCAAAACGCAGTGGAAAAAAAAAAAAAAAACCACTGGTCAGAATGAAGTCAAATTTTCAATGGAATATTGTTGAAAAAAAATGGAAAATGTGTGACAGAAAAAAATTCACATTTAAAAAAAAAATGAAAAAGAAAGTTGTTTACAATTTTAGCAATATATGACGTTGTAAGATATATGGGGTATATGGGTATATGGTATGGGTATATGGTATGGGGTATATATGGGTATGGGTATATGGTATGGGGTATATATGTATATGGGTTCGATACAAATGACAAATGAATTGTAAAAAAACGGCTAAGGTGTAAGTTACTCGTTAAACCAACTGTACTGTTACAATTTAATTGTTGTTTAGTGATTCATTTGCCACTTGTGGTTGAACCCTTTTAAGTTATGATGCTTACAGCGCCATCTATTGCTATTTGTTTCTGCCATACGTTTGCTCACTTTCATAAGGTTCCATATTCATAACTTGAAGTGAGTAGCTGTGCATAGATGGCGCTGTAAACCGGACGAGACCACAGAGACTTTTCGCTACTTCCGGTTGTTGTTTGAACCCCTTGTTTGTGCATACAAACTGTGTCTTTCTCAGTCTTAGTACTTATCCTTAGTTATATATTTTAATCATAATGAATAAAGTGTATTCAAGAAGGAAGTACGGGGGAAGTTGCTTCGTTCCGCAATGTGGTATGAAAACTGGAACAAATAATGTTTCGCAGATTAAAAGCCACAGATTTCTGAAAGATGAGGAATAATGCTAAATCTCTGAAATTTTCAACATAAGTAGTTTTGGTCTTCTAATTGGACTTATTGGACTTTAGAAAAACAAAATTTAAATTTTTTGGTTAGTTCGTTATTAATTAATTTTTTTAAATAATTAATATAAATTTTGCAAAACAATTTCAAATAGGGCTACAGCTTTGAAATTTTCAACATAAGTAGTTGTGGCCTTCTAATTTTATTTTTATAAAACAGATTTTTTGTTGTTGTTGTTGTTGTTATTAACAAATATTTTACAAAACGATTTTTTTTTATTGACAAGGGAGAGGCTTCCAATATTACGTAGCAATTGGATTTTAGTGAGTGAAGCGAGCATATGCTTACGCAACAATGATCCTTTCATCGAGCAAAGCGAGCCTATGCTTGCATAGCAATGAACCATTTAACGAGTGAAGTAAGCCTGTGTTTATGTGTCATTGAACTTTTCAGCGAAAGAATCGAACTTGATTTTTCGTTGCGATGAACCTTCCTGCGAGCGAAGCGCCCAAAACTGGAACCTATATACGAATGACAGATTTCCGCAACGCGAGGCCTCACAGCAAGTTAAAATATTGCACTTGTTAAAATTTCGTAGCGAAGCACGGGTATTCAACTAGTAGTAAATATATTATTCATGTCTGAAAATGTAAAATTATATTGCATGAGCTGAAACTTTTGAGAAAAAAAAATCTTTATTTCATCAAATTGGGTATCTAAAACAAAATTTGGTACATATAAACGTATCCAAACGAGACTTCTCGCCAATGTCTGGAATCATCAACAGACAGTTTGCTTTAAAAAAAAAAACATCCAATGGATTGGATAAATCGATCCCATCATCTATAAAAAATTTCTCTTTGTATCTCGTCAGAGCTAAAAGCTCTAATTTTTTTAAATAGTTGCTGCTCATTTGAGTTTTTAAAAGCAAAACAATCCTTGAAACGAAATGATAAATGCATTGAAAACAAACGGAGAGACTCTGTCGGAAGTGAGTAACCGGAAGACGCGGGAAGTACGCCCATCAGAGACGACTTGGGATTTGTTTCCAAGCATCAACCGATGAATAAGGGGCGGAAAATACACGTTTACTAGTGACAAGCCTGGATAACAACTTTTCGATATTTGATACATTTTTAAACTCATTTATATAAGACAAATTAATTAATTTAATGAGGGGAAAGTTAGCCTGGAACAAGGAAAAGGTTTTAAAAGGAAATTCATTTTTTTTATACTTGTTTTTAAAGTGGTATAATGTTATGATCTGCATTTTTCCTGAATCGAAAGAATGACCCATATACATTAATTTTTTTTTTTAGCTATATTTATAATGCATATCATTTAACATATTACATTTTTTGTTCTACAAAAAATTTTGGATTAAAACTTTTTCCTCTTAGGAATGCAAATCATTTTTGTGTAGTCACACAGATTGAATAAAACAAAATTAAAGCTGTTACAGTGCAAATATATTTTGGTGCAAATTCGACGAATACAATTAATGTTATTCAAATGTATTTTATTGAATAATCAATTAACATCACAGGTAATTTTAGGCATAATTAAAGTCTCTGTTTAATAATTGATTTTTTTTTTAACTATGAGGTAATTTTTATTGGAACAACACTTGTATCCTTACCTATATAATGTGAACTCAAACCGGCTTTAAAGTGAGGTCTGTTAAGGTTGAATTTCGCCTAAATGTGGACACGCGGGATAAAAGCACGAATTTTTTTTAAGTTGCTTGTTCGGAACTTAGCTTTCAATTTCTGATAGGAACCACCTTCTCCGGCTGCTATCTTGGATTTTATGGCGGCCATTTTGAAATATCAGTGTAATATCAATATCTTCGCTAAGTCACTTAGGATCATAAACTTAGTGTCTAAATATACCTATTTGTGGTGAAGTAATACAGTTAAAAAATCTTTAAATGTATCAGACTATATTTATTCACTTATATATGCAGGGTAGTCACTATCGGGGGAAGGGGGGCGATGAAGGGGGATATGTCTTGATAAAAATGTGCTTGCAGAAGTGCTCAGTGGAAATATACTGAAGTGTGCAAATGCCAATGTTTGGGAGGGGGTGGGGGTGGGGGGGTCTTAGGCATTTTTTTGCCGACTGAAATAATAGCAACTTCAGTGCAAAAGTAGAAAAAATACTTATTAAAGTTAAATTATTATGAAATGTATTTATTAATAGAAATGTAATTAATATATAATCAATTTTAATAAATATGTGATTAATTTGTATTTAGAATATAATTTATTTTTAATTAATATGTAGCAAATTTTAATAAATGTATACTTTTATTTGTTGAATATTATTTCATTGGTTTTTAATTATGGTCTAAATAATTTTAAATTAGTGTTTAATGACTTGTTACTGAAATGTAATTAAAGTCAAATTTCATATGATTTTCTGTCATATTTCAGTAATTTTTCCATTCAACTTTAATTAACACATTCCCTCATCCAATCGAGCTGAGAATCGGCATTTAGACTAGTTGTCAATGACAATATCTATCTGCCAATTCTCAGCTCGTTTCTCAAGTTTTTTTTGACAAAAACAGACATAATCCATGGTATTTAATTGATGGTTTTCTTCATAGATGTCGATCTGAGCTCAAAATCACTTAAATAAGTTGCAACTGCACTTAAAAGTCAACAATGCATATAAAGGACTTACATTAAAAACTTTGTTTTTATGGTTTAATTTTTTATCGAGACATATTTGTAGAACTTTATCAAGTGAAATATTTGGACGACGTTTTCAAGACAAATATAGGGTAAAGATAATTAAAATTTTAAAACCGATCAAGTAATGTTCAAGGACTTCATTTGATTATATTTTCATTGTTTTTAAAATTTAGTAAATAGAAATTGTGCTGCGATATAGAAACAATTAATGTCCTAATAAGTGAGTTTTAATTATGAATTATATAAAAATTTATAAAAGGAAATTCAATGCAATGGAAAATTCTGAAGGACCATTACGGTTTAACTTATCTTTACTTTTTCCATGAAATGGAATCATAAACCATGAAAAAATATTTAAAAAAAAAAAATTGAAATTTGTATGACCAATATTCATGGATATGTAAAATGGAATTTAATGACTTTTACCACTTTACACCCGCGGTCATTAACATATTTTAATGGCATGTATACAAAATGAAATACAGAGAAAATGCAATTGCGTTCAGAAAATTATTCTGAAATCAAACGCATGAATACGATATATCAATATCTGTAGTGAATTATGGATTCTGAACTCTTTTGTAAGAGATAATAAGTGCTGTACTTTTTGAAACTATCAAAAATCTTTCGACTTCGTTCGATCAAAGCAAAAATGAAATCTGTCGAAGCAGAACAAATTCACACACTTGTGTTGTGCAGGGGTCGCATTCGCCCTAAAATTCCTTAAATTTACCTATCTCCCTAAAATTGTACTTACATTTTTCGTTTATCCCTAAAATTTCAGAAATCACGGGAAAATTTTCCGTTAGTAGTAAGATAATAATAATAATAATAATAATAATAATAATAATAATAAATAATAATAATAAAAATACTAGAAGGGGAACAAATTTCCCAATCCTAATGTGTAAATTAGCATGTAGTACTGCTGAATTTGCAGATCCCTATGCAAATTTTAGTGGCAGATTAGTGATTGGTAGGTATAAAACCAATAATGTAAGTTCACTTCAGAATAAAAGTAGCTCATATCAATACCAAATGTATTTAGCTATTTCGTCAATTCTCGTTGTTAAAATGTACTCTGAGGAACAGTACCTAGAAATGTTACTTCTGTACGGCCAATTTAATCGAAATGGGAGAGAGGCTGCAAGACAATGTGCAATAAAATTTCTAAATGGTATACATCCATCTAAAGATACGATTTTAAATGTTTTAAAGTGTTTGCGAGGAACAGGTAGCATAGGAAGACGTCCTCGATTCAGAAATTCAAGAGTGGTTGTCTCTGACGAAGAAATTTTGGGCTATGCTCTTGCTTTCCCTTAGTCTAGTGTCAGGGACATTAGTGAAGCATATGGATATTCAAAAACCCATGTAAGGCTGATAAATGTTGAAGATGAATTTGAATCACGTGTGCGCTTAAGTATTTTAGTGGAAGGAAAACACTTCGAGCATAAGTAATTAAGAAAGAGGTTATTTATTCTTTTTACTTTGTTCATTTCTATCACTTTTTATTTTTGTTCGTGTTAACAAAGAGCGCTGCTTTCTGATTATGATATTATTTAAAATTACCTAATTAGAATTGTTTATAAGGTTGTTTGCTGTTTATTATATGTTATACAATTTATAATTTTTTTTTTTTTTTTTCATTGCAGTTTCTGGTCAAAAATTATACTGTTTTTGACGATGAACAACTTGTTTGCCATAGTCAAACCTAGTCTAGAAGCTCGTTGTTAATCTGATAGGACAATATTTTCTAATAGCGTTAAAACTTTAAACTTCAATAACACCGGGGCTAATAGTTGAACAAATTTCGATAAATTTTTTTTAAATTTTTTTTTTTTTTTATTTGAAATGTTTTTTTATTAGCAACATTTTTCTAAATATGAGTTGGAGATACTGGGGACAGTACTAAAATTTACAATCAGCAATTTTTATAATCCCTTTCCTGACTTAAAAACAATTCATTAAAAATATATTAACGGTTTAAAACATTTCAATTGGGACTATGAATCTAGGACAAACGGTGTCGAAAATAAAGGTTAGCCAGATAATACGTTGACACGCTGTATATTCTGCATGAAATTTCAAAAGACCAAGAAACAAAGAAACTATTTAGGAAAACAGAGGTAAACTTTAATTTTCACATTTCCGAAATAAAAAACCCTATTTTACAATTTGCAATGCTTATCCATGCAAATATGTTCTGCAAAATTGCAAACAATGTAAATTTAGATCTAAAATTTTCTAATTTTGTTCTACAATGACATCAAGGATAATCTTTAAATGTAATAATTTTGGTTCAGCATTTGAATTAATTACAAGAAATTTATACAGTGACTTTTAGTTTTAAAATTTTCAATTAGTATTCATTTTAATTTATAAAAAATAGTTTTTAAGCAATTAAAATATAAATGATTAGGATTAAAATTAGTGAAAAATGTAAATGATTAAAATTTAAAAAAAATAATAAAAAAAAATGAATAAGTAATTTATGTTGTCATGTGTGAATGATGAAAAGTTGTCTAACACCCAGTGAAATGGGTCTGCATCCACCTACAAAAAATCCTGGGAGCGCCCATGTTGTCATTCAGTATTCAGTTTGACTCATGATGTCATGTGTGAAGCTCAGTTAGTTCTTCTGTGAGTCATAAGAAGCGCTGCAATCGCGTCACGAAATCCCGATCTGTCACCACCTCTATATGCTTTAGCTATATACTCTGAGGACCCAATGTTGAGTTTGTCCGTCGTATCCGCAACGTTTCAAATCTTTTCCCTTATGAGAAATATATAATAAAAGGGATGAAAATTCCACATTAGTACTAAGTAGAGTGACTATATGGGGAGAGTGACGTCAAGACATCATATAATAGCGAGTGCGCTTGCTTCAGAAGTACCAGAATGTCCAGCATGTTTAGTTAGCGTTGCTATACGGAAACTTGCTGTAAGAATTGGCGGGATATCGCTCGAAAAAGGATTTACGCAATGTATGTTACAGCTGTAAGAATCTTAAGAATATAATGAACTATATTATTTTACATTATATTTTCTTTCACTATAATTTCATTATACTTTTTAATTATTACACAATTTAAATAAAAGCAGATTATGTATTATAAGTTCACATTAATTTAAGCAGATTATTTATTGATAATATAATTTTTAATATAAGAAGAATGCAGCTTTCTGTGTCTAATTTACTTTTACATTTTTGCAGTGTATTTAAAAAAAAGAAACTTAACATTGTATTACCAATAGCAGTTTCTTGTATGTTAACAAAGTAATTTTACAATTGTAATTCATATTAATTAGCATAATTATCAAAAAAATTATTAACTTTTCTGTTGCTACTAAACTAAGTTTTGCTGGAAATTATTTTTATCAAAGTTACAGATATTATTTTTATTTATCATGTTAATCCTTTTTAAAATAAGCTGTTATAAAAAAAATCTGAATTAGAAATACTAAAAAATCCCGATATAAACATAAGTATCTTCATTATTCAGTATATGAATTTTAAAGGTAACTGAACGTATTTGCTGGAATGAATCCACATGGTTCGTGGCGCCATTTACGTCGCCAATATGAGCCAAAGTTCGCAAAACAGCCGGTGTCCGAGATAAATGTTTCCAATTAAAAAATTTGCAACAAATATACAAAAATATCTCGATATATTCATTCATTAGACATTGAAATAAATTAAAAAAATAGCATTTACGTAACTTTATATTAGCGATACTTATGATTTAAAACCAGCTTCTTCGTCGCAATGAAATGAATGAACCTCAGGCGGTCTTTCTTGACAGGGTACCAACCGCGCCTTTTCTCAAAAGGAAAAAAGACGTACTACAGAATCACAAAACACAAATGAAAGTTTCAAATAATAGAAATCATGAAATTATTGTACTATTTTCTTTTTAATATTTAGTGGTGTTTTATTTAACAAGAAAACACTGCAATTAATTTTTGGAAAATTAATTTATTACAAAGTATTGAGTGTGTGTAACCGGGACCACCGCGAAACTAAGAGACTGTCTACTCTGTATAGGACCCGGTACTAAGTTTGATGACGTCACGCTAAGCGATAGATGAAAACACGAAGGCCGTCTACCGTAGTCCGTAATCCACAGATATAATGAAACTTCTCTGGTAATTTCTATAAAATATTATGTAGTGAGTTATAAACTGTTTTAATACGTTAAGTTGTTTAATTGTAGAATATTCAGATACAACATTTAATTTCACGAAGTAAAAGCACCGAGAGTGGGATTTAAATTAAAACACTGCAGCAAATTCTTGAAATTACAACTAGATTTTTTCAATATTACTAATATTCCTTTTATAGTAGATTATTCGGGTTGAAAATTCTCTGAAATATATTCATACTAATATATCTTAAATAATTTCAATATCATAACAAGCAATACATTAAAACAGTATGTATTTAAAAGAAAAAACATTACAAAAATACAAACACTAAATTATTATACAAAAATTGTATTTCAACTCTGAATATAATAGGAATTTAAAAGTTGTAAAGTGCTAGTACCTAATATTCTGATTAAAATTTCCTTTTTAAGCAATGTATTTCCTCAAGAAAAACATGATAAATTATTTCAAATGGGTATTTTCATTTTTAAACAAATTTGGTTGGTTTATGAGCTCAACGACCTATTCTTATACACAATGACGGCTAAGGAGGATGGGACATACAGGTTAAAGTTGATTCCGAACCACAATGAACATACATGCCTTATCCGTGATTCGAACCTGGCACCTTTGGCATGCATGGCCAGAGAGCTAACCACAGTCATAAGATGGGAAAACAAAGAAGGCTTCGTTGATTTGAAAATAAGTGTCAAAATGAAATCATAAAAATTATTCCCTAGTAATATGTTTTTATATACTTACAAATAAATGTCAGTAAAAAATTATAAAAATATCTTTTTAGCATTTATAAAATTGATAATTAAAAAAAAAACAGCATTAATCAATGCAACTAACTACTGAAATAAAAAGTAGTGAAGTACATCTTTTATTTTTCAGAAGAGAGCGACTTGAGAACATTATTATATACTTTTTTAACTATGAACCATCATTATTAGCATTACATTTCAAGAGCCATTTTAATTCGTGATTATTTTTTTCTTCACAAAGAAAAAAAGAAAAAAGAATAATAAAAAAAAAAAAAAAAAATAAAAAAAAAAAAAAAAAAAAAAAAAAACAGGCTATGGAAAATATTCTGTCGAATACTTATTGGCACTATTGAATGATTAGGCAATAAAAAATAATGCGGTATTCTTGAACACACCAACAACCAGTCATTTTTTTTTTTTTTTTTTTTTTTTTTTTTTTTTTTTGCAATGTTTACATTTTCTTTTAGATTTTATCGTTTATTCTTCTAACTGGTCTATATTCTTCCATCGGTATCATATATTCTTGTTACATTTCTTGGTATTAAGAAAAGAAACATCATCAGGTTTCGTTTACGAGTATAGCCATTAAAATATAATTTCAACTTAAATCAAGTGATAAATAGAAAGATTATTTTCTAACTATTTTTAATGATATTAAAAAATCAGCAAATGTTTGCATGATAGTTGTTTCAGTAGGAAACAGACATCTTCATCATCATCAGTTTTACAAAATTATATTTTCAAAAGAATATTTAAAATAGAATTATGAAATAAAACTTTTTTTAATTTCTATGAGAGATTGTTTGAGTTACGATAGGATTAAGCCTAACTTAGAATACTAAAAGTTTGAAATCAATACATTAATAACATGATACAACTTACATGTAAAGTTTTCAAACATGAAAGTCACTCCTTTATAGAATTAACCTTTCCACATTTCAGCTTGTTAATTAAATAAAAAAAAAGGGTAAAAAAAAAAAACTTTTTAGCTATCGATAAATTTCAATACAGTATGTACAATACGCAAAAAAAAAAAAAAAAAAAAAAAAAAACAGAACGATGGCTATATCTTCGGTTCTAATTATCGTAGAATCTTACGGTTTGCACCAAAATGTTTTGCTTACGATTTTCTATATATCTGATGCAATTTTATTTCTTGAGGTACCGTTTACTAAGTAAAAGTAACGCTATCTTCGAAAATTTCAATACGAACCCTTATTTTTTATCATTTCATTCGATTCAGAATACATCGTTTACCCTATATACCAAATTTCAATGCATTATGTTGAAAAACACGTCACTTATGAGCGAAAATATTTCGACCATTTTTTACCGATCTTCAGGGTGAATTTCCATAAAACGAAAGGTATTTTTAAGGTTCTTCTTCACAGCGGGAGAAATAGAACGGTCAATGTGGCGCGTTTCACGAAGATTAAAAAATACAAGTATTAGTCTAAAATTGCATAGAAACTACTTGGATTTATAGTGTCATGTTTAAGATTAATACAAAAATAGCAAGTAAACGCAAAAGTAACATAATTTATTTACAACATTAAAGATGTGCATTCTTCACACGAAATAAATAAAATATCGAAAACTGTAATTGCAGAAATATAACGAATACTACTGATAATTAGAAAATTAATAAATATTAAATGTAGGCATTAGTAAACAGTATTTAGCAAAGCATGAATATTTTACAGAAATATTTCACTATAAACACAAATGTAACTAGATCGTTGAAATTATTTATAAAATGAAAAAGTCACATGATTCAGTAAAATTTTTAAAGCATAACTTATTGAAATTGCTTAAAAAATGTTGTTTTAAATAAATGGAATTTAAGAAAGCAAATTAAAAAAAAAAAAATGATAGTTTACAGAAATAATAATTAATAATTTAAAAAACTAAAAAACACCCTTTAATAGAAAATCAAACTAAAAAGTAGAAAATAATCAATAGATTAAAAAATTAAGAAACACGCTTTAATAGAAAAGTGAACTAAAAAGTAGAAAATAATTTTAAATAAGTTTGAAATAAGAATAGAGTGATTCACAAGAAATATTTATTTTATCGTACAAAAGCGTGGGGTGCTTTTTAAGATATTTTCATAATGGCTCTACTTTTACCAATATCTGTCATTAAATATTTACAAAAATTGACATCAAGCACCCCACGCTTTTTTACGATAAAATAAATATTTCTTGTTAATCACTATTCTTATTTCAAACTTATTTAAAATTATCTTCTACTTTTTAGTTCACTTTCCTATTAAAGCGTGTTTCTTAGTTTTTAAACTATCGGTTATACGATAACTGAACGTTATGCGATTTTCCACACCTCTAGTTATCCTTGAATTAATCTTTGATAGTTTTCAAAAGTCATCTACTATACGGTCCCTTAAAGTGAGCGTTTTTTACATTTTCTCTAAAAAATCGAGAACTAATTGTCAAAATGGAAAGAAAAAATTATGGGGGGGGGGGTTTAGACCATGGTAAATCTAATAAAAGCAAAAAAAATATATGTTTCTATTCAAAAAAAAAAATTTAATTGCTTTATTAATTAATAATTAATTATTAAAAAAAAATTGATGCTAAAGCTGATTGCTATTTATGTTTGGTCATTTACAAACTACCTTTTGAAAAAAAAATTACTGAAATATATTTATTATTTAAGTATTTATGGCCAAAACCCAACTTTTTTATTTAACATTAATTTATCATTTTCTTTTTATCATTTAAATTACAAACCATTCATTAGAAAATTACGAATTTTTGTATTTCGCATTCTTTTTTAATGCTGAATCCAAATATGGAATAATATTATGAGGTTACTATTGAACTTTTTAAAGTTTGGTTCTGTTTTAAAATGTAGATGACCCCTCATGATAAAAAAAAAAAAAACTACATACTATTATTAAAAACCTTTCACGATTTACAACGGTACC
This sequence comes from Linyphia triangularis, assembly GCA_963978545.1. NCBI lineage: Eukaryota > Metazoa > Arthropoda > Arachnida > Araneae > Linyphiidae > Linyphia > Linyphia triangularis. The sequence continues at coordinate 34,667,448 of OZ021730.1, forward strand.
TTTTGTTTGTTATTTCAACAATTAGAACAAAAGATATAGCCATCGTTCTGTTTTGTTTTTTTGGGTACTGTACAATCTAGTTCGTAGAATAGTTTGTTTACATTTTCATCTATCGCTTAGCGACGCTTAAGATAAGAGCGCCTTCTGGATGTACCTGGCCCGATATAAATATGTTTCTACATTTCGCGGCGGTCCCGGTGTAACAGGGTGGAAGGAATTTCAAAATTGTTTCAAATGCATTATTCAAAATAATTTAGAATTATTGCTTAATTTGAAGACAACAGTAATACTTTTTTTTTTTTTAAAGAAATCGGTTAGTATCTACCAACTGCATATTAATTACAGATGATTAAATCTAACAAAATTTATGGAAAATTCCGATTTTTTTTCAACATTTTTCATATAGTGCATTAAAAATCGCTAATTTTGGGTCATTATGGTTGTCATCTCAATGCTTTTTTCTAAATGAAAGTGTCAGTTAAAATACAAAAAAACTGTTTAAAAAAAAATAAAAAATAAAAAAATTGTGAGCGTGGGAGTTTAATATTTAAGTTTACATATGTATTAGTCAAATTGCATAAAAATCTATAGTTTATGTCATTATGATCTTACTAACTGCATTTTTAAAAGCGTTATGAAACGCAGAACTTAACAAATTCCTGTAAAATTTCCAACTTTATAAAAGAAAAGTAGATAAGATTTTTTTTCCAGTCAAGGTAGCCTTATTTCCATCCAATGATTTTACATAGAATAAATTATTTTTGAAGAAAATATTCGAGAACTACCGTCACGCACTCTCAGTCAATACTCATTTTTACCCGAACTTCTAAAATACAGCTTTGAAACTGTTCGCATTTAGAAATGGTGGAAGGATTCGGAGCTTATTCTGATACAATTTATATGTAACAATTAGATGTGAATACAGTGTCTTCCCAACTGGAACGAAACATCTTTATTACATTCGCTTTAAAAAAGGATCAAAATGTTGTTGAATCTTTTGTTGAAATTTGTTCTATTTTTTCAAGACGCATTTTTTGAATATCTGTTCAACGCCTCCCCTCGAGGAGAGTGTTAATATTTTCATGATAATTTTTAAATATTAAACATCATATAAATATACAAATTAGTGATTTTTAACGCAATATTTGTCACATGCTGGAAAATTGCAAATTTCCGTAAATATCGAAAAGTTTCCAGCTATAATCGATTTGCGAGTTATTGTAGACATTAACCGATATCAAAGGCTTCTGTTGCATTGTGTTTGTCTTTAAATTCAGTAACTTTTCGAATCGATTTTAATTTAATTTTTTTTTTAATTTGACCAACTCTAAAGTGTACCCTTTCGATTTTCTGCTTCGACATAGACAATTTTTTTTTTTCATGCAATCACATTGATAGATATATAAACTTTAATTAAGGCATTGTAGGATGCTTTCTAGTTTGTTTTATTCCAGTCATCCGATTATGTTGTTGCCACTCTTGCAATTGTTCCTTCATTTGGCACGCTACCTATGATATTTTGTTTTTTATTTCAGGGGCACTGAGTGATGCTACTAGGTAGGACGCTCCGGGACATGTCTTGTATCCCGGTGGGCCAGGCCGAGCCTGGGTTTAGTTCAGTTTAAATATGTTGCCAACCCTTTATTGGGGGAAAAGAGGGAGAAGAAAAAAAAAAAAAAAACTATATACATTATTCAAATCCTTCCATGATTTACAACGGTACCTAAACTTACTTTACCTGGTACATTTTTTATTTCATCAATTAGAATACAAGATATAGTCATTGGTCGAATTTTTTTTGTGTGTGGTGTACATTGGAGGGATTGTTAACGCCACGGATGGCGCTGCTGAAGGCTGACGTGGTAGATAGACGGTACATGACAAGAATTTATTTATATATGTATAAAAAAGGAAATACGTTTTAGAACCTTTTTTTCTTGTTGAAGTCGACGATACTGCAGAAATTTCTCAAAAATGTCAATACTCTATAACTGTGAGGAACATTTCTTTAAACAGATTCGAACAAGGGTTATTTAAGACCTTACAAACACAACTCCATTTTATGGTAACATTTTTGACGAATTCGCAATTTTATAAAAAATGGAGGTTTGAATAATGATCTTGAAAGTAAGAATTTTTCCATTTGCTCTCTCCTTTTTTTCATTTTAAACAAATTGAAAGGAAACTTTGATTTGAGTTTCTGAAAACTTATCAAAACTTTACCTGGTCCCTTTAAAATTTCACATTCTAAAACAGTGCTTCAATCAAGAAACACATTTTGTGCTTGTATCTGTTGTCTTTATTGTCTAGATTAACATTTAAAAAGGTAACTCATAGTCATATTGATTTTAAATATCATGATTATTCTTGTAAAAAATTTTAATATTAACTAAAAAATAACATTTAAAAATGATTAGCTAAACAATAACATTTAAAAATGATTATCTAAACAATAATATTTAAAAATGATTATCTAAACAATAAATATTATAAAGTAAATCATTTAAAAAAATATATAAATCCAAGAATTATGTAAAAAAATAAATATCTGATAAGGTACCGCATTTTTGTAAATAAAAAAATACCATGTGAAGGGTGAAACAGAAGGTAAGCTATTTTAAGAAGAATTGGAATCAAAGAAAGGATTTTAAGAGCATTCAACGTAATTTATCAAATGCTAGGGGGAAAAAAAGAAAGAAAGAGCTGGAAAAAAAAAAAAAAAAAAGAAATTGGAAAGAAAAAAAATTCCGAGATTAGAAATTTCTGAATCTACCCAGCCATATATTTTAAAACATCGACTTACCCATTTCTGTCACATTGATTCTAATTTAAATTTGTTTTCCATGAACACAAAAATTTATTCACCCTCAAGTTAAATTTTTTTAAATTAAAACTGGACAAATTGTTCATTTGCTCGATTGTCTTAGTTCCAAATTGACAACAAAAGAAAAGAGATTATTTACTTTTTGCCTCCCATCCTATTCAAAGAGTCTAAAGAGCAAAACAAGCTGACTGAAAGAAAGAGAAGTCAAATACATAACAACGAAAGCCAATCAATCCTTTTGGAAAAAGCTCTTCCAGCAAAGGAATTTTCCTAACATAAGCAAAAAGCCGTCAGGAAGGGGGGGGGGGAAACATCTCTTCCCCAATCCTTAAATTCATTCACACCTTCTCCCCCATCTGTGTTATTCAATTTCATAAAAAGTTGCGTCCAATACTTTTTCCTCCACACACATTCTTCTTTCCCCACACCAAAACACGTAACATCAAAACAAAACTAAAACACCTGTTCTGAAATTGACATATAAACTTACCTAAATGAATAAAATTGGCTCTGAAATCGAATAAATTAATGATACATCAACTTGAAAATCATAATGAAATAAAATGAAACGAAATATAAAATAAAATTTATAGCAGCGTTAATAAATTGCCCAAAGGTTATTCAAATACGAAAACTTCTGTCAATATTTTATAACGATTATATCTATTTTTACGTAGAAATTAGGTCAATACTATCTGCTACCACATTAATCCTTATATGAAAGTTATTTCAGGAATAACAGATATAACAGTTAGATCGCAATATCAGCATCAAGATGAAAAATAAAATATTTTTCACTTTATAATGAAATATCAGTTAATTGCCTTTCATTTAACCCTTGGTTCGGCAAGCGACCTTGTTCCTGGAAGTTGGTCGCGCGTAGGACAAATGTCCTTAAATTGAAATTTTCTGGCATACTATATAAAAGTAAGGGGGTATTTTAGTTAAAAATACAGCATTATTGAACAGAATTAAGTATATATCTATATTTAATAACTTGAAAAAAACTGTAATATGGCTTTGATTATGTGCTGCTATCTCTTGAGAAACCAAAAGTTAGGCTCTGTTTGGACAGTGTGAAAGAGGATTGGTATGTTATTCAAGGCATTAAAAAAGTCACTATGCATTTTTTCACCTGAATGTATTTTTGCAAATTTAAAAAAAGAAACCGACTGTTAATATCGATAACCAAATACGGTACAGACTTTTTTTTTTAAATTTTCCAAGTTCCATAGATTATACATTGTTGATTTTGAAATATAATTTCATTTCATTTACAAAATTACTTTTTAAAAGGACATGCTGTTGTTCCTTTTCAACAGATGGCCCACAACTGAAAGACGCAGCGTGTGATATCTGTCGAATGAGAAGGCCATGCAAATGGAAAATGACGGAAGATCACTACTGCAAATGCTGTCTTGTTAATTGTTTTACATGTCGATCAATGTGAGGAGGTGTTATATCCTGCATAAAAAGGATGTCCTGAATGCATCCACGCTCTTGAAGATGTGAGATAACAAAATTCCCCGGCATATCATGGCACTGTTGACCTATGACGGAACATGTATTGATTCCATTTGCAATTTTCTCTTCTAAGCAATACTGTCCAATGATAAACTACCCCATATTGTCACTATTCCAGGATACAAGGGTTGTTCCTGACTATCGTGAGTGTTTTCCGATACCCAAATTCAATTGTAGGTGTTAACTTTCCCATTCAAGCAAAAATGAGCTTCGTCAGTTCACTGAATGTTCCATGGTCACGTGATATCAACCACCATTCGATCAAGGAACTGCAGTGCAGAGGTTTTACGAATTTCCTTGTCCCCGTCTTACAATAGGTGCACGTGCACAGGCTTGGTTTTGTTTGAATAAAAGTGCAATATCCACCATAGGATTTTTCTTACAGTGGAGCATGAAGTATTTAATACAAGGGAAACAACTGGCACACTCACACTGCCATGCGCACTCATTTCTTCATCATCTTGCGTAAGACATATGGAGACATTGGATCTCTTCATATCTGCTTCATACCACGGAATTCTTTTACAGCTGCAATGGAGTTCTGCTGGTTGTAGTATAACAATTTTACCAGTAGCACCTTTTCTTGCATGATGTGCAGAAAAGTTAAAGTAATACTCTTGCAGAAATTGCCTTCTTTTTATCCAAAGTTTAATACTAAAAGGCATGCGCTTTAACGCAAATGATGCACCAAAATTTTAATGTATGCAAATAAATACCTTTTTTTTTGTCACAACACTATCTATTGGTGAATTTTGGTACTATTTTATTTAATAAATGTGAAGGGCATCATTTAAATTATCTGTCATTCGAATTTTATCTCATTTGGACCATTAGAGCGCATTCTAGAGACCTTTGAAGTGGGCAACTTATTTCTTGCTAACCCTGTACATTTAGATGAAATTAGTTATATTTTATTGCATTGTGTGATAGTGGCTTTTCTACTTGACGGCGTCTTTTGGCTCGATATCTGAAAATTGGCGACAGATTCAAAAGAAACATGTTACAACAAATCAAAACATGAAATACAATTGATCCATAAGAATACGAAATATTTAAAGGACAAAAGAGGTGCACGTGAGTGTAGTTTTTTGAATAATAGATAAGGTGGGATATACAAAATTCCTACTTAACTTGACATCACTAGATGATAGATCTTCAAAGTACACATAGGCAATTAATCCATTTTAAAGGAGTGAAGACATAATTCTCGCCAAACCTTATAGCCTTTTGTTCTCTAGAGGGTTGTAGTTTGGCGAACATTATGCTTTCACGCCGCCAAAATGGAATAAATACCTATGAGCATTGTGACGATCTACCATCTAGTGATGTCAAGTTAAGTTGAAGTTTAGTATAGTTTCTGCAAGAAGTGCAATTGCAGGCCATCCCATGTTGATGTTTTGGCTTTACATAGAAAAATTTAAATTAAATGCTTCTAGATTTCCTTCAAACAAAATTAAAACAACGTTGGAAAGAAGAAGAATGCGGTTTTCTAAAAAGGCAAAAATACAAAAAAGATATTTTTAAGATTTTCTACTTTCCGGTTTTCCTAAAAATTTGCTTATTTTTGTATAAATCGCTAATTGCAAGCAGGGTCATGGAATATTTTTATATTTGGATGGATTGGTATAGTAAAGGAGCCAACTCAATGTTTTAAGATAAAATTAACAAAGGCTTGCCTCTAGAGGCCGATAAAGAACGTAAAATCAAAATCAAAAGGTGAAGTATTCCAGCATATTCTACCTGCATTTAGTTCTTGAGAATACTAACAGGTGGTAGCAGGTGATCTAGTTTCTTTTTTTATAGTTATCTTACTGGATAGATCTTTATTGTTTATTTTGGTTTATGGACATTTGGCATTATTAATAAAACGTCGCCGTTAGTGAATTGTTCACTTTTTTATGGACAACTTTGAAGAACGGAATACAGAATGCACATTGATGAGGATTTTTTTGTACCCTTAGCAGGATAGATATTTTCCAGAAATGTAACTGCATTTCCGAGTCAGATGGCATTCATTTTTTCCCTGCGATAACAATTTAGCCCAAAGAAAAAGAACTATAAAGATAAATAAGAGATTATACATAGTGAATCAATCTGATTGTGTTATCAACCAGAATGCATTAAAGTTTACTGTAGAAAAACTTGAAAGTTACAAAATTAGAGATTTATAGGCTTAAAACGACGGGACCTTAGATTCCTCAAAACCTCCAATAACCAAAAAAAAATTCTAAGAATCCCTTTGACTAAAAAAAAAAATACCCTCTATCTTTTAAAAGCCATTTTTGAGTTAATTAATTTAATATATATAAAGTTCGGAAATTTATTGTTTGGTTAAAATAAATGGAATAAGTATACCAAATTTAAAACAATGATATGACATCGGTTACATTTTTTAATGACACCGTGTAATGTAAATCCCCTTTGAGTAAAAAAGATCACCCCTAAATTTTTTTAACGAACTCCCCCTTTTTTTACCATTTATCGAGAAAGAAACAAAAATACATCCCTCCCTGTGAGAAACGAAAACAATTTTCCCATTAATACAAATGAGACGTCGCAGATTCGAATTCAATATACTGTAGTTTTGAGGAAAACACGCTTAAAAGGTTTTCCAAGCTTGTTATCATTATCTGCTTATTTCGTGAGGGAAAGAAGGGCGAACTTAACATGAACTAGAGGTGTGGAACATCGCACAACTTTCAGTTACACTATAATACAGACGAGGAAATTGTGTCATTTACCATTTTTATATTTCCATCATTCATTTACAAAAAAAAATTGCCAGTTTGGAGATACTTCTTGTATTATCCTTTCTTATTAGTGAAATTGAGTAGAGGAGAAAAATCGATCGTTGATGAGCTATGCTCAAGGAAAGAAAACTGTGTTGAAGGCATTCGTTTTTCAACTTTTTACGACATTAAAGCAATTTTACGGGAATTTCGGAGGTGGTGTGAGAATATGTGTTCTGTTATATATTTCTTTTTTGTTTTTGATTTCCGGCGCCTCTGCGGATTGCCGCCTGATGTTGGGTTGGGTGGCGCCGTCTGGGTTGCTTTATGTGATGTAATGTTATATATATATGTTTTGTGTCAGTTGGAAAATAGAATTCGAATAAAGAAGTTGAATTTTGAATTTGGCCGAACTAGTTGTGTTCTTTGGCCGGCGTTTCGAAGAAGCGAAGCGTTTTGTTTCATGTGCTGACATGAAAAGTGGAGGCAAGCCGACCAGATTGAATGATGTTATGCTTGTTTTTTGATGACAAGTTTTATGATTGATTTCAAGAAATTCGATGCGTTGGTTGTTTGTTGAAACAACTTCGGAATTTGGTGATGTGCTGATGAAAAGCTGCTTATTGCATTTGTGCTATTGTTCCTGGCAAATGGTGATTTGCTGTAAGAAATCCGGCATCTGCATATTGTGTTTTGTGCTATTGCTCCTGCCAAATGGTGATTTGCTGAAAGAAATCAGGCATCTATATATTGTGTTTTGTGCAATTGTTCTTCGCAAATTCTGTGCGTGTTGTGTTTTGGTTTTTGTTGGATTAAGTTGAGTAAGTGATGGCGGTTAATGATGCTACGCAGCTCAAGCGAAAGCTGGCCTATGTTAAAGGCCAGACCACGCAAATTTTTACATGGCTCACCAATACAGATGGCCATACGTTGGCTGTCGAATTCGAAGCCAAGTTATCAACCGTCACAGGGTTAAAAATTAAGATGGAAGAATACGCGGCTGTTGCTATTTCGTTGTTAGATGACGCGGCATATAGTGTTTTCTCTCAAAATTCGCTGGAAGTTTTGGGTGATTTAGAAAGCCTAGAAGCAGATTTGCTTCACAAGGCAGGTACTGTAGCTGATTTACTTAATCTAAATAATGCTGTAAATATTCAAAGTAATTATTCTAATAATGTGAAGGTAAAACTGCCTGAAATACCATTGCCTCAATTTTCCGGCAGTTATACCGAATGGTTTTCTTTTAAATCTCAATTTGTGATGCTTATTGATAAAAACGATCAGTTGTCAGACGCCCAAAAATTTTACTATTTAAAGTCTTCACTTTTGGGATCTGCGAAAACTGTTCAGACAACTGATGATTCATATGCATCATTGTTTAATGCTTTGAAATGTAGATTTGAAAATACTAGGTTAATTGTAAATGAACATATTTCTGAAATTTTAAATTGTAACAAATTGAAATATGAATCGGCTAAAGAATTGAGAAATTTGATTGATAACTTGTTAAGCCATTTAAGGGCGTTGAAGCAACTTGGTTTAGAGCCGAATAAGTTTTGTGGAATATTGTTGATAAATATTATTGTTCAGAAAATAGATGATGAGTCTAGAAAACAATACGAGATGTCATTAAGTTCAAATGGTTTGCCTGATTTTGATGTTTTTTTGGATTTTTTGTTGAAAAGATGCCAAATTTTGGAAAACATGCATAATTCGGTTTCTAAAGTAAGTGATGATTTTTGGAAGGTCAAACAAGTTGATTCCAAATTAAAAACTAGACCAAATGAATTTGGTTCGAATAGAAATAAACCATTTGAAAAATGTCCAAAATGTTTTCTAGGTCATAAATTGCATAATTGTGTAAAATTTAAGAACATGAATTTATGTGATCGTAAGAGTTTTGTTAAAAGAAATAATCTTTGCTATTTATGCCTATCTCAACATTTTTTGAAGGACTGCATGTCAAATTTGAAATGTTCTGTTTGTTTTTTGAAACATAATACATTATTGCATGAATATGTTAAAAGCAGTTCGTTAATGTGTAATGCAGCAGGGGAGATTCAGAGTGTTGTGAGTAATTCGGGTCAAGGCCAAAACACTACTCTTGTTGCTAGTATTTTGAATGTTGAAAACAATGATGAGTTGGTAAATCTGTCATCTCTGAGTGAGAATGGGATTTGTTTATTGCCAACTGCATGTGTATATGGGATTTCATCTTCGGGTGAAAGAGTAAATTTAACTGTTTTACTTGATAGCGGGTCAATGTTTACTTTTATTTCTCAAAGGGCAGTTAAATTGTTGCAGTTAAAGAGGAAAAATAATAGAATGGTTGTTAATGGAATCGGTAATGTTGTAACTACTCAAACTAGGGGATCTGTTTGTTTAGCAATAGAATCGAAAGAAAATGATAAAAAGTTAGAGATAGAGGCTTTTGTTTTAAATCAGTTAACTTCAGTATTGCCGTTCAAACCTATTAGTGTAGATCATGTTGATTATATTAAATCCATTCCTTTGGCTGATCCAAATTTTTCTGAACCCAAAGAGATAGATATAATTTTGGGTAGTGATTATTTCAAGGGCATTTCAGTGATTAATCAACCTATTGCTCAGAATACCATTTTTGGTTGGGTGCTCGCTGGGAAAATGAAAGGCGTTGACAATGACGTGCCCATATGTTTAAATTTAGTTAGTATGCCGTCTGACATTAATCCAGTTAATGTAGACTTAATTTTGCAGAAATTTTGGCATAGTGAAGAATTATCAAATAAGTTGTCTGTTTTCTCAGAGGAAGAAAATTTTTGTGAGGAACATTTTAAGTCAAACGTGAAGATTAATTGTGATGGGCGCTTCGTTGTCAAATTGCCTGTATACAGAGATGGGGATTTGAGTAATTGCAAACCAGCAGCCATTTCGAGGTTAATAGCTATGGAAAACAAGTTTAGGAAAAATCCAGAATTTGGTATCGGTTATAAGCAGTTTTTAAAGGAATACGAGGAGCTTAACCATATGTGTCCAGAGACGGGAAATTTAAATGTTGATAAATACAAGGTACATTATTTACCGCATCATGCCGTCATTAAATCTGATAGTTCTACAACAAAACTAAGAGTAGTATTTGATGGTTCGTGTAAAGGCCCTCAGGGAGAATCATTAAACTCACTTCTGGGTGTTGGTCCCACAGTTCAGCCAGATATTTTTTCGATTTTAGTTCGTTTTAGGATACCAGCAATAGCTTTTTCATCGGATATTATGCAAATGTATAGGCAAATTTTGGTTGATCCGGAAAGTCAGGATTTGCAGCGTATCGTTTGGAGAGAGTCGGATAAAGATAAAATTAAAGAGTACAAGCTTTGTACAGTCACAAATGGGACATCATCAGCTCCCTTTTTAGCTACCAGGTGTTTACATCAAATTGGCTTGGATTGTGAGACCAATGAACCTGAAGTTGCTTCTATGATTAAGAATTCATTTTATATTGATGATTTAATGTCTGGATCGTTTAATGTACATATGGCCATAAGAAATGCCAGGGTGTTAATTGATTTGTTAGAGGCAAGGGGTTTCCATTTGAGGAAATGGCGGTCAAACTCAAATGAATTTTTGACACAAATTGCAGGAAGTGTTCCAGTTCTGGACAATTTAGATATACTTCCAGATGAATGTTCTAAAGCTTTGGGATTGTTGTGGAATTCCACTGAAGATTGTTTTATTTTTAAAACGTCTCTAAAATTTGAGGAAAAAATTACTAAGCGTATATTTTTATCGGAATCTGCTAAAATCTTTGACCCCTTGGGCTTTCTTTCGCCATGCACAATTTCAATTAAAATATTTTATCAACAATTGTGGTTGTTAAAGTTAGGGTGGGATCCTTTCCCCCCAGAATTAGCACATAAATGGTCCAAGTTTCGTCACCAATTCCAGAGGTTGACGGAAGTTAAAATTCCTCGTTTGGTAGGAGTCGGAGGGAAAAATATTTTCCTCCACGGCTTTGCTGAAGCTTCAGAGGCAGCTTATGCTGCGGTAGTTTATGTGGTACAAACTAGTGAAGGACACGGTGACTCAGTGAAACTTTTAGTGGCGAAGTCAAAAGTGGCTCCAATTAAGCCACTGTCCATTCCTCGACTGGAGCTCAACGCGGCTCTCCTTCTTGCGAGACTCTTAGACATAGTTTCAAAGGTACTGTCCGAGTATCGAGTGACTGTGCAAGCCTGGACGGATGCCCAAGTAGTCCTTGCTTGGCTCAGTTCCCCACCTCGTGTTTGGAAGCAGTATGTTACCAATCGAACTGCCGAGATCTTGGAACTTGTGCCCTTCGATCGGTGGGGACACGTCTCATCCCAAGAGAACCCTGCCGACATTGCTTCAAGAGGCACTTCTCCAGATCAGCTACCTGGCTTTGGATTGTGGTGGCTTGGTCCTGATTGGTTGGCTAAAGGTGAGGATGAGTGGCCAAAAAATAGTAAGGTAACCTCTTCAAACTTTGAGGACTCTGACATTTTAGAAAGAAAAAAGTGCTCTCCATGTGCTCTTTCAACGGTAGTTGTTAATAATGATATTGATTCTTTGTTTATGAAATGTTCTCATTTATCTAAAATTGTTGCTGTTTATGCTTATTGTATGAGGTTTGTTTTGAGATGCAAACAAAAATGTGCTGCTAAGAAAAGTTTAGTAGACACGAATGAAAGCAACATTTCATTAAATGCTTCTGAACGGAAAAATGCTTTGCACCTAATTATAAAATATGTGCAACAGTTGTACTTTCTTGAGGAAATTGAATCCTTAAAAAGTAATAAGAATTTGAAAAAGAATAGCTCTTTAGTTTCGTTGCTTCCATTCATTGATCCAGATGGTTTGCTACGTGTGGGAGGAAGACTGGATAATTCTCAACTGAGCTATAATTCTAAACATCCAATTATCCTGCCTTCCAAACATCCTTTGAGTGCCTTATTGGTTCGAGAATTTCATGCGACTCATTTGCATGCTGGTATAAATGTGTTATCCAACATTATTAAGCAAAACTTTTGGATCATTCAGGGTAAAAAGTTAATTAAGAATGTAATTAACAAATGTGTTGTCTGTGTATGTTTCAAAACTGATTTTTCTTTTCAGTTATTGGGGTCTCTCCTTACATTTGAAGAACTATCAACTTTGCTCAGTCAAATTGAGTCCATTTTGAATTCGCGCCCATTAGTAAAGACTAATGAGAATGAGTTAGACAGTATAAATGTACTTACTCCTCAACATTTCTTGTCGGGAGAAGTTGTTACTATTATTCCTGATAATGTAAATTCCACTAAGCCAAATTTGTTGAAAAGGTGGGATTTGAACCTGGTCAAAATGGACTCAAGCTAGAGCTAACTTTAAAGTAAATGATGTAGTTCTGTTAAAGGAGGATAATGTGCCTCCTGGAAGGTGGCCTTTGGGTCGGATTGTAGCTGTTCATCCGGGCAAGGATGGATGTGTCCGGGTTGTGACAGTTGAAACTGCTAGTGGTCAGTTTGATCGACCAATTGTTAATTTGAGACTTATGCCCTCTGATCAAGAAGGTCTTCTTGAGGGTGGGAGTATGTGAGAATATGTGTTCTGTTATATATTTCTTTTTTGTTTTTGATTTCCGGCGCCTCTGCGGATTGCCGCCTGATGTTGGGTTGGGTGGCGCCGTCTGGGTTGCTTTATGTGATGTAATGTTATATATATATGTTTTGTGTCAGTTGGAAAATAGAATTCGAATAAAGAAGTTGAATTTTGAATTTGGCCGAACTAGTTGTGTTCTTTGGCCGGCGTTTCGAAGAAGCGAAGCGTTTTGTTTCATGTGCTGACAGGTGGGAATGTTTAGAACACCAAAAGAGGCATTACTGCAGGGATTTTGATCAAAATCGTTTGAGCCGTTTTTAGCAATCATTGAAAAAGAGGATTTTTTCAATGGCCTTATGGAAAACCTTAATGGTAAGTCTAATGGTCATCACTAACAAGCTCACCAAATTTAAACATCCTTGTTCAATTTGTTTGGGACTTATGCTGAACACAGACAGACATTTCTTCTAGACATTTTTGAAATCAGAAAGTTCCAAAAAGTGTTTAAATGCGGGGGGGGGGGGGGAAACAAAAACGAATGCCATATATACAAATGGGTAATGGACAGTAAAATCTACCTGTATTATCTATGAAGGACTTAGTTTACACAGGGAAAATATATGTTTGGATCCGATAGTCTAGGCGTTAATGTCGAAAAAAGTTGTTCCATGGGCCACTTCATTTTGCAAACATGAGAATGGTGTAATTCGCTTCGTATGAATGCGTAGAAAATGAAACCCGATTGAGGGTATCTGGCATCCCAGTATGAGCAGCGCTGCAGTCGCAAATCCAAAATGACCGCCTCCTTACCACCTAACGTACGTTTTTGCCAAATAATGGCTTCCCAGCACATTTTATCAACTTGTTGACTATTGGAAAACTTGTAGGAATTGAAATTTGCTTTCCAATGATATATAACACATATATGTTAGGTTAAATTACAAAATTCAAAATAACCGCCGCATCGCGATCTTAATTGCGTTTTTCAGGTTGATTGGTTGGTTTGTGCGTTCAATGACAAATACTTGTGCACAATAATGGTTAATCAGGCTGGGACCTGCAACTTAACGTAGATTCTGAACCACAACGAACATCCATGCCTAACTCAAAATTCGAACCCGGCTCCCTTAGAATGCGAATCCCGAGAGCTAACTACACAGCCATCAGGTCAGTTAGAAATGCAGACTGGGATTTGCACTTGGCAGCTACTCATGATTTCATAAAGTATTTCTTTGTATTGGTCGACTAAACTATGTAAGAATGATTCCACTGTACTTCATGGATATGTAAAAATTTATTAACATGCATACAACGACATGGCAAGGAAAGGGGGTAATAAATAAAACCAAAGTACCGTTTTACGCTTTAGGAGCCGATGAAGCTCTGGAGCATCAGAACAGAAGACTTAGAGTTCAAGGTGGACTTACAGGCATCACTCTAAACGAAGATATCGTACTCACTCGTAGAAGATTCCTTCTGGCAAAGGGAAGTCACAAAAATTGCAGCAGCAACCAGAGCTATGATTAAAAATGCCCCCCCCCCCCCCCTACAATGCAAAGTGTCACCAGTAACATTGCTTTCGGTTCACAAGAGTCGGAATCGAAACGATGAAAAGTTGATAGAGGGTTTTAAATCGACAACTAACCCTTTTAAATGCAACTCAGAATATCTTATACACCTGGTGACTAAGCAAGTTCTTCCCGATGATGTTCAAAAGGACATGTCTACAGTTGCTGACACTGGTGAGAGTCTCTCCAAATTCATTGAGGAACTCATTAAAATGATCAAGCTACCAACAGAGCCAACAGAAGAATCAGTACCATCAAAGCCTTCAGCACAGTTTTGGGCATCAGTGTAAAAGGTGAAACTTAAGCTTGCAGTTAAATGTTAATGTTAAAGTAACATTGAAGGAAAAAGTGAATTTTTTAATATCTTCTATCAATTTATGTATATTTTATTGACTGGTGATTGCAGCAAGAAGTCGGTGTGCTATAAATTTGAAGGCAACTTTTTGTCGTTATGAATTCTCATTATTGACACTTGCTTTGTTTCCGTTATATGGATGTATGCATTACTGATTGTAAAAAAAAACAAAAAAAACCTTATGAGTATCCTGGAGGAGCTTCCTCAAAATCTATACCCTTCATCTAATGATAAACACGAAATCTTACACAATTCATTTCCAGTAAATGAAGCGTCTCAAACTGTTGCAGTAGTTGATGGAATGGCAGAGCTGTATTCCATTGATAAACCTAAGACTGGCAAGACTTGTAAAGAATTTGTAGATCACTTTATCAAACAAATGTCAAAGAAGTTTGGTATGTACAAAGAGGTTCACATAATATTTGACACCTACAAACAGAAATCGCTGAAGACATTCACAAGGGTGAAACGTCAGGGTAAATCGGTCCCTATCCAATACAAAGTGCACCCATCAACAAACATCCTTAAATTAACCATGAACCAGTTACTTTTGCATGAAATAACTAAGGATGAACTGACAGAATACATGGCATCAAAGATTATAGACTATGCAGTCAAGAATAATAAACAATTTATTTGCAATTGGAGAAATCATGCAAATGCAAGCCATATGGATGTGTCGTTTTTTGAAACCACGCAGGAGGAAGCAGATACTAAAATAATTTTGCACAGTATACATATTGCTTCCAGAGGCATTAGCAAGATCTATATATACCCCAGACAGAGATGTATTAGTACTTGCTCTTCGGAGATATCCAATGCTTCCAAGAGAATCCACCATTATAGCAAACAGCAGTAGCAGAAGCTAACGGTTAATTCATCTTAAACCAATCTTTGACATACCAAGGCCCAATAAGGATTCAGCACTACCAGGACTCCACTCCCTTTCTGTTGGTGACATCACAGGATCATTTACTAGGAAAGAAAAGATTATATGGTTGAGTGATTTTTATGCAGCTAGTAATGGGGGGGGGGGGACGTTATAGCTGCACTAGGCCTTATGGGTCATTCTGAAACCATTTCCACAGAAATGTTTCAAACGTTAGAGGCATTCGTTTGTCAGGTGTATGTACCGTGAACCAAAATGACAGACATTGGGGAGGTAAAATGGTGGCTCTTCACTAAAAAACAAAGGATTGAGGAACATCTTGCTCCTACAAAAGCCTCTCTCTATCCAGGTCTTTTACGTGCACACTACCAAGCAATGATTTGGGCACAAGATACTCCGACAGCATCCTGGAATAGCTTAACCTATTTATTTTGGCTGGTCGCTTGTGGATGGGGAATTTTAGCCTATTACATGTACAGAACCTAGTGCTTCGCAGGGACTTTTAGAGTTGACTAAGTGTTCCTGCCTGAAGCGTCGGTGTGCCCTTCCCTGCTGATGCATTCTCAACAATCTGTGTTGTACAGAGATGTGCTCATGTGGTGGAGATGATGACTAATGTGACAACATTGCAATTTGTGACCTGATGATGAATGAATAGGAAGAAATTGAGGATGAAGATGTTGATTTAACTCAATGATAGTGAAAAATCTTAATATCGTTTACACCATTTGTTACATATAACAAAAACTATTACAATGCTACACTCTTCTGTAACATTCACATTCCAAATATTAAAAAGCTTTGTCGTATCAATTTTGAACAGGCGTAGTTTATTATCAGTTTGTTGTAGTTCATTTTCTTGTGAAAAGTGTCAATGCTTTATTTTATGGTCCAATCTGTAAGTATTAACTATCTGTGGCGCTCATTTATCTTACAATATAATGTGGAAACTATTATTAGAGTCCCAAAGAGATGCCCAATAATGGTGTCCTTTTGAATTTTAATTCTTAAAGTGACAATGTACAGGTGCTATAACGGTCAGAAAGCTTTTTTAATTCCAAAAAGTTTTCTAACAACCAACATGTTCATATAGTGCACCGGGAAGCTATTATTCTAAAAAAGACTTCCGGTAATGGTGATACAGTTGCCATCTTGAATTTTGACTTAAATAGATATACCATTAAAAAAATTATTTTATTTTCTGCAGTTTCCCAATAGCCAACAAGTGTATAAAGCGCACTGAGAAGCTATTATTCTGAAAAAAGTGCTGTCCACTTGATGATGTGTGGTTAGCGCTCTAACTTCGCATGCTAAGGGTGCCAAGTTCGAATACCGGGTGGGGCATGGATGTTCTTTGTGGTTCGAAATCCACGTTAAGCTGCCGATATCGTCCTGATTATCCGTTATTGTGCATAAGTATAGGTCGCTGAGTGCATAAACCAACCAATCTGAAAAACATACTTAAGATCGCAATGCGGCGGCCATTTTGAATTTGGTAATTTAACCTAACATGCATGTGTTACATACCATTGGAAAGGAAATTTTATTTTCTACAAGTTTTCTAATGAGCAAGTTTATAAAATGAGCTGGGAAGCCAGTATTCGGCAAAAACATACATTAGGTGATAAGGGGGCAGCCATTTTAGATTTGAGACTGCAGCGCCGCTCATACCGGGATGCCAGATACCCACCATCATCTTGCGTTTTCTATGCATTCATATGAAGCAAATGACACCACCCACATGTTTGCATTATGAAGTGGCCCACGGGATTACATTTGATCCCGGACTACGATGTGCCGTATCGCAAAGTTTAATATCTTTTCCTTTACGATTTTCATTTCATTCATCATTTTTTCCTTACGATGAAAATTGCACATTCGTACTAAGTAACCGCGTCTCTTCTCTGTAGTAGAAAAGACGTACTATTGTATCACATATTCCAGATAAGAATAACTATTAGAAAAAAAATGAATTCTAAAAATTAATTTTGAATAAATATTTAGTGGTGATTTTTTTAATACTTTGTCGCGGGAAAACTATTTTTTGTGTTAATTATTATATTAATTGTGAAGTTAAATTTTCATTTAAAATTTATTGTTAGGTTGGTTCTTCCATTTTAATATAAGGATTAAGTTTAACTAGTTTAATACTTAGTTATGACATCGTTTAAATTTAAAATTGTTAATGAACCTTTTGATGTAAATTTTTGTTTTAAATATCGGGTATTAAATAAACATGATGAGAGGATACACCATTCAGAGACCCTTTGCCGTCTGTAACCTTTCGGATGAAACCATAATTTAAATAATTTAAAGAGAGTATTACATTATGAATAAATATGTTAAGCATCAAATATGGTACCAATACATAATATTTAATGAAAACATTGTTGGGCTGGATTTATATAATGCAAAATATTATTCATAAAAAGTTATTGAAACACCTATAATAGTTATTCTAGGAAATAAATTAGTTGAATTATAAAGAGAAAGTCTGTTGGTAAAAGCTCTTTGAGTTCCAAAAAAGTATTTAGCGATTCGTCGTTAAAAACATTAGAAGTGTAATAAATTATTTGAAATTTCTTGTCGTATCCATGTCATTTGGTAAATCTATTTTCTTCTTCTTGGTTTGTTGGTTGTAACCTCTTGGTTGTGTTTTCCTTAAAAACACAGACCGTTTCATGTGAGCTGATTAATGTGGGAAAACACCAGAAACAGATAGTCAGTTCAAGCCTTCAATGTAATCAGCAGATTTCAAATGCAGACTACAGAAGAGCCATACTTGTCCTTAGTTCATATATTGGTTCTGGAAATCATTTTTATCTATTTTCTTTGATCTGGATCCGAGGGGCATTCGAAAAATTTGACATACGTTCCCCTTCTAGGATATGAAGTACAGCGTGGAATGCAACGATTAACCATTTTTGTTTAAAATTATTATAATAAATAAATAAATAAATAAATAAATAAATAAATAAGTAAATAAATAAATAAATAAATAAATAAATAAATAAATAAATAAATAAATAAATAAATAAATAAATAAATAAATAAATAAATAAATAAATAAATAAATAAATAAATAAATAAATAAATAAATAAGTAAATAAATAAATAAATAAATAAATAAATAAATAAATAAATAAATAAATAAATAAATAAATAAATATTTAAACGAAAATCTATGAGGTTTATTTCAGTCTCATTTCCAAAGTATTTTAAAAAGTCAATAAAGACATGCGCAAAAAAGGGTTACAACACTACCTAGAATAAATTACTACACCAAGCCAAGTGAATTACTGGAAATGGTTGGATAGCAGAGCTACTAGTCCTTTGCGGCAGAAATGATAACTAAAAACTTGTTTCCATGGTTTACTATTGGCAATTACGGCCTGGATAGTGCCTTATTGTTTGTTCATATCCTGTATGGCCTTGATCGGATGAATATCCTCAGGACTACTATGGGAGACCAAGTGATTGCTTTTTCTTTGCTCAAAACTTTACGAGTCTTGTAATTCTATCCTTACATTTTTCTTACGATTTTTAACTCTGTTGATACAGTTTGATTGCAATTAAAGTTAAAGTTTCAAAACGCTGAAAAAAAAAAAAGAACCACTGGTCAGAATTACGTCAAATTTGAATGGAACATTGTTGAAGAAGGGCGAAAACGTATGAGGAAAAAAATTCACATTTTAAAATAAAAAATGGAAAAGAAAGGAGTTAACAATTTTAGTAATATATGAATGACGCTGTAAGCATCATAATATAAAAGGGTTCGATACAAATGACAAATAAATCTTAAAAATCTGCTAAGGTGTAAGTTACACGTTAAACCAACTGTAGTGTTGCAATTTAACCGTTGTTTTATGATTCATTTGCCACTTGTAGTTAACCCTTTTAAGTAATGATGCTTAGAGCGCCATCTATTGCTATCTGTTTCTGCCATACGTTTTCCCCCTTCCATAATGTTCCATTCAAATTTGACATAATTCCGACCAGAGATTCTTATTTCTTCTTCTTCTTTTTTTTTTTTTTTTTTTTTTTTTTTTTTTTTTTTTTTACAGCTTTTGAAAACTTTAATTGTATTTACCCTGTACATTACATATAATTATATAGCAATTTGTATTTGAAATCTTCAATAAAATACAGCGATGCCACCTGAAATAGACTCACTTTTTTTTCATTTTTAATAGATAAACATGCACTAAAAACATTTTATGCCATTTCGTACCTACTGACCAAATTTGAAGATCTTATACAAAACAGTTTCTAAATTAACTGGTTTGGAAGATTGTAACGTACCGAGTACCCCTTGGTTAAGCACGTGACCTTTTGTCTGGAAGTTTGTCGTGTGGGGAACAAACATCCCAAACATTTAAATTTTCGTGTATACTATTAAATTCGTTACCAAATATCAAAGTGGGTACTTTAATTAAAAACACAACATAACTGAAAAGAAAAAAGTAAAAAATATTTTTAAAATAATATAGAAAAAAAGAAAGAAAAAAAAAACTGTAAGAATGCTATGCTCATGGGCAACCATCTATTGTGAAATTGATTGTGAGGGATATATGTCAACCGCGAAAAATACACTTTGTTACTTTTAAATGATATATACCCACTTGCGCTATAGACGTGTGCGCGAAGCATCGATATAGATAAACAACTGGATAGACTGCCCCGATGGCAATGCAAGGCGAAAAATGCTCCGGCATGAATGTTTGCTTTCCTGTCACTGGTGGGACGATTTCCTGAATCATGGTTTATTACTGTGTTGCATATAATTGCAACAACAGCGCAAATCGGAAAAATATAAACAATAGTTTTCACAGGGAAGTAAAAAATAGTCATTCAAATATGTTAAAACGTTTTTTTATTATTATTTATTTTTGAAATATATCTAAAATGCCCTTCTAACATTGATCGCACGTGGTTAATGATTGATCTCTTATATGGCAATTCATATCATAAATAATCTATTTTAAATTCAGACCAAATAGTATTATGATCTAGAATAAAACACTTGATTCATATTTATTTAATCCTTGTTTATATGCGTTTTCAAGGGCATATGGCAAAGGAATGCGAAATGAAATAACTAGATAATTTGTTTTAGATATGTTTTATTTAATCTATGTTTTTATACGTTTTCATGAACATTTAGTAATTGTATTTAAAAAAAAAGGGATGAAATGGAAAGAGAAATAATAACTCAAAATGCAATTGTTTTATTATAAATTTATTTATTAATGAAACTGCGGACTACAAACGGCAAAGTTTATCAGTTTCTTTATAACTTACGTATTTATTTTAAAAACTAATGCCTGAAATGATTTAGGTTCGGTAAAGTTTTCCACATTTTTCTCACTTCATAATTAATGGATCAAATATATGTCTTTGACTTGCAATAAACAAGTTTCAAATCCTGTATATTTAAATTCATACGTTATATAAAATATTGAGTATGAAAAATTAATGAAATAGTTTGCCTTTGAAACTTAAATTGTTCTTAGTATTACATTAGTTATACCAAGGCCGAACTGGATTAAACCAAGACGTGACAACTAATAGTAAAGAGTGGAAACAGCCGCAGTGGACTAGTGGCGCTGTATTCTAACCAAAACAGTAGCATGTGTTTTCTTTGTTTGGTCAAATACGAAAACCAATACGTTACTAAGAGGACAAAATTACTTTATTTTTAAAATACAAAAAGAACACGGCGAAAATTGCCAAACGATAATATTAACGAATGAAATAAATTTATACACCGTTCACTCGCGACAATTTATTATTCATATTTCATAGAAATATGATGTCAGAAGCCACACTACACTAGCGTTTATTTAAAAATTCTTTGCTTTTTGTTTATTATTACGCATCAAATATGAGACTTTGATATCTATTTTTAGAATTAAGTTGTTTATTTAAAATAAGGCCTATTTTTGAATTTTATTTTCATAACTCTTTATGGAAACAGAGTTTGGAATTCTTTGTCGTATTTTTAAAAATTATTAGAAATTATAAAAATTAAATTAAAAAGTCGTCGTTGTCAATTCTCGTGATTTCAGAGTTGGCAGCCATGGATATTTTTATTTTAGCTGGCGTTCTAAAAAAAATTCATTGCAGTTTTTGATTTAATTTTTTGTAATTTCTAATATTTTTTGCAAATAGAATTGATGCTATCCTCATAGATTTACATTTATTAATTAATTTCATTATCATTTAAAACCAAACATGGTGAATTGTTGCGTACCACACTGTACTTCATATTCTGGAAAGAGAGCAGATGTTAAATTTCACGAATTCCCCTTAGATCCGGATCTACGACAACGAATCTGTTTTATCGACAACGAATCTGCCTGTCAATTTTCGGCCCGATTGGATGACTACAAGTTGGTTTTTTAGTATTCTGAAAATAATAGCGTGTGTAAAAGCGACCTTTTAGTGACAGTGATACTCTCAAAACTTGTTAAAATGCAACTTTATTGACATCGAATCTATCTGCCATTTTTCAGTCCGATTAGATGACTGCAAGTTGTTTTTTTTAGTTTACTAAAAATAGAAGAGTGTGTAAAAGCGACCATTTAGTGACAGTGACACTCCCCTACCCCCAAAAAAACATGATATAATGCAACGTTATCGACAATGAATCTGTCTGTCAAATTTCAGCGCGATCGGATGACTGCAAGTTGGTTTTTAAGTATACTGAAGATAGAAGCGTGTGTAAAAGCGACCTTTTAGTGACAGAGACACCTCCCAAAACATGATATAATGCAACTTTATCGACAACGAGTCAACCTCTTAAATTTCAGGGCGATTGGATGACGGCAAGTTGGGTTTTTTTAGGATTTGAAGATACAAGCGTAAGTAAAAGCGACCTTTTAGTGACAGTGAAATTTGATAGAATGCCCTCAAAATTTGATATAATGCATTGTCATCGACATCAAATCTACCTGCCAAATTTCAGCCCGATTGAGTTAAGGCAAGTGTGTTAATTTCACTATATTGCAGTTTCAAATTTGGTTGGATTGCAGCACCACCCTTGTTTAGTGGGAGAAAATAGAACTAAAAACTTGTTTCCTTCACACCCATAGACTTTTGAAAATTGTCACGGCCTGGTTCAATCCAGTCTGGCCTTGGTTATACAGTCAAACCCCGTTAACGCGAAATCGAAGGGACCCTTGAAATTGTTCGCGTTAACCGAATTTCGTGTTAAATGCATAAATTAACGTTAAGTTTTTAAGTACGGAGAACTGATGGTTTTACTTCACGTTAAACGGGATTTCATGTTAAGCGATTTTGAATTAATAGAGTTTGACTGTAGTATAAATAAATTTGTATTTTGCAATCATATTATTATGTATTTTCAACTGGTTTACTGTATTTCTTCAATTATCTTTAATTTCTACTTCTAAAATAAATAAATTTTCATTTGTTTACTGTATTCTTATAACTTGTAGATAATAACTTATTTTTAAAACATTTAATTTACGTACCTTAAAATTTTGAGAATTAAATTCAAATCAATAAAGATAAAAAACTTTTATAGATATTGACAGTAAATAATCTCAAATGCCTGTTCTAAATATACAAATCCTATACTTAGAATTATTTTGATCACTTATATTTATTGTTTAAACTATTTTCTTCAATTATGTTTTATTCTTAGTTTTTTTTGCTTTGCCAAATATCAAAAGTAACGCGAATATACCATAAAGATCGAAGAAAATCCACATCGGCAATACAAATTCCTCCATCCAAGCATCTAGCTTCCGCGGTGGCAACGGCTCGTTTTCCCAGCGTTAAGCAGTCTATCCAGTTGTTTATCTATATCGATGGCGCGAAGGGGCAGAAAATACACGTTTACTATAGTGCAAAGCCTGGATAACAACTTCTGGATGTTTGACACATTTTTAAACACATTTATATAAAAAAATTTCATTATATTATTGAGGGGAAAGTTAGTCTGGAACAAGGAAAAAGATATTAAAAGGAAATTCAGTGTTTTTATACTTGTTTTTAAAGTGGTATAATGTTATGATCTGCATTTTCCTGTTTCCAAAGAATGACCCATATATATCAAATTTTTTTAGCTATATTTATAATGCATATTATTTAACATATTACATTTTTTGTTACATTTACTTTAGTTCTACATAACTCTTTTTTACCACCTTAGTTCAGAAAACTTTACTTGCAAATATGCGTTTTTTTTTTTTTTTTTTTTTTTTTTTTTTTTTTTTTTTTAAAGTTACTGTTTGTCAATAAAACTATTTGAATAAAATAAATTTAAAAAAAAAAAAAAAATGATTTTGACTTTTACAAAAAATGTTGGATTTAAACTTTTTCCCCTTAGGAATATAAATCATTTTTGTGTAGTCACACAGATTGAATAAATTAAAATTAAAGCTGTGTCAGTGCAAATGTATTTTGTTGCAAATTCGACGAATACAATTAATGTTATTTCAAGCGTATTTTATTGAATAATCAATTAACATCACAGGTAATTTTAGGCATAATTAAAGTCTCTGTTTGAATAATTGAATTTTTTTTAACAATGAGGTAATTTTTAATGGAACAATACTTGTATCCTTACTTACGTAATTTGAATTTAAACCGCCTTTAAAATGAGGTCGGTTAAGGTTGAATTTCGCCTAAATGTGGACACGCCGGAAAAAAGCACGAATTTTTTTCCAGATGCTAGTTCGGTACTTAGCTTTCAATTTCTGATAGGAACCACCTTCTCCGGCTGCCATCTTGGATTTTATGGCGGCCATTTTGAAATATCAGTGTATTATCAATATCTCGGCTAAGTCATTTAGGATCATAAACTTAGTGTCTAAATATACCTATTTGGGGTCAAGTAATACAGTTAAATAATCTTTAAATGTGTCAGACTATATTTATTCACTTATACATGCAGGGTCGTCACTATCGGGGGTAGGGGGGGGGGGCGATGAAGGGGGATATGTCTTGATAAAATTTGTGCTTGCAGAACTGCTCGGTGGAAATATACTGAACTGGGCAAATGCCAATGTTGGGGGGCCTCAGGCATTTTTTTTGTCGAGTGAAATAATAATAACTTCAGTGCAAAAGTAGAAAAAATACCTATAAAAGTTAAATTATTACGAAATAAATTTATTTTTAGGAATGTAATTAATATGTAATCAATTTTAATAAATATGTGATTAATTTGTAAATAGTATATAATTAATTTGTGATTAATATGTAACTAATTTTAAATAAATATGTACTTTCATTTGTTGAATATTATTTCATTGGTTTTTAATTATGGTCTAAATAATTTTAAATTAATGTTTAATGACTTGTTACTGAAATGTAATTAAAGTCAAATTTCATATGATTTCCGTCATATTTTAATAATTTTTCCATTCAACTATAATTAACACACTTATTCATCCAATCGAGCTGAGAATCGGCAGATAGACTAGTTGTCAATGACAATATCTATCTGCCAATTCTCAGCTCGTTTCTCAAGTTTTTTTTGACAAAAACAGAGATAATCCATGGTATGGAATTGAGGGTTTACTTCACAGATGTCGATCTAAGCTTAAAATCACTTAAATAAGTTGCAACTGCAACTTAAAAGTCAACAATGCATTTAAAGGACTATTTTTAAAAACTTTGTTTTTAAGGTTTAATTTTTTATCGAGACATATTTGTAGAACTCATTGGAAAATTCTGAAGGACCATTACTACGTACAAAAAATTACCTATAAAACACTACGATTTTCATTATAGGAATAACGGATTTAATGACATTGCTATAAGCAATGATTTTTGGCAATATATTACTGATTTCAGCAGGAGCAAACATTTATTTCAATTAATATAAATTATTCCTTCTGATTTTGCTGGAAACAAAAAATTAAGCTATAAATATAAAAATTTAGTTTAATTTTATTTAATAGTTATCATTGAAGTTAACGATGACAAACTTAATGGTCCCATTAGAAATTTGAAAAGGATTGATGCGTTAAAGGAAGAATATTTTCACCTCAATTCAAAAGATCGGACTCGCTTAGATTACTTAGTTTGTATTGCGTTCGGGTTTTTTAACATTGACGATTTAACTTATCTTTACTTTTTCCAGTCAATGTTTTCTCAATTGTTCATAATTTTGTTTTAAAAAAAAATTAAATTTTGAAAGTTACGCGACTGGCCGTCTTTCAAACATTTTGGGATATTATACTGTGCCCCCTCCATTGATTTCTTTCATATGCCTGTAAACCATTGGATGAGTGGGTAAAACGTCCTCTGACAAGTACCCAGTAAATGCAGAATACTTTCAATTTCTATTAACGAGTGTAAATCATTGTTGTATCAGGTGAAATGTTACATTTTTTTTTTTTTAAGTTGTAATATTTTTGTAAAAAACGTTTAATTGGAAATATTACATAAAGTGTCAGGAAGAGATTAGTTATCACTTGTTTCGGATGTTGTTACATCATGTCATTTAATTCTCTATTTTTACAATTTCTCAAAAATTGTACTTTTCTTTATTTACAGACTGTTTCTGAAGTATTCAGGGAAGCAAACTGATCAGCATACTTTGGAAGACCGATTAATTTTTAAGCTTAATAGAGTCGTACATTGTAATTCGATTCCAAGGACTTTACCTAATAATGTGTATAAAACAAATATGCAGAAAAGCCTTTCAGTCATGCATCCCGACACTTTTGAATTAATATTTTCAAATGGTTATTGTACAAATGTTATGACCTTATTTGAACAAAAGCGTTGTGTTCGTATTTTCTTTGTGTTCTGGTTTGAGAAGTCTTTTTTTCCTTTTGTGTGATTTTCTTAAAGAATTGTACCTTTAGAGCTTTTTTTTTTTTTTTTTTTCAGTTTGAGGTCAATTTTCACAGCTAATTCGTGTTTCATATTAACTTTTGAGAGTGATTTTATATCAAGTAAGATGATTTTTAAATAATAGTTTTTAACCCGCTGGGAAGTATAGAAGGCAGGAAATAAGAGGGGGAAAAATATTGATATAATAGTCAATGATTATTATCAAACCATAATGAATTTAGAACTGTATTTTTATAATACTTAATTTCAATCAAATTCATAAATGAGTAGTATTATCAGAACAAGTTTTATGTGTAAATTTTACAAACTATGAAACAGATAGGTAAGTAGATTTGTCAGATCGTGTCCTCAAAGCAAAGAGATTAAAAATATCAAACAAAACTGTATATATTCTTTATAATATTCCCTGGACTGATTACATAATGGCTTTTGCATTTTCTTTGAAAAAACAGCATCAGCTAGGAAACTGTTTGAGATTATTTGCATTTATCCTAAATTTTACCTGTTCATCATCAATAGCAATTTTACAATTTCATTGGTCAATTTTTATCATCCTGTTTCAAATACTTAATAATAATGTATGCTGTAGGGCAGTTAGTTGAACCCTTTTTTGCAATCAAAGACGATCTTCAATATTCTGAAATGTAGTGGCAACAAGCTAAGTGCTGTAAAAGTTCCGTTTCAAATAATCTTTTTCAATAAAACACAGATTTCTCTAAAACAATTAGTATCTATAGACGGCCAACTTGTAAAAAGTTACGTCATCAAAGCTAGGTTCTCTAAAATTTCACTGTATGCAAGCATAGCCTCACTTTGTAGGCTAAAAGGTTTATAACTATGCAAGCACAGGGTCTCTAAAAGGTTCTCTAAGAACCCCTTTGAGCAACAACAACAACAACAACAACAAAAAAACGTTCATCTTTGCAAAACCATCTTTGGGTTAATTATTTTAACAAATATAAAATTCGGAAGTTTATCGTTTGGTTCAAATAAATTGAATAAGTATATAAAATTTAATACATTGATATGACATCGGTTAAATTTATAAATGACACCGTGTGATGTCGATCCCTTTGAGTTAAAAAGATAACCCCTAATCCTTAATGGTAAGTCTAATGGTCACGGAGGTGTGTGGAAGACATTTTCCTTCCGAGGATTATGTATAGATTTAAAAAAAAAAAAAAAAAGATCAAAGCCTAACCTTAAAAGATTAAAGCCTCTAAACTTGAGCATAATTTTTTTTTATATAAACATGTGTGCAAAGTTTTTATAAAAGCCGTCATTGAAAACATTGCGAAAAAGCATAACGATATGTTTGAAATAATTAAATAATTGTCAATCAAGCCTGTTCGTTGAAAAATTTTAAATTTAATTTTGTATTTGCTTAATTATTAGAAACAGGTGTTTTGTTATTGAAAATAGTTTTTGGTTGCTTCACAGTTGGGCCAGTTTTTTTTATGTATGCATTGTGAAAAGTTTTAATCTTAAAGAAATATATATCTATTTATGATCTTTGTCATTATAAGGTTATATTCGAAATTATTAAATTATTTCTGGAAACAACTACTAAATTGATATCGCTTTAATGAATTTTGTTCTGTCTATGTTTTTAAAATTGTTAATAATTGGTCAAAATGTTTTAAAATTTGCTATATAATTCTCAACTTCATGGCAGTGGAAAAATGGGTATAATTATATTTGTTTTTCAGTGTTTTTTTACCTTATGAATACACATAAAGTTTTTTAAGAATTTGAAGAGAATTCATATTTTAAAGTTTTAATAAATTTTATTTAAAAAATTTCCGAACATTTCGAAACCAAGCAAACATTAACTGCAATAACTTTTTGGCAATATAAATTTGTATATATTATATTCACATGCTTTCATATTTTTTTACATGATTCAATGTATTGTATATATTTATGTTATCAATAATAAATACAAAGGTTTTTTAGTTTGACTTTTTATATAATTATTTGCATAAATTTAATTTACCCTTTTAAGACAATTATTTGTTATGATTATAGATATTTTAATAAAATTAAACATCTAAAATAGTTAAGCATTTATTATTATTAAATGTTACTAAAATATTATTTATAAATAAGTCATATTTGGTATACTTTAACAACAACAACAACAAAAAAAAAACTTTGACAAGAAGTTAAGACAGAAAGTTAACAGAAAGTTAAGTTATATGTTTAATCTTAAAAAATAGTTATAGACATATTTTTAAATTTATGATTCATGAATGCCTAAAAAAACATTTGTTGACAAATTAGGCAAGCAAAACGCAAAAGAAACTGTAAAATTAATTATTATAACATATATCTAATAGAAACGCTAAAAAAATAATATTTTTTTTTTTACTAAAAATTGTAAACAAAATAGTTTAGAAATGCATTGGAGAGCATGTTTACTTTAGGTCTGTAAACGCCTTATCTATCGGCGACCGGATATTCAGCGAAAAACCAATGATGTGACCCGTTTCTAAATAAGGTTTTTAGCGTACTGATCAAGGACACTTTGCACACCAGACACTTAGTGGAGACCTATGATTCAAATATCTATCTTCAGGCTCTCTATGAGACTTGTAAAGTTTGCACATTTTGAAGAGGAATTTATAAAAATTAAATAAATTTTCACCTTAATGTATAAACTGATTTAAAAAAAAAAAAAAAAAAAAAAAAAAACTCTTAATTTTAAGATATAAAAGGAAAGTTAAGGTAAAAATTTCTAGGCTTTATTACATGCCATGGTTTCTGCTGTAATAAACATGGCTGCTGCTCTTTACATGTTCTCACGTTTGAGGCAGAAGATTATTTTCTAAAAGCTGGAAAATAACAACTGATCTATTGAATTTTAAATTATGATATATATAACGAAAATATAAAACTATAGTACTAACTATAGAAGAACGGAGTATGATAAAACGCTACAACGGTAGGACCATCTCCATCAGAAGGCATTCTTCTATATCCAACCATAAAGATTTGGCCCAAATAAAATGAACTGCGAAAAGAGTACGAGACTTAATAAGACAGTTTTTATGATATTTGAAGTGTTTCACTGTATGTATAAGCTTTTTGTGCTTTTCTAAGATTTTTTGTAGAGGAAACAGTGTTATAAGTTATTTTATTGTTAAAAGTGGTCATGTACACATGATACATAATTTGCTACTGACTATTCTCCAGTAAGTAAAATTTCAAATACTGCTTCAGGGTTTAAAAAAAATTATTCCACCGACAATGCAATTTAATTTTTACTAATTTAAATTCTCCTTGATAAAAACAAGTAACCATTATATTCAACATTTTTATGGTTATAATATAGCAAACTGTCGCAATCGAGGAATTTCTGTGAGGAAATTCGCTTTAATAAAAAACTCCTTCACAAACTGCAAGTCAGTGATAGAGTTACTGTATTCTAGTAACTGTACTGCCAAGGCCACACTTTTTGAAACGAGCGCTAAGGTCCTTTCCAGGCAGTGACAATTTTCAAAAGTGTATGGGTAGGAAGAAAATAAGTTGTTAGTACAGTTTTCTTCTTATTCTAGATTCGTACTCTTTCTAGAATATGAAGTACAGCATGGAACACAACAGTTTACCATGTTTGGTTTTAATTGTTAATATATTAAACTAATAAATGAAAATCAATGAAGATGACATCAATTCCATTTGTAAAAATATTAGAAGTTAGAAAAAAAGCAAATAAAAAAAATGCGATGAAAACTGTTTAGAACGCCAGCTGAAACAAAAATATCCTGTGCTGCCAACTCTGAGATCATGAGAATCGCCAACAGCCATTAAAAGATTGCCATAATAATCTGTCCTAATCACTGTCACAGATTTGTACGCCTCACGCAAACAAAATCGAATTTAATATCAAGGCTTTAAAAATACAACATACAATTCCAAACTTTGTTTCCATAAAGAAAATTGAAATTAAAATTCAAAAACAGGCCATATTGTAAATGAATAACTTGATTCTAAATATAGGTATCAAAGTCTCATATATGATACCTAATAATCAACAAGAAGCAAAGAATTTTAAGGTAAATTGTTGAGAACAAAACAGAAAATTATAGTGCAAAAAATATTTTAATTTCCCTCCTCAACAATCCCAGCCAAATGGCGTCCAAATTCATCACCCAATTGCAAGAAATGTCTGCTGAGTTTGCTTTAAACAAAAAAAGTGAACACATAAAAAATAACAAATAAACAGAATCCAAGAAGCAGAACACCCCCCCCCCCCTCCCCAAAAAAAAAATCGCGCCAATCTCCAAAAACTCGAAATTTGCCAATTTGGAGAAAATTGCTAGACCTGGCAGCTTTGACCAAAAAAAAAAAAAATAGCTGGTACTGGTTGGAATGTCATGGTCTGGAGATTGCTTTTAGCACTCCATTGGGGCCTTTTTACTGCCAAAACGTTCTTGATCTGTTCAATACTTAGAAGAGGGCCATATCATGGTTTTTCTAGGAATCTAGTCGCCGATAGATGGCGCGTTTATCTCCTATGCATTTCTTAACTATTTTGTTTAAAATTTTGATTCAAAAAAGTTTTTTAGCTATTTAATTTGATGTGGGTTATAATAATAAATTTTACAGTGTCCCTTGTGTTTTGCTCTCATAATTTCTCAAAAATATTTTTTAGGCATTCGTCAATCTTGAATTTAAAATTATATCTTGAACTATTTCTTAAGCTTAATCATATAACTTATTTTTCTACAACAATTTGGCAAGATTTTATACTTTTTTTTTTTTCAGTGACTAATTAAAAAAAAAAAAAAAAAATAAGCAACATTTTTTTAAAAATAAATGCTTAACTATTTTAGTTGCTTAATTTTATAAAAATATCTATATTCGTAACAAATAATACTCTTAAAAAAAGAAAAATTATGCAAATGATTAAATAAAAATTCATTATGCAAATGTTTAAATAAAAATTCAAATGATTAAATAAAAAGTCAAATGGAAAAAAATAAATTATTTGGTATTCATAACATTAACATGTACAATACATTCAAATATGTACAAAAAAAAAAATCTAAAAGCATGTCACTATAATATTTCCAAATTTATACGGGAAAAAATTTATTGCAGTTAATGTTTCTTTGGTTTTGAAATGTTTGAAACTTTATTAAGTAAAATTTATTAAAACTTTAAAATATGAATTCTCTTCAAATTCTTAGGAAATTTTATATGCATTCATCTGATAAAAAACACTGAAAAAAAATAATTAATACTATAGTGGCTAATACTACCCATCCTTCTACTGCCAAGAAGTTGAGAATTATTTAGTGAATTTCGAAAGATTTTGGACATTTATTAACTATTAAAAAATAAATAAATAAATAAATAAATAATGTTTACAAATTGGAAGTTTAATAATGCGATATCAATTTAATATTTTTTTTTTTATTAAAGTAATTTAATAATTTTTTTTTTTTTTTTTTTTTTTTCAAACGTAACTTCTAATGACAGAGATCATAAATAGATATTTATTTCTTTAAGATTACAAAAATATCCTTAAAACTATTCATTATACATACATGAGAAAAACTAGTCCAGCTGTGAAGCAACCAAAAACTCTTCAATGTAACAAAACACCTGCTACCAATAAACAAATACAAAATTAATTCCGATTAGTGACATTTGTATATCCTTTTTTTTTTTTTTTTTTTTTTTTTTTTTTTTTGTTGGAGGAGAGATTGGGGGTGAGGACATACACTAAAATATAAGGAGTCATCGTAATGTTAGCTCTGTTAGAGAGGGTATTACCCATTTTATTGGCCACAGAATATGTTCGACATGACCGACAAAAGAAGAAAAACTGAAATGACCATTTGCCATCGGCTTGCTACACATTTTTTTTTTTAAACTTTGTTCTTTTCCTAGAATATTTTTTTATTTCAGGTTGTTAATCATACCTTCAAGTACTATTTAGTTTAACTAATTTTTTCCTATTGCTTTCATGATTTTTTTTTCTTTTTTTCGAAGTGTTACTAACATTGTGAGATTCCGCTAACAATTAGCTATAATTAACGGAAAAAATGGAAGAGGTTTATTCTCTAGTCAAAAAACCAGAAAATATTTTAACTTTAAGGCTTCTCATATCATACCAACTCCTATTATAATGGTTATATTTAAAGGCCAAAAAGTAAAGCTGAATATGGAATATTCAGTTCAGGATGTAGAATATTTACATGCAAGGGAACTTAGATATATCTTTAATGTATAATTAAATTCATGCTTAGCTTATACAAACAATTAACAAATAAAATCGAATGAAGCAGGTGAAGAGTATTACTCAATTGATAAAAAAAAAAAAAAAAATCAGGTCTCATTAAGCAGGGACGTTAATTCAGAAATAATTAACTGTATTAATTAAATAGATATAGTCATAGCTTATGAATTGAGAAGTGTAGCTGTGATATATTTAGGAAAAAGTAACTTTTTAATTTATTTTTTTTGTTGTTTTTGTTAAATGACTGTATTTAATCTTAGTAATAGCTAATTTAGCTAATTTATTTTACATTGCCACTTTATATTTTTTAACATGTTGCTGATAGATATTTTTAATCATTACTTTTATATTTAAAAATCCTGATTCAGTATTTTACGTAAAATTTTAATACTTACAGTTAAATTGTTTTTATTATTAATATTATTATTATTTACCTTGCGCATGGCACAGCACTTCCGAAACCTGACTTGGAGCTGTAAAAACCCAACAATCAACCAAACACGCGGAGTTTCATGGAAGATCATTGAACATTGATCATTAAAATATTTCGAATCCATTTAAAGATATAAATAAGCTAAATAATTTCTTATGAAACAACTGAAAATACAAATAGTTAAATAATCTCGCTGCAATATCTAAATGATTTTTTTTTTACTGAAACAGACAGTATTTGAACATGGCTAGACATATGTTCTAAACTGATCCTCTACAACCAGGCCTTGAAATCACGCTAACTTCCTTTCACGTTTAAGGAACAGAACTGTCCGACGAGTGTTCGTCCTGTGCTTCAAAGCACTCTTTACTCATTAGAACTGCAGGGTACAGCGCTATCTGTTGGTAATATTTGTAACTAATTTGAATATTCAGTATCAAAATTTTAAAGCTGTCAAAATGAATATACTTTTTGCTTCATTATTCTGTCTATCTTTGTTTTTGAGTTATTTAATTTAAAATCAGGGAGTTCTTCGCTGGACATCCTGTATATCTTGTATATCAGTATTATGATCCAATAAATTAACTTCCAAGTGTGTTGCTAAATGGACGAATATGAATAAAATCCTTTGCAAGAATTAATTTTTTGAATATCAATTTATCAGCTCAAATTTTTTAATAGGGTATATAATTTCGTTTGTACTGATTCATGTTTAATAACTTGAAAAGTGACTGATAACTCTTAAAGTGCGTAAAAGAGCATATTTTAGTTGAATATTTTCTGCATCACATTGATATTGCCCGTGTAAAGAATTAGCATTATTTTAGTGTTATATTGCAATATCCTCTGCTAATTTTAAATATTTAACTTCAAAATTTATTTAATAAAAAAAGACAAACTTCAAACAGACGGAAAATTATTTAAAATTACAAAGTAGAGAAATAATTAGTGAAATATATTTAAGCTCGAATTAAATAGCTAATTGATTTAGTTCCCTTAATGTTCAGCAAAGTAAAGAATTTGCTTTTTAAATATTATTGTCACAAATATTTAGATTAATCTTTTAAAATATTATTAATTAGTTTAACTATAAAATTAATTTAGAACTTTGGATAAAAATGTGATTTTTAAATTTTTATCGACTACACAATTTTTTTTTTCAAACTTTTTTAATATTAATGAATGATAGTAAATGTTAATTATTATTGTTATATAATTTGGATGACTTAATAATTGTTAACTTTCTCTAATTTTATTACTTAAGTGAATCTAAAATACTAAGGATTGATATGGGATCTGTAATCGAAATGTTAGTCTCAAGTCTGTTAGTTCAAGAGGAAACTGTCTAAAGGAAACCCAACGTTTACTAAAATATTAGATATACATATGTAACTCAGGTTTAACTTCGTAAGTACACCAAATTATTTTACCTCGAACACAATTTGTGGTTGCTCTCAAGTGATTAATATTGTTTCAATATGATATTGTCAAATTTAGTAAATTCGGAAAGATTTGATATTAATGTTTTTTTTTTAATTTAGTGGTAATAATATTAAATTGTTAAAGGTGGAGGTAGCAATGTAATATTTTATTATTTTATTTAAAGTTCCCGAGGGCTAGTACAAAAAATATTGAAATGTTTGTAATATACAGCAATGCAAAAGTTTTGACGATGACGTCATTCGACTATAAAACTTAGAATTACGATTGATGAATTGCAAAAGTCTAGAAATATATTAAAAACTCTTTTCAAATATTATAATCAAAACAATGTTGTTTGACTTGCTATAATGCCAATTTTTTTTTAGTAAAAAAAGAGACGTGCTTGTTGCAAAAGTATAGATACGATCTCAAGTTTCTGTGAATTTTTGTTTGTATATGCAACTGTATGAAAGATGAAGTCATAGATGTCGACTATTTAAGTTCTACAAACCATAACACTTCGTAGTTGAAATGCCGCAGGCTTAAAAAATTCAAACGGTTGAGCTCAAGTAAATTTGGCGGTTGGAAGCAGTGGGTACGCTTATTTAATAAATTTCCACTATTATTAATTGTTCAAAAAATTATATTTATCTGAATTTCAATCGTTATTCAGTATTGGTAAAAAAATCAAAAAGCTGAAAACAAAAATCCAAAAATTTTAAGCGTATAACACATTTAAGCTATACTTTAAAAAAATTTAGTTTTCTATCAGCATTTATAAAACTGCACTGTCTCTTGTCTGTCCGTGAGCAAAAATGGTTCAAAATAGCAGCACCTAGACGTAGGGATACACTTTGCGCTGTCATCAGGGATGGTATAGCTCCAAAGCAAAAAAATATGTGAAAGCGATGAAAACAACTTCAAATTTCTATAAACATTTTTTTTTTTTTTTTAATTTAAACTATATTTAAGCTTGTTCAATAAAAAAAAACCAAGAAATAATTTTACATACAATTGCAGTTAAAATATCAGCAAATAAATGCAGATCATTTAAGAAAATGACAATTGGGACTAAGTTTCAGAATATTTTTGTATAATTTTTATACAAAATTATATAAAAATTTTAGTAATTCTGCATAGATTCAATTCAAACTGCGAAATCGATCCGTAAACAGGCACTAATGACGGATATAGCGACTATCGCATTACAGGAAGTCTAGGCGAATGGCTACAAAACGATGTAAAAATCTCGGTAATAGCTGGTAATGTATTAGCGTAAACCTCGGCGAAAATGACCATCACTCTAACGAAAGTATAAGCAATAGCTATAGCGCTTACAAAACCGACGAAAATCTAGGTATCGGCCAAAATGAACATCACAACAACATACATATCGGCGATAGCGTCCACATTAACGGCACAAATCTCGGTAATATCGGATGTTACTACAGTGTGGTATTCAACGAAAATTACACTCACGCCAACAGAAACATCCAAATTTGAGCCTAGCATACCGGAGGAACTCTCAGAAATAGAGCTATTGTAGCATTCAGCGAAAATGATCATCACACAAACGTAAATATCAGCGTTAGCACCGAATATAAGGAACGATTCTCAGCAATAGCGCTATAATATCGGCGTAATACTCCGCGAAAACGACCACCACGGTGTATGCTACGACTCGTTCTTGGCCGTCTATTTCTTGGGACAAGACAGCACCGACACTCTCGTTGCTCGCGTCCATGTCAAGAATAAATTGTTTATTGGGCTGAGGATACGTCAGGATAGGTGCAGATGTTAAAGCCTCCTACAGTTGGTCAAATGCATCCTCACAGTCTTTCGTCCACAAGAATTTCTGCTTGCTCTCTGTCAGTCTGTGAAGGGGTCTTGCGATGTAAGAAAAGTCCTTCACGAATCGTCTATAGTAGATGAAAAGCCCCAGGAAACTCCTCAATTGATGTACATCTTTGGGGCGTCTCCACTCTTTAACTGCCGATACTTTTTCTGAATCTGTGCGTACACCCTCGGCAGAGATGACATGTCCGAGGTAGGTCACTTCATGTCGGAATAACTTACATTTAGCCGGACTTAACTTCAGGTTGGCGTCTTTTAATTTTCGCAGCACCTTCTTAAAATTTTCAAGATGTTCCTCGAAACTTCGCCCCACGATAATGATTTCATCGAGGTAAACGAGACAGGCTTCGTAGGAAAGACTTCTTAGCACTGTTTCCATGAGGCGTTTGAATGTTGCTGGAGCATTGCATAATCCAAATGGACCCAATCCACCTTGAACTGCCAAAGTCCTTGTCCAGTTGTAAATGCTGTCTTATCTTTGTCATCAGGGTGTATCTCAACCTGCCAATATCCACTCTTTAAGTCTAGTGTCGAAAACCACTTGTTTCCAGAAAGAATGTCCAGAGTGTCATCAATTCTGGGAAGAGGGTAGCTGTCCTTCTTAGTGATATCGTTCAACCTCCGATAATCGACGCAAAATCTAGTTGAACCATCCTTCTTCCGAACCAAGGGCTGGCTGAAGGTTCAATCACGTCGCTATCTTGCATTTCTTTTTAGAAGACTTCCTACCTCTTCCTGTTTAGCAAACGGTAGCCGTCTTGGGTGTTGCTTGATAGGTGTATCAATTCTATGCTGCGTCAAACTTGTTCGTCCGACATCCGAAGATGTGCGGAAAAAGACATCTTGGAATTCTTGGATGACCAGTTGTGCAGCACTTCTTTCTACGTTGTTTAACGGTGCATTCTGCAGTAGCTCTGATGTTAAGTTCTCTGAAGACACAGTGACTGGAGGATTTCTATTTCGATTTATGAAAGTTACTGGAGTACAGGTGGCTAACACTTCACCTTTCATTATGGCTTTCGCTTTATCATTCACATTAGCAACCCTCACAGGTATCTCAGTCCTTGAAAGGTCGACGAGAGTTGAAGCTACCAGTACTCCTTTGGGGCTCTTGTGATTTTCAGGGTATTCCATTATGCCATATCAGAAACTTTTTTCTTCAGCTATGTATCCAGGAAGTAATAATTCTGTTCTTGCGGGCAATGTGATGTCATTTTGAGCTTTTATTTGATGTACGGATTTAACTTCACTATCTTTGATTCCAAATAACGCTATGTCTTCAGAAACTGAATGCAGCTCATTGTTTTTGAAGTCTAAGGAAAAATTATATTTCCTTAAAAAGTCCAGTCCGAGTATACAAGTGTCCATAACGTCCGCCACATATGCCGTGTGAACGTGATATTGATGTTCATTTTTCCATGGATGTTGATTTTATCGCCGGATACAGTTTGGAGGGTAACGCAGGGCGGCGTCCAGATGAGTCTTCCATCCAGTTGTTGGGCCAAATCTTTACGGATGATGGTTACATTGACTCCAGTATCGATGATCGTATTGCAGGGAACCCCATTTACGTGTCCCATTATGAAGAGTCCATTACTACCGCCACTCATTGCAGAAATTTGTAGAGCTTTAAAATGGGGCTTCTCAACAACTGGCAGCCTCCGCCCCGCGAGATGGCCAGAATTTAGTTTCCCTCCTCCCTTCTGTGAGCGGTCTTAGCTCCAGTGTTTTGGCGGGATCGGCAGTTTCTCCGTATGTGGCCCTCGCCTCCAAAAGTTCCAGCACTTCAGGCTCTGCTTCTTTTCCGGAGTATTTCGTCTCAAGTTAATCACTTGTCTTTGCATTTCATCCAGACGAGCAGCAATTAGGTGTTCTGGCTACTGTATAGTAGCAGTCCTGATAGGATGGCGTTCTCTACGAGTTGCTTGCTGGGCTGCCTCGTACTTCATGGCATATACTAAAGCACTTTTTAAATCCTTGACATCTGCCATTCGTAGGACCTTCTGTATCTCTACGTCCCTGGTGCCATCGACGAAGTACTGTAGAGACAGGATTTCTCTCGTTTCAGCAGGGCAGTCTGAAAAGGCGAGATGGGAGAGCCTCTCAACATCCGTGGCAAACTCCTGGAGTGTTTCGGTAGCCTTCTGTAGGCGAGATTTCAACTGCAGCCTGCTGTAGTCTTTCACACATTTTTCGCCAAACCGTAGTTTTAATGCACTTGAGAGTGCGTTGAAGCCCAAGCGTTGCTCTTCGGAAAGTGTTTGTAGTATATCGGCAGCTTCAGCTCGCAGAGATGCATCTAACTGGCAGGCTTTTGTCACGGAGTCCCATCCGTTGGCGTTGGCGACAATTGTGAATTGAGTTTTATACACTTGCCAGGAAGATTTTCTATAGTAAGTCGAAAGCTTGATTGAAGGTCGGGAGTTGACTGGTACACATTTCAAATCTTCCGAAAGAGTTCTGCTCGACAGTCTCTTCTCTAACATTTGGTCTATCTTTTATTCTATCTCACCTAAATTTTCTTTTAAATTCTTCTTTTCCAGAATCTCTACTTTTCTCTCCAAATCATTAAACTTGAATTCTACATTTTCGACTTTCTCTTCTAAACTATTGTATTTCTTTTCGACATTCTCGAATTTCTCTTCAAATTTGTCTTCTATTTGTTTCACGCTTTCTTCCATAGTTGCTAAAAGATGATTCTTTAATTCCTCCTGTCCGGCAGAGATAGCAGAAATATTCTTTTGCATTTCCTCTTGGCCCACTTTCATTTCGTCTTGGCCTTTTTTCATCTCTTCCTGCCCTTTGGACATTTTCTTCTCCATCTTTTCTTGGCTTTTCTTCATCTCTTTCTGCCCTTTCTTCATCTCGTGTTGGCCTTTCTTCATTTCTTGCATGAGAGCAAAAAGCTGTTGAAATTTTTCATCTTGTTCCGCCATTGCTCTGGTAATCGGCATCAAACCCCACTTCTGACACCAGTTGTTGCTTGGACGGGTTCGAAAGATTTGAAGCCAAAGCAGATCAAAACTTGCAGAAATTTATTTCAATATCACTCTTCACAGATTCCTTTACAAATCCAGAACTTCTCGTTCTAGTAGACACAATACAGCTCTTTTCACAACGATAGAGCACAAAACAGCAGTTAAAAACTTGACAACACAACTGCTAAATCACTGCAAAAGACAATGCAATACAGTTCGCTTTCGGAACTCTCTGAACGCTCACTGAGACTCAGTAATTCCAGTCAACTAATTCAGTGACTCAAAATCAACAACTAACTGACTAACCTCCTCGGCCGACTTATACAGGAGTCAAACCATCTTGAGACTTCTAGAAGTAGATATTTGGAGAACTTTCCAGATCGTAGTCGAAAAGTCCTATACATGTACATGGGGACTGAAAATGTCACCAAATGGTCGAGAAGTTTGGCGACATTTGGCGATTTCTGGCCAAATTTGGCAACAAAAATTAGTCGCCAAAACCGTCGACAACTTGGCTCTATCTCGCCAATTTAGCGAGATTGCCATTACCATAATGTTAAAGGCCCTGCTAATTAAAACTCGCTTCCCAGAGTTACCTCTGTAAAACTCGTTATCAAGCATCAAGAGATTCATTGCAGGGAAACAAATTAAAGGCGAACTATTGTACTGCCTTATGCAAAATGTACATAAATTTTCCTATTTACAAAATTAACACTACGAAATATTTACAAATATACAAAAATTCGTAACAATATATAATTGATTTTCGAGGAATCTCCAGACCTAGAGAATAATTGCTCTCTCTTGCATTTCTTAACTATTTGGTTTAAAAAAAAATTGTAACCATTCTATTTGATGTGTAATAGAATAATAAATTTTACAGTTTCCATTGTGCTTTGCTCGCATAATTTCTCAACAAATATTTTTTTTTTTTTTTTTTTTTAAGGCATTCATCAATCTGGAATTTAAATTTTTATCTAGAACTATTTTTTTACGATTAAACATATAACTTAACTTTCTATAACCATACTGTCAAGGTTTTGTACTTTTTTTTTTATTTTTTTTATTTTAGTAACACTTATAAATAACAAATGATTACCTATTTTAGTTGCTTAGTTTTATTAAATTTATCTATGCTCTTTACAAATAATTGCCTTAAAAAGAAAAATTAAAATTACGTAACAAATAAAAAAAATAATAATAAATTATTTATTATTCATAACATTAACATACACAATACATTCAAACGTAAAAAATATATACAAAAGCATGTCAATAAAATAATTACAAATTTATACTGGAAAAAAGTTATTGCAGTTAATGTTTCTTTGGATTTGAAATGTTTGAAACATTATGAAGCAAAATTTAATAAAACTTTAAAATGGGAATTCTCTTCAAATTCTTTAAAAAGTTTATGTTCATTCATAAGGTAAAAAACAGTGAAAAAAACATTCCACCCATCTTTTTACTGCCAAGAAGTTGAGAATTATAAAGCAAATTTAAAACATTTTGGCCATTTATAAACTCTTTAAAAAATATATAGAGACTAAACAACGATACTAATAGGAAGTTTGCTAATGCGACATCAATTTAATAGGGTTTTTTTTCAGAAATAATTTAATAATTTTTTTTTTTCAAACGTAACCCTCTAATGACAAAGATCATAAAGAGATATCTATTTTTTTAAGATTTTAAAAAAAGTCCTATAACTATTCACAATAGATACCTAAGAAAAACTTGCCCATGTGTGAAGCAACCAAAAACTATTAACAATAACAAAACACCTGTTACTAATAATTAAACAAATACAAAAATAAGTTAATTTTAAAAAATTTGTATTAACAGGCTTCATTAACAATTTTCTGATTTTTTCAGACATATCGTTATGCTTTTTTGCAATGCTTTCAATGACAGCTTTAATGAATACTTTGCACACAAGTTTAGAAGGTTTTTTTTTTTTTTTTTTTTTTTTTTTGTAACTGTTCATTTGAAGGAGCTTCATGAAATAAAAGGTTTGTCTTTCACCTCGTTCCAAAATGAAATACAACAGTACACCATATATGAAAATACTTAATTTTAAACAGACGCCATAACTTATTCGCAATTCAAAACAATTATAAAAACCAATCTTAGGTTTGAAAAAGCGACATCTAACGGATGCCCGAATTTCCGTAGCCTCCATAGGAAAACGATCCATCTGAAACGCTTGTTATCAAGGACGCTTTGGTACTGCGTTCTCAAATTATAAACGATTGGTTTCTCTTAACCATTGGTTTGGCTCGCGAACTTTTGTCTCGCGGTTAGTCGCGAGGAACCACATGTCCCCCAAATTCAAATATTCGTATATACCATTAAATTCGTGGCCAAATATCAAAGAAATTGAGTATTTTATTTAAAAACAAAACATTTTTGAACAAAATAAAGTAAAAATTAAAAAATGGTTTTAAAATAACTTTAAAAAAAACAACCTCGCGGTCTAGAATCTTCAACATTTGTTATTTGCCCATTTAAGGAATTAGAGTTCGTTTAAAGTTTGTTATTGCAATATTGACTGATAATTTTAAGCATTTAAAATAAAAATCAAAATATATTTAATAAAAAAATATATAAGACTGACTTAAAAAAGACGGATAATTATTGAAAATAACAAGGTAGTGAAATAATTAGTGAAATTATATGCATTTAAGCTCGAAATAAATAGCTAATTTATTTTGTTTCCTTGATATTAAGCAAAGTAGAGCATTTGCTGTTTAAATATTGTGGTCACAAATACTAAGATAAATCTTCTTTAAAATATTATTTGGTTAACATTAAAATTAATTTAGAACTTTGTATAAAAATGTGGTTTTGAAATTTTTATCGACTACACAATTTTATTACAAACTTGTTTAATATTAATGAATGATAGTAAATATTAAAATGTATTGTTAAATAACTTGGATGACTTAAGAATTGTTAAACTTCTCTAATTTTTTTTGTAAGGTAAATCTAAGATGTTATGTGTTAACACGGGAATGATAGGTCTTCTGTTTCTTTGTTCCAATGTGCGCAATTGGAAAGGTAATTGTCTAGAGCAGCGTTAGCCACGACACGGCCCGCGACATATTTTTCTGCTGCCCGGCGGCAGCACAGAAGATTAAAAAAAAAAAAAATCAAATTTTATGATATGGAATTTTTCTTACATAATTGTAATTTATTCGAAATAATATGTCTTAATTATGAAAAGTTCTCTACTAAGTGCCCGAAGAAACTACATGAAGAAACTTTCAGTAAGGTGGTTTTCATCAAGAATAACTGAACATTAA
Organism: Linyphia triangularis; assembly: GCA_963978545.1. Lineage (NCBI taxonomy): Eukaryota > Metazoa > Arthropoda > Arachnida > Araneae > Linyphiidae > Linyphia > Linyphia triangularis. The sequence continues at coordinate 34,709,983 of OZ021730.1, forward strand.
GAACAATCTTAACTGAATCTCATTTGGACAATTTATTAAAATTGATTGCAACAAATACTCCAAAAGACATCGACACTACTAAAAAAATAAACAGAACAATTTCAATAGTCATCGCCTCACAATTGATATCGACTGAAACGGTTAATTTGGAAGTACATTTTAAATACTTTTATTAAAAGTTAGGTCAAGTCGCATTGTCACGTTAAAACAAAAGATTCACTTCTTTTTTAGACTTTGATTTACTAATAATGTATTATTTTTTTTTAAAAAAGAATCAAATATCAATCGCAATTATATAAAGATTTTTTTTTTGTAGTTTTCAGTATTGCTATATATTGTTAAATCGATAATAATTAAAGATACATATTTTAGTGTATCCGGCCCGCCTCTAAAAGTTAGTGGCCGACGCTAATCTAGAGGAACCCAATGCCTTCTAGAAATATTAGTGTTACCTGTACGTAAAAAGTAACTTCGTTAGACTGCTATATATATTACCTCGAACGCAACTTGTGGTTGCGTACAAGCTTTTGAAAATATTGCTTCAATGTGATATACTTATGCACAAGTTATGAAATATTTATAAGTAATTTTGTTACCAATATAGTGGTGATAAATTTCCATCATTAATTGAATTTTAATGTTTTATCAGGGTAGCCGCGAGATGGCGCTTTCTTTCCCTAAAGGGGCCAGCTCTTTACAATCCAGTGTGGCCTTCGCCAGGAACAAGCTTTAACAAGATTTAGCTAAGCGATGGGATTTCGACTTCGTAACCGCCTGACTTGCCAAAAAGATTACTTTGTTTTTTTTTTAAAGTTTTATACTTGAGCAAATTTGAGTTTAAGGTGGTTTTTTTACAGTTTTTAAAATTCGTTAGATTTATAAATTAGTGTTTTCAGATTTGTATCACTTTGTAAAATACGTAGGTTTTCTAAGAATTTTTTCCTTAAAACAAAATATGCAATTCTATTAGCAAAATGAAGCAAACCAACTTTCATCAGTAATTTTATTGAAATTCCATATATTTTTAGAATTACTCAGTAAGAAAATTATATAAAAAATAGTATAATATAAAAAAAGTAAATCTATAATGTTAAGATACTTATAAGTTTATTATGGATTTTTTAATTCACTAGTACAAGTTAATTTACTTCTATTGGTATGTTCCACTTGCACACTAAGAAACAAGAATTAAAAAGTAACAGGAAATATTCACCAAAATTCACCATCATAGGAGAGAATTTTAATAAACATCCAATAAATTCTAAAATCCTTAAGTTAAACTGATTTTAAAAAAATTAAATTTTTATATTTGTTTTATTTAGAAAATGTTTATAATTTATATTTAATTCACTTTAATCGAACTAATTTATATATTTAACGTACTTGAACACATATTTGGTATAAATTTAGCATCTTGTATGCGTCCAGCAGTTTCCACAAGAAACTTTCAATAGAATTTCTAACTTAAACCAAATCAAGACACAAAACTCTTAATAACAATTGATTTAAATGTAACTATCAAATTGATTTAAACTAACAATATCAAAATAAAACTTGATACCTTATTTCTAGGTTGGAAATATTTCAAACTGTAATTAAACATTAATAAATATGGTTGCTTAACTAAAAGAAATGTCTGAAATGTTTAAAATCAAAAACGTCTAACGTGATTGGGAGGTGACAAAATCGATGTTAAATATTTGCTGTGCTCAGCTATTTCAAAGGTGTTAGAAAAGGATATACCAGAAGAAATTTTTCTTAAATACCTAACATTAGGCAGAATTAAAACTCTAGATTCTGACATTTCTTCATAAAGAGTAGGCGAGTGTATGTAGATTGAAAATGCCTGGCACAGCATTCTGGGGCTGTATCGAGATACAGTTTTATTCGCTAAATCCAGCTGCTCATAAAGAAAGTTCAAGACACCAAATTCGGAATCATTCAGTTCATGTTTCAAAAGATGAGATTCAAAAATATTGATTACTCCATCTAAAGATTTGAATGGTTTCGAAGAATTTTTGGTTTACAAGTCAGGGAAACAAATTCTCTGGCTGGGAATATCTTTACAGCAAAAGTCTGTTATTTTTTATGTTAAATATCAAATTCAAGTCCTTTGGCTTAATCTCAGTATCTTAAACGAATATATTTAAAGACAAATCTTCGCAAATGGCAATGCTGTGGGAAACTGCCAACTTTCATTAAGTCGCCAAAGGGGACCATACAGTAAATTTTAACAAACTTTTAATACTGATGTTTTGAATGTTATAAAATTTTAATTATACAAAGCAATATTCCAACAAAAGTTGTGACTGAAAAAAACAAAAAAAAACATTAGGTCTATGTACAGGGACAGACTGACTTTTATTCTTTATGAAAAATTGTAATACATTATAATGAAAAAAAAGTGTCTAGAAGACATTGAATGAAATAACAGTAAATTCTCAAATAGTATAATTTTTTCAAATAACTTAACTCTCAGACTAGCAGGAAATTTTTGGTAATGACATTTGTGTACACAGATTTGTGATCCAGATAAACTTAAGACATAGAATAGGAAATTCGCCAAATAGGCAACTAGAATATTTTAAAAAGTTAGCCAAAAAATTATGCTTAATCAAAAATTTACTTACTCAGCAAATGTTACTATATATCATAAAATATTTGAAACTTGCATTGCCATTTACATTAGTGTAAAAATTAAAATAAGCTAAATTGTACATGTTTAACTTCAAAATTACCCACAAAAATGTTTCAATGAAGTATGTAATGTTGGAAATTGTAAACAAAGCTATGAAGCTATGTTTGGTCAAAAAATTAATAGAATGTTACTGTAACTATATCATAAAATAATGGGAACTTGATGTTCAAACTATGCAAAAACTCCTAATCACAACATTTTACAGTGAACATGTTTCACTTCAAAATTGTCAAATATAATATTTCAATAAAATGACTTATAAGTTGGAAGTTGCAAACACAGTTGCGTGACTTCTGTAGCATTACAAGTAACGCTAGTTAACGAAACGTAAAAGATGTTCAGTAAATTTTAACAATATCTTGTTATTTCATCGACAAATAGTCCATTGAAAATAAGTAACCCAATGTTGAAAGCAGTCAGTGTTCAGCAATTATCCTTCAAATATTAAAGCACTATAAGAACACAGTTGCGTGTACTTCTGTAGCATTACAAGTAACGCTAGTTAACGAAACGTAAAAGATGTTCAGTAAATTTTAACAATATCTTGTTATTTCATCGACAAATAGACCATTGAAAATAAGTAACCCAATGTTGAAAGCAGTCAGTGTTCAGCAATTATCCTTCAAATATTAAAGCACTATAAGAACATCAGCTTCGCGATAGTAGGCTTAATTGTTCAACAAATTACTAAAATAAGTAATAAAAGAAACTTACCTTAATTTAAAAAGAGTTGCTCAATGACACACCAGCAGTTTTTCATCTAATGTCTTCAAATTTCACTGCTTTGAAATAAAAAAAATACTCCAAAACGAATCGATTTCACAACGTTTACATGCATCTAAGAAAATTAAATCCCATCGCTTAGCAAACATCTGGTCGTAAAGATTTTAGTTTGTTCCTGGCCAGCTTAGAGAAAGAAAGCGCCATCTCGCGGCGGCCTCGGTAATATCTAGAAAAGCGACAATGTTCTGACACCAAATTCGATGTCAAACGGCAAACTTACAAGGATATATTATGTTGACAGATCTTAGGCCCGTCTTTGACCCCTCACAGCTCAACCTCTATTAGAGGTAGAACCCTGATTTTTTTTTTTTAAATTTATTATTTTTTTTCTTATTTTTTTTTCTTTCTGCCATCATGTTACCTCGGGTGAGTAGATGAAAAATAACAACATAATTGTTAACATTAAACGAGGGAACATGGTTCAAAAATCATTTGAAAATCGCTGAAGTCCCCAGAATTTTGCTCTTTTGATTCTTCTGCTTCTCTTGGTAAAGACCAAAACTTTAACCAGGGCTACAGCCAAAACTATGTGATGATTTTAAACCATATTTTTTTTATTTTTTATTCTTCTCTGCTTGATTAGATGAAGTGCCTTTTGTATAAACTAATTTGTAGGAGGGTCCATACCCCCCAAAAGTGATCTCGGAAATTGCGAAATTTAGCCCGGGTAATGACTGATTAAAACAGGTCAATGGATTTCGATTATTCGCCTTTCGCTCACTTTCAAGAAGTGACTTTTAATACTTTAAGTTGAAATATCAAAGAGGTGTAATAAGAAAAAAATAAAAATTACTTATTTTTCAAATAAATTGCATGTTTATCAAAGCTCTGAAAACACGTGTTCAACTTTTACAGTAGAAAACCACTTTCAGTTTAAAATAAGGTTTCCTAGGTGTCTGGTCGGATTTGAACCACGCATTTTCTGATCACTAGCCTGGCATCTTAACGTGTCCACCACTAAGACTTGCTGAATTTCTTTTAAAATAATTACACATCTTATAATTCAAACCTACAGTGAAAGCTGCTTTGAGACGCATTTTTTATATATTTGTTCGTATGTAAAAGCTGGTAATCCTCAATTTCGCATAAAAACAATTAATTTGTTTGTATGTTTTACTTACTTTGTACCATTACTTATTTTTTAGTATATAATTGCATGGGTTTTTTTTTTTTTTGCCCAAGTTATAATAGATACTTATTTTTGATTATGAAATTGTTTCTCTTGTTGTGATAAAGAAGATTCCTTTTTAAATGAAACGGAAAGGATTTGGATTGCAAACGTAAATCTCTCTACAATATTAAAGCGTGATATGAATTGTCACTCTCAATACAAAGAGTAGTATGTGAATCTAATAATGGTGTTTGTCGTAATCTAATAATTTTGTATGTGAATCTAATAATGGTGTTGTCGCTTGCGCTATTTTTTTTTTTTTTTCTTCTTTTTTTTTTCCCCCTTAGAGCTGCGTTATGATTATTCACGCTAAAATATCCATTGGCCGTATCTTACTCATTCAGAACATCCCAAACCTAACAAAAAGAATTGATATCTTCCAAAACACAACTAGACGTTGTAAAAAAGCCCGCTAAGTTAAACAATCAGTCAGAAAAAGTTGTGAAATCTAATGTTTGCCGCCAAGCGGCTGCGTTTAGTTTCTTTGGGGAACTTGAACTAAACTGGGATGATTAGGGGAAATCCCCATTGGCAATCAAAACTTGGCAGGCTAGAATTTTTACAAAATTAATCTCAATCCAGTGCAATGGGTGCAAAGAAGCTTGAGCAAATGAAATGAAATTAATCCGAAATAAGTCTATCCTGCCAAGAGCTCATTAAGTATGGGGATTCCCTCTGATAATCCCAATTTAGTTCATTGTGTACAAGTACCCAAAGAAACTAAACGCGGCAGCTAGGCGGCAGACATTAGATTTCATACCATTTCTGACTGATTGTTTTACTTGGTGGGCTTTTTTTTTTACAACGTCTAGTTGGTTTTTATTATTATTGTTATTATTTTATTGAGTTTCTAAGCGTTAGAAAAAAAATATTGAAATGTTTGTGATACTGAGATATACTGCGATATAAAAGTTTAGACGATGACGTCATTCGGCAGTAAAATTTAGAATTGTGATAGATGAATTTCAAAAGTCTTTGAATATATTAAGAACTCTTTTAAAATGCTATATTCAAAACAATATTGTTTGACTTGCTATAATACTAATTTTTGGGGGTAAAAACAGAGATGTGCTTGTTGCAAAAGTATAAACACGATCACAAGTATCTGCGAATTTTTGTTTGTATACGCAAATGTATGAAAGGTGAAATCACAGATATCGAGTATTTCAGTTCTGTAAATCATTACACTTTGTAGTTGAAATGCCGCAGACTCATGAAATTCAAACTGTTGAGCTTACTCAAATTTGGCGATTGGAAGCTGAATGTACACTCTATTAGTAAATTTCGACTATTATTAATATTGATAAAAAAAAATTATAGGATTTTATCTAATAAATGCAAATACAAAGAAAAGCACAGATCTGACAGCAACAAGTGACGAAAAAATCCTTTTATTGTCAAACCCAAGGGCTGTCGAGTGTCCAACAAATTACTGTTCGTGAATTTAAACGTCATTCGGACTTTCACTACCAAAGTATACGATTCGTAGACGAATTTTGGAAACAGGAACTATGGTTTATTTGAAAATGATAATGATTTCTGATAGCAGCTCTGAAGCTAAATTTTAAGTCACAATGAGTATTGCGGTCTCGAAATCATATGTTATATGAACCAAAATAGAAATCAAAGGTACTTAGTGATAAAAAAATGTATTCTACTTGGTCTACATGGCTGGACATCGTAGTACTGGCATGACTTGCAAATAGAATTTCGGAATTTTTTTAGACCCAGATAAGATGGAGGTTCGGAAATGGTTTGGACAGCTTTTTTCTACCATAGACAAGTGACTCTACACTCTACTATTTGTTACTAAACATCACAGCACATACACTAAGACATTGGAGAATAACCGATAATCTGCTGCCATTCACTGAACTTCAAGAAGACCCTTCGTTGATATTTTAGTAAAACAATGCTTCGATTCAGACTGCAAACAATACAAAAGCCTGTTTTAATTCTCAAAATTCAAAAGTTCTTGATATGCCAGATATACCCCAGATTATTACACAATAGAAAATCTTCGGGGAATCATGTGTCGCAAACTTTACTGCAATTTGATACAATAATCCTCTATAAATGAACCCAAGCGATCTTTAGAGGATATACGGTACAAAATCGAGCCCCAAACCATGTAAAATTTAGTTTCTTCGATGAAAATTCGTACTCATGAAACTAATCAACATTAATGGATGCATAATTAAGTTTTAAATCATGTTTATTTTAATTTTATTTTTCTCTTAAGTTTTGCGACAAAGTTAATTTCTTTAGTTACCAATTAATATCTTGAAGAATGCAGCTAACTTTTATAGTTATAGGTAGTAAAGTAATGCCGGTTATAATGTATAAAGTGGTTTCTGGATGAAACATCTTAATGATATGAACCCTCAAGATAATAATTTAATACTAAAATGCTCGATATATCAGAATTTTTGGGTTGATAACACTAAAAATATTTTCCTAGAATCACCACTTTAAAAATTTAAAGGAATATTTGGTAGTTTTCACTTTAAGATTTTGGATATTTTGAAGGTTCTTTCACTTTTCGAAATTGCAATGAAACTATATTCTTCTGGTTGTTTTTAATTTTTTCTTGTAACTAAACTGCTTATTTCTTTGTTTACCACTAGAAGAATCTAATTTAAACAATTTTGAAATGCGTAAGAAACCACGCATTTCTTATTATAATTTTATGAGAATTTACTTTTTTAATTACAAAAAAAGAGAACAAGTAGATGGATATATTTTCATTACATTTTCAAAAAGTGGAAGTATCTTCACAATTCCTTAAACTTTAACTATCAAAATTTTATTAGATAGATATAAAACAACTAGTAAATTATAATTTTATTACGGATTCGAAAAGGGAAAATAACCATACATTCCCTTGAATTATCAAAGTGATGACTCTAAGTAAAGATTTTAAGTAATATTATTAATAAAACTAGGAAATAACAAGCAATTTAGCATAGCATTTTCTTAGGCTAATATCTTAGGGTGATGCAACCACAAACCACCTCATGCAGGAACACCGCAAGGAGATTTATTACATTTACTTTGAAATCTCAGAATTTGTTCCTTGTTTATACTGTTGCATTGCTGTGTAAATATGTAGCCTTTGTACGGAATCTTTTAACAATCATATTATTATCGTCTCATACACAACTTGCGATTGCGTAGGAGTTTTCTACAACATATAAACTAAATCAATATTACATAACATCTTGAATCTTGAATAAATAGGTTTGTTAGGGTGTTCAGCGCAGAACGCCAGTATCCCCTTTAAATGTACAAATATAAGTTTATAAAATCATAATATGGCACAGAAAAGCAATTAGAAAATGGACAGACACAGGACAGTACACAACAACAAAACAGAAATTTGGCCAGTGGGCACTTATTTTGATTAATTGTAATAAAAAAATAAAAAAAAAAAAATTAAAAAAAAAAAAAAAATTGGTGCGCAATTTAGATAATAAATGGGCAAACTTAGGTTGAAACAGTAAAAGTGTAGTGAAGAAGGGGATCGAGCCCTTTAATTTCTATTAAAATGGGTCTGCAAAGGCAGATTGAAAGGGGGGACATCTATTCAAAGTTATCCGTTATATTTTTTGGCTAGGATTGCGTCTGATAACGCAAATGCTGCAAAATGTCTAATGTTACTGTCCTCTGGGAGAACTTCATAGATTATGTTAGCTTGTAAATTAGAGTTGGCACACTTGGAGTTTTTATAGAAGTTAATATTCAATTTTACCAAGGTTCATTAATGAATTCAATTTTCAGGTATCTGTGAATCAGTGAATTGGCGTATGTATCTCGTTGCTTCAATCATTTACCTTAGAATGCGATTTTGTGCAATTTGGAGTTTTCTGATGTTAGCTTTGGCAAGGCTAAACTCGATTCAGGGGGGAATAAGGCTTTGACAATGGCTCATTTCGCGACGACCAACCTACGAGATAAATTTTCTACTTGGACAGCGCCAATCCGGGGTAGTGGCGAAAATCGTAACCATTAACCAAAACAAACAAATCATAAAACGAAACATAGCATATTTACATAACTTTATGCAAATAGAAAAATGATTTAATTCATTAGTTTGTTAATACTAGGGTGAACCTACCAGTAATTGACCATTTAGTGCAAGTTTCTACACATTTAATTTTTTTTCTTGAAAAATTATTAACGGAATACTATGAAAACTTCCCAAAATATCAATTGATTAATAAATAAATAAATAAATAAATTAACATGATGTTTCAGTCCTTTTTACAATTTCATATATCATCAGAATTTCTTACCAAAAGCAATTTTGCCATTAATTGACCAAGTAGTAATTGACCATTTTCTTTCCAGAATAAAACCCAAAGTTAATTGTTAAATTTTTTTATAAAATGCTCTAATATTCATAAATTATCTATTAAATGAATTAAAAAAAGGAAGTAAAAATAAATATAATCAATTTTAATTAATGAAAATATTGGAACATCATAAAATATAATGTGATGATATAGATATCTTACTCAAAAAATTAAAACAAGAAAATCGAAATAATATAGAAAAGACTATCTAATCCTATATTTTCAATTCTGAATAAATTTAGATGACAAGAATTGATTTTAAAGGATATTATTTCTTGAACAGTATCAAAAAGCATCAGTTTATCTAAAGGAACACGTTTTAGTTCTAATAAATCAGCTGGGAATTCGTGAAAATATATTTTATCGACCGTGCTATTTGACTTAGATAAAGGTACACAGCAATAGAACGTCATTTTATAATGTTTTGGGAATTAAAAGAGTAAATAATTACAAAAATCACTTACCAAACGATAGCAACATCCTATTGAAGCGGTATTCAAAGCGAAATTATTCAAAACTATCCTACTAGACCAGTGCCATCTAGTGGTAAACGGTCAAACTAAGGTGGTATTTGAAATCCTTTGATCTTTACCGCACTGTCATAGCCGCGATGAATCAAGTTTAGCCGTGGCTTTGGTTGCAGTCGTCCATGCTGGAGAAGCATAAGTTAGGATGGAACATATGCAGCTAATGTAAATGTTCTTTTCAGTTGCAATCCCATCTTTGAATGCCTTCCAATAATTGGTCTTAATTTATTCGAGATACCATACGCTTTTCCAACTACTTTAGCTATATGGTCATTCCAATTAAGTTTGGAGTTAATAGTAAGACCTAAATAGTTGGCCTTCCTAACAGTAGGAATTTTTTCACCGAACAAATGAAGTTCAGAAACCGTCTTTTTCTCTTGTTGTTAGGTCTGATTACAAGGAGTTGAGATTTCGACCTATTGATGGCCACTTTCCAGCGAGAACACCATTCTTCAATTTCTGGCATTATGTTTTGCGTATCGTCTATTATTTGTTCGCATTTATAGATTTTGTTACTATTGCAGTATCTGTCATCTGCTTAAAAAGCTGTTGTTCCAGCACACTTCCCTGTGAGACACTGGCAGGAATGCCTCTGTCATTTAGATAGGGTTTTTGCTTACTCTTAACTTCCTTTCTGGAAGAGAGGATTGTTGAATTTTAAATAAACAGATAAAAAATTTAAACTACGTATTCAAATGATTATTTCAATAATTTATTTTTAAATGTAGTGGTGGTATACATTTATTTTTAACTTTCCGGGGTATATACATTTTTTAGGACGGAGATTGATTTAATTGATTGTTAAATGTTAAATGCAGTGATATAAGATTTTATTAAGTTTCAGGGAGAGAGAAAAATACTTATACTTTCTTTAATAATATGTTTCTTGTAAATAGCTTTGTGTTGTATATGGAACTTCTTTTTATTGAAACCAAAACCATGAAGTAGGATTTTAAGTTGTACTTGCTTAAGAATAGCCAGGAGCAAAATAAGTCACAAATAGATTTTCGATAGTTAAACATCAGACAAACAACAGACTAATTCTTGATTTCCAGAAAATGTTATTAGAGATTGCAAATTTGCTTTGGATTGCGACGTTTTTGTTGTAGAAGAAAAGACTCAAATTCTATGCCAAATGTAGGAACTAATAAAACGACATTTTATCAAATACAAATGTATATACTTTCCAGAATTCCTTACATAAAAATAAAAAAAATGTCTTAATAGGAATAGCAATTTCCAAATGAAAGATATTACTACATCGCAGTTACAAATCTGGTCAGATTTTAGCGCCACCTTTGTTTCATGGGAGAAATTGGAATTAACAACTTATTACATCCGCTGCCGTAGACTTTTGAAAATTGTTATGTCCTGGAGAATGCCTCAGCGCTCGTTTCAATCTAGTGTGGCCTTGCTCAGGGCATTAAATAAGCTTTTGATCAATTTTTCAACTGAATCGAATTTTGCGAAATTAAAATTTAAATTGTCTGTTTATATTTAAAACTTAATACTCTAATGTAGTGACTGAATTTTTTAGTTGCCTTATATTAAATTTTGCAAGCTTCATGAATTATACATATCTTTAGGTTGAAACTAATTTTTCCAAATTCAAAAATACATTTAAAAGTTCCAAGATTTCGTTTACTTTCAGCAGATGGCGCTACTATAAGGATACCAGTTCATTAAATACTTTGAAACCGCTGTAAATAATGATTATAATTGAAAACGTCCAAATATCCCTCTATTTTAATTTTCTATTATCTGGAAAAAGAAAAAATACTTAAAAGATAATAGTATTTGTATAGTTTCCTACTTAAAATATCAATAAAATTAAAAGCTAAGCATAAATATATATAAATCAGGGGCATACTGTAACATAAAATCAGCCCGTTGATATTAGAATAATGCCGTCCCAAATTTTCAATATTATTATAAATAGAATTTCATTTTCGATAAAATAATTCCAATAATTAAATAATTAATTTTAATAATTAAATAGTTTTGATAATTCATATACTTAAGAGGAAGTCCTAGTAAGGATCATTCCTTATTCTCAGTATGGCACTATCTTCTAGCCCAGTGCATTTAAAAACTACTGCGTATAAAACATTGAAATTTGGTGAGTAGGTACGAAAATGATCACTTAATAAAATGACATAAATTAAAAATTCAAAAATAACGTCTAATATATTTTATTTTATATTTGAAATCCTTACGTCAATGCCTATGCAGCAGCGCCATCTACACAGTCTTCTGCTTTTTTAATTTTTACTTATAATATATAGACATTAAATAAAAACAAAATATGTCATATTATACCTTTTATCAAGCTTTATCGATTAACTTTTCGTTGCATAACCATACGTGTTTTGTAAAAGCATGTACTGGGCTAGGAGTTATTAATCATTGCTGGCGAATTTGGCGACGATAAAAAATACACAAACAAGAGCCTTCGCCAAAATTAGCCATCTAGAATCTGGCAACCTTAAATATACGTCAACAAACTTCGTCAGATCCAGATTTGAAAGGTAGTTACAGTGTACAGTTGATTTGGAATTTATTGAGCTTTTTTTCGCACGAGATTAATTTCAGGAATTAAGTTATTAAGTAGCGATTTTTCGAATTCTATGTTTCTAATTATTAGGCAATTTCCACCGTAACCGACCTCTTAAACGAAGGGAAAGGTCGGAAGCTAGAAGAAATATTGCCAAGAAGGTGAAAGGGGATACAGCTCAAATTGGGTAAGTAACTAGTAATATTATTGTTTTTTATCAAATGTATATTTTTTTATTCATTATTTAAAAGGGAGCACATGCTACCAACCCATGCACATTCCTACCATTTGGAGACTTAAATACAAGTCTTATTATTTGTTAGAAATTAGTCGGTAACTTTACCGAAAGTTATTTACAAAGTTTTAGAGATAGTATGAGAAGAATAAACGCAAATTTTCGGCCTTTCTAAATAGAGATAGATACACAGATGTTAGAAATATATTAATTTACATTTAATGAACAATTATAAATTGAATTACATTTAATACAAAATTTCAACATTCATATTATATTTGTGTTGACAGTATAACGCTTCTATAAAAAAACTGCACTATATTGTTACCAAATTCCTTAATTTTCGATTGATCGATATTATAATCACCGATAATAAACGTTATGTTTTTGCAATAGAAAATAATAGTTTCCTCTATTTAATTTACTTTTGGTGAAGCTGGCAAATCTTTAACCTTTTTAATAAATAACGTTCCTTTTCAATTACTATACTAAATTTTTATTAATCTAGTGTTACATATGACACTATAAATCCAAGTAGTTTCTGTGTAAATCTAGAATAATACCTATATTTTTATAACTTCTTGAAACGCACAGTCCAGAATCATTCTGACCCACAGAGTACTAAAATGTTGGTCTAAAGAAAAAAAGAAGGAACATTGATTTGCTGGGTAAAGTTCGAACAAAAGTTAATCATGGTACTTTGGGCTTGACATATGAGGATAGATTGAAAAAATTAAACATTGAATCCTTAAACACGTATACACTGCTGGAAAGGAGGGGAAGGGGGGAAATGATCCAGCTCTTTAAATTTATCATACTGGGAGAAGTAAAGGATTAGAATGGGTTATTTAGTGTAAATTATATTTAGTCATTTAGTGATAAGAATGGTTATTTATTATATTTGCATATTGTTGGATTCTATAAATTTTGTCAGGTTGTATTATGCATTACATTTTTCATGTGTGATTCTCATATGCTGTATCAACTTTGTTTAGTCATACAGGAGAATTCTTGGTCAAAAAATAATAAGATATGTATACCTCTAAAAGTATGTTATACAAAATAACTAAATTGGGCATAGAGCAAGCTTAAATAATGTTATCTATTGAAATAATCCCTTTACTGGAAATCATTTTACATTTTGATTAATTTCATTAATCAAGTGCCCGATATACCCTGGCTTTGAGGTGATTATTGGTCATATATAAGGTAAATATTGGTCACAACTTGTTTTATATTTTTGAATGTCAAAAGTAAATTAGTATGATAAATTGTCAATATTTAGTGCTCACAAAGTTTCTCCAATATAATTTATCAATTACAATACAATTATGACATTGGCAGAGATTGTCTGATAATATATAGAAATCGTCCATAGTAACAACATTGAGTGGTCCAAAACATGACAATTTTCTTGCTACTGCTTAGCTTCGAATGGAAGAGTTATAAACATGAGATTGCTAAATTGATATCTGTTCAACTATTACTATCAAATAAATATTTAATTATTCTTGCCTAATATTGCCTATAGAATATACATTTTATACTGATAATTTCAATCATGTCTCACTTTGGCCAACAGACGTTACCAGCAGCTTGTTGAAGAATTTTAATTTAAAATCTTCTTGTCTTGTATGTAATTTTTCCAATGTAAAATTGGTTACAGTCGTAATTTATGATATAATACAGAAGTAATTCCTGATATTATAAAGCAATTTCCTAGCATTTGTATGTATTTGTGTGTCTCACACTTTCTATAACATATTGGGTGTTATTTAAACATGTCAAATTATTTAGGAATGTTTATGAACAATTGTTGTAATTCAGTGTTAACCAATTTCTTATTTCAACTTCTACATCATTTTTTGATCTGGGATTCTAAATTCATGAACTGTTTGCATTGTGTCAATTATTTATGGTATTGTAAAATTAAACATCTTTTTGTTATTTTCAGGAATTTTGATGTCCCAGACAGTTTTTGGCTAGATGACATTGGATGGCCCAGACATGGCCAGTGTAACAGATGTTTCCTATAATGGCTCAACTGATAAGTCTTCATTCTAGTTATGGAGCACCATCAACTTCAACATCCATTTTCAATGCAGTAGAAGTAGAATTTCATCATTGTGAACCCTTGATTGTTAAACACTTGGATGTAATTAAACCAAATAAATTTCCATCTGGGAGCATTATTTGTGATCCCGCCCTCACAGTTGCAGTATATATGCCTATTCTAAAAATTGTGTCATGATGTGCCTTTTTCAAATATTAGAATAACCAAGCATCCCATTTTTCTGGACAAGACTGAGAACTATCAACTAGTTAACACTTTCAATTATCTTTTTATTTGAAACAAGTCCTTACAGTTGCCTATTTTAAAAATTGTGTCATAATTTAGCCTTTTTCCAAATATCAGTATAACCAAGCATCCATTTTTCTTGACAAGATTGAGAGCTTTGAAATAGTCAACAATTTCAAATAGTATATTTTTATTTGTAATCACTCCCTCACAGTAACAGTATATACGTGCCTGTGTTAAAAATTGTGTCATGATGTGCCTTTTTCCAAATATCAGTATAACCCCAAATTTACACCCATGTGTCATGACAAGATAGAGAACTTTCATCTAGGAATGTGAAATTATTACCAATCACTTCATAAATCTAAGTACTTGTTTGTTTTTGGTACTATTTTGACTTTCCAGTAGAATATAGTTAAGATATCATGCAGGACTTGCAGTTGAATGTCAACTATTACTGTGGCATTACTTCATGTTCCGATTGCCAAATTGTTTGCATTTGATTTTTCAGGAAAGTTTGCCAGTGAGTATTTAAATATCTCCAATGCGCAGAATGAGTTAGTTGGTAACTTATTGCTTGTTTACTTTTGTGGAGCCTAAATTATCACTGTGCCTTAAGTTGTATGCACTTAAGTTATTATTAAAGCTTGATAACGAGTTCACTGTTGTTTTAAAGAATTTTTGTGAGGCTTTTAAGTGAAGGATCAATTATAGCTTCTTTTTTTTTGTAAAAGTTGTGACGGAAAAAGAAAATAAAGCTAAACCTACTTATGTTAAATATTTCGGAGCTGTATCTTTGTTTAAAGTCACTTTGTAAAAAAAATTAAATTAAAGAACTAATTAAAATTGTAACATTCTGTTTGACATATGTACAATTAGAAAGCCAAAACTTCTTATGTTGAAAATGCCAGACCTCTACTCCAATTTTAAGTAGGTTTCTATAGATCCACAGACCCACACACAGCTTGTTTTATTATTGTAGACAGATAAATATAATCAGCCCTATTTTGAATGGAGAAGGCAGAGATCGTATTGAATGTTTCTAGATGTTAACATAATGGTGGTTAACTCTTTGATTTTACTTATAATCTCCTGCTTTTAATTCAATTAAAAATCAGTTTTTGTAATCAGGCACTTTATTTATTTAGAAACAGCCTTTATATTGTACTATGAAATACTTGTATCGAAGGCCACAATTTGTTTTTCTTGCAATATATAATGTAGCTGATTCAAGAACAGTGATAGAAGTGTAAACGTAAGTATGATAAGAAAATTGTTCAAATCTTATGTGAAAGATTGACTAGATTTTCCAAGATTTCTTCGATTGGAAACACGAATTCTTGATAGCTTCCCATTGAAAAACTTCCTGGAAGGCCTTCCCACTTGAAATTGTAAATTATTCATGGGTGAGTATTTTGGTGCACTTTAGCCTTTATGAAGTTATTGGGACAAGGAAATTTCAATGTAACCCATCAGCAAGTACCAAAGCTGGAAAGTAGACTGCACAGCAGAAGTAGCAAATTTCAGACAATTTCTACAATTTTATATTTATGTATATAATAACGTTATTCAAGTTTTTATTAGTTATCAAACATTTTTTTAAGTTAGCTTTTAATTATTGAATTTCTATCTATATATTACAAAAAAAGCATTTTCAAGTTTAACCTTTGTATTGTTCTAGTACAAATTATTATTATTCCTAAAAATGACTAATTTACTGTTAAAAACAACAAAAAATTATTTAATTCATTCCAGTAATTTTAATAAAAATATGAACTCAAATTAGGTACTTTACAAGCTAAATTCTCAACTCTTCTCCTTGACATCAATGTTTTATTAGCGAAGTTAGATAAAATATATATATATACCTATTCTCTGGTTGTATTGCGTTTTTTTGGATTAGTATTCTTTTTAAAAGAAAATAAAAAAAATTTATTGGTCGGAAAAATTGTCAAAAAGCATATAAAAAGTAAATATTTAACGAAATGTTCCAAAAAGTGTTTATAGTAATGTCATTACATCCATTATCTCTATTAAAAAACGTAGAGTTTCGTGTCGATAAATTTCTGTATATAACAATGGTTTATCGGAATTTTCAACTAATTGAAATTCCTTTTATCAACATTTAAATAATTCTTAATGAAAGACTCACTTATATGGACATTTTTTTTATTATTTATTCCGTATCGAAATACAATTTCCACTCACTGCATTTAGAGAAATAAAAATACTGAAATGAAGTTCTTGAATATTTGTCTCAAAAATGTCTTCCAGAAATCATGCTTTATAAAGTTTTACAACTAAGTGTTGATAAAAAATTAACCCATAAAAACTAAGCTTAGATTGACTTTTTACAATGTGCGACCACTACGAAGAAAACCATGGATTCTGTCTTTTGCCCCAGACCTTGGTAGAAGGCATTGCCAATGACAACTAGTGTCTGTCAATTTTAAGTTCAATTGGATAACGGCAAGTGGGAAGGTGTAAATTAAAATTGAATGTAACATTAAAATATGACATAAAATCATGTTAAAGTTGGCTTCAATTGCATTTCATTGATATATATTTTAACATTAATTTAGAATTGTTTCAATGATAATTTAAAACAATCGGTAATTAAATCAATCGGTAAAATAATGCGTAACGCCCCACAATCGAATTTCTTTCGTACGACTCTGGCCCGTACCAACGTCCAACACACTATCTAGAAAAAATCGTTGCTGAACCAACTGATGAACTGGTACACGAAAATTCTACCGATAAACATGTACTTCACTCATGCATAACAAAGCAGTCTTTCCAACACGGGGGGGGGGGGGTGACTCTAGGGTGAATTGTTGTGGTCTTTCCATCGTGTTGAGACCGGTTTTTCGAGGGGTGAGATTAGTTAAAACGCTGGAGTGAAAAAATTCATGAATACGGCCGTCTGGTTCGACCTTTGACCCGTTTAGGCTATTTTTAGATTTCAATGTAGATGTACAGAGAGAAAGGAATCGGCTTACAGTGTTGGCTCGTTATCCATTTGGCGAAATTATCTTGGGGTCGCTTCAAGCGCCGTCTGGTGTCGAGTATGCAAAAATTTTTCAACTAGGCATCAGGCTTAAATGTTTATATTTAATAGTTAATTTTATCTATAAATTTTAATAATTGAATAGTTGTAAAATTTAATTTAGACCAATCAAATTTTCTCTGTTTCTAGTATTTATATTTCCTTGGATTTAACCAGTCGAGGTTCCAGTTTAGATCGCCAGCCAGTGACGTCATGTGACGTCACCAGGCTACTGGTTCCAGTAAACCAAACATTTTCTATTTACTGGCGCCGGCGACTCCAATCACGTGTGCTCTCCCATTATCACCGATAGACGTCGCAACGGTTGCTTAGGTGACGTCACGGAACTGGCGATCTAAACTGGAGGACCGACTGGTAGCGTGTAAATCAGGCTTTAGTGTCCATACACCATTGCTTGTTGCCAAAACTAAAACAAGAAATCTAAATGGTAAAATAATGTCCAGGAATCTCATATCTATAACTTAATTATATATGTAATCAATAACTCTAAGGATTCTTAGAAAATGACATCCGAAATTATAATATATATTTAATATTAAAGAAAATACGAGATATATAATAAAAAGTGATACGATAATGTATATATTTCAGTACTTATAATTTTCTTAGATCTTTTTTCACCTACCAAATAGAAGGTTTCACATGGGGGAAAAAGGGAGTATTAATCGGGATTTTAAGGGGGTTGATATGGCTTTTTAATAAAACATTTAGGGAAGCAACTATTTATAATGAAAAAAGAATTTAAAAAAAAAAAAGCTTCTGCTCCAGACCGGCCCATTTTTCACAGACACTGAGAAAACACTTGATTGCACAGGAGACAACCCTATGGCCAGGACGCCCCTGATATAAATAGATAGGCCCCAACTTTTCACTTTTATCCCGGGGGCGAAACAAGGCAAGTAAACTCGATGGGTTGGGGGAGAAGGCAAGGCCTGATTTTAGACAGGGCATTCGGGGGGCATGCCCAGGGTCCCCAAATAATTCTGGCCCATAATCCAAAAATTTTGAAAATTCGATGAAACAAGTTTATCTAAAGTATTTTTTTAAGGATAGACTCATCTTATCTATCGTCCACAAGCGTTCATTGGTAGAAAGTGACGTCATTCGTTCTTGACAATATAATAAAAACATTTATTTAACGAATTGGAAACCTAGGAATACATCTCAATTCAATTTTAGCAATATTTCTGTTTATTGACTGAAAATTAAAACCAAACAATTAAAAAGTAACAAACCAAAGTTACTCGGATCTGAAATAAACTAGCTAATCCCCGATTATAAAAGCTTAAACAACTTAAAATTCACCAGGGATAATAAGATTGAGATATCAACCTCGGACCCGAAATGTGCTGAGCAGGTATGTGCCATTGCAAATCTGATTGGTTTAACTGTAGTCACATCTCTCCAATCGGTCAATGTTACAATGAAATTCCTCCTATGAGATATCCCAACAGACTAACGAAGTTGCTCTTGAAATCGAAAAATGCAATGACATCTATGTTACGGAAATTCCATGCTTCACTAAACAACAGAACTTCAGCCAAGAATGCTCCTAGAAATGTTATCACAAACTTAATTTCATTAGAAGATATTAATTGATTACTCAAATATAAATTCTTATTAGAAAAAGTCTCTGCATGGTCTGCAAGTAAATAAGCCAGACCTTTTGACCACCTCAGAACTATTAAACCAGGCCATCGTCTTCTTCCACCCAACAGAAGAATTGATATTTTGCTCTCTAGACTACGCACGAAATCTTATCCCTCAAATTCCATACTTTTCAAATTCAATTGCTTATGTTCTCCAGATTTCGCTTTTGCAGTAGTGTACAATCTACCGAACATATCGTTTTAAAGTGCCATCACTTCGAAGATGCTAGAAAGAAACTCAGAAATCCTCTGGTACCAGTTCCCATTTCATTCTCTTGGATTTTCAATCTCTCAGAAAATGCTTTAATTAAAACTAGAGCTCTTATGAAATTCATAAGTTCTATAATGAAAGATTTATGATCCTCTTCGTTTTCTAATATAGAAGTTGTTTCAACACAGGAATAATGAGATAAAGCAGCCAGTAGGCGGTTAAAAATTTCACCCCACCCAATCATTCATTCAAATGGATCATTTATACCCATCTGGATCCTGTAAAAGGAAAATGAAACATAGGAAAGATTAGCAAGTTAAAGGCTTGAAAGAAAGTATTTGCAAATACGCTGTTAAACTGGATGCTACTAATGATAATTCACAAGAAATTGACAGCGCTGAAAATACCGTAGACTCTGCGCAATCTGTAGAAACTATAGGAGTAACACCTTTGATTGCGGAAACTTCTACGTCAAATGATGTCCCAATCCATGAATTGGATTCTCCCAAAGTCGATTCTATGGTAGAAAATAGTTCAGGCACTGCACCGGCACAATGTTACGAAACGAAGCTTTCTTCAAATGATATCACAACAGAAGTCAATTTTGTTGAAGATCTGGCATTGCGCATTAAAATAACAGACGAAATGCGCAAGTTCTTCATTGCAAATACCATCCAGCAAAACAGTCATCCAATTAGACTCGCAGGACGATTCATTGGTGATAAAGAGAGCTTCCTCATAGAACGTCACTTTTTAAAGGCAGAAATGCAATGAAGGAAAGGTGAAAAGAGAATGGTTAACTCTGTCTTCCTCCCATGGGCGCCACCAGTAGGGTTGCACCCCCTGGTTCTTGAAATTTTTTTAAAAAATTGGGTTAAAGGTGTTAATTTGAAGATAAAAGGCACATATACCGTTTATGTTTTCATGCATTTGTTTTCCTATTATTTTAGTCTTGTTTCTTTTCTTATTACTTTAATATTTTGCCTCTTTTCTACGTCGTTTTTTATAACTTCTTGCGGGACTATTTTCTAGCGCCTGTTGTCTATGATTATTGGAGACTGAGTAGAAGTATTTACTTCTTTTATTGTATAATCCTTTCCTCTATAGTTCTCAAAATACTAGGAAAACGTTTTGCTTTTTAAGTCATCAGATATACTATCTTGAAATCTATTTTTGGAATTCAATTGAACTTATCCAATACTGCCGTTGTGTTTCATTACGAATTTTTTTTTTTTTTTTTTTTTTTCATTATTTTCGAAACTTAGAAGAAATAAAATATTACTCTTCTGTATTTTTGCATCTTCGAGTTCCTATGTTTTAAATACTGTCTCTTGAATGCCGTGAGATTTAGTTGGATGATAAAAAAATCGTAACAAATATATATTTTTTTTAATATTTTTACTATTTTTTCTTTTTTTTCTTTAACAGGGTTGCACTTTCAAAAATATATGTGGAGATAGGGGGCGCACCACTAGAGAACCCTTCGTGGCGACTCCTAGCGGCAGAGGGAGGTATTCCTCATTCTGATTAGAGAGACAGATCACTGAACATTCTCGATGTGAATATACGTAAGAAAGGCGCTTGTGCCTAATGTAGTATGAGATAAGAGGCAGTAAGGATTCATTAAAGCTGGATTCTACACTCAGCAAGTGTCCCTTCTCTGATCGTCTACTCCCACATGGGGGCTCGGCATCACGAACTGAGTAGGTGTCAGAACGTTACGTTAAGAACCAAACGGCAGAACGTGTAAGGGCAAACCAGAAGTACGAGCGACGAGTACAAATGAAACCGAACAGCACCGTAGTCACCCAGCAGTGAACCGGGGATCGGAGTATAAGCCGTCGTATCACCTAGCAATGTAAACGACATAACAGCGCAGTGACCGGAAAGGGAAACCACGTCTCACCGGAAAGCGAAACTACCACGTCGGAAAAGCGAAGTCAGCGCCGACGAAGAGGATTGCCTAGCGGAAACAACAAGCATTGGAACACCGCTAACGAAGCCAAGAAACCGCTCATCGAATAAAAGAAGTCGATATCACTGAGAAGTGGAGCAGCTAGCACAGTGACCGGAAAGTGAAATCACGTCTCATCGGAAAGCGAAACCACCACGTCGGAAAAGCGAAGTCAGCGCCGACGAAGAGGATTGTTTAGCGGAAACAACAAGCATTGGAACACCGCCGTTGAAGCCAAGAAACTTCGTGTCAAATACAAGAGGTCAACATCATTAAGGAGTGGACCAGCAAGCACTGGGAGACCATAACGAAACATAGGCACTGACTGTCACAAGTCGAGGTAACAAGTCAACAGAAAAACTGTGAGTACAATTTTCGATTATACTAACATGGCGTTTCTTGCCAGAGCACGAAAGAATGACTTACTCGCTTTAATAGATGAACTGGGATTGGAACAACCCATTAACCCAAAAATCGCTCAATTATGTAAATTAATAACAGAACAAGCCGATTATGATGAAAACTTTGTTAAAAATATGTTAAACACAATTGTAAATGACCGTGAAGAAAAGGAAGCGAAAGAGTTTGAGTTAGCAAAAGATAGGGAAGCGAAAGAGTTTGAGTTAGCAAAAGATAGGGAGGTGAAAGAATTCGAGTTAGCGAAACTGCGCATAGAAGCAGAAGTTCGCCAACTTGGCGCTACTGTAACAAACGCACGGGAAAACGAAGTAAGCAGAAGCCCAAATATATTACAGTATATGAAACCGTTTGACGGTAGTGACATAAGCATCTACTTGACACTATTTGAGAGACAAATTAGTCGTCTAGAAATATCGAAAGATACTTGGGTGAATTATTTAATTACATTGCTTCCACTTGACATAGCAATCTTAATAACACGTGAGCCGGAAACACTAGCGAATAATTACGGCCACATTAAGAGCATTTTGCTGAGACGATACCGACTTAGCCCAGAACAGTTCAGAATACAATTCTCATTCCATAAAAAAGAACAATGTCAGACATGGAGAGACTTTGCTTTTGAACTAAACAATTATCTGACCGAATGGTTGAGCGGACTTGATGTCACAACATTTGAAGATTTAAAAGAATTAATGCTAGTAGATCAAATAAAAAGAAAATTACCCAAAGACATTCGAGAACACTTCATCGACGAACTTCCGAAAATAAAAAATAGGGAAATTTTGGTCAACAAACTCGATGACTTTGATTCAACTAGAAATAATTTTAAAAAGAGTACGATATTTCGCGAAAATAAATATGAAGAAAGAAACAGGAAGCACTGGCAGTCTAGAGAAAATATACAGGAACGTCCATTCGTTCGTGCTCAAACCAATACTAACCATTTTTATAAGGAAAGAAATAATGGTATTGTTGATAATACAGAGTGGCCTAATGAATATAACCAGTTTGAAGTTAAAAATCAAGGTATTAAATGCTTTAATTCTAATGAAATCGGGCACATTCAGGCCTGTTGTCCAAAAAAGAAGGCAAATAGAGCTGTAATTAGTAATTTTCCTAATTATAAAAGTAATGTGTATCCCGAAAATGAAAGTTATAATAGTCCAATCAATAAAATTAGTGCATACACTGACAATAAAAGCACCACAAAGGTAATAATATTTGATCATGAAATAGTTGCTATTAATGATACAGGGAGCCAAGTCACCTTCATTTCTGAGGACTTGTATATAAAAATAGGATCACCCCAATTAATGACAAATGGCATATTACTAAAAGGGTTAGGTAATATAGAAGTACAACCATTAGGATATTTCCATACTGACATTAAAATCGACACTCATTCAGTCAATGCAAAGATATACGTCATCAAAGCCCACACAAATGAATTAATAATTGGAATGGACGTTATAGGAAAATTCGAAAACCCATCCTTTTACAGACAGCTTCGAAATCCAAGCCGAGAGGATCCACGTGTCTTTTATTTACAAGTTATCAGGCGCCAGTCTGGCGAGGCCAAAAGAGAAAATGAAAGCGAAGCGCTCCGCAAGATGTCAATCAAATCTATTCTGACAGTTGAGAAGAAGATCGACGGCCGCGGCAGCCAATCAGGAAGCAGAGCAGAGGAGAAACTTGTAGCTCCGCCTTCCGAGCGCAGAAGCACTAATCGTCTTACTGGTGTAACGGGAGAAAGATTATACCTTGGCGGCGAAAGGAAGATTGAAAAGTCCGTAGCATATGCGAAATCACCTGGCGAAAAGCGTAGGATTGCGGCGTGTTTACTTACAGAATGTACGCCTTTTAAAGAAAAACTTCCTGAAGTAGAAGCGAAAAAAGCTGTACCAAGAGGAGATGAAGATTTCAAGAGAGAAATGGAAGAATTTAATTGCAAACTGAACGAAGCTCAAAGTAAAATAAAAGAATGTGAAGATGAAATCTTACAGTTGCATACAGAAGGTTCTACTTTCAAAGTACAGTATTCTAAACTGGAAGCTAAGAATGATGCATTACAAGCTAAACTTGAAGAAATAGAATCGGAAAATTTAAAGGAACTGGCAGAAACCACTGAAATTCTTGAAAAATACAATGAAGACATTGCAGGTTGTGAAATGGAAATTGAATCTGCTAAAGAAGAAATTATCCATCTTAAAAATGAATTGAAAATAGCCAAGTTACTACAAGAACAGTTAGATCAACGATGCCAAACTCGTGGAAAATGTGAGTTGATTGCCACTAATAAAGTCTTGCAACCCTCAGTCATACGTTTAGAAGAAGGAGTAAACTTAAAAAGACAGCTAGAGGAGAAAAATCACAGCATCGAATTGGAGAGAGAATTATGTTCCAGACAAAAAGAAGTAAAGGAAATTTATGTGAAGATAACTAAACAAGTTAGAGCAATGAAGGAAGATTCTATTCTCGTCGAACATATTCAGCATGGAAAGAAACTTCAAAATGCAGAAATTTCAAAGATTAAAATGAACCTTCAACAAGATGAAACCAAAAAAGAAGGACAGAAGGATGTCAAGGAAAAACATAAAAAGAAGAGATCATTATCAGATGCAAATAAGAAGACTGAAGAAACCTCAATGAATAAGGAGAGCCTCAAACAGTTTAAGAAAAGACGCAAAAAACCCAGAACATTTAAAGTTTACACTCAGCGAGCAAAATTTTTTGGCCATTACAAAGAGACACCAATCAAAAACAATCATAGATGTGACAATCATAGTATCTGTGCTTATTGCTTTCCTTGTGTTTTTCTATTTCAGATAACTTCAGATATAAACTATGAGGACATAGTTCGCCAAGATGACCGAGTGTGGAGATAGGGGGCGCACCACTAGAGAACCCCTCGTGGCGACTCCTAGCGGCAGAGGGAGGTATTCCTCATTCTGATTAGAGAGACAGATCACTGAACATTCTCGATGTGAATATACGGCGCTTGTGCCTAATGTAGTATGAGATAAGAGGCAGTAAGGATTCATTAAAGCTGGATTCTACACTCAGCAAGTGTCCCTTCTCTGATCGTCTACTCCCACATATATATCATGATTTTTTTTTTTTAACTATTCTGTAAGAGTATCATTAATATAGCATAATAATTCATTAATATTTCTAAAAAAATAATATTTTTTATAAAAATCTAGTCATGCACACACCCTGCAAATATTCCTGGTGGCGCCCATGCTTTCTCTACACATGAAGTTTTTTGTTGGGTGTGCAATCTATTTTCAAACTCGCCATCTGCTTTAGCAACGACAGGATTTTGTGATTGAAAATATGCCAATAACAGGTTGCTTAACCATGAAAACTCTGTTCCCCCCACAGAAGCTGTATGCAGCATGATGCTAAGGAAAGGAACATCTAGCCGCATTGATAATAAAGAATTTCAGCAGAATACTTGAGAAAGCAAATTCTGGTTTGAAGTATTACCTAGGGTTGTAACTGAGTATATAGCAGTGCAAGACTTTTGCCAATCTTTAGACAAAATGAGACAGTTGGCTCTTTGTGCAATGAAAGTTTCTTGGATTGCTTGGAGTTGGTCGGAGAATTCGATCTCTTTCTAGCCAAGCGCTTAAAAAAGTATGACAATCCAGGTAGTGGTCATACATCTTATTTATCTTCCACAATATTAAATGAATTTATGTCACTAATGAGTAACAAAGTGTCTAGCTCCATTTTATCGGAAATTAAATCTGAAATTTTTTATTCAATTAGAGTGGATTCAACTCCAGATTTGTCACACACAGACTAGTTTACGTTTGTTGTGCGGTATGTGCAATTTGATTCTGAATCAGTAGAAAGTTTCCTAACATATCTACCTAGTTATGGACATTCTTCCAAATATTTAGAAGAGACTGTTGTCAACTATCTTCAAAGCGTAGGCTTAGACATTTCAAATTCATGGTTCATACTTTAAAAAAAAAAAAAAAAACTTGAAAAGTGCTTGAAAACCTTGAATTCTGTAAAAATAAGTTTAAAGTGCTTGAATTTTATTTTGTAAAAATTTGGTCAACTAAGTGAACAAAATCTTTTGAACTTTGTTAAGCCAATCATCTAAGGAAAATAACGCAATTGAAGATACAAATATTTCGTCATCCTTCCCCCCCCCCCCCCCACCTCCCATTTTGATGAGTACAACGCTGCGCATGCGAAATATTTGTATTTATATCTGGAATATCCGATCAATTCACACGATCTCTTGTTTTGTTTTTGTATCGTGTGTGCTAATTTTTTGTACTGTTGCACTGTTTAAATATGGCGGAGAAATGCATTTTCAATTCAAGCTGATTAGAAAAGCCAGAGTATAATATCATGGATTGAAGCCTATGTGTTGAATTCGAACTTTGCACGGTGTACTTCGAGTGTCAAAAATGTCATGATAGGAGAAAGTGGTTTAAAAAGACATGCGATGAGCAAAAAGTATATAGATTTAGTTTCTATAAGAAGTTCAATGAGGATTGTTCGAACTATTTCTAATGATAAAAAAATTCACCAAAAGCGGATATTTTTCGCAACAATCAATGTCGACAGCGCGATGGAGGCGCATGTAATTGAAAACGAAGTTTTAGATAGTGAAATACTATGAACATTGAAAACCATAAAAAATCACTGTTCTTATAAATTAAATGAAAACGTTCTTATGAATTAAATGAAATATGTAGTGGCATGTTCCCCGATAGCATGATTGTATCTAAATTCTCATATGGTAGAAAATAAACCTGCATTCTATGCAGTACTTGGAATCAAGTCTGCAGAGTAAATTGGAAGACAGTTTAATCATTAAGACTTTTGAATTAGTATTTAACGAAAGTCTCAATGTGTTGAAACATTACCAGCTACTTTACTTCTGTTTTCATGGTTCATAATACTGGTTCTGATATAAAAGATTATTATTATTCCTTTAAATTTTCTTTTATTGAATCCGAAAAAACATTTTTTTTTATTTACTTAATTTTAACATGCACTGGCTGCAAATAATTTTTTTTTTTTTTTTAATGTTTTTGTGTTGATAACGCATTCTTGAAAAGTGCTTGAAGAGTCCTTGAATTTTTTCTCCTTCAAGTGTACGAACCATGAAATTGTCGCGGTCAAATCTACAACAATGCTAACGACATGTCTGGCAGATATACAAGTCTTCAAGCACGAATCAAAATATTGAGTCCGCTAGCAGAATTTGTACTTTACGCCGCACATTCTCTCATCCTAACTGACGTTAATGTTGTTAAATGCAATATCGATATTTTTCTTTTTTTACTTCTAAAGTTGCATAAATGTTTTTTTCTGGATCTAATCGCCATTGGAAACTGCTGTGTGATAGCGCTAAGGAAAAAGGAATAATCTGATCCTAAATCATGATCAGATATACGATGGTGTACAAATGCGGCATTCACTAAAGCAGTACGAGAAAATTACAGGGAAATAAAGGAAGTTCTCTTTTAAATGTCCACAAACCGTGATGAAACTCCTTCAACAAGAAATGAGTCGAACTCCTTGCATAAGAAGATGCAGAAATTTTAAACTGTTCTATGCGTTATAATATAAGACACTATTTTACGACTTAATTTTTTATATATATATAACGCCATTTCTAATAGGCTACAACTCTGAACATTTTAACATAGTTTTGGCCTTGTAAAATGTTAAAACCTTTAATAAATAAATGCTACGTAAGGTATTGAAGATATATTTTATTGCCTGTTTCTTACGCACTAACTTCAGCTCTGCATATTTCGCTCAAACTGTCTTGTTCTATCAATATCTTACACTATTTTAACATGAGCCCGTGCATCTAATTATAAGTGATGCCAATATTCGACCATCCTGGCATACAATCGTCCTCGATTTAAAGGAATAACTAATACTAATAATGTAATATACAACTGAACACTTAAAGTTTGAAATCTAGCCTAAATACATAAACACTGAATAATAACAATCATAAATTTAGAGTTTAAAGTTCTTGGGGGTTTAAGTCTCTCAGTTTTAGTTCGGATATCGAGCAGGAACTCTTCGGGTGGGTCTAGGATTTCTCCTGGGTGGCGATTCCATGTCCTGGTCATCCAAATCCTCGTCTTCCTCGCCCTCACATCGCCACGCCTTCAACTGACTAACGTGAGCGGTGGTGGAGTAGAAACGTCCCTTCTCTTTAGGTTCGAATTGAGAAATTCTGTAAGTGTCGCTAGAGAGTACCTCCGTCACTACTAATGGACCACGATATTTTAGTTAAGTTTTAGTTGGTTCTCCCGTTGGTCTCGGTGATCTTCTGACCACGACTATTTCTCCTTGATCAAACTTCATAGTTTTGCACTTCTTTCTGTCATAATATTGCTTTGCTTTTTCCTGTTTATCTTCATTTGTTTTTCTTGCTCCAGCTTGAACCATTTTTGGATCTTTCCAAACATCAGCATCATCATCGGCCAAAATTCGTAGTATTCCGTCATTGAATCTTGGGGAATAACCATGCAGCATTTCAAATGGCGTTTTGTCTGTTGTGTTGTTTACCATATTGTTCAAATTTCTTTCGCATTGCTTAATTCTTTTGTCCCAATCTTTGTGTCCAGGGTGTGACATGCTCGTCATAATTACAGGTAGCACAGTCGTTGGGCAGAAGTCAAAGTCTGCTGAATTCCATTCATCCTGCAGTATTCTTCGAATGCATGGGATGTGAAGCACGAGCCTCTATCACTGATGATCCTTTCAGGAAGCCCGAATTCATCGACAAAAACTCCTAAGGCGCTGATTACATTCTTGACTGAAGTATTTTTAGTGGGAAAGAGTCTTACGAATCGTGTAAGGTTATCAATTATGATCAGCAAATAGCTATTCAATTTCAAACTTTATAAAACTAGGTGGTCTAGATGGACTATAGCAAACGGTCTCTTTCCTGGTTTGATGGGATGCAAAGTTCCTTGTTGCTTTCCACTTGGTACTTTATTTACTAGGCACTCGAAACACATTGATATGTGCCGTCTGACATATCTTTTCATAGAAGCGAACAGTAAAGTTCCTTGATTTTGGCTGTCGTTTTATCAACAGAAAAGTGTCCCGTAAAATCGTGAAACCTAACGACTAAACTTTTTCTCATACTTTTAGGAACCACATACAGTAACTTTTTTTCTTCTTTATGTTGAACTATTC
This sequence comes from Linyphia triangularis, assembly GCA_963978545.1. Classification (NCBI taxonomy): domain Eukaryota; kingdom Metazoa; phylum Arthropoda; class Arachnida; order Araneae; family Linyphiidae; genus Linyphia; species Linyphia triangularis. The sequence continues at coordinate 34,739,109 of OZ021730.1, forward strand.
GATATAATCTCTTTTGCTTGTAGTCAAAGTCTTTTATTTTCTGTTTCTCCTAGTTGGTTCTCTCGTGAGGATCTTTTTTAAATATCTTTATGAGTTGCCTAAGTTCTTGATCAGCGTGTCGCATTATTAAGACTTTCTCATCCTCTGTAAATGTTTGATAAATCTCTAAGTTGTTTTCGACTACTGTATCTAACGTATCGCCTTCTTGTAAAACAGGAGAACGACTTAAAACATTTACGTGACCCATCTTCGTTCCAGGTCTAAACTTCACCTCAAAGTTATATTCTTGTATCAAGTTACTCCATCTAGCAATTTGAGGGTTCTGCGTCTATTTGTATTTAGGTAAACAAGAGCCTGACAATCTGTAACAACGGTGAACTCTATACCAATCAGGAATTGGCGTAGTCTGTCTAGAGTCCAAACAATGGCCATCAATTCTAATTTGCTGGAATGATATTTTGATTCAGCTCCTGTCGTTTTCTTACTAACACAATATACTAAATGAAGTTTTCCATCTTCACCTTGTTGGAGTAGCATACCAGCAATACCTTCAGAACTTGCATGAGTATGTACCTCTGTTTTGGCGTCAGGGGGATACAACGCCAAAATAGGTTCTTCTGTCAGATTATCTCTTAACTTCTCAAACGCCTTCTGTTGTTCTTCATTCCACTGGAATTTAGTACCCTTTCGTGTAAGTCGACTCAGTGGTTCAACTTTGGTATGAAACGTCTGAAAAAACTGGTGAGGCCCAGAAACCTTCTAACTTAGTGCACATTAGCAGGTGTTGGAAATTCAGCAATAACCTTTATTTTCATTCGACCTGGTTTAATTCCATTTTCGTTAACCACGAATCCTAGGAACTCGATTTCTTCTTGCCGAATTCACATTTTGGTAACTTTAATGTTAGTTTGGCTGACTTCAGACGATCCAAAACTTTCTTCAGTTTATCCATCATCTCCGTCCAGTTTTTCGCAGGTATGAGAATATCGTCCAGATAACATAGCACCGTATTGTTCAGCAATGGTTCTAATATTACATGCATCATGCGCTGAAATTCCGAAGGAGCGTTAGTCAATCCAAAAATCCTTCTTTCAAACTGTCCAGTCTCATCGGGAGTTATGAAAGCCGTCTTCTGTTTAGCATCTTCACTTAACGGAATCTGTAAATACCCATGGGCCAAATCTAACGTTGTAAACATTGAACAGTTGTTTAAGGACTCTAACAGATCATCTATCCTCGGTAATGGATATTTATCTTTTATCGTTTGCAAGTTTAACTTTCGATAGTCAACTACTAAGAGGTGTTCTCCGGTCTTCTTCTTTACAATCATCACTGGATTTGAGTAAGGAGATCTTGTTTCAGTAACGATTCCGTTATCTTTCCATTCTTTCACGATTTCCTTTATTATCGATCGTTCTTCGGCATTTGTTCTGTATGGACGCATGGAAACTGGTTTGCTGCCTTCTATCTCTTTAATTTCTCTTAAACATGACTAATCCGTCATACTGACTATCAGTCCTACATTGAATCAGATTAACCGTATTTTTCTCGAGTACAGTAGCTTGCATTGATTTTAGCGTTATACGTGTGTTATCCAAACTTAGCTGCAGTTTATTGAATGGTGCTTCATCGATATGCAATTCGTTACCCATTCTAGCATAAGCTATATGAGGCATATCTAACCATGTTCTACCAATTAACAGATCCACTGGTTGATTTTCATCGCCTACAATGAGAACTGTTATGTCCTTTCCTAAGACGGTATCGATTTCAATATCAACTACTGCTTTTCCAAGAGTTTTAGCAGCTGGTGTAATTTGGTTGCCAAATCCGTAAACTTCATTTATTTCAGGAATAACTTCAATGTTTAACTTCTTTGCTACTGATTCTTTCATCAAGCATCCTGAGCTTCCTGTGTCAATTAATGCACTCACCCAGTTTTCATTGTTAAGCTTGGCCGTTTTGAGGTAGAGAAATGAATTTGTACCATCTTTAATCTTCGTAGTTAAATTGGTAACGTTATTTCCAGAATTCTGCATCTTCTCGGGACAATCTTCGAATAATGTCCATAATCATTGCAATTGAAACATTTGGGCTCACCCTTCTCGTTACGTAAAGGTTTCCGGAAAACCTTGGGTCTTGCTATTTTGTGTTGATTTCGTTTGGGGTACTCGGGGCTTTGATTTACCGTTGTCATATTCAAAAAGTTGAAATTAGGCATTACCTTGATTCTTTTCGAATCGAACTGTCTGCTTTCGGTCAGAGGCCTTGACCCTAGTTCCTCTCAAAGTTTCATATTCGTCTAATTTGTCAGCGAGTTCTTTAGGAGTTACGAACTTCGACCACTCATCTATAAAATGATCTTTTAATTCAAAAGGGACTTTTCTCTTCATCTGGTCTGTAATCATCAAATCTTTTATACCTTGAAAATCTACAACACCTAATCTTGCGATCCATTCCTCAAAGAAGTTTTGTAATTCAAAAGCAAAATCACTCCATGTACTGTTTGAATTTTGGTGATGAATAAATTTTTGATGGAATTTTTTAGGACTAAGTTTAAAACGTTTCAATAACAACCTTTTAACGTGTTCATAATCGCTTGCCATTTCCTCAGACTCTCTTGCGATTATTTGCGAAATTTCGTAAGGAAGCAGTCCCAACAGGTGCGAAACCCAATCCACTTTTGGTAAATCAGCTCTCGGTGCTTGTCTTTCAAAAAGAACTAAATACAGACTAATTTCCACCTCCTTAAGATCAAACTTACGAATCAGCTTTTGAAAATCGGTATTCGGCTTATTCACAATTGTATCCTGATTAAACAAATTCCCAAAATTCGTATCATTGGGACTATTTTGATATGCAATTCTCAACTTTTCTAACTCAAAAGCTCGTTCTCTTTCTTGTCCTCGTTCTATTCGTTCTCTTTCTTGTTCCCTTTCCATTCGTTCTTTTTCTTGCTTTTCTAACTCAAAGGCTCTTTCTCTTTCTTGTTCTCTTTCTATTCGTTCTTTTTCTTGCTTTTCTAACTCAAAAGCTCTTTCTCTTTTATTAATCATTCTTTCTAACATTAATTTCACAAACTCTTCTTCATAATTTTCAGAGTTTACAATTAATGACTTTAACTCTACAACTTTCATTCTATCATCGATTTTCAAACCCAACTCATCTGCCAACTCCAATAATTCAACTTTCTTAGCTTTCGCCAAATAAGACATTTTGCACAGAAAAGAAATTCAAATAAACACTATATGAATATTTATCCAACAACTCCTTTACTTGAAGGTTTCCACAATGCGTTGGAGCTTAAAATGTTCCGTCAATGAGTTACCTACACTAGAAATACACTTTGGATATTATAGAAGCACGTACCTTACATCCGTAACGAAAAGGTTTCCTTATTAACTGGAAAAGACGTTGCACTGGAAAAGACGTTGCACTTGAGAACAAGTCCCGTCAGAGCTAATCTTCGAGTAAGACTTAAATCGAAATTTTTCGCCTATGCGATTTTTCAGATAATCATAGTAGTCCTTTATACAAATTATTTCTTCGTAGGATCGTATAAATCTTCGATGGACTTTATCGTTGTACATCGGCGTTGCTCCGTATTGAGTATTCCGTTAGGCTTAATCGTTGCCTGTCGTAATGCGTAAAGTACGTTTACTTAAGTTATTAAAACTTTTTTTTTATCGTTGTCCGTTGGCGGATTGTAGATATCAATCCCACTTCTGAAATGTTAAAACCTTTAATAAATAAATGCTACGTAAGGTATTGAAGATATATTTTATTGCCTGTTTCTTACGCACTAACTTTAGATCTGCATATTTCGCTCAAACTGTCTTGTTCTATCAATATCTTACACTATTTTGACATGAGCCCGTGCATCTAATTATAAGTGATGCCAAGAAATATGACTTACGACAAATAGAAGGTTAGATTTTAATTATTTTTTTACAAAGCGACTTCTAATAAGGCTAGAGCACTGAAATTTTCAAGGTAAGTAGTTTTGGCCTTCTACTTGGACTTTTGACAAACAAAATGTTAAGGTTTTAATTAATTTTTTACAAAGAACTTCTGTTAGGTATACAGGTCTGAAATTTTCAATATATAATATAAACGTTCTTTTGACAAGCACAATGTTAAAATATTCACAAAAGGATGAGGGTGGTTGTGTTATTGTATTAACGGAGGAAAAATTTTGCTTTTCGACAGGGTGGGTATTCTAATACTAAGAGTTTACGTAGCAATTAATCTTTTAGAGAGCGAAGCTCCAAAAGCTGGGACTTTTGCATCGAGATAGATAATCATGACGCGTAAATAAAGAATATTCATGCAGGGCCAAACATCCAGTAAAAAAATAAGGAAATTGAAAATTTTGCCTGTGGGTTATCTTATTGCGTGATATTTTTCTTTTCTTTTTTCAATTAGATTGTTGGTTAGTTGGTTTGTACGCTCAAAGACCTATTTTAATGCCCAATGGTGGCTAATTAGGCCAAGACCTACAGCTTAACGTGGATTCTGAATCACAATGAACATCCATACATAATCAGGGATCCAAAGTCGTTTTTCAAATTAGAAAGGCCGCTTTTGATTAGCAATAATATAACCCACAAAAACAGAGTGTTATAAAAAAAAAAAATCTTTATATATGCTCTGTGAATTTCGATAACAGAGGATACCATTTTAACGTTTAAATTTTAATTTAAAAAGCTTTTTTATAATTAAGTTTTTTAAATAATTTTTCATCTTTTTGAAAGTTTGTTTTATTAACTTAAATTAAATTTTGATGTTACACTCAATATCCCTTAGTACTTTACACATTTAACATTAAAAAATCTATTATAAAAGACAATATTTTCAAAAGGCAAAATGATATTAATAATAATGTAACTTATTAAAAGGATTTAAAAAATACTTTGTATACTTTTGTATATCTTTTAGAGACCGGTTGTCCACTTAAATGGACACACTTTTAAATTTTTTGCACAGTAATTTTTTTTTTAATATCAATTATTTTTATGGTATTTAATACCCAAAAAAAAGGGGAGAGGGGGGGGGGATCTCCTTGAAGCTAAGGTCTCTAGGGGATATCGAGTTTTAAAAATACATTTTAATACAGATTATTTAAAAAAGACTTTGTATGCATTGTCAATTTTTATATTCGTTAACACAGAGCCGATATCAAAAACATTTCTAGCAGCAAAATGTGCGGCAAACTACGTTTCAAAATTTATTTATTAAAAATGAACGTGAATATATGCTCACCCATCAAAATATTATTTATTTATTCTGATTACAGGAATTTTAATATTTATTTATTAAAAAAAAATTTGGCAACAGGAGAGTTTCAACAATGATTGGTTCAATGGTTATTTAACGCATAGAGCAAAGAATAGGAGCAGAGGCGGCGTTTCCCATTGACCTTCATTGGAGAAAAACATTACATGTTTTGAGGCATCATGGGTAACATAATTCCAAAAGAAACAGCAAACGCCTTGAGTACTGTGTAAAATTTCGCATTTTAAAAATAGCGTTTTATCCACTAATATATGAATAAATCTTATGAAAAAATTCACATATTTTCCTTAGAATGTATACATTTTGCTGCATTAAGAAGAAAAGAAGAAAGTTTCGGATAATTTTATTAAATTTGACTTCAAGAAGTTCACCTATTTGTCCGTCGACGGTAAAGTGTGGGGGTTCTTCCAACACATTCTTCCCGCATCCGTGACGGATCGTGGCCGCATCATTCGCCATACAATTACCGGTGAAATTATAAATTTGAATAAAGGAAAAAGTTTCGGCTCAACAGGTTTATTTATTTCTAACTATTCATTAAAATAACAAAGAATAGTAATTTTATGTTTTTGAATAATATTTAAGAAATTCAAAAAGTAATAGCATTACAAAATATTCTTTATTAAAATTCTTTAAAAAACAACAACAATGGCAACAAAACACATAAAATATCATCTCAATCTGTCTTCATGATTCAAACAAACGTATCATATTTTAATTTGTTTTTTAGATATTTTAAAAGGTTTTTAGTTTAGTTATGAAAGAACAAATAACCCATTTGCATGAATGTACACTTTTATTAAAAAGAACTTTAACATCTTTAAAATGTTATTTTACAGGCGAACATATTCTTCCTAAGTTCACCTTTCAATAATTACAAATAAAAAAACTATTACTAGATAACGAAAAATGGAAAAATATTTAATAATGAAAATCTCATTATTTAAGTATCATAATGCTTATTCAAATAATTGGTTTAACATTTTTTTTAAATACGGATTTAAAATTTTTTTTTTTTAAATCTTCCTTCCAAGATCAAGTTTTTGTGTTGAAGCTTAAACACAGTAGAATATCATGGCTTTGAAAAAGTGTAAAGAAAATGTCATCTCTTATTTTGCATACGACTAAAATTAATGATAATTGATAAAAATTGATAATAGCAATTTCATAAAACGGAAATCCCATTTAACAATTAACAAACGTTCAAGAAATTAAATTTTTTCATGATCTTTCCAAAAATTTAACATATTTTGTTAATGCATAATATTTAGCACATAATTTTAATGTATGTTATAATAACTATATTGTAGGAATTGGACAGATGTATAACATAATTACACATTCACAATTACATAGCTGAAAAATTTTGTATTGTTAGGTAAACATGTAAATATAACTTTCGGTTTCACTTTTTCATCTTATGGGAAATTCTTTTACACAACAAGTTCTTTATTAACTGTGACTTTTATTTATTGAATGCACTGCATCATATATCATTGACTGGTTTCTTAACATTGAAACCAAAGTAGAGAATCAACTATGTTTTTCCATTTCCGGAGAGAAGAGCACACTTGCTTTCATTCAAAACTTGATCACCTAACGTGACTCATCCTTCCTCTCCAGAAAATACTGACTTCACGAAAACAATTCTTAAAAATTCAGATACCTCAATTGCCTCTTCTAAAGTGGTAGTTATTAATTAATTATTAAATGGCAGTCTGTAGGCTAATTGAAATTTAATCGAAAATTCCGCGATACACACAATAATGAAGGAAAACGAAACGAGTACCCACACGAACTTTCATTTTGAAGTCATTCAAACACAAATAAATAGTTTTAGAAACTAAAATCAATGCAAACTATAATTAGACAGTGTTAGAAAAGAACTTACCTGTAAAATGAAATATTTGGAGCTGTACATACTATTTTTGACGGGTGATTTGTGCAACCAAATGCGAAGCAAGCAGCCATTGTCTATACAAAATGCGTTTATGTTTTGGAGATCTGTGCCCCACAATTCCTCGCGCGTCTCGGTCAAGTATTTGGAGGTTTACGATCAGTCTGCTTTATCTTTGGTCTATGATTTAACGCGATTGGATGACTGCAAGTTGGTTTATTAGTATTCCGTAAAAGCGATCTTTTAGTGACAGTAACAGCCCCAAAATTTTATAGAATGCATTGTCATTGACATCGAATCTATGTACATAGTTACAGCCCGATTGCATGATGACAAGGGAGTTAATTAGGTCACCGCAGATTCCACCGCCATCAACAAACATGCAAAATCGAAGTTAGTAAAAATGATTTAAAAATATGAATATTCTTTTCTTTTTTTTAAATTGTTTTTGCTTTGAAATGGACAAGTATAGCCAGTGGACACATTATCAGCTTGGCTGCTTGTACTCCACAGTCACCAGTAAATTTAATTGCAACATTTTAAAATCAAAATCGGTACATAGTACGCTCCACCAATGGATAATACTTTCGACACAAGTTTAAGCATAGACTAAAAAATCATACAGGTTTTGAAATTAAAGATAAAATGCAGTTAATTCTAAAAATAAAATTGCACCGGTTTAATTCATTCCCAAGCAACGCAACCATGTTGTTTCAATGTGGTGTCAACGTTAAATACCAACATGCACAATGTTGTTTCAACGTGGAACTGCAACGTTGTTTTCAAGCGGAAGTGTTCACTTAAAGGAGCGTGGATTCAACGTTGAGTGCCAACGTTGTTTCTACGTAGATATATCACACTGCTTCCACATGCTAGCTTTTGCCCACGTGGTTTCAATGTTGAATGTCAATATTGTTTCAACGTGGATTTGTCACATTGTTTCCACATGAGAGTGTTCATTTTTGCCCATGTGGTTTCCACGTTGAATGTCAATGTTGTTTCAACATGGATGCATCCCATTGTTACCACATGATAGTGTTCACTTTTACCAATGTTGTTTAAACATGAATCTTCCACATGAGTGTTCAATATTGAATCTTGCCAATGTTGTTTCAAGACACACATCCCATAATGCTGTTTTTACAGCACTATATAGTTCTCGAGCCCAAGAACTAGTGCTGTAGAAACAGTTTTTCTGGAAAGTAACATTGGCAAGAATCAAGATTGAACACTCATGTGGAAGATTCATATTTAAACAACATTGGTAAAAGTGAACACTATCATGTGGTAACAATGTGGAACACCCATGTTAAAACAGTATTGCTCATATTTTTCATATTCACATACATATATACTCATATTCATATTGCTTTTTCATATTGCTCATATTTTTTGGAAGAGGTTATGAAATTAAAATTCAAAATACCATTTAAAGTTGCAATTTTAAGCAAAACAAATTATTGATTTTTGTATTTTAATAGATAACAGAAAAAATTTGGAAGAGAATGTATCCTGCCTACTTTCCTAAGCGCTTGTTTTGACACATACTTTTTTTCACATGAATGTGTTTAGTTTTATTAACACTGTAAAGTTGCATTATAGAAACTCTCATTTAATGAAAAGAAAAAGTTAAAACTAGGATATTTTCCAAGTATTGGCTTTAAGAGTTTCCAACTACTGTTACACTATGTATCATCTTTTAGTAGGTAGAATATCATTTTGTGAAAAATTAAACTTTCCTTTTATATGCCGAGGATTATTCTGTACAAAAATTTAATTTTGCACTAATGAACCACAATTAAAATTACTTATAATATCTGCTACTTAATTATCTCTGAACTAATCAAATTTGAATAAAAATTATATATATATATTTTTTAACTGTAAAAATAAATCATTACATAATGTTCAAAATAATTTTATTTTAAAAATAGCACGCACAAAAATAACATTAAAACAAATGTTAATAAAACAAATATTAATAATTACATGTAACAGTAACAGACATGGTCCTAACACAATTACATAGGTACAAATACCTTTCAAATTGTTTCTAAGTTCACACTTTAAACCAGCAAATAGAAAATTATAAGATGATTAAATATATATGTGCTAATTTTTAATGACATATCCCATTCAGAGCAACAGTAGGATCTTAACTTCAAGACCCCATTTAATGACAGTAAAATAAGAAAGGAGATACAAAACAATTATTTAAGTTTATGAACCATATGTTATAATCCATGTTTACAATCCACAATATCATTCCCAAAAATATTCCACATCTCTGTCACAATCAGCAGCCTTAATGTCACTCCACGAGCTTCTTTCGCCTCCTCATTGATTGTTTTCATAATCTCTAAAATAAAATTACCTTTATTTAATACAATAAACCATTCAAACATATATTTATATAGATATAACTGTTTTCCAATTTTTAAAAGTAGACACCATGCCAAAAATAATAATAAAGAAATACGACGTGTAAAAATGCTCAAATCCAACTCTGCTACTTAAATCGCCAACCAAATTCAAAGATTGAATATATTAATCAAAATAATATCCCTTTTTTATGACTTAAAACATCCCTCTCTCGCGTTGAAAGCTATCCCCTTGTTTTGGATGGTTTTAAGTCAATGCCAGTATGCAGAAGCACCCTTCATATTATGGTTTGCACATAGGACTGACCAAAGATCACACGACCATTTAAGGCAATAACAGACTTATTTCAGAATATCATGCAATGACGATACACAATATAGTTTAATCAAAAGTAGATTATGTAAAAAAAATTTGAAGGCAGATGCAGAATACCAATGTTGCCTACTCCCACCCAGTATTTGAAAACTAAAATGAAGAGTAGAAAAATTTACAGGAAAAACATATAATATAGGTTTTTAATGAATGTTATATTTCAATAGGAAACCAATTATAATTTTTGAAAATTCTAGATTGAAACAACTTAGTTGCCTTTTACTCTTCGGTATACTTTTAGAAAAATTTACTGTATCATACAAATTTTGCTTTAAATTCAAAAACACTCTTTACTACTTTGAGGATAAATTAAATGAGCTGCTGCAACCAAGTTGAAGCCATGCTTTCTATTGGTTTCCAGTTCAAAGTTGGGAACCCTTTTTTCATTACATAGTTGCCTGGAGGTTAAAATAGTCAATTAGGATATTTGGTACTTACGTATTAACGCCACCGCAGCTACAGATTTGGCGGTTTTTAATTACTTACAAGGAATCCAAAAGATAACTGCATGCAAACAACAAGATTGCTCTTTATTGGCGCACTTAAAAACTATCAAATCTGTAGATGCGGTGGCGTTAATACGTAAGTACCGATATTTTTCTTACCAAAAAAAGTTTTCTCTGGGCTAAAATAGTCACTTTAGTAAACGCCACTAGCAGCCTTGTTATAATAATACTGCCATAATTCAGACATCTTCACAACAGCAAAACTAATTTAAAAAGAATAAAGACATTATACACTTAATATATAAATTATAGAGGACTATCAAAAGAACTATCAGTGTCATTTAACATGGAGGCCACAAAATTCAGGAAAAAAAGTTCCCTGACAGATATCTAAAAATTTCTCTTCCTGCAAACTTTTTACAATTTTCCCAGATATGTCGACACATTGATTGAATAGTGCTAAAGAGATAATATGCCAATTTTTTTTAAAAATAGCTTTGGTGGTAATTAAATTTTAAATTATTCTGTAACATTAAACTTCTAATGATTACCACAGCAAATCTCCAGGAAAATGGTACCAAAATAGGGATGATGGGAAAACATGCCCTAAACAATAACAGTAAATTCCCCTGATTTTCGTGAAAATTAAAAAAATTCCCTGATTTTCGTGAAAATTAAAAAAATTCCCTTATTTTCGTGAAAATTAAAAAAATTCCCTGATTTTTTCCAGAATCGGAAAGTTTCTTGTTTTCCAGGTTCTGTGGCCATACTGTTTAAGTACAGCAGCTCTAACAAAGGGGAAATAAGCAAGTCCACTGAACATTGGAAAAAAAAAAAATGTTCCATCTTAATACAATAAATAAATTTATTCTAAAAAGTATTCCCAAATCTAACTTTGGTACAGTCAATCCCTGTTAACTTGAAATCAGTTAACCTGAACTCCTGTTTAACGCAAAGTAAAAGCAGTTCTCTGTACTTAAAACCTAAAGTTAATTTATTCGGTTAACACGAACAATTTCCATCGACTTCGCGTTAATGGAGTTTGACTGCAGGGTTGGAACCCGCCAACCCCCAAAAAAAGGTGGGTTTTTTTTGTGTTTATACTGGTTTTTTAAAAAAATTCCTTTTCTTATTAAATGTATACATATTTATAAATAAAATGTGACATTAACTAGAATAATTAATGTTCAAATAACAAATAATATTCCTTCTGAAAATAATTTAAACTAAGTAAATAAACAATTGCTACTTATGTGGACAATCAAATCATATTAAATTTTAATATTATATTTAGAGATATGTTTTTTTAAATTCAATGGAAACAATATAATACAATAGTAATTGTTTACTGCTTCTACATGGAATATTGCTCTTATATTCATCAGTAATGGTGATAAGTTGCACAAAATTATATTTTTAAGGCTTAGAAATAAGTTATTTAAGCACAAAACCTCTATTTCACAAATAAATTTAAAATGCAGCATATAATTTAATTAATTTTGAATAACTATGAAACAGTAATAAAACGCTTAGATTAATATAAAAAGTTATTTTTTATACTTACAAAAACTTCTATAGTTTTTCATTATAAGATTTATTTTAAAAAAGTTATTTACAACAACGAATAATTTAAAAAAATCTAATTATAAATAAACAAATAAAAATACAATTTTAAATTAGTCTTTAACCCGAAAGCAGAAAGTGCGCCTAAAACTGCGACGTACGTCGCAGAACAATCAGAGTCCTTGCAGAACAATTTTAAGTTTGGAACAAATGCCCGTAAGTGAGAAAAAGAATTTCACCTACGGGATGACATGTTCTGCAGAACAAAACGACTTTATTGTCCCCCCCTCCCCCAATTTTCTCGGAACAACATTTCCCCGAGCTTCAGTTTCTTATAGAAAAACTCCCCACGTTCATAGGGGGATCAATCACGTGTCCGTTTCCCGTTCTGGAGCGCTTTTCTTGCTGAAAGTCATTGATAAAGTTACAAATTTTGAATGTTTGCCTTGGTTTGAAAAATAATTTTTTTCGTCATTGTCATTTTGCAATAAATGTGTAGTATTAATTTTATGGGCTTTTTCTTTTATGTCATAATGGAAATTTTGAAAAAATATCTGCAGAACATTTGTAACTGTCAAAAGTCCCGTTGCAGAACCTTATATATTATTCTGCTTCTGGGGTCTTTAAAAAGAGGGGAAAAAAAACTATTCGGTTTAAACTATGCCAACCTTGTTTGACTGTATAACAAAAAGGGAGATCTAAAAAAAAATTTAACAGAATATTTTTTGTAAAAGAACGGAATTACACTTTCTAATTTTAGTTTTTTAGAAAGTTCTTAAGCATTTGACAAGTTTACCAGGTATAGATATTTCTTTGCCTTTTTTTCCCCCGGATAAATGCTGTTTCCGGCAACAGGTTTTATTTTAGTTACTGTGTTTTTAATTTTTGTAAATTTTTAAATGTCAAATATCCTAACCTGTACTACATCTGTTCCATTTATCAAATTACCTGAAAAGGGTAGTATTCAGTTGTTAGGAGCCAGCGATCAGATTCCAGACACTACCCGTTGTGCATTCCACAGTGTTGTACATGGTGGCAGTAAACTGAAAATATGATAACTATTATAAAATGTATCATCCTTATGTACATGTATATATTTACACTGATGACACAGGTAAAATGGACTAACTAGCATGAAGACATCTTTTTAAAACCTTATATTGAAATATCGATTTGATTACCAGGCGGGATAAGGAAAAATTCTCAATTTGTTATCCGTCGCTGCTTAAAAAAAACCCCGAAAGAAAACCCTTAAGAGGCATTAGCCCAGCGGTGAGCAGTTTAGCAATTACTGAAAAACATGATTTTTTCAATGGCAGCTACACTTTGCGCATGCTTGATTTTGACGAAAACATTAATGGTAGGTCCCTGTGCCACCACTAACTCGCACACCAAATTTGAACATCGTAGGTCAATTTGTTCGGGAGTTATGCTGACCTCTTACACACACAGAATTTTTTTCAAGATTAATTTTTTGAAATCCAGATGTTCCAAAATGTGGAGAAATGCAAAAAAAAAAAAAATTTTTTTTTGTTGACCGAATGCTATACTTTCCCCTATGTATACATATGGGTAATTGATAGTAATAATATGCCAACTTTTTACAAAAAATGTTTCGGTGGTAATGAAAAGTTTAAATTATTCTGCAACATTAAACTACTATTGATTACCACCACAATTATTCGGGTAAATGGCGCCAAAATATGGATGAACTGGGAGATGTACATTTAGAAAAAAAACAATTTCTCTGATTTTCGTGAAATTTTAAAAAGTTCCCTGACAATTCCCCGATTTTTCCAAGAATCGGAAAGCCCCCTGACGTTTCTCAGATTTCCATGTTCCGAGGCCACTCTGTTCCACATAGAGCTATTTTCACATCTTCATTATAAGACTATATTACCACACTAAATGCTGTATTGGAAAACAACTACGTTCCTGGTGAAATTAATTTGATTCTGAAGCCTTTCAGTTACAATTACAAATGACGTAGTGCAAAGACAATTACGACAGATATGGTCTCGACTTGATAAACAGGTTATCTAGTGGAGCGGAATTTCTCTTATTTAAAAGTGGTGTCCTGTAAAATACGTCTACGAAAATGTTTCCTTGTGATTTCTAATGCAAACCCAGCCTAATTTGATTTAAAACAATCATAATTATTAGTATTGAGACAGCGTTGTCTTTTTTAAGAATTAACATAATCATATAATTAATAATTTTTTATTCTCCTTAAAGGAAGTTGAGAAAAATTCCCACGTATACAATTATGAATTATTTTTATTGTAAAAAAACATGAGAGAATGAATTAAAAAAACTAGGTTTTATATTTTATAAGCCAAAAAAAAAAAAAAAAGATTTTATATTCCACCTGAAATAAATACCTGGCCCTGCATTTGTAATATTACGGTGGAGTTTTTTTTTTAACTTAATTAGTTCATTTAATTACCGTAAAAATTCTTTCAGCAAGTATAGAAATAATATTTATACAGCATGTTTAGTTCTCAGTGATCAATCGTTTTAGAAAAACATACTTTTACAAGACAGCCCATTCAGTTTTATAGCTCATACAAAACAAGTGAAATATAACCTTAGGTTTATTTATGTCACACGTGTGTCCCAAAAATCAACAAACCTCACTGATAAGAACATCATTCATTATCTAATTTCATTTATAAATAGAAAAACATCTAATTTAGAAAAACGCAAATAATAGAGTACAAATTAATAATGTAATGAAGAAAACTTACCAGAAAAGGCATAAATCCATTTGTCAACAGAACAGACAACGTCAAATGGTCAAGTTTCAAATCAAGTTCAAAAGTGACGCTAGCTACGTCATCACTGAAAGGTAAAAGCGTATTGCGCATGCGTCGGATGATGAAAATCGTGGATCAGTGGTGAATTGTTGAAGTATAGTTGAATTATCACATTGATGCAATATTATAAAACCGCATTCAGTAAACGGATTTTTTTTTTTTGCTTTCATAAATTGCTTTTACCAAAGTTTTTAATTAATATGATTCTTGGACAGGATTGGGGTTTTCCAAAAACCAAAGAAGACACTTATTTCATGACTGGTTGAAATATCACATTGAAACAACATCGTGATATCACATTAAAAAAGTGAAGAAAATGAAATTCTGACTTTATTTTTACTACATAATTTAAACCCCTCAAAAATATACGAAATAAATTGATTTCTGCTAATATTTGCTATAAAATATCAGCTTCCTTAAAAAATGCATTGGAATTGCACATTGATACAATATGGTTACAATGTGCATTTCTCACTTTCAACGTATCCACCAAAAAACCACATAGAAACAACGTGAGTGTGTTGCTTGGGTTCTATAGACATACGGTGCTTTACAACGGTTTTTTCAAAAAGCGGTCGGGTTGAATTTACACATGAATTCTTTCACGTGACATCGTTGACTTTCCAACTTCCAAGCTAAAACTTCATACCTCTTGAAATAGCCATTCCAGAAAAACATGAACACGATAGACAGGGGGTGAGGATCACCTGTGGTACTGGTAACAATAGTGTCCCCTCAATTTCAAGTCACATGACTCACATGATGTCTTCCCCTATTAACCACTCTCCTGTCTCCTGGTTCAGTCGTTTGCTATTCGCCCTTCTTGTGCGAGAAGGTCAACTGCAGTTGTGGTTCGTGTTATCGTGTTCTTCCTGAAGCAAGACAAAACGTGTTGACGATTGCTTTTCCTGTGGATTTTCTAAAGTTGGATATTTAGTTTAATACAGGTAAAAAAAAAATTGTCTTCAGAATGTGAATCCTATCTATTTTCTCACTGTATTGCATTCTTTTAGAATACCTTAGAAATTGGTTCTTATCTTTTTTTTAATGATACTGTAGTGAAAATGAAATATTTGACGTATATTATTATAATTATTATTTTCAAATTTATAGATGAATAATTAGCGAATTTCAAAAGTAATTTTTTAATGTTATAGATTACACAAAAACTCTTAAAATATATAACAACGATGTTTTGTGCATTGATGTTGTAAAAAAAATAACTCTTTTAGTCAGCTATTTGTAAATGTTGGAAAACAATGCTCGATTTTTTAAATTTCTTGTGAAATAATAAAAATTAAGATAGTAAGTAAATTGTAAATTCCTTCAGAGTACTATTACGGTAAACGTCAACACTGCATTTTCCCACGTGACATTTTTACCACGTGGTAGTAGATGTTTCAATGGAATTTTCGGGATTCTGAAAAGAAATTAGCAACAAGTGTTTGGAAAGCAAAATATTTCCGATTTGTTAAAAATGATTCTATAAAGTTATATTAGTTTTTTCTACTTTTTTGAAAGAAATATATTGATAAAGGTGGTTGTACAAAAGAATTTTTCCTCAATAGAAAAACAGCTTAAGAACCTCTCTTTAGTACAGTCTCTAGGATCAGTAGGTAATTAGAAAATTACATTCAGATATACCCTTTAATTCCAACCCTTATTGATTTTTTTTTTTTTTTTCATAGGTTTTGTATTATTAGTAAATCGGTGATTAAATTTGGATAATGCGTTCGATTACATATCATGTCAACAGGGCCGTACTGGGGCATAAAATAGTTCCGGTTATTTTAGATTTGACTCCGGCCCAAATTTTTAATACAATCGTTAATTAAACTTTCATAATTATTGTTTATAATATAACTCTATTCATTAATTAATTAAATAATTACTCTTAATATGTAATGATTATTTATATTCAAAAATTAAAAAGTTTTATTAATTAATTTAATAATTAGTTTACTTAAATCCAATTTCCTCTGTCTACTAATTAGACCTCAATTGAGTGAATTTGATTTTCATAAACCATTGAGAATTTGTTGCAAAACCTATAACAACGCAATCTAAATTGCAAAATTAAGAATGTTCATGTATACAATTAGCATGTTTATTAAAAAAATGGCATCCGAAATTATAATATATATTTCTGCTCAAAAGTTATGAAATGAGTAAAAAGTCGTCGTACGATAAAATATAAATGTTATTGTGTTGTATTTGATAAATACATGCACGATTTTAAATTAAAGTAATGTGTGAAATATTCAAATTAAAGTGATTGGGATTTGAATGCATTGAGCTTTTTGAAAACACGTTAAATATATTTAGATTGAAAAAAAAATTAAGAACTGAACTGGCCCATTTTTTACTGACACTGACAGGCCTGGTGATTGCACCGGATAACCTTATGACCAGTACGCCCCTGCATGACAAACATAAATAACTTCATTTGTTTTACATCAAGAATTTAAGAAAACTGTGCATTACAAAGTATTTGGTGCATTGTACAGATTCTGATTTCTTACAACTTTCAATTTGGGATTTACAACTGTTTTTTCGTATATTTCATTTAGAGTCAGTATGTTTAAAAGAATATGGTACATTTACACCATTCGTAATAAGCATCATTTTTTCTGAATTACCTCTAAAGCATTTTACTCACTTTGCTAACTTTAGTTAGCGCAATACTGTATTGCGCTAATTCGTTTGCTACTAATGTAATGCCAATAAATTAGTAGCAAATGAAATTTGTTGTTATAAGAAATGCTCAGATTTTGAAACAAACCGTGCTGCTTTAACCTTGCAAGTGTATGTTTCTTGTGCCACTGAATAAGAAAATTCAATGCATGGGTTTTAGATGTTTGATTCACCGAAAAATTAAAAAATATTCACTTCGTACTTAAGGAATAATTTGAAAAACTTTAAAATATTTACTAAGTGATCAAAACTGATGCTTTAATTTCCCCAGTTGTTTACCAAAAATGTGTACGTATGTACAAGGTACGCAAAAGAAACGAAAAAAAAATATGCCTACTGACACTTTTTATGGGGGCTGTACGCTAAATAAATTAAATTCTTAATTTGAACATTTCAATATTAACTATACTTTTTTTTTTTCTTCTTTCGATGTAGAATAATTCGTTTATCATAAATATAAAATGTAGATTCATTATGTTGAAAAAACACGCCACTTACGAGCAAAGGACAAATCTCAAAGTTGAAAAGCTTAATTTTAAGGTCTTCCGCATAAAAAAAAGCGAAGGGAAGTTTTTTTTTTTTGGTTTTTTTTTTGCTAAATATTTTTAGCAAATTCGCAAAATAAATATTATCGGAGTATTAATGTGCAAGATATAAAATTGATCAGTGGTGTAAAGTACATGGGTATATTTATTTTTGTGAGTAAATATCCTGGGTATATACCCAGGTATTAGTGAAATTGGTTACTTTAGTGGGAATTTATAATTTTTCTTTAGGTTTAACTGCTCATTACGCAATATTTGCTTTATTGTATTATAATCAATTGCTTTAACAAACGTTTGTGTATATATAATTAAATTTTTTTTTGAAAGTCAAGAAAAAAAATCTTGAGGGTCGAAATTTTTGTATTGTAATTTTAAAGTAGGTAGGTTTGTTGGGAACAACCCCCTTTTTTTTCCCCCTTTGGACTTAGTCTAAAATACTTGGAAATTACTTAGATTTATCTAGTCATATTTAATAAGAGGCTAATATAAAAGGAGTAATGTAACATAAGAAAAATGGGCCAACTTCATACCCAATCTAATTGAGGTCGGAAACAATAATGTATATTTGGTGTTGATGATGACATTGACAAATATAAAATCGTTATGTATTGATTTTATTTGACAATGATATAATACTTGATGTTAATTACGTCACATTTCTTACGTTTCACTCATCTAAGAAAAAAAGGATTCAAATTTTTTTTATTTAAATAATAAAAATTCATTTTTGAATCTTTATGTACATTTTAAACGTAATGGAACAATGCACATGAATATCTTGTTAAATCACTATAAATTATCTGAGAATGATGAAACATTTTATGCAAATATAATCCCATCGTTATACATTCACTACCATTTTTACTTAAGGTTGTAATGCATTAAATAATTGTGTAATGTGTGTCTTTCTGAAATGTACATAAATTTCTCGATAACTATGAGGCTAAAATTTACTATATACTTTCCCAATGGTTTGAAAAGATAAAACAATTACTTAATATTTTTGCATTTGAACATTTTTACCTTTAATAACACTATATGTAATACATTGAAACGAAAATATTGCATTTAGCCAAAAAAAAATACGAATTTTCTTTTTTGTATTTCTACGCGTTTTGGAGTGTCTTGGAGTTCAAAAAGTAGTTTGGATAAAATATCAGTGTATCCTTTCATGTGTATGTCTGTCTGTCTGTGGGTAAACGAATTAACCCTTTAAATCTCAAAAACCCAAGGCTTTTTCATTCACAGAAACTGGAAATCGACTCGTCTTCCTATGGTCTGTCTACACCATCTATATCGATGGTCTACACCCACTGCCCCATATAGGAAATGTTTGTTCCGGTTGTCATGGCAACACATCCGAGCAAAATCTTCGTTTTAGTTCCACGAAGGCGCTATCAGACGGCATATTGCCGACCAAACGGTATAGTGGTTAGCGTGCTGGCTTCTAGACCGCGAGGTTGCGGGTTCGAGTCCCGTGTAGGCATGGGTGTTTGTAAATGTATGTTGGTTTGTTAATTGACGAAATGTTTCGGCGCATTATAGCCCTCGTGTTGCTGACGGCGCCAGATAATCTGAATACAACCAACCAACCAGACGGCATATTTATCCTCAACCCTGATTCTGACTCAGCTCTATCGTTGACTCGAAAAGCCCCATTTCCAGGGGCAAAACCTGTATTTGCCCGATCCATGACTGCTTCGATGGTGAACGAAGCAGTTGAGGATAATTTCAGCCAACGTAGTTGGGAACCAATCAGATGCCTTCTGTTTTCGCCAACCATTGGCATGAATTTTGTTCATCGCACCAAGCAAGTTAATGGACATTTTAGCGAAAAATAGATAGGAAATTTAAAAGTTAAAAAAACTTCAAGGAAAGTAGGCATGTGATTAGTGAAAAACCTAAGCAATGAGATAAAAGTAATATTTTTGTGGAGAAGGCATCACAGTGTCTGATGAACAATTACGTCTAGACTGCATAGAATCACTGCTGCATTCGTTTAAAATCATCTTAGTCTATGATTCACCAAAACTATTTCGCACTCAATAATGTGAAAATATTATTACAAGATTTCCATTTATATTTTTTTGGACATAACATTTGTAATCCAACCCCCAAAATGTTTATTTAGTTACAGTGTATCGTACAAAAATTGTACATCGTATTTAGTGCCACTGCAAAAATATCTAAAGATTTCGCCTTATCAAACGAATAGAAATATTTGTTTTTTGTTTAGGCGCTTTCAAAATTTAAAAGAAAGAAGTTATCAAAAAATAACGAAAATACCAAAAAGTCATGTAAAATTTTTTAAATAACTTATTTTTTACCACGGTCGCTAAGTTACTGCCGTATAGTGGTTAGCGTACTTTTTGTCATGCTCGAGTCCCGGGTTCGATTCCCCATTATGCATAGGAACTTGAAACTAGAACTATAATTTATTATTTTACTTGATTATAGCTATTTTATTAATATTTTTTTTTTTGGGAAGGATACTGGAATTTATTTATTATTTCCCTTGATTATCGTTATTTTATTGATTTTTTTTTTACAAATAATTAATACATCTAAAAATATTTATATATAATCTTTTGAACACCAGAATATTCGTCTAATGTAGATGACCGAAATGTCTATTTGAAGCACAACAATATTATTAGTACCAAAATAGTAATGTTAATAAAAAACCAATTAGAAAAAAGAAATTGTATAATTAACACCCAATTGCTACACGAAAATATTGTTTAAATATAAATTGCTCAGCCTGCTTTTACGTAAATAAATATAACATATTTATATGTAGAAGAAAGTCATAATTTAAATCTTATATAAATGAAAATTATTACCTATTGATTTAAAATAATTTTTAAAGACTAGATACTTTACTGTATAATTTTACATTTTACTGTACAATAAATATTAAAATTAAAAAAAAAATAATGTGTGAAGCATCTTTAAATATCAAGTAAGAATTTTTTTTATATCAGTGGTTACAGAAACCAATGTATTTTAAAATATTATTGATGCCAAAGCGATAGATTTTTCTTTTACGAATTTTCTATTTCTAAAGCGAGGGAAGCAATTTTTCTGATTACAGAGAAGCGCCAACACCGATAAACTTGTTTTGTGACAAAAGAATTAGTGGAAACTTCTCTGTCAATTCTAGCAACCCTAGTCACCGAAGTAGTCACGGCTAGGATCAGGTCTGCGAACCAGTCAGTAATGGACTGCCCGTTACATTTGAATTAACATTGGATATTGCATAGACGGTGGCGCCCCTGATGACTAAAAGGCCCTATCAGACGACCAAATATCTCTGACTAGTTCGCAGACCTGATCCTAGCCGTGACTACTTCGGTGACTAGGGTTGCTAGAATTGACAGAGAAGTTTCCACTAATTCTTTTGTCACAAAACAAGTTTATCGGTGTTGGCGCTTCTCTGTAATCAGAAAAATTGCTTCCCTCGCTTTAGAAATAGAAAATTCGTAAAAGAAAAATCTATCGCTTTGGCATCAATAATATTTTAAAATACATTGGTTTCTGTAACCACTGATATAAAAAAAATTCTTACTTGATATTTAAAGATGCTTCACACATTATTTTTTTTTTAATTTTAATATTTATTGTACAGTAAAATGTAAAATTATACAGTAAAGTATCTAGTCTTTAAAAATTATTTTAAATCAATAGGTAATAATTTTCATTTATATAAGATTTAAATTATGACTTTCTTCTACATATAAATATGTTATATTTATTTACGTAAAAGCAGGCTGAGCAATTTATATTTAAACAATATTTTCGTGTAGCAATTGGGTGTTAATTATACAATTTCTTTTTTCTAATTGGTTTTTTATTAACATTACTATTTTGGTACTAATAATATTGTTGTGCTTCAAATAGACATTTCGGTCATCTACATTAGACGAATATTCTGGTGTTCAAAAGATTATATATAAATATTTTTAGATGTATTAATTATTTGTAAAAAAAAAATCAATAAAATAACGATAATCAAGGGAAATAATAAATAAATTCCAGTATCCTTCCCAAAAAAAAAAATATTAATAAAATAGCTATAATCAAGTAAAATAATAAATTATAGTTCTAGTTTCAAGTTCCTATGCATAATGGGGAATCGAACCCGGGACTCGAGCATGACAAAAAGTACGCTAACCACTATACGGCATTAACTTTGCGACGGTGGTAAAAAATAAGTTATTTAAAAAATTTTACATGACTTTTTGGTATTTTCGTTATTTTTTGATAACTTCTTTCTTTTAAATTTTGAAAGCGCCTAAACAAAAAACAAATATTTCTATTCGTTTGATAAGGCGAAATCTTTAGATATTTTTGCAGTGGCACTAAATACGATGTACAATTTTTGTACGATACACTGTAACTAAATAAACATTTTGGGGGTTGGATTACAAATGTTATGTCCAAAAAAATATAAATGGAAATCTTGTAATAATATTTTCACATTATTGAGTGCGAAATAGTTTTGGTGAATCATAGACTAAGATGATTTTAAACGAATGCAGCAGTGATTCTATGCAGTCTAGACGTAATTGTTCATCAGACACTGTGATGCCTTCTCCACAAAAATATTACTTTTATCTCATTGCTTAGGTTTTTCACTAATCACATGCCTACTTTCCTTGAAGTTTTTTTAACTTTTAAATTTCCTATCTATTTTTCGCTAAAATGTCCATTAACTTGCTTGGTGCGATGAACAAAATTCATGCCAATGGTTGGCGAAAACCGAAGGCATCTGATTGGTTCCCAACTACGTTGGCTGAAATTATCCTCAACTGCTTCGTTCACCATCGAAGAAGTCATGGATCGGGCAAATACAGGTTTTGCCTCTGGAAATGGGGCTTTTCGAGTCAACGATAGAGCTGAGTCAGAATCAGGGTTGAGGATAAATATGCCGTCTGATAGCGCCTTAACAGCTATATACTCTGTCTTACTGTGTGTGGGGGGGGGGGGAGGAGAGCACAGGCGACAGTTAAAAGATCATTACTCTATGTCAGACGAGGGTCGTAATTCAGCTCGCCTCTGAAGCAAACAAACGTGAAATTATGGACTTTACAATGTTTGGAACTCGCATCTTTATGCAAAAGATATATCTATAACACAGACTTCTGTTGCATTAAGTAAATTCTATTGAAAAAAATAAATATTCGTAATTTTAGGAAATTTTAAGTTATCTTTTTTTGCCAATGCATTTCATAAAGAATTTTATTTCAGAATCAATTCAATTTTTAAGATCTAACATTGTGTACAACTTATTTTTCTGTCTTCCATATTAAAAATATACTTTAAAAATCCTTCGTTCTTTTTGTATATTTTAAATAGAATTTTTACTGTCAACATTTGAAACTACTTACTTGATTTCAATCGTAAACGCCTAGTCAATTGTTAAATCTAGAATATTGCAATTACTAACAGTGTTTATTACACAACGGTAAGTAAATTGTGTTAAGTTTTATCCATATCTGAATAAATAAAATTAAAATATAAAATATAAGTCTAACATATTCGAAATTATAAATATAGAAAGTTTCTACTTAAAAGTTATAAATTCACTCTTGTAATAAATTAACATTTGTTAAATAATTAAAAAGGACTAAGTTTAGAACAATTTTACATTTTTAACAGAACATACTCTTAATATTCTATTTTCTATAGGAAAAGTCATTGTGTCAAAATAGTATAAAGCAAATTAATAACATTTACAAAGTAAGAAAATATTAAATTCAAACAAAAAAAATATGCGCGCAACGTTTAAAATCTATATTATTCAGACTTGGCTAAAAATTAAAATGATAACATCTTATTACATTCGCACTAAAAAATTTAAATTGTTTTCGCTACGATAGGGTTAAAACAATATAAAAGGATTTGGCGATTTTTCTCACAGAAATGTAGAGTTTTCAATATTAAAAATTAAAAAAGTCGAAACAAAGAAACAATGACAAATGTCAGAAAATATCAAAGATTTAAATAATGTGGTACAAGTCTACTATTTATATGGTTCCAGTTTACCTGTACAAGTACTTTTGCTTTCTTGAATTTATGTCAGTGTAATAATTATTGCCACTGGAGTTTGTGAGCTCGTGATACAATGTTACCTTGTCGCGGATTTCTTTCCCCTTACAAACAGGTGTTTATGCACTAGTGGTACAATTTTACCCTGTCAAATATGGTAAAAATATCACCAAACTAAAAACCATTACTTTTCCAAGTCAGTTTTGTCAGACCATAAAGTTGCTGTCTAATTTCTTAAGAATTTGAAGAGAGTTCACATTTTAAAGTTTAAATTTTACTTAATAATGTTTCAAACATTTCAAAACCAAATAAACATTAATTGCAATAATATTTTTTTCAGTATAAATTTGTATTATATTGACATGTGTTTTTGTATTTTTTTACGTGTTTGAATGTATTGTTATATTAATGTTATGAATACTAAATAATTTTTTTTTTCTCATTTGACTTTTTATTTATACATTTACATAATTTGAATTTATCCTTTTAAGACAAATTATTTGTTAGGAATATAGATAACAACTAAAATATTTAATCATTTAATATTTATTAATGTTACTAAAATTTTATTTATAAATTAGTCACATTTGGTATATTGTAATAAATATATATAACATTGAGAATATGGTTATAAAAAGTTAAGTTGTATGATACTCTTAAAAAATAGTTCTAGGTATATTTTAAGTTCAAGATTGATGAATTCCTAAAAAAATAATATTTGTTGACAAATTATGCATGCAAAACACTAAATAAACTGTAAAATGTATTATTCGAACACACATCCAAAAGATTCGCTAAAAAAAATTTTGCATAAAAATTGTAAAAAAAAATTAAGAAATGCATTGGAGAGCATGTATTTTTAGGTCAGTAAACGCGTCATCTAGCGGGGACTGGAGATTCCGTAAAGACGCTTTGGTAGTAACTTCACGCATCAACCACCACCGCACTAACATTCGTGTCATGAGTATTTATGTTTTTACTGTGTTTCAATTGTTATTAATAGGTTTTATTTGTTTACTTTTTATTGTACTGTTTTGTTTTTAAAATATTTAATATTTTTTACAGTTTACCTGAGAGGTGTGTCTATTTTTTGGGTTGTTCACGGGATTTTTTATCTTATATTCTTGCAATTGATGTAAACTTACCGCGCCCATGTACACACCATCTCCTCAGTCGCATAAAAATTTCAGGTAAATAAATTGCCATTGTGAAGACCTTGATTACAACAAAACATTACCCCCTCCCCCCAAAATGCCACTTATTGATAACACCATGTTAATCGTACTTTGAAATTATGCAATGAAAAGTTTCTGGGTATAATAATTTAGTGCACCAGTAGAATGCTAGCACTAAAACAGGACGAAAAATTTATTTCTGCATTTCGATTCTATAATAAAATTTTATTGAAATTATAAGATCCACAGCCCTCTACTTCACCCCTGGCAATGACACAGACCCTTTATCAAGAGTAGAAGATACCAAGAGTTTACTAAGTGCAAACTCAAGTGGTGTACTTTTCTACATTTTTCATGGTGTTTGGAAACCACGCACTTTTTTATTAAAAAATGAATTTTATTTTTTTTTTAATTTTTTTTTATAATTAAAATAGTACTGCTTACATTGAAAAGTTGATTTTGGATGAAATTTGACAAAAAAAATATATTATTCCTGAATATTTTAACCCAAATCTTAAAAATTTGTAAAACTCTTCTTTTAAACTCTGCGTTGATTTGAACAAAACTTATGACAGTTTGAAACTTATCTAAAACTGTAAATTGTGATCGGAAATAGCATACCAAAACCAAAATTGCGGATTAAAAAGTGATTTCCTTCTAAATATTAATATTTTCTTGTTTTTAATAAATAAAAAAATTGAAAAAGAAGAAGGCTCATTTTTAATTTGTAAGTAATATGATTTATATAGAAATTGAGTGTTTTAAAGTTTAAATGCATTTTTCCCGAAATTGATTTTCACACAAATATTTGCTAATTTGAAATGACATAACTCAAAAATTACTCATGAATCATTATAAAATGTATTGTACTTCTCTTGTTGATTGTTTTCTAGGGCATCTGCTCTAGAAATTGAGATTGGATGGTTATTTTATGAAATACCACCTTTAGTTTGAATATAAACAAGGTGAAATTGTTAAAAAATCATTAACTTAATTTTTGACTACAGTTTTATGGTTCTGAATAGCATATTTTAATGACTATGGGACAAAAATCTTCCACTTGAAGTGAAATAGAGCTATTTTAATTTTAAAATCGAAATTTATCATATAATGTTCTCTACATGTTACCTTGATTTGTTAATTCTCTGTTATACCTATATTATAGTAGTTCATTAAAGTAAAGAAGATAAAAGGGAAATTGTGGGATTGAATGAGTTTTTTTTTTTTTTTTTTTTTTTTTAATATTAATTTGTAATAGTGATTTTATACTTTTGTAGTTGATATATTTTTCTATTCTCAACATTTTATGGTACTGTTAAAATTTAAGCTTTGAAATACCTTTTTACTCTCTTTAGTTATAGATAATATGTCTGACATTTCGACCGTTCACGATGCTTTAGACCGGGAGGATTGGAACTTGGAAGAGATCAAACTGATCCTGCAACGTGACTCTTCTTCTATCAAAGAAGAAGTAAGAAGACAATTTCCATTGAATCGAGTTCTGAAGGACCAAAGATGCTCGGTCGCCATCGTCAAGCTTCTCCTACACTACGGCGCAGATCCCAATTTTATCAGCTTATACAGCCCTAGCGCCCTCTATCTGGCCCTTTACTGTACAGACCGAGTTGAAATAGTAAGAGCATTAGTTGAAGCTGGTATGTAAAAACTAGAAGTAATACGTAGAACTGTCGGTAACTCATTAATAAGAAAAAGCGTCGTGTTTTTTTTCCAGCATATTATAAGTCATTAATTTGACAAACCTCTGACATTTTACGTTCTCATTTTCGTCTATTACATATAAAATTATTGTAATCATCCAAAAATCTACCAGGATTTTTGTAGTAGTATTAGCTTAACATGACACGCCGAGGTCAAAAAGGCACAATTTTTTTCGTTACCCTGCAATAAATTTTACCTTTTATAAGTCGAAAAGTACTGTATCAATTTTAAACAAGATATGCTCTCATTTGGATTATAACAAAATGAAAGGGTCTGAAAGTTTCGAAACCGCTATTTTCGTTTCCTTTTAAGAAAAATCTAACAATATACAGGGTGATTATAATTAAAGTTAAAGTTTCAAAACACTGTACAAAAAGAACCACTGGTCAGAATGACGTCAAATTTGAATGGAACATTATCGAAGAACTGAGAAAACGTATGGCAGAAACAAATAACCGTTCTGACCATTTTTATTTTATTTTTTAACTTTTTTACGGTGTTTAGAAGGTTTAACATTTCAACAATAGATGGCGTTGTAAGCATCATAACTTAAAAAGATTCCACAACAAATGACAAATTAATCATAAAACAACGGTTAAGGTGTAACAGACAGTTGGTTTAACGTGTAACTTACACCTTAACCGTTGTTTTACGATTTCTTTGTCATTTGTAATCGAACTCTTTTAAGTTATGATGCTTACAGCGCCATTTATTGCTGAAATTGTGAACTTTTTTTTCTTTTAATTTTTTTTTCTTCCTGCCATACGTTTTCTGTTTTCTTCCTTCTTCGATAATATTCCATTCAAATTTGACGTCATTCTAACCAGTGGTTCTTTTATACAGAGTTTTGAAATTTTAACTTCAATTATAATCACCCTGTAGAAGGGTTACCATATCAATGGTTGACAAAAAAAAAATTAATACAAAGGCTATATTTGGAAGGAAAAAAAAAACAGTAAGTAATATCTTCTAGACTAATTTATAGATAAGAATATACAAAGGCACTGTCTATCCATATTTGACACAAGGGCAAAATTCCTAATCATAATTAAGCACGTTTTATAGACACGCTCTCCTATATACAGGGTGTCCCAAAAGGTCATGTCCAAACGGCACACATGGTTGTGTCAGGTCATGAGGAAGCAGAATTACATAGGAAAGGGGGGTCGGAAACGCTATTGTAATCCGCTAGAGGGCAATAAGCGCTGGCAGTCGGATTAATCGAAGCGCGGACGTTGCAGAGAAAAAAATGAACCAGTACAGCATGCAGAATTGATAGACATGCATTACGTGTATGGCGCTGTAGATGGGAATGGACGAGCAGCAGTACGCATGTATCGACAACGGTTCCCGAATCGGCGTGTACCCGACCATAGACTTTTCGGAGAATTACATCGCCGATTGCAGGAGGCAGGATCGTTCAGATTCAACAGCCACATCGGCCGGCCACGTACAAATAAGGACACCGAACATCGAGAACTCTGTATTAAACGCATTTACACGGAATCTGCGTACAAGTATCCGCGTTGTGGAACGCGACCCAGGTGTCGGTCGCACCTCCATTATGCGAATACTGCGGGAAGATCAACAACATCCGTACCACATACAACGGGTGCAGGCGCTAAGCGATGCGGATTATCCCCAACGTGTGGCATTCGCACGTTGGTATTTACAAGCAAGGATCACAGACCCACAATTTCCATCATGGATACAGTTCACCGATGAAGCTACCTTTTCCCGGGATGGTGTCCTCAACCAGCACAATATGCATGTGTGGTCGATTGTAAATCCCCGTGTCACACGGTCTCACAACCACCAATACCATTTCAGCGCTAACGTCTGGGTTGGAATTATTGGTGACATGCTGATTGGTCCAGCCGGTGTTTCGTACGCCATTTTTTTATTATTTTTTTTGGAAAAAGTATTGCCCACGTTGTTAGTGGATGTTCCCGCAACGACACGCCTCAACATGTGGTTCCAGCATGATGGGGCTCCCGCACATTTCGACAGGAATGTACGTCAGTTCCTGGACTTGACGTACCCAAATCGCTGGGTTGGCAGAGCCGGCCCTGTACCTTGGCCCGGACCTACCCCCCTGGATTTTTACCTCTGGGGATACCTGAAGTGTCTGGTGTACGAGACACCCGTTCCATCGGACATGGACCTCATCGCACGTATCGTTGAAGCGGCTGCACGTGTCCGGGAGACTACTGGCCAATTGGAACGAGTTCGCGATTGGCGCCGATGTGAAGCATGCATCGCAGCTGATGGGGCTAATTTTGAGCACTTACTATGAGTTGTAGCATTTTTCTTTTTTATTTGGAACTGTTTTGTTGTAAAATAAAGATTTTTACACCGTTTGTTATCTTTTAGTTGCGTGACGGTTACGATGCAATTTCACTGTCAAAATCGCGTTTCCGACCCCCCTTTCCTATGTAATTCTGCTTCCTCATGACCTGACGCAACCATGTGTGCCGTTTGGACATGACCTTTTGTGACACCCTGTAGATAAATCTTTCAAACTTAATGGTGCCAAAATATTTTTAAATGCGCTAAATTGGCAAATTTTCATTTTTGCTTTCCTATCTATTTATTGCAAGATGATATTTTCATGGTTTCCTCAGATGCCATTCATATATATTTTGCTATTTATTGCTTAAAACTAATACTTTCTTAAATAATTATTGACTTATTTCAGTTATTAATTTTATTTACGTTTTCCTAGACTTTTATATAACTTTTTCACAATTATTCTTTGATATTTAAGCAGATTTGGTATTTCAGTAATCAGATCAGAACACACGAAATTTCATTTCATTAATACCAGTGTTTCACAAAACAAATTACCGATGTCAGTTACTTATTTACGCGGATGAATTTTACGATGCTTTCCGATTAAGCTATACGTATAGCTTCAAATCACAAAAATCGGGGAAGATTTGTAAGGCCGTAAAAAACAAAAGCAAAATAAAAACAACACAAAAGAAGGAAACCCTATGATGGAGGAGCATACTAAAAGGAAATATATAATAATTAGTATAATAATAACAGTTTTTTATATAAAAAATACTTTTTAAAAAGTTATTCTTAGATTGTAGGTTTTATATATTTTGCATTTCATTCAAACAGTAATAACTCCAGTTTAAATAATATTTTTGAAATTTGTTTTTTGCTATATAATCTGCATACATTGTTGAATGTTTTGACCTTAAATACTATGTGATTTGTAAATAAATATTTTTTTAATTGAATTTTAAAGATATGATTCTGGATAAAAAAAACTTGGATTTTTCTAATAGATTCAGTTAAAGCAAGATATCACAAAATATACACACTGTAAAATTCTGTCAATAGGGTCAAAACATAGAGCAGGGTATTCCGCATTATTGAACACCAAAATTATATCTGTGGGTGAATTAGAATTTTTGTACCGTTCGAAATTAGCCTAATTAATTGATTAAATGTTAATTAATTATTAAAATTGAAGAAATAAAAAAATAAAAAAAAAAATATATATTGGAAACAGTTTAACAAATAATGTACTTTTCATGGTCAAAGATCTAATTTTTAAATTGAAAATTAAAAAACAAATGTTGAAACCTATACGTATACCTTAAGAACAAGCTTCGTGTTGAATTTTCCTTTAAACATTCTTGTTAGCAAAATTTGATTATTCTGCAGTGTAGCTGAAACATTTTCTAGACAAATTATCCTAGTATCATCTTTTCATTAATGTTAATAAAGTATTATTAACATCAAAGTTGTTACTTTTACTATTTTTCTTATTTTTTTATTAAAAATTTCTTTTAAAAAAAAAAAAAAATTACGTAGGTGCCAGAGCAGATAACATCGGCTGTTCCAGTCTGTCAGCAGCCCTCAGTCTGAATGCTGAAATGGAAGTAATCAGGTTGCTGCTGAGTGTCGGTGCAGACTTGTTTGAACCTGACATTTCGGGCGACTGCCCACTCTTCTACGCTTTGCAATACTTCAACGTTAGTGCCTTTGGATCTCTGCTTGATCTACAAGATGTGGACGTCAACACCGCCAGGAACCTGTGGAATGGCACTCTTCTGCACAATGCCCTAAGCATCGATGGATGTACAGCAGCCTTTGTCGAGTTTTTAATTGGCAGGGGAATCGGAATTGATTCAGAGGACGAATACTGTAACACGCCACTGCATATGGCAGTGCAAAACCCGAATTGTCATTTTTGTGTATTCGATGTGTTATTAAAGAAAGGTTCCTCCATTAATTGCCAAAACGAATATGGTGACACTCCTCTTGAACTAGCAATAGAACATAGCAATCCCGATATCGTTCAGTTGCTGTTAAAGTACTGTTTTCTGCAGAATCCGGACTTCGACATCGAAAAGGGAATTCGAGGACACAAACTCCAAGGGATATTCTTAGGATATGCAAATGAATGTCAGTGTGAGGTGAGAAGGATGAATTCAGAGAATGTTGGCAATGGTCGAACATTATTCGAATTTCTGCAAACCTATGCTGAAAATCAAATGAAAAGAAATGAAGCAGAAGCTTTTAACGTTGACCGATTGCTGAAGATACTTGCTGGTGACTCATATCCTATATATTCAGACATTATATCATCCAAATTTGAGCGTTCCTTATTAGAATACATATTAGATAACTGCAAGGTATATACTTTTGTAAAAGACAGCAGACCTGGCGTGAGTTGGGTGATAAGGAAAGTAGAGCTGAATTATGATGGTGTACGAGTTTTGGCAAAGTATGTGAATGATAATGATTTGTTAAAATTCATTATAGCGTTTCACAATTAGTACACTACATTATTGAATTTATATGTATAGATTACCAAAATTTTAAATAAATATATCAACATCGATCATGTTTTTAACTACTGGAGACTGAATGCTCTGTTACGTCCCTACTACATTACAGGGCCTATTCTAACGGGCAGTCGTAAATTGTATTTGGGCAGTCGTAATTTAGAAATTGGACAGTCGTAAAAAGTAGAAAACAAAGGTTATTAAAAATATTGCTTTAATAAAGGAGTGCAATTATTAATCATCTATTTGAATTTGCTTATAGTAACATCGAAAATGACTTTTTTTATTTGTTTTTACAACCCTTCC
The DNA here is from genome assembly GCA_963978545.1 of Linyphia triangularis. Taxonomy (NCBI): domain Eukaryota; kingdom Metazoa; phylum Arthropoda; class Arachnida; order Araneae; family Linyphiidae; genus Linyphia; species Linyphia triangularis. Next base: position 34,771,178 of record OZ021730.1, read on the forward strand.
TTCTCTGAAGTTTCAGCTTCACTGAATATACCTTTGTACCAGTCTTGAAACTTGGCTTTCGGAGTGTTTTTTGCTAGATATTTTGTATTCAGCCATAACAAGACTGCATCTTTTGCCTCCATACAATGAGGCCTCAATGTAGATTAGACAACAAAATTTTTTCGGATTTGATTGCACACACCCGAGACTTTTTCCTTTTGAGTTTTATTATATAATTATTGAGTATTAAGTTTATATTAACCCAGGCCACATTGATATTGAAAATGCTAAAAGCGTACAGAATTGGCAAAAATTAACAAAATAGTCCAAAATGTTTAGTTCCTTAAATAAAAAAGAAAGATGCAAAATATTGATACAGTTTAACACATATAGGTATTATATAATGTTCATACAACATAAATTTGGTGTTTTTAGAGATATTTTGGTGTACATTTGCGTACTGTTTGTCATCACAAACATACTTTTTTTTTTTTTTTAAATAAAAGAGTCATTTGAATATTTTTTTATTTTTATTAACTTTAGCCTTCTTTCTGGTGTAATTTACTACACGGATGGTTTTTTATTTTATGTTTGACATGTTTATAAGAAATGTTTGCTTTCTAAAAAAGTGGGCAATGCATTTAAAAATCCCATTACAGTTCCTTAAATAGATTCAAAATCTAAAATAATAAATGTATGAAAGATTAATCCTATGATGTAGATTTTTATTATTTATAAAAATTTATATTAGTATTTTATTTATAACAATATTAATACTTCCAAATTTGTGTTTCACTTTCAAATCATTTCCTTTATTATAGTTAAATATCTTATTTTTTAATTAATCTAATGAGCATAACAAATAATGTATTAAAATATTACAGATATAAAATAACGACCATCTCTAAGCACAATTGAGTTGGCTATGGTTTAGAAAAAAAAATATCTACTAAATATCATTATAGAATAAGGTGATTCTAATTAGAGTTAACTCTCTGAAACAATTGGTGCATGTGAAAACTCACATGTGACAATTTCTTTCATTTACCTTTAATCTATCTGAAATTTGAAAGTGAACTTAATTATTTTTGATAGTGAGGGAAAATACCACCTAGCATGTTTTCATTGTGGTTTTATTTTTAAGTTAGCATTTATCCCTAAAAATATTATGCAGAATCCAATGCGTTCCCAAAAATCTCTTTTAAAGTTATTATGCTTTACTCTTGTTCTTTTTAAAAATAATAAGCGTTTCTTCAAATTCTTTGTTGGTGTAAGCCTCATGTAAAAATGTTTTCGCATGCTGAAAATTCTTCTTATGCATATAGTTTTATTTTATTGTAAATGTTTTAAATCTTAATGTCTGCACTGCTTGTGGCTTGAGATAGTTCATTTGTAAGTACCTTCAACTTATGTAATGACTCTACAACAGAAATACAACATTTATTTCCCACCTAGTTGTTCCATTTGATCAGCTATTAGCAATAAATGCTATGGGAGCACCAAAATATTAAGCACTCTCGTGCAACTAATCCGAATATGACTTTCACCGATCGTTAGCTTCCCCTCTTGTTCGATGTACAGCAAGACTGACAAAAGCTGTTGATTTACATATAATTTGTTACCTAGTGATGAACTTTACTGATTAAAAAAAATTTACTGGTATTACTTCTAAAACTACGCACCATATTTGAAGCAAAGAATAACAACACTTCAAATTGAATTTTACACAGAATTAAATGTGGAATAGTGTGTGTGGAAGTCCGTACGAAAAGAGGGTTTTCAGTCCATTCCTAGGGAAGGATAGAATTATCACCAGAGACCAGAGGATCTCATTGTAGAATAAGAATATAGAAACGGACAATTTCATTACATTTTAGTATGGGGATTTGGTAGGGATACCTTGTTAAATAATGCTTTTTTTTTTAAGTAAAACTTATATTTGCAACAAAACATCCCTTGCACTGATTTTTCAGAAGTAAAACTTTTACTTGCAAAAAGACATCCCTAATTTCTTAATAGCTAAAATATATTTTCGTGGAGGTAATATATCGCCCCCCTCCCTTCTGGTTACGTATCTGCGCTATACATCCCCAGACCATCCCCCTCTTTCCCAAAAATATATTTTTTAATATGCTACTTTTTTTTTTTTTTTTTCTTCTTTTTTTTTTCAGATAAAACTTTTACTTACAAAAAGATATCACTAATTTCTTAAAAGTTAAAATATATTTTCGGGGAGGGGATATGTCCCTTCTTGGCTACGTGCCTGTAGTATATCCAACCCTCCTCTCGAATATATATTTACATTTTGTTTACTACTGCTTTTTCTGTGCTAAAACTTTTATTTGTAACCAAGATTTCTTGCAGTCCCTATTTCTTAAAAGTTCATACATATTTTCGGAAGTGGATATATTATCCCCCTACCCCTCCAAGGTTACCCGCTTGCGATCGAAAATATATATAATATAAATATTTCAGTTAGAGGGATATCCCTCCACTCCCCCCCCCCCCCCTACCCGGATACGCGCCTGGTTTTATGTTAATTTTTTTTCTTATAAAATACCTGTACACTAACTTTCTTATAAAATTCCACTTATAGCATTCAGCTGCGCCAAAGGCAAGTAAATTGAGCTATTATAAGTTATTACTTCCATATTTACTTAAAAGACCAGAGGCACTTTTTCTATTAGGGAAGGGAATACGCACAGATGGCAAGAGATCAGTTTACGTCTATTATTCCGAGAGTCAGGCTTTTAACGAGGAGAGATCGCTGCCTTGTGCGTCAATCCTACGACGAAATTCATTAGATGCATAAAGCATTATTTAATATTCACATCTGTAACACACTGTAAATAAACTATGTTTTGTTAACTATTTAGTTTACTGTTGCTTCTTCTGAGGTAAAACTTTTATTTGCAATCAAGATTTCTTGCAGTCCCTATTGATTAAAAGTTCACACAAAGTTTCAGAAGAGGATATATCACCCCCCCCCCCCCTTCCCCAAGGTTTCTCGCTGGCAAAATTTCCTCCCCACCCCGAAAATATTAATTATAAATATAATATTAATCAATATAAATATTTCGGGGGCGGGGAGAAATACATCCCCGTACCCCCCCCCCCCTCCCCAAGGAGTTTTGAGTTGACTTCCATCTTACATATGCCATCGTACAAATAAATGGGACAATTTTGCATAAGATATGTGCCGTGCTGAATGAGCATTAGGGCAGCATTTTGATAGACGTTGCTCTCGATGAACTGATAATTTTTAATTGAAAAAAAAAGAGGTATGCGCATTTTGATAAATAAATCCATAATTTTATGTTAACATTTGATTATTCTGTTCCTCTTTGAATTGCCCCTTTCTACAAGTTTTATTTACTCTAGAATTTGAATTTATTTCTTTTGGGCTCTGCGTTTATCTCTTATTTGATAAGCTGTGAGAGTTAATTTTCAAGCTAGAAATATCATCTTTCAATTCGTTGTTGTCTTCTTTCAATTCATTTACTAATGCAGAAGCGCTTAGCATTTGCACTCGGAAACATCTTGCATAAGAAAGCATGATTTGCATTGTATTATGGCCATAAACTGTAGCCCACAATCCTTCCTATTCCATCTTCTTTCGTAACTTGTCTGTTATAAGAAAATTAAGTCCCTCCTCCTACTCCTACCCTTACGATTACCTTAGAGGTTTTGAAAGTTTTAGGCTACAATTTATGGTCAAAATACAGTGCAAAGCATGTTGAATGGCTTTTCTTATACAAGATAAGTCCGAGCTCAAATGCTAAGAGTCTGCATTTGAAAACAAAACACGATAAATAGTTGAAAAATGATACTTCTATCTTGATTTACTATACACAACTTGGTAAATACGAGATAAACTCAGATGAAGAAAAAAATATAGTAAGAGAGACAATTCTAAGAGAAACAAAATCATCAAATATGAAAGTATAAACATTAAACAATGGATTCATGTACTGAAATGCGTTTACTTTATTTTTCAGTTACAAATGTAGAACATGCGCGGAATTAGGATATGCACTAAACAGTCAAAATTATCCCCTTCATTCACTGGAACACATATGCCTTGAACAAAATTGTTCATTTATGAACAAAGGTGATATGAAGAAAATATTAAACTTTGTGTTTTAGTATGCTCTACTATATACCTAAATATATTTGGTTTGGCTTGGATTTTATTTGCGCAAGAGCTGGCGAGGGACTCTGGATTCATAACAATATGAACAAAATATTAAACTTTGTGTTTTAGTATGCTCTAATATATGCTTAAATATATTTGGTTTGGCTTAGATTTTATTTGTGCAAAAGTTAGACGAGGGACTCTGGATTCATAACAACATGATTCAAAATTTCAAAGGAATATACCTTCCACAAAAAGGTCTCGTCCATCTGGACCACGGCATCTCGCTCGCATTCAAGGAAAACCCTTTCCATGCAGTTTTAAGTTTAAAGGGTTCAGTTACATTTGATTAAACATTGGGTATCGGCATAGACGATGATGCCTCTGCAGCCTCACATGGAAATAAAATGAAGATTTTGCTCCGATGCGTTGCTATGACAACCAAAACAAACATTTTGATGCGAGGGTTTTAAGATATTGCTTATTTTAATAGCTTAATATTTATTTTTTATTTTATATAAACGACACAGAATAAAAAATACTTCAAGACAATCAAATTTAACATTAATATGTGCAATTATTCAATAATATTAAACAGGTTTGAAATAGAATTGTATGGTTGGTTATTTAAAAAGTACTTTTTCATCCCAATTGTTGGATTAATTTTTTGGTAAAATAAATAACATTTTTAAATAAATTTACATTTATGACAATATTAATTAGTTCAATCAAGCATATATTTATTTCAAAAATTTGACCTTTTTTTTTTTTTTTTTTTAAAGTAATTCTTCAAAGGTTTTAAAGTTTGTTTTGGGTATTAAAATATCTTTAATGTTAATTAAAATGTTTGAGGATATTAAAACTTTTAATTCTTTAAGTGCAAAATAAAAGGTTTACAAAACTAAAGTAAATATTCGAATTGATTGATTTGATTTCTTTATTCGAAAAGGAAATAAATAAGTTGAGATTACATAAGAGAGTGATGTAATTTTTATTAAAAAAAGGCTTACACTACAAACAAATTTTAAATCATGGGGAAAAAAAAGCAAATCGATTCTCTATTCGTTATACAATGCGGCTGCTTTCAAGTAATGTTTCCAAAAGATGCATTTCTTAATTTAGTGTTTTAGCGTGTCGTTTATTAAGAGGAATTTATTGGTTTATTAAGAGAAAATAATCAAGAGAACGAGCGTAAAAATGAACAAATTGCTCAACAAAATATGAAAATAGATCAGAAGGTATCTGGTGTGCAATAATTCAGAAGCTAAGCATTTTCGAGGAATCGAGAGAGCACCACGGGAAGTGAGGGAGCAACAAGATAAAAATGCAATATAATTTCTGATATTCAATTCAATTTAATCTCCATCCCAATTATCCATCAAATTCTAGATTGTCGTCAAAAAAGCTACAAGACTCAACAATAAAAAAATAAACAAGAAGACTTAAATAGAAGCAATTACTAATGCAAATCATACAAATTTTTCATTCGAGGTAAAGTCCTTAATTGTAATAACCTGTAACTATTTTCCAATTGTTCGTTTGCAGGAACGTTATGAAATGAAACGCCTTTAACTTTACCTTTTACTTGCTTTCAAAATGGGACACAATACACCATTTTAGGAAAAACTTAATTCCAAACACAATCTTAGTTATGTAAAAGTGACATCTAGCGGCTGCCTGAGATTCCGGAGTGGTCAAAAGTAATTTTAATGTACTATTGGGGTAATGATTTTGACTGAAGTTCTAAGAAATTTCCAGCCCACAATTATTTTTTTTCCTTTCGAAATTTAGAAGTGTTATTAAAATGCAGAGTTACATTTTTCTACACAGTATATGGTTGTAAGTTAAACAAAAATAATACTGCGAGGGAAATGTGTCAAAACATGACAGTTTATAGTTTTGTGCAAACTTCCCTGCATCTGTATGCAAGATCCACTGTGAACATATAAAAACTACTCTTTTTGAAATATTCTTAGAAATGTTTTGTATATAAAATGGGCTGATAATGAATATTGGCTTACAATATTGATGCACTCAATCAGCGCACGTATTTTGTGTTACTTCATAAGCTAAACGCACCTTTGTAAATTCAAACCCTGTTCTAGAAAGAATAATAACGCAAACAAACAGACAAATGGCTACTTAGAAGAAAATTTAAACAAATAACGAATACCTAAAAAATCCTGCAAAGGATTATACAAGAGATTACACTCTTTTTTTTTTTTTTTTTTTTCCGACACTTCCCTATTTCTAGGGAGATTACGCTTCAACTCCCGTAATTTTGGGTAATTGGATTACTTCAAAGCCACAGGGTGGTTATAATTAAAGTTACCCTGTTTAGACCTACGTAGAGTCCATTCTAATGATCATATTTTGATGAAACATGGTATATGGGCAATATGGACCATGGGGAAAAGAAATCTGAATTAAAAAAGTGTAGTTCAAATTTTGACCACCAGGTGAAAAGTGACGCATATAGGACAAAAATCACAAATTGAAAACACAAATTTTTATTTAATTACAGCATATGTTTTATGTGCATTCCATTTACGTCAAGCGCATCCTCGAAGCGTATTCGACAGTAGCTCGAAGGGTTTCTCGATCAGTTACAGCAACATGACGTATTATGCTTGCTTTCAATTCAGGCAAAGTCCGTATGCTCCCTCCATATACACGATCTCTCAGAAATCCCCCACAACCAGATATCAGAGGGATTTAAATCCGGAGAACGTGGAGGCCAGGCAGTCGAAAAACTTCTCAAAATAACGAGATCATCTCCAAACTGGGCACAAAGTAGTGCTCTCACTGATCGTGCAATGTGAGGTTCTGCACCATCTTGCATAAAGCAGTAGTCTCTAAACATTATCTTGTTCTTGTAGAGCAGGAATGACTTGCTGCCGAAGAAGCTGGCAGTAGAGAGTACTCGTAATAGACCACCTATGAGGGCCGCGAAGCGTGCTCTCCTCAAAGAAAAAGGAACCAAGAATAAATTCAGTAGTGAAACCACACCATAGAGTAATGTAATCAGGATGCAAAGACTGTTCATGCACAACATTAGGTTTTGCCTTACCCCATATTCGACAGTTCTGAGTATTCACGGCTCCATCTAGTGTAAAATGCCCCTCGTTCGACCATAAAATGTTCCAATGCCACGCATTATTAACGATTAATCTGGCCAAAAAAATTCTACAAAATTGAGTACACTTACCCGAGTCAGCAGGTTTCAGTTGTTGCTCAATATGGATCTTATAAGGATACCATTTTACAATGGATCGAAGAATCTTTCTAACTGTATACCAAGGGATAGACAAATCAAGTGACACCACTCGAGCCCTTGTAGAACATTGGTTACTGGAGGTTCTTTCGACCACGGCAAGAGTGATTCCTTCAAAAGCTTAATTTGAAACCCGTTGCCGTCATCTTCTCTTCAGCACACCTAACAGTTTCTTCAATTCTTTTCAAACGGCATGATGCAGACTGATTTTACTGCAGTAACTAGTAGCTTTTTAAACCCTCAATATATATATATATATATATATATATATATATATATATATATATATATATATATATATATATATATATATATATATATATATATATATATATATATATATATATATATATACTTTTAAACTTGATTATGCAATGCTTTGCATTACTCACAAAGTGTGAAAATAAATAATCTCTTGCTTACTATGAAATCCTGATAATGTAGGGGGGGGGGGGGGCACTTTCTCTTATTTATATTGTATTTTATTTCCATATTGTAATTTATTCAAATAAAGTTTTATCATATTAAAAGCTTGATGAATTCCATTCCATACTAATATTTAATCCAGATCAGACTTAACATCAGTATTTTCTTTTTAAATTACAAACATTAATAAATATTTACATGGCATTATTTTTTTTATTGTGAGTTTTACTGCTTTTTCGCTAATTTTTACTACCACATTAAATATAGTTAAGAGGAGATGCATATCAATTGACATTGAATTAAATTAGAAGTTACCAAATGAATATAAATAATTTACCCGATGAATAAGAAGTATACATTAATATAATCTTAATTTTGATTACAGATATAAAAACAAATCTTAATTGTGGCTATATTGGAAGTTTTAATTTATACAAAATAAAAAGTTAAGTACTATTATAATTTATAGAAGGTAGTCATAAACACATAATAAGTTCGCATTTAACAGAACAAGAGGGCTATAAGGTACTGAGATATAATTTGAACAGCTTGCAAAAGGTATCATGATTGAAAGATCTGCTTTTGCTTTTCGAATGGGGGAAAATATCATTTCCAAAATATAAGTTTAGGAAGTTCTAGATTTAAAAATAAAATATATGGCTGGTAAGAATGCACTTGAAATAGAACATTTATAATCACTCCCTCTTCAAGTGAATATTCCAACAGGTCAACGTTACAGGACAAAATAGAACCCAGAAACAATAGTGCATCATTTTTAAAACACCTCAGAATATGACAGTATTTGCATAACCATCTTTTAAATCATCATCCGAAGATGCAAAAATATAAAACAATTAAACTTACTTACCCGAAGGCAAAAAAAAAAAAAAAAATCATGTTTGCAAAGCAGTCGTTGCAAGACTGGCTAACCCTTACACGTGCAAACCGATCTTATTATCCACACAAGTACCATCCTACTGAAATATTACTTCTTTACTGATACGAGGTTACCATTCACGCACTCGAATGCAAACACAAAGCTTTAAGTTCAATTTTGTCTTTCTCTGCGTCTTATTTGGCAGCTTGTAAATCGATTGACTGCAAGAATCGCTCCGTTTTTCTTGCACACTGAACGATCTTCCATTGAGGACGGCCGACCAAACGGTATAGTGGTTAGCGTGCTAGCTTCTAGACCGCGAGGTTGCGGGTTCGAGTCCCGTGTTAGGCATGGGTGTTTGTAAATGTATGTTGGCTTGTCTAATGACGAATGTTTCGGCGCATTATAGCCCTCGTGTTGCTGACGGTGCCAGATAATCTGAAAACAACCAATCCATTGAGGACGAGGGGGACCGTCGGGGTAACCCCCCCGTCCCCCCTAAATTGCGTGAAATTGTTTCACTACTACCCCTTCCTTTTTTTGTGCAACTTGTTGTTTGTATTTAATCAAATCTCCGACTCCTCACCCCCCATCCCCGAAATGGTGTGAAATCTTGTTTTACCACTTCCCCTTCTTTATTTTAATTTTTTGTGTAACTTTTGTATGTATTCAATCAAATCTTCGACTATAACCCTCCCGAAAAAAAATACTGGCCACCGGCTTGATTGAAGAAGAATGTTTATAAAAATATACGCACTTAAAAAACAACGATTATATCAATAACACTTAAAGTGATTGAGAGATGTTTGAATCTGCCGTACCTGTGAAACGTACCACGTGCAGCATAAATTGTAAACAAACAAGATCATTTCTTATTAAAAACGCGAATCTTTACCCATCCTAAACCCTTAAAAAAAAAAGTGTTTACTACCAGTTTTTTAGAAATACTAAAAATGTTTATAAAAAATATATTCTTTTTCAGTGATAGAAAATTAATGGTGATCTCCTTTTAAAACGCTTCATCTGATTTGATGAATTGTTGATATAATCGCAAAATTCACCCTCATGTAATTCGTGAGGTTCCATACTTTTGGAATAGAAAAAGCTTCGTAGCCCATGTTGTTGCGTATATTAGATGCTATTTTAATTTTAACAAAACTATTTTATGGGTTTCTGAACGTAATTAGAATCTTTCACAGTGTATTACTTTATTTGTGACAATTTTTAATGTTGGAGGCGCTGTAGGCTGAGTACAATTTCCTTTAAGAGGGTATTACGATAATTTATATACAAAGTAATTAAAACTCACAAGAAAAATTGTTTTCGGATAGAAACAAGGTAAGAGTAACAAATAATATTTATATTTTTATATATACTGATAAATTTATGGAAGAAAAGTGTAGTTTTTTTTTGTGTTGTAAAAATACATCATTATACAAAATTCTTAAGTGTGTTGATTTTTTTTTTTTTTTTTTTTTTTTTTCTGTTTATTTCTCATTAGCTACACTCATTTTTCGGTTGATTTCAAATTTTATTTAATACAAATAAAAAAAATTCATGCATTTAAGGGTTAAAGATCATCTCTCTATACTAGAAGACAACCTGATTTGATCTCACTCAATGCTTTACAGGCATAGGGAAACCGGTTCCTACAGCGTACTCAGTGAGTTCACTTCATCCTCTCCTCTAGTATTCATGGGTTGATGTTTGGAAACAAATCCCAAGTCGTCTCTGATTGGCGCACTTCCCGCGTCTTCCGGTTACTCACTTCCGATAGAGTCTCTCCGTTTGTTTCAATGCATTTGTCATTTCGTTTCAAGGATTGTTTTGCTTTTAAAAACTCAAATGAGCAGCAACTATTTAAAAAAATTAGAGCTTTTAGCTCAGATGAGATACAAAGAGAAATTTATTATAGATGAAGGGATCGATTTATACAATTCAAAGGATGTTTTTTTTTAAAGCAAACTGTCGATTGATGATTCCAGACATTGGCGAGAAGTCTTCTTTGGATACGTTTATATGTACCAAATTTTGTTTTAGATACCCAATTTGATGAAATAAAGATGATTTTTTTTTTCAAAAGTTTCAGCTCATGCAATATAATTTTATATTTTAAGACATAAATAATATATTTACTACTAGTTGAATACCCGTGCTTCGCTACGAAATTTTAACATGTGCAATATTTTAGCTTGCTGTGAGGCCTCGCGTTGCGGAAATCTGTCATTCGTATATAGGTTCCAGTTTTGGGCGCTTCGCTCGCAGGAAGGTTCATCGTTACGCAAAATCGAGCTCGCTTCGTTCGCTGAAAAGTTCATTGACACATAAACACAGGCTTACTTCACTCGTTAAAAGGTTCATTGCTATGCAAGCATAGGCTCGCTTTACTCGATGAAAAAGGTTCATTGCTGCGTAAGCATAAGCTCGCTTCACTCACTAAAATCTAATTGCTACGTAATATTGGAAGCCTCTCCCTTGTCAAGGAAAAAAAAATCGTTTTGTAAAATATTTGTTAATAACAACAACAACAAAATTAAAATTCTGTCTTATAAAAATTCAATTAGAAGGCCACAACTACTTATGTTGAAAATTTCAAAGCTGTAGCCCTATTTGAAATTGTTTTGTAAAATTTATATTAATTATTTAAAAAAATTAATTAATAACGAACTAACCAAAAATTAAAATTTTATTTTTCTAAAGTCCAATTAGAAGACCAAAACTACTTATGTTGAAAATTTTAGAGATGCAAGTAGCCTTATTAAAAATCGTCCTCATCTTTCGGAAATCTGTGGCTTTTAATCTGCGACACATTATATGTGTTCCAGTTTTCGTACCACATTGCGGAACGAAGCAACATCACCCGTACTTCCTTTTTGAATACACTTTATTCATTATGATTAAAATTTATAACTATGGATAAATACTAAGACTGAGAAAGACACAATTTGTATGCACAAACACGGAGATCAAACAACAACCGGAAGTTGCAAAAAGTCTCTGTGGTCTCGTCTGGTTTACAGCGCCATCTATGCACCCCTTCTCACTTCAAGTCATGAATAGTCACAACTCTGATATTCAGTAAAAATGTCAACAAGAGCAAGCATAGAAAAGTAAACTATTCCAATATCGATTTACTATTTTAAAGGGTGGAAAATTGGTCAAATCGTTCCAATAAGGAATATTCCAATTTTCTACTTCCAGGGCAGTGATAACTCTAAAAATTGGTACAAAAGCCAACAAGGGCAAGCATAGAAAAGGTAAATTATTCGGATGATGATTAACCAGTTTTAAGGAGTTGAAACGGGATCAAACATTCCAAACTTGGAATATTCAAATGTCCAACTTGCAATATAGACACAACTGATATTATGAACGAAAGTCAATAAGGACAGAATAGAAAAATTAAACTACTGCAATCAAAATTAACTAATATTAAAGGTTCGAAATGGAGTAGAAACAATCCAAACGAGTAATATCCCAATGTTCCAGTTTCAATATAGTAATAAGTCTGGAATTGGATACCAAGGGCAAGCATAGATAAAGTAAATGATTACGATATTTGTTAACTCATTTTATAGGGTCGAAAAGAGATCGAAATTTTTGATACGAGGAATAGCGCAATGTCCCATTTTCAAAGAAGTCACAATTCTTCTTCTGTTTATTATTTTAATTGTTTTATATTGTTTTATTATTATTATTTTTTTCTTTCTTTAAATAATAATCAGAAATTTATAAAAAAATACTAATCAATCATTTTTATTTCCATGTATTGTATAATATACAAGATTTCAACAACGACAGCCATGTGCACCATTATTGGTTAAGGCTCTTCGCTACCGTCCATCTTGATTCTCCCCCCTAATGTTAAGTCTATGGGAAAATCTCTATATGCCTATTCGTAAAATAGAAAGAAGTTATACGAATATTTTTATACGGTTTGTTTTGTTGGATCGACGTAACTTCTATCCGTGTTTTGCTATGTTGTTTTTGGCCTAAAATGTTGTTAAGTTTATTAAAATATCAATTGTTTACTTTAACATCATATTAAAAAAAGTTGAAAAGAGTTATTGAAAATATAACATTGCAATGACAAAGATTAAACTTTTTTCTATCCAGATCATATTTTAAAATTATTTTCGTGTTTCTTAAACAGTCAAATTTAGAGAAACATTAAAGCTATATTTTGAAAAAAAAACTCTTCGCAAGAAGACACACCTCCAAAGGGGGACATAGATAATTTCCCCCCTCAAGAGCGAGGAGGGTCAAGTGATTTATTATCTTGGCTGGACCTGTTTTGCTGTATAAAGCGGTTCTTTATAAGCGGTCGTTAAGATGGTCTTATCCAAGCGGTCTTTAGCGTTAATTTCAGAAAACGTGCTTTACTGATGTATTTGAAGTTGCATCAAGGCGCGTTCTCAGGGGGGGGGGGGGGAGGAAGTTTCACTGTCATAATCCACATAAAACCCCCGACATCCCGATGTTTTCTGACGAATGAATTACAAACACTAAAAGTAATCATAAATAATTTCAAAAAAATACTTTTTTAATTTACCATCATTCCGATAGGGTTAGCTTACCGTATCGCATTTAAACAAATAAAACATTTGTAACTCTCATTACATCAAAAAATCGTCATACTTTATTTTTTATCTACTTAGATTTAATATAAACTACATATTCAGGGTTATTCAGACTTCCTTCCTGGGTTTCGAAGCAAGGACTGGACTTATCGGCAGGAACTGGACTATCGCATTGATGTATGCCGTGTGACCAAGGGTCCACACATAGAACACCTGTAAGCTATGTAAATAAAACTTGAATTGTTTCTGTATTCTTTCAAATATTCTTATTTTCTGTATTAGTCTTAGTTTTTTTTACTATAGTGCTTCGAAACCTAGGAGGGAATTCTGAATAACCGTTTATATATATAAAAAAGGAAATGTTTAAAATATATAGATGTTTTCCAAATGTAATTATAACATTTCAGTGCTACATGGCCTTTGTATTTCAATCACCATAAATATGTAATAAAATCAGTCTGATATGATATTAGTGTATGTCCGTTTGCCTAAATATACTGCTCCTTCTCAGTGAATATAAACAAACAACATTTTTTTATTAAACTATATATAATCTAGATAATATTATTATACGTTTTCTAAGTAATATGTAGTCTCATGTTGAGGTATTTAATATAACTCGAATACTGGACTAGTTGCATATATAGGTGGCAGATTAAAAAACTGAAAAAATATTATGATATGGGACAAATATGGGATGTTTTAAAATCGTATTTGTAGAGAAATACAGCAGCAAATTAATTGTTTACTTGAAAACCCCTCCCACAGAAATTTTCTGGTTGTACCCCTGTTTAATGTAACATAATGATAAGTAAAGTATCATAGATGTAAAATAAAATGCAAAATGTACATGGGTCATATGCAATAGAGTACCATTATTGTACAGTTATACAGTTTTATCCATATTAAAAGTTACGCAACTCAAAGAGATATGAACTCCCCTGTCATCAGTGTTTACTTCCAGGGGCGGACTTAGAGGTCAATCAAGGAGGGTGCGATTATGACCTTGAGTGTTTACAGTGGTGGTGATAGTTTGCGAACTTGGGGGACGGTTATCATCAATTAGTATGATACTACTAGTGTTCAATGAAAGATAAAAATTAGAGGGTTTAACTATCCTCTTTTACGCCCATATAAGAAATTACCCCGAAAATGTAATACACTTTAATTCAATTAAATTATAAATTTTAGTATTTATTATTAGATAAAAAATATTTAAGAGCACAAAAAAATATCCCATGCAGATCAGGTGAAGTGTAAAAAGTTTAACAACCCTGAAAATTCAACTTTTTTATCAAGTTAATTTACCAATATATTCAACATCACAAATCATTTAATGCAGAAAAAGGCGGCGGATCTTTTAACAACTTTAGACAACACTGCAGGTACGTAAAGTTCTATATTTATAAGGTTTTACTAATTTCCAAAGTTAAATAATGCTTTTCAACTCGGTTTGACATCACATTAGTAAATTAAAATATAAGTTATATAAACTTGAGACTACACTATAATATTGATCATTGTATTCAAATATGGTATTATTTTCTGTTTCCATATTTTCATTTAAATGAAAATGGAGAATTTGGCGATATTTTTGGCAATAACTTTTACATGGGAATCCCCCCCCCCCCCCAAAAAAAAAAAAAATCCACGTCTGTTTACTTCGAACAGTATTCTCATACTTAAAATGAGAATTTTTATAATTTCCAATCGATTAATTGCTCGTACTACCTTCAGAACTGTTTTAAAGTTATGGAAAGTTCTTAATACATTATCACTTTCCAAAAACGCATATCGTGGAAGCGTCCCACACAGAGGAGCTGCAGGAAGGTAGGAACGATATTGTGGTAAATGCCAATTCAAGACGACGATATGGTGGGGAAAGAGTTTTGGTCTTCAGAATGCAATATGTCGGATTGCTTTGTAAACTTCACAGGAACGCAAAGATAATTAAATTCGACTTTTTTTACTGTAATTACGATAACTTGATCTAGGCAAATCTGTAATGGGGAAATATGGGTTTCTAAATCGTATTTATTGATCCCAAAGGCGCCGCTAAACAATTTTGCTAGTGGAGGGATGGGGGAGCAGTGCTATTATATATTTTGAGGCGGGAATGACATTTAAAAAAATTAAGAGCCAGAAAACGTGTTCGTGCATGAAAGTAAGATTATGGATATATACCAATAATCACCATAGGATGAAGAAATAAGTAGACAAAAAAATCAGTGCCACGGATATTTAGTAAATGAACACAACACAAACTACTTACTACACATTCTTTTAACAAAAATTAAGTTCTCCTTTTTTCTTTGGCAAACAAACCAATGGACTTTTGCATAAATTCTTTTAGGTTTCTATCAAAATTTTTCTCCAAATTTCAGTGGCATTAAGCCCAAGCAACACACTCATGTTGTTTCTATGTGGTTTTTTGGTGGATACGTTGAAAGTGAGAAAGGCACATTGTAACCACATTGTATCAATGTGCAATTCCAATGCATTTTTAAGGAAGCTGATATTTTATAACAGATATTAGCATAAATCAATTTATCTCGTATAGTTTTTAGGGGTTTTAATTATGTAGTACGAATAAAGTCAGAATTTCGTTTTCTTCACTTTTCTAATGTGATATCACAATGTTGTTTCAATGTGATATTTCAACCGGACATGAAACAAGTGTCTTCTTTGGTTTTTGGAAAGCCCCAATCTTGTCCAAGAATCATATTAATTGAAAACTTTGGTAAAAGCAATTTATAAAAGCAAAAAATAAAAATCCGTTTACTCAATGTGGTTTTTTAATATGGCTTCAATGTGATAATTCAACTATACTTCAACCTTACACCACTGATCCACGATTTGTATCATCCGACGCATGCGCAATACGCTTTTACCTTCAGTGATGACGTAGCTGGCATCACTTTTGAAGTTGATTTGAAACTTTACGATGTCGTTGTGTTGACAATTGGATTTATGCCTTTTCTGGTAAGTTTTCTTCATTACATTATTAAATTATACTCTATTATTTGCCGGTTTTCTAAATTAGATGTATTTCAATTTATAAATGAAATTAGATAATGATGTTCTTATCAGTGAGGTTTGTTGATTTTTGGGACACACGTGTGACATAAATAAATAAACCTATTGTATATTTCACGTATTTTTATGAGCTATAAAACTGAATGGGCTGTCTTGTAGAAGTATGTTTTTCTAAAACGATTGATCACTGAGAATTAAACATGCTGTATAAATATTATTTCTATACTTGTTGAAAGAATTTTTGCGGTAATTAAATGAACTGATTCAGTTAAAAAAAATCTCCACCGTAATAGGGATCGGGACAACAGAGCCAGTAATTTATTTCAGGTGGAATACAGATGTAGTATAGAACATTTCTTAATGTTATATAATATAATTGAAAGTTATGTGATTTTCCTCACCCGTAGTCTCTTTAACATGTTCAATTCGATCACACATCTGGAAAAGTTCAGGAAATTTGAAGAAAATTTGCTGTAAAATCAGGGAATTTTTAAAAATCTATCGGGAAATTTTTTAAAAATCTATCAGGGTATTATCAGAAAACTTTTTTTCCTGAATTTTGTGGCCACTGTGTAATGTGTTGTTTTAATTAATGTAAAATTAAATGTTTATTTAAAAATATAGCTGCAAAATGAACTGATGTTTTGTGTGCAAAAAATGAATTTCTTTCGTTAATTTTCTTTTTCAAGCAGTGATGGATAACAAATTGAGAATTTCTCTCTATCCCACCTGGTAATCAAATCGATATTTCAAAGTAAGGTTTAAAAAAGACGTCATCAGTGTAAATATATACATGTACATAAGGATGATACATTTTATAATAGTTAACATATTTTCAGCTTACTGCCTCCATGTACAACACTGTGGAACAGGTAGTGCCTGGAATCTGATCGCTGGCCCCTAACAACTGAATCCTATCCTTTTCAGGTACTGTGGTAAATTGAAAAGATGCAGTACAGTATAGCATATTTCGCTATTTAAAAATTTACAAAAAGAACTTTCTAAAAAACTAAAATTAGAAAGTGGAATTCTGTTCTTTTGCAAAAAAAAAATTGTTAATTTGTTTTTTAAATCTCCCTTTTTGTTATACAGTCGAACAGGGTTGGCATGGTTTAAACCAAATAGTTTTTTTTCTCTTTTTAAAGACTAATTTAAAATTGCATTTTTTTTTGTTTATTTATAATTAGATTTTTTAAATTATTTGTTGTAAATAACTTTTTTAAATAAATCTTATAATGAAAGTCTATAGAACTTTTTATAAGTATCAAAAATAACTTTTTATATTAATCTAAGCGTTTTATTACTGTTTTATAATAATATTCAAAATTATTAATTAAAATTAAATTATATGCTGCATTTTAAATTTGTTTGTGAAATAGAGGTTTTGTGCTTAAATAACTTATTTCTAAACCTTAAAAATATAATTATGTATAACTTATCACCATTACTGATGAATCTAAGAGCAATATTCCATGTAGAAGTAGAAAACAATTACTATTGTATTATGTTTTTTTAAATCCAATGGAAACTATATATCTCTAAATATAATATTAAAATTTAATGATTTAATTGTTCACATAAGTAGCAAATGTGTATTTACTTAGTGTAAATTATTTTCAGAAGATATATTATTTGTTATTTGAAAATTTATTATTCTAGTTAATGTAAAATTTTATTTATAAATATGTATACATTTTAATTAGAAAAGGATTTAAAAAAAAAAAAAAAAAAAAAAAAAAAACCTGTTTTTTTTTTTTAAACAACAAAAAAAAAACATTTTTTGGGGGAGGGAGGGGTCCAACTCTGCGGCCAAATCTCATTAACACGAAGTCTCTGGGGCCGTTGAAATTGTTTGTGCTAACTGAATAAATTAACGTCAAGTTTTAAATACGGGGAACTGCTTTTTTCTTTGCGTTAAACAGGAGTTCAGGTTAACGGATTTCACATTAACAGGGTTTGACTGTACCAAAGTTATATTTGGGAATACTTTTTAGAATAAATTTACTTATTGTATTAGAATTGAACATTCTTTTTTTTTTTCAGTGTTCTGTGGACTTGCTTATTTCACCTTTGTTAGAGCTGTTGTACTTAAACAGTGTGGCTACAGAACCTGGAAATCAAGAAACTTTTCGATTGTGGAAAAAGCCAGGGAATTTTTTTAATATGCAGGAAAATTTACTGTTACTGTTTAGGGTATGTTTATCCATTATCCCTAATTTGGTACCATTTTCCTGAAGATTTGCTGTGATAATCATTAGAAGTTTTAATGTTATGGAATAATTTTAACTTTTAACTACCACCAAACCTATTTTTAAAAAATTGGCATATTATCTCTTTAGCATACATGTTCTATTCGATAAGTGTGTCAACATATCTGGAAAAATTGGGGGAATTTTGAAAAAGTTTGCAGGAAAGGAATTTTTTAGAAATCTGTCAGGGAACTTTTTACCTGAATTTTGTGGCCATCATGTTAAATGACACTGATAGTTCTTTTAATAATCCTCTATAATTTATATATTAAGTATAATTTTTTTATTCTTTTTAAATTAGTTTTGCTGTTGTGAACATGTCTGAATTATGGCAGTATTATAACAAGGCTGCTAGTGGCGTTTACTAAAGTGACTATTTTAGCCTCCAGAAAACTTTTTTTGGTAAGAAAAATATCGGTACTTACGTGTTAACGCCACTGTAGCTACAGATTTGACGGTTTTTCAGTGCCGCCAATAAAAAGCAATCTTGTTGTTCGCATGCAGTTATCTTTTGGATTCTTTGTAAGTATAAAACTCTAATTCCTTGTAAGTAATTAAAAACCGCCAAATCTGTAGCTGCGGTGGCGTTAATACGCAAGTACCAAAATATCCTAATTGACTATTTTAACCTCCAGGCAACTATGTAATGAAAAAAGGGCTCCTAACTTTGAACTGGAAACCAATAGAAAGCATGGCTTCAATTTGGTTGCAGCAGCTCATTTAATTTATCCTCAAACCCAAGCAACACACTCATGTTGTTTCTATGTGGTTTTTTGGTGGATACGTTGAAAGTGAGAAAGGCACATTGTAACCACATTGTATCAATGTGCAATTCCAATGCATTTTTAAGGAAGCTGATATTTTATAACAGATATTAGCAGAAATCAATTTATTTCGTATAATTTTTAGGGGTTTTAATTATGTAGTACGAATAAAGTCAGAATTTCGTTTTCTTTACTTTTCTAATGTGATATCACAATGTTGTTTCAATGTGATATTTCAACCAGACATGAAACAAGTGTCTTCTTTGGTTTTTGGAAAGCCCCAATCCTGTCCAAGAATCATATTAATTGAAAACTTTGGTAAAAGCAATTTATAAAAGCAAAAAATAAAAATCCGTTTACTCAATGTGGTTTTTTAATATGGCTTCAATGTGATAATTCAACATTACACCACTGATCCACGATTTGTATCATCCTACGCATGCGCAATACGCTTTTACCTTCAGTGATGACGTAGTTGGCATCACTTTTGAAGTTGATTTGAAACTTTATGATGTCTGTTGACGATTGGATTTATGCCTTTTCTGGTAAGTTTTCTTCATTACATTATTAAATTATACTCTATTATTTGCCGGTTTTCTAAATTAGATGTATTTCTATTTATAAATGAAATTAGATAATGATGTTCTTATCAGTGAGGTTTGTTGATTTTTGGGACACACGTGTGACATAAATAAAAAAACCTATTGTATATTTCACGTATTTTTATGAACTATAAAACTGAATGGGCTATCTTGTAGAAGTATGTTTTTCTAAAACGATTGATCACTGAGAATTAAACATGCTGTATAAATATTATTTCTATACTTGTTGAAAGAATTTTTGCGGTAATTAAATGAACTAATTCAGTTAAAAAATCCTCCACCGTAATATTATAAATTGTCAACAGGGCCGGGAATTTATTTCAGGTGGAATACAGATGTAGTATAGAATATTTCTTAATGTTATATAATATAATTGAAAGTTATGTGATTTTCCACACCCGTAGTCTTTTTAACATGTTCAATTCGATCACACATCTGGAAAAGTTCAGGAAATTTGAAGAAAACTTGCTGTAAAATCAGGGAATTTTTAAAAATCTATCAGGGTATTATCAGAAAACTTTATTTCCTGAATTTTGTGGCCACTCTGTGTAATGTGTTGTTTTAAGTAAAATTAAGTGTTTATTTAAAAACATAGCTGCAAAATGAACTGATGTTTTGTGTGCAAAAAATGAATTTCTTTCATTAATTTTCTTTTTCAAGCAGTGATGGATAACAAATTGAGAATTTCTCCCTATCCCACTTGGTAATCAAATCGATATTTCAAAGTAAGGTTTAAAAAAGACGTCATCAGTGTAAATATATACATGTGCATAAGGATGATACATTTTATAATAGTTATCATATTTTCAGTTTACTGCCACCATGTACAACACTGTGGAATGCGGAACAGGTTTAGTGCCTGGAATCTGATCGCTGGCTCCTAACAACTGAAACCTATCCTTTTCAGGTACTGTGGTAAATTGAAAAGATGCAGTACAGTATAGGATATTTCGCTATTTAAAAATTTACAAAAAGAACTTTCTAAAAAACTAAAATTAGAAAGTGGAATTCTGTTCTTTTGCAAAATATATATATATATTTTTTTTAAATCTCCCTTTTATGTTATACAGTCGAACAGGGTTGGCATGGTTTAACCAAATAGTTTTTTCTCTTTTTAAAGATTAATTTAAAATTGCACTTTTTTTGTGTGTTTATTTATAATTAGATTTTTTAAATTATTTGTTGTAAATAACTTTTTTAAATAAATCTTATAGTGAAAGTCTATAGAACTTTTTTTTTATAAGTATCAAAAATAACTTTTTATATTAATCTAAGTGTTTTATTACTGTTTTATAATAATATTCAAAATTATTAATTAAAATTAAATTATATGCTGCATTTTAAACTTGTTTGTGAAATAGAGATTTTGTGCTTAAATAACTTATTTCTAAACCTTAAAAATATAATTATGTATAACTTATCACCATTACTGATGAATCTAAGAGCAACATTCCATGTAGAAGTAGTAAACAATTACTATTGTATTATATAGTTTCCATTGGATTTAAAAAAACATATCTCTAAATATAATATTAAAATTTAATGATTTAATTGTTCACATAAGTAGCAATTGTTTATTTACTTAGTGTAAATTATTTTCAGAAGAAATATTATTTGTTATTTGAACATTTATTATTCTAGTTAATGTAAAATTTTATTTATAAATATGTATACATTTAAATTAGAAAAGGATTTAAAAAAAAACAACTTTTAAACGAAAAAACACCCCATTTTTTTTTTTTGGGGGGGGGGGGTCCAACTCTGCGGCTAAACTTCATTAACACGAAGTCGATGGGGCCGCTGAAATTGTTTGTGCTAACTGAATAAATTAACGCTAAGTTTTAAGTACGGAGAACTGCTTTTACTTTGCGTTAAACTGGAGTTCAGGTTAACGGATTTCGCATTAACAGGGTTTGACTGTAATTAGATTTGGGAATACTTTTTAGAATAAATTTACTTATTGTATTTGAATTGAACATTCTTCTTTTTTTTTTCAGTGTTCAGTGGACTTGCTTATACAGCTGTTGTACTTAAACAGTGTGGCTACAGAACCTGGAAATCAAGAAACTTTTCGATTGTGGAAAAAATCAGGGAATTTTTTTAATATTCAGGAAAATTTACTGTTACTGTTTAGGGTATGTTTTTCCATTATCCCTATTTTGGTACCATTTTCCTGATGATTTGCTGTGATAATCATTAGAAGTTTTAATGTTATGGAATAATTTTAACTTTTAACTACCACCAAACCTATTTTTAAAAAATTGGCATATTATCTCTTTAGCATACATGTTCTATTCGATAAATGTGTCAACATATCTGGAAAAATTGGGGGAATTTAGAAAAAGTTTGCAAGAAGGGAATTTTTTTTAAATCTGTCAGGGAACTTTTTACCTGAATTTTGTGGCCATCATATTAAATGACACTGATAGTTCTTTTGATAATCCTCTATAATTTATATATTAAGTATAATTTTTTTATTTTTAAATTAGTTTTCCTGTTGTGAACATGTCTGAATTATGGCAGTATTATAACAAGGCTGCTAGTGGCATTTACTAAAGTGACTATTTTAGCCTCCAGAAAACTTTTTTTGGTAAGAAAAATATCGGTACTTACGTATTAACGCCACTGCAGCTACAGATTTGACGGTTTTTCAGTGCCACCAATAAAGAGCAATCTTGTTGTTCACACGCAGTTATCTTTTGGATTCCTTGTAAGTATAAAACTATAATTCCTTGTAAGTAATTAAAAACCGCCAAATCTGTAGCTGTGGTGGCGTTAATACGTATGTACCAAAATTTCCTAATTGACTATTTTAACCTCCAGGCGACTATGTAATGAAAAATGAGTTCCTGACTTTGAACTGGAAACAAATAGAGAGCATGGCTTCAACTTGGTTGCAGCAGCTCATTTAATTTATCCTCAAAGTAGTAAAGAGTGTTTTTGAATTTAAAGCAAAATTTGTATGATACAGTAAATTTTTCTAAAAGTATACCTAAGAGTAAAAGGCAACTAAGTTGTTTCAATCTAGAATTTTCAAAAATTATAATTGGTTTCCTATTGAAATATAACATTAATTAAAAACCTATATTATATGTTTTTCCTTTAAATTTTTCTACTCTTCATTTTAGTTTTCAAATACTGGGTGGGAGTAGGCAACATTGGTATTCTGCATCTGCCTTCGAATTTTTTTTACATAATCTACTTTTGATTAAACTATATTGTGTATCGTCATTGCATGATATTCTGAAATAAGTCTGTTATTGCCTTAAATGGTCGTGTGATCTTTGGTCAGTCCAATGTGCAAACCATAATATGAAGGGTGCTTCTGCATACTGGCATTGACTTAAAACCATCCAAAACAAGGGGATCGCTTTCAACGCGAGAGAGGAATTTTTTTAAGTCATAAAAAAGGGATATTATCTTGATTAATATATTCAATCTTTGAATTTGGTTGGCGATTTAAGTAGCAGAGTTGGATTTGAGCATTTTTACACGTCGTATTTCTTTATTATTATTTTTGGCATGGTGTCTACTTTTAAAAATTGGAAAACAGTTATATCTATATAAATATATGTTTGAATGCTTTATTGTATTAAATAAAGGTAATTTTATTTTAGAGATTATGAAAACAACCAATGAGGAGGCGAAAGAAGCTCGTGGAGTGACATTAAGGCTGCTGATTGTGACAGAGATGTGGAATATTTTTGGGAATGATATTGTGGATTGTAAACATGGATTATAACATATGGTTCACAAACTTAAATAATTGTTTTGTATCTCCTTTCTTATTTTACTGTCATTAAATGGGGTCTTGAAGTTAAGATCCTACTGTTGCTCTGAATGGGATATGTCATTAAAAATTAGCACATATATATTTAATCATCTTATAATTTTCTATTTGTTGGTTTAAAGTGTGAACTTAGAAACAATTTAAAAGGTATTTGTACCTATGTAATTGTGTTAGGACTATGTCTGTTACTGTTACATGTAATTATTAATATTTGTTTTATTAACATTTGTTTTAATGTTATGCATGCTATTTTTGAAATAAAATTATTTTGAACATTATGATTTATTTTTACAGTTTAAAAATATATATGTATAATTTTTATTCAAATTTGATTAGTTCAGAGATAATTAAGAAGCAAATATTATAATTAATTTTAATTGTGGTTCATTGGAGCAAAATTAAATTTTTGTACAGAATAATCCTCTGCATATAAAAGGAAAGTTTAATTTTTCACAAAATGATATTCTACCTACTAAAAGATGATACATTGTGTAACAGTAGTTGGAAACTCATAAAGCCAATACTTGGAAAATATTCTAGTTTTAACTTTTTCTTTTCATTAAATGAGAGTTTCTATAATGCATATACTCTTAAACTTTACAGTGCTAATAAAACTAAACACATTCATGTGAAAAAAATGTGTCAAAACAAGCGCTTAGGAAAGTAGGCAGGATACATTCTCTTCCAAATTTTTTCTGTTATCTATTAAAATACAAAAATCAATAATTTGTTTTGCTTAAAATTGCAACTTTAAATGGTATTTTGAATTTTAATTTCATAACCCCTTCCAAAAAATATGAGCAATGTGAATATGAAAAATATGAGCAATACTGTTTTATCATGGGTGTTCCACATTGTTACCACATGATAGTGTTCACTTTTACCAATGTTGTTTAAATATGAATCTTCCACATGAGTGTTCAATCTGATTCTTGCCAATGTTGTTTCAAGACATACTTTCCAGAAAAACTGTTTCTACAGCACTAGTTCTTGGGCTCAAGAACTATAGTGCTGTAAAAACAGCATTATGGGATGTGTGTCTTGAAACAACATTGGCAAGATTCAATATTGAACACTCATGTGGAAGATTCATGTTTAAACAACATTGGTAAAAGTGAACACTATCATGTGGTAACAATGGGATGCATCCATGTTGAAACAACATTGACATTCAACGTGGAAACCACATGGGCAAAAATGAACACTCTCACGTGGAAACAATGTGACAAATCCACGTTGAACCAATATTGACATTCAACATTGAAACCACGTGGGCAATAGCTAGCATGTGGAAGCAGTGTGATATATCTACGTTGAAACAACGTTGGCACTCAACATTGTATCCACGCTCCTTTAAGTGAACACTTCCGCTTGAAAACAACGTTGCAGTTCCACGTTGAAACAACATTGTGCATGTTGGTATTTAACGTTGACACCACATTGAAACAATATGGTTGCGTTGCTTGGGAAGTAGTAAAAAGGGTTTTTGAATTTAAAGCTAAATTTGTATGATACAGTAAATTTTTCTAAAAGTATACCTAAGAGTAAAAGGCAACTAAGTTGTTTCAATCTAGAATTTTCAAAAATTATAATTGGTTTCCTATTGAAATATAACATTAATTAAAAACCTATATTATATGTTTTTCCTTTAAATTTTTCTACTCTTCATTTTAGTTTTCAAATACTGGGTGGGAGTAGGCAACATTGGTATTCTGCATCTGCCTTCGAATTTTTTTTACATAATCTACTTTTGATTAAACTATATTGTGTATCGTCATTGCATGATATTCTGAAATAAGTCTGTTATTGCCTTAAATGGTCGTGTGATCTTTGGTCAGTCCAATGTGCAAACCATAATATGAAGGGTGCTTCTGCATACTGGCATTGACTTAAAACCATCCAAAACAAGGGGATCGCTTTCAACGCGAGAGAGGGATTTTTTTAAGTCATAAAAAAGGGATATTATTTTGATTAATATATTCAATCTTTGAATTTGGTTGGCGATTTAAGTAGCAGAGTTGGATTTGAGCATTTTTACACGTCGTATTTCTTTATTATTATTTTTGGCATGGTGTCTACTTTTAAAAATTGGAAAACAGTTATATCTATATAAATATATGTTTGAATGCTTTATTGTATTAAATAAAGGTAATTTTATTTTAGAGATTATGAAAACAACCAATGAGGAGGCGAAAGAAGCTCGTGGAGTGACATTAAGGCTGTTGATTGTGACAGAGATGTGGAATATTTTTGGGAATGATATTGTGGATTGTAAACATGGATTATAACATATGGTTCACAAACTTAAATAATTGTTTTGTATCTCCTTTCTTATTTTACTGTCATTAAATGGGGTCTTGAAGTTAAGATCCTACTGTTGCTCTGAATGGGATATGTCATTAAAAATTAGCACATATATATTTAATCATCTTATAATTTTCTATTTGCTGGTTTAAAGTGTAAACTTAGAAACAATTTGAAAGGTATTTGTACCTATGTAATTGTGTTAGGACTATGTCTGTTACTGTTACATGTAATTATTAATATTTGTTTTATTAACATTTGTTTTAATGTTATGCATGCTATTTTTGAAATAAAATTATTTTGAACATTATGATTTATTTTTACAGTTTAAAAATATATATGTATAATTTTTATTCAAATTTGATTAGTTCAGAGATAATTAAGAAGCAAATATTATAATTAATTTTAATTGTGGTTCATTGGAGCAAAATTAAATTTTTGTACAGAATAATCCTCTGCATATAAAAGGAAAGTTTAATCTTTCACAAAATGATATTCTACCTACTAAAAGATGATACATTGTGTAACAGTAGTTGGAAACTCATAAAGCCAATACTTGGAAAATATTCTAGTTTTAACTTTTCCTTTTCATTAAATGAGAGTTTCTATAATGCATATACTCTTAAACTTTACAGTGCTAATAAAACTAAACACATTCATGTGAAAAAAATGTGTCAAAACAAGCGCTTAGGAAAGTAGGCAGGATACATTCGCTTCCAAATTTTTTCTGTTATCTATTAAAATACAAAAATCAATAATTTGTTTTGCTTAAAATTGCAACTTTAAATGGTATTTTGAATTTTAATTTCATAACCCCTTCCAAAAAATATGAGCAATACTGTTTTAACATGGGTGTTCCACATTGTTACCACATGATAGTGTTCACTTTTACCAATGTTGTTTAAATATGAATCTTCCACATGAGTGTTCAATCTGATTCTTGCCAATGTTGTTTCAAGACATACTTTCCAGAAAAACTGTTTCTACAGCACTAGTTCTTGGGCTCAAGAACTATAGTGCTGTAAAAACAGCATTATGGGATGTGTGTCTTGAAACAACATTGGCAAGATTCAATATTGAACACTCATGTGGAAGATTCATGTTTAAACAACATTGGTAAAAGTGAACACTATCATGTGGTAACAATGGGATGCATCCATGTTGAAACAACATTGACATTCAACGTGGAAACCACATGGGCAAAAATGAACACTCTCATGTGGAAACAATGTGACAAATCCACGTTGAACCAATATTGACATTAAACATTGAAACCACGTGAGCAATAGCTAGCATGTGGAAGCAGTGTGATATATCTACGTTGAAACAACGTTGGCACTCAACATTGTATCCACGCTCCTTTAAGTGAACACTTCCGCTTGAAAACAACGTTGCAGTTCCACGTTGAAACAACATTGTGCATGTTGGTATTTAACGTTGACACCACATTGAAACAATATGGTTGCGTTGCTTGGGAGCATACTTTTCTTTTCAGCTTCTGCCAACGTGTTCAGTGTCGGTAAATTCAAAAGGACAGCAAACAGCGTGGGACAATCCCCCCAAAAGAAACGTTTGCCACAGGGTTGAAACAGAGGACAATGCTACTATGTCTATGTCCTACTACTACCCCCATCATCAAAATCTTTAGTCAGGGCCCGGGTAGCCATACACTCATTGTGTCACAAGTCGGAATTTTAAAAGCAAAGGGTTTACTGATTACACATTCCTAGAACGGCTTCAAAAAGAATAAGGGGCCTTTTCTTCTTTTTTACATCCAGACTCCAAACCTTGCTTCAGGGTGTTTCACATGGGAACTGCGATACTTTGTGAACAAGGCGACAAATAGATGAAACGCCGATGGAAGTTACATGGATGTGGTCTGGTTATAAGAGGACAAAAACAAACTAGCCAGTCTACACTTTTGATAGTGGCTGCATTGGAGCTGGACTGAATACGCTATACGTGGTTCTGCGATACTTTGTTTTGTTTTTTTAATTTTTATTTGAGTTAATTCCTACTCTGCGGTATGATCAGGATTTAGCAATATTGACGATAATTGGTAAGTGATAAAATTAAGCTTTTTTGTAAATATTTTTGGCTACCGTTAATTCTGTTCAGAGGCGTACTGTCCATTGGGCTGTCCAGTGCAATTAATGAGCCGGTCAGTGTCCGTAAAAATAAACCGGTCCGGAAGTTATTATTACTATTTTTTTTCCTAAAGTCTAATGCAAACATTGATGGATCATAAATCCATTACTATAATTGGATTGTCAAAAGAAATTGACAAATAAGCAAATTCAATCATCTTACATAAAGAAATCACATTTGTTTTTATAGATTACGCTGTGTTTATAAAATAAATGCACTAAGATTTATGTATTATCGTACAACGACTTTTTACTTTATTACAACTTTAAAACAACTTACAACTTTACAACTTTTAAAGTGAAATGCATATTATAATTTTTTATGCAATTTTCTGGTAAACATACTAGTTATATATTTGGACATTAATTAATATACAATTCAGATTTCTTTGTTTTAGTTTAGCAACGATCTATGGTTGGTTTTGAAAACCAAATTCACTCAAACGAGGTATAAGAAATAGATAAATAATTTTTGATGTATTAAATTAATTATTGAAACAATTTATCTAATAAAATTAATTAGTAAAAGTAACTATTCAATTATTGAAATTAATTATTAAACATAAGTATTTAAATAATAAAGCACATTAAATATTAAAACTATATAATTATTAAAACTATATAATTATTAAAACTATATAATTATTAAAACTATATAATTATTAAAACTATATAATTATTAAAACTATATAATTATTAAAACTATATAATTATTAAAACTATATAATAATTAAATTGATCACTGAAATTATTTTATTATTAACAACAATTGGGGTTTTAATTTAATTGATGATTGTATTGAAAATTTGGGTCGGCATAAATCTAAAAACACCTGAACTCTCGATAGTACTTGCCCCTTGAAAGATATGACATAAAAAACAGTTGTAGCGTGCATTGGGATTTTTTCATCTAGAAATTAATTGAATATCACACTTTCATTGGATTTTTTGGATCTTCTAAACTGTTCCAAACAATTTACAACAGGTGGTTCCCAAAACTGTTCGTGAACTTACTAATTTCAATTAAATACTGCATTATCTATATCAAAAATTAATATTTGAAAATAAGATTTGTTTAATAATATCTCTAATTTCATCTTAATAAAACTACATAAAATATTTTTAAAGCATTAGCAAAACTTTTTTTTAGAAAATCATTAAACTATAAGTAACGTATAAAATATCTCTCAAAAGTTTTCGTAAACTTAAATTTTTTCTTACGTATTGGTATTTGCTGCAATATTCTAGTAAATTACGAAGACTTTTAGAGCCACTTTACATACAGATCAAATTGACGTATAGAAGTCGCAATACATTTGAAGAAAAAGTTTCTCATTTAAAAAAATTATAATTCCCTATTTTTAGTGCCAGAAAAGAAAAGATACATCGTAGTTTTCAAATTTATTTGTTGTAGAATAAATAATTGCAAACATTTCAAATGTAGAACATAAGAAAATGACTAGTGACTTCACTTTTGGAAAAACAACAACATTAAGATTGTTTATTCTTCAGTTGTGAAATAATGGAGATGAATCAACTTAAAGTTAATAAGAAGATATGAGTGTAAAACATGCTATTTATTTCCTTTTTTTTTTTTTTAAATAATAATAATAATAATATTCTATTACAATGACCAGTGTGTCCCCCCCCCCCCTTCTCCCTTTTTTTTATATATATAGAGCCGAGGTTTTTATTCGATTCATATTCTTTCAGACATTCATTATTCGAAAATCCATCACGTTCAATATTCGAAAATTCATCACGTTCAATATTCGAAAATATGTGAAGTGTTCTTATTTAAATTATTGTGAGTATTATCAAAAGTATTTTGCTGCGTGGAATGCTACCTCGCTCTTGTTTGATTTGATTAGATAATAAACGGTAAATTTTTCCAAACCATTTCCCCCGTACAACATGTCCTTGCGGCAAGTAACTAAAAACACCCTTCTCTTTTCTGGGAGCAATAGTGAAGACCCAACTTTTTCCAAGTTAATTATCGGGGGGACAACTCACTATAACGATCAACAAAAGAAAACCATGACCCCCTCTGAATTTTGGACCCCTTTTCCCCTGCTGTCAAACTGTCAATCCCCATGTTCTCCTCGAATCAGATTCATTACCTCGTGGAGCAAGACACGCCTTAACTGTTGCCAACAATATCTGGAATTCTCGCAGAGAAAATAACTCTAGGGTAAAGAAGCGCCTTAAGTGTAAGTGCTGCATTTGAAAGCTAGAAAACAGCAAAGGGTCTCAGAAGTGAGTCTTATCTCACGATTTCATACTGTAGAACATCATTAAAATCATCTTGTTTATTAAAAGCCCAATCATAAAACTGGGTGTTAAGTTTGGCTAAATGTGTAATCTACCATTTCTCTAAGAACTTTACTTTGACATGTTTGAAGAATTTTGATTTCAGTGGGATTAAGAATAGTGAGTGCATGGGAAGCATAAGTTAGAATAGTTCTGATGGTAGAGGTGTAAACAAGCCTCTTTTGGTTCAGGAGCAAGACAGACTTCCTACCAAGGATTGGTCTTTGTCTTGCCATTGCACCTTTGTCTTTGTCTGTGACGTAAGAACAACATACGCAAGGCAATTTGAGATTTCTTACTACCGGATTTTGTGTTTACTTGCATAAGTTATTCTTTCCAGCGAAAACTAATCTTTGTAGAAATCTAAATTTTGTTGGCATAGAGGTATATAGTATTTAAGTACTGAGGTTACCCTTTTGAGAAACTTCAATGTAGTTTTGGAGTAATTGACTAACCACTCGTCAGTGCTTATGACTAATGATACAGTTTCAAGATATTTTTAAAGGTTTGCTTTGATTGGTGAAAATTCTTCCCCTCCACCTCTCCCTTTGTTTCCCAAACCCCCAAACTTTCAAATTACAACTGGACTAACGGACACTTTACTCCATCCCCCCCCCCCCCCTTATAGTCTTGTTGTCGCTGCAGAAGAGGAGCAAAAATAAAACAAAATTCAATTTAGGAAAAACTAAAAATGTGCCATACACATGTTTAAAGAGATAATACCTTATAATTAGAGTGAACGTTTGTATTGATTGATTTGATTTCTTTAATCGAAAAGGAAATAGATAATTTGAGATTACATAAGAGAATGATGTAATTTTTATTAAAAACAGGCTTACTCTACAAATAAATTTTAAATCATGGAAAAAAAAAAAAAAAAAATTGATTCTCTATTCGTTATGTAATGCGGCTGGTTTTTAAGTAATGTTTCCAAAAGTTGCATTTCTTAATTTAGTGTTTTTGTGTGTCGTTTATTAAGAGAAATAGAAAATAATCAAGAGAACGAGACTAAAAATAAACAATTGCTCAACCAAAATATGAAAATAGATCTGAAGGTATCTGGTAGGCAATAATTCTGAAGCTAAGCATTTTCGTGGAATTGAGAGAGCTTTTTTTCCCCCTTTCCTTTCTTATAAAGTTGGTTGTTTTCAGATTATCTGGCGCCGTCAGCAACACGAGGGCTATAATGCGCCGAAACATTCGTCATTAGACAAACCAACATACATATACAAACACCCATGCCTAACACGGGACTCGAACCCGCAACCTCGCGGTCTAGAAACTAGCACTCTAACCACTATACCGTTTGGTCGGCTAGGTCATACGTCGACAATGACATAGATACAACAATGTTGGTTGCAATAATAGGGAGTCTGTCAACACAGGTATCAAAGAAGGTGTTATACGAAATATGGAACTGATTTTGAAGCGTCCACTACAATGGTTTGTGTGCCAGTTACAAGCCAAAGAGTGACCGTATGCGAGACTCTACCTGTAGTTTCATTCACGTAAGCCCAACCTACACGAACTGACTAACAAGAAAGACTTAAGAACTGATCAACTGTGCTTAATGGAAATTTGTGAAGCCATCACTGCGGACAAAGCAGCGAAGGGCTGTTGAAGAGAAACTCTGGAAAGATTTGCCACTCAAGGTGGTTTACGACCCCCAACAGAATTCTCAAGTTCTATTTGGCTTAGAAGTCCAACCAAAGCTTTATTGACATTAATTATGTTCATCGTAAAAGCCTAGGCACCTATGTGATTCAAGATTAAAACCAAATAATCGGTAATCTATGATCCACAGCATTTGCAATCAATCTTTCTATCGCGTTATTTCTCAATTGATTTGAAGAAAGTCATTGATCCAGTAATTTTTTTAACGGGGGTTTGGGCTTTCCTGAAAATATCCTGATATCAATGCTAGCAGACAACAGAAATAACATAAAGGAATCGGTCCTCCAAAGAATTTTGAATTTGTGTAAAGTCAAACTGTCTGCTGCAACCCAAACCCTTTTAGCGATTAATATCCGTATCTTAAACATACCAACTTTTGACCCTTGTGGGACAGATTATGTGAACTTGATTAAGTGGGAGAATGTGACAGAACGATTTAGTGATGACATGATTTCAGGAGCAATAGTAAACCCAGCAATCATTTCTACGGCAATACTATAGCATTACCTACTATCAAGGGGTATCCCTGTCGTACTCAAGCTACAGAACGAATAGTCACAGAAGCATTTTCTGCTGTAAGCGGCTCATACAGAAGAGATGGGTTAAAAAGAAATAGCCTGGAATCGCGAAACCTCAAACCAGTTTTCAACACCAAACGTGATTACCGTTTATTGTAATTCCGAAGATTTTTTGATTTTTCTTGATTTAATTCTTAAGAAGCTGTAATATGTTCCTAAAGCTTTTTTTTTCTGTAACCATTTACAGGGGTGAGTTGGGTACAAAAATCAAAAATTCCAAAATTTTAAGTAAAAAAATTTAAAAAAAAACAGAAATTCATGTGAAAACGATGAAAATCGGTAAAAACTTAAAAATTTTAACAAGTTTAAGTAATTATACCATATTGACAAACAGGCCAAATTTAATTAAACCCACTTTTCTAAATTTTTAAGTTACATTTTAAGTTCTAAAAATCTTCAAATTTAAATTTTTATTCATATCGTTAAGCTTGTTCAATAAAATGAAAAGCAACAAACAATTTTACATACAATTGCTGTTAAAATAACAATTTTAAACATAGATTGCTTAGAAAATTACAATTGGGACTAATTTTCAAAATATTTTTTATACAAAATGATACACAAATTTTGAGTAATTCTGCATAGATTAAAATCAAACGGCGAAATCGATCCTTACGAATGGCTACAAAATGGTGTTGAAAATCTCTGTAATAGCTGGTATTGTACTAGCGTAAACCTCAGCGAAACTGACCATCAATCTAACGAAAGTAAAAAGCAACATCGCTTACATTACCGGCGAAAATCTAGGTATTGGCAAAAATGAACATCACAACGTGCGTATCAACGATAGCTTCCACAATATCGGCACAAATCTGGGTAATATCGATATTTCCTTGGTAATACTAGTGCAAATTTCGGTAATATAGGATGTTACTACAATATGACTTTCGACGAAAATTACCACGCCAACAGAAATATCAGAGTTAGAGCTTAATATACCGGATCAACTCTCAACAATAGCGCTATTCTATCGGCGTAACACTTGATGAAAATTACCATCACAACAACGTAAATCTCGGCAATGGCGCAATTCATCACTGTAATATCGACATTCTTTCAGTAACATCGGTGCAAATCACAGATTTTACAACAGAATACCCTTCAGAGAAAATTACCATAAGATAAAAGTAAATATCTGCGTTAACGCCGAATACACCGGATCAATTCTCAGCAATAGCGCTGTTATATCTGCGTAATACTCCGCAAAAATGATCATCGCATAAACGTAAATATCTGCGTAAGCGCCAAATACACCGGATCAATTCTCAACAATAGCGCTGTTAGATCTGCGTAATACTCCGCAAAAATGACAATCACATAAACGTCAATATCTGCGTAAGCGCCAAATACACCGAAACAATTCTCAGCAAAAGCGCTTTTATATCTGCGTAATACTCCGCGAAAATGACCTAAATCCCAGTGATAACGCATGTCATAGCCACACAAACCCCGACAGTAGCGGACATTACATGAACGTAACGATTAGCGAAAACGAGCATCACATACCAAAGCAAATAAACGATAGTTCTGTGTTGTCAGACTTGAAAGCAAGCGCATTATTAGCATACGTTAATCCCGTGAATTAGTATGAAGAAAATTACATTCTGAGAAGAGAAAAAAATGGCACAAAAGGATCAAATTTCGGTGCAATTGAAAAAGTACAAAATGCGAGTTTGAGCGCCAACCTGACTAAAAAAATGCATTTCACTAGATTTTTGTATTTGGAGCAGAAATACGATGCGACCGTTGAGCGGTAGGTTTTCCGCTCTTCCCGATCGGGCGGAAGTGAAGCTGCTTTGCGATTCGGCCTTAAAAAAAGTTATTTTTCTGTGGGATAGAAAAAGCGGGAAAAAACAGATTTTTTTTCAGGAGTTATAGAAAAGCGGAACTTTCTTTGATAAAGCGAAATTCTTTTTTTTTCTAAAAAATTAAAAAAGCGGAATTCCGCCACAGGGCGGAAGAAACTCATCCCTGCATTTAGTATATGTCCTCTCATTCCAATAAACATTTAAAAGTACTAAAGGCCTGTTTCACTTAAACAAAAATCACTTTGACATTTTACCACTATAAAGCTTAAATACCAAAACTTCATCCCCCTTGCAAAGAGCTTAACATAAAATTTATTATTTTTATTTTCCTTTAATTAGAGCATCAAAACATCTTTTCCGTACAGGTAGGTTTTGCAATTCTTAAAAAAAAAAAAAAAAAATCAATTGACTTTGACTTTTTGTTATAAAAAAGCTCAAATACCTAAACTTCATCCTTCTTGTGGCAGTACTAAACTTAAAATTTAATTTTTTAAATTATTTTCCCCATGTATCTATATACCATAGAACATCTTTTCTCCATAGGTCGGATTTGAAATTCTGAAATTTTTTTTCTCGATCCACC
This sequence comes from Linyphia triangularis, assembly GCA_963978545.1. Taxonomy (NCBI): domain Eukaryota; kingdom Metazoa; phylum Arthropoda; class Arachnida; order Araneae; family Linyphiidae; genus Linyphia; species Linyphia triangularis. Next base: position 34,806,293 of record OZ021730.1, read on the forward strand.
CTATTAAGCACTCTTGTGTGACTAATCTCACAGCTTTACTACTTCATCTTGCGTTTGTTGTAAAACAAGACTGATAAAATCTATTATTTTCTGCCTGTTATTTGATGATGAATAACCAGTGTATTTGTTTTCAACTCCTACTTCTTAAAACTACTTACCACATTTTAGACAAATAACAGCAACAACTTTGAATTAAAATCCACCATAAATTAAAAGTATGAGGCCAAGAGACCTTTCTGCCACCTAAGCTTGTAGCAGCACAAGCTTATCGCTTTTACATTTTAAAAAATGGGTCATTAATCTTTTTCATGTTCGAAGGGAAAGATGCAGCAGAGCAGAAGGGGGATAAGATTAAAAAAAAAAACACAATTAGAAAATTGACTTTTAACTCTACTAGGTAGGATGTTTGCCACTTGATTAAAATATATCATTCCAAAAACTGGTTTAATTTCTCAAAATATGACAAAACAGTACACAAAAATTTGAAAAAATAGCCATAAGTCTATGAACTTGGCATCTAATGTTCCAGTGTATCGGTGATACCCTACCTAGCCCACTAAGTAGTTCCATGTTACACACAAATTTATTAACTGAAAGTATTTTCCCACGTTAAGAAAATTTAAATAGGGGTAGGTTCCTTATCTTTCTTTAGGAATATATCAGAAAATACAATTTTTAAGAATAAATGTAGACAATAATTATTTAAATGTTGATATTACTAAAGGCAACTTTTAAGCTACATATTGACGCTCCATGAACCACAGGTTGCTAGAAGCAACACTGCATAATTAGCAATGATTATATAAATTCACAAAAAGAAATCCTTGCAAAAAAAAATGACTTTTATTGACTTCATAACAGACAAACAAATTTTAAACAAAAAGCCAGTCACACCAATATGAAAAACATGACATCAGACTTGCACCTAACTTTCACAGAAAATGTCTTTATTAAAAATTGGGTTTTAAAAAGCAGCATCTCCTTCTCCAGATGAGACTATGTCAAATGAACCACCCCCTTTTGAATTGTAGTTAACGGCACAGTTTTCAATTTACCCGATTATATGGCAGATGAGCAAACCTATAAAGAGGGACATTAGGTAGATTTCAAATTGCACTTGATTGTACTCAGATGTCATAAGGTAGGTCGTTGCATAAATTGCACTTGGTGACAGAATATCTAACATCTAAGAGTCCTTGTGCATATATTTTTTTTTTTAAATTCCATTTAACTATAAAACAGATTTGAATGTGGTCACTGATATTTCTTTTACATTTTAAGTAATGTTGACAATGAAACTTATTCAGTACAAATTGAGCAGTTGTGAAATACTTGAATCTTAAAGGTTATTGAAGCTAGTAGAATACCCTTGTTGTAGACAATGAGGAAAAGATATGTCCCTAGCAAGGAACCCCAGACATGTTTTCATTTTGCCTCTCACTAAAACAGTTTAGTAAGTCATTGTCTAAAATGAACATTGCAGAAATAAGTAAGACAGTATAAGGATGTTAAATGAATAGGGTTCCCATTCAAATCAAAGAATGAAGATCAATGACTTTTTAAGGACCTAATTAATATTTTTTAAGGACCTTCAGAAATTTGTTTTCAGGCATCATGTCATTAATGAGCGACTTTACAGCTGCTTCGGCCATAGCGTATGTATCAAAATCTTTCATGCCAAATTTGCATTTTGCCTTATAAATAGATTTTGATGATGTTGGAATCTATTTTTCACCTGCACTGTGCTTTAGCCATAACACATTAAATGTACACTTTCAGGGCATAGTATTAATAAGTTGGAGTTGAAATTTGATAAATATTGCAGTTGGCACGCAACATCTGCAAAAATTAAGAAGTTTTGAGGACCTCTAAGCATTTTCAAGTACTTTTAAGGCCTAGAAAACAAGTTAAAAATATTAAAGTTTTAAAGACTGTGGGAACAGTGATAAATTACTCAATTTATAATGAGAAAATCAAAACAGATAAAGTTGAATGGGTTGTCTCTTCTAAACTAATGACATTCAATGGGTAGTTTTACTTGAAATACATTTGGGGATAAATTTTAAGTTATTTAAAGATGGGCGAGTAGAGATTCGGCTGGTATTTACTCAAACAGTTAACTAGAAAACAGAATTGTAATTGTCATTTGTCCATGCAGACTGAGGAATTTTGGCAAATAACATCGTAAATTGCACACAGTTTCTAAATATAAAATTTTTAAGATAATCAATTGGATAGGTGTCCAAATAATAAAAGATAGACTAACTTTCACTTGCCAAAGAGCACCTGTCTAAAATCGTTTAGTGTGCACATTTTTTATTTGATAACATCCAAATTGTGTTTGTCAAAACCTTCCAATGGGATGTCGTAGTATAGGTTGTTTCTATATTACAGACAAGTTAGCTCACTAACAAACATACAAATAAGTTAGAACCTGCGCAAGATTTATGAGAAGATTGAACACCTTCTCCTTGAAGACAACAAAGAAGAAATTGGCTAAACTCTTAAAAGGGGGACTTACGGCAGATTACTGCAAACTTCATGATATCATAGACAAATTAGCCTATTTTTTAAACCATCGTGGTTTGTAACCATGGATCAATGGTTGTTGCAGAATCTTGGATATCATAGATAATTCAGACCATTTGCTAATGAGCAAACTAGATCAAGCATACATTGGGAAGTTTGTTGCAAAATTAAAGAAGGTATCATAGAAGGGTTGGAAATCTACCAATGAGAAAACCAGGATAAACAGATTCTGGGTAGTATAGTTGTTGTAAAATATAGGATATTGTAGGTCGGTTAGCCAATATGTCACCAATCAAGATTGCTAAAGCAGAAACTGGATAGGTAGTTGCCATGGTTTTCCTTGCTTATAACACACCTGTACCGTTAACTATGGATGCAATTATCCCCTCAGAGGATCTTGGATATGTTCATTGAGTCCTTGAGCATGAAGTTTCGCAATGCCCAAAGCGCATTGAGGGCGTTTCCATGGTTATCGACACTGTTTCCCAACCAGTGGGTGGGGAGGCGATGAGGGTCTGGGACGGCAGTGGTGTCAGGGGTAGCCTTAAGGTGGGCATCCCAGTTGGAAATGTATCGAGATTCAGCCTGAAGACCCTCGATGTACCTGGGAGGAGCAAAAGTAGATTGAGCACACATATTAACAGCACCAAACAACTATTTGAAAAGTGTAGTGTTACGGAGGGCAGATATAAGATGTGCTTTGCAAGATATAACTTGGATGAAAATGTGACAAGATGAAGGGACAGGCCCGTACCAAACCAGTAAGCCGGTTTTATAGGCACAGCCATTGAAAATACGTTTACAATACCTATATACAAGATGCTGCTACTAATTTCCAGGACTGGTCTAATAACTCCAGAAAATATTTTGTGAATTACATACCCATTTAATTTGCTTCAAAGTAACCTCCACCTGCTGTGATGCACATCTGTTCTTGGCTGTAAAAACTTTGGAAAACTCTTTTAAACTGCTCTATCACAATATTCTTTTAAATTCTGAATGTCAAGGGTTTTCATGATGTATTCGACGTCCTCAAACCCAGCTCATTCATCATGAGTTTGTTCCACCTGGCAAGACTATCACAAGGCAGTTTTATGCAGAAAATTTTTGCCCGAATTCAACAAAGAATTTTGACGAGTAAGATCGTATTTTTGACAGAAAGGGAGCTGGTTTCTTTTATACAACAATGATGGCTCCAAATTGCAAAGCAGTTTCTGGTACAGCATAAGGACTTGGAAATGTATCATCCTAAATTAGCACCCACAGACTTTTTGTTGTTTTCGAAACTGAAAAATTTGCTGAAGAGAACAAGGTTTGAGGATGTTGAAGACATCACAAAAACCGTAACATTAGATATGAAGAGCATCCTGAACGAGGATTTTAAAAGTTGTTTCTGAAACTTTTACAGCCGAGCAGAAAAACGTGTTACGGCAGATGGAGATAACTGCTAATCATATGAAATGGATATGTAATTCACATAATATTTTCTGGAGTTATCAGATCTACCCTGAAAATTAATAGCCACACCTTGTACTATATCTCTAACTTCCATATAACTCAAATTAAATTCAAATTGCAAAATTGTTTCATTTAAACTAATAAAATTTAAACTTCCATCAAGATAGTGATAAAATATAGATTTTTTTTTTCTTTAAATGATAGTTTTCAACCATTAATTTTGTCTCTTTTTTATAAGGATTTACAGTTAATAGTCTTGATTCTCTCTTTAAAAATCAACTTGTGTGTAACATAAAATAATAAAAAAGTTAAAAAATTAAATTAAAAAATGTAAGAGTATATGGAATGTGTCAAGTCAGGCTCTGGAAATCACCTTAGAAAAAATAGTCGAGCACATACAAACAGAACTAATGACAAGCAAGAATTTTTTGAGGACTTACTTTATATAAACATTGGAATGTAGCAATCTCTGTGTTCTCGGGGGTGCAGAGACAAACATTGGTTCCAAAGGCTTTGTTCCAGGATGTGTGGAGCCATGGCCTGCAAAATAATTTAAGATACATGAAATTTTCAAAATGTAACAAGAGTAGCATAAATGATGGGAGATTACAGAAGCCATAAACAAAATAATTGTATAACTATAATCAGTAAAAACAAAAATTCTCTGATACTAATAAAAAAATTGATAAACCAACCGTTATATTCAAAAATGTTTTAGTTTCATTATCTCTGTTGTTTATATCTTCCCAAAAAACTTTAAAAAATATTTTACAGAGTGGCGGACACAGGCATTACACTTAATATATTTTGAAGATGATAGATTTATTACTTTCTTCAAATAACACCTAGTTTTAACAGAGCCACTTATACAGATTTATAAGTTAATTCTTAAACAAACTTAAGTTCATTTTCAAATAATATAGTGCTCAACAGTTATATAGCATCTTATGTAAGAGTAATTGATAAAAAGTACTATTCAATAAAAAATGCAATCTTTTACAAAAGTTGCTTAATAGTAGCGCATATAACTAACTACCTTTCACTTTGACTTAGTGAACTCTAAATTCACAGTGGAAAAATTTTTAAGCAATAAAAATCAGAGAGTCTCTAAAAAAAGTTTTAAAAAACTTGGTACAAATTTCAACCAAGCCTGGTGCCAAAAACGATTGGTGTTTTTAGAAAATAATTCAGATAAAATATATGAAAATAAGAAGGTGATAAGTAGCATCAACTAGACTGTTTTTTCTCCCTCAAAAGTAAAAAAAGAAACTTTTAGCAGCATACATTTAGAAAGAGAACATTCCAAGATGTATCTGATATTTTTCAAGTATATTAAAAGCTTACAAAAACATTATAGGATTACACTTTTGAAAATCTGATATCATTTCCAACTCCAAGAATTTTTCATTTCTAAAGGTTGAATCTTTACCTTCCCAACACAAAAATTACAGGATTTTAGAATTAAAAGACCATGCTTAAGCAAATTTTAATGATATTTTTCTTTGATGGAAAAATAAGTAAATTTCCTGATAATTATGATTTTATCTAGAGTTTTCCCTGTAATGTTCACATGGGGGAAAAAAAATTAAATCTCTAATTTTTAAGTGATCATTCGGAAATTTTTTGGGTCGATGTATTTTATTCAGTGTGATTTGGTAGGCCATTTTTTTAAAAAAAAATGTGAAAATGTAGATTCTTGTACGATTTTGAGTATTTTTTATATAAGCTCAAAACTTATTATTTAATTAAAAAAATTTTATACTAAATAGCTTATAAAAATTTGTAAATTAAATTATCCTTTAATTTCTTTTTTGATTATCATTATAATTTTCTTTAAATGTTTAACTCTAAAACTTCAAGTAATACTTTACCAGTTTTTTTTTTTTTTTTTTTTTTTTAAATTCTAAATTTTTTTTAAAATTCAAGTATCAATAATTCAAAAAGACAAATAAGAAAAATACATTTAAAAAACCCATGAAAAAAAGTTTTTTTAAATTTATAATATATTTCACTAGAGTTATATCAATGCAAACTTCAAAAGATGGGATATCATCACAAATTATTTATGCATTTTAAGTTTGGGAATACCATGGTTGAAATCAACTGTCATGGTATTTCAACATGATTTCTTGAACTAGCGAAATTTCTTTTTATCATTTACTATTTTACCTTTTTAATTAAAATTAAATCATCTTTGAAAAATTCCTGAAAGCTAGAGAATAGTCCTGTAGCAAAAGATCCTTAAACAGTTTTACCACTCAAATCACAGAATAAAAGTCAACGACTTTAAGGACGAAATATTTTTAATGACCATCAATTTTTCTTTAAGGCATGATCAGGGTTCCCACTCAAATCATAGAATGAAAATCAATGACTTTTTAAGGACCTAAATAATGTTTTTTAAGGACATTTGAAAATTTGTTTTCAGGCAACATGTCTATATGTAAATTTTTAATAAAGTATATTATACCAAAAAAGTTACAAGTTGGCGATTGAGTAATACAAATACGTCAGAGAATTCCGATACGGTGCAGATAAGTGGCGGTCACGAGGGGATAGCAAGTTTGACTTGTTTTCTTATAAATTTAGCAGTTGAGCACACAACATTTGCAAAAATTAAGGACTTTTAAGGACCTCTAAGCATTTTCAAGGACTTTTAAGCACCTCTAAGCATTTTCAAGTACTTTCAAGGCCTTGAAAACAAGTTCACAAATATTAAGCACTTTCAATGACTATTAATGACTGTGAGAACCCTGATGATATCTTTAATGTGCGACTTTACTGCTGCTTCGACCATAGCGCTAATATCAAAATCTTTCATGCACAATTTACATTTTGTCTTATAAACAGATTTTGATGAAGCCGTAATCCTATTTTCATATGTACTCTGCTTTAGCCATACATGTAATTTCCCGGCATAGTTAATCACAAGCTGCTTCTGCTTAAAAAAAAGAAAAGGGGGGGGGGGGGGGGAAACACTTGCTGGTTGCAAACTTTTTTGGCAATACAAATATACCAGAAAATTCCAGTGCGGCGCAAATAAGTGGCAGTCCTGCAGGACTAAGCAAATCAGAGATTAATTTTTATAAATATTGCAGTCAAGCAAACAACATCATAAAAAATTAAGGACTTTTAAAGACCTCTAAGCATTTTCAAGTACTGGAAAACAAGTTTGAATATATTAAGCACTTTTAATGACAATGGGAACCCTGTGAAAGAGCCTTAAAACGAGCCTTCAAAAGCGAGATTTGTAACCTCCTTACCTTGTCTGGTGGGAGTGGAATTGAAGGAGTAGTTTGACATTCCATGGAAGAATGGGGATGGGGGACCACCATTAAAAGATGTGTTTTTAAAGGTGGTGGGGAAGTGCTGGTCTGTAATAAAAGAGGGGCATGCAGAAAACAAATAACATGCAGCACAAAATAACACAGTTTAAGATTAGTAAAACGCATAATCATGCACATATTTGAAATAAGTGTGCGAGTTGTGTTGGGTTGTTTGTAGGGATGAATTGTGAGATGCATTCATTTAACACGTCGAGTGCCACTTGCATTTTTAGGGAAATCCTCATCAGGACACAAGCTGTTTAGAAGCGCTCGTATTGTACAATCTTGTAATAAATAAAAATTAAGTTAATTTTAAATAAATTTCGGTAATTACTTAAAACAATGTAAATTTTTTAGTTTTATATCATATTTTACACTGTCGGTTACCGGTGACTGATGCGGCCTAAGCACAAAATTCAGTAACAGCCACCAGTGGTTGCCGCGGCCTAAACGAAAATTCAGTGTCAGCCATCGATGGCTGACATGGCACTCGTATTAATTTAATACTACAGTCAAACATCATTAAAACAAACTCAAAGGGGCCATTAAAATTAATTTGTCTTAATCGTAGATTGATTTATCCGATTTTTTTTTTTTTTTTTTTAAATCTGAAAGAATTTCGTGTGATTTTGCGAAAGACATCTTTAGTTCCTCATGCATATTTAGATAAAAGCTATAAATTTCGAATAGGATGAAAAAAAAAAAAATACAATTTTTAGATCTCTAATATAAAAAGTTTTAAAAGTAAAGATTTAACTGTTTCAATGTTTATTAATTGAGATTACATAAGAAATTCTTTGAAAAATATAATTTGTTAACAGGGTAGGGTACATACATCACTGCTTCTAAAAACAGTCAGTTGTAACAAATAGTTTCCTACTCTTTTCTGAGCAATTAGTCCCGAAGTCTTCAATTAAATCGAAACTAATCAGGCATTTTGACAAATTTGCTTATACTTTTCCCAAGAGAAACCAGCACAAAGTGTTAAGGGCAATGTATGCTTCTGCTAAAGACGATGTTTGGTTCAAATTGGTTTATTGCATAAGCTGTTTAAATTTTTTCATGATTCTTTAAAATTGTGGATAACATTCTTTTGGTAATTCCAAGATTAGCAGCAATTTCAGTTTTAATCGTAACTCCTTCATCAACTTCAATGATTAGGACATATTTTTCTTCCAAAGTTAAGGATTTTTTTTTAACTTTTAGAACTCATTTTGAAATAAGTGCTTCAATTTCGATCTACCCACAAGGACATTACAGGCTACAATTCATAGATGGCAACTGAAAGTGAAACAACAAATCCAGGGAATGGGCTGTTGCGGATTCTAGAATTTTATTGAGAAAACTAACAGAGGTGGCAACAGCATTCCAAGGAGACAAGAAAAGGAGGGACTCGGTCATGTCGCAATATCGCCTATAAATCCCTCTTTGAGCCACTGGAGATCTCAACAATAAGTTAAAAATCGAAGTTTGTTTGAAAACTTTTTGGGAAGACAAAGTAGGTCATAGGGCTGGGTGATTTAGAGATTTCTTAAATCGACTTATCATCAGTCTTACATCGCGATTTAGTGATAAATCGATTAAACACCGCTGTAGAATATGTCCCTATCCCGACACCCCCCCCCCCCCACCACGTTAACACCCATCTGTAATTACACTTATGTTTTTTTGTTTTTTTTTTGCAAAATAATTTAAAAGAAGTGGAATAATGCTAAAATATGATTGGTTGTAGCTTTTAGTTTAAGAAAAAACATGATTTTAAAGGATATTTTTGGTTATGAAAAGGATGCAAATGGATTTGAAATATCTAACGTTTAATCTCGGGAGATCGTTCAGATATCGGCAAATTAATTCCAAACTAATAATAATAATAATATATCGAAATATGAACATTCGCCAAAAGTTATTGATTCACATGCACACACACAAAATGCATTACATGTAAACTAAAATCCGATGTACTAGAATTGAAAATTTCAACTTTAATAGATCGAGCTCGCATCTTCTTGAATGAACTTCTCAGTAAATCGGAAAGGATGTGATTTAGCAAGCAGGGCACATGCGCTGCTTAAATCGAATTCTGGAGTGATATTTGGAACATCGCGGTCACAGATGTCGGGGCGCACCATGGTCCTAGTGCTGCCTTTGCGCCATAAAACCTCAAACAAACATACACAGATGTCAGCGTTGTATTAATGTAGTGCGTTACATCGGAATTTCGAAACTTCGCAAACGATGTTAGCTCTAAATCACATCATCGATATTAGTACTAAATCGATATTTGTGTTACATCAATATAAAGCCCAGTCCTAGTAGGTAACAATTGAAGAACGATTTTATTAGTTTTACTGAATGAAGTTTGAAAGTTAGGGACTTCAAATACGAGTTGGACTAATCCGATAGTTCGCAATAGGCATGTTTATCTTAAATACAGAAAATTACGTTATTTGTGCAAACAATAGGACAGGGATCACAAATATAGTTCGTTTATACAGTAATTCATTTTAAGCGTGTTCGAATTAATGATGTTCAACTGTACTGGAAAAATGTTTTAATAGTTTATTACGAAATTATATCAATGTCAGAAATGTCACACTAAATTATTTATTGGCTAAAAAGAGCTTCAAGTTGATGGAAGTACAATTAAAATTTAAACTTAATTTATGTTTAAATATTTTTTTTATAAAAATGTATAGCATTTGCAAAACAAAAAATAAAACAATGTTACCACATCATACAATAAAGCAAATTAAAATAATTGAGCATTAAACAATACAAATATATTAAAAATAATTTAAGCATATAACACAGCAAACAGAAAAGTGAAATAGGCATACAAAAATTCATGTTAGGCAAGCTGAAACAAATCATAAGAAGCCAATATGACAAACACAATAAGCTAAAAGTAAAACTAATTGTTTATAAAAAAAAGACCTCCAAGAATTTTGGATTAGTAAAATGTTTCGAACAGAATTATGCAAAAAATAACACCTAAAGTAATTGCTATTGTAAAATGGTTAGTTTTATAAAACTAAACAGCACTCTTAAAAATTTTCTGTTTACAGAGATAGGAATTTGAATAGTTTTATTGCATAACCTTGCAAAATTGTAATTTTTGTAACACCAACTTTATTTTAATATACTTTTATAAATTAAATTGATATTATTATAAATTGTATACAGATATCTCTAACATGGTCATTTTACTATTTGGTACCATATAGTTACTGAGCATTTTAAATGAATGCATTCATACTAAAACTTCTAATAAAAATCAACAAATATCATTGAACAAATACCCTCATTAAAAGTTTTAAATAAAAAGCTCCCGATATTCTTTTTTTTACATCAAAGTCTATTTAAAGCTAAGCAACAGTAAAAAAAGCATGCCACAAGAAAAATGTGTAGCATATATATCACTACATAAGGAAGTTTTAATCCCCTTTTTAAAAAAGAATTTCAATATTTTACAACTTACTGGAATTGCTTGTAGCCCCAAGAATACTATTAGCTGCACTTCGTTTAGATGCAGTGTAATTTCTGAAAGGAAATTTATTTAGCAAAAAATGTGACACTTCAATATCAAAACAAAGACTAAATTTTTTTCAACAATAAACATTCATTCAGAATAGAAATTGCGCACCTTTAATTAATTATAAAAATTTGGCTATGGCCATTTACAACTTCCTTTTCTATGTATTAAACTTCATAACACTGTGTCTGGTATTGTATACACAAAAAACTTCATAATATGTTAGTGAGTAAAATATCAATCAGCCTTTTTCATTAGCAAAAGAAATACTGCAATGCCCCCCACCTCTAGGGATGAGAGTGATCAAAAAGCAAAAAGGAGGAAATCCAAAAATTCTTTAAAAAAGCAAGCGGAAGAGACAATACCAAAAAAGTAATCAGGAAGGATGATTCAAATATTTTGAAGATACAATGAAATTTCTCATACTATATAATAATTACATTTCAAATATTAGGAGCTAGTGAAGTAATCTGTGAGGAAAGGGGAGCTAAGAGAAAAAATCTTTTGTATTGACATGAGGAAAAGTATACTTTGCAGAAAAAACTGGTTCAGATCAGAAAAATGTGGATCCTCGGAACAGGGACAAAGAGAAGGAAAATGTTACATAAAAAACAAAAACGAAGGAAATCTTCAAAAAGGAGGAAAACTTTCATCCCTGCTACTTAGTGAATGAAGCTCTCCATTTATTGCTTTGGGCACACAATAAAGCAACCTTTTGGCACACTCTAAAGCTACCTTTTGGCTTTGGGCACACACTAAAGCTACCTTTTGATCATAGTTTCAGTTTTGTCAAAAATGGTCAACAAGTTGGTAAGCAAGTATCAAAAAGATTTAAGAAAATTATCAATTTATCACGATGAAAGTAAGAAATATACAACGTAGAATATCCAGTCTTAAATTATGCTTCATCAAGGGGACTTGGTACCCCTTGTTTTCACAAAAAATTATAAAAATATAAATTTTCGATTTTGTGCGTGTTTATAATCTTTGAAACCTTCCAATTATTCTGGCAAGTTTTTGAGCTGATCTGATAACAACAATTGCAGAAAAACTATATTTTTATGGCGAATTTAACAACGCTGCAATAGCTCCTTCGATCTTTTGAATGCATTTTTCTCAGTTTAGGATTTTTGAATTTCCCACCTTACTCAAAATGCTAAAACTTCAGCCAATATGAATGAAATGACTTGATATTTTTTTTGTGTCCTTCTAAAATAGGCATGGATTTTTCCATAAAATATAAACTTTTTTTACAAATTTAAATATCGAAAAATATCCTTTTTTTATTTTACCTATCAGTAGAATAATTATATTTTTTCTTGAAAACCATTTTATTTATTATAAATCCAATGCGTAAAAAGTTAGAGTATATTACTAGGAACATTTTTTATAACAAAAATCAGGAAAAAGTATTGAAAAATGAAAAAGAATGACTTTTTTTTTTAATTTTAAGAATTTAGAGCACAATGTGAACTTTAATAAAATTTAGTTTTTACTTAGTAATATTTATATATAATCTAATTTAAAGGCTAAAATAAAAAATAAAATACGAAGGATACCAAGTCCCCTTAAGTAAACGACGGCAGAATTGCATAATAATTTCATAAATAGCTTTTGGATAAAGAGGGAGAAAGGAGAGGGGGGGGGGGGGAGGACTTTTTAAAAAAAGTTACAAACTCTCTCATTTATAAAGTGTGTTATGGTAAAAGATAAATTATGTACTTGTTTCGATGTTCCGGGAGAACGTTCTTTGAAGATGTTTTCAAATGCACTTCCTTCACATGACGAATGAGACGAGCAACATTTGGAAAAGGTCTAGAGAAAAAAACAAGACCAAATATAATTTGCTGAAATAGTAATTTGTTTTACATATTATTGCAGTAAAATAAGTGGCTTAACAGAAATTATAATAAACTTTAGACTTACGGAATGTTTTTCTTGATTCTTTGGCAATTATACCACAGGCATTGTATTTCAAATTCTATAAATAGAGAAAGTATATTTTTATTAATATTTATAGCTAAAACAAGTTTGTTTATTTTAAAGGTAAAAGACATTTTTTTTTTTATATAAACTCTTTTATTCAACTAAATTTTAATAACAAGCAGAAAATTGCCATTCTAAGTGAATTCTTTATTGCAAGCTAACTTTTCAAACCTTTATTTATAAAAATCTTCCTTGCAAAAAACAAGCTATGCATTTAAAAAATTTCTAAATTTTTATACCCACATATAGAAAACTGTTCAACATGTTAATTATTTATCACCTACACTGCTACCTTAAGAGTTAATGTAAGGCTTAACTCACTGTCGGGACCTCTGTTCTTAAAGGTCTGCTGGATATGTCCATTAGGTTCCAGAGCAAGATGTTCAATGAGATCGCTCTGGTCCTCAAACTGGTGGTCGCAATTGTCCCACAAGCACTCATAAAGAAGGTTCTCATTTCTGTCCGAAGTTGACCCCTGGGTGGATCCAGCTGGAGACTGGGGCATACCCTCACTCAAAAGCTGGGCTTGTGTTTCTTCGTTCTGCTTTTGGGCACGTTCCTCATAGTCTGTCTTGCGTAGAATGGGCAGCTGGCGCCACTGAAAAGAGAGCAAAACATAATTTTTGAGCAGTCAACAATTTTGGAACTAAATACATAATTGAGAGAGTATTAGTAATTGAGAGAGACAGCATAAAGAAATCGTACATCTATTTAATTCTTAATAATACATTGCTACAATTCTTTATAACACATCACTACAATTTTTTTATAATACATACACTCTTTATAATACATCTATTTAAATTTCATAACACCAAATTTGAATACAGACCTGGAGCAGTTTAGCTGAAAATGAGTGTTTTAAAGTAGCATAGAGCAGAAGATATTTGAAGATGTTCAGAAACAGAGCAGTATATCTGTTAGTTTCTTATGGCACAAGAATCGATTTTGGTAATGCTCTTTAGCAAATACGATAATTTGGAATCAAATTTAATGCTCTGTCAAAAGTTAAACCAGCATGCCAAAACAACCGTTTATGTGTGAGAGAAGTTTTGAAAAGACTGCCACAGCTGAAATTTTATCAGTTAAAAATCAATAAAATGCTTATATGTCACATTTAAAGTAAATAAATGTGGTTTAAGAGGGTATCAGAGAGAGTGATCATATTTTGAATACACATTTTAACAAAATGAAAATTGCTATTGAAAGGTTTAGAATGGGCTTTTTTTTTTTTAAAGAAAACGTACTTTTAGACCAGAATAGATGGATTTTGAGCTACAGAAGTGAAAGAAAAGGAATTTATTTTTTTCAATTTAAGTATAAAATATGTTCTTTAAAAGCCTTCTTTAAGACCCATTGAAAAATAAAAAATAATAAAAAGAAACTTTAAGGGGAAAAAAAACTTTTCCCAAGAACTTTTTTTAAAAAAAAAGAGGGGAGGGGGGGGGGGAAATTATGAATGCAATTGATATGTTTTTATTTTATTGTTTTTTATCGCTTGAATCAAATTACTATATTATATAAAACAAATGATGATGGGTACTTAGTGCCAATTTAGATTGACTCAAATTATAGCTGGTGGCAAAGTTAAATGAAAAAATAATAATTTTAACTAGGTCAAATATGTATTTACTAGCTGAATACCCGTGCTGCGCTACGAAATTTTACCATTAGCATTTTAGCGATCAAAAGACATTCATGTATTCTACACTTCAGATGTTTGCTTCCATTTCGATCCCGACAAATTGATTTATCAAAATAGGAACTTTCCTTTGTTGATATTTTAAACGAAATTTATAATTGTGAATAGTAAATTGGAATTCTTTATTGTGTATATGTTTGCTATTAGTTCTAAATTTCAAAGTAGTAGCTGTATTGGAATTGAGACATTAAGTTAATCCTCGTATAGTTTCAATGTTGTGTCGACTTTTCATCCCTTAAAAATTCGTTAATCAATATTGGAATGACTTATTTTTTTTAACATTTGCCCTTTTAACATTTGCACAAAATCTCAGAAATATGACTACATTGGAAGAGGAACATTCGGATATCTATCGTTTGGAACATTTAACCCCTTTTCGAACCCTTAAAGTTGGTTAATCGAGAACGGAATAGCTTACTTTTTCTATGTTTAATCTTTTTTGACATTTGTACCAATTTTTCGAGTTGTGACCAAATGGGAAGTGGGACATTCGAATAACCCTAGTTTGGAACGTTTAACGTCTTTTGCAAACCTTAAGTGGGTTAATCCAGATTTGAATGGCTTACTTTTTCTAGGTTTATCTTTATTGATATTCCTACCAATTTTCAGAGTTGTGACTATATGGGAAGTGGGATATTCGAGTTTGGAATGTTTAACCCATTTTCCACCCCTTAAAGTGGGTTAATCAAACTCAGAATAGATTAACTTTTTTATGTTTGTCTTTGTTGATATTTTTACCAATTTTTAGAGTTGTGACCATATGGGAAGTGGTACATTCGAATATTCCTCGTTTGGAACGTTTAACCCCTTTTCCACCCGAGATCGGAATAGCTTACCTTTTCTGCGTTTGTTTTTATTGATATTCCCACCAGTTTTCAGAGTTGTGACAATATGAGAAGTAGGACATTCGATTATATCGCTCGTTTGGAACGTTTAACCCCTTTTTGACCTCTTAAAGTGGGTTAATCGAGATCGGAATAGCTTACTTTTTCTATGTTTACCATTATTGGCATTTGTACCAATTTTTAGAGTTGTGACCATATGGGAAGTGGTACATTCGAATATTCCTCGTTTGGAACGTTTAACCCCTTTTAGACCCCTTAGAGTGGGTTAATAGAGATTGGAATAGCTTACTTTTTTTACTTTTGTTTTTGTTGATACTTGCATCAGTTTTCAGAGTTGTGACGAAATGGGAAGTAGCAGAGTTCATCCTAGGCATTTTTCGATTGGCGGCACGCCCTGCCTGCCCTTTTTCTATAAAAATAGCGCCCTTCTTGCCCTTTTACTATAAAAATAGCGCCCTTCCTGCCCCTTTTCCGAAAAAATTTCATCCTGAAAGAATTCGAAATTTTCCCCTCCCAACAGTACGCAATATGTAGATCACCCCTACTGAAATCGGCTGCCGCGCATGCGCATTCATGTTCAAACGTGCAACGTATGTATCAGGGACTGAAACCATTGAGTAGATGTCGATATAACGTGCTTCATTAGTAGGTGGATTGTAGGGCGCCGTCTTACAATTTCCCAAGTGCACATTAGTAAATCGAAATGGCATTTCTTATGTGTTTTGATTAAGCGTATTTCGCCGTATTTTTACCATGCCTCCTTCAAAATAGCGAAGAAAGGAATTTGAAAGGCTTGATTAACTTAGTTAAAGGTGTATAACCATCAAATGTTTACACTAAGAATTTAAAATGAATATTTACATTTGGACACAAGTGATCGCAATGTCCTCCTGTTAAATTTAGGGGGTGTTTTTGGTAATTTGCCTGTTACCAACTAATTTCTAAACATCCGTTTCATATTTAAAATTAAACATAACAGGAATGCAACCAAAATCCCAGATTATTTCCGATCTTTAAAAAAATAAAACTTCTATTATAGCGGCATGCTCGGCAAAAAAAAAAAAATCGCATTTTTGACGCTAAATTTGATCCGATTTTGAAAATAAAAAAAATGCCAAAATTTCAGGACATAATTCAAGTTCTTTAGTCGGAATACTCCTACGAATTGTGGCAGAAAACGCGTATTTCGACTAGTATGTGATGTCCCACAATGATTAATGTTAAATTTGGAGAAACTCTATTCTCTATCTGACAATAGCAAAACTAAGAGATGAAGTTTAAGGTTGATTCATTCAAACTTTAGAAAATTTTGAAAGAGTGAAAAGTTTTTATCTTAACACCAATTTTCATTATACTAAAACATTCTTATCTTAATTTTACTGTATTATAAATTGATAATTTTATAAAAATTACTATTTGATGAAAATTTTACTGTATATATTGCACTTTAATTTTAATAATTTTCTGTCTCATTCCAGCAGAATTAGGACTGAAGCATTTTATCAGTATTTTGATATCTTTTA
Source organism: Linyphia triangularis (assembly GCA_963978545.1). NCBI lineage: Eukaryota > Metazoa > Arthropoda > Arachnida > Araneae > Linyphiidae > Linyphia > Linyphia triangularis. The sequence goes on from OZ021730.1 coordinate 34,823,194, forward strand.
AATTTCTGAGCGAGTTTTTGATTCACGGATTTTTGCATTATAATTTTTTTTTCTACAGAATATTGAAAATTATTTATCGTAGTAGAAAAGTATAACAATATTGAAATTGTGGCAGAAAACGCTTATTTCTGCAATTTGCCATAAAAGTGCCCTCGTAAACAGGAAGTGCCCTTTTTTTGGAAAATATCACCCTGCCCTTTTTCATTTCTAGGATGAACTCTGGAAGTAGGACATCCGAATATCCTTCGTTTGGAACGTTTAACCCCTTTTCGACCAATTAAAGTGGGTTAACCGAGATCGGATTAGCATGCTTTTTCTATGTTTAACATTGTTGGTATTTAAGCCAATTTTCAATATTGTGGCCATGTCGGAAGTGGGACATTCGAATGTTCCTCATTTGGAACATTTAACCCCTTTTCCATCCCTTAAAGTGGGTTAATCGAGATCGGAATAGCTTACTTTTTCTTCGTTTACCTTTATTGATATTCGCACCAATTTTTAGAGTTGTGACGAAATGAGAAGTAGGACATTCGAATATTCCTCGTTTGGAACGTTTAACCTCTTTTCGAGCACTTTAAAGTGGGTTAATCGAGATCGGAATAGCTTACTTTTTCTATGTTTACCATTGTTGACATTTGTACCAATTTTTAGAGTTGTGACCATATGGGAAGTGGTACATTCGAATATCTCTCGTTTGGAACGTTTAGCCTCTTTTAGACCCCTTAGAGTGGGTAAATAGAGATCGGAATAGCTTACTTTTTTTACTTTTGTTTTTGTTGATACTTGCACCAGTTTTCAGAGTTGTGACAAAATGGGAAGTAGGACATTCGAATATCCCTCGTTTGGAACGTTTAACCCCTTTTCGACCCCTTAAAGTGGGTTAATCAAGATCGGAATAGCTTACTTTTTCTATGATTACTATTGTTAATATTTGTACCAGTTTTTAGAGTTGTGACCAAATGGGAAGTAGGATATTCGAATGTTCCTTTGTTTGGAACGTTTAACCCCTTTTCGACCCCTTAAAGTGGGTTAATCGAGATCGGAATAGCTTACTTTTTCTATGATTACTATTGTTAATATTTGTACCAGTTTTCAGAGTTGTGACAAAATGGGAAGTAGGATATTCGAATATCCCTCGTTTGGAACGTTTAACCCCTTTTCCACCCCTTAAAATGGGTTACTCGAGATAAGAATAGCTTACTTTTTCTTCGTTTACCTTTATTGATATTCGCACCAATATTTAGAGTTGTGACGAAATGAGAAGTAGGACATTCGAATATTCCTTGTTTGGAACGTTTAACCTCTTTTCGAGCACTTTAAAGTGGGTTAATCGAGATCGGAATAGCTTACTTTTTCTATGTTTACCATTGTTGACATTTGTACCAATTTTTAGAGTTGTGACCATATGGGAAGTGGTACATTCGAATATCTCTCGTTTGGAACGTTTAGCCTCTTTTAGACCCCTTAGAGTGGGTAAATAGAGATCGGAATAGCTTACTTTTTTTACTTTTGTTTTTGTTGATACTTGCACCAGTTTTCAGAGTTGTGACAAAATGGGAAGTAGGATATTCGAATATTCCTCGTTTGGAACGTTTAACCTCTTTTCGAGCACTTTAAAGTGGGTTAATCGAGATCGGAATAGCTTACTTTTTCTATGTTTACTATTGTTAATATTTGTACCAATATTTAGAGTTGTGACCGAATGGGAAGTAGGATATTCGAATGTCCCTTGTTTGGAACGTTTAACCCCTTTTCGACCCCTTAAAGTGGGTTAATCGAGATCGGAATAGCTGACTTTTTCTATGTTTACTATTGTTAATATTTGTAACAATTTTTAGAGTTGTGACCAAATGGGAAGTAGGATATTCGAATATTCCTCGTTTGGAACGTTTAACCCCTTAAAGTGGGTTAATCGAGATCGGAATAGCTTACTTTTTCTATGATTACTATTGTTAATATTTGTACCAATTTTTAGAGTTGTGACCAAATGGGAAGTAGGATATTCGAATGTCCCTCGTTTGGAACGTTTAACCCCTTTTCGACCCCTTAAAGTGGGTTAATCGAGATCGGAATAGCTTACTTTTTCTATTTTTACCATTGTTGATATTTGTGCCGATTTTCAGAGTTGTGACTATGTGGGAAGTGGGAGAATTAGTGATAAGTGAGTGAGTGGGTGAATGAGTGAGTGAGAGCTTTGCCTTATATATAGAGAGATATCCACAGATACATTGAGGCACATACGTGCCCCATTTTGTAATTCTGATTTGTTTACTAATAGAGAGCGCGATGTCTTGTGAGTCAGGCCCAGATAATTGACCTAATGATTGCTTTAAAGCATAAAAACTGCTTGGGCAACATATGTGTTTTTTATGACATTATAGACAATGAATCAGAACAGAAAGAATTTATATTAAATCAGACATTTGATGTACATTCAGCCCTTATAAGATATAAATACCTCTTTTGATCATTCAAATAGTAATGGGTTAAAATTTTAAACTTCAATTTTAGGGGAAATTGCGCAAAGGCAACACCTACCTCAGTTCCAATAAGGCGGCTGATGTCTCCGAAAGACTTGTCAGGGTTTGCTGCTATGACCGATCTTCTGACCTCACTTGCAAAAAGAATGTAGCCGGTTACAATTCGCTTGGAGTTCTTCTAGAAAAGATGTACAATCACATCATACAGTGCTCAACAAATACACAGCAGTTTAGATTAAACAAAAAGCATCATCATAAGTTGATATTAGGAAAATATACATTAGTGTTTATTAACATTATTAATAAAATATCTAAATTTATTTTAGAAGGCTAGAAACAGCCATTTTTAAAAAGACAACGAAATGGTAGCAAAATCTTGAAGTAACAAATCACTTCTTTAATTGAATAAAATAAAATGTATTCTAAGAATGTATTTCAAACTGCAAAGTGAATGCATTTAAAAACCACCAAATAAAATTGACTGATAGAGCATTTTTTTTTACAGACAGTAGTCTGACAGACTCCGAGACAGTATTGATGGCAAAGTAAAACATTTTATGTTTAGTAAGTATTGTGTCTAGATGTTTGTAATAAGAAAGCCTATACGGAGGATTGAGCATACAGAACTAGATTCTCAGCAAGAAAGCTTGGGAATATGTGTATTGCATGTCCACATGTAATGCAATCTATCGTGTGACGAAAGTGTTTCTGACCCATCATTGCTCAGAGTGGCCACTAAATTCAGGAAAAAAAGTTCTCTGAAAATTCCCTGATTTTGCTGCAATTTTTTTTCTTTCGAATATCTCCAACTTTTCTAGATGCGTACTCTTGACAAAGTACAATATATATGCCAAAGGGGTAATATGTCAATTTTTAAAAATAGTTTTTGCGGTAATGAAAAGTTTAAATTCTTCTGTAACATGAATTTTTTAACGATTACCGCCACAATTCTCCAGGTAAATGGAGCCAAAATACGTATGAATTGGGAAACATATTTTCAAAACAATGATTGCAAATATCCCTAACTTTCGTAAAATTTTAAAAAACTTCCCGACATTTTCCAGAATCAGAAAGCCCCCTGACATTTGACTGATTTCTAGGTTCTGTTTCCACTCAGTTGCTAGGCGTACCCTGCCTCTCTTAGAAGTTTATAACCCTGGTGTTGGAACACATTGTATGGGTAAAAAATTTATTTCCAAAAATATCAGTTAAAAAAAATGGAATGATACTACATGAAAGTGGATTTATAGAATGTCGTGAAGAGCGTAAAGCAGATACCTTTTTTGCAGATGATAAAATCGGAGTAGCGATGTCCAGTTCCGATACGGCCATGGGAGTCGACACATCATTTGATTCTTCGTTGTCGGTTTCCATGGTCGGACGGCTCATCAGTGGAGACAACTCCTGAAAAATATCGAAAGGATAGTGTAGCACACAATACTGTTTATGCATTTAGGGTGATTGTATTGGATTTTTGTGAGTAAAAGTTACTTTACGGCAATACTGAGCTAAACAACATCTGCAAAAATTCAGGACTTTTAAGGATCTCTAAGCATTTTCAAGGCCTTGAAAACAAGTTCAAAAATATTAAGCACTTTCAACAGGGTTCCCACTCAAATCATAGAATAAAAATCAATGACTTTTCCAGGACATTTAAGCACCTAAATCAGGGTGGCTACAGAATTTGAGAAACAAAATTCCCTGACATTTCCCTGATTTCCAGAAGACTTCTTCAAAAATTCCCTGATGTGAGCTACAATTCAAATTGAATGGAGAATTTAAAAAAAAAAAAAAAAAAAAGTTAATAAGTAAATTTAATTCTAAATAGTCAAATATAATTGCTCCATAATAAATTTACAATAAAAATCAAAACAAACATCTTTCGAGCTAGAGCATAAAAAAGAATGGAAAACATTAATTAAAAAATACAAAATTCACCAACTACAGCCATACTTGCTAACTTCAAGGTTAAACAAAACCAGTACAATGCTTTTCTTTTTAATTTCAAAAATAACACAAATAAAACATGTTATTTTCTTTAATATATGTCACATGCTGTTTCCTGTTCTTAGAATAATATCCGCACTGCTAAGTTATAGGATCATCAGAAATATAACAGAAATAATTGTTCCAGGCATAATTATGATTTCATGTAATAAATTTAAAAAAAAGAAGAAAAAAAAAGCGAAACATCCACAGGCGGTTGTGGGCAGGATATCGATGGTTTTGTTTTGTTGCGGAGAGTAGAAAAAGTTTGGAATCATCATTCTCCCAAATCGGCCAAGTAGCCAGATATTGAAGGCTTTTTAGACGGACTTAAAAAAAGTACATGAAAAAAAAAACTGTATTTAGAGCGATGACATCACAGGATCCCCCTTCATGTGACGCAAGCCGAGGTAGATATCCGCACGGGGCATGCAAGAAAGGAAACTCAAACATTTCAAAATTCCCTGATTAAAGGGTAATTTTACAAAATTCCCTGAATTCCAGGTTCTGTAGCCACCCTGTAAATAATGTTTTTAAGGACCATTGAAAATTTGTTTTCAGGTATCATGTCTATAAATTAATTTTTAATAAAGTATATTCTACCAAAAGTTACAAGTTGATGGATGCATAATACAAATATGTCGGAGAATTGCGATACGGTGCAGATAAGTGGGGGTCATGCGGGAATAGCAAGTACGAGTTATATTTTTTAGAATTTTGCAGTTGTGCATACAACATCCGCAAAAATTAAGGACTTTTAAGGACCTCTAATAATTTTCAAGGACCTTTATGCACCTCTAAGCATTTTCAAGGCCTTGAAAACAAGTTCAAAAATATTAAGCACTTTTAATGACTTTCAATGACAGTGGGAACCCTGTTAAGGGAAGAACGCTTAACAAGAAAATATGCCTACATTTGTGCTTCTCAAATAAAAGAAAACCTAGAAAATTCCTACCATTCAGCTTCACAAAAAACAATGTTTGACTATATGTCACAACTTTTGATGGGCCAACTAAATTTTGAAATACACATAACAGAGCTCACACTGGGGATGAACCCAAACATTCTTGCACACTAGATAAATGCTCTGTATGTGAGCCATAAGTTTGGTGGTGAGGATCTTGAGAATAATAAAATTGATAGCTGTAATCGATTTTTCAAAAGTGCAATAACTACACAAAAGATAACGCTGAAATGTTGTAATAACAACTCAAATCTATGTATAGAAATGAGGATTTTACATGTATTACTACTTGCTTGTAGAAAATTTTATTAAGGATTGCGTAAATTGTATGACATGTTAAAAAAAATGTGAAGGATGATTAATTAAGAGAGTTAAAAATCCAAATTTTATATTTTATTCCTTGCAGCAATGAAATATTCAGGGTCTCTTCCAAAAGAAAATGTCACAAATCCATGACTTTTCCTGACTTTCCAGGATTGAAACAAATAATTTTTCATGACTCAAGAATCACCAAAAATAATAATAATAATAACCTACATAAATTTTACTAACACGGAAATAGTAAGTAAATCAATGTATCATAAAATGATTTTTATAAAGTTTTATTTTAAATTTAAGTAAAAAATCCTTGTTTCAGTAACTTCCAAATCAAAAGAAAAAGGGAAAAATAATTTTCTATTCTTTGATATTTCAGTGTTAAAAAAGCTAATTAATTTAATCTTTAATAAAAAAGAAAGATTTGAAGAATAAGTCAATAAAAATAAATTATATAATCAAAAATCAAATGTTTTGATATCAACAATGCAAAACAGAAGACGGAAAAAATCAAAATGCAAACACAAGCTTATCAAAACTGTTCATTTCAGTTCTCATATTATGAAATTTTTTTTGTACCTACGAGACTTTGCTCGTGTGATGTCACAAATTTGGAGATCAAAAAAATTTTCATTGGTCACGATTTTCAACTGTGACTGTTGTTTCTGCCAAAACATTAATAAAAACATAGATGAAATTTTGATGAGCTGAATAGCGATCATGGCGTCACAGTTATGTGATTTTACTTAAAATTTTTAGAAATCCATGAAATTCATAGTATTTCCATGACTTATGGCCAAGTTTTTGCTCAAAATCATGACTTTCCAAGACAAAATTTACCCAATGCCCAAATTTATGACTTTTCATGACATTTCCATATGCGCAGAAACCCTGTATATTGCTTTAGCTGCAATTAAATTAGAAACAAACCAATTAAAATAAAATTTGTATTTAACACTTAATACGATTTCCTTAGCAACTTTTATAGACTAATATTTGTATTACAAATTGACTGTTTTAATGAAAAAATTTAGTTAAAAGAATAATTGAAAACCACTATGCAATCCTTATATCCTAATAAATGCAAAAGAGATAATTTACTTTTGCATTTAAATTCACTTACATGCAAAAGAGTAGGGCATTTTTGAGAGACCTTATTTGAACTAAAGGCAGGTGTGTAGGCAGGAGTTGGGATATGAGGAAATATTCCCTCCTGAAATTACACTTTTAGCTCAATAGAACAAGAAATTAAAAGAAAATTCAAATGGTTTTTTAATTATTTTATAAAGCCTATATAATTTTATACTTTATGATAATATTTAATTGTAGTTTATCTATATGGTATTGATTATACAAATAATACAGACTTGATTACGCAAATGTGTCAGTAGTTCTCGAACTTTGATACATGTTATGTGCTAGGTGCATCACATGCTTTATTTTTTACAAATAATTTGCATTAAATACTGTCTATACAAAGAGTTAATAATAAAAATAATGCATTGAGATAATTTTAAAACAATATCTCTCACTTTCAGTACAAGAAAAGAAGAGGTGCCAAAGTAAGTGGTTCATGAAGAAAGAAAGTTTGAGAACAACTAAAGTAACTCACTATAAAAATTAAATGTATTTAAAATCAACCCCAATGTTAAAAATAAAATACTTTTTTCAAAAGTTATTCTATATTCTTTACCAAAACAAATTTCTAAGTACATCCTTGGATAGCTTAACCCCTCCTTTGTCGCAATCACATGTCATATGTTCGGCTTTTTTTGCGATAGCATAGCGTACCAGCAATAAAGAGTAAAATTGCATTGTTGGAAGTTAATTTGTAGCTTTGTATTCTACCATAATATTGCTCAGACGGCGCAATGAAAGTCTGACTATTTTTTTTTATATTATCTGTGAAGTAAGCTTTTGTTAGTTATTGCTGCAATTGAAAATTATTTTCAGATTGAGTTCAGAGACTGAGTCACAGGCAATGAATTGATTATCATTCAGTCAAAAGATGACAGTGTCGATTTATCTAAAGATGGCATTCATTCAGAGTCTAGTGAATCAGAAGATGACGAAATGACTTTAGTGTGGAAATGGATAGAAGGAAATTCCATTTGTATTATTCCACAATATTATAGAAAACCTTGGAGAAGTGGTAAATATTAGTAATATCTCAATTCAGTATTTTTATTTTTTCGACAATTCTACGTTACAGATGAATGTATGACACAAATATTTTGCCTTTCCAAATTCAAGGCAGAATATTATTTTTCAGCAGTAAAAAAAAAACCTTTTTGGATCAAAAATTAAAAAAACAAACAAAGAAGGGGTTAATACACAATGGTACTCCTTTGTTATATTTTAAAATACTGCTTAACATAACCTAAAATATTAAACACAAAGTAACTAGTACACATTATAACAACAGTTATTCAGCTTTAAACATAATTCAACTAAAAAACATAACACTTATTCTACTGGCATTACTAAAAGCAGCACTAGAAACAATATATCAAATACTTGTAGCTGTAGGCTGTGGTTTAGAATATGCATACGACAAGAAATTAATTGTAACTACACACTTTCAAAATACATTAAATCTATAAAATATATTGCTAACTGACCAATTTCTCAAAAATAATTTTTAAGCCATTCTCTAAAGCAGAATTCAGAAAAATAAAAGACCATGCTAGCATGCAAACTACTCACGGAAGTACTCGGGCCTAATATCAGCTTCTTGGGTGTCGGAGCCACATGTATCACTTCGGTCTGAAAAGAATATTGAAGAAGGCACATGCAGAGATGCAATTACTTGCAGAAACACATGCACATTGCAGAACACATTCACAGTGAGACAAACGAAAAAAGACAACACAAAAAGAAAAGAATATCAACATGCAAATAATCAGCGTGCATTTGGGAAAGTAATAAAAAATTTAATTCTTCTAAACGTAGAAAAATCAGTTCTAGTTTAGTTATGTGATGGGCAAGAATTTTTTTTTAAACTAACCCTTTTTTACATAGTTTAAAAGTATATTTAACTTATGGACTTCATAAATGAAAATGTCATGGCCTATTAGACTACATATATATCAAAATGAACAGTTGAAAATAACTCGGGTAAAAAAAAAATTGTCCCATCATACAAATATTTGTTTGAAATTATTAGTATATTTGTTGAATAATGGTGACCATACATTAATATCTAGAATAGAGTTCCTTTTAATTAAAGCTGATGTTAATAAAAGGATCCATAAAATCAGTAAAAATGTAATTATCATGCAATCTAGTAAAACTATTTATTCTTCTGCAGATATGCATTTCACTACTACTTCTTACAGTAACATATTCAATACAAAATAAAATATTATGAAAGAAAAAGTTACCTTTATTGGAGTTATAGGTTTACGGAAGAAATAGAATTCATCCTCTGTAACATTTGACGTTAAAGGAATCTTCTGAAAAATTGAAATGTTTAAAGTAAAATAGAATAGCCCTTATTAGTCTAGATTTAATAATATCAAATAATGGTAGTCCATCGACTTATAATTAGTATCAACTCTTCAAACAAAATTAAAATAGTAACAGATCCTTCTTAAGGTAAGCTTGGGACCAACACATTGATTTTCGTAATTTGCCAAATTTCTAGTTCACAACTAAAAAAAATTATCCATTAATGAGGCAGCTGTTTTAGAACAATGAAAAAAAAAATCTCTCCATTATAAAACCTTAATCTGTTCACAAAAACCAAATAACGGTAAACATTGTCTTTTTGATAATATGAAGAGAAAAGTAAACATTGTCTGCTTGCTCAAAATGTGTCTTGCTGTGGTAAAAACATTTTCATCGCTATGGTTTATAAATACACTTGCAGAGGAGACAAAACAACACACATTTTCTGTTGTTGTTTTTTTAACAAAAGAAAAGATAATTTTGATATGCATTGTACAGTTTTAACATTTCACTTTATTTTAATTGTTTTATGTGTTTTGATTTTTCTTTCCTTTAATACTGCCAGAACATAACGTTTGGAGGAAAACATTTGCCTTTTTATCATGCCTGTAAAAGTTCATTCATTAACATTATACAATGATCAATTGATATTTTCTCTTAACGTTAGTCATCGCGACCCTCGAAGAAATAATCAATATTTTAATTTGGGTTCATCACCATGTTAGCTAAGTGCAGATGAAAGTATGGACTTGTAGGACAGCTGCTTGGAATGATAGCGTTAAATCAACTTTCAAAAAACAAACTGTGTTAAAGTGTGCATTAAGCACAGAATATGCATACAGAGCATGGTTTGTACACTTGAAGGAGAAAAAAAATGCAAGTACTTTTTAAGCACTTTTCAAGGATGGCATTATCAACACAAATACATAAAAAAAAAAATCCCAAATTTTTTTTAATTGGCAAACGGTACATGTTCAAATCGAGTATATAAGGGAAAAAATGTTTTTTAGATTTCACCTAAAAGAAAATTTTAAGGTTACAATAGAAAAAAAACCTTCTAATACATCAGAAGCAGTATTGTGTCCCATAAAAACAGAAGTAAAGTAGCTAGTACTCACTTGGTAACTATGCCAATATCGTATGTGAACATCCATTTAATTGTCGCAAATAATAATACAAAAGTCTTATTGATTAAACTGTCTTCCAATCTACTCTGAAGGCTCGATTACAAGTACTGTATAATATGCATTTTTTTTTCTCCACAAAAAAATTTAGAATTTAAATGCAATCACGCTATCGGCTAACATGCAATTACATAATTTATCAATGCTTTCATTTAATTCATAAGAGTCATGATTTTTTTCTATGTCCATAGTATTTCCGTATCTAAAACTTCGTTTTCAATTACATGCGCCTCCATCATGCTGACGTAGGAGTATTTTTTATAATTAGAAATAGTTTGAATAATCCCTATTAAACTTCTTAAAGAAACTAAATCCATTTTTTACTCTTTGCATAGTTTTTTAAATCAATATCTCCCATCATGACATTTTTGACACACCAAGTACATGGTGCAAAACGAGAATCTAACACATAGGTTTCAATATTATATTCTGGCTTTTCTAATCAGCTTGAATTGATATTTTTAGAAAATAAAATGAAATTCAAGCACTTTAAACGCACTTTTACAGAATTCAAGGTTCTTTAACCCTCTGAGAGTCAAGGGAATGGGCGAAATTATACAGTTGTTTTCCCTGCAATAATGTTTAAATTTTATTTCTGATCTAAATATATAAATTTTTTAAATTATTTTTTATTTATTTTGTTTTAAGTAGGTTTTAAACTATCATCCTATAAAAAGATTTAAAAAAGATTTTATTTTATATTTTATTTATAAATTTAAAAAGGTTGTGTATTGCTGGAAAAACTGGGGATCAAATGACGGATATATACGCCCGTGACCCTCAGAAGGTTAAAACGTACGAACCATGACAGAGGCTTCTTTTTGTATGCATGTGCATGGAGCGACTGCAGGGTTTGTAACTAAAAAAGCAAAATTGTTCGAGACTGAATGATAAAGGATCCATCACTGTTGTAAAAAGAATTAACTACTCAATGAAATAAATCTGCACTTCAAGCTTAGAAAATAGACTTAAAAAATGAATGAAAAATTTACTAAGTACAAAAACAACTAGGTTACAGTATAAGGAAATGTACAGCAAAATAATAGAAAATTTCATTTTTAGACATCTAGTGTGTAAAAAAAGTGAACACTCAATATTGCATAATGCTTATTCATTTTTAAACTAATTAGTTTTCAGTCTAATACCATACAAATACATAAGGTATTTCTTTCAATATTTTCTTAACAGACAATGTATTGATCTCTCACACTCCAAATTACTTTATCTTTAAGTATGAATTCTTCTGATATAATATTTTCTCTGAAACAATTTAACTTTCAATTAGTGGAAAGAAATTTGCCTTTGAAAATATTTTTAAACTACTCTGCTAACCTTTCCAAGTATTTAAAAAATATATAAGTGCCATTAAAAAACAACTTATAAAATTCTGCACCTAAAGAAAGCTTTTGTGCTTTTAGAAAAACGACATATGTTTTAATTCAAAATATTTTATAAAATTGCAAAAGAGAAAAAGAAAATTTGTCAAAATAGGACCCCATACATACAGGAAAACACATTTTGTTTCAATTATTTTAAAGTTAAGTTAAAACTAATACACTTCCCAATTGACATGTAAAATAAAACCGTGACTTAAATAGTTAAAAGAAGTTTTATTATTTAGTTACTACTTTAAGTAAATGTTATTATATCTAACTATAAAAATGGAAACAAAAAACTTACTCGTAAACCCTTCGTTAGTTTTCGAATTTGCCTTTCAGCTTCAAGGTAGCGACACTCGCAGATGTATATATCTTGCTCTGGAATTTCTGTTGGTCTCTCTATAAGAAAAATGAAAATTAAATTAGATACCAGGTATACATTTATACAATAATAACAAAGTTTGAAACTATAAAATTAGGAATTAATAAAATAATTTAGAAAAAATAGGTGCTTTTAATGCATTAATTTTTATAAATAACCATCAGTAAAAAAACAAGCATATTTAAATTGTATTTATATTATGTATTAAGTTTTGAAAAAAGAGACAAATGCTTATCCCTATTAAAATTGAAGCAAATTAGTGTTAATCATACTTTTAAACACATCAAAGTATTAAACAAATTTTATTTCTTCAAATTGTTTAATCAAAGCCACCAAGATTCATTACAAAGAAATTTTCAAAAATGTTTACCCCATTCAAATTTAAGTCCTACCATAATTCATTATCACTGTATTGTTAAATTACATTAGTAATGGCAATGGTTCAAGGGAAAGTTTTTTCTTTTCGCAAGACATGGTAATTAGACAAAACTCTCGAAAAATACTTTACTTAACTATTCTTTAACCGTGTTAATTCAAGTTGATTGAGGACATTGGCAACAAAGTTGTTGAATAGAATCGAGCATGATTACTCCTGAACTATGAGGAAAAAAGTTAGTTCACTATACAAAATTTGCATCTAGCATAAGTTTCCAGGGATACTGAAGTGACATTGAGTCATCTTTATTAATGTAAAAGAGTGGAGTCCAATTCAGCTCTCAACGACTCACAGCACCGAGGGTTTGAGCATGTGAAGTCTTTGGAATAAATCTCGATTGCGGTGGTCGCTTTGAAAGTTCTACTTCGAAAAGTAGATATGAAAACGATGGTGGCAAACGGCTATTGTCAATTGTCAGGCAGCCTAGTTAGTTTTCCAGAATTTCTCTCATTAAAAACATTAAAGAAGGAAAGCCTTTTTTAAAAGACCTCCCAATATTTTGGTGCAGTATTACCCTAGTAAAGCTCTTACGCCAGATAATGTTTAAAGCAACAAACCTTCAATTCAAATACAAAGGAGATTTTTCTACAAAAAGGTTTGTGCTTGAATGAACAGAGAGATAAATTGGGGGTCGGAGGAAGGTGAAAGAGAAGGCAATGTTTCATAAGGCCTTTCACCCTGCTGAAAGGCAGTACCTGAAAATAGTTCTAGTAATAACAAGTAAGTAATACTCAATTTATTAGTTACATGAAAAGTGTCGAAAAACTGGCTCCCAATTAAAAGTTCATAACTTGGAAACTGTTACTCATAGAGCATTGAAACAACTTACAAGTTTATTGGATAGTTAATAAAATTTGGAAAATCAAACAAAAAATACAAGTTTAATATATTACCGTTACGGTGAGGTGAGATGCATTTGCTTTTGAAAGTAATGAACAGAATAAAATATATACAGGGTTTCTGCCAATCTTAAATGTCCCAAATCCCTGACTTTTCATGACTTTCCATGACTGAAGCAAATGATTTTCCATGACTCAAGAAATCACATTAAAAACATTGAACCTGACTCAAGAATTTTATTATTTTACTAACGTAACATAGTAAATTTTACTAACGCAACATAGTAAATTTTACTAACGCAACATAGTAAATAAATTATTATACATGATTGTAAAATGATTACTATAAGTTTTATATTGAGTAAAAAATCCTCATTTCATGTAAGTAAACTAAGCATAGAAAAATAATACAGTAAAGGTGTTTAAAACAGAGCGAGGTGTGTAGCAGAGCTATTAAGGGTAAATAAAACCGGAAAAAAATTTGATGGAATCAATTTGAAATATTAAGGAATTTAGGATTCTAATATATTCTGTTAACAGAAAACACAAGGCAAGAAGAAAAATATTCATGTTTGTAAAGGATGCAGTTAGATTGAAGTTGAAGAATTTCTTTTTAACAATAAGGATGCGAGCTGCCGCGCTGCTAAGTTATAGAATAACTAAAAATCTAACAGAAATAATACGTAAATAATTAGGGTTCTCATACATTCTGTTGACAAAAAACAAGTTTAAAAATAACCATGCTAGTAAAGGATTCAGTCAGATTGAAGTTATACGAACGGCAAGCGTAAGCGACTGTCGGCAGAACAATGGAGCGGCACCGCTTGCGTTAAGGTGTACATTGATTACAACGGAAGAATGGGTCCGGCCGGCAATGATGAACATGAGCGTCTGGACGAAACAATTTGCCGCTTCATCTTACCGCTTCCCCCAGACATTAATTTTCGTTCACCGTCCATTACAAGATTTTCGTGACTTTGATTTCAGAAGTTCAATACATTCCATGTTTATGGAATGACAAATATAATGATTTTAAAAATATCGTTTTGATTTTACATTAATTCAAAAATGTTTTATTTGGACGTATAATTTGAGAATTTTGGTTTTAGATATATCATCTTGTAGATGATAATCACTTAAAATGAAGCGCCGTAGCTAGTTCAAATTTTATGCAATTCCTTTATTTTTCCAGCATAGTGAAATTCCCTGTTCTGTCGCCACCCTAGATATCTACAAGAGACTTTTCCAATAAATGCAGAGGAATAGGTACTCACCTTATATTCAGTAACGAAGATACGTCGAAACCAAAAGAAACAGCAAAAAATAATTTTCTATTCTTAGATATTTCAGGTGTTAAAAAAGCTAATCAATCTTTAATAATAAGTAAATATTTGAAGAAGGAATAAGAAAATATAAGTAAATTAAATAATCAAAAATAAAATGTTTTGGTATCAACAATGGGGATCCCCAACAATGTAAACCAGTAGTCCCCCCCCCCCCCATACGGATTTAAAAACCAAAAGCAAAGATTATCAAATTAATTTATTTCAGTTCTTACGTTAATTTTTTTTTCACCGGAAACTATTTGTGTGATGTCACAAGTTTGGAGTTCAGAAATTCTTTTCATTGGCCGAAGTTTTTAACTGTAACCGTTGTTTCTATCAATAAAGTAAATAAAAAAGCAGATGAATGATGAATCGTCGAAGTAACAACGAATCGCGATCATGGCGTTATGACGTCATAGTCACGTGATTTTGTGTAAGATTTTTAGGAATCCATGATATTCACTGTTTTTCCATGACTTATAGGCTTTTTTTGTTCAAAATCCATGACTTTCCATGACAAAATTTACCCAATGTCTAAATTCATGACTTTCCATGATTTTCCCTGACTTTCCATAAGCGCGGAAACCCTGTATATATGATTTTTTCTTAGCAAGAAGGCTACACTGCATTGAAACATTATAGCATCTGAGTAACTTGGAGCTATCAAAACTTCAAGGAAGAGCACCTTCCATAAGAATTTTCAAGGGGAAACTGCCATGCATTTTCGTCTCAAATAAAAGAAAATATGAAAAACTGCAAACAAAGCAAAACTCAAACAAAAACTTGAGAACAAGACCATAATAAAATGTTTTTTTTTACTTGATGGGAGTTTTCCATAATTCCTTCGATTCAAATTTTTGATAAGAAAAATGCATGGCAGTTTCCTCATGAAAGACATTTTTCCAGGAAATTTTTATATCCCTTGAGTTGCCCAGATATCTCAATTTGTAAAACATCAAATACGACTTATTCAATTCTATGGTTTTAAAAGCGACTGGAGTGCTTCCTACCAATAAAAGAGTAAACTAATCTTTTTATTTGACTTTTCGAATTTTAGTTAATATCTAACAATCAATTCAGCACCCTATAGGTGATGGTTTTCAAGATACAAATTTTTAAAAACTGGATCTCACTTTTGAAACACCCTGTGTATTCATTCAGAACTAATGGGCAGGCATGTTTTCTCCAATCTTTTTCATAATGAACTAGATGCAATCTCGTGTTCCAATACTGATGCACAATTACAATTATTAAAACAGTCAAACAGAGATTATTGAATCAATTCAGTGTAGTTAATATGGAAAAAATAAGAAGATTAATGTCCTATAATAGGAAAATGTTTTAAAATGAAAGGCATTCTTTCTATGCAGCTTTTAAAAAGAAAGAAGCTGAACTTCATATGAAGGCAATAAAAACCAGCAATAAATAACAAACTTTTCAAAAATTTCATAAGGCAAACAACTTCAAACTACAATTAAACTATTTTGATAAATAGGCAAATCTAATTAAACCCAGTTATTTAATTTTTTAGACATTCAAAGTACGGAAATTTCGGTCAAAAAAGTTGTAATCAGTATTTTTGCTGAACAGTATCATGTAAATCTATATCAAACGTGTCAATGAAACTAAAAAACTGTTAACAATGAACTTACTTGTGCAATAGTCCTTAAATTCCAGAACAGCACAGTGACCAATGACACTGAGGAGTGGATTTGTGTCTTCGATGGAACTGAGAAAAACCTCTTGACGAAAGAAGAGCCGCGTTGGTGGGTGCTGGACTTCTTGAGGAGTCACAAACCAGGGGCCATGATAATAAGCGTTGCCCCTGAAAGAGGATAAGAAAAATTTAATTAACATACAGCATGATATATTTCAAAGGACATGCTACTCTTGATAAAAATTAATAAAATTTTTAATCCACCATATATTTAAAAATCCCACATTTTTTACCACAAAAACTGTTGTATTTCTGATCTCATGATTAAACATTTTTAGAGAAAATTGGAAAAATAAGGAAAGAAATTTTATTAAATGATATTAATGAAGTTAATAAAATTTACAACAATGATAACGATTGTATAGAAGAATATATTTTGTAACTTTCTTAGATACAAGTTTTTGTTTCTTTTTATACTTTAAGGTATAAAGTTTAATAAATTGATATGCAATTGTTGATAAACTGCTTAATCATAAACCAAAGAATCTACAGATGATGTGCTCAAACAAAGATAAAGTCAGGTCGTCTGAAATGGATTTTGTGTAGAAACTTTTAGTTATATGTTAGTAATTTTCTTACTGTTTTTAAAATCAGTAAAAGTTAAATAGAAACTATTTTGCAACAAACACATACCAAATATTCAAAAGATCACTTGATGACAGTAAATAAGTTTGCAGTTATATTACAAATGTTCTATCACCAACAGGCAATATAATTTATAATTCAAAACAAGGATGATTGATTTGCTTAAAATCAAGGAGCACTTTTTGTTACATATCAAAACAATATTAATATATAATTACATTTTGTCAATCCACATTCTATCTATTCGTCCTATGAGAGATTTATTATGCTCTGTTCGTACATAACAACAGTCACCTAGAATAATACACAATATGTCAGGGAAATAAATTTTGGATACAAGCACAAAATCAGAGTAAAATAAAAAATAACTAAAACTATAAGTCACATTCAATGTAAAATATTTTAACTTAAAAAAAAAAATAATAATAATAATAACAGGGGTCAAAGTGACAAAATAAAAATATATAGGATTTTTACAAAAAAAATATAGAACAATATAAAACATCAAATAAATGCCCACAGTCTCTACTGAACTTTAAAATTAACTCGTTATATATTTTATTAATTAAAACTTTAAATGAAACGTTATTGAAATGAATATACAAGACGAACTTAGGAGGACAGTACCAATTAACATAAAGTATCCTTTTTAGGAGAGGAATATCTATAATCAAGTACTTAGAAAATAACTGTCTCCCTTTAAAACTCATTATACTGAATTTAAGAGAATAGAAAACACGCCGTCAAAACAAGAATCGCCTGATCCTGATATGTCATCCTTTATTCGTTATTACCTCAATATTCCACACACACCCTTAGTATTCATCAATAAATAAGTTTTATTAATTACATTATTTGCAATCTTGAGTCTTCCAGCATCTATAAGAGCTTTGAATGCTCCAATTTCTTTAAAAGTATTTTCTTTTTATCCCCATTTCCTGTTTAGGTTAAAATCAACTGTACGATCCCCTTTGGTGAATTTAAAAAAAAAAAAAAAATCGCCAAATTGAAAAAGGCAGTGCCGCCAAATCCAAATGACGTCAAAACACATTCGGCGTCAAATCGCCAACTTTCAAAAAGTAGCCAAGGGGGACCGTACAGTAAATCTTAACCCCTGTTAGCTTTGCAGTCTTTTATTGGTTCAGATTTAATATTTGGTGTCGGATGGATTGGCGGCGGAAAGAGGGTGATTTAGCGCCGATTGTGGCAACCCGTTGACTTGGTTTTCCGGCACTTGGACAACACAACGTTTTGACGTGATTTTCAATGTTAGTGACTTTATTAAAATATCGCTATCCGACACCGAACAGTAAATCTTAACCCTTTTATTTCCTGACATCAATTACTGACTGAGCACTCGAAATGTCGTTCTTTCAGTCCTGCAAGTTGTTTTTATCTGTTGTTCCCGTGGCAGAGTTTTGTTTCTGCATATCTTTCTTTTTTGCTATCTTGCTGCATTATTACCAATTAATTTACAATATTGGAAGAGAAAACAGATCAGAAATTCAAGCCCGTGAGCTATGAAAAAGTTATCATGTTTACACTTCACAACTCTCGCGGTCCAGTTGAATTGAGTTGAGTTCTAGCTTGTGTAGTGCAGCACGTGACGTTACAAGTAATAAGAAGCAGCCGCTTACAAATATTGCTCAGGTCTCTTTCACTTACGATCGCGGCAAAGAATCCGAAATATAAAAAATCACAATGAACGGCGCCGTTATTACGAATTCGAAGAAAATATAGGTCGAATCAACGTAGAAATATAGGATAATAAAAAATATAAAATATAGGACAATAAAAAATATAGGATTTATAGGACATATAGGACGTCTGCGACCCCTGTAATAACTGATCATAATAACATTTGTTTGAAATTCAAATATTAGTGGGTATTAACCAGGGTGTATACACATATTTTGGAGAGTAAAAAGGTTACAGGAGTTATCAAGGAGAAATCAAGTGGTGTTTCAGTTATTTCTGAGTAGAATTTCTACGTACTTACTTCATAAAAATTGCCAGAAAAGAAAATTTAAAAATTTATTTGCTCAGTATTAAAACTCCTTAAATTAAGAAATGAAAAACAAGCAACATCAATGTCATAGTTTTAAATGTTCATTTATAATATTACTTAAAATATTTAAGAAGAAGCAAATAACTTTATTAAACATAATAAAATAAACGAAATGTAAATTTCTAGGAATAAATTCTCAATTAGTTTAATATCCCACGTAAAGGTCATAGTCTTTAAAACTAACTATAATGACAATCTAGATTTTAGTGTTGCATATTAAAATTTAGAGAACATAAAAAAAAATCAATTTACCTAGTTTGTAAGTTCCTGAAGGTATAGTATACTGCTCATAATAAGTAGCACCTTCTTCTGGATTCTGAACTTCACAAACCAAATTCTAAATAAAACAAAATGAAAGTAAGCATTTTGTAAATAGGTGCTAATGTAGATCTTTAGCAAAACTAAGTTAACACAACAGAATAGCTCTGTAAGAATGTATAATTGTATTTTGAAACAATATATATTCTTTAATTTAGAAAAAAAAACATACAAATTTAGAGTTACTTATTTTAATAAACCAAAACAATTTGGCATTAAATGTCGATTAGAGGAGACATATATGAAAATTACAAAGACAAATACTTAATAGCTTATTCATTTTAGATAAATGGATAAGCATATTCATAAAAAATATAAATAAAACAGAAACTCGCCCACTTAAATCAAACTTTTGAATTTTAAACAATTCAGATAATATGAATAAGAATGAATAGTTCATTTAAACCAACTTCTGAGTAAGCACGTGTACTACATATAAGTTATTACAATTTGTCACTAAGTCGATTTTGAAGTTTAATAATTAATTTGAGAACCGAGAAACTCAGTGAACGAAAAATAGAATGTTTAGCAATTTTGATGGAAAAAAAAGTTGGTGCTTAGCATTTATATAATAGTTACAAATAGTTTAGTAGTCTTTGTAAGCAATCAAGCATTCCATAGAGTTTTATAGCTTTATTTGAAGAGCATATATCCAGTTTTTTTAAAAAAAAACTATGAATAAAATAGTGACATTTTTTATGCAAGCAAGACTATCTAGGCAGGCAAGTTGCTAACTGAGAAAATTTTAACAATAACAATGTCCCAATTTTTTTTTTTTTTTTTTTTTTTTTGCTGTCTTACAACTAGCTTATCCACCAGATTTCTCAAATAAAAGATACATTGCACAAAATAGTAGATGAAAAAAATCAATAAAAAAAAGGAAAAGAAACTCCCTTAGAATTTTCACAAATAATAAATAAAATTCATGCAAGTATTTTTAGGTCGTAGACAAAATATTGCATAAGGGAAGCAAAGAAAAAGCTTAGCGTATTTTTTTTTTTTTTTTTTAAATTCTACAAGAGTTATAGGACTAATGTTTTCAGTAGTCACTAGTTAAAAAACTAGGGGTGTGGAACATAGCACAACTTTCAATTACACTATAATATTGGTAATTGCAAAAAAAAATTGATAAGGTGTTATTTGCCGTTTTCATATTTCCACTCCAGGGTGGCCACAAAAGTTCCCTGATAATTCCCTGACAGATTTCTAAAAAATTTCCTGATTTTTCCTGGGCAAACTTTTTTCAAATTTCCCCAATTTTCTTAGGTTTTCCAGATGTCTGGACACCCTGATCAACTACAACATGTATGCTAAAGAGATAATATGCAATTTTTTAGAAAAATAGTTTTGCTGGTAATGAAAAGTTTAAATTATTCCTTAACATTAAACTTCTAATGGCTTACCACTACAAATCTCCAAGTAAATAGTGCCAAAATATGGATGAACGTGCCTTAAACAATACAAAATCTCCCTGATTTTGATGAACTTTTAAAAAGTTCCCTGACATTTCCCTGGTTTTTTCTATAATCAGAAAGCTCCCTGACATTTCCCTGATTTCCAGGTTCTGTGGCCACTCTGCACTCATTTATAAAAAAATGGCCAGTTTGGCGATATTTTTGGCAATAATTTTTACATGGGCAGAAAAAAACTGTGCTAAAATGGCGAAATTGGTAATGTTATTCGATAGGCGGCATTGCATTGTCCTTTTATGTGCATGAAACAGAAAAAATCAATCGTTGATAGGTGATGCTCAAGCACAGAGAGCTCTGTGTAAAAGGCATTCCTTTTTCACATTTTATGCTTTTATGGCATTTCAGAAGTAGGGACGATTAGAACACCTTAAGAGGCATAAGCACAAAGATTTTAATCGAAATCGTTAGAGCCGTTTTTTAGCAATTGCAGAAAAACATAAAATTTCATGATTTCAACTTTATGCGCATGCAAGATTTTGCCGAAAACCTTAATGGTAGGTCCCATAGTTACCACTAACCTGTACACCAAATTTGAACATTGTGGGTAATTTGTTCGAAAGTTATGCTGACTACGTACACACAGACATTTTTCTAGGCCACTTTTTTGAAATCAGGATGTTCCAAAATGTGGAGAAATGCAAAAAAAAAAAAAAATCTAATTTTTATTGACCGAATACTATACTTTCATTACCCTATGTAAACATATGGGTAAATGAAAACAACAAGGTGAAGTAAAAAACAAAATTTCAAATAGCAATTCAATCTAATTGATACTAAAAAACATAATAATATCAGGGCATACTTGAATCTGAGTAACAACACTATATAATGAAAAGAAAACTAAGCATTACTTACTGGTCGTGGTTTCATTACAACATCCAAATCTGGTTCGTCATCATTACTGTCTTCTCTGTGTTTTTCAAAACCATCTTTAAACATAGATGGAACTCGAATAGCATCCACTTGTTCTTCTCTGGGTACTATGCGCACATGATCGTTTGCCATAAAGTTCCAAATCTGGAATTGAAGGGAAGATAATGCACTACACGACAAATTAATACATTGAAAACAAATATTCTTACAAACATGATTTTCCATTTAAACATTCCATTACTTTTTTAATAAGAGTTTAAAAAAAAATGCTCTCAAAGAAATTGGATTAGTAATAAGACAAATCACCTAACGCAACTACTTTCCATGTTTATAAGATTTCATAAAATTTCTTACACTTAAAAAATAAGTTAAAGATGTGAATAAGTTTATCAAATTACGGGACACAATTATTTTAAGTGTTAATAAGTACAGGTTGGTCATAATTTATTTCTAATGATTATCAAAGAGGATGAATAGCTACCAAAAAATATTAAGGTTGTGATTGTGAAATTGTGTTAGCTCTTATAGTTACATAAAAGCAAATATTATAATTTATAAAAACCAGTTGAAAAAAAAAAATTATTGCACCCAAACTGGCAACTGAAATACAACTCAAGTTTTATTTTCCCCTGCTGAAAATAATTTCAAAATAGCATAACGATTTCTGAGTGTTTATGCCCTTAAGGACAGGCACAATTAATGAAGACCAGCATTATTATTTTGTCCCATGAATTTTAACAAGTACATGCTTAACTTTGAAACTTGACTTGCATTACTTTAAAAGTGATTTTTACCTTTATACAACAGCAAGTTACATTTTCCCTAACATTGAACTTCAGATTTACAATCAACAATCTGATAAATTATAACACAAGTCTTGAACCCATAGTAACAAGGTGTATACAAAGTTTTAGTTTATACATAATGCAATGGTTCAGGCATATATTAAATTATGCAACAACCTAAAACATGCTGATTTGCTGGATTAGAATAAGCAATTCATATAGTCTAGTAACTGGCATCTGCCTGTATGACACACTTTCAATGAACAAACAAAAATAATATTTAAAGAATGATATTGTCATTATGGCACAATATTTTTGTTAAGGCCAAAAGCATAAGTATTACTACAAACCTAAGGCTTATTAAGATTTAAACACATGCTAAAACAAGAAAAAACATGCAAGAATGCAATTGAATTAAAGAGGAAATTAGAAAGAGGAAGGAGGTTCGCTACTTCAGACATCTGACTATCAAAACAAATTCAAGCTTTTACATGTTCACCAAAATACAAGGAAAAGCAAGCTCATTTAATATCTAAAATTAGCTTACGAACAGTTTAACATAAAATAATGAATTCCAAATATCCGATATAGCTTTAAAATGATTTTTTTTTTTTATAATAGGTTGTACTAGTACAAACCCATCTTGATGTGCAAATACAAAAATTTTCTGCACATAAAAGTGCACTTAGCTTTGTATAAATGGATGGACTTAGTTTATAAATTAATAATAACATAAAAAATAAAAAAAAGCGCTAATATTTTCATGAGAAAGAGATTTTACAGTTCTGTTATAGCACACAGAAGAAAAGCATAGAAATATAAAAATGTTATGCAAACACTGAGTTTTGTTTAAAAAAAAAAAAAAAAAAAAAAAAATTCTTCTCATGTCTAAATTTATAAAACTTGCAAGATACTTCAAAATTTAAAAATTCCAATACTTAGTGGTTTCATTGTTATTTTTATAACATTTCAAATAATTTAAACTGGTTGTAAATTATCAGCATCATATTAATTTTTCTTAATGATTAAAGTTTACTTACAACCTTCTTTTCATTTTAATAAATTAAACACATTTCATTGCTTTTTTTTTAATCAGATACTGATGTTAAACACTTCAATGTAACTTTGTGTGTGTAAAAGTTTATGAAATGTAATGTGTGTGAAAGTTCAACTCTTCAATCTAATCAATTTTAAAACATCAAGCACACTAAATTAAAAAAAAAGAAAAAAAAAAAGAAGAAAAAAAAGATTGCAAATACCAAGCAAATTCCCAGAAATCTAAGCTATGAAATGAACATCTCTATCTAAGTCATCGAAAAAAAAAATAACACTTTCCACTTACTTTTTTAACTTCACTTACTTTAATCTTTTTAAAGGCTTTTGCTTTGGCAGAATACCTTGACTCGCAAACATAAACATCTTTGAAGTCAAATTCCTGCCAATGTAAAAGTATACAGCGTTAATGAAAATATACATCAACAAATAGGTAGAGTTAAAAACAAGAGAACGCTAATACTTACAATTGGTCTTGTTTTGAAATAATCCTTCACAAACATAACATAGCACTTGCCGATAACTTGATTTAAAGGAGTGGTGTTATAATTATCGCTTTTAAAAACTTCCTAAAAATCACATTTAAACTTGTTAAAAGTATTTAAAAAACATGACAAGAAAAATAAAAAAGTAATTCCACAATTAATTTAAGTATGGTTTTAAAATATGTTTGAATACAAAGTGTACAATGGAAATAAATCCTAAGTAATGATTAGAAAACAATTTAAATATAGTTTTGCAATCAATCATATCCAAAAAATATTTACATACATACTTAACGTTAAAGACTGATACTAAGAATAATATTCTTATCGTGATATCGTAAACACTTATTATGAAAATGTAACATGCCTTTTCTAGAAATTTCCTAGTGGCTAAATGGAATGTTTCATTGGGGCGATAAAACCATCCACCATAAATCCACTGCTCCCCCTTATTATCCTGCCAAAGCTTTTCCACATGCATTATATGTGGTTCCATGCCCTTTTCCCTAGAGAGACACAGTAGAATGATTAAATGTTGGCAATTGCACAAGTTCATTCATATACAAAAATAATTTATCAAGAATCAATGAAAATTTTCATCAACAACCTCAGCTAACTAGACTCCAAGTTAAAGTAATTGAATAATTTGATTTTTTATACAGCCATTTAGTCATTTTTAAAGGCAATTCCCTCTGCCCCTAAGATTCAATCGTGTAACATCAGAAAAGGAATTGTGGACATGACATTGTTACCTTCAATTTAAGGGACTTGATGGTGATTTTCAAAAAGTAATATGATATAATTTTCATCCTTAACTTCATATAGGATGATCAAGCAGAATATATTTGAAATTTCCTAGTTATCTGTACTTTTACAATAAGGTAAATGTTCACTAATGAAAGCTAAATTTAACGAAATTCATTAAAAGAAATTTAAATTTTTCTAAAAATTAATAAAATTATGGATGGAAAATGTCATTATTTCCTTTTGAGGATTTTTATTTTAACTTATAAATGAAGAAAAAATTAGCTTCTCTGATATAATAGCATGCTTTCAAAAATCTCCTGATATTTTCATGTTTTCCCTTTTGTATGACACCCTTGTCATAGATTGCTAAAAATATCTATAGGTTGCAAATGTACAAACTTCTTTACTTAAGTACATTTATTTTAAAAATTACACTTTACAATTAACACAAATTTGGCAACATACATTTTATATTAGACTAAAGAAAAGAATATTCATGTAGTTAAATGGATCAAATTATAAGAATTATACTGCAGTGTATGCAAATAATGACTAAAAGTAACAAACCTAGGTTCAATATAAACAAAATCACCAACATAGTAGGTTTCATTTTGGAAAGCAGCACTGTCAGAGCTTGAGATTTCATTCCTTGTAGTCTCTTCCTATGGAGAGAAAAAGATTTTCAAAATATTAAAATTGTGTCATCAAACACTGCAAAGTTAAGAGAATGAATTATAATTATTTTAACTCAGTTACTATGAGTAAAAGATAATAAAATGTACTGTTAATTTTTATAATATGGAATATTTTATATATGCACTTAAAAAAATTACTTCCATAAGTAAAAGCTTTTGTCATAAACTGTATTGATATCAATTCATTGATATTTAAGTAACAATAACTTGAAGAAAAGTGACTCACAATTTGATAAGTATAAATAAGTCAAACACATAGTGTTTCAGCCTGTCATAAAATATGTTCATTGAATTCGCGTAGTAACATAAAATACACAGGAAAAGGCTTAAGCTTATTTCCAGATTAGATTAATCAAAAATTAAACTTTGAGTACAGTAGAAATCTAATTCATGCATAAAACAATACAGTATAAATGAGGTTATGTACTTTAAAATTTGTTTTGTAATAAATGTAACAGGTATCTAATAACAATTTTTCTCTACATGTTTGTAATTGTGGAAAACAAAAGAAAACCCTACCTTCTGTTCTTGCTTAACCTCTAAATCTGCCTCCTGCTGCTCTCTGGGCAATTTCTGTGCCCGCAAGGTCTCCACAGAGGCTTGCAAGTCAGCCTCTGTGTACTGCAGTGCAGGAGAAAGCAGCACCTCTCCACCTCGACTCAACTCGTCTCTACGCTTGATGAAGAACGACTGCAGCTCCACTGAATCTTCGAATACTTGCGAGTCGGTGCGGCTACGATGCCGGACATGTTCAAACACATCAAATATGTCCTCTTGGAAGCGGTCCAGCCGCTTGTATTTTCCCTGCAAGAATAAAAATTGTTAGTTTAGGAAAGTTTACAGAAAGAATAAACAAAAATTACTTTAAATACATGTACAGGATGATACTATTATAAAAATTTTAAAAAGCAAGTAACATCAATTATCACTTTTATGCAAATACTATTTTGTATTTGATACGTTTATACATATATATAAGTCAGTATTTTTAAAAAATTCCATACAAATTTTAACTTCAATCATTTAAGATTTAGCACTATATTGGAGCAAGTAGCTTAACTCAAGCTGTTCAGTCTTTATATTTGAATTTAACAGTACCAAAATGACAAATGTTTAAGAAATGTGTGATATGTCAAATGAAAGTCACACTTAGATCCCTTTATAAAACTTATTTTAAGTTAATTTCCACTCTAATAGTATGATATACAAATACTACACAAAAGCGTCAGATATCTGTTAGAAGATTTCAGTGAGTTTAGCCAATTTCAAAAATTTCAATCAGAATTTAATATCTTAAGGGGAGTTGGCACCCAAAAATTTATAATAAATCAATTTTGAGTTTATTGTTGTTTATTAAAATGTGACTTTTTCCTTTTAAAATGATACCTCATTTAGAAGTATTTTTAGTAATTTTTTAAAGAAAAAATTTTGAACTATAAATGTAAGTACTGTTTTCTTTAAAATTCGTTTTTCTCCAAACTACTTTTTTCATTACTCATGTACCTTTTTCTCAGAAACTGCTCAAGCAATCTACCTAAAATTTTTATCACATATTCATTTTATGTATCTGTATTTACTGAAGTAAGGTTTTGTAAGTATTTTAAAAACATTTTTTGTTCTGGCTTATTTCGTTAAAAAAAACCTTGTGATTTTTAATAAATTTGAGCGACTACACGATAATTCATTTAAAAAAAAAAGTAAATGCATTATAATTAAAACCCGACTTCAGTAGAATAAGAAGTGTCTGCTAAATGAGATGATAAAAGAATTAGGCTTCTATATCAAGTATTTTCTGAGAAAAAGGTATATGAGTAATGAAAAATGTTGTTTTGAGATAAATGCATTTTAAATAAAAGCTTACTTACACTAGCAGTTCATAATTTTATCTTGAAAAAATTATTAAAAAATGAGGTATTATTACAAATGTGTTATCATTTTAAAGGAAAGAATTTAAATTTTAATGAACTCAAAATAATTTTTTTATAAATCTTAGGGTACCAACTCCCCTTAAGTGATTTAACACAATGAGCAATACAAAAAGCTAAATTTATGATCAATATAAGTGAATCCCTTATCTAGTTATTTTAGTCGCAGTAATTACAATAAATTTATTGAATAATGCATAAATAAGAGCACTGTGAAATTGAGTGGGAGAAAACATAAATTTTTTTTACCTTATCAAGATTTCTCTTTATCATGTCCAGGTTCAAAACTTTTCTGAAATAGTTACTTATTATTAAATATTTAAATAAATATATTTAAAAATACACTTGATATTTGCAGTAGTTTTTAAAATTATCACTTAAGCAATCACATATTTTCAGATGTGCATGAGTCTTACTTTGTTGGATCAGTTGGTGAATCAGTTTCGGAGAATTCAACTAATGAGTCACTAAAACATCTACCTTCTTCATCCTAAACGACAGAGTTATATTGATTTTAAAAAAAAGCACACATTTTACCCAAGATAACTTTCTTTTTAAAACAAATTTTAAAATCACACAAATCCCATCACCTCATAATTTTTCATTTTACAGAAATTAGATATCTGATTTTATCTAGAAGTAAAAGTATTAGCACAGTGCAATTCAAGAAGGTAAATAAGTTTTTTGAGGATAAAGATAATTAAAAAGGATTTTTAATAATCAAGGGTGAAAACAGTCAAAATGTAAAAATAAGGAAAATATATGTAACGTTCTTTTGAATTACAAAAAAAATTATAAATAAATAAAAAAAATATATATATACGAATAACTGAATAAGAATATACATGTGTGTACAGAACAGTAGTGCAGCCAGAAATTTTTTTGGGGGAAGAGGGTTGGAGGTAAGTTTAGTCTGATAAAATCCTATAAAGTTCACTAAATAAAATTGTAGAAAAAAATATATAAATTCTCAGGGTAAAAGAAGCAGAAATCCACGTAAATGTGGAAGATTTTCACCCCCGAATAATTTTACCTGATGATTGTAGGTGGAAATAAAAAGATCTGTAAGCAATTCTTGGACCAGAGCCCTCACATCTGGGGTGCCATTGTTGGTGTCTTCACTCAACTCCAACTTGGTTTGCAAAGTCATCCTTTGCATTGTTAAAGCATCCTGAAAAGAAAGAATTTTCATTTAAATTTATTAAAAAAATAATGATAACCTGAATTAATTTATTTTTAAAAAATGCAGCTCCTCTGTTTTTACACCTAAGAATTCAACCTTTCAAAACCTTTTTCAAAGAAGAATCTTAAACCCCAATTTACATGCTACCAGTTGTCAGTATTCCAGTTTAGATTAGCAGTTATGTGACATCAGTAGAGGGACCGCTGTGTTGACTGTTGGTCACAGGTGATTGGATAATGGGAGTTGGCAGTGCCAGTAAATAGAAAAGTCTTGATCTGCTGGAGCCAGTAGCCAGGTGATGTCACAGATGGGCGATCTTAACTGAAACGCCAATTACAGGGAGCGCAGTAAGTTTTCTAAAAAATTTAGGTAGGAATTTTATGGATAATTTCCACAAATTTTAGGCATAATTCAAAAACTTTTAGATTTATTCTTTTGACGCTGATATAGGCTCCTAACACAGACATATTATTTCCAAAACTTGCTTCAATACTGGCAAAAAAAATCAAAATTTTCAAAAATTTTAACTTCAAACAATTTTTTAGCAAAATAACAATTATATTACTTTGACAAACATCCGAATTTAATTGAATCCACTTTTCTCATCCAGAGGAACATCAGGGTTTCTATCATGAGTTTTGGTGAAAAATCAGGGAATTTTCAGGGTTTTCAATTTTTTGGGGTATTTATCGAAAAATGTACGTTTAATTTTAGGAAGACACAAAATTTTACGATCCCTGCAACTAGTAGGGTCTAATTGAGTCTTAACCCCCATCGACTTCAACACAATTTATAGCAATACAGAAAAATATCTGAAATCCGGACTTCCAAAATCCGGAAATATCTAAATCTGGACCTTTGCTATCTAAAAAAAATAAATTTTTTTTTTTTTTAATTGTTCATATCCAAGTGATGACAGCGAAAACGAAGTAGTTAAGGATAAAATTACCAAGGAGCAATTAGTTAGAAGTATTAGGCACTGCAATTAAAGGATTAGAGCAAAGACACAATTTTAGAATCGGAAATAATGGGGATTTAAGGAGAAAAGTTTAGCCAAAAGTCAAAACTATTAAAATAAATGTTTTTCAAAACCTCATCAAGTTATACAAGGATTTTTCTTAGTTTATTCTATTTATATGTTTTATTTCATTGATTTATTTTGTGTATAGACAATGATATGTTCTAAAATCCGGAAATGTGATACTCAACTGCACTTAAAATCAAAGGAGGAATCAGACCATTCGTATTATTTTAATTACAATCTTTTTCACAAAGCTCTCACAAACAAACATTGAAATTCATACAAACTAGCACACTTTTCTAAACAATATTTACACTAGGTTAACAAGACAACCAAATCTCACCTTATAAATCTGTGAATCAGGTTCATTATACTTGCAAGCATTATCGAACATCAGTACAAAGTCTGACAACAAGTCTTCGAGTGTCTCATACTGTCCCGACTTGAGCTTGACCCCGATTTTGTCAAGGTCAATTGGTCGTTTAATCACTTCATAATAATCTGGGTAGTCCTGTTTGGGGAAGGAAGCACCAGCACAATCAACAGGAGGTTGGAAAATAGGTAACATAAGTAGAGGTAAGGCACAAATTGGTGATAAGAAAAAGCAACACATATTATAGTTGTCCACAAAATTGTCAAGTATAAAAAACAAACTTACTGTCTTGGATGGCAGCTTGTTAAATATTAACGACAACTTGCGGCCCCTGTTATCAGTGTATTCTTTGACTGTATCATAGAAAGACTTCAACTTTTGCTTGATACCAGAGAAATTACTCTTATGTCTGTAAAACCAATATTAACAATAGGATAAACGAAAATTATTGTATAATTTTATCAGCGGCAAAATCAATAATATGTTAAATAAGTAAGAATTTACAAATTGAAAATGTTAAAGAATTTTAAGCAATACACTAATTTCAGTAGATATAAGACCAAATTATCAAAAGATGCAAAATATGCACTTAAAGAGGAAAGGGTCCAATAAAAGTTACTGTTAAATCCGTGTAAATTTCATGAATTTTTTTTTTTTTTTTAAATAAAATTTTTATGAACTTTAATTCTCACTATTAAATATTATAAAATGAACATCATGAAAAATATTGAAGCAAAATTGATTTAGGATTTACACCACAGTATAATTAATCAAGAATATATTGATTCATAATGCAAAAGTAGATTTAACATTCATCAGGAATTAAACAAGTTAAAAATAGGAAACATCGATAAAGTAAATGAAATTGAAGGTGCAATGACTTTTTTTAAAAATAGGAGCAAAAGTTAAATACCCAATAAAATTTAAAACTGATATTGAACGAAGAGTGTGAATATCTAAACACAAAATATAGAAATAAAACAGCATTTAAATTTTAAAAATACTAAGAGAGATTTCTATGCAAAAAAAAAAATTTGAAATTGTGTTTTAGGCAAATCAAAGAAAAATTACAGCCTAAAATAAGGCTAATTTTTAAAATTTGGTCAAGCAAAAAGTGGCAAGCTTCACTAACCCTATTAGTTACATTTTTAAACAGTTAGAAAATAATTAATACAAAAAGTGGCCAGTTATTCACGGTTAAACCTGTGACAAAAAGTATTTAATTAACTATTTAAAAATAAAGGCACACTAATTTTAGCCCACCGAAATTATTTAATGTGTATAAGTTAGCCTCAAGGAATAAAATTGCTAATTGAGGAAAATAGAAAAATAAATGCAATGCATTGTGGTATTTTTTTCACTCAATGAAATCGTTCATTAAGTGAAACGTGTTATGGTCGTATTTCACGTTCAGCAAAGAAAATTAAACTGCTCATAAATTTAAATGAGAAGTCAACCGTAACATGTTGTGTTATCATTTTTTGTTCAATGAGCATTTCTTGTGTTTGAGCCTAACATATAAACAAGATTAGATTTAGTGTCATCTGAAAAGGAACTATTTAGGAACCTTGAAACTTAAAGATTAAAATGAAAATAAAGGAATGAAAGCGTGTTGAAGTAGGAAAATAATAAAAAAAGAGGAGGGTGCAGCAATACAGAATTAAGAGTTGTGCAAAGTCACAGATACGAGTAAAGAAAAGAATTAAATGAGGCAACTTGTATATCCTATCAGGTGAATTCTTTGGGCACAATTAAAAAACATATATATTTATTTATTAATACATATATTTATTGTTTATTTATTAGCCATATTCTGATGAGTTTATATAAATTATTTTGTATATTATAAATTCCAGAATAACTTAATAAATTTCTCAATAAGTTAGAGTTTAAAAAGAAATGTTATGCTTAGTTTCATACATATATGAATTTACTTTTAAATATTGTAAATAATTTCAAAGAATATTGATTGCTTAGAAATTATTAACTCTTTCAAAAGCTTCTAATTTTCTCAAGAAACAGAAAATTGCAACAATAATCAAGAACAAGGACTTATTTTTTATAGTTTGAAATGTGAAAGGCTATATATATATAATCAGAAAAACATGGGAAATAAAACAAAACTTCTTCCATTCACAGGTTACAAATCACTGCTCAAAGTTGAAATTTGCTCAGTAAAAAGGAATTGTAGAGAAAATACAAGATTGCCCCATTCCATTCTTTAGCAGCAAAACATATGCATAAATTAAAAACAGCAAAAAGGCAATAGAGTAAAAAACAAAAAAAGAATAATTTACATACAACTCTTTCTTAGCAAACTCCTTTATCACTCTGAAAGAAAGGATGGAAATAAATATCAAGCATTAAACAAAAACAATAAAAACAAAAGACAAATAATAAAATCAGAAAAGACCATAATGAAGATTCGGAAGGTTTCAAAGCTGCACGCCAAATATTTCATCCACACATTACTTCTCAGCATAAAACTAAACAAGCATTGCTCGCAATCTGTAACTTGAATTACTTCTATAATTTTTTCACTTTTATAATGCAAAATTAAAAAAAAAATTGCAGTTTTATTGTATAGTTAAAAAGTTTTGCAATTTAAAAATCTACATCAATCAAAACTCTGGATGAATATGTTTGGTGCAAGAGTAATTTATCTAACAATGTTTTGGCAAAGGCGGAATTTGTACTAATGTTGCCGCTATAAAATTTTTTAATAAAAAGATACTGTTAAGTATATGTACTAAAGTTAAGCATAAGCATTTCATTAAAAAAAATACTGTTAAATACTCAGAATCTTGTACTTAATTTATCTGTACACTACATACTCCGATATGAGAAACAAAACAGAGCTTTATAAGGTAGAATACTGACTCAAGTCACAATTTGGCTTATTGCATCTTTTACTGCTCAAGAAGTATACAAGGACTACGAATTTTTGTATATTTGTAAATATTTCGTAGTGTTAATTTTGTAAATAGATAAATTTCTGTACATTTTGCATAAGGCAGTGCAATAGTTTGTTTCCCTGCAATGAGTCGCTTGATGCTTGATAACGAGTTTTACAGAGATAACGCTGGGAAGCGAGTTTTACAAGGAGCAGGGCATTTAACATTATGGTAATGGTAATCTCGCCAAATTGGCAACGGTTTTGGCGACTAATTTTTGTCGCCAAACTTGGCGACCATTTGGCGACATTTTCAGTCTCCATGTACATGTATAGGACTTTTCGATTACGATCTGGAAAGTTCTCCAAATATCTACCTCTAGAAATTTCAAGAAGGTTTGATTCCCATATAAGCCGGCCAAGCGAGCGGGGGAGTTGCTTCGTCAGTTAGTTGACTGAGTTGAGTCAGTGAGTTGACTGGAATTACTGTATTGAGATACTGAGACTCAGTGAGCATTCAGAGAGTTCCGAAAGCGAACTGTATTGCATTGTCTTTTGCAGTGATTTTAGCAGTTGTGTTGTCAAGTTTTTAACTGCTGTTTTGTGCTCCATTGTTGTGAAAAGAGCTGTATTGTGTCTACTAGAACGAGAAGTTCTGGAGTTGGTAAAGGAATCTGTGAAGAGTGATATTGGAATAAATATCTGCAAGTTTTGATCTGCTTCGGCTTCAAATCTTTCGAACCCGTCCACGCAACAACTGACTAAGTCGAAGCATAATATCAACATCTTGGACAAATGAAAGTTTTAAAATTCAAGCAAAAAATGCATTTCCTAGGTCTATGATGGTACTATGGTACTATCTAGGTCTATGATAAACTACCCATTTAATCATTGAATGAGTGAAATTTCACTTTGCAACCCAACAATCATCAAACTAAGTGTAACAGCCATAAATCTATGTAATTTTATTTGAAATTAAATTTTGTAAAACACAAGCACAGTGGATCAAACTTGAAACCTTAACCATGCATGACAACACTCTCCAGTAAGCTGTTTGGGGAGTTAAAATATTTTTCACAATGTTTGGATGCCAATCGAACCGAAAAAATAATGTAAATGTTTATCTTTGGTTTGTATGCTCAAAGACCTATTTTAATAAACAATGACAGCTAATCAAGCAGCGACCTACAGCTTAAGATGGATTCCGAAGCACAACACACATCCATGCCTAACTTGGGATTTGAACCTGGCACCTTTGGCATGCGAGGCCAGAGCACTAACCACACAGCATTCAGATGCGCATTTATCTTTTGAAACATATTGTTTGATTTCTATTGACACTACATCAGAGTTCATCCTAGGCATTTTTCGAGGGGCGGCTCGCCCTGCCTGCAATTTTTCTATAAAAATAGCGCCCTTCTTGCCCTTTTTCTGTAAAAATAGCGCCCTTCCTGCCCTTTTTCAGAAAAATTTTCATCCTGAAAGAATTCGAAAAACTTTCGTTTTTCCTCCTCCCAACAGTACGCAATATGTGGATCACCCCTACTGAAATCGGCTGTCACGCATGCGCATTCATGTTCAAACGCGCAACGTATACATCAGGGACTGAAACCATTGAGTAGATGTCTACACTAAGAATTTAAAAAGAATATTTCCGTTTGGACACGCGTAATCGTGATGTCCTCCTGTTAAATTTAGGGGGTGTTTTTGGTAATTTGCCTATTACCAATTAATTTCTAAACATCCGTTTCATATTTAAAATTAAACATAACAGGAATGCAACCAAAATCCCAGATTATTTCCGATTTTTAAAAAAATAAAACTTCTATTATAGCTTACATAATAGCGGCATGCACAGCAAAAAAATCGCCGTTTTGACGATAAATTTGATCCAATTTTGAAAATAAAAAAAATGCAAAAATTTCAGGACATAGTCCAAATTCTTTAGTCGGAATACTCCTTGTGATATCCCACAATGAATAATGTGAAATTTGGAGAAACTATTCTTTATCTGACAATAGCAAAACTAAGAGATGAAGTTTAAGGTTGATTCGTTCAAACTTTAGAAAATTTTAAAAGAGTGTAAAGTTCTTATCTTAACACCCATTTTCATTATACTAAAACATTCTTATCTTAATTTTACTGTATTATAAATTGATAATTTTATAAAAATTACTATTTGATGAAAATTTTACTGTGTATATTGCACTTTAATTTTAATAATTTTCTCAGTCTCATTCCAGCAGAATTAGGACTGAAGCATTTTATCAGTATTTTGATATCTTTTAAATTTCTGAACGAGTTTTTGATTCACGGATTTTTGCATTATAATGTTTTTTTTCAGAATATTGAAAATTATTTATCGTGGTAGAAAAGTGTAACAATATTGAAATGGTAGCAGAAAACGCGTATTTCTGCAATTTGCCATAAAAGTGCCCTTGTAAACAGGAAGTGCCCTTTTTTTTGGAAAATAGCACCCTGCCCTTTTTCATTTCTAGGATGAACTCTGCTACATTATCCAGATTCAAGACAGGTAGTGACTATTTCAAAATATAAGTTGCATGTATTAAAAAAAACTCATCAAAAATGATAATATTTTGTTAAACACACATATAACTTAATAATAGTTATCATAAAATATTATTGGCATGCATGCAATAATATGACATCCACAGGGTGGCTACAGAATTTGAGAAATAAAATTCCCTGACATATCCCTTATTTCCAGAAGATTTCTTCAAAAATTCCCTGATGTGCGCTATAATTCAAAAACCAAATAATGGAGAATATATATATAAAAAAAGAAATTAATAAGTAAATTTAATTCTAAATAGTCGGAGTATAATCGCGCCATAATAAATTTACAGTAAAAATCAAAACAAACATCTTTAACGTTAGAGCATGAAAAAGAATGGAAAACATTAATTAAAAAATACAAAATTCCCCAACTACAGCCATACTTGCTCAAATGAACCATGTTATTTTCTTTAATATATGTCATACGTTATTTCCTGTTCATAGCATAATAACTGTGCTGCTAAGTTATAGGATCATCAGAAATCTAACAGAAATAATTGTTCCAGGCATAATAATGATCCCAGATAATTAAAAAAAAAGAAAGAAGAAAAGTGGAGCATCAACAGGTGGTTGTGGGCGGGATATCGATGGTTTCGCTCAGTTGCTGAGAGTAGAAAAATTTCAGAATCGTCATTTTCCCAAATCGCCCAAATAGCCAGATATTGAGGGCTTTTTAGACGGACTTAAAAATACATGGGAAAAAGAAGAAAAAACTGTATTCAAAGCAATGACATCACAGCATCCACTTCAGGTTACGCGAGCCGAGGTAGTTATCCGTACGGGGCATGCGAGAAGGGAAACTCAAAATTTTTTTAATTCCCTGATTAAAGGGTAATTTTACGAAATTCCCTGACATTTACCTGAATTCCAGGTTCTGTAGCCACCCTGCATCCATGCCAATTATATTTTTAGACAAATATCACAAGCCTAAGAGACTGCAACAAAATATTAATTCTGATGAATTTCTTTAGAATGGATCTGGTCCATTTTAAGTTTTTTTATAAACTGGTGAAGAACATTTAGGTGGAATTTAATGCATGATATTTGGATCTTAAAATAAGTAAAAATAAAAATCATTCAACTCAAGATTGCAGATTTCAGGCAATTTGACAAAGTTTTTAGTGAAGGAATGTGGCCAGAAATTTTAAATAAATACATGTGATTTAGCAAAGAGAGCCAATACCTCTTGACTGGAATACGCAATTTGGGCGTTTCGCAAACAGTACCACCCATTTCCTGGATTTTATTGTTTAGCACACACTCCAGAGTTTCGGCATCTTGGTAGATTTGCGAACCCTCCTCATTGTAGTGCTTGCAGTTTGCAAACATCAGTCTAAAGTCAGAAATAAGACTTTCCTCATTTGTGTACTACAAATAAAAGACAGTAATTAGAGGTATATTTAAACAAGAATATTGAAAAAACTTGACATCGTTAAACAATATTTATTACGTAACAGCTAGAAATGTGTGTTTATTATAGAAAAGTAAATTTAATACTGAAGAAGTCAATTTTTTTTATTTAGTTTTTAACCTAGCCAGAAGTGCTTTTGCTAATAAAATTGATAGAGTGGAACTTTTTACAATCATAACTTAGGAGATAGTTTATTTTCAAAACAGGACATTTCAAAGAAAATTTTCAATAAAATGTTCCCTTTAAAATAAGCTTCTCGACTGAATCTGTTTGGACCAAATATTTAAATTTTTTTAAAGACATAATACTTTAACTTTCAATGATAAATATTTAGACATTAATGGTTATAATGGGTATGATCATCCAGCTTAGTGGTGATTAAGAGTTTTCATCTGGAAAACATTTATACTGTACTATTATGAAGGGACCTTGCATAAAACATTATAATCAACCAGTGCTAAAAAGACATAAATCTAAAGACTAATCTATTTACAAGATGCTAAAGAGAATATTTTTATAATAAAATCCACAACTTTAATAATTAAACTGTGCCTCAAATATTCAACAAGGAGAACTAAAGTTTAACTAGAAATTTTTCTACTGAATGACAAATATAATTGTATATGATTAAATGTTTAAATACACTCATGTCCATAAATTAAGGATAATGAAGTTCAGGCAAAGAAAGAGACAGAAGCAAAACAAATTTGACTTATTTGTAAAGTCTATTTCTTAAACAAAAGGTAAAGAGCAAAAAATATGCTATATGTTTGACATAATTTAATAAAAATTGTGATTTTTAATCCCTGGAGCAAATTTCAAAAAGAACCTATTTACAAAAAACAGTATAACATGGTTAGTATGATGATTAATACGGAATATGTCTCCCGGACGATGCAATACAGGCCTTACAACGCCTAGGCATGCTGAGTATCAAATTATCAATCTGATCTTGGGGAATATTACACCACTCATCAAGCAATGCCCTCCGAAGTTCCGGTAGACAGGTGGGAGGGGAGGGGTTTGACGGGCTGCAATTTGTCGGCCAAGCATATCCCAGACATGTTCTATTGGATTCAAGTCCGGTGAGTATGCTGGCCAATCCATACGGGTGATATCCTCCGATTGAAGGCATTCGTCTACAATGTTTGCATGGTGAGGACGGGCGTTGTCATCCATAAACAGAAATTCAGCACCCATGGTGCCCCGAAACAAACGTACATGTTGTTCCAGAATGACATCCCGATAGATGTGGCCTGTCATCGTTACACTCTGAACATGCAGGTCAGATCTGGAACCAAGAATAATTCCTCCCCAAACGAGCCATCATGCACCACTGTAACGGTGTCGTTCAATGGTGTTCTCTTGGTGGTAACGGGTACCTGGTGCTCTCCATATGAAAGTCCGGCGAGAATCAGACTGCAAACTAAACCTGGACTCGTCGGAAAACATCACACAAGACCACTGTTACGGTGTCCACAATGCATGCTCTCTACTCCAGGCTAATCGCAGGCGACAGTGAGTTGCGGTACGTGGAACACATCTGACAGGCCTACGAGCATATAGACCAATGTGCCCTAAGTGTCTGTACAACGTCTGCCTTGAAACTGTCGTACCGGTAGCTGAAGAGAGCTGACGAGATAGGTCTGATGCTGTGCTCTGTCTGTTTCTTTTGGCAGTAACTGCCAAATACAGGTCCTCATTCGACGTTGTAACCCGGGGACGACCTGTGTTGTAACATCTACTCACATTACCATCATCTTGGAATCGTTGCCAAAGCCTGGAGATGACACTCTGGGCGATTCCAAGTTCCTCGGATACTTCCAGCTGGATACGTCCACATTCCAGTCGTCCGATAATTCTATCACGAAAAAAATCATCCAAATGCTTCCTTTGTGCCATAACTATGCGGTTATTGCACTGAAAGGCTTTTAAAGCGCTTGTGAACAATTTTACTTCTTTGCCACCATTCCTTATATACCCCTCTCTTACACTCTCATCATTGTGACGTACTATCAGCGCCATCTGGTGGTTTCCTGTAATTTGCATATTCTTCAAGATGTGTGTGATAATTCTACAGGAGAAATTTTTATTTTAGAGTTCAATTTCTGTGTGATTCTGAATTATCCTTAATTTATGGACATGAATGTATATGAATATAGCATTATATACAAATGTTAATAATGCTAGAATTAAAAATTGTTTGGAAAATCAGGGGTCAAAGTGACAAAATAAGAATATATAGGATTTTTTCAAAAAAAATATAGGACAATATAAAACATCAAATAACTGCACACAGTTGCTACTGAACTTCAAAATTAACTCTTTATAGATTTATATACTCGTTATATTGAATTTAAGAGAATAGAAAACACACCTTTAAAAGAAAGAAATCGCCTGATCCTGAATATGTGATCCGTTATTGCATCAATATTCCATCCCTAAATCAAGTTTTATTAATTACATTATTTGCAATCATGAGTCTTTTGCTTCCAGCATTTTTAACTGATCCAATTTCTTTAAGTATTTTCTTTTTATCCCTGTTTGCAGTCTTTTGTTGATTCAAATTTACTGTTCAGTGTCGGCTGGATTGGCGGCGAAAAGTGGGAGATTTATCGCCGAATGTGGCAAACCTGGCACTTGGTTTTAAAGCAACCCTAGTGATTGTTTGGATTTGACAGCACAACGTATTAATGTAATTTTCAATTTTGGCGACTTTTATGAAAAAATCGTGGCTAATATTCCGAATCCGGTACGAATTCTGCGCCAAGGCGATTTTCGACAAAAAATGGCAGCCCTGCCATTTTTTTTAGAGCAAGATAACTGCCTATGGTTGCCATAATTTGGAGCGGTTTGGTTGTATTCAGATTATCTGGCGCCGTCAGCAACACGAGTGGAGCGGTTTGATGTAAACAATTCGTGGCGCAGAATCCGTACAGGATTCGGAATAAAAAAATCGGCATTCGACATTATACAGTAAATCTTAACCCTTTTGTTTCCTTCATCAATTATTGACTGAGCACTCAAAATGTTCTTTAGTAGTCCTGCAAGTCAATCCCAAGTTGTTTTTATCCGTTTTTCCCGAGGCAGAGTTTTATTGTTGCATCTCTCTCTACATTATGGCCAATTAATTTATTACGTTGGAGGAGAAATCAGATCAGAAATTCAAATCCGATTGTTATGGAAATGTTCACATGTTTACAATTTCCGCTGGTCCCGTAGAGTTGAGTTGTAGGTTATGCAGCACTTGACGTCACAAGAGATAAAACGTCGCGCCGCCGTTACAAACATCGCTTTTGTCAGGTCTTTTTCACCTACAATCGCGCCACAGAATCCGAAATATTAAAAAATGGCAACAAACGGAGCCGTTATTACGAATTCGAAGAAAATATAGATCGAATCAATGTATAAATATAGGATATATAGGACAATTGCAAAATATAGGACAATATAGGACGTTTTTACCGATTTTTAAGAAAATATAGGATTTATAGGACATATAGGACGTCTGCGACCCCTGGAAAATCCATCCATATGTTAAATGACAATTAGAGGAGGACAAGAAAATGTGCACTTAAAAACACACCTTTTCTGATTTTATATTGGCATCAATTGTCTTCATGTCAATAGGATTGGCTATGATTTCATAGTAGTCTGGATAATCTTTTTTGGAAGGTTTCTCCATGAACACTGATATCAGGGGCCTGCCATCATGGTCCTAAAATATAAATAGATTTTTATTCTGCAAAGTTTAAATTTCAGTGCAAAAAAGCACAGGACTCAAAATTAAGATAAACTTATGACATGACAATTGTACAATATTAGATTATGAAAAAATAATAATCATACTAGTTAAATAAAAGTACATTTAACACATAAAATACTTGGAAATTAATTAATTTATTTACTATAAATATCATAGATTAAAAATTATCACATTTAATCAAGCATTCTTTCAGAGCTGGTAGAATTTCTTTCCAAGCAATCTAAATATTCAGAAATTTCCAATACTTTTGTAAAAATCAGTCATTTGTCAGATTTATACATCAGATACCACTTTGAATAAGTTCCAGTTCTTATGAAAAAACACAATTTAAAGTGAATCAAAGCGTTTCTCAAATGTTTACAAGAAGGTACGGAGAAAAAGTACAAATAAAAGATTTATAGTAAAAAATTGTTTTTTGAGTGGCAAGTTTTTTTATTACACAAGAAATACTTGATGGCTATACTGTGCCACAATATAGTTAAGAATATCAATTTTAAGGAAATAATGCCTTTTGGGAAGTATACACACATATACATCTTAAATTAGGTATAAACCCAGAAAATGTCAATCTCACAATCAATGCAACCAGCTGTCGCAACTGTGCTCTCATATTAATTGTTATAAGATATTGTAGAACGGAAACACAAAGAATTTATCCCAATATCCCTAATAATTAGTTTATAAATAAAGCATTTTTCAAAGAGTAATTTAAAGAAAGGGCTCCATTTTAAAAGAACCAACAAAAAAATCTATTAAATAAAAAAAAAAGTAAATCATGCAAAAAAATCCTTACAAAATCAAATATTCAAACATAGACACATTATTTCAAAAGGCATTCCTGTGAAATCACTGATCAACACTTAAAATCCCTGCTCAATTCAGTAGTACTTATCACAAATAACAAGAAATAAATAAATCTCACAATATAATCGTGTATGGCCTTGTACAAGGTCCTGGCTTTCTTTTTTATACTGGTGTCCCCGTCCAAGCTCCTTCTCTGCTTCTTAATTTCAGGCAGTGGGGTTAGGACAAGCTTCTTGGCCTTGCGCTTAGTCGCACGTTCTTCATCATCATCAGTCTCAGAATCCTGAAACAAACCATTGTTTTTAACATCTTGATTCAACCCTGGTTATTAGTTAAGTGGGCATGTATTTTTTGTTAGAAAGTTTATTGATAAAAATTATTAAAAAGGACAGGAAATATTATTAAGATCCTCTTGCTGGCACATTTTTATCTTGTACTACACATAAAAAATTAGAGAAAAGAGTAGTTTTTTTTCATTCATGCATTGTTAGGCTGTCAGAAAGTGGGGTATCGGTCATCGCATTTAATTAAGGAAAAAAAAAACCATTTATAAACTGGCAGAGTTTAATTGCAAACTTCAGCTGACACAGTGATTTTCTAAAAAATTTAGGTCGAAAAATTGTTTTATTTTTTTTAAGGACTTAGCGAAAAATTTAAGTACAATTATAGGGAAAAACAAAAATTAAAAGAAATTTAAATAGAATTTGACCCCTGAGACTTGTATCTAAGCAATTATTTGATGAAGTATTATTACAGAACTTTGCTCACTCGAAAGAGCAGTAGCTAT
This sequence comes from Linyphia triangularis, assembly GCA_963978545.1. NCBI lineage: Eukaryota > Metazoa > Arthropoda > Arachnida > Araneae > Linyphiidae > Linyphia > Linyphia triangularis. The sequence goes on from OZ021730.1 coordinate 34,865,472, forward strand.
GCTACTTCTTGCTAGAGGGGATTAGTAGATGATAAATGATGTGGTAGTGTAGCAATGTTCCACACATATTTAATACTAGTTAAATGCCAAATTTCATTTAAATTACAAAAACCTGCTATGCATTATTCAACTTATAGTTTTGAGCTTTGATGAACAGTACGTTAAAAAGAAAGAAATATAGAAAATGCACATCTGAAAATTAATGAATACAACATATAGAATGAAACTCAGCTTTTCACAAGTGCTGTAGTTTATTTTCAGATAGGGACACTGATTGGAATGTTAGAAATTGTTTCTTGTTTTAAATAACAACATTTTAAGGTCCATTTTTCATCAGACAGAAAAAATTACAAATCTGGAGAATCATAGGCATCTAATTTTCAAGTCTATAAGAGCAACAATGGTGAATCAGCTTTTTGAGTGTTTTAGGACCATTAAGCACAAAGGTCATTTTAAATGTTAAAATCTCTTTATTATTATTACAGTTTTATATTTAATACTGTTCCAAGAGATTGATAGCACAATTTAAAAAACCATTCATAAAGCAGTTTTTTAATCTTAAACAGGCAGACACAACTAATTTATCTCTTCCCCCCACACCAATACACACACACTTTTCTACAAGAATATTTATAAGGATGTGAGGGTTTAAAACTTGTTTATCTTCCTTCACACAGTCCTTCTACAACAAATTTTAGATATAATAGAGTAACTTGTGAACCTCATAGGCAGACGTATCTTATTTTCTAATCATTTATAGAAATTGAAAAGTTGCGCAAATAAAACTGCTTTGCAATAGAGAATCTTATGTAAATTGTTTTTGTTTAAAAAAAAAAAAGAGAAAAAAAAAAAAAGCAATCAAACCTTCATATGCTGGTTAATTAATTCCCTGGCTTTGGCCTGCATGACCTTCTGAAGTTTAACAGCATCCTAATAAAAGAAATACAGCATTAAGTAATGGTTAATTTTACAATAATAGTCAGTTATAATTGTAGGCTACAAAATTTTCATTTTTGAATATTAAATTTTTAGTTCAATGTAATGCATTGCATCGTGATAGCAACTTTTTGTTTATTCCATGTCAAAACTGTACAACACATTTCTGTATGAGTTTGTAATACTTCCTAAAATCAGAATACTGTATTTAAGTGGCATGTGTGATATCAAACTGTTAGGAGTTTTGTGTTTGACTTCATAAACAAATACTTTTAAAAATTGAATAAATTTGCTGATGCAATATGATAGCACCACCCCTACTTTTAAGTGGAATAATCGGTCCCAAGTAAGCATGCACAGTTGGGTATAAATAAACAGGTATGTGAAAGCTTCGTTTGATCAAATTAAAATAATCTTAATTAGCATTAGTTGCGAATAGGTTTAATCAATTGATTTGAAAAGGTGTCATAAAGTACGGTTAAGAAAAAAACCATTATCAGATTTTGGAAAAGGGGCAAATTGCAGCTTTTAACAAAGCAGGATTGTCATCACTGAATATAGAAAGACAAATCAGGGTGTCCAGCAAAGTTTCTGATAAAAATTCAAGCATATTTCAAAAATTTCAAGGCTCATCCCAAAAATTTTCAAGGACCCCTCTCGCCACCAATTAATTACCACCATATTTTCCAAAGTATACCCCCACCCAGTAGTATGCTGAACTAATTTTACAAATTATAAAAATTTATGAAATTAAAAAATAACTAATCATCATGTAAAAATTAGATTGTTATGTATTTTGAAAATAGGAAGAGAAGATTTTTTTTTTAGGTCTTTTTTTCATGGCGAGAAAAAAGACATAAAATTGTTTAAAAAGTGACACATAAATAGTAGGTCTAAACCTTAGCAGATAAAAAAAAAAGGGAATGAACCTAGGTTGGTTGGTAGGAGTTTAACAGCGCAAGGGCAACACGTGGGCCATACTGTGCCAACCAATCGTCAATGGAATGAACCTAGGCGTGCAATTTAATAGTTTGCTTTAAGCACCAATCACATTGGAACAAGCAGCTTCATTTTGTCCATAAGATTCAGGTGTGATGGCTTGTTTAAAGCATCACCTATGATCTTTTTTATTATTATTATTTTAGATGAACATTTCTCTGGAATTTGGTGGCTTCTGCAGTTTGTTTTCTTTTTCTTTCTTTTAGTTTCTTTTGATGCAAGCTTTTTCATTGAACACGACTGCTTGTCACAAACATTTCTATTGCTAAGAATTAAGGGAGGGAGGTTCTGTATGTAACTGACATGGCTAAAGTAAAAAAACTTCAAATTTTCACATAGTTGCACAAGTTAATTAATTTTAAACAATTATATAAAAAATTGCTTTAACTTTTAAACTATTATATATTATAGCTAAAATGTAAAATTGTTTCAAGCTAAAATAAATAATTTAACATATAAACACAGTTAAAATTACAATTTAAAAAAAGGATAAACAGTAAAATTGGACAATTGGAACTACTTTCTTACACAAAATCAAATCATAATTCTAGAAATTCTGCATCGATTCAAACCAAATGGCAAAACCGATCTTCATACCGACACTAATCACAGGAAATAGCGGCTATTACATCAGGGGATGCCTAGGCGAATGACATCAAAACGGCATCCCGAATCTCGGCAATAGCTACTATTGAAACGGCTTAAACCAAGTTGAAAATTATCATTACACCAATGTAAATATCGGCGATAGCGAAAAAAATACAGACACAAATCTTGGTAAATACATTAAAGCAAAATATTGTTGATATGGCGTCCCAAGGATTGCAGCCGATCAAACGGTATAGTGGTTACCGTGCTAGCTTCTAGACCGCTAGGTTGCGGGTTCGAGTCTTGTGTAAGGCATGGGTGTTTGTAAATGTATGTTGGCTTGTCTAATGACGAATGTTTCAGTGCATTATAGCCCTCATGTTGGTGACGGCGACAGATAATCTGAAAACAACCAACCCGAGGATTGCAACCAAATAAATTTCCCTAACGCGATTTATGGCCAAAAGGCCTTAAGTTTCTGAACAATGCAGAGGAATTTTCCGACCAAAAGTAATTTGGTAGACGATCAATCCCTCGGGGTTCTAAATGAGAAAAGAAAGAATCCCCTCTTTAACTTTCACATGAGTTTGGAAAACGGCAAGTTTTAAAATATACTATTTGATAAGTTTTTTTCATTCACCAAAATAATACGAGTCGTGAAGTATTGCAAGCGGTTTATAAATAAGTGCAAACTTATAAAGGTTGACCTAAAGACTGAAAGGTTTTCATGACCCTGAAAAGATGAAAGAATTTCAACATCTACTTCCGTTTGAAATAAAGAGCGCGAAAATCTCTGTCCTTAGCTGTCTTCAAAACTTACATTTCAAGGAATCGATCGTGTAAAAAAGGTGCAGAATTACCAAAAAGAAGTAAATTAGTTCCATTGACTCCTTTTTTTGGATGCTATTGTTTCTCTTTCTGAGCATTCAATAGAATTTCTACTAATTTAACATTTTAACATTTCGCATCTACATGCAGGAACTACTTTCAAACATTCTGAAGCAATTTGGCGGAATTGGATTATTGGCGGGAAAAGGCTGATTCGCTGTTGCGTAAATAGATGCATGCTTTGTTTCAGATATTGGAGCTCTACCCAAACCAAAATGATTGGCGATTTGTCGGAATATCAAGTTAAGTTAATATCAATTATAGGTATTGGTTAAGTTAGTCGACCTTTCATTAATTGTCGTCGTAGGACCAAATGTAATAAAATCTAGTAGGAGGAAGTCTGAAGTAAGCAGGTTCCTAGGCTGTCAAACTTCCAAGCAAACCCAATAAAATTGTAATTCAGATTTGTATCTATCTCAGAAATGGTACAAATTTCAGTAAAAAACGGAATTCAGCTTTTTTGGCTGAACTTTATCATGTCTGTCATGTGTAAATGTCTGCAATAGAATCAGTGACTATTATATCGGTGCAATAATAGCAACAACCTATAATTCTCGACCATAGCGCTTAACATAATCATGAGATTAGCGGCCATTACATGACTAACGTCCAGCAAAATGGTCATCACATCATATGAATGTAAATAATGCCGATAGAAGCTATGACATTACAAAAAAACGCGAGAGAAAAGTACTTATTCCATCGGTGGTTTGGGGAAGTCTGAACGTATACAGATCCCGAGGTTATCAGAAATTTTTTCCCCGAGTTCTTATCGATCTCAGGCATGATCGAAATTTCGGTCAAAAAACCCGAAATTCTCGGATTAGAACCGTGTTTAAAGTAAGAAAAAATTTTCAAAGAAAGGAGAAACTACTTTTCTCCATGAGATCAATAAGAAAATTGTAGGAAAAAGTCAATTTTCTTTCGAATTTGTAGTAAAAATGGACAAATATGGAGAAAAAAAAAAAAAAAAAAGCATTTTCATTTTTTTCTTAAACATCCATAGAGATTTTTTCCGATAAAAAAGAGAAGAGATAATTTCCCGACGAGGACCGGAAATTCCAAAATTTCAAGCATAATTCCCGACTTTAACGAGGTGCAAAAAATTCAAGTACATTTCCCGACTTTCAAGGCTGCTGGACACCCTGCAAATTGAATGTTCACTGCACATGATAGATAACTTTCTCCAAGTTGGATCAAAATCACCTGGATGATCTCGAAAGCTAACAATGAAGCAAGAAAGATTAGTTGCAAACAAACTAAAAGTCGGTGAAACATTGACCAGGCTATCACAAGACCACACCATCAATGTTCACAAGTCTACTTTATCAAGAGTGGTTAAGTAGAACGAACATCTTGCGTACAAAATAAAGAAAACACAGCCAAGACTTATACAGCTTCACAAGTGAAAAAAAAAATGCAATGGTGCTAAAGAACATATGACTTGTAAAAAACAGTGGCTTCAAGTAGCCTTCAGTGCTGAAAAAAAAAATTCAATCTAGATGGTCTTGACAGATGGGTGTACCATTGGAGGGATTTCTGAAATGAAGAAAGTATTTTCTCTAAGAGACAGTGTGGGGGAGGATCACTAATGGTTTGGGTTGGTTATGGAAGTGCAGGGTAGACAAATCTTACGTTCCCCACTGATCAAATGAAAGCAGAGGATTACCAAGACATGTTTGGAGACAATTTGCTGCGGTTTGGAGAAAAAATTGGGAGTCAATTTTTAAAATAAAACAGGACAATGCAAGTATTCATGTTGCCAACTCGTCTTGGAAATGGTTCCTGGATAACGGAGTACAGGCAATAAGCAGGCCAGCTTGTTCTTGTGATTTGAACTCCATAGAGAACACCCGGTGTTTCCTAAGCAAAGCTGTATACGCCAACAGAAGACAATACGCAACTGTTCAAGAATTGAAAGATTCCATTAAAACAGATTGATATAATATTAACTGAGATTGACTCACACATTTAGTCGAAAACCTGCCTGATCGAATTTTCAAAATTACAGCACAAAAGGGTTCGTTTACGAGATTGTAAGTGGTGCTATCATTTTGCAACATAATATTTATATTTTTTATTTCATTACATGAAAAAACAAACACATATTATGTATTTATTTTGTTATTTGCATATTTATTTTATATGTTTCAATAAAAATGTTACTTTCAATTATTTTTCCAATTACTAATATGCCAAATTGAAAATACATGGTGGTCTGGTGGTTCTATCATAATGCAAAATGATGTATTACAAGTCTTTCAATTGTTAATAACTTGATATTCTAAGTCATTAATCATGGTTATTGAGGAAGTTGAAGGTAACAAATTTAAAATTACTCTACAATATGTGTTTAGATATATATAAAAACGATTATATCAGGGTGTCCACAGAAAAGTTATTTTAAAATTCCCTGATATTTCCCTGATTATTCCCTGTAACACCCAATTTTTTCCCTGATTATAAGTTATCGACAAAATATATACAAATAATAAACTTTCAAGAAATAGAACATTCAAATTCACCAACATAAAGAAAATTACGATGCATGTACTGTTTATTTTTACACATTTATGACACAAATACCAAATTGCTTCATTTAGTGTAGTGTATGTATAGTGTACCTGTACTGTGCGTGTGCAGTTATACTTTAAAATTACACTTTTTTTTCATTACAATCTAATCTCAAGAAAAGAGGACTCTAGTATTAAATTTCAGATTTAATAAGCTGCTTTCTTAAGTAAAATTTTAAAAATAAAGACAAACCATAAATCATGTCAAAATGGATCAAGCACACACACACATTTAACAAATACTCTATATATTATATTAACTATTTTTTTCTTCTTCTGAATACTTAAAACTGTAATCAAATTTTAAAAATCAATAATTACTTTAAAATATTTTCGTAATGTAAAATTTTTATGTTTTATGAATTATATATCAATTTGTGTATTTTAAAAAAAAAAAAAAAAAAAAAAAAAAAAAACTGTCTTCAAATGTAGTTGGATTGGGGGAGTTACACCATTTTCATTGGCTTTTTAGTTTGCATAATTTCGCTATCCAAATTGTTCAATTTCATTATTTGAAATTTTCTTTTTTGTTTAAGATCAGCTGTAGCCACTGTTTAGGTACAATACCCAAGTAAAATTTTTACAAATTAAACATATTTCCCCAGACAATTAATTTTAAACAATCATACATAGAAAAATTGATTTAACTTTAAACTATTACTTACATCTATAATTAAAATGTAAAATTGTTTTTCTAGTTAAAATAAACAATTTTACATTCAATAGCAGTTAAAATGACAATTTTAAATAAGGATACATACTAAAAACTGGGATGATTTGGATTAATTTCTTGTGCAAAATTAAATTAAAACTCTAATCATTCATCATTAATTCAAACCAAACGGTGAAAACGATCCTCACATACACACTAATAACGTACATAGCAGCTTTCACATCAGCGGAAGTCTAGGCGAATGACACCAAAACGACGTCGCAAATCTCGCCAATAGCTTCAGTTAAAACGGCTTAAATCTAAGTGAAAATTACAGCTACTTCAAAGTAAATAAAGGTGATAGCGGTCGCCGTACGGGCGCAAGTCTCGGCAATTATATTAAACCAACAATCGGCAAAAATGCCCATACTGGTGCAGGCAAAGTGACCAGTAAGAAGGTTCCATGATTGTCAGACTTGTAAGTCCAACAAAATTGTAAGGCAGATTTGTATCGATCTCAGGAATGATCAAAATTTCAATTAAAAGAAAAAGTCGAAATTCACGTTTTAGCTGAACTGTACTATGCCCAACAGATGCAAACCTCTGCAATAACGTCAGTAACTATTATTTTAGAGTAAGACTCGACAAAAACGAGTATCACACAGCAATGTAATAACGGCGATAACACTCGCCATAAAAACAGGAATAACTGCCATTTCATCAGAGTAACGTTCTGCAAAATGGCTAATATACCAATGTAAATAATTCTGATAGAGTCTAACATTACAGAAAAATAAGGGGGGAGGGGATAATAATTCCCTCTGTGGTTTGGGGAAGACTGAACGCATGCAGGTTCAATGATTATCAGGAAATTTTAATCTCCGCAAGATCAATGAGAAAATTGTGGGATAAAACGCCCAATCCACCAAAAAGTGGACATGAGGGTGAAAATTTAAATTTCCTTATATTATGTTGAAGTTTTGCAATATAATCTACAAAAGTGTGCTATTTCATATTTTATTGAAAAATAATTACATTTTTGCCATTAACATACTTATTTTAATTAATAAAGTGACACTTTGGCGGCATGAAATAGATTGCGCTAAAAACCTTTATGTTTCATGCTCTCATACAGCTTAACAAATGATTCTGCAAATCTCTAAACTTATATATATAATCTGGCATCTATTGTTGAATGTTTTTGCCAGCAGATAAGTGTTTACTAATCTTCATTAAAAAGGTAAGCATTATTAATTATTCTTAATTATTGTGTCACACCCGCAACAAAAAGTTACATTTATAACTCCACAGAGAGATTCCTTTGACTGTAAGTTACAAGACTTGGTATTTAAAAATAGGTTACTAAGGTACTTTGAATTACAGATATAAACAAAATTAATTATTATTTAAATATAGTTATTAAGCGTTGTGGGTGTGACATGTTCGTTTTGCGGGCGTGACATTTTATTAGTCACACCCGCAACATCTTTTAAAATTGAACACAAATGTGACCTGAAACAAATTATTGGTAAATTTATGTACTTGCGTTTGCAAATATCATGCAAACATGGCATTATTACTTGAAGATTTCAAACTTGGTAAAGGCAGAGACTTGATAAAAGACAGTGTATGGGATACAGGAAAGGAAGCCTGCATGCTAAGCTTGTGTTCGAACTGTGCCAATGTTTATGATGTCTTGAAATCTAAAATTCCAGAAGAGGATCACTGTCTTTATATACAATGGAAAAAAGTGAGATAATTCAGGATCAATGCTAGACGCTGAACATTTTCAATTTGTAAAAGACAACTTGGTAGAAGGAGAAGTGACCTTACAAATGGACTTTGCAGAAAATTATACCACAGTTGTTCAAGACGAAATTCAATCAGCCCGTTGGGCACACTCACAAATTACAATTTTTACAGCTGTTGCTGCATTCTTTGATGGCCACCAATTATACATAATAGTATCACATAACTTAAATCACTGTAAAGAAGCAGTCTGGAAATATATGGATATACTGATTAAAAAAAATCACATAGTACAGATGCTACATATCTTTTCAGATGGCTGTGCAGGTCAATTTAAAAACAGGTATAATATGTTAGCAATTTCATACATCCAAAATGATGATGAAATAAATATGACATGGTCATTTTTTGCAACATCACATGGTAAAGGAGCTGTGGATGAAGTAGGTGCAATTGCCAAAAAAATGGTATCTCTAGCTGTACTTCAACGATCTGCAACAGTACAGACAGCTTCAGATTTTGCTGTATGTGCAGAGAAAGTTTTGAAGAACATAAAAATATTTTTTCTCTCCAGAACACCATATAACGCCAGATGATGTAAAAATGCTTGACAATCGCTAGAGCCAAGTCCCAGCAATACCAGGCACATACACTCTGTCCATCATATTGTTCCTCTTAATATAGGGAGAATTAAGATGGCAACAACAACAAAAAAAGTATTCATAGGAGAATTTCCTTAATTCCGAAATAGAAGAAATCAATGAAGAATCGAGAATCGAAGACCAATGAAGCATCTTGCAAGTTAAAATATGAAATTGGAGATTTTGTTAAAGTGGTTTTATTTTCAAAATCAAAGAAAAACAGCGATCATTTTGTTGGACAGATTAAGCAAATTGATGGCAATGATATCCAGCTGGAATATTTGAAAGAGATTTCAGATAATGTGTATGTCTGGCCAAACAAATCAGAATTATCCTGGGAGAAAATTACATCAATTGTAAAAAAATTGCCAGCACCAGAAATTATAAACTCAAGATTGGAAATGAAATTTGTTCATTAATAGCTTTGTAATTGTTTATTCATGTATTATTTTACAGTGTTTTTTTGTACAAGTCACACCCGCAACATGGTATCACACCAGCAACAATTTTTTTAAATATTTTTCTACAGTAAGTGATTCTAGTAAGTAATTTGATTTGTTCATAGAATAATTATTTAAGTATTACTGTAAGCATAAAAAAAAATTGGTTCACCCAGTTGCTATAATTCACAGAGTTTTGCGGTTTTGTGCTGGCAGATGAAAATGCATGTCCTTTTTATGTCACACCCGCAACGGGTAGAAATTATTTTTTAAAAAAATAAATAAAATATCTGGCAAATGGCAAATTGGTATCAATATATATGTAATTAGTCTACATTAAAATCCATAAAAATTGAAACCAATGCTCTAAAATATTGTAGTTGATGGCTAATTTAGTTTGTCTAAATGTCACACCCGCAACTTTGGACTGGGCAAAAAACTTTGATAGGTGGAAAAATAAGAAAAATTCACGAAAGCGTAAAGATCGACGGAAGCAATCACATCCCTGCATTAAGGCAACAATCAGCAAAAATGACCATCACACCAACGTAAGTATCAACGTTAGCATCCAATATATCGATGGAAATCGCTGAAATAGACGCGATTCTATAGACGTCACAATCTACGAAATTGACAATCACAAGCGTAAATCTCGGCGATATAGACAACTATTGAGGAGCAAACCTTGGAATAGTGATTAATAGGGACTAAAATGAACATCACAAGAATGTAAATCTCGGTGATAGCTCTCTTCTTAGCAGCGAAAATCTCAGCAATAACAAGCTTAACATCAGAGTAATGTTCGGTGAAACTAACCACCACACACCAGCATAAACAACAGCGATAGATGCTGGCAATCAGAAAGAAAAGTGATCATTACATCACAAGTTTGGGGAAATCTGAAAATATGTAGGTTCCTTGGTTGTTAGACAAGTAAGTAAACCCAATAAAATTGTAATGCAGTTTTGAATCCGTCTCGGGAATGATGGAAATTTCAACAACAACAAAAATGCTGAAATCTGTGTTTCAGTAGAACTGTACCATGGCTGACAGGTGCAATCTCTGAAATAGTGTCAGTGACTCATCACGAAAATGAGCAGCATGCAAGAACGTGTTTCTTGCCCTCTATAATCACGAAAATATCGGCCATTTTACCATCGTAGCGTTCAGAAAAATGACCATCAAATACCAACGTAAATAATGCCGATAGACTACTATAATATAAGATAAAAATGAGGAAGAAATGTAGTCATTCCATCGGGGATTTGAGGCAAATCTGAACGCAAGCAGGTTCAGTGATTGTCAGGAAATTTTAATGCGAAAATACGTGGTCGGTCTTGTGGTCCGAATTTTTGACGTTTTCTTTTTTAAAACTTTTTCTAAATTTTTTTCAAATTGATTTTTGTATTTTTGGTAGCAGTGTATCTTTAAGTGTCAAAATTAAAATTTCATTTTAATTTCGGAAAATTCCATTAAACTTTTTGACAAATCCCTGATAATTCCCTGATTTTTCCCGAAATACCGAATTCCCTGACTTTTCCCGATCTGTGGACACCCTGTTATATATAAACTGATACAGATATATTGATTTAATAACATTTATCATACCAAGAATAATAATATAATTTAAATTCAACTCGATTGGAAAATCTAGTAAACCACCTCTTACCTTAAAAAGCTTTGAATCGGGCCTATTATACTTTTTAGCATTTTCAAACATGAGATTCATATCATCAACTACTTCAACTAGACTTGAAAACTGACGTTGCTGCAAATAAATTAAAATCAAGTGGTATTTAAAAATTTTTTTAAATGTTTTTATGACTGTCCTATTTTTAGTTAATAGAATAGAACATAAAAATGTAAAAGTCAAGTATTGATCGAGAGGCAAGGCCAAACTCTGATTATTAAAAATGATGAAATTATTAGTGTTTTCCTTTTCAGGACGTCTATTTCCTGGCCAAAATTCAATGGGCTGATGCAAAACGATTCGCTAGGTAGCACATGTATTGCTTCTAGTTTTACATGGTGCAAACATGTATTAAAAAAAAAAGTCTCACATAGAAAAACAACATTTTTCCACTTTTGATGCAAAATTCAGAAAAAAAAGTAAGGTGTGCAAGTGCTTCGGCATCCTAAAAAATAGTACACCCTATTTTGGTGGCCTTCCAGTACTGGTCATAACAACTGTTTTAAAATCCTAAGCAACTGGTACCTCCTTTGAGTAGTCATTTGGGGCATATCCCTTTTAAATATTATTAAATTACTGGTTTATTAAATTAGTGGTTGTCACAAAATTAATGAATAAATAAAACTATGATTGAATAAAGTAATAAAACTCTTTTATCCAATTTTGTGACAGCAAGGGATTTAGCAAAAAAATTATCTTGTGTTAAAAATCAATCAAACGACTGCTTGAAGGGGGTAAATTAAGGAAAACTGCTTGAAAAATGTAAGATGGTGTTACGTGTCAAGAAGACCACAAAAAGAGGGATTAAATTTTACTGTTTAGAGACCAAAGAGTGTGAATATCTCGCTTTTACTGACAGGGTTCTTAATCATTTTCAGAAAAAAAATTCCCTGAGATTTCCACAGTCATGTTTTCTATCGCAAAGTTAATAATTTTTAGCCAGATAAATATAATCAAACCTCAATTACACACATTCTTCAGATAACTCGAGAAAAAATAATAATAATAATAAATTGCCAATCTAAATTATTAAATAATTTTGTAACATCAATTCTTTGAGTTGATTTTTATCACGCCACAATGTTTCCGGAAAGATCAGACTTTGGCTAGTCAATTTACAGCAGCAGTGACCAATAAAAAAAAACCAGTCAACAAATCCGCAAGCAGGTCGATTTTGTGTTTCAGCAATATATATAATTTTATTTGAGCCCAAATAAAATGTAACGCAGAACAAGAAATAATCAGAGGAATTTCATTTTAATAAGTTTCCAGAAGATCACAAATAGCTTACCTTGATCTTTGTTCTAATTTTAAATAATGACATAGGTTGCTTTATTTCTTTATAATAATCTGGATATGACCTGAAGTGAGAAAAAAGATTCCATTAAAAAGGTTCGTATTCAAAGAATTTTAAATAACTGCCATGCCCCTACTTAAACAGCACAGATACAGAACATTTACTTATTTTAATGCACAATGGTTTTAAAGCATTAGAAAAAAATAACTGATAGCTTTTTTTAGAAAAATAAAAACTACCAAATTAGATTATATAAAACTTTAACTAAGAATAAAAGATCAATTTCTAAAATGCAAAAATTCAAATACAAAACTTACATTTGTGCAGCAATCACTACATTGAGAATTTAAATTTAGTTTAAATTATAAATTATCATCTAATAATGATGTTGTGAATGCAGTTTGAACATTAAAAATATAAATCATGCTAGAGCTAACAAATAAATTCTATAAAACTATAAAAACACACACATTTAAAAGGTTTTTAGGAGCTATTAAGCTATTAATTGCTTGAAAAATGCTATGTATCTAGAATGCCTCTGATGGTGAAAGCAATTGTAATACTAAATAATGTTTTGATTTTGATTAAACTATTTCTTGACCAAAACCTAGGACCAAGGAATTTTCCAAAGAGTCAACAAGTTTATGTTTAATTCATTTTTTCACCTTTTTAATGTGATGAAAATATAACTTAAAAAATGCTAAGGAAAATTATACACACACCACCTTTTTTTTTTATTCCCAAAGCAAATTAAATATCAATGACTAAATTATTACAATTTAATTCATAAATCATCTGTAAATAAAAACTGTAGGCAAGATGCCATAACAGTTGTTAGTAGTGGGGGGAAAACATTATGATTGCATGCCAAAAAAGTAACATTTCTTTAGAATTACATAAGTAGTTTTTTACTATACTTGACTTTGATGTATTTGCTCAATGTTATGGTTAATTTTTTCATAACCTAACTACTTCAAATAGTTCATAAAATCGTTTATGCACTACAATTAAAAGCTATCCAAAACAATCTAAACAGCACCTAACTGGCAGAATTACTCAGTGAGATAATTATTTAAATTAATTTGAAAAATTATTTTTAACATTTTCTAGAGTTCTGGAATTTTGTCATTAGCATTGTGGTTTAATTTTTAACTTAGCATTTCACCTGTCCAATTTTCAAATCCAAACAGAACCCAAATCCAATTCGCTAAAGCTTTCATTAAAAAGTTCTCTTGCAATATCATCATTACTTATCATAGCTTTGAAATCTTTCATTTCAAATATTCAAAATGGATACATTAGGTTATCACAATATTCTCATATTATAAATGTTCTTCATTTTACATTGAAACTCTCACACAGAATGCCAGTTGAATTGCTAATTTTTTCTTAATGAAAAATTCTAAAATATAAATGCATTAATCTATGGAATCATTAACATATTACTTTTTACCATAGGATAATAGACAGAATCAAAAAATAATTGCAAAATGTTACGCAAATATAGTATTTAACAACATAAAAATAATGCAAGCATTTTTTTTTTTTTTGCGAAATAAATCTGCAAATCTTTAAAAATCTAGCTTAAAAAAATATTTTTTTCTGATTGCATTGTCAAGTGATAACAAATGCACTGCTATGTTCCTCAGCGGTGCGACTTCAACGCTACCTAGTTTCCTAAACTAACATGCTGGTAGGTTTATTTTTAAGTTTGGTTCTGAGCTGTTTTCTACTATTTGATTAATTTGGAAAACTGAAGGTGATATTCAAGGATGCCAGGAGGGTGGAGGGGGGTGGAGACTGCAACCCTCTGGTTTTAGAATTTCTTTTTTTAAAGTTCGAAATTCACAGAAAAAAAGCTATATATGCCAATATGAAAGTATTTTTTTAGGCTAATTATGTACTTTTGTTTCTATTTAATTCTATAAAATCCAGGGAACACACTCTGGCAGTAATTAAATATGTTAGTTATGTAGTAACTAACAGTGGCGGAACCTTCTCCCTACCCTCTTTTCTAATGATGACGATTTTTCCGTTTCCAACTCCTTCACCACCACTATAATGTTTTAGGGCATCAAATCATGGTAATAGTATTTGATTTTTTAAAACTTCTATTTTTTTTAATATTTTTTTGGAACGAGGAAAGGAGTGGAGAGGGGGGGGGGGATTTTGTTCACTGATTAACCAAATATCTAAGTGTCGTGGTCAGAGAGGACAAAAGGGTACATTTGTTCACCAACTAGATTACCCAAAAATTGAGGGAAAAAAAGAAAAAAATAGTGAAATTCACAAGAAAAAAAAAAGTTTGCTGTGATTTTTTTTTTAAATTTATTCTCAAAGAAAAAAATTACTCTATTTATCAAAAGAATTACATTAAAGCAGTGATGTTGATATTTGAACTGGCACATAGCAACAAAATATAAGCTATTGAAGCTTTCATGCCATCATTTAAGTATCGAACTCACTGAGTTTTCTGTACTTCCTAAATAAACAACTTTATTTTCTGTAAAAATCTGCCTTCAAAAATGAGTACAGATGATGGCAATTCTGAGATTATCAAGTTAATTGCTGGGCAACCTAGGAGAGTTTTCAATGTTTTCTCTTATTCTAAACACAAATGTGGGGCCGTTTCCATTTAAATTTAAGCTAATTTTAGTAGTCTAGATAAAGTTTCCTTTCAATTAGACTATGTTTTAATAGTAAAATTCATTCCCATGTTAATCAATATTATTTTTATAGTAAACTTAGTTTTTTCAATAAACTATTTTAAGTAAGACTCTTAAACATAAACCCAGCCTAAGATTAAAATAGTTCCCAAAAACAAATAAACATGCAACTCTATATATTATTTAAATTGACAAATTAAACACAATACCAGTTTTTTATTACTGGGATTTACATCATAAAAAAACTACAATAATTGACTTGCTTGAGGAGTTTCACATCACAACAAAAAATTTACATTGAGCACAGTTTCGATGTCTAACATTTAACAACACATGTACACAGATTACTAAATGCAAAATAATAATAACTAACTTAAAAAATTGCTACAAATTAATAGGCTGAATTGCACATAAATATAACATGAAAGCTAGAGGCCATGGCAGCTCAAAAACCAAAGTAAAGAAGTAAATTAAAACCAAAAGCACTAAGACGCAATAAAAGCAATATAGAAAGAGAGAAAAGCATGCAAGAAATAAGCTGGTTAAAATATGCAATTGTTCGTTGTAGCTTACAAGGTTTGACGAAAAATGCATAAAAAACATTAGTCAGCAATTGGTAAATCAGCATAAAAGAATTTTAGAAAAAAATAAACTAATGTTTGTAAATATAATAAATTTTTTGATTTCAGCAAGAGTTTTTTGATTGTTAGGAGGCAAGTGGTAAAACTAAATATATAACAGTTTAAAGCATCAAATTATAATAAGCAGAGCACACTATAATATTAAGAGGAAAAAAAAAAACTCTTTAAGGAAATTGAAGCATCCGTAGAATACAGTGTTCACAGGAAAAATAAAATTTTCTTGCAATTCCCTGTTAACGTACTTTTACAATGTAATCAATTAAATCATTAAAAATTAAAGTCAAGGACATTTATGGTACAAATATATTAACTTGCATCCAAATTTTCTAAAAATATTAGTTATTGATGTAAAATTAAATGTTTTACTCCATTGAAATTTCTTAAGTAGGTTAACTTACTAAAGAAGAGAAAAACTAATTTCCCCATGTGTAATTATCTTTTTCTTCAAATTCTCTGATAATACACTGTTTTCCATATATTTTTTACAGCTTAACACCCTGATAGACACATCAACACAATGTATCTTCCCTAAGGAGCAGTATCTTTACTTAAAGTTAATAGAATTAATAGAAATTAGTTTTAATTTTGAATTTGCAATGAATGACTAAATTGTTTTATTTAAATTTGGTTATTGTAACCTAAATAAGAAACCAAAATAACAAGAAAAACTAAAACTTTTTGAAGCAATTTTCACTTACTTGAAAATATAAAAAGTTACAGGGAGATGAATTTTTTATTTATTTCAAATATATAGTCAGCAGGTATTCTTAAGCTATCAGATAAGTTTATAATTTTGTAGATATATAGAACTTTCCTCAAACCTTGCAGCCTTGACAGAAGCTAAACTAACTTGACAGTAACAGTTTGTAGTATTTTTTTAAATCCACAACGACTGTTACAAAAGTACAATTTCAAAACAAAAACTCAGTAATTCTGTAAGGAAAATTTGCAAGATTATTAAATTAAATTATCAGACTTCGATTCAATAAAGAAGATTAAATAGCTAAGCTAAACAAAACAGTTTTAACAGAGTCTGGGTTTTGGCTCAGTAAATTTTTAAAAAAATAATAATAATTTGTAGATTTGTAACCACACAGAACTTTTATCGACTGTACGTTTAAGTGTGGCCATCAAGTTAGTTTAACTTCTACTGTAATGTCTGGCTTTTGGTGTCTAAACTGACCTCAAAACCCATCTGGTCTTTTCTTCTGTTTTTGCCATTTTTATAATGCAGCCATTAGTTGAACCACGCCTGTAAAGAGAAAAACTTCCCACATGTCTTCTGAAATGTCATTGCAGCATTACAATAACTAACTTGAAGAAAGTAAATTGCAGCGGTTGAAACCCCTCAAGCAAATGCAATTATGTAGAAATATCGGAATGTTCACGAACACACACATGCAAGAATGCTCGATATTTCAAAAGGATATGCATGCAAATACAGATCATGCAAGAAAACTGTCTAAGTAACCATTCATCTTTTAAAATATTAGTTTTTATGATAGAAGTGCAATATATGATAATTTTTTTGCATGAGTGCATCCTCTTTTTTTCTGTTGAGCAAGTGAAAGAAAACACTCACAAGTTGATTATTGAATGCATTAACAAATACAGTAAGTTAGATAATAACAAATATAGTAAGTTGAAGATAATGTGCACATTATAGATTTATCAGAAATTGATAAAACCATGTATTGCTGTCACATATATAAAAATATTATAAATATAAAATAAAAAAAAATTAAGACACTTACGAGATGCTTTACAATGCAAAAAAAAAAGAGTGAGATGAACCTACTTTATGTGATAAAAGCTAACTTAAAACTTTGCAGTTAAATCAAACAATATTTTAATTAAGTTATGGAAGTAATATATTTTGCAGAGTAATGCAACATTAAGCACGATAAGAAAGTTTTTACTTAGATAAAAAAAAATAGTTTAGTTCAATTATAAAATTTGTTTTAAATTACAGTTAATAAAATATTACTACACTAGAATATTCGATAAAATAAATTATCCTTTAAAGCTTTCATTGATTAAATGTTCACCTATCATGAGTAAGAAGTAAATTATTAAAATTTTTGCTATAATTGAAGGGGATCATTAACACATACTATACTCGAATTGGTTATATCTAAATCAGTTTTATAGCAGTTTTCAGTAAAAACATTTGAAGCATTTTTAAAGGCAAACAGTTTTTTTAACTTAGGATGGCAGAACAGTCTTGTGGTACTGATATTTTTCTTGAAAAAACTGGAATTATCAAAAAATATTGAGCTTTATGATGTCATCCATTGGTGATTGGTGATTTTTTGTTATCCATGTTTTTACAAAACCTGATTATTCAAATTAACCAGACATATGATCAAGCAAAGAAAAAGTTAACTGAAAATGTGCACTTTTCTTTGCAATTGGAAAATAAAAATAAGTTTTAAAAACTTGAAAATAATTTAAATTTTAAAGGTTGAAATTTGCAAAAAAATATTATGAATGACCAATAGAAACTCAATTTTTTGAAGTCTTATATAAAATCATTAAAAAATAAGCCAGTTTTTAAAAACCAGAATATGAAGATACTAAATGGATTCAGATGATTCCTGATAGGAAATATAAGGAAAGATTTTAAGTTTTAACTATTCCCCTCCCCTAGTTCTTCCTATTCGTGCATCAAGCTTTAAATACGATACAAACTCATAGATTTAATGGTGTGGCCCATGCCAAAACCTTCTCTACATCTTGATTCCATCCTGATGAACTTCTAATTTTTGGGCTAAATCAAGAAGACTATGTACAATGCACAGATCTGAATCAGCTAGAAAGTTGGACAACATAGCTCTGTATTCCTGAAATGTATCTGGATGTGCTTTTGAAAACACAACAGAAAATTGATTGTGGTTTTGATGTCTGTTGAACGACAAGCAACGCCCATATTGAAGTAAAATTGCAACTATTGGCAGTTTCAAAGGGTGCCGTGAGTTTTCTAAAAAAAATTAGGTAGGAATTTTAGGAATATTTCCAAAAATTTCAGGAACATTTTAGGGATAATTCCTTAAAATTTTACGGGTAATTCCAAAACTATTAGATAATTTTAAAAAATTTAAGAATATTTCTTTTAAAGTTGAGATGAACTCCTAAGATAGATATTCTTTTCAAAGCATATTTCAATACCAGCAAAAAACTGCCAATTTTCAAAAAATTTAATAATTAATAATTCAAATCTCGGAAAAAAAATTCTATTCTGGAAGATTATCTGGATTTTTTTTA
Organism: Linyphia triangularis; assembly: GCA_963978545.1. Lineage (NCBI taxonomy): Eukaryota > Metazoa > Arthropoda > Arachnida > Araneae > Linyphiidae > Linyphia > Linyphia triangularis. The sequence goes on from OZ021730.1 coordinate 34,884,496, forward strand.
GGATTATGGAGGAAAATCGGGGAAATATAGAGGGTTTTAATTTTTTTAGGAATTATTGAAAAATTTAAGTACAATTTTAGGGAGGAACAAAAATGTAAGTAATATTATGAATTTTAGGGTGAATAAGACCCCAGAAGTACAAACTTTTTTTAAATATTTTTGACCAAAACTAAGTACATGAATGTTGTTTACAAAGATTTGTTTACACATTGAATACAGATTTTTTCAATGACCTAAAATGTTACTGACACTCCCATACTAAAACACAACAGTACCTCCTAGAGGGCAGCGTCCAAAAAGGCTCTGACAACTGGTACCCTTGTGAGTTGATGAAGTTCTTGACTGTCTCATAGAGCAGCCATTGCGGGTTGGATTGTGCATCTTCTGGATCCGATTCATTTCCGTCATCTGTGGGGTCAGTAGACTCCTCCTCCTTAACCTCTACCACGGATGAGGAAGGAGAAGCGGCTTCTGAGGTGAGGTCCACCTTAGGAGGCGCATCATACCTCAAGGCAGAGATGATGGCCGACCACTTTTGTCCACCTGCGAGGCGCTTGTTTCTGGAAGAAGGTTCCGAGTTAGAAAGGACTTATTTACTTCATTAGGTCAATGGTGTATAGATTTTTTTTATAATTATTATAAAACACTCTTTAACATTTAGTTATTGTCTTTCATTATAAAAAAAAAATGTCGGTAATAGGAATGTTGAGAACGCATGAAACATGAACACACACTGCCAAAATGATTTGAATAAAAAATATGTGCCAAAACATAAAGATCACTCAACAATTTTAATTAAATTTTTTACTCAATTCAACTCTTCTATATTACATCAGGCAATTGAAAGTAAAAAAAAATAGCTAATTTTGCCACTGGCACAAATCGTTTCACACATGTGGCTACTAAATCAAAGATTAAAAAAAAAAAAAAAAAAAAAAAACTTGCAGTATTTTATGTAATTTTTTAACTAACCTGCATCACAGTGGACAATTCCTGCATTTTTTAAAAACGAGTGAAATTAATTTTAATATTTATGAAAAATTTCTTTTCGATTCCAAATATTCAAAACATAATTTTTTTAAAAAATTTAGTTATTTAAATATTAAGAAAGAAAATGCGCAAAGAACAATCAAATTATGATCCTTTGGCCAAAACAGCTTTCCGTTAACTCGAGGAGCATATAACATCATAAGACCAGTTATTCACTATGCTGCCAGCTGAAATAAGCTCTCTCGATGGTGAGGTTTCTACTGAGTTGTTGTCGACAGAGATGTTTCGGATGAAGTGACGTCATGCGTTGTTCTCCCATCAAAATCTGAGAGGTGAACTTAAATCGCAAATTAAAAAAAAAAGCAGAGAATTGAAATATTTGTGTTTATGACCTTTTTAAAACATTTAGAATTCAATAAATATTAAATGCAGGAATTTTCTATTGTTATACCTAGATATCAGGGCTGCCACTGACTGTAAGCTTTGAAAATAGTTGCTTTAGTAGCCTCAGATGTTAAAAACAGTAACCAAAATAGTATTCTCACACATTGAAAATAGCAGTCTCAGACGTTGAAAATAGTAGCCTCACTTTTCATAACTTTTAATAAGATCGGAATAAAACAGTAGATTTACATAAAACACGAAAACCCAGAAACACTCTTCTTTCGATTCAAAATAGTGTCTAAAACATTACATCCCATATGGTAAAAGGCATGTGTCTTAGAGGAGGCGATATCATATTTATATACTGCGATGGAAGTTGACAACTCAACCTTACTCCCAGACAGCAACTAAGCAAAAAGCTAAACTTTACGCAAAAGCGATGGTAAAAATCGATTGGCAAAACAGAATTTTTTTTTTTTAACTTCCAAAGTCAAACAACTTCTTTTAGAAAAACAAGTATCATTTTTAAACAATTATACTAACTATTGACAATGACGATCGAATTTCATTAAGGGCAGTTTTTAAATTTTTAACAAAAAGGTTACAGAATTTGCAAAACAAAATTCCCTGACATTTCCCTGATTTCCAGAAAATTCCCTGATGTGCATCTCTGTCGATGTTATAATTAAAAAAAAACAAAGAAAATAATGTCCAATTTAAAAATATATACATTTGACTATTTAGAATTACATTTACTTATCAAAGTATAATTGCAATAAAATATAAATTTAGGCTAAAAATCAAAATAAACGTCTTTAGAGCATGAAAAAGAATGGAAAACCTTAATAAAAAATACAAAATTCACATAAACCAATTTATAAACTACACCCATGCTTGCTAACTTCAAGGAAAAGCAAAACTAGTACAATAGTTTTCTTTTTAATTAAAAAAATAAATAAAATGTTGTTTTCTTTAATATATGTCATAGGCTGTATAAATATTTACTAAACTTAGGCATGCATGAGCATGAAACTTAAATAATCAGCATTTTGCTATTCAGTCACAAATTTCACTAGGTACATATATTTCATGAAAAATTGTGTTTAGGATTTTGAAGTTGAGAAAAAATAAATAACACATAATGCATGAAAGAAAGTCTTGAAATTAACAGCTTCTTATAAAAATTACTCATAGATATATAGAAATAAAATTTTATACGACAAGAATACTATCTTAAACCACAAAAGTACATATTAAATGAGGCAAAAAACATTTTCATAAAACATGACAGGCACAGCATTTGGTAGGGGAAAAAAATGAAAGGATTTTTTTTAAAAATTCCATAACCTTTTGTCTGAATGTATGCAATAGAGCATTCAGATTTTTTTTTTAATTTTTTTTTTTTTTAATTTTTATTATTATTTGGAGGGGGAGGAGGATACTTCAATTCTTTGTTTGATTTATATTAATCATATAAACCAAAAACACGTATCACTTTTAGTTAATTACGTTAGATATAATGTCAAAATATAAGTACAAAAAAAAAAAATTAAGTACACTATCTAACCTATTTTGCTTATGAATGCCTACAGATTTGTTGCACATCTATAATAACACAGTGCTGTAAAAGGTTAATAAAAACTAAAAAATATGATGGAATCAATTTGAAATATTAAGGAATTTAGGGTTCCAATATATTCCATTGACAAAAAACGCCCCAAACAAGAAGAAAAATAATCAATAATCATATCTGTAAAGGATGCAGTCAGATTTAAATTGGAAGATTTTTTTAAACAATAAATCTACTGGTGGTCGTGCTTCTAAATAATAGGATTACTAAAAATCTAACAGAAATAATACGTAAATAATTAGGGTTAGTAGCCTTTTTAGTCGCCTGTGGCAGCCCTGAGATATACAACAAGAACATAAAATAATGAATAAAATCTTACCTGATTCTTTCACTTGTTTTTGCTGGATAAGATTTCCTTTGGTCAATTTCAGCTTTCTTTATTAAAATGACTTTTCTTAAAGTAGCTGCATCCTGGAATTAAAAAATAAAATACTAGGAACTAATGAATACTGGGAACAATAACAGAGGTGAAATGGAGGAAAATTGACCTTGCCAATGAATACCAGCATGGGTGAAGTTAAGAAAAAAAATGTAACGAAATTTTGGTGAAGTAAATGGTAATAAAAGGTAAATTGTAGTGAAGAAAACTAAGGCTTCATTTAATGATTTGTTAATTATACACACAAGTTACACACCAGTCATTTCAGAGACCAACCAATTCAATGCATCAATTAAACACTAATCCAATCAATTAAAGTTTTTCTGAAAAAAAACCTGTAATAACAGGGTGTCCTGCAAAATTTCTGATAAAAATTCAAGCATACTTTAAGGCGCACCCCAAAAATTTTCAAGGACCCCTTCTGCAACTAATTAATTACCAACATATTTTTGAAAGTATACCCTCCCCCAGTTATATGCTGAGTTAATATAAGAAATTAAAAGAGTTATGAAATTAAGAAAAAGCTAATCATCACATAAAAATTAGATTGTTATTTTGAAAATAGGAAGATAGGTTTTTTAAACTCTTTCTTGAAGGATGAATACAGAGGTTCCGTGGCAGTCAGATTCACCAGCAAGCCCAATAAAATTGTAATGCAGATTTGTATCGATCTCAGAAATGATTGAAATTTCAGTAAAAAAAATGGATGAAACTCGCATTTCAGCTAAACTGTAACACGTCTGACAGGTGCAAATCTCTGCAATAGAGTAAGTGATTAATATATCGGCCTAACACCCCCTCCCCAAAAAAAAAAAATTATCATCACAACACAATTCTCTGCAATAGAGCACGCCTTAATCACAGGAATAGCGGCCATTTCATCACTGTAATGCACAACCAAATGGTCATCACATACTAACGTAAATAATGCCGAGAAAAAGTATGACATCAGAGAAAAATGCAGAGGGAAAGTACTCATTCTATCAGTGTTTTTTTGGGGAAGTTCTAATGCATGCAGGTTCCGGTTTTAATTCTTTGTCAGCTGTTGATAAACATGAACTCAAATGCAACTAAACTAAGACATTTCCGCAATGGACAATTCCTGCATTTTTTAAAAACGACTAAAATTAGTTTATATTTATGAAGAATTTCTTTCTGATTTCAAATATTTAAACAAAAGTTCTTTAAAAAAAATTTAGTTACTTAAATATTAAGAAAAGAAATTTCCTCAAAATCGAACCAAAACCAGTCTGATCAAAACATTCAGCAAAATCCGAAAGGGTTTCTACAGTTTCTATGGTTATCATGAGATTTCTGCCAAATAGTTGGCTTTGGTAGACCATTGACACATTCCAACAGGTTGGCGCGATTTGCAAGAAACTTACAAATCTGGTTTCCACTGCTGCATTTCAAGCCAAAATGTTTGCGAAGCCGTGACATCACATTCAATGACAACGGAATGAATCGTTTTCTCGCCAACGTCTAGTAAGGTAACTTTGATCACAAATTAAAAAAAAGAAAAAGAGCACCGAGCAGAAATTTTTGGGTTTATGGCCTTTTCGAAACATTTAGAATTGAATAAAAAAAATTTAAAAATGAGGGAATTGTCCATTGAAAATAAAAAATTACAGAAAGTGGGGAAAATACTGAAAACTTTCACCCATGGCAGACAGTTTGGTACATTTTAGGCATGATTAGTTACAAAATGAAAATGTTACCTTGTAAATTTGTGAACCAGGCTCATTGAAGATTTTTGCATTTTTAATCATCTGCAGCAGATTCTTTTCCATTTCACATAAACTCCTGTACTCATTATTCTGTATCTTTTGGGCAATCATTTTTAAATCTATAGGATCTTGAATAACTTTGTAATATTCCGGATAAAGCTGTGAAAGGATAATTAAATTAAATTTACAAAATTATATAAAAGCATAATTAATTTTAATTATTTGAATCTGGTATTATGACATTTATTTAAATTGTTTTAGGGGAGGAAGAAATTAGATAATTTTTTTAAAAATTAGTTAATTGTAAAAAATTATGCGCTTCAAAAATATGCTTTGTATATGAAATGAAAGCATCACTCTAAAATTAGCTAATAACTCTAGAGTTGAGAATAATTTTATTCATGATGGTTCTTTAAAAAAAACTGAAGATACTAACACAACCCAGATACATTCTGGTTAATTTACAAAATTATAACACATTCAAAATATAAGAAGTTAAGTTTTAGTCAGTGTTTACAAAGGGGGTTCGTTCATTTAGATCAAACTTTAAAAAAAAAAAAAAAAAAAAAAAAAACTGTAACTCACAGTATTATGTCAACTATATACAATAACACGTTTTGAAGATAAACTGTTTACAGACAATTTTTCAAAACCAAACTTTTGGATTCAAAATAAATTGTGGACTTAATGTTAAAAAAATTGTATTAACGTTTTGACTGAAATTTTCATGATCTCAAAATGATATTTTCATTTATTACAAATGATCAAACTGAGAGCAAAATAGTGCGTTTCCTACAGTTCTCGATGGCAGCAACTGGAACATGGTGCTCAAGGCTCTTCCCTCCATGTCAGCGGCTGTCATGACAGTCGTAAAGAGTTCCTCATATGTACTATCCTCTTCACTGCATTCGCTGCCCCTGTCCTGAATGGAAAAAAGACAAATCATACAGCACTGACTGTTACTGCTCTCACAGTCAAAATAATGAAAATTTACTGATTTTTCTATTTATTGTGACAACTTTTTTTTATAAATTTTAACTAAGTGAAATATAGATCCTAATTATGGCAGCAACAGGGAAACTTAAGTTTAAAATTTTATTTTAGTCCTTACAATTAGTACTGCTGAAGAGAGATAATAAAATATTGTCCCTTATCTACCGAGAGACAAAGTATAAAAGTTGAGTACAATATAAAGGATGAACTCTGAAAAAGGAAAACTTTTATTCCAGAGATTTTGAACTTACACGAACTTTTGGAGAACTTTCCCTTTTTTCCAACAATGGACGTCCTGCAAGTTACCTTTAAGTTGGAGTTGTACTATCTAGTAACTCTATTCCTATCAATTTAGTCAATCACAATACACTTTTAAAACTAAATTTTAATTTTTAACCTAGCACAAATATTTATTTCGTTTTTCTCCATTAGGCATTGAGGAAATGACGTCAATATACAAAAGATCCATTCCATTCTTTCCTTGAATTCTAGGCAAGTGGTAACTTTGCTTCTTAATGATTGTAAAGTGAACAAATACTTCCAAAACATTTTCAACTAAAATGTGATTGCATAGCTTAAGTTGGTTGTTTTCAGATTATCTGGCGCCGTCAGCAACACGAGGGCTATAATGCGCCGAAACATTCGTCATTTGACAAGTCAACATACATTTATAAACACCCATGCCTTACACGGGACTCGAACCCGCAACCTCGCGTTCTAGAAGTTAGCACGCTAACAGCAATACCGTTTGGTCGGCCGCATAGCTTAAGAGACATGAGCTTTTGAGGCAAAATATTTTGGGCTTCATGAGCAGTTTCAGACCTCAAAATCCTTACGAGAAGAATAGATAAAAAAATCTTTGATGTAGTTGAATTATCATATTTAATGCTTAAAGATAAAACAAATCTTACGATTAAAATTACAAGTAATAGATTTTTTTATGCAATTTATATTAAATAAAGGTAAACTAAAGACTATAAACTCAAATTTCTCAACTTTATTTACTTTTACTTTGAATAGTAATGTTTTTTTTTTATTGTGAATTACTTTATGTAGGAGGCTATTCATTATCTGTGATTGTGCAATAAAGTAGTAAAGTTTATGTTACAGGAAACAACAGCAATTTTACCACTGTTGTGCCAAATAATGTCAATTTTTTTTACAAAGTTTCAAATAGGAAAGTATCAAGTGTGAAGCATATTTCATGACAACTATAGCCTATACAAAATTATGAAGTTAAAACAAGACCAGGACCGATCTTGCTTTATTTATATTTCTGTTAGCTTAGTCAGTAAGTTAAGGTTTTGTTGAGAGGTAAAATTGAGATTTTATTTTATGTCTAAACAAGAAAAAAAACTTCACTATTTAGCTTAAAAATAACAAAATTTGTGTGTGTCACCTAGAGGAAACAAAAGGCAACAGTAAACAAAAGTAACAACAGTAACAAAGGCAAAGTAAATTTAGGTGCAAGTAGTAAGTAGACAAACCTTTTTAAATTAAGACTTTGGTAATTAAATTATGAGTAAGATTCTGCTCATCAATACCTATCTTTAGAGACTTTTAATGCCTTAATAACTTCATGAGTTATTAATAGAATAGTTACGAGACTCTCAATAGAAGTGCATACTCCAAAAAACCTCTTGAAGCTTTTTGGGGAAAATTAAACGATTATTGCTTACCTGATATTTGATTAAACCATCCATTCATAATTGCATTTGGCATCATGTATGAACAAGCAAGCAAAAGTTAATTTTTTTTAGACATAGTCACTTTCTTTTTCAACTAAATTGAATAGTGATGCTGATAAGAAGAAAATAAAATTTAGTTATAAAAGAGGGTTGATAGTAAGTAGAAAAATTTATTGAACACAATGCTTCTTGACAATATTTAGTTTTGAAAAAGCATACTGTCAAAAATTGTTGTTAAACAATACTACTATCAGGGAGAACATCAAAATAACAAACATTTAAATTCAATAAAAGTAAAAGATTATTGGGAGCTTACATCATCAATTTCACTGCACTTGTCATCTTCTTTGCGAATGTCGACATTTGTCATGTCAGATTTGGCATCAGAAAACACCTCCCATAGTTCACAGGCATCCCGATACTCTTGTGAGCTTTTCTATAGAAAAAAAAATAAGGTTTCAGGTTAACTTCTTTTTTTAATAAGAATGAAATAAAAACTTTGAGGTACATAGTAAAATATTGATAAAAACTTTTAGCTTCAAATATTTGTAAATTATAAAAGTAACATACGAAACTACTTGAATTGTTTGTTAAGGGATCTATCAAATTCAATTGTTCATTACCTATGTAATGAAAACTTGATAAATTTTTTCAGCAGATCAAAATTTGAAAATATAACTTAAAGTAAATAATAGGCAGAGTTCATCCTAGGCATTTTTCGAGGGGCAGCGCGTCCTGCCTGCCCTTTTTCTATAAAAATAGCGCCCTTCTTGCCCTTTTTCTATAAAAATAGCCCCCTTCCTGCCCTTTTTCAGAAAAAAATTCATCCTGAAAGAATTCGAAAAACTTTCGTTTTTTCCCTCCCAACAGTACGCAATATGTGGATCACCCCTACTGAAATCGGCTGTCGCTCAAGTGCATTCATGTTCAAACGCGCAACGTATATATCAGGGACTGAAACCATTGAGTAGATGTCTATATAACGTGCTTCATTAGTAGGTGGATTGTAGGGCGCCGTCTTACAATTTCCCAAGTGCACATTAGTAAACTCTGATGGCAATTTCGTACGTGTTTTGATTAAGTGTATTTCGCTGGATTTTTACCATGCCTCCTTCAAAATAGTGAAGAAAGGAATTTGAAAGACTTGAATAACTTAGTTAAAGGTTTATAACTATCAAATGTTTACACTAAGAATTTAAAAAGAATATTTCCGTTTGGACAAGCGTAATCGTGATGTCCTCCTGTTAAATTTAGGGGGTATTTTTGGTAATTTGCCTGTTACCAATTAATTTCTAAACATCCATTTCATATTTAAAATTGAACATAACAGGAATGCAACCAAAATCCCAGATTATTTCCGATTTAAAAAAAAATAAAACTTCTATTATAGCTTACATAATAGCGGCATGCACAGCAAAAAAATCGCCGTTTTGACGCTTAATTTGATCCGATTTTGAAAATAAAAAAAATGCAAAAATTTCAGGACATAGTCCAAGTTCTTTAGTCGGAATACTCCTTGTGATATCCCACAATGAATAATGTTAAATTTGGAGAAACTCTATTCTCTATCTGACAATAGCAAAACTAAGAGATGAAGTTTAAGGTTGATTCATTCAAACTTTAGAAAATTTTGAAAGAGTGAAAAGTTCTTATCTTAAAACATTTTCATTATACTAAAACATTCTTATCTTAATTTTACTGTATTATAAATTGATAATTTTATAAAAATTACTATTTGATGAAAATTTTACTGTGTATATTACACTTTAATTTTAATAATTTTCTCAGTCTCATTCCAGCAGAATTAGGACTGAAGCATTTTATCAGTATTTTGATATCTTTTAAGTTTCTGGGCGAGTTTTAAATTCACAGATTTTTTGCATTAAAATTTTTTTTTCTCAGAACATTGAAAATTATTTATTGTGGTAGAAAAGTAAAACAATATTGAAATTGTTGCAGAAAACGCGTATTTCTGCAATTTGCCATAAAAGTGCCCCCGTAAACAGGAAGTGCCCTTTTTTTGAAAAATAGCACCCTGCCCTTTTTCATTTCTAGGATGAACTCTGTAATAGGTATTTTCAAATGCCATTTAAAAATTGGAATAAATGTCCCATACTCGAAATAATAATTCAGATTTTTAAGACTGTTGAAAAATTTCAGAAAATGAACATAAGAAATTTGAACAATAAATTATGTACTTATATTTTTATACAAATATATATCAGAAAAAGTTATTATGTTTTTAAAGAGACTGGACTGGAACAGCAAATATAACTAAAAATAATTTCCAAACATATTTCTAATTCAAGCATCAGATCGATAAAATAGTAAGTCCTAAATCAGGAATCGCAAGGACTTCGGCAATTCCGGCACTTTCCTGATGTATTAATATAATATGGGTACATATATACCCTCCCACCCAAAAGTTTAAAAAAAAAAAAAAAAGTGTTTATTTATATAGAAATTAAAAAATTGCATTTAAAAAACTTAAGCCATCTTATTTAGATTTATTAAATATTTTTTCAAAGTAAGTTGTTGGAAGTCTTCAGCAAGCTTCAAGAAGTTGAAGGAAGTTTCAGCTCTTTGTTTAATAACTTCTTAATTTTGTAGACAGACTTAATGTCTTGGTTAGTTATTAAAGTCCTTTTGTTCTAGTATTTTTATTGCTAAGCCCGAAATTTTTACCAAATTTCTTTCAGTAACTTCATCACTGCTTTCTTCACTAACGGCAATCACAGAATTTTACGAATGCAGCCTTATTTTGCAAATGTTGCCATATGTCAATTAATAAATGATCAGTACTTCATCATCGCAATTGAACACTTCTGAAGCATTTTCTTCTTTCAAGTTGCGCCCCTTCAAGGTCATTCCGAATTCCATTGAATCCTCTATTGCTACTTTATCGTTTGAAATACAGACATTTTCAAAATCAACATCTTGAGTGTCAGTATTGTTGCAAAACAAAGTTGCTGGTCACAAATTTTTACTGCAGATTTGAGAATGCCTTCATGAGACATGGCAGGTTTTTCCCACTATTTAATGTTTTCTTTTTGAAGGCTCTTCACCTCCAGAACAAGAAACTCTTCTCAGCATTTTGTATTAAAAAAATTACAATTGAATTGAAGAAATCAGTAATATATTAATCAAAATTTAAGTCACTAAAGCTAACCGTAATCTGTCCTACAGCCTAAAAACCCCATCGTCAGCTATTACTCTTCTAGGAACTGGTAAAACCTGTTTCAAGTCTTAACCTTACTGATATATTCTCGGTTCTCACATCCCTCTGTACCTTACATCAATTAATGGCTTCCCCCTTCTCTTATAGAAAACAAATTCGTTAAATGTTTAGCTGCAAGTCAAATAATGAATTCGTTTTTTTAAATATATATATATAAAGATGCAGAAACATACAGATATTGAACATTTGACCAACCCATGCTCGTACAATTTGATGCATTTTCATCATAGTAATATCCTCCAGTAATAAAAACCATTTTGAATTTTTTTATAAATAAATATTGCATCAAGTTGGCAACAAACTTGATAACATTTATGAAAAAATCTATTATCAAATATTCAAACTCTAATCTGATATCTCTATTTGCAGCCAAGCAGGAATATTCCCATAAAATAAAAGTAACAAGGTTTTCAATCAGTATGAAAAACTGCTACAAAATTGTAATGCAATACATTTAAATGAGTTTCAAACAAAACGTTTGGCAAATATATTATTGAAAACATAAACAAACCTTATAATAGCTTTTAGCATTATTAACCATTAATTCAATATCTGATGTAAACTGCTGAACATCAAGGTATTCTTCTGTTTTCAGTTTCTGCTGTATTTTTAGTAAATCAATAGGCGATGTTACAATATCATAATAGTCAGCAAGGCTCCTGAAAAAGAAGTCCACTTTATATTACAAATAATATTCAAACAGTAAAAAAGAGTATCAAGGAATTGAAGAGTATTTTCCACTAGAGGTTAAACTTCGATGCATAGTTCACCAAAACGAGCGAACTCGCACAATGAAAATCAATTTCACCCCGTAGAATTCATCTCTTGGGTAATTTTTCGCATCGGCACATCATGGTTAAATTTTTAAAAATAATCCATTTTATAAAATCTGAGATCACCCTAGCCGTTTTTTGAATTGTGATACACCCTCCCTGCCCCTTTTCTTTACAAATCCACCCTTCCAACCCTTTTTTTTTTTAAAAAAAAAATACCTTTCTGTACTTTTCTAAAAAAAATGCACAATTACCATTTTTCCCCAACGAAATGTAATACGCAGATCACCCCCTTCGAAATTGCCTGTCAAGCCCATGCTCATTCGCGTTCAACAAACGTGACTCGCACAGACCAGTGACTGACTGAAGTGTCATTGAATGGCAGCTGATACTATGTTTGTCATTGTTCAGTGGATTGTAGGGTGCCATCGTAAAATTTGCAAGTGCTAGTTAGCATGGAAGGCCATTTCATATGTTCCTTATTAAGTGTATTTTGCCGTTTTTTTACCATACCTATTTACTAAAAATAGAGAACAAAGGCATTGGAAAATGTAGATTAATTGAGAGTTTAAGGTTTATAGCCAGTGTTTTTAGCAAGCATTTAAAATGCATATTTCCATTCTGATATGCGAAATCGCAATCATGCATCATTGTTACTGTTGTAGTAATTAATTTTGTCCATTAAACTTATTTTGCTTTAATTAAAAAAAAAAAAAAACTTTGGTTTTTAAAAATACTCCTAAAATTTTAGTCCTTTGAAATAATTAACTAGCAAACACTGCTTTTATAACAATTAGGACATGGAAGGAGAGCTTTAAGGGATAATTCTTCAAATCTGTATAAAATAAGTTTGGACAACATGCAAACAACCATAACATCCACTGATTTTTGAGAGCATCCTTTGGGATATGAATTCAGATAACTAAACCACCAGTGAAACACACAATTGGCAAAAAAACAAAACAAAAAATGGCCACAAAAATTCAGGAAAAAAAGTTCCCTGATAGATTTCTAAAAAATTTCCTGATTTTAGGCAAACTTTTTTCCAAATTTCTCCAATTTTCTTAAGTTTTCCAGATGTCTAGACACCCTGATCAAATAAAACATATATGCTAAAGAAAAAGAGATAATATACAATTTTTAAAAAAATAGTTTTGCTGGTATTGAAAAGTTTAAATTATTCCGTAACATTAAACTTGTAATGGCTTACCCAGGGCTCCCACTCACTCAGAAATATTTGGAGCAGTTTTTGGAGCAGGAAAAATCAAGTTTTGGAGCAGGAAAAATGTCTTTCGGAGCAGGTAAAATTAAGTTTAGGAGCAGGAAATATGACTTTCGGAGCAGGTAAAAACAAGTTTAGTAAGAGGAAAAATGACCTTTGTAGCATGTAAAAGAAACTTTTGCAGGATAAAAAGAACTAGGAAAAAAAAAAAATTGTAGCCAAAAAATAAATTTTGCAGTAGAAAAATAGAAAGAAAAAAAAAATTGAAGCAGAATTACCCAAGAATGTCACTAAATCGGCGTCGCAAATCTCGGCAATAGCTGCTATTACATTACTATAGGCCTTGGCAAAAACGAATATAACACCAACGTAAATAACGGGATAGCACCCACCATACCATCGTAATCTCGGTAATATCGGCGCAAAATCTGAGTAATATCGTATTTTTTTAAGTTACCAAACAGCGTTGCAAATCTCGGCAATATCTACTATTACATTACCATAGAATTCGGCGAAAACGAATATAACACCAACGTAAATATTGTGGATAGCACCCATCATACCATTGCAATCTCAGTAATATCGGCGCAAAATCCCAGTAATATCGTATTTTTTTAAGTAACCAAACAGCGTCACAAATCTCGGCAATAGCTGCTATTACAACAGTGTAAACTTCAGCGAAAATGACTACCACACTTGCGTAAATATTAGCGAAAGCCTTTACAATACCGTCAAAAATCTAGACAAAGGATATTACGTAAGTTGAACACTCGGCAGAAATGACCATCGCTAAAACGTACATATCGGCACAAATGTCGGTAATATTGACATTTTCTCGGTAATGTTTGTGCAAGATTCAGGAATACCGGATGTTAATAAAAGTGCAGCACTTTTCGAAAATGACCGTCACACCAAAGAATATATCAGCAATAGCACCGAATAAACCGAAGCAATTGTCAACAACAGCGCTAATATATTGGTGAAAGACTCGACGAAAATGACCATCACAATAATTTGCAATAATGTCTGCATCAGCGTCGCAAATCATCGACATTTTCTCAGTAATATCAGGGCAAATTTCGGATATTACAATATCGTAGCACTAGGCAATATTACCATCATACCAACGAAAATATCAGCAATAGCGCCGAATTAACTAGAGCAATTCTCAGTACTACAGAGCTATTATATTGATGAAAGACTCGACGAAAATGACCATCATAACAACGTAAAACTTGACAATAATGTCAGCATTAGCGTCGCAAATCATCATAGCATTCGGAGAAAATGAACACCGCACCATCGTAAATATCAGCGTTAGCGCCGAATATACAGGAATATTTCTAAACAATAGCGATATTACAGCGGCGAACAGTATCTAATTTCGGCCTACAAAAAAAAAATAATAATAATCGCGTTCTGGCACAAATATGGCTAAAATAAAGCATTTGGAGCAGCTTGGAGCAGATTTTTGTATTTGGCGCAGTTGGGCGCAATTGGAGCAGGTCTGGGACCCCTGCTTACCACTACAAATCTCCATGTAAATAGCGCCAAAATATGGATGAACATGCCTTAAATAATACATTTCCCTGATTTTCATGAAATTTTAAAAAGTTCCCTGACATTTCCCTGATTTTTTCCAGAATCAGAAAGCTCCCTGACATTTCCCTGATTTTTTCCAGAATCAGAAAGCTCCCTGACATTTCCCTGATTTTCAGGTTTTCCCGGTTCTGTGGCCACTCTGAGCACAATACTACTAAAATATCTAGCAGTCTGATTTAAGTTTGAATTAGACAGAGGCATTAGAAAACTTTAAAATGAATAAGTATGAGCAATGGGAAAATTAAGAATAAAAGCATCAAATAAAATTATAACAAGTACATACATGTATCAAATATGCATATTGTATAATTTACATTTTTAAAAACATAATTAGCAAAAAAATAACTATAATAAAACTTTCCATAATTTTTTAAGAATAAAAGTATAAAATAAAACTGCAACAAGTATGTATCAAATATGCACACTGAAGTTTGCTTCTATAATTTAAATTTTTAAAAACACAATTAGCAAACCAAATTAGCTGTAATAAAACTTCCCACAAACTTCACTGTCAATTGATTAGAAATATTCAGCACATGGTCGCTGTTTAGAGTGGCTTTAACAAAATTAAATAATAAAAACAATTATGTATAGTACAAAATACAATGTTTGTAAACCACTAAGCCAAGCTGTCTCTTAGTAACTTATTCAAATCAATTTCATATATCTTCTTATAACTAAATTAAAGAAAAATAAATTTTCTAATATCAAACAACATACAAGGTGAGACCAAAAAGTATTGCAGATAAAAGAAAAAAAGTATTGCAGAAAAAGTTCTCGCCGTCTACATTACACTTCTGACAACATTCATACAAGTTCTTGAAACTTCTGGAAAAGTCCTCCTTTGAGACTGTCTTAAGTTCCTTGGTAACAGCAGCTTGAATGTCTGAGTTGCTTGAAAATCGGTTTCCCTTCAGTGCCAATTTCAGTACTGGAAAGAGGAAAAAATCTGCTGGCTCTATATCAGGGGAATAATGAGGGTGTAATACTAGATTGAAATTGGCACTGAAGGGAAACCGATTTTCAAGCATCTCAGACATTCAAGCTGCTGTTACCAAGGAACTTAAGACAGTCTCAAAGGAGGAATTTTTCAGAAATTTCAAGAACTTGTATGAACGTTGTCAGAAGTGTATTGTAGACGGCAAGAACTACTTTGAAGGACAGTGATGTATTTATCTGCAAATATATAATGCAGTGATTATTATGACATCAGTCACCTTACTTTTTGGTCTCACCTTGTATTACCACTATGGTGGAACAATGATGCAACTGTAAATATCAGAAAAACCAAATTGATCACTATAAACTTAGCGACTCCAATCAATTGGGAACTAGTGTAATATTGTTACAATAAGTAGAATTACACTTCCAGGGTTCCCACTCTTATTGAAGAAAAAAATTCAAGGACTTTTAAGGACCTTTTTAAGAAAATTCAAGGAAATTTTTAGGAAAATTTAACGACCATAAAATTACATACTTTAGACATAAAAATACAAAACGTAGATTATCGATGGTCATTTAAAAATTCAGGGATTTTCAAGAACCAAATTTCTTTAAAAAAAATTCTAGGACTTTCCAGGACCATGGGAACCCCGAGTTCTGTCTTTGTTTTACCTTATGCACTCGTCATTTTTTGACGGAATAGAGACCTTAACTCTGTTTTAGCAAACTTGTAATTGCTTTATTGTCCCACCATAGCAGTAATATAGTAACTCTTTTTGCAATCTTATCAGTGGGACGTACCTTCGATTTGGAGCTCTGATGAATGATTCACATAGTAAACGGCCTTCCTCAGTTTTGTGATTTCTGATTGTTTCATACAATTCTTGACACATTTCAACCTAAAAATAATAAACAGTTGTTATTTTCAGGACTAATATAATTTCTCCCTATTGAAATTTCCCACTTTCTAAAGACAGTCAATATGCAAGGCACACTGCGCTTAAATATACTTGACAAAGGTAGTTGCCTGAATTTCAGGAGTAAAAAGGCTAGTTTTGAATTTGGCGAAATATGGCCAATGCAACTGCATTGCCAGATTGAGAAGGACACCCAAGAAGTGTTTCAGCAGAGTTCATCCTAGGCGTTTTTCGAGGGGCGGCGCGCAATGCCTGCCCATTTTATTTAAAAATAGCGCCCTTCCTGTCCTTTTTTGGAAAAAATTTCATCCTGCAAGAATTCCAAAAACTTTTGTTTTTTCCCCCAACAGTACGCAATATGTGGATCACCCCTATTGAAATCGACTGTCGTGCATGCGCATTCATGTTCAAACGTGCAATGTATAGATCAAGGACTGAAATCATTGAATAGATGTCATATAACAAGCCTCATTAGTAGGTGGATTGTAGGGGGACGTTTTACAATTTCCCAAATGCTCATTAGTAAATCCGGATGGCCATTTCGTACGTGTCTTGATTAAGCATATTTCGCCGGATTTTTAACATGCCTTCTTCAAAATAGAGAAGAAAAGAAATTTGAAAGACTTGATTAACTTAGTTAAAGGTATACAACCATCAAATGTTTACACTAAGAATTTAAAAAGAATATTTTCGTTTGGACACGCGTAACTGCAATGCCCTCCTGTTAAATTTAGGGTTATTTTTTGGTAGTTTACTTGTTACCTATTAATTTCTAAACATCCATTTTATATTTAAAATTAAACATCACAGGAATGCAATCAAAATCCCGGATTGTTTCCGTTTTTAAAAAAATAAAACTTTTATTACAGCCTATATAATAGCGACATGCAAGGCAAAAAATTTCTATTTTAACGCTAAATTTGATCCGATTTGGAAAATAAAAAAAAATGCACGAATTTTATGACATAGTCCAAGTTCTTTAATCAAAATACTCATTGTGATACCCACAATGAATAATGTTAAATTTTGAAAAACTCTATTTTCTATCTGATAATGGCAAACCTAAAAAATTAAATTTAAGGTTGATTCAATCAAACTTTAAAATTTTTTGTAAGGGGATACATTGTGAAAAGTTCTTATCCTAACATTCATTACATCAAAACATTCTTATCTTAATTTTACTGTATTATAAATTGATATTTTTATAAAAATTAATATTTGATGAAAATTTTACTGTGTAGATGTTTTTTTAATTTTAATAATTTTCTTAGTCTAATTCCAGCAGAAGTCAGACTGAAGCATTTTATCTGTATTTTGATATCTTTTGAGTTTTTCTGAACAAGTTTTTGATTGCAAGTCTTTTGCATTAATTTTTTTTTCTTCAAAAAATCGAAAATTTAAAATTATTTATTGTGGTGGAAAAGTAAAGCAATATTGAATTGAAATTGTGGCAGAAAACCTGGGTTAAAATGTGCTATATGGTGGCACTTGGCGTTTTTTGAACTTCTCCGCAAAACGTAAACAATGGCGAACTCCGACGCTACAGCAAACCCAAAACGGCGAAAAACATGATGTTTCCAAATGAACTGGCAAACCCAAAACAATAGCGGAAAGTGAAAAATTGAGAATCGAACCTGCTCCATGAATTGTGGATGGTATAGGAAGGTTGAAGTCCAATGCCAAAGCCGTTAGGCTATGGTTGCGATGCAAGTTGTAGTAAAATTAAGTGTTTTCACTATTCATATCGATTACATTTATATTAAAAACGTACATCCCGGGAAGAAATTCAAATGAATTGCGTAAATATATTCGAAATCGGCGAAAATTCAAATGTAATAAAATTGCAAACGATATTTGAAAGAAAAAAGAAAAAAATGGTTAAACAATTTAAATGTAAAGGATAATTGAAAAATAGTTTTAGCATTTAAAATTTAATTACAAATAGTTTATAAGGGATTAAATTTTTACATCAATGACAAATATTTAATCCCTTCCAGAATATTTATATTTTTAATTGCTTACTAAAAGAAAGGTGTGCGCGCGCTTCGCGCTCTAAAAGGAAAAATTTCACCCTATTTCGTTGGCCTTACGGCCAATTAAACCTAAAAAAAATACCCCTACCTAATTCGGGCAGTCGTTTGTGGCATTTCACCCCCAAAATCAATTTTTTTTTAATTACTCGGTACTGTAAAAATGTCTAAAAAGTCAAGTGTGCGCGCGCTTCGCGCTCTAAAAGGAAAAATTGCAACCTATTTCGTTGGCCTTACGGCCAATTAAACCTAAAAAAAATACCCCTACCTAATTCGGGCAGTCGTTTGTGGCATTTCACCCCCAAAATCAATTTTATTTTAATTACTCGGTACTGTAAAAATGTCTAAAAAGTCAAGTGTGCGCGCGCTTCGCGCTCTAGAAAGAAAAATTGCAACCTATTTCGTTGGCCTTACGGCCAATTAAACCTAAAAAAAATACCCCTACCTAATTCGGGCAGTCGTTTGTGGCATTTCACCCCCAAAATCAATTTTTTTTTAATTACTCGGTACTGTAAAAATGTCTAAAAAGTCAAGTGTGCGCGCGCTTCGCGCTCTAAAAGGAAAAATTTCAACCTATTTCGTTGGCCTTACGGCCAATTAAACCTAAAAAAAATACCCCTACCTAATTCGGGCAGTCGTTTGTGGCATTTCACCCCCAAAATCAATTTTTTTTTAATTACTCGGTACTGTAAAAATGTCTAAAAAGTGAGGTGTGCGCGCGCTTCGCGCTTTAAAAGGAAAAATTTCAACCTATTTCGTTGGCCTTACGGCCAATTAAACCTAAAAAAATACCCCTACCTAATTCGGGCAGTCGTTTTTTCCATTTCACCCCCTAAATCAATTTTTTTTTAATTACTCGGTACTGTAAAAATGTCTAAAAAGTGAGGTGTGCGCGCGCTTCGCTCTCTAAAAGGAAAAGAGTTCAACATTCCAAAAATGACATTTTTAATCACTTTGCTGTTATAAAACAAACAAAATCCATTTTAACGCCTTATATTTTATAAACTACACTTTGGTGGCCTAACGGCCACCAAAGTATAGTCATAGCATACCAGTTTTATTCCTAAGGTAAAAATCGCTATAAATCAAGAGTTATATTTAATGCAATATAAATACCTCAATCCTCTTTCTCTTCTCCCGGAGGGTAAACCTTGATAACGTCATCCAAAAACGAGTTAAATAAATTTTTAACCCTCCTTGCCTGTTGCTTTTTTCGCCAGATGTACTCGGCCAGGTAATATTGTAATTCCTCTACTTTACTTGCGCTTAAATCTCAAATATTTCAAAAATTCTTAAATATTTCGCGCTCAATAATTTCAAACATTTTAAAATAATCGCCATCCTTAAGAGTCTACACCTAAAAACATTGTTTCTGCATTCCCACAACTAATAATACCCACAAATACAACTCGAATTCATGACGTAAACGGAATAAAG
Source organism: Linyphia triangularis (assembly GCA_963978545.1). Taxonomy (NCBI): domain Eukaryota; kingdom Metazoa; phylum Arthropoda; class Arachnida; order Araneae; family Linyphiidae; genus Linyphia; species Linyphia triangularis. The sequence goes on from OZ021730.1 coordinate 34,904,448, forward strand.
ACAATATATTTCCAACAGGTCAGCTTCCAACAAAAAAAAACAACACTGAAATGAAGAGAGAAACATAAATCACACAGTTTACCATATTTGTAACTAAATCAATCGGCACCAGACAAAATTAAGCGTTTTTTGGCGAAAAGAGGATGTATTTGGCGTTAATCCAAAGCAGCAGTAATTCTAACCAATCACGACTCCGGAATACCGCTGACGACAACGAAACAACAAATTTTGCCAGTTTCCTAGGATTGGCGAATTATCTTTGCCACCATGTAACACATTTGAACCAAAACCTGTATACAAATTTCTGCAATTTGCCATAAAAGTGCCCTTATAAACAGGAGTTGCCCTTTCTTGGAGAATAGCATCCTGCCCTTCTTCATTTCTAAGATGAACTCTGGTTTCAGAGTAGCCAAAAAATTCATAAAAAAAATTCCCCAATAGATTTAAATTAAAAAAATTCCCCGATTTTCAGCCAAACTTTTTCCATAGTAGAGTCTTTTGTTGGACGTCTCAAAAGTGAAAGGGGGAGGTTTCTTCTTCAGGAAAAAAGTTCCCTGATAAATTCCCTGACAGATTTCTAAAAAGTTCCCTGATTTTAGGGCAAACATTTATTTTTTAAATTTCCCCAATTTTATTAGGTTTTTTAGATGTCTAGACAACCTGATCAAATAGAACATGTATGCTAAAGAGATAATATGCAATTTATTAAAAAGTAGTTTTGCTGGTAAGGAAAAGTTTAAATTAGTCCGTAACATTAAACTTCTAATGGCTCACCATTACAAATCTCCACGTAAGTAGCGACAAAATGTGGATGAACGTGCCTTAAACAATACGAAATTTCTCTGATTTTCATGAATTTTTAAAAAGTTCCCTGACATTTCCCGGATTTTTTCCAGAATCAGAAAGCTCCCTGACTTCCAGGTTTTCCTGGTTCTGTGACCACTCTGTTCTTGCAGGGTGAAACTTTTAGGCTGTTTCAGTATTCTCAGGACCTTCTAATATTTCTCTTTTAGCATAGAAAGGGTTAAGTGAGCATTTATCAAACATTTAAAAAAGTTTTAAAAAATTGAATTAATTTTTAAAGAATAAACAGTTATGGAAATTTTGAGTGAAATATTGTTTTATAAACATTTAAATAACAAACTTTAGAGTCAAATGTTTAACTGTTTTCTTTATTTAATTCTATTCACTTACTGGATCAAGATAACTTTTCCTCCTTTTGGACATTTCACTCCCATCTTTGCTACTATCTTCAGAGGTTATTGAAATCTTCTTTCGTTTAGGCATGGTTTGATATAAACTTGTACTGCGGAATGAGAAAAACAAATATATTTAAATACCATACAGATCAATGAAAAATAATTTAAATAAACTTTGAAAAAAAATAAGATCTTTTTTTAGATAGCAATTTCATAAAAATTGCCTACTTTTAGTTATAAGTACTATCAAACAATCTGGTAACAATTGTTGACAATTAAGTATTTTATTTGCTTAGCTTTATGGAAATTTGTTTATTTACTTGATTGTGCATATTTTTATGTTGAGTAAAAAAGAGAAATTCAGTTTTAGCCAGCTACGATTCTAAGGGTCCATTCCTAGTTGACGTTAAAATATCGCCAAACCGATTTAGCGCTGTTTTGTAGGCGATACAGTTCTAAATTTGGCAACCCCATTTTTTTTATTGACGCGCTTTGGCTTCAACCTTCCTATACCACAAATCACGGAGCTGGTTTGTTTCTCAATTTTTCATATTGGAATTCCGAATTGGCGACATTCTGGCTTTGTCGCCAACTTTTCAAAAGTGCGCCAACCCATAAACGTGAACTAGGAATTTACCGAGGAATATACCAACAAGTTACTCTCTGCAACCCGGTTAGTCCTTAAGACAACTTGATTTTTAATACCAAACACAAAGAAAATATGAATTGAAAAGCATAAATCACTGTTGTAAGAAAAATAATATTTATTTTTCAGAAAAAGCATTAATAATTCCATATATCATGAAAAATGTTCTAGTAATCACCAATTCACTAAAAAATACTTACGTGTTTCAAAACAAACAGATCATGGATATGAAAGACTAGTAAGGAGTTTCAGACAAACATTAAGGTGTTCAAATAACTCAAAAGAGTATGGATATTAAAATTTAGTGTAGAATTATTAAAATAAACAGAAATACTTTTACCCCAAACACAGACCAGACGCGGGATGCCGCAATTTTTGTTGCCAATCCAGTGTCATTCTATAAGAAATTAAAATAAAATTTATGCATGAATGGTAATGTCAACTGGTTAAAATAAAATAACCTATATAAATGAGCTTTCGTGTGAATGAACATTTAATTTCTTCTATAAAATTCATTCCGAGATTTTTTTTTCTAGAGTAATAAGGTAGACTTTCCTCTAATGACCTTTAGCACAGCATTTTTAAGAGTGGAGATGCATGGAATGACTGCACTTGTGATGAGCTTGTGACCAATAGCATTATATATTTAAAAAGAAATTCGAATTTTAAATTTTTTTTAGCTAATCACAATGCGTGTTTTGTTTATTATGTTGCTGAAGAAATCGATGAAGCTTCATCTATTCATTGATATGGTTTGGCCTTAGAGGTTTTGCCAGTGGCAACGCCAAAAAAATAAATAAACTGTCGTATGTAAACAAATTGTACTTCATGTTTTATATTTTAAGTGATTAAAAATATATAGGATCATCGAAAGTTTGAATTTCACAGCTTGTACAAAAGAGCAGCTGTACAATGAGTGATTATTCAAAAGTAAAGGGAGGAAAACTTCGATTTAAAAATGAAAAAAAGAGGTACACTTTCATGAAAACAAGTGCTATAGTAAATTTAAAACATACTATTCAAAATCGTTATTTGATAATGTTTTTGAAAGAAATTTTTATTACATTTTATTTGTAATGCGGGATTTGTCAAATTGAAATATTCCCTTATATTTTATACTTTGTCCCTTATATCTCCTAGCTATAGCAATGAACCTAAATATAGTTTAAAAATATAAATAAATTTGCCATAGTATAAAGCATTACAAAAAAAAAAAAAAAAAAAAAAGATTATTTTCAAAACATAAGTTGTTTGGATTCAATCATTCGGAATAATCTGAAACTCTTTTACCCTGACAACCCTGTATTTTAGTACTTTCATTTACAGGAGAGTTGCTACTTGATCTACGTTTAATATACTGTGTGTTTATATTTTTTAAATTATACTATCTTAAGACTGATATTTCTTTCTCCGATCTCTTTGCATTGCAGCAACAAAACAAAAGTGAAAACTCATAAGAAAAGAAAGCTTGAGGCAGAATCTGAACAGGTGGATGATGATGCTACACTACATGGTATTTTCCTAATAATTTTTTTTTTTTTTTATTATTATATTTTTTTATCATGTATTGCATCTCATGGCTTTTACAAAACATTATAATGATTTTTTAGTCTTCCATACTTCCAATATATTTAAAGCTATCATTTCCCAACCACATTACATTCCTAATTATTGTTGCTAAGTATATGAATCTGTAACTAAACATAACTAAATTGCATTATATATAATGTTTATTTAATGAAAATTAAGTGTTTTTGTTTAAAATAATTAACCATCATCTTCTTGTCCTTTTAAACGTGCAATTCTACATAAAAATTTGTTCTAAACAACCATTTGAGTTTTAAACCTATTAAAATGTAGAATGTCCTAATGCAATAAAAAGAATTCTTTTTGTAGAAATATTTTTCATGGTACTTGAGTACTAATGCCACTGGTATCTTGAAAGTTTGCTGAGTTTTTTAACAGGAGAAGACGATTTTAAATGTCACCATTGAAGATGTATGAATGGGGATATGTTACAGTACCCACAACAGTCTTCAACTTTCAATCAGTATTTTTACACAGATCAAATTTTAAAAAGCATATTTAACAAAGTGGCCAGCCATAAAACCCGGAAATGTCAGGGAGTTTTTAAAATTTCACGAAAATCAGGGAAATTTTCTTTGGTCTGAAGGTATGTTTTCCCGTTCATCCGTATTTTGGCACCATTTCCCCAGAAAATTGTGGTAATAATCATTAGAAGATTAATGTTACGGAATAATTTAAATTTTTCAATACAGCTAAAAAACTATTTTTAAAAAATTGGCATATTATCTCCAGCCATGCATGTTCTATTTGATCAGAGTGTCTGCCCATCCAGAAAAGTTAAGGAAATTTGAAAAAAAGTTTGCCATAAAATAAGGGAATTTTTTAGAAAATCTATCAAGGAACTTATTTTCCTGAATTTTGTGGCCACCCTGTTTCATTTAACTACATACTTATAGCATTTTCTTCTGAAGCTCAGTGACTTCTGCAATTACATTTTTATCATCTAAAGACAAATAATAGTCAAGCTTGCTACAGCTCCCAAGCAAAAAAAGCTGAACTTCAAGTGAAAACCAAAAGAAAATTGCAAATTTTCATACATATTCAGAAGTCAAATATCTTTGAACAATTATACTATATTGACAAATAAGTTAATTTAATTAATCCCATTCTTCTAGTTTTTTTAAGCTACATAGTAAAGAAATATAGAACTTATGGTCAAAAAAGCTAAAACCAGTGTTTTTGCTGAATTCTACCATGTTTGAATTTTGGAATAATTTGATATTTGAAATAATAATAATGTATGTTGTTGAGCAGCAATAGGTTTGTAATATAAGAACCACATGTAGATGATAATGACCATGTTTGCAAAAAAATAAAATCATGTGCTTGATTATCTAGTTAAACTAAAATGTTGTTCTATTTTGGCTACCATTGAACAAAGAGAGAAAGAAAAAAGGTTTGACTTACAGAAGTTGTTTGGAGTGTATCGCCCCCAAAAATCATAATTTAGCCAAATGAAACTAACAATTGCACATTTTTGGTTTTTTTCTAACATTGCCATGCTCTCTAATTTTGGTGATTTTCCCCATGATAGTGGTGTTAATGCTTGGATATCTAAACTGTTCCTAACATGAAATTAAATTTGGAAATTAAAAAGTAAATGTATAACAATACTGTTTAATTTTTCAGGTGGTTGGTGGAATGTGACCACCTTTAAAGAAATCTCAGGACCTATTGCTATTGAATTTCAACCCCACTGCTATGTTAAAACACTGGATAATGGTCTGTTTGTACTTGGTGGACCTCATGAAAGTGGTAAGATGGCTTTTTTTTTAAATATTTTGTTCAGTTCATAAAATATATCATTAAGAGGGAATGCTAGTTTTTTCTGTTCTGATCAAGTTTTCAATTTGTGCCCTTTTACATATAGTTGAATTCTTTAAAAAAAAATGTCCATCATACTGGAAAAATAATAGAATCTAGAAATTATGGCAGAAAACCGTTTATAAATTTTTGCAATTTTCAATAAAATGCTCTCGGAGACAGAAGTTTCCACTTTTTGAAAAATAGCACTCTGTTGTTTTTCATTTCTAAAATGAATCCCGTCTTTTGACAAGCATTTTTTTTTCGGACTTGTCCAGCAGTTGACAATTTATTTTGAGTGTTAATTATCCCAGGATGAAAAATATATAGCTTATAGAATTGCTTTGATTTTAGTAAACAATAAAAGTTAAGTAATGTGAAAATATATAATCTAAACAAAACTTGATACACTACTAGTTCAAACATACATAAATATAGAGAAGAAATTTCAAACAACTTTTTTTAATTTTAAAACTATTTTTGAGTTTAAAAAAAAAATCTTTTTTAGTAATTTTGTGTTTGATACCAAATGAAAATGATGAGATGATTTAAAAAATGATGACGTACGGTTTTTTATAATTTTTTGTTTGCGCTTATCACCTCCCTGCCATGTCTCCCTCTACCCCTTTCTTAATTCTGAAATTTACTATATCATAAACAACATTAAACAGTGCAAAATATATGAAAGTGCCAGATAAAGCGAGCTTTTACTGTATTGGAAAAATTAATGTTTTGCCTTTTAAGCATTAAATTCATTTATTTTAATGATTCTCTCTAGGTAGTGGTCCAGATCCAGAAGAGATTCTGACAGCCATTCCCATTTCTGATTCGAAAATAGCACTTAAATCAGGATATGGCAAATACCTGCGAGTAGGAATGGACGGGCGACTTTATGGAAGGTCAGATGCTATAGGGGCTATGGAACAATGGGAACCAGTATTTCAAGAAGTGAGTATTAAATAAGATTTGAATATAACAGTATATTGCTATTTGAAACTCTAGAAAACATTGAAGAAAAAAAAGTGTTTTGGTGTTAAGATAAAAAGAGCCTAGTTAGTCCTTTAAAGACAAAAGTATTATACATCATACATTGTGTTAATAAAGTAGAACTAAAACTGTTTTTTATCATATCTGTGACATCAAGACAATTTTATGTCCAAATTTGGTGATTTTTGTTTTATTGTAAATTACTTCTTACTTTGATATTTATTGAACCATACAATCGTAACTCACTAAAAATATACCTTCTAATCAATTTAGCAAGACTTATAACGGATCATTATATAGTCCAGTCGGATTAGGATCCAGTGTTTCCACCCTTATGTACAGATGTCCAATTGCGACTTAGGCTTATTTCATTCCAAGGTACAGAATCATCAGATATTTGTAATCTAAAGAAACAGTAAAATTTAAGTGCTGCCATGTCAGGTATTCTATGTCCAAACACTTGTCAAGGTGATTATTTGCCATGTGGGCATTTTTTGTTTGCTTTCTTCTACCTACAATGTAATATGAAACTTATACTAAGATTCAGAATGCCCATCTGTCCAATATCATATTTCCCGTCCTTAATTACTAGAGCATAAGATATACAGGGTTTCTGCCAAAATTAAAGTTCACAAATCCATGACTTTTCAAGACTAAAGCAAATAATTTTCCATGACTCAAGAAATTGAATCACAAAAAAAAGTGAAAAATAATTTTCCATTCTTTGATATTTCAGTGTTAAAAAGCTAATCAGTCTTAAATTATAAAGAAATATTTGAATAAAGAATAAGTCAATAATAATAGATTATATAATCAAAAATCAAATGTTTTGATATCAACAATGCAAAAGAGAAGAAAGAAGGCAAAAAAAAAAAAAAAATGTAAACACAACCTTGTCAACTGTTAATTTCAGTTCTCATATTATGAATTTTTTTTTCACCTATGAGACCTTACTCGTGTGATGTCACAAATTTGGAGTTCAGAAATGTTTTCATTGTTGGCCGCGGTTTTCAACTGTGACCGTTGTTTCTGTCAAAACGTAAATAAAAACATGGATGAATTTTCGATGAGCTGAATGCGTTTATGACGTCACAGTTACGCAATTTTATTAAAAATGTTTAGACATTCATGAAATTCACTGTATTTCCATGATTTATTGTCATTTTTTTGCTCAAAATCATGACTTCTTTGACAAAATTTACCCAATGCCCAAATTCATGACTTTCCATGTGTACGGAAACCCTGGACATACAACATATAAATTTGAAGTGCAATTAAATGTTTTTTGTTTCATATTTATTATTTTTGATGTTTATATTAATTTTTTTTTGTTTTGTCCTTTAAGGAACAACTTGCAATCTTGTCTCCTATGAATCGTTTTATTTCTGTTGATGATGATACTTCGGATGTTGTTGCAGTTTCGAAGGTTGCAGAAAAGAATGAAATTCTCAAGGTATTCAAAGTTTTAACTTGCTTATAAATCATTTGTAATATCCATTACCAGATCAATCAAACTTTTGTCTTGATAAAAAAATTAGATGTTTTATTTTTTATAGATTTTCTGTTATTTTATTATATAAAAAAAATATATCAATGCATGAAACTATAACGAAGAATTGCATTAAGTAACCCCTCCCCCATTCACAATTTTATGTTTAAAATATATTTATCAACAATATTTACATTATCCATCTTTTCCTAGAAATAAGTAATTTTGAATATAGTAAACTTAAGTTACTAGATTATGAATGCTTTGTAAACACACAATAATTATTTGTTGAATTATTATCTTTTAAATTATTTGGCTTTTATTAAATTTAAAAATATTTTGTTTTCAGATTCGAAGCAACATGCAGAAAGAAAAGAACAACCAGGATGATATTCCAGTTGAAGAAAAAGGTTCTATAACATCCTGTGAACTTAATTATGTGTAAGTTTGAAAGTCCATGTTCATTAAAATAAGATTCAAATATTAAAATAAGCTTTTACATTTAATTTAAATCAAGAATAAAACTTAGACATTATGGCAACAAATAAAACTTGAAGTACAATTTTTTTCAAGGTCTCAACTATTAGATGCCAACATGAAATTTGTAACACGTTATCAATTCTTTGCCGTAATTGGTGTATTTCATTCCTGTTTTTCACACAAAAAAATCTTTCAATGGTTTCATAAGGAATCTGATACCTAATTTCATCCCCTTTCTTGAAATAAGTGTATTTTAATCTTTCATTGCGCGCTTCCAATTTCTGAAATGAAGAATGTATGAGGATTTTGCGATAGATTTATATTGTAGCCGACTACAGGTTAACAAAACAATTTAGATTCATTGATAAAATCTGTGTTCTCTTCTAATTATTATTTCAAATATATAATTTAATTTTATTGTGAATCTTTTTTTTCTATAGGAAGAAATTTCAAAGTTTTCAAGACAGAAAATTAAGAATTAATATGGATGACAGAAGTGTTGTGAAGAAAGCTAAACATGAAGGAAAACTTCATGAAGTACTGCTTGATAGGTAATTATTTTAATGTGTTTTCACAAGAATAATTTTTCTAAAATGAGAATGCTTGAAAAAATCTGCAGTATTTTCTCACTTAAAATAATTTACATATTTATATCTTTACAGGCGAGCTAAAATGAAATCTGATAAGTTTTGCAAGTAACAATTGTCTTGAGGAAATCTATTATCACCTGTACAGAAATTTTCATTTATTTCCATACCAATGAATTGTAAACTTGCAATAACAAAATAAAATCCCTGTTATTGAAATTTCAGTAAAAATTATATACTTTTATTTCCTTGTCTTTCATTTCATGTTTATGTAAAAACAATTTACTTTTAAAAAATATCATGAATATGAAATATTCCTATTCAATATCGGGAGTTTTTAAACGAGATTAACTAGAAAGTCAAAAGACATTTAATAAACATTTAAACTTCTGTTTTAATAGTGCAGCGCTCAGTAAATACTGTCCTAACACTGCAATAAACCAGGATACATATCTCCATTCCATTTCATCTTCAATTGACCCAAAAAAGATGTTGCTGTAAAACTCAACCATTATTTTTAAAAAGTTCAACTAAAACAGGACGCAATATTAAACTAGAGGATAAATAAGTGGCATGCATTACCAAAATCTGTCAGAGAAGCTGTACATTGAAATTCCTCTAAGGTAATGCTTCACAAAAAGTTGATTTTTGATCAGGTTTGCACAATAAGTAAAACATTTTGAAAAGAAGTATTCTTGGAGGATTTTTCTTTGACGACATTGAATATTGGAAAAATAACTGGAATTATCTTTTTCAAATGCCCAGTTATCACTGATGTAATCCTAAGGATAAAAGTAATCATTTTCCGATTTTGTGTAGATATTAAATTTACTTAACGAAAAGATTATACAAAGCCTTTGTCCTTCTGTCTCGGGTCAACATTCCCAGACAGAACTATTCATGCTACAGATATGTCTCGCATAAAACGAAAGTTTTGCCAAGGCTGTTTCCCAACCAAAATTCAACCGCAAGTACAGGAATCTTGCAACTCCTTAAAATAAACTTTAAATGTTACAAACGTGTCTCGTATCGGTTTGAAGGTCCTAATAAGATTAGTAGAATCATAAAATTCAATTAAAAGCGCTTTATATTTTGTTTTTAAGAGTAATAATGCTCATGGCAAGTTCACATCTTGGCAGCACACATAGATACGAGATTAGAACTTGGATATTTGACAAATTTTCTTGCCAAATTAATAACATTTTAATTTGTAGGCAATTTTTTGTTAAAAATTTATTGTACGGTAAATATAATTTTGCTAATGCATATTAAAATAAACACTATCAGGCCAAAACTATCCGGACACCCAGTGGTATGGACTTGGAGCGTCCTGAGGCACATATTAATATGATGTTGGTCCCCCTTTTGCATCAATGACAGCCTGCACACGTTTAGGAAGACTTTCCACCAATTTTTGATAGGTGACCATAGGAATTGCCCTCCAGGCGTCCATCACAGCTGAAGTGAGTGCTTGCAGGGAAGATGGTCGATTTGACTGGCTACGTAATCTGCGCTCTAATTCGTCCCAAAGGTGTTCTATGGGATTTAGATCGGGGCTCTGAAAAGGCCAGTCCAGTTTTTGAACACCCATTTCGTCAAACCATGTCTGTGCAAGCCTCGATGTGTGAATGGAGCAGTTATCCTGCTGGAAGAGAAATGGGCCTTCCCCGAAATATTGCCAGAGTTGGGAGTGCAGCATTGGCCAGAATGTCCACATACATCTCAGAGTTCACGTTTCCAACCACAGGAACTAACGGACCCAGGCCAAACAACGAAAAACACCCCCACACCATTATGCTTCCACCACCAAACTTAATAGTCGGCACAATGCAGTCACTATAGAAACGTTTGCCAGGCATCCGCCATACCCAGACGCGTCCATCTGACTGCCAAACTATAAAGCGAGATTCATCACTTCAAAGAACAGTTTTCCACATGTCCACAGTCCAATGACGGTGAGCTCTACACCATTGCAATAGATGCTTCGCATTCTGTGGAGTGATGTTCGGATTGTGAGCGGCTGCACGACCATGGAATTCCAAGTCTTTTAACTCTCGACGGACAGTTCTGCTGCTAACACTAACGCCTGATGAACTTTGGAACTCCTGAGAAATTTCCACCAACGAGGACTTCCGATTTTGTTTCACTACCCTTTTCAGAGTTCTGCGGCTGCGTTCACCACATGTTTTCGGCCTACCGGTTTGTTTTTCTGCCGTTTCACTGCCTCGACGTTTCCACTTCACAATTACATCACTCACAGTGGATTTAGGCTTATGTAGAATGTCCGCAATCTCACGAACTGATTTCCCACAAAGGTGGCATCCCACTATTCTGCCACGATCAAACTCACTAAGCTCCTTTGACTTACTCATTGCCCCACAAATGCATAAATACAATCTGACAAACCACTACCAACACTTTTATAGCTTTCAATTACGTATCAAATTGCGTCCCTCGCCAGAACCACTTTTTTAAGGGGTGTCCGGATACTTTTGGCCAGATAGTGTATTTCTAGTTGTGTTATGAAGAGATAGATAGGGTGGGGATAGAGATCAAAATGCCTACTTTTGTTGACGTGTGTTGTTTTGTCTGCAACTAAGGTAGATAGCATGATAAGTTCACATCTTAGCAGTACGCATAAATATCATAAGGATTAGAACTTGGATATTCAGCGACAGGTTTTCTTGCCAAATTTATAACACTTTAGTTTGTTGGCAATTTATTGTACAGTAAATATAATTTTGCTAATGCAAATAAAAATATATTTCAAGTTATGTGATGAAAGGGTAGAGTAGGGACAGTGATCAAAGTGCTCACTTTTGTTGATGTACAAATGAATTTTTAGCAAGTGTTGATAATATTCCCAAAACAGGTAAAATGTTGAAGATTTTTCGATGCTGGACTGCTTTCCACCCATCTCTAATTCCATTTGATTTTTTTTTTTTTTTTTTTTTAAATTTATAAAAAGTTACTTAAAGTGATTTATCCTATACAAGTTGAATTCCAATTCTATTTTAGTAGATGGTTGTATTTTAAATGTTTTAGCGCAATAGCTACACAAAAGTTATATAGCACCAGAATATTATTTTTAAGCAGTAGAAATCATACTGCTCATCAATCACCTAAATATATTTATACCGCATGTTACAAACTAATTTTTTAATGAACTCGTAGAAAAACTATTTTTTAATAAATTGTGTACCTTACCAGGGTTCCAACTCAGATCACAGAATAAAAATCAATGACTTTTAACGAACTAAATAATGTTTTTAAGGACATATGAAAATTTGTTTTCAGGCATGTCTATACATAAATTTAATAAAGTGTATTCTTCCAAAAAGTTATGAGTTGGCACATGCATAACACAAACATGTCAAAGAATTCTGATGCGGTGCAGATAAGTGGTAGTCACGCAAAGATAGCAAGTCTGAGTTGTATTTTTAAAAAATTTGGAGTTGGGTACACATCTGCAAAAATTAAGGACCTCTAAGCATTTTCAAGCACCTCTAAGCATTGTCAAGTCCTTGAAAATAAGTTCAAAATAATAAGCACTTTTAATGACCATGAGAACCCTGCTTACTGATCTATATTATTCTCTCGACTATATCTCAATGAGAAACTTGTGAGTCAATAAAGAATTTTTTTGTTCAAGGTTTGCACACTTCAAGGAGAAAAAAATTCATTTAAAGGACTTGGACAAGTATATTCAAGTATATATTGACAAGCAAGTTCATTAAAGGACTTTTCAAGGATGCATTATCAACACAAATAAAAATTTTAAAAATTCCAGAATTTTTTTTGATTGGTAAACGGCGCAAGTTCAAATCGAATAAATACAAAAAAAAAATTTTTAGGTTTCAATAAAAGAAAATTTTAAGGTTACAATAGAAGAAAAAACTTTCAATACATCAGAAGCAGTACTATGTCCCAGTAGAACAGAAGTAAAGTAGCAGGAGAACATCCATTTCATTTTCTTGTTTCATCATATTGAGACTTTCGTCAAATAATAATACAAAAGTCTAATTGATTAAACTGTTTTCCAATTCACTATAAAAGCTTCATTCTAAATACTACATAATATGCATTTTTTTTCTCCACATAAAATTTAGATGCAATCACACTATCGCCAAAAAAACAATTACATCAATGTGGCGAATTTTTATGGTTCTCGATGTTCATAGTATTTCAGAATCTAAATTTTCGTTTTCAATTACCTGCGCCTCCATCGTGCTAAAGACATTGATTGTTGCGAAAAATATCCGCTTTTGGGGTATTTTTCATCATTTGAAATAGTTTGAACAATCCTCATTGAACTTCTTATAGAAACTAAATCCATATGCTTTTTGCTCTTCATATAGCTTATTAAAGCACTTTCTCCCATCATGAAATTTTTTACCCACTAAGTATATTATGCGAATCCAACATATGGAATACAATATCATGGTTTGAAGCCTGACTTTTCTAATCAGCTTGAATTGAAAACGCATTTCCCAGCTATTTTTAAACGGAAAGCAGAAAATTAGTCAACATGATACAAAAAAGAAACAAGAGATCATGTGACTTATTGGATATTCCAGATATGTTGCACATGCACAGGGCTGTACTCATCAAAGGGTTTAAATGATGAAATCTTTGTAAGTTTAACTGCGCTCTTTTCCTAGTTGCTGATTGGTTTAACTAAATTCGAAAAATCTTGCTCACTTTTTTAAGGTGCTTTATAGAAAATAAAATGAAATTCAAGCACTTTAAACATATTTTTACAGAATTCAAGGTTTTTTAAGAACGTACGAAACATGTAGTTATACCCAATCACCCTTCAAATGCAAAACAGTTACCTAATCTTGAATAACAAATAACAGAACACTATTATAAATGAAACAGCAGATATCATTTATTGTACTATATTGAGGAAAAAACACCTTAATATGTACACACATTTAGGCACACAATCTCATCCTCTTAAACCACTTGATGTTAAGACACTTGAAAAGAAAGCATAGTTCCTCACCCCAGGGTACCTTGGAGAAATCAACACTTTTAGTTTATTACTACTAAAAATGCATCTTAATTTCTGGAAAATAAGCTGGGCAAATGAATCTCAAGAATCAGTAAATTTATAAAAGTGGTTTTTATTCTTGGTGTGTCAAATGATTTGCTAAATGTAAAAAAGGGTCATGTCCAATTGAAAATCAATTTATATGTTCCCTTGTTACATTTAACAATTCAAATGTAAAATAATAATATAATTTGGTTTCGATTCCACAAGCTTATAAGATATTGTCACCGTATCTCTGTCCAATAAGCCTGGCAAGCACAAAGAACTTCTTTATATTGAGACTAAATAATTTAAAGTGGATTACTTTTCAATATTACTTTAATGATAAAAAGTTTACATTCGTTTCAGTATTTATTTGAATTGATCTACAGATGTAACTACTATACTGAAGCATTCTAAAAATCACTAAAAAAAATTTGTTCATCAAATATTGTTACTTAATGTTTATTACAGCGTTTACAAGCAACAGTTTTATGTTTTAAAGCGATGCAGCATTACTGTGTTGTAGAATTTTCTGGCACAAGAGCTATATGAGGGCTATACTGTTCAGTAATATGTACAATAACTTGTGATTTTGGACAGAGATAAGATGCCAACACCTGAGCTAGCACTTCATTCCACGCTACCATTATTGTGAACTATAACAACAATGTATAAGTCTATAGGGCAGTGAAAGGCTGATATACCCTTTTAATTACTTTTATTTTTAATGGTAAAGTGTGTGTATTTAAAAAATATAACAAAGTAACATAATGTGATTGAAATCAAATACTTCAAGATTACATCTTATTCATGAACGTTATGATATCATAATAACTGGAAAGTAGTTTACATTATTTCAGTAGTTAAATAATTGATTATTTAATTACAAGGTTAAATACATAATTAAAATTTAATAAATAATTTTTTTTTTTTTTTTTAAATAAACTTGCTGAGAAACATAATAAAACGCATTAACAGAGGCAGGATTAAATATTCTGTAGTAGTTAATTTTTCAAATACATTTTAAACACAGTATATTTTGTTACATTTTTCCCAGTTGTGTATCGAAGTTGCCTCACAATTAAAAGGTACAATACACTTAAAAATGCACTACGCCAAAATATTTGTGATAAGGAATTGTGTACCAGAAATTAATCCAGACAACACTGGTGTGGAAGTAGATTCTGATGCAAAGTTTTTGAAAAAGACTTCTAGAAATCATTTAACAAATGAATTTGAAGGCAAATATTCTCTTAAGAAAAAAAAAATGCCAACACGAAACAATCAGCACAATTCTAAAAATTCAATTATTCCTACATAGTCACTTCAGTCAAATATATTTTCACACTTCCCGCAAAGTTTACAACAAAAGTAAAGAACTAGTTATCAATCAAAATTTCATACAATTTTAATCAGCAGCATAAGTTTGAAGAACATCGCCAATTGTTGCTTATGCCAGTGTATCGTCAAATCTTAAAGGTTGCTTCAATTGAAATTTTTGTATCTGGCAATTTAAAATAGTATTGAACATTGACACGTTTTCTTTTCTTTTTATCAGCCACTACATAAGGTAATACACATAGCGAAATTCCAGAAGAAACAATCAAGGTGATGAACTGTGCACATGGATAGCTGCTAAGAATGCAATGATTTATTAGTAACAATGATAAAATTGCAAACAAACATATGGAGAAATCCTACTTATGATAGGATATTATATATGCCTAGTTTAGGGACTTGCAGTAACAAGGCACTATATTTAAATTATGTGCAGTTATTTATTATAAAGGGAATCAGGGAAAAAATAACTAATTTCTTAGTAGTTCTTATTTTTGTCCCTTTAAATTGATTTATTTCACTGATATTTCATTGTTTTGTATTCTTAAATGCAAAGATAAATTGGTGATACTAACAAAGATGTTTTCATTGATTCCGGAAACAACAGAAGCAATGTGTAAAATAATTGTTCAACACATTTGTTTACAAAAAATAAAGCACTTGCAATGTATGCCTTTCATCCATACTTATTGCTTCAGTTTAAAGTAGGTAGTACATTTTTAACTATAAATAAATAGCATTATTTGATTCAATAATTACAAAAAAAAAAAAAAAAAAAAAAATTAGCAAATTACGAACATCAACATCAATGTAAACCATTAACGACCTGAATACGTGATTTCTAAAGGCAAACATATTCCGAAAATACAGTTTCAAATAAAAATTATATTTCACAGAATAGTTTTATCTAGTTTATCTACAGTTGCACATATAAATGATATTTCAAATAAAACTAAAGAATATAAGAAAATATCCTTTAAATTTGTACTTAGAGGTATAAACCATTTTAAAAGTATATACTGAAAATTGAAATTGTATAACAAGTTACAATGAAGAAGCAATACTTAAAGTAATATTCAATCAACAATTCGTTTCAAAAAGCACATACACCCTATTGATGATAATTTAGATATTCAAGTGCATTTCCACGTGAAAAATTCAAAAACATTTCTAATTAAAAACCACCAATACATAAATTAAATTGAAAATAATTTAGCATACAAAAAAAATTAACCTAACCATTTTCAATTCTCACATATGAAATGAATAAAAACTTCCACGCGATTTTTGAATAAATACATTGCATCATTATACATTTTAAACCACAGTCTTAACATAAATCACAAACAGATTGATGAGCATAACACTAAAAGTACTTGCATAATAAAAGAAAATGTTTGCTACAACTATTAATTTTATTTTAAATAAAGATATTTTCATAAACAATTAAAATTTTAATAAAAATTAGATTCAAAGAGAAAGCAATTATTGCTTTTTTTCTGAAATTACTTAACAGTTGGAAGAAACACAAGAAGAAAAAAAAAGAACTTACACAAACACCATGTTAGTGTCCGCCATTCAATCAGTTTACTCATTGCTTTAAAATAAACAAAAATAATAAAAATGAACACAAAGACATTCAAGCAAGATCCATCTCAAACAAGTGAGCCTGTAACTGAACATTCGCGGCACCTGAGGTAAGAATTTTGGCAATGCACAACTCGCAATTGTAAGAGGCACATAATATTAGCAGAGGCCTTCCTTGGTAGTTCAGATTCAAGAATAATATAAAGTTGTATCACAAGTATTTCACATGTATATAGAGATGGTTTTGGAGTTGGCTTTGCGTCTTTATGTAGGCAAGACCAACCTAGTACTGACTGGTGGAAAAACTTTGCTTCAAGTTTGGGAAGTTCTGCTGAAGGCTTAACCACTCTACGAATTCATCTAGTAGAACAGGCCCTGCAGATTGAGATTAAAATAACTGAATAAGAATTTGATGTCAGCAATATACATATACAAGTTCAAAATTTCAAAATCCCAAAACAAATTTTTTTAAATACGAGGCGAATTTGGAAAGTAAGTTCCGTTTTCATTTTTCTCTGCTGCAGAGCTACGATCGCAGTTCCGCACATGCGCGATACTTACTCTGAGTTAAGCAGAATGAAATGACGCCATTTTGAGCTAGCTCTGTGTTGTGTGCCCCTCGTGGTAATTGTTTATAATAGCGGCGTTGATTGAAAGTCCCGTCGCTTGCGAAATTCAATCAGTAATTCGTTTTCTGAATGCAAAAAACTTTAAAGCAATCGACATTCATTGACAAATCTGCAAGGCTTACGGGGAATCTGCAATGAGTGATTCTATGGTGAGAAGATTAGTCCGACATTTTAAGGAAGGGCTTGATCAAGTGCAAGATGAAGAACGAAGTGGATGTCCATCTGTGGTTTCTGATGAAGTGGTTCGTGCAGTTGAAAAAAAGATTAAGGAAAACCTTAAGTTTGCGATTAATGCTCTTGCTCTTGAATTCCCACAAATTTAATGAAGAGCAGTTCACGAGATTTTTATTGAAAAACTGAGTTACCAACATGGTTGAAGATTCAGGTGGCAACAGTCTATGAAGAAGGAATACAAAAACTTAAACCACGCTATGAAAAATGCCTGGAAAATTACAGGAGCAGTGTCGAAAAGTAGTTTAAGTGTTGTAGATTTTTGTGAAATAAATTGCTTGGCTGTACCCGTGTTTGTTTTCTTTTCATTACCAAACAGAACTTACTTTCCGAACACCCCTTGTATGTATATATTTTCGGCTTAGAGTGAAAAAGTACTAACTCCACTACCTGATCTGAAATCACTTTAAGGTATATTTGTTAACAGGAAGACAAGACCCACCGATTAGTAAAAGCTGTAACTTGATCACTAAAAATAAGTTTGTGATAAATGAGTGATACCCATGAATGCTACACTCATGCTGAATGAGTAATATAAAACTGGTTTTTTTTTAATCATTTTCCAGAAAACTATAAAAAATTGGAGTTAGTATCTTTCAACTCGTAAGCCGATGGCATTTTTTTCGGTGAAAAATACATGCATTCGCTGGCAGTTAAAAAATTCTCTAATTGCTTTTAAGCTGATTCTAAAGTTTGATAGTTTAAAACTACTATAAAATTTTCCACAATCGTGTACTTAGAAAATTGGACTGTCACAGTAATTTTACGTTACTTTGAACATGAAATAAATTAATCATTTTCAGAATTGTAATTAAATTATAGAAACATCACTGAAAAATTCAAACCTATATGAGAAAACAGTATTCTCACTGATAATCACATAATACAAATCAATGACTTTTCATAGACTTTTAAGGACCTAAATAATACTTTTAGGATCTTTTCTGGCATCATGTCTTTAACGAGTGACTTTACAGCTACTTTGGCCATAAGGCTAATATCAAAATCTCTCATGCAAAATTTGCATTTTACCTCATTAATAATAGAATTTGATGATATTTCAACCCATTTTTCATATGCAAAGAGCTTTAACCATAACACATGAAATACACACTTTTTGGGCATATTATCATAAGCTGCTTCTGCTAAAAAAACGGTACTCGCTGGTCGCAAACTCTTTTTTCTTGTAAAGCATAAATACATCCCTCACATGTATACCTCATAAAGTACAGTGTGTAACTACAATTCTGTTTGAATTCCTCACCGATAAACAAATACGAACCAAATGACACAAAAATTTGATTGACGCATGCATAGTACAAATATAACACAAAATTCTGGTGCTGCCGAGACGAGTAAAATTTTATAAATATTGCAGAATTCAGCAAAAATTAAGGACTTTTAAGGACCTCTAAGCAATTTCAAGTATTTTTAAGGCCGGGAAAACAAGTTTAAAAATATTAAGAACATTTACTGACCATGGAAACCCTGGTATGCGATGGGGGAGGGTACAGAGAAAAAGTAATTATTTTCTAGATTGCCATAACTTGTTTCTTTAAAAATCACTAAATTAACTCATTTAAAATAATATAACTCATAAAAACAGAGTTTCTAAAAAAATCCTTTTTATGCATTGTCAATTTTTATATTCATTAACAAAGCACTGATGTCAAAAACATTTCTATCAGCAAAATGTGCAGCAAACTACGTTTCAAAATTTATTTATTAAAAATGAAAGTGAATTTATGCTCTAACATCCAGATATCATTAATTCATTCTGTTAATAATTTCTGATAAAAGTAATTTTATTATTTATTTATTAAAAACAATTTGGCAACAGGAAAAAATTTCAACAATGGTTAGTTCATCATGCTATTTTAACGCGATTGGATGACGGCAAGTTGGTTCATTAGTATTCCGTAAAAGCAACCTTTTAAAGACAGTAACAGCACCAAAATTTGCAGGAATGCTTTGCATCGACATCGAACCTATCTGCCAAGTTTCAGACCTAATGAATGACGGCAAGGGGGTTAGTTAGGCGTCCACAGATTTGCCTCCCATTGACAAAATTGAAGTTAATATAAAGGATTTAAAAAAAACACATATGATTTGAAAAGGTGAATTGGCTATATATCCCGCTAAGTACAGAAATTTTCAATTCTGAAATACATAGGTAGAAAAAAGCTAAAACCTTTTTATTGTTAAGTTTAAAATTAATGGTTTTATATAAAAAAAAAAATTAAAAAAATAAAAAAACATTTTCGAAATTATTGCAATAAAGACTAGTATTCTGTGTTATTACTAAATAATGTATGTCTTTGGGTAACATGTTACAAATTTTAAAAAAAAATAATAATAATTTTTAGTGGGCTCAATTATTCCCCAATTGGCCAGACTGCACGTAAATAAGTTACGGCCTCTAGGTTTCACTATGTTAATAATTTCTATAATTATGTTGGCTGAATTTTCATTTTCATTGAATAACCTGAATAAACTTTTAAAATATAGTGTCGTAACAAAATCTCGGAAGAAATCAAAAGTTCACTCACAGGCGCCATCTTCATCATAATTTGAGAGGTCTGGTTTGATGGTTCGGCTGAATTCTAACACATTGCACCATTGATCTTTGTTGATTACTTTGTACTTAGATTGCTGAAAGTTTAAAAGATGTACCATTAGACCACATGACTTTTCAGAAAACTTACACAAATGGAAGAATACATTATGAAATGTATATTAAAAAAATACAAATGGTGGAAATTAATGCTAAATAAAGTACTGATTTAGGTGCATTAATATGAATTTAAGGAAAAGGTGAATGGCAAAATCACTTACATTTATTTTTAAATATTAAAATAAAAATTAACAGAGGACTGTAATTTTTTATAAATACTTTAATATTTAGTTTTTTATAACACATTAGTAATATCTGAAAATTAACTGCTTTTCTTGAATGTTTTGTACAATGATTTTCTAAAATTTAAAAATAAATAATATTTGTTTAAAAAGGACACAAAATTTAAAAACTTGTATGTCGCAAAATTAATGAGTTTAGGCAAATGTTAGTGAGTGTAGTTTATGTGCAAGTTTTTCATTTCACCTAACATGCAAACCACAATTTAATTTTTGTGTTGTTATACATTTACCTCTAGGAACTGGTGAAATGAACTATAATGGGACCATATCCTTCCAAGCAAGAGCTGAAGCATGGCTTTTGCAGTGTCAATGTCCATACTACGCTGATCTTTATCCTAAAACATTGATAATTTGGATAAGATGACATAATAATTTTCCATTCTTTGATATTTCAGTGATAAAAAAAAGCTAATCAATCTTTAATAATAAATATTTGAAAAAAGAATAAGTCAATAACAATAAATTATATCATCAAAAATCAGATGTTTTGATATCAACAATATAAAACAGAAGAAAGAACACAGAAATTTTTTGTTTTTAAATGTAAACACAAGCTTATCAAAACTGTTAATTTCAGTTCTCATATTATGAAATTTTTGTTCACCCATGAGACCTTACTCCTGCGATGTCAAAAATTTGGAGATCAGAAATGTTTTCATTGGTCAAGGTTTTCAACTGTGACCGTTGTTTTCGTCAAAACATTAATAAAAACATAGATGAATTTTCGATGAGCTGAATAGCGATCATGGCGTTTATGACATCACAGTTACATGATTTCATTTAAAATGTTTAGAAATCCATGAAATTCACTGTATTTAAATGACTTATGGCTATTTTTTTTTGCACAAAATCATGACTTTCCATGAAAAAATTTACCCTACATCCATACTCATGACTTTCCATGACATTTCCTGACTTTCTATATGTGCGGAAACCCCGTTTATAAATAATCAGTTTTAAATTTATTATTGTTTATCAAAATTCAAATTCTCCCCTTTAATAGGATACTTGATTTGTAATAATATCTCAACTAGAAGTATTTTTAATAATTTTTTGAAGACTTAATTGGTAACTATTAGTGTTAGTAAAGTTTTCTTTAAAATGCATTTTTCTCATAACTACATTTTTAATCATTCATGTGCTTTTTTCTTAAAAACTGCGCAAATTATGATCCTAAAATTTTTACCACATATTCCTTTTACGTATCTGTATATACTGAAGCAAGATTTTGTTATTTAAAAAAAAAAAATTGTTTTGGCTTTTTTCCGCAAAAAAAACTTGCAATTTTTAGCAAATTTGTGTTACTTTCACGAAAATTCTTCTTTTTTTTAAAGTAAATGAATCACAATCTAAAGCTAACTTCAGTAGAATAACAAGTGTCAACTAAAGCACTGGGGAAAAAATTAGGCTTCTATGTCAAATACTTTCCGAGAAAAAGGTACATGAAATATGCCAAATTAACATTGCTTGTATAGAGGGTACCAACTCCCCTTAAGCAGTTCTTACTCTTTTATTAAAATAAATATATTTTCAACATAACAGTCACAGTTAGAAAAACCAATGCTTCCAGGAACATTGTATGAATAGGAATTTTCATTTTATGATTGTTTGGAAAAGGGAAGTTTGTGAATTAAAATGCAAATAAACAAGGAAAATCAAATAAACAAGCTGCAAATGTTAATATCATTTGATAAAACAAAATATCCAAAACCAATAAGTTGTTAAAACTCCAACCTCAAATATTAATTTGAAGCCAAATTATAAATTTTTTAGTTACAATAAGGTGCATTTTTCAACCAAAAACTTAAATATAAGAACTTGCATAGAAAAGTCAAAATCCATTACAAACTACTTAAAAGCAAGAAGACAATAATTATAAAACCATGCAAGATAGTCAAGATCTGTTAAAACCCAAAAATAATTTTGAACAAAGACATAGATTTGACCATTTCTAAAATAACCACAAAAATTTATAAAATAAAAAAAATCACAAAAGCATTAAGAATAGAATACATACCCTAGCAAAATCATAAGCATACCGATATATACTTTTGAAGACTACAGGTTCATTTAAAAGACTACGGAGATATTCAATTTTATTACGGATTTTATCAATAGTGTCACACCTGAAATAAAAGAAATATAATTTTTTTACAACTTAAATTTCAAAAATATGAACCAGTTATATTGAAGACCAGTTTGGCTTTATTGAAGATACCCTCTTCCTCATCCAAGAAAAAAAAATTCAATAACAAAAGGCCACAAATGTTGCTATTTTTGGCAATTAAACAATGGTATGTTTTACTCATACCTTGAATTCAAAAGCAATTTTCATAATCCACTTAATAATTGGTAATGAACAGGATGGCCACAAAATTCAGGAAAAAGTTCCTTGATTTCTCCGATAGATTTCTAAAAAATTTCCTGTTTTACGGTTAACTTTTTTCGAATTTCCCCAACTTTTCTAGGCGTGCAAACACCCTGATCAAATAAAAATGAATGCTGATAAGATAATGAAAAATTTTTAAAAACAGTTTTGGTGATAATAAATAGTTTAAATTATTCTGTAACATTAAAGTTGTAATGATCACCCCACACAATTCTTCGGGTAAATGACGCTAAAATACGGATGAGCTGGGAAACATACCTTCAAAACAATAGAAAATTTCCCTGATTTCCGTGACATTTAAAAAAAAATTCCCCGATATTTCCCAGAATTTGAAAGCTTTCTGACATTTTCCTGATTTCCAGGTTCTGTGACCACTCTGATGAAACTAGCTAAACTATAAATAATAGTTTAAAATTATTTAGTTAAAATAACGAAAGAAAAAAACCTTAACTAATAGCAAAAAAAATAAACTTTTGAATGGAATAGTTTAAATTATGAAATTAAGAGTTTACGAAAATGCCAATCACAAATATTTTTATGAATTGTATGCAACTTTAGAAGCTCAAGCTTTTTAAACAAAAAAATTAGCGATTTGTATAGTTTCTTAAGCACATCCGGTTTTAAAAACAGCATGAAGTAGCTTAAACAATAACAGTTAGCTATCAAAAACTTTAGGCAAGAGAATTTCAAAAAGTTAATAAATTTGTATAGCTAATTTCTGAAAAGAAAAACTGAGAATTCTCTCTTTTAATTCTGAAACCTGAACTTACTCTAGATCTTTCAGCCCCCTCAGCCACTCAGATTTTGTGAAGAAGCCCATTTGTTTTGCCTCCATTTTCCATGCTATTACGAGCATTGCAATCTGTAAGCAAAAATTTAACTTCTGAATATGCACAAAAAGTAGGATGAATAGATAATGAAACAAATAATTTAGGGATTACACTTACATTTTCAGGTTCAACACCAATATCTTCACAAAACTTTTCCATTCCTTCTGGACCGATGACTTCAGGATCATTTGTAGCTGCAAAATATATTATTAAATATATAACCAAATCAATTTGATAGGAAAATAATATCAGAAAATGTAATAAGTAAATTTTCACAAAAGTGTATAAGTTATAACCATCAATAAATCAAAGAAAATATACAGGAAATGCTGTTGTACCTTGGTTAATATTTTACTCTTATAATTTAAGTAGACTGTCTTTCTAAACCCAAAAAAGTAAATTGTTTATTCTGTTAGCCCCCAGATCAGGAGGTATTTTTCATATATGGCTGCTAAATTATCCTACTATGAAACAGATGGTTATCTAATGAATGCAAAAAACATTGTATATTAATTGTAAAAACTATTTTTACAAACAGTCAAAACAAAGCTGTTAAATAGGTTTGCGATAGGCCAAACATGGATTTATTAACATCTTTACTAAACATAAATTGAAATAACTTTGCAAAGTAAAAAATAATTAACAATTATAAATAGGATATAGATTGCCCGGCTCCTGCTAGTTGGTCGAGGGGAAAGCACAAGTAAGCCGATTTGGACCAGTTGCAGATAGTAGAAAAAGGTCAGAATTGCTGTACCCCAAATTGACCAAAAAGCCAGAGCTGGACTATACTTGAAGATAAGAAATAATTGAAAATGAATTTTCTTACATGCATATTCATGAAACAGAGCTATACATTTCTTTTGTGAAAATGATTCATCTATAATATCAGCAGTCCTAGAGCTTTTCTTTGTACTAAAAAGCAAAACAATATGTTGTATATATTTGTCATTTTACTAAAAAAAAAACAGCAAAAAATGAAGATACTTTAACACAGTATTCAACTTCCTTCTATTAAAATCCGAGTCTTGAACTGAAACAAAAAAAGACTGAACTCTAGAATAACGGCTATAATTGACAATTATTTCTAAAAAGTGAATGAAAATATTTCAACTTTGTTAATTTTTATGGGTCCGAATTTAAAATATTTAAAAAAAATAAAAATTAATAAAACACTTTTGATTTTGATATGATTTTTTAAGATGACCAAGTTAGTTGAAGTAAAATTTTAATTTGTTCTCATCAGTGCAATAACCTTTGGTAAACATTTTATGGTAAATTCCTAGTTTATATGGATGGACTGGCGCGGTTTTAATAAGTTGGTGTCAAGGCCAAAATTTTGCCAATTTGAATGGCAGCTGATTTCAAATCTACAAGATTGGCAGCTCATTCAAAGTGGCTATTAATACTAAATGACTGAAAACATAGGAGATATGCAAATAATCAATTACCAATTATGAAAATCAAGCAATAGCAAAAACACAAGAAAAAGGCTTATAAATTGAATGAAACTTAATTGCCTACAAATTGGGGCAAATTCCCTAGGCGATATTTCCATGTCAACTGGACACATATTAAAATTCTAACAATATGAATTTTAAAGCCTTTATAGAATGTATCAATTAATGTAAATTTAAAATATTTTAATCTATCGCAATTTCATAAAGACATAAAATTGTTTTTTTTTAACTTTTTTTCTTTTACTTAAAAAATTATTCAAACTGGACAAATGAAAATTGACATTGTTTTATTATTTGTGTGAGAGTATAAATATTTTGACAAACTATGAAAAAGTAATTTGACACTTGCGAATTTATAAACATAACATGGAAGTCTCGGTGTTCGGTCACTTGGTGAAAGAAATGGCTCTTTTGATGTTTTTATATCAGGAATTATTTTCTGTTCCTATATAATGAAAGTTCATACACAACTTCTTCAGTTTAACATATTTTTTTTTCATGATAAGTTGGGCACAAAATAATTTTTTTAAAAACCTATGCAAAAAAAAAAGCATTAGTCAGGGAAGGTCACAGGATTCAGAAAATCAAATATAAAAGTGGTAAAATTTAAATTATATATTTTTAAACACAAAATTAATGCATAGTTGTTAGTTAACATAGCAAATACAAATTTTATTTCTGAAAAAATCCAAAGGTACGAACAAAACTTGAACCATCTTACACCCACGGTAGTGTTCAGCCACTCTAAAAGGACAAAACCAATAGTCTGCATACTAAGTGGACCAACATTCAGCCTTTTGTTTATTTTGCAATAAATCTGAATTGATTTTTTTTAAAAAAAGGTTGTATAAATTATGTATACTTGTGAATATTAATTACTATTTCTCAGAAGAAAAAAAAATTTCAGAAGGAATTGCAGCATTTCTGTGTTTAGAATAAATCACTTATAGCCAAATGGTGTTTTTATGATTTGAAATTATACTCGTATATACACAAATAGGGATACTTTTGCTTCAGAAAAGTATCTTTAACTAAAGCATTAAACATGAGTTTATTTTGTAAAAAAAAAAAACTAAATAAATTTTAACTAGCAGTGAATAACAGTGAATAAAAATACAAAACTTACATAACATACAATATTTAGATCATAGCATAAATAATAAGTATAATAGTTATTTATGCGACTAATTGCAAAATTAATATTTTTTCAAACCAGGCAAAATGCTTATTCAATAAAAGCGTTAGCAGAAGACAAATAATTTACCGAGTCAGAAAATTTAATTTCGTACGTGTTGCATACACAAATCTTTATAATCATGAGCAAAAAGTATTTGTTATACATATATATTAATGTTGGCAACTCCAGTCAATGTATCACTGAAAAATATATCATTTCCCTCCATACCAAGACTATATTGAGCACAAGGCATGCAGTAAAGTACTTTATCACAATCTTCGCAATAAAGCGTTACATTTGCTATGATTTATTACTTTAAAAAAAGTTAAATTTTTTACACACTGTTATAAAAACACTCTTTAAAGTATAACAAATGAAAAAGAAAAATAAGGAAACAAATTTTATGAAAGTTACATGCAAATCGATAAATTTAATAATGATAAGGAAAATCAGTTATTAACTAGTGTTATATGCATTGCAGCATGAATTTTAAATGATTTTTTTAATTAAGACATGCCTTATATACACTTGCCACTGGATGATTTAATTTTTTTTTAAATATACAGTTGTCCCACCATTTGCCACGGGTACCGAACATTAGAACCTTAACCAATATTAATAACCAATTGCACTATATACCTATTATAGACTTTTCTAATTTATTTTGTTTTCAACCATCAAAAATCTTAAAAACCAATATTAAAAACTATTAGTATATTCTAAATAACTAAAAACATATTTATACAGAAACTAAAGGTGTAGCCCAAAAACATGTAGCTGTTGGTAGATAAAAACAAAACTATTGAAATATTTATCCTGACATGTTCTGTTAAATTTAAGTAGTTTATTCTTTAAATTTTAGGCGATTATTGAAGCTTAGATGAACACTGGTGCAAACCTTGAAAGAAAAAGTAAACTTTTGAGTTAATTACATTGACAATAAAAATTATTTAAAAAAAAATATATAAATGCTTAACATTTCATAAATTTTAACAATCATAGATGCTTAATAGGTAATGATTAGAATTGAATAATGATTATGAGAAGAAAAAATAAGGATCATCACTTCTGCAAAAATATTTCAACTTTCTTCAAAAATTTCTGATTCTAAAAAGAGGCAAAACGTTTTTTAATTCAGAATTCCTCTCCCGATTTTTTCTCATTTTCTTAATTTATATTTTCCAGTGCAAATGAGCCTATCTTCCAAAAGTATCTAGTTAAATAAATTACCGCATTTTGAATTAAAAAAATTATTTGAAAATTTAAATCCCAAAAAAATGGATAAAAAAAAACACTATGCTATTTCCAAGAAATATAAATCAAAACTTATTTCAATAAAAAAAAATGTAAGCGTCAGATATTCCATTCTTTGTTTTTAAGACGATAGACGATTAGACAAGCAACGCATCAGCAAACGATCAAATTACAAAAAAGTGAACAAAGAACGCACCACTTGTCAGCCTTGGCTTTCCACACAACATCCAAAAAGCAGACGGCGATATTTATAACGTAAGTAAACAAAGAGAAAACGAATTCGAAACACCGAATTACCCCATGTGTATGACGTAACTTCCGGAACGACTTCCGCATCAACGTTCAATCCTAAAACGATTCAATAAAAACAGTTCTTGTTTCGAATTATTACTAACCACCATAGAGACACGACACACACCGCGGTCGGCAAACGTTTCAATGGCAGGTATCAAGGCTTTATTTATAGAAAACAGCTGACTTGCCTTACGTTGAGTGACCTTGATTAAGGCAAAAGCCACCGGGGAAGGCGGATTGAGAACAAATAAATGAAGAAAATAACCTGCTCCTACATCTGTTTGAGAAAAATAGTCAATCCTTTCCGGGAACCAGCGGGATTTAATTTTTGTCGCGATTGCTGGAAAAGAAACCGCCACGATCAAAAAGTTGAGTAAGACGAGAAGAGATAAGCAGATTTGAATTTTTTTTTTTTTTTTTTTTTTTAAATTGTCACGATAAACGTGGCTGTCGTATGTACAATCGCATTGCGAAGTAAATTTTTAACAAAAATCGGCAGAAGAAAAAAATGCTGAATACTTATTGACCAAGCAGGTTGACAACTGAAAGTAAAATCGGCCTCTGCAAAAACTTCTAAGGCACATTTGAACTACATTCCAAATCGAAAAGTGAATTCTTTTTAAATAACTCTTCCCATCACTCAATGAAATTTTTGTGATATCGATTGAATAACAGTCGTAATTAAGCAGCTTCCCATTTTGCCCATTTTTTTACTTTTAATTACCGATGTTAACACAGGGCAATGGAAGTATTGCATTCATTAAACAAAAACGTGTTTTTTTTTTTTATATTTCGACACATTTTGGTACATGCAGAATTAAAAGTGGTCTAGAAAAAATGTCTATCCGTGGGTTAGCACAACTCCCGAAAGGAACAGATTAACCTACAATATTCAACTTTTATACGCAGATTAATGGTGGCCATGGGACCTGTTTTTATTAAGGGTTTCGTCAAAACTGCACAAGAGTACAAGGTAACTACCATTGAAACGTTTCTTTTAGCAATGGCCAATAAACGGCTCCGACGATTTTGATCAAAATCGTCGTGGTAATTAATGCCTTTCAAGGTATTCCAAACATCCTCACCTCCGAAATTCCCGTTGAAATGCGATAGAGGCGTAAAAAGTTGAAGAACGAATGTCTTCAATACAAACTTCTCTTCCCATAAGCATCATCCCTCAAAGGCCGTTGCTCCTGTTTTACTTACAAAGATAATGTAATATTGATCGAAAACATACCGACAAATTCGGCATTTTTTTTTTTTTTTTTAAAGGCAATTTAAAAATTATTGCCAAACTGGCCATTTTTTTAAAAAAAATAATGCAAGTATGAAAACGGTAAAGTACGGCCCTCCATGACAAGTTTAAATGCAGTGACCAGTATTAAGTGTGGAAATATGCCACACCTCTAATTTATACTTAATCATCTCTGCTAATAAAGACATTTAAAAAAAAAAATAAGAAGAAAAAAAAAAGAAACACTACTTAAAATATATTAAAAAAGAAAATTGTATTTTTAAGAAAATACATTTTGACCCATTCCTGGTAAGAAGGGTAAAAAATAAACAAAAATATTTAATCAGAATGTTGCAACAATTGGATACCAAAATTGGAGACTGTCACTAAACACTCTCTTCTACAAATGTTTCTATTGTGGAATTTCAGGTCCAGATATAACTTGACAAGACTTAATAACTAAGCTGAAATCACCTCCTGTTAAGGCTTATTACATAAACAAAAATATATTAATTTTAATTTTTCTACAAATAAGAATATCGTCGAGTTGGGAAGTTTTGACGCAAACTTGGCTAGAAAATCACCAAATAGAATCTCTATCTGTAACCATGAGGTGAACTTCCCTAGGAACTACTACGAAAGCACACTTTAGATCAAATTTTAAAAAACTCCTCTTTGGAACTTATAGTTGAATTTTATGTACCTTTAAAAGGCCTTAAAACTGGTACTGGTTCAACTTTATACAATACATGTTTCATATCAATGACATTTATAGTATGAAACCAAGTTGACTTTTGATCGTAACCTTAAGGTTGAATTTTAGTGTAAACTTGTCTCAATGTGACCTTTCTTTTAACATAGGTTAGTAGCATTTTCTATGGGAATGTTGCTCTCAGATGGATAGCCTTAATATCACTAAACTAGTGTAGTGTAACAGCAAAAATGTATATAAAATGCAATAGACAACTTCTACAGGGTGGCCATAAAATTTAGAAAAAAAAGTTTCCTGACAACTCTTGGATTTCCATAACAGATTTCTAAAAAAATCCCCGATTTTATAGCAAACTTTTTTTCAAATTTTCCAAACTTTGCCAGATGTGTAGACACCCTGATCAAATAGAATATGTATGCTAAAGAGATAATAAGCAAATTTTTTAAAAATAGTTTTGGCTGAAATGAAAAGTTTAAATTATTCTGTAACATCAATTTTCCAACGATTACCACCACAATTTTCTGGGTAAATGGTGCCAAAATATGAATGAGCAGGAAAACATGTCCTTAGAGTAAAGAAAATTTCCCTGATTTATGTGAAATTTTAAAAAATTCACTGACATTTCCCTGATTTTTTCCAGAATCAGAAAGCGCCCTAACATTTCCCTGATTTTTAAGTTCGGTGGCCACTTTGTTTTAGTTTACCCATAACCATTTATAATACTGTTCATGAATGTAAATGAAAACAAAACTGAGTAGTGTATTTTTAATTAGTTTAGAGCTGGATTGTGCTTGCTTAGCTGGTTTGTTCATTCATCTTTCACAAGATATGAAGCGATTTCGAACTTATTGGTGGGTAATAATATTATGAAAGATATATGACTTATAACTGTTTTATATTTAACTTATTCACCAAGAAGTGGCATGAGCTATCATTTCAAGAAGTTGACACCTATATGACTAAGTTATCAGTATTTTTTTAGTCAATTTTGCTCGAAATTCAAATCTACTATAAATACAAATATCGAATTCTGGTTAAATTCGAAATCGACATTTATTTCACTTGAGATTTTAAAGAATGTTATTTTATTTTAACAAAAATTTTAAAGATAAACTTAATAGTTGACATTTTTTTTATTTTTAACCATAAAATCCTAACTAGAGGATTCAACCTACTGTTCACTGTTGCATACTAATCCACAAATTAGTAGCTGCCAAAAAATTAATTACAGCGTAAGAATTTTTAAAATGGTTTTAAACATTCATGATTACTTCCGGTAAATCTTTTATTTCTAACTGATTTTTGTAGTATTAAGTAATATTATAGAAGTAAGTAGAATTCCAACTGAAATCACAGAATAAAAATCAATGATTTTTCAAGAACCTTCAAAAATTTGCTTTTAAGCATCATGTTTTCAACCTGTGACTTTGAGGCTGTTTCACCCAAAGCACTAATATTGAAGTCTTTCATGCAGAATTGGCCTTATGAACAGACTTTGATGATATTGCAATCTATTTTTCATATGCCCTAAGATTTAGCCATACAATACTAAATGTGCACTTTCCGGTCATAGTATTCATAAGTTGCTTTTGTTAAAAAAAAAACTTGCTGGTCGCAAACTCTTTTGATTCGCAAAACATTTAACACTACTCTCACATGTTCGTCTCACTGAGTACAGTATGTAACTAAAACTCTGTTTGAATTCCACTATATCAGTCTGCAAATATAAACCAAATAACGTACAAGTTGACGCATGAGTTATTTGGTACAAAAACAGAAAATTCAGGTGCGAGGGAGATAAGCAAATCAGAGTTGGAATTTTTATAAATATTGCAATTAAGCACACAACATCAGTGAAAATTAAGAACTTTTAAGAATCTCTAAGCATTTTTAACAGGGTTCCCACTCAAATCACAGAATGAAAATCAATGACTTTTAAGGACCTAAATGATTTTAAGGACCTTTGAAAATTAGTTTTCAGGCATCATGTCTATAAATAAATTTTTAATAAAGTATGATCTACCAAAAAAATTACAAATTGGTGCATGCATAATACAAGTCAGAGAATTCCGATACAGTGTAGATAAGTGGCGGTCAAGCGGAGATACCAAGTCCGAGTTGAATTTTTATAAATTTTGCAGTTGTGCACACAACATTTGCAAAAAATTAAGAACCTTTAAGGATCTCTAAGCATTTTCAAGGCCTTGAAAACAAATTTAATATTAAGCACTTTTAATGACCATGAGAACCCTGTTTAAGGAGAAGAAAACAAGTTAAAAAATATTAAGTACTTTTAATGACCGTGAGAACCCTGGTAAGACATTAATGTGATAAAATAACAGAAATGAATTGTGCAGGGTGTATGCAACTAATATGTTTTGCAAACCTCTAAAATAAGTAATTAATTATTGTTTATATTTTACAACAGCATCATTTACATTGGAAAAATTTGCAACAATATGTACTCATATCATACAATTTTAAGTTTAGCTACATACTAATTTAGAACATCAAAAAAAAAAAGTGCATGGAAACCAACATTTTCTGAACATTTATTGCAAAATATCAATTAGCAGAATATTTTTTCGAATCTTGGAAGGCAAATTATAATAGTGGCAGTAATAGTCATGAAAAGGCTGCTTCAATACATATTTCAACAATCTTTTGACTTTTTGGCTCGCCAAACGTAAACACTAATCTCGCATGTTCGTCTCGCAGAGTAGTGTATAACAAAAACCATTTGATTTTTACTCTACCAATCAACAAATACGAACCAAACGATGTACAATTTGATGCATGCTTAATACAAATATACCAAAAAAATTTGGTGCAGTGCAGATAAGTGATAAAAATTAAGGAATTTTAAGGACCTCTAAGCATTTTCAAGTACCTTTGTAAAAGCTTCTTTTGCATAAGTTAAACTTCGTTGTATGAAATGAAAATATCAATGATAAAAGTTCAATAAAAAATATGCTATAACGAAAATGTGTTTTGATTTAAACTTTAGCATCAATGAATATTTTAATAAAAGAACCCACTTGTGGTCACAAAGGGGGTTTAATCAGGTTTACCATAGGACTAACAATTTACACTACTTTACACATACTTTTACTGTTGAGATTTATATTAAATCAGAGCATGGTTTCAGATATTTTTTCTGAAAACTCAATAAATACTAAGAAAAAAAACCTTACTTAATAACTATTAAAAACACATAACCGTTTAAAAATAAAAATATTTTAACTTGCATAATAAGTTTTAAAATATTCAGAATGGGTCCTACGCTTTTATATTTAGTCATTTACAATAACAGTGCACTTACTCATACTTAAAAGGACAGCAGATATGCTACTGCCATCAGAAAACTAGTTAAAAGACATGAATTTAATAACTGCTTAGTCTGTTGTTTAAATTGGCAATCAGAATGTTTAATCTCTTTTCTTTGTAATGAAACTAGAACAAGAAAACAATATTTTCATCAAATACAAAATTATAAGAACAGGCGAGTTAATCAGAAGTGGAAAGTATTCGTAAGTTAATATACTTGGGCTGCCTTTTTTTCAAACATTTAGGCGTTCTTCTGGTATACTGCTGGTAAGTTCTTTCAAATAATCAGGATCAATTTCACTTTGTCCTTGAGTTTTTTAAAGACTTTCTCAATAAGTGAAAAAGAAAGTAGTGAAAGTTTTAAAGCATAACAAAATTAGGAACCTTCCAAATGAGTCCGAGTAGATCCAGTTGATATTCTTAAAAAGGATCTGCATGATTTTGCATCAACCAACACAATGAATTTTTAAAAATCTTTCAAATTTTTTTTTATCCATTAGAAATGTGGCATGATACACCATAATACTAAAATAAGTTTTATCACTTAAAAACAAAAATAATGCTAAAAGAGATGTAGGTGTTAAAATTTAAGGATATTATTTATTCATATTTGTAAAAAAAAAAAAAGTACTAAGTCAGTCTTTCCATTAGATGAAATTACATTCCAGGATCAACCTGGAAACGTCTGCTTCATCTGATACTTTGTTTTTTCAGAGAAAATGTGACACTTTTTCAATTGAAATCACTTTAGTACTGCCTGTGTTAGTACTGCCAAAATATTAAAATGGATACAAGTTTCATAACTCAATATTTTTCATCCAAAATAATTAAGAAGCCTTTTAGAATAAATTCATTACAACTGTAAATATAAAACTATTGGGTACCAAATATTTAATAAAACAATACTCTTCAACCTTCAGCTTGCTTGTTCTTTTAGGTTGATGACTAATTTTCAGATAACAAAAATGAAGATTTTGCTAATTTCGTAGTTAACTGTTTTAGAAAAAAAGATAGAAAGTTTTTTAGCATTTTGCTAAAAAGGCAAATCAGCTTAATCACTAGTGACATTAATCCCATCTATATCTTGCTCATTGTAAGTTCTTTTCTTTGCCATGTAGAGGAAATCATTACTGCCCTTGTAATTATGAGCCACACTGTATTCAATATAGTTTGAAAGAAGTTGAAAAGAAAAATTATTTTTCACTAATAATTTATTAAAAACATGTTTCGAAAAGTAAATTTTATTTTGAGTGCTGGAAATTTTCAGCATTACAGCTAGGTAATCCTTTACGGATTAACTTCAAATTTATAAGCATGTTCAAGCATGAACTTAACAAATTTCATGGCAACAAGTGTTGCATAGACAGTAAATCCCTGTTAACTCGAAGTCGATGGGGTCACCGAAATTGTTCACGTTAACCGAATTTCATATGAAACACATTAAAGGCAAGTTTTAAGTACGGTGAACTGCTTTTACGTAGGGTTAAACAGGATTTTTTGTTAAGCGATTTCATGTTAACGGGGTTTGACTGCAGTTGATCACATAAAATCATACACAAATTCCACTATATTATACACAATCCTTCATACATGAATTTATAACTGAAAACTACATTACAATGCTTCTAATTAACAAAAGTATCATACCCGAGGTGAAAAAGCGGACATTAAGATTTAAGCATGCAAATATGGCTTATCAATTCTAGCAGTTTACCATCATGTTGTTTTAGACGGTTATTCCAAAGGCTATATTCATAAGTGTAAAATATCGGACAAAGGTCACAGTTCAAAAACAAATATTAGGATTTATTAATTATTATGTTGGAATTTGGCATTATCATCATATTTATTTATGAATGTGAAATTCAAAGTCAGTAGAACAATAAGAAGTGGACCAAAAACAAGTTTCTCAAGATGCAACTTAACATTTTTAATTTGCTGTATGATAACAGTGTTAAAAACTTAAATTTTTTTCAGCATGACAGCTAATATAAATACCATAAGTATGTATTGCAGATTAAAAAATCTTTTTATTGCAATTTGATATGACAAGATCATTGTAAATCGAAAAAATGCATTAAAAGGCATTTCCCATATATAAACCGAAAAAACCCAACCTGTGCTTGAAAAAGGTTCATCCTTATTTTAAAGACTCACTCTAAAGGACATTAGAAACCTTCATGCTTGCAAGCAGCCTAGCAGTGTAAAGATGGAATATCAGGATTCCCTTGTGAAATCACAGAATGGAAATCAATGACTTTTCAAGGACTTTTAAGAACATAAATATTTTTAAGGACCTTTGAAAATATGTTTTCAGGCATGTCTTTAATGTGTGACTGTACAGTTGTTTAGCAACTAACGCTAATATCAAAATCTTTTATGCACAATTTGCATTTTGCCTTATGAACAGACTTTGTTGATGCTGCAATCAATTTTTCATATGCACTGTACTTTGGCCATAGCACATTAAATATGCACATTCCAAGCATAGTACTCGTAAAATGCATTTGCTAAAAAAAAAAAATTTAAAAAAAACGTATAAGTTGATGACTGCGAAATACAAATATACCAGGCAATTCCGGAGCAGCATGGATAAGTGCCGATCTCTAGGGAATAAGCAAATAAGAGTTGAATTTTTATAAATATTGCTGTCAAACATACAACATCAACAAAAATTGAGAACTTTTAAGAGACCTCTAAGTACTTTCAAGTTATTTTACGGCCATGAAAACAAGTTAAAAAATATTAAACACTTTTAATAACCCAGAGTATAACTTGAATTTGGGTTACTTTGCTCTCAATTTTCAGCCCTCCATACTTTTACAATAATACAATAAAGTGAATTTTCCAAGAAATTTCGGTAGGAATTTTAGGGATGATTCCCAAAATTTTAGGGATATTTTTTCTTTTAAGGCTGGCATGGGCTCCTAGAATAAACATATTCTTTTCTCAGCAATTTTAAAACTGGCAAAAAAAAACATTTCAATTTTTGAAAAAAAAATGACAAGTCAAACAAATTTTTGGTAAAAAAAATTTATTTATTAACTAATTAGACTATTTTAAAAAACGTGTACAAATAATTCAACCTAGTTATTAAGTTTTTAAGCAACACTCAAAGTAGAGCCTAACACTGTTGTGGTAGTCCGACTTGTAAGCAAGTGCATTTTGTAGCTAAGTGGCTTTTTTCCCAAAATGAATGAGGAGATGTAGTCCAAGTCTGCAACTTGAGGCAAAGGTTTTGTTGCAAATTTTCCAAACATGTGTTCCTTCAGTGTAAGAGGTGTTTTTAAGTTATTCAATATTGGATAAAGTCTCGCTGAAGATTTTATAAGAATGTGGCATTTTTCAATGTGTGAATGAGAAAATAGTTTTTAAGATTCTTATTCTAAAAGGATGAACTGGTAAGTAGCATAACTTCCATGAACAAAAAATTCCAAGCTGATGCTGGCTAAAATTACGGCAAACATCCACCCATGTGCATCATCATATGCTTATGTATTTTCACTAGTATAAATATTGAAATATAATAAAACCTTGTTATCTAAATTTTTAAACAACATTCAAAGAAGCATTTCAAAAATAATATTGCTTCAACTTTTAAATTTAAGCTTATACTTATAAGTATACATACAATTTGAAATTATTTCCCAAGCTATTTATTATATTACTAATAAAATATTAGTCACTAGATCATCACACAGGCATAAATCAAGGGCATAGCTATTACATTAGTAAAAAAAATCCCAGCAATATAATTCTGACAATAGTGCCCACCATACTGATACAAATCTCGGCGATAGCGGCTATTACATAAGCGAAAACCTTAGTGAAATTACCATTACACATTAACGTAGAAATAGGTGACAGCAGTTATCAGAATAGAGAAAGTCGCGTCAAAAAAATTATCTTACCCGAATCTGAACGTACACAGGTGCTATAGTTGTCAGACTTGTAGGCAAGCGTATTCCCTCCTCTTCCCCACATAAAATATTAATGCTCAATGCATCAATCTCAAGGATAAATTAAATTTTGGTTAAAAGGGCGTAAATTTACTGTGTCTGATTAACTATAAAAAATATAGTTTTTAAGCTGCTCTCGTCTACGAGGTAAGACAAGTGCAATTTTTTTTTCTTTTAATTTTATTTCGGTTTGAACTTTGCAATCCAGAAACATACCTTAAAAAATGTCCAGTTTTTGTGAACGATTTGAACATTTCTTTCGGCCACTTGCAATGCCCATAGAGCTTTCACTTTAGCAACTTTCAGACCATAGCTGCGATAATTTTTGTTATCATCAGTTTTTATCAAAAAGGCACCAGTAATTAATTTGCTCCTAAACTACAACATGGTTCATACACTTAAAGGAAAAAAAATTCAAGGACTTTTCAAGGATGCGTTATCAACACAAATACATTAAAAAAAATTCCCAAATTTTTTTTATTGGTAAACAGTGCATGTTTAAATTGAGTAAAAAAAAAGTTTTTTAGGTTTCAAAAGAAAATTTTAAGGTTACAATAGAAAAAAAAAAACTTCCAATATATCAGAAGCAGTACTACGTTCCATCAAAGCAGATGTAAAATAGCTAGTACTCACTTGGTAATTTCACCAATATCAGATGTGAACATTCATTTGATTTTCCTGTTTCATCATATTGAGACTTTCGTCAAATAATAATACATAAGTCTTGATTAAACTGTCTTCCAATTAACTCTGAAGGCTTGATTCCAAATGCTGCATAATATGCAGGTTTTTTTTTCTTCGCATGAAAGTTTAGATGCAATCACGCTATCGACGAACATGCAATTACATAATATATCAATGTTTTCATTTAACTTATAGGAGAGATTTTTTAAGGTTTTTAATGTTCATAGTATTTCAGTATTTAAAACTTCATTTTCAATTACATGCGCCTCCATTGTGCTGACGACGATGATTGTTACGAAAAATATCCGCTTTTTTTGGGGTTAGTTCGAACAATCCTCATCGAACTTTTTATAGAAAATAAATCCATATGCTTTTTGCTCTTCGGATGGCTAATAAAGCATTTTTTCCCATCATGATATTTTTGACACACAGAGTACATTGTGCAAAGTGTGAATCCAAAACATTGCATAGGCTTCAAATCATATTATATTCTGGCTTTTCTAATCAGCTTGAATCGATAATGCATTTCCCACCATTTTTAAAGAGTGAGCAAAAAATTAGCACATACGATGTAAAAAAGAAACTAGAGATCACGTAACTTGACATGATCGGATATTCCAGATATTTTACGCATGTTGAGTGTTATACTCATCAAAGGGGGAATGACGAAATCTTAGTACGTTCAACTGCACTGCTTTCCTAGTGGCTGATTGGCTTAACTAAATTTTAAAGATTTTGATCACTTTTTTTTAGCCAAATTTTTTTTCAACTTGCTATATTTTTAGAAAATAAAATGAAATTCAAGAACTTTGAACGTATTTTTACAGAATTCAAGGTTTTCAAGCACTTGAAAATAAAAGATTTTTTTTCAAGCACTTTTCAAGGTTTTTTAAAAACGTACGAACCATGTACAAACATAATTTATTGCAATGTTTTGTGTTCTTACGATGAGGATTATTTAGACACAAGTACTGTTTGGAAGTTGGTATCTCTGCATACCTTGCCTGTCACAAACACCCAATCCTTCAATGCAGTACTATACATTTCTCTATGTAACCATGTTGTTTGTGATATTTTGTAAGCCCATTCAGCATATTTCAAAGTAAAAGAAATTAAATTTGACTATCAACTGACAAAAGCACGAGTTATGTGAATAAACT
Organism: Linyphia triangularis; assembly: GCA_963978545.1. Taxonomy (NCBI): domain Eukaryota; kingdom Metazoa; phylum Arthropoda; class Arachnida; order Araneae; family Linyphiidae; genus Linyphia; species Linyphia triangularis. The sequence continues at coordinate 34,943,445 of OZ021730.1, forward strand.
TTTCACAGACAAGTACCTCACAATATTACTCAACACTAAGAAACAAAGCTGATCATCCAGTCGATAAAGATGCAGACATACCGGAATTTAAAACATCATTAACTTTTGCACTAATTAAGAGACGCCAGACGAAGGAAATTCAAGTTTCTAGGAATAAATTTCTAAGCTTTTTCTTCTTTATGAGCACGACAGCCCCTGGCTGCCTCAACCACACACAATCTCCAACGTTTCCTATCCATGGCAACTCTTCTCCAATTGTTTACTATTATGAGGCTTAGGTCTTTCACAGCGTCATCTAACCATTAACTCTAAGGACTGAACTTAAAAATGTGGTTAGAAGATATAACTCAAAGTGAGTGACAGGAAATATAAAAATTGGGCAGATCTTACTCAGTATATTTGGGCTGCTGTGCTTCTATATTTTACAATCTTTAGCGATTGGTTTCTATTTCGCAGACTGCCACCATATCCTTAACTTTTATACTGATGCACATAAAGAAGAAGCAGAGGAAAGTTTAATCCAGCAACCCTATAGAACCTGGCACATGCAAACATAGCGAGGGGAGGGAAAGTTTGGTCCCTTTGGAAGAAAGTTTTTCAGGAGTTTTTTTTTTTTTTATTTTTTTTTTTTTTATTTTTATGAATTAGCAAAAAAATTTAAATATTTAAATACAATTTTAAAAACTATAGATAGAAACAAAAATTTGATGATTAGGAATTTTAGACCAAATGCGACTCCTGCATTTAAGGAAATTTATTACCTAAAAATTAAATTTGATTACAGCATTTTCTAAAAAAAATAAAGCTATAAAAGGAAAATATTACTTTTCTCGAATGAATTTCCCAAGTGTCATTTTTTCATTCGTGTATGAAGGAAGAAGTTAACATGCCTGATATAATTGTAATTTTTTTTTAAAGTACATGAATAAAGTTGCAATATTTTCAGAACAGCTGAACACCCTGCTTAAGGAGTATCTATACATTATAATTAAGATCATACTAAAGTACTTTTTAAGATTGAAATAAATCCTTTAAAATAACACCCACAATATAATATTAAAGATTCAAACCTGTTATGCATTCGTTGACGTTTGTTAGTTGCCTTGTGGTCTTCGACTGGTTCTGCTCGTTTCCGACGCTGAGGGGGCATGACAATTGACGATCGTGCCAATATTTCACTATCGTCCAATCTCTCTGGGTTTGATTGTTCTTGTAAACTCTGCAGAAAATGTCAATTTGTTATTTTAGAAAATTATCTTAATAAAATAAAATAATATTATCTTAACAATTTTAAAAACATTTATTGATGTACATAAAAAAAATGTAAGTTACTGAATTTGAAGGAAATGGTCATTTTTTACACTACTACATACTAAATAACATTTCACTTATATATCTATAACAACGAACATGCAACAAAATGTGCATTTAAATGGCATAATGGGCATATAATGGGTACAAACAAAAATTGAGGTAAGTACATGAGTTAGAAGTTAAAAAATAAGAAATTTGTATTAAAAATTAAATAACGATTCACAAAGAATCTCTTTTAAGGTATATAAGCAAAACATTTTAAATCTGAAGATTTAATTTTAATAATCACTCGCAAAAAATATTTTAATTTCAAAATAATTTACAGGAAAATTATTTTGTTTAAGCTTTAAAATACATGACATTTAAATGAAAAGCATTTAAAATTAAAATAAGATTCAAATTCACCAGTAAATAAAGGTAGGATGAGGATAAATTTTCCACAAATGGAAAATAGCTTTCAATGGACAATTCCCGCATTTTTTTTATTTAAATTCAATTCTAAATGTTTCGAAAAGGCTATAAACACAAAAATTTGTGCTCAATGCGCCTTTTTTTCTCTTTCTTTAAATTTGCAATTAAAGTTCCCCTGTTAGACGTTGGTGAGAAAACAATCAATCTGACTCAAATTGTGAGATCCCAAACATCTTGGCTTGAAATGCGGCGGCGGAAACCAGTTTTGCAAGTTCCTCGCAAATTGCGCCAACCTGCAAGGGATATGGCAATGGTCTACCAATGCCAACTATTTGGCAGAAACCTCACGATAACATTAGAAACGATAGGATTTCTTTACGTCACGGATTTTGTTGAATGTTTTGATCAAACTGATTTTGGCTCGGTTTTGCTGCATTTTCTTTTCTTAATATTTAAATAAATAAATTTTTTAAAGAACTTTTGTTTAAATCAGAAATGAATCAGAAAGATCTTGTTGGAATCAGAAAGAAATTCTTTATAAATATATACTAATTTCACTCGTTTTTAAAAAATGTGGGAACTGTCCATTAGATGACTTTATGCAAATAACATGCAAACAACGAACCTTTGATTTTTAGTAAAAATATAAGTCACGACCAAATATTTTACATATCCTTGGGATAACGGGAAACATATTTATCAGTATTTACATACAGTCAAACCCAGTTAACGAAAAGTCGATGGGGCAGCCGAAATTGTACATGTCGATCTAATTTTGTGTTAAACGAATAAATTAACTTTAAGTTTTTAAGTATGGAGAGCTGCTTTTAATTCGCATTAAATGGGATTTTATGTTAAGCGATTTTGCGTTAACGGGTTTTGACTGTATAATCTTGTCGACTGTTCGCTAAATGTATTCCCTTATGATCATTGAGCTGCACCGATGCCGATCTGCCCCACAGTCGATCTGGCCCAGATGCTGGTCCGAGTCAAACCGGACCTCTCAGTCCAAACTTTTCGTTGACAACAATTAACAAAATATTACAGAATCAACGAATTTTCTATCTCTAAATTCGTCAATTAAAAAAACATAGTTATTGGTAGCATTTTTTCTTTCAAGCAAAATTAGTGATATTTAAAAAAAAGTTTAACTGTTAAACTGTAAAATTCAGGGCAGTATCTGAGACAAATTGTTTGCAACAGAAAGCAATTAGTTATTATTATGGGTTGCCACATTCATGCATATTGATAAAGACACTGCTCCTCATAGTCTCATAACAGTTCAGAGAAATTTCTATACTTGATTGCAAGAATTAACCAAAATAGCTTACTAAAACACGAAGACGTCCTGGCAATAAAACTGAGGCTAAATCCACTTTCTCCGTGTTGTCCGTTTTTAAAAAATCAGAAGAGATACAGTTGTGCCTAGTGTGAGAAAAAGATTACGTAAAATGATCACATTTTGGGAAATTTCATTCAAATAAAAAAATTGGCAATAAAAAAATATACAAAACTAAACTGTGACTGGAAATAATCATCCACAAAAATGATAAAAATGAGGGGATGCACTAATTTTTTATTTTTTATGTGAACATTTCAAGTAAACATAACAGAAAATATTTTCATAAATTTCAATTACTTCTTTATAAAATTTATTAAAAACTCAAAGAAATAAGGTAATTCACTTTGATTTGCAGTTATAAAAATTAAGGGTTGCTCTTCCGTTAGCCGGGTACCAGATAAAAACCACCAAATTACAATTTGTAATTTTCATACCAAACCCATTACACCCAATTTTCATACCAAACCCCCAGGGTTGCAATAGAACTTTCAAATCATTTACCTACAATTTCTATAACAAACCATTATAGATCATCATAGAGTTGATTTGTTATAGAAACCCTATAATAAAGCATATACATTAAGGCTTGGTGATACATTTACCCGTCAATTAAACATGTAAAAATTAAGGTTTGGTGCTAACTGATACCTGGCTAACAGAAGAAATTACTATAAGAATAATATTTAGAAAAGTAAAAAGATGTATAACAAATGGTATTATAAGCAATTGTTTTAAATGACCTACCAAAAATTACAAAATAACAAAACTAAAACTAAAAAAAACTAATATCACTAGTTAGAAAACAAATGTTCATAATCATGTACTTATGGGATGAGGTCATAAATGAACTTCTAACGATAGACTCATAGTTAAGGTCTTTTAGACTCATTTACAATTTTAATTATGTTTCCTGCAAAAGGAATATTTTCCTGTTATTAGGCAGTAATAACAGTATTTAATTGTCTAGCCTTACAGAGCATAAGAAAATCATAACACCTACCATACAATATACTAATTGTAGCAAATATACAAGCTTAAAAGAAATATCAACTGCTAGGTTGTATTTTGTATTTTCTAGAAGATTGTCTATCTTCTACAATATATGGTGTACCCAAATGGAAAGAACACCTAGTTGTAGCTGTGTTGTGTCAAATCCCAATTAGTTAAAGTGTTAGCCGATAGATGCCATGGTAGTAACTCCAGTTGCATATGTGTAGTTAACAGCTTTGTATCAATATATAAATTTCTGGAGAGTTATTTTCGCAGTTCTTTGCACTGTGGATCCCTCCACATCAGCACAAAGAACAGTTATCTACTTTTTTCATGCAGAAGGGAAACATGTTTAAAAAAAATATAGCAAGGTGAAAGAGATGTATGGAGTACTGATCTTTCATGGTGCACCCTATTCTGGTGTTTCCCTTAAAAAAATCTCTTGACAGGTCAGAGGTTTACCCGTGGTAAAAAAATGCAGAACACCATGGAAAACTGGATCCACCAGCAAACCAGGAGTTTCTACGTTGAAGCCACCCACTCCCTTCCTACACACTGGGATCAGTATTTCTTTGTCAATGGCATTTATTGGTGTACCTACGGTTCCACATGATGTGTAACAGGGTGGCTACAGAATTTGAAAAAAAAATTCCCTGACAATTCCCTGATTTCCAGAAGATTTCTTCAAAAATTCCCTGATCTGCACTATAATTCAAAAAAACAAATAATGATTAAAAAAAAATTCAATAAGTAAATTTAATTCTAAATATGACGTCAAAGTATAATTGTGCTATAATAAATTTATGGTAAAAATCAAAACAAACATCTTTAGATGAAAAAGATGGAAAACATTAATTAAAAACTACAAAATTCCCCAACTTCAGCCATACTTGCTAACTTCAAGGTAAAGCAAAACTAGTACAATACTTTTCTTTTTAATTTCAAAAATAACATAAATAAAACATGTTATTTTCTTTAATATATGTCACATGCTGTTTCCTGTTCATAGCACAATAGATGCGCTGCTAAGTTATAGGTTCATCAGAAATCTAACAGAAATAATTGTTCCAGGCATAATAATGATCCTAATAATAATAATAAAAAGCGGAACATCAACAGGTGGTTGTGGGCAGGATATCGATGGTTTGCATTAGTTGCTGATAGTAGAAAAAGTTTGGAATCGCCATTCTCCCAAATCGGCCAAGTAGCCAGATATTGAGGGCTTTTTAAATGGACTTAAAAAAGTACATGAAAAAAAACTGTATTCAACGCGGTGACATCACAGCATCCACTTCACGTGACGCGAACTGAGGTAGATATCCACATGGGGCTTGAAAGAAGGGAAACTCAAAAATTTCAAAATTCCCTGATTAAAGAGTAATTTTACAAAATTCCCCGATTTTTCCAAAAGAGTGAAATTCCCTGATTTTTCCAGAAGAGTGAAATTCCCTGACATTTCCCCGATTTCAATGAATTCCAGGTTCTGTAGCCATCCTGTGTAATTATAGTATTGTTACAAAAATGTCTTTACATATAACTGCAGTCTCCTTTTCATTTGGGCACACTTTATAGATTGCATGAAAGTAAAACAAGGTACAGTAACATATTTACTCGCTATGTAGAAATTCCATTAGCGGCCACTAGTGCTGTTCAAGACACTACGCTAGCAAAAGCTTGGAATAAGCTTCTATTATCAGAATTATTTATCACTGTACCTAAAGAGCCAATTTGATTAGAACTGACTGGGGTAATTTTTTGAATGTGACCATAGAAATGTTTAAAACTGGTCGAATGCGATGTCGATGATGCTGGTTATCAAGTATCGATGGATGACAAAATTATTAACAGTGTCATTCGTGATGATGAGACCATGTTGAAAAAAAGTGTCATTTAGGGAGGAAGTCTTTTTAGTTAAAAATGTAAAGTAATTTAATTTAAGTGTTAATATACAGCTTTTCTCTAGAAAATCTACAATTGTTTGTGTCAATATTGCAGAGCACTGTTATGACAGAGCTGCCACCGACTATTAAGCTTGAAAAATAGTTGCTTTAGAAGCTTCAGACATTAAAAATAGCAGCTTCCGTTTTCATAACTTAAAAACGATTTTTTCACTCGTCTGCAGCGATCTTTAGAAGATTTTAATGTGCAAAATTTCATCAAAATTGTAATAAAACTGTTGATTTGTGAAAAAGAGAACACTGAGGTGCTCTTCTTTATATATAAAGATCACTGTGCCTTTCACTTCAAAATATTTAGAGTGTCAATTCCTAAATTAACACTACATCCATATGATAAAAGACAACACATACATGGTACAGCCCCTAAAAAAAACAGATGAACGTCATGCAAAATCAATGATAAATATCAACCGGCAAAAGACGTAATTTTTTAAAAAATTTATAAAGTCAAATTTTTTGAGAAAAAAAAAAGGTTTTTGTTTAAACAGTTTTACTATATTGAGAATAACAGGTTAAAATTTAAACTCAGTTTTCTAACTTTTTTTAAACTATATCGAAAGTAATTTAACAAATTGCTTTAATATCTAAATTTAAACTATTATTTATAAACTTAACTAATATATGAAAATTTTAGTCATTCTGCATCGATTGACCTAAACGGCGAAATCAATCTTCACACCGGCAAAAATGCCGGACATAATGTCTGTAACATCAACGAAAGTCTGGGTGAAAATACTCATTAAAATAATGCAAATCTCAGAGATTGAGGTTATAACATCAGCACAAAATGTTTCAAAAGCAACTGTTAATCCTTAAATCCAAAATCAGCAAAAGCAACTGTTTAATCATTAAATCAGTGCAATCTTTGGCGAGAATGACTATCACTCCAAAGTAAAACGCTCTACAGCAATAGAGTCTATTACATCAATGTTATACTTGGCAAAAATGACCATCAATAATTTAAAAGATGCAGAATTTAAACGACCCAATAATTTAAAAGATGCAAATATTCGACAGCAACACTAGCAGGGAAGTAAAATTGTCTTTGCCTTTTCTCATTGAAAATTAAAGAGTGGTGATATGCCAAATAAAAAATAATGCTCATTACAGGGTTTCTGCCAAAATAAAATGTGGTCTATTCCTAGTTGACGTTAAAATATCGCCAAGCCGATTTGGCGCTGTTTTGTAGGCGATACAGTTCTAAATTTGGCAACCCCATTTCTTTTATTGACGTGCTTTGGCTTTAACCTTTCCATACCACAAATCATGGAGCTGGTTCGTTTCACATTTTTCATATTGGAATTCCGAATAGGCGACATTCTGGCTTTGTCGCCAACTTTTCAAAAGTGCGCCAACCCATAAACGTGAACTAGGAATTTACCTAAAATGTCACAAATCCATGACTTTTCAAGACTGAAGAAAATAATTTTCCATGATTCAAGAAATCAAAACACAAAAAAATAATAATAATCAATCTTTAATAATAAAGAAATATTTGAAGAATAAGTCAATAATAATAAATAATATCATCAAAAATCGAATGTTTTGATATCAACAATACATAACCGAAGACAAAAAAAAAAAAAAAAAAAATCAAAAAAATGTAAACACTAGCTTATCCAAACTGTCCATTTCAGTTCTCATATTATGAATTTTTTTTCCACCTATGAGACCTTACTCGTGTGATGTCTCAAATTTGCAGATCAGAAATGTTTTCATTGGTCGCAGTTTTCAACTGCGACGGCTGTTTCCATCGAAATGTTAATAAAAACATAGATGAATTTCCGATAAGATGAATAGCGATCATGGCGTATATAATGTCACAGTTACATGATTTTACTTAAAATGTTTAGAAATCCATGAAATTCACGGTATTTCCATGACATATGGCCATTTTTTCGCTCAAAATCATGATTTTCAATTACAAAATTTACCCATGTCCAAATTTATGACATTTCCTGACTTTCCACATGCGCGGAAACCCTGTCATTATTTTGTGAGTTATCGACATATTTAACTATCAGATTTATAGCAACTCATTCAAAGTTGATTTTTAAACTGTTTTAGCTATCTTTCCTCTGGAAGATCAGTATATTCATAGTCTACTAGTATTATTCTACAATCTAAAAAGAAATTCAGAATGTTTAATGATGTTCTTAAACTATCTTTCCATACCAAATGACTGCTTTAAAGGAATACCAGCATTTCTAGGTAATCAAGCTGAAAAATAGGTTTAATTTTTTTTTTTTACAACAACCCTGAGCACACTTTTTTTTAAACAATGATTATGCTTTGCTTTTGTCAAGTCCCGAGTTTATATACAGACTAAAATAAAAACTACACCAAACTAGCAAACTTTTTCTACATTTAAAATATCATAAAGAAAACAAAAAATAATCATTACTGACATTCAAAAAGCTGATAACCCCTAAGAACAATCATTTTAAGCGACAAAAATCACTTTTAAAATGTCAAAAATCACATTTCACCATCACCTCAAATATTAAGAAAGGTAAACAATTTCCAAAACTTTACCCACCATAGCACACAAGTCCAAACAAATACCTAGAATTTCATTTTACAGTATTTCAAAGCTATTATAACAAAAAGATCCCTGATACATACAAAACTAGGATGTTAAGAGTTTTGCACAAAGAACACTATTGCTGAACAAAAACTTGATATTCTCCTAAGTTTAACCTAAAAAAATTGAGCAACTGAAGAGATGGGATCCCGAAGAGATTTTGATTTGAGAGAATATCAAGTCCCAACAACTTCCCTTTTACAAACTATTCTAAAATAATAACATAACTACTCGCTTCCCCGATTGTATTGCAAGACAATTTACAATTAGCAAAAAGTGTTTTTCTTCTGAAGTAGAGTTAGATTTCTCTTTATACCTTATAGCGGATGGATCAAGACGGAAGATTATAGACTCATCGCGTTACATAAATTGCGATTAAGTTTTGTTTACGAATTCAGTACGCAATAGAATTTTATCTGCAAAATTAAATTTTAACAGTAAATAGAGATGATTTTTTTTTTTTCAAAAGGAGAAAGAAAAACCAAACGTCTGGCAATTATTAAAGCAACTGAATCGTAACAACATTTTAAAATAAGATGTCAATGTCTGCATTTATATTTGAATAAAATCTCACCTCATACGCAATGAATGCCGGCGACAACAAACATCAGAACGGAAATAGCACTCAATCTGCCAAGAAAAGGATTAAAATTTATAAAGTGACTACGGCAACACGTCCATTTAAGTTATACTGAAAGAAGGTTGCAAAGATACAGTTCTCATCACAAAACTTCAAGCCAAATTATTATCCAGACGTAACATAAATAAAAGAATTTTATGTAAGGATGCGATCATTATGAATTTCAAAATTTTGATTGCTGCATTTTTAAAGCAATTTACTTCAGTTTTTTTTATAGAGGAATGGTATTTAATTCCAATTTTCAATCCAGAAGCTCTACTATCGTCAACGATCTTCTCCTTGCCTTTTTTCAAGAGCACTATACAATTATAGCCAAATTGTTTTATTTAAACTCTAGCTTGCTTTTAAATGTTCACAATGTATTCTGTGACTTTTTTTTAATTATCTTGAGTGTGTTTTGTACAAATTTACAGTTTAATTCAATGAAATTGCTTGGATATTAAAGAATCACACACAAAGGATTCACATGTTAGGGTTTAAAATTTGTATAAATAGTAAAATGTTCATTAGTTTTAAATTAATACACTTCTAGAATTCTGTAATTCTTACATTAGAGGTTTAAAGTTAAAAGAAATTGAGAATTTCACCGAAATACCCCAAAAATATCTTATATTTGTAGCAATCCGCAATTAAAATTGGAAAAGTTTATCTACAAAGTAAAAATAGTTTTTTCATTCTATAAATTCTCATCATTTCTTTGATGGGACTTTATTTTACTTTGCGTACTCAATTGCTATTTTGAAAAATATATTAAAAAAAAGTTACTTAAAAAATTATATTTCCTGGCAAAGTTCCTCAGAGTGGCAGGATTAAAATCAACATCCGGGTGCCATTGCTTATGGCTCCTTTAAAGTTTTTTTTTTAAGTTTTTCATATATAACTATTTACTGTAAACAATCTTTTCTCGTAACTTGTTCGTTACTTTAAAGAGGTATGTTTCAGAAATATTATTTTCATTAAAACTTAATTACATTAATTAGGATTGTGAATCGAACAGATTTTACGGTATCGGAAAATGGAAATAAATCAACACCACGTCTGTAATTAGCTTTGCAATATTTCACATTTTTCCCAATTCAGTTTCATTTGCATATCAATGTAAATATGTGTATTAATGGTTAAGAAAAAACCTCTTACAAAAAAATATAGCTCATAAAATTCGTCTGCTGTACATTCAACAAAGTGTTCTGGAAGCATACACTGAAATAAATACGTTTTTATGAGTATTATTATTAAGGAAAATAAAAGTTTAAAAGACTGGATAATTTTATTACCATACGAGTTGCGAATTACTATTTCGTTGTAAATTTTTTCGTACTTCGTTGTTTGTTGGAACATAGTAAGCCTACTATAATTAATAAAAATTAAATGTAATTTTTGTATTATTTAAAACCAAAAATCATCATCAACGTTATGTAAACTACGAGGATTTAGAAACTGTATGAATATTGTGATATATCGTATGAAATTGCACGTAGGAAGTTTTTGTTTACATATGTTCATAACCGAAAATTACTGCTTCCAACATATGTATTTTAGAAACGTGCTTTAAAACTTTTACTGGTTAACTTCTCAGAAATTTTATTTGGGAACCGTCATTGTACGTTATGTATTTCTTACATTCATTATTTCACAACATCTATTAAAAAGTATAACAAATTTTGCAATGTAATGATTGACTATAAGTTTATATCTCTTATTTTAGCTAATAGATACATCCACATTACTGCTGTGTCAACACAACTATCATTACAGGTTAGTTTATTTCCTCTGAATAAAATTAGATAGTTTTTCCAATTCTGGGTGTTGCGTAATAATTTACCTTTGAGTACCTTCTACATGCACTAAAGAATAGTTCTTCCATTTCCTTACATATCTGTAGAACCATATTGTTATGTCTATTATCTTTATAGAAATAATACAACTGTGCTTAGTGCTGATTATTTTATAATGCGTTATTGTATTTACAAATGTGGTTCTATTTGTAAGCATTCAATTGGGTTTTTCTTCAGCAACAAAATCTAGCTCAGATTTTATGTTCCCAGATATTGAATGTAATTTTTTTGGACATTCTTGATATATTTGTATATTAATTTAAAACTATCTTTAAATTTACAAAGTTTTTGACTTTGTATCAATATAAAAGTGTAACCCTATTATATTTTGTAGATTTTTTACTTTTTTTGCTATTTTCATTGTACTCACTCTCACTAGTAGTTTCATGCTTCAAATTGAAATGGATATTCTCTAGGAATCGAGCATTTGCGAAAAATAAATTAGAGAAACATTCTTCTGTCCTTGAAATCAGCTGCAATGCCTTAGAACTAAGCTATATCAGAGGTCTAAACAGGTTTTTTTTACTGGATTTCACTTTTGTGAAAAAGATTTTTATTTTACATAGCGGCCAACTTGTTCGTACAATGTATGGATTTCTACAATTTTGTACGGTTGCACGAACAGCTAAAAAAATCGTAAGGATTTCAGGGTAGTCTTCGTATTTTCCAGAAAATCTTTTATTTTATATTATTTAACAATAATGTGACATTTCAATATGAGTTAAGTGAAAACTTTTAGAATGTTCAGTATTAAGCCAAATTTTTTAACTTAAAATTTTAGTATTTTCTGGAAAGAACTTTATGCGTGTGTGTTTGTGTTAAAGTTTAATTTTTAATGTTGAGTAGGTATTTACAAATATTTACTATGATATCCTTCTACTCCTAGATGATTTAAATATCTCAATTATAGATGCACTCTTTTTGATATGGAATTTTGTGAAGGGTCCTTTTGTTATGGATTTTTTCGAAGGGTCCGTTTTTTGAGCATGGAATTTTGTGAAATCAGCAAACAGACCCAAATTTCCTTCTGCATAGACTCCTGATAGCATAACAAAAATGTATGCAGACAAGTCTATATGTCTATACAAATTAAACCTTTTAGTAAATGTAATTGGAAAGCATTCTTGATCAGTACTCTAAAAATTGTACTTAAATGCGGGTCCTCTTACTGTTTTTTGCGGAATCTCCACTCCTTGATGGATGGCACATTTACAGACCTTGAGAAAATACATTCTCTCTAATGCATTTCTTAAGTATTTTTTACAATTTTTAAACAAAAAATGTTTTTTAGCAATTCTATTGGATGTGTTTTAGAATAAAAAACAGGGTTCCCACGGTCATTGAAAGTCATTATAAGTGCTTTTTTGAACTTGTTTTCAAGGCCTTGAAAATGCTTAGAGGTGCTTAAAAGTCCTTGAAAATGCGTAGTGGTCCTTAAATCCTTAATTTTTGCGGATGTTGTGTGCCTAACCTCAAAATTTATAAAAATACAACTTGGACTTGCTATTCCCGCGTGACTGTCACTTATCTGCACTGTATCGGAATTCTCCAACATATTTGCATTACACATCCACCAACTTGTAACTTTTTTTGGTAGAATATACTTTATTAAAAATTTATATGTAAACATGAGGCCTGAAAATAAATTTTCAACGGTACCTTAAAAACATTATTTAGGTGCTTAAAAGTCATTGATTTTCATTCTATGATACGAGTGGGAACCCTGATAAATTTTACAGTTTCCTTAGTGTTTTACACGCATAATTTGTCTACAAATATATTTTTAGGCATTCATCAATCTTGAATTTAAATACATATTTAGAACTATTTTTTTTTAAGATTAATCATATAATTTAACTTTCTATAATTATATTATCAGTGTTTTATGCTTTATTTTTTTATTAAAATACACCAAATGTGACTAATTTATAAATAAAATTTTAGTAACTTTTGTAAATAAATGCTTTATTATTTTAGTTGTTAAATTTTATTAAAATATCTATATTCATAACAAATCATTTGTCTTAAAAAGATCAATGAAAATTATGCAAAAGTATAAATAAGTCAAATGAAAAAAAAAATTATTTTGTATTCATAACATTAATATGCAATACCTTCAAACAGGTAAAAAAAAAATAAAAAACATGTCAACGTAATGTTTACAAATTTATACTGCAAAAAAAAAAAAATATTGTAGTTTAAGTTTGGTTTTGAAATATTTGAAACAATATTAAATAAGATTTATTAAAACTTTAAAGTGTGAATTCTATTCAAATTCTTAAGAAATTAGACAGTAACTTTAGTGCATTCGTAAGGTAAAAAAAAACATTAAAAATATTTATAGCCATCTTTCCTCTGCTAAAAAGTTGAGAATAATATAGGAAATATCAAAACATTTTGGGCACTTATTAACTATTTAAAAAAATAGACTGAATAATATTTATAAATTCAAAGTTTATTAATGTGATATCAATTTAATGGTTGTTTTTAGAAATAATTTAATAATTGATTTTTTTTTCAATTACAACTCTCTAATGACAAGGAGCTTTAAGATTAAAAAAATAAGCTTAAAACTGTTCACAATACATACATAAGACAAACTGGCCCAGCTGTGAAGCAACCAAAAACTGTTCACAAAAACAAAACAACTGTTACTAATAATTAAACAAATGCAAAATTAACTTTAAAATTTTTTGATTAACAGGCTTGATTGACAATTTTTAAATATTTTCAACTTATTGATATGCTTTTCCACAATGTATTCCATTGACAGCTTTATTAAATACTTTGCACACAAGTTTCGATAAAATTTTGTTGTGCTTAAGTTTAGAGGCTTTAATCTTTTTCTTTTTAAAGTCTGAACATAATCGTCAGAAGGATGTTTTCCGCACACCTGCGTCGAACAAGAAGTTTCGTTTGGGATAAAGTCCCTCCTTGAAATGGCCTTTAGCCACTTATTTTTTAACTGTTCATTTAAAGTAACTTCCTAAAATGAAAGGACTTCAAGTTTGCCTTTCACCTCCTTGTAAAATAGAACACAACAATGTACACCATATTAGAGAATAATTAATTTTAAACAGACGCCATAACTTATACACAATTCAAAACAGTACTAGAAACCAAACAATCTTGGGTCTGTAAAAGCAACATCTAGTGGCCGCCCGAGATTCCAAAACATTCATAGGAAAACGACCCATCTGTACAAGTTTCATTATCGAGGAAACTTTGGGACTTGTTTAAAAAAAGGCTTCTTTATCAATTACCATTTATTAAGTGTGGCATGCAGATACTCGGGTACACAAAAAGTTAGATTGAAGGAATTTCAAAGGAGGTGCACTCAATATTTTTTTGGAATTAATATATTCTTTTTTGCCATTGACTCAAAAATATTTCAGTGACATCACACAATCTACACCACTGTTTCCTTACTAAAGAATTTTTAATAAACTTACCCAAAGATTTGAACCTAATATGAGTAGATAACGAAGAATTGAAAGAAACTCATTAATTTTTGGTGTAAAAGCTTTAAAGGAAAACGTCTGACCATATTTACATTCTGTTAGTAATATCATGCATTTCAGAGATTAGTCTACGACGTAAAAAAATGAAACTTTTATGAATTTGTTGTATATCATTTGGTAATCATAACATACTTTTTCAATGAATTATTAGGATGGATACAGTAATATTTAAAACTTTTTTAAACTAGTACTTTATTTACGTCCTATAAAAATTTAAAAGTAATTGAAAATTGTTTTGGAATCAAACTGATGGATCAGCTAAAAAAAATTCCCATAATTTGACTGCAAGCATTAAAACTCTAATAGGAGTTCTAAGAAAGTACAACATTTATGTTGTTTAATCTTTATAAACTACTTCTGCTAAAATTTCTTTTAAATTATTTAACATAATGTCAATATTAACAATTGCAAAATATTTTTCAAAGAACAGTTAACACTATTGGCTACGGTTAATACTAGCCTGCCTCACAAATCTTGAGGTTAGAAATTTACAATGCTTAGCTTGGATCTTTTTAAATTTTCATAATAAATATTTTTTAATGTCAAGTTGCCAAGTGAAGCAAATTTTGATCCCATCCGATGCCTGGCATCGAATTCCAAAGATGCTGAGTTTGAAACCTGGGTTAGACATGGATGTTCTGTGTGTTTTGGAATTCAAGTTAAGCAGTAAATTCATGCCTGATTAGACGTTATTGTGTACAAAGTAGGTCGTTCAGCATAGAATCTAACTGACTACATTTTCTTGATGCCTAGCAATAAGTTACTCTATTCAAAAGCAACTTATTAATTTATTTTAAAAACATTTCACCAATGAATGCAACCATCTTTTGACTAAACAAAAGGTTACCTTTTAATAGGCCACAAATAAATCTTTAAGTAAGGTAGAAATAAACATATTCCGTTTAGATTTCAAAGTTATTTAAAAAGATGTTATTGTAAGATCTCTTCTACCATGCCTTTATTATGCGAAGTCACTGAAAAAGAATGCCTGCATTTCAAACCGATATCATGCGATAAAAATGACAAAGTTACATAAATGGCTCTGAGGGAACCATTTCTTGAGTTACGTGATCTAGCATTGTAAATGGTTCAGATCTAAAATCTAGTTTTGAACTCGATTTATAGTATACAAAGAATTAGTTCAGCGAGATATGATAAGGGTTTCAAGAAATCCATTGAATGAAGCCACCCCCTCCAATCCATGAGTTGGAAAATTCACTTTTATGGGAATTTAAGTATGTAAATGTGTTTAACAGCTTCTCTGTCTTACATTTTTGAAATCCATGCATTCTTTTTCAAGGACTCTCTATAATAATTTTGAGAGTAGTAGTAATGGTTCACAAATTGTTACATAAATTTTTGTTGCTTTGACAATCATGGTTTTTGTTTGTGGGTTATGTATGATGTAGCTAGTTAACATGCCTTTTTTGCTTTATAAATTTAATACAAAATTTAGGCTTATGATCTTTTCAAATCTTGCATTTACACATCAGATTCTGACAAATTTTATCTTTTTAGAAAAGAATAAAAGTGTTGAGTCGTTTTTTCAAAGTAACGCCTAAAGTAGAAAACCTTTTTGATCTAATATTTAGTAATAAGCTAATGAGATTCCTATAGAAATATTGGATGTGCTGATACAAACTAATTTCCTAAAGGGATACCTTTCTGTTCTCTAATTGTATTAGTGTTGGAACTCTTGCTATACATGCTAAAGTTGCTGGGTACAAATTCTGGATGAATTCTAATTCTCCCGGACCAATTTATCTCTTATGATAGATTGTTATTTAACATTCTATCATATGAGTGTCATTCTTACAAAACAGGAAAAATGCATGTCTGGAGATTATGCGACTTTAAAAACAAATAATTAATAGCCTTAACTTTTCCATAGGCATTCCATTCTAACCTTCTCGTCAACCGCATATAGAATTTTTCTTATTGTATTTAAAATTATATCAAACGTCCAAAAGTATTCATCCTGGATTGTCGCTAGAGTCATCTACGTTTTTATAAATGTTAAATAAATTAATAATAAAACTAGTTTTCCAACCACAATGTAATGCATTTATAATGAAGTGTTTTATACAATGGAAAGTAATTTCATCATTAGGAAATTACAAAAAGGTTGTCTAAAAAAAAAAAAAGTGTCCTGGCATATTGCATTGCATTTAATATTTTAAATTTACTAGCGTCATACCGCCAGAGAATTCTTGGCAAAAAACAATAAGATCTGCATATCTCCAAAAGTATGTTAGACAAAATAACTAATTTGGACATGAAGTGAGTTTAAATAATTTGTGATTTATTGAACTAATCACTTTACCTGAAACCAATTTACATTTTGCAAGTGATCATTTTGCTAGTTACAAGTGATCAAGATATACCCCAGCTTCGGGGTAATTATTGGTCACTTGCGGTGTAAATGTTGGTCACAACTTGTTATTTTTTTATATTTTTTTTCCATTTTTGTGTGTCAAAAGCAAATTAATATAATACATTATCAATATTTAGTTCTTAAAAAGTTTCAATACGTATGTAATATATGTATCAAGGAAAAAACTATTAATTTATATTATTTATTTAGATGTTATTACAAACAATCCTACTTTAAATCCACTATTCTGCTCACAATTTTTATAACATTTGTAAGCAATATTAATTGCACTGGTATCTACTACAAAGGGATTACTGCCCTGTAAAATTACTGGCCCATAGAATAAATATTTCATATTGATAATTTCTATCGTGTCTCGCTTAGGTTTCTCATCTAGTATATTCGTAATTTCCTCAATGTAAAATGGGTAATATACAGCATAATACGGATATTCCCAAAGTGCACCATGGATATATTGTTAAGTAATTTTCTATGGTTGAATTCTTTTTTAACTCCTTAATTTCAGTTGTTTGTATATTCTTATCCTCAACCTCCTCATCAGAATTTTCAAAACATGTACATTTTGCTGATGGTGAGGCATCCACATTATCAATTAAAGCTTCTTTTTTTTTTGCCAATATATTTTTTCTTGGTGTGCATTCTTTTTTATGCAACTTCCCGCTTCTGTTTGGCATTGGCCTTTTCTTGGATTTCTTATCTCATTCTGCCATCCGATCCAGAAATTTTTTATTTGTAATAACAGCCGAGTTTATGATTCGTCTTCTGATTTCTGAACCACAAGTTAGAGCTAAAACTCAAAACTGAATGAATAAAGGCTGATTCAAATTTTAAATTAGACAAATAAAATGCACACAAATTTTCTACACGATTTTTCTTTCTTCGCAGTTATAGCCAAATTGTAAAAATCGGTAATTCTCAAAAATGTTAGCATGACTTCCTAATGAAGTGTTTATAGTTATGTATTAATTTGATATTGAAATTAACTAGAATTAAGAACCGATATAATACTCCTTTTTTTCTGTGACGTTTACTACTGTAAGGGAGCTGTTATGAGGTAGTATTGATGAAAGGTAATCTGACTCCAATTTTAATTAACATGATTTAATGATAAACTAGATAGGCATAACACTTACAATAAAGAAAGAATTTAGAAAGCAGGAATGACACTTAACCTCATACTCTGGTAATCGCGTGCAGTCTGATTTGGTTGCTATGCACGATTTGCCATCTCTGAAGCAGTTAATGAAGATCTCTACCGGTCAATTTTCGAAACATTTCTAGTTTAATTTTATTTACTATTATTAATTTTATTGAGAACTTTCAACTGATATGATACTTGTCTGTAGTATTTGTAGTTTAGGTTTAACTATAGTTGCAAATTGTTTTTATCACCCTTTCCTGTACTTTTCTTCAAAACTTCTGGCTAATTTCATTTGACATACATTTCTTATGTGTCTGTGGTATTTATAATTTTGTCTGTGAATGCTTGAGCAGACGAAAATCATTTGTGAGAGATTCTCACTACATTAGTGTAATGTCGAAGCTCAAGTTAAATTTTCTTTTGTATCTATTTCTTGTACTTCTACTTAAATGGCTGCAAACACTTTCTTCTTTAGCTTCTATATTACACTAGCTAAATACCTGTTCTGACTCTACGAAATTTTACCATGTGCATCTTAGCAGTCAAAATACATGTATTCTACACGTCATCCATTTCGATCCCAACAAACTGATTGATTAAAATAGGAACTTTCCTTGGTTGAAATTTTTTCCAAACTTTTTGTGAACACATATATTGAGAAGAAGACATTTGAATATCTGTCATTTAGAGCGTTTAACCCCATTTGGACCTAATTAGTTGATCGAGATTGCAATAGTTTATTGTGTTTATGCTTTCTTATCGTCCTAAATATCAAAGTTGTAACTGTATTGGAAGTAAGACATTAAGATATTCCTCGTATAGTTTCAATGTTACGTCAACTTTTCATCCCTTAAAAATTCATTAATCGATATTGGAATAACTTATTTTTTCTATATTTGCCCTTCTTAACATTTGCACCAAATATCAGAATTGTGACAACATTGGAAGTGGGTCATTCGGATATCCCTTGTTTGGAATGTTTAACTCCTTTTCAACCCTTTAAATTTGATTATTTGTGATCGGAATAGCTTACTTCTTCTGTGTTTGTATATGCAGACATTTGTATCATTTTTCAGAGTTGTGACCATGTGGGAAATTCGAATATCCCTTGTTTTGAACAAATGAACCCTTTTTCGACCCCTTAAAGTGGGTTAATCTAGATCGGAATAGCTTACTTTTTCTATGTTTACCATTGTTGATATTTTTACCAATTTTCAGAGTTTATGACATGTGGGAAGTGGGAGAATTAGTGATGAGTGAGTGAGTTAGTCAGTGAGTGAGAGCTTTGCCTTATATATAGAGAGATTAATGTTAGGAGAATTTTATATTGGCTTAGCATTCGTACTTGATATTAATAATTTCATATGCAGAAAGTTGAGTTACAGCACAATACACTAATCCTCGAGAGCTTAAGCTCTGGCCTTTTTCTTTAAATTTGTCATTTCCAGAATTCTGTGTAGAAACATTTATAAATTACCACAACTATAGGGCTAAAAATATTTCATTTCTGCATATACAAATGCCATTACCAAAAGTTTCCTGAATGAGTCTGTGCACTTAAAATTACATGTGGATGAAAGAAACAATACTAAATTTGAGAATTTACAGTTGTTTAATTCAAAATCTTCTTAGTACTTATTTTTTTATTATATTACAAGTTATTGATTAAACATAAATTTAGGTAATACAAGATATTCCATTAAAACTAATATACTGTTAATAGTTTAGTTAACTGAGATTTAAAAAAAAAATATTAAATATTGATGCTTGTTCAGTAGGTATGTCTCCTTTCAGAACTGCTATTTACATCTTGATTCTTCCGATTTAAATTTCTGGAATAATTTTACTCTAACATTTATACATAACTTTCCATTTGTGGCATTTTAGTACTTTCCTTGTCTTAATTAGAAAGCTCCTTTCCACTATGAAGAAGAAAAAAAATTCTAAATTGTAATGGAAAGTCCAAAAATTCAAATCAAAGAGAAGAATGAAGAAGAAAAAAAAAATTCTGCAAAATTGTCAAGGATGCTTACTGATAGATTGAAAATGATATAGTAAAAGAAAAAGTGAAACTACATGTTTTTTCAGGTTCAGAATCCAATAGACGACATGTGGTCACCCTCTTTTTTTCCGGGAGCCAGAGAGCCAACTTTTCTACAAATTTTGCAGTGTTTTATCTGAAAATCTGGAGTTGGAAAGGCTACTATTATATATATATATAAAGCAAGCCTGTCTCACGGTTATTAAAAGTGCCCAATATTTTTTAACTTGTTTTTAAGGCCTTGAAAATGCTTAGAGGTGCTTAAAAGTCCTTGAAAATGCCTAGAGATCCTTAGAAGTCCTTAATTGTGACCAACTGCAAAATTTATTCAAATGCAACTTAGACTTGCTATCCCCTTGTGACCGCCACTTATCCGCACAGCATCGGAATTCTCTGATATGTTTGTATTACGCGTGCGCAACCTGTAACTTTTTTGGTAGAATATACTTTATTAACAATTTAGACATGATGCCTGATAACAAATTTTCAAAGGTCCTTAAAAACATTATTTAGGTCCTTAAATGTCATTGATTTTCATTATGTGATTTGAGTGGGAACTCTGTTTACGGACCTTTACTTCTTTTTACAGTTTATCCATGGTCAATACACTTACATTGCCATGAATGAATATAAGGTACAATAACATCAGCAAAAACTACATGAATCTCGGCAATAACAAAAGTATTAATGAATTCCGTGGGCAAAAGATTGTGGAGATATTCTTCACCGTTTGAAAAATAGCCTGTAAAACCATAGAAGTTATAAAAAAAATGGTAGAAAAGTTGGGGTCTTTACAGAGCAATTAAAATTTGAAGTGAAGAGCAATAGAAGTAAGGTAAGAGCTTTAGAATTAAAAATTCAATGGTGTCCTCCTCGACCAGCCCTCCCAAAGATACTGGAATTTCTGAAGCAGAGAGCTCTGATATTAAAGAGAGAGGGTAATGAATTAACCCCCCACTCCCCTGGCTTCTCTTTTCCCAGAGTTAACGGATAGTCTTCTTACTAGAAGTAGCATGTGGGGAGCTATGGTAGTAAGAGAAAAAGCAACCCTTTAGGAATAATGTCTTTTTTGCTGGAATGTAGATCGCTCGCACTGCTTGGCATGTCTCTTGTAATTAAAAAATTTTATTTCAATTTCTAGCGTGAGTTATACATGCATACGTCCACTTTATCAGAGTCAGAATCCAACTTTTATTTTTTTAATTGAATTGCATTTTATTGTTTTGATTGTTTTCTGTATGCAAATATATGTTAGCAAGTCTCTGCCTTTAATTATAAACTCAGTTTTCTATGAATATGCTTAGTTCTACATGGTATATTTAATTTTTCACTCTTTATGTAACGGTAATTTTCTTTTCAGGGCATTTCTTTAAAAAATGAAACTATCGATTTGGAACCTTTCTGAAACATTTACAACAAGCAGAAAGATTGAAACTTTTGCAAAGAAGAAATCCGTAACTAGTTTAGAATATTTAACACATGTGAAATAATTTGGTAAGCTTTCCGTTTGATCAAAGAAGATTCAATTTGGAATTATAATTTTTTGACTAATCTGCTGATTTATATTACAGTAAGCGGTTGCTGTACTTTCTGTTTGTTGTATTTCTAAATTAAATTTGTTTATTACAGTTCTAAGCTATGGTATGAAATTATTTAGGAAAAGCAACATTTTAAATTTGTGATTTTGATCTATTAAATTTGTGACTTTTGTAGACTCCATTTGACAAATAAAATTTACATTGGAAATGCTAAGAAGTCAAAGAACGTTGTGTCAGCAACAGTATCAAAAACGGGGAAAATCACAATAGGGAAGTTGTACTTATAAATGCCAATAAGTTAATATTTTCTGAAAAACAAACCACTGTAGTTTCCAACTATTAGCTGAAAACTTTTGAAAAACAATTAACAATTTTTGAAAAATCGGATTGAAAAAGATAACGGCATGTAACCAAAAATGCCTTGTGTTGCCATGTGGCATCAAGATGCATGAAGCAAAGTTCATCCCAAACTTTTTTCGAAAGACATCGAGCCCTTTTTCCCTTAAAAATCTGTCCTTTTCCTTTAAAAACTGCACCCTCAATGACCTTTCATGAACAATGTGCTGTACTGCATACTATTCCATAGAATGCAATATGCAGATAGCCCCTATTGAAATCACTGGTCATGCAAACACATTCATGTTTCTAGTGTTTATCCTAAGCCTTTTTCAAGGGGTGGTGCGTCTTGCCTGCGCTTTTTCTTTAAAAATAGTGCCCTTTTTCTTTGAAAGTAATGCCATTCTGTCTTTTTTCGAAAAAAACATCATCCTGCGCAAATTCTCCAAAGCATTCTTTCCCTTGCCCTTTCCCCAAAAGTATGCAATATCTGAATTGCCTCTTCTGAAATTGCCTGTCATGCATGCACAAACCAAGAACCAAAATCATTGAATGGATGCTGATATCACGTGCCATTAGTAGGTGATATCACGTGCCATTAGTGGGTTGTAGGAGGCCATCTTCAAAATTTCCGAGTGCTGTGTTTGATTATTATTGAAAATTAAAAAATACTTTTGATATAAAAATTACTTAAGTTTTAAAGGTGCAATACGTGGAAAAAATGCATCCAGCCACTGTTTTAGATAATTTTATCATCCTTAAGTGGGAAAAGGTATGCTATAAGTTTGTATCAAAAGCTTCTGCAAGTGTTTGTGGTCTAAAGATAGATTTATGAAGTACTGAGTCACTTTTTTATTAAATCTATGTATCATTTCTTTTTAAAACTGTATAAAATATTTTTTTTAATATTTGTGCCATAATAATAGTTTATATTGTACATTTTAAATTTATTTCCTGTACTTCGAAACCATTTTTTTTAATAAATATTAATTTAATTAAAAATTTGCAAAGTGTTTGTCCAAAAAATATTACAATTTTAAAAGCGATTGCGGCCTTTTCAAATATAAAATTGAGTCTTTTAGTCAATCAACTCCACTACAACTTCTTGGGTCATGAAAAAAAATTTTTTTTTGTGTCCCAGAATGTAAAAAAAAAAAAAATGCTTATAATTTCATGTTGTGGGTGTAACATAGTATAGCATTTTGTCACCACAAAAAGAAAAAAAACTAAAGCTCTACTTTAAGAATCATTTTGCTGTTAGAGTTCAATCGCAAGGTTACTAGTAAGTGTGAGATTTTACAGTAAATAAAAGCATAAATTTATTAGCAACAAATAATGCTTGAATAGTGTTAAGAACCAAGTGTGTGATAATTAATAAATGCGATCAAGTACAAACTTATTAATTCTTCTATAATTTAACACATAATGAACAAACTTTTCTTTAAGCTTGCAACTATAAGTCTCTTTGCAAACTGAGCCTAGTTGTCAAAATTATTATTTATGAATTTATATACTTAATAACGTAATAAAAATTTTTACTCGGAGCAGGATATTTTTAAACTTCGAATATTTTTTCTATGTTCTATAAACTATTCAAAATGATGCTCAATGACACACCAATACTTGCTGACAACTTTTTTCTCTTACTTGATACAGTAATTGGTTTTCAGGTGTGTTGCAATGCTCCCCCTGCGTGACCCCCTCCCTCCGATGATGTGTGACCATGAGTGAGGGTTCCCCCCTCTCTGAGCCCCCCTCCAGTGGAGAGCAGGAGCCCACTATGGTCTCTGTACCTGTAGTGGGCTCCAACAACAGCATGGCCACCTGGAACACCATGTGCCCGGGAGAAATGATGGCGCAGGAGGGTCACTCCATGGTAAACTTGGCATTGTATCTTTTATTGCACAGTATGAGGAAGTATAGCAACATAGAAAAGTCATTGAAATTGGCATTTTTTTAAATGTAGAAACAAATACTTTTCATGTGAAAGTAAAAATAAAGTTATCCTAGATGTTTTTTCCAGGGTTGAAAAAAAAAAACCAGGTTTTTACTTTCAATTACCCATATGTATTAAACATAGGGTAATGAAAGTATAGCAATCAATAAAAAAAAATGATTTTTTTTTTTTTTTTTTTGCATTTCTCCACGTTTTGGAACACCCTGATTTCAAATAAGTGATCTAGAAAAAATGTGTGCCTGTGGTCAGCATAACTACAGAACCAATTGGACTACGATGTTCAAATTTGGTATGCTGGTGGCCATGGGACCTACCATTAAGGTTTTCGTCAAAATCGTGCATGTGCATAAGGTAGCTGCCATTGATATAATCATGTTTTTCAATGATTGTTAAAAAACAACTCCAACGATTTTGATAAAAATCGCTGTGCTAAGAAAGTGCCGCTAATAAGCGTGGTGCCTCTTAAGGTATTCTAAACATCCCCACCTCCGAAATTCATATAAAAATGCTGTAATGGTGTAAAAAGTTGAAAAATGAATGCCTTCAACACAGAGTTCTCTTTTCTTGAGCATACCTCATCAAAGATAATTTTTTTCTTCTCTCAGTTTCACTTATTATAAAGGTATGATAAGTGAAGAAAGTACATCGCCAAAATTGTGATTTTGGCGATGTTTTTTTTTAAGACCCGTACAAGAATTATTGCAAAAAATAATATCGCCATCCTGGCCTGTAATTGAGAGTTGTACCATGCTCCACATCCCCTGTTTTATTTTAACTTTTTTATTTTTAATCCATTTCTAGTTATATGTGCATATTTATAAATAAAATTTGATATTAACTATAATAATTAATGTTCAAATAACAGTTAATATTATTTTTGAAAAAAATTTAAACTAAATAAATAAACAATTGTTGCTACTTATGTGGACATTCAAATCATTTTAATATTTTATTTAGAGATACTATACTTTAAATTCATTGTATACAGTACTATATAAGGGTAATTGTTTACAACATAGTGCATGGAATATTGCTGTTAGATTCATCATTAATGGTGATGTATTGTTCAAAATGATATTTTTAAGGTTTAGAAGTAAGTTGTGAAAGCACAAAACCTCTATTTCAGAAACATTTAAAATGCAGCCTATAATTTAAGTTTAGTTGATAATTTTGAATAATTGTAAAACATTAATATATCTATTAGATTTATATACTTGTTCAATAGTCTTTAATTACAAGATTTATATTAAAATTGATTATAACTTATTTATTCGTGTAATTTTTCATTTACAAAATCATCACTCAGTCATGTTTTACTGAAATTGTATAAAATTAGTGAATTATTAATTAATTTAGTGAATTATTTTCTTAATTGTGCAACTCCAAAAGAAGATAAAATTCTCTCAACATTTGCTTGATGGCTGTGGAGTTAGCGCTCTGGCCTCGCATGCCAAAGGTGCCAGGTTCGAATCCTGGGTTAGATATGGATGTTTGTTGTGGTTCGGAATCCGCATGAAGATGTAGGTCCCGGCCTGATTAGCCCTTATTGTGCACAAAAATAAGTTGTTGAGCTTACAAACAAACCAACCTCAACATTTGCTGTAATTGCTTTTGCAGTAAGAATTACTCAATACATACTCATCCTTCAATACATCAACATTAAACTTTTTATGTCATTTTCTTGCATTCGCCATCATTCTATAACTCTTACATTTTCAATAAATTCCTTTATAAAAAAATATTTTTGAAATGGAAAACTTTTGGTTAAAATTAAAAATTATTTACTACACCAAATAATTTAAAGTGTCTGATAATAAATAAAAATTCAATTTTAAATTATTCTTTAACACTTTGACTGCCACGATATATATAAAAAAAAATTCCGTATGGTTTTTTGTGAAGTATAGACAGCTCACAGAACAAATACAAAGGAGTTATATTTAACTCACGTAACCTCTTGGTCACAAAAGGTGCAAATTGAATGCAACTCATATAGCAGTCGATGTGTTAAAAAAAACATTTTTTTTTTTTTTTTTTTTTGAGAAATAACTAATTTTTTTAATATTACCATGCCAACCCTGGTTATTTCATTTTTAGTTTTATACAATTACGATTTTTTTAATATCAATATTATCGGAGAATTTTATAAATATCTAGTTTTTTTCACTATTGGAACGATATGCCCATATTCTAATCTTCATCTAGTTGTGGTGTCTGCTCATCTTTATTCCATAAGATAAAAAATCCAGCCTCACCAATGAGCTAAATCTTAAGGTGAATTAATTCAAGTGAAAAGTCTCTTCAAATAGTTTTGTAAGTTTTTTTTTTTTTCATCCGAGTCTTTGTAGTAGTAGCTATTTTTTATTCCAATGAGTTAAATCTGTTTTATTTAATTTTAATTTAATATGAAGAATAATTTAATACAAAGTTATAAAAGTACGTTTTGCTGCATAATAAAACTTTTTGTAGTTACAAAAAGAAGCATAGCCATATATATTCAAATATCAGTTTTGATTACAATATTGAAAATTTTCTCTTCTAACTTAGCAAAAGATTTTAAATAAAAGTTCTGCAATTTCACACCATAAAAATTGTTACTAAGACCTTTCACTAGCTGCAAAAAGCCCTTCTCCCACTAACTTCCTCTTTCATGTGTAATTGTTTTAAGTGGACATATTTACATTTGCAATCATAGAAACTCTTACAGTATTTCACTTTTCTTAAACATTTCCCTTTCAGCATGGAATGGGACAGGACAACTCCAACTCTGCATCCTACCTCCACTCTGGAATGGGGCATGATGCAGACTCCACTTCCTGTGATGACGACCGAATGATGGTCGACGACGCCCTCCAGTCCTCACTGACTGTAAATGCCATAGTCACTCAGGAATCCATGTCTGCCTCCCAGGAGTCAGACAACAGTGATGATCACTTGGGCGTTGTTGACAACATAACGGCGCAGAACTTCCTGCAGGAGTCGGATCTAATGAACGCTGCTTCCTCTGCACTGGGCCATAAAAAGTCCCCCAACGGGGACCATGACCTCGAAAACAAAGACCACGACCTTCACCACAACCTTCTGTCTTTGGAGCAACAGTCAGTGACCAGCAGTCAAGATCACATGGAGATGGAGAGCCTTCTCCAGGAGCAACAAGACCTGGATGGACCAGTGTCATCCTACCACCTAGACAACTCCCATGCATCGGAACTCTCGGTGGAGAGCTCTTCTCAGCTGGATATTGGCCACAACCTGCCGGAAGTGGTGCCAGGTGATGGGGTCTGCCTTTCCCCTTCATCAAATAGCAGCACCTCGTCCCTTGATCTACCTTCCGGGGTGAACATATCCTCAGGCATCGGCCTGCCTCCCGTCTCTACCATCATTCGGTCATCAGCCAAGGGGCGGTTTGATGTCTTTTGCAGGCCCTCCAACATCAACTTGATTATGGACATCCCCCAGTACCTGAGCAACAACAGCTCCTTTGATGTGATGACCTCCATGAACAACATCCAGCGTCTTACCTCGAGCCCATGCGACTCCCTCAACAATGTTTCCCTAGCTAGTCCAATGGAGGTGTCGTCTTCGAGGCACAACTCTTGCACAGACACTGTAATGGAGAGTGTGGACTCCTCCTCATTAGTGTGTTCATCCTCCCCGATCAGCCATGTCGAGAGCCGGTGCATTAAAGCTAACTCTGTGATGTCTTCTCTGGGACCAGATATGATGGAGAAGGACAGTCTCTCTGAGATGACGGACTCTCAGCTAGAATCCGAACACAACTTTCATCTGCCAGTCACATCGGCCAGGACTATACCCAGTTTTGTTGGGGTTGTTCCCTTGAGAGAAATAATGCATATATCCACTTCACCCACTCAGGTTTCCCAGCACTTGTCCCCTACACTTGAGGATATGCAAAAAGTTGCAGAGATCAGCGAGCACCTTCGTTCTGGAGAGGTGATGGGCACACCTTTCACGCTACACTCTGGCGATGAGTCCTCCTTGACACGAGTCATGCTGTCCCCTCATTTCAGTGTTGGAGAAAGCATTCATCATTCAGGTAACTATGTAGAGTGCATAAGCCAGAGATCGCAGCCTTCGTTGGTCTCTGCCATTGAGACGAATGTCATCATGTCAACTTCAAATCTTGACTCTTCTCCCAAATTCACTGCGGCAGAAATTAAAGCCATTGAGCACAGACTGAGGACTGAGCACTCTAGAAATCAAAACCTGGAGGAAACGAACCACAGTTTGGATGATTCTGGATTAGACTCGGAGGTTATCATACCCGACTGTATAGAAACTACTCAAAGTTCTGATATTATCTATTCTGACGTGCAGGATGTGTTGAGCCGAGATTCGGAAGAGAGAAAGATTTTAAAAGCTCACAACATTGTGCGATCTACGATAATCGAAAAGAATCTATTGCAGCAGCCTCAAGTTACTAAAAAAGAGCCCTCAGTTATTACAAGTGCGGAAAATATATCCCTCAATAAAATAATCACCACGAAAGTATCCCAGAATAACAACAGTGATATAATCACTATCAAAATGGCAGGGAAACCTGTGATCTCTGAGAGCCCCCACAATTCCCTGCCAACTGTGAATCCATCGGCTGTCACTGCGAGTGTCATTCAGCAACTTTTGAGAGTGCAATCCCCACCAACAAAGCTAAGAACTACAATGCAACGCATTCCGAGAGGTGTTATCACATCGACAATGTCTTCAAAAGGTGATTCTATCATCCATCAAGACATTTTAGTCCCATCAGCCTCGCCAGTCAGTGATATGTGCAAGAAAGATGATATTGACTCTGGTTTATCGGTACCACCCAACAGCATCCTCAAGGAAACGAATCTGGTCAACAATTCAAAAGACAAAGTCTGTTCAATAGATATCAGCGAACATTCCGTAATTAGCCATGGTAGTAAATCCCCTTCCTCTTCTGATGAAAAAGAAGTAACCTTACCTAATATAACTACCACAGTTCTTCCCTCTCTCTTTTCTAACCTTTCAGCCAGCGCGCTCGCTTCTTTACAATCCAGCTTGTCTTCTGCGCTCCCCCTCACAATACAGTCCACCCTCCCGAATATCAGCATTTGCGATAACTCTGTGACCATGTCCCACCTCACTTCCGTCTCTCCTAGTCTGTCATCACCTCCCCTGTCCCCCATTCTATTGCCCAGCATTCTCTCGTCGACCTTGAGGAACGTCTCTTCAGGAGTGGCCTGCACACTTCTGGATTCAATTGTGACATCCAACTGTGTCACGTCCACCAACAACATGTACAGCGGGCTTCTGAAGACGGTTGGGTTGGTCAAGCAGGAACCCGGGCTGCTGACCGGGTCTGGGCCATTGCCCCCCTTCACGGTGGTGTCCGGGCTCTCGCCCCTGGTGAAGAGAACCCAGAGCCTCATTGGTGCTATCCCTGCGCAGCAGCAGATACCGGTGGTAACCATCAAGCAAGAGCCCGGATCCTCCCGAGCTTCAGTCAGTGCCTCAGAGTTCAACCCTTCCATAATCTTGAACGCAGCCGCGCTCCCCAGCATCGCCTCCATACATCTTCCTTCTGCAACAGCGGTCCAATTGCCGGTGGTGGTCACAAGCTCCCCGGCCTCGACCGCAAACCCAGTGCCTTCGCAAGCCTCGACCATCGCGTTCGCAGGCTCCTCCGCGACCTCCTCCACCACGGTCTCCTCTGCTGAGGATGCCGTTAAGCCTTCGGACAAAAAGTGGAGCTGCCTCATGTGCAAGAATGGCAGCCCGTGTGGCCTCCACCCAACCACCCAGGGAAATAGACTGGCCAGTGCGCCCCCTCAACCTGTCCTCTCTGGAGATCCTGCGAAGCCTTTCCAGTGCACGCTGTGCGGTAAACACCTCGCCTCAAAAAATGTGTATCAACTTCACTTGAGGAGCCACTCCGGAGAGAAGCCGTTTACGTGTAATCTGTGTGGCCACCACTTCTCGCAGAAGACGTCGCTGACGCGGCACATGCGGTCGCATACGGGGGAGCGGCCTTTCCCGTGCGAGGTCTGTGGCAAAAGGTTTGCCGACAAGGAGCGCATCAAGATCCATATGCGAACACACACAGGCGAGAAACCGTTTGCGTGCGAAGTCTGTGGTAAGCGATTTTCACAGAAATCTACGGTAAAACGGCACATGAGCGTCCACACCGGGGAAAAGCCTTTCAAGTGCGAGTCGTGCGGCAAGGGTTTTGCGAATCGTGGGAACTTGAATGCACATAGTAAAACTCATGCTAACACATGACACTTGGCGCAGAATGGATGAAGATATTAGCATACTTACAATTCACACTCTGTATATTTGAACTCTTTTGGACACCTTGGCATGTGCCTCGCCGTTCGTTGTTCGAGGCGTCATCCGGGTTCCCAATGTAGCATACGAGACTGTAAATTTTTAAGATAATTTTAGCAAATAACCTCAATTTAGAAGTTATAGAGAATGTTAACAACTTGATACTGAATTGTTAGCAAGCGTACATATTATGAATATGTATATGAAGATATACAGTATCATCGTCCTACAATGAGTGATCTTTTTTGTTAAAACACTGTTGTCGAAGTAGAGACCATCTTTTGGATTTTGAATGGTTTTTGCAGTTTACTAAAAGTACAAACGAATAACTTCTGTTATTGCAATATCAAAGCAGTAGTTTCTTAACATTTTAGATCTTTCAAAAGAGAGATTTATTGTAGATTGTTTTTATCACGTGCACATATCTAGTACATAGCTAGAAGTATTAAAGTTTATATATACTATGAAATGTTATGATTAGCATAATGTTTGCTATTGTTTTCAGAGTTGTATCACATCTCGAAGCATAGTCATGTTGCCATTTGTTAACCAGGTTCGAGACTCGATGCCGTGCTATTAGTTTTCCTATAGTGCAGTGAGAAATGCAAGTTTCATGTATGCCTGGATAAAGGAGAATGTGAGCGTGAATGCGTATCTCAAGGATTTTACTCAAATGTATGATTTTTACTTATGCCATTTTCACTCTAGCTACTATTTAATGACATTCGACCATGAATCTCGGTTATCTGTTGCAGGTCAAACAATCTTGATCTGATCACTTTCTATATAATACCTCTTTTCCAAATCTAATTTCATAACTGCCTTAATTTACCTTCTACAATTAAGTGGATTGTTCACAAGATAAGATATGCATAAATGAAATTCCTTAATGTTTTGTATTCAATTTCTTGTAACTTTATGGATCAATACATTTTCATCCATATTCAATTTATTTTTAATCCGATTTAAAATGACATCTTATAAAAAGTAACATTCGAACTTTATTTTAATATTTTTATAATAGTATTGAAGCATTTTCTAGTGTAACCTTTTCATTTTTTTTTTTTTGCGTAAAAATTGAAAGATAGGCATTCGTTTCAACAAAAAATATCTTGTTGCTATTGTAATTTGGGTGGGTAAGTTAATAATTTGTTTTAGTTTTATCATAAGTATTTAATATTTATGCAATTATTATAAGCCTTCATTACAAATAAACTGAAGTCGTTATAATGTTCTCTGAAAACAATAAGGGGGGGGGGGGGATTTTGGAATTCCAAAAAAAGTCTGAAATGTAAAATATTTGGTTTTATTATCAGGAGCAAAAATCTTCTGCGTTTTTGCAAATATCTGCTTTTTTTTCTTTTTTTTTTTACTTCGAGAAATTTCTGCTTTTTCTAGGATTTTATTATTTTTAGTGAAATTTATAGGGCTTTTTATCATTATCAGTCTAAACTTGCCCCCCTCAGAAAAAATTTCTGACTGCACCACTGTTCTGTACACACATTAGTATACAAATATGTCCAGCTATTTTTGTAGAGTTCAAAATAACGCTGCATATATATTTTCCCCTTTTTTATATTTTGACTTGTTTTCATCCCTGTATTATAATATTTAAATTGTGTAAAAAATTCATACTGTTTATATAATGTGGATTAACTTTATTCTGGTAGTCGTTCTTTTATTCCTATAGAAAAAATTAACTACTTCATGCGATAATATTGAGACAATTCTACTTCATTGGATGTAATTGTACATTTAAATTCTTAAGCATACCAATCAAGATGTTTGACCTGCATATAGATAAAAAATTAGTACTTTCAGTTGCATTTTTTTAAATCTGATTCTTTCAAATTCTCAACATTAGGTAAATGAAAACTCTTACTCTTTTCCCTTCAAAAAATGATAACTTTGAATAGCATAGCTTTCTCTAATAGCGTTAAAAATTTGACAATGAAAACTCTTCATCTTTAATCAAAACAGATTAAGCAACGTCAATAGTTTTAACTTTATAGAGGAATTTTTGCATAGCAAATATAGCACAAAATTGCTGTGGATATATCAGTAAATATTATAAGTCTAATTTGATTTTAGAATTATTTTTGTTTGCAAATTATTTAATATTTTCATCTGACTCGAACCCACAAGTTACCAATAATGACTTAGCGATTGTACTTTTCATTGTTAATTCTTCATTATCATTGCTCATTAACATTGTTCTATCCTCATCACAGCATGTGTGCCTGAATAAATTGGAAGTAATCGAATATTTTTATCCATTTTCATTTTTAAATTCAATTATTTTAAGAATCGCATTCCATACCTTCATCTAATCTGAAATTAACTTTTGAAATATATTTTATGTCTTTTGTTTACTTTCACCTTTAAAAATTTCCTTAGTAACAATCAGTTACTGGCTATTTCACCTAATTCTGACAAACATGTGTTGATAAAAAAAGAATTTAACCTATTTATTCTTGCCTTTCAATTGCATTTTTTTATTCTCATAGCTGATGTGAAGTTGCACCTAGTTCTGAGTTATTTTTTTTAAATGTTTTAGTTTCCTAAGGTCTAAAATGCTATTGCCTCAATACGGTGGTAATGTGTGTGAATTGTGTTGTCTCCAATGTTGTTTCCCAGTGAATTTCTTATTATTTTCTCACAATATAGAAAAGCCTTTTTATGTTTTCCCTCCTTTTTCTGTAACAAATATTCTATTCCTATCATAACTTTTCTTTGTGAATTTTTGTGTTTATAAGAGACTATTAAGCCATAAAGTATATATAAAAAAGTGATTGTATGAAATGTTCACTATATTCCTTAATATTGGAGTTGGGCAAAGTAAAAAAGAATCTTGGATATTGAACTCTGAAATTATCCCTAGTTAAAAGGAAAGATTTAGTTAATCTTCCTGTGATCTTTTTACTCGGCTTCGAAAAAAATATCTATTTGTAAATTATTTTTTTTTTTTTTTTTTTTTTTGTTCCTATAATGCTATTATTACATTTTTATTTCAAATATTTCCATGCTTGGATACAATTTAACAAACTTTGAACTTAAATATGGAATTAGAATTACAAAACATCAAATCTTACTTTTACAACCATTTATTCAATTTTAAATATTTATTGAATATATTTTATCATAGTATTAAATTTAAGCTTTTTAATACAAGCACTTTTAAGTTAGATTTTAACCATAGCTGTTGGTTTCTATGTATATTGTATATACTAATAATTGTATATATAACCACTCTCTTAGGCTTGTATATATGAAAATGGAAGCCAACATTGCTTGAAATGTGCTGTGATATTATATGTGACTAATTTTATAGAAAGATAAACCTATACAACTCCTTTGTAAAAACTATGAAATTTTAGTTTTTTAAGAAGTTATCCTGCATATTATCTTATATTTTAGTAGTTTTAATTATTATAGTCTGATCAATAAAATAATATTTGCGAGCAAAAAATTAAGTATTGTCACATCCACTCATGCAAGATGCATCAAGAAAGACTTTATTTTTCCTTACTCATGATCAATTTGTATTCTCTTTTGGTTACTAATCCATTGCATATAAATAGCATGTGCTAAACATAGTAATTAAGAAGAGTTGAGGATTATATACTTCCTACGAATGCTAAAAATTATTTTTATTTTTCCAGGAGTAATGGAAAACTCCTAGAATTAACTTGTGTTTCCTAGAAATTTAATTTTAATGCATCTTCATTTTAATTATAGTAAGTTGTTTATTTTTCAATTTTCTAAGTTTAAGTGGGGATTTTTTTTATAAAAAACACCTAGTTCAAAATTTGTGTGTACTTGATTTTTCATTATTTTTGCTATCGTATCAAAATATCGGGATTCTTGTACTTTGTATACTAATATCAACTTTTGCAAATTTTATAGAGATAGTGATAAAAAAAATTGAGGCCAAATCCTGTAAAAAATTTCTTATAGCAAGATTTTACTTGTCTTAGTATAAAAAGTTTGAACTTTCTGGAAGAACTTCAAATATTACTAGAACTTTTTATTCAAAGATATTTATAAATCATCTAATACTTTATGTTAAAAAAATTGGGACATATTAAATCCTCCAAACTAAAATCATGGATATTGAACAACTGGATTTCTTCCATGACTATAAAACTATAATTTCGGTTGTTTGTTCAGTAGTTAATAAATGTTGCCCAACTCTGATATTTCTTCATTATGTTCTGATCTTTGAAAAGATGTTTGTGTATAGAAGTTGGCATAGCCAATTTTATTGTTGCAAAAATTACGCTTCCACTTTTATGTGTTCAGTACCCGTTGTTTGTTACTATTCGATGCATTGTTTTTGTTATATTTTTTGCACCGTAATGTGAGTTTCATTCCTTCACCAAAGAAGTATATTTTGTATGTGACTGGGATTTTTTGTTTGTTTGGTATGAGTGCAAGGCAATGGCATGCCCAATCCTAACTGAGTTGAATAATATATCATGTTTTCAAACCATTTTGTATATTTTATATTCAATGTTTGAAGATTGCAATGCAGAGATATATTGAAAAATATTTGACCATGGTTTTGCAGTCTTCTTAAAAGAGGTGTTGTTTCAAAAAGAATGGAAACAATTTTCATTAACGAGAATAGCATGTTGAAAAGATTTTTTTTTTGTCCTGTGTATATGTTAAAACGTACTGAAAGAAACAAAATTTTATTCCTATAAACCTAATACTTCATATTTTTTGAGTTGTAGTATGTGATAAGGTATTGCTTTAAAAACATACACACGCAATGCTAAAGTATTGCTTTTTACCAAGTAACAGTAATAAAAGTTTATTTACAAAATTTTCAGGTAATATAACTGATAAGTTTTTATTACAGTTAAAAAAGGCTTTATAAGCCTAGACTATATAACTTATATAAATTAATTGTAAAAAAAAACATCTGTTATTTTACCTGAAGAATCACCAAAATCTTTTATAGTTCTTAC
Source organism: Linyphia triangularis (assembly GCA_963978545.1). Classification (NCBI taxonomy): domain Eukaryota; kingdom Metazoa; phylum Arthropoda; class Arachnida; order Araneae; family Linyphiidae; genus Linyphia; species Linyphia triangularis. The sequence continues at coordinate 34,978,733 of OZ021730.1, forward strand.
TAAAATGTTGTAAATAATCTTTTATTACTGTAGTTATTTTTGGTAAAAAAAATTTTATTTGTTAATTTTCTAAAATTTTGGTAAAAAAATTCATATGGAAATGCTAAGATAACAAATAAATAAGTAAAGCATCTACTTCAATTAACAGCTTTTATTGAGTTTTTGTCTTAATTTTATAAAATATAGCTAAACTGTTTACCTTTTCTAAAATTGCATAAACAAATTACCACAAAGTAATGCTTTAGCAAATTTTACTTCTACCAAAGTTGTCAGCAACATCAGAAATTCATTGACTTTCTTGTCTTGTAAATCATGATTTTTAAACATTTAACGAAGGAAAGACCAGATTGACCCATTTAATACCAAAGTATCGAATTAAATTTATCTTTAAGATCCTCCATTTGAAATGCCATGCTTTGCAATGTGGGGCAGCTGTAGTCATTTTCTAAAATGTTGCATCTTCATCAGTCATTTTTTACTAAGTTTCAAGAAAATATCTAGTGAACGAAACTTAGTCACTTAAAAGAAATTTTTCAACAAATGCTATGCCTTCTCATTGATGAAAAACATTTGTTTGGTGTATTGGTACAGTTTTGCTTTAATTGTATTTCTGGAATTGCATAAGGAGGAAACAGAGTCCTTGCATGGGTTTTCCCACAAAGAAATTTACGGGTCTGTTAATAGCGGCATTTTTTAAGGAGTTATTGAAGCTTTTGTTTGTTTTTATGGGTTTATATTAATTTGTAATGAGTCCTATGAAATAGACTAGCTAATATTTCTAGGAGAATATTTTATAAAATGCAGTGCTCTGCAATAATTTTCTCGGCACTGTAACAAGCAGCATAAACGCTTTTAAGTAACTACTTGGAAAATGTACTTAAGAGCCATAATTATTTTTAATTATTTTTTTTTTTTTTTTTTTACTACTGGTTAGATATAATTCAGGCTTAGCCATAATAGCAAACATAGATATAATTTATTTAATCAGGCTTAAGCACATAGACAATCAGTTATGCTTTACTTTTAGTAATAGTTTTGACCAAAAGTATGTTATGCTATGTTTTTGTCGAATGAAGTTCTTAAAATGTCTTTTATGAATAAGAGCGACTTTTTGTAGACTTTTATCGTATAATTAGTGGCATATCCAAGTTTTGGTAATACATACTTGTAATGTAAAAACCTACAACTACAGATTTTAATTTTTTTACTATAATAAGCTAGTTTGACCTCACAAAAATCATGTTTAAAAAATGGCAATTGTTTTGTGCATTATATTTTGTATTTATCTATTGCTTTGTATCTTGGTTTTACCACCTCCACATCCTTGGTTTCAGCACATTTCATCAACAAACATTTAAAAAATTTTAAAAAATACACATAATTACATGTGTCTTCTTTTAATTAAAATTTTTAACATTTAGCATCTTTGGTACAGTAAGATAATTTATAAATAATAATCCTCAAATGACGTTATGGATGATTTTTAACTATTTAATTTATACCAACTGGAATTAAATGTTCATAAACAAATACACTTTTGTACTTTTTGGTATGCCACTGCTTTAAATACCTTTCATAGACCAGATATATCTTAGTATTGTAGAGCACTGCAGGTTTTTCAAAAAAACAAGGTTTAACAATGCTTTGTTTTATCATTAATTTGTTATTACTGTTTTATTTTGTCAATGTCCCACAGTTATATCATATGTTATGAAGTTCCACCGAACTTTCACGTTATATTATTATGTAGCAACCCTAATCATGTTCTGCCATAACATATTAATTTTAGTGAACTGTTTTACCATTCTGAACTTTTGTGTTTTAGTGAAAAGTTATAGCTAATATTGTGTGCCACGTCTTTTTAACACAAGAGCTTTTTGTTATGTAGTTATACCAAAATATAAGAAGCCCGCATGTGTGTGTGTACTGTCTGTTCACGAGGCATTATTGTATATTTTTAAACCAAAGGTGAAGGTAAAGTCATAGCAAATCAGGTATGTGTAGAGCTGATGCACGTTTTACATAGTATTTAGTCATTATTATTAGTTTTATTTAGACGACGTATGTTGCTACCAGATTTTAGTCTTGGAAAAGCAAATCTGTATATTTTAAATAGCCAAGTAGATGGTGTTTTTTTTGTTATGTTGGATGTTCATATAATTTACCTTGTATATTTATGTACAGAAATGAACTAAAGGAAATATTATATTATCCAGAGTTTTTTTTTGTTTTTTTCGTTGTTTGTATTATAAATCCATCCAGGGGTTGACTCTTTTTATATAAAAAAAGTAAGAGGTAGTAAGTCAAGTTTAAGGTGGCACTCAGGGACATCTTTCTTTGAAAGTGTTCATTTCATTTGCAACAAACATGGTAACTTTTTTTTTTCAACTGGCTCTGAATCTCCAGTCATGTAAACGTATTAAATATTTGGTCTCCTATTTTAAAATCGAATTATTATATTAACATGTACTGACTTTTTCCAATTTGAGGCTGTATAATATACTTGAATTGGTGAATGGTTTTTTTATCCAAAAATTATAAATACCTTAATCAATAAATTCAACTATTTTTTTTTTAACCAGCATAGCTACAATATTATTTTATAGCTTGTAATTTATGAAAAGTTAGTTTATTAAAATTTTCAGTATATTAGTTTCAAAACATCAAGTTGCGTTAATAGATTTCTGAACGCAAATGAGATGAAAGTGATATTAAAAATATGCTGGAATGTCTGCTATTTTCATGTACATAACTCCAACCAATTTTTTGTTTTGAGCAAAATTCAAAAGAATTTCCATTGCTTTAATTTAATTTAACCAAAAACTTTTTTTTTTCTCTGTTTAATATTAAAAATATATATGTTTCTTAAGCTTAAATATTATTTTATACGGAAATAGAGGGACTTAAACTCTTAAGAATAAAAAAATGTAAATTAAATCTTATCTTTAAAAATCTCTTGAGTATTTTTTATGTAATTAAGTTTTGAGTAATCCATTTCTACCTATTCAACTGTGCTCGCAATTCTCAAAAGTTGAATCACATTTGTCTAGAAATTTTTTACAACATTGGAGTTATCAGAATATTTTTGCAAGAATACTTTTTCTTGACTTCCCAAATTTGCTTTCCTAGACTTAAAAAGTTTCTCAGATAACCGATTTAATTGTTAGAAGATATTTTATTTGTATCAGAAATGTTAATCAATTAGCTATTGCATTTTCGTCATATCTTAATGGCCATGTTTGTTGCTTCATGATTGTGATCAACACCTTGAGCTTTCCTTACACCTTAACCACATCCTGCAGTATGCCTGAAACAATGTAACGAAGGAGTGTCAGTGTCATATTTATAGTTAAAAGGTTGTAGAATATGAGGTTGCCTTAAACCCATGTAAATTAGACTTAATTTATCTATTAGTTGTTTAAGATAATTGAATTTTGTAAAATAAGACAAATTATCACCAGGTGAAAATCCTAACCCTATTAATAGGCTGGAGTTCAGATGGGACTGCTTGTATTTGTTTAAAATATCTTGTTTTATTCGGAAATATTTTGTCCAAAACTTTATATTATTTATTTCTAAACTTTTGTAATGAATCCAAATGACTGTTCAAACTCATTACAAACTTGGATATCCGTGATTTTTTTAAATCTCTCCCCTTTCCCCCCCCCAGCCCCCACATTAAGCAGATATTGGGACTTTCCGAGAAGAATTAAATCTGAAGGAAAATTTATTTAATTTGCTTGCTTGAAATAACATTCAACCAAATTTAAAATATTTCCCTTGTATCCCTTTCTTATAAATTCTAAGTGTCATTAAAAACTTCCTGCATTGAAAAATATCTTCGTTTATCAATTGCCGTATTCTTTCTTCAATAATTGTTTTCCACAAACTGATCCGCAACTTATGTACAGCTTTACCCATGCTTTAATATATCGGAACACAAGCTGCATTTTAATTGGCAATTTATTTTATCAGAAAACAAGCTTTGAGTAGGAATAAAAAGCCTTTGCATAAGTCCAATTAACACTTCCTGTTAGCCATGCCTTCTCAACCAATCGGAGGCTTTAGCAAAGCTTTTTCCCTCTCTTCTACATATTAACAAACCATGTCCTTTGTAACACTAAGCTAATTTTAAAAAGTGTGAAGTTTTTAAAGATATTAGTAGAATTTATCAGCTGTTCTAATGCCAATAACGCTTCATGCTTACTTTGCACCTCCTGTATGAGAGTGTTCTAACCCTGCCCTCTTAGTCTTCTTACACCAAGAATTAACTTCCCAATGAAACTGAGGTGGAACTTATGTGCAGTTGTCAATATTTTTCTGGATTCCTTTTCCCATCCTCCAAAATCCCGGTCGTTTGTGAATCGTTATAATATGGTCGGACGTCGTTTGCGTTCGTGGATTAAGCAAGTAGTTAGTTCCTCTTGGATGGGTATACTTTTATTCAAATATACCTCTTACTTTGAATAAATACCCTCAATGTACAGAATTTGTTGTTTCATGGCAGTCTATGAACTAGCACTATCAAAAATGGAATAACCAACAAAGTCCCCTCTGAACTCTGGCCTTGAGTCGAAGTGCTTTAATTGTTTGGACTACTCCCACAGATTATAGAATTTTTCTAGCACTGTCTGTTGTCAAAAGGAGGTGATGAGAATGTACATTAGAAGCAATGAGTTTTGTAAAAATCATGTAAAAAAACATTACGAAATAGAGCCTGTGACTGTGTCTTTGAGTTGTCCGCAGATTAAGACTTGTTGTTTGTTGATCTTAATCACTTTGTTTTATCCTCTAAAGCACTTTTACTACTGTGATACGAGGACTATGATGTCTCCAGGATAGCCTGTTTGTTGAAATGGGGCTGCAGGGATTTTGAGGCTTTGCTTAACTCCGTCGTAGGTTTCCAGTTTTGTACTTTTTACACAGTAATTGTCATTATTTTGAAGTACTTGATTACGTTGCTACAAAATTCCATTTTGGGTTTCAACTTTTTTTCTAAAACGTAAATTCGTAGTGTTTATAACATAGCTTCAAAAATTATTTATAGTTTGTCTCATGAATTAGATTTACTTTTGCGGATGGCCTGCTGATGCTCTATTTCTTGCAATTAAAGCTTATTCTTAATAATTTTACCATAGAGAAGAATCTGGCAGCACCAACGCTTGTGATGCCAGATTCCTATCTTGATGGATTTTACATTCTTCATCCATTCCAGCTATAATATAATTTAGGTAAAAAGTACAAATCAACAACCCAAAAAGTTACTTTACTTTAGTCATTAAGAAAATCGTTTGAAACAAATTACCTTTGATAACGAAAAAGGTACGATCATTTCTCCACTCTATGTATATAAAAACTGAGTTTCGCATAGCCTCAAGCCCTTGTCCCCTCGGTTTGCCCCGGTGTTCATTCCTTAAAAAACATGTTTATTCTTATTTAGCCCCTAACACCTGTTAGCCTGTAAATTCAAATTTCCTTTACCCCGTTTAGTTTCTGTTACAGGTCAGCCTTGTGTGTCCCTTCGGGAGATACCGCCACTTAACACTTCTTGCAATTGACCAAAACTCACAACTTTGTAAATCACTTTGCAGATTAAAAATAACAATGCAAAAACTTTGCGAGACTCGTCTCCTCATTTGTTACTTACATACTCAGAACACCATACGACAAGACTTTAATTGAGTACCGAATTCTGACACTCGTATCACTATTAAGTTAATTTGTGTTCCTGATATCCTAACGGCGAAATATATACGTTGGTATTTTACCAAAATAGGGATGTAGATTTGTCAATGTAGAAAGAACATCGTACAACTTTCAATTACACTGAATACTGGTCACAGCATTTAAATTTCACCCTTGAATTGGAATAACAGGGTTCCCACGGTCATTGAAAGTCATTAAAAATGCTTAATATTTTTTAACTTGTTTTCAAGGCCTTGAAAATGCTTAGAGGTCCTTAAAAGTCCTTAATTTTTACAGATGTTGTACAACTGCAAAATTTATAAAAATATAACTCGGACTTGTTATCCCCCCGCGTGACCGCCACTTATCTGCACCGTATCAAAATTTTCCGACACATTTGCATTACGCATCCACCAACTAGTAACTTTTTTGGTAGAATATACTTTATTAAAAATTTAAATATAGACATGATGCCTGAAAATGAATTTTCAAAGGTCCTTAAAAACATTAATTAGGTCCTTAAAGGTCATTGATTTTCATTCTGTGATTTGAGTGGGAACCCTGAATTATTTTCGTTATTTTTTTTTTTTGAAAAATGGCCAGTCTAACAATATATTTGTGGCGATAATTATTTCATTGGTACAAGAAAAGATATGCTTTGCGAGAAATATTATCTTTTCTTGTAAGTGAAACAAAAAAAAAATCGTTGATAAGAGAGATCTCGGATTCTCTCTTTTTTTTTCTTTCTTTCTTTGTTTTTATTGCATGGAATGATTTTATTATCTTATGTTGACTAATGGGTAATTGAAAGTAAAAATTCCTTCGTCCCCAAAGAACGCCAACTTAGCGTCCTCAATACATAAGTAACATTCACTGTTTTGGTAAATTCCGTGTATGGTTTGGAGAAATTACCAAATTTTGTCACCAAGTTCAGTTGAAAAGTCGATTTTTTGATGAACACTTCTGAAAAAAGAAATTATTTTGTTTAAAAACATGGTCAGAAATGAAGGAAAAATATAGTATTATTGGTAACATAATTTGAAAATATCAAAGAATTTAGAAGAAAACTACTATAAAACACTTCAAAAAATGGATTCCAGTATAAATTACGTATTCCGATACTAGCATTAAAATACATACTGCGAGTTAACAATATCGTGTGTACTGTTACGAATTTCTGTATATTTTTAAATATTTCATAGTATTAATTATGTAAAGAGGAAAATTTATGTACATTTCGCATAAGGCAGTGCAAGAGTTCCGTCTTTACTTCGCTTTCCTGCATGCATCTCTTAATGCTTGAAAACGAGCTTTTTCAGAGATAATACTGGAAAATGAGTTTTTCGAGGAGAATGCCATCTAACATTATGGTTAATGGCAATCTCGCCATGTTGGAGACTAATTTTGATTGCCAAATTTGGCGACATTTTCGGTCCCCATGTACCTGTATAGGGCATTTTGACTGTGATCTGAAAAATTCTCCAAATTGTCGCCAAGTTTGCGACATTTGCGGATTTCTCGCCAAATTTGGCGACCAAAATTAAAAACCGTCACCAACTTGGCTCTATCTCGCCAACATGGCGAGATTACCATTAACCATAATGTTAGATGGCCTTCTCCTTGTAAAACTCGTTTTTCATCATTATATCTGTAAAACTTGTTTTCAAGTATTAAGAGACGCATTGCAGGAAAGCGAAGTAAAGACGAACTCTTGCACTGCCTTTTGCGAAATGTACATACATTTTCCTTTCTACATAATTAATATTACGAAATATTTACTAATATACAGAAATTCTTATCAGTACTATAAATTTTATCATTCGTAGTATTCACTACTGAATATAACACTTGTTTTATCCTGCAAGTGTGGAAATTGCATTTTATTTTTACGAAAATGTAGTGATATGTTATTCAAAATTGATTTTCCTCTCTAGAATTCCGTGGAAGGAAAAAAAACGCTTCTTCGAAAAGAAGTGTTAATGACTTGAACAGAAGTGTGTCCCTTTCGAAATTAAAAGCATTCCAGGAAATATTGCTTGGTCGGACTGACTAATAATCTCTAATTTATAAATACCAATCCACATATGTGGATATTTGAACTTGGAAGGAAATTTCGAGGTTACAACACAGAAAAAAACAGTACTTGAACATCATTACATTTGTGATTTATGTAGTAATGAAAATATGGCTTAGAGATGCAGGCTTGGCATGGCCAACCGGGACGGCATTTAAAAAAAAAAAATGCCAAACGGAAAATAAAAATTTCAAATTGAGAATTGTTACTTAAACGAAGAATTAAATGTTTTCCACAATATAGTTGAAGTAAACAATAATGATGCGATGAAAATATATCAAAATAAGATCATCTCTGGATTTTAGCAAACATCCTTGTATATTATTCAATGTCTATTGTGAGCACACACACAAAAAAAACAATTCATATTGTTAAAGTATTAGGAATTGCGTTATGATACGCACTTCCGATGAATCGGGCCATATCCAAAGTGAAGATTTTTAGGATTCGACCACCGCCTCCCCTCCCCCATTATATGTTTTACATTAACCAAAATACATTACTCGTACATATATTTCAAACTTCTTACTAAAAACAAGGGGATTGGACTGGTTGGTTTTTCACATTTTCTCCCATTTATTCTGCAGATAGGTAACAATATTTTTTCATTGGTCACTTTGGTACTTGCACATTTAATTACAATGTACCGTCAAATTATATACAATGGGTTTCAATAAATTCTGTTCATTTGTATTCGTCAAAAAAGAGAAGTGTAAGTACCGGGGAGCAGCGCCAGTATTTTTTTCGGGGGGAGGGGGGGAATATGCTCACCCATATTGAAGAATTGCTTTCAATAGTGGTATATATAAAACTCGGAAGATAGTACTTTTAAATTAAATACCCCTAATTACTTGGGCAATTAAATCTTCGGCACTATTTAGCAACATATAAAATCTTAGTAAATAAAAAAATTAAATTTTATTAATTAATTCCACTCATAAAATTAGCAAAATATAAAGTTTTTTTTTTTTTTTTTTTTTCATTTTTAACCTGCATAATGCCAATTGAAATACTCTTCAATATTAGATTTTGATATTCTATTTTTAGAAACTTCCACTCAATGGTGATAGTTAATCATATAATTAGGCAATTTAGATTGATTTTTACTTTCAATTACCTGTATGTTTACAAAAGGTAGTGAAAGTATAGCGTTCGATAAAAAAAAAAAATCGATTTTTTTTTTTTTTTTTTTTTTTTTCATTTCTTCCCTTTTTTCAACAAAAACTAGTCGGTGGTCTAGAAAAAATGTGTGTACGTGATCAGCAGATTTTGATAAAAATCTCTTTGCTTATGCCTCTTAAGATGTTTTAAACTTCCCCACCTCCGAAATTCCCGTGGAAATGTGATAAAAGAGTAAAAAGTTGAAAGACCAGAGTTCTCCGCCTTTGAGCATCACCCATCAACGATTGATTTTTTTTTTCTATCTCACGCACAAGAAAGGACAATGTAATATCTATCGAATAACGTAAGGGTTTTTTTGCCCATGTAGAAGTATTGCCGAAAATTTCATTGATATTTAAATATTGAAAATGGTAACTGACACCCCAAATCGAATTTTAAAGCTGTGACCAATATTATAGTGTAATTGAAAGTTGGGCGATGTTCCACACCCTTAGTTCTATGTGGAAAGCAGAGAAAATCTATACGAGCAGAACTTGAACCTTTTAAGTGTGTTGAAGAGTTGGAAGATAATGTTCATTAAATAATTGAAATTATGAAGTAAAACAGGTTTTCTCTCTTTCGAAATGTATCTGGACGAATGAAATGGTGTAAAAATATACATTTCCAAACATGGTTTGAGGGCCCGCTTTAATTACAATGGCAGATCTGCCTGTCTATCAAATTACTTGGGAAGGAATGAAGGGGGAACAGATGGAAGTGTTCATGTTGCATCAGTGTTAGGCTATGGAACACTCGGCGTGAGATTACAGTTATAATTAACACGCAAGGTGTGATTTAGAGATATTTCGCTTCAAATTAATAATTTGAAAAAATGGAGCAATTACCCACGTCATGACAATATGTTTAAAGATATTTATCCGTTCCAACTCCTTTCTACAGCTCAGTTTTATGTAAGGAACTGGTGAACTCTTCTTTTATGACCCGGCACTTGAAGAAAGAATATTAAATTTCTCAAATAGCGCAATTTTTCTTTTGCATGTTGAAATAATTCTATGTAGCTAAATCAACCATTCGTAAACGATTGAAGGTTAATGGCTATTGTTTTCTGAAATATTTCAACTCGCAGAATTTTTTTCGGGGAAATTCCGTATTGTGAAACGAAAGATTACGTTAAGTGTGATTCCCTAAATTGTTTTTAAAAATTATTTGGAATTAGTTTTAAACTTGTTCTTTTTGAAACAGTAGAATGAATTTGTGATGCACTTAGTTTTAGGAAAAATTCTTATTCTTAAGAAGACTAAGAGCAATTTATCTTGAAATATATTTCTTTGAATGACAAGATATTCATAAGAGCTTCATGCGATAGCGACTTCATTAAGGATTAAGGGTATCTAATTTAGTTTTTGCGATGCTTGCTTGCCAGAAATCTATTACCAGCTCATTTACTTGACAATACACCATCGTAATTTCTTCTACCCATTCCAGACACAGGAGAAGGGAAGTTTGATACTTCTTAAGTTAATATTAAAACTTACAATTAAACTTTTTGAAACATGGAGACCGTTATAAGGAAGTTATTTTTTTCTGTATTCTTTCTCGTATCAATTTGTAAATATTAAAAAGAAACTCTGAATTTCAGTAATCAAGATAAAAGAATTTTCATTCGTGAATGAATGGGAGTAGAGGAGGAAAGTCACTGTTCCGGCTGCACTAACATTTTTAACAAGTCGTCACTGCTTTTACTGTTATTGTCTCAATTACTAGCGATATAAAAAGGACGTAAAGTAAACTTATTTACATTACATTAAAAAAAGAAAATATCAGGCTCTCGCAAGTCTGATCTCAGTCATTTGGGTTTAAAAGTAGAGCCTCTCTCAGTGGCGCCGGAACTAGTATGGCAGCTGCCAAACCAACTTTTTCCCATGATATCATTTTTTTTGTTGTAAATTAATAGATGTAAAAAATATAAATTTTTATTCTAAATAATTTTTGGCTGTAATGTGAACTTTTTTGTATCTTTAAGATTAAAGTAACGTATAAGATTCGTTTATTCTGACCAAAACACAAGCACGAATACCATGAAACACCCCAAGTAGTAGGCGAGTGAGCATGAGAGGGCCGCACATGTAATCATCAGGGTTGCCATATTGGCCTTCTTAAGGCCACATTTGGGAAATTTGGCCTTTTTTAGAAGCTCCTGGCCTTAAGAATTTACGCTTGGCCTTTTTTTTAATTTGGCCTTATTTTTGGCTTTTTTTCCACACAACTTCCCAAGTCAGAAAAAAATCCCAATTAAAACAGACTTTCCCTATTTTTTCAAATTTTTTGAGTGGGAAGATATGCTTTTCGCCTGAAGTTAAGTGCGATACCTTCTTTAATCTCGTTTTTTGGCCTCAGGAGCTGACCAGTGACGACCGGAACGTATACAGTAATAAAAAAAAAAAAGATTAAAGATTTTTTAAAACTTTAAAGAAATTATGCATATAATGGGAACAAGAGTCATTTTTAATATTGCTAACTTATTTGTGGTCTTCTCCACGTCAAAATACAAGCTAGCTTTAACATGTTGTTTTGTCATACATGTACAAAAAAGCATTTAAATATCATGTTAAAATTAAATATTTGTGACTTTACAGAGAAAAATGTTTCAATAATACTTTGCTACCCCCAAAAATTATGTATCTTATTTTTTCTATATTTCTTTTAGTAAACTAATACTAATTTACATCTGGTCCGTTTGTTTTATGCATAACTTAAATGAAATTTGTACAAATATAGATAAGCGCAACTGCAAATATTAGGCTCCTTAAAAACTGGATAAATGAAATCAGTTGAAGATGTCGTTTCATTATTACAGAAAGAGACTTCCTCAATTCATGCTTTATTAGATGAGGTGGTTCGTCTTATCACTCTAATTTTAACAGTACCTGTTTCTTCAGCTTCAACCTAAAGATCATTTTTTTTTGCGTCGCTTAAAGACGCACTTGCGAACAATGACAAAAAAGCGTCTAACGCACACTGCTTTATTGTACGAACATTAAATAAGAACTGCAGAAATTAGTATAGAAACTATAATTAGAGAATTTGTGTCAAAAACAACTGAAAGGAAATCTACTTTACGTCACATATAATTTTCTCTTCTTAATAAGAAAAATAATAAATGTGTATACAACAGCTACATTTAATTTATTTCTGTTAATTTTTTCTTAATCAATATCTTCATTTAGTAGCGGTTTAATTTGTTATTGATATTGTTACGAATTTTTGTATATTTGTAAATATTTCGTAGTGTTAATTTTGTAAATAGGAAAATTTATGTACATTTTGCATAAGGTAGTGCAATAGTTCGTCTTAGTTTGTTTCCCTGCAATGAGCCTCTCAATGCTTGATAACGGGTTTTACAGAGGTAACTCTGGGAAGCGAGTTTCAAGGGGCAGGTCATTTAACATTATGGTAATGGAAATCTCGCCAAATTGGCGACGGTTTTGGCGACTAATTTTTTATCAAATTTGGCGAGAAATCGCCAAATGTCGCCAAACTTGGCGAGCATTTGGCGACATTTTCGGTCCCCATGTACATGTATAGGACTTTTCGACTACGATCTGGAAAGTTCTCCAAATGTCTATCTCTAGAATATTCACGAAAGTTCCCCTCCCCTATATAAGACCAGCCAAGTGAGCGGGGAGTAGTAGTTGATGGATTTTGAGTCACTGAATTAGTTGACTGGATACTGATTAGTTCTAAAACGAACTGTATTGCATTGTCTTTTGCGGCGATTTAGCAGTTGTTGTCAAGTTTTTAACTGCTGTTTTGTGCTCTATTGAGGTGAAAAGAGCTGTATTGTGCTTACTAGAACGATAAGTTCTGGATCTGTAAGAGAACTATGAGGAGTTATTTTGGAATAAATTTCTGCAAGTTTTGTTCTGCTTTAGCGTCAAATCTTTCGAACCCGTCCAACGGAACAATATCGATAAAATAATTATTTTTATCTACTATATTCGATTTTATTTACTTGAAGAGAAATACAATGCATAATAAAATAAGTTCCTTTACATGTTCTACTACGTCATCTATATACAGCTCTGTTCTTTGACCTATAAATATAAAATTTGTTGCATAATCAGAGTGAATAATTAGATACCAAAAAGCAGCAAACAAGTGGAAAGTGGAAAACGGTAGATTTATAGAGTCCACAAAAAGTTAAATTCCTTTGACCCCCCTCCCCCTTCCTCCATCTGTCACTTCCACTGTTTGTAATGCATCCGAAGTCTCGCAATTTAATAGTAATAAAAAAAAATATATATTAAAAGTCATAGGGAAAAATAATTCAACTAAAAAAAATTGGTTTTAAGAACCTTAAATCAAAAGATATTCAATGGGGGGGGGGGGGGATTACGGTTTGAAAAATTGCTCTTTCCTTGCCACACTTTTAAAAAATAAGTTCCGGCGCCACTGGCCCCTCTAAAAGCACCGAGTCTCGTTGGTTGTATGGATTTTAACCCTTTGCACTCCAGTGGCGCCTCTCAGGTGCCACACGATTGGATGCCAAACCACGAGAGGACCATTAGGTGTGATGCGGAAATTCGATGCGGCCAATGACTGTGTTTAGTTTCTATGAAGCGAATCCATAAACACCAGCCGAACCTAAAATGTCTCGAGTTGCTACGATTCCTCCGCGCGAAAAAGGCCTGGAGTGCAAAGGGTTAATGGCACAAGAGCCAAGATTGGGTAAGCTGCGCCAAGCACCGAGTCTCGTACCGTCGCACACTAGAGGTCGGCGATATATCGATACAATATTTTTTTGGATATTTCTAAAAAAATATCGATATTAAAAATATCGATAAAGTTACCGATATATCGATATTTTCAAACATTTTTAGTTTTTTGATGATCGTTTTGTAGTTCTATGTGTTTTTTCAATTTTCTTTATTCCCTTTTCAAAAACTTCAAAACTAAAGTTTGAACTTGGCTGAGAGACAGTTAAAATGGTATCAATATTCAATATTTTGCCTTACACTTAAAAGCTATTGAAAATTATCTAAATTTCTTATTTATTTCTATGATATTTCCAACCTCTATCGCACACCCCTCAATAGTAACAAAATTACTATATAGAAATCCAGAAATATAAATTTTATAATTTGTATATTTAGCATAGCAAATTTTTTTTCAAACTTCTGCAATGTATTCAATATTCTTACAAAACTTAATCTCTAATATAAAATTCATGAAGTTTTATCCGGAAAAAAAAGAGTAAATAAATAATAGCATAGCATATCTTTAAAATGAACTTTTCTGACTAAACAATATAGATTTTAAATTGATACAAACCAAGTTATATAAGAGAGCAGTTGAAATTCAATTCGGTAAGAAGATGCAGAAACATAATTGTAATGGAACTCATTTAACAATATGAAAAGAAAATGAATGAAAATTTTTTTATAAATATATATATTCCACATTTTAACAATTTTTTTTTTTTTTTTTTTTAATATATGTTGATTATCTCCTACTCTGAAGCAGAGTTATATAATAAAACAGATTTTTAAACTTGGGATTTTTTAATTGTATTTCCAGTTGTATACTGATGTTGTATCACAGTACCTGTCAATTGCATAAATATGCCACGAAACTTTAAACCAAATCATATGTCAAGGTGGACATACAAGCTTACCTATTCTCCATGTCACAGCCAAAAATAGCTTTGACCACTTATTTATATAAGTTAGCTGGTTATAAGGTAACTAGGGACAAGTGCGTTCTAATAGGGCCACAATTACATTACATGTCTTCCCCCTCCCCCTAGAAATTAGATAACTTTTTTAAATATTTTTTTACAAAACTAATACTAATAAATTTTGCGAAAGAATCAATCACAAATGAAGACACGAAAATAATCAATCATAAACAAAGTTTTATTGATTTAAACTTAGGATCATTTTCAATGTGGCGACGGCATTTCAGAAAAGCAATAAAATTGTAATAACAATGCCTGACTGTAGGAAGGTAAAATAGGATTTAAACAATACAATATAAATAAATCATTACACAGAAAAAAAAATGTATTATAAAATTAAATTTCTCATTTGATCTGCGAGAGCACATCTTTTTTCAATTCCAGAGGGGAAGAAACAAAATTAGACATGAACAGTAATATTTTTCAACACAAAAATCAAAATTTTTTAATTTTTCTTGGAATATTGCACTTGTGGAGACTTATGGATACATAGAGAAAGATAATTTAAGTTGCACTATGTAGTAAATATTCCTATGAATAATTAAACTACATAACACATACAAAATCAAGTATACATACTCAAATATACTTAAGATCGGTCATCATTATAACCCATTTTAATTGGTGGCTGAAATGTCTGTGTCCCTCCAAAAAATAAAAAGATTAATGATGCTAGAACTGTTTGGATGTTAATAAGAAATTTTTTCTTACAGATAAATATTTATGAAATAAAAACTATTCTACAATTTTTATTTTTGAAGTTTCAGAAAAACTTTTTTCTTTAATTTACATGTGTTTGGTACCAAATGACAGCTGCAGATGAGATGATATCAAAAATACTTAACAGTTGTGAATTTTTATGAATTTACATGGTGAATATATGATTATCGAAATTACCAGTCCCCTAGGAGGACTTTAATTTTCTATAATTCAAAAACTTACAGCAGAATTAAAAAAAAATTTAAGAAATTGGAAAACTAAGACTTGCTTGGAAGGCAATTATTTTGGTTGTGGATTCAAGGAAATAAATTCAACTGTGTTTAGTATGTTAACTGATCATAAATGGCCACTCTGAATTTTTTTTTTAATGCTACTATACTCATGAGCATACTGGTACAGTTAGTATAGTAATAACTAGTTTATTATTTAAATGGAACGAGATTGCGTACCGGCATGTTTACCTGGCAAGGAAAATAGGTTTTCACAAACTGCTGTGAATACAATGGATAGAAAAAAAAAGATCATGCATGAGTGCTCAAATGCACAGCGTTTGGTTAAGGGACTCTCAGTGTGTGACAATGGACAATTCCCGCATTTTTGAAAAACGAGTGAAATTAGTTTTTATTTATGAAGAATTTCTTTCCGATTCTAAATATTTAAACAAAAGTTCTTTAAAAAAAATTAGTTATTTAAATATTAAGAAAAAAAATGCCTCAAAACCGAGCCAGAACCAGTAAGATAAAAAAAAACAGTCAACAAAATCTGTGACGTAAAGGGATCCTACCGTTTCTATGGTTATCGTGAGGTTTCTGCCAAATAGTTGGCGTTGGTAGATCATTGCTATATCCTGTACAGGTTGGCGTGATTTGCGAGAAACTTGCAAAACTGGTTTCCGCTGCTGCATTTCAAGCCAAGATGTTTGGAAACTCTTGACCGAGCCAGACTGGTTGTTTTCTCAATAACGTTCAACAGGGGAATTTCGATTGCAAATAAAAAAAATAAAAAAAAGCGCATTGAGCAGATATTTTTGTGTTTATGGCCTTTTTGAAACATTTAGAATCGATAAAAAACTAAAATGTGGGAATTGTCTATTCACAATTGCATTTTTAAAAAAAAAATCAAGTAAATTTTATTTTGAGTTTTTAGTTGGTATAGAACTCTTATCTATTTTAATAAAATTTCATACAAACTCCTATACACAATGGTAAATATACAATGAAACACTAAACGACACTCTGCCAACATCACTCGGGCAATTAGTTAATGTAAACGAAAAACACGTAGTTTATGAAAAACAAAAGAGATTTTGGTAAGAGCAAATGCATTAAACTTAAACTTTTTTGCATGCATTCAAACATTAACATTCTTGTAACTTTGAAAAATTATAATATTCATATATGAAATATAAAAAAAAATATCTGCACAAAATGGAATTTCTTTATCACCTAAATATATAGTATAATAATGCATCACTTATAAATATACTCATAATTTATTTTTGATATAGCTGGCTATTCGGGACATCTTAAAATAGTTCGTTTAAAGGACCGTTTCAGTTATAAATTTTGGTCTTAGAAACACTTGAAATCATGTACCCCTTTTACAAGCAAGTCTTTTAATTTTATTTATAACATTCAACATTTAATTCAAAATAAGGATTTTCAACCGGAGTCAGATAACAATAAATCTGGATTTGTTAATAAAAATTATTAGTAAAATGAGTCAGTAAATTTACACTCCTTATAGTTAACTTTTTAGATGCTCCTTCTATCATGAAAATGGTACCACACCATGGCTGGTAAAATATGCAAGAACAATTCAAAGGTTCCTGACAATATTCCAGTTTCTAACCTGCACACTAGTTTGTCTTCAATTATCTTTTCCTAAGAGCAGAGCAGGCTGCAACTGGACAGCCTGCGAGCTGGTTTTGGTTTGCGACAGCTTTTTCAGTGGCTTTTCGGTATATAGACTAAAAATCAAATTTTGCGGTTTGGGCTTTTTCAAATAATTCAATCTGTCCAAAATGATATGTGTTTATAATCCAGTACAGCGCATGGCAGTGTATGACTAATAACTTTTTGAATTTTTTTTCTCCCCGAGACTGCCAGCAAGATGAAAATAATAAATAAAAAAGCAAAAGTGAATATTTACCAATAGCGCAATTCCTTGTACCTAAATGACTCTTCTTTATGATAGTTTCTGTTTTGATGCAAAAAAGTTACTTGATCCCCATAGTTCAATAATGGCATCTAGCACAAGTAACAAAAGATTCACTGCCAGATTAACAATATGATGAGCATTATTTGAAAAAAGAATCAAACATCAATTGGTATTTTATCAAGATAAAAAAAAAAAGCAAGATTTTTTTTTTTACTTTTCGAAATGGTTTATATTTTTAAACAAATAGTAATCACATTTCTAGCGTTGAAAATATACAGTGAAACTAAGATCAATATAAATATGCGGCCAGCGAGAATTTCCAACATAGCTCAAATGGTGAACGCTACTATAGAGGAATGAAAAGAGGTTGCTTAGATTAAAGTTTTTGACAAACCAGATGAACCAATTTTGATGGCAGCTTAAGGAGAGTTAGTACCCTAAAATTTAGAAATAATCGATTTTGAGTTTATTATTGTTTATCAAAGTTTAAATTCTCCCCTTTAAAAGGATATCTCATTTGTAATAATACTTCAACTAGAAGTATTTTTTAATAATTTTTTGAAGATAAAACTATTAGTGTAAGTAAAGTTTTCTTTAAAATGCGTTTTTCTCAAAATTCTATTTTTCATTATTCATGTACCGTTTTCTTAGAAACTCTACTAGCCACCTTCCTAAAATTTTTACCATATATTCCTTTTATGTATCTCTATATATTAAAGTGAGATTTTGTTGTTATTTTAAAAATATTTTTTGTTTCAGCTTATTTCGACAAAAAAAAAATTGTAAATTTTAACAAATTTGAGTGACTTTCACGAAAATTCACTTAAAAAGCTAACTTCAGTAGAATAATAAGCGTCTGCTAAATGAACTGAAAAAAAAATCAGGCTTCTATGTCAATTACTTTCTGAGAAAAAGGCACATGAAATATACCAATTCAACATTACCGGTATAGAGGGTACTAACTCCCTTTAAGTCTCCCACAAAGCACTGTGATAACAATTCTTATAGGATGTAATATTAGTCTGTTTTAAATTGCATTTCAATGAGAAAATATATAAGCTAGTGAGTAATAAAGCAAAGCAACCATATAAAGTCTAGCTTAGACAGGGTTCCCACACAAAATCTAAAACAAAATTCCCTGACTTTTCCCTGTTTTCTAGATGATATTTAAAAAATTCCAGTACTTTCAAAGGAAAAAAATATAAACGCGAATTTGAAAATTCAACACCAAATATTTAAGTTCTTACGTGATATTTATATTTCTGATTGAAATAATCATTGTTTATAATTTACTGTGTGACACAGATACTAAGTAAACCTTATCTATACTAATAAAACAAAGAGTATGTCTACTCAATAGTCTATAGAAAGTAACTTCCAATATGAACAGAACTCTGAAATTTTAAACATGAGTAGTTTTTACTATCGAATTTTGTTTATCAAAGACAAAATATTAAAATTTGTATTAGTTTTTTTAAATTGTTTTGTTTTAACTTAAAGGCAATTGGAAGTTAGTTAATAAAACTCCCAGCATATGGCACTGTAAAATCTTTGCAATTGTTATTTATTCTTATCTTGGCTGTTTTATTTATATTTTTTTATACTTTGAGGAAATTCGTTAGTGTGAGTGCTATATATTTTTTAAAATCTAATCTTGGCTGTTTTAGTTGTTTTGTATTCCTACAGAGTTTTTTTTTTTTTTAAGGGGCCGCGGTATTAACGGGAAAAAAGGTTTAGAAGGGCAAAGGTTGAATTAATGGGGGTTAGGTAGCATTAGTCTTTTTATAAAAACCTGGCATATTGACAGGTTACCGCAAAGCGGGGCCACTCAGCTAGTTACTAATACAAGCTTGAAACAAAATGAAGATTGTTTGCCAAATATGATTGTCTGCTCAAATATTTGACTGATTGCTTAAAAATATCTCATAAACTTGCAGAAACTCGGTAAGATTAGAAAACTTGCCTTAAGTCAGCAATTAAGAATTTTGTCTTAGTAATCGGGAAAAACGCGGAGCACCAAGGACAATATTTTGAAGTATCCTAGCGGCAGAGTGCAGACTTGAAAAGGCCGAGTTCGCAATAAAATCCAAAATTTTTATCTTCAAAATCGGAAAGATACACGCGGCAAAAACGGCGATTGCACTATTAAACGGCTACAAAACTTCCTCTAAAAATAAGGCAAAGTCCGCAGTTAATTCGTAATTTTTTGTTTTCAATACCAGATTTCAGCGATCAGTACTCATGAAACACCTATAAATTCAGAAAAACTAATTAAAGTAAGAATTTTCCATATGCGTAGTCGAAGCAAACTAGCGATTTTCCAGAAAAATTGACAGTTCTTGCAAACTAATCTCAAAAGTCGTAAATTAGTCAAAAATTGTGAGGAGTACAAAATCAGATAGAAAGTGACATCTTGATGTTAATAACATTTAACAAAAGCTATCAACAAAATTGAAAAAGGTGAGTGTCGATTAAGATCATACAATAGTTTTTAGAGGCTGCGAATATGTGTTTTCCTTAAAAAAATACGAAGTTCGGGCAGTTTAATGAGCTATTCATAAAACCGTACTAAAATGGTCGAAATCCGTACATTGTATGGCTAATTGGTAAAAGTTAGCAACAACGAATATACGCTATTCAATTAATCGAAACTTCAACTTTCATATGAACTTTCACGGCCATTCATTGCGGCGGACGTCCAATTCTTTGTAGCATAAACTGCTGTCCAATTCCAAGCCTCTGTAATTAAAACCACTTGAAGATAAAAACTGCTCCACCACTAAAAAATGAACCATTCACCAAAGAACCGGTTTTGAATACTGCCGTTTTGCGGAGCGGTCAACAATAAAAGATGACATCCACTAAAATTGAGCCATTCCTCGAGAACCGGTTTTGACTGCTACCGTTTCGCGGCGAGATCAACAAAAGATGAGGTCATAGATTCATTGAAAATTTCTATTTTTCTGTTTAAATTTTAAACTGAGACGAAATTCCCTGACTTTTCCAGAATATTCCAAATATTGGCGATTTTCCCTGACTTTTGAGGGCATTTTCATTTTCCCTGACAATTCCCGGTTTTCCATATTTTCCCGGTGTGTGAGAACCCTGTTAGAACTATGAAAATATCTAAAAACCTTATGTTACCAAAATGCAATACACCTTTGCTTCAATTTTTACTGTGACATTTCTATCTTTTTTAAATGTTTATACATTAAATAAAAAAGGAAGCAAATGTTAACTACAAACAAGAAAACAATTTGGCCATTTTGCACATTTCAAAAAGCAGTTAGGTCATGTCAGCCAAAATCAAGAATATAATTTTGCAATTATTCTAATTTTTTTATATTATATCTGAAAGTTAAATTTTGTGATAAATTTTACCAAGGCTAAAAAATGTATTCCTATTTGTCATAAATGAGCAGCAACATGGTTGGTTGTTTCCGGATTATCTGGCGCCGTCGGCAACACAAGGGCTATAATGCACCGAAACATTCGTCATTTCACAAGCCAAAACACCCATGCCTCACACGGGACTCGAACCCGCAACCTCGCGGTCTAGAAGCTAGTATGTTAACTACTATACTGTTTGGTCAGCAAATGAGAAACATGATTTAAAAAACTAGCAAATTGACTTATCACTTTCAGAAAGTAGCTATCTACTTTTCAAATAACAAATATAACAATATATATAAAAAAGTTTACACAAATAAAAACTTGCATTTCTTTTTAGTCGACAGTCATACTGAAATGCTTAAAATGTATATTTTTAATGAGACTAAAATTTTTATCACCTTCAGAAAGTAGCTATCTACTTTTCAAACAACAATATATACATAAAGAAGTACACAAATAAAAAACTTGCATTTCTTTTTAATTGACAGTCTGAAATGCTTAAAATGTATTTTTTTATGAGACAAAAATTTGTTGATCACTTTAAAAATTGTTCTTTCAAGAAAATTGAATTTCGTTTAAAAATACACAACATACCAAGAATAGATTAAAGTAACTAAGTTGAAAAATTTAGAAATATCTTTACGATGATCATAATAACAATTTAAGTCGAAAAGCAACGTTTTCTATAATTCTTAATTAAATACAGAACCTTAAATGCATGGATTACACCAGAATTAAAACTATTATTATTTTCAGATATTACAACTGTAGTGAATCAAGTACAGTTAGAAAAAATATTTTTATTAAATATTATAGATAATTAATGTAATTAACTTGTCGATATACAACTGCTGATTTTTAAACTTTTTGGTAGTAATCAATTAAAGATTCGACGCATAATAAACTTAACACTATAGGGCGCACAACCAACAAATTGCAGTGACCATTTGTTTCTATATCATGTTTAACAGTGCACTCTATCTCTTGAGTTATTCCTATACGATGGGGAGTTACTTTAATTTTTTCCATAGGAGGAAGGTTTCTAACTGACAGAAGTAAATTGTAAAGCGTAGGCAAATCCTTATTATTAAATTTATTTATAATAACTTGAGAGCAGAGTTGTACATTTTCTAATATGCCTCTTCTCAATAAGGATTTCTTCAGCATTCTAAGATAATCACCAAGGGTCACACAGGCACCGTTTTGAATTAATAATCTAATTGGTTCGACAGCTGTAGGTCGCAGTTTGGTAAGAATATTTAAAGGTGAATTTCCTTTTCTATCTTCCAAACTAAAGTCAGCACCGGCTTTCAACAAATAGTCTACGACTTCCGTCATCAAAAATCTGCAAGCTAAGTGTAAAGGTGTGTAACCATGAGAAGCAATTTTAGCATTAAGATTGGCTCCTCCCTTCACAATAACATCAAGCAATTTCAGGCATCCAATTTCTGAAGCATAGTGCAAGGGTGTCCACTTCTCTCTAGAAGCCATATTAACATCTGCTCCTGAATTAATAAGTAGTTTAACAACATCTAAATGTGCAGCCACAGTCGCATTCAGCAAAGGTGTGTCACCAAGAAAATTCCTTCCATTAAGATGGGCTCCCCTGTCTACAAGAGACTGCGCAATGTCAGGCCATCCTTCTTTTGAAGCTAAATGCAACGCTCCCTCGTAAGAATCAGGATAGATGTTAACATCTGCCCCATTGGAAATAAGTAGTCTAACAATATCTGTATACTCAAATAGAGCAGCAGTTGTCAAAGGTGTGTCTCCGCAACAGTTTCTCACATTCAGATCAGCTCCATTGCTCACTAGCAACTGGACAATGTCAAACCACCCATTTTGCGAAGAACAATGCAGAACTGTGAACCCATTTGAAGTACAGCAATTAAGATCCGCTCCAGAGAGAATAAGCAATTTAACTATATCTTTATTGCAATTATCAGTGGCTATCAATATTGGAGTATCATCGGCAGAGTTTCTTGCATTAAGATCAGCACCTTTATCGATGAGGAACTTGGCAACTTCTGTGCAGCCTGCAAAGGCTGCGTAATGTAAAGGTGTACTGCCATCAATAGCAAAATCATCATCAAATGCCTGTAAATTGATAAAGTACTCTACAAGATCTTTATGGTTGTACTTAACTGCATTATCTACAGGTTTAGTGCCATCACGATTCTCAGCACTTGCATCAGCACCTTTCTGGATTAGATATTCTATAATATTATAATCACCATACTCAGCGGCATAGCTTAGTAATGTATGACCATCATACTTATTGGCATTAATGTCGGCCCCTGCTAGTAAGAGGGCTTGCATATAAATTTTCCATTCACCTTTCTTTATTAAATTGAAAAATTTTTCTTTCCAAAACATGATTGAAGAAGGATGAAACTCTTCTTACAATAGTCTAAATCACAAATCGTTCAGGGGTTGGAGCATACACAACAAATGGTGGGGGAAATATTGCGACTTTTGCCCATATGTCTAGATGGTCAATTCTATGTTTTTCTCATACACGTGATGTTAGGAATGTTATACATATGTTTATGGCATACATCTCCGAATTTTTTATTCTTGACCAAGTTACTAATTAAACGCTGTTATTCCACTTAAACAGTTAATATTCTTATTTTGAGGTCTTCACAAACTGCAAACACATTGATTTGATACAACTAAGAAACTTTCGACAACAACAAATCATAGTCGTAAATCGGAATAAGAACAAGATAACAACGTTTTTTTTCCCTTCCACAAGTTCTTTCCTTAGAAAGTAGTAATGGCTTCCAAATGAACCTTAGTTTTCGATTAGATGACCAGAACAGTTCGAAGCAAACATTCGAAGACTTAAACGGACAATTACATGGTGAGCTTCGTAAACTTTTAAATAAAATAAAAAACAAGTTAACTCATCTTGGAGTTACAGAATAGGGTGATTTCTGAAATACGAAGCATGCAAAAAGAGGAATATTTTCGTAAGCCGCTGATGATAAATTTTTTTATAAAGATACAAAGAAAAGATAAAAAATAAATATAACAGAAATGCACGAGTAAGTTGAGTTGTGTGTAAGTTGTTATTTGTCAATAGAAAATATATAAATGTTTCACGTCATACTACTGTTAAATAGGGATTAGCACCTTGTAATAAGATGTACTTTCCCAAATATTTTATATATTTAGGCGTCTGAGACATTGTTAATGCAAAATGCTGAATTTTCCCCCCTATTCAGCAGCTTAATTTATCATCGAGCCAAGACTACACTGGATTGAAACGAGCGCTGAAGCGCTCCCCTGGCCATGACAATTTTCAACAGATGAAGGAAAAAAGTTGTTAGTTTCGTTTTTTCCCACTGAACAAGGGTAGCGCTGCAATCCAACCAGATTTGAAACTGCAATATAGTGATATTAACACACTTTCCTTAAATAAATCAGACTGAAATTTGACAGATAGATTCGATATCGATAACAATACATTCTATGAAATTTCGGGGGCATTCTATCAAATTTCACTGTCACTAAAAGGTTGCTTTTACTTACGCTTGTATCTTCAGATAATAAAAAAAAAAACATTATGCCATCATCCAATCATGCTGAAATTTAACTGGTAGATTCGTTGTTGATAAAGTTGCATTATATCATGTTTTGGGAGGAGTCACTGTCACTAAAAGGTCCCTTTTACACATGCTTCTATCTTCAGAATACTAAAAAAACAACTTGCCGTTATCCAATCAAGCTGAAATTTGATAGGTAAATTCGTTATCGATAAAAATGCATTATATCATGTTTTGGGAGGAGTCACTGCCACTAAAAGGTCTCTTTTACACACGCTTCTATCTTTAGAATACTAAAAAAACAACTTGCCGGGATTCAATCGCGCTGAAATTTAACATGTAGATTCGCTGTCAATCAGGTTGTATTATATCATGTTTTGGAGGGTGTCATCTGTCACTAAAAATTTGCTTTTACTCAAGCTTCTATCTTCAGAATACTGAAAAACCGACTTGCAGTCCTCCGATCGAGCTGTAATTTGGCTGATAGATTAGATATCGGTAATGTTACATTCTATCAAGTTATTGGGATTATCACTGTCACAAAACTCTCTTTTACCTATGCCATAATTGACTCTTGGAATTACTTATAAACCTGCTTTCTGTCATCCAATCGAACTGAAGTTTGACAGATAGATTTGTTGTCGATTTCATTGCATCAAGATTTAGAGGATGTCACACTCACTAACAGGCCGCTTTTACACATGTTTCTATTATCTTACTTCAGACTTATCATCTTTTACTCTTGTTCTATTATCCAGATATCCAGCTTAATTCAAATATAATTAATTTGGTGATATTTAATGACTGAAATCCTTGGTAAAACTGAGGGTTTTATTTGCTTCTTGGGCACCATGTATGATGGATAATCTGGAAAAACACTAGGAAGTGTACCCCTCTTCAGTCTTTTTATCTTCAACTTAATGATCAGATTTAAAATGCAGATTGCAGACAACAGTAGAGGAAGACTTATTATTCATATGCAAATTGGCTCTGGAATCCATTTTTACCCATTCCTTGCGTTGTTCCGGATCCAAGGGGAATTCCTGAATTTTAAACTCTGCTTTCTTTCCAGAATATGAAGTACAGAGTGGAACACAACAGTTTACCATGTTTGGTTTTAACTGATAATTAAATAAATGAAAATCTATGAGGATGACATCAATTCCATTTTCGAAAAATATTAGAAGTTAGAAAAAGTCAATCAAAAATGTTTAGAATGCCAGTTAAAACCAAAATAACCAGGGCTGCCATCTCTGAGATCATGGGAAATAGCGACAACAGCCATTAATTAATGGCCATAATAATCTGTCTTAATCTTCGTCGCAGATTTGTACGACTCACACAAACAAAATCGAATTTAATGTTAAGGATTTAAAAATGCAATATACAATTCCTAACTCTATTCCCACAAAGAATAATGAAATTAAAATTCGAAAATACGCAGCATTGTGAATGAACAACTTAATTCTAAAAATAAATATCAAAGCTTAATAATAAATAAAAAGAAAAGAATTTTAAAGTAAATGGTTGAGAACAAAACGGGAAAGGATAGTGCATTGCAGAACCCCGCCCAAAAAAAAGTGGAAATTTGCCAGGAAAAAGATTTAAAGTCGGGAAAGAAAAAAAAAAAAAAATCGTTTATCGCCAAACGCTCGAAAATTGCTAAATTGGCAAAAAATCACTAGATCTGGCAGCCCTAACCATGCAAAGAAAATAGCAACTGCTACTGGTTGAAATGCAGCGCCACTAGTCCACTGCGGCAGTTTCCACTGGTTACTATTAGTATTAATTGTCACTGCATGGAGAGTGCATCAGCGCTCGTTTCAATCCAGTGTGGCCTTGATCAAGCTTATTTCTGGAGATTAAAATTTGGAGATGAAGCGGAGTGTGGTATTTTCATAATAATGTATAGTTTTTAATATAAATCCTTTAAATGCATTGCCAATTTTTATGTGCACTTGCAACTTGTAAGCTCTGATCAAGTTTTCATAAGGTTTGACTCTTCGTGCTTCCGAACTATTTACTAAAATTTTTTTTGCTTTTGCCAAACTGAACATGTTTGATTTAAGCTTGGCATCTGGATAATAGAGCGTGAATAAAAGCTAAAATGTTTGACATAAGGCAATAGAAACGTGTACCAAAGCGGCCTTTTAGTGACATCCTACTTATCCATAAAACTTTATAGAAAACATTCTCATCAACAACAAGTTCATCTACTAAGTTTCAAAGTTACATATCTTGATTCGATGGGAAAGGGTTTATTATTAATCCGAAGTGTCAATATAGAAGTTTGCTTTTCTCCAAAAAATTTTTTTTAGGAATAAGCATCATTGTCATCGAAATCGAATCCATCTACTTAGTTTTTAGTGATAGTCAATTTATTTAATCGACTTCGAATCTAACTGTCAAATTTCAGCGCGACTGACTGATTGGAAAGCTGTTACAGGCACGTAGTCAAGGAATCAGGGGTGGGGGGGGGAGGGGGGTAGCGTCAGAACCCCCCCTCCTCCCTAGGATCCCTAACCCTAACATCCAGATAATTTGTTATGAATAAATAAGAAACACTTACAAATCGTAAATAATTTTAAAAAAATACATTTTTAATCTATCATAATTCAGATTGGGTTTTCTGACAGTATCGTATTAATGTACCTATGAGGACCAAGAACTTCGAAATAAGTTACGGATTTGTAAATCTCATAACATTAAAAAAAAAAAAAAAAAAAAAAAAAAAAATCATCCTCTTATATTTCAAGACCAATAAATGTATATTGAAATAAGCCTGACATTGACGTTTGCCCGTTTACTTAAAATATAACTCTCTCTAATTGAATGTAAACAAACAAGGAAATTTCTTGCTCCTTTATAATCAAGATAACATGTATAAAATACGAGATCTAGATGAAATGTTGTCCAATATTGGATTGTTTTGTAAAAACGCGAAAACTGGAGGGGGAAAAGGAAAAAAAAACCATTTTAATATTTTGGCATAGATGTAGTAGGTGACAAAAAGAAGCTGCAAAAATATTGATGATATGTGACAAATATGAGATGAGAAAGTAGAGCATAGAAGTTCATTTATATAGAGTAATATAGAACTTGATGGAATGCATTGTCATCGACTCTTCGAATTTACCTGCAAAGTTTCAGCTAGATTGGATGACGCAAGTGGGTAAACATTTCTGATTTTTTTTTTTAAATATCCTAGGGGTCGGGCGTGCTGAGGTATAAAGTCGTAGGATTTTAATGCATTGGGCATTTTAAATCCCCCCTCCCCCTCCCCCTAAAAACAAAACAAACAAAAATACGTTAAGGAAGGTAACTAATATACTAGTTTTATAATTATATTAGAGATCGAAATTTCAAAATTTTTTGATTTTAAGCTTGCAGAATTGATAGTTTTTACTCTCTGGGATTAGCAATTTGGTGAGGTTCTTTTTTACCATTTTAGTGATTTTCAGTTTAGATTCCAAGTGCTTTTGTGAGATTTCTTACATAAGGTTACTAATCAAAATTAAGAAACTAATATCATCTTAAATTCTCTCAATATTTCAAAAATATTTAAACGACTTATTATTGGAGAGTAATTTTAAAGTAGAGGATTTTTTTCCCCTCTCTAGTGGTTTCTTGAGTTTTTACAAAAAATAACAAAATATTTTTAAAAACTCTTCACAGAAGTTTGTATTTGCAACGCATACGTGCAAAATGAGGCAATTTTTGAAAGAATTTGTGCAGTAGACTGGAACCTCTTCAATATTGAGGAATAATAAGAAGAATATGAAAAAGTTTAATAAACAGCATTTTTTTTTACAACCTTTTTTTCCACTTTTATTGCGCTGATTTAGAAATTTTATCTTTACTTCACCTCAACTTTGGCCAATCTGTGAGGAGAAAAGAAGTTATATCAATATCAGTTACTGTTTTCAGTGCTGAAGATGCCTTTAAAACCACGTAGTATCATATTACGTGTATTTACACTCAGAAGGCTTGGAATCGCCTGAGGGTTAAAATTTAATTGGTGGCGTTTGTATTATGCTAGTTCTTTTCGAGCTCTCCCTTTTTTATGTAAAGTTTATTATTTTCCCGTTAGATGGCAGCATCACTCTTCACTGTTTCTCCATTATGCACTTTCATTTAGAGGGAGGCTTAATTAATCCACTTGCGGTAATCCAAATGGGCTGGAACTTGGTAGATAGATATGATGACAATGCAATCTACAAATTTGGGGCTGCAACTCTCACTAAAAGGTCGCTTTTACACACTCTTCTATAATTTCTTCGTAATACTAATAAATCCTATTTAACCAATCATTTGTTGAAACTCTTTCCTGTTGCCAAGTTTTTTTTTAATTCAAATAAATAAAAAATATGTGTTTCTATTGAATTACGTCAGACTTATCAGCTTTCGTAGATAGTGACTCGTTGTAGATGACAATATATTCATTAAGTTGGGGAGGGGGGGGGGGAGTAGTTCGTAATCATCGATGTTCGTAATAGATCTTTTGTTCTTAGTGGTAAAATACTTTCTGAACTCAAGAAGTTGTAATTACACGTAAAAATTGGCAATTCATATAAAGGATTTGTATTAAAAACTTTTTTGTTATGGGATATATTATTTTTCTGTAAAAAAGTGGATTGTGACAGTAATTGTCACTAAAAGGCCATTTCTACACACTTTTTTACTGAAGTACACCAAGTTCTAAAGTCAAGCATTTACAATTTGGCGACATTTCTCTAATGAAATTTCCCCCACTGGAAACATATAATGACAAAAACCGTATCATTTTAGAGGTACTTTTTATAAACAAATATGCCGTCTAGTTGATGAGTTTGGCGCGAAGAACTTGTAAATAAAGCTTGTCACTGAATATCCAATATCTCTATTTGCAGCCATAATGCGAATTTCTCATACTCAAAACTACTTCTGTTTGAATTTTATATTCTCATACTAATTTTATCAAGACTCTGAAATTAATGTATGAAATATGTCGGTGAAATTCACAGTTTAAATGTAACGAATTGCAAATGCAATCTGGTCTTAGTATCTAGTGCTTCCATTTTAATTTTGGAATGAAAACTCGTCCTGACAAAACTTTTCCTTTGATATATTGGACGTGTTTGTGACATTTTCAGTTTTGTCCCGGAGTGTTGACTTCAGATGGCCTGGCCAAGGCCAGACTGGATTGAACCAGGCCGTGACAATTTTGAAAAGTCTATGGGTGCGAAGGAAACAAGTTGTTAGTTCCATTTTCTCTCACTAAACAAGATTGGCGCTGCAATCCAACCAGATTTGAAACTGCTATAGTGATATTAAAACACTTGCCGTAAATCAATCGGGCTGAAATTTTGCAAATAGATTTGATGTCGATGACAATGCATTCTATCAAATTTTGGGGCATTCTATCAAATTTAACTGTCACTAAAAGGTCGCTTTTACTTACGCTTGTATCTTCAGACACTAATAAAAACATCTTGCTGTCATCCAATCGCCCTGAAAATTAACAGGTAGATTCGTTGTCTTTAAAGTTGCATTATATCATGTTTCGGGAGGTGTCACTGTCACTAAAAGGTCGCTTTTACACACGCTTCTATCTTCAGTATACTAAAAAACCAACTTGCAGTCATCCAATCGCGCTGAAATTTGACAGGCAGATTCGTTGTTGATAAGGCAGATTCGTTGTCGTAGATCCGGATCCAAGGGGAATTCGTGAAATTTAACATCGGCTCTCTTTCCAGAATATGAAGTACAGTGTGGTACGCAACAATTCACCATGTTTGGTTTTAAATGATAATGAAATTAATTAATAAATGTAAATCTATGAGGATGGCATTAATTCTATTTGCAAAAAATATTAGAAATTAAAAAAATTAAATCAAAAACTGCGATGAATTTTTTTTAGAACGCCAGCTAAAATAAAAATATCCATGGCTGCCAACTCTGAAATCACGAGAATTGACAACGACGACTTTTTAATTTAATTTTTATAATTTCTAATATTTTTTAAAAATACGACAAAGAATTCCAAACTCTGTTTCCATAAAGAGTAATGAAATTAAAATTCAAAAATAGGCCTTATTTTAAATAAACAACTGAATTCTAAAAATAGATATCAATATTTGATGCGTAATAATCAACAAAAAGCAATTTTTTTAAAAAAATAAATGATAGTTTTTGCATGAAATATGAATAATAAATTGTCGCGAGTGAACTGTATAAATTTATTTCTTTCGTTAATAATATCGTTTGGCAATATTCGCCGTGTTCTTTTTGCATTTTAAAAATAAAGTAATTTTGTCCTCTTAGTAAAGTATTGGTTTTCGTATTTGACCAAGCAAAGAAAACACATGGTACTGTTTTGGTTGGAACGCACCGCCACTAGTCCACTGCGGCTGTTTCCACTCTTTACTATTAGTTGTCACGGCCTGGTTCAATCCAGTTCGGCCTTGGCCTGGCAGTCGAACAGATCTGCCTTTGTAAAAGCTTTTTACAATATTACTCTAGTGAAGATGTGTTCCAAGCAATTTTTCAGTAGTTTAAGTGTATTTGGGAAGGATAGCGTAGGCAGTAAAGGGAAAAAGATGTTGCGGAGGACATGTTTTGGTGCATTCACACAAAGGCAATAGCAATGGGAAATCTCAATCATCAGCATATGGTATTTTCTTGAGTTCTTTTCTCAGAAGACATTCCATTCCAAGTCATCCCTACCACCCAACTTGAGATTTTTCCCATCCTATTATAAAAGATCCGTATCCCACGTGGTACCGAACCAACCAATAGTGTACAGCCTTTTCCTCATTCTAAATTGATTCTTGTTAAAGTAACATCTCTGTCTCACACTCGGCTACGAAAATTCATGAGCACCAGACATGCTGCCTCAGTGCTCCTCCACAAAGTTTCTTAGCACTTGTACTTAATATGATTTAGTTTATTAGTTTTGAAATATAATGTAGCCAGGTAAATAGTGTAATTAAATTGTTTTGTTATCAAGATCCATCCCATGATTTAACCAATATTTCATAACATGAAAACAACCTTCTGATAGTCATTTTACCGGGGATCTTGTTAAGTATCCCTTACATTACCAACACGCAATTCCTCGGCAATGTCATCTTCAATTTATCCTAATTTTGTGCGATTATTAATAACCCGTGCTAAAAATGTTGTCTCAAAATTAAATTTTCACCACATACAGCAACAGAAATTCAGCTAAAACAATTTAAGTTTTAAATATAAATTTTACTATTTCTTATTTTCTCCAGCAGATGGCACCACTATTTTAGCTAAGAAAGGGAGGTTATGCATGGATACCCCACATTTTACTATTATTTTCAAGGGAAAATGATGGGTTCATTGTAATTGGATATTGGAATTGAAAAGTCGAATTTTCTCTTAATGGTGAATTGTGGTTGGTCATAATACATCATTCCTGTTAAAAGTGTTGCAATACGATGGAAACCCACTCAATAACTCTTGCATGAATTTGAAATGAAAAGTAAAAAAAATCAAATTTCGACCAGTAACTTCTATTATCGTTGTTGTATCCCCAACATAAAATTCTAAATGATTTAAAACATTACTACGGTTGATTTATTCGGGAATATACTGTATTAGGCCTGTAGACTGAGAGGCGACTGCAAATTTTGGATCTCATCGAACATCATTTTGAATTCTTTTTATGGAACGCATAGGAATACTAGAAGATTGTGAATATACTGTGTATCAGAGCAGAAATGGCCGAGACTATTCGAAAATCGATTTTCAGTAAATCGAACTATACCCGAGAGCCAAATATATATATAACTTGCCAAAATATGAACATCCTTTCACGTCTGGTAATCCACCGCCATTAATTTTCAATAAGGATGGATGCGTATGATTTGACTTCTCTAGCGTCAAATACTTTCATCTTTTAAAAAGTTAGTAGTAGTTAGCAATAAATATTACGTTACTGTTGACTATATCCTAGAGCCAAATATGTCATATCTTGCCAAAAAATGAACTTTTTTGATGAAAAATGAACACACCATAACCTACTAGCATTTCTCTACGTTCTACAAAAATCAAATTGAAGTTCGATGAGGTCTTAACTGAAGTATATTGGACTAAAAGGGCCGTCGACACTCAATCAGTCATAAAGGCCCTAAATGAGCTAAATGATGTAGTTTTCCTTTTTATAACGATATAAGTTTCGACGATCTAAGATTCTATGACAGCTTTCATTACATCTAAAATTGCTGAATTATCCACCAACAGCGGAGTGAGGCGTAATTTTACGTCAACCGGAAACGATTTCTTTGAGCTATTACATTACATCTTCTGAAGGAAGGATGAGAAAGGAAAAATAAAACAATCTTTTTATGCTTGATCACGTTCCACCTTGCAACATTTAGTAGAGGTAAAATACCTATCTTCAATAAATATCTATAAATATACGTTTCTCTACGAGCTACTTTCTGGTAATTCCACCCATATTTGTTTGATTATACAAAAAATATTGCACATATTTGCATGTATTGAAATATTACTGTTTTCAATGTTTGCAAGTAAATTTGTAAAGTCAGATCTATGATACAAAAACTTGAATGGTATTCAGTAGTAACTTTAACTTACTTGGTGAATCCGTCCAAATTTTTAATGACAAAGCTATATCATAATACTTTTATTTAATATCAATATGGAAGATGATTTGCGCCTTTACAAATGAAAGGTTGGATTTAGACTTTTTTATCGGTGAAGAGGGGAAGGGCAGAGAGGGGTGGAGAAGAGATTTTTTTTGCTAAACATTAAATTGCTCACTATTACATAAATTAGAAAATGAAATGGATCAAGTGTAACACTATTCCCATCTTTTTGAAACAAAATGTTCGAATTTGAAATACCTTGCAGATATTCGACGTCAAAAATTAGTTTGATATATTCGAAGGTTATTAGCTCAGACAATTATTAGCTCAGCGTTTAAATAATGTATCAACAGACGCATCACTTCAACTGTATCAATATTTTCGATTAGTCGGTGTCAGTTAAATACCTGTAAATATTAAATAATACAGAAATTCTCAAAATCCCAAGCAGTTCCCTTCAGAAGTTATCGTATCAGAGAACGCATCACATCCAAATTTAAGATCGTCGGCGACATCAAATTTATCAAACACACCAAGTGCACACAGCGTACATTTCGACAAAAAATTAACATTCAAAACCTGCATAAAACAAGCTATTAGAAAGACGACTGTCAGCCTTATCTCGCTGAATACCCTCATGATAAAAGCGGCGAGTACTATACTAAACTTCAACTTAACTTGACATCACTAGACGGTAGATAATCGCAGCGCTCATAGGCAATTTATCCATTTTGGCGGCGTGAAAGCACAATGCTCGCCAAACCACAACCCTGTAGAGAACAAAAGGCTATAATGTTTGGCGAGAATTATGTCTTCACTCCGCTAAAATGGATTAACTGCCTATGAGCACGGTGAAGATCTACCGTCTAGTGATGTCAAGTTAAGTTGAAGCTTAGTATAACATAAATACTAAAAACTTACTTTAATAGTTATTTATGCAACTAGTGGGAAAAGTAATACTTTTTCAAACGAAGTAAAATGCTAATTTGACGAGTGCGATATCACGAGTCAAATAATTTACCTAGTTGGAAAAATATTAATTAATATTAAAAATACAATATTTTTTTATAATCATGAGCAAAAAATATTTTTAATACATATTTTTATTAATGTTGACAACTCCAGTCAATGAATTTCTTCCGAAAATATGTCATTTCAATGCCAAGACTGTATAATATTTGAGCACGAGGCTTGCAAGAAAGTACTTTTCCACACTAGTGCAAGAAAGTTACCTTTCAGCACTCCTCGCGAAAAAGTACTACTTTTGCCACGATTTTTGTTTCAAAATGATTAAAAAGAAGTTTAATTTTTTGCACGTTGTCATGAAAAATCCATTATTAAACTCCATCTTTCTGCACTCCTGCCTTGCGAGGGCAACAACAAAAAGAATAGACCGGAAAAAGATGAAAACACTTCAATACAAAGTAGCTATAAGAATGACCAACGCACCCTGGTATGTGCGTAACAAGGTCATTTTAGAGAGATCTGGGCCAGGATAATTGATAATAGTATTTTATGTCGCATAATCATCATGAACTAGGGGTGTGGAACATCGCACAACTTTCAATTACACTATAATACTGACGTGGATTTGTGTCATTTACCGTTTTTATATTTCCATCATTCATTTAGAAGAAATGGCCAGTTTGGTGATAAAAAGCATTCGTTTTTCATCGTTTTACGCCATTAAAGCTATTTTACGGGATTTCGAAAGTGGGGATGTCTAGAACACCTTAGGAAGCATTACCACAACGATTTTTAACGAAATCGTACGAGCTGTTTTTTAGCAATTAATGAAAAATATGATTTTTTCAATGGCAGCTCCCTTATGCGCATGCGCAATTTTGTTTAAAACTATAATGGTAGGTTCTGTGCCATTACTATCCCGCACATCAAATTTTAACATTGTAGGTCAATTGTTTCGGGAGTTATGCTGACCACACACACACACAATCGAATTTTTTTTTTGGACTCATTACTATACTTTCATTACCCTATGTATATATATGCGTAATTGAAAGTAAAAAATTGTAAATAGTGTCCACTTCTATATTAGAGCCGTCATTGATTATGATCTTATTGAAGAACAGAAAATCAAAATACCCCGGACAATTCATCATGATCCATTATGGTGAATTGTCACGGGCAATTATAAACTCTCCAAACGATAGTTGCAACATTTCATGATTGCAATTTTGTTTTATTAATTTATATTGCTTTTAACTCGTTTTAAAGGCCATACAAGTTTGCGAACGGTGTATTTTTTCTTTAAAAATGTATTTGCATTAAAAAAAATTGTTTTATTTTATTTTCCCAAACTTGACAAATGTGCCCCATCTTTTAATGTGCGACTTTGTACACTACTTTAGTACAAGCACCTGCTTAGCTTAATATATATTGCTTCTAACTTGTTTTATAGGCCATACTGTATTTTTGTCTTTAAAATATTAAAAAAACTGTTTTATTTTATTGTTCCAGTCGTGACAAATGTGCCCCACCTTTTAATGTACGCCTTTGTAGACTACTTTAGTACGAGCACCTGTTTAGCCATCACTCCTTTAAATTTACTTGTAGTTTGCTTTTGCAAGCGATTTTTTTTACCGAATGCAATACTTTTATTACCCTTTCGTTAACGTGTCAGCAATCGAAAATAAAAAGTTCCATTAACGTTCCGAAAACATACGAGACATTAAAACACTCTTCCATTTCCTAGAATAAAATTAAAATTCTGGAATAATTTTCTCTTTTCCCAACTCTTTTCTACGATGAATTAAAAACGCAAGCCGAACGACTATTAAGCTGCGGAGCAATGACGAAAAAACAAAAACAGGTGACGCGATTATGTCATAGGTGGAAAAGTTGAGGAGAGGAGGGGACTACATTAAAGGTGTGATTTAGTTGTCGGCGTTTCAATGGCTTAATGGTGCCTTCTTTGCCACTTTATCGGCTTTTAAGAGTGCGATTTCCATCATTTAGCCGCGGATTTCCGATATGGCTCATGGGGACATATGGGGGGGGGGGGGGGAGTTTTTTGGGGGAGAGGGGTCTTGAGAAGGGAAGAGGGGATGTAGATAAATTGATG
Source organism: Linyphia triangularis (assembly GCA_963978545.1). Taxonomy (NCBI): domain Eukaryota; kingdom Metazoa; phylum Arthropoda; class Arachnida; order Araneae; family Linyphiidae; genus Linyphia; species Linyphia triangularis. The sequence continues at coordinate 35,014,878 of OZ021730.1, forward strand.
CAGGTGTGATTGGAAGTCGGATAGTTGGAGTTTTATTTAAATTTTTGTGACTCGTGAAAATCGTATTCAAAATACCTACCGAATATTAATGATTTTTACTTTAAATTACTCGTATTCTTACATAGCGTAATAAAAGGATACCATTCGGTAAAAAAAAAAAAGGGGGGGGGGGGGAATCCAATTTTTTTTTTCATTTCTCCACATTCGGGACCACTCTGACCTCAAAAAAGTGATCTAAGAAAAAAATAAAAATAAAAATGGCTGTAAGTGTGTCTGTGTGTACGTCGTCAGCATAACTCCCGGACAAAATGACTTATGATGTTAAAATTTTGTGTGCTGGTTAGTGGTGGCTATGGGACCTACTACTAAGGTTTTCGTCGAAATTGCGCATGCGTATAAGGTTGAAATCATGAAAAATCATGTTTTTCAGCAACTTCTACAAAACAGCTCTAAGGATTTTGATTACAATCTCTGTGCTAATGCCTCTTGGAGTGTTCTAATCGTTCCTGTCTTCGTAATTCCCGTAGAAATGAGATAAAAGTCTAAAAAGTTGAAAAAAGAGTGCCTTTAACATAGATCTCTCTGTCTTTCAACATCACCTATCAACGATTGATTTTTTTCTGTTTCACGCACAAGAAATGACAATGGAATTTATATCGAATAACATCACTAATTTCATCATTTTGGCAGGTTTTTTTCCCCATGTAAAAGTAATTGCTTAAAATATCGCCAAACAGGCCATTTTTATTTAAATGATTAAAAATATGAAAGAGGTAAACAACACCATAAATTTGAATGAAATGACCAATATTATAGTGTAATTGAAAGTTGTGAGATGTTCTACACACCAAGTTTACTTCCTCTTGGTTACCTGATGGTAAAGCAAAGAAAGGGCGACCCAAGAACGATATATCTTGGGATGGTCAAGCTGGGGAAATGCAAGAGAAACTGCACTGGAAAATTCAAAAGTAAATTTATTGAGTCAAATTCTTCTTAATGACATATTTATTAATGATATTTAGAAGTGTATGGACTTCATTTGAATTTTTTTTTTTTTTTTTAAATTCTTTTTCGGAATTTACTTATATTCTCAAAATTTCATAAATACAAAATCTATTCACAGAGCGCCGACCAAACGGCATAGTGGTTAGCGTGTTAGCTTCTAGACCACGAGGCTGAGGGTTCGAGTCCCGTGTTAGGCATGGATGTTTGTAAATGTATGTTGACTTGTCTAATGACGAATGTTTCGGCACATTCTCGTGTTGCTGACGGCACCAGATAATCTGAATACAACCAACTATTCACAGAGCAACAAATTTTATTTAATTTTAACTAATTGAAATTAATAATTCTGTATATTAATAATTTCTAATAACGCTTAATAATAAGCCATAATTCTTTTAAAAACGAATCTCATTTTATTGGTTATTATTCAAGTTCCTGATAAGGCAAATGAAGATTTTTCTCGCCTGATCATTATCGAGCTTTGATAACTGCAGTGGTTTTTTACTTTGGGGGGGGGGGGGGAGCAAGAGTTATACTGCGCCAAGACATCGTTTAATCAAGATATGAGGAAAGGAGGAATACTTTCCGGAAGGTTTTTCAGAGGACAATACAAAAAATGGAGAAAAGAGTTTTAAGTTATTTAACTTTTCATGAATTAGATCCTTTTCTTTTCTAAAGATTCTGACTATAATTTTATGTATTTTTCATTTTCTACTTCTGGTTCATTAATTACTTTTAAGAAGGAAATAGGCAAACTTACACGTTTATTATATCAAAACAATAAGCCTAAAAGTATAAAAGGAGTAAATGAAATATTTTGAAATGACTTTAAAATATACGAGCATGTGTTCCTTTGTACCGTAGAATATTTGGTGTAGAAAGTTTACAGTTTATAAAAAACCAACAGCAATGAATTTTTAATATCTTTGAAATGGTATCTTGGACTTGTGATTAAAAAGTTCTTTTACGATTAAAATTTCTTCAGTTATACATACATTTTTTTTTTAAAGATTTTTTTTTTTTTTTTTTTACCCTTTTAACCTTCCACTCTATATTTTTCGTTTACAAATGTCTATTATGTAAAGAATACGTCGCAAATATTAAGAAAAATGCAGTTCCAGATGTTAAAATCTTAAAACTAAACGAAAATTTTTAATGGGAAATTTTTATCAACATATTTGTATTAATGTAGTTTATTTTTGTTCTCAAAATTTTACTTCTTGATTTGTAATTCAAGCAGACCATTTTTAATAAGTCTGTGCAACCATATTTTCAACTTTTTCAATAACGAACGTGATCGTAAAACATCTGAGGAGTGTTTCTATTTCAGAAGTCTGTGTTTAGTTAGATTTGCAAAAAGATTCTGGGTTATTTTTCACTTAATTTCTTCCATTCAGAACAAAATTATAACAGCACTTGAATAGTTGAACAGAAGAGTGGCCATTGTCAGGACTATACTTTTTGTATTATCAAAACATTTTAAATAAACGACAAGCAAGACGTATTTTGTTATTCGAACTATGTGTTAGAATTTACTTGTATTTTATTTTGTTTTGCTTCTTCGTCGCATCTCTATATATATAAGGCAAAGCCCTCACTCACTCACTCACTCACTCACTCACTCACTCACTGACTCACTGACTCACTCATCACTAATTCTCCCACTTCCCACATAGTCACAACTCTGAAAATCGGCACAAATATCAACAATGGTAAAAATAGAAAAAGTAAACTATTCCGATCTCGATTAACACACTTTAAGGGGTCGAAAAGGGGTCAAACGTTCCAAACGGGGGACATTCGAAAATCCTACTTCCCACATAGTCACAACTCTGAAAATCGGCACAAATATCAACAATGGTGAAAATAGAAAAAGTAAACTATTCCGATCTCGATTAACACACTTTAAGGGGTCGAAAAGGGGTCAAACGTTCCAAACGGGGGACATTCGAAAATCCTACTTCCCACATAGTCACAACTCTGAAAATCGGCACAAATATCAACAATGGTAAAAATAGAAAAAGTAAACTATTCCGATCTCGATTAACACACTTTAAGGGGTCGAAAAGGGGTCAAACGTTCCAAACGGGGGACATTCGAAAATCCTACTTCCCACATAGTCACAACTCTGAAAATCGGCACAAATATCAACAATGGTAAAAATAGAAAAAGTAAACTATTCCGATCTCGATTAACACACTTTAAGGGGTCGAAAAGGGGTCAAACGTTCCAAACGGGGGACATTCGAAAATCCTACTTCCCACATAGTCACAACTCTGAAAATCGGCACAAATATCAACAATGGTGAAAATAGAAAAAGTAAACTATTCCGATCTCGATTAACACACTTTAAGGGGTCGAAAAGGGGTCAAACGTTCCAAACGGGGGACATTCGAAAATCCTACTTCCCACATAGTCACAACTCTGAAAATCGGCACAAATATCAACAATGGTAAAAATAGAAAAAGTAAACTATTCCGATCTCGATTAACACACTTTAAGTGGTCGAAAAGGGGTTAAATGTTCCAAACGAGGGATATCCGAATGTTCCTCTTCCAATGTAGTCATTTTTCTGATATTTTTTTGCAAATGTTAAAAAAATAAGTCATTCCAATATCGATTAACGAATTTTTAAGGGATGAAAAGACGACGCAACATTGAAACTATACGAGGATTAACTTAATGTCTAATTAACTTAATTCCAATACAGCTACTACTTTGAAATTTAGAACTAAGAGCAAACATAAACACAATAAACTATTCCAGTTTACTATTCACAATTATAAATTTCGTTTAAAATGTCAACAAAGGAAAGTTCCTATTTTGATAAATCAATTTGTCGGGATCGAAAAGGGAGCAAACGTCTGAAGTGTAGAATACATGAATGTCTTTTGATCGCTAAAATGCTAATGGTAAAATTTCGTAGCGCAGCACGGGTATTCAGCTAGTATATTTATAGTTAGAACCTTTGCATTTTAAATAAATACATACTTATACGTAATTTCATTCTATTTAGTTTATGAGGAACGCTGACTTTGTGTGACAATAAACTACTTTACTACCTAATAAGTTATACTTTCTTTGACTTTTGCGCAGGGAGTAAATATCGAGGATAATACTTTACTATATTTATACTTCTTTTTACAAAGAAAATATAGTTATTGAAAATTAATAATTGTGCTGTTTTCATTCCATTTCCTTCATCGAATTAGGATTTTTTTCTTCAACAATGCCGGTAATATCACTTCTGCTCCTAAATGTCTCCATTATTATGTTATGCCAACTTTCAACTTTAATTTCACTGCAACCTATTTTCCACTTTTCATTTATTATTGTCTTCAAAAGTTAATTTTTTTACTTTCAATTACCCATATGTATACGTAGGGTAATGAAAGTATAGCATTCAATAAAAAAATAAAATAAAAAAAAGATTTTTTTTGTATTTCTCCACGTTTTGGAACATCCTGATTTTAAAAAAGTTATCTAGAAAAAATGTCTGTCTGTGTGTACGTGGTCAGCAAAAATCCCGAACAAATTGACCTACGATGTTCAAATTTGGTGAGCAGGTTGGTGATGGCCTAAGGACCTACCATTAAGGTTTTCGTCAAAATCAAGCATGCGCATGAAGTAGCTGCCATTGAAAAAAATCATGTTTTTCAATGATTGCTAATAAACGGCTCAAATGATTTTGATCAAAATCACTGTGGTAATGCCTCTTAAGGTGTTCTAAACATCCCCACCTGCGAAATTAAAAAAAAAAAAAAGAAGCTTTAATGGCGTAAAAAGTTCAAAAACGAATGCCTTCACACAAAGTTCTCTGTGTTTGAACATCGCTTATCAGCGATCGTTTTTTCTCCTCTTCTCAGTTTAAGAAAGGATAATATAAGTATGGAGAAAATTAAATTATGGAGAAAATTAATTAATTAAATATCGAAAGAAGAAAAATCGTAAAAACAGTGGAATTGTGACGTAACCGCAAAACGTTCCAACATTGGCTGGTTAGATTTGACATTACAATCCGATGGAAAATTTCCTCCTTCATTTGCTTACCTACGACGACCTACGAATTTCCTAGGAGCTGACATTCGTAGTGTAAAATCTGAAAGGTATGTACCTATTTTACAAACAGTTTTTCATTTGTCTTTAACTTGATTGAATATGACTTATTTTTATTGTAAGTTTTTATTTTCAATTATCATTCCATCCAGTTAAACTGAAGAACATTGCAGAGAAAACTCGCCAATATTTTCGGAGCTCAAAATTTTACATACTTAACGAACTGTTCGAAACGAATCGTATTTAACCAAAAACTGTATATTCAATTAAAATTCCTGTTCAAGAGTTTTCATTCCGTTCTTGTACAAGTCATTCTTATACAAGTTCATTTGATTCTTGTACAAGAAACAAATGACTTTTTCCTTACTCATAAATTTTTTGGTGCTATTTTGAAAACTTTCAGTCCATTTTTAAACAGCTCTTTACTCCTAAGAAAGTTATAAAAACACTAGTTTTCCATAGTGCAGTTGTATTCAGTATTATTTTTAAAATAAAAATTTCAAATTGAGGGATTCGAATGGTAGAAGTTACCACATTTTTTACTAATAAGTGAAATGTCTGTAACTTGACTTTCTATGTAACTGCCATGAAAATCCAATAGTGTAAAAAGAAAGTTAGCCATTACTTTCAATATAGCATTTTTTTTTATTTAAAGCATTTTTTTTAATTTTTTTTCAGTTCAGATTAATTTATATCTCGCTAGAAATATTAGTTTCCCATTTTCAAGAACTCTCTTACTTCTTTGAACAACTTGCATATCTCTCATCCACAAAGTTGGCGACATTTATTACCAAGAAAATAAAATGGTTTGTTTTAACAAATTCTTTCAAATTGTCAAAGCAGAATAGAAGTCAACGACAATTTAGTTTTGTTAATACATTTAATTTAATTTTGTTTGTATATTCCTATTCAATTAAAACGCTGATCCAATTTTCTTTGGCCTGCTTTTTTTAAAAATAATTTTACTTTAGTAAAAACAGTCGGGCGATGTTCGCACACACTCCGCAAGGACGAACTCTTATTATCTTGAAAGGCTTAAAAAGTTACTACAAACTGGATTGTTAAATGGAATAAATAAAATATACTGTCACACACACAAAAGAAAAGAATTTACCATTATTACGGTGAAATATAAAATCTTATTTTAGAATGATGCTTGTTGTTCCTTTTTGACTACGAGCCATTTTAAATAGTAAATAGATTATAATGAATTGAGAAAACAAATATTATAGCCAATCGATTTTTACATGTTTCCAGAATAAAAAAATTAAAATAAAGTGTCGGAAAAAAATTCAATTAATGAAATTAATCAGAAAATGTGGGACACGAACACATTTATGGAATTTTTTTTCTTTAGTTTTAAGAATTTGTATTTTTATAAAAATATGAATTCATAAAAACTATACAATATATTTTTTTTAAAGTATTAGGTTTGATTCAGAATTAAATAAAGATTTGATAAAAAAAATATACGAATTAATATTCGAATTCAATTCCAGGCTACAGGACTTTTTCTTTAAACTGTACGAAAACTTTTTCGAGTCACTGTATATCATGAGCTACTCTAAATGATAGAATTCCAAAATAATTAAATCATTATGTAAAAATAAAAGTAATAGATGTAAAATACTCAGATAAAAATGATTTTCACAAACGTATAGGGTAGTTTTTGCAGAAACATCGTCCCGTTTAATGGCTTTACACCACTTTTTGGGGATATCTGTGTGTTTAAGAACACTCATAAATAATTTAGAAGTGTTGGTGATTGAAGTATTCCTACATTTCGGGACGAAGCAATGTTTGTACGCTGAATTTGAGGACATAATTTTAAATAGATTAAAAGAATACAAGATTAAAAAAAAAAGAAGCTAAACGTGCTATAGCAATGTGAAAAATTCACGATAGTTTCCAAGATCGCACGAAACAAAAATAGGATTATGACGTAGGAAGACGTCACAGCTAAGTAGTCTCGTTTTTGCCTCGCTTTTAAAAGTGGGAAATTGAAACTCGTATAGCTCGAGAAATATTGAACGGATTTCAAAAAATTTTCTAGTTTTGGTTGTCTTTCGTCACTCTTAATAAAATAAAAAATAATAATAATAAAAAAAAATAAAAATAAAAAAAAAAATGCTCAACTTGTCTATTATCGAAAAGTATATCGCCAAAATTCTCATTTTAAGGAAGATTTTTTTTTTGTTGATAAAAACTAAGACCCATATTTCAATTATTGCAAAAAAGTATTGCCAAACTGGCCATTTTTCTAAACGAATGGCGGAAGTATAAAAACGGTAAATGACACAAATCAACATCAGTAATATAGTGTAATTGAAAATTGCGCGATGTTCTACACCCCTAGATTTTAGTTTTAAATAGCTGTAGAAGTGCATTTTCATGACCTTCCCTTACTGTACCCATTGCATCTGATTTGAAAAGATTATTAGATAATTTAAGATATTTTGTCAAAATAAAGAAACTACTAGGGAGAGATGACAAATTATGGAAATTTCTACTCTTAAAGGCACTGTATAAGAACATGAATTAAAAAATTGTTGAGAATAGAAAAAACTCTAATAAGTGCCGTTCAGTTTATGACACACAGTCGCCGACACCGAGAAACGTCATCAACAAGTGCATCTGGTGTCCGCCGCTGGAAAAGCCACGCGGTTTGTTTCGTTTTTCAACAGGCAAACTGACCGGTGTTTCAACACTTTCTGTTCATCTTACACAAACGGGGGCTGAGTGCAAATTGCTGGATTCCAAATAACGAAATAATTACCAAATAAAGAGAGATCAGCAGTCATCCTTGTCTAATGAAAAAAATGCTAAGATTTAAAATAAAATTAAAAAAAAAAAAAAAAAAAAAGGAAAAAAGGAAGTAAATATTATTTAAAATAATTTAACCTATAAAAACGAATTTTTTAATTTAAATCCTTTATAGGTATTGATAATTTTTATATTCATTAAAGTAGCGCCATTTCTGTTATCAGTGTGTGCTTGGTGTTTGCATCTTATTCTAAAATTGAAAAATATCTCTATCAGCAAAATATGTAGTAAATTACTTTTCAAAATTTATTCATTGAAATTGAATGCGAATTTATGCATTCACATTCACATATCTTTTATTTATTTTGATTAAAACAATTTGGCAAAAGGAAAGATTTTCTTCAATGATCAGTTAAATGGGATTATTAATATTCCAAAACGATTATAGCAACGTGTGTAAAAGTTACCTTTTATTAAGTGACGCCCCCAAAAAATTTATAGAATGCATTGTCATTGACATCGAATCTATCTGTCAAGTTTCAGCCCGATTGGATGATGGCGATGCCATTAATTAGGCAGATTTGCCCACCATCTACACACACGCACACACACACACACACACACACACACACACACACACACACACACACACACACACACACACACACACACACACACACACACACACACACACACACACACATAATCGAAGTTAACATATAAGGGATTTCAAAATGCATAGTTGGCGGTCGTTCTTAAGAAAGAATCGTCATCATACCTTTTCTTTACAAACTCAATGCTTCATATTTTCAAAGTCTTCATACAAACTTTGATTTTTTGTGTTTGTGGCGGACAAATCTGCAGAAGGCTAATTAACGCATTTCCCGTCGTTTAATTGAGCTGAAACGACGCATAGATTTGTTGATGACGATACATTATATTAAGTTTTTGGGGGTGTCACAAAAAAGCAGTTTTTACACACGCTTTTATTGATGTTTCTCAGGGCAAAATTAACCCTCTTGCCGTCATCCAATCGAGCTGAAATGGCAGATAGATTACTCTTCGATAAGAATGAAAAAAAAAAAAAAAAAAAAAAAAAAAATTGAAGTTATTTTTTTTTTCGAATTTCGTTATATGATTTTTATTACTTTTGTAATGCCTACTATAAAAATTCATATTTTTTAAATTAATACTTTGATAGCTTATAGTGGGCAATAAAATCAAATATTTGTTAATCGAAATATTTGATTAATAAATGAGTTACAAATTAAGCAAAGAGTTACGTTATTTTTTAAAGAGATTCTTAATTTACTAATGACTTGTTTACAATATTAACTCTAACCTTCTAGCTTGAATTTTTTTTGAAGAAATTATATCTAGAACCATATCATTAGACATTTTTATGTTTCTGTGAATAAATAAAAGTGACAGTCCGTTCAACTTCGCTCATAGAATTTCTTAAATATGATTTTAATGATCGTAAAGTTGTAAAACTTCTTTTTGCAGGTACGATTGAAACTGGCAGAATGTGCAAAATTTTTCAATAGTTGACTTATATTCCGAAATATGTTTATAGAACATTGCGCAAAACAATGGTAGTAGAAGGTCTTCCTAAACGGCGAATAGAGCTCCATTTTATCTTCCATATTTTTCATTTTGGTTCAGGCAAATCGCTTTCATAAATTCTACCAGATTTTCTATGTTAGAAAATACTACACTGTTTGTGTTAATTGTCTGTGGTTTTTTTAGAAAAATATTCTTCCAAAACGTATACCAAACTTCGTATCTCCTTTGAAGTGCACTATTGAACAAATTTCTACTTCCATGAACCATGATCATCAAGAATTAAACCAAATTTGTCTAATATATTTTACAGAGCACTTTGCTGCCTTAAAAATTTTTAGGATGTTCAGTACGGATTCGTCAAATTTAGATTGATTACATTCATAGCATGAAAGAAACTCGCGTTAAAAAGTGAACGGTAAAAACCATGTTGTATATAGTTTTAATTCATATCTTTCACATATTCATTCACTTATTATGTACATAAATTAAATAATTGTGTTACTTTTGAATGCCAGTATTAGCCTTTTGCTGACTACACTCATAATAAACAACGCATGAGATATTCTTTATTGTCTTTATTTTTTTTCTTTCTCTATTTCACTCTGAATAATGTAGCTTATCAGCTACCGCTCCGGATATTTTCGCCCAAGAAGTCTGTCTCATGGACGTAAAGCAACATATTGTTTTGAAACACACCAAACATTTTACCAGACGTTAACAACAATGGTAAGAAGTGTTTCGCAATAAAGATACAAACAAAAAAATTGTGAATTGGGAAAATTTTCAAAGTTAATTTCAAGTACTAATTTTTTCTTATAAAAAACGAAAACTGAAGGGATTTTAAGCCTTTCATTATAATACAAAAACAGGAATTATAGGGAAAAGCTTGTTAGAAATATTAATACTTACCGAAAGGAATTTTCGGCATATGCTAGTGGATGAGAAAATTCTGCTATGGGCCCATTAGAATGTGGCGAACTTAATACAATTTGAGATGGTTACAGAATACCAGATATTTCAAATAAGTTCTTAATCAATATCTTAAAAAAAAAAAAAAAAAAAATCACTGATGGAATGCTGATTTTGAGGAAATTCAGGAATTCAGATATAACTCAGAAAGTATTTTTTTTTTTTAAAAAAAAAACTTTTATTGTTTTAAAATTTTCAGCTGTAAAAATGGGAGTCGGCAACATAAGGTGGAACTCTAAAACAAATAGAACAACCCTAATGCAGCGCTTCCATTTTGCAACAAAATTTATAAAAGAATATTTATAACGGAAATAGACTATAAAACTATATGTTACAAAATTTGCATAGCTTTTTAAATTGAACAGATTTTTCTTACTACAGCATTTCCCTCCATAAATAATAAGATAAAATAAAGTTTTAAATATATTTAAAAAAAAAAAAAAAAAAAAAAAAAAAAAATTATTTGTATATTTTCTTTCCATAGTGGACTTAATGCCCTGTGTTACTTGGAATAGGGCTTTAAAAAAAAAAATTAAAATTTTTTTTTTTTACCCTTTTTTTCGATACTTTTTATCGGATAAATTACACTTTTTGGGGCTAAGAAGATTCAAGAAACTGTGTTGAACATTTTTAATTAAGTGTCGTTACTTTTAACATACAACGATTTTAATCAAGCATAGTTTCATTTATCACGAATGAAGTTGACAAACATTGTTGCATTAAAAACTATTGTGTCTTTTTTACCCCATTAACACAATGCAATATTTTCATAATTCCATAAATTCGATACAAATATTGCAGATTTCTATCATATGTAACGAAAAATTCTAGAACTGATAAACGAAATTTTAAATATAATAAAGTCAAAACAATATTATTAACACAATAGATATAGCTTCCTGATGATTTTTTGTCCTGCAGTAGCGCTATCTGAGGGTTAAGAAACAATGAAGATATCATTATTGAAATTTAAATTTGAATAATTTATTTTTAAACACCACTAAATTAAATATATTTTTAATATATATAAATTTTTCATATTTTAGTATACAAATTATAGAGATGTGGTATGAGCCGAAATTTAATTTGAAAGTGCTTTTGAATATTTATGTTTGATGATGTTAAACACAGCATAATGATTACGATTGCTGCAGGAAATGTCATCTGAGTACTAGAGCTCAGAGACCATACGGAATGCAATGTCGAGGTGTAACAATTACAGTAGTCCACATTGACCCAAACAGTGATAATGGATTTTTTGAAAAGGAAAGAAATCTTTTTTTTAACCAGTCTTAATTATGGTTACAAACGCAGATTTGTCCTTGAGACAGAAAATCGAAGGCTAATGTCAATTGTTCTTCTTCCTTCTGTTTAATTTACATGATCATGTGTTTAAATAAATAAAAAAAAATAAAAAAATAATAATAATAAAAAAAAAAAAAACTCCTGGTTTTGGACCCTTATTTATCAACTTTAAAAAAATAAAAATGTCGCGAAAAAAGCTAAATGTCGCAAAGTTGTACAAAACATTTTTGTGAGAGGGAATGTATATTGTGGACAACTTGGAGGCGAGTTTTTTAACAATAAGCAAATCAAAAGAAGTTATTAAATATTGCATACATAATTTTTTGGTACTTTTCCGTTAAAGGGGGCCGTTGACAATATATAAAATATTGGTATAACTTTCAAGTGCAGTACGGATTCTGCGCCAAGGTGATTTTCAGCAATAAATGGCAGCAGCCACCATTTTTTAATAATACATGAACTGCCTATGGTTGCTATAATTTGGCGCGGTTTTATGTACACAATTCTTGGCACAGAGTTGTACTTGTAAATACCAACGGCCTACCCTTCTCTCTCTCTCTCTCTCAATAACACACCAGATCTCAAAAAGAAAACAATCAAAGTTGCCGGGTTCGAATCCTGGGTTGAAGATGGAAGATGGAAGTTCGTTGTAGCTCGGAGTGCATCTAAGTTGGTTGTAATCAGATTATCTGGCGCCGTCAGCAACACGAGGGCTATAATGCGCCGAAACATTTCGTCATTTAACAAACCAACATACATTTACAAACACCCATGCCTAACACGGGACTCAAACCCGCAACCTCCCGGTCTAGAAGCCAGCACGCTAACCACTATACCGTTTGGTCGGCCGGAGTGCATCTAAGACTGGACTGATGAGCCATTATTGTACACAAAAAATAAGTCGTTGAGTGTACAAACCAACCAATACAACAAGCCCAGAATGCTTTACAAGTTAGTTTATAAATTTTAATTGATAAATCATTTGATTTCCTCAACCAATTTTAAAATATTTTTAAAAACTTTTTATTTTTATTTTAGCACACATTGGTTTGTTGTAGAACAAGGGTACGAAAAAGAATTGCATTGTCTTCAATTGATTTACGCCACATTTTAGTTTTTTCAAAACTGTAATATTTACAGGAAAAATGTCTTCTTATTGATTTAAATTACTTACCATTCGGAAATAAAATTAATTTTTTAAAATATTAAAGTTTCGACCTTGTTAATTGTAGCTACATTGCCCCCTCCCCCTCCCCTCCAGAAATAATCCAGCCTGTGCCAAGCTTTTACATATTTGCTTTTTCGGGAGGATACCCAATTCGAACGCAGCTAATAGACGATCCCCGAAATGTTCGGATAGTTAAAACACCCTTTGCCATTCTGGATTCAGCAGAATTCCGCTGGGGGACAGACGGATCCCATCTTCAATGTCCCTTCCGATCGTCTGCACGAAAAACTCGTTCCGAAACTGTCGTCTGCAACCATCGCTTCGACATCGTTTGCAACAGATCCATCTTCAAAGTAAGTTTGCCGCTCTTTAATGGCTTAATTAATCTTCAATTTAAAATAGAAAGGAATTTTATAAATTGCTGCTTCATTTTATCGTCTGCAAGTAATACTAGGGTGAAAAAAATGGTTAATGAAATTTGGTGCACCACTCGAAATACTTGCCCAAACATAGATAAGTTAAAATTAAATAAATAAAATACGCTTTTTTTAAATTTTAATATACATTTTTTAAATTTAGAAAATTTTATTTTTAATTACGTTGCGTTTGGTACCAAATGCAATCTACAATTGAGAAGATTTCAAAAATAATTGTGTCGTTTGCAATCATTTTGGAACTAAAATATCTAATTAAATCTCATAAAATACCTGTCGTGACCCTTAATTTTTAAACTTACAAACCCAGAAATTTAAAGTCTATAGTTAATTATCTGATGTCCCATTACCATGGCGAACCAGCAGAAAGATATCATATTTCTAAAACCATTCAAATGACAATAATTTATCTTCTTTCTATTTAGAATGTCTATTTATTTGAATCGAAACACTGTTTTGCAAAATTTTCTGATTCATTATTCAGTAAAAATGGTATATTTTTTTGTAAGCAAATTTTGTGATTACAGAACGTAAATTCGAACACTAGTATCAACTTTCGAATAAATTTTGGAATTTCGATTTTGTTGTCCGTTTTGTATGAATAAATTATTAATACTAATAGTCTGAGAGGCGATAGCAATTTCCGGTACCTAATCGAACATCATTCTGAATTTGTTCATAGAATGTAGAGAAATCCAAGCAGATTATAAATATATTCGTCTGCTTGGGCCAAAATTGGCCGAAACTGCTCCAAAATCAACTTTGAATGATTTTTATTACTATTTTTTTTTTTTATTTGAATATGACTTTGAATTTGTCCTAACTTGTCGAATAATGAGTATTCGGTTTTGTTTGGTAAACCACCGCCTTTTAACTTTCAATAATCAGTGACGTAATATTTATTGCCAACTGGACTCACTTTTAAAAGATCCAAGTATTTGGCGCCAGAGAAGTGAAATCGTCTGAACCCATACCTATTGAAAATAAAGAGTAGTATGATATACAAGAAAAAGAATGCGTATTGTTTGGCTAGTTATGACATATTTGGCTGTAGGATTTTGTTCAACTCATTCAAAGAATGACGTTCGACGAAATACCTTAACTTACTGTTGCCTATCTTTTTTTTTAAACTTTCATCTACACGAATCAAAGTTTGAAAATGTTATTTGAATGGAATAAGGAATTTACTTAATTTATAAAAAGTTCTACGTGAGAAAAGAAATATCAGAAGAAATTTTTACATAGCTTTGTCGAACAATCTCAATGTTGTTAAACAGAAATCCACCAAGCACATAATAATTACTTTTCCAACTTAATAAATTTTTTTAAATGAAAATGTATGACAAATTTTCCAAACTTATTCATCACTTAAATATTATAATTGTATTGTATTTTAGCAAGGGGCGCAGTGAGTTTTCTAAAAAAAATTAGATAGGAATTTTAGGACAAATTCTAAAAATTTCAGGAACATTTTGGGAATAATTCGAAAAATTTCATGAAAAGTTCCAAAAATTTTAGGGAAATTCTAAAAATTATAGGTGGAAATTAAAAATATTTTAGGGAAAATTCCAAAAATTTTGGGGGAAATTCCAATTATTTTAGAGGAAATTCCTATTATTTTAAAGGAAATTTTAAGAAATTCAGGGATATTTATTTTAAAGCTGACATACATTCTTTTCAAATCATTTTTCCATGTAAAAAAAAAAAAAAAAAAAAAAAAAAAAAATGCCAATTTTCAAAAAATTAAGTACTTAATAATTAAAGTCTCAGAAAAATTCTCGTCTGGAGAATTATCTGAGTGTTTTCGCGGGTGTCAGGTAAAAATCGGGAAATTTTCAAGGTTTTTAATTTTTTTAGGAATCCTCTAAAAACTTAAGAACAATTTTAGGAATTTTAGAAAGAAACAAAATTTAAAGAGTATTATAAATTTTGGGGTGAATGCGACCCCTGGATTAACTGAGGATGTGAGAAAATGAAGAGAGAAGAAAGGTGAAATGAAGTCCTTGGCACTTTCTGGAAAATTTTTAGGTTGTCACATCGCGGGAGACCTATTATTAGTTTAACGATACTTTTTATAACTCAGGCATGGGCGGCGGCAGGCCCCTTGGATTTTGAAAATTAAAAATGATCTGAAGGAAAGTGATAATTTACTGGAAATATAAAAATAATATAGGTTTAAAAAGAAAAAATGGATTAGAAATGTAATACATAATGAAACATTAGAATTTCATTATTATTTCTAATTGAAATAATTTAGGTTTAAAAAAAATTAACCGGCTTACATACTCTTGTATCTCAGCTGCAACTCCCCCCCCCCCAAAAAAAAAACCCTGCATCGTCCATGAACTCTCAAAGATAAATTGACTGAGAGGCGACTGCAATTTTTGGACCCCATCGAACATCATTCGGAATTTTTTATAGAAGTTGGAGAAAAGTGAGTAGATTACGAATCCACTGGTCTGTCGTGGCAAAATTAGCCGAAATTGATCAAAAATCGACTTGGAATGAGTTGAACTAAAATCCGATTGCCAAATATGTCATAACTTGCCAAAAAGAGAACAATCTTTTTCGTCTGGCAACCCACTGCATTTTGATTTTCAATGAGAAAAAGCGCAAACGATTTCTGATCTCTGGCTCGGAAAACTTGTATCTTTTAAAAGTAAGCCAAATTGGCGACATCAGTTACGTGATCAGTGACGTAATGTTTTTTGCCAATTTGGTTCATTTGTGAAAGATGCAAGTAAGTCATAGCCACACATCCGAATCGTCTGCAACCTCCTTAATTGAAAATTAAAGAGTGAGGGTTACCAAATAAAAAAATGCTCATTATTTGGCAAGTTATGGCGCATTTGGCAATTGGATTTAGTTCAACTTATTAAAAGTCGATTTTTGACCAGTTTCGGCCATTTTTGCCACGGCAGACCAGTGGATTCGTAATCTACTCACTTTTCTCCAACTTCTATAAAAAAATTTAGAATGATGTTAGATGGAGTCCAAAAATTGCAGTCACCTCTCAGTCTAAGTTATTAAGTTGTGCATATCAATACAATGTAATAATTTTCACTTCAAATTTTGACTCCAAATTATGGGAGATTCAAAGGAAATTGAATACATTAAGAAACTTTAAGAAGAATCTCGAGTGGCAAACGCACGTCACCGCTTCAGTCGCTGACTTAGGCAAGCTACTCGAAGCGAAAGCCTATGACTCTCATTATACAGAGTCACTCCAGTGGCGCACGTTCGCCACAGTAAAGACGCCCAGGCTAGCCAGATCGAGTCGGGCGGATCAGTATAATAAGATCCATAGGATAGCATGTTTCGCTTAGAGTATGAGCGCCACAAGAGACAGACGCAACCACTAGCAACAGCAGTGGCCCAGGATAATAAGCTTCATAGGATTGCATGTTTCGCCTAGAGTATGAGCGCCACAAGAGACAGACACATCCTCTAGCCACAACAGTGGCCCAATGTCTCCAGAGGATTGCATGTTTTGTTTAAAGTGACTTGTCTGAGTAATTGAAGTGGTGGCCCGCGTTCGCCACTCGAGTGGCTATGTATAATAAGGCTCTATGGAGCTTATTTTACTGGGCTACTGCAGCGTCTAAAGGTTGCGTCTGTCGCTTGTAGCACTTAGACCCTAAGATGCACAGCAGAATGTACAGAAGAGAATTGCCCTATAGTATTTTATAATTAATAGTGATCATCAGCTTGTTACCACCCCAAAGACCGAATGCTTTTTTTGCCGCAACATCTGCCGAAGTATAGTTTTTAAAACAAATTATTAATCTATAATAAAAGCACAAGATCAGTAACAATATTTAATCGTAAAATAATGTGTGGTTTTTATTATCAATTTTCAAAGTTTCTATAAACTAGTGTATAAATACTTTTTACATATTTATTAGCTAGCGATTGCATTTTAAAGTAATACTTCAGCCGAAATTGTGGTAAAAAAAAATGAGCGTTACGCCTATGGGGCAGGCTGATAATCCTGACCCAACTGGAAATTGTTGATAAATTTATTGTTAAATTAATTTCTTTTTATTTCCATTAAAAATTTTCACTGTTTACATGATTTTAACTATACTTTGCATTTGGCAAAACTTTAAACCAGGCGGAAATTCGCAGAATTAAGACCATTGCATCGAATTCGGATATTCCGTGTTGCACGCATTCTTTGCGTGTGTACAACACGGTTCATCCGAATTCAATGCTAAGGTCTTAATAAACATGAATGTAAGAACTATGGAACGGGCTCCTTTCACCATATTAGATTTATACATTTTCGAATACCTTCACCTAATAAGCAATATACACCAGCTTAGTATCCTTGCTTATTAGCAATTTACTGTTAAACTTCTGTTTCACTTACCCGAAAGGATAATGGAATAGATATCGGCGTTTTTATATTTTTTTTATTATTATTTTTTTATTTGTAAAGGTTCTAAATATCGCCATAAATATCGTTAAACAGACCATTTTTTTTTTAATTATTGAAAATATAAAAATGGCTAGTTACACCAATCATGTCAAATATAATTGCATTGCCGAGTGCAATTGAAAGCTGTGTGATATTTCACACGCATATAGATACCAGACAAATTTGACCAAATTCGAAGGGAAAAGCGATTTTAGTAATAACCCCCAAAATTTGATAGAATGCATTCTCATCGACAACGAACAAACCTATCTGCCAAGTTTCAAATTAAATGGATGACGGCAAATGGGTTAATTTGCCTTCATCAAATTTGCAAACAAACAACCGTCTCACGTTCTTTGAAATTAGTTTGAAAATTACAATAAAGCGTAATAGTCATTATTTTATAATTGATTTTTTTTGCCTTAAAAATTCAAAGTTTTTTACTAAGAGCCCTTTTTGCTTCAATTTTTTTTTAAATGTTCTCCTATCTCGATTCAAAGGAGAGGTGTTAGCCACAAGCTTGGGATTTTTGGAGCAATCTCAAACCTGTGGATTGAAATTCTTCTTTCTTAAAACTTTTTGTAACCCTATTATATTTATATTGTTGAAGAAAACGTTTTGTAATAGTACCTTTACTATACTTACTTTGACTTAGTGCCTAGTAGAATTTGATACTTTTTGCCATACTTTTTTCTACCTGTTGGTTTTTAACTTCAACTATAAAGTTAACCCTTTGCACTCGAGCGTCGACCCACAGGGGCCACACGATTGGAAGCCGAAACACGATAGGACCACTAGGTTTGATACGGAAATTTGATGCAAGGCCAATGACCGTGTTTAGTTTCTATGAAGCAAATCCATAAACGCCAACCGAACCAAAAATGTCTCGAGTTGCAAGTCCCTCCGCGCGAAAGAGGCATCGAGTGCAAAGGGTTAATAAAATGTTCTCTGGTTAACAGAGGAGTAGATGTGTTCTTATTCCAACAGGCACTTCGTTACCATGGAAACCTACAAAGTAACAAAGGCGTTTTCGTATATTTATGTTTTTGATATTGTTTTAAAAGTTCTTGTCAACAAGTGGTTATTTACCTAGAGTTATGAACAATATTAGAAGGGAGAGGGGGGGGGGGGGGTGCAGATTATTTACAGTGGGATGAAAAAGGGCTAAAGATTTTGTTCAAACCTTGATTTTTCAAAACTGATAATTGGATTTCCTGCTGAAATATTAGTGATGAGTTATGGATTAATATTTAACTCAAGTAAATAATTCATAATCCGTATTACACTTTTTACTTTCAATTATCCATATTAATAAATAAAATAAAATAAAATATAGTATAACATTTAATAAAAGTATAACAATAACAATAAAAGTATAACATTTGATAAAAAAAAAGGGGGAAAAATCGATTTTTTCCCCCTTCTTCATGTTTTGGAACATTCTGATTTAAAAAAATGGTCTGGAAAAAATTTCTGACAGTGGTCAGCATAACTCCCTAACAAATTGTGACCAGTGTTCACCACTGAGCGGCCCGCAGTCGAAAGAAACTATTATTATTCTCGGTGTGTAGTCAGTTAAATATAATTTTAATTTATATCCTCCGTTTTTTATCTGAAATGGGAGTTTACTACCTAGAAGACTAACTAGAGTTCCAAAACAGGATCACATAATTTATTCATAATTTTTCTCTCCCCCCCCCCCCCCCCCATAGTTATTCATTAAATACTAAAAAATATTTTAAAAATGCCCATTAATTGTTAATATATGTCTATTAATGGTAGGAATCACTGTGGACTTCATATTGCCTGATTATATAGTTTGTTATCACAAAAAGTCTTTTAAATCTAGGACACTTTTAGAACTCGGAACTGGTTTTTTTTTAGAATCGATGACTAGAGTACTTTTTTAAATTAAAACACTTTCAGAAGTATAGTCTTCTTGTAAATTAATCGCATTCTGATGATATTGTTTTCCTATATGAATGTAAATGGTAAAACTTTCCTTCGGTTTTTCTACCTCAGAAAGAGTACTAAGAATGTCCATTGAAATCGAAAGATATACAGCTATTGCTCCTTATCCAGAAGTTTTGTAATCAAGGAGTATTCCAAGTATATTAAGTATATTGTAAGGATAGTCAACAAGCAAACACCTTTAAATTATGTAGGTTCCTTCTCTTATCTTCTTCTTTTTATCAAGGCTTATGGCAGCTACACCACTAACTTATAGAGGCGGGCAGTATGACTTATGTTGGAGACTTTCGCTGGCCGGATTCACCAAAATATATGTCTTTAATTATTATCGATTTTACAATATATAGCATATCTGAAAACTGGAAAAAAATATTATCTTAATAAAATATTGATGAGATTTTTTTTTTGTGTGTGTGTGTGTTTCAAAAAATTAAAAAATCTGTATATTTTTTATTATTAGTAAATCAAAGTCTAAAAAAGAAATTAGTTTTTTGTTTCAACGTAACAATGCGATTTGAGCTAACTTTTAATTAAAGTATTTAAATTACTGACGATTATATAATATAAAATATCATAGACGATGGCGGTCGAAATCATTCAGTTTATTTTATGATAGAGTCGATATCTTTAGGAGTATTTGTTGCAGAAATTGTCCAAATGCGATTCAGTTAAGTTATTCCTGCATATATCTTTGATGAAAACCACCTGGCTGAAAGCTTCTTTATATAGTTTCTCCGTGCACGTAATGGAAAACTTTGTCCTACATTGCTAACTCATATTATTTCGGATAAATTACGATTATGGGGAAAAAAAAAGTCAATACCGTGAAATTTGATTTTTTTTTTTTTTTTTTAAATTTTCTGTAGTGCCGGCGGGCCGCAGAAAAATCTGTCGCGGGCCAAATCTGGCACGCGGGCCGCGTAGTATTTAACGCTGGCCTATGGGGACTATGGCACCTCTTCAAGCTTTCAAGCATTTTGTACCAACCCCATTACCTGAAGGTCGGTAGTGGGCAGTACTGCACAAGATGTTAGCATACACTCGCTCGTGAGAAGGAAGTGCGCTAGTATACTTATAAAAACCGAAGAGTTCATTTTTACCTCTTTTCGGTAGCTCTATTGACAGTATGTTGAACATCTTAATTTAAAAACAATACAAAGCAGAAGATTCCAGCAGAAGAATTGGCTCTTCCACCTCCCCATGGTATTGATTTGTATGGGAATTCGGGGTCTTTGAGACCACGACTGATTTAACGTGCCCTAGTCACCATTAGTGAACACGGTGGTCTTTAGTCGGTCCCAGGCCCTGAGCACGTCAGCTTCAAGATGGTGAGTACTGAACCAGGATCGAACTCACAATCTCCTGGTTGCGAGAACATTACCTCTACCGACTGGGCTGCGCAGCCCATGTAGGTTAAAAGATTAATGTGCGCTAAAAAAAATTATTTACATCAAACAAGCTAATATGGGTTTAGAAGTAATCTGAAGAAATAAATGATTATTTTATGAAAATTTAATTTAATTGCACATTTAAGTGCCTTTGAAAGAATTTCACCCAACAAACTTAACAAATACTATTATGGTAAGTATTCTAAATTCGTAAATTGTCAGATATCGACATACATAAGCAATATACAAATATAGATACCTCAAAATTGAGTTGAGTTTTTTTCAATTTAAAGAAAATGTTGCATAGTTTGCCAATTTAAAATTTTAATTAAATGAAATGCTCAATAAATAAAATAGAATATTTATTAAATAACTGAAATTTAATATTTCAATAAATGTACTACGGTTCAAAAAAATTCGTAAAAGCTCAGCAGCAAACTTGTTGGAGCCCTTTTCCGAAATTTAGACCTAATGCTTAATTCTTTTTGGCCATAATAACTTCCTAACTATTGCTTTAAAACTTATAATATTTTCCCTCTGAAAAACAAATAGTACTAATCAGTAACGAAATTTGGAAGAAAAATAACTAGTAGTTTGGGTATTATGAATTTTTAAAGTTTCTAAGAATTAGATTATATAAACTTTTCAAAATGCAAATAAGGAAGAAAAAAAAACCGCCCAGTGATTTTCACTTTAAAATTTTTTAGTTATTTTTTATTACTGTTGGTAAACCTGATGATATAAAATCATATGTATTAAAGCAATACTTTGTAAGATATTGCTCTGGACAACGCTGTTACTGTGAACGGAGCTGATTTACAGTATTGTATATTATAGTTTTTCAATTAAAAACTAAGTAAATTTTTACAACATCTTTTGAGCAAAAAATAGTGATGAATGGCTAAAATGACGCTCAGGAAACGAAAAAGCAGATTTCATAGATAAAATAATATTGCTTCAGTAATAATTTATAGCTCCATCTACTACGAATAGTGCCTAGAAATAATATCGTTGACGTTTATCAATGACGTTTGGTAAAAGTGAAACTTCTTTAAATGCATGAATTGAATCGAATGAGTCACCATGCAAGGAGAGCTCAGTTCAAAGTCATTATCTTTTCTAAATTCCCGGCTACGTTATAAGATAGATCCTTTAATAGAGAATAACAATTGGTTGTGTACATGGATGCCATTTAACTTCAAACTTTTTCCAGAGTTACGTATTGGATGGATTATTTACAAATTTATGACTGCGACAATTTATATATCTGTATACTAGCTGCGTAGCCCCACGTTGCGGAGACCCGTCATAGGTGTATAGGTCCTAGCTTTTGGAGCTTCGATCACAGACAGGTTTATTACTATGCAAAACCTTGAAGCACTTTTGAAGAATAGATTTGATTGTAAACACCAGTGGCGGCTCGTGCACTACAACCAGTGCAGCCGGGCTGCATCTAAATTTATTAGTTCAAAACAAAAAATTATATATTTTATAATTTTCTAAAAAGAAGATTTTTTTTCGGTAAGTGTAAAAAAATCCTATAAACAGCAAACTTCTAGCCTCAATACTCAATTCACGAGAGGTTGGGGGGGGGGGGGGAGACGTTTCCAATCAAGGTGATCTTCCTCCGAACGACAGCCATGTGTTCTTGAAACACATTTCGGCTGCTACGTTGCCATGGGGACCAATGGAATCCAATAGAGCCTTCCCTCCACGTAATGTGTAGTGTGGCAGCCAAATCAGCGATTTTCTGACTTCGGCTGCCCTTGAGAATTTCTGCTTTAAAATAATCACTAGATGGAATTTTTGCAAGATAATGGTACCATCTGAAGGCTAGAGAATTTTTTTATTAGTTTGAAGTACTATTTTGTTCTGAAAATAAATTTGAATATTTTATACTCGTTATCTAAAAACTCGTATTTTTGGCTAGTGAAACTTTATTTAAACAGTGATAACTGAAGTTTGATATAATCTTTTTGAAATATGATTTGAGATTCAAATCTGCTTAAACTATTAGATGTTTTGAGCCTCAGTCAAATTGATTGGAAAAGAAAATAAATTTTGCTAGAATTTTAAATGCAAAAGTTTTTTTAAAAAATTGCGATTTTTTCTACTTTCAAAGTTAAAAGGAATCTATTAAAAATATATGTATATTCTAGAAACTAGAAGGAGGTTCATAACATTAGGAATGATATTACGAACAACTTTCAACCATAATTTATTTTCTTGGCCCCATAAAACTCGAGTAACCACTGTTCAAAAATACGCCAATTATAACGAGTTAAATGTAGTTAATTAATTTTTGAATAAAGCTGAATTTTTGTTATTTAAACATTGTTACTAATCCAATTTTTAAAATGATAATTAAAAAAAATTAAACTCAAGTAGTATGATTCATGATTGTGGAAAGTGTGAGTGTGATGGAGGAGAAGGGGGGGGGGGGAGTTGTATGTTTCCGGCTGCACTAACATTTTAGATCACGGACCGCCACTGGTAAACACCTCATAATTATTTAAAAGAAATAGTTTCTAAACTTCATCAAGATCACTGTTGCCTCAAAATAGTTTCACACTGTATCTATCAGTAATAAAAGATCGATCAATAACAAAAGATTTGGCCATTGTAAAATTTAATGACGTTCTTTTCAAAAACTTACTTCGAAACAATCTTACTTATCAAATAGAGTGTTTTACAGAAACCATGGAATGTTGTCATTGTAGATGAAATATGACAGCACGAAAAGTTTTCGTGAAATCTAAGATGTTAATCTACAAGTTTTTTTTTGCTTTATGACATCTAAGCAAATTTGTCCTGACGACATTTCATTTATTGGAATATTAGAATACTTTGTGCAATGTTTAAAAATTGCAAAACTGTTCGTTAGTTGGCATGAATACACAGAATTGCTGGTATTTATATGAATGCTTCTAAGGAAAATATCCTTTTTACTGTACATTTACCAGTCGTCTGTTTTGTAGTACAAACAGTTAAAATTTAAAAATGCATTTCAGAAGTTAATAAGGAGTAACAGTTTACAAGAAACAGAAGAATTTAAATATTTGCTTTAATAGTTCAGTAAGTAAATTGTATAGTTTATTTTATTTATAGATTATGAACCATGTGACCCACAATTGCACGCGTCTAAATTTTAACTACTGTCTGTTAAGATGATTTGCAGCTTGTGTATGAATTTCGTCTTGTGTTTCTCCCAAATTTTCTTATTCCATTTTAAAAGACACTATAATTTTCAGTATTGTATAACTTGTTCCAAGCTTGTATCTGCATGAAATTTCTTTGTTGTGTTTGAGCAGCCCGTCTATCAGCTCGTGCATAAACATACCTTTTAAAATACCTTTTTATTTTGAATCTTCGTTGAGCTATCAGGCGCACTTAAGATGTATATCCACACCATTGATATAGATAACAACTGGATAGACTGCTTAAAGCTAGGAAAATTAAGCCGTTGCCAGATTGTTGGGTGGACTAAACAATACGAATTGCCGAGGATTGACAATAAAATCTTGGGTTGTACACAACAGAACTGTCAACAGTAGACCTTAATTAGTAATAATGTGCCAAAAAATATCTACTCCCACACTTAACAAGGTTTTTCGGATTCCCAGCCAACTATATAAGTGAACTGTGATTGGTTAATTGTCAACCCATCATCATCAATCACTAGCGGGTCTTTTTCATTTGCATTGACATTGCAGCAGGCAGTCTATCCAATTGTTTATCTATATCGATGATCCACACCTGAAATCTCAGTATAACTAATATATATACACATGTATTTAATACCTGTAAAACACATTATTTTTCACCTTTCAGATGACACTTAAATCCTGTGAAACTTTCAATTATTTCATTAATCAGATAACTTTTTTGAAAGTTCACGCTGAAAGAAAATCTAATTTTGGTTTAGATAATTTTAGGTAATACCATAATTCTCTAACACTATAATTCCTCAATCATAATTTCCATACCATAATTTCTCTGAACATTTCTTTTCAAACCTGATTAATTATTTTAAAACATTTTTAAGTCTTGTCTGCTGCAGTGGCGTATATAG
Organism: Linyphia triangularis; assembly: GCA_963978545.1. Classification (NCBI taxonomy): domain Eukaryota; kingdom Metazoa; phylum Arthropoda; class Arachnida; order Araneae; family Linyphiidae; genus Linyphia; species Linyphia triangularis. The sequence goes on from OZ021730.1 coordinate 35,039,995, forward strand.
GTTACAATTTCGGGAGGGGCCAATACGACCAAACTTATCGTTATTTGCACTTGTTTTTTTTATGTTTTAAGTGAGCTCTCACTCAAGGATTAAGGATAGTTTTCAAGGGGTTTTAAACGAAATATTGGGAAAAAACATAGTTATTATTTTTTTTATATATATTCAGTTTAATTTTATAACTGAAATGAACTAATGCTTTATTATATGATAGCAGATTATTTTATAAAACACTTAATTGCATTCTCGTTAATATTATTTTCCTCACTCCCCCTACTTTTTTCCTTATATAACTTTTTTTTTTAATAAAAACCTGCTCTGTTCATTAATTAATCTTTAAGGTCATTATCTCTACTATTGGTTCTTTATCTTCAGCAGTGATCGAAAATTTTCGTTCCTTTTATCAAATTACTGAAAACCTGTGTTATTAATTTCCTTGTTTCTTGGTGAACTCCTTTGAATATACTTTTGGAGTGTGAAAATATCACGCAATATTTACAAAAAGATCGGTATTTTCCTTCAGAATAAGCTAACCACTCAAATTCTTCTAGCCATTTAATTTGAAAAGTTGTAGTATGGTTTGAGCTAGAACTACTACACTGATCTGCAAAATTTAAAGATATTTCAGTTTTTCTCTAATAACTTCTCAGTGGAACAACATAGACACATGAAATTCACATCAAAGAGGCATCTTTATGTAACAAAACGATAAGTAAAACAACTCAGTCGTAAATTGAAATGCAAAGTGCACAGTGGGGACACATGCAAAAGCATGAAGTACCATTAGAGAACAGTTGCAAAAAGGCATTCACATTAAAAATCTCACAACTCATGGAGTTGACTTTTAATGTGAGATATAATCTCCCCTGTCATCAGTGTTTACTTGGCATTGTATTCTCATACAAACATGAGTTTCTTGATGAATTCTAGTGACTAAATTGCTCACTCAGATTACTTACCTAAAACTTACTCACCTATTTGTTGTACTATTATTTTTATTTATTTTCTGGTTGTAGTAGATACTCGACGAATATTACATGTTTATTAAAATAAAATTGTCATATAAGTAGTCTTCACAAGTAGAAGTGTGTATTCTTCCATGGGCCCGTATAAAAAATAATAAAAGTTAAATTCGCATCATATGATGACTAAAAAGTGACGGCATATTGTGACCCAAAATTATTTGAATTTATTATATATTCATATTTCATGACTCAAAAAAATGTGCATCATATGATGACCAAAAAATTTACGTCATTTTAGGAACGTCAGTTTGTATGACCATTAAATGACGTCAAAACTGACGTGATTTTTTACTGAATAACGTCATTCGAGAAAAGATACCCTAAAAATTACGTCATTTATCACGTCTTGCTACTACTTGGGTTGTACCCAAAGACCAAAACTTTTTTCCCACCAAATCGTTAACTTGATTTGGTATTTACCACACAATATCGTTTTTCCACCTTTCTATAGAACCTCTGACGTCCATTATTACTCATGAGATTGAAAAAATTATTTTCAGTAAAAAGTATCTAATGTTAAAAAATTTGTTCTTTAGGTGCCATTTAAGAGAGCAAGAGATAATTGAATTCAACTTTTTCACTGTGATTATGTTAACTTGATCCAGGCAAATTTTTAAACGGTGAAATATTGGGTTTTAAATAGCATTTATTGTTACTTGGAGTAAATTTTGTTTCACTTTTGCTTTGAATAAATTATTAAAAAAAGTATGAATATCGCCCCTATAAGTAAACCAGATCATTCCTCTAATCCGAATTTCATCAAATATGATTTGGACGCTTCTACGATAGGCATTTTGTAAAGATTTAATGTATTGGAAACTTTACATCACTTGCAAACAGTTCAAAAGACTGGACGAGTAATTTAGCCACTAGAATTAAATAAAGAAACTCATGTCAAGTATGCGAATACAGTGACGAGTAAACATTGATGACATGGGAGATCATATCTTACACTAAAAGTCAACTGCACACTAATGCTACTCCATTTATTTAAAATCCTGAATTAGTATGCAACTACCAATATTATATTCAGCGCACTTGATCAATGCCATAAAATACAAGAATAAATTTTAATAATTCTTATCAGTCATTAAAATATTAATATCTCATCATTAATTTAATCACGACAGCAATAGACGGTATTCTAAATTGTCAATTAATATTTAAATAACTCCAACAATTGTCGATGGGGGTGGGGGGCATCTGTTATGTTGTGTCTATAGTAATCAAATTTCTAAATCGGCCCCTGTCTATTGTACACTTTGCATTTCAATTTGCCTCTGAGTTGTTTTACTTATCTTCATGTTACGTAAAGATGCCTCTGTAATGTGAATTTCATGTATCTATGCTGCTCCAGTGAGAAGTTATTAGGGAAAAACTGAAATATCCATTAATTTTGTAGACTAGTGTAGAAGAAGAAATAAATTTGTAAAAAGGTTCCATGCATTTTCTACGCGTTAAATTTTTCTTTATTTGTTTAAATCCTCCGCAACTGATGCTGGATCAACGGTACTAGAATTTGCGATGTCAAAAGGAACATTGCTACTGACACAGGCAATTTCAGCACTGCTTATTTACACGATATTTTTTTACAAAACAGTTTTGAATAGAATTTTTATCGCTTCATTATGAATACCATTAACTTAATAAAGCAAACTAAGATTCCACAACAGCATAATGCAGAGGATTGCAGAATCACACCTATTTAAAAAGCACACTATTGAATAAACAGAACTACAGATAAAATGCCAAAGCCTCACCTGCATTATACATATTTTAATTTCACTAATTCTTGTGATGCCATAAACTTTTTTTATTTTTGGGAAGCTAAGAGAATGGAAATTATTTGCAAACAAACGCAAATAATAACTACTTATTACTTTAATTTTTTTTCTCCTGATTTCGGGATGGTCCAGGGCCCCCTGGGCCCCTCCCATATATACGCCTTTGGTCTGCTGCAACAGGGTTTAACTGTAACTGTATATTGCGCTTGGTTTTGCATCAAAATCAAAACTAGGTCATAGTTAAAGTAATGTATCAGTTAATGATTCACATGACAAATTAACAAAGTGATTTAGGTTGCTAGTATGTAATGTTTTTTAAGCTCAGTTTTTCGGAAAATGCATAAAAAGGGCTATTCACTGAAGAAAAATCTTCAAATGGAATGGAATTAAAGATTTCCAGTAATCTGTTTGGGAAACATCGGATTTTTTACCAGTTGGGTTCTAGCTGAATTTCTATGGGATAAATTCCAGTAGATTCGAAAGAACAAATTAATTCTCCTGACTTTTACAGTAAGAGAACACCACTTTTCTTTGAAAAAAAGATAACTAAACGCAGAATCTTCATGCCCTCCAGGGAAGTTTTGGTACCAAACATCAAACTCTCATTCATCTCTCGACTTCCGTAATTTAGGGTCGGCATATCCAATCGACCATCTGTCATTAATGGTAATGTTCTTTTTTTTTCTTAACTCAGCTTGAATGGGTCAGTGGACTTGTGAGGCTGTCACACGACTTTCAGAGGACGGTCAGCATTCCAAGGGTAGGGACGACTAATGAAATCGAAGAGCAACCCCTTGGGAGATGACTGCCTATTTGCATGCAAATAGCCCCGTCATCCAATTAGAGACGCGGAACATGTTCGAGAACTTTTTAGAACTTTCATTTTCTTCATTTGAAAATTTCAAGAATTTTTTTTTTCTGCTTTAGCCCTTAAATGCATGAATTTTTATTTATAATAAATAAAATTTCAAATCATCCGGGAAATGTAGCTATTGGGGTAGGGGGGGGGGGAATTAGAATTTTGCATATTGATGTATTTTTACATAAAAAAAAAAGCTACATATATTTTGCAAAAATTTATCAGTATGTGTAAAAACATAACTATTATTCGTTACTCTTACCTTATTTCTCTCTGAAAACAATTTTTCCTGTGCGTTTTTATTACTTTTTATTGAAATTATCGTAATTCGTAACACCCCCCGAAATAAAATTGTACTCAGCCAACAGCGCCCCCAACAATAAAAATTTTCACATATAAAGAAATAAACTGTCAAAGATTCTAGTTGCGTTAGGAAACGATAAAATAGTTTTGGTAAAATTAAAATTAATTTTTTTTTGTTATGAATTTTAGCGATGTTTTGATATTATACTTTCTGAATATTCCATACTTTTTATAATTCGATTTCGTGATTTATAGAGAACGGATGATTTATAAAAAGATAAGAATGATGATGATGTTAACTTGCATAAGTACTTGTTTCACACAATTTTTACTTTCAATTATCCCTATGTAAAGATAAGATAATGAAAGTATAGTTTCCGATCAAAAATTATTTTTTGATGTTTCTGCATTCCTCCACATTTTAGAACATCTTGAATTCAAAAAAGTGATCTAGAAAAAAAAATGTTTTTTTTAATGAATAAATTTTGAAAAATTGTTTTAATCAGAATAAATAAAAGATATTTTGATGTGAGAGCATAAAGTCACATTAATTTTTAATGAATACATTTTGAAAAGTAGTTTAGCGCATAGTTTGCTGATAGAGATATTTTTATTATTTATAATTAGATGCAAACTCAAGCATTTGCCAAACGCTGACAACAGAAATTGTGCTATGTTAATGAATAAAAACAATGGCCAATGAATATAAAGGAGTTATATTAAAAACTATGTTTTTATGGCTTATATTATTATGATGATACATAACGTAAACCCTGTAATTTTGGAGTTAGTTAAAAAGAAAAAAAAACCGTCAGGACACTCCAAAACAGCTTCCTTATATAAATAACTGATTTAAGTCGTAATGCTTGTTTAATAATGAAAAGAAATTTAAAGGATACAATTTCAGAAAATTACAGTCTTGATGCTTTATTGTTCGATGGAAAAAATAGTATGAGAAAATTTCCTTCTCAATGTAGTCACCATTTCCGGTCCTTTGGTATTGGCTATAAGAAGCGTTTCCATAAAAATCAAAAGTAACACAAAATGGATAAATTTACGCCAAAAGAAATCACTGTTTTTATTCAGACTACATTAAATAACACGTCACATATTGCTTGCTTTACAACTAAAAATCTCTCCTCTGATTTTAAGGGACGAAATTGAAAAGCTTCTTATATCACCATCTGTAACCCATTAGCCTTACAAAAGAATCCATCCATTATGTAGTGGATAGAAATAGCTTGATAGTTGAACATATAAACATATAGTATTATATCAGTATCTGTCACTAAAATGCCGCTTCTAGACAAATTTTAGATAAACAACTGGGCTTACTGATCCGATATCAATGCAGGGAGAAAAACGCTCCGGTGGTTGATGACGATGGGTGGATGATTAACCAATCACAGTTCACTTTTATAGTTAGAAGGGAATGCGAGAAACCTTGTAAAGTGCTAGAGTATTTATTCCCCTCCCCCCATTATTATTAATTGTTGTTGTTTCTTATCCTCCATCTGTCTGACGAAGTCAGACAAGATCCAACAAATTGTTGACCCTCAAAAAGTCGATGACAAGAAGTGGTGTAGCGTATAAGTCCTCTTTGGAAAGACGCAAGCAGTCCAGGATATGTTCGGCAGAGGCCTGCTGGGCTTCATATTTCGAGCAGACAGGGTAAGTTTTTCTACCCTCAGAGTACAAGAGAATCTTCGTGTGTCCAGGCCCTGATCATCGCCTAGGCCCACAAGGCCCGGGCCTTGGGCCCATGATTTTAGGGGGCCCCGAAATTGGCTGTAAACCTATATATTTTTTCTTTCTTTTTGTGAATATCTTTTACAATCTGTATAAAAGAATTTTTACATAAAAATCATTTTATATTGATCTTGAACCGTCTTTAGTATCCCAGAGTGTATTAATTCAAATGCATCAAACCATCATTTAAAAGCGTAAAAAAACACACAATATTTTACGAAGAAATATTGAAAGGAAGTCTTGACAAATTAATTGCGAGATCAGCAAATGTCGGCTTTGGAGTTGTGAATAATAATGCAGATATTGCTGTCACGGATATTATTACACATTGTGATCGTGAAATGCAATGCTACATTAGAGTTTTAGCTGTTTTGCTTTATAAATTTAGTTATTTGAAATTTGTTTCTTAATTTATGATTAAAAAAAAAAACTTTAAGAAGACAATGTATTGACATTAATTTATCAACTTTTTCTCTATTTAATGTTAATTCATTTGACAACGAGTCAAGCTCATTTTCAATAAATCTCGCATTTGATGAAGGGGTCCCTAAAAGTGTCCGGGCCTTGGGCCCCAACTTGTCATGATCAGGCCTTGCGTGTGTCCACTTGCCAATCTGGAAATTGCCGTTCGAGACGCTCTATCACCAATAGATACAAGTGAAGAGCCCGGTTTCTTGGCTGCATACCAGTGATGAGAGGGAGGGGTCTTCCACTTTTTGGAGAGATGACTTTTGATTTTGGACTGATGCTCCGAGTATGAAAGAGCTGAAGAGGAAGGTGTTGAGTGACCGCAACCCTCCTTAGCTAAGCGGTCCGCTTGCTCATTTCCAAAGATGTCAACGTGGGATGGTATCCACTGAAAATGAACGTCGTGGCGCTTTGAAATAAGTTTAAGTTTAAGAAGGATGGAGATGCTTGTTTCGTCTCCAACTTTAGTCCAATTGTGTAGATGTTGAAGGGAGCTGCGACTGTCCGAAAGGATCCAGAGATCTCCAAAGTCACGCTCGTTGATTATAGCTTCAATGCCCTGTTCAATTGCGATTAATTCACTTTTAAAGACTGAAGTGAAATCAGGGTTACGGAGACAGATGGAAAGATTTTGCCCAGGTTTTTCAATGAAGACACCACTACCAGCTAGGTCTCCCAGTCCACTACCGTCTGTGTAAATTTTTATGGCGTCACTGGGAATCTCTCCTATGATTTCCAAAGCCAGCTGCCTGAGATGAGCTGGAATAAGATTTTTCTTCGTGACCGGAGCAGAAAAGCCGAAGTGGAAATGGACTTATTACTAATTAAGGTCTACTATTGACATTTCAGCTGTGTAGAACCCAAAATTTTATTTTCAATCCTCGTAAATCCGTATTTTTTCTCCACCCAACGGCATCTGGCAACGGTTGTTGATCTATATCGAAGGTCTAGATACCTAAAATGTTCAATTTGGTGAAAAGAAGTGAATGAAATAAACATTGCGTCATCAATGATGTAATATGCATTGTCAACTTATTGACTCAGTTTTAAAAGATGCATTTGTCGCGAGAGAAGTAAAATCGCCTTTATTTTTCCTCTTTGAAATGTAAAAAACAGTGGGTTAACAAATAAAAAATATAAGGTTTCTCACGATACCGTATTAATTTAAACACTTTGACACCCATTAGGACTAATATCCCCTTCTATGAAGCTTATTCTTCAATTGTTGACTGGCATCACAAGCTTATTTTTTATTTTATGCAAATACGTAGATGATTTTCAATCTTCAAGGTATCTATCTATCTTGACCTTGCATCGTCTGATAAGCTGGTTGTGGTGGTTTCGCGTATAAATAACAGATACAACACCTAGACACCAGATATCTTTTTTGTCTAGTGGTTAGCACGCCTATGTGAAGGATTTTGACTTTGTCTTAATCTTAAATTAAAACACGTTGCTATAACAACAAACAACGTTTATTAACAATTCCTTCGATCTTTACAAAATGCTAGGCCTGTGCCTAAGCATTTCTCAAGCCAGTAGATTCAGAGGTTGCAACTCTAAAGCATGCGTCTTTCCTCTCAAAGGAACCGATGGCGAGTCTTTCTCCCTCTTCCACTAGGGCAAGGCAGTGAAGTGCTGTTCAAGTGGTGTGGCCATCTGGTAAACATCCATGACAGCATATCTTCTGATCTAAGAGTTCCGGGTTCGACTCCCCGTTAGCTCACATCGCTAAATTGGTAGCCGGATATTTAAACACATCAGTGGCGCCATCTATGCACGACTTCTACATTATCGCCTCAGCATCTCTCTAGCGACTCACTGCCACACGCAAGATACTCAATCGTTCGGCCTTTTGCGACGCACTGGGAAGGGCTATGTGGTGGTCTCGTGTACAAATAACAGATACAGAGATCTCTTTTGTCTAGTGGTTAGCGCGCCTATCTTCTGATCTAGGAGTCCCGGGTTCGACTCCGCGTTAGCTCACATCGCTACACTGGTCTCTAGCAAGCTTCCAAAGGAAAACTAACATTATGCTGCAATTCAACAATTGAAGAACGAACAGCTACAACACCTAGATACCAGATATCTTTTTTGTCTAGTGGTAAGTTCATTTCGAAGTCTCAATGGTTCTCAAAGTGTTGAAATTAATTCAGTACCATGATAAAATTGGCGAGATTTATAAGTCCCATCATTAAATAAAGGACTGAATGTATGGAGAATGAGAATCTAGCACAGAAGTCGACGGAATGGACAATTCCCGCATTTTTTAAAAACGAGTGAAATTAGATTATATTTATGAAGAATTTCTTTCTGATTCCAAATATTTAAACAAAAGTTCTTTAAAAAAATTAGTTATTTAAATATTAAAAAAAAAAAAAAAGAAAAAAAAAAAAAAATGCCCCAAAACCGAGCCAAAACCAGTTCGATCAAAACACTCAACAAGAGCTCCTTCCGTTTCTATGGTTATCGTAAGTTTTCTGCCAAATAGTTGGCGTTGATTTTAGTAGACCATTGCCATATCTCGTACACGTTGGCGCGATTTGCGAGAAACTTGCAAGACTGGTTTCCGCTGCTGTATTTCAAGCCAAGATGTTTGGGATCTCTTGACGTCACATTCAATTCGAGCCGAATGAATCGTTTTCTCGCCAACGTCTAACAGGGGAACTTTGATTGAAAATATATATATATATATATATATATATATATATATACATTTAGAATTGAATGATAATAATAATACTAATAAAAATAAAAATGCAGGAATTGTCCATTGTCAGAATTCAGTAGTGAGTGTTATTACGACGTTGACGTTTCATCGCAGTTTGGCTTTCGTGTAAAGTGCAGAAAAATCAAAAGGAGTAAAATAATTTTATTTTTATTTTTATAATTATCTGTCCTAAATTATTCAGGATGTGGCACTTCGAAATATAAAATTACATTCATTCCCGATTATATAACCCAAGTATGGATAGGTGCATATTATGAATTAGGCGGTCACCGGTAGCATCAGCAAAAAGTTTCGCCTATTAGGTTGTTTCCCCCTCCGGCCCTATTGAGTGTCTATCCGGATGTTCGGCTTACTATTTATCAGAATGACATCGGAAAACACGTGCGTGTGTTTGTATTTATTTTCATGGAATAAACATAGCGGCTGCCTCAAGCTAAAATACTAAACGAAACCGGTCGAAAATAAAAAATAAAAAAAAAAAATTAAAAAAAAAGTTTGTCTCCGGGTTTTAAGAGTTGGAACCCCTTGATAATGCGTATCTTGGTGGATGCATAATATATTATTTTCCACGCCTAGAGCAGGTATTAAATTATATAGATTACAGTACATTTTTCCATTTAGAAGATTATCAGTTTTATTTTTTCGAATTTCGGGGAATCTCGGTTTGTATTTTAACTGAACGTTTTAAGGTCAAGGTTAGTTATAATCTCTAAAGGTGATTGGGCTACATAAGGTTCAAGGCTAATTCAGAAGTAAACAAAGCTGACGATGTAAACAAAACCGATGAAATAAACACTGGAGACATTTTTGAATTTAGTTTCAACGTCGTTTTTAGCAACGACAAAAAAAAAAAAAAAAAAAAAAAAAAAAAAAAAAATATATATATATATATATATATATATATATATATATATATATATATATATATATATATATATATATATATATATTTATCTCCAAATAAATATTGAAATATCATTTGAAAACGTATTTTGTTGTACAGATTTGCATGTATGAAAAAACATGTATCTCATATGAACCTTGCTGTCCAATATTTCTCGATACCGATGTGGTACGTTGTAATTCGGACGTTTTTGCAGATTTTGGTCGATCTCTCCAGATGGTGGATAAAATATACTGAAAATTTGGAAATGTTGATGCACAGTTTTAAAATCGAAATATTTTTTTTTTTTTGTAAAAAAGGAGGGTGAGAAAAAAAATATGTTTTGTGGTGTTTATACATGTTTATTTAAAAAAAAAAAAAAAAAAAAATCCTGTATTTTGGAATGATCCTTGAGTTTCTGGTTAATCCTCCATAACTACTGTTTTCGACTTTGGTCAATACTGTTGTGCTACCTGGGTTGTTACGAATTAATGTCGCTCAATAATGACAAAAAACCATAGATAAGTCTCAGCGAAATCTTTACACAGGAAAAAAATGAGCTGTCTAGAATAGGATAAAAAAGTACAGTAAAAACAAAATTATTGAAATTTCCAAAAAACATTAAAAAAAGTAAATTTTTAACCCTTTTTTGAGGCAAATTTTTTTTAAATCCAGATCTAACCAAGCTATCCATATCCAAATAGATTAGAATGTAAGATTTGGATAGTTCCAACCTAATTTATAGGTTGGTTTGAACTTCATTAAAAAACCCTTTCTATTTTTAAATAATTTAAAACCATGTTTTTTCATTTCATAATTTGGCGATACCAAGAGACGATAAACTGGTTATAAAAGTTCATATATATCTCTCAAGTCACCAAAACAGGTTTGCCATCATTTCGATGTTAATTTTGCTTCCACGTTAGGCTTAAGCAAGCCGGATCGTACTGTTATACTACTTTCGAGGAGCAGGTTTACCCACAAAGGAAAAAAACTGGTTCTTAGACACTCCGTGCTAGCTTCTAAACCGCGAGGTTGCGGGTTCGATTCCCGTGTAAGGCATAGGTGTTTGTAAATGTATGTTGGCTTGTCAAATGACGAATGGTTCGGTGTATTATAGACTTCGTGTTGCTGACGGCGCCAGATAATCTGAAACTGAAGACCAACCATTTAAGTCTAATTTTAAGAATGATAATTTAAGTCCAATGGATTGGAATCTTAACATATTTTGAATTGCAATTTATAGGTAGTAGAAATAGAATAGGTGAACAATACTATCTTTTATTGCGGAGGGTTATTTATTTATTTTTACACTGTTAAAGAGGAAGACAAATTCCAATTACATGATAAGAAACACATGGAAACGGGGAAGCAAACAAAATAGCACAAGAATAAAGCATTTTAATGATAGTTCCGGAAATAAAGAAATAATACATTTTAGCTTTAAAAAATTATCAAAGAAAATATCACAATGAGGGGGCAAGTTGTTTACTAAGTCTATAAATTGATTAATGGGTTGGTTTTTAAGATAATTTTTGGCATAGAATGGTTTACCGAAGACAATTTCATTTCGAGTAACATGTTTTGGAGCATATAAATTAAGTAATTGTAATATTGTCGGACAATCAATGCTGGAAATGAAATTGTAAAAGAATTTAAATACAGATATAGATCTTAGTATATTCTAGTGTGCAATTTGGTAAGATTGATGTATTTAAGTGGTCCATAGATTTGATAGAAATATTATAATCTTTACGAACATTACGTTGTAATGAAAAAAATCTTTGAGAACCAATCGCTTTAAGAATTTATTTTTCCAAGATAAAATCCAAGCAAAAGTTAGCTGTCACACCGGTTCTGGGACCAATCGGAAACATTAGTAATGTATATTCTAAACCTGTATAAATTCCTTAATTACATATACGATGCACGATAAAAAGTTTTAAGAACTATAAACTTATCCAGAACTTAGATTTTTCTTCTTCCACAGCACGTCCAGGTGGCTTCTGGACTTCCCCAAAACCTTAATGTAATTGCACTAAAACATCTTGTTCTGATAAGGAAAAAAAATCGCACACTTTCACACACATTTCTTGAGAATGTTTTCTTTCTACGTCTTCGTCACGAAACCAATGATAACGAGAGTAGTTTTTCTTTAAAGAGTTTGATGTACTGTTCCCGCTTTGATGGGTTACTACTGGCAATACGTAAATATCCAGATTGAGGTCGAACTCTTCCATAGCCGCGATTTAAAGGGAATATCTTATCTTCGGAATAGTTTTTTCGTGCGAGTATTCCAGCTGATCCGTGGGGATATCTATTCGTGGTTTCTTTGACTGTCATGATAGGCATAGTTTCCTAGTTTTCCCTTGATATTGATATAGATCTCAAGTAGCTTTTGCTCCGCTTGAAAATACCTAATACAATCAACTATCTTGGTGAAGGTGCCTCAAATTCTTCGATTTAGGCAAAATTTTGATTAGAAAACGTTTGACATCCTTCAAAAGTATTTTTTTAGGACTCTGAATATGGAGTAAAACAATTGCCGTATTTAGTCAACTATTTAAATATTCCATACTCAATTAAAAATTTCCATTTTCTTAAATTTCAACTTAAAAAGTCCATTTGCGTTATATACTTACTTCCACCAAATATATATTGAATTTGAACAATAAATATTTTGCTTCTTGTTTTTACATATGCCCATGTAGCACAGCAGTATTGACCAGTCTAAGAACAGGAGTTCTGGAATATTGCCCAATCCTTGCGAAAGTTGGTCATCGTTCCAAAATACACGATTTTCTAAAAATAAACTAGTCAAAAACATCACAAAACATACTTTATTTGCCCACCTCTGTCCTTTCTTATTAGTAAAATACTTCCTTTTTGAAACTGTGCATCAGTATTTCAAAATCTCCAGTGTATATCATCAAGAATTGGGAGAGATTGTTCAGTACCTGTAAAAACAACCGTATTCACCAGCAATCTTGTGTGAACAAAAAATGCGAACGAAAAACAGGAACTCTTTGTTAGTGAAAATTGTAGAGGGGTTGTCATTATACAGTATACATGCTGAGGAACTCCAAAGATATCTCACTTCAACTAAAAGCAGGGCCCGATTTAGAATTTTTTTTACTGTAGGCCCAACATTCAGAGAGGAGCCCCCAATAGCAAATATTTATTTCCTTATGTCACAATATTACCAGATCAAGTTACATTCGTTAAGACTAACTTTTTACAATTAAAACTCAGTTTACTTTCACACGATTTTTTTGTTATAATTAGTATAATCTTAATTTCCTCAAAACTTTTGAATTAATCAAGACCCCCCATGAACACTGATTTTAAAGCACATTTTCCTGTATTTTAAACTTACATTTTACCACAGGGTCCACAAATTATATAATAATAAAGATTACTTAATTTTATAACAATAGTTGTAAATAATACAAAGTAACCTTTCCACTGTTTCCACGATCTCACCAAAAAGGAGGTCCAAAAAAGTCCACGGAAGAGCCTACAAACCAACCAATCACAAAGACTCTTTGATTTCATAATATAAGAAGTTGTATATGGTTGGTTGGGGAACATCTCTTTACAAGAGGCTTTGTGGATGTGTATCTAAAATTTTTTTATTATTTTTGTTCAGTTTTTCCCATTAAAAGACCATTATATTTACAATTTTCAGAAAACTTTAAAAATTTGGGGGCCCCTAAGTCCGGGCCTAGTGGGCCTAATGGTAAATCAGGCCCTGACTAAAAGTCCTTTACTTTTGGCGGCAAGAAGTATTTAACATCGACAGTATAGAAATGGGAGGGAATTGGTGTCGAAATCATGTCACCGAGCAACAATATCTAGTGTTTCCAGAACCGATATCGACAACTTGACACCTGTTACAGGGCATTTGACTTGCGTTAATTGAAGTATTATCAGTTACCTGTTAGAAGAAATTAGCATAGAGGACCTGTCAGAAGTTGACTGAGACGGAACTGTTGTTAACACAGAAGTACAACAAGGCATAATTAAAGTACTAAAAAGCAATAGGAATTTCCCCTTCTATCTTGTCAGGAACACCTCCTTTGAGGTCCTAGGCCTGTTAAACCTCCTGATGAAAGGCAGATCATGACTTCATTATTTAAAATTCCATTTCTTTTTAATTAAAATAGTTAAATGGATATTATTCTAATTTTATATCTTGTAGTTATGCTGCTAATGCGCTGACTATAAAATTATAATAAAGTGTTAATATCATTATTTATCATTTATAAAAGTTGGCTCATGTTGGCCACAGATAAAGAAATAACACAAAAACTGATGATTTGTTTATAATATGGGATGAGAAAGTTTTGCATAGACGTTATTTTTAAATCAAAAATATCATACAAAGGTATACTTAGTGATTGATTGGTTGGTTGGTTAGAGTTTAACGGCGCAAGGGCAACACATGGGCCATACTGCGCCAACCAATCGTCAATCGGTTTAAAAATATTATAAATAAATATCAATAAATATCTAAAAGTAGTGATTGATTGAAAACCCCTCCCACAGAAATGTTTTTATTGCGCCTCAGAGTGACTAAGGTTCTCAAATATAAATATTAGAAATCTTCTCATTAATATTCTGCTCTGGCTCTTTCTGTTAACTTAATAGGTTACTAGAGAGGCGCAGGGCATGAGTAATCCAACTGTACAAAATATCTGTCAGTACAAATTTTGGAAAACTAGTTTATTCTGGGTAAGTGTTCTTTAACTAAAAATACTACTGCGGTAAGGAAATCTTTCGATTGGATGCCATGCAAAGATAATTTTCCTTTGCTCCAGTATAGAACAGACAAATATTAAACCTTTCCTCTGGAGCGGATTGGATGCCTCAACTCGGGAAGACCACTAGGTTTGATGCGGAAACTCGATGCAAGGCCAATGACTGTGTTTAGTTCCTATGAAGAGAATCCATAACCGAGGATCGAACCAAAAATCCCGCGAAACGTTTCAAGTTGCTGGTACCTCCGCTCGAAGAAGGCAGCGAGTGCAAAGGATTAACTAAATATTAAAGTGCCGTGTACTAATTTGCGCAGTTGGTTATCGACACAGGTTCACCTTAATCTGCTTACCATCGCCAATATTCAAATACAAATGAGTTTGAATCAAGGATGTGTAGAGGTGGTTGTAGGTTAGAGCCAAACAAAATATGCTGTGAGGGTTATGATCAAACATGCTATGTTATAAGTGAGAGGTTGATCATATATCAGATTATCCTTCTTTCAGATGTGTTTACGTCTCGAGAACACCTGAGCAATCACATTATCTAGATTAATCTATTATGAAGGTGTACCTCGAAATTGAAGGAAATTCTATGATTTGATAAAAAATGGTTTTCTCGTTAAGTAATAATTGAGAATAGAAGACCCAGTCATATTCCTGAAATTAGCTTCCCAATCGAAATTCCAGCCAACAATTTTCTTGGTTTCGTTAGTTAACTGGTCCTTTTATAAAAATACGGGGATTGCTAAATTTTATTAATGGCATCGAACTTTTTCTTGATTTCCCAAAAGAAAAGAATATCTTAAGGTATATTTTTATACATCTTAATTGATATTTTTATAAATCTTAATAGGTATTTTTATATATCTTAATTGGTATTTTTATTCCCCCTCCCCCTATCTTATTTGGCAAGTGAGTAATGCCAGTTAATTTTAATGTATATTTCCATCACTTGTAAAAAAGTGGATCTTAATTATTTAGAAATGACGTCAAACTCTTCCACATGTCTTATCTCCTAAATAGCTTTTTCATGTATTCATTCCGGCTGATGGCAATTTAAATTTTGTATAGTGTCAAACAAATCAAGTTAAGTGATTTTTAAGATGTTCTTTAGAAGATATAGTAAAACTGTTGCAGGCTAGAAATTAGGTCCGAATCGGAAGATCTAGTTTTGTTTCCATGGGCTTTTTCCTATTTCAACTTATTGCTGGTACATAACTAGGGGTGTGGAACAACGCACAACTTTCAATTACACGACAGTTTCGGTCATTGCATTAAAATTTATGGTGTTATTTACCGAACAGTTTCATATTTTCACTCATTTAAATAAAAATGGCCAGTTTGGCGACCTTTTTGGCAAAATTTTTTGCATGGAAATAAAACAACAACAACGCTAAGATCGATATTATTCAATAGAATTACTTTGTCCTTTTTAGTGCATGAAACAGAAAAAAATCAATTGTTGATGGGCGATGCTCAAGGGCAGAGACCTCTGTGTTAAAGGCACTCGTTTTTCAACTTTTACGCTTTTAATGCATTTCTACGGTAATCTCGAAAGTGTGGATAATTACCGCACATTGCCGAACCTTATGAGGCATTAACACAGAGCTTTTATTTAAAATCGTTAGAGCCGTTTTTTTGCAATTGCTGAAAAACATGATTTTTTATGATTTCAACCTTAAGCGCATGCGTGATTTTGACGAAAACCTTAACGATAGGTCCCATGACCACCACTAACCCGTACACCAAATTTGAACATCGTAGGTCAGTTTGTTCGGAAGTTATGCTGACCACGTACACACAGAGTACCACGTACACAGAGTACACACAGAACACCACGTACACAAGAGGCATTTTTTCCAGACCACGTTTTTGAAATAAGGGTGTTCCATAAAAAAAAAAAAAAAAAAAAAAAAAAATCCGTTTTTTTCTTGCTTTTCTTCTTCTTCTTCTTTTTTTTTTTTTTTGCTTGATTGCTATATATTTCATTACCCTCTGTAAATATATAAATATATGGGTAATTGAAAGTCATAAAACTGTAAATGTAGTTGTTTCACTGACGTAAATTTCTTCAAATAAAAGAGGTTCGTTTCCGGGTATTAGCAATTTGGCTCAGCATTTTATCCGATACATATACATTTGACCAATTGTTTAGTTAGAAACATTGCTCATAGTTCATTGATAAAAACTAATATCTTAGAATTATTCTTTTAGAAGTAAATTAGTATTTCTTTTCCCCATGTATTTTCCATAACTATATATTAAACTTGCGCATTAACGCCGTAATGATTATTTAACTCTTTATTTAATACGGGACTTATAAGTCCCATCAGTTTTCCAATGGTACTGCAATACTTAAAACACTTTGCGACCTACTGGGACTTCTATGAATTTCATTTCAATGAAGTTCGTTCTTCAATTGTTGGATGGCAGCACAGCGTTATTTCAGCTTGCTGTAGACAAATATACAGGGTGTTCACAAATTAGTCGGGCAATGGAGCTCAAATTCATCTGAATAACTCTTAATAACTAGGCCTTATAAACCATTATTTTTCCCCAATTAATTTATGTTCACCATGCTATTCTATATGAAAGGTAAAAAAATGTTTATTATGCCTTGTTATTAAGAGTTACATAGATCTATTTGAGCTCCATTTCCCAACTAATTTGTGGACACCCTGTATAAGAGAATGTAAGGAAGGGGACTGTTAAGGCAAAAGTTTACAAATTTTCGATTTTTATATTTTAGTGGAAAAATATAGCTTGAAATTCTAGCTTTCAGTACATATCTTACTTTTGCTGATCCGAGAAGAATTATGAATATTATTTGAGTTTTTGTAAGCGCGCATATAAGAAATCATCTGTTTTTCATTTTTTTTAAATTGCATTTTTCTCTTCATGTGTATTTTAAGATTTTTATGGTATTCGATATGTTCCTTGAGATTCAAAAGTTGATGTATTTTTTTTTTAAATTCAGAGATATTGTTTACTATACTATTTTGAACACAATTGTGCTTGGATTTTGGAATTTGATATTTTTTTATTGTTTTACAGTAATTTTCATAATGCTTCTATTTAAAAAGTTTAAATTTTTTACCGTTGTACCAAAGTTTTACTTTTAAATAATTAACCAATGAGTCAAATTCAAAATCCATGCACAATTATGTCAATATATATTCGATTAGCTTGTACAAAAAAATTGAGACAGATTGCAAAAAATTTGAATCGCAAAGAGCGTTTTTAAAATTACGGAAAAAACGCTAAATTTTTCAATAAAAATTTATATTTCTTGAAAAAAAATCAATTTAAATTTTTGAAATTTTGGGTTGTGTTTTATCTAATTGCTATTGAACTGCACAAAAAATTTCATAAATTTTGGACAAAAATTGAAGAATTTTATTTTTGACTTAACAGTCCCATGTGTTCGATCGAAGATTGATAATCGTCCATGTGTTTACATATCAGGAGACATAAGCCTGTGCTGCCGTCAACAATTGAAAAACCATCCCCGAGAAGAATATATAGTACCAAATTGTCTCAGAGCATTAAAATTAGTTCAGTACCATAAGAAAACTGGTGAGACTTATATAAGTCCCGACACAGATTGTCGAGGATTGAAGATAAAATTTTGGGTTGTACACAGTACAGGAGAAATGTCAATAGTAGACCTTAATTAGTAATAATGTGCAAAAAAATATCTACTCTCTTTACAAGGTTTTTCGCATTCCCGTCCAACTATAAAAGTGAACTGTGACTGGTTAATCATCACACCAGCGTCATTAAATACCATAGCAGTCTATCCAGTTGTTTATCTATATCGACGGTCCCGCCAGTAAATTAAAAAAAAAAAAAAAATTAAATATTTTTTAATCATTTTAAATTAAATATTATTTAATCATTTTAAATTAAAAATAGTGGTGACAGTTTTCGTGAGGAGTGCGGGAAAGTCAATTTTTCGCACTAGAGTGCAAAAGTATTTTCTAGCACGCCTCGTGCTCAAATATCATACAGTATTGGCATTGAAATGACATATATTCTGAAGAAAAATACTTTGACTCGAGTTGCGAACGTAAATAAATATTTATAATAAAAATATATTTTTTTCACGTGATTATAAAAAATATTGTATGCAACACGTGGAAAAATACTTTTTCAAACTCGGTAAATTATTTGACTCGTTCTATCGCACTCGTTAAATAAGCTAAAGTACAACTTTCCCCACTAGTTGCATAAATAATTATTCAATCATCCAGTGTCAAACGATTGTTGCTACTGTCATTGTTCATACAATAAAAAAAAAAAAAAAAAAAAAAAACACCGAACAATTGTCGGATAGAAATAAAAAGTATATACATTAAACAAATTCGTATGCTACCATTTAGATTATACAGAACAATAATGTAGTGAGATGCTAATACTCCGCCTGTCTGTACGAGATCACATTTCTAGAATTCTGCTGACACTTGAGTTTTCCCATATAAAATGAGTTGTCGAATTTCACAGTCAAAATCAACCGGAAGATGTCGCTGGTAGATGTACCAGAAATGGCAAACCGAAAATAATTCGCAGTGACCTAAACTATAAAGGCTACAGATGTGACTAATATTTCAGTTTGAAGGTCTCGATAAGATCTGTACAATTGCATATAATTTCACTGAAATTTTATACCGGAATTTAAAGTTCAATTTGAAGAGTGATTCCTTATTTACTCTACAGGAAGTTCACGTTTTGATTCCGAATAGAGAATTGTAACTTGGATATTTGTTGAAAACTATTCTCGACGTGTCTGTAGCTAAATTCGCCAATTTGGCCACATTTTTGTTTATAAAAAAATTCCAATTGTAGGGTCGTATTAGTATATGTCATCAACTGTAACTACAGAATATTTTTGTCGTTAAATGTCGCCAAACTGTGCAAGTTGTCTGCAGATCTGAAGTAGAGCAATGGAAACATATAAAGAAGCGACTTTTTAATGCCAGTGACTGTTATAATACAACTTGTTTTTATTTGTTGTTTTAAGAGATGTCTTTTAATATTCTTCAACAACGGACACTACATAAAAGAGAGAATCTTTTCAAATACAGATAAGACACAAAATTCTCTTCCGTCTTCAATTATACATTTAGCAGAGAAAATATGTTTGAGGGGAAACTCAAAAATATTATTAAAAAAATACAAAAAATAAAAAGTTCTTAGGAAAAAAAAAATAAGTGCATAATTAGTTATAGTATTGGTAATGGTAATCGTAGACCTAGTACTTAAATCCCGCTTCTCAAAAATGCTTATCAACGGTTATTTTGACTTTTTGATACATTCTTCATCTACAAAGCCTTTCAATTATTCAATTTCTCCTTTCTTGTAAGTAAACGGTAGAAGAATTGTTTTTGGTGGGTAATGCTCAATGGAAGAGAATTCTATTTAAAAGAAGTTCGTTTTTCAACTTTTTACGTCTTTAACGACTGTGATTTCAGGAGTGGGGATGTTAAGAACTTTTTAAACGGTGTCACCACAGGGATTTCGATCAAAATCGTTATAGCCGTCTATTTTTTGACAATTGCTGATGAAGATAGATCTTTCAATATCAGTATGCGCATTCTTTATCTTGATGAAAACTCTAATAACAGATCTCATGGCTACCACTGACCTCAATAAAAAGTTTGTCAATCCGTTCCGTAGTTATCCTGACCACAGAAATTTTTTAGACTACTTTTTTTGAACTCAAAGTATTGTAAAACGTGTAGAAATACAATTTTTTTTTTTGATCGAATGCAATACTTTCGTTAGGTCATATTACATAAAAGGAAAACGAAAGTAAAAAAAAAAAAAATCTGAAGGACACACAAGGTAAATATCCACCAAGTGCGTTCAATCCACACAACTTTAATTTTGACTCATCATCAGGAAGTTTTTAGCCAATCTCGATCACCAAGTTTAAGGGATTGAAATGAAGAGACAGAAAATCTCTCTTAATCTTCTGTCACCAGTTACAAATTAATCCAGAGACTGAGCTTTGGAGATGATTCAAGAATAGAGGATATCTTTCCTAATGGTAAAATGTCCTTTTCTATTCTCTTATTTGTTCCTCATTAACGTTCTTCAACACATTTCATAATCTTCTGATGGAACTTCACTTTCCTCTTAATACAACAGCCTGACTTATCAACGGACAACTCCCTAAATTCCTTTACTACCTTCCTAAATTCTTGTTACCTAAGTCTTTCAGTCAGGTCAGCTTGTGATTGAAGATATTGAATGTAGGTGTGTAGCTGTTAATCAACTGTAATAAAAAAGTGTTAAATGAAGATAAACCTGTAGGAATGACGAAAAAAATGAACATCGTATACCGAACAAAATGTATTCAACTAATAGGTTAATTTATATATATATAAATTAAAACAATATGAAATTGGGCTTCTTTTATTTATGTGACATTTTTATACATGCGGCAAATCAGAAAAAGCACTCTATCCGCTGTTAGATGTACCACCAACTTCGGAAATTTAAGTCGATAACGGAATAAACTTATTGAGATCTTAAAAAAACCCTTCAAATCCTTCAATAAACTGGTGTAGAACAGAACAAAATATGTCTTAAACGAAGGTCTCTTGGAAAGACGTGACACTCATTTTATTTAAAATTTTTTTCTCAAGTTTAACATTACTGAAACAAATAAATTCTAAAGTTAAGGCCGGAATCTAGACAACCTTCTGATTTACAAACATAAATACAGCTCCCCTCCTACTTATAAAGATATGGCACAAAGCATATGGGGAAAACAATTATTTTCTTCCTATCGATAAAAATGGCCTCTGGACAAGTGCGACGCTAACTTCTTCAAATTCTGAGGTCATAAGTTTCATCATCAGACAAGTGCAATTATTTTCTATTTTATTTTTTAATTTCTCCTTTCACTTTAATTGAGGCACATCATAAAAATAATATATATATAAAAAATAATCGATTCAGTGGATCACGGGGTTGATTATTTGAAGGCCGAACCTCCCATCGGTATGCATATCAGATATAGCGAAATTTAAAGGGATTTCTTTTCAAGGTCAGGTTAGGCATTAAGGGTCCCCCTTCTAAGCCCTTCCGATAATAAGTGGTGCCTTATCAGAGATGGCACTTTGAGTTATCTCTGTTATGGTAACCTCGTCTCTGTAGGTACGTGATTGTAAAACAGCATCATTCTATTTTCTGGAGAAGGATTTTTGTGACCTATCAAAAAGAAGATCGGGGGATCCGAAGTGACTAGGGAGAACCCAATGCAAGGTGTGAGTATTGAAATATCTGAATAGTGTTGGAAAAGTTTCTGGTCTTTCTTGCACGAGAAGCATCGATGTCGGAGAGACATTCAGAGAATATCCTTCCAAACATCATGATTTCCCAGATATATTCTAGAAGCTGACGGCTTCTCCGGTACGTTAGTCAGAAAATGAATCTGTTATTTAAAATCGGATGAACTATAGTGAATACAAGTATGCAAATACATTGAAAAGATATTGGAGATGTAAACTTAGAGTAAGATTGAAGGAGACATGGTAAGTCCCACACCGATTAAATAAATATATATTAAGGGGAGTTGGTACCCAAAAATTTATAAATAATTGATTTTGAATTTATCATTGTTTATTAAAGTTTAAATTCTCCTCTTTAAAAAGATACCTCAGTTGTAATAATACCCCATCTAGAAGTATTTTTATTAATTTTTTAAAAACAAAATTGGTAACTATTGATGTAAGTAAAGTTTTCTTTAAAATGCGTTTTTCTCAAAACTACACTTTTCATTATTCATGTACCTTTTTATCAGAAACTACGCTAACTATCTTCCTGAAATGTTTACCACATATTCCTTTTATGTATATGTATATGCTGAAGTGATATTTTGTTGTTATTTTAAAAATATTTATTGTTTTGGCTTTTTTCGGCCAAAAAAAAAAAAACTTGTGAAATTTAACACATTTTTAGTGACTCCTTCATTAAAAAAAAAAAGTAAATGAATCGCAATCAAAAGCTAAATTCAGTAGAATAACAAGTGTCTTCTAAACGCACTGGAAAAAAAAATGAAAAAAAAAAAAATGTGAATTACTTTCTGAGAAAAAGGTACATGAAATATGCCAAATTAACATTACCGGTATAGAGGGTACCAACTCCCCTCAATGAGATTACATGAACCACACCATAACAATATTTATTTATCCATATAAAATCTATGTAGCTGTAGTACAGATCTATGTAGATTTGTTTCTGTTTGAAAGTGCTTTAGATTCTGTCTGTATCATCATGGCAATAACACATAAGAATTGTGAATTTGTTTGAATATAAAATTAAATGTTACATACGCACGCATAGTTACGCTGAAGCAATTTGTTGAAGATTAATTTTAAAATCAGAGCATTGAATCAAAGGTAATTATAATAAATAAATACATATAATAGTAATTTGTAAATGTATGTCAAGCCTTTTATAAACGGAATATTCTTTCTGCACCAGGACAGATCTGTTAGTAATCTTATTTTCTTTTTTGAAAATATGTAATATTTTACATTGTTACTTATTAACATCAACGTACATTTTAAGGCCTGTTTAGTCATTATTAAATACAAAATAATAGTGCTGTGCAAAAAAATCAAATAACAAGTAACTGTAAGATACAATAATCCCTTAGTAACACATTATATTGTTTATCCCTTTTGTGATATCACGTCTCATTAGTCTGGTGGACTAATAATATAGTGGTGTACTAATAATAATGATCAAATTGCGATGTCAAGCTATCAAATTAATACTTTATTATTCTACGGAGAGATTGAAAAAGCTCTTCAAATCTTTTTTAAGCAATATTCGCAGAGATAATAAATATTAAGCCAGTTAAAAATAAATTTCAATATCAGTCGCGTCTATTTCTTATCACACTTTAATTTGCGATATATACTGCGTACTATTGGGACCTTATTTCCCATAAGGTCTGTAAGGGTCTCCAAAAGGCCTAACAAATTCTGAATTATTATGTAACTATCAATATATTGTTCAACGCACTTGATCAATGCTATGAAATATGAAAATATATTTTAATAACTCTATTTTGTTATTACAATATTAATATCTAGACTATTAATTGATTAATTTGATCAAGACGGTAATCGAAATTGTCATACTTGTATAACACCGACAATCTTCAATGCGGGGCTCCACCTGCTTTTGCCTTTAGTAATTGGTTTTCCAAACAGTGCCTTGTGTGCTATATATTTATCAGTTTTATTCTTCAGAACACAAGATATTGTATGAATTTTTTAATGTTCAGTAAGTAAGGCTGATGTTTAAATTCCAAATTCAAACTTTGTTTTGGGATATGTAGGGTGGAGAATTAAATTGGGCATATGCCCTATTAAGCAGTATATATCCATCGTATATACCCAATGAATGCTCAATCATCTACTTAATGAAGCAGTATAATTGCGCTATTTTTTCCAATTTATTTACATCCACAATGTCATGTATGCAAAATGATTGGTTTATTTAGCGTATTTACACTTGTTATACAACTTCAATAGCTCGCCATTGCCTAACTTACTTGCATCCACAAAGTACATCCTATATTATCATTAATTAATTCAATCCACAGGATATTATATCAATTAGTCAAGTACTTAAAATTTCTATTCAAACGTTAAGGTTTGGTTTTAACCGTTTCTTAATGTCGTTTGCATCCACCAAGCACTCGTTACAATCCAGTCTGGCCTTGACCAAGTACATCCTACATTATTATTAATTAATTTAATTGGTTTACCTACAATATATTGTAACAATTCGTAACTTAACATTTCCATTCCAAAGTTAATGTTTGGCTTTAACGGAGTCATAATGCTTCTTTACTTTGTTTTATAAATCCAGCTGCTTGAATCTTTCCTTTGGTGGTTTTAATGATGCGTTGGAATAGAATTTTAAATAAACTTATTTAAATATTAAATTTATGTGCCACTCATGACCAAACATTTAAAAAGTAATATTAGAATAACCATTTTTGTACAACAAATTATATTTTGAGAAATGAAATTCTTGAACATACTTTCGAAGCGGTTCAGTGCATGGAAGTGCGCGTCTGCTATCGGAAGAACATGTTTTATAAAAATGTTCAACATCCTTTGCTTCCTCCTTTTGACTATAAGATGTAAAGTTGAAGACCCCCAAATATATTTAATGCCTCCAAAGTTAGTTGCACAACTTTACGCTAATGAGTTTTTTTTTTTTTTTTGTATTTTATGGTTCAAAAAATCGCGATCAAATTTTTACTAAGAGTTATGCTGCATAATAATGGAAATGCAAAATAAAAATGATATATTTTCAATTTGTAAGCAATCCGCTCAAATGTTTTTATTGCCCTTTAAATTTTCATGTATTTATTATTCAAATTATGTACGTGTTCACATTAACTGTTGTAATTATATTGATGTTGCATACATCGGCTTCACCTTGTGATAAATATCGATATTGCGTGCATTTGCTTCAAAGTTGCAATAAATATCTATGTTGTTTAGGTTTTTATAGAGTTCTTTAAGTGATTGAGTCACAAGATTGAAGTTCAGTTAAAAATATGCATGTCTAATACCTTGGTTCAATGTTTCTATTTCTTGAAGTCCCCGTCTTCCCAATTTTCATAAGCCATTAAAATCATTATGAAATTCCCTGTAATTATGGCAGGAGAAATATCAGTAGTTTAAGAATATCTTGGGTACTGCACTTCAATCCTAATGAAATGAATTGCAAACAGTACGCGAAGTCTTCATTACTATTGTAATAATAAACAATTAAGCTTTTCTAGTAATCTTGATTCAAAGTTTTCGTAGTCTCTGAAATGTTCTCTTTGGGTATGGGAATCTTGACGTTTATTGACAGACGGTCAAGAGTTAGCAGGAAAGGATTTCCTGTTCATTATTTGGCAAGTTCTGAAAGATTGGGTTGTAGTTTGTAATTTAACCCACTCAATAGGTCTTCAGGCCAAATGAAGTCCGCAAGACTAAGGTACTCTGTAACTATTGACTTTTCCATACACTCCATGTAAATTTCAGAATGTTGTTTGATGTGCATGGTAATTGCCGCTGAATCTTAACCATATTATTCAGATACGCTAACTTTAATATTTTTCATAGTGAAGCCATGTCCTTTTGTCAACCCGTCCCCCTCCCGACCAACGAGAGTCGATGTCCGAAAGTGGGCTGGAAGTGGCTGGCCACAGACGTTCCATCACAACAGATTGACCACGTTGCGGAGGAGGACGCAATGAACGACCCTCAACGCACAATGAGCTTAATGAAATTTACCTTCGCCGTAGTCGCCCTCCTTGTGGTCTGCAAAGCCCTCTACATGTGGTTTCACAAACAGAGACTGAGGTATTTATTGAGGGTGAGTGTCAAATTTCATACGATTTTATCTTAAATGATTCAAAATCAACTTTTAGATTAATAAAATGTGCTTAAGACATGCTTGAATGAGAAAACTACCCTAATGTGCTAGATCAATTAGTTCTAAAATTGGTAGCACATGACTATGCTGAAGCAAAGCCAATCGCGAACATGATCTCTATTTAGAAATTGTAAGCAATAAGTCAATAATGTGGTGACGCTGGTTGGTGTACGGTTTAGCCCATGGTGGAGAAGATGGCTCCATTTCACTGGAAAGGCTGGTTTATACGTTATCATTAGGCGTGTCTGTTCTGATTTTCAGTCACTGGATGGCAGTGACTAGTACCATGTAAGCACTTCATACCAGTCACTGGAAAGGCCAGCTTACTACTGGATTGTCAGTAACTGGCAGTTTCAGTAGGTTAAACATTTTTTCTTTGCTGGTCAACATGTATCTATTGTGCACTCCCGTGATCACCGTTTGGCGGTTCAATTTTGTTTGTGTGTGGATATGCAGCGGGCAATTCTGTGAAGTGCTGCCGTCATCAAATAGAACAGACCTGGCTGAAACTTTGTAGATAGATTCTTTGTCGATGACACTGCATTCTAAAAAAAAATTAAAGGCTGTCAATAAAAGTCCGCTTTTACGCATGCTACTATTTTCTTTTCGAAAGACTAATGAAATGTCTTCTTTTTTAGTTAATCGTAATGCTCTATTTATTTAAATTGTAAATACAGTTAGACAATAATTATAGAGGAAGAAATAATTAAAATATGAGACTAAAAAGGTAAATTATGAAACTAAAACAGGCTAAAGAAATATCGGACCTTTTGTTGATGGTTTTTCTAGATTTTAGATTACATTTAGAAATACATTTGCTTTTATTATTATAGATAAATTAAGAAGTTATACTTTTACAATAAGGATATTGGATGCATATTAGGATTGTGTTGTGTTAAGGATATCAGCAAATATGCACTGCTTCTCTATTATGTGAGAAAGTACAATTTAGTATTGATTCCAAATTAACATTTAAGGCACTTTATAATATCTATAGTATTATATCCAGTCACACAGAAGTGTAACATGCATTATGTCCCAGAAATAGCCGACGCATTTGTTAAAAAAGAAAAAGAAGAAAAAAGAAGAAGAAAAAAAGAAGAAAAAAAAAGAAGAAGAAAAAAGAGCAGAATATTAATACGGAAGGTGATAGAAATGTACCATTTGATGCATTATACTTGGGACACTAAGGAATTTTATCCCATCTATCGTGAAAAATAGTTACAGACAACATTTACACTCTTAAAAAACAGTCTAAACATGTTGCAAATGCTCCAAATTATATATTCAAAACAACCATAATTTCGAACGACAGGCTAATAACAGTCCTATTCCTGTTTCGCCGCACAAATGAAACATCATTTTGTAGTTCTTTCAACGTGTTCAGACCATTCTTTTTTTTTTTTTTTAGTATTTGCATTCAACAGCCCTATCTGTTGGTGTACTTTGTAACCATTTTTGAAGTTGTCAGCCATAGTAAGTTAATGGGATACAATTTTCTAGTTTTCCAAGTATTAGAATGCAGGAAATGGTTCATTTTTATCAATTTCCATTTTTATTTTAAATCATTTTTCAAATGTACCAGCTATTTTGGGGATGATCAGTATCAATTTTGACTGTTGATTTGCAAAGTTCATTTACAACTAGAGCGGATCCAGAGTTTTATTACGGAGGGGGTGGTGGCTGTTGAAT
The DNA here is from genome assembly GCA_963978545.1 of Linyphia triangularis. Taxonomy (NCBI): domain Eukaryota; kingdom Metazoa; phylum Arthropoda; class Arachnida; order Araneae; family Linyphiidae; genus Linyphia; species Linyphia triangularis. The sequence goes on from OZ021730.1 coordinate 35,067,709, forward strand.
AGCTTAGGTACATTTTGTTGCTCTTAAGTTATATTACTATATCATGGGATAACTTAACTTGGATTATACAGAATATGTTACAAAGAGGTTAAAGGTTAGCTAAATGTGAATTTACGACAGTAAATTAGAGTTGTCTACAACTATATGATTCAGGATGAATTATTGTTAAATATGATAGACAGAACAATCAAACAACGAATACGCTTATACACATTGAAAATTTTTAAACTATAATTTGCTTTGTTGTCTTGCTTCGTCTTCTGTTTTTCATTTCAAATTTTTTGGGATGAGATCATTTATATTAAAAATGCTTAGTGCGGATTCGTCAAACCATGATTGATTTCATCCACAACTTGAGAACAGCGCACCATAAAACGTGAGCGGTCCATGAATAACGGAGGGGGCAATCGCCCCCTCCGCCCCTTGCTGGATCCACCAATGATTTTCATAGAGCAATACAACCACAGCTCTTTATGTGCAGCTCACAATTATAAAGTCTCTCCTTTCAGCTCAGTTTCGTCGTCCTATTCCTGTTTTCGTCTCTGAATCTAGTGTGCCGCCTCTATCCCTGCGACGCATGCCATTATACAGACTTACATCGCTCGTGGACGACCACCGTCTCACTCACCCTAGTTCTCGTCATGATCGTGGTCAGGTACCACTGGGCCATGCCGCACAACATTGTAAAGGTAAGAAATAGTGGCTTATGTTTATACGACAATAGGGGCGTAGTCGGAAAATTATTTCTGGAGGAGATATGAAATCAAATGGTGTGATATGAAATTTAATTTTTAAATTCAATCTCGCATATACATGATCAGACAAAACGGTCGTTTCGCTGCCAACCTTAAAAAGGCAGAAAGGACAGTAAGTATCTATTCTCTGCATAACTTCCAGCGAAAAAGTCGAAATTGACTATTTTCTAGTGCGCTTACGAAACTTCACATAATTATACAAAAAATACCATAGAATTGTCTCGGTGATATCTTTCAAAGAAAAAAAAATTGAGTACATAGGATTAAAGACAACGAAGAAAAAAAATATTGAAATTTCCAAAATGAAATAAAAAACCGAGTTCTAGCCCGATTTTGATGTAAAAATTTAGACAAACGTCCAGCTCTAACTAAGCTATAGATCTTCAAACGGATTGAATTATAGGATGCGGAATGTTTCAACTTAAAATCCTACGCTGGTTTGAACTTCATTAAATATTTCTTTCTATTTTTAATTAATTTAAAACCACTTTTTTCATTTCATAATTTGGCGACAGATAAAGGCGATCAGCTTGTAATTGTGGTTCAGAAATATATGCCAAAAGTTGCCAAACAGGTTTGCTATAATTTCGAAGTTAGTTTTTCCGACATGTTAGGCTTAAGTGAGAATGAACGTATCGTTAAAGTATAGGCAGAACGAATTAAACTATAATTATATGGCTTATAACATCTTTAAAATTGAAATAATTTAATTTGTGAAGAGACAGAATTAAAGAGAAATATTTGTTCTTCAAGTTGCATGTGTTATTTGAGCTGTATGATAATATAGAGAGAGTTAACTTTCAAAACCATTTTAATTTCGGGAAATCTCCATTGAAAAATGAAAACAATCACATTTTGTTGCAAGATACTATGGGCTAAATACAAAGTATAAATGGGGAGGTTATGCGAGCTGATGTCACAGTCAATTCATTACAGAGGACTAAATGAACCACGCATTGCGATTGGCTAATGGAATTTGCACAAATGTCATTCGTTTTTAAGGCTGCTATCTAGTGAAACCGAAACTCGAAAACGATGTCAGCGCCTCTACAATGGGCGGACTAGTAGGCGTGTGCAAAATAACCGAATCACATCTTCAATTTAGGCTAGATTTACCCACCTCCGCATTAATAAAGAGTTCCGCATTATAACGGTAGTCGTTTCTTGATTAATCTACTATCAAGTACTAATTTCACAAATAGTAGTCAGAAAAATCGGTCAGTTTCATTTTAACATGAAATAATTATGGTTATATTCTTAATTTAAAGTATACATATTAAAATTTGAAGCGAAGAAGACCCTTACAGAATATCCTTCAGTAGCAGGCTAGCACTTCAAGGCCTCATAACTCAACAAACAGCTGTGACAGCAACATCAACAGACCAACACTTTTTCTTCTCTTATTTTACTTTAGCTGAGTGTAGTGTTTGGAAAAATTATTGCACCGTTTTATACGACTAATGATATGATTCTAAGCAGTTATTCAGTGAATTGAATGAATGCGTTGCAAGTTGTAGTTGGATACCAACAAAAAATAAGTGTTTTATATAAACAAGGTTGGAAAAGGATCGTTTTTTTTTTCTTCTTCGTAAAACCCTTTTGTGTATGCCTAGTGTATTTTGTATCAGGGATGAGAGTTTTCTTCCTTTTGGAGGATTTCCTCCTTTTTTGTTTTTTATGTAACATATTCCTTCTCTTTGTCCCTGTTTCAAGGATCTGCATTTTTCTAAACCAAAAAGGTTTTTCCTGCAAAAAGTATACTTTTCCTCATGTCTAAACAAAAGATTTTCTCTCTTAGCTCCCCTTTCCTCACAGATTACTTCACAGACTCCTAACATTTTAAACGTAATTATTAAATACTGTGAGAAATGTCATTGTATCTTCAAAATTATTGAATAATCCTTCCTGCATACTTTTTTGTTGAATTTTTGTGTACTACTTCCACGAGTTTTTTTGAACGAATTTTTGGATTTCCTCCTTTCTGCTCTCTGATCACTTTCATCCCTGTTGTATGCATATTTTTAGTGTTCAGTAAACCAAAGGTCAAAAAGGGGATACTTATAGAATCAATTTGATGTTTGTCTGTTTGTTCGTCAGTGCAAAAAATTAGAAATTTAAACGCGAACACTGACCTAGCGATTTAAATGAAATTTGGTTCGTTGGTTGATTTTTTGGCGCAAGGGCAACACTACGGCCAAACTGCGCCATAATGAAATTTGGAATTTAGTTATTAAATCTTTGAAACTTCTATTTTCCAAATATTTTAAATAATCTTTTTTTTTTAAATACCTGTTCTCAATATCTTAAGTTTTTTTTAATAATATCTATTATCTCTATCTTTTTTTTATATCTATCTTTTATCATTCTTGAAAATATATATTATCAAAATGTTTATATTTAATCATTTCACAAATTCATTTAATAGTTTATTTTTACTTGTTTCGTAATGAAGATTTACAAAAATAACATACATAAGAAAATACAAAGTGGCCTTAATTATACATCATATTGTCAGAGTAGTCTAGAGTCTATATGCTAACATCATAGCACTTTTGTGCCTAGTACACGTGGTGCTTACGAGAACTTTACTATAACAAACACAACATCTAGACAAATAACAAAAATTCAAAGACTGGAGGTTCCGGGAGACCTTTCCATGGAATCTGCTGTGGATTTGCGACTTAAATGCGAGAAAACCAGGAAAACTCACACTTGTAATGTTGGGTTCGATTGGGGGGGCGTTAGACATACTTTTGCCGACTTATATCAAGACAAGTACGGTGTAAATGTAGAACATATCCATTAAGGTGTTAATCTATTATTAATTAAATTTTATTTACACAAAATTAATGCATAATTTTTTTAATTAATATACAATTAATTGTTAATTAATGCATAATTAATTGTTAATGAGTTAATAACTAATTGTTAAAGAGTTTGTAACTAATTGTTAATTTTTTTTTATTTAATTGTGAATTATTTTATTTAATGTGTAATAAATTTTAATTAGTGTTTTCAATATTTTATGGCATTTTATTAATACGTAATTAATGCCATACTTTAAGTAAATTCCCATCACATTTTAGTAAGGTTTCATCAAATTCATTTAACTTTTCATTTTTGTTTAATAAATAAACCCTCTCTTTCTCGAACAAAGGGGATAATTTTTCGAAGTGCTTTTTGGGGGGAAAGGGAGGCACTTATCACTTGCAGTTAGAATGCATTCTCACAATCTCAATAAAATTGAGAAACATGAATAATACTAGGCTCCATTTCAATACATTTTTTTTTTTTTAAATTTATAAATTGCAGTTTTGAAGAAATTAATTAAACGTGTAAAAGTGGATAGAAATCGCAATACAACACTGAATAAAAAAAAAAAAAAATTAAAAATATTGATCAAATAGGTGACTCTAATTTAGAATTGTAAAAAAAGTTAATTAAACAAATTCTGGGAAAATTCTTCTTTGTAAAATCCTGGTAGATTATTGCTATCACACAAAATTACCTACGCGAAACACTGCGATTTTTATAATTGAGACAATGTCAGGGACATATAAATAAGAAACATGCACTTACACACCCTCCTGCCTTTCGATAAATAAAGTAATGTGGAAGAAGTAGTTCACAAGAACAAAACATATAAGTCGTAAATTAACAATTCGAGCAAAAAATTATATACAGCTATTAACTAACATCAAATTAGGAAGTCCAATTCCCATTTTCGAAAAATCTAAGATTAAACAAAGACTTTTGTCGCCTTATACCTACCTGCTAGCGATCTGCATCTCCCTGCAAATAATCATGTCGGCGCTATAATTGCATTTAAAAATACAATAATTATTAAAAGCGTTTTGTTAATTAATTTTTAAATACTTTTTAACACATTTTGCTTATCAAAAAAGAAAAGAGGATTTTACTTTCTCTTGAAAAGTATATTAATAGTAAAACTTTTTTTTTTTAGCAATTTAAAGAAGAATTTACTTCTTAAAAATAATAACCGCTAGTACATAGTTTTTACCAAAACTGCTGGATTGAATTTAATGATTTTTTTTTTTAGGTTTTTTAGCATTAATTTCTGTAAATATTACTCGTTTTATTAGTAATAATAATTTGTTCCACAAGGAAAGTATAATGCTAATTTTCTCTAAGCAGGACTAAAAATGAAATGTATTACTTTAGCATTAAACCAAACTATAATATTATTTATATGTAAAAATAAAAATATATAAGAACCTCTATCCTAATATCCAAGTTTTACAAAGTAAATTATTCTCAACTAACTCACTACCCTTATGAACTTCGAATTTAGCGACAAAATATTCAGATCTGTAAAAAAGCAAACCATAATTTTCGGCATAAAAATCCAAACTAAGTAAGGAATAGTACCTGCGGAGAGGTTTTTTTTGGGGGGGGGGGGGGGAGGGGACCAGATCACCAAAGTTATTATCTTGAGGAAGGAGAAGTTGCGCATATGATCTTCTAAAGAAGAGAAACGTCCCAGTCAACATGAGATTTCTAAAAAACCTTCCCCATTTCCCTTTCTCACCTTCAAAGGTTATGATCCTAATGTAAGATCTACTGATCCAATTTGAAATATTTTTAAAGGTATTTTGAATAATCTAACTTATCTGAAACACGTTGTATTTCCGATGTTTAGTGTATAAAGTGGTGAAATCAAGGGTAGACGTGAAAGAGTACTCAGTACTTCTAATTGACTGAAACCTGGTTGTACGTCGAACAACGTCAAGCCGCAGTTATTTGACTACTTGAAACGTCAAGAAATTTAGATAGTATTATAACAAACCTTTCAATACTTTTCCAATGATTATTTTGTTGCAATAAATACGACATTGCCTTCCAATTTACATGACATGCATTATTTCGGTAATACATTTATGGTGGTCTCGTTTACAAATGACAGATACAACACCTATGCACTAGTGGTCACTTTTGCTTAGTGGTTAGCGCCCCTGTCTTCTGATCTAGGAGTCCCGGGTTCGACTCCCCATTAGCGCACACCACTACATTGGTGACCCGAATATTCGAACACATCAGTGGCATCATCTATTGCACGATCTCCACACTACCACCTCAGCATCTCTGGCGACTCACTGCCACTCCAACTCACACACAAGAAACTCAATCGTTCACCCCTTCACAATTCACCGGGAAGAGGCTATGTGGTGGTCTCGTGTACAAATGACAGATACAACACCTCGGCATTAGTTAGCGCGCCTGTCTTCTGATCTAGGAGTCCCGTGTTCTACTCTCCATTACCGCACACCGTTACGCATTTTTAATAAATGAAGTACTATATAACATCATTTATATAGTTCTACTTGACATTAATTGCAATAATTTGGAAAAATGTAATAGAAATATTTTTCAACAGAATTGTACGCTACTTCCATTTCACTCAACTTCGCGTTCGTAATAAGGAAAAATACACCTCGTTGAATAACCTTATAAAATGCATTTTTTATTTTTATCTTTACCAAAAAATAAGCAAATTTTATTCGAAATTGAAACTTCTCCCCAGACCAGTGGTGTACGTATGGTATGTATTTGATAAAAGAGGGCTCATTTTTCGGATGTTAAAATTTAGATGTTTTGAAATTTTCTGTAAGACTTTCAATTCATAAGACTGTACAATACACACTTTATTTAAATGACGTTTAATGGGCATATTATTGTTTTTGAGGAGTTACATGACGTACTAAAAATATGTCACCTACTGTAACACATCCGAGTTATCTATTTTGGAAGAATAAGTAATTATTGTCAATTTCTTCCTGAGAATATAGTGTGTACTTATCAGGTGACTGAATTTAAAAACTTACGACAGTCGACTTGACGATTTATACAATTACATGTACTGATTTGAAATTGAAAGAAAATTATTCATTCTGTAGAGAATTTGTGGAAATTGATACTTGTGCAACAGTACGGGGTACGGGAGATATGTTCATATTTAATTTCATTTAGAAGCGGTCAGTGACGATATCAGTTTAAGTGTTCCTGCAAAAAAAAAGGATATACTTGCTCCAATTTAAAATTGCCGACCGCCAACTTGAGCTGAATTGTGATCAGGATTTTTTAATACTATCCAACGATTTTAATTATTTATATTTTTTTTTCTATGCAATATATTTTAAAACATCCATCACTTGGCACTTTTAAAGGAATTGATGAAATTTTGGAAATTTGCCGAGTGCCGTCTTTCTTTTCTGAAAACTTTGGCGGGGTGAGATAATGAAGATATCTATGATTTGTGTTCGCAAGATACCTATTATATTTGTGTACGCAGTCCATCAATGTAGGCGGGGGAAAAGACACCGACTCCCTTATAATAGATTTCTTGTGTAAAAATGCCGATTCGTGAAACTCGGGTCGATATTATTAATATTTTTTTTCGACATTTATGTATATGTATATATATATATATATATATATATATATATATATATATATATATATATATATATATATATATATATATATATATATATATATATATATATATATATTCATATTCATATTCATTCAATTCGATTTTATTGTGGATCAACTTAAAGAAAAGGGCTCGATAAAATTTCGAAAAGTTGCCGACTGTTCAACTTTTCTAAAACTTTGAGGGGGCGAGACGCCCTCTACGCCCCCCGTTCGCGTCGTCCCTGCTTGTGTGTGTGTGTTGAACATTTGTACATAGGGGAACAAAACACAACTATGAAGACTCGCACAGCTCTCGGAATTATACTATATAAGCGATGCCAAAATTTTCAGTTTTAAAAACAGACTTTCACTGAATGATATGAATATGACATTTAATAGATTGTGAATTATTTAAAACTACAGAAAAAAAATGCATTTATACTTTCCACATACAACAAATAGCTTATACATTCTAGCCGATTGCCATTTCACCCAAGCCTTAGTTAGTAAAAAAGTGTTGGCGAGTTACAATTCAGTTATTTTGTTTAGTTTGTGGTTTGGGCGCAATATATCAGTTCTACGGCCTTGAACCAGAGTTGCTAGAGGGGTATAGAAATGGAAGAAGCTATATTTAGGTAAGAGGGGGATAGCATCGACGTGGGTGGGATGTCACTTTTACCAGGGGCGAATATAGAGGACAATCAAGGAGGGTGCAATTACGACCGTGAGTGTTTACAGTGGCGGTGTTAGTTTGTTAACTTGGGGGAGGGGTATCATCAATTAGTATGATACTATCACCGTTCAATAAAAGATAAAAATTAGAGGGTTTGACCATCCTCTTTTGCGTCCCATATAGCAAATTACCCCGAAAGTGTAATATAAAATTAAATTATAAATATTTAGTATTTTTTATTAGATAATAATATATAATTATCTGCTAGGTTTCAGATCGATTGCACGACGGCAAGAGGGTTAATTAGCCGTTCGTAGTTTCACAAGCTACATACCCACACACAAACTACATCGAAGTCAATGCAAAGAATTTAAAATAAAATAATAACAGGTTTCTAAATCAATTATGAGAAATTAAATTTTTATATTGGAAATAAGGCTTAGATTTTGTATTTACAAATTTTTTATTTTAATTACTAGCTGAATGCCAGTGCTTTGATAGAAAATTTTATCATGTGCACTATTTTAGCTAGCTGTGAGGCCCGCGTTGCGGAAATCCGTCATTGGTATGTAGGTTCCAATTTTGATGCTTTGCTCGCAGGAAGGTTCATTGCAACGCAAAATCGAGATCGCGTCGCTCGATGAAATTTTTTAAAAGTTATTGACACATAAGCACAGGCTTATTTCACTCGTTGAAAGGATCATTGCTATGCAAGCATGAGCTCACTTTGCTCGCTGAAAGGTTCATTGCTGCGTAAGCGTAAGCTCTCAATTAGAAGGCTAAAACTACTTGCGTTGAAAATGTAGCCCAATTAGAAATCGTTTAGTAAAATATTTGTTATTAATTAAAAATAATTAATTAAAAAGGAACTAACTAAAAGTTAAAATTCTGTTTTTCAAAAGTCCAATTAGAAGGCCACAACTACTTAGGTTGAAAATTTCAGAACGGTAGCCCAATTAGAAATCGTTTAGTAAAATATTTATTAATTTATTAAAAAAAATAATTAAAAAATTAATAAAACAGAACCAAATAAAAATTTAAAATTCTGTTTTTCAAAAGTCCAATTAGAAGGCCAAAGCTACTTATTATGAAAATTTCAGAGCTCTTGCCCTTTTAGAAATATAGTTTTGTAAAATATTTATTAATCAAATTTTTTAAATTCTCTTTATCAAAACTGCAATTAGAAGGCTTATGTTGAAAATTTCAGAGCTGTATCTCTATTTGAAGTCACTTTGTAAAAAAAAATTAATTAAAAATATTAATTAAAAAAGAACTAATTAAAGTGTTAAAATTCTGTTTGACATGTGTACAATTAGTAGAAAAAAACTACTTTTGTTGAAAATTTCCACTGGCTAGCTGTAGCCCTATTAGAAATCGTTTTGCAAAATATTTATTAATTAGTTAAAAAAATTAATTACAAAAGAACTTAATGAAAATTTAAAATTCTGTTTTTCAAATATCCAATTAGAGACCAAAACTACTTATGTTGAAAATTTCAGAGTTGTAGCTCTATTAGAATTCGTTTTGTAAATTACTTATTAATTAATTAAAAAAATTAATTAAAAATGAACTAAATAAAAATTGAAAATTCTATTTTTCAAAAGTCCAATTAGAGAGCCAAAACTACTTATGTTGAAAATTTCAGAGCTCTAGCCCTTTTAGAAATCATTTTTAAAAATATTTGTTATTTAATTAAAAAAAAGCAAAAAAACATCAATATTTTTAAATTCTGTTTTTTAAACTACAATTAGAAGGCTAAAACTACTTATGTTGAAAATTTCAGGAGTGTCTCTATTTGAAGTCCCTTTGAAAAAAAAAAAAAAAATAATTAAAAAAATTAATTAAAAAAGGAGTAATTAAAATTTTAACATTCTGTTTAACATATGTACAATTGGAAGGCCAAAATTTCTTGAGTTGAAAATTTCAGAGCTCTACTCTAATTTTAAGTAGGTTTCTTTAGATCCACATAGCTACAGACACACACACAGCTTGTTTTATTATTATAGATTACGCAAAATATAAATGTATTAAAAAAGGCTGGATTATATTTAACTGATTCATTTATTACATCATACCGTGTTTGCCGAATTTTCTTCCGACAAAAGAGAAAACCACATTCATTTCATAAATATGTCTCCCAAAAAAGCCTCACCCATGAATGAATAAAAACATAACTCTTTTTTTTTTATTTATCTTCTACTACTCAAGAATCAGTCATTAATCACCCTGTCAATCCTAACCGGGGAATGTATTCCTACGCGAATGGTCGAATTTCGGAACTACCATACAAATTTTACAGTAATTAAGTGGTAGCTTTTTAAATACAACTCTTAAAAATATTAATTTTGTACCATTTGAAAGAAAATGATTAACTCTACAGATTTGCTCTACAAATTTATTTTTTCTGTTGTTGTAAAGAATTTTTATTAACGTTTGAACTCAAACTTGAAAAGATGGAATTTTTTGAAAATATTTAAAAAATACTTCTCAATAAAATACTAAGCCATCATTAAACCATCATCTTAAAAAACATTTCGAATTTTTTTATGGTGAAAAAATAATTCGAATGTTTTAAAATTCTTTAGCACAGTGTTGTGATTATTTATATGAAAATCTCCTATACTTTAACATTGAGATTCAAAATGTAGGTGGCGTGTCGATAACAGCCTTAAAGATGTGTTGAGAATGAATTTCTGTTGTAGAATGAAATCGTAGAATCATATATCCTCAAAATTGTAATTTCATAGTGAATTTTAAAATTTTTGTTAAGAAAATATTTTAAATTTTGTCAGATATCAATGGGTTATTATATGTGAACCAAAATAATGCTTGGTATAATAAAAATAATTTATATTGCAATATTTAGACTGTAAAAAACTTGTAATATTTATTTGTAACAATTTATTAGAATAAATTTTCAATGGTATGAACGCTCTGGCCTTGTATGTTAAAGGTGCCGGATTTGATTCCTGGTTTAGGTGTGGATGTTCGTTGTGATTCGGAATCCACGTTAAGCTGTGGGTCCCTGCAGGGCCTGATCATCGCCTAGGCCTACAAGGCCCGGGCCTTGGGCCCATGATTTTAGGGGGCCCCGAAATTGGCTGTAAACCATTTTTATTTCACAAAAGCTATGTGAATATCTTTTATAACCTGTATAAAATAATTTTTACATAAAAATAATTTCGTATTGATTTTGAACAGTCTTAAGTATCTCAGAGTGTATTTATTCAAATAAACCGTTTAAAAGAGTGAAACACAAGGTTTTTAGAAAGATAGAGGGAAAAAAAATTGAAAGGAAGTCTTGACGAATTTATAGTGAGATCAGCAAATGTCAACTCTGAAGTTCGGAATAATGCTGCAGATATTGTAGTCACGGATATACACATTGTTATAGTGAAATGCAATATATATTATACATAACAAAGTTTTTCCTTTTTTGATTCATAAATTTGATTGTTTGAAATTTGTTTCTTTATTAGGATAAAAAAACAACTTTTAGAAAACAATATTAACCTTAATTCATCAACTTTTTCTATATTTCATGTTAATACATTTGACTTTGCATTGAGTCCATTTCCAATAAATCACCCATTTGAAAAAAAGGCCCCCGAATGTGTTCGGGCCTTGGGCCCCAGGTTGTCATGATCGAGCCCTGGGTCCCGGACTGATTAGTCGTTATTATGCCTTAAAATAGGTCGTTGTGCGTACAAACTAACCAAACGAGCTGAAACTTGGCAGACAGGCTCTTTGTCGATGGCAACGTATTTCATTAAGTTTTGGGGGTTGAGTTGCCATACACAAGTTTCTATTACTCGTTCGTGGTCGATTTTGATGGTTACTGCCATCCGCATTCAACCAATTTGTAAATTTTCAAGTAGATTTTAGCATGTAAGATATCATTGAACTCAACTTGAAGAATTATGAATATTCATGGTACCAGGTGTACCATGGGTGGTACTACTTCTGGTTTATCAATTTTGAAGATAAATATGGCATGTTGGGTGTCGTTGGGCTTGTCTTGAAAAATTATGAATGTTTAAGGTACCAGGTATAGCATAGGAAGTACCACTTTCAGTTTATCAAATTCCAAGATAAATATGGCATGTTGGACTTTTGTTTTGACGAATTATGAATGTTTAAAGTACCAGGTATGCTATCGGTACCACTTCCATTTTATCAATTTTAAAGATAATTATTGCATGTAAGGTATCGTCGAACTCAGTTTGAAGAATTATGAATATTCCTGGTGCCACGTGTACCATAGGTGATATATAGAAAAACGATTAAACGGACAAATTCAAAAAATAGAAGTCACCAGTGTTCAAAAAAAAGTTCTGATATCCCCCCCCCCCCCAAAAAAAAAAATACTTTTAAAAAGTAGAACCACCAACCTCAAAAACACAAAAAACTTTCTTGCAATAAAAAAATCATAAACATGATGAAAATTTTTAGCCACAAATACAGTGATATAAAAAAGGGCCAACCTCTGATTAGAACTCTCGGTTGTGACTCGCTTAAGAATGTCTGCTTACTTAGTTTATTTTTAAAATTTAAGTTCCGCTCCCATAAAAATTTACGCTGCTTGAGTTGGCGCCCGTCTTAATTACTAACCTTTAAAGCCCCAAGAGAATAAAAACTTTCCAAAATGTATGTATCAACCAAACAAAAGCTTACCACAAACACTTAAGTTTCCTACTTACAAAATTCCTAATAAATATATTCAAATGCAAGCGTTTGAGCACAGTTTCTCTATACTATTTTGAAAGTTACATGAACATGAAGATTTACATCACTTTGTATTTCCTACCTATCCAAATGAAATCATGAACTCGAATATTCGTGAAATCTGCCATAAATTACTTTAAACGCAAGCTTTGTTAATATTCCTATGACGGGCGCCAACCTCAAGTAGCGTAAATTTTTATGGGAGCGGAACTTAAATTTTAAAAATAAACTAAGTAAGCAGATATTCTTAAGCGAGTCACAACCGAGAGTTCTAATCAGAGGTTGGCCCTTTTTTATATCACTGTATTTGTGGCTGAAAATTTTCATCATGTTTATGATTTTTTTATTGCAAGAAAGTTTTTTGTGTTTTTGTGGTTGGTGGTTCTACTTTTCAAAAGTGTTTTTTTTTTTTGGGGATTAATAATTTTAGGTGGGAATTTTTCTTTACGCCCTTTAAAACGAGTAAAAATTTACACGAATCCAATATTTTATTACGTATAAGACTGCAGTCAGTTAGGTTTGCATCGGAAATCAATTTGGAGCACTTTCGGAAACAAAAAGGATTTTTAATACGAAACATATGCCAGAACGTTGCTGTTTGTTTGCTAACATTAGTGAATGATTGAAAATACATCATTGGTTTGGTGATAAAGCCTTTCAATATAGACATAAAAATATCTCTTACAGCATGGAGTATATTAATTAAATAACTAAAAGCCTGGGATATGCATAAATATAAACCTGAACCTATGTTATGTATGCAAAAAACACAAAAAAAACCCAAAAAAATCTTATTGCAATTTAGTTTCATTTTTCAAGTGGTTACTAATGTTGTAAAGAAATGTCTGAATTTGAGATTTTTAATATCCTTCATCAAATTACCATCTTTTCACTTCTAATATTAAATTCCGTGTGTCTAGTAAAACAACAGAAAATATAGATGTATTAAATTCATATTGGATCTATGATTAAATGAGATCAACTTAGATTTTCGGGAGGGGATATATCCCCTTATCCCACCCCCATACGCGCCTGCACGACATTGTATATTTTCTGTGTGATCTAAAAAAGTGGGGGGATATCTTTGGAGAGTTATTGAAGGCAGAGCTATAAATGAGAGTTGATTCCTATTGAAACATCTTTACAATCAGATTCTTAATTACAATAGAGAGGGAGCTTTATAGAAGATTCATAGGAACTCATCTCAATTCCGTGACATTATGATTAGGTCAAACAATGCCACAACAAATTAGCATATAATGCATAGGTTCCGGAGTATCTAATGTTTCATGTAGGAGTGAATTGTCACTTGTTTAACCCACCTGTTAAGTCTCAAAAATGTGTACATATATACAAGGACTAACTAAAAAGAGGGGAAGGGTATCACCGCCTCCGAGAGTAAAATATAAAAGATAAAAACTAACCTTCTCTATTTATCCAAGTTGACACATACAGTATCGGATTTGATTATACCACTACTAGCCCCTACCACTGCTATAATACCACCGAGCAATAGCAAATTCTGTGCCGTGATTTTAAAATTATAGAAGCAATATGGGTCAAGGAGTAAATGACTGTCACTCTTAAACAACTAGAATATACATTCAGATGACATTACTTATTTTTTTTTTGGTAAACTGATTACAAAACTAGATAATTTAAAAATATTGACTACTTTCAAAACCACCAAAGTGTTTATAGAATTAGAAAACTTAAACTTGCTTGTGAATTACTTTTTTCTATCGATTTTTAAGGAGAACAAAACATTGAATCAATTTTCAGATTCAGACATCGCTAATAGATGGCGACACCATAAGTTGCAAATGATAACTGCATAGTGATTGTTGGGATAAAAGTGAAAATTAGCCAGCTGATTCTGAATTTTTTGTGAGTTGATATTATTTTACATTAACTTTCTTCTTGTTCTAGAAATGAAGGTAATTTTGGAATTTAATAATTTTTTTTTATCTCTCTTCAAAGATTTTTTTAATTTATTTAATTCATTAATTATAAATTTAGGCATAGATTCTGGATCAAAATAAAACCGTTAAGAAAACAATTGAAATTGACATTATAAGAGCAACGGTAGGAAAGTAAAATATTATTTCATAAACTTGAAGAGGTTTTTGAATTTGATTTTTATCATTTTTAGTTTTCAGCACTTTCGAAAACTTGTTGTTCCTCGTTTGTTCAAAACCATGCCATACATTTTTCACTTTCATTGCTGTTCGATAAGAAAATCTTAACTAATGATTTTTTTTTTAAATTTGAAATTTTATAAAAAAAATTAGATTGTTATTGGTATACGAATAAAATCTACTCATGTGAGAGTTTCAACAATATGTCGTGTATAGGTTTCAAAGATTTCAAAAACAAATCTTTAAAATAAACACTAGAATTTCTGTGTCTTTATTTGTAAAAAATAAGCAGAAATATTTGACTTAAAACAAAAACGTTAAAGATAATAAACAGTCTCTAGAATTTATTTTGTTTTATAAAAATTACTTAGGCTTACATAATTAAAAACATGATTGATATTCAACCCTACTGTAAGTTCCTGTGGTTTAAAAATAGTCTATATTTTAAAGGATCGGATGGTAGCGTAAAGACTCTGGCTTACCATTCAAACAGCTCTGGTTCGTTTTTCATTCCACTTTTTCAAACTGTAACTTCTAACTATTAACTAAAGGGGGCGTTGCTGGTCGCCTCTAATCGTGGTGTATCTGGAGTGCGGCAAGATTAATCTTATTTACGCCTGTACCTTTTGTTTTACGACAGCAAGTAGGTGGTTTTAACGTTTTTATAAAAAGTGCAATGCATTGAAATCTCAATCACTCCCACCAGAGCTATAGCAGAGCAATTCAGTTATTAAAATTAATTTATAAATAAGACTATCTTATTTAAACTATTATATTTAAACATTTAATAATAAAATATAGTAACTATTAGAACTGATAAATTTTTAACTTGAAATTTTTATTTTTTATTATTAGAAATTAATAAAATTTGATTAATGATTTTATTGAAAATTTGGGCCAGCATATAAATCCAATATCACCGGACCGATTTTATGTCCTAGTACGCCCCTGCTGACGTTTGATCACTTGAAAAATTAATTATAAACACGTAAATAAAGTAGTTTACAATTATCAAGTGATGAGCATCATTATGAGCAGTGTCAAAAGAAGAAAAAATACAAGTTTCTGCAAAACTAATAGTCAGTGAGTGAAACGATAATGCGATCGACGAAAAGTTAATATAAATCTATATAGTGGTAGTTAATCTCTCTTAGGCTTCAAGTCAATAGCAAATCGTATATTATTCTGAAGTTACAGTTAGAGATGAAAGTTTTAACCTCACTGCTCGGCACAAAAAGTAAGCTGTTCTATGCAAGGTTACAGAACAAACAATTCAATTGTTGTCCAATGAGGATACCAAACACTCGTATATAAAACAATCAGTGTATACATTTTTGTAAGTTTGTACTTGAGGTGCTTTTATGTTTTTATTTTGAATCTATATGTAAGCTCTTGGTAGTAAAGCATCTTTTCTCCCCTTTAGAGCCAGCTAAGCGTCGGCTTCTCTCACCTGAAAGCCCCAGCGAAAGATCGTCTGAAGAAAGTGCAGAATCTGGCAAGGGAGAGGATGTCCCTGGCATATCCTGGCCAAGTACCTCCAGTGTACCCCAACGGATGGATGCCCATTGTGGAGTCCAATGATGTCAAGGTGGGACAAGTGGTGTCCGTGACGGCCATAGGTAATTAATGGTGTTGATGGTTCTAATTTTTGGGCCACAAAGATAAAAAGTAATTGCAAGATTATGACTCAATGACTTGGGGTTATTGTTCTTCTAGAGCAGCGTTCGCCATTAACTAGAGGTCGGCGATATATCGATGCGATGATATTTTTATCGATATTTAAAAAAAAATATCGATACTTAAAATATCGATACAAGTCACCGATTCATCGATATTTTTAAAAACTTTTAGTTTTTTTATGATTGTTTTGTAGTTCCTTGTGTTTTTTCGATTTTCTTTATTCCCTTTTCAAAAACTTAAAAACTAAAGTTTGGACATGGCCGAGAGACAGTAAAAATGGCACCCTAACCAAAAAGAAAACATAATGTAATTGAAAGATAAAATCATTTATTTGTAGTCATTAACACAGCGTCGTTTCTGTTGCTAACGTGTGCCTGGAATTTGCATCTAATTTTAAATATTAAAAACATCTCTATCAGCAAAATATGCGGTAAACTACTTTTCAATATTTCTTTTTTAAAAATAAATCTGAATTTATGCATTGAAATCCAAATGAATTTTATTTATTCTGATTGATAATATTGTTGCGTTGTACGGGTTCGAAAGATTTGACGCCAAAGCAGATCAAAACTTGCAGAAATTTATTTCAAAATAACTCTTCACAGTTCTCTTACAGCTCCAGAACTTCTCGTTCTAGTAGACACAATACAGCTCTTTTCACCTCAACAGAGCACACAACAGCAGTTAAAAACTTGACAAACAACTGCTAAATCGCCGCAAAAGACAATGCAAAACAGTTCGCTTTAGAATGCTCAGTATCTCAAGTCAGGAATACAGCTCTCACAATGAACGTTGAGAGACAACTAACTCAGTGATTCAAAATCAACTAACTGACTGACTCACTCACGGCCGGGTTTATATAGGGGAGGCTGCGAATCTTCACGAACCTTCCAGAGATGGACATTTGGAGAACTTTCCAGGCAGTAGTCGAAAAATCCTATACATGTACATACATGGGATACATGTACCGAAAATGTCGCCAAATGGTCGTCAAATTTGGCGATATTTGGCGATTTCTCGCCAAATTTGGCGACAAAAATGAGTCTCCAAAACCATCGCCAACTTGGCTCTATCTCGCCAATTTGGCGAGATTCCCATTACCATAATGTTAAATGCCCTGCCCCTTGAAACTCGCTTCCCAGAGTTACCTCTGTAAAACTCGTTAACATTGAGAGATTCATTGCTGGGAAACAAACCATTGCATTGCCTTATGCGAAATGTACAGAAATTTATCTATTTACAAAATTAACACTACGAAATATTTACAAATATACAAAAATTCGTAACAATATAATTTATTTATAAAAACAATTTTTATAATTTATTTTTTAAAATAATTTTGACAAAATTTCATGAGAAGTAGAAATTTGCCCCGAAAAACTTCGTTTCTGGCAAAATTGAAAATCAAATTAAAAAATCTTGTATCGATATATCGATATTTTCTTCTATGCAACGATATAGTATCGATATTTATTTTGATCGATATTTCCGACTTCTACCACTAACATTTAGAGGTGGGCCTCATAACTTATGTTAGTGCATTTCGCGGGCCGGATGCACCAATATAATGCATTGTTATTATTATCAATTTAATAATATATAGCATATCTGAATACTTAAAAAAAATATTGATTTTTTTTTATCTTGATAAAATTCCAATTGATATTTGATTTTTTTTTTTAAATAATCAAAAAATAATAATTATTATTATTTGTAAATCTACTTCGAAAAACGAAGTGAATCTTTTGTTTCAACGTGATAATGCGACTTGACCTAACTTTCAATAAAAGTATTTAAACTGTCGTTCCAGATTACTCCGCGAGGTTGCGGGTTCGAGTCCCGTGTTAGGCATGGGTGTTTGTAAATGTATGTTGGCTTGTCTAATGACGAATGTTTCGGCGCATTATAGCCCTCGTGTTGCTGACGGTGCCAGATAATCTGAAAACAACCAACCAGATTACTCCGTTTAAATAGATATCAAATGTGAGACGATGGCAGTAGAAATCTCTCAGGTTTTTTTTTTTGATAGAGTCAGTCGCAATATTTGTAGCAGCCGCATTTGTGGAGCGACTAATAAAAAACACTCTCTATAAAGCCACAAGCGCATAATCACTGACAGGAAATTGGTTTTATTCTTATAGATTGTAAATCGTGATGTCACCACTTGCAGCACCTATTTCTACGAGGTATCAAAACTAAAGTAACTAAAGCCATGACATACTAGCAAAAATAAGGGGGAAGAACAATCATTCCTAAATTTAAAGCTCAATTTTTAACCTTTTGTCCAAGGCACACACAGATATACATAAAGTCCTGATAATTTTCTTCCATACCTAATTTTTTCCCTGGAACTTTTTTTAATCTGTTGTGTTCCTTTCAGGTCAGAAGTTCTGCGTGTTCCGTGGTGAGACTGGCCAGGCGTACGTACTAGATGCCTACTGCCCCCACCTGGGGGCCGATCTATCGGCAGGGGGTCGCGTGAGGGGCGAGTGCGTTGAGTGTCCTTTCCACGGATGGGAGTTCGCGGGGAAAGACGGCGCATGCACCAGCATACCCTACGCCGACAGAGGTGAGCTAACCAAGAAACGTATATTAATCAGATTTGAAAACTTTCACTTACACGTTGTAATTGAAGTAAAAAAATCACACGCTCTCAAAGTTATCGTTTTAAAAATCGAAAATCGCATGTTATTCGATTTTTAATGTTTTTAAACACTTATTAAAATAGAATAATTTATGGATGACTTACACGTTATCAGTCGCCGACCAAACGGTATAGTGGTTAGTGTGCTAGCTTCTAGACAGCGAGGTCGCGGGTTCGAGTCCCGTGAAAGGCATGGGTGTTTGTAAATGTATGTTGGCTTGTCAAATGACGAATGTTTCGGCGCATCATAGCCCTCGTATTGCTGACGGCGCCAGATAATCTGAAAACAACCAGCAGTATCAGTTGGATTGTGGTCGCCAGTTACGAGGTGCCAACGACTAGCACCGTGTAAACTCTTCATGCCTACCATCATTACGGTACTCTTCTGTTAAGTTGGATTTACACGTTACCTGTCGGGCCTCCAGTATAGATCGTCAGCTAAGAAACCGTTGCTCCGTCTATCGGTGATCACGGGAGAGCGCAAGTGATTGGTTGATCGGAGTAGCCGGCGTCAGTAAATAAAAAATGTTTAGTTTACTGGAACCAGCAACTTGGTGACGTCACTGGTTATCGATCTAAACCGGAACCTCGACTGGTAGCGTGTAAATCCGGCTACAGTCTGGTATTAGTTGGCTCATTGAAAGCAAGCCTAAACGTTTACACGTTCACATGACGCGAAAATGTATAGCCGATCCTAAATGTTCCCTGTTTGTTCTCAGGTACATCTATAGTAACTCTGTAACGGTTCGTAATGGCACGGCTACACTCGACCACTTTCCCTACAGTTCACATAAACGGCTACAGCAATCATATTTTTTAACACAGTCTGGATAGAATCGCTTGTGCGCGCCGCATAACGGGTGAAAAGTGCAGAAGGGAATCTCCACTCTATGCTGATAGCTCTGCGTGCGGTATTTTGTGTTTATTTACAATTACAAATTCAAATGTTTATTTAAACCAATTAATGTGTCAAATTTTTTGATAAATGTTTATTGTTTGTGAATTTTTTAATTAACGCAAAACCTACCGGAGTGAGGTCAAATGACCGCTGTTGGGACTTTAACAAAATTGTTATATTTCAGATCTTAATTTTTCTTCCTAAAGACCGAAAAAATAATTATTTAAAAAAAAAATATTTCATGATAATTATTTTATGTTTTAGCGCCTTTGCCAAATTCTATATTATTTAACTGGAATCTATAACAGGAAAAAGAATATAATATTTATCTAAAAGCGGTCATTTGACCGTCATCGATAGAAATAGGTATAGATAAAATGTCGGTAAGTTTAGAATTAAAATCATATCTTTCAAAGCTTATATGTTGAAATAGGTTTATAATTGAATAATTTTACGAATTTTTTCCTAAAAAGAATTCTTAGAAACATGCAAACTTTAACTTAATATAACTTTTATGTCAATGTATATATATCGATTGCATGAATCATGGATTAAACCTAAAGTCATTTTCCAAAGGAAAAAAAAAAAAAAAAAAAAAAAAAAAACATTTTCCTTTTTAGAAAATCTATTTCATTCTTGAAACTACTAAAATTTTTTTTTTTTTTATACCGATCGGCCACTATTTCAAAAAGGGGAGTTTGCATTCAGCGCCACCTGTCGATTCCGTGTTTTTAAACGATTGCAACAGCCGATAAGTGAACTGTAGAGAACGTGATCGAGTGTAGGCGTGGTTTTATAATTAAAAATGATTTGAAGGTTGTTAATTAGAATTAGTTAGGTCTGCAATTTCATATTTGGTGGGGCTTTTAATCTGGTACTTGGCTAATGGAGTAATACCATCACTGTGTTTGTCATTATCTTGTGTCTGTCGATCACAAGAATAACTCCAGTCACTTTGTCTTATGTTGTCTGCTGCCGTGTAAACAACATTAGTCATTGAGATTCCGGAAGATATTCATGTACATTTTCGCATAGGAACTTTCTTGGATGTCAATTTCCTTCAAGAACGGTTTCAAATATAACGTACGTAAAGCCTTAAAAATCTGTGAAAACTTCGGGAAATTGGTAAAAGTCAAGGAAAAGAAGTAAAAACTACAGAAAACTACGAAAAATCCCTAAAAGAGTTGATATCTATACGTATGTTTAGAAATGTGAAAGCATGTAAAATAACTTTACTATTTTAATCAAAAAAAATTTTTTTTTTTTTTTTTTTCCCGTTTTAATAGCAAACAGAAAAATATCGGGCCTGGGTAAATTCCCACAGCCCTATCTCTGGTTACGCGCTTTCCTCTTTCAAAAACGGGTAATTTACGAACCCCACCAATAATCCAATAATCACTGACTAGTAAAATTATATAGTCACCCACAACAGAGGTATATATTAGCTATTATAAAAAAAAAAAAAAAAAAAAAAAAAAAAAAAAAAAAAAAAAAAAACCTGAAAGCAAATCACTCTATTCCACTAATCTCTGTTTTCTCGATTCCACAATTCCTCATAAGCAGACTATGCCACTGATTTCTAACTGCAACTTCTGCATACTGTTATGAATTTTTCCACTGAGGCAATGATGGCACAGATTTTACGGTATAAACATATTTATTCTCTCTTCAGAAAACTCACAAAATTTATTCAAAGGCAACAGTCACTCTCAAGCTTCAACACAAGCTTCAGCAAAAACAACTTCGAATACAGCGATTATACAAGCTCACTCCAATAGGTAAACAAAGCTTTCATCGAAATCCGAAGTCAATCTGAAAACTTTCCCGATCTCCAGTCTTATTTATACTTGGCGCGAGAGCACATTCCCGAAATTTCCAGCCGATTCGTCGGAAAAGAAACATCTCGAAATTTCTCGATTGCTTTAGGTGTTGCCACCTTTTCCTAATCTGTATAATCGCTGATAATAACTAAAATAAGATAAAATAAATTACAATAGAATTTTAAAATTATACGTCACTATTTACACTATATACAGACAACTTGCGCAACATTTCCCCCTCCTTAAAGTCTGCACGTCCCGAGCAGTGAAGTCCTTAAGAGGAAAAGCCATTCAATCACTTCTACCATAATATGGGGCTAGCCTATTGTAATGTACAACTCTAGGTTTACAGGAAGGTGTCCGTTGAATCCTTACCACGACGTCGTTGATCTTCTTTAGGACCACACACGGCCCTTCCCAGTTCGTCTGGAGCTTAGGGGAGAGTCCTTTTCGACGTTTAGGGTTCCATAACTACACCTTGTCATCTTCCTGGAATCAAAGGTCCATGGCCTTGGCATCGAACCGGATTTTCATGCGCTCCGTCATGATGTTGATTCTCTCTCTTTTGAACCGATGTACGGCTTCCAAACGTGCCGGCAGATCATCTAGATACTGGACAGGCGAGGAAGGAGTGTCCGGTGGTCGTCCAAAGCGGAGGTTGCAGGGGAGCCTAAGGTCTCTTCCAAACATCTTTAGAGATGGAGAAAATCCGGTGGTCTCGTGAGTTGCACTACCGTATGCCAACAGAAGCGGTGAAAGTTCCTGATCCTCATCTTGCTGGTTACATGATTTTGAGATTGGTTGTTGATGGTAGAACGCGTTTGTTCCAGATTTGAACTCTGTTTTAGATGAACGTCGTCTGCTCTCCGTACATGAACTTCCGGAAAGAGCGTTCCCATTCCATCATCATCTTCAGTAAGCTTAGCTGTGATTGCTTCGGAATCATCCGCTGGTGCAGTTGACAGATCCCGGGACCTCCGTTCTATGCTTGTAACAGGAGCACGGGTGCCGATTTCCTCTTTACTAACGTTGTCCATTCCCATACGAACCGCTTCCTGGGAAGGTTTCTTCAACGTTGCTTTCTTCGGTTCTTTTCCCGGGGATGGGGAAGTACTTTTCATAGATGTAGACTCTGTCTCTCCAAATCTGGAGATCTTCGCGAACTCTTCAGCATTCTCTATGACATTGTCTTCATGAGCCATAATTCAATATACGCACAGCTCCTTCATGCCTAGATCGTGCAAAAGAACTTCGCCTCTCCATGTTTGCAGCTTGCTTTTCTCAAAATTCAGCGTAATTCCATTTTTCTTCAAAAAGTCTAGTCCGAGAATGCACGGATCTACAAGTTCGGCAACATAAACGGTGTGCTTGTAAGTGTTAAATCCAAAGGCAATGTCCACTTTCAATTTCCCGTGCACGGAGATACTACCACCAGACACAGTTTGTAGCGAAACAGAGGGCGCTGTGTAGAGGAGTCGGCTGTTCAGACCACGAGATACGTCCGTCCTTACGATCGTTACGTTCGCTCCCGAATCGACGAATAAACAACATGGAGTTCCGTTGATCTCCCCCTTCACGAATAAACCCTGGTTTCCTCCTTGACGGGATGAAACATGGAAACGACTGGTCGGGGCTTCACCTGTTCTACATTGTAGCTTCTGCCCTGCGAGATGGCATCTTCTAAGATTCAATTGTTGAGATTCCGTGGTAGTGTTATCCCTTCTCTTTTTCAAATCAAGGCAGTTACGGCGTATTACCTTCCCGTTTGCAGTGCCAGCAAATGACTCTTGTCTTTCGATCTCTGGCTCCGGGATAGCTTCTCATCATTCTATCAATTTTGCTTTCCAGTTCTCGAAGCTTGCTTGTGACAAGATCTGAAGAATCCTCGGCTGATGCACCACGCACATATCGTCGGTCTTTTCCAGAGGTTAGCTGCCCGGCTTCTACTCTCATGGCGTACACGAGGGCAGTCTTCAGGTTTTTGTTTTGGGATAATCTTACCGCCTGCTGCACATCGGGATCTTGAATAGCGTCGATGAAATACTGCAGTGAAAGATCGTCTCGCACATCCGGGGGACAGTCGGGAAAAGCAAGGAGCGATAGTTTTTCTATATCAGAGGCTAATTCTTGAAGTGTTTCACCGGCCTTTTGATGTCTTGTTCTGAGTTGTTGCCTGCTATAATCTTTCAGATGTTGTTCACCGAACCTTAACTCCAGAGCAGATGTTAGGGCAGCTAAATCTTCCCTTTTGTCCTTTGGAAGTATTTGCAGGATGTCGGCAGCTTCTTCGCGGAGTGACGCTGCGAGGTGAAATGCTTTTGTAGTGTCGTCCCATCCATTTGCAGATGCAATCATCTCAAACTGCGTTTGATAAACGCGTCAGGAAGACTTTCCATCAAAAGTGGCCACTTTGATGTTAGAGCGCGGCACCATAAAGGGGATGGAAGCGTTATCCCAATTAAGTGACGCAATGGCCACAGCTTCACGAGTTTCCATTTTTCGCAGCCTTTCTTCTACAACGTCAATGAATTTGTCTTGCTCTTCCTTTAAGGTGGAAACTTTTTCCTCGATTTCATTCATCACAGTCACAAGATCTTCTTTGACTTCCGAAATATCAGCCTTCATTGACTGAAGGACATTTTCCGCGCGCTCTATAAATCCGTCAACGGACGCAGAAGTCGATTCTTGTTTGGAGGCTAAAATGTTAATGTCCGACGATGTTGCTTCTCGGCCGGCAGCGAGTACGGCGTTAGTCGTTTCTTGGCGGGCTTGTCCGGCTTTTATTTCGGCTTTCATTTCGGCGGTGGTGGACTCTTGGCTGGCTTTTATTTCGGCGGCGGTGGTTTCCTGTTGGGCCTTCATTCCAGCAATCATTTGCATCAGTTGCTTCATTTGGTCTTCCATCATTCCTCTAGTAATCGGCATTCGAAATTATGAGATCCCACTTCTGACACCACTGTTATGAATTTTTCCACTGAGGCAATGATGGCACAGATTTTACGGTATAAAAATATTTATCCTCTCTTCAGAAAACTCACAAAATTTATTCAAAGGCAACAGTCACTCTCAAGCTTCAACACAAGCTTCAACAAAAACAACTTCGAATACAGCGATTATACAAGCTCACTCCAATAGGTAAACAAAGCGATCAGCTTTCATCGATGTCCGAAGTCAATCTGAAAACTTTCGCGATCTCCAGTCTTATTTATACTTGGCGCGAGAGAACATTCCCGAAATTTCCAGCCAATTCGTCGGAAAAGAAACATCTCGAAATTTTTCGATTGCTTTAGGTGTTGCCACCTTTTTCTAACCGGTATAATCGCTGTTAATAACTAAAATAAGATAAAATAAATTACAATAGAATTTTAAAATAATACGTCACTATTTACACTATATACAGACAATTTGTGCAACATTTATGCTTGGTTATAGACTTGAGGCCGAAAAAGGCTTAACACTCACGGTAGACATGTATATTACGAATTCGTGGTTAACCTTTAACTGCTGTGGTTAGGTGGTTTGAGATTTTTGGTACAAGAGCAACACATGGTCTATATTGCGTCAAATAAATTTGTAAACATCAATTTAAAGTTTAAGAAACATAGTATCAGAAAAATTTATATAAAAGTCAAAGATGAGATATTTTAGGGGGTGGGAATATTCCACAAAAAATGACTTGCGGTCTGTCAGACCGCTTACAGCAGTTAAAGGTTAAACTAATTAACGGCTAATGGTAACCAAGGATACCTATTATATAGAATTTGGTGAAATACAGTATGGAGGCAATTCATTTGGCTTCATCTCAGTAGAAACCGTATATGAGTTATCTAGAAGTTAGATTTAGATCCGTTGGTGAAGCCAATTGAGTTTCCAGCATATTCTATATCCCATCCAAGGCTCTGCAATAGGTTGGCCTTGGTTACCAATAGAAGGTAACAAATCTGGAAAAGAGTTCTAAAAGGTCTTCAAGGTGATGTAGACAGAGATTACTGTACAAATAACAGACTTTTTTTTATTTATTTATTATTATTATTATTTCTCTCTTTAGTACCAGACATCGCACGTGCCAAGACGTGGCCTTCGCGTGAAGTGAATGCCTTCATCTTCGTGTGGCACCATGCTGAAGGTGAAGAACCTAGCTGGGAGATGCCCGCGATAGAAGAAGTTATGTCGGGGCAATGGAAATTCAGGGGAAGGACAGCTCATGAAGTTCATTGCCATATCCAAGTGAGCTAATCAATCACCTTGCCATTTCTTATTGTTTTCAGTACTAAACCTTTCTAATACAAGAAAAAAAAATAAGAAAAAAGGGGAAAAAAAAAAATTAAAAAAATGGGAGTTCATTGGTTTACTAAGTTAAATTAAAACGGCTGAGCGGGTTCACTAACCATCACTTCCCATATTAAGATACATGCTTTTAATTTTGTAGTTAACTTTATAATTAAAGTTGCACTTTGAAATGCATACAAAAGAAATACTATTTGATGAAATGTCATCAAACTTGCTAAAAGTGTACAGTAGGTCATGGGATCTAAAATTTAAAAAAAAAAAAAAAAAAAAAATGTTTTAGGGATTTTTCTTTTTTTTTTGCCCTTCTCTTTGATATAGTAGTTTCTACTCAAAACTAGAAGTGGGTTATATTTTGTGTTAAAAAACCCCACTACCAATTATTAACTACAAGCTGCATGGCCAAGCGTTGCGGAAATCCATCATTGGTGTGTAGGTCCCAGCTTTTAGTGCTTCGCTCGATCAAAGTTTCATTGAAACAACACAGCTCGCTTAAAAGTTTCATTATTACACAAACACAGCTCGCTTCGCTCACTGAAAAGTTCATTGACACATATGCATAGGCTCACTTCACTCGTTAAAAGGTTCATTCCTATGCAAGCACAAACTAGCTTCGCTAGATGGAAGGTAAGGTTCATTGCTGCGCAAACATGGGTTCTTTTCACTAGCTAAAAATTAATTGCTAAGTAAACCCTTAATATTAGAATCCCCCCGTCGATTGAAAAAAAAAAAAAAAAAAAAATCAGTAGGCCAACACTACTAAGTTTGTAATTTTCTGAGCTCTAGACCTATAAGTCGATTTTGGTAAAAAGAGTAATTAAAAAAAAATTAAAAACAAATTAAAATTTTAACTTTCTGTTAATCAAAATTCAAATCAGAAAGCAAAATTATTCATGCTGATAATTTCAGAACTATAGCCTTATTAGAAATCGTTTTGTAAAATATTTGTTAATTAATTAAAAAAATAATTAAAAATAAAGTAATCATAATTTTAAAATTCTGTTTGTCAAAAGTGCAATTAGAATGCCAAAATTACTTATGTTGATTATTTCAGAGCTGATGCCCCATTAGAATTCGTTTTGAAAAATATTTGTTAATGAATAAAACAAATAAAAACATTAATTATAAAAAAATTAATAAAAATTAAAAACTTCCGTTAGTTGAAAATTTCCGAGCTGTAACTCCCAATAGAAATCGTTTTGTAAAATGTTAAAAATAAATTAAAAGTCAATTAGAAGGCTAAAACTAATTATGTTGAAAATTTCAGAACTGTTCCTCTATTCGAGTTCTCTTTGTAAATTTTTTTTTAATTAAAAACATTAATTGTAAAAAATTAATTAAAATTTTATCATTATGTTTGTCGAAGGTACAATTAATAGGTCAGAACTATTTAAGTTGAAAATTTCAGAGCCCTACCCCTATTTTAAGTAGCTTTCTATAGATCCACAGATAGACAGCTTGTTTTATTATTATTGATAAAAAGAAATACCTTTAATTTTTCCTTTAAAAAGGATATTTCAAACTTCAGTGTACCTTTTTCGTAACTATTAGAGATATACCATTATTTTTTTTATTAAATTGTGGCACATAAGCTATAGATTTAACTGATGATAAAAAATGTCCTGATGGTATATTTTTTATTCCCAAATCTTAAGAAAAACCTGTAAAATTGATAATTTTTTTTAAATATAACGAAAAATATAATAACATTGGGGCAAGCTGTATCCAATGTTGTTCTTTATTGTTCAATATTCTTTGATGTTCAAAAATGTTTTCAAACCCTTAAAATTATGTTAGATTGTGTTATAAAGTTGTGCAAGACTATCGTATCGCTTATAATCATAATTCTGTTGATCACGACTGACAAAAGGAACTTTTGGAATGTTAAGAAAAAGAAACTGTCGGTAATAACAAGTCACAATCATAAAACACTTTCAAACTATTTAACTCCATGAATTCTGTATAGCTTAACCCTTAAATGCATGAAATCTTATTTTCAATAAATAAAATTGGAAATCAACTAAGAAATGGGTGTAGCTAAAGAGAAAAATAATAATAAAAAAAAAACAACATAAGGATTTTGCATATTGATGTAGTTTTACATCACAAAAAAAGCTGCATTTTCCTCGCATAAATTTACCAGTATATGCAAATATATAAATATAATTCGTTACTCTACCTTGTTTTTACCAGAAAACAATTTTTCCTGTGTGTTTTTATTACTTTTTATATAAATTATCGTAATTCTTAACACCCGCCGAAATGAAATTGTACTCAGACAACAGCGCCCCCAACAATAAAAATTGTCACAGATAAAGAAATAAACTGTCAAAGATTATAGTTGCGTTCGAAAACGATAAAATAGTTTCGGTAAAATTAAAATAAAAACACTATGCAAAGGTTACTACATAAAGAGATCTACATTCTACGCATTTAAGGAATGTATCGAAAAGGCAGCAATATGCATTTAAGGGTTAAAACCGTGTGTAATTTGCAACCTAGATTTTGAAATAGACGCCGACGGGTCCTTTATGTATTTTGACGTTATGAGAAAAAAAAAAGTTTTTCGTCAAGTGCTGTTATTGTCATTTTTTAGTCACTTCTATTCATCTTCTTCAAAAGCAATTGTTTTTTGAAAATTTCAAATTAATATTCGGAAACTACAGTTGTTTCTCTTTACAAATTAATTTTCTAAATAAACTTTTAAAAATTATACTACATCTATTATAATAAAACAAGCTGTGTGTCTGTCTGTGGCTCTGTGGATCTATAAAAACATACTTAAAATTAGAGTAGAATTCTGAAATTTTCAGCATAAGTAGTTTTGGCGTTCTAATTTTAAGCATCATAAACAGAATGTTAAAATTTTAATTAGTTCTTTTTTAATTAATTTTTTAATTAATAAATTTGTTACAAAACGATATCTAATCGGGCTACAGCTCTGAAATTTTCAACATAAGTAGTTTTGGCCTTCTAATTGTATACATCACAAACAGAATGTCAAAATTTTAATTAGTTCTTTTTTAATTAATTAATAAATATCTGTTACAAAACCATGTCTATAAGGGCTACAGCTCTGAAATTTTCAACATAAGTAGTTTTGGCCTTCTAATTGGACTTTTAAAAAACAGAATTTTAAATTTTCATTTAGTTTCTTTTTAATTAATTTTTTTAGTTAATTAATATTTTACAAAACGATATCTAATAGGGCTACAGCTCTAAAATTTCCAGCGTAAGTAGTTTTGACTTTCTAATTGGACTTTAGAAAAACAGAATTTAAAATTTTTGTTCAGTTCGTTATTAATTAATTTTTTTAAATTAATTATTATATATATTACAAAACTATTTCAAATAGGGCTACAGCTTTCAAATTTTCAGCATAAATAGTTGTGGCCTTCTAATTGGATTTTTGAAAAACAGAATTTAATACTTTTAATTTTTTTTTTAATTAATTAACAAATATTTTTCAAAACGATTTGTAATTGGGCTACATTTCTGAGATTTCACAAGAAGTTTTGGCCATCTAATTGGACTTTTGACAAAAAGAATGTTACAATTTTAAGTTGTTTTTTAATTTATTTTTTTATTAATATTTTCACAAAAAACGACTTCTAATTGGCCTAGAGCTCTGAAAGTTTCTACATAGGCCGTTTTGGCCTTCTAATTTTGCTTTCCACTAACACGTGTTAAAATAATCTTAAAGGGGTGCTGTATTATTGTATTAAAGGGGAATTTTTTTTCTTGACAAGGGAGAGGCTTCTAATATTAAGGCTTTACGTAGCAATTAGAGTGAGTTTTAGTGAGTGAAGCGAGCTTATGCTTACGCAGCAATGAACCTTTCAGCGAGAGAAGCGAGCCTATGCTTGCATAGCAATGAACCTTTTAACGAGTGCAATAAGCCTGTGTTTATGTGTCCGTGAACTTTTCAGCGAAATAAGCCAGCTTGATTTTGCGTAGCGATGAACCTTCCTGCGAGCGAAGCGCCAAAGACTGGGTCCTATACACGAATGACAGATTTCCGCAAAGCGAGGCCTCACAGCTAGCTAAAATATTGTACATATTAAAATTTCGTAGCTAAGCACGGGTATTTAGCTAGTTCAAAATAAATCAGCAACATTAATGTTATCAATAAAACAAAAGAATAGAACAACAGAATTTAATTTCAAAACTACGCAGGATTAAGTATAGTGTATACAGCTCAAAGATCGTATACTCTGACGTTCGTTATAAATTAGTGCTTTTTGCCATCCTTGCTTAGATCAGAGGTTCTCAAATAATAAAACGTCGTTTATAATGTATTAAAGGACGTATTTTTTTAGAAAGTTGATTAACGGCGAACAACTACTTCTATAACAACAGCTTCCCCACCATTAAACAAATGTTTCGAATTGTTATCTGGATTAACAAAAAAAAAAAAAAAAAAAAAAAAAAAACGTAATTAAAATAAATTTATAATTAAAAAATTATGCGAATTACTAAAAATATGAGGATTGAATGCCAATTTTTAAATCGTTTTTTAGTTTCAAAAACTGTGCAAATACAATTTAGTAATTTACCTGCTATGTCTCATTAAGTGACCCGCCGCTTTTTTATTTTATTTTGTATATTTTCCCCTTAGAGCAGGAATAGTAGGTAGAGAGATCAGTCCCATTGGAATTTCTCCCCGACCTGGTGCAAGGACTGTACCACGTGACTGCCGTCAAAGAGCAGCTATATTTGGCGGGATATCTTTGTTCGCTGTTATTTGGCGATTTCGTAACCTTAATTTACGCAATTTATAACTTCTTTAAAAGTTTCGTTATTTTGCTTTTTAAAATGTACTATTTTGTCTTAACAAGCAGAAAAATGTCAAGTAAAGTTATTAGAATTATCATTTGAATAGGGAATATTTTTAATAAATTTATTTTGATCCTTATTAGCCCAGCAAATAAAGTTTTTTTTACCGGAATAATTCTAAACTAGCTAAATTTTGGAGGATAGCTTCTAAATATCATTAGAAATAAAATATCAAAAGTCGTCATCAGTCAGACGTACGCTTCATTCAAAATGGCGGATCAAAGATAGCCGCCATAAGGTAAGCCCATAGTTGCACTTTCCCCTCATAACTTCTAAACTAATGAAGATATTTGAATAAAACAAATGCCAAATTACTTCTTAAGATTTATCCCTTAAATTTATGGCAATGATTGACACATAAATCTGAAGAAAATATGTAACTAAACTTCAAAAAATAAATTTTTGATTTTTTTTTTAAATAGCCATTAACTTAGTGTTTTTGGCTATTTTGTATGTATTTGAAAACCTTTAAAATGTTCCTGTTCTTTAAATATTCATTAAAATAATTTTTATTCTTAAATGTTGGCGGGTGATGTTTTTATAACTTCAATAAACTTGGGAATTCAAATGACACTACATTTAATTAGTAAATAGTTATTTCTATACATGCTTTAATTTAACAAATTAAACCATAAAACACTTATAAAAAGAAATTTTTATTGCATTTCACAGAAAATATTCATTTAAAGAAATTTTTATTGCATTTTACAGAAAATATTTATTTAAATTGTATAATTTATTTATATGTTCTATTTGTTAATAAATATGACAAGCCATATGAACCCATTTACTTGACTTAATTAACCATAAACATTTAAAATAATATTTCTTAATAATAGAAATATTTATATCAAATTCATATACTGTAAATTAACACACATATGTAAAAAATTGCGTAATACTTGAATTAAGTATTAGTACATTTCCAGAAAAATAGAAAATAACTGTATTATTACAGATAATTTTAATTTCTGTATTAATAAAAATAATTTTGTTGCATAAAAAGAAATTTTTATTGCATTTTACAGAAAATATTCATTTAAATTGTATAATTTATTTTTATGTTCTATTTGTTAATAAACATGACAAGCCATATGAACCCATTTACTTGACATAAACATTATAAACATTTAAAATAATATTTCTTAATAGAAATATTTATATCAAATTTATATACTGTAAATAAACACATTCTCTGCGAATATTCTTTTCCCATAATTTTCTTCGGTTTTCATCTTTTGGAAAGCTAAAATAAAAGGTCAATAAATAATAAACTTTCATCCAAATAATAATAAACATAAAAAAAACACATATTATAATTTTAACTTTTTTTAAACTTCATTCGATTTATTTATTTAATAATTGTTACATATTTAATTAAAGTAAATTTAATAAACTTAAGATAATCTAAAAATGTTTTTCATTAAGGTGTCAAAGTGATTTAAAATATTCATATTAATGTTTTGTAATCAGCGTCGAAAATTGAGAAATATTAGTATATTGGTTCGTTGTATAGGATTTACTGGAAAAATATTTGGGAAGCTAACAAATAAATTTAATAATTTGTTTTATTTTGCGATTCAAAAATATTCCTTACGAGCGCGACTTAGAGCAGACATGCTCGTTTCGCTGACCTGCTTTACCATTTGGCGAAAACTGAATATCGCCAAGAGATTACGGCGTATGCCAATTAAAACTTAACTAAAAGAATTATTTCTGACTTATTTTTTTCAAACGATTACGAAATACGTAGATATGATGAATAATAAAAATGTTTGAACGGAGATTTCATAAAAATCAACTCCTTTTTCTTGTGATAACACAGTTTTACCGTAGGTCTTTACATAACACGACATAAAAAGCTTCAAATATAAACTGAAATAATAATCAGTGAACTTACCTATGAAAGGAAATTAGTCCTCCTTTAACTTGTCTTTCGGAGCAGTCAAAGGCACAACATGCAGACACCATTTTGCAGCTTAAAACACTATTCGAATATCAGCACGTTCTTCGTAGAACGAAAGGCAGCCATTGAAATAACATTACAAGAAGTGGAAAGGGGGAAGGGGTGACTCAGAAGACTGACGGTAGTCACGTGATTACAACCAGAGAACAGGGAGAATAGGGTTTCCCTCTCTCTACCCACTATTCCTGCTCTAAGATTTTCCCCAAATCGTAACTTCTTGACTTTCAACATTCTCTTCTTCACCAAACAAAAATTCACTCATACTCCAATTTTTGATTCCCTACAGCCATTAAAATTGAAAGCAGAGTTCCCAATTATACCCTACTCTAAAAAAAATGTTTACTAATTACCAAGTCAATGATAACTAGTTTTGTTTAAAGCTTACGAAAACCTGTAGAATAAGTTAAAAAAAAGTATTTATAATAATTTATTTTTAAAGTTATATTGGTGCTTTTTTTTCAAATAGATTTCCCCTAGGTTCCTAAATATTAATAAAACGAACAAGGGAAAAAAATTCAGAAACACATATAATAGAAAGTAATCCTAGATTAAAGTGAAATTAAGAAACATGTTGTTTGTAATTTGCATGGTATCTTCAGTCGCCATTAGATACCGAGTTTTGCATCCTCTTCTAACACTTCTAAGCTATTATTTGATGATAGTAGTAAAGAAAATTAATTTGGTAACGATTCTTCCTCATGTGAATATGTCGTTAAAAAAAATTACAGTTTCCTTAGTTTCTTACAAATCTAACTTGTCAACCTATATTTGGGAAAATAATAATAATAATAAAAGGTACAAGCTATTCATTCAGAAGTTTTTTTTAGCATTATAGGTTCCTTTCAAAAATAAATTTACAAATATTTATAACTTACTTCTACAATAATTTTTAATTTATGGATAATTATTGTAGTTTCATTCGTATTATTGAATTTAACAGTCTCTATAACTTAAGTTTTTCTTTGAAATGTCCATGAAAGAAAAAACTCCTGAACCAAATGTTAATAAACTTGGTAAAAGTGTACAAGAAGGCATGGAATTTTATTTTCTGCAGAAAAAAAGAATAATTGAAATAGTTCAAAAACCCACCACGAAGAGAATGTAGCGCTATATGTAATAATGTTGTATGAAATAAGTCATGGCGTCATCGGTGTAAATCTTTTAAACGACATACTGCGCCATATTCTCGTGTTGGTATTTTTTTCTTTTTTTTAAACTATTTATTTCATTAATTAATTTTTCAATACTTTTTTTGCGGAAAATAAAATTTTATAAAATCTTGTTCATAGTAATTACCTAATTTGATAACAATTTTGTCCAGTAGTTTTTTTTTTAAGGCCATTTCAAAGTGAAGACTGTATTTCAGCTGTGTTTTACACTAAACCTACTGACATCTTATACAAACCTATATCTACCAATGGCGCTCAAATAACCGCTTTTCAAATAAACATTATATTCTTTTCCAGTTGATTATATATAATACAGAATTTAGCATAGGCAATAAAACAAAAAATAATTATCATGTGACACTTAAAAAAATATTTATTTTGTAATCTAATAATATTAACTTAAATTATAATTGAAACTGGGAGGAGTAGAAAAAACGATCGTTGATGAGGTATGCTCAAGGAAAGAGAACTCTATGTTGGAGGCATTCGTTTTTCAACTTTTTACGCCATTAAAGCCTTTTTACGGGTATTTCGGAGGTGGTGATGTTTAAAACACCTTAAGAGGCATTAGCACAGCGATTTTTGTCAAAATCGTTGGAGCTGTTGCATCATCTCCAATTGCAGCTGATGATATCCAATAGATGGCGCAACATGTCCGCCTACTTTCAAAAATATCTGTTTTAATCTGTATCTGTAACTTTAACTGTATTATCATTAACACTTAAATGCATCAAATTTTATTTTCAATAAATAAAATTGGAAATAAACTAAGAAATGGGTGTAGCTAAAGAGAAAAATAATAATAATAAAAAAAAACAAAAAAACATAAGGATTTTGCGTATTGATGTAGTTTTACATCACAAAAAAAACTGCATTTTCCTCGCATAAATTTACCAGTATATGCAAAAATATAAATATAATTCGTTACTCTACCTTGTTTTTACCAGAAAACAATTTTTCCTGTGTGTTTTTATTACTTTTTATATAAATTATCGTAATTCGTAACACCCGCCGAAATGAAATTGTACTCAGACAACAGCGCCCCCAACAATAAAAATTGTCACAGATAAAGAAATAAACTGTCAAAGATTATAGTATGGTTCGAAAACGATAAAATAGTTTCGGTAAAATTAAAATAAAAACACTATGTAAAGGTTACTACATAAAGAGATCTACATTCTACGCATTTAAGGAATGTATCAAATTGGCAACAATATGCATTTAAGGGTTAAAAAACTTTGGAAAGAACATGGTCGTCGTACTGTTCATATACAGACAAAATAGACCTATACTTTCTGTATTTTACATCTGGCGCCCAACTTAATTGAACCTATCAAAACTATGACTGCTAATTGCATTCTTCAAAGAAAAATACTTCGGAGTACGTTGACGAAAGCAATAACAGAACTTGATGCCGCCATTGAAGCCGGGGAGCGCTTAACAGCAACTTCAGCTTTTGCCAAATGCGAAGAAAAATCAAACCGATTGTTCGAAAATGACGTCGTTGTTTTGGAATACATGTGTCCGGTGGATAGGGATTTTCTTTGTTTCCTGTGGTGGGATGATTTTGAAAGGCGTAAAATTAAAACTTACAGACACTCCAGAGTTGTGTTTGGCCTATCTTGTAGTCCGTTTCTGCTTATGGCAACCATTTATCATCATCTGGACAATGTAAAGGGAAATGAAAAAGACATTGCAATGAAATTAAAAGACGCATTTTATGTCGACAATGTAGTGACAAGCGTCGAAAATGATTTCGAATTACAATGATTTTCAGAGACAGCTAGTCAAATTATGTCCCGAGCGGGTTTTGAGCTTACGGGTTGGGTAAATTCCTCACAGAGTGAACACCATAATCTGGATTTTAATAAAAATTCGTGTACTCCTGTTCTTGGTCTGATATGGCAACCCGATTCAGATATGTTAGCGTTCGATGTTAACTGCGTAAAAACTGAAATCGGCTACACGTGTTCAAAACGGCAACTTCTGTCGATCGCACAAAAAAAAATTTCGATCCAATTGGCTTCACCGCACCCGTGACCCTCATTCCGAAACTTCTAATGCAAAGAGCATGGAAACATGATAAGCTTACCTGGGACCAGAAACTGCCGTCAGAAATAGTGGAAGAATTCAAAAGTTGGCTCGCTAGTTTGGAGTTTTTAAATTTAGTTCAAATTTCACGTTATTTTTGGGGGTTGATAAATGAGTCCAGTACTACAATTCATATGTTTAGTGATGCAAGTGGAAAAGCCTTCGCAGACTAGTTCAAGCAAAATCGCGTGTCGCTCCTCTAAAGAAGGATCCCATCACTAAAATTAAAACTGAGCTTACCATCCCAAAACTAGAGCTTTTAGCTGCTCTTATTGGCACTCGTCTTTTCCAGACCATCAAAACCTCTTTAAACATTCCAAATATCCAAACTTTCTACTGGACAGACTCCAAAGTTGTTCCATGTTGGATAAAAAACCCTGGAACTTGGAAAACTTTCGTGAACAATCGGATAAAAGAAATACATTAAAATTCTTCAAAAGAAAATTGGTATTATGTCCCATCCCAAATGAATGCCGCAGACATTGCTTCTCGTGGATGCAATGCACAAACTCTCTTCAGTCTTCGTTGGTGGGAGGGTCCCACATGGTTGAGAAACCGAGACTCTTGGCCGGACACTAAGAACTCTGATTTCTCAGATGCCACTGAACTTGCTACTGCAGAGAAGAAACCCACAGTTACGACAAATCTTTAGTTAGGTAAATCTGAGTCTAATTTCTTCGACTGGACTGAACGAGTATCGAAGTTCTCTTCAATTGTTCGAATTTTGGCCTATGTGAGACGATTCATATTCAATGCTAAATCAGCAGTGATTGGCCAAGAAAACCCCTTCCTTAAGGGAAACCTAAGCCACGAAGAGATCACCAAATCCGAGCGTGAAATACTAATTTTCATTCAAAGAGAGGCCTTTGGAAAAAACCGTCGACTCATACCACCAAACTTTGTCGTATACGAGGATTCCGATGGACTTCTTAGAGTTGAGACAAAACTGGCCTCCGCGGATGACAGTGACTTCTTCAGACGACCCATCCTATTACCAGACAAACACAGACTTGTTTCTCTACTTATCGACGAGACTCATCGAATCTACAACCATGTAGGTGTACAAACACTTGTCACAATCCTTCAGGAAAAGTACTGGATTTTGCGATCCAGGAAAGTCGCAAGATCAGTTGTTTCGAGGTGTGTTGCTTGCCAAAGATTTAAGTCAAAGTCTGCCACGACGATGTTTGCTCCTCTACCTGAAGAGCGTGTGAGAATGTCATCTGTGTTCGAGACGACTGGTGTGGACCTGGCTGGTCCGTTGGTCCTAAGAAATAGTGACAAGGTGTGGATCGTGATTTTCACATGTGCTGTTTATCGCGCCGTCCATTTCGAACTTGTCTCGGACATCTCTACGCAAAGTTTTCTGCTTGCATTGAGGCGATTCATAGCGCGTCGTGGTGGTGTAAAGACGATTTACTCAGACAATGGAACAAACTTTGTAGGTTCAAGCAACGAACTCAAATCTATCGACTGGAGTGCAATCACTGCTCACACTGATTTGAAAAGGATCTCCTGGCATTTTAACCCACCCACTGCTGCTTGGTGGGGAGGGTTTTGGAGAGAGTGGTCCGAATGCTAAAGGAATTGTTGAGACGCAATTTGGGAAAGCGTGTCTTCACTACGAAGAACTGTACACCGTTGTGTGTGAATGTGAGGCAATCCTGAACAGTAGACCCCTTACTTACCTGTCCGAAGAGCCTTCAGATCTAGTGCCATTAACTCCATCTCTCTTTTTACAGGACCAAACTGAGTACTGTGTCGAGGATCTGGATCAAAATGATTTAAATAGCCTTCTCAAACGTGCGAAACACCTTCACTTTGTTAAAGAAAAGCTGAAAATGCGGTTCCAAAAGGAATATATCTCCGTCCTTAAGCAGTCAGGATATGATCTTCAAACTCCACTGGAGGTTGGGGATATAGTTTTAATCGGTTCAGACATCAAGAAACGTGTTGATTGGCCTTTAGCAAAGATTGTTGAGATTTTTAAAGGTCGTGATCGTGTTTCCAGCGTTGCGAAGCTTAAAACTCAAAATGGCGAAATAGTTCGGCCGTTTCAGCGATTGTTCCGTTTGGAAACTTCCGGAAGAATTGGTGAAACGTTGCGAAGTGTGAAACCTAAAACTACACGAAGTGGTAGAATTATCAAGCCTGTTAAGATTTAAACCTAAATTTAAATTTTGAATGTTTTACATTTTGTACTTTAGCACTTTTTATGTGATATATACTTAGTATTTTTGTAATAATTTAGAGTTAAGTTTCTTAAATTGATTTGACTTTTTAATGCTAATGTTGAGTTTTCTAACTTTACTAAAGTTAAATTTTATAACCTTTTGCGGTTGGAAGATGTTGCATCATCTCCAATTGCAGCTGATGATATCCAATAGATGGCGCAACATGTCCACCTACTTTCAAAAATATCTGTTTTAATCTGTATCTGTAACTTTAACTGTATTATCATTAAAAAACTTTGGAAAGAACATGGTCTTCGTACTGTTCATATACGGACAAAATAGACCTATACTTTCTGAATTTTACAGTCGCCGTTTTTTAGCATTCATTGAAAACATTAGTTTTTCAATGGCAGCTAATTTATGCGCTTGCGCTATTATGACTAAAACCTTAATGATAGGTTCCATGGCTACCAGCAACCCGCAAACCAAATTTGAACATCGTAGGTCAATTTGTTCGGGAGTTATGCTGATCACAGATACACATACAGACAGACATTTTTTCTATATCACTTTTTTGAAATCAGGGTGTTCCAAAACGTGGAGAAATGCAATAAAATAGAATTTTTTTTTGACCGAATGCTATACTTTTATTACCCTATGTATAATACATATGGGTAATTGAAAGTAAAAACATCAAAGTACGACTTGTTAAGTTTATTAAATACACAAACTTCCTAAGTCAAAACCAGTATGGGTTCATCTTGGGTCATCCATCAACGCCTCATTGATCTCATCATAAACTGCTTCAACAACAAAGTCATGGTAGGCGGCTGCTTCTTTCATATTGAAAATCCTTACCTGAATATGGTACCATAGGCTCATCAAAAAACTTTTTGACGCTAACTTCCAAATTGAGCTTATCCATATTTTAAATGCTTGCATCAAAGAAAGAACTTTCCCGTTCGCATCAACCAAACTTTGTCTTCTGAAAAATCTATACACACTTGTTCCCCATGGGAATATACTTGCCCCGTTGTTGTTCAACGCCTACATTAACGACAACTGACTGCACAGCGGCACTCTTTGCTGATGACACTGCTTTACAATGCACATCAAAACAAGGCGACAGAGGCATCGATGATCTTCAAGTGGCACTTGATTTAGTCGAAGAATAGTGTGAAAAATGACGTAATTACAAAAATCACCAGCAGACCTCTTCAGAAGGTACCATACAAGAAAACGCAATGCATTCAAAAAATGATATCTTTGACAACAATGTTGAATTCGTCAAACACACTAATAGTCCGGGGAATAGCGACTGAAAAAGGGGTCTTACCTTGCAAAAGGTTATGTAGTTCTGATTTTTTAATATGTTATAAAGGTCGGTCCCGTGGTTTATAAACCAAGTTTTCGACCTCCTAACCCTTGTGCGTTCTCCGTGGTGCACCAAAAACTGAACCGTTTTTCAGTTTATAGGTCATAACTCCTCACCAATGCATCTTAGAAACAAACATTATGTTCAAAAGTTGTAGAAAATTAAATTTTCTACAACTTTTGTATACAAAGTTTTTTTGTAGGCCAATTATGTAACTAGCTATGTGGGATCAAAGTCAAAACTTTTTCGTAAAAATGCTACTTTTTTAAGATTTGTGTCAAGTTTTTTTATTGTATCTTCATAATGGTACGTCTTAGAGAAAAAGCTTTTGAATAAAAGTTGTAGAGCAATCAATTTCCTACAAGTTTTACTTATTAACTTATTTTCTAGGACTAATAACAAAGCAGTTACTCTGCTTTGTGTATTTTCCCGTGGTGCACCAAAAAAAAATACGTTTTTCAGTTTATAGATCATAACTCTTTTGAAATGCATTTTAAAAACAAACATTAAATTTAAAAGTTGTAGAATATTAAATTTTCTACAACTTTTGTGCACAATTTGCTTTTGTAAAGCTATTATGTAAAGAGTTACGTAGCATCAAAGTAAAAACTGTTTCGTAAAAATGCTGCTTTTTTTAAGTTTTTTGCCGAATTTTTCAATTATATCTTCATAAAAATAAGTCGTAGGGAAAAATATTTTATACAAAAGTTGTAGATCTATAAATTTGCTAAAAGTTTTATATAAAAAAAAGTTACTATCTAGGACTAATAACTAAGGAGCTACTCTTCTTTGAAGGTTTACGAGATGATAACCTATAATATTTTATGTATAGGTAGGGGTTTAAAAATAGCTTCTTACTGCATAGTCTGGCAATTTTAAGAAAAAAAATATATATATATATCTAATACTGATGATTATGTAAAATAAAAAGTGGAAATATATTAAAATATATTAATATATAAAGATATTATACATAAATAATATATATATATATATATATATATATATATATATATATATATATATATATATATATATATATATATATATATATATATATATAATAGTAATATAAAATTTACCATTTTGCCGTGATGCACCAAAAATTTCTGCATTCGGAAATAAAAATGAGAAATAGACTGCATTCAAGTGGCTAATTCTAAACTACATGGGGTACAGATCTTTTGAGACAGAATAGAAGACTCTCAAGTCGGGTGGCATAAGTGATATAAAAAGGAATACTTTTAAAATCTCAGTTTCCATGAAAACACCATATACTGTTGATTGAGATTTGCCATAGCCGAATTCAAAGAAGAAGATTAGAAGAACCGAAAAAAAGTTTCTAGAGCTTTCTTTCTGACCCCTCCCCATCACTAACCATCCCGACAGAATATCAACCACTCAGTGTAGTTACTTAGTATTGGATTACATGTGTTGTAATGATGGCTGCTTCGTCGTATCCAATATTACAGGAATTTGCAAAGATCTTTCTAGATACTAATGCCAGTGTTTCAAGCATCATTGAAGCAGTATCAAGCATTTTTGTTGCTCTCTATGGTGGTGACAGGGCAACATCTTTAAATGCTTTGCGTTATAAGCAATTTTCCAAATCAACAACTGGCAGCAAGTTAAATATGTCAAAGCTACAACCGACCCAAGAAGCTGCTACGCACCATGTTTTTCGCACATACCATCAAGTAAAGACATGGATGGTCCAACTGAAAAATCCTATGGTCTGGGGGTGGAAGAAGGACAGTAAAGGACTTCTTCCTATTACAACCACCAGGGATTCAGCTCCTCAATCAATTCTCACCTACATTTTCTGCCAATGCAATATAGGATGCACTAATGCCTGCGGTTGTAGAAAGGCCGGTGTCAAGTGCTTCATAGTATGTAAAAACTGTCATGGACAAAGCTGTGACAATATAGCGGACATCATAATTGAAGACAACGATGAAGACGACCCAACAGAACCTGAAGGAGTAGCGGAGGAACTAGCCGAGCCTTCATGGCTAAACGAAACTAAATTTAGAAATTTATAAGTTTTCTAAATTGCAAGTTTTATTGATATTACTATTGTTAGATAGAGATATATACATTTTTATAATATTTATATTTTTTGTTTTATAACACTATTATTTTAATACCTATATTGTTTGATTTTTTATCAAACTTGTCAGGCTTTGCAGTAAGAAACTGTTTTTAATATTAGATCTTATCAAGTAGCTCTTTTGTTATTAGTCCTATAAAATAACTTAGTGTATAAAAAGTAGCAAATTTAAGGTTTGACAATTTTTATGATATACTTTTATGGATATCATCTAAAAACGCGACAAGAATCTTTAAATGATATTTTTGCGAAAGAGTTTTTGCTTTGATGCTTTTCATACAATTTGTTTTTCATACAATAGTTTTTGCAGATACATAAGTTGCAGAAAATTTAATACTCTCCAAACTAAAATATAATTTTTTCCCCTATAAAATGCAGTGGGAAAAGGATATGATCGGTATACTGAAAAAAATCAAAAATTTCAGAAATCAGAAGGTTTTTGGTGCACCATGGCGAAAATGGTAAATTGATATTACCGTAATTGTATATAGATATAATATAATTCCACTTTTTATTTTACATTATCATCTATATTTTGTATATATTTTATTTTTTATGCAGTAAAAAGCTATTTTTAAACCGCTACCTTTACATAAAATATTATAGGTTATCATCTCGTAAACCTTCAAAGAAGAGTAGCTCTTTAGTTATTAGTCCTAGATAGTAACTTTTTTTTATATAAAATTTTTAGCAAATTTATAGATCTACAGCTTTTGTATAAAATATTTTTCCCTACGACTTATTTTTATGAAGATATAACTGAAAAATTCGGCAAAAAACTTAAAAAAAGCAGCATTTTTACGAAACAGTTTTTACTTTGATGCTACGTAACTCTTTATATAATAGCTTTACAAAAGCAAATTGTGCACAAAAGTTGTAGAAAATTTAATATTCTACAACTTTTAAATTTAATGTTTGTTTTTAAAATGCATTTCAAAAGAGTTATGATCTATAAACTGAAAAACGTATTTTTTTTTGGTGCACCACGGGAAAATACACAAAGCAGAGTAACTCCTTTGTTATTAGTCCTAGAAAATAAGTTAATAAGTAAAACTTGTAGGAAATTGATTGCTCTACAACTTTTATTCAAAAGCTTTTTCTCTAAGACGTACCATTATGAAGATACAATAAAAAAACTTGACACAAATCTTAAAAAAGTAGCATTTTTACTAAAAAGTTTTGACTTTGATGCGACATAGCTAATTATATAATTGGCCTACAAAAAAACTTTGTATACAAAAGTTGTAGAAAATTTAATTTTCTACAACTTTTGAACATAATGTTTGTTTCTAAGATGCATTGGTGAGGAGTTATGACCTATAAACTGAAAAACGGTTCAGTTTTTGGTGCACCACGGAGAACGCACAAGGGTTAGGAGGTCGAAAACTTGGTTTATAAACCACGGGACCGACCTTTATAACATATTAAAAAATCAGAACTACATAACCTTTTGCAAGGCAAAATGTCTCTATTCCCTGGACTATAAGTAGCTCGGCGTACATTTTGACAAAAAACTAACGTTCAAAACTCACATTAATCAAGCCATTAGAAAGGCAGCTGTCACCCTATATTGAATCCCATCATGGGTAAAGGGTCGAAAACTAGCCTTAAAGACTAAAGTTTTACTTTATAAACAATTATTAAACCAGATTTTTTTTTATTTTTTTTAAATCACCGCTTGTATTATCTCTGTTTATAATTCTCCAGTTACCTATTTCTAAATTGTTCTGGTTACTTTTGTATCGTTTTCAAAAGTAGAAACTTTAAACTATTGCCCTTTTTTGTAGGAGATCCCTGAGAATGGAGCCGATGTTGCCCATCTCCACCAGGTTCATTCCAGGTCCATTCTGATGGGGTCTCGGTGGATGGAGTGTGGGTCGTGGTTGCTGGATTTTGTCCACCATCAGTGGAAGCCAGTTTGGGAGGCAGACCAAAAGAGATCACATATCGGGAAGATACAGCTCAGCCAAAGGATACAGCTCATGGGCATGCAGCTGCCATTCTCAACACTCATTCTAGACATTGAACAGGTGAGGAATCGACCACTACGTGCACAGGGGTGTGAACAGGAAAATGTCCACCACTCTGCATCCACTTTCTGTTGAAAGACATAATTGAAAGTGGAGGACAAATAAATACGAATACTCATTTGAAATAAAGCCGATGATCATGAAAGAGGTTCCGATATATTG
Organism: Linyphia triangularis; assembly: GCA_963978545.1. NCBI lineage: Eukaryota > Metazoa > Arthropoda > Arachnida > Araneae > Linyphiidae > Linyphia > Linyphia triangularis. Next base: position 35,111,677 of record OZ021730.1, read on the forward strand.
ACTAGTTATACATTTTTGTTCGATTTAAGTTTTCAGGGACTGTTATTCCTTTCTAACCAGAAGTTTTAGTTCGTGGATAACTGACGTATAGGTTACAAAAAAAAAAAAAAAAAGTTTATATAACAGATGGCAACTGAAAAAAATTAATAAACTTTTGAAATAATTTATAAACTTAAGTAATCTCAGAAGGCAAAATTTTCTCAAACTTGTTCTTTGAAACTTATAAACACGCCTATGTTCACTGGTTGTATAAAAAAAGTTTCATATTGATGGATCAAAGAGTAAAGCTGTATTATGTTCATAGTTGTAGAACTTTAATATGCAAGGGAATTTGCAGAGTATATATCATGACTCTAACAATAAGCCTAAAATAAGCTTTCTGTAGATTTTTCATAAAAGAATTACTTATAATAAGTAAAATAATTATTTATTAAGTATAGATATATTTATTTACATGTAAAAGTAACAGTTTTATTCTCCATATTCAACTAATTGAAATTGTTTCATTTATTTAAAATTGTGATGACCAGGGAATGTTAGCAAGTTTAATTTTTTTTATCTCTGGATTTTGTGAATGAGTGGATTATTAATTTAGGATCTAAAGTTTCAAAAGCGAGAGAGAGAGACACAGACACACAGATTGAGTTAATCAAAAGAAGAGTTGTTAAGGAATTCTTCTTAGGCTCTTCACGCCGTTTGGCACATAAGGCATCAAGCCTACCTCTCCATGCCCTCCGATCTTTTGCCAGGGATCTTGCTTCCTCTAGACCATTTACGCGAGTCTTTTTAAGGTCTAATTGCATTTGTCTTTGACAAGTTGTCCTAGGTCTTCCTCTTTTCCTCTTGCCATCAGGAGCTCAGGAGAGAGAAAGGTGTTAAATTCTCTTTTGGCACTCTTAACACATGACCCGTCCATCGCTACCTTCTCTTACTGATTTCTTCCTCTATTGAAGTAATGTCTGCCCTTTCTAAAATTGTTATATTACTAACCTTAACAGGCAGCAGTATTCTTCTCTTAGAGATTTTAAGTATTCTTCTGATTCAATAATTTTGGTAAATCTCAAGTTTTTGAATGTCTGATCTTCTGAGGCACTATGTTTCAGCTCCATACAATAAAATTGCTATTGTTTTATATGTTTATTTTTGGTTTGATTCTGATGCTTGAGGACCCCCCCACCCAAAAAAAAAAAAAAAATGTATGAGCTCGGTTGATTCTGCTCTTAATATCCGGCTCTATGTTAAGGAATTAAGTAGTTGGTATTAACGTCAGTTTAGAAATAATTTCAATGACGGATTCAATGCTAACTCATACAGCTATTCAGATTAAAACAAAAGTGAAAATAAAAAATAACTACAAAGCGTATAAATCTCTCAGATTTCAATAATCAATAATGAAAATAACACTGTTAAAATTTCTGGAATACTAAGTTATTCGACGAAGTTACCAAAGAGCTAGAGATACAAATCACACTAAGTGATTGTAGTATTACTACTAGGTTTTTCTGTTTTCAGATCGGTCCAGCGTGCGTCCACCTTCACATGCAGACTTCTTTCGGAAGAGGGGTTCTCCTTCAACACATCATTCCAGAGGGACCCCTCACACAACGAGTAGTTCACTTTTTCTACACGGAACCCGCCTTCAAGCAGTTCCCAGCAGATCTCATCGTACAAGGAGAAGCTATCATGGTAAGCAGAGACACATAAAATTCTTAATATACATGGGCGCCAGAAAATTAAAGTAAAATTGGAGGAAGAGGGGAGAAGGGATGTCAAAATGCACATATGCCATTTTGAAACTATAATTCCTTTTTATAATTACATTTTTTTGTTTATTATTTTATGTCTACTGTTAATTTCCTATTGTGTTTTGTATAGCTGAGTACTGCAATTTACTGGATTTCAGGCACTTGTTGTCTAGCAATATTGGATGATTGAGATTGGGAATATCAGATATGAGACCTTGATATGTGTTTTTAGATTTCAATGAGCATTTCCTTTTCTGCCTTTATTCATGTTTCAATTTTTTTTTTTTTTTAATTATTTCGTACTTGGAAGCAATAAATTATTACTCTTTTGGACTTTTAAATCTTTTATATTAACTTCATGCTATATCTCGTTTGGAAATTATGGTAAATCACTTCATTCTGAGAGCTATTTGCAAATTATTATTCTTTTTCAAAAAGACTGCTTGAATATAAGACAGAAATAAGATACAAAATTGCTATATTAAACAGTTTTTCTGTATTCCACATTTTTACCCTGTGCTTGTTTTATTTATCAACACAAAGGGATATCGCTCTTCTATTGCCATAATTTCGGTCTGCTTAATACAAGTTTAGATAAATCTGGTTATTACTTTGAGCTATATTATATTTGTGGCAAAGTTAATATGAACTAGCGCATGGATTCAAAAGAGTTGTTTCAATAACGATTACTTATAAGTGATATTTTTTTTTTTTTTTTCATTTTCGTTGAAGGATTTTCTCTTCTAACTGGTAAGTAAATGAGTTTATAATTGTTACTTTCAATTAACCATATGTTAGGATAGGTTTTTTCCCCTTTTCTTTTGCTTTTCTTCACGTTTTCGTTCGTGCTGAGTACTAAAAAGTGGTCTAGAAAAAATGTATGTGTGTCCCCGTGGTCACCATAGATCCCGAACGGAATGAATTACGATGTTCAACTTCTGCATACGGGCAAAATCTTCGGAGACCTACTTGTCGTCATCCAGTCGAACTAAAACTTGCCAGATAAACTTTGTAGATGACAATCTATTCAATAAAGTGTTAAGGGCAAAAAAAAATGTTAATTAATAGTACGAAATGAATGTTTTCTTCATAGTGATCAAACACTATGAAATTTCGATCGGCACACAAAAGAATGTGTAGTAAAATGGATTTGAGTTAAAAACTTTGATTTTGTGGGTTACATTTTGAGTTTTCCGGTTTTGTTTGAAAAACTTGTCTTTTGAATACCGCCAGAACTGGATACTTGAAAGAAGGAAAACTTAAAAAAATAATAAAAAACTTTAAAAAAAAAATAAAAAAATATTGCATTTCTTTCTTGTACTAGAATTTTTTTGAAGTGGTAATGTTGGCTAACAAATAAAACCTACGGAGGAGGATATTTCATAAATATATACCGTCATTTTTTTTATTAAAGTGACAATTATTGCGTAATTGTTAATCAACAATTCATTAGGAAATACAATCACCATTTCTAAAAAATTATTGATTTAAGCAAATTCTCAGTCTTTTTTTCACCCCCTCCCCCCCCCCTGCAAATAATCCTGCCGGCGCCTATGTCAATATCTAATTATTATCTCAAAAGTGAGTGTATGCATAATACCGGGACCGCCGCGAAACTAAGAGACTCTCTACTCTGTTGCCGACCAAACGGTATAGTGGTTAGCGTGCTAGCTTCTAGACCGCGAGGTTGCGGGTTCGAGTCCCGTGTTGGCATGGGTGTTTGTAAATGTATGTTGGCTTGTCTAATGACGAATGTTTCGGCGCATTATAGCCCTCGTGTTGCTGACGGCGTCAGATAATCTGAAAACAACCAACTCTACTCTGTATAGGGACCGGTACTAAGTTTGATGACGTCACTCTAAGCGATAGATGAAAACACGAAGGCCATCTACCGTAGTCCGTAATCCACAGATGTAATGAAACACTCTGGTAATTTCTATAAAATATTATGTAGTGAGTTATAAACTGTTTTAATACTTTAAGTTGTTTAATTGTAGAATTTTCAGATACAACATTTAATTTCACGAAGTAAAAGCACCGAGAGTGGGATTTAAATTAAAACACTGCGGCAAATTCTTGAAATTACAACTAGATTTTTTCAATATTACTAATATTCATTTTATAGTAGATTATTCGGGTTGAAAATTCTCTGAAATATATTCATATACTAATATATCTTAAATAATTTCAATACCATAACAAGCAGTACATTAAAACAGTATGTATTTAAAAGAAGAAACATTACAAAAATACAAACACTAAATTATTATACAAAAATTGTATTTCAACTTTGAATATAATAGGAATTTAAAAGTTGTAAAGTGCTAGTACCTAATATTCTGATTAAAATTTCCTTTTTAAGCAATGTATTTCCTCAAGAAGAACATGATAAATTATTTCAAATAGGTATTTTCATTTTTAAACAAATAAGTTGGTTGGTTTATGAGCTCAACGATCTATTCTTATACACAATGACGGCTAAGGAGGATGGGACATACAGGTTAAAGTTGATTCCGAACCACAATGAACATACATGCCTTATCCGTGATTCGAACCTGGCACCTTTGGCATGCATGGCCAGAGAGCTAACCACAGTCATCAGATGGGAAAACAAATAAGACTTCGTTGATTTGAAAATAAGTGTCAAAATGAAATCATAAAAATTATTCCCTAGGAATATGTTTTTTATATACTTACAAATAAATGTCAGTAAAAAATTATAAAAATATCTTTTTAGCATTTATAAAATTGATAATTAAAAAAACCCAGCATTAATCAATGCAACTAACTACTGAAATAAAAAGTAGTGAAGTAAATCTTTTATTTTTCAGAAGAGAGCGACTTGAGAACATTATTATATACTTTTTTAACTATGAACCATCATTATTAGCATTACATTTCAAGAGCCATTTTAATTCGTGATTATTTTTTTCTTCTCAAAAAAAAAAAAAAAAAAAAAAAAAAAAATACAGTCTATGGAAAATATTCTGTCGAATACTTATTGGCACTTTTTGAATGATCAGGAAATAAAAAATAATGCGGTATTCTTGAACACACAACAACCAGTCTTTTTTTTTTTTTTTTTTTTTTTTTTTTTTTTTTTTTTTGCAATGTTTACATTTTCTTTTAGATTTTATTGTTTATTCTTCTAACTGGTCTATTCTTCCATCGGTATCATATTCTTGTTACATTCCTTGGTACTAAGAAAAGAAACATCATCAGGTTTTGTTTACGAGTATAGCCATTAAAATATAATTTCAACTTAAATCAAGTGACAAATAGAATGATTACTTTCTAACTATTTTTAATGATACTAAGAAATCAGTAAATGTTTGCATGATAGTTGTTTCAGTAGGAAACAGACATCTTCATCATCATCAGTTTTACAAATTTATATTTTCAAAAGAATATTTAAAATAGAATTATAAAATAAAACTTTTTTTAATTTCTATGAGAGATTGTTTGAGTTACGATAGGATTAAACCTAACTTAGAATACTAAAAGTTTGAAATCAATACATTAATAACATGATACAACTTACCTGTAAAGTTTTCAAACAGGAAAGTCACTCCTTTATAGAATTATCCTTTCCACATTTCAGCTTGTTCAATAAATAATTAAAGGGTAAAAAGAAACATTTTGGCTATTGATAAATTTCAATACCGTATGTACAATCTAGTTCGTAGAATAGTTTGTTTACATTTTCATATATCGCTTAGCGACGCATAAAATAAGAGCGCCATCTGGTTGTACCTGGCCCGATATAAATATGTTTCTACATTTCGCGGCGGTCCCGATAATACCTGAAGAGAATTTAAAAGAAGTAACTAAACATAAATTAAAATAACCCTCAGCATAATTCTGGCTAGAAAGTTTAATCTGAACGCATGTTACGATAATTAGCCCAACCGCACTCCAACCACGAAAGAAAAAGGAACAATAAGGTTTGTACCACATTGCCATCTGGTGGAGAAATTTTGAACAGATTTCTATTTTTAAAATTCCATTTCATAAGGTTGAAAACCGAACAGTTTTTATTCCCTTCAATGTCTGTCCGATCGAAAGAAGAACTCGAAAGAACTTGAAAAGATGGGTGAATTTTTAAAAGTATTTCAATTAATAAGATCATTCCTTTTTAATGTTGTGCTTGGTAACAAAATAAAAGCTACAATTGAATACTATTAAAGTACAATTAAAGTATTTAACATTTCAAAAACGTTTAAACTGCCCCATTGCAGTCTGGCGGAGAAAATTGTAACTGATTTCTATTTTTAGTGTTCTGTGGCCTAAGCAAAGATATTATAATAACCCTTCGGGTTAAAGATGGCAAGCTTCCATAGAGATAATGTAAAATACTTGAGAGCACATGACGTCATTGCAGGGTTTCTACATTGGCAAGCTTATCGCTCTTTTTGGTTTCATTTGGCGATTACATTTTATGGTTTCCCAGAAATCTTTTATCCAAAAAAAGAACAAATCTGCCAAGCTCATTAAACTTTCACTTAAAAAATTTACACACCCAACCAAATTTTTGTTAATTTATATTTTTAACTAAAATAATTGAATACCTTTTTAAACAATATCAATATTATATTGAACCACTACAGCAAAAGTTCCATCCTGTAATGCAATACGAATCCTAATATTAGATTTGGGGTTTTTACAGCATATTCCAATATTGGTGAACTTTTAATAAGTTTTCGTAAGAAATATGAACATCAAGAATTGATAAAATTACTAATTACAAAATCAGTGAAACACATTCTAGAAGAAAATGATTTAGATAAAGTTTCCATGCATTCTTCGAAGTAGTACATTAGGAAACTAAAAAATATCTAGTTATTGAGTGCAAGAATTTAAAAATGACTTGCAACTACAAAAACCAATATCATTTAGCATGTACTAGTTTAGAAGAATTTACTAACAGTTGACAATAATCATTTCGATTTATTAATTCATAAAATAAAAAACCGCAATGGTAATTGAGAATGGCATCAAATTTCAAAAAATCATAATAAACACATAATAATTGCTTGCATTTATGCAACTAACAAATGATAAACATTCTTTCAAGTGATGTCAAAGTAATAAAAAAAGAAAAGTTCATTGAAAAAAACAACTATATTTAACATAAAAACTAGCCTGCTGAATGAGACGAAAAAATAAAAACAAACGATTAAGAACACTAACCATCAAGTTTCATCACAACCATCAACACTGCAAAAAATGTCCTGTTAAAATTCTCTTACGAAAATTCTATAATCTTCAGAACATTACCGAAATTTATTGTGCACAAAAGCAAACAATTTGAACAAACTTGAATAAATAATATGTTACTTTGCAAAGTAGAATCCTCCATTTTTGTTCTGCTATTTAAATCTCCCACGAATTTGACGAAATAAATCTGATGTTCTTATTTGTTTGTTTAAAAAGCACGATCGCCAAAGTAAAACAAAGCTCTGCGCATGTCTGGAAATCAGAGCAATTTGGCGAAAGTTTTGTGCTCTCAACTATGAAAATCCGCGAGATGGCAGCACTTATGTATCGGCGAAGCTTGCCTTCTTATAGTTTTAAGTTCTTTGGCCTAAGTTTAAAAACAGAACATTTTTCAATTCCTTCAATGTATTTCAGACTGAAACAATTAAACCTGCATAACATCGGAAACAGTAGGACATTTAGAATAATATTTTGCCTTTGCAGTTAGTTCATAGACATCTAAATACAGACAAAGTAGAAAATATTACAAAAAAAAGAAAAAAAATTGTTAATTTTCGTCAAAATTGGGTTAATTTCAAATTTTGAAAACATGTTATTGTTAAGTTGTGTTTGATACCAAGTGGAAGCTACAGTTAGTTTTACCATTTCAAAAGCGTTTCAAAAGTCGAAGAATATCTCTCCATCTGAATTCCAAAACTTTCTGCTGAAAAATTAAAAAACTAAAGAGCTAAATTAAATAATATATGACTATGAATAGTGTATAATATAAGCATCTTGGTTTTTCACACTGTCCACATTCCGGAGATATAATTGCAAACATGTGAATACTAACATAAATAATTATGATAACACCTGTCGCCCCCATCCACTCTATTTTACGAAACTTATAGGTAAAACAATTTGAAATAGATAAGTTTGGTAAATGATTATAAATACGTTAAACGAAATATGTTGGCCTATTTAAATTATTTCATGTTTAAAAATAAGCATCCAAACTTGTACAAAAGTACATTCCATTCCTTTAATTCCACAATGGAAAAGAGAAAAAAATTGCCATTTTGTTTGTATTTATTCCACTTCTTTAACTTTTGCAGCTGGAGCGTGATATAGCAGTGTGGAACAACAAGATGTTTTTGCGGAGACCAGTTCTTGTGAAGGAAGACCATTTGATCAGCCGATACCGTAGGTGGTACTCCCAATTCTACTCAGAGAACAGCCCCACACTTCAGAGTATTCGAGAAAAGACTCTGGACTGGTGATACCCCACTTTTGACTGCCACCTCGCCCTCAGCATCGCCCCCTTCTGTGTACACTTGTTCTTTACTGTCCAATTTTTCCTTGAATAAAAGTTCAGTGATTTTTCTTCTTGTGTCAGCTTGAGGGGAAATTTCTCCAATGTATTGCGTGGGTTATAACCTGGAGAGGCGCAGTGAAAAGGAAATTGCATACACCTGGATAACGAAAATTAAAAAGAAAAGTGAAGAAAGGAGGAAGATTATAAAAAAAAAATAAGATACCATTTTTTGTTTTGTATAACTTTAAATAATTCAATCAAACAAAAAAAAATTAGGGGCGTGGAACATCGCGTAACTTTCGATTGTACTCAATGCTTGTCACTGTGTTTAGATATGCCATGGCCGTATACCGTTTTCGTATTTTTTATAAAAGGAACCAGTTTGGAGAAAATTATTACATTGGGAGAAAAAAGAAACACCAAAATGGAGAAATTACGCTTTTTGATAAAATAGTACATTATCCTTTATTTTAAGTGAAACAGAGGAGTAGTAGTCGTTGATGGGCTATGCTCAAGCGAAAAGAGCTCTGTAATAAAGGCATTCATTTTTCAACTTTTTATGCATTTATCACATTTCTAAGGAAATTTCGGAGGTGGGGATGTTGCATTTAAAACTGGAGCGATTTTGATCAAAATCGTAGGAGCTGTGTTTTGGCAATTTGCTGAAAAACATAAATATTTGAATGGCAGCTACCTTTTGCGATTGGGCACATGTGACGAAATCCTTAATGACTGGTCCCGTGGCCATCATTAATCCGCATACAAAATTTGTACATCGTACCCCCTTGCTGGAGAAATAAAACTGAACTAACTGTAAAGACTCCTTTACTCCTACCCGTTGGTGTACCAGTTTAGATCGCCAGTAATGTGACGTCAGCAGAGCGACCATCGTGCCACCTGTCGGTGGTCATGAGAGCGCGCAGGTGATTGGATGATGGATTTCGCAAGTGCCAGTAAATAGAAAATGTTTGATTTACTAAAGCAAGCTGCTAGATGACGTCGCAGGACTAAGGAAACTGTCAATCCTGACTGATAGCATTACATTGGCGCTTGCGGAAAACTTACACATAAAGCGAAATCGTTTGGCAGTCGTTTTGAACGGAACTGCGAAAGTTTAAACAAAACTAGGTGGGTATTGAAATCATATGGGCTTCATACAAAACCCATGTCATGGATCTTGTATTGGGAAGAATAATACCTGATTTGTAACTGAGTCTCTATGAATAGGTCCTCTTGTAAGATACACACATTGATGGTTTCATATGCCGCATACATGACTCATACATGGCCCATTCAAAATTCATATGTTGGCACCGTATGGGTCTCCATACAAGCCCAGTACGTATACTGTCGTTATAAGTAAAAATACCATGTATTAAAAAAAAAAAAAAAAAAAAAAAAATTAGAATTGCACACATTCCAACACTTTTTTTTTAATTTGTCCTTAGAAAATACATATTTTATACAAAAGAATAAATTTCTATGACATGGAACTTGAACCATTCAATGAAATAAACAGGTTATTCATGCTAATCAGAATGTGTATTTGATTCTTTTTTGGATTTAGGGCCATTTAACTAGTGACTGCAGTATAGATTCCTATACAAACGCGCTTCCAAGAAGAGGGGTTTTATGAATTAAAAAGAAAAACTTAGAAATAGTAAATAAATTCAGAGGAATAAGTTTTTAATTTACCATCATTCAGATAGAGTAAGTCTGCTGTGTTTGATAAAAGTTGCTATTTGGTCCATGTACTCCGAAATATATAAAGGGTTTGTAAGTCTCAGCAAAAAAAAAAAAAAATCTTTAATTATTATCTTTGGTCCACTTAGATCAAATACAAATTGTCATTTAAAAATGTAAAACTATGAATGTTTTCGTTTCCAGATGTTGCAATAGTGTTTTAATGCTACAACCCCAATTAAAAATAATAGAATAACAGAACTTTCTAAACAATACTTTGCAATGCGTCATGTAAAATGAACACATGGAAATTAAAAGAGCGACGTATGTTATTCAGGAACTGGTAAAACAATTTTCGACAACTATACAGATATTATTTTAACAATTTCAGGGTCGTTAACACATTTAAAAATTATGTGTTAATTTTTTATATGGGTCAAAAAATCAAATCAATTAATTCAATATGAATTTGAAAAGCAGATGAAATGTTTGCATACCTGTTAACCGATAAGTTGCGACAAGCATAAAGCTTGACTCTCAGAAAAACTTACGTTAGTCTTTTGCTGAAAATGGGTCTTCGTAATATTTCTAGAGCAACGAAATGATGTATTTTATTATTGTTTAAAATTGGTGAGAAACAACAATTTATATCGGATCAAATGAATGTTTCGCAACCTACGGTTTTGATTAAAGAAGACGTCAACTAAAAAGTAATCGAAGTAAATGCGGTATAAAGCTTGTAACTACTGCCAGAAGTGAACACAAATTAAAACGATTAGTCCAAAATAATTGATTTAAAACTGTTTATTTACATCAAGAAATGTTGGAGTTGTCGTGTCAAAGCCAACTATAAACAGGCGATTGAATAAATTTGAGTATAAATCGTGGGACCCCAAAGTAAAACTAAAGATGAACATGAATCAAAGACGTGCACGACTCTTCTGCTGCAAAGAAAAGTTCATCTGGACACTTAAAGAAGATTTATCAAAGGCATCACGTTTTTAAAGGCCGAACTCGAACACTTCCGTCGTCAACAGATATTTGATATAAAGATTCATCTTTGAATAAAACGCTTTCCCAGTCTTGTTGCCACCAGATGAGCTTTTCTTTGCATAAGGAGAGTCATGCATGACTTTGCTTCATGTTCATCTTTTGTTTTACTTCGGGACTCTCGATTGAAACACAAATTTATGTAATCGCCTAAGTGAATTTGACTTTGACACGACAACTCCGGATTCTCTCCAACACTTCTTAGTGTAAAAAACGGTTTTTAAGCGATTAATTTGGACGATTTGTTTTAATTTGCGTTCATCCCTGGCAATTGTTACACACTTATTCCCACCATACATGGGCGCCCCCAGGAGGGTGCAAGGAGGTGCACTTGCACCCCCCTAGCTCTTGAAAATTAAAAATATATATATATATGAGCGGAAAAGGTGTAAATTCCAAGTTAAAAAGAAAAACATATATGACGTCTCGGTTTTGATTTTACAATAAGTATTTGTTTGTCTATTATTTTAGTCTTTTGTTTCTTTTCTATGTTTTTCTTTTTTAGCTACTGGCGCCTATTATCTAGGATTATTGGAGGCTGAGTTGCAGTATTTATTTCTTTTATTGTATAATAATTTCCTGTGTAGTTCTCAAAATTATAGGACAAATATTTTGCTTTTTAAGTCATCAGATATACTATCTTGAAATCAATTTTTAGATTTCAATTAAACATATCCAATACGCCTGTGTATTTCATTCTGATTTTTTTTTTTTAATTAATGACAAAATTTGGAAGAAATATAATTTTGCTCTTCTGTATTTTTGCATCTTCGTGTTCCTCTGTTCTAAACAGTGTCTCTTGAATGCCGTGGGATCTAGTTGGATGATAAAAAATCGTTAAAAATATATTTTAAAAATATTTTTACTATTTTTTCTTTTTAACAGGGTTGCGCTTTCAAAAACATATACCATGAATTTTTTAAAACTATTCTCAAAGAGTATAATTTAAAATGCACAACTATAATTAAAATTTCTAAAAAATTAATGATTTTGATAAAAATATAGTCTTGCACCCCCCTTTTAATATTTCTGCGTGCGCCCATGCTACCATATTTACTTAAGTTACTTTTTAGTTGGCCAGTTCTTCTACATTCAAAACCGTAGATTGTGAATGAATGTTAAACAATGACAAAATACGCGATTTCGTTGTTTCAGAAATAATACGTTGAGAACCTATTTTCAGCAAAAGACTAACGTAAGATTTTCCAAGCTTCAAGCTTTATACTTGTCGTAACCTATCGGTTAACAGGTACGCAAATATTTTGTCTGTTTTCCAAATTCATATTGAATTAATTGAGTATTCCAATTTTTTTTACCCCTATTAAAATTAACATAATTTTTAAATATGTTAACGACCCTTAAATTGTTAAAATAATATCTGTACAGTTGTTGAAAATTGTTTTGAAAATTCATGAATAACACATGTCATTCTTTAAATTAGCTTATATTCATTTCACACAACGCTATGCCAAGTTTTGTTTAGAAAGTTCTATTATTTTAAATTTGGGTTACTGTATGCAAAAGATACACTACACAATAACGCAGTACACTACACACACACACACACACACACACACACACACACACACACACACACACACACACACACACACACACACACACACACACACACACACACACACACACACACACACACACACACACACAAAAAAATTCGAACGATGGCTATATCTTGTATACTAATTGATGACATAAAAAAACATAGTACTTACAGCTCATAGATCGTCTATACTGTAGTTACAAATTGGTGCTTTTTCCCATCCATGCCTAGCTCAGTGGTTCTCAAATTATTAAACGTCTTTCCCAATGAATTGAAGGACCTACCTTTATAGAAATTTGATTAACGGCGAACTACTGTTTCTAAAACTACACCTTCCCCAACATTAAACAAATGTTTTGAATTGTTATCAACGTTACTTTTGATCAACCTTAAAAAAACTTAGTTAAAATAAATTCATAATTAAAAAATTATGAAATGTATGTGAATTACTAAAAAAGATTAAATTAGTAAAAATATAAGGATTGAGTGCCAATTTTGAATTTTTTTTAGTTAGAAAGTTTCAAAAACTGTTAAATACAATTTAGTATTTTGTACCTTCTATGTCTCATGAAATGACCCACAGCTTATTATTATTTTCTATGTTTTTCCCAAAATCGTAATTTCTTAAGACTTTTAATTTTCATATGCAAACTACTAACGTTCCATTATCCGAAAAACGAAAATTGATTCACAACACCCAGTTTGAGAATCACTACAACGCTACAACCAGGAACAAATTGAAACCGGAGATTAAATTGAAATATGATTACTAAACTTTTCATTAGTGGGAGTGCTAAACAAAATAAATTGGGGTTTCGCCACATTTATCATTCACTTAATTATATAAAACCTCCTGATCACAATACACATCGCGTCTACTCGTTATTTAAATCAGAAATAACAGATCACCACTAGGAGCTAGTAACTGGATTCAATTAGATGCAAGGTGTCTGTCTCGAACCAAGAGTCCCGTCAAAATAAATAAAATTTGTATGAAAATAAAACTGAAAAGAAAATTATATTTTGTTTTGAAAAGTAATCTATTAATAATTCACTAGGTGGATATCATAAAACTTATTTCGTGACAAACAGTAGTATCATGGCTCTGCAAAATGGTAAAAAATTTAAATAAATTATTTAACATTTTTAGACATCCAAAATTTAAAAATTTTTTAGAAAATTTCTTAACAAATTAAATTTTTTAGGAATTTTTATTTCCTCGCAGTTCTATTTACTTCCAATGGTAAAGATAAATAAATAAATAAATAAATAAATAAATAAATAAATAAATAAATAAATAAATAAATAAATAAATAAATAAATAAATAAATAAATAAATAAATAAATAAATATTATTTCTTCCATAGTATACACCAATTTAGTATTTATCAATTGGAAATTACTTCTGCCTTGCATGGTCTGTTTATTTTTAAATTATTTATTAAAATGTATTTTTTTTCCCTAGAAAAAATACTTTTATAAAGATTTGGCTCCAACTATTTTGTAAGCAAAATCTTATTGTGTATATCTTTTCATAAAAAAATAATAATAATAATAATCAGTTCTTTAAATATTTCTTTTTTAAAACCTTCTGATGTTATTAAAGTGTGTTTTCTCAATTCTTTATAACAGAAACCTATTGAAGCATGTAGCCCAATTAATAATGCAATATTTTAGCAAATGCGTAGTTCAATAAATAAACCTACAAAAGAACAAAACAAATGTCATTATTGTAATTTTCCTCAGTGAAAAGAGTGTTGCAGAAAAAGCTATACTCTATATTGATGAAAATTAAAATCGTATTTCTAAGGAGATCAAAGTGAGAGTAATTTGTTTAATTTTCATCCAAGAGATGGCGCCTCAAAATTAAAATCTCCAAACATTTTGTTTGCTAATTAAAAAAAAAAATTAAACTTCTTAATTCATCCTTCTTTTAGTTTGATTTTGAATGGTATTTGGGATGTTTCATACATTGTAATATAATACTACAGTACACATTTACATTTTTCAAAAAACGATAACAATATTAGTTTGTTTAAAACGCTTGGAGCTCAGTGGTCCAGGGGCATATTAACAGCTTTCTGTAGCTCAGGTCAGATTGGAATCTGAGTTCGGACCATGCTTATACTCCCAGTAAACCCAGCTGTAATGGGAACCTGGTGACGATCAGGGGAGCAGTGGCTAACGCAGGTACAGGTACCATGCTTGCGTGTTGCCTAAGCTTTTGAAAAAATAAATCAGAAAACATTACTATTTCGATTTTTTTTTTTTTTTTAAACACACTCCGCACTTTTATAAATATAAAATTATCTTAATCACTGCTCATGGAGATTAAAAAGAGAAAATTTAAATTTAAAAAAAAAATTACTGGGTATGAGAAATCTGGAAATATTACATACCCAAGTAAATAAAAATACAATTTGAAAATATGAATGTATTTACAAAAAGTCAGTTATGTAAATAGTTACAATTTACAATTAATTTAAAATTAAAATGTTTTTATTATAATTAATGAACAACAACGGGTACAATTAATAAACAAATTTCTACTTTAGAAATTACAGGGATACATTAAAAATATACTAATTAAAATGTTCGGGATAGACCACTGGAACGGAGTCCCACTTTTTTTTAAAAATAAAAATATGAAAATTTAGAATCTTGCAATTGATAATCCATATTAATATCTGACAGCTCATGGCAAGTTCTGTAATTTTTCAAATTGTTTTTCGGACGTTGAACGCCCCTTCCGGGCAGAGGAAGTATACACAACCTTAAATAGTAGTAGTAGTTGATATTCCATATTTGTGGATATAGTGTTCAATCCACTTTCAAATGCGTCACATTACATCTGCACAACTGTAAAAATATATATAATTTTTACCAGTGAAGACTTATAGAAGATGATTAAGGAAATTTAAAAAAGATTTCACAGAACTACGCCTTTTTTCCGTAGAGCAAACTTAGAGAGAACACAGCGTCTTATTTAAAAAATAGTTTCCTAGTAAGTTTTTCTTTCAGTGGTGCCATCTTCTGGGGAATATACAAACAAATTGGAATTTTAAATTTTTTTAAATTAAATATTTTATTTGACTTTAACACACCCCATGCTTAATAAACTCTAGTTCGATTTCAAATTTACAAATTTATTTGTAAGAAACTAGGTGAGAACAGACAAAGAAATAATCTCTTCTTAAAACAGAGGTAAGCTTTGATTTTGACATTTACGAAATAAAAAGTAATTTTCCCTTTCAATGCTTATTTTTCCATGCAAATATGCTCTAAATATATATACTTTTTTACTAGTGAACTAAAAAATGATGTTTTGCAATGACATTCAAAGTATTTTAGATGCAACAATTTTAATTCAATTTTTGAACTCATAGCAATAAATTCACTCTGTGACTTTAGGTTAAAAGAATACATCTTAATTAAAAAGTTCTAGATTTTAAATCCTTCCTTCCATCCTTCGATTACAATCCTTCGATTAAAATGTTTAAAAACTGATCGATTAATTCATGTCGTCATATATGATTGACAAAAAGTTGACTAGCACCCAATAAAATGGGTCTACACCGCAAATACTTCTACCGGCGCACATGAAGAGAGTTAAGCCAGATTTACACGCTACCAGTCGAGGTTCCAGTTTAGATCGCCAGTCAGTGACGTCACGTGACGGTAACATTTTCTATTTACTGGCGCCGGAGCCTCCGATCAACCAATCACATGCGCTCTCCCGTGATCATCGATAGACGGCGCAACGGTAGCTTAGCTGACGTCACAGAACTGGCGATCTAAACTGGAGACCCGACTGGTAGCGTGTAAATCCGGCCTTATAAGCATCTCCTATATTATACATATGAAGGCTCTGGTATAAACCTCTTCATGGACACCGGTTGAAGTATTTGCGGTGCAGAACAATTATATTACAATGAGCAGGAACTTCGTCCCATCAGTACTGTGTGAAAAGGGAGAGAATGCTTTCCGGGAGAATTTCAATGGAGAATGCACCAAGGGAGATTTTGATTTAAAATAAGAAAATTAATAATAAGCCAGTTATAAGAGAATAAACCTGATAATTATCACAAGCAGCCCTACATGTGAGGTGAGGATAAATGTCGAAATCGAAGTCTTTTCTGTTCTCTTCAGTGGCGCAAACAAAAAATATCTATGAGAGGGGTTTTATATATAAGGCAAAGCCCTAACTCACTCATACCTAATTCTCCCATTTCCCTCATGGAAATTGGTGCAAATATCTACAATGGTGTACATAGAGAAAGTATGCTATACCAATCCCGATTAATCCACTTTAAGGGATGGAAAAAGGGTTAAACGTTCCAAACGAGGGATATTCGAATGTGTCTCTTCCCCTTTGGTTACATCAACTCTGAAAATTGGTACAAATGTCAACAAAGACAAACATAGAAAAATTAAGCTATTTCGATTAACCCACTGTAAGGGGTGGAAAATGGGTTAAATGTTCCAAATGAAGGATATTCGAATGTCCCACTTCCCATATGGTCACAACTCTGAAAATACAAATGATCAACAAAGATAATAATCAACAAATGATACAAATGTCAACAAAGGCAAGCTTAAAAATATTAAGCTATTCCGATCTCGATGAACCCACTTTAAGGGGTGGAAAAAATGGTTAAACGTTCCAAACGAGAGATAATCGAATGTCCCACTTCCCATATGGTCACAATTTTGAAAATTGGAACAAATATCAACAAGGCAAACATAGATAAATAAAGCTATTCCGATCTCGATTAACCCTCCTTAAGGGGTCGAAAACGCGTTAAACGATCCAAACAGGGGAGATTCGAATGTCCCACTTTCTATATGGTCGCAACTATGATACAAATGTCAACAAAGTCAAACATAGAAATATTAAACTATTCCGATCTCGAATAACCCAGGAGTCGAAAAGGGGTTAAATGTTCCAAACGAGGATTATTTGAATGTCCCACTTCCCATTTGTTCACAATCCTGAAAATTGGTACAAAAGTAAAACAAATGGTAAACATATAAAAAGTAAGCTATTCCGATCTCAATTACCCATTTTTAAGGGGCTAGAATGGGTTAAACGTACCAAACGAGGAATATTCGAATGTCCCATTTTCCATATGGTCACAACTTTGAAAATTGGTACAAATGTCAGCAAAGACAAGTATAGAAGAAGTAAGCTATTCCGATCTCGATTAACCAACTTTTAAAGCGTCGAAAAGAGATAAACATTCCAAATAGGGGATATCCGAATGACCCACTTCCAATGTTGTCGCAATTCTGATGTTTGGTGCAAATGTTAAGAAGGGCAAATACAGAAAAAATAAGTTATTCCAATATCGATTAATGAGTTTTTAAGGAATGAAAAGTCGACGTAACATTGAAACTATGCGAAGAATATCTTAAAGACTCATTTCCAATACAGTTACAATGTTGAAATTTAGAACTTAGAGCAAGTATAAACACAATTAACTACAAATTTCCCTGGGCCATAAGCCTAATGGTATTGTTTTCATTTGATCAAAAATGTGTTCCGTCCGCACTTCTCAAAGGTATTGACACCATTTCCAGTTTGAATCTCTTTCAGAAATTTAATTACACCCATTTTCAGTCAGCTGGTAAATCTGTTTACACTTTAACCCTGAAGTACGATGACTGTTAATCCAAGGGACGATGATACACGTTTTCTTTTGGCGTAGGAGACTGCTAAAGGTAGGCCGTCAAAATCTGAGTGGCGTCGGAATTACTCACTCCACCATAATCAAACTATAAACTCTCACCAAAATTCGTAAAATATTCCAAATTTAATGAAAAGGAGATCAATCAATTGTCAACAACTTCCTGATTACTAATATCATAAGATATTCAAGAAATTCTTAATATTTACGCTCACTATCCCGAAATTGTAGGAGCTCAAAATACACACGTCCGCCAAGCAAGCGAGAATTTGAGCGTTCTTCATACGAAATAAATAAAATATCGAAATCTGTAATAGTATACTACTGATAATTAGAAAATTAATAAATATAAAATGTAAGCATTAGTAAACAGTATTAAGCAAACAGTATTATTTATTTTACAGAAACATTTCACTGTAAACACAAATGTAACATGATCGTTGAAATTATTTATAAAATGAAAAAATCACATAAGTCAGTAACATTTTTAAAGGATAACTTATTGAAATTGCTTAAAAAATGTTATTTTAAATAAATGGAATTTAATGAAAGTAATTTTAAAAAAAATCAAAAAATCAGTAGGCTGTATAGTGGCCCCATCGTGATCGATAACTTGTTGCATCCATCGGGGCAATGAATAGATCAAACTGAATTAGATGTCTGGTTGGTTGTATTCAGATTATCTGGCGCCGTCAGCAACACGAGGGCTATAATGCGCCGAAACATTTCGTCATTTAACAAACCAACATACATTTACAAACACCCATGCCAAACACGGGACTCGAACCCGCAACCTCGCGGTCTAGAAGCCAGCACGCTAATCACTATACCGTTTGGTCGGCAATTAGATGTCCGGATCAGCCCTTAAGGATTTCCAAGAGTTTTCAGCAGCTCTCCATACTTCTGCAGTTGATTGCACACCGGAAAAATCAATTCCATAATGCCCACAAATGTTCCATGAGCGTAATTCCCGAATAAATGACTTGCGATGTTCAAATTTGATGCACGGGCCATGGGAACTGGTTTTCGTTAAAATCGGGCATGCGCCTAAGGTTGAAATCATGGAAAAAATCACGTTTTTCAACTATTGCTAAAAATGGCTTTAACGATTTTGATTAAAATTTTCGTGCTAGCCTCTTAAGGTCATTCCCACCTCTGGAATTCCCGTAGAAATGAGAAACAAGCGTATGAAGTTGAAGAACGAGCGCGTGTAACACAGAGCTCTCTGTCCTTGAGCATCACCCAACAACGATTGGATTTTTTTTCTTGTTTCATGCCCAAGAAACGACATTGTAATGAGTAAATACCATCACCATCCCCCCCCCCCCTTTTTTTTTGCCTTTGTAAAATTTTTTACCAAGCCCGATAAATAACACCATACCAAATTTTAATGCAATGATCAATATTATAATGTAATTGAACGTTGTGTGATTTTCCACACCTCTAGTTTACCTTGAATTAATCTTTGATTGTTTTCAAAAGTCGTCTACTATACGGTCCCTTAAAGTGAGCGTTTTTTACATTTTAGCTAAAAAATAAAGATTAAAAGGAAAGAAAAAAGTTGTGGGGGCGTTTTAGAAAATGGTAAATCTAATGAAAAAAAATATATATATATATATATATATAAATATATATATATGTTTCTATTAAAAAAAATTTAAAATTGTTTTATTAATTAATAATTAATTATTAAAAAAGACATTGATGCAAAAGTTGATTGTCTGTATATATATAAGGCAAAGCCCTCACTCACTCATTCACTCACTCACTCACTCACTGACTCACTCATCACTAATTCTCCCACTTCCCACATAGTCACAACTCTGAAAATCGGCACAAATATCAACAATGGTAAAAATAGAAAAAGTAAACTATTCCGATCTCGATTAACACACTTTAAGGGGTCGAAAAGGGGTCAAACGTTCCAAACGGGGGACATTCGAAAATCCTACTTCCCACATAGTCACAACTCTGAAAATCGGCACAAATATCAACAATGGTAAAAATAGAAAAAGTAAACTATTCCGATCTCGATTAACACACTTTAAGGGGTCGAAAAGGGGTCAAACGTTCCAAACGGGGGACATTCGAAAATCCTACTTCCCACATAGTCACAACTCTGAAAATCGGCACAAATATCAACAATGGTAAAAATAGAAAAAGTAAACTATTCCGATCTCGATTAACACACTTTAAGGGGTCGAAAAGGGGTCAAACGTTCCAAACGGGGGACATTCGAAAATCCTACTTCCCACATAGTCACAACTCTGAAAATCGGCACAAATATCAACAATGGTAAAAATAGAAAAAGTAAACTATTCCGATCTCGATTAACACACTTTAAGGGGTCGAAAAGGGGTTAAACGTTCCAAACGGGGGACATTCGAAAATCCTACTTCCCACATAGTCACAACTCTGAAAATCGGCACAAATATCAACAATGGTAAAAATAGAAAAAGTAAACTATTCAGATCTCGATTAACCCACTTTAAGGGGTCGAAAAGGGGTTAAACGTTCCAAACGGGGGACATTCGAATATCCTACTTCTCACATAGTCACAACTCTGAAAATCGGCACAAATATCAACAATGGTAAAAATAGAAAAAGTAAACTATTCCGATCTCGATTAACCCACTTTAAGGGGTCGAAAAGGGGTTAAACGTTCCAAACGGGGGACATTCGAAAATCCTACTTCCCACATAGTCACAACTCTGATAATCGGCACAAATATCAACAATGGTAAAAATAGAAAAATTAAACTATTCAGATCTCGATTAACCCGCTTTAAGGGGTCGAAAAGGGGTTAAACGTTCCAAACGGGGGACATTCGAATATCCTACTTCTCACATAGTCACAACTCTGAAAATCGGCACAAATATCAACAATGGTAAAAATAGAAAAAGTAAACTATTCCGATCTCGATTAACCCACTTTAAGGGGTGGAAAAGGGGTTAAACGTTCCAAACGAAAAATATTCGAATGTACCACTTCCCATATGGTCACAACTCGGAAATTTGGTACAAATGTCAAAAAAGATTAAACATAGAAAAAGTAAGCTATTCTGTTCTCGATTAACCAACTTTAAGGGGTCGAAAAGGGGTTAAATGTTCCAAACGAGGGATATCCGAATGTTCCTCTTCCAATGTAGTCATTTTTCTGATATTTTTTTGCAAATGTTAAAAAAATAAGTCATTCCAATATCGATTAACGAATTTTTAAGGGATGAAAAGACGACGCAACATTGAAACTATACGAGAATTAACTTAATGTCTCAATTCCAATACAGCTACTACTTTGAAATTTAGAACTAAGAGCAAACATAAACACAATAAACTATACCAGTTTACTATTCACAATTATAAATTTCGTTTAAAATGTCAACAAAGGAAAGTTCCTATTTTGATAAATCAATTTGTCGGGATCGAAATGGGAGCAAACGTCTGAAGTGTAGAATACATGAATGTCTTTTGATCGCTAAAATGCTAATGGTAAAATTTCGTAGCGCAGCACGGGTATTCAGCTAGTTATTTATGTTTGGCCATTTAAAGAAACTATCTTTTGAAAAAAAAATGACTGAAATATATTAATTATTTAAGTATTTATGGCCAAAAAACTAACTTTTTTATTTAACATTTAATTTATCATTTTCTTTTTATCATTTAAATTACAAACTATTCATTAGAAAATTATGAATTTTTGTATTTCGCATTTTTTTTTAATGCTGAATCCAAATATGGGATAATATTATAAGGTTGCTATTGAACTTTTTTAAATTTGGTTCTGTTTTAATATGTAGATGACCCCTCAGGATAAAAAAACCTACATGCAATTATTAAAAACCTTCCACTATTTAGAACGGTACATTTTGTTTGTTATTTCAGCAATTAGAGCACAAGATATAGCCATTGTTCTGATTTTTTTTATGGGTACTGTACAAAGGTATATATTCAGTGAAGCTGAAACTTCAAAGAAGGAAGGGTTGTATAAACAAATAAAAAAGTCATTTTAGATTTTATTTTAAGCAAATATTCAAATAGATGATTAATAATTGCACTCCTTTACTTAAGTATTATTTTTAATTTCCTGGTTTTCTATTTTTTACGATTGTCCAATTCCTGATTTACGACTGACCAAATAGACCACGACTGTCCGTTAGAATAGGCCATGTGCCCTGAATATACCTTCAAAACAAATGCCAAATGTGTCAGGCTAGGCAGTGTTGCGTAAAAAGTGATACTGATTTGATGAAAATTGAAGTTCTAATTTGAAATGAAAATTATAAAAATTATAGGATTTTTTCTCCAACAGATGGCGTAACTGAAATAAACAACAATTAATTTGGATTTGGTAATAATTCGAAAGCTTTCCTTCATTATTCTTTCTAATTTTCTTTTAGAATAGTCGTCGTTCTTTTTGTGTTTGGCATAAATTTCATAAAATATTAAATAATATTTCAGCCAATGTATGTAAGTATTATGATTTAAATAATATAACATCGCTCCAAGTGTTTGAGGCGCGGTGGTCGAGAGGTTAAGTCGTCCATCGTTGATGAAACGTTGGTCGACGACGCCACCGCCCGCCTCCAGTCCACCCAACTGTAATGGGAACCTGGTGACGACCGGGGGAGCAGTGGCTAACGTGGGTGTCGGTACCATACTTGCGTGTTGCCTAAGCTTTTGAAAAATAAATCTGTTAATTAAAATTCGATTTTTTTTTCAATTTTTTTTTTTTTTTAAATGCCTTCATCAGTGCTCATGAAGATGAATTAGAAAAATTTAAATTACAAGTTTTGTTTTTGAAATCGATAAATATAAATTATTGTTAGAACAAATATGATTAACTTGAATATTATGTATAGTAAAAGGTTATTATACATAATAACCTGAATTAATGACAAAATATTAATATTTTTAGTAAATAATACGAAATTAAAATATATTATCATATTTTATGGCAATGATCAAGTTCACTGAAGAGAATATTGATGAATAGTTACACAACAGTTTATTACAAGTTTCCATTTATTTGGAAGATAGCACTTATGAGAAATAAGGACATTGTGGAAAGGAGTTCAACATGTATTTTTATAAGAAAATCAAAATATAGATAGATCCAGTTGAAATTTTATATTTGTTGATAGCGTTACACTGTCTTTTTTTTTTCACTAAACAGATGTTAAAAAATTATACAAATTTCATACCTAAAAAAAGAACAAGTACAGAAGAAAATTTACAAACTTTGCAGGGAGATTAACAGAATTAAGAATACTTTATGTGTTTATATTTAAAAATAAATTTAGAGGTAGATTTTATTTCAGTGGCGCCATCTTTTGAAAAATATAGAAACAAACTGAAATTTTGAAACTTATTTTCAAATAACTTTTTTTATTGGCATTTACCCTTTATTTACAAAAGGGACGTGTAAGTCACGTTAGTTTTCTCATGGTACTATATTATTTCAACTTTTTGTTGCCCATTGGGACTTTTATGAAGCTCATTCTTCAATTGTTGGATTGCAGAATTTTTCTAATAAACTTTCTACTGTCAAGTATATAAGACGCAAGGCCAAGATTAATGCCTAGAAGATTGAAAATTGTCCACTTGTTTGCGTACATAAAATATTTTTTTGTTTTGCATTTTGGTAAGTTATAATTTGTAGTTATTATTGTTGTTATTATTAAATACTAGCTGAATACCCGTGCTTCGCTACGAAATTTTAACATGTGCAATATTTTAGCTAGCTGTGAAGCCTCGCGTTGCAGAAATCTGTCATTCGTGTATATGTGCCAGTATTTGGCGCTTCGCTCTCAAAAAGATTCATCGCTAAGCAAAATCGAGTTTGCTTCGTTCGCTGAAAAGTTCATGGACACATAAACACAGGCTTACTTTAGTCGTTGATAGGTTCATTGCTATGCAAGCATAGGCTAGCTTCGCTTGATGAAAGGTACATTGCTGAGTAAGTATAAGTTCGCTTTACTCACTAAAATTTAGTTGCTACATAAAGCCTTAATATTGGAAGCCTCTTCCTTGTCGAGTAAAAAAAATAAAATAATAAATCCTCGTTAATACAATAATACAGCACCTCTTTAAGATTATTTTAACTCGTGTTTGTGAAAAGCAAAATTAGAAGGGCAAAACTACTCATGTTGAAACTTTCAGAGCTCTAGGCCTGTTAGAAGTCGCTTTTTGTGAAAAAATTAATTAAAAAATAAATTACAATTTTAACATTCTTTTTGTCAGTCCAATTAGAGGGCCAAAACTACTAGTGTTCAAAATTTCAGAATTGTAGCCCAATTACAACTTGTTTTATAAAATATTTGTTAATTAGTTAAAAAAATAAAATTAAAAACAATTAAAATTTTAAAATTCTGTTTTTCAAAAATCCAACTGGAAGACCACAACTACTTATGTTGAAAATTTCAAAACTGTAGCCCTGTTTGAAGTCGTTTCATAAATTATATATTAATTAATTAAAAAAATTAATTAATAACAAACTAAACAAAAATTTAAAATTCTGTTTTTCTGAAGTCCAATTAGAAGGCCAAAACTACTTATGTTGAAAATTTTAGAGCTGTAGCCCTATTAGAAATCGTTTTGTAGAATATTAATTAATTAATTAAGAAAAATTTAATTAAAAGAAACTAAATAAAAATTTAAAATTCTGTTTTTCAAAAGTCCAATTAAAAGGAAGGCCACAACTACTTATGTTGAAAATATCAGAGCTGTAGCTCTATTAGAAATCATTTTGTAAAATTTTTTTTTAATTAATTAAGAAAATTAATTAAAATAAAAACTAATCGAAATTTTAAAATTCTGTTTTTCAAAACTACAATTAGAGGTCAAAAACTACTTATGTGGAAAACTTCGGAGCTGTATTTCTGTCAGAAGTCGCTTTGTAATTTTTTTTTTTTTTAATATTTAATTAAAAAAGAACTAATTAAAAGTTTAATTTTCTTTTTGACATGTATGTAATTAGAAGGCCAAAACTACTTATGCTGAAAATTTCAGAGCTCTACTCCAATTGTATGTAGGTTTCTATAGATCCACAGAGCCACAGACAGACACACAGCTTGTTTTATTATTACAGATATATAATGTAAAATTTGTACCATATAATAAAATTATAAACTATTTCACGGTTGGGATTTCCCAGTCATGTCAGATCTTGTGTGTAGCATTATATTTTGAGGTTAGGAAATGTATGGAGTCAGCATTTCGATATACTGTTTTGTTATTTATATTTTTACTATGCGATGAATTTCTTTACTGAGTGTAATGTTAGGCTTCATTCCGCCAAATTTACATTTTTATATTATATATATTAGCATTGCGAGAAAAGTTAAGTCAAAATCGCATTTAAAGTATGTAACATATTTTTGTTATTAAATGAGAATTTTTTTTAATACTATGTAATATATAGTAAAGCGACCTGCTTTCTGAATATAAGATTATGTAATAAATAAATAAATAAATAAATAAATAAATAAATAAATAAATAAATAAATAAATAAATAAATAAATAAATAAATAAATAAATAAATAAATAAATAAAAAATAAATAAATAAATAAATAAATAAATAAATAAATAAATAAATAAATAAATAAATAAATAAATAAATAAAAAATAAATAAATAAATAAATAAATAAATAAATAAATAAATAAATAAATAAATAAATAAATAAATAAATAAATAAATAAATAAATAAATAAATAAATAAATAAATAAATAAATAAATAAATAAATAAATATTTTTACGTAGCCCCATTTCTCATTCTTTCCCAAACATTCCATTTGTCATTTTTCTGAAATTCTTCAACCACCCAATTATAAACCAGACAGTTAAAATACCCGGCTGTTCAACTGGTTTCCAAATTTAATTTAAAAACACATATTAAAATACTTATTCAACAACCAGGACTGCAGTTATTGCTTTTTAACCTTTTTTGAAAAATGGCTCTAACGTATCAATTTGTTTTTAAATGATTAATTATCGTGTTTGTCTGTGCATTGAGGTGAGAGGCCAGAAAAACACAATGAAAAAACCCCTACAAGTTTCCCAAAATAAAATTCCGATAAAAATGATTAATAACCCCTGCTGTTACATTTATTCGGATTATAAAGAAGTTTAGAAAAGTAATACCAAATGCAAATAATCAGATATCAAAATTAGAGATGGGACCAGTTTTAAATATATCTATCAGAAGCGAAGGCATTAGACATAAAATAAAATATCTGTAAGACTTTTATAGATGGAAAAAATATTATTATTGGTTCAAAATTAAGCAAGTCTACATGCAATTTTACGTAAATTACAGATTTTAAAACTTCCGTAACACATGGCCGACCAAACGGTAAAGTGGTTAGCGCCCTAGCTTCTAGACCGCGAGGTTGCGGGTTCGAGTCCCGTGTTAGGCATGGGTGTTTGCAAATGTATGTTGGCTTGTCTAATGACGAATGTTTCGGCGCATTATAGCCCTCGTGTTGCTGACGGCGCCAGATAATCTGAATACAGCCAACCAACCAACCGTAACACATGAACTTAAACCAAACAAATTGCAATATATCCTCAGGTCATTACATGTTGGGATTCTTAGTCCACAGATTCTACAGAGTTGATGTATGTGTGTATGGCAAGTTAAATGCAATGAAAATAAAAATATGATAGATGAAAAAAGTAATACTGTAGCAGAATAAATATATCCTCGTGCATCTCTTGCTGGATGATTATATCCTCGTGCCGTCACAACTAGATATCCTCGCGCTTTACCTTGGTAGTTGTGTTCTATAGATTTTAAGATAGCAGTTGAGTTTTGGAGAATGGCGTATTAACTAATAAAGTTGTTTCTTTAAACCGTTTCGTATTATTACAATTGTAAACACTTAACCATTTACAAGTTTGTTATCTCATCGACATCACTGCTATAAAGTGGCGCCCAACGTGGGGCTCGAAAATATACGAAAACTACCCAGAGAAGAGTCTATGTGTCGGTGATGAAAATGAACGGAACAGATAAGTGTTATTTTATTTGAATGTTGGAGGTTATATCTAGTCTACTTTAAGTTAAACCTTGTAATAATTTTTCGGTTATTACTCACCCAGAGGAATAATTTGAAAGCAATTTACTCGACCCGAGTTGAATATTAAAGGTTTTGGATCATCCGGATCATAAAGAGAATTTGGCGATATTTCCTTTCGCATTTGAAGTTATTGTTTCAGAAATCCAGAGTGTGGTTTCTGATATTGCGTATCATTTTTCAAGTAAACAAATTGGCTGGTCTTTATCGGTTAATTCTGAAGTGCATTTAAGATTTGACTCTCGCCATGGCATTTTTGGGGCGTGGAAAGAAAGAGGATCTTAAGCTGTTGGAACAAGAATTGGGTGAAGATCCGAGTCCCGATTTAAAGGTAGTTGACCTGAAGAATTTGATAATTAATTCACGGAACTACGACACCGAATTTGTTAACCTTTAACTGCTGTAAGCGGTCTGACAGACCGCGAGTCATTTTTTGTGGAATGCCTCCACCCCCTAAATTATCTCATCTTTGACTTTTATATTAATTTTTCTGATACTATGTTTCTTAAACTTTAAACTGGTGTTCACAAATTAATTTGGTGCAGTATGAACCATGTGTTGCTCTTGCGCCAAAAACCTCAAACAACCCAACCACAGCAGTTAAAGGTTAAAGAAATGTTTGCCACTATAATAGATGATCGTTTAAGAAGAGAAGTACTTGAAATTGAGAAAGAACGCAGAAAAGAAGAACTTGAAATTGAGGAAGCTCGCAGAAAAGAAGGAATCGAGGAAGCACGCAGAAAAGAAGAACTTGAAAATGAAGAAGCTCGCAGAAAAGAAGAGTATGAGCTAGAAAGATTAAGAATACAGCTCGAAATTCAAAAATGTGTTTCACCATCTGCAAATGTCCCTCACACAGAATATGATCAACAAAGAATTGATTTAAAGAGGCTTATTCCAAGTTTTAATCCAAAAGAAGATGACATGGCAATATTTTTTAATCTATTCGAGAGACAGCTAAAATTCTTGAAGGTTCCTGAATCACATTGGGTACCCTACCTAATCGGATCACTGCCAAGTGAAGTGGCTACGTTAATAGCTAGAGAATCCGAAGAAACGTCACAAGAATACACGAATGTCAAACAGATGCTTTTGAAGAGATTCAAACTTTCTGCTGAAAAGTTTAGGCAACTTTTCTGCCAACACAAGAAAAGACAGGAAAGCACTTGGCGGGATTTTTATTTCGAACTAAGAAGCTACTTCGAAGGATGGCTATGTGAGTTAAGGATCGAAGATTTTTGCAGTTTAAAGGATCTGATAATTTCCGACCAAATCAAGAAAAAAGCTCCTTCGGATTTCAGAGACCACTTCTTAGATGAATGGACTGGATGGGTGTCTCCAAGTGAGCTTGCAGACAAATTGGATGCTTACTGCAGTCTTCGAAAAACTATGAAGAAAGAAGATCAACCTGTTGGGAACAAGAGTCTACATATCCAATCTAGCGATGATACCTTCAGACAAAAGTCTTTTAAGAATAACTACAACTCTAAACGACACGAGAAGGACAAACCCATGTTCAAGACCGAAGAGGGAAAAACTTTTAAGTGCTATGGATGTGGATCCCCAGGTGTTATCAAATCCAAATGTCCAACCTGCACAAAGTCAAGAAATGATGGGGAAGCCTCTTTCGGAAACATTCAACTCCAATCCTGTGCACCTTTTCAAGTTGCTAACTTGAAGGTCTCAATTAATGGAATATATGGGATCGTATTCGCTGACAGCGGAGCAAGCCACTGTATTGCAGGAGAGATGCTACATCATCTTCTTTTAGAACAAGGAGTACAATTCAAACCTGAACAACGAGTCATGAGCATGGCTAATGGACATAAATCTACGGTGAATGTAAGCACTGCGCTTGTTACCATTGAACTTGAAGGGAGAGCGTTCCAAATCAAGTTGATTGTTCTTCCAGATGCAAAAGAAAATCGAACATTATTGGGCATCGATTTTCTACAAGAAGCTGGAGTTGTTTTAAACCTAAAAGAACATGTATGGTTTTACAATGAAAGACCCCATGAATGTTATGAATTGGCATCTGAAAAGAGTGTTCCAACTTTAACGTCTCCACCTTGTTTCAAAATCAATTCATGTTCTCTACGTGACGAAGAGGGTCAGCAATTGACCGGAGAGCAAAGAGACGCTTTGAATTCTGTATTGAAGGATTTCGATGAGGTGTTTCGTCCAGGGGGAGATGCCACCCCTTTTATAGAACATCACATTGATACCGGTACACATGCACCAGTAGCCGTACCTCCATATAGGATTCCTCCCCCAAAGAAAGATATTCTTCGAAAAGAACTGGATCGATTATTGACAGAAGGAGTTATTGAAGAATGTGAGTCGCCATACGCCGCTCCAGTCGTGCTTGTGCCAAAGCCTAATGGAAGCATACGACTATGTGTTGACTACAGGAAGCTGAACGAGATTACAGTTCCTGACTCCTATCCATTGCCAAGAATGGACGATTTGCTACATGCAGCCAAACATACTCCATACATGTCTACAATTGATCTTCGTTCAGGATATTATCAAGTTAATGTCGCTGCTCCTGACAGAGATAAAACAGCATTCGTTACTCCGTATGGGTCTTTTAGATTCATTCGTATGGCTATGGGACTTCGAAACGCTCCAGCCACATTCCAGAGGCTCGCCGATCGTTTCCGAAGTGGGCTAACTGATGTATTAACTTTGGCATACTTAGATGACATTATCGTCTTATCTGAAACCTTTGAACAACATCTGGCTGATCTTCGGAAGGTATTTCGGAGACTTTTGACTTTCAAACTATGTGCTAACAGGGAGAAGTGTAACTTTGCATGTTCACGAGTCAAATTTCTTGGACATTGGATCACAAGCTCCGGATTAGAAGTAGATCCAGAGAAAACAAGTTCTGTCATGAACATTCCTCCACCTAAGACGGTAAAACAGCTACAATCTTTCTTGCAGTCTTGCTCTTGGTACAGAAGATTTATAAAGAATTTCTCTGATTTAGCCAGACCATTGAGTAACTTGACTAAAAAGAATGTTACTTGGAAATGGGGTAAGGAAGAGCAAACTGTCTTTGAAGAATTGAAACAACGACTCATTACAGCTCCTGTGCTTTCACATGTTCAAGAAGACAAACCCTTTGTATTGAGAACAGATGCTAGTAGTTACGCCCTTGGAGCTGTTCTTTTACAAGGACATGGTGCGGATGAGCACCCTGTAGAATATGCAAGTCGTCTGTTGACCTCTGCTGAGAGAAATTACTCTACTACAGAGCGGGAAGCTTTAGCTGTCATATGGGCTCTAAACAAATTTCGTGGCTATATCGATGGATCGGAAGTTAGAGTTGCTTCTGACCACCAACCGTTGAAGTGGCTCATGAGTCTGAAATCTCCTTCTGGAAGACTTGCCAGATGGGCCTTGCAGTTACAGTCATTCAACGTTAAGATGACTTACATTCCGGGTAAATGTAATGTTATGGCTGACATGCTGTCACGTCCAACTTGCCATGATGAATCCAAAGAAGTTTGTGACCTATGTATGGTTGTTGCCGACTTTCCTACTCGACGTCCAGCAGAGATACGAACTGAACAGCTGAAAGATGATGACATAAAGAATATCATTGAAAGTTTTGAAGGAAAAGATACAGATGTTTCCAGATGGACTGGACGGGGTTATCTAATGAATAATGGAATTCTTTACCGGTACTCTCCAGATTCAGAATCGGAAGATGCTCAGTTAGTTGTCCCCTCCCATGAACAAGAGCTGGTGTTGAAAGAGCATCATGATGCTCCTACGGCTTCTCACTATGGTATAGAAGGAACTTTTCAACGGATAGCTACTCGATATTATTGGACGGGAATGCGCAAAACTATTGCCGATTATGTAAAGAATTGTCCTGACTGTAGTAGATACAAAGCTTCTAACCAAAAGCCTTCAGGTTTATTACAAACACCTGTGTATTCCCAAAGGTTTGAAACCATTGCCATCGACTTCTTTGGTCCATTATCTGAAGGAGAAGGAGGGAAAAAGTGGATTTTCATAGTCGAAGACTGCGCCACCAGATGGATTGAACTGTTTGCCCTTGAGACATCCACAGCAAAAGAGTGTGCTCTCACGCTATTGAATGAAGTTTTTCTTCGATATGGGCTCAGCCGTCGTGTCATTAGTGACAATGGTGCGCAATTCGTAAGCGCTATAATGCAACAACTGTTGTATTTCCTTGACATAAAACAGAGTCTTACTCCCTTCTATCACCCTCAAGCAAATCCTGTCGAAAGAAAAAACCGGGATCTAAAGCCGCGCCTAGCGATATTGGTCGGTAATGACCACAGCACTTGGGTAGAGCGGTTGCCTTCCATTCGGTTTGCCATGAACTCGTCGAAATGTGAAAGTACAGGACAGACTGCTGCTTACCTACATTTTGGTAGAGAAATGAGGACTCCTGATGATGTTTCTCGTGATCTAAGAGCCATCATTCAGAATGATAACTTTGTCCCAGAAATAACACCCTACCTTAAAAGATTTGCTGAGACATTGAAAGGAGTTCGGGAGAGGGTAGAGATACAGCAGGATCGTCGAAAAGACTATGCTGATAAATCTAGGAAAGAAGGACCTCGTTACGTTCCTGGCGATATGGTATGGGTTACATCACATCATTTAAGCAACAAGAAACATGGAAAAACATCGAAGTTTATGCCGAGAAGAGACGGACCATATGTAATATTGACTCAAAGATCTCCAACAACATATGAAGTGGGTAATCAAGACAATCTTGATGTGCCATTGGGTACTTATCATAGTTCAGCACTGTGTCCTTACCAAGGTCAAGATTCTCAGCCAGAAGTACCTCTTCGAAAACGCGGACGGCCTAAAAAGAAAGCTGCCATCCCAGATTCACCTTCACCAAAATAAGATCACAAGAACATTTCTGTGTCTGGCTCCTGGTCGGGACGACTTCGGACCCAGAGGGGGAGGCTGTAGCAGAATAAATATATCCTCGTGCATCTCTTGCTGGATGATTATATCCTCGTGCCGTCACAACTAGATATCCTCGCGCTTTACCTTGGTAGTTGTGTTCTATAGATTTTAAGATAGCAGTTGAGTTTCGGAGAATGGCGTATTAACTAATAAAGTTGTTTCTTTAAACCGTTTCGTATTATTACAATCGTAAACACTTAACCATTTACAAGTTTGTTATCTCATCGACATCACTGCTATAATACTGGAAAAGTTTTTATCACATTTACATGTCTATGTGGACAAACCAAAAAGCAATGCCTTTGGAAGTACAAGCTTTCGTACAACAACCAAGTAGAGTTCTTAGTCTAAATTTGTTTCCTAAAATAACTGATACCAGGGAAGCCATAATTGATAAATATAAAGTTTTATGTTTTCCCTGTCAGCACGAAATGAAGGCAAATAAATATGAAGTGTTTTACTAAGAAACAGCTAAGATATGTGTATAAATGCAAAAGCTTGACTGGTACCCAAAGCTTGTAACTATACAAAAATTTTAGTTTATGAGAAATAAGTAACTGAAAACATTCTATTATCATGAGGCTATTTCGACAACACAACCTTGATTACGTTTTTAATAGAGGAATGGATACATTAGATAAAACAATATCTCTATAAATTAAAAAAAGAATAAGTTGTAAAAAAAAAAATATAAAAAAATTGAACTTAATTCCTTATGAAACGAGTCGAGTGGATTACTAGATGTTTATTGCACGGAAGCTATAGAAAATACACATAGAAACACCCATAAAGAAGAGTTGACTAAAAAACGATCAGTGTAATTGGAATAATGTCGATTGTTCTGAGTTAGAAAGAGATTTATAAGTTTCCAATGCTATTTCAAAGAACATTATCACAAACTTTTAAAACGACAGATTTATTGAAACTCAATACCAAATGTTCTAACTTATATCAGTAACTTTAACGTCATAAGCCTGATGTATTTTATCTTTTGTTTGTATCTCTTCTTGTAACTGTCTAACAGATAAAGAAACTTATTTATTTGAATAATTTGAATTTAGTTGGGATTTGTAATATGAAAGTACTTTTATTCTGCATTGAAATAAAATTTAAATTTTATTAAAATAAAAAAAAATAAAAATTACTATTTATCTATATTGTTACCATTTAATTTAGTGGAGTGAGTAGCCAGAGGTTTCTTTTGCTGTGTGGCAGTGAGTCGCCAGAGGTTGGTAGTGTGGAAGTCGTGCAGTAGATGGCGCCACTGATGTGTTCAAGTATGTGCGTCACCACTGAAATGGGGAGTCGAACCATGGAGTCCTAGATAAGAAGACAGGCGCGATAACCACTACTCAAAAGTGAAAAGTTGTTGTATCTGTCATTTGTACACGATGCCATCACAGACTCAGTAATTGAGATACAACTGTAGTGCATTGTACGTTAACAACTGTAATAAAAATCAATATTGAAGAATCAATGATCGGAAAGATTTGCCAGCAAAAGTTGTAAATTCTGGGGACTGGGGGATCGTCAATGGGCAATAATTGGATTACACTGGCTAAGTAAGTAATGTATATTTTGTGCTACAAAACTTGTATGTATTTAATTTAGGTTATTTAGTTTGGTACTTATGTTTGCCTACTCTTGGGTTCTATAAAATTTGTTAGCTTGCATAATGTATTCTATTTTTCCAGTTTGATTGTCAAACTGTTTTGTGCTGTTCAGTTCTGTTTTTTAGAATTTTAGAACATTTACACTGCAAAGCTTATATTAAGTGCTACAGTTTAACAACTTATACATTAGGAACAAAAAAAAAAAAGTAAATGCATTTACCAATAACTTATTATTTGAAGAAGTCTATTAATGATTTTTGCGCTAAGTTTTTAATAAAACCTTTCTTCTAAATGCGTACACCTCTTCTTAATTATTTAAAGCACATGCAATATTGTCTTGCTGTATTAGGAAACGTTGCAAGATTTAATTTAAGACAAAAGTGTCTTGAAGAATTTTTTTCATCTTAAGCGGGATTTAATTATGCGAGATTCCAAGCTAAACGAATAAATTAATGTTGAGTTTAAGCATCATCGTAAATCGTAAGGAGAACTGCTTTTATTTCGCGCGTTAAACGGGATTTCGTGCTAAGAGATTTTGCGTTAACGGGGTTTGTATTATAATTACTGTTTGTATTATTATTACCTATTGTTATTATGATTATGGTTATTATTATAATGTCTATTATTATTATTATTATTATTATTATTATTATTATTATTATTATTATTATTATTATTATTATTATTATTATTATTATTATTGTTATTATTATTATTATTATTATTATTATTATTATTATTATTATTATTATTATGTTATTACAGCTGCTATTACTATTATTATATTTATTATGTTTTGTATTATTATTATTATTATTATTATTATTATTATTATTATTATTATTATTATTATTATTATTATTATGTAATTACAACTGCTAGTACTATTATTGTAATTTCTATTATGATTACGATGGTTATGATTGTGCAAATTAATTTTTTGCTATATGCAACATGATTATCCGATTTGTGTTATGAAATGAAGCGTTTTGCAAGCCGATGCTATTAACTGCTGCTTTCAGGTGGTGCTAAGACCTCCTGTCTAAAATTATTAACTTTTTGGTATCAAAAATATACTTAATAATTTAACTAGAAAAAAAAAATCATGAGTTCTTATTTTCTTACATTTATTCTGTAAGTTGAAAGTTCCAAAAGTTAAGTTCCTCCCCCTTACCAACATGCATTTCCCCACACACATCCATTTAAGGTTTCGAGTGTGAAATATTAAGCACATTTTCACCTACACCACCTACTTAGTAAAATGGGAAGTAATTCATGTTTTTTTTTTTTTTATTGAAGCCATTCACTTAACTCGTGCTTACACTGGGCACAAATGTTAAGAAAAACATCCACGGAAATTCAAGCTGATTTTTATCACTCCATGATGGACGAGACCCTATGATCCGAAGGATCAGCAAAGATGTTTTAATCTTTCCCATCATATCACGACTTTAATATCTTAAAGATCGTGGCACACAAGTGATTAATCCTAACTGAAAGAGTTCCGTGTTGTTTATAAGAACTTTAAGTGCATTTTGGTACACACCAACGTGCGCTAAAAATTAAAAATTGAAACATATTGTTGCGTAGATGGGTTCGAAAGATTTGAAGGCAAAGCAGATCAAAACTTGCAGAAATTTATTCCGATATAACTCTTCGCAGATTCTCTTACAACTCCAGAACTTCTCGTTCTAGTAGACTCAATACAGCTCTTTTCACAGCAATAGAGCACAAAACAGCAGTTAAAACCTTGACAATACAACTGCTAAAATCGCTGCAAAACACAATGCAATACAGTTCACTTTCGGAACTCTCTGAATGCTCGCTGAGAGACAACTCAGTCAGTAACTCCAGTCAACTAACTGACTCATGGCCGGGCTTATATAGGAAAGTCAACCCTTCGTGAATCTTCTAGAGATAGAAATTTGGAGGACTTTCCAGATCGTAGTCGAAAAGTCCTGTACATGTACATGGAGACCGAACATGTCGCCAAATGGTCGCCAAGTTTGGCGACATTTGGCAATTTCTCGCCAAATTTGGCGACAAAAATTAGTCGCCAAAACCGTCGCCAACTTGGCTCTATCTCGCCAGTTTGGCGAGATTGCTATTACCATAATGTTAAATGCCCAGCTCCTTGTTAAACTCGCTTCCCAGCGTTATCTCTGTAAAACTCGTTATCAAGCATTAAGACACATATTGCAGGGAAGCCAAGTAAAGAACTCTTGCACTGCCTTATGCGATGTGTACATAAATTTATCTTTTTACATAATTAATGCTACGAAATATTTACAAATATACAGAAATTCGTAACAATATTTTTCTTAGGTTTATGTCTAATGGAACAAGTGGACTCGCTTAAAATTTAAGGTTTTGGTGTGTCTGTCAATAATATGGTGTGAGCATCCATGTATTAACTAGAATTAAGGGGACTTGGTACTTCTTGTTTTCACAAAAAATAAAAAATGTGTAAATTTTCTATTTTTTGGGTGTTTATAATCTTTGAAACCTTCTCCTTACTCTGATAAGTTTTTGAGCTGTTCTGATAACTGCAATTGCAGAACAACTATATTTTTATTGAGATTTTAGCAATGCTGCAATAGCTCCTTCGATGTTTCGAAAGCATTTTTCTCAGTTCCTGATTTTTCAAATTCCCACCTTACTCAAAATGTTAAAACTTCATCAAAAGTGAATGAAATTACTTGATATTTTTTTTTTTTTTTTTTTTTTTTTTTTTTAATTTTTTATTCTTAATATCTATTTGACAAAAATAGGCATGGAATTTTGATTTTGCATTTCTCCATGTTTTGGAACATCCTGATTTCCAAAAAGTGATATAGAAAAAAATGTCTGTCTGTGTGTGTGTATGTGTGTCTGTGGTTAGCATAACTCCCGAACAAATTGACCTACGATGTTCAAATTTGATATGAGGGTTAGTGGTGGCCATGGGACCTACCATTAAGGTTTTCGTCAAAATCGCGCATGCGCATAAGGTAACTGCCATTGAAAAAATCAAGAGTTTCAATGATTGCTAAAAAACGGCTCTAAAAGATGTTGATAAAAATCACTGTGGTAATGCCTCTTTAGGTGTTCTAAACATCTCCGTCTCCGAAATTCCCATAAAAATGTTTTAGTGGCGTAAAAAGTTGAAAAATGAATACCTTCAACAGAGTTCTCTTTCCTTGAGCATACCACATCAACTATCGTTTTTTCTTCTCCTCTCAGTTTCGCTTATAATAAAGGATAATATAAGGATTATTGAAAAGTATACGGCCAAAATCATCATTTTTTTTTTTTTTTTTAATGACCCATACATTGGCGCAGTATGGCCCATGTACAGCCCTTGCGCTGTTAAACTTCACTCAACCAACCAACCAACTAAGACTCCTACAAGAATTATCGCAAAAAATATTGCCAAGCTGGCCATTTATTTTAAATGAAGGATGAAAATATGCAAACGGTAAATGACACATATCCTCATCAGTATTATAGTGTATTTAAAAGTTGTGTGATGTTCCACACCCCAAGTTTTTTTTATAAATTTAAATGTTGAAAAATACCTCTTTTTTACGTTTTTTTTTTTTTTTTTTTTACCTATAGGTACAGGAATTATTGTTTTTCTCGAAAACTATTGTACTTATTATAAATCCGATGCCTAAAAAGTCAGAGAATATTACAGGATTTTTTCTTTTTCTTTTTTTTTCTTTTAAATTAGGAAAAAATATTGAAAAATGAAAAAGAAGATAAAATTTGAAATTTGAAGAATTTAAAAAAAATTTTTGAAATTTTTAGAATTTAGAGCACTATGTGAACTTTATTTAATGAAATTTAGTTTTTACATAGCAATACTTCCAAATACGTAAAAATCATAAATTTAAAGGCTTAAATAAAAAAAAAGTTTGAAGGGTACCAAGTCCCCTTAACGGACAGATTGACGCCAATGGTACCACAATGATAAAAAGACGCATATAGAAGCTTGTGGATAAATTCATGGGAGGACACATATTTGAATTATATGGTTCACTATAATAGTCGGTCTTTAATGTGGGGTAATGGATTCGACTATAAAGATTTCTTTTTTTTATTGTTAGATTAGGACTCTTAACGATTCACCAGTAAATCATTTTTTTTTTTTTTTAATCACGTCTAAAAATATGTGCCACTTTCATAAAATTCCATGCTAAATACAGTCTATCACAAGAACAGCATCCGCCAAGTTGCCTAGCGTTGTTTGTTGCCATGGAAATAAGACAAGTTCCATATTTCCTGGGAATTCCAAGAAGAAAAAAAGAAAAGAAAAAAGGATTTTTTATTTTTTATTTGCTGTATTGTAACTTTTTTGCACGCCCATTTCCTGCTAGCATCCTCCCGATCCCAAATCCACGATTCTTCTTTCTATAGCAACCCTCATCCTCCTGACTATCTGGCGAGAGATATTTTCCTCATACACAGACTCAGTACATAAACACATTCTTGATACGCAGCTACACAGTATGATTTTGGACCTTTTCATCCACTCACTAACCACAATGTGTATGCGAGCCATAAATATTTTTATTTAATTATACATGAACTTTTAGAGACTTAGATTGGAAAAGAAGACTTGTGAAAATATTACTTTTTGAAAAATGCTCTAATTTAAAACCTATACAAGAGATAGACTGTTTGATTACCTCGATAAATATTGATTTTATTTTAATGAAACTTTTTGGGTTCTGTTTGTAAACAAAATTCATAGAAATACTTATTCCAGAGAGAGATTTTAGTACACAGTTTTGACTTTGTGCATTAAAAATTACAAAATAAAATGAAATTTTAATCTAACTTCAAATTACGCTTTATTAGCTTAAACAGAAGTAACAGGTGCACATATTAAAGCACAATAAACAGCACTTTTATCCTTACTATATATGAATAAAAAAAGTTCGAAATTTGCGTTTAAGGTAAATACAAGAATTAGAATACAACATTGTGTTAGTAGAAGCATACTTTTTATGGTTATTAAGCATATTTCTCAAATTATTTGAACTTGCTGATTATTGAAGAAAAAACAAATTATTGTTGCGTTGTACGGGTTCGAAAGATTTGACGCCAAAGCAGATCAAAACTTGCAGAAATTTATTCCAAAATAACTCTTCACAGTTCTCTTACAGCTCCAGAACTTCTCGTTCTAGTAGACACAATACAGCTCTTTTCACCTCAATAGAGCACAAAACAGCAGTTAAAAACTTGACAAACAACTGCTAAATCGCCGCAAAAGACAATGCAATACAGTTCGCTCAGTATCTCCAGTCAACTAATTCAGTGACTCAAAATCCAAGAACTACTCAAGTCAGGAATACAGCTCTCACAATGAACGTTGAGAGACAACTAACTCAGTGATTCAAAATCAACTAACTTCAGTCAGCTAACAACTAGCTCTGTGACTCAAAAACAGTCAACAACTAACTGACTCACTCACGGCCGGGTTTATATAGGGGAGGCTGCGAATCTTCACGAACCTTCTAGAGAGAGACATTTGGAGAACTTTCCAGAATGTAGTAAAAAAGTCCTATATACATGTACCTCTATACATGTACCGAAAATGTCGTCAAATGGTCGCCAAGTTTGGCGACATTTGGCGATTTCTCGCCAAATTTGGCGACAAAAATTAGTCGCCAAAACCGTCGCCAACTTGGCTCTATCTCGCCAACTTGGCGAGATTCCCATTACCATAATGTTAAATGCCCTGCCCCTTGAAACTCGCTTCCCAGAGTTACCTCTGTAAAACCCGTTATCAAGCGATAACTCCCCTATTGCCGGGAAACAAACCATGCATTGCCTTACGCGAGATGAACATAAATTTTACTATTTACAAAATTAACACTACGAAATATTTACAAATATACAAAAATTCGTAACATTATTATTTTACTAGATTTACGTAAGTCCATGAAGTAAAGTTCCCTTCTATCTTTATCAGATTCTATTGAATTTAACTTAAAATCCCAAAGTGCATTATTTAAACGTACTTTTATCACGACCAACATGTAATAGAGGAATAGAACAATTTTCAACTGCAACAGAAAAAGCGGAGTCCTATATAATTTAAATGCAATTTGTACTTAAATTTTTTGCCAATAATTTCAATGTGAAATAATTACAATTAAGTACTTCTGAAAATAAATGTGGCCCCAAATATAACTATAAATGTGAAGTAACATTTCTTTTATTTAATCATCATATTTTATTTATTTATTTTTAATTTTGTATTAAACAGGGTTGTTGTGCTGAAAAAATTATTACCAGTACGGAAGCTTCCCGATCATTGCGATAACCTCAACTGTAGCTGAAATTTTTTAATTATAAATTCCAAATTCACAATATTTTACATAATTTACTACAAAAAGCTTAAAGTTAAAAAGAGAATGACGGTACGCAGTACTGACTCCACTACACCAATGGTATTAAATACCTGCAGCCCCAGCTTGTAATGCTACAGCAATGAAAGTTATAGCTACTTTATTTTCTGTTACAATCAAACCCTATTAACTCGAAGTCGATAGGATCAAACCTTTTCATATAATTAATGAAGAATTAAACTACTAGCTATGTGTATATTTAATACTATTGCTTTTTAGAACATTTACATTGCAAGGCTTAAATTTAGTACAATAATTACATTAGGAACAGAAAAAAAGTAAATGCATTTATCAGTAAATTATTATTTAAAGAAGTCTGTTATTAAAATTTGCTTTAAGTTTTTATTAAACGCATTCTATTTTATTAAACACATTGATCTAACGGGTATATTTAAAATGTAAGTTTTACAGAAAAGTTATATTGAAGCAATTTCTTATTAATGTCATCTTGTTGACCAAGAGGTTATGCTATAACTTCCTAAGAAAAACAATGTCTATCGACGTAAGATAATCACAAGAAATGAATGAAATTTTGAAATACTTGAATGTATTTAAATTAAAATCTCAAATGTGCCATATTAACCGTTTCGTCAGGGAGAAAAACATGAATAAACGATGGAAAACTACGTTTAACAAAAGTAGCTCTGTCACACCTCAAAGTATAATTTTTTTACTGATTAAATTATAAATCGTAAGAAGTCTAACATATGATGATATAAATTGCTATGCAACTTCTGCAATAATAAAGTAGTCGAAAATATAACCTAAATTTTGTCCAAAAATAACTTTAATAGTTGACCCAGGTGACTTTTGACGCATGCGTTCTTTTAAATACGAATATTTTATTATACAATAGATTTGTGGAATAACGATAAACACTGTTGGTAAAAGATCGCTGAAATCTCTAAGAGATATAGAATTGTTTTGTACTTTAAAATTGGTGTTAAAAATCAACAAGTGGCGTATATATATCAAAAGAGGCTGTTTCAAAAAGGCTTCCAGCTTGCAGAAGGTACAGGAAAGTTATAATAGAACCAAGAAAAAGTTTCCATCTTAAACCTCAGCTCTTACCCATCTTAAATCGTCTTGAAATTTATGGGTAACATAATCCCAAATATATTCGAAAAGAAATAGAACGCACGATTCTTTTCTCTCAAAAACATTCAATCACCCAGCAAGATCGAAAACTTCAAGGCCATTGTCTCCAAAGTGTAAAAACCTTAATGAATTTCCTTTGAAATCCCGCCCTTTTCACACGTCAAGCACACATAATAGATGACAAGACAAAAGGTAATGTATATCAACTTTGTTTATTTTTCTTGTTCTCAGCCGGAATCGAACAGCTCAACTCAACTCGTTGAACTCAGAAAAATGGCGCCTGAGTCTATGAACTTTTGAGTCTTTTGTTTGAGTAAAGAAGTTTTGAACAAGTTTTGGTGGTGATGTTGCTTTTGTTAAGGGGATTTTTGAATGAATAATAAAAATACAAGAAAAAAAAATATTGAAATGCATGAATAACAGAACTAAGTACTACAACTGAAATAATCTTGCGAATGACATTCGCTTTATTTCCATTAAATGATAACTAGATTCAGAACCTTGTGTTTAGATTATGTAACAGAACTCGTCTAATTACGAGTGTTCATGATATAATGTTAATGTATATATGTATGCATCAGATAAATGTAATGGCATCAGATTTCAATTGAAATAAGTTGTATTTATGCTGTAATCAGGGATAGTAGAACGGCCTTCAACCATCGATATAGATAAACAACTGGATAGATTGCTCCTATGTCAATGCAAGGAGAAAAATGTGCCTGTGGTTGATGACGATGGGTGGATCATTAACTAATCACATTTCACTTTTATAGTTGGATGGGAATGCGAGAAACCTTGTAAAGTGCAGAGTAGATATTTTTTGTTTGCACATTATTACCAATAAAGGTCTACTATTGACAATTCTGCTGTGTACAATCCAAAATTTTATTTTCAATCCTTGGCAAAAGGTATTTTTTCTCCATCCAACGGCATCTGGCAACGGCTTCATTTTCCGAGGGTTAAGCAGTCTATCCAGTTGTTTATCTATATCAATGCCTTCAACAAGCAGTCTTTTAAAATGTCAAAATTCAGTCACTTTGTCTAGGAATTTAAGCTCTTTCAGTGTAAAAAAAATCATAAGGGTATGGTTAGACTGTAAATTGAAAGAAAGTGTTTATGTTCTTCGGGAAGAGACCCGACTCATACATTTTTATTAAAGCTATGGTTTTGTTGATTGAATAATTTAACGCTAGGGCTATACTAGGACAGACTGCACCGTAACATGGGCGCCCCCAGTAGGGTGCAAGGAGGTGCACTTGCAACCCAATGGCTCTTGAATTTTTTTTTTTTAAAGTGAAGGAAAAGATGTAAATTTCAAGATAAGAAGAAAAAAAAAGCACTTATGCTTTTATACATTTATGTTACAATGAATTTTTTTTTTTTATTAATTTAGTGTTTTGTTTCTTTCCTATGTCGTTTTTATACCTACTTGCTTGACGTTTTTCTGGCTCTTGTTGTCTATGATTATTAGAGGCTGACGAGTAGAAGTATTTATTCCTTTTATTGTATAATAATTTCCTGTGTAGTTCTCAAAATTCTAGGAAAATGTTTTGTTTTTTAAGTCATCAGATATACTATCTTGAAACCGAATTTTAGAATTCAATTGAACATATTCTAACACTAACTTCGTGTTTCATTTTGATTTTTTTTTTATTGCATCCGAAACTTGGAAGAAATAAATTTTTTTTACTCTTCTGTGTTTTTGCATCTTCGAGTTCCTCTATTCTAAACCCTGTCTCTTGAATGCCGTGAGATCTAGTTGGAAGATAAAAAAAAAACGTTAAAAATATATATTTTAATATTTTTACTAATTTGTATTTTCTTCTCTTGAACAGGGTTGTCCTTTCATATATACCACGAATTTTAACTATTCTCAAAGAGTATAATTTATAATGCATAATTATTAATTAACATTTCTAAAAAAATTAATAATTTTGATAAAAATCTAGTCTTGCCCTTGCAAATATTTCTGGGGGCGCCCAAGCACTGTAACAACATCTTCAACTGTTCCTCATAATTTTGAATAGGTTCAGATGATATTCACTTATACCTGAGCTTGTAACTCTTCCTCCAGGTCCATGCCACAAAAAAGAGAGGACATTACGACTCCTATTGTGTTAAAGTGCAGGGTCCACTGTTATTTCTACATGCTAATATTATAATAGCACGCTGGCTCGATCCCGTAAACTTCTATTCTTAAGACTAACTCTGCAGTCATTCGAGCACAAATCTAATGCTGCATTTCATCGGCCCAACATTTGCCAAAGCATTAATTTAAAACATATGAATTCTAATACCAGATAAAGACAAGCATTATTTTCTTTAAAAATTTGAAGATAAACCAGTTAGTGTTTTTATTTTTTATTTTATTAGATTTAAAAAAAAAAAAAAAAAAAAAAAAAAAAAAAAAAAAAAAAAAAAAAAAACACCCCATTTCTCATAAAATTTGTTAATGAACTAATGCTAGTTTTGCTAAATCTGGAATAAAAATTCATATGTTTTAAAGCAATATCTTGACAGATATTGGACTGAAGAAATACAACACTAGGTTTATGGGGAGGGGGGGGGGAGGAGTTACAAGTTGACAATCTTTTTAAATTATGAAACCTTCATAGATTATGGACTATTGCAACGAAGCATTAAATTGTTAAATTACTTAGAAGACTTCATACGTTGATTGCCTGTTTATAGAAATTTAAAACATTCCAGG
Source organism: Linyphia triangularis (assembly GCA_963978545.1). Classification (NCBI taxonomy): domain Eukaryota; kingdom Metazoa; phylum Arthropoda; class Arachnida; order Araneae; family Linyphiidae; genus Linyphia; species Linyphia triangularis. The sequence continues at coordinate 35,155,779 of OZ021730.1, forward strand.
ACTTCACTAGAGGCAGTTGAGATTAGCAAACGTCCACAACTTGAGTGTTGAATGTTACACATATTTTCCTTCATTCTCACTAAAATCTTAATTTGCCATTAACACTTTATGACCCATAGAAAAGTTTAGGGATCTTAGGAAGACCAATGTTTAATTATTTAGTAGAAAACCAAAAATTAATTATGAAACTAATGCTAAGTATAAATAAGAGTGCATTTTATTATTTATTATAATTGTATTAAACAAAATGGAACTTATTAAAAGTAAAGTATAATATTGTTGCGTGGATGCGTTCGAAAGATTTGAAACCAAAGCAGATTAACACTTGCAAAAATTTATTCCGATATACTCTTCACAGATTCTTTTACAAAACCAGAACTTCTCATTCTAGAAGACTCAATACAGCTCTTTACACAACAATAGATCTCAAACAGCAGTTAAAAAAAATTAACAATTGCTACAAATCGCCTCAAAAGACAATGCAATACAGTTCGCTTTAGAACTACTCTGAATGCTCACTGAGACTCAGTATCTTGACTCAGTAATTCCAGTCAACTAACGGACTCAACTAATTGACCCAACTCACGGCCGGCCTTATATAGGAGTCAAACCTTCTTGAAACTTCTAGAGGTAGATATTTGGAGAACTTTCCAGATCGTAGTCGAAAAGTCCTATACATGAACATGGGGATCGAAAATGTCCCCAAATGATCGCCAAGTTTGGTGACAAAAATTAGTCGCCAAAACCGTCGCCAATTTGACGAGATTGCCATTACCATAATGTTAAATGCCCTGCTCCTTGTAAAACTCGCTTCCCAGCGTTATCTCTGTAAAACTCGTTATCAAGCATTAATAGATACATTGCAGGAAAGCGAAGTTAAGATGCACTGCCTTATGCGAAATGTACATAAATGTTCCTATTTACAAAATTAACACTGCGAAATATTTACAAATATACAAAAATTCGTAACAGTATGTTTAACTATGAGTTATTTTTTCACGTTAATGATATTTAACGAGATATTTGAATTGCATGCTTCAGATTTTAATTAAAGGAACTTCAATTGAATTTTGAATCTTGATGGGTTTTTTTAGTGTAATTTTAAATACTTCAAAACAAAATTTTATATAAAGAAAAGCTATTTGAGTAATAGTTCCAGTTCTTAAAGGCATCTTGTAGAGAATCAGTGTGTGTTATTAACAAATAAAATAAATTTTTTAAATAAATTATAAATTGAATTACGACTGGTTCGATTTGACTATAATTAAGAATTTTTAATTAATAAATTAAATGACTACAAGTGGAAATAAAATAAATTAGTTTTGTAACACAATAAGTGTAAAAAAATATTCTTAGTCGAGTTCAAAAATATTTTTTTTTTTTTTCCCCCAATGAGTCCAATATTTCCAATATTTGAGAAAGACGACTGTTTTTCTTAATACCATACGTGTTCAATAAAAATATTTCTTTGAAGGTCCGACTTGATTAGCATTTACTCAAGGCTCGTAAAAACCAAACCAAAACCCTGCTCAAGAACCACAAAAAGAAGTATTTATTTCCTATCCAGCGACACACCCTATTTCAAAGGCACATCCCTAACAAACAGTCACGATGAGCAAGTTTTTATCCCACTTTGTGAGTAAGCAGACAACCACGTTCCAGTTTTTCTCCGATAAGAATCACACACTAACAAGCCATCATTGTAATCACGAGCAAATGAATAAATTCGGAGGTCGATACCACAATCTTCATCTCATTAATCACTTAGTATCATCCGCATTTTTTTTTCCTTCTTACTCTTTTGGTGTGGCCACCTTTTTTTCTATGACTTTATTACACTTCGGGCTGAATTAAGTCACAGAAATTGGCAACGATTAGCAACATTTACATAAATAGAGCCTTTACCCTATAATCTTGAATAACCAATTATTGCAGGTTTTATTGGTGGTTTGAAGATTGCACACTCAAGGTGCGCTAAGTGCGTGATTTCATAATTGAGCGCATTCTATTGACAACTCGGAGTAATAACCTGAATTAGTGCCATTCTTTGTTTCACCATCAAAACATATTTTCACTTCCATTATAAAAATATAAAATTAAAATTAAATATATAATTAAAATACTATCTAATATTATAAAAACATAGCTGTTTTTTTCGGGCAGAATTTAGTCACAGAAATTGTCAACTATTAGCAACCATTTACATAAATAGAGCTTTTACACTGTAATCTTGAATCACCAATTATTGCAGGTTTTATTGGTGGTTTGAAGATTGTTCACGCAAGGTGCGCTAAGTACCTGATTTCATGATTGAGCACATTCTATTGACAACTCGGAGTAATAACCTGAAGTAGCGTCATTCTTTGTTTCACCATCAAAACATATTTTCACTTCACATTACAAATATATAGCTGTTCCATTATGTACAAAGCGTTCTGTAACAATGTTCAATTAAGTCACTTGTTTTTCAACTTTATTTAACGCATCCAATAGGCAGCTCGGAATTATAACCTGATGCCAAGTCCTTCGTAATTTCATCATCAAAAACAGATTGTAATTTCACATCGTTAATAAAATATGTAATGTCCTGGTTTTATAATGCTATAAAATCTAAAATGTTTTAAAATATAGTTTAATGTAAGGTGATTATTATTATTATTATTATTATTATTATTATTATTATTATTATTATTATTATTATTATTATTATTATTATTATTATTATTATTATTATTATTATTATTATTATTATTATTATTATTATTATTATTATTATTATTATTATTATTATTATTATTATTATTATTATTATTACTATTATTATTATTATTATTATTTATTATTATTATTATTATTATTCAACTTTCACTTGGATACCTTAAAGAAAATTTCATTAAAAGTTATGATTTAAATGCCTCATCCATCAAACACAGGATGTTCACAAATTAGTCGCCTTGTTATTAGGAGTTATACATTTCTATTTGAACTACATTGCCCAACTAATTTGTGGACACCCTGTATTTTTAAATCTTATCATACTTCTATTTCAAGTTATGCAAACTACTTTTTTCCACATTATTTTTCATTTTCAAAATCCAAGGGACACCACGGACAGTTCACAGTACCTTCTTGGGCACCACTTTATAGCAATGAGGCATGATGTCGATGGAAATCAAACTTGTAGATGGATAAGAGTTAAGATTTTGATAGAATAGAAAGTTAAAAAAAAAAAAAAAAACTTTATTAGCTTATACTCCATTTTCAAATTCAAACTGCTATCTTCATATCTATAGAACTCAACTCTCGAGAAAACATCAAGAGGTTATCTAATTATGACGGCACGAGGATATATTTATTTCGCTATACAGCTCACGTTTTTTCTCTCATTCGGGACACAAATGTGATGCAGTTTTACCTTGAAAGACCTCCCAGAAGGCATTCCTTCTTTACACAGATCTTGATCGATCGATAGTCTTTTGTTCCAGAATATTTGGTAAAACCCCAAACAACTTGATCGAAAACTAACAAGGGTATATGATTGGTTTATGAAAAGAAGCCAAAATGTTATTGTAGTTGCTCTTTTGCTCTCTAATAAGCAAAACATTATTTGGTAATATGAAAATTTGTAAATAATTTGAAAACAATCATAAAAAAACAATCATTTGTAAAATTTAGAAAATATTGGGGAATCGATGTAACAGTTTAGACAGTAATTGCCAACGATTTTAATACAATCTATTTCCATGACATATGTTTACAAAATAACTCTTTCCAATCTTCTAATGCGCATCTAACCTGGGTCAAAGACATCGTGTTTTTCTACTCTTCATTATCTTCTAAAAGTGTTTGTTGTGAAGTGGCGGCCGACACTAATTGCAAGTCCTCACACCCCGTCGATTGAAACAAAATCTAATTTACCCGGCCGTTTTTTTTTTTATCTCTCAAAACACGGAAAAGCTATTCGTGAAACAGGTTCTGGATGGGAAAAAATAGTAAACACAATTACATTGTCAAAGGATATATTTTGTTTATATTGGCTATCTCCGCAGGATTTCGCTTTAGCTTATTTTATAATTTACTTGCTGAAATGTCGGGCGTTGTCTGGGTATAAACAGCTCTATGTGATTATGTTGTCCAGTTCAACCAGGTTTAAAATGGTTCAGTCGATTACAAGTCATGAACATGCACCCCCTCCCCCCTCGATTTCACCATCTTTGCAACAAAATATCGGAATGAAATTGTGCTTCCATTTGTCTGGATTAATTAAAATATCTAGAGAAAAAAATCCTGGCTCAAAGTGGTTCGGTATATCCTTAGTTTTTATTATTCCCCTTAATGGTTGAAAAAGGGGAAAGGGAATGGTTTTTCGAAATTTCACGCAGCTGAAATCAATCTCTTGTTTTAAGCTTAAGTTTCATCGAAATTGGTAAAAAACTGTAGCTTCTTATAAAAAACATGCATACATAGGGATATATATATTTGTGTTTATATATTTAGACAAGATTTTAAAATAATGTTTTTTTTTTTTGTAAATTAGTATCAGAATTATTTTAGTATTAATTATTAGTTCATTAAAATATTTTTATTAGTAAACGATATTTCTAAGCTGGATACAGAACAAATTTAACAATAACATTGCTAGTCAACACTAATCAGTACTTAATAAAGAATCGTATGGCATTGCTTTTCTTCAAAATTACTCAGCTTTGATTCGTTGGAACGTATTGCTTAATGGAACATAGCTAAGAAAGTTGAAGAGAAAAATTGTTGTTTGTTTTCAATCAATTCAAGAAAATCGCATCATTTAACACTTAATAAAACCTTTTCATCTTTTCCAAAGTGCAAGCACGTCATACGAAGTTCCTTTTGTCAGAAGGGAAGTTTCGAGCAATTTCTTGATAAAATGTTCATTATGGCTTCTTTTAGAGTAGATCATCCTCACTAAATTAAAACGAAAATTAGAAAATGGCATAATTCGCTGGAACTTGAGGTCAATTTTATGCATTTTTTGTTTGTTTTTTAGACACGCCTTTTGGATGCACTTTTCACTAATCTCTCACCTCATATTACGAAGGTTCGTGAGTAGGAGGTGAAAGAAAGTCATTAATTCGCCTCTTTATACACCATCTGGTTTCTAAATGATTCTTTGATTAATTCTGGGAGATTCACATAAAATACCGTTTCTTTTCTTTTTACAAGGGAAAACGGATAAAAAAATATTTATAAAAGCACAGTTTTTTTCTTTCTATTCTGCTACCAGAGATGATGATGGTCATAAACTAGGGGTTGGCGATATATCGATACAGCAATATTTTTAACGATATATTTATAAAAGAAAATCGATAAATAAAATCGCGATACAAGTCACTGATATATCGATATTTTCACACATTTTTAGTTTTTTTAATGATCGTTTTGTAGTTCCATGTGTTTTTTCGATTTTCTTTATTCCCATTTCAAAAACTTTAAAACTAAAGTATGGACTTGGCTGAGAGACCGTTAAAAGGGCACCCTAACTAAAAAGGAAACGTAAAGTAATGGAAAGATAAGATAATTTATTAGTGCCGACTGAACGGTATAGTGGTTAGCGTGCTAGCTTCTAGACCGCGAGGTTGCGGGTTCGAGTCCCGTGTTAGGCATGGGTGTTTGTAAATGTATGTTGGCTTGTCTAATAACGAATGTTTCGGCGCTTTATAGCCCTTGTGTTGCTGACGGTGCCAGATAATCTGAATACAACCAACCAACCAATCATTTATTAGTAGTCATTAGCATAGCGCCTTTTCTGTTGCCAACGTGTGCCTAGAATTTGCATCGAATTTTAAATATTAAAAACATCTATCAGCAAAATATGCGGTAAAATACTTTTTTCAATTTCCTCTTTAAAAATAAATGTGAATTTATGCATTGACATACAAATGTATTTTATTTATTCTGATTGATAATATAATTTATTAATTAAAACAATTTTTATAATTTATTTATTAAAACAATTTCGGCATGAATTCATGAAAAGTAGAAATTTGCTCCGAAAAACTTCGTTTCTGACAAAATAGAAAATCAAATAAAAAAAAATCATGTATCGATATATCCATATTTTATCGATATCTTTTTCTATGCAAAAAAAAATAGTATCGATATTTATTTTGATCGATATTTCCGACCTCTATTATAAAAGACTATCTTCACAGTATTTAAAAATTAAAAATGAAGTGGAGAAAATTGGCACAGTACAGATGAAGAGTTTAACTTGGCTTTTAAATTAATCATTTGAACAGAAAATAAATGCATAGCTACTAAATAACTTTTCAGTGAAATATTCATTTTTTATTTGAAAAATCGAGTTTTAAATAAAAACTTTAGCTACTTTACACCCACACTGTATGCGATCTGTCCCCCAACGTAAATAATTTAATCAACTCCTATAGATGACATAAATAAGTGGCGTATTATTTTAAAAGTTTGTAATCGTTTTATATGGCTGAAGGTTTGGATGAGTTATTGCTAGAATTTGGCGGTTTTTGTCTTTTATCCAGCTAATGACAAAGTACCAAGTATACTTGTTTTCCTTGTGAATTCTACCAGTTTTCACCACTTATTTTTTAAAATTTTAAACGTTAGTGAGTGCATGTGCAGTTCATTGACTGGTGGGGTTCATGTATTTTAAAATCCATATGCTCACAACCTACAAAAACTTAAATTTAGCCCTCTCGATGTGGATACGGTTATTCTGGAATCAAGATCTTTAACCACTATACAACCTGTGTTGCATACGCAAAACAAACACTTCTGATTCAACTGAACCACACAAAAAGTCACAATGACACGCTTACGAAGCAGGATGCAAGAATTAAAGAACTGTTCACAACACCAAAAAAAAACTACCCCACAAAATCCCCAAGAAAATGCTTTGACCCAGATCCAAGACACTTGTGTCACTTCTGCCGTTTATATAATGCCAACATAAACATGAAGAAAGCCCCTAAAAACCCACACTGTGAGTTCAACAACTAGCACTGACTCAACTCGAAGCCCGGAAAAAGAAAGTTTTGTTTTTATTTGAATTTTTTTTTTTTTTTTTTTGTGTTGAGCTCATCTGGTGCAAGATGGGGATGGGTAGCATGTGAAATGTGATGTCACCGCCTTTTTAGTGAGGGGGTGTGGGACTGGCTCAAGATTATTTAGGAAATTATATTTAAAATAACTGTTTGTCATGTCCGAAAAAGACGCAAAGCTAGTATCTTATGATATAATTTTTTATGGGTGTGGGCTGAGGGACGCCCTTGAATATTGTATTTCCTAACGCCTACCACTTTTGTGAAATTATTATATGACTATAAAAAATTCTCCAATGTAAGAAGTATCCGTTTATCTGTTTCATACATTTACTCTATCCGACTAAAAAAAAATTATCTTTCACTTTTATAATCGCCCAAAATGTTATTAGTATTATTTACTGTTATCCCTTAATTGTATATTGTCGCCAATTGTCTACATTCCTTAAAACCTCATATCCCCTTAAGTAGCAACGCTTGAATATTTTTTTTTATATAAAACTATTTTATCTTTTCCGAACGCTACTAGATTCTGTGAAAGTTTATTTATTTATGACAACTTTTATTGTTGGAGGCGCTGATGGCTGAGTACAATTTCATTTCAAAGGGTGTTAGTAATTACGATTATTTTATAAAAAGTGTCTATTTATCATTTCCGAACGTTACTAGATTCTGTGAAAGTTTATTTATCTATGATAACTTTTATTGTTGGGGGCGCTGATGGCTGAGTACAATTTCATTTTAATGGGTGTTACGAATTACGATAATTTATTTAAAAAGTAATAAAACACACAGGAAAAATTGATTTCGGATCGAAACAAGGAAACAAGGATCGAATAATATTTATATTTTTGCATATACTGCAAGAAAAATATAGCTTATTTTTTGTGATGTAAAAATACATCAATCTGCAAAATTCTTATGGTGTTTTTTTTTAATTTTTTTATTTATTTTTTTATTCCCTCACTGCATACCCGTTTCTAGATTGATTTTAAATTTTACTTATAAAAAAATAAAAATTCATGCATTTAAGGGTTAACACTAAATAAAAGACGAAAAAAAAAAAAAAAGTTTAGCAATTTCATTCATTCTTTATTTATCTTTTGTATTATGCATATAATTGCGGAAAAGAATTATGATGTTTCCTATTCCGATTTTTATGTTATTTTCTTTTTATCCAGCATTATTACACACAGGTACTTTAATCTAAGTAAACCTGACCTGTAGAAATATTTTGAATTTTTATAATTATTCTTATCATATATAATTATTCGCATTTTTTACACATCCCATATTTATACAGTATTATATTATTACATTTTGTGTCCAAAATCGTACCTTTTAAGATTTTCCTCACTTCATCATTATCTCATATTTCCGAGAGCGATGTTATGTAAGGAAAGCATTCTGCCTTGAAGCGGGAGTCAAAATGTCCAAGAATGTCATTTTTCCAAAGGGCAGGGTTTTAAAAAGTCATAACTTATCTGAATGACTTGACATTCGACATGAAAAGTGTATATACTCGAAAAAGGGGGAGATGGGGGGAGGGTCATTCTAAGCAAAATTTGGCGAGAGTTTTTTTTTGTGTAACTTTTAATGAATTGAACTTTAAATTAAAATAGCCCCGGGGTGTTTATAACTGCAGTTCAGATTAAAAAAAAATCATGTTTTCAAAAGAATGGCATTTTTTTCTCATGCCAAATTATGATTTTCAAAACCACATCGTATGACATAAAAGAAAAAATAGTTCGCAATTCGAAATGGTTTTTTTCTTATGCCGTACTCTTTCCTTCTTCATCGAGCATATGAACTTTACGGGTCAAGTTATCTTGACCAATGTTTTTTTTTTTTCTTTTCTTTTTTACAGCTTTTTGAAAGTTGGACTTTAATTGTGTACACCCTACAATGATAACTTTGGTTGTTAATTTCAACAACTTTTTGTCATGGGACATAATTGTTTGAACAGTTTCAAGAAATATGGTTGTACGTTTACAAATCGTACACACTGGGCGCATAAAATCTATCTGGAAATGGCCATTTTGGTCATTATCCACAGCTTTGTGTGCGTTTTAGTTTGATTACAGAACCTTTCCCCCTTGCACTTAAAAAATGTTGTCTGGTTAATCTCTAATTTTATAAGTAGGTAGTCTATACAAACAGCAAAAATACTCATAATTTGGAAAGAATTTATAAAAATTTAGTGTGACTTACATATATATATATATATATATATATATATATATATATATATATATATATATATATATATATATATATATATATATATATATATATATATATATATATATATATATATATATATATATATATATATATATATATATATATATATATATATATATATATATATATATATATATATATATATATATATATATATATATGTCGTATAATACTAAATCAGTAAGCAGCAGCGCCACCCGTAGCGACAGTGGCGCCACCGTGCTTTATAAGAGCAGCGCAGATGCGGAGCATTACATTCGGATTCGGACGCTAGATGCTGCGAGGGCCTCTTCGGATGCCAGCGAATCTTTAATCAAGGCTTAACAGCCCTTGTACTCCTTTTGCGTTCATTAAAAGAACGATATGAAAAGCCAACTGCCTCCTACTTATTTACCAATTCATCCCCCTAGACACCCCTAGCTAAAACATGGGGGCTCAACCGGTCCTGAACTCTGTTCGTTTCGCAACGAGAAGTAACGGCTACTAAAACAAAAATGCTGGAAGAAAAGCAGCAATCCTTCAAAGAGAAGTAATTCCTCCAAAAAAGCGTAGCAGTATTTGATGTCGGAGCAACCCCTCCAACAGCGTAGCAGTCATCGGAGCAACCCCTCCAAAAAAGCGTAGCAGTCAACACTATCGGAGCAACCCCTCCACAAAAGCGTAGCAGTCAACACTATCGGAGCAACCCCTCCAAAAAGCGTAAGAATCGTCGATATAGGAGCAACCCTTCCAAAGTGCAGCAATCTTCAACAAAGGAGCAACAAAATCATCGAAAGGCCAACGCAACGCCTCGTGAATCTACAAGCAACAACGCCGCCAAAAAGAGCAGAAAACGAAAAAACGACCTTCCACAACGTTGCCTTTCCAAAACCCGCGGAACCACACCGCTCCAGAAAATCATCCCTGCAGCGCCCCGAAAAGAAAGACGAAGAGCGAAGCGTTTCACCTCACGGGAAAGCCATCCGGAGTTTTCTCGTCTCCTTCGATCTTCAACTCTTCTGAAATACCGGAGTTTGTTCCCTCTTCATCCTCTTTGACTGAAAACCCGTTCCAGCCTTTTCTGTCACACACTGGGAGATTCAACGGTGACCAACACAACGTCCACTTCCCAACAAGCAACGCAGCAAAACCAACATCACAAGTGTTTCATCACATTTGTGCATCGATTGTGCTCTAAAAAGTGTAAATCATCGTGTGCATCGAAAAGTGTGGTGCTACTACTTCTAGTGATCAAGTTTCAGCAAATGGATAGCCTAAAAGCGAGGTACTGTGGGCCCCAGCAAATGCAACTTCACATCTACAGTCATCGACGGTAAACCCTCAACAGTGGAGGTAGGATCTAAAATTTATTATTTAAAATGTATAAGCATTCGAAAAAAGAGGATCTCATACAGGTCGCCCAGGAACTAGGCGCGATAGTACCGGAAGGTGCCACAATAATTAAATTAAAAGAACTAATTGAGAAAAATGATTTGTTCAAAAGCGAACCTGATTTTATTAGAGATCTCATTTATTCAACTGTCGAGGAAAGAAAGGCAAAATTAATCGAAGAAAACAAAATAGAACTCGAAAAAATTAAGCTCCTGCAATCAAAAACAATCGAAGAAAACAAATTGGAAATCGAAAAAACTAAATTAGCACAAATTGAAAAGCAACTTGAACTCGCAGCGATCAGAAATACTTCAGAAACAAACCAAACCGAACTTAGAAACACGAACACAACATTCGAAACATCACCCCCGAACATTGAAAATCTGATAAGAAGCATTAAAACTCTTAGTATGCCGGTTCCGACTAAACCAGAAAATTTTAATCTTTTTTTTCAATCATTGGAACGTGCCTATACAACAAAAAATGTACCTCAGGAATTTAAATCGGAAATTCTTATTAATATTTTAGGAGAGCGTGCAAATCGCATTTTACTTTACATACCAGAAAACGAACTACAAGATTATGAAAAAGTTAAGAACATTATTTTGCGAGAATTTCAACCAACGGCAACAGACTGTCTTTTAAATTTCCGTCGTGCTCAAAGATTACCAAATGAATCACACGTCCAATTTTCATCTAGATTAACTACAGCGTTTGAATATTATTGTAGATTAAGAAATGTCAAAGACTTCGAATCAGTGTGCGAGTTAATGATTTCCGATAAATTATTTAGTTCCCTAGATAGAGACACCCAATCACATATTTCAATTCGCCAAGGAGAAAACTGGTTCAAACCAGCAGAACTTTCAAAAGAATGCGATATTTATTTTGCCTCCAAGCACAAACCACTAAGTGAAATAAATCCCCGTCCATTCGAAAATAAAAACAAAAATGGATATCGGAACAATAATCAAACACAAAGCGAAAATTTTCGAAGACCGAATAACAATTTCAGAGGTCACCACAATCAGAGATTCAATTCTAGAGGCGGAAACAATAATTTTCAACGGCAATTCAACTCAAACGAAAATCCCGTTTGTAAAGTCGAAACGCAAAAACAAACTATTCCCGAAAGATTTTTAAATAAATTACAATACGAAAATATTCTTGTTCATGACACTGAAGTAAGTGCTTTGATTGATTCAGGAAGTGTTATCGTGTGTGTCAAATCTTCATGCGTACCGGAAAATACGAAGTATGACGGTAACATTATTTTAGAGGGTGCTTTCATGGAACAAGAAGCAAAACTTGCTAAAATAAAATTATCTCTTCCAAAACACCCACAAAATTCTATAATCGTTACAGCAGCCGTCTGCGAAAATATAAGTAAAGATTTAATAATCCCCCCTCAGATATATCAGAATCTTTATTCATGTCAAGGACAATCTACAAACCCCCTTCCAATAACCGGAACCAAGTTGTTTCAAAATATCGAAGAGAAAAAGAAGAAAAATCCAAATCAAACTTTTTACGAAGATAAACTTCCACACATGCCAAAAAAATCTGATTACGTAACAACAGAAAATAAAATTACAAACGCAAAAAATCTACATTCCACATCTTCAGAAGAAGGAAACTATAGCGATTCTAAAAATAGACACCCACCCATGTATGCAACTAACATTCCATCTTTGCAGGGAAATACTCTTTTCCAATCTCAAGCAGTTGACCTCTGTGACCCCACTTCGAGTTCCTGTGAAATTCCTGCAAAAGACGAAATGCCGGCGCCAATGGATTGCTTCTACAAGAAATCTGTTTTGTCTATGACTAATACAGAAAATAAAAAAACTACTGAATCGGAATATGATCCTTTCGAAATAAAAAGCGCTCATAAAGAAAAAATGAATGATGAGTTGGAAAAAATTTCGGATTTTTATATATTTACAATTGGTGATGCGATTTATTCTGAAATTGATCTTTCGCACATAACAAATATTTCTTATCGTAAGGAAGTCGAAGATATTATTAATTCTTATAAGCCAAATAAAATTAAGGATACTAATTTACAAATGAAGATAATTCTTTCCGACGACCTACCAATTTCTCATCGTCCACGAAGAATGGCCGATTCTGAAAAAATAGAAGTTGAGAAACAAATAAATCAATGGTTACGAGATGGTATTATTTCGGAAGAGACATCCGATTATTCAGCACCGTTAGTTCTTGTTAAGAAACCAGATGGCAGCACCAGGATCTGCGTCGATTATCGCCAGTTAAATAAAAAAACAATTAAAGAAAGGTTTCCACTGCCGCTCATCGAAGATATTTTTAATAAATTACAAGGAGCTATGTTTTTCTCGAACGTAGATATGAAAAATGCATATTTTCACATCAAAGTGCATGCTGATAGTCGTAAATATACCAGTTTTGTTACACATAATAACCAGTATGTCTTTAATTCGGTTCCGTTCGGAACCTGCAACGGACCCTCTGTCTTCCAAAAATTTATACAAATAGTGTTTAGAGAACTGTTAAACGAAGGAATTGTTGTTATTTTCCTGGATGATATTTTAATTCCCTCAATAACTGAAGCAGAAGGTATTTCTAAACTTAAAAGAGTTTTTGAAGTAGCATCGAGTTATGGACTTCAGTTAAATTTTAAAAAGTGTAATTTCCTAAAACGGAAGATTAATTTTCTTGGTCATATCTTGGAGAAGGGTACGATTCGTCCCTCTACAGCTAAAACAAGCGCTGTTATAAATTTTCCAGAACCTAAAACACAAAAACACATTCAATCATTTTTAGGTTTAAGTGGCTATTTTCGTAAATTTATCAAGGATTATGCACTAATCGCTAGACCCTTGAGTGACCTGTTAAGAGATAAAGTTCCATTTCATTTTGGTCAGGATCAAAAACAAGCTTTCCTTACCTTAAAACAAGCCCTATCATCAGAACCTGTATTACACCTTTATAAACAGGGATTCCCTTTACAAGTACATTGTGACGCTAGTTCTAAAGGGTTGGGAGCTATACTTTTTCAAAGCGATTCAGATAATAACATGCATCCAATACATTTTATGAGTCGAAAAACATCTCCCCAAGAAGAAAAATATTCTAGTTACGAGTTAGAGGTATTAGCTATTGTTGAAGCTCTGAAAAAATTCAGACATTACTTAATAGGAATTAAATTTCAAATCTATACAGATTGCCAAGCTTTTCAACAGACAATGTCAAAACGAGACTTGCCACCTAAAATAGCAAGATATGCTCTTTTCTTAGAAGAATTTAACTATGAAATACTCCACAGGCCAGGTACACAAATGCGTCATGTAGATGCCCTCAGCCGTTATCCTGTCATGGTTTTGCAGCACAACGCAATGACACAGAAAATCAGAGAAGCACAAGCAAAAGACGAATTCACATCGAGTATCAAACAATTACTTGAACAGTCAGCGACAACAGATTACGTATTAAAAAATAACGTTCTTTATAAACTGGTCGATGACCAAGAACTGTTGATAATACCATTCGATATGCAAAATCAAATAGTGCAACTTGAACATTCTAAAGGTCATTTCGGCATAAACAAAACAGAAACTCTCGTTAAACAACAATTTTATTTTCCTAACATACGAAAAGTAGTAGAAAACGTAATTTCAAATTGTGTACAATGCATACTATCATCTCGAAAATCTGGCAAACAAGAAGGTTTTTTACATCCCATTCCAAAAGGAGATGCGCCACTTGACACGTTTCATATTGATTTCTTGGGTCCTCTTACATCAACTAATAAGAATTATAAACACATTTTTACTGTCGTAGATGCATTCACAAAATTTATTTGGATTTACCCCGTCAAATCGACTTCAACAAATGACGCTCTTGAAAAATTAAAACACCAGCAAACAACATTTGGAAATCCAAGACGTATAATTTCTGATAAAGCTTCAGCATTCACATCGAAAGAATTTCAAAAATATTGCCAAGACGAAAATGTCGAACATATCACCATTACAACAGGTGTTTCCCGTGGAAATGGTCAAGCAGAAAAATTTTACGCGACATTAATCCCCGTCTTAACGAAGCTTTCTATTGAAGATCCAACTAAATGGTATAAACATGTATCCTCAGTTCAACGAATCATCAACAGTACTATTTCTCTATCGACAAAATACACACCATTCGAATTATTAACGGGAATAAAAATGAAAAATAAAGATGATCTTCACATTAAAGAAACACTTGAACAGGAACACATACAAACATTAATTCAAAACAAATCGCAAATAAGAGAATATGCTAAATCCAATATTTTAAAACTTCAAGAAAATAGTAAACAACATTATAATAAACACCGAAAAGAAGCTAAAATATACAACGTAGGTGATAACGTGGCAATAAAAAGAACACAATTTGGAGCAGGCCTGAAATTAAGACCCAGATTTTTTGGTCCTTATGAAGTCACGAAGGTAAGGCCAAACGACAGGTATGATGTTAAGAAGACAGGGATTCATGACGGCCCGAACTTTACTTCAACTGCTGTTGATTTTATGAAGAGTTGGGAAGGAACATAAAAAACTTTTTGTGTTTTTTTTTTTAGTGACTTTTAAATCAACAAACTGTTGATTGTGATTTTTTTTCCCTCTTCAAGTTTAAGTGATCGTCAAGAACATTTTATTGACATTTTTCCTTTAATTTTCATCAGTCAAGAACATTTTATTGACATTTTTTTCCTTCAAGTTTAGTTATAGTCAAGAACATTTAAAACATTGACAGTTTATTTTTTTTAAAAAATGTCCTGATGTCAAACAGAACATTTGTGAACTTTTAAATTTTCAACTTTTCATCTTTCACAGTGTTGTGAAAATTAAGAAGACATTGTAAAATCTGTGTTATTTTTTTCTCTTTTCTTTCTTTTTGATTTATTTTCAGATTCCACTACAAATATTAGTTCGGGGTCGAACTATGTCCAGGATGCCCGAGTGTCGTATAATACTAAATCAGTAAGCAGCAGCGCCACCCGTAGCGACAGTGGCGCCACCGTGCTTTATAAGAGCAGCGCAGATGCGGAGCATTACATTCGGATTCGGACGCTAGATGCTGCGAGGGCCTCTTCGGATGCCAGCGAATCTTTAATCAAGGCTTAACAGCCCTTGTACTCCTTTTGCGTTCATTAAAAGAACGATATGAAAAGCCAACTGCCTCCTACTTATTTACCAATTCATCCCCCTAGACACCCCTAACTAAAACATATATATATGTAAGTCACACTAAATTTTTATAAATTCTTTCCAAATTATGAGTATTTTTGCTGTTTGTATAGACTACCTACTTATAAAATTAGAGATTAACCAGACAACATTCAAGCAAAATATATATATATATATATATATATATATATATATATATATATATATATATATATATATATATATATATATATATATATATATATATATATATATATATATATATATATATATATATATATATATATATATATATATATATATATATATATATATATATATATATATATATATATATATATATATATATATATATATATATATTTTCAGAAAACTTGTAGAATTTTTATTTTTATTCCACCCCTGAATTGAGAAAATATCAGTTACTAAAATCTTCATGAGAAATTAATTAAAAAGATAGCGATCTCTCTGTAGAATTGACCGATTTAAAACGTATTAAAAAGAGGCACACATTATTTTAGAAGAAGGAAATTATTAACTATTACCAAATTGATTAGTTTAATAATGTAAACTACATTTTTAAATGAGTTTTGTTTTAGTTCATTCTAGAGATAAAGTGTTCCACTTTTGGTATTAATTTAATTTGACATCTGGAACACATATGTAAAGAGTATTTTCCCCTACATTGACAGAAAAAAATTTACATTTAAAAAATAAGCATCATAACTATGGACATGAACACTGTTCTGACATTTTACATGTAGAGAGCAATTAATAAAAAACAAATTCTTACTTAATGGCGCATTCCTTGTTAAGAATAATGAATATTTAATGATTTTGGTACTTTATACAAAGACCAAATTAACTTATACTTTGAACAACTGAATTTATACATATAACAACTGAATTTATACACGTAGGAACTGAATTTATACATGGAACAGATGAATTTTTGTGGCTCTGTGAAAGAACCATGTGTTACCAAATAAAAGAGATTGCTCATTATTTGGAAAACTATAACATATTTTATCAATCATATTCAGTTCAATCCAATCAAAGTTGATTTCTTAACAATTTCGGCTATTTTTCCACCGGCAGACCTGTAAATTCATAATCAACTAGCATTTCTTCACATTTTATAAAAAAAATTCAGAATGATCGAACGATGATCGATGGGGTATCTAAACTTGCAAGTCGCTCCTCAATCTCTATGTATTGTCAAAATTAAAGCAAATAAAAAAATATAAAGGCAGACAGTAATAAGTCAGAATGTTGTTGCCAGATATTGACATACAAATAGCTTTTAAAATTTTCATACGCCAGTAAATAAATTATATTTTAAGGTAGTCTGGTAACTTGCACTATTTTTTACGTCTTAATCAGGAATTTTTTTTAATGGGTAAGTAAAATGCAATGATTTTCTTTTTTTAGTATGTTATTATTTACATCTAATGGAAACATAAAAAAAAAATTGACTTAATTTTACAACGTTTTATTATTATTGATCAAAGTAAACGTCTAAAAAAAAAAAGAGGTATGTGGCTGGCCCCGGTGATTTCGGCTCTTAAAGACTTCTGAAATAAAAAAAAATCGAATTTATTATTAATCTATCGAATTGTCGTTCTCGTTGAAAGTAGAATTATTTAATTTTATCAGAAAATAACAAACTGGCGGACATCGAAAAATAACAGTGATTTTTTTTTTTTCAGGAACAAATCGGGCTGTAAAATTTCAAGTTAAGGATAAAAAAAGAAGATCCTTGTCCCGACGAGAACTACTGATGCGTAAAATAACGTGTAAAAATTTCACAGCAATCGATCATAAAGAATTTTTTTTATATATACGGACCGATCGAAAAAGCGTTGTTTCAAGAAAAACGCTTTTCAAGATGCTCAACGACAACGAGACGTTCTCAAATATTCATTATAACTTCATTAATATTTCGGAATTTCTTTTACAATGTGCTTTCAATATATTTTACTCTCGAAATAAGAAAAAAAAAAAAATCGATTTTTTTTTTAACCCAAGTTACCAGACTACTACCTTAAGTGAATGTGAATAAAAATGTCTATAGTTATGAGACTACAGGTCGGCGATATATCGATACGACGATATTTTTATATTTTCGATTAAAAAAATTGTAATTTTTTTTTAATTTTATTGCAATAGAGCTTATATAAATATAAAATGCTATAATACTGACTGAGTTTAATTCTTGAAATTAATATATTGCTTTTAAAGTTTAAATTTTTAGCTTATGTCCATAGATATGAGACGGATTGTATTACTGCATAATAATATTGTTCACAAAAATAATGAAGAAATTCCTTAAGAACTTTGAATGGCGTTCTAAGAAATTTCATAAGAACCTTCAACGGAATCATGAAAGAGTAAAATTCTGTTTAATGAATAATTTTAAGTAGTAAATTTCAAATATCGTAATACTCTGTCTAAAATATGCCAGTTTGTAATTGGACAATGTCCATAATGAAACGACATTTAAGGTCATCAGATAGTAGTTGTTACTTATAAATTCAGAGAGTTACGCAAACTGTCAATCAGAAATTATTTGAAGTAAAGTATTAAGGAAATCCTATCTGTTTCGTAACCTAATCCTTTGATAACAGTCGTAAATTAAATAAAATCAATACATTCGACTAACATTCAATAAACTATTTTTAATTGAATATTGGGACTAGTCTGCAAACCGAACTAAAATCAATTCATATTATTTGCATTCTTTAATACATATATTACGCAATTTCCTTTTAATTTTAAGAAACAGAAGTGTGTGTCATTTTACAGAAAAGATTAAAAACTCGTTATCTTGTGTGCGCGCGCGTGCTTGTGTGTCTGAATCATTGCTTTTTTCTTTCCGAAGTTAATGAAAGCTGGTGGCGAATAATTTTGATTTTATCCAATTTTACTTTCAATAGTTTAGCTCTTCAGAATTGTTGAAAGTATGACTTCATTCCTGGCTTTAAATTCCTCGAATATTCCATAATTTATCCGTGATAAATTATGGAACTCGTAACCAATCCTATCTCTACATCATAGAACTCCCATGTTTGGCGCAGCATTAGATGTCGGCGATATATCGATAGGACGATATTTTTATCGATATTTTAAAAAAAAAATCGATATTAAAAATATTAATATAAGTCATCGATATATCGATATTTTCACATTTTTTTAGTTTTTTGATGATTGTTTTGTAGTTCCATGTGTTTTTTCGATTTTCTTTATTCCTTTTTCAAAAACTTCAAAATTAAAGTATGGACTTGGCTGAGAGACAGTTAAAATGGCACCCTAACACAAAAAGAAAATATAATGTAATGGAAAGATAAGATCATTTATTAGTAGTCATTAACATAGAGCAGTTCTGTTGCCAATGTGTGCCTGGAATATGTAGCTAATTTTAAATAGTAAAAACATCTCGATTAGCAAAATAAGCGGCAAACTACTTTTCAAAATTAATTCTTAAGAAATAAATGTGAATTTATGCATTGACATCAAAATTTATTTTATTTTTTCTGATTGATAATATAATTTATTTATTAAAACATTTTTTATAATTTATTTATTAAAACAATTTTCGCATGAATTCATGAAAATTAGAAATTTGCTCCGAAAAACTTCGTTTCTGGCAAATTTCAAAATCAAATAAAAATCATGTATCGATGTATCGATATTTTTTTCTATGCAACGATATAGTATCGATATTAATAATGATCGATATTTCCGACCACTACGCAGCATACATCACGTTTACGTGGACTCCTGCAAGAATTATTTTCAAGGTGGGTGCAGATTGCATACTAGAGAGAGTACGGTAGTAAAATATTGTTCAAACCTTGAATTTTTTTAATTGGATTTTCTAATAAAATGTTAAAACATAACTATACAACACATTTCTGTACACTTGTATACTTTAAAGCCTCTTTCATACCCCTGTTATCTTGTGATAAATATAATTTTTTTACACTTTACATTTTCAAATTCGAGAAGGAGGATGGGGGGGGGGGAGGTGCAAGGGCGCCCCCTTGCACTTTCCTGGCGGCGTCCATGCTCGTTTAGCTTTTGCGTGTAAAACTCAAACTTGCTAATGAAATGCTTTCATGAAAAGAATTTGTCAATACAAACAACAAAGCACAGCAAACCATGCACTTTGCATAAAGGTTGGATCACAGATCTAACTATAATTTATGGGTAGCTTATAAGCGATTTCTACTATGCATGCAAATGAAGCCAATTTCTTTCAACCCCCTTCTCTATGCTAAGTAATAGGTTTCCCCATGGTTACAAACACATTCCAACTAGTTTGAGAACGTTTACCATATACCGCTGTCACATAAAGGCTCTAAATCCTTAAAAATACAAATACATATTTTTACAGACCTTAGAAGATGCATACTTTTATTTTACTATTGTATAGATTTGTACGTCATAGGAACTTGAGCCATTCAATGAAATAGAAAGGTCATTTTCTAAAGGCTAATCAAAAATTGTCAAAATCTGCATCTGAATAAATTTAAATTGAGAGCCTTTTAACTTGTGACGACAGTATAGATCTCTTAAAGTGATTTCTGAGCCTTTTAACTTGTGACGACAGTATAGATCTCTTAAAGTGATTTCTGAGCCTTCTACTGCTTCAAGTCAGTAACTAAAGATGCACTATTCAGAAGTTGCCGTTGAGATTAAAATGTTGGATCCATTTTGCTTAATAGTGATCATTGAGATTACGTTAGTAATAACATCCGAGCTCTAAAAGAAATATGCTAATAAGATTATTAAGTGATTTGAAATCAATCGTAAGCCAATGTCTTTAATATAAGAAGTGCCCTTGACTTGAGCATGTTTTTCCGCATTCAGTGACTGTAATGCTTGAAAGGAAAATTATATGCGTCTATTTGCAAAGATGCTTTAAAAATAAAATAACCTAATATGAATCATAAATATGTACTTCTTGCATCTGTTTTGCCTTTTTAGGCTGACTAGGTAGGAGTGATTCGAAACCTTGAAATGTATATAATTTTCATGTCAGTTATTTTAAAAATGATAATTAATTATCGTGTAAGGTGTTTCTCGAGGGAGTAACTCTATAATTAGGTGTAAATTTATGACTTCCAGAGGCTGAATATTGTGGTTATTGTTTTTAAAAAGCTTGTAACAATTATCGTTTGTTGATGTATCAAAATTTTAGTTTTCGAGTTTTTAACAATAGGAAATGTTATTAGCATATTGCGGGGTTTTTTCTTAAAACGTCTGATCCTCTCTAATTGTTGTTTATTTCACATTGTTTATACTAAGTCCGTTTTTCTGTCTGCAAATCAACATTATTAGCCAAAACTAGAAGTTAACTACTTTTATCTCCAAAATTGTAGTAAAAATCACAGAATGAGGAATATTTCCGAACTGTTTTAATGAATGAATTAATTAATTGAGAACAAATAGAGTTAAATTATATATTTTTGTTGTGTGTACGTGATATATTACTATAAAATGTTAATATATAATTATAAAATTTTATGCAGATATTAGTTAATATTTGAGTAACATAAACAATTTTATAGTTATATATCACGTACACACAACAAAAATATATATTCTAACTCTATTTATTCCCAATTATTTAATGTCATTGATTTAATTAGTCAGAATTTTTTGTAATTTAATAATATATTTGATTAAAAAATTAATAGATGTGTTTATAGCAGTATCAATGTCTATAATCTTTGAGAAGGTTACAGATATACTTTATAAAACACTGCTTCTAAATAAATGTGTATGCTGCGTAAAATAAAAAAAACTCGATTCTCCTTTAAATACACACAGACTTCATTTTACACATAACGTACTTGTCCCTGTATCCATCATACAGATTGCGCCAAAAGAAGACAGACAATCGCTTCCAAGAAGGAGGAAAATAATAATAATAATAATAATAATAATAATTCCGACGACAAATCGCAAATTTTGAAAGTCAAAATAATAAATAAACCTTCGTAGAGTAGTCTCCAAGCAGGTCATGCGAGTGAAAATAAAAGACAATACGCTTTTGAAATTTCATGAATATTTAAGTCTTAATTGTAGAGGTCGTAAATATCGATCAAAATAAATATCGATACTATATCGTTGCATAGGGAAAAATATCTATATATCGATACATGATTTTTTTTATTAATTTGATTTTCCATTTTGCCAGAAACGAATTTTTTCGGGGCAAATTTCTACTTTTCATGAATTCATGCCAAAATTGTTTTAATAAATAAATTATATTATCAATCAGAATAAATAAAATACATTTGGATGTCTATGCATAAATTCACATTTATTTTAAAGAAAAAAATTTGAAAGTAGTTTACCGCAAATTTTCTGATAGAGATGTTTTTAATATTTAAAATTAGATGCAAATTCAAATCACACGTTGGCAACAGAAAGGCGCTGTGTTAATGACTACTAATGAATGATCTTATCTTTCCATTGCATTATGTTTTCTTTTTGGTTAGGGTGCCATTTTAACTGTCTCTCAGCCAAGTCCAAACTTTAGTTTTGAAGTTTTTGAAAAGGAAATAAAGAAAATCGGGAAAAAAAACTAAAAAAAAAAAAAACTCATGGAACTACAAAACGATCATCAAAAAACTAAGTTTGAAAATATCGAAATATTGGTGACTTGTATCGATATTTAAAAAAAAAATAACGTCGTATTGATATATCGCCGACCTCTACTCAATAGGCATTTTTGTTAGTAGGGAGCTACATAACACCTGGAAAACATTCCCCCTTTGACACTGCAAATTAGCATTAAAAGATCTAGTTCTTTTAGGAAGTACTTTGTATAAAACCTTGAAGTATGACAAGTGGGCATGAAAATTATCGCTAATGAAATGACATAAATTAAATACTCAAAAATAGCGCATAGTATATTTTATAAATGAAAAAAAAAAAAAAAAAAAAGAGGGGGGGGGGGGGGGCCAAACGACTATTGTAGGTGGAGCCACTGCATAGGCATTGACGTAAGGATTTCAAATTTAAAATAGAATATATTAGGCACTATTTTCGAGTTTTTAATTTATGTCACTTCATTCAGTGATCATTTTCGTACCTAACCAACAAATTTCAAGATTTTAATCCGAGTAGTTTCGGAATGAACTCTGCTAGAATATCATAACATAGCGAGTATAGGGAATGATCCTTTCTAGATGTTCATCTCTACGAAGGATAATTATGCAGTCAGCTCAACAGTTCAGCACATTTCTTCGAAGCCGTTAGTAGGTTAATGATGAAAATGTGTACTTATCTTTGTATATAATAAGATTTTAAGTTCCACAATCAGTAAGTAGAAAGAAAAACGGAAATATTACTTCATTATTTTATTTATAGCTAATTGACATTTATGAAAGTAATTAGCAAATATTTGGTTTATCTGTATTACGCAGAAGTTACAATCAACAGTAAATTTCATGACAAATTTTAAATTTTTCATAAAAGGGCTGGGTTTTCCCGACTCTGTAATTGCAGCTAAGATTTTTCGCTTTAAGCGTTACGCGAAGGCTTTATTGAGCCAGAACATTGTTAGAGCAAGGTGAGGGAACTCGAAAAGAAGACCTATTTGTCTAGAATGGGAGTAAACACTGAAAATCATCCAGCATCCAGCCTAACAATCAACATCAAATTATCTGTTGTAATCGCCTTTCTTTGAAAACCGACTGCATACCGTCTAATTTGATTTTTTTAAACTGAAGTTTGAAATGTGCAGTGGACTTTAAATTACTCTGTTTATTTACTTTATTATTAACCATCAATTAGATTAAATAATTAATTCTTAAAAGGGGTCCCCTGTGGCAAATTATCATTTCTATAATAATAAAACAAAGAGTCCATGTGAGTGACTGTTTGTCAACATAAGAAGTTTCAGCCTTCTAATTGGACATTTGGAAGAAGAAAAAAAAGGGGGGAAAAAAATCAAAATTTTAATTGCTTTTTTTTATTTTAATTTTAAATTTCTTTTTACAAGACAACTTCTAATAGAGCTACAGCTGTGAAATTTTCAACATAAGTAGTTTTGGCCTTCTAATTAAACTTTCAAAAAAAAAAAAAAAAAAAAAAAATGTTAAAATTTTAGTTATTTTTTTTTTTAATTAATCTTTTTACAAAGCTTCTTCTATTCGACTCACAGCACTAAAATTTTCACCATGCTAATTTAACCCATTTCATTGGACTTTTGACAGACAAAATGTTAAAATTTTAATGAATTTTTTAACTACATGTTTTACAAAGCGACATCAAATAGGGGTACAGCTCTGAAATTTTCAATATAAGTAGTCTTTGGCTTTCCAATTGTACTTTTGACAAACATAATGCTAAAGTATTCTCAGAGGGTGAGACAGGGGGGGGGGGGATTAACGGGGAATTTCTTTGTTTTGTTTTTGGGCTGGGATGGACGTTTTTATATTAAGGGTTTATGTAGCAATTAACATTTTAGCGAGTGAAGCGAGCCTACACGCGAAATGCCAAATGCTGGGACATTTCACTACTGACTGGTCAACGAAACGCCCTTCACGCAGCTATTTATTAATAACTTTTGCTGCATTTTCAAATTACTGTAGTGCAAGTATTAAAGACATTTTCAGACAATAACTGATGGTGAAAATGAGGCTCTGAGTATCAAACTTGAATGTTTGTCTCATGATTAATCAAGGACGTATAAGAACATCACGGCAGGAATGTGCTGAAAGCACTTTCAGTGCCCTCGCGATCCGTATCGCACGAAACACGTGGTGGCAGGAGAGGGGGTTTGAAACCAGCACCAAGACAATAAGACAGATCGTGTCTCGCTGTCACTTCCACCGGAATGGATGAGTTAACATCAGACTGAAAGGAGAAGATGTGGAACAACACTCGAAGGTCGTCGCTTTCGAGGTTTCTGGGTATCGCCCACGTTCCAGACCAGAAGGGTGGAAGCGAAATACTGATCTAGTAGATATCATATTAAATCACCTGTTTCTCTCCTCAGTCAGTTTCAGCCGCCAAATCAAATTTTTAGCATATTCGAAATGTTTAATCATTTTGTAAATAAATACTGTAGAACCACTTTTAAAATTTAATTATTTTGTATAATGTTATATAAAATAATTT
Organism: Linyphia triangularis; assembly: GCA_963978545.1. NCBI lineage: Eukaryota > Metazoa > Arthropoda > Arachnida > Araneae > Linyphiidae > Linyphia > Linyphia triangularis. The sequence goes on from OZ021730.1 coordinate 35,180,794, forward strand.
TAATTTATCAGTTTCTTTCCTAACCATTATATTAATCATATTGCTTATCTTATTTTACCCAATTTTATTACTGTATTCAATGTGTTCTATATGTACTCACCCATGTTGTAAATATCATACTTTAGGGTCAAGGCGTCATCCTCCCATTTGAATAGTACTTTTGATCTCATTTTTCAAGACTATGCACTGTACATATTCTGTTTCGCTCATCCCGTTTTATATTATTTCAATGTTTCTCACTGAAATTTACCTATTTTTCTCATCTTTCTTTACTCCTTTAATTACTGTATTCACTATGCTCTTACCCACCAGATGGCTGTTTGGTTAACGCTCTGATTTTGCATTCTAAAGGTTCCGAGTTCGAATAACGGGCTAGGCATGGATGTTTGTTGTGGTACGGAATCCACCGTAAGCTGTAGGTACCTGCCTGATAAGGCATCATTGTGCATAAAAATAGGTCGTTGAGCGTAGAAACCAAGCAACCAATCACTATGTTTCTAAATGCTTGCTACTCATCCATGTTGTAAATATTTTACTTTTGCCTCTATGTGTCACCTTCCCATTTATATGATATTTGATTTCATATTTCAAGATAATATTCTGTATATGTATTCTGTTGCACTCAACCCGTTTTATATTATTCCACTGTCTCTCATCGTGTTTTACCTACTTTGCGTATCTTCTCTTACCCATTTTATTACTATATTCACTCTGTGCGCTCCATCTTACTGCTCACACAAGTTGTAAATCATATATCCAATCATAAATCGTATACCCAAGTTGTAAATTACTGCTCACCCAAGTTGTAAATATTTTACTTCTACCTCAAAGCGTCACCTTCCCATTTGCATAGTATATTCGAACTCATATTTCAAGTTACCTTGTAGTATGCTGTGTGTAAAAAAAATTCAGCCCGATTATTATCATCGATATAGATAAACCACTGGATAGACTGCTCCATTGTCAATGCAAAGAGAAAAACGCGCCGGTTGTTGCGAAGCTGGTGGGATGATTAACCAATCACAGTTCACTTTTATAGTTGGATGGGAATGCGAAAAAGTATATATTGGAGTATATATTTTTCAATCCTCGGCTATCCATATTTTTTATCCCACCAATTGCATCTGGCAACGGCTTTATTTTCCCAGCGTTAAGCTATCTATCCAGTTGTTTACTTATATCGATGATTATTATACACGTGTCACTCACCATGTGTTACCTTGTAACTACACTTCTGATTCGCTCAAAAATGTTAAATTTCAGTTCACATCGATATAAATAAACAGGATAGACTGCTCCGATGGCAATGCAAGGGAAAACGCTCGCCGGTGGTTGATGACGATGGGTGGATTATTAACCAATCACAGTTCTCTGTTACTGTTGGGTGGGAATGCGAGAAATCTTGTAAGGTCCTAGATTAAATATGTTTTTGTATATTATTACTAATTAAGTTCTACTATAAACAGTTCTGATGTGTATAATCCAAGATTTAATTTTCAATCTTCGATAACTCGTATTTTTTGCCCACGCAACGATCTGGCAATGGCTTCCTTTTCTCAGCGTAAAGCAGTCTATCCAGTTTTTTATCTATATCGAGGGTATAGCCTTCCTGGAAACTCTTTCTTTTGTTTGTTATATTTTTGTTTATGCTGTGTATTAAGTTCTATTACATATTTTATATTCTCCAATTCGATGTAAGCATTCAATTTGTACCAATCGGATTAATTTTAAATTTCACTAGTAGTTTGCAGTCGCACTATACTCGACGCATTTCGACTATGTAACAGTTTCAAAATTGAAAAATTATCTTTGCCAATGATTAAATAAAGTCAGCTTAACATTAATGGATTTTTTATATAAAAAAATTGGTAGTCAAAAGGCAATACTTTTAAAATAGTATACAGATTCAAATTCAAAGTTATTTCATTTAGAGCTGTATGGATTAGAGGTCAACGATATATCAATACGACGATATTTTTATCGATATTTCGAAAAAAAAAAAATATCTATAAAAGTCACCGATATATCGATATTTTCAAAAATTTTTAGTTTTTTGATGATCGTTTTGTAGTTCCATGTGTTTTTTCATTTTTCTTTATTCCCTTTTCAAAAACATCAAAACTAAAGTTTGAACTTAGCTGAGAGACAATTAAAATGGCACCAATATTCAATATTTTGCCATACTATTGAAAATAAAATAAATTTTTCTTAAAATCCCTGCATCAATTAAGCGATTATATATATATATATATATATATATATATATATATATATATATATATATATATATATATATATATATATATATATATATATATATATATATATATATATATATATATATATATATATATATATATATATAAATATTTTTTTGTAATAGTTCCATTTCAGTTGAAAAAGCAATCATGTAAAGTAAAAATTCGCTCCGAAAAACTTTGTTTCATGCAAAACTGAAAATCAAATAAAAAAAAAAAAAAAAAAAAAAACACGTATCGATATATATTTTGTCGATATTTTTTTCTATGCAACGATATAGTATCAATATTTATTTTAATCGATATTTCCGACCTCTAGTATGGATACTTGGATTAACGCATTAACGACGGTTGGTAAGAAGATTTTCCAACCAACATGAAATTTTTTTTTTCATTGCTAATAAATTGCAATTGTGGTTCCACTTAGAGGTTTTTAAAAATCATAAAAATCTTAATAGTTAAAAAATCTGAAAAATTCAAAATAAACTTTAAATGATCTAAATAAACAAAGTAAAAGTTGAAAACAATGACTTTTTTATCCATTTCAATGTCGTTTTTAATGGGTAAATGAACATATTTTTTTTAAAGTTTTGCTTATGGACTACTGAAATCATAAGAAAGGATATTATCTAGAAAGAAGAAAAAAAAAAAAAAAATTAATAAAAAAAAATTATAAAATGTTTAAAATTTTCTAAAATTACGTTTTAAACTCAACAAAACTTTAGCAGAGAAGTTCTTCCTTTTTTTTTTTTTTAAATTTTTTTTTGTTTGTCTGATTCTAAACTTTCACTTATGAATTTACCGATAAGGTTTAGTCTATAAAGTTAACTTTCATATAAGTCCTCAAAATGCCATTTCTATCTGGTAGAGAAAATTGGAGCTGATGTTTATTTTCTTCAGATATCATTGCACCATGGTCTCTAGGGTGGTAAATATATATTATATTGGAATATCTGTTGAATACTAACGATAGAGGGCTTTAAACAGAGAGGATACAGAGGGCTTTAAACAGGAGTTTCATTATAAATGCCCTGATAACATCTGTAGCCCAGAATAGGGGTATAGAGGGACCTATACGGCGCACCACCACTTTTTTTTCAACTATTGTAATTATAAATCAAATATCTGTAACTAAAGTTTGCTGCAAAGGTAAAATTTTTTTTAGCACTACAACCATGGCCCAGAGTCGATCCAGTCTAGTATTCAAATTTGGCAAGTTGTGTTTTAGTTCAGGTTAACTCTTAAAATTTCGTTTTCTTTCGAACCATAATATCGTAACTCACTACAGTAGTATTTATTGAGAATTAAAATTTTAAGTTATATAGAGAATAGATATCGCGACGGAAGAAAAGAATTAAGTTTTTTTTTAATCTTCTCTACTGGCATGTTATAGAATATGTATGACATCTGTTTAGAACTTACAGCAAATTATCATTATGTTGAAAAGAAGATATTTACTGAGAAACCATTTTAATTTCATAATTTTGACATAAGTAGTGGTAAAATCTGAAATGAGACGTTTGAAATATTAATCCTTATTCTATGTAGATATGTACTGGAGCAGTGATTCTCAACCACTGTGCCACGGCACTTTTGTGTGCCGCCAAATTCTTAAAGTGTGCCACCAAATTTTAGAAATGTATATAGTAATAATGTATATAATTATAATGCTTTTTTTTTATTACGAGTAAAGTTTAAATTAAAGAAAAGTACTTATATATATATGAATACTGTAACGAAGATTTTTCACTTTCACCGCTTCGTTACATATTTCTCTGAGTCTCGTTTTTGACCTATTTTTTTTACATACAACCCCCTGCAGATGTGTGAGTGTGCGTCTTGTTGTCTGATGTTTGGAAAGCACATCCGTTGAGACTTTGTTTCCTACGAATTCCGCGGGCGATTTCAAAGATCACTTCGCCACTTTCGGATTAGATTTCTACGCAAAATTGTTATTGACCATTTGACAACATTAGAGGAGAGAATTATTCATTATTTCCCAAACTTATATATAAAAAAATTTGATTGGGTTCGTAATCCATTTGTGATAACGAATACTTCTGTATTTGAATTAACTTTGAATAAAGAGGAAGAACTAATTTCGCTTTCTAATAATCGAGATTTAATTTTAAAATATTCAGAAGAATCAATTCCTTTTGGATTAACATTAGATGCGATTATCCCATGATAGCCAAAAAAGCTTTAAAAATATTATTACAATTTTCAACATCTTATTTGTGTGAATTCGGATTTTCAGTATTAACCAACATAAAAACGATAAAAAGATCGAGACTGTTAAATGTAGAAGGCGATATGAGAGTAGCATTGTCATTTTTACGACCAAATATAAATGAAATTATCAAAAAACATCAAGCTCAAATTTATCATTAAAAGTATTCTTATTATTCATTTGTAATTAATCCTTTAATAAACGTACTGTTGTTTTTGTAGTACATATTATATTATTTTATATTCCAAATTATTATCATAAACTATTTTGCACAGTGTATTTTAGGTAAGTAAACAACTTTTAAACTTATCTTTTTCTTTGTGTGCCTCCAAATTTTGAAATCGTTAAAAGTGTGCCGCGACAAAAAAAAAAAAAAAAAAAAAAAAAAAAAAAAAAAAAAAAGTTGATAATCACTGTACTGGAGAAATAAGATGTAAAATTATTTTTGTAAGATAGTATTCGAAATGCAATGTGAACTCATATCGTTAGTACAAAGCATTGTAGTCTCAAAGCAAATCATTTCAGTAGTTGTAAACTAAGGGGGAAAAAAGCTATAGAAAAAAACGCCTGGTACACTATAGAAGATGCAAGGCCCCTGGTTTTTAAAAATTAAAACTAATGATGAGGAAAGTGGAATGATTTTCAGAAAATAAAAGTAGGATAAAGGATTTATAAAAAAAATCAGTGGAAAAGACATTTAACACTGAACAATTAATTAAAATTTCATTAGGATATACAATTCAAATATAAAAGTTCAAACAAAAAAATTAACCGCCTGACCCTTCTATAACATCTGCACCTCCCTGAAAATAATTCTGGCTGCGCCCATGTTATAGAATATCGTTATGATAAAACTACTGTTGTACCAAAAGACAGTGCAACATACAACACAATGAGCTAAGTAGTGTCTTGTGGATGAGTTAACATATAGAAATAAAATGTAGGACAGTCCTGGAAGGTCACTGCTAGGAGGTTTCTGGATATCGCCCACGTTCCCGACCAAACGGAATGCCGACCAAGGATGCAGATTCCAAATGACGAGTCTACGCATTGATAAGCGACTAATCACTGGATAATTGCACCCTGTGTGTTCTGGATTTCAGTGAGTTTGTTTAAATCGTAGGAGGACGACAACAGGGGAGATTTCGCTGATTGTGGGACTTTTTAGGAATTGGGGATTCCCATGTTTTTGTCTTCGTATTGTTTGTTTATTTAGTCGAAGTAGGTTTTTATTTGGATCGGATGTGGCTCTTACAGAATATAGGATCGGAAGTGCCAAGTAGTTATGGATAACGGTTTTGATAATTGTTTCAAACAGTAAAAATACATGTATTTCATACTAATTTTGAATTGTTCTGAAGTTTAATATTTTTAAATAATTTTAAAACTAGTTGAATTTACCTTGTAACAAGACTTAATTTTAAACCATTTACTCTGTTATTGATAATCAGAGTGAAAACTTTTGTGAAGAAACTTGATATATGAATTTTAAAATGTGTAAATATGATATGCTGTAGGACTCATGGTTTTGTCCAATACAGTCAGTTTATACCTTCCAATAATCGCAAGAAATCTACACTTTAAATGAAACTTCCTATAGAAAGGTTTTCAATAGAAACATTCTTTACTAACTTAAGAAACTTATTATGAATGAATTTTACCAAAATGAATTTAACAAAAAATAAGTACTTACGCATGGGTGTTTCCGATTACACCTAGAGCTGTTTAAATACTAAAAAATAACTAAAGTAGAAAATTCACAGAAATTGTAAATCATTGTACAAAAATTTTAATCATTATGAAATTCACAGAAAAAGTTAACATGAGTATAAATATTTCATTCGAATAAAAAAAAATCTAATGCATAACTATTAGTTGAAATTTCGGTAGAGAATCCAATAATCATTTTTGGGGAAAAAAAAATGTTGGAATAAAAACTTTACCCGTCTTACAACCCTTCTATACCATCTAAACCCTCTGAAAATAATTCTTGCAGTGTCTATATAAACGCAAATTATACACTAACGAACTATAACAGTTTTAACCATCTTCATTTCGTATTGAGCTTACCACTCCATGCTCTTCTGCTTAAAGTTAATATAAGTAAAACAGGGTTTGTAAAATCATTTAATAATTCGTTACGTAAAATTAGATTAAAATAGCTAGCATTATTTCTCATCAGTTGTCTTTTAATTTTCTATTCCTTGACAAACATTTCGGAATGTTGAAGAAATTCAACTGACATTAATTACACTTGACTCTACATTACATTGATTATTTTAAAGATTACAAAGGTTAATTCGGTCAACCAAGTTTATCAAAACAAACTTATTACAGTTATCACAATATTAACAGCAAATCCTATATAAGAGAGTTGATGAATGGCAATAAAAAATAATCTAATCACATTATCCTCATTATTGGATATTATATTTCCAGGAACATTTAGGAACACGACTTTAATGTTGCCCAAGACAAACACCACTTTCTCAGATTACATCTAATCGGCGCCGCAAATTACTGCATGAACAACATTGAAGAATGATCGCAGGAGTACGTGCCGAATGATGAGAACAATAAAAAGAAAATCCATCCATCATATTATTTACATTTCGCAGCACCGACGGTCAAATGATTTTCTTTTTTTCTCTTGTGGCACGATTTGTTACATGCTCAAGCAGCATTTATGTTTCCAACTTTGCTTGATTCTTACAATAAAGCTAGAGCTAAGGTCCAGTTTGCTTAGAGAGTTTACGAAATTGAATCGCCGACCTAGAAACTTTAAAGTCTAGGTTAAGCCTACCTTAGATTTTAGTTTCAGCATCAAGATGTAAATTTGTGATTTGAAACAAAATAATAATAGGAAAGATGACGATGATGATAATCAGGAGAAGAATAATGATATTTTTTTTATGGATTAACAGCATTTGCCTGCGTTGAAGGAGACTCTTTAAACGTGCATAAGTCCTAACTTTTGACGCATTATAATCAGTTTTTGATGCTTTTTAAGACTTTTGGCGGATTATATTTATAACCAGGTCCTGTGTGTATTTATAACCAAGTCCTGTGTGTATTTATAACCAGGTCCTGTGTGTATTTATAACCAGGTCCTGCGTGTATTTATAACCAGGTCCTGTGCATATTTATAACCAGATATTGTGTGTATTTATAACCAGGTCCTGTGTGTATTTATAACCAGGTCCTGTATGTGTTTATAACCAGGTTCTGTGTATATTTATAACCAGGAACTGTGTGTATTTGTAACCAGGCCATGAGTTTCACTTACCTGCATATAATATTTTTCGCTACTCGAATCCATAGTTCAAAGTGTGAACCTATCCCCTTCTTAATAGCCCCTCCCCTCTCCTTATAAAGAAAAAAAAATCTGTTAGTGAACCTTTTCCTCTTTATTCCTCTCACCCTGTGTGTATTTATAACCAGGTCCTGTGTATATTTATAACCAGATAGTGTGTATTTATAACCAGGTCCTATGTATATTTATAACCAGGTCCTGTGTATATTTATAACCAGGTACTGTGTGTATTTATAACCAGTCCATGAGGTTCGCTTACCTGGATACAATATTTTTCGCTACTCGAATCCATAGTTAAAAGTGTGAACCTATCCCCTTCTTAATAGCCCCTCCCCTCTCCTTATAGAGAAGGAAAAAAAAATCTGTTAGTGAACCTTTTCCTCGTTATCCCCCCCCCCCCCCTTCACCGCTACTTCTCATCCCATCAGAGAAACAAACACGACTCTAGCAAAATGTTGCATATTAAATACTAGTATGGTACTGTGTGCTACCATCTGGATTGTTTTGGGAACTAGCAATGAGTGCTTAATTTTCTGTTACGTTGGTTAATGTTAAAAGCTTTAAAAAATATCTAATTAAAATTTCAGCATTATGGCTTCCAGGGGTACAGAATTCAATACTATTATTGTTTAAAATTTTATAACTTCCTAAATAGTGGAAGTTAGTTTCGATAGACAGACACACAGAGAGACCGATCTTTTTATTTTTATTATTATATATGATGATAATAATTGTCAGAAAATGGGAGGTAGCCCAATTTACTGCAAATACAAATATCAATTTTAAGACCAACAACAGACTCAAGGCCCAACAGGGTTGGTCGAGTAAATGAAATATACTTAAATATAAATAGAATTTGTATATATAACACAAAATACAAAAATTGATGAAAAACATAATAGAAAATTTGTATATTTGCTGTACTGTCTGCTTATAATGATATTGGTATATTACAGTGACAAATAATATTTACCACACAAGGATATAGAGAACTGTGAGCTGAGTAAACTGTAAAGATAAGAGTTTCATTTATTAACTCAGTGATTCTCAACCTGTGGGGCGCGAGCAAACAAGAGGGAGGCGCGAGAATATCCAAGAGAAAATACAATTAAAAAAAAAATTATCTGATTGAAAGGAAAGCACACATACACATAGAAAACAAAATACATTTCGACATATTTAACAAATAAAGTAAAACAACTTACTAAATCAAAACTTACTTAATCAAAACATACTAAATTAAAAACAAATTTAATAATTATTAGTGACTTCCTTGGCATGTCTTGCAGAGCCAAGTTTTTCGAAGGAAGGCTTAATATTTGGAATAGCCATTCTCAGTTATGTTTCTTTATTTAGCCGAGATCTATATTTTGTCTTCAAAGAAGCCACAGCAGAATAACCAGTTTCACAAAGGTAGAATGTTGAAAATGGTGATAAAATGCGACATACCCTTGTTTTTAATACAGAAAAATCATCCTCTACTCCTGCCTAAAATTCAAATAATGGTTTATTACTAAATTGTCTTTTGATTTGCCACTTGCCGTGAAGTCTATGAATTTTTCTTTCGCATCAATTGAGTGTCCTTCGGGAGTCTTATGAAATGGATCCCTAACCCACTTGTAACTTGCTATTAGTTTGTCGTCAGCATGAAAATACTTTTTAAAATTCTTTGGCAGCATTCTAAATGATTTTCAATGGTTACAAAAACAACTTTTACATGTTCTTCTTCAGCCTTGTAAGTTTTAGTATAATCATCCACATTTGCAAACATTGCTAAGTTCTTTTTCTTTAAATTTCTGCTCCACAATTCCAATTTTCTACAAAAAAGCATTAACTTTGTCACTCGTATCCAACATATGTGTATTTGCTCCTTGGAGTTGAAGATTCAAGTTATTTAATTTCTCAAATATGTCAACCAAGTAGCTCAGTTTCATCACAAATAAACCATCGCGAAAATTCTCGGCTTCCGGTCTGATTTCTTCTTCTAGGAAAATGGCGATATCGTCTCTCAATTCATAAACACTTTGCAAAAATTTCCCACTTGATAACCTTCTTGCCACGCAATAAAATAGTTACGCTGAATGTACTGAACCCATGTCTTTACGAAGTGCGGAAAAGATTCTCGATTTCAGGGGTCTCATTTTCATATAATTTACTACGGTCACAACCGTAGTCAACACAATATTCAGACCAGGACTCATTTCTTTCAAAGCCAAAGCTTCTCTGTGGATCATGCAATGTGTCCAGACGCACTGAGGCGATTTTTGTTTTACAAGTGCTTGTATACCTTGGAATCTTCCGGACATTGAACGAGCACCATCGGTGCATATTCCAACGCAATTTTTCCATTCTATGTTTGCCTCGTTCATAAAATCATTTAAAATAGCAAATAATGCGAGCGCTGTTGTTTGGAGTTCTATTGGTTTGCAGAAAAGTAGTTCTACTACTGACATATTATCACAAAATCGAACATAGGCAATTAAATGAGCATCTTTATTATTATCTGTTGCTTCATTAAGCTATATTGAAAACAATTTTTCACACAACTTCGAGAAAAGCTGACACTATACATCTTCAGCTATATCACCAATTCGACGACCAACACTATCATTTGAAAGAGGTATGGACTGCAATTGTTTTGAAAAATTATCTCCAAACATAGTTCCTATAATCTCAATTGCAGCTGGCAAAATAAGCTCTACACCAATGGTGTGAGGTTTTTTACATCTGGCTATTTTATGTGAAACTTTGTAAAATGCAATTAAAGCTTTTTTATTCACAGACAAAGTTTCGTTAAAAAATGATTTTTGCTTTTTATATAATTTTAATTTTAATTCGAAGAATTTTCTGGGTTTGTTGACGTACTCACTATGAAGCTTTCCAAATGTCGTTGAAGTTTATTAGGTTTCATACTGTCTGCGGCCAATATTTTGGAGCAAATGAGGCATCAAGGGCCTTTCTTCTTCATTTACTTCAGTACTGGTAAACGCAAAATTTAAGTATTCTTGAGAATAGTTTCTTGATTTTATTTTCGAAACCAAACTCGTCTGTGTACTTGTTGATGCTTAACTATCATCTAATGCTCGCTTACTTCCGGTTAAAAATTTATCCATGAGTCTGCATAAATCTGCTGTCGTGAATATTTAATATAGTGAATTGACAACATATATAACATATATTGAAAACATATATAACTTTCGATAGCGATAGATTCGATAGCTATAGAAGGATCGACTCGAATGAGACTGGCTGGAATTGAAACTTGTATTATCGAATATTTTTCTTCTTTCTATGAGAAAAAATTTGTTCTGCGCATGCTCGGGACGGCATCGGTCATGTTCACCGTCCGCCTGGCAAAATGCCAGATGTGGTTTCTCGCCAACGTTGGCTCTCTTTTACTCTTGTTTTGGTCGTTAGTTAAAAATAATTTGAAAACTGAATCCAAATACTCAATATACATTATTGTTGTTTACATTTTATTGTAAGCGGGGGCACGATGAAAATTATGATTGAAAACTGGGCCGCGAATACTGAAAGGTTGAGAAACACTGTATTAACTCTTAGAGTCACACGATTTTCAAGAAAATAAAAACACTAGCTGCACATTTTTGCTGTTGTACAAAATGAGGGGAAAAAAAATAGTAATAATTCATTTTGATTATTTAACATAAAACATTACTCAAAATAAGACAAAAAAAAATTCAATAAGTCCTTTTTTACGGGGAGGGGAAATGAACCAAAGTAAAGTGAAACTTTGCAGAAGTACCAGCACAAGGGCAAAGAACTTTAAGTAGCAAATAATATATTTATACTCTTATAGATTTGAAAAAACATCCCAAGTTATCTAAATTACGGAAAAATGAGTAATACAATTCGAGTTCACGTAGAAAACATATTTTTCATCATATCCCTCTAAAACCAATTAAAGGTAGGAAAGAGGTTAGCTTATATAGTACTTTGTTATTTAGAAAATATATCTAACAAAAAAGTCGTAGAAAATTATAGTAAATGTAAAATTTTAAAACTGGTGGTTACATTTCTTGAAAAACTGATTAGAATTAGGAATATGAGCATGCCATCTATTGGCAACTGAGAGAATTATTTAACTTTAGAAATACCGGGTGATCCAGAAGTCAGGACCAACTTTAAAAATGAATAATTCGAAAATGAAGCAAGATAAAAAGATATTGTTTGCACCAAACGCATGAAAAATAAACCGGGTGTTGTGTCGCAACATAATAAAAAATAGTTTTTTAGCCGACCAACAGATGGCGCTGTAGTGTGTTATGTCACGAAAAGCTGATTTAGAAAAAAAAATTAGATTCCTTACAATTCAGCTTTATTACAGTTAATTAATTACAGTAAATGTTCAATGTGCTGTCCATCATTCAGAAGTACAGCTGTGAGACGAGTGACCACACCATTCACAGCATTTATGTGCATTTCGTGCGTTATGGCAGACACATGTTGCCGGATGGCATCTTTAAGTGCAGCTAATGATGCCGGTCGGTTGCGGTACACCTTTGACTTCAAGAATCCCCACAGCCAAAAGTCGCAGGGTGTGAGTTCGGGAGATCCTGGAGGGCATGCTTGCTTAAAGGCGCGACTGATAATGTGATCATCCTCAAATGTTGAACGTAGCAAGCGTTGCACAGACAGAAAAATATGAGGTGGAGCTCCATCCTGCTGAAAGGTGACTGTTTGGAGTGCCTGTCTCGCTTGCAGTTTAGGAATAATGTTGTTCTGTAACAGTGCAGCATATCGCGGACCAGTGACGGAAACTGTTTTGAAACCCGTTTGTGTCACACAAATGGGTCTTCAAAAAAAAAGGGATCAATTATGAAATCAGCAGTGAAGCCACACCAAACGGTCACTTTAGGCTGATGCAAGGGTACCTCCACAAATGCATGTGGATTGTCCGTGGCCCACACACGACAGTTGTTGGTGTTAACAGTGCCAGACAGTGTGAAATGCGCTTCATCTGTCCAAAGCACGTTGTGAAGCCAGTCGTGCTGCTCGTCCATCTTATTGAATACGAAATTCGTAAAATCTCGACGACATTCAAAGTCAACAGGTTTCAGTTCTTGGTTATGTTGCAATTTGTAAGGATATCTTTTCAGAGTTATTCGCAGCGCTCTCCAGACACTTCCGTACGACACTCCTGTCTGCATCGAAACTTCTCGAACACTGCACTCTCCTTGTGCAGTAACCGCCGACATGGCTTGCCTCGTCTGCTCCACTGTCGTTGCAGCAGCAGCGGCTGTTGAGGGACGTCCACTTCTTGGCCGTGAAGTCAACGAACCTGTAGCTTCAAATTTCTTAATCAGTTCGTTCAAAGCAGACGGCGTTATAGGTCCCTTGCTCTCTCGCATACCTTTCATGTAGCGATATCCTCGCAATGCCGCACTGGCACTTTCCGAATCCTTATAAAACAGTTTAACAAGGAGGGCTTTCTCAACTATGAACAGCATTTCGATGCATATACGCTTCGACTAAAACCTTTTGCGTTTCCTCCTTTTATATCGGTTGTTGCTTCGCATAATCCTACAGCTGAACTCCTCAAGCGCCATCTGTTGGCGTGCAGAAAAGTTATTTTTATTATGTTGCGACACAAAACCCGGTTTATTTTTCATGCGTTTGGTGCAAACGATATCTTTGTATCTTGCTTCGTTTTCGAATTATTCATTTTTAAAGTTGGTCCTGACTTCTGGATCACCCGGTATATTTCATTTATTATGCGTCTATTTAATAGTCGTCGGTTTTCATACTTACCTCTTTAGGTACGAAAATACTATTATTTGCATATTACAGGTAAAACATTATTATTTCCATAATAAAATAAATTTTTTGTGTAATATATATATATATATATATATATGCAATAGAAGTCTCTTTTTAGAATCGACATTAAGTTATTAAATTTTCTTTTTACAATCCGCAGTTCTATTTTTAATTCATTCAACAACTTATTTCGATAACTACCCATGCCCAATTAACTGTGTGAGATATGCGGTGTCAGTGTATTTGTTATTCGTGTCCCATAACTAGTATTCCGTCTTGGCGTCACTATACTTACCTTCTCACTTCGATTGTTTATAAAACACCCTTGCTAACTCAGCGATTCTCACGGTTTAACCAAACGTTGCTTTACCATGCTCTCTATTCGACAATAATACCACATTCTATCCTTTTCCAACATGTATATCAGACGTAACTTTCACGCTCTCTCTCTCCGTGCTATTTTAATAAATGTAATGTATTGTTCAAAATGACTCTTCACTGTTCCATGACCACACTGCAAAACTTTAATTAAAATGTGAGTATATTTCAATATATATATATATATATATATATATATATTGATTCTTTCATTGTAACTTTGAAAAGCAATTACGTTGAAACTGAAATTTTTCTTACGTAACTTTGTGTATAGGAGCGTAACTCTTAGAGTAATTATCAGAATCTTATAAAAACCATTTTTTTCTTCACCATAATTTCATTTTCCACTGCTGTCGCTTTCATTATATATGTGAAAAAAAAGTACGTTGAAATTAAAAAATTCCATTGAGAAGAAAATTTGTAGCAATTACAATATAATCTCCATGCCACGTAAAATTTGTTGCAATTACAATATAATCTCCATGTCACGTGAATCCAGAAATAAATGAAAGGATGATCGCGCACCTAATTAATTTATACAACATTCTGATTTCCATATCACGTGAACAGAAATAAATGAAAAGATGAACACGCATCTAATGAATATATACAATAATCTACTTTCCATACCATGTGAACAGAAATAAATGAAAAGATGCACGTGCAATCTAATTGATCTCAATTATATGGCACCATCTTACAGATTTACAGAATTTAGCATTGATCTAGGAATTGTATTCTCCATGATATTATTAGGGTGGCCTTAGTACATTTGATCAGCAATTTTCAAAGAGTGAGCATGTAAGTTATTAGTTCCAGCTGACTGGCTGTGCCTAATAAAACTGTTGAATAAGTTTTAGACGTACTTCAACTTCAAATTTTATAAATTACTAGCTGAATACCCGTGCTGCGCTACGAAATTTTTCCTTGTGCATTTTAGCAATCAAAAGACATTAATTTATTCATTTCAGACGCTTGCTTCCATTTCGATCCCGACAATTTGAATTATCAAAATAGGAACTTTCCTTTGTTGATATTTTTTCCAAAATTAATAATTGAGACTATATTGGAAATGAAACATTTGAATATCCCTCGTTTAGAACCCTTTGGATATTTTTAATAATTTTTAATAACTAATTTCTTCTATATTTGCCCTTCTTATTATTTGCCCCAAATAACAGAATTGTGATAACATTGGAAACATTTTGGATATCCCGCGTTTGGAACGTTTAACCCCTTTTCCACCTCTTAAATGAGAGTTAATCTTAATCGGAATAGCTTACTTTTTTTATGTTTGGCTTTTTTGTCAATTGCACGAATTTTCAATGTTGTGACCATGTGGGAAATGGGACATTCGAATATCCTTCGTTTGGAACGTTTAACTCCTTTTCCACCACTTAAAGTGGGTTAATCGAGATTGGAATAGCTTAATTTTACTACGTTTGTTGACATCTGTATCAATTTTCATAATTGTGACCAAATGGGAAGTGGGACATTCGAATATCCCTCGTTTGGAACGTTTAACCCCTTTTCGACCCCTTAAAATGGGTTAATCGCTATCGGAATAGCTTACTTTTTCTATGTTTACCATTGTTAATATATGCACAAATTTTCAGAGTTCTGACCAAATGGGAAGTGGGACATTCGAATATCCCTCTTTGAACGTTTAACCCCTTTTGACCCCTTAAAGTGGGTTAATCGAGATCGGAATAGCTTACTTTTTCTATGTTTACCATTGTTGATATGTGTACCAATTTTCAAAGTTGTGGACATGTGGGAAGTGGGAGAATTAGTGATGAGTGAGTGAGGGCTTTGCCTTATATATATAGAAATTTCCTACTTTGAATTAGATATCCTCAAGGTATGAGTTCATTGTTTCCTTCTCGAAGAGTTTTTACTGAACAGGTGCTCCAAGCGGTCAGTTTTTAAGAATTCAGTTGCTTACACGGTGTGAGATTTTAGTATTCTTTCGTCACCAGTTTTGTTTATAGACAAATCCCTTTGAATAAAAATGAGCCTATTTAATTACTAAATCAAAAATCATGCCAATCATCGCGTCACAGTTTTTGTCACCACGATTTTCGTTCGAGGGGATTTCTCGGTCAAGTTTTCCTGTTAAGTCTAGTTTTAGGCTTCTTTAATCCGACCACATGGAATATTGGAATTAGCTCTACTTCTGCCACGTGCCTGAATTTCTGAATGAACTAGACGGGCAATTTTTACGTAAGATAATCTCCTCTTTATCTTTGTAGGGTTTTGTTTTATTGAGATTCCGGTATTGCATCCCGGCCAAAGGGTGGCATTGTTTGTCCCTAGTTGGAACAATACCTGTTACTCAAATTTCTGGAGCGGTCGGCACTACTTCAGTGTTGGTCAGCGTAAGGGTCTTGAGTGGCTTCTTTCTCTCAATTTGTTTCTCCTTTTTGAAGATTTTATTTCTAACTTTTGCTATCATGGCGTCTGAGCAGAACAAACTCCACCTCATCGAGAATTTAGTCGGACAATTGCTTAAGCTTCTGACTAATATTACTCCAAGCATTAGTGATCCTAATATTAAATCTGAGTTATTGTCTGGAACTAAAACTCTTTCCGATATGACGACTGAAATTTTTGGTCCAAACCAAGGCGATGTATTGGGCACAAAACCCTGCCTAATCACGACAACACTGTTAAATTTATCTGGTAATGATAACGTCAACTCATACGATATTAACTCCAGCAACCCGCTTATTTTATGTGAGGATAGCGATGCAAGCTCGGATTTGGAGTCTACATCTCATACCAATTGCACTCCTTCGGAATCCAACAAGACAATTGAAACCATTTCAACTGTTGAGACGGCGTCTACTTCAAAGGAAGTTCTAAAGCTACCACAGGGGAAACATCCCAACCAGATATTTAACAATAGAAATGTTGTTACCCCTTCTAGAGAGTTTGTTAACAAGCACTGCTCTCCCAAATTCATCAGCAGAAACAGACAATACCTGTTTCACTAATACTGATATTGGCACCTCAGATGACTCAGTACAAGACAACTTAAACTGCAGTCACCGTTTTCTTAGAAACAAAAAACGTTTGTTTACTCCAGACGAGTTTAAATCAAAAATAAAAAGTAATAAACAAAAAAAGGCATCTGTGGCGACATTAGGTAACGCCGAAGTAAATGATTGCACCTTTCCAAATCTTTCAATCATGGGTCCTCCTATCCAAACCAAATCTACAGGCCCCGACCAACTAGCATTAAATGAAGCTAGCTACACATTCCATACTCAAGAAAATGATTGCAATGCAGCTCAGTCCATAAACACTACTCCGTTGTTTGTTTCAAACACTGACACAACTACTACTGGAGAAATTGAGCAAACAGAAGAAGTAGAAGACAATGAGGGCTTTGTCCTGGTCTCCAACCGCACTAAAACTACTCCCATTATTGTCAATGACGCTAACATAAACTGGAAGCGCATCAATTCCATGCTAAGAGAAAAGGAATTCGTTGGATACGTTGGTAAAACCACTGGCAAAAATTGCTTTAACATCAAATCTAGGGATGAGGCTCAACAGAGAGCTATTACCAAATTACTGGATGAACTTAAAATTGAGTACCATTCCTTCACTCTCCCATCTGAAAAAGTTCTTAAAGCAGTTATCAAATCCCTCCCTATAGACACTGAAGTCGTAGACATCATTGAAGATCTTATCTGTCAAGGCTTTACACTCATCAGGGTAGATCAATTTACAAAAAGATCTGAGGGAGATAAAATCCTACTTCCACTGTTCTTAGTTACACTTGCAAGAGGGGAACATAACAGAAAAATACATAACCTAACTCACCTTCTTAACTTGAAGATCTCGGTAGAGGGATACAAGGGCAGGAAGGGTATTTCCCAATGTCATAATTGCCCAGCCTTCCTTCACCCTGCATCGTCTTGCAGACGCTCACCCAAATGCGCAAAATGTGCTGGTCCACATCTAAGCTTTGCTTGCATAAAAACCAGAGATGTCACCCCCACTTGCGCTAACTGCTTAGGTCCTCACACGGCAAACTATTCAGGTTGCCTTAAAATACCCCCTTTCAATCCCCCAGCAACCAGGCAAAGGCCGGAGGAACACCAAACCAACCAGCCACCTACACGTAACTCAGATCAGTCCACGTCCACCAGGACCTTCATAAATACTTCATTGGTAAACCAGCTTACGCCAAATGGGACAAATTATGTTCAGTCGTTGTCGAACACTGGTCCAACCATGATACCAAGTCAAGTCATTCTACCTACCTCACAAGAACGTGCCAGCCCAAGTTGGAGCTCTATTGTTGCAACTCCTTGTCCGATAAACCCCATTCCACCGGATGTACAGACTCCCACTTCCCCCTCTGCTTCCCTTCCTCAGGCGAATGAGGAACCCACCCCCTCTCTCATTAATCTCCAGAAGGCAATTGAAGAGGCCAACAAAACTGCCAACAGACTGGCTGACTTGATTCAGCGGGTGCAAAACTCAAAAATAATGGAGACCTTCGAAGAAATGAAGACATCCTTAATAACTCAATCTAACAAAACTGATAATGAATAAAGTCATTAATTCCTTTCCTACTCTCATCATAACTGTATGGAACGCCAACAACGTTACAAACAAAATGGAAGAACTTAAAAACTTTCTATCTGAACACTCTATTGACATATGCGTGGTCACTGAGACCCATGCCAAACCATGCAATTCACTGGTGATCCCTAACTACCATACATACAGATGTGACAGAATACACCATAGAGGCGGTGGGTCTGCAATATTCGCTAAAAGATCTCTTTCCACTTCTCTATACAGATCATGTAACCAGTATGGGATGGAAGAAACTAATATTATTCTTGAGAGTTTTGTAAGATCCACATACATTTCATGCATCTACAGCCCTCCAGGTAACAATTTCACAAAGCAAGGACAGAACTTTCAAAGTCAGAGTTGGTCGCACTTTGTCATATCCAAGATGTATAAGGGCGGGCGTTCCACAGGGTAGTATTTTAGGCCCTATCCTCTACATATTTTACAACGCCGACTTCCTTGCTTTCAGAGATGATCACAACTCATTGATTGTCTATTACGCTGATGACACAGCAATTGCAGTTAAGTCCATTAATCCAGAACATGCTCTTGAGAAACTGAATGACAAAATACCAGAAATTGAAGAATGGTGCGCCAAGAAGGCACAAGGCGAGTCCTCCATAATTAAAGACAATATTTCATACGAAATTCTATTTGAAGATAGAATGCATCGTCCCTTTGCTGTATTTGCTCTCTCGGATGCTATGCTGACAAAAGCTTTTCAATCCTAGGTGCACGCACACCTCAGGTTCTTATTACACAAACTTACTACAAACCGTCTAGTACCTTATGTGAAAGTTGTATCGTTCTGGTACGAGTAGTAGCCTGGAGACGGAATGTAGTGAGGGAGTGTATGTACTTATATAAGGGATTCATATCCCTATTTTTGCTTTCCATATTTAATCAAGTATTAGACTATTTTCTAGATTGTCAATCTGACACATTTTTTGTCCTGTTCTGTCCCCGTTCTGTCCTGTTTTTATGTATTTTCTCTCTTTTTTTTCTATGTTAACCCCGATTATACAATTTAGATAATGCCACTCGGCAACAAATCAGATGTAGAGGTATACAGTAGCTTCGCGACGAACACCTTACCAAACCTAATATTTAAGTTCAAATTTAATTACTATATATCCAGAATTGAATTTACGCACACAAATCTACATTGCAAGCCAGTGTGTTTAAAATTCCGAACATGTTTATTCATTTTGCCACTTGTCTTTTCTTTCTATTTTACACTCACGTCGTTTCAAAGTCAAAAAGACCCTTTTGAAAGACCCTGTATGCTCTACAAATATTGATCTTTGTTGATAATACACATCAAAGGAGAAGTCAATTACGAAAACATTTCATTTTTTCCAAAGTTATTCATTTTAGATACATTAGCGCGATACTTATTCAAAGAATGCTATTGACTAAATTAAACCTTACATTCCACTTGACGTGATTCTTGAACGACAACATACCATCTTCTATGCAATATTAAGCACTATCTCCAGTAGCAGCTTACGCCTTTGTAATAAACAACCAATCTTCATTTAATAGCATCACTCTTACCTAGCGCCTATAGGTCAAATGAATTACGGGAGCCGTCAATCAAAAGGACGTCACGTGTTTCTCGAGTCTCCGCCTACTTCAAGAAGAAGCGGAAACTTTTTCACTACGTTCTTTTTAGATCTTTGTTCATCATCTCTTCAAGATCAGAAAGAGCCGGTGCTTTCGGCTTAGGGGGATTGCTTATCTTCGATAATTTTTTTTTCCTGAAGTTCAGTTTCGCAAAATAGAAATTTAATATGTGGAGTGTTTTTGTGATATTCGCTTCTGTGATTTTTGTCAATGTGGAGGCTAAGAGGATTCCTAACTGGCATTTGAAAATTGCTCAAAGTCAGGGGTGAGTTTTTTTTTTTTTTTTTAATTATTTTGCAAATAAAATTCTACTTAATTAAGGGGAGTTGGAAACGAGTTTTTTTAAAAAGATATCAAGTTTGCTTATTTAACATATTTTAAATTTCCGATTTATATAATTTCCAATCATTTATCGGTCTTTCCTGTAATCTATTTAGAAGTACAAACAATATTTTTACATCTGAAAAAGTAAAATTAGAGCTATGTTTTTTTTTTTTTTTTTTTTTAAAGAAACTTTTTTTTATTTTTTTATTTAAAATGTGTTTTTTTCAATGTTAGATGTACCTTTCTCATAGATTTCCATGCATTTTAATGCAAAGTTTTATACAAGTTCTATATACGACTACGTAGAAACTGATGTGATCTTTTGAAAGCAACTTGCATACTTTTTCAAAATCTTTTTTTTATCAAAAATGTAAATTTTTGATAAAATTGAGTTGACTTAAGGAAAACAATTTTAAAAAATATCTCTAGCAATTTTCTTTAAAACCTAATTTTAGTGAAATAACAAGTGTTCATTTCTTATACAGAAAAAAAAATTCAATCTTGTATATGTACTGTATTATGAGAAATAGTACATCAAAATATGGCAATTTAACATTGTTAGTATAAGGAGCTTCATATTCCTCTAAAGTGAGAAACTAGACGCTATGTACCACATACAGGAACATAATAGCATTGTCAGTTGTCTTAAATCAAATTAATTTTTACGCAACCGTTAAAAAAAGTGACAGTTTAAGAATAAAAAATTATGTTTTTAATAATAATAAATATCATGGACCGAAACACGAGAAAAATATGAAAGTAAATTGTATAATTTGTCCTAGCCAAAATGTGTCTTGAATTATTTCAATTGGCATTCACTTAATATTAACAAAAGTGGGTTAAATTTACAACAATGAAATTTTATTAAATTTTGCAATGTAAAATGGGCGATGCAAAATATATGTTTCCTATTTATTCTTGTAATCGGAAAGGGGTATTATAAAACTGCCTTTACATTTTTCCCACGATATTCATCTTTTTTTTTTTTTTTTTTTTTTTTTTTCCATCCATATTGAAAGTATTAAAAGGATATACGGTTAAAAATACACATTTTTAGTTTCAAATTAAATAGCTTCGTTTTAAATTCTAAATTTCAGACCAGCTAACCCGGTACTTATAAGGTTTTCTGTATAGATTCTAATACATATATAACTAATATATAAATATATAACTTATATAATTATCACGATTGTGTTAACAAATATTTATATTTCTTCTGGCAAAGCTTTTCTCATGTTGTGATTACTGAAATTATAAGCTATTCTTCCTCTTTCGTTTTCATGTAACGTTAGCAGAACTTGTATTTACAATACTTCGTAAATGTTTCGACTCTTACAACATTTTCCTCTCGGAATTTTTAAATTTGCCATATATTTTAATGGTATTTCGGCGTATAATAAAAAATACAATTTTTAAACAATTTAAAACATGATATTGAATAGTGTTTAAATCAGAGGTTCTCAAACGTTCTTGGGACTTGACCTACTTTTTTAGAAAATAGATCCACTGCCAATCCTTGTTTATCGTTAAAATTTATAAATTAGTTTTTAAAAAAAATCAGCAATAATTTAGTATTAAAACTGCCTGGTGAGCTGATTATTAACCTTATCAATAGTATTCTTGTTATTTAGGTATTTTTTTACTTTAAATTATCGTATGAAAAAACCCTTTTTAAAAACAATTTCAAAAGTTTTCGCGACCCAACGAAATAATCAGGAAGGTGTAGGGGGCCATGACAATGAAAATTAAAAAAAGGAGTAATTTGTAATGAAAAGGGTTCATGAGAAATATTGGCATTTTTATAAGCTGTATAGCACCAAAGAGTAGGATTGAGTTTGAAATGGGAGGTAAATGGGAGGCAAAAAGCATATAAATACTGCACTGTCTTAGTTTTTTAGGTTAATTATTATGAACAAGTCATAACTTATAAATACACAGAAGACTTATTTTTCAGCTTAGTGTCTTTTTAAATAGCTTACATATTGTTGTATAGCTATTATATTTGTAGAATGGAAAACACATATTTTTTTCATATTTAACAAAACACTTTAACTCAAAATAAAGTTAATTTCACAAAATATGGATAGAATGAGTGTACAAAAGTCTATCAATAAAATATTAAAAAAATAAATGAGTTAAGGACATAATAAAATATGTGTGAGGATGGCAATCACATGCACCATATTTTAGCAATAATAAATAAGTTATTCAAACTTTCTTTTCAATTTGAAATTTAGATCATAAATTCATCTAAGAAAAGAATATACAATATAATATGACTAAACAGAATTTTCTATAATATGACTAAACAGAAGTTTATATAATTAAATAATATTAAGGATGGTAATTACAGCAATAAAAAGGTTTTACTAGCCATCAGTTTCAGTAATCCTAATTAATATGTATAAAAATATTTCGAAGCGGTATTATTAATCCCTTTACAACCCTAAAATGGCTGCTGCTACCAAAATATGTTATATGAATCAGTAGTGTCTTTTAGTGGTAAAAAAAAAAATGTAAAAACCATTAGCTCAGTGTTGGATGGTAGTGACAAAAAAAAAAAAAAAAAAAAAAAAAAAAAAAAAAAATTGCACTATGCAAAAGGTTGCTACAGAAAGAGATATGAGGATTTAAAGAATGTAGACAATTGAAAACAGTTTGTATTTAATGGTAAATTGTTGTTCAATATTTGATGTTTTTAATAATGGAAGTGTCTAAAATCAATCCAATTTTGCACCATTTTGCAATTTCAGTTTCAGTTTTAAGATCAGTTTTGCTGCATTTGTACCAGTATATATGTATGGTTAAAATTTCCATTTACTTAACTTCAAGTAACAAAAACATAAAATAAATTCGTTGAAAACATGGGCAAGCTGCCCAACATTCTTTTCTAACTAATAATAATAAAAACTGAAATTTTTTTTAAGTATTAAAAAAAATTAAAATTAAAATTTTTGATTTCTGCCCTCTCTTTCCTCAATATTTGTAGGGCTTTTAAGGTAATTTCTCTATGGGAGGTTAGTTTTTCATTGAAATGTATTGTAATTTATCAATTATTAGAGTAGTTGTCAGAAAAAAAATTTAATTGGTGAAACATAACAGTCAAACAGCAACTCTTATAAAACAAATAGAAATGCATTGATATTAAGAGAATTTCGGATTTTTCCAACATATAAACATTTGATTTTGCCTTAACAATTGAAAACACATTTGTTTTGCAAAGTATAAAAATCATTCATTCTACTGAATACCTAGGAATGTATATATATATATATATATATATATATATATATATATATATATATAACAAATTAAAAATAACTTACTTCCCAGATAGTACAGCAGTATTGGTCAATATCAGGAACAGAGGTTTTATGAAGATTGACTAATGCTGGCTAAAACTCGAATATCTTTCCAAACTATACGATTATTTTAAAACTAAACTTGTCAAAAATATCACACATCTTTTTTTGCCCTCCGTCCTTTCTTATAAATAAAATATTTAAATTTTAAAACTGTGCATCAATATTTCCGAACTTCCAGTATATTTTTTCCGGCAATGGGTGAGATTGGCCAATATCTGTAACAACGGTTGGTTTACAACGTTTCACTTCGGGATTTACCAATGACGAGCGACATTGGCCAGCGTTGTTGTGGTTTTGGGGCTCTTTGAAAATGGTAGATTTGAATTAGGCCTCACCACGTCCGTTTCGAATAAGGCCTCGAAACGAATCGGAGATGTGTTTCATTATATTTCGGTTGGCCATCTGGCATTCTCATGAAATGCCTATGAAAGGTGCGAAGTGTTAGTCTTTTCACGGGCGCTGGCTGGATAATTTTTCAGGGAGGTTCATATCGTACTGTAGGGAGAGCAAAATGGTTAAATTCTGTTCAAAATTCGATTTTTTTTATTTGGAACTCTCACTGAAATGTTAAAAAAAAAAAAAAAATGTATGTAATAAATTTCTGTTTTATTGAATACTTGTGGGTTGGAAACCCTCCAACATATGGCATTTCCTGTTTGAACGAGCCAATTAGACAATACATAACCCCTGGTGGAGAAGTCGTGATGTAGGAGTACGTCACGACGGAAACTTGGAAGGATTCTGGATGTTTCCTAAATAGATGTTGCTTATTAAAGTTAAAAGTATAATTAACTACTAATGCCTCATCATTTAGCCCCATTAGCCTTCCCATATACTTTAAAACTTTTTCATGCTCCTATTATCCAGTGATTATTACCATTATACATTTAATTTACAAATTCCAGTGGGGTACAAATGCGTCCCTTTGTACCTTGATTTTGGTATCCATGAATCGTTTCATGCTTTGTGTAAAAAAGAAAGCATTCTATAAAATACTTAAGCCCGATTTACACGCTACCAGTCGGGCCTCCAGTTTAGTTCGTCAGTTCTGTGACGTCAGCTAAGCAACCGTGGCTCCGTCTATCGGTGATCACGGGAGAGCGCACGTGATTGGTTGATCGGAGTCACCGGCGCCAGTAAATAGAAAATGTTTGGTTTACTGGAACCTGTAGCCTGGTGAAGTCACATGACGTCACTGGCTGGCGATCTAAACTGGAACCTTGACTGGTAGCGTGTAAATCCAGCTTTAGGTATTTTATAGAACACCGGCTTTCATACTTGGTCGGTAACATGAACAATTAATCCTTGATGCCATCATTAAGAAAATGAATTAAAAGCCGGAAGACGAAAAACATTGACGATTTTTTCACCCTCAGAGAATAAATGAGGAAGTAAAAAAAAAAAAATTACTAATGAATCTCCCTAGAATAGTATCCACGGAACTACTTTTCATAAGGCCTTGTCTATTGTGGAAACTGTATCGAGTTGCGAGCTCAACTCGGCTTGAAGGTTGAATCGATTGAAGGAAAAACATGCGGAAACTACCGCACCAAGTGTTTAATTAGATTTAAAAAAAAGTATGAGATTTCTCTCACGATAACAGAACTAATTAAGAAGATGTTATTTAAATATCCGAATCTTGTTTAAGAGATCCTTATCTGCTGTTTCTTGATTGGGGTTTTTGGAGAGAATATCCGAAAGTGCGTATTTCGGTAGCTGCTCCTTCTTCAGAGTGATATATTAGTAAAAGAACTTTTAGAAATGTCATAATTCCTGAATGTTTCATAGTAGGATAATTTGGTTTTCACAGAGTATCCGAATCTTGTTGAAGAGATTCTTATCAACTGTATTTTTTTTTTTTTTTTTTTTTTTGAAAAGAATATCCAAAGTACGTATTTCAGTAGCTGTGCTTTATACACTGATACATTAGTAAAACAACTTTTTGAAACTTGATCATTCCAAAACATTTCATAGTAGGATAATGCGGATTTCACGGAATATCCTAATCTTGTTGAATAGATCCTTATTTATTGTTTCTTAATTATTTGTTTGGAGAAAATGTAGGAAAATGCATATTTCAGCTCCTATGCTTTATGCACAGGGAAATAATAGTAAAAGGGCGTTTAGAAATTCGATTATTTTCGAACGTTTCAAAGTAGGATAATGCGGATTTCATAGAATATCCGAATTTTGTTTAATAGATCCTTATCTTTTTATCTTGATTTTTTTTTTTTTTTTTTTTTTTTTTTTTGAGAAAATATAGGAAAATGCGTATTTCAGTAACTATGCTTTATGCACAGTGATAAATTAGTAAAAGAACTTTTATTGTCGTTGAACCTTTCATGGTAAATAATGCGGTGTTCACAGATATAGTAAGAAAAATATTTTTTTTTTTTCTTCTAGACAAATTAAAAATAAGGTAAGTTTACCAATAAGTCCAACTTAATGATGGATAATTTTTTATACTGAAACCTCTCATTGAATATGATCTAAACTTATACGCTTGGTTTGAGTATTAAATAACACGGAAAAAAATCTAAAGTTCACATTCCTTTCAAAAGCATAAATTCTAAATAAAATAACAAAAATAGCAGCAAACAATAGAGTGCAGGATTTCAGCTGGAAAGATCATCTTCAGGTAGTAGTGGATAATTGTTGGTTTCTCCCTGTAAAATTTCCAAAAATGGTTTGAGAAATCTTCATAAAAGAATTTACAATTTACTCAAAATTTGAGCGTATGTTTTTTTCATTCCATGACATTTCAAAAAACAGCTTTAAAATTGTGATTTTTGTTTGAAAGCAGAAACCATTACTAAATGTATTTATACATACACATAGCCAAAGTATATATATATATATATATATATATATATATATATATATATATATATATATATATATATATATATATATATATATATATATATATATATATATATATATATATATATATATATATATATATATATATATATATATATATATATATATATATATATATATATATATATATATATATATTTTAAGTTAAATTTTAAACATATTCATTTACTATCAGCCATATTGTCGTAATTTATCGTTAATATTTAAATGCATTTTACTCCAGAGCGTTTTTCTTTCATGTATGACTCAGTAAAAGTTCAAATTTTTCTCTCCATTTGGATTTCAGGCAATAATTCTTTTTGTCAAACCCAACCAATATTTTATTTAACAAAACTATGAAGAGGTTTTTAAATTACTGAACTTGGTTTTAAGTAAAAACTCTTCATAATTTTTTTCACAACACTTTAATCATTCTTAAATAGAAATTTTCTAAGCTGTAATTAAAATGTAAAGAAAAAAAAATTATAACGACATTTAATTTTTTATTTTTTTTTAAATAAATTTTCAGTTACTTTAATTGCAGAATATTGTTCGTAAGTGTTTTTATAAAAACCTACTTTTTTCATTTTAAAATACAGCTCGGAAAATGTCAATTATATAATGATGAAAGTATTGTGAAAGCGTTTAGAAGTATTCCAAGTTTCCTGTTTTTCAGGGAAAAAATAAAATAATTGGATTTGACATGCGAATCTACCTTAAGCTAGTGTGTAATTAAATTTTTGTATTTTTATGGTTTAAAAATTTATTCAAATATATATATTTTAAATTTTGGACATTTATGATAGTACCAGTACTTAATTCGTGTGCATTGTCTATTCGAGGGTAGAACGCCAATTAGAGGTCGGAAACATCGATCAAAATAAATATCGATTTTATATCGTTGCATAGGAAAAAATATCGATATATCGATACATGATTTTTTTTTTTAATTTGATTTTCAATTTTGCCGGAAGCAAACTTTTTCGGGGATTTCTACTTTTCATGATAGCATTTTTGTAAGGTGACTACTTTTTCAAATGAAATGGATCTATTACAAAAAAAAAAAAAAAGTTATATTTTCGCTTATATGGTGCTGTGATTTTAAGAAAAATTTAGGCAATTTTCAATAGCTTTTAAGTATATGGCAAAATATTGAATATTGGTGAAATTTTAACTGTCTCTCAGCCAAGTTCAAACTTTAGTTTTGAAGTTTTTGAAAAGGGAATAAAGAAAATTGAAAAAACACATGGAACTACAAAACAATCATCAAAAAACTAAAAATGTTTGAAAATATCGATATATCGGTGATTTTTATCAATATTTTTTAAGAAATATCGATAAAATATCGTCGTATCGATATGTCACCGACCTCTAACGCCAATCCATCTTTTGCATTCGTTGATGTTGTAGGTGTAAGATAAAGAAGAATATATTCTTTCAAAAACAATAATTACGCTCAGGGGAGTAGAAAATAAAATTTCGGAAAAGATTTTAATGTCATGTCCAGTCTCTAACTTTTTCCTATCCCAAACGTGCTAACTCCAGTTTTGGTCTCAAATAATTTTTCAGTACATCTGAATACCAGGACGAGAAGATCCATCGATCAATAAAAGCTGCAACTTTGATACTGAACACAATATTGAATGAGCAGTCTGAATAAACACTACTGAACAGCAATACTGAATGAGTGATACGCAAAAGCGTTAAGGGGACATGGTACACTTCAAACTCTTTTTTTATTTAAACGTTTAAAATTATAATTTTTACATATTTGGAAGTAATACTAAGTATAAACAAAATTTTACTAAAAAAAAAAAAATTCACATAGTGCTCTAACTTTTCAAATTTTTTTTTTAATTTTTTTTTTTAAATTCATCAAATTTCATATTTGATCCTACTTTTCATTTTTCAATACTTTTTCGGATTTAAAAAAAAATAAAAAAATTCTAGTAATATACTATAAATGTTTAGCCATCGGATTTGCAATAAGTAAAATAGTTTTCGTGAAAAACGATAACTACTGTACTTATAGGTAAAAAAAATTAAAAAAAAGGATATATTTCAACATTTAAATTTGTAAATATATATATATATCATTCAAAATTCCTTGCCTATTTTTGTCAAATAGATATTAAGAATGACACTCAAAAAATGTCCTGTCATTTCGTCCATATTTCCTGAAGTTTTAGCATTTTGAGTAAGATGGGAATTTCAAAAATCACGAACTGAGAAAAATGCTTTCGAAATATCAAAGGAGCTATTGCAGTATTGCTAATTTTTCCATAAAAATATAGTTTTTCTGCAATTGCAGTAATCGGAACAGCTCAAAAACTTACCAGATAGCTTAATAGTTTAATAAAATATATATTAGGAACATAAAAAAATAAACGTATTTACCAGTAATCTATTACTTAAAAAAGACTGATATTAATTTTTGCTTTAAGTTTTTAATAAATCATATTTTTAATGTGTTTACCTTTTCTGAATTACTTAAAGCTCTTGAGATATTGTCTGACGTATTATGAAAAGTTGCAAGGTTTCATCTAAAAAAAGTGGTTTAAGAGTACATTTTTTTCCCGTCTTAAGCGAGATTTCGTGATAAACGAATAAATCAATGATAAGTTTAAACTCATCGTAAGGAAAACTGCTTTTACTTCGTGTTAAACGGGATTTCCTCTTAAGCGATTTCGCGTTAATGGAGTTTGTAAAATCACGACCTTCAATTTTGGACAATCCTAGTTCCAAACGACAAAATGGCTTTTTGAAGCAATTCACATATTTGTTTTTTATTTCATATATTAAATATGAGAGAAAAACAACGTAATTTAATCCAATTTTAAGATAATAAGATTTAAGGAACAAAATAAAAATTAAAAAAAAAAATGTACCGTATAATTTACCTATTAGTAGACAATTTCTAAAAATACCCTGAATCTCTTACACTCGTCTAACAAAACAAAGCTACTCTTTTAATGCCAATCTTAATAAGAGATCGTATTACAACCAAAATGCATACACACTTAACAGTCTAGTGCACATTATGTCACTGCCTAAGATAGAAAGAAGCAGACACGGTGTCGATAACAAGGACACATGTTGGATAAATTAAATTTCCGGACCTCATTGACTCAGTCCTTGTCATCAAACGTATAAACACGTGTTGGTAATGGTCCACACTAAGCAGTGTGGTGTTACTTTTCCGTTTCGTGTATGATTAACACATGAGGTTAGTTTTTGCGACCGCCACCAACTTTTTTTCTTGTTTCATTACTGCTAATGAAACTGTCACAAGGTTGCCATGTTTAATTTCAATCGCATTTAATGATAATTGTGATACACAAATGATAAAATGATGTTAATTGTGTCATTAAATAAACATTTGTTTCTGTTGTATTACACCTTCAATAAATTATACCCAATGGGTCAGGGAATACCCAATTTTAAAACCGCAACATCTTTCCGTCTAAGACCACAAATTATTGTTATTTAGACTTTGAAAGAATTATTTTTCTGTATTACTCCAATGACAACCTTATTTTTGGCGTTGGTGTTCAGATATTCTCTTTCAATGTTAAAAAGTCAGTTCCGCCTCCACATCGAAGAAGGCATTCATCTTTCCTCTTCTTCCTCTCTTCAGTTCTCACTTTCAGATAGTTATTATGCTGCCACTACAGCCTCTAAATTATTACAAATGTATGCCTAATGCTAATGTAAAAGGAAATAAAAGTTTGCTAGGAGATTTGTCGAATTTTAATAAAAACAAAAAGGTATTTAAACTATTAGATAGGTAGAACAATACAAAAATAACAACAGGATATTTGAAAAATCACTAATTCACTCAAACAATTTAGAATAAAATACTACTGTTGCGAGTTTCACTTAAATGATCAGGAAATAAAAAAAAAGAAGGGGGGGGGGGGGGATAAATAGAAAAATAGAAAAGAAAATAGAATAAAATACGACTGTTGCGAGTTTCACTTAAATGATCAGAAAAAAAAAAAAAAAAAGAGAAAAAAAGAAGAAGAAAAAAATCTTTTTCAAGCCAAAAAAATTTTGGATTAAAATCTGAACAATTACAAAGAGTTTCCAATGGTTCACAAATACCAAAAGCGCCATCATTTAGTAATAATAAAAAAACTGTGTGTGCGTTGCGAAAATGTCCGATTTTTGCTTTATGAGAGGGGGGGAGGGGCATTTCTGTGAAAACGACATTATCGCACTCGCAAATGTTCTTGAATTGTCGATTGTTCAAATGTTCTGCTGTGTTTAGGTCACCTTTTAAATGTCAATAACGGAAACTTTTTGATTTCGTTATTAACTCAAAAGCGCTGTTAACGATTTTCTTCATTAAACTATGGAGGCTATGCATAGACACGTCACTGTCAATGATTGTTTTAGCGGGAAAAGGAAAAATGCCTTGGGATTGGATAATGTAATATGAAATTCGAAATATTTTTTTTAAGTTGTATTATGATTGGTCAATAGTGAGTCCTAAGTGTTACCATACGATAGAACCCCTCTAAAACTTATATAATATTTACTTAAACTATTGTTGGGAATTTAAAAATTACAGCGGAGATATTCTAAGTATCTAAATAGATAGCGACAAACTAGATTATTTATAGAGGAGAGTGTGCTAATCGGCTAAGAATTTTTTTCAAACCAAGTTACAGCTATATTGGAAGTATCACCAGGGTTGTAGCTCTAAAATATAAGAAAGAAAAAAAACCTGGTATGCACATGTTCGATCGTGGCGTTAACCCGGACTGTAGTTTTTAATTCTAAAATGAAAATTCACAATGTATTTCATAACTTGCCGTACAAAAATAAATATTCTTAATTTACGTATTTATTTTCCCACTATTTTGTATCACAATACATGCATAAAAATTTATGAATTATTATGAATTAGTTATTAATAAAAAAAAACTGATACAAGAATCAATCCATTGACATTATTTCAAAGAAAATTTATGCAAATTTCCCCCATGTGATTTTCGTCGACATTTTCTGTTTTTTCCACTCGCGTTTATTTATCCGTTTCTCATCTCTGGTATCTTAACCAGCTGCTGACATTTTGGTTTCCTTTTTTGTATAGATGGACGATTAGTTTTAACAAACGTAAATTTTGCCATGTGTGGTGTTACGAATTTCTGTATATTTGTAAATATTTCGTAGTATTAATTATGTAAAAAGAAAAATGTATGTACATTTCGCATAAGGCAGTGCAAGAGTTTGTCTTTACTTCGCTTTCCTGCAATGCGTCTCTTAATGCTTAAAACCGAGTTTTACAGGGATAATGCTGGAAAACGAGTTTTACAAGGAGAAGGTCATTTAACATAATGGTTAATGGCAATCTCGCCAAGTTTGCAACGATTTTGGAAACTAATTTTGGTCGCCAAATTTGACGAGAAATCGTCAAATGTCGCGAAAATTGGCAACCATTTGGCGACACTTTCGGTCCTCATCTACCTGTATAAAGCTTTTCGACTGCGATCTGGAAAATTCTCCAAATTTCTATCTCTAGAAGATTCGCGAAGGATTAGCTTTCTTATATAAGGCCGGCCAAGAATTGAATGAGTTAGTTAGTTGTCTCGCAACGAGCATTTAGAGGAGTTCCGAAAGTGAACTGTATTGCATTGTCTTTTGCGACGATTTTAGCAGTTGTGTATCGAGTTTTTAACTGCTGTTTGAGCTCCATTGTTGTGTAAAGAGCTGTATTGAGTCTATTAGAAAGGAAAGTTCTGAAGTTGTAAAAGAATCTGCGATTGGTTATATTGGAATAAATTTCTTCAAGTTTTAATTTGCTTTGGCTTCAAGTCTTTCGAACCCATCCACGCAACAGTGGAATCATTACTTGGAATCTCAATTGAGATACAATTAAGTTTATGTGGCTGAAGAAGCCTAGCTCGTATTCTGAAGAGCTTACCAGAACGACTTTAGAGAGGCTGATCAATGGCATTAAAACTTCGGGAAATCTTCGTCTGCCTTTGTCCAGAAAATATCTATATGCAGACAAAGTTTTTGAAAGAGGCAAACGGAATCGTCTGCACAGTGAACTGATCGCATACTCACCAAAACCTAAACGTATTTCATCTGGCCAGTTGTTTTGGTCCAAATAAGAAATCTCCGAAACAATATTCTCTTTGACAATATTAACAATGTTATCAATTTTCAAGCGACTCCTTATAACAATTAATAAGTCTTAAAAATACTTCTAAAACCGGTAAGCAGTACATGTTCACAAAACAGTATCGGTACGACGTTCCAGCTCCACTACACCCATGAGTATCAACAACTAATACTTTGCACGCATACTATGAATTAAGGGCGGGGATTGTTTACTTAAAACTTAATTTACTCAGAACTAGGTTTTTGATGTTTAATGCACCTTTTCTCATGAACTCTTGCAGCTAAAAACAAACTTTAAACATTAAAATGTTCATTAATTATCGCTACTTACTTTAACGTGGGCTTTTCCAAAACTATTGTGTAGTTGCATAAAAAATAATTTTGAGCTAAAACATTACCAAAAAAAATTGCAAAATTCACATTAAGAGCCCATGTTAGAGTAGCAATAATCAATGCATATTTCGGTGTTTAAAGTTTGTTCCTATTTGTAATATTCCTTAGAAAAAGTGCATAAATAACATAATTCTGAGATGGTTCTGAGTTAATCAAGTTTAATATAAACAATCCCCCTTAATTCATAGCATACGTGCAGTTATATGTCTGTTTGCTGCGGATATTTTCAAATAGCTGTATGTATTCTATATCACTGTATCACTGAAAGCCGCTATCTGAAACAATTAAAAGCTCAAAACCGACACTTTTTTCAAGATTTTCAATTCCTGGATTACCTTCAGTATTTAAAAACAATAATTGGAGTTCTAAATGAAATATCAATTGTCATGCATTACATTTCTGTTGAAAGGAATAAATATAAAATCTACATAATATTTTTTGTGACCCTTCCCCCCCTCCTCTCGCTACTTTTTTTTAATTTTTAAACACTGTAGAGGTTAACTTCTCGACTCTCCATGGTGGATGTCATTCATTTATATTTCGTAGTTTAATTGAACAAAGGCATGTCGTAAAAAAAGACAACCAGATCGCCCACCCTCTTTGACGGCGGTGACTTAGTCAGAACGCACCGTAACAGCGCTGTTTTTACGATGTCGTATAAGAAAGAATCCTAACCCACGCCTTTCGTGTTATACTATGGCGGATGAAAGACAGATTGATGGTCAAGACCTTGCCGCCGCCTTCTGTTAGCGTTTAAAGTGAGAGAAAGAAGAAAAAAGGACCTTGAAAAGACGTGACCTCATTGTGGCGTTGCAGACCGAAGATGAAAGGACTTCCCCGTCCCTCTCGGGTCTTTCTTGATTTCTACTCTTTTAAAAACGAAGTGCAATTACATAAATCTTTCGATGCTGAGAAAAGACTGTTGCTTTTTTACATCTTTATTATTTCAATCACTTTACTTTAATACTGATTTAAAGTGGCACCAGCCCGTAGGCACTATATCACTAGTCAATAAAAGAGCCCGAAGGGCGATCGTCGAAATTTGAAAAGGTCTTCATTGGCAAAAAATACAGAAGGGACGGACAAGACCAAGTTCTTTTTTTTAATATATAACATTATAAATATTAATAAAAGTGGTGGTATAAACTCTAATATTTTGGGGTTCACCAAACTGCTCCTTTCAAAAACCTCGACATGAAGGCGATTACTTGTAACTTTGAGTCGCCAATTTTCATAAAAATCGCATCAATGCAGGAAGACTATGTTTGCTACTCCACATTACATAGAATCGTTTTCAATACTATTAACCCTTTGTATGTGATATGAGGATGTGATAAGATTTTAAATGCCTATAGTAAGTAGTTTGTAGAATTGTAGAATGCTCTGAAAGGTTTGTGGAATGACTGAATCGAAAAGCAAGGGCGGTACCGTAACAACAAAAGTGAAATTTTTTTTTTTTTTTAATATTTATACTATTTTTTTATATATATATATTTCGTTCATAAAAAATTTTAGCCGATTAAACCTGAGGCCGGATAAGAGAAAATCTACAGTATGTTTTTTTCAGACACTAACTAAAGTATTAACGTCTATAAAACTATTTTTGGCTTAACTTCGAAAGATAATAATCTACACTTTTTGTAAGAAGAATATATTGTTACTAATTTCTGTATATTTGTAAATATTTCGTAGGGTTAATTTTGTAAATAGGAACATTTATGTACATTTTGCATAAGGCAGTGCAATAGTTCGTCTTAAGTTGGCTTCCCTGCAATATGGGTATTAATACTTGATAACGAGTTTTACAGAGATAACGCTGGGAAGCGAGTTTTACAAGGAGCAGGGCATTTAACATTATGGTAATGTCAATCTCGCCAATTTGGCTAGAAATCGCCAAATGTCGCCAAACTTGGTGACCATTTGGCGACATTTTCGGTCCCCATGTACATGTATACGACTTTTCGACTACGATCTGGAAAGTTTTCCAAATGTCTATCTCTGGAAGTTTCACGAAGGCTCGCCTCCCCTAAAAAAGCTCAAGAGAGCGGGTGATGGAGTTAGTTGTTGCGTGATGGGTTCGAAAGATTTGAAGCCAAAGCAGATCAACACTTGCAGAAATTTATTCCGATATACTCTTCATAGATTCTTTTACAAAACCTGAACTTCTCGTTCTATAAGACTCAATACAGCTCTTTACACAAAAATAGAGATCAAACAGCAGTTAAACTTGACACACAACTGCTAAATCGCCTCAAAAGACAATGCAATACAGTTCGCTTTAGGAACTCTCTGAATGCTCGCTGACAGACAACTAAGTCAGTAACTCCACTCAGTCAGTATCTCAACTAACTCAGTAATTTCAGTCAACTAACTGACTCAACTAACTCTCGGTCTTATATAGGGTAGGCGAGCCTTCGTGAATCTTCCAGAGATAGACATTTGGAGAACTTTCCAGATCGTAGTCGAAAAGTCCTATACATGTACATGACCGAAAATGTCGCTAAATCGTCGCCAAGTTTGGCGACATTTGGTGATTTCTCGCCAAATTTGTCGACAAAAATTTGTAGCCAAAACAGTCGCCACTTGGCTCTATCTCGCCAATTTGGCGAGATTGCCATTACCATAATGTTAAATACCCTGCTCCTTGTAAAACTCGCTTCCCAGCGTTATCTCTGTAAAACTCGTTATCAAGTATTAATACCCATATTGCAGGGAAGCCAACTTAAGACGAACTATTGCACTGCCTTATGCAAAATGTACATAAATGTTCCTATTTACAAAATTAACCCTACGAAATATTTACAAATATACAGAAATTCGTAACAATATAAAGACTTCGGTTGTCGAGTGGTTAAGACAATTTGCTGCTGATCGGAAAGTTCCTCATTCAAAATCCGACGTGAAGCGATGTATTTCCAATTGATTTTTCAAAAATATTTCGCATCTTGCTCAAAATATTTGCCCAATTTACTTGAAAAATAGAATAATAATTATCTCATCTGCAATTCTACGAATATTCTACGTGTATGCCAACTTCATTCTACTTTTAAATTTGACCTATTTTTTGGTTAGAAACGGACTTATTTTGCCCCGATTCGAGAATATTTTTTTCTTTGTCCCGGCTGATTTCTTACACTTTCCCTGTTGATGAAACTTGAAGCGTGAAGGATTTCTAAAGTAGTTTTTCTTCCCTTTTTGTTACAATTATTGATAATGTCTTTGGTCGGCAAAATTATTGCATTATGTTTGTGGAGTGAATAAAGAGTAACGTTCATTCAAATTAATAATTGTCAGCCATTTCCAGCCACCAATAAACCTCTCGAAAAAATTCCAATAAAAAATACCTCCCAGTAGCTCAAGGAAAAATAGTTCAAATTCTTGACTCGAATGAGAAAACTACCCTCAAGCTAACCGGCCATCAATACAAGACTATCTTTCACAATAACTGTCTGCTCGCCTTATGACTGTGGAGTTATAGCTCTGACTTCACATTCCGAAGGTGCCAAGTTCGAATCCTGGGCCAGGCATGGATGCTCTTTATGGATCGAAATCCACGCTAAGCTGTAGGTCTCGGCCATATTACCCTGTATTGTGCAAAAAAATACATCATTTAGTGTACAAACTAACCAATCGCTATCGTGTCTACTTATTTCGTAACTTGCAGAACGACGACCCAAAATCATGATTCCATCCCAGGACTTTTCATATCCTAAATGAATGCTCTTCACTCCTAGCCATTAGTATGCCCAATGAAAAAGAATACCTTGGGTAAAAAAAGAAAACGTTTCGATTACAAATATCGTAACAATTTTACTTTTACTACGAGGAATGATTAAACATTTTCGCAAATGACACAACAATAAAAATGACTGCCCATATTTACCCTTGTCTTTATCCCGAAATGTTTGCATATGTTCAGTACTAGGGAACACTGTCAAATATGCAAGTACCTGAATTTCAACACGAACGTAGGTATCACTTACACTTGGACACAAGTGTCACAAACATTCTTCCTAAGCCGTACTCCATTTCCGTCCTTACAAACTGTATCTAATCCAGACATGACAGCACGGAACTTAAAAGACAAATTGAAGCGACGAAAGTCATTAAAGCACAGCCGTCAAACTTCCTACAATGTATTAAGTTAAAAAAGATTACATGTGATGGACTTGTTGATGGCGATTGCAGAGAAGTTTGAGTCAATTACTCATGCTACACGTCTAGCATATCTAGTCGTATGCGAATTTGCATAACCGTGCTCGTCTGTTAGTTTTTCGTGTTAACGCTATCGTTATATCTTACTCAAACCCAGTGCTAGAAGTGTGGGTAGACGCGGAGTGACGCGTCCCCCCCCCCCCACTTTTCAAGAAAATACCCATGCGTCTCCCCACTTTTAAAACCATTAAATTCCATCCCCCCCCCCCTCTCCCCACTTTCAAAAGTATTCAATCCGTATAAGAACTGATGAAAAATAACATTAACTTTTAAATGTAGTGACACTGAGAAAAAGTTATTTTTACATCTGAAAACTCTAAAACTATTTATTGTATATAAGTATCATATTATTATAAAAATGTATTGTACAGTACCCCAAAAAAAAAATCAGAACGATGGCTATATCTTGTGCTCTAATTCTTGAAATAACAAACAAAAGGTACCGTTGTAAATCGTGGAAGGTTTTTAATAATTGCATGTAGTTTTTTTGTTGTCACGGGGGGTCATCTACATATTAAAACAAAACCTACTTTCACTAGATTGACCATGGTCTGAACCCCCCCCCCTCCCCACAATTTTTTCTTTTCATTTTGACTTTTAGTTCCCAATTTTTTTAGCGAAAATGCAAAAAACGCTCACTTTAAGGGACCGTAGAGTAGACGACTTTTGAAAACTATCAAAGATTAATTCAAGGTAAACTAGAGGTGTGGAAAATCGCACAACGTTCAATTATCGTAAAATGGGGTGAATCGGAGCAAAATTTCTTGAAATTACAAAAAAAAAAAAAAAATATATATATATATATATACAGGGTGGCCAGGAAATAACTTTCCCTGTTTGGCGGCATCTGCAGCTAAAACTAATGAACGAAATGAAACCATATTTTATATGCAGGCTAATGATGGCATGGGGAGATGAATTCCACCAAAAAAATTTTTAGTTCCAAAAGTTGCAGATAGGGGGAAATGTGGCACTATCGGAACCGAAACAATTGAATATCTACAATGAAAGCATGGAAATTTGATTTTTCAGAATGTCAATACTATACAGTTATGAATAAATTATTCGAACACAAAAATAGGATTTTATTCATTAACATTTGGGTCCCCTGGACGCCACGTAACATTTTCAATATGCTGAACTTCCCGGTGTACAACATATTGTATCCGGTGAATAACGTTCTCCACAGCTGCGTGCAAACTGTCTGTTTGGATGTTCGCAACGGCCTGTCTTATGCTCTGCTTCAAGACATGCAAGTTTGGAATGCCACCAACATACACAAAGGATTTAAGGTACACCCATAGCCAAAAGTCACATGGGGTTATGTCCGGGGAACGGGGCGGCCATTCCGTCTGAAAATATTGACTAATGACTCTGTCATTACCAAAATTCTGGCGCTGCACTGAACGATGAATATGTGATCGATCTCCATCTTGCATAAAAATGATTGAGTTTAAGCATTGTGTTTGCTGCAATTGCGGAATAACGAAAGTTTGTAGCATTTTTCCATATTTTTCGCTGGTGATGGTGCAGGTAATAGGTCCTGCCGGAGTTATGTTCTCAAAAAAGTATGGTCCTATTATAAAATTAGCAGTGAAACCGCACCACACGGTTACCTTTGGGGAATGCAATGGTATTTCTAGCATCACTGTGGGTCGCTCACATGCCCAAATACGGCAGTTCTGAGTATTAACAGATCCATTCAGATGAAAATGAGCCTCATCTCCCCACAACATTTTCCAAGGCCAATCATTGTTGATCTCCATTCGGGCAAGAAACATTAACTCAAAAGTTAGGCTCTTATCGTAATCTGTTATTTTTAATTCTTGCACACGCCTGATCTTATACGGATAGAAATGCAGCATTTTACGCAAGATTTTCCATACAGTAGGATAAGGCATATCGGTTTGACGAGCAATTGCACGAGTGCTTGGACCACTGCTGGTTCCTGTGTCATCGAACACCGCTGTAGCAACATCTGTTACTGTTTCTTCTGGTACTGCTTTTCGTCCTCTGCCAGCTCTAAGTCCAAGCGATCCAGTTTTCTCGAATTTTTTAATCATCGCTCTCACTGCTGCAGCAGACATTAAACCTTTACGCAGGTTATGAAGTCTTCGAAATTCCCGCAGAGCCACCACAGCATTACACTATCTAGTATAGTACAGTTTCAATAGCAAAGCACGTTGAGGTAAGGTAGGTCGCATATCACCAACAGTCAATGAAATAATCGCTGTTTGGACGTTCGCTCTTTTCTTTTTAAAGGGAATGCGTTGCGCTGCTGTCATGTACGCATTAGGATTTTGCATAATTGCGATCTCGATATGAAAATTTCCTCAAACGTACGTACAAGTAACGCCAAAATCTCACCTAGCGGCAACTTTTTTAACTAACTTTTTTTTGTTGGAATTCATCTCCCCATGCCTTCAATAGTCTGTACATAAAATATGGTTTCATTTCATTCATTAGTTTTAGCTGCAGATGCCGCCAAACAGGGAAAGTTATTTCCTGGCCACCCTGTATATATATATATATATATATATATATATATATATATATATATATATATATATATATATCAATGAGTTGTCCTTTAAAAATGTTACTGAATCATGTGATTTTTTCATTTTATAAATAATTTCAACGATCAAGTTACATTTGTGTTTACAGTGAAATGTTTCTGTAAAATAATCACGCTTTGCTGAATACTGTTTACTAATGCCTACATTTTATATTTATTAATTTTCTAATTATCAGTAGTATACGTTATACTTCTGCATTTACAGTTTTCGATATTTTATTTATTTCATGTGAAGAATGCACATCTTAACGTTGTAAATAAATTATGTTACTTTTGCGTTTACTTGCTATTTTTGTATTAATCTTAAACATGACACTATAAATCCAAGTAGTTTCTTGCAATTTTAGTCTAATATTTGTATTTTTTAACGTCGTGAAACGCCGCACTGACCGTTCGATTTCTCCCGCTGTGAAGTAGAACCTTAAAAATACCTTTCGTTTTATGGAAATTCTCCCTGAAGATCGGTCAAAAAATGGTTGAAACATTTTCGCTCATAAGTGACGTGTTTTTCAACATTATGCATTAAAATTTGGAGTATAGAGAAAAGATGTATTCTGAATTGAATGAAATGATAACAAATACGGGTTCGTATTGAAATTTTCAAAGATAGCGTTACTTTTACTTAGTAAACGGTCCCTCAAGAAAAAAAAATTGTATCATATATATAAAAAATCGTAAGTAAAATATTTTGGTGCAAACCGTAAGATTCTAACGATAATTAGAACCGAAGACATAGCCATCGTTCTGATTTTTTTTTGGGTGTATTGTACTACTTTGTACAATATATAATTTGCTAATAAATACAGTTACACTTGGTCAACTTTTAACATTGGAGGAACTTTCTTTTAAGTTAAATTTCTATTCTTCTTTCATAAAAAGACAATTAAAAAAAAAAAAAAAAAAAATTTTAGAATTCTGTATTTAATTAATCTCATGAAAGTATATACATTTATAAGTATTATTTCAATCTAAATAAACAGTTATGTATTATAACAATGACTTATTACTTAACTTTATCTCTTACTTACAAGTAAAAAAACTGAGCTGCCGAATATTCATTAAAATAATAATAAATTTTGGATCCTCATTTTATGTTAATGTTAGAAAGTATATATAATTTCTTTACTACTTAATATTTTTACTGTAAGTTACGAAATTATAAAATTTATCGTTGAAGATGGGAGAAGGGGGTGCACATATTTCCAAATATTGTGCGTCCCCCCACTTTTTTTTCACCACTTCTACCACTGCTCAAAACTGTATATCTTCGAAATGAAACACAGTAAGTTTCTTTATGTTTGGGAGTTATTTACTTATTCATATTACCCCACACACAAAAATGAAATGTTTGCTGAAAGTAAAATTGTATTTAATAAAGATTAAAGTCATAAAGACAAATGGTTGCAAATCATGAAATTTCAATATTTTTTTTTCTACGGTTTTGTAAAGTAATGTTTTTTACTTAGTGTGTTTCACGTAGATATATATACCGAAATAGAGCTTCAATTTAATGATATTAATTAGACGCTAGATGCATACCTCGGCGTTGACAAGTAAACGATATTTTGACAGAGATGTAATAAGATATGAGTTAATTAATTCTTTAAGGGTGTATTCAATTAGCTTTGAGAGTTACTAAAAACTATTACCTGTGTTCCATTGATCGTTATTTCACACTTTTGGTCAACGGAAAAAAAAGAAAAAAAAAGAACGTTTCTATCAACAGACTAAAGCCATGCTTAGTTGCCAATCAAGACAATTGTTAGATTTAACGATGCAAATATTAGCTCGCTCGCATAATCGTTTGGTAGATTTATTTTACTTTAGCGAGTGGCAACGAAAATGAGATTGTGTAGTAAATAAAGATGGATGTTTTATTGAGGTTCTAAAATTATTTAAGTAAATAAGATTTAATGAAGAGACTAAATGTGGTACGTTTAAGTCATATCTAACTCATACATCTATCATACTCTGCCAAAACTAACGTAAACACCTTTTACTCCTGCTGTTGCTCACAACGAAGAAACAATTCCAAACAATCAAATTCCTATTGCACAAACCTGGTCTATGACCCGTTTTGGGAGAATTATAAAATGTCCTTCCAAATTTCAAGATTTCGTTCAGTGCCTTCACTAGGGGCAGAGTAATGTGGTGACATCTTTTGTATTTACGGTGTTTGCGAATGGCAACACCTTGTTTGCTGTGATACTATTATTATTCAAAGGTGTTCTTTTTCTGTTAGGTTGTTACTATCGATTTTGTTTTGCGGTTCTTTTTAAACCATGAAATTATTGTTTGGTAATTAGTAAAGGCAGTATCCACACGTAGTACCAAAATCAATTAAATATTAAGAAATTAAATAAACTGTGAACTCAGGATCAGAAGGTTAAAAAACATGAGGTACCGAACACATTCGAGAAACATAACATATTTATTGAAGATAAGTTTTAAGTTTAAGGGTTAAGCATTAAGGATGATATAAAAGTTACAACATTTCTTAGAACAGCTTGTTGTCGATTTGCTATCTAGTACAGCGTTGCCAGACTCTAAAAAGAAAGTTTTTCGGCAGTTCTTATAGACTGCAGCTTGTGACGTCATTTGAGGGGAATTGATGATTCCCCACAATTGTTACATAAGGTTTTTGTTGCTGATTTTGTTTGTAACTGAATACCACACCGCTAAACAATCGTATTGTAAAACAAGGCTGTATATGAAAACACGCCAATTAAGCGGTAAAATTGTGCTTCCAGTAATCTGGATTGATTAAAGATAGTATTGATAGAAAAAGGCTATTCAAATTACCTTAGCGGATATCAATTTAAAAGTATACCCTGTCTCTTGCTTCCCCCCCCCCCCCAATCATAAAACGTTTGAAGATTTAATCTATAAATTAGATTGGTTACATTATCTATAGAAAACTACTAATTCTAAGGGCTCCAGCAGGTTATACAAGATAGGTATTAAAAAATATCAGGAGCCAATTGGCTCAGTAGATCTAAAATTATAAGTATGCATGTACTTCCATTTGTAGATATATATTTCGATTCACAAATCATCTAAATGAATATTATTTATATTTCCTAATTAGCTCATAATGTGTACCTGTGCCAAATTTCAGCACTCTAGCATCTTGGGAAATAGTGAGAGTTTGAGATAAGTGAGTCAGCCAGGGCTTTGGGCATATAAGTATGACATAAAAATTATGATAAATACCAGGAGGCTCCATCCGTGGCTTCATAACGCTCGCTAACCCCGCGAATTTCAGATAATCTCTGTTCAAAAGATGTGATATCTCTAGTTCAGGAACTCATTTATTGAAGTCTTATCGTATTACTTTATCAAAACCATTCCAGAAGCATCAATTTATTTAATACAAAACCTAAATATAACATATAAATGGCTGATTACGAGGAATGTCGCTTTCAGTGTCCCAGAAACTTCGCTTTAAGGAATTGCTAATTTCATATGTATGACAATTTTTACTTGTTGGTGGTATGAGTAAAAATATAAACCTTATACTCGAAATCTATCCATGGGTTAAGATTTACTGTAAGGTGTCGGATGAATTGGCGGTGGAGATTTGATGATTTAGTGCCGAATGTGGCAATCCGTTGACTTGGTTTTACGGCAACTCTAGTGACCGTTTAGATTCAGTAACACAGCACCATTTTGAATTTGGCGACACAAACTTTTGGCGACATTTTCAATTTTGGCGACTTTTTTGAAAAATCGCCATTCGACACCTTACAGTAAATCTTAAGCTACGTTTGTTGTTTTAACATTAAAAAAATGCGGGTCGGGAAGGAAAAGTGTAAACTATACAAATCGTGTTTGGTGTTGCCATTTAGATTATTGAAAAACACTGCTGAATAGAGGCATGTTCGATAGCACAATAAATAAAAGTATCGAATTTAACTAATTAATATTTTTTTTTCGTTTGGAATGTTTTGGCACAGTGCATTTTAAATCCTTTCAAATGACATCTTGATTATAGAAATTGGTTTGACTAATTTAGAAGGACTGACTGTCACGAAAAAAATTCTTGCCTATTAATTATATAGATTGTAGTTTAAATTGAAAATGAATGTAAAATAAAGTGATTTTATTTGGGAAATAAACAATTCATACATTTGAGACCTTTTATTGGCAAAGATGCTTTTTACTTAGTCAATAAATAAACTATTATTTTGGTTTTAATTTGAAAACTTTCTTTCAATGTAAAATAATCTGGAAAATAAGTTAATTACTTTTTTACTTTCTCATGCAAACATTTTGATATATCTGATTGTCCCGTTGTCTGTCACGCTGAAATTTATATATTTTATAAGTCCGAAAATATTGAATCCATTTGAATGAAACTCAAAAGATGATTACAGTTGGGGGTCAATTGAGTCCCTACAAAATTCAGCGAGTATAAGGCTCTGATAATTCCTGATCTCCGTTCCTTTTAACATCGTAAAGATGAAAGATGGTGGTTATGACAATGATTGGCAGTAATATACAACAATGCATATAATAATATAAATCTATAGTCTAAATTTTTATATTTTCAGTTGCCTAACAAATTTCTTACGTCAAATAAATTTTATCTAAATTAATTTAAAATTTGTGTTTTAAAAAATTATCAACTTCATTTGAATAAAAATAAGCTCTTGCAAAAGCCATTTGCGTTTCTCAG
Organism: Linyphia triangularis; assembly: GCA_963978545.1. Lineage (NCBI taxonomy): Eukaryota > Metazoa > Arthropoda > Arachnida > Araneae > Linyphiidae > Linyphia > Linyphia triangularis. The sequence continues at coordinate 35,225,523 of OZ021730.1, forward strand.
TCAAGTAAAATTCGTCATTAATTGCCAAAAATCGAAAATGTTACAAATTTGTATTGATATTTTAACGAATTTGATTAAACAAAATTTTTAATTTCATGGTTTCAAAAATATTTCCCAAAAAGTCTAAATTCAAGATTTTTTTTTTCTATCTAACTGGTTTTTTTCTAACTTAATCACCTGACACCAATTTTTTTGTTTAAAAATATTGTGAAGAAGCTTTTAATGGTGGCCGATAGGTCGTTGTCGTTGTCGTCATGAAGTCTTTTTCGCATTTAGGTATTTTAGTTCATGATGGAAACAAAACGACTAAACTATGAATTTCAATAAAAAATTTAGAAATTAATTTAACAAATGATGAGGTGTGTCTTAATTTTTATACCCGATGTTATCAAATACATAGTTATTACACATGATTTTTAAGGGTGTCCATATAGGAGCAAATGTTAAATTCAACAACTTTGGGGGGGGGGGGGGGATCTCATTTTACAACTAATTCTCTATCATTCTGAAACTTTCACAGTATAATATTTGGATATTGTTAAGTATTTTAACACAAGGTTTTTATTATTTTTTAAAAATTGAAAAAATTATTACTTTTTAAAAATATGCTTAAGAAAATTTCTAAAATATTGGACGAATTCTTTTTTTTTGTTTAAAGTTTGCTACGTATAATTTATTCCACGAGTTAAAATACTTAAACATATTAGAGACACATGTATAAAAAATTTCAAGCAATTTTTTTAAATAGATTATAAGCTATGTGCCCCCAAACATGAAAAAACAGCATTTTGAGAAATTCGGCTTTGAACGTAAAAAAACAAGATTTAAATACGTACACTTTATTTACCTCGAAAAATTATTAAAAATACTTCGAAACGAGGTACAATTGCAATTGAGGGATCATTTAAAAAAAAAAAAAATAATAATAATAATAGTCATAATAATAATAATAAACAATAATAAACTCAAAAGCGATAATCTGAAAAATGTGTCTTGTTCGGGACCCTTAAGTCCGTAATATGTCTATAATGCTTATTTTACAGCAGAAAACATTAACACTGCATATAACAATTGAAATTTTTTGAAAATTTAGTAAAAGGATTAGAAATTTGACTTATGGAATTACTAACGGCCACCCGAGATTCAGGAAAGTCCTTAAGAAAACGATCCATTTGAACCGCTTGTAGTACGAGTTTCATTATCAAGGACGCTTTGGACAACACACTATTTAATCACGTGAAAAATAAAATTTCTCCTAAAAATTATAGTAAAGAGTAAAACTGTTATTTTAAGTTGTTCAAAAGTTGCTTTCAGGTATGTTCAACAATTGCTTCGAATTAATAACAATTTTAAAAGCAAACTAGGAGTGGGGAACATCGTACAACTTTGAATTACAATATAATATTTGTCAGTGCATTTAAATTTGAAATGGAATGGTGTAGTTACCGTTTTAATTTTTATATTTTATTAATTTAGATAAAAATTACCACTTGGGCGATGTTATTGACGGTAATTGTTACATTGACAAAAGATATATTTTTTTCGATAATTACTACATTATCTTTTCGATGAAGTGAAACAGAGGAGATTCAGTCTTTGATGGCCAATGCTCAAGAGTAGAGAGCTCTGTGTTAAACACATTCGTTTTTTAACTTTTCCCGCCTTTATCAAATTAAAAAAAAAAAAAAAAAATGGAGATGGAGATGTTTAGAACACCTTAAATGACATTACTATAACGATTTTAATTGAAATCGCACCCGTCATTTTTTAACAATTCCTTAAAAACATGCATTTTTCTAAACTTAAACTCATGTGCAATTTTGCCGAAAACCACAATGAAATATCTCATGGCTACCACTAACTCGTATTCAAACTTTGACCGTCGTAGGTCAGATTACGGTGCACTCCATCACTTTCACCACAGTTCACTTATACGGGAAAAGAACATTTCTGGGAGTAAAAAAACTCCCACACTTATTTTACTGATTGAAACCTTATTTTAAGTCATATCAGAAACACTAACGGAAAATTCACCAAATAAACATTTAAGAAATGGGGTCATTTTATTTGATTCATAAAAATTCATTGGGACTCCTGAAGTTAACAGAACTGCCTCAACGTTAATAAGCAGTGTAACATAGCCTTTTACCTTAAAAATACTTGAACTTGAATATTAGATTTGGCAAGGTGTTCGTCGCGAAGCGACTGTATACCTCTACATCTGATTGTTGCCGAGTGGCATTATCTAAATTGTATAATCGGGGTTAACATAGAAAAGAAGTGAGAAAAAACGTAAAACAGGACTGAACAAGATAACATTGTGATTAACTTAAGAATGCATTTATTTACACAAACACTATCCTTTAAAAGTGGTGCTATGCTGCAAGTTAAATAACTGTTAAATGCTATTTAATTGTTTACTGGAATAGGCAGATAGCGCTGAATGCCGATTCCACTTTTTTAAATAGTGGCCGATAAGTATAAAAAATATAATTTTTGTTGTTTCAAGAAAAATAGATTTTTTATAAATGAAAATGTTTAAAGCTTTTTTTTTTATTATTATTATTTAGAGAATAACTTTAGGTTTAATCCATGATTCAGGCAATCGATAAATTTACTGTAACACAAAACGTTAGATTAGGTTAAAGTGTGCTTATTTATAAGAATCCTTTTTAGTTGGTTGGTTGTTTTCAGATTATCTGGCGCCGTTAGCAACACGAGGGCTATAATGCGCCGAAACATTCGTCATTAGACAAGCCAACATACATTTACAAACACCCATGCCTAACACGGGACTCGAACCCGCAACCTCGCGGTCTAGAGGCTAGCACGCTAACCATTATGTCGTTTGGCCGGCAGAATCCATTTTAGAAAAAAATTATAAATTTTTTTTAATAATAAACTTTTTTTATCATATAAGCTAGGTAATTGAAATAAATTATTTTAATTAAAAATAAACCAACAATAATTCATTATCTTAAAAATAGGCACATTAATTCATTTAAATAAATATTTGAATTTACAATGTAAACCAGCGTTCGCCACTAACTTTTAGCGGGCCGCATGACTTATGTTGGAACTTTCCAAAGGGCCGCAGATTTATACCAAATATGCCAATAAATATATTGCTTTACTTCACATGTTCAATGTTAGAAATGAGATAAACAATTTTGAAAACTGAAACAAAAATTTAACTTTTTTATATTAATAAAATAACAATTGATTTTTGATTTTTGTTTCAAATAATAAAAAAATATTTTATTTTTTTTACATCATAAATCAAAGGCATAGAAGAAGTTAATCTTTAATGACAATAATATAATGTGACTTGATATAAACTCATAATCAATAAAGATATTTAAGCCATACCTACTAAATCTTGTCAATTGCGATTAATTATGTTAATTGCGTGACGATAACGGCCGATCTACTTTTCACTATCTACTCTGCGTTTAAAACTAATCTTCGACGCCATTATTGCACTGGAGTCATAGAAATCGCGATTCTTCTTTTCAAGTTAAAACAAAAGAGGCCAATATGCATTAAAATTGAAATTTGTTGAGTTGAAATAAATTGCCCCATTGCATTCAGAAAAGCAGAAATCGAATTGTGCCATTCACGAATCGAGGTGGTAGGGAATTCCAAGTACAAAACTAAGCAATGCGAAGGTATGCGTCATTGGTAATAATTCAAACTATCGCTTTTTTTTTTTTTTTTTCTGGCAGTCTCAAAAAAAAAAAAAAAAAAAAAAAGGATTTTCAGACTTATTGACGAGAGCCAGTTAATGGAAAACGCGGTTTTTGGTAGTAAACACATACTATTGTAGATAAATTAAAATTATTTCCGCAAAATTTGATTTTTGCTTTTCTGTACTGCCGGCGGGCCGGAGAAGAAGCCGCCGACGCTGATGTAAACAAACCCAAAATACCGCAGGCAGTACTATCAGCATAATTGATTGGTTGGTTTGTACACTCAACGAACTATTTGTATGCTCAGTAAAGGCTAATCAGGCCAGGACCTACAGCTTAACGTGGATTCCGAACCACAACGAATATCCATGCCTAATCCAGGATTCAATCCGTCACCTTTGGCATGTGAAGCCAGAGCGCTAACCCCACAGACATTGGGTGGGGACTATGGCCTGCGGGCATACCCTGCACTACTACGTCACAGTTTTTTTAGGTGCTTTGGTCTCGTGACTTTTGTTTTTAGATTTCAGCTAATTTAAAACTCGATTTTTAATTAATTGAAAGCATAACGACAAAAAATAATTGCGCTGCTCAAATATATAAGTTCAATAATATAGGAAAATACAGAAATTATTCATTTTCCTCATATGTGAAAGTTCCTCATTAATGTACTTTAAGGAGATCCGGTACCGAAGGAAAAAAAAAAATTTATAAATATTTTTATTTCAAAAATTTATTTTATATATGAGATACTATTTATATATCTTAGAGATAATGTTCCTTTAGATATTGTGTTTATTTATTCAAAAAAAAAAAAAAAAAAAAAAAAAAAAAAAAAAAATTATAAACCAAGAAAAATCCATAATAACTGATGTTTGCGTATTTTGATATATAAGTCAAGAAACATATTTTTTTTTTTCAAAGTGAACGCTTTCTGTAATACGTAATTAAATAAAGAAACAATTTTCTTCACAGAATTTTGACGGGTGAGTAAGAAAAAATTCAAAAAATTCTCAAAGTTAAAATATTGAATTTTTCGCCTTTTTTTATGTTATCCTCTACTCTAAATGTTATATTTGAAAACAGAATTTAAAAAACACAATTCTGTGATGACAAAATATTTAAAACTATATAAATTAAATGCTCCAAAAATTTAAATAGCAAATTGTCAATGGTTCTGGAGATATATCGATTTGAATCTACAACATCTGTGAAAAACACTGCTCAAAAAACGCACTTGGAAAATACACTTCAAGGCGTTCAGGCCATTAATGATGTTTAAAAAAAACAGGTAATTTCGTAGCGTTCTAATCACCGGATGAATAAGATAAAAACGTTATTCTCTTCAGGAATGTGTGAACTATTTTTTAAAACCAGAAAAAAATTTGAGAATTTTGACGAAATTTCGCATTTTGACCCCCTTAGAATTTCTAGCTTTATGTGTATTTAATACTATTGTTTTTAAGAACATTTATATTGCAAAGCTTATAATTAGTACAATAGTTTAATAAATATTCATTTGCTACAAAGCGAAAAAATAAAAGTAAGTTTTACCAGTAACTTATTATTTATTTGATAATAGAAGTTAGTTATTGATTTTGCTTTAAGTTTTTGATAAAGCATTTTTTTTTAACGCGCTTTTATTAGTTTCGTTTGTAGCTATGTAACGAAATCTTTGAACTCGATATTCGACCACTTCAAAAAGTTGGATTAATTTGAAATTTGGCCCAGTTATCAAGGACCGATGAAAATACAATAATTCAATAAGTTTGGATTAGCTCGTGTTGCCCTTGCGCCGTTAAACTCCAACCAACCAACCAACCAACCAACCAACCAACCAACCAACCAACCAACCAACCTTCTCCGGAATCGAACACTGGTGTCTCGTTACCCGTTACAACATCAGTAGTCACAGAACCTACCATCGACAGTTGATAAGGCAGACATTTGAAAGATCTGTCGTGGGCACTATGGTTGTACTATCAGCGAAAATTTATTCATATTTATCATGTAATAATGATGGACGAACCACCGATTGGTTTTGATCTTATATTAAAGTGTTCCTTTCATCAGGTCGGAACTCGGGACTGCAAGGATTAGCTTTAGAAATACCACTGTTTTCCACGTAAATGTGGACACGATCTAAGGGGCCATAACCGAATTAATGAGCTATTCGCGATTTCATTTTAATATGACGTGTACTGAGACATGAAGAAGGTAATCATTGAGACATCCATATGACTACTGGCCGGATCAACTAATAGGGAGTTTCATTCACGTTTAACAATTGAATAATTAATAGTTTAAAAAACTAAAAAACTCGCTTTAATAGAAAGCATGTTTTTTTTTTTTTTAGTCTCATTATCCCTACCAGGATCATCAGGATTAGCGATTATTCATATTCAGAGACACGGTAGTGTTTTGTGCCAAGTAATACGGCGTGTACTAAGGCATACACGTGACTTAAATTTGAGACAAGCATGTGACTATTAGCAGGAACAACTGGAGAGTTTTGTGCACTTAACGAAAAAATAAACTAAAAAAAAATTATAGTTTACAACAAAAATAATAAATAGTTTAAAAAACTCGCTTTAATAGAAAAACAAACTAAAAAGTAGAAAATAAATAATAGTTTAAAAAACTAAAAAGCATGCTTTAATAGAATACTGAACTAAAAAGTAAAAAATAATTTTAAATAAGTTTGAAATAAGAATAGAGTGATTAACAAGAAATATATATTTTATCGTAAAAAAGCGTGGGGTGCTTTTTAAGATATTCTTACATAATGGCTCTACTTTTACCAATATCTGTCATTAAATATTTACAATGCCGATCAAACGGTATGGTGGTTAGCGTGCTAGCTTCTAGACCGCGAGGTTGCGGGTTCGAGTCCCGTGTTAGGCATGGGTGTTTGTAAATGTATGTTGGCTTGTCTAATGACGAATGTTTCGGCGCATTTATAGCCCACGTGTTGCTGATGGCGCCAGATAATCTGAAAACAACCAACCAAATATTTACAATAAATGACATCAAGCACCCCACGTTTTTTTACGATAAAATAAATATTTCTTGTAAATCACTCTATTTTTATTTCAAACTTATTTAAAATTATTTTCAACTTTTTAGTTCACTTTTCTATTAAAGCGTGTTTTTTAGTTTTTTAAACTATTTTTTATCAATGTGTCTCCCTCTTCAAAATTATTTAAAGCACATGAACCATTCATTACCTGCTGCATTAGGAGACGTTGCAAGCTTTCTTCTAAAAATTAAAAAAGGGGTTGAAAGTGCAAATTTATTTCGCCTTTAGGCAAGATTTCATTGTGAGAGATTTTGTGTTTAGCGAATAAATTAATGTTAAGAGTAAGTTTGATCGTACATAGACCTACTTTTAGATTGCATTAAATGGAATTTTATGTTAGGCTATTTCGCTTTAACGGGGTTGAATCTAAATAGTTAAATACATTCAGTTATTCCATGTTGTTTTAAACGTAGCAGCAGAGCAGAGGCGTGGCCAAAAATGTTTTTTTTTTATGATGAAATAAAATCATGTCGCAAAATTTGAAAAATTAATACTTTTTCTGACACCAAAATATATATATATATATATATATATATATATATATATATATATATATATATATATATATATATATATATATATATATATATATATATATATATTATATATATATATATATATATATATATATATATATATATATATATATATATATATATATATATATATATATATATATATATATTTATATATTCCTGGTATATATAAGCTAGCTTCGGCTAGTATAATTTTAATTCCACGTTTGCTATCAAAACCATACAACAACTTATCATCAAGCATTGCTTTACACATGTATCCAATTGTTAGAAAATAAAAAACAAAATTTAAATAAAATACTCAATTTTGAAGAACTTATCAAACTTAGCTCACCATGTATATGACATTTGAGTTAGCAAGGGAAAACTGAACTTACTATAAAATATATTAGTAGAGAGGCTAGAAGGAAAAAACTGCATTTCATGAAACAAGTCTGTAATGTTAAATTATTAGGCTTAGATGAAAGATTACAAAAAATAATAAAAACAGTTCAACCGGAAGTTATATGCATTTCGACCGGAAGTCCATTTATAACAGCTTAACCTACATGTATGAAACATATGCTGTAAAGAAATAAAGGGGAATTCTGGTATTGTTTTGTGATGAACTAAATTTAAAAAGTGACAACCGGTCAGGTTTCAGATTTATTTAAGTAAAGACTTAAAAATGCTCTTCTTTATATTTTACCACCTTCATATAAAGGGTCACTAATAAAAACTATCAATACTTCACGTTGTTACATCTAATTATAGGATGGACGTGCAGAATATAAAATGGAAAATTACAACCGGAAATTACTGAAATTCCGACCGGAAGTCTACTTATAAGGAACTGATACTGCCCATATATCAATAAGTATATGCATTATGGTGATATCGTCTCAGATAGCCGGGCGATTTCATTTGATGTTTCAGAAAAGGAAAGATGATTATGCTGAGTATAAAATGGTAGATTTCAACCGGATGACTGAAATTCCAACGACGAATTCGAATTAAAATGGTACGAATTTTTTTAATAAAATTAAGATATGACCAAAATATAAATTTAATAGTTGCAATCCTCTCAAATATGGGGTAGGGCTGGAGATTATTTTCAAAGGGATGCACATCCCAGTCCCCCTTTTTTTTAGGGGAGAGGGGAGGAGTTCACGAAAGCTGAATTTTTTTTATTGATCATAGTTTCAGATATTTAATTGTAATTTAGACACGAATTGAATTTTTTTCTAAACTGTCAAGAAATATTTTTTCTCTCTCTTCCTCACTGTATGAGTCAATACCAACTGATACCTAAACATGTATTTGTAAGCGCAGTGCAATGGTGATCAATGATTGACTTTAATTCTTCGTGAGTTTACATTTATGTGACTGAAAGGTTACTATAGACAGTTTATTTTTACAACTTAAGAGGCGAAATTGTATAAAATGTCATTTTAGTTAGTCTTAATATCTTTTAGTTAAAAAACAATAAAATTTAATTTTAAAAATATTCAGGTTTTCATCAGCTACTTAGTTTTACCTTTATATGTGGATGATTGGTAGTCGACGACATTTGTGATCCATGATGGTCATTATGATGACCATCATAGAACGCAACTGTCGTCAATTACCAATTAAACAAAGTTCTTTTCTCGATAAATGACTTTTTGGTATACTAATGCAAAAAGGACTATTTAGAGCTTTGTAATTTCAAGAGAAACATTACTAACAACAATCTGAAGTGTTTTTGAAAATCTCGAATGCCGTAGAATGCGTAGAAATTTTTTTATTTTCTTGATGGTTTCGTTATGTGTATAATAACACTTTTTTCCCCAAAATGTTCATTAATTTTTTTTAAGTCTGTAATTGTTGAATTTAAACGTATTTACTAAACTTGCACCTACGTACAATTAATTTTGATAACAATTTTGTCGCTCATAAAATATGTTTGACGGCAGTTTACCAGAACAGTCTCCAGGCCGCAATTTCATGTAAAAAAATTACTTGTGAATTCCAGAACTGCTTAAATTCTGAGAGTAGACTTATGTGAGTGCAAGAGAGTGGACTTGCATCTCCCTGGATTTTGAAATTAACTGTAAAGTGAAGAAAGGTGGTATTTAACTCTGGAAAACGGATGTTTGAAAGCGATACTGTATTTAATTGAACATAAATTCTTTATATAATTATTTTTTTACATTTCATTAAGAAATTCCCTTAAAAATCAGGATTTGAACAAAAATCAGCCCCTTGCACCATCCAGGGTGTGATCTGCAACCCCCTTGAAAATAATTCAGTCGTAGCGCACGTTTGAGAGGATGTCACCTAATTACATTTCTATTTTGGTCATATCTGAATTTCATTGAAAAAAAATCAGCCCCTTGCAACATCCAGGATGTGATCTGTAACCAGCTGTAAAATAATTCTGTCGTAGCCCACGTTTGAGAGGATGTCACTTAATTACATTTATATTTTGGTCATATCTGAATTTCATTGAAAAAAAATCAACGGCTTGCAACATCCAGGGTGTGATCTGCAACCCCCTTGAAAATAATTCTGTCGTAGCTCACGTTTGAGAGGATGTCACTTAATTACATTTATATTTTGGTCATATCTGAATTTCATTGAAAAAAAATCAGCCCCTTGCACCATCCAGGGTGTGATCTGCAACCCCCTTAAAAATAATTCTGTCGTAGCCCACGTTTGAGAGGATGTCACTTAATTACATTTATATTTTGGTCATATCTGAATTTCATTGAAAAAAAATCAGCCCCTTGCACCATCCAGGGTGTGATCTGCAACCCCCTTGAAAATAATTCTGTCGTAGCTCACGTTTGAGAGGATGTCACTTAATTACATTTATATTTTGGTCATATCTGAATTTCATTGAAAAAAAATCAACGGCTTGCAACATCCAGGGTGTGATCTGCAACCCCCTTGAAAATAATTCTGTCGTAGCTCACGTTTGAGAGGATGTCACTTAATTACATTTATATTTTGGTCATATCTGAATTTCATTGAAAAAAAATCAGCCCCTTGCACCATCCAGGGTGTGATCTGCAACCCCCTTAAAAATAATTCTGTCGTAGCCCACGTTTGAGAGGATGTCACTTAATTACATTTATATTTTGGTCATATCTGAATTTCATTGAAAAAAAATCAGCCCCTTGCACCATCCAGGGTGTGATCTGCAACCCCCTTGAAAATAATTCTGTCGTAGCCCACGTTTGAGAGGATGTCACTTAATTACATTTATATTTTGGTCATATCTGAATTTCATTGAAAAAAAATCAGCCCCTTGCACCATCCAGGGCGTGATCTGCAACCCCCTTGAAAATAATTCTGTCGTAGCCCACGTTTGAGAGGATGTCACTTAATTACATTTATATTTTGGTCATATCTGAATTTCATTGAAAAAAAATCAGCCCCTTGCACCATCCAGGTGTGATCTGCAACCCCCTTGAAAATAATTCTGTCGTAGCCCACGTTTGAGAGGATGTCACTTAATTACATTTATATTTTGGTCATATCTGAATTTCATTGAAAAAAAAAAAAAAAAAAATCAGCCCCTTGCACCATCCAGGGTGTGATCTGCAACCCCCTTGAAAATAATTCTGTCGTAGCTCACGTTTGAGAGGATGTCACTTAATTACATTTATATTTTGGTCATATCTGAGTTTCATTGAAAAAAATCAGCTCCTTGCACCATCCAGGGTGTGATCTGCAACCCCCTTGAAAATAATTCTGTCGTAGCCCACGTTTGAGAGGATGTCACTTAATTACAAATATATTTTGGTCATATCTGAATTTCATTGAAAAAAATTCAGTGCATACAAGTGGACTTATGATCGGAATTTCCGACTATCTGAAACGATATCACTGTGAATCAATTCATCTTTTTATAAGCGGTAACGGTTGGATTGGTTGGTTGGTTGGTTGTATTCAGATTATCTGGCGCCGTCAGCAACGCGAGAGCTATAATGCGCCGAAACATTTCGTCATTAGACAAGCCAACATACATTTACAAACACCCATGCCAACACGGGACTCGAACCCGCAACCTCGCGGTCTAGAAGCTAGCACGCTAACCACTATACCTTTTGGTCGACCGGTAACGGTTGGAATTTCACTCACTTCAGGTTGAAAATTTTAATCCAGCACATCCATCCTTATAATTTGATTTAACAACATGAAATATTGATAATTTTTAATTGTGAACCTTTATATGAAGGTGGTAAAATTTAAAGAAGTGTATTTTGAGAGTCTAACTTTAAAGAAGTCTTAAACCTCGACCGGAAGTCGCTTTTAATTTTAGTTCATCATAAAATTTCACCAAAATTCCCTTTTTATTGATAGAATATGTTTCATATATGCAGTTTAATCTGCTGTACTTAGTTTAAGCTGCTATAGATAGACTTTTGGTCGAACTGCTAATCACTTCCGGTTGAACTTTTGTTAAACATTTTTTTTATCTTTCATCCAAATCTAATTATTTATCATATTACACGTGTCTATGGAGTTATTGGTTTTGGCTGTGATTCCACATATAATTATATTTATTTATAAAAACGAATATTTTATGCCTAGCTTTGAACTAGAATAAAAACTGGACCGGAAGTGAAATCCAAGTGTCTCCACATCTTAAAATGATCAGAATGACATATTCTATCAGTGTGCACAATTATAAACATGTTTCATGTAATGCTGCTCCTTCCCTCTAGCCGCTCTATTATAATGATATGAGGGCAGTATCAGTTCCTTATATGCAGACTTCCGGGAAGAATGTCAGTAACTTCCGGTTGAAGTGTTCCATTTTATATCCAGCATATCCATCCTTATAATTTGATGTAACAACATGTAGTATTAACAGTTTTTAATTGCCACCTTTTATAGTTTATACGAAGGTGGCATAGTTTAAAAAAGTGCATTTTTATGTCTAACTTTAAGGAAGTCTAAAAACCTCGACCGGAAGTCGCTTTTTAATTTTAGTTCATCATAAAATTTCACCAAAATTCCCTTTTTATTGATAGAATATGTTTCATATATGTAGTTTAATCTGCTGTACGTAGTTTAAGCTGCTATAGATAGATTTTTGGTCGAACTGCGGATCACTTCCGGTTGAACTTTTGTTAATCATTTTTTTTTATCTTTCATCCAAATCTAATAATTTATCATATTACACGTGTCTATGGAGTTATTGGTTTTGGCTGTGATTCCACATATAATTATATTTATTGATAAAAACGAACATTTTATGCCTAACTTTGAACTAGTATAAAAACTCGACCGGAAGTGAAATCAGAGTGGCTCCCTTTCTTAAAATGATCAGAATGACATATGTTATCAGTGTGCAAAATTACAGACTTGTTTCACGAAATGCAGTTACTATATTTAAAAAGTATTCTCTAAATAAAATGCAGGAAGGAAGGGATTATAATTTGTCTAAAAACAAATTTGCTATCTATTACTTTTTCTCTCCGACGATCACGAATCATTACACGATTATTTAAACCATAGATTAAAGACACTTATAGATATGACACTCTGATTGGATTACCATTAAGGATTTTCTATATTGAAAGCGCCATAGAAACCAGCGCCCCCAATAGTTTCGGTTGGAACTACATTTGACGGCAACGCAACGCATGGTCGCTGATTGGCTGATTCGTTGCCATGGCAATGCGCATTGCTTGGATTGATATTAAAGCTTCTTGTTTTTAGACTCCGAATGGAGACTTAACACACCCTCTTATGTTTCGTAACTTTAAATTTTATTCAACCAGCAGATTGGAGGTTTTTTTTATTAATTATAAAGTTAAAGTTGCAGTCGAATTTATTTGCTAAATTAATTTTATTTAATGCGCAAATAAAATTAGTTCTTTTTTAAAATTCTTATAAGGTTGTGTTAAAGCTTTGTAATAAGAAATTAGCAGCAGAAAATATCACCAAATACCTTTTTATTAATTTTGAACGAACTTTTTCAATGAATGAATTACTGAAACATTGCATTTTGAAAATATATCAATATATTTTTATAAAACTGTATTGACGTAAGAATTTTTTTTATACATTATTATTATTTTTTATTTTTTTTACAAATAAGTTCTTGCTTGCTTTTAACTACAGGTAAAGTTTATATTTTAAATACAATTTTACAAATAAAGTTTAAATGCTTGATTAAATACTAAAAATAATGATAATAAAATTAAAAATATAATATTACCAACAATATCAATAAAATATCGACAACTTTAATATAAAAACAACAACAAGAAGAATATAAAACACAATAATAATAATAATAATAATAAAGGAAGACACACACATCAATCTCAATAAATTATTACCAAGAAATAATTCGTTGTTATTTTTTCATAAAATGAAATGAAATCTCAATTAGATATGCAAATAACGTAAGTGCATGAGAATTTTAACTCGTAATTAGCTTTTAATATAAATTGAATCAAAATATTAAATCTTCCAATTAAAATCAAACGATAATCTAACAAATAAAATTAAATCTTCGCTATGTCGTTAGAATAACAAAAATAGAATTTTTTACAATTCTATTTTTTGTTAACATTTATTTCGCCATGAAAGCATTTTTAAATATTTTTAAAAATCATAAATTTTATTTTTTATTATTTAAAAAACAAAAAAATGTCATACAAAATGTAAAAGCATCCAAGATTCCAATCAACCAATCAATCTTTGAGGATATATTAGTTCGTTTAGAAACTACTGGGGTCAGAATGAGTTGCCAGTCTAGAGAATACCCCATATACACACATTTTGAATAATTTTATGTCCCTGCTTAGTGCAAAACAAGGACGTCTAGATCATTCTAATTAACAATACGGTCACCATACCTAGGCAAGGGAAAATCTTCATACTTTATTAAAATGTACTTAAGAAATCTAGTGGTGCTTTTTTTTTTTTTTTTTGCTTTTTATAGAGAAAATAGAGAAAACATCTTAAAGGTCTTAATTCTAGCAACTCTTTTTTTTGTAGTTGTTTCAAGAATTTGAAGTTATATAATTATGCTACATACCTAAAAGCAGAGGTGCCAATCCCACCCATGGTCCATGACAATCCCCCCCCTCCCCTAATTTCGGAAATTCCCCCACCCCCCCATTTGAATTTTGTCGGATTTTGATATTTCTTAAATTATTGGTACTTAAAGATACATCATTATAATATGTTAGTTATCAAATGAAAACTAATGGTGAGATGAGGACTTTATTATTACATTGTTTATCTAGAATTCTTTCGACAGGATTTTGAAAGTCGAAAAAGTCACTATCCTAATTTCTGAAACACAGGCTTACAAATTAAAACAACATCTGGCATGTATTGAGCTATCTTAATTGCAGGGCGAAATTACAGTAAATGTAGAAAATACAAAGTGTAACATATATTATCAGAAAAAGATTTAAAACAATGTATTTTATTAAAATTTAACAAATTATAACAAAAAGAAATAAAAATGTGGATTAGTGGTTTTTTTTTTGTTTTTTTTTGCCCCCTATTTTATTTTCCATCAAATATATTTTAAAGCAATGTTCATTACTTTATTAATCAAAAATGTCGGACTTTTATGCATAAAACAAAGTTCTGAAAGTTATATACGAAATACACATATATGTTGTATAACACTCTATCAGTAAGCAGCAGCGCCACCCGCAGCGACGGTGGCGCTACCGAGCTTTATTTAGGAGCAAAGCAGATGCCAAGAGCAGACTTCGGATTGCAGATTCGGACTCACTTCCTTTGCCGAGGGAACGATGGCTGGATTCCCCATGCTGAGCTTGCTGCGAGGATCTCTTCGGATCTGAGAATGCACGGAAGATTTTTAATCAAGGCTTAACAGCCTATTTTGTAACCCTCTATACTTTCATTAAAAGAACAATGCAAAGTCAAACTGCCTCATTCTCTACCACAAATCATTCCCCTAGACACACCTAGCCAAAACATGGGGGCCCCACTGGTCCTGAACTCTGTTTCGTTTCGTAACCAGAAGTAACAGCCACTAAATATATGTGCTGGAAGAAGTGTAGTAATCATCAAAAAGGAGCAACCCCTTCAAAAGGGTGTCCGATCCCAGTGCAAAAGTTCTGGGTTTCGACTATCGTTAATCAGAGGGTTGGGTGGAGTTTTCGATACGCGTCATTACACCTCATTAAGGTTCCTGGTCATGTAGAGATACGTTTGGTATACGGTCCCTCTTTCTCAATTAACTTCAGAAATGTGTTCCAATAACAAAGAAAAGGTGCGGGGCGATTCATTGCTTGACGCACAGAACATAGGACCAATGATAGCAATGTTAAAAGTTTAAAGTTAGTCTTTGCTTTCAGAACTTATTCATTCAGGACTCGGATAAAGTTTTAGATTATAGAAATTAGTTTCCTTACAAGAACCTTCCGATTAAAAAAAATTCAGCGGTCGGCAATTCACTTCATGTGCCTCTTTGTTGGACTTCTTTTACCTTTTTCAGAAAGACGAATAATTTAGCCACATTTTACATGCTCCATCTCAATCAGTAAAATTCTTTGACTTCATATCTAATCAGCGAATGGAGATTTTTGTTGTATTGTCTTGTAGTGTTATACGCAAGATTATCGAATTCATTTTAGAGAGTTTTTGTCTCAATGTAGTTCTTATAAGGATAGCGTCAAAATAAGTGGAAAATTGAAGATGACATAAATTTTCAAAATGATTGTAATGGTACTAGTTGTATGCACATCAAATAGATATTCTTAACACATTTCAGAGTTTGCAATTAAATCATAATAAATTGCCGATAAAGTGTAACAGGAAAATTCGCAATAAGTGACTACGGCTTATTGTTACGAATTTTTGTATATTTTTAAATATTTCGTAGTGTTAATTGTGTAAATAGTAAAATTTATGTTCATTTTGCTTAAGGCAGTGCAATAGTTCGTCGTTAAGTTGGTTTCCCGGCAATATGGGTGTTATCGCTTGATAACGAGTTTTACAGAGGTAACTCTGGGAAGCGAGTTTTAAGGAGCAGGGCATTTAACATTATGGTAATGGGAATCTCGCCAAATTGGCGAGATAGTCAAGTTGGCGACTAATTTTTGTCGCCAAATTTGGCGAGAAATTGCCAAATGTCGCCAAACTTGGTGACCATTTGGCGACATTTTCGGTACATGTATAGGTACATGTATCCCATGTACATTTATAGGACTTTTCGACTACGATCTGGAAAGTTCTCCAAATTTTTCTCTCTGGAAGTTTCGTGAAGATTCACCACTCCTATATAAGGACGGCCATGAGTAGGGTTAGTAGTTCTTGGATTTGAGTCACTGAGTTAGTTGACTGGAATTACTGAATCTTAGTGAACATTCAGAGTAGTTTTAAAGCGAACTGTATTGCATTGTCTTTTGCGGCGATTTAGCAGTTGTTGTCAAGTTTTTAACTGCTGTTTTGTCCTCTATTGAGGTGAAAAGAGCTGTATTGTGTCTACTAGAACGAGAAGTTCTGGAGCTGTAAGAGAAATGTGAAGAGTTATTTTGGAATAAATTTCTGCAAGTTTTGATATGCTTTGGCTTCCAATCTTTAGAACCGTCCACGCAACAACTGCAAAATCGCCGCAAAAGACTATGCAATACAGTTCGCTTTAGAACTACTCGGAATGTTCACTAAGATTCAGTAATTCCAGTCAACTAACTCAGTGACTCAAAATCCAAGAACTACTAACCCTACTCACGGCCGTCCTTATATAGGAGTGGTGAATCTTTACGAAACTTCCAGAGAGAGAAATTTGGAGAACTTTCCAGATCGTAGAAGAAAAGTTCTATAAATGTACATGGGATACATGTACCTAAACAATATACATGTACCGAAAATGTCGCCAAATGGTCGCCAAGTTTGGCGAGATTCCCATTACCATAATGTTAAATGCCCTGCTCCTTAAAACTCGCTTCCCAGAGTTACCTCTGTAAAACTCGTTATCAAGCGATAACACCCATATTGCCGGGAAACCAACTTAACGACGAACTATTGCACTGCCTTATGCAAAATGTACATAAATTTTACTATTTACAAAATTAACACTACGAAATATTTACAAATATACAAAAATTCGTAACAATATATACAGTAGGGAGGCCCTTACTTTTCAACTTTCAAATTTCTTTTTCCCTCGCCCTTGGCTACAAAAAAATATTATTACGGAGATTTTTTTTCAATGAAAAGTGATTAACGCGTGAAGCAACGTTCGACGTGTAAACAAGCAGAACCCATATTGTAAAATAAGAGACACTACAAAAAAAAAAAAAAAAAAAAAAAAAAATACCGTTAAAAATATAACATTTTTGTTGTTTAAAATTAAATGATTTTTTTTTTTTTTGTTAAATTGCATCAGAATTTAGCAATTTTTTTCAAATTTAGATGATAAAACATTTAGAATATTTTCTTTCATTTTTGCCAATTCTGTGTCTATTTTTACGACCTTCAATATCAATTTAGCAGAGTTAATATTACTTATTTATAATAAAGCTTGGTACACTACCAAAATAAGTCAAAAGGAAAAAGAATCGGGTGTGTGAAATCGAATCCGAAGAAATGTAATTTTTTTTACAAATTTTTTAATTTTAGTTATCTTTTTAACAACTTCAAACTAGTTGCGGCACGGGTTAATATTATATTATTGAAATGAAATTTTGCACACTGTCAAAATAGAGCAAAAAGAAAAGAGTGAAGGGGTGAGATGGAAAATCAGATGAAATTTTATTTTTGATCCCTATAAGGACCATCCTAATATATAGTTATAATTAACCAATTAAAATACACAATACTCAGTTACCCTACATAAAATTACGTAATTTGATTCAAAGTAAGATATCAACGAAGGATTTCAAACTCCAACAGAAATAAAAAACGGTATAGTGGTTAGCGTGCTAGCTTCTAGACCGCGAAGTTGCGGATTCGAGTCCCGTGTTAGGCATGTGTGTTTGTAAATGTATGTTGGCTTGTCTAATGACGAATATTTCGGCGCATTATAACCTTCGAGTTGCTGACGGTGCCAGATAATCTGAAAACAACCAACCAACAGAAATAATATGTCAAACAATTAATAATTTACTTTAAAAATTGAAGTTAAATATTTTCGATTAATTTGTATTAAATGATAATTAGGATTGTAAATGAAGTTTAATTTCCTCAACAATACAATATCACATTTTCTTTAATAGCACAATTTAATAAGTTAAATTCTCAATTGATAAGTCGTCTTCGTAAAAATAAGACGCTTTTTCTAAGCATGTACATTCACTCACACACCTGCAGGGGGTTGTATGTAAAAAACTAGAGTAAAAAATAGGTCAAAAACGAAACACAGAGAAATATGTAACGAAGCGGTGAAAATGAAAAATCTTCGTTATAGTATCTCTATATATATAAGGCAAAGCCCTCACTCACTGATTCACTGACTGACTCAATGACTCACTCATCACTAATTCTCCCACTTCCCACATAGTCACAACTCTGAAAATCGGCACAAATATCAACAATGGTAAAAATAGAAAAAGTAAACTATTCCGATCTCGATTAACCCACTTTAAGGGGTCGAAAAGGGGTTAAACGTTCCAAACGGGGGACATTCGAAAATCCTACTTCCCACATAGTCACAACTCTGAAAATCGGCACAAATATCAACAATGGTAAAAATAGAAAAAGTAAACTATCCCGATCTCGATTAACCCACTTTAAGGGATCGAAAAGGGGTTAAACGTTCCAAACGGGGGACATTCGAAAATCCTACTTCCCACATAGTCACAACTCTGAAAATTGGCACAAATATCAACAATGGTAAACATAGAAAAAGTAAGCTATTCAGATCTCGATTAACCCACTTTAAGAGGTCAAAAAGGGGTTAAACGTTCCAAACGAGCGATATATTCGAATGTCCTACTTCTCATATTTTCTCAATTCTGAAAACTGGTGTGAATATCAATAAAGACAAACGCAGAAAAAGTAAACTATTCCGATCTCCGGTGGATCAAGGGGTGGAAAAGGGGTTAAACGTTCCAAACGAGGAATATTCGAATGTACTACTTCCCATATGGTCACAACTCGGAAATTTGGTACAAATGTCAAAAAAGATTAAACATAGAAAAAGTAATCTATTCTGTTCTCGATTAACCAACTTTAAGGGGTCGAAAAGGAGTTAAATGTTCCAAACGAGGGATATCCGAATGTTCCTCTTCCAATGTAGTCATTTTTCTGATATTTTTTTGCAAATGTTAAAAAAATAAGTCATTCCAATATCGATTAACGAATTTTTAAGGGACGAAAAGACGACGCAACATTGAAACTATACGAGGATTAACTTAATGTCTAATTAACTTAATTCCAATACAGCTACTACTTTGAAATTTAGAACTAAGAGCAAACATAAACACAATAAACTATTCCAGTTTACTATTCACAATTATAAATTTCGTTTAAAATGTCAACAAAGGAAAGTTCCTATTTTGATAAATCAATTTGTCGGGATCGAAATGGGAGCAAACGTCTGAAGTGTAGAATACATGAATGTCTTTTGATCGCTAAAATGCTAATGGTAAAATTTCGTAGCGCAGCACGGGTATTCAGCTAGTTCATATATATATATATAAGTACTTTTCTTTAATTTAAACTTTACTCGTAATAAAAAAAAAAAAGCATTATAATTTTTACTATATACATTTCTAAAATTTGGCGGAACACTTTAAGAATTTGGCGGCACACAAAAGTGTCGCGGCACGGTGGTTGAGAATCACTGGGTTAGAGTTTGAGAGAAAGCAAAGCACCAAGAAGGCTGATGTGCCTTTTACTAAATTGTGATACTTAGAGAGGTATCAACCGAATAACCTTTGCATTCCCCCCCCCCTCACCCCATACTTTTGAGTGCGATAATCGACTCAGATTATGGAGAGGGTGCCATGATTTAAGGATCAGATCTGAAATATATTGCTACATGATAAAATATAGAACCCCCACCATTAATGACCACACAGATACTATTACATATTAATTGCTAGACCCCCCCCCCCTCCTTCCCAGTTTTCAAAGACATTGTTATATAGTAAAAGTACTCCCACCCCAAACCTTAATGATGCTATTGCACAATAAACGGTAGACCTCACCCCCTCCAAAAAAAGAGAACTTTAAAGAAACTATTATAAACTAAATTGCTTCCCCCCTCCCCGATTTTTAAAGATACTATTACATAATAATGGTAGGATCATCCCCCCGCTCTCTTTATCTACAAAATATTATTGTTTTGTTTCATTTGTCTTATTTTTTATGATACATCCTAAAATTTTTCATTTTCTTATCAGCCTCCCTTCCCCTAAAATTTTGATGACGCAGTAGGCGTCACGAAACCCCCCTGTAGCCACCCCTGCTAAAAGTGTACTACAGATTTTTACATTTTTTTTATACGTTATGTAGTGTCATCATTAAAATTTCACTACTTAGTTAAAATTTCAATACCTCGCGTCAAAAATTTAGATACTGTTTTTTTGTTTTTTTCACTAGTACAATTTTTATTTAAATATTCACAACTATGAAAACTTGATAAGCGTTCTAGGGTAACGATAAAAATAATTTTATATTTCTCCTAGAAAAACATCTTGTGAATTCCTTTAAAACTGTATATTGTAATAAGAACAAATACGAGAACTACACATACTTTAAAAACTATCTTCATACCGTATTTTGTAGACCCTCTTTATCCGGTAGTTTCTGCACCCTTTTTTAGAATTGACTCATTTTGTTGTCTAATACAATTCAATAACATGCACATTTTTTTGCTCATAAACATTTAAAATAAAGCATTATCTCAATGTTTAAGCTAAAGCTAACCACATTTTTTGTGATGAAGTTACAAAAATGTGGAAAAGTAAAATCGTAAGGTAATCTTTCGTTAATACCTCAATGGATGATTTCCGCATTTTTTAAAAACTAGTGAAATTAGTTTATATTTATGAAGAATTTCTTTCTGAATCCTAATATTCAAACAAAAGTTCTTTAGAAAAATTAGTTTTTTAAATATTAAGATGAGAAAATACTCCAAAACCAGTCCGATCGAAACACTCAGCATAGCTGTGACGTCAAAACATCCTTCCGTTTCTATGGTTATCGTGAGATTTCTACCTAATAGTTGGCGTTGGTTTAGAAGTCAGTTGCCATATCCCGTTCTGGTTGGCGCGATTCGCGGGGAAACTTGCAAAACTGGTTTCCGCTGCTGCGTTTCAAGCCAAAATTCAAGCCAAGTGACGTCACATTCAATTCGAGCAGAATGAATAGATTTTACCGCCAAAACTAACAAGCAAACTTATGTTGCAAGTTTATATTTAAAAAAAGAAAAAAAGAGCAGTGATTAGAAATTTTTGTGTAAATAAAAATGCGGGAATTGTCCGTTCTGAAAAGATTAAAATGGATTATTTATTAAACAATAATATCAAGAGGAAATGAATACAATCTAAAATGGTAGTTGATGCTCCTGTTCAGTGACGAAAAGATGTGGAACCTTGGTGGTCTTGATGGCTGAGCTAATTACTGGCTTGAACTGAAGAAGTACCGTCGTCACTCTTTTAGCTGACAGTAAGGTTGTGGTTTAGTGACTTTTTGGTTTGGGGCAAATTTTGCCTCAGTGGCAATTACACTTTTCAATCCTTATTGTTCGAGAACCGATTGCAAGTTTAGATGACTAATCGGCTATCATTTAATTTTTTTATATGTAGAGAAATGTTACGAATATAATGGTCGGCCGAATCAAAAATGGCCGAAACTGTTCGAAATTCGACTTTGAATAGTTTGAACTAAATCCGATTGCCAAATATGTCATAACTTGGTAAATAACGAACATTATTTTTCATTTGGTAACCCAGTGCTCTTAAGTTTCCAAAGAAGGTTGCAGACAATTTTCAGATCTCTGGCAAATTCTTACTGATGATTTTTAAAAGTGAGTCAAGTTAACATCATCAGTTTTGTCCTCAGTGACGTAATATTTGTTGCAAACTTGGCTAACTTCTTAACCAAAATTTTCAGTCATCTCTCAGTCTATTAATAATCGTCAAACATCAAATAACTATATATACACTTTAGAGAACTATCTATGCGCATTGGAGAACAGTTTGGTAGAATTTACTGAAACGTTAGCCGGTTCCAAGAGATTGTTTACAAAAGATTATCTCAAATGTCAGACTCAACGAAACACTGGTTTTCCTCTAACATTATTCCTGTGTGGAATTCGCCAGCATGCAATCCAGATATTAATCCAATATACACACCATTTTGTTATATTATATGTTGGTTTAATCCAATCAATGAACTAAAGTCTGTCATGGAATAATCTGTGGTGTAATCATGACTGAGGTCATGCTGGCTCTTCAAAGAGAAATTCATTTTTGAGGACATAAAAGATATGCCTCACCATGTGCCATATAAATGAGGCGTAATCAGGACCACATGAAAAAAAATATATATATATGTAGGTCTACTTCTTACCATAAGTTGCTTTTATTTTCTTCAAATTCAAGATTAATCTAAACTCTTGTGACAAGGTGGCATTTTTGCAGAATTAACAAAATACAAATTTTCGTTAAATTTTCGGTTTGTAATCAATGCGCAACTTTTTTCTCATTTTCTAATTTTTTGACTCAAAGAACGTAGCCTTTGACAATTGGCGTGATTTTTTGCTCTATCTTTATCATTACCACTCATGATATAGAGCTCAGATCCTGAGGGCAAAACTTCTTTTCTTTTATAATTTGGTTTAATGAGTAGAGATTAAAATAAACATTGATCGTTACAATAAATGAAAAACTATTATTATTATTATTATTATTATTATTATTATTTAAATTTTTTTTATTTTTTTTTAATCCATCCTAAAAAGCTGACCAATAATTCAATGACAGGCTCGTTTTATAAAACTAAAAAAGTGAAAAAAAGCAATAAAAGTGTTGTAGATATTCAGATTCAAAAATTGAAACTAAGACTGTCAACATAATAAGGAAGTAGTCAGAAAATATATTAAGAATCTATTTAAAATCATGGCAAAGTTAATATCGATGTAGATGTAAAACGAATTCAGCTTTAAGGCGATTCCAATTCTATCTTTAAGATTTATCACTGTATCAAATCAATATTACAAATGGGCTTACCCCACATATTTCATAGAAATCAATTAAAATTCAAGGTTTAAAATAAAATAAAAAGAATATTATGTTATCAGAAAATCTCATTGTTTTGCAGTAATTGGTGGCATTCAGATTTTGATCCTTTTTCTACTGAAAATAGAAATCCGTTTTTTAAAATTGTTTCCTATAAATTATTATTTATAAATTTTTTTAATTGCTGAACACTAATTCATGTTTTGAAACCGTCCCCAAAAGTAAATAATATGTAAATTTAGTTACATTTTGAAATTGAAATTTTTTTATTCACTGATAAAAATTCCGACTTTGTACTGCTTTGTAGCAAGGTCGTTTCGGCAATAGAAAATTCAGTTGTAGAACATTTTAATAATTAATGTTAGTGGTCTTCCTTAAAATTTACACAAATATTTGTATGAATGAATTTTTCTAACAAATGCATTTGGTCATAATAAGATTATCCTCTTTATAGCCATCTGTATACATGCAGCAATCTTACTAGAAATTTCTATATGTACTACTAAAGAGTATTGAACAACGTCTGCTCAAACATTCTCCACCAAATAAAGATTTGATGTTTAAATAGGAGCTGACTTTACATACTGTATCTTATCAGGATAGTTATTTTTTACTTAAAAAAGTGAAGTTAAAGACTAAAAAGAAAACAATTTCGGGAAGTTTTGAATTATAATCCAAACTGCAAAATTTTATTTTTAGAATGTTTGTTATTGAAAAAAAAAAAAAACTCTTTTTTAAAAAAATTTCAGAGATTGTTTTCTCATGATCTCTCTATACATAATTTTACTAAGATCTTTTATTTACTAGAAGAGCCATGGAACTATAAGCATGAGAACTTTCATTATGAATAACCGTAGTAGTTAAATTAATTACCGAAGAAATTATTAATAATACCTACTGATCTGATTATAACTAGTTTCAATTAACTGAACTTGCATTACTTATAAACAAACAAACAAACAAACAAACAAACAAAACAAAAAATATCGGTTGCTTATATTATAATCAAGATAAATGAATATGATAATTTTCTTTCCTACCTCTATACAAAACTCTTAACTAATAATTACCATCGTCCAACCACCATTAAATACCATTTTCCCAGCTGCGATACGATTTTTTGCCTTATTTGACAGAAAATTAGAACTAATTTCTATTTCAATGGCTAGACCGTTCAAGTCCTAGACTAGCAGGCGACGTTGTTTACTACCCCGAAAACTGTAAACAAAGCAATCAAAAGCACAGCTGGTCAACTGGTCAATCCTCCCTTGACCATAAATGGTCGTCCCCGATCTTCAAAAACACGACCTCCAGTCGGCCAAGAACAAAATGGAGCAAAACTTTCAAAACAATAGACCACCATTGCTTCGGGCAATGAAATTAGAGACAGTGATTGATCCACGTGACGATTGGATGATAGGCTCCGTTGCATAGCATTGGTTGGGTCAGACAGGGTTAATAAGTACGAATCGGTGAGAGCTGCTTTTGTAAAAAATATGATTCATGAATTCAGCTCGAGGCTTATTATTGCTTCTTATTTTAGGGAATATAATGTTGCGCTGTAATGGTTTAGATGTTCCATTACCAATATTCTGATGATTCTATTATCTTATGATGATAATGATACATCGTAGATTATGTTAAATTTTTGGTGAATAATAAAATGACGTATGAGTCGTACATTTATTGTTTTTCTTTTATTTATAGACTTTTAATGATAGTCTCAGGATTAGCCAAACCTCATCTCTCTGTCATTTGATTAAATACGATTTAGTTCATTTTGTTACGTTCATTTAATGTATATCTTGATGGGTGGGAAAGAAGACTCTTTCCTTGATGTTGCTAAAGACTAAAAAGAGTTTATCTTCTTCATAATCTTATGATTTCTCTCTGGTCTTAAATTATAATTTAAATGCATTCATTGTATATTATGTTTTTTACTCCAACAACGAAACAATGCAAAAACATATTTCTTCAAAAGTTATCATTTAAAAAAAAAAAAAAAAAATCAAATATCAATAACTATCTCACTGCTGAATTTTTTATTAGAAAATCATGCCATGTTTACTGAATCATTTACTTCTGTTTAAAGACTGTGACTGCATGTATTCAAATTCACCTCCAAAAATAAATATTTACTGAAAATATTTTCAAAAATTAATGGGTAATGTCATGAATAAATTCACTTTTCGATTCCGTTGTGTTAATGCATTGTTTAAGACAGATACGACGCAACGCTTGTGACAACCAGAGAAAAAAATAAAAATTGTCACCTATCTATGAGGTAATCAAGTTGGATAAATAACTTTTTTTACTTATCTGCGTTAGCAAGTTAGTTTTTATTACTATAGTTAAGTTAGTAATTAGGTTAGGAAAGTTAGATTTTAGGTTTTTATTAGAACAATTTTAAAGGATTTCTATGAAATAAAAAAAGATTTTATAGTACTTTAAAATACGATATGATTAAAAAATATTCTCCGCGTAAAACGTTGATATTAGAAATTCATGTTAGTTCCATTTTACAACCCTTTATATTAACTTTATTTGTAAAAGTGTTTGTTGTGAACTTTGAAAATTTCGGGGCCCCAAGCCCGACCAATTACGAAATAATTGCCGGTGACATGAGATAAATTCTCAGTAAAATTGACGGTCAACAATGTGTTTAACTCATCGATATAGATAATCTATATCGATGGTTTAACTTGGCTTTTAAATAAGCAGGCAACAGTGCGATCTTGACATCGCGAAGAAACTCTACCACTATTCTATTCATACGTGACATACCTATGTAGGGTGGGGGTCGAAAATAAACTTTTCAAGGTTTGACGTGGATAATAAATTAAACACAGCCCAAACTCTCCTAAACTACGCCTATAAACTTCTAAGAGTAACAATTTACGACTATCGTGTAGGACAAGTGAAAGCTAGAGGGGGAGGGGGGAAAAAAGTATTTCTTTTTCAATTTTGTATTTTTAGATTGAGGGAAGCCTGATGTATAAACTACCTTGTCAAATGAAGCATAGAAACGCGTGAATAGCCTCTTGGGATCTGGAGGTGAGAATGGAAAACAGCTGGAAAAACTTCGTGCATCTTCTTTGTGTGTCGTCGTTCTGATGGATAGTGCCAGAAAGTTCGTTTGTTAGAACTAGGGGACTTCTTATTTTAGAGAGCAACGACATGAAAGGAGGTTTAAATTGAGAGCAATTTTTCTTTTAGTAGATAGCGTGACACGACAACAAACAGTAAGAAAATTGCCATCTAAATTATTTTGCTTTTTCTTCGTATGCATCTGAAAGAGAGAGAGAGAAAAAAATTGGTAAAGGCTTTGGGGATAAGGTTTAATATGCTACAAAAAGGTAATACAATAATTAAAAAACTATAATCTAAGTAATATTTTTTTTCTTTCCGTAAGAATCTGAGTGGGGAAGTTTTTAATTAAATCCTGAAATTATCAAGTTTGGTTTAGTTTCGTTTACTTTGCATGGTTCCGGCTGTTTATTTCTGCCACTATGAAGTGCTTATCAGCGACAAATACACCTCGTAATTATGAACTACGATAAGATTACGAGATCGAAACCTTATCGTGCATACCTCTCTCTCTCTAACTCCACCACACCATCCTCCACACCAGTATTCGGTGCAGCCAGGACAGAACCCACAAGAGATCAAGTGGGAAGTGTTATTGTTCGATTATATTTGGAATATCTCAATATGTCACAAATTAAGTATAAATTCCATTGTAACATATTTTTGAATTAATCTTTTCACACGAAAAATGCCCGTTAGTCTGCCAATAACTTTGTTGTTGGGTATTGTCAGCCTTTAATGAGAGAATTTTGTTGTTATAAAACGCCAAATTGTAAAGGCATGATGCTCAAAAAACAAATTTCAATAAAACTACTTAATAAAACAACTGATACGTGATAGTAAAGTACTCAATTCAAATAAGGAAGGTGCCAAATTAGAAATGAACCAATTAGTTCCTACTTACCTACAGTCCAATAACGTCAATTGGAGCCTTTTAGAAAGTTGGATTGAAAATATACGTTAAAGAGTAAATATGACACCATGGTTTTTTTCGCGTATTTTAATGGTCAACCTTAACGTATATCAAGTTTGTAGATTCATTATGAAATTTCAAAATTAAAAGTTCCCAAACCTTATTTGGTACATGTACTTTTTATAGACTAAATAATTATGGTGATCTGATGTACCTCAACAGGAAAATCTGTAGATACGGCGTTTTAGTGACGATGTGGATTGAGACAAAGTTTTTGTACAGTTTTATATAGATTTGTTATTTCAGCAAAAATTTTGAAGCGATATGAATTATAATACTAGTTAAAGCGGTAATTGTTTTAAGATTTTTAACCTGTGTTTCATCAAAGTTACAAGAATTTAGTGTGACTCAAGTTTTTGTTCAAACCTTGATTTTTCAAAAATGATTACTGGATTTATTACTAAAATATAAAATAATAGTTAAACATTTCCCACTTGCCTGGTGTGTGGATAGAGCTTTGGTCTCGCATGCTAAAAATGCCGGGTTCGAATCTTGGAGCTAGCATGAATGTTTGTTATAGTTCGGAATCCACATTAATCTGTAGGTCCCTTTCTGAATAGTCCTTATTCTGCACAAAAATAGGCCCAAAATAGGGTGAAAAATTGGAGAAAAAATATATCGTACAAGCCAACTAATAGTTATGCACTAATTTTCTTTTCATATTAGTAATTTAAATTATACACTTCCTTAATAATACCCATAATTTACTTCTTTTTCCTATGAATATTAAGCAGTTTTACTCTGCTTTACATTAAATTTTCAAGTACCAGGAGGCTTCAAGTGAACCCCTTTGACTCTCTCTTATGGTGTCCATGATTTGATGTGTGACAAAATGGTATGAAATAGGCTATCTGATACGAACTAAGTAAGGCTCTGCTCTCAAATCTATCAATTTTGGAGATCGGTCGCAAGGAAAAATACAAGTGAATAAAACAATCTGTTCATCAAATAAATGTTCATAATGAATAAATTATATTCTGATCTACTTATATGCATTTTAAATTAGTATTGTCAAATCAGTCATTTCAGGTACACATTCGAATGGATGATGGGCGGAATAGAATTTTAACCTTGACACATATTTTGTGTACGAACACAGGAAGACATTTGAAGATAAAAACTTAACAAGTGTTTACTTTTGAAAAAGAGTACTTCAAAGAGAAGTGCCTCCTCCACAAAAACTGCACTTAAAGCACTTATTCGTTTAGAGTGTATGTACTTGGCAATTCTTGCTTAATAAACTAGAAAAAAGTAGGCAAACAACGCCCATAAAACTATATTTAAGTAATCACTCATACTCCTGTTTTTTAAATAAACTTACGAAGGGTGTGCAATTTTAGTAAGTATATGTAACGCAATAACATTAAGGTTTAAAAATTATGACTATTATGAAAAAGGTTAAAAATAGAGATTATAAGGTTTAAGAAAAAGGTTGTTTTCCTCTACTTCTGATATTTCGGGAATCGTGATAAAAAATTTACTCAAATCTTATGGTTGGATTAAGGAATGTGTTCGAGCGCTCCTGCTCATCGCCTGGGGGCGCTGCAATAGCCTTTTTCTTCCTTACGTTATTCATTCATTCTGTAAAAAATCTTACAAGTGGTAGCACCGCACATGAGCGTCGCACTTTTTAAAAACGATAAAAAAAAAAAAAAAAATCGTATTCCTAATACGCCCATCGACCAGAATGTTTTGAACAGAATGTTAAAACTTGGTATACAATGTGTCCCTGAATTTTACCATCGGCGAAAAGAATGGTGATAATTCATGTCATATCAAAAATACTTGCTGTGAAATCAGGGTCGTAAAATATTTATTCAATCAGAATAATGGGCACAATCCATTTGTATTATATGTATTATTTGTATCTATTTTTAAACACGAATCTCTCTATATATAAGGCAAAGCCCTCACTCATTCACTGACTCACTCACTCACTCACTCACTCATCACTAATTCTTCCACTTCTTACATAGTCACAACTCTGAAAATCGGCACAAATATCAACAATGGTAAAAATAGAAAAAGTAAGCTATTCCGATCTCGATTAACCCACTTTAAGGGGTCGAAAAGGAGTTAAACGTTCCACACGAGGGATATTCGAATATCCCACTTCCCATTTGGTCACAACTCTAAAAATTGGTACAAATATTAACAATAGTGAACATAGAAAAAGTAAGCTATTCCGATCTCGATTAACCCACTTTAAGGGGTCGAACAGGGGTTAAACGTTCCAAACGAGGGACATTCGAATATCCCACTTCCCATTTGGTCACAACTCTAACACTTGGTATAAATATTAACATTAGTAAGCATAGAAAAAGTAAGCTATATCTCGATTAACCCACTTTAAGGGCTCGAAAAGGGGTTAAACGTTCCAAATGAGGAATATTCGAATGTACCACTTCCCATATGGTCACAACTCTAAAAATTGGTACAAATGTCATCAATGGTAAACATAGAAAAATTAAGCTATTTCGATCTCAATTAACCAACTTTAAGAGGTCGAAAAGGGGTTAAACGTTCCAAACGAGGTATATTCGAATGTCGCATTTCCCATATTGCCGCAACTCTGAAAACTTGTGCGAATATCAATAAAGAGAAACGTAGAAAAAGTAAGGTATTCCGATCTCGATTAACCCACTTTATAGGGTGGAAAAAGGAGTTAAATGTTCCAAACGAGGAATATTCGAATGTCCCACTTCCGACATGATCACAATTTGGGAAAATTGGCACAAATACCAACAATGGTAAACATAGAAAAAGCATGCTATTCGAATCTCGATTAACCAACTTTAAGGGGTGGAAAAGGGGTTAAACGTTCCAAACTCGAATATCTCACTTCCCATATGGTCACAACTACGAAAACTGGTGCGAATATCAATAAAGACAAATGTAGAAAAAGTAAGCTATTCCGATCTTGATTAACCCACTTTAAGGGGTGGAAAAGGGGTTAAACGTTCCAAATGAGGGATATTCGAATGTACCACTTCCCATATGGTCACAACCCTAAAAATTGGTACAAATATCAACAAAGATAAAGATAGAAAAATTAAGCTATTCCGAGCTTGATTAACCCACTTTAAGGGGTGGAAAAGGGGTTAAACGTTCCAAACTAGAATTTCGCACTCCCCATATAGTCACAATTCCGAAAATTGGTGCAAATGTCAACTAAGACAAACATGGAATAAGCAAGCTATTCCGGTCTCGGTTAATCCACGTTTAGGGGTCGAAAAGGGATTAAACGTTCCAAACAAGGGATATTCGAATATTCTACTTCCCATTTCGTCACAACTCTGAAAATTGGTATGAATGTCAATCAAGATAAACATAGAAAAGTAAGCCATTCCGATCTCGATTAACCCACTTAAGGGTTGGAAAAGGCGTTAAACGTTCCAAACGAGGGATATTCGAATGTACCACTTCCCATTTGGTCACAACTTTGAAAATTGGTACAAATGTCAAAAAAGATAAACATAGAAAAAGTAAGCTATTTCGTTCTCGATTAAACAACTTTAAGGAGTCGAAAAGGGGTTAAATGTTCCAAACGAGGGATATCCGAATGTTCCTCTTCCAATGTAGTCATAAAAAAAATGTAAAAAAAAAAAAGTTATTCCAATATATATTAATAATTTTTAAATGATGAAAAGTCGACGCAACATTGAAACTATACGAGGATTATTTTAATGTCTCAATTCCAATACAGCTACTACTTTAAAATTTAGAACTAAGAGCAAACATAAACACAATAAACTATTGCAATCTCGATTGCGTAATTAAAAAGGGTCCGAAGGGAATTAAACGTTCTAAATGAGGAATATTCAAATGTCTCCTTCCAATATACTATTCACAATTATAAACTTTGTTAAAATTGTTAACAAAGGTAAGTTCCTATTTTGATAAATCAATTTGTCGGGATCGAAATGGGTACAAACGTCTGAAGTGTAGAATACATGAATGTCTTGATGAATACAAAATGCTAATGATAAAATTTCGTAGCGCAGCACGGGTATTCAGCTAGTTTCTGTATATAATTGTAAATAGTGACGTAATTATTTTAAAGTTCTATTACTTCTATTATATTTTATTCTGTACATAACTGAAAATAGAGTAGTATTTCTTTTAAAGTACTATTTTATTTTATTTGTGAACAGCGATAATGCAAGTTATAAAAAAGGTGGCACCATCTAAATCAATCGGGAAATTTCAAGGCGTTTCCATCTCACGATTGGTTGATTAGATTTTTGTACAAATTTCTGCAACGAGACTATAAACTGAGGCGAAAAATGGAATAGTGAGTTTTGTCGGGTATTGACGCTGTTTGGAAAGCATTGCAATCTTTTGTTTACTTTCATTGTGCCTGCATTATCGCTTAATTCAAAATTGTTTTTACAGAAACTTGTATTGCAGCTTGATAGCAATTTTTCTGTTGTTCGGTGAAGTTTTGTGAGCCTTCAAATGAAGAATATATTATAGTTTTTATTCAGTAAAAACTGCGTTATCATTTTCTCCGCGAAAAAATAACAACAATATTTTTATCTGGAATTTGTATCTGATATATAAATTAGACTTATATAAAATCGTAGGAAAGTAGGGTTTTAATGGCATCACGGAATTGTATAATTACCAAAATGATGTCCATAGTTTTAAAAAATTGCAATAAATCATGTTTTTGTTACTGCTTAGAAAAGATAACATTTTTATAAATATCACTCAATTTTTATAGAAAATCAAAAGATTCTTTTGATATGAATAATTGTTATACGCTGTGCAGTTGACATTATTTCATAGACAAAATTAAAATTATACCTCGTTTGTTCATGTACTCGTTTTGATATGAAAGAGGTTACTGAAAATGTTTTTAGGTTATATTTATTTCTTTAAAGGTACATAGATATATTTACTGAAGCTATAATTTGACGTGAATATTAAAATTTCTTTTAGGCCAAATACATGTGCAGTTGAAGAAGTACCCGGAACCAATAAGAAGTACTGGACAGAATGCAAATACTGGATGAACAGGGAAATATGTGGATCAAAGACGTAAGAATATTTCTGATATTTATAATCATGACTTTATTTCTCATCCGTATATCGATATACCAAAAAATGCGTAATATTTCATTGCAATGCAGAGTACCAACAGCATAACAAAATTGGTGGAGCCTAAATTATTCAATCTAATTCTGTATTTAATACTCATTACATAGAAAGTATTATTTTGTATTAATTTAGTACTTGAAGGGAGACCCGTACCCAAAAAAATTGAAAAAAAAAACTTATTTTATTTATTGCATAAAATTAATCTATATGTATTCAAGAAGACATTGAAATTTTTTTTAGGGTTCTAGGGAAACTTTTAAACTTTTACTTACCTATCTACTATGCAGTTTAATGCCAATTTTTATTTTTAAGTTCATTTTTCTCGAAATCAAGATTTGGCAATTTTGTTTGTGTTTAAATTGCTAAGCCTTTGAGAAAAGTTTATTTTGAACTGTTTTTTACTTTTTAAATTGTGAGTATCTGTTTTAGAAATGCAGGGAGAGTTTTTTTCTTTATATATTGTAATAATTTTTTTGAAGAAGTAAAAAAGTAGAATATTTTTGGGAAAATTCAGAAAATTCTTGTGTAATAAAACAAAATATTTTTTTTTAATTGCCTGTCAAAAAAAAAAAAAAAATCTTCCTACATTTTTACAGTATACTTGAACATAATTATTTAGTTTCAAAATTAAAAAAAAAATCTTCCTACATTTTTACAGTATACTTAAACATAATTATTTAGTTTCAAAATTTAAAAAAAAAAAAAAAAAAAAAAAAAAAAAAAATTGAAGAAAGAGTAGTCTTTTTTTTTTAAAAGAAAAGTATATTTTCGGCCAAAAAACACAAAGTAATTTAAAATTTTTTTTTAAATTTTATTTAGACTTAGACTTAGACAGTAGATTTCAAGTGGGGCAAGCCCGAAGGCACTATTCCACTGATCGAATTTTTATTAATAATTGTTTACTACTATACTATAATAGTGGATTTTTACTGGTTGAAATTAACAAAGTAAGTAATATGGCCTGTATTAATCATATGAGGATGTTTATATATCGTATTGCCTTATGGCTTAGAAAAGTCTCGTTCTCCAGCAGCAGGCTTTAGTTATTTTTATTTACGTTTCTACTTAAATAAATGTTGTTATGATACCTATTTTGAAAATATTCTTTCCACCTTTGTTAAAAAAAATTGCATAATGTTTTATTATTTAATGTTGCTTTAACTTAATTTTTTTCTTCTTTTTTTGGAAATTAAAATGATATTGCCCCCATTCAATAAGATTAAAATCAAAGTTCACCGTAATAAATATTTATTTCGGAATATAGCTCAGAGATAAAACTCGAACTTTTCTAGAAATGTTTAGTTGAAATAAAATTTTTACTCTTTTGAGAGAGAGTCAACTGACTAAACCTCTATGAGTCACAAGAATTGTTTGAAAAGTAACATCTAAAGAAAGTCTTAAATTTATGTTGGGTTACAATTGACACTAGGTTCCTTTGACCAAAGTTGATGAATAATTTTATAAACATTATTGAAGAATGTTTCGTGAAAATTATTATTATTATTATTATTATTTTTCAAATAATTTCGCAGAGAGAGTTAATTACTCTAAAGATGGGTAGAAATCAGGAGAAAGTGGCATAAGTGTTGAGGCAAACTATGTTTTACAATATTGAGATCGAAACTACTTACATCATAAGAGTTAGAATGTGGGTTCAAATGTGGTAAAGACCACTTCTTTTTTAAGCTGAACTTATACAACTGTATTTGCAGGTGAAATTTCAGTAAACTTTTGCCCATAAGCTTGGAATAACATGAAAAATCAAAATGTTTAACTGGAACGCTAAAATATGTAGTCATTTGTTGTAATATGAGGAGCAAGTAACATTATTTTATGACAAGATAGGAAAATTGATTCCATGGATTATTATCAGTAACTAAACAGCGAATATGAAAACAAAATAAATGCTGCGAATCAACATAAAATTTTTTGAAAAAAAAATCAACTGAAGTTTTCCTTGAAATCTATCGCTGACCATGGAATTTCAACTCACATCAGAATCAGTTTAGGAAGAACCAATTCTTCTATAAATTTAAAATATTTATCAACAACGTTATTTCCCCGTTTTGTATAAATAATTATTTTCTAATAGTAAAGCATGTATCAATAAAAAGTTTTAATAGGACCAATGGCGGCGCTCTTAGAATGTCACGTGGTCCATGAAATTTTAGCATGTCATGGAATCAAGCTAACAAAATATTATTTTGGTATGGAATTATAGTTTTCTCTGATGTTATTGGTCTAGGCTTATATAAGGGTCACGTTACTACGAGCTATCACGTGGATATAATGTTACATCGGTATGATAAATTATTATATAATAAATATCCTATACATGGAAAATTTTAAATTGGTATAAATAGGATATAATAGACAAGTATGTAACTAATAACAATACATTTTTATACTGTTGTTTTTTTACCATCCAAAGTCTATTTAAGAAATTAAATTTAATTTGTAAGCGACTAATTTTTAGTAAATTGCTTATTTATTCTAATATTCGTACTGAACTGTATTATTATTATTATTATTATTTTAATTTAATAATAAAACCGTTATGAGAAAGCTTTTTCTTAGAATGATCCATCTATGTGTATGAAAAGCGAAGCCGTGGAGTTTAATTTTATAAAATAATATTTAATAAATCCTAATTTTTTCTATTTATTTTCAGAGTCCTTCGCTACGAGTGCTGTGAAGGCTTCCATCAACTCCCAAAAAATGGTGGATGCTTTGGTGGTGAGTTGAAATTTTAAGCATTTAGTTCAGCGTTAGCCACTACACGGCCCGCGACAGATTTTTCTGCATCCCATGGGCCTTGCAAAAGATTAAAAAATCAAATTTCAAGGTATAGACTATATATTTTACATAATTGTAATTTGTCCGAAATAGTTTGTGTTAGCTATGTAGAACATAGTTCTCTCCACTACGTGCCCGAAGAAACTCTATGAAGAAGATTTCAGCAAGATGGTTTTCACCAAGAATAAATTCAGAAAAAACTTAACTGAATCTCATTTGAACAATTTATTAAAACTGGCTGCAATAAATACTGCGACACACATCATATCTATCATAAATAAACGGAACGATTAAAATTGCCATCGTCTCACAATTGATATCGACTGAAACAGAGTAATCTGGAACAGTTTAAATACATTAATTAAGAGTTAGGTCAAGTCTCGTTATCAAGTTGGAACAAAAGATTAACTTTTTTTTTAAACTTTAATTTACTAATAATGAAAATTATTATTTTTTTAATTATTTGAAAAAAGAATCAAACATCAATTGTAATTTTATTAAGATAATAATAATAATATATATATATATATATATATATATATATATATATATATATATATATATATATATATATATATATATATATATATATATATATATATATATATATATATATATATTCAGGTTTCAGAAGTGCTATATAATGTTAAATCAATAGTAATTAAGGATACATCTATTGGTGTGTCCGGCCTGCGAAAAGTTCCAACGTAAGTCATACAGCCCGCCTCTAAAAGTTAATGACGAACGCTCATTTAGTGGAAACGGATATTGCAAAGAATAATAATAATAATAATAACATTTTTAGTTGACATTAACATACAAAATTAACTTCAGCGACTTAAATGAAAAAACATAGTTTTCTTTTAAAATCACTTTGTCTAATTATAAAGTTGATAAAAATTAGTTCAACCGAAAATTTCCTCAGTAATATTTTCTTATTCGTATACTAATTAATTCATTATCATTTAACATCACGTTTTGAAATCAATGGATTATGAGAGCTCTTTAAATAACAACCTCGTCGCAAGGCAATAATCTATTTGAACCCATTGAAGATCATGACGGTTATTAAACAAATCCTACGTTCAACCAAAAATCCGTGCCTCAAAACTAAATGAGTCTAAATCATAATTGGGCTACTCTGCACAAAGGTGATAGGACTGAATCCAACCTTCTATTAGGCTTTCTATATAACACTCTGTTATAACTCTAAATTATGTAGAATTTTTTCTTATGTGAGTTTCGATATCATGGTTCGATAGAAATCCAACTTTTCAGACATAATTTGCAATAAAAAAATTGACGAAATTCGTATTAGGCTATCTTAGCTCTGAAGTACACAAATAAGAGTAAAGCGTGTAACATTTACTAGTTCATATAATATTCCCTATATTTACTTTTATTTAATTACACGTGATGCGAAGGTTACATCATACTTTATGTGTAATCACTAAATAATAATCTTATTACAGAATAATCCTTTATTTTTCATCATTTACTTTCATTTAATTATACAATTTGCAATGACACATTCCTTTTTTCATTGGATTTTACTTGAATACTA
Source organism: Linyphia triangularis (assembly GCA_963978545.1). Taxonomy (NCBI): domain Eukaryota; kingdom Metazoa; phylum Arthropoda; class Arachnida; order Araneae; family Linyphiidae; genus Linyphia; species Linyphia triangularis. Next base: position 35,262,510 of record OZ021730.1, read on the forward strand.
ATATTCTCTATGTGCCCATAGTGAAGCCAATGACAGATGTTGTTCGAACGGCTCGAGATCTTGGAGCCACCGTTTTTGTGGAATATCTCAACGAAGCCGGCCTTACTGAACGATTACGAAGGCCTGGGGAAGCCATCACCCTTTTTGCACCCACGAACGAAGCATTCGAAGTGAGTTCCTTAGAACATTATTGCTTTAAATGTGATCTGTCACAAGCTCATTGATCTAATGTAGAATTTTGTAGAACGTATTGACGACCAAAATTTTACAAAAAATGTTGTTTTCCGACTTAGTTCGAAGTCGGAATGCTGTATATGTATTACTGCTTCTAAGTCTATTGCGTCATCTATTGAAAAGTTTCCCAAGTGCCATCATTAAAGTGTTGTTTTGGAATTTAAATCAAGCTTGCCACAAGTACAATCTAAATTCCAAAATAACACTTAAATGATGAATTTGTGAAACTTTCCAATAGATAGCGCTATTAAAATACAAAAAAAAAAAAAAAAAAAATCTTACTAATTCCAATATTCTATTCTCAAAAAATCTTTATTAAATTTTGCTTTGAAAATTTATCAGCTTCTGAAATTGTTGTTAGTTATCGTAATTTTTTTCATCAAAGCCATAAATATATATATTGGCTGACAAAGAGAGAATATTGCACCCTATCATTGGGGTAGAAAAGTGTTACGAATTTTTCCACTGAAGCAATGATGGCACAGTTTTCACGGTATAAAAATATTTATTCTCTCTTCAGAAAACTCACAAAATTTATTCACAGGCAACAGTTTAATTACTCTCAAGCTTCAACACAAGCTTCAACAAAAATAACTTCGAATTCAGCGATTATACAAGCTCACTCCAATAGGTAAACAAAGCGATCAGCTTTCAACGAAGTCCGAAGTCAATCTGAAAACTTTCCCGATCTACAGTCTTATTTATACTTGGCGCGAGAGACCAATCGAGAAATTTCCAGCCAATTCGTCGGAAAGGAAACATTTCGAAACTTCTCGATTGCTTTAGGTGTTGCCACCTTTTGCTAACCTGTATAATTGCTATTAATAAATAAAATAAGATAAAAATAAATTACAATAGAATTTTAAAATAATACGTCACTATTTACAATATATACAGACAATTTGTGCAACATTTCCCCCTTCTTAAAGACTGCACGTCCCGGGCAGTGAAGTCCTTAAGAGGAAAGGTCATTCAATCACTTCTATCATAATACGGGGCTAGCCTATTGTGATGTACAACTCTAGGTTTACAGGAGGGTGTCCGTTGAATCCTTACCACGACGTCGTTGATCTTCTTAAGGACCACATACGGCCCTTCCCAGTTCGTCTGGAGCTTAGGAGAGAGTCCTTTCCGACGTTTAGGATTCCATAACCACACCTTGTCACCTTCCTGGAATGAACGTTCCGTGGCCTTGGCATCGTAGCGGACCTTCATGCGCTCCGTCATGATGTTGATTCTTTCTCTGGCGAACCGATATACGGCTTCCAAACGTGCCTGGAGATCATCTAGATACTGGACAGGCGAGGAAGGGGTGTCCGGTGGTCGTCCAAAGAGGAGGTCGCAGGGTAGTCTAAGGTCTCTTCCGAAAATCATTTGAGATGGTGTATATCCGGTGGTCTCGTGAGTAGCACTTCTGTAGGCCAAAAGGAACAGTGGACGTTTCTGATCCCAATCTTGCTGGTTCTTGAAAACAAACAAGGAGAGATGATACAGAATCATTCTATTAAATCGTTCGACCATTCCATCGGATTGTGGGTGCAGGGGAGTTGTACGAGTCTTTTCCATGTCGAGCAAATCACACAGCCCAGTGAAGACGGCAGAGTTGAAGTTCATCCCCTGATCGGAATGTATCAGCAGGGGTACGCCAAATCGGGAGATCCAATTCCGTACGAGGACTTCTGCTACGGTTGTGGCTTCCTGGTCCGAAATCGCGTATGCTTCTGGCCACTTGCTAAAGTAGTCCATGACAACTAGGATGTAATTGTTGCCATTAGTTGTGTGAGGTAGGGGGCCTAAGACGTCTAAAGCAATTCTTTCGAATGGTGCTCCTACGTTGTAACGTTGCAACTTTCCACGAGTTCAGGTCTTTGGTCCCTTCCGCGAATTGCATGCTTCACAGGATTTGCACCTCTTCTCCACGTCGGATTTTGCTTTGTCCCAGAAGAATCTCTCCCTGACTTTCTGAAGAGTTTTCGTGACACCAAAATGTCCTCCAGTAGAACTGCTGTGAAGTTCTTCTAGAACGTTGGTAACTCTAGAACTTGGAAGGATTAATTGCCACCGGAAGCTTTTGCCATCATCGGACTCCCATCGACGGTAGAGTACTCCATTCTTCAAGTGCAAAGAGTCCCACATAGCCCAATATCTCTTCATTGTTGGGCTTTCGCATGCAATTTCCTGCCAACTGGGTTTTCCGGTAGCTGCTTCCGTGAATTCAATTAGAGGTTTCAAGTCTTGATTTTCAACCTGACTCTTTCGAACATTCTGGTCACTCCAAGGGTCCACGTCTGAAGTAATTGACTTGGTAGTTATTTTCCGAACGGCCGATGTGTTAACCCCAAACTTAGACTCGGCATTGGAACAAAATCGACAATTCTCCGGACATGGTCTTCTAGAAAGGGCGTCTGCATTTCCATGGAACGTTCCTTTTCTGTGATGGATATCCATGTCGTATTCCTGCAGGCGCTGAATCCACCTTGCTATTTGTCCCTCTGTATTCCTGAAAATTAGCAACCAAGTCAGAGACGCATGATCAGTTCTTAAAAGGAATTTCCGGCCGTACAAGTAATGATGAAAGTGTTCAACGGTCTTTACTATTGCCAGTAACTCCTTTCTTGTGACGCAGTAGTTCCTCTCTGATATTGACCGGCTCTTACTAAAATAAGCGATGACTTTCTCCTGTCCTTCAATTTCCTGGGAAAGAACGGCGCCCACTCCCTCATTGCTGGCGTCTGTATCCAGAATAAAGTCCTTGTTAACATCAGGAAAAGCCAAAACAGGCGCGGATGTTAAAGCGTTCTTCAGTTGATTGAAGGAGTCGTCACAGTCGGCAGTCCACAGGAACTTCTGCTTGCTCTCTGTTAGTCGATGTAAAGGTCTCGATCTGGGAGAATCCCTTCACAAATCTACGGTAATACGTGCACAGGCCTAGGAAGCTTCGCAATTGATGAACATCTTGCGGTCGAGACCAAATTTGCACAGCATGGATCTTGGCTGGATCTATGCTCACTCCATCGGATGAGATGATGTGTCCGAGATAACTGACTTTCCGCCTAAAGAGCTTACATTTTGATGGGCTAAGTTTCAAGTGGGCTTCCCTAAGCTTCAAGAACACGTTCTTTACGTTTTGCAAGTGCTGATCAAAACTCCGCCCGGTGATAATGATATCGTCCAAATATACCAGACAGGTCTCGTAGGAAAGTCCTCTAAGCACAGTCTCCATTAGTCGCTCGAACGTAGCCGGTGCATTACACAAGCCAAACGGCATAACTTGAAACTGCCATAATCCTTGTCCGGTAGTGAAGGCCGTCTTCTCACGATCGTCGGGATGTATCTCCACTTGCCAGTATCCACTCTTCAAATCCAAAGTTGAAAACCACTGGTTCCCGGATAGAGTGTCCAAAGTGTCATCAATCCTTGGCAGAGGGTAGCTGTCCTTTTTCGTAATTTCGTTCAGCTTCCTGTAATCCACACAAAACCTGGTGGAACCATCCTTCTTTCGAACGAGTACGATTGGAGAGGCCCATGGACTTGAGGAGGGTTCGATAACTCTATTATCTTCCATTTCATGTAACAGTTTCCCGACCTCCTCTTGTTTTGCGAAAGGAAGCCTTCGAGGATGTTGTTTAATAGGTAAATGGGTCCCAGTGTCGATTCGATGTTGAGTAAGCTTTGTTCTTCCCACATCTTTCGATGATACGGAGAAAATGTCTTGAAATTCTTTTATAAGGTTTCCGACAATCTTCTCTTGTCTTCTTTCCAACCGGGAGTCCTCGAGAAGCTGGTCCACTAAATCCGAGTATGGTGCGGTAGGAAGCTCCTTCGATCCTCGTTCGATGCTTGTAACAGGTGTGCAAGTGGCAATTTCTTCTCCCTTCTTGATAACTCTTGTAGAGTCACCGATGTTGGCCATTCTCACATGCACCACCTCTTGAGAGAGATCCACAAGCGTCGCTCCTACTAGCACTCCTTTCGGCACACTATTCGATGACCGGAAGTCAGTTACTCCAAATCGGAAGGCCTTCGGGAGCTCTGCTGAACCCTTTACAACCAAATCTGTCATGGAGGGGATGGCGATGTCTTCAAGAGCTACTATTCGATATGCACACGGCTCTTCCGAGTCCAAACCGAACAATGGAACTTCTTCTTTCCCTGTTTGAAGCTCGCCTTTCTCGAAATTCAAAGTAATTCCATTTTTCTTTAAAAAGTAAAATCCAAGAATACATGGGTCAATAATTTCAGCGACGTAAACGGTGTGAGTGTAGGTGTGAAATACAAAAGAGATGTTGACATTTAATTTCCCATGCACAGAAATTTTGTCACCAGTCACAGTTTGTAGTGAAACTGAAGGCGCCGTGTAAAGAGGTTGGCTGTCCAGGCGCCGGGCTACATCCGTCCGTAAGATGGTTACATTTGAACCTGAGTCCACTATTAGACGACAAGGAGTTCCATTGATCTTGCTCTCCACGAATAAACCATGGTTTCCTCCTTGAAGGGATGAGATGTGATAGAGGCTGAGTGGGGCACCACCTGCTCTACACGGCGACCTCCGCCTCGCGAGATAGCCGCTCTTTAGTTTAACTGCTGAGGCTCGGACGAGGGTCTGTCCTCTCTCGTGTCCAATTCAGGGCAATCACGTCTGAAATGTCCTTCCCGGTTGCAGAGCCAACAAACCACTCTAGTTTTTCGATCCCTCGAGCCAGGAATATTTCTCATAATTTGCTCCATCTTGTTTTCTAGTTCTTGAAACTTCTTCGTGAAAAGTTCAGAGGAATCGTCTGCCAATGTTCCACTTACGAAACGCCGATCTTTTCTAGAAGCTTGCTGTGCGACTTTTACTCTCATGGCATAGACGAGGGTGGACTTCAGATCTTTGCTGTCTGACATCCTGGTAGCTTGCTGTATGTCGGGATCTTTGATGGCATCCACGAAATACTGAAGAGACAGGTTATCTCGTACGTCCGAGGGACAGTTCTGGAAAAGCGAGGAGCGACAGTCTTTTTATATCCGATGCCAATTCTTGAAGAGTTTCATTGGCCTTCTGCTGTCTCACTTTCAATTGCAGTCTGTTGTAATCCTTTAGATGCTGCTCCCCAAACCTTAATTCCAGCGCACTTGCCAGCGCCACGAATTCTCCCCGCTTCTCTTCAGGTAGCGTCTGTAAAATGTCAGCAGCTTCACCTCGAAGAGATGCCGCGAGATGGAATGCTTTCGCAGTATCGTCCCATCCATTTGCAGAAGCAATCATTTCAAACTGCGTTTGATAAACGCGCCAAGACGACTTCCCATCAAAAGTTGCCACTTTGATGTTGGAACGTGGCACAATGAAGGGAGTGGAAACATTATCCCAATTAGGCGTTGCAAAGGTCACAGCTTCGCGAGCTTCCATTTTCCGTAGTCTTTCTTCTACAGCGTCATGAAACTTTTCCTGCTCGTCCTTCAAGGTGGAAACTTTGTCTCCTAAGTTGTTCACTTTTCCATTAAACTCCTCAAACTTTTCATCAACTTCCTTTCTTACTGCATTGAACACTTCTTCTTTCACGGATTGCAGAACATTTGAGGTAGTTTCTATTATGGTTGATTGCACCATTGAGGCAAGCTCTATCTTCATTTCTTCTTTGATTTCATTCACTGCTGCAGATGTTGTTTCACACTTGGCGGCTAAAGATTTAATGTCCGACGATGTTGCTTCTTGGCTGGCGGCGATTGCGGCGGCATTTTCGGCTGCGGCAGATTCTTGGCCAGTGGCGATTGCAGAGGCGAGTTCGGCGTTAGTCGTTTCTTGACGGGCTTGCCCGGCTTTTATTTCGGATTTTATTTCGGCCTTCATTCCGGAAATCATTTCCATCAACTGCTTCATTTGGTCTTCCATCATTCCTCTATGTAGCGACATCAAATAACAGATAAAACTTCTGTGCAGTGGAGTACTCTTTTGCATAGAGGTAAGGTATCTGGCTCGAGATATAATGGTCCTCGGATCAAATCACGCCGCCCGCACAATGAAAGCTTACCTTAACGCTTTACTGGTGACAACCGGACTAAAAATCATGCTGCCATCTATCGGACCTTCTGAAAAGGAGAAACTACATCGCAACAAGCAACACATACGCAACTCGCTTGCAACACCGCAACAAGCGGACACAACGATGCCAACTAGCATCACAAACTTCCTACTCCGATCAGACGTTGATCAGAACAACAGTATCGCTCCTTCGTCTCTGGGAGGAAGCTGTGTAGCGACATCAAATAACAGATAAAACTTCTGTGCAGTGGAGTACTCTTTTGCACAGAGGTATAAGGTATCTGGCTCGAGATCTAATGGTCCTCGGATCAAATCACGCCGCCCGCACAACGAAAGCTTACCTTCGACGCTTTACTCTAGTTGTCGGCATTCAAAATTACGAGATCCCACTTCTGACACCACTGTTACGAATTTTTCCACTGAGGCAATGATGGCACAGTTTTCACGGTATAAAAATATTTATTCTCTCTTCAGAAAACTCACAAAATTTATTCACAGGCAACAGTTTAATTACTCTCAAGCTTCAACACAAGCTTCAACAAAAATAACTTCGAATTCAGCGATTATACAAGCTCACTCCAATAGGTAAACAAAGCGATTAGCTTTCAACGAAGTCCGAAGTCAATCTGAAAACTTTCCCGATCTACAGTCTTATTTATACTTGGCGCGAGAGACCAATCAAGAAATTTCCAGCCAATTCGTCGGAAAAGAAACATTTCGAAACTTCTCGATTGCTTTAGGTGTTGCCACCTTTTGCTAACCTGTATAATCGCTATTAATAAATAAAATAAGATAAAAATAAATTACAATAGAATTTTAAAATAATACGTCACTATTTACAATATATACAGACAGGATTCAGAGAAGTAGGACTGAAAAAGGCTGTCTTGGGTGTAAAATAAAGTATTGCATGATATACTGAAATAAAAAAATAAAAAATGCGAAAATGCATACTCTCTCTAAATGTTCCAGAACCGTATACAGAGCGGATGAGTATTAGACGTTTTCTATTCATTTTCCTGATTTCTTAAAAAAAGTTTTTTTTTTATTAGTTTCGAAATTAAAGGTTGGTGAATGATTGGTACATTCCTACAATTCATTAGAAGTTTATTTAAAATTTTTTAACAATGAAGTGTTTTAAAATACGCTGGCATGTAGCTTATATTAATCAATTGAATGAAAATAAAATCTCTTTTTGAATCATATTTATGTATGCATTCCAAAAATCACTAATGTTACCAGCTTTTGTCTGGATATTTTCCTGGATATTTTTACTCAATCTATGCCTGGCTTATTTTACTATTCCAGCCTTTTTTTTTTTTACTTCCTTTCTTAATACGTTTTGTGTGATATGCAGTTATTTTGACCTAATTTTCGAGAGAAGCATTGACAAAAACAAAGAAAACCGCTATTATTGCTATGTTATTAATTTAAGTATTTGCTTCTATTACTTTTATTTACTTTTTTAATTTTCAAATTGTCTAAACTTTGATTCTGGTGCGTATAGTGGATGAGCCAGAAGCATTTGACAATTAGAGTAGAGAAGAGGGAAAAGGGGAGGGGGGAGAGAATTTGTAACCCACAAATAAGGTAATTTTCATAACAAAGACTGAAGAATATGGATTTTATATAGAAAAAATACTTCTGAATAATTAAATTTTTAAGCAACAGGTAGTACTAAACAGCAAATTTCGGTTTATTTTGTAGTGCTTTTAATATCTAAAGACTGTTGGATAGTTGTTCAAAGATACCTTCACAGCCACTGTGGGAAAAAATTAGTTTAATTTTCCCTTTACAAATTAACTGCATTATTTTCTTATGCTATTACTCGAAAATCGAATTCCCTTATCTTATGTTTATGTGGGATGACGATTTTTTTTTTCTTTCCAATTTTAATTTTCTGTTACTTTTAAATCACCTTGAACATGTTTAAAATATGTAGCAATTTTGTTTAGAACTTCTTATTGTGGTTTCACTCTGAAATAATTGCTATAGTTCACACATATTATTCATGTTTTATTCTTTAGATATCCGTAAGGACTACATCGAAATATCGGTCCCTAGTCATTTTAATTTTTAATATTCATCGGTATAAATCATCTTTTTTTTTATCATATTCCTAATATCATATAGATAAACAAGACTTGTTGAGAAAAACCTAGAACCTGTTTTGATCAATAAAATAAAATTTATTGCACGTCAAACTTTTAAGACTAAAAGGAAATGATCGGTTCAAATTTTTGCCACCAGAGATAAATGATTTCTAAGAAAGATGATCTAAACTTTATAGAAGGTTGTAAGTGAAATTGCCTTGTTCCTATAGTTGGTCGTCATATTTGTATTTGTATTTGAAGCTTTCGACAAAAAAAAAAAAAAAAAAAAAAAAAAAAAAAAACCATTATCAATCATATGCATTAAATATTTGAACGTTGAAACATACTCCTTACCTCAGTTGAAAAAAATAATTGGAAACTTGATAAAATTTTTTTTTTAAATATAATTTACTTTTTATCTTAGTATCGTATCATATTATAGCAAACTTAAATAAAATCTTTTGTTATGACAAGCTCCAGACCTTTACACCGGTGGATCAGAGTTGAATTTTCACCAACATCTACAGTAGACAAATAACAACATAAGTTATTTCTCGTAAATTAAGTGACAATACTTTTTTTTTACGGATAGCGAATGAGTGCAGCTGACAAGGAGTCACTGCGAGTGAGTCTCCTGGAACGCGAGTCCCCGTTTCTTCTGTACCACGTGGTAGCTGGTCGCAAAATGCACTCGAAAGACTTCAAAGGTGAACAGGAAGCAGATACACTGAGTAACGGGGCCAAGATCAGAGTCAACAAGTACAACCATGGGGTAAGTTGATTAATTTTTTTATTAAAACTTTTAGGAGAATTGTTCATTGGTCAGTGAATTAAATTGGCAAGAAATATTGCTTTACATCTTCATGCAGTTTAGTCACTTCAATAGTAAATTAAATTTTCGCATTCAAGGTCAATTTAGAGGTTAAAATTGAATTTTTAAAAATTTGCCGTTTTTTTACAAGATAGCTTTTGAGTTTTCTATTAAAATTCCAAATTGTCTAAAAAATCCTTTTAGTTTTAATTAAAAAAACTCCGTTTTATTTTCCCTAAGACTTTTGTTAATTGACTTCTACTTATCTTCTTTAATATATTTATATTTTAAGATTATTTTCTTAGTTGATAATAGGAAAGTCATCTATTAGAGAAAGCTAAAAAAATTTAATAATAATCATATATTTTTTCTTTTCGAATTTAAAACTATGAATTGTTGTTGGACTGGTATTATTATGAGCTGCATTGAAATGGCGGAAAATGATATTTATAAGTTTAAACGTAAATTTTGCCCGTTTCGGTTATTATTTTAGGTATAATGTGTGAAAAGACTGTCGTTAATTCATATTTTTCTGTCCTATTGGCTAACTCCTTATAAAGTTGTACATTCTGACAAATCATCTGTTTAAAAATGAATATTTTTAAGCGAATATAACCAAATGTGTTGAAGTTAATACACGAGTCTCATTATTTATTAAAAATTTTCCCTTCTAGATGACGACTGTCAACTGCGCCCCGATGGTACGCAAAGACCAGCAGGCGACTAACGGCCTTGTTCACCTGATAGACCAGGTCCTGATACCCCCTTCGGGAGGGCAACCAAGACCCACCATCCCGGAAGCATTGTTTTCCGATGGCCGGTTTCGTGAGATGTCGCGCATGATGCTGCAGTCAAACTTCGTAAATGAGTTGAGGAGAGGGGGACCCTTCACTCTGCTCGCACCAACAGACGAGGCATTTCAGAGTATTAGCGCACAGGAGATTGACAGGATCACGTCGGATCCGGAAGCCAGAACTGGTGAGTGTTTTGAAGTTTCTTCCATTCTTGTTCGAGATACATGTATCGATGGGAGAGTATAGTTATTTGTTGGCTTCTGTCGAACTCCGATTGACCATAATTCTTGTAGCACAAAATATTGATTTTCCATCTATCGATGTACTTGTGTTACGAATTTTTGTATATTTGTAAATATTTCGTAGTGTCAATTTTGTAAATAGGAAAATTTATGTACATTTCGAATAAGGCAGTTGCAATAGTTTTACAAGGAGCAGGGCATTTAACATTATGGTAATGGGAATCTCGCCAAATTGGCGAGATAGAACCAACTTGGCGACGATTTTGGCGACTAATTTTTGTCGCCAAATTTGGCGAGAAATTGCCAAATGACGCCAAACTTGGCGACCATTTGACGACATTTTCGGTCCCCATGTACATGTATAGGACTTTTCGACTACGATCTGGAAAGTTCTCCAAATATCTGCCTCTAGAAGTTTCAAGAAGGGTTGACTCCTATATAAGGCCGGCCGTGAGTTGAGTCACTGAGTTAGTTGAATCAGTTAGTTGATTGGAGTTACTGACTGAGCGGAGTTATCGAGTTAGTAGTCTCTCAACGTGCATTGTGAGAGCGGTATTCCTGAGTTAGCTGTCTCTCAGGGGGCATTCAGAGAGTTCCGAAAGTAAACTGTATTCCATTGTCTTTTGCGGCGATTTTTAGCAGTTGTGCTATCAAGTTTTTAACTGCTGTTTTGTGCTTTATTGTTGCGTAAAGAGCTGTATTGAGTCTACTAGAACGAGAAGTTCTGGAGTTGTAAGAGAATCTGCGAAGAGTTATATCGGAATAAATTTCTGCAAGTTTTGATCTGCTTTGACTTCAAATCTTTTGAACCCATCCACGCAACACTTGGAATATCAATGATAACGGAAGTGGCATATCGTCAGGGGAACTATACTAAACTCCACATTAATTTAACATCACGTATACGGTAGATCTGAATCGCGCACATAGGCAATTCATCCATTTTGGCGGCGTGAAGGCATAATGTTCGCCAAAACTTATAGCCTTCTGTTCTCTACAGGGTTGCTGGACTGAGCTTCTCAGCGTGCCTTCAAGCCTTCAATTGCCTATGTGCACGATTCAAATCTACCATATAAGTGATGTTAAGTTAAGGTGGAGTTTAGTTTAGCAATACAGCGTGCTATTTTGAAAGGACCTACCGAAAAACCTGTTGAGGAGGAAAGTTTTGAAAAAATACCGTCTAACATTCTTCTGGATTTATAGTAAGGAACGTGTAAAATACCAATTTTTTAGAATTATTACCTTACCTTGATAAGCGGAACATCATTTGACCGGAAGTGTCTGAAATACACGATTGCGGAAGATGGGGATGGTGAAGAAAGATTTGCTTGAGCCATTTTGATGACTATCAAAATGTGAAGAAACACAGAATTATGAAAATTTTCTAACGGTACCTATTAACTGAACTAAACGAAACACAAGTAACTTAAATAACGAAGTCGATATTTAAGAAAACAGGTCCAATAAAAAAAAGACTGGAATTAATTGCAAATGATTTTGAAGTCATTCTTTGAATATCTAAATCTTGTTTATACGACAGATTTGTGCCAACTTATTTTTCCGAGATTACAATTGCTTCAGAGCCAAACTCGAAATACGTTATTTTGTTTACATAACTATAACTGCCAGTTTATATTAGTAAACTATTGTACTTTGGAGGGGAGGAAGGGAGTCATATTTTTCATTAGCAGACAACAAATCCTATAGCAGGTAATCAAGAAAAAATTTCTACTCGAAAAAATGATGTTGGTAATGCTTATGAATTTGAAGTTGGCTATATAAATCTTTATCCGGCAATTTCAGATTCATTTAATCCATAGACTGATCCATCTATAGTCTGAATCTATCGACTGAAACACGTTGCATAAACTTGTTCATAGATCATCTGTTCTTGAGTGCCTCATTTCCACATGGTGGACAAAATTTGAATTATTTTGGCATAATTAATGAGATCGTATCCAAATTCAATGAAAATTCGTTGAATTATATAGGTTCCGAATGGCTACTAAATAGGGACTATCTATGTATGATCATCTTATGAATAAATAATAGTATCAAGCAAAAACCTTCTTTCAAAAGTTCCTGAACAAATGTATGCCATACTGACAAACAGCGTCACAGAAGAAGACACTTTTGTACTACTTTTTAAATCGCTAGTTTAAAAGTGTATTTTGTAAGTGTCTATCTTCTTTCCTGAAGTAGTGACTGTATTTTCTTACAGCCCTAATGCGCCACCACATTCTGCCCCATACTGTATGCATACCAGCCGTAATAGACACCCACAAAATGAAGACCTTGGACGGACACAAGCTACAACTTTCTTGCAATGGATCGGGAGTATACGTGGACGACGCGAAGATATCCCCAGATCAAATGGTCGCGCAGAACGGGGTCATTAGCGTTATATCCAAAGTTCTCATTCCCGACAGATGTGAGTATATAATTAATAATTTTCATAATTAATAAATTCCGTATTTTTAAAAAAGTGAATGGATATGCCGGAGTTTGGTTGTTGGTGTCTCATGTGCCACTCGGCCAGACACACGGTAGAACGACTAATCAGAAGGTTGTTTTCTTGTTTTGAGATAATGGTTAAATAATGGGATGGCTTTTGATAACAAAACAATAATTTAATTACACTATTAAATTTGCTACATTCTATTTTTAAACTAAGAAATTAAATCATATTAATGCTAGAGTACAAGTGCTGAGAACTTCGTGGAGAGAGCACTGTGGCAGCATATGTCTGGTGCACATGAATTTTCGTAGTCGAATGTAAAACAGATGTTACTTTACCATTAATCTAATTAGAATGAAGAAAAGGCTGTACACTATTGGTTTATTTGTTACCACGTGGAATACAGATCTTTTATAATATGATGGGGGAAAAAATCTCAATTTGGGTGGTATGGATTCTACAAGGCCAAAGTAACTATTTTCTTTCGCTCATTCCTTATTTTGGAACATCTTATGATGTTTTTAAATTAAAAATATCTACATAATTACAACACCTCTAGCTTTAGTACTCTAAATATCTTACTCACTTGTTCGTGGCATAGCAAAAAATGAAATATGGTCGGTCAATTGTACTGGAAATTTTCTGCTCAAGAGGTATGAGGGCTGTAGTGTAATTTCGTTACTATATGAAGATCCTCAGTACCACAACAACGCTGGCCAATATCGCACATTAGTCAATCCCAAAGTGGATAGTTGTAAACCGGCCTTTCCAACCAATAGTGGACAATCTCGTCCAAAGCTTCATAAAATATTACTGGACTGTTTGAAGTATTGTTGGGAAATTTTCAAATTAAAATATTTAATTTATAAGAAAGGATGGAGGACAAAAATTATGTTTTATAATATTTTTTTTTTTTTTTTACATATTTATGTTTTGGTTGGGTGTGTCAAGGGGATGGAGTTTAGTCAAGAATGAGGCCGTTTCGCTTTTGCACTGCTTTTTAACTAAGCATATTATGTTGATTACAAGATAGGCAGTTAAATCTTGATTATGGTTTCGTGTGCATTATTATGATCTCGGCTTCGAACAGGTCCGGAAGGGTCAAATTCGAAATGCAATCCGTCTAGAATCTATCTATGCGTCTATATATCAATTGGTGGCGCTGTAATCACCGCGGGTGGTGCTACTGATGATTGACTAGGGGGATCCAGCGTATGCTAAATTTTTTTTTTTTTAATCGTGTTTTGGAAAGATGTTCGAGTTTCGGCCAGGATTTTATCTTACAAAACCCCTATTTCCGAGATTGATGAATACTGCTGTGCTAACTGGGATGTGTGTGACGGGATATTGTCTTTAGCGAGGAATATCAAGGGTAAATTTAACCGCATTTGATTCTGTTGTGAGGAAACAGTTAACCCTTGAATTGATATTGTTGCCAAGTGTCTACATTTCTAAAATGCATAGCGATGTAGATCTGTACCGTACGTTCAAAACCTCATATCTCTTTATGAAGCAACTTTTTACATAGCGTTTTTATTTTAATTTTACCAAAACTAATTATCGTTTCAGAACGCAACTAGAATCTTTGAACGTTTATTTCTTTTTCTGTGACAATTTTTATTGTTGGGGGCGCTGTTGGCTGAGTACAATTTCATTTCGGGTGGTGTTACGAATTACGGTAATATACATAAAAGTAATAAAAACAAACAGGAAAAATTGTTTTCCGGATCGAAACAAAGTTAGAGTGACGAATGATATTTTTGTATAAGCTGATAAATTCATGCTGTTTTTTTTTTTTTTTTTTTTTTTTTTTTTTTTTTTTTTTTTTTTTTATGTAAAATCACACCAATATGCAAAATTCTTAAGTATTTTTTTTCTTCATTAGCTACCCACATTTTCCGGTTAATTTAAAATTTTATCAGTAGAAAAAAAAATTCATGCATTTAAGGGTTAAAGCTCCCACAACGCACCCACTCAGTGCCGACGACGATGAAACCCGAGATCTCTAGCATATTCTTATTTTATAGAAAACTATTTTTTGTATAAACACTAATAAAACACGTTCTTCTCTTCAGCCCGCAGCGTGATGTCTCTGGTAGCTCGTCGCCCGGATCAGGTGTCGACCTTTTCTCGGCTCCTGAGAAAATCCGGAGTTGAATCATGGCTCAGCCAGCCCAACATCAGCGTGACCGTATTCGCCCCTTCCAACCACGCTTTCAACCAGATGCCAGAGGAAGAGTTCTCACTGTTGGACGACGACCAAAGGTCAGACTTATTCGGAGAGATTGTCCAATCTGTTCATTGTTCTGCTAATGCTGTATATTCTGTATGTGCGTAGGAGCGTGTGCGATTCATAACTCTATAAATATTGGGTGTTTCAAAAATCGCGCACATCTACAAGGTAATCCCTGTTGCTTAAAAACCAAAAGGAGTGGTTGAAATTTCTCTCACTAGATGGCAGCAGGGACCCTCCTCATAAGAAGTTTTGAACGTAGCTGGGATCGGCCCAGGAATTCGCCGGACTTGTCAATTCCAGATTTTTTTCCTTTGGGGATATCTGAAGCATGTCGCCTACAGCAATTATCCCCATTCGCTTGATGAACTTAGGAGTAACATCTTTCATGCAATATCTGACATTACTTCTCACACACTTCGTAAAGTGTCGACTAATCTGGTAAAAAGAGTTCGATTGTTTGTCCAGGAAAACGGACATCCTTTTGAACATTTACTATGATTTGACCATGTCTGACACCTGACAATAAAGATAATCGTTCAACCTTTTTTGTCCTTTATTCTGTTTGTTTACATAATTCATCTGTCTTTAAAACTCAACCACATAGGTTGACGTGTGCGAGTTTTGAAATACCCTGTATTACTCATTTGAAGTATTTTTTCCTAAAACTCCATACGTCTAACAACCTCAAAAATAAAAAAATATAAATAATAAAAAAATAATATACAAATTAAAATAAATAAGTTTCCGATCTCGTTAAGTGGTTCTTCTTGGCTTAATTATTACTAATTCAAACGTAGTGTCCCATAAGATATATATCAATAGTTTATAACCTCATAATCATTTCATCTCACAGATAAAATGTGCTTTTATTATAATCATTATTTGTACCTATTATATTTGACATCTACCAATTACAAATATATATATATATATATGAAAATAGGAGTGAGGAACATCGCACTACTTTCAAATACATTTAATACTGATCATTGCAATTAAATTTGCCTTGGATTGGTGTAATTCAGAGTTTTCGTATTTGGGTCGTAAAAAATGGGTGGAAAAAAAGATGTATTTTTGAAGATAATTATTTCATTAGACAAGAAAAAATCGGTATATTTTTGAATAAAAATTACAATGCCTATTTTTTTAAGTGAAGCAGAGAATAAACAGTCGTTGAGAAGCTATGCTCAAAGAAAGAAAACGTTGTGTTACAAAAAAAAAAATGTGTCAACTTTTTACGCATTTACCACATTTTTAAAGCAATCCCAGAGATGGAGTTGTTTAAAACTCATTGAAAGACATTACCTATGCGATTTTGATTAAAATCGCCAGATCTCCTCTTTTTTTTTTTTTCTTTTTTTTTTTTCTTTTTCTTTTTTTTTAACAATTGCTGAAAAACATAAAATTTTCAATGGCAGCTACCTTATGCGCATGCGCAATTTTGACGAAAACCTTAATGATAGGTCTCATGACCATCACTAGCCCCTATACAAAAGTTGAACATCTTTGGTCAATTCGTTTGGGAGTTATTCTGACCACACCCATTTTTTTCTAGAGCCTTTTTTTAGTACAACACATTTCAAAACGAATCGACTTGCAAAAAAATATCTAAAAATTTTCTTTGACTGAATGTAATACTTTCATTGCTTTATGTTAACACATGGGTAATTGAAAGTAAAAATATATCTCCTACAAAGAACATACTTAACAAATACTTATTAGTTCAATACCAATACTTCGCTACAAAGTATAATCAATCTTCGTCGTCTTGAATTTAGGATTTAGGAATTCTTGAATTTTTTTACATTGAACTATTCCACATTCGCAAAAATGTAGTCCTGTCGAATTTTTGAGGACGATAATTCAAAATCGTGATAGATTTGTTTTAATGTGTACATGTTTGAAAAACATTTCTACTCAATTTCAGCGTCCTGCATTTGTTGAAAACACAAATTAGAATATTTGGCATTTGGATCGTTCAGACGTTTTCTAAAAAAATATTAGACGTTGGCTTTATTATGTACAGCTTTTGGAGCATGTAATCACTAAACTCTAACTACACTTCTGACACATTTGGTTATTGACTTGAAGACGAAGAAGGCTTAACAATCATCATTGAGATCTATATTAGCAACTTCCTCCGGCACTAGTTACAATGTGTGGTAACCATGGCCACCGAATTACGTAGCATAGATGGGAGATATATTCAGTTGGCTTCATATGCTTGTAGAGAAGAAACCACTTATCCAGAAGTTGTAGTGAAATATCTTCATTAAATCCTTCTTGAGGAAAACATTTATTTGTTGTTCATATAGAAGAACATCCCCACTGCACACAAATTCTACATTATAGCCATTACACGCAACGAGACGCTTCCGTTGATGTGATATAGCACAAAAGAAAACCTAATAGTCTTTAAGAGGAATTCCTAGCAATGATCATTTTCTATACTCGCTGTGTCTCAATCTTCTAGCCCAATGCATTTAGAAACTAGTCGGTAGAAAACCTTTAAATTTGGTGAGTAGGTACGAAAATGATCACTTAACGAAATGACATAAATTAAAAACTCGAAAATAGACAATGCATATACAGTGGATCCACGTGGTTTTGTGTTTTGCTTTTTTAATTTTCATTTATAATGGAAAGACATTAAATAAAAACAATTTATGTCATTTCATCAAGTGACCTTTTCCGTACCTACTCACCAAATGCCAAGGTTTTTTACAAAGTAGTTTCTAAATGCACTGGGTTAGGTGATTATAACATCGCTAGTATACTGAATGATTCTTACTAGCACTTCTTCTTAATCGAAATCGTGATATCTTAGTTTTGTATCATATTGCAAAATCATTTTCAGATAAAATCAAGTTACTTAATGAATGATCCTTTACTTTCAGGAAACTTGTCGGTTAGGTGATTATAACATCGCTAGTATACGGAATGATTCTTACTAGCACTGCTTCTTAATCGAAATCGTGATATCTTAGTTTTGTATCATATTGCAAAATCATTTTCAGATAAAATCAATTTACTTAATGAATGATCCTTTACTTTCAGGAAACTTGTCGGTTAGGTGATTATAACAACGCTAGTATACGGAATAATTCTTACTAGCACTTCTTCTTAATCGAAATCGTGATATCTTAGTTTTGTATCATATTGCAAAATCATTTTCAGATAAAATCAAGTTACTTAATGAATGATCCTTTACTTTCAGGAAACTTGAGGAACTCATGAAACATCACGTAGTGATCGGCAGAGTGAAAACAGAAAGCATTTCTGACGACCAGAAAGTAGACTCCATCGATGGTCAAAACGCTTTACGCCTCAAAGTGTACAGAAATGTGAGTATTCAATCAGACTTTTGTTAAAATATTAACCATAAATTTATCTTACTTGAAGTTACTTGCGCCGGCAGGATTATATTCAGATCATATACTTAGAGGGAGCAAGATACATAAATTATACTCAAACCTTGGTTTTTAAATTGGATTTACTAATGAAATATTAAATGAAAATTGCTGTGCCATTGATTATTTCCAGATCTCTGTTATACAATAATTTATATCACTTTTCTCCACTTTGCATTCAATTTTCAAATTCCAGGAGGTTGCAAAAGCACCCCCTTATAACAATCATCTTACTGAAAGCTACCAACGCAAACTTTTTTTTTTTCTCTTTCTAATTTTGAAATGTGAGGAAGGATTTTGGCCTACATCGTATTAGAATTCTTAATTAAAATTAAGTCATTTGTCAAAAAATATATAATTGATTTTTTTAATCGATATATGTACTTTTATGAAGTGCGTCTCTCTTGAAAAGCTATGTATCGTTGATTATCAACTGTTGAAAATTGCAACATGCTATAACTAATCATGACAATTTTTTCAGGAAGTTGGAGTGGAATCTGCAATCATTGAAGATTCGGACATCGAGGGTCAAAATGGTGTTCTTCACATTATAAACAGGGTACTTACGCCACCTAGTGGAAGCATCATGGAATTATTGCAGAGCAAAGAAGAGTACAGGTAAGCTGAAACATCGACAATAATTCACATGCAAACAGGGATAGTAACGTTTGAAATAAACATTTTTATGTGTTGCAACACAATATGGGCTAAGACAAGATTATATTCAGATGAGTGCAGATCACTGACACATAATATCAATTAACTAGCTGAATACCCAGCTACGAAATTTTACCATGTGCAATGTTATAGCTAGCTGCGTGGCCCTGCGTTGCGGAGATCAGTCATCGGTGTATAGGTCCCAGCTTTTGGCGCTTCGCTCGCCAAAAGGTTCATTGCTACGCAAAACCAAGCTGGCTGTCTTACGACCAAATGTAGGTTTTCGTCTTGACCCAAAGAGGTGACTCTTGGGAGGCCTTTTTCAGGTTTAAATGTGCCGCATGGTAGGTTACCAGAAGGAGGGAATCACTAATGATCGGGTCGATCAAACGATATAGTGGTTAGCGTGCTAGCTTCTAGACCGCGAGGTTGCGGGATCGAATCCCGTGTTAGGCATAGGTGTTTGTAAATCTATGTTGGCTTGTCTAATGACGAATGCTTCGGCGCATTATAGCCCTCGTGTTGCTGACAGTGCCAGATAATCTGAAAACAACCAACCACTAGTGATCGGATTGAATACATAGTACAGAAGGAACAGTGATCACCAGCTTCGTATTCTGTTTAGTTTATTGTATTTGTAGTCACGCAGTAAGAAGACGTGTTTTAAATGTGTAAACTTCTAGCCATGTCGTAAGAAGGCATGTTTTTTCCCCGTTTTAAAGGAATTTTGTACCCCTTGTTTTCACCAAAATTTATAAAAATGTTGATTTTCTGTTGTTTGCGTATTCGTAATCTTTGAAAACATCTTCTTATTTTTGCAAATTTTTTATTTGACCCGATAACTGCAATTGCATAAAAATTATATTTTTATTTAGAATTTAGCACAGCTGCAATAGCTCATTCGATGTTTCGAATGCATTTTTCTCAGTTCGTATTCTTTGGAATTCCTACTCTCTAATGACTTAATTACTTATTTTTTAGCATGATGGCCGATGCTATCCACCACATCCAAGAGTTTGAGCCACACTTTTTGGTCTCAAGAAGTAATAAGTCTTTCACGATGTTTGCCCCAACCAACAAGGCTTTCGAAAGCTTGGGTGAGGACAATTTCCACTCCCTCATGAAGAACAGAAGGAAACTGAAAAAGGTATACACTTTTATTTTTTTATTTATTAAAAGGAAGTCCTAGAAAGGTCCATTCCCTATACTCTCTATGTTACAATCTTCTAGACCAGTTCATTTAACAACTACTTTGTGTTAGCCTTGAAAGTTGGGGAGTAGGTACGAAAATGGTCACTTGATGAAATGACGTAAATTAAAAACTCGAAAATAGCGTCTATACTAATCTCCACCTCAACTTAACATCAGTTAGATAGTAGATCTTCACCGTGCACATAGGCAATTCATTCATTTTGGCGGTGTGAAGGCACGCTGGGAAGCTCAGTCCAGCAACCCTGAGGAGAACAAAGGGCTAGCATTATGCCTTCACGCCGCCAAACTGGATGAATTGTATATGATCTACACGGTGAAGATCTACCGTTTAAAGGGATGCTAAGTTAAGGTGATATGTTACATACTATTTTAAAAATCCCTACATCAATGGATATGCAGTGGCTCCATCTGGTTTTGTCTTTTGCTATTTTAATTTATAATCGATAGACATTAAATAAAAACAATTTACGTCATTTCATTGAACGATCTCTTTCGTACCTACTCATCGAATTTCAAGGTTTTGTAGAAAGTATTTGTTAAATACACTGGGTGAGAAGATTTTTACATGAGGAGAGTAGGGAATGTTCCTTACTAGGGACTTCCTCTTGAAAAACAAGGTCTTCAGAAAATTCTTCCTATCTTTGAAATGACACGACTGTGAAAGAGTAAGAGATAAAAAGAAAAGATAATTGATACTTTAAATAGACCGGTATGGAATTTTATAAACGGCGGTTCGCAAAGATTAGTTACATTATTGAAATGTAACAACAAATCGTTATAAAGTCCGAGTGTAGAGGAATGATTTCATCGGTTCCCTCTTGAAAAGGTCCCTAGGATGAAATAATTACTAGATAGTGCAGCAGAAACGGTCACTTTTACAGAATGTAATGGCTTTGCAAGATACACAGACGGATTTTCAATACCCCCATCGTCACAAGTTTTCTTTATTGACAAATCCACCCATACGAAAAGGAGTCTCATTGTTAAATTATATACAATAGTCATCAAATTTACACTTATCAATGAATTTTATAAGCTGATGTGCTAATAAATTATATCTGCCTGTCTATCCAACTCACCAATTTCAAATAATGTATTAGCACTGCATTCTAAAGATTATTGGATAAGTTAAATTTTTGCTACTTGCCTAGTCTTTCAGTAAGGAATCCCTGACTTTGAACTGTCAAAACTGCGAAGCTGTGCACAGCTTAGCAATTTTAATCCTAATTATCCAAACCATTATCCAAAAGATCCTAATTATGCTGTACTGTTATACCATATTCCATTTTTATAAACAGCTCTGGATAACAAACTTCAATCATGGTTTTGATTTGATAATCAATGGCATCAATGCGAGTTGTAGGGAATACGGGATTTGTTCGACCATCAAGTCCAAATACTGCCTACAGCATCAGCTACGTTCCACCTTGTTTTGAATATGATTGTTGTTCTTTCCGAACGTCGTGCCAATAACATAACCAACCATCCAAATTTATTTGTTTTTTTTCAAAAGAAATAATTAATTCATTCGGGTTTTCAAGACTTGTAATATTTACCTCAATTTAATCTTTTCTTGTGTCCTTGAGTCATATGAGACTGTTTTTTTCTACACTGACAAGTATATATTTCTTAACCTTTACAGATGGTGCAAAACCACGTAGTGGACAACATGTTCTCAGCAGGATCCATCCATACCAAACTGCAATACAACGTTCGTACCGAGTACCAGACGGTCAACGTTCACAAGGAAAAGGACGGCATGATGGTGAATACGGCCCACGTCATTGAACCAGATGTACTCACCAAGGACGGAATCGTCCACTGCATAGACAAAGTGCTTGTGCCAGAGAGAAGGAAGAGGAAGTCATGATTGTTGAAGAGTAGTGTAGTGTCGTTGACTTTTTAAGTTATAGCTGTGTTGTTATCTGTAAGTGGCCATTCCTTGGTGGAGCTGATGCAATTAATCATCTTATTATTTGAAATAGGATTAAAATGTGAATTGTGCAAGATGAATTGTGAATGAACCTCTTGAGAAGGCAGAAAGTAACTGATGAGTGTTGTAATTTTAATTTTTTTTTCTGATTCGAAATTGTATCAGCCAATAAAGAGATGTGACATTATATGTATTCTTCGAAACAATAATAATCAGTGTGAATGTTTTGAATTTTGAGAACAGGAATGATTAAAACATGAGCAACAATTCCAATAATGGTAAATACATTGACAAGATTCTAATTAAATTAAAAACTGATCATCTATAGCTTGTGGTTCTTTTATAAATATACTAAAAAAAGTAGATCTTTGAAACAGTGACGTAATTTACGTACATGCAGACTGATTATGCTGGAAATTTCAGACTTGTAGCCCTATTAGAAGTCGTTTTGTAAAATAAAGGTGTGAATTAATTCAGAAATTAATTAAAAAATAACTAATTAAAACTTTAACATTCTGTTTTTCAAAAGTCTAATTAGAAGGCTATAACTACTTATATTGAAAAAAAAATTAATTGTACCTCCATTTGGAGTAACTTTAAAAAAAAAAAAAATAATAAGTACAAAAATTAATTAAAAGAGAACTAATTAAAATTTTAACGTTCTGTATTCTATAGGTACATTAGAAGGTCATAACTACTTCTGTTGAAAATTTCAGAGCTTTACTCCAATTTGAGGTAGCTGTCTACAGATCCACGTACAGACTGATACACAGACACACAGGCAGCTTGTTTTATTATTATAGATAACTGAATACCCCCTTTGCTTAACAATATTATTACACCTGATTGTTACTTTGTAACTTGAAAAGGTTTCCAATGCACACTGATTTACAGTATTCGGCCGATTATTTTAATCGTTAATAATTTTATCCTTATGTTTTTATAATTATTATAACAGTGAAAGTGTGTAGTTCTCGTAGGATCTCGCCAATGTGGGGGCCTGTTATTCAGTTAACTCGTTGATATGTGTTCAGTGACGGCTGGTGCATGGGGCCAGGAGCAGTGGGGGGGGGGGGAACCGAGCCCGCTCACATTTTTGAACCTTGACCTTACTATATATATATATATGCTTAATAAAATTGTTTTGTTGGGGAATTTTCTTAAAATAATATTTAAAACAAAGCTTAAAACTTATTTAATCAGTTAATGAATTCACAACATTAACTCGAATAAATGGCAATCAATCGCAACAATTATAATCTACAAAAAAAAAAATCCCCCTTCCCCTTCTCATTCCTTTCAAAAGATGTTAGTTTTCCTAAACAGCTTTTAGGGGACAAAATGACTCCTTCTTCGGGCGACCTTGAATATGAAACCAGAGAGCATAGACAGAATAAATAACGTTTAGAGTTTCACGTGACATCCTGGGTTTTGGGTCTCGCGATACCATAGGATTCGTAATTACTAAAACACCCCTCACGCTCTGCTCCAGGATAGAATCTCTGGAATGGAATGGCAATAGCCGTCTTGTAGTGTGACAGTGCGAAAGAATTGCCAACAATAATTGGATGGTATTATGCAAAAAGGAGTTAACCCACAAAACATAAAAAAATGAGTTATCCAACTCTGATGGTAAAATATGTTGCTTTCTACATTAAGCAAAAATGATTTAAGCCCTATCAGCGTTTCAAGGACTAATACAGATAACATTACATTACAGATACATAACATGATTTGCCAGAGTTTGTTGACTTTAAAGCCCATTATCTCAAAATCAGGTTTTTGTGGGTTGAGTCGTTTTTACATAACACCATCCAATTGTGAATGGTAACAATTTTTTAAATTTCGCTTTTTATTTTGTAAAATGTAAGAATAATATTTTCTCATCAATTTGTTTTTGTTTAAATATTTACACCCCCCCCCCCCCTTCTCCTAAAAGAAAAAAAGTGTTTAAGTATTCAAATGTCGTCAAATGATCGGAAGCGGGATTTGTCTTACCTTTCACACTGACATTTGTTATCGTATTCAATTACTATTAACGTAACTCTCAATCCGATACCTTAAGCAGAATAATTTCTATACATAGAGTAAAAAAAAGCTTGCTTCTTCACCAAATAAGTGGTTTTACTAGAATTGGGCCATAGTGTAACGATTGCGTGCCACGAGCCGACGTGTATCGAGCCAACAGGGTAAAATTGTACCACTAGCACACAAACACCTGTTTATAATTGGAAGGAAATACGCGACAAGGTAACATGGTATCATGAGCTCACAAACTCTACTTTCTAATGGGCTCACTTCTTCTTTTCACAGGAGTGAACAAAAATAGATTTATTTTACTAAATAAAAATTTAAAATTCTGTTTTTCAAAAGGCCAATTAAAAGGCCAAAACTACTTATGTTGAAAATTTCAGAGCTGTAGTCCTATAGGAAATCGTTTTGTAAAATAGTTATTAATTAATTAAAAAAATTAGTTAAAAAGAACCAAATAAAAATTTGAAATTCTGTTTTTTAAAAGTCCAATTAGAAGGCTAAAACTACTTATGTTGAACATTTCAGAGCTGTAGCCCTATTTGAAACTATTTTGTAAGATATTTATTAATTAATTAAAAAAAATTATTTAAAAAAAACTAACAAAAAATTTAAAATTCTGTTTTTCAAGAGTTCAATAAGAAGGCCAAAATTACTTATGTTGAAAATTTCAGAGCTGTAATTGTATTAGAAGTCGTTTTGTTAAAAAAAAAATTAATTAAGAAAATTAATTAAGAAATAACTAACCAAAGTTTAAAATTCTGTTTTAGTTTTTCAAAAGGCCAAAACTACTTATGTTGAAAATTTCAGAGCTGTAGCTCTATTAATTAATTAAAAAATTAATTAAAAAGAACTAAATAAAAATTTGAAATATTGTAATTTAAAAATCTAATTAGGAGGCCTAAACTTCTTATGTTGACAATTTCAGAGCTTTACTCCAATTTTAAGAGCTTTCTATAGATCCACAGACACAGACAGCTTGTTTTATTATTATAGATAAACACATTATAAAACAACTTTTCAAACTTTTTACTTAAAAACTTATAATTAAATAAATATTGAAGCCAGATTCACAATTCTTCATGTCTCGCACATCCGTCAATGTAATATCTTTTATTTGCAATAAAAATCATACCTCTGAGTTAATTGCAAGTTTATTTATGTTCGTTCTAATAACGTCCTAATTAATCATTTGAATTACAATTAGCTAATTAAAAAATTAATGGAAGAAAAAAGCTTATATATAAAAATGCACCATTTTTAATTTTGATATAGTACTGCCTAAAAGTTTGAAATTATAACATAAAAATTAAAGAACTGAGATCCTACCCTCTGCACATAAACTAGCAGTTTGTACGCTCGTGGCACCATTCGCTTGATAAATGAGAGGTATCTCCCTCCCCTCCCAATACTGCAGGTGTTTGTGCGCTCCTGGTACGATGCGCTAATGACACTTCGGCTCGTGGCACGACACCAGTATAACAATCTATTGAAGATAAAAGTCACACAGAATTGTCGAAAAATCTTTTTTTTCCCCCACTAGTCTTGTAAAATTTAGCAAAGGTAAATCTAGTTACTGTTACTGGAACAAATCTTAATGAACATTTAGTATAGAATCTGAATTGTCAACCTGCCTCCTTTCAAGTGCAAAATCATACAAGCAATTTAAAAATGTAAAATAAAATTTGTACATTCGTAAAATTGCAGAAACGACGCTTATTTTTAACAGGCAGTATATGTGAAAGGGAGAGGATCTAATTGTCGAAAAAATGCTGAAATAAATAGGTATTAAAAGTTTGAAGCTAGTTCCATATTTGCTTAACTTCTTTTCAAAATGTCAAAAAACATAGCCAAACACTTATTTTTAAATTTTGCTATGTCCAAGCTCATTGACTAGATGTAATATGTTCTATTAGCATGTAAAACGTCAACGAATTGAGCCTCATTAGACGCTCTGCAGTACGTTTTCGAAGCGAGTAGACACATAAGCAATTGTGAATGCTGATGTGTCTGCATTTTGAAATGCATTGAGATGCATATGAAATACTTCTTTTTTTTTTTTTTTAAAGATCTCCCGGAAGGCGTTTTCTCCTTCATAGACGAACTAATATATGAGAACTAACGATGTTCCGGTTCAGTGCAGCCCTCTAGTAGATCTTGTGCAAAAAATATCCGATACATATTGTTATTCGAATGTATTGGCATTAAAAAGAAAATCAAGTAATTTTATTTAAAACTTTTGAAGTAATCAACATAACAATACCTTAATTTTGGTAGCAAATTTGTAAATATGGCACATTCAACTTCGGAAATTATAAGGGAACTTATAAATAAGGAGTTTTACGTTCTTACAGTGTTGGCTGAAATTGTTACAAAAATCTAACTCTGCAATCTTTACGGTGATTTTATGTACTCATTTTATTACGTCCTTAATTACTCTTAATATAATAAAAATATTAAATGTTTATAATATGCTTTTCAGTATATTTTTAGGGGTGATTAGTTATATGAAGGAAGGGGGGGGGGGGAGGCAAAAAGGTTTGTTCCAACTATCTTTCTTTCTTATCTTTCAGTGAGACTCAACAGTATCACTGAACACGGTCCTAATTATTGACTTTTTGTGACCATTTGAGGAAGCATAGGCGCTCTTGGTTGATTTTTTAGAGGGCCACCAGGATCTTAAAATAAACTTCATAAATAAAACATTTAAACCTTCAAACGTATGGACAGAGGCATGTATTATTTCAAATGAGGTGCAGATCGCATAAAAAAGGGTGAAGACTGCTAAAGCTTCAAACCGGTGATTTTCAACCGGGAATGAATATTGGATTTGTTACTAAAATAGTAATAAATAGATATGGATTTTATGTTCGAATGAACAGTTGGAAATCCATACTTTACTTTTTTTCCCATGATTTCTCCACGTTGCTTTTTAATTTTCAAAAGGCATGAAGGTTTAAGTGCATTTTTGTAACCCTTCCTGTCTTCGCCCATTCTCAAACGAAAGGCCGTCTTTGTTATAATAATTCCTTTTATTTACTTTATTAATATTTATATTTCGATAATTTAATTGTTCAATTAATCTTGTAGTTTTGTTTGAATGTATATTTGAGTAACATTTACAAAATTACATGAAATTCGTGTATTTTGATGTTTGCAAATTTTTTTCCCATGACATGCAATTATTATTTCGGGTCCCCTCACTTTTATTACCCACGAGTCGCCACTGTATGTGTTCATTAAGATTTTCAGTTTAGTGATTGCGCTGGACGTTTCATTCATTTATAATTTGAGTTTATTCTTTAATAGTGCTCTTTTCAGCGATATCTTATCTGGCTAAGGTTAAAGGTTTACATCTGTTTTTAAGTGTTTTCTTTACTTTTCTTCATTTGGCCTTTCATAATTCATGCTATTGTTATATGAATATTCTTTTAATATTGATTTCTATGTAAAATCTATTAAAGCTTATTAGTGTCGACCAAACGGTATGGTGGTTAGCACGCTAGCTTCTAGACCGCGAGGTTGCGGGCTCGAGTCCCGTGTCAGGCGCATGGGTGTTTGTAAATGCATGTTGGCTTGTCAAATGACGAATGTTTCGGCGCATTCGTGTTACTGAAGGCACCAGATAATCTGAAAACAACCAACAAATTATTAGCTGTTTGTTCGTTAATATTTACAGTTTAGTGTTCAATAATAATTAGTTAACTCGGATGTGTGTTCGTTAACATTTCAACTTTGTTCACGTTTCCTTTTTGAATGTGGCGTCTCTTTTACGCTGGCCACCGTGAAGATTGATTACAAAATAAGCACCATAAAACTATACATTACTCGTGACTGTTCTATAAAGGATTTCCCTTTGAGCCAACAAATAATAAAAAGTTTAAAACCGAAACTGTTTCCAAAAAGAAGCTTTATTACACTGTTATTAATAATTACCGCTAAAGAAGCATTCTGGTGACAGTTTCGGTTTTGCCAAATTTGCTAAAAGGAATAATTTGCAAGTACCGATAATGTTAAACAAACTATCTCTATGTTTTCGGTGGGTATACAAAAGTCTATAATTTTTTATTGGCACCCTGTAAGTAGTTAGAAAAGGACAGTCCTGGGCCATGGAGCGACCGAGCGACGGGACGGGGGACGATGACGTCACCGGAAGGGGCGTGACAGGATATGACGTCACAGGAAGTGACATCACCGGATATGCCGTCACCGAAAATCACGTGACCGGAAGTGGAGTAAAGTTGTTTACTTCCTGCTACTGTTTTAGTTTCGGTTTCATTATAAGCTGTTTGTGTATGACGTCAGAGTGGGAATGACGTCATAATGTGTTTTATATCAAAGTTTTGAACTGTGGCAACACTTTTTTAGTTTCGGTTTATCTAACAGACGGAGTTGAGTTGTTCTATGGCTGCTTCTTAATAAGAACGTTATGGTGATAGGCTTTTATTGCGTGACGTCACAGTAGATATGACGTCATAATGTGTTTTATATCAAAGTTTTGAGCGGTGGCAACACTTTTTAGTTTCGATTTACCTTTAGGATGGAGTTGAGTTGTTCTAGGACTGCTTCTTAGTGAATAAGTTAGAGTGATAGGCTTTTATTGCGTGACGTCACAGTAGATATGACGTCATAATTTGTTTTATATCAAAGTTTAGAGCGATGGCAACACTTTTTAGTTTTTGTTTCCAGTTAACTGGAGTTGAGTTGTTCTAGGACTGCTTGTAAATGAATAAGTTAGAGTGATAGGCTTTTATTGCGTGACGTCACAGTGAGTATGACGTCATAACTTGCTTAACGTTAAAAGTTTTGAGCGGTGGCAACACTTTTTAGTTTCGATTTACCTTTAAGGCGGAGTTGAGTTGTTCTAGGGCTTCTTCTAAGTGAATAAGTTAGAGTTATAGGTATTTTTTACTAGTGACGTCACAGTGGGTATGACGTCATTCATGATTTTACAAAACTTACCTTTAAGACGATGGCACAATAGAAATATGCTAAGTTTTAGGCGGGATGGAATTGAGTTGTTTTAGGGCTACTTTTAAGTGAATAACTTAGAGTGATAGGCTGTTTTACCAGTGACGTCACAGTGTTAATGTAGTGGGGATGACGTCACGATTTGCTTTATATCAAAGTTTAAGGAATGGCAACATCTTGTATCCTGATATATAGCTAAGTCTCCTTTGATTGGTTGAAATAAAAGCTCACTTCTGATTGGTTAGAATATGTCACGTGATTTCAAATGCTCTTCTCATTGACTATACAGTTTAGTAAGACAGTTTTCTACTAAGTTTAATGTAATTGCGGCGCCATCTAGTGGTAGGAAGGAATATAAATTACATAGTTTATAACTTTTCATGCTTAACCATTAAAAACTTCAAATACATGCAAAGATAATATACTAACACAAATGCGTAAAGTTTCGAATTGAGTGGATTTTTTTTTCTATAAGTGCTTAACACATTTAAACTAATGTTGAGAGATATAATCGCAAGACACTTTTAAGGAATCAGGTTTAATCAATGTTAGACACATAAAGTCTCATTATTTTCTCAATAACAGTATGAAATGTAAATATAAATTAAAATTTATGAGAAAAAAAAAATTAAACTTTGATATCTTAACGTGAAAATTTCTTTTACAGAGCTTAACATGTCATTAAAAAGTTTTTTTCTTTTATTGTCATAGTTTTTGAGGGATTGAATACACAACAAAAGAACTTAGACTAGAATTAATTTTCAATATTCAGCAACTGAAACCCATTATGGAAGTTAAAGCAATGATTTTACAATTATTTTTATGTTGAGTTAGTCTGACCCTGTTGAAGGAATTAGTAGTTGTAGTGTGTTCACACGTGAGTTTGCAATACAATATTAGTAATATACATTTCCAAAAAAACGAAATATTTATCACTTTGAATAGAAAAAGGACGATTTTTTTTTATTTTTATTTATGTAAGTATTATTCTCAATTTTTTAAATTTTAAATGTATTATCCATATTTTATTGAAGAATTTATATTTTTTTTCTTCTTCTTTCAGAATGGTTTAGGAAAAACATATCATTTTAGTCAGAACAATGTTTTCAAAGAGATGGAGATACGCAACTTTTCGATATATCAACCTTCAAATACTTTGAAATTGATTCTATTTGCTACAACCGGTTGTAATTTAAAGCTATACTGTACTATGCGAGCGATATTATATATCTTAGCTACTTACTGTCTATGTTAAAATTTATATTACCATTAAACTTGTTAGAAATTAATATGTCTATGTTAGTTAATCTATAGATATGTGATAACTGATTTTGGATACTCTAATGTTTAAATAAGAGAGAAAAAGTAACATACTTGAACATCTTACAACTAAGAATTCAAAAGTGAACATGAAAATTTACTTTACGAATAAATATCATGTCTTTAAAATGTGTACGAATATCACTAAATAAGAGAAAAAAGTAACATACTTAAACTCTTTACGACAAATAACTTTAAAATTAACGAAAAAAAACTTACTTTACACATAAAAATCACTTTAAAATGTGTAAAAATATCGCTAAATAAGAGAAAAAAAGTAACTTACTTAAAATTTCTAAGACAAATATTTAACCTTTACGCGAAAATTCCCTTCATGTATAAAAATCACGACTTTAAAATATAACATGCAAGAGAAAAGTAACGTACTTAAACTTTCTACGACAAATAACTTTAACATTAACGTAAAATTTTACTTTACACATAAAAATCCCGATATTAAAATATGTAGAAATATCGTTAAATAAAAGAAAAAAAGTAACACACTTAAACTTTGTACGACAAATAACTTTGACATTAAAGTAAAAAATGTTCTTCACATATAAAAATCACGACTTTAAATTTGAAATGTAGGATGAAAGTATAACATACCTATAATTTCTACGACAAAGAATTCAAACATTGCCGTTCATGTCTTTAAAATGTATAATGACAACTCTAACTTTTAGAAAAAAGAAACACTAAAAATTTACAAGGCAAAGAATTTAAAATTGAACGTTAAAATTAACTTTACATGTACTATCATACTCTTATATCAACGATAAATAAGATAAAAAAAGAAACTCTAAAAATTTATAAGGCAAAGAATTCAAATAATACGCGAAAATTTACCTCACATATAAAAATTATGTCTTTCAAATGTGTAAGAATAACGCTAAATTAGAGAAAAAGAAATATTAAAAATTTATAAGGTAAGGAATTGAAACAATACGCGAAAATTTATTTCACACATAACATTTTTATCTTTAAAATGTGTAAGAATAATGCTAAATTAGAGAAGAAGAAAAAATAACATACTTAAACTTTCTTCGACAACAGTTTAAACAATACGCGAAAATTTCATACACAATTATTTTCTTAGGTTAATGTTAAATAATGGGAAATTTAACAGAATAAAAATTTCAAAGATAAAGAATTTTAACCTTTACACGAAAATTTACTTCAGATATAAATATCATGTCTTTAAACTTTAACGTGACAATTTACTTCTCATATACAATTAAACTCTTAGGTTAATGTTAAATAAAAGAAAAAGTAACATACTCAAAAATTTCTAAGATAAGCATAACGTAAAAATTTCATATCATGTGTTTAAAATGTAACATATAAGAGAAAAAAAAATAACATACTTGAACTTTCTATAGCAAAGAATTTAAGCGTTAGCGTAAAAATTTACTTTACATATAAAATTCACGTCTTTAAACGGGATGATAAGCATGTGACGGTAATTAGCCAATCAGGTTAGCGGTAGGTGATACGCCACTTGCCGGCATTTTTAGACCGGAGGATGAGTCACGCTAATACTTGTTCAAACAGGTCGGGAGACTTGTACAGCAAGAACAACAGCATCGACGCGCAAGCAGCGGGTGATGCTGCGGTGTGTCAGCAGGTCTTCGAGATTATCGTTTTCCTACTTTTCCTTTTTCATAATGAAATGTTTGTGAAAACTTGGAATGAATGAAGTGGATTTCAAAGACACATTAGTAAGTGAAGGTAGAATTCGCATGGACTTTCTTCCAAAAAGTATGATTCACTTGGAGAATTTAAGATCATTTCTACTTGAAAACTTTTCTATTGTCTAAAACATTGAATATTGTTCAAACTCAGTGAGATTATATGCTACAATACGGGTAAAACTTAACAAAATTGTTACATAGAAGAAAAATAGTAAGAGATTTAAAATAAATACTAGTTATAGATACTCCAAGGAAAAAAAATTCACCTCTACTTTTCAATCGGAAAATCAATGCAAGTTGGAAATTTATGTTACTTCAAGAAAGACTTAGACAATTTACTTTGTAATAATATACGTTAAGGTGTCGTATTAACTCGTGCAATACATGCTGACTAAGGTTTATTTTACTTATCTAAGAAAGGTGAATTGGGGGAAAATATTAAATAAATTGTAGATATTAAATACATTGTAGATATGCATTTAAGTTTTGAAAATCACCTGCAAGGCTTTTAAAACATCTCAAGAAAAATTGAAAGAAACTTGCGAATTATATGTAAACTATATAACTTTTTATACTCTGAAAGGAAATCACAAGTAATTTAGTTAACTTTTTTCATGGTAACACTAATATTCAACGACATGTTTTTAAAATTTAACCTTCTTTACATGATAATAGTTATAAATTTTTTCAATCTCAGATGCGATATACTATTATTTCTAACATATATGTTACGAATTGTGTAAAGTTTTTAAAACTGTATATGCAAATCACCAATCAGGAACATAAAAATCTAACATCAATCAAACAAACTAAAATAATAAGATATTTTCCTTAGTGGAAATAGTTAACTACTCATGTGATGGAATATACTTAGAAAATTTAAATACTGAAAAAAGTTTGCTAGGCAAACTTAAAGAATATTTTTTTTTTTCTTGTGAAAAACTAGCATAAATTTGGAAAATGTAGAGTTTGTTACTACGTAAAATTGAACATCATCTGGACAAACTAAATTATACATGAATTTTTTTTTTATTTGAGAGGTGCTGACAATATATCATTAATATAGAGATTTTTAACTTCCACCCATAATTTCTAAATAACTTATACATAAATTTCAGAAAAACTGAAACGGAATGTGTTTTACAAGAGGCTTATTTTGTAAGATGAATATTCAATATTAATATAACTGAGCAAAGTTCATTCCGGAAAAAACTTGTAACAGATACTTATATTTTGAAAATAGTTTGAAATATCCTTTTAAATTTATGAATGCTCGCTTTCGAAAGACACAAATAAAACTGATATTACTCATGATAATTAACACATACATAACATTAGTCAAACAAAGTGAAATTTTTATTGCTTGTGACCGATAACTTTTCAGTGAAGCAGAACTTACATAGGAAATTTGTGCAAACTTTTTCAACTTTTAAACCAAGTATCATGTAAAATTATAAATTACGATAGGAAATAGCATACTTCAGAATCGGAACAAGTCTTGTAGTTAAGCTAAATGTATTTCTCAAGGAATTGAAAGCATACCAGAGAAGTCCTTATCATTTCGCATCTTTTCTCATGTTGCAAGAAGACATACTTTGTAAAAGATCGTCTTAGCACTTAACAAAAATCAGTAAAAATAAATATATTTTCTATGGCAAAGATAAAACTTCACAACTTAATTACTTAAATTTAGCTAAGTTACATATGGTTTATTCACATAACTCGCATGTGCTTTGAATGTTGAAACATATTTGTTAGTTGAAATCAAACTCATCGAAAATAAATGCTATCTACATTTTCAAGTCGGAAATTACTATTAAATAAACTTTACATGTAAGATATTATCATGTTAAAAAGAAAAATCTACAAAAATGTAAATGATAATTTTACTGTTGGTACATAAATGATGAATAATTTATGATTTTATTCTAGGCAAACGTTTTATTGTCTAACAGAGAACTTAAACTTTAGCAGAAAAACGAAAAAATACAATGTTTATATCCTATCATGCTTGTCGAAAATTGAATTTATTAGCTGTTGTAATAGATTTTTATTGTCCCAATTTCTATAGTTCTTCCCAGTGCAATAATATTAAGTTCATGTGTAATGAGTAGGTTTTTTTTTTGTTGAATCTTATAAATTTAATGAAATTATTATGACCTAAGAGATTGAGTGAACTGAATAAATCAATGACGTAAATTTAAACAGTGACTTGAACTGATACATACTATAACTGTAAAGAAGTATGATGAAGTGAAAATAAAAGTTGAGTGAAATGTGTTGAAAAAAGTTGAAGACGACAAGAAATTCATAAATGAGAATTATCATTGACTTATATTAACTTCGTTTTTCTTGCTTATGACAAGAAAATACACTCTTGTTTATTAAGAACCAACTTGATATCTTATCATAGAATGACAATGATGAAATATCTATACATTAAAAAAAAAATACCAAACTTAGACATAGCCAATTTCTTGAAATTCATGTATAATGTGAGAAGTTTTACTTTAAATATAGAAGATACAACATTGAAAGATGTGAATGTTTCGAAGTACTTTATCAGAAAAAAAAAAAAAAAATGCGCTGAGGTCCGCTATAAAATTTTTTAGGAGAAAGTTTAAACAAAATTTAAAATCAAACATGTTTTTAAGTGGGAACACATATATTAAAACTATAGCACATTTAACAATTTATATTATGTCATCTCAGTTGGTATCAAACTGAATAATATGAAAAACAACCACAAACTGAATAAACATGAAAATTATCAATATATGTGGAAAAGTTTCCTTTTTTCACATATAAAAAAAAATTAACACATTGACATACGTTAAGATCACGAAACATGCGTCGTAATCATATACCGATAAGAGCAACCAATGTTGCGGGGAGATATTCACGTGATGGACCCATGAATAAATTGAGTGATTTAATTTCTAATGCTAATTACAATAGTATTCCACGTAACTTCAACTTTATATGTTACACTATAGATATATTTATTTTTCAAATATATTGACTTTTGAAAAATCATCCTTCAATATAAGAATGATCATAGTAAGAATAAAAGAAAAGATACTAAGCATTGATTTAAAGTGTATTTATTTCAACTTAGCAACAAATCATATGCGTGAAACGAAAATTGCTTCGAACCAAAGTATAACTATCCAATTTCATTGATTCCTACAAGGAAATTTTTCTCATCTAGTAATTGAATTTTTTTTTTCTCGTACACATTATAAGTGTTGTCCAATCAGATGTAGAATAGCTGAAGATATCCGACCACTTTCTAAATATTAATAAGTCACTGTTGAAAAACTTATAAAAATTTCAATTTACACTAAAAGTTTTTTTTTTTAGATATATATATATTTCAAAGAATTTTTTTTCAAATCAATATGTATATTTAAATACTGAAACTTATTCACTTCAATAAATGTATGTTTAAGTTATAAAACTTGTATGTATTGAAAAATTGTAACTTTTCGTCTTCGTATAAATCGATAACTTATACACTAGTTCTTCATCAATTAATCTTCTAAATAAATCTTTCAAAGGTAAAAACATATCTATAGCTATGCATTTGTAGCAAGTTAAATTGTACATGTTTCTCGTGAAATTAAAATTTTATATGTTTTTCATGAAAATATATAAAATTTTGTAACTTTCACATGAAACATGTACTATTTAACTTGTTACAAATGCAAAGCTATAGGTATGTTTTTACGTTTGAAAGATTTACTTAGAAGATTAATTGATGAAGAACTAGTGTATAAGTTATCGATTTATACGAAGACGAAAAGTTACAATTTTTCAATACATACGACAAGTTTTATAAATTAAACATACATTTATTGAAGTGAATAAGTTTCAGTATTTAAATATACATATTGATTTGAAAAAAAATTCTTTGAAATATATATATATCTAAAAAAAAAAACTTTAAGTGTAAATTGAAATTTTTATAAGTTTTTCAACAGTGACTTATTAATATTTAAAAAGAGGTCGGATATCTTCAGCTATTCTACATCTGATTGGACAACACTTATAATGTGTACGAGAAAAAAAAAAAATCAATTACTAGATGAGAAAAAAATCCTTGTAGGAATCAATGAAATTGGATAGTTATACTTTGGTTCGAAGCAGTTTTCGTTTCACGCATATGATTTGTTGCTAAGTTGAAATAAATACACTTTAAATCAATGCTTAGTATCCTTTCTTTTATTCTTACTATGATCATTCTTATATTGAAGGATGATTTTTCGAAAGTCAATATATTTGAAAAATAAATATATCTATAGTGAAACATATAAAGTTGAAGTTACGTGGAATACTATTGGAATTAGCATTAGAAATTAAACCACTCAATTTATTCATGGGTCCATCACGTGAATATCTCCCCGCAACATTGGTTGCTCTTATCGGTATATGATTACGACGCATGTTTCGTGATCTTAACGTATGTCAATGTGTTATTTTTTTTTATATGTGAAAAAAGGAAACTTTTCCACATATATTGATAATTTTCATGTTTATTCAGTTTGTGGTTGTTTTTCATATTATTCAGTTTGATACCAACTGAGATGACATAATATAAATTGTTAAATGTGCTATAGTTTTAATATATGTGTTCCCACTTAAAAGCATGTTTGATTTTAAATTTTGTTTAAACTTTCTCCTAAAAAATTTTATAGCGGACCTCAGCGCATTTTTTTTTTTTTTTTTTCTGATAAAGTACTTCGAAACATTCACATCTTTCAATGTTGTATCTTCTATATTTCCAGTAAAACTTCTCACATTATACATGAATTTCAAGAAATTTGCTATGTCTAAGTTTGGTATTTTTTTTTTAATGTATAGATATTTCATCATTGTCATTCTATGATAAGATATCAAGTTGGTTCTTAATAAACAAGAGTGTATTTTCTTGTCATAAGCAAGAAAAACGAAGTTAATATAAGTCAATGATAATTCTCATTTATGAATTTCTTGTCGTCTTCAACAATTTTCAACACATTTCACTCAACTTTTATTTTCACTTCATCATACTTCTTTACAGTTATAGTATGTATCAGTTCAAGTCACTGTTTAAATTTACGTCATTGATTTATTCAGTTCACTCAATCTCTTAGGTCATAATAATTTCATTAAATTTATAAGATTCAACAAAAAAAAACCTACTCATTACACATGAACTTAATATTATTGCACTGGGAAGAACTATAGAAATTGGGACAATAAAAATCTATTACAACAGCTAATAAATTCAATTTTCGACAAGCATGATAGGATATAAACATTGTATTTTTTCGTTTTTCTGCTAAAGTTTAAGTTCTCTGTTAGACAATAAAACGTTTGCCTAGAATAAAATCATAAATTATTCATCATTTATGTACCAACAGTAAAATTATCATTTACATTTTTGTAGATTTTTCTTTTTAACATGATAATATCTTACATGTAAAGTTTATTTAATAGTAATTTCCGACTTGAAAATGTAGATAGCATTTATTTTCGATGAGTTTGATTTCAACTAACAAATATATTTCAACATTCAAAGCACATGCGAGTTATGTGAATAAACCATATGTAACTTAGCTAAATTTAAGTAATTAAGTTGTGAAGTTTTATCTTTGCCATAGAAAATATATTTATTTTTACTGATTTTTGTTAAGTGCTAAGACGATCTTTTACAAAGTATGTCTTCTTGCAACATGAGAAAAGATGCGAAATGATAAGGACTTCTCTGGTATGCTTTCAATTCCTTGAGAAATACATTTAGCTTAACTACAAGACTTGTTCCGATTCTGAAGTATGCTATTTCCTATCGTAATTTATAATTTTACATGATACTTGGTTTAAAAGTTGAAAAAGTTTGCACAAATTTCCTATGTAAGTTCTGCTTCACTGAAAAGTTATCGGTCACAAGCAATAAAAATTTCACCTTGTTTGACTAATGTTATGTATGTGTTAATTATCATGAGCAATATCAGTTTTATTTGTGTCTTTCGAAAGCGAGCATTCATAACTTTAAAAGGATATTTCAAACTATTTTCAAAATATAAGTATCTTTTACAAGTTTTTTCCGGAATGAACTTTGCTCAGTTATATTAATATTGAATATTCATCTTACAAAATAAGCCTCTTGTAAAACACATTCCGTTTCAGTTTTTCTGAAATTTATGTATAAGTTATTTAGAAATTATGGGTGGAAGTTAAAAATCTCTATATTAATGATATATTGTCAGCACCTCTCAAATAAAAAAAAAATTCATGTATAATTTAGTTTGTCCAGATGATGTTCAATTTTACGTAGTAACAAACTCTACATTTTCCAAATTTATGCTAGTTCACAAGAAAAAAAAAAAAATATTCTTTAAGTTTGCCTAGCAAACTTTTTTCAGTATTTAAATTTTCTAAGTATATTCCATCACATGAGTAGTTAACTATTTCCACTAAGGAAAATATCTTATTATTTTAGTTTGTTTGATTGATGTTAGATTTTTATGTTCCTGATTGGTGATTTGCATATACAGTTTTAAAAACTTTACACAATTCGTAACATATATGTTAGAAATAATAGTATATCGCATCTGAGATTGAAAAAATTTATAACTATTATCATGTAAAGAAGGTTAAATTTTAAAAACATGTCGTTGAATATGAGTGTTACCATGAAAAAAGTTAACTAAATTACTTGTGATTTCCTTTCAGAGTATAAAAAGTTATATAGTTTACATATAATTCGCAAGTTTCTTTCAATTTTTCTTGAGATGTTTTAAAAGCCTTGCAGGTGATTTTCAAAACTTAAATGCATATCTACAATGTATTTAATATCTACAATTTATTTAATATTTTCCCCCAATTCACCTTTCTTAGATAAGTAAAATAAACCTTAGTCAGCATGTATTGCACGAGTTAATACGACACCTTAACGTATATTATTACAAAGTAAATTGTCTAAGTCTTTCTTGAAGTAACATAAATTTCCAACTGGCATTGATTTTCCGATTGAAAAGTAGAGGTGAATTTTTTTTCCTTGGAGTATCTATAACTAGTATTTATTTTAAATCTCTTACTATTTTTCTTCTATGTAACAATTTTGTTAAGTTTTACCCGTATTGTAGCATATAATCTCACTGAGTTTGAACAATATTCAATGTTTTAGACAATAGAAAAGTTTTCAAGTAGAAATGATCTTAAATTCTCCAAGTGAATCATACTTTTTGGAAGAAAGTCCATGCGAATTCTACCTTCACTTACTAATGTGTCTTTGAAATCCACTTCATTCATTCCAAGTTTTCACAAACATTTCATTATGAAAAAGGAAAAGTAGGAAAACGATAATCTCGAAGACCTGCTGACACACCGCAGCATCACCCGCTGCTTGCGCGTCGATGCTGTTGTTCTTGCTGTTCAAGTCTCCCGACCTGTTTGAACAAGTTTTAGCGTGACTCATCCTCCGGTCTAAAAATGCCGGCAAGTGGCGTATCACCTACCGCTAACCTGATTGGCTAATTACCGTCACATGCTTATAATCCCGTTTAAAGACGTGAATTTTATATGTAAAGTAAATTTTTACGCTAACGCTTAAATTCTTTGCTATAGAAAGTTCAAGTATGTTATTTTTTTTTCTCTTATATGTTACATTTTAAACACATGATATGAAATTTTTACGTTATGCTTATCTTAGAAATTTTTGAGTATGTTACTTTTTATTTTATTTAACATTAACCTAAGAGTTTAATTGTATATGAGAAGTAAATTGTCACGTTAAAGTTTAAAGACATGATATTTATATGTGAAGTAAATTTTCGTGTAAAGGTTAAAATTCTTTATCTTTGAAATTTTTATTCTGTTAAATTTCCCATTATTTAACATTAACCTAAGAAAATAATTGTGTATGAAATTTTCGCGTATTGTTTAAATTGTTGTCGAAGAAAGTTTAAGTATGTTATTTTTTCTTCTTCTCTAATTCAGCATTATTCTTACACATTTTAAAGATAAAAATGTTATGTGTGAAATAAATTTTCGCGTATTGTTTCAATTCCTTACCTTATAAATTTTTAATATTTCTTTTTCTCTAATTTAGCGTTATTCTTACACATTTGAAAGACATAATTTTTATATGTGAGGTAAATTTTCGCGTATTATTTGAATTCTTTGCCTTATAAATTTTTAGAGTTTCTTTTTTTATCTTATTTATCGTTGATATAAGAGTATGATAGTACATGTAAAGTTAATTTTAACGTTCAATTTTAAATTCTTTGCCTTGTAAATTTTTAGTGTTTCTTTTTTCTAAAAGTTAGAGTTGTCATTATACATTTTAAAGACATGAACGGCAATGTTTGAATTCTTTGTCGTAGAAATTATAGGTATGTTATACTTTCATCCTACATTTCAAATTTAAAGTCGTGATTTTTATATGTGAAGAACATTTTTTACGTTAATGTCAAAGTTATTTGTCGTACAAAGTTTAAGTGTGTTACTTTTTTTCTTTTATTTAGCGATATTTCTACATATTTTAATATCGGGATTTTTATGTGTAAAGTAAAATTTTACGTTAATGTTAAAGTTATTTGTCGTAGAAAGTTTAAGTACGTTACTTTTCTCTTGCATGTTATATTTTAAAGTCGTGATTTTTATACATGAAGGGAATTTTCGCGTAAAGGTTAAATATTTGTCTTAGAAATTTTAAGTAAGTTACTTTTTTTCTCTTATTTAGCGATATTTTTACACATTTTAAAGTGATTTTTATGTGTAAAGTAAGTTTTTTTTCGTTAATTTTAAAGTTATTTGTCGTAAAGAGTTTAAGTATGTTACTTTTTT
The DNA here is from genome assembly GCA_963978545.1 of Linyphia triangularis. Lineage (NCBI taxonomy): Eukaryota > Metazoa > Arthropoda > Arachnida > Araneae > Linyphiidae > Linyphia > Linyphia triangularis. The sequence continues at coordinate 35,303,460 of OZ021730.1, forward strand.
CTCTTATTTAGTGATATTCGTACACATTTTAAAGACATGATATTTATTCGTAAAGTAAATTTTCATGTTCACTTTTGAATTCTTAGTTGTAAGATGTTCAAGTATGTTACTTTTTCTCTCTTATTTAAACATTAGAGTATCCAAAATCAGTTATCACATATCTATAGATTAACTAACATAGACATATTAATTTCTAACAAGTTTAATGGTAATATAAATTTTAACATAGACAGTAAGTAGCTAAGATATATAATATCGCTCGCATAGTACAGTATAGCTTTAAATTACAACCGGTTGTAACAAATAGAATCAATTTCAAAGTATTTGAAGGTTGATATATCGAAAAGTTGCGTATTTCCATCTCTTTGAAAACATTGTTCTGACTAAAATGAAATGTTTTTCCTAAACCATTCTGAAAGAAGAAGAAAAAAAATATAAATTCTTCAATAAAATATGGATAATACATTTAAAATTTAAAAAATTGAGAATAATACTTACATAAATAAAAATAAAAAAAAATCGTCCTTTTTCTATTCAAAGTGATAAATATTTCGTTTTTTTGGAAATGTATATTACTAATATTGTATTGCAAACTCACGTGTGAACACACTACAACTACTAATTCCTTCAACAGGGTCAGACTAACTCAACATAAAAATAATTGTAAAATCATTGCTTTAACTTCCATAATGGGTTTCAGTTGCTGAATATTGAAAATTAATTCTAGTCTAAGTTCTTTTGTTGTGTATTCAATCCCTCAAAAACTATGACAATAAAAGAAAAAAACTTTTTAATGACATGTTAAGCTCTGTAAAAGAAATTTTCACGTTAAGATATCAAAGTTTAAATTTTTTTTTCTCATAAATTTTAATTTATATTTACATTTCATACTGTTATTGAGAAAATAATGAGACTTTATGTGTCTAACATTGATTAAACCTGATTCCTTAAAAGTGTCTTGCGATTATATCTCTCAACATTAGTTTAAATGTGTTAAGCACTTATAGAAAAAAAAATCCACTCAATTCGAAACTTTACGCATTTGTGTTAGTATATTATCTTTGCATGTATTTGAAGTTTTTAATGGTTAAGCATGAAAAGTTATAAACTATGTAATTTATATTCCTTCCTACCACTAGATGGCGCCGCAATTACATTAAACTTAGTAGAAAACTGTCTTACTAAACTGTATAGTCAATGAGAAGAGCATTTGAAATCACGTGACATATTCTAACCAATCAGAAGTGAGCTTTTATTTCAACCAATCAAAGGAGACTTAGCTATATATCAGGATACAAGATGTTGCCATTCCTTAAACTTTGATATAAAGCAAATCGTGACGTCATCCCCACTACATTAACACTGTGACGTCACTGGTAAAACAGCCTATCACTCTAAGTTATTCACTTAAAAGTAGCCCTAAAACAACTCAATTCCATCCCGCCTAAAACTTAGCATATTTCTATTGCTGCCATCGTCTTAAAGGTAAGTTTTGTAAAATCATGAATGACGTCATACCCACTGTGACGTCACTAGTAAAAAATACCTATAACTCTAACTTATTCACTTAGAAGAAGCCCTAGAACAACTCAACTCCGCCTTAAAGGTAAATCGAAACTAAAAAGTGTTGCCACCGCTCAAAACTTTTAACGTTAAGCAAGTTATGACGTCATACTCACTGTGACGTCACGCAATAAAAGCCTATCACTCTAACTTATTCATTTACAAGCAGTCCTAGAACAACTCAACTCCAGTTAACTGGAAACAAAAACTAAAAAGTGTTGCCATCGCTCTAAACTTTGATATAAAACAAATTATGACGTCATATCTACTGTGACGTCACGCAATAAAAGCCTATCACTCTAACTTATTCATTTACAAGCAGTCCTAGAACAACTCAACTCCAGTTAACTGGAAACAAAAACTAAAAAGTGTTGTCATCGCTCTAAACTTTGATATAAAACAAATTATGACGTCATATCTACTGTGACGTCACGCAATAAAAGCCTATCACTCTAACTTATTCACTAAGAAGCAGTCCTAGGACAACTCAACTCCATCCTAAAGGTAAATCGAAACTAAAAAGTGTTGCCACCGCTCAAAACTTTGATATAAAACACATTATGACGTCATATCTACTGTGACGTCACGCAATAAAAGCCTATCACCATAACGTTCTTATTAAGAAGCAGCCATAGAACAACTCAACTCCGTCTGTTAGATAAACCGAAACTAAAAAAGTGTTGCCACAGTTCAAAACTTTGATATAAAACACATTATGACGTCATTCCCACTGTGACGTCATACACAAACAGCTTATAATGAAACCGAAACTAAAACAGCAGCAGGAAGGAAACAACTCCACTCCACTTCCGGTCACGTGATTTCCGGTGGCGGCATATCCGGTGATGTCACTTCCTGTGCCGTCATATCCGGTCACGCCCCTTCCGGTGACGTCATCGTCCCCCGTCCCGTCGCTCGGTCGCTCCATGGCCCAGGACCGTCCTTTTCTAACTACTCCTGTAACGCCACTGATTTTCTTATTTTCTGAGTGTTAAATTAAACATGTGTTTGTTAAAATTAAAAATTTGATTTCTATTGTGTTTGTTGCTTTCTTGTAGTCGCCAAGCAAAAAGTCGCAATTAGGGTCCGTAACTGCTTGTGTACCGATATTTCTTTGGCGTTTAAATTATGTGTTTGTTTTTGTGTTAGCAATAATTGTGCTTACTGCAATATTTTATTATTTCCGGTTACAATTTTTCACCTCAAATGCTATCGAAATTGTCAATTGCTTATTGGTTTTCAAAATTGTGCCCTGGGTAAGGGGAGAGGTGGGGGGGGGGGGGAATAATGCAAAATTTTCTCGTAACGGGATTTTTAGGCTTATAAAAGGTAATTGAAATTGTCATTAATAATTCAATAATATCAATAACCTGCGATGAGAGCCCCGTTCAGTATCCTTCGGAAATCGCGCAGCAAACTGATCTGTTGCGTATCAGTGAACCTTCTTGGCGTTTGGTGAATGTTATCGCTCAGGCAACTTGAAAGTAGAGAGGCAAACCAAAGGCATCCCCCTAGTATTTATTTATAATATATATATATATATATATATATATATATATATATATATATATATATATATATATATATATATATATATATATATATATATATATATATTTTTTTTTTTATTATTATTTTTTTTTTTAATGTAGTGTAGTCTGAGGCTTCGTCTTTTTCAAACACATAAATCGGCATCATATTCTTCAAATTTCAAAAATGCACATATTAATATCTGCCACATTAATAATATAAATAAATATTGCTATAATAAAGGTTAAGATTTAGGTACGAAGATTTTGTTACATCGTCATTGTTATTTAACCACCGAAGAAGATTTTACTACGTAATGTAAATCTTTTTTTTTTTTTTTTTTAATTAAATGGCTTCAGTAGTATACTTGTCATTTTGCTGTGTAGAAAATATTGTACAAACTGTGTTTGTCAAATATCCATACAAAATCTAAAATACTCTTTAGATCTTTAATTAATATGATAAAGTCAGCATTTAATTTATAATTAGAAAGAAAAATGTATAATATTATATTAGAGAGCTGTTATTGCTTATTCATTTCTCCATGAATAATCAGCAGTTTTCTATCGTAACGCAAGTATGGTTTCATGCTTTTGAAATTGATTACCATTTTAAAGAACTGTGCTACAACTGAAATTTTCGAATTATAATACATCTTTAAAGTTTTCATAGTTCAGAAGAAATATTTGTTTACTTAATTTTATCTTTCAATTTGGTAGCCACTCCACTGATTTTGTTGAAAATCCTGTAATAGTTTTTTCGCGACTTGACTGATTTACTCCTGAATTACATTTTTCTTACAACTTTTCGTGAATGCAGTGTTCCTCAAATCGTATTTTCTTTTTAAATTGTATTTCAGTATATCCCATTTATTCTATAAAAGTTTGTGTCATAACGTTTCATGTGGTTCAATATAGTGTTACAGTCATAAAAAGTCATTAAAAAAAAAAAAAAAAAAAAAAAAGGCCGTCTTAATTAAGAATAAGTTTTAACTTTAGTTTACTACCCATAAAATGTTAAGGATGATTTCTTTTGAGAAAGACTAATTCTTGATTTCCAAAAAATGCTATTATAGATTGCTAACTACCTTTAGATTGCAACGTTTTTGGTGTAGAAAAAAAAAAGACCCAAATTTTTTTCCAAACTTTGGAGCTAAAAAAACGACATTTTGTTTAATAAAAACGTACATACTTACGAGTATTTCTAACACAAAAAATAAAAAAGTTTCGTAATAGGACCAGCTACTTCCAAACGAACAATACTATATCGCAATCGGATTTCAGCGCCACCCGTGTTTCCTGGAGGAAATCGGAACTAACAACCTGTTTCCTCCGCATCCATAAAGGCTAGAGAGTGCTGTAGCGCTCTTCTAACACAAAAATATTCGATATTTTAATGTGCATTTTTAAGAATTATTCAGAGTTTAGGCAGAACAATACGGAAATCCACTTTTTTGCAGAACTGTAAAATGTTTGTAAAATGTAACTGTGCATCTCCCTTTATTTTCCCCAGGAACGAAAACAATCAAAATATAAAAAAAAGAGGAAAATATATTCGAAGCGTTATTTTAAACTATAAAATTTACTGAATAACAATATATTTGTGTACTAATGTGTGTTAGGGTGGATCGAAAAAAAAAAATTTCAGAATTTCAAATCCGACCTATGGGGAAAAGATGTTCTATGGTATATAGATACATGGAAAAATAATTAAAAAAATTAAATTTTAAGTTCAGTACTGCCACAAGGAGGATGAAGTTTAGGTATTTGAGCTTTTTTATAGCAAAAAGTCAAAGTCAATTGAATTTTTTTCTTTAAAGAATTTCAAAACCTACCTGTACGGAAAAGATGTTCTGAGGTACATTAATTAAGGGAAAAATAAAATAAAAATAATAAATTTTATGTTAAGCTCTTTGCAAGGATGATGAAGTTTTGGTATTTAAGCTTTATAATGGTAAAATGTCAAAGTGATTTTTGTTTAAGTGAAACAGGCCTTTAATACTTTTAAATGTTTATTGGAATGAGAGGACATATGCTAAATGGTTACAGAAAAAAAAAGAAGCTTTATGAACATATTACAGCTTCTTAAGAATTAAATCAAGAAAAATAAAAAAATCCTCGGAATTACAGTAAACGGTAATCACGTTTGGTGCTGAAAACTGGCTTGAGGTTTCGTGATTCCAGGCTATTTCTTTTTAACCCATCTCTTCTGTATGATCCGCTTACAGCAGAAAATGTTTCTGTGACTATTCGTTCTGTAGCTTGAGTTCTACAGGGATACCCCTTGATAGTTGGTAATGCTATGTATTGCTGTAGAAATGATTGCTGGGTTTACTAATGCTCCTGAAATCATGTCATCACTAAATCGTTCTGTCACATTCTCCCACTTAATCAAGTTCACATAATCTGTCACACAAGGGACAAAAGTTGGTATGTTTAAGATACGGATATTAATCGTTAAAAGGGTTTGGTTTGCAGCAGACCGTACTTTGCGCAAATTCAAAATTCTTTGGAGGACCAATTCCTTTGTGTTATTTCTGTTGTCAGCTAGCATTGATATCAGGATATATTCAGGAAAGCCCAACCCCCCGTTTAAAAAATTACTGGAGCAATGACTTTCTTCAAATCAATTGAGAAATAACACGATAGGAAGATTAATTAATGCAAATGCTCCTGCACCATAGATTACCGATTGTTTGGTTTTGATCTTGAATCACATAGGTGCCTAGACTTTTACGATGAACGTAATTAATGTCAATAAAGCTTTGGTTAGACTTCTTCTAAGCCAAATAGAACATGAGAATTCTGTTGGGGGTTGTATACCACCTTGAGTGGCAAATCTTTCCAGAGTTTCTCTTCAACAGCCCTTCGCTGCTTTGTCCGCAGTGATGGCTTCACAAATTTCCATTAAGCACAGTTGATCAGTACTTAAGTCTTTCTTGTTAGTCAGTTCGCGTAGGTTGGGCTTAAGTGAATGAAATTACAGGTAGTGTCTCACATACGGTCACTCTTTGGCTTGTAACTGGCACACGAACCATTGTAGTGGACGCTTCAAAATCACTTCCATATTTCGGATAACACGTTCTTTGATACCTGTGTTGACAGACTACCTATTATCGCAACCAACATTGTTGTATCTATGTCATTGTCGACGCATGACCTAGCCGACCAAACGGTATAGTGGTTAGTGTGCTAGGTTCTAGACCATGAAGTTGCGGGTACGAGTCCCGAGTAAGTCATGGGTGTTTGTAAATGTATGTTGGTTTGTCAAATGACGAATGTTTCGGCACATTATAGCCCTCGTGTTGCTGACGGCACCAGATAATCTGAAAACAACCAAGTAGACGCATGAAAAAAACTTACGATGTGCTTTCCCAGAGATAGCTTTCAGTTAATTTTCTAGCTTTGAAATCGCGATATTTGTCGTAGTATGAACTTTTTTTACTCAAAATGCTGCAGTGGTCATTTATCGGTATTAAAACTAGTTTCCAGGTCTCTCCTAACTTACTTGCAACTTATTGACACACGGAGAAAAGTGTATTTAAATACACTGTACTTAGCTTCTCGTTTTGAATGCAATATACGCACCTTATTACGTTTTTCGTAAGTAGGAAGTATAATCGTGGGCATATTACATTTGACCCATATATAGGACAAATCATGTATTTTTTTATCAACGCCACAGTACAGTATTATTCCAAGTACACAAACAAACAAATGTCACATAATAAAAATGTAATTTAATTTACAAGAACAGCGCTCACCGATTAGGCGTCGAATTCGGTAAACCGCTGACAACTGCACTATAGGGTTGTAGGGCTGATTCAACGGTGATTTGGGGGGGGGGGGGAGGGAGTTGGGTCAAAAAAGGTTGAAATGTACATTGTACTACTAATTATTCAATAATCATTACTTTTTTAGGATTTATATTGTAAAAAACAATTATTTTTAGTGAAAAATCATTTAACGAAAATTAGGACTTTTAGCATTTTTTTCGAAAATTCAACCCCTTTGTGGCAGTGCAAAATTTTAAAATTAATTTTTTTTATTATTTTTTCCCTAATCTCATAGAACATCTTTTCCCCATAGGTAGGTTTTGATTAATAATAATTTTTTTTTTCTCCATAGAAGAACGATCCACCCTAATGTGTGTACAGAACAGTGGCGCAGCTAAAACTTTTTTTGAGGGGTGTTTGAGGCAATTTTAATCTGATAAAGCCCTACAAAGTTAATTAAATATAATAAAATTGTAGAAAAAGTGAAAATTCTCGGGGGGAAAAAAAGCGGAAATTGGATTGAATACGAAAGATTTTCACCCATTTTTCAGTCGATATACTTTCAGTGTGTGCTTTTACACATTGTCTCTGATTTTTAAAGAAAATATCACATATTTTAGTTTTCCCCGACATTTCCCTGACCTATTTTAGGCATTTTCATTTTCCCTGACAATTCCAGGTTTTTAATATTTTCCAGGTGCGTGGCAACCCTGTTTGACGTGCAAAACACAATTTTAATGGTAATTATATTTTATTTATTTTTTTAAAAAAAGAAGGGGGGAAAAAGGAGGGGGGGGGGGAAGAAAAAAAAAAAAAGTAGAAGGAAATGTGATTGAACTAATGTATAAAACAATTCCTTTCGCTTAAAATTCTGATGTGCAAGAAAAAAAAAAAAAACATTAAAAAAAACCCGAACAAATTCGGGGGTTTTTTAATGTTTTTTTTTTTTAAATATCGTTATTTTAACAATCGTTTTTACAATGCCTTAAACGGTAGCAGGAAAGCGCCAGACCAGCTTAATGATTGCGGAAGGGGGTCAAAGGTGGTCCTCAAAGATGCTCATCAGAAATCATGCTTTAGCTGGTAGTCTGTAGATCCCGGCCTGATTAGTTGCTATTAATGTGCATACAAATGTAGTTGAGCGTACAAACCGATGAACATCAGTGGGGTCAAAATTATTTCAGCCCAGCCTAATCTGAAAGGCTGCGACCCCACGTGTACAAGGTTGTTTAATAGATTTCAGTACATTGTATCTAGCCCATGCTAATTTTGCCTGAAATCTCATTGAGATATCGGGATATTATACAAAAAAAAATACAACTTTTGGATAAATGCAGTTACATTTAAAAAGTCATCTCGAGAAACCACTTGACATGTGACTTATTTTCTATTAACTGGAAATTAAAATTGAGGTCTCGTATTTTAAAATAATGATCTATAGAATTAAAATATAAAATAAAAAACTTTTTTCTACATCAAGTTACTGAACCTCTTTAAAAATATGTTTAAAACTCGTTTTTCTACGAAAGTTAATGTTTGCGTTAAGGTAAAACGTGACAGAGAAAAGCGCTACAACGGTCGAAAATGGTTTTACTCTCAGTAGATGGCAGCAGGGTCAAGTTCATTTTTTTTGTTCGGAGGTTTTTAAAATACTTGAAAAACTATTAGATTACAATGTTACAAATACAGAATCGTGAAAGCAATACTACTCCATTTTCAATATGGTCCCCTGTTGAAAGTTGCGTAAAATACAAACTTTCCTCAACTATGATTGGATTGATAGGTCCATTCAAACTTGGAGTAACAAAAATTGGATACAACAAAAATGTCTTGTTTCGTTTCACAGCTTTAGGGAAAACAGACCAAATACTATCATCATAGTGAGGAACGATTTATGTTGCTTGGAACTTGGAGGATTCTGTAGAAAGGCTTTTGGAAAAAAAAAAATATCCAAGAATACTTTATAAAGATTTAATTTGTTGATGCGCCTATTGCTCTCTGTACATTCCATCAAGCTTAATAAATTACAATTGTAATAATTATGATTTTTGTAAGTGGGTTGCAGCGTCATCTTCTGTTACAATTTATAATAAAATTTTCAAGGATTGCTTAGATTTTAATAGGCTTGAAAATATAATACTTTGGAAGTCTTTAATAAAAAACTATTTGTTTTTATCTGAAAAGCACAGTGGCGTAGCCAGGATTTTTTTCCGGGGGGGGGGGGGGCGAAACAAAAATTGTAAATCATGATAAATGAATAATTTGGGTTTGTAAACTTAGTAATTTCTGAGGTGCCAACTTCAGTTTGTAGACATGTGATCTCCTTAATAATCACAAGTATCCCTCTTCAACTTTTAGTAATATTCAGAAATGGTTATTTTTCTTTACACATTAAATTAAAATGTTAATAAATAGAATACCAAATGACATTATTACGATTCAACCTGCTAATAACACAAAATATTTCTAAAATTCAGAAAGAAATCCCTAAAAATTCAGGATAATCCATAAGAATTTGCATATCTCTATATTTTCTCACTAGCCAATTTAACAACATGGCTTTTTTAACCTAAAAATTTTCTTTTAAAGAATTCTTGTATAAGTCCACTTTAGCTTAGAGAAGGGCAAAAAAAAGAAGGGGGAAAAAAACAGAAAAAGGGGGGGGGGGTGAAACAGTTAGTGTCCAATTAAAAATAAAAATCGGGGCTTCAAATCAGACACTATAATTAACACACATGTAAGCAATTTGGTTTGTACTCTTAGTGTTAATAAAATTCAATTGTTTCGTGGGTTGGACACAGCTGAATTACAACAAATAATATTTTATTTTAATCCTTTCTTTAAAAGTTATAGGACACAATAGTTTCATTTATAAAAATCTTGTTTTATTCATAAAGTTCTTGTTTTATGGAAATAATGATGATAAAGAGTTGAAAACAACAGGATAATGACTGATTTTTTTTAAAAACTTATTCTGTAATTACTATACGTAAAACTATAATTTAAAAATTCCCATTTCAAAATATCAATTCGACATACAAACTCATTTTACACATTGGCCGACCAAACGGTATAGTGGTTAGCGTGCTAGCTTCTAGACCGCGAGGTTGCGGGTTCGAGTCCCGTGTTGGCATGGGTGTTTGTAAATGTATGTTGGCTTGTCTAATGACGAATATGTTTCGGCGCATTATAGCCCTCGTGTTGCTGACGGCGCCAGATAATCTGAAAACAACCAACCAACCATTTTACACATTGGTTTGTTGACAATAAGTTAACTCGTGCAATTGCTTGTCAAAACGGTACCGTAAAATGGGGTGAATAGGAACAGCGGGATGAATCGGAACGAAACTTCATAAAATTACAAAGAAATTATTATTTTACACAAATAAAGCAGTTTTATTAATTATATATATATTTTTCATATGGTTAACATGTTTTCAATCTTGGAACATGTTTTGTGGGGTTTTCAAGGCTGTCCTTTTTTTAAAAAAAAATCTGAAACAGCGTGCATACAATTCAATGAGTTTTAACCTCTCCAAAACTTATCCCGTAATTAATAACATGTACCAGTTATAGACTTAACTAATATATTTTTAGATAAGTATAAACATCCACAACAGCATGCCATACTTAATTTAACTTGGTTTTAAAAACTTTTTATTTTACGAATTTTTATGTTTTGCCTCGTCTCGATTTTGAGATTTGCGGGGTGAATCGGAACACTTGAAAAGTGATATTAAAAAGCTTTTTTTGGAAAGATTATGTTCCTCACAAGATTCAACGATTGAAGAAGAGTCTAATTACTCCCTTCAAGACGTAATCAAGATTGCAGGCTTGAATAAATGTCAGAAGAGGAGTCTAGTTTCCGCATGGCAGAAAACCCGATTGTTCCAGTGTTTTTTTTCTCTAAATGACTTCGTTATCTCTAAGTTATATGGAAAAATGTATGAAGACTCTATGTGAGCAAAGTTTTACACCCACAAGAATATTGCTATATAAGTGTGTTTTACAAAAAGCGCCCATGAAAGAAGATATTTTCTGAAACAAATGAGGATGCTTTTCTCCTTTCTCAAGATATTTTAAAGAATTTGCAGTCATACGACACGCAAACATAAAGTAGATTAAAAAGTATTTTTAATTTTAATGACTATTTGGATGAGTTATAGGAGAGTTATATAAGAGTTGATACGCTTTCAAACATATGATTCGTTTTGACAATAATTGACAAACACATTTTATCCGGCATATTAAATGATTTTTTTATGATAATTGTGTGTTCCTACTCAACACAATGCATTAGAAGTTGTTTTTTGTCTCCCTATAAACATTTAAATAAGATCAGACATAAATTGTAACGAGTGTTCCGATTCGGAACACCATGAAAAAATTCAAAATAAATTAAAGTCTTAGTTTTTTCAACATTTTTTGGATCTATCTTCAAAGAAGGCAAGACCCAAGTTTCAATGAGAAAAATATGTTCCTTAACGATCTTATTACAACCGATTTTTACTTTGAAAGTTGAAAAGTGTTCCGATTCACCCCATTTTACGGTATTTCTTTGTGCACTTTTCTATCAGGTAGATTATCAAAGTATTAAAATATTATTGTAATAAAAATTTCGAATATATTTTTTCAATATTTTAAAATTACTTATTAATTATTTACCATGTTCTTATACAAGTGAGAAGCAACGATTACGAATTGTAAAGCGAGAGTTGCCATGGAAACTGGTGTAGTTTTAAAAAGAATATCTGTAATTCTAAAAATAATAATATCTGTTTGTATTCGAAAGATTGGTTGATGTTTGTCAAAATTAATGTGTTCGTCGTAATACTGTGGAATTCTTTATTAATAGTTATCCATAACTACGAAACTTCGAACCTGATCTGCTTGATGGTTTTAATTCAACAAGGTCAAGGAGGGAGAGGGTTAGGCCGTCATTGAGAACGGTCGGAAAAGAACAGCACCCCCATTAAAGTTCTTCATAAGTTTGAAATAAATATCGTTAAGTTTTTAAAAGACGGCAGTTAGAGTTACAGGAAGAACGAATAAAACTTGATAAATAAAAATAATATACAATCATAATACTTAAAAAATTGAATAATTTTTTTTCACTCTTAATCATTTTGGGGGGGGGGCCGGGCCCGGTGGGCCCCTCCCTGTCTACGCCACTGGAAAAGCACAATACAAGGTTACCTCTATAATAATTTTTTTTTAATGCAGTGGCCTGCAAATTAAAAAGGATTGAAATCACCAATAAATATTTGAAAACAAATTATATATTAAAAATAACACTTTCTAAAATATTTAACGTTGATAGCTCTCATCAAAAGTACGCTTTCTTCCATAAAGAGAGCGCGGTGTTCCAAAATGCGTCGGTCTTCATTACAACGCTCATCCATTAGAAGAAGATCTCAACCGATATAGGAGGAGGCAAAATACTTGCTCATAGCCTGAAAGCTTTTTCTCTATCCGATTTTACCGTCACCGATACACGATATCGTTTATCGGACCGAAATATCTGCGACCAAGCTTTCGGGATCAGAAATCGTAATAGATTTAGAAATTCCTGGACAGTATGACTAAGAAATGACAATCCTATGACAGTAAGAAATCTGCTGAGAAGAGTTCATCAGGTAACTGACATTTTGATTAATTTCTTTAATCAATCTGTATATTTAAATTGCGCACTCTTGTTTTGCAGGGCTCGAAAAATCTATTGCACGGAGCCAGCTGAAGTGCAAAATTTCTTTAACAAAAGAGCTAAATTCACAATTTTCTTTTTAACAAAATGCTAAAATGGTTATAAGTTTAATTTCTTTTAATTTTTAATCTAAAATAATTAAGATAGTTTGGATTTTCTAAAAATTTTCTGTATAAATACCTTATGTAAATATAAAATTATTTGATACCAAATATCAACTTTAACGACACTTTTCAACCATTAAGTTGTTTTTTTAAGTTAGTGACTAATTTTCAGGTATAAAAAAAGGTGTTTTTGTTAATAAATGTTTTAGCAACACAGCTAAATCAAATTTTCTACTTTTAGCATTTATGAAAGTTCTTTAGAATTTTGTTTAAAAACCTCCAGAGTATAATTCTTGTCCAGAGCATATAGAAATTTGATCGGGCATGCACTTAGTATTTAGGTAATCTTTCCTTAGCCGGGTACCAGATAAAACCTCAAACTTGCAGCGATACCTCATCCAAACTAACAACCTTCAAATCACTTTTAATACCTATTTCAAACTGTAAACATTGAGGCTTGGCAACATAATTGTAATAACTTTTGCCATTGTAATTAAGATTCATTAGATTAAATTTGCTTCAGGGTAGATTACATTTGCCAAATTTGTTTCAAGGTCGGATTTCAAGTTTAAATAGCATTGAAGGGAGTTACGGATTAATGGAATACCCCAGAATGTTTAGATACCGCAGTTAAATAATATTTAAAGCAACAAAACGTCCATTGTATGCCCATTCTTCTTCGTCAAGAGGTTCAAAAATTGCAAGTTTTTAAAGGCTGATTAGGGCTGTGTTCCTGTTGGGAATCGCAAAATGGTTGATGAACCCAATGGATAATCAAAAATTTGAATCAAAAAACAATATTTTTCTCAAAGATAATGTTGAATTCCAAGGAGTTTTTTCTACCATCCCTAACATTTCCGAGCTGATGTAAATGCTAATTTTTTAATAAAAAAACTGTAGCTATGTCGACAGCATTTAGTGATATTTATATTCGAATACAAATGCTTTCAAAACGTGTACATCATATTCAATGGTGATTTCATTATTGGGACTCATTATGTAAAGAGTAATTTATTACGATTGGGATTTTATTATGAGTGTCGAAGGAGAATAAAGGAATTTCTAAATGTTGAATCAGGGAGTAAATCGGCAGCGTTCCAAACGTTTTTTACAAAACACAAAAACCAGTAACCACCGATAAAACTACCTAAATTTTACAGATCATCATTTTTTTTTTTTTTTTTTTCCAGTTGAAAAAAAAATTTAGGGGGAGGATTCTTATGACAAAAAATTTATAACAAGCTATTCATAAGCGTACTTTTTTATTTGAAAGTTTTTATATCACGTTATTGACACGGACCGCTCTAACCCTGCCGGGGATGGCTAAAACCCTCTTGTCGGGCGATACCAAGCGCCACCACTGGCTCTGCGTTCTAAATGGCTAATATCGGGAGGGATACGGTATTCATCACTCTTGAATTTCAAAATATATCTAGAACTATGGTTTTAATATTAATCATATAACTTAAGTTTCTAAAACCATATTGTCAATGTTTTATGCTTTATTTTTTTTTATTGAAATGTACTATATGTGACTAATTTATAAATAAAATTTTAGTAACGTTTGTAAATTACAAACGCTTGATTATTTTAGTAGTTAAATGTCATTAAAATACCTAAATTCATAACATATTATTTGCCTCAAAAGGATAAATTGAAATTTTGCAAACGTATAAATAAAAAGTCAAGTAAAAAAAGAAAGATTTACTATTCAATGCATTAATATATACAATACATCCAAAAGTAAAAAATAAACAAACGTGTCAATATAATATTTACAAATTTACACTGTTAAAAAAAATATTGCATTTAATACTTGTTTGGTTTTGAAATGTTTGAAATATTATTAAGTAAAATTTATTTAAACTTTAAATTGTGAATCCTCTTCAAGTTTATAAGAAAATAGAAAGCAGCTTTGGTGCATTCGTAAAGTAGAAAAAAACACTGTAAAAAATAAGTATAGCCATCTTTCCACTGCCAAGAAGTTGAGAATAATATAGGATATTTCAAAACATTTTGAGCACATATTAACTAGTTAAAAAAATAGAAAGAATAATGTTTACAAATTCAAAGTTTATCAATGCAGTATCAATTTAATGGTTGTTTTTAGAAATAATTTAATAATGATTTTTTTTTTCCTTTCAAACATAACTTTCTAATGGCAAAGATCATAAATAAATATTCTTTAAGAATAATACTAAAAAAAAGCTTAAAACGGTTCACAATACACACATAAGATAGGCTGACCCAGCCGTGAAGTAACCAAAAACTATTCACAATAACAAAACTCCTGTTACTAATAAATAAGTTAAATTAACTTAACTTTAAAAATTTTGCGATTAACAGGCTTAATTGACAATTTTCTATTATTTTCAAACGTATCGCTATACGTGTAATTTACCAATGTATTCAATGAGAGCTTTAATATATAGCTTGCACACAAGTTCATATAAAATTTTGTTGTGCTCAGGTATAGAGGCTTTTAACTTTTTAAGTTAGGCCTTATTCTTTTTCTTTTTAAAGTCTGAACATAATCGACATAAGGAAAATGTTTTCCGCACACCTGCGTCGAACAAGAAGTTTTATTCGGGGTGAAGTTCTTCCTTAAAATTGCCTGTAACCACTTATATTTTAACTGTTCATTTGAAGGAAATTCATGAAATGAAAAGCTTTTAAGTTTGTCTTTCATCTCCCTGCAAAATGAAACACAACAATACACCATTTATGAAAATACTTAATTTTAAACAGACGCCATAAACACAATTCCAAACAATACTAAAAACCAAGCAATCTTAGGTCTGTAAAAGCGAAATCTAGGGGCCGCCTGAGATTCCGGAGCGCCCATAGGAAAACAACCCATCTGACTCGCTTGTAGTATAAGTTTGACGATGGACGCATTTGCACTTCGAATCATAACAAGGTTAATACTCTTTCATGACTTTTAAATTTTAATTTTCTCCGCGCCATCTTCTATAGAGAAGTTAGCGTACTTTGTACAGTCAACGAACATTTAAAAAGTTGGCAACAGGTAAGTACTTAAACTTATAAGTGATTAAAATATATTGGTGATAATAAATTATTAATTTTCCCAAAAAATACAGTTACATTTTACATTAAAACCATATTGTTAATGTTAATGTTAGTGCAACATAATTATAAAGTGTTTTATTTACGATTTGTTCTCTTTAATTTAAATACAAACTCCCAATTAATATAATGCAATGTAGCAAGCAAGATATTAAAATTAATTATTTTAGGCTTTCCCATAAATCTAATAATATACTATCTTCTAAATTAGTTATAACTTATAAACAGAAAATCACGTTTTCACAGCATACAGCATCTCTAGTGTTATAGTAAATAAAATTATCATGAGCTTTATTATCAAT
This sequence comes from Linyphia triangularis, assembly GCA_963978545.1. Taxonomy (NCBI): domain Eukaryota; kingdom Metazoa; phylum Arthropoda; class Arachnida; order Araneae; family Linyphiidae; genus Linyphia; species Linyphia triangularis. The sequence goes on from OZ021730.1 coordinate 35,319,525, forward strand.
AATTATCAACATCTTTGTGCCAACGGCCTCGTCACCCTTTTGTAGTAAGTGATTTTAGAGCCATTTGCCACACCCTTTACTAATCATTGCAAATTTTCCCACAGAATGTGTCAAGGTGAGGAACTGTAAAGGGCAACACAATATTAGACGAGATTGCTAAAAGCGTCTTCTAATAGTAAAATCAGGAGATTGCAGATATTACTACCGTTATTGTGCACAATATTAGGTTGTCGAGTGAACCAACTAAGTCTCGTTTGTTTATCCCCAGCTACCCTTTATCACGTTCCCTACAGTTCTCTTACTCCTCTACTGCAATTGCTAAGAACCCAGAAATCTTAATTCTTCCTCCTATTAACTTAGTGGCGCTGATTGCAATCCCTTCCTGCTATTGAGATTGCGCTGAATGCCAACCTCCCTCTAATCAGCTAATATTCAAGAAACATAAGTTGGAACAGGACCGATTAGTGGAAAAAATAAAAAATTTGTGACTTCAAGAATGAAATAGTTTTTCTAGGAAGTGAAGATGTTTAGGTTCTTTTATTTATTTGCTTAGAAAACGATTTTAGGTTTAATTTATGAGTAATGCAATTGATATCTTTGCAATGAAAGTTGACACAAAACTCTAAATTCGGTTAAAGTTTGCGTGCTTATAAGATTAAAAAAAAAAAAAAAAAAAAAAAACAAGAAATCTTGAAAATATTTAATAATTAGCTTATTCTAACACATTTTATAAACAAAACAAATATCAAACTTTTTATTATGAATATAAGAAAAAATAAATTTTCTTTGAAAGAAACCTTATTTTTTTCATTTACTTGAAATGACGAATATTTCGGCGCATTATAGCCCTCGTGTTGCTGACAGCGCCTGATAATCTGAAAACAACCAACTTATTTATTTGAATTAAATAGTACATTTCCATACTATTTAAAATTTTAGTTACATTTAAATTTTTTACGTAAATGTATGACTCTGTTTTAGGTCCACGGGTGCCCAAAACTTTTTATTCTAAGAAAGTCATGACATTTTATATTAAGCTTTTGGTCAACTATGAAATAATATCCTTTTGGTGAACACGAAGACCCACTCGTGCATAACGTTCACATTCCACACTGGCCGTTTCCTAAAATAATTATTTACTTATTCCAAAACAAAACTTAATTTTGGACAATTTTGATTTTCTTTTGAATCAAGAATTTTATATAGAGTTTTATTGTGTTTGTTATTTTCATACCATTAAAATTTGTGAACCATTTCATCTATTTCACCTCTCATTTTTTTTCCCGCAATACCTCTGATTCATCATTGAATTTTCATAGTGGATAATTTAGGTCGTTTAACCACAATCATTCAAGATATTTAAAATACCACTCACACTTGCACAAAACCTTTTTAATGACGGGTTTTCTTGTTCTACCGCTTGTCTTGAATTTTCCTAATCAATGTGCGTATGTAACTTGTAACTAATAGAACATTTTACGCCCCGGTGTGACTAAATTACGTTTGGTAAGGTGTTCTTTTTCAACCTCAAACTTTAAAACCAAGAGTGTAATCCTCTGAAGAAAGAAGTGCAGAACGGAACACAACACTGTACCAACATTTCAAAATATTAGTGCATTAAAATATGTTAAAGTAAATGCTCAAATTTGCAACTGTAAATAAACACCACACGAAGTAGAATTAGGAATTTTCAGTTGCCATCACCGAGTGGACTGAAGCTGGCATTGCGCGCCGCGTAACGGCTGGAAAATGCCCTATAAGAGATGGTTGAAAAAGGGTGGGAAACGTGATCGAGGATAACCTTGGTTTATCCGATCCGTGATTTTATACTGCTTCCGCAATCATATTTTTCTTAACAGTAATCGGGGCGGATTCATCACTGCACTTTTCTTCTGCTAGGCATCGTGAAATGCCCACCTTCCTCGCAGTTGATTGCTTATAACTCGCGGTTCCTTAACCATTCTACACATAGTATTTACTTGCAGTTGTAAATTCGAATATTTACTTACACACATTTTGATGTGCTACTTTCAATGTGTTTCGTTTTGTTCTTAATCTTCTCGGAAGAAGAAAAATATAAATTCATGCATTGAGATTAAGTTCATTTGAAATGAAATATCACACCAAAAAGAATTACCCCGCATCTGCTAACTCTCTGGCTTTAACTTTAGTTGCGGAATCTCTGACGTCTTGTTTATTTGCAAAAACGCATCATATTTCAATTCGTAGAGGCTTTAACGCATCTGCTCTGCTTAATTACTTATAGTAACACTAGATATTTTTTGTTGTTTTTATAATTTGTTCATAATTACGTTTCCCACCAAACATTCAATACGGAAGTACAAAGACGAACATAAAAAACTGTTGCATAATGATTGAGTAATTCAGGTTGAATTTCGATTTTCTGCTTTTACCGTGCCACCTGCAGCGGCCGTCTCTCCGCATCATAGCAAGCCACGGTCTTGACACAACTTACATACTAGAATGGGTTTACAGTTGAATATTAAGAAGAAGAAAAAAGAAAAGAAAAAAGAAAAAAAAACTTTTCTCTAATATGAAAACAAAATTACGCTGATTGTAACTCTACATACACTTGAAAATGAATGTTACCCTTGATGCAAATTTCAATATGTGAATTATTCCTTTCAATGTTGTTAGTAAATGGTTCAGCTAATAATTAATTGATATATTAAGTGGGGTAATGTTAAATTGTTAATTGTGCGCTTGCATCGATACATCTGTCAGTATGGTAAATTTCAGAGATGAGTAGTACTATTAATATTTAATACAAGGCTTTCGATGATTTGAACAATCAAAATGCACTATTATAGAATGTTTTCTATTGAAAGGAACATTGCTATAGTTACTTTATATTCTATGGCTCGGACAGAAAAATTTTTTAAATTTTAAATACCACTCACGCTTGTACAATTTTTTTTAATGACAGGTTTTCCTGTTCTGCCCTGACGGGCCGCTTGTCATGGCGCTTCCTAATCAATGTGCGTATGTAACTTGTAACTGTTAGTACTTTATATCACCCGGTATGACTAAATTACACTTGGTATAACGTTCTCTTTCAACCGCAAACGTTCAAATCAGGATCGTAATCTCTGTAAAAAGAGGTGTAGAACGAAAAACAACAATGTACCCATATTTCAAAAAATTGGAGCATTAATTGGAGCAGAAAAAGAAATGCAGAAAGGTTAACAACAATATACCAACTTTTAAAAAATGGGAGCATTAAAATATGTTATAATAAATGCTCAAATTTACAACTGCCAATAGACACCGCACGATATAGAATTAGGAATTTTCAGTTGCCATCACCGAGGGGAATGAAGCTGGCATTGACACGCCGCGTAACGACTGTAAAATACAAGGGTAATTTAACCCCTTGGGTACGGATTTATTTGGGAAAATTCTTGCGTTTTGAACGGTTGGTTCAAAACAATTAAGGAACTTTAAAGGAATACAGCCAAACAAATTATTTTTTTAAAGTATAGGTAAACCAACCGATGTTTGACTTAACCAATCACGGCTCTTGTGACATTAAACTCTATCCAATCAAACTAGTTTGAATAACGAATTAGGTTCGTCATTATTAACAGGCAAAACAAGTGCATGACGAATCTCAGCCGTCAAATGTACCCAAAGGGTTAATTTAGAGAGTGTTTAAAAAATATAATTTTGGGAGCCCTATAAGAGATGGTTGAATAATTGTTAGAGGTCGGAAATATCGATCAAAATAAATATCGATGCTATATCGTAGAATAGAAAAAAAGATCGAAATATGAATTTTTTTATTTGATTTTTAATTTTGCCAGAAAAAAAGTTTTTTGGGGCCAATTTCTACTTTTCATGATTGCTTTTTTTTATAAGGTGACTACTTTTTCAACAGAAATGGATCTATTGTATTAAAAAAAAAGTTATATTTTCGCGTAATTGGTGCAGTGATTTTTCGAAAAAATTAGATAATTTTCAATAGCTTTTAAGTGTATGGCAAAATATTGAATATTGGTGCCATTTCAACTGTCTCTCAGCCAAATTCAAACTTTAGTTTTGAAGTTTTTGAAGAGGGAATAAAGAAAATCGAAAAAACACATGGAACTACAAAACGATCATCAAAAAATTAAAAATATTTCAAAATATCGATACATCGGTGACTTTTATCAATATTTTTAATATCGATAATTTTTTTCGAAATATCGATAAAAATAACTTCGTAGCGATATATCGCCGACCTCTAATAAGAGTGGGAAACGTGATCGAGCAGCACTAATCGAGGAAACCAAAGAATTACCCTGCTAGCTCTCTGGTTTTAACTTTAGTTGCGGCATCTCCGACGTCTTCTATCATTTGGTTGGTTGGTTGGTTCGATTTTCTGGCGCAAGGGCTTCACGTGGGCCATACTGCGCCGAACAAATTAATCTAAATTAACCATGTTAAAAAAAAAACGATTAAAAATATATTGAGATCAACAAAGGGTAAAAGATTTGAAATAAAATTTTAAATCAAGTAATAAAAGCCAATCTCAAGTAAGAATTTAAAAAGATTTTCATGTGGGGGTGAACTTAAAAGAGATGATAATGGAGGATGATTCATTTTAAAAAGTCTCAATCTGATGGCGTTAAAAGCTGGACATTCATTTAAAATATGGAACACAGAAAACACAATTCCACAGGTGTTGCATGTGGGGACATCTTCTGCCAGCAGAAGATGCACATGGGTAAAACGAGTGTGGCCAATTCTAAGACGGGTCAGGAGCACTGCCCTTTTCCGGGATTGCTGTATATTAGCGAATCCGGATATTAAGGGCTGAAACGAACGCAGCTTGTTAGCTGTCTGTGCATCCCACATGGCCTGCCAAGTGAGAGACAGAGCAGTGTCACAAGCTTTATATGCGTCGTCAGGGCAGAGCCAAGTGCTCCTAGGTCCACTTGCAGTTCAAGCTATTGTGTCTGCGCGCTCGTTACCCATGATCCCCACATGACCTGGGATTCAACAAAAAAGAACATTAAAACCTCTATCTAAAAGTGTTGAATGAATCTTTAAAATATCTAAAATAAAAGGATGGGTCTGGCTGAGTGGATTACTTAACGCATCTAAACAGCTCTTCGAATCTGTATAAATAATCCACTGGCTATGGCCTTGCTGTAAAATATATTGCAAGGCCAAGAAGATAGCCAGGGACTCAGCTGTAAAGATGGAGCAGCTTTGATGTAGCTCACGTGAGAAGATGTTATCGTCGTAAACTGCAGCTGCTCCGACATGTCCCTGGCTTTTCGACCCATCTGTATACATTGCTTTAAAATTTGAAAAGTTATGCCTATGGTAATAAAACATATGATTAAATATTACATCTGGTGTTTCACATTTTTTAAAATTACTAAATACATTTAAAACTTTGATGTTATGAGGATGCCAAGGTGGTTGTGTGAATGTGTGAGGACGAATCCTGAAATTATCAATATTATGAGATGTAAGAATTGAATGAATTCGCAATGAAAATGATGGAATGCAAGATGGGCGTGAGTTAAAAAGTCTCGTATGAGATGGATTATAAATATTATGAGAGAGAGGATGACGTGGGTGACTTTTAATTTTAAAATATAATTTTAAACACAGCTTGTCTCGTCTCAGTTTCAAAGGTTGTTTCCAAATATATATTAAGTACACTGGGAATTGGTGATGTACGGAAGGCTCCAGACGCGATTCTGACACCTTGGTGGTGGACAGGGTCAAGGAGCATCAACACCGATTTTCTGGCGGATCCGTACACCACAGAACCATAATCAAGTTTGGAACGAACAAGGCATCTGTATATCCGTAACATGGAGGTGGTATCAACACCCCAGGAAGTGTTAGACAGCACTTTCAGAAGGTTCAGAGCTTTAGTGCACTTTAGTCTCAGATGTTTTATATGAGGCAGGAACGTGAGCTTCGGATCGAAAATTACCCCAAGAAACTTCGTTTCTGATACAATAGGTATCTGAGCCCCATTTATAAAAAGCTCAGGGTCGTTATGAAGCTCACGTTTTCGGCAGAAGTGCATGGCCACGGTCTTTTGTGCATTGAATGCAAAGCCATTCTGATTAGCCCAGTCCGAAATCCTTCTGATGGCAATTTGGACCTGTCTTTCAATAAGAGACATGTTTATTGAGGCGCACGATATTTGAAAGTCGTCGACGAAAAGCGAACCAGACACTGCAGGTGGTAGGCAGGTCATAATGTCGTTAACTTTGACAATAAACAGTGCGCAGCTCAATACACTTCCCTGGGGAACGCCTTGCTCCTGAATGAACTCATCCGATAAGATAGAGTTGACGCGTACTTGGAAGACTCTCCGAGAAAGGAAATTCTCAATAAAGAGTGGTAAATTTCCTCTGAGACCTAAATTATGTAGGTCTCTGAGGATACCATATCTCCAAGTACGGTCATAGGCTTTCTCCATGTCGAAAAATACAGACACCAAGTGGTTCCGCTTGACAAATGCCTCCCGAATCGATGTTTCAAGGAGGAGCAGGTTGTCAAGTGTACTTCGTTCACGACGGAAACCACTTTGAAACCGAGAGAGACAATTGTTATTTTCCAAATAAAAAAGGAGGCGAGCGTTGACTAATTTTTCAAGTAATTTGCACATGCAACTAGTCAATGCTATAGGCCTATAGTTGGAAGGACTCTTAGGGTCTTTACCTGGCTTGACAATTGGAATCACAAGAGCACGTTGCCATGCTGACGGAAATTTATTTTCCCGCCAGATCCTATTGTACAGCTTGAGAATAAACTTCAGTTGGAAAGGCTGGAGATGTTTAAGCATACTATAATGAATTTCGTCGTAACCAACAGCCGAGCCTCGAGTGTTTGAAAGAGCTCGCATCAGCTCGGCCATGGTAAAATCAGCATTATAGTTTTCCAACGCGGTAGATGTGAAATTCAATTTAGTTTTTTCAGCTTTGCGTTTAATAGAGGCAAACGGCTCTTGGTAATTCGAATTGCTAGATATTTTAGCAAAGGAATCAGCCAGAGTGTCAGCAATACCTTTAGGATCTGAAACTATTCCTAGATTAATCTCTAAGATAGAAGTAGAGTGTCTAGGATATTGGCCCTTGATTTTATTAATCTTGTTCCAGACCCTTTTAGAAGAGGTATTCGATGTTATAGTGCTGACATAACCCATCCAAGAGTCCTTCTGGCTACGCCGGCGGATCCTACGAGCTTCAGCTCGAGCACATTTAAAAGCTATGAGGTTGGTTTCAGTGGGGGTATCGGCGAAAGATACCCCAAGCCTTCCTTTGCTTTTTGTGGGCAATTTTTCAGTCGTTATTCCACCACGGTTTGGGAGTTTGCGGTAGCTTAGTAGATGTCATAGGTATGGATAAACGAGCAGCTTCCAAGATGGCATGGGTGATAGAATTAACAGCTTCATCGATGTCATCTTGGTTCACCATCTCGTCATAGAAGTGGACGAGGGAAGAAAACTGTTCCCAGTCTGCTGATTCTATTTTGAAACGAGGTATACGAACAGAGGGAACAGCATCGACTCCTAACATCTCCAGTCGAATAGGGAAATGATCACTATGGTAAGGATCCCGTCCGACATGAAAAGACCATAGATGTAGGAGAGATGGTGAACACAAGGTAAGATCGACGGCGTGAAATGTCCTCGATGGGGTGTGGAAATGTGTTGGTTGACCGTTATTGAGGACACAAAGATTATAGTCGTCTAATAACTTTTCAACTTGTCTTCCACGTTGATTTATGTCTGGGCTACCCCAAAGAGGACTGTGACCATTGAAATCCCCCATTAAAATAATAGGAGGTGGAAGCTGGTCACAAAGCCTGTCTAATTCTGATTGTCGGATGTTACGATTAGGGGGGAGATAGATTGAGCAAACTGTTACTAATTTATTTTTTACGGCGACTCTAACGGCAACAGCTTGTAAGGTGGTCGTGAGCGATAGCGGGGTGGATGGACTGCTATTGGATGTTAATATAGCAACACCACCGCTAGCTCTATCGCCGTTGAGGTAGTCCTTACGTAGAGGACTATACCCCCTAACAAGAGAGCTCTGAAAAGGCTTCAAGAGGGTCTCTTGCAAACAGAAACAGACAGGTTTGTGTAAATCTACGAGATGTTTTATATCTACCGAATTGTGGTGGAAACCGCGACAGTTCCAAGATAACATATTGAATGTTACTTGGAAGAATTGCCGATCCGCCGGTCTAGTGACTTGCTCCTCGGATGAAGAAGAGCAGGGGTCTCGAGGCCTGGGTCGACCTCCATGTCACCTGGCTCCAGACCCGAGATGACATCAGTATCATCATCAGTGGATGTTTCTGATGATTCAAATTTGCCTTTCTTTGTTTTCACTTTTTGTTGTTTATTTGACTGGATTTTTTATTGTATTTTGGTTTTTAGGGCTTCTCCGGGTTTACTGGTTTGTTTAGTTTCAGATTGCTTTTTGTTTTTTAGAGGTTTTACAGTAGTTTTGGGGAGATTTTTATTGGATTTCGAATTTCCGGGAATTGGGATCGTCTGAGATGCAGAGGTACTGTGTTTGACGAGCGGGGAAAAGCATTTAAGCAGTTGTTCGGGTGACATTTGAGAATTAGGTACATGAATATCTGTTTGTGTGGCTATTGATTTTATTTGTGTTGATTTGGAGGCAATTGCTTTATCTATTGTTTTGGCCATAGAATTTTCTATTGTGGTTTCATAAATAGTTCGGGCTTCGGGGTATGAGATGCTATTGTGGGTTTTTATTTCTTGGATTCTTTTTTCTTTATTGTATGTAGGGCATTTCCTGGAGAATGATGGATGATCTCCAGTGCAGTTTACGCAGGTGGGCTCAGCTTGGCAGCCTTCGCTTTTATGTTCAGTGCTGACACACACTGCGCACACTTCTACTTTACTTCTGCATGTATGTTTTGAATGCCCGAACTTTTGGCAATTAAAGCATCGCAATGGGTTGGGAATATACGGTCTTACAGGACAACTCAAGTAACCAGCTGTGATTTTGTTAGGTAGTTTGGAGGAGTTAAACGTTAATATTAAATGCTTGGTGTTTAGTATTTTGTCATCCCTCTTGATGGTGATTCGGCGAACATTTGTAACCCCTTGCTGAGATAGTTCTTTTAGGATTTCGGAATCTTCAACGTGTTGAAGATCCGATTCCGAAATGACGCCTTGGGATGAGTTGAGACCTTTGTGTGGGGTTACGGTTATTTTAATATTTCCCATTGCAGATGCTGAAAGTAAATATTGTGATTGTCTGGAGTCCTTTGTTTCAACAAGAAAGTCCCCGATCTTAGCTTTTTAATGTTTTTTGGCTCGTTGCCACAGATACCTTTTAACCCCTTCTGTATGAAAAAAGGGGACATTTTACCCAATTCTCCGGATTCTGATTGTACGATTAGAAAAGATGGTTCACTCAGTAGAGAAGCTTGTTTTTTTACAGCAATATTGTCAACCTCTATTGCACGCTTTGTAGATGTAAGTTGATATTGGGGATTAGGGCCTCCCGTCGGGCCTGAAGAAAGAGATAAAGTTTCCATTGGTTTTAGTTTATTTTCATTCGGGCACTAGAGTCCCACCCACCGTGGAGTCCGCGATCTCGGGGTTAGTGCATACCGGCAAGCAACTAAAATAATGAAAGGAAAGAAAATCGCAACTAAAAAGTTACGCACGGTATGTCACTAACAGGTTATCCAGTGCCTATACGCGACCGACTCGTCCCTGTAGAAGTCTCCACCCTTAACGAGATTCCCAGCAGACGAGCCGGCCGCTTGATCCCTAGCCGCCGACGAAGTCGGACGACCAGCCGATTGATACACACGGGACCAATGTGCACCTCCCGTTTATCTGAAGCAAGGGCCAAAGTAGTGTATTGGGACAGTATGTCGCCCCTCAACTACCAGGATCCCCCTTTCCAGGGACATGGGTCTCCACGCACGGCAAACACGTGGGTGATTTAATTCCCAAGAGAAGCTGATGGCAACAGAGCGGCACAAAGCTTCTCAAGGGAAGCCCTCACCTCTGAAGAGGTAACCACAACGAGAGAAGGAAGAGAAGCCAAACAATAAATACAGAACCCAAGAAAGAAGGTAAAACAGAAGGAAGGATAGATCACTGGGGCAACCCGGTGTTGTGAAGCCCGTATTTACTTATAGAAAGTAAACCCCCTGAGGAGCTTCTATCATTCGGAAAAACGTCTCATATTTCAAATCGTAGAGACTTTAACTCATCTTCTCTGCTTAATTACCTTTAGTAGCACTAAATGTTTTTTGTTGTTTTCATAATTTTTCAAAATTACGTTTCCCACCAAACTTTCAATACGGAAACACAGGGACCAATATAAAAAACTGTGGCATAATGATTGAATAATTCAGATTGCATTTTGATTTTCTCCTTTTACAGTGCGCCTGCTGCGACCGTCTCTCCGCATCATAGCATACCACGGTCTTGACATAGCTTACATGTCAGAATAAGTTTAGAGTTAAATAATTAATAAAAAAAAAAAAAAAAAAAAAAAACTTTTCTAAAATGAGAACAAAGTCATGCAGACTGTAACTCTACCTATACTTAAAAAATGAATGTTACCCTTGATGCAAGTTTCAAAATGAGACTTATTCCTTTCAATGTAGTTAGTAAACGGTTAAGTTAATATTTAATTGACATATCAAGTGGGATAATGTTAAATTGTTAATTGTACACTTAAGTCCAAACATGTTACTTGAAAGTGAGATGGAGGCTATTCCCGTACCTAAAAAAAAAAAAAAAAAAAAATACTCTCCACTTGGTGGAAATATTTGGAAACTCAACATTTCTGGTGCCTGATATTTCTTCCGTAGACTTTCTTTGCAAACAATGTGAGGTAGTAAATTACAAAAAAAAAAAAAAAAATAACAAATTTGAAAGCTTCGGGAAAAGACAACATTTTTTATGTTCCTTAGTTTAAAAGTTGAAAAACACGAAATACGGAGTTAAACTTCGGCAAGTATTCAACATTAACTAGCAAATTACTGTAAACTTATCCCAGCTCTCGTAAACTACATCTGTCAGCATGGGAATTTCCAGAGATGAGTAATTCTGTTAGTATTTAATACAATGATTTCGATGATTTTAGCAATCAAAATGCATTATTAAAGAACGTTTTCAAAGTAACATTCTTATAGTTACATTATACTTTATGGCTCAAACAGAAAAAATTGACCTTCCCTTCACACACAAAAAAAAGAAAAAAAAGTGACTTCCATACCCAAAGGTTCATTTTGAAAACATCAGAGATTAATTTTTTTCCAAATTTAAGATGACATTTTAAAAAATTCAATATTTACATGTAAACATGATAATGCATTGCTTTGCAATAGTAAGTTTAAAAAGAAAATAATCTCTTGAATTCTATTAAATCCTGATTATGTGACTTGAAGGGGACACTTAATTTTATTTATTTTTATTGTATTTTATTTCTATATTATAATTTACTCAAATCGGGCGAATTCAATCTTCACCTCGAAATGGTTGCTGTTACTATGGATTTCATCTTGATGTTTGTCCGCCATTGGTAATGGTTGGCTTGACTCTTTGATTTTTCACCATCGCCATATTGGACGCTTCAGCGTTTGGGAGCCATCTTGGTTGCTTTTACTTTTTCAGTAGAGCTTCGTTGTAATCTCTAGCTTTTTGACTATGTGCGATAGGTGTCTTGTGCATCGTTACAAGACAACCTGATTTTTATGCAATCCTGGTGATTGTTTTTATTTTTCTTTTCTTATTTACACACACTTTACAAGCAGTCTGAACTAAAAGTGGCTACATTCCTTAGTATGAATTCGATAGAACCTCGGTTACTGATTTTTCTACTTTGGAGACTGCCAAAGTGCAGCTACGGACACACGCTTACATTTCATTGGAAATTTACATTTTACAATGGATCGTTTTAAGAAACGTATGCATGACATTGTTGAGAGCCTGGCAGTGTTAGGCCAGAAGGATGCAGTTGAAGAGCAAATCAATGCTCTGACTCATGAATTCATGTAAGGGAAATTTTTGAATCAACCCAACCCTCTCCTTTAAACTCTCCTTCCAAGACAATAAGGACAAATAATGTTCTTGATAACAGTAAAAATGTTTGCAATTCAAATAATTCCGACTTATCTGACAGTGACGACGACCTACCAGTGGAAAAGGGTTCAGATGACAGTGATTCAAGTGACGCTGACATTGATAAGACCTCAAATCGGAGTTGCTAAAACTTGAGTTTCAAATTGAACTCTCTACACACTCTAATTATACCAGGAATAATTCCAAGGACCAACAAAAATCCCATTTCCTCAATTCCACTGCTCTTAATAAAACTAAAAAAGGAAAGAAGAAACTCCCTGTTTCTGATCTCTCAAATTCCAGCAATACTATTGATAAGGATAAATTTAATACTACCATGAAACTGAATAACCTGTCTGTTGACAATTTTGACATTCCTCTTTCCCAGCAGACTACAATTCACTCTTTGGATACAAATCCACAAAATGTGAACTCTCACTTTGAAAAACTACAAATTGAAAATGAAAAACCAACTGATGATGTGCTAACTGATGGTAGTACCACTGCTATTCAACCAACCAAAAATGTTTTGCCACATGAAAGCAGTGCAAATTTCCCATCGACATCTGATGTTAACACAACAGGAAATAATTCTGTTGATTCAGATAGAGAGGAAGTTGCAGGGTCAGAACTCTCTTTTACTCGCCCAAGACTTTCAGCTAAGAGAACTTCGATCATTGTTGATGATGAAATTTACACTTAGCAACGCATAAACAAAATGCTTACTGAACACAAATTCACTGGTTTCACTGCCAAATGCACAGGAAATCTCACTTTTAATATTAAGGCAGCCGATGAACAACAACAAGGCAATTTACTGCCCTATTTGACTAATTTGAAATTTGATACCTCTCTTATGTTTCACCAAGTGATAAAATGATTAAAGTAGTCATAAAATCACTCCCCATTTACACAGATATTGATGAATTGGCCACATACCTCAGAGATGAAGGCTATCCAGCCACCAAAGTTTGTCAATTGACAAGACGTAAGGCTGGCACCATTACCAAATTACCACTTTTCATGGTTACACTACCAAAATCTTAAAATTCTAGAGGAATACGCAACTTAACTTATATCATGAATCTAAAAATAAGTGTAGAACCTTACAAAAGTAGAGCTGGGGTGACTCAATGCTGGAGATGCCAAGCATTCTACCACGCATCTTCCAACTGCAAGAGGGATCCAAAATGTGCAGGACCGCATCTCAGCAAAGATTGTGATAAGACTGATGATATACCTCTAAAATGCGCTAACTGCAATGAAGAGCACACTGAAAACTTTTTTGGTTGCTCCAAAAGGCCCCCGCCAAAGGAACCAAAAACCCGAACTAGACCTGATATTACAAACGCATGACAACAATCTAATAATATTCCTATATCATATCAAAACAAAATTGTTGTAAATTCAAATTATAATTTGAATGCCCTAACCGATCAATCATCCCAGTAAATCCACATTCGAATCAAACTTTTCCTAAGGCACCAGCAAATGGAATATCTTATGCAATGGCCCTAACATAGTCCAATTCAACTCCTCGACAATCTACGCAAACATCAAACTCAACTATTCCACCTTCAAAAGAGAACACACAATTCTTATCAGCCCTAGCTGAAGCCAAACAAACTCTCAATGAAATGACCAGTTTAGTTGCGTGGGTTAAAACTTCTGGCCTTATAAAACTCCTCTCTGAATATAAAGATAAATTATGTAATAGTAGGGACACCAACGCAACTCATGATGAATAAAAACATCACATATTCTCCCCTAATTGTAATAACTTGGAATGCTAATAATATTACCAATAAACTTGAGAAATTCAAAAATTTCATAGCTGAGAATGATGTTGACATTTGTCTCATTACTGAAACTCACGCTAAGCCCTGCCACTCATTAAAAATCCCAAACTACACCACATATAAAGCTGACAAACTTCATCACAGAGGGTGTGGTACAGCAATTTTTGCCAAAAGTACCCTGCCAACCTCTTTATTCAGAACACATAATGGTGATGGCATCTAGGAAACTAATATTAATTTAGAATACTGAGACTCCACCATTCCCTTTTCAGTAGTTTATAACCCCCCTAATAACAGATTCAGTGACATGATTATTGACTTCCTCACCAGACAACATCCCAACTATTATAGCAGGTGACTTGAATGCCAAGAATAACATCTGGGGATGCAGGTCTAACAACTTAAATGAATCGTACTTGGATAGCAAACTTGGCTTTGGAAAAATCAGAATTATTACTCCTATTCACCCTACGTACTGCCCCTGATTCAAAAACCACAAACCTGACATCCTTGACATTTTTGTCACCAACACACACATTCAAATATGTGCTGATGTGATTAATGACATGTCTTCAGATCACCTGCCAGTGGTAGCCATTATTGGGAAAAGGATTCCAAAGGAGAACAGAGTTGTTTCAAAGACTGATTGGAATCTTTTCCACAACCTGCTTAGAGTGCGCCACTGTCCCTCTCCAACTCTTAAAGTCACACATTGAAATTAATTCAATACAGAAACTGGATTAGAAAAAAGTAGCAAAAAACGCAAGAACCAAATTTTAAAAAACAAGTTAATTGCTCAATAAAGAAATCAAGCTACTAACCAGAGATATTAGAGAGGACAGGTGGTAACAAAAAAGTGAATCACTAGCCACTGAGGATAAAAGTGTATGGACCATGGCAAAAGCACTCAGAAAAGACAAATCTATCAAAAGACCAATACAGGGTGAAAGAGGTTTAGCATACACAGATATTGACAAGGCTGAAGCCTTCGCAGACTCTTTACAATTCCAATTCCAAGAGAACACACACGAGGAGCCTTGCGACGAGGATTTTGTAGATATCATTAAAGACAGAGTTGGTAAATTTAACCTCACTCATAACTTCGCCCAAAATCTAACTGAAACCAACTTGGCAAAAATTATGTATATAATCAGAAAACTCAAAGTCAAAAAGGCTCCAGAAAGGAGATGAAATCTCCAAGAGATTAAAGAACCTCCCACCTGAAACCATAGAGAACATGTCTAATATCTTCAATGCTTGTCTAAAACATGTATTCTTCCCCTCTGTTTGACAGCAGGCTATAATTATTTGAATACCAAAACCAGGAAAAAAAAAACAAAACATTTATGCCTGCTAACCACAGACCTATCAGTCTACTGCCCTCAATGCGAAAAAGGTTCGAGAGGATTATTTTTAATAGACTTAACCCCTACTTGGACAGAATCCCTACCGAAAAATTTGGTTTTATGACAGGGAGATCTACCACTAAACAACTTGTTAGGCTGCTTGAATTCACAGGATCTGCCTACCATAACAAGCAAACCACTGCAATTCTTACGTTAGATGTGGTCAAGGCCTTTGAACGTGTTTATCACGGTGGGCTCATCTACAAACTCCTCAACATTGATCTCCCTGTCTATGTAATTAAAATTATAGAAGATAGCTCAATGCGAGTTCTAGTAGTAAAATTAGGAGATTGTAGTTTTTTTTAATGGAAATACTGCTACCGTTATTGTGAACAATAATAGGTTGTAGAGAGAACCAACCAAGTCTGGCTTGTTTATTACCCTCGATCACATTCAACATAGTTCTTTCATATCCCTTATGCAATTGCTAACACCAGGAATCGGCATTTTCCCTCCTATTCACTAGATGGCGCTTATTGCTAACTTTACTCATAGACCAAAGAATAAAGCAGACTGATCATAAACATGGAACGAGGCGATAAAAACGTCTCTATCAAATCAAATGCACCCAACGAAAGATTAAAAAAATAAGTTTTTCGAATCCACACTCTTATTAAGTTCTTAGAAGGCGAATTATTTTCATGACTTTCCTCTGCAACGAATTTAAGAGCGCATATTTACATACGTACATAATTTACATACGAACATAAACCATCAAGTTTTGTTACACTGCAAAAAATTTCCTTTTGTTAAAATTTGAAAATTTGATTGACTGTAGAACATTACTGGAATTTATTGTACACAAAAGCGAACAATTTGAACATTGTTCAGTAGCTTTCTTTATACAGTCCACTAGATGGGGCTATGCGCAATTGTTTTTATATGTTTTCTTTTCTACTTGAATGTAACCGTCAGTAGTAAGTAGCCATGTGAACTTTCTTGCTACCACGTACCTTTCAAGCTGAGATGACAGTTCAAATAAAATGTACCAGAAACCTGTAAGTAATTCTTTACTGTCTTGTCAAGAGTACCATACGAAACAGAACGAGTTAACTAAGTATAAACATTTTTTGGTCTCCTCGAAGCCGGAGTTTCTGTTCTGTGAAAATTTCGAATTCTCTTGTGCTTGTGTAACGTTCAAAATTCTAGTTCTGTTTCGTCGCGAGTTTTGGCTGTGTAATGTTCTTTCCAAACACTTTTCTATGGTATATTGTGAAACATTCTTAAGGCATAATTATTTCTGCTTTTTTGAGATTATGAAAATTGCAGTTTTATTTTTATGTGAAACATTCTAACTTAATTTGAGATCGCCAAATTAAGCGATCAGTTGACTATCCGTTCGTGATCCTTAACTTATGGTAAACCTGTGCACTTGCCATCTCGTTTTTTTTTTTCTCGTTTTTTTTTTCTCTCTCTCTTCTCTCTTACTCTATAGTTTTGTTTATATTCAAGCGAAGTCAGTCATTTGGAGTTCTCTTTCTTTTTTATTTGTGAGTTGCTTCTTTTTGCTGAGTCATGGATCTGAAAACGCTTCTCAATCAGAAGAAGAGCATAAAATCTTCCATTACTCGATTAAAATCTAAAACAGATGGAGATCTACAAACTTTGACTTTGGCGCAATTGGAAGCGAGACGGAATCGTTTCTTAAGCATAAAGGGAGAGTTAGGCGCGATTTTCACCTCTTTAATAAGCTCATGTAAAGATGATGAAATTGATGCATTTTCAATTGAGAGAGATGATTCTTTGGACATTCTTGAAGAAATGTTGGCGTTACTTGGGGGAAACATACACAAAATTTCTGAAATTGATCGAACACAAAGGGAAACAAGTCCAAAAAACCCTGAGTTTGCTGATGTGAAACTTCCAGCTTTAACTTTACCGACATTTTCACGTGTTGTTGAGGACTGGCTAACTTTTTCGGATCTTTTTCGCGCGGCTGTTTCGGAAAATTCAAATTTGTCAGCTGCTCAAAAATTACAATATTTAAAAGGCGTTTTGAAGGGGGACGCACAAAAAATTGTTCATTCATTACCTATCACAGAAAATAATTTTCAAATCGCTTGGGACTTGTTAACTGAAAGATATTTTAATAAGCGCGAGATACTATCCTCTTTAATGAAAAAATTCATGAATATGTCACCCTTAAACAATGAGTCGTACACTCAAATGCTAAATTTTGTAGATTCTACTAGGGAATTTGTGAGAACTTTAGTTGGTTGGTTGTTTTCAGATTATCTGGCACAGTCAGCAACACGAGGGCTATAATGCGCCGAAACATACGTCATTAGACAAGCCAACATACATTTACAAACACCCATGCCAACACGGGATTCGAACCCGCAACCTCGCGGTCTAGAAGCTAGCACGCTAACCACTATACCGTTTGGTCGGCTGAGAACTTTAGAGTCACTGGAGTTCAAAGTAGATCAAACTGCTGATACATTTCTTATGTTTTTTGTGCTATTCAAATTGGATCCCAATACCAGGACTTGGTTCGAGAGAACACTTTCCGATGATGAGGTACCAAAACTGGATGATTTGCTTAAATTTCTTTCAACTCATGCAAGGTCTATTATGACAGGAAATCAAAGTGCGAAGAGAAACTTTTAAAAAAAGGTGAATTTAGTTGCTTCCAACATACAATCACAGTGTCCTCTCTGTCAAAATGACCATACTTTAGGTAGATGAGAATCATTTACAAAATTACTAATTCAGAAGCGTATGGAATTTGTTAAATCCAATAATGTGTGTTATAACTGCTTGGCTCAATTTCACGGAAGCAGAACTTGTAAGAGTAAGTTTAGATGTCGTACGTGCAAAAATCCTCATCATACTTTACTCCATTTCGAAACATTCAATACTAGAGACAAGCAGAACACAAGTAGTGCGTCAAATCTCAGTGAACTTTCAATTAATGCTCCTGTTTTTACACCTATTTCTGCATCGGGTCAGAATGTTTCTAATGAACCATCTAACAATTCAAGAATGGTGGGTATTACATCCTGTCTATCAAATGTTGGCCCTGGAGTTCAAATTCTTCTCTGCACAGCCATAATTCGTGTAAGAGATACATGGGGAATTTTCAAACGTGCAGGTGTTTACTAGATAGTGGTAGTCACGCTTCATTGATTACAAATGAGTTCATTGAAAAACTTGGTTTGAGTAAACAGAAATCTAATGTTCGTATTTCTTGTTTGGGTGCGTCCGACACTCGAACAAATGGGATTTCTCAGATCCAGTTCACTTCTCATTTTCCTTCTCAGTGTTCACATACAGCTTCCGTGTATGTGGTAAACAAAATTGTGGGCATGCTTCCACACCACAATTTAGATTCTTCTTATTCTGAATTCTTTGGGGATCTCACTCTTGCTGATCCAACGTTTTATAAAAGTAGTGCAATAGATATTCTTCTTGGAGTTGATCTCACACTACCATTATTGAGAGGTCGGACACTGTCAATGGGTGAAGATAGGCCATTCGCAATACTTTCAGAACTTGGTTGGGTGATAGGTGGTAAAGCCGCTTCTGGGAGTCAAACTCTTCTGCATGTAAATAACATTCAATTAGTGTCCGATCAGCTAATTAACAAATTCTGGGAATTAGATTCTGTTCCTTGTGTAAAACCACTAACTTCTTTAGAAAGATCATGCGAAGAGCATTTCAGAGAGACACATTCTAGAAATGATGATGGCAGGTACACTGTTAGGTTACCATTTCATTGCTCACCAACGAGGTTAGGTCAATCTAGACAAACTGCCCTTCGTAGATTGGTTAGTGTGGAACGTCATCTCAGTTCTGACTTAGAAAAATATAATCAATATAGGAAATTTATGACCGAATATTTAAAGTTACATCACATGGTAGCTGTTCCCAAATCTGAGTATAACAGAAAAAACGCTTACTATCTGCCTCACCATGCTGTTTTAAGAGAATCTAGTAGCACTACTAAATTGAGAGTTGTGTTCGATGGATCTAGTAAGACGTCGTCAGGACATTCACTCAATAACTTTCTCATGGTTGGCTATCGAGTATAACCTGAACTGTACCCTATTCTGATTCAATTCAGAATGTTTCAAGTAGCTGTCAGCGCAGATGCAGAAAAGATGTTTCGCCAAATCAGAGTTCATGACGAAGATACTGATTGGCAGCGTATCCTTTGACGAAATTCGCCCAACGGTGAAATCGAAGAATATCGTCTTTTCACTGTCACATACGAGACTGCTTGCTCTCCATTTCTTTCAACAAGAACCTTAAGTCAACTTGCACTAGACGAAAAAGATAAATACCCAGCCGCATCAACTGCAACACTTAGACATTTTTACGTAGATGATCTTCTTAGTGGAGCCTCAACTAGGGAGGAAGCTATTATGCTTGTAAACGAATTTCAATCAATGATGAAACAAGGGGGTTTCCACCTTCGTAAATGGCATTCAAATGATCCCTCCATATTTCGGGGAATTTCTCTGTTCTAGTTCTAGTTCACCTGGATGCTGACAATGACTGCAAGGTACTGGGGACCAAATGGTGTCCCAAATTGGATGTGTTTCAATTTGCTGTTTCTCCAGTTGAGATAAAAGCTATTTATACCAAACGTGAAGTTCTCTATCAAATAGCTCGTGTGTTCGACCCATTGGGACTCCTGTCACCATGCGTGATATTTATGAAGATCGTTCTTCAAGAGTTGTGGATGCATAAGTTCACTTGGGATCAACCGCTTCCAGACGAACTTTGCGTAAGGTGGAGGTCATTTCTGGAAGAACTTCATCTTATCGAACAAGTCAAATTTCCGAGATACGTATTACAACCTCATGCTGAAATTGAAGTGCATGCCTTCTGCGACGCTTCTGAAAAAGCATACTGTGCAGCAATCTATGTACGCTGCATTTCCTTTGATTCTGTTCGAGTCATTCTTCTGACATCTAAAACACGTGTGGCACCTCTCAAGGTACAATCTCTTCCTAGGTTGGAACTTTGTTCTGCTCTTTTGTTCTCGAACTTATTACATTCTACTCTACCGTCTTTAGAGATTCCTATTAAGAGAAAATATGCGTGGTCCGATTCCAAAATCACTCTTGCATGGATAACTTCAGAGCCCAGACGATGGCAACCATTCGTTGCAAATCGTGTGTCACAAATTCAAGAACTGGTTCCTGATGTTCAGTGGAACTTTGTGAGTGGACTCGATAATCCTGAAGATTGTGGCACAAGAGGTTTAACACCATCAAAATTCGTTAACGCTGACTTGTGGTTTAATGGTCCGACGTGGTTGAAAGATCCTTCTCTACCCACTGCACAGGTAGAAAATTATCATCTTCTTAAAGATGAGATGTCAAAAGAGGAGAAAAACAAACTAAGATTACCATGTTACAAACTGTCAGTGAAATATTCAAAATTGAGATTTTTCATAAATATTCCTCGTGGAATAAATTGAAAAGAATTCTTTCATGGTGTCTTAGATTTCGCGGAAATTGTTCTCTGTCAGCTGAGAGAAGAAGGAAGACATCTTTGACGACCGAAGAGTTGAATGACTCAGAAAAGATTATCGTAAAAATTGTACAACAAGCTCATTTCTGCTCAGAAATCTCATGTCTTACCGCCGGGAAACAACTTCCTTCAAGCAACAGAATTCTCACTTTAACACCATTCATCGATGATTCTGGACTTCTTCGAGTGGGCGGCAGGTTGGAAAATGCAAGGGTTCCAGAAGAGAAGAAGCATCCTCTTCTACTTCCGAAAAGTGATCACGTCGTAGATTTGATCATCTATCAGTACCATCTGAAAATGCTCCACGCTGGTCCAGAACTTCTTCAAGCAGTAATGAGAGAAAAAATTTGGGTTTTTTCCACCAGAGATGCTGTCAGAAGAGTGGTCAGAAAATGCGTTCCGTGCTTCAGGAATCGGCCAAGGCTTGCTGAGCAAATCATGGGAAATCTTCCCGAGTCCAGAGTTTGTCCTTCAACAGTTTTTCAAAGAACTGGTCTTACCTAGATGTTGGAGATCTGGGTTTTGATCAGAAACGAGAACCTCACTCCACTTCAATGGAAGCTGGGTAAAATTTCCAAAACATTCCCTGGAAAGGACAACAAAGTTCGTGTCGTTAGGGTAAAAACTCAAAATGGCGAACTTATCAGACCAATTGTGAAACTTTGCCCTTTACCTATTCAAGATTGAACATTCTTATTTTCTATGTTTAATTCATTTCTAATTATATTAATTTTTCCTTTTCAGCAATGTAAACAGTCATCTTTCCATCTGTGTATCTTTTCTATATACTTGCAAATTGTTATCTTTAGTAGTTTTTAGTTATATTTTTTCTTGCATTGTTGAAACCCCCTCCGAGGTTTCAAGGGGGACGGAATTTTCAGTAGCTTTCTTCATACAGTCCACTAGATGGCGCTATGCGCAATTGTTTTTATATTTTTTCATTTCTACTTGAATGTAACCGTCAGTAGTAAGTAGCCATGTGAACTTTCTTGCTACCACGTACCTTTCAAGCTGATATGACGGTTCAAATAAAATGTACCAGAAACCTGTAAGTAATTCTTTACTGTCTTGTCAAGAGTACCATACGAATCAGAACGAGTTAACTAAGTATAAACAAACATACTTTAATATACAGGGTGATCTTTTTTAAAGTGGCACTATTTAGAGCCGTCTGTAGCGCGATCTAATAGCCGAGATGGCACCAAACTTGGTATGGAGATTAATGACGACATGGGAAGTAGGATTCCGTGAAAAAAAAATAGTTCCGAAAATCGCCGGTAGGGGTGTTTATGGCGCTGTACAATGTAAAAAGTGTTACAAAAAGGAAAATAATACCAGATACAACCTTACAGTGAAATTATGAATGTTTGTTCACTACATTCTATGGCCCGGCGTGGAATTAGACCACATTCAATAGGAGCGCTGTTCTCAGAAATAACAGCGTGCATTCTGTGCACAACATTCTAGCCGGCCGTACGTAACATGTCCCGAGGAATACTCCGCAATGTCTGTGATATGTTGTCCTTTAGGATAGACAAGTTTGAGACCCCACCAATATAAACTTTTAATTTCAAATTACCCCAGAGCCAAAAATCACATGGCATGAGGTCAGGAGGAAAGAGGCGGCCATTCAACTTGAAAACAGCAACTGATGACTCTGTCATGAGTGAAATGTTGGCGCAACAGCTGCTTCACCTTAAAACCCATCTGTGGTGGTGCCCCCTCCTGCATAAAGATTGTCTGATGGAGGTAGTTTCTTTACTTTCAGTTGTGAAATGACAAACGTTTTTAGCATTTCGTGATACCTTAGTGCATTAACGGTGCACGTTTCGGGTGCTGTCGGATGGACGGTCTCAAAAAAGAACGGCCCAATCATGAATTCAACAGTGAAGCCACACCAAATGGTGACTTTTGGCGAATGCAATGGGATTTCGTGCACAGTGTGGGGCTGTTCAGAGGCAGTTATTACCTCTTCTGTCACAGGTTTACGTCCTCTTCCTGAGCGAATGGTCAGTGACCCAGTTTCTTCAAAACTCGTAATTATTTTCTTAAGACCATTCAGCGATAAAGGCCTCTTTCGTAGCTTCTGTCGGGTTCGCAACTCACGAAGAGTTGCGGATGCACTGCATTAATTCACATAATAGAGCTTCACCAGTAACGCAAGTTCTGGTAATGTCCGACGCATATCCACTGGAGCTGGTTTACTTCTTCTGAGATTATTAGTCAGAGCTGTCTACTACATGTTTTTATAGCCTCTATTAGTGGCACTGTCATCGCACAACACAATTTTTCATTTTCCCGTTTTTTCTTTGCTACCAAAGCGTGACGTCTTTGGAGACGAATAAGGCACCTTTGGAAACAAATAAGGCGCCTCTATAGAGACTTAGCCACACATACAATGCCCTTATGTGTCTCCAAAACCTCATCACTTTAGTAGCGTATGGTAATTCTCGATATTATCAGCTACAACAGCATCATGCCATAAATACCTCTAGCGGCAATTTTTGGAACTATTTTTTTTCCTACGGAATCCTACTTTCCATGTAGTCATTAATCTCCATACCGAGTTTGGTGCCGAGTTAGATCGCGTTACAGACGGCTCTAAATAGTCACTTGAAAAAAGATCACCCTGTATAATGGAATAAATAATACGATACTTAACA
Source organism: Linyphia triangularis (assembly GCA_963978545.1). Lineage (NCBI taxonomy): Eukaryota > Metazoa > Arthropoda > Arachnida > Araneae > Linyphiidae > Linyphia > Linyphia triangularis. Next base: position 35,342,980 of record OZ021730.1, read on the forward strand.
ATGTAGAAACCTCCATTTCTGTTCTGCTATTGAAATACCACGAATTCGACGAAATAAACTTGATGTTCTTATTTGTTTGGAGAAAAAGCAGCAGGGGTGTAGTGGAGCGGGAACGCGTGGGAACGGCGATCCTTTACGTTTTTAAAAGGCGGAACGGCGTTCCCGCATCTAATGTGTGTGTGTGTGTGTTTTTGTGTTTTTTTTCCCGTGATACTAAACACAAAGCCAAGTAAGCAAACGAAAAAGTCATTTCGTGAGAACTTTGCTTTCGTCTACACAACTTCAGAGCTGAGCAAGCAAGTTTTAGTTTTGTAAAACACTCGAAAGAGGCGAGGCACCCCACACATGACCATTTCTCCTTCATTTGGAATTAACTGACATGTATGTTTATATCTAGCTATGATTCATTCAATGGAAATTATCCTCTTCAACGGATGATCTGTATTTGTAGATGAATTCCAGACTTCAAATTTGTATGGTTCGTCAATATATATTGGCTGAAACTTCCATACACAAATTAACGCCACTATCTACATTTTTAAAAAACAAAACTGTGGTCTGGATATCTCTTACATATAGTTCTTTGCACCCTTTCTTTGAAGAATATTTCCCCTCCTCTAATTTTAACGGGAACGCTAACCGATTTATCAACAAAAGTTATGTATATATGTTTTATTTTTATATATATATATATATATATATATATATATATATATATATATATATATATATATATATATATATATATATATATATATATATATATATATATATATATATATATATATATATATATTCACCGATTTCATAAATTATTTGATAAAATACTCACCCTACCTAAGAAACGAATTCGTTCTAGAGGAAAAAACAAACGACAGTAATTTAATTTTTTTTGACAGTCCAAAAAAGTGAAACAAACCTGCGATTCTGACGGTATAAACCGGTTGGTGCTAAAAATCCAGATGCGTAAGAGCAGAATGTTGATATTTTTTTATTAGCTTTTAAGGTGTTTTAAGATTACGGAATTATGCATTTATATTTTGTCAAATATTGGGAAATATTTATTTTAGTGCCAGATATTGGGAAAATCAAACTGATAACTTGCTTGAACATGAAAAAATTTGTTCAAAACAGTATTGAGTTTTAAATCCATTATATTAACTTCGTTTTTGTATGTTTGTGAATTTGAATATGTTTAGTTCAATAAATAAAATGTTGTTTGAAAGTATAGTAAAGAAACTGGCTTCAAGCGCTCCGCTACGTTGTTTTGACAGAACTGAAAAGTTGTTAACTTTGTTTCAGTTTAAATTGGCAGTACTGATAATGCTATATTAGCCGAATTGCAGCCCTTCACAACCCAGGGTTGCGGAAGGGAACCAAGGCTCGCGCTAAAAGCATATGACTTCTATAAAAAAGAATGCGTAGCAAAAATCAGTAATTTTAATAACACGTATTTTATTAAATTCTTATGAAATTAATTTTATTACAATTTTAATATTTTATAAAAAAAATTGTATAACAAGACCGCACATCTAACATATTTATTTTTATTCTTTTTAACTCGGTAAATTTTGGCATATTTTACGGAAGCACTTTGTGTGGAAAATTTTTTATGTACTTTTTAATTTTAATAGTTTTAGCTAAAAGAAATTATGGTGATCGCTAAAAACCCCTGTTTCGAAAACTATTAAAACCATGATTAAAATAGGTCGTTTGCCGTTTTGTGCAGAAAATGGTTGACTAGCCTTCAAGTCGAACTTCGATTGCAAATGTACGAGGATTATACCGAAAAATACATCCCATTCGCAGCATCCGTTAAAAGGATGTAATTAGAATGAGAAATTAGAATTTCGTGATAAAATAATTAAATGTTAAGTTGAATTCAGTAGCATTGCATATTTTCCGGATGCGGTTGAAAATTTACATTTTAAATAAAATTAAATCATAGATATAGGCAAGTTGTGGAAGTATCGATATTATATAGGATGGGACGCATTCATTATATGCGGTATTAAACAGAATTCTTATCAAACCATTAAAAAAATTTTAAATAAAATCTACGATTTTGAATTACTTAATCTTTGCTAGATGCGGTTGTGAAAGTAATTTCAAGTGGAAAATCACCTCTCTTTACTATAATTACAATAAAAGTAGTTCATAAATTAATATGGATTCCGGATATACAAATTACACACATATTTCGGAAACAGATATATATTTTTATGCAATAAACGTTGCAAGACTAAATAGATGCAAGATGTGTACATTTCTCTTGGATAGTAGATAAACAAGACTTTTGCGAAAAAATTATCTGTCGGACATGTTTTCCCGATGCTGTGAATAATGGATTTTATATTACAAAACCCCGTTTTTATACAATTAAGACAAAACTGATCTGTTTAGATCGAGCACATAACCACAACATATTTAGATTAGATTTGAAAATTTCCCCGATATATGCCGATGAAAACGGAGCACAAAATATCCATTAATATTATTGATTCTTTTATTAATGTAAATTCACAGTAGGATGAATAAGACACTTCAGCAATCTAGATACACTGGGATTTTACAGGAAAAAAAATATATAAAAAATTCATAACTGTTTATAATTACATATTCATTTCTAATCAGTGCAAATTCAGTTATTTCAACATTAAGAATTAAAAAACATCAAAATCACGAACGAAAACCCCATTCAACTTCGAAATATCAAATAGAATTAAAAAAAAAAAATCTTTATTAGGCGACTTATCATCGTTTTTGGCGAAATAGCGCCATTTACTCGCCAAACTTGATTTCCAAAAAAATCCTATGGGTTGAGTGCTGGATAACAGGGCTTTTACTGGATTTTTTACTCATGTTCCGGGTTTTGTCTTTGGTAGAGTTGTTCGCAGGTGAAATATCTCCTTTCCACATCTATAGGCTTAAATTCGCGAGGCATTCCATTGCCTGCTTTACAATCATTTCCATATCTATGAAGTGTAACGAAATTGCTTGCTATTGCAATGTCCTCTCGTTGGTGGAGTTGGATTAGATTAGAAAAGAGAGTGGCAAAGCAATGCATACTTAGGCCTGATGGCTCATTGTATCTCTCTGATACCATACCAAGAAGAAAACTGCCTATGGCATGCAAAACAAGGCAATGGTATTACAGAAGAACAAACAGTCTGAAAAGGGGACATTACAAAAGTCATCAGACTTTATGTCAATAACACCACAGGTTTTATGCCTAGCGCCCATGAATAATTGACATTTGCCAAAAACTTGCTCTGTACTGCTTCAGACGAGTTTCTGCAGCCTCTGCATATGTTGTCCTCGAAAGCTTTTATTGCTTTAAGATGATTCCTAAGACAGTGGCCTGTAAACAAATCAATGATCCAGTATTTATTTTTGTGTTTGGTTTGAGGTTTCATTTAAAAAAGTGTTTGGATTGTGTCATGCCTTGAGACTTTTTCTATTATAGATTGATATTTTTTGTGGTGGAGTTGGAGAGAGAGGTACACACAGGGTTTCGGCCAAAATAAAATGTCACAAATCCATGACTTTTTATGACTTTCCAAGATTGAAGCAAATAATTTTCCATGACTCAAAAAATCAAAAAAAATATATTAAACCTATATGAATTTTACTAACACGAACATAGTAAAAAAATCAATGTACCATAAAATGATTTTTATAAAGTTTTATTTTAAATTAAGTAAGAAATCCTTGTTTCAGAAACTTTCGAATCAGAAAAAATAATTTTCCATTCTTTGATATTTCAGTGTTAAAAAAAAATCAATCCTTAATAATAAAGAAATATGTGAAGAAAGAATATAAGTCAATAATAATAAATTATATTATCGAAAATCAAATGTTTTGATATCAACAATGCAAAACAGAAGATAGAAAAAGGAAAAAGACACAAGTTTATTAAAACTGTTCCTTTCAGTTCTCATATTATGAAACTTTGTTTCACCTATGAGCCCTTACTTGTGTGATGTTACAAATTTGGAGTTCAGAAATGTTTTCACTGAGAGCAGTTTTTAACTGTGACCGTTGTTTTCATCAAAATGTAAATAAAATCATTGATGAATTTAACATCGGAGCTGTATAGCGATCATGGCGTTTTTAACATCACAGAAGATTTTACTTCAAATGTTTAGAAATCCATGAAATTCACTGTATTTCCATGACTTATGGTCATTTTTTTTGCTCAAAATCATGACTTCCCATGACAAAATTTACCCAATTTCCAAATTCATGATTTTCTATGACATTTCCATATGCGTGGAAACTCTGTATGCATGATAAGGTATACCTCGTAATCTTATTGTAGTTCTAAATTATGAGATTTATTTGTCTTTGATCAGCACTTCATCATGGCAAAAATAGACAGCCAGTACAGTGCAAACTTAAACCTTTGAATGAAAGAAACATCCTTCCACTGGGGAGATCAACAATCAACCTTAATTACATAGGTAAAACCAGTCAAAATGCAAAAAGAGGAAAATATATATGCAGTTATTTTGAACAACAAAAATAGCTTATTAAGAATATATTTGTGTACTAATGTGTGTACAGAATAGTGAAGCTATAAAAAATAAATCCGAGTTAGGTTTTAGGCAAGTTTAGACTGATCAAGCCCTATAAAGTTAACTAACAATAATAATATTGTAGAAAAGGCGAAAAGTTACTCAAAATGCGAAAAACGGTAATCCTTAAAAATGCAAAAGAAGTTCACTCCTGTCTAAATGTCATTGTGTCTGATTATTTCAAGAGTAAGGGAAGAGCTGATATCAGGTTCATACACAATCTATGATAGTAAAATTTAGAAGTTACTATGGAGTTTTTCAGGAGTTAAATACAGTAAATTCAGGAGTTAATGAGAAAAATAATGGCATGCCTAATAATACAGTTTTCCCTCTTCATACCTAATTGTCGAGAATCATGGTGCATTTTGGGACTGTCCGAAGTTTGTTTTTTTGTGTCTGTAGTGCTGAAATGCATGCGCAGTATACTCTGAAGAACTGTAAGAATTTCGGATTTCAGAGACATTTTATTGAGTAAAAAAACCCGCTATGTTTTAAGATTTTACTAATCTTTTTATCCTTCAATGATTTTTAAGGAGATAAAAAGAAATATCGGGAATAGAAACAAAATTTTCAGGATTTATAAGGGCCCAAATAAAAAAAGTAAATTTCAGGAGTTTTCCCAGGATTTCAGGTGTACGAACCTTGTAATATCCACTTCATCAAAGGAAACAATAAAATGGTAAAAATGAAAGCAAAATTATTAATGATTAATAAATCAACCACTCTGAAAATTGTCAGAAAGATTCTATGTCATTCAACAGGCATAACAGTTCAATCTGAGAAACCCTCTCATTCCAGGTACTATTTATTACTAAGAGTATAGAAAATGCAATTTGGATGGGGAACAATTGTGCATAAGCATTATTTACTATTTTAAATCATATTAATCATGAGAACATTTATCTTCATTTTCATAAACTTAAATTATATGCAAGAAATTCAAAATGCAGTGAAATACAAAGTTTGTAGGTAAAGAGGAAACTTAGTAGGTTGCAAAAGTTCCATTTAAAAAAAAAATTATGCGTAAACCAAAACAAACGCTACGTTTTTTCATCAGCCCTTATATATATATTGAAAATGAAAAAATCCTAAAAAATAAAGACATTTTAGTGGTTGCCACATTTTTCAAAGACTTAAAAAGTATGCTTTTAAATTACCAGAAAATTCCTAAAAAGCAAACTGTAATTAAAAATTACCGTGCTAATTATTTTACAAATGATTAGTTGATACTATCTGAGTAAACAAAAAGAATCTCATAGATCCTGCAATGTACCTAAAACAAACTAGGAACTTCCTTCAACTACTCTATTCAAATTTTATCTTAATATCATTTTTAATTAAATGGTTAATAATTATTTGTAATTGGGGCAATTATTTTGAATCACCAATCTTAATTGCAGGGTGTGTACACTTTATTGGAAGTGAAATTCTAGGACTTTTAAGGACATTACAAAAAAAATCAAGGCCCTATTTTACCATCGCAGAGTCGGTACAAAAATTGCAATTTTTAACTTCCTTTTTTTTAAATTAATGAATTTGTCTGAAGTTTAAAATGTTACCAAACAGCAAAGATGCAACCATAAATATTTATTGCGGGAAGAAGATTGGAGAAATCTTTTTCAATCCATTTTTTATAGTTTGAGTTTTGCAGTGATGCAAGTACCAAAATGTGATTTTGGAGCACTGTAGGAGCAGTAAAAATACGATTTTGGAGCATCAAAATGTAGTTTTGGAGCAGTAAATTGTTATATTAAAATTAGTGATGCCCGAAATATTCTTGTATACTTCAACCTTGATATTTTAAATTAATTTAAAGTAAAAAAAAAGGTGTAACTTGTTCATTATATAAATATGTATGCATTCTAAATGTACATTAATTTGATAACAATACTCAAAAAATAAATTAAAAAGCATGACATTCATTTACAAAAAAAGGAACTAATGTTTTTTTTGTCATCAATACTTGGGTAATAAAAAAAAAATTATTAACCTCTTTGCCAACAATTAAAATATTAGGAAGTTTTCAATAACATCATGAGGTTTGGTTCATCACTGAAAGTTTTTCAAAATAATCTCAGTTAGAGCAACTTTTAACAACTGATTAAATAAGATTTAAAAAAAAAAAAAAAACCTCTTGCATGCCCAGTACCAAAATTACCTGTAGAAGTTCTTCCCAATAATCCAAAATAATTTAATTCTATACAAACTATACAAAGTACTCCCCCCCATGCAAAAAAAGTGAAACAAGGTTGCTTAGCAGGAAGCATTAGATTTCATAACTTGTTTGGACCGATAGCTTCACTTAGGTTTTTTTAGGGCTATTTGTTTATTGGAAGATAATTTTTTCAACTCAAAAAAATTAAAATCTCTAACTGAAATTTGACAATTATACTAGCATTTAATTTATATAAAAAAATAACTTCTAATGTACTTAAATAATAAATTACAAGGCAAGTTGAAAAATAGTAATTTTTGTAATGGTTTGTTTTCTAGCATTCTTTTTTTAATATATGCTACAAAATAATCATGTACTCTTAAAGTACTAAGAAAAATATTTATTATCTTTAGTTACAAACATGCAAGAAAAAAAAATCCAAATTGGATGCATAAAGATTGATTTCATGCCTTCTACAGTTTAAATACAAAGCGAAAATTCCTGGTTGGTTGGTTGAAGTTTAACGGCGCAAGGGCTATACTGCCGCGAATCCCTGATCTTTCCTACAGCTAATTTAAAGGAACAAATATTTGTAAATACAAGAAATCCTTACTTTTTTTAAAATTAAGACATAACTTAAATCCCCCCATTCTAGTTCTTCGTAAAATTTCTATTCTACGGTACGACTTGGCACTTTTTCTGAGAATTGGCTACAATAAAAGAATGACGTAATATGCGTTTTCCCGTTTGGGGCAAAGTCAAAATCATGATCCAACATCGAGGATTGCCAAAAAATCATTTACTAATACTCACCAATCCTTCCACCTAATTACCACAGCAAGTTCAAATCCCGTTTTACCGATGACTTAGAAATTAAGCCCGGAAGTGTGTGGGGAGGAGGGGCTGTCAATTGGATTAAGAAATTTAGAAAAATATTCGAACTTTCTTTAAGCCTTAAGAAAGCTATGTATTTCTTAATTATTGAAACCAGGCAAGAGAGCAAATCTAAACCAGATGCACTACGATTGCTTGTGTGAAAAATACAATACTTGTATTCTATTTTTAGCACAGAGCCTCAGTAAAAAAAATCTAAAAATAATCATGTATTCTATAAGTATAAAAAAATAATATTAATTTTCTATAACTAAAATCAGCCAAGAAAACAGATTTAAATCAGATCCACACAGATTCATTTACTACTTCTTTACAGTTTGAAAAACCTATAACAAAACTGAGAGATTGTAATTTCTATTTTCAAGTGCGAACCCTTTCGGGCACGTTAATTGACGAAAAACGCCCTTAAAGTGCAAAATACTCTCTATCGCTTTGTTGGCAAAATTCCATGATAATTTTGAAAAATTTCGAGCCAAAATTCTCGTTAAGTAGTTTTTAAGCCAAAAAATGATCTTTTGGTGCAGTTCGGCGTAATCTTGAACGAAAAGAGGTTTTTGTAATGGAAAAAAACAAACAGCCATAAACACTGTTTAGAGTCGGAATTTTCACGATGAAAACAAACTTTCTTGAAAGGACATTTTAAATTCAAAGAATAACGACAGCGGGCACAACTAAACAGGATATCAGACATACGACAAGCCAGCCGGCACCGTTCAAAACTCAAACCATGTAATGAACGGTCACTATTCGCCAAAAGCAAGAAATGGGAGGGAACTGATTCAACTGGGATTGACAGATCCACGGAAAGTGAACAGGCCGGAGACGGGAACGTGACTTAAAAGCGTGACGTCAGAGTTCTGGTAAGACGGGAATTTTGCGGTTTCAGATTTGAAAATTCAAGGACTTTCAAGGTTTTTTGGGGAAATAATCCTATTTTTCCAGGCTATTCATGTTTTAGACTCAAAACAAAGTACACAATTTTAAAAAAGCAAAACATTTACTGTGAAACCTTAAAAAATATTAAATACATGGTGATGCAACATGATAAACAATATACAGAAATAACATAATTATTACAAACTGATATGATACGATATTAATACATATGTACATCAATTTATCAAAAGATAATTACATGGTGTATATGAACATGAATAAAAACAGTAAACGCACATGAAATGTTGGCAGATATTCCGTCTTCACCAATAGGAGAATTAGTACAAGCAAGTTTTCTTCATTATTCGAAGGAATTCTTCTTGGTTAACTTCTCCGTCACCATCTCGGTCAGCTTCTTGGAGCATTTCCTGCAATAAATGTCAAAAATTACTACAATGCACCGGCAGGGTTGCCAGAGCTTAATAGCGTAGAAAATAGGAAGCTTTAGTAGCGCTACTTTCAGCTGAAAACAGAGGGACAAATCTTGGCAATAGCTGTTATTAAAACGGCTTAAACGTAGGTGAAAATTACCGTTACTCCAACGTAAATATTGGCGATAGCTGCTCCCATACTGGGGCAAATCTCAGCAATTACATTAAAGCAATAACTGGCAAAAGTGAAAATCACAGCAGCGTAATGATCAGCGTTGGCACCAAATATATCGGTGGAAATATCTGTAATAGAAGCGATTATATCGACGTAATACTCTATGAAATTGACTATCACAACTACGTAAATCTGGGTGACAACATAGAGACGTCAAATCTTCAGAATAGTAGCTATTATATTGGCGGAACAATCGTAGAAAATGAACAATACAAAAACGTATATCTTGACGAACTGCAAGCAAAGTGGTCAGTACTACAATAAAAACTGATTATTGGGGAAGTCTGAACGTACGCAGGTTCCGTGGTTGTTGGACTTGCAAGCATGCCTAATAATATTGTAAAGCAGATTTGTATCAATCTCAGGAAAGATTGAATTTAAATTTTAGACAAAAAAAAGTGCTAAATTTGTCTTTTAGCCTGCAATAGCGTTAGTGAGTATTGAATCGGAATAACATCCGATGAAAACTAGCATCTTGGCAATAGCACTCGCCATAATCACAGGAATAGCGACTATTTCATCACCATAACACTCATAAAAATGGCCATCACATATCAAAATAATTAATGCCGATAGAGGCAATAATAATAGAGTAAAATACATGGAAAATGTAGCCAATCTATCGGTGCGTTTGGGGAAGTTTCTACGTAAGCATGATTGAAATTTCTGCAAAAAAACTGAATATTTCTGAATTTAACCATGTTTTAAAAATTGTTTATCAATATTTTTGAATAAGCATAACTCACTCGAAGTTCTTCCTCACTGATGTTTTCACCAAGTTCCTTGGCAACTCGCTTCAAGTTTGCAAACGATATCTTTCCAGTGTTGTCATCATCAAACAATTGGAATGCTTTCATAATTTCTTGATTAGCACCTTTATCACTAATTTTTTCTCCCATTACTCTTAAGAAATCATCATACGAAATTTTTCCTAAAACACAAAAACAAAACTAAAAAAGCAATAATAACAAACTTGAGATAACAAAATGGCTGAAAACTTGAAATGTAAAAAGGAGCATGTCGATTCCAAGCAACTTTTATGTGAAATTATATTATAGTTCATTAAAAAAATTAACTTTACAAAGTTATTCGAAATTTTTTTTTACATACTATACAAAAACATTGGTGACAGTTTATTCCCTCGAAAGTAAAAATTTTAAATTCTGCATTGTACTTCATACGTGAATTTAGGAAAAAATTTAATGTTAAAGTTGAAAAATAATTAGGCAAGTTCAAAAAATAACTTTAAAACACAGAAATGAAAGTGATCAGAGAGCAAAAAGGAGAAAATCCAAAAGATCATTAAAAAAGCAACCGGAAGGGATAATACCTAAAAGTTTTGTCAAAAAAGCTCACGTAAAGAATACACAAAAATTCCACAAAAAATTATGCAGGAAGGATGTTTCAATAATTTTAAAGATACCAATGAAATTTCTTATATTTTATAATAATTACATTTCAAATAGTAGGAGCTTGTGAAGTAATTTATGAGGGAAGAGGAGCTAAGAGGGAAAATCTTTTGTTTAGGACATGAGGAAAAAGTATACTTTTTGCAGGAAAAACTGGTTCAGATAAGAAAAATGAGGATCCTTGAAACAGGGACAAAGAGAAGGAAAATGTTACATAAAAAACAAAAAGGAAGAAATCCTCCAAAAGGAGGAAAACTCTCATCCCTGCCACATGTAAAAACCAAGGAAAAGTAAAATATGGCATAATGGAATAAATAATTGGTCCATTCATAAAACTTAGCAAAAACGTTTATTTGTTATGAGAATAAAGAAACAAAAAAGCCCATAAAAATGTCTAGGGCGTTTTTTGAAGTGGGGGGGGGGGGGGGGTGAGGAGGTTTTTTAAACTGAAAATTAATTTTGGTATAGCACAGGCATCTGACACGTGTGTGGAGTATTTTTTGACGCTGAATCGAATGAAAAAAAAAAAAGCAAGCGGTTATAACTATCCAATAAAAAGTTATGGTCCATTTGTCTATTTTACAGAAGAAAATACATGTAATATAAAAGTACATGCAATAAACATATTTGCTAAAAATATTTAGCAAAAAAAAAAAACTTTTCCCTACCTATCCTGATATTTTTGCCCATGTTACGGAAACATATCTATTTTTTTGGCCTAAGAAAGCACTGCATTTTCAAATTTTAACATTTATGTTAAATCAAATATACAATGAAATAATTACAAACAATAATTCTAATATCTTTGGATAATTAATTCTACAATGACACCTTGAATTTATAAAACAAGTAATGAAATATACTCAGAGATCATAAACCACTTTTAATGACACATTCAAAAATGTTACTTGGCAAGGTAGTGTTCTTTTTTTTTTTCCTTTTCATATTTTTCTTAATTACCAGTTTTGTATAAGTCCATATTGTTTCTCAATTACCTGTGTTATCTTTATCGATTTCTGAAAGCATTTTTTTAATCTCTTCCTTTTTAGGCTCAAAACCCAGAGCTCGTAAAGCCACCTATAAAAAAAAAATACATCATTCAAGTACAATATTAAAAATAAAACTAGGCTATTTATTTGTTTAGAACTTTTTAAGCTAATTTGATATCAAGAAAAGAAAAATATACATGCTACATTAATGAATTTCCAGTGAAAAATTTGTCAAAAACATATTAGAAAATGATTATTAACAATAATAGTAAATATTTGAGCTTTTGTGCATTTTTTAAATATGCATGCATCTGATCTATTATATTTTTGTTTATACTCATAATTAAAACATAAGAATTTCCTAGGAACAGTATGGCCATAATTCAACTGCATATGTTTAAGTCATCTAATGATGGGCATAACTTCATAAAATTTTGTAAACAAACAATTTAGACCACATGAATATATCTGACAATGCAATAAATAATACAGAAAACTTTACTTCCCCGTGGGGAAGAAATGTAGGCAGGTTGTTATGTCACACTTAGCTTTTCGACAGTACTAGTATATTTTTGTTTAACCAAAAATATAAAATTGCATATTTCTAGAGTATCAACAAAACATAGTGAATAAACATTTTGTGCAAATCTTTTCCGCAAGTTCTAATGAGTGTCTTTAAACAAAAACCACAGAAATTTAGCTGCAAGTTGGCATCTTTGAATATGAAGTGTTGAAAGGATATTTCTGGCAAATAAACGATTTTACAAGAGAAAACAAAGGAAACTTTATTAGACTGTCAAGCGACTGAAAAAGAGTGTATAATTCCTTTCATGTTTTACACAATGGGTCCACCTTATGATTTCCGAGAAAATGTGAATGTCCTCTTTTAACTATAAGATTCATTTGGAAGCTAACTTCACAGACTGAACCTTATCAGAAAAGTTGAGATCGAAGTTTTAGACTAAAAAGAAAATAAATCTGACAAAATTTTGAATACCTACCACATAATTGATAATTTATACCAAAAGAGGAAAGGTCTGTTTTCTGTAAAATGGGCAAAAATATTAGGGTAGGAAAGAAGAAGTCAGGTTTTTTTTTGCTAAATATTTTTAGTCAATACGCAAAAGAAAATATTAATGTTAAATTTAAAATTGATCTGTGTAAACAGTAATGCAAAATACGTGGGTATATTTTTGCCAATTATTCAAATTGGGTATTTTATTTATATTTTTAGGTATTTAAAATTTTTCTTCATATTTAGCTGTTTATTAAGCAATCACTATAACATTTTAATCAATTAATCGTTTTAATTCCTGCGTTTTTAATTTTTTTTTTATAATTAAATTTTTTAAAAAGTCTGAAAAAACACACTTTATGATTGGAATTTTTAAATTGGAATTTTAGGGTAGGTATGGTTACAGGAAACAAAGCAATTTTTTTTTCTGGCCTTATAAGCATCATTTGTGAACTATTTTTTTTTTTCATTCTTTTGATGATGATTTCCCTACGGTATCGGTAGTAATATGCATTCATAGTTTTAGGAACATGTTTATTTCTACAGGCTCTAAAAAAACATCAGTTTAATTATAGTCACCCAATATTTGTGATTGACTTTTAAAATATAACTTTTAGCTTATGTTACAATGCACTACTTAATTTTTGTATCTTTTTTATTTTTCTAAAAAATAATTGTTTGTTAAACTCTTTCCGAAACCATTTTCTTTCAATTACTTTGCATTTGAGAAAAATATAAAATTCTGTTTAAAGCATCCTGCCGGACTACAGAAGGGCCACTTTTCAACAGCTGATAAGGTGTTACCCTATATTGTTTTAAAGATAAACAATATGAAACTTAGCAATTTTTTTATAGATTAAATGTACTAGAGATAAAATAAATAATATGTACTAAAACTCTTCTAATATATATTTGTAATTGTTTGACAGAAACAGTCTGCTACTGGTCGCTTCCTTAACCAATTGTTTGAAATGTGCGGTTTAAAAATATAGAATCTAGGGTACAATACAGATTTACATAACTTTACTATGTATTAAAAAAAAGGCTTTGATGTACAAGGAATAGGGTACATATATATATATATATTAAAAAAAAATTACATTTTTATAAAATGAAGAGAAACATGATGTATTATTTATAGAACTCGATCAAAAACAACAAACAAGTTTTCAGTTCGTTCAATACAATCCAGTTACCATAACTAAATATTTCTGAACCAAGGTTATAGAAATACATTAAAATGTTTTACAATATGCAAATGGGCACCAGAACGAAGAATAAAACTTGTGACTTTCATATTATCATGAAAAGAAACTAACCAGTAGAAATTGTGCACAGCTAATAAAATCAAAAATCTGTGACACACACAGTTAGGGTCATTCTCCACTGAATGTAATATTTCAACAGAGGGAGAGAAAAAATTATTGAAATCAATAAATGCTTAAAATTTTTTACTTCCATAGAACAATTACAATCTAATTATGATTTTGGCAGAGAACGTCTAATAATATAAAAAGATCTTTCATAGTTATTCCATAAATTGATGTCTACAGACTTGACAATTTCCTTTAGTTCTGAAAAGAACTTTGGATTTACAAACATGAGATTACTAAGTTGATATCTGTACAACTAATACTATCAAATAAGTAATTAATAATAAATATTTAATTATTTTTAAATAATTTTGTCTTGACCACAGACATGATGGTATGATCTTTATAGTTGCACCTATTTCACACGTAAATAGTAAAATATAGTTCTTGTATTGACAAATGGAATACACATTGGGTATAGGAACCAAAATGGTTACATTACACTTCTTTCCAATATCATAGTTGACTTGTTGTGTCACTTGGTGAGCTGTTAAACCAACTAAAGGCTGCTGCCAATAAACATCAGTCTTGTGACAAGAGCTAATTATATTAGTTGTAATGAAATTATTACTCGTAGAAATTTTATACCCAGGCATAACATAACTTAACATACCTTATAGCTAAGAATAAATAAATATAGACATCAAAGAAATATGAAACGAAATTAAAATACTGATATAGTAAACAACCCTGAAGTTACTCTAGTCCATGGCCATGACAAATCATATCCGTTGACATATTTTTTTAGTTTAAAAAAAAATATTTTTAAATTTATATTACTTGTTTTGAAGAGTTTTGATTACATTAAAATATATTCTAAACATATTCCACTTTTTAGATTGATCCTACTATCTAAGACAGTACGATCAACAATTACATGATTTAACTCTTACGTAGCAACAATTTTTCTTATTTGATCCTGATTCTAGCTTGCATATGAATTTTTATTTTAAATTTAGCTTTGAGTTGAGAGTAAGAGAAACGAGTTGTCTAAAGCATAAATAATCTTCCAATGTAGAATTGAGTAGAAAAAAAATTTATGACAATAATGTTTTTGAAAAAATTTATTCATCATAAGAATTTAAAATAGTTGTTATGAAAGTTAAAGGCAATTTCAATTTTACACTGTGTACTAAAAAATCTGGAAAATACTGTTGATTTTGTAATACAGTTAATATGAACCCTGTTATCAAACCGTGTTAATACGAAAGGGATTAATAAGAAATCCCATTTAACGCAGTTCAAAAAGCAGTTCTTCGTATTAAAAACTTAACATTAATTCATTCGTTTAAAACAAAATCCGGTTAACATGAACAATTTCAGCTGCCTCATCGATTTTTCGTTAAAGGGATTTGACTGAACTAATCTTGCATTATTTATCTAATGAGTTTTTCTCACGCACCATAAGAAAAATAGTTCAAGAATGAAAAATTTGTACATTAAACTAGAAATTACCTTTTAACAAAAAATTTTTTTGTCCTTGTTCCATATAGCTAATTAGCATTAAAAAAAAAACATTTACCTTTAATTCCCTAGCTGCAATAAAACCAGTTGCTTCTGTATCAAACAATTTAAATGCATCTTCAATGTCCTTCTTTTGCTCATCTGTTAGTTCGATCTTGATGCTGCTCTTCTTTTTAGTGCCTCCAACAGAAGATTTCCGAGATGAAGTCTGAGAAAACAAAAGATTTCTGTAAATAAAGTGATTATAGATAACGACATTCTGATTGGGTAACAAGGCATAGGACAAAAAAATCCCATCACTATTTTAAGATATTTTTAAATCCTTTACATTAACTTCAATTTTGTAAGCGGCTGGGTATGTTCATGGTGGGCAAATCTGGGGAGGCCTTATTAACCCCCTTGCTGTCATCCAAACAGGATGAAACTTGGCAGATAAATTCGATGTTAATGACAATGCATGCTATCGAATTTTGGCAGCTATCACTAAAAGACCATTTTTAAAGAATACTAATAAAATAACTTGCCGTCATCCAATCACGCTGAAGTAGCATCTAACCGAACATTGAAGAAACTTTTTCCTGTTGCCAAAATTGTTTTAGTAAATAAATAATAAAATTGTCTTAATCAGATTAAACAAAAGATACTTGGTTGTGACTGCATAAACTCACATTCAATTTTACTGAAAAAGTTTTGAAAAGTAGTTTACTGGATATTTTGGTGATAGAGATGGTGTTTGCATCTAATTTTATATATTAAAAACAAGTACATGTTGGCAACAGAAACGATGCTATGTTAATGAATATAAAAATAATTGGCAATGCATATAAGGAATTTATACTAAAAAATTTGTTTTTATAGATTACATTATTTATGTTGACTAAAAAATGTGCCTAAATTTCAGTTTATAATAAAATTTGATAATAATTATTCCTCTAAATGTGGAATTTTTTCATCTATAATTTCAAACAAGGGTCAATACTAGAAAAATCTTTGATAAAAGAAAAATAAATAAATAAAATACTACAAAAACTAGAAGATAATTTATTTCAGTGTTTATATATTTGAATTCTTGAGAACAACCTCAATAACACAAAACTACACACATTATATAAGCACTTTTAAATATTTCAAAAAAAAAAAAAAAAAAAAATTTTAACTTTTCTTCTAAAAATTATGGAAGGGAAGAGTAACATTGAAATTCCAAATTTTTGATAACAGGTTTTAATGATGTAAAAAAAATATATAGCCATTTCGATATTATGTTATCTTGGAAGTCAATATACGATTCTTGAAATAATCCTTTGCATTTGACATCAAAGAATAAAATTAAAATAAACAAAAAATACCTAGCTGAGCAATTAAGTCATGAATTTTATTTAAAATGTTACCATAAAAATTAAATACATAGAAATAATAAATTGTTCAGGCAATAAATTTCATTCAAAATTTAGAATGCACAATTACTGGCGGCAGGATAGGCATGGTATAAACTAATTGGTTTTTTCTTAAAAAAAAAAAAAAATTAGTTTTTTTTTAAAAAAATAGTTTAAAATTGTATTTTTATTCTTAAAAAAAAAAAAAAAAAAAAAAAAAAAAATTTTTTAATTTTTTTTTTAAAGAAAGAATAATTTTAAATTGTATTTTCTATGTTTATTTATAATTAGACACTTAAATTAGTTGGTGTTGTAAATAAAATGTATATAAAATGTTGGCGAATGTTGTATATAAAATGATGGCGAATGCAAGAAAATGATATAAAAAGTTTAATGCTGATGTACTGAAGGTAGTTGAAGTAATTCTTACTGCAAAAGCAATTACAGCAAATGTTGAGAGAATTTTTTCTTCTATTGGAGTAGTACAATTGTTTCGTAAAAACTGGGTTTAGAAAAAGCCGCAAAATGTTTTTTTTTTATTCAAAATGTTAAATCCTAACTGTTACATCTTATATTTTTTATAAACAGGAATATTTAAAAAAATAAGAATCTAGTTTTTTTAATTATTTTTTAAGAAAATAATTCCCTTAACCCACTGACGGTCATGGGAATGGGCGAAATTCCTCAGTTGTTTTCCCTGCAATAATTTTTAAATTATATTTCTAATTCAAATACATAATTTTTTTTAATTATTTTTTATTTTGTTTTAGATAGGTTATAGACTATTATCCTAATAAAAATATCTAAAATATATCATATTTTAACTTTTATTTATAAACTTAAAAATGTTGTGTATTGCTAGAAAAACTGGGGATCCTAAGACGTATATATACGTGCATGACCGTCAATGGGTTAATGAATTGTTTGGTATAAAATGACTGAGTGATGATTTTGTAAATGAAAAATTATACGAATAGAATAAGTTATGACCTATTTTAAAATAAATCTTTTAATTAAAAACCCCAATAGCAGAAACTTTTCTGCCAGTTGGCGACACAAATTTGGGTATTAGAAAAAAATCTACAGTATTGGTATAAAATAGCATTATATTTAAAAGTTTATAATGAAAAGATCTTTGACAAATGAGTGATGCAAGTTGTAATCGTTTTAGCATTTTGCTAAAAGGAGAATTGTGATTTCGGCTTTTTTGCAAGAGATTTTGTAACCCAGGTTGCATGACTTGTAATATATATAAATGACTTGTAATATATATACTTGTAATATAAAAAAAAAATAGCAATTTTGTAAATGAAAAATTATACGAATAGAATAAGTTATGACCTATTTTAAAATAAATCTTATAATTAAAGACCCCAACAGCAGAAACTTTTCTGCCAGTTGGTGACACTAATTTGGGTATTAGAAAATAATCTGCAGTATTGGTATAAAATAGCATTATATTTAAAAGTTTATAATGAAAAGATCTTTGACAAATGAGTGATGCAAGTTGTAATCGTTTAAGCATTTAGCTAAAAGGAGAATTGTGATTTCAGTTTTGCAAAAGATTTTGTAACCCAGGTTGTAAACACTAGCACCTTCTAATTTACATGCCCATATCAGAGATCGTGTTTATGCTGCAATTATCTGAACTAAAAACAAAACACTACTACTTTTAATTGTTTAGAAACACAAATACCAGAATATTTTATACGACACATTTTGTTTCAATCTTTTCAATAAGTTAACAGGGAAGTATTCTTTTGGAAATAATTGGAGTGAGTGAAATAGCAAAGCTGTCTGCTTCAAGTATGCACCTAATTAGGCACTGTAGTAGTAATAGTCTTGTAGTACTTATCGATAGCAGCAAACACGATAATATAAAAACAAATTTAAAAACAAAACAAATGCATCAGAAAATTTACTATTCACTTGAATTGATAAATTTATCAGCAATTTCTTTTACTTTCACAACAAAATGGAGCAGTATTGGATGAATTCGGATAAAAATAAATGTTTGTGGGTGGCTTGTAGCAGGAGAAACACATCAGTGGATATAATTGCAGCATATACGTAATATTTTAAAATGTTTTGGGGGAAAAAAAACTTGTGTTTGTATTGACTTTCACAAATGGCAAGCTACCATTATAGAATACCGCTTACGATTTCTTAAGAAAAACATTTGCATCATTCAAAACAAAAGTATCTGTTAATGTAAATAAAATACTAATAATTTACAAATAATATTTCTTAAGACATTGAAGAAAAATAGCAATCTAAATAAACGAATTGAAATGTTTTCATTTTAACATTGCATATTTAAGCAAAACACACTCACTAAACAATTATAAAATTTAAAGATTTCCACTTTGCTAGATAACTTATGAAATGATTACAATTTAAATCACTTTATAAGTTGCTAAGTATTCATAAGTGGATAATTTGGGTTTCCCGGAGTTTAAACGAACAGACGGAATTTAACCACAAAATGAAAGGAAGTAAATGAACATAAAATAATAAAAGAGTTATAATGACGTGCTTATTATTTTCTACTGATAAGCTAACAAAAAAAGCAATAAAAAAATCTTGCCATTTTCTAAAATACTGTCAAAACATGTGAGTGTAACCAAAATTCAAGACAAAACCACCAAAACACAAAAACAATTTGACCAGAATACCTGCTATGAAGTTGAGTAATCTCTATCCTTAGTGGAATTTTATTGTTTTTATCTATATTGATACCTTATATAATATTTAGTACTCTATCGTATTTTCTTTAATATTTTATATTTGTTTTGATTTGAAAGAATCTATGGTTTAAACCAATTATTATTGTTATTTATAGATCAATCTATTTTATTTTCAAACAATCACAACAGGAATTTCATACTTTGCCGACACCATGCATAATAAAGTTGAGGAATCGGGATTGAGATTTTAGAAGAAGTGAAGAAGTAAGAAAAATTAAATGTTGTCATTTTCATTGGCCAACGCCAAGAAATGGTAATTAATTTATCTAATTCTAATTGATTATTTCCTCGTTTATTAAAATCCATCGATTTAAAAATGGATGTCGGTGAACTTTTAACATATAAACCTGCAAAAGAGCCCAAACGGGGAAATGACGAAGATGAATTGGAGGCGAGACCTCGTTCCAAACGACTAGCAAGCGTTCCTGATTCTTACCACCGACCAGCCAAGACACAGAAAACTCAAAATGATCACAACAAAGAGAACTTTAAACAAGGCAATGAGACAGACATTGATCTACCCGATGCCGAAACAGAAAGTGGAGTTTTAGATGAAACCAGTTTGAAAAAGCTACTTTTGGCATTTGAGAAAAAAGTGCTCAAGAATCAAGAACTTCGAATTAAATTTCCTGACCAACCCGAAAAATTTATGGACTCCGAAATTGAATTGAATGATACAATCTTAGAAATGCATATCATTGCAACTCAACCAGATTTATATCACATTCTTGTAGAACTAAATTCGGTGTCGAGTATTTTGGGTCTACTCACGCATGACAACACAGACATTTCAATTGCTGTGGTGGATTTGTTGCAAGAAATGACCGACATCGATACTTTGAATGAAAGTGAAGAGGGTGCTGCAAGTTTGATTGATGCAATGTTGGAGGCTCAGGTTATCGCTTTGCTGGTGCAGAATCTAGAACGTCTTGATGAAAGTGTCAAAGAAGAGTCGGAAGGTGTCCACAACACTTTAGGGATTGTTGAAAACTTGGCTGAATTCAAAGTCGACATGTGTACTGATGCCACTGAGCAGGGACTAATGCAGTGGATACTGAAGCGGATTAAGGCGAAAATGCCGTTTGATGCAAACAAACTATACTGCAGTGAAATCCTTTCTATTCTTCTGCAACGTCATGATGAAAACCGACAGTCGTTAGGGGTCATGGAAGGCATAGATGTCCTGCTTCAGCAGTTGGCATATTTCAAACGAAACGATCCATCCAACAACGAGGAACATGAAATGATGGAGAATCTCTTTGATTGCCTCTGTTCCTCCCTCATGTTCCCTAGCAACCGAGAAAGGTTCTTAAAAGGGGAAGGTCTACAACTCATGAATCTGATGCTCCGTGAGAAAAAGATGTCCAGGAATGGAGCTTTAAAAGTTCTGGATCATGCCATGTGTAATGCAGAAGGGGCAGACAACTGCAACAAGTTTGTGGACATCCTCGGTCTCCGATCAATCTTCCCCCTCTTCATGAAGACTCCGAAAAAGAACTGGAAGAAGGGTCTCTCCGTTGAACAACACGAAGAACATGTCTGCTCCATCATTGCATCAATGCTTAAGAACTGTAAGGGCACACAACGACAAAGGCTCTTAAACAAGTTCACCGAGAACGACCACGAGAAAGTCGATAGATTGATGGAGTTGCATTTCAAGTACCTGGATAAAGTTCATTACGTCGATCTACAGATTGAGAAAGAAAAAGAAAAGTTGGGTTCTGAAGATGCGGATGGTCCAATGGAGGAAGAATTTTATTTAAGAAGGCTTGAAGGAGGGCTTTTTACCCTGCAGCTTATTGATTACATCATGGTGGATACTTGCTGTTCAGGGCCTCCCTCTATCAAGCAAAGGGTGCTGCAGATCTTGAATCTCAGGGGAGGATCTATTAAGACTATCAGGAATGTTATGAGAGAGTATGCTGGTAATATGGGGGATGCTAATGACGCTGCATTGAGAGAGGCAGAGCAGCAAAGACTATTGCAGTTTGTGGACCGATTTTAATGTGATGAAAAGGCTTTGGGATGGAATACACTATACACATCTATGAATAAGCTTGTTTTTAAGCAATTTTCTTACCCTGCCTATAGACCTACTGCTGAATCTTAAGGTCACTACTTCTGTAAAAGTATAGCTTTAAATGTGCCTATATTTTGTCAAATGCAAGGGTCATTCAGTGGAAGATCGGGAATCTTTTCATACTTTTTTTTTTAACTTTAAAAAAATCTTAATAGGTACTTATTATAGAGTAAGCCTGTAAATTAGTTGTGGTTGAAATAAAAATAGGAATTTTTTTATAAATGTTATTTTTTTTTTTTTTTTTTAATTATGCCCATGGGTGCAACATAAATACTACAGAGAATTATAAAATTAAATAGTTACAAAATGTAAGTAACATTACTTATACAAGTGAATAAAATATTATGCAATTCCTAAAAAACGGCAAAATATAATAGCTTTAGTACATATCTTTGATATTAGTATGATTTTTGGAAATGTTATCTTAACTATTTATTTCTGTTTGCTCTAAACAGAGAATATATAACATCTGGAGGTATTACCTGTTTCAGATTAAATTGCCTAATTTTTTTCAGTTCTATTATTACGAATTTTATTATTTTTTTGGACTCGAATGGTGCATGCAAAAAAATATATTTTGAAAGAGAAAGTTGTCTTATTTCACCTCTTAATTGACTTCAATAAAATTTAGTAATAACGAAAATAACTGATTGAATACTACTGAATTTTTGTTTTATTTTAAAATTTAGTTATGAAACATTTGTAAAGAATCCTATTTATTTAAATATTCAAATTTCCTTAATTCCATATTGAAAATATTTTGAATCAAGTACACAAAACAAAAGTTGACTATAATTTCTTTTATTTATTACTTTAAGATACTTTTACAATATATTGTGCAATTTGTATATTGAAGAATATACTACATATATCAATCAACAAAGGGAGGTTGTTCCATTCTTTGTTGTTGCCAAATCTTTATGTAGATATAATATGGGGCGAACAATATATTTTTTTGCATATGATAAATTCTCCTTTACATTTTATTTTGTAAAGCAATGCTTTTTAATCTTATATTAACGACTCAAACATTTATTATTTAAATTTAACTGATAATTTAAATTCTGTTAGTTCTGTAGACATGTTATGTTCATCTCAACCCTTTCTCAATCAAGTCCAATTACTTGATAAAATTCTTTTTAAATAACCAAGCACATAGATTTTTCTTTACATCTGCCTGGCAGCCGATTTTTTTTTTTTATCGCAACTATATATTACTACCAACTGCAAGGATTTATTGACATTTCTCTCTGACCACAAATATGACTTATTGCTCTGGCTACAGGTTAAAATAAAATGTAACTTTTAATTGTTAGAAATATGTTTTTAAACATTTTTTAGTTCTATTCCATTAGCTGGGCACCAGATAAAAACAGCCAAATTGTAGACCTAACTCATCCAAACTAACAACCTTCAAATCATTTACAATAGGGTATTTGACACCATCAACAAATAAAAACCAAATGCTGTATATATATAGAATTCAATGAAATAATAACAATGCAAGCATTTTTTACTCGAAATAATTGTTAAAATTTTTATAAATCGAATTTTAAAAATTGGTTTTCTGAGCGCATTGTCACGTGATCAGAAACGCTCTTATAAATTCGTCTGCAGAGTGTGACGTCAACGTTGTTCACATTTGTAAACAAACAGCTTCATACGATAATTTGAAAGCTTGGGTCATCTCTTTTCCTATTTTATGATAAATTCTGACTATTGAAGGTGACTTTTAGGAAATATTTATTTAAAGGAGCTTTATAGGAACAATGGAAGACGGTTTTGTAAAGGCAGGCAGTTGGAATTTACCAAAAATAGATGCTTTGATGGTGGGATTCTTTTTCAAGTCAAGCCCAGACTTTTATTCTACAGAGTTTAGAAATGTTAAAACATCTGTGTAAGTATCAATAATTCTCTCAGTTATTATAATTAGTAAAGCAACAACAACACTTTCACAGTTATAATAATCATAAAAACATTAGGATAAAAAAAATTAGCAGTTAAAATAATCGGCTGAGTAAACTGAATAGGAACACTTTTCAACTTTTAAAGTAAAAATTGGGTGTAATAATATCATTAACGAACATATTTTTGACTTTGGAAAGTGGGTCTTGCCTTCTATGATGATCAAGCCCAAAAATGTAGGGGGGGGGAGGGGAAATAACTTGTATTTTAATTTTCGTCATGTTGTTCCACCTCCCCCCCCATAAAGGGATGGATCGGAACATTCGTTATAATTTATGTCTGATATTATTTAAACATTTACAGGGTGAAAAGAGACAAGTAATAATGCATTAAAGTGAATAGGAACACAAGATAATCATAAAAAAATCCTTTAATATGACAACAAATGTTTTTGTCAAAACAAATCATATATTTGAAAGTGTGTCAACTGTTCTCCTAACCTAATACAAAACAAGATCATCCAAGCAATCTTTGAAACTAATATATTTTTCAATTTACTTGATGTTTGCATGTGTTAAGGCTGAAAATTCCTTAAAATATCTTGAGCAAACAGAAAAGTATCCTCATTTGTTTTTAAAAATCTTTTTGTTCCTGGGTGCTTTTTGGAAAACACGCCTACCAGTGATTGCTGATAAAATGTCATTGAACTTTTTAAATATTCATTACATTCTCTTAGGAACAAATATATAATAAGCCACAACTTTTAACACAGTGCCACCTATTTATATAACATAAATAACAGGTATAAGCCAGAATTTGGCATGGTTGCCAAATGTTGCCTTGTTTATTTTCATGGTCCATGATCCCTATAACCAAAAAATACCATTTTTTAGTTAGGTGATGTAAGTGATGCATAGTCTCTATTATAAGAATACATTGAGTGTGTAATGCACTGGAGTTCATTTTCACTTTAGAAAAATTATTTGTTTTGATTTAATTGAGAAAGTCATTCAGAGATTGGAACTTTAATTTAATTTTATATCTTGATATTAGATTTTAAATATATGTACAACTTTCTATGCAGGAACAAATATATACTATAAATGCTGATTAAAAGTAATAGCATAGCAGAACATAAGCGAATAATTAGTACCCCTTTTGGGTAGAATACAAATATTTTGCAAATAAAAAATTGACTAAAACTTAAAGAGGATATAGCTAGATTCTGCACACAATATATTCACACATAGCAATAGATAAAGGAGTAATATTGAATTTAATTTTGTGGTGCTCTTCCGTTAGACGGGTACTAGATAAAAACCGCAAAATTGCAGCAATAACTCGCCCAAACTAAC
This sequence comes from Linyphia triangularis, assembly GCA_963978545.1. NCBI lineage: Eukaryota > Metazoa > Arthropoda > Arachnida > Araneae > Linyphiidae > Linyphia > Linyphia triangularis. Next base: position 35,367,858 of record OZ021730.1, read on the forward strand.
AAACTTCAAATCATACATAATTCATATAACAAATCATTAAAGAGTTACTATAACAACTATGTAACAAACATTTAGGCTTGGTGATACATTTATGTCATTTAAACATTTGGGCTTGGCGATAACTGATATTCGTCTAACGGAATAGTACCAATATGGCTCCACAAAGTTTATTTTAATAAAACCCATCTATTACGTTGGATTATCTAAATAAAATGGAAAATTGTGATTCCATTTTTTAACATCTAATATATTGTAATTTTTTTTTTTTTTGTCAATACAGATCAGCAAGGCAGTCGTATAGAGATGATGCTATTGGCTATGTGCAGGTACGACATGATGAAGACGGTTTGTGTACAGTAAAGTGCAAAATATGCCCTGAGCATAAAGTGCGTAACAAATCATATGCTGCAACACTCATAGTTGATGAGAAAGAAGAAGCTATCAGAAGTGTGCGATGTCATGATTGTGCAGCTTCACAAGGAGGATGCAAGCATGCTGTAGCATTTTTAATGTGGGTTCATAGGAGAAGCGAGGAACCCTCTTGCACTTCAGTTGGATGCTACTGGAAGAAATCCAGGCTCTCTAAAGTAGGCAGTTCACTAAAGTTTATTACTGCTAAGCAAATGAATAGAAAAAACCACCAGCCTGTTGTTGCAGAGGTAAATGAAAACCTTGTTTTTTCAGAATTTCTAGCAGAAGGAAAAAAGAGAAAACTTGGGAACTGCCAAATTTTAAAACATGAATCAGATTACACCATTGAAGATGTGAGAAAAGTTTTTTTTACATAATTTGATGGTGGATTACAATAATGGCAAAGATGTGGATGCATTCTTAATGTGTGCTTCACAAGCATGCAAACCAAGAATTCTATGTAAAATAGAAGAAAAGACCAAAGAACAATATAAAAGCAGTCTTTGGTAAGAGATGCGATATGCTAGAATGACAGCATCGAAAGCATTCCAGATCAGCAGGTGCAAAGCTGAAGATGGCTCTTTGGTCGCTTCTATCATGGGAGCCAGAACACCAGACACTCCAGCAATGAAACGAGGAAGAGATTTGGAAGAAGCTGTACGACAAGCAGTGGAAATGAGATTGGGAATAAAAATACAAAAATGTGGCCTTTTTATTTCAGAAGAATATCCAATGATCTCTGCAACTCCAGATGGCATAATACAAGATGCTGTGATAGAGATTAAATGTCCCTCTAGAGAAAAAACCTATGTTAATTACATAAAAGATGGGAAAATTACTCAAAAGTATGCAGCTCAAGCCCAATTACAAATATTTGTAGCCAAATGTAAAAAATGTTATTATTGTGTGGCAGATACCAATTTTGAAACTACAAATCAAGTGAAAATATATAAAATTGAATATGATAATGATTATGTATCAGATATGCTAATTGTTTTGGTAGCATTTTGGAAAAAATTTATTATCCGTTGCTATGTAGAAACACTGAAACATAATTGCGCATACATATAATCTTTCAAATCTCGACAATAACTATTGTCTGGGTATTATTTTATATATTTCCTTTTAATAAGTAACAATATTTGTTCTAAATTTCTAAGTACATTGTTTTGTTAAAATCTATACATTTGTAGTTATTGCAAGTTCATTACCTTTAATAGTCAACTTCAATAACAGTTACACATTTTTTATAGCATAATTTACCTAACTTATTGTTATGAATAGCATATTTTAAGGTAGCTTCTCACAAGAGAAATATAAATGAGTTTATTTTGCAATTTGACTAACATTTCCTATTTATTACAACATTTTTAGAGCTTGATAAACTTATTAATGCTAAGAATGTTTTTAACAAAAACTTTTCTTGTGTAACTTTATTTGATAATAGAATTTATTATTTGACAATAGAATTTTGTAAATTAATCAGAGAACAAGCTATTATAACAGCTTCATCCAGAACACAAATTAAATTATTATTTATAACCGAATGTGGTTTGAGCATTGAAAACTCTTGTACTTATTACCCTTTCAATATGAATTCGCAAACAAGCAACTGTTTTGTTTTTGTAGCATCTGCTTTTGATAATTTTGAACCAGTTATAAGACTTGGGGGCCTTATTAACTGCAAATCTTTTTTTAATAGCAAATTCTCAATATGCTTGAATCCTCTGTCTGCCAAAATACAAGTGCCTTGTTCTAATGTGTCTAAGAAGTTGCTCTCTTCAATCAGCAAAGTATCACTTATCCTCCCACCATAACCTGGAGATATATAATGAATAATGCCATCCGGTATAAGATACTTAATGGTATTAACTTTTTTATAATCGGAACAGGTCAAAGATTGGTTAACAGCTTTCGATGGTTTTTGAATTTCAATTTCAAAACAATCTATAACACAGTTAACTTTATAGTACTTGTGTCGAAAAGCAATTGGCAAGTTCTTTTTTATTGAGCTTTTATTCAACTTGGGCATAAAAGCACGCAAGACTTTGGCTATGATAGGAATGTTTTTAATAAAAATTTTGCTTGCGTAAGATAATGACATCCCAAAATTATCTCCAAGCTCTGAAAATGTTGCATTTAGACGAATTTTTTTAGACATAACATAATATGCTCCTCAGGTATTCTAATATTTTTCTGAATGATATTTATTAAAAAAAAGCATTCTTTGGGAATGCCAATATAAAACTTTGGCTTTTGTTCAATTAATCTGAGTGTGTTTTGAAGTGATAGCAAAGAGTTCCAAAGCTTGTTCACTGGTATCAGAGGTGCATTCAGATAACAAAGAGTCTGTAGACGGTGCGTATAATGAAACATCACTGTAGATTTCTTCCTCGGATTAAATCAAACTTGGTGACATAGAAGTTTTCTTTTTGCTGTCTTTAAATTTAAATGGAGATGTTGCAGCAAATGAGACAGCTGTCTTTTTGGGAGAAGTGGAGACATTCTGCATTTTGATGCAACTCTGTACACTTTTACTTCTGAAGCTTGGTTTCATTTTAATGTTTACTTGAACTGCCTTATTGTTTATTGAAGACTCATTCAAATCACTTGATCTTTTGTCAGCCGGCAATACATCTAAAATTAACATACATTTTTCAAATATATATATATATACAAAAATAAAAATTAACAAATAATTTTTTTTTCTTAAATATTTTTATGCTGTGTGTTCTTTTTAATTTAGAATTTTTAGTATTTTATTTTAGTATTTTAGGGACCTATAGCTATCACATATAAGCTTTTTAATTACTGTACAATACAATATTTTGTTGTTGGTAGTTTCAATACAGAATCAGCAGCTGATGTGTATAGATGTTTACATTTTATACTAGCGTAGCAATGAACTTTACAGCGAACAAAGCGAGTCTATGTTTGTGTAGCAAGAAACTTGCAACAGGCGAAGTGTCAAAGGCTGGGACCTATACATAATGATGGGTCTCTGCAACGCGGTGCTACATAGCTAGTAAAATTAAAACACAGGTCTCTTGTCTTTTATGATTGAAGTCCTGGTACTCTTCTGTTAAACAGTACCAAAAACTGCCAGGTCTTAAAGTTGGGGCAGTTATCGCCATGCTGTAAGTTTACATTAAAAGAAATTTTAAACTCGTGGACTTTTATCTTTATTCAGCAGTTCGCGGGTTGATTTAGCAACTTTACCATGGATGGAAAGGTTATTAGTTTGAGTTATCGCTGCAACTTGACAATTTTTGTCTGGTACCTGTCTAACAAAGAGTATCAGAGTCCTTACAGAACACTTGTCAAGTAAATATTAATTTGAACATTAATGTTTTTGTTATTTCTTATTCGCCATTGAGGTGACACATACACCGTTATTGTACAATCTTAATAGTTGAAACCATTGATATAAAAATTGGATTTAACAATTCAATGAAATTCTTGACAGTAGAGCAACTACAGAGATGGCTGTATCCTGAATTTTCATGGCACAAGGGTTATACTTTAACGAAATAACAAAAACAAGCTAGGTGTCTATATAGGTTTCACTTCACAATTTGTTTGGCATTACAACTTTTGTTTACTTATACATGTTCAAGAAGTATTTGCAAAGAAAGATTAAAAAAAAAAAATTCAAACAATTTTTAGTATTGGTAATGCTATACTATTTTTATCTTCAACGACTATAGTGCAGTTGTACCTTGGTTTAAATTAGGCATAAGTAATTTGCAGTTGTTCTGCCTGTTCTCATGTTTCAAATATAAAACCCTTCAATAGTAAAAAAGTAGATAAAAAAAAATTATTTAACTATTAAACTTGCCTTCAGCCTCAATAATTGTTTGTGTTTCAAGCTCTTCATTAATATTGCTGTCATCTTCATCTAGAATTCTTCCACACTCCTGACTTAAAAATAGTTTTTGTCTTTTTACACCAGCAGAGCGAGGAGTAGTACTATTAGTAGGCATCCTTTTTCTTCGATCTATTTGGCATTCAAACTTGGTAGGTAAACATCCTTTTATCATTTGGATTTTCTTGACCGAACCCATCAATTTGTATTCCATATAATTCATCATATCTTTTGGCAACTGAAATTTAAAACAGGTCTAAAATTAAATATTATTCGATACTTAACTTTACATTTTTGTAACAAATGCTGGTGTGGGTGCACTATAGGGATCTGTATAATGGTAACTTCCTTGGGTTTTATTCAAAGATAATTATTTTCAAATTATTATCCCTTCAACTCGTCCTCCTCTCCAGTTTTAGGTTAAAATTCCAAGTATGGTACCAGATTCTGAGCCAAATATTTTTTTCGCCAATAAATGGCAACCGCCGCCATTATTTTAATAACAAGTGAATTGCCTATGGTTGCCATAATTAAGCGCGGTTTTCTGTAAATAAATCTTGCCTTAGAATTCGTACCATACTTGGAAGTTTTACCCAGTTTTAAAACAACCAAAATAGTGTTCAACTGTTTTATTTTGATTTCGATTCTACAAAAAAAAAAAATCAATATTTCAATAGTGCATCTGTACTTAATCTTAGTATTGCGTTATTGAAACATTTAAAAGAATTAAATAAAGTTTTACTTACATCAAAATGATCTTCACAGAAGTGAATCGTAGTCTGTAGTGAAAACTTAGTTGATTCTCTTCTTGCAAGATTTAACCACTTTTTATTTACATCTGCTTTCCTGGGCACATGTATAAACAACTTGTCTGGAGTTTTAATTGAAGTGCTTGTGCAGTGGGGTACTGCACAACACCGATACCGATAAGACATTTCTTATAACGAAATCAAAACAAACGCACGTTGCTGTCTGAAACTCATTCGCGATGTTGTTTATGCAAGATTGACGTCACACAAGCAGATGGGTTTTTGAGCAGCGTTTTAGGGGCGGGGCTTATGCTTGCATTTTAAAATGCAATTTTTAGCATTTTGCGATATTATTTTGAAAAAAGAAAAAATACGTGTCTTTTATTTTGTGCATACGCTTTATTTAAAACATATTTTGAAAATTTGTCAAATACCCGATTGTCAGGGAAAATGCCTAAAAAAGGTCAGGGAAAACTAAAAAAGTCGTAAGTTCTGGAAAAGTCAGGGAATTTCCTTCAGATTCAAGTTTTCTTCCAAGAAGTTGAGTAATTTTTTTCAGAATGTGCGCCTGCGCTCTGAAAATTGGATATTTTCTTGTAACAACGTGTAAGAAGCACCCACCGAAAGCATATTGATTGAAAACCGGGTGAAAATATTTCGCTTTTACATCGATTTCTGCTTTTTTCTATGAATTTTCACTTTTTCTACAATTTTATTATTATTAATGGACTTTGAAGGGCTTTATCAGACTAAACTTGCCTAAAACACACCTCAGAAAATATTTCTAGCAGGGCCACTGTTCTGTACACAACAAATATATTCTTATATCTATTTTTGTAGTTTAAAATAAATGCTGCGTATGTATTTTCCTCTTTTTTTATATTTTGACTGTTTTCACCCTTGGGGAAAAATGAATGAAGATGCACTGTTTTCTTCTTATACCGTCTAATCAATTTATCTTCGCGTGCAAGTACATAAGTGTTTTATGACACAAATTGTATACATTTTGCAGTTTTGCAAAAAAGTGTTTTCCACTTTTTTTGCCAAAATTTTGATTAATTGATAAAAATGCACATTAAAATACTGAAAATATTATTTTCTGTATAATCTTTCTTAAAAATTACAATTTTAACTGCAATTGTTTGCAAAAAAATTTTGCTTACTTCGGCTTAAAATGAAACCTGGAAATTTAAAAAAATATTTCTAGAAAAGTCGGGGAATTTTGTTTTGCATTTTAAGTGTCAACCCTGATAAACATTTGTGCTTGGCGATGACTGTGGCAACTGGTGTAAAGTTAGTCGAAGAGTACCCATCTCCTTAACCTAAAAATGCAGTCTAAAGAATTCTAAGTATATTTGATTGATGAAATATTTCATTGGAAAAGCAAAAATAGTAGGTAGTGACAGTCCATTGATGTAACATTTTCCTGCCTCGGAGTAAAAACAGAGTGATAATTAAAATATTATATCGAATTATGAAGCTGCAATTGCCATCATACTAAAGTTATTTATTGCTAAAAAGTATTTTTATTGATATACTTTTTGTAACACTAGTTACATAAAATCCTATTATTTTGTAGTATGATCAAGCTATGTTTCTGCAGATATTGTGGCTAAAAATAATAAGACAGTTGTAAGCTAACAATTTCTTTTAAGTTATAGTCTATAGTGGTGAATGAAAAAATAAACTTTGTTGTTTACCACCTGATTATTTTTTTAATCCAATTGTCAAAACTCCTTATTGCTAGGTACTGATACAATGTTCGCTATGTGTTGTTCTGCATATAATTTTCTGTCGGTTGGAGTGATTAGAATGGATAATTGTCAAAGTCCTCTGTTGGCTATACTTTAAATTTGGTATAGTATATATCTACAAAGGGTTTTCAGTGATCAATAAAAAGTTTTGTATTCCTGTCTGGTAAGTTTTTTTGTGTGAAAATGTGTCATTTTGTGTTAATTTTTCCTTCAACTATCCAAATTAACACATTTATATCAGCGGTAAAGTTTACTATTTTACCAAGGCCAATGCTTTTTATTGATAAAATAAGGTATTAAAAAAAAAATTGAAACAAAATGTTTCTACTTTTCCTTAAAATTAGAAAACATAATCTGTTATTCTTCATTGCCTTTTAATCCAGATAAATTTAAAACACACTATGTTTGGAGTTGTTAATATTCACTCAATACTAATTATACCTATTTATAAAGAACTTGTATTTTTATCTTTTACTGCTTTCAGTACGACATTTTATTGATAAAAAGATTATCAAAAAGAAAGGCATATATTACCATCAAATTTAGTAAAGAATTTCAAATATAGCTAAAGAAGTGTCATACAAATTTTATATAATTCATAACCATGTTATTAAAATAATATAATCCATGAAAACAGAGTTTTAAAAAAATCCTTTATATGCATTATCAATTTTTATATTAACACAGCACCGATATCAGAAACACTTCTATCAGCAAAATGTGTGGCAAACTGTGTTTCCAAATTCAGTTATTATAAATGAACGTGAATTCGTGCTTTCTCGCCCAAATATTTATTTATTCTGATTAACCCCTTGGGTACGGATTTATTTGGGAAAATTCTTGCGTTTTGAACGGTTGGTTCAAAACAATAAAGGAACTTTAAAGGAATACAGCCAAACAAATTATTTTTTTAAAGTATAGGTAAACCAACCGATGTTTGACTTCATGGCTCTTGTGACATTAAAATCTATCCAATCAAACTAGTTTGAATGACGAATTAGGTTCGTCATTATTAACAGGCAAAACAAGTGCATGACGAATCTCAGCCATCAAATGTATCCAAAGGATTTTAGGTTTGACGTCTTAGACATGTCATCCGCTCCTAGGGGAAAAAAGTGAATGACATGTCTCAGACGTCAAATGTACCCAAGGGGTTAAAGTAATTTCATTATTTATTTATTAAAGAGAAATTTAGCAACAGGAAAGAGTCATTAATAATCGGTTCAATCCTATTTTAACGCGATTGAAACATGCCTATTTTACAAAATAAACTATTTTTGTTTATTATTATTCATTATCTGAGAATTCCACTAAAAAGTCCTTTAGATTTAAAGACAGAATTATAAGGAAAACAATTCTTTTATCAAAAAAGTAAAATAGGTCATTTATTACTTCATTAATTTTATCACTAATTATTAGGTAGAACGGTATTAATTCAACACAGCTTAAGCAGTTTAATGAAAATGAATTTCTACATCTTCTGGATTACTGTAAAACTTATCCTATATCAATATAATGTTACAGTAGTAAAAAAGTTTAGTTCATAAGTGACATCATGTTTACAAGGTTCCCACGGTTCTTTAAAGTCCTTGAATTTTTTTTAATGAAATTTGGTCCTTGAATTTTGAAGTGACCACCGATAATTTCCGTTTTGTATTTTTATGTCTAAAGTATGTAATTTTATGGTCCTTGAATTTTATTAAAAAGGTCCTTGAAAGTCCTTGCATTTTTTTTTTATGAAATTTGGTCCTTGAATGTTCTTGAAAAGAGGATAAGGTCCTTGAATTTTTAAGTGACCACCGATAATCTCCGTTGTATATTTTTATGTCTAAAGTATGCTGTAATTTTATAGTCCTTAAATTTTCTTAAAAAGTTCCTTGAAAGCCTTGGAATTTTTTTCTTGAATATAAGTGGGAATCCTGGTGATAAAATAACTTTTTATATGGGAAAGGAATTCTGGATTTTAAAAGACTTAATATTCAAAAAGACTTAATACTTAAACATGTGACCACAAATACACTTTGATAATATAAAAGTCAATGGTCTTCTAATACCATTGGCAAAAGGGTTTAGTAACATTTGATATCAAAATACTTTTCATCAGGTAGGTATAGCAGTACTTTTTTTTTTTTTTTACTTTTTCGGTACTTAATAAATAAAAACACATGAATTTATATCACTGAACACTGACATTTGTTTACAAGCGAAATTAATGCATTGTGTACATGAAGAAATGAATATTTCTTTATCAGATATAAAATATTTTAAACTATTTCACAAATAATGAAAATTCGTACAGAGTCAAATTAAACTTAAGAGCTCTTCAAACTTAAAATATTTTCTTATTAAATTGAAGTTAATGTGATACACATCAATGGATACACATATGAAATGAAGTTTGAAAATTATTACATAAGGTTTTATAGGGTGGCATCGTATGAGAGTGAATTAATTGAATGTATATGAATCGAAAAAATTAGAATCGGGCTCAGAAAAAAATATATTTAACGGAATTAAGATTAATATTTTTATAAATGTATCAAATAAAAATGATTCGTAAATAATTTAAATATATACAGAATGGAACTTTTATGAACAAGCTAAAAAGTAAAAATAAGGTTATTTGTGTTTAATTTTAAAAAGAATTATATAAAATTGTATGTATTTATAACTCAATTTTAAACAAAACAAATAAAATTTTCATCAGGTTCAGATAACTAAATAAACATTCAATTTCATTGTTAATAAATCTAGTTTAATCAAACCAAATTATCACATATTTAATGAACATATTTAATATATTGAACTAATTTGATAGAAACAAAAGGATTTTATAAAGTTGTATACTTTTAAGTAATCGTTGTTTAATTAAGGTTAAACGTATTACTTAAATATTTGTGAAACAAAATTTTAATCATGTTTATAAAATAATATATTTAATGCAAAATAGTGAATTATTTTATTGGAGAGAGTTCCCATTCAGCAGATTTTTAAGTAAACCTGTTGAACTGGAATAAAAGCATTGTAAACACAGGCAATATCAGGAAAAAAAGCTTCTATGAAAAGCTTGGTTTCATTCAAACCACTCAATTACCTTATTAATAATACTATTGCTCTGGACTATTGATCACTCACTTTTAAATATTTCTCGATGTGAATTGAACTTGGCTACAATTCAAACACAACGCTTGGTGGACTGTAAAATTGAATCTCAACTTTATTACTCAGAGCTACACTAGCTGCGCAAGCGACAACAGCGCCATCTGTTTACAGTGGTCATGCGACACAACAACTATGTTGGTCTACTGGGAAATTATTACATGGAGTGAGCACTCTAGTTTAATAGCAATGGTGTTAGTATAGTGACTAGAGGGGGTTGTGTGCCGTTTCTTACGGGAGCAGGGAGAAAAATACTTCGCGAATCAGGCGAATTCCCCTAGAGGCGCTGCGATCGCCTCGGCTGTATTGTTTACAATCAATATTGCATTTGTCGGATTCTGTCTCTTGAAATTAACTACATTTTCGGAGGTTTTTTATACTTTAAGGTAATTTAAAATCATTTTTTCATTTCAAGTTATATTTCTTAAAGGCTATGGAGGCCGATGAATCGGTTAAAAGAGAGTCAAATTCTAAGAAACGAAAATCTAATAGAACTTGTTTCTTTCCGAAGTGTACAACTGGTTACAACGTTACAAGAGCAATACCGAAAAGAAAGAAGAAAAAAAAGAAAAGAAAAAACCGCTTTTCAATGTTCCAAAAGATATTGAACTACTTCAAAAATGGAGAAATATTATTCCAAGGAAGGATAAAGAACTTGTATGATGTGGTGTGAGAGAAACATTTTAAAAAAGAATGTATAAAACGCTTTTACAGGCATGTGATAAATGGAGCGGAAGTTTTAATTCCTGGAGGAAAGCCAAAATTGATTGACGATGCTATTCCTACAGAATATCCTCAGCTCCCTAGCTACTACACAAAGAAATTGCCAGAAAAACGAAATCCAAAATGCCGAGAGCCTGACACCAAGAAGACCAGAATCGATGAAAGCTATGTTTTACTTGATGGAAAAAAATGCATTTTCTCTGACCCAAATCTGCCGTGCGAATATTGGACAAAAATTACATTTCAAAACCAAAGAAATGTTTACGCTTTTGCCCAATGGACATATATTGATACAAATGTACCTGTTGATTTAATTTTAAAACCCGAGAGGCTTGTTATTGTAAAAGAACTTGAAGATAAAACTGCTCTTTGTTCTATTTATATTCATGCCCGCACAATGGTAAAAGACAAAATTATCTTGACTTAGGATGATCTACAAAAGTTGTTGATTGATGTGAATGCTAATACACTGTCAGGGGTCTATGCAAAGGGAAATTTGGGTCCTTTTAAGGACCCTTCACAAAATTCCTTGTCTAAAAAACGGATCCTTCACAAAATTTCATAATCAACAAAAGGACCCTTCACAAAATACCATAATCAAGAAAAGGACCCTTCACAAGATTAGATTCTATGTCCAAAAAATGAAATTTCACAAAATTCAAAGTAAAAAAAAAATTGAACCTTCATAATATTTCCAGTTTGAAAACAGACCAATTACAAAATTAACAAGTTTATTTTATGCCAAAAGGAAAAAACAGCTCGCTTGCCCACATATTGGTTTTAAGGATGTGATGTTATGGACGCCAAACCATTTGCTCAAAATGTATAAAATAGAAAAATTTTCACAAAATTAATATTTTTTTCACAAAAATAGGACCCTGTAAAAAAAACCTGGATAGACCCCTGACTGTGTAAGGGGACAGGATTTCTAAATGAATTTTTTGGAGTGGAAATTCATTCAAATGACTTTCACATTCAGTATAATGTCTTACTACACAAGTCATGCAAGGGTATTGTGGATCGCACTTCTTTACGTATGTGTTTATTATGTAATTGTGCGCATTAACAATTACTTGACCAACGTTCCAAATGTAAGAGAAGGAAACTAGCTAAACGTTTAAAAATGTGTACAAAATACAGCTCTAATCGTAGACGTAACAATGCATTGAAGTTAAAGGTTAAAAACCAAAACGTGAGGGCTGTCAATTCATTCATGCCAGAAAAACGGGGTTGATAGCAAAGAATCTTCTTATACAAAGGAATTCAACTTGGGTGGCTTAATGTATCACTTAAAGCAACTATATGATTTTATTTGCTGGTTAGAAAATATTTTTACTGAAAGTCTGAGCACAACTAGCCTACAAAGGGACATGACATTTGACGTAATCGTATCTCTTCACAAAATAAATTTGTCATTTGTAGGATGTAAAGAACATAAATATGAATTGATGACAAGAACTGTTAAATTCTATGTTCTTACAAGGATGCATTTTTGTTTGCAGAGTAATGTTACGAATTTTTCCACTGAGGCAATGATGGCACAGTTTTCACGGTTTAAAACTATTTATTCTCCCTTCAGAAAACTCACAAACATTTATTCACAGGCAACAGTTTAATTACTCTCAAGCTTCAACACAAGCTTCAACAAAAATAACTTCGAATTCAGCGATTATTCAAGCTCACTCCAATAGGTAAACAAAGCGATAAGCTTTCATCGAAGTTCAAAGTCAATCTGAAAACTTTCCCGTTCTCTAGTCTTTTATATACAAGCGCGTGAGACATTCTCGAAATTTCCAGCCAATTCATCGGAAAAGAAATTTCTCGAAACTTCTCGATTGCTTTAGGTGTTGCCACCTTTATCTAACTTGTATAATTGCTAATAATTAATAAATAAAATAAGGTAAAAATGAATTACAATAGAATTCTGAAATAATACGTCACTATTTACAATATATACAGACAATTTGTGCAACATTTCCCCCTTCTTAAAGACTGCATGTCCCGGGCAGTGAAGTCCTTAAGAGGAAAGGCAATTCAATCACTTCTATTATAATATGGGGCTAGTCTATTGTTATGTACAACTCTAGGTTTATAGGAGGGTGTCCGTTGAATCCTTACCACGACGTCGTTGATCTTCTTAAGGACTACATACGGCCCTTCCCAGTTCGTCTGGAGCTTAGGGGAGAGTCCTTTCCGACGTTTAGGATTCCATAACCACACCTTGTCACCTTCCTGGAATGAACGTTCCGTGGCCTTGGCATGGTAGCGGACCTTCATGCGCTCTGTCATGATGTTGATTCTTTCTCTGGCGAACCGATGTACGGCTTCCAAACGTGCCTGGAGATCATCTAGATACTGGACAGGCGAGGAAGGGGTGTCCGGTGGTCGTCCAAAGAGGAGGTCGCAGGGTAGTCTAAGGTCTCTTCCGAAAATCATTTGAGATGGTGTATATCCGGTGGTCTCGTGAGTAGCACTTCTGTAGGCCAAAAGGAACAATGGAAGTTTCTGATCCCAATCTTGCTGGTTCTTGGAAACAAACAAGGAGAGATGATTCAGAATCGTTCTATTAAATCGTTCAACCATTCCATCGGATTGTGGGTGCAGGGGAGTTGTACGAGTCTTTTCCATGTCGAGCAAGTCACACAGCCCAGTGAAGACGGCAGAGTTGAAGTTCGTCCCCTGATCGGAATGTATCAGCAGGGGTACGCCAAATCGGGAGATCCAATTTCGTACGAGGACTTCTGCTACGGTTGTGGCTTCCTGGTCCGGAATTGCGTATGCTTCTGGCCACTTGCTAAAGTAGTCCATGACAACTAGGATGTATTTGTTGCCATTAGTTGTGTGAGGTAGGGGGCCTAAGACGTCCAAAGCAATTCTTTCAAATGGTGCTCCTACGTTGTAGCGTTGCAACTTTCCACGAGTTCGGGTCTTCGGTCCCTTCCGCGAATTGCATGCATCACAGGACTTGCACCACTTCTCCATGTCGGATTTTGCTTTGTCCCAGAAGAATCTCTCCCTGACTTTCTGAAGAGTTTTCGTGACACCAAAATGTCCTCCAGTAGAACTGCTGTGAAGTTCTTCTAGAACGTTTGTAACTCTAGAACTTGGAAGGATTAATTGCCACCGGAAGCTTTTGCCATCATCGGACTCCCATCGACGGTAGAGTACTCCATCCTTCAAGTGCAAGAGTCCCACATAGCCCAATATCTCTTCATTGTTGGGCTATAGCATGCAATTTCCTGCCAACTGGGTTTTCCGGTAGCCGCTTCCAGGAATTCAATGAGAGGTTTCAAGTCCTGATCTTCGACCTGACTTTTGAGGACATTCTGATCACTCCAAGGATCCACGTCTGAAGTAGTTGACTTGGAAGTTATTTTCCGAACGGCCGATGTGTTAACCCCAAACTTAGACTCGGCATTGGAACAAAATCGACAGTTCTCCGGACATGGTCTTCTAGAAAGAGCGTCTGCATTTCCATGGAACGTTCCTTTTCTGTGATGGATATCCATGTCGTATTCCTGCAGGCGCTGAATCCACCTTGCTATTTGTCCCTCTGTATTCTTGAAATTCAGCAACCAAGTCAGAGAAGCATGATCAGTTCTTAAAAGGAATTTTCGGCCGTACAAGTAATGATGAAAGTGCTCAACGGCTTTTACTATTGCCAGTAACTCCTTTCTTGTGACGCAGTAGTTCCGCTCTGATCTTGACAGGCTCTTACTAAAATAATAGATGGCTTTCTCCTGTCCTTCAATTTCCTGGGAAAGAACTGCGCCCACTCCCTCATTGCTGGCATCTGTATCCAAAATAAAGTCCTTGTTAACATCGGGAAAAGCCAAAACAGGCGCGGATGTTAAAGCGTTCTTCAGTTGATTGAAGGAGTCGTCACAGTCGGAAGTCCATAGGAACTTCTGCTTGCTCTCTGTTAGTCGATACAAGGGTCTGGCGATCTTGGAGAAACCTTTTACGAATTTACGATAATACGTGCACAGGCCTAAGAAGCTTCGCAATTGATGAACGTCTTGCGGTCGAGACCAAATTTGCACAGCATGGATCTTGGCTGGATCTGTGCTTACTCCATCGGATGAGATAATGTGTCCGAGATAACTGACTTTCCGCCTAAAGAGCTTACATTTTGATGGGCTAAGTTTCAAGTGGGCTTCCCTAAGCTTCAAGAACACGTTCTTCACATTTTGCAAGTGTTGATCAAAACTCCGCCCGGTGATAATGATATCGTCCAAATATACCAGACAGGTCTCGTAGGAAAGTCCTCTAAGCACAGTCTCCATTAGTCGCTCGAACGTAGCCGGTGCATTACACAAGCCAAATGGCATAGCTTGAAACTGCCATAATCCTTGTCCGGTAGTGAAGGCAGTCTTCTCACGATCGTCGGGATGTATCTCCACTTGCCAGTATCCACTCTTCAAATCCAAAGTCGAAAACCACTGGTTCCCTGATAGAGTGTCCAAAGTGTCATCAATTCTTGGCAGAGGGTAGCTGTCCTTTTTCGTAATTTCGTTCAGCTTCCGGTAATCCACACAAAACCTGGTGGAACCATCCTTCTTTCGAACGAGTACGATTGGAGAGGCCCATGGACTTGAGGAGGGTTCGATAACTCTATTATCTTCCATTTCATGTAACAATCTCCCGACCTCCTCTTGTTTTGCAAATTGAATTCTTCGAGGATGTTGTTTAATCGGTAAATGGGTCCCAGTGTCAATTCGATGTTGTGTAAGCTTCGTTCTTCCTACATCTTTCGATGACATGGAGAAAACGTCCTGAAATTCTTTTATAAGGTTTCCGACAATCTTCTCTTGCCTTCTTTCCAACCGAGAGTCCTCGAGAAGCTGGTCCACTAAATCCGCGGGTGGTGCGGTCGGAAGCTCCTTCGATCCTCGTTCGATGCTTATAACGGGTGTGCAAGTGGCAATTTCTTCTCCTTTATTGATAACTCTCTTAGAATCACCGATGTTGGCCATTCTCACATGCACCACCTCTTGAGAGAGATCCACAAGCGTCGCTCCTACAAGCACTCCTTTCGGGACGCTATTCGATGATGGGAAGTCCGTTACTCCGAATCGGAAGGCCTTCGGGAGCTCTGTTGAACCTTTTACAACCAAATCTGTCATGGAGGGGATGGTGATGTCTTCAAGAGCTACTATTCTATATGCACACGGCTCTTCCGAGTCCAAACCGAACAATGGAACTTCTTCTTTCCCTGTTTGAAGCTCGCCTTTCTCGAAATTCAATTAATTCAATTTTTCTTTAAAAAGTCCAATCCAAGAATACATGGGTCAATAATTTCAGCGACGTAAACGGTGTGAGTGTAGGTGTGAAATCCAAAAGAGATGTTGACATTTAATTTCCCATGCACAGAAATTTTGTCACCAGTCACAGTTTGTAGTGAAACTGAAGGCGCCGTGTAAAGAGGTTGGCTGTCCAGGCGCCGGGCTACAACCGTCCGTAAGATGGTTACATTTGCCCCTGAGTCAACTATTAGACGACAGGGAGTTCCATTGATCTTGCCCGCCACGAATAAACCATGGTTTCCTCCTTGAAGGGATGAGATGTGATAGAGGCTGAGTGGGGCACCACCTGCTCTACACGGCGACCTACGCCTCGCGAGATAGCCGCTCTTTAGTTTAACTGCTGAGGTTCGGACGAGGGTCTGTCCCCTCTCCTGTCCAATTCAGGGCAATCACGTCTAAAATGTCCTTCCCGGTTGCAGAGCCAACAAACCACTCTAGTTTTTCGATCTCTTGAGCCAGGAATATTTCTCATAATTCGCTCCATCTTGTTTTCCAGTTCTTGAAACTTCTTCGTGAAAAGTTCAGAGGAATCGTCTGCCAATGTTCCACGTACGAAACGCCGGTCTTTTCTAGAAGCTTGCTGTGCGGCTTCTACTCTCATGGCATAGACGAGTGTGGACTTCAGATCTTTGCTGTCTGACATCCTGGTAGCTTGCTGTATGTCGGGATCTTTGATGGCATCCACGAAATACTGAAGAGACAGGTTATCTCGAACGTCCGAGGGACAGTCTGGGAAAGCGAGGAGCGACAGTCTTTCTATATCTGACGCCAATTCTTGAAGAGTTTCGTTAGCCTTCTGCTGTCTCACTTTCAATTGCAGTCTGTTGTAATCCTTTAGATGCTGCTCCCCAAACCTTAACTCCAACGCACTTGCCAGCGCCACGAATTCTCCCCGCTTCTCTTCAGGTAGTGTCTGTAAAATGTCAGCAGCTTCACCTCGAAGAGATGCTGCGAGATGGAATGCCTTCGAAGTATCGTCCCAACCATTCGCAGAAGTAATAATTTCAAACTGCGTTTGATAAACGCGCCAGGAAGACTTTCCATCAAAAGTGGCCACTTTGATGTTGGAACGTGGTGCTAAAACTGCAGTGGAAACCTCCTCCCAGTTCGGTGATGCAGCTGCCACAGTACCGCGAATTTCCAGTTTTCGAAGTTTCTCTTCCATAGCGTCAATAAACCTTCCCTGCTCTTTTTTCAGGGTGGAAACTTCTTCTTTCATTTCATTTCTAGCAGTCGTGATTTCTCTTTCTATGGTAGATACCTTTTCTTCCATTTCATCCCTTACAACAATGAGAACGTCTTCTTTCACGGAATGCAGGACCGATGATGTTGTCTCCATAATTGTATATTCTACCATTGAGGCTAGCTCGGTTTTCATCTCTTCTCTGATCTTGATTACGGCTGCTGATGTGGACTCGCACTTATCAGCCAACGCTTTCATGTCAGATGACGTTGCGTTTTGCAAAGCTTTAATATCTAATGATGTCGCTTCTTGACCGGCGGCAATTGCGGCGGCGAGTTCGACGTTAGTCGTTTCTTGGCGGGCTTGTCCGGCGGCAATCGTAGCGAAAAGTTCGGCTTTCATTTCTGCTGCGGTGGTTTCTTGGCAGGCTTTCATTTCGGCTGCGGTGGTTTCTTGGCAGGCTTTCATTTCGGCTGCGGTGGTTTCTTGTTGGGCCTTCATTCCAGCAATCATTTCCATCAACTGCTTCATTTGGTCTTCCATCATTCCTCTAGTTGTCGGCATTCAAAATTACGAGATCCCACTTCTGACACCACTGTTACGAATTTTTCCACTGAGGCAATGATGGCCCAGTTTTCACGGTTTAAAAGTATTTATTCTCCCTTCAGAAAACTCACAAAAATTTATTCACAGGCAACAGTTTAATTACTCTCAAGCTTCAACACAAGCTTCAACAAAAATAACTTCGAATTCAGCGATTATTCAAGCTCACTCCAATAGGTAAACAAAGCGATAAGCTTTCATCGAAGTCCAAAGTCAATCTGAAAACTTTCCCGTTCTCTAGTCTTTTATATACAAGCGCGTGAGACATTCTCGAAATTTCCAGCCAATTCATCGGAAAAGAAATTTCTCGAAACTTCTCGATTGCTTTAGGTGTTGCCACCTTTATCTAACTTGTATAATCGCTATTAATTAATAAATAAAATAAGATAAAAATAAATTACAATAGAATTTTGAAATAATACGTCACTATTTACAATATATACAGACAATTTGTGCAACATTAACAATAAGTTTGAAGAACAAAAAAGGAAACGTATGAAACTACTCAAGTTGAGGAGAACAGTATCAATTAATACCTTTATTTATTTGTCTTTTATTTAGTTTTAATTATATGAAATTTCCATACTTTCTTGTATTTTATTTCTCTTTTATTTTGTCTTAATTAGATGGTATGCAACTTTTTTATATAAAAATTTAATATAGAGAGAGAAGTTTGGTTAAATAAACTGCACAATGGAGTAATTGAATTTATGGGTATGTGTGAAAAATTCACACTAAATAAAGAAGATTCTTCTAATAAAAATCATCTGGGAAGGTTGGTTGGTTGTTTTCAGATTATCTGGCGCCGTCAGCAACACGAGGGCTATAATGCGCCGAAACTTTCGTCATGCGACAAGCCAACATACATTTACAAGCACCCATGCCTAACACCGGACTCGAACACGCAACCTCGCGGTCCAGAGGCTAGAACGCTAACTACTATACCGTTTGGTCGGCCATCTGGGAAGATCAAGTTTGGTTAGATTAACTATTGAACTGTAAAATGGAGTATTCAATTCATGTGTGTGTGTGAAAAATTCACAATAAAGAAAAAAGATTCTTCCTTTCTTATTAAAATCAGGTGAGAAAGTTCCATATGAAATTTCAATACTTTTATTTACTTTTAATTAGATGGTATGCAATTTTTTTTAATTGAATTCATGTGTGTGTAAAAAATTCACAATAATGATTAGATTTTCCCTTTCTAATTAAAATCAGATGAGAAAATTCCTCATGAAATTTCAATACTTTCTTGTATTTTATTTAGTTTATATTAGATGGTATGCTACTTTTTTAAATAAAAATTTAATACAGAGAGAGTATTTGAGTGGGGGGGAATATTTTGAATGGAGTATTTGAATTTATGGGTATATGTGAAAAATTTACAATAAATAAAGAAGATTCGTCCTTTCTAATTAAAATCATTTGGGAAGGATAAATTTGATTAAATTAACTATAGAACTGCACAATGCAATTCTTTCGTGAAGGAAATTGGGATCACGTAATTGTGTACTACACAGACACATTTTAAATGACTCCTTCTGCATTTTATTATTGCATAAATTTATCATCTTTTGCCTTTGATAACTGTTTCAATTTAATTAAAAAAAGTCCAAAAAGGCTTAAATGTGCACCCTAGAAATATTCTGTAAGTAATTCAAACAGTGAATTTAATTCTGATGGCCGATTTCTCCCCTCAACGATCTCTTCTGCTTTCTCTCTTCCATGCATCGGAAGCGATTACAGCGCCACGGTGCGGATTTGTTGCTACTAGTTCGAGCTACAAAATCGGAAGTATATGTGAATTTTTAAATTGCGTTCTTCATTATTTTGGTTTGATTGAGATGCTAATAGACATGGCATTGAAAATCAGAAGACAGAACAAATTTAAATGTCCAATATTTGGAAGCTACAAAGATATATCTCAAATTAATCTTCTTACATACAATTAATTATCTACATACATGCTGCGTATCTGCTTCTTTGAGATTTTAAATCTTGCACATAAAACTGGAAACAAAGAACTGAGTTTCTCGAGAATTGCGGAAATTGTTGCAACTAAAATTCAGTCTCTATGGGCAAAAGCAAGCATTGTCATTCCTATTGTGACCCATTCTAGAATACTACAGATAATCCATACCTAAAATAGAAAATATTCTAATTGTAAGCGGTCATGCAAAAGAGATCATAACATAAAGTTTTTGCAAGCAAAGATCAAAGCATTTCGACAAGAAGTATGCACAAAGTTATTTGAAATTATGGTCTACAATGCATTACTTCAGAAGATTGCACATGTACTAAAAATAACCACGAAATGAGTATAATTTCCTGAAAGATCAACTGACGAGACTTCTTTACATCGCCTCGCTTGACATTAATAAAACAAAAGTAATTCAGAATAAAGCTAATAGAAAGGCTCACAATTTATATTTAAATTATAAACTAGCAACGCCTAATGCAGGGTATGTAGATTATGATGCAAAGGATATCTTGAAAGGATATATCAAAGCTTCAGATACATCTGAAGTAGATTTGAATCTGGACATTTGTAAGCCATCGCCATGCAACATCACAAAGCTGATGTGAAGGGAAATGGCTAAAGTAAGAAAGGATTTAAAATTTCAACCTTTAAAAGAAGCTCAGGCATTACCGTTGAAGTCACTGTATTTAGATAGTCGTAAAGATGGTACATACTAAAAGATGCACGAAAAGTAATAGAGGAACATTAGTATCTTACTGAAGAACAAGGTTCACGGTACAATACTTATTTAGGTCCATCATTTGGCACAGTAAAACAGATTATGGCGACAGTTATCAGATATTTTGAGGAGTTCCCAATACATCTTCTCAGCTTTTCTTAATAGGGGATGGAAGTCTGGTGTCTCAGCCGGTGTTTGGAATTGAAACTTGGTAAACCTCTGCAGTGGATAATAAGTTCCCAGCATTTTAATGAACTAACTCTGAAGCATCTGTTAAAAACATTAGATGGGCCAACAAATGATACAAAATCATATTCTGGTAATTTAGGAAAGGGAGCCTTACATGTGAAACTTTGTTATAAACAACTTTCGAAATTAGTGACGGCGAGACATGACTTGAGCAAGGATCAACTGTACTTACTAGAAATATTTCAAGCGGCGTGGTTAAGAAAGCGTTCATTGTCCATTCTCACATTCACGCTATCTGACAACAGCGAACAGAGTTCTCCATATAATGACTATATGATAGTTCTTCATATCCTTCTTTGAAGTTTAAACAAATCGCCGAGTTTATAATTAAAGTTTACACTCCAATCTGGTATAATATAAAGTCTAAACGCTCGCTGAAAGGTGCAGGTGAAGATGTTTGGAATACTATTTCTAATAAATTCATGTATTTAGGTTAAAACCTCAAGGACGTCATTGATGCAGTAATTTGTCGAAATTCGTTTTTCATCCTGAGGATATCTTGCTGTGCTGTGTATGTTGAAGGATGAAAGACCACACACCAGAAAATTTGCTGCCTAACGTATATTAATTAAGTCTAGAGAGTCATCCTTCCAATATAATGTCAGTACGTGTATTTCTGTCACCGAAACTGAATTTTGAAGCTTCTGACTATACAGAAATGATTGACTGCTCATCAATTACTATTACTTCTCCACTAATCCTTCATGATATATCCTCTACCGTATTTAGTTCCATTGTGCGTGATAAGAAAAATCCAGATTGGGACTTTATTCATTTACCATGTCACACAGGCAGTTGAACGGTGTGCTAAGTTAGTGACAGAAGCACCTGTTATGGTTTATGGAATTCAAAGTGGCGACGGGTTCATTAGATCCACATTATTTTCTTGATTAAATATATCTGAATACGACCAAAAGGTTTATTTCAAGACTCTTCTTGCTAATTTTAAGTATAAGTAAAATTTCCGTATTGGCATTTCATAATGTTCTATGGATATAATATTCTTAACGAATGTTATATTAATATACCAAGACTTAGCAATTATTTAATAATTATCAGGCAGTAAGAAGCAATTGTAAAATATTAAACAGCAATAAACAGTGTTTGTATATATATATTTCTCATGTTCGATTTATTTCTATACCACATAAAAAAGTACACTTTTCTTCAAAAATTCCAAAATTTCATTTGCAATGCAGGAATAGAAGAAACTATTCAATCGCAAAAATATGTTACACTTTTCTTATTATTAGGATATATAATATTAGGATAAATATATTGAAAAATAATTACATTTCTTACGGTGAGTGAAAGTTTACAATATTTACTCAAATTTCCAAAATTCATATGCAATGCGAGGGCAGAAGATATTATCATTTAAAAAAAAAAAAAAAAATATATATATATATATATATATATATATATATATATATATATATATATATATATATATATATATATATATATATATATATATATATATATATATGTAATGTATTCGCATTGGAATCGTCAATGAAGCTATTAGATTGCTCTTGTAAGTTCTACGGTTAGCGAGAACCAATTGGAACATTGTAGAACGTAACTCAAACACATATAAGCTACGTAATTCGTTTTGACTCCGCCTCTTAGAATATCAAATCTTGACTAGTGATTGCATCACCCACTTCGCTCAGAG
The DNA here is from genome assembly GCA_963978545.1 of Linyphia triangularis. Taxonomy (NCBI): domain Eukaryota; kingdom Metazoa; phylum Arthropoda; class Arachnida; order Araneae; family Linyphiidae; genus Linyphia; species Linyphia triangularis. Next base: position 35,390,237 of record OZ021730.1, read on the forward strand.
CCTCTCTGACAATAAATTTTTATATTTGTTTAATCTCGGCTGTTTTTTTTATATCCTAAGAGTGTCAACACTATTTTACCGTTACATATATATATATATATATATATATATATATATATATATATATATATATATATATATATATATATATATATATATATATATATATATATATATATATATATATATATGTAGGGATGCTGAGTTTGAAATAAAATCTTCTTTTTAACATGAACATAGTTTATTTAACGGTCGGTGTCTAAAGGAATTTTAAAAGAGCTATTGTTGGATATTTAGTACATCGCTCCGAAGAGCTCTTCATTAAACGTCTTACAAATTTAGTTACATAGCGTGGAATGAAATTCAAATAAAACGGCTGGCAGGAAGCAGCAACGTCACGCAGTGACGTAGTACTGCTCCTAACCAATACGATCCGAAGTGCTCAAGTCGGGGGGAAATCCCACAAATCGGCCGTCCTGACATGTCGCTGACCACAGCGGCGTACTTAAAACTTAAAAAATTAAAATATTTATCAAGAGCACTGCGAATCGTTTACAAACACACATAATTTTATAGTAATTATACAATTGAACATTAAATTGTGCATTTTAAATATCGTTATGAATATGAACACATTATTAGAATATACAAATACACAAGCACAATTATACTTATGATGAAAAAAAAAATAATTTTTTTTAGAAGGGGCTACCCAAATGGTTTCATGAGGTCAGCTGAAGAGGTGGTTTGATTTGGGCCTGCATGATTCCCTATTTTAGCTACCTCGTATCTGTCCCTACCATTAACTTTGGTGACTTCGTATGGGCCGAAGAATTTGGGTCTTAGCTTCAGTCCTGTACCAAATTGAGTTCTTTGGATAGCTACTAAATCACCCAGTTTATACATAGTAGCCTTTTTGCATTTTCTGTCATGCTGTTTTTTATTTTCATCTTGGATTTTAAGGATGTTTTCTTTGGCTTCTCTTCTGAGTTGATTCCTTTGGTTATTATAGTAATCCATCATTTCTTCGGTTAAAATTTCTTTTACAATGAGATCTTCTTTGTTCCTCATTTTAATACCAGTCAACAATTCAAATGGAGTGTATTTGGTGCTTCTACTAACTGAACTGTTTAACACTCTCTGTACTCTTGAGACATACTTGAACCATTTTGTCGGTTCATCGAGAGCTAGTTTAGCTAAGACGGGTATTAATGTTCTATGGATTCTCTCAACTTGACCATTTCCGCGAGGCACTCCAGTTGTAATTTGTAGATGCTGAATACCTTCAGTATCACAATATTCTTTAAAGGCATTTGATGTGAAAGCGGAACCTCTGTCAGAAATAATGCGAACAGGATTACCAAAGGTTTTTTGCTGCAGTTTAATCTTTTCCAATGCATCTTCAGCTGATACCGACTTCACAGGATAGAGCCAAACGAACTTGGTGAAAGCATCCACTACAGTTAGTATATGCTGATACTGTTTGTTCGTGGAAGTCATCGGTCCAATAAAATCCACATGATAAGTATGCAAAGGCGAATCTTCTTTGGGAATCGGATGCAACATTCCTTCTTTCTTGCAGCTTTTCTTATTTGCCAAGATACACGGTATGCAATTGGCAACCACTGTTTCAGTCTGGGAATGAAGATCAGGAATGAAGAAGTCTCGTTTTGCAATTTCTTTTGTTTTCGCAACTGAAAAATGTCCTTTTTCGTGGGTTGATTTAATCAATTCAGTCTGCATCCCTTTGGGTGCAACCATTAATTCTCGACCATTTTCGTACTTGTACAAAATGTCATTCTTCAAGAAATATTCTTGGTGGCTGTCCTCGTTTACTAATGATTTCAGTGTTGTTATGTACTCATCTTTGCATTGAGCAACTTTCAATCTTGCAGTTACAGTTTCATCAATAATCATCACTGGATTTCTACTCAAGGCATCAACATGTTTCATTCTTTGCCCTGGTCTATGAACTATCTCGTAATCGAATTCTTCTAAAAGTAGAGCCCACCTTGCAATCCTGGTTACTAGATCTTTTTTGTTCATTGTCATCTGAAAAGCAGAGCAGTCTGTCACGATTTTAAATTTGCTTCCCATCAGATACACCCGCAGCTTTTTTAAGGCTTCTACAATTGCGAGAACCTCCAATTCATAACTGCTATATTTTTCTTCAGCTGGACTGGTTTTTTTAGACATGAAATGAACGGGATGTAATTGTCCATCGTCAGACTCCTGAAGAAGTACGGCACCGAAACCTTCTTTGCTGGCGTCTGTGTGCAATTCAGTTTTTCGACCTGGCTTAAATAGATGTAAAACGGGGCTTGTGGCGAGAAGGTATTTAAGTTTCTCGTAGGCATCCTTTTGCTCATACCCGAACACAAATGGACAGTCCTTTCGAAGGAGATCACTAAGGGGTTTTGCGATCTTCGAATACCCTTGAATAAACTTCCTGAAGTAACCTGTGAGGCCAAGGAAACTTTGTACTTGCTTAACATTTGTTGGAATAGGAAATTTTTTAACGGCGAGTGTCTTCTCACTCGATGGACGAACTGTTCCATTTTCAACAATGTGACCCAGAAATTCTACTGAGTGCTTTAAAAACTGACATTTCTTTGTCTTTATTTCCAGTCCATATTCGGATGCTCTTTGAAGAACAATTTTCAATTTCTCTACACCTTCTGCTTCATCGTTTGATGGAATTATCAAATCATCCATATAAATAACAATAACGCCTTCTTTCATTAGATCTCTAAATACACTGTACACATATCTCTGGAATACACTTGGACTTGTACTGAGTCCAAAAGGAACTTTTAAAAATTCATACTGTCCATCCGGAACAATGAATGATGTGTACTTGCGACTGTTCTCTTCAACTGGCACATGGAAAAATCCATTCTTCAAGTCTAAGGTGCTGAACACTCTGGCATCTTGCAATCGGTCAAGAACGTCTTCAATCAAGGGCAACGGAAATCTATCTTTAACTAGCTTGCGATTTAATTGTCTGTAGTCCACGCAGATTCGTGTTGTGAGATCTTTCTTCTCGAAAAGTACCACAGGACTTGCATAATCTGATGAACTGGGACGAACAATTCCATCCTTCAACCACTCATCTATTTGCTTGTTGACTTCTTGTCGTTCAGAAAATGACAGTCGACGGGCTCTTTGGTAAACTGGTATTTCATCTTCCAAAATTATTTTCATTGAAATATCAGTGGACTTTGTTTTCTTCGGTTGGTAGGAGGTTACAAGGTCTGTTACACTTTGACGAAGATTTGCTTCCTTGATATGATTAAGATCCAACTCATTCTCTGTTCCATCTTCTGTTAAGAATATCCATTCAGCTGACTCATCCAAGAGAGTTTCTGTCTTCTTATGAAAAGGACAGGGAGCATGAGCTAAAAATGCTGACCCAATGATGGCTTCAAAATTGAAATCCTCAACAGGGATAACTTGAAAGTCAAGTCGGCACACGTGTCCGTCAATGTCGACTACTTGCTGGAACGATCCCATGGTTCTAACTAGACCTTTGCCTAGGCCGGTCAAAACTGATGTATTTTTCGACAGTAAAGGAAGGGGCTTAATTTTTCTGTAGATGTCATCTCGTAAGATATTACGTGTACTGCCTGTGTCTAGAAGTGCTGTAGCGGTTACTTCACCCAATTTGATTTTCTTCACAAATTTATTAAGATCGACATCCGGATAATCTTTGGGTTCATTTGATCCTACGGCAACTTGCACCAGGTGCGTTTCAGAAGTTTTTTCACGATCTTTCTCAGGCTTATTGTTCTTGCCTCGAACGACTTTAGGACATGAATTACGCAGATGTTCTGGAGAACCACATTCAAAGCAAAGGAGCTTCTTCTGTCCGTGAAACTTGCGTTGACTAGACATTGGTCTGTTGTCTTCAGTTTCAGACTTAACATGCCTCAATCCCTTGTAGCCTGAATGCTCTTGACTCGTGCGGTTTTCACTAAGTTTTCTGTAAGGTTTCCCATGAAAACTTCTCTTTGTGAGACTCTCCTTCAAACTTTCAAATTCATCGAACATTTCAGCGAGATCGTCTGGCTTTTTCAGATTTAACCATTCTTTGAAAAAGTGTTCTTTTATGTCTTCTGGAGCTCTAAATTTTAACTGTTCAGTGATGAGCAAGTCCACTAAGTCTTCAAAAGAGTCGACTTTTAAATCAGCTATCCATTCTTTAAAATAGCAGCTCAGCTCATGTGCGTAGCTCCTCCATGTCTTATCTGGACTTTTGACATGTCGATAAAACAAGTTCTTCAATTTTTCAGACGTTAATTTGTATTTCTTCAAAATTAACTCTTTGACATAATCAAAATTGTTTGCATTTTCAACCGACTCTCGAGCAAGCATGTTCGAGATATCTGATGGCATCACATGAAGTAGGTAGGCTACCCAATCTTCCTTAGGAACTCTAGCCATTTCTGCGCGTCTTTCAAAGTTGATAAGGAACAACCCCATTTCGTCTTTTTTCTCATCGAATTTAGGTGTTATCTGAGCAAGCGGGATCTTCTGTTGAGTTTCTTCACTTCGTCTTGGAACCACAGCAGCAGTCTGCAGTTGCATGCGCTGAACCTCCAAGCGTTGCATCTCAAGTCGAGTTTCCCTCTCTTCACGTTCTCGGGTTCGTACCTCTGTCCTCTCTTCGATGATTCGATTCAAAATTATACGCGTCGTTTCTTCATCATAGCCATCACTTTCTAAAATCAGTTTTCTGATATCTGCTACCTTACTTCCATCAGCCGGAGTCAAACCCAACTCCTCAGCGACCTCAACTAAGTCAGTCTTACGACCCTTACTTAAATAGGACATGATAACTTTCGAACAAAAACAATGCGAAAATATTAACCTTTTAATAATTTTCAACTATATTTCACGTGGGTTTAAACTTTAAATAAGAATGAACCGTTACAAGGAACTTTCAGCTTATTGACGGTTCCAGGGAATTTTAATTAGAATCCTTAACTGTATTCAATTATTTCCCCAATCAAAACAGCAGAGAACAATCTATACCCACTAATTAATCTTTACCATTAAATTAGACCTTGTCAATAATACTGTCTAATAAAAATTAATATAGCTAATCATATGCAAATCATTACACACATAAATTATACTGCAAAATATAATTTATCAAACCACAATTGATTGCATAGCAACTTCAATTTTTTAAAAAATATATTTTAAACTAACTCCCAATGAGTAGCTAAATCAAATTCACAGAAATTCTAAAGTTTTCTTTTCTTAAAAAAAACTACACCCAATATTTCTTAAACAACCTTTTGGCTTATGCTTTAAAAATACCTTAACATTCAAGTTAATACTGCCCGACGACAGTAAAAAGCATACTAAAGAAATATTACCACCAGAATTTCACAAATTAATCAAATTCTATTTTACGACTACAAGTACAGATTTCTAGAAATTCTAAATAGTTTTCTTTTCTTAAAAAAACTACACCCAATATTTCTTAAACAACCTTTTGGCTTATGCTTTAAAAATACCTTAACATTCAAGTTAATACTGCTCGACGACAGTAAAAAGCATACTAAAGAAATATTACAACCAGAATTTCACAAATTAATCAAATTCTTATTTTACGACTGCAAATACAGATTTCTAGAAATTCTAAATAGTTTTCTTTTCTTAAGAAAAACAATGTCTAATATTTCCCAAACAGCCTTTTGGCTTATGCTTTTAAAAACACTTTAACTTTTCCGTTAACACTGCACGACGACAGTACAAAAGCACACCAAAGAAATATTAACACTAGAATTTCACAAATCAATTAAATTCTATCTTTTATAGTGTGGCATAACAACTGCTTTTATTTGATACCGGATACATGAAACAATCCTATCAAAATATAAACAATACCACAATGATTCCACCAATTTATCATTTACATGTAACATTAAAGAAAATATCTTTAAAAAAACTCTTTTCTGAAAAACATAATTCCAAACTAGTTCAACAAAAAATAAATAAAACTTCAGTTGCAGAGGCCATATGATTAGGGAGAAAATAATAAGACAACACAATATTTTTTTTTTATTCAGCAACCCTAAAAAGAAAAGATAAAAAAAATCAAATGGCAAATGCAGCTGGTACTTCCTGTCTATTTTAAATACTCAAAACAGAACGATCAACTTTTTTTTTTTTTTGTTGCTTCCTCTATTTCCAAATCGTTAATACATAACGTATTTTAAAACGAAACAATTTTAAAGAACACATTCCAAAAAATAATTACTTAGTGACAAAATAATATTAAAGTATTGTTCCAACTAAATATTAAAATTCTTAATGATCACTAAAATTAATATAAAATATTTTGAATAAAGTTGTAAATGGCTTATCTGGAACTCCGATTTTCGCTGCAATTCAAAACGTCTTCCAGCAGTCACTTCACGTCAGAACAAGAACTGGACAGGGGATTTCAAGTCCAAACAGGAACTGTTCACTTGAATTTAATGTCCAAACAGGAACTGGTCACTGAAACTTAAGTCCTTTCGGGAACTATAGGCTTGACTGGACAGTTCTGAACCAAAATTACGTCGTTGAAGCACTACTGGACGGTTTGGAAGAGGCACACTTCTGGTTGGGGCACCGTGAACAACATCGGACACTTCGGAATTAAAAAAAACTTCAGGTGAAAGCAGGTTTTCAATTTGATGCAGATTTGTTGATCTGTTACATTCGAAAAGTAAATCTTGAGAAAGAAATCAATCGCGGGAAAATAAATCAATCGCGGCCGAACGCCCAATTTGTAGGGATGCTGAGTTTGAAATAAAATCTTCTTTTTAACATGAACATAGTTTATTTAACAGTCGGTGTCTAAAGGAATTTTAAAAGAGCTATTGTTGGATATTTAGTACATCGCTCCGAAGAGCTCTTCATTAAACGTCTTACAAATTTAGTTACATAGCGTGGAATGAAATTCAAATAAAACGGCTGGCAGGAAGCAGCAACGTCACGCAGTGACGTAGTACTGCTCCTAACCAATACGATCCGAAGTGCTCAAGTCGGGGGGAAATCCCATATATATATATATATATATATATATATATATATATATATATATATATATATATATATATATATATATATATATATATATATATATATATATATATATATATATATATATATATATATATATATATATATATATATATATATATATATATATGTATATATATATATATATATATATATATATATATATATATATATATATATGGTGGTTATATTAAAGTTACCCTGTTAGAGCCACGTAGAGTCCGTTCTAATGAGCAGAGATTTTAATGAAACCTGGAATATACACTATATTGACCATGGGGAAAAGAAATCTGCAATAAAAAAATTGTAGTTCAAATTTTGACCACCAGGTGAAAAAGTTTCGCATAAAGAACAAAAATCACAAATTGAAAACACAAATTTTTATTTAATTACAGCATATGCTCAATATGCATTCCATTTACGTCAACCACATGCTCGAAGCGTGTTATAGCGTGTTCAACAGTAGCGCGAAGGGTTTCTCGATCAATTGCAGCAACATGATGTGTTATGCTTGCTTTCAATTCAGGCAGAGTCCGTATGCTCCCTCCATACACACGATCTTTCAGAAATCCCCACAACCAGAAATCACAGGGATTTAAGTCAGGAGAACGAGGAGGCCAGGCAGTCGAAAAACTTCTCGAAATTACCCGATAACTTCCAAAGTGGGAACGAAGTAGTGCTGTCACTGGTCGTGCAATGTGAGGTGGGGCACCATCTTGCATAAAGACACTAGTCTCTAAACATTCTCGTTCTTGTAGGGCAGGAATGACTTGCTGCCGAAGAAGCTCGCAGTAGCAGGTCCCAGTAATCGAACACCTTTGAGGGCCACAAAGCGTGTTCTCCTCAAAGAAAAGGGGACCAAGATTAAATTCAGCAGTAAAACCACACCATACAGTAATGTAATCAGAATGCAAAGACTGTTCATGCACAACTTTAGGTTTTGCCGTACCCCATATTCGACAGCTCCATCTAGTGTAAAATGCGCCTCTTCCGACCATAAAATGTTCCAAGGACATGCTTTATCAACCATTTTTCTGGCCAAAAATATTCTACATAATTGAGTGCGCTTATCCGAGTCAGCAGGTTTCAGTTGTTGCACACCATGGAGCTTATATGTATACCATTTTACAATGGATCGAAGAATCTTTCTAACTGTTGACCAAGGAATAGACAAAAAAGGATAGACCACTTTGGAGATGATAGAGTAATTTCGAGAAGTTTTTCGACTGCCTGGCCTCCTCGTTCTCCGGACTTAAATCCCTGTGATTTCTGGTTGTGGGGATTTCTGAAAGATCGTGTGTATGGAGGGAACATACGGACTCTGCCTGAATTGAAAGCAAGCATAACACGTCATGTTGCTGCAATTGGTCGAGAAACCCTTCGCGCTACTGTCGAACACGCTATAACAAGCTTCGAGCATATGGTTGACGTAAATGGAATGCACATTGAACATATGCTGTAATTAAACAAAAATTTGTGTTTTCAATTAGTGATTTTTGTTCTGTATGCGCCACTTTTTCACCCTGTGGTCAAAATTTGAACTACAATTTTTTTTATTGCAGATTTCTTTTCCCCATGGTCCATATAGCGTATATTCCAAGTTAAATCAAAATCTGCTCATTAGAACGGACTCTACGTGGCCCTACACAGGGTAACTTTAATTATAACCACCCTGTGTATATATATATATATTACACCTTGTTTATTAAACCCAAAGATAACCTTTTCCGCACTATTAGAATAGCGATTTCGAAAGAAAAAAAAGTGTTTTTCGGACCAACGTATTATACATCTGATTTCCGCACACTCCCCGAAGATAGATTCTCTCTACGCCGCCGACGATACGGCGATTGCCAACAAATTCACTCCTGGATTGATAGTTTTGAGACTGCAAAAGAACGCTTTATCATGTGTATTTTGATCACACCGGATCGTATAAAGTACTACCAGTTACTAGTCACATACAGACATTGATTAGAAAAAGTCAAGGGGAGCGGCCTGTCATAACAGAATAGGAAAACCTGTCATTAAAAAAGTTTTGCACTAGTGTGAGTGGTATTTTAAGTTTCTCGAATGATTGTGGTCAAACGACTTAAATTACCAATCATGAATTTTGTACAATGAATCAGATATATTGCGGGGGGAAAAAAAGAATAATAATAATAATAATGTTGCAAGAAATGAAAAGGATTTATTGAAAAGTCTTCTTTGGAAGAAAAATAAACTACTAAAGAAAAGGAAAGGTGAAATAGATCAAATAGTATAGAAATTTTTATTTTATGAAAATAACAAACACCATAAAACTCTGTCTAAGGTTCTTGATTTAACAGAAAAACAGCACTGTCCAAAATCAAGTTCTAATATTTTGGACCAAAAAGATTAATTTTTTTTTTTTAGGAAACGGCTGTTGTGGAATGAGATTGTCATCTACGAGTGTGGTTTCGTGTTTGAAAGGATATCATTTTACAGACCAAAACTTAATATAAAATGTCATGATTTTTCTAAAATAAAAAGTTCTGTGTTCCCTAGGACCCATAGCCAAAACAGAGTCGCACATTAATATAAATGAATTCATATGTAACTAAAATCTTAAATCGTATCGAAATCAAGTATTTAATAAAATGTTAAATGGTATCGAAATGTACTATTTAATTCATATAAATAAGTTGAATAAAATGTCATTCAAAGAAAGTTTTATTTCTCTTATATTAATAATAAATAGTTTGATATTTGTTTCATTTATAAAATGTGTTAGATTAAATTAATTGTTGAATATTTTCAAGAATTCTTTTTCTGAATATTTTTTTTATAAATAAGCAAACTTTAACTGATTTTAGTATTTAGTGTCAACTGTCAGTGCAAAGGTATCAATTGCATTGGCATGTATTAAACCTAAAGTCGTAAAAAAAAAAAAAGATTTCAAGGATGAAGTAATTCTTCTAGATATAGATATTTATTTTCAATTCTAGAAAGAAAAGAAAAAAAAATTCACCAGTCGGCAGTGTTTCAACTTACGTTTTCTGAATATTAGATGGGAAAATTGAGGTTGACAATCAGTGAGACTTGGTTGGTTTGCTCTACAGCGTAGATTATTGTGCCCAAAAACTATGTAGTATTTCCATTAGGACAACCTAAAATTTCTTTTTCTTACTACTAGAAGGCGCATTAAGCAATATTGTCTGATGTTGTGTTGCCACTTTACAGTTCCTCACCTAGGAATATCCAGTTTGAGAATTAGTATTGGCAAATATTAGTTAAGAGTTTGACAAAAGGATATAAATTCCCTTGTTAAATTAAAAGGAAGAAATTGGGAATGAATCACTTTATAACTATATTGTATAAAATCTTAGAAATCTCTGTAATCATATGTTTTAAATAAATGGGAAAAAATAATAATTTATTATCACCAATAATTTTAAGAAGGCTCAAGGCGAGTCCTCCATATTTAAAGACAATATCTCAAAATCATACATCAACATCAATAATCGTCTCGTTCATTATCAAAATCATGGTCCTGAGAAGTCAACTCGTGATCCTACCGATTCATCGTTCCCGGCTGCTACTCAACTGAATTCCCTACTGGTGCTCGCTGATGAACTGACGATTTCTGCTGCTGTTGAAGATAGGTTAAGTTAGCCCATACCTGAAATCCACGGATTCCGGCAGTTGTGTTGAACTCTAAAGCGCGGCATCGTCCGTAGCTTAGGTTAGGCAACTGCCATCCTCCCATTTCCCTTGAAAAAGGATTGGGTAGGATCTAGGTTTTATCCTGGTCCCACAACTTTTTTGCAGGCAAAGGATTCCTTCTGCGCTGTTAGGCTAACCTGTTAGTTAATTGTAATTTAATTTTTTCCCACCCTGCGCGGTTATGGATAATTTTAATTGTTACTTTGATGATAGAGTTAAAAGACCTGTTGACCAGGCATTTATTGATTTTGCTGCAACTATGAGCACATTAGATATTGAGAAACCATCTCTAGTTAAGCTTACTGACCTATTAAAGCAAATTGTATTCTTTTTAAGGTTAAAAGATAACCCCCCTGCTGAAAATAAAACACTCTTCCTAACTCAGAATGAAATGGCAAATTTGGATAATGATTCCACAACTGAATTGGATAGTGAAAATGAGGATTCCAGCATTAACAAACCCTCTACCACGAGGAATAACACCCAGTTTAGAAAAGAGGAAATAAACAGGGATGGTAATTCTAATAAAACCTCTAAGCGTAAAACACACAAACCAAATAAGCTAAAAACTGTTATAATCAACACAGAGCCTATTGATAAACAAAACATTGACACCCCCCGTCATGACCCTTCTGAGCCTAGCTCTAGCTCCGCTCATACTGATCTAATTGAGGACACATGTATACCTCAAAATGCAAACAAAAATGACACTGAAATTAGCTCTATTGAGGCAACCACACTGTGCCAAGTCTCAGAGCAATATAAACAAACTCAGTCCCAACCTGAATTTCAGGGGGAGGAGTTACACGACCAATCAGAAATGAGCTCCTCGGAGCCACTCCCTCCAACGCAGGACATTGCTGCAGACACAAACACTGACAATAACACAGGTGCTACGTTCCAGCAACCAAGGAAAACGACCTGTAGAACTCCTATTTATATAGACGATGATAAGATAAATTGGAAATATGTCAACCAACAGCTTGCCCTTAATAAAATCGAGGGTTTTACTGCTACTCACAAGGGTAAGAATAAGTTCCAAATTAAGGCAACTTCAGATGAACAACACAGACATATAACCAAACTCCTTACACTAAATAATATAGCTTACTATTCTTTTGTTTTGCCATCTGACAAAAAAGTAAAAGTTATTATTAGGTCACTCCCTGTGACACACACATTGACGATCGGAAAGACGCACTTTTAGTAAATTCATTTCCAGTAGAAAGTGTTAGCCAGCTCACTAGAAGGCGAGATGGTAATGTAACTAAGCTGCCTCTCTTCCTTGTTACACTCTCTCGAACAGACAAGGGTAGAGATATTCATAACCTCAAATGTATTATGAATCTCAAAATCACAGTAGAATCTTATAAAGGTAGAGGAGGGGTGACCATGTGTCACAATTGTCAACTGTACTTTCACAGTCAGATCGGCTGCAGAAAGCCTTCTAAATGCGTCAAATGCGCAGGGAACCACCACACTAAACAATGCACACATGTAGGAGATCCAAAATGTGCAAATTGCGGCGATAAACACACTGCAAACTGGATTGGGTGTCCCATGAGGCTATCAGAGCCTGCCAATAGAGGCAATCCTAGACCCTCCAACAACACTCAGACGATACCACAAGTAAACAACACACAGGGAAGGGTGTATACAAATTCCACTATTACTGACACCAATAATGCTTGGCATAAACCCCCAAACATTACTAATGTAATTAGACAAGACAGTTCGTCTTTTCAAACTGTAAACCAAGAGCTTCACATTCCCCAAATTGACAAACTGGAGGAAAATAACACAAAAAATGAAGCTAAGATCCTTCATGAGGAACTATCTGGCCTGGTCAAATGGATCAAAGAGTCCGGATTAATAGATTTACTTAGGGAGTTCAAAAACTCACAACCAAATAAGCCTACCTTTAACAATAATCATGTCCAGTAGAACACAAAGCTTTGCTCCAATTTCCATAGCGGTCTGGAACGCTAACAATCTTATTGGCAAGATTGAAGAACTAAAAGATTTCTTATTCTCTCACAACATAGATATTTGTCTGGTTACAGAGACGCATGCTAAACCATGCAACTCTCTGAAAATTCCAAACTATAATACTTTCCGTACAGACAGACTGCACCACCGGGGCGGCGGTAGTGCAGTGTTTGCTAAAACCTCTCTTTCCACCTCTCTCTTTCGCTCGAATAATGCAGATAACATCGAGGAGACAAATGTCATTCTTGAGGTTAGAGGGAAAATTACCCACTTTTCTGCAATCTATAATCCACCTCGCAACACCCTTTCCAAGGAGCTGCTCGATTTCCTTATCCCTAAAAATGTTCCAACCATTGCTTGTGGCGATTTTAACGCTAAGAGCAAAAACTGGGGCTGCAGAGCTAGTAATAGGAATGGGCAAATTCTCAACAAAATCATAGGTGTCAACAATGTTAGAGTTCTGGCTCCCAACAGACCTACACACTACTCTGTTATGGGATACCTTCCAGATATACTAGACATCATAGTTACAAACACAGATCTGGTCTCTAGTCCTGAAGTTATCAACGATCTTTCATCAGATCACTTACCAGTCATTGCTAGAGTCGCCAAACATCCCAACCCAGATCCTGGTACAATCTCAAAAACAGACTGGAATCTATATTATAACACTTTAGCTACTAAAACTTTTACACAAACGGAACTCAATACCACTTCTGACATAGACACTGCTATTTTGGAACTCAATCAAAACCTCCACACTGCTCACATAGATGCAACTACAGAAAAGCCTTTCATTAATAATTATATGAGCCTCCCCACTGAAATTAGAGATCTCATTAAACATAGAAACAGGCTGCGTAAGAAATGGCAGATGAACTTAGACCCAGTTCTCAAAAGGGAAATAAATGCCCTCAAAAGATGTATCAGTGTCTACACCAAAGCAAATAGGGAGTCCAGGTGGCAGGAAAGGCTGGCCACGCTGGAATTTGAAGACAACTCCATTTGGAGGATGACTAGAGCCCTCAAAAGGGAAAAAGCAATTCAGACCCCACTCCAAAGTATCAATGGCCTTGTTTTCACTGAATCAGACAAAGCTGAAACCTTCGCTAATTCTTTGGAACAGCAGTTCCAGAACAACACCTCCCCCAATGACCAAGGTTTTGAAAGTCATGTCATTAACACAATCAATATTTGGAGGCAATGGCCCTTCCTCAATTCAATCCAACAAACTAATATTCAGGAAGTCACTGATACTATTGGGAAATTAAAAATTAGAAAGTCCCCTGGAATCGACAAAATTTCCAACTGTATGATTAAAGGCATCCCATCCAACTGTGTCCAGATTTTGACAAACATATACAATTCTAGTCTCAAATTCAGCTACTTTCCTCCCATTTGGAAAGAGGTTCTCATTGTCCTGATACACAAACCTGGCAAAGATCCAGTTGATCTTACAAGTCACAGACCCATCAGCCTGCTGCCCTGTTTAGGGAAAATCTATGAGAGATTAATATCCAACAGACTTTTTCCCCTCTTAATTCACATCCCAGCTGAACAATTCGGATTTATGCATAATCGATCGACGACTGGCCAGCTTGTCAGAATCTTAGAATTTATTGGATCTGCTAGACACAGAAAAGAGAGCTCAGCAATGCTTATGCTCGACGTCGCAAAAGCGTTCGATCGAGTGTATCATTGGGGGCTGCTCTATAAACTTATCACTTTGAAGTTTCCACATGATATTATTCACCTTATTTCTAGCTACCTGGAAAACAGACTGTTCAGGGTCAGGGTGGGTAAAGCTATTTCAAATCACAGAGTTATTAGGACCGGTGTACCCCAGGGGAGTATCCTGGGCCCAACACTCTTCAATCTTTATACATCAGATTTCCCTACTTTTCATGACGATAGACATTGCCTCACTGCATTTTATGCAGACGATACTGCAATTGTCACAACTTCTATCAGACCTCAGCAGACCTTGAATAATCTCCAAAACAAAACTGTTCACATTGAGGAATGGTGTGCCAGATGGAAAGTTTCCATCAATGCTAACAAATCCCAAATTCTCTGCATTAAGGCTAAAAATAAGCTTAAAGGTCTTAATAACTCAGTCACCCTTTTCGGAGAAACTATCCCCATCGTCCAAAGTGCTAAATACCTTGGTGTCACTATCAATAACACTTTCACTTGGTCTGACCATGTCAAGAAAGTAAACAACAAATCCTGGGCTGTTTTAAACAGACTTTGGCCTATTCTAGGAAAAAATTCTTCGCTTTCCCTCAATTACAAGAGGAGTATATACTTGAGTACCATCAGACCAATTCTCACTTACGCTGCACCTGCATGGAACACACACAATGCTAGAGATGCAGTTAAGCTGCAGAAAATACAAAACAAAGTTCTGAGAGGTATTGTAGACGCCTCTAGATTTGTTAGGAACGACCTTATCCTCAGGGATTTAAGAGTACCAACAGTGGCTGAACACTTAGCTAGTTTAAATATTACTTTCTTTAGGAAGGCTCTTAAAGCTGACCCTGTAATTAGCAACTGTTTCGACTATGTGATAGTAAAGGAAGATGCAGAGTACCGCCCGTACGCTGCATTCTGCTTGTCAGATGCCACTCTAGCCAAAAAATTCAATTAATTAGTTAGACTTTTCTAATTTGCTCTTGTACATAGTTATTCCCCAGTTACCTGGAGTTTAAAATATTTAACCTGCGCTGCGTATTTTATTGCCCTTTTTACTTATACAGCTTGTTTTCATAGCTTTTGACTCATTTTACTGTACATAGTTTTTCCCCAGTTTCGGAAGAAAAAAAAAAAAAGAAAGAAAGAAAAATATTTAACCGCTTCTTATTAAGTGCATTTTTTTGTATTGTATGTTTGTTTCGTCCAGTCCGTCCCCGTCCCCGTCCCCCCCCCCCCCCACTTTTTTTTATTTAATTGTTTAATGTGCCATTCATATTTACCCCACTGAATTACCGCCCTTCGGGCTCCATTTCGATAGGTGGAACAGTGCCTCCGGGCTGGCTCCACCATAATACCATTATTATAGTTATAGTTTTAATATCTCTTACGAAATTCTATTTGAAGATAGGATGCATCGTCCCTTTGCTGCCTTTGCTCTCTCGGATGCTATGCTGACAAAAGCTTTTCAACCCTAGGTGCACGCACACCTCAGGTTCTTATTATACAAACTTACTACAAACCGTCTAGTACCTTCTGTGAAAGTTGTATCGTTGTGGTATGAGTAGTAGCCTGGAGACGGAATGTAGTGAGGGAGTGTATGTACTTATTTGAGGAATTCATATCCCTATTTTTGCTTTCCATATTTAATCAAGTATTAGACTAATTTCTAGATTGTCACTCTGACAAAGTTGTTGTCCTGTACTGTCCCCGTTCTGTCCTGTTTTATGTTTTTTCTCACTTCTTTTCTATGTTAACTCCGATTATACAATTTAGATAATGCCACTCGGCAACAATCAGATGTAGAGGTATACAGTCGCTTCGCGACGAACACCTTGCCAAACCTAATATTCAAGTTCAAGTTCATGTATATATGTTGTTCAATTAGTTCTAATTCTCTCAGATAAAAAAGTACACTATCTTCTGCTTGAAGGAAGCGCGGAGTAAAAGTGGATAATAAATCTGTAATGTGTTGTTGAGCTGGTCTTAGCGTAGCGGTTGTCATCAAAGTGACGATTACTTAAAAACCGCTCTTTTCTTTAAACTTTCATGCAAAAAAAAAAAAAAAAAAAAAAAAGCAAAAAAAAAAAAAAAAAAAAAAAAAAAGCCAAGTAAAAGCCGAAACCGAATCGCACCCTTAGCGAGTATGCGAATACGAAGGAGAAAAGTAGTTCCTCCCCATAGCTTCATGCATTGATAATTATGGGTGAAGTTTTGGCTCTTCACTTGCAATCAGCAACTTTTATACAGAAACAAATTATTTTTATTGGAGTAGAATTCTTACTTCCAAAGTCAGGATATTAAGGTGTTATTTTTATTGGAAATTATACTGTTTATATGAGAAAGGAAATGTGCCAAATCAAGCAAAATAGAGATTTAGGTTACGGGATCTAACTTATTTGCCATGTTTACAAGATAGAAATTCTTTTATGGATGTTCGGGAAATTGGGCCAAGTATGTTATTTTAATTCAAATGCATATTTTAGCTCTTTGAGGCACAACGGGATTAGAAATATCCCACCTTTTTAAAGCCAGTACTGTATTTTGAAGCTTTTTTAGAACCACACCAAAACAGTGCAATAGCTACATACACAATAAAATTTCTGTGCAACATGGATCTATTTTATTTTTTGAAATCTTATATCCAAATGTTCGTGTTGCCCTTGCACCAAATAAATTTAAATCCAATCAACCTATGCCCCTAAAGTGTTAAGGTTATCCAAGAGTTTTCAATCCTTTTTAGGACGTTTTAACTTTTTTTTTTTTTTTTTTTTTTTTAAAGCTAACAATGACTTTAATTTTAAAATTAGAAAAAAATTGTGATAAATTTTTCTACTATATTACAGAATTGAAAACAATGTTGGTAAACATTAAAATAAATTATTGAATCATAAAATAACAATTGAGGAAATTAATAGTCAATTTGTTTTCCTTCCATTTATTTTCAAGTATTGCATACAAAACAATATAATAGACCTTTAAACTAATGAGCTTAAAGGACAGACAATAAATAAAAAGGTTTATTAATTTTGCACCTGCAAGATTTTTGTACAGAACTTTCACATATTCTTTTTTCAGAACTTTTTGAGTAATGAGTATCCTTATGAATGATGAATGTCTTAGAAACCATTTTTTATGTCCTCTTGTTCATTTTGAATATATGCATTTAGATTCCAAATTTAAAATTATTAAACTATTACATTACTATTAAAATTTATTATGTACTTTTTAACAGAGTTCAGAATACGGCAAAAATTGCTATATCGTATGGTAATCGGATCATAACCAAATTATAGCTGACATTCGATATCGATATTGCAATTTATTTTACTAAATATTTTAATGCAATTTGTGTCAGAAGCAATATTCTAAATATTTTAATACAATTTTTGTCATAATCAATATTCAGTTTCTATTTGAGCATATCATAATTGGAATTACAATTTCATTTTCAGTAGCTTATAAAATATACCATCTCTTAATATATTAAAAGATAAATTTATACTTCTTCAATAACAAAAGTATGAATAATGCAGGTGTACTTACTATGGCTTTAACAGAAGTTTCGCTGGATACACTTCGAATCGCGCGAAATTGAACACCAAGTAAATAAACAAATCTTAAATCCTTTCAGGGCAAAGTAAAAAGCTCATCCACTAATTGAAGATTTCAAGCCGCAAAATTATTTATATTAACGTACGAGACATTTCTCAAAATATCCACTTTTGTTTTGATGATCACTATACGGAAACACTCGAACCTTGGCATTTCTCGATTTATATAAATGTAAACAAGCTTTTTCTAAGCTGTATTATCGCTGTTGATAAATAAAATAAAATAATATAGAACTTTTAAAGAAATACGTCACTATTTTGCAGAAAATACGCAGAGTATTTGGTTAGCAACAAAGCCCGCCACGAATAATTTGAATAGACAAATCGCAATGTTTTGCCCTGAAAGTCTAGCACGTGCTAGACTTTTAAGGGATACTGTATTAATGAGCGTGGCGCGCAAGCTCACTTGTAAAAGAAGCCAAGGTCATCACTCCAGTGTTTTCTGTAGCTCAGTGCACTCCACTCGATGCTGGCAACTGAAAATTTTCCATTTCTAATTCTACTGCATGGGGTGTTTATTTACAGTTTCAAATATGAGCATTTATTTAAACAAATTTTAATGCTCCAATTCTTTAAATATTTTTTAATTGAACAAATTTAATGCTTTATTTTTTTAAAAAATGGTATATTGTTATGTTGATTTAAAGGAAAATCAAAATATTCCAAAATCAAGTTTTGTTTTGGAAGAAGAAGATAATTTTTTTTAGGAAATGGCCATTGTGGAATGACAATGTTATCCACGAGTAGGGCTTCATGTTAACCAAAATGATTATTATTTCATAATTGACCGAACACTTAATATAAATTGTCATGACTTTCATAAAGATAAAAAGTTATGTGCACTCGAGCCAAGACAGTCACAAGTTTATAAGTAATTAAAATCTTAAATCGTATAGAAATGTACTATTTAATTCAAATAACTAACGATAATAATCTTTCAATACATAAAAATTTAATTTTTCTTAAAATAATAATAATAAACAGTTTGACATTTGTTTTATTTATAAAAATAGTTAGAATAAGATAATTATTGAATATGTTTAGGTATTACCAGCTCCAACGGGTGTTACTCAACTCCACTCGATATGGTTTTTTTTTTTACTTTGCGAGGTATATTTGTCGTTCCATGAATTTATAGACGGTTTCAAAATTTGATGTAAATATCGGCAATAAAGTGTTTTCTCATATCTATAGTATTTTATCGAATCTTTAACAAGTGGCGTCCGCGACAGGATTATGGATAGTTTAAAACGAGAGAAAACGCAACTCCGGCGATTATTTACAATGTCATTGAAAGAAGTGGAAACCGTTATGAAGACAGAAGCCGTAAGTAAGAATGAATTGATACCTGTATTCAATATTTTGAAGGACAAAGCTAACCGATTGTTTCAATTAGATGAAAAATTAAAAGTGGTGTGGTTAGAAATGGAAACTTTTGATGAAGATGAATTTTCTAGTGACATTGATTTAACGGAAAAGTATCGTGATCAATGGATTGCTATGGAAACAAAGGTTGAATTAATTTTGTCGCCAACTGAAAGAAATGAATTGTCTGGCGCTATAAATGAAACAAAGCGAAATTTTCGTCTTCCTAAGGTGGAGTTAAAACGTTTTGACGGTGATATCAAGAACTGGCTTGGATTCTGGGGACAGTTCAATAAAATTCATGAAGATGATAGTATCGACTCTGGTGACAAATTTCAATATCTTCTGCAAGCAACAGAAATTGGCTCTTCGGCAAGAGATTTGGTAGAAAGTTTTCCACCATCCGGTACAAATTATTATAAAGCTATTGAACAACTGAAGTCACGTTTTGCTAAAGATGAGCTGTTAATCCAAATTTATGTTCGTGAACTTTTAAATCTTGTTTTAACTCAAGCAAAGAGTGGGGAAATTTTTACTTTGCGTATTCTTTACGATAAATTAGAAACTCAACTACGAGCACTTGAGACTTTAGGTGTGACATCTGACAAGTACGAAGCCATGTTATATCCTTTTTAGTAGAATCTGCCCTACCAGAAAATCTCATCAAGGAGTGGGAACGAACGCGTAGTAGAGTTGAAAATAAAGACAAGGCAAATATTTTGGGAAACTTGTTAGAATTTCTTCGATCGGAAGTTGAAAGTGATGAGAGGCTACAGCTTGCTCGATCAGGTTTCGGAAAAATTCTAGAATCTCAAAGGTTTAAACTGAAAGATAAAATTCCTACTGCTGCTTGCATTGTATCTAGTGAAAGGAATAAGTTAGAGAAAAATGACAAGCAATGCTTATTCTGTAATAAGTCCTTTCACAGTGCATCAGAATGCTTTAAGGCGGTTGACATGTCGCTGGAGGAGAAAAGAGAAGCATTGAAAAGAAAGGGTGCGTGTTTCGTCTGCTTAAAACCAGGTCACAATTCGAAGGTTTGCAAAACCTATATGAAGTGCATCTTATGCAAGAAAAAACATCATAGTATTATGTGCCCCAATATAAATCCAGCAAAGCCAGATAAACCACCTGAATCAGAAGCAAAGGTTCTCTTGTCACCGAAGAATTCATCAACCTTATTGTTAACTGTATTAGTGAAAATCGTCAATAATGACAGGTCCAGGATCGTCCGAGGATTGTTTGACACTGGTGCGCAGCGATCTTTCATAAGGAGAGATATTGCTGAGGAACTAGGCTTAAAATCAGTAGATCACGAATTATTGAGCCATGGACTTTTCGGGGGCAACGAAACTAAACAAGAATTCCACAATGTGTATGATATTACATTGCAAAGTTTGTGTTCGAATTTTAAGCATGATATTTCCGTTTTGGATGAAAGGAAAATTTGTGGTCCTATTCCACGGGTGCAGGATCCTAATATTTATCCCATTTTGAAAAGAAAAAATATTATTTTAAGTGATACAGGAGAAGATGTACCTGAAATAGGCTTACTAATAGGAGCAGATTACCTTGGTGCGTTATTAACGGGAATAATTGAACCCCTTGACAAGAATCTAATTGCTATTAAAACAAAACTTGGATGGACACTTCAAGGTAAACAAACACACTACTCTAAATCTTTGGAGAGTATCACTTATGCTACCAATTTGGATTTGACGGAATTATGGAACCTAGATGTCCTGGGTATAAGAGATCCGGTAGAAGTCAAGTCAAGACAGATAAAGGATGAAGAAACCGTAGAATTTTTCCTTAAAACTATTAAAAGAAACGAAGACGAAAGGTATGAAGTATGTTTTCCGTGGAAAAGTGGACGTCCAGAATTGGAGCTCAACAAAGATTTGGCCAATAAACGGTTAATGTCAACTACTAAAAATCTTATTCGGTCTGGACATATAAGTGAATATAATGATGTGTTTAACGAGTGGATTCAAGATGGAGTCATTGAGATTGTAGAAAAAGATGACAATAAAGGACACTATTTACCACATCATCCTGTAATCAAAACTGGTGATACAACAACGAAAATTCGTCCAGTTTTCGATGCCTCGGCAAAGGATACCAAAGGAAATTCCCTGAATAATTGTTTGGAAAAGGGCCCAAATTTATTAGAGTTGGTGCCAATATTGATAATGCAATTTCGAAAAAATGCAATTGGCATAACCTCAGACATCAAAAGAGCATTTTTACAGATTAGTCTGAATCCAAAAGATAGAAACTTTTTCAAATTTTTATGGTGGAAGGAGTTTTCAAAACAAGAAGAACTTATTACTCTTCGACACTGTAGAGTAGTGTTTGGAGCTTCTCCCAGTCCATTCTTATTAGGAGCAACTATAGCCCACCATCTAGAGAACGTTTCAGATGAAAGGAAGAAAATCGCTCGTCATCTTCAAAAATCGTTTTATGTTGACAATTGTGTCACAAGTTTAGAAACTAAGGAAGAGGCCGCAAAATTTATTTCTGAAGCTAAGGAGGTGATGGCTTCGGCACAATTTGAACAACGAGGGTGGGTTGCTTCTGAAAAAATTGTAGAAGAGGCACACAAGAGAGTTATTCCGATTCTGGGTGTCACTTGGGATACCGAATGCGACGAACTTTTCTGCAACAGTATGGTTGAAATTCCAGAAGAAAAGATAACTAAAAGGATTGTGTTGTCTACTGCCCATAGACTATTCGACCCTATTGGGATGACATGCCCCGTCTCATTGATTCCTAAAGTATTACTTCAAACTATTTGGAAAAGGAAAATTAATTGGGATGATGTTCTTCCATCAGATGTATCCAATGCATTTTTAACCTGGGTGAAGAAATTACACTTCCTGAAAGATTGCAAAATTCCAAGAAGACTCGTTTCAGGTCCATTTGAGGATTGTAAAATAAGTCTTCACTGCTTCAGTGATGCCAGTGAGGTTGCTTATGCAGCTTGTATTTTCTTGCGATCTGAATTTAATGAGAAGATTTCGGTAAAATTAGTAGCAAGCAAATCACGAGTGGCACCTACCAAGGAGATTACCATTCCTCGAATGGAACTCATGGGAGATATTATCTAGATTATATACTCAAGTGATAGACGGTCTTGAGTTGACAACAAATACAGTGTACTTTTGGACTGATTCTACAGTGGTCCTAGCTTGGATCAAAAGAGAAAGTTCTTGGAATACATTTGTGGGAAATAGGGTTGCAGAAATACGAAAGAATACTGACTCTAAGGATTGGCATTTCGTACCCGGTCAGAGGAATCCTGCCGATCTTCCTTCAAGAGGTTGTGATGCTAAGGTTTTATTGAAGAGCAAATGGTGGGAGGGTCCAGACTGGTTATGGAAATCACAAGAATTTTGGCCATTGAATGAGATACAAGATATTGATGAAAATTTAGTTGAATCTGAGAAGAGGAAGGCAATAGTCAGTAATGTGGAACACGAATCAAGTAATTTTTCTGACAAGTTCCTTTACTTCTCAAAGTATTCTAAGATTCTCAGAATGCTTGCCTGGATACTCCGTTTCATTAAAAACTGTCAACAAAAGGAAAAATTCAAGGAAGCGGAACTGACATATGAAGAGGTACAGTCAGCTGAAGATTGTTTGCTGAAATTAATTCAGAAAGAAAGTTTCCTCGGAAACAAGATGAAGGCCTTGAAAACCCTGCAAACATTCAAAGATGAAAATGACGTTGTCCGACTTAGAACTAGGCTTCTCCTGGGAGAAGAAGATGAAAGTTTCAAATGTCCAGTGTTGTTGCCTGCGGACCACAAGATTATTCACAGACTAGTTCAGCAAAAGCATTGCGGGCTACACCATGCGGGGCTTCGAACTCTGATTGTCAATTTAAGAGAAAGGTACTGGATTATTTCAATCGCTAAATTAGCTAAGCAAGTAAGCTCTAGATGCATTGCCTGTAGAAGATTCAAGGCAAAACCTACCGAGCCACCTTTTGCTCCTCTTCCTAAGGACAGAATAAAGGTTGCTGCAGTATTTGAAGTTTCAGGGATTGATCTTGCAGGCCCCTTGTATTTACGATCTGGCGAAAAGACATGGGTTGTGCTTTTTACCTGTGCCATTTATGTTCATCTAGAGTTAGTAAATTCCTTGTCCACAGAAGCTTTTATAATGGCTTTAAGAAGGTTTTTCGCTAGGAGAGGTCGAGTGGATACAATCTACACAGACAACGGTACAAATTTCGTCGGTACAAACAATGCTCTGACAAATTTAGATTGGAACAAGATCATGTCATTTTCGACTATCAAGAAAATTAAATGGAAGTTTAACCCTCCAACCGCCGCATGGTGGGGCGGATGGTGGGAGCGCATGATCCGCATGTTAAAGGAAATGTTAAGGATAATTTTAGGCAGAAAATGTGTAAACTACGAAGAATTGGAAACTATCCTCTGTGACTGTGAGGCCACGATAAACTCCAGGCCGCTGGCATATATTGAAGACACTTCTGAGGGTCTGAAGCCATTAACGCCTGCGTGTTTTTTGCAAAGCATTCCTAACAGCGAAACAACTGATTTAGATGAAATCGATAATAAAAGCTTAAATAGAAGATTGCGTTTCGTACACAAATTACGGTATGATTTAAGAATGAGATTTCGTAACGAATATTTAGCAATGTTGGTACAAAAGGGTCACAGCCGGGAAGAATCGTTGAGTATTGGAGATGTGGTTCTTCTTGAGACTGATTCCAAGCGCATAAACTGGCCTTTAGGAATCATAATTGAAGTCCTCCCTGGAGCAGATGGACATTCAAGAGTCGCAAAAGTGAGAACAGCTGAAGGAGAGAAATTGATACCTTTTCAGAGACTTTATTCCTTGGAAATCAGCAGTTCTGAAAGATTACCATTCATTGTGCAGCAAAGGGATGAAAGAATAAGGCCTCTGCGATCTGCAACTTCAGATGATCCAGATTCCAGTGAAGATGATGATTCTTCAACACAAGTAGTCCCAGATGTTGTCACAAGAAGTGGTCGACGGGTTAAAATTCCCAATAGACTTGATTTGTGATATTTATTGCAATTTCCAGAGACCTTATCAATTGCAAGGTGGGAGTATGTTTAGGTATTACCAGCTCCAACGGGTGTTACTCAACTCCACTCGATGTGGGTTTTTTTTTATTCAATTATTTTAATTCAAGTATTTTTTCTAAAAAATCTCTTAAGAAAGCGCACTTTAACCAAATTTAGCGTTTAGTGTCAACTGTCAATGCAAAGATTTTGATTGCATTAAACATGGATTAAACCTAAAGTCTTTTTTAAGCCAATAAAAAAAAAGACTCTAGACATCTTCAATTCTAGAAATTCTATTTCACACTTAAAAACAATTTTTTTTTCTTTTTTTTTTTTTTTTTGTCACCACTCAGGACTATTTCAACTTATGTTTCCTGAACATTAGCATGATAATGTGAGGTTGGCATTAGGTGTCGCCTAGTGAATAGGAGGGAAAATGCTGATTGCAACAGCGGTATAAGAGAACTATGGGAAATGTGGTAGATGGTAGCTGTGGATAAACAAACGATACTTGGTTGGTTCCCTCTACACTTTTGATTTTCTTGACAATGGTAAAATAGTTATATTTTGAATCTGGATAAAGATGGTTTATGTTATCCAAAACTTACGGGTTTGAATGTTATTTTGTATTCATATGTTGTATTTCAAAAGTTCATTTCTGTAATATATGAGAAGTTGTTTTAGAATTTTTGAAAGTCAGAGATTACTTTCAACAAGTTCAATTTTAAATATTATTAATGGTAAAGAAATGTATAACATTCCGCATGATTGTAAAGAATATAATATTAAATCTATTGTGGAAAGTGTTCTAAGGGATGCTGCAAACACGTATCGAAATAGTTATTGTAGGCAACAAAATGACAACCTGTTACAAGAAAAAAAAATTGAAACAACTTTAAACAATTATATTGTTGCGTTGGTGGGTTCGAAAGATTTGAAGCCAAAGCAGATCAAAACTTGCAGATATTTATTCCAATATCACTCTTCACAGATTCCTTTACAACTTTAGAACTTCTCGTTCTAGTAGACACAATACAGCTCTTTTCACAATAATAGAGTACAAAACAGCAGTTAAAAACTTGACAACACAACTGCTAAAATCACTGCAAAAGACAATGCAATACAGTTCGCTTTCGGAACTCTCTGAATGCTCACTGAAACTCAGTATCTCAATACAGTAATTTCAGTCAACTCACTGACTCAACTCAGTCAACTACTGACTAACCCTAACTCGGCCGACTTATATATAGGGGAGGTGAAACTTCTTGAAACTTTGAGAGGTAAATATTTGGAGAACTTTCCAGATCGTAGTTGAAAAGTCCTATACATGTACATGGGGACCGAAAATGTCGCCAAATGGTAGCCAAGTTTGGTGACATTTGGCGATTTCTCGCCAAATTTGGCGACAAAAATTAGTCGCCAAAACCGTAGCCAACTTGGCTCTATCTCGCCAATTTGGCGAGATTGCCATTACCGTAATGTTAAATGCCCTGCTCCTTGTAAAACTCGCTTCCCAGCGTTACCTCTGTAAAACTCGTTATCAAGCATTAATAGACACACTGCAGGGAAGCCAACTTAAGACGAACTATAGCACTGCCTTATGCGAAATGTACATAAGTTTTCCTATTTACAAAATTAACACTACGAAATATTTACAAATATACAAAAATTCGTAACAATATTATATTGAAAAACAAAATCAGGTAAAACTCAATAAATCCTTTTTTTTTTTTTTTTTTTTTTTTTAATGCTACAATCGTGTTCTTGCTGAACTGTACCATATTTAAAAGACGACAAGAGATCACTGCAGTTTTAGCTATTTGTTTATCGTATCTGTAATGTAAGTGCAGACATGTTTTTAAAAATATTTGCACATCGTGAAGTTCTCAAGAAAAAAAAAAAAAAAAGTATGAAAGTAATAAAAGAGATTTACCTTCAATGAAATGCAAGGAACAAAGTGCTTTAGTTGGTTTCGGGGACCAGTTCTCTCGCCGAATTGCATGGCACCCATAGCAAACGACGTACCACATTGAGGAAAGAAGCAACATCGCCCGTACTTTCTTCTTGGATACACTTTATTCATTATGACTAAAATTTACAACTATGGATAAATACTAAGACTGAGAAAGACACAATTTGTATGAAGTCTCAGTGGTCTCGTCCGGTTCAGAGCGCCATCTATGCACTGCTTCGCACTTCAAGTCATGAATAACGTATATACCAAGTTTCATAAAAATCTGTTCGTTAGAACAGATTTTACGTAGCTCTAAACAGGGTAACTTTAATTATAATCACTATGCATTTAAGGAATGTAGACAATTGGCAACATTTTGCATTTAAGGGTTTAGTAATATTCCTATTAGATACTTTGACTGCTTGAGTTTGTATACAGATTTTAATTCGGAATTTAGCGATTTGCCTTGTGCATAACGGAAGGCAAGAATATAAATTTTAATCGTAATTATATTAAAACTCATTTAGCTGTAAAAATGAAAATAATAATAATAATAATAATAAATAAATAAACGCTCTAGAACTTACAAGTTTATGTACAGGTTTTTTTTTTTTTTTTACACAGAAAACTTAGACGTGAAACTATGCTCTAGAGGCAAAAGTTGGCGTTTTACAATGTTGGAGAAGCCTTGCAATGTAGATTTCGCCATGCATAATCAAACTAGACTTAAGTGCATATCCCACCTAGCAACTCCGTCACCGATTCCTCAAAGGAATACAATGAATCTTTATTTTCGCCGATTTTTTCAGGCGAGCAAGATAAAGTGGACGTTTTCGCTAGATTTCGGTATATTAGCAGGGTTCGGTAGCTAATGAAATTCAAGCATTTTTTTGTCATCGTTTTGGAGGTGTAGAATTCGACAACAAACGGTGTTTACATTATATCATTACAATATTAATACTGATATTTTTGTTTGTTCCTGTTTTTCACTATAACAACTGTTTCATAGGAGATCGTAAATTTCCTTGTATGATCTAGCCATGGTTTTATAACATGTCACTTCTTACATTGTACGTGCTTACACGGATTTATTATACGCATGTTATATTGGTTTTATAACAAGTGCTTACATCATAGTTTTTACAAAAAGCGCCAATGTTAATTTATAACAGTTGTGTTTCGCTATGCTGTGGCTGAGGGAATTTATTTCGATATTTTCTCAGATTCTTTTACAACTCAATTCAATGCAACAAATTCTTTTACTACTCGACTCAATACATCTCTTTATACGACAATGGAGCACAAACTGCAGTTAAAAACTAGATACACAACTGCTAAAATCGTCGCACAAGACAATGCAATACAGTTCACTTTCGGAACTACTCTGAATGCTCGCTGACTGACAACTAACTAACTCAATTCACTCGCTCCCTTGGCAGTATATAGCTAATCCTTTGCGAATCTTCTAGAGAAAGAAATTTGGAGAATTTTCCAGATCACCGAAGAAATGCCCTATACAGGTACATGGTTCCGAAAGTGTCGTCCAGTTTGGCGATTTCTCGCCAAACTGGGCGACCAAAATTAGTCGATGAAACTTAGAGATGATGAAACAGTCAGATTTTTGACAATATCCAAATCAATCATATTAATTTTGTAAAAAGTCTCCCATCCTTCCCTTTGCTATTACCACCTATTGAAGAAATCCCTTAAATAACAAGTTATCTTGCAAGTACGCATTAAATAATTTAACATTTCAACACTCGACACGAACAAAATTGCAACTCACACATCGAAACTTGCTTCAAAAGTGAGGCAATTCAAAACAATGTTAATGCTTTCTAAGGTTAACCCACATTCGCCGTCTGATATTCAGGAAATACAATTTGAATATCAACAAAACTGCGCCGATCGGGGAAGGAGAAAATAATAATTACAAGTTTCAGGAATTAAAAAGTTTCCCTTTATATGACGGTAAAATGACGACCTTCGATGTTGCTCAATCTTGCTCACGAACAAACTATTTCTCTTTTTTAAACGGAATCTGCCTGAAATTATGCAGTAATAAACTTATTCAAAACCATCACTCTGAATTAAGTAGTGTAATTTATAGTACTAAAATATAAGTTTTGTGAAAATTAATTTTTACAAATGAGCCCAAAAATACAATAATTTACATGCATTTAAGGTTCAAACCTTGATTTTTCAAAATGATAGTACCATTTAATTGTAAAATAATTACTAATTTTTCCACTTTTATATTCTTTTCAAATGAATAATTTAAGTCACATGGTAAAATTATTATATTTTTTTGCTGTAAATTTTACTTCTTTCTCCAACTCCTTTTCAATTTTCTAACCCTCTTGGTCCTCCCTGAAGCCACACTTCCATTAGAATATTGTTGTCTCCAATACAAAGGAATGTGGTAATGGTTGCATGATTGTAAACCTCCATGAATAAGAAACTTGGCATTACAATCTTTCGTTACCCTTTAATTTTGTATGCTGGAAACTTTTGTTGTTAAAATTGTTAATGTTTAGGATGGCCATAAAATAACTTTTCCTATTTGGCGGCATACACAGCTGAAACTAATGAACGCCATGAAACCATGTTATATAAGGGTGGATTATTTTAAACAGCCCAAAATGAGATTTTATTATTTAAAATAAAAAATAGTAAGGTTATTAGTTATCTAATCTTAAAATCTGTAACATGACTAAATCTTGAATAATATTTCTCCAGATTTGGTGTTGTAAATTTATAATAACTTACTTTATTTGCATTTTTTTTTATGTAGCAAAAATATCATTTGGTTTATGCTATTTGATTTGCTGTTTAAAAGGCAAATTATCATCGATTCTTTTTTTCAGTTAGTTTGAAAGTTATGCTGTGTATAAATAGAATGTACGAAAAAAGCCAGCTTTATTTTAAGACAAAATGAGGGAAAATGTAAATAAAATAAGAAATAAAATGTTGTGATTTTAAACTATTTGTTTAAATCATAACAACTACTTAATAAACATCTAGAAGTATAGAGTGGCGTTAGTCTCACTGGTGTGGCTATGTAAGAATTGTTGAATTCTTCAATATAAACAGTGTAATGTTTAAATTTATGAATGTAAATGTTAAATGGAATTATAAACTAATGGGGGTATGAATAACTTATGGATGTTTATTGAGTAGTTGTATGATTCACAAGAATTGTTTAAAATCACAACATAGTTATTTCTTATTTTCTATCCATTTTTCAGAATTTTCTATTAAAATAAACCTGGCTTTTTTTCCCTTCATTTATTCTATTTATACCATAGGCGTACTAAGGGAGAGGGGAGGGGGGGGGGGGAGGGGTTGCTCACAATAAGTTGGGAAAAAAATTAAGCAAATATACTGCATTTCCCCCCCAAAGATCTCTTTTTTTACTATAGCTCAAACTTTCCTTTAAATTTAATTATTGGGATTATTGAGTGATCCGTGTTTTACTAAGGTAATCAAAAGCTATACTAAACTGCAAGTCTATACATGGATTTTTCACCAGAAGAGCAAACTTGCCGTTTAATGTACCATTTGATGATAATTAAGCGCTACACCAGTCCGAGGCTGAAGAAATGGACCCCTCATCGCTGGAAACATAAGTCCTGAATGGACAGGATAGGATTAATTGTGTTCTAGAAAACGATAAAGTAAAGTCTTTTGAAGATTTAAAAGACATCCCGAAATAAGAAAAAGTAACTGGAGGTGTTTAGAGGAAATCCTTATATTTATATGTCATTGATGTATCACAAAATCCTTTTGCAATTTCCTATAGCATTACCATTTGTGAAGATTTGCCTTTCAATGTATTCGTTAAAGATACCGAGATTATGCCAAAAGACTTGAAGAGGATATTTAACATAAAAAAATAACAGACTTTTGCAGTAAAGATATTCACAGCCAGAGAATTTGTTTCCCTGACTTGTAAACCAAAATTCTTCCAAACCATTCAAATCTTTAGAGAGAGTAATCAATATTTTTGAATCTCATCTTTTGAAACATGAACTGATTGATACCGAATTTGGTGCCTTGAACTTTCTTTATGAGTAGTTGGTTTTAAGGAATAAAACTGTATCTCGATACAGCCCAAGGATGTTGTGCTGGGCATTTTCAATCTACATACACTCGCCTACTGCTTATGAAGAAATGTCAGAATCTAGATTTTTAATTCTGCCTAATGTTAGGTATTTAAGAAAAATTTCTTCTGGTATATCCTTTTCTAACTCTGTCGAAATAGCCGAGCACAACAAACATTTAACATCTATTTTGTCACCTCCCAATCAAGTTTGACGTTTTTGATTTTAAATATTTCAGACATTTCTTTTAGCTAAGCTAATATATTTATTATCGTTAAATTAGTTTGAAATATTTCCAACCTAGAAATTAAGTAGCAAGTTTTATTTTGATATTGGTCACATTTAAATTAACTGTTATTAGGAGTTTTGTATCTTGTTTTGATTTAAGTTAGAAATTCTATTTAAAGTTTCTTGGGGAAACTTCTAGATGTTTACAAAATGCATATTTATACCAATTATGTGTTCAAGTATGTAAAATATATTCATTAGTTCTATTAAAGTGAATTAAATATAAAATGTAAACATTTTCTAAATAAAACAAATATTAAAATTTAATTTCATTAAAATCAATTTAACTTAAAGATTTTAGAATTTATTGGATTTTTATTACTTCTGTTTTCTAATTTCGATAAATTACTGATATGTGTGTCTTTTTTTTTTTTTTTTTTTTTCATTAAGATGAAAAATTTGTTTTTGCTCCTGTGGTGTATGAATTTTGGTGAAAATTTCCTTTTATTTTTAAGTCTTGTTTCTTAGTGTGCAAGTGGAACATATCAATAGAAGTAAATTAACTTGTACTATTGAATTAAAAAATCTATAATAAACTTACAAGTATCTTAACATTATGGATTTACTTTTTTATAATCATTAGTATTGTTATGAATTTTTCCGCTGAGGCAATGATGGCACAGTTTTTAAAATAAAAACTAATATTTATTTTCTTCAGAAAACTCACAAAATTTATTCACAGATAACAGTACAATCACTTTTAATCTTTAATACAAGCTTCAACAAGAACAGCTTCGAATATAGCGATCATACAAGCTCACTCCAGTAGGTCAACAAAGAGATCACGATCAGCTTTCAACGAAGTCCGAAGTCAATCTGAAAACTTTCCCGTTCTCCAGTCTTTTATATACAAGCGCGTGAGACATTCTCGAAATTTCTAGCCAATTCATCGGAAAAGAAATATCTCGAAACTTCTCGATTGCTTTAGGTGTTGCCACCTTTTTCTAACTTGTATAATCGCAATTAATTAATAAATAAGATAAAAATAAATTACAATAGAATTTTGAAATAATACGTCACTATTTACAATATATACAGACAATTTGTGCAACATTTCCCCCTTCTTAAAGACTGCACGTCCCGGGCAGTGAAGTCCTTAAGAGGAAAGGCAATTCAATCACTTCTACTATAATATGGGGCTAGTCTATTGTTATGTACAACTCTAGGTTTACAGGAGGGTGTCCGTTGAATCCTTAACACGACGTCGTTGATCTTCTTAAGGACCCCATACGGCCCTTCCCAGTTCGTCTGGAGCTTAGGGGAGAGTCCTTTCCGACGTTTAGGGTTCCCTAACCACACCTTGTCACCTTCCTGGAATGAACGGTCCATGGCCTTGGCATAGTACCGGACCTTCATGCGCTCTGTCATGATGTTGATTCTTTCTCTGGCGAACCGATGTACGGCTTCCAAACGTGCCTGGAGATCATCTAGATACTGGACAGGCGAGGAAGGGGTGTCCGGTGGTCGTCCAAAGAGGAGGTTGCTGGGGAGCCTAAGGTCTCTTCCAAACATCGTTAGAGATGGAGAAAATCCGTTGGTCTCTTGAGTTGCACCCCCGTATGCCAACAGAAGCGGTGAAAGTTTCTGATCCCCATCTTGCTGGTTACAAGATTTTGAGATTGGTTGTTGATAAGAGAACGCCGGTGTTCCAGATTTGAACTTCGTTTCGGATGAACGTCGTCTGCTCTCCGGACATGAACTTCCAGAAAGAGCGTTCCCATTCTCATTCAACCGAACATCATCTTCAGTAAGATTTTCTGTGATTGCGTCCGAATCATCCGCGGGTGCAGCTGATAGATCACGGGTCCTCCGTTCGATGCTTGTAACAGGGGCACGGATGTCGATTCCCTCTTCACTAACTTTGTCCATTTCCACATGAACCACTTCCTGGGAGGCTTTCTTCGGTTCTCTTTCCGAGGCTGGAGAGGTACTTTTCATAGATGTGGACTCTTCAGCATTCTCTACGACATTGTCTTCATGAGCCATAATCCGATATACGTACAGCTCTTTCATGTCTAGATCATGCAAAGGAACTTCGCCTCTCCATGTTTGCAGCTTGCTTTTCTCAAAATTCAGCGTAATTCCATTTTTCTTCAAAAAGTCTAGTTCGAGAATGCACGGATCTACAATTTCGGCAACATAAACGGTGTGCTTGTAGGTGTTAAATCCAAGGGCAATGTCCACTTCCAATTTCCCATGCACAGAGATATTACCACCGGACACAGTTTGTAGCGAAACAGAGGGCGCTGTGTAGAGGAGTCGGCTGTTCAGGCGACGAGCCACGTCCGTCCTTACGATCGTTACATTCGCTCCCGAATCGACGATTAGACGACATGGAGTTCCGTTGATCTCCCCCTTCACGAATAAACCCTGGTTTCCTCCTTGTCGGGATGAAACGTGGAAACGACTGGTCGGGGCTTCACCCGTTCTACATTGCAGCTTCTGCCCTGCGAGATGGCATCTTCTTAGATTCAGTTGTTGAGATTCCGTGGTAGTGTTATCCCTTCTCTTTTTCAAATCAAGGCAGTTACGTCGTAGATGCCCTTCCCGTTTGCAGTGAAAGCAAATGACTCTGGTCTTTCGATCCCTGGCTCCGGGATAGCTTCTCGTCATTCTAGCAATTTTGCTATCCAGTTCTCGAAGCTTACTGGTGACAAAGTCAGAAGAATCCTCGGCTAATGCTCCACGAACATATCGTCGGTCTTTTCCAGAAGCTAGCTGCGCGGCTTCCACTCTCATGGCGTACACGAGGGCCGACTTCAGGTTTTTGTTTTGGGATAACCTTACCGCCTGCTGCACATCGGGATCTTGAATAGCGTCGATGAAAAACTGCAGAGAAAGATAGTCTCGTACATCCCGGGGACAGTCTGGGAAAGCGAGGAGCGACAGTCTTTCTATATCTGACGCCAATTCTTGAAGAGTTTCGTTAGCCTTCTGCTGTCTCACTTTCAATTGCAGTCTGTTGTAATCCTTTAGATGCTGCTCCCCAAATCTTAACTCCAACGCACTTGCCAGCGCCACGAATTCTCCCCTCTTCTCTTCAGGTAGTGTCTGTAAAATGTCAGCAGCTTCACCTCGAAGAGATGCTGCGAGATGGAATGCCTTCGAAGTATCGTCCCAACCACTCGCAAAAGCAATAATTTCAAACTGCGTTTGATAAACGCGCCAAGACGACCTCCCATCAAAAGTGGCTACTTTGATGTTGGAACGTGGCTCAATGAAGGGAGTGGAAACATTATCCCATTTAGGCGTTGCAACGGTCATAGCTTCCCCCGTTTCAATTTTCCGTAGCCTTTCTTCAACAACGTCAATGAATCTGTCTTGCTCTTCCTTTAAGGTGGAAACTTTTTCTTGCATAGTGGAAACTTTTCCGTTAAACTCCTCAAACTTTTCATCAACTTCCTTTCTTACTGCATTGAATACTTCTTCTTTCACGGATAGCAGAACATTTGAGGTAGTTTCTATTATGGTTGATTCCACCATTGAGGCTAGCTCCATCTTCATTTCTTCTTTGATTTCATTCACTGCTGCAGATGTTGTTTCACACTTGGCGGCTAAAGCTTTAATGTCACCCGTAATCGCGGCAGCGAATTCAGCATTGGTAGCTTCTTGACGGGCTTGACCGGCGGCAATTGCAGCGGCGGTGGACTCATGGCCGGCTTTCATTTCGGCTGCGGTGGTTTCTTGTTGGGCCTTCATTTCTTTTATTTCGGCTGAGGCGGTTTCTTGGCAGGCTTTCATTCCAGCAAGCATTTCCATCAACTGCTTCATTTGGTCTTCCATCATTCCTCTAGTAGTCGGCATTCAAGATGACTTGACCCCACTTCTGACACCACTGTTATGAATTTTTCCTCTGAGGCAATGATGGCACAGTTTTTAAAATAAAAACTAATATTTATTTTCTTCAGAAAACTCACAAAATTTATTCACAGATAACAGTGCAATCACTTTTAATCTTTAATACAAGCTTCAACAAGAACAGCTTCGAATATAGCGATCATACAAGCTCACTCCAGTAGGTCAACAAAGCGATCACGATCAGCTTTCAACGAAGTCCGAAGTCAATCTGAAAACTTTCCCGTTCTCCAGTCTTTTATATACAAGCGCGTGAGACATTCTCGAAATTTCCAGCCAATTCATCGGAAAAGAAATATCTCGAAACTTCTCGATTGCTTTAGGTTTTGCCACCTTTTTCTAACTTGTATAATCGCTATTAATTAATAAATAAAATAAGATAAAAATAAATTACAATAGAATTTTGAAATAATACGTCACTATTTACAATATATACAGACAATTTGTGCAACAATATGCTTTATAACTTTCTTGCTAAGTAATTCGAAAAATATATCGAATTTCAATAAAATTACTGATGAAAATTGGTTTGCTTCATTTTGCTAATAGAATTGCTTATTTTGTTTTAAGGAAAACATTCTTAGAAAACCTATGTATTTTACAAAGTGATACAAATCTGAAAACACTAATTTATAAATCTAACAAATTTTAGAAACTGTAAAAAAAAAAAAATTCTCTAACTCAAATTTGCTCAAGTATAAAACTTTGAAAAACTAAGTAATCATTTTAGCAAGTCAGGCGATTACGAAGTCGAAATCCCATCGCTTAGCAAAATCTTGTTCAAGAATGTTCCTGGCCCGCTTAGGGAAAGAAAGCGCCATCTCGCGGCGGCTCCTGTTAAACCCATGATGAAGACGCTTTTTTTTTTATATATATGCGAACTGTTTTTTTGCAGTTAATACATATGTTAACTCTCTTTAAATATGTCAATGAAAAGTCATGTCATTCAATACGTGTCAAAACCAGTTGTTCTCAACGGTTTATATTGATAGAATCAATATAAATCAAATGATCAATATCAATCAAATGATAGAAAATTCGACGACAATTACAAAATGACAAAACAAGAAATATTTCCATCTATAAATGTTACAATTCCATTCTAAGTAATCATTAATCCGTGCTTTCATTGTTCATTCAAACGTTTTCAGTTCAACCAGTGCCGATTTTCACCCTATCTGTGACTTTTGATATAAAAAATTTCCGGAGGGATTCCTGGTCCCATTCCTTTCACAGTCTCTATATGGAATGTGGTTTTATTTCATTCATTTGTTTTAGCTACTTATCCATCCAAACAGAAAAGTTATTTTAAGACTACCCTATATGGTTATTTAAAAGGCAAAAGTTAACCGAAGTGACTGGTTACAGCATCTCTTAGCGGCAAAATAGGCAATTAGCGTTCCAATGTCTGAAAAAATGTGTACGAAATAAATGAAAAACGAAAAATAATCAATTCCAATTTTGCACTGCAGCATCATTTTTTTGGAGAAATTCCATCTTTTCACAATCGTTTTTGTATCTGTTACGAAAAGAAGTAACTGAGAAATGAAGTTTTTAGCAAATAGCAAGCTCCAGCTTTTTCCTAAACTTGCTTATTCGGAATGGATGGCCATATATGTTTCAGTTAGCAACTAATGTTTAGACTCAGGGACTCAGGGTTGTAATAATAGCATAAGGTGTAATTTTCTTGAATACTGCAATTGCAGTTTTTAACCTAGGCTCATTCTTTACAACAATTAGTATCTGTGAATAAATAGTTAAGAATGAGGCAAAAGTATCCAAAAAGGTAGGGGGGGGGGAGGGTCTTAGTTCAAAAGAAAAGGTCACGAGAATCTAGGAACGCGGCAGTGTTCCGCCGCCAAGTCCGATAATAAAGCGGCAGACATTCAAGTGTATATTATTGTGTCGCTCAAATGGAAAATATAAAGGTTGCCTACCTTTATTCACAGCGACGGTTCGATTTCTTCTTGATTCCGACGTCGGGCGGGCTGGCTTAGATCTTGAATAACTAAAAATAGCTAAATAATTCTTGTATTAACATAGATGATCAAATACCAGTAAGACGAACACAACTACGTTTATTTACAAAATCGAATCTCGAACACCCACTTATTTTCCGTTACAGTTATAGATAAATCAGTGGCGCTACAGTTGCAGTTAATTGCGACATCCTCCCACCTTGCGAACTTTGGAAAAAAGTTCGCAACTAACAGTCACTATGTAAAGTCAAAGGTCTAGTTTCTTTACAGGTTTCACTAATCTTCCACTTCTAGTTATCTGGCTGGGACAGTCCAGTGGAGGCAAAGTCTCAATCAATGTAGATCTCTCTTCCTCATCTGCTTCTAAAGGATAAAGTCTCTGGTATGGTCGAACAAGTTCTCCAGTGGCAGTTTTTACCCTAGCAACACGAGGATTCTTATCTTTTCCTAAATAGATCTCTAGGACTTTAGCCATAGGCCAGTCGAGTCTTTTTAGATTGTCGCTTCCCACAAGAACAACTTGACCAACCTTGAGGGTGGTGGGGGATTTGAGTTTGGAGTTTTTCAATTGACCGAGGTATTCTAATCTGAACCTTTTCATTAGATCTTCTTTCAGCTTCATCCGATAGCGGAGTCGTTTATTCAAATGAGTAGAATCGAATATATATAATTCGGGAACAGAGCCGCAACGGATCTCTTGTAGAAATAATGATGGAGTTAAAGGTTGCAGATCTTCTACATCTTCTGAGAGATAAGTAAGAGGACGGCTGTTTATTATGTTCTCTGCTTCGCATATCGTAGTGTAAAGCTCTTCGTAGTTCAGTCGGGCACGTCCAAGTACTCTTCTTAAAATTCGTTTGACGATTCCGATGAGTCGCTCCCACCATCCACCCCACCAAGGAGCGGATGGAGGGATGAAAATCCATTGAATTCTCTTAACTGAAGCCATTTCCTCTACTTTTTGCCAGTCTATGGATTGAAATACGTTGTTAGCACCGGTGAGATTTGTCCCGTTGTCCGAGTAGATATATAAGGGTCTTCCCCTTCTTGACACGAACCTTCGGAAAGCAAGAAGAAATGTTTCAGTATTCAGTGAAAGGACAAGCTCGATATGCACCGCTCTGATGACAGCGCACGTAAAAAGCACAAACCAAACTTTTCCACAGTTCCTTTTAAATACAGTGGTCCCTCTAAATCGATTCCTGTTATTTCAAATGTTGCTGCATCTCTGATACGTTTCTCAGGTAGAGGCGCTGGTACAACTTCTGCTTTCGAAGCTTCAAATCTCCGGCAGTTCTTGCATTTTCTTAAAACTTTTCTGACCGTTCTTCTACATTGTAGAATCCAGAAGTTTTCTCTCAATTGCGCCATCAAAGTGTGTACTCCTGCATGGTGGCTTCTTCTGTGATGCTCTAATATCAGTAAATGAACAACAGGATGCGTGCTGGGGAGGACTATAGGTCTTTTGAAACTTTCGGTGTCTTCTCGTTGTATCAGACGGGTAGTCACACGAATCAAATCTTTATCATCCAACTGTGGTCGCAGGGGCTTCAAGATGGGATTGGAGATGGAAATAAAGGCTTCCCGTTGTATAGCTTTCAGTAGCATTAACTCGGCTAACTCGATTTCTACAACAGTCAATAGCAAATAGTTACGTTCTGAAGCAAGCTTTTTGGCATTAGCACAGAACCTCTTCATCCAGGCAATAGTTCTGATCAACTTGGAGTAAGAAGAAAGTCTGGTGTTATACCAAGGTACCTCCTTTTCTGTGTTTGTAGCGACAGTCTTTCTTCTTTCTTGATTTAAAGTTTCTTCATCAACCTCAATTTGAGATTTCGGCCATTCTTCCCTAGGAGCTCTTAACCATTCTGGACCAAGTAGCCATCTGGTTTCTATAAGGTGTTTGATTGTACTTCCTCGAGAAGGGATGTCCGCTGGATTATATCTGCCTGGTAAGTGATGCCAGTCATCAGGATGAGGCAATTTCCGAATTTCTCTGGTTCTATTGGCGACGAAAGTGGCCCAACAGTCTTCCTTCTTTATCCAGCTAAGGGCGTTACTGGAATCAGTCCAATAATGCGTTTCAATATCTGGTCTTTGAATGTCCTTCTTGACATTCTCAGCTAAGCGAACAGCGATCAAACATGCCAAAAGTTCCAATCGAGGGATCGTGATTGGTTTTAAGGGACATACTCGATTCTTGGCACTGACAAATTCACACGACACAGATTCTTCAGTTTCGACTCGGATGAAAATGCAAACAGCGTAAGCACATTTGCTGGCATCAGCGAATACATGTAAACTACAGTGTCTCAAGGGGAGTTCTCTCTTCAACAACCATCGAGGGATGGAAACGTCTTTCAAAAATGCAATTTGTTTCTTCCAATTCAAAAATGTTTTCGAGATATCTTCAGGCAGTTCTTTATCCCAAATTATGTTTGACCTCCAGCATTCTTGAAGCAGCAGTTTGGGCAACAACGTAAATGGACAGATGATGCCTAGAGGATCATAGATTTGTTGCGCAGTAGCCAAAATTTTCCTCTTCGTGACCGGGCGAAAATCTTCCACCTCGTAATGACTTGTGTTGCAGTACAAAACATCTTTGGAGAGATTCCACGTCAGACCCAAAACTGATACCAAATCTCCTTCTTCGTTTTCTTCTGGCTCATTGATGACATTCGGAACCTGGTCAGACTCTGAAATGCAGTAATTTCTCCTCCATCCTCTCAAATCAAATTTTCCAGATCGTAGTAACTCCCTGGCTTCTTCAATGAACAGCTCACAGCCCTCAACAGTGTCGAAACCAGCAAGACAGTTATCTACATAGAAAGAGTCCATTAACTTCAAGGCAGTGTCCTTAAAGTGAGGAGGAGCCATCTCCAAATGATGTTTCAAGGTGGCATTCAAGAGGAAGGGACTACACTTTAATCCGAAGACAACTCTGCAGTGACGATACGTTTTCAATTTAGTTGCATCACCGTCTTCCATCCAGAGAAATTTTAGATAGTTCCGATCTGATCCAGAAACACTGATTTGAAGAAATGCCTGTTTGATGTCGGCGGTAACAGCATACTGTTTCATACGAAAACGAGTAAGGACTGTAGGAATGAGCTCCATGAAATTAGGCCCCTTGACAAGACATTCATTCAAAGATGGTGATCCTCTGATGTGCGCCGAGGCATCAAAAACAGGCCTAATTTTGGTGGTAGCTGAATTCTTCACGACAGCTCGATGTGGAAGAAAATGTCCAGGTGAAGTAGAATTTTCCAAACTAACTTCTTCGATTATTCCTT
Organism: Linyphia triangularis; assembly: GCA_963978545.1. Taxonomy (NCBI): domain Eukaryota; kingdom Metazoa; phylum Arthropoda; class Arachnida; order Araneae; family Linyphiidae; genus Linyphia; species Linyphia triangularis. The sequence goes on from OZ021730.1 coordinate 35,430,199, forward strand.
CCTTTAGCCATGAATGTAAAACGTTTTGATAAGGTTCCAAAATATTAGCTGCTTTCAATCTAGCAATTGTAGTTTTCAATCTTCTTTCAGCTAATTCTCTCCCTTCAGGAAGATCAGGATGAAATTGGAGCCAAGGAAGTTTTACTTGGTATCTTCCTTCTTCATTAAACTTCAAGTTGCTTTGGAAATGTTCATAAGCTGCCTTGTGTAATTCTACTTCAGTTTGCCGTTCAACTGGATCCGTGATTCCTATTCTGTCTAAACTCCACAAGTCTGGCAAGTTCATGTCCCGAGTGTGCAGGCAAATAATGGACAAACAAGATTCTGAAGTCTGTGTTATTTGTGGAATTTTCCCCATAAGCGTCCAGCCAAGATAAGTACCCACGGCAACAGGTCCAGCATTTAAGTTATGAACTTTCCCATTCAAGAGTTTTCCTGCGACGTCCGCCCCAATCAGTAGATGAATATCAGAATCAGCTTCGCAATAGGAACTCGTAACGACATCAGTCAAATGTATGTCCATCTTACGAAGATCTTTCATCCACGGTCCATGTGGGGTCTTCTTTATATCGCCACATATCTTGTCTTGTTCGAGAGCTTCGAAATTGCAATTATAACTCTCGTCCATACTCGTTAAATACACTCTAATGCAGCGATGTATTTGTTGAGGAGTTTCATGTCCACCAAATAAACTGTGTATAATAAGAAGTTCTCTTACACATTCATAGTTCATTAATTCTACTGCTTTAGAACTTATGTACGAGTGTTGACTGCCTGTGTCGATAAGGGCTCGAATAACGTGTGTAGTGTTTTTACCCCTAAGATATACTTGTAACGTTTGCAATAATACTTCTGCTCTATTAGATTGAGTCGACAGAGCTTGATCTTTATTCTGAATACTATTTGATTCTTCAACAACTTTAAAAGTGCCTATCTTGCCTTCACGAAACGTATTTGGACACATAATTGTACAATGAAATTTGTGGCAACAAAAACACTTAATTTTACTGTAGCAATGCTTAGATAAATGGCCTTTCTTCAGACACTTAAAACAGCATGCTGCCTTCCTAACTAGATCACGCCTTTCATCTAAACCCATACCTTTTGCTTTATTGCAATCAGCGGAATTATGTTTCTTAAAACAGAAAATACAGGAATTTTCATTATTTTCATTGGTATTCAATAACCCTGAAGCAGTCGGAACATTGCAATTATTTTCACTAACACATCGCTTGAGAGATTTTCTATGTGTTTCTTTTCCATAATCAAAAGAATTTTTAGCTATCGCTAATCTTTGTTCACCATCTACCTCAGACTTCAAAAATTCCATAAGTGCAGTTAATTTATTTATATCCTCTTTTCCTTTACTCGTGGATATAACGGAACTAATTTGGCGCTCCCATATTTTCAAAATTTCGTCGGGTAGACAACTTTCAACAAGGGGGTACAACATGGCAGCATATTTATCCGAAGTAACACCCAACATGCCTAAAGCTCTTGAATATGCTTCAATTTTATCATAAAGTGTAACCAAACTACATTTATTATGATTCAAAACTAAAGTTAACAACTCCCTCATATAAACTTCAATCAAAAGTGTTAGAATATTTAAATTCAATATTTCATGTTACTCTATTTTTAAGCCACTACCTATTATTCCATTATACAGCATTTGTACAACTCAACTCTGTTCACCTGTTTTTAAGTTTGAAAAAAAAAATCTTCTGAAAATAAAATAACCCTTTTTCATCTAAAATTTATTTCTGAATTATTTCAAGTCCAATAGATTATGAGACTGAGTGTAGTTTTGAAATATTTTTAAAGAATTTGAAATTGATTACTAAAGCAGAAGTTTTGATTCAGATTACACTGAAGACAAAATGGCAGAAGGAGCTCGAATATCAATTACAAAACTAAATAATTCAAACTACCAAATTTGGAAGTATAAAGTGGAACTTCTATTAATTAAAGAAGGACTCTGGAATATTGTAGAAAATCCGAAACCTGCGGATGCAAATGAAGATTGGATTACTAAGGATGGAAAGGCTCGGGCTACCATCGGACTTTTAGTAGAAGATAACCAACTGTGCCATGTGAAGAAACACAATACAGCCAATGGTATGTGGAATTCTCTTCTCAACTATCATCAAAAATCAACATTGTCAAACAAAGTCAACTTGCTGAAACGCCTGTGTAGTTTGAAACTGGATGAACACAGTGATATGGAAGAACACATCAACACTATGACAGATCTAATTGATCAACTGACTGCATTGGGTGAAAATTTGGCGGAACCTCTAACTGTAGCATTATTGTTGAGCAGTTTCCCTGACAGCTATGCAACATTGATTACAGCTTTGGAGACCAGACCGGAAGCAGATTTGACACAAGAACTGGTTAAAAATAAGTTGATCGAAGAAAACAGAAGAAGAAAAGAACAGAACAATGGAAGCCAGCAAAGCCATGAAAAGGTATTAAAGGTCAATTCTACTGTTCAGAAGTATACAAACAAAAGAAGCTGTTTTTTCTGTAAGAAGCCAGGCCACGACAAGGTAGATTGTCGAAAGTATAAAGCATGGTTACAACGGAAAGGAACAAATCAGCAAGAAAATCAACATACAGCTAAGAAAGTAACTTTAGCAGATAACAGTTCAGAAATTACAATCAGCAATGAAGAACATATTTGTTTTATCTTGGGTGAAACAGAAACTCTTACGTGGTATATTGACTCTGGTGCAACTTCCCACATGACCAGCAACTTTGATTTCTTTACAGAACTCGATGAAACCATTCAAGATAAAGTCTACCTTGCAGATGGACAAATCATAGTGACCAGTGGAAAGGGTGAAGGCTGGATATTTTATGAAAATGACCAGAACCAAGTAAGTAAAATAAAAGTTCAAGATGTCCTTTATGTGCCACAATTACATGGAAATTTATTATCTGTCAAGAAACTAGTTGATAAAGGATTTAAAATTGACTTTAGTAATGGACAGTGTACTATAAAGTTAAAAGAAAAAACTATTGCTGTAGCAAATACTAAAAACAGTTTATATGTATTAAATACACAAAAGGCATTAAGTGCAACTGATTGCAATTCTTTCTGTATACATGAATGGCACAAAAGATTAGGCCATCGAGATATTCAAGCTATAAAGAAAGTGGCGAATAAATATTTAGCCACAGGATTAAAGATAAAACCTTGCAAACACACTGATGTATGCGAGATCTGCATTAAAGGGAAAATGACGAAAACATCGTTTCCAAAGAAATCGACAACAGAAACCTCAGAATTGTTTGAGTTGGTTCATTCGGATGTTTGCGGACCGATTCATGTTGCAACACCAAGTGGAAATAGATATATACTTACACTAATCGATGATTTTAGCAGGTATACTAAAATTTATTTGTTGAAGAATAAGTCGGAAGTTTCAAGAAACATAATTCATTATGTGAAACAGGTTCAGACTATGTTCGGGAAAACACCAAAGTGCATAAGATCAGACAGAGGTGGTGAATACATGAATTCTGAAGTGGATAAAATCTTTATTGATGAGGGAATACAGAGACAAACCTCGGCACCATATACACCTCAGCAGAATGGGACTGCGGAACGTAAGAACAGATACCTTATTGAAATGACAAGATGTTTACTTCTAGAATCAGGTCTTGAAAATAAATATTGGGGAGAAGCTATTCAGACTGCCAACTTCCTACAGAACAGACTGCCAACAAAACACCATAAAGTTACACCCTACGAGTTATGGCATGGAGAAAAACCAAGTCTGGAGGTAATCAAGACATTTGGCATTAAAGCTTACACTCTAATCCCAGAAGGACTAAGATTAAAGTTAGACAACAAAGCAAAATTGATGACATTTGTGGGTTATCAAGAGGGATCTAAAGCCTACAGATTGTTAGACAGAAAGACCAACAAGATTACCATCAGTAAACATGTGAAGTTCGTAGACGATTTCGAGTCTGAAAGTCAAAAGGAAGCCATACCAGACAATTTAGTTGAAGAAGAACCATGTCAATTCGAACTTGAGGGGGAGACCAACTCTTCGGCATATTTTGATTTTGAGGAAACAGAAGAACAAATGAAACAGATGAAGAAACCAATATGCTCAGAAGATCAAATCGAGTTAGAAAAGCACCTGAAGGATTAATTGAAACAATCCAAATGGCTAAGGAAGGTGAAACTCAAGAAGCAGAACCAAAAACATATGAAGCAGCGATCAAGTCTAAAGATGCTGAATCTTGGAGTAATGCAATGAAAGAAGAAATAAATTCACTGAAGGAAAGCAGAACTTGGGAATTAACAAAACTTCCACCAAATAAAGAAGCAATAGGCAGCAAGTGGGTTTTCAAGGGAAAAATTGATGAAAACGGACATGTAGACAGATTTAAGGCCAGATTGGTTGCGCAGGGATTTTCTCAAAAATTTGGCGAAGAATATGATGAAGTTTTCGCACCTGTTGTACGCCAGACTACATTTCGAACTTTGTTAACTATTGCAGAAAAAAGAAAAATGGAAGTTAATCAGTATGACATTCAGACAGCATACTTAAATGGCGATCTACTTCATGATGTATACATGAAACAGCCAAAAGGATATGAAGAACCAGGAAAGCAACATCTTGTTTGTAAACTTCAGAAGAGTTTATATGGTTTGAAACAGGGTGCAAACGAATGGAATAAGAAACTCCATGACAGTTTCATGAAAATGAGCTTCAAACAGAGTAAGACAGACCCATGTCTATATTCGAAACATTCAAATGGAGCCTGGACCTATATTCTTGTGTATGTTGACGATCTGATTGCAGCCAGCAAAGAAAGTTTAAACTTAAGGGAATTTGAATTGGAACTTATGAAACAATTCAAAATGAAGAACCTGGGACATTTAAATTTTTATTTGGGTTTACAAATTGATCGAGATGATGATGGACTTTTCTATTTGCATCAAACAAACTACATCAATCGAAAAATAAAGGAGTTTGGGTTAGAGGATTCGAAACCATCAAGAATACCTCTGGAGCCAGGATACTTAAAGAGAAATGAAGTTGAAGATCCATTGGAAACAAATACAGTCTATCGAGCAGCTATAGGATCACTACTTTACATTTCATCTAATACAAGACCAGATACATCAGTTAGTACATCAATTCTAGCTAGTAAAGTTAGCAGACCAACTCAAAGTGACTGGACAGAAGTTAAACGAGTATTTCGATACTTGAAAACTACAGTGCACAAAAGACTAAAGTTAGGTTCAGATCTACACAGTGAAACTACCATTTTAGAAGGGTATGTGGATGCCAATTGGGCAGGATCTGAGGGAAGAAGATCACAGAGTGGTTATTTGTTCCAACTATATGGAGGGACAATATGTTGGTCAAGCAAGATACAGCCATCAGTTTCTTTATCGAGTGCAGAAGCTGAGTATGTAGCTCTTGCAGAATCAGCACAAGAAGCTATATGGTTAAACAGACTATTGAGGGATTTTCATGAAGCAGCTACGGTACCTATAACCATATTCGAAGACAATCAGAGCTGCATCAAAATGCTTACGAGTGGAAGGTTTAGTCAGTGCACCAAACACATTGACATTAAGTATCATTTTGTTCGTGAACTTGTAACTAATAATTTTCTGTCGGTATTATACTGCCCAACTGATGTCATGAAAGCTGACTTATTGACGAAGCCTCTTGAAGCAGTTAAGACTGCAAAATTTTCAAAAGGAAAGGGGTTGGTAGGATAGAAATATTGAGGGGGAGTGTTAGAATATTTAAATTCAATATTTCATGTTACTCTATTTTTAAGCCACTACCTATTATTCCATTATACAGCATTTGTACAACTCAACTCTGTTCACCTGTTTTTAAGTTTGAAAAGAAAAAATCTTCTGAAAATAAAATAACCATTTTTCATCTTAAAGTTATTTCTGAATTATTTCAAGTCCAATAAAAAGTTCATTTTTCCCAAAGCGCGATTTCAGGCATTCAACTGCTAGCGGATAGTTTTCATCTGTGGGAGGGTAGCTTTCTACAAGTTCACGAGCACGTGACCCCTCGGCTGTACTCTGTATAAGATACACGAATTTATCTCCAGCCGATAAATCAGAATCCTCGTCGATTTTCTTAAACAAACTCCAAAACCCAATCCACCCTTTTATCGATTCATCGTACTTGGGTAACTCTATTTTTGGAAGTTTTACTGTTCTTTTAAAAACGGCATCTAGTTCGACATTAGACGACACACGCGCAGACATATGTGGTTGGTTGGTACCTTTCTGCAAACGTTCAACTTTCGTTCGGAGCGAAACAAATAAATCACAATATGAAGTTATTTTTTCATATTCGTTTTCAAGGTCCTCCGGTTTGATTGCAGAATCTTTCGATAGCAAGTGTAGCATCCGATTGTCAGCGGCTTCTAGTTTGGCGAATTTATCGCTCAAAAGTGAAATCGAAACATTCAATTCTTCTAAATCTACCGTTTCCGAACATAAAATTTCTTCTACTTTCTTTGCTGACCTAGTAAAATTGGATCTTAATGGAGCTCTATACTTTGTGAGCTCGTCTTTACTAAATTCATCCATGTTTCCTAATTAATATAGCCCTTTTTAATAACCCGACGTCCCTGTTCGGGCGCCAGAAAATGTGTCGCTCAAAAGGAAAATATAAAGGTTGCCTACCTTTATTCACAGCGACGGTTCGATTTCTTCTTGATTCCGACGTCGGGCGGGCTGGCTTAGATCTTGAATAACTAAAAATAGCTAAATAATTCTTGTATTAACATAGATGATCAAATGCCAGTAAGACGAACACAACTACGTTTATTTACAAAATCGAATCTCGAACACCCACTTATTTTCCGTTACAGTTATAGATAAATCAGTGGCGCTACAGTTGCAGTTAATTGCAACAATTATGTTGACAGAGCTTAGGCACGTTTTCGACCCCTCACAGCTCAGCTTCTATTATAGCTAGAACCCTGATTTTTTTTGCCATCGTGTTGCCCCGGGTGAGTAGAAGAAAAATAACAACATAACTGTTAACATTGAACAAGGGAACATGGTAAAAAAATCTTTTGAAAATCGCCGAAGTCACCGGAATTTTGTTCTTCTTTCGTTTCTTCTGGTTCTGACCAAAACTTTAGCTAGGGCTACAGCCAAAAATATTTGATCAATTTTGACCATTTTTTTCTTTATTATTCTTCTCAGCTTGATTAGAGGAAGTGCCATTTGTATGTTTTGATGGATAGGAGGGTCTGTACACCCCGGAAATGATCCCGATGCTTGGGAATTTTAGCCTAGCTTATAGCTTAAACACTTTAATATATTTAGGCCATTCTTTTTTTATTCCTCGCAGATTGATTAGAGGAAGTGGTTTTTGTATGAATTAATGCGTAAGAGTGTTTGTACCCCCCTCCCCTCCCCCCAGAAATGATCCCGGAAGTTGGGAATATCAGCCCGGATAATGATTGATTAAAACAAGTCAAAGGATTTCGGATATTCATCTTTTGCTCAATTTCAAGAAGTGACATTGACACTTTAAGTTGAATAGTGTAATTAATAGTCTAAGTAACAGTAAAACTGTGTAAGTAGAAAAAAGTAAAAATTACTTATTGCTTATTACCGAAAAAGTCAAATTATTACCAAAAATATCACCAAACTGGCAATTTTTTTTTTAAGTATTGAAAATAGGAAAACAAAAATTGTAAATTACACTGATCCATGTCAAACTTAAATGCTGTGACCAGTATTAAAGAGTAATTGAAAGTTTGGCAATGTTCCACACTCCTAATCTTTGAATTTTTATGATCAAGTGTGACGCTATTGCGTATTAAATATGTTTTGCGGAGATTACTCAAAGAGATATTAGTCATATGATGGTAAGGTTATACTGTCGTATTTGGCAATGGTTAAATCCGAATTTATGTGAATAAAATGCAATCAAGCAGTTTGGGGGAAAAAAGTATTTTGACTTAATATTTGAGTAACTTGAAAACGTTGGCAAATTTTTAAGGGATGGTCATTTAATGAGAAAAAAGTAATGGAAAGCAAGGGTCGACTGCAGTTAAAAGTTAGCAAAGTCTACAAAACGAATCGATATCTTCCCAAAAAAAAAAAAAAAAAAAAAAAAAATAGACGTTTAAAAAAAAAATCGAATCTGCCAAGTTTCAGCCCGATTCGATGACGGCAAAGGGGTAAGTTATGCCTCCGCAGATTTGCAAATTAAAAAAAAAAAAGAAAAAGCGCATTGAGCAGAAATTTTTGTGTTTATGGCCTTTTCGAAACATTTAGAATTGAATAAAAAAATAAAACAAAAATGTTGGAATGAGGAACTTGCACAAGTGAGGAAAATGAATATTTTTTTGTATTTTCTAGTGTTATCCAACGAATATATTTGAGCAGTGCATTTATTTTTTATCTTTATGTTTTCAATTAATCAAAAATCGAGTTTGAAATTAGCCGAAATCAAAGCAAAAGTCACGTGACCAAAAATGCATAAAAAAACCGTGACGTGGTTACGCAGAGATAAAGTCTCAAAAAGGAGAAACCTTAGTAATTCCTCGTCTATTTTTCCCACCAAATCGCAAAGTGAAAAACTAAATATTTTTTTAACTATCTATCTGAGCTCAAATTTTTGGAAAGAATGGTATCGTTTTTCATGATTTTTTCTCTACTTTTATTTAAAAATAAAACCAATAAACGTGAAAGTTCCTCATTGAATAAAAAAATAAAACAAAAATGCGGGAATTATCCATAATGACCAAAGTAGCCATGTTTCAATGTTTTTAAGGGAGTTGGTAACCTCTATGCCGGTAATGTTAATTTGGCACATTTCATGTACCTGTTTCTCAGAAAGTAATTGACATAAAAGCCTTAATTTTTTCAGGGCATTTAACTGACACTTTTTATTTTACTGAAGTTAGCTTTTGATTTTAATTCACTTACTATTTTTTCTAAATGAATTTTTGTGAAAGTTAAGAGACAACTGAACTCCATTTCCTTTAATGTTTTCGATGATATTAAACTTCGACGAAAACGCTTTTCAACTTTCTGCTAACATTTTTTTTTAATTATTGGCCGAAATTGAACTATTAAGCAAAAGATGAATACTCATAAAGCAGGACATAAATTTTGGCAATTCATGTCCTTGTCCATGTTACTGTCAATTGCTATGGGAACATGACATTGTGATTGGCTAATGGAACATGAAAATCAGAATTATATTTTAAACTTGCATTGTGATTGGTCATAAGCATATCACAACTGTTGCCAAAAAATTTGACATTGATAAGTACTCAAAATTTCAGTTTCGTATTTTCTTTAATTTAAAAACATCGAAACACTGGCTACTTTGTTTATAATTATTACAATGGTAAAAAAAAAAAAAAAAAAAAAAAAAAAAAATAACGAAATAGGCGAAATCTTTTTCGATAATTCTTACATTATAACTTGGGGCAAGTGAAACAGAGGAGGAACAGTCATTGATGGGCAATGTTCAAAGAAAGGGAACTCATTGTTGGAGGAATTTGTTTTTCGTTTACCCACAATTTAAGGATTATTTTTCCAACGTTACACCGATGTTTTTTTATAAACTAATCGTTAAAAGGCGATATTTTTCGCAACATGAACTAAAATTTTTTTGCATGAAAATTAATGTAGAAATCGTAAATCTATATTTTTTATGCATTTTACCTTGACGATTAGTAAAATGAAAAAATGCTGCTTCAGTCCTAACCATATACTGTGAAATTGTAATTAATGGTTTTCTATGTTTATTTTATTTGTTTTCTTAAACAATATTTCACTAGAACAATTTAATATCCAGAATTCTCAAAGAATATCTTAGCCAAACTGTTTAATTATACAAATTCTCAAAAAAAAAAAAAAAAAAAAAAAAAAAAAAAATCCCAGCAATCTAATTACCCAAATACAAATTATCACAACCAAGAGATGTAAAAAAAGAAATGATTTTTGCATCGATTTTTTGAGGCTTTTTATTTTGACAACACGAACAATCGTAAAACATTTTTTGAAATGTTTACAAAGTTGAAGAGTGCAATGAAATAAAAAAAAATTAGCAATTTTCCTTGAGATTACGGTGAGAGGTATAGAGGCTTTATCCTTATCTAAGTTTTATTATTAAGAAACTGAAAGAGTAAAAAAAAAAAAAAAAAAAAAAAAAAGCTATCGAACAATTTTTTCTGAATCAAGTTTGAAAAACATTTATTTGTTTTTCATCAACTTGGGCCAAAAAATTTAAGACTCACGCATTTCGATGACGTATTGGACTTCTAAATACCACGGGTTATCATGTCCTAACTATTTACACTCACAGTGAACGGTAATTTGAAATTACAGCTAAACTTTATTTTTTATTTACCATTTTTGTAATCTAAATGATCTCATCCAAATTGAATGACGTCACGTAATTAACTTCTATTTGATAAGAGTTTGATACTTCAATTGGAATCTGGCAACATCGCATATCGTTAAATAACAGTCATTAGAAGATTTTTTTTTTTTTTTTTTAGAACATTTCATTGCTAGAGATTTGTTTGAAAGAGAAGTAGGTTTGTTATTTAGTATGGTATTAGAAGACTTACTTGAACTATCCAATAAAGCGGAAACGATTATTCATTGCAACACAAATTGTGAAACATTTGCTATATTATGTAATGAATTTAAACAAAAAGCAATGGAGATCATTGCATGTAAAACAATCAAAGAGCTGTCTTTGAAAGACGACGGATTGGATTTAAAAATTGATGGAATCTCATCAAAAATGTGCTTTGAACCTTTGGAGGAGTACAGAGTGCATCTGCATTCAAATGACAAAACCAAAGATCTCGCCAAAGATGAAAAATACAACTCTGCCTGCTCAAACGATGGCAACACGGTAAGAATTATTAATGATGTAATGGTAAACAAAGACGCTTGTTTTAATTATGGCATGGAAAACAAAGATTCGGGTTTTTATAACGATGTAGATTCTTTACCTCAATCTCCGCTGAATGCTTCTGGTAATAATTGCAATTTCGAAGATTTTCCATATCGTAAAAGTTTTACTTCGATGAGAAACTTACATGCCGAAAGTACTCTTATTTTGACTTCCAAAGAGAACTCGCACGATGCAAATGATAATGAACACAAAGATGAGAATTATTTTTTTGAGGAAATTAGAAATGTGGATATTTTGGAGGAAATTGAAGAGGACAACGAAGATTTCTTCTCCATTAGGACAGTTACCGTTTCGACGGTGGTTAAAACATCGGGATTATATTGTAATTCATCCGAAGAAAATGTGCCGAGTGAAACTGACCAAGTTTCTAAAGAAAGTGTAAACGAGCAAGCCGCTAGTTTTTCGAATGTAAATGAGTCGCTGGTGATTGATGGTCTGAGAAATGGTGTTGAAAAAAGTCCCAAACGTTTAGATTGTAATAAAGATAAGGGATTATTAAACTCTCTAGATGACATAAGCACATTACGCCAATCCGTCTCTCGTGATAAAGTGGGCAACTATAATGCTCTTCAAATTTATAATGTTAAAGAAATTTATAGCCCCCCACAACTCAACGATGAAGAACAGCTAAGTACTTCAACACCTGAATTTGATTTCCCTTTAGTTATCGATACGCCACCGAACGCTTTTAGTTCCTGCGTTGATGAAAGTGATAAATTGCCTCATTCTTCCGAAAATGATATACTTGTAGTGTCCATATATTCTTTGGATAGTTCTACTCAAGATCTGAATCCGAACAGTAATTCTGAGAACATTGAAGAGGACTTTGGGATTGTGTCTGAAGTTTACAATAAACAAACTTTAAAGAGTAAGGCTTTCAATACAAAAAATGAATTTTTACAAAAACTGTCCCTCGTTCCTAGAGTTGTCAGTGAAAGTGAATACGCTGATGAAAGTATTATTTTCATTGAGGATAATGAGACTGCTTCTGCACGTGACTCTAGCATTTGTATTGTTAGTCCAACTGTCTCAAATCTTGAAAATGATATAAATTGTATTGATCAGGTACCTACTAGAAAAGGCATATTAATAAACACTCCCAATAAATCAAATTCGGTTGCAATGTTATCGATTTCAAGTTCCGAGGGGGCCAAATGCATGAAATCCGAAGAACAGCAAGCTTTGCATACTAGAATGAGTGCCCAAGCATCGGTTGAAATTCTCAATTTAAACAACAGTTTTTTGGAATGTCAAAACAGTTCTAATTCTACCATCGAAACAAGAGTTTTATCTAAAAATCCAAATCAATCAGAAAATATGTGTATTAAAAATTCCAAAAGTCAAAAAAATGGAAGCGTCGTCCAGGATTGCAAGTTTATTTGTAACTCCTTAGCAGAAATAAGTAGAAGTCCTCATAAATTGAGATCGACAGAAAAAAGCTGCTCTAAGAATTACAATACGAAGAAACGGAAGCATAAAGTTAAATACTATTTAGAAACGCCTGATTCCAAGAAGCGACGTTTGGGCTGCGAAAAAGGGCAAAAGAAATCGACATCTAGTCCCATAATTGAGAACACAGCTTCAAGGCATAATTGTTCGTTATCTCTGGAACTTAGATCTTCTACAAGCAGAATGTTGTTATTAAACAAGGTTGATGAAAAGAAAAAGTTGCGAGAAGAAAAAGTAAGGCGAACTCGAGAACGCCGAGAGAAGTTGGAAAGGCAGAGGAATGAAAAAATTCGTTTAAGCGAAGAAAAAAGATATAAAAGATTTGAACAGCACGAAGAATCACTAAAGAAAAAATTCGAAAAAGCGAAGATTAAAGGAGTCCAGAAAAAAAGACTAAAAATTGGCTCTGGAGTATTGACGGAAGCTGATCCAAGTAAAGAAAATCGTACATATTTAGTTCCAAGTATTCAACCGAAAATAAAAGACTTGTCACCTATCGAGAATTTTAATGAAAATAACGTGGACCGTTCTAGTAATGAGGAAGTCGCATTGCTGTATAGTAATGACAAGAAATTATTTTCAAAGCAAAGCGTAGTTTTAGTAGACATAGTAAAGTCGTCTCCACATTTATTTCAACCACAAACTGCTTCTAGATTCGAAGATGCTGTAACACCAAAACTAATTGATAATTACATAAACGAATCAAATGAAGATAAACTTTCTGAAAATATACATCGTACGGATACCATTCAGCGAGATTTTGGTGCATCTAGGCATCATAGAAGAAGACAACTTAAATCAAGAAAAATAGCCGATGAGACAAACAGAAAGAAAATTAAGTCTCCTAATGGTTTCAACTTGAAGAGAAACAAACTTATGACTTTTTCCTCAGAGCATGATCATGGTATAAAACCAGGCACATTACTGAAATTGGGTTCTGAAAATAGTATTCGTGCCCAGAAATTTCGTGCCAAACAAAGCACAAGAAAACTTAAGAGTTCGAATGTACCTCTCCAACAAATTGAAGCAAGAAATGAAGTAAATCGAAAAGAAAAAGGTTTTCCTGTGACCGGATGCATTGAAATTCCGTATGATGATATAAAACTGAAAATGCGACCAAGCGTCATTTTGAAACAAATTGATGATTTCTCTGCTCATTTTCTAAGTGTAACCAGTTCTGGAAGCCCATTAAATAATGCAGCTGAAAAAGGGAAAATTCAGATAAATGCAAGTCCTTCAAATGTTGATCCAAAGCTCTTTATCACAAAACCATGCAACCTTCTCAAAGATATTAGCAACAAAAATAGTAAAGATGTCACAGAAATTAGCAAAAATAATTTGAATCAAATTGCTTTGAAAGCTAAGAAAAAACATCTGAAAACTAAACCAGGCGGCAAGAAAGCACAAAAGAAGAAAACGAAAGACTCTAATTCTAATGAAATTCCTGAAAAATCGGACGTTTCTGCCAATAATGAAGATAACTTTTATAATTATGAATTGTCGGACATCAATGATGATTCTTCAAATGAATCCGAAAGTATTTCTAAGAACAAAAAAATTCCTCTTTGGGCATGTGGAATTTACCTTAAGAAAGCACTTATACAGCAGTACTATGAACGTCCGAATTTTGATGAGATTTTCGGAAATGTTGATGAACATCGTGAGATTGACTTAGTAGATATGTTTTGTGTTGATAAACCATACTACCATCGTAGAACAAGTTCAGCTAATTGGGAGTAATACCAGTTTTTCAACCTGTGAGCAATTAATTATAACGAATGTGGGGTTAGGATTTTAGTCTTCAGTTTTTTTTCTTTTCTTCTCCAATTTTACTTTCTGGACCTTGCTTGTTCTTTAATGCTATTGCATAGTTTTGAGATTGTTTCCCAAGATACATTTATCTTCGTCATAGCTTTGATTATCAAGTAATTCCTATAGAGTATACATTTTATGTAAAAGACAGGTCAAACAAGTGCTGAATATTATTTAGTAAGTGTAAAGCATAATAGGTCAAGTGACTGTTTTGTATTCATTGAACATTAATTTGAAATTTTTACAGTAGTAAAGAAATATTAGTTTATGGTCATTGCAGTCTGCTGGATTTATTTAAGCCGGAGAGAGGGGCAGATTAATCTGAACGATTTGAAATTCAAACAATCAGATGAATCTTTTCAACTTTCCAATCATTAAGCGTGCATTCATTTTCGGTAACCCATGTTCATTATTTTTCAACTGAAAATCGAATCGTTGATAATCCCTTCGTCATATATTTTTTCTCGTTTGAGTCCTGGTGTCCAATTGGAAGGATTCTCAAAACTGTTACTTCTTCAATTGTGTAATTTTGAATTTGGGTATTTTTTAAGAAAGTCATGAATGTACATTAATGAGTAATGATGCAGTTAAATTGCCATAAGTCCGATTAAAATTAGAATGGTTGGCGAGAGGTAAAAAGTAACGATTCAAAATAATGAACGATGGCTATCGAAAGGAAGCTCTGGTTCATTATTTAGCAGATTATTAATGCTTTGGATTAAAGTTTTCATTTGTAATCTTTCGTATTAATTTGAGTGACACATTCGTCTAAATTAAGTTAAATATATCAATAATAAAAAATTATTATAAACTACTCCATTATCTTAAAGTGCATGTTATTCGATTACGTAACTAAAACTGAATGCTAAACATAGTCGCCTTAAGACTATATATACGATTTTATGAAAAAATATACTGCTTGGATACAATTTATTTAAACACAGTTTTTTTTATCTGCAATATTATTAGGGTTTTTGTTTATATCTTTATGGTCAGTCGAAAAATTAAAACGTATGTTTATAAAATATCTAGATATTATTTTATAGAAAAAGTATAATGTTTTTACAGTAACTGTAGAACAATGTACTTTTCATTGCAGTTACTTGGGATATAGTTTAATAAGCTATACTATAGATTTTATCCCGTCAATATTATTACAGTTGATGTTTTTATTTTAACATAGAGTCTCATCAACATTATTGTCATGGCAAAAATGAAAACTTCTATGTTTTTAAAAAATTTCGAGAAATTTTTTCCTAGCTTTAACAAGTATGCTTTTATTCACATAATACCTGAAAGGGCATTTTTATCCAGTAGCATTTTTATTGTTATAGTGAAATGTAAGTGATTAAATTTTGAAATAAAAACTTCTAAGTTCAGTCTTAGAATAAATGTTTTCATTCAATAACTTACTACTTTATTAAAATACTAAATGAAATATTTATGTTCGAAACTGCATTTTTAATTCGGACATACTTTTTTAGTTTTAAAAATTAGGTATTTTCTAAACAACGTTATGAATTTAATTATTATTTTTTTTAACATTGAAATGGTATAGGAAAATAATTATTTGTCTCGCTACACTAGGAAAGTAATTAAATAATTACTACTATAATTACGATTTTATTACTTTTATAATTAAGAATTTCAATGATCGGTTGAATGCTATTTCAGCGCTACTGGATGACGGCAAGTTGGTTTATTAGTATTCCATAAAAGGGATCTTGTAGTGACAGTAACAGCCCCCAAAATTTTATAGAAAACATTGTTGTTGAATCCATCTACCAAATTTCAGTCCGATTGAATGACGGCAAGGGGATTAATTAGGGCCTCCGCAGATTTGCAAGCCATCGACACACACACACACACAAAATCGAATTTTATATAAAGGATTTAAAAAGGATAAAATGCGTACCTAAGAGTAATTAATCTCCGGTCCAGTAGCATTAAAAGAATTTTTACCAACATGTGCCTTAAGAACCAGAGGAACCTGGAATTGATAAATAAAATAAGCAATCACTGCGAAAGGAAGTTAGGTAGTTAAAATGGAAAACGGATTGGACTGTAGCAATAAATGTCTCTAAAAGGGTTTTTGCACGCTTTCTTTTTTGTGTTACATCAGGTACAGATACTATGTATTTACTATTTCACTGCAGTCGATCGCAGACGGAGGAGAGAGAGATCTCTTTCGGTTAAGAATGATGGCATTTAACATGAACGCCGTCAGGAATATGCAAGGGTGTAAGACTAGATTTTTATCAAAATAATTAATTTTTTAGAAATGTTAATAATTATGCATTATAAATTATGCTCTTTGAGAATAGTTAAAAGAAATTCATGGTATATATTTTTTAAAACAGAATTTTCTCATTTTTTAACAGCTATCCAGGAGGCGCGAAAGTCGAGGCCTCAAAAAAATGGTGTCCCACGGCGGACAGTTAACCTCAGAATTGGAAAATATTTAAAAAAAAAAAAAAAAAAAAAAAAAAAAAACGGAATCTTCAAAAGAAAGGTTCCTTACGAGACAATTTACCAGAAATTGCCAGGAAAAAAAAAAAAAAAAAAAAAAAAAAAAAACCTAGCATGTTTGAAAAAATACTCCTGTTTTTCACTATTCTTTGCTAAAAAAAAAAAAAAAAAAACATTTTTAATCAATTTTTTGGCAAAATGTGGTAAATTGGCATACTAAAAATCTCAACGAACAAAACAAGACCAAAATCATTGAAATCGACCAAGTAGTTTCGGAGATTAAGTGTCCGCCATTTGAAAAAAAAAAGTAGTTTCGAGAGAAACGCGCTTAAAATTTTTACTCGCTATTTTTTCCAAATAGTTTTTAAAAAATCAAGTTTTTTCACTTTCAATTTGTTAACCTGCTATTTCTGGACCGTAAAACCGTAGAAAGGATTGAGAAAACGCAAAAAATTGATTTACTTAAATTTATAAGGTGGTTAAGTACCTTAACTCTGCGACCCTATCTTTCCCCATTCATGGTTTCATTTTGGTTTTTCTGTGATGTTTAATTATTTATTCAAATCTGGGTTAAGAGATAGCGGGAAAATAAATAATAATTTACCAAGATTAATTTTCAAAATTTTGCTTTTATATAATTATTCTTCGATTTCAATATTCCGACAACCTTTTTTAATTCTATATTTAAAAAAAAAAAAAAAAAAAAAAAAAAAAAAAAAAAAAAAAAAAAAAAAAAAAAAAACTCTTTTACATAAAATTTTGGTACATTTTAACTTTGAAATATATGTAGATTTGAAATATGTAATAAAAAATATAAGCAATTTTTTTACCTATTTCGATACCAAAAAATGACACAGTGAGAGGGCTAAACACTTTGAGACCGATTGCGACTTTGAAATCCACTTCTATGATGTATGTTCTTCAATTGTTGGATGGCAGAGCAAGCTTTTTTTTCTTAGGCAACTTGCTAGAGACAAGTATATAGAAACGATATAAAGTCAAGATTGATGCCTAGAAGATTAAAAGTTCTCCATATGTTTTAAAATAAAGAGAAATGTGCTGCCATCTAACAATTGAAAAATGAACTTCATATATGTGGATTTCAAAGTCCCAATTGGTCTCAAAGCGTTTAAATCGATATTGTACTATTTACGGGACTTATGAGCCCCGTAAGTAAATAAAGAGTTAAAAAAGCTTTAAGGTTATGTATAAAAATAATAGTTGCAACATGTGCTTGAATGGTTCACATATGCCGCTATTAAACAAAAACCTTTGAAAATTTAATGATAAATGTAATCTTATTCTCCATCTAAAAATTGTTAATAAGCTTTTATTGTCATTTTATATATTTTAAAATTAATATTTTGGCAACCCCCCACCGGTATTTTATGACTTTGTCCCGAAGTTTAGCAAATTCATTTTATTTCATGAATTTGGGCCCACCCGACGGCTGTGGGGTTAACGCTCTGGCTTCGCATGCCAAAGGGGCCGGGTTCGAATACCTGTGTGGAAAGCAAGTCACTACATCACCATATTTAGTAAGTGTGGATTGGTATTTAACTTGAAGAACCAAACCTTACTGTAAAAATGTCATTATTTATTTAAAACTATTTAAAAAGATTAACTTAGAATTTGAAGGATAAAATGTGTGGGCTGGTTGTTTTCAGATTATCTGGCGCCGCCAGCAACACGAGGGCTAAAATGCGCCGAAACATTCGTCATTTGACAAGCCAACATACACTTACAAACACCCATTTCTTACAAGGGACTCGAACCCGTAACCTCGCGGTCTAGAAGATAAAATATGTGAGTTCTGGACTAGTAGATGACAGGGAGAGAAGTGTCCTTTTTCTCCAAAGTCCGATTTGTATTTTTTTGACTCCGCCCCTCAACCGTCTGCATCTTACAGTTCAGGGACTCTATTGGTAAGGGGTTTTGAGTGACATTTCACAAACTAAAAGTTTCAGAACCCAAACCTGAAGTAAGTGATTTTGTTAGCCAAAACTTTGTAGTTGAGTACTTGTAGAAAGTTCGATGAACTTATGGAAGCTAAGTCACTGCACCTGATTAGGCATGGATGTTCGTTGTGGTTCGGAATCCACGTTAAGCTGTAGGTCCCAGCCTGATTAGCCGTTACTGTGCATAAAAATAGGTCGTTGAGCGTACAAACCAACCAACCTATTCACAAATTTGAGGGATTATGTTATCCAAACCCTTAGTGAAACACTTATCAAATGTTATAATAACACCCGATAATTTTTGCAATATGAATCACCCTAATGTTACTAATATCAAAATGTGATCTACCTTATAAGCCAGAAACATCACTCATTGATAGGCTGCCATAATAGTGAAAAGGACTGATTGGTAATGATCTGAGAGTAAAATGACTGTGCAATTTGTGAAGTGGTTAATTTCGGGTACCGTAAAATGGGGTGAAGCGAACCACTTTTCAACTTTCAAAGTAAAAATCGGGTGTAGTAAGATCATTAATAAACATACTTTGAAGCTTGAGTTGGTTGTTTTCAGATTATCTGGCGCCGTCAGCAACACGAGGGCTATAATGCGCCGAAACATTCGTCATTAGACAAGCCAACATACATTTACAAACACCCATGCCTAACACGGGACTTGGACCCGCAACCTCGCGGCCTAGAGGGCCTATACCTATATATATATATATATATATATATATATATATATATATATATATATATATATATATATATATATATATATATATATATATATATATATATATATATATATATATATATATATATATATATATATATATATATATTTTTATTTTTATTTTTTTATTATGGTGTTCCGATTCATCCCGCAGAGAAGGGTGAATCAGAATTTTTTTTATTGATTTGTCTTTCCAATTCAGTCATACGAGCAGCAATTGGGTGTTCTGGCTCCTGGATAATGGCAGCCCTGATAGGATGGCGTTCTCTACTGGTTGCTTGCTGGGCTGCCTCGTACTTCTTGGCATACACTAAAGCACTTTTTAAATCCTTGACGTCTGCCATTCGTAGGGCCTTCTGTATCTCTACATCCCTGATGCTATCGACAAAGTAATGCAGAGACAGGATTTCTCTCGTTTCAGCAGGGCAGTCTGAAAAGGTGCGATGGGAGAGCCTCTCAACATCCGTGGCGAACTCCTGGAGTGTTTCGGTAGCCTTCTGTTGGCGAGATTTTAACTGCAGCCTGCTGTAGTCTTTCAAACATTTTTCGCCAAACTGCATTTTTAATGCACTTGAGAGTGCGTTGAAGTCCAAACATTGCTCAAAGCGTTTGCAGTATATCTGCAGCTTTAGCTCGCAGAGATGCAGCTATCTGACAGGCTTTTGTCAGAGTGTCCCATCCGTTGGCGTTGGCGAATTGGGTCTTATACACTTGCCAGGAAGATTTTCCATCGTATGTCGAAAGCTTAATTAAAGGTCGGGAGGTAACTGGTACACATTTCAAATCTTCCGAAACAGTTCTGCTCTACAGTCCCTTGTCTAACATTTGGTCTATCTTTTCTTCTATTTCATCCAAATTTTCTTCTAGATTCTTCTTTTCCAGACTCTCTATCTTTCCCCCCTAATCATTAAACTTGACTTCGAATTTCCCTTCTAAACAATATCACACTTCTTTTCGACATTCTCGAATTCTCTTTTAAACTATTACACTTCTTTTCGATATTCTCGAATTTTCCAGCAAATTTGTCTTCTATTTGTTTCACGCTTTCTTCCATAGTTGCTAAAAGATGACCCTGTAATTCCTCCTGTCCTGCACAGGTCGCAGCAATATTCTTCTGCATTTCCTCTTGGCCAGAGAAAATCTCTTTCTTCATCTCTTCTTGACACGCTTTCATTTCTTCCCGTATTTCGTATATTTCCTTCTTCATCTCTTCTTGGCCAGAGAAAATCTCTTTCTTCATCTGTTCTTGGCTGGCTTTCACTTCTTCCCGCTCTTCGGATATTTCCTTCTTCATCTTGGCTCGCTTTTATTTCGTCCCCGCCCATCGGATATTTCCTTCTTCATTTCTTGCATGACGGCAAAAAGCTGTTTAAATTTTTCATTTTGTTCTGCCATTGCTCTGGTTATCGGCATTCAAACCCCCCTTTTGTTACCAGTTGTTGCGTGGATGGGTTCGAAAGACTTGAAACCAAAGCAGATCAAAACTTGCAGAAATTTATTCCGATATAACTCTTCGCAGATTCTTTTACAACTCCAGAACTTTCCGTTCTAATAGATTCAATACAGCTCTTCACACAAGAATGGAGCACAAACAGCAGTTAAAAACTAGATACACAACTGCTAAAATCAACTCAAAAAACAATGCAATGCAGTTCACTTTCAGAAGTACTCTGAATGCTCGCTGAGAGAACTCAACTCTCTATTGGCCTTATATAGGAAAGCATCCTTCGCGAATCTTCTAGAGATAGAAATTTGGACAATTTTCCAGATCGCAGTCGTAAAGCCCTATACAGGTACATGGAGACTGAAAGGGTCGCCAAGTTTGGCGACATTTGTCGATGTCTCGCCAAATCTGGCAACCAAAATTAGTCGCCAAAACCACCGCCAACTTAGCTCTATCTCGCCAACTTGGCTAGATTGCCATTAATCATAATGTTAGATGGCCTTCTCATTGTAAAACTCGTTTTCCAGCATTATCTCTGTAAAACTTGTTATCAAGCATTAAGAGACGCATTGCAGGAAAGCGAAGTAAAGACAAACTCTTGCACTGCCTTATGCGAAATGTACATAAATTTTCCTTTTAACTTAATTAATACTATGAAATATTTACAAATATACAGAAATTCGTTACAATATGTTTTGGAGAGGTTAAAACTCACTGATTTGCATGCACGTTATTTCAGAATTTTTTATTTTTTTTAAAAGGAAATGTTTAAAACTCCACAAAACATATTTTCCAAGCTTCTAACCATGTTAACCAAATAAAAAAATATGTATAATTAATAAAACTGCTTTATTTGTAAAAAATAATAATTTCTTGTAATATAATGAAGTTTCGTTCCGATTCGCTGTTTCTATTCACCCCGTATCACGGTAATAAAGACATCGTACACAGCACCTTCAACTGTAGTATCTCCAATAAGAAATGACAAATATTATAAAGCAGGTTGGGAAGAATATCCTTGAAAATATATCTAAACGTTGGCAACTTGAACCTTTTTCTTTGTCTTTAGCGTTGGACCAACCTTGCTTGGTTTCCCACGTTCCATCGCGTTTTAATAGAATCTGAGAATAAAACAAATACAAAAATTATAGTGAAACATTTAAGCGAAGCAAATTCAATAAAATAGATATTTATGATTCTAAACAAATATAGATTATAATACATTTACATGAATCTTTTTATTCTTGTACATTACAATATACATGTGCGTGAAATCAAATGTCCAATGTAGAGTGAATAAAAAGCAGATATTGAAAAAGAATTTCAATAAAATTAGGGTTATCGAAGACATAACACATTTTTAAATTTCCTATACTTTAATTTTTCATTAATTATATTTTTATTACTACAACGTATATTCTAGTCCAAACTTAATATATCTGGGTCATTCTACGTCAAATCAACACACCTATTTTACCTCACCATCTCAGATTTTGATAAAATTTTTGATAAACTCTTTAAAAACTTGCTTTTGTTAATTTATTTATTTTCAAAACATGGCGGAATCCGATTTGTGTGAATTTTTTTAAGTCTTTCTTGATCTTAATCGTTCTTGTTTGAACTTTGAAAATTGCCTTAAATATTCAATTGTCAAATATAAGGTTCGTATTTTACAAATTTTATTTGTACTCTAGCTTAGAATGGGAAAAATTGTAACATAATATTCCAAATACGAACATAAACAATGACACGTTCATCGTAACATCAGATAGCAATTGACCTGTGACGTCACATACTGTGACGCCTCATTAGTGGATAATGTTTTTGTGCAGTTCTTTTCAATAATGAGAATTATGTAATTTGCGTCCCAGTCAATTACTATCTGACGTCACGACGATACTGATGGTTTTTTATGTTAAACTATGTTTTCTGTTAGCAATGCCGCAATTATAACAATTCTGTAAATGTGTCCTGATTGATCGGAAAAGATTTATTTCAAGAAATTACCAATTGATTGGAAAAGATTTATTTCAAGAAATTCCCGATTGAGAAACTGTGTTATAGACTTGGATGACCATAACGCCAATGGATTGTGTCCAATGCATTGGGATTGAATGATTAAACTGTAGTCATCACTTTTGAAGAACACAAACACATTAAACTTAATTCCTCGAAGATACTAGTTTACTGTTTTTATAAATATGTAGGTGAAGATGTAAACTGTGACGCTTTGTCTTTGAAAATGTTTTCAATTTTCTTTGTGAAAACAAACTGAAATAGGCAAATGAGTATGATTAACTCGAGAACATTTCCAAGTTCCGTTTCATTTGGCAATCTTGACAAATTATTCTATACAAATAATTATTTCTACATCGTTAACCATCAGAGTCTTGCTATAGACTAAGAGGTGACTGCAAGTTTAGTTACCTCATCGAATATGACATTTGTAACTTCAAAAGTAGGCTTAGCACTCACCATACAGATCAATATTAGCAAATTCGATCCAAACTAGTTGGAATGTGCTAGTATCCATGGACAACCAATGGCATAAAATAGATGGGAGAAGTATTCATTTGTTAGTATAGCAGGAGTCGCCTATTCAGTATAGTGGTTAGCCCATTTGACTACCACGCTGGTGGGTCTTTGTTCGAATCCGGGGTTCGAATGAAGTTAGGGGTCCCACTGAGTGCCCTTTCACAAGTGGCTATCGCTACCGGCCTTGTAGTGGTCAAGTGACAAGCCCTAAAAGTGACTGTAAGTACTTGCCCCCGCCATTAAAAACAAAGTTTGCAAAGCGGGAACCTATTAGAAGCTATCCAGAAGTTGTTTTGGAGTTATTGATCTCTAACTACAACTTCTGACATGTTTGGTTATTGACTTGAAACCAAAGAAGACTTAACAATCACCATAGAGATCGATATTAACACCCTCCCCCCAAAAAATAACTACTTAGAATATGTTTGCAATCATGGGTAACCCATTACGTAGCATAGACGGGGAAAATATTCGTTTGGCTTCATCTTCTTGCAGAGTAGAACTCGCTTATGAACTATCCAGAAATTGCAGTTAGAGATCAGTAGATTTTGGTTGTTATATCAAAGACCAGTAATCATGCAATAAGTAGAAAGACGAAAACCTAATACCATGGCTAGAACGAGATCCGAATGTCTCTCGAACTCATTCGTCTTCGTCGTCCTCTTGCTCAGTCCGATGACGACTGCGAACTCGAGCAGACTGAAGAAGACGAAGGCGATGCAGCAAGACAGCCAGACATTGAGGCCGACGATATAGGAGACGTTGGGCATCGACGCCTGATACTGCTTGGTGATGATGGTGAGCAGGCTGGTGACTCCCAGAGTGACCCTGGCAGGGACGGCATCGGGAGGGATCCAGAAGGTGAGCATGGACATGATGACTATGAGCACGGTTGGGATGTAGACGTTGATGAGATAGTAGCCACACCTGCGACGGAGGATCACCGTCTTCTCCAGACAGGACACGTTAGCTGATGGCATGAAATAAATGCTCAAAAGTAACAGAAAGTTTAAAAACTTGGAGTTAGTCAAAGTATTAAAAGTGGGGCGATGAGGTTTTCACAGAAATTCCTACTAAGTTATAGTTATTCTTTCCTAGCAAAGAACAAAATATATTATTTATTTATCAACAGATGGAACTTTACATTCAAATTTTGATCCATAGCTTACCTTAATAATATTGGCCAATGGTCGGTCTGTTGATACTGTTTTTTCTTTAGCATTCTGTTTTTCAAATGTCAAATTAGAAGTTCAAAACTACTTATGATTGAAATTTCACAACTCTACACCTATTTTACGTATCTTTGTATAGAAGGACATACAGACTTTTTTTTCATTATTATAGATTGAATTATACCGGATATGGCTGTACTAGGTTACCAGCCATATTTTCGTCGAGTAATGTAATTATTTTCATCTATTCCAGTGGAATACATCGGCATTTTATCATATTGTCTTTGAATTTTGACGAATATTCATCGGATAAGGTTGATCCATAGATGACCGTCGAAGCGGATATTTGGACCCAGTTGTAGTTGAGTTGATGAGTTTAACATGAGAGGCCAATGGTCAGTCTCTCGCACTAAACTCATCATTGACCTTGTAATCCGAGAGCGATACGTGACCAACTATAGACCGAGGAGTAATTGCTACCAGATTATGAAGATAATTCTTGTTTCAAGGCGAAGACGCATTGGTGATGTGCAAAAAACTCGCCTATTTTTATGCAGGCAGTGAGATAAAGTGAAATGATACTTACATGGCCCCACCATTAAATGACATCTACTCTTTTCTATCCTGACAATTTCAAATTGATGCAAGCTCGAGAACTCGTGATACTTTCCTTTGAAGTCCATCCAATTCATGACAACTTTTCCATCGGAAAAAATGGCTGCAATACAGTTTTCGAAATTACTACGTCATGAATAATACAAATGAGTTAGTTTTTTATTGCACAGATTTAGCTCTTATTGAATAAAGAACAAACTATAGCACTTATTATTCTTCATAAACATACAATACAAAGAACATTGTATTTATTTAAAGGAGAGGTTTAACAAAGAATTGTAACCAATTCATCAACCATTCAAGCTTTTAACCAATTCACGATGAATGATTAACGTGTGTGAGCCTTAATTTGGATACGATTTAAGTAGGATTGAACTAGTCCATTGCATTGCATCTAAAGTACACTGAAGAGCCAGAAAAGCTGGCATACCTGCCAAGTATCGTCTAAGGACTCCACAATCACCACCCAGAAGTGTCGCTACACGACGTGGCAAGGATTCGACTAATTTTTGAAGGTATTCTGGAAGCAATTCACACCATCAATCCTGCAGGGCTGTTCTCAAACTCATAACAGTGCGAGGTGGCGGAGATCTCTTCTGAACAGCACGTTTCAAAGTATCCTAGATATGCTCAAAAATGTTCATGTCTGAGAATTTATGGAAATGTCTACAGTTAAAAGAGTGTTCCTGGAGTCAGTTTGGCGCAACTCTCGACGTGTGAGGTGTCGCATTGTTCTGCTGGAAATGTCCAAGTCCGGCCGAATGCACAATGGACATGAATAGGGGTAGGTGAACGGACATTATGTTTACGTACCTATCACCTGTCAGAGTCGTCTCTAAGCGTATCAGGGGTCCCCCATCTCTTGCCAACTACACAAGCCTTACCATCACAGAGGCTCCTCCAGCTTAAACAGTCCCGTGTAGACATGTAGGTTCCATGAATTCATGAGTTTGTCTCCTTATTCATGCACGTCCATCTGCCCGATACAATTAAAAAGGATACTCGCTCATCAGACCAGGCAACGTATTTTCAGTCATCAATATTCCAATGCGGTATTGGACCAAACGGTATAGTGGTTAGCGTGCTAGCTTCTAGACCGCGAGGTTGCGGGTTCGAGTCCCGTGTTGGCATGGATGTTTGTAAATGTATGTTGGCTTGTCTAATGACGAATGTTTCGGCGCATTATAGCCCTCGTGTTGCTGACGGCGCCAGATAATCTGAATACAACCAACCAATACGGTATTGGCGGGCCCAGGCGAGTCGTTAAGTCTTGTGCCGTGTAGTCAACGACGGTACACGAGAGGGCCTTCATCTTCGACAGCTCATGTCAATTATGGTCTTTTGAACTGTTTGTACCCTGGACACTACTTGTTGATGCCCCAGTAATGAAATCCGTGGCAATTCGTGAAAGTGTTGCACTTCTATCTTGTTTAAGGATTTTCCTTAGTCGTCGATGGTCCCGTTATTTCAAGGTATTTTCCCGGCCACACCAACGACCAAACGGTATAGTGGTTAGCGTGCTAGCTTCTAGACCGCGAGGTTGCAGGTTCGAGTCCCGTGTTGGCATGGGTGTTTGTAAATGTATGTTGGCTTGTCTAATGACGAATGTTTCGGCGCATTATAGCACTCGTGTTGCTGACGGCGCCAGATAATCTGAATACAACCAACCCGGCCACACCGATGTCTGAGATTTGATGTTTTACCTGATAATTGATATCCACGATACGCTCATGAAATGGTGGTACGCGAAAATTCAAATTTTTTCGCCACCTCAGAGATGCTATGTCCCATCTCCCGAGCGCCGACTATGACGCCACGTTCTAAGACCATTAAATTTTGATAATCTGCCATTGTAGCAGCAGGAATCGATCCAACAGCCTTATCAGACATCTGTTGTCTTATATAGGCACTTCAGATTACATTGCATAACGCTGATTTATGGCATACCTCCCTTATTTGCAGCCGACCAAACGGTATAGTGGTTAGCGTGCTGGCTTCTAGACCACGAGGTTGCGTGTTCGAGTCCCGTGTTAGGCATGGGTGTTTGTAAATGTATGTTGGCTTGTCTAATGACGAATGTTTCGGCGCATTATAGCCCTCGTGTTGCTGACGGCGCCAGATAATCTGAAAACAACCAACCAACCCACAAATTTCACGAGATTGTTACTGAAAAACTGGGTTACCGCATGGTTGACAATTCAGGCGGTAACAGTATCCGAAGAAGGAATACAAAAACTTATCCCACGCTATGACCAATGCCTGGAAAATTACGGGAGCTGTGTCGAAAAGTAGTTTAAAAGTTGTAGATTCTTATGAAATAAGCCGACCAAATGGTATTGTGGTTAGCGTGCTAGCTTCTAGACCGCGAGGTTGCGGGTTCGAGTCCCGTGTTTGGCATGGGTGTTTGTAAATGTATGTTGGCTTGTCTAATGACGAATGTTTCGGCGCATTATAGCCCTCGTGTTGCTGACGGTGCCAGATAATCTGAAAACAACCAACCAATCTTATGAAATAAATTGCTTGGCTGTATCTGAATTCGTGCTCTTTTCATTAACAAACGGAACTTACTTTCCGAACGCCCCTCGTACTTGGCACTTTAAACAACAGAATTGTTTAAGGTTTAAAAAGAATTACACGTAGCTTATTAGTCTATATCTGAAATTAGAGGCAGTATTCCTGATGGACTGGAGACTGATTCCACCTTTTATAGCAAATGAGAAGCTATGATTATTAGCTTAAAACTTTGCTATGGGCAGCAGCAGATGGTGGTCATTGACACCACATATGTGCAATCAATGAAAACGTCTTTTAATAAATAAAAATATGGAAAATGTATTAACAAATTAATAATTTCTCCAAAATTTTATTATCATTCAGAAAGGAAACTGGGAGTGGGTGCATTATAAACAAACCAATCGTTATGATTTAGATATAAAAGTTAACAGATAAAACAAAGTTTTTAATATAAATCCTTTATTATATATTGACAACTTTTATGGTAATAGCTGTTTGGCAATTTTTGAGCTCAGATGAGCTTTTGATAGAGTTTGAACACTTCGAAGAAAACCCTAGATTCCACGCCTAGATTTATTCTTTTTTGCCCCCAAAAATTGAATGAATACATTATCATCGACAACGGGTCGATCTGCCGAGTTTTAGTTCGATTAGATGATGGCAAGCGGGTTATTTTGTCTTCCAAAGTGACAATAGAAACGTGTGTAAAAGCAGTCTTTTAGTGACAGACTCCAATACTTGATAGAAAGTATTGCCATAGATAACGAGTCTATCTGCCAAGTATCAGATTGATTGAATGACTGTAAGCGGGTTAATTAGATCTCTGAATCATCTATAGCAGCATGTATAATAGCGACCTTTCTGTGACAATCCCCAAACAGGATATAATACATTCTGTATTCTCATCGGCAATGAATCTATTTGTTAAATTTCAGCTTGATTGGATAACGACAAGTGGCTTGATTAGCTCTCAGCGGATTTGCAAACACACACAAAAAGAATTAAAATGTAATATTGTTGCGTGGACGGGTTTGAAAGACTTGAAGCCAAAGCAGATCAAAACTTGCAGATATTTATTCCAATATCACTCTTCACAGATTCCTTTACAACTCTGGAACTTCTCGTTCTAGTAGACACAATACAGCTCTTTTCACAACAATAAAGCACAAAACAGCAGTTAAAAACTTGACAACACAACTGCTAAAATCACTGTAAAAGACAATGCAATACAGTTCGCTTTCGGAACTCTCTGAATGCTCACTGAGACTCAGTATCTCAATACAGTAATTCCAGTCAACTAATTCAGTGACTCAAAAAATCCAGGACTCAACTCACGGCCGGCCTTAAATAGGGGAGGCGAACATTCTTGTAATTTCTAGAGGTAGATATTTGGAGAACTTTCCAGATCGTAGTCGAAAAGTCCTATACATGTACATGGGGACCGAAAATGTCCCCAAATGGTCACCAAGTTTGGCGACATTTGGCGATTTCTCGCCAAAACCTTCACCAAACCATCGCCAACTTGGCTCTATCTCGCCAATTTGGCGAGATTGCCATTACCATAATGTTAAATGTCCTGCTCCTTGTAAAACTCGCTTCCCAGCGTTATCTCTGTAAAACTCGTTATCAAGCATCAAGAGATTCATTGCAGGGAAACAAACTAAAGACGAACTATTGCACTGCCTTATGCGAAATGTACATAAATTTTCCTATTTACAAAATTAATACTACGAAATATTAAAAAAATATACAAAAATTCGTAACAATATATTGGATTTAAAAAAAAAATATGTTTATACGCATTTGTGGAATTTTTTTATGTTTATTACTTTCAATTACCCATATGTTAACGTGCATAGGGTAACGAAATTAATGCATACGAATAAAAAAAAGATTATTTTTTTTTGCATTTCTACACATTTTGGAATGTGCCGAGTTCAGAACAGTGGTCATGAAAGAATTTCTGTGTGTCTGTCGGTCTGTGGTCATCGTAACTCCCGATAGGATTTACCTTTGCATAAGGGTTAGTAGTGGCCATGGGACCGATCATTAAGGTTTTCCTCAAAATTGCTCATGCTCATTAAGCTGCAATCGAAAAAAAATGAGCTTTTCAGCAATTTTTAAAAAAGACAACTGTACCGAATTTGATCAAAACCTCTGCGGTATGCCTTTTAAAGTACTCTAAACATTTTCCCCTCCGAAATTTCTGTAGGAATACAATAAAGGCGTAAAAAGTTGAAAAACGAACATTCTTAGCATAGTTCTCCTCCACTGAGCATTGCCCATCAATGGCTGTTTGTCCTCTGTTTCACTTGCAGGAAAGGATAGTATATGAATTGTCGAAAAGTATATTGCCAAATTCGCAACGTGGTATGTAGGGGGGAGGGGGAGGACAGGCAGTGGAAGAATTGCCGCCAAAAATTTCGTTCATTTTCTTAATTATTCCATTTTCCATTTAGTTTCCTAACCATCCGTTATTTATAAAAAAAAAAAAAAATTAACGAAAATGGTAAACGACACCAATCCACTTCAAATTTAAATGCATCGACCAGTGTAGTAGTTATAGTAGTTGACCAGTGTAGTTTAAAATAACTTTAGTTTAAATATTTGGAATCGGAAAGAAAATCTTCATAAATATAAACTAATTTCACTCGTATTTTTAAAAATGCGGGAATTGTCCATTGTATCCAGAGCCTGAAAGCTGAATCCTTTATTGTTTGATGGATGATAAAATAAAACGGCAATGAGGTTGATTATAAGCGACGTCTTATAAATAAAACAGGCATGAAGATGCAAAGGAAAATTACGTTACCAGACCCCATTCTCAATCCACACTTCTGCTCGTCATGCGGGAAATACACGAGGTTCATTTCACAAATGAGTTTCATGACAAGTCTGGAAAATGAATGAGAAAGCAGGAATGAGCACTCGCAATACATGTTTCTAATTCATACAACATTTATTCATTTAAAGCTTGGCGTCCACTATCAATGAGCAGAGCAGAGCGGAGTGGACTAGATTCGAGCCAATTACAAGGCTGTCAACGTCCATTGTAGCACGAGGCTCGTGCTATAGTAGACGTTGACAGTCTTGTAATTGACTCTAATCTAATCCACTTCGCTCTGCTCTGCTCCGCTCAGCAATAGTGGACGCCAAGCTTAAACGACAGATTTATAATAATCACTATAGTGTTACCTTGATCATTGTCTGCTGATTCTATAACGCTGGAAAAATATTCCATATAAGTATTAAATAAATGCGAGTGCATCTTTTCATTTATTTCTGTTCAGGTGGTATGAGAATTAGATCGTTGTATAAGTTAATTAGATGCGCATGCATCTTTCCATTTATTTCTGTTCAAATGAAATGGAAATTAGATTGTCAGAATTTTCTTCTCTGGGGAATGTTTCAATTTCAACATAATTTTTTTTCCCTCACAGTTATAATGAAAGTGGCATAGTGGAGGATTAAATTGTCTAATGATCCCGGTCCCATAGGAATCTAAATATGGCTCTGTCATCTGGTCTAAAGGAGCATATTCTTAATGTACCTTAGGAATATGCACCGTTGGACCAGAGCATGCTCGCCACACTAGTTCGAAAGCCTCACCTGCAGCAGTAATACACTGTGCTGTGACGTGTCATCCAGAAAAAGCTGCTCGGTGTGATGATGTTGTTGATACTTCCCTCCACCGCATCCGGAAAGAACAGATTTGGATGCCAGAGCTTCGTGATCCAGGTAGAGTCCAGCACCTGGTATTCGCCCTCCGCCCAAGCGGGAAACGTAAGTCGGGTGTCATTCCAACCCTGCCACACTTCCACTGCGACTGTGATAGACTTTAAAGAAAGGGAAGTGTGTAAGTGAAAGAGGGAGTCACATAGATTTAAAATGATGGGTTTAGTAATGACAGATTGATCATAAGAACTTTTTAATGTCTCAGACTAAATACTGTGGTTATGCTGACTTTGAAGCACCTTTAGAAAGAGTGACTATAAAGATTGTAAATTTTAAAAAAAAAGGAAAAAAAGTTGACTTAAACAGATATCACATCTGGAAGCTTTCCAATCGGCAACTATTAGCAACTGTTGAGTCTGCTACGCACGTTTCTAGTAACTATTTACTGTGCTAATTTATGGATTAATAGTAGGAGGAAATTGGAGCTTCTTTTTTTTTCTGCAAGTGAGGAATAGTTAGATGAATGTCGCGGCTATACGGCCTTCGGTATTGTGTAGCCTATTCATGTATGATTGTGTTCTAGCGACATCACACGAGTGGATCGTTGTTGTTTCTCTCCTACTTCTGAATTGCTTTCTTCCTACTTTGCTAAATAGTTTGGTTTCTGCACCCTTTTGCACAGTTGGCAATGGCAATTAACTCATTCATTTGGAACTCCTTTAGGGAGTTATACACGCGACCTATGAGGCATACCCCAAACATTCTACTTTCTTTAGGATACATGTAATTCAGTTTCGGCCCGAGATCGAAAGTGTTAGTGCAACCAGAAACACGCGACATCTCACCCCCCCCCCATCTCCTCACCCCGACAACCTTCCACACACATTTTCCACAATCATTAATGAACGCAAATTCCTTAATCTTTAATCAAATCGAAGTTTCCTATCAATTTGCATAAAATAATATTATTTATAACATAACATTATACAAGGTGAGACCGAAAAGTAAGGTGACTGATGTCATAATAATCACTGTTTTATATATTTGCAGGTAAATACATTACTGTCCTTCAAAGTAGTTCCCGCCGTCTACAGTACACTTCTGATAACGTTCATACAAGTTCTTGAAACTTCTGAAAAAGTCCTCCTTTGAGACTGTCTTAAGTTCCTTGGTAACAACAGCTTGAATATCTAAGATGCTTGAAAATCAGTTTCTCTTCAGTGGCAATTTCAGTCGTGGAAAGAGGAAAAAATCTGCTGGCGCTAGATCAAGGGAATAAGGAGGGTGTAATACTAGTATTTCTAGCGCCAGCAGATTTTTTCCTCTTTCCACGACTGAAATTGGCACTGAAGAGAAACCGATTTTCAAGCATCTTAGATATTCAAGCTGCTGTTACCAAGGAACTTAAGACAGTCTCAAAGGAGGACTTTTTCAGAAGTTTCAAGAACTTGTATGAACGTTATCAGAAGTGTATTGTAGACGGTGGGAACTACTTTGAAGGACAGTAATGTATTTACCTGCAAATATATAATACAGTGATTATTATGACATCAGTCACCTTACTTTTCGGTCTCAACTTGTAAAATAAGAACAATGAATCAAATAATTCTGTATAGTTTGATTTAAAAAAACATTCAAAACCATTCTTTCTCGTTTTGGCCTCTAGATGTTAGTTCTTGTTTATTTAAAAACAATACTGGTTTGATGAGTAATTGTATGAAGAGTCTATTCAGAGAGCTACCTTTTTGTTAAATTCAACAGTATAAAGTTAGGAATTTTCTTTTATGAGCTAGCTATTTGAGTTTCACTTCTTATCAGTTCAAAGTTGAAAGAGTTTTTTAAACGTTTGATTGAGCCCTCTTGTGTTTTAAATGCTCGTGTGATGGTGGTCAATCCACTATATCCAGCACTATTCCAAAACGCCCTTCTTAATTCTGACTATCAAACATGGTCAACATTTTTTTTTTTTTTTTTTTGTAAGCGAAAATTATCACAGAATCGCGAGAAAAGTACATACCAAGATAACTGAAACTTACGATCATGCGAAAACATATCTCCCCTTTTTTTATGATTGAACAGTTTTGATGTCGGTCTATCTTCTTTAAATTGTTGTTTACCATCTTCTTTCTATCTTCTAAAATGAATTTGAAGCAAGACGTACATTTAATCATAACGAATTAATTGTTTCAAAATAGTTAACTTAAAAATTACGACACAACATATATTACGAGAGATTCTTAAAAGTGTCCCTATCATCCGTTCTTGCCGATTTATACAACAAATCAGTTCCTCGAATTTCCCAGGACAGAGAAATTCTAAAATCTCTCTCGGGCTGAGCCTCGCGATAACGCCATATTCAGAACGTGAAGGTAAAAGTTCATAGTAGCTACGGTTGCCATAGCAACGAACTCAGTAGAATCGTAATTTCAGGAACTTTCTGTAGTCAACTCTTTTATCTCTAGATAGTAGTGTTCCTTAAACATCGATTGTTTTACTATCGAGTGAACAATCGATTGTTCAGGGGAAAAATCGAGTGAAAAATCGATAGTATCGAAGACACTCGATACTATCGATTGTTTTAAGCAAAGCAATACTATCGATTGTTTTAAGGAAAGTTGAAATATGATAACAAACTTATGTAAATGTCTATTTTTTTTCTCGGAACAGTATTATCCGACAATACCTGATTTATTCGGGTAAAAAATTTGTTATTATGCTCTACATTACCGTAAGAAGCTTTTACAGAGGCTATACCTTTTTTTATGCATATAATATTGCTTGTACTACATGAAGCTATTACATGCAAAGTGTGCAATGCACATATACTAGTCCGAGAGGTCACTGCTAGTACCGCATACAACATCGCTCTGAAACTCATGTGGAATGTAGAAATATGCTAGCTGACCACCAAACACTTGGTCTGCCGAAATGCATTTGACCGGAATTGTAAGAAAAGCCCTACGGGAAGTGCAATTATTAGGTACCTAAATATACCATCGAACATCACTCTGATATTCACAGAGGTTTAAGAGGATTATCAATCGTATAAGAATCACTTGGTCTGCCGAACCGCATTTGGCCGGAAATGTCCGGTAGACAATTCCGAAAGTGCAGTTTTTAGGGAAATACGTCCTCGAACATGACTCAGAAACTCACATTGAATGAAGTGGATTACCTTTAGAATTATTTGGTCTGCAGAACCGCATTTGGCCGGACCTGTCTTACTCGATAGGTTATCCACTTCATTCTCTGTGAATTTCTGAGTCATGTTCGATTACGTGTTTAGAAACCTAAAAAGTGCCCTTTCGGATTAGTCATCCGGGCAGGTCCGGGCCAAATGCGGTTCAGCAGACCAAATGATTCTTACTGTAAGAATCATTTGGTCTGCCGAACCGCATTTGGCCGAAACTGTCCGGCAGCCAAATCCTAAAGTTGATCTGACCAAATATCGTATCGTATCGAATTGTACTGTATCGTATCATAAAGAATAAAGTATCGTATTGAATATCGTATCGTATGGAATATCGTATCGTATTGTATAAAATATTGTATCGTTTCGTATAGTATAAAATGTCGTATCGTATCGTATAAAATATCGTATCATATCGTGTAGTATCGTATAAATTATCGTATCGTATGAAATATCGTATCATATCGTATCGTATAAAATATCGTATCGTTTCGTATCGTATAAAATATCGTAACGTATCGTATAAAATATTGTATCGTATCGTATAAAAAATATCGTATCGTATAAAATATCGTTTCGTATCGTATAAAATATCGTATCGTACAGTATCGTATAAAAAATATCGTATCGTATAAAATATCGTATCGTACCGTATCGTATAAAATATCGTATCGTATCGTAAAAAATATCGTATCGTATAAAATATCGTATCGTATGAAATATCATATCGTATCGTATAAAATATCGTATCGTATAAACTATCGTATCGTATCATATAAAATATCGTATCGTATAAAATATCGTATTGTATCGTAT
The DNA here is from genome assembly GCA_963978545.1 of Linyphia triangularis. Classification (NCBI taxonomy): domain Eukaryota; kingdom Metazoa; phylum Arthropoda; class Arachnida; order Araneae; family Linyphiidae; genus Linyphia; species Linyphia triangularis. The sequence continues at coordinate 35,465,554 of OZ021730.1, forward strand.
CGTATAAAATATCGTATCGTATCGTATAAAATATCGTATCGTATCGTATAAAATATCGTATCGTATGAAATATCGTATCGTATGAAATATCGTATCGTATGGAATATCGAATCTAATTGCAGTACATATATCTGCAATACGTATTTGCCACATTGGAAATGTCTATTTGCAATACTCAAATGCAATACCTAACTACAATACGCATCTTAAAATATATATTTGCAATGCACTTATATTCGCTATATATTCATAAAATACATATACATGCAATACTGATTGGTGTGCCTTGATTACCTGTAAAACACCTGCAACACCTGCGCACTATTCCTATTTGTAATTCCTACGTGCTATGCCTATATTTTAAATACACACGTGCAATACATGCACGCAAGCAGTACATGCAACTTATATATACTTTATATAAGCTATTCTTTACATCACAATGGACATTATAACGAGCGAAGCGAGCATTGTTCACTATACATGAAAAGTTAGGAGTTTTTACAAAAACGTGTCACAGCAACGAGGGGCCACACAGCTAGTACATATAATACTCAAAAAGGTTTTAAAAATAAACGACCTCCAAAATAGATTTAATTAAATATCGACAATCAATGGTATTGAATGGCACAAAACCATCGATACTATCGCCCAATACGAAACAATCGATACTATCGATTGTTTCGATACTATCGACGGTTTCGATACTATCGACGGTTTCGATACTATCGACGGTTTCGATACTATCGACTGTCTCGATACTATCGATTGTTTTATGATGGGCGATAGTATCGATTGTTTTATCCAAGGCAATACTATCGATTGCCGTCATTTAATTAAAAACTATTGAGGGGTCCGATAATTTTTGAAATCTTTCTTGAGGGATTTGTAAGTACCAGCTGTCTGGCCCAGCGTTGCAGTGGCCCGTCGTTGTGAAAAGATAAACTTTAATGTTTTGTGAACGAGGATCCCCTTGCATGTTATACAGTTCATTGCGAAATAAAAATTGCATAAATGAAATATAATTATGTTGTATGTATGCCTTGCTAGCATGTTTTTCTCGTGCGCATTTTACACAGGTAGCGTAAATAAGTATTGCATGTAAGTAGTGCAAATAAATATTAAACATGTGTAATACATATAGGAATTGCACTTAGGTAATCAAGGCACACCAATTAGACATAACTTTGGTATTGCAAATCAGTGCTGCATGTTTTTGTATTGTATGAATGTTTAGTGAATATATGTGTATTGCAAACAGATATTGCAGATGCGAATTGTAGTTAGATCTTGCATTTGAGTATTGCGAATATGTATTGCAGATATATGTATTGCAATTTTTAGGTACCTAAATACGCCATCGAACATCACTCTGATATTCATAGAGATTGTCGGGGATTATCTGTTGAATAAAAATCACTTGGTCCGCCGAACCACATTTGGCCGGAATTGTCCGGCAGACTAATCCAAAAGTGCACATTTTGTGTAAATACGTCATCGAACACCATTCTGAAATTCACAGGGAATGAAGTGGATTAACTATAAAAGAAGAATCACTTGGTCTACCGAACCGCATTTAACAGGAACTGTCCGGCAGACCAATCCGAAAATGCACTTTTTAGGTTTCGAAATACGTCATCGAACATCACTCTGAAATTCACATTGAAGGAAGTGGATTATATATCAAGAATCACTTGGTCTGCCGAATAGCATTTGGCCGGAGCAACCATCACACAGGTATCGATTTAACGACATTTCGGTGCAGTATGGCTCCATATAGCTATTACGCCTTAAAATATATGACCAATGCTGAAAGAAGATACCGGTAGGGGGTGCTGCAGTCATTTCTGAATGTACTTAATTGTATAAATTGTATTTGAATTTTTTTAGCAACAGGGCTAGACACATATATTTCGAATGCAAATAAAATATAGTTATAGCTCTAGGGAAAGGATTAAAACATACACCGAATACCTTAGTGCTATTGTTTGTATAAGACATGGGTTTTGGACATGTGTATTGCGCATAAACATGATACGTAGGAATTACAAATCTGAAAAGTATGTAGGTAGTAGGTACAGCAAGTGCGTATTGCAATACTGCGAATAGAAATTGCATGGCAGTTTTCGATAGGATATTATATTCAATACAATATTCGATTCGACATGATATTTTTTCACCTAAAAATTGCACTTTCGAATTGGTCTGCCGGCAGTTTCGGCCACATGCGGTTCGGCAGACCAAGTGATTCTTAGTCGATAGAAAAACCACTTCATTCCCTGTGAATTTCAGAATGGTGTTCGATGGCGTAATTAGGTACCTAAAAATTGCAATACATACATCTTCAATACTCAAATGCAATACCTAACTTCAAATCGCATCTGCAATATCTGTTTGCAATACACATATATTCACTATACATTCATACAATACATATACATGCAGCACTGATTTGTAGTACCAAAGCTATTTCTAATTGGTGTGCCCTGATTACCTAATTGCAATTCCTATATGTGTTACATATGTTTAATATTTATTTGCACTACTTACATGCAATACTTATTTACGCTACCTGTGTAAAATGCGCACGAGAAAAACATGCTAGCAAGGCATACATACAACATAATTATATTTCATTTATGCAATTTTTATTTCGCAATGAACTGTATAACATGCAAGGGGATCCTCGTTCACAAAAGCTTTTCACAATGACGGGCCACTGCAACGCTGGGCCAGACAGCTGGTACTTACAAATCCCTCAAAAAATATTTCAAAAATTATCGGACCCCTCAATAGTTTTTAATTAAATGACGACAATCGATAGTATTGCCTTGTACAAAACAATCAATACTATCGCCCATCATAAAACTCGATAGTATCGAGACAGTCGATAGTATCGAAACAATCGATAGTATCGATTGTTTCTTATTGGGCTATAGTATCGATGGTTTTGTACAAGGCAATACCATTGATTGTCAATATTTAATTAAATCTATTGAGGAGGTCGTTTATTTTTAAAACTTTTTTGAGTATTATATGTACTAGCTGTGTGGCCCCGCGTTGCTGTGACACGTTTTTGTAAAAACTCCTAACTTTTCATGTATAGTGAACAATGCTCGCTTCGCTCGTTATAATGTCCATTGTGATATAAAGAATAGCTTATATAAAGTATATATAAGTTGCATGTACTCCTTGCGTGCATGTATTGCACGTGTGTATTTAAAATATAGGCATAGCACGTAGGAATTACAAATAGGAGTAGTGCGCAGGTGTTGCAGGTGTTTTACAGGTAATCAACGCACACCAATCAGTATTGCATGTATATGTATTTTATGAATATATAGCGAATATAAGTGTATTGCAAATAGTTATTGAAGATGCGTATTGTAGTTAGGTATTGCATTTGAGTATTGCAAATAGACATTTCCAATGTGGCAAATACGTATTGCATAATGTGACCAGATTTTCCTGGCCAAAAATCAGGACATCCCTGACCGGGGGCGGGGCGTTGATTCAACGATAAAAGTTTTTTTTCACATTTCCAATACGACATACATTTGGCACGAGGTGACAACCCCTCCGGCAACACACATATTTTATGAAATCATTGCAATTAATTTAAAATTTTGAAATAACGGCTTAACTAATTATTGAGTAATAATTTAGGTGTACCAATAACAACTTAAGTTAAAAAATAACTCATATTTTAGGTTACCAATTAAATTTAAATATATAATTTGAAATTTACAGCAAAATAAGAGTAAAACAATTTATGTAAAAAGTTTATTCGAATTGTTAAATGAAAAAATCTTCCACATACCGACATTACATAGGTGTCAATCCTTCATACTTGCTGTTAGAAGCAATTTTCAATAGAAGATTTTTATCGCCTCTTAAAAAATCTAAAAACTCTCTACATGAATATGAAAAATTTATCTTAGTAATCAGAAGAGATTTTAAAGTGTCTATTGACAGTTGAGTTTTTTCTGATGTCCAAATTTTATTAACTAAAGAAAATGTTCGTTCAACTGCTGCAGTTGTTCCTGGCAAACTGAAACCAAATTCCACTATCTTTTTTAAGCCTTCAACTTCAATTGCCTGAGTGCGAAAATGTGTGAAAATTTCCACCCATCGCTTATCTCCTGTGACTTCCTCTGCAGTCCATTCCGTTAACTTCTCTTGGTTGACGTAGCTTTTGAGCAGAACATATTCATTATGCAAAGCTGTTTCTTGCTTAGAGTCAAACAATTCTTTTTTTGCGACAAAATCCATCGTAGCTTGAACTTCGGACCATGTAGGAATTTTTTTCAATAGAAGCCATCCAAAACAGCTGACATTTTTGAAATGGCTATCCCACTGATCTAAATAGGTAGCTGCTGTTTCGTAAAAATCAGAAACAGTTTTCTCTACGTCCTTTTTGGTTATCAAGCAGTCATCATTTAGCTTCTTAATTTCTGAGCGTACAGAATAAGGGAGAAACAAATCATCTTTCTTCATCTGCAGATTGGTTTTCAAATTCTCGATCGTTTCTTGTACTTCTGCAGCTGAAACATTTTCTCCTTCAACAACTTTGATGCTCATTTGAAAAGTAGCTGCTTGACTGTGTACAAAATTGAGCCAAAGCTCAGATGCAGGATCATTAAAGAAATTCTGAAGAATTTTGGGGCATTTTTCCTGGCTCAAAAAATATGCCTTTAAACCAGGAAATATCCTTAGGATGCGCTCAATGGCTGGCATTAATGCCAACCATCTGGTTTTACTATATCCCAGCAATTTTTTATACTCTACTTCTGCGAAATCGCAAAATTCTTTCAGTTCCTCGGTCCTGACCGTGTAGATGTAAAAATAAGAATACAATTTAACAACAATTGTTTCTACATCCATTGGTAAACAATCGGTAGCTGATTGGGCAGCGTTGTGTATAATGTGAGCTCCGCATCCAATTCCCACAACTTCTCTGTTGAGGTGGGCATTTAATTTGGTAAAAACATTTTGTTTACCATTCCTTTTCATACCTCCAAAATTAGTGTTCGTGTTGTCGGCACAAAAACAAACAACCTTTGTGTGCAAATTGTTATCTTCGATAATTTTAATTAAATAATCTGATATTATATCAGATGTTTCCCCACTTTGACACTGAAACTCTAACAGTTTAACACAAACACCTTCATATGGCAGAAAATATCTTACCAAAAGAGGGTACATTTTTGTGGCACCATGATTGGAGGCATCTGTGAGGAGTGTGCAATAGTTGATGGATTGCAAGTTTTCCTTCAGTTTTGAAATCAAATGAGGTGCAAACACATTTTTCACAATTGCTTCTGATTTTGTGCGGCCGCATCTAAATTTTGGCTCAAAACACGCTTGAAAATTTTTTGTAGCACAATCATTTGACCTAAAACTTTGGTTCTCTCGAACTGTGTGGTAGACCCACACACCTTCAGCAGCGGCGACTTCTAGATCATTTGCCGATGGAACAGATGATTTGAAGAAATTATTAACTTTGCCAGAAGAGGCGGCAGACAAGTGTCGGCTTCCTTGTGCTTCTTCGTGTTGATGTGTTTTGTAATGTCCGACAATCCTCCATGGGAAATATTAAATGAATGTCCTCGGCATTTTTCACAAAAAACATCACCTTCTTTTTCGCCTATCTTTAGAAATGGGTATTTTTTTTTTAAATTATCGTTGAAAACGCATTTTCTTTGACCATCTTCTAACCTATCTCGCTCGAATACCAAGCAACGCAAAATAAACGTGGAGCGAAAATTCTAAATATCAACAATGATGTTAAAGGTTACAGTTAGAAGGAGTGATTACAGTTAAATAGTTTATTAAATAACAAATATCCAATTTTTCGTGACGTCATTACTTTTTTTCCAATTAATAACAACAAAAGTGAGGATTTTCTCGTTTGGCGGAACTTAAACAGAAAAGCGGGACTTTGGCGGGACTTTAACGGAAAAGTGGTACATTTTGGCGGGACTTTAGGAAAGCGGGACAGTGAGACAAAAAGCAGGACTGTCCCGCCAAAAGCGGGACGTCTGGTCACATTAGTATTGCAGATATATGTACTGCAATTAGATTCGATACGATATTCCATACGATACGATATTCCATACGATACGATACAATATTCTATACGATACGATACGATATTATATACAATACGATACGATATACAATACGATACGATATTCCATACGATACGATATTCCATACGATACGATATTCCATACGATACGATATTCGATACGATACGATATTCTGTATGATACGATACAGTACAATTCGATACGATACGATATTTGGTCAGATCAACTTTAGGATTTGGCTGCCGGACAGTTTCGGCCAAACGCGGTTCGGCAGACCAAATGATTCTTACAGTAAGAATGCCGACCAAACGGTATAGTGGTTAGCGTGCTGGCTTCTAGACCGCGAGGTTGCGGGTTCGAGTCCCGTGTTTGGCATGGGTGTTTGTAAATGTATGTTGGTTTGTTAAATGACGAAATGTTTCGCCGCATTATAGCCCTCGTGTTGCTGACGGCGCCAGATAATCTGAATACAACCAACTTACAGTAAGAATCATTTGGTCTGCCGAACCGCATTTGGCCCGGACCTGTCCGGATGACTAATCCGAAAGGGCACTTTTTAGGTTTCTAAACACGTAATCGAACATGACTCAGAAATTCACAGAGAATGAAGTGGATAACCTATCGAGTAAGACAGTCCGGCCAACTGCAGTTCTGCAGACCAAATAATTCTAAAGGTAATCCACTTCATTCAATGTGAGTTTCTGAGTCATGTTCGAGGACGTATTTCCCTAAAAACTGCACTTTCGGAATTGTCTACCGGACATTTCCGGCCAAATGCGGTTCGGCAGACCAAGTGATTCTTATTCGATTGATAATCCTCTTAAACCACTGTGAATATCAGAGTGATGTTCGATGATATATTTAGGTACCTAATAATTGCACTTCCCGTAGGGCTTTTCTTACAATTCCGGTCAAATGCATTTCGGCAGACCAAGTGTTTGGTGGTCAGCTAGCATATTTCTACATTCCACATGAGTTTCAGAGCGATGTTGTATGCGGTACTAGCAGTGACCTCTCGGGACTAGTATATGTGCATTGCACACTTTGCATGTAATAGCTTCATGTAGTACAAGCAATATTATATACATAAAAAAAGGTATAGCCTCTGTAAAAGCTTCTTACGGTAATGTAGAGCATAATAAAAAAAATTTTTACCCGAATAAATCAGGTATTGTCCGATAATACTGTTCCGAGAAAAAAAATAGACATTTACATAAGTTTGTTATCATATTTCAACTTTCCTTAAAACAATCGATAGTATTGCTTTGCTTAAAACAATCGATAGTATCGATACTATCGATAGTATCGAGCGTTTTCGATACTATCGATTTTTTCACTCGATTGTTCTGGAAAACAATAGTATCGATTGTTTTTCGATAGTATCGATAGTCTATCGATATTTAAGGAACACTACTAGATAGCGTTTCTGCAGTTCGCTATGGGGTCACCATCAGGTTGGTTTGATTTGAAGTTTTTTTTTCTTTTTTCTCCTGATTTGTGCGTAGAAGCAACAGATTTGCTATTTATTGAAGTTTCGTTCACTTACCGTACACATTTTATCCTCGTTTTCAATTCTAATCTATATTTAAGAAAGCTAGTATAATATATCATTTTACTTTTAAACTAATAAATTTTGATACACTCCGGTGGTACTGGCTTTTCCTTACGAGCCACCATTGTAAGTTATGCCATCACAACCTGTTTTCAGATAGGCATATACAACACGCATACGGGCTGGACCACAGCCATAGAACAAACATCTATACGTTCTCCGGAATTCGCATCCAGACCCAAAAATTTTGAGCATCTAATCGGGTACAAATTTCGGTTTTCTTACAGGCAATATTTTTACCCTAATTCAAAAAATACAAATACATACATCATACAAAAGACCCTAATGGAAAATAATGGTAGGATTTCGTAACGTTATGCTTCTAACTTTTGGGGCTCTGACAAAATTTAGTTTTTGAGCAACGGAAACGCGTTGAGAACAGTTAAGCACAGTTTAGTCCAATATCAGAAATACTTATGATTACGTCTTCCTTTGACTGAGAATGTTTCGGAAAATATAATTATGCATCTCAATTTTCTTGGGCTGGGATTAAAGCCGTGGCCTAATATAACTTTAAATGAAACCAGTATACAACATGAGCTTAGGTACATAATGGTTGAGATTGAATTTATGCAGATGATATATCGTCTTTTTAGTAATTTTCCGATATTTTATTTTAGAAATTGTTTTTTAATAATAATTTTTTAAATGGTTAGTTTTTAAGAGAAAGTCCTAGTAAAGACCATTCCTTATACTAGCTATGTTACAATCTTCTAGCCCAGTGCATTTAGAAACTACTTTCTATAAAACATTGAAATTTAGTGAGTAGGTACGAAAATTATAACTTCATGAAATGGCATAAATAAAAAAACCTCAGAAATAGCGTATGATATAATTTGTTTTATGTTTAAAATCGTTACATCAATACATATGCAGTGGCTCCACCTGGGTTTGTCTAATGTTATATCAATTTTCATTCATAATAGATATACCAGTGATTCTCAACCACTGTGCCACTTTTGTGTGCCGCCAAATTCTTAAAGTGTGCCGGCAAATTTTAGAAATGTATATAGTAAAAATTATAATGCTTTTTTTTATTACGAGTAAAGTTTAACTTAAAGAAAAGTACTTATATATGTATGAATATTGTAACGAAGATTTTCCACTTTCACCGCTTCGTTACATATTTCTCTGTTTCTCGTTTTGACCTATTTTTTACTCTAGTTTTTTACATACAAACCCCTGCAGGTGTGTGAGTGTGCGTTTTGTTGTCTGATGTTTGGAAAGCACATCCGTTGCGACTTTGTTTCCTACGAATTCTGCTGACGATTTCAAAGATCACTTCGATCAATTTAATGTTAATGGAAAGTAGTTTCTAAACTATTCAGAAGAATCAATCAATTCATTTTGGATTAACATTAGATGCGACTATCCCATGATAGCCAAAAAAGCTTTAAAAATATTATTACAATTTTCTACATCTTATTTGTGTGAATTCGGATTTTCAGTATTAACCAACATAAAAACGAAAAAAAGATCGAGACTGTTAAATGTAGAAAACGATATGAGAGTAGCATTGTCATTTTTATGAACAAATATAACTGAAATTATCAAAAAACATCAAGCTCAAATTTCTCATTAAAAGTATTCTTATTATTCATTTGTAATTAATCCCTTAATAAACATACTGTTGATTTTGCAGTACATATATTATTTTATGTTACATTCCAAATTATTATTATAAACTATTTAATACAGTGTATTATAGATAAGTAAACAACTTTTAAACTTATCTTCTTCTTTGTGTGCCGCCAAATTTTGAAATCGTTAAAAGTGTGCCGCGATAAAAAAAAAAAAAAGGTTGAGAATCACTGAGATAGACATTAAATGAAAACAATTTAAGTAATTTCATTAAATGATCTTTTTCGTATTTATTCACCACATTTCAAAGTTTTCTAGAAAGTAGTTTCTAAATGCACTGAGCTAGAAGACTGTAACATAGCGAGTATATGGAATGATCCTTACTAGGACTTAATCTAAACACTACGTGATTTCAAATGTGTTAAAAAGTTTTTCAATTGTGTGATAAGATCAATTTCTATGCTTTTAATGCTTCTTGTATGTTATGTCAGAACAACGTGAGTCACTGAAATCTGGAGGGCTTAGAACAGGATTGGAAGAATTGAATACTACTGAAATATATTAAATTGTAATTTTCAGCTTTAAAGTTGTTTTTACACTATGAATGAAAGGGAAAAAACTAGTCCTTAGGATAGCATTCTCAACAAAATTAGTGTATTATTTTAGCACTGCCAGCCAGAACTTTTCTTATTCCGAAACCTAATCCAGTTCATATTATAAAAACCTTTTTTTATTGTTAGTTTTCATAGTATAGATGTATATTTATATATAAATGGAAAAAATAAAAAATACCCCGCTTCTTTCAATTTAAAGACACACTCAAATATTATTATTAGATGTAAATTGTCTTTCAAAATTTTCTAAGGTTTAAATTTTCCAAATTCCAAAACATTAATTTGATTCAATTTAAATAATTTTAAGTGATTTCATTCCACTTTATAAAACATCAGTGACATCTAAAAAAAAATTAACAGATAAAAAAAATTCCTTACATGTTTTTAACTTACCATATCTGACTCATCAACTGAACGTATATTAAGATTAACAACATTGATATTTACGAATACTGGATCTCCTACAAAAGGAAAATTATGATAAAAATACAACTGGAGTAGAAACACATACTTTATATATATATATGCATAATCGATTCTTATCTCAATACATTTACGTCCACGGAGATGCGCTTGCACCCCCAGGATTTTAAAAATAATTTGGAATTTTTTAATTTGAATCAGAAATATAATATAGGTATTTAAATAGTCAATGAATAATAAATTGGATACACAACTATTAATTAAAATTTCTTTAAGATAGTCAATTAAAATTCAAGGTAAAAACAGAAAAAATAAACGCTTTGCACCCCACTTTGAAAAATATTGTGCCAGCATAGGACCCTGAATTTTGGGGACCCCAAATTAGCTGAAATTTGTTTAATTATGATATCAATATTCTGTTCAGCGCACTTGATCATAAAATGTTAATACATATTTTAAGAACTCTTATTAGTTATTATTAAAATATTAATATCTCAATAATTATTCAATCAAAATAGTAATAGATGGTAATCGAAATTGTCATTAATATATCAATTATATCAACAATCGTCGATGGGGCCCCGCCTACAATGTTGTGCCTATAGTAATTGGTCCTTTAAATAGGATCCTGGGGGGGGGGGGGGAATAATGTAAAATTATCTGCTAACGGGGAAAACATTTTTAATTTAAACAGTGGGTTTGTTTTAAAGTAGGATTGCAATATATTTTCCGAAAAGCGTTAATGCCCGCTCAGATACCCAGTTCGGAGATAGCATGAGTATAAAAAAATTTGTACTTGGTCCAAAGGGATGGTGTTGGTATTTTTGTTTGGTTCTCAAAGATTTTTCATTGAATATGTATGTTTCTTGAAGTTTGGGTTTTTTTTTTTTATTTTTTATAATACGTAGCCAAGGTAGGGGAGCCCCCTTCGGAGATTGTGCAACAATTTCCTAGTTAGCGAAGCAAACCAAAGGAATGCATTAGCTTTCCCCGGGGGTTAGCGAGATGGGGGCGGAGCCTCCTAGTACTGAAAAATAAAGGTAATGCTATACTTTTTCAAGTTATACCTTTGATCATTGGAGGTTGCAAGTAATCGTAATCTAGAGGAGCGATGTCATGGAATGTGATTTCTCTCACTTCCTCTCCCCTGCAACAAAAAAAGAGTCAATCAAGTAAGTTGTATTGGAAAATTTTAAGTGCAACGCAAGGCCGCCAGAACATTGTTAGTCTGCCTACAGGAAGGTCCTTCACGAGAAAATTTCTACGCATTTTTGTCATGGGTTCAGATTTACAGTATGGTGCGGATGGATTGGGGGCGGAAAGTTGGCGATTTAGCGCCGAATGTGACAACCCGGTTACTTGGTTTTCCGGCAATGACAGTTTAGGTTTGGCAACATAGCCTTTTGAAGCAATTTCAGATTTGGTGGCAGCCTTTTGAGGCAATTTTGGATTTGGCTATTCAGCTTTTTGACGTAATTTTCAATTTTGGCGACTTTTTTGAAAAGTCGAAATCCGACACCGCACATTAATTCTTAACCGTGTCATGAATCAGATAAACAGCAGATAACTCCTACCAGGTGGCTTCAAGAATCGATACTCGACTAACTGTCACAATCGTCGTCGTGTCTGCTCTATATGAAAGAGAAAGAGTCCAAATCCCGATATCTTTAGCATGTTGATGGACTAACATTCTGCCTCTCAGTCACAAGACCGACATAACAATCGAAAAATTTAACTGAAGAGAATGACTGAGACTTGATGAAATAATATAATAAGTGCCACTCTAATCTGTTCCGTGTTTAATCCAAAACTCTGCTCAGTGAATAACTCATACTCCAATACGATTTTGATAATTAGCTGCATCTACACTACTGTTCAGTGTATAATTAATGTAGTGAGTAGTTTGTACTCAAAGTTTGTTCGTTTGAAATCAGCATTCTTAGACAAACAGATGAATATAAATTAAATGTCTCGTTGAGGTGAGTCCTCGAAATTTATCAGGATGTTCAGTAAGTCCACGAGAAAATCCTATTTTTTTATACTTCAGATCTAAACGAACCAATGAAAAACAAATTTGAAGATTTTTGTTTTCTTGCGTATTATATCATAAAAGTTCGATTTCTATCTAGTCATAATTTCCAACTCACTCAGAAAAAAAATTATAAAGCTTAACAGAGCGTTATATCGAGTGTAGGTTCGTTTGATTATGAGGAGAGATTTTAAATTTAACTTTTTAGTAACTTGTAACTTGTCAGGTAGTTGAATTCAAATCACAAATGATACAGATTAGTGCTATACATCAAATTAATGCATAGTAAAAATTGTATCAAGACAAAAAGATGGCTTGCTGGATATCCTATTGGATGGAAAGGGATCTAAATATCAAATATTTACAAACTGAACGAACAAGATATAGCTAAAATATTTAATGACTAGAAAGTTTTAAGGCTCCTTAGGCACCCGTTGAAAAATTATGAATATAACAAATAGTTTAATTTAATATGCAAGAAATAGTTATTACAAATTAATTTTTTTATTTTAATGTTACTACATTATGGGTAAATTCGACAAGGAAATTGAATACATCATTCGGATCTTTATTGATAGCAAAATCGGTGCTGTAATAGATTTGAGAGATCGAATCGTAATAGATCAAAATCGATTTTCTTCCTAATCATTTACGTAGCGTCGATTCTGTTGGCAGCGTGTGCTTGGTGTTTGCGTCAAATTTTAAACATTAAAAACATTACTAACAACAAAATGGGCAGCCAAGTGCATTTTAAAATTTATTGAAACTGAACGTGAATTTATATATTCACGTCTAATTAGCTTTTATTTTTTTCTGATTAAAATAATTTTGGCAACAGGAAAGAGTTTCAACATTGATCGACCAAAATTTAACTTAAAACGTTATAGAATGAATCAATGAGTGAGTCAGTGATCAAACTAATTGTTATAGCAATTTCGATTTAATCGGCAAAATTAAACTTAAAATAGTTGCAATTACGTTCTAAAAGCTTCCTCTTTGGCGTAATAGTTTAAAAAACTAAAAAACGCGCTTTCATAGAAAACTGAACTAAAAAGTAAAAAGTAATTTTAAATAAGTTTTAAATAAGAATCGAGTGATTAACAAGAAATATTTATTTTATCTTAAAAAAGCGTAGGATGCTTTTTAAGGTATTTTCGTAATGACTCTACTTTTACCAATATCTGTCATTAAATATTTACAACAATTGACATCAAGCATCCCACGCTTTTTTACGATAAAATAAATATTTCTTGTTAATCGCTATATTCTTATTTCACACTTATTTAAAATTATTTTCTACTTTTTAGTTCAGTTTTTTATTAAACCGTGTTTTTTAGTTTTTTAAACTATTAATTTTTTGTTGTAAACTTTAATTTTTTTTAGTTAAGTGTACAAAACTCTTCAGTTGTTTCTGCCAACAGTCACATCTTTGTCTCGAATTTAAGTATGTGCATGCCTTAGTACACGCCGTAGTACTTGGTACAAAACACTACCGTAACTCTGAATATGAAAAATTGCTAATCCTGAAGATCCTGGTAAAGATAATGCGATCAATTTATTGAATTATTGTATTGTCATCGGTCCTTGATAACTGTGAAAAATTTCAAATTAATCCAACATTTTGAAGTGGTCGAAAATCGAGTTCAAAGATTCCATTACATACATAGATACATACGAAGTTAATAAAAGCGTGTAAAAAAAGAGAGTTTGCAGCCAGTCATCCATCAATATTTGTCTGTTTCATTCGTATCTTAACGGTCAAACGAGATTTTACAAGATTCTTACTGTATCAAAAGTCTTACATATATAATACATAGAATTTTGTAACCCAGTATTATGGAAACACAAAAAATACTTACTTCACATTCAAGAGTAATATCAAAGCCACTGCTAAAATTGCTTTTAAAACTCCATGGTAGGAGTCAGAATACAACATCGTCAATGCAACTTTTTAGACATCAACTTCGCAAAAAGTATGATACAAAGAACATCCTAACATGATCTTCAAGATTGTATGGCATAGCTTTATAGAACAGATGCTCAACCAACTACTTCATTGAACCATGCTAATATATTTGGAATTCAGAAGCATGGTTACTTTTCTTTCTTCGAAAGTTGGGTAATATTCCTGAATTTAAAAGGTTGTTTGCATTGCAAGGGTGGACTAATGACGTCGTAGATTTTCTTAAAAGATAACATTCACTAATATATTTTTTTTCTCTGAAAATTCTAGGGCATGCAGCTCATTTTGAATTCAAAAAGGCATGGTAACTTTTCTTTCTTCTTAGAGACAAAACCATTTTCCGGAGTTTATAGCATGTTTACAAGGCAAAAAAAAGTAGCCTATGTCACCTATCAAAGATAATGTCAAATAAGAACAGTCCCTGAAAAATAACTCGATCGAAAAATAATTTTTTGTAAAAAGATATTAAAAAGTTTAATAAAAGTATTTTCAAAAGGATTGTTTAATTTCTTTTTTCGAATAGGGAAAGCAACAGAGTAGCTGAATACATGGCCAGTTCACAAATGATGAAGAAAATATGCAAGTGTTCAATCAAAGAAATGTCAAACTAGCTTGCAAGCGAAAAATCATGCAAATGAATTGATAAGTTTTCGAACAAAAATATTAGATCTCTTCACAAGGGTGTTTGGTATTTTTCGTCTGAAATTTGTGCCATTTACAAAAATAAATTCAAAGAATACCGATGGCGAAATGAAACCATGATCACGCATATTTCCTAAGCTTCTACCATTAGTTATGTCCATTAGTACTTTTTTAGTACAACACATTTGAATCTGAAAGGAATAACTTTGTTGATTGCAATAGTTTTGCATATTCCACCAACTCCCTGCCACTAGTTTAACTGGAAATTGAGAAACACGCCTCAGTTAGAAGAAGATGATATCGTTTAATCGATTATCCGAAAGAGCACCGTAATTACTTTGTTTTGTGTACTTTGAATCGCTATGGACACCTGTGTGCGTTAACAAAGGAAGTTCTGATTGCCAAATAAACTCATGCTTCTAAATTATTGAAAATTTAATAGTAGCTTTTGTTTGATAATATTGCTGTATTATTATTGGTTTAAAAGAACAAAGCATCAAAAGTATTGTAAGAATTTTTAACCAAAGTCGTATTTTATCTTAAAAGTATTGTAAGGTTACTGGTAGACAGATAGGGAAAATGTGATAAATGATAAATTATTTTGATTTGATGGCTGAAGAGAGGAAGATGCTATAGAGTTGTAAGACGCAAAGAAATTTTAATGCCAAAGAAATGTGTTTTATTACTTTGTACGATTTACTATTTTCGACACATATGAAAAATTTATGAACGCAGCATTAACAGAGTTAGCATAATATAAATGAAGTATAAACATTATTTATTAACAAAGTAAATATGAAGTACGCCAAAAATCCGAACTCTGGATATATCTCGTATTCTAATTGATAAAATAAAAAAAAAAGTACTATTGTAATTCATGAATAATTTTTAATAGATGCATGTAATTTTTTTTGTGAAATCTTTAAATTTAAACTAAAATAAACTTAAATGGCGACCCCATAATATTATTTCACGTTTAGATTTAGCATGTAAGAAACATCGAAATATCAAGTTTCGTTATTTTTCAATGAATTGTTAGTAATTTAAATGATGTCAAGGAAATGGCAAATTAATACTAAAAAGAAAAATTGTTTTTTAACCTTAAATTGTTAAATAATCTATTCAATAGAGTTTGTTTTTAATGGCCAAATACAAGTACTATGCAAATTTTCAATTAAACAAAGAGTTAATTATAAATTAATGAAGCAATTTACTTAAAATTTTGAATATGAAAATATATACACATAATTTTTGCCCCCATAAGATTTAGGATGGTCTAAAGAGAAGAAAAAAAAGTTTCATAGACAAAGAATTAGAAGAAATATGAATTAGTTCAATGTAATAAAATAGTGGGGTGTTGTTGTTTTTTTCAGTAATGTTATGCTTTTTTCATGCAAACACCTTGTATTTTACAAAAAATTTGTACATGATGAATGGAAATGGAGAACATTTTTTGATTCAGTGAACTAGAAAACATAATATTTAGCAAATACATCTCATGCAGTCCAAAAATATATATATATATATTTTAGCAGAGCTATGTTATATACGTATAATTCTAAATACTTGTAATTCTTCAGAAGCCAAATAAAACATAATAAGAGAAAATGTACTACGATTTCTGACCAAAAGTTTTTCTTGTAAAATATAGGATGTCTCTTCTGTATTACAGTCTTCGAGGCAGATGAGTAGCCAGAGGAGAGGGAGGTATATGGGGATATATCCCCTCCCGAAAATTTTCTAATTGCTATTAGAACGTAAAAATCAAAGGATTTGTGTGTGTGTGTTTAAAATGGTAAATTTATTTCAAAGTTTTTAAATTTCTGAACATACGTACAAAAATTACCTGTTATTTGGATTACTAAGTACATTCGGCATTAATAACAAAAATTATTGTATGATTTGTTGACTTTCAGTTTCATATCCCCTCCCGAAAAAAATATCTGGTTACGCCCCTGCTTCGAGGAGAAGTAAGGTTGACCTAGACGACTCGAAATTGCATAGCAATATTGGGTGCGAAATGACGGGTGTATGCTCTAGTAGCGTAAGCAGAAAACACAAGAAATGAAGGGACCCCACGTGCGATTTATTCAATGAATATCAACAAGAGTAACATAGTCAACTATATACAAGTCAAAGGAGGTGTTCAAATTGCCGTCTACGATAGAGGTCGGCGATATATCGATACGAAGATACTTCTATCGATATTTCTAAAAAATTATCGATAAAAGTCACTGATATATCGATATTTTTAAATATTTCTAGTTTTTTTATTATCGTTTTGTAGTTCCATGTGTTTTTTCGATTTTCTTTATTCCCTTTTCAAAAACTTCAAAACTAAAGTTTGAACTTGGCTGAGAGACAGTTAAAACTGCCCCAATATTTAATATTTTGCCATACACTTAAAAGCTAATGAAAATTATCTAATTTTCTCTTAAAATCACTGCACCAACTAAGCGAAAATATAACTTCATTTTTTTTTTTTTTTTTTTTTTTTTTTTTTTTTTTTTTGCAATAGATCTATTTCTGTTGAAAAAGTAGTCACCTTACAAAAAAGCAATCATAAAAAGTAGGAATTTGCCCCGAAAAACTTTGTTGCAAAATTAAAAATCAAATAAAAAAAAATCATGTATCGATATATCGATATTTTATCGATATTTTTTTCTGTGCAACGATGTAGTATCGATATTTATTTTGATTGATATTTCCGACCTCTAGTCCACGAGCTGTGATGCAAGCCTTCTATTCTGAGAAGACTTCTGAGAAACACAACTTTTTGTGGATACTCTGAAATCTTTGTTAATAAGTAAAATTAACCTTTCATATTCTTGCAGAGAGTTTCTGAATTTCTTAAAATCAAATAAAAATTTGTTAAACTCAATAGCTTCAAATGAGAAGTATTTGTGAAAGTATGACTGAAAATTAATAATAAAGTTAAACAAATATATGAAATACAATATACAGTCAAACCTCATTAACGCGAAATCACTTGACATGAAATCCCGTTCAACGCGAAGTAAAAACAGTTCTCCGTACTCATAACTTAACGTTAATTTATTAATTTCACATGAAACTCGGTTAACGCGAACATTTTCAGCGGCCCCATCGACTTCGCGTTAACGGGGTTTGACTGTATATTGTATATTTTCAGAAAAAAACTAGAACTTGGAAGATTTTATAAATGCGTGTTCCCCATAAATATAATACGAACGAAAAATTACCCCTTTGGCAGACACGTGTGCTGATTTTAAATCTGAAATATCTGGTCCAATTACTGATACAACTGCAATCAATGGTGGATACAACGAGGGGAGGGGGGGGAGTGTTCCGACCCCCCCCCCCCCTCCGTTATTCAGACTTAAAAAGAAGAAAATAACAAAGGCGACAATGAATATTTTATATGTTGTTTATCATGAGCGTAATAAACAAAAGACTAACACTGGTGTCCAAAAGTAACACAATTATTTAATTTATATACGTAAGTTGTGAATGAACATGTGAAATATATGAATTAAATATAAAACCAATGTACTGGATTAGATGGTTTTTATCGCTCACGTTTTAAAGTGCGCTTCTCTCAGGCTATGGATTTAGTCAATCAAGATTTGACGAATTCGTACTGAGCATCTTAAATATTGGAGCTGAAAACGCCGAGGACAAAGCAAGATAACAAAGTGCTCTGCAAAATATTTCGCACAAATTTATTTTATTTCTCGATCATCATGAAACATAGAAGTATAAATTTGTTTTGGAGTGCACTTCAAGGAAAATATGAAGTTTGGTATAAGTTTTTAGAAGAACGTTTTCGTAAAGTAATACAGAAGAAAGTCTTAGAATTCCTTTCCAACGCACTTCTTGTTTAAAAAGTTGCTTGTTATATAAAAAAAAATTATAACGTTTTTGTTACTTAAATATAAACTTGTTCTATTAAATACATTGGAAATTATTGTTTTGAAATCCCATTGTATAGTAGTATAACTTAAAAACAACAAATTTTTTCTATACAATTCAACAGCCCAAAACTAAAAAATTTTCCGTCCCCTCCGTAACAATACTCTGGATCCGCCTTTGACTGCCATTGTTAAGACTCATGACGAGAAAAATTAGTCTGACGACAATAAAAGATGGCAACGCTATTGAAGATCGATAAAAAGTAACTGAGAGCGAGAGTATTATAGAGGATGTTCGAAAAGCGACGCCATTTTGGTATGGATTAGATTGGACTTGATTTTAGCCATGCAAGGAGTCAGTTACGTAGGCGCTCCTTTTTTTAAATGATTCCTTTTGTAAATATTTAATATGTAATTCTCTAAATTTTATTTTAACATGTATTAAAGTAACTAGCCATCAGGAAATGTTTTTAATTATTTGAAGTTTGTGTTTCAATTTATCTTTTCAGCAATCACTTTTATTTCATCCTCCTTTTTCACTTTGTTTCGCCGAAACAAAATAACCATAGTTGGAATTTAAAAACAAGAGGGGAGGGCTGAGAAGAGGAGAGATTTGTTTGTTAAACTTTTGGGGTGATCTCTGGTTGGTATCATTCATACTGTACATAAAACCCTCTTTTGAATTCAAATCGCTGCCACTGGCAACAGCAAAAAGTGTTTAAAAACAAAAAGGACATTAGTAAGCGTTTTCAGTCCCTTTAAATTTTCTCTTATCATTGATCAGTATAAAAAGATTTATTCGAAATATGTTTACTGAATATCAGCTTTGAAAACAGATAACATTGCTTTCATTCATTAGTTATTTGTAGCCAAATGTAACAAAATAAAATATCTTCCTAACTGGATATTGATAGATCATTTTTCCATATGTATGCACGGATCGGGTCACACGAAATGGTACATTCAAGTAGAATATATGATATTCGAATCAATAATAACGATTGATGTGAAATATGACTCCAGCGCATAATAGGAATCGAAATGACTCTAATGGGAACAGCCATGGAAAGAAGCTTTTTAAATCAACATATACAGAAAAGACAACACTGTCCTTCTGATATACAAAAGAACATTATTTAGGTTAATCTAAATAAACTATTTGACCACTTTTATTCGTACTGACAGGTGTGTTTACTGTATTTCCGTGGGGAATTTTCTTTTGTAGGAAATAAAAAGTCGTAACAGCTAATTGAAAAACGCGTTTAAAGCTTTATTCGCTATTTGTTTCCATTAGTTTTTAAAAAAATAAATTTTTTTCACTTACAATTTGTTAATCTGCTATCTCTAGACCGTAAAACCCTAGAAAAGAATAAGAAAATGAAAGAAAAAAGGAGGAAAAAATCGATTTTTTTTTTTTTTTTAAATTTATAAAGTGATCTATTACCTTAAAAGCTAATTTTTTTTATCAATTCAAATATCATTTTCGATTTACCAAATAAAATTCATGTCGAAGAGGCTGAATAAACCAAATTGAGGTTTAGGCAAGTGTTCGTTCAAATGTTGCTCTGGCAAATTTTATTGCTTAATCTATAACAAATATTCACTAAAAAAACTTTATCGTAATTTTTCAAGTGTTTAATATATCATTTTAAAATTTAAAAGTCATCTTCAGTAATTTTAATTAGTTTTTTTAATTAATTTTTCAATGAATTTAATAAGTTTTTACAAAGTGACTTCTAATAGGTACAAAACTCTGAAATTTTAAACACAAGCAATTTTGGTTTTCTAATTGGACTTTAGACAAACAAAATATTAAAATTTTAATTAGTTTTTTTAGTTAATCAGTTAATCATTGAAGAACAGAGCATAAATCTACAGATGAATGGACGCCAGCAGGTTGGTTGTATTCAGATTATCTGGCGCCGTCAGCAACACGAGGGCTATAATGCGCCGAAACTTTCATCATTAGACAAGCCAACATACATTTACAAACACCCATGCCTAACACGGGACTCGAACCCGCAACCTCGCAGTCTAGAAGCCAGCACGCTAACCACTATACCGTTTGGTCAGCGCCAGCAGGATTAATTGCAGTGGATTGCAAGGCGGCACCAGTTTTTACTTAAATTTTGCTCTTTCAAAAATTAATAATAGAATTTTCTATATAAATATCAATACATATTCATTAATTTTATGCTAAAGTGATTTACTTACAAACTATATTATACTATTCCTCTTGCACTACATCCAGTACAGCAGGGTTGCATTTAAATATATTAGTTCAAAACTATAATTAAACATCTTGCAATTTTCCAAAATGAAAATCCAATTTCAATAGTAAGTATAAAAAAATAAATTCAATAAACAGCAATATTCTTGCCTGAATACTTCACGAGAAAAATAAAAACGCTCCCAATCAATCATGCCATAATTTCAAGTACATATCATGTAATTAACCGCGCTTTCTTCTGTTTAGAAGACAGCGTACTTTGCATCTACAGGAAAAGATTATTAGTATTAAATCAGAAAAAAAAATTTAAATAAAAATAATCTACAAATATATACTGGTGACAAAAAAATATCTTAATATAAGCCCTGAAACTAATTGAAAACTTATAATTATAGAGATTTTTAATTTATTGTACAATACAACTATAAAGTGTTTCATTAAAGGCTACATAACATAGACTTATAATACTGTCTAGACCGCATGTTTAGGGTTACCTCTTGTAACCAAATTGAAACCACGTGACTGGTAGACGAAGGAGAACTAAGAAAGAAAAAAAAAAAAAAAAAAAACACTCATTCCAATGGAAAACGCCGAAATGCGCCTGACGGAAAGTACTTGAATCCAAGAAAACTGGTTAAATATTGTTCTGCATTTGGTTGAAAAGAGAAATTCCAGAAAGGAGGCTCAATAACCTTTCACAAATACGTGCTATTTTTAAAATTTTCTATATAGTTAAGGTTTTACATTACACTCATAAATAAGTTTTTGTTTCGCATTCTCAGAAAGCTTGCTTTACTTGCTTTATTACGGATTTTATTTTGCAACTAACTTCTGAAAATTGCAGTTAATATTGAAATAGGAAAACAGACCAAGGTTACAGTTGCTTTTTACACAAATCAGTGGCTTTTTAAGGATTTTAATTTCACTTTTAAGTATCAACAGCAAATTCCGTGCAGTGGCGGAACCGCCGCGAATCCAGCATCCAGCGTCACGCTAAGCGATGGATGAAAACACGAAGGCTGTCTACCATAGTCCGTAATCCTCAGATGTAATGAAACATCTCTGGTAATTTCAATAAATTATTATGTAGTTAGTTATTAAATGTTTACTGTTAATACCTACAATTAAGCTGTTTAATTGTAGAATATTCAGGTACAACATTTAATTTCATAAAGTAAAAGCACCGAGAGTGAGATTTAAATTAAAATTGCGGCATATTCTTGTAATATAACTATATTATTTTTGATACTAATAATATTCAAACCTTTGATAATAGATTATTCAGGTTAAAAATTCTCTGAAATACAGGGTGGTTGTAATTAAAGTTACCCTGTTTACAGCCACGTAGAGTCCGTTCTAATGAGCAGATTTTGATGAAACTTGGTATATACACTATATGGACCA
The DNA here is from genome assembly GCA_963978545.1 of Linyphia triangularis. Lineage (NCBI taxonomy): Eukaryota > Metazoa > Arthropoda > Arachnida > Araneae > Linyphiidae > Linyphia > Linyphia triangularis. The sequence continues at coordinate 35,488,034 of OZ021730.1, forward strand.
TGGGGAAAAGTAATCTGCAATAAGAAAAATTGTAGTTCAAATTTTGATCACCAGGTGAAAAAGTGGCGCATAAAGAACAAACACCACAAATTAAAAACACAAATTTTTATTTAATTACAGCATATGTTCAATGTGCATTCCATTTACGTCAACCACATGCTCGAAGCGTGTTATAACATGTTCAACAGTAGCGCGAAGGGTTTCTCAATCAATTGCAGCAACATGACGTGTTATGCTTGCTTTCATTTCAGGAAGAGTCCGTATGCTCCCTCCATACACACGATCTTTCAGAAATCCCCACAGCCAGAAATCATAGGGATTTAAATCCGGAGAACGAGGAGGCCAGGCAGTCAAAAAACTTATCGAAATTGTCCGATCATCTCCAAAGTGGGCACGAAGTAGTGCTGTCAGTGGTCGTACAATGTGAGGTGATGCACCATCTTGCATAAAGACAGGAGTCTCTAAACATTATAGTTCTTGTAGGGCAGGAAGGACTTGCTGCCGAAGAAGCTCGCAGTAGCGGGTCCCCGTAATCGAACACCTTCGAAGGCCACGAAGCGTGCTCCCCTCAAAGAAAAAGGTACCAAGAGTAAATTCAGCCGTAAAATCACACCATATAGTAATGCAATCAGGATGCAGAGACTATTAATGCACAACATTCAGTTTTGCCGCACTCCATATTCGACAGTTCTGAGTATTCACGGCTCCATCTAAAGTAAATACGCCTCGTCCGATCATAAAATGTTCCAAGGCCATGCATTATCAACGATTATTTTGGCCAAAAAAATTCTACAAAATTGAGTGCGCTTACCAGAGTCAGCAGGTTTCAGTTGTTGCACAATATGGATCTTATATGGATACCATTTTACAATGGATCGAAGAATCTTTCTAACCAAGGTATAGAAAATCACGTGACACCGCTCGAGCACTTGTAGAAGAACTTGAACACGCTATAACACGCTTCGAGCATGTGGTTGACATAAATGGAATGCACATTGAACATATGTTGTAATTAAATAAAAATTTGTGTTTTCAATTTGTGGTTTTTGTTCTTTATGCGCCACTTTTTCACCTGGTGGACAAAATTTGAACTACAATATTGTATTGCAGATTTCTTTTCAACATTGTCCATATAGTGTATAAACCAAGTTTCATCAAAATCTGCTCATTAGAACGGAGTCAACGTGGCTCTAAACAGGGTAACTTTAATTATAACCACCCTGTATATTCATATACTAACATATCTGAAATAATTTCAATGCCATAACAAGCAATACTTTAAAACAGTATGTATTTAAGAATAAATATTACAAAAATACAAACACTAAATTATAACACACAAACTTTATTTCAACTATGAATAATAGGAATTTAAAAATTGTAAAGCGCTGGTACCTAATATTCTGACTAAAATTTCATTTTTAATTAAATGTATTTCCTCAAGATGACAAATTATTTCAAATACATATTTTCATTTTTAAACAAATAAGTTGGTTGGTTTATGTGCTCAACGACCTCTTTTTATGTACAATGACGGCTAATCAGACCGGGACCTTCACTTACAGCGGATTCCGAACCACAACGAATATTCATGCCTTATCCGTGATTCGAACCCGGCACCTTTGGCATGCGTGGCCAGATAACTAACCACACAGTCATCAGATGGACATACAGATATGACTTCCTTGATATGAAAATAAGTGTTAAAATGAAATCTTAAAAATTATACCCTAAGAATATATTTTATATATATTTACAAATAAACGTAGGTAAAAAAATTATATAAATAACTTTTTAGTATTCATAAAAATTGATAATTTAAAAAGAAAATAAAAGCAGCATTAATAAATGCAACTAACTACTGAAATAAAAAGTAGTGAACTACATCTTTTATTTTTCAGATGAGTTTGACTTGAGAACATTATATTTTCTTTTTTAACTATGAACCATCTTTATTAGCATTGCATTTAAAGAGCCATTTTAATTGGTGAATTTTTTTTTCCTTCTCCGAAAAAGCATTTAAAGACAGGTTTCTCTCTATGGAAATACTCTGTCGAACACTTATTGGCACTTTTTTAATGTTCAGGTAATAAAAAATATTGCGGTATTCTTGAACACACAGCAGCCAGTCTTTTTTTGTGTGTGTGTTTTTGCTTTGTTTACATTTCTTTTAGATTTTATCATATTTTCTTTTAACTGGTCTATTCTTCCATTGGTATCATATATTCTTGTAGCTTTCCTTGGTTCTAAGAAATGAAACATTATCAGGTTTTGTGTACTAGTATAGCCATAAAAAAGATAATTTCAACTTGATAAATAGAAAGATTACTTTCTAATTATTCTTAATGATGTTAAAAAATCAGCAAATGTTTATATGATAGCTGTATCAGTAGGAAACAAACATCTTAAAAATTCACTTTTTCAATTTTACAAAATTATATTTTCAAAAGAATATTTAATATAGAATTATGAAATAAAACTTTTTTAATTTCTATGAGAGATTATTTGAGTTGTGATAGGAATAAGCCTAACTTAGAACACTATAAAAGTTTGAAAGTAATACATTTATAACATGATACAACTTACCTGTAAATTTTACAAATTTGAAAGTCACTCCTTTATAGAATTATCCTTTCCAAATCTCAGCTTGTTAATTAAATAAAAAAAAGGATAAAACGAAACACTTAGCTATCGATAAATTTGAATTCCGTGTATTTCATCCCTGTTCATAGAATAGTTTGTTTACATTTTCATCCATCGCTTAGAGACGCTTCAGCCAGAGCGCCATCTGGTTGTACCAGGCCTGAAATAACCATATAGAATACTATATTTCGCGTCGGTCCCGGTAAAACTTAACAAGCTTTTCTAAACACACGTGATCGGAAAAGTTATACCTATTTTTCCAGAGGAATGCAATCAACCAACAATTCAACACACAAGTTAACTACGTCATAAAATTATTCCTATATGTAACTAGGGCCACTCCAAAAGGAGGCGAAACCAGCCAACTCGGCAACCCTGCTCCCAAAAACTCCCTAGTCATATGTTTTATTTTGATTTCAACCTCGCTGTATAATTGAAGTGGGAGCACGCAGTCTAGTGTTTATAATAAGTCTATGTCTTATCTCCATTGATGTAGAGGGCGCTGCTTATGTAATCCCCTAGCGGCGACTTCGTCGCCAGAGAGAGAGAGTATGATTGAAGGAGTGGAGGTGGACGGACGTGGAAGTAGCCTCTCCTAGTTTAGGTTTAAGAACCTATTTCTATCTTTTGCACGAATAAACCTGCTGTCCATTTAATTGGCCTCTTTCACTTTTACCCCTTCATCATACAACATGGGGGCTCGCCGTGCTTTTTACCCGCGAGAATGCGATGAAAAAAATATTTAAAAAACTGCACTTCCACGCATCCAGAGGTCAAACCAAAATCCTCTTCACGGGAAAAAAAAACCTTTACTTCCACGCATACAGAGGTCAAACCAAAATCCTCTTCACGAAAAAAAAACCTTTACTTCTACGCATCCAGAGGTCAAACCAAAATCCTCTTCACGAAATAAAAACTGCACTTCTACGCATCCAGAGGTCAAACCAAAATCCTCTTCACGAATTACCGCAGCAGTCAGCGACCACCAGTGGAATCTACAAATAAAAGAAAAACTCATCAACCAGCGTCGTCATTATACAACTGCATAACACTCGCTTCGCCGAACAAGTCCCACTTCAGCCGTCAAGCAGAAGTTCAACGAAGCTAGCATCGTTATTCCACATAGCCAGCAAGAATACAGAATCCTGAGCCAACTCGAACCTGCAACCACAACACTGTCGCTTCGCCGAACAAGTCCCACTTCAGCCGTCAAGCAGAAGTTCAACGAAGTCAGCAAAGTTATTCCACATCGACCAACTACTACGAACCAGAAACCAGAAGCAACGAGTACTCTTCGAAAGAGCAACAACATAAAACGGATACAGCTCCAAAAGCGAAGTAAAATCAAGAAACGCAGGTAGGATCATCTTATTATAATTATGTTTAAAAATATCAAAAAGCAAGATCTCGTATTGGTCGCCGCTGAGTTAGATATCGTTGTACCGGATGGTACCACAATTCTAAAATTAAAAGACTTAATCGAAAAAAGTGAAGTTTTCGTTAAAGATCCAGATTTCGTTCAAGATTTAATAACAACAGTTGTAGCTGAAAGAAAAACCCAAGAGGCTGATAGAAAAACCCAAGAGGCTGATAGAAAAACCCAAGAGGCTAATGAAAAGCAAAAAGAAATCGAAAAAATTAAGCTTGAAAAACAAAAAGAAATCGAAGAAGTTAAACTCGCACAGATAGAACGACAACTCGAGCTCACAACTCTTAAAAATACTACTGCATTAAACCAAACTAGTACTGGAAGTACCACAGCAACCGAAGCAAGTCCAAATATCGAAAGTCTTCTTCGCAGTGTTCGAACGCTAAGCATGCCAGTCCCGTCGAGACCAGAAAACTACAATTTATTCTTTCAGTCTCTGGAACGTGCGTTTACGACAAAAAATGTCCCAGATGATGCAAAATTGGAAATTTTGATTAGCATACTGGGCGAACAGGCTAGTTACATTTTACTAAATATTTCGGAGAACGACCTAAAAAATTACGAACAAGTCAAAAGTATTGTCCTGCGCCAATTTCAACTCACGCCACAAGAATGTCTTCTTAATTTTCGAAGGAGCCAACGCATGCCGAACGAGTCGCATACGCAATTTGGGTCAAGGCTATCACAATCATTCGCATATTACTGTAAAGTACGCAACGCCACTGATTACGAAACACTATGTAAATTAATGGTGTCGGATAAACTTTTCAGCACACTTGACCGCCAAACACAAGCACACATCGCCGTTCGCCAAGGGGAAGATTGGCTAGAACCTAAAGAACTTGCAAAAGAGTGTGATATTTACTTTACGTCAAAACGTAAATCTCTAAGCAAAACAAATCATCAGCAACAAACATACAACAGCGGGCAGAATTTCCAAAACAAAAATACGCAAAACCAATACAGAGGGTCATTTAACAGACCGCCAAGGGGTTCTTACAATCACAGTAACAACAACGATAATTTTAGGCCAAATGCACCAAATAATCACGTCTGCGAAATAGAAACCGGAAGAAATTACAACCGCGATAAATATTTCAATAAGCTACAGTACGAAGATGTTCTTATCGATGATAAAAAAATAAAAACTTTGATCGATGGAGGTACTAATATAACTTGTGTAAAAACCAGTGTATTACCACCCTCAACAGTCTATGACGGATCAATAACCTTCACAGGAGCTTTCGGTTCCACACAAAAAGCGAAGTTGACAAAAATAAATCTAGTTCATCCAAAGAACAAAAATCCAATTCTAGTTACGGCAGCAGCTTGTGACGACTTATGTTCGAATTTAATAATTCCACCTAACGTATACGAAAGCATAAAAACACGAGACCCACTTCCGATTGTAAACCAATTCGAAACCCGCGCGAAAAAAAATGCTATGTTGCTTCAAAAAAGGAGGAATATATCACTTTTCCTGCAGGAAGAAATAACGAAATTTTAAATACTTCGCAAATCCTTCCGATTCCTGAAACGCAAAATGACACGTGTCAAGGTCATACAAAGGATAACTCAACGGAAAAAATAAGTTCTTCGTTGATGGAGGCGGGGCTTAATGTCCCCATGAGAAAAGATGAACGATCATTGGAAGATCTCGATGAAGTGTGTGTTGTAACAGAAGACTTAGAAAAAAGCCAACCAGCAGAAGCACATGGTCCAGAATGTAAACAAATTGAAACACGTGGTTCATGTAAACAAACAGAAGAGAATTTTTTTCTGTTTACTATTGGGGATAGCGTGAGTTTAAGCGAAGCGGATTTCTTGCACATTAACGACGATAATTTACGGAATACTGTTATGAATAAGGTCAAGATTTACAAACCAAAGAAAATGGAAAGTACAAATTTTCAAATGAAGCTTTTCCTACCAGTTGAAACTCCAATCTTCAAGCCAAAATACATCGATGGAATAATTTCCGAAAGTACTTATGACTTATGCAACTCACCGTCTGCTATTCAAAGATTTATGCAGATTGTTTTTCGTGAACTTTTAGTAGCTAAAATATTAATCTTTATGATGAAGTGCTGGGAAGATACTTAAGTTTCTTCAATTTTCTTTTACAAGAACTTTTTACAGAAGAGACCTTTTTTTTTTCTTTTCATGAACTTTTGAATGAAGATACTTTTTTTTTTCTTTTTATGAACTTTTGAAAGAAGAGACCTTTTTTTCATCATACAAACTTTTTAAAGAACATACTTTTTTTTTTCTTTTTATGAACTTTTGAAAGAGGATATTTTTTTTCTCTCACACAAACTTTTTAAAGAGAGACTTTTTTTCCCTTTCTACAAACTTTTCATGGTGCAAGAACTTTTTCCACAGACTTTAAATTTTTAAGAACCACACGTTGTGATCTTCAAGACATTAATGTTGTTTAAATTTTATTATTGTGCTGTATTTTTCAATATCTTTATTTACAGGTTTAGTATATATCAATGAGTCGGTGGTCCTCCTCAATCAGGATGGCGGAGTGTCTTATCTCCATTGATGTAGAGGGCGCTGCCTATGTAATCCCCTAGCGGCGACTTCGTCACCAGAGAGAGAGAGTATGATTGAAGGAGTGGAGGTGGACGGACGTGGAAGTAGCCTCTCCTAGTTTAGGTTTAAGAACCTATTTCTATCTTTTGCACTAATAAACCTGCTGTCCATTTAATTGGCCTCTTTCACTTTTACCCCTTCATCATACAACATCTATGCTACTTAACTTTAATTTTACACAATTCCAAATCAGTGAATAGCAATGTAACAAGTTAGAAATTTAAATGATTTATTTTAGATTTATCACCAAATTTAATACACCGCCTTCAAAATTAGTTAAAACTATAACTCAGCAATCGATATGCAATATCTTTAGTGTTCATAAGTAAATATAATTCTCATCACCTTGTCTTTGAACCAAGTTCCCCCCTTAGAAACTGTTAAGTATTAAAGCAGTATTCAAGAAAATTACACCTTATGCTGTTATTACAACCCTGAGTTTTTTCAAACATGTGACACATATGTGGCCAACCATTCCGAATAAGCAACAAGTTTTAGCAAAAGCGGGAGAAGTACTTAATTTAATTTCTCTATTACTTCTTTACGTAACAGATACAAAAACAATTCTTTTAAGATCTGCTCGTTCTTTTAAAGCATTTTTTTTTTTTTTTTTTTTTTTTTTTTTTTTTGTAAAAACCGCATTTTCCCAAAAAATTATGGTGCTGTACAACATTGGAATTGATTATTTTTCGTTTTTCATTTATATCGTATAATTTTTTTCATATACATTGGAATGCTAATTGCACATTTTGCCACAAAGGTATGCTGTAAGCAGTCACTTCACTTAACGTATGCCTTTAAAATAACCCACGAAATAACTTTCTCTGTTTTGAAGCCTCTGTAGGTAAAACGAATGAATGAAATTAAACTACATTTCATATACAGACTGTGGAAGGGATAGGACGAGGAATCCTGCCGGAAACAGTACAACAATCAAAATTACCTTGTTAGAGGTTGGCGAGGAAACAGCTCATTTCGTTGGCATTGAACGTGACGTAAAGAGATCTCAAACATCTTGGCTTGAAATGCAGCAGCGGAAACCAGATTTGCAAGTTTCTCGCAAATCACGCCAACATGTACGGAATGTGGCAATGGTCTACTACTAACGCTAACTTTTTTAACGATATCTATTTGGCAGAAACCTCACTATAACCATAGAAACTCAGGGATCTCTTTTGTTGCCTGTTTTGATCGGACTGATTTTGTTTGGCTGGGTTTTGGGGCATTTTCTTTTCTTAATATTTAAATAACTAATTTTTTTAAAGAAGTTTTATTTAGATATTTGGAATCGAAAAGAAATTCTTCATAAATATGTAAGAATTTCACTCGTTTTTTTTTTAAAAATGCGGGAATTGTCCATTTAAGCATAATACGACAAACCGCATATTTCTATCCCCCTTCCGTTTTTTTTTTTTTTTTTTTTTTTTTAATTGATTTTTTAAATCGTTGGTTATTTGTGGGACACCCAGTTATGATTTAAAAGAATTAAGATCGCAACATTTTGTTTTCTATGCGTTTTTCAGCATTTTGTCTTAAAATAAAGTTAGTTTTTTTTCATTCTATTTATACACTGCATACTTCCATACTAACTGAAAAAAGAAATCTATGATAATTTTACTTTTAAACAGCCAATCAAACCCATATGATATTTTTGCTACATAAAAAAATGAAAATACAATAAGTTTTTATAAAATTAAAACTCCAAATCCGGTGAAATATTACTCAAGATTTATTCATGTTACAAATTTTAGCATTAGATATCCAATAACCTTACTATTAATAATTTAATAATTTTAACTACTAAAGTTTCCATCGTAAGAAAATAAGTGGTAACGAAAGATTGTAATGCTAAAGTGGAGGTCTGCAATCAATAATACATTCCTTTGTTTCGGGGACAACAATATTCTAATGCATTGGCAGCCTCAGGGAGGGCCCATCGATATAAATGAATCTATATCGATGGGAGGGCCAAGAGGGTTAGAAAATTAAAAGAGACTCTGTAGAAAGGAGTAAAATTCACAGAAAAAAAAAATTGCCACGTGATTTAAATTATTCATTTAGACAGAATATTAATGTGGAATAATTAGTTATTATTTTAGAATTAAATAGTACTACCATTTTTGAAAAATCAAAGTATAAACCTTAATTGCGTATAAATTATTGTATTTTCACAATTAGCACCCAATCAGCCTCACTGGACAATTGCACGCGAAATTCCATTATTCCTTGATTGTTACACTGAATGATTTTTGTGTTCCACAACTTTGTGGCATAATGAGTTCCTTTTTCTATAGCATTTTTGTAAAGATATCAAAAACTTTTGTTTTTAAGCATTTGTTTGAAATCTTGTAAACACATTTGTGAAAATACCTTTAAAATGTGTTTTGCAATTACAAGTAATAAAAAAATTATTACATATTTAATGTTTCCATATAGTTTTTCGTTCATTGTGTATAATATTCTGCTTGTACAAGAATGTAGTTTTTTAAATACAAATTTTTAAAGATTGTCTTATGAATAAAATGCTACTATATTCTACTTCTTACGTTTTAATCTTGCCTGATATTTTTTTACTTTCAATTACCAATATGTATACATTTGGTAATGAAAGTATAGCATTCGGTCAAAATTTTTTTTTTTTTTTTTTACATTTCTTCACGTTTTGAAACATCCTGATTTCAAAAGTGATCTAGAAAAAATGTATGTCTGTGTGTGTATATGTGGTCAGCATAACTCTCCAACAGAGTTACCTACGATATTCAAATTTGGTGTGCTAGTTGGTGGTAGCCATGGGACCTAACGTTAAGGTTTTCGTTAAAATCCGCATGCGCGTAAGTAGCTGCCATTGAAAAAATCATGTTTTTCAGTAATTGCTAAAAAACGGCTCTAACGATTTTGTTCAAAATCGCTGTGGTAATGCCTCTTAAGGTGTTCTAAACATACCCACCACCGAAATTCCCGTAAAAATGCTTTAATGGCGTAAGAAGTTGAAAAACGAATGCCTTCAACACAAAATTCACTTTCCTTGATCCCTCATCAACAATCGTTTTTTTTTTTTTTTTTTCCCCTATCTCTCAGTTTCACTTACAAGAGAGGATAATATAAGAATTATCGATAAGCATATCGCCAAAATTCTCATTTTCTCGATTTTTTATTTTAAAAAACCCATATAAGAATTATCACAAAAAATATCGCCAAACTAGCAATTTTTTCTAAGCGACTGATGAAAATATAAAAATGAAAAATTACACAAACCTACATCAGCAATATAGTAATTGAGAGTTGTGCGATGTTCCACACCCCTAATTTAATTATCACTCAAAAGTCGTGCTACAATTATTTGCAACACAGTACACTAGAGAGGAAGTTCAGTTATTTTTTACCGCCATTTACATTTTACCCGCGCTCTCTTCTATTATCGCGTACTTGGCAATTACAAACTAGCAACCTACACATGGTCTCAAAAAAGGATAATTCTAAATAAATATTTTTTAGAAAATAAGATATTATTGGTGAAAGTCAATTAAATTTCGGTACCCTTATTTAAAACTAGGGGTACGGAACATCTCACAGCTTTCAATTGCACTACAAAATTGACAGAGATTTATCTCATCTACCGTATTCATATTTTCATCATTCATTTTGTAAAAAAGTACAGCTAGGCGATTTATTTTGCGCTAATTCTTGTATAATTCTTAAAAAAAATAAAATCCTTCGCCAAAATGAAGATTTTGGCGATATACTAACCGATAATTCTTATATTTTTCTTTTTTGTAAGTGAAACTGAGAAAATTATCCTATGTATGCATAGAGCAAACCTTAATTTCAGTGTTTTTTTTTTTTTTTTTTTTTTTTGTTGTTATAAAGTGTATCATTAACGATTTCTTAACTTTAATTTAAAAAAATTCCTAATCGATGAACAATAATGTGGCAAGAGAGAAATTAAAATGATTTATTTTAGCACTTCCTAAACATAAAAATACACTGTCTGGCAAAGTAGTTATATAGCAACCTTTGCATAATTTTTTTTTTCCCCCTTCTTTTTTTTCTTCTTAAATTCAAGTAGAATCTTTGATAGTTTCCTTATCTGTGACAATGTTTATTGTTGGGAGCACTTTTTCTTTTCTTTTTTGAATTTGCAACCTAAGTTCGATAGCTAGATCTTAGCGAGAAAACGGCACTTTTGGCTCGAATTGAATGTGATGTTAATTCATCTGAAAGAAATTGGCTTGAAATGCAGTAGCGGAAACCAGTTTTGCAAGTTATTAACAAATCACGTCATCCGGTACGGGGTAAAGCAATTGTCTACCAAACACGCTCTAACTATTTGACAGAAACCGCACGATAACCAAAGAGAGCGGAAGGATGTCGTGACATCACAGCTATACTGATAGCTATAGTTTTGATCAGATGAGGTTTTTTGGACATTTCTTTTTTTCAATATTTAAATAACTAATTTTTAAAAAGAACTTTTGTTTGAATATTTTGAATCAGAAAGGAATTCTTCATAAATATAAACTAATTTCACTCTCTCAAATATAGATTCCTCTGAATAAGAAAACTTGGTAAAGAAATAATATTCACAATGGATGTTGTACTATGATTGAATGGATAGCAAACAGAAATATATTCCGATTCCGAACAAAACACTTTGCTGAATTCCAAAGGCTTCGTAGCCACCTGGTGGAGGTATTTTTATGAAGACGAATCCATTACCAGTCGGGTTTCCATCACGCCTAAACTTGATTCATCGCGGCTATGACAGTGCGGTAAAGTTCAAAGGATTTCAAATACCAGGTTAGTTTGACCGTTTACCACTAGATGGCACTGGTCTAGTAGATATTTTTGAATAATTTCTCTTTGAATACCATGCTTCAATAGGATGTTGCTATCGTTTGGTAAGTGATTTTTGTAATTATTTACTCTTTTAATTCCCAAAACATTATAAAATGACGGTCTATTGCTGTGTATCTTTATCTAAGTCAAATAGCACGGTCGATAAAATATATTTTCACGAATTCCCAGCTGATTTATTAGAACTAAAACGTGTTCCTTTAGATAAACTGATGCTTTCTGATACTGTTCAAAAAATAATATCCTCTAAAATCAATTATTTTCATCTAAATTTATTCAGAATTGAAAATATAGGATTAGATAGTCTTTTCTATATTATTTCGATTTTCTTGTTTTAAATTTTTGAGTAAGATATCTATATCATCACACTATATTTTATGATGTTCCAATATTTTCATTAATTAAAATTGATTATATTTATTTTTACTTCCTTTTTTTAATTCATTTAATAGTTAATTTATGAATATTAGAGCATTTTATAACAGAATTTAACAAACTTTGTGTTTTATTCTGGAAAAGAAATGATCAATTACTACTTGGTCAATTAAGGGCAAAATTGCTTTTGGTAAGAAATTCTGATGATATATGAAATTGTAAAAAGGACTGAAACATCATGTTAATTTATTCATTTATTTATTAATCAATTGATATTTTGGGAAGTTTTCATAGTATTCCGTTAATAATTTTTCAAGAAAAAAAATTAAATGTGTAGAAACTTGCACTAAATGGTCAATTACTGGTAGGTTCACCCTAGTATTAACAAACTAATGAATTAAATCATTTTTCTATTTGCATAATGCTATGTAAATATGCTATGTTTCGTTTTATGATTTGTTTGTTTTGGTTAATGGTTACGATTTTCGCCACTACCCCGGATTGGCGCTGTCCAAGTAGAAAACTTATCTCGTAGGTTGGTCGTCGCGAAATGAGCCATTGTCAAAGCCTTATTCCCCCTTGAATCGAGTTTAGCCAGTTTCCATCTGAAATTGCCAGTTCGGTGACGTCATCTAAGCAACAGCTGCGCCGCCTATTGGGGATCATGGCAGAGCGCACGTGATTGGTTGATGGGAACTGCCGGTGCCAGAAAATAGAAAATATTTGGTAGTAGAAAGGTGACGTCACAGACTAGTGATCTAAACTGGAACCGCGACCAGTAGCGCGTAAATCCGGCTTTACAAACAAGGTAATATGGACAGTATTATTTATACTTAAATTTGCCGGCTTAGGGGGGAAAAAAAATCGAAATGCATTCGCTTTCATTAATTACTAGCTGTGTGGCCCCGTGCTGCTGGTCCGGCAACAACCGGAGACCCGTTGAAGGATATCTATCAGTTGTGTGTTTCATAGACTAGGAATTTCTTCGGATTTATTGTTGTTGGTGATCAGCTTCCAATGTACTATAACAGACATTTCTTGTTTTTAATTCTTAATAGTGCGTTTGGTCATTCTCCAGTCGATGCTGTTTTTGCAGCGGTGATGCTCTATACGTAGCATTTATATTCGTTCTTCCCTTTGGCGGCATATTAGCAAAAGTCGAAATGATTATAAAGTTTACAGTGAATTTTAATAATCTTTTGGCGAATTGACAATTGAGGCTACAAGTGATGAAGTCAAATTGAGTCAGTATAAATCCGTTGCTATGTATATTTTTACTCACTCTCATAAAATGAAGTTAGATACATAATTTAAATTAATCCTGACAAAAAAAAATTGACCATTTAAATTTTTTTAACCTGTACAAAACACCGGTAAAAACAAACAAAATATGCCAGGTGTCTATAGTGCAGCTTTAGCCTCTGTTTTAATTATTATATATATATATATTACCACGTTCTAAATTTTTGTTTTAAAATAAAACAAAATCTGTACTAAGAGAAAATTTAGCAAGCATTGAAACGATAGCGTTATCTACTAAATTTTTCGCCTACCGAAAAATTATCGCCAAGTGGCATGGATTTAGTACCAATATTGGTCAACGCTGTGCCACACAACACACCTAATGATATACGTAGGTATTTCACATTAGACAGCCTTCTTACATCTGATCTTGTAAAGGACACATCCTGGAAAAAAGATAGGTATAAGCTAAAAAATGCAATGTATATTAATGTGGTTCGAAAAAAAAATTTTTTTTTTAAACGCATGAAGTACAAAAAGTTGATAAAAATACTTTTAAAAAAAAATATCTTCCGATAGCTTATCACCTCAAAGTTTGAAAAAAATACAAAAAATAACTATTTTTCCTAAATATTTTAAAATTTCTAAACGTTTTATATTTGAAAGGCAATTGTTTGCAATGTGTAGTGAAAGGGTGGTATAACACAGGAAAACCCTCTTCTATACATTTTAAAACATATATTAATAATTAAAAATATTAAAAAATATTTTTTTTTGTCGAAAAATGATTTTTCTATAATGTGGATACTAACATTATTTTTTACACATTTTTGTTAAATTAGTTCGCAAGGAGAGAAGTAAGACAACTGAGGCATTGCATTCTGAAATCTCGAGAACTTTCCAAGAGAAAGACTATCAGGCATTTCAAGACAACTAAACTTAACTTTATAACCACTGATTACGTGGACATAATTAATTGGAATGCTTGTAATAGGACTCCTCCTTTGTTAAGAGTAACAAACGAACATTAGTTAGTAAAGACTGGCTCATCCGAGGTACCACAACTGTAATGGAGGAAACAGGGGAAGACTGGAAGATTGGCTAGTCTGACCGAGCTTAGTTCCAAAATACACGATTTTTCAACAAACAAAGATGTCAAAACCACCACATAGTTTCGTTTCTCATAAACACAATATCCCAAGTTAAAAACTGTACATCGGCGTATCAAAACCTCTTTTATATTTTATCACGAATTGTGCGAGATTGACTAATATTGTTTCCAACCACCGATTCACAACGTTTTACATCGGGATTGGCCTATGTGTGGCGAAATCGGCCAGCGTATCTATGCTACTAGGGACCATTGAAATCAGACTTCAAATCGTTTCCTTATCACTCACAAGCTGTGGAACGCTCATGTAGAGAGACAAGACAAAAAGTGAATGGCGCTGACGCAAATTTTTTTTTTTTTTTTTTTTAATGTAAGAAATAACAATAGTATCCATTTTACAGAAAAATCATTATTTCTTACAAAATTTTTTACTTTTGAGTATTTTTAATTATTAATATATGTTTTGAAAATGCATAAAATAGCATTTTTCTGTGTTATACCACCTTTCAATACACATTGCAAACTATTGCCTTTCAAATATATAACATTTAGAAATTTTTAAAAAAATTTAGGAAAAATAGTTATTTTTTGTATTTTCTTCAAACTTTCAGGTGAGTGCGCGATCGGAAGATATATATATATATATATATTTTTTCAAAATTTTTACAAACATAAGTAACCAAATATAGTAACAAAATAACCTAAATTAAATAAATATTCAAAGTAAAAAATATAAGTTACTTACCTAGCCAATGTAATCCAATCATTGCTTATTGATGATCCCCCAGTGCATATCTAACTGTTTCTTAAAAATCTTTACTCTCACTGAATTTACAACATTTGCTGGCAAACCATCATTCCAATCATTGATAATCCGATTGTAAAAATAGTGTTTTCGCCCTTCCCTATTAAATTGAGATTTGAACAATTTGCACCCATTTCCTCGCGTCCGATTGTCAGTGACAAATTCTAAACCCCTAATTTCCCCATGTGTAATAAATTTAAACAACTGATGGATCAAATCCCCTCTTGCCCTTCTTTCCTGCAGTGTATACAAGTTTAATTTTTTCAATCTATCCTCATATGCCATGCCCAAAGTACCCTGAATTATTTTTGTTGCTCTGTGTTGAACTTTTTCTAGTTAATCAATATCCATTTTTAAATAAGGTGACCAAAACTGTACTGCATACACAAGATGGTGGCCTAACCAAACCTCGCTATACAACGGTAGCATGATAGCACTAGATATAAATGAAACACTTTTTTTCCTATTATATATTCTAACATCATATTTGAATTATCACTAGCCGCCCTACATTGTTGTCCTATCTTAAAATCTTTACTAACCAACACCCCCAAATCACTGACAACGTTAGTATCATTTATTATAATACCTTGTAAATTGTAAGACGTATTTTGATTTTGGTTCCCCATGTGTAAAACTTGACATTTGCTAATATTAGATGACATTCCCCATTTAATAACCCAATCAGATATCCTATCTAAATTTAATTGTACTATCTGCTCCACTGAATTAGAAAGTCCCATGATTTTTAAATCATGCAAAAAAACTTACTTTACCCGAGAGACCTTCGCTAATATCATCCATAAAAATTATAAACAGAAGTGGACTCAAAACTGACCCCTGTGGCATCCCACTTTTAAATTCTCCCCACTGAGAGTATTTACCTTTGATTTGCACTCTTTGCTTTCTTCCAATTTCCAATTCGAATTAAAACAGTGTCATGAATTCCAATTCTTTTTAACTTATGACTTTATCAAATGCCTTCTGGAAATCAATATAGACTATATCGACTGAATAATTTTCCATTCAATTCCCTAGTAACTTCATCGTCAAATTTGTAAAAGATTAGTCGCACAAGATTTTCCCTTTCTAAATCCATACTGTTTACTCGACAGTAAGTCACAAGTCTCCAAAAATTTCATAATGTAATTTTTTAGAATTGTCTCATGCCGACCAAACGCTACAGTGGTTAGCGTGCTAACTTCTAGACCGCGAGGTTGCTGGTTCGAGTGTTAGGCATGGATGTTTGTAAATGTATGTTGGCTTGACGAATGTTTCGGCGCATTATAGCCCTCGTGTTTCTGACGACACCAGATAATCTGAAAACAACCAACCAATAGAATTGTCTCATACAATTTACAGATAACAGATGTCAAACTGACTGGTCTAAAATTTCCTGCCTCACTTTTCAATCCCTTTTTAAACAGTGGAGTAATGTTAGCTAACTTCCAATCTAATGGTACTGTACCCGAACTATAAGAACATTCGAATATACACTATCTGGCCAAAAGTATCCGGACACCCAGTGGTATGGACTTAGAGCGTCCTGAGGCACATATTAATATGATGTTGGCCTACCTTTTACATCGATGACAGCCTGCACACGTTTGGGAAGACTTTTCACCAATTTTTGATAGGTGACCATAGGAATTGCCTTCCAGGCGTCCATCACAGCTGAAGTGAGTGCTTGCAGTGAAGATGGTCGATTTGGCTGGCTACGTAATCTGCGTTCTAATTCGTCCCAAAGGTGTTCTATGGGATTTAGATCTGGGCTCTGAGAAGGCCAGTCCAGTTTTTGAACACCCATTTCGTCAAACCACGTCTGTGCTAGCCCCGATGTGTGAATGGAGCAGTTATCCTGTTGGAAGAGAAATGGGCCTTCCCCGAAATATTGCCATAGAGTTGGGTTGGTTGGTTGGTTGTATTCAGATTATCTGGCGCCGTCAGCAACACGAGGGCTATAATGCGCCGAAACATTTCGTCATTTAACAAACCAACATACATTTACAAACACCCATGCCAAACACGGGACTCGAACCCGCAACCTCGCGGTCTAGAAGCCAGTACGCTAACCACTACACCGTTTGGTCGGCGCCATAGAGTTGGGAGTGCAGCATTGTCCAGAATGTCCACATACATCTCAAAGTTCATGTTTCTAACCATAGGAACTAACGGACCCAGGCCGAACCACGAGAAACACCCATATACACCATTATGCTTCTACCACTAAACTTAACAGTTGGCGCAGTCACTATAGAAACGTTCTCCAGGCATCCGCCAAACCCAGACGCGTCCATCCGACTGCTAGACTGTAAAGCGAGATTCATCACTCCAAAGAACAGTTTTCCACATGTCCACAGTCCAATGATGGTGAGCTCTACACGATTGCAATCGATGCTTCGCATTCTGTGGAGTGATGTTCGGCTTGAAAGCGGCTGCATGACCATGCAATAACAAGTCTTTTAACTCTCGACGGACAGTCCTGCTGCTAACACTAACGCCTTATGAACTTTGGAACTCCTGAGAAATTTCCACCAACGAGGACTTGCGATTTTGTTTCACTACCCTTTTCAGAGTTCTGCGGCTGCGTTCACCAAGTGTTTCCGGCCTACCTGTTCGTTTTTCTGCCGTTTCACTGCCTCGACGTTTCCACTTCATAATAACATCACTCACAGTGGATTTAGGCTTCTGTAGAATGTCCGCAATCTCACGAATTGATTTCCCACAAAGGTGGCATCCCACTATTCTGCCACGATCAAACTCACTAAGCTCCTTTGACTTACTCATTGCCTCACAAACGCATAAATACAATCTGACAAACCACTACCAACACTTTTATAGCTTTCAATTACGTATCAAATTGCGTCACTCGCCAGAACCACTTTTTTAAGGGGTGTCCGGATACTTTTGGCCAGATAGTATATACAACAACACATCCCCTAACTCCTCAGCACACTCAGTAAGGAATTTTGGATAAATATGTCAGGTCCAGGAGCTTTAAAAGGTTTCATACTTTTTAACTGATGAATCACTTCTTCCCTAGAAAACTGAAACTCCTGCATATCCGATAGAGGTCGGCGATATATCGATACGACGATATTTGTATCGATATTTCTTAAAAATATCTATATTAAAAATATCGATAGAAATTACTGATATATTAATATTTTCAAAATTTTTATTTTTTTTATGACCGTTTGTAATTCCATGTGCTTTTTCGATATTCTTTATTCCCTTTTCAAAATCTTCAAAACTTTAGTTCGAACTTGGCTGAGAGACAGTTAAAATGTCACCAATATTCAATATTTTCCCATACACTTAAAAGCTATCGAACATTTTCTAAAGCTTCCTTAAAATCTCTGGACCAATTAAGCGAATATATATATATATTCGATCCATTTCAGTTGAAAAAGTAGTTATCTTACAAAAAAGTAATCATGAAAAGTAGAAATTTGCCCTGAAAAACTTTGTTTCTGGCAAAATTGAAAATGAAATAAAAATATCATGTATCGATAGATCGATATTTTTTTCTATGCAACGATATTGTATCGATATTTATTTTGATCGATATTTCCGACTAGGGATGAGCCATATTTTAATAACAGTTAAAAGTTATTGATACTTAAACTCACGCGAACTAACAGTTACCTAATTTTCTAAGTAACAGTTATTCATTTATTATAAATGCAATAGATGGCGCTAGTATGTCCATATAATTCATCATAATATCAGAATCACGAAATAAAAATATATTTTTCTAATAACGGTGATTGGAAAAATATATTTTTTTATCGTGATTCTGATATTAAGATCCTGGTCGTTATTCCTGGAATAACTAACTGTATCCATCGAAATAACTTGTCTGAATGGATTAACGTGTACGATTGGTATCAGTTGATATTGACATAATTTTCAATAAAAGTAGATATAACTGTTATAAGATATTGACAGAAGTTTTTGTATTGGAATAACTTTTGGACTATTCTTTGTTAGCGCTACTTTTCAAAATGGTATTTTAAATTTCGTTACAATTTTTTTTTTTTTTTACAGTTCGTTATGATTTTCGTGTTTATTCAAATTAATTCGAATTCTGCACCAATTTCTTATTATAGTTTATATCTCGGTTTCAGAATAGATGTTTCAATTTTATTTGGATGCACATTATGAGTGGTGGGGTGAAGAGGAATATGCGTTGGGGGGGGGGGGAGTATCTGACGCAACATTCTTTGGATTTAAATGACAGAGATGGGGGGAGGGGGAAGTCAAGTAGGTTGGGGATTAGGATTAGGGATTTAGGAAGAAATGCATGCTTGTTTTTGCGGAAGGCTCTTTTGTTTATGTTACAAAAATTCCTTTGGTGGAGAGGTTTTGAACGTTCGTTCGCATCTCATTTCAGTCTTCTTATGAGACTTTTAAAGACTCGCTGTGTTTCTTTCGTATTGGTTGGAGGTAAGAAATTTTTTCGTTATTGTTTTGGAATAAGAAAATGATACTATATATAAAAAATAAAGAGTGCGTAGGATTTTAGTTTTTCCTTTTGATGGAAAATAAATTATGTTCTTTTCCTTGTAAAGCAATCTTCTAATTTCAAATCGTTATAATCAAAAGATTGTGTAGTAAATTTGGAGCGTAGCTAAATAGGTTTTAATATTGAAAAAAAATTTGTTTATACATATATTTTTTATATTTAACGCATTACCTGAGAGGTTTTTAATTTTTTTATGATTATTCTTCAATTTGAACTTAATAAAAGGAATTTATTATTTTTAAAATTGCGTTTCTTGATTAACTATGAATTGAATTTCTTAAATAAACCAGACATTCATTTTTTTTTTTTTGATTAACGTTATAATATTTGAATTTCACTTCAAATTTTTATTAAAAATATTTTTATTCGGGTTTAATATTGTAATTTAAGTTTATAATTTTTGTTTATAAATTTTTATTTCATGAATTTTAGTATACATATATGTGGTCGTGACGGTCCAATTTATTTTAAAATTATTTACTTTAGTTTTGCACACTATTCATTGCTTTAATATTAGATTTTTAATAATTATTTTTCTTCGATATGTTTTTTAAAGTGTATGCGTCTTTAATGCAGCTCTAAAATTTTATTAACAACCATTTATTGAAACGTTGTTTTAAAAAAATCTTTAATAAGCTCAATTAAATTGGCTTAGAACAGTACTGGAATTTGGAATAAAAAGCTGCATTAATTGTTGTTGGACTTTAGACTTCGTTTAAATTTATCAAACCGGGTGATTTCAAGGAAATAGAATTCAATACAGGGAACCAGACAAGAGGTCATGAATATTTAAGCTTTTTAAATCGCATTTGAACTTGGAGAATATGAAACTATTTTTACAATCGAGTGGTTGATGAGTGAAACAAGCTACTGGACATCACTGTAAATTGTTCTGGAGTCAACAGTTTTAAAAGACAGCTGGATCTATGCTTGGGGTTATTCAGAAAAGTTAAACTGGATCAACCTTGATTGGCCTTGTGCCTGTAGTTGGTCGTCATATTTGTATTTGTGTTTGTTAGCTAGATGAAACCGTAGCATATATAGCTTTACTTATTATGCAGTCTCCACCTCATCCCGTTAAATAGCACTGTTGTCAGACGTGTTTGGAGATTTACAGTAAGGTTTCCGCTTTAATGGCTCGTAATTCAAGTTCACAGTAAGATGTAGGTTCGGAGAAATTTTGTGTATTTATTTGCTCTCGAAAAATATATTTTTAGAGTCACAAACAAATTTATAATTCGAGTGTTTACGTTAATTACCAATTACTTAAGTTTAAAATAATTTTTGTTCACAATTTTAACAATAATAATTTTATGCAATAAGCTATAATAATTGAATATAATAATCTATAATAAAATAAGTTACTTCAAATACACTGAGATAACTTGTTAAAAACGTTATATATTTAATAATTTACCATACAAAAATAAATAGTGCTTTTTATAGGCTGTTGAAACTAATTTTAAATGGCTGATTCAATACATTGAACTGAGTCAATACGAATAAAAAAAAAGTATATATATATATATATATATATATATATATATATATATATATATATATATATATATATATATATATATATATATATATATATATATATATATATATATATATGCCTTTTTTAATACTCTATTACATATAATTTGGGTTATTAAAAAGTAGTATTAATAACTGTAGAGGATTTTTCATTACATTTTAATCAACAGTCACGTACAAAAATTTGTTCTTATAAAATATTTGTTCTTATAAAATATTATAAAATATTTGTTCTTATAAAATATTATAAAATATTTGTTCTTATAAAATATTATAAAATATTTGTTCTTATAAAATATTATAAAATATTTGTTCTTATAAAATATTATAAAATATTTGTTCTTATAAAATATTATAAAATATTTGTTCTTATAAAATAACCTCAAAACTATAAATGGTTTCTTTTATTATGATATTTTTACGAATTTATGTTGAAAGATGTCCTAATTTAAAATCGATTAACTGATATCTAAAGAGAATGTTGAAGAAAAACATTTATGTTTTATTTATTCCATGTATTTATTTTTATTTACCATATACTTTAAAAATATCGGATAACGGTTATAATATTTCGTTATTTCCTGATAATTTTAATGTAACTGCACTTATTTAACAATAACTATTAAGCTCATCCCTATTTCCGACCTCTAATATCCGAGCTTGTATTATAGTGGCTAGAAGGGGTAGTGTGCCGTTCCTGTGATAGCGATTCTTCCCCGGAGTGGCCGAAATCCGCACCGTGGCGCTGTAATCGCTTCCAATGCATGGAAGAGCGAAACTATTGCGAAAGCAGAAGAAATCATCAAGGAGAGAAATCGGCCATCAGAATTGAATTACTTACAGACACACTTACCACAGCTTTTTTGGGCTTTTCTTTTCTTAATTAAATTGAAGCAGTTATCAAAAGCAAAAGATGATAAATTTATGCAATAATAAGATACAGAAGGATCATTTAAAATTTGTCTATGCGGTACACAATTGCGCGGTCCCGATTTCCTTCGCGAAAGAATTGCATTGTGCAGTTGTATAGTTAATCTAATCAAACTTATTCTTCCCAGATGATTTTAATTAGAAAGAACGAATATTCTTTATTTATTGGGA
This sequence comes from Linyphia triangularis, assembly GCA_963978545.1. Classification (NCBI taxonomy): domain Eukaryota; kingdom Metazoa; phylum Arthropoda; class Arachnida; order Araneae; family Linyphiidae; genus Linyphia; species Linyphia triangularis. The sequence goes on from OZ021730.1 coordinate 35,510,259, forward strand.
ATTTTTCACACATGCCAATAAATTCAAATACTCCATCCACTCAAATACTCTGTCTCTATATTAAATTTTTAAATAAAAAAAAGTAGCACACCATCTAATAAAAACTAAATAAAAGAGAAATAAAATACAAGAAGGTATCGAAATTTCATGAGGAATATTCTCATCTGATTTTAATTAGAAAGGAAAAATCTAATCTTCTTTATTGTGAATTTTTCACACACACATGAATTCAATTTAAAAAAGTTGCATACCATCTAATTAAAAGTAAATAAAAGTATTGAAAATTCATATGGAACTTTATCACCTGAGTTTAAAAAGAAAGGACTAATCTTCTTTCTTTATTGTGAATTTTTCACACACACACATGAATTCAATACTCCATTTTGCAGTTCAATCTAACCAAAGTTATCCTTCCCAGACGATTTATAATTAGAAGAATCTTCTTTATTTATTGAGAATTTTTCACATATACCCATAAATTCAAATACTCCACTGTGCAGTTAATCTAACCAAACTTTTATGTCTCTATATTAATTTTTTATATAAAAAAGTAGCATACCATCTAATTAAAATAAAATAAGAGAAATAAAATACAAGAAAGTATTGAAATTTCATATGGTATTTTCTCAATTGATTTTAGTTAGAACAGAAGAATCTAATCTTCTTTATTGTGAATTTTTCACACACACACATGAATTCAATTTTAAAAAAATTACATACCATCTAATTAAAAGTAAATAAAAGTATTAAAATTTGACATGGAACTTTCTCACCTGAGTTTAATTAGAAAGGAAGAATCTTTTTTCTTTATTGTGAATTTTTCACACACACACATGAATTCAATACTCCATTTTGCAGTTCAATAGTTAATCTAACCAAACTTCTTTTTATATATAAAAAAAAGTAGCATACTATCTAATTAAAACTAAATAAAAGGCAAATAAATGAAGGTATTAAAATTTTATATGAAACTTTCCCACCAGATTTTAATTAGAAAAGAATCTCTCATTTATTTATTGTGAATTTTTCACTCACACACATCAATTTAAGGAATTAGAAAGGGAAAATTTATGAGACATTCATCGACAAATTTTGAAAGGTACACATTGAAGTAAATATTCATTAAATAATTGTACAGTACAATAAAAATTAATTTATACGGTTCTCCTCAACTTGAGTAGTTTCATACGTTTCCTTTTTCGTTCTTTAAATTTATTGTTACACTTCAAATAAAAATGCATCCTTTTAAGAACATAGAATTTAACAATACTTTTCGTTAGTTCATATTTATGTTCTTTATATCCTACAAATGACAAATTTATTTTGTGAAGAGATTCGATTACATCAAATGTCATGTCCTTGCGGCCGACCAAACGGTATAGTGGTTAGCGTGCTAGCTTCTAGACCACGAGGTTGCGGGTTCGAGTCCCGTATTAGGCATGGGTGTTTGTAAATGTATGTTGGTTTGTCTAATGACGAATGTTACGGCGCATTATAGCCCACGTGTTGCTGACGGCGCCAGATAATCTGAAAACAACCAACCAGCCATGTCCTTGCGTAGGCTAGTTGTGCTCAGTAATAACACTGCTTTCATCGATTTTGGTCTTTTTGGTGTCAGGCTCCCGGCATTTTGGATTTCGTTTTTCTGGCAATTTCTTTGTGTAGTAGCTGGGGAGTTGAGGATATTCTGCAGGAATGGCACCGTCTATCAATTTTGGCTTTCTCCTTGGAATTAAAACTTCTTACATGCCTGTAAAAGCGTTCTATACATTATTCTTTAAAATGCTTCTCGCACACCACATCATACACCTCAAGCTCTTTATCCTTCCTTGGAATCATATTTATCCATTTTTGAAGTAGTTCAACCTCTTTTTTTATTTTTTTTTTTATTTTTTTTTTACGGTATTGCTCTTGTAACCAGTTGTACACTTCGGAACGAAACAAGTTCTATCAGATTTTCGTTTCTTAGAATTTGAGTCTCTTTCAACCGATTCATCGGCCTCCATAGCCTTTAAGAAATATTCCTTGAAATGAAAAAATGATTTCAAGTTATTTAAAATATAAAAAACCTCCGAAAATGTAGTTAATTTCAAGGGACAGAATCCGACAGATGCAATAGTTGTTTGTAAACAATACGGCGGAGGCGATCGCAGTGCCTCTAGGGGAATTCGCCTGATTCGCGACGTATTTTTCTCCCCGCTTCCGTAAGGAACGACACACTACCCCTTCTAGACACTATACTTGTATTAATCTTTGTTAAGAGTCCCCCCATTAAAATCTTTATTGAAGACACTCATGGGAAAACTCATTCAAAACCTTAGCCATCCCCTCATCATCATGCATTAAATGACCCTGGCTATCCTCAAGTGGCCCCAGATGAGTATTCATTCTTTTATTTCCACTTACATTTTATTCTTATATTTTTGAATTCAAGATTTGTGAAGGCCTAAAAAGAATATTGTTGACAAATTATGCATGCATAACACTTAGTAGACTGTGTAATTTATTATTCTAGTACATATTTAATAGAATCGCAAAAATAAAAAATTGTAAAAAATAATTAAGAAATTCATTGAAGAGAATGTATTGTATAGGTCTGTAAACGCGCCGTCTAGCGGCGACTTGAGATTCAGCAAAAAACAGTAATAGGAGCAGCTTCGATCAAGGCACGGCTAAACTGGATTCTACGCGGCTATGACAGTGCGGTAAAGATCAAAGGATTTCAAATACCACCTTAGTTTGACCGTTTACCACTAGATGGCATTGGTCTAGTAGGATAGTTTTTGAATCATTTTGCCTTGACTAGCCTTCTGTAATGTGGTGTGCTACCGTTTCGTAAGTGATTTTTGTAATTATTTACTCTTTTAATTCCCAAAACAATACAGCATGCCTATCTATTGCTGTGTACCTTTATGTAAGTCAAATAGTAATCTCGATAAAATATCTTTTCACGAATTCCCAGCTGATTCAGAACTGAAACGTGTTTGGCTGAAAGCCATTTCGCGTAAGGATTTTTCGCCTAACGATATTTCTAACTCATCTAAAGTATGTGCGTATCACTTTAAGGATTCAGATTTTTTTGCAGTTCCCTACAAGGAGATGTTTAAAAAAAGGATCAATCCCAACCGTGTTTAATGGATATCCTACTTACAAATTGATTCCCCAGAAGAGCGAACGTAGATTTCTAAAACGTAAACAAAAAGGGAATCTAAGTCTCCGAAGTAAAAAATTGAGAGCATCTTCTCCCTTTTTAGATAATGAAGCTGCAAATGTGTTATTAAGCTGTTGTGTTAGCTAGTTCTTCATATGATGATAATTTTAACTGGTATAATATTTTCTCTTTAAATACTTACTGTGTTAAGTTGCTACTATCTCCATTTATTATGTATTTGGAATTGTTGTAATCTATGAGTCGAGTACTTTTTTTGAAGAGACCGCTGTATGCGTCTGATAAATTGTATTCCAACTTGTGACAGCTCAAATCCATTTATCTCTAATTACTGGCCTAGGACTTAAGTTGTGATAAAGAAACATTAGACGGGTTGCATCTGTGTATGTGAAAGATAACGCTCTATAGACGGGTGTATCTGTATGAATGTAGATCTACCCTATAAACGGGTATCTGTATGAATGTAGATCTACCCTATAAACGGGTATCTGTATGAATGTAGATCTACCCTATAAACGGGAATCTATGAATGGAAGATCGCCTCCTTATGTATCTGTGTGGGGTCTCCCATATGCGGGTTGTACCCATTTCTTTGTCCCTCGACAGGCTATTTGTAATTTTAGTACATTAACAAAAATGGACATCATGTTTTTATTGTTTTTAGCAAATTTGCTTGCATACGGGCTACAATGAGTTCCGTGGCTGGAATGATACCCTCACTCTTTTGTGATAATAAGTGGGTCAGAGTAGGCAAATTAAAATTAATGAAAAATGACCCACTGGGGACCCGTAGCTGCATATTAACTTATATTATCAGTATTGCTTAGAAATTTGCTTTAGATATCTTTGCATTATAACACTAATACTATAAATGCTTTTTACATATATAGAGTGATTCTCCAGTAATTGACCACATGCTAGTAGTTGACGAAAATAACACAAAAAGGAAGTAAACAAGGATTGTTGTGATGGTATTCTAATTTTTATTGGTTAAAATATATCCAATAACTAATGAAAGCCACTGCCAAGTTATAGGGGTAGCCAAGCTTCCAATTGGATGATAAAAATTAACAAACACAGAGGTATATCACAGGGTCTCGTAAGAGTGACTGACACCATTAGTAAAGGGTGGTTTAGCTTCTCTGTGATTTTTTAGCATCAACATGAATAATTTCTAAATGATTTAATACAAATAATGTATGTAGATCATTTATGTTTGTTTTATATTAATATACAAGTAATTTTTCTTTAAACCAATAAACAAATTATGAATAACAGATGGTTAATTACTGATCAGGCTAAGTGTTATACTTTTAGTAAATGACCAAAATGGTCAACTACTAAATTGTTTTATTTCCTGAAAAATTCAAAAAATCAGATCAAATTGTCTGTTAAAAGAGAAAAGCATTGGTCTGGTCCAAGTTAAGCCGGAAAATTTCCAGATCACTAACATCCTTGTAAATATCAAAATTACTTTTCACACTGAATTGAATAAAATATATGTTTAGTAAAAATTTTTATTATGAACAAGAAAAAATTAAAGTAGAAAACTAACTTAAATATTAATAAGAAATTGAGTTAAATAAATCATTAGGGAAGATTTTTTTCTAGGTGTAAGCATATACCTAGGCTATAAGAATTCTGAAATCATTAAAATTAAACACTCATGGAAGGGAAGAAATCCTTTTTCAAGTACACCGAAGAGGTTTGTTTTGATTGATGGTTACGATTTTCGCCACTACCCCGGAATGGCGCTGTCCAAGTAGAAAATTTATCTCGTAGGTTGGTCGTCGCGAAATCAGCCATTGTCACAGCCTTATTCCCCCTTCAATCGAGTTAAGCCTTGATCAAGGACGCGTTAGTACTATACAGGCTAAACTCGATTCAAGGGGTAATAAGGCTTTGACAATGGCTGATTTCACGACGACCAACCTACGAGATCAATTTTCTACTAGGACAGCGCCAATTCGGGGTAGTGACAAAAATCGTAACCATCAACCAAAACAAACAAATCGTAAAACGAAACATAGCATTTTTACATAGCATAATGCAAATAGAAAAATGATTTAATTCATTAGTTTATTAATACTAGGGTGAACCTACCAGTAATTGACCATTTAATGTAAGTTTTTACACATTTCATTTTTTTTCTTGAAAAATTATTAAAGGAATTCTATGAAAACTTCCCAAAATATCAATTGATTAATGAAGCTCAATAATAAATTAACATGATGTTCCAGTCCTTTTTACAATTTAATATATCATCAGAATTTCTTACCAAAAGCAATTTTGCCAGTAACTGACTAAGTAGATATTACTAATTGACCACAGCCATTATAGTTCTTTCCACTTCTCCACTTCTTTTCCAGAATAAAACCAAAAGTTAATATATTTAAATTCTGTTATAAAATGCTCTAATATTCATAAATTAACTATTAAATGTATTAAAAAAAAGGAAGTAAAAATAAATATAATCAATTTTAATTAAGGAAAATACTGTAACTAGTGTAAAATATAGTATGATGATATTGATATCTTACTCAAAAAATTAAAACAAGAAAATCAAAATAATATAGAAACGACTATCTAATCTATATTTTCAATTCTGAATAGCCGACCAAACGGTATAGTGGTTAGCATGCTGGCTTCTAGACCACGAGGTTGCGGGTTCGAGTCCCGTGTTAGGCATGGGTGTTTGTAAATGTATGTTGGTTTGTTAAATGACGAAATGTTTCGGCGCATTATAGCCCTCGTGTTGCTGACGGCGCCAGATAATCTGAATACAACCAACCAATTCTGAATAAATTTAGATGAAAAGAATTGAATTTAGATGATATTATTTCTTGAACAGTTTTAAAAAGCATCCGTTTATCTAATGGAACACGTTTTAGTTCTAAATCAGCTGGGAATTCGTGAAAATATATTTTATCGACCGTGCTATTTGACTTACATTAAGGTACACAGCAATAGACCGGCATTTTGTAATGTTTTGGGAATTAAAAGAGTAAATAATTACAAAAATCACTTACAAAATGGTAGCAACATCCCATTCCAGCATGGAAGTCAAAGCTAAATGATTCAAAACAATCCTCCTAGATCAGTGCTATCTAGTGGTAAACGGACAAACTACGGTGGTATTTGAAATCCTCTGATCTTTACCTCACTGTCATTCATAACCGCGATGACTCAAGTTATATTTGGCCTTGTTCGAGAGACCCGCGTGTTTTAATTTTATTATTTTGTCAGTGTTTACAGATCGTTTTTCTTTTTATACTGCATTTTTGTTGGTAATTTTTTCTTTAATTGTCTTTCGTATTCAGTGTTGTGTTAAGAGTAATTTGATAGTAATCTAATGTTTAAATTTTCTTGAAGTAGGAACACTTTGTGAAACGAATGACAAACTGACTTTTTTTATGTTAACTTGTGCCATAAGCTAAGTAAACTAATTGGATTTTGAAGGAATTCAATGTTAGGAACAGATGTAGTATAGGACATTTGTCGATCAAAAAAATCGTCAAATGAAAAGCACGAATAAAAATAAACACTAAATAAAACCACTCCAAAGAAATGTCCTATATTACATTTGTACCTTTTTCGGATTCCGGAGATATTGCAAAATCGACATTGATTGGTTTTGCTTTCATTATCCTCTATTACTACATATCAGATAATTGAAAGTACTATATAGTGAATTTTATTTTAGTGAAATGTTTAATTAGCATGAGTATGAATTATTTATTGTGTAATAAACTACTTCTGATGCAAATTTCCTACAATGTTTAAAGCGTTTTTTTTTTTTTTGTAGCAGATTTTCTCTTTACTCTAAACACAAATACTAAAAGGTGATGAATTCTACAATGGATGATGAGGCTGAGTGCTACAAAATGTGGAGGATTAGAAAAGCAATAATGCAGGTACATGCTTACTGATGCTTCCAATATGTAAAATGACAAACATTTTATATCTCTAGTTTTTTTGACATTGTTTCCATTTTAAATGTCTATCTCTAAAATTGCTGTAAACTTTTAGGAAGTAGTCAATCAATTGAACAACAAAGTAGTTGTATAAATATTGAAGGAATTTTGGTAAAATCCTAGATGGGCCTACCTCTTGGCAACTTATTTGAAATCTTGTCAAGTTGACTACTAATTGAATACTTGTTATTATTAGTATTTTTCAATTAAAAAACAATACTTGAAGGCCAGAAATAATATTTAAAAAAAAAATTAACACTTACCATAAAATCATAAAAACCTCCTCGCAAGAGATCAGAAGCATAAATGTCGGAAACAATTAACCTTTTTACGTCCTTTCCAACGAAATCCAACTATCGCGTATGAATGCATATTAATTGACCAATCAGGTATCAGAATTTCCCTGCGCATTTCGAATAGTTTTGGCAAGAAAACTTGGGTCCCGGGGAGTGGGGTTCGAAACACCGTTGTGATCGGACGTTCGAAAAAAGCGCCCACCTCTTGGCAATTTATTTGAAATCTCGCCAAGTTGACTACTAATTGAATACTTGTTATTATTAGTATTTTTCTATTAAAAAACGATACTTGAAGGCCAGAAATAATAATATTTTTTAAAAAAATTAAGACTTACCATAAAATCAGAAAAACCTTCTCCCAAGAGATCAGAAACATAAATGTCGGAAACAATTAACCTTTTTACGTCCTTTCCAACGAAATCCAACTATCGCCTATGAATACATATTAATTAACCAATCAGGTTTCAGAATTTCTCTGCGTATTTCGAATAGTTTTGGCAAGAAAACTTAGGTCCCAGGGAGGTGGGGTTTGAAACGCCGTTGCGATCAGACATTCGAAAAAGGCGCTCCGCAAGATTCTAGACAGTTCTCTTCAATAATCCGTCTAGGTTGCTGCATTGGCGACGTTATTGCCACTCGTTTGGCGAGAATTCAAAAAGATGCCAAGAGGTCAGGGTAGCCACAGGCGACTAAAAAGGTTACTAAAGCTACTATTTTATTGGCCAGGCGACTATTTCAATGAAAAAAGGGCCCAAAACGACTATTTTTAACAAAACCTTCAACTATTTTTGGACTAAGGCGACTATTTTTTAAGAAATTGGATACATTCCGATAGTAGCACGAAAAAAAAATCGACACTAAGGTACTAACAATTTTCTCAAAACAGTGATTTTTTTAAGGGGAGGGTATATGGGGAAAGAGAGCAAATACTACCGAAATAATTGTTCATATTCTCGGGTACAGTGATCATTTTGTTAGTCCGGCGATAGTAACCGCTCACGTGAGATTGTTGTTTTTGACGGCTAGCGTGGTCATTTTCGCCTGCCTGTTAGGTTCCTCCGTGCAAGGCGCTAAAGCTTACACTGTTATATTCCGAAATATAAAATTATTTCGCTATATTTACTCAACTTAGCAAAAATGAATTTGTGGTGAACGTCGGAAGAAAATGCTATCAGTATTGATGTTATAGAGACGTTATGTTCGAGATATGTGCGGTTGTGGTGAACGATTTCTCCTTGTAGGTCAATCGATGCAGAATAATTAGAATTTCAATGTTGTAGCTAAATTTATAAATAATAAAATAATTTAAATTTTAAGGCAATTTAATTACAGTAAAAGCCTGATTATCCGGAATCGCCAGGAAATTAGGATTTCCGGATAACCGAATTTTCCGTTTAATTGAATGCTGACGTTTTTTCGCCAAATTTAAACGGCAAATAACGCTAGTGATGGCACCTAACATTAAAATCGTCACAACCGGAATATTTAAAAAATATTCTACTAAGCTTTTTTATTTAAAATAATGTTATATTTTACCCTTATAATCGGCAATAATTTGAAATATGTTACCAAAATTAAATCATTTTCATATCAAAAATTTCGTAAAAAAAAAATAAAATAGAGGGGTCTCTTGATTGTACTGATTGAATCTAACCAAACTTATATTTTAGGGTATTTTTGCGGATAAAGTGGACTATCGCTATTTCAGTTCCCGAGGGGAAGTTTTCTTGTGTGCGTTTTCATAGTCAGATTCCCAGAATTCTGGTAAAGTAGCTTTTGTATTTGGAAACCCCAGTGATTCCATTGTCTTCCCCCCTCCCCACACACAACCTACTTTGTACCCTAAAGTAAAATATGCTCAGGAAGACGACCTTCGTATTCAAAGATCGACTATTATGTTGTATAGAAAGTAAACATTTTCCGTTTTGTGTACAAAATGGTTGACTAGCCTACAAATCGAAACTTGGATTGGGATTATAGGGGGAAATGCATTTACATGGATGCAATTAGGTTTTATTTTGATTGATCATGAGAAATTGATATTTTGTGATAAAAGAATAAAATAGTTGAATTCGGCCGAATTGCACATTTTTCGGATGCGGTTGAAAATTTAGAAATTAAATCGCGGGTATAAATGAATTATCGATGCATCGATACTGTATGAAATAGAATGTTATCCGTTATACATGATTTTAAATTTTGCGAAATACATGTTCCATATATAGATCTAGCCTACAAACCGAAACCATTAACAAATTTTGAATTTCCTAATTACTCTTTGCCGGATGCGGTTGAGAACGTAATTTCAAGTGGAAAATCACCTTTCTTTGTTATAATTACAATAAAAGTAGTCCATAGATTTATAGATTCCGCACATACAAATTACACATATTCCGGAAGCGAATATAAATTTTTATGCAATAAACGATGCAAGATTAAATAGATGCAAAATGTGTAGTTTTTTTTTTTAATTAGAATTCCGGATAAACCAAATTATTTACTGGAGAATGTTTTCCCGATGCTGTGGATAATGGAATTTCGATTACGAAACCCTCTTTCTTATACAATTGCAACAATCTAGATTTGTTTATAGATTCGGCAAATAACCACAGTATATTTATTTTTCCGGATATATTTTTTATTTTCCAAATCAGATCAAATTTAGAGTCAAAACGGCGATTTTTTTGCGTGCATGCTGCTATTATGTAAGCTGTAATAGAAGTTTTATTTTTTTTAAAGTCAGAAATCTGAGATTTTGATTGCATTCCTGTTATGTTTAATTTTAAATATGAAACGGATGTTTAGAAATTAATTGGTACCCAGTAAATTACCAAAAACACCCTCTAAATTTAATAGGAGGACATCGCGATTACACGTGCCCAAACGGAAATATTCTTTTTAAATTCTTAGTGTGAACATTTGATGGTTAGACACCTTTAACTAAGTTAATCAAGCCTTTCAAATTCCTTTCTTCTTTATTTTAAAGGAGGCATGGTAAAAATCCAGTGAAATAAACTTAATCAAAACACATACGAAATGGCTATCAGAGTTTACTAATGAGAACTTGGTAATTGTAAGACGGCTTCCTACAATCCGCCTACTAATGAAGCACATTATATGGACATCTACTTTATGGTTTCTCAGTTCCTGATATCGTTGCGCGTTTGAACATGAATGTGCATGCGTGACAGGCGATTTCAGTCGGGGTGATCCACATATTCCATACTGTTGGGGTGAAAAAAATGAAAAAATTTTGAATTCTTTCAGGATGAAATTTTTTCTGAAGGGCAGGAAGGGTGTATTTTAATAGAAAAAGGGCAGGCAGGGTGCACCGCCCCTCGAAAAATGCCTAGGATAAACTGCACTATTGGCACCTAGTGATTTTTTGAGCTAAAAAATAAAAACAATTATTTTGGTTGAACTCTTTGGAGAGAATAGGAAATTAAAGAGTAAAATATTAAATGATTTGTACGTTTTTAAAAAACCTTGAAAAGTACTTGAAAAAGCCTTTCATTTTCAAGTAGTGGAAAATAAAATTTTAATTTTTTTGTTTTTGAATACATTTAAAGTGCTTGGATTTTATTTTCTAAAAATAAAGTTTTAGAAAAATGTTGTCAACAAATTGAGCAAAATCCTTTGCATTTACTTAAGCCAATCAGCAACAAGAAAACAGCATGATTGAACATTAGGGTCATTCCATGTGAAATCAACATGGCTCCCAACCTGACCCCTTCATATTTTAATCTGTGTAGCTTTAACTAGTAATGCTAAACATATGTATAGCTTTAAGCTAGTTGACTGTATGTTAGTGTATATTATAATTCTTAAGTTTGTGTAAAATAATTTTAACTTTGAAGTTGTTTGACATTGGCCTTATCTTGAGAGTTTGCACCAACTCTGTGTAAGTACAGCTTTTTTTGCTTGTGAACTGTACCATGTATATTTGCATAAATTTTCCTTCGGTGGTGAATGTTTTATTTTACATTGGACTGTTTTTTAATTAATCTATTAGACTTGAGTTAGATAAGACTGCCTTAATATAGATATTGTATTTTCTCTTTATTTCAAGATATTATCAGGCCACAATTTAAAACTAATACAGTTAGTAAATATAATATGCTTTATAACATATTTATATTTATTTTAGCTTTGCCATGATCGAGGATATTTGGTTTTACAAGAGGAGTTGGATCAAACAATAGAGGAATTTAAAGTCCAATATGGGGATAAACCAAGGTACCTAATACTAATTTTCGGAATTGCAAGATCTCATCTGAATAGATTTTAAAAAGCCAAGAAAACTGCTTTTTAAAAAATATTATAATTACTATATTATATGTGTTGTATGACGAAGGGGTAAAAGTGAAGAGGCTAATTAAATAGACAGTAGGTTTATTCGTTGCATAAGTTATAACTAGGTTCTTAAACCTAAACTAGAAGAGGTTCCTTTCACGTCTGTTCACCTTCACTCCTTCAATCATACTCTCTCTCTGGCGACGAAGTCGCCGCTAGGGGATTACATTAGAAGCTCCCTCTACATCACTGGGGATAATACACTCTGCCATCCTGATTGAGGAGGACCACCGACTCATTGATATATACTAAACCTGTAAATAAAGATATTGAAAAATACAGCACAATAATAAAATTTAAACATTAATGTCTTGAAGATCACAGTGTGTTGTTCTTAAAAATTTAAAGTCTGTGCAAAAAGTTCTTGCACAATAAAAAGTTGAAAAGTTTGTAGAAAGGAAAAAAAGTCTCTTTAAAAAGTTTGTATGATAGAAAAAAAAGTCTCTTCTTTCAAAAGTTCATAAAAAGAAAAAAAAGTCTCTTCTGTAAAAATTTCGAAGAAAAAAAAGTATCTTCTGTAAAAAGTTCTTGTAAAAGAAAATTGAAGAAACTTAAGTATCTTCTCAGCACTTCATCATATCAGCTGATGTAGATGTGAGAAGTGGTCCTTCAGTTGTCCCCAGTTTACGGACATCATATCGGTCATTTGGCCGAATCTTTACCACCTCGTATGGGACGAAAAACTTTTGACGAAGTTTTAAATCAGTACCAAACTGCGTTCTTTTGATGGCTACTTTGTTGTGGAGTTTGTACTTGTTTGCTGTCTTGCGTCGAGTATTATAGTTGTGCTTGCTTCTTTCTTGCAGCTGTAGTATATTGGTTTTTGCTTGTTCGCACATTTGTCGTTTATTTTGGACGAAGGTATGTATGTGTTCTTCTTTGAGGATTTTCTTGATGTTAAGGTCTTGTTTTTCATTTTAATCCCTATTAAGAGCTCGAAAGGTGTGTACTTTGTTGCTGAAGAAACGGTGCTGTTGATTACGCGTTGGACTGCTGACACATCAGGGTTCCCACGGACCTTGAAAGTCCTGGAAAGTCCTTGAATTTTTTTTGATGAAATTTGGTCCTTGAAAAAGGATAAGGTCCTTGAAAGTCCTTGAATTTTTAAGTGACCAACAACAGTGGTGTAGTGTAAAATAAAAAGGTATGGGAATGCTATGTTGCGTCGTTACAAACGTATCTATCTTTTTCTGTGTGGGGGGGGGGGGGGAGAGTGAAAACGACAACTTTAAATATTTTTGTTAATATTACTTTAATAATCTCAAAATAGCTCAAGAGCACTTCCAAAAATTAAAAAATAATAATAATAATAATAATTGTGTGTTTATACTTATTCTTTTATACAAATAATTTTTTTAAACTATTAAGTTATATGGATTTTAAATAATTTGCTTTGCACAACCCATTTTAAAAGATTGTTTAACACTTTATAAAGGATTATAACACATTTTCAAACATATTATTGATACAATTTTTAAACATTTTTTCCGAAATGTCAGAGATGTCTTGCATGCAATAGGTTCGGATAAATTTCCAGATTTTGTAGCTCCTCAAAATCTGTTTTCAAAATGAATCAAAAAGATTGTGATTGTTGCAGAAGTTGATTGAAAGTTTTATGGCTTTTCTCCTTCTCCAAAAGAAAATGTAGAGAAGTTCCTCTTTCTTGATAAATCCTTCCTTTCCTTTTCCAAATTTGCTCCATTAATAAAATAATTGGAAAATTCAAACCCATCAGTCGATTTAAAATTTCTTGATAAAATATTAATTTGTGTACCATCTTAATCATATCTAATTTTAAGCAGGATATTTCAATGTAGACTCATTACTTGCCAGATTTGTATGGGACATTCCTGTTTTTTTTTATCTTATCCAGTTTGATTTTGTCATCTGGACAGTGGTGACAGTTAGGTGACAATAATAGTAAAAAATGGGTATAAATCGGAGGAGAAGGCAAACTGCAAAATATATATAATATTGCAATCAAAATCACTAGATTTTAAAAAAGATCGGGGAAATTTCCTCCTCTTATTGCCGACACTGTATGACTTTATTTTAAGAACTGCTGCTACATTTTTGGAATAAATTCTGAAATCACTGTAAGTGTAAAACTTTCCCATTCTCAAACCAAAAAGAAATTTAATTTTGCATTTTAAAGTACATCTGAATTGTTTTCCTACTTCTTCGCAGCCCAATTTCAATGTATTATACCCATTTGCAAAACCATTAGCACTTTTATATTAAGGAAAATCAAATATACAGGACCAGCCTAGGAGTAAAATGCTATGTGTGCAAGAATGAGTTTTGGTGCCCCTTACAATGAAAATGGGTACAGAAAACACTCCAAAAATGGTAAGAGTGCTCTATATGGTATGGGTGCAAATTATTAAAATCGTAGCATTTTCTGCACTAATCAACATTATTTTAAGTGAGCTTTTATTAAGGAACACACAGATTTATTTATTTTTCAATTTTTTTTTTTTTTTTTTATAAAAAATTGTAATAAAATTATTTTCATAAGAATTTAATAAAATACATGTTATTAAAATTACAGATTTTTGCTACGTATTACTTTTTTTAGTTGTTCGCTGTTCTTAGCGCAAGCCTTGGAACTCCTTTGCAACCCTGGGTTGTGAAGGGTTGCAATTCGGCTAATGTAGAATTATCAGTACTGCCAAGTTAAAGTGATACAAAGCTAACAACTGTTTAGTTCTGTCACAACAAAGTAGCAGAGCGCTTGAAGCCAGTCTCTTTACTGTACATTCAAGCAACATTTTTTTGTGTTGAACTAAACATATTCAAATTCACAAACAATTCAAAAGCGAAGTTAATATAAAGGATTTAAAAATCAATACTATTTTGAACATATTTTTTCATGTTCAAACAAGTTATCAGTTTAATTTTCCCAATATCTGAGAAAAAAATAAATATTTCCCAATATCTGACAAAATATAAATACATAATTCCGTGATCTCGAAACACCTTAAAAGCTAATACAAAATATCAACATTCTGCTCATTCCTATCTGGATTTTTAGCACATCCAGTTTATTCCGTCAGAACAGCAGGTTTGCTTAACTTTTTTGGATTATAAGAAACCCCATCTTTTATTGTCATTTGTTTTTTCCTCTTCAACGAATTCATTTCTTAGGTACGTTGAGAGGTTTACAAATAATTTATTAAATCTGTGATATAAAAATTTCAAAAAAATATATATACATAACTTTTGTTGATAAATCGGTTAGCGTTCACGTTAAAATTAGAGGAGGCGAATTATTCTTCAAGGAAAGGGGCACAAAGAACTGAATGTGCTAGGTCACAGTTTTATTCAAAATGTAGATATTTGGCGTGAATTTGTGTATGGAAGTTTTAGATTGTATATACGACGAACCATACAAGTTTGACGTCTGGAATTCTTCCACAAATACAGATCATTCGTTGAAGAGGATGATTGCTATTGAATGAATCGTAGCTAGATGTAAACATATGTCAGTTCATTTCTGATGAAGGAGAAAGGGCCATGTGTGGGTTGCTGCGCCTCTTTCAAGTGTTTTACAAAAACTAGAACTTGCCTGCTCAGTTCTGAAGTTGTGGATCCCAGACGAAAGCAAGTTCCCACGAAATGACTTTTTTGTTTGCTTACTTGGCTTTGAGTTCAGTATTACGAAAAGAGAAAAAAAAATACAAATGAAAAAAAATTTAGATGAGGGAATGTTGTTCCGCCTTCTAAAAAGGTAAAGGATCGCCTTTGCCTCATGTTCCCACTCCAATACACCCCTGACCACCGATAATCTCCGTTTTGTAGTTTTAGGTCTGATGTATTTAAAATTATGGTTCTTGAATTTTTCTAAAAAGGTCCTTGAATTTTCTTAAAAAGGTCCTTGAAAGTCCTTGAATTTTTTTCTTCAATAAGAGTGGGAATCCTGCACATGTTTAAACCATTTATTGGGGTCATCGAGGGATAACTTTGTGATGACAGCGATAAGTGTTCCATGAAACTTCTCTACTTGTCCATTTCCACGAGGCTGACCAGTGTTGATTGTGACATGTTCAATTTCCTCATCTTCGCAGTATTTCTTAAATTCTATTGCTGTAAAGGCTGATCCGCGGTCTCATATTATTCGTTTAGGATTTCCGAAGGTAATTTGTTGGAGTTGAAGTTTATCCAAAGCATCTTTTGTTGACGTTGACTTAACAGGGTATATCCATATGTATTTGCTAAAGGCACATACCACGGTAAAGATGTATTTGTAATTTGTATTTGGAAGTGGGCCGAGAAAATCGACATGGTAAGTGTCCAATGGGACGTCGCCTTTTGGGATTGGGTGTAGAAATCCTTCTTGTTTTCCAACTTTACGTGAAGAAAGTATGCATGGAATGCAGTTGGATATTACGCTTTCGACGGATTTTCTTATATGCGGGAACCAGAATTGTTGTTTCACCAATGCTTCAGTTTTATTGATCCCGAAATGGCCTTTATTGTGTTCTATTTGGACTATTTGTTTTTGCATGTCTTGTGGTATAACTAACAGTTCTTGGTCATTGACCAGTTTGTAAAGAATGTTGTTCTTG
Organism: Linyphia triangularis; assembly: GCA_963978545.1. NCBI lineage: Eukaryota > Metazoa > Arthropoda > Arachnida > Araneae > Linyphiidae > Linyphia > Linyphia triangularis. The sequence continues at coordinate 35,526,619 of OZ021730.1, forward strand.
TATTTGTATTCTGTGGTTGAAGAGATTTTTAATGCCTTGTGTGAATTCGTCCTTTGACTGAGCATCGCAGATTTTCTGGGTTGTTGCATCAACTTGGATTGACATGACTGGGTAACGACTGAGAGCATCAACATGTGTCATCTGCTTGCCTGGTCTGTGTATTATCTCGTAGTCAAAATCCTCTAACAACATTGCCCATCTGGCAATTTTTGGTGGCACTTCTTTCCTTGACATGGTCTTTTGGAAGGCTTGGCAGTCTGTAATAATTTTGAACTTGGTACCTACAAGGTAGTGTCTGAATTTCTTTAGTGCTTGAACTATGGCAAGAACTTCTAATTAGTACGATGAATATTTCTCTTGTGGTGATGTCTTATGGCTCATATAATGTATAGGATGGAAGATGTTATCCGAGTCTGCTTGAAGAAGAATAGCACCAAATCCTTTTGAGGATGCATCACAATGTAACTGTAAAGGCAAGCCTTGTTTATATAGGTGTAGCACAGGCTCTGTTGACAGTGCCTGTTTCAGTGTTAGAAAAGCTTGTTTTTGGTCTGTACCAAAATAAAAAGGAGTATTGTCCCATAAAAGATCACTTAAGGGTCTTGCAATGGCAGCATAATCCCTTATAAACTTCCTAAAAAATCCACTTAGACCCAAGAATGATTGAACAACTTTTGTTGTTTTGGGCTGTGGAAAACCTAAAACAGCGTTTGTTTTGGCTGTCGAGGGACGAATTGTACCTTTTTCGAAAATGTGTCTGAGAAAGTTGATTTTTCTTTGTAGAAAATTGCATTTTTTAAAGTTAAACTCAAGTCCATAGTCGGAAGCTACTTTGAAGACTTGCTTGAGTTTTTCGACGCCCTCTAACTCATTGACTGATGGGATGATCAAATCGTCTAAATACAAGATCAGTGTATTAGTTTCTAAAAGTTCTCGAAAAACAATCTGTATGAATCTTTGAAAAGCAGACGGCGAGTTGCAAAGTCCAAACGGGACTTAATTAAATTGATACTGATTATCTGGTGTAATAAAGCTAGTACACTTGCGGCTTGCAGGATCAACGTCTACTTGGTAAAACGAATTTTTGAGATCTAAATTTGTGTACACGGTAGCCCCTTGTAGCCTGTCGAAGACGTCGTCTATAATAGGAATTGGAAATCGTTCTTTGATTACCACTTTATTTAAACATCTGTAATCAATACACATGCGTGTTGAGCCATCTTGTTTTTTGCACAAAACTATTGGTGAGCAAAAGTCAGAAGTACTTTCTGAAATAATTCCGTCGTTCAATAGTTGTTTAATTTGCCTGTTAACTTCCAATTTCTCGGTGATTGATAAACGGCTTGCCCGCTGAAAGATTGGCGTTTCATCCGATAAAAAAATCTTCATTTGAAAATTTGTACTTTTTATTTTATTTGGTTTATAAAATTTTACCATATTCGTAACAGTATCCCGCAAGTTATCGTCGTTAATGCGCAAGAAATCCGCTTCGTTTAAACTCACGCTATCCCCAATCGTAAACAGAAAAGGTAAACAATCAACATGTGTTTCTGTTTGTTTACATTCTCGACCATGAGCTTATGGTTTTGAGCCTTTTCCTCCGTCTTCTGTTACTACACACACTTCATCGGGATCTTCCAATGATCGTTCGTCTTTACTCATGGGGACATTAAGCCCTTCCTCCATCAACGAAGAACCAATATTTTCCGTTGAGTCATCCTTTGTATGACCTTGACACGTGTCATCTTTTTGCGTTTCTGGAATCGGAAGGATTTGAGAAGCATTTAAAATTTCGTTATTGTTGTCAGCAGGAAAAGTGATATATTCAGAGTTCTTTTTTAAAGCAACATAGCATTTTTTTTCCGTGCGGGTTTCGAATTGGTTTTCAATCGGAAGTGGGTCTCGTGTTTTTATGCTTTCGTATACATTAGGTGGAATTATTAAGTTAGAACATAAATCGTCACAAGCTGCTGCAGTAACTAGAATTGGATTTTTGTTCTTTGGATGAGCTAGATTTATTTTTGTCAACTTCGCTTTTTGTGTGGAACAGAAAGCTCTTGTGAGGGTTATTGATCCGTCATAGACTGTTGAGGGTGGTAATACACTGGTTTTTACACAAGTTATATTAGTACCTCCATCGATCAAAGTTTTTATTTTTTTATCATCGATAAGAACATCTTCGTACTGTAGCTTATTGAAATATTTATCGCGGTTGTAATTTCTTCCGGTTTCTATTTCGCAGACATGATTATTTGGTGCATTTGGCCTAAAATTATCGTTGTTGTTACGGTGATTGTAAGAACCCCTTGGCGGTCTGTTAAATGACCCTCTGTATTGGTTTTGCGTATTTTTGTTTTGGAAATTCTGCCCGCTGTTGTATGTTTGTTGCTGATGATTTGTTTCGCTTAGAGATTTACGTTTTGACGTAAAGTAAATATCACACTCTTTTGCAAGTTCTTTAGGTTCTAGCCAATCTTCCCCTTGGCGAACGGCGATGTGTGCTTGTGTTTGGCGGTCAAGTGTGCTGAAAAGTTTATCCGACACCATTAATTTACATAGTGTTTCGTAGTCAGTGGCGTTGCGTACCTTACAGTAATATGCGAATGATTGTGATAGCCTCGACCCAAATTGCGTATGCAACTCGTTCGGCATGCGTTGGCTCCTTCGAAAATTAAGAAGACATTCTTGTGGCGTGGGTTGAAATTGGCGCAGGACAATACTTTTGACTTGTTCGTAATTCTTTAGGTCGTTCTCCGAAATATTTAGTAAAATGTAACTAGCCTGTTCGTCCAGTATACTAATCAAAATTTCCGATTTTGCATTATCTGGGACATTTTTTGTCGTAAACGCACGTTCCAGAGATTGAAAGAATAAATTGTAGTTTTCTGGTCTCGACTGGACTGGCATGCTTAGCGTTCGAACACTGCGAAGAAGACTTTCGATATTTGGACTTGCTTCGGTTGCTGTGGTACTTCCAGTACTAGTTTGGTTTAATGCAGTAATATTTTTAAGAGCTGTGAGCTCGAGTTGTCGTTCTATCTGTGCAAGTTTAACTTTTTTGATTTCTTTTTTAATTGTCATTCTTATCATCTTCGATTTGCTTTAGTTTTTCATTAGCCTCTTGGGTTTTTCTATCCTCTACAACTGTTGTTATTAGATCATTAACGAAATCTGGGTCTTTAACGAAAATTTCACTTTTTTTCAATTAAGTCTTTTAATTTTAGAATTGTGGTACCATCCGGTACAATGATATCTAACTCAGCGGCAACAAATGCGAGATCTTGCTTTCTGATATTTTTAAATATAATTAATAATAAGATGGATCCTACCTGCGTTTCTTGATTTTACTTCGCTTTTGGAGTTGTATCCGTTTTATGTTGTTGCTCGTTCGAAGAGTACTCATTGCTTCTGGTTTCTGGTTCGTGGTAGTTGGTCGATGTGGAATAACTTTGCTGACTTCGTTGAATTTCTGCTTGACGGCTGAAGTGGGACTTGTTCGGCAAAGCGAGTGTATGCAGTTGTATAATGACGACGCTGGTTGATGAGTTTGCCTTTTATTTGTAGATTCCACTGGTGGTCGCTGATTGCTGCGGTAATTCGTGAAGAGGATTTTGGTTTGACCTCTGGAAGCGTAGAAGTGCAGTTTTTATTTCGTGAAGAGGATTTTGGCTTGACCTCTGGATGGCGTGGAAGTTTCGTTCTTATTTACCGATTTCGAAGTTTCGTTTCGTTTATGATATAATTTTTCCGTCGTATTCTCGCTGGTAAAAAGCACAGCGAGACCCCATGTTGTATGACGAAGGGGTAAAAGTGAAGAGGCTAATTAAATAGACAGCAGGTTTATTCGTTGCATAAGTTATAACTAGGTTCTTAAACCTAAACTAGAAGAGGTTCCTTTCACGTCCGTTCACCTTCACTCCTTCAATCATACTCTCTCTCTGGCGACGAAGTCGCCGCTAGCGGATTACATTAGAAGCTCCCTCTACATCACTGGGGATAATACATATGAGGCAATAGTATGTGGTGTATGAATGTATAATATTAAATTTTAATGATCATATTTTGTGAATGAATTTTATGGAACTAAAAAGCTTTGGAAAGGTTCATTGAATTCCTTTTTAATGATTACTTTTGATTAAATACCTTTTGCAGATCTTACTTTTTTTCATGTATGTGGGCAGATAAAGCTGTTAGCTTGTCCCTTCAGATTTCTCAATTTCGATCCAGAACTCTTTTATCAGTTTCGAAGTATAGGTGTTTCAGATGGCATAACTCGAACATCTATACTTTTGAATATGTAACATTTGTAAGCAGGCTCCAGTGAAAGCACTGATTGGCAGCATGCTATCATGTTCTCTCCAATGTCATTCGGGAGTAGAAAAAAACTCATGACTCATTTGCCCCTCATCTTTTAATTATAATGGCTTCGATTTCTTAATTTTGCAGTTTGCCACTGCTTATACACAAGCACAGTCTCCATCCCTTAATTCCCGCTGACATCCATCATTAATGTTTGAAATCCTCCATAATTATTCGACAAGTTATAGTGGCCAAGTTAGGGGAGCTTAGCAAAGTACATTTTTGTGATATGTTCAACAAATCTCAATATACATAAATTAAATTTGTACGTAATGGCTCTAAACATATTGTCCAAAGATCTGAGAATTTTAAGTTTTATACTCCACAGGAAGGGACAACTCCTGTCATCAGGGACTAAGATGTGGATGCTTTTTTTTAGCTTAATGCTAAAGAACTTTGTTAACTAGTAAAAATATGAATTAGTTCTTTTGATTGAAAGTTTATAACATCAAAATTAGTAAAATCGTCATTTTTGTCGACTAATGATTAGTCATCCACCTAAAACACACAACAAACAAGTTGAAAATTTTTTCCTCATGGATATAAGGTGTATAATAGCTTTAAATTTAAAGGTCATTATGATTTTTTATAACAAAAAAATTTCTTAATTATTCAAAATTAAACATCAAGAGTGATGTCAGTCATAACTATTATAGCATTTTGGTTTAAAGCAATTTGTGACTTATAGCTGTTTTTACTGAAGAAATTTTGTATCCCAACTTAAACTCTGCCTGTCACCAATGTGTTTTCTGTCATTTGTTGCGATATTCAAGAGAGTTGATTTTTCTCAAAGATATGTGAAAATGTGCAATAGAACAATATGTTCTATTGCACTTTGTTTCGGTTAACATTTAAATGTGCGTGAATGAATTTATAATTTGCTGAAAAAGGCAACTGAATTTGTTTTAGATTTAGTCACTAAAGCTATCTAGGTATTCTTTGTTCACTTGTATTACTGTTTTTTTAATAAAAATCTGAATTTTATTTCACTGCCAGAAAAGTTACGTAACTACCCCATTACTAACTTATATCAATGCTATTTTACTATTTCAGGGTTCCCACTGTCATTGAAAGTCATTAAAAGTGCTTAATATTTTTGGACTTGTTTTCAAGGCCTTGAAAGTGCTTGAAAATGCTTAGAGGTGCTTAAAAGTCCTTGAAAATGCTTAGGGGTCCTTAAAAGTCCTTAATTTTTTACAGATGTTGTCCAACTGCAAAATTTATAAAAATACAACTCAGACTTGCTATCCCCGCGTGACCGCCACTTAACTTCACAGTATCTAAATTTTCCGATATATTTGTATTACGCATCCACCAACTTGTAACTTTTTTGGTAGAATATACTTTATTAAAAATTTAAATATAGACATGATGCCTGAAAATGAATTTTCGAAGGTCCTTAAAAACATTAATTAGGTCCTTAAAAGTCATTGATTTTCATTCTGTGATTTGTGTGGGAACCCTGTATTTAAATAATGCTTTGTGTTTCCAGTGTATATAAAGAAAACATTTAAAATGCCACAATCTCATTACAGTGAAAGAAAACCCTCTCGGAGTGACCTTATTGATCTTGTTGCTCATATAGATGATCCAACTGGTAAGGAAAAATTTTAATCGTTAAAGTAATTTTTGTTATTGTTTGTAAACGTGTCAAACAAAATAGACATTACATGCGTTCATTAAAAATAACGTATATAATTTTCTGTGAAAAATTGGTATGTTCATATAATTTTGTTATAAGTCTTGATATGTATTTTTTCCTTTAATGCCAATAATTAGAAAGAGATCATTGATGCTGTAGGGAATTTTTTTTATGCAACTTGATGATAAATACATGCAGGTACACGAAAGCTGAAAATTATAGCTTTTTATATCATACTTTTAGATATTTAACTGTATTCTAGACTTGGATTAAATTTTTCTAAACTGTATTGAACTTTTTTTTTCACTCGTATGAGTCAATCCCAATTAAAACCCATACATGTAAATTAATTAAATTCTTCTCAAGTTTAAGTTTATGTGACTGAAAGGTTAGTATAGACCAGCGTTCGCCACTAACTTTTAGAGGCATATGTTGTGACATATGTTGGAGCTTTTCGCGGGCCGGATTCACCATATTTATCTTTAATTATTATCGATTTAGCAATATATAGCCATTCTGAAAACTGAACAAAAAATTATCTTCGTCGTAAAATTAAGATTGATATTTGATTATTTTTCTTCTTCAAATAATTATAAAATAATAATTTTCATTATTAGTAAATCGTAGTCTAAAAAAAAGGTGAATCTTTTGTTCTAACGTGACAATGGGACTCGATCTAACTTTTAATTAAAGTATTTAAACTTCCAGATTACTCCTTTTTAGTCGATACCAATTATGAGACGAAGGTGGTCGAAATCGTTCAGTTTATTTTATGATAAAGTCCATGTATGTCGAAGTATTTGTTGCAGCCAGTCTTAATAAATTCTCCAAATGAAATTCAGTTAAGTTGTTCCTGTATCTATTCTTGATGAAAACCATCTTGCTGAAAGCTTCTTCATATAGTTTCTTTGCGCACGTAGTGAAGAAATCTGTTGTATATAGTTAACACATACTATTTTGGATAAATTAAAATACTTAATTACTTAAAATAAAATACTTAATTATTATTAATACTTAAAAAAAATTATTAAATTACTTAAAATAAAGTATGTTAAAGAAAAGTCCATACCTTGAAATTTGATTTTTTAATCTTCTGTGGTGCCGGCGGGCCGTAGAAAAATCTATCGTGGGCCGCGTAGTGGCTAACTCTGGTATAGACAGTTTATTTTTACAACTTAAGAGACAAAATTGTATAAAATATTAAAATATCATTTTAGTTACTTTTAGCTAAAAAAAACAATCCCATTTCATTTAAAAAAGATATTGGCCTTGCCAAGAATGTGTATGGTTGATTCTCTATGGACATTTATGATCCATGATGGTCATTATGATACCATCGTAGAATACAACTTTCGTCAATAAATGACTTTTTGATATGCAAATGCAAAAAGGACTGTCAAGAGCTTTGTAATTGCAAGAGAAACATTATGAACAACAATCTTAAGTGTTATTGCAAGGTGGAATCCCATACATGAGAACTCAAAATGTGCTTGGTAAAATTTTTATTTTCTTAATGGTTTCTTTATGTGTAATGCAGGGCTGCCACAGGCGGCTACTAAAGCTACTATTTTAGTGGCCCGGCGACTATGGCAACTATTTCAATGAAAAAAGGGCCCAAAACGACTATTTTTAACAAAACCTTCAACTATTTTTGGGCTGAGGCGACTATTTTTTAAGAAATTGGATACTCTTCGATAGTAGCACGACAAAAAATCGGCACTAAGGTACTGACAATCTTCTCAAATCGGTAATTTTTTTTTTGGGGGGGGGGGGGCAATACTACCGAAATAGTTGTTCATATTCGCGGGTATAGAGGTCATTTTGTTAGTCCGACGATAGTAACCGCTCACGCGAGATTGTTGTGTTCGACGGCAACCGCTGTCATTTCCGCCTGCCTGTTAGGTTCCAATGTTTTATCTTTTGCTGTGCAAGGCTCAGGAGCATCATACACTTAAATTCTGAATTATCAAATTATTTCGCTTTATTTACTCTACTTAACAAAAATTTATTTGTGGTGAACGCCGGAAGAAAATGCTATCAGTATGGACAGTATTGATGTTGTATAGACGTTATGTCCGAGATTTGTGCTGATGTGGTGAATGATTTTGCCGTGTAGGTCAATCGATGCAGAATCATTAGAATTTCAATGTTGTAGCTAAATTTATAAATAATAAAATAATTTAAATTTTGAGGCAATTTAATTACTTTGAGTGTAGCTTAAACAGGGTGGCGACAGAACCGGGAATTCAGGTAAATGTTAAGGTATTTCGTTTAATTACTTTTAGGTCAGGGAATTTTGAAATTTTTGAATTTCCCTTCTCGCATTCCCCGTGCGGGTATGGACATCTCTACCGGCTCGCGTCACAAGAAATGGATGCCGTAACGTCGGTGCGTTGAATAATACAGATTTTTTTTCATGTATTTTTTCGTAAAAGTCGTATCTGGCTAGTTGGCCGATTTGGGAGTATGAAATTTCCGATATTTTTCTACTCTTAGCAGCTGAGACAAACAGGCGAATCCCCACTCCTCGGCCCACAACCGCATGTTCATGTTCCGCTTTTTCTTTTTTTTTTTTAATTTCCGAGATCATTGTTATGCTTGGAACAATTATTTACACATTATTTCTGTTAAATTTTTGGTTATCTTATAGCTTCGCGACCGCCGGCGCATTATTTTTTTTAAAAAAAATCCTCAAACTTAAATCTGACTGCATCCTTTACAGACATGATTATTTTTCTTCTTGTCTTGTTTTTTTTGTCAATAGAATATATTAGAACCCTAAATTCCTTTATATTTCAAATTGATTCCATCGTTTCTTTCTGTTTTTATTAACCCTTTACAGCACTGTTATAGATGTGCAACAAATCTATAGGCGTTAATAAGCAAAAAGGGTTAGATCCTGTACTTGATTTTTTTTCTTTTTACTTTAATTTTGACATTTTATTAAACGTAATTAACTGAAAGGGATACATGTTGTTGATTTATATTTTTAATATAAATCAAACAAAGAATTGAAACATCCTTCTCCCCCTCCAAAAATTTAAAAATCTGAAAGCACTACTGCATACATTCAGGCAAAGGGTCATGGAATTTTTTTTTAAAAAGTCCATGCATCTTTTCCTCTTGCCGAATGCTATGCTTGTCATGTTTTATGAAAACGATTTTTTGCCTCATTTAATATGTACTTCAGAGGTTAAAGATAATATTTTTGTTGTACAAAATTTTATTTCATATCTATAAGTAATTAATTTTTATAAGAAGCTGTTAATTTTAAGCTTTTCTTTCATGCAATATATTTTATTTATCTTTTCTCAACTTCAAAATCCAAAAGACAATTTTTTTATGAAATATTTCATGAAATTTGTGACCGAATAGCAAAATGATGATTATTTAAGTTTCATGCTCATGCATGCCCAAGTTTAGTAAATATTTAGGACACTGTTTAAAATTTATGTTATGAACAGGATACAACCTATGACATATATTAAAGAAAATAGCATGTTTTATTTGTGTTGTTTTTTAAATTAAAAAGAAAAGTATTGTACTAGTTTCTTTTCCTTGATGTTAGCAAGTATGGGTGTAGTTTATAAATTGGTTTATGTGAATTTGTATTTTTTTTATTAATTTTTTCCATTTTTTTCATGCTCTAAAAATGCTTGTTTTGATTTTTAGCCTAAATTTATATTTTGGTGCAATTATACTTTGATAAGTAATTGTAAATAGTCAAATTTATATATTTTTAAACTGGTCATATATATATATTTTTTTTTTTTAATGATAACGTCGACAGAGATGCACATTAGGGAATTTTCTGGAAATTAGAGAAATGTTGTGAAATTTTGTTTCTCAAATTCTGTAGCTATCCTGTTCAAAATTTAAAAACTGGCCTTAATTAAATTCGCCTATCATTGTCAATATATAGTTAAATTATTTAAACATTAAACTTGTTTTTCTACCAAAAAGTTGTTTGACTTTGGAAATTAAAAAAATATATATATATCTTGTTTTGCCAATCGATTTTTACTGTCTCTTTTGCGTGAAATTTAGCTTTTTTTGCTTAGGTGCTGTCTGGGAGTAAGGTTGAGTTGCCAACTTTCATTGCAGTTATGTAAATACGATAGTGCCTCCCCCAAGACACATGCCTTTTACCATATGGGATGTTATGTATACTACACTATTTTGAATTGAAAGAAGAGTGTCTCTGTGTTTTCGTGTTTATGTAAATCAACAGTTTTATTCCGATCTTGATGATAACTAAAAACCTTTAAAACAAGAGGAAGGTCTTTACCAACTTGAAAAAACAATCGTTATGAAAAGTGAGGCTACTATTTTCAACGTCTGAGACTACTATTTTCAATGTCTGAGACTACTATTTTGGCTACTATTTTTAACATTTAAGGCTACTAAAGCAACTATTTTCAAAGCTTACAGTCAGTGGCAGCCCTGGTAATGCAATTTTAAACAATACTTTTTTCCAAAATGTCCATTAATTTTTTTTCTAAGTCAGTAATTGTTGAATTTAAAGGTATTTACTAAACTTGCAACTATGTACAGGGTTTCCTCGCATATGGAAAGTCATGAATTTGGACATTAGGTAAATTTTGTGATGAAAGTCATGACTTTGAGCAAAAAAATGGCCTTTAGTCGTGGAAATACAGTGAATTTCATGGATTTCTAAACATTTTAAGTAACGCCATGATCGTTATTCGGCTCATCGAAAATTCATCTATGTTTTTGTTTACATTTTGACGGAAGCAACGGTCACAGTTAAAAATCACGGCCAATGAAAACATTTCTGAACTCCAAATTTGTGACATCACTTGAGTAAGGTCTCGTAGATGAAACAAAATTTGATAATATGAGAACTGAAATAAACAGTTTTGATAAGCTTGTGTTTACATTTTTTCCCCTCCGTCTTCTGTTTTGCATTGTTGATATCAAAACATTTGATTTTTGATGATATAATTGACTTATTCTTTCTTCAAATATTTCTTTATTAAAGATTAAATAGCCTTTTTAACACTGAAATATCAAAGAATGAAAAATTATTTTTCCCTTTTTCTTCTGATTTGAAAGTTACTGAAACAAGGATTTTTTATTTAATTTAGAATAAACTTTATAAAAATCATTTTATGATACATTGATTTATTTACTATGTTCGTATTAATAAAATTCATATAGGTTAATATTATTATTATTATTGTTATTTTTTTTTATTTTGATTCGATTTCTTGCGTCATGGGAAATTATTTGCTTCAGTCTTGGAAAGTCATGGATTTGTGACATTTTATTTTGGCAAAAACCCTGTACGTATAATTCATTTTTACATTCATATACATAGGGTAATAAAAGTATAGCATTCGGTCAAAAACAAAAATTCGATTTTCTTTTTTGCATTTCTCCACGTTTTGGAACATCCTGATTTCAAAAAGGTGATCTAGAAAAAATTTCAGTCTGTGGTCAGCATAACTCCCGAACAAATTGACCTACGATATTCAAATTTGGTATGAGTGTTAGTAGCGGCCCTGGGACCTACCATTAAGGTTTTCATCAAAATAGCGCATGCTCATAAGATAGCTGCCATTGAAAAAATCATGTTTTTCAGTATTTGCTATAAAAAACGGTTCTAACGATTTTGTTCAATTCTGTGGTAATGCCTCTTAAGGTGTTCTAAACGTCCCCACTTCCAAAATTTCCATAAAAATGCTTTAAAAGTGTAAAAAGTTGAAAAACGAATGTCTTCAACACAGAGTCTTTTTTTCTTCAGCATACCTTATTATTGATTGATTTTTCTTATCTAGCCAGTTTCACTTATAATAAGAGTTATCATGAAATATATCGCCAAAATCATAATTTGGCAGAGTGTTTTTTTTTTTACCCATACAAAAAATATTGCTAAACTGTCCATTTTATGAATGTTGAAAATATAATAACTGTAATTGTCATAATTCCCTGTCAGTATTATAGTGTAATTGTAAGTTGTGCAATGTTCCACACCCCTAGTTGTAACAATTGTGTACCTTATAAAGTATGTTCGACGGGAGCTCACCAGAAAAAAAATCAGGCCCATTTTCATACTCTTCATGTAAAAAAATTATTTTTGAATTCAACCATTAATATACAAAATCTTTCAAAACTGCTTAGATTCTGAGAGTATACTTTCGTGAGCAGTGCAAGAGAGTGAACTTGCATCCCCCTGGAATTTGAAAATTAAATGCAAAGGGAAGAAAGGTGGTATTAAACTCTGAAAGACGGATGTTGGAAAGAGATTTTGTATTTAATTGAACAGAAATTAGTTGTATAACTATTTTTCAACTTTTCATTAGGAAATCCCCTTAAAAATCAGTATTTGAGCAAAAAACAACCACTTGCACCAATCAGTGTGCAGGGGTCTCAGACCTGCGCCAAATACAAAAATCTGCTCCAAGCTGCTCCAAATGCTTTATTTTAGCCATATTTGCGCCAGAACGTGATTTTTTTTTTGTTTTTGTGCGCCGAAATTTGATACTGTTCGCCGCTGTAATATCGCTATTGTTGAGAAATGTTCCTGTATATTCGGCGCTAACGCTGATATTTACGATGGTGCGGTGTTCATTTTCTCCGAGTGCTATGATGATTTGTGACGCTAATGTTGACATTATTGTCAAGTTTTACGTTGTTATGACGGTCATTTTCGTCGATTCTTTCATTGATATAATAGCTCTGTAGGATTGAGAATTGCTCCAGTTAATTCGACGCTATTGCTGACATTTTCGTTGATATGATGGTAATTATTGCCAAGTACTGGGATATTGCAATATCCGAAATTTGTCCCGATATTACTGAGAAAATGTTGATGTTACTGCGATGATTTGCGACGCTAATGCAGATATTATTGCAAATTATTGTGATGGTCATTTTTGTCGTGTCTTTCACCTATATATTAGCGCTGTTGTTGAGAATTGCTCCGGTTTATTCGGCACTATTACTGATGTATTCGTAAGTGTGACGGTCATTTTCGAAGAGTGCTGCGCTGTTGTTAACATCCGATATTCCCGAATCTTGCACAAACATTACCAAGAAAATTTCAATATTACCGACCTTTGTGCCGATATGTACGTTTTGGCGATGGTCATTCCTGCTGAGTCTTCAACTTACGTAATAGCCTCTGTCTAGATTTTCGACGGTATTGTAAACGCTTTCGCTAATATTTACGCAGGTGTGGAAGTCATTTTCGTTGATGTTTACTCTGTTGTAATAGCAGCTATTGCCGAGATTTTTGACGCTGTTTGGTAACTGAAAAAAGTACGATATTACTGGGATTTGGCGCCGATATTACCGAGATTGCAATGGTATGGTGGGTGCTATCCACAATATTTACGTTGGTGTTATATTCGTTTTCGCCAATATCTATGGTAATTTAATAGTAGCTATTGCCGAAATTTGCGACGCTGTTTGGTGACTTATAAAAAAAAATACGATATTACTGGGATTTTGCGCCAATATTACCGAGATTGCGATGGTATTGTGAGTGCTATCCCTGATATTTACTTTGGTGTTATATTCGTATTCGCCGAGGTCTATGGCAATGTAATAGCAGATATTGCCGAGATTTGCGACGCTGTTTGGTGACTAAAAAAAAAAAAAAACGATATTACTGGGATTTTGCGCCGAGATTGCGATGGTATGTTGGGTGCTATCCCAATATTTACGTTGGTGTTATATTCGTTTTCGCCAAGGCCTATGGTTATGTAATAGCAGCTATTGCCGAAATTTGCGACGCCGATTTAGTGACATTCGTCACGGGTAATTCTGCTTCAATTTTTTTTTTTTTTTTCCTACTGCAAAATTTATTTTTCTGCTACAAAATTTATTTATTTTCTAGGTTTTTTCTTTTTTTTTTTCCTTTCTGCAAAAGTTTTTTTTGCATGCTACAAAGGGCATTTTTCCTGCTACTAAACTTGTTTTTACTTGCTCCAAAAGACATTTTTCCTGCTCCAAAACTTGATTTTACCTGCTCCAAATCTTTCTGAGTGGGAGCCCTGAGTGTGTTATCTGCAACCCTCTTGATAATAATTCTGCCTTAGCCCATGTTTGAGAGGATGTCACTTTGTCACATTTATATTTTGATCATATCTCAGGGATGACAGTTTTCCTCCTTTTTGGTTTTTTATGTAACATTTTCCTCCTCTTTTTCCCTATTTTGAGGATCCACATTTTTCTGATCTGAACCAGTTTTTCCTGCAAAAAGTATACTTTTCCTCATGTCTAAACAAAAGATTTCCTCCCTAGCTCCCCTTTCCTCACAAATTACTTCACTAACTCCTAATATTTTAAATTTAATTATTATATAGTATGAGAAATTTCATTGTATCTTTAAAATTCTTGAATCATCCTTCCTGCATACTTTTTATGTTGAATTTTTGTGTATTCTTTCTGCGAGCTTTTTTAACGAATTTTTGGATTTGCTCTTTTTTGTTCTCTGATCACTCTCGCCCCTGTATCTGAATTGCATTGAAAAAATTCAGTACAAATTGAGTGGACTTCTGGTCTGAATTTCCAGCTGTCTGAGACAATATCAGTGTGATGCATATATGTATTGGTATAATGGGCAGAATCGGTAATAAGCAGACTTCCGGTTGAAAATTTTCATTTTTCATCCAGCATATCCATCGTTATAAATTGATGTAACAACATGTAATATTAATGACTTTTAATTGTGACCCTTTATATGAAGGTGGTAAAATTTAAAGAAGCATATTTTTTAAGTCTAACTTTAAAGAAGTCTAAATACTTACCCGAAGTCTCTTTTTAAATTTAGTTCATCATAAAACACCACCAAAATTCCCTTTTTATCAATAGCATATGTTTCATACATATAGTTTAAGCTGTTACAGATGTTACAGTTGAACTTTTGTTTAGTTATTTTTTTAATCTTTCATTCTAATCTAATAATTTAATATGTTACACATATCTATAGATTTCATAGTTTTGGCTGTGATCTCGCATATAATTATTTTTATTGATAAAAATGAACACTTTATGCCTAACTTTAAACTAGAATAAAAATTCGTCCGGAAGGGAAATCCAAGTGGCTCCACTTCCTAAAATGATCAGAATGACATAGACTATACTAGAAGACAACATGATTTGAGCTTACTCAATACCCTACGACCATATGGGAACCTGTTCTTACAGGGTATTCAGTGAGCTCAATTCATCCTGTCTTCTAGTATACCAGTGTGCAAAATTACAGACTTGTTTCACAAAATGAAGTTTTCGGTTATAATTTGGCGCCTATCCACTCTACTAATATGTATACTTTAGGCATTCTTAAAAATATATTGTCTTTTAACGGTAGATTTTTAATTCATAGTTAAGTAGCTTCTAGCAATAGCATTTCAATTTAGTTATAATGTAAAAAGCCACTTTCAGTATTGAAGTATTTGACATTGCACCACTTGAAATTGAAGAAACTGTTCTTATAAAGTAACATGCTTTTAATGATTACATTTTACTACCTTTGTCTTTCTCCAACTTTGATACCAAAAATAAAAAAAATTTCATTGCATCTTTATTACTTATTTTATGTAATTTTATCTCTATGATTAGTTTTCCTTTCTTATTCTTGATAACTCAAATGTTTATCTATTAAAAAAAACAAGCTTTGAAAAATCCAGTGACCAATGTAATTTCCACATCCTTTTTATCAATTTTCTTTCCATATTTAAAAAGATGCTGTTACGTTCATTATTGAAATGGGGTACTTAATGTGTACTTGTTGGTGTTATTTAGCCTCACACTTTAATTTGGATGGCTTGGATTCTCTTGGCTGAGGTTGAAATAGTCATCTGCAGTCATAAGTTAAAAAGCCCTTAATCAAAAAAAATGAATAAAATGCCGATTTTGATTGTGTTCTTTGAAATTAATTTTTTTTTATCACTCTGTAGGTTTGTATTACTTCAGAACTTGAGACATTCAATGAAATAAAAAGATTATTTTCTATGGACTAATCAGAAAGGGTCACAATATGTGCTAAAGTTTTTTTTTTTTTTTTTTTTTTTTTTTTTTTTTTGTACTTGCAGATTTTTAATTTATGACGACAATCATCCATTTTAGTATTTCAAACAATTGTTAACAATTTAAAAAGAAAAAATTGAGGAGGCATTTCTGAAGAACATCACTCGCTTAACACCATCTTAACATTTTTTGTACAACAAATCAATGGTAAACTTGCTTCTTTAAAAGAATTGTATATTTAGAGTAGTGTTAATATTCTTAGTAATTATGTCGAATATATTTAAAGAACTTGTTCCTTGGTATTGAGTCTCCAAAAGTGACAACATATTTCAGATTTGCTTTTATGTTATGTACAGGTAGGTTCATTTGTATTGAATTTTTCTATAATGTATGTATTTGTTCTTTGTCTTTTTATAGACCTATAACTATTTTCTTTTAATTTATAGATGAGATGTTTGTTTTTTTCCCTGATGAAGCAAAAATCGATATTAAAACAATAATCACCTATTGTCAGATAATGCGGGAAGGGAATATTTCAAGAGCAATTTTTGTGGTGCAGCAAGAAATCGATCCATTTGCAAAAATAGTAATATCTATTCTTTCATTTATTTCAATCAATGTTTGTTTGTTACATAAATGTTTAATCCCCATGTTTTTTTTTGTTTTTTTTGCTCAGGCTATGAACGGTTTTGCCCCAAGATATATTCTGGAGCATTTTCTTGAAACTGAGTTGTTAATCAATATTACTGAAAGTAAGGTGAGTATAACTGATGATAATAAGTGTATTTCGTATTTTGTTCTTATTATTGTTTTCTTTAATTACTTTCCAATTAGAAATGATGAATATAAAATTAAATGTTTGACAAACCATTCTGTAAATTCCGTATTTTATTCTTAAATTGTCAATTGTTGCTCTTTTGAATGTTTAAATAGACTTTATATTGTTCAATTTTTAATTTAACTTTTTCAAAACCTTTAAAGAAAACAGTTTCATACAATAAAACAAATATTATTATGAACTTAATTAAAAAAAAATAAAAATGAGAAAACTAGCAGCCCTTAATTTGAATTTGGCAGCATATATCTGACATGCAAACAGAAAAAAAATACAAATTTGTTTTGTATTTACCTGATATTCAAACTATTTGCTCTTCTAGCTATTAACCAATCCATGATTTTTTATTAGAATTGGTATTGGAAACAATCTTCTGAGACTGTTAACTTGTTAATCGGATAAAACTAAATGTTTCATCATACTGAAAGACTACTTTAATGGGCATGCCAACATTTTTCATTATGGAACAATAATATGTTGAACTCATTACATTTGATATAGTTCTTATCTTAATCTATGAAATCTTAGCATTGTTATATAGGTTTTTGTAAACTGACACTTGAGCACTATTCACGAAACAACAGCCGATGCACACAATTATCTGCTCATATGTTCTGATAACACTTCAAATTTGTGATCGGATCAAAACTCAAAATTATGAGACATCTTTGGCTGTGTTAAACACTTCATTGCAGCAGAAATTGTTCCCAAACAAATACTTCGAATTTGAACAATTTGGTTTCATTTTAGTCTGCATTTCAGTATTTTACATATTAGTAATAACTTGCTGACTTGATAAATTACTTCAAGATATGACTAAAAGTTATTGTGCAGAAGAAAATACTTTTGAATTCTAAGCAGCAATAGCAGTTCAGAAAAGGTCCATCATGAAATGAGTTAAATAGAAGTTTATGCTATTGTTAACAGGGTAATAATGATTGAATTTATTTTACATGCATTTATACAATAAATGATAATTCACAGGGATGACTGTTTTTTTTTTTTCCTTTTGGAGGATTTCCTCCTTTTTGGTTTTTTATGGAACATTTTCCTTCACTTTGTCCCTGTTTTGAGGATCCGCATTTTTCTGATCTGAACCAGTTTTTCTTGCAAAAAGTATACTTTTCCTCATGTTTAAACAAAAGAGTTCTTAGCTCCCCTTTCCTCGCAGATTACTTCAGTAACTCCTAATATTTTAAATGTAATTATTATATTGTATGAGAAATTTCATTGTATCTTTCAAATTATTAAATCATCCTTCCTGTATACATTTTTTTTTAAAATTTTTGTGTATTCCTTCTGCAAGCTTTTTTAATGAATTTTTGGATTTCTTCCTTTTTGCTTCTCTAATCACTCTCGTCCCTGAATTAAGGATGTTTTAAAGTTTGTATTTAACTTTGAAGTCTATTTTTGAGTTGGTATTAAATTTAGGTAGTACATTTAAAGTAACTTCAGGCCCATGGCATATATTGGATAAAGAAAAATAATAATCTAGCAGTTATTTGCACGTATTTATTTTCAATGTAATATTACTCAGAGCTCCTTACCATAATAAGCATTTATGACCTTTCCAATAATTTTTAAATTAAATTAGTTTTATGTTGAATCTTTTTCCAGAGCCTTTAGTAATGGCACCTGAAGAAAAGTCGGAACTCTTGGGCACATGGTAAGCATACTTTTCAGTATAAGTTTATAATAAATTTTACATGCTAATTTCTTTACATACTTAAGGTTGTTTATGTGAGCTGTCAGTGCTTTATTTATATCGTGATATTTTGTCCCTCTGTTGTTTTAAGTTCACTAGTACAAAGATATCAATGATGGTCTTATTAGGATTTCTTGCAATAATTAATGCAGGTTTTCCATGCACATAGAAAGTCATGATTTTGAGCAAAAAAAAATGGCCACAAGTCATGGAAATACAGTGAATTTCATGGATTTCTAAACACTTTAAGTAAAATCACGTAACTGTGACGTCATAAAAGCCATGATCCCTATTCAGCTCATCGAAAATTCATCTATGTTTTTATTTACGTTTTGACGAAAACAACGGTCAGAGTTAAAAACCGTAGCCAATGAAAACATTTCTGAATTCCAAATTTGTGACATCATACGAATAAGGTTGCATAGGTGAAAAAAAAATTCATAATATGAGAACTGAAATGAACAGTTTTGATAAGCTTGTGTTTACATTTAAATTTTTTTTTAATTATTATTTATTATTGACTTTTTTTATTATTAAAGATTGATTAGCTTTTTTAACATTGAAATATCAAAGAATGGAATTTTTTTTTCTCTTTTCTTCTGATTTGGAAGTTACTGAAACAAGGATTTTTTACTTAATTTAAAAAAGAACTTTATAAAAATAATTTTATGGTTCATTGATTTACTTACTATGTGTTCGTGTTAGTAAAATTCATATAGGTTATTATTATTTTTGTGATTTGATTTCTTGAGTCATGGAAAATTATATGCTTCAGTGTTGGAAAGTCATGGATTTATGAAATTTTATTTTGGCAGAAACCCTGTTAGTGGATAAAATCAGAGTTCATCCTTGAAATAAATAAGGGCAGGGTGCTGTTTTCCAAAAAAGGGCAATTCTTGTTACTTAGGGCACTTTTTTCGTTTTACTTTTCTACAGGGATAAATATTTTTAAATTAGTGATTGTTTGAAAAAAAATAAAAATAATAATGCTTACTACAAAGCAGTGATTCAAAAGCTTGCTCATAAAATCAAAACTATATCAAAATACTAATAAAATACTACTGTTCTCTTTCTGCTGGAATGAGACAGAAACTTATTAAAAATAAAAATACCATCTACACAGTAAAATTTTCATCAAATATTCATTTTATAATCCTGAAAATTAAGTTAAGAATGCTTTAATATAATGAATGTTAAGATAAGAACTAAGAACTTTTCACAACTTGCCCCCTTGCAAAATTTTCTAAAATTTGAATGAACCAACCTTAAACTTCATTTTTTTAAGTTTTGCCATTGTTAACATTGAATAGTATTTCTCCAAATTTAATTAATTCCTTTCTTCTCCATTTTGAGAAGACGCCATGAAAATCCAATGAAATACGCTTAATCAAAGTACACACGAAATAACTATCTGTGGGCTAACTAGCACTTGGATATTTTAAGACCTCCCCCAACTATCTACCTACCAGTGATGCACATTGTATCGGCATCCATTCAACGATTTCAGTCCCTGGTCTGTCTGTTTGAATGTGCATGCATAACAGGCGATTATTAGTAATGTCCACTATGTTAAGAGTAAATCAATTACCAATGTTTTCATGAAAAAAAAAATGGAGATAACAAAAAAGGACCCAATAATCTGAAACTTACAAAAGCGCAAGCTATATTAGCTATGCAAGTGGCTGAAATAAATATGTCATTCCAATCGTGCACAAAATTTGGCAATTTTTAAAAATATGTTCTTAAACTGCAAAGTTGAAGTTGAAATGCAATTGAAAGAGAAAAAAATAATTGCACTTGTCATATATCATATGCTCTAGCATAGAATTTCGAAGAGCAGCCTAAAAGCCATATTTCTGATAGTTTATCAGAAATTGTAAAGTTAAGCTTTTTTTGCCAATATTTTAACTAGTTTTTAGAATGCTGCATATTTGAATTTAAATTTTGTGTGTGTGGGTCATGCTCTTTCTTACAAGTCTTATGACCGCAGTACCTGTGTGCGTTTAGACTTTCCCAAATCTTTGATGAATGGTCGTTTTTGTCATGCCCTCACCTAATAAAATGGGTTCTATTGGCAGTATTTACGTTGGTGTGTGATGGTTATTTTCGTTTATGTAGTAGCTGCTATCTACAAGAATTGTGACAGTATGATGGCACTATCAGCCAGATTTATTGTCCAGTGAAAATTCTCCGTCTTTATGCTTTTTTTTTTTAGATTTTTTTTCTATAATTTTGTTATTTTTAGTGGACTTTATCAACTAAGTTTGTCCATTTTTAGTGGACTTTTTCAACTAAATTTGTCTAAAACCCCATCAAAATTCTTTTTTTGGCTGCACCACTGTTCTGTACACACATTAGAACACAAATATATTCTTATTCAGCTATTTTTGTAGTTCACACTAATGCTGCGTATATATTTTGACTGTTTTTTACCTCTGTATTGTAATTTTCACTGATGGTAGCGATTTAATAGACACTATATCCATGATTTGTGCCAGTGTGATGATCTAGTGATTAAAATTTTAATAGTAATATTTTACAGCCAAAAAAGCAATTTCGAATTTTACTAGCAGATATTATCTTGGAAAGAGCTGCTAGATGTTCTTTTAAAAAGGTGCTTAACTTGAAATTAAAAGGAGACAATCAAGTACTAGATACTTTGCCCTTTTAAGAAGGTTGTTTAATCAAATTTTTTTTTTATTCAAATGTTTAATAATAAATTTTAATAATCTAAATCTAATAAGTTCTAGAATGAATATTAATTCATTAGGTTCAAAGGTATTATAGAAGGTATTTATAAGAAATACTGTAACTATATTTACTTTTGGTACTCTATTTTTAATGCTACAAATCGAAACATATTGTATATGGGCAAATGTGCTATCACTCAAAAAATGTTTAAAAGTATTTTCAGCTTGAATGAATGTTTTTTGTTATAATAGTTTAATTGATTATTTTCACTGTCCATCCATCTTCTAAAAAAGAAATATAAAATTTTTAGAATTATACAACAATATAAATTATTTTATTTCAGCTTATTAAAACGTAAGCAAGCGTTCAAGTAGGTGATCTTGTGACTAGATATTAAGGTCTTAAAAGAGACAAAGTGAGTTTTTATTTATTCTTTCCTTTGCTACATTTAAGTGAAAAACATTTATGCTATTCATTTTAATAACTTTTCTTTAGGTGGTTAAAATTGTAAGAAAAAGTGAAACGGCTGGGCGCTCCATATCATACCGACTCTGTACAAGATGAATTAACTTTGTAATTTTATAAATAAACATTGTAAATGTTCAAGATTTATTGTTTTCAGTTATTGTTAAAATACACTTTCTGAGTTTTATTTTGTCTGTTAATTTTCTAAAGGCAGAATGCTTGCTTTCGGATGCATGGTTTTGATTTAGAAAGTGGAAATTGTTTAACTGGAAAAAAGAGAAAAGTTATGTTTCAGGGTAAAGATTCATTGCAAGAATGCTTGATTTTATAATTGTGTGCCTAACTTTTTTAAAGAAAAGTTACATGCAGGAAGTTTCAATATCTCTTCTACAGTAACTTCAAAAGTGAGTAGACACTACGACAATCGTGACTGATTGTTCTATTAACTACTCAGTCTAATTTTCAAACCTCTTAATAAAACAAAGGAATTGAAAAGTTTGTTTTTCACAACTTTTCCTATTTAGGCAGATGAGTAAAAATATTTTTTCAATTTGTAAGGAATTGGGTAACTTTAAAAATTCAAAAGTTGATAGGAAAACAGTAATTTTTATAAATTTTTTTTTAATTATTATTTCTATTACCTATATCCACTTTTAATTTACGGCTACTCAAATAAGCTACAATTGTTCTAAAGTAGACTTGGCAGCATACAATGAAATGCAAGACTAAATTACCCCCCATCAGGCAGGGTTCATTTACAGCTATCCTTTTTGCACTACCCTACACCCTCCCTATTTTCTCAAAGAAGTAGTATTGGCCTGCCTCAGAGGAAAGAGATATCGGTGTCAGCCTATAATGGTTTTTCACCGACAATTCGTAGATTTCTTACTAATGTCCCTCCCCCATAATTCCTTTGCATTCCTGCAGCAATAACAAAAATACTAAATATTACTTTCTAAAGGGTGAAATTCTGCCTTCTTCAGGACTCTTCTATGCCTAGCACACAATTAAGAGGCATGTTAATTTGTTTAGTTTTCGAAGTGAATGGTATTTTCTGTGAAGATATTCTTTATTTCCCCCATAGCATTAATGAAACAGATGACATTTCTTACAGAAACGCCAGCCGATGTCTTGTCAAATTGCTTTTTTTTTTTTTTTTTAAACTACTAAGCACATACAAATACTTTTGTATAAGCTGAACATGATTACAATAAATAACTTTTGTAAGTGTGCCTTGTGAGTTTTTCATAACAAGCTTTATATTGTTCTTAACACTAATGGCAAGCATTAGCAGGGTTCCCACGGTCATTATAAAAGTGCTTAATATTTTTTGACTTGTTTTTCAGACCCTTGTACATGAAAATGTTTAGAGGTCCTTAATTTTTGCGGATGTTGTGTGCCTGATTGCAAATATCCTCATGACAAATTGTAAAAGATCTTCTAGAACACATATAATCTCTAATAATAAAACAAGCTGTTTGTGGATCAATAGAAAGGTACTTAAAATTGGAGTAGATCTCTTGAAATTTTCAACATAAGTAGTTTTGGACTTTTGAAAAACAGAATTTTTAAATTTATTTAGTTCTTTTTTAATTATTTAATAAATATTTTACAAAACGATTTCTAATAGGGCCACAGCTCTGAAATTTTCAACATAAGTAGTTTTAGCCATCTAATTGGACTTTAGAAAAACCGAATTTTAAAATTTTATTTGTTTTTTAATTTGCAAATATTTTACAAAACGATTTCTGATTGGGCTACAGTTCTGAAATTAATTTTCAACACAAGTAGTTTTGGACTTATGACAAAAAGAATGTTACAATTTTAATTAGTTTTTTATTAATATTTTTGCAAAAAGCAACTTCCAATAGACCTAGAGCTCTGAAAGTTTCAACATAAGTAGTTTTGGCCTCCTAATTTTGCTTTTTAAAAACATCACATGTTAAAATATTCTTAAAGGGGTGTCGTATTAATGGGGAAATTTGTTTTTGTTTCTCGACTGGGGAGGGGCTTCTAATATTACGGCTTTACGTACCATTAGTTTTCAGCAAGCTCATGCTTGCATAGCAATGATTCCTTCAACGAGTGAAGTATGCTTATGTGTTAATGAACTTTTCAGCGAGCGAAGCAAGCTCGATTTTGCGTTGCGATGAACCTTCCTACGAGCGAAGCTCCAAAAATTAGGACCTATACATCAATGACAGATTTCCGCAAAACAGGGCCTCACAGCTAACTAAAATATTGCACATGGTAAAATGAAGGTAGCGAAGCATGGGTACCCAGCTAGTATGATCAATAAACTTTACGATTTTAAATTGGCTTGCATATTTGAAAAATTTACAGCACCTTTAAATTTCAAGACTTGCTTGGCATGCTTCATAAATCCATGAACTTTCAATTGCTCCATTTGAAAAAGTCTTTCTTCAAAAAACTGCAGTCTGGATATATTTTTCCTACCGTCAATTTTAATGTGTTGTTGATTAGATAGGATGTTTTAAGCCTTAACTGGGGAGAGATTTCTGCTTTCTTTGCACAATGCGTCAAGTTAAGTTTAAAATTGAGGAGTTAACACAGACTTTTCAATAAGAAGTAATTTGAGGTTATGTAAATAATAAATGAATGAGTAATAATTACTGAAAACCAAAACATATAAATCCACCATTTACAAAATTTTCTTGCTACGTTATATCATAGTTATTCCTATTACGGTCGGCAAGATTTATTCTCCTCCCATATACTTACTATATTTATCATATTTCAATAAAAATATTATTTCTATATTTTTACTTTGATTAATACAGGGTTTCCACTCTTATTGAAGAAAAAAATTCAAGGACCTTTTTAAGAAATTTCAAGGACCATAAATTTACATACTACTTTTGAAAAAAAATATAAAACATAGATTATCAGTGGTCACTTAAAAATTCAAGGACCAAATTTCATAAGAAAAAAATTCAAGGACCGAGGGAACTCTGTAATACTACTTCGCATACATATAATTAAAAATTCTGGTAACTTTTTGGGTTGATCAAACCAAGACGATTCCTCACTCCATTGGTGGACCATGGTCAAAAAAGCGAGGGCAGCAGGAAACATGCGACTTTCCCAAAACCCCTCATTCTCTCCCCGCCCCCTAACCACACACACCTTTGTCTACCATGTTTACAATCACACTGGACTTTTTTATTTATTATTATTTAAAAAAAGATTTTATGCACTTAAAAGTACATAATTAGTAATGATGCCTATATGAAAAAAAATTTCAGTTTTATTCGAAAATTAACATTTAACTCGTTATAATTAGCATATTTCTGAACAATTACTCGAGATTTATGGGGCCAAGAAAGGAAATTATGGTTGGAAATTGTTCATAATATCATCCGTCGGTCTCCCGCTCCTTTGTCTACATCCCTGATGGTCACAATGCATACTCACACAGTTAAAAAGCTATGTATTTGGGCCAGTGGTTTCCAACTTGACCATTGACCATAACATTAATGGCTAGGGCACAATGTGGAGGCAATCGTAAGAAAATAATGAATCAGTCCTTGTTCAGACAATTTACACAGTTTATTTGAAAGAACACAGCACAGTGCATCTGGTTTACATGAAAGGCAGTGAAAAAAAGGGATTATTGGATGATGTGTTACAAAATCATTAAATATATGTCATGGACTAATCATTAAATAACTTTTCAAAATATTAATTTTGCATATATGTATTAACTAAAACAAATTAATCTTATAAAATAACAAAAATATCCAAATTAAACTGATATTTTTTTTAACTTCCTTTAATAACATTAAACCAGTAGTATTTTTGAGCATGTATAATGTCATAAATTAAAATCATTAAAAATAACTTGTATCAAGTATATATGTACAACTTATTCTTCATACTAAACCTTATGCCAAAGACATACAGAACAAAACTAGTGAATAAATAATTATCTTCAAAAAACCACAATGCAACTTTTTTCAAAAGTAAATACATGCCAATTATAGAGACAGATGAAATCCATTAATGCAAGTTTGCCACATTTCAAAAGAAATGGATATGGGCATTTTAAATCATGACATGTAAAAATGTGAAGAGAAAAAATATTAAATCATATGTCCTAATGATACCTCAGATGTGGTTTATTTCTAACTCTTGCATCTATGAACATTTTCATTCTCTATTTTTGGCAGTTCCAAAAACCACTTTTAGCTTCTCTGCAGTCCTTCATTCAACTTGTGGTCCACAAACCATAAGTTGGGAATGCGCTGAATTCAATTAAGCATTCGCTCTTAAAAAAAAATTTTAAATCTTTTAGGATTTCAGTAGCACTGACAAGATTTTTTAATGCAAGCAATGTTATAAATTTCTAAAGTCATTGTAACAACTTGTATGATTCTAATTTTAAATAGTATTGATGACATTATATTGCAAGTCATTGACATACAGCATTAAATCAAATCGAGGTAGAAATCATAAAAAGGACAAATAAAAACAAAATTAGTTCAAATTATCTAGTACATTTTAAAAGTCTGAGTTATCCAATCTTTAACCTAAAGTGCAACATTTCACAATATTGTTACCTTCTCTGATCATAGATGGGAGTATAGTGACACTTCAAAGTTGGAAAACATGAAGGACCCTTATTCATTAGGATAAACAAAAATATTTATAACTGCTTAAAAAAGTATACTTGATTCATTTCTAATTTAAAATGACTATATAATCAATTCAAGTTGAAAAACTTAATATTACTAAAAAAAACTGGAGAGAAATTGAAATTTTCCAATCTCAATACGAAGAAACAAGCAATTTCTCAAATGCTTCCCAACAGCTTGTAGCTACATAATAGAAAAATTATTGTGAGAATTCATTGGTACAGATCCTAGCAAAATAAATTGACAACAATTCCAATAATGTTTTTAAGAGTGCATATTTAACCAAAAACTGTTAACATTAATTCAAACTGAATTTTGTAAGCTATTAATTTTCAAATAGTTTTTAAGGCAAGCATTGCTTAATAGTTTTTAAAGCCAGATTTGTGCTGTGCCTACATATTACACTGCTTGTAACATTAATGACACCTTTAAGCCTTTTCATCCAATTTTGCCAATGGACAATTCCGCATTTTTTTTATTCCATTCTAAATGTTTCGAAAAGGCCATAAACAAAAAAAATTCTGCTTACTGCAATTTTTCTTTTTTTTAATTTGCAACTTAAGTTTGCCTGTTAAATTTTGGTGAGAAAACGACACATTCGGATTGAATTGAATGTGACTTCACTTGATCCGAAACAACTTGGCTTAAAACGCAGCAGCAGAAACCAGTTTTGTAAATTCCTCGCAAATCACGCCATAGGATATGGCAATAGTCTAAAAAACTCACACCAACTATTTGGCAGAAATCTCACGATAATCATAGAGAACGGAAGGATGTTATGACGTCAGAGCTAAAACGTAGTGTTTTGATCGAAGTGCAATCGGACGAGGTTTTCGGGCATATTCTTTTCTTAATATTTAAATAACAAATTTTTTAAAAGAACTTTTGTTTGAATATTTGGAATCGGGAAGAAATTCTTCATAAATATAAACTCATTTCAATCGTTTTTAAAAAATGTGGGAATTGTCCATTAGATGCCTTGAGAGATTGCTCTTTGTCCAATATGCTTAATGATATTCAGCCCATACATTTATACAACTGTACCTTAAAGGTAAACTATTGTAAGTATAGTGTTATATCTTATGATAGTTTACTTCTGAGGTACAGATATGTATTTATGCAAATGAAGAAGTGTCTTGTGGACATTTTCTTTGTCAGTATGAGCAAATTGATGCAAGATAGTGAATTTCCATGTGATGTTTTCTTGTGCTCTATGCACATGTGGTTTTGAGTACAAAAAACCTTTGCTTTTTAACTCGGATGAAATGCATGGTCTTTTCCTTCATTTTTGGCTGTGTGAGTAAGTATATGCCTTACAAGGTTGCTCTTTGTTGCATATGCTTTATTGCATTCAGCACATACATGTTGTTTTTCAATTGAATGGGCAAGAATGTGCTTTGTCAGCTTATCCTCACAAGAAAATGCTTTTCCACACACATGGCATAAATGTTCATCAGTATGTGATCGGAGGTGCTTGAGGAGACTGTTCTTTGTGGAATATGCTTTGTCGCATGCACCACAAGCATGTGGTTTCTCATCACTATGAGTAAAGAGATGGCACGTTAGTATACTCTTTCGTGAAAATGCTCTGTTGCACTGCTCACATACATACGGTTTTTCCCCAGTGTGAATAGCTAAATGTGCTGTGAGATGCCCCATTTGATAAAATGATTTATTGCACACATGACATACATAAGGATTGTCATCAGAGTGGATGCGAATGTGCTTTTTGAGAGTGTCCTTATCTGAAAAAACTTTGTTGCACTGATCACATGGCCACCGCCTTTCGGAGTTTTCGCCAGAGTGAAGACGAAGGTGTCTCGTAAGTCTGCTTCTTCTTGAAAAAGCCTTTCCACATACTTCACACACATGGGGCTTCTCATTGGTATGTGTGAGAAGATGCTGTGTGACAGAACTCTTATCATAGAAGGCCTTGCCACACACATGGCATGTATATGATCTTTCTCCAGTGTGAACAAGAGTGTGCTGAGTAAGATTGTTCTTCCAACGAAATGCCCTGCCACAAACTTTGCATGTATGTGATTTTTCTCCAGTGTGAACAAGAGCATGCTTAGTAAGATGGTTCTTTCGGCGAAACACCTTGCCACACACATTGCACGAATGCTGCTTTATGGCAGTGTGAGTAAGCAGATGTCTTTTGAGAATGTCTTTTCCGAATAAATCACTATTGCATGCATGGGACTTTGCTTCCGTGTGAGCGAGACAGCTGTTTACAGAATTTGCTGTGTCACACAAGTCATGTGATTTTTCACCACTGTGAATTCTTAAGTGCCTTGTAAGGCTACTTTTGCGAGTAAATCTTTTCTTACAGATATTGCAAACATGCTCCATTTGAAAATGAGAGTGGTTATTTGCTTAAGTAGGGAATTTTTTATAGAAGCAAATTCTTTAGTACAGAATACAAATATATGGTTACTAGAGAAATTGTACGTCACTGAACTGTGACTATTAACTATCTGAAGTAAGTTGCTTATGATCTTTTTTTAGCAAGAACTGATTTGAAGAGATTGCTTGGAGAACTATTACATGATCCAGAGTACTGCATCTATCTACCTATAAGTTAAAAACAGATTTTAGAAACCTACATTTAAACATAATCTAATACAAATGTTTAAATAGAAAGTCAGTTAAATAATTACTGTGGAAATCAAATGTCAATATGATTTCTAAAAGGAAAGGTAAGGCAGAATATGTTATTTGAACACCAAGAAGAGCTGTAATTTGAAAACTGTAATACAAAAATCTTTTTTTTTTTTTTTTTTTATTCTTTTTTTTTCAATATTACTACTAATCACTGCTATCAAAAGTAATTTTGTATTTTGTTTACAATATTAGTATCAGTAACAGTGATTCCAAATGATCATCCAAGTTTTCAACTTTTCATTTATTTTTTGCAGCTGAATGTGAATCAAATTAACATCAATTGCATGTAAACATCAAATTAGTTTTTAAACTATACTGAAAAATAAGTTATCAGTTTTTATTACTAGCACGCTGTATAATAGCCAATTTGTAAAATAATCACTTATAAACTAATCTGCATCAAAATAGGTTTTTGGAACTAAAAGGGATAAGCACACACAGTTCTTTATTTATGAAATATAACTGTGGAAAAAGTAAAAACTTCAAGTAAAGACAGTCCATAGCACTTCTTAGTTTGGGAGTAGAATTTGAGCTATCATTTAAGTACCAAGTTGAAACTGCAATTAATTATACTAGTCTATTAACTGAATTAAATAACTAAAAGGATTTATTAACAAATACTTTTTTATAACAAACACCAGTTACAAAAATTCAAGATTTTCTGTAGAATTTCCCAACAATCCGTTGCTTGAAGGAACACATAATGTACAAAATAAAAGAAAGGCATTCTATTTCAAGGGTTGCAATGCTTATAAAATGGATATGACAGGCTCATAGGCACCACCATGAAGATGTAAAGAGGTGCACTTACATTCTATACTGGATTTCGAAAAAGTAAAAATACTAGAGAAAGGCAGTAAAATTTATGGAAAAATAAAATAGGTATAAAATAGTTTATTTAAATAAAAATTGAATGCTTACCTATTAATTAACAAGGTAAGCCAGCAAAAAATTGTCAAAATCAAGGCTTATGTACACAAACTTTAGTCCCTCCCTGTTTAGGCTCTGCAACCCTGCCAGGATGGCCACAAAATTCAGGGAAAAAAGTTCCCTGATTTTAAGGTAAACTTTTTCCCAAATTTCCCCAATTTTCTTAAATTTTCCAGATGTCACGACACCCTTATCAAATAGAACATGTATTAAAGAGATAATATGCAATTTAAAATAGTTTTGCTGGTAATGAAAAGTTTAAATTATTCCGTAACATTAAACTTCTAATGGCTTATCACTACAAATCTCCATGTAAATATCGCCAAAATATGGATGAACATGCCTTAAACAATACAAAATTTCCCTGATTTTCATGAAATTTTAAAAAGTTCCCTGACATTTACCTGAATCAGAAAGCTCCCTGACATTTACCTGAATCAGAAAGCTCCCCGACATTTCCCTGATTTCCCCAGTTCTGTGGCCACTCTGCCTGCCAATAATCTTACTGGTTATATCAGTACTACTTACAGTGTAATATCAGTCATAAATCCATAAAGAAGTCAAGTTGTATAGGATAGAGTGATATATTTGAAAAGAAAACTAGAACTTGACACTTTCTAAAGTGCATTGTACTGTTATTACAAAAAACAAAAATGTTTACAAAAATGTTACAAAAAAAACAACACGAGAAAAAAGACAATATATGCCAGGATTCATTCTCATTTTGAGAAAAAAAATTCCCTGAGTTTTTCATCTCAGAATTATTTTTAGCCAGATAAATAGTCAAACCTTGATTACACAAATTCTTCCGATAACACGAAAAAAGTATTTTTTCAACTTTCTGCAAGTCTATGTTATCAAATAATTCTGCAACTTTAAGTCCCCAAGTTAAGGTGAAACAAATAACGTCGAAGAGTAAGTTGGTTGTTTTCAGATTATCTGGCGCCGTCAGTAACACGAGGGCTATAATGCACCCGAGTCCTTACACAGGACTCGAACACGCAACCTCACGGTCTAGAAGCTAGCAAGCTAACCACTATACCATTTGGTCGGCTCTCGAAGAGTAGGATTTTTTCCAGAGTAAAAAATGGCTTTTTTCAGGTTTTAAAGGGGATTTTTCTTTTTTCCCTGAGATTTTAAGGCTGATTTATTTTCCCTGTTCTCCCTGAGGCATATGAACCCTGTATGTTTACCCTTAAAAATTATAAATAAGTAAAAAGTTGTAATACACTATCTAGTTGTAATATCTTATTGTATCAATTTTCTAAATACTAAAAAATCTGTCTAATTAAAGTCATGCAAAATTGCTTAAACACATTTTTAATTTACAAACAATATCTCTGAAACTAAATTAACAGTTCTGGAGGGAGTGATTGGGATTTCAATGCATTGGATTTTTAAAAAAAAATTAAAAGAAGTCAACTACTTGCTATATTGAAATAAATATTGGAGCAGAAGCAGTATAGAACCCCATTGGCGAATTTTTCTGGCTTGAGAAAGTGCAAAGCGCCAAAACATACTATAACCGCCAAAACTGCAGGGGTTGCCAGATTGAAACCCACGGGACATTGCGTAGGAAAGAGTGGGTAGCCAGAAGTGTAAAAAAGCGCCAATCCGACTGGTTCAAACCGGGAAAAGTCGCCAATAGGGTCCTATACTACTTCTATACTCAAATAGTGGGGGTAAAAAATCTGCCTCGGACCGACCCAATGATTGCACCAGGCAATCCCTTTATGGTCAGTCCGCCCCTGATTAGTAGTAATAAAAGATAATAAAAAATAAACATATTTTCCTTACAGTTGAAGATTTGTTTCCAAAAAACTCTATTATTCAGCAAACCAAACATTATTCTGTACTTTGTACTAATAATACCGGACTTCAGATTCAGAGTTTAGGTCCTCCCAGCAAACAAAATAAAGCAAAATCAACAAGAGTTTTTACTTTTTACACATGTGACGTAAAGTAAATGGGTGCATTTTTTTCCCCTTGAACCTGTGATAATTTTTATGGTATTCAAGATCCAGACCCAAATTCCAATTTTATAATATTTAGAAAATTAGTTGTAGTGTCTTGTCCCAAATTTAATTTTATAGGATTAAATGGCCTCGTTCCTCTTTCTTTAATTTTATTCAAGGCTTTCCCTATAACAACTCAACTCGGTGATGTTGTTAAGGATGCTGCTATAGCTGACAGCTAAGTTGAAAGGATTTCAGCTGATTATATCTCCTTATTACATGATTATAGATACTTACGTCTTCTTCAGAAATGTGATTATGATCGTCTCTTAAGCTTTCATATCAGTGTTTGCCACACTACAAAAGACTCCGATGCCTAAATATGGCGGGAGCTAAATCAGGCGTGCACGTCGTTCAACTGAAACCCATATCAGTTCCCAAGAATTTAGTGGATGGAAACAAATTCATTAAATGGGACGATGTGAGTTACTTTTAAATATTATTTTGAATTGAGCTTTAATTTAGTTTTGTAAGGGATATGCTCTCTTGAGGTCTGATTTTATAAAATGCTTAAATGGGTTAGGAAAGGCAGTGGTTTCTGTTTGTTTACATACATGTTTGTTTCGTTTTTATAAAATGATAATTGAGCAATTATTGAAGCAATTGTGTGTAAATACAAAAGAACTAATTGAAAAGTGATTCGTCTTGTGAATGGATTATTTGTAGTATTAACGTGTTTTTATTATCTTACAAAACTTAAGAGTTTTATAGCAATTTTAAATAGGGGGTGCTAGAGGATCTTCAACAAAAAAGGTTACTAAAATCTCCAAGGCCATGTTATGCATCACAACCCAATGATTTTTAATATTCTTCAGTATGTGGTGTATGATAGATGAGAAATAATTTTTTAGTGTACAACATATTGCATTTTAATTTGGAATGTCTATTTTATCTAAATATTTATAAACTGTAGAATGTAATTACTAGTACCCTATATAATCAAACTGTTAAATCTCATTTAAAATTTTTGTAACCCATTAAAAGAAGTTATTAATAATTCATTCGCAAGGAAGGTCAAAATTTTACAAATACAAAAATGACGACCAATTACAAGCACCAGGCCCATCTACTTTGGTCCAATTATGTTTCCAGTCTTTCTAAATATTGTATATAAATTAATACAAATAACTAAAGGTTATGACATGTTGATTCACTTTAACTTAGTAACCATGAGTTTAAAGTAAATCATCTTTAATAAATTCATAGCTAGTTCATGTTTTTCCACTCAAGTAACAAAACAGAATTGCAAATTTAAAAACAACTCAGCTGGTCTTTGAAGTCTTATTAATTCCATTTCTTAATAATTGAGTAGACAGATTACATTCCATCACTTAAGATAATTAGAGAATAATTGAAAAGAAAGATGGTTACAGAAGACGGCTATGTTGCCACCTAGCAAGTATTTAAACATTTGAGTTTAAACACTATGTTCTTTTAGCTGTGTGGTACTGCTTTGCTGATACCCATCATTGTATACATTTAGAAGACCAAAACTACTTGTGTTGAAAATTACCGAGCTCTAGACCTATCAGAAGTTGCTTTGTAAAGAAAGCTTTAAAAAATACCAATTAAAATTTTAACACACTATTAATCAAAAGCACAATTCAAAGGCCAGAACTACTTTATATTTAAAATGTCGAAGTTTTATGCATTTTAGCAGTCATTTTCTATCAAGCCACAAGGATTGACCCACTGACTCTTTATTTTATTATTATAGATAGTATAAATACTTTCCTGCTTGTGTTGTTAATTGCTTAGTTGCTCTAATGTATGTTGTACGAAAGATTATTTTTCTTCTACATTGGAAACTGCTTCATAATTTTGTAAAAATCATAAAAAATTCAGGATTTTGATATCCAATATCACCATTGTTTTCATAACTATTTTTCACTTCAATATTTGAAAAATTTCTTGACTCTAATTAGACTGCTAGAAAATTTTACTTAAAATATTATATAGTCAAGTTAAGTAACATTTCTATAAGTGAAATATTAAAAATGTTATTGAATGCTATTGTTTTATGGTAATCTATATTTTGGGGAGGAAATTATGTTGCAGAAATATGTGCTTAACATTCATTTAACATAAATCAATGTATTATAGTCTCATAATTTAACACTTTTCAGGATTCAGCTATTGGTACTCCAGTCACTCTTCGTGTTGACAGCAAGGGATTTTTTCTATATTGGACAGATCAAAATAAGGTATGAATATCAAAAGATGTGAATATTTTTAGAATTTCAAATTTATTACTAATCAGTTTTGTCTTAAGGACTACTAGTTAAAAACTCTGTCTAAGGAGATAGGAGTCCCAACAAGTTTCCATGTCAAAATTTAACTGGTAATTGCCACCGGAAATACCAAACGGATGTCAATTTGCAATTTCTTAAGCTGAAACTATAAAATCTAAAGACATTTGTCATATATATATATCAATTTGAAGGTCTTATCAACATTAGTAGGATTACGTAATTTTCCGCCAAAATTATTTAAAAATTCAACCAAAAGAGTGCTTCCATAGTAACTCTGGTACCTGCATATTATTTCATCTACCAATTGACAAGACGAAAAGTGTGCCAAACTGCTTTTCTTTAATCTGTTGAACCTATTGGTCAGATGGCCGGCTAGCCTCATAGCTAAAGCATTCCACAGAAAGGTCAAATCTGACTTTTGGAGAGGTCAGTTAATTTGAACTTTTTGTCGTCATTCAAAAGTTCGGCAGCAGTCGATGGGATTTGGATAATATGCCATTATGGTAACTCTATGCAAATAGAAATACCGGATTAGAACTTTTTGAGAGGGAGATATTTATAATTAAATGTTGCCAAATTTAACATACTATATAGTGTCTGGATTAGATGTGTCGTAATAGAAGTATGTGTAGGAGCTGCATTATATTGACAGTAACAATCTAACTTGTTTTAGCAAAGTAACTTAATTTAAATATTTGAGGATTTTTTTCTTTAAAACATGTTTTTATTATAAATACTTAATCTTTATATTTACTGTGAGTTTTTTTTTTTTTTTTTCCATATTCATTGCAACCTGTGTCTTAATAATTTTATTATTTATAAACCAATTTATTTTTCTACATTGAGTAATTTTTATTTATTCATAAGTAGGAAGTAAAATATTATTCTTAACTCTTGAATCTAGTGCAAAATCTGTGTCATAGAAAGTTAATTTTTTATGTTTTCATAATTTATTATGTCTGGAAATTGGCTGAAGATAAAATTGTTAGCACATTTATTTTACTTAAATATTTTTCATAAAGTTTTCAATTACTAGTTATTTCTGAATTTGTTAATCGTTCAAAATTTGTTTCCTTTCTTAGCATATTTTGTGGTTTTACAATTTGGCCCCACAATTCTTAATAAAAATATGTTAAATTCTTACAAATGTCCATTCATAATGTTTATTAATATCAAGTTGATGTTTTTTTTTTTTTTTTTTTTTTTTTTTTGAAATTTTCTATTTACCTGAGAAAAGAAGTATTTTGTAATACTTATGATAATTATTTATAACACCAGAAAAAGAAAATTAAATTTTATAATGTGAACTTGCATCATTCCATTATAATTTCTACATTTGTACCTTGAACTTGTCAGATGACTGTGTACCTCAGAGGTAAAAGACTATTGGTTATCTGCATTTTTGTTACTTTTACAGGAGACTGATTTAAGAAACTGCTATTCTTTTAATGTCATTGGTACCTTTTTAACAGTGAATTTTTTGTTTTACATTATTTAGTGTTGTCTATCAGGGATCAAAATTAGCATTTGTCCCTTTTATTTTACATTACATTTAATTATTTTATTTGAATGAATGCAGTAAACCTAACCATACCAAAGTTTTTGTTATCTTTTGTTCTTCATAAAAAATAAATAAAAACGTTGTTACCGAAGTGGAAAAAATATTCAAAGAATGGAAAATGTTGATAAAGTGTATAAAGAAAAAGAATGAATTGAAAAGAGATAAATATTTTATTAAAGGCTTGAATGGCCTTTCCGACATTGCTCATACTAATGTAATCAACTCAATTAAAATTCTCGAAGACAGGGAATTTCTATTTGTGCAACATGGAAGGATAGCA
This sequence comes from Linyphia triangularis, assembly GCA_963978545.1. Taxonomy (NCBI): domain Eukaryota; kingdom Metazoa; phylum Arthropoda; class Arachnida; order Araneae; family Linyphiidae; genus Linyphia; species Linyphia triangularis. The sequence continues at coordinate 35,562,672 of OZ021730.1, forward strand.
GGAATTGACACTGCACTTACAAAGAAACAATTTGCTCTTACAGCTCGAGTCAAGAAGCTAGATAAATTATTAGAAGAACTATCAACCTTTCAGGGATGTATAACTTTCTTCGTCTTCAAGTTCCAAAACTGCTGAACTGCAGTTTCAGTAATATTCTGTACCGTTGAGAAACCTGGACCTAGTCGTAAAAGATTGAAAAATATCAATAGTGCTGTACTTGATTGAGCAAAGGTAAGTGATCGGAAGGCACATGCTATACTTGGTATCATCAGGTGGTTCTTTTTGGATTAATCTACCTGAATGTAATACAAGTTTTATCTCAAATCGACTGGCTAGAAGCCATTAGCGTAAGAACACTGCTTTTTTCCTTGACCGATTGTTTTCTCTAATAATGCCTTTTGCAATACTGTGGAACAGCAACCTTTTGCAAGATATAACTGGAAAAGACTTAGTTGACAGAGTTCCGGTTTTGGCTACAGAAAAAGGCATAAAACTGCTGTTGGGGTGCCAAAAATTTCTTCTGGTACTGGGCTTGTAGCATCAGTCAATAGAACACTGGAGCAATGGGGATTAATCGAAAATATAAGCTACGTCCTTTGATACAATGACATTTCATTAAACAAAAGTTTTCTGTATCTGGCATGCAAGCATCATATCTGTGAAATTCTATTAGAAGTAGTGTTCTCAATAAGTCTTGGCCCCTTTGTTCTTTTAAGTGTTTTAAATGGATTTGAACATCCATTAACAGTTCAGTCATCACCAGTGCATTCATAGCCCAAACTGTGTGGAACCAAAAGGACAAAATTATTGTGTTTGCTAGAGAAATGCCCTTCTCTCAACTCTATGAAGATCACAAGACGCTCTTAGAATTAGTATTACTTTTCCTAGGAAATTATCCTTCTCTTGACATACAGATATATTTTATGGTTGCAGGTGGTCTTCACATATCAAAATGGACAGTAAAAGCCACATATTTCATCGATATGAATATTCAAGGAGCAATTTAGACTTACTAAGAGGGAAGAAAAGGATTAAAGCGTTTTGCAATAATTTTTTCTGCATCTACTTAAAAATGTGGATTCTTGTTCCTCTTTCAACTGCTGTCCCCAACAACGACTTGTTCGTCTTAAAGAAACTTCATGACTGCAAGAACAACAATGAAGACATTTCTATTGTTGCAAACAAAAAGGTTCTTTCCCACCTTTAATATCTTGGAGAAGCCTTTTCCCTTTTTTATAGGAATGTATTCAAACCAATTGGAAAATGACTGGAGCACTTTTTAATGAAGTCCAAATTCAAAGAACATTGTACAGAAAGCGATTTTAACTGCAAACACTAAGCTGAGTAAAGCTTAGAACAGTTTGTTTCTTCAAACTCACTGAGATTCTTTTATGTAATGAACATTGGAAAATATTGGAACATTGGAATATATTGCTGACTCAGATAAATAGACAAAAACAAAAAGTACCTAACTGAAAAAAACATTGTTGGATATATGGGGATAAATGTGGGGAAAACAGAAGTTACTCTAATGACTGAATATAACAAACTACACACTAAGGATAAAGAACAAATCAGTGTTTGCAAAAAGTCATAGAAAATAAAATTCCAGACTTAAAAAAAAAAAAAAAAAAAGTTAGAAAAGTGTGATGAACTTCCAGTGTAAATGGATATATTAATAATACCATCAAAGATTGTATTTCATGCAGAACATAAAAAAATTTCTATTAAATAGTATATGTTGTGTTATGTAAAGCCCCCTAACACTAATGCACAAAATTCTTAAAATTCAAGTTAGTTGTACTGCTTCTAAATTTTGTTCAATTTTCATCAAATTAATTTTTTTTTTTTATGAGAACAAAATTATCAAGTGCCCTAGTGAAATTTCAAAGTTTGTGATTTTGTTCATATTTTTAATCACCCTTGGAAATATCTCTTTAAAGGTACCTTAGACATACTTGTTAATTTAAGTACTGAATTTGCATTTTAAACAAATAAAAAAAATTGGATGATTTTTCACAGTTTGGATGACATTTTTCATTTGTAAAAATCCAATATTGCTGATGCACCTTAATAACAGAACATCCATGATAAAATTAGGAAACAGCTATTATGAGATAATATGCATAGTTTGATTATAGTCAAATTTATGTTTCAAGAGCACTAACTTGTTGAAAAAGCAACATATATTTCCTTTGTATTTTTCATGTATTTCAAATACGTAATTTTCGAAAGTTAAAATCTTCAGTATGCATGTTTAAAAAAGTGACTTTTATTCAATCTGTTTTAAATTTTGATTTTTTTTTTTTTTTTCTTTTCTTGTGTGAAGCACTTCTTTACTCTATTGTTATTAAGAGCATGTAATTTTTAAACTTGGAAGCTCTTCTGCACTTAATTTAAAAAGTTAATCTTGACCCCTCTTATACCTTTTGTGATGATTGTGATATTATGAGTCCAATACACACATAATATCCCAGTCATAATCTGAAAATTGTAAAAACTGCGGTAGTGTCTGGAGTTATAAATTTTTATTAAAAAAAATTGTTCAAGTGTGCAGAGATAAGAATTATTGGTTTATGAATAAAGCTAAAAAAAAAAATTCACAAATGTAAGTTTTTAAGGATAAAAAATTGTAATTTTTTTCCTGCTTTTATAAATTTGAAAAAATTTATTTAGTTCTAAATTTGTTATTGTATGTAATTCAGATTAAACTAATAGTTAAATATATTTTTTTAGGAAACTGAATTTCTGGAGATATCTAGTGTAAGAGATATACGAACTGGCCGATATGCCCGTGTTCCAAAGGTAAGTACAGTATAAAAATTACATTGACATCATAATAATTTTTCATTTAACAAATTGTTGAATTTCATCAAATATTTTTTATCTCTTAAAATGATAGAAATTTTTGTAACTTATTGACTGTTTACTATCTTTTATTGCATGGCTTATTAAGCTTACACACAAATGTAATCAATTGTCTTTTAAGTGGGATTGTCAATCTGCCCCTGTTCCATGAACTTACAGCTTATTTTTTTTTTAGTCACAATATCTAACAAAGTACCACTTTAAAGGTATGAATTTTTACACCAAATATAACAATATTAATATATGATCATTAAAATAAAATTTGAGGAAAAAATAACTAGAGATTGTTTTATTATTATTTTGTTCTTAAAGTTTTTAAAGGCTAGTTTATAAAAACTTTAAAAAGTGTAGTAAAAAATATCAAGTTATAAATTTTTCTTTCGAATTTTGTTAAGATCTTGTGAAACTTTAGTTATACCTGGTGTAAAAATTCATTTCTTTAAAGCAGTACTTCATTATACTAAACTTCAACTTAACTAGACATCACTTAGACGATAGATCGTCACAGTGCTCATAGGTATTTAATCCATTTTGGCGGCGTGAAAGCATAATGTTCGCTAAACCACAACCCTGTAGAGAACAAAAGGCTATAAGGTTTGGCGAGAATTATGTCTTCACTCCGCCAAAATGGATTAAATACCTATGAGCACTGTGACGATCTATCGTCTAAGTGATGTCTAGTTAAGTTGAAGTTTAGTATAGATATTGTAGATAAAAAAAAATTAAGCGTTGCGTTTAACAGGGGTAGATTGGCGAACCCTCTTACATGAAGGTAAATAGTCATTAAGTGTTGTTTTTCATTTAAATTAGTAGAAAATTAAATTGTGCAGTATGACAAAGAACTTGTTTTTGGAATACTGTTTTCATTTCCTAGTTTATTTTATTTATTTATCTCTAAATTTTTTTTTAACCAAAGTCACTTAATTCAGTATAAGTTTTAGAAAATCTTGGATAATTTTCAAAATGTCCTTTTGTATGCATATAAGATGCATGCAAATGTAATAAAAAAGTTTGAAAGGTTGATAATATGAATTGGAAAAATTAAATTTTATGAAAGGCGCTATTCACTTCTTATTTGGTTATTAAGTTTCATTATTTTTGTCATGGATTGCGGTTAAATTTTGTTAATATTTTAATTTCATTGGGTTTTGTTTTACCTATTTTGTTAATTCTGTAGAGTTAATACTTATTTAAATTTTGAAAAATGTTTCATTCTTAAGTACCTCTAAATTTTATATTGACATTCTACTGCAATTCAATAATAATTTTTATAGTTTTATTTAATGGGAAACCCAAAAATTTCTAAATAATTGATTGGTACCCAAAAATTTCTAAATAATCAATTTTGTGTTTATTTTTTTTTATTAAAATTTAAATTATCCCCTTTAAAATGATACCTCGTTTATAATAATACCTCAACTAGAAGTATTTTTAATAATTTTTTAAGAAAAAATTGGTAACTACTAGTGTAAGTTAAGTTTTCTTTAAAATGCGTTTTTCTCAAAACTATATTTTTCATTATTTTGTACCTTTTTCTCAGAAACTGCTAACTATCTTCCTGAGATTTGTACCAAATATTCTTTTTATTTATCTATATATACTGAAGTGAGATTTTGTTGTTATTTTAAAAATACTTTTTATTTTGGCTTTTTTTTGTCAAAAAAAACTTTGATTTTTAACAAATTTGAGTGACTTTCACAAAAATTCATTTTAAAAAAAAGTACATGAATCATAATCAAAAGCTAACTTCAGTAGAATACAGGGATGACAGTTTTCCTCCTTTTGGAGGGTTTCCTTCTTTTTTGTTTTTTATGTAACATTTTCCTTCTCTTTGTCCCTGTTTTGAGGATCCGCATTTTTCTAATCTGAACCAGTTTTTCCTGCAAAAAGTATACTTTTCCTCATGTCTAAACAAAAGATTTTCCCTCTTAGCTCCCTTTTCCTCACAGATTACTTCACTAACTCCTAATATTTGAAATGTAATTATTATATTGTATGAGAAATTTCATTGTATCTTTAAAATTATTGAATCATCCTTCCTACATACTTTTTTTATTGAATTTTTGTCTATTCCTTCCCCGAGATTTTTTAATGTATTTTTGGATTTCCATCTTTTTGCTCTCGGATCATTCATCCCTGAGAATAACAAGAGTCTGCTAAATGCACCGAAAGAAATATTAGGTTTCTATGTCAAATACTTTCTGAGAAAAAGGTACATGAAATATGCCAAATTAACATTACTGGTGTAGAGGACTCCTTAATGTTTCAAAACATTTCTTTTGTAATAAAACTTTCTAACAGTTTTCATCTATTTTTCAGGAAGGTAAATTAAAAGATTCGGTTACCATGGGACCACAAGATATCCCATTGGAAGAGAAAACAGTGACTGTTGTATATGGGCCTGACCTAGTCAACATTAGTTTTTTTAATTTCTGTTGTATAGGACGAGAAATTGCTCAAGTACGACTCTTATATTTATCAGTTTTAAACATTGGAGTTTTTTCATTTATTTCTGTTCAATGTTCTTTATCCCAACAATACGTTTAATTCAGTTGAATGTAAATATTTTGTGTTTTTATTTTTTTATTTTACAAAATTACATGATTTCAAAATAATTTTTGTGAGTAGTTGTTTAGACGCAGTATGTGTGACCTGCATAGTTAAGCAATAATTATCTATGGTTTTACTGTTCAGTCGCCTTTTCAAAATAATTATTTAATGTAAAATTATGATTAATAAATCAATAAAATTTAAAACAGACAAAGAGAAAAGTAAGATTGACACAGTGTTTTTAAAGGTGGTAGATCTGTTAATGTCTGTGTGATTAGCTAGTAATGTGACAAGTTGATTTGAACTATACATAACTTAATTGTCATTTTTCTAGACATTAGATATTGTGTATTCTTACAAAATTTGTCTACCAATTCCTAATAACTTTTTTTTAATGATTAATAACCTAAATTTATAACTTTGCTTAAATGAAATTTAAAAAAAAAAAAAAAAAATGTGTTTTGATAAACAATTTGTCTAATAACAATATAATATTGTTGAAGAGCTTTTTGTAGTACATTAGTTGATACTCAATATTAGCTTTAAGGGAGTCATTGATATGGATTGGTATTATTTACTAGTACTTACGCATTTGAATGAAAGGCAGCACCATTAATTCAACATAATTCAGTTATGGCATTTTAAATGATGAATTATTGCAGGAATGGGTGGATGCTCTTATGGAGATGGCCTACAACTTGCTCGCTCTGAATGCACCGACTACAACTTTCTTAGAGAAACTTTACACTAAAATACAACTCATGACAGACAAAGAGGGAAAAGTACCTGTTAAAAAGTTAGTATAATTTGTATTAAAATTTTTATTTTTTAGTATTTTAAAATTTTTGTGTCGTGGCTTGATTTAGTGGCTATTGGCTCCAATTCTAAAGTACAAAATATCTTGACGGTGTCTCTCTGTCCTTTCCTCTAAAAATTGTATCTTTCATAAGTCTAAAAATATTGAATCGTTTTTAATGAAACTCCAAAGTTTTATGGAGATGGGGGTTAAGTGAATCCCAATAAAAATGCTCTTTAAGTTTTTATAATTTTGCTACTTTCATCGGTCAAAGTAACTATTAGCAATTGTAGTTAAGTATCTGGAGTTGTCCTGATTAGTGTAATCATTTATTAAAACAAATTTTATTCGCAAAAAAAAAGTTCTCTTAACACTTAATCTATTTATCCCTTCAATTATTTACATGATTGCTCAAAACTACAGTTTCAGTACTATATAAATACACTGTTTGATATTTATTCTTATTCATTTTTTCTCCTTCAGTGTTGTTAAACTATTTGCTCAAAACAAAGAAGACAAGAAAAGAGTTGAAAAAGCGTTAGAACTTTGTGGTGTACCAACAGGAAAAGTAAATAAACCTTCTACTTTATTTAAATCCATAATATTTAAAAACAGTTAATGCATATTTAAAATTGAATACCTTTTTCTATTAGGGAGAAAATTCAATTTTAACTGTTTCTTTAATTTCAGAATGATTCTTTTTATCCTGATAAGTTTACTTTTGAACACTTCTTGAGTTTCTACCGATATTTAACAGGAAGAGAAGAAGTTGATGCCATTTTTGAAAGGCTGTAAGTTTTATGAAATGTACTTATTACTTTAATGTTGATTTTCACTGTATGTAGTTCAGAAACTAGAAATACTTGGGTTTGGTTTTATTATTAAAATTGCCTTTGATAGTCATTCTAACTATAAACTGAAATCAATGCTCACTACAATACCTTAGAATAACTAAGATTGTGGCTTAAAAAAAAAAAAAAAAATTGTTTAACTTGCAAAGGAACTTGGATTCAATGTCCAACATCAACATTATTAATTGGTTTCGATATCGTAGTATAGTGTTGCATCTTCCATAATTCAACCATGGAGTTTTGCATGTTTCATCTCTTTGTGAAATGTAAATGAGAGGCAGTTCCTACTTATAGTTTTATTGAAAGGCATATTTCTTTCTTAGTATTTCAGACTGTTGTCTAGATGAGATGTTTCCAAAATTTCAACATTCGAGACACACATTTTTAGAAACTCAACTTTCTATGATCCATTGCCGCCCTCCCACCTCATACACATACATAGTGATTATTTTAAGGAATTTATTGATAATCTGTATTAACTTCAAAGTGGGCATAGAACCTGAAAATCAGGGAAATATCAGGGAGCTTTCTGATTCTGGAAAAAATTAGAGAAATGTCAAGGGATTGTTTTTTAAATTTCACAAAAATCAGGGACATTTTCTTTTATTTGAAGGTTCATTTTCCAGTTCATCTGTAATATGGCGCCATTTTTTCCCCAGAGAATTGTAGTGCTAATCGTTAGAAGTTTTAATGTTATGGAATAATTTAAACTTTTCATTACAGCTAAAGCTATTTTTTAAAAAAGGACATATTATCTCTTTAGCATGCATGTTCTATTTGATAAAGGTATCTAAACTTCTGGAAAATCTTGAAAAGTTGATGAATTTCAAAAAAAGGTTTGCTGTAAAATCAGGAAGTTTTTCAGAAATCTACCAGGGAATTATCAGATAACTTTTTTTCTTAATTTTGTGGCCACCCTGAACAATTCAAATTTTGTTTTTAAAAAAACATGAAATTTAATCCTTCTCGTTAGTATATTTAGTAAAAATCAGTGAATTTTAGAATACTAAAATTTAAAACCTTTTTTTAACTACACTTTTATTCTACCTGCAAAAAAAAAAAGCACTCTTTTCAGCTTTTTGTTTGTTCAATTCCATCTCTTATATTTATCTCAATTTCTTGAAAGCATCAGATCTGTAATTTTAGTTTTTGTTTCAATTATTTTTCATTGCCTAACTTTATACTGTTACAAGATAGTGAGAATATTTTTAAATAAAAATTTCCATACCGTACCATTACTTATGTTAAAAATTTCAGAGCTCTACATCGATTGAAAGTCACTTTCTATAGCTGGACAGGCACATAGACTCTTTGTTTTTTATTATTATAAATTTCATAGCATTTTCTTATTTGGAAAAGGTTCTTTTCTTGACTCCAGTTTAATCCAGTTCATTTTCACCAAATTAAATTTCGGATTTTGTTTAAAACGTCTAAAATTATACATAAGGTAAACGCTAAAAGTTATTAAAACAGGCCCTTATTTTAGTAATCCTCGTATTATCGAAATGTTTCATAGCTATGTAACCCTTGTTTAAAGGTTTCACATTTATTTCATTAGAAAATATGTTTCAAATTTTCGAGAAATCAAGGTTTGAATACAAACTTTTGCTACATTTCTCCCCCTTGGGTACTGTTTCAGGATTCCCATGGTCTTGAAAGTCATTAAAAGGGCTTAATATTTTTTAACTTGTTTTCAAGGCCTTAGTACTTGAAATTGTTTAGAGGTCCTTAAAAGTACTTAAAAATGCTTAGTCCTAAAAGTCCTTAATTTTTGCTGATGTTATATGCCCGATGGCAAAATTTATAAAAATTCAACTTTTATTTGCTTATTCCCTCGATACCACCACTTATTCGTGTTGCTCTGGAATCGCCTGGCATATTTGTGTTTCGCATACGTTAACTTATAAGTTGGGTTTTTTTTAGAAGCACTTTACGAGTAATATGACCAGAAAGTGCATATTTAATGTTCTATGGCCTAATTACAGTGCATATGAAAAATGAATTGCAACATCATCAGTCTGTTCATGAGGCAAAATGCAAATTATGTGTGAAAGATTTTGATATTAGCGCTATGTTGCAAAGCAGCTCTAAAATCACACATTAAAGACATGCCTGAAAACAAATTTTCGAAGGTCCTTAAAAATATTTAAGTTTTTAAAAGTCATGGATTTTCATTCTGTGATTTCAGAGGGAATCCTGCGTTTGCACCCCCTATCAATAATCCTGCTGATGCCCATGAGGTTTCACCCCAAATATTACAAGAAACCTTCTGGATTCTCTTTGTATTATCATTAGCCCCTGTTTAGTATGAATTATTTTAGTGAAATACTATAATGCAATTTTCTTTTTTATCAGAACGGGGAACAAGAAAAAAGGTATGACCGTTGATCAGTTGGTAGAGTTTCTCAACAAGGAACAGAGGGATCCACGACTGAACGAAATCCTCTATCCATATGCCGATACGACAAGAGTGAGAGAAATAATAATGCAATATGAACCCAACAAGAGCCTTGCGCAAAGAGGTGAGCTATTGGTTTTAATGACAGAAAGCTGCAGAGTGGTAAGAGAACATTAAATTCAGAGATTTTTTTAGGGAATTTAATACTGGGTATGTTAGAGGTAATTTTTTTTAATTTTAACAAAAAACAGTAAAAATGTATACCTTTCCATCAGCATTATATTAAACTTTCTATATCTTTCTTCACTTTAATGTTATTACCACGTGCATTGTGCACATTTCAGATTGATTAGAGGAATTACTTTCTTCAAGCTTCATCAGAGTTAGATATTGTATTCTGTTTTTAAGAAATATAATGAAACTTGATTTGGAAAGCAGAACTCGGCATGGCATTGCTCATGTTGCTGGATGGTCAATAGTCCGAGAGGCGACTGCATGTTTAGGTATCTCATCGTACATCATTCTGAATTTTTTTATAGAATGTGAAGAAAAGTTAGTAGATTATGAATCCACTGGTCTGCCATGGCAAAAATGTCCGAAACTGGTCAAAAATCAACTTTGAATGAATTGAACTAAATCCTATTGCCAAATATGCCATAACTTGCCAAATAGTGAGCATTATTTTTTATTTGGTAACCCTTCATTCTTTAATTTTCAATTAAGAAGGATGCAGACGATTCAGATACCTGGCGATGGCTTCCTTACACTTTTTAAAAACGAGCCAAGTTGGCAATAAATATTACGTCACTAATAACGTAACTAATATCGCCAGTTTGACTTTTAAAATATGCTGGTTTTCTGACCCAGAATTAAGAAATCATTTGCGCCCTTCTTTCTTTCTTTGGCAATAAATATTACGTCACTAATGACGTAACTGATATCACCAATTTGGCTTACTTTTAAAATATGCTGGTTTTCTGACTCAGAATTAAGAAATCGTTTGCGCTCTTCTTCATTGAAAATCAAAGTGCGATTGGTTTACCAGACAAAAAAGTGGGCTCATTTTTTGGGAAGTTATGACATATTTGGCTATTGGATTTAGTTCAACACATTCAAATAAGATTTTTGACCAGTTTCAGCCATTTTTGCCAAGGCAGACCAGTGGATTCTTAATCTACTCACTTTTCTCCACATTCCATAAAAAATTTAGATTGATGTTCAATGGGGTACCTAAACATGCAGTCCCCTCTCAGTCTACAAATAATTAATTGTACTCTGTACCTCTATCATTTAGTATCCAATGGAACTTTTTAGTCTTTTAAGTTTGATATATTAACAAAATAAGAAGGAAGAAGTTCATTTTTAAATGGAGTCCCTTTTCATAGTGTACCAAAATAATCTCTACATAAGAGTCTCCTCATATAATTTTTGATTTTGAAACAAATAACACAGTGTGCAATTGTAGATAAACTATTTGTCAGAAGTGGAAGTATTAGCCTTTTAATTGGTTTATCATTTATCAATTTTAGTTTTGTATTAAAGGAGGGAAAAGGGATCTTCCCAGAAAAACACAGTTCAGAAATAATATATAAGATTTATATTGTTATCTTGATCAGAGTTTCTTCAGTCCTTATAAGGCATTAAGGTTTCATTATTTCTTATTGATGTTTCTAAAAGTTGTTATAAAGTGTTAAAACTTTTTTCTTGAAAGAACCTTCAAAATTTTAAGCTGCCAAGAGTCCTTAAAAAGTTCTGTTAATAAAGTTTTAAATCTTTGTAATAGTTGTTAACATTAGTACTAAAAATTGCACATCGTTGTTTATAGAACAGAACTTTTCTATATTGAATGAATGGCTATTTTTTATTCACAATTTAAAGTTTTCAATGGGCAGAACTATAAAATATCTCAATAGCCAAATAAACTTTGTACAATTAATTTTTCTCCTAATGGACAAGAGCTTTTGATTTTAAAGTGAACTGCTTTTATTTGAAAATAAAACTCGAAATAAATTATCAGGATATGTTGTTATATCTTGAGATCATTTTCCTATACTGTGGAAGAAGAAAAATTATTAATTCCTGGCCTCCTGTAGAATTCCCATGGTCATTAAAAGTGCTTAATATTTTTTTAACTTGTTTTTCACTCTTTAAAAATAGTTAAAAATGCTTAAGATCCTTAAAAGTATTTGAAAATGCTTAGAGGTTCTTGAAAAGTCCTTTATTTTTGTCACTTATCCGCATTGCACTAAAATTTTCTGGTGTATTTTTATTACACATGCATCAACTTGTACATTGTTTGGTTTATATTTGCTGATTGGTGGAGTAGAAATCGAATGGTTTTAGTTGCACACTGTTTTCTGCGAGACGAACACGCGAGATTAGTGTTTACGTTTTGCAAGTCAAAAGATCAAAGACCATAATCAAAGACTATTTATAAGGCAAATTGTGCATAAAAGATTTTAATTCGAGAAGCGACTGCAATTTTTGGACCCCATCGAACATCATTCTGAATTTTTTATAGAAATTGGAGAAAAGTTAGTAAATTACGAATCCACTGGTCTGCAGTGGCAAAAATGGTCGAAACTGATCAAAAATCAACTTGGAATGAGTTGAACTAAAATCCGATTGCCAAATATGTCATAACTTGCCAAAAAGAGAACAAACTTTTTTGTCTGGCAACCCACTGCATTTTGATTTTCAATGAGAAAAAGCGCAAACGGTTTCTGATCATTGACTCAGAAAACTTGTATCTTTTAAAAGTAAGCCAAATTGGCGACATCAGTTACGTGATCAGTGACGTAATGTTTATTGCCATCTTGGCTCCCTTTTAATAGATACAAGTAAAGCGTCGCCAGATATCCAAATTGTCTGCAACCTTCTTAATTGAAAATTAAAGAGTGAGGCCTACCAAATAAAAAAAATGCTCATTATTTGGCAAGTTATGGCACATTTGACAATTGGATTTAGTTTAACTTATTAAAAGTCGATTTTTGACTAGTTTCGGCCATTTTTGCCATGGCAGACCAGTGGATTCGTAATCTACTCACTTTTCACCAATTTCTATAAAAAATTCAGAATGATGTTCGATGGGGTCCAAAAATTGCATTCGCCTCTCAGTCTGCTTTGATATTAATGCTCTGGGTAAAGTAGCTGTAAAATCACACATTTAAATCACACCCGATGCATGAAAACAATGTTTTGAAGGTCCTTAAAAGTCCTTGAAAAGTCTTTGATTTTCCTTCTATGATTTCAGTGAGGACCCTGTCCTGTGACTTACATAATTGTGTTTATTTGCTTCAGGTTTGCTATCAATTGATGGGTTTCTTCGATACCTAATGGGATCCGAAAATGTTATCGTCGCCCCTGAAAAATTTGATCTTAATCTTGATATGGACCAGCCACTGAGTCACTACTTCATTAACTCATCTCACAACACTTATCTCACAGGTAACATAAAATTTTCTTCTGGATATTTATGTGAGTTTTTGTCTGTTAACATAGCACTTAACCTTTGTCATATACCCTGATGCAGAAACTACAGGATATTTTTGCAGAAAATGCGGGACTCCTTGCAGTAAAAAAAATTTCAGAGTTACTAGAAGAATTGCTATTTTTCTTGAAACATTTAAAGTTCGAAAACATAAAATTAAAATACTCTCATTTTCTACACAACTACTTATAAAAATTTGTCAAATTTTTAGTCTAAGAAGCTGGAACTAGCAATGAAGTTAAATTTTCCTTAATTAGTGTTGATAACAATTGAACTAGTGTAAATTAAAATTAATTTGTGTTAAAAAAATTATCGTAATATGATATATATTTTATTTCTTAAATAAATGTAATTCAAAATTCTAATAGAACTAAAAATTAGTCATTGCAAAGTTCTACTAATTCTTTGTAGTAAGATTTTGAGGTCGGAAACTTTGTCTCATTAAGCTGAAACAAATTCTGCTGAAGTGGGTTTTCATTGAGAGAAAATTTTCAAGTTGTATTTAACTAAAATTTTAAGCAAATTGTTCAATGTTATGCATTAATGTCATCGGTGTTTCTTGAAATTTATTATTTAAAAACTATTGTGATGTCCACCAGTTAAAAATTGAGGATATGTTCTTTTAATTTTTAATCCTTCATCTGTGATGTCCTGTCTTTTCAGTGTCATTGGCTTTTTTAAGTCTGTATTTTCTTCTTCATTCTCTCTTGCTTCTGAGTTGTCGTAACATAATATTTCAGTTTTGATGAACTGAAAAATAATATCCCCTATTCTATGACTTTATAACAATGAATCCCAAGAAACATTTTTCTAGAGGGTAAAAAGTAAGGAGCACATTAACCTACAAAAATACTTCTAATCTAAAAAGAATTATGGAAAATATTATCTCAAAATATTTTCTGTATATATTACTTTAATTGTTTTAGAAATTATTATGGGTAACTGTGCCTCTAGAAAATAAGTCAATCTTAAATTTCATTAAAATTTTTAAATAAATCTAATTTTCTGAAAAGTAATAGAAATTGGTTTCGAAGTACATTTTAATCCGAGAGTCCTAGTGGCTTCTATAAAAGCATCAACCTAACGTGCAGAAGATCCTGTAATCTAGCTTCAATATCCTCTCATTGGTATGACGAGGTGTGGAGAGAGGTGGTTTCAGCGTTTTGTCAAACAACCAGGTTCAAAATGTTAAGGCGTAAGTGTAAAAGTTTTTACAATGTTAAACATTACCCTTGTGTAGTCCAAAACAGCCAGGAACATTTTCCCCAAATAAAATCAAGGCCAAGAATTGTTTTTTACTCTCATAATTAATAGACTGTATTTTAACAATCATTTTCAGTTCTGAAATGTCAAGGAATGTCCTTTTTATCTCAATTCAAATGTGATGCTATCATAAAATATTTTAACATCCATCTTTTTCACGCTATTTTATTTTAAAACATGCTTTTTTACTTCATTTTGTTGACCATCTAGTTTCTATCTTGCAGGCCATCAACTCACTGGCAAGTCTTCCGTTGAAATCTATCGCCAGTGCCTGCTGTCCGGCTGCAGGTGTGTGGAGTTGGACTGTTGGAATGGAAAATACTCGGATGAAGAGCCCATTATAACTCATGGCTACACTGTAGTCACAGAAGTTTTGTTGAAGGTAACTTTGACTTCATGCTTCAGATTTGATGTTTTAAGCGTAAATGTAAAATCAACTGTAATGTGATTGTGATGATTCTGAATACCATTCAAAGCTCATTTCGTATTCTGACTGTGCAGTAAAATCCAAAATGCTGTAAAAGATAACTTTACTTACATTGATGTTAGGCACTAATATTTTTTTCTTCAATACAATAAAAAGATGAGCAGGAATACATTGAATTACCTTTTGGAATTTTTTTTTTGTGTGTGTAAATTTGTTTGGATTGTACCATGCAATTGAGTAATTGTTTTTGTTACATTAGGGTAAACACAGCTTTGAGGTTTCTTAAGTTTTGGTTATAAGGAAAGGAGGGATGGGAGGAAGCTTATCTGACACTTTCATTTCATTTATTATTTTAAACATTTAAACTTGTCTTTGTTTAAAATACAACTTTAAAATAATTTTAGGAAGTCCTCGAAGCAATTGCAGAAAGTGCATTTAAAACATCAGATTACCCAGTTCTGCTATCATTTGAAAACCATTGTTCGTAAGTATATTTGAGTTTCATGCAATAGTGTAAATCCTCGAAGTCAAAACTTGGTGTAGTTTTTATTTTAAGATTTGTTATAACTCGTTTTTTTAATTTAAAAAGTATGTTTGAAAAACATGTTTTTAAGGACTAAATTACTTCAGAAATGCATAAGTATATAAGAATGGTCTTTATTTTATTTGTATTAATTCACTTCAACCATTTTCATTGAATTTAAAAGTAATAAATATCATCCACTGTAGAACATCGATTACCCGAATATGAATTGACTGAAACCGTTCTAATTAGCAAATTAAAAAATTGATTTCTCTTTCTAAACCTTAGGCCTACTCTAATGTAATATTACTTTAAATAAGATTATTCATAAAACATGTGATAAAAAAATATGTACGGTTTTTTGTTTAATCTCTCTTTTTTTTTCATATTGTGTCTATAGCACTGGTAAAATTTGTTCCATAAATGATCATCTATCCAAAAAATCAGTTATTCATATACCTCCAGTCCCCAAAAAATTTCGGATAATCAATGCTCTTCTGTTATTGCTTTTTTCTTTTTAGTATATAAGATTAATAATAACTATAAAATTCTTCCCTCTTGGAATTGTTCTTGATACTATATGCTAAAGCAACATGTCAATTACTACAACACTCTAAAAAAATTTATTTTATGAAAATTCATTTATTTATATTTTAAATATTTTTTTTTACATCACACATCAATACTTAAACAGATCTCATTTGTAAACTGCTTAATTAATCATTTATTGCCATACTTTTTCACTTCTATAAGTTTACACTTTAAATGTATTGCTTTGAAAACAATTTCTAAAAAAATACCATGTTTTCTTTTTTACTCCCAAAATTAACTGTTCTATCATCCATTGAGCCATTGCTTTTATAAATAAGTTTTAATATTTTCCCCCTAGTCCTAAACAACAAGCAAAAATGGCCATGTATTGTACAAAAATATTGGGAGACTTATTACTTGCCGATCCTATACCTAATTGTGAGGTAAGTTTATTAGGGACTTAAAATAAGAGTGTTTGATCTTTTTATTATTTGTGATATGTATTAACTTTCATTTGGTATTTAAACTACATTACAGCTAAAACCTGACCAACCACTGCCATCACCAAACCAACTTTTGAGAAAGATTCTTATAAAAAATAAGAAGAAACATTACCCAAAAAGTAAGCTATAGAGGTTTTGCTTCATTGTTATCATATCTTAATTGAATTATGCTTTTAATGATATTTTTAAATGAAAACTAGCTATTTAATAAAATATGTACAGTTTCTCTAATAATTACCTTTTTATAGAACCTTTAATTTTTACAGTACCAGTGTTCCCACGGTCCTTAAAAGTGGTCTTAATATTTTTTAACTTGTTTTCAAGGCCTTGAAAGTACTTGAAAATGTACTTAAAAATCCTTGAATATGCTTAGAGGTCCTTAAAAGTCCTTAATTTTTGTGGATGTTGTGTCCCCAACTGCAAAATTTATAAAAATACAACTCAGACTTGCTATCCCCTTGTAACCGCCACTTATTCACACCGTATAGGAATTCTTTGACATATTTGTATCACGCATGAGGCAACTTATAACTTTTTTGATAGAATATACTTTTTTAAAAGTTTATATACAGGCAGGATGCCTGAAAATAGATTTTCAAAGGTCCTTAAAAGTCATTGATTTTCATTCTGTGATTTGAGTGGGAACCCTGAGTACATTAATTTACAGACACTGTTTGAGATCAGTTCTGTTGTTCTCTTAGCTACCTTGTAGAGTTGCATCAAATTCTCGCTAGTATGATAATTGGTTTCAACATTAAAAAGATTAAATGCATAATAGATTTCACCATGATGAAATCTGTAATTAGGTTATCTCTCAAATTTACCGAAAGTCTTTTCTCAAAAACTTAAATGCTGAGGTATTTAAATAATTATTTGAGAAACTTCTTGTTGACTTCATAGCAAGGCATTCTTGCATTTGGCTCGTTAGGAGCTGTTGGAATCTTGTAGAAGACAGGAATCCACTATTTCATGTTCATTGTGAGTGAAGGGGCCAATACTGTTCATAACTCGCCTTTGTTTCTCAAAATTTCTTCCGATTATCATTGCTGTGAGGCTGTTCCGCAACTTGAGGCCTCAGACCCCAAGTTGCAGAACAAGGCATCAGGAACTTGCTTTGATTGGAGTTCACATGGGAAGTCAACTCTAATGGTAATGTTATCACTACACTTAACTTAAAACAAGATAATCGGCTTGGACTTAAATCAACAATTTCTAGTGTAATATGCGTAAACTTGTGATCTACTCTTTAAGGTGTCTCTTCTGCTAAGTCTGCTGTTCCAAATGACAAAGAAGAGGACTCTCCCGTCCAAACTTCCACAACGCCAGAAAAAGTACGACTAGCGTCATCTGTGAGCGATGAGCAGAAGCTTTCTTCCAAGAACAGTGGCCTGAGCAATGGTGGACCAGAATTGGAAAGAGTTCCGTCGGAATTGGATGATTCCGGAACAGATTCAGGTTCTGATGAGGAAGACACAGTGGATGCTGAGCCTCAAGTAGAAGATCAAAATGAGGTATGTTTATTTCTGAAACTGATCTACTTACTCAATGATACATTTCTTTTTTTTACCCTATAGAATTCTTGAAATTTATAAAATTGTCCTGCAGGTTGTATATTGAAAAAAATCCCAAGTTTATATGTGGATTTTATGCAAGTTTTCCTGACAAGATGCTTCAAATTTTCAAAGGTCTTGTCATACTCTTTTATAAATATAATCTACAACTTATCTATTCATGATTCGAACCAAGAAGTGGTGCGTAGAGGGTGCTGTAAACCAGAAAGTTAATCTAAACACCATCTTCCTCCGTCTGATTTTTTTTAGTTTTATATTTAAACTTTCATTAAACATGAAGTGTACTCGAGAAGGAAGTACTAAATAGGGTTGTTCCACAATGTTGCATAAAAAGTGGAACTAATAATCTTAGCAAATTAAAGCCAATACCTTCCAAAAACCAATTCGATTTGGTGTTTCAGCTGGAATAAAATCACTAACGAAAGTTATTTGATTGGAATAGGCATATTGTTGAAAGTGTATATTTTGTTATTTGTATGGTCAATCATAGAAAGGAAAATATATTTATTCTCTTCTTTGATAGATTTATTAGGATTGAGATTAATATCTTGAAGAATTTCTTGTTTTTTTGAGTACTATTTTTTAGAATATTGTTTAATTTTGCTCGTAGACAGTTTAGCAGAGTTTTGTTACTATTCAAGTATGTACAAACCCAAAAACTAAAACTGGAAGAACCTTTTCTAGAAAGAATCAAAATTGAATGAAGTGTTTTGCTTCAGCTATAATAGAAAATGTGAGTACTGATTGAATTGATAAATATTTTTAGTTAAATGCTCATCAAGAGTATATTTCATAGTGCAACATTTACTAACCATTTAACCCACTGACGGTCATGGGAATGGGTTAAATTTTACAGTTGTTTTCCCTGCAATAATTTTCAAATTATATTTCTAATACAAATATATAATTTTTTTTAATCCTTTTTTATTTATTTTGTTTTAGATAAGTTATCAACTATCATCCTGAAAAAATATTTAAAAAATATATTATTTTAAATTTTATTTATAAATTTAAAAATGTTGTGTACTGCTGGAAAAACTGTGGATCAAAGGACGTATTTATACATGCATGGCCCTCAGTGGGTTAATAATACGAACGTTTGTGTGTGTGTGTGTTCATAATGTATCTTGCAAACTGATAAAAGGATGTTTTCTGAAACCAGAGGTGGCCATCATTTGATATAGTTGCGTCACATCAATATTATTTTTTAAAAACAATTTTCAATTTAAAAAAAAAAAAAAATTTAAAGGGTCCAAAACTTCTTTTTTTTGTGTGTGTGCAGAGAGTCAAGATCAACGCCCATTAAATCAATGCTTAGTCAAATAACCATAAATATTACTACATTAAAGTAAGACTGAAGTTTTAAAAAAAAAGAAGTCATTTTTTTATAATTTACTGACTATAGCAATATCTAAATATATCCGTATGCGACATTGGGTCTATGTCTAATATGGTTGAGGTACACTATTTGTCTCCAAAATAATCAATTGGATCCAGTACATCAATCCTCACATGTTCACTTTTCTTGAAATCTTATCTGCACTAAAGGCTTTAACTTCTTAAAATAATCATCACTGTGTATTGTTGAGTTTTTAAAAGCAAAATGTCAACCTATGTTCAAAATTATAAGCGCATTCAGAACAAACGAAGTAACCGGAAGCCTTGTGAAGTTCGCCGATCAGAAATGATCTGGATTGGTTTTATTAGTTGATTTAAGAAATCAAATCAGTATTTTGTTTTGAATTACTTTTTGTTACTATATTTATGCAAACAGTTAACTGAAAGTGTCCAAATGTAACGTAAGTTACCATGGAATGACCCTTTTTTTAATATCCTTTTAGTTTGAAGTATTCTGACATTATTAATTTCTATTGATTTCTATAGATTGTTAACGTTTTCATTTATTTTCAGGGCACTGCTGCCAAGGAATCAGAGGCTGGTGCAGAAATGTCTGCTCTTGTTCTTTATACCCAACCAGTTCGTTTCCACAGCTTTGAACATGCCGAAAGTATGTTTCATTCTTTTTCTACCTTCTATATTACTATGAATTCCCAGAGTTGATTTAGTTTCTCAGAATGCCTTGTGTGACTTTTCCCGGAATTTCTCCGATTAGAACAAAAATATGAGGCAGTTTTGCTTGAAAAGCACAAAGTCATTCCTCTCATGGAATTCAGGCTGCTCACATTTCTTCCGATGTTATTGTAATTATATTTTAGAAAAAGCTTTTTTTCTTCTTCTTGTTGCCCTAGGGCCCTAAAAAATCTAATACAGCTTAACTTTTCTCCCATGTAAGACACAAGTGAAGGTCAGCTTTCTCTTGAAAAACAACCTAGACTGTATTCCTCTCACTAAATTCAAACTACTCCTATCTGATCAAAATGTTGTTGTAGCTTTCAGGGCTGCCACAGGCGACTAAAAAGGCTACTAAAGTGACTATTTTAGTGGTCAGGCGACTATGGCGACTATTTCAATGAAAAAAGGGCCTAAAACGACTATTTTTAACAAAACCTTCAACTATTTTTGGACTAAGGCGACTATTTTTTAAGAAATTGGATACTGTCCAATGGTAGCACGAAAAAAAATCGGCCCTAAGGTACTAAAATTTTTCTCCAAACAGTGATTTATTTTAAGGAGAGAGCAAATACTACCGAAATAGTTGTTCATATTCGAGGGTACAGTGGTCATTTTGCTAGTTCGACGATAGTTACCGTTCACGCGAGATTTGTTGTTTTTGACGGCAACCACAGTCATTTTCGCCTGCCTGTTGTTCCAATGTTTTATCTTTCGCCGTTATATTCTGAAATATCAAATTATTTCGCTTTATTTACTCTACTTAACAAAAATGAATTTGCGGTGAGCTCCCGGAAGAAGATGCTATCAGTATGGACAGAATTGATGTTATATAGATGTTATGTCCGAGATTAGTGACGATTTCGCCGTGTAGGTCAATCGATGCAGAATGATTAGAATTTCAATGTTGTAGCTAAATTTATAAATAATAAAATAATTTAAATTTAGGGGCAATTTAATTACTTTGAATGTAGCTTAAACTGGGTGGCGACAGAATCAGGAATTCAGGCAAATGTCAAGGTATTTTGTAAAATTACTCTCTAGTCAAGGAATTTTGAAATTTTTGAGTTTCCCTTCTCACATTCCGCCGACCAAACGGTATAGTGGTTAGCGTGCTAGCTTCTGGACTGCGAGGTTGCAGGTTCGAGTCCCGTGTTGGCATGGGTGTTTGTAAATATATGTTGGCTTGTCTAATGACGAATGTTTCGGCGCATTATAGCCCTCGTGTTGCTGACGGTGCCAGATAATCTGAATACAACCAACCAACCTTCTCGCATTCCCCGTGCGGGTGCGGACATCTATCCTGGCTCGCATCACAAGAAGTGCTGTGTCGTCGGTGCGTTGAATTATACAGGTTTTTTCATGTGCTTTTTCGTAAAAGTCTCCCAATATCTGGCTAGTTGGACCGATTTGGGAGTACGAAGTTTTCGACATTTTCCTACTCTCAACACCTGAGCCAAACTGGCCAATCCCCTGTCCTCGGCCCACAATCACATGTTCATGTTTCGTATATATTTTTTTTTTTTTTACTTTCTGAAATCGCTGTTATTTTTGGAACAATTATTTACACATTATTTCTGTTAGATTTTTGGTTATTTTATAGCTTCGCGACCGCCGGCGCATTATTGTTAAAAAATAACCCCAAACTTAAATCTGACTGCATCCTTTACAGACATGATTGTTTTTCTTCTTGTCTTGTGTTTTTTGTCAATAGAATATATTAGAACCCTAAATTCCTTAATATTTCAAATTGATTCCATCATATTTTTTTTTTTTATTAACCCTTTACAGCACTGTTATAGATGTGCAACAAATCTATAGGCGTTAATAAGTAAAAAGGGTTAGATCCTGTACTTGATTATTATTATTATTTTGTACTTTAATTTTGACATTTTACTAAACTTAATTAACTGAAAGGGATATGTTTTTGATTTATATGTTTAATATAAATCAAACAAAGAATTGAAATATCCTTCTCCCCCTCCAAAAAATAAAAAATCTGAATGCGCTACTGCATACATTCAGGCAAAGGATCATGGAATTTTTAAACTATATATATAAATTATTATTAATTTTATATATATTAAATATATATATATATATCTTGTTCATCGATATGATCTTGTTTTGCCCATCGATTTTTACCATCGCTTTTGCGTGAAGTTTTGCTTAGGTGCTGTCTGGGAGTACGGTTGAGTTGTCAACTTTCATCGCATTATGCAAATACGATAGCGCCGCCCCCAAGACACATGCCTTTTACCGTATGGGATGTTATGTATTAGATACTATTTTGAATTGAAAGAAGAGTATCCCTGGGTTTTCGTGTTTATGTAAATCAACAGTTTTATTCCGATCTTGATGATAACTTAAAACCTTTAAAACAAGAGGAAGGTCTTTACCGACTTAAAAAAAACAATCGTTATAAAAAGTGAGGCTACTATTTTCAACGTTTGAAACTACTATTTTCAATGTTTGAGACTACTATTTTGGCTACTATTTTTAACATCTGAGGCTACTAAAGCAACTATTTTCAAAGCTTACTATTCAACAGTCAGTGGCAGCCCTGAGCTTTGTTTATTGCATTCTTTTATTTATTGCTCATTGAAAAATCCAAAGTAACCAAACTTAATTTATAAGGAATGATATTCTGCTACAACGGTTTTCATAATATTACTATCAATCTTGAATATAAACCAACTTTGCATTCAGTTTTTAATTTTGAAAAATGCGATTATCATGGTGTTTGACAGTTATTAATGTGAAAGCTATTTGAACAAACTTATTACATTTGTTTCTATATCATGTTTTCATTTGTTCGAGTAACTGTAGTACATCTACTATAACTCTTTAATGCAGAGAGAAATCGATGTTATGAAATTTCGTCATTTGTTGAAACTCAGGCCACCAATCTGTTGAAGGAACATCCTGTGGAATTTGTAAAGTATGAGTTTTCGAATTAAGATCTTTTAATTTATTGAAAGTTTATTTTTGGAAATGTAACTGAATCTTATACTTGTTTTGAAGTGCACTCTTTTTTAAAATTTTAGTAGCAATATATGGGAATTCATCAAATTGCTAATTAATGTTTTAGCTTCTACTTCATACTAATGAAGGGGACGCATTCGCCTAAAATTCCTAATATACCTTAAATTTTTGTTTCTCCCCAAAATTCCTAAAATTGTACATAAATTTTTAATTACTTCATAAAAGAAATAGTTAAAATCCCTGAAAATTCTGTGATTTTCCTCTAAACCCATCGTAAAAAGTCAATATTCCTGGAAATGAGATAGTAACTTCATCAGAAATTCATCTCTGGGTCACAATTTGGTGCATCAGATTACACTTGGCTATTCAGTGACTAGTTTTATCACAAAGTTTGTTGCCAAACTCACCAAAGTAATATTTAATTAATTATTAATACCTTAAACCCAAATTGTTAAGGCTTTTGTTATATATTGTCAACCTTAATGTATAGAAATTTCAGTCATTAAATTTTTTCACACACCTTGTATATTCTTTGTATTTAAGCCTGTTGTGCCACAGTAGAAATGTGTATAGAAGTAGCCTTTTAGAGACAGTTGCTTGCTGCCCAAGCTAACTTGTTTTAAAATGTTATATATTTATTGAAGAATAGATGTTATTTATCAAATTTCATAACTGTAATAAATAGATTATTTATTTCATCCATGCTTTTTTTTGTTTGTTATTCTTTAGTTATAATAAGAAACAGCTTAGTCGTATATATCCGAAAGGTACCCGTGTGGATTCAAGCAACTATATGCCTCAGGTATAGTACTCTCAAGTGTCATTTATAATTTGACATCAATTAAATATTCTTATAAGTTTTCAGGTAAATTTTTTGAATTTATTACAGATATATAAAAGAAACTAAATGTATACTGCTATTAATTAACTATCAATAATAACAAAGCTTTTTTTCTCATCAGTTAAAAGCAATTGGTAAGAATAAAGTTTGTTGCTCTATGCAAGTAAAAAGCATATTATCACCTAAACATTTAAGCCAACTATATCCATGGAAACATGGGACGTGACAAATTTACACATTTTGGTTAATATATTTTGGATTTCATGTTTACTGCAGACTTAAGAAAGAAATTAACCAAAAGTGTGCAGAAATCTCAATATTATGTATTAAAGTTTTAACTTTTTTTTTTATGAATAATGATTTTGTTGTTTCTTAGGTATTTTGGAATGCTGGCTGTCAGCTAGTGGCCTTAAACTTCCAGACTTTGGGTGAGTTGCTTTTAATCTAATTTGTATGGTTTCTAATAAATCTTAATATTAACATACAAATATTTTAAATGAAATATAAAAAATTGACAAGATAACTAAAAGTTATTTTTTTTTTCAAACTTAAATATTATTTTATTAGCTTCACTTCACATTAAGAATAGATGGCTTTTTTCGAAGCTTATGAACTTATATTAAAATGAAATGTTGTTTAGCAGCATTTTGCATTGATAGACTTGAAGCATAGTAACAGGGTGCGTACGCGGTCTGGAAAACCTGGAAAGTCCTTGAATTTCATTATTTTTTTTCAAGGCCTTGAATAGTCTGGAAAAATAGGATTATTTCTAAAAAAGCCTGGAAAGTCCTTGAATTTCCCATTTTCAATTCTAAAACCATAAAATTCTCGTTCCCGTATTACCATTATTCTGACGTCACACTTTCTAGCTGGTTCACATCTGTCAATCACACTTGAATCGGTTCCTCCAGAGCGGCCCTGGAACGGCACGGTCACTATGACCTTTGACCTCTCCCCGAACGGGACAAAAAGTTGCACGATGAGTATCCGGTGGAAAGAGGGTGTAATTTGATATGCAGGATATTTTCGCTTTTCTCTCTCTCTCCCTCAGGTGCATTCTCAAACAACCAAAATTTTCCTCTGAGAGGATTTTGTGTTTGTTGGAAATGAAATGAAAAAGAGCGCGCTTAGCATATTTGTATATAAAATATCGAAGGAAAAAGAATCGAATTAATCGCACTATGTGGATTCATCCCATTGTTTAGAGCCGATCAACATTCGGTATGTTCTTCTGTCTTTACCCGCAGTTAAGGGAAGACAAAGTAAAAATTTTCAACTTTTTCCGTATGTCGATTGAGAGCTTCGACGAGTTGGTGGAGAAATTATGTTCCAGACAGCAAAAACCCGACACTAACTATCGGAGGAGTATATCGCCTACAGAGAAAATAGCAGTTACGCTTCGGTATTGTATTATGATTTATATCATTCTTTCATTTATGTCAATTCCTATTTAAAGAAAGAAGAATTTCTTTTTCTGTAGAAGGTGAAGGGTATGTAATTTTTTATATCAATTACTAAAATGGCCTACTTTAAAGCCGTGAAAGTTATTAACTAAGGTTGCTGGGAAAAAAAACCTTCCAATTTTATTAAATTTATTTTGAGCTCATTAAAAAAATTCTAATTACAGGGATGTAAGAGCTGTTCCAATTGCGCCAAAGTGCGCCAAACTGACAACCCTGCTCCAAACTGCGCCAAAAACCTCTTTTCGGTTAAGATTGCGCCGAACTGCGCCAAAAAATCATTTTTTGACTTGAAAAACTACTTGGCTAGAATTTTGTCTCGACATTTTTCAAAATTATCAAAAACGTCACCAACAAAGCGATAAAGAGTATTTTGCCCTTCAAGGGCGTTTTTCGTCAGTTAACGTGCCGGAAAAGGTTCGCACTTGAAAATACATATTACAATCTCTCAGTTTTGTTGTAGGTTTTTCAAACTATAAAGAAGTAGTAAATGAATCAGTGTGTATCTGATTTAAATCTGTTTTCTTGGCTGATTTTAGGTATAGAAAATTAATACTTTTTTTTTATACTTATAGAATACATGTTTTTTTTTTTTTTTTTTTTTTTACTGAGACTTCGTGCTAAAAATAGAATACAAGTATTGTATTTTTCACACAAGCAATCTTAGTGCATCTGGTTTAGATTTGCACTCTTGCCTGGTTTCAATAATAAAGAAATATATAGCTTTCTTTAAGCTAAAAGAAAACGCGAATATTTTTTTTAATTTCTAAACTTAATCCAATTGACAGCCCCCCTCCCCAAACATTTCCAGGCTTAATTTCTAAGTCATCGGTAAAACGGGATTTGAATTTTGAACTTGCCTTTTTGATTATCTGGAAGGATTGGTGACTATTAGTAAATGATTTTTTGGCAACGCTGGATGTTGGATCATGATTTTGACTTGGCAACGAACGGGAAAACGCATATTACGTCATTCTTTTATTGTAGCCAATTCCCAGAAAAAGCGCAAAGTCGTACCCTAGACTAGAAATTTTACGAAGAACTTGAATGGGGGATTTAAGCTATGTCTTTATTTAAAAAAAAGTAAGGATTTCTTGTATTTACAAATATTTGTTCCTTTAAATTAGCGATAGGAAAGATCAGGGATTCGCAGCAGTATGCCCCTTGTTCCGTTAAACTTCAACCAACCAACCAGGGATTCGCGCTTTAAATTCAAACTGTAGAAGGCATGAAATCAATCTTTATGCATCCAATTTGGATATTTTTTTCTTGCCTGTTTGTAAGTAAAAATAATAAATATTTTTCTTAGTACTTTAAGAGTGCATGATTATTTTTTTGGCACATATTTAAAAAAAAAACTAACCAAATAACCACAGACTTAAGATCATTTTGTTTCCATTGACCTTGAGATTTCACATGGGAACCCTCTATAATCCATTTAGACAGTGGAGAGTGTTAGAAAACAAACCACTACAAAAATTAATATTTTTCAGCTTGTCTTGTTTTAGTTTATTATTTAATTACATTAGAAGTTATTTCTTTATGTTAAATGCTAGTATAATTGTCTAATTTCAGTTAGAGGTTTTAATTTGTTTGAGTTTAAAAAAAAATTATCTTCCAATAAACAAATAGCCCTAAAAAATCTGCTAAGTGAAGCTATCAGTCCAAACAAGTTATGAAATCTAATGCTTGCCGCTAAGCAGCCTTGTTTCACTTTTTTTGCATGGTTGGGGGGGGGGAGGAAGTACTTTGTATAGAATTAAATTATTTTGGATTATTGGGAAGAACTTCTATAGGTAATTGGTACTAGGCAGACTAGAGTTTTTAAAGAAAAAAATCTTATTTCATCAGTTGTTAAAAGTAGCTCTAACTGAGATTATTTCGAAAAACTTTCAGTGATGAACCGAACCTTATGATTGGTTGGTTAGTTTTTGTGGCGCAAAAGCAACACTAGGGCCATGCTGTGCCCCGAACCTTATGATATCATGTCATCATTGAAAACTTCCTAATATTTTAATTGTTGGCAAAGAGGTTAATAAATGCCATGCTTTTTAATTTATTTTTTGAGTAATGCAATCAAATTAATAATTGTAAATTTAGAATGCAAACGTATTTATGAACAAGTTACACCTTTTTTTTACTTTAAATTAATTTGAAATATCAAGGTTGAAATATACAAAAATATTTGCTTTATCACTAATTTAAATGTAACAATTTTCTGCTCCAAAACCACATTTTGCTGCTTCAAAATCGTATTTTTACTCAAAGCCGAAGGAGGGGGTTTAAAAAATTACTCGCTTTTTTCGAGTTATCGAAGAACTTGTGAAAATGATGGCTATATCTATTTCTGTGGCTAAAAATTATCGACTCCGAGATGGAAACCTCAGGGAATTTTTTTTCTGAAAATGTGTATGAACCCTGTTTAAAGAATAGTATCTCTAAATAAAGTACTACTAAAATTTAATGTGATTTGAATGTCCACATAAGTAGGAATAATTGTTTATTTACTTAGTTTAAATTATTTTCAGAAAAAATGTTAATTATTATTTAAACATTAATTATTCTAGTTAATGACAAATTTTATTTATAAATACGTGTACGTGTAATTAGAAAAGAATTAACCCGGTTTAAACAAAAAAAAACTGGTTTAAACCCAAAAAAAACTGGTTTAAACCCAAAAAAAACTTTTTTTTTAACCTAGTTTTTTTCCTTATCCTGGTAAGAGGTATAATTATCAATAAATATATGTGGTTGCATCTTAGTTGTTAAGTAATAAGTATTTTAATTCTTTTTGCAACTTCGTTAATTAAAAAAAATATATAAAAATTAAATTTTGGTATCGACTCTGCAACGGTAAAATAGGGCCTTGATTTTTGTTGAAATATCCTTGAAAAGGGCCTTGAAAGTCCTTGAATTTCACTTCCAAAAAAGTGTATGCACCCTGTAGTAATCCTATTTTGTATTTAGAATTTTCCTCTCAAAATGTCTGTTTTAGCTCTAGTGTTGGGAGCACATAGAAAACATGTATACCTTTATTTCAAAGCAAATTGCTCTCAGAAAAGAAGTTTAATATTTTAATTAGCAAATAAAAAAATATTCGAACTTAACACTTTCAATCTCGGGAGATTTTGAAAGTGTGTCCTCTATAAATAACATTGTTGCTGTAGTTGCTTGTTTATCGTTCTGCGTGTCTTAGGTGAACAGGAAGTATGGATTCTATGTTTGATTAGCTCACATTTTAGTGTCTTCTGTGCAATTTTCTAAAATGTTCACCCTTTCATTTGGTTTGTGGTAAATGGTAGGAAAAACGTAAAACTACTCACAGTTGTCTATAAGTAAGATACAGCTGCGTTTGTCACCTTCTTGTGACTCCTTTTACTAGGCATGAAGATACTGGGAGTGAGATAGAGATGGTGATGTCATTACAGGAACATCTCAAATCTTAAAACTGGCACGAGTCAGTTGTATATTAGAAAAATATTTAGTTAAACTTTTAAATTTTGCATTCATTACTGTAGCTTATAGAGTTAACGATTTTAATTTTATTAATCAAATGAACATGCTCTGCATTCTTGGAAAGTAAAAATTTACTTTTTTTCAGATCTTGGAATGCAATTAAACATGGGGATTTTTGAGTATAATGGAAGGAGTGGTTATTTACTGAAACCAAATTTTATGCGAAGGAAAGATAGAAAATTTGACCCATTCACAGAATCAACTGTTGATGGCATCATTGCAGGAACTGTTACAATAAAGGTGATTTTCTTTTTAAAATCTTTATATTTGATTTTGTTTGTGCAAACAAAATCTTTGGATGAAACTTGGCTTTCAACTCATTGTCGATGACAATGCTTTCTCGCAAGTTTCAGCATTGAAAAAGAAGTTAGTCGATAGCATGGAATGAATGTTTTCTTGATAGTGATCAACCACTATTAAAACTCAATCTGAACTCAAAAGCACTTAAGTATGGTACAGAAAAAAAAAATTAAATGATTTATTATTATTTTTTATTCAAAAATGTATCTTGTGTATAAGATGGTTTTTATATGTCGGTGAGTTAATTTTTTTTTTTAAATATTGTGTTTATTTTTTAAAAAATTAAAAACAACAAAGAAAAATCCATAATAATTTATATTTGCACTTACATAACTCAAGAAAAATACTTTTCTTCAAAGTGAAAGCTTTTTGTAATACATTAGAAAATAGAAATAAAAAATATTATTTTCACAGAATTTTTTAAGTGAATTACAAAAAGAAAAAAATTCTAAGTTAAAATATTGAAATGTTTGCTTTTTTCATGTTGTCTTTACGTTAAAGGTTTATATTTTAAAACAAAGTCTTAAAAAGTTCAGTGAAGACAAAATGTTTAGAAGGAACAAGAAAACCATTTAAGGGGGGAAAAAAAAAATACAGCTTTGTCATTTGTCAGATTAAAACCCTTTATATAATTACTATTAAAATAATGTTTGCATAAAAATTTAAATAATTTTTCTTAAATAGTTCAAAAAATAAATAAGACAACACTTGCCACGTAATTTAAAAATTGATTATTTACCTCTAAATTATAAAGGATGGTTTTTAAATGTCTGAAATATGTGCAAGCATAATGTCATATTTTTCAAAACTACTATTTTTTTTTTCAATCCAAACATAAAAAATCATCTGTGCACTAAAAAAAAGTATTGAAATGTTTTTAAACATACAGACATGATTAAGAATCATTACAGAATTAACAATCATATAATCAATTTCTATGCAAAACTTTTATATAAGTAATCATACAATGAATTTGAATCCAACATATAACAGTGCAGCATCTTGTTTTCCATTGAGTGGAAGTTATTAATCATCCTTTAATTTTCCTTCTCTTTCTGCATTGGAATGAGTGCTGTGCTAAGATTGTTGGAAGCTATTGATGCCAGATTCCTACACTTATGGTCACCACCCACTCACAATTTTAAAAAAGCTGGACCAGACTATTTATGCATTTTCAATATTAAAAAAATTTGCTCAATAATCATGATTTTGCAATCTGTCATTTATACCATTAATAATTGTTTCAGAAATGTTCAACTTATATATATATATATATATTTTAAAGTTGAGCATTTCTGAAACAATTATTAATGGTATAAATGACAGATGGCAAAATCATGATTATTGAGCAAATTTTTTTAATATTGAAAATGCATAAATAGTCTGGTGTATATATATATATATATTTCACTGTGTAAGTAATTATGCTTTATAATGGATTTAGAACTTGTAAATTTTCTTTTCTAAGAGAATTGCTTTAAGTAATTAAATCCTTATTAGATTTTGAATTTATTGATATAATTTTATGTATTATGTATTCAATAATTTTCTTACTAAGCATGTGTTTGTCAAAACACAATTGATATTATTAATGATGTTGAAAAGTAAAATTAGCATGATCTACAAATACTTTATTTAAAAAAACCAATTTAAGTTCTGTATTTTTTAATGTTATTTTTTCAATTTTTCTTCTAGATTATTTCAGGTCAGTTGTTAACTGATAAACGAGTTGGCACCTATGTAGAAGTGGACATGTATGGCTTGCCAGCTGATACTGTTCGGAGGCGGTTCAGAACTAAAACTGTTCCAAATAATGGGATAAATCCTATGTATGATGAAGAGCCTTTTGTTTTTAAAAAGGTTAGACTTATTGTGCAGATTGAAAGCAACTTTTGAATTTTTTCTAATATCTTTTTACTGTACTAATAATGATTCATGCAATATTCATATTATGTAATTTTATATATATTGAGCTTGCATAACTAAATTTTGTTATGTATTCCAGGTTGTTTTACCCGACTTGGCTTCCTTGAGAATTGCTGTTTATGAAGATGGAGGGAGGTTTATTGGTCACAGAGTATTACCAGTTGTTGGTTTAAGGCCAGGTAATCAACTACATCTGATTTTTTTTTTTCTGTTTTTTTTTTTTTTTTTTCATGCATTATCATATAACCTCAATATGTATAATATTTATTGAGTAAAAAATCTTCAATGGTTAATTTTTCCTATTAGAATTAAAGTGTTGTTGTGTAGGTTGTTAAAGTTCAATTACTGGAATTTATTAACTATATTAATTCACAACCTTTTATCCATAGTTGTTACAGGGACTGAGTTTATTCTTTTGCTTTTTATTTATTTTTTGTTAGTTGCCATTTGAAAGTAATATTTTATATGGAAAAAAAAATAAAAAAAAATTGTTTGTTTTCTTAGAAAACATCTCTTTGGTATTCGCATTTATTCTACATTTGAGTAGTCTCATTGCGATACATTTTGTAAGATTGTGATAAGTAAAGGGATTTTCTTGACCCTTAAGAACATATGTTTGAAATTTAGCTCACATCAGTTAAAACTTTCAGGAATATACAGAAAGGCATACCAGCCAACGAACGTCATATATTTGCTACAGCTAACAATCGATATAACATAAGTTACTTTTTGATGCAAAAGAAAATATCACTTGCTGTTTTATTCAATGGGTTTCTTTTAAATATTTTCTTTGTCTAAAATGTAAAATATCTGGATTAGTTATTTACTATTGTATTATTGAAAATATTTATGAATAAAAACCTTGGAATTTCTTTATTTTATTGTAGGTTATCGTCATATCTCTTTGAGAAATGAATCTGGTCAACCATTACAATTACACACCCTTTTTGTACATATTACTGTTAAGGATTACATTCCAGATGGCTTTTCTGGTAAATGCACTTTTTGAAATTATTTATTCACATAACCGTATTTAAATTAACTCAAGATAACTAAAATCGCATCTGTACTATATTTAATCAATTGTTTCATAGATGACAATTTGAAAACAAGTATATTCTTTTATTTATTTCAAGCAAATTACCATAACTTTAAAGAAGTATTGTATAAATTTATTGATCTTCAGAAAAGTGGTAAACATCAGCGTTTGCAATCTTGGTAGACATTAAAAGTGTGATTTCCATAAATAACCTTGCTATAGTAGTTGCATGTATATGTTTTCATTCTGCTTTTCAGTGATGGACAGAAAAAAATACAAATTCTGTGTTTCTTTGGTACAGTTTTAGTCTTGTCTTATGCAGACTTTTCAATATTTCTTTGGATGAAAGTGCAAAAAAATGCAGGAAAAACACAAAATTACTTACATCGGCTAGTTGTAGCTTTGGTGAACCTTCTGTTTCTTTACAGGGATGACAGTTTTCCTCCTTTTTGGTTTTTTATGTAACATTTTCCTTCTCTTTCTACCTGTTTCGAGAATCTACATTTTTCTGATCTGAACCAGTTTTTCCTGCTTTCCTCATGTCTAAACAAAAGATTTTCCCTCTTATCTCCCCTTTCCTCACAGATTACTTTACTAACTCCTAATATTTGAAACATAATTATTACATAGTATGAGAAATTTCATTGCATCTTAAAAAATTATTGAATCATCCTTCCTGCATACTTTTTTTGTTGAATTTTTGGGTATTCCTTCTGCAAGCTTTTTTTTTTTTAAATTTTGGATTTCCTCCTTTTTGCTCTCTGATCACTCTCATCCCAGTTCTTATCACTAAACATCCAACTGTTAGACGAAAGATTTGGCAAATCTCGGAAAGTAAAACGCATACAGCCACCTTTGGGTGACTAATTTTTTATAAGGCATGGCGCTACTGCAAGGGAGATGACGTGAGCTCTATGGAAACCTCTCGAATTAGCAAAACTTGATGTAATCAGTAATCTATGAGACAAATGTTTAATTATCTAGATTTAATTCATATTTGTACTAAAATCTCTTTAGTGAAAGCTTAGAAACTGTGTACATCTGTCTTTAAACTTTAAATCGACTTAATATCTATGAAAATAATCCTGTTTATTTGCTATTATTTTAGTAATAGAGTGAATTAGATAAGTAATGCTACCTAATTGTAAATTTCCATTTCATTACCAAAAATACAGATATTCTTGCATTTCTTAGTTTTGTAGAAATAATCCTTATTGTGGTATTTTTACTACATTTGAAATAAAAAATATTTTTAAGTTTGAACTCAAATTAGCCATTTTAAGAATTTGCTATATTTTTTATTTTTATTTTGTACAAACTATTTTTAATTTATCCTTGAATATGAACATGTAATCTGTACCTTGGATTTTATTTCATCAATTTTTGTAAGCTTCTTATTTTTGCCTACGAAATCCTTAAAAGCCAAGTTTCTATGGGTTTTGATAGAGCAAGCAACGTATAGCTTTTTAAAACTTATTTTTTCACCTTTTTTTTTCAAGTTTAATATTAAGTTTTTAAGATGACATTTTATTTGAATATAATTCTCAAAGCAAATAAAAAATCCTAAGGAGTTTCGAAATTCCTAATATTTAAGTATAATGGTGAAATAGATTGCTCTGAAATATTTTTTATTCAAGTTCTTAAGAATATTCAATTTTTATTTTCAAGAAATAAATAGGAAACCTTGTATAGTACTTTTTAGATGTTAAATTTATATGAAGAAAAAAAAAAATTAAGTCCATTTAGTAAAATATTCTGATTTATCTATGGTAATGAACCACGTCATGAAATAATGAATTTTAATTTAGATAAAAGTTTTGTAGTTGAAGTTTCTTTTAGTCATTTCAGTAGTATATATTGATAAGAAAAATTAAAGTTTTAACAAGATATTAAGTTGACTATTAAATAACATTTATATTGTTTTGGCATCTGGTTATGTTTATTAAAAATTACTTATTGTAGATGTTCAACTTAGTATTTTGTATATTTTGCTTACATTATGTTATTCTTTACAGAATTAGCAGATGCTTTGGCAAATCCAATAGCTTATCAATCCATAATGGAAAAGCATGCAAGGCAACTGATGGCACTGACAGATGATGATGAAGTAAAAATTTAAAACACATTTAGATTTAACATAGAATTAACATGGATAAAACATATTAGGTTTTTTAAATATAGTTTCTTTCTACTTCTGAGAAACAATTTTAAAAACTCTTAATATATTTTTGTGCTTATACATCAATACTTAATGTTTTAAAATGTTTTTTTTTTTTTTTTTTTCATTTAATTATTTATTGCTTAATGAAAAAATAATGCTCGAAATAATTTAGCCTGGGACAACATTTTCAACATTATATTGTAATTTATTTCCGTTCAAATTCACAATATTTGAGATTGTGTTATAAGGTTGAAAGGAAAAAAGTAATAGTTCTAACTGACTGTTTAAGTTCTTTTTCCTTGTTAATTATTTAGATTTTATTTAACAATTTATCTAGTACCACTATTAATACTATAAAAGTGCAGTTTCCTGAAGAATAGTATGTTTCCTAGTACCAATATAAAAAAACATCCAAATAAGTAGCCTAAATAATAATAATAAAAAAGGTAGTTATTGGCGACTTCAAATGTGAGTTTTTGGAAAAAATAAAAATTTGCTACAATTAATGACATTTTAGACTTTATGAATTAAAACTTAATTTATATATAATTTTCTTATTGTGATATGTTCATAAAACAGTGAAATCAAAAAATGCTTGTCTTATTAATTCAGTTTTATTTATTTATTATTATTATTGTTTTGCCTTAATCTGAAACTACAAATGGGTGAAAATTGTTATTCAGAGTGACAGCAGAATGTGAAAGAAAAATCCGAGATTTCTTGGGAAATTGTACGTTTGGAATTGATATTTATAAAGTGTTTTTTATAGAAATTTCCAAGGGGAAAAAATATCAATTCCAAACGTACAATTTCCCAAGAAATCTCGTATTTTTCTTTCAAATTCTAAAAAAAAAAATATATATATATTTTTGTTGTTATCAAAACTGCATTTGTGATTTTCAAATTCTCTCGACATTTTGATACTTTCATTTTCTGGTTAAAATAACTGTGTCTGACGAGTCAGGATAATCAAAGAAACGTCAGAATTTTTTTCTTTTAACATTTAGTACACCACCTTATTTTATCTCCAACTAGCTGAATACCCGTGCTTCGCTACGAAATTTTACCATGTGCAATATTTTAGCTTGCTGTGAGGCCTTGCATTGCGCAAAACCATCATTGGTGTATAGGTCTCAGTTTTTGGCACTTCGCTCGCAGGGAGGTTCATCGCTACACAAAATCGAGCTCGCTGGAACGTAAGCACAGGCTTACTTCACTCGTTAAAAGGTTCATTGCTATGCAAGCATAGGCTCGCTTTGCTCGCTGAAAGGTTTTTTACTGTGTTAACATAAGCTCGCTTCACTATCTAAAATCAAATTCAATTAGATTTTAGAGAGGGGGACAAAAACTGGACTATGTAAAGCCTTAATATTAAAAGCAAAATCCCCATTAATACAATAATACAACACCCCTTTAAGATTATTTTAACACGTGTTTGTGAAAACAAAATTAGAAGGCCAAAACTACTTATGTTGAAACTTTCAGAGCTCTATGCATATAAAAAGTCGCTTTTTGTGAAAATAATTATTAAAAAATTTGATTAAAAAGCAAATTAAAATTTAACATTCTTTTTTTTCTAAAGTCCGATCAGAAGGCCAAAAGTACTTGTGTTGAAAATTTCAGAACTGTAGCCCAATTAGAAATCATTTTGTGAAACATTTATTAATTAATTAGAAAAATTAATTAAAAAATAACTAAATAAAAACTTAAAATTCTGTTTTTCAAAAGTCCAATTAGAAGGCCAAAACTACTTATGCTGAAAATTTTAGAGCTCTAGCCCTATTAGAAAGGGTTTTGTAAAATATTAATTAATTAAAAAAAATAACAAAAAATTTAAAATTCTTATTTCAAGAGTTCAATTAAAAGGCCAAAACTACTTATGTTGAAAATTTCAGTGCTGTATCTCTATTTAAAGTCACTTTGTAAAAATAATATTAATTAAAAGAGAGCTAATTAAAATTTTAATTAAAATAAAATTAATTAAAAAAGAACTAATTAAAATTTTAACATTCAGTTTGTCATAGGCAAAATTAGAAGGCCAAAACATTTCATGTTGAAAATTTCAGAGTTAACCATCCACATGTTCAATTTACAGAATGTAGAGGATGTAAAGGAAACCGGTCGATCTCCCGCCAAACTGAGCATTTGCTCCGACTCTGGTCGCCAAAGCGCCAACAAAGGAGAAGATAAGACAGACTCCAAGAACTCTTCCCGTAGCACTGTGAATGGAAACATACAGCGTATGACATCTGGAAGCACCTCCCCTGCTGCCATGCCTTCCCTCAAGAGGCAAGAAACTCTGAGACGTAAGTCGTATCTTATCTATCTGGTGGAGAAGCATTTCAAGATTGGATTCATTTAGGAATGCGAGAATTTTTCTTTTTAGAAAATAGTGAGGGGGTTTATTTAGGCATTATTTACTTAGCTCCATTTAAGGTAGTAGTCTGGTAACTTGAGTTTAAAAAAATTGATTTTCTTACCTTATTTTTAAAGTAAAATATATTGACAATATACATTGTAAAAATTTTAGACTAAAATTCGAAATATTAATGAAGTTATAATAAATATTAGAGAGTGTCTCGTAGTTGCACGCTGAAGGTCGCCCGACAGCTGAAAGCATCACACACCTTCAATAAAGGGTTTTTACCTATTTTAAAAATTATAAAGACTCGCAATTGGACCGCACGTTCTCGCGTACGACAACTCCCAGATCTCAAAGGCGGAAAATGACACGGTAATGCCTTCTAAAGTAGCCAGAATAAGTCGCAGGGGAGAAAAAGTTGCTAAGAATGATGACTACGAAGAAATTTAAGGCATATTATACGCCC
This sequence comes from Linyphia triangularis, assembly GCA_963978545.1. Taxonomy (NCBI): domain Eukaryota; kingdom Metazoa; phylum Arthropoda; class Arachnida; order Araneae; family Linyphiidae; genus Linyphia; species Linyphia triangularis. The sequence goes on from OZ021730.1 coordinate 35,599,569, forward strand.
GAGGCATAGACGATTAATGTAAGTATGAGTCTTTTTTAAAAAATCTGTTCTTGAAACTAATAAAGTGTTTTTCTCAAAACAATTTTTTTTCAGTCGTCTTGGGTGAAAAAAAATTCTGTCTAGCCTATTGGGGCTCTGAAATTTGTACACGTTATTCTACACATCAGTAGTTCTCATTGGGATTACGATCTTTTTTTCCGACCCTAACTTTCCATTTTGGAGCCCGGTTTGTGCCTGTTAAAGTCACTTTTATTTTTTGAAGTCTGCCATTTTGTTATTTTCTGATAAAATTGAATAATACTAGTTCCTACGAGAAAAACAATTCTATAGATTAATAATATTTTATTTTTTTTATTTTTTATTTTAGATGTCTTTAAAAACCGAGGTCAGCCGCATACCTTTTTTTTTTATAAGTCGCAGGGCAGGTCTTTTATAAGTCGCACGCATGTCCAGTAATAATAATAAACGTTGTAAAATTAAGGTGTTTTTTTTTTTATTTATTCATTGGATGTCAATAATAACTTACTAAAAAAACAAATCCATTGAATTTTATTTTCTCTCTATATTAAGAATAAGTAATCCCATAAAAAAAATTCTGATAAAGACATAAAAGAACATGAAAGTTACCATACTTAAGAAATTTAAGGCTTTTTCATTAATTACGTATTTTGATTAATTCATTGTTCATTTAATTGTTGTGTAGCTACTGAAATGGTCACTATTTAAAATTAACTGAATTGTAATTTTTGCAATTTAGGAATTGTATTATTATAGTTACATTATTTGTATTTTAACTGTTCTTGCCTGTATTGCAACAAGCTTTGGAAAGAATATGTCTGTGTTAAGAGTCTGGAAAGAATATGTAGGATTTCGGGAAGAATAAGTCTGTGCATGTCAGCTTCAAAAGAATTATCCTTAAATGTTTTTTAAGTGTCCCTAAAATTTGTGGGAATCGTACCTAAAATGTGCCTGAAATTTGTGGAATTATCCCAAAAAATGTCTACCCAAATATTTTAGAAAACTCTGTGCAGCCTGCAAATTGCATTTCAGTGATAAAACTTAAACACTGCAGAAGGTATATAAAGGTAAAATAATGTAGAAATGACTGGTGAAGAGAAAAAATAGGTTTAGACTATGATTTTTGGTGTGAAAGTCTGTGAGAGGTTGTATTTGGCAGAATATCATAATTAATAGAATTATTTTCTTTGGCAGGATTAGCAATTTAACCACAAATTGTTCCATGTGCAACAAATTACTCAATCAATTTATAAATCATTTTGTTCTTTGTGCTTTTACCCAAAATACTTTCACTGTAGAATTTAATTTGCCTAATTTATGGATAAGTTGATGAAGAGATAGCCTAAGTTACTCTGACTCTGTTGTGTGCTACAAAGAGTTTTTGTAAGCCATCTATTAGCATTTGATAAGTTCAGTCACTTAAAAAAAATAACTTTGTGGTATTTTGCTATTAGTGAAAACTATTTTTATTGAACAGATGAATGTTTTATTCTAATATTTTCTCCTAGAGAAATTAGAATTTAAAATTTATTTTCAATTAATTTTTATTGCATTAAATATTAATAATTATAACTATTTGTCCTCACTGGGTTTACCTTTCAAAGATAAAAGAAAATGCATGGACATCCTCTTAAGTGAGTGTTTTAGACTTGCTCTAGTTCATAATGGACTAAAGTAATTAGTAACAATTACCGCTATAAATCTACTCTTTACAATTTGCACTGAAACTTGTAAAATTTATTGTTCAAGTATCTCCTATTAAAGAGATATTAAGGTAAATTATAAGTATTTTTTGTTATTTCTTATAAGAATAAATATTTTGTTAACTTCTGTTATGTTTTTAAAAAATCATATTGAACTGTCCACAGAATCTGAAACAATTTCTTTCTTTTTTTTAAAAAAAAAAGGTTTTTACTTTCTCTGGACTAATTGTAAGTTTGAGTGTGGAATGTGGCCAACATTATGTGTTTGGGAGTATTATGAGGGGCTTACTTTTGTTACTCATTTTATTTATTTTGTTTAGGAGGTTTGGCTCAATCTGTTAGAAGTTTATCAGACGAAAATGCTCAAGAGAAAATCCCATCATTATTAGGTATTATTTCAATTTTATCATAAGGAATTTTATATTTTTATTTATTCAATATCAGGTAAAAGTTGTGATGTTTCATTGTTACCGATTCGAAAATGCAACTTTTTCAATTAAAAGTCAAACACAGTGTTGGTTTATCAAAGTATAAAAAGAATATGTTAATTTAAAATCATTAAATGCTATTATCGTACAAAAGCTATTGGGTATTAGAAGCATACTAAATCGGATTTAATTCACTACATATATAAGAATAGAAATTTTATTTATAGACGTTATATTTTGCAGTTATTTAATTGCAATCTCTGTATTTTTAGAATCTGAAGAGGCTAATATAATAGCAGAGTCTTTAGAAAAAATCAAGGAGCACAAGTCAGTCCAAAAGGTGCTTGCTAAACTAGAAAAAGATCTTGTAGCTATTAGGAAGAAGCATGAAAAAGTAAGTTTTAATGTTCCTTTTATAGGGCTCTAAATTATTTTTCTACCTTTCTGGTATATATTATTAAGGGGACTCAGTTCCCTAAAAATAAAAAATATATCGATTCTGAGATTTTTATTTCATGTTACTTTATGTATTTTTACCTTTCAATTGATGTATTACTTTTGTTTCTTCTCAAATTAGAAGTATGTTATATTTTGTTTCAAAAAAGAAAATTATCAATGTTAACTATATAAACCTTTTAACTTTAACTTCGATTTTCTCTAAACACCATATTTTAAACTTCAATGTACCTTTTCTAAGTACTAGTAATTTTTTATTAAATTGTAGTACATAACCTACAGATTAATCAGACATTAAAATTTGGTAAGAAATGTCAACAGAATTTTTTTTATTAAATTTTAATCAATTTTCCAAAATTTTTTGAAGAAAAACCTTTAATTCTTTACAAAGATTTGGCATTAAAAAAATAATTAAGAATATAACAGGAAATTTTTTAACCTCCATTTAATCTATAGGTCATGTACTAAAATTTAATTAAAAAAATTACTGGTATATCTCTAATAGTTAGTGAGAAAAGGTACATTGAAGTTTAAAATATTATGTTTAGAGAAAATCAAAGTTAAAGGTAAAAGTCTTATATAGTTAATATTAAAAGTTGTCATTTTTAAAACAAAATATATCATACTTCTAATTTGAGTAGAAGCAAAAATAATACATCAAAAGAAAGGCAAAGAAACATAGAATAACATAAAATAAAAAACCCAAAACTGATTAATTTTTATTTTTAGGGTGTTGATTACCCTTAATTTTTTTTATAGTAAAATAAATTTTTATTACATATTATGTAATATTAAGGTATTGTGGGAGGCAGTGATCACACTCAGTGAAGGTTTCAGGAATAATATTATAGATAAATTATTTACTTATGATGCACAATGAAAGGTTAACACATTAAATAACACAGTCCTACAACATCTACGCCAGCGTTCGCCACTAATTTTTAGAGACAGGCGTCATGGCTTACGTTGGAACTTACTGCGGGCCGCATATTTATACCGAATACGCCAGTAAATATATTGCTTTACTACATATGTTCAATGTTAGAAATGTGATAATTATTAAAGATTCAACAATATAAAACACTTTTGAAAACTGAAACAATAATTTAACATTTTTATATTTATCAAATAACAATTGATATTTGATTCTTGTTTCAAATAATTAAAAAAATAATTTTCTCGACATCGTAAATCAAAGTCATAAAAAAAGTTAATCTTTTGTGACAATATTACAATGTGACTTGACCTAAACTCATAATCATAAAGATATTTAAACCATAACTCCTAAATCTTCCATTTTAGTCGATGTTAATTGTGAGACGATGACGGCCGGTCCGCTTTTCAAAATCTACTTAGCGTTTAAAACTAGTCTTCGACGCCATTATTGAACTGGAGTCATAGAGATCGCAATACTTCTTGTCATATCAAAACAAAAGAGTTATGCATTAAAACACCAAATTCCTGCCCATCACATTCAGGAAAGCAGAAATCGAATTGTGCCATTCACGAATCGAGGGGGTAGAGTATCATAAGTACAAAACTAAGCAATCCTTCATTGGTAATAATTCAAACTATTGCTTTTTTTATTTTTTCTGGCAGTCTCGGGGGAATTTTTTTTTTTTTTTAGACTTACTGACTCGGGCCACTTAATGGAAAACACGGTTTTTGACCTAGTGGCTGACGCTGATCTACACAGTCCTATTCCAGTGTGTATATCCAGTACTTATTCTCCAATTGTAATCGGTAACTTTTCGCTAGAAGTTGTTGACTTGTTCAAAACCAAATTCCGTCTCCTTCTTTTCTCATCCAAATTCAAAGTTGTTGTTCGGAAGCTCACGCAACACAGACTGTCTGAATGTGAACCGTGATGCTCGCTCTCACAGTCTATGTATGCATAATAGAATGTAATATAACTTTATGTGATTGCTATTATTAATATATCAGGAGTACTTTACCTCTGGCACTACATGAGAATATAGAAAACACAAAATTAAGGAAATTGGTGAATCTGAAAGTATAAGGGAATTGGTCCTAGAATTTTCAAAAGTGTGTTAAAGTTAATGACTTTTAATAACAATAACCTCTACCTTTAAAGGTTGGGAAAATTAATTAAAGCTTTGTTAATTTATATATAGCAAGAAAATTTGGCAAATATTTTGGTGTTATGATTTGGTTATTTATTGTCAAACTCCAAATTTGAATCCTATATTGGTAGTAGTTAGAGCTTAGACAAGATTTTCCCATAGAGTTTTTGCAACATTCTTCTTTTGTTCAGTATTTGAATCACGTTAGAAATTTTGTTAAGTTCTTTAGTACATTTATTCAAATCCAGATTCTATTTTTTTATCTTCTTTCTTTGCACTTGGTCATTGTATGCTATTTTAGTGCATTTTCAAAACGTTAAAATAGCTAAATTTCAAAAATGTAATAGATTTATTGGGCTCAATTTTTGTTGCTTAGCAAGAGGATTTGTTGCACTGAATATCCACACATCATTATTCAAATTTTTCGGGAAATAATTTCGTTGAGGTCTATTATGGATGTATTGTGATATAATTTAACATTATTTGAAGAACATTTTGGATACCATAATTGCAATATTTAGGTGTAAAATGTTTGAATTGTCAACATTAGTTAATAAAGATGGCTAGTAAACAAAGTATTACAAGGAAAACAATCATTAGATAGTGCAAAATGAAAATTATTTGTGTTCTTTTGCAATTAAGTGATTCATATAAACATTAATATTTTTGTACTTTATAAAAAATTTAATTTTTTCTTTTCATACAAATGCTACAACTTCTAGTTGAAAGAGAAAGAAAAAGAGCAACTGATGCAAAAAGAGGACAAACTGGCCAAAGCTCAAGAGCACCAAAAGACGCACATAGTAAAGTCACACTCGAAGCTTGCCAAAAAGAGCTCTGGAATAGACGTGTAAGTTAATTTAGTTAAGTCTAATTTACACGCTGACAGTACCTGGAATGCCTGCCAGGATCCGAAGGTCACTGTCGCTTGTTAATCTGAATGCCAGCTTTTTGTTTACACAATGCCAGCACTTGGACAATCCAACGATTGGACTAGCACTATGCCGCCTGTTAATGTCTCGAGAGTGCAGGTTATTAGAAGTTGGTGGTTGACGTATAATAGAAAATGTTAATCTACTGGAGCAGCCAGCTATAGACGATCATGTGAGATACTAGCTTCTCCAGTGACTGGAATGAAGCATTTACACAGTTAGCGTCTAATGATTGGCAATCTCAACTTTTACACTGACTGGCAACATGTAGATCAGGTTTTGTGTTTGTTTATAACAGAGTAGCCACATGTCTGAAAAATATGGAAAACCTGGAAAATTAGAATGTTTAATGGCTTTGCAAAACTAAAAATCTTAAATTATGGCCCAAATTGTTTTATTTGAAGAATATCTTGCATTTTGTGGGGAAATATTTTCTAACTTTTATATAGGGTGATGCTTGAGAAATGAACAAAATTAGAATTATTTAAAATGTTCTAGGTGAATTTCCCTTTTTTGTTTTGGAAACTGGCATTGTTTTAACACACTCTAAAGAAATCTAGTAAAAAGGATAAAATTCTTATTTATAATTACTGTAATTGCCCAATTTTTAGATATTATTTTATTCGGCATCAATATTTATATCCGATAATAGTACATAGTTGATTTTATGTACAATATTTAAAAAACTTTGTTGAATTATCTATTTTAATGCAATCCTTTTATAAAGATTTAATGCAAAACTGATTTCAACTGACCTAGTAGGTTACACTATCACTATTTAAACTTTTTGTTTCAATTTTTAATTGTTAAATTTCTCTGTTTTGACAGACAGCTGCTTAAAAGGAAAAGTGAAGCTGGACTTATGGCCATGAGTGTTGATCATCAGACAAAGGTAGGCAATTGTTATTGATTTAGTTAATGATTTTTGTTTGTCTTTTTATCATGTTTTGGTAATTATTAATATATTTCATGTTTTTAGATAATTAATTAGTGGTAAAAGAAATGCTTAATAAGATTGCCTTGTACTGTTATTTTTCCTGTTTTTTATTGAACTTGTCTTTTTCTGTTGTATCTTTAGAACTTCTTTTTTGCTGACTTCTCAATCTGTTGAATTTGGTAGGCATTATCCCAATGGCAATATGTGTTATTTGTATCTAAAAATTTATCAATAATTATAAGCTATTAGTAATAATAATAAATAGATGGTGCATCTATTTTCTTCTGTTTCACTGAATTAAATACTTGCTTATCATGCATGTGGACTGGGTCCAAATTCTATTCGTTGCTGTTTTCTATGAGATGCTGTCTCTTTACCCAAATAAACACAATGCAGGGTAAAGTAGATTTTATTTATATTGGACCAAGAAAGATTTTTTTAAACATGAAATTTGAACTTACAAGTAGAATAAATGTTCTGTTTAACAATTATCCCTGTGAAATTCGATTTTCAAAGCATATTTTTTTAGTCAAACTTGCTGCATTTGATAACCCCAATGATTTGTGTCTTTTTAATCATGAACTTTATTTATTCTTTATTGAATAAAATTTTTAGCTTCAAGTGACTTAGTACTTAGTGAAATTCGATTTTCAAATCATATTTTTTTAGTCTAACTTGCTGCAGTTGATAACCCCAATGATTTGTGTCTTTTTAATCATAAACTTTATTTATTCTTTATTAATTAAAATTTTTAGCTACGATAATTTAAAATCTTTTATTTGGCATTTGGTGTTATATTTAAATCCATCGAAAACTTTAACTCAAGGAATTTTTTGCTGTCCCAATTTAATTTGGATTTGAAAAGTTTAATTTATTATGCTAGTCCATCGGATAATTTTTTAAATTATAATCTGTTCACATGTCTTCTACTCTTCTTATTATTGATTTTTTTTATAGAAACTGTTTCTCTTTTTAATATTTTCCAAAACTGTGAAACTATTCATTACACTTTTTTCCACTTAGTAAACAATTAGTGCATCAGTGTTAAGAAACATTGTCATATCTGCATTATGTAATAACATGTTATAAACTAATGTAACATGTTTAATGTATGGTTAAATTAAATGAAAGTTTTGTTTTTTACATGAAAAGTTGGATGAACTGCAGAAAATACATAATCAAACTCTAGTCACTATAACAAAGGAACTTTATAAAGCTGAACTTGAGCTACATGACAAGTACCAAGAACCTGTAAGTTGTATCTTTTGTAACATATTGTAGTTTATTTTTTGTTAATATATTATTTGTCTAAAGATCAAACTGACAAAATACAAGTATGTTAGTATTAAAAAAATATTTTAAATATTTTATTTAAAATTTTCATTCACGTATTTTCTGTTCCGTAATTTTGTAGTTTCATTAGAAATATACAATATCTTTTAATCACTTATAATTTGTGTATATTTCATAAAAAGTACTGTTCCCATTTCTATAGGTGGAAATTTTTTATAAATGTTAAACGTTTTAATTTTTCCTCCTCAGTTATACAGTGCAATAGAAAAATCTCTGTTGGCATCTCAATCTGCTCAAATGGAACATTTAAAGAGTTTGCATGACAGGTAAGATTGTTTCTCATGAGATGTTCTTATATCCTTATTTCAGTTATTCCTTATTTAGCTTATTCAAAAAGTAGTTTGTGTAAAATTATTTCCAATTTGATGACAATGTCACGAATAAAAAAATCTTCTAAGTACCGTGCTTTCTCGAAAAGTATTACATAAAAATATATAATTCTGATTTATTTTCGTTTTTCTCAATTTTATCCACAAAGCCCTGTTCATCTAGCTACAAATTGTTTAGAAATGCAGTTCCTCACACTCTACTTTTGTAATTTGAATAAATGAAAAACTCTTAAGTATATGTTGGGAATATTTAGATCTGTATTTCTTGTTTTCATATTTTTCCTAGAGAAGTGTCTGAATTGATGAAGAGGTTAGAGCTTCAAAACAAAGAAGAAATGAAGGACCTAAGTAAGAAGCATAAAGACAAGAATGAATTGGCAAGGTAAGAAGACATTAATTATTATTGCAAAAATAAATTAATTTTGACTTTAATGTGAGAAATTATTTAAATATATCTTCTCGTAAAACTAAAGATAGATTTAGATAAAGATACATTTCCGTATTTTAGCACTTTTTTTCTCGAATCTTCGAATTTGTGGCTTATTTCTTGGTTAGATGTTGTATGATAAGCAAAACAAAAATCGAAATATTGGCTGTATAATGCTTTCTAATGCAAGGATGACTTCTTCAACTCTTGGAAAGTTTTTGACAAAATGTACATTCTGTCATGTAAGTACTAAAACTAAAATGAACACTAGTTTTCCATTCTTGAATTGATCATCATCTGACAAAAAGTAGGAATACTTATTTTCATCACCTTTAATAAAACTGTTATGATTAATGCAGTATTAACTATTGAAAAATTATTCTCTTTTAAAGTTGTAAAAACCACAGGTTTAAGGTATATAAATTTGAAACGTTTTGTTTAGTGTTTCTAGTGCAAAACAACTTTACAATACAATAAAAAGTTATGATTCTTTTGACTAAGTGTGAGGTGATTGTCCAGAGTTGCACAGAACCGGGAAATCAGGGAAATGTCGGGGAGCTTTCTGATTCTGGAAAAAATCAGGGAAATGTCATGGAACTTTTTAAAATTTCATGAAAATCAGTGAAATTTTGTATTGTTTAAGGCACGTTCATCCATATTTTGGCACTATTTACATGGAGATTTGTAGTGCTAAGCCATTAGAAGTTTAATGTTACGAAATAATTTAAACGTATTACCAGCAAAACTATTTTTTAAAAAATTACATATTATCGTTTTAACATACATGCTCTATTTGATCAGGGTGTCGAGACATCTGGAAAACCTAAGAAAATTGGGGAAATTTAAAAAAGAGTTTGCCCTAAAATCAGGGATTTTTTTAGATATCTATCAGGGAACTTTTATCCTGAATTTTGTGGCCACCCTGTTGTCGCAAATTGTCTTGTAGTGGTTGTTGGGGTAAATGCTTGGAGTTTTCCTGTTCCAACACCACGTCGAGAAATAAATTGGTTGGTTTACTTTAAGGCGTCCAGATCTTAATAAAACAGTATTGCACAGTATAGCCCTTTTGTAGGTGTTGCACAAAAAAATAACTGTCCAATGCAACTAAACATTTAAATATCAAACTCAAAAGAATATGTAGAGACCATAACTTACCTCTACAAAATTAATTCACTGTCAATACAATACTAAGTAATTCAAAGAAGTTTGGCAGAAAATTAAAACACTGTCTAAAACTTCTCCTACCACTACCTAGCTAACAACTTCGTTGAAATCATTTCCCCTGCTTTTAAAAAATCCAACTTGAACGACACATTTCATAACAGCGAACTATTAGAGTCTGTGTTGCCAAACGCTCGCTAGTAAAACCCTAGCATGAGGCAAGATTATTTGATCCACTGCATTCATAGCCTGCAGGTAGATGCGTGTCAACAGATGTTACTTGAACCAATGTTTGAACTTACATCCTAGCATGTCGTTAGTGCCACTGCAAACCATGAAGGCCTGCTGATATGCAAATAGCCTCCATGAAAATATCCAGAGCTGACCAGACTATACAGTCAAACACCCTGTTAACGCGAAATCGCTTAACACGAAATCCTGTTTAATTCGAAATAAAAGCAGTTCTCCATACGATGAAGCTAAACTTAATGTTAATTAATTCGTTTAACTGGAAATCTCACACAATGAAATCCTATTTAAGGCGGAAAAGATTTTTCTCTTTAAACCACTCTTCTTTTTTTTTTGATGAAAGCTTGCAATGTTTCCTATTGGCAGCAGGAATAATGAATCATGTGCTTTAAATAATTTTAAAAAGATGGACACATTACAAAAAAAGAAAAGAAAAAAAAATGCTTTAATAAAAATTTAAAGCAAAAATCAATACCATACTTCCTTATATAAGTCAAATAAATAATAGATTACTGGTAAATACATTTACTTTTTTTGTTCCTAATGAATATCTTGTTAAACAATGGTATTGTACTAATACTAAATATAAGCATTGCAATGTAAATGTGCTAAAGAACAACAGTATTAAATACACATATAGCTGGTAATTTTAAATCTGTATTGATTAGATAAAAAGGTTTTTAAATGGTTAACACGAAATTCGCTTAGCGTGAAAAAGTTCGGCATCCCCATCGATCTCGCTTTATCCGGGTTTGGCTGTATAAGGAACAAGAATTTAAGGATGCAATTAACTCGCGACTTGCTAGCCTCTTTGCAAGATCTCTGAAATTCTATTTTCTCTGTTTGTATATATTTATTGTAAATAATTCTAGTAAAAATATGTATTTTTTACAAGAATGTAATTCTCATTTAAGCCTCTTTAAATTAAGTACTACTTTAAATCCGAGTCGCCTACTAGGTGGCTAGAAATATAAGCAACAAATATATTCTGGTTATGATTTACATTAATTGCACTATTATTTACATTAATTACACTACCTACCTGTATTAATTACATCTTGGACTCTCTTCTTATCTCTTAATTTTGCAGTACAAGATAATACTAGCCATATGTTGTTATTAGTGAGATTTTCTATCTATAATAATACACTGAAATAATACAAACTGCTTGACTCTAATATAAAATGAGTATAAAAAATAAGTATTGTTTATAATAGATAGTTTATAAAATAGTGGCCTCTTTCAAGTAATTAAGATGCATAAATAAAATTCTAGGTATTCAAATTGGATGTTATAGCATTCAGGTTTGAGTTTTTTACTATTCTCAATGATTGGAATAAACAGAACACATATTTTCAAATTGAAAATATATGTATTTATATATATTTTTATTTATTTAGGATAAAACGTGAGTCTCATCAAAAGCTAATTGAGAATGCAGTAGCTGAGAGGCAGCGTGTAAGTTCCTATTTATTGTTCATTAAGTTACTTTTATTTTTACTGATTGCTACTTGAATTTCTCTTTAGACTGACATAAATTTGTATTTTAGTTCAGTAGTTTGCTGGATAAAAGGAAACGAGAACTAGAATTGCAACATCTAGAAGTGAAGAAACAGTTAGAAGACGAAAAAAATAAAGTGAGTTGCATGATTTGTATTAAGTTTTTTTAGTTTTGTTTTGGTGAAGTTAATATTTAAGTGTGAAAAGTGATTGGATATGATTATTTAAACTTTTATTTATTTAATCATTCTTTTGTGTTACAAAAAATTAAAAATTTTATTTTATTTTATAATTTCACTTTTTTTTAATTCCTGTTTGGTCCCTTATGAGAACTAGAAACAGGAAGATTTAAAAAATTTAACTTGTGTGGTATGCCGCAAATTTTGTTAACAAAGGCAAATGTAACAGTTCTGCAGAAATGTGTATTTTCGCTTTTTTTATCAAAATTTCGATCATTTCCCAGATCAGTTCAAATCCGTAGTAAAATCTGATGGGAGAAGGGGGTCATGTGCTTGCTTTCAATTCTGACATCAGCGTAACCCTACCTACATTCGGATCTCCTGTGTGATTACCACTTTTGCAGCGCCTACAAATAATGTTATATTATTTTCTGCCATAATTTAATGGGGCTGATCGTTGTATTGATTTCGTGATGCATAATATTAAAATTTTAATATAAATTTCAATTAAACATGTTAGTCCTGATTGTCAATTTTTTCTGTAGAGTCCTTGTTTAAAATTGTAATTTTTAACTGCAATTATAAGTGATATTATTATTTTTATTTTAGCTTCACTTACGATTTTACATTTTAGCCAGAGACATAAATAATAGTTTAAATTCAAAAATTAAAACAACTTTTTGCATTAGTTGAAATGTAGCTTAAAAATTAGATAACTGGATTAAATTAAATTTGCCTGTTTTTCACCATTTTTTAAAGTTTGTTTGACTTTAAAATTTTGGCTGGCTTTCATCGTTGTTTTAATTGTTTTTTTTATTTGGCTGTCGCAAACTGTAGCTGTTTGAACTGTAGCAAATGCTTTCTACGACTTCAATTGCAGTTAGGAAGATTTAAAAATCATTAAGAATTAAGTGCCACTGTTTCTAGGAACATTTCAAAATACAGTAAAAGCCCTATTATCTGGTATTCAATCAACCGGAATTTTTTGAAAATCAAGTTTGGCTTGAAAATTGGCATTATTTTGCCAAAAAATGGCGATAAGTCGCCAATTTTTTAATTTTTTTTAATTTTATTTCATTTGAAATTTTGAAGTTTAGTGTTGTTTTTTTTCTCTTTATTTTGATGGTTTTTAATTTGTAATGGCGAAATAGCTGAATTTGCACTGATTAGAAATGAATATATTATCATAAAAAGTGACTTTTTTTTTATTCTGGTTTATCCGGAATGCCGAAGTTCTTATTCAAACAACTGTGAATTCTCAGTAAAAAACCTAAATATTCTTAATGGGAAATTTTTTTTCCCGAAATATATCCAGAAAAATACTTATACTGTGATTATTTGCCGAATCTATAAACAAATCTAGCTTGTTTCAATTGTATAAGAAAGAGGGTTTCGTAATCGAAATTCTATTCACAGCATCAGGAAAACGTTCTCCAGTCGATTATTTGGTTTATAAAAAATTCTAATAAAAAAAAAACTTCTCTATTTAATCTTGCATTGTTTATTGCATAAAAATTTATATTCGTTTCCGGAATATGTGTAATTTGTATGTGCTTGTACGGAATCTATAAATCTATGGACTACTTTTATTGTAATTATAAAAAAGAAAATGATTTTCTACTTGAAATTACGTTCTCAACTGTAGACGACAAAGTGTAATTAAGAAATTCAAAATTTGTTAATGGTTTGACCAAATCCCGGATAAAATTAATCATTCGGTTTGTAGGCTAGATCTACATATGGAACATGCATTTCACAAAAATTTTTAAAATCATGTATTACAGATAACATTCTATTCCATACAGTATCGATGCATCCATAATTCTTTTATACCCGCGATTTAATTTGTAAATTTTCAGCCGCATCCGGAAAATGTGCAATTCGGCCGGATTCAACTATTCTAAACGTTTTATTTTTTTATCACAAAATATTAGTTTCTCACGATCAATCAGAATAAAACATAATTGCATCCATTTAAATGCATTTCCCCCTATAATCCCAATCAAAGTTTGGATTTGTAGGCTAGTCAACCATTTTGTACACAAAACGTAAAATGTTTATTTTTCTTTTTTGTGTACAAAAAGTATGGGTTATATTTTATTGTATACTATTGATGTGTTTTGCAATCAATTAAAAATAAATCTGTTTCGCTTTAATTTTATTGTAATAATATTTTTAGATTAGCCGACAACCAGACAATCAAATTCAAAACTTAATAGTCCGTAAATTATCCAGAATTTCGGGGCGATTTGCATTACAATTCTTGTATTCCTTTTTTCTATACAACATAATAGTCGATCTTTGAATATGAAAGTCGTCTTCCCGAGCATATATTTTACTTTAGGGTACAAAGTAGGTTGTGTGTGGGGAGGGGGAAGGCAATGGAATCACCGGGGTTTTCAAATACAAAAGCTACTTTTCCAGAATCCTCGGAATCTGACCTTGAAAACGCACACAAGAAAACTCCCCCTCCGGAACTGAAATAGCGATAGTCCACTTTGTCCGCCCGGCAACACAAAAATTTAGAATCGGTACAATCAAGAGACCTCTCTATTTTTTTTATTTACATATTTTACAATGCTTAATCTTTTTTTTTTTTTACGGAATTTCTGATATAAAAATTATTTAATTTTGGTAATATATTTCTTATTATAACCGATTATAAGAGTAAAATATAACATTATTTTAACTAAAAAAGCTAAGTAGAATATTTTTTAAATATTCCGGTTGTGATGATTTTAATGATAGGTGACATCACTAGCGTTATTTGCCATTTAAATTTGGCAAAAAAACATCGACATTCAATTAACCGGAAAATTCGGTTATCCGGAAATCCTAATTTCCCGGCGATTCCGGAGAATTGGGCTTTTACTGTATCTTGGAATTAAACATGAATGTTCCAATTTTTTATACTTCAGCTGATTTTAGTTGTTTATGATTTGAGAAATAAACTGAATATTACCTTCGCACTGGTAATAATTGTGGCTTAAGTGCAGTGCTATTGAAGAGGGTTCAAATCCCATTCCAATGCTGAAACTAAGTTGATCAAAAGCTTCAAGCTAATCCAGACGTTCTTTGCCCAGTAAAAAAATTTCAAGTGTAGTTATTTAAGTCCTAGTGTTTGAGTAAAGAGCAATCCCTAGCATAGTGCACTTTTTTAAATATAACTCCCTTGGTGAATTGAACCCTTTTTTAGTGTTCTGTACTGCACAGTAAAAAATAGAATACTTATAGAATTGCTTCTGATTGCAAGTCCATCAGAAATATTCAAATTGGAATTACATTGTAACTTTTTGAATGACTTCAATGAAATTTGACACACAATTAGTTCATACTCAGTGTGTGAATATTTGCACTTAAATGACTTTTTACCTTTGTATCTTGTAAAAACATACGTTTGGCAGATAATCAAGGTTGGGAAAATATGGCATAAGACTGACCTGTGTCCAATCTTTGTCTATAATTATTTATCCTTCACTATCCTTTAATACATTTTAATTGACCACTCTAGTCGCACGAGCTACTTCAAAAAGAATTCCAAGCCAGAATTTCAAGGCTAACAGTGAGCTCTGAGCTGCCCTCCCCCCGCTTGAGTCCAGCATCAGAAGCTGTCGAAAGAACACCTTTATGAAACTTCTACTCAGGTTAGTGTATAAAGCTTAATATTTCTTAATCTGTTACAGCAAGGGTTGTGTTATTCATACAATTCTTATATGTGCTTAGAAGGATAATTTTTTAATCATTCTTAGGTAGATAATGAGATTTTAAAAGTCATTTATATAAAAGTCCTTAAAATAACAGTATGCTGAAATAGGGTATATATGTTAAAAATGGGGTCGGGTCAAAAAGGTAATATCAGGGAATTCGGTAATTCTGGAAAAATTGGGAAATTTTCGAAAATTTGCATTCAGAAAGTTTAATTTCTTCTCCATTTGTAAAATTGAGAATTTTTACCAGAGCAAGGATTAGATTTGTATAGTAAAAGTTAAAAAGACATTGAGTAGTCAATGAAATTTAAATTATTTTTCCTCTGGACCTGTTGTTTATGCATGGAAAATATGCAATTTTTAAATTTTTTTTTTATTGCAAAGGTCTTCTCATAACTTAACCGGCTCTTAATTATGGTTTTTAAAATGTTTATTTTTACACCATTTGGTTCGTCTTTAAAATTACATATTTTTATATCATTCTGTTTAATTTCATAGGATAGGATTTAGGATCTAAAATTAAAAAGATTATCAATCCCCATTAGATTGAATTTATATCCTCATCTAAAAAACCTTTGTGATTGGCAAGAAATATTTTACTTGAATAAAAATTAAGGGTATGAAATATTGCACAACTTTGAATTACACTATAATACTGTAAATAAAAATACTAATACACTAAATACTTAAATTATATATGGAATAGTGTTATTACCATTTTCATTCATTTGAAAAAAAATTACCAGTTTATGATATTTTTGGCTATAATTCTTACATGGGCAAAAAAGAATTGCCAATTTGGCAATATACTTTTCAATAATTCTTACATTATTCTTTCTTGTAAGTGAAACAGAGGAGAGAAGAAAAACTGTTGTTGATGAGCAATGCTCAAGGGAAGTGAACTCTGTGTTAAAAACACTTTTTTTACCCTTTTATAGCATTTTTATGGGAATTCAGAGGTGAAGATAATTAGAGCACCTTAAAAGGTATTACCATAGCGATTTTGATTAAAATTTGTAGCGCTATTTTTTAGCAATTGCTGAAAACATGATGTTTTAATTTTTTGTGCTTACACAATATTGGCAAAAACCTTAGACAGGTTCTATGGTCACCCTAACCAGTACACTAAATTAAAAGGTCAATTCATTCGGAAGTTGTACTGACCATGTACACATAGACAGAAATTTTTTCAAGCAACTTTTTTATGGTAGGATATTCCAAAATGTGGAGAAATGAAGAAGAAAAAATTTCGATCAAAAACAATACTTTTGTTGCCCTATTTTGACATGGATAATTGAAAGTAAAAAAAAAAAATTGTACGTAAAACTTCTGGCTCTAGGAATTAGAGTTTTTGTTATCTTATACTGATTTTTGAATTATGAAAGAGAAATTGTCTCCCACCTGCTATTCTTTCTAAATGTGATTTTTATATATTATAAATTGAATTATTTGTCATAAATCAAGTACATATTTTATGAACTTAGCTGAATTCCCTGAACTGTACCTGGTACTGCTGGGTACAATGTTGTTCGATCCATTACATGTTATGAGCAAACCCATTTTCGTACCTTATCCTCAATTATTTAGCACTTTAACTACAAAACATAGAAATGAAATTATGTTTCTGTTTATCAAGATTAATCGAGATACCTATAGAAATTATCTTGGTCAAATTGGTTCCATTGATTTCAAGTTTCATTTATCCTTGATTTCTCTATTTTAACCAAAAAACAATCCGGACCTAATTGATTCAGTAGACCTCATCATACACCAGAAAAAGGGATATATGTGGTTTTTCAAAATATCATGCAGTCATCTTTCTCTTGTTTTAAAAGTCAAGTGTGCAAAAAAATTGCATCAAGATCAGATAAAACTGTCAACCCAACCAACCAAACAGACATATAGTTTATAGATACTAATATCAATTACTATTTATTCAACTTCATTTATTCAAACATTTTTATATGAAAACTTATTTAAAAAAAAAAAAAAAAAAAGTAATAGCTGGCTCAATAATTGTCAATCTCAATAACAGCAATTTTTAACTGCATTTTCTATTAGATAATCCACCCAGATGCAAAATCCTCTTATTTTAAAGTTAGTAATACCAGCTTACAAGTTTTTATGCTATTTGCTACATTTTTTTGTCAAATGATACCCTAGGTTTATTTACGCAATTTTATTCTTTTCAATGGATACCAAAGTAATAAAATCTTACCTTGCTAAACATTTTGAGCTAAAGATATAATAAAAGATAAGTTATTCTCTTATAAAATATGCATAAGTTATTAAAACATATTTTTTATTTTTATCAGAGAGACAGCCTTTACTAAAATTGAAAAAATAACAAGTTTAAAAAATGCAAAATTATATCTGAAATATAGTTTTGCATTCTTTAGTTCATCCAATCATATGTCTATTGGGAAACTATCGTCCAACTTTTTTAAGTGTTCAAGTCTTCTTATATCTCATCTAGGCAAATATGTCTCAATAACAATCTGATGAAATTTGTTTGTATTGTTCACGTTTCTAGTTATTTTTATATGCTGTAAAATTGAATTTTTTCTATAGGCAGTGGAGCAGCCAGTATTACCGATTGAAAAAGCGTCCCTGCCTTGTACCATCTACAGAACAACGTAATCCATCCGCCAGAGGTCAGTCTGAGGTCACATAACCTCTGCGACCTTGCACAACCACCGCAACACACATGTACAGTTGTTATTGTTCTCTTCAATTACTTTACGCAGTATTCAATGTTGATTCCTCTCTGATGGTTGTGGTTTTTATTGTTTTCTTCCCTTCTATATCCTGTTCCATTTACAATAATAGACTTTTTGTCGAGTTGAGTTGTAATGTTAAATGTCTGCCTGTAGGGATGGTGACTGCTCTTGGATGTTCCGAATCGCTCATCTTTTTATATATATATATATATATATATATATATATATATATATATATATATTTGTAAATTGTAATCTTTCTGTAAAAGGTATCTTTTTGTTTCAATATCTAGATTTAATTTAAATGGCATTGAAAATTTTAATGTGGAAATTAGGTTGTATTCAATATCAATTAATGTTTAAATATTTTTCATCAATCCTTTTATATAAATTTTTCTGTAAGTTTGGTGTTGCTATAAAAATTATAAGTTTTTTTTTATTTATTTATTTAACTTAATTTACTTTAATTATTCAACCACATAGCCTAAAAAAATTTAATTTTCAAGGAAATGTAAAAAAAAAATAAAAAAATTATGAAATTATTTATTAATACATCTACTTTTTTAAAAAAAAAAAAGTCATATTAAAAAGGACAATTTCTAATATGACTTGAAAATGATGCTTGTAATAGTTAAAACACCAATGTTTTGTTGCCACAAAGTTAATAGTGATAATGGAATGCTAGTGACTTATTTCTGTTATAATAATTATTTTGAAGATGGATGTATTCATAAAATTTACCTTAACCTCTTTTCTATAAAGAAGTAGATATATAATAATTTAAATTTTGTATTTCATATTTCATAAAAACACTCTTTAAAAATGCAAGTCCCTTCAAGTTGCTTGCTAAATGAACTGCGTTGAGCATTCCATTCCACAAAATTTGAATATTCCTTAAATATATTATTTACTTTGTAACTTGTGTTCTCATTTTGTGTGAGCAGCAACCATCCCTTATATCAGAGGATATTTTGATAGTCTTCAATGACGAAGAAGCCATAATAATTTTGTAGATATTGAAATTTAATGTGATATCTGCGATATTTTCCGGTCGTGGTCTCTTCCGAAGTCAGCTCACCACAAAGAAGCTATTACTCGTGTATTTTAGACTTGTTCCTGTATTTAAAGGACAGTTTAGGTATTATTTTGTAGATCACTTTCATACGTACTTGTAATATAGAGCAGAAAGTCGGGGTATTGACGAATTGCAGATTTGTCCTTTTCTATTTATCATTAGTCACCATTTTGAGGTGCGTATAGGTGCGTTGATTGTTGACTTGAATTCATAGTGTTTAGTTTTTTCATCTCCATTACTTTTTAGTGTTTGTTATCTTGATGTGAACACTTTATCAGTGCTTTGAATCGCATATGTTGAGTTTTTAATGATTGTGTACCAAAAATGGCAAAGCTTGTGTCGATTAGATATAGTTTAGTTAGTCATAAAACTTACTTTTCTCTATAATTGAAGTCGTCCAACAATGAACAAAATGTGTGAACAGCAATGCTCAATTTATATAAAATAAAAAAAATAAAAAATTAGCTAGAGTAAGGAAAATGTGGTATGTCTGTTTAATTGCAAAAGAACTGCCCATTACTATTAGGTTTTTTATATTTAAACTCTGTGACTATTTGTAATGAGATGTTGATAAACCTTTAACAGTAATTGACAGATTATTCCTATTTCAAAGGTATGTGTTCAGAATTAATTCCTTTACAAACGATTAATCAAATTTTAAGGTTTGCATTAGCATTTGTGCACAAGTTTAGAAAATTATTTTTTCTTCAAACTATTTGTGAAAGGTTTCAATGTAATTATTTAACTGCACAATATTTTACTCTCTTATTCAGAAGAAAAAATATATATTACCAGGCATGTTTAATTAAGGAAAATTTCAGTTAGGATTGTAATTTTTAAGGCATGTCTGGCAATACAAAGATTCATGCCTGTCTGGTTTTTTTTTTTTTTTACGAGTGAGTTCTGCAATAAATTCTCAAATTTGCATGCATGAAAATAGTTTATCTTTGTTACAAACTGTTTTATTATTGATATTTATCCTGTTATTTAGTTAAATTGTCATTTATAGTTGAAGCTCATGAGGTTTGGAGAATTTCTCAGTTGTATCATTAATTTTTTTAATATACCTTTGAGAGGAAAAATTTTCCAATTATTTTAAATATAATTCATTAGTTTCTCAAAATACTTATTGTGGCTATGTCTCTATCAATCTATCAATGAGTAATGTATGGTATCATATCCGATATCTATATCAAATTGAAGAGAATAATAATCTCCTTATAGAACATGATATTTTTTCTCTTCAAACATTTCTTTATTATGTATCCATTTAAACTGCTTGCTTAAAAAATAAAAGTGCAATGCATCCTTTTCTAATTGGCAGTATTGACCAAAAAAAAGCCCCAATGCTTTATGGAAAGGCTTTTTAATCGACTTTGCCGTTTTTGGTATAGTGTTATGATTTTCTTCTAAATGTATTTGAAACTGATACAGAGGAATGTATGTTAGATTTTAACTTTGAAAGAAAATGTGTGCCATGTTGTTGTTTAAGTATAGTTGAAGACCAATAGTTAGACATAAAGAAAAGCTGCAATAGGATCAATACATAGATCAACGAGAAATGGACATAATTGGAATATAACGGAAGGCATTTTGCACTTTTTTTTTTTTTTTTGTTAAGAGACATATTTAATAAATATTAAAAGTATACATATTTTTCGTTATAAAAATATTTAATAAATATTTAAATGTATAAGTTAGGTTGTTATTGAATTTTAATTCCTTATTGATAATGTATATGGTTAGATTTTCTTTTACTAAGTATATTTGAGATAAAAAGAACATGGTACTATTTTAATATAAATACACAGTATAAATATTTTATTTCGATTGTACATTCTTGTACTTGTTCTATTTCATAAAAAATTAATTTAATTTGATAAAAACGATTAACAAATCAGTAGGAATTCTAAGGTATGAAAATCGATTGTATTTATTATAACTGAAAATGTAAAGTTGACACACAATTTAATGTCCTATTTTTTGCATTTTAACTTGTTATAATTTTAGTGCCATTTATAAAATATTGTATTTTTAAACAGAATATGGAACAATTTTTTTTTCCAACAATGTCCATTTCTTCCTCATCTTTTGTGCCAATTCAGTAAGGCTACATACTTAGAAATAAAACTATTTTTTGAATTGTATAATTGCAACTATTTAAAGATAAACTTGATTATTTTAGGTAAAAAACAAGAACATAAAAGTTTATTCATGAATATAGATAATATAATATTTAAAAATATATATATACACATTTTAAAAAGTATTTACGAGTCTACAAATTATGACAGAATATATCTAGGTACTATTACCATGTAAAATTTTTCATATTTACAAATAGTTATTCTAGCAGTGTGTTATATAGATAGAGGAATATAAAGCTGTTTTATAAGGATAAGCTTAGAGAAAGTCAAACTATCTTTCTTGCATTTTGATTTTTAAGTAATAGAGACTATTTTATCAGCCTTTGAATAGTAGTTTTGGTAAAGAAAGAAATTTTAATTTTTAATGTTTTACATAATTTGTTTTTTATTCAGTATTCATTTATTGCGTAAATTGAAAATTACTTAATTAAAATGCTAATTATACTCAAGTTTCCTTGTATTGTTCCTCAAAACTGGATTTATCGAAAGTTCTTCTCTCCGTGTGGGGATATTAGGCCATTGACCCTTCATTTATTATGTTCCAAGAAAATTAATAGATTTAAATTTTAGTAAACTATGAAATTAACACTTAGAATAAAGTGTGGCAATAGACATTTTAGTTCTTATGATACTTGATTCTTTTTAAAACTAAAAATGTTCTAAAAAATATATGAAGTTGCTTAAATTAGCTCTATATACCAGTAAAAATGGTTTTAAAGACTTTTAATGTGTTACATTTTGTGTTAAGAACTAAAAACATTAAATTCTAGGTAAACAAAGTTGACCGTGAGTTTGTATCAATCAATTTATTGAAACACTTGTCAAATTTGGTTGATAAATCACTATTGAGCTCAGTATCCTGTCAATTTGTGTTATATGCATACTAGCATATCTTTTGCATGTGAATACTTGATTAACTACCGTTTTATTTCTTCATATGTAAACTTAGCAACAAGTTAGCTGGTATTTTTGACTTTCTGGCTTTGGTGTTGGTTTCATTGTTATCTTATTAGTGTTTGATTTCATAACACAGTATTACAATGAATATGTATATTTAAAGGCCGTTATTGTGTATACAGTCAATGGCTCATTTTGTTGGGTTTCTTTCAAAAAATTAATTTATTATCAGAGATGTGTTATTGTTTTTAAGTTATTTTGAAATTTTATTCAGGTTTAGGTGTTGCTTAAAGTATGCAAAAATGAATAATTATTAAGGCTAACAAGTATTTGCAAAAAAGCTAAACTGCATGAATTAAAAATGCATTATTGAATATTTTTTTCAATTAAAATATGCAAATTCCTTTCAACTTTTATTATAAAAATTTATTTGGCATGATTTAGCTAGCAAACTTCAATAAAAGTTCTTTAAAATTATACAACCTTACCTGTGATCCTTATGTACAGTTTGTTTCTTTTGTGTATGTCTTAAAATGAAATTCACTATTGTTTTTATTGCCATGCCATACTTTCACTCAATTAGCAGTGAAAGTTTAGTGTGATGTGAATTGTTGACACATATAATGCTTGTTCAATTTGTTAAGTTTTAATGTTATTTGTATGCAGCTGTTTCATATGATCATTAACTATATATGTTACACAATTTACTTATTTTATTTTTACTATGCTTAAATTGTGCATTACCTTTGTTATGTATTTTGGTAATGTGAAAAAGCATTATTTAAAGTATATTTTCTGGTGCATTTTTTCATAACTACTTTTGTGCTATCAAGTTTATTGCAGAAAGTAATTGCACATTTATTTGCCATATACATATCTGCATTGCACATTAATTATTTTCACACAAATGCTTTTACGTGCTCACTTGTTGAATTGTTTTTTATTAACATGTATATACTTTTAAATGCATTTTATTCTTTATAATACATTTCTATTGAAATCACAGTACTTTGTGGTTCTTGAAATTTGTTTAGTTGGGAATATTTTGAAAATCACTGTTATCTTTGCATTTAACAATGATATGATGATTAAAACTAGGACCTAAAATTGATAACAGCATAAAGAAAATTCTAATAATCAAAAAGAAAAGTATTGTTATATGACACTTAGATCTCACTAAATCTTATTGGAAAACTTTATGTTTTTATGTATAAAGTTACCTTACTATTGATTGATTTTTTATAGTGTTTTTCATATTTATATTGAATAAATCAAAAGTAGTTTTATTTTATTAATTCAATCAGAGATTTAAACATTAAAAAATAATATAGAATATAGTTGAATTTTTATCTAACAAGTTATTTCAATATGAAACTATTTATGTCGAAATATTTTATTATTTTTACTTATGTGTTCCATAATCTGTATTTATAAATATCTTCTTAGTTCAGTCTATAATTTTATACTCTGTCCCAATGAAAACATTTCTTGGGGAGAAGAAACTATGCATGCATTATTTATAAATAGCTAAAATGTAGCTCCTTTTGAATTTTAAATTTCTAGGATTGTATTTATAGACTATTTGAACAATTTTACCTACCAGAACAAAGCAGAGATATTACTGTTTTTAAATGACTGAAATTTTATTTAAAAAATTTTCATTGCTTTTAAGATACTCGAAACAGAACCTTACTAATTTACCCAACCTATTAATAGAACCTGAATTCTCGAACAAAATGCCTGAATATATTCAATCACAGTAATTTTTTAATCAATTTTACTTTCTAAAAATATTTTATTTTTCAACTTGGGGATCTATATTTTAAGTATAATGTTGTATTAATAAAATTTATTGTACTAAAGTTATTAAAATATAGTAATTGAACTCTTAAAATTCTGTGAAAGTTAGCTCATGGCATAGTTTTTTTTTATAATTACCTATACTATGTTTGAGATGCATATTTTAAAAATGATTAAAATTCGGCAGGTTTTTTAGGTTACTGTATTTTGTTTTGCAAATATATTTAAAAATTTAACTTCAACTATACAAGTTCAACCCATATTGCTTTTATAGTAATGCAGTAAAAAAAAGGACTTAGTTATTAATATACCTTGTTTAACATTTCATTTTTATATTTCTTATAAATAGCAATATGAGTAATATTTGTATTCTTTCTATTTTTAACAAGTTGTTTAATAACCAATGGGGTGCAAACTTTAAAAAATAATCTATCTATTTCCATAAAAAGTTTGTTTCTCCAAGATACCTTCTTGCAATGAAGTTTAGTCTTACAGAGCTATAAAAATGAACATGATGTTTATGTGAAATTGCATTTCAAATGTTTTTAATATTTTTTGTTCTGTGTATAAACAACTTCAAGAGCTTTATTGAATATAAGTTAACATACATTTCTTACATATTATACAAAATAAACATCGAGGCACAAGTAGCATTTACTGTAGTGTTCATAATAACTCCTAATGTGAAGAGTTCTTATTTGCCTATTGTCCAAAGTAATATCTAATAATATTACCCAATTTAAAAAAATCTGTCTATCTTTGAGCTTGAAAATTTTGTGGCATTTAAAATTTCTCTCAAGTTTAACTTTGTCTTTTTTTGTTCACTCTTAGTTGTATGGTATAAAAAATGCAGTTGTAGTTAAAAAAAATAAAATATTTTGGTACAATAAAATTAACTATCCTGAACTAACATCAAACTGCATTATGGTGCCTAAGTACAAGGAAATTTTGTCTTGCATTACATGATAATGCTCTTTCCTGACCAAATAGAATATGAATTTAAAAAAATAATCGAATTGATCATATGAAATATATTGACTTCCATTCAATTCCTTATGTAGTTTTTCTACTATATTATAATTTTCTAAAATATTCTATATACATGAAAGAATGATGAAAAATACTGGTAGAAATAATGTGATTCCTTAAACTAATATTTATCTGCAATGTTTTTTAGCTTAAAGTTAGTATTTGAAGTGGTTCTTGTAGTAACATGCATAGTTTTACAATTATTGAAAAATACATAACTCAAAGAACCAACTCTTGATATATTTTTTAGAAAAATTACTCATAAGTAGTTAAAGTTATCAAATGTTTTTGTATATATTTAATTACTTAGTATCAAAATAATTTTGTTAAAACTAGTTGCCAAAAAACAGTCTGAATTAACCTCAGTTTGATAACAGTTGGAGTATTTAATCAATAAAACGTTTTTTACATCATCTGTGAATCCTGATAAAAAATAAAAAAAAGTCAGCGATTTTTTTCTAAATGAATTGAATTTCTGAAAATCAGCACTCAATATTATTTCTATCACTTATTCTCTTTTCAAACAAGTTCAATTTTAATATGTTTTACAATAGGGGAGTAACCTTTTCTAACTGATATTATCCACTCTTTACCAATATTGGCTTTAAAGTTAATCTCCTTAATTGCTATCTTTCTCTTTCAGAAATACAATATTAGTTTAAAATAAAATGGGGGGAAATATTTGTATTGTTTATTCCAGAAACCCCATAAATGTGGGCAACTTTAATGCACTTTTTTTATATTGCATATCTAGAAAAACTTATTCTGCTGACTAGGGTTTCTTAAATAAAAACTTTTACCTTCTAGGCTATCATCTAAAAACTTGATTTCCCTCACAAATAATTCAATATAATTACCAAAAACTCAATTTTGGCAAAATATGACTTGTAGGGTTTCTGAAATAAACTATACAATTATAAATAACATGTTTCATCCTCCAATGCAAAACATTTTTTTTTTTTTTTTTTTTTTTTGTATATTCCCATTTCTTATTGTGATAAAAACGATGAGACGAAGTTTTAAAAATCACAGCTCAATTGTATTAGATGCATTTTACTTTCAATGCTCATAATTTGTATATTGATAATTATTTTGTTATTCATGTAAATGCTGCTTTATGTTTAGTGAAGTTACTCAGAATGTGTGTCAGTTTAGTTCTTTGTATAAAGACAGCAATGTCACGATGTTGAATTTACAAATTTATCAAATCTTGAACAATATTTACTGAACAAAGTTTTTAAGATATGGTTTTTGTTATCAGCTTTTAATAGTATCAAAAGTATATTTTGAGTAAACTTGAAAAAGTTGTTTAAATTTTAAACATAGCTTCACTAATATATCAGTTTTTTTAAGGTATACTTCAATTTTTCTTTTAAATCATTCATACATAATAGAGAAAAAGCTCGTCCATTCTCAACCTAGAATCAACAACTTGTGTGTTTCCTTAATAAATATAATAAAGAATATAAATAAAATAGTGTTTTAAATAAGTTTTTTTTCTTGCAGATTCAACAAGCTATGCTAAACACAACTTTAATTCTGTCAGATAAAGCTGTGTTGTGTAAGATTAGCGTTTTTAAAATTATCTTTTTTATACTGCTTATCATATTTATGCAAGAACTCATGTTGGGTGTATCTTAATTATTTATTTGTTAATAAGAAATGAGTCCATTTAATCTTTTCAGATTTGTCATTTGTAAATTTTGTACATTAGTTGAAAATGTGCAATGAAAATTATTGTAATCAAAGGATATAACCCTTTGAAACTGTTTCTGTATTATATAATGTCAGTCAGTTATTTTATTTGGAATTTTAATACATGAAATGTTATAACTTGTCATAAAATTTATAGTTGAATATGTCATACAGTGCCCTCTTAAATGAAACATGTGCTCCTTTGTTTGCTTATTCAACAGCTAATATTTTCCATGTTTATGTTGTCAACTCTTCATGTTTTTTCTGGGTATCAATTGAATGAAATACCAGCCTTGAAAAATGAGTCATCGAATTTCGGAATGGTGCATATTTTTGTGATGAGAATTGTGATGACTATTTATCTATGCACATGTACAAAGTGACATTCATGGAAAATAAAATTTTTAATTTAAAAAGAATTTAGTTTATTCACTAATCACTGCTACTAAACTTTTCAATTGTTTGAAACATGGTGCAGATATAATACTATTATTGGGAAAAAATTTCTACCGGCTGACATTAAAATTAATGGACTTCGGTAAACAAAAAAAAAGTAGCCATAATTGACAACACTTTTCCTGTGAAAATTTTTATCCATTTCTAATTGAATTTTATACACTTATAAAACTTGCCAAGGGCTTAGACAATTATCAAATGCCTATAGCTTTTGTGGTTTCGACAACACATTGTTTTTTGTTCTTTCAAAGTCTGGCAACTTCAGTACATATTCATAATATGGCACTGGCATATTATAAAATTGCCTAGAGTGGTTTTGTAACTGCTGACATTAAAATAATTAGAATTCTGTAAAAAAAATTTAATAGACATACAATTTTAAAATTTCCTTCATAAAGTTTAAACAATATAACTTGCATGATCAACATTTTAGCACATTAAATATAATTATTTTATGAAGCCAAACTTATGTAAACTGTTTTTCATACTGACCATAACCTAAATTTTGAGAAATTACTTTTATTTAACTATCCTTTAAAAACAATTATTTAATTGAAATTTGGGGTGCAGGTTAACATACTATAAGCTAAGTCACTGCAAATTATTTTTTCCTTTACTTTAAAAAGAGAGTTCTAATCTAATTTTAGAATTCATGGAATCTGGATTGCTATAATACTGGTCACATTCACGTTTTCTCCTTAAATCCAAGTAACCTTTCAATTAATAAATTTTATAATAGAATTGTGATTGCTAATATAAAGCTATTTTTACAGAATTTAAGTTGATAATTTTGCACAAGAATATTATATTATATGGATGGTGATTTTTTAAAGTTTGTGTCTCTTTCTGCTTGTAAGCCGAAGTAAATTAGAAGCAGAGATGTAGGGATTCAGAACATAAAAAAAATCTTTCTAAATTGGTCAACAAAAGTCTCACCGAGATATAACCTAATATCCCAATTTTGAGAAAAAATATAAATTGTCAACACTTGCTGTGGAAACACTTCCAGTCAAGATTTTTGGGCACTTTCTGTTGAATTTTTGAGAAACTTGCTAACCATAGCTTGAACTTTAATTTGGCATATAGCATAGCATTTGTGGTTTGAACTGTGCCAGTTTTTTAATTATTAAAAAATGGGTTAATTTAATATAACAAGTATTGTTTTTGCTAGAAATATTGACCTTGGATGGCTACAAATGTATTCATATATTTTTCACACTGCAGTGGTATGTAGCAGTTGCATTTTTGACATTTTAAGGCAAATTCATCTCGAATCCTATTAAAAATAGTTTAATTCCATTTTAATGAAATTCATGTCATCTGTAGAAAACACAAATATATTTAAATTCAAGTGGAACATTGATAGATTCTAATTAAGTAAAATAGGTTATGTTTTAGTTCCAGTGTCTTCTAAGAGCACTACAGGCTTGCCATAGTCCGCGGAATTGAACCTATACCATTACATTGCTTGCAACCAGTTACGTCTTTAAGAAAAAGTATGTCAAGTGACCTATAGTGAACCTTTTTAATATACAACTTGCTTAAGTCCCGAGCATTGTCTGCCGACCAAACGGTATAGTGGTTAGCGTGCTAGTTTCTAGACCGCGAGGTTGCGAGTTCGAGTCTCGTGTTGGCATGGGTGTTTGTTAAATGTATGTTGGCTTGTCTAATGACGAATGTTTCGGCGCATTATAGCCCTCGTGTTGCTGACGGCGTCAGATAATCTGAATACAACCAACCAACCCGAGCATTGTTTAGGTTCAAACAGCAGTATTGCCGGTTATGCAGGGCTACAGCTGTTTGAGCCTAAGCAATACTATGCATTTTAGTTAGTACTCCGATTCAACTGCTAGTTATGAGCATACCCTCTTTAACCTCCTATCCTTGTCTCCACCTTAAGTACAAAACTTTGAAATTAAATTGTGTTTCTCCCGATAAACTACATCAGGGTTCCCACTTAAATCACAGAATGAAAATCAATGACTGTTAAGGACCTAATTAATGTTTTTAAGAACCTTTAAAAATTTATTTTCAGGCATCATGACTATATATAAATTTTTTGTAAAGTATATTCTACCTAAACATGCGCATGCGTAATACAAATACGTCAGAAAATTCTGATACAGTGCGGATAAGTGGCAGACAAGCGGGAATAGCAATTCTGAGTTGCATTTTTGTAAATTTTTCAGTTGAACAACATACACAAAAATTAAGGACCTCTAAGCATTTTCAAGGACTTTTAAGCATTTTCAAGGCCTTGAAAACAGGTTTAAAAATATTAAGCTCTTTTAATGACTTTCAATGACCGTGGGAACCCTGTACATTTGTCAAGATACCTAAAGAAAAATCCTGATTCGAATTGATTCAATGCCTCTCAAATAATGATTACATATTCAATTTCACCACCTTAACTGCAAAACATCAGAATGAAATTGTATTCCCTATAATTTGGATTCTTCAAAATACCTTTAGATTTATTTTAAATCTGGAAGTTATCATATTCCTTTAGGGATTAAAAAGTGGGAATGCGAGGGGGAGGGGATCAAAACACCAGCAGGTGATTTTCCACTTGTTCCAATGGAACATTAGAATAAAACTAGATACCAAGTTATAATTCTTATGGCTAACACAAAGATCAGCAGACCACAGCTCTTCTCAAAGATAGATAGATATGCTGCTCTTCAAATTCTGTGTAACTTAACCTAAGAATAAACTGATAAAATAATAAATTTATATTTTGTTTAAGTAAACCCACTATTATCATCCGTATCCAAAAGAGATGACAGTAAAAACCAAATAGTTGAGGGAAAAAAGTCCTGAGGACCAGTTAATTGAAGTCTTAGGCACAGTAATTAAAGAACTAGGGCAAAGAGACTGTTTTAGAAGGTCATAAAACAGGAGAAAAGTTTAGTCAAAACTATTAAAACAGCTCCGTATGATTGAGATGTATTGTCGCAGGAAATTTCCAGGAAAAGTGAAAATATTTAAATTCCTATACTTGCTTCTTTTAGTATATCAACATTAAATTATTTTTTACAGTTTTAATCATGCAAAAGTCAGATCCAAGGAATAAAAGACCAAACCATACATTTTCAAAGTAAATTAAATTTACAAAATCACAGCCAATAACAAGTTTCAACAGAAAAGCCTGTTCGAAAATTAAGCACTGAATGTACTTCAAATTATTAATATATACAGTCAAACCCCGATAAAAAAGAGTCGATGGGGCGCCAAAATTGTTCATGTTAAATAAATGAATTAACATCAAGTTTTAAGTATGGTGAACTGCTTTTACTTCGCCTTAAACAGGATTTCATGTTAAGCGATTTCAACTTAAAGGTTTGACTGTAGTAAGAAAACTAGTTTAAGTTTGAATGAATTTCAAATGATAAACTGGTCTCGGAAATTTATTATATAACTTACACAACATTAATATATAATTTATATTTACAAGCATGCTTCTTCATGGATGTTTTTTTTTCCAGAGAGGTACAGATGTAGTATAGAACTTTTCTTTGGCATAATTTATTTGGGAAGTATTTTTTGGATAAATACTGTTCCTGGCAACAGATTTTAAGTTGTATTTTATTTATTCAATATATGTCATTTATTTTAATCATTTAAGCACACACACAATTTTATTCACTTGTTTAATTTATTTTTTACATTTTTAATTCCAAATGTCCTACACTATATCTATTCCTAAAGAACATGTTTTTTATTTAGTACTTAAGCTCATTCATGCAAGAGTGCTGTAATAATAAATTAAAGCCATTTGGAAATGTGATAGCAAACATGGAAAAGACCACAAATTAAGATGTATACAACAAAAAGGCGATATCGCCAGCCTTTTAATGGGGTTCATACACATTGGAGAAAAAAACATTCCAGGAGTGTATTCCCAGAAGATACTTTTAATAATTTATAATCAAACAGCTTTAAAAACTTAACATACTATTAGTAATTTTCAGCATTGATTTACTCATTATAAAACATCCTGACAACTCAAGAGGAAACATGCAAAACTTTGAATTAACACATTTTATCTTATCTCAAAATATATCTATGATATAGTGGAAAGAAAAAAAGTCAACATTTAAAAATGAAACGAATTCAATATTTTCAATATAAAAATGTAACATGAGACACACATTTATTTTTAGTAGAGTTGCAAGTTAAATTTTCCAGGACACTAGAAACATTAAAAAAGTGTACAAATCCTGTTACAATAAATTACTCCCATAAGAAAGCTATCATTTTATAGTTTTTTAATAATTCTACATCTGATCAAGTCCTTGAACATTTAACAATACAAATGCATTCTTGAATATCTGATGAATCCCCTTCAGAAGCCACAGCCTCGCATTCATAACTTTCTGCAGATGCGGCTGGGGACCAGACAGTATCCGTATTCTGCTGTAATACAGACTTAAGTTCTGGCACAACTCCTGTAGCATCACACACACTCTGTTGAGACGGAAACGGAGCTTGGCCCCATCTTGCGGAAGAAGAGAAGAGACAAGGCTCTGGATTAGCTCAGGGAATGACAACACGTACTGCAACAGATTCCATTCTTCTTCTAACTTGAGAAGACCAAAATCAACATCCTCCAGCGGTAAAAGGGGAAAGTAATGGCCCTCTGCCACTTTTTCATCAAAGTTCTTAAACAAATTTGAGAGGCGAGCAAAATTGTACTGGACGAAAACGCCACTCTTTTCCCCCTCTCGAGAGCTGGGAGAACGGAGATTTAAGATACTGCAGTGGTTTAGCTTCAGGTAATCGAACTTTACTGCAGTATCGGTGAGGGAGCTTATTCGACAAGCCCAGGTTTTGTCGTCAGGGTTAAATGCTTCGTACTTGTGTGACATGGCCTTTTCAATTTCGAGTTTGTGCTCGTTGATGAAATCCTCAGCTGTAGCGCTTTTGTTGCCTTTGTTTTGAACACTTTGGTTAAAGACGTAGACTTGTACTGCATGATAGTTTTCAAGCATGTCTAATAAAACACCAGACTTGTAAATATTTCTGTTTTGTCCTTGGGATGCAATATGCAAAATGTAATCAGGCTTTTTAGGCATGTGATCATCAATTAGGTGCTTAATATAACATGTCCTGCGTAAGTCGTCAAAAGCGTTGTTTTTAGCAATGATAATGCCTTCAATAGCTTTTCCGTACTTGTCTATGAGACCATTACATATTATGTACTTATTGGCATCAAGGCATATATTGTCCTCGCAATGGGAATCGGATTTCCATTCCGATTTTTTAACCTCATTTTCTAAACATTGGCAAACATTAACAAGAGAACAGCTGTCAGAACAAACAAGTTTTGAAGCAGATTTAAAAATAGATGTGCATTCATTGTAGTAAACTTTCATTTTGTTTGCAGAAAGTATTGAAATGATATGCTCGGCCAGTAGAGTGTTTCGTAAATTATCAAAACTCTTCGATTTCTCAGTGTCACTCACAACTAATATTGATGAATTCAAATCCAGCATCCCATAAGAGTCGGAGAAATTAGACACCTCCATAAGAGATGCTTTATAAACGACATCCCTACACAAGCAAAGTATTAGGTTGAAATTAGAATCAACTTCTACACTTAAAACAGTAGAAATTTCTTGCAGCTTCTCCAGAAGTTCTTCGCTATTCAACTGAAAGAAATTGGAACTTTTAAGCGGGATAAAATAATCACCTTTCAAATAGATACTTCCCTTCATAATGTTAACTACAACTTGGGCTACGTTGGACATCCTGCTTATTTCATTAAAGACATTTTGCACTTCGTTTTTAAAGTTTGTAAAAAAATACGTCCGGTCCATTTTTATATGACTTAATCGTTGGGATTCTATGTCCTGAGAAAGCGACATTTTGAGAGCTAAAATAAATACAAAATGACTTAGATGAAAAATTAAAATAATAACTAAAGATTTTTGTTCCGTTTTCGATTGCGCAAGAAAATAGAAAAAAGTTAGTGTTTCACTTCAATTGAGTTAGAGATTTATAAAAAAAATAATATACAATAAAGTTTTTAAAGATTACGTCATAAGCAACTCATTACAATGAAACTTGGGTTGGTTGGTTGTTTCAGATTATCTGGCGCCGTCAGCAATACGAGGGCTATAATGCACTGAACCATTCGTCTTTAGACAAGCCAACATACATTTACAAACACCCAGCCTAACACGGGACTCGAACCCGCAACCTCGCGGTCTAGAAGCTAGCACGCTAACCACTATACCGTTTGGTGCGTTGAAACTTGGGTGTATGAAGTCATGATATCTTACTAATTTGTGTGGCTTTCATATTGTGAACTGTCAATCATAAAGAAAACAATTCATTTTAATTATCAGAAATACCTCTTTGTTTTTTCTAAACCTGTAGTAATCTGATGGCTACGTGGTGGCATAATATACTATAAAAAAGGTATAGTAGTATAGGGGGGTACTGACTGAATACAATAGAAGGGGGCGTGTCCACCTGTCAATCAACCTCTGGTTGAGGGGTTGTGGGAGTGACATCACTGCTTCATCTTGTTGGAGGAGGGTTTGAGGGGGTAATGTCATCGTCTTTTAGACTGGGGTTCGGGGGAATGACGTCATCATCTTAGACTGGTGTTCGGAGGGTGATGTCATCGTCTTAGATGGGAGGTTGGGGAGGGGTGACGACATCGGGCCATCTTCGTAGAGGAGGGGGTTCAGATGTGACATCATTGCCCTGTCTTCCTATTGGTCATGATGTCACTTCAGGTGCACACTGATTGGCTGTATATTACTTTAAAGTCAGGTAACGAACTGGTTCCGGGGTCAGTCAAGACTCCATCATCCACCACTGCCTCAACTACGAAGTGCTGGCCGAAGACAAGCACCTGCGTCCATTTGCGGCGTTCTCAAAATCAGATGCCATTCTTGATAGGGCTATCAAAATTTAAAGTTTTTCATGAAGCATTTCTTTTTGTCATTTTATTTTTTTCGGTAACACTTGTATCTATTAGGACAATACAAATAATATTCTCTTGAATAGAAAGAATTGGAAATGTACCTGTTGAATTAATCGCGAATATCCAAAAATTTGCCGAGATAAAAGCGAGGTACAGATCTATTACAGGGATCTGACAATTTTTGGTGATTTACTTTGGCTTTTTAAAGTTAGTTTCAAATAGTAGCGTTTTAGTCTTGCTCTATAAACACTTTATATCTATAATTGTGTATTTTAGCTTGAAAACAAAGTTAACAGGTCTGTGCAGTACCTCTGTAACAAATGCATCTTGGTTTAACAAACATAGCAAGATTCATATTATGGATAAGATAAGCAATAAAACAGACACGCTGATTCAAAGCAAGAACATTTCATTTACTACGCAATCACTCTATATTACAAACACGAACCAAAAACTTTAAGAATCAAACAAGAACCGAAGCTTTCTTACAAAGTTGAGTTGAGTTGTGTTTCGCAACATCCTCCCCCCTTTTTTAGTCTAATCTGACTCAAAAAATAAAGTCATGTTTAACAAGTTTAATTTTCGGGGAGGTCTGATCTTTCGTCCAAATCTTGACAACTTCGAAACGTCCACATCGTGAACACCAGGAGATAATCCAGTCATCTCTGGGTGAGCAGTCGGAAAAAAAGTTGTCACTGGATCATCCGGTGGGGCCGACGACTCTGGAACATCGCTTAGACCAGCAGCTACAGCTGGAGTCTCTGTAGGCAGGATCTCTAGAGGAAAAACTCTCTGCACAGGACGGATTATAACATAGTTACCACACTTCAATTTTAATGTACGAACTTTACCGTCCCTACCAGGTAACAAATCCAAAATTTTGGCTAAAGGCCAAAATAATCTCTTTTTGCTAGTGTTCTCTACAAGGACAATTTCCCCAACACTAAAGTCTCGAGAAGATGACTTTTGGTGTCGTTGTACTAACAATCCCAAATATTCCCTTCGGAATCTATCTCTTAAATCTTTAAGCAATTTGGCTCGATACTTAACACGTTTTCGAAATCTGGCACACTCATCTAAATCAGATACATCAGAGGTAGAATTGGTCATTAGAAACATGGCTGGTGTAATAGCAACCAAGTCCTCAGAATCCTCTGACACATAAGTCAATGGACGGGAATTAATAATCGATTCACAATCACAACAGACTGTCAGTAACTCTTCGTAAGATAAAATTGACTTTCCTAGAGTGCGTTTCAGAAGATCTTTAATCACTCTTACAAGTCTCTCCCACCACCCTCCTCACCAAGCAGCAGTGGGTGGGATGAACTTCCATTTCACACACTGAAGTTCTGTCTCACATTCAATTTTATCCCAGTCCAGCTTTTGGAATTCAGTAACAGCACCCTTAAAATTACTACCGTTGTCTGTGTACACTGTCTTTGGTCTTCCCCTTCGAGCGATAAATCGACGAAAAGCTAGTAGAAAATTCTCCGTTGAGAGTGAAGTCAAAAGTTCTAAATGCAATGCTCGGAAGACCGCACATGTAAATAACACAATCCACACTTTCTCACCATTCAAAAGGAAGAGAGGACCGGCCAGATCTATGCCTATAACCTCAAAAACATTAGCCTCACTTACACGGTCTGCAGGTAAAGCAACAGGCGAGCTAACAGCTGGTTTTGCACTATATCTGCGGCAGGTTACACACTTCCTTATCACATTTCTAACAGTTTTCCTAGATTTTAAAATCCAAAATTTTTCTCGAATTATTTAAAGTAATATTTGGGTACCCGCATGACAATTTACTTTATGTAGGTATTTAATTAACTTCAAAGTTAAGAGGCAATTTTCTGGAAGGAGGATAGGTGTTAAAAAACAAGGGTTATCTTTCCGCTCAGTTATTTTTGTCTTAACGCGTATTAACCCATCTCCATCTTTGAAGACATTAATTATCGGAATACAACTTGGATCAGGGAAAAATTCTCTTTGTATTGAGCCAATAAGAATTTTTTCTGCCTTGTCAATTTCAGAACTTGACAATTCACCTACAGCTCTATCGTCAGATGTCGTACGACAGTTACTAATGAATCTTCTAATCCATGCTGTCAATCTGACCATAGAGTGATAATTTGTAAACCTTTGTGAATACCAAGGAAAGCTATCTTTGACATTAAGGTTACAAAGTTTAACCTTCCTCCTTTCAGCATTGACCTCTTTAATCTCACACTTTATGTCAGTTACTGGCCATTGGCTTGAGTCTTCTTGCAGCCACACAGGACCATTAAGCCATGCTGAATCCAACAGATGACTCGGGGAGCACCCACGAGAAAGAACATCTGCCGGATTCAACGTACCGGGAACGTGCCTCCAATTGTCCGGAGACGTTATTTTTCCTATCTCTTTTACTCTATTGGACACGAACATTGACCATTCTCCATAGTTTTTAATCCAATATAAAGCTACCATAGAGTCAGTCCAAAATGTAGTATTTAAATTCGGCATATCCAAAGCCCCTTGAACGGATTTAACCAATCGTGCACCTACACAACACGCTAATAGTTCCAATCTAGGAATTGAAACGGGTTTCGTAGGAGCTACCCTTGACTTGGCCTTAATCAAATGTAACTTAATCCCTGTTTTCGTTATAGACCTAATGAATATACAAGCAGCATACGCATTTTTGGAAGCGTCTACAAAAATATGTAGTTCCGATATTTCACCAATCTCAATATATCTAGGGATTTCTATATCTTTTAAGCATTTCACTTCTTGGAGCCATCTACTGAATTTTTTGCACATCTCAGCTGGCAGAGGATCGTCCCAAGATAATTTAAGTTTCCACGCTTCTTGTAGCCAAAGTTTGGGCAACAACGTGATAGCTGTTAAAATACCAATGGGGTCAAAATATTGCTGCACCATAGACAGTACTGATCGTTTAGTAACTTCAACAATACATTGGAGTTGTTCATTACCTATAGAACATCTCAGTGTGTCTCTATCCAAGTTCCAAATTAGACCCAATAAATTTGTGTCTCCAGTACTCTTAAAAACATTTGGCCCTGCAACATTACTCTCCCAGTTCCTCAAATTAAAACACCCCTTGGCCATTACACTCGTAGCCCCTGAAATAAAATTATCCATTTCATTTACATTAAATACTCTACTAACACAATTGTCTACATAGAAGGAATGCTTTAGTTTTAATATAAGTTCAGCATATTCAGGAGATGAATGATCAAGCAAATGATTTATAGAAGCTGCTAATAGGAACGGGCTTGAACTCACACCAAATACTACTCTACAATGACGATAAACAATCTCTTCATTTTGTGAAGGATAAAAAAAACCTTAAATAGTCTCTATGTTCTGGTGCGATACTTAGTTGCAGAAATGCCTTCTCAATGTCCGACGATAAACCAATGGGATACGACCTGAACCTATCAATAATGTCCGGAATGAGTTCAATTAAATTGGGGCCCTTTAATAAACAATCGTTTAAGGACGGTAGATTCATTTCTCTCGATGAAGCATCAAACACCGGCCTTACCTTACTAGTTTGACTTGAAAGCTTTATTACGGGTCTATGTGGTAAGTAATGGGCTTCTCTATCTAACTCCACATCTGGAACTCTTTTTATAATTTTTAACTTTTCCCATTCCTTGAAAACAGCGCAATATTCTTCCCAATAATTGTTATTAACCCCATTTTGACACATTCGTCTATGCCTTTTAACAGTTAAAGATTTATTACTAGGTACATCAAAACCTCCCTTAAAAGGTAAAAGCAATTCATATCTTCCATCTGAAAGTATTTTTAAATCGTTTTCAAGCTGATTTATTGAGTCCACTAGCCATTTGCTTTCATTATTTCCCATCGGGTCCCGAATTCCTAACGTTTCAAGATCCCATAAGTCTTTTATATTTAAAGCACACGAATGCAATGACAACAAAGTTAAAACATTAGAATTCAAATTATTTTCATATAAAGCAGGCATTGATATGACTTTGTGTTCCTCACAAATTCCATTTGTGACTTTACCCATAACTGTACATCCCAATTTTGTATGTACAACAATCAGTCCAGAATTCAAATCAGTACATTTCCCTGTTAAAATTGAACTAATCACATCAGCCCCCAAAAGTAAATCTACTTCATGATCAGGTATAAGTAAATCTGATATCTCAATACCCTTTTCCTTTATTTCGATTAGTGCTGATAAGTTATTCACTTTAGGAACAAACCCACAAATTTTAATTTCGGAAAGTACTTCTATTGAACACTTAAAATTATTATTCAAGCCTTGTATTCCAATATTATATACAAAATGTTCACGGGGTTTACTTTCTCTCCCCCCAAACAAACCGTGTACTATGGTTTGTTTTGACTTAGGTCGCAATTGCAAATTTTTAATAATTCTAGTAGTTAAATAGGATTTTTGTGACCCCAAGTAGCACAGCAGTATTGGCCAATATCAGCCCTACATTGGCCAATCCCGATGTGGAACGGCGCAAAATCGGCCGTACGATGCCGATATTGCCCAATCTCGCCCAATATTGGATAGACGATACTCAAAAGTTTGAAAGTTTGATGGACAGTTTTAAAATTGAAATATTTTATGTATAAGAAAGGAATGTTTGTGTTAATATGTTTTGCGATGTTTTTAACACGTTTTTAAGCATTTTTTAAAAAATCATGTATTTTGGAACGATCTCGAGTTACGGCCAAAACCGGCAGATTCCGATACAAAACGATGCGCAAAATTTCTCAAAAAGAATCACCACAGAGTGGCTGAAGCAACTGAAGTGCCCGGATGTGTGTTTGGGAAGTTTGTTTATATCGCCGGCTCGACTGTCATTTGTAACATTAAAATTGGATCGAATTCTTGATATTGGTAAGTGTTGTCACAATAATTTGTCGATTTCATGTGGTTATGTTTCGGTACTTACGTATTGCATTGTTGGTTTTCGTTGATTTCAACCATACTTGATTGCCGACTTGGCATGGTTTGATCTACAAAATTGATGTTGACAAAGGTGATTGGTATTCACATTAAACTTGATAAGGAATCAAGTTAGTTTCAATTATTTATTTAATACTGTTTAAAATATAATCAAGATTTTCAGCTTTTATGTCATCTGGACAAGATTAAGAGCTTTTAGGAAATCCGAGCTTTTATCTCGTTCTTACTCGGATGCAAACTAACACTCATTTACCCATTCCCCCTCTCCATTGCTTGTTTCAAATCATGCTCATCATTGAAATACTTATACTACATGTTACATTCTCGTTATAATATTTATAAATATTAAATGTTTATCATATTTGTTATCGTTAGTTTATATTGCGGAATTTCCTATATTGGCAGTAAATGCTGCATTGCATGATTTCTTTTATTGACAACAAATTGCAGTTCCGTTACAAAAAGAGCTTGGATAAAATAAAAAGAGCTAAAGACTAGAAAAAGTTTGAGGCAATAATTTGATTTTTAAATTTTAATGTAATCTTAATTAAAACAGAAATGAACAATTTTATATTTCAGGTTCGTTTTCTTCACCGAGGTGGAAACTTCAAAGGAAGATAAAATATGTATTATAATAAACAGCTTGTATTAAATTTATGTTTTTATTATATATATGCACTGCAGAAAGTGACCTTTAATTTAAGTGTGCATGGTTTTTAAGCCATAAAATATCAATTAAATTATATTGGGTTTCAATTATCGGTCACCAAAAAGCAATTAAAATAGGAATGAAAGTATAAAAAAGTATTCATTATATAAGGTATACATGTAAATATTATTGTGGATTTTTAAAAATAATGTTTGTCAAATAATTTTTAGATGAAAATTTTTTCAATGTTGGGGGGGGGGGGGGGATCTGCAATTTTAATTCACTTTATTGCTATTACATTTGAAGTGAATGAACTAAAGCATTAAAATGATATTTATTTACTATCTATTCGATTCTTAATGTATGGAGAAAAATGATGTTTTAAAAATGAAAAGTGACTTCTTAAATGAAATTGATCTGTGCATAAAAAATATACTTCACAAGTTTTAAATTCAACCTTCTATTTTTATGAAACCTTAGCATAAAAAGTTCAATGAGTATTGATTGACCTATAGGGACTTTAAATTCTACTGGCAGTTTTCTAGTTTAAAATTGCATGTATCTTTCTAAATCCTTGAATATCAGACATTTTGTTATCTAAATGTGTTTTTTTTTGGTAGGAGAGGTGAACACATTATTTTACAAATGTTTAAGTATAACTTAACAGATTATTAAGGGTTTTTGGGCAACAATGTGATACTAAACATTGAACAGCTCAAAATTGAATCTAAACGCATATAAGAATTATCATTTGCAACCACTCCTTCCACCAAAAAGAAAGTTCAGATATGTTGAGTGGCAAATCTATCCAAAATGCTCTGTGATATAGTGAAAAAACAGTAGCTGTTCCAAAAATTGCTCATAGTAGTGGCTAAAACTGCTCATCCAGGTTTGGAAAAAACCATGTTTTTTTTGGTTTAAACCAAGTTTTTTTTTTTTTTTATCCTTTTCTAATTACATGTATACATATTTATAAATAAAATTTGACATAAACAAGAATAATTTATGCTCAAATAACAATGAATATTCATTTTGAAAGCAATTTGAACTAAGTAAAAAACAATTGTTCTACTTATGGGGACATTCAAATCATATTAAATTTTAATATTTTATTTAGACATTAGAACATATTTTATTTCAGCTAAAAATAGAAGTAATTTACAACATCAAATAATTAAAAAAATCTAATTATAAATAAAAATACAATTTTAAATTATTCTTAAAAAAAACAACAAAAAAAAAACATTTGGTTTAAACCATGCTCATCGATATTGCCCAAGATTGCACATCAATACTGGCCAAAACTACTCCTCGATATCGGCCAAAACTACGCATCGATATCGGCCAAAACTGCTCCTCGATATCGGCCAAAACTGCTCCTCGATATCGGCCAAAACTGCTCCTCGAGATCGGCCAAAACCGCCCTGCGATATTGGCCAATATTGCAAAAATATTAGCCGTTCGGTGCTGGCCGTTCCGACATTACCCAGGATTGGCCAATCTTCCAGAGCTCCGGTTTCCGACATTGGCCAATACTGCTGTGCTACCTGGGATCCCCCGGACAATCTGTTCACGACCATTACCATTTACTTTAAGAGCTATGGTTTGTAAATAAATATTTTCTGACACAGATTGATTGGCCAGAACATTACTAATTTATGGGTCCGCAGTAGTGGTGGTACTACGGTCCGAAGGTGTATCATCACGCTGGGGGCACATTAAAATATAATGACCTTTTTCACACTGTAGACATTTAACTGTGCGTCTGCAATTACGACTCATGTGGCCAAAACCTAAACATTTAAAACAAGCTCTTTTTTTCATAATAATACTCTTTCTATCATTGTAAGACATTTTGCGAGCTAAAAAACATTCAGAACTTAAGTGATGTTTACTACAAAATATACACTGAATTTTGCCGGACCCCTCTTCCTTACCTGAATTTATTAACACTGCACTCGTGGGATTCATTTGCACAACACTTCTATTTTTTCTTTCCGAAATACTCTTCTGCGGGTCACCAAGTCCAGAGCGAGCGAGTAATATCATTTCTTCGCTCTGAACTTCTCCACGAAGAAAGAACATGAGCTTCTTCAAGGAACGCACACTGGAAAGCCGGGGGGAATCATCATCAGTAGAACTGCGGGATGACTCATCCAAGGAGCGGCTCCTCTCCCACGCACGTAGTACGGTTTCGGGAAAACACGACTCCACAAGTGGTTCTAGAAAGTCTGCAAATTTTTCTTTTGTTCTCCCTAGGCTTTCCAAAGCCATTAACTTGCCTTCTAGAAGGTCGTAGAGTTCACATAAGTCGATTTTGCTTTTTCCCGATGCATTTCTCATCACTATACTCAGCAAGTCTCTAACGTATATTTGGACGAGTAGGTCTTCACGGCCAAATCGTTCAGTAAGCTGTTTAATCACTTTAGAATAATTTTTCCTGGTTGGTGGGAAACTCTCAACCAGTCTTGCAGCTTTTGAGGCAGGAACAACACATTGCAACAAATATTGGAATTTATCCTCCTCAACAATGTCCTCATCTTCATGGATTTTGACAAATTGTGCCCAAAAGGACAAATACTCTTTGGGATCGCCGCTGAAACGTTTCAATTCTAATCGCGGTAACTTGAAGCGACGTTTTCCTCCTGTAGATTCAGCGTACTCCGATGCAGGTACAGTACACAAAAAAAAAAAGAACGATGGCTATATCTTTTGTTCTAATTGCTGAAATAACAAACAAAAGGTACCGTTGTAAATCGTGAAAGGTTTTTAATAATTGTATGTAGTTTTTTTTATCATGAGGGGTCATCTACATATTAAAACAGAACCAAACTTTAAAAAGTTCAATAGCAACCTCATAATATTATTCCATATTTGGATTCAGCATTAAAAAAGAATGCGAAATACAAAAATTCGTAATTTTCTAATGAATGGTTTGTAATTTAAATGATAAAAAGAAAATGATAAATTAATGTTAAATAAAAAAGTTGGCTTTTTGGCCATAAGTACTTAAATAATTAATATATTTCAGTAATTTTTTTTTTTCAAAAGGTAGTTTGTAAATGGCCAAACATAAATAGCAATCAGCTTTTGAATAAATTTCTTTTTTAATAATTAATTATTAATTAATAAAGCAATTAAAAAAAATTTTTGAATAGAAACATATATTTTTTTTTGCTTTCATTAGATTTACCATGGTCTAAAACCCCCCCATAATTTTTTTCTTTCCAATTTGACTATTAGTTCTCGATTTTTTAGAGAAAATGTAAAAAACGCTCACTTTAAGGGACCATATAGTAGACGACTTTTGAAAACTATCAAAGATTAATTCAAGGTAAACTAGAGGTGTGGAAAATCGCATAACTTTCAATTATCGTATAACCGATAGTTTAAAAACTAAGAAACACGCTTTAATAGGAAAGTGAACTAAAAAGTAGAAGATAATTTTAAATAAGTTTGAAATAAGAATAGTGATTAACAAGAAATATTTATTTTATCGTAAAAAAGCGTGGGGTGCTTGATGTCAATTTTTGTAAATATTTAATGACAGATATTGGTAAAAGTAGAGCCATTATGAAAATATCTTAAAAAGCACCCCACGCTTTTGTACGATAAAATAAATATTTCTTGTTAATCACTCTATTCTTATTTCAAACTTATTTAAAATTATCTTCTACTTTTTAGTTCACTTTTCTATTAAAGAGTGTTTCTTAGTTTTTTAATCTATTGATTATTTTCTACTTTTTAGTTTGATTTTCTATTAAAGCGTGTTTTTTAGTTTTTTAAATTATTAATTATTTTTTCTGTAAACTATCAATTTTTTTTTTTTTTTTTTAATTTGCTTTCTTAAATTCCATTTATTTAAAACAAAATTTTTTAAGCAATTTCAATAAGTTATCCTTTAAAAATTTTACTGAATCATGTGACTTTTTCATTTTATAAATAATTTCAACGATCTAGTTACATTTGTGTTTATAGTGAAATATTTCTGTAAAATATTCATGCTTTGCTAAATACTGTTTACTAATGCCTACATTTAATATTTATTAATATTCTAATCGTCAGTAGTATTCGTTATATTTCTGCAATTACAGTTTTCGATATTTTATTTATTTCCTGTGAAGAATGCACATCTTTAATGTTGTAAATAAATTATGTTACTTTTTCGTTTACTTGCTATTTTTGTATTAATCTTAAACATGACACTATAAATCCAAGTAGTTTCTATGCTATTTTAGACTAATACTTGTATTTTTTAATCTTCGTGAAACGCGCCACATTGACCTTTCGATTTCTCCCGCTGTGAAGAAGAATCTTAAAAATACCTTTCGTTTTATGGAAATTCTCCCTGAAGATCGGTCAAAAAATAGTCGAAATATTTTCGCTCATAAGTGACGTGTTTTTCAACATAATGCATTGAAATTTGGTATATAGGATAAATGATGTGTTCTGAATCGAATGAAATGATAAAAAATAAGGG
Source organism: Linyphia triangularis (assembly GCA_963978545.1). NCBI lineage: Eukaryota > Metazoa > Arthropoda > Arachnida > Araneae > Linyphiidae > Linyphia > Linyphia triangularis. The sequence goes on from OZ021730.1 coordinate 35,643,880, forward strand.
TTCGTATTGAAATTTTCGAAGATAGCGTTACTTTTACTTAGTAAACGGTCCCTCAAGAAAAAAAATTGCATCAGATATATAGAAAATCGTAAGCAAAACATTTTGGTGCAAACCGTAAGATTCTACGATAATTAGAACCGAAGATATAGCCATCGTTCTGTTTTTTTTTTTTTGCGTACTGGGTCTATTCCTAGTTGACGTTAAAATATCGCCAAGCCGATTTGGCGCTGTTTTGTAGGCGATAAAGTTCTAAATTTGGCAACCCCATTTTTTTTATTGACGTGCTTTGGTTTCAACCTTTCTATACCACAAATCATGGAGCTGGTTCGTTTCTCACTTTTTCATATTGGAATTCCGAATTGGCGACATTCTGGCTTTGTCGCCAACTTTTCAAAAGTGCGCCAACCCATAAACGTGAACTAGGAATTTACCGCGTACTGTACAATGGTGGAAAAATTTGCTAACGCCGTTTCCAACATAGCAGACACAGTCAAATACCTGTCCCTATATTCCTCCGTTGTCACAAAATCCCTTTCATATGTGATCGCCAACGCTTCATCACTCAGGAGTGCACTGGATACTTCCTCCTGCGCGGCACACAGACGATCAAATTTTTCCCGAAGCTTGTTTTGCAAAGCTTGCAGATCCGAGAGTGATTGTTCATTGTTCAATTCATCTTGAATCGTATTCGCACACACGGTAAAAGCCGTGCGTAGTGCCTTTCTAATTGCCTTCACTTTTTTCATACTTTCACTGTCGCGGACGACACTATTTAACAAACATAGCAAGATTCATATTATGGATAAGATAAGCAGGGACGACGGGAACGGGGGGCGTAGGGGGCGACTCGCCCCCCCCCCCCCCAAAGTTTTAGAAAGTTGGACAGTCGGCAAATTTTAAAAAATTTTATCGATTTTTTTTTTTCTTCTAAAGTCGATCCACAATAAAATCGAATTAAATGGAAAAAAAAAAAAAAAAAATTGAACAAAAATATTAAAAATATCTGAATGCAGCCTGACCCGAGCTTGACGAATCGGTATTTTCACAACAGAAGTCTATTATAGGGGAATCGGTGTCTTTTTTTCCTGCTACAATGATGAACTGCGAACGCAAATATTACCATATAAATATTACCATAAGTTTTTAGAAAGGCTGGTAGTTGGCAAATTTCTGAAATTTCATCCCTTCTTTTAAAAATCCCTACTGACGGATGTTTCAAAACATATTGAATGGAAAAAGTACAAATAATTAAACTCATCATTAGTATTATAAAATTGTGATCACAATGCAGCCTCAGTTGACGGTCGGCAATTTTGAATTGGAGTAAGTATATCCTTTTTGACAGGAACATTAAAATAATCTAATCACTGATATCTTCACTGACATTAGATAACTTTGATGTAGAAGATATACTTGCATTTGTGGTACATCAGACAACGCCTCAAAAACCATGACATACACATTAAATGTCATTTACATAAAGTATGTTATGTACATCATATGAGTTAAAGGTTTTATACAAAATTTCAAAATACCAAAATTTTGTATACGAAAATTGACCCGCATTTTACAAAGATATTGCAATTAATGTCAAGTAGAACTCCATAAATGATGTTATGTACAGGATGGTCATAAAGAAACTTTGCCGATATATGGATCTCTAAAGGCAGTATCGTTCAACAGATCGAGATGAGATTTCAGGTATAGTTATTCAGAGATATGAGGTCGGAATTCTGTGAATTTCGGCAAAATGGCGCTCACGATTACCCCGGTTATAGTTACGAATAGCAACGCCTACTTTTTCTTATCGAGAAATGATCACCGCGTGCGAAAACCCTAAAGAGCGTTGGAATGGTACGTGTATCACAAAAAACGGACGCACAAAATACAGATCCGCGAACTGCCAATAAAAACACGATCGGAGTAATAGAGGCCGCTCACCAAATATTCAGCTTAGAAAACCGATTAAATTGCCTGTGATGGCACTCATGTGAACTTTGGCCTCTGTCAAATGCAAATTTCAATCGCGTTTTTGTTGGCCGTTCGCAGAGCTTTTTTTTTGTGCGTGCATAATGTGTCTATTTTTTGTGATACACGTACCGTTCTGTCTCTTTTTAGGTTTTCCTTATGCGCTGAGCATTTTGCGACAGGAAAAAGTAGACGTTGTCATTTGAAAATTTCGTGCATGTAACTATAACCATAACCGTGAGCGCCATTTGTTGAAATTCACAGAATCTCGAGCTCATACCTCTGAATAACTATACCTGAAATCTCATCTCGATCTGTTGAACGGAACGGAAGCTAGAGGCCCATATATCGGCAAAGTTTTTTTATGACCACCTTGTACTTCATATATTGAAAATGCATTCTCAAAATAATGCATGCCACTTGTAAACTGGAAGGCGATATCGAATTTATTCTAACAAAATAATCTTTGGAAAAGTGTTGAAAGGTTTATTATAATACTATCTAAAATTCTTAATGTTCCCCGTGCTCAAATAGCTGTGGACCGACATTGTGCAATACAACCAGGTTCAGTGTATTGCAAATTGTGAGTGTCCTTTCACTCCTATCCTCGATTTCTGACGCAGTTTAGCCTTGCGCCTAGTAAATTTCAAAAACAACCAACCAACCTATCCTGGATTTCATCACTTTAATATTCGAAACATCGGGAAAAAATTGTCTTTCAGATAAACTAAGATTTTTTAGTCTAAATACCTTTAAAAATATTTCGTATTGGATCAATAAATCTCAAATTAGGCGATCATAACCATTACATGTGGGAAATGGGGGTGGGTTTTTGGAAATTTCATGTTGACAGTGATGTTTCTCTTGCTTTGAAGATCAAATGTGCAACTTGTTCTTCCTCAAGATCGGATTAACACTGTAGATTTGAATACCTCCCCCCACACCTTTCCCAAAAAACTCCACACGTACTATTCCTTATATAGTTTGGTATGTTGTGCTAAAAATTATGACATGCTTTTTTATAGAGTATTTTGTCACAAAATTCGAAGTTCAATTAGTTGCGAATAATTTACCTTTTTGCACATAAATATTATAGTTTGGATAGTTTGGTTTAATGCTAATGTCGGAAATAAACGAACATGTGAACTTATTTTTATTTTAATTACACCTAAGACCTTTAAGGTGTGACGTCATTTTCACAATGAATATAAATTTGTATAATTTCAGTTTTTAGTTTAGTTTAAATGGCAACAATGATTAATTTTCTGTTGCTCTTTTTTTAACTGTTTTTAGAATAAGACAGTTGCCTTTGTGAGAGTTGGATTAATAGAAATGTCGAATATTAAACTAGTTAATTATTTTTCTTAATTGAGTCTAATCTTGATCTTGACAAAATAGACTACGACACAGAAGTAGTGAAAATTAGTCGGAATTTACGACATTTGGCATCCCTGCCGGGATTCGAGATTGGACTTTGCGTAAGTAAGAACAATTGATTTTTTAACGTTTTTTATTGAATCGTCTGCAACAAAATGGAAATGATATTTAAAGTAAAAGGATTAAAAAAAGAAGATTTAAAATCAGTAGTTGAAGATTTAGGAGAAATTATATCGCCAGAAATGAATATCTCTGATATAAGGACAAGAATTTTGGAAAACCAAGCGGCGAAAGACGATCAGGAATTTATTAAAGAACTTCTCACAACGGCGGTAACTGAAAGGAAAACTCAATTTGAGCTAAGAAAAGCTCAAGAAGAAAAAGAATTTGAGCTAAGAAAAGCTCAAGAAGAAAAAGAATTTGAGTTAGAAAAAGAAAAAAAAAAGCGCAAGAACAAAAAGAATTTGAATTAGAAAAACAAAAGATGGAAGTTAAAAAAGCGATTGATTTGGCAAAACAAGAAAATGACTTGAAAATTGAATTGGCGAGAATGCAAGTTGCCAATCCAAACCTTGTTAATATTCAAACTGTTCCTAATGAAGATTTTAATTCTAAAAGAAGATTTACATTACCCAAGCTGAAATTTAGAAAATTTGGAGGAGATATAAAAGAATGGTTGCCGTTCTGGGGACAATTCTGTAACAACCACAATGACGAAGACATCACAGCCGAAGATAAGTTTCAATATTTAGTTCAGGCAACAGTTGCCGGTTTTAGACCAAGAGAAGTCATTAACAGTTTTCCACCAAGCGGTGAAAATTTCTTTAAGGCTGTCGATTGCTTGAAAACTCGATTCGGTAAGGAAGATCTTTTGATTGAAGTGTATGTGAGAGAATTGTTAAAATTAATCATATCTGTGCAAACCAAAGAACAACCATCTATCACTTATTTATATGATAAACTTGAATCGTATATGAGAGCACTTGAAACATTAGGTGTTACTACTGATAAATGTGCCTCAATACTTTATCCAATGGTAGAGTCTTGTTTTCCACAAGATTTTTTAAAAGCTTGGAATCGAAGTGCAACCTCTCATTCTAAAACTGAAGCTAAAGAAAGATTAGATGATTTGATGAATTTTTTGAAAAGCGAGGTTGAAGGAGAAGAACGAATCACACTGGCTATGGCTGGATTCGGATTAACAAAGGATCAAGAAGTAAAACACAGTAAAAGGAGAGTTTGTGAAAATGCAAATAAGATACCAACCGCGTCATATTTGCTGACAACAGATGACAGAAGGTTACTTTGTGTATTTTGTGGAAAGTCTCACAAAAGTCATGAATGTAGGAATGCTCCTAACATGCCATATGATGAAAAGAAGGCTATTTTAATTAAGAAGAACTTGTGTTTCAAATGTTTACGTTCAAATCACCCTGCCCGTTCATGTATGATGGTTCACATCAAATGTTCGAAATGCGGTCGAGGACATAATACAGTTATGTGTTATGGAAAGCGGGACAATTCCAATGTTACTAAAGGAGCATCCAATGAGGAAACAAGTAGCCCAGTCTCTGACAATAATAGTAGTGTTTTATCAAACCAAACGGATGAAATGGATGTTGTTCTTCAAACTCTGAACTTACGAATAGGCAACGGTAATAAAGAAATAGTAATAAGAGCAATGATTGATACTGGATCCCAGCGATCATATGCTACGCAAGAGATAATTGAAGCATTGAATATTGAGCCAACTAAAGAAGTTAAAATTGTTCATACGCTCTTTGGTGGTAAGCAAACTGAAGAAGAAACTCATAAAGGATATCTATTGAGCTTAAGCAATTTAGAAAATACGTTCAAGTGTCGAATTGAAGTATTAGACCAGAGGAAGATTTGTAATGAAATAGCACGAGTACCATTTGGAGATTGGATTACTGAAATGGAACATCTGAATATTTATATCTCTGATAGAGAAGATAAACGTAGATGCACAGACAGCAAGATTCACTTGTTAATTGGAGCAGATGTAGCCGGAAAATTGTTAACAGGTAAACTACATCATTGTAAATCTGGACCTGTTGCTATTCATACGAAATTAGGATGGACTCTGATGGGAAAGATTCCTCGAGCTCAAGCTAGAAGCGAGAACAGTGTGTTTTCTGTAACTTCGCTTCTCACTCACAATTTAGAAAGTATATGGAAATTAGATCTTATAGGTATTTCAGAGTCTCCAATCGACAAAAGCGAAGAATTATTAAGAGAAGAAACTGTTGCTCACTTTCAACGAACTGTGAGAAGAGACTTTGATGGAAGATATGAAGTTGCGTTGCCCTGGATACATGAAAAAGACAATCTGGCAAACAACAGAGACGTGGCAGAGAAAAGACTTTGCATAACGAAGAAGAAACTTGAAAATTCTGGGCACTCAAATGAGTATGGAGCTATTTTTCAAGATTGGTTGTCAAATGATATTATAGAGCGAGCACCCGAAGTTTCGAGTAAGGGAGTTCATTACCTTCCACACAGAGCTGTCATAAAAGAGAACAGTAAGAGCACTAAGATACGACCAGTGTTTGATGCATCGGCAAAAAAGAAAGGGATGTTATCACTCAACGATTGTTTGGAGAAAGGCCCGAATATGGTGGCAACTATTCCATCCTTGTTGATCAAATTCAGATTAAAGGCCGTAGCAGTAACATCGGACATAGAGAAAGCATTCCTCCAGATTGGTGTTCGTGAAACTGATCGAGATTTCTTACGATTTCTTTGGTATGATGAAGAACAGAATATAATAGAATATAGGCATAAGAGGGTTGTATTTGGAGTGACATCAAGTCCATTTCTTTTGAATGTGACATTGAATCATCATTTAGAAAACTCACCTGAAGAACTTCAAGAAACAGCACAGCACTTAAAATCATCTTTCTATGTAGACAATTGTATTGCTAGCTTCGATAACGTGGAAGAAATGGAGAAATTTGTCTTGGAATCTCGCGTCCTTTTATCAAGTGCTCAATTTAATTTAAGAGATTGGACCAGTAACGCACACTCCAGGGTTCTAGATCAAACAGACGTAGAAACAACTAACCTACTTGGACTGGTTTGGAACATCAATGACGACACTTTATCTTGTGCAGTTAAAGATTTTGATTGTGAAGGAGTTCTGACTAAACGGAAAGTACTATCCGTATCTAGCAGCATATTTGATCCTATTGGTTATACAAGTCCTGTGATGCTTATATGTAAAATAATTTTACAAAAAACGTGGACACTGAGACTATCTTGGGATACTGAGTTACCTGAAGATATTTCAAAGGACTTTAGAAAATGGCTGAAAACTTTATCAAAGCTACAAGAAATAAGAGTTCCAAGATGTCTTCTAAACACTAGAAAGAAAGTGATGCAATTACATGTGTTTTGTGATGCGTCTCAAAATGCTTATGCAACCTGTATATTTTTGAGATCTGAAACTGAAGACCAAATTGAATGTTCATTAGTTCAAGCTCGTAGTCGAGTTGCCCCTTTAAAAAAGATTTCAATTCCCAGATTAGAACTGCTATCTTGTCTCATAGGAGCCAGGCTAGCTCAAAAGGTTATTGTTGATCTTGGTTATGAAGATATGCCTATTATCTACTGGTCAGACTCTGCAAATTGTTTGTATTGGATAAAACGGAATGGAAATTGGAGCACTTTTGTCATGAATAGAGTTCAGGAAATTAGAAGATTAACCAGCTCTGACAACTGGAGACATGTCGCTGGAGTTGCAAATCCAGCTACCATCTCGAGGTTGATCTGCGGAGAAGTTACTCCAGTTGAAATGGTGGGAGGGACCTCAATGGTTGCGAAAAGCGGAAGATGAATGGCCCACCTCAGATGCTTTTCCAAATATGGACATAATAACAGCGGAGAAGAAGAAGACGATTGTTGCTGCTACAAATACCAGCACAGAAAAATTCGAATACTTCTCACGAATATCCTCATTCAGAAAGATCACCAGGGTCATGGCATGGATTATACGTTTTGTCAAAAATTGCAAGAGATCAGATGAAAGGGTTGCCGGGGAACTGTTAGTAGATGAAGTGAAGTATGCAGAAACAGTTATTTGGAGACAAGTTCAGAAAGAGAGCTTTGAAGACGATCAAACCTTTAACTTCCAGACGTATTTGGACACAGATGGTCTATTAAAAGTAAAATCAAGGATATCCATGAGAGAAGACCTCGAAGCTTTTAAATATCCAGTGCTTTTACCTTCGAAACATCAACTTGTAGAGAAACTTATTTTTGAAGTGCATGTTGGCAATTGCCACGCAGGAGTTCAAGTGATGATGACAAAGTTACGAGAGCGTTTTTGGATAATTAAGAGTAGTTAGAAATTGGGCATCCGGGGCCAGGGCGGTATGCGGTATGGGATGAGGGATGATGACGTCACCGGAAGTGGGCGTGACCGGAAGTGGAGTTGTTCCCCTCCTGCTGCTGTTTTAGTTTCGGTATAAGCTGTTTGTGTATGACGTCACAGTGGGTATGACGTCATAATGTGTTTTATATCAAAGTTTTGAGCGGTGGCAACACTTTTTTAGTTTCGGTTTATCTAGCAGACGGAGTTGAGTTGTTCTAGGACTGCTTCTTAGCGAATAAGTTAGAGTGATAGGTTTTTATTGCGTGACGTCACAGCGGGTATGACGTCATAATTTGTTTTATATTAAAGTTTTTGAGCGGTGGCAACACTTTTTAGTTTTTGTTTCCAGTTAACTGGAGTTGAGTTGTTCTAGGGCTGCTTCTTAACGAATAACTTAGAGTTATAGGCTTTTTGACTAGTGACGTCACAGTGGGTATGACGTCATAATTTGTTTTATACCAAAGTTTAGAGCGGTGGCAACACTTTTTAGTTTCGATTTACCTTTCAGGTGGAGTTGAGTTGTTCTAGGGCTGCTTCTAAGTGAATAAGTTAGAGTTATAGGTATTTTTGACTAGTGACGTCACAGTGGGTATGACGTCATTCATGATTTTACAAAATTTACTTTTAAGACGATGGCAGCAGTAGGAATATGCTAAGTTTTAGGCGGGATGGAGTTGAGTTGTTCTAGGGCTACTTTTATGTGAATAACTTAGAGTGATAGGCTGTTTTACCAGTGACGTCACAGTGTTAATGTAGTGGGGATGACGTCACGATTTGCTTTATATCAAAGTTTAAGGAATGGCAACATCTTGTATCCTGACATAGCTAAGTCTCCTTTGATTGGTTGAAATAAAAGCTCACTTCTGATTGGTTAGAATATGTCACGTGATTTCAAATGCTCTTCTCATTGACTATACAGTTTAGTAAGACAGTTTTCTACTAAGTTTAATGTAATTGCGGCGCCATCTAGTGGTAGGAAGGAATATAAATTACATAGTTTATAACTTTTCATGCTTAACCATTAAAAACTTCAAATACATGCAAAGATAATATACTAACACAAATGCGTAAAGTTTCGGATTGAGTGGATTTTTTTTTTCTATAAGTGCTTAACACATTTAAACTAATGTTGAGAGATATAATCGCAAGACACTTTTAAGGAATCAGGTTTAATCAATGTTAGACACATAAAGTCTCATTATTTTCTCAATAACAGTATGAAATGTAAATATAAATTAAAATTTATGAGAAAAAAAAAATTAAACTTTGATATCTTAACGTGAAAATTTCTTTTACAGGGCTTAACATATCATTAAAAAGTTTTTTTCTTTTATTGTCATAGTTTTTGAGGGATTGAATACACAACAAAAGAACTTAGACTAGAATTAATTTTCAATACTCAGCAACTGAAACCCATTATGGAAGTTAAAGCAATGATTTTACAAATATTTTTAGGTTGAGTTAGTCTGACCCTGTTGAAGGAATTAGTAGTTGTAGTGTGTTCACACGTGAGTTTGCAATACAATATTAGTAATATACATTTCCAAAAAACGAAATATTTATCACTTTGAATAGAAAAATGACGATTTTTTTTTTATTTATGTAAGTATTATTCTCAATTTTGTAAATTTTAAATGTATTATCCATATTTTATTGAAGAATTTATATATTTTTTCTTCTTCTTTCAGAATGATTTAGGAAAAACATTTCATTTTAGTCAGAACAATGTTTTCAAAGAGATGGAAATACGCAACTTTTCGTTATATCAACCTTCAAATACTTTGAAATTGATTCTATTTGTTACAACCGGTTGTAATTTAAAGCTATACTGTACTATGCGAGCGATATTATATATCTTAGCTACTTACTGTCTATGTTAAAATTTATATTACCATTAAACTTGTTAGAAATTAATATGTCTATGTTAGTTATATTAATCAAGATAGTTTTTATTGTACAATGATACTTACTTAAGTTGATGAATGGCAACACAGAACTAGCTGCTAATGCTGAATAGATATGTGATAACTGATTTTGGATACTCTAATGTTTAAATAAGAGAGAAAAAGTAACATACTTGAACATCTTACAACTAAGAATTCAAAAGTGAACATGAAAATTTACTTTACGAATAAATATCATGTCTTTAACCTTCTGAGGGTCACGGGCGTATATATCCGTCATTTGATCCCCAGTTTTTCCAGCAATACACAACCTTTTTAAATTTATAAATAAAATGTAAAATAAAATATTTTTTAAATCTTTTTATTAGGATGATAGTTTAAAACCTACTTAAAACAAAATAAATAAAAAATAATTTAAAAAAATTATATATTTGGATCAGAAATAAAATTTAAAAATTATTGCAGGGAAAACAACTGTATAATTTCGCCCATTCCCTTGACGCTCAGAGGGTTAAAATGTGTACGAATATCACTAAATAAGAGAAAAAAGTAACATACTTAAACTCTTTACGACAAATAACTTTAAAATTAACGAAAAAAACTTACTTTACAGATAAAAATCACTTTAAAATGTGTAAAAATATCGCTAAATAAGAGAAAAAAAGTAACTTACTTAAAATTTCTAAGATAAATATTTAACCTTTACGCGAAAATTCCTTTCATGTATAAAAATCACGACTTTAAAATATAACATGCAAGAGAAAAGTAACGTACTTAAACTTTCTACGACAAATAACTTTAACATTAACGTAAAATTTTACTTTACACATAAAAATCCCGATATTAAAATATGTAGAAATATCGCTAAATAAAAGAAAAAAAGTAACACACTTAAACTTTGTACGACAAATAACTTTGACATTAACGTAAAAAATGTTCTTCACATATAAAAATCACGACTTTAAATTTGAAATGTAGGATGAAAGTATAACATACCTATAATTTCTACGACAAAGAATTCAAACATTGCCGTTCATGTCTTTAAAATGTATAATGACAACTCTAACTTTTAGAAAAAAGAAACACTAAAAATTTACAAGGCAAAGAATTTAAAATTGAACGTTAAAATTAACTTTACATGTACTATCATACTCTTATATCAACGATAAATAAGATAAAAAAAAGAAACTCTAAAAATTTATAAGGCAAAGAATTCAAATAATACGCGAAAATTTACCTCACATATAAAAATTATGTCTTTCAAATGTGTAAGAATAACGCTAAATTAGAGAAAAATAAATATTAAAAATTTATAAGGTAAGGAATTGAAACAATACGCGAAAATTTATTTCACACATAACATTTTTATCTTTAAAATGTGTAAGAATAATGCTAAATTAGAGAAGAAAAAAAAATAACATACTTAAACTTTCTTCGACAACAATTTAAACAATACGCGAAAATTTCAAACACAATTATTTTCTTAGGTTAATGTTAAATAATGGGAAATTTAACAGAATAAAAATTTCAAAGATAAAGAATTTTAACCTTTACACGAAAATTTACTTCACATATAAATATCATGTCTTTAAACTTTAACGTGACAATTTACTTCTCATATACAATTAAACTCTTAGGTTAATGTTAAATAAAAGAAAAAGTAACATACTCAAAAATTTCTAAGATAAGCATAACGTTAAAATTTCATATCATGTGTTTAAAATGTAACATATAAGAGAAAAAAAATAACATACTTGAACTTTCTATAGCAAAGAATTTAAGCGTTAGCCTAAAAATTTACTTTACATATAAAATTCACGTCTTTAAACGGGGTGATAAGCATGTGACGGTAATTAGCCAATCAGGTTAGCGGTAGGTGATACGCCACTTGCCGGCATTTTTAGACCGGAGGATGAGTCACGCTAATACTTGTTCAAACAGGTCGGGAGACTTGTACAGCAAGAACAACAGCATCGACGCGCAAGCAGCGGGTGATGCTGCGGTGTGTCAGCAGGTCTTCGAGATTATCGTTTTCCTACTTTTCCTTTTTCATAATGAAATGTTTGTGAAAACTTGGAATGAATGAAGTGGATTTCAAAGACACATTAGTAAGTGAAGGTAGAATTCGCATGGACTTTCTTCCAAAAAGTATGATTCACTTGGAGAATTTAAGATCATTTCTACTTGAAAACTTTTCTATTGTCTAAAACATTGAATATTGTTCAAACTCAGTGAGATTATATGCTACAATACGGGTAAAACTTAACAAAATTGTTACATAGAAGAAAAATAGTAAGAGATTTAAAATAAATACTAGTTATAGATACTCCAAGGAAAAAAATTCACCTCTACTTTTCAATCGGAAAATCAATGCAAGTTGGAAATTTATGTTACTTCAAGAAAGACTTAGACAATTTACTTTGTAATAATATACGTTAAGGTGTCGTATTAACTCGTGCAATACATGCTGACTAAGGTTTATTTTACTTATCTAAGAAAGGTGAATTGGGGGAAAATATTAAATAAATTGTAGATATTAAATACATTGTAGATATGCATTTAAGTTTTGAAAATCACCTGCAAGACTTTTAAAACATCTTAAGAAAAATTGAAAGAAACTTGCGAATTATATGTAAACTATATAACTTTTTATACTCTGAAAGGAAATCACAAGTAATTTAGTTAACTTTTTTCATGGTAACACTCATATTCAACGACATGTTTTTAAATATCAACGATCTTTCATCAGATCACTTACCAGTCATTGCTAGAGTCGCCAAACATCCCAACCCAGATCCTGGTACAATCTCAAAAACAGACTGGAATCTATATTATAACACTTTAGCTACTAAAACTTTTACACAAACGGAACTCAATACCACTTCTGACATAGACACTGCTATTTTGGAACTCAATCAAAACCTCCACACTGCTCACAAAGATGCAACTACAGAAAAGCCTTTCATTAATAATTATATGAGTCTCCCCACTGAAATTAGAGATCTCATTAAGCATAGAAACAGGCTGCGTAAGAAATTTCAGAGGAACTTAGACCCAGTTCTCAAAAGGGAAATAAATGCCCTCAAAAGATGTATCAGTGTCTACACCAAAGCAAATAGGGAGTCCAGGTGGCAGGAAAGGCTGGCCACGCTGGAATTTGAAGACAACTCCATTTGGAGGATGACTAGAGCCCTCAAAAGGGAAAAGGCAATCCAGACCCCACTCCAAAGTATCAATGGCCTTGTTTTCACTGAATCAGACAAAGCTGAAACCTTCGCTAATTCTTTGGAACAGCAGTTCCAGAACAACACCTCCCCCAATGACCAAGGTTTTGAAAGTCATGTCATTAACACAATCAATATTTGGAGGCAATGGCCCTTCCTCAATTCAATCCAACAAACTAATATTCAGGAAGTCACTGATACTATTGGGAAATTAAAAATTAGGAAGTCCCCTGGAATCGACAAAATTTCAAATCGTATGATTAAAGGCATCCCATCCAACTGTGTCCAGATTTTGACAAACATATACAATGCTAGTCTCAAATTCAGCTACTTTCCTCCTATTTGGAAAGAGGCTCTCATTGTACTGATACACAAACCTGGCAAAGATCCAGTTGATCCTACAAGTCACAGACCCATCAGCCTGCTGCCCTGTTTAGGGAAAATCTATGAGAGATTAATATCCAACAGACTTTTTCCCCTCTTAATTCACATCCCAGCTGAACAGTTCGGATTTATGCATAATCGATCGACTACTGGCCAGCTTGTCAGAATCTTAGAATTTATTGGATCTGCTAGACACAGAAAAGAGAGCTCAGCAATGCTTATGCTCGACGTCGCAAAAGCGTTCGATCGAGTGTATCATTGGGGGCTGCTCTATAAACTTATCACTTTGAAGTTTCCACATGATATTATTCACCTTATTTCTAGCTACCTGGAAAACAGACTGTTCAGGGTCAGGGTGGGTAAAGCTATTTCAAATCACAGAGTTATTAGGGCCGGTGTACCCCAGGGGAGTATCCTGGGCCCAACACTCTACAATCTTTATACATCAGATTTCCCTACTTTTCATGACGATAGACATTGCCTCACTGCATTTTATGCAGACGATACTGCAATTGTCACAACTTCTATCAGACCTCAGCAGACCTTGAATAATCTCCAAAACAAAACTGTTCACATTGAGGAATGGTGTGCCAGATGGAAAGTTTCCATCAATGCTAACAAATCCCAAATTCTCTGCATTAAGGCTAAAAATAAGCTTAAAGGTCTTAATAACTCAGTCACCCTTTTCGGAGAAACTATCCCCATCGTCCAAAGTGCTAAATACCTTGGTGTCACTATCAATAACACTCTCACTTGGTCTGACCATGTCAAGAAAGTAAACAACAAATCCTGTGCTGTTTTAAACAGACTTTGGCCTATTCTAGGAAAAAATTCTTCGCTTTCCCTCAATTACAAGAGGAGTATATACTTGAGTACCATCAGACCAATTCTCACTTACGCTGCACCTGCATGGAACACACACAATGCTAGAGATGCAGTTAAGCTACAGAAAATACAAAACAAAGTTCTGAGAGGTATTGTAGACGCCTCTAGATTTGTTAGGAACGACCTTATCCACAGGGATTTAAGAGTACCAACAGTGGCTGAACACTTAGCTAGTTTAAATATTACTTTCTTTAGGAAGGCTCTTAAAGCTGACCCTGTAATTAGCAACTGTTTCGACTATGTGATAGTAAAGGAAGATGCAGAGTACCGCCCGTACGCTGCATTCTGCTTGTCAGATGCCACTCTAGCCAAAAAATTCAATTAATTAGTTAGACTTTTCTAATTTGCTCTTGTACATAGTTATTCCCCAGTTACCTGGAGTTTAAAATATTTAACCTGCGCTGCGTATTTTATTGCCCTTTTTACTTATACAGCTTGTTTTCATAGCTTTTGACTCATTTTACTGTACATAGTTTTTCCCCAGTTTCGGAAGAAAAGAAAAAAAAAAAAGAAGAAAAAAAATATATATATTTAACCGCTTCTTATTAAGTGCATTTTTTTGTATTGTATGTTTGTTTTTGTCCCGTCCGTCCCCTATTTATTTAATTGTTTAATGTGCCATTCATATTTACCCCACTGAATTACCGCCCTTCGGGCTCCATTTCGATAGGTGGAACAGTGCCTCCGGGCTGGCTCCACCATAAAACCATTATTATAGTTAGTTTTTTGTTTTTAAAATTTAACCTTCTTTACATGATAATAGTTATAAATTTTTTCAATCTCAGATGCGATATACTATTATTTCTAACATATATGTTACGAATTGTGTAAAGTTTTTAAAACTGTATATGCAAATCACCAATCAGAAACATAAAAATCTAACATCAATCAAACAAACTAAAATAATAAGATATTTTCCTTAGTGGAAATAGTTAACTACTCATGTGATGGAATATACTTAGAAAATTTAAATACTGAAAAAAGTTTGCTAGGCAAACTTAAAGAATATTTTTTTTTCTTGTGAAAAACTAGCATAAATTTGGAAAATGTAGAGTTTGTTACTACGTAAAATTGAACATCATCTGGACAAACTAAATTATACATGAATTTTTTTTTTATTTGAGAGGTGCTGACAATATATCATTAATATAGAGATTTTTAACTTCCACCCATAATTTCTAAATAACTTATACATAAATTTCAGAAAAACTGAAACGGAATGGTGTTTTACAAGAGGCTTATTTTGTAAGATGAATATTCAATATTAATATAACTGAGCAAAGTTCATTCCGGAAAAAACTTGTAAACTTATATTTTGAAAATAGTTTGAAATATCCTTTTAAATTTATGAATGCTCGCTTTCGAAAGACACAAATAAAATTGATATTACTCATGATAATTAACACATACATAACATTAGTCAAACAAAGTGAAATTTTTATTGCTTGTGACCGATAACTTTTCAGTGAAGCAGAACTTACATAGGAAATTTGTGCAAACTTTTTCAACTTTTAAACCAAGTATCATGTAAAATTATAAATTACGATAGGAAATAGCATACTTCAGAATCGGAACAAGTCTTGTAGTTAAGCTAAATGTATTTCTCAAGGAATTGAAAGCATACCAGAGAAGTCCTTATCATTTCGCATCTTTTCTCATGTTGCAAGAAGACATACTTTGTAAAAGATCGTCTTAGCACTTAACAAAAATTAGTAAAAATAAATATATTTTCTATGGCAAAGATAAAACTTCACAACTTAATTACTTAAATTTAGCTAAGTTGCATATGGTTTATTCACATAACTCGCATGTGCTTTGAATGTTGAAATATATTTGTCAGTTGAAATCAAACTCATCGAAAATAAATGCTATCTACATTTTCAAGTCGGAAATTACTATTAAATAAACTTTACATGTAAGACATTATCATGTTAAAAAGAAAAATCTACAAAAATGTAAATGATAATTTTACTGTTGGTACATAAATGATGAATAATTTATGATTTTATTCTAGGCAAACGTTTTATTGTCTAACAGAGAACTTAAACTTTAGCAGAAAAACGAAAAAATACAATTTTTATATCCTATCATGCTTGTCAAAAATTGAGTTTATTAGCTGTTGTAATAGATTTTTATTGTCCAAATTTCTATAGTTTTTCTTCCCAGTGCAATAAAATTAAGTTCATGTGTAATGAGTAGGTTTTTTTTTATGAATCTTATAAATGTAATGAAATTATTATGACCTAAGAGATTGAGTGAACTGAATAAATCAATGATATAAATTTAAACAGTGACTTGAACTGATACATACTATAACTGTAAAGAAGTATGACAAAGTGATAGATGAAGTGAAAATAGAAGTTGAGTGAAATGTGTTGAAAAAAGTTGAAGACGACAAGAAATTCATAAATGAGAATTATCATTGACTTATATTAACTTCGTTTTTCTTGCTTATGACAAGAAAATACACTCTTGTTTATTAAGAACCAACTTGATATCTTATCATAGAATGACAATGATGAAATATCTATACATTAAAAAAAAAATACCAAACTTAGACATAGCAAATTTCTTGAAATTCATGTATAATGTGAGAAGTTTTACTGGAAATATAGAAGATACAACATTGAAAAATGTGAATGTTTCGAAGTACTTTATCAGAAATAAAAAAAATAAAAAATGCGCTGAGGTCCGCTATAAAATTTTTTAAGAGAAAGTTTAAACAAAATTTAAAATCAAACATGCTTTTAAGTGGGAACACATATATTAAAACTATAGCACATTTAACAATTTATATTATGTCATCTCAGTTGGTATCAAACTGAATAATATGAAAAACAACCACAAACTGAATAAACATGAAAATTATCAATATATGTGGAAAAGTTTCCTTTTTTCACATATAAAAAAAAATAACACATTGACATACGTTAAGATCACGAAACATGCGTAATCATATACCGATAAGAGCAACCAATGTTGCGGGGAGATATTCACATGATGGACAATATCCCATGAATAAATTGAGTGATTTAATTTCTAATGCTAATTCCAATAGTATTCCATGTAACTTCAACTTGATATTTTACACTATAGATATATTTATTTTTCAAATATATTGACTTTCAAAAAATCATCCTTCAATATAAGAATGATCATAGTAAGAATAAAAGAAAAGATACTAAGCATTGATTTAAAGTGTATTTATTTCGACTTAGCAACAAATCATATGCTTGAAACGAAAATTGCTTCGAACCAAAGTATAACTATCCAAATTCATAGATTCCTACAAGAAAATTTTTCTCATCTAGTAATTGAATTTTTTTTCTCATACGCATTATAAGTGTTGTCCAATCAGGTGTAGAATAGTTGAAGATATCCGACCTCTTTAATTAATACGACCTCTTAATAAGAAATAAAATTCAATTACTAGATGAGAAAAATTTTCTTGTAGGAATCTATGAATTTGGATAGTTATACTTTGGTTCGAAGCAATTTTCGTTTCAAGCATATGATTTGTTGCTAAGTCGAAATAAATACACTTTAAATCAATGCTTAGTATCTTTTCTTTTATTCTTACTATGATCATTCTTATATTGAAGGATGATTTTTTGAAAGTCAATATATTTGAAAAATAAATATATCTATAGTGTAAAATATCAAGTTGAAGTTACATGGAATACTATTGGAATTAGCATTAGAAATTCAATCAATCAATTTATTCATGGGATATTGTCCATCATGTGAATATCTCCCCGCAACATTGGTTGCTCTTATCGGTATATGATTACGCATGTTTCGTGATCTTAACGTATGTCAATGTGTTATTTTTTTTTATATGTGAAAAAAGGAAACTTTTCCACATATATTGATAATTTTCATGTTTATTCAGTTTGTGGTTGTTTTTCATATTATTCAGTTTGATACCAACTGAGATGACATAATATAAATTGTTAAATGTGCTATAGTTTTAATATATGTGTTCCCACTTAAAAGCATGTTTGATTTTAAATTTTGTTTAAACTTTCTCCTAAAAAATTTTATAGCGGACCTCAGCGCATTTTTTATTTTTTTTATTTCTGATAAAGTACTTCGAAACATTCACATTTTTCAATGTTGTATCTTCTATATTTCCAGTAAAACTTCTCACATTATACATGAATTTCAAGAAATTTGCTATGTCTAAGTTTGGTATTTTTTTTTTAATGTATAGATATTTCATCATTGTCATTCTATGATAAGATATCAAGTTGGTTCTTAATAAACAAGAGTGTATTTTCTTGTCATAAGCAAGAAAAACGAAGTTAATATAAGTCAATGATAATTCTCATTTATGAATTTCTTGTCGTCTTCAACTTTTTTCAACACATTTCACTCAACTTCTATTTTCACTTCATCTATCACTTTGTCATACTTCTTTACAGTTATAGTATGTATCAGTTCAAGTCACTGTTTAAATGTACGTCATTGATTTATTCAGTTCACTCAATCTCTTAGGTCATAATAATTTCATTAAATTTATAAGAT
This sequence comes from Linyphia triangularis, assembly GCA_963978545.1. NCBI lineage: Eukaryota > Metazoa > Arthropoda > Arachnida > Araneae > Linyphiidae > Linyphia > Linyphia triangularis. The sequence goes on from OZ021730.1 coordinate 35,662,542, forward strand.
TCAACAAAAAAAAACCTACTCATTACACATGAACTTAATATTATTGCACTGGGAAGAACTATAGAAATTTGGACAATAAAAATCTATTACAACAGCTAATAAATTCAATTTTTGACAAGCATGATAGGATATAAATATTGTATTTTTTCGTTTTTCTGCTAAAGTTTAAGTTCTCTGTTAGACAATAAAACGTTTGCCTAGAATAAAATCATAAATTATTCATCATTTATGTACCAACAGTAAAATTATCATTTACATTTTTGTAGATTTTTCTTTTTAACATGATAATGTCTTACATGTAAAGTTTATTTAATAGTAATTTCCGACTTGAAAATGTAGATAGCATTTATTTTCGATGAGTTTGATTTCAACTGACAAATATATTTCAACATTCAAAGCACATGCGAGTTATGTGAATAAACCATATGCAACTTAGCTAAATTTAAGTAATTAAGTTGTGAAGTTTTATCTTTGCCATAGAAAATATATTTATTTTTACTAATTTTTGTTAAGTGCTAAGACGATCTTTTACAAAGTATGTCTTCTTGCAACATGAGAAAAGATGCGAAATGATAAGGACTTCTCTGGTATGCTTTCAATTCCTTGAGAAATACATTTAGCTTAACTACAAGACTTGTTCCGATTCTGAAGTATGCTATTTCCTATCGTAATTTATAATTTTACATGATACTTGGTTTAAAAGTTGAAAAAGTTTGCACAAATTTCCTATGTAAGTTCTGCTTCACTGAAAAGTTATCGGTCACAAGCAATAAAAATTTCACTTTGTTTGACTAATGTTATGTATGTGTTAATTATCATGAGTAATATCAATTTTATTTGTGTCTTTCGAAAGCGAGCATTCATAAATTTAAAAGGATATTTCAAACTATTTTCAAAATATAAGTTTACAAGTTTTTTCCGGAATGAACTTTGCTCAGTTATATTAATATTGAATATTCATCTTACAAAATAAGCCTCTTGTAAAACACCATTCCGTTTCAGTTTTTCTGAAATTTATGTATAAGTTATTTAGAAATTATGGGTGGAAGTTAAAAATCTCTATATTAATGATATATTGTCAGCACCTCTCAAATAAAAAAAAAATTCATGTATAATTTAGTTTGTCCAGATGATGTTCAATTTTACGTAGTAACAAACTCTACATTTTCCAAATTTATGCTAGTTTTTCACAAGAAAAAAAATATATTCTTTAAGTTTGCCTAGCAAACTTTTTTCAGTATTTAAATTTTCTAAGTATATTCCATCACATGAGTAGTTAACTATTTCCACTAAGGAAAATATCTTATTATTTTAGTTTGTTTGATTGATGTTAGATTTTTATGTTTCTGATTGGTGATTTGCATATACAGTTTTAAAAACTTTACACAATTCGTAACATATATGTTAGAAATAATAGTATATCGCATCTGAGATTGAAAAAATTTATAACTATTATCATGTAAAGAAGGTTAAATTTTAAAAACATGTCGTTGAATATGAGTGTTACCATGAAAAAAGTTAACTAAATTACTTGTGATTTCCTTTCAGAGTATAAAAAGTTATATAGTTTACATATAATTCGCAAGTTTCTTTCAATTTTTCTTAAGATGTTTTAAAAGTCTTGCAGGTGATTTTCAAAACTTAAATGCATATCTACAATGTATTTAATATCTACAATTTATTTAATATTTTCCCCCAATTCACCTTTCTTAGATAAGTAAAATAAACCTTAGTCAGCATGTATTGCACGAGTTAATACGACACCTTAACGTATATTATTACAAAGTAAATTGTCTAAGTCTTTCTTGAAGTAACATAAATTTCCAACTTGCATTGATTTTCCGATTGAAAAGTAGAGGTGAATTTTTTTCCTTGGAGTATCTATAACTAGTATTTATTTTAAATCTCTTACTATTTTTCTTCTATGTAACAATTTTGTTAAGTTTTACCCGTATTGTAGCATATAATCTCACTGAGTTTGAACAATATTCAATGTTTTAGACAATAGAAAAGTTTTCAAGTAGAAATGATCTTAAATTCTCCAAGTGAATCATACTTTTTGGAAGAAAGTCCATGCGAATTCTACCTTCACTTACTAATGTGTCTTTGAAATCCACTTCATTCATTCCAAGTTTTCACAAACATTTCATTATGAAAAAGGAAAAGTAGGAAAACGATAATCTCGAAGACCTGCTGACACACCGCAGCATCACCCGCTGCTTGCGCGTCGATGCTGTTGTTCTTGCTGTACAAGTCTCCCGACCTGTTTGAACAAGTATTAGCGTGACTCATCCTCCGGTCTAAAAATGCCGGCAAGTGGCGTATCACCTACCGCTAACCTGATTGGCTAATTACCGTCACATGCTTATCACCCCGTTTAAAGACGTGAATTTTATATGTAAAGTAAATTTTTAGGCTAACGCTTAAATTCTTTGCTATAGAAAGTTCAAGTATGTTATTTTTTTTCTCTTATATGTTACATTTTAAACACATGATATGAAATTTTAACGTTATGCTTATCTTAGAAATTTTTGAGTATGTTACTTTTTCTTTTATTTAACATTAACCTAAGAGTTTAATTGTATATGAGAAGTAAATTGTCACGTTAAAGTTTAAAGACATGATATTTATATGTGAAGTAAATTTTCGTGTAAAGGTTAAAATTCTTTATCTTTGAAATTTTTATTCTGTTAAATTTCCCATTATTTAACATTAACCTAAGAAAATAATTGTGTTTGAAATTTTCGCGTATTGTTTAAATTGTTGTCGAAGAAAGTTTAAGTATGTTATTTTTTTTTCTTCTCTAATTTAGCATTATTCTTACACATTTTAAAGATAAAAATGTTATGTGTGAAATAAATTTTCGCGTATTGTTTCAATTCCTTACCTTATAAATTTTTAATATTTATTTTTCTCTAATTTAGCGTTATTCTTACACATTTGAAAGACATAATTTTTATATGTGAGGTAAATTTTCGCGTATTATTTGAATTCTTTGCCTTATAAATTTTTAGAGTTTCTTTTTTTTATCTTATTTATCGTTGATATAAGAGTATGATAGTACATGTAAAGTTAATTTTAACGTTCAATTTTAAATTCTTTGCCTTGTAAATTTTTAGTGTTTCTTTTTTCTAAAAGTTAGAGTTGTCATTATACATTTTAAAGACATGAACGGCAATGTTTGAATTCTTTGTCGTAGAAATTATAGGTATGTTATACTTTCATCCTACATTTCAAATTTAAAGTCGTGATTTTTATATGTGAAGAACATTTTTTACGTTAATGTCAAAGTTATTTGTCGTACAAAGTTTAAGTGTGTTACTTTTTTTCTTTTATTTAGCGATATTTCTACATATTTTAATATCGGGATTTTTATGTGTAAAGTAAAATTTTACGTTAATGTTAAAGTTATTTGTCGTAGAAAGTTTAAGTACGTTACTTTTCTCTTGCATGTTATATTTTAAAGTCGTGATTTTTATACATGAAAGGAATTTTCGCGTAAAGGTTAAATATTTATCTTAGAAATTTTAAGTAAGTTACTTTTTTTCTCTTATTTAGCGATATTTTTACACATTTTAAAGTGATTTTTATCTGTAAAGTAAGTTTTTTTCGTTAATTTTAAAGTTATTTGTCGTAAAGAGTTTAAGTATGTTACTTTTTTCTCTTATTTAGTGATATTCGTACACATTTTAACCCTCTGAGCGTCAAGGGAATGGGCGAAATTATACAGTTGTTTTCCCTGCAATAATTTTTAAATTTTATTTCTGATCCAAATATATAATTTTTTTAAATTATTTTTTATTTATTTTGTTTTAAGTAGGTTTTAAACTATCATCCTAATAAAAAGATTTAAAAAATATTTTATTTTACATTTTATTTATAAATTTAAAAAGGTTGTGTATTGCTGGAAAAACTGGGGATCAAATGACGGATATATACGCCCGTGACCCTCAGAAGGTTAAAGACATGATATTTATTCGTAAAGTAAATTTTCATGTTCACTTTTGAATTCTTAGTTGTAAGATGTTCAAGTATGTTACTTTTTCTCTCTTATTTAAACATTAGAGTATCCAAAATCAGTTATCACATATCTATTCAGCATTAGCAGCTAGTTCTGTGTTGCCATTCATCAACTTAAGTAAGTATCATTGTACAATAAAAACTATCTTGATTAATATAACTAACATAGACATATTAATTTCTAACAAGTTTAATGGTAATATAAATTTTAACATAGACAGTAAGTAGCTAAGATATATAATATCGCTCGCATAGTACAGTATAGCTTTAAATTACAACCGGTTGTAACAAATAGAATCAATTTCAAAGTATTTGAAGGTTGATATAACGAAAAGTTGCGTATTTCCATCTCTTTGAAAACATTGTTCTGACTAAAATGAAATGTTTTTCCTAAATCATTCTGAAAGAAGAAGAAAAAATATATAAATTCTTCAATAAAATATGGATAATACATTTAAAATTTACAAAATTGAGAATAATACTTACATAAATAAAAAAAAAATCGTCATTTTTCTATTCAAAGTGATAAATATTTCGTTTTTTGGAAATGTATATTACTAATATTGTATTGCAAACTCACGTGTGAACACACTACAACTACTAATTCCTTCAACAGGGTCAGACTAACTCAACCTAAAAATATTTGTAAAATCATTGCTTTAACTTCCATAATGGGTTTCAGTTGCTGAGTATTGAAAATTAATTCTAGTCTAAGTTCTTTTGTTGTGTATTCAATCCCTCAAAAACTATGACAATAAAAGAAAAAAACTTTTTAATGATATGTTAAGCCCTGTAAAAGAAATTTTCACGTTAAGATATCAAAGTTTAATTTTTTTTTTCTCATAAATTTTAATTTATATTTACATTTCATACTGTTATTGAGAAAATAATGAGACTTTATGTGTCTAACATTGATTAAACCTGATTCCTTAAAAGTGTCTTGCGATTATATCTCTCAACATTAGTTTAAATGTGTTAAGCACTTATAGAAAAAAAAAATCCACTCAATCCGAAACTTTACGCATTTGTGTTAGTATATTATCTTTGCATGTATTTGAAGTTTTTAATGGTTAAGCATGAAAAGTTATAAACTATGTAATTTATATTCCTTCCTACCACTAGATGGCGCCGCAATTACATTAAACTTAGTAGAAAACTGTCTTACTAAACTGTATAGTCAATGAGAAGAGCATTTGAAATCACGTGACATATTCTAACCAATCAGAAGTGAGCTTTTATTTCAACCAATCAAAGGAGACTTAGCTATGTCAGGATACAAGATGTTGCCATTCCTTAAACTTTGATATAAAGCAAATCGTGACGTCATCCCCACTACATTAACACTGTGACGTCACTGGTAAAACAGCCTATCACTCTAAGTTATTCACTTAAAAGTAGCCCTAGAACAACTCAACTCCATCCCGCCTAAAACTTAGCATATTCCTACTGCTGCCATCGTCTTAAAAGTAAATTTTGTAAAATCATGAATGACGTCATACCCACTGTGACGTCACTAGTCAAAAATACCTATAACTCTAACTTATTCACTTAGAAGCAGCCCTAGAACAACTCAACTCCACCTGAAAGGTAAATCGAAACTAAAAAGTGTTGCCACCGCTCTAAACTTTGGTATAAAACAAATTATGACGTCATACCCACTGTGACGTCACTAGTCAAAAAGCCTATAACTCTAAGTTATTCGTTAAGAAGCAGCCCTAGAACAACTCAACTCCAGTTAACTGGAAACAAAAACTAAAAAGTGTTGCCACCGCTCAAAAACTTTAATATAAAACAAATTATGACGTCATACCCGCTGTGACGTCACGCAATAAAAACCTATCACTCTAACTTATTCGCTAAGAAGCAGTCCTAGAACAACTCAACTCCGTCTGCTAGATAAACCGAAACTAAAAAAGTGTTGCCACCGCTCAAAACTTTGATATAAAACACATTATGACGTCATACCCACTGTGACGTCATACACAAACAGCTTATAACGAAACTAAAACAGCAGCAGGAGGGGAACAACTCCACTCCACTTCCGGTCACGCCCACTTCCGGTGACGTCATCATCCCTCATCCCATACCGCATACCGCCCTGGCCCCGGATGCCCAATTTCTAACTACTATTAAGAGTAGGAAAACAATTCGACAAGTTACAAGAAAGTGCATTAGATGTGCGAGGTTTACAGCAATCCGTTAAATGTAGATGAAGCTCCTTTGCCTGAAGATCGTGTGCGAGAAGCTCATATTTTTGAAGTGATTGGAGTCGATTTATGTGGGCCCATACATTTGAAGAACCAAACCAAATGTTGGGCTGTCCTGTTCACTTACGCAGTATACCGAGCTGTTCACATCGAATTAGTTACGTCTTTGACAACTGATAGTTTCATTTTAGCTCTAAGGAGGTTTATCTCAAGAAGAGGACGACCCTCAACTATTTACTCAGACAACGGAACGAATCTAGTGGGGACATCTAATGCATTTCAAGTTGTGAATTGGGAAAAAATACAAGAAGTTGCTGCAATCAAAAAGATTCGATGGAAATTTAATCCACCGTCATCCCCTTGGTGGGGAAGCTTTTGGGAGAGGTTGATTGGCATGCTTAAAAGAATTCTTAGAAGAGTAATTGGCAATGCCTGTTTGCAATATGAAGAGATATACACAGTTTTGTGCGAAGCAGAGAGTTTAGTCAACTCTAGACCATTGACTTATGTCTCTGAAGACGAGAATGATTTAGTGGTGCTATCACCATCGATGTTTTTGAACGAAATAGAAGAAACTGGAATGGCAGACCTTGATGAAGTAGATGCAAAGAGGCTGAATAGAAGATTCGCCTACAGACTAAACCTCAGAAAGGAGTTACGGGAACGTTTTAGAATTGATTATCTGGGGCAGTTGAGAGAACACTACAAGGTTAGAAAAGTGCAACAAGTGGAAGAGGGAGACATCGTTCTAGTGGGCGATACCAACATTAGAAAACAAAGTTGGCCGCTAGCTAGAATTTTGGAGCTGTATCCAGGGAAAAACGGAAAGGTTCGAATTGCCAAAGTGAAAACGAATTCTGGAACATTTTTGCGACCGCTGCAACGACTATACCCACTTGAAGTTCAGAAAACTGAACGATCTTCTTTTCAGGAAAGAGATTCACAACCTGGAACCATCGACGCAGCACGCAAAGATAACAACCTAAGAACAAGACGTGGACGACGTATAAGACTTCCAAATCGTTTGAACTTGTGAATAACTTTTATTTGACTTTTGAAGTATTTAAAAGATCAAAGGTGGGAGAATGTCGGAAATAAACGAACATGTGAACTTATTTTTATTTTAATTACACCCAAGACCTTTAAGGTGTGACGTCATTTTCACAATGAATATAAATTTGTATAATTTCAGTTTTTAGTTTAGTTTAAATGGCAACAATGATTAATTTTCTGTTGTTCTTTTTTTAACTGTTTTTAGAATAAGACAGTTGCCTTTGTGAGAGTTGGATTAATAGAAATGTCGAATATTAAACTAGTTAATTATTTTTCTTAATTGAGTCTAATCTTGATCTTGACAAAATAGACTACGACACAGAAGTAGTGAAAATTAGTCGGAATTTGCGACAGCTAAAGTAATCCATTTCATTTTTAATCCCGCTTAGGAAAAAAAACTAGCATTTTCAAGTATACTTTCCTTCTTGAACAAATGATAATTGTTCAAAAAACGAGTAATATTTGCAGAAATTATAGCTGAAAAACCATACAACATCTGTGAAAAACCACACAAAAAATCATTAAATTAAATCCAGCAATTTTGATAAAAATATATACTCGAAGTAACTACTTTTAAGAAGTAGGTTCCTGGATTGAATTGTTACAAAAAAAAATATGTTTTACTATTAACACACGTTTTAAGAAAAATCAAAATCTTTTCTTTTTTAGTTAGGAAAATGTGTTAAAAAGTATTTAAAAATTAAATAATTAACAAATCGTTTTTAATAATAATTGTTTTTTGCAATGCAATGGACAATTCTCGCATTTTTATTTTTTTATTCTATTCTAAATGTCTGAAAATGACCATTAACACAAAAATTTCTAATCTCCATGTTTTTTTTTTTTTTTTTTTTTTTTTTTTTAATTTGCATTTTAAGTTTGCCTGTCAGATTTTTGCGGGAAAACGGACCTTTTTTTTGCTACTCTTATTGTGACGTCCTCGTTTGATAAATATCTCCATAGGTCACGTAGCGGTTGTGGCTGTTAAAACGTTGTTATCGTGGAAATTTCGAATACTTGTCTTCTCGTCCTTTTGTTTTCATATTATTTGATTGATTTTTTCCTAAAATGTCTAACATTTTCTACAAATATTGTATCGTGCCAATGTGCAAAAGCACAACCATAATAACTTCTGACAAAATTTTCATTTACGTACCACGGAATAAAAATACTCGAAAAAAGTGGTGCCAAGCGATGAAGAGGGACATTGAAAAGTATATGCCACTATCAACAAAGATTGTACGTTATGTTTGTGAAGATCATTTTGAAATAAGTTACATTTATGATAATTTTTATATTAGGAAAATTAAAGAATGTTTGCCTTTTAAGTTTAAAACACTCTATTTGTTAGGAAAGCTATTCTAAATTTTTGTAAACATCAAGTGCAAAGTAATGGGTTAAAATTGAAAGTCCGGTACTGATTCTGAAACAAGAATTGTTTATATAAAACCACGCCAAATTATGTTCACTTGTCATTAAAAAAAAAGCAAAAATTACCTTGGCGCAGAATCCGTACCGGACTTTTATGTTGATAACGGCCACCTTTAACGAAAAAATACCGATATTTTCCCCCCAAACTTTTTATTCCAAGCACAACAAAACCATTCAAGTTAATTAAAGCAGGGAATCTTGCCTATTGGTTTGTACGCCACGGGTTTCCGCTGTTACAAAATCCATATTCTTGCTGAAATAGACAACCATCATTGTCGAGTCAATATTTGGCAAATTGTCCGATTGGCCTCTTACAAAACCAGGTTCCATTTTTGCAATTAAATAAAAAACAAATACCTACAAAATAGGCGACCAAAAACATTTGAGAAACGGCAACTACTAAGTAGAAACTACAGAGTATATAGCAGACACTTGGTGGTAGAAACCTCACCATAACAAACGGAGCGAAGGGATTACGTCACCGAACCCTTCGAGACACTTGACGTCATACTCAAAATCGTCCCGTTTTGAGCGGATCGCAATTTGAGGGTTTTTTGCGCATTTTCTTTTCTTAATATTTAAATAAATAATTTTTTTAAAGAACTTTTATTTGAATATTTAGAATCAGAAAGAAATTTTTTGTAAATATAAATAAATTCCATTCGTTTTTAAAAAATGCGGGAATCGTCCATTATAGTGTCCATGAACGCCTACATGATTATTTGCAGGGAGATGTAAGGCGACAAAAGTTTTTGTTTAATCCTTGATTTTTCGAAGAAGGGAATTGGATTTCCTAATTGGATGTTAGTCAATAATTGTTCATTAATGTTCTGTTCAAACTGATGAATTAATATCCATTAATATTTTTTTCTTGTAAATTTTACCACTTTTTTTCCCCGTTACTTTATTTTTCGAAAACCAGAGGGGAAGGAGTGCAAGGGCATCTTTCTTATGTCCCTGACACTGTATCTATTAAAAAATTTGCAGTGCTTCGTGTAGGGAATTTTCTGTAATAGCAATAGTCCGCCAGAATTTTAAAAAGAAGAATTTTTCCAGAATTTGTTTTTTGATCAACCTTTATACAATTCATTATACAAAAGTCACCTATTTGATCAATAATTTTCATCTATTTAATTCCATGTTAAAGTGCTATTTTCCAACCACTTTTACACGTTTAATTTTTTTTTTTCGAAACTGCAATTTGAAAATATAAAAAAAAAAAGTTGTATCGAAAGGAAGCACTTGTACTTCTCAGTTTACTGAATTGGTTTAAGATTGTGGGGGAAAATTCTATCTATCTGCAAGGTATAAATGTCTCCCCTCCCCCCCCCCCTGCCCCCAAATAAAAACTCTTCCAAAAATAATCTCCTTTGTTTGGAGAGGAAGGGATAATTTACTAAAAAGAAATGAAAAATTAAATGAATTTGAAGGAACTTTAACTATAATGTGATGGGAATTTACTTAAAATTTAACATTAAGTACTTATTAATAAAATGTCATAAAATATTAAAAATTGTTTAGATGGTAATTTAAAAATAATTCAAACTAATTTCACATTAAATAAAACAATTCACAATTAAATAAAAAAAAATATGCATTAATAATTAGTTTTACATTAATTAATAATTAATTATGCAGGAATTATTCATATATTAATTAAAAATTATTTATACGTTAATTTTACATTAATAAAAATTAGTTAATAAATTATTAGCACCTTAATTTATATTTTCTACATTTACACCGGACATGCCTTGATTTCAGTCGGCAAAAGAATGTCTACGCCCCCCCCCCCCCAACCAAAATTCTTAGCGACGGCCCTGAAGATAAGCAATAAAACAGACACGCTGATTCAAAGCAAGAACATTTCATTTACTACGCAATCACTCTATATTACAAACACGAACCAAAAACTTTAAGAATCAAACAAGAACCGAAACTTTCTTACAAAGTTGAGTTGAGTTGTGTTTCGCAACACTTGGGAACAGTAACGGAACTGCAAAATAATCCCAGAGGAACTTATTGTTGCGTAGAAACAAAGTGCTATTCGCAAGGAAATCAAGTTGTTCCACAGAATCCAGGACATTGTTGGTATTTTTCAGCAGCTCTAATTTTACATGAAGTCATTTGTAAATTTCAAAACCACCTCTTCGTAAAGCAGCATGTGACACTTGTATCATTCAGTTCCGAAAAAAAAATATTTTATGTTTGCGCGCAGTTTTCTATCACATTCAACTATCTCCAATAATTCGAGATAGTCCCACAACTGTGGATTATCCATGATTGAAATTTAAAAGTACGATGTATTTCTCTTGTGATCGTCAGAAGGTAGCATTGAGTCTCCGATTCTAGTGAAAATCAAAACAAACGACTCAAATTCATCATCTGCGCATGGGCGGGTTAAGAAATTCTGCCTTACCCTATAGCTTCACCCCACCTTCCGAGGTGGGGTGGAATTAGCGGTGTTTATCAACACCGTGTTAAGTTGGCCCGAGGTCGAAACTAGTCCGTGAATACCCAAGGAGGTTAGAAGAGAGAGGAGGTCCGAGCAAGCTTGGCGCGAAGAAGCAGACTTTGGCAACCCTACTCTCACTTGAACTAAGCCTATACAAACCGACTTTTTAGTACGCTCTTCTACGGGAAAAAACGTGGGTAGGGTTTGAAATTCTGCCAAATTTTTAATATAGTTTCTAAAAAAGCAATTTCTGTGGTTGTAGGCTATAGTTCAAGACCTGAACTATCAAATGGTATGCGTATTACTCTTCACAGCTAATAATTAAGCAATATTCAGAGGTTTTTAAATCCCTCTCACTAACTTCGATTTTGTATGATTAAGTGCAAATCGATGGAGGGCTAATTACACATTTGCCGTCATCCAATCGAGAAAAAACTTATCAGATTGATTCGATGTTGATGACAATGCACTCAGTTAAGTTTTGGGGGCTATTACTATCACTAAAAGACTGCTTTTACACACGCTACTATTGGACTAATTAGCCCACTTGCCATCCACCCATCAAGCTGAAACTTGGCAGATGGATTCGATTTGGATGACAATGCATTCCATCAAATTTTTAGGCGAGTCACTACCACTAAAAGGCCACTTTTACGTATGCTTTTTATTGACGCTTTGGTTTACTTATAAACCCTTTTCCTATCATGAGATTAAACATTTAAACTTAGCGGACGCACTCGTTGTCTATGAGAATGCTTTCTATTAAGTTTTGGGACTGTCACACAACGGCAGTTTTTACATGCATTTCTATTGCCTTACGTTAGAATTATCAGTAGCCTTTACTCACGTACTATTATCCAGATACAAACCTTAATTCAAACATGTTAAATTTTAGCAATATTTAATGACTGAAATCTTCTACTATTAAAGTTACCGAGGGAAAATATTCAAAGGGCTAATTAACCCACTTGCCGTCATCTAATTGAACTGAGACTTGGCAGATGGACTCGTTGTGGATGAAAATTTAAAAAATGGATTCAATATTTTAAAGCCGACCAAACGGTATAGTGGTTAGCGTGCTAGCTTCTAGACCACGAGGTTGCGGGTTCGAGTCCCGTGTTGGCATGGGTGTTTGTAAATGTATGTTGGCTTGTCTAATGACGAATGTTTCGGCGCATTTTATAGCCCTCGTGTTGCTGACGGCGCCAGATAATCTGAATACAACCAACCAACCAATATTTTAAAAAAATGGATACCAATATTTTCTTTACCTTTGCACACTATGTAATGTAATCGTTTCGTAATCTATTGGAAATATTTTACACTAGCTGCATGGTTCCTCGTTGCGGATATCCATCATTGGTGTATAGGTCTCGTCTCAGCTTTTGGGGCTTTACTCGAAAAAAGGTTCATTGCCACGCAAATCCAAGCTCGCTTCGCCTGCTGGAAGTTTAATTGTAACATAAAAGCAGCTCGCTTCACTGGCTAAAAAGTTTATTGACACATAAGCACTGGCTCGCTTCACTCGTTCAAAGGTTAGTTGCTACGCAAACACAACTCTCTTCGCTCGCTGAAAAATTCTTTGCTACGCCCTCACAGGCTTGCTTTGCTCGCTGGAAGGTTAATTTTATTGCGCAAGCATATGTTCACTTCGCTCACTGAAACTCGTACCCTACGCTTATTTGAAGTCACTTTATAAAGAAAAACTTAAAAAAAATTTAAATAAAAAAAATTTAAATGTTAACATTTTGTTTAAGAAAATCAAAATTAGAAGGCAAGATCTACTAATGTCGAAAATTTCAGAGCTCTACGCTTATTTAAAATCACTTTATAAAAAAAGCTTAAAAAATTAATTAAAAAATATTAATTAAAGTTTTTGGTTGTTTACTTCGATTGATTATTTCGTTTTCCGTGCGTCAAATTCCTAATGTCCGCTGAAATCTAAATCGTAGCTTTTACAATGGCTTACTTTTGAAGACTTCTCGGTGCTAATTTGTAAAGGGCAATTGAGGGTCCACTGTGGGTGGGCCTGAAACGAGATGCGAGAGCCGGTTTCCCCCCCCCCCCCTGGTGGCGGGTGACAACCGCCCCTCTTTGTTAATTTGTAACGGACGATGGGTACAAGGGTCCGAAAACAAGTCCATTATCACTCCGTGGCCTGAGGGAAGAATAGGAACAGAGAAAAGCCCCCTGCTATTGGGATTTCTAAGCAGAAGTTTTACGACTTGTCGATGAACAAGGCGGCTTCTTTTCTTAGTTCTTAAGGTATTTGGATTTCGAACTTTATGTTTGAAAAGAAAAGGAATAATGGAAAAAACTTGGCTTTCTATTGAAAACTTTGGATGCTCTTTTTCGATTCGAATTTTGTTATAATAGTTTTACAAAACATTATTATTGTAATATCATGGGTCATCAGATATCTACGTTGCTTTGGTTTAATTTATATTATTACTTATGAAGCTCTTATGTGTTTTTGGAATATTTTGCGTGATTGAAATACTTTTGTGAGAATTTTGTTTGAATTCAGTAATTAATTAAGAATAATTTCAATACTGTAATTCGCCAGAAATCAATATTAAAGTCGTATATTGTAAGAAAAAATTGATAAAAGAAGAGTAATGAAAAAAAAAAATCCTGCCAATTTCTTTACTGCAAGATCTGTCCACATTTGTTGCGGCATTGTCGGATGCCAGTAGTTAGAAATTGGGCATCCGGGGCCAAGGCGGTGCCGGTGCAGGGATGAGGGATGATGACGTCACCAGAAGGGGCGTGACCGGATATGACGTCACAGGAAGTGACATCATCGGATATGACGTCACCTGAAGTCACGAGGCCGGAAGTGGAGTGGAGTTGTTTCCCTCCTGCTGCTGTTTTAGTTTCGGTTTCGTTATAAGCTGTTTGTGTATGACGTCACAGTGTGAATGACGTCATAATTTGTTTTATATCAAAGTTTTGAGCGGTGGCAACACCTTTTTAGTTTCGGTTTATCTTTCAGACGGAGTTAAGTTGTTCTAGGGATGCTTCTAAACGAATAACTTAGAGTGATAGGCTTTTTGACTAGTGACGTCACAGTGGGTATGACGTCATTATATATTAAAATTTAGCATTTAAGAGAGTGGCAACATTTTTTTAGTTTCAGTTTATCTTTCAGACGGAGTTGAGTTGTTCTAGGGATGCTTCTAAACGAATAACTTAAAGTGATAGGCTTTTTGACTAGTGACGTCACAGTGGGTATGACGTCATTATATATTAAAATTTAGCATTTAAGAGAGTGGCAACACTTTTTTAGTTTCAATTTACCTTTAAGAACCCTTGGAACCCTTGGTACCTTGGAGTTGAGTTGTTCTAGGGCTGCTTCTTAGCGTATAAGTTAGAGTGATAGATATTTTTACTAGTGACGTCACAGTGGGTATGATGTCATTATATGTTAAAATTTACGTTTTAAGTGGTGATAACATTGGATATATACTAAATTTAGTTTTCAGGTGTTGGCAACGAGTTCTGATCGGTCAGCTAAATGCTCTCTGGTGATTGGTAAGTTTTAAACATGTGACCAAAAGCTAACTCCTGATTGACTGTTTGGTTTTCTAGCGAGTTACTTACATGTCCTTTAGTCAAGTTAAAATACCTGCAACAAAGTTACACAAATAAAAATGTTAAATTTGAAAAGTTAATAAAAGGAAGGCCATTTGCTAAGGGTCTAAAGAACCCTAACCCCGAGCTACACGTGACATTTCAATATTTTACCAAACAATTGTTAAAATATCGACTATCGGACGTTGCCTTCATGGTAACTCATCTACCCACCCCCCTTCCCTAACTAATTTTGAATAAGTTAAGACTTTAGAATTACAATTAATAAATTTTGAAAAATTAATTATTAAAGGTGAGGACCCACCTCCAACCCGATACCTCTTTTAGGAAGAATTGGTACCGCCTCACTCCACCCTAACAAACAAAAAAAAAAATCTTATTCCAAAAAAAAAACGTATATTTCTTTGAAACTTGAGGTCACTAATCAACCATCCGATGATATCCTTTAAGAAGATATCTTCACCTCTTAACAATTTTAAAGTTTTAGTCTAAAAGATTAATGTTGGACACAAGCTATTTCTAGAATAGAGTTACATTAAAAATTAAATTTAAGAGTGTCCAGTTTTTGTTTTTTGAAGAAGACTTGTGGGAACGTATATTTCCCAAAATTAAATTTAATGGTCACTAACAAAATCCTGAAAATGTTCTAATTTTAGTTTTTATAAAAATTAAGTTAATGTAATATTTTAGTAAAAATAATGACTATAGTTAATGAATTGTGAAAAACTAAGTTAGAAGAATTAAATTTAAGGAATTTTGCAGTGACCATACGCATAACTAGTTATACCATCCTCCAACAGGTATCGCTTGTCGTCAAATGCCGAGAGCGCTCGCTTTCTTTGCTGGATGGAGAAAATGTGATGTTTTTCACTACCGATCCGATGCTGAACCACAGACGAAGGTTGTCGATTGAGAAGACAGTCTCTATAGGTCTGATGTTTTAGCTGTCTTTGAGCTGCTCTTGCGATTCCCTTGGCCGTTTGTTTCTCACCACACTCGCTTAAAATGGAATACATTTTGGAACGAAGCCCTATAAACTCCAAAGCAGATTTTCCGTTAAGTTCATCCTTAAAGTAGCCGATCTTCTTCTTGTTAGACACATCGTGTAGGGGATGATCTGATGGATAGTCAGAAAAGTCAAAAAATCCCTTTAACTGCTGTAAGTCAGCAGTCAGATCTGGGGTGGTGAGTCCATAAGTGAGTGAATCTGTGTCGGTGAATAGTAGGCGGGCATTACTTCCATACTTCTTCATGATGACATTATAGTGGAAATCATACATTAAAACCTTGCTCAGTTCTAAGATGGTGAAACCAGCATAAATGGGTCTATTAAGTGTGAGACTCTTCACTTTTCTTTGTACTGCTGCCAAGCTGTTATCAAATTCAGTGAAGGCATGGAAGGCAGGAGACGCGACCAGTTTCTTGGCTTTATGCGGGTTGTTCACCAACTGAACATCCACTCTATTCCTCAGATTTTCCATAGTTTTCCCAAACACCGCATTGTTGAGAAGTTTGAAGAAATCTTTTTCAAACGATGTTTTGGCCAGTTTTCTCTGCTCCGTATTAAATGCTATGTAGTCCTTCAGCCAAGGTTGTTGGTAGAATTTTAGAATTCTATGGACTTTAGTTAGTTTCAGTCCCAAGGAAAGGTATAGCTTCAGATTACGGTAGTGTATAACATAATTCTTCTTTGAGTGAAGATTCGGAACGAGTTTCGCGCTGGAAGAAGCTGGCTTCATCTGCATTTCTTCCAAAATCTCGAGGGCGGTAGGAGACAGCATATTTGGCTTTATGGTGAAGCGTTCGGGAGCCAGAGGATAATCATTATGGAGATCGTGGAGTTCAGCAGGATAGTCGAGATCCGCTTCTAGGATGAAACCCTCATCTGCATCATCTGCTTGGTTCAAAATGGTTTGAGTAGAGATGTTTTCAGGGTCCACCCACTGAAAATCACCAACAGGTAAATATTGAGACATGGCCCAACCTGAAAGAAAAATCCAATTAAATCATTCAATATCAACATAGAAGCTAAATAAAAAATGGCAGTTTTAAAATAAATTCATGCTTACCATAGAGGTTATTGGCATCCAGGTACAATATATGTTTCTTCTCCTCAGCAGCATTATATACAGGACAGCCTGGATGGTTTGCCTGGCTATGACGATGGGTGATGACTGAGACTCCTCCCCGAATACCCTTCTCTATAAAGAGGTGCATGTCAATGTCGGTGAATAAATCCAAGCCGACATCTGACATCTTGAGAGCGGCTTGCCATGCTAAACCCGGAGACGTCATCATGTGGGCGGCGTCTAGCTGGTAGAAGTCCAGAGTTAGGCGGCGGAAATTCTCAAAAACATCAGAGAGGAGGAGCACATCCGTCTTCACGTACAGGTCGTGATATTCGCCAAGGTCTTTGATGCTGAAAGCTTCCCAAACAACTTGAGCGTGGTCATAATCTGCATCGATGATGGAGGAGTTTGTCAGAGTACTGTAGAAGGCTTGCTGAGGTGGCAGAGATGTTTCTTGAAATTTAGTGAATGAGTCCATGTACTCATAAGGGTACACTCCCTTCTTCAGCAAGAGATCTAAGGAAAAAAATAAAAATTAAATGATATTGTTAAGTGAACATTTATATAATATTAACATTGACTATATTACGTACCATGGTTAGATGCGATAGAACTCTTCAAAATGTGAAACTTGTCTCTCTCCAGATTATCGACAAGTTTCTGAAGTGATGCATTCAGAAACTGGAGACTGTCAATAAACTGGAGAGTCACCGGGATCTTGTCAAGTTTCTTGGTAATGGAGAAGGAGATGTATTTCTCCATCGTTGTAGGGATGACTCCAATATCATGGTCAGCCACTTTCCCTAGCCCCTGCATGATCAAATGCGCATCGTAATTCTTCAGGTTGTGGAAGACGCAGGGAATCATTTTCCGCAACCTGAAGGCAAGGTTGCATTCATTGTGGAGCACTTGACGGAACTGACCGGTCAAGTGATCGTGGTCGTTCACCCGATCAGTTCCTAGTCGGCCTTTGCAGAGGCCGCAATGAGTCGTTGCGTTGATAGTAATTTGATCCTGTGCAGTGATCTTCATGGGGATGATGGTGGTCAGCTTCACCGCCAGCTCGTCCTTCTCTGCAATGATACTACTGATGAAGTGGTCCACTGCATCTTCTCCCCTGTAGACAGAGATGGGTTTGGTCGGCTTACTATCTGGACCTATAATGACATAGGCGTATCCGCAGGGAATGTGGGTAGCCGTCTTCACAGTGGAAGTGGAGGTGGTGTCATCCAACTTCTCTACAAGGGCCTCAAAGTCCGCGTATATGATATACGGGACTTTCTGGGTGAACTTGTACTGACTAAATTTCAGCACACAGTCCTTTGGAGTCGGCATCTTGATGCGTTGGGGTGAGTGCTCGTTACAGTACGGGACATGTGCTTTGAGAGTCTCCTCCTTGGCAAAACGATGCAGACAGCTATAACAGTAGAAGCTCGTGCCATGATGTTTAGTGAGGTTGGTGAGAAGCCTGGACATACTCTTAATTAGACAATAATGCTGCCTCTCTCCTTCTATGATGTAGAGGAGGTTGATAACCTCAGGATCCTCCCTCTTAGAGATGTATAGGGGTAATATATCATCATCTTCATAGCCGTAGATGTTAATGCGGAGATTGTTCAGTGCCTCCACAAAACGAACTTTGCAGGGTTGGACGGGACAGCTTTCATTTCCCATCTTGAGCTCCTGCTCGTATTCAGCATAGTGGTCGACCCTATACGGATGGTTACCATAGGCAACAGGATGGAGGGCAGCCAGGACAGACCAGATGAAACATTTACTGTCTTCGTTCTGGATGTTGAGGACGGCCTGCTTTGCTGCCAACTTGTAGGGTAACTTGAAGTGGCTAGCAGGGGCTAGAGGTTGATACGTTGCAGTCTTCACCTCCAAATGAATAATTTCATCGAGGACCCATCCAGATCCCCGCTCGATGAATTCATCGAAGGAGGACTTGATTTTGGCGAAGGCTTGGTCGATGTGTTTAGGGAGGACGCTGTCATCCAGCTCCATCTGCACCTTACTCCGGAAATAGGGTGTGGCAAATTCTTCATATCCCTCATCACTCTTACGAACGAACCGGATTTTAGACACAACATACCACTTGATGGCACGCTTCTCCTCCAGTTCCTCCTTCAATACACCATCCACTTGAGGATGACTTTCCCTAATGAAGAGAAGCAGGTCTCCAACTGCCTCTTCACTTGGGAATAAATGGCGGGTGGCAAAGACATCGGACGTCTTCACCTCAACTCTCCTCCTTCTGGTCGCAGGGGATGCAGGTTGATTTCCTCCTACTTGGGCAACTCGAAGGTGGGTGAGAAGATGTTGCTGAACATGATCCTTACGTCCGAAACTCTTTCCGCAGTCAGGACAGGCATGAGAGGTGGCGGATTGATGACTCAACATATGCCGATCCAGATCAGAATTACGTGTGAAGGATTTGCTGCAGATTCCACAGACAAAGTCTTTCTTCCCCGAGTGAGCTTTAAGATGACGAGTTAAACTTCGCTTCTCCGTAAAGGTCTTGCTGCATACAGTACAAACCTATAAGAAATTATAACTTTTATAAGTGGTCAAGAAATAATTTTTTTTTTTAATAAAAGAAATATTATTTCAAATTTGTCTTTTCCTAAAACACATTTTATTGCAAAAACTTTATTTCAAATTTGTCTTTTCATAAAACACATTTTATTGCAAAAACTTTCTATTCTTCTTCTACTTATAAAACATATCAAACAGAAAACACTAAAATTAAAATTTCGATAAATGGTTAAAAATTTCTTCTTTGCAAAACTGTGATCTAAGAAACACATTCTCCGAGGAAAAAAAAATAATACTTACATGGTTAGCATTTGAAGTTTGTGCAAGATGGATAGCATGAGAGGGTCTAGCAACAGGAACCTGAAAAAATTAATTAACATTTAAATAAGCTATTTTAACATATTCTTAACAATAGTTTATCCTTTGAATGTAATACTTACAGTTTTCTGATGGATTTTTAAATGTCTTGTCAAATGACATTTCTGTACGAAACCCTTCTTACAGATGGTACAGACCTGTTGAAAATAGAAATTTTGAGTAACATACCTTTGAAATGTTAAAGTTATTATTGTTTCACTTAAATGATAAAAAATAATACTTACATGCAAGTCTTGTGAGGTAGACGGAGCATTAGATGGCCCGGCAACAGGTTCCACAACAACAACTTCCTAAAATAAATTTTAGATATTGAGAAATTATTCTAATTTTTTTACGTCAGAAGAAAAAAATCGGGCGTGAATTTGGGACGACTTTAAATAGTTACAACATTGGAAATTACTAAGAATAAAAGCAATAAAAATTTTGGTGTGAATTTAGAGCGACTTTGAATAGTTACAATATTGAAAATTGCTAAGTAAAAAAAGTAATGAAAATTTCGGCGTGAATTTGGGGCGACTTTTAATAGTTACAACATTGAAAATTACTAAGTACAAAAGCAAGAAAAATTTCGGCGTGTTTCTAATGCTAATATTCAAATGAATGACATTTAGAAAAATTACTAAATACAAAAGTATTACAAATTATGGCGTGAATCTTATACTAATGAATGACATTTTAAAAAAAGTTTCAAAAAATACATTATTGACATGAATTTCAAATATAATTGAAAAAGTTTTAAGTGGATAAATAAATTATGCGACATTAAATAACACAATTTAAAATTTATCTTAGACATTAAACATTCATTTACTTAAAAGCAACAAGTTTAACCTTATTTAAAGAATATTCTTTTAGATACATATAGTAAGTAATTTTGAGGGTTTAAAATAAATACAATCTATAAGCACTCAAACATAATTTAAAAATACATTACTAAAAGAACGCTTACTTGGTCATTAGGACTAGAGACAACGAGATCCATGGGAGAAGAAGAACGTGATGATGACATTATAAATGACTGAAATTGAAAAAATATATAAATATCGAAAGAAAACATACATTTTCAATACAAGTTGGGAATAATTTTTATGTAATACTTGAACCGACTACTTTAGCATGATGATGCGATTGTTAAGCCTAACAAATGCACGCGGTACTTAAGCCTAACAAATGCATTCGATAGCTCATTTCAATATATAAACTTAACACACGATAAATAATATCAGTTAAAATAATTTGACTATTAATATTAAATAATATACATACATCTTAAACTAACTGAACGGATAACTTAAACCTTTAACAAGTAATACAGAAAAGATTTGAATGCACGCGATTCTTAACCCTAATACATATAGTAAAATAATTAACATTTTATTACATATGTTACTTAAAACAGTCAACAAACAATAAAAATTTACTTACCGAATAATCGAAACGAAAGCTGCGAAGCTAAAATAACTGTGAATAACTACACAAGTACAAACAAAATCGCGATGAGAAAAAAAAAACAAGAAGTTTTAAACACGTCTTTCACACTCAGGAATCTAAGTAGAAATGGCGAGACGGCAACCGGTAGCGTTTATATATGAGGGGTGATCACGTGACTTCACCGACCAATCAGGTTTCACGATAGAGGTTGATGCTGACTATCGACTCGACAGACGGGAGGGGAGCGTGATTACCCCTCATATATAGACGCTACCGGTTGCCGTCTCGCCATTTCTACTTAGATTCCTGAGTGCGAAAGACGTGTTTAAAACTTCGTGTGTTTTTTTTCTCATCGCGATTTTGTTTGTACTTGTGTAGTTATTCTCAGTTATTTTAGCTTCGCAGCTTTCGTTTCGATTATTCGGTAAGTAAATTTTTATTGTTTGTTGACTGTTTTAAGTAACATATGTAATAAAATGTTAATTATTTTACTATATGTATTAGGGTTAAGAATCGCGTGCATTCAAATCTTTTCTGTATTACTTGTTAAAGGTTTAAGTTATCCGTTCAGTAAGTTTAAGATGTATGTATATTATTTAATATTAATAGTCAAATTATTTTAACTGATATTATTTATCGTGTGTTAAGTTTATATATTGAAATGAGCTATCGAATGCATTTGTTAGGCTTAAGTACCGCGTGCATTTGTTAGGCTTAACAATCGCATCATCATGCTAAAGTAGTCGGTTCAAGTATTACATAAAAATTATTCCCAACTTGTATTGAAAATGTATGTTTTCTTTCGATATTTATATATTTTTTCAATTTCAGTCATTTATAATGTCATCATCACGTTCTTCTTCTCCCATGGATCTCGTTGTCTCTAGTCCTAATGACCAAGTAAGCGTTCTTTTAGTAATGTATTTTTAAATTATGTTTGAGTGCTTATAGATTGTATTTATTTTAAACCCTCAAAATTACTTACTATATGTATCTAAAAGAATATTCTTTAAATAAGGTTAAACTTGTTGCTTTTAAGTAAATGAATGTTTAATGTCTAAGATAAATTTTAAATTGTGTTATTTAATGTCGCATAATTTATTTATCCACTTAAAACTTTTTCAATTATATTTGAAATTCATGTCAATAATGTATTTTTTGAAACTTTTTTTAAAATGTCATTCATTAGTATAAGATTCACGCCATAATTTGTAATACTTTTGTATTTAGTAATTTTTCTAAATGTCATTCATTTGAATATTAGCATTAGAAACACGCCGAAATTTTTCTTGCTTTTGTACTTAGTAATTTTCAATGTTGTAACTATTAAAAGTCGCCCCAAATTCACGCCGAAATTTTCATTACTTTTTTTACTTAGCAATTTTCAATATTGTAACTATTCAAAGTCGCTCTAAATTCACACCAAAATTTTTATTGCTTTTATTCTTAGTAATTTCCAATGTTGTAACTATTTAAAGTCGTCCCAAATTCACGCCCGATTTTTTTCTTCTGACGTAAAAAAATTAGAATAATTTCTCAATATCTAAAATTTATTTTAGGAAGTTGTTGTTGTGGAACCTGTTGCCGGGCCATCTAATGCTCCGTCTACCTCACAAGACTTGCATGTAAGTATTATTTTTTATCATTTAAGTGAAACAATAATAACTTTAACATTTCAAAGGTATGTTACTCAAAATTTCTATTTTCAACAGGTCTGTACCATCTGTAAGAAGGGTTTCGTACAGAAATGTCATTTGACAAGACATTTAAAAATCCATCAGAAAACTGTAAGTATTACATTCAAAGGATAAACTATTGTTAAGAATATGTTAAAATAGCTTATTTAAATGTTAATTAATTTTTTCAGGTTCCTGTTGCTAGACCCTCTCATGCTATCCATCTTGCACAAACTTCAAATGCTAACCATGTAAGTATTATTTTTTTTTCCTCGGAGAATGTGTTTCTTAGATCACAGTTTTGCAAAGAAGAAATTTTTAACCATTTATCGAAATTTTAATTTTAGTGTTTTCTGTTTGATATGTTTTATAAGTAGAAGAAGAATAGAAAGTTTTTGCAATAAAATGTGTTTTATGAAAAGACAAATTTGAAATAAAGTTTTTGCAATAAAATGTGTTTTAGGAAAAGACAAATTTGAAATAATATTTCTTTTATTAAAAAAAAAAATTATTTCTTGACCACTTATAAAAGTTATAATTTCTTATAGGTTTGTACTGTATGCAGCAAGACCTTTACGGAGAAGCGAAGTTTAACTCGTCATCTTAAAGCTCACTCGGGGAAGAAAGACTTTGTCTGTGGAATCTGCAGCAAATCCTTCACACGTAATTCTGATCTGGATCGGCATATGTTGAGTCATCAATCCGCCACCCCTCATGCCTGTCCTGACTGCGGAAAGAGTTTCGGACGTAAGGATCATGTTCAGCAACATCTTCTCACCCACCTTCGAGTTGCCCAAGTAGGAGGAAATCAACCTGCATCCCCTGCGACCAGAAGGAGGAGAGTTGAGGTGAAGACGTCCGATGTCTTTGCCACCCGCCATTTATTCCCAAGTGAAGAGGCAGTTGGAGACCTGCTTCTCTTCATTAGGGAAAGTCATCCTCAAGTGGATGGTGTATTGAAGGAGGAACTGGAGGAGAAGCGTGCCATCAAGTGGTATGTTGTGTCTAAAATCCGGTTCGTTCGTAAGAGTGATGAGGGATATGAAGAATTTGCCACACCCTATTTCCGGAGTAAGGTGCAGATGGAGCTGGATGACAGCGTCCTCCCTAAACACATCGACCAAGCCTTCGCCAAAATCAAGTCCTCCTTCGATGAATTCATCGAGCGGGGATCTGGATGGGTCCTCGATGAAATTATTCATTTGGAGGTGAAGACTGCAACGTATCAACCTCTAGCCCCTGCTAGCCACTTCAAGTTACCCTACAAGTTGGCAGCAAAGCAGGCCGTCCTCAACATCCAGAACGAAGACAGTAAATGTTTCATCTGGTCTGTCCTGGCTGCCCTCCATCCTGTTGCCTATGGTAACCATCCGTATAGGGTCGACCACTATGCTGAATACGAGCAGGAGCTCAAGATGGGAAATGAAAGCTGTCCCGTCCAACCCTGCAAAGTTCGTTTTGTGGAGGCACTGAACAATCTCCGCATTAACATCTACGGCTATGAAGATGATGATATATTACCCCTATACATCTCTAAGAGGGAGGATCCTGAGGTTATCAACCTCCTCTACATCATAGAAGGAGAGAGGCAGCATTATTGTCTAATTAAGAGTATGTCCAGGCTTCTCACCAACCTCACTAAACATCATGGCACGAGCTTCTACTGTTATAGCTGTCTGCATCGTTTTGCCAAGGAGGAGACTCTCAAAGCACATGTCCCGTACTGTAACGAGCACTCACCCCAACGCATCAAGATGCCGACTCCAAAGGACTGTGTGCTGAAATTTAGTCAGTACAAGTTCACCCAGAAAGTCCCGTATATCATATACGCGGACTTTGAGGCCCTTGTAGAGAAGTTGGATGACACCACCTCCACTTCCACTGTGAAGACGGCTACCCACATTCCCTGCGGATACGCCTATGTCATTATAGGTCCAGATAGTAAGCCGACCAAACCCATCTCTGTCTACAGGGGAGAAGATGCAGTGGACCACTTCATCAGTAGTATCATTGCAGAGAAGGACGAGCTGGCGGTGAAGCTGACCACCATCATCCCCATGAAGATCACTGCACAGGATCAAATTACTATCAACGCAACGACTCATTGCGGCCTCTGCAAAGGCCGACTAGGAACTGATCGGGTGAACGACCACGATCACTTGACCGGTCAGTTCCGTCAAGTGCTCCACAATGAATGCAACCTTGCCTTCAGGTTGCGGAAAATGATTCCCTGCGTCTTCCACAACCTGAAGAATTACGATGCGCATTTGATCATGCAGGGGCTAGGGAAAGTGGCTGACCATGATATTGGAGTCATCCCTACAACGATGGAGAAATACATCTCCTTCTCCATTACCAAGAAACTTGACAAGATCCCGGTGACTCTCCAGTTTATTGACAGTCTCCAGTTTCTGAATGCATCACTTCAGAAACTTGTCGATAATCTGGAGAGAGACAAGTTTCACATTTTGAAGAGTTCTATCGCATCTAACCATGGTACGTAATATAGTCAATGTTAATATTATATAAATGTTCACTTAACAATATCATTTAATTTTTATTTTTTTCCTTAGATCTCTTGCTGAAGAAGGGAGTGTACCCTTATGAGTACATGGACTCATTCACTAAATTTCAAGAAACATCTCTGCCACCTCAGCAAGCCTTCTACAGTACTCTGACAAACTCCTCCATCATCGATGCAGATTATGACCACGCTCAAGTTGTTTGGGAAGCTTTCAGCATCAAAGACCTTGGCGAATATCACGACCTGTACGTGAAGACGGATGTGCTCCTCCTCTCTGATGTTTTTGAGAATTTCCGCCGCCTAACTCTGGACTTCTACCAGCTAGACGCCGCCCACATGATGACGTCTCCGGGTTTAGCATGGCAAGCCGCTCTCAAGATGTCAGATGTCGGCTTGGATTTATTCACCGACATTGACATGCACCTCTTTATAGAGAAGGGTATTCGGGGAGGAGTCTCAGTCATCACCCATCGTCATAGCCAGGCAAACCATCCAGGCTGTCCTGTATATAATGCTGCTGAGGAGAAGAAACATATATTGTACCTGGATGCCAATAACCTCTATGGTAAGCATGAATTTATTTTAAAACTGCCATTTTTTATTTAGCTTCTATGTTGATATTGAATGATTTAATTGGATTTTTCTTTCAGGTTGGGCCATGTCTCAATATTTACCTGTTGGTGATTTTCAGTGGGTGGACCCTGAAAACATCTCTACTCAAACCATTTTGAACCAAGCAGATGATGCAGATGAGGGTTTCATCCTAGAAGCGGATCTCGACTATCCTGCTGAACTCCACGATCTCCATAATGATTATCCTCTGGCTCCCGAACGCTTCACCATAAAGCCAAATATGCTGTCTCCTACCGCCCTCGAGATTTTGGAAGAAATGCAGATGAAGCCAGCTTCTTCCAGCGCGAAACTCGTTCCGAATCTTCACTCAAAGAAGAATTATGTTATACACTACCGTAATCTGAAGCTATACCTTTCCTTGGGACTGAAACTAACTAAAGTCCATAGAATTCTAAAATTCTACCAACAACCTTGGCTGAAGGACTACATAGCATTTAATACGGAGCAGAGAAAACTGGCCAAAACATCGTTTGAAAAAGATTTCTTCAAACTTCTCAACAATGCGGTGTTTGGGAAAACTATGGAAAATCTGAGGAATAGAGTGGATGTTCAGTTGGTGAACAACCCGCATAAAGCCAAGAAACTGGTCGCGTCTCCTGCCTTCCATGCCTTCACTGAATTTGATAACAGCTTGGCAGCAGTACAAAGAAAAGTGAAGAGTCTCACACTTAATAGACCCATTTATGCTGGTTTCACCATCTTAGAACTGAGCAAGGTTTTAATGTATGATTTCCACTATAATGTCATCATGAAGAAGTATGGAAGTAATGCCCGCCTACTATTCACCGACACAGATTCACTCACTTATGGACTCACCACCCCAGATCTGACTGCTGACTTACAGCAGTTAAAGGGATTTTTTGACTTTTCTGACTATCCATCAGATCATCCCCTACACGATGTGTCTAACAAGAAGAAGATCGGCTACTTTAAGGATGAACTTAACGGAAAATCTGCTTTGGAGTTTATAGGGCTTCGTTCCAAAATGTATTCCATTTTAAGCGAGTGTGGTGAGAAACAAACGGCCAAGGGAATCGCAAGAGCAGCTCAAAGACAGCTAAAACATCAGACCTATAGAGACTGTCTTCTCAATCGACAACCTTCGTCTGTGGTTCAGCATCGGATCGGTAGTGAAAAACATCACATTTTCTCCATCCAGCAAAGAAAGCGAGCGCTCTCGGCATTTGACGACAAGCGATACCTGTTGGAGGATGGTATAACTAGTTATGCGTATGGTCACTGCAAAATTCCTTAAATTTAATTCTTCTAACTTAGTTTTTCACAATTCATTAACTATAGTCATTATTTTTACTAAAATATTACATTAACTTAATTTTTATAAAAACTAAAATTAGAACATTTTCAGGATTTTGTTAGTGACCATTAAATTTAATTTTGGGAAATATACGTTCCCACAAGTCTTCTTCAAAAAACAAAAACTGGACACTCTTAAATTTAATTTTTAATGTAACTCTATTCTAGAAATAGCTTGTGTCCAACATTAATCTTTTAGACTAAAACTTTAAAATTGTTAAGAGGTGAAGATATCTTCTTAAAGGATATCATCGGATGGTTGATTAGTGACCTCAAGTTTCAAAGAAATATACGTTTTTTTTTTGGAATAAGATTTTTTTTTTTGTTTGTTAGGGTGGAGTGAGGCGGTACCAATTCTTCCTAAAAGAGGTATCGGGTTGGAGGTGGGTCCTCACCTTTAATAATTAATTTTTCAAAATTTATTAATTGTAATTCTAAAGTCTTAACTTATTCAAAATTAGTTAGGGAAGGGGGGTGGGTAGATGAGTTACCATGAAGGCAACGTCCGATAGTCGATATTTTAACAATTGTTTGGTAAAATATTGAAATGTCACGTGTAGCTCGGGGTTAGGGTTCTTTAGACCCTTAGCAAATGGCCTTCCTTTTATTAACTTTTCAAATTTAACATTTTTATTTGTGTAACTTTGTTGCAGGTATTTTAACTTGACTAAAGGACATGTAAGTAACTCGCTAGAAAACCAAACAGTCAATCAGGAGTTAGCTTTTGGTCACATGTTTAAAACTTACCAATCACCAGAGAGCATTTAGCTGACCGATCAGAACTCGTTGCCAACACCTGAAAACTAAATTTAGTATATATCCAATGTTATCACCACTTAAAACGTAAATTTTAACATATAATGACATCATACCCACTGTGACGTCACTAGTAAAAATATCTATCACTCTAACTTATACGCTAAGAAGCAGCCCTAGAACAACTCAACTCCAAGGTACCAAGGGTTCCAAGGGTTCTTAAAGGTAAATTGAAACTAAAAAAGTGTTGCCACTCTCTTAAATGCTAAATTTTAATATATAATGACGTCATACCCACTGTGACGTCACTAGTCAAAAAGCCTATCACTTTAAGTTATTCGTTTAGAAGCATCCCTAGAACAACTCAACTCCGTCTGAAAGATAAACTGAAACTAAAAAAATGTTGCCACTCTCTTAAATGCTAAATTTTAATATATAATGACGTCATACCCACTGTGACGTCACTAGTCAAAAAGCCTATCACTCTAAGTTATTCGTTTAGAAGCATCCCTAGAACAACTTAACTCCGTCTGAAAGATAAACCGAAACTAAAAAGGTGTTGCCACCGCTCAAAACTTTGATATAAAACAAATTATGACGTCATTCACACTGTGACGTCATACACAAACAGCTTATAACGAAACCGAAACTAAAACAGCAGCAGGAGGGAAACAACTCCACTCCACTTCCGGCCTCGTGACTTCAGGTGACGTCATATCCGATGATGTCACTTCCTGTGACGTCATATCCGGTCACGCCCCTTCTGGTGACGTCATCATCCCTCATCCCTGCACCGGCACCGCCTTGGCCCCGGATGCCCAATTTCTAACTACTGATGCCACTTTAAACTTTTTCCAATGTTCATGTATCTTTTGTTATAAAATTTCTTCTATTCATAAATTAGACTCATAATAAAATTCTCAGTTCAGTAATGAATAACTTTTTTCATGCATAACACTATCCTTTAAAATATAATGCACTGTACTAAATAATAACTAAAAAATATTATAATTTTTATTTATTTACCAATTAGAAGAGAAAATTCTTCAACGCAAATAAAAAAAAAAAAAGCTTTTAAAAAGCACTGAAACGGTTAACAATAATTATTATCATCAGTTTATATTGACATTATTATATAAACCTACATAATAAAACTCAGAATTAAAAATTAACAGATTTATCTAAACTTTTACAAACTACAGAGAAATTACGGCGCCAGATTAGAGGAACCACCTTGAGTTATTTAATAATGTAAACTTATTAAAGGGTAAATATCTGAAGTACCGAAAGAAAACTGTTCGATGATTTAATTATTTATCTCATTAACAGTAGTTAGAAAGTGGGGCTCCTGAGCCATGGCGCAGCGCGCAGAAGGACGAGGGACGATGACGTCACCGGAAGGGGCGGGGTCGGATATGACGTCACCGGAAGGGGCGTGGTCGGATATGACGTCACCGGAAGTCACGTGACCGGAAGTGGAGTTGAGTTGTTTCCCTCCTGCTGTTGTTTTAGTTTCGGTATCGTTATAAGCTGTTTGTGTATGACGTCACAGTGGGAATGACGTCATAATGTGTTTTATATCAAAGTTTTGAGTGGTGGCAACACTTTTTTTAGTTTCGGTTTATCTAGCAGACGGAGTTGAGTTGTTCTAGGACTGTTTCTTAGCGAATAAGTTAGAATGATAGGTTTTTATTACGTGACGTCACAGTAGTTATGACGTCATAATGTGTTTTATATCAAAGTTTGAGCAGTGGCAACACTTTTTAGTGTCGATTTACCTTTCAGACGGAGTTGAGTTGTTCTAGGGCTGCTTATAAACGAATAAGTTAGAGTGATAGGTATTTTTACTAATGACGTCACAGTGGGTATGACGTCATTCTATGTTAAGATTTACGTTTTAAGTGGTGATAACATTGGATATATACCAAATTTAGTTTTCAGGTGTTGGCAACGAGTTCTGATCGGTCAGCTAAATGCTCGCTTGTGACTGATAAGTTTTAAACATGTGACCAAAAGTTAACTCCTGATTGACTGTTTGGTTTTCTAGCGAGTTACTTACATATCCTTTAATCAAGTTAAAATACCTGCAACAAAGTTACACAAATAAAAATGTTAAATTTGAAAAGTTAATAAAAGGAAGGCCATTTGCTAAGGGTCTAAAGAACCCTAACCCCGAGCTACACGTGACATTTCAATATTTTACCAAACAATTGTTAAAATATCGACTATCGGACGTTGCCTTCATGGTAACTCATCTACCCACCCCCCTTCCCTAACTAATTTTGAATAAGTTAAGACTTTAGAATTACAATTAATAAATTTTGAAAAATTATTTATTAAAGGTGAGGACCCACCTCCAGCCCGATACCTCTTTTAGGAAGAATTGGTACCGCCTCACTCCAACCTATCAAAAAAAAAAAACTTATTCCAAAGAACGTATATTTCCTTGAAATATGAGGTCACTAACCAACCATCCAATAATATCTTTTAAGAAGACATCATTACCTTAAATCCTAAACAATTTTAAATTTTAAAAAATCTGAAAAGAAGACTTGTGAGAACGTACATTTCTCTCATGAATTAAATTTAATGATCACATACAAAATCCTGAAAAAAAAATTAACGTTAAATAAGTTTTTAAAAATTTAGTTAAAGTAATATTTTAGTTAAATTAAGGCTTAAAGAGATAAAAAAAAAAAAAAAAAATTAAGGATTAAATGAATGATTTAAGGAATTTTGAAGTGACCATAGGCATAGCTGGTTATGCCATCTTCCAGCAGATACCGCTTGTCGTCATAGGCCGACAAGGCTCTCTTGGTTTGTTGGAGTGAGAAGATGTTTAAAAATTCACTTACCGAATAATCGAAACGAAATCTGCGAAGCTAAAATAACTGTGAATAACTACACAAGTACGAACAAAATCGCGATGAGAAAAAAAAAAAAACACGAAGTATTAAACACGTCTTTCACACTCGGGTATCTAAGTAGAAATGGCGAGACGGCAACCGGTAGCGTCTATATATGAGGGGTGATCACGTGACTTCACCGACCAATCAGGTTTCACGGTAGAGGGTGCTACTGACTATCGACCCGTCAGAAGGGAGGGGAGCGAGACTAGGGATGTTTCAACACGCTTCAACGCGTTTGCGAGTTGAGTTGTTGTGTAACGATCTTGCTTGAAACAGTTAAAGTGATAGATAATTTGTTCGTGACGTCATAGTGTAGCGAATGGGTTTTTAGCGTAGACAGTTGTTGCAATTGGAGTAATTATGAGATTTATTAAATATAAAGATAATATTTAGTAATAATTATCAGATTTTATTATTATTATTATAAAAAATAAACTTATAAAAAAAGTGAACGTTAAAATTTACTTTACGAATAAAAATCATGTCTTTAAAATGTGTACGAATATCACTAAATAAGAGAAAAAATTAACATACTTAAACTCTTTAAAATAAATAACTTTAACGTTAACGTAAAAAATTTACTTTTCACATAAAAATCACTTTAAAATGAGTAAAAATATCGCTAAATAAGAGGAAAAAAAGTAACTTACTTAAAATTTCTAAGATAAATATTTAACCTTTACTCGAAAATTCCCTTCATATATAAAAATCACGACTTTAAAATATGACATGCAAGAGAAAAGTAACGTACTTAAACTTTCTACGACAAATAACTTTAACATTAACGTAAAATTTTACTTTACACATAAAAATCCCGACTTTAAAATATGTAGAAATATCGCTAAATAAAAGAAGAAAAAAAAGTAACATACTTAAACTTTGTACGACAAATAACTTTGACATTAACGTAAAAATTTTTCTTCACATATAAAAATCACGACTTTAAAATGTGACGTGTAAGAAGAATTAGCATACTTAAAATTTCTACGACAAATAAATTTAACCTTTACGCGAAAATTTACTATATACATAAAAATCATGTCTTTAAAATATGTAAAAATATTGCTAAATAAAAGAAAAAAAAACTAACATACTTAAACTTTGCACGACAAATAACTTTAGCATTAACGTAAAAATTTACTTCACACATAAAAATCCCGACTTTAAAATATGTAGAAATATCGCTAAATAAAAGAAGAAAAAAAAGTAACATACTTAAACTTTGTACGACAAATAACTTTGACATTAACGTAAAAAATTTTCTTCACATATAAAAATCACGACTTTAAAATATGACATGCAAGAGAAAAGTAACGTACTTAAACTTTCTACGACAAATAACTTTAACATTAACGTAACATTTTACGTTACACATAAAAATCATGTCTTTAAAATATGTAAAAATATTGCTAAATAAAAGAAAAAAAACTAACATACTTAAACTTTGCACGACAAATAACTTTAGCATTAACGTAAAAATTTACTTCACATATAAAAATCACGACATTAAAATGTGACATGTAAGAAGAATTAGCATACTTAAAATTTCTACGATAAATAATTTTAACATTTGAGTGAAAATTTACTACATATATAAAAATCATGTATTTAAAATATCGCTGAATAAAAGAAAAAAGTAACATACTTAAACTTTCTACGACAAATAACTTTAACATTAACGCAAAAATTTACTTTACACATAAAAATCACGACTTTAAATTTGACATGCAGGAGGAAAGTATAACATACCTATAATTTCTACGACAAAGAATTCAAACATTGCCATTCATGTCTTTAAAATGTATAATGACAACTCTAACTTTTAGAAAAAAGAAACACTAAAAATTTACAAGGCAAAGAATTTAAAATTGAACGTGAAAATTAACTTCACATGTACAATCATACTCTTATATCAACGATAAATAAGATAAAAAAGAAGCTCTAAAAATTTATAAGGCAAATAATTTAAATAATACGCGAAAATTTACCACACATATAAAAATTATGTCTTTCAAATGTGTAAGAATAACGCTAAATTAGAGAAAAAGAAATACTAAAAATTTATAAGGTAAGGAATTGAAACAATATGCGAAAATTTATTTCACGCATAAAATTTTTATCTTTAAAATGTGTAAGAATAATGCTAAATTAGAGAAGAAAAAAAAAATAACATACTTAAACTTTCATCGACAACAATTTAAACAATACGCGACATTTTCATACACAATTATTTTCTTAGGTTAATGTTAAATAATGGGAAATTTAACAGAATAAAAATTTCAAAGATAAAGAATTTTAACCTTTACACGAAAATTTACCTCACAAAAATATCATATCCTTAAACTTTAACGTGACAATTTACTCTTCATATACAATTAAACTCTTAGGTTAATGTTAAATAAGAAAAAAAAATAATATACTTAAAATTTCTAAGATAAACATAACGTAAAAATTTCGTATCATGTGTTTAAAATGTAACATATAAGAGAAAAAAAAACTAACATACTTGAACTTTCTATAGCAAAGAATTTAAGCATTAGCGTAAAAATTCACTTTACATATAAAATTCACATCTTTAAATGGGAAGATAAGCAGGTGACGGTAATTAGCCAATCAGGGTAGCGGTAGGTGATACGCCATTCGCCGGCATTTTTAGATCGGAGGATGAGTCATGCTAAAACTTGTTGGAACAGGTCGGGAGATTTGTACAGCAAGAACAACAGCATCGACGCGCAAGCAGCGGGTGATGCTGTGATGTGTCAGCAGGTCTTTGAGATTATCGTTTTCCTACTTGGCCGTTTTCATAATGAAATGTTTGCGAAAACTTGGAATGAATAAAGTGGATTTCAAAGACATATTAGTAAGTGAAGGTAGAATTCGCATGGACTTTCTTCCAAAAAGTATGATTCACTTGGAGAATTTAAGATCATTTCTACTTGAAAACTTTTCTATTATTTAAAACATTGAATATTGTTCAAACTCAGTGGGATTATATGCTACAATACGGGTAAAACTTAACAAAATTGTTACATAGAAGAAAAATAGTAAGAGATTTAAAATAAATATTAGTTATAGATACTCCAAAGAAAAAATTTCACCTCTACTTTTCAATCGGAAAATCAATACAAGTTGGAAATTTATGTTACTTCAAGAAAGACTTAGACAATTTACTTTGTAATAATATACGTTAAGGTGTCGTATTAACTCGTGCAATACATGCTGACTAAGGTTTATTTTACTTGAAAGGTGAATTGGGGGAAAATATTAAATAAATTGTAGATATTAAATACATTGTAGATATGCATTCAAGTTTTGAAAATCACCTGCAAGACTTTTAAAACATCTTAAGATAAATTGAAAGAAACTTTTTATACTCTGAAAGGAAATCACAAGTAATTTAGTTAACTTTTTTCATGGTAACACTCATATTCAACGACATGTTTTTAAAATTTAACCTTCTTTACATGATAATAGTTATAAATTTTTTCAATCTCAGATGCGATATACTATTATTTCTAACATATATGTTACGAATTGTGTAAAGTTTTTAAAAGAGTATATGCAAATCACCAATCAGAAACATAAAAATCTAACATCAATCAAACACACTAAAATAATAAGATATTTTCCTTAGTGGAAATAGTTAACTACTCATGTGATGGAATGTACTTAGAAAATTTAAATACTGAAAAAAGTTTGCTAGGCAAACTTAAAGAATATATTTTTTTTTCTTGTGAAAAACTAGCATAAATTTGAAAAATATAGAGTTTGTTACTACGTAAAATTGAACATCATCTGGACAAACTAAATTATACATGATTTTTTTTTTTATTTGAGAGGTGCTGACAATATATCATTAATACAGAGATTTTTAACTTCCACCCATAATTTCTAAATAACTTATACATAAATTTCAGAAAAACGGAATGTGTTTTACAAGACGCTTATTTTGTAAGATGAATATTCAATATTAATATAACTGAGCAAAGTTCATTACGGAAAAAACTTGTAAAAGATACTTATATTTTGAAAATAGTTTGAAATATCCTTTTAAATTTATGAATGCTCGCTTTCGAAAGACACAAATAAAACTGATATTACACATGATAATTAACACATGCATAACATTAATCAAACAAAGTGGAATTTTTATTGCTTGTGACCGATAACTTTTCAGTGAAGTAGAACTTACATAGGAAATTTGTGCAAACTTTTTCAACTTTTAAACCAAGTATTATGTAAAATTATAAATTACGATAGGAAATAGCACACTTCAGAATCGGAACAAGTCTTCTAGTTAAGCTAAATTTATTTCTCAAGGAATTGAAAGCATACCAGACAAGTCCTTATCATTTCACATCTTTTCTCATGTTGCAAGAAGACATACTTTGTAAAAGATCGTCGTTGCACTTAACAAAAATCAGTAAAAATAAATGTATTTTCTATGGCAAAGATAAAACTTCACAACTTAATTACTGAAATTTAGCTAAGTTGCATATGGTTTATTCACATAACTCGCATATGCTTCGAATGTTGAAATATATTTGTCATTTGAAATCAAACTGATCGAAAATAAATGCTACCTACATTTTCAAGTCGGAAATTACTATTAAATAAACTTTACATGTAAAACATTGTCATGTTAAAAAGAAAAATCTACAAAAATGTAAATGATAATTTTACTGTTGGTACATAAATGATGAATAATTTATGATTTTATTCTAGGCAAACGTTTTATTGTCTAACAGAGAACTTAAACTTTAGCAGAAAAATAAAAAAATACAATTTTTATATCCTATCATGCTTGTCGAAAATTGAATTTATTAGCTGTTGTAAGAGATTTTTATTGTCCAAATTTCTATAGTTTTTCTTCCCGGTGCAATAAAATTAAGTTCATGTGTAATGATTAGGTTTTTTTTTTTTATGAATCTTATAAATTTAATGAAATTATTATGACCTAAGAGATTGAGTGAACTGAATAAATCAATGATGTAAATTTAAACAGTGACTTGAACTGATACATACTATAACTGTAAAGAAGTATGACAAAGTGATAGATGAAGTAAAAATAGAAGTTGAATGAAATGTGTTGAAAAAAGTTGAAGACGACAAGAAATTCGTAATTGAGAATTATCATTGACTTATATTAACTTCGTTTTCTTGCTTATGACAAGAAAATACACTCTTTCTTATTAAGAACCAACTTGATATCTTATCATAGAATGACAATGATGAAATATCTATACATTAAAAAAAAAAAATACCAAACTTAGACATAGCAAATTTCTTGAAATTCATGTATAATGCGAGAAGTTTTACTGGAAATATAGAAGATACAACATTGAAAGATGTGAATGTTTCGAAGTACTTTATCAGAAATAAAAAAAAAAAATGCGCTGAGATTCGCTATAAACTTACTTAAACTTATAAACTTCGAAAAACTTTTAAAAATTTCAATTTACATTTAAAGTTTTTTTTTTTTATATATATATTTCAAAGAATTTTTTCAAATCAATATGTATATTTAAATACTGAAACTTATTCACTTCAATAAATGTATGTTTAAGTTATAAAACTCTTCGTATGTATTGAAAAATTGTAACTTTTCGTCTTCTTCGTATAAATCGATAACTTATACACTAGTTCTTCATCAATTAATCTTCTAAGTAAATCTTTCAAAGCTAAAAACATACTTATAGCTTTGCATTTGTAACATGTTAAATTGTACATGTTTCTCGTGAAATTAAAATTTTATATGTTTTCCATGAAAATATCTGAAATTTTGTAACTTTCACATGAAACATGTACAATTTAACATGTTACAAATGCAAAGCTATAAGTATGTTTTTAGCTTTGAAAGATTTACTTAGAAGATTAATTGATGAAGAACTAGTGTATAAGTTATCGATTTATACGAAGAAGACGAAAAGTTACAATTTTTCAATACATACGAAGAGTTTTATAACTTAAACATACATTTATTGAAGTGAATAAGTTTCAGTATTTAAATATACATATTGATTTGAAAAAATTCTTTGAAATATATATATAAAAAAAAAAACTTTAAGTGTAAATTGAAATTTTTAAAAGTTTTTCGAAGTTTATAAGTTTAAGTAAGTTTATAGCGAATCTCAGCGCATTTTTTTTTTTTATTTCTGATAAAGTACTTCGAAACATTCACATCTTTCAATGTTGTATCTTCTATATTTCCAGTAAAACTTCTCGCATTATACATGAATTTCAAGAAATTTGCTATGTCTAAGTTTGGTATTTTTTTTTTTTAATGTATAGATATTTCATCATTGTCATTCTATGATAAGATATCAAGTTGGTTCTTAATAAGAAAGAGTGTATTTTCTTGTCATAAGCAAGAAAACGAAGTTAATATAAGTCAATGATAATTCTCAATTACGAATTTCTTGTCGTCTTCAACTTTTTTCAACACATTTCATTCAACTTCTATTTTTACTTCATCTATCACTTTGTCATACTTCTTTACAGTTATAGTATGTATCAGTTCAAGTCACTGTTTAAATTTACATCATTGATTTATTCAGTTCACTCAATCTCTTAGGTCATAATAATTTCATTAAATTTATAAGATTCATAAAAAAAAAAAACCTAATCATTACACATGAACTTAATTTTATTGCACCGGGAAGAAAAACTATAGAAATTTGGACAATAAAAATCTCTTACAACAGCTAATAAATTCAATTTTCGACAAGCATGATAGGATATAAAAATTGTATTTTTTTATTTTTCTGCTAAAGTTTAAGTTCTCTGTTAGACAATAAAACGTTTGCCTAGAATAAAATCATAAATTATTCATCATTTATGTACCAACAGTAAAATTATCATTTACATTTTTGTAGATTTTTCTTTTTAACATGACAATGTTTTACATGTAAAGTTTATTTAATAGTAATTTCCGACTTGAAAATGTAGGTAGCATTTATTTTCGATCAGTTTGATTTCAAATGACAAATATATTTCAACATTCGAAGCATATGCGAGTTATGTGAATAAACCATATGCAACTTAGCTAAATTTCAGTAATTAAGTTGTGAAGTTTTATCTTTGCCATAGAAAATACATTTATTTTTACTGATTTTTGTTAAGTGCAACGACGATCTTTTACAAAGTATGTCTTCTTGCAACATGAGAAAAGATGTGAAATGATAAGGACTTGTCTGGTATGCTTTCAATTCCTTGAGAAATAAATTTAGCTTAACTAGAAGACTTGTTCCGATTCTGAAGTGTGCTATTTCCTATCGTAATTTATAATTTTACATAATACTTGGTTTAAAAGTTGAAAAAGTTTGCACAAATTTCCTATGTAAGTTCTACTTCACTGAAAAGTTATCGGTCACAAGCAATAAAAATTCCACTTTGTTTGATTAATGTTATGCATGTGTTAATTATCATGTGTAATATCAGTTTTATTTGTGTCTTTCGAAAGCGAGCATTCATAAATTTAAAAGGATATTTCAAACTATTTTCAAAATATAAGTATCTTTTACAAGTTTTTTCCGTAATGAACTTTGCTCAGTTATATTAATATTGAATATTCATCTTACAAAATAAGCGTCTTGTAAAACACATTCCGTTTTTCTGAAATTTATGTATAAGTTATTTAGAAATTATGGGTGGAAGTTAAAAATCTCTGTATTAATGATATATTGTCAGCACCTCTCAAATAAAAAAAAAAATCATGTATAATTTA
Organism: Linyphia triangularis; assembly: GCA_963978545.1. Classification (NCBI taxonomy): domain Eukaryota; kingdom Metazoa; phylum Arthropoda; class Arachnida; order Araneae; family Linyphiidae; genus Linyphia; species Linyphia triangularis. Next base: position 35,701,256 of record OZ021730.1, read on the forward strand.
GTTTGTCCAGATGATGTTCAATTTTACGTAGTAACAAACTCTATATTTTTCAAATTTATGCTAGTTTTTCACAAGAAAAAAAAATATATTCTTTAAGTTTGCCTAGCAAACTTTTTTCAGTATTTAAATTTTCTAAGTACATTCCATCACATGAGTAGTTAACTATTTCCACTAAGGAAAATATCTTATTATTTTAGTGTGTTTGATTGATGTTAGATTTTTATGTTTCTGATTGGTGATTTGCATATACTCTTTTAAAAACTTTACACAATTCGTAACATATATGTTAGAAATAATAGTATATCGCATCTGAGATTGAAAAAATTTATAACTATTATCATGTAAAGAAGGTTAAATTTTAAAAACATGTCGTTGAATATGAGTGTTACCATGAAAAAAGTTAACTAAATTACTTGTGATTTCCTTTCAGAGTATAAAAAGTTTCTTTCAATTTATCTTAAGATGTTTTAAAAGTCTTGCAGGTGATTTTCAAAACTTGAATGCATATCTACAATGTATTTAATATCTACAATTTATTTAATATTTTCCCCCAATTCACCTTTCAAGTAAAATAAACCTTAGTCAGCATGTATTGCACGAGTTAATACGACACCTTAACGTATATTATTACAAAGTAAATTGTCTAAGTCTTTCTTGAAGTAACATAAATTTCCAACTTGTATTGATTTTCCGATTGAAAAGTAGAGGTGAAATTTTTTCTTTGGAGTATCTATAACTAATATTTATTTTAAATCTCTTACTATTTTTCTTCTATGTAACAATTTTGTTAAGTTTTACCCGTATTGTAGCATATAATCCCACTGAGTTTGAACAATATTCAATGTTTTAAATAATAGAAAAGTTTTCAAGTAGAAATGATCTTAAATTCTCCAAGTGAATCATACTTTTTGGAAGAAAGTCCATGCGAATTCTACCTTCACTTACTAATATGTCTTTGAAATCCACTTTATTCATTCCAAGTTTTCGCAAACATTTCATTATGAAAACGGCCAAGTAGGAAAACGATAATCTCAAAGACCTGCTGACACATCACAGCATCACCCGCTGCTTGCGCGTCGATGCTGTTGTTCTTGCTGTACAAATCTCCCGACCTGTTCCAACAAGTTTTAGCATGACTCATCCTCCGATCTAAAAATGCCGGCGAATGGCGTATCACCTACCGCTACCCTGATTGGCTAATTACCGTCACCTGCTTATCTTCCCATTTAAAGATGTGAATTTTATATGTAAAGTGAATTTTTACGCTAATGCTTAAATTCTTTGCTATAGAAAGTTCAAGTATGTTAGTTTTTTTTTCTCTTATATGTTACATTTTAAACACATGATACGAAATTTTTACGTTATGTTTATCTTAGAAATTTTAAGTATATTATTTTTTTTTCTTATTTAACATTAACCTAAGAGTTTAATTGTATATGAAGAGTAAATTGTCACGTTAAAGTTTAAGGATATGATATTTTTGTGAGGTAAATTTTCGTGTAAAGGTTAAAATTCTTTATCTTTGAAATTTTTATTCTGTTAAATTTCCCATTATTTAACATTAACCTAAGAAAATAATTGTGTATGAAAATGTCGCGTATTGTTTAAATTGTTGTCGATGAAAGTTTAAGTATGTTATTTTTTTTTTCTTCTCTAATTTAGCATTATTCTTACACATTTTAAAGATAAAAATTTTATGCGTGAAATAAATTTTCGCATATTGTTTCAATTCCTTACCTTATAAATTTTTAGTATTTCTTTTTCTCTAATTTAGCGTTATTCTTACACATTTGAAAGACATAATTTTTATATGTGTGGTAAATTTTCGCGTATTATTTAAATTATTTGCCTTATAAATTTTTAGAGCTTCTTTTTTATCTTATTTATCGTTGATATAAGAGTATGATTGTACATGTGAAGTTAATTTTCACGTTCAATTTTAAATTCTTTGCCTTGTAAATTTTTAGTGTTTCTTTTTTCTAAAAGTTAGAGTTGTCATTATACATTTTAAAGACATGAATGGCAATGTTTGAATTCTTTGTCGTAGAAATTATAGGTATGTTATACTTTCCTCCTGCATGTCAAATTTAAAGTCGTGATTTTTATGTGTAAAGTAAATTTTTGCGTTAATGTTAAAGTTATTTGTCGTAGAAAGTTTAAGTATGTTACTTTTTTCTTTTATTCAGCGATATTTTAAATACATGATTTTTATATATGTAGTAAATTTTCACTCAAATGTTAAAATTATTTATCGTAGAAATTTTAAGTATGCTAATTCTTCTTACATGTCACATTTTAATGTCGTGATTTTTATATGTGAAGTAAATTTTTACGTTAATGCTAAAGTTATTTGTCGTGCAAAGTTTAAGTATGTTAGTTTTTTTTCTTTTATTTAGCAATATTTTTACATATTTTAAAGACATGATTTTTATGTGTAACGTAAAATGTTACGTTAATGTTAAAGTTATTTGTCGTAGAAAGTTTAAGTACGTTACTTTTCTCTTGCATGTCATATTTTAAAGTCGTGATTTTTATATGTGAAGAAAATTTTTTACGTTAATGTCAAAGTTATTTGTCGTACAAAGTTTAAGTATGTTACTTTTTTTTCTTCTTTTATTTAGCGATATTTCTACATATTTTAAAGTCGGGATTTTTATGTGTGAAGTAAATTTTTACGTTAATGCTAAAGTTATTTGTCGTGCAAAGTTTAAGTATGTTAGTTTTTTTTTCTTTTATTTAGCAATATTTTTACATATTTTAAAGACATGATTTTTATGTATATAGTAAATTTTCGCGTAAAGGTTAAATTTATTTGTCGTAGAAATTTTAAGTATGCTAATTCTTCTTACACGTCACATTTTAAAGTCGTGATTTTTATATGTGAAGAAAAATTTTTACGTTAATGTCAAAGTTATTTGTCGTACAAAGTTTAAGTATGTTACTTTTTTTTCTTCTTTTATTTAGCGATATTTCTACATATTTTAAAGTCGGGATTTTTATGTGTAAAGTAAAATTTTACGTTAATGTTAAAGTTATTTGTCGTAGAAAGTTTAAGTACGTTACTTTTCTCTTGCATGTCATATTTTAAAGTCGTGATTTTTATATATGAAGGGAATTTTCGAGTAAAGGTTAAATATTTATCTTAGAAATTTTAAGTAAGTTACTTTTTTTCCTCTTATTTAGCGATATTTTTACTCATTTTAAAGTGATTTTTATGTGAAAAGTAAATTTTTTACGTTAACGTTAAAGTTATTTATTTTAAAGAGTTTAAGTATGTTAATTTTTTCTCTTATTTAGTGATATTCGTACACATTTTAAAGACATGATTTTTATTCGTAAAGTAAATTTTAACGTTCACTTTTTTTATAAGTTTATTTTTTATAATAATAATAATAAAATCTGATAATTATTACTAAATATTATCTTTATATTTAATAAATCTCATAATTACTCCAATTGCAACAACTGTCTACGCTAAAAACCCATTCGCTACACTATGACGTCACGAACAAATTATCTATCACTTTAACTGTTTCAAGCAAGATCGTTACACAACAACTCAACTCGCAAACGCGTTGAAGCGTGTTGAAACATCCCTAGTCTCGCTCCCCTCCCTTCTGACGGGTCGATAGTCAGTAGCACCCTCTACCGTGAAACCTGATTGGTCGGTGAAGTCACGTGATCACCCCTCATATATAGACGCTACCGGTTGCCGTCTCGCCATTTCTACTTAGATACCCGAGTGTGAAAGACGTGTTTAATACTTCGTGTTTTTTTTTTTTTTCTCATCGCGATTTTGTTCGTACTTGTGTAGTTATTCACAGTTATTTTAGCTTCGCAGATTTCGTTTCGATTATTCGGTAAGTGAATTTTTAAACATCTTCTCACTCCAACAAACCAAGAGAGCCTTGTCGGCCTATGACGACAAGCGGTATCTGCTGGAAGATGGCATAACCAGCTATGCCTATGGTCACTTCAAAATTCCTTAAATCATTCATTTAATCCTTAATTTTTTTTTTTTTTTTTTATCTCTTTAAGCCTTAATTTAACTAAAATATTACTTTAACTAAATTTTTAAAAACTTATTTAACGTTAATTTTTTTTTCAGGATTTTGTATGTGATCATTAAATTTAATTCATGAGAGAAATGTACGTTCTCACAAGTCTTCTTTTCAGATTTTTTAAAATTTAAAATTGTTTAGGATTTAAGGTAATGATGTCTTCTTAAAAGATATTATTGGATGGTTGGTTAGTGACCTCATATTTCAAGGAAATATACGTTCTTTGGAATAAGTTTTTTTTTTTTGATAGGTTGGAGTGAGGCGGTACCAATTCTTCCTAAAAGAGGTATCGGGCTGGAGGTGGGTCCTCACCTTTAATAAATAATTTTTCAAAATTTATTAATTGTAATTCTAAAGTCTTAACTTATTCAAAATTAGTTAGGGAAGGGGGGTGGGTAGATGAGTTACCATGAAGGCAACGTCCGATAGTCGATATTTTAACAATTGTTTGGTAAAATATTGAAATGTCACGTGTAGCTCGGGGTTAGGGTTCTTTAGACCCTTAGCAAATGGCCTTCCTTTTATTAACTTTTCAAATTTAACATTTTTATTTGTGTAACTTTGTTGCAGGTATTTTAACTTGATTAAAGGATATGTAAGTAACTCGCTAGAAAACCAAACAGTCAATCAGGAGTTAACTTTTGGTCACATGTTTAAAACTTATCAGTCACAAGCGAGCATTTAGCTGACCGATCAGAACTCGTTGCCAACACCTGAAAACTAAATTTGGTATATATCCAATGTTATCACCACTTAAAACGTAAATCTTAACATAGAATGACGTCATACCCACTGTGACGTCATTAGTAAAAATACCTATCACTCTAACTTATTCGTTTATAAGCAGCCCTAGAACAACTCAACTCCGTCTGAAAGGTAAATCGACACTAAAAAGTGTTGCCACTGCTCAAACTTTGATATAAAACACATTATGACGTCATAACTACTGTGACGTCACGTAATAAAAACCTATCATTCTAACTTATTCGCTAAGAAACAGTCCTAGAACAACTCAACTCCGTCTGCTAGATAAACCGAAACTAAAAAAAGTGTTGCCACCACTCAAAACTTTGATATAAAACACATTATGACGTCATTCCCACTGTGACGTCATACACAAACAGCTTATAACGATACCGAAACTAAAACAACAGCAGGAGGGAAACAACTCAACTCCACTTCCGGTCACGTGACTTCCGGTGACGTCATATCCGACCACGCCCCTTCCGGTGACGTCATATCCGACCCCGCCCCTTCCGGTGACGTCATCGTCCCTCGTCCTTCTGCGCGCTGCGCCATGGCTCAGGAGCCCCACTTTCTAACTACTATTAACATCTTAAATTCAAGAAGTCTTTTTACTATTATAACTCATAAAAACAAAGTTTCTAATATAAATCCTTTATATATATGTTTTATGTGTTAAGTCACTGAACTCAGATCAAGTTTTGATAATGTTTGATCACTAAGGGGAAAAAACAACATCTATTCCGAAATATTTACTAGTTTCAAAACTTGCTTGAATACATTTTCATCCACAGCGAGTCTATCTGGCAAGTTTCAGTCCAATTGGATGAAGTGTGATGTCATCAGAGGGCCACGATAGTAGCTTGTGTAAAAGCATTCTTTTATAATAGTGTCAGTCCCCAAAACTTGATATAATACATTCTTAGTGACAATGAATCTGTCTATCAAATTTCAGCGCGATTGGATGATGGTAAGTGGATTTATTAGCATTCAGAAACGATAATAGAAGCCTGTGTTAAAGCGATCTTTTTGAGTGTCTGTGGCAGCCCCCAAAACTTGATACAATGTATTGGAATCTATATCAAATCAATCTGCAAAGTTTCATTTCGACTGGATGACAGATGTTAATAAAAAAAATCATTAGAAGTGACAATGTAGTGTCTGCAATAGCGGTCTTTAAGTGACAGCCCCCAAAACTTAATAAAATGCATTGTCATCGATATCGAATCTATGTGACCAATTTCACCCGATTGGTTGGTTGGTTCGCTCAAAGACCTATTTTTATGCACAATAACGGCTAATCAGGCCAGGATTTACAGCTTAACGTGGATTCTGAACCACAACGAACATCCATGGCAAAACCCGGATTCAAACCCGGCCTTTGGCATGCGTGGCAAGAGCGCTAACCACACCGCCATCAGGTTGGTCAGCCTGATTGGATGACGGTAAGAGGGTTAATTAGCCATTCGCATATTTGTAGGTCACACACACACAAAATCGAAATTTATATAAACAATTTTTTAAAAAAGGTAATAATTTGTAAGTAACTGTCAGAACGAATGAAATACAATCATTTGATATAAGTTGAAACATATTGTGACTTACCATAATTTCCAAATTTGCACCTGCATATTACATCTTATTATTTGTTTTTCAACCTTCTCGTATATTATACTTGTATGGTCAAATCGCTATTCTCAGAAAAAAAAATTTAATGATTTTTAGAAGAATTTTGTTTATCGATACAAAAGTATCATCCTTTATGGTCCCCTGAGCAGATATCACCCCCCTTTCCGCATTGGGGTCAAGTCAATAACGCCACTGCTTATAAAGCAATGTTAAACAGTAAACAAGTCCATTTTATAATTGCTTTAGAATAATAAAAGCTACAAAAATAATACTAACTCAACACAGATTCTCCCCCCAAACAACTTCCCAAACAAATTGGGTGAAGGGAGGGGGGGGGGGGGACAGAAGAAGTTCTCTTTGACAAAGAGAAAAATGATATTGTATAAAACAGCGGTTTCTAACCTTTTTAGTTGTTCGGATCAACTATCTATATTATGAAAAAAATATAATGTACACGAAAAATTAAATTATATATTTTTATAAATTTTATAAAGTGAGGAACTTGATTGCACTTGGCTGTTACGACAATTAGAAAACTAAAAAACAAGTGACCAAAGTTTAAAAAAAAAATCATCGGAATTTTTGACATTGTTTATCCCCCGTCAATGAGAGAGTCAATATCTAGATTAAAACTTAGCCATGCTGTTTAATTCACGCATTATTCACTATCGATGTTATTCACTCGTTACAACATCGAAAAATACAATCGAGTGACTAGATTGTTTCCATCTTAAACCCTGAAGCTCCGATAATATTTATCTCGGCGATTCTCTACCAGAGTCCACGGCCCAGTACCGCGCTACTCGCGGTCCGTGGGGTAGGAACCGCTGGTAGAGAAAATCAACTAAGCTTGGCGCAGTTGGGAGTTTGGCGTCGAAAAGGGCTTAGTTGCTTGGCGAAAACGGCGATAAACCTGCTTCATAGGTACAACCGGTTTCGAATGGTTTTCCAGTTTGCTCACACCTCCTTCTCTTCTAACCTCCTTGGTGAATACCACTTTTACTTGCACTCGTGTTGAGACCGGTTTTTCGAGGGGCGAGATTCGTTAACGCTGGGGTGAAAAAATTCGTGAATACGGCCGTAAGACGACTCGTTTTTCGCCTCGTTCTTAGCTCCGCCCTCTCCAACTGCGGTTGGTTGTTTGGCTTAGTCGGAATGTTGCGTTCGACTTTCTGTTTTAATTCTAGTTTTCCCTTCAATTTTTTCCCTTAATTTGTTATGTTTCTTATTAGTAGTTATGTTACTTTTAATTATTTATCCTGGAGATTGAACGGCCGTTCCGGCCGTAGGAACTCCAACACCCCAATAAGTCAGTCAGTTGTGGACTTCTACCTTAAATTTTCTGAAATAAATTTTTAACTCTGTTTTTTCACCATCATGTAATAAAACGATTCGACAGTGGTAAAAGCAGCTTACGCTACTAGGCCCACAATTAAATCATTTTCGTCCATTTGATTTGGAGACCATTTAAGCTGCCGCCACCTGACTTTCCTGCCAGACTTCCTTTTCCTGTACCAAGTACCAAGTGTGGTAGCGATGTTTTTCTACTTGTATTTTCGTGCCCATTCAATACCTCAATTCAATTCTTTACAATCAGATGAAGGGGTAAAGTATCTTATTAGGATCAACGCCCTACTTTAAAAACCATTATTTAAGCTAAGTAAGTTCGTCCATTTGTGGACTTCTACCTTGTCATTTCTATAACGAGTGCTGTTAAACGAGTTGGTGCGACAATTTAGACGACTCGTTTTTCGCCTCGTTCTTAGCTCCGCCCTCTCCAACTGCGGTTGGTTGTTTGGCTTAGTCGGAATGTTGCGTTCGACTTTCTGTTTTAATTCTAGTTTTCCCTTCAATTTTTTCCCTTAATTTGTTATGTTTCTTATTAGTAGTTATGTTACTTTTAATTATTTATCCTGGAGATTGAACGGCCGTTCCGGACGTAGGAACTCCAACACCCCAAATCAGTCAGTCAGTTGTGGACTTCTACCTTAAATTTTCTGAAATAAATTTTTAACTCTGTTTTTTCACCATCATGTAATAAAACGATTCGACAGTGGTAAAAGCAGCTTACGCTGCTAGGCCCACAATTAAATCATTTTCGTCCATTTGATTTGGAGACCATTTAAGCTGCCGCCACCTGACTTTCCTGCCAGACTTCCTTTTCCTGTACCAAGTGTGGTAGCGATGTTTTTCTACTTGTATTTTCGTGCCCATTCAATACATCAATTCAATTCTTTACAATCAGATGAAGGGGTAAAGTATCTTAGGATCAACGCCCTACTTTAAAAACCATTATTTAAGCTAAGTAAGTTCGTCCATTTGTGGACTTCTACCTTGTCATTTCTATAACGAGTGCTGTTAAACGAGTTGGTGCGACAATTTAGTCTATTCGAAAATAGGTTGGTTGGTTGTTTAGAATTTTCATGGCGCAAGGGCAACACGAGGGCCAAACTGCGCCGTAGTACATAAAATCCAATAAAATAGTTAAAAAAAATCATCTTACAGAAAGTGAAAACCAGAAAACTAAAATAAGATCTTTAAATATGACAATAAAATCCGATTTGCATTAAAAATTTAAAAAGGTTTTCATGAGGTGGAGATTCTAAAAGAGTTAACAGTGGAGGATGAACTGAATTAAAAAGGCGCAGCCTTATAGAATTAAAAACCGGACATTCTGTTAAGATATGTTTAACTGAAAAAACAACATTACAGGAAGAACATGTAGGGGCCCCTTCTGCCAGCAGAAGGTGCACATGAGTAAAACGAGTATGGCCGATGCGCAGTCTTGTTAACATCACCTCTCTCTTCCTATTTGGCAGAGAGAAGGTGGTACCAGATGTTAAAGGTTGAATAGAGTGCAGCTTATTGACCACCTCTTTATCCCACATGGCTTGCCACGAGTGAGATAGAGTATTTGTGCAGACTTTGAAAACATCGTCCAGGCACAGCCAGTTTCTTCTTAAGCCTTTAACATTTCGTGCAATTTCATCGGCTCGCTCGTTACCCATGATACCTACATGTCCTGGAATCCAACAAAAAATAATAAGGTAGCTTTGCTCACAGAGCTTTTTGTAAATATTTAAAATTTCAATAATAGACGGGTGCGTCTGTGAAAAAGGATTACCAAGGGCGTCGAGACAGCTCTTAGAATCAGAGTAGATGATCCACTTCTTAGAATTTTGTCTGGAAATGTAATCTAAAGCCATGACAATGGCATACGATTCAGCGCTAAAAACAGAACTGCAAGGATGCAGTTCTCTTGACATGGTTTCATTGTCAAGAACAGCGGCTGAACCAGCATGATCATGGCTTTTTGAGCCGTCAGTATAAACAGGTTTAAAATTTGAGAAATTATTCCTATGGTGGTAAAACAAAGTGGAAAAAACAACGTCCGGCGTTTCAGATTTCTTAAAATTACTAAAAGAGTTTAAAATCGTGATTGGATAAGAATGCCATGGTGAAAGGGTGAAAGTGATGGGGCGAATTCTAAAATTTTCAATGTTATGTGAAACGAGAAGTTCACGGATTCTCAATGAAAATGATGGGATGCAGGATGGCCGTGCACCAAAAAATCTTTGATATGACGGATTAAAAATATGTGCTGAAAGTGGATGAGATGTATTGCTTTTAATTTTAAAATACTGTTTCAAGCACAGTTTTTCTCTTCTTAGTTTCAAAGGGTGTTCCATGCAAGTTACTAGGAGACTCGGACGTGGCGATGTACGGAAAGCTCCTGATGACACACGAAGACCAGAATGGTGAACGGGGTCAAGGAGTTCTAAAGCCGATTTTCTGGCCGATCCGTACACCACCGAGCCATAGTCAAGTTTGGAACGTATTAGGCATCTGTAAATCCTTAACATGGAGGTAGTATCTGCTCCCCAGGAAGTGTTTGAAAGCACTCTCAGAAGGTTCAGAGATTTGTTGCACTTGATCTTTAGTTGTTTGATATGAGGCAGGAAAGTGAGCTTTGAATCAAATACGACACCAAGGAATTTCGTTTCGGGAACGACAGGTATCTGTATTCCATTAAGAAAGAGTTCAGGGTCATTATGTAGCTCACGTTTCCTGCAGAAGTGCATTGCAACTGTTTTTTGTGTCGAAAAAACAAACCCATTCTGATTGGCCCAATCCGTTAACCTTCTGATGGCCAGTTGGATATGTCGCTCAAGAAGCGACATGTTAATCGAGGAGCATGATATCATCAAGTCATCAACGAAAAGGGAGCCAGACACTGCAGGTGGTAGGCAGGTCAAAATTTCATTAACTTTGATGATAAATAATGCACAACTCAAAACACTTCCTTGGGGGACGCCTTGCTCTTGAATAAATTCATCAGAGAAGGTTGTATTAACACGCACTTGGAAGACTCTCCGTTCAAGAAAGTTTTGAATGAAAATTGGCAAATGGCCTCGGAGTCCCAACTTGTGGACATCCCGGAGGATCCCATATCTCCAAGTGCGGTCATAAGCTTTTTCCATGTCAAAGAATACAGAAACCAAATGGTTCTTCTTGACAAAAGCTTCCCGAATAGATGTTTCAAGCATGAGAAGATTGTCGACGGTGCTACGGCCGCGACGAAAGCCACTTTGAAACCGAGAGAGATGATGATTAGTTTCAAGATAAAAGAGAAGACGGGCATTAACCATCTTTTCAAAAAGTTTGCAAAGGCAACTAGTCAGAGCAATTGGACGGTAGCTAGAGGGATTCTTGGGGTCTTTACCAGGTTTTACTATAGGTATGACAAAAGCTCGTCGCCATAACGATGGGAATTGGTTTTCAATCCAAATTCGATTGAAAAGCCTTAGTATAAGCTTGAGCTGGAGTGGATGCATATGTTTTAACATACTATAATGGACTTCATCAGGCCCAACAGCAGAGTTTCGAACACTAGAAAGAGCTTTCATTAACTCGGCCATTGAGAAGTCAGCATTATAGTCCTCGATGTCGGAGGAAGAAAAGTTTATAGTTGTTCTCTCAGCTCGAAGCCTATACGAGGCAAACGGCTCTTTATAGTTGGCATTGCTGGACACATCTGCAAATGCGCCGGCAAGAGTGTTAGCAATGTCTTTAGGGTCTGAAACAGTTCCATGAAGATCCTCAAGAATGGATATGGAGTAACTAGGATAGTTGCCTTTAATCTTGTTAACCTTGTTCCAGACCCTTTTTGACGATGTAGTACAAGTAATGGTGCTAACATATTGCTGCCAAGAATTCCTCTGGCTCCGTCGACGGATGCTTCGGGCCTTTGCCCGAGCACGCTTGAAAACAATAAGGTTGGCTTCGGTGGGGCATCGACGGAATGCACCCCAAGCCTTCCTCTGTTGTTTATGGGCCATCTTACAATCGTGGTTCCACCACGGTTTAGGTTGCCTCGGTAGGATTGATGAAATGGGGATAGAAATATGAGCAGCTTCCAAAATGGCATTTGTGATAGATGTTACAGCATCATCAATGTTAACTTGGTCCACCATCTCTTCAGATATGTCAAAAGAATGAGAAAACAGATCCCAATCCGCAGCTTCAAAACGAAATCGGGGTAGGCGGGTGGCACGAGAAATCATGTTTCCTGAAAATTTTAACCAAATAGGAAAATGATCACTGTTAAAGATATCACTTCCTACATGGAAGGTCCATAACGGTAGAAGAGATGGTGAACACAAGGCAAGATCAATAGAATGGAAAGTCCTCGTTGGGGCGTGGAAATGCGTTTTTTGACCATCGTTCAAAAGACAGAGGTTCTGGTCATCAATAAACTTTTCAATTTGACTTCCACGGATATTAGTATCCGGGCTACCCCAAAGAGGACTGTGCCCATTAAAATCACCAATTAAAATAAAAGGCGACGGAAGCTGGTCGCACAACCTGTTGAGATCTGCTTGTCTAATAGTTTTGTTAGGGGGGAGGTAAATAGAGCATACGGTGACTAGAGTATTAAAATTGACCCTAGCTGCAACAGCTTGTAAATTTGTCGTGAGTGGCAGCGGGTAGAATGGGGAGCTGTTGGATATGAAAATTGCTACCCCACCGCTGGCTCTATCACCGCTAAGGTAATCCCTTCGAAGAGGGGTATACCCCTTAATTAGTGAACTCTGAAAAGGTTTTAGTAGAGTTTCCTGCAAGCAGAAACAGACAGGTTGCGTTTCATCAATCATGTGTTTAATGTCGACCGAGTTGTGGTGGAATCCACGACAGTTCCATGAAAAGAGATTGATGGCCATTAAGTAATTTTTGGATGAGGAAAGTCGATGGGTGTTTTTGGTTTACGAAGCTGGAGAGGAGCTTCTAAACCTTTATCGACCTCCATTTCTCCTACATCATCGACTTCAGAATTATTTTTGATTTTTTCATTTTCTTCTGTTTGTTTTGTAACTTTTAATTTTTTATTTGAGGGATCAGTAACAGGCATAGTTTTAGACAGGGGTCCAGGTTTTTTAATTTGCGGATCTATTTGCTGCTGAGGTGGAGGCTGAGTTTTAGTTAATTGTTTCGTGTTTAGAGATGAAGGTGTCCGTGAATTTGAGCTTTGTGTTGACTTTGAAGTGGATGATCTAGATATGGAAGCACTGGATGTACCAGTTTGAGTTCCTATTGAGCGAGTTGTGATTTTAACTGCAGCCGAGTATGAGATATCCGGTTTTGGTGTTTTAATCACGACTTGCTTTCTGGCTTCATGATATGAGATGTTTTGAGATGTTCGCACTTCTTGAATTTGTTTCTCTTCTTTCCACTGAGGACATTGCCTGGAGTTGGCAGAGTGGTCGCCATTGCAATTTAAACACTTCAGTGGAAGAGAGCAATTTTCAAATGAGTGGCCAACTGTCGAACATCTCGAGCAAGTCTGTTGGCCATGGCAGGAGTTCTTAGAATGGCCATATTTTTGGCAATTAAAACACCGTAACGGATTTGGTATGAATGGTCGGACTGGACAGTTTAAATATCCAGCTTTGATGTATGGCGGTAGGTCTGGTCTATTGAAAGTTAATATTAGATGTTTCGTATTAATGATGATGTTATCTCTTTTGATGGTAATTCTCTTGACGTTAGTAACGCCTTGAGAACCGAGCTCTGCCTCAATTTCAACTTCATTAACATTCTGGAGGTCAGACTCGGAGATAACACCACGGGATGAGTTTAAAGTGTTATGAGGTGAGACTGAAATAGCTATTGTTCCCATCTGTTTTGCGTTAAGTAATGATTTAGTTTGGATTGCAGAAGTTGTTTCAATTAGATAGTCACCTGATTTAAGCTTTTTAACTGTTTTTGGGTTGCCGCATATGCCTTGAAGTCCTTTTTGGATGTAGAATGGGGACATGGTGCCAAGTATATTTTGGGGAGATGTAATAATTAGAAATTTCGGAGTTGATTCAGTTGCGTTGTCTGTAATAATTTTAGAACTAATTTGAGGATTTATGCCTCCTGTGGGGCTTAAAGAGGGAAAGAAAGCCATATTATAAGAAGAGAGAAAAACTTGACGTACACCCCCACCCACCACCGAGTCCAACAAGGGTAGAAGCAACCAGGCTTACTAGGAGGTAATACGTCAAGGTCGTTCCAAGTAGGCGAGGCGTGGCTCCGCCGGGTCAACCACCCTTTGGCACCTCGACCGCTCAGTCCTAACCCTTTAGCAGTCAGCAACCCGGAGGTCCTGGTACCACCAGCCGATTGACAGAGTCGGGCTATACTCTGCCTCCCGTTTCGGCCGAAGCGTGGGCCAAAGGGAACGCAACGACATCCCGAGGAAACTGAAACCTGTCCTACAGTGGGACGCCGCAGGAACCCCAGGATCCCATTTTCCTGCCTTACGGGTCTCCGCACACGGCAAACGTGCAGGTCAGCAAGCTGACAAAACTAAACAAATATAAGTTATAATCAATTTAAAATGTCAAACATAAAAGTATGAAAATAAGATATGCAAGACGAAATAAAACCAACGTATTTAAACCATAGGAAATAAGATATTAAACGGGTGAACAGAATATAACACAAACAATAAGCAGTGCACTTGGTAGGGCCTTCGCAAAAAAGGAAAGAAAAGAAAAATGCTAGGGCCCAGCTAGGGTACCTCGGGTTTGCCAGGCCCGTACTCACAAAATGTGAGCCCCCGAGGGGATTCGAAAATAGGAATACTGTCCCAGATAGCATGCAAGGTTATGAAAACCTTGTCATATACTTGTCATTGACTTTCAGTGATAAGGTTACAGGGCAACCCAACGGCAAGCTTATGAAAACCTTGCCATATACTTGTCAGCGACAACGTTGACGGTAACCTAACATTGCAAGCTTACGAAAACCTTTTCATATACTTGTCAGCGACAACCTTGACTGTAACCTAACATTGCAAGCTTACGAAAACCTTTTCATATACTTGTCAGCGACAACCTTGACGGTAACCTAACATTGCAAGCTTACGAAAACCTTTTCATATACTTGTCATTAGACTTGCGGTGAAAAGGTTGCAGTGCAACCGAACGACAAGCTTTTGTAAAGGTTTACGCGACAACGTTGACAGTTACTTAACATCGCAAGCTTAGGAAAACCTAGCCATATATACTTGTCATTAGACTTGCGGTGAAAAGGTTGCAGTGCAACCGAACGACAAGCTTTTGTAAAGGTTTACGCGACAACGTTGACACTAACCTAACATCGCAAGCTTACGAAAATCTTGTCTTATACTTGTCATTAGACTTGCTGTAAAAAGGTTGGAGGGCAACCTAAAAATAAGGTTTTGAAAAGGATAGCAGCGAAACGTTGACACTGACACTAACCTAATATCGCAAGGTTGTAAACACGTTTTCGCTTCAACCGTGGGGCAAGCTTTCTTCAACTAACCTCGCAACGCTGGTGGTAAATTATTCCAAGTTTTTGCTCGGATTACCTTTTTCTCTTGCTTTAGTTGTAGGTGTTCGTAAAATACATTTCTTCACCGGAAAGTCTCCAGGCAAAGTAACATTTTTTTTTCTGCTTTATTAAATATCTGCTGCACACTTTTTATTTTATTTTCTAAGTTAATTTATGTAGGAATCGTATTATGTTCGCAAGCATGGTCCGGTGTTTGCAGCCGGTATGAGGAATTTCTTTTCATTGTAAATTTCATTTAGTAATTGATTAAATCGTCAATGAATCGCTTGCTTTCTGTTCTATTGAATTGATGTATATGCTGTTTTATTTTTTCGCAAGTTAATTTATACACGAATCGTGTATTTGTATTTCGGAAGATATTATAATCGACTTCATTGAAATTTTAAAGAAGCGCTTATTTGATCGTTTTAATATTATCGACACATGTGATTTTCCGCGAATTTCGTTAATTATTCATCTGCTGAAAAACTCGTTATTCGCCAAAATTTTGAAAATGGATAAGTTTAATCGTTTAAAAAGTCCGCTGCCGTTCCTCATTCTCTAAAATGTTTGTTTTTTCAACTGACGTGTCAAGGCCATTCGATCCGTCTTTTTTAATACGCTTTTATTAGCTTCAGACGTATGTTAGTATGTAACGGAATCTTTGAACATGATTTTGACCCCCTTCAAAACGTCGGATTAACTCGAAATTTGGCATACTTATTAAGGACAGATGACAATTCAATAATTGAACAAGTTTGTCACTTTATCACAAGGATTAGCTCGTGTTGCCCTTGCGCCGTTAAATTCCAACCAACCTTCTCCGGAATCAAACCCTGGTGTGCCGTTTGAATTATTTGTCGTTTGAACAACGTTTATACAAAGCGTGTTTTTTTAGTCGCATTATCCTTACCAGAATCTTCAGGATTTGTGATTTTTCATATTCAGAGACACGGTAGTGTTTTGTGCCAAGTAATACGGTGTGTACTAAGGCATACACATGACTAAAATTTCAGACAAGCATGTACTATTGGCAGAAATAACTGGAGATTTTTGTACACTAACTAAACAAAAATTATAGTTTACAGAAAAAATAATTAATAGTTTAAAAACTAAAAAAACACGCTTTAATAGAAAAGTGAACTAAAAAGGAGAAAATAATTTTAAATAAGTTTGAAGTAAGAATAGAGTGATTAACAAAAAATATTTATTTTATCGTAAAAAAGCGTGGGGTTTTTTTTAAGATATTTTCATAATGGCTCTACTTTTACCAATATTTGTCAATAAATATTTTCAACAATTGACATCAAGCACCCCACGCTTTTTTACGATAAAATAAATATTTCTTGTTAATCACTCTATTCTTATTTCAAACTTATTTAAAATTGTTTTCTCCTTTTTAGTTCACTTTTCTATTAAAGCGTATTTTTTAGTTTTTTAAACTATTAATTATTTATGATTTGGATCGTGGTTTGCCTTTGTCACTGGTCTTGCAAAAGGGGAAAATAAGTGACGCTGATTGCGCTGTGTCTTTTTAAATGAATGCAATTAGGTTTTATTCTGGTTCGTAAGAAACTGAAATTTTGTATTCAGAGAATAAAATGTTTAGTTGAATTCGTCAGAATATGCGTATTTTCCGGATGTGATTGAAAATTTGCAAATTAAATCGTAGGTTTAAGTGAATTATGGATGTGGAACTGATAATGTAATATAGAACATTTGGCAATTTTTTTCATTTGGCGTTAAGCAAATTCGACAAAATTAAAAGCACAGTGATTGAAATAAAATTAAAATATACTTTAATTTAAATTACTATTTAGAACTTAAAATAAAATCCATTGCCAGAGGTGGTAAATGCCAAATAAAATCGTGCATTAGAAATGTCATATACTACATCTGTACCATGAATGTTATAGAATGAAACGTATTCGTCATATACATCCTCCAATCTTTTATGATCCAGTATTTGAAACCAATGAAAAGAATAAAATTTCTTGGATTGACTAGTGCATTGATATAAGATTTGATATGCATATATATTAAAATACTTCAACAATTTCCAAATTAAAAAAAAAATTGCCTCTTTGCAACTAAGAACTCATTTCATTTTGAAATTGATCATTAATAGCTTTTGTTTTCATGTGTATCACATGCAGGGTTCCCACGGTCATTGAAAGTCATTAAAAGTGCTTAATATTTTTTAACCTGTTTTCAAGGCCTTGAAAACAGGTTAAAAGGTGCTTAAAAGTCATTGAAAATGCTTAGAGGTCCTTAAAAGTCCTTAATTTTTGTATGTAAATTTACAAAAATGCAATTCAGACTTGCTATCCCCGCGTGTCTGCCGCTTATCTGCACTGCATCAGAATTTTCTGACGTATTTGTATTACGCATGCGCCAACTTGTAACTGTTTAGGTAGAATATACTTTATAAAAAATTTATATATAGTCATGATGCCTGAAAACAAGTTTTTAAAGGTCCTTAAAAACATTAATTAGGTCCTTAAAAGTCATTGATTTTCATTATGTGTCTTCAGTGGGATCCATGTTTATTATATGAAATTTAGTTTCTAGCATCTTCATTTTGATTTATTCCCATTATTTACCGTTTCAGAAATCTGTTTCCGCTGTTTTGGAAATTCTCAAGAGAGTTCTGTAAGGGAAGCTGTCAGCGACTGGCTTATGCAAGCAAAATTTAGGAAGAATAGAAGGTAAAGAGTCTTTCCATGGTAACTTGCGTATACAGGGATGAAAGTTTTCCTCCTTTTTGGTTTTCTATGTAGCATTTCCCTTCTCTTTGTCCCTGTTTTGAGGATCCACATTTTTCTGATGTGAACCAGTTCTTCCTGCAAAAAGTATATTTTTCCTCATGTCTAAATAAAAGATTTTTTCCTCTTGGCTAACCTTTCCTCGCAGATTACTTCACTAACTCCTGGGCGATTCCACGGGAGACGATTTTTGACATAAAGTTTTAAATCACAGTATTTGTTTCTTTTTATTATACCAATACAAAGAGAAAGATATAAATTTAATAATAAAAAAACTTTTAAGAACTTAAGTTATTATTTGAATTTTTAGGTGCGCTCAGAAATGGTGGCTCCTGAAGACTTGATGCAAACCATTCATCGACACTTGATAATTTTTCCACGAAATCGCTACTACCGGTGGTTTGAGGTTATATTTCACTGATAAATATTGAAGTTATAACATTTGTTTATTGCCTTATATAAAAAAAACTAAATATTTATTATTATTTTTCTAACAATATTAATTAAATAAGAAACCACTGTTGGTCAGTTGCACCCGCGATATAAAAGAAATGAAAGTTTGGTTTTCTTAAAGAAATAAATTGGTAATTTTTTGAAACTCTGTAGAAGTAAGAAGAAATAAAAGGAAAACTTGATTCAGTCGCAATAGAAGGTATGTTGTCATTTTAATTAAAATTAACGTTGACTAAAATGAGTTGCACCCGTGATCAAAATATTAGAATCGCGGGTGTAACAGTTATGACTCTTACGATTACATTGTTATTTGTTATATATTTTTCATTTATTAAGTTTTTGATAACTTCATATCTTATTTTCTTATTTATAATTACTGATTCCTATTTAATAAGAGTTTATTGTTAATTTTTTACTTTTTTTGTGTAAATAGATCAAATGAAATGGCAGAACAACAGCAAAAGGAGACTGCTTCTCAAAAATATAGGCGAAAACTAAAGGAAAATCCTAAACTTCTTGCAAACCATCTCCGTCGAGAAAGGGTCGCCTTTCTCCAAAAATTTCTTTTATATTTGTATCCCAAAAACAAATTGAAAAAGGAAAAACCATGTTAGATGATAGGTGGAAAGGACTAAAAAATATACCAGCCATTCAATCAAAACATTTTTTTCAATTTGAGGAAGGTAAGAGCATTTGTGTTGCATGAACGTCGAAGTCTAATTTGAAAAGCAAATTAGTTTTGACAAATGCTACTAAAAAAAAACGTGGAAAAGTTACAAAAAAAGTTACGAAAAAGTTACGCGTTTCTGATGTTTACAGCGATTCTGAAGATGAACCTTAAGGCTGATAAATCGCCAACTATTCCAAAAAAATAATTTATTTAAGTTACATAGAAAAGTGCTAATTAATGATACAGCATCTATGATCTCATATCTTTAATTTAAAGTTACATGGAAATGTTTATATTCACTACAGTGAGACGTGTGTTGCACCCGCGATAATTTTACGTTGCACCCGCGACTGGATAAAAAGTGAATAATTTATAATATTTATTTCTTTTAATAATTTTATTTAAGTTAATAATTAGTTTGTTTTGTATTCTTTTAAAGAATGTAAAAATAATTTAATAAATATTCCATAAGTAACAGACTTTTTTCATTCTAGCATCATGACCTTTAATGGTGGGCCGATTTCGTTGCAGTACCCGCGATAGCACTTTGAACCTCTCCTGAGTCTATTTATACATTTTATTAAATGTTTTTTATATTAATTTTTGTAAAACAGATTACAATGTAATCCTGCGACTAGTCATTTCTTTAAAAAGAGTTTTTATTTTCTTAGTAAGAAGCCTTGAGTGAGTCTAAATGTTGCACCCGCGAGTACGGAATCGCCCTCCTAATATTTAAAATATAATTATTATATAGTATGTGAAATTTCATTGTATCTTTAAAATTATTAAATCATCCTTCCTGCATATTTTTTTGTTAAATTTTTGTGTATTCCTTCTGCAAGCTTTTTTTAACGAATTTTTAGATTTCCTCCTTTTTGCTCTCTGATCCCTCTCATCCCTGGTTATACGAAAAATCTATTTTAAAATCAACTATAAGAATGCAATTATCGAAAACTTGTTTCAACCATTTTTACTATTTGAAGCAATAATTTTAAAATCCCTTAGTAAAAAAAATCAATTATTTTACTCTTTTGAAAGTTCACTATCCTCTTCCATCAAAGTTGTCAACTTTTAAAAAATAATTTAATAAAAAAAAAAGGAAACAAACATTTTAATTGAATTTCCCATGTATGTTTCATGAAAAATGAAAAAATTTAAAAGAGCACTGATTTTCATGAAATGTATATTTCAAAAAATCTACGAATTGAATAATTTATTAGAAACATTTAAATGGTCAGAATACATGGCATTTAAGTAGTCCACAGCTAAAATTAAATAGTTTATTATTTAATTTTAGAAGCAATATATTCACTTATAGCTTTGCTTACATAAAGATACCCAACCCATAATAAATTATTATTTTAAGACATTTTTGTTAATAAAGTATTGTTTAATGCTATTTTTCTATTGTAAACTTTATTTATTTTTCAGAGAAAAAAGAAAAAGTGAAGCAGCCGACTTGCCTCTGCAAGATTAACTTGTGTGCCTGCTTTGATTTTTTTATTATTAATTTATATATATGTTCAAAAATAAATTTTAACTGTTGATAGTCTGATTATTGTGTTTTCTGAAATAGGATGAGCAATAAAAATGTAAAGGCCTGTTAATCTTTAACTGCTTTAAGCGGTCTGACAGACTTCGAGTCATTTTTTTTGTGGAATGCTTTCACCCCCTAAAATATCGCATCTTTGACTTTTATATTTATTTTTCTGATACTATGTTTCTTAAACTTTAAACCGATGTTCACCAATTTATTTGGCGCAGTATGAACCATGTGTAGCTTTTGAGCCAAAAATCTCAAACCACCCAACCACAAGAAACCACGACTTTTTCAACAAACCAGCTTGAAAAAAAAATTCAATGCGATTTAAAGTGTATAATGCAAGTCAGGGAACCTGATATAATCTCGATGCATCTTCGGAATAATAAATTATTTTACTCAATTTTGAAGTATTTTTCAAAAGTTATGTTTGCAATTCTAATGAGTTCCATCTATAGCAAATAAAGTTGAATATCTTAATAAATTGAGTTACTTTTGGTGCCATCAAAACCTTTTATTGTAATTAAATTCCAATTGATTAAATATCTATTACAATAGCCACCAAATTTTGATAATGTTGAGTTCGTCCATTTTTCTGATAATATTGGAACTCTCAAAATAAAATGCTTCTTTTTGACCTTAAAAATTCGACGCATTTCCTTCATAAAGTAAGAACATTATTTCTTATATCTACCTAATAACAACCTTAAACTGCTGTAAGCGGTCTGACAAATCGCGAGTCATTTTTTGTGGAATGCTTTCACCCCCTAAAATATCGCATCTTTGACTTTTATATTTATTTTTCTGATACTTTGTTTCTTAAACTTTAAACTGATGTTCACAAATTTGTGTGGCGCAGTATGGACAATGTGTTGCTCTTGCGCCAAAAACCTCAAACCACCCAACCGCAGCAGTTAAAGGTTAAAATGAAAAGGTTTACCCTCTCTTTTCAGTATAAACCTTGTAATGAAAAGGTTTACATACCCTTTTCAGTGTAAACCTTATAGCAACCTTATAATTAAAAGGTTTTCGTACCCTTTACAGTGAAAACCTTACGACAAGCTTGTTATGAAAAGGTTTTCGCAAAAACCTTGTCACAAGCTTGTCGCGACAAGGTTATGAAAAGGTTTACGCTAAACCTTGTCACAAGCTTGTCGCGACAAGATTATGAAAAGGTTTACGCTAAAACCTTATCACAAGCTTGTCGCGACAAGGTTATGAAAAGGTTTTCGCTAAACCTTGTCACAAGCTTGTCGCGACAAGGTTATGAAAAGGTTTACGCTGAAAACCTTTTCGCAAGCTTCGTCGCGACAAGGTTACGACAAGCTTTTCAAGTGTAAACTAGGACCCTTTTTTTAGGCTTGTCACAAGGTTATACCCTTGTCGTGACAAGCTTGCGACAAGGGTGAAACCTTTTCGTTTATAGGGTTTACACAAGGTTTTGAAAAGGTTAAAATGCTATCTCGGGTGGTGGTGTGAAATATTGTGATTGAATTGTAGTGATTGAAGAAATATTAAGAGAAGATATTCTGAAGTAAGTGTATTTCATATTTTTAATAGATTGTGCAAATGTTTTTTTTATCTAATTTTATTTACTATGTATTTTATCGTTGAAAAGCTACACGTGTTCAGTTTTATAAAGTTATTAGGACTGGATAATTTTAAACACATGATCTATATCTCATGTATATTTCTTGATAATTTAGTTTCATTATTTATTTACTAAACATAATCGAAATAATTATGTTTTTAAAGTTTCTAAAGATAATTCAGACTTGAACTTATCACGTGCTTTTTAAAAACTTGGATACTCTCGCTTTTAAAATCGATTGTGTAGTAAAACAAATGTATCGATTAATTCCTCTTACTATTGATGTTTGAGTCAGTAGATAACGAAACTTTGAAATGGAGTATTGAATGTAAGGATTATTCAATTAATTTTTTTCATATTCATTCGAGGTAAAATTTATATTTGATTGGTGCACATCATATATCAGTTGCTATCAACTTATTCAGAACCTGTTGACCATCTCGGTCTATTCCTAGTTGACGTTAAAATATCGCCAGGCCGATTTGGCGCTGTTTTGTAGGTGATACAGTTCTAAATTTGGCAACCCCATTTTTTTTATTGACGCGCTTTGGCTTCAACCTTCCTATACCACAAATCATGGAACTGGTTCGTTTCTCAATTTTTCATATTGGAATTCCGAATTAGCGACATTCTGGCTTTGTCGCCAACTTTTCAAAAGTGCGCCAACCCATAAACGTGAACTAGGAATTTACCAAAAAAAAAATTGTCAGTGAACTACTACGGTAAATTCCTAGTTCACGTTTATGGGTTGGCGCACTTTTGAAAAGTTGGCGACAAAGCCAGAATGTCGCTAATTCGGAATTCCAATATGAAAAATTGAGAAACGAACCAGTTCCATGATTTGTGGTATAGGAAGGTTGAAGCCAAAGCGCGTCAATAAAAAAAATGGGGTTGCCAAATTTAGAACTGTATCACCTACAAAACAGCGCCAAATCGGCTTGGCGATATTTTAACGTCAACTAGGAATAGACCTTTTTTTTTTTTTTTAGAAGTAATTTGTATAAAATATTTGAAAATTTTTTCATTGGGGCATTTTGATTTTTTTCTATATTTGGCTAAGAATTTAAGCTATAATATTGTAGTATAGATAACTTGTTTCAAGTTATCTCTATGCTGAAACATTAAAAATTTCACTTTTTTAATCATTCTATAAATAAGAAAGCTCACTTTTGACTTTACTATTTATTCCATCCCATTTTAATGAAATATTTAATTATTAACTAGCTGATACTGGTTTCAGCAAATTAATAAAAAGTTTACGTATAGAGTTGGGTTTTAACTTCTTTCAAGTTGTTATTACATTAAATTGAAATCAAATGTAGTACAAATACTCTGTAGGGACCTGGTAATTTTTGGCATTCCCATTACTGTGGAAATGGATCTAGAAAGGGTAAATATAATTCATTCATACTCAAGGAACACATTAAAATTCAATGTCGATCTTAGCCGACCAAACGGTATAGTGGTTAGCGTGCTAGCTTCTAGACCGCGAGGTTGCGGGTTCGAGTCCTGTGTTAGGCATGGGTGTTTGTAAATGTATATTGGCTTGTCTAATGACGAATGTTTCGGCTCATTATAGCCCTCGTGTTGCTGATGGCGCCAGATAATCTGAAAATAACCAACCAATGTCGATCTTATTTTTTTTACTGTGCATGAACCTCTATGACTACGTCAGTATAAAACACTCAATTGAAAATATCAAAATAAATTACTCCTGTATAAATTTTTAACTTAAATGCCTATGTTTTGCTTTATTGCAATTAATTTTTTATCCTGATTACCATCTGTATCAATGATAACCAAGCCACCTGTTTTGAAATGGTCTTTTATATAAACCATAACTTTTTTTAATTGCTGTTGAAAAAGAATAAAAAACCTATAATGAGCAATACTCTAGCTGACGTATGGGACATTTTGGCTTTTTTTTTTTTTTAGTTTTGACCAGGCGGAAGGCGCACAGTGAAAAGTTGCACTAGTAGGCGCGTGGGGTATCTCATACCCCACCTCTTCAAATTCATTATTTAGGGCTACGATGAAATTGTTTTTATTTCAAAACTACTAAAGACAAATTTTATAAACAGAAAAAATTATGTATTAACTTTATAAATAAGTTATGAGTAAATTTTAGTTTTTATATTATGAATAAAATAAATGTCATATTTTTAAATATTCATTGTAATTTACCGTCAATTTTTATATAAATATGTTCTTAAATACTACAACCGTTGTTATTATTGGGTTACTAAAAAACACTTTCCGACTACTGAATGGATCCGTTGCATTCCTAGCTTCTTTGTCCGGGAAGATGTTTAATGATGACATTTTGATGAAATTTGTTTTTACTCCAAACGGTTTTGCGATCTTTGCCTATGTACTTATTCTCATTTCAACTAAATGTCTTCATTAATATAATTTTCTTCAGTGTCTGTGTTATGTTTACCAAAAAATTCTCAATCTGTATTATCTTCATTTTCGAAGATATTATCTTCATCACTTTCAACTGCTTCCATTAAATTAAATTCCGTCAACTTACCATTTCTTTTACATACAGACTCACTGTTTTTGCCATTTTAATGATATAATTAAAGAAAATATACAAAAAATAAATAAATTATAATAAAGCAGTTGCAGTTGCTTAGAATGTTAATATACCAAATATGTCTAAGCACTGGGCACTCGGTTAGGGAAAAGTCTCCCACGGGGTGGCGCGTGGGGTATAACAGACCCCAACCAACCTGAAATTCCTTATAACACCCTTTCTAAAACCAGGTGTGACTTGAAACTGGTCCTGAAGGTCAAAGATAGTGACAAACTCAGCTACACACAATATCAGTACATTCTTGAGAGAAAATTTGGGATTATTTAACTTTTTCTGAGGGGTGCGGTATGTTCTACCCCTCACGCCTTCTGTCGGGTTAAACAATACTAGTTGGTATCAAAATATAATAGCATTGTTGGTATGTAAAATAATATAACCCATAAAAACAGAGTTTTCAAAAAATGCTTTGTAAGCATTGTCAATTTTTGCATTTATTAAATCAGCGCCAACATCAAAAACATTTCTACCAGAAAATTTGCGGCAAACTACATTTCAAAATTTATTTATTGAAAATGAACGTGATTTCATGCTTTGACATCCAAATATCATTTATTTATTCTGATTAAAGTAATTTTATTATGAGATGTATGACTGTGTTAAACACTTTATAAGTAGCAGTAATAGAATGTCGGAACTTTAAAACCAAATCAAATTTTACATTGTTTACCATGCAAAGAAAAAGCTAAATGCTCTTAATTAATTAATTTATTTTCTCATTTACTAATATCACAATACATGCATAAAGATTAATTAGTTAAAAAAAGGTGGCAGTACGCCGTACTAGCTCTCAAGAAAGTACCGGTCCCCTACACCCCTTCCTACCACTAACCTTTACAAAAGTTGAACATTGTAGAGCAATCGGTTTGGGAGTTATGCTGACCACAGACACACATATTTTGAAGACCACTCTTTTGAACTTTTTTTCCAAAATGTGTAGAAATGCAAAAAAAGTTGGAATTTTTTTTTTGGACCAAATGCAATTTTATTACTCTATGTTAACAAATGGGTAATTGAAAGTAAAAAAAATATCCTAAATTGTTCAAATGCCTAAATTTTCATAAACTTGAGAATGTTCTAAATTTTGTTGTTATGAGCGAGATACTTATAATCTTATTCATATATTATAAAAATAAGTTATTAAATAATGCTTTTTAAAGTTTCAGATAATGGAATAATTTGCTGATATTGCTGGCTGGTAGTTACTTTGTTCTCCAAAAAAATAAATTTTTCCAATTTAAATTTTTTGAAAATTTGGAAGTATGCAAGTCAGAAACATTTGGCAAATGATGAAATATACTTCAGTATTAGTAAAATGAATCAGAAAGATTCTTCAAAAGATAAAATATGCCCTGGCAATATTAGAATTCATCAACGGCCATCTGAATATGATGAAATATATCCTAGTAATATGTGTCAAGCCGAGTTCTCCGAAGATCCAAATCCTCTGACACATAGTCTAGAAACTTTTTCTTCAACACACAAGCCATTTGTTTGTGACTTATGTAACAAAGCCTTTACCAACAAGTCTACTCTAAAACGGCACCTCATTACTCATTCTAGTGAAAAACCATTTGTTTGTGAGGTCTGCAATAAAGCTTTTCTTCGAAAACTAGGCCTCGCAACCCACTTTTTCATCCACGTGGGTGAAAAGTCATATGTTTGTGAAATATGCAATAAAGCTTTTCTACAGAAAAGCTACCTCAGAATTCACCTTCAAACTCACAGCAAGGATAAACAATATGTATGTGAAGTATGCAACAGAAGCTTTTCTATGAAGCGTTACCTCAGAACTCATCTTCGCATTCACACTGGAAAAAAACCACATGTTTGCAAGTTTTGCAACAAAGCATTTTATCAAAAGAAATCCCTCACAACCCACCTACTTTACCACACTGGCGAGAAGCGGCATGTGTGTGATTTATGCAACAAAGTGTTTACTGAAAAGCACAATCTGCAACAACACCTCCTCACACACACTGGAGAAAAGCCACATGTTTGCGACATATGCCAGAAAGGGTTCACACAGAAGAGTGCCTACAGAAGACACCTACAAATTCACACTGGAAGAAAGACTCATATGTGTGACTTGTGTGATAAGGTATTTATTGAAAAGACCACTCTTCAAGAGCATCGCTTTACTCACACTGGAGAAAAGCCTCATCTTTGTGAGCTGTGCAATAAAAGGTTTTCTCAGAAAAGTTCTTTCAGAAGACATCTCCTAATTCACACTAAAGCTGAATGTGTATGACCAGTCTAAAAAGTGATTATTGAAAAATATATACTCATTCTACTGACTTAGCTGCATATATTGTGATTTGTGTAATAGAGTTTACTGAAAAGGACTCTTATCAGGAATGTCTCCTCACTTGCACTGGATATAAATTTGTTATGTGCCAAAACATTGCATATTTTTATGATCTTCTAAGTCTATTTAGAAGGTATCTTTTGTAGCTCTTGCTAAAGCTGCACGTGTGTGAACAGGGCAATAAAGTGTAGTATACAGTAGAATATATTCGATATGAGACCACCACAAATAGAATATATTCTATTTGTGGTGTTTAAACACTGAACATTTCAACTTTTTAAGACTATGTTTTCTGAAAGAAGTCTGTATCTGTTAATGTCTCCTTACTTGAAAAAAAGTTATACACTTGTGAGGTGTACACAAATTATTTGTTTAACCTTTAACTGCTGTGGTTGGGTGGTTTGTGGTTTTTGGCTCAAGAGCTACACATGGTCCATACTGCGCCAAACTAATTGGTGAACATCAGTTTAAAGTTTAAGAAACATAGAACCAGAAAAATTTATATAAATGTTAAAGATGCGATATTTTAGAGGGTAGAAGCATTCCACAAAAAATGACTCGCGGTCTGTCAGACCGCTTACAGCAGTTAAAGGTTAAATGGGTGTCTAAACTGGGAGGGTAAACTTGTTATGATACTGCTGTAGAATATCTCTGAATGATGACAAAATTTGAAATGATATGTGATACATTATTTATTGGAAAAGCACTGGTATTTTAAGATCTTACTTCAGTCACCTGATAAGAAGCTGTCTCTGTGAACCTTTTTATAAGCAATCTTTTTATAAAAAGATTGAAATTCTATCACTTTGTAACAGTGGTAGAAGTGGTAAACAAAAAGTGGGGGGATGCCCAAAATTTGGTGTCAAGTGCATCCCCTCCCCCTTCTCCTCCCATCTTCAACGATAAATTTTATAATTTCGTAACTTATAATAAAAATATTAACTAGTAAAGAAATAATTTATACTTCCTAATATTAAACAAGGGTCCAAAATTTATTATTTTAATGAATATTCGGCGACTTAGTATTTTTATTTGGAAGTAAGAGATAAAGTTAAGTAATAATTCAATGTTATATACATACATTATTTAAATTTAATACTTATAAATGGTGCATACTTTCATAAAATTAAATTAATAGAGAATTCTAAAAAGTTTTTTCTTTTAAAAAAATAGCTTTGTCTTTATATGAAACAAGAATAGAAATTTAACTTAAAAGAAAGTTCCTCTAAAATTAAAAATTGACCAAGTGTAAATGTATTTATTAGTAAAAATACTTATATCTTTATACAAAGTAGCACAATACATTTTTATAATGATATGATACATATACCATAAATAGTTTTAAAGTTTTCACATGTAAAAGTAAATCACTTTTTCTCAGTGTCACTACATTTAAAGGTTAAAATTATTTTGCATGAATAGTTTTTAGGCGGATTGAGTTGTTTTTAAAGTGGAGGGATGGATTTCAGGGTTTTTAGAAATGTGGGGATGCATGGATATTTTCTTGCAATGTGGGGGGATGTGTCACCCTGCGTCTACCCACACTTCTAGCACTGCTTTGTAATTGAAATGTGATACTTGAGGATAGCTTTCTACTATAATTTTACACTACAGGATTATCCACACTAACATTGTATTTTGTGCGATAAAATTTTTATTGAAGAACAGTCCCCAATGACATTTCCTCATTCATACAGATTAAAATGTTTGTATAACAACCAAAAATTAAAACTTTTAATTGTTCATTTTTAATCAGAAATTGTGGTAAAATTAACATTTTACCACAAGGTGTGCGGGAAAGTTTGCTAAAGTGTGAAAAAGTACTTTCCTGCATGCCTCCTGCTCAAATTTTATACACTAATTTTGGAATAGAAATAATATTTTAAGAAAAGATTCATTGGTTAAAGTTGCCAACATTAGTTTATACGTGTTTTAAAAATATTTATTTTGCTCATGATGATAAAAAATATTGTATGCAACATGCTGGAAAATATTTTTTTCAAACTCTGTAAATCTGACTTGTGCTAACGCCAGGATTGTAGTGCTAAAAAAAATTCCTACCTGTACACAAGCTTCCTGATCTTTGTGATAACCCCAACTGTACCTGGAATTTCTTAGCTATTAAATCCAAATTCACAATATTTCACATAATTTACCACAAAAAAAGTGGTGGTACGTCGTACTGGCTCTCAAAAAAGTACCGGCCTCACTACACGCCTGGCTAACGCACTTATCAAATAACCTTTTTACCTCGTTTGAAAAGTATTACTTTCTCAAATAGTTTCATAAGTAACTATTATTTATTTGATGAGTATTGCCATCAAGTATTTATCAAATTAATCTCCTTGAATACAATCTACAAATTGAAGAAAATCATATCTTTGTAGTATTTTAGATGCCAAGAGATTGTATGAAACATGCGTGTTTTAGCAACACGAACAGTCATTTCTATACACAGAAGTTTAAACAAAAAAATGCTGTCCTCCGTACAATCAATATAAATAATCCATCACGTATTCTGTGCAAAAGCAAGATTTATAAGTGAAAACCCAAACTCGACTACAAAATATTTTTACATTTTCATAATTTGACAGATAATTCTCAGATCTTAGATATCAAATCTGAATGATGTTAATTTATTTCTGCTCAAATCTTTTATTTATTCTTATTTAATTTGAATGCACTTTTTTCTTAAATATTAATATAATATAAAGTTATATTGGTTGTATACTTTTAACTGGTATTTATTATTATTATTATTTGCAAAAATTAGTAAAACATTGAGCATTATAGTTCCATTTTGCTTGCTTTTATCTTTAGTATTAAACTTTAATTAACTTTAGTATCGAAAATTGGAGCCAAACATTTTTTATAGTTGGAATGCAACTTGATAGAAGAATAAAGGTAAAATTACAGTAGGGGGGGGGGGGGATTTTTGACCTTTTAAACATAGCCACATAAATTTCTTAAAAACATGCCAAGGGCCTCTGCATCTCCACAAAATTTCTTGGAATATGTAGCAAGCATATTATTCGAATATATTTTGGGTTTGTTGGTTTGTGTGCCCAACACAATTTTTTTGTGCATAATACGGCTAATCAGGGTGAGAACTACAGCTTAACATAGTTTTGAAGCTCAATGAACATCATTACTTATCCAAAGACCCTGTACCTTTGCTAACCAAGCAATCCTTAGAAATGTCATATAGTACAAGACCTCCTTATTTGCTAATATGAACTTGCATGTAAACATGTTCACTAAATACTCTTAATTGGTAGCTAATTCTTCACAGCCAGTTATACTAAGTCAAATTTTAAGTATACATGGAGCTTTTCATTAACAAGTAAGGATGTCCTAAATTATAGTAGAAATAATTCATGCTCTGTTTTCTGAAGACTTTAATTGAAATCTTTTTTATAAAAAAGGATTGTAATCTATAGTAGAGAAAGGAGTATATCATTCATGAAATCTGCTGCGTATCGTCTTATCATGATTTTTATCTATGCAATTCCATGGCAGTATATTGAAAGAGTTGCTTTTAACTGATCTTAAAACCATAATTTTAGTTTTTATGATCAAGTTTCAATGATAGGGTTAGGCAAAGGAAAATGGCAAAAGGAAAATAAAAATCAGCATTTTTTTTTTTTCTTCTTAAATCGTTTTGAAATTAAACTAATTAATATATTTCAATAAAACTTTTGATGCATATTACCTATATATACATTTCATCTATATAGATTATTAAAAATGTAGCATCTTTTTTAAATTTTCATTAAATGCCTCTTAATAGTTTTTTAATTTAGTATGCATTTTTTCCATCATTTTCCCCATGGTGGAGGAAAAAATGAGGTAACTCAAAATTTGAATTAAACGGAAAATTTAAAAAAAAAATCTGTTAAGAATTAAACAAAACTAAGGGTGTGAAACAAAACGCATAACTTTTAGTTGCATTATACCTCCCCCCTCTTGGAAACTTTGCAAAATGCCACCAAGTTGAATTTACACTACACTACTGAATTGATCTACAGGTTTGCTAAAATTTATACCAAGTTGTAATGGAACCATATAGGCGCTGGGTTACCATACTTGACGCAAAAGAGGGGGGGGGGGGGGTCGTATAACGCATTCTAACCTTTAATTTTTGTGGTCTGTATTTAAATTTGAGGTGTATATAATTTACGGTTTTCGTTTTTACATTCTCAATAATTTAAAATTTTTTTTCCAGTTTGATGATATTATTACATGGGTAAAGAAAATCATCAAATTGACGAAATTGTCAATTTGGACAGGCATTTTTTGGATGTTAATTGCTGTTTTTCGGTTGGATACAATTTTAGTTTCGATGAAGGATAAGCAGCAACGTCATAGTTGATTTCTTGTTTTCCTGTGAAAGGAAACCTGAATTGTGATTGGATAATAGATTGAAAATTCCACAAAATTGCTACTGAGCTTCACTCAAATCTTGCATAATCTCCGTTTTATACCAGAAATAGATAATTTAATAAATAAGATGTTTTACCCTAGGGTTTATTAGTCCTTTCTTATATGTTAGGATGTAATGTAATCTATTGCATTTTTCTTATTACTATCTAATTTATCCCTTGTTGTGACGTCAGCTATGTAAACATTCTTTATCATTTTGCATTCCGTATCCGTGACTGTAAAAAGATAGGAAACAAAACAAAATAAAAGCTCTTCTTTATTATTATTGGTATTTAACTCATTACTTTATTCCATAGATATAAATATTAAGTTAATTTTTTGAATTAGATCTTTTGCTTTACATGATTGTAGTTGTGTTTTATTTGTCTTCCAATCGATAACATTTTAACAACTTTGCTTTTTGGTAGAAAAAAAACACACCCACCCACAAAGTAGTAAGTCTTTATTATTTAAAAAACTAACTAAAAAAGGTTAAAATGCGTTATGCCCCCCTTTTGACGACTTTGCAAAATGCCGCCTAGTTGTATTGTCACTACTACTGAATTCAACTGCAGGTTTGCCAAAGTGGATGCCAAGTTGTAATGGAACCATATAGAGGTGAGTAATCACCAAAAAAAAAGGGGGGGTAACACATTCTAACCCAAAAAAATATTTCATGCTATTTTCCTTGCAACTTCCTCCAATGGTTTTATTGTATAGGTAGAACATATACTTCAGTACCTACTTGTATTTCATATTCCAATCAGACAACTAATCTGATTTAGGCTCAAACTACAGCAATGCTTTTTTTAATGAGCGTTATAATAATAAAGGTGTCATAGGTGCACAAAATATAGTGATTTTGTTTCAAATAGGTTTTCTACATTTTACCGTAACGCAGGCTCTCCAGCAATAGTTAACATATGGAAAACCGAGAAATGGGTAATTCTTGGAAATATGGGGGGTTTGAAATAGTCGAACAATTGCGATAAATTAGAGATTTGATTAACATGGATAAAATGCTTTACTTGCATGTTATCAGAATCACTTTAATGAAAGTCACTAGATTTAGAGAGAAATAGAACATGAAAAAATTCTGTTAACTTGATTCCAGTGTTGCATATATATATACATATATATTTTGTACTCTTCCGTTAGAATGGATACCAGTTTGGTTTGGAAATTATGACTCGATTTCTGATACTTATAAGGTACTTAACACGGCCATATATGTCTCGTAGTTTGAGGCATCCAGAAGAATATAAGATCGAAATCTTTGAACACCTCTTTCTCTAATGCCACCACATCAACAAGAGGACATTGAGGCTATGACAAATTTAATGTGCACCAGCCCCTATTATGTACACACCGATCTTTGATGGCCGTTGAGGACCGAACGCACAATCCTCTGATCATGAACTCGATACTCTAACCACTGGGATAACGGAGCCCATGGATACCAGTTGCTGCCAATCCTAAATATTTACATGTTTAATTGATGCATAAAGGTATTGGCCAAGCGATGGTTTGTTATAGATATTGTAAATGATTTGAAGATTATTAATTTGAATTTTTGCTCCAAATTGGCATTTTTTATCTGGTACCTGGCTAATGGTATTTTGCCACGTATTATTTAAAATTTACAATTACAATAGTTTCAAGACTCCAAGTTAAATTTTGGTATTTGATTACCAGTACAACTACCTTGGTGAAAGGCTTCAGAGTTAAAGAAAGGCCGAAATTGTGTAGTCTGCTGCTTGTATTGCAGTTGTCTATTTCTTTAGGAACTTGGAAAAACAGTGATTTTTGAAGTCATAGAATTTTCAATAGTGTGATTCTCTAAGCAAATACTCTCACACCTTTTGTTATAGTGTGGACAAAGGGAGCCTAAGTAGAAGCACATTTTAATTTATATGTCTTTAGCTTATGCATACTTTGCTAACTAGGAGCCTGCATTTCTCTGAGAATGGCTTGATAACGTCATCACAAATAATTTTTTGTTGTAATAAGTTGTAAAAATTTGAAGGTAGTTGCGTTAGTACTCAAAAACCAGTGTATGAACTTTTTAGAAATTATATTTTTTAAAAAGGTTTTGTTGTTTTCCCTTGTCTGAAATTGTATCAATATTTTGTCGATAAACAAGTGTGATTTGGACATATTAGTCACTAATGGCAAAGTGCTTCTATAAATATTTTTCAATGATTCGATCGAGGAATAATAAATTAAGAAAAATGAATTCTATTAAATAAGGTTCATTTCAATAAACACAAACTTAAAATACACGTATGCTTTGCAAAGTAATATAATTATACCTATTCTGTTAATTTTTAAATTGTAGGTATACCTCAAAGAAGTAAATTACAGAAGAGTCAATTTAATTCTTCATGCAGTGTTTTTTTGAAACTAGGCCCTCTTGTGTTGGCAGGTTATTTTCACAGCAATTTTTTCACCCACTAGATATGTTGCATATTTCTGTTAACTATGGAATATAGTTTAATGCAATCAAAATCCCTCAAAATAAGTAATTTAAATTTAAAAATATGTTTTGTATTAAAAAAATATGTCCAGAGACATGATTCTTCATGTCCATGGACTGTCACAAAGCCCACCAGGTGCCACAACAAGTCAACTGTGATATGGAAAAGAAGATTAATGCAACCATTTTGGTTGTAATACACGTTATGTATTTCATTTTTTAATACTCTAATCATATTTTGTTATTTACTTGAGAAAGAGCTAGAAATAGAAAGAATGTACCATTGTATCTGTGGTCAAGTAAAAACCAGTTAAGAATAATAAAATACTAATGACTTATTTGATATTATTAGTTGTACAGATATCAACTTAGTAATCTCATGTTTATAAACCTAAAGTTTTATTTGCAACAATGCTATAACAAGGAAATCATGTTTGTGGACATCATCCGATCTCTATATTTTTAGATGAACTCTATACATTATTAAACAATCTCTATACATTATTTTAAGACCATCTCTGCCAATGTCATAATTGGATTGTAATTGATCATTTCTAAGGGAGAATTTTTTTAAACCTTCAAAAATTTCAATAATTTGTTATTTTCTGCTGCAGAAATATTGCGTTCTGTGAAGAATGACCCAAGCATTGTTTAATTTTGTATCGGAAGTGTTTTGAAACCATTATAACCGGTGATTAATTGTATCCCCAACAACTTAGGAAGGGTCTACTTTGCAATTTTGCAAGTGTTATATAATATTTATGTACTTGCAATATACTATTTCTTAATGTTCAGTTGATTTCTTTATTATATTAGGTGCATTTTTGACATTGTTACTGAGCATATTTCTATAGTTATTTAGTGGTTGTGGATAATAACTATTTAAGAGCAAAGTAAGGAAGGGTTGATTGCCCTCTATAGAGGACGGGAAGAAAGCCATTTAGCTAATTGGAGCAGGATGTATAGTGATGGAAAAAGGATTGTCTCCTTTTTGAGGTGAAAAAAAAAAAAAAAAAAATAAACGAAAATTCCCGATCCTTGACATAGTTATTTGCCGGTATCAATAATAATTAGTCCCGAGTAAGTATGTATTGTGCTGACATATTCATCCTCGACTTGGCCATCTAAAAATCAGTGGCTTTTAAAGACCTAAAGGGCTGATGACTATTGTTTAAAAGACTTATACATCACAGACTCGGATGGCTTTAGAGTGGCTTTGATCGCATCCCCCTAAAATCTTTTTTTTTTTTTTTTAAATCCTTTAGTACCATCCCCATTTGTGTGTAGAAAGAAATATTTTTCTGAAATACTCATTTTCTTATTATGATAAGATATTGAAGTCACCGAATTATCGTTCTTTCAGGAAAGGAACAATTAGGGGAGGAAGGGGGGAGAGTTCACCACTTATTTTGCCATCGGCCAGTAGATATCCACCTGCAGCATTTGGACAAATATCTGCACCCCCTTGCGGGTTTCACAAATACAAAATTCCTCAGTTCGGTGCGATATTTTTCTCTATTGCCCGGGGAGTCAAGAGGAGTTACTCATTGTTGCACATACTTCAATTTGTATCAGATTTGATCAGAAACGTTAAACAATCACTGTAAATAATCTTCCTTTTCTTTAATTACGAACCATACTGGCAAATAAGTTCTAAACTAAACTAAGGATGTTAAAGATAATTAACAGTTTCTACGTTTCTAGAAGAGATACATATTTTAAAACCTGTTAAATTTCCTATTGCCAGACTGCATATTTTTGATTTTCCTCCTGACCTTTTTTCGCTCAAAATATGTTTCTATATTATTTTAACATAAAAGGAAATAAAATAAAGTTATATGGAGGGAATTTTCCAAGTACCTTCGAAAAATTGTTTATTAAATTCTCATTTTAATGTTGATTAGACTAAATTGTAAATTTTGATTGAAACTTCCTTCGTTTAGAATATTGGTGTCGTGAAATGTTATTTAAAAAAAAAAAAAACAACCACTAAATAAGTTTTATAATTTTTTTTATAATTTTATTTTTATAAGAGAAGCAACATTATTAATAGCTAAATTTATCTTCATATATAACAGACTTCTAATTAGCAGTCAAATATCATCAGGAACATACACTCAAAAATCAGGAAAAACAATGCAAAAATAAATATAATGTAAAAGTAAAGTTTATTTCCTACAAAAATTTCAAATTACTTAAAGATTAAACATTACATGAAAATACATGTATCAATGTTGTTACTTTCGATGCTCGTAGATGGAACACATTCATTTCAAAGCAATCTAGAACGAGCTTCTCTTGCAGTTTTATATAAAAACGTTTAAAAAAGCTTACAAAATTATGTTTGAAAATGTATTTAATGTTTAAACAAAGCTTTCAAATCAATCTATAAAAATGAGATTGTACTGCATATAAAGCATTGAAAAGAAAAAATATTTACGATTGCTGTTGTACTATGACCAATAGGAAACCATAAGCATATTCTGAAATGCTTTATTAGCTCAATCCCACAGGATTCTTTCACCTGGTGGAAGAATTTTTATGAAAACTAATTTTAACACTTATATCTTACAAATTATGTATTATAGACAATATTATTTTTTACTGAAAATTTCTGTCGTAGGAAAAAAAAAAAAAAAAAAAAAAAAAATCCAAATACATGAGCTTTTATTAATTATACAGAATGCCATTGATTGGAATCTTAACTAAAACTTAATTTGGAATTTACTTATATCATTTAGAAAATTCCAAGGAAGTGAACTGGAATGGAAGGAATTTACACTTTAAAAATTTTCTATAAGCAAACTTAAAAAAAAGTAATAATAAATATCCACTTCTTATTTACCAACAAATTTTGTTAATGATCTCTTACTACAATCGTTATATCAGTTGTAAAACTTCTTGTTGTGAAACAATACTTAAATGTGATTTGTAAAATGAAGCAATGTATATGCTTCAGAGACAGACTTACGATGACTGTGTTTGAAGAACAATCAATAATTCCTTAAACAGCAACTATCAGCAAAGCAAGATGGTATTTGTGTGTCTTTTACGATTTCTTTGTGCATTTAAAAATTTGAATTCTAAAAGAAATAATTTTTAATTGCAGAAATGTGGTGATATTTTCGGATGGTTTGACAGACTGTGTTTGAAGAACAATCAATAATTCCTTAAACAGCAACTATCAGCAAAGCAAGATGGTATTTGTGTGTCTTTTTGACATAATGGTCCCAAATATGTTTTAAAGATAAATTCGCTATTTCTTATTATGGATACGAGAGAGAGTCCTGATACCAACCAGCATCTGCTTACTTCTGCTGATGAAAAAACGTATGTTTGTGAAGTCTGTAACCGACCGTTTTCTAGAAAAGCAGACCTCATAAGACACCTCATTATTCACACTGGAATCAAGCAATATGTTTGTGATGTATGCAATAAAACATTTTATCGAAGGTGCGATCTCGTTGGGCACCTTCGCACACATACTGGCGAAAAACCTTATGTTTGTGAAACATGCAATAAAAAGTTTTCACGAAAGGACAATCTCAATACACACGTACTCACCCATATATCACCGTCGCCAGAGACTACTGAAGACAAATTTTATGTATGTGAAACGAGGGATGACCCTAATCACAGCCAGAATCTTTCCTTTGCCACCGGCAAAAAAGCGTATGTTTGTGAAGTTTGTAGTAAAGCGTTTTCCAATAAGGGGCGTCTTATAAGACACCACATTACGCATACTGGCGAAAAACAATATGTTTGTGATTTATGCGACAAGAAGTTTACTAGAAAAGACAATCTCCATCGACATCTACTCACTCATTCATCTTCACCGCCACATCACCAGCTTGTTCATAAAGAAGAAAATATGCTTTTATGTGGTACTAGAGAGAACTCTAACAACAGCGAGTCACCTTTTGATCCTACCGGAGAAAATAATCATGTTTGTGAAACTGAAGGAAACCTTGATGTAAACCTGCATAGTTGTACTCCTACTGAAGAAGATAAGCATGTTTGTGAAACAGAAGACAGTTCTAATCTCAGCTTGGATAAACCTGGTCCTACCGAAAAAGATGTTTGTGTAATGGGACACAAATCTAATTTCGGACTGCATAATCTCATTCCTTCTGAAGAAGATAAACACGTTTGTGAAACGGAAAAAACATACAATCACAGAATGCAAAATATTGCACCTTCTGAAGAATCTAAGACAGAAGAAAGTCTCACTGTTAGTTTGCCTAATATCATTCCTACTGTCAAATTTAAGAATATTTGTGAAACGGATGAGATCTCCAATCGCAGCTTGCACAATCTAACTTCTTCTGGCAAAGATAATCATTTTTGGAAAACGGAAGATACCTCTAACCCCAGCTTGCACAATCTGGCTTCTACTGGAAAAGAGCACGTGTGTGAAGTTTGTAACAAAGTGTTTTCTAATAATGACCGTCTCTTGAGGCATCTCAGCACACATACTGGAGACAAACAGTATGTTTGTGATGCATGCAAAAAGATTTTTTCACGAAAGGACAATCTCAATAGACACTTACTTCGACACAATTCTTTACTTCAACTGCATCACCGGACAACTTCTGCAGAAAACAAGCAATTGTTTGTAGCTGGAGGGAGCCCTAATCGAAGCCAGCATTCCCACACTGGAGAAAGTACGCTTGTTTATGAACCAAAAGCTAGTTGTTATCTCAATCACCACCAGTTCACTCCTACTAGAGATAAAATATTTTCTTGCGAAGTTTGTAACAGAGAATTTTCTAATAAAGGCCGTCTTGTAAGACACTTCATTACACATACTGGTGGCAAACAATATTTTTGTGATTCATGCGACAAAAAGTTTTCCCGGAAGGATAACCTCACTAGACATCTACTTAAACATACCCTTTCTCGTAAGTATCAATTGACTTCTGCTAGAGAAAATATACATCTTTGTGAAAAGTTAAAGAATATCACGTACAACCAGTTGATCCTTACTGGAGATATAAGAAATGTTTCTAAAACGGACAAAAACCCTAATCTTATCCACCATCCTCCCACTGCTGTCGAAAAAACTCATATTTGCGAAGTGTGTGACAAAGTTTTTTCCAGAAAAGGAGGCCTTATAAAACATCTCGCTATTCACACTGGCGAAAAAAACTACGTTTGTGATGTGTGTACTAAAGCATTTTACCGATTAAATGATCTCAAAGGACACGTTCGCTCTCATACTGGTGAAAGGCCATATATTTGTAATATGTGTAATAAAAAGTTCTCACGAAAGGACATTCTCAATCGGCATCTACTCACTCACACTGGGAAGAAGACTCATGTTTGTTCTGAATGTGATAAGGCGTTTTCCCAAAAGTCTCATCTCGCGTATCATCTCTTAACTCACTCTTCAGATAAACCTCACCTTTGTGAAGTCTGCAACAAAATGTTCTCTCACAAATCCAGTCTTGTAACGCACCTCCTCACTCACACCGGAGAGAAATCGCACAAGTGTGAAGTCTGCAACAAGAAGTTTTCTGTTAAAGCGGACCTCAGAATACATCTCCGCACACATACCGGAGAAAAGCCTTTTCTTTGTGAAGTGTGTAACAAGAGATTTTCCCAAGTGGGCAGTCTTAAGACACATCTCAGAACTCACACTGGAGAAAAGCCGTATAATTGCGATGTTTGTAAGAAGGCATTTTCTCAAAAGGCCGAACTAGAAAATCACCTCGCCACTCATACTGATAAAAAGGACCACGTTTGTGACATATGTAACAAAGCATTTTCTCAAAAGAGGTACTTAAAAAGACACCTCCCTATTCACGCTGCTGAAAAAGAGCATGCTTGATAATTTTACGAAAACCTTCATCTCAGAGCAATTTTATGAAATCCTTCACTTGGGGACGTATCTCGAATGAAATTAAGTTTATTTTTGAGATTTGAAGGTGAAGATGAGTTCCAGTACCACTTCTTCCCCCTCAGAACGTTGCGTGTTCAGATCACGTCCTAGTCATCCCTGAGGGGGGAGAAATACGTTGAAATTGCTCTTTAATATTTATAAATGGGTTTCAGAACAGACTTCTGTCCCCTGTTTTCTAAATAAATTTTACTACGAAAATTTACAGGATGTATATTAGACACACATTTCAAAGTAGTGTTATCAGAAAAATTTCCTCATTCAATCTGAAATTGACATAAGTTTATTTTTTGGTCCATGTTAGCACCGACAAATTATTTTCTCTCCCCCCCCCCCCTAAAAAAACTAGTTATGATAAATTTGAAGAAAATTGAACTATATTTAGAAGTGGCGCAACCAACTTGAATTTTAAGAATTTCGTGCATTAGTCTAACGACGATCAGCCGAACACAACATACGCTATCTAACAGAAACGCGTTTTATATTTTGCATGGAAAACAATCTTTGATGGTGTAGAATTCGGTATACCTGTTAACTCTGAAAGTTCATCAGTAATCGCTCATATCAGTTTCCTAAATAAAATATTTTTTCTGAAGTATGGAATTTTTTTTTCCGCCGTATGGTTCACCATCCTAATGCCCCTAACAACACTTTCTGCAATGAAGTACTCATCTTTTTCTTGCTGTTTCTCTGGATAGGTGATAAGAAAATGTTTTTCAATGCCCATTATATCACAGAACCTTCAGTGAGTTTGAAGAAAAGATATTCTAACACAATTTCATTGAAATGATGTCCGCATGCTAGATACAGAAAGTTCTTGCCAAGTTTTTGTTCAATTAAAATGCTTGCTACCTTTTCCTGGCCAGCGTTTGAGACTTTAGTTAAATCGTATAGATTTTAAGTTTTCGGCAAATCTAGGTCTTTTCCCGTGACCATACCTGGTACTCTGTCAACTATGTCTTCTCCAGTTATATCTTGCAAAGGCTTGCCATCCCATTGTATTGTAAGTGGTACTGTTGTTGAAGATTATTTTTGGGCGATTCCTAAAGTTACATTTTTTACTCTCATTGCTTTTAGCCCATCAAATCGAACTAAAAGTTATGTTTAATTCAGCTGTATTAATCCCAAGAGAATCTGCTGCTGATGTCTTTCGATCGCTTACTTTTGTCCTATCCAGGTGAAGCGTAGCAGCAAGATTATGCCTTTTTATAGATCTTCAGTCTTTTACAACTAAAACCAGGTTTAGTGTATTGCTTGAATACAATTTTCGTCTTTAAGGAGACCTTGTTCGTCTTCAAAAACATCTACGGTTGCCAGCTATCTTCCTTTGAAATAAACGATTCCTTCTGTACCAACTTAATACGACTCTTCTCCTCAGCATATATTTCTTGAAAAGCCAATTCTCCAGTTAATTTCACATAGTTGGTCTTGATGAACCTTTTTATCCATGCCATCATACGTGCAATTTTGTCATAACTGGAAAAATACTTGCAGTATCATTTCAAATCAACATTTCTGAGAATATCCCTTTCAATTTTAAAGACAGTCTACTACTGTTAACTTTGTTAGTTCAACATTTGCTTGGTTCTTTTTTTTTTTTTTTCCCTCCTCCAAAATAGCATCTTCATCGGTGATCACATTTGCTAATGGCCATTTATCTTCAGGTTCCTTAAGCCAAATGGACTGCTCCCACCATTTAGATAGCAAC
Organism: Linyphia triangularis; assembly: GCA_963978545.1. Taxonomy (NCBI): domain Eukaryota; kingdom Metazoa; phylum Arthropoda; class Arachnida; order Araneae; family Linyphiidae; genus Linyphia; species Linyphia triangularis. Next base: position 35,742,959 of record OZ021730.1, read on the forward strand.
AGCTGTTTGCCCGAACACCTTTTGGCCGTGAAGTCTGCTAGATTGAGACGACCAAGTACATGTCTCCACGCCTTTAGTTCAATCAACTTCCAAATTTCTCGCACTCGGTTGTTCACAAATATCGACCCTATTTCATCTGTCTGGGTCTAGTTTAAAACAGTCGTAGAATCTGATCAGAAGTACTACTGAACATTTTCCCAATAAGGCCATTCAACACAGAAGTACACAACCTGCAACTCTCATCATTGCAGTTATCAGCTCCAATCGAGGGATAGTTATAGTTTATTTTAGGAAAAACACACATTCAAACGTAACTCTCTTTAATCATTCTTCTGTTTTTTACATGCTACATAGCCAAAAGAAATGTAATTAAACATTATTCAATTGTAGATGACATCACACACGCGTGGCACTCCCACCTTTTGATTTAAATAACATCAATAAATCAAAACTAAACAAATATTCATAATAGTTTCAAGTTTATAAATTGAGTCTGGGATTTTCACTACTCGACCAGATAAAGTTAACTTGGGCAAAAATGAGTAACCACCATCCTTAAGTCCAGGAGACGCATTTTGAGTTGAAAAACATTTACGTTCCTGCTTACAAACTGGAACTGTTACGTGTCCTTCATTAGAAACTGGTACTGTTACGTGTCCTTCATTAGAAACGTTATCCACATTACAATGATTAAGATCTTGTTTAACATCAGTTGTAGTTGTGAGATTGGCGATGTCTTCATTAGGAGGGAATTCCAAAGGATAGATTTCCGAACGTGTCGAATTATTTCTCCAGATGTCTTTAACAACTCGTATACTTCCATCTTTTTCGGGGTATACTTCACACACTTTTGCCAGAAACCAAAACGTTTTTAATGATGACAATGTCACCCAGTCGCACTTGATATATTCTTTCGTGCTTCTTTGCTAAAGTAGGTGCCCATAGTATTCCAATCGAAACCGTTTTCTAAGATTTTCTCGTATACTCAGCTGGTAACGATACATTTCCATCAAATCTGTCTAAGAAATCTATATCAACTGGGTCTTTACGAAGTGCTCTGTTGCAGCTCTCTTCGTTTCCTCTTCTTCCTTTTTCTCACAAGGATCTGTTATGACTATTGTTTCTAGCTTCCACAAATTGCTCGAGATTTTGTTCTGCACGAAAATAGAAATTACTCGACCTCCTTCTTTTATATCTTTCTGTTTTCCCATGACTGTCCAATCAAGATGTGCCTTCACAGCTATCAGTCCACAAGTTCGTATGTTTGACCAGAGTACAGTCTTCCGTCAAAATCAGCCCCTACCAACAATTCAATCTTGCGTTGAGTCATTACAACATCGGAAAGCTGAATCCCCGTTGTAAGTTAATGTCATGCTAATAGAATTTAACTCCCATTACTTAATTAATCTGTTTAATTACAAAACTAGGAGATACACAACAATACTTAGAACAAAAAGGAATGAAGATGTAAATAGCCACACATCCTCTTTCTGTAATAATCTGGAATGTTCTGGGTGGAAAGCCTAGCATAGGCTGCAAGCTCTTGAGTTGTCAATCACATGCACTGTGCGTGCAAATGCACACACAGTGCATTTGCCTCTTGCGCGATCACGTGATAATCACATTTGTTGAACATGGTGCGTTTTCTGGCACCCTTTTCATCGATCCATAATGTTTTATAAATTCTCGGAATAGATCCACAAATTATGGGCTGATCAAAAACTTCTATTTGACAAGAATAATTTTCCCGTAGTTCACTTATCTTCAATTTATAACGTTTATGGTTTTTTTTCTCAAAGTGTTTCCTCCATATACCATTTGGGTAAAATTTTCAGATCCCACGGATTTCAATGCTATCTCTTCCACACTTGACTTAAGGACATAAGATTGCTGAAATCCAATACCGATGAACCCTCTGACGGTCCGACACTTATTTCTAGAATGACCATCAGAGTTTGGAGCTATACTTTGGATTGGTAAGAATTAGTCAAAGTAGCATTTTGCTCTTTACCTTATTTTCTTCTACCTGAACTTCAATTTTATTCTTCTATTAGGACACATAATAGCCTAATGTTTCCTACTACTACTACTACTACTACTACTACAAATAATGCATCCAACATTCAATTAACAGAATTTTAACTAATGTCCTATCTTTAAACATAAAAAACAGCACTTGTTTATCGTTAAATTTTCTTGTTTTTCATCAAATTGCATGGTTTTATCTTTGAACCCGTCTTTACATTCGTGTAATTTACATTAAAATACACAGGCAGGTTTCTTCTTCACATTGTGCAACAATTCATTTGCAGTAGAAGTTGATGTGATGCCGTATCGAAGGCTTGAGCCTTTTGTTGGTCTTAAAATTTGTATTTGTGAGTTTGTAGCCATACGAATTAACCTCTGTGGCCAAAGGAGAGCTCTTGATCCAAACACGCAGCATATCTTCAGGAATGTATGACTCTATCAAGTATAACAGTATTGCAGCATTTTTATCAGATGCCATGCCTATTGATTCCAGAGACATAAAATGAGATAGCAATTTATCTTACAAGTGGGCAATTTCAAACTTAGATTGCGAATTGGTGACATTTTTAACAACTAATGCCAATAATTCTCTGACATAAAATTCAACAAGAAGTTCTTCTGCACCAAATCTTGTTCATAAGCTTTCAATACATTTCTTATAATTCTCAGCAGTCTGTGAGTAATCATCCACCATTTCACGAACCCTGCTAACGATTATACTTTGAATCAAGTATTGAAACTTACCTTCTTTTCTATGTTTGGATCTTCATGGATGCGACTCCAAAATATTAACCAGTCTTTTACTTCCCCACCAAATTTATCCAATTCAATCTTGTGAAACCTTAATTTTGTTCTTTCTGCATCTGCTACTGACGTACAATTATCTAGAGTAGCAATTTAAAGTTTTTCAAGGTACGATCTAATGCGAACACGATAAGATCAAGATATTCGTTATATTCTTTGATCCTCTCGCATTCCGTTTCGTATGTCCTGTCTGTTTCATCTTGCAACAAAATATCAAATCTTTTCATCAAGATCCTTCAAATTTGAAGCTATGCGTTCTAAGGAAGCCAATTTAGTTTCAATTGCTTCCGTGTTTTGCTCCCAGTGTTCATTTTTCAATGTTGATACACAGATCATGCTCGTTATGTTTAGCAAACAATAAATCTAAATGTTTTAAATGTTCAGTTTCGTCTTTAGAGGTAACAAGTAAATCATCAATAAAAGTGTAAACAAATTATAAGTTACGTGTCACTTCATCAATGAAGCATTGGAATGTTGTTGAAGCATTCGATAGGCCGAAATGTAAAACCAAACTTTCAAAAAGACCGAATGGGCTTCAGATTGCTGTTTTGTGAACGTCTGTAGGGTTAATTAGAATTTGATGATAACCTCTAATAAAATCAATATAACTGAACATTTGTTTATCATGCAATTCAGATGAAAAAGCAGTGGTATAGGGAATCGGATATTTTTCTTTGACTGTTTGAGCATTGAGTGCACTATAATCACCTACATGTCTCCACTCAACAGTGCCCTTCTTGGGCACCATGTGTAATGGAGAAGCATATTGACTTTTGGAAGGTCGCATATGACCTAGTTGAATCATACCCTTAAATTCAGTTTTAACAATTTTAAGACGATAAGATGCTAACCGTTTAGGTTTAGCTGTAACTGGGGGACCTTCAGTATGAATAAATTGAACAGTATTGTGTTTTACAAGTTTATCAGGATCAGGCAATTTAGTAATATCAGGATATTTTTCCAATATTTTACCATAGACATTATTTATAAACACTGATTTAGCTGAAGATATAGAACAATCAGTAATTTTAGCAGGCACTTTTAATTTAGTAGTATTATTATCTATGAGACGTTTTTGCCTTTCTAGTGCCCCCTGTCATAAGAGATCCTAGATTTTGAAAAGATACCGCCATTACCATCAAAAATACTCATGAAGATTGCATGTGTAAATCGATACAAATCACGTTAGGTAAAAGGTATATAAAATTTAATGCTTCCTACTATTTACAACTATGTACAAGATTTCGGTATCAGAAGACTGGTCAGCATGAAAGAGTGTTCGTTTCTAACCATGGCCCTCCCCTCAGGGGGTTTACTTTCTCAAAGTAAACACGGGCTTCACAACCCCGAGGTGCCCTAGTGATCTAACCCTTCGTCTGTTTTTACCTTCTCATTTTGGGTTTTATATTTATCGTTTGTTTTCTATTCCTTCCCTCATTGTGATTACCTCATCTGAGGTGAGGGCTCCCCCTGAGAAGCTTAGTGCCGCTCTGTTGCCATCAGCTTCTCTCGGGCATTTAATCACCCACGTGTTTGCCGTGCTTTGAGACCCGTGTCCCTGGAAAGGGGGATCCTGGTAGTTGAGGGACGACATACTGTCCCAATACACTACTTTGGCCCTTGCTTCAGATAAACGGGAGGTGCACATTGGTCCCGTGTGCATCAATCGGCTGGTCGTCCGACTTCGTCGGCGGCTAGGGATCAAGTGATCAGTCCATTTGCTGGGAATCTCATAAAGGGTGGAGACTTCTTCAGGGATGGACTGCTTGCGTATAGGCACTGGTTAACCCGGTAGAGTCATGCTGTGCGTAACAGTTTTGTTGATATTTTGTTTTATTTTATGATTTTTGTTGCTTGCCGGCAGGCTCTATCCCCGATAATGAGGACTCCATGGTGGGTGGGACTCTAGTGCCCGAATTTATCTTCCTTTTATTTCATGGCAAATAAAACTTCTTTCTCTTCTCCCCCTCGAGGGGAGCAACATAGACAAGACAATTCTAATCACCTTGCTGTTAAATTCTTTATTGTTCGGAGAGAGGAGGGTTCCTTTGAAAAGGTCTCTCCCTTCTTAATTGAAAAAGTATTAAAATCCCAGATTGGGGACACTGCTTCAGTAAAAAAACTAAGGTCTGGTGACCTTTTAGTTGAAGTAAAAAATGAAACCCAGGCTAAGAATATTTTAAAGTTAGTATCTTTTGGAACCTTTCCCGTGACTGTTACTAAACACGGCTCTCTCAACAAATCTCGTGGTGTTATATCTGAGAGTGATCTCTTTCATACAACGGAGGAGGAGATCTTAGACCATCTACGTGACCAACAAGTCTCAGCAGTGCATCGCATAACTATACGCAAAGATGGGAATATCTTGCCTACAAAACATCTGATATTAACCTTTGATCTTCCCACTTTGCCAACACACGTTAAGGCCGGGTATCTAAACTGTAAAACCCGACCGTACATACCGAACCCACTTCGCTGCTTTAAGTGCCAAAGATTTGGACATTCCCAAACGGCTTGCCGCGGGGAAATTGAAATCTGTGCACGCTGTGCAGGAAGTGGCCATGGTAGTAGTACATGCACCCTACCTGAAAAGTGCGTCAATTGTAAAGGAGCTCATCCATCTTTCTCCCTGAAATGTCCCAAGTGGATTGAGGAGAAAGAGATACAAACTGTTCGTGCCAACCAAAACTTGACGTACTTTGAGGCAAGAAAACAGGTAGAGGCCCGGACTCCTCGTGTTGGCGTTGCATATGCTGACGCTTGTAAAAAGTCAGTGTCTCAGAAAAGCACTCAGACAGAGAGCCTTTCACTACCAGTTACTAGATTACCCCAAAGGGAATCTTCTTCACAAATAGTTAAAAAACCAATAATAGTTAAAAAATCTCTTGCAAAGTCCAAAGCTTTGCATTCAATAAAGCTAAAATCAGCAAAGGGTGTTGCTCTAAGAGATAAATCTACCAATCCTTTTAACATCCTTGGCTCTCTTAGAGATTCAGATGAGGTGAAATTATACCCATCTGATGACGATGAGATCCTTGAAGAAGATCCCGACCCCCCTTTAAAATTTTCTTTTAATAATTAATGGCTTCTTTTGTTTCTTGGAACTGTCGCGGTTTTAGGTCTAGGAAGGATGATGTGAAGAACATTATTTCACTTTACCATCCAACATGTTTGGCCCTTCAAGAAACTTTCTTGAAGGATTCTTGTATATCTAAGATCAGTGGGTATAGTTGCATTAGAAAAGATGTTACCCGTAGTAATACAGTGTCTGGAGGAGTTTGCCTTTTTATCTCTCATGATTACCCCAGCACTGTACTCACACTGCGCACATCTGTACAGGCTGTGGCTGCGAGACTTCATTTACAGTCCCTTCTAACAGTCTGTTGCCTATACCTACCGCCACATGCTATCATCCGCCAAGAGGAGTTGAATGACCTTATTGATCAACTTCCAGTACCATTTTTACTGCTCGTTGACTTTAATGGACACAGTACTATGTGGGGTAATGCTAATACGAACCCTCGTGGGAGACAGGTGGAAAAGTTGCTTTCTGATCACTGTCTCTGTCTCCTGAATAATGAGGAGAAAACCTATTTTTATGAACCCACTAGAACATTCCATTCACTTGACTTAGCCATTTGTTCCCCTATACTTTTTCCATATTTGAATTTTGCTGTTGGAAGTGATCTACACAACAGTGATCACTTCCCTGTCCTCATTTCGCATGCAGGTAGTAGTAGCGTGACCAACCGTCTACCTACTTACAAATACCATAGGGCAAATTGGGATAAATTTTCTGAATTGGCTGCTATAACGGGAACAATGGTGATCAGTGAGGATGTTGATACTGCTGTCCAAAATGTCACTGAAGCAATTTTAAATGCCGCTGACTCCTCCATTCCTAAGACATCACCTAGAACACTGCGGCACTGTAAACCATACTGGAATGCAGATTGTCAGTCTGCATACAAGAAACAAAAGAAGCTATGGGGTATTTCCGCAGATACCCAACTACAGGAAACCTTATCGCCTTTAAAAAGGCAAAGGCAGTTGCTCGCAAGGTTAGACGTCAAAGTCAGAAGGATTCTTGGATAAATTATGTCTCTTCGATTACATCCAAAACATCAAGCAAGCAGTTGTGGAAGAAGGTTAGAGCAGCCAACGGTTTGTATCCGGATTATTCTTGCCCGGTACTTCAAACCGGAGCTGCTGTGTTCTCTTCACCTGAAGATATTGCTAACCTTATCGGTGAAACTTTTGAAAGTGTATCCAGTTCCGATTCTTATAGTCCTACATTTTTAGTGACTAAGAATCGCGCTGAACGGGCTGGAATTAATTTCAAAAGCAATATTGAATATTCCTACAACTGTGAACTTAAGATGTATGAATTGAAAAGTGTTTTATCTAAAGCACATAACACCAGTCCAGGTCCAGATGGGATCAGTTACCAAATGCTTCGCCATTTAAGTCCAGATTCTCTTTTTAATATCCTTTTTCTCTTTAATCGAATCTGGAAGGAGAACATCTTTCCTACCTTGTGGCGGGAAGCTACTGTAATCCCCATTCTGAAGCCTGGAAAGGATCCCAAGGATCCTCTGAACTATCGACCGATAGCCTTAACGAGCTGAATCTGTAAGACCTTTGAACGCATTGTAAACGCCCGACTCTCTTACATGTTAGAAAAAGATGGATGTATTTCACCTTTCCAGAGTGGATTCCGACGAGGACGGTCCACTCTTGATAACATCGTGAAACTAGAAACAGATGTTCGCAATGCCTTTGTGCAGAGGAATAATCTAGTTTCAATCTTTTTCGACATTGAGAAGGCGTATGATCATACGTGGCGACATGGTATCCTGAAACTCTTATTAAATTTGGTTTTAGGGGTAATCTGCCCCTTTTTATTCAAAACTTTTTATCATCTCGTGTTTTTAGAGTTCGCATTGGAACTTCATTTTCAAATTATTTTAATCAATCTGAAGGAGTTCCTCAAGGTTGCGTTTTAAGTGTCACCCTTTTTAACCTTCACATCAGTAACATCCTTCATGTGCTTTCACCCTTTGTTCATGGAACTTTGTATGTTGATGATTTGCAAATCTCATGCCAAGGATCAAACATGCGCTTAATTGAACGTCAATTACAAACTTCTGTTAACAGACTTGTAGAATGGTGTGACAAAAACGGCCATAAACTGTCACCATCTAAAAGCAGTTGCATCCACTTCTGTAGGAGGAGGGGTCTTCACCCTGACCCTGAAATCCACATACGCAATTCTCCCATCCCAGTTGTGAATCAGATAAGATACCTGGGAGTTATCTTTGACAATAAGTTAAATTTTCTCCCACATATTGTATACTTGCGCAAGAAGTGCGATAAATCGCTTAATATCCTCAAAGTACTTTCAAATACTTCTTGGGGTGCTGACCGCACTTGTTTGCTGCGTATCTACCAATCTGTAATCTTATCTCGCATTGATTACGGATGTGTTGCGTATGGGTCTGCAGGAGTATCCCTTCTACGAAGATTGGATACTGTCCATCACACTGCTGCCCGTATTTGTTCAGGTGCATTTCGCACTTCACCCATTGAAAGTCTGTTGACAGAGTGTAGTCTATTTCCACTTGACTTGAGACGTAAAAAATTAAGCGCCAACTACTATTGTAGAATTATGTCTGATCCTTTTCACCCTTTACGTAAGTTGAGACTTGATGCTTATCTTGGTAGGTTATATGATGCTCGTCCATCTAACATCCGACCACTTTCTGAAAGAGCGAAATCCATCTTGATGGATGCAGCTCTAAGTGACGTAGTTACCCAAACATTTATCACTGAATCCTTTCCACCGTGGGATATTCCATCTATCCACTTTCTCAATCCATTTGCGATGTATTGCAAGGCAGACACTGCCCCAGAAATTTTGCAACAAATCTTTTGTGATCACCGCTCTCAGTATGCTGACTATGAAGCAGTTTTTACTGATGGATCCAAAGCAGGTGAACGTGTTGGCTGTGGTACTGTGTCCGACACATCCACAGTCGCTTTTACACTTCATAAATCCTGCTCGGTTTTCACTTCTGAGATGACAGCAATTTCTTGTGCACTGCTGCATATCTCACTCTGCCACAATCGCAAATTTTGTGTGTATACTGACAGTTTAAGTTCTTTGTCAAGTCTGGAGCAGGTTAAAACCAATAGTCATCCACTTGCTTTTGACATTTTGTCAAAGTTACACACACTTGAGAGGAAAGGATTTACTATATTATTCTGCTGGGTACCTAGTCACATGGGAATTTCAGGCAATGAATTGGCTGATTCTGCTGCTAAAGCGGCTTCAATCCCGCTGCAGCAGCCTGTTCCCTACCAAGATATTAAGACATCAATTCACAAGTTCATATTATCCTTACGTCAAGAAACATGGGATTTGCAGGTTAATAACAAACTTCATTTCATCAAAAATCATCTTCGTAAATGGCCAGTTAATCCTATGCGTCGGACAGATGTCAAACTGACTCGTCTGCGCATTGGTCATACCCGTTTGACGCATCGACACCTATTGCTGGGAGAAGATCCACCTGTTTGCGATACTTGTCGTTGCGATCTTTCTGTGGCTCATATTTTAATTTCTGGTCCAAAGTTCCAGTCACATCGTCTTAGGTTTTTTAAATGTACCAGTTTAAATCTTCAAGATTTGATTGGGGAAACTCCCCATCCAAATCTTTTTGCATTTTTAAGATCAATCGGGTTTTTAAATCACATCTAGTGTTTTAAACATAGCCATTTTTAAAATTTTATTAACTTCTTCATTTTAGAAATGTGATTTTAACATTCTTAAATTATATTCTGTCACCTCTCATCATATTTATAATTCATCTTCCATCCTAGTTTTTCTTTTATCTTTTGTTTTGGCGCAGCATGGCCCTTGTGTTGCCTTTGCGCCATAAAACCTCAATCAATCAATCAACCAGATTTTTTGTCGTCTCAGGTGTAATTTGAGACCATGCAAGCTCTATTGCCTTCTTTAGGGTTTCCTTACTTGTTACCGATTGCTCCCGAACTCTCCTATCAACATCCTCCCAAAGGTGCTCGATGGGATTAAGGTCTGGGGACTGTGGTGGCGAATGGAGCTGTTTAGGCGTTTTATAGAGTAGCCATTCCTTAACAATCTTAGCTGTATGTTTTGGGTCGTTGTCTTGCTGGAAGACAAAGTTGTTCCCAAGTCCCAATTTTCAAATCGATGGAAGTAGATTGTCTTGCAAAATCTTCAGGTATTCAAATCGATTCATTATGCCATCGATAAACACAAAATTGCCCACTCCAGCGGCCGACATTGCTCCCCAAACCATAACACTGCCTCCACCGTGTTTCACAGATGGAGTCAAATTCTCGGGATTCATTTCTGTGTTTTTTTTCCTCCAGATTTTTCCGCGGCCATCACTCCCGAATACGTTGAACTTACTCTCGTCTGTAAAAACAACTGTTTTCCAAAAATTAAAATCTTGGTCAATATGTGCAGAAGCAAAATCAAGTGTCTTTTGTTTGTTAGTAGATGAAATGAACGACTTTCGTCTAGAAACTCTACCATTATAGCCGGCTGATCGAAGAATTCTACGAACAGTTTCTCGATGCACTTTCTTTCCACTAGCTGTTGCAATTTGATTCGCTAATTTTGGAGCACTAATTTTCAGATTTTTCTTCACTTTTCTTACTATGGTTCTTGCATCACGATCTTTAAGCTTCCTTGGACGACCACATCGATATTTGTTAAGCACATTTCCACGCATAACATAATTTCTGTAGATTGTTTGAACAGTTGACCGACTTTTTTTTGCAATTTCTGCATAAGATTTCTTTTCACATTTCATTCTTACGATCATATTTCGAAGTTCTAAAGATGTTTCCTTTCCCTGACTCATTTTGTTGAAGTTACAATGTCAAAAAATCTCGGGAAATGAAGATTAGAATAGATAACTAAACATGTAACCTCAAACTAAGACAATCTTCCAAAATAACTTCGTATGCAAATTTTTTTCCGTCCGCCAATCAGGTGTATGCAGACTTTTGCGACTTGATAATTACTATACAAATCACAATTACCTAGAAATTATTATTTCTGAATATTTTTATTATGGAAAACAAATTTTTTAGAGAAAACTGAAGGAGTGATATGATTTTTAAAATTGAAATTTAATTGCCTTTTGAGAAACCTTTATTTTGATCAGTGTATGTAGATTTTTGTGACTGACTGTACATTATCGTGGACTGCCTTTACAAAGGATTTGTTTGTCACCCCAGGATTAATTTGATTTTGCGTGGTTAAATTAATAATTCTCTTGGATGATGAACTGGGCACAACAAGAATTTTCACATCGGACAATGGAACACAGTTTCCAGATGTGGTAGATTTTATTTCTGCATTGACAAGTAATTTTCTGTAGGCAGCACGAAACTGACGAGCAGTCGGATTGTCGTTACTGCCTCCATGAAACCGAATTGAAGAGAATAACAATTCAACATGGTCTTGGCTAACTTTGTAAAGTGGAAAATAAATCAAAGGTGGGTTCTCGCAGGTAATCATCTCCTTGACAATGTATCGGAAGCTGCTTATGCATATAAGAAAGCCCAGGAAGCCCGTTTTTCTTTTTTGATTCCAAAATTAATGTGTCATTGCGACTTTCCCTTAAACTTAATATATATTCCTCAGCTTTATGCAAAAATTCAAAATAAGATTCAACATTAAATTTTGAAACAGCCTTTTTAAAGCCGTGCTGTTTATTTGATCTGGAATTTAAAATGTCAAACAAAGTGTTAAACAATCTTAAGAACTCAACAGTGACCTCACTTCCTTTAAACTCTTTCAAATTAAGTTTGACATTACAATATTCAATTGGCCGACCAAACGGTATAGTGGTTAGCGTGCTATCTTCTAGACCGCGAGGTTGCGGGTTCGAGTCCCGTGTTGGCATGGGTGTTTGTAAATGTATGTTGGCTTGTCTAATGACGAATGTTTCGGCGCATTATAGCCCTCGTGATGCTGACGGCGCCAGATAATCTGAATACAACCAACCAACCAACCAACAATATTCAATTGCATCAGCAACACTTAAACTAAATAATTGAGCAGCTAGCTTAACTTTAATTTTTTGTTTTACAAACTTCAAATGCCCAGCTCTCAATTTATTCGCGATGTGAAGACCTTCGCTCTCTTGTAATTTGTGTAGTTCTTCAATATACCTCCAGTCTATAATTTCTGAAGAGAAGAGACTTTTTTTTATCTCCAAAGGTATTACGTACAAGTTTTAGCATATGTGGTGGGTCTAGAAAAATGACTACACTTTTTGCGGTATCACTAGGGTGAGGGAAGCAAGTTTTTAAACAATGCGTTTCATTCAAATTACACCCTAGTTGTTTGGCCATGCTAAAATTGCTAGAGAGTCCATCAAACGTAAGAGAGATAACATTTACATTATTTTGGTGCAACAAAGATTAACAATTCTTTATTAAAGTTTGTTTCTGTGCAGAAGCTATCCCATCAGACAAAAAATAACCTATGGGCAATTTCCAATGACTGTTCACACATACTAAAAGAAGTATGAAAGCTTCTTTGGCCAATGGCAGACTATCGTCATCATTAGAATCAAAGCATAAATTGATTAACCCATGAACTTGTTTCCCGTCAAACTCTGCTTGTTGACGAATAGCCATTTCATCCATTATTAGGGAAAAAAATAGCGGATGAGGAGTGTGGTTTATTTTTAACACCAAAGCATCGATTGCTTCTTGTGTAAACCCTGGTGCTCCATCAACATGCTGGTACCACCTGCTTAAAGTTCGCTGATGTGGCAGTGACAAACCAAAAGTTGTTCTAACATATTCATATTCTCTTCGTGAATAAAAGTGTAGAGTCAAAGCAAACGATCTTATTTCAGGTGAATATGTTTGAAGCACAGCCGACTTTTGAGCAAATGCCAGTTGTCGAGTGAAAAACTTCTTGTTGACAGAAGATACCGTAGACAAGACATGCAGAGCATCATCACCTAAGAAATTCTTATTTTGTAAATCTGACAACAAATATTTTAAGCTTGTAACTTTTTTTGCATAGCGTCGAACTTTTTGCTGCAATACCTTTATTTTTTTGTTTTTGACATCAATGATGTTACCAAGCTCTTCTACTTTTTGCTTAAGACCTAATTTGCTAGGTGACTCCAAAGAAGGCTGTGGCAATGGTAGTTCTGTCTCCGTTGTGGCTAGCACTTGTTCTTCATCATAGTGGGAAAAACTGGAACTGGAAGGAGCCGGTTCAAAGATATTTCGGGATGCAGGAGGCTTTCTTTGTTTGACCACCTGGAAAATTCATGTGTGAGTAATTTCTATTGGGAATATTTTCAATGGCTAAGATGTAACGAACTATATTTTACGTAAACATATTTAAATATGACAAAAAGAAATTTGGAAGTAATTCATTCAACATAGGTCAAAATAAGATCTAACATTTAGTGCGTTTCTCCTAGAATTCACTTTCAATTAATTATTTTCTTTTTTCTTCGACGTTGTCAAATTTAAATAAAATGTCTAATAAAGATATTGTACAGTTCTAAACCAAAAAAAAAAAAAAAAAAAAAAAAAAGCTAAACACGTGAAAGCTATGAAAATCGGTAAAAAACATCAGAATTCAAGCAATTTAAACAATTATACTTTATCGAGGGCCAAAAATCCTAACATTATTTCCCCTCGGGGGCTCACTTCTTGTGAGTACGGGCTTGGCGAACCCGAGGTACCCTAGCTGGGCCTAGCATTTTTCTTTTCTTTCCTTTTTCTGTTAGACCCTACCGTATGTACTGTTTTGTTACTTTTGGTTCTGTTCATTTATTTCCCCTCAGGGGGTTTACTTTCTATAAGTAAATACGGGCTTCACAACCCCGGGGCTCCCCAGTGATCTATCCCTCCTTCTGTTTTACCTTCTTTTTTGGGTTCTGTATTTATTGTTTGGCTTCTCTTCCTTCCCTCGTTGTGGTTACCTCTTCAGAGGTGAGGGCTCCCCTTGAGAAGCTTTGTGCCGCTCTGTTGCTATCAGCTTCTCTCGGGGATTATATCACCCACGTGTTTGCCGTGCGTGGAGACCCGTGTCTCTGGAAAGGGGGATCCTGGTAGTTGAGGGGCGACATACTGTCCCAATACACTACTTTGGCCCTTGCTTCAGATAAACGGGAGGTACACATTGGTCCCGTGTGTATCAATCGGCTGGTCGTCCGACTTCGTCGGCGGCTAGGGATCAAGCGTCCGGCTCGTCTGCTGGGAACCTCGTTAAGGGTGGAGGCTTCTACAGGGACGAGTCGTTCGCGTATAGGCACTGGTTAACCCGAGAGAGTCATGCTGTGCGTAACAGTTCTGTTGATATTTTGTTTTCTTTTATGATTTTTGTTGCTTGCCGGCAGGCTCTATCCCCGATAATGAGGACTCCATGGTGGGTGGGACTCTAGTGCCCGAATTTTTTATCCCTACTTTCATGGAAAGTAAATCTACGATTTTTTCTCCCCCTAGTGGGGAGCAACAAAGACAAGTCTCTTCATCACATCCAAGTTCTCTGAAATTCTTTATTGTACATCGAGTGGAGGGTTCTTTCGAAAAGGTTTCTCCTTTTTTAATTGAGAAAGCTTTAAAATCGTTCGTTGGAGATACAGCTTCAGTCAAAAAACTGAAGTCTGGAGATCTGTTAGTGGAGGTCCGCAATGATCAACAAGCCAAGAGCATATTAAAAATCGACAATTTTGGAACATTCTCTGTAATTGTTACAGCCCATGGATCACTTAATAAATCTCGTGGTGTTGTGTCCGATTCGGACCTTTACCATACAGCGGAGGACGAGATTCTTGATCACCTACGTGATCAACACGTTTCGGCCGTCCACCGCATAACAATACGACGAGATGGGAATATCATCCCCACTAAGCATTTGATCCTAACTTTTGACTTACCCACTTTACCGTCGCACGTAAAAGCAGGCTATCTGAATTGCCAAGTACGTCCGTATATTCCGAACCCACTACGCTGTTTCAAGTGCCAGAAATTTGGTCACTCGCAAACAGCTTGCCATGGGAAAACGGAAATATGCGCACGTTGTGCAGGTATTGGACATGGTAGTGCTAACTGCAAAGCACCCGAGAAGTGTGTCAATTGTGATGGCACACATCCGTCATACTCTCGATCATGTCCACAGTGGGTAAAAGAAAAAGAAATACAAACAGTACGAGTAAACCAAAATAAGTCGTATTTCGATGCTAAAAAAATTGTTGAATTGAGGACTCCACGCGTTGGTGTTGCTTATGCTGATGTTTTGAAAAAAACATTCAGCAGCAAAAGCACACAAACAGACTCTCCTGTATCATCTCTCATTAAGTTACCTCAACGGTCATCTACAGAGGTTGTTAAACGACCAACGATTTTAAAGAAATCTTTAGCAAAATCAAAAGCTTTGCAGACACTGAAGCTGAAATCTGCCAAAGGGGGACCTTCTCGAGAGAAACCCTCTAACCCTTTTACTATCCTTCGTTCCTTTAGGGAGGCAGATGTGGTGAAACTTCACCCATCTGATGATGACGAGGATATTAGTGAAGATCCTGACCCCCCTTTTAAATTTGCATCAAGTAATTAATGGCTTCTTTTGTTTCTTGGAACTGTCGCGGTTTTAGGTCTAGGAAGGATGATGTGAAGAATATTATTTCACTTAACCATCCAGCATGTTTGGCCCTTCAAGAAACTTTCTTGAAGGATACTTATATATCTAAGATCCGTAGGTATAGCTGCATTAGAAAAGATGTTACCCGTAGTAATACAGTGTCTGGAGGAGTATGCCTTTTTATTTCTCATAATTATCCCAGCACTGTAATCACACTACGCACATCTCTACAGGCTGTGGCTGCGAGACTTCATTTACAGTCCCTTCTCACAGTCTGTTGCCTATACTTACCGCCACATGCTATCATCCGCCAAGAGGAGCTGAATGATTTGATTGACCAGCTTCCAGCTCCATTTCTATTGCTTGGTGACCTTAATGGACACAGTACTATGTGGGGTAATGATAATACGAACCCTCGTGGGAGACAGATTGAAAATATGTTATCTGATCACTGTCTCTGTCTCCTGAATAATGAGGAGAAAACCTATTTTCATGAACCCACTAGAACGTTCCATTCACTTGACTTAGCCATTTGTTCCCCTATACTTTTGCCATACATGAATTTTGCTGTTGGGAGTGATTTACATAATAGTGATCACTTCCCTATACTCATTTCGCACACAGGTAGTGGTAGCGTGAACATCCGTCTACCTACATACAAATACCACAAGGCGAATTGGGACAGATTTACTGAGTTGGCTGTTGTAACAGGAACAATGGTGGACAGTGAGGATGTTGATACTGCTGTCCAAAATGTCACTGAAGCAATTTTAAATGCTGCTGACTCCTCCATTCCTAAGACTTCACCTAGAACACTGCGGCACTGTAAATCATACTGGAATGCAGACTGTCAGTCTGCATACAAGAAACAAAAGAAGCTATGGGGTATCTTCCGCAGATACCCAACTACAGGAAACCTTATCGCCTTTAAAAAGGCTAAGGCATTTGCTCGTAGAGTTAGACGTCAGAGTCAGAAGGACTCTTGGATAAGTTATGTATCTTCAATTACATCCAAAACATCAAGCAAGCAGTTGTGGAAGAAGGTTAGAGCAGCCAACGGTTTGTATCCGGAATATTCTTGTCCGATACTTCAAACCGGAGCTGCTGTGTTATCTTCCCCTGAAGATATTGCTAACCTTATAGGTGAAACTTTTGAAAGTATATCCAGTTCCGATTCTTATAGTCCTGCTTTTCTTGTGACTAAGAATCGAGCTGAACGGACTGGAATTAATTTCAAAAGCAATATTGAATATTCCTACAACTGTGACCTTAAGATGTACGAATTGAAGAGTGCTTTATCTAAAGCACATAACACCAGTCCAGGTCCAGATGGGATCAGTTACCAAATGCTCCGCCCCCCTCGGGGGCTCACTTCTTGTGAGTACGGGCTTGGCGAACCCGAGGTACCCTAGCTGGGCCTAGCATTTTTCTTTTCTTTCCTTTTTCTGTTAGGCCCTACCGTATGTACTGTTTCGTTACTTTTGGTTCTGTTCATTTGTTTGGTTCCATATTTTATTATACGTTTTAATTCTTTAGTTATTGTATGGGTTGAATTATCTTACTTATAGTTCTGGGTTTCGTTTAGTTTACATAAATTTTTGGGTTCATTTATGTTTTGTTTCTTGTTGGATTTTTCCCAACCCACGTGTTTGCCGTGCGTGGCGTCCCGTAAGGGGGAGAATGGGATCCTGGGGTTACCTTGCGTAGGATTCACATGGTTGGGTCCTCGCATGCGTGCCCTTTGGCCCAGGATTCACTGTAGACGGGTGGCAGGAGGTAGCCCCCTTCTGTCAATCGGCTGGTAGTATATATTCCATCTTACTACCTAGGGTTAGCATTGCGGTTAGGGTTGCCCCGCGGATCACAACCCGAAACCGTAATGCTATATCTCGATGCTATCCCTGAGATCCCAAGGGTCTCCCCTTGTTGGGCTCTGTGATGGGCGGGGACGCATCGAGATGAATAACTTAAATTAAAATATGGAAACTAAAAAATCTCCCGGCCTTGGTGGAGCCTTTAATCCGCCAAACAAAACAAATCCTGCAAAACGACCATCGGATCAAACACCTGACGACAACAACGCAACTAATAAGAAACTTTCCACCAGTCTTCCTACCTTTTTCATTATTCAATCCACAGATCCATCATTTAAAACGAAGTCTCCCTTTTTTATTCATAAAGCTGTGCAAGGAGCAATTGGCGACGTTAAAACCATAAAAAGGCTGCGATCGGGAGATCTGTTAATTGAAACAGCTACTCCCCTTCAATCCCAATCTCTCAATAAACTTACAATGCTTGCAACCATACCAATCTCAACAACACCACACAAAAGTTTAAATAGCAGCCAAGGTGTAATCTCAGAACCAGACCTTCAACATGTTGATGAGGACGAGCTCGTCTCTGAACTCTCGAGTCAGGGCGTGACTCGTGCTCATCGCATTACCATAAAACGAAATAATGAAATATTAAAAACCAAGCATATCATTCTCACCTTTAATAGCCCTGTCCTGCCACCTAATATTCAAGCCGGATACCTGAACTGCCCCGTCCGCCTATATATCCCGAATCCGTTGCGCTGTTTTAAGTGTCAACGGTTCGGGCATTCTAAGAACACCTGCAATAGGCCGGACACATGTGCGAAGTGTGGTAGCGCTGACCATGCCGATCGGGACTGCACCGCAGATGCCCATTGCGTAAACTGCAATGGTGCTCACCCTGCGTTTTCCCGGTCGTGCCCCGAATGGGAGCGCGAAAAAGAAATCCAAACAATCAAATCCACTCGCAATGTGTCCTACGCTGAGGCAAGAGCACTGGTTCCTAAAAGAACCAGTCAAAAAACTTACTCAGCTGCAGTTCAGCCCAAACCATTAAATAGCTGTAGTACTCAGACAGATCTCTCATATCCTTGCCAATTCCAAACTTCTAGTTCCTCTAAATCCAATAGTTCAACCAAACCCAATACTGTAACAACTGCAATCCAAACTAAACTTGTCAGTAAATCTGTTAAAATTCAACCAACCAACCAATCTCAAACTACAATTGCTAAACAAGTAACAAAATCCACAACTAAACCCGGAGAAGCCCTAAAACTTAAGGTTCTCTCCAAAAACAAAAAAAACCCTGAACCTGAAAACAACCAATTGCCCTTGCCACAGAAAACTACAAAAGTAAAACCAAATCATAATAAATCAGATTCATCATCGGATGAAGATGCCATTTCAGGGTTATCAGATTCCGGTGAGATGGACGTAGAAGTGGGTTTGGAGACGCCTATCAATCTCCAACCTAGGAGCAGGTCAAGGGAAAGGCTGACAGATATTAATATATCTTAAAATTCAGTCTCCTTTCTTGGAATTGTCGCGGTTTCCACCACAATTCGGTAGACATAAAACATCTAGTTGATGAACATAAACCTGTTTGTATCTGTTTGCAAGAGACGCTCTTGAAGCCTTTTCAGAGCTCTCTTGTTAGGGGATATAGTCCTCTCCGGAAGGACTATGTCAGCGGCGACAGAGCTAGCGGTGGTGTCGCTATATTTACATCAAATAGCAATCCATCCACCCCGCTAACGCTCTCGACCAACCTTCAAGCTGTTGCTGTCAGAGTCGCCATACACCATCAATTAATTACTGTCTGTTCTATTTACCTCCCCCCTAATCTTAATATCAGACAAGCAGATTTAAACAGGCTTTGTGGACAGCTTCCTCCCCCTTTTATTATGATGGGGGACTTTAACGGCCACAATCCTCTTTGGGGTAGCCCAGACATCAATAACCGTGGAAGGCAAATCGAGAAGTTAATTACAGACCAACATCTCTGTATATTTAACAACGGGCAACATACATACTTCCACGCCCCATCGAGGACTTTTCATGCCATCGATCTCGCCCTGTGTTCACCATCTCTTTTTTCTGATTGGGCGTTTTTTGTGGAAAATGATCCTTTCCACAGTGATCATTTTCCTGTGGTCCTAAACTACCAAGGACGTTTAAATACTCCTGTAATCCGCCAACCCCGATTCATCATCGAACGGGCGGATTGGGATATGTTTTCTTCTATCGTTTCTCTTTCTGACGAGATGGTTGACCAGGATGACATCGATGTAGCTGTGCAATCTGTCACCAACGCCATTATTGAAGCTGCCCACCTTGCCATACCTGTATCATCAACAAAACTACCGAAACAATCCAAACCGTGGTGGAACAAAAACTGTAGACTTGCCCATAAAAAACAAAAAAAATTGTGGAGTATTTTTCGCAGGTACCCCACTACGACAAATCTTGTCAATTTTAAAAGGGCACGAGCTGAGGCGCGTCGGATCCGCCGCCGAAGCCAGAGGGATTCTTGGAGGAATTATGTTAGTACCATAACTTCCTCAACGTCTTCCAAGAGGGTCTGGAACAAGGTCAATAAGATCAAGGGCCGTTATCCAAATTACTCTATCTCCATCTTAGAGAGCCATCAGGGAGTTGTTTCAGACCCTAAGGATATTGCCGATACTCTTGCCGATGCATTTGCCAAGGTATCGAGCAATTCCAATTACAAAGAGCCGTTCGCATCGTATAAGCTTCGAGCTGAGAGAACAAAGTTGAATTTCGCTTCTGCTTCTTCGGAAGGTTATAACTCCGATTTTACTTTGGCTGAGTTGATACAAGCATTATCTGGTTCCAACAATTCTGCTGTTGGGCCAGATGATATACATTACTCCATGCTTAAACATCTCCAGCCACTCCAGCTCAAGCTTTTATTGAAATTGTTTAACCGTATTTGGCGGGAGAATACATTTCCTGCTAACTGGCAGCGTGCTCTTATAATACCAATCGTAAAACCTGGTAAAGACCCCAAGAATCCCTCAAGTTACCGCCCTATTGCATTAACTAGTTGTCTTTGTAAACTCCTGGAGAAACTAGTTAATGCACGTCTTTTATTTTATCTTGAATATAATTACTGTCTATCTCGGTTCCAGAGTGGTTTTCGCCGTGGACGAAGCACTATTGACAACTTGCTCCTCCTCGAAACTTCAATTCGGGAGGCTTTTGTCAAGCGGAACCATTTGGTATCTGTATTCTTTGACATGGAGAAAGCGTATGATCGTACTTGGAGATATGGTATACTCAAGGACCTACATGATTTAGGTCTGCGAGGAAATCTACCGCTATTTATTGAAAACTTTTTAAAACGAAGAATCTTCCAAGTACGAATAAACTCAATATTATCTGACGAGTTCATACAAGAACAAGGTGTCCCCCAGGGAAGTGTGTTGAGTTGCGCACTATTCATCGTCAAAGTTAACAGCCTTTTGACCTGCTTACCACCATCAGTGTCAGGGACGATGTTTGTTGACGATTTTCAGATGTCTTGCGCCTCAACGAATATGTCACTCATAGAGAGACAGCTTCAGCTGGCTATCAGGAGAATCACAGACTGGGCAAACCAGAACGGGTTTACGTTTTCAACTGAAAAGACCGTTGCCATGCACTTCTGCAGGAAACGTGAGCTTCACAATGACCCAGAGATTTATTTAAATGGAGTTCAAATACCCATTGTTTCTGAAACCAAATTTCTTGGACTTATATTTGACTCTAAGCTCACATTCCTGCCACATATCAGACATCTTAAATTGAAGTGCAACAAAGTCTTGAATCTCCTGAAAGTTCTCTCTAACACTTCCTGGGGAGCTGATACCACCTCCATGTTAAAGATATACAGGTGCCTGGTCCGTTCCATACTTGACTACGGCTCGGTGGTGTACGGATCTGCCAGAAAATCGGCATTAATGCTCCTGGATCCTGTTCACCATATGGGTCTCAGGATCGCATCAGGAGCATTTAGTACATCACCGGTGCAGAGTTTATATGTGCTTTGTCTGGAAGCCTCTCTTGGGCTGAGACGGGACAAACTTTGTTTAAAGTTATATTTTAAAATAAAAAGTCACCCCTCTCATCCCCTTTTAGACCCCTCAGGGGGTTTACTTTCTATAAGTAAATACGGGCTTCACAACCCCGGGGCATCCCAGTGATCTATCCCTCCTTCTGTTTTACCTTCTCGTTTTGGTTTTGTATGTATAGTTTGGCTTCCCTTCCTTCCCTCATTGTGGTTACCTCTTCTGAGGTGAGGGCTCCCCTTGAGAAGCTTTGCGCCGCTCTGTTGCCATCAGCTTCTCTCGGGGATTATATCACCCACGTGTTTGCCGTGCGTGGAGACCCGTGTCCCTGGAAAGGGGGATCCTGGTAGTTGAGGGGCGACATACTGTCCCAATACACTACTTTGGCCCTTGCTTCAGATAAACGGGAGGTGCACATTGGTCCCGTGTGTATCAATCGGCTGGTCGTCCGACTTCGTCGGCGGCTAGGGATCAAGCGTTCGGCTCGTCTGCTGGGAATCTCGTTAAGGGTGGAGACTTCTACAGGGACGAGTCGTTCGCGTATAGGTACTGGACAGCCCGGTAGTGTTATGCCGTGCGCAATAGTTTAGTTGATGTTTTCTTTTCATTTCTTATTTTTTTGCTTGCCGGTATGCACTATCCCCGATATCGAGGACTCCATGGTGGGTGGGACTCTAGTGCCCGAATTATTATTTCTATTATTTGATGGCAACTAAAACTTCTTTCTTTTCTCCCCCTTGTGGGGAGCAACAAGGTCCTGCACTTACGGAAAAATATTTTATTGTAAAAAGATCTGAGGGCTCCTTTGAAAAGCTCTCTCCTTTTTTGATTGAAAAGACTTTAAAGTCAAACGTAGGAGATGTAGTCTCCGTTAAGAAACTGAGATCTGGCGATTTATTAGTTGAAGTCCGGAACGCTAATCAAGTCAATAGCATTTTAAAGATGGAAACTTTCGGTACTTTCCCAGTGACTGTGTCTTCACACACTTCACTTAATAAATCTAGGGGGGTTATATCTGAATCCGATCTCTATCATACATCTGAAGAAGAGATCTTGGATCATTTACGTGACCAGAAAGTTTCTGCCGTTCACCGGATAACCATCCGTAAGGATGGAAATATTGTCCCTACAAAACACCTAATACTGACCTTTGATATGCCAACTCTTCCAACACAAGTGAAAGCCGGGTATCTAAACTGCCGCATACGACCTTACATACCAAACCCACTTCGTTGCTTCAAGTGCCAGAGATTTGGTCATTCCCAAACGGCTTGCCGCGGGAAAATTGATATCTGTGCACGATGTGCAGGAAGTGGTCATGGTAGTTCTGATTGCACTGCACCTGAAAAGTGTGTCAACTGTGAAGGAGCACATACATCTTTCTCCCGAAAATGTCCCAATTGGATACAGGAGAAAGAGATACAAACTGTCCGTGCTAACCAAAATTTGACATACTTTGAGGCAAGGAAACAGGTTGAAGCCCGGACTCCTCGTGTTGGAGTGTCATATTCTAACGCTTGTAAAAAGTCAGTTAGCAGCCAGAGTACACAGACGGAGACTATTAATTTGCCACTTGCCAAGTTACCCCAACGGGCGTCTTCTTCAGATTCCATCAAAAGACCGTCTCTGATTAAGAAATCTCTTGCAAAGTCGAAGGCTTTGCAAACGATGAAATTAAAATCTGCAAAGGGTGTTTCTATTAGAGGGAAACCTGCTAACCCTTTTCACATCCTTGGTTCAATTAGAGATCCAGATGAGGTGAATTTACACCCATCTGATGACGATGAGATCCTAGAAGAAGATCCCGACCCCCCTTTCAAATTTTCTTTAAATAATTAATGGCTTCTTTTGTTTCTTGGAATTGTCGCGGTTTTAGGTCTAGGAAGGATGATGTTAAGAATATTATTTCAACTTACCATCCAGCATGTTTGGCACTTCAAGAAACTTTCTTGAAGGATCCATATAAATCAAAGATCCGTAGGTATAGTTGTATTAGGAAAGATGTTACCCGTAGTAATACAGTGTCTGGAGGAGTATGTCTTTTTATTTCTCATAATTATCCCAGCACTGTAATCACACTACGCACATCTCTACAGGCTGTGGCTGCGAGACTTCATTTACAGTCCCTTCTCACAGTCTGTTGCCTATACCTACCGCCACATGCTATCATCCGCCAAGAGGAGTTGAATGACCTTATTGATCAACTTCCAGTACCATTTTTACTGCTCGGTGACTTTAATGGACACAGTACTATGTGGGGTAATGCTAATACGAACACTCGTGGGAGACAGGTGGAAAAGTTGCTTTCTGATCACTGTCTCTGTCTCCTGAATAATGAGGAGAAAACCTATTTTCATGAACCCACTAGAACATTACATTCACTTGACTTAGCCATTTGTTCCCCTATACTTTTGCCATACTTGAATTTTGCTGTTGGGAGTGATTTACATAATAGTGATCACTTCCCTATTCTCATTTCGCACACAGGTAGTGGTAGCGTGAACATCCGTCTACCTACATACAAATACCACAAGGCGAATTGGGACAGATTTACTGAGTTGGCTGTTGTAACAGGAACAATGGTGGACAGTGAGGATGTTGATACTGCTGTCCAAAATGTCACTGAAGCAATTTTAAATGCTGCTGACTCCTCCATTCCTAAGACATCACCTAGAACACTGCGGCACTGTAAACCATACTGGAATGCAGATTGTCAGTCTGCATACAAGAAACAAAAGAAGCTATGGGGTATCTTCCGCAGATACCCAACTACAGGAAACCTTATCGCCTTTAAAAAGGCTAAGGCATTTGCTCGTAGAGTTAGACGTCAAAGTCAGAAGGATTCTTGGATAAGTTATGTATCTTCAATTACTTCTAAAACATCAAGCAAGCAGTTGTGGAAGAAGGTTAGAGCAGCCAACGGTTTGTATCCGGAATATTCTTGTCCGATACTTCAAACCGGAGCTGCTGTGTTCTCTTACCCTGAAGATATTGCTAACCTTATAGGTGAAACTTTTGAAAGTGTATCCAGTTCCGATTCTTATAGTCCTACATTTTTAGTGACTAAGAATCGTGCTGAACGGGCTGGAATTAATTTCAAGAGCAATATTGATTACTCCTACAACTGTGACCTTAAGATGTACGAATTGAAGAGTGCTTTATCTAAAGCACATAACACCAGTCCAGGTCCAGATGGGATCAGTTACCAAATGCTTCGCCATTTAAGTCCAGATTCTCTTTTTAACATCCTTTTTCTTTTTAATCGAATCTGGAAGGAGAACATCTTTCCCACCTTGTGGCGGGAAGCTACTGTAATCCCCATTCTGAAACCTGGAAAGGATCCCAAGGATCCTCTGAACTATCGACCGATAGCCTTAACGAGCTGCCTTTGTAAGACCTTTGAACGTATTGTAAACGCCCGACTCTCTTACATGTTGGAAAAAGATGGATGTATTTCACCTTTTCAGAGTGGATTCCGACGAGGACGGTCCACTCTTGATAACATCGTGAAACTAGAAACAGATATTCGTAATGCCTTTGTGCAGAGGAATCATCTAGTTTCAATCTTTTTCGACATTGAGAAGGCGTATGATCATACGTGGCGATATGGTATCCTGCAAACTCTATTTAATTTTGGTTTTAGGGGTAATCTGCCCCTTTTTATTCAAAATTTTTTATCATGTCGTGTTTTTAGAGTTCGTATTGGAGCTTCATTTTCTAATTATTTTAACCAATCTGAGGGAGTTCCTCAAGGTTGTGTTTTAAGTGTCACCCTTTTTAACCTTCACATTAGCAACATCCTTCATGTCCTTTCACCCTTTGTTCATGGAACTTTGTATGTTGATGACTTGCAAATCTCATGCCAAGGATCAAACATGCGCTTAATTGAACGTCAGTTACAAACTGCTGTTAACAGACTTGTAGAATGGTGTGAACAAAACGGCCATAAACTGTCACCATCGAAAAGCAGTTGCATCCACTTCTGTAGGAGGAGGGGTCTTCACCCTGACCCTGAAATCCACATACGCAATTCTCCCATCCCAGTTGTGAATCAGATAAGATACTTGGGAGTCATCTTCGACAACAAGTTAAATTTTCTCCCACATATTGTATACTTGCGCAAGAAGTGCGATAAATCGCTTAATATCCTCAAAGTACTCTCAAATACATCTTGGGGTGCTGATCGCACTTCTTTGCTGCGTATTTACAATTCGGTTATCTTATCCCGTATTGACTACGGATGCGTTGCGTATGGGTCTGCAGGAGTATCCCTTCTACGAAGATTGGATACTGTCCATCACACTGCTGCCCGTATTTGTTCAGGTGCATTTCGCACTTCACCCATTGAAAGTCTGTTGACAGAGTGTAGTCTCCTTCCACTTGACTTGAGACGTAAAAAATTAAGCGCCAACTACTACTGTAGAATTATGTCTGATCCTTTTCACCCTTTACGTAAGTTGAGACTTGATGCCTATCTTGGTAGGTTATATGATGCTCGCCCATCGAACATCCGACCATTTTCTGAAAGAGCGAAATCCATCTTGTTGGATGCAGCTCTTAGTGACGTAGTTACCCAAACATTTATCACTCAATCCTTTCCACCGTGGGATATTCCATCTTTCCACTTTCTCAATCCATTTGCGATGTATTGCAAGGCAGACACTGCCCCAGAAATTATGCAACAAATCTTTTATGATCACCGCTCTCAGTATGCTGACTATGAAGCAGTATTTACTGATGGATCCAAAGCAGGTGAACGTGTTGGCTGTGGTACTGTGTCCGACACATCCACAGTCGCTTTTTCACTTCATAAATCCTGCTCGGTTTTCACTTCTGAGATGACAGCAATTTCTTGTGCACTGCTGCATATCTCGCTCTGCCACAATCGCAAATTTTGTGTGTATACTGACAGTTTAAGCTCCTTGTCAAGTCTGAAGCAATTTAAAACCAATAGCCATCCACTTGCCTTTGACATTTTGTCAAAGTTACACACACTTGAGAGGAAAGGATTTACTATATTGTTCTGCTGGGTACCTAGTCACATGGGAATTTCAGGAAATGAATTGGCCGATTCTGCTGCTAAGGCGGCTTCAATCCCGCTGCAGCAGCCAGTTCCCTACCAAGATATTAAGACTTCAATTCACAAGTTCATAGTATCCTTACGTCAAGAAACATGGGATTTGCAGGTTAATAACAAACTTCATTTCATCAAAAATCATCTTTTTAAATGGCCAGTTAATCCAATGCGTCGGACAGATGTCATACTGACTCGTCTGCGCATTGGTCACACCCGATTGACGCATCGACATCTATTGCTGGGAGAAGATCCACCTGTTTGCGATATTTGTCGTTGCGATCGTACTGTGGTTCATATTTTAATTTCTTGTCCTAAGTTTCAATCACATCGTCTTAGGTTTTTTAAGAGTACCAGTTTAAATCTTCAAGATTTGATTGGGGAAACCCCCCATCCAAATCTCTTTGCATTTTTAAGATCAATCGGGTTTTTAAATCACATCTAGCTGTTTTAAACATATTCATTTTTTAAATTTTATTAACCTCTTCATCATTTTAGAAATGTGTTTTTAACATTCTTAAATTATATTTCGTCACCTTTCATCATATTTATAACCCATCTTCCATCCTAGTTTTTCTTTTATCTTTTGTTTTGGCGCAGCATGGCCCTTGTGTTGCCTTTGCGCCATAAAACCTCAATAAACAACAACAACAACAACAACATCCCCTTTTAGAACACATTTTTAACCCTTTACATCAGCGACTTTTCAACTCACGTCCATCTTGTATACCGTCATTTGCATTACGAATTAACTCCATTCTCTCATCTCATAATATTGACGATTTTAGGATACGTCCTATCTCATTCTCCATTCCACCATGGCATCATCATCAAATTATTGTTCTTAATATTTTTCAACATTTTAAAAAAAGTTCTACACCGGACGTTGCTTTTACAAGTATATTTTATTATCATAGACATCATTTCTCTAATTTTAAGTCAATATATACGGATGGGTCGAAAAGCCAGGGGCATGTCGGAGCTGCTGCAGTTCATGACAATACCATCATGTCCCGAGAACTGCACCATAGCAGCTCTGTCTTTACAGCTGAGTCTCTGGCTATTCTATTGGCCTTGCAGTTTATTTTAAACCAAGGCCATAGTCAGTGGATTATTTACTCAGATTCGAAGAGTTGTTTAGATGCTCTAAGTAATCCACTGAACCAGACCCATCCTTTTATCTTAGAAATTTTAAAACTTCATCTTACACTTTTAAACAGAAATTTTAAAATCCTTTTTTGTTGGATCCCAGGTCATGTGGGGATCATGGGTAATGAACGCGCAGATTCCATCGCACGATCAGCAAGTGGACCTAGGAGCACTTGGCTCTGCCCTGACGACGCATATAAAGCTTGTGACACTGCTCTGTCTCTCACTTGGCAGGCCATGTGGGATGCACAGACAGCTAACAAGCTGCGTTCGTTTCAGCCCTTAATTACCGGATTCGCGCCCTTCCAGCAATCCCGGAAAAGGGAAGTGCTCCTAACTCGTTTAAGAATAGGCCACACGCGTTTTACCCATGTGCATCTTCTGCTGGCAGAAGATGCCCCCACATGTAATACCTGTGGTGTCATTTTTTCTGTTTTTCATGTTTTAAATGAATGTCCATCCTTTAATACTATCAGACATCGACATTTTAAATCCAATCATCCTTCACTTTCATGTATTTTATCTTCACATCCCCACGAAAATCTTTTTAATTTCTTACATGACATTGGTTTTTATCATTTGATTTGAGTAAGTTGTTTATCTAATCTTCGACTTTTTATATTTTTATCTCATAAATGACTCTTTTTAATCAATTTTAAAAATGATCAACGAATGGTTGGCGCAGTATGGCCCATGTGTTGCCCTTGCGCCGTTAAACTCCTACCAACCAACCAACCAAATGCTCCGCCATTTAAGTCCAGATTCTCTTTTTAACATCCTTTTTCTCTTTAATAGAATCTGGAAGGAGAACATCTTTCCTACTTTGTGGCGGGAAGCTACTTTAATCCCCATTCTGAAACCTGGAAAGGATCCCAAGGATCCTCTGAACTATCGACCGATAGCATTAACGAGCTGCCTCTGTAAGACCTTTGAACGTATTGTAAACGCCCGACTCTCTTACATGTTGGAAAAAGATGGATGTATTTCACCTTTCCAGAGTGGATTCCGACGAGGACGGTCCACTCTTGATAACATCGTGAAACTAGAAACAGATGTTCGCAATGCCTTTGTGCAGAGGAATCATCTAGTTTCAATCTTTTTCGACATTGAGAAGGCGTATGATCATACGTGGCGATATGGTATCCTGCAAACTCTATTTAATTTTGGTTTTAGGGGTAATCTGCCCCTTTTTATTCAAAATTTTTTATCATCTCGTGTTTTTAGAGTTCGCATTGGAGCTTCATTTTCAAATTATTTTAACCAATCTGAGGGAGTTCCTCAAGGGTGTGTTTTAAGTGTCACCCTTTTTAATCTTCATATCAGCAATATCCTTCATGTCCTTTCACCCTTTGTTCATGGAACTTTGTATGTTGATGACTTGCAAATCTCGTGCCAAGGATCAAACATGCGCTTAATTGAACGTCAGTTACAAACTGCTGTTAACAGACTTGTAGAATGGTGTGAACAAAACGGCCATAAACTGTCACCATCTAAAAGCAGTTGCATCCACTTCTGTAGGAGGAGGGGTCTTCACCCTGACCCTGAAATCCACATACGCAATTCTCCCATCCCAGTTGTGAATCAGATAAGATACTTGGGAGTCATCTTCGACAACAAGTTAAATTTTCTCCCACATATTGTATACTTGCGCAAGAAGTGCGATAAATCGCTTAATATCCTCAAAGTACTCTCAAATACATCTTGGGGTGCTGATCGCACTTCTTTGCTGCGTATTTACAATTCGGTTATCTTATCCCGTATTGACTACGGATGCATTGCGTATGGCCCCTCAGGGGGTTTACTTTCTATAAGTAAATACGGGCTTCACAACCCCGGGGCGCCCCAGTGATCTATCCCTCCTTCTGTTTTACCTTCCTATTTTGGTTTTGTATTTATTGTTTGGCTTCTCTTCCATCCCTCATTGTGGTTACCTCTTCAGAGGAGAGGGCTCCCCTTGAGAAGCTTTGCGCCGCTCTGTTGCCATCAGCTTCTCTTGGGGATTAAATCACCCACGTGTTTGCCGTGCGTGGAGACCTGTGTCCCTGGAAAGGGGGATCCTGGTAGTTGAGGGGCGACATACTGTCCCAATACACTACTTTGGCCCTTGCTTCAGATAAACGGGAGGTACACATTGGTCCCGTGTGTATCAATCGGCTGGTCGTCCGACTTCGTCGGCGGCTAGGGATCAAGCGTCCGATTCATCTGCTGGGAATCTCGTTAAGGGTGGAGACTTCTACAGGGACGAGCCGGTCGCGTATAGGCATTGGTTAACCCGATAGAGTCATTCCGTGCGTAACAGTTCTGTTGATATTTTGTTTTCTTTTATGATTTTTGTTGCTTGCCGGGAGGCTCTATCCCCGATATTGTGGACTCCATGGAGGGTGGGACACTAGTGCCCGAATTTTATTTCTTTTCTTTTATGGCTAATAAATCTTCTTCTTCTTCTCCCCCTAGTGGGGAGCAACATGGACAAAACTTTACAAACCACATTGCAGCAAAATTCTTTATCGTTCATCGTAAGGAGGGCTCTTTCGAAAAGGTATCTCCATTTCTAATAGAAAAAACTCTGGCATCATTTGTTGGCGATACAGCTTTAGTTAAAAAACTGAAGTCTGGAGATCTTTTAGTTGAAGTTCGTAATGTCCAACAAGCGAAGAATATACTAAAGATCGAATATTTTGGTACACTCCCGGTAAATGTGACAGTACATGGTTCCCTTAATAAATCTCGCGGTGTGGTGTCTGAATCAGACCTTTACCACACATCGGAGGACGAGATTCTTGACCACTTACGTGAGCAACACGTTTCAGCCGTCCACCGTATAACCATACGTCGAGAAGGGAATATCATACCTACTAAGCATTTGATTCTCACTTTTGATTTGCCCACATTACCATCGCATATAAAAGCCGGCTATTTGAATTGCCCTATTCGTCCGTATGTTCCGAACCCACTTCGCTGTTTCAAGTGCCAGAATTATGGTCACTCACAAACAGCTTGTCGTGGGGAAACGGAAACATGTGCACGTTGTGCAAGTACTGGACATGATAGTGCAAATTGCAAGGCACCTGAAAAGTGTGTTAATTGTGATGGCTCCCATCCATCTTACTATCGGAAATGTCCAGTGTGGGTAAAAGAAAAGGAAATCCAGACCGTGCGAGTGAACCAGAATTTGTCATACTTTGATGCTAGAAGACTTGTTGAAGCTAGAACCCCTTCTGTTGGTGTCGCCTATGCTGATGTTTGCAAAAAAACTTTCAGCAGCCAAAGCACACAGACAGAGTCTACTTCCTCAAGTCTAGTCAAATTACCTCAGAGAACATCTACGGAGGTAATTAAACAACCACCTATTTTGAAGAAAACCTTAGCTAAGTCCAAAGCATTACAAGCGATCAAACTTAAATCAGCTAAAGGAGGACCTTCGAGAGAGAAGCCCTCTAACCGTTTTAATATCCTTCGTTCATTTAGGGAGGCGGATGTGGTGAACCTTCACCCATCTGATGACGAAGATATTAGTGAAGAGCCTGACCCCCCTTTTAAAATTGCATCAAGTAATTAATGGCTTCTTTTGTTTCTTGGAATTGTCGCGGTTTTAGGTCAAGGAAGGATGATGTGAAAAATATAATTTCCCTTTACCATCCAGCATGTTTGGCACTTCAAGAAACTTTCTTGAATGATACTTATACATCTAAAATTCGTAGGTATAGTTGTATTAGAAAAGATGTTAGACGTGGTAATACGGTGTCTGGAGGAGTATGCCTTTTTATTTCTCACGATTACCCCAGCACTGTACTAACACTACGGACATCTCTACAGGCTGTGGCTGTGAGACTTCATTTACAGTCCCTTCTCACAGTCTGTTGCCTATACCTACCGCCACATGCTATCATCCGCCAAGAGGAGCTGAATAATCTGATAGACCAGCTTCCAGTGCCATTTTTACTGCTCGGTGACTTTAATGGACACAGTACTATGTGGGGTAATGATAATACGAACCCTCGTGGGAGACAGATTGAAAAGTTGCTATCTGATCACTGTCTCTGTCTCCTGAATAACGAGGATAAAACTTATTTTCACGAACCCACTAGAACATTCCATTCACTTGATTTAGCCATTTGTTCCCCTATACTTTTGCCATACTTGAATTTTGCTGTTGGGAGTGATCTACACAACAGTGATCACTTCCCTATCCTCATTTCCCATACTGGTAATGGTAGCGTCACCAACCGCTTACCGACATATAAATACCATAGGGCAAATTGGGACAAATTTACTGAGTTGGCTATTATAACAGGAACAATGGTGGACAGTGAGGATGTTGATACTGCTGTCCAAAATGTCACTCAAGCAATTTTAAATGCTGCTGACTCCTCCATTCCTAAGACATCACCTAGAACACTGCGGCACTGTAAACCATACTGGAATGCAGACTGTCAGTCTGCATACAAGAAACAAAAGAAGCTATGGGGTATCTTCCGCAGATACCCAACTACAGGAAACCTTATCGCCTTTAAAAAGGCTAAGGCATTTGCTCGTAGAGTTAGACGTCAGAGTCAAAAGGATTCTTGGATAAGTTATGTCTCTTCAATTACATCCAAAACATCAAGTAAACAGTTGTGGAAGAAGGTTAGAGCGGCCAACGGTTTGTATCCGGAATATTCTTGTCCGATACTTCAAACCGGAGCTGCTGTGTTCTCTTCCCCTGAAGATATTGCTAACCTTATAGGTGAAACTTTTGAAAGTGTATCCAGTTCCGATTCTTATTGTCCTACATTTTTAGTGACTAAGAATCGTGCTGAACGGGCTGGAATTAATTTCAAAAGCAATATTGAATATTCCTACAACTGTGATCTTAAAATGTACGAATTGAAGAGTGCTTTATCTAAAGCACATAACACCAGTCCAGGTCCAGATGGGATCAGTTACCAAATGCTTCGCCATTTAAGTCCAGATTCTCTTTTGAACATCCTTTTTCTCTTTAATCGAATCTGGAAGGAGAACATCTTTCCTACCTTGTGGCGGGAAGCTACTGTAATCCCCATTCTGAAACCTGGAAAGGATCCCAAGGATCCTCTGAACTATCGACCGATAGCCTTAACGAGCTGCCTTTGTAAGACCTTTGAACGTATTGTAAACGCCCGACTCTCTTACATGTTAGAAAAAGATAAATGTATTTCACCTTTCCAGAGTGGGTTCCGACGAGGACGGTCCACTCTTGATAACATCGTGAAACTAGAAACAGATGTCCGCAATGCCTTTGTGCAAAGGAATCATCTAGTTTCAATCTTTTTCGACATTGAGAAGGCGTATGATCATACGTGGCGATATGGTATCCTGCAAACTCTATTTAATTTTGGTTTTAGGGGTAATCTGCCACTTTTTATTCAAAATTTTTTATCATCTCGTGTTTTTAGAGTTCGTATTGGAGCTTCATTTTCAAATTATTTTAACCAATCTGAGGGAGTTCCTCAAGGTTGTGTTTTAAGTGTCACCCTTTTTAATCTTCATATCAGTAACATACTTCATGTCCTTTCACCCTTTGTTCATGGAACTTTATATGTTGATGATTTGCAAATCTCATGCCAAGGATCAAACATGCGCTTAATTGAACGTCAATTACAAACTGCTGTTAACAGACTTGTAGAATGGTGTGAACAAAACGGCCATAAACTATCACCATCTAAAAGCAGTTGCATCCACTTCTGTAGGAGGAGGGGTCTTCACCCTGACCCTGAAATCCACATACGCAATTCTCCCATCCCAGTTGTGAATCAGATAAGATACCTGGGAGTTATCTTTGACAATAAGTTGAATTTTCTCCCACATATTTTATACTTGCGCAAGAAGTGCGAGAAATCGCTTAATATCCTCAAGGTACTCTCAAATACATCTTGGGGTGCTGATCGCACTTCTTTGCTGCGTATTTACAATTCAGTTATCTTATCTCGCATCGACTACGGATGCATTGCGTATGGTTCTGCAGGAGCATCTCTTCTGCGCAGATTGGATACCGTCCACCATACTGCTGCCCGTGTTTGTTTAGGTGCATTTCGCACCTCACCCATTGAGAGTCTGTTAACAGAGTGTTGTCAACTCCCACTTGACCTTAGACGTAAAAAGTTAAGCGCTAACTTCTACTGTAGAATAAAATCTGATCCTTCTCATCCTTTACGGAATTTGAGTCTTGACGCATATCTTGGTAGGCTATATAATGCACGTCCATCTAGCATTCGCCCATTTTCTGAAAGAGCTCTATCTGTTCTGTCGGATGCAGCTCTAAGTGACCTAGATATCCAGCTGGCTAATTCTCAGATCTTTCCTCCATGGAATATTCCATCATTTCAGTTTTTAAATCCATTTGCGATGCATTATAAAGCAGACACTGCCCCAGAAATTTTACAGAAGATCTTTTGTTTGCACCGATCTCAGTATATTGACTACCATGCAGTCTATACTGATGGATCCAAAGCAGGTGAACGTGTTGGCTGTGGTGTTGTGTCTGACACATCCACAGTCAGTTTCACGCTTCATAAATCCTGCTCGGTTTTTACTTCTGAAATGGTGGCAATTTTTTGTGCTTTGCTGCATATTTCTTTCTGCTGCCATCGCAAGTTTAGTGTATACAGCGATAGCTTAAGTGCCTTAACAAGTCTGGAGCACTTTAACAGCATGTGTCATCCAATAGCTCCTGACATATTATCTCTGTTGCACAAACTTGAGAGGAAAGGTTTTGTTATTTTATTTTGCTGGGTACCTAGTCACGTAGGTATCTCAGGAAATGAATTGGCTGATTCTGCTGCTAAATCGGCTTCAATCCCGTTTCAGCAGCCAGTCCCCTACCAAGATATAAAATCATCTATTCATAAGTTTATATTTTCTTTGCGTCAAAAAGCATGGGATTTGCAAACCTGCAACAAACTACATACCATTAAAATTCATCTTCAAATGTGGCCTGTAAATCCAATGCGTAGGACTGATGTGAAGTTGACTCGCCTGCGCATTGGTCATACCCGATTTACTCACCGACATTTATTACTGGGAGAAGATCCGCCCATTTGTAATCTGTGTCAATGCAGTATGACTGTGCATCATATTTTAATTTCATGTCCCAAGTTTCATCCTCATCGTCTTCAATTTTTTAAAAGCACAACTTTAAATCTACAAGATTTGGTTGGGGAAAATCCCCATCCAAATCTTTTTGCATTTTTAAGAGCAATCGGGTTTTTAAATCATATCTAATGTGTTTGTTCATATCTAGTTTTAAACCTTTTAAACCACTTCATTTTTTAAAATGAGTTTTAACACATTCTATTCCTTTTATTATATCATATCTTACCTTCATCTATTTATAACTCATCACCCATTCTAGATTCTTTTATCGTTTGTTTGGCGCAGCATGACCCTTGTGTTGCCTTTGCGCCATAAAACAACAAACAAACAAACAAACAAACAAACAAACAAACAAACAAACAAACAAACAAACAAACAAACAAACAAACAAACAAACAAACAAACAAACAAACAAACAAGCGTTGCGTATGGGTCTGCAGGAGTATCCCTTCTACGAAGATTGGATACTGTCCATCACACTGCTGCCCGTATTTGTTCAGGTGCATTTCGCACTTCACCCATTGAAAGTCTGTTGACAGAGTGTAGTCTACTTCCACTTGACTTGAGACGGAAAAAATTAAGCGCCAACTACTATTGTAGAATTATGTCTGATCCTTTTCACCCTTTACGTAAGTTGAGACTTGATGCCTATCTTGGTAGGTTATATGATGCTCGTCCATCTAACATTCGACCATTTTCTGAAAGAGCGAAATCCATCTTGTTGGATGCAGCTCTAAGTGACGTAGTTACCCAAACATTTACCACTCAATCCTTTCCACCGTGGAATATTCCATCTTTCCACTTTCTCAATCCATTTGCGATGTATTGCAAGGCAGACACTGCCCCAGAAATTATGCAACAAATCTTTTATGATCACCGCTCTCAGTATGCTGACTATGAAGCAGTATTTACTGATGGATCCAAAGCAGGTGAACGTGTTGGCTGTGGTACTGTGTCCGACACATCCACAGTCGCTTTTACACTTCATAAATCCTGCTCGGTTTTCACTTCTGAGATGACAGCAATTTCTTGTGCACTGCTGCATATCTCACTCTGCCACAATCGCAAATTTTGTGTGTATACTGACAGTTTAAGCTCCTTGTCAAGTCTTGAGCAATTTAAGAACAATAGCCATTCACTTGCCTTTGACATTTTGTCAAAGTTACACACACTTGAGAGGAAAGGGTTTACTATTTTGTTCTGCTGGGTACCTAGTCACATGGGAATTTCAGGAAATGAATTGGCCGATTCTGCTGCTAAAGCGGCTTCAATTCCGCTGCAGCAGCCAGTTCCCTACCAAGATATTAAGACTTCAATTCACAAGTTCATAGTATCCTTACGTCAAGAAACATGGGATTTGCAGGTTAATAACAAACTTCATTTTATCAAAAATCATCTTCTTAAATGGCCAGTTAATCCAATGCGTCGGACAGATGTCAAACTGACTCGTCTGCGCATTGGTCACACCCGATTGACGCATCGACATCTATTGCTGGGAGAAAATCCACCTGTTTGCGATATTTGTCGTTGCGATCTTACTGTGGTTCATATTTTAATTTCTTGTCCTAAGTTTCAGACGCATCGTCTTAGGTTTTTTAAGAGTACCACTTTAAGTCTTCAGGATTTGATAGGGGAAACTCCCCATCCAAATCTTTTTGCTTTTTTAAGATCAATCGGGTTTTTAAATCACATCTAGTTTTTTAAACATTTCCATTTTTAAAAATTTTATTAACATCTTCATCATTTTAGAAATGTGTTTTTAACATTCTTAAATTATATTATGTCACCTCTCATCATATTTATAATTCATCTTTCATCATAGTTTTTCTTTTAACTTTTGTTTTGGCGCAGCATGGCCCTTGTGTTGCCTTTGCGCCATAAAACCTCAATAAACAAACAAACAAACAAACTGTTCATTTATTTGGTTCCATATTTTGTTATACGTTTTTAGTTCTTTACTTATTGTATGGGTTAAATTATCTTACTTCTAGTTCTGGGTTTCGTTTAGTTTACATAAATTTTTGGGTTCATTTATATTTTGTTTTTTGTTGGATTTTTCCCATCCCACGTGTTTGCCGTGCGTGGCGTCCCGTAAGGGGGAGAATGGGATCCTGGGGTTACCTTCCGTAGGATTCACATGGTTGGGTCCTCGCTTGCGTGCCCTTTGGCCCAGGATTCACTGTAGACGGGTGGCAGGAGGTAGCCCCCTTCTGTCAATCGGCTGGTAGTGTATATTCTATCTTACTTCCTAGGGTTAGCATTGCGGTTAGGGTTGCCCCGCGGATCACAACCCGAAGCCGTAATGCTATATCTCGATGCTATCCCTGAGACCCCAAGGGTCTCCCCTTGTTGGGCTCTGTGATGGGTGGGGACGCATCGGGATGAACAACTTAAATAAAAATATGGAAACAAAAAAAATCTCCCGGCCTTGGTGGAGCCTTTAATCCGCCAAACAACAAAACAAATCCATCAAAAATTCCATCAGATCCATCACCTGACAACAACGCAACTAAAAAACTTTCTACCAGTCTTCCTACCTTTTTTATTGTTCAATCCGCAGATCCATCATTTTAAACGAAGTCACCTTTTTTTATCCACAAAGCCGTGCAAGGAGCAATTGGCGACGCTAAAACCATCAAAATTCTGCGATCGGGAGATCTGTTAATCGAAACAGCTACTCCCCTTCAATCCCAATCTCTCAATAAACTTCCCCTCAGGGGGTTTACTTTCTATAAGTAAATACGGGCTTCACAACCCCGGGGCTCCCCAGTGATCTATCCCTCCTTCTGTTTTACCTTCTCGTTTTGGTTTTGTATGTATCTTTTGGCTTCCCTTCCTTCCCTCATTGTGGTTACCTCGTCTGAGGTGAGGGCTCCCCTTGAGAAGCTTTTCGCCGCTCTGTTGCCATCAGCTTCTCTTGAGGATTAAATCACCCACGTGTTTGCCGTGCGTGGAGACCCGTGTCTCTGGAAAGGGGGATCCTGGTAGTTGAGGAACGACACACTGTCCCAATACACTACTTTGGCCCTTGCTTCAGATAAACGGGAGGTGCACATTGGTCCCGTGTGTATCAATCGGCTGGTCGTCCGACCTCGTCCGCGGCTAGGGATCAAGCGTCCGGCTCGTCTGCTGGGAACCTCGTTAAGGGTGGAGGCTTCTACAGGGACGAGTCGTTCGCGTATAGGCATTGGTTAACCCGATAGAGTCATGCTGTGCGTAACAGTTCTGTTGATATTTTGTTTTCTTTTATGATTTTTGTTGCTTGCCGGCAGGCTCTATCCCCGATAATGAGGACTCCATGGTGGGTGGGACTCTAGTGCCCGAATCTTTCATCCCTACTTTAATGGAAATTAAATCTTCTTCTTCTTCTCCCCCTAGTGGGGAGCAACACGGACAAAGCTCATCAAATCATTTGAAATTTAAATACTTTGTTTTACATCGAGTGGAGGTTTTTTTTTAAAAGGTTTCTCCTTTTCTAATTGAGAAAGCTTTAAAGTCGTTCGTTGGAGATACAGCTTCAGACAAAAAACTGAAGTCTGGAGATCTGTTAGTGGAAGTTTGCAATGTTCAACAAGCCAATAGCATACAGAAAATAGAAAATTTTGGAACTTTCCCGGTAACTGTTACTGCTCATGGATCGCTTAACAAATCTCGTGGTGTTGTGTCTGAGTCAGACCTTTACTATACAGCGGAGGACGAAATTCTAGATCACATACGTGATCAACACGTTTCGGCCGTCCACCGCATAACAATACGACGAGATGGGAATACCATCCCCACTAAGTATTTGATCCTAACTTTTGATTTACCCACATTACCATCACACGTAAAAGCCGGCTATTTGAATTGCAATGTTCGTCCGTATATTCCAAACCCACTTCGCAGACTTCGCCCACTTCCAGAAATTTGGTCACTCTCAAACAGCGTGCCGTCGGAAAACGGAAACATGCGCACGTTGTGCAGGTACTGGACATGATAGTGCTAATTGCAAAGCACCCGAGGAGTGTGTCAATTGTGATGGCACACATCCATCTTACTCTGGATCATGTCCACAATGGGTAAAAGAAAAAGAAATTCACACCGTGCGAGTAAACCAAAATGTGTCATATTTTGATGCCAAACGACTTGTTGAATTGAGGACTCCACGCGTTGGTGTTGCTTATGCTGATGTTTTGGAAAAAAAACATTCAGCAGCAAAAGCACACAAACAGATTCTCCAGTATCTTCTCTTGTTCAAATACATCAACGATCATCTACTGAGGTTGTAAAACTACCAACGATTTTAAAGAAATCTCTTGCAAAATCAAAGGCTTTACAAAAAATGAAACTTAAATCGGTTAAAGAGGGACCTTTTCGAGAGAAGCCCTCTAATCCTTTCCCCTCAGGGGGTTTACTTTCTTTAAGTAAACACGGGCGTCACAACCCCGAGGTGCCCTAGTGATCTAGCCCTTCGTCTGTTTATACCTTCTCATTTTGGGTTTTATATTTATCGTTTGTTTTCTTTTCCTTCCCTCATTGTGATTACCTCATTTGAGGTGAGGGCTCCCCTTGAGAAGCTTAGTGCCGCTCTGTTGCCATCAGCTTCTCTCGGGCATTTAATCACCCACGTGTTTGCCGTGCGTGGAGACCCGTGTCCCTGGAAAGGGGGATCCTGGTAGTTGAGGGACGACATACTGTCCCAATACACTACTTTGGCCCTTGCTTCAGATAAACGGGAGGTACACATTGGTCCCGTGTGTATCAATCGGCTGGTCGTCCGACTTCGTCGGCGGCTAGGGATCAAGCGTCCGACTCGTCTGCTGGGAATCTCGTTAAGGGTGGAGACTTCTACAGGGACGAGTCGTTCGCGTATAGGTACTGGATAACCCGGTAGTGCCATACCGTGCGCAATAGTTGAGTTCTCGTTTTCCTTTTTTTTCATTATTTTTGTTGCTTGCCGGTATACACTATCCCCAATAGCGTGGACTCCATGGTGGGTGGGACTCTAGTGCCCGAATCTTTTAACCTACTTTTATGCAAACTATAGCTTCTTTTTCTTCTCCTCCTAGTGAGGAGCAACATTGTTCTGACTCGTTACAACAAATTCGTGCAAAATTCTTCATTATACATCGTCAAGAGGGCTCCTTCGAGAAAGTCTCTCCATTCCTTATAGAAAAGACACTAAAATCGTTGGTTGGTGATACGGCTTCAGTGAAAAAACTGAGGTCCGGGGATTTACTTGTCGAAGTTCGAAACCACCAACAAGCTAAGAACATTCTTAAGATTGAAAATTTCGGTTCGCTCCCGGTTACTGTGAAGGAACATGGTTCCCTTAACAAATCTCGTGGTGTTGTGTCAGAATCTGACTTATACCATACTGCGGAGGACGAGATACTTGATCACCTTCGTGATCAGCATGTTTCAGCCGTCCACCGCATTACAATACGCCGAGATGGGAACATAATACCTACAAAACATCTAATTGTAACTTTTGATTTACCTACTTTGCCGTCTCATGTGAAGGCGGGGTACCTGAATTGCCATGTACGTCCTTATATTCCCAACCCACTTCGCTGTTTTAAGTGCCAGAAATTTGGCCACTCTCAAACAGCGTGTCGTGGGGAAACGGAAACATGTGCGCGTTGTGCAGGTACTGGACATGATAGTGCTAATTGCAAAGCACCCGAGAAGTGTGTCAATTGTAATGGCACACATCCGTCATACTCTCGATCATGTCCACAGTGGGTAAAAGAAAAAGAAATCCAGACCGTGCGAGTGAGCCAAAATTTATCCTACTTTGATGCTAGGAGACTAGTTGATGCTAGGACCCCTAAAACCGGTGTTGCTTACGCTGATGTTTGTAAAAAAACTTTCAGCAGTAAAAGCACCCAAACCGAAATCCCTATATCACCTCTTGTTAAGTTGCCTCAAAAGTCATCTGTAGAGGTAACAAAACGACCAACGATTGTTAAAAAATCCCTAGCTAAATCCAAAGCTTTACAAACGATAAAATTAAAATCTGCCAAAGGGGGACTTTCTCGAGAGAGGCCCTCTAACCCTTTCAACATTCTTCGTTCTTTTAAGGATTCGGATGTGGTGACTCTTCACCCATCTGATGAGGACGAAGACATCACTGAAGAGTCCGACCCTCATTTAAAATTTTCACTTGATAGTTAATGGCTTCTTTTGTTTCTTGGAATTGTCGCGGTTTTAGGTCTAGGAAGGATGATGTGAAGAACATAATTTCACTTTACCATCCAGCATGTTTGGCACTTCAAGAAACTTTCTTGAAGGATTCTTGTACATCTAAGATCCGTAGGTATAGTTGCATTAGGAAAGATGTTGCCCGTGGTAATGCAGTGTCTGGAGGAGTATGTCTCTTTATTTCTCATGATTACCCCAGCACTGTACTCACACTACGCACATCTCTACAGGCTGTGGCTGCGAGACTTCATATACAGTCCCTTCTCACAGTCTGTTGCCTATACTTACCGCCACATGCTATCATCCGTCAAGAGGAGCTGAATGACCTTATTGATCAGCTTCCAGTACCATTTTTACTGCTCGGTGACTTTAATGGACACAGTACTATGTGGGGTAATGATAATACGAACCCTCGTGGGAGACAGATTGAAAAGTTGTTATCAGATCACTGTCTCTGTCTCCTGAATAATGAGGAGAAAACCTATTTTCATGAACCCACAAGAACATTCCATTCACTTGACTTAGCCATTTGTTCCCCTATACTTTTGCCGTACTTGAATTTTGCTGTTGGGAGTGATCTACATAACAGTGATCACTTCCCTATTCTCATTTCGCACTTAGGTAGTAGTAGCGTGAACAGCCGTCTACCTACATACAAATACCACAGGGCGAATTGGGACAAATTTACTGAGTTGGCTGTTATAACAGGAACAATGGTGGAGAGTGAGGATGTTGATACTGCTGTCCAAAATGTCACTGAAGCAATTTTAAATGCTGCTGACTCCTCGATTCCTAAGACATCACCTAGAACACTGCGGCACTGTAAATCATACTGGAATGCAGACTGTCAGTCTGCATACAAGAAACAAAGGAAGCTATGGGGTATCTTCCGCAGATACCCAACTACAGGAAACCTTATCGCCTTTAAAAAGGCTAAGGCATTTGCTCGTAGAGTTAGACGTCAGAGTCAAAAGGATTCTTGGATAAGTTATGTCTCTTCAATTACATCTAAAACATCAAGCAAGCAGTTGTGGAAGAAGGTTAGAGCAGCCAACGGTTTGTATCCGGAATATTCTTTCCCGATACTTCAAACCGGAGCTGCTGTGTTCTCATCCCCTGAGGATATTGCTAACCTTATCGGTGAAACTTTTGAAAGTGTATCCAGTTCCGATTCTTATAGTCCTGCTTTTCTTGTGACTAAGAATCGTGCTGAACGGACTGGAATTAATTTCAAAAGCAATATTGAATATTCCTACAACTGTGACCTTAAGATGTACGAATTGAAGAGTGCTTTATCTAAAGCACATGACACCAGTCCAGGTCCAGATGGGATCAGTTACCAAATGCTTCGCCATTTAAGTCCAGATTCTCTTTTTAACATCCTTTTTCTCTTTAATAGAATCTGGAAGGAGAACATCTTTCCTACCTTGTGGCGGGAAGCTACTGTAATCCCCATTCTGAAACCTGGAAAGGATCCTAAGGATCCTCTAAACTATCGACCGATAGCCTTAACGAGCTGCCTTTGTAAGACCTTTGAACGTATTGTAAACGCCCGACTCTCTTACATGTTAGAAAAAGATAAATGCATTTCACCTTTCCAGAGTGGGTTCCGACGAGGACGGTCCACTCTTGATAACATCGTGAAACTAGAAACAGATGTTCGTAATGCCTTTGTGCAGAGGAATCATCTAGTTTCAATTTTTTTCGACATTGAGA
The DNA here is from genome assembly GCA_963978545.1 of Linyphia triangularis. Classification (NCBI taxonomy): domain Eukaryota; kingdom Metazoa; phylum Arthropoda; class Arachnida; order Araneae; family Linyphiidae; genus Linyphia; species Linyphia triangularis. The sequence continues at coordinate 35,785,580 of OZ021730.1, forward strand.
AGGCGTATGATCATACGTGGCGATATGGTATCCTGCAAACTCTATTTAATTTTGGTTTTAGGGGTAATCTGCCCCTTTTTATTCAAAATTTTTTATCATCTCGTGTTTTTAGAGTTCGCATTGGAGCTTCATTTTCTAATTATTTTAACCAATCTGAGGGAGTTCCTCAAGGTTGTGTTTTAAGTGTCACCCTTTTTAATCTTCATATCAGTAACATACTTCATGTCCTTTCACCCTTTGTTCATGGAACTTTATATGTTGATGATTTGCAAATCTCATGTCAAGGATCAAACATGCGCTTAATTGAACGTCAATTACAAACTGCTGTTAACAGACTTATAGAATGGTGTGAACAAAACGGCCATAAACTATCACCATCTAAAAGCAGTTGTGTCCATTTCTGTAGGAGGAGGGGTCTTCACCCTGACCCTGAAATCCACATACGCAACACGCCCATCCCTGTTGTCAACCAGATAAGGTATCTGGGAGTCATTTTCGACAACAAGATGAATTTTCTCCCACATATTTTATATTTGCGCAAGAAGTGCGAGAAATCGCTTAATATCCTCAAGGTACTCTCAAATACATCTTGGGGTGCTGATCGCACTTCTTTGCTGCGTATTTACAATTCAGTTATCTTATCTCGCATCGACTACGGATGCGTTGCGTATGGTTCTGCAGGAGCATCTCTTCTGCGCAGATTGGATACCGTTCACCATACTGCTGCCCGTATTTGTTTAGATGCATTTCGCACCTCACCCATTGAGAGTCTGTTAACAGAGTGTTGTCAACTCCCACTTGACCTTAGACGTAAAAAGTTAAGCGCTAACTACTACTGTAGAATAAAATCTGATCCTTCTCATCCTTTACGGAATTTGAGTCTTGACGCATATCTTGGTAGGCTATATAATGCACGTCCATCTAGCATTCGCCCATTTTCTGAAAGAGCTCAATCTGTTCTGTCGGATGCAGCTCTAAGTGACCTAGATATCCAGCTGGCTAATTCTCAGATCTTTCCTCCATGGGATATTCCATCATTTCAGTTTTTAAATCCATTTGCGATGCATTACAAAGCAGACACTGCCCCAGAAATTTTACAGAAGATCTTTTGTTTACACCGTTTTCAGTATAGAGACTATCATGCAGTCTATACTGATGGATCCAAAGCAGGTGAACGTGTTGGCTGTGGTGTTGTGTCTGACACATCCACAGTCAGTTTCACGCTTCATAAATCCTGCTCGGTTTTTACTTCTGAGATGGTTGCAATCTTTTGTGCTCTGCTGCACATTTCTTTGTGCTCCCATCGCAAATTTTGTGTATACAGCGACAGTTTAAGTGCCTTAACAAGCCTGGAGCACTTTAACAACATATGTCATCCAATAGCTCCTGACATATTATCTCTGTTACACAAACTTGAGAGGAAAGGTTTTGTTATTTTGTTTTGCTGGGTACCTAGTCATGTGCGGATTTCAGGAAATGAATTGGCGGACTCTGCTGCTAAAGCGGCGTCAATCCCGTTTCAGCAGCCAGTCCCCTACCAAGACATAAAATCACATATTCATAAGTTTATTTTTTCTTTGCGTCAAGAAGCATGGGATTTGCAAACTAGCAACAAACTTCATACCATTAAAAACCATCTTCATATGTGGCCAGTAAATCCAATGCGTCGGACAGATGTCAAACTGACTCGTCTGCGCATTGGTCACACCCGATTCACGCATCGACATCTGTTACTGGGAGAAGATCCGCCCATTTGTGATGTTTGTCGTTGCGATATTACTGTGCACCATATTTTAATTTCATGTCCAAAATTTTATTCACAACGCCTTAAATTTTTTAAAAGAACCATTTTAAAACTTGAAGATTTGGTTGGGGAAAACCCCCATCCAAATCTTTTTGCATTTCTAAGAGTGATCGGGTTTTTAAATCATATCTAATGTTTTTGTTCATATCTAGTTTTAAACCTTTTAAACTACTTCATTTTTTAAAATGAGTTTTAACACATTTTATTCTTTTTATTATATCATATCTTATCTTCATCTATTTATAACTCATCACACATTCTAGATTCTTTTATCGTTTGTTTGGCGCAGCATGGCCCTTGTGTTGCCTTTGCGCCATAAAACAACAAATAAACAAATAAACCCTCTAATCCTTTCACCATCCTTCGATCTTTTAAGGATGCGGATGTGGTGAAGCTTCATCCATCTGATGAGGATGAAGATATCAGTGAAGATCCTGATCCCCTTGTAAATTTTAGTTTAAATAATTAATGGCTGCTTTTGTTTCTTGGAATTGTCGTGGTTTTAGGTCTAGGAAGGATGATGTGAAAAATATAATTTCCCTTTACAATCCAGCATGTTAGGCACTTCAAGAAACTTTCTTGAATGATGCTTACACATCTAAAATTCGTAGGTATAGTTGCATTAGAAAAGATGCTACACGTGGTAATACAATGTCTGGAGGAGTATGTTTGTTTATTTCTCATAATTACCCCAGCACTGTACTTACACTACGCACAACTCTACAGGCTGTGGCTGCAAGACTTCATATGCAGTCCCTTCTCACAGTCTGTTGCCTATACCTTCCGCCACATGCTATCATCCGCCAAGAGGAGCTGAATGATCTGATTGACCAGCTTCCAGCTCCATTTTTATTGCTTGGTGACTTTAATGGACACAGTACTCTGTGGGGCAATGATGATACGAATCCTCGTGAGAGACAGATCGAAAAATTGTTATCTGATCACTGTCTCTGTCTCCTGAATAATGAGGAAAAAACGTATTTTCATGAACCCACTAGAACATTCCATTCACTTGATTTAGCCATTTGTTCCCCTATACTTTTGCCATACTTGAATTTTGCTGTTGGAAGTGATCTCCACAACAGTGATCACTTCCCTATCCTTATTTCTCATACTGGTAATGGTAGCGTGACCAACCGCTTGCCGATATATAAATACCATAGGGCAAATTGGGAAAAATTTACTGAGTTGGCTGTTATAACAAGAACAATGGTGAATAGTGAGGATGTTGATGCTGCTGTCCAAAATGTCACTGAAGCAATTTTAAATGCTGCTGACTCCTCTATTCCCAAGACTTCACCTAAAATACTGCGACACTGTAAACCATGGTGGAATGCAGACTGCCAATCTGCATACAAGAAACAAAAGAAGCTATGGGGTATCTTTCGCAGATACCCAACTACAGGAAACCTTATCGCTTTTAAAAAGGCTAAGGCATTTGCTCGTAGGATTAGACGTCAAAGTCAGAAAGATTCTTGGATAAGTTATGTGTCTTCGATTACATCTAAAACATCAAGTAAACAGTTGTGGAAGAAGGTTAGAGCAGCCAACGGTTTGTATCCGGAGTATTCTTGCCCGATACTTCAAACCGGAGCTGCTGTGTTCTCTTCCCCTGAAGATATTGCTAACCTTATCGGTCAAACTTTTGAAAGAGTGTCCATTCCCGATTCTTATAGTTCTACTTTTCTAGTGACTAAGAATCGTGCTGAACGGACTGGAATTAACTTTAAAAGCAATATTGATTACTCCTACAACTGTGACCTTAAGATGTACGAATTGAAGAGTGCTTTATCTAAAGCACATAACACCAGTCCAGGTCCAGATGAGATCAGTTACCAAATGCTTCGCCATTTAAGTCCAGATTCTCTTTCTAACATACTTTTACTCTTTAATAGAATCTGGAAGGAGAACATCTTTCCTACCTTGTGGCGGGAAGCTACTGTAATCCCCATTCTGAAACCTGGAAAGGATCCCAAGGATCCTCTGAACTATCGACCGATAGCCTTAACGAGCTGCCTTTGTAAGATCTTTGAACGTATTGTAAACGCCCGACTCTCTTACATGTTAGAAAAAGATGGATGTATTTCACCTCTCCAGAGTGGATTCCGACGAGGGCGGCCCCTCAGGGGGTTTACTTTCTCAAAGTAAACACGGGCTTCACAACCCCGGGGCACCCCAGTGATCTATCCCTCCTTCTGTTTTACCTTCCTATTTTGGTTTTGTATTTATTGTTTGGCTTCTCTTCCATCCCTCATTGTGGTTACCTCTTCAGAGGTGAGGGCTCCCCTTGAGAAGCTTTGTGCCGCTCTGTTGCTATCAGCTTCTCTCGGGCATTTAATCACCCACGTGTTTGCGGTGCGTGGAGACCCGTGTCTCTGGAAAGGGGGATCCTGGTAGTTGAGGGGCGACATACTGTCCCAATACACTACTTTGGCCCCTGCTTCAGATAAACGGGAGGTGCACATTGGTCCCGTGTGTATCAATCGGCTGGTCGTCCGACTTCGTCGGCGGCTAGGGATCAAGCGTCCGGCTCATCTGCTGGGAACCTCGTTAAGGGTGGAGGCTTCTACAGGGATGAGTCGTTCGCGTATAGGTACTGGACAGCCCGGTAGTGTTATGCCGTGCGCAATAGTTTAGTTGATGTTTTCTTTTCCTTTCTTATTTTATTGCTTGCCGGTATGCACTATCCCCGACATTGAGGACTCCATGGTGGGTGGGACTCTAGTGCCCGAATTTGTCATTCATACTTTCATGGAAAGTAAACAATCTTCTTCTTCTCCCCCCAGCGGGGAGCAACAAAGTGCTCAAGCGTTAAATCGCATTATTGCCAAGTTTTTTGTGGTGCATCGTAAGGAGGGATCCTTTGAAAAGGTCTCTCCTTTCTTAATAGAGAAAACTTTAAAATCGTTGGTTGGTGATACGGCCTCAGTTAAAAAACTGAGGTCCGGTGACCTATTAGTTGAAGTTTGCAACCATCAGCAAGCTAAAAACATCCTAAAAATTGAAAATTTTGGCTCACTCCCGGTAACTGTAACTGAACATGGTTCCCTTAATAAATCTCGCGGTGTGGTGTCTGAATCAGACCTGTACCATACAGCGGAGGACGAGATACTCGATCACCTTCGTGATCAGAATGTTTCAGCCGTCCACCGCATAACAATACGACGAGATGGGAATATAATACCAACTAAACATCTAATTATTACTTTTGATTTACCCACATTACCATCGCACGTAAAAGCCGGATATCTGAACTGCCATGTACGTCCATATATACCGAACCCACTACGCTGTTTCAAGTGCCAAAAATATGGTCACTCACAAACAGCTTGCCGTGGGAAAACGGAAACATGCGCACGTTGTGCAGGTAATGGACATGATAGTGCTAACTGCAAAGCACCCGAGAAGTGTGTCAATTGTGATGGCACACATCCGTCATACTCTCGATCATGTCCACAGTGGGTAAAAGAAAAAGAAATACAGACCGTTCGAGTGAACCAGAATTTGTCTTACTTCGAAGCTAAAAAACTATTTGAGTCTAGGACACCTCGTGTTGGTGTTGCCTATGCTGATGTTTGCAAAAAAACTTTCATCAGCAAAAGCACACAAACTGAAACTGAGCCTGCATCATCTCTTATCAAGTTACCTCAACGACCATCTATAGAGGTAACGAAACGACCAACGATTTTAAAGAAATCTCTAGCCAAATCTAAGGCTTTGCAGACAATAAAACTGAAATCAGCTAAAGAGGGATTCTCTCGAGAGTAGCCCTCTAACCCTTTTAATATCCTTCGTTCATTTAGAGATGCGGATGTGGTGAATCTTCACCCATCTGATGATGACGAAGATATTAGTGAAGAGCCTGATCCCCATTTAAATTTTACCTTAAATAAATAATGGCTTCTTTTGTTTCTTGGAACTGTCGCGGTTTTAGGTCTAGGAAGGATGATGTGAAGAATATTATTTCACTTTACCATCCAGCATGTTTGGCCCTTCAAGAAACTTTCTTGAAGGATACATATACATCTAAGATCCGTAGGTATAGTTGCATTAGGAAGGTTTGTTTGTTTGTTTGTTTGAGCTTTTTATGGCGCAAAGGCAACACAAGGGCCATGCTGCGCCAAAACAAAAGATAAAAAGAACTAGTATGGAAGATGAATTATAAATATGATGAGAGGTGACATAATATAATATAAGAATGTTAAAAACACATTTCTAAAATGATGAAGAGGTTAATAAAATTTAAAAAATGGATATGTTTAAAAAACTAGATGTGATTTAAAAACCCGATTGATCTTAAAAAAGCAAAAAAATTTGGATGGGGAGTTTCCCCTATCAAATGCTGAAGACTTAAAGTGGTACTCTTAAAAAACCTAAGACGATGCGTCTGAAACTTAGGACAAGAAATTAAAATATGAACCACAGTAAGATCGCAACGACAAATATCGCAAACAGGTGGATCTTCTCCCAGCAATAGATGTCGATGCGTCAATCGGGTGTGACCAATGCGCAGACGAGTCAGTTTGACATCTGTCCGACGCATTGGATTAACTGGCCATTTAAGAAGATGATTTTTGATGGTATGGAGTTTGTTGTTAGTTTGCAAATCCCATGCTTCTTGACGTAAGGATAATATAAACTTGTGAATTGAAGTCTTAATATCTTGGTAAGGAACTGGCTGCTGCAGCGGGATTGAAGCCGCTTTAGCAGCAGAATCAGCCAATTCATTTCCTGAAATTCCCATGTGACTAGGTACCCAGCAGAACAAAATAGTAAACCCTTTCCTCTCAAGTGTGTGTAACTTTGACAAAATGTCAAAAGCAAGTGGATGGCTATTGGTTTTAACCTGCTCCAGACTTGACAAAGAACTTAAACTGTCAGTATACACACAAAATTTGCGATTGTGGCAGAGTGAGATATGCAGCAGTGCACAAGAAATTGCTGTCATCTCAGAAGTGAAAACCGAGCAGGATTTATGAAGTGTAAAAGCGACTGTGGATGTGTCGGACACAGTACCACAGCCAACACGTTCACCTGCTTTGGATCCATCAGTAAATACTGCTTCATAGTCAGCATACTGAGAGCGGTGATCACAAAAGATTTGTTGCATAATTTCTGAGGCAGTGTCTGCCTTGCAATACTTCGCAAATGGATTGAGAAAGTGGAAAGATGGAATATCCCACGGTGGAAAGGATTGAGAGGTAAATGTTTGGGTAACTATGTCACTTAGAGCTGCATCCAACAAGATGGATTTCGCTCTTTCAGAAAATGGTCGGATGTTAGATGGACGAGCCTCATATAACCTACCAAGATAGACATCAAGTCTCAACTTACGTAAAGGGTGAAAAGGATCAGACATAATTCTACAGTAGTAGTTGGCGCTTAATTTTTTACGTCTCAAGTCAAGTGGAAGTAGACTACACTCTGTCAACAGACTTTCAATGGGTGAAGTGCGAAATGCACCTGAACAAATACGGGCAGCAGTGTGATGGACAGTATCCAATCTTCGTAGAAGGGATACTCCTGCAGACCCATACGCAACACATCCGTAATCAATGCGAGATAAGATTACAGATTGGTAGATACGCAGCAAAGAAGTGCGGTCAGCACCCCAAGAAGTATTTGAGAGTACTTTGAGGATATTAAGCGATTTATCGCACTTCTTGCGCAAGTATAAAATATGTGGGAGAAAATTCAACTTGCTGTCGAAAATAACTCCCAAGTATCTTATCTGATTCACAACTGGGATGGGAGAATTGCGTATGTGAATTTCAGGATCAGGGTGAAGACCCCTCCTCCTACAGAAGTGGATGCAACTGCTTTTAGATGGTGACAATGTATGGCCGTTTTGTTCACACCATTCTACAAGTCTGTTAACAGCAGTTTGTAATTGACGTTCAATTAAGCGCATGTTTGATCCTTGGCATGAGATTTGCAAATCATCAACATACAAAGTTCCATGAACAAAGGGTGAAAGGACATGAAGGATGTTGCTGATATGAAGATTAAAAAGGGTGACACTTAAAACACAACCTTGAGGAACTCCCTCAGATTGGTTAAAATAATTAGAAAATGTAGTTCCAATGCGAACTCTAAAAACACGAGATGATAAAAAATTTTGAATAAAAAGGGGAAGGTTACGCCTAAAACCAAAATTAAATAGAGTTTGCAGGATACCATATCGCCACGTATGATCATACGCCTTCTCAATGTCGAAAAAGATTGAAACAAGATGATTCCTCTGCACAAAGGCATTACGAACATCCGTTTCTAGTTTCACGATGTTATCAAGAGTGGACCGCCCTCGTCGGAATCCACTTTGGTGAGGTGAAATACATCCATCTTTTTCTAACATGTAAGAGAGTCGGGCGTTTACAATACGTTCAAAGGTTTTACAAAGGCAGCTCGTTAAGGCTATCGGTCGATAGTTCAGAGGATCCTTGGGATCCTTTCCAGGTTTCAGAATGGGGATTACAGTAGCTTCCCGCCACAAGGTAGGAAATATGTTTTCCTTCCAGATTCTATTAAAGAGTAAAAGTATATTAAAAAGAGAATCTGGGCTTAAATGGCGAAGCATTTGGTAACTGATCCCATCTGGACCTGGACTGGTGTTATGTGCTTTAGATAAAGCATTCTTCAATTCGTACATCTTAAGGTCACAGTTGTAGGAGTAATCAATATTGCTTTTGAAGTTAATTCCAGTCCGTTCAGCACGATTCTTAGTCACTAGAAAAGTAGAACTATAAGAATCGGGACTGGACACTCTTTCAAAAGTTTCACCGATAAGGTTAGCAATATCTTCAGGGGAAGAGAACACAGCAGCTCCGGTTTGAAGTATCGGACAAGAATATTCCGGATACAAACCGTTGGCTGCTCTAACCTTCTTCCACAACTGTTTACTTGATGTTTTAGATGTAATCGAAGAGACATAACTTATCCAAGAATCTTTCTGACTTTGACGTCGAATCCTACGAGCAACTGCCTTAGCCTTTTTAAAAGCGATAAGGTTTCCTGTAGTTGGGTATCTGCGGAAGATACCCCATAGCTTCTTTTGTTTCTTGTATGCAGATTGGCAGTCTGCATTCCAGTATGGTTTACAGTGTCGCAGTGTTCTAGGTGATGTCTTAGGAATGGAGGAGTCTGCAGCATTTAAAATTGCTTCAGTGACATTTTGGACAGCAGTATCAACATCCTCACTATTCACCATTGTACGTGTTACAATAGCCAATTCGGTAAATTTGTTCCAATTTGCCCTATGGTATTTATATGTAGGTAGGCGGTTGGCCATGCTACCATTACCAGTATGGGAAATGAGAATAGGGAAGTGATCACTGTTATGTAGATCACTTCCAACAGCAAAATTCAAGTATGGCAGAAGCACAGGGGAACAAATGGCTAAATCAAGTGAATGGAATGTTCTTGTGGGTTCATGAAAATACGTTTTTTCCTCATTATTCAGGAGACAGAGACAGTGATCAGATAACAACTTTTCGATCTGCCTCCCACGAGGATTCGTATCATCATTGCCCCACAGAGTACTGTGTCCATTAAAGTCACCAAGCAATAAAAATGGAGCCGGAAGTTGGTCAATCAGATCATTCAGCTCCTCTTGGTGGATGATAGCATGTGGCGGTAGGTATAGGCAACAGACTGTGAGAAGAGAGTGAATATGAAGTCTGGCAGCCACAGCCTGCAGAGATGTACGCAGTGTGAGTACAGTGCTGGGGTAATTATGAGAAATAAACAAACATACTCCTCCAGACACTGTATTACCACGTGTAACATCTTTTCTAAAGCAACTATACCTACGGATCTTAGATGTATAAGCATCCTTCAAGAAAGTTTCTTGAAGTGCCAAACATGCTGGATGGTAAAGGGAAATTATATTTTTCACATCATCCTTCCTAGACCTAAAACCGCGACAGTTCCAAGAAACAAAAGAAGCCATTAATTATTTATATTAAAATTTAAATGAGGGTCAGTATCTTCACTAATATCCTCGTCATCATCAGATGGGTGAAGCTTCACCACATCTGCCTCCCTAAAGGAACGAAGGATAGTAAAAGGATTAGAGGGTTTCTCTCGAGAAGGTCCCCCTTTGGCAGATTTTAGCTTCAGTGTCTGCAAAGCTTTCGATTTTGCAAAAGATTTTTTCAAAATCGCTGGTCGTTTAACAACCTCTGTCGATGACTGTTGAGGTAATTTAACGAAAGATGATACTGGAGAGTCTGTTTGTGTGCCTTTGCTGCTGAATGTTTTTTTCAAAACATCAGCATAAGCAACACCAACACGTGGAGTCCTCAATTCAACTATTTTCTTAGCATCAAAATACGACATATTTTGGTTTACTCTCACTGTCTGGCTTTCTTTTTCCTTTACCCACTGTGGACATGATCGAAAATATGATGGATGTGTGCCATCACAATTGACACACTTCTCGGGTGCTTTGCAATTAGCACTATCATGTCCAGTACCTGCACAACGTGCACATATTTCCGTTTCCCCACGGCACGCTGTTTGAGAGTGACCAAATTTCTGGCACTTGAAACAGCGAAGTGGGTTCGGAATATACGGACGAACATGGCAATTCAGATAGCCGGCTTTTACGTGCGACGGTAAAGTGGGTAAGTCAAAAGTTAGGATCAAATGCTTAGTGGGGATGATATTCCCATCTCGTCGTATTGTTATGCGGTGGACGGCCGAAACGTGTTGATCACGTAGGTGATCAAGAATCTCGTCCTCCGCTGTATGGTAAAGGTCCGACTCGGACACAACACCACGAGATTTATTAAGCGATCCATGAGCTGTAACAGTTACAGGGAACGTTCCAAAATTGACGATTTTTGATATGTTCTTAGCTTGTTGCTCATTGCGGACTTCCACTAACAGATCTCCAGACTTCAGTTTTTTAACTGAAGCTGTATCACCAACGAAAGATTGCAATGTTTTCTCAATTAGAAAAGGGGACACCTTTTCAAAAGAACCCTCCACTCTATGTACAATAAAAAATTTCTGAACGATTTCATTTGGTGAAGAAACATGTCTCTGGTGCTCCCCACTAGGGGGAGAAGAATTTAAAGAAGTACTTTCCATGAAAGTAGTGAAACAAAATTCAGGCACTAGAGTCCCACCCACCATGGAGTCCTCGATATCGGGGATAGTGCATACCGGCAAGCAATAAAATAAGAAAGGAAAAGAAAACATCAACTAAACTATTGCGCACGGCATAACACTACCGGGCTGTCCAGTACCTATACGCGAACGACTCATCCCTGTAGAAGCCTCCACCCTTAACGAGGTTCCCAGCAGATGAGCCGGACGCTTGATCCCTAGCCGCCGACGAAGTCGGACGACCAGCCGATTGATACACACGGGACCAATGTGCACCTCCCGTTTATCTGAAGCAAGGGCCAAAGTAGTGTATTGGGACAGTATGTCGCCCCTCAACTACCAGGATCCCCCTTTCCAGAGACACGGGTCTCCACGCACGGCAAACACGTGGGTGATTAAATGCCCGAGAGAAGCTGATGGCAACAGAGCGGCACTAAGCTTCTCAAGGGGAGCCCTCACCTCAGATGAGGTAATCACAATGAGGGAAAGAAGAGAAAACAAACGATAAATATAAAACCCAAAATGAGAAGGTACAAACAGACGAAGGGTTAGATCACTGGGGAACCTCGGGGTTGTGAAGCCCGTGTTTACTTAAAGAAAGTAAACCCCCTGAGGGGTGCATTAGGAAGGATGTTACCAGTGGTAATACAGTGTCTGGAGGAGTATGTCTTTTTATTGCTCATAATTACCCCAGCACTGCAATTACACTACGCACATCTCTGCAGGCTGTGGCTGCGAGACTTCATTTACAGTCCCTTCTCACAGTCTGTTGCCTATACCTACCGCCACATGCTATCATCCGTCACCCCTCAGGGGGTTTACTTTCTCAAAGTAAACACGGGCTTCACAACCCCGGGATGCCCCAGTGATCTATCCCTTCTTCTGTTTTACCTTCTTTTTTGGTTTCTGTATTTATTGTTTGGCTTCTCTTCCTTCCCTCGTTGTGGTTACCTCTTCAGAGGTGAGGGCTCCCCTTGAGAAGCTTTCTGCCGCTCTGTTGCTATCAGCTTCTCTCGGGGATTAAATCACCCACGTGTTTGCCGTGCGTGGAGACCCGTGTCTCTGGAAAGGGGGATCCTGGTAGTTGAGGGGCGACATACTGTCCCAATACACTACTTTGGCCCTTGCTTCAGATAAACGGGAGGTGCACATTGGTCCCGTGTGTATCAATCGGCTGGTCGTCCGACTTCGTCGGCGGCTAGGGATCAAGCGTCCGGCTCGTCTGCTGGGAATCTCGTTAAGGGTGGAGACTTCTACAGGGACGAGTCGTTCGCGTATAGGTACTGGACAGCCCGGTAGTGTTATGCCGTGCGCAATAGTTTAGTTGATGTTTTCTTTTCCTTTCTTATTTTATTGCTTGCCGGTATGCACTATCCCCGACATTGAGGACTCCATGGTGGGTGGGACTCTAGTGCCCGAATTTTTGTTTCATACTTTCATGGAAAGTAACACTTTTTCTTCTTCTCCCTCTCCAGGGGAGCATAATGGACATGATTCTTTAAATTGCCTTACGGCGAAATTCTTTATAGTAAAACGAAAGGAGGGATCCTTTGAGAAGGTTTCTCCTTTTTTAATAGAAAAAACATTGAAAGCTTTTGTGGGAAATACAGTTTCTGCCAAAAAACTAAGGTCTGGAGACCTCTTAGTAGAAGTTCTGAACAATACTCAGGGCAAAAACATTCTAAAAATGGAATCCTTTGGAACATTTCCTGTGAGTGTAGCCCCCCATGGCTCTCTCAACAAATCTCGTGGCGTTATTTCGGAATCCGACCTCTACCATACACCCGAGGACGAGATTCTTGAACATCTGCTTGACCAACAAGTTTCTGCTGTACACCGAATAACAATAAGGAAAGAGGGAAATATTCTCCCAACTAAACATCTGATACTGACTTTTGATTTGCCAACTCTGCCAACACACGTGAAGGCCGGATATCTTAACTGTCGTATCCGACCATACGTACCAAATCCACTTCGCTGCTTTAAGTGCCAGAGATATGGACATTCCCAAACGGCTTGCCGCGGGAAAATTGAAATCTGTGCACGCTGTGCAGGAAGTGGTCATGGTAGTTCTGGATGCACTGCACCTGAAAAGTGTGTCAATTGTGAAGGAGCACATACATCTTTCTTCCGCAAATGTCCCAAGTGGATAGATTAGAAAGAAATACAAACCGTCCGTGCTAACCAAAACTTGACATACTTTGAGGCAAAAAAACAGGTTGAAGCCCGGACTCCCCGTGTTGGCGTTTCATACTCCGATGCTTGTAAAAAGTCAGTATGCAGTAAAAGTACACAGACGGAGACTATTTCTTTGCCACTTGCCAAGTTACCCCAAAGGGCGTCTTCTTCAGATTCCATCAAAAGACCGTTTCTGATTAAGAAATCTCTTGCAAAGTCGAAGGCTTTGCAAACGATGAAATTAAAATCTGCAAAGGGTGTTTCTATTAGAGGGAAACCTGCTAACCCTTTTCACATCCTTGGCTCAATTAGAGATGCAGATGAGGTGAATTTACACCCATCTGATGATGATGAGATCCTAGAAGAAGATCCTGACCCCCCTTTAAGATTTTCTTTTAATAATTAATGGCTTCTTTTGTTTCTTGGAATTGTCGCGGTTTTAGGTCTAGGAAGGATGATGTTAAGAACATTATTTCAACTTACCATCCAGCATGTTTGGCACTTCAAGAAACTTTCTTGAAGGATCCATATAATTCAAAGATCCGTGGGTATAGTTGTATTAGAAAAGATGTTACCCGTAGTAATACAGTGTCTGGAGGAGTATGTCTTTTTATTGCTCATAATTACCCCAGCACTGTACTCACACTGCGCACATCTCTACAGGCTGTGGCTGCGAGACTTCATTTACAGTCCCTTCTCACAGTCTGTTGCCTATACCTACCGCCACATGCTATCATCCGCCAAGAGGAGCTGAATGACCTTATTGATCAGCTTCCAGCACCATTTTTACTGCTCGGTGACTTTAATGGACACAGTACTATGTGGGGTAATGACAATACGAACCCTCGTGGGAGACAGATTGAAAAACTGCTATCTGATCACTGTCTCTGTCTCCTGAATAATGAGGAGAAAACATATTTCCATGAACCCACTAGAACATTCCATTCACTTGACTTAGCCATTTGTTCCCCTATACTTTTTCCATATTTGAATTTTGCTGTTGGAAGTGATCTACACAACAGTGATCACTTCCCTGTCCTCATTTCGCATGCAGGTGGTAGTGGCGTGGCCAACCGTCTACCTACTTACAAATACCACATGGCGAATTGGGACAAATATACTGAGTTGGCTGTTATAACGGGAGCAATGGTGGACAGTCAGGATGTTGATACTGCTGTCCAAAATGTCACTGAAGCAATTTTAAAGGCTGCTGACTCCTCTATTCCTAAGACTTCACCCCCCTCGGGGGCTCACATCTTGTGAGTACGGGCTTGGCGAACCCGAGGTACCCTAGCTGGGCCTAGCATTTTCTTTTCTTTCCTTTTTTGTTAGGCCCTACCGTATGTACTGTTTCATTACTTTTGGTTTTGTTCATTTATTTGATTCCATATTTTGTTATACGTTTTCGCTTTAGTTTCTTTTTGTGTTTCTGGGTTTAGTTATCTTACGTATATTTCTGAGTTTAGTTTATTGTACTTGCATTTTTGAGTTCATTTTTATTAGTTTTTGTTGGATTTTACCAACCCACGTGTTTGCCGTGCGTGGCGTCCCGTAAGGGGGAGAATGGGATCCTGGGGTTACCTTGCGCAGGATTCACATGGTTGGGTCCTCGCATGCGTGCCCTTTGGCCCAGGATTCACTGTAGACGGGTGGCAGGAGGTAGCCCCCTTCTGTCAATCGGCTAGTGGTGTAAGTTTCGTCTTCACTGCTTAGGGTTAGCATTGCGGTTAGGGTTGCCCTGCGGATCAACAACTCGAAGCCGTAATGCTATATCTCGATGCTATCCCTAGGACCCCAAGGGTCTTCCCTTGTTGGGCTCTGTGATGGGCGGGGACGCATCGGGACGAACTTCATAAATTAAATATGGAACCTTCTCTTTCTAATGGCATGGGTGAAGCCCCAATTCACCCAAAATCTATCAAAGTCAACACTAACACTACAAAACGTCCATCTGATAATACACTTGCAGAAAATGAATTAAAAAAACTTTCAATAACCTTACCTACCTTTTACATTATTCAATCATCTGATCCTACCTTTAAAACCAAGTCTCCATTCTTCATCCAGAAAGCTGTTCAAGGGGCGATTGGGGAACCAAAATCTGTAAAACGACTACGTTCAGGGGACTTGCTAATTGAAGCTGCTAATCCCCTGCAATCCCAATCCCTTAACAAACTTAACACACTTGCCACTATACCTGTAACATCAATGCCTCACAAAACTCTGAACAATAGCCAAGGAGTTATTTCTGAAACCGATCTCCAGTATGTAGATGAGGACGAACTCGTCTCTGAGCTCTCGAGCCAGGGCGTGATTCGTGCTCATCGCATTACCATAAAAAAGCAAGACAATATCCTAAAAACCAAACACGTTATCTTAACATTCAATACCCCTGTCCTACCACCTAATATCAAAGCCGGATATCTGAACTGCCCAGTCCGCCTATATATCCCGAATCCGTTGCGCTGTTTTAAGTGTCAACGGTTCGGGCATTCTAAGAACAGCTGCCATAGGCCGGACACATGTGCGAAATGTGGTAGCGCTGAACACGCCGATCGGGATTGCACCGCAGATGCCCATTGTGTAAACTGCAATGGTGCACACCCTGCGTTTTCCCGATTGTGCCCCGAATGGGAGCACGAAAAAGAAGTTCAGCGAGTTAAATCCACACGCAATGTGTCCTACGCTGAGGCAAGGGCCCTGGTTCCGAAAAAAACATCTTCAACCGGTCAAAAAACTTACTCAGCTGCAGTTCAGCCCAAATCCGTAAATAGCATTTGTACCCAGACCAGTCTCTCCTATCCTTGCCAATTCCAAACTTCTAGTACATCTAAATCCATTAATTCCACTAAACCCAAAACTGTAACCACTGGAATCCAAACTAAACTAGTCAGTAAATCTGTTATAGCTCAACAAACTGTATCTCCTCAAATTACAATAGCTAAACCAACAACAAAATCCTCAACTAAACCCGGAGAAACCCTTAAGCTTAAGGTTCTCTCCAAAAACAAAAAAAAAGCTGAACTTGGAAACAATCCATTGCACTTATCACAGAAAATTAATAAATTAAAATCAGATTTATCATCGGATGAAGATGCCATTTCAGGCTTATCTGATTCCGGTGAGATGGATATAGAAGCTGGTTTGGAGACTCCTTTTAATCTCCAACCTAGGAGCAAGTCGAAAGAAAGGGGTACTGAAATTATTAAATCTTAAAATTCAGTCTCCTTTCTTGGAATTGTCGCGGTTTCCACCACAATTCGGTAGACATCAAACATCTAGTTGATGAACATAAACCTGTTTGTATCTGTTTGCAAGAGACGCTCTTGAAGCCTTTTCAGAGCTCTCTTGTTAGGGGATATAGTCCTCTCCGGAAGGACTATATCAGTGGCGACAGAGCTAGCGGTGGTGTTGCTATATTTACATCCAATAGCAGTCCATCCACCCCGCTATCGCTCACGACCACCTTACAAGCTGTTGCTGTCAGAGTCGCCACACAAAATAAATTAATTACTATCTGTTCCATTTACCTTCCCCCTAATCTAAACATCAGACAAACAGATTTAAACAGGCTTTGTGGACAGCTTCCTCCCCCTTTTATTATAATGGGGGACTTTAATGGCCACAATCCTCTTTGGGGTAGCCCAGACATCAATAACCGTGGAAGGCAAATCGAGAAGTTAATAACAGACCAACATCTCTGTGTTTTTAATAATGGGCAACATACCTACTTCCACGCCCCATCGAGGACTTTTCACGCCATCGATCTCGCCCTGTGTTCACCATCTCTTTTTTCTGATTGGACTTTTCTTGTGGAAAATGATCCTTTTCATAGTGATCATTTTCCTATGGTCCTTAACCATATAGGAGGTGCATCTACTCCTGTGATCCTCCAACCCCGATTCATCATCGAACGGGCGGATTGGGACATGTTTTCTTCTGTCGTTTCTCTTTCTGACGAGATGGTGGACCAGGATGACATCGATGTAGCTGTACAATCTGTCACCAACGCCATTATTGAAGCTGCCCACCTTGCTATACCTGTATCATCAACAAAACTACCGAAACAATCCAAACCGTGGTGGAACCAAAACTGCAGACTTGCCCATAAAAAACAAAAAAAAATTGTGGGGTATTTTTCGCAGGTCCCCCACTATGACAAATCTTGTCAACTTAAAACGGGCACGAGCTGAGGCGCGTCAGATCCGCCGCCGAAGCCAGAGGGATTCTTGGAGGAATTATGTTAGCAGCATAACTTCCTCAACGTCTTCCAAGAGGGTCTGGAACAAGGTCAATAAGATCAAGGGCCGTTATCCCAACTACTCTATCTCCATCTTAGAGAACCATCTGGGAATTGTTTCAGACCCGAAGGATATTGCCGATACTCTTGGAGATGCATTCGCCGAGGTATCGAGCAATTCCAATTATAAAGAGCCGTTCGCATCATATAAGCTTCGAGCTGAGAGAACAAAGTTAAATTTTGTTTCTGCTTCTTCGGAAGGTTATAATTCCGAATTTACTTTTGCTGAGTTGATGCAAGCATTATCTGGTTCCAACAATTCTTCTGTTGGGCCAGACAACATACATTATTCAATGCTTAAACATCTCCAGCCTCTCCAGCTCAAGCTTATATTGAAACTGTTTAACCGTATTTGGCAAGAAAATACGTTTCCTTCCAACTGGCAACGAGCTCTAATTATACCAATTGTAAAACCTGGCAAAGACCCCAAGAATCCGTCTAGTTATCGCCCAATTGCATTAACTAGTTGTTTTTGCAAACTCCTAGAAAAACTGGTTAATGCACGTCTTTTATTTTATTTAGAATATAATAACTGCCTGTCTCGGTTCCAGAGTGGTTTTCGTCGTGGACGAAGCACTATTGACAACTTGCTCCTCCTCGAAACTTCAATTCGGGAGGCTTTTGTCAAGCGGAACCATTTGGTATCTGTATTCTTTGACATGGAGAAAGCGTATGATCGTACTTGGAGATATGGTATACTCAAGGACCTACATGATTTAGGTCTGCGAGGAAATCTACCGCTATTTATTGAAAACTTTTTAAAACGAAGAATCTTCCAAGTACGAATAAACTCAATATTATCTGACGAGTTCATACAAGAACAAGGTGTCCCCCAGGGAAGTGTGTTGAGTTGCGCACTGTTCATCGTCAAAGTCAACAGCCTTTTGTCCTGTCTACCTCCATCTGTGTCAGGGACGTTGTTTGTTGACGATTTTCAAATGTCTTGCGCCTCAACGAATATGTCACTCATAGAGAGACAGCTTCAGCTGGCTATCAGGAGAATCTCAGACTGGGCTAACCAGAACGGGTTTACGTTTTCAGCTGAAAAAACCGTTGCCATGCACTTCTGCAGGAAACGTGAGCTTCACAATGACCCAGGGATTTATTTAAATGGAGTTCAAATACCCATTGTCTCAGAAACCAAATTTCTCGGTATAATATTTGACTCTAAGCTCACTTTCCTGCCACATATCAAACATCTAAAACTGAAGTGCAATAAAGTCCTGAATCTCCTGAAAGTTCTCTCTAACACTTCCTGGGGAGCTGACACAACCTCCATGTTAAAGATATACAGGTGCCTGGTCCGTTCCATACTTGACTACGGCTCGGTGGTGTACGGATCAGCCAGAAAAACGGCTCTAATGCTCCTGGATCCTGTTCACCATTCAGGTCTCAGGATCGCATCAGGAGCATTTAGTACATCACCGGTGCAAAGTTTATACGTGCTTTGTCGGGAAGCCTCTCTGGGGCTGAGACGGGATAAACTTTCTTTAAAATTCTATTTTAAAGTAAAAAATCATCCATCTCATCCTCTTTTAGACCATATTTTTAACCCTCTTTATCATCGACTTTTTAACGCACGCCCATCATGCATTCCATCTTTTTCATTGAGAGTCAAATCCATTCTCTCATTTCACAATATTGACAATTTTAAAGTTCGCCCCATTTCATTCTCCATTCCACCCTGGCATTCTCATCAAATTGTTGTTTTGAATATATTTAACAATTTTAAAAAAAGTGATACACCCGACATAATATTTACAAATTTATTTTACTGTCATAGATGTAATTTTTCCAATTTTAAGTCAGTATATGCGGATGGGTCTAAAAGTCAGGGGCATGTAGGAGCTGCTGCAGTTCATGACAATATCATCATGTCTCGAGAACTGCACCATAGCAGCTCCGTTTTCTCAGCTGAGTCCCTGGCTATTCTCTTGGCCTTGCAGTTTATTTTAAAGCAAGGCCATGGTCAGTGGATTATTTACACAGATTCCAAAAGCTGTTTAGACGCACTAAATAATCCACTGAACCAGACCCATCCTTTTATTCTAGAAATTTTAAAAACTCACATCATTCTATGTGAAAGAAATTTTAAAGTCCTTTTTTGTTGGATCCCAGGTCATGTGGGGATCATGGGTAATGAACGCGCAGATTCCATCGCACGATCAGCAAGTGGACCTAGGAGCACTTGGCTCTGCCCTGACGACGCAATAAAAGCTTGTGACACTGCTCTGTCTCTCACTTGGCAGGCCATGTGGGATGCACAGACAGCTAACAAGCTGCGTTCGTTTCAGCCCTTAATTTCCGGATTCGCGCCCATCCAGCAATCCCGGAAAAGGGAAGTGCTCCTAACACGCCTTAGAATTGGTCACACTCGTTTTACCCATGTGCATCTTTTGCTGGCAGAAGATGCCCCCACATGTAATACCTGTGGAGTTATATTTTCAGTTTTTCATGTTTTAAATGAATGTCGATCTTTTAATACGTCCAGACAGCAGTATTTTAATACCAATCATCCTCCACTTTCATCTATTTTATGTTCACCTCCTCACAACAATCTTTTTAAATGTTTATACGCCATTGGATTTTACCACCTCATTTAAATATTTGCGTCATCTTATCTTTGATTTTTTAATTTTTAAATATTAACAATGATTTACTTTTAATGTATTTTAAAACTGATTGACGAATTGTTGGCGCAGTATGGCCCATGTGTTGCCCTTGCGCCGTTAAACTCCACTCAACCAACCAACCAACCTAAGACTTCACCTAAAACATTGCGGCATTGTAAACCATACTGGAATGCAGAATGTCAGTCTGCATACAAGAAACAAAAGAAGCTATGGGGTATCTTCCGCAGATATCCAACTACAGGAAACCTTATCGCCTTTAAAAAGGGAAAGGCAGTTGCTCGTAAGGTTAGACGTCAGAGTCAAAAGGATTCTTGGATAAGTTATGTCTCTTCGATTACATCTAAAACATCAAGTAAACAGTTGTGGAAGAAGGTTAGAGCAGCCAACGGTTTGTATCCGGAGTATTCTTGCCCGATACTTCAAACCGGAGCTGCTGTGTTCTCTTCCCCTGAAGATATTGCTAACCTTATCGGTGAAACTTTTGAAAGTGTATCCAGTTCCGATTCTTATAGTCCTACATTTTTAGTGACTAAGAATCGCGCTGAACGGACTGGAATTAATTTCAAAAGCAATATTGAATATTCCTACAACTGTGAACTTAAGATGTATGAATTGAAGAGTGCTTTATCTAAAGCACATAACACCAGTCCAGGTCCAGATGGGATCAGTTACCAAATGCTTCGCCATTTAAGTCCAGATTCTCTTTTTAACATCCTTTTTCTCTTTAATCGAATCTGGAAGGAGAATATCTTTCCTACCTTGTGGCGGGAAGCTACTGTAATCCCCATTCTGAAACCTGGAAAGGATCCCAAGGATCCTCTGAACTATCGACCGATAGCCTTAACGAGCTGAATCTGTAAGACCTTTGAACGCATTGTAAACGCCCGACTCTCTTACATGTTAGAAAAAGATGGATGTATTTCACCTTTCCAGAGTGGATTCCGACGAGGACGGTCCACTCTTGATAACATCGTGAAACTAGAAACAGATGTTCGCAATGCCTTTGTGCAGAGGAATCATCTAGTTTCAATCTTTTTCGACATTGAGAAGGCGTATGATCATACGTGGCGACATGGTATCCTGCAAACCTTATTTAATTTTGGTTTCAGGGGTAATCTACCTCTTTTTATTCAAAACTTTTTATCATCCCGGGTTTTTAGAGTTCGTATTGGAACTTCATTTTCTAATTATTTTAATCAATCTGAGGGAGTCCCTCAAGGTTGTGTTTTAAGCGTCACCCTTTTTAACCTTCACATTAGCAACATCCTTCATGTCCTTTCACCCTTTGTTCATGGAACTTTGTATGTTGATGATTTGCAAATCTCATGTCAAGGATCAAACATGCGCTTAATTGAACGTCAATTACAAACTGCTGTTAACAGACTTGTAGAATGGTGTGACAAAAACGGCCATAAACTGTCACCATCTAAAAGCAGTTGCATCCACTTCTGTAGGAGGAGGGGTCTTCACCCTGACCCTGAAATCCACATACGTAACACGCCCATCCCTGTTGTCAATCAGATAAGGTATCTGGGAGTCATTTTTGACAATAAGATGAATTTTCTCCCACATATATTGTCCTTGCGCAAGAAGTGCGATAAATCGCTTAATATCCTCAAAGTACTCTCAAATACATCTTGGGGTGCTGATCGCACTTCTTTGCTGCGTATTTACAATTCGGTTATCTTATCCCGTATTGACTACGGATGCGTTGCGTATGGGTCTGCAGGAGTATCCCTTCTACGAAGATTGGATACTGTCCATCACACTGCTGCCCGTATTTGTTCAGGTGCATTTCGCACTTCACCCATTGAAAGTCTGTTGACAGAGTGTAGTCTATTTCCACTTGACTTGAGACGTAAAAAATTAAGCGCCAACTACTATTGTAGAATTATGTCTGATCCTTTTCACCCTTTACGTAAGTTGAGACTTGATGCTTATCTTGGTAGGTTATATGATGCTCGTCCATCTAACATCCGACCACTTTCTGAAAGAGCGAAATCCATCTTGATGGATGCAGCTCTAAGTGACGTAGTTACCCAAACATTTATCACTGAATCCTTTCCACCGTGGGATATTCCATCTATCCACTTTCTCAATCCATTTGCGATGTATTGCAAGGCAGACACTGCCCCAGAAATTTTGCAACAAATCTTTTGTGATCACCGCTCTCAGTATGCTGACTATGAAGCAGTTTTTACTGATGGATCCAAAGCAGGTGAACGTGTTGGCTGTGGTACTGTGTCCGACACATCCACAGTCGCTTTTACACTTCATAAATCCTGCTCGGTTTTCACTTCTGAGATGACAGCAATTTCTTGTGCACTGCTGCATATCTCACTCTGCCACAATCGCAAATTTTGTGTGTATACTGACAGTTTAAGTTCTTTGTCAAGTCTGGAGCAGGTTAAAACCAATAGTCATCCACTTGCTTTTGACATTTTGTCAAAGTTACACACACTTGAGAGGAAAGGATTTACTATATTATTCTGCTGGGTACCTAGTCACATGGGAATTTCAGGCAATGAATTGGCTGATTCTGCTGCTAAAGCGGCTTCAATCCCGCTGCAGCAGCCTGTTCCCTACCAAGATATTAAGACATCAATTCACAAGTTCATATTATCCTTACGTCAAGAAACATGGGATTTGCAGGTTAATAACAAACTTCATTTCATCAAAAATCATCTTCGTAAATGGCCAGTTAATCCTATGCGTCGGACAGATGTCAAACTGACTCGTCTGCGCATTGGTCATACCCGTTTGACGCATCGACACCTATTGCTGGGAGAAGATCCACCTGTTTGCGATACTTGTCGTTGCGATCTTTCTGTGGCTCATATTTTAATTTCTGGTCCAAAGTTCCAGTCACATCGTCTTAGGTTTTTTAAATGTACCAGTTTAAATCTTCAAGATTTGATTGGGGAAACTCCCCATCCAAATCTTTTTGCATTTTTAAGATCAATCGGGTTTTTAAATCACATCTAGTGTTTTAAACATAGCCATTTTTAAAATTTTATTAACTTCTTCATTTTAGAAATGTGATTTTAACATTCTTAAATTATATTCTGTCACCTCTCATCATATTTATAATTCATCTTCCATCCTAGTTTTTCTTTTATCTTTTGTTTTGGCGCAGCATGGCCCTTGTGTTGCCTTTGCGCCATAAAACCTCAATCAATCAATCAACCAGATTTTTTGTCGTCTCAGGTGTAATTTGAGACCATGCAAGCTCTATTGCCTTCTTTAGGGTTTCCTTACTTGTTACCGATTGCTCCCGAACTCTCCTATCAACATCCTCCCAAAGGTGCTCGATGGGATTAAGGTCTGGGGACTGTGGTGGCGAATGGAGCTGTTTAGGCGTTTTATAGAGTAGCCATTCCTTAACAATCTTAGCTGTATGTTTTGGGTCGTTGTCTTGCTGGAAGACAAAGTTGTTCCCAAGTCCCAATTTTCAAATCGATGGAAGTAGATTGTCTTGCAAAATCTTCAGGTATTCAAATCGATTCATTATGCCATCGATAAACACAAAATTGCCCACTCCAGCGGCCGACATTGCTCCCCAAACCATAACACTGCCTCCACCGTGTTTCACAGATGGAGTCAAATTCTCGGGATTCATTTCTGTGTTTTTTTTCCTCCAGATTTTTCCGCGGCCATCACTCCCGAATACGTTGAACTTACTCTCGTCTGTAAAAACAACTGTTTTCCAAAAATTAAAATCTTGGTCAATATGTGCAGAAGCAAAATCAAGTGTCTTTTGTTTGTTAGTAGATGAAATGAACGACTTTCGTCTAGAAACTCTACCATTATAGCCGGCTGATCGAAGAATTCTACGAACAGTTTCTCGATGCACTTTCTTTCCACTAGCTGTTGCAATTTGATTCGCTAATTTTGGAGCACTAATTTTCAGATTTTTCTTCACTTTTCTTACTATGGTTCTTGCATCACGATCTTTAAGCTTCCTTGGACGACCACATCGATATTTGTTAAGCACATTTCCACGCATAACATAATTTCTGTAGATTGTTTGAACAGTTGACCGACTTTTTTTTGCAATTTCTGCATAAGATTTCTTTTCACATTTCATTCTTACGATCATATTTCGAAGTTCTAAAGATGTTTCCTTTCCCTGACTCATTTTGTTGAAGTTACAATGTCAAAAAATCTCGGGAAATGAAGATTAGAATAGATAACTAAACATGTAACCTCAAACTAAGACAATCTTCCAAAATAACTTCGTATGCAAATTTTTTTCCGTCCGCCAATCAGGTGTATGCAGACTTTTGCGACTTGATAATTACTATACAAATCACAATTACCTAGAAATTATTATTTCTGAATATTTTTATTATGGAAAACAAATTTTTTAGAGAAAACTGAAGGAGTGATATGATTTTTAAAATTGAAATTTAATTGCCTTTTGAGAAACCTTTATTTTGATCAGTGTATGTAGATTTTTGTGACTGACTGTACATTATCGTGGACTGCCTTTACAAAGGATTTGTTTGTCACCCCAGGATTAATTTGATTTTGCGTGGTTAAATTAATAATTCTCTTGGATGATGAACTGGGCACAACAAGAATTTTCACATCGGACAATGGAACACAGTTTCCAGATGTGGTAGATTTTATTTCTGCATTGACAAGTAATTTTCTGTAGGCAGCACGAAACTGACGAGCAGTCGGATTGTCGTTACTGCCTCCATGAAACCGAATTGAAGAGAATAACAATTCAACATGGTCTTGGCTAACTTTGTAAAGTGGAAAATAAATCAAAGGTGGGTTCTCGCAGGTAATCATCTCCTTGACAATGTATCGGAAGCTGCTTATGCATATAAGAAAGCCCAGGAAGCCCGTTTTTCTTTTTTGATTCCAAAATTAATGTGTCATTGCGACTTTCCCTTAAACTTAATATATATTCCTCAGCTTTATGCAAAAATTCAAAATAAGATTCAACATTAAATTTTGAAACAGCCTTTTTAAAGCCGTGCTGTTTATTTGATCTGGAATTTAAAATGTCAAACAAAGTGTTAAACAATCTTAAGAACTCAACAGTGACCTCACTTCCTTTAAACTCTTTCAAATTAAGTTTGACATTACAATATTCAATTGGCCGACCAAACGGTATAGTGGTTAGCGTGCTATCTTCTAGACCGCGAGGTTGCGGGTTCGAGTCCCGTGTTGGCATGGGTGTTTGTAAATGTATGTTGGCTTGTCTAATGACGAATGTTTCGGCGCATTATAGCCCTCGTGATGCTGACGGCGCCAGATAATCTGAATACAACCAACCAACCAACCAACAATATTCAATTGCATCAGCAACACTTAAACTAAATAATTGAGCAGCTAGCTTAACTTTAATTTTTTGTTTTACAAACTTCAAATGCCCAGCTCTCAATTTATTCGCGATGTGAAGACCTTCGCTCTCTTGTAATTTGTGTAGTTCTTCAATATACCTCCAGTCTATAATTTCTGAAGAGAAGAGACTTTTTTTTATCTCCAAAGGTATTACGTACAAGTTTTAGCATATGTGGTGGGTCTAGAAAAATGACTACACTTTTTGCGGTATCACTAGGGTGAGGGAAGCAAGTTTTTAAACAATGCGTTTCATTCAAATTACACCCTAGTTGTTTGGCCATGCTAAAATTGCTAGAGAGTCCATCAAACGTAAGAGAGATAACATTTACATTATTTTGGTGCAACAAAGATTAACAATTCTTTATTAAAGTTTGTTTCTGTGCAGAAGCTATCCCATCAGACAAAAAATAACCTATGGGCAATTTCCAATGACTGTTCACACATACTAAAAGAAGTATGAAAGCTTCTTTGGCCAATGGCAGACTATCGTCATCATTAGAATCAAAGCATAAATTGATTAACCCATGAACTTGTTTCCCGTCAAACTCTGCTTGTTGACGAATAGCCATTTCATCCATTATTAGGGAAAAAAATAGCGGATGAGGAGTGTGGTTTATTTTTAACACCAAAGCATCGATTGCTTCTTGTGTAAACCCTGGTGCTCCATCAACATGCTGGTACCACCTGCTTAAAGTTCGCTGATGTGGCAGTGACAAACCAAAAGTTGTTCTAACATATTCATATTCTCTTCGTGAATAAAAGTGTAGAGTCAAAGCAAACGATCTTATTTCAGGTGAATATGTTTGAAGCACAGCCGACTTTTGAGCAAATGCCAGTTGTCGAGTGAAAAACTTCTTGTTGACAGAAGATACCGTAGACAAGACATGCAGAGCATCATCACCTAAGAAATTCTTATTTTGTAAATCTGACAACAAATATTTTAAGCTTGTAACTTTTTTTGCATAGCGACGAACTTTTTGCTGCAATACCTTTATTTTTTTGTTTTTGACATCAATGATGTTACCAAGCTCTTCTACTTTTTGCTTAAGACCTAATTTGCTAGGTGACTCCAAAGAAGGCTGTGGCAATGGTAGTTCTGTCTCCGTTGTGGCTAGCACTTGTTCTTCATCATAGTGGGAAAAACTGGAACTGGAAGGAGCCGGTTCAAAGATATTTCGGGATGCAGGAGGCTTTCTTTGTTTGACCACCTGGAAAATTCATGTGTGAGTAATTTCTATTGGGAATATTTTCAATGGCTAAGATGTAACGAACTATATTTTACGTAAACATATTTAAATATGACAAAAAGAAATTTGGAAGTAATTCATTCAACATAGGTCAAAATAAGATCTAACATTTAGTGCGTTTCTCCTAGAATTCACTTTCAATTAATTATTTTCTTTTTTCTTCGACGTTGTCAAATTTAAATAAAATGTCTAATAAAGATATTGTACAGTTCTAAACCAAAAAAAAAAAAAAAAAAAAAAAAAGCTAAACACGTGAAAGCTATGAAAATCGGTAAAAAACATCAGAATTCAAGCAATTTAAACAATTATACTTTATCGAGGGCCAAAAATCCTAACATTATTTCCCCTCGGGGGCTCACTTCTTGTGAGTACGGGCTTGGCGAACCCGAGGTACCCTAGCTGGGCCTAGCATTTTTCTTTTCTTTCCTTTTTCTGTTAGGCCCTACCGTATGTACTGTTTTGTTACTTTTGGTTCTGTTCATTTATTTCCCCTCAGGGGGTTTACTTTCTATAAGTAAATACGGGCTTCACAACCCCGGGGCTCCCCAGTGATCTATCCCTCCTTCTGTTTTACCTTCTTTTTTGGGTTCTGTATTTATTGTTTGGCTTCTCTTCCTTCCCTCGTTGTGGTTACCTCTTCAGAGGTGAGGGCTCCCCTTGAGAAGCTTTGTGCCGCTCTGTTGCTATCAGCTTCTCTCGGGGATTATATCACCCACGTGTTTGCCGTGCGTGGAGACCCGTGTCTCTGGAAAGGGGGATCCTGGTAGTTGAGGGGCGACATACTGTCCCAATACACTACTTTGGCCCTTGCTTCAGATAAACGGGAGGTACACATTGGTCCCGTGTGTATCAATCGGCTGGTCGTCCGACTTCGTCGGCGGCTAGGGATCAAGCGTCCGGCTCGTCTGCTGGGAACCTCGTTAAGGGTGGAGGCTTCTACAGGGACGAGTCGTTCGCGTATAGGCACTGGTTAACCCGAGAGAGTCATGCTGTGCGTAACAGTTCTGTTGATATTTTGTTTTCTTTTATGATTTTTGTTGCTTGCCGGCAGGCTCTATCCCCGATAATGAGGACTCCATGGTGGGTGGGACTCTAGTGCCCGAATTTTTTATCCCTACTTTCATGGAAAGTAAATCTACGATTTTTTCTCCCCCTAGTGGGGAGCAACAAAGACAAGTCTCTTCATCACATCCAAGTTCTCTGAAATTCTTTATTGTACATCGAGTGGAGGGTTCTTTCGAAAAGGTTTCTCCTTTTTTAATTGAGAAAGCTTTAAAATCGTTCGTTGGAGATACAGCTTCAGTCAAAAAACTGAAGTCTGGAGATCTGTTAGTGGAGGTCCGCAATGATCAACAAGCCAAGAGCATATTAAAAATCGACAATTTTGGAACATTCTCTGTAATTGTTACAGCCCATGGATCACTTAATAAATCTCGTGGTGTTGTGTCCGATTCGGACCTTTACCATACAGCGGAGGACGAGATTCTTGATCACCTACGTGATCAACACGTTTCGGCCGTCCACCGCATAACAATACGACGAGATGGGAATATCATCCCCACTAAGCATTTGATCCTAACTTTTGACTTACCCACTTTACCGTCGCACGTAAAAGCAGGCTATCTGAATTGCCAAGTACGTCCGTATATTCCGAACCCACTACGCTGTTTCAAGTGCCAGAAATTTGGTCACTCGCAAACAGCTTGCCATGGGAAAACGGAAATATGCGCACGTTGTGCAGGTATTGGACATGGTAGTGCTAACTGCAAAGCACCCGAGAAGTGTGTCAATTGTGATGGCACACATCCGTCATACTCTCGATCATGTCCACAGTGGGTAAAAGAAAAAGAAATACAAACAGTACGAGTAAACCAAAATAAGTCGTATTTCGATGCTAAAAAAATTGTTGAATTGAGGACTCCACGCGTTGGTGTTGCTTATGCTGATGTTTTGAAAAAAACATTCAGCAGCAAAAGCACACAAACAGACTCTCCTGTATCATCTCTCATTAAGTTACCTCAACGGTCATCTACAGAGGTTGTTAAACGACCAACGATTTTAAAGAAATCTTTAGCAAAATCAAAAGCTTTGCAGACACTGAAGCTGAAATCTGCCAAAGGGGGACCTTCTCGAGAGAAACCCTCTAACCCTTTTACTATCCTTCGTTCCTTTAGGGAGGCAGATGTGGTGAAACTTCACCCATCTGATGATGACGAGGATATTAGTGAAGATCCTGACCCCCCTTTTAAATTTGCATCAAGTAATTAATGGCTTCTTTTGTTTCTTGGAACTGTCGCGGTTTTAGGTCTAGGAAGGATGATGTGAAGAATATTATTTCACTTAACCATCCAGCATGTTTGGCCCTTCAAGAAACTTTCTTGAAGGATACTTATATATCTAAGATCCGTAGGTATAGCTGCATTAGAAAAGATGTTACCCGTAGTAATACAGTGTCTGGAGGAGTATGCCTTTTTATTTCTCATAATTATCCCAGCACTGTAATCACACTACGCACATCTCTACAGGCTGTGGCTGCGAGACTTCATTTACAGTCCCTTCTCACAGTCTGTTGCCTATACTTACCGCCACATGCTATCATCCGCCAAGAGGAGCTGAATGATTTGATTGACCAGCTTCCAGCTCCATTTCTATTGCTTGGTGACCTTAATGGACACAGTACTATGTGGGGTAATGATAATACGAACCCTCGTGGGAGACAGATTGAAAATATGTTATCTGATCACTGTCTCTGTCTCCTGAATAATGAGGAGAAAACCTATTTTCATGAACCCACTAGAACGTTCCATTCACTTGACTTAGCCATTTGTTCCCCTATACTTTTGCCATACATGAATTTTGCTGTTGGGAGTGATTTACATAATAGTGATCACTTCCCTATACTCATTTCGCACACAGGTAGTGGTAGCGTGAACATCCGTCTACCTACATACAAATACCACAAGGCGAATTGGGACAGATTTACTGAGTTGGCTGTTGTAACAGGAACAATGGTGGACAGTGAGGATGTTGATACTGCTGTCCAAAATGTCACTGAAGCAATTTTAAATGCTGCTGACTCCTCCATTCCTAAGACTTCACCTAGAACACTGCGGCACTGTAAATCATACTGGAATGCAGACTGTCAGTCTGCATACAAGAAACAAAAGAAGCTATGGGGTATCTTCCGCAGATACCCAACTACAGGAAACCTTATCGCCTTTAAAAAGGCTAAGGCATTTGCTCGTAGAGTTAGACGTCAGAGTCAGAAGGACTCTTGGATAAGTTATGTATCTTCAATTACATCCAAAACATCAAGCAAGCAGTTGTGGAAGAAGGTTAGAGCAGCCAACGGTTTGTATCCGGAATATTCTTGTCCGATACTTCAAACCGGAGCTGCTGTGTTATCTTCCCCTGAAGATATTGCTAACCTTATAGGTGAAACTTTTGAAAGTATATCCAGTTCCGATTCTTATAGTCCTGCTTTTCTTGTGACTAAGAATCGAGCTGAACGGACTGGAATTAATTTCAAAAGCAATATTGAATATTCCTACAACTGTGACCTTAAGATGTACGAATTGAAGAGTGCTTTATCTAAAGCACATAACACCAGTCCAGGTCCAGATGGGATCAGTTACCAAATGCTCCGCCCCCCTCGGGGGCTCACTTCTTGTGAGTACGGGCTTGGCGAACCCGAGGTACCCTAGCTGGGCCTAGCATTTTTCTTTTCTTTCCTTTTTCTGTTAGGCCCTACCGTATGTACTGTTTCGTTACTTTTGGTTCTGTTCATTTGTTTGGTTCCATATTTTATTATACGTTTTAATTCTTTAGTTATTGTATGGGTTGAATTATCTTACTTATAGTTCTGGGTTTCGTTTAGTTTACATAAATTTTTGGGTTCATTTATGTTTTGTTTCTTGTTGGATTTTTCCCAACCCACGTGTTTGCCGTGCGTGGCGTCCCGTAAGGGGGAGAATGGGATCCTGGGGTTACCTTGCGTAGGATTCACATGGTTGGGTCCTCGCATGCGTGCCCTTTGGCCCAGGATTCACTGTAGACGGGTGGCAGGAGGTAGCCCCCTTCTGTCAATCGGCTGGTAGTATATATTCCATCTTACTACCTAGGGTTAGCATTGCGGTTAGGGTTGCCCCGCGGATCACAACCCGAAACCGTAATGCTATATCTCGATGCTATCCCTGAGATCCCAAGGGTCTCCCCTTGTTGGGCTCTGTGATGGGCGGGGACGCATCGAGATGAATAACTTAAATTAAAATATGGAAACTAAAAAATCTCCCGGCCTTGGTGGAGCCTTTAATCCGCCAAACAAAACAAATCCTGCAAAACGACCATCGGATCAAACACCTGACGACAACAACGCAACTAATAAGAAACTTTCCACCAGTCTTCCTACCTTTTTCATTATTCAATCCACAGATCCATCATTTAAAACGAAGTCTCCCTTTTTTATTCATAAAGCTGTGCAAGGAGCAATTGGCGACGTTAAAACCATAAAAAGGCTGCGATCGGGAGATCTGTTAATTGAAACAGCTACTCCCCTTCAATCCCAATCTCTCAATAAACTTACAATGCTTGCAACCATACCAATCTCAACAACACCACACAAAAGTTTAAATAGCAGCCAAGGTGTAATCTCAGAACCAGACCTTCAACATGTTGATGAGGACGAGCTCGTCTCTGAACTCTCGAGTCAGGGCGTGACTCGTGCTCATCGCATTACCATAAAACGAAATAATGAAATATTAAAAACCAAGCATATCATTCTCACCTTTAATAGCCCTGTCCTGCCACCTAATATTCAAGCCGGATACCTGAACTGCCCCGTCCGCCTATATATCCCGAATCCGTTGCGCTGTTTTAAGTGTCAACGGTTCGGGCATTCTAAGAACACCTGCAATAGGCCGGACACATGTGCGAAGTGTGGTAGCGCTGACCATGCCGATCGGGACTGCACCGCAGATGCCCATTGCGTAAACTGCAATGGTGCTCACCCTGCGTTTTCCCGGTCGTGCCCCGAATGGGAGCGCGAAAAAGAAATCCAAACAATCAAATCCACTCGCAATGTGTCCTACGCTGAGGCAAGAGCACTGGTTCCTAAAAGAACCAGTCAAAAAACTTACTCAGCTGCAGTTCAGCCCAAACCATTAAATAGCTGTAGTACTCAGACAGATCTCTCATATCCTTGCCAATTCCAAACTTCTAGTTCCTCTAAATCCAATAGTTCAACCAAACCCAATACTGTAACAACTGCAATCCAAACTAAACTTGTCAGTAAATCTGTTAAAATTCAACCAACCAACCAATCTCAAACTACAATTGCTAAACAAGTAACAAAATCCACAACTAAACCCGGAGAAGCCCTAAAACTTAAGGTTCTCTCCAAAAACAAAAAAAACCCTGAACCTGAAAACAACCAATTGCCCTTGCCACAGAAAACTACAAAAGTAAAACCAAATCATAATAAATCAGATTCATCATCGGATGAAGATGCCATTTCAGGGTTATCAGATTCCGGTGAGATGGACGTAGAAGTGGGTTTGGAGACGCCTATCAATCTCCAACCTAGGAGCAGGTCAAGGGAAAGGCTGACAGATATTAATATATCTTAAAATTCAGTCTCCTTTCTTGGAATTGTCGCGGTTTCCACCACAATTCGGTAGACATAAAACATCTAGTTGATGAACATAAACCTGTTTGTATCTGTTTGCAAGAGACGCTCTTGAAGCCTTTTCAGAGCTCTCTTGTTAGGGGATATAGTCCTCTCCGGAAGGACTATGTCAGCGGCGACAGAGCTAGCGGTGGTGTCGCTATATTTACATCAAATAGCAATCCATCCACCCCGCTAACGCTCTCGACCAACCTTCAAGCTGTTGCTGTCAGAGTCGCCATACACCATCAATTAATTACTGTCTGTTCTATTTACCTCCCCCCTAATCTTAATATCAGACAAGCAGATTTAAACAGGCTTTGTGGACAGCTTCCTCCCCCTTTTATTATGATGGGGGACTTTAACGGCCACAATCCTCTTTGGGGTAGCCCAGACATCAATAACCGTGGAAGGCAAATCGAGAAGTTAATTACAGACCAACATCTCTGTATATTTAACAACGGGCAACATACATACTTCCACGCCCCATCGAGGACTTTTCATGCCATCGAT
This sequence comes from Linyphia triangularis, assembly GCA_963978545.1. Lineage (NCBI taxonomy): Eukaryota > Metazoa > Arthropoda > Arachnida > Araneae > Linyphiidae > Linyphia > Linyphia triangularis. The sequence continues at coordinate 35,818,386 of OZ021730.1, forward strand.
CTCGCCCTGTGTTCACCATCTCTTTTTTCTGATTGGGCGTTTTTTGTGGAAAATGATCCTTTCCACAGTGATCATTTTCCTGTGGTCCTAAACTACCAAGGACGTTTAAATACTCCTGTAATCCGCCAACCCCGATTCATCATCGAACGGGCGGATTGGGATATGTTTTCTTCTATCGTTTCTCTTTCTGACGAGATGGTTGACCAGGATGACATCGATGTAGCTGTGCAATCTGTCACCAACGCCATTATTGAAGCTGCCCACCTTGCCATACCTGTATCATCAACAAAACTACCGAAACAATCCAAACCGTGGTGGAACAAAAACTGTAGACTTGCCCATAAAAAACAAAAAAAATTGTGGAGTATTTTTCGCAGGTACCCCACTACGACAAATCTTGTCAATTTTAAAAGGGCACGAGCTGAGGCGCGTCGGATCCGCCGCCGAAGCCAGAGGGATTCTTGGAGGAATTATGTTAGTACCATAACTTCCTCAACGTCTTCCAAGAGGGTCTGGAACAAGGTCAATAAGATCAAGGGCCGTTATCCAAATTACTCTATCTCCATCTTAGAGAGCCATCAGGGAGTTGTTTCAGACCCTAAGGATATTGCCGATACTCTTGCCGATGCATTTGCCAAGGTATCGAGCAATTCCAATTACAAAGAGCCGTTCGCATCGTATAAGCTTCGAGCTGAGAGAACAAAGTTGAATTTCGCTTCTGCTTCTTCGGAAGGTTATAACTCCGATTTTACTTTGGCTGAGTTGATACAAGCATTATCTGGTTCCAACAATTCTGCTGTTGGGCCAGATGATATACATTACTCCATGCTTAAACATCTCCAGCCACTCCAGCTCAAGCTTTTATTGAAATTGTTTAACCGTATTTGGCGGGAGAATACATTTCCTGCTAACTGGCAGCGTGCTCTTATAATACCAATCGTAAAACCTGGTAAAGACCCCAAGAATCCCTCAAGTTACCGCCCTATTGCATTAACTAGTTGTCTTTGTAAACTCCTGGAGAAACTAGTTAATGCACGTCTTTTATTTTATCTTGAATATAATTACTGTCTATCTCGGTTCCAGAGTGGTTTTCGCCGTGGACGAAGCACTATTGACAACTTGCTCCTCCTCGAAACTTCAATTCGGGAGGCTTTTGTCAAGCGGAACCATTTGGTATCTGTATTCTTTGACATGGAGAAAGCGTATGATCGTACTTGGAGATATGGTATACTCAAGGACCTACATGATTTAGGTCTGCGAGGAAATCTACCGCTATTTATTGAAAACTTTTTAAAACGAAGAATCTTCCAAGTACGAATAAACTCAATATTATCTGACGAGTTCATACAAGAACAAGGTGTCCCCCAGGGAAGTGTGTTGAGTTGCGCACTATTCATCGTCAAAGTTAACAGCCTTTTGACCTGCTTACCACCATCAGTGTCAGGGACGATGTTTGTTGACGATTTTCAGATGTCTTGCGCCTCAACGAATATGTCACTCATAGAGAGACAGCTTCAGCTGGCTATCAGGAGAATCACAGACTGGGCAAACCAGAACGGGTTTACGTTTTCAACTGAAAAGACCGTTGCCATGCACTTCTGCAGGAAACGTGAGCTTCACAATGACCCAGAGATTTATTTAAATGGAGTTCAAATACCCATTGTTTCTGAAACCAAATTTCTTGGACTTATATTTGACTCTAAGCTCACATTCCTGCCACATATCAGACATCTTAAATTGAAGTGCAACAAAGTCTTGAATCTCCTGAAAGTTCTCTCTAACACTTCCTGGGGAGCTGATACCACCTCCATGTTAAAGATATACAGGTGCCTGGTCCGTTCCATACTTGACTACGGCTCGGTGGTGTACGGATCTGCCAGAAAATCGGCATTAATGCTCCTGGATCCTGTTCACCATATGGGTCTCAGGATCGCATCAGGAGCATTTAGTACATCACCGGTGCAGAGTTTATATGTGCTTTGTCTGGAAGCCTCTCTTGGGCTGAGACGGGACAAACTTTGTTTAAAGTTATATTTTAAAATAAAAAGTCACCCCTCTCATCCCCTTTTAGACCCCTCAGGGGGTTTACTTTCTATAAGTAAATACGGGCTTCACAACCCCGGGGCATCCCAGTGATCTATCCCTCCTTCTGTTTTACCTTCTCGTTTTGGTTTTGTATGTATAGTTTGGCTTCCCTTCCTTCCCTCATTGTGGTTACCTCTTCTGAGGTGAGGGCTCCCCTTGAGAAGCTTTGCGCCGCTCTGTTGCCATCAGCTTCTCTCGGGGATTATATCACCCACGTGTTTGCCGTGCGTGGAGACCCGTGTCCCTGGAAAGGGGGATCCTGGTAGTTGAGGGGCGACATACTGTCCCAATACACTACTTTGGCCCTTGCTTCAGATAAACGGGAGGTGCACATTGGTCCCGTGTGTATCAATCGGCTGGTCGTCCGACTTCGTCGGCGGCTAGGGATCAAGCGTTCGGCTCGTCTGCTGGGAATCTCGTTAAGGGTGGAGACTTCTACAGGGACGAGTCGTTCGCGTATAGGTACTGGACAGCCCGGTAGTGTTATGCCGTGCGCAATAGTTTAGTTGATGTTTTCTTTTCATTTCTTATTTTTTTGCTTGCCGGTATGCACTATCCCCGATATCGAGGACTCCATGGTGGGTGGGACTCTAGTGCCCGAATTATTATTTCTATTATTTGATGGCAACTAAAACTTCTTTCTTTTCTCCCCCTTGTGGGGAGCAACAAGGTCCTGCACTTACGGAAAAATATTTTATTGTAAAAAGATCTGAGGGCTCCTTTGAAAAGCTCTCTCCTTTTTTGATTGAAAAGACTTTAAAGTCAAACGTAGGAGATGTAGTCTCCGTTAAGAAACTGAGATCTGGCGATTTATTAGTTGAAGTCCGGAACGCTAATCAAGTCAATAGCATTTTAAAGATGGAAACTTTCGGTACTTTCCCAGTGACTGTGTCTTCACACACTTCACTTAATAAATCTAGGGGGGTTATATCTGAATCCGATCTCTATCATACATCTGAAGAAGAGATCTTGGATCATTTACGTGACCAGAAAGTTTCTGCCGTTCACCGGATAACCATCCGTAAGGATGGAAATATTGTCCCTACAAAACACCTAATACTGACCTTTGATATGCCAACTCTTCCAACACAAGTGAAAGCCGGGTATCTAAACTGCCGCATACGACCTTACATACCAAACCCACTTCGTTGCTTCAAGTGCCAGAGATTTGGTCATTCCCAAACGGCTTGCCGCGGGAAAATTGATATCTGTGCACGATGTGCAGGAAGTGGTCATGGTAGTTCTGATTGCACTGCACCTGAAAAGTGTGTCAACTGTGAAGGAGCACATACATCTTTCTCCCGAAAATGTCCCAATTGGATACAGGAGAAAGAGATACAAACTGTCCGTGCTAACCAAAATTTGACATACTTTGAGGCAAGGAAACAGGTTGAAGCCCGGACTCCTCGTGTTGGAGTGTCATATTCTAACGCTTGTAAAAAGTCAGTTAGCAGCCAGAGTACACAGACGGAGACTATTAATTTGCCACTTGCCAAGTTACCCCAACGGGCGTCTTCTTCAGATTCCATCAAAAGACCGTCTCTGATTAAGAAATCTCTTGCAAAGTCGAAGGCTTTGCAAACGATGAAATTAAAATCTGCAAAGGGTGTTTCTATTAGAGGGAAACCTGCTAACCCTTTTCACATCCTTGGTTCAATTAGAGATCCAGATGAGGTGAATTTACACCCATCTGATGACGATGAGATCCTAGAAGAAGATCCCGACCCCCCTTTCAAATTTTCTTTAAATAATTAATGGCTTCTTTTGTTTCTTGGAATTGTCGCGGTTTTAGGTCTAGGAAGGATGATGTTAAGAATATTATTTCAACTTACCATCCAGCATGTTTGGCACTTCAAGAAACTTTCTTGAAGGATCCATATAAATCAAAGATCCGTAGGTATAGTTGTATTAGGAAAGATGTTACCCGTAGTAATACAGTGTCTGGAGGAGTATGTCTTTTTATTTCTCATAATTATCCCAGCACTGTAATCACACTACGCACATCTCTACAGGCTGTGGCTGCGAGACTTCATTTACAGTCCCTTCTCACAGTCTGTTGCCTATACCTACCGCCACATGCTATCATCCGCCAAGAGGAGTTGAATGACCTTATTGATCAACTTCCAGTACCATTTTTACTGCTCGGTGACTTTAATGGACACAGTACTATGTGGGGTAATGCTAATACGAACACTCGTGGGAGACAGGTGGAAAAGTTGCTTTCTGATCACTGTCTCTGTCTCCTGAATAATGAGGAGAAAACCTATTTTCATGAACCCACTAGAACATTACATTCACTTGACTTAGCCATTTGTTCCCCTATACTTTTGCCATACTTGAATTTTGCTGACCAAGATATTAAGACATCAATTCACAAGTTCATATTATCCTTACGTCAAGAAACATGGGATTTGCAGGTTAATAACAAACTTCATTTCATCAAAAATCATCTTCGTAAATGGCCAGTTAATCCTATGCGTCGGACAGATGTCAAACTGACTCGTCTGCGCATTGGTCATACCCGTTTGACGCATCGACACCTATTGCTGGGAGAAGATCCACCTGTTTGCGATACTTGTCGTTGCGATCTTTCTGTGGCTCATATTTTAATTTCTGGTCCAAAGTTCCAGTCACATCGTCTTAGGTTTTTTAAATGTACCAGTTTAAATCTTCAAGATTTGATTGGGGAAACTCCCCATCCAAATCTTTTTGCATTTTTAAGATCAATCGGGTTTTTAAATCACATCTAGTGTTTTAAACATAGCCATTTTTAAAATTTTATTAACTTCTTCATTTTAGAAATGTGATTTTAACATTCTTAAATTATATTCTGTCACCTCTCATCATATTTATAATTCATCTTCCATCCCAGTTTTTCTTTTATCTTTTGTTTTGGCGCAGCATGGCCCTTGTGTTGCCTTTGCGCCATAAAAAGCCTAAACAAACAAACAAACAAACAAGCTATCATCCGTCAAGAGGAGCTGAATGATCTGATAGACCAGCTTCCAGCACCATTTTTATTGCTTGGTGACTTTAATGGTCACAGTACTCTGTGGGGCAATGATAATACGAATCCTCGTGGGAGACAGATCGAAAAGTTGTTATCAGATCACTGTCTCTGTCTCCTGAATAACGAGGAGAAAACGTATTTCCATGAACCCACAAGAACATTCCACTCACTTGATTTAGCCATTTGTTCCCCTGTGCTTCTGCCATACTTGAATTTTGCTGTAGGGAGTGATCTACATAACAGTGATCACTTCCCTATCCTCATTTCCCATACTGGTAATGGTAGGGTGACCAATCGCCTACCTACATATAAATACCATAGGGCAAATTGGGATAAATTTACCGAGTTGGCTATTGTAACACGAATAATGGTGAATAGTGAGAATGTTGATGCTGCTGTCCAAAATGTCACTGAGGCAATTTTAAATGCTGCTGACTCCTCCATTCCTAAGACATCACCTAGAACACTGCGGCACTGTAAACCATACTGGAATGCAGACTGTCAGTCTGCATACAAGAAACAAAAGAAGCTATGGAGTATCTTCCGCAGATACCCAACAACAGGAAACCTTATCGCCTTTAAAAAGGCTAAGGCAGTTGCTCGTAAGGTTAGACGCCAGGGTCAGAAAGATTCTTGGATGAGTTATGTCTCTTCAATTACATCCAAAACATCAAGCAAGCAGTTGTGGAAGAAGGTGTGGCGGCTCGAGCAAACTGATCTTGCTGCGCGTCAGTATTATTTGCGGCGCGTCAAAACAAAAAGAGCTGACCTTGTGAAACCCTCCTTCAAGAAGAAGAGCACATATGCAAATAAACTTCCCTATATAAGAAGATTCAAATGTTAGCTTTGCTCTCTTTCTCTGCCACGCCAGCCTGGGTGTTATGCTTCATCTGTCTAATCTGGAATGTCAAAAATGTTACCTTGCTAGAATTGATTTTAAAGTTTTAACTTAATAATTGTTTTTAAATAAAAATATAAAAAGTTCCGTAAGTTTTATCAATTCCTCATCCCAACACTCTACAGATTGGTGACTCTCGAAAAAGAACTTTTATCCTGGAGAAAAGCAGCTTTCTGATACCTTGGAGATTGGAGTGTTTGGTGAAAACTTAAACGTCGGAATTTTCTAAAAAGATGAATGAAAGTGGTAACCAAGATGAAAAGGTCGGAATACCAGAGCGCAGCAATGAGGACCATCATCCAAATATTTCAAGAATTGCTTTCCGGGCACCACCTTTCTGGAGCAAGAATCCAGCATTATATTTTGCACAAGTGGAAAGCCAGTTTATCACTGCTGGGATAACAACAGATGAAACTAAATTCAATACAATAGTAGCCAGCATCGACACAGAGGTTTTGTCCCACGTTTCTGACCTGATCATCAAACCACCGGCGACAGGGAAATACAACGCCTTGAAGAACAGATTAATTGCTGAATATGCGGATTCGGAGCAGAAGAAACTTCGTATGTTGCTACAAGAGCTACAGCTGGGAGACCAAAAGCCATCTCATCTACTCAGAAGAATGCGAGAAGTTGCTGGCGAGAAATTCGACGACGAGCTTTTAAAGTCGCTATGGGCACAACGTCTACCTACGCCAATTCAACAAATTTTGGCCAGTAGTAAAGGAGACCTGCAGGCAATGGCTGATATGGCTGAAAAGATACAAGAAGTCACTGATGGCCACCACAGCAATTTAGCCGCTGTTTCCAAATTGCCGAACCAAAACAGTGAGATCGCAGAGCTGAAAAATCAAGTTGCAAAATTGACCCAGATGGTGGAGAAGCTGAGCACAAGTACGCCACGTTCAAGATCACCTTACCGGCGATACGGTAATGCACCACGATCAAGTTCTCGTACCAGACGGAAATATGATCCTCAACTTAAGGTGTGCTGGTATCATCAAATTTTCCAAGACAGGGCCAGAAGGTGCAACGAACCTTGTGACTATGTTCCGGAAAACTAACAGGGCCAACACCTAAAGTCACCGGTGCAGTGCAAGGCCAACAGGTGCAAAGACTATTCCTCTTGGACAAATCATCAGGGTTAAGATTTTTGATCGATACAGGTGCTGATTGTTCGGTCTTACCTTTAAACCCCAATCATCGACACAAGACTCCAGACGAGTTGAAGCTGTTTGTCGCAAACGGAACTGTAATCCCGACTTATGGCGAAAAAATTTTGTCTTTAGATTTAAACCTAAGAAGGAACTTTACTTGGTCTTTCATCATTGCTAAAGTTAATCAACCAATTATCGGTGCAGATTTTTTGAGAAAATATGGTTTACTGGTTGATCTTAAAAACGGTCGCTTAGTCGATACTTTGACCCAGTTATCTACAAAAGCTAAACCTCTAAGCGGTGATAGTAGTAAAATAAGCGTCATAGCAGAAAGTTCGATATTTGCGGATCTACTCAAGCAATATCCTGAGCTGACTGAAACCGACCGTATTGTCCCTATTCGACATAGCGTAGTTCATCATATTGAAACCACCGGACCACCAATTTTTTCGAAAGCAAGACGTCTGGCACCAGATAAGCTGAAGATCGCTAAAAAGGAATTTGAATACATGGTACAGCAAGGCATTTGCAGACCTAGCAAAAGTTCTTGGGCTTCACCACTTCATATGGTACCCAAGAAATCTGGAGAATGGAGGCCTTGTGGTGATTACAGAAGATTAAACAGCTGCACAAAACCTGATAAATACCCCATTCCACACATCCAAGATTGCGTCAACACTTTGGAGGGCAAAACCATTTTCTCGACCCTTGACCTTTTAAAAGCTTATCATCATATCCCAATCAACCCTGCGGATGTTGAAAAAACGGCAGTAATTACCCCGTTTGGTTTATTTGAATTTGTTTTAATGAGCTTTGGTCTTTGCAATGCAGCCCAAACATTTCAACGTTTCATCCATGAGGTCTTGAAGGACTTGCCATTTTGCGTACCTTACATCGACGATTGTCTGATTTCATCAAAAGATCCAGAAGAGCATTTGGAACATTTAAAGGAAGTTTTCGAAAGATTCAAGCAATATGGAATAAGGCTAAATCCATCAAAATGCGTTTTGGGAAAAGAAACGGTAAACTTTTTAGGATACAAGATTTCGGCAGCAGGAATCGAACCCTTGCCTGAGAAAGTAAAAGCCATTACCGAATTTCCTAAACCAACAACCCTACAGGAGCTAAGAAGATTCCTTGCAATGCTGAATTTCTATCGGCGATTTTTAAAGAATGCTGCAGCAACTCAAGCACCACTTCACGAATATTTAAAAGGAGCCAGGAAGAAGGACAAAAGACCCGTTGTTTGGACCACAGAATCGGAACAAGCTTTTGAAAAATGCAAGAAAGATTTGGCTGAAGCAACTGTTTTAACTCATCCATCTTCAAATGCACCTATTTCTCTTTGCGTAGATGCTTCAGATACAGCAATGGGAGCGGCACTAAATCAAATAACGCCCCAAGGACCACAACCAATGGCTTTTTTCTCAAAAAAGTTATCGCCTGCTCAGAGGAATTACAGTGCTTACGATCGAGAGTTACTTGCTGCATATTCAGCTGTAAAGCACTTTCGTTACATGTTGGAAGGTCGACATTTTACTCTATACACTGACCACAAACCGCTAGTGTATGCTTTTAAACAGAAACCAGAGAAATGCACGCCAAGACAGCTTCGTCACTTGGATTACATTGGGCAGTTTACGACAGATATCCAACACATCAAAGGCTGTAACAATGATGTCGCCGATGCATTATCTCGGATTGGAACCATTGAATTTCCCTCTCCAATCAATTATGAATCCATGGCAGAAGCTCAAATTGCAGATACAGAGTTACTAGATCTCTTGCAAAATCCTGATAATACAAGCCTAAGGATCAAACCTATGATGATCGAAAATAGCAAGTCAAGCCTTTATTGCGACTACGCTACTAAAGTCATCCGCCCGTTTGTTCCGAAAGCTTTTAGGAAGCAGATCTTTGACACACTGCATAACGTAGCGCATCCTGGAATCAGATCAACAACTCGCCTAGTTACTGAGAAGTTCGTCTGGCCTTCTATTCGCAAAGACTGCACACTATGGGCAAGATCCTGTTTAAATTGCCAACGATCTAAAGTTAGCAGACACACAGTTACCCCACCTGGGCTGTTTGAAGTACCGTCATCGCGTTTCCAACATATTCATATAGATATTATAGGTCGCTTACCACCATCTAGAGGATACTCCTATTGCTTAACCTGCATTGATAGATTTTCAAGATGGCCAGAAGCCATTCCCATTTCCGATATATCAGCAGAAACGGTAGCAAGAACGTTATACGAAGGATGGATCGTGCGTTTTGGAACTCCACTAAAGATCACTTGTGACCAAGGAACACAGTTCGAATCAAACCTCTTTAGGGCTCTGTCCTCATTAGTTGGAGTGGAAAAAATGCGTACAAGTCCATATCACCCAGAAGCTAATGGATTGATCGAAAGATTTCACAGAAACCTAAAGTCTTCGATTATGTGCCATGCTGATAAAAGTTGGGCAGACGCTTTGCCAACAATTATGATGGGTTGGAGAGCAGTTTTGAAAGAAGATCTAAAAGCGACACCAGCTGAAATGGTTTACGGTACGAACATACGACTACCAGGAGAATTTATTTCACAGAATAACAACAAAACTTCCGAAGATCCTATTTCCTTTGTAACCAAGCTAAGAAAAACCATGGAGATGTTACGACCGGTACCTACTTCTGCTCATAATCGGAAGAAGATTTTTGTGCATAAAGATTTGGAATCTAGTACCCACGTTTTTGTAAGGCGTGATGCAATTCGCCGATCTCTAGTTCCTCCATATGATGGACCATTTGAAGTTATTCAGCGCTTTCCCAACACATTCAGGCTGATCGTAAAAGGAAAACGAACTACAATTAGCAAGGATAGATTGAAACCTGCGTATGTCGCTCAAGAAACCGAAACCAAAGATTCTAAAGCTCCAGCACTTCCTGAAGAAGTTAAAAGTGATCAATATGTCACTAGAGCTGGCAGAAGAGTGAAATTTCGTTTTCAACCTTATTCACCTCGTTTATTGTACTAATGTTGTTTTTTTAATTCCAGAATTTGAAGCCACACTGCTTTAATCCTACGTTATCACTGGCAAGGGGGTACTGTGGCGGCTCGAGCAAACTGATCTTGCTGCGCGTCAGTATTATTTGCGGCGCGTCAAAACAAAAAGAGCTGACCTTGTGAAACCCTCCTTCAAGAAGAAGAGCACATATGCAAATAAACTTCCCTATATAAGAAGATTCAAATGTTAGCTTTGCTCTCTTTCTCTGCCACGCCAGCCTGGGTGTTATGCTTCATCTGTCTAATCTGGAATGTCAAAAATGTTACCTTGCTAGAATTGATTTTAAAGTTTTAACTTAATAATTGTTTTTAAATAAAAATATAAAAAGTTCCGTAAGTTTTATCAATTCCTCATCCCAACACACTACAAAGGTTAGAGCAGCCAATGGTTTGTATCCGGAATATTCTTGTCCGATACTTCAAACCGGAGCTGCTGTGTTCTCCTCCCCTGAAGATATTGCTAACCTTATCGGTGAAACTTTTGAAAGAGTGTCCAGTCACGATTCTTATAGTTCTACTTTTCTAGTGACTAAGAATCGTGCTGAACGAACTGGAATTAACTTCCAAAGCAATATTGAATATTCCTACAACTGTGACCTTAAGATGTACGAATTGAAGAGTGCTTTATCTAAAGCACATAACACCAGTCCAGGTCCAGATGGGATCAGTTACCAAATGCTTCGCCATTTAAGTCCAGATTCTCTTTTTAACATCCTTTTTCTCTTTAATAGAATCTGGAAGGAGAACATCTTTCCTACTTTGTGGCGGGAAGCTTCTGTAATCCCCATTCTGAAACCTGGAAAGGATCCCAAGGATCCTCTGAGCTATCGACCAATGGCCTTAACGAGCTGCCTTTGTAAGACCTTTGAACGTATTGTAAACGCCCGACTCTCTTACATGTTAGAAAAAGATAAATGTATTTCACCTTTTCAGAGTGGGTTCCGACGAGGACGGTCCACTCTTGATAACATCGTGAAACTAGAAACAGATATCCGCAATGCCTTTGTGCAAAGGAATCATCTAGTTTCAATCTTTTTCGACATTGAGAAGGCATATGATCATACGTGGCGATATGGTATCCTGCAAACTCTATTTAATTTTGGTTTTAGGGGTAATCTGCCCCTTTTTATTCAAAATTTTTTATCATCTCGTGTTTTTAGAGTTCGCATTGGAGCTTCATTTTCTTATTATTTTAACCAATCTGAGGGAGTTCCTCAAGGTTGTGTTTTAAGTGTCACCCTTTTTAATCTACACATCAGCAACATCCTTCATGTCCTTTCACCCTTTGTTCATGGAACTTTGTATGTTGATGATTTGCAAATCTCATGCCAAGGATCAAACATGCGCTTAATTGAACGTCAATTACAAACTGCTGTTAACAGACTTGTAGAATGGTGTGAACAAAACGGCCATAAACTATCACCATCTAAAAGCAGTTGTGTCCATTTCTGTAGGAGGAGGGGTCTTCACCCTGACCCTGAAATCCACATACGCAATTCTCCCAACCCAGTTGTGAATCAGATAAGATACCTGGGAGTTATCTTTGACAATAAGTTGAATTTTCTCCCACATATTTTATACTTGCGCAAGAAGTGCGAGAAATCGCTTAATATCCTCAAGGTACTCTCAAATACATCTTGGGGTGCTGATCGCACTTCTTTGCTGCGTATATACAATTCTGTTATCCTGTCTCGTATTGACTACGGATGCGTTGCGTATGGTTCTGCAGGAGCATCTCTTCTGCGCAGATTGGATACCGTCCACCATACTGCTGCCCGTATTTGTTTAGGTGCATTTCGCACCTCACCCATTGAAAGTCTGTTAACAGAGTGTTGTCAACTCCCACTTGACCTTAGACGTAAAAAGTTAAGCGCTAACTACTACTGTAGAATAAAATCTGATCCTTCTCATCCTTTACGGAATTTGAGTCTTGACGCATATCTTGGTAGGCTATATAATGCACGTCCATCTAGCATTCGCCCATTTTCTGAAAGAGCTAAATCTGTTCTGTCGGATGCAGCTCTAAGTGACCTAGATATCCAGCTGGCTAATTCTCAGATCTTTCCTCCATGGGATATTCCATCATTTAATTTTTTAAATCCATTTGCGATGCATTACAAAGCAGACACTGCCCAAGAAATTTTACAGAAGATCTTTTGTTTACACCGATCTCAGTATAGAGACTATCATGCAGTCTATACTGATGGATCCAAAGCAGGTGAACGTGTTGGCTGTGGTGTTGTGTCTGACACATCCACAGTCAGTTTCACGCTTCATAAATCCTGCTCGGTTTTTACTTCTGAGATGGTTGCAATTTTTTGTGCTCTGCTGCACATTTCTTTGTGCTCCCATCGCAAGTTTTGTGTATACAGCGATAGCTTAAGTGCTTTAACAAGCCTGGAGCACTTTAATAGAATATGTCATCCAATAGCTCCTGACATATTATCTCTGTTGCACAAACTTGAGAGGAAAGGTTTTGTTATTTTATTTTGCTGGGTACCTAGTCACGTAGGTATCTGAAGAAATGAATTGGCTGACTCTGCTGCTAAATCGGCTTCAATCCCGTTTCAGCAGCCAGTCCCCTACCAAGACATTAAATCATCTATTCATAAGTTTATTTTTTCTTTGCGCCAAGAAGCATGGGATTTGCAAACCAACAACAAACTTCACAGCATTAAAAATCATCTTCATATGTGGCCAGTAAACCCAATGCGTCGGACAGATGTCAAACTGACTCGTCTGCGCATTGGTCACACCCGATTCACGCATCGACATCTATTACTGGGAGAAGACTCGCCTATTTGTGATATTTGTCGTTGCGATATTACTGTGCACCATATTTTAATTTCTTGTTCTAAATTTTATTCACAACGTCTTAAATTTTTTAAAAGTACCATTTTAAAACTTGAAGATTTGATTGGGGAAAACCCCCATCCAAATCTTTTTGCTTTTCTGAGAGTGATCGGTTTCCTATATCACATTTAGTGTTTTTATCTTTCATATCTATTTTTAAGCTTTGATAAACTTTTCCATAATTTTTAAAATGAGCTTTTAATGCATTTTAATTCTTTAATATCGCATCTCACCATTTTCATATATTTATAATTCATCCTCCATCATTGTCTCTTTTATCGTTTGTTTTGCGCAGCATGGCCCTTGTGCTGCCTTTGCGCCATTAAAACTCAAACTCAATCAATCAATCAATCCGACGAGGGCGGTCCACTCTTGATAACATCGTGAAACTAGAAACAGATGTTCGCAATGCCTTTGTGCAGAGGAATCATCTAGTTTCAATCTTTTTCGACATTGAGAAGGCGTATGATCATACGTGGCGATATGGTATCCTGCAAACTCTATTTAATTTTGGTTTTAGGGGTAATCTTACCCTTTTTATTCAAAATTTTTTATCATCTCGTGTTTTTAGAGTTCGCATTGGAACTACATTTTCTAATTATTTTAACCAATCTGAGGGAGTTCCTCAAGGTTGTGTTTTAAGTGTCACCCTTTTTAATCTACACATCAGCAACATCCTTCATGTCCTTTCACCCTTTGTTCATGGAACTTTGTATGTTGATGATTTGCAAATCTCATGCCAAGGATCAAACATGCGCTTAATTGAACGTCAATTACAAACTGCTGTTAACAGACTTGTAGAATGGTGTGAACAAAACGGCCATACATTGTCACCATCTAAAAGCAGTTCTGTAGGAGGAGGGGTCTTCACCCTGACCCTGAAATTCACATACGCAATTCTCCCATCCCAGTCGTGAATCAGATAATATACCTGGGAGTCATTTTCGACAGCCAGTTGAATTTTCTCCCACATATTTTATACTTGCGCAAGAAGTGCGATAGGTCGCTTAATATCCTCAAAGTACTCTCAAATACTTCTTGGGGTGCTGACCGCACTTCTTTGCTGCGTATTTACCAATCTTTAATCTTATCTCGCATTGATTACGGATCTGTTGCGTATGGGTCTGCAGGAGCATCCCTTCTACGAAGATTGGATACTGTCCATTACACTGCTGCCCGCATTTGTTCAGGTGCATTTCGCACTTCACCCATTGAAAGTCTGTTGACAGAGTGTAGTCAATTTCCACTTGACTTGAGACGTAAAAAATTAAGCGCCAACTACTACTGTAGAATTATGTGTGATCCTTTTAACCCTTTACGTAAGTTGAGTTTTGATGCCTATCTCGTTAGGTTATACGATGCTCGCCCATCGAACATCCGACCGTTTTCTGAAAGAGCGAAATCCATCTTGTTGGATGCAGCTCTAAGTGACGTAGTTACCCAAACATTTACCACTCAATCATTTCCACCGTGGGATATTCCATCTTTCCACTTTCTCAATCCATTTGCGATGTATTGCAAGGCAGACACTGCCCCAGAAATTTTTCAACAAATCTTTTGTGATCACCGCTCTCAGTATGCTGACTATGAAGCAGTATTTACTGATGGATCCAAAGCAGGTGAACGTGTTGGCTGTGGTACTGTGTCCGACACATCCACAGTCGCTTTTTCACTTCATAAATCTTGCTCGGTTTTCACTTCTGAGATGACAGCAATTTCTTGTGCACTGCTGCATATCTCACTCTGCAACAATCGCAAATTTTGTGTGTATACTGACAGTTTAAAATCCCTGTCAAGTCTGAAGCACTTTAAGACCAATAGTCATCCAATTGCTTTTGACATTTTGTCAAAATTACACACACTTGAGTTGGTTGGTTGGTTGGTTGGTTGGTTTAGTCTCTCTTGCGCAAGAGCAACTTCAAAGGCTATACTGCGCCGAAACCATAAAATCCTTATAAAATTATTTAAAAAAGAAAGGGTTATAGCCAGTCTAGTCTAAACACACACTTGAGAGGAAAGGATGTACTATATTGTTCTGCTGGGTACCTAGTCACATGGGAATTTCAGGAAATGAATTACCTGATTCTGCTGCTAAAGCGGCTTCAATCCCGCTGCAGCAGCCAGTTCCCTACCAAGATGTTAAGACTTCAATTCAGAAGTTCATCCTCAGGGGGTTTACTTTCTTTAAGTAAACACGGGCTTCACAATCCCGAGGTGCCCCAGTGATCTAACCCTTCGTCTGTTTTTACCTTCTCATTTTGGGTTTTATATTTAACGTTTGTTTTCTATTCCTTCCCTCATTGTGATTACCTCAACTGAGGTGAGGGCTCCCCTTCAGAAGCTTTGTGCCGCTCTGTTGCCATCAGCTTCTCTTGGGGATTAAATCACCCACGTGTTTGCCGTGCGTGGAGACCCGTGTCCCTGGAAAAGGGGATCCTGGTAGTTGAGGGACGACATACTGTCCCAATACACTACTTTGGCCCTTGCTTCAGATAAACGGGAGGTGTACATTGGTCCCTTGTGCATCAATCGGCTGGTCGTCCGACTTCGTTCGCGGCTTGGGATCAAGCGTCCGGCTCGTCTGCTGGGAATCTCGTTAAGGGTGGAGACATCTACAGGGACGAGCCGGTCGCGTATAGACACTAGATAAGCTGATGACAGTTTAGTTACTATTTTTTTCTTTTCTTGGTTTTTTTTCTTGCCGGTGTGCACCATCCCTGATATCGAGGACTCCATGGTGGGTGGGATTCTAGTGTCCGAATTTCTATTTCTTTATTTTATGATGGCTTTTTCTTTATCCAGCCCCACGGGAGGCCTAAATCCCCAACTTCAACAAATAAAACGACCAATCGATATTGATAACAATAATGCAACAAAAAAACAAGCTACTCCACTTAATGTTCCATCTTTCATAATTGTTCATTCCGAATCCGGTGACCCCTCAGGGGGTTTACTTTCTATAAGTAAATACGGGCTTCACAACCCCGGGGCTCCCCAGTGATCTATCCCTCCTTCTGTTTTACCTTCTCGTTTTGGTTTTGTATTTATTGTTTGGCTTCTCTTCCATCCCTCATTGTGGTTGCCTCTTCAGAGGTGAGGGCTCCCCTTGAGAAGCTTTGTGCCGCTCTGTTGCTATCAGCTTCTCTTGGGGATTATATCACCCACGTGTTTGCCGTGCGTGGAGACCCGTGTCTCTGGAAAGGGGGATCCTGGTAGTTGAGGGGCGACATACTGTCCCAATACACTACTTTGGCCCTTGCTTCAGATAAACGGGAGGTGCACATTGGTCCCGTGTGTATCAATCGGCTGGTCGTCCGACTTCGTCGGCGGCTAGGGATCAAGCGTCCGACTCGTCTGCTGGGAATTTCGTTAAGGGTGGAGACTTCTACAGGGACGAGCCGGTCGCGTATAGGCATTGGTTAACCCGATAGAGTCATTCCGTGCGTAACAGTTCTGTTGATATTTTGTTTTTTTTATGATTTTTGTTGCTTGCCGGGATGCTCTATCCCCGATATTGTGGACTCCATGGAGGGTGGGACGCTAGTGCCCGAATTTTATTTCTTTTCTTTTATGGCTAGTAAATCTTCTTCTTCTCCCCCTAGTGGGGAGCAACATGGACAAAACTTAACAAACCACATTGCAGCAAAATTCTTTATCGTTCATCGTAAGGAGGGCTCTTTCGAAAAGGTATCTCCATTTCTAATAGAAAAAACTCTGGCATCATTTGTTGGCGATACAGCTTTAGTTAAAAAACTGAAGTCTGGAGATCTTTTAGTTGAAGTTCGTAATGTCCAACAAGCGAAGAATATACTAAAGATCGAATATTTTGGTACACTCCCGGTAAATGTGACAGTACATGGTTCCCTTAATAAATCTCGCGGTGTGGTGTCTGAATCAGACCTTTACCACACACCGGAGGACGAGATTCTTGACCACTTACGTGAGCAACACGTTTCAGCCGTCCACCGTATAACCATACGTCGAGAAGGGAATATCATACCTACTAAGCATTTGATTCTCACTTTTGATTTGCCCACATTACCATCGCATATAAAAGCCGGCTATTTGAATTGCCCTATTCGTCCGTATGTTCCGAACCCACTTCGCTGTTTCAAGTGCCAGAAATATGGTCACTCACAAACAGCTTGTCGTGGGGAAACGGAAACATGTGCACGTTGTGCAAGTACTGGACATGATAGTGCAAATTGCAAGGCACCTGAAAAGTGTGTTAATTGTGATGGCTCCCATCCATCTTACTATCGGAAATGTCCAGTGTGGGTAAAAGAAAAGGAAATCCAGACCGTGCGAGTGAACCAGAATTTGTCATACTTTGATGCTAGAAGACTTGTTGAAGCTAGAACCCCTTCTGTTGGTGTCGCCTATGCTGATGTTTGCAAAAAAACTTTCAGCAGCCAAAGCACACAGACAGAGTCTACTTCCTCAAGTCTAGTCAAATTACCTCAGAGAACATCTACGGAGGTAATTAAACAACCACCTATTTTGAAGAAAACCTTAGCTAAGTCCAAAGCATTACAAGCGATCAAACTTAAATCAGCTAAAGGAGGACCTTCGAGAGAGAAGCCCTCTAACCGTTTTAATATCCTTCGTTCATTTAGGGAGGCGGATGTGGTGAACCTTCACCCATCTGATGATGACGAAGATATTAGTGAAGAGCCTGACCCCCCTTTTAAAATTGCATCAAGTAATTAATGGCTTCTTTTGTTTCTTGGAATTGTCGCGGTTTTAGGTCAAGGAAGGATGATGTGAAAAATATAATTTCGCTTTACCATCCAGCATGTTTGGCACTTCAAGAAACTTTCTTGAATGATACTTATACATCTAAAATTCGTAGGTATAGTTGTATTAGAAAAGATGTTAGACGTGGTAATACGGTGTCTGGAGGAGTATGCCTTTTTATTTCTCATGATTACCCCAGCACTGTACTCACACTACGGACATCTCTACAGGCTGTGGCTGCGAGACTTCATTTACAGTCCCTTCTCACAGTCTGTTGCCTATACCTACCGCCACATGCTATCATCCGCCAAGAGGAGCTGAATAATCTGATAGACCAGCTTCCAGTGCCATTTTTACTGCTCGGTGACTTTAATGGACACAGTACTATGTGGGGTAATGATAATACGAACCCTCGTGGGAGACAGATTGAAAAGTTGCTATCTGATCTCTGTCTCTGTCTCCTGAATAACGAGGATAAAACTTATTTTCACGAACCCACTAGAACATTCCATTCACTTGATTTAGCCATTTGTTCCCCTATACTTTTGCCATACTTGAATTTTGCTGTTGGGAGTGATCTACACAACAGTGATCACTTCCCTATCCTAATTTCCCATACTGGTAATGGTAGCGTCACCAACCGCTTACCGACATATAAATACCATAGGGCAAATTGGGACAAATTTACTGAGTTGGCTATTATAACAGGAACAATGGTGGACAGTGAGAATGTTGATACTGCTGTCCAAAATGTCACTCAAGCAATTTTAAATGCTGCTGACTCCTCCATTCCTAAGACATCACCTAGAACACTGCGGCACTGTAAACCATACTGGAATGTAGACTGTCAGTCTGCATACAAGAAACAAAAGAAGCTATGGGGTATCTTCCGCAGATACCCAACTACAGGAAACCTTATCGCCTTTAAAAAGGCTAAGGCATTTGCTCGTAGAGTTAGACGTCAGAGTCAAAAGGATTCTTGGATAAGTTATGTCTCTTCAATTACATCCAAAACATCAAGTAAACAGTTGTGGAAGAAGGTTAGAGCGGCCAACGGTTTGTATCCGGAATATTCTTGTCCGATACTTCAAACCGGAGCTGCTGTGTTCTCTTCCCCTGAAGATATTGCTAACCTTATAGGTGAAACTTTTGAAAGTGTATCCAGTTCCGATTCTTATAGTCCTACATTTTTAGTGACTAAGAATCGTGCTGAACGGGCTGGAATTAATTTCAAAAGCAATATTAAATATTCCTACAACTGTGATCTTAAGATGTATGAATTGAAGAGTGCTTTATCTAAAGCACATAACACCAGTCCAGGTCCAGATGGGATCAGTTACCAAATGCTTCGCCATTTAAGTCCAGATTCTCTTTTTAACATCCTTTTTCTCTTTAATAGAATCTGGAAGGAGAACATCTTTCCTACTTTGTGGCGGGAAGCTACTGTAATCCCCATTCTGAAACCTGGAAAGGATCCCAAGGATCCTCTGAGCTATCGACCGATAGCCTTAACGAGCTGCCTCTGTAAGACCTTTGAACGTATTGTAAACGCCCGACTCTCTTACATGTTAGAAAAAGATAAATGTATTTCACCTTTCCAGAGTGGGTTCCGACGAGGACGGTCCACTCTTGATAACATCGTGAAACTAGAAACAGATGTCCGCAATGCCTTTGTGCAAAGGAATCATCTAGTTTCAATCTTTTTCGACATTGAGAAGGCGTATGATCATACGTGGCGATATGGTATCCTGCAAACCTTGTTTAATTTTGGTTTTAGGGGTAATCTGCCTCTTTTTATTCAAAATTTTTTATCATCTCGTGTTTTTAGAGTTCGCATTGGAACTTCCTTTTCTAATTATTTTAACCAATCTGAGGGAGTTCCTCAAGGTTGTGTTTTAAGTGTCACCCTTTTTAACCTTCACATCAGCAACATTCTTCATGTCCTTTCACCCTTTGTTCATGGAACTTTGTATGTTGATGATTTGCAAATCTCATGCCAAGGATCAAACATGCGCTTAATTGAACGTCAATTACAAGCTGCTGTTAACAGACTTGTAGAATGGTGTGAACAAAACGGCCATAAACTGTCACCATCTAAAAGCAGTTGTGTCCATTTCTGTAGGAGGAGGGGTCTTCACCCCGACCCTGAAATCCACATACGCAATTCTCCCATCCCAGTTGTGAATCGGATAAGATACCTGGGAGTTATCTTTGACAATAAGTTGAATTTTCTCCCACATATTTTATACTTGCGCAAGAAGTGCGAGAAATCGCTTAATATCCTCAAGGTACTCTCAAATACATCTTGGGGTGCTGATCGCACTTCTTTGCTGCGTATTTACAATTCAGTTATCTTATCTCGCATCGACTACGGATGCGTTGCTTATGGTTCTGCAGGAGCATCTCTTCTGCGCAGATTGGATACCGTCCACCATACTGCTGCCCGTATTTGTTTAGGTGCATTTCGCACCTCACCCATTGAGAGTCTGTTAACAGAGTGTTGTCAACTCCCTCTTGACCTTAGACGTAAAAAGTTAAGCGCTAACTACTACTGTAGAATAAAATCTGATCCTTCTCATCCTTTACGGAATTTAAGTCTTGACGCATATCTTGGTAGGCTATATAATGCACGTCCATCTAGCATTCGCCCATTTTCTGAAAGAGCTCAATCTGTTCTGTCGGATGCAGCTCTAAGTGACCTAGATATCCAGCTGGCTAATTCTCAGATCTTTCCTCCATGGGATATTCCATCATTTCAGTTTTTAAATCCATTTGCTATGCATTACAAAGCAGACACTGCCCCAGAAATTTTACAGAAGATCTTTTATTTACACCGATCTCAGTATAGAGACTATCATGCAGTCTATACTGATGGATCCAAAGCAGGTGAACGTGTTGGCTGTGGTGTTGTGTCTGACACATCCACAGTCAGTTTCACGCTTCATAAATCCTGCTCGGTTTTTACTTCTGAGATGGTTGCAATTTTTTGTGCTCTGCTGCACATTTCTTTGTGCTCCCATCGCAAATTTTGTGTATACAGCGACAGTTTAAGTGCCTTAACAAGCCTGGAGCACTTTAACAACATATGTCATCCAATAGCTCCTGACATATTATCTCTGTTACACAAACTTGAGAGGAAAGGTTTTGTTATTTTGTTTTGCTGGGTACCTAGTCATGTGGGGATTTCAGGAAATGAATTGGCGGACTCTGCTGCTAAAGCGGCGTCAATCCCGTTTCAGCAGCCAGTCCCCTACCAAGACATAAAATCACATATTCATAAGTTTATTTTTTCTTTGCGTCAAGAAGCATGGGATTTGCAAACTAGCAACAAACTTCATACCATTAAAAACCATCTTCATATGTGGCCAGTAAATCCAATGCGTCGGACAGATGTCAAACTGACTCGTCTGCGAATTGGTCACACCCGATTCACGCATCGACATCTGTTACTGGGAGAAGATCCGCCCATTTGTGATGTTTGTCGTTGCGATATTACTGTGCACCATATTTTAATTTCATGTCCAAAATTTTATTCTCATCGTCTTCAATTTTTTAAAAGCACAGTTTTAAACCTACAGGATTTGGTTGGGGAAAACCCCCATCCAAATCTTTTTGCATTTCTAAGAGTAATCGGGTTTTTAAATCACATTTAGTGTTTATAATCATGACTAGTTTTAAGCTTTTTTAAAAATGAATTTTTAACATATTTTATTTCTTTTATTAAATCATACCTTACCTTCATCTATTTATAACTCATCATCCATTCTAGTTTCTTTTAT
The DNA here is from genome assembly GCA_963978545.1 of Linyphia triangularis. NCBI lineage: Eukaryota > Metazoa > Arthropoda > Arachnida > Araneae > Linyphiidae > Linyphia > Linyphia triangularis. The sequence goes on from OZ021730.1 coordinate 35,839,954, forward strand.
CGTTTGTTTGGCGCAGCATAGCCCTTGTGTTGCTTTTGCGCCATAAAACAACAACAACAACAACCGAATCCGGTGAATTAGGAAAAATGTCCCCTTTTTTCATTCAAAAAGGGATAATAGGTATCTGTGGCAACGAGCCAAAAGCAATTAAGAAGCTAAGATCGGGTGACTTCCTTATCGAAACTAAAGATCTGAGACAATCTCAATATTTACTCTCTGCAACAACAATAGGCACTATCCAAATAACCGTATCACCACATAATGCCCTCAATTCTAGTCAAGGCGTAATATCTGAATCGGATCTTCAACATGTTGAAGATTCCGAAATACTAAGAGAACTCTCCCCCCAAGGGGTCACAGATATACGCCGTATTACTATCAAACGGGACAACAATATAATAAAGACCAAACACATTATCCTTACTTTCAATACTCCTAACCTCCCCAAAACGGTATAGTGGTTAGCGTGCTAGCTTCTAGACCGCGAGGTTGCGTGTTCGAGTCCCGTGTTGGCATGGGTGTTTGTAAATGTATGTTGGCTTGTCTAATGACGAATGTTTCGGCGCATTATAGCCCTCGTGTTGCTGACGGCGCCAGATAATCTGAAAACAACCAACCAACCTAACCTCCCCAATAGAATAAATTTTCTCCCACATATTTTATACTTGCGCAAGAAGTGCGAGAAATCGCTTAATATCCTCAAGGTACACTCAAATACATCTTGGGGTGCTGATCGCACTTCTTTGCTGCGTATTTACCAATCTTTAATCTTATCTCGCATTGATTACGGATCTGTTGTGTATGGTTCTGCAGGAGCATCTCTTCTGCGCAGATTGGATACCGTCCACCATACTGCTGCCCGTATTTGTTTAGGTGCATTTCGCACCTCACCCATTGAGAGTCTGTTAACAGAGTGTTGTCAACTCCCACTTGACCTTAGACGTAAAAAGTTAAGCGCTAACTACTACTGTAGAATAAAATCTGATCCTTCTCATCCTTTACGGAAATTGAGTCTTGACGCATATCTTGGTAGGCTATATAATGCACGTCCATCTAGCATTCGCCCATTTTCTGAAAGAGCTCGATCTGTTCTGTCGGATGCAGCTCTAAGTGACCTAGATATCCAGCTGGCTAATTCTCAGATCTTTCCTCCATGGGATATTCCATCATTTAATTTTTTAAATCCATTTGCGATGCATTACAAAGCAGACACTGCCCAAGAAATTTTACAGAAGATCTTTTGTTTACACCGATCTCAGTATAGAGACTATCATGCAGTCTATACTGATGGATCCAAAGCAGGTGAACGTGTTGGCTGTGGTGTTGTGTCTGACACATCCACAGTCAGTTTCACGCTTCATAAATCCTGCTCGGTTTTTACTTCTGAGATGGTGGCAATTTTTTGTGCTCTGCTGCACATTTCTTTGTGCTCCCATTGCAAATTTTGTGTATACAGCGATAGTTTAAGTGCCTTAACAAGCCTGGAGCACTTTAATAACATATGTCATCCAATAGCTCCTGACATATTATCTCTGTTACACAAACTTGAGAGGAAAGGTTTTGTTATTTTGTTTTGCTGGGTACCTAGTCATGTGGGGATTTCAGGAAATGAATTGGCGGACTCTGCTGCTAAAGCGGCGTCAATCCCGTTTCAGCAGCCAGTCCCCTACTATGACATAAAATCACATATTCATAAGTTTATTTTTTCTGTGCGTCAAGAAGCATGGGATTTGCAAACTAGTAACAAACTTCATACCATTAAAAACCATCTTCATATGTGGCCAGTAAATCCAATGCGTCGGACAGATGTCAAACTGACTCGTGTGCGCATTGGTCACACCCGATTCACGCATCGACATCTGTTACTGGGAGAAGATCCGCCCATTTGTGATGTTTGTCGTTGCGATATTACTGTGCACCATATTTTAATTTCATGTCCAAAATTTTATTCTCATCGTCTTCAATTTTTTAAAAGCACAGTTTTAAACCTACAGGATTTGGTTGGGGAAAAACCCCATCCAAATCTTTTTGCATTTCTAAGAGTAATCGGGTTTTTAAATCATATTTAGTGTTTATAATCATGACTAGTTTTAAGCTTTTTTAAAAATGAGTTTTTAACATTTTATTTCTTTTATTAAATCATACCTTACCTTCATCTATTTATAACTCATCATCCATTCTAGTTTCTTTTATCGTTTGTTTGGCGCAGCATGGCCCTTGTGTTGCCTTTGCGCCATAAAACAACAACAAACAAACAAACAAACAAACAAACAAACAAACAAACAAACAAACAAACAAACAAACAAACAGCCTTCGGAAGGAACTTCAATTCTAAGGGAGCCATGTCCAAGGGAATTTGTTGATTCTCCAGTTTCTAATCTAATAGTAATATTCCCATCTTTATTTAGCTTGAAAAATAGATTTTCGTCATAAGACATGTGACTTGAGCTTCCACTGTCAAATATAAACGCTGTTTTCTTTTGAAGTATTTCATTTACCGCTGAATTTGCGTATCTAGTGGTGTTTATCATGAGTGATTGTTCTTGTTTGGAAGATGAGTTTTCTTGATTTTTAATTCTTTTGAAGCATTGACGATAGGAATGGCCCTTGAGATGACAGTAACTACAGTTGTAGTTCTTTTGGAAGAGTTTCTTCTTGTTAGATGTGGCATTCCATTTCAGTTTGTTTTCATTGTTCTGTTGTCGATTCCTGTTTTTCGAGAAGTACGCCTGCTCTGGAATCATTGGATTATTTTCCTTCGAATTTCTTGACCAAACGGTATAGTGGTTAGCGTGCTAGCTTCTAAACCGCGATGTTGCGGGTTCGAGTCCCGTGTTAGGCATGGGTATTTGTAAATGTAGGTTGCCTTGTCTAATAACGAATGTTTCGGCGCATTATAGCCCTCATGTTGCTGACTGTGATAGATAATCTGAAAACAACCAACCTTCAAATTTATTGCTTCAAATTCCTCAAGGAGTTTTATTTTCAATGCATCAGGGGTTGTAAGATCATCCCTTATTTCAATGGCAATTCTAAAGTTGTTGTATGTTGCAGGAACACTATATAAGATTAATATGGTTAACAAATCAACTGCAATTTTGACTTCTAGCTCGTTCAGTTAATCAACTGTTTCGGAAATTTAGATGCTCTGCCATGCTTTGATTAGTCATCTTCCGGAAAGGCAATTGTTTCAGTAGAGGTGCCTTTTTAGCTGGTCCCTTCGATTCGTAGATGGATTGTAGCTTTGTCCACACTTCATTTGACGTTTGGCAATGTTTTACGTGGTACAGCTCGCTTGGGCTTATCGACAGGATGTCAGCTTTCGCTTTAGAATCCATTTCAATCCATTTGGTTTGTTCAGTTGTAACTTCCGGTAATCCAATTAAACCGTTCACATATCCCCAGTGATCATCCTTGATAAGACCTGCCTCTATTTGGATTCGCCAAGTTGAATAATTTAACTTATTCAGTTTCTCAATACTATTATTTACTTGAGTCATCGTTGCGCTTATTCAGGAGCAGCAGAATGAAAATGAAATGAAATTTCTGAGAGGAGGAGAAAATGGTTACCTATGATTCGCTTATCGGTTGTTACTAATTGGTGTTAAGCCTAACTACGCAACATATTTTCTCTACTGTGCTACTCATTTCTGAAGAAGTGCGAAGTGAAAGCTCGTACCTGGGAGCATAACCATTGTTGCAAAGTATTAAAGAAATGGTATGCACGGGTTCGAGACAATAGGAACTTTTTTAATTAGGATTAAAGGATAATAGGTAGCATTTTATTTAATAATTAGGTAAAACATAAAACTGGGAGATATAAAAACACACTCCTAACAGACTGGCATGTCTTACGCGAATGAGCCTTGACACTTAGATTACATGTACATTGTGCAATGCGCAGTATATATGCTCACATCAATTGAAGAGGAATGTACCATTAACTAATATGAGGGGATTGTAGAAGGGTTAGAGATATGAGATGAAAGTAGGCGTTATTATCCCACATAATTTCAATGTCTAACCGTTATACTCGACATTAACTGTTACTTAACCTAACGGCATAATAATCCCCCTTTTGTAAGTTTTGAAAACATTTTCGGTTGGTAGAATTTTTTATTTGATATTTGATGAAATTTTGTATTACTCATTGCATTTACAGCTCCTCCGATATCTAAATCCATTTGAACTGATTTATTTTCGATCTTAACACTTAACATTATTAGAGGGAGTTTTTTTTCTTCGCGTATTTTGGAATCGGTTTCCCCTCAGGGGGGTTACTTTCTCGAAGTAAATACGGGCTTCACAACCCCGGGTGCCCCAGTGATCTACCCCTTCTTCTGTTTGTACCTTCTCATTTTGGGTTTTATATTTATCGTTTGTTTTCTCTTCCTTCCCTCATTGTGATTACCTCATCTGAGGTGAGGGCTCCCCTTGAGAAGCTTTGTGCCGCTCTGTTGCCATCAGCTTCTCTCGGGCATTTAATCACCCACGTGTTTGCCGTGCGTGGAGACCCGTGTCTCTGGAAAGGTGGATCCTGGTAGTTGAGGGACGACATACTGTCCCAATACACTACTTTGGCAATTGCTTCAGATAAACGGGAGGTGTACATTGGTCCCATGTGCATCAATCGGCTGGTCGTCCGACTTCGTCGGCGGCTTGGGATCAAGCGACCGGCTCGTCTACTGGGAATCTCGTTAAGGGTGGAGACATCTACAGGGATGAGCCGGTCGCGTATAGGTACTGGACAGCCCGGTAGTGTTATGCCGTGCGCAATAGTTTAGTTGATGTTTTCTTTTCATTTCTTATTTTATTGCTTGCCGGTATGCACTATCCCCGATATCGAGGACTCCATGGTGGGTGGGACTCTAGTGCCCGAATTATTATTTCTATTATTTGATGGCAACTAAAACTTCTTTCTTTTCTCCCAATTGTGGGGAGCAACAAGGTCCTATGCTTACCGAAATTTTTTTTATTGTGAAAAGATCTGAGGGCTCATTTGAAAAGCTCTCTCCTTTTTTTATTGAAAAGGCTCTAAAGTCAAACGTAGGAGATGTAGTCTCCGTTAAGAAATTGAGATCTGGCGATTTATTAGTTGAAGTCCGGAACGCTAATCAAGTCAACAGCATTTTAAAGATGGAAGCTTTCGGAACTTACCCAGTGACCGTGAGTGCACACGCCTCATTCAATAAATCTAAGGGGGTTATATCTGAATCCAATCTCTATCATACATCTGAAGAAGAGATCTTAGATCATTTACGTGACCAGAAAGTTTCTGCCGTTCACCGGATAACCATCCGTAAAGATGGAAATATTATCCCTACTAAACACCTAATACTGACCTTTGATATGCCAACTCTTCCAACACAAGTGAAAGCCGGGTATCTAAACTGCCGCATACGACCTTACATACCAAACCCACTTCGTTGCTTCAAGTGCCAAAGATTTGGTCATTCCCAAACGGCTTGCCGCGGGAAAATTGATATCTGTGCACGATGTGCAGGAAGTGGTCATGGTAGTTCTGATTGCACTGCACCTGAAAAGTGTGTCAACTGTGAAGGAGCACATACATCTTTCTCCCAAAAATGTCCCAATTGGATACAGGAGAAAGAGATACAAACTGTCCGTGCTAACCAAAATTTGACATACTTTGAGGCAAGGAAACAGGTTGAAGCCCGGACTCCTCGTGTTGGAATGTCATATTCTAACGCTTGTAAAAAGTCAGTTAGCAGCCAGAGTACACAGACGGATTCTATTTCTTTGCCTCTTGCCAAGTTACCCCAACGGGCGTCTTCTTCAGATTCCATCAAAAGACCGTCTCTGATTAAGAAATTTCTTGCAAAGTCGAAGGCTTTGCAAACGATGAAATTAAAATCTGCAAAGGGTGTTTCTATTAGAGGGAAACCTGCTAACCCTTTTCACATCCTTGGCTCAATTAGAGATGCAGATGAGGTGAATTTACACCCATCTGATGACGATGAGATCCTAGAAGAAGATCCCGACCCCCCTTTCAAATTTTCTTTAAATAATTAATGCCTTCTTTTGTTTCTTGGAATTGTCGCGGTTTTAGGTCTAGGAAGGATGATGTTAAGAATATTATTTCAACTTACCATCCAGCATGTTTGGCACTTCAAGAAACTTTCTTGAAGGATCCATATAAATCAAAGATCCGTGGGTATAGTTGTATTAGGAAAGATGTTACCCGTAGTAATACAGTGTCTGGAGGAGTATGTCTTTTTATTTCTCATAATTATCCCAGCACTGAAATCACACTACGCACATCTCTACAGGCTGTGGCTGCGAGACTTCATTTACAGTCCCTTCTCACAGTCTGTTGCCTATACCTACCGCCACATGCTATCATCCGCCAAGAGGAGTTGAATGACCTTATTGATCAGCTTCCAGTACCATTTTTACTGCTCGGTGACTTTAATGGACACAGTACAATGTGGGGTAATGCTAATACGAACCCTCGTGGGAGACCGATGGAAAAGTTGTTATCTGATCACTGTCTCTGTCTCCTGAATAATGAGGAGAAAACGTATTTTCATGAACCCACTAGAACATTCCATTCACTTGACTTAGCCATTTGTTCCCCTATACTTTTGCCGTACTTGAATTTTGCTGTTGGGAGTGATCTACATAACAGTGATCACTTCCCTATTCTCATTTCGCACTTAGGTAGTAGTAGCGTGAACATCCGTCTACCTACATACAAATACCACAGGGCGAATTGGGACAAATTTACTGAGTTGGCTGTTATAACAGGAACAATGGTGGAGAGTGAGGATGTTGATACTGCTGTCCAAAATGTCACTGAAGCAATTTTAAATGCTGCTGACTCCTCTATTCCTAAGACATCACCTAGAACACTGCGACACTATAAACCATACTGGAATGCAGACTGTCAATCTGCATACAAGAAACAAAAGAAGCTATGGGGTATCTTCCGCAGATACCCAACTACAGGAAACCTTATCGCCTTTAAAAGGGCTAAGGCAGTTGCTCGTAGGATTAGACGTCAAAGTCAGAAAGATTCTTGGATAAGTTATGTCTCTTCGATTACATCTAAAACATCAAGTAAACAGTTATGGAAGAAGGTTAGAGCAGCCAACGGTTTGTATCCGGAGTATTCTTGCCCGATACTTCAAACCGGAGCTGCTGTGTTCTCTTCTCCTTAAGATATTGCCCCTCAGGGGGTTTACTTTCTATAAGTAAATACGGGCTTCACAACCCCGGGGCTCCCCAGTGATCTATCCCTCCTTCTGTTTTACCTTCCTATTTTGGTTTTGTATTTATTGTTTGGCTTCTCTTCCATCCCTCATTGTGGTTACCTCTTCAGAGGTGAGGGCTCCCCTTGAGAAGCTTTGTGCCGCTCTGTTGCCATCAGCTTCTCTTGGGGATTAAATCACCCACGTGTTTGCCGTGCGTGGAGACCCGTGTCCCTGGAAAGGGGGATCCTGGTAGTTGAGGGACGACATACTGTCCCAATACACTACTTTGGCCCTTGCTTCAGATAAACGGGAGGTGTACATTGGTCCCATGTGCATCAATCGGCTGGTCGTCCGACTTCGTCGGCGGCTTGGGATCAAACGACCGGCTCGTCTACTGGGAATCTCGTTAAGGGTGGAGACATCTACAGGGACGAGCCGGTCGCGTATAGACACTAGATAACCTGATGGTGTTATGCCGTGCGTAACAGTTTAGTTACTATTTTTTTCTTTTCTTGGTTTTGTTGCTTGCCGGTGTGCACCATCCCTAATATCGAGGACTCCATGGTGGGTGGGATTCTAGTGTCCGAATTTCTATTTCTTTATTTAATGATGGCTTCTTCTTCTATCTCTAGCCCCACGGGAGGCCTAAATCCCCAAATTTTGAAAACAAATAAGCGTACAATACAAAATGAAGTCACTACAATATCTAAAAAACAAGCTCCAATCCCTAACATTTCTACCACACTTGAACCCTCTACCTCCAATACACCCATAGCATCTACATCTCCCACGTTTCTCATAGTTCAATCCGAAGATGGTAAATTAGGTCAAATGTCTCCATTCTTCATACAAAAAGGAATAAAAGGAATCTGCGGCAACGAGCCAAAAACAATAAAAAAACTACGATCAGGCGACTTTTTAGTAGAAACAAAAGACTCCAGGCAATCCCAATACTTACTTTCAGCAACAACAATAGGAAACATAGCAATAACTGTAACACCACATAAAGGTTTAAATTCATGCCGAGGGGTGATATCTGAATCCGATCTTCAACACGTTGAAGAATCGGAAATAATTAAAGAACTCACCCCCCAAGGTGTCATAGAAGTCCGTCGAATAAATATCAAGAGAGACAATAACATCATTAAAACTAAACACATCATATTAACTTTCAATACTCCTAAACTTCCAAATCGAATTACTGCCGGTTATTTAAGTTGCCCAGTACGTCCTTTTATTCCTAATCCGCTGAGATGCTTCAAATGTCAAAAGTTTGGGCACTCCAAAAATGCTTGCAGAAGTGAAATCGAAACTTGCGCAGTGTGTGGCAGCAATGAACACCAATCTGAAGGCTGCCAAGCTGAGCCCACCTGCGTAAACTGCAATGGAAAACATCCATCTTTTTCCAGGAAGTGCCCAACTTACGACAAAGAGAAGCAAATCCAAGTAATAAAAACCAACAATAATATCCCATATCCCGAAGCCAGAGCCATCTCCGAAACAACAATAGAAAATTCAATGGCCAAAACAATAGCTAAAACTTTAGTAGTTCCCAAACCAGCTCAAGTAAAATCCATAACCACACAAACTGATATCCACATCCCGAATATCAGAATGTCACCCGAAGAACTCCTTAAATGCTTTTCCTCACCGGCTAAAAACAGTAACTCTTCTTCTCAGACAAACCCAATTCCTAGCACTTCAAAACCAACAGCAAATCCACCCAAAACTACAGCAAAACCTAACAAAAACAAGAAACAACAGGAACAAAAACAATCAAATAAACCTGGAGATGTCTTAAAAAATAAAATACAATCAAAATTACAAATGAATACAAAACAAAAAACTGTACTACTAAATAAAGATAAGTCTGAATCATCGGGACCATCCACCGATGATGAAACAGATGTCATCTCGGGTCTTGATCCGGGTGACATGGAGGTCGACCCAGGCCTCGAGACGCCTCCTCTTCTACAACGAAGAAGTAAGTCACTAGACCGGCGGATCGCTAATCCTCCCAAATAACATTCAATATGTTATCTTGGAATTGTCGCGGGTTCCACCACAATTCGGTAGATATAAAACATCTTGTAGATTTACACAAACCTGTATGTTTCTGTTTACAAGAGACGCTCTTGAAGCCTTTCCAGAGCTCTCTTGTTAGGGGATATAGTCCTCTACGCAAGGACTTTGTCTTCGGCGGCAGAGCTAGCGGCGGTGTTGCTGTATTTACATCTAACAGCAGTCCATCCAGCCCGCTATCGCTCACGACCACCTTACAAGCTGTTGCCGTTAGAGTAGCTGTGAAAAATGTATTGGTAACAGTTTGCTCTATCTATCTCCCCCCCTAATCGTAACATCCGACAAACAGAACTAGACAGGCTTTGTGACCAGCTTCCACCCTCTAATATTTTAATGGGGGATTTCAATAGTCACAATCCTCTTTGGGGTAGCCCAGACATTAACAACCGTGGAAGACAGATTGAAAAATGTATGAATGACCAGAATCTCTGTCTTCTCAATGATGGGCAAAATACATACTTTCACACCCCATCGAGGACGTTTCACGCCATCGATCTTGTCTTGTGTTCGCCATCTCTCCTACATCTGTGGTCTTTTCATGTCGGACGGGATCCTTACCATAGTGATCATTTCCCCGTTCGTCTGGAGATGTTAGGAGGCGGTGCTGTTCCCTCTTTTCGTATCCCTCGCTTTAAAATAGAATCTGCAGATTGGGAACAGTTTTCTTCCGTCGTCGATTTCTCTGACGAGATGGTGAACCAAGACGATATCGATGAAGCTGTAAATTCTATCACCCATGCCATCTTGGAAGCTGCTCGTTTTTCCATACCTTCAACATCTACAAATCTACCGAAAATTCCGAAACCATGGTGGAATCACGACTGTAAAAATGCACATAATAAGCGCAGGAAGGCTTGGGGCATTTTTCGCCGAAGTCCCACTGAAGCCAACCTCATCGCCTTAAAATGTGCCCGAGCTGAAGCTCGTAGGATCCGCCGGCGTAGCCAGAAGGACTCTTGGATGCATTATGTCAGCACTATAACATCAGATACCTCGTCTAAAAGGGTCTGGAACCAAATTAATAAAATCAAGGGCCAATATCCAAGACACTCTATTTCTATCCTAGAGACAGAGCTGGGAATTGTTTCAGACCCTAAAGGTATTGCTGACACCCTGGCTGACTCTTTTGCCAACATATCTAGCAACTCGAATTACAAAGAGCCGTTTGCGACTATAAAACGAGGAAATTTACCACTCTTTATTGAGAATTTCATTTCTCGGAGAGTCTTCCAAGTACGCGTCGGCTCCATCTTATCAGATGAGTTTATTCAGGAGCAAGGCGTTCCCCAGGGAAGTGTATTGAGTTGTGCACTGTTTATTATAAAAGTCAACGGCATTATGACCTGCCTTCCACCTGCAGTGTCTGGTTCGCTTTTTGTCGACGACTTCCAAATAACGTGCACCTCAATTAACATGTCTCATATCGAAAGACAAATTGAACTTGCCTTCAGAAGGATTACAGGCTGGGCCAATCAAAATGGATTTGTATTCAATGCACAAAAGACCGTGGCCATGCACTTTTGCAGGAGGCGCGACCTTCATAACGACCCCGAGCTTTTCTTAAATGGGGAGCAGGTACCTATTGTTCCGGAAACTAAATTCCTCGGGGTCATTTTTGACTCGAAGCTCACTTTCCTGCCTCATATAAAACATCTGAGATTAAAGTGCACTAAAGATCTGAATCTTCTGAAGGTACTTTCTAACACTTCCTGGGGTGCTGATACCACCTCCATGTTGAAAATATACAGATGCCTTGTTCGTTCCAAACTTGATTATGGTTCTGTGGTGTACGGATCCGCCAGAAAATCGGCGTTGATGCTTCTTGACCCTGTTCATCATCACGGTGTCAGAATCGCGTCAGGAGCCTTCCGTACATCACCAATTCCAAGTGTATTAAACATATGTCTGGAGCGCCCTTTGAAACTGAGACGAGACAAGCTGTCTTTAAAATTTTATTTTAAAATTAAAAGTCATGCATGTCATCCTCTCTCTCATACTATTTATAATCCATTACATACAAGACTCTTTAACGCACGTCCATCTTATATTCCATCATTTTCATTACGAATTCATTCTATTCTTACATCTCATCATCTTGATAATTTCAGGATTCGTCCTATCACATTCACACAATCACCCTGGCATCCTCATAACATCAAAGTTTTAAATATATTTAATAATTTTAAAAAGTGTGAAACACCAGATATAGTGTTTACTCATCTGTTTTATTATCATAGGCATAACTTTCCAAATTTTAAAACAATGTATACGGATGGATCGAAAAGCCAGGGACATGTCGGAGCAGCTGCAGTTCATGACGATAACATCTTCTCACGTGAGCTGCATCAAAGCTGCTCCGTCTTTACAGCTGAGTCCCTTGCTATCTTGTTGGCCTTGCAATATATTTTAAGGCAAGATCATAGCCAGTGGATTATTTATACAGATTCGAAGAGCTGTTTAGATGCATTAAATAATCCACTGAGCCAGACCCATCCTTTTATTTTAGATATTTTAAAGATCCACAAGACACTTGTCGAGAGAAATTTTAATATTCTTTTTTGTTGGATCCCAGGTCATGTGGGGATCATGGGTAACGAGCGCGCTGACTCAATTGCACGATCAGCAAGTGGACCTAGGAGCACTTGGCTCTGCCCTGACGACGCAATAAAAGCTTGTGACAATGCTCTGTCTCTCACTTGGCAGGCCATGTGGGATGCACAGACAGCTAACAAGCTGCGTTCGTTTCAGCCCTTAGTTTCCGGATTCGCGCCCATCCAGCAATCCCGGAAAAGGGAAGTGCTTCTTACACGTCTTAGAATAGGCCACACTCGTCTTACCCATGTGCATCTTCTGCTGGCAGAAGATGCTCCCACTTGCAATTCCTGTGGTGTTTCTTTTACTGTTGTCCATATTTTGTCAGACTGTCCAACTTTTAACTCCATACGACTTCGTCTTTTTAACTCAGCTCACCCATCTTTATCTACACTTTTAAATTCACCACCTCATCATAACCTTTTTAAGTTTTTATTAGATATTGGGTTTTATCATCTTATCTAAAGATTTTTACTTTTTAAAATTGGTTTTGAAATTAATTTTAAATCTTTTAACTGGTAGACTCCTATAAAATTTTCGGCGCAGTTTGGCCCTAGTGTTGCCCTTGCGCCAGGAAACAAAAATACAACCAACTCGTTAAGGGTGGAGACTTCTACAGGGACGAGTAGTTCGCGTATAGGTACTGGACAGCCCGGTAGTGTTATGCCGTGCGCAATAGTTTAGTTGATGTTTTCTTTTCCTTTCTTATTTTATTGCTTGCCGGTATGCACTATCCCCAACATTGAGGACTCCATGGTGGGTGGGACTCTAGTGCCCGAATTTTTGTTTCATACTTTCATGGAAAGTAACACTTTTTCTTCTTCTCCCTCTCCAGGGGAGCATAATGGACATGATTCTTTAAATTGCCTTACGGCGAAATTCTTTATAGTAAAACGAAAGGAGGGATCCTTTGAGAAGGTTTCTCCTTTTTTAATAGAAAAAACATTGAAAGCGTTTGTGGGAAATACAGTTTCTGCCAAAAAACTAAGGTCTGGAGACCTTTTAGTAGAAGTTCTGAACAATACTCAGGGCAAAAACATTCTAAAAATGGAATCCTTTGGAACATTTCCTGTGAGTGTAGCCCCCCATGGCTCTCTCAACAAATCTCGTGGCGTTATTTCGGAATCCGACCTCTACCATACACCCGAGGACGAGATTCTTGAACATCTGCTTGACCAACAAGTTTCTGCTGTACACCGAATAACAATAAGGAAAGAGGGAAATATTCTCCCAACTAAACATCTGATACTGACTTTTGATTTGCCAACTCTGCCAACACACGTGAAGGCCGGATATCTTAACTGTCGTATCCGACCATACGTACCAAATCCACTTCGCTGCTTTAAGTGCCAGATATATGGACATTCCCAAACGGCTTGCCGCGGGAAAATTGAAATCTGTGCACGCTGTGCAGGAAGTGGTCATGGTAGTTCTGGATGCACTGCACCTGAAAAGTGTGTCAATTGTGAAGGAGCACATACATCTTTCTTCCGCAAATGTCCCAAGTGGATAGAGGAGAAAGAAATACAAACCGTCCGTGCTAACCAAAACTTGACATACTTTGAGGCAAAAAAACAGGTTGAAGCCCGGACTCCCCGTGTTGGCGTTTCATACTCCGATGCTTGTAAAAAGTCAGTATGCAGTAAAAGTACACAGACGGAGACTATTTCTTTGCCACTTGCCAAGTTACCCCAACGGGCGTCTTCTTCAGATTCCATCAAAAGACCGTCTCTGATTAAGAAATCTCTTGCAAAGTCGAAGGCTTTGCAAACGATGAAATTAAAATCTGCAAAGGGTGTTTCTATTAGAGGGAAACCTGCTAACCCTTTTCACATCCTTGGCTCAATTAGAGATGCAGATGAGCTGAATTTACACCCATCTGATGATGATGAGATCCTAGAAGAAGATCCTGACCCCCCTTTAAAATTTTCTTTTAATAATTAATGGCTTCTTTTGTTTCTTGGAATTGTCGCGGATTTAGGTCTAGGAAGGATGATGTTAAGAACATTATTTCAACTTACCATCCAGCATGTTTGGCACTTCAAGAAACTTTCTTGAAGGATCCATATAATTCAAAGATCCGTGGGTATAGTTGTATTAGAAAAGATGTTACCCGTAGTAATACAGTGTCTGGAGGAGTATGTCTTTTTATTGCTCATAATTACCCCAGCACTGTACTCACACTGCGCACATCTCTACAGGCTGTGGCTGCGAGACTTCATTTACAGTCCCTTCTCACAGTCTGTTGCCTATACCTACCGCCACATGCTATCATCCGCCAAGAGGAGCTGAATGACCTTATTGATCAGCTTCCAGCACCATTTTTACTGCTCGGTGACTTTAATGGACACAGTACTATGTGGGGTAATGACAATACGAACCCTCGTGGGAGACAGATTGAAAAACTGCTATCTGATCACTGTCTCCTGAATAATGAGGAGAAAACATATTTCCATGAACCCACTAGAACATTCCATTCACTTGACTTAGCCATTTGTTCCCCTATACTTTTTCCATATTTGAATTTTGCTGTTGGAAGTGATCTACACAATTGAGATCACTTCCCTGTCCTCATTTCGCATGCAGGTGGTAGTGGCGTGGCCAACCGTCTACCTACTTACAAATACCACAGGGCGAATTGGGACAAATATACTGAGATGGCTGTTATAACGGGAGGAATGGTGGACGGTCAGGATGTTGATACTGCTGTCCAAAATGGCACTGAAGCAATTTTAAAGGCTGCTGACTCCTCTATTCCTAAGACTTCACCTAAAACATTGCGGCACTGTAAACCATACTGGAATGCAGAATGTCAGTCTGCATACAAGAAACAAAAGAAGCTATGGGGTATCTTCCGCAGATACCCAACTACAGGAAACCTTATCGCCTTTAAAAAGGGAAAGGCAGTTGCTCGTAAGGTTAGACGTCAGAGTCAAAAGGATTCTTGGATAAGTTATGTCTCTTCGATTACATCTAAAACATCAAGTAAACAGTTGTGGAAGAGGGTTAGAGCAGCCAACGGTTTGTATCCGGAGTATTCTTGCCCGATACTTCAAACCGGAGCTGCTGTGTTCTCTTCCCCTGAAGATATTGCTAACCTTATCGGTGAAACTTTTGAAAGTGTATCCAGTTCCGATTCTTATAGTCCTACATTTTTAGTGACTAAGAATCGCGCTGAACGGACTGGAATTAATTTCAAAAGCAATATTGAATATTCCTACAACTGTGAACTTAAGATGTATGAATTGAAGAGTGCTTTATCTAAAGCACATAACACCAGTCCAGGTCCAGATGGGATCAGTTGCCAAATGCTTCGCCATTTAAGTCCAGATTCTCTTTTTAACATCCTTTTTCTCTTTAATCGAATCTGGAAGGAGAATATCTTTCCTACCTTGTGGCGGGAAGCTACTGTAATCCCCATTCTGAAACCTGGAAAGGATCCCAAGGATCCTCTGAACTATCGACCAATAGCCTTAACGAGCTGCCTCTGTAAGACCTTTGAACGTATTGTAAACGCCCGACTCTCTTACATGTTGGAAAAAGATGGATGTATTTCACCTTTCCAGAGTGGATTCCGACGAGGACGGTCCACTCTTGATAACATCGTGAAACTAGAAACAGATGTTCGCAATGCCTTTGTGCAGAGGAATCATCTAGTTTCAATCTTTTTCGACATTGAGAAGGCGTATGATCATACGTGGCGATATGGTATCCTGCAAACCTTATTTAATTTTGGTTTCAGGGGTAATCTACCTCTTTTTATTCAAAACTTTTTATCATCCCGGGTTTTTATAGTTCGTATTGGAACTTCATTTTCTAATTATTTTAATCAATCTGAGGGAGTCCCTCAAGGTTGTGTTTTAAGCGTCACTCTTTTTAACCTTCACATTAGCAACATCCTTCATGTCCTTTCACCCTTTGTTCATGGAACTTTGTATGTTGATGATTTGCAAATCTCATGTCAAGGATCAAACATGCGCTTAATTGAACGTCAATTACAAACTGCTGTTAACAGACTTGTAGAATGGTGTGACAAAAACGGCCATAAACTGTCACCATCTAAAAGCAGTTGCATCCACTTCTGTAGGAGGAGGGGTCTTCACCCTGACCCTGAAATCCACATACGCAATTCTCCAATCCCAGTTGTGAATCAGATAAGATACTTGGGAGTCATTTTCGACAGCAAGTTGAATTTTCTCCCACATATTTTATACTTGCGCAAGAAGTGCGATAGGTCGCTTAATATCCTCAAAGTACTCTCAAATACATCTTGGGGTGCTGATCGCACTTCTTTGCTGCGTATTTACAATTCGGTTATCTTATCCCGTATTGACTACGGATGCGTTGCGTATGGGTCTGCAGGAGTATCCCTTCTACGAAGATTGGATACTGTCCATCACACTGCTGCCCGTATTTGTTCAGGTGCATTTCGCACTTCACCCATTGAAAGTCTGTTGACAGAGTGTAGTCTACTTCCACTTGACTTGAGACGTAAAAAATTAAGCGCCAACTACTACTGTAGAATTATGTCTGATCCTTTTCACCCTTTACGTAAGTTGAGACTTGATGCTTATCTTAGTAGGTTATATGATGCTCGTCCATCTAACGTCCGACCACTTTCTGAAAGAGCGAAATCCATCTTGATGGATGCAGCTCTAAGTGACGTAGTTACCCAAACATTTATCACTCAATCCTTTCCACCGTGGGATATTCCATCTTTCCACTTTCTCAATCCATTTGCGATGTATTGCAAGGCAGACACTGCCCCAGAAATTGTACAGCAAATCTTTTGTGATCACCGCTCTCAGTATGCTGACTATGAAGCAGTATTTACTGATGGATCCAAAGCAGGTGAACGTGTTGGCTGTGGTACTGTGTCCGACACATCCACAGTCGCTTTTACACTTCATAAATCCTGCTCGGCTTTCACTTCTGAGATGACAGCAATTTCTTGTGCACTGCTGCATATCTCACTCTGCCACAATCGCAAATTTTGTGTGTATTCTGACAGTTTAAGCTCCTTGTCAAGTCTGGAGCAATTTAAGACCAATAGCCATCCACTTGCCTTTGACATTTTGTCAAAGTTACACACACTTGAGAGGAAAGGATTTACTATATTGTTCTGCTGGGTACCTAGTCACATGGGAATTTCAGGAAATGAATTGGCCGATTCTGCTGCTAAAGCGGCCTCAATCCCGCTGCAGCAGCCAGTTCCCTACCAAGATATTAAGACTTCAATTCAGAAGTTCATATTATCCTTACGTCAAGAAGCATGGGATTTGCAAACGAACAACAAACTCCATACCATCAAAAATCATCTTCTTAAATGGCCAGTTAATCCAATGCGTCGGACAGATGTCAAACTGACTCGTCTGCGCATTGGTCATACCCGATTGACGCACCGACATCTATTGCTGGGAGAAGATCCACCTGTTTGCGATATTTGTCGTTGCGATCTTTCTGTGTCTCATATTTTAATTTCTTGTCCTAAGTTTCAATCGCATCGTCGTAGGTTTTTTAAGAGTACCAGTTTAAGTCTTCAGGATTTGATTGGGGAAACTCCCCATCCAAATAGTTTTGCTTTTTTAAGATCAATCGGGTTTTTAAATCACATCTAGTTTTTTAAACATATCCATTTTTTAAATTTTTTAACCACGTCATCATTTTAGAAATGTGTTTTTAATATTCTTAAATTATGTTATGTCACATCTCATCATATTTATTATTCATCTTCCATCCTAGTTTTTCTTTTATCTTTTGTTTTGGCGCAGTATGGCCCTTGTGTTGCCTTTGCGCCATAAAAAGCCTAAACAAACAAACCTTAAGATATTGCTAACCTTATCGGTGAAACTTTTGAAAGTGTATCCAGTTCCGATTCTTATAGTCCTACATTTTTAGTGACTAAGAATCGCGCTGAACGGACTGGAATTAATTTCAAAAGCAATATTGAATATTCCTACAATTGTGAACTTAAGATGTATGAATTGAAGAGTGCTTTATCTAAAGCACATAACACCAGTCCAGGTCCAGATGGGATCAGTTACCAAATGCTTCGCCATTTAAGTCCAGATTCTCTTTTTAACATACTTTTACTCTTTAATAGAATCTGGAAGGAGAACATCTTTCCTACCTTGTGGCGGGAAGCTACTGTAATCCCCATTCTGAAACCTGGAAAAGATCCCAAGGATCCTCTGAACTATCGACCGATAGCTTTAACGAGCTGCCTTTGTAAGACCTTTGAACGTATTGTAAACCCCCGACTCTCTTACATGTTAGAAAAAGATGGATGTATTTCACCTCTCCAGAGTGGATTCCGACAAGGGCGGCCCCTCAGGGGGTTTACTTTCTCAAAGTAAATACGGGCTTCACAACCCCGGGGCGCCCCAGTGATCTATCCCTCCTTCTGTTTTGCCCCCTCAGGGGGTTTACTTTCTATAAGTAAATACGGGCTTCACAACCCCGGGGCACCCCAGTGATCTATCCCTCCTTCTGTTTTACCTTCTCGTTTTGGTTTTGTATGTATCGTTTGGCTTCCCTTCCTTCCCTCATTGTGGTTACCTCTTCTGAGGTGAGGGCTCCCCTTGAGAAGCTTTGCGCCGCTCTGTTGCCATCAGCTTCTCTCGGGGATTATATCACCCACGTGTTTGCCGTGCGTGGAGACCCGTGTCCCTGGAAAGGGGGATCCTGGTAGTTGAGGGACGATACACTGTCCCAATACACTACTTTGGCCCTTGCTTCAGATAAACGGGAGGTACACATTGGTCCCGTGTGTATCAATCGGCTGGTCGTCCGACTTCGTCGGCGGCTAGGGATCAAGTGGCCGGCTCGTCTGCTGGGAATCTCGTTAAGGGTGGAGACTTCTTCAGGGACGAGTCGGTCGCGTATAGGTACTGGATAACCCTATTGGAGATTTATTTAATATTATATTTATTATTGAATTATTATGTGTCGTACTCCATGTTATGCAAATTTCATGGTTATTTCTGTAACCGTAATGGTTGTAAAAGGTGTATATATATACAGGATTGTGATGGTGGTGTGGCTTCATACTTGTAAACTTAATCTTATTAAATTGATTTTGTTCATGATTATGGGCTGGCTGTGTTATTTGTGGCATCCTGAGTTTATTTTGGTGTGAAATGACCAATAGGGTTATGGGCCCAGGACAGGGTGCCCTGAATAGGATTCTCAGAGAAAGCCAGTAGAAAAGCCCAATGAGTTAATAGAAGTCAGAAGTGTGTTGACGTGATAGAGTGTACTTCAAACTTATTTAAGATAAAAGCGTGCTGAAGATGACTGAACTATCCGAGTTAAGTTTTAATTTTCCGAAGCTAAATTCGACGAACTATGCTAGTTGGAAATGTGACGTTAAAGTGCTGCTAATAGACAGAGGTTCTTGGGAGTTTATTACGAACGAGGCGACGCCATGTCCGGATGAAGCATCAGACAGAGAAAGGCGAATGTACAACTGGAGAAAAGATCGAGCATATACAACAATATATCAAGCAGTGGAACGGAAGTATCAATCCCTGATTTCAGCTACAACAGACGGAAAAGAAGCGTGGGAAATTCTGAAAAAGAATTTTGAACCGGTTTCAAGAGCACGTTTGGCTGGACTTGTTGACGAATTCTATGATCTGAGGTTCGAACCAGAGAACGAGACGATTGGGATCTTTATCAAAAGAGTCGCGGAGAAAGCACAACAGACAAAAGAAGCTGGATTTGCAATACCCGAGTTGTTGCAGTGTTTCCAGTTAATCAGAAGGCTTCCGGCTGAATACGACAATATAGTTCAAGTGTTATATCGACTTGATGAAGACAACTTTAGGATGGAAAATGTGGAAGATAGTCTTATAAATGAATCTGGCCGCATATTACAGAAGAAGAAAGACAGTGAAGTTGAGGGGATAGCGGATGCGTTCATTGCAAAAGGGCCGAAAACGACAAAGCCTAATCATCCTCAAAGAGCTACAGAACGAAGAATTGTGGGGCCGTGCTGGAGATGCAAGCAAAAAGGACATATAATGCGAGATTGCAGGGTTCAACTACAGAAACAGCCAGTCACACAAAAACAGTATAACACATCGCGAAGACAAGACCGAAATTTTCAAAGCAACATGTACTATGTGGGGTCAGAAAGTGATTTGGATCCACATGTAGTTATTCAGGATAAGAATCTAGAAAGGAGCGAGTGGCTCATAGATTCAGCGGCAACTTCCCATTTTTGTAACAAAAAGGAGTATTTCGAGGATTTCAAAAGTCTAGTATCGACAACAGCTTTTGTAGGAGACAAGAACACAAATCTAAAGATTGAAGGTACAGGTACTGTAAAGTTAGTTTTTACAGATGCTAATCGTAAGATAAATTTGATTCTGAGAAATGTATTGTACGCACCTAACATACGCCGTAACTTAATAAGTGGTGCGTGCATTGATATAGCAAAGCATACAGTGTTTTGGGGAAATGATAAAATGATTGTATATAATGAATTGAACGAGTATTTTTATTCTGTACGTAGGAAGGGTAGATTGTATATTTTATATGCTTATTGCAATAGTAAAAGGTCTGAATGTAATTTTACTTATAGTACGAACATTGAAATAGTTCATAAGCGTTTTGGTCATGTCAATATTCCTTTATTAAGGCAGATGAGTCGAAATAATGTGGTCTATGGTTTGGAGAAGTTAGTTGGTAAATTAGACTCGTGTGATACATGTAAAATAGCGAAATCAACTAGGTCATCATTAAAATTAAATTACGAACGAAGAACTAGTAATGTTCTGGATAGAATACATATGGATTTATGGGGACCTGCATCAACAAAAACTTTAGGAGGGAAAAGATATTTTTTGTCAATAATTGATGAGTTCTCAAGGAAAGTAGAAGTATATACGGTCAAGGAGAAAACGGAGGTTTTTGGTTGTTTCAAAAACTACTTGGCGATATCCGAAAGACAACATAATA
This sequence comes from Linyphia triangularis, assembly GCA_963978545.1. NCBI lineage: Eukaryota > Metazoa > Arthropoda > Arachnida > Araneae > Linyphiidae > Linyphia > Linyphia triangularis. The sequence continues at coordinate 35,860,806 of OZ021730.1, forward strand.
CTAAATTAAAGTGCGTGAGAACAGACAATGGTTTAGAATTTTGTCATAAAGAATTAGAAACTTATTTGCGTGAGTTGGGGATCAGAATTGAAAGATCATCCGTAGCAACACCAGAGCAGATGGGAATTTGCGAAAAATTTAATAGAACTTGTATGGACGGGGTCAGATCTATGCTTTTTGATAGCGGATTAAAGCCACAATTTTGGGGAGAAGCGTTATACGCGTTTACATACATAAGAAACCGCTGTGAACATAAGTTGTTAAACGGAAAAACTCCAATTGAACTTTGGACTGGTCACAAGCCGTCAGTAAGGCATTTTAGAATATTCGGATCATTGGCATTTGTCCATATACCTAAAGTTAACAGAAATAAGTTACAACCAAGGGCAAAGATAGGTATCTTAATTGGTTATGCAAGTCAAACCAAGGGGTATAGGATTTATCTACCAAAAGAAAGGAAAATTGTAGAAACGATACACGTGAAAATAGACGAAGGCAAGAGAGCTGTTGATGTTTTATTTGGTAAAGATAGAGCATGTGAATACGTAAAAATTAGAAGTCTTGATAGTGAACATTTTAGCGAAGATGAACAGGAAAATGAGAATACCATTTCAGTCTCAAAGGTTAATAAAACTCAAGTAAAGGAGTTGGATGGTAAGAAAGAGATACGTCCTGAGAGAGCAGATAAACAAAAACTGGATGTTAAATCATGGAGACGAGAGGAAAAGATGAATACATTAGGCAATAGGGTCTATGTGTATTATTTTACACCTGATAATGCAAGACTAAGATCACAAAATGACGTTCAAAAATATTGCGAAATGCATGACATTGTGTATGATTCGAGTGTGTGTTCTTTTAAACCAGAATCTACTGTTCAAGCTCAGTCTGAAATTGTGAATATCAATAATGAAAATCGAGAAACTAATTCAGAAGACCAAAGTAATGAGTCTATGTATTTTGAAAACTGCATAGAAGACATATTTCAAGATGAAATTTATAACGTGGAATTACCAAAGAGCTTTGCAGATACACAGAAGAGTGAAGATAAGATCGAGTGGGATTCTGCTATGTTAGATGAAATTCAAACAATGAAAGACAGACAAGTTTGGAAGTTAGTTAACCCGCCGCCAAATGCAAAGATTGTAGGATGTAGGTGGGTGTACACGGTTAAATGCGATGATAACAATAAAGTACAACGGTTCAAAGCGAGACTTTGTGCACAAGATTTCAAACAGAGTTTGATTCGATAGTTAAGAAACTTGGATTTGAAAGTTGGTGTTGGGTTAATTGTGTTTATAAGTACAATAATGTTATATTAGCTGTATATGTTGATGATCTAATTTTATTTGTGAAAGAGAAGTTGAAAAATTGTTTGCATTTTATATTTAATCAAATGTATTGATGTTTTCTTTTAAGGTAAAGCGTTACGGAGATTATGTAAAGGATTAGAATTTGCTTATGGAGTCCGATGGGGCCGAATATTGGAGATTTATTTAATATTATATTTATTATTGAATTATTATGTGTCGTACTCCATGTTATGCAAATTTCATGGTTATTTCTGTAACCGTAATGGTTGTAAAAGGTGTATATATATACAGGATTGTGATGGTGGTGTGGCTTCATACTTGTAAACTTAATCTTATTAAATTGATTTTGTTCATGATTATGGGCTGGCTGTGTTATTTGTGGCATCCTGAGTTTATTTTGGTGTGAAATGACCAATAAACCCGGTAGTGGCATGCCGTGCGCAATAGTTGAGTTCTCGTTTTCCTTTTTTTCATTATTTTTGTTGCTTGCCGGTATACACTATCCCCAATAGCGTGGACTCCATGGTGGGTGGGATTCTAGTACCCGAATCTTTTTACCTATTCTTATGGAAACTATATCTTCTTTTTCTTCTCCTCCTAGTGAGGAGCAACATTGTTCCGACTCTATGATACAAATTCGTGCAAAATTCTTCATTGTACATCGCCAGGAGGGCTCCTTTGAGAAGGTCTCTCCATTTCTTATTGAGAAAACACTAAAATCGTTGGTTGGTGATACGGCTTCAGTTAAAAAACTGAGGTCCGGGGATTTACTTGTTGAAGTTCGCAACCATCAGCAAGCCAAGAACATTCTTAAAATTGAAAATTTCGGTTCACTCCCGGTTACTGTGAAGGAACATGGTTTCCTTAACAAATCTCGTGGTGTTGTGTCTGAATCAGACTTATACCATACAGCGGAGGACGAGATACTTGATCATCTTCGTGATCAGCATGTTTCAGCCGTCCACCGCATTACAATACGCCGAGATGGGAACATAATACCTACTAAACATCTAATTGTCACTTTTGATTTACCCACTTTGCCGTCTCATGTGAAGGCGGGGTACCTGAATTGCCATGTCCATCCGTATATTCCGAACCCACTTCGCTGTTTCAAGTGCCAGAAATTTGGCCACTCTCAAACAGCGTGTCGTGGGGAAACGGAAACATGCGCGCGTTGTGCAGGTACTGGACATGACAGTGCTAATTGCAAAGCACCCGAGAAGTGTGTCAATTGCAATGGCACCCATCCGTCATACTCTCGATCATGTCCACAGTGGGTAAAGGAAAAAGAAATCCAGACCGTGCGAGTGAACCAGAATTTATCCTACTTTGATGCTAGGAGACTAGTTGATGCTAGGACCCCTAAAACTGGTGTTGCTTACGCTGATGTTTGCAAAAAAACTGTCAGCAGTAAAAGCACCCAAACGGAAACCCCTGTATCACCTCTTGTTAAGTTGCCTCAAAAGTCATCTGTAGAGGTAACAAAACGACCGACGATTGTTAAAAAATCCTTAGCTAAATCAAAAGCTTTACAAACAATAAAATTAAAATCTGCCAAAGGAGGACTTTCGAGAGAGAGGCCCTCTAACCCTTTCAACATTCTTCGTTCTTTTAAGGATTCGGATGTGGTGAAACTTCACCCATCTGATGAGGACGAAGACATCACTGAAGAATCCGACACTCCTTTAAAATTTTCTCTTAATAGTTAATGGTTTCTCTTGTTTCTTGGAATTGTCGCGGTTTTAGGTCTAGGAAGGATGATGTGAAAAACATAATTTCACTTTATCATCCAGCATGTTTGGCACTTCAAGAAACTTTCTTGAAGGATTCTTGTACACCTAAGATCCGTAGGTATAGTTGCATTAGGAAAGATGTTGCCCGTGGTAATGCAGTGTCTGGAGGAGTATGTCTCTTTATTTCTCATGATTACCCCAGCACTGTACTCACACTACGCACATCTTCACAGGCTGTGGCTGCGAGACTTCATATAGAGTCCCTTCTCACAGTCTGTTGCCTATACTTACCGCCACATGCTATCATCCGTCAAGAGGAGCTGAATGACCTTATTGATCAGCTTCCAGTACCATTTTTACTGCTCGGTGACTTTAATGGACACAGTACTATGTGGGGTAATGATAATACGAACCCTCGTGGGAGACAGATTGAAAAGGTGTTATCTGATCACTGTCTCTGTCTCCTGAATAATGAGGAGAAAACCTATTTTCATGAACCCACTAGAACATTCCATTCACTTGACTTAGCCATTTGTTCCCCTATACTTTTGCCATACTTGAATTTTGCTGTTGGAAGTGATCTACATAACAGTGATCACTTCCCGATTCTCATTTCCCATAACGGTAGAAGTAGTGTGAACAGCCGTCTACCTACATACAAATACCACAGGGCGAATTGGGACAAATATACTGAGTTGGCTGTTATAACAGGAACAATGGTGGACAGTCAGGATGTTGATACTGCTGTCCAAAATGTCACTGAAGCAATTTTAAATGCTGCTGATTCCTCGATTCCTAAGACATCACCTAAAACACTGCGGCACTGTAAATCATACTGGAATGCAGACTGTCAGTCTGCATACAAGAAACAAAAGAAGCTATGGGGTATCTTCCGCAGATACCCAACTACAGGAAACCTTATCGCCTTTAAAAAGGCTAAGGCATTTGCTCGTAGAATTAGACGTCAGAGTCAGAAGGATTCTTGGATAAGTTATGTCTCTTCGATTACATCTAAAACATCAAGTAAACAGTTGTGGAAGAAGGTTAGAGCAGCCAACGGTTTGTATCCGGAATATTCTTGTCCGATACTTCAAACCGGAGCTGCTGTGTTCTCTTCCCCTGAAGATATTGCTAACCTTATCGGTGAAACCTTTGAAAGTGTATCCAGTTCCGATTCTTATAGTCCTGCTTTTCTTGTGACTAAGAATCGTGCTGAACGGACTGGAATTAATTTCATAAGCAATATTGAATATTCCTACAACTGTGACCTTAAGATGTACGAATTGAAGAGTGCTTTATCTAAAGCACATAACACCAGTCCAGGTCCAGATGGGATCAGTTACCAAATGCTTCGCCATTTAAGTCCAGATTCTCTTTTTAACATCCTTTTTCTCTTTAATAGAATCTGGAAGGAGAACATCTTTCCTACCTTGTGGCGGGAAGCTACTGTAATCCCCATTCTGAAACCTGGAAAGGATCCTAAGGATCCTCTGAGCTATCGACCGATAGCCTTAACGAGCTGCCTCTGTAAGACCTTTGAACGTATTGTAAACGTCCGACTCTCTTACATGTTAGAAAAAGATAAATGTATATCACCTTTCCAGAGTGGGTTCCGACGAGGACGGTCCACTCTTGATAACATTGTGAAACTAGAAACAGATGTCCGCAATGCCTTTGTGCAAAGGAATCATCTAGTTTCAATCTTTTTCGACATTGAGAAGGCGTATGATCATACGTGGCGATAACGTATCCTGCAAACTCTATTTAATTTTGGTTTTAGGGGTAATCTGCCCCTTTTTATTCAAAATTTTTTATCATCTCGTGTTTATAGAGTTCGCATTGGAACTTCATTTTCAAATTATTTTAACCAATCTGAGGGAGTTCGTCAAGGTTGTGTTTTAAGTGTCACCCTTTTTAATCTTCATATCAGCAACATCCTTCATGTCCTTTCACCCTTTGTTCATGGAACTTTGTATGTTGATGATTTGCAAATCTCGTGCCAAGGATCAAACATGCGCTTAATTGAACGTCAGTTACAAACTGCTGTTAACAGACTTGTAGAATGGTGTGACAAAAACGGCCATAAACTGTCACCATCTAAAAGCAGTTGCATCCACTTCTGTAGGAGGAGGGGTCTTCACCCTGACCCTGAAATCCACATACGCAATTCTCCAATCCCAGTTGTGAATCAGATAAGATACTTGGGAGTCATTTTCGACAGCAAGTTGAATTTTCTCCCACATATTTTATACTTGCGCAAGAAGTGCGATAGGTCGCTTAATATCCTCAAAGTACTCTCAAATACTTCTTGGGGTGCTGACCGCACTTCTTTGCTGCGTATTTACCAATCTGTAATTTTATCTCGCATTGATTATGGATGTGTTGCGTATGGGTCTGCAGGAGTATCCCTTCTACGAAGATTGGATACTGTCCATCACACTGCTGCCCGTATTTGTTCAGGAGCATTTCGCACTTCACCCATTGAAAGTCTGTTGACAGAGTGTAGTCTACTTCCACTTGACTTGAGACGGAAAAAATTAAGCGCCAACTACTACTGTAGAATTATGTCTGATCCTTTTCACCCTTTACGTAAGTTGAGACTTGATACTTATCTTGGTAGGTTATATGATGCTCGTCCATCTAACATCCGACCACTTTCTGAAAGAGCGAAATCCATCTTGATGGATGCAGCTCTTAGTGACGTAGTTACCCAAACATTTATCACTCAATCCTTTCCACCGTGGGATATTCCATCTATCCACTTTCTCAATCCATTTGCGATGTATTGCAAGGCAGACACTGCCCCAGAAATTTTGCAACAAATCTTTTGTGATCACCGCTCTCAGTATGCTGACTATGAAGCAGTTTTTCCTGATGGATCCAAAGCAGGTGAACGTGTTGGCTGTGGTACTGTGTCCGACACATCCACAGTCGCTTTTACACTTCATAAATCCTGCTCGGTTTTCACTTCTGAGATGACAGCAATTTCTTGTGCACTGCTGCATATCTCACTCTGCCACAATCGCAAATTTTGTGTGTATACTGACAGTTTAAGTTCTTTGTCAAGTCTGGAGCAGGTTAAAACCAATAGTCATCCACTTGCTTTTGACATTTTGTCAAAGTTACACACACTTGAGAGGAAAGGATTCTCTATATTGTTCTGCTGGGTACCTAGTCACATGGGAATTTCAGGCAATGAATTGGCTGATTCTGCTGCTAAAGCGGCTTCAATCCCGCTGCAGCAGCCAGTTCCCTACCAAGATATTAAGACATCAATTCACAAGTTCATATTATCCTTACGTCAAGAAACATGGGATTTGCAGGTTAATAACAAACTTCATTTCATCAAAAATCATCTTCGTAAATGGCCAGTTAATCCTATGCGTCGGACAGATGTCAAACTGACTCGTCTGCGCATTGGTCATACCCGATTGACGCATCGACACCTATTGCTGGGAGAAGATCCACCTGTTTGCGATACTTGTCGTTGCGATCTTTCTGTGGCTCATATTTTAATTTCTTGTCCAAAGTTCCAGTCACATCGTCTTAGGTTTTTTAAATGTACCAGTTTAAGTCTTCAAGATTTGATTGGGGAAACTCCCCATCCAAATCTTTTTGCATTTTTAAGATCAATCGGGTTTTTAAATCACATCTAGTGTTTTAAACATATCCATTTTTAAAATTTTATTAACTTCTTCATCATTTTAGAAATGTGTTTTTAACATTCTTAAATTATATTCTGTCACCTCTCATCATATTTATAATTCATCTTCCATCCTAGTTTTTCTTTTATCTTTTGTTTTGGCGCAGCATGGCCCTTGTGTTGCCTTTGCGCCATAAAACCTCAATCAAACAAACAAACAATCCGACAAGGGCGGTCCACTCTTGATAACATCGTGAAACTAGAAACAGATGTTCGCAATGCCTTTGTGCAGAGGAATCACCTAGTTTCAATCTTTTTCGACATTGAGAAGGCGTATGATCATACGTGGCGATATGGTATCCTGCAAACTCTATTTAATTTTGGTTTTAGGGGTAATCTTCCCCTTTTTATTCAAAATTTTTTATCATCTCGTGTTTTTAGTTTTCGCATTGGAACTACATTCTCTAATTATTTTAACCAATCTGAGGGTGTTCCTCATGGTTGTGTTTTAAGGTAGTAGTCTGGTAACTTGGGTTAAAAAAAAAAAAAATCGAAATTTTTTTTTTTCGCTTTATTTGAAAGTACAATGTCTTGAGAGTATACTGTGAAAATTTCAGACAGAAATTCGAAATATTTCTGGAGTTATAACGAGTTTCCTAGAGCGCCTCGGAGTCCAACCTTTAAGGTCGACCGGCAGCTGCAACCGCTTGGACCATTCTATTGTTTGCGCGCATTTTTATACCTGGGTTGACTCTGATATTCTATTATATATATTTATATATATATTTATGTATATATAATATATATTTATTTTAAAGTATATTTAAGTTAAAATTCACAGTACTCTGTTAGTATTTGATCGTACGTTGACATGTAAGCATCTAAGATGCTTTAACGCGTTTTTCTCAAAACATAGTTTTTCTGGTCGGCCGGGTCCTAACTTTTTTTCTACTGAACAGATTGCTTTCAAATTTTAACAGGCTGTTCTACACACTTATAGTTCTCGTCGGTACTAACGAGAATTTTTTTCACCTCTAACTTTTTATTTTACAATGCTTTTTATACTTTTTATTACCTTTGCTAAAATAAAAGGACTTTTTTTTTCAAAGTCCGCCATTTTGTTATTTACCCTTGAAATTTAACTTCAGTATTTCCGACCAGAATGACATGTCTATAGATTAAGAATAATCAAGAATATTTGATTTCAGATAACATCAAGAGCCAAAATCACCCGGGCCACCCACGTGCATTTTTTTTTGAGGTTCCAACTTCGAGTGACAATAATAATAGTAATAAACTATTAAATTTTTTGAAATAATTTTTTTTTTATATTTCCAATATGTAAATAAAAACACTCTAAATATTCAAGGTAATTCATTTTTATTTTCCTATAAAAAACCACCCTCCAAAGAAGTCATGAAAATAGGCATAGGTTACCAGACTACTACCTTAAGTGTCACCCTTTTTAATCTACACATCAGCAACATCCTTCATGTCCTTTCACCCTTTGTTCATGGAACTTTGTATGTTGATGATTTGCAAATCTCATGCCAAGGATCAAACATGCGCTTAATTGAACGTCAATTACAAACTGCTGTTAACAGACTTGTAGAATGGTGTGAACAAAACGGCCATACATTGTCACCATCTAAAAGCAGTTACATCCACTTCTGTAGGAGGAGGGGTCTTCACCGTGATCCTGAAATTCACATACGCAATTCTCCCATCCCAGTCGTGAATCAGATAAGATACTTGGGAGTCATTTTCGACAGCAAGTTGAATTTTCTCCCACATATTTTATACTTGCGCAAGAAGTGCGATAGGTCGCTTAATATCCTCAAAGTACTTTCAAATACTTCTTGGGGTGCTGACCGCACTTCTTTGCTGCGTATTTACCAATCTTTAATCTTATCTCTCATTGATTACGAAACTGTTGCGTATGGGTCTGCAGGAGCATCCCTTCTACGAAGATTGGATACTGTCCATCACACTGCTGCCCGTATTTGTTCAGGTTCATTTCGCACTTCACCCATTGAAAGTCTGTTGACAGAGTGTAGTCTACTTCCACTTGACTTGAGACGGAAAAAATTAAGCGCCAACTACTACTGTAGAATTATGTCTCATCCTTTTCACCCTTTACGTAAGTTGAGACTTGATGCCTATCTTAGTAGGTTATATGATGCTCGCCCATCGAACATCCGACCACTTTCTGAAAGAGCGAAATCCATCTTGATGGATGCAGCTCTTAGTGACGTAGTTACCCAAACATTTATCACTCAATCCTTTCCACCGTGGGATATTCCATCTATCCACTTTCTCAATCCATTTGCGATGTATTGCAAGGCAGACACTGCCCCAGAAATTTTGCAACAAATCTTTTGTGATCACCGCTCTCAGTATGCTGACTATGAAGCAGTTTTTCCTGATGGATCCAAAGCAGGTGAACGTGTTGGCTGTGGTACTGTGTCCGACACATCCACAGTCGCTTTTACACTTCATAAATCCTGCTCGGTTTTCACTTCTGAGATGACAGCAATTTCTTGTGCACTGCTGCATATCTCACTCTGCCACAATCGCAAATTTTGTGTGTATACTGACAGTTTAAGTTCTTTGTCAAGTCTGGAGCAGGTTAAAACCAATAGCCATCCACTTGCTTTTGACATTTTGTCAAAGTTACACACACTTGAGAGGAAAGGATTCTCTATATTGTTCTGTTGGGTACCTAGTCACATGGGAATTTCAGGCAATGAATTGGCTGATTCTGCTGCTAAAGCGGCTTCAATCCCGCTGCAGCAGCCAGTTCCCTACCAAGATATTAAGACATCAATTCACAAGTTCATATTATCCTTACGTCAAGAAACATGGGATTTGCAGGTTAATAACAAACTTCATTTCATCAAAAATCATCTTCGTAAATGGCCAGTTAATCCTATGCGTCGGACAGATGTCAAACTGACTCGTCTGCGCATTGGTCATACCCGATTGACGCATCGACACCTATTGCTGGGAGAAGATCCACCTGTTTGCGATACTTGTCGTTGCGATCTTTCTGTGGCTCATATTTTAATTTCTTGTCCAAAGTTCCAGTCACATCGTCTTAGGTTTTTTAAATGTACCAGTTTAAGTCTTCAAGATTTGATTGGGGAAACTCCCCATCCAAATCTTTTTGCATTTTTAAGATCAATCGGGTTTTTAAATCACATCTAGTGTTTTAAACATATCCATTTTTAAAATTTTATTAACTTCTTCATCATTTTAGAAATGTGTTTTTAACATTCTTAAATTATATTCTGTCACCTCTCATCATATTTATAATTCATCTTCCATCCTAGTTTTTCTTTTATCTTTTGTTTTGGCGCAGCATGGCCCTTGTGTTGCCTTTGCGCCATAAAACCTCAATCAAACAAACAAACAATCCGACAAGGGCGGTCCACTCTTGATAACATCGTGAAACTAGAAACAGATGTTCGCAATGCCTTTGTGCAGAGGAATCACCTAGTTTCAATCTTTTTCGACATTGAGAAGGCGTATGATCATACGTGGCGATATGGTATCCTGCAAACTCTCCCCCTCAGGGGGTTTACTTTCTTTAAGTAAATACGGGCTTCACAACCCCGGGGCACCCCAGTGATCTATCCCTCCTTCTGTTTTACCTTCTCGTTTTGGTTTTGTATGTATAGTTTGGCTTCCCTTCCTTCCCTCATTGTGGTTACCTCTTCTGAGGTGAGGGCTCCCCTTGAGAAGCTTTGCGCCGCTCTGTTGCCATCAGCTTCTCTCTGGGATTATATCACCCACGTGTTTGCCGTGCGTGGAGACCCGTGTCCCTGGAAAGGGGGATCCTGGTAGTTGAGGGACGACACACTGTCCCAATACACTACTTTGGCCCTTGCTTCAGGTAAACGGGAGGTACACATTGGTCCCGTGTGTATCAATCGGCTGGTCGTCCGACTTCGTCGGCGGCTAGGGATCAAGCGTCCGACTCGTCTGCTGGGAATCTCGTTAAGGGTGGAGACTTCTACAGGGACGAGTCGGTCGCTTATAGGTACTGGATAACCCGGTAGTGGCATACCGTGCGCAATAGTTGAGTTCTCGTTTTCCTTTTTTTCATTATTTTTGTTGCTTGCCGGTATACACTATCCCCGATATCGAGGACTCCATGGTGGGTGGGACTCTAGTGCCCGAATCTTTTATCTCAACTTTAATGGAAATTAAATCTTCTTCTTCTTCTCCCCCTAGTGGGGAGCAACATTGTCCTGAACCTTTGCTACAAACTCGTGCAAAATTCTTCGTTGTGCATCGCCAGGAGGGCTCCTTTGAGAAGGTCTCTCCATTTCTTATTGAAAAAACATTAAAATCGTTGGTTGGTGATACGACTTCAGTTAAAAAACTGAGGTCCGGGGATTTACTTGTTGAAGTTCGCAATCATCAGCAAGCTAAGAACATTCTAAAGATTGAAAATTTTGGTTCACTCCCGGTTACTGTGAAGGAACATAGTTCCCTTAACAAATCTCGTGGTGTTGTGTCTGAATCAGACTTATACCATACAGCGGAGGACGAGATACTTGATCACCTTCGTGATCAGCATGTTTCAGCCGTCCACCGCATTACAATACGCCGAGATGGGAACATAATACCTACCAAACATCTAATTGTCACTTTTGATTTACCCACTTTGCCGTCTCATGTGAAGGCGGGGTACCTGAATTGCCATGTCCGTCCGTATATTCCGAACCCACTTCGCTGTTTCAAGTGCCAGAAATTTGGCCACTCTCAAACAGCGTGTCGTGGGGAAACGGAAACATGCGCGCGTTGTGCAGGTACTGGACATGACAGTGCTGATTGCAAAGCACCCGAGAAGTGTGTCAATTGCAATGGCACGCATCCGTCATACTCTCGATCATGTCCACAGTGGGTAAAAGAAAAAGAAATCCAGACCGTGCGTGTGAACCAGAATTTATCCTACTTTGATGCTAGGAGACTAGTTGATTCTAGGACCCCTAAAACTGGTGTTGCTTACGCTGATGTTTGTAAAAAAACTTTCAGCAGTAAAAGCACCCAAACGGAAACCCCTGTATCACCTCTTGTTAAGTTGCCTCAAAAGTCATCTGTAGAGGTAACAAAACGACCAACGATTGCTAAAAAATCCTTAGCTAAATCAAAAGCTTTACAAACAATAAAATTAAAATCTGCCAAAGGAGGACTTTCTCGAGAGAGGCCCTCTAACCCTTTCAACATTCTTCGTTCTTTTAAGGATTCGGATGTGGTGAAACTTCACCCATCTGATGAGGACGAAGACATCACTGAAGAATCCGACACTCCTTTAAAATTTTCTCTTAATAGTTAATGGCTTCTTTTGTTTCTTGGAATTGTCGCGGTTTTAGGTCTAGGAAGGATGATGTGAAAAACATAATTTCACTTTATCATCCAGCATGTTTGGCACTTCAAGAAACTTTCTTGAAGGATTCTTGTACATCTAAGATCCGTAGGTATAGTTGCATTAGGAAAGATGTTGCCCGTGGTAATGCAGTGTCTGGAGGAGTATGTCTCTTTATTTCTCATAATTACCCCAGCACTGTACTCACACTACGCACATCTCTACAGGCTGTGGCTGCGAGACTTCATATACAGTCCCTTTTCACAGTCTGTTGCCTATACTTACCGCCACATGCTATCATCCGTCAAGAGGAGCTGAATGACCTTATTGATCAGCTTCCAGTACCATTTTTACTGCTCGGTGACTTTAATGGACACAGTACTATGTGGGGTAATGCTAATACGAACCCTCGTGGGAGACAGATTGAAAAGTTGCTTTCTGATCACTGTCTCTGTCTCCTGAATAATGAGGAGAAAACCTATTTTCATGAACCCACTAGAACATTCCATTCACTTGACTTAGCCATTTGTTCCCCTATACTTTTGCCATACTTGAATTTTGCTGTTGGAAGTGATCTACATAACAGTGATCACTTCCCGATTCTCATTTCCCATAACGGTAGAAGTAGTGTGAACAGCCGTCTACCTACATACAAATACCACAGGGCGAATTGGGACAAATATACTGAGTTGGCTGTTATAACAGGAACAATGGTGGACAGTCAGGATGTTGATACTGCTGTCCAAAATGTCACTGAAGCAATTTTAAATGCTGCTGACTCCTCGATTCCTAAGACATCACCTAAAACACTGCGGCACTGTAAATCATACTGGAATGCAGACTGTCAGTCTGCATACAAGAAACAAAAGAAGCTATGGGGTATCTTCCGCAGATACCCAACTACAGGAAACCTTATCGCCTTTAAAAAGGCTAAGGCATTTGCTCGTAGAATTAGACGTCAGAGTCAGAAGGATTCTTGGATAAGTTATGTCTCTTCAATTACATCTAAAACATCAAGCAAGCAGTTGTGGAAGAAGGTTAGAGCAGCCAACGGTTTGTATCCGGAATATTCTTGCCCGATACTTCAAACCGGAGCTGCTGTGTTCTCTTCCCCTGAAGATATTGCTAACCTTATCGGTGAAACTTTTGAAAGTGTATCCAGTTCCGATTCTTATAGTCCTGCTTTTCTTGTGACTAAGAATCGTGCTGAACGGACTGGAATTAATTTCAAAAGCAATATTGAATATTCCTACAACTGTGACCTTAAGATGTACGAATTGAAGAGTGCTTTATCTAAAGCACATAACACAAGTCCAGGTCCAGATGGGATCAGTTACCAAATGCTTCGCCATTTAAGTCCAGATTCTCTTTTTAACATCCTTTTTCTCTTTAATAGAATCTGGAAGGAGAACATCTTTCCTACCTTGTGGCGGGAAGCTACTGTAATCCCCATTCTGAAACCTGGAAAGGATCCCAAGGATCCTCTGAGCTATCGACCGATAGCCTTAACGAGCTGCCTCTGTAAGACCTTTGAACGTATTGTAAACGTCCGACTCTCTTACATGTTAGAAAAAGATAAATGTATATCACCTTTCCAGAGTGGGTTCCGACGAGGACGGTCCACTCTTGATAACATTGTGAAACTAGAAACAGATGTCCGCAATGCCTTTGTGCAAAGGAATCATCTAGTTTCAATCTTTTTCGACATTGAGAAGGCGTATGATCATACGTGGCGATATGGTATCCTGCAAACTCTATTTAATTTTGGTTTTAGGGGTAATCTGCCCCTTTTTATTCAAAATTTTTTATCATCTCGTGTTTTTAGAGTTCGCATTGGAGCTTCATTTTCTAATTATTTTAACCAATCTGAGGGAGTTCCTCAAGGTTGTGTTTTAAGTGTCACCCTTTTTAATCTTCATATCAGCAACATCCTTCATGTCCTTTCACCCTTTGTTCATGGAACTTTATATGTTGATGATTTGCAAATCTCATGCCAAGGATCAAACATGCGCTTAATTGAACGTCAATTACAAACTGCTGTTAACAGACTTGTAGAATGGTGTGAACAAAACGGCCATAAACTATCACCATCTAAAAGCAGTTGTGTCCATTTCTGTAGGAGGAGGGGTCTTCACCCTGACCCTGAAATCCACATACGCAACACGCCCATCCCTGTTGTCAATCAGATAAGGTATCTGGGAGTCATTTTCGACAACAAGATGAATTTTCTCCCTCATATATTGTCCTTACGCAAGAAGTGCGATAGGTCGCTTAATATCCTCAAGGTGCTTTCTAATACTTCTTGGGGAGCGGACCGCACTTCTTTGCTGCGTATTTATAATTCAATTATTCTGTCTCGTATTGACTACGGATGCGTTGCGTATGGTTCAGCAGGAGCATCTCTTTTGCGGAGATTGGATACCGTCCACCATACTGCTGCCCGTATTTGTTTAGGTGCATTTCGCACCTCACCCATTGAAAGTCTGTTAACAGAATGTTGTCAACTCCCTCTTGACCTTAGGCGTAAAAAGTTAAGCGCTAACTACTACTGTAGAATAAAATCTGATCCTTCTCATCCTTTACGGAATTTGAGTCTTGACGCATATCTTGGTAGGCTATATAATGCACGTCCATCTAGCATTCGCCCATTTTCTGAAAGAGCTCTATCTGTTCTGTCGGATGCAGCTCTAAGTGACCTAGATATCCAGCTGGCTAATTCTCAGATCTTTCCTCCATGGAATATTCCATCATTTCAGTTTTTAAATCCATTTGCGATGCATTATAAAGCAGACACTGCCCCAGAAATTTTACAGAAGATCTTTTGTTTGCACCGATCTCAGTATAGTGACTACCATGCAGTCTATACTGATGGATCCAAAGCAGGTGAACGTGTTGGCTGTGGTGTTGTGTCTGACACATCCACAGTCAGTTTCACGCTTCATAAATCCTGCTCGGTTTTTACTTCTGAGATGGTGGCAATTTTTTGTGCTTTGCTGCATATTTCTTTCTGCTCCCATCGCAAGTTTTGTGTATACAGCGATAGCTTAAGTGCCTTAACAAGTCTGGAGCACTTTAACAACATGTGTCATCCAATAGCTCCTGACATATTATCTCTGTTGCACAAACTTGAGAGGAAAGGTTTTGTTATTTTATTTTGTTGGGTACCTAGTCACGTAGGTATCTCAGGAAATGAATTGGCTGACTCTGCTGCTAAATCGGCTTCAATCCCGTTTCAGCAGCCAGTCCCCTACCAAGATATAAAATCATCTATTCATAAGTTTATATTTTCTTTGCGTCAAAAAGCATGGGATTTGCAAACCTGCAACAAACTACATACCATTAAAAGTCATCTTCAACTGTGGCCTGTAAATCCAATGCGTAGGACTGATGTGAAGTTGACTCGTCTGCGCATTGGTCATACCCGATTTACACACCGACATTTATTACTGGGAGAAGATCCGCCCATTTGTAATCTGTGTCAATGCAGTATGACTGTGCATCATATTTTAATTTCATGTCCCAAGTTTCATCCTCATCGTCTTCAATTTTTTAAAAGCACAACTTTAAATCTACAAGATTTGGTTGGGGAAAATCCCCATCCAAATCTTTTTGCATTTTTAAGAGCAATCGGGTTTTTAAATCATATCTAATGTGTTTGTTCATATCTAGTTTTAAACCTTTTAAACCACTTCTTTTTTTAAAATGAGTTTCTACACATTTTTTTCCTTTTATAATATCATATCTTACCTTCATCTATTTATAACTCATCACCCATTCTAGATTCTTTTATCGTTTGTTTGGCGCAGCATGGCCCTTGTGTTGCCTTTGCGCCATAAAACAACAAATAAACAAACAAACAAACCTGCAAACTCTATTTAATTTTGGTTTTAGGGGTAATCTTCCCCTTTTTATTCAAAATTTTTTATCATCTCGTGTTTTTAGTTTTCGCATTGGAACTACATTCTCTAATTATTTTAACCAATCTGAGGGTGTTCCTCATGGTTGTGTTTTAAGGTAGTAGTCTGGTAACTTGGGTTAAAAAAAAAAAAAATCGAAATTTTTTTTTTCGCTTTATTTGAAAGTACAATGTCTTGAGAGTATACTGTGAAAATTTCAGACAGAAATTCGAAATATTTCTGGAGTTATAACGAGTTTCCTAGAGCGCCTCGGAGTCCAACCTTTAAGGTCGACCGGCAGCTGCAACCGCTTGGACCATTCTATTGTTTGCGCGCATTTTTATACCTGGGTTGACTCTGATATTCTATTATATATATTTATATATATATTTATGTATATATAATATATATTTATTTTAAAGTATATTTAAGTTAAAATTCACAGTACTCTGTTAGTATTTGATCGTACGTTGACATGTAAGCATCTAAGATGCTTTAACGCGTTTTTCTCAAAACATAGTTTTTCTGGTCGGCCGGGTCCTAACTTTTTTTCTACTGAACAGATTGCTTTCAAATTTTAACAGGCTGTTCTACACAC
This sequence comes from Linyphia triangularis, assembly GCA_963978545.1. NCBI lineage: Eukaryota > Metazoa > Arthropoda > Arachnida > Araneae > Linyphiidae > Linyphia > Linyphia triangularis. The sequence goes on from OZ021730.1 coordinate 35,877,363, forward strand.
TTATAGTTCTCGTCGGTACTAACGAGAATTTTTTTCACCTCTAACTTTTTATTTTACAATGCTTTTTATACTTTTTATTACCTTTGCTAAAATAAAAGGACTTTTTTTTTCAAAGTCCGCCATTTTGTTATTTACCCTTGAAATTTAACTTCAGTATTTCCGACCAGAATGACATGTCTATAGATTAAGAATAATCAAGAATATTTGATTTCAGATAACATCAAGAGCCAAAATCACCCGGGCCACCCACGTGCATTTTTTTTGAGGTTCCAACTTCGAGTGACAATAATAATAGTAATAAACTATTAAATTTTTTGAAATAATTTTTTTTTTATATTTCCAATATGTAAATAAAAACACTCTAAATATTCAAGGTAATTCATTTTTATTTTCCTATAAAAAACCACCCTCCAAAGAAGTCATGAAAATAGGCATAGGTTACCAGACTACTACCTTAAGTGTCACCCTTTTTAATCTACACATCAGCAACATCCTTCATGTCCTTTCACCCTTTGTTCATGGAACTTTGTATGTTGATGATTTGCAAATCTCATGCCAAGGATCAAACATGCGCTTAATTGAACGTCAATTACAAACTGCTGTTAACAGACTTGTAGAATGGTGTGAACAAAACGGCCATACATTGTCACCATCTAAAAGCAGTTACATCCACTTCTGTAGGAGGAGGGGTCTTCACCGTGATCCTGAAATTCACATACGCAATTCTCCCATCCCAGTCGTGAATCAGATAAGATACTTGGGAGTCATTTTCGACAGCAAGTTGAATTTTCTCCCACATATTTTATACTTGCGCAAGAAGTGCGATAGGTCGCTTAATATCCTCAAAGTACTTTCAAATACTTCTTGGGGTGCTGACCGCACTTCTTTGCTGCGTATTTACCAATCTTTAATCTTATCTCTCATTGATTACGAAACTGTTGCGTATGGGTCTGCAGGAGCATCCCTTCTACGAAGATTGGATACTGTCCATCACACTGCTGCCCGTATTTGTTCAGGTTCATTTCGCACTTCACCCATTGAAAGTCTGTTGACAGAGTGTAGTCTACTTCCACTTGACTTGAGACGGAAAAAATTAAGCGCCAACTACTACTGTAGAATTATGTCTCATCCTTTTCACCCTTTACGTAAGTTGAGACTTGATGCCTATCTTAGTAGGTTATATGATGCTCGCCCATCGAACATCCGACCACTTTCTGAAAGAGCGAAATCCATCTTGATGGATGCAGCTCTTAGTGACGTAGTTACCCAAACATTTATCACTCAATCCTTTCCACCGTGGGATATTCCATCTATCCACTTTCTCAATCCATTTGCGATGTATTGCAAGGCAGACACTGCCCCAGAAATTTTGCAACAAATCTTTTGTGATCACCGCTCTCAGTATGCTGACTATGAAGCAGTTTTTCCTGATGGATCCAAAGCAGGTGAACGTGTTGGCTGTGGTACTGTGTCCGACACATCCACAGTCGCTTTTACACTTCATAAATCCTGCTCGGTTTTCACTTCTGAGATGACAGCAATTTCTTGTGCACTGCTGCATATCTCACTCTGCCACAATCGCAAATTTTGTGTGTATACTGACAGTTTAAGTTCTTTGTCAAGTCTGGAGCAGGTTAAAACCAATAGCCATCCACTTGCTTTTGACATTTTGTCAAAGTTACACACACTTGAGAGGAAAGGATTCTCTATATTGTTCTGTTGGGTACCTAGTCACATGGGAATTTCAGGCAATGAATTGGCTGATTCTGCTGCTAAAGCGGCTTCAATCCCGCTGCAGCAGCCAGTTCCCTACCAAGATATTAAGACATCAATTCACAAGTTCATATTATCCTTACGTCAAGAAACATGGGATTTGCAGGTTAATAACAAACTTCATTTCATCAAAAATCATCTTCGTAAATGGCCAGTTAATCCTATGCGTCGGACAGATGTCAAACTGACTCGTCTGCGCATTGGTCATACCCGATTGACGCATCGACACCTATTGCTGGGAGAAGATCCACCTGTTTGCGATACTTGTCGTTGCGATCTTTCTGTGGCTCATATTTTAATTTCTTGTCCAAAGTTCCAGTCACATCGTCTTAGGTTTTTTAAATGTACCAGTTTAAGTCTTCAAGATTTGATTGGGGAAACTCCCCATCCAAATCTTTTTGCTTTTTTAAGATCAATCGGGTTTTTACCCCTCAGGGGGTTTACTTTCTATAAGTAAATACGGGCTTCACAACCCCGGGGCTCCCCAGTGATATATCCCTCCTTCTGTTTTACCTTCTCGTTTTGTTTTTGTATGTATCGTTTGGCTTCCCTTCCTTCCCTCATTGTGGTTACCTCTTCTGAGGTGAGGGCTCCCCTTGAGAAGCTTTGCGCCGCTCTGTTGCCATCAGCCTCTCTCGGGGATTATATCACCCACGTGTTTGCCGTGCGTGGAGACCCGTGTCCCTGGAAAGGGGGATCCTGGTAGTTGAGGGACGACATACTGTCCCAATACACTACTTTGGCCCTTGCTTCAGATAAACGGGAGGTGTACATTGGTCCCATGTGCATCAATCGGCTGGTCGTCCGACTTCGTCGGCGGCTTGGGATCAAGCGTCCGGCTCGTCTACTGCGAATCTCGTTAAGGGTGGAGACATCTACAGGGACGAGCCGGTCGCGTATAGACACTAGATAACCTGATGGTGTTATGCCGTGCGTAACAGTTTAGTTACTATTTTTTCTTTTCTTGGTTTTTTGTTGCTTGCCGGCGTGCACTATCCCTGATATCGAGGACTCCATGGTGGGTGGGATTCTAGTGTCCGAATTTATATTTCCTTATTTTATGATGGCTTCTTTTCCTCTCTTAAGCCCCACGGGAGGCCTAAATCCCCAAACAAACAAACCAACTAGTAAACGAAACTTAGAAACAGAACTTGACATAGGTACAAAAAAACTAGCATCTGAACTTTATGAACCAACATTCTTAATAGTACATTCTGAATCAGGCGAATTGGGCAAAATGTCCCCCTTTTTTATACAAAAGGGTTTAAAGGGCATTTGCGGCAATGAGCCCAAAACTATCAAAAAACTTAAATCCGGTGATTTTCTGATTGAAACCAAAGACAATAGGCAATCTCAATATCTACTCTCAGCAACTACAATAGGCAATATAAACATCTCAGTAACCCCACATAAAGCTTTGAACTCCTGTCAGGGTGTAATTTCCGAGACTGATTTAACTCATGTCGAAGAATCGGAAATACTGAAAGAACAATCACCCCAGGGCGTCACTGATGTTCGACGCATAACAATAAAAAGAGATGACAAGATTATTAAAACTAAACACATAATATTAACTTTCAATTCACCCAATCTACCCAATAAAATCACCGCCGGTTATTTAAGTTGCCCCGTTCGCCGATTCATACCAAATCCATTACGTTGTTTTAAATGTCAGAAGTTCGGGCATTCCAAAAACGCATGCCTGGCTTTGCAATATATTTATCATCAAAATCATTTTCAGTGGATTATTTATACTGATTCAAAAAGTTGCCTTGATGCATTAAATAATCCACTGAATCAAACTCACCCTCTCATTTTAAAGATTTTACATCTTCATGCCTCACTTTTAATAAGAAATTTTAAAATTCTTTTTTGCTGGATCCCAGGTCATGTGGGGATCGTGGGGAATGAGCGTGCAGATGAAGTGGCTCGATCTGTAAAAGGACCTAGGAGCACTTGGCTTTGCCCTGATGACGCCATTAAACTTTGTGATAATGCTCTGTCTCTCACATGGCAGGCACAGTGGAATGCAGAGCTGAGTAACAAGATGCGGTCATTTCAGCCCTCAATTTCTGGGTTTGCTCCAACCCAGCTATCTCGGAAAAGGGAAGTGCTCCTGTCGCGTCTAAGAATCGGCCACACTCGTTTCACCCACGTACATCTTCTGCTGGCAGAAGATGCCCCCACATGCAGTTCCTGTGGTGATGTTTTTACTGTCCTCCATATTTTATCAGATTGTCCAGTTTTTAATTCTATGCGAATGCATTTTTTTAATTCAAATCAGCCATCACTCTCATCACTTTTAAATTCACCCCCTCATGCGAATCTGTTTAGCTTTTTAAATCAAATCTCATTTTATCACCTTATTTAAGACGTTTAGTATCTACATTAAATGTTTTTTTTTTTAGCAATTTGCCAATGATGTGTTTTCAATGATGTATCATCCCTTTGTTTGTATTTTAATTATTGTTTCAAAAATGGTTACTCTGATGGCGCAGTTTGGCCCTTGTGTTGCCCTTGCGCCAAATAAGTTCTAAACACAACCAACCAACCAACCAAAAACGCATGCAGAGGTCAACTCGAAGTTTGCGCAGTGTGTGGCAGCACTGAACATCAAAGCGAAGGCTGCAAAGCTGAGCCCACCTGCGTAAACTGCTCTGGAAATCATCCATCTTTTTCCAGAACATGCGATAAATACCTGGAAGAAAAGGAAATCCAGAAGATAAAGACCAACAATAACATCTCGTATCCGGAAGCCCGAACTATCTATGAAACCACAATAGCTAACTCAATGGCCAAAACAATAGCTAATTCTATGACAAAATCAATAGCTAAAACAAATGTTATCAAATCAGCTCAAGTAAAATCAATAACTACACAAACTGATATCCATATCCTTAATATCCAAATGTCACCCGAACAACTTGTTAAATGCTTTTCCTCACCCGTTAAACACAGTACCTCTTCTTCTCAAACGAACCCTATTCCTGGCACTTCAAAGGTAATAGCAAATGCACCTAAAACTACTGCAAAAACGAACAAAAACAAACAATCCGAACAAAAACAATCGAATAAACCTGGAAATGCATTAAAAAATAAAATCCAATCAAAAATACAAGTAAATACAAAACAAAAAACTGGAAAAAAGGTAGAGAAGTCCGAATCATCGGAAACATCCACCGATGAGGAAGCAGATGTCATCTCGGGTCTTGATCCAGGTGACATGGAGGTCGACCCAGGCCTCGAGACCCCTGCACTTCTTCTTCCGAGGAGCAGGTCTTTAGACCGGCGGATCACTAATCCTTCCAAGTAACATTCAATATGTTATCTTGGAATTGTCGCGGTTTCCATCACAATTCGGTAGATATAAAACATCTTGTAGATTTATACAAACCTGTCTGTTTCTGTTTACAAGAGACGCTTTTAAAGCCTTTCCAGAGTTCTCTTGTTAGGGGATATAGTCCTCTACGTAAGGACTACCTCAACGGCGACAGAGCTAGCGGTGGTGTTGCTATATTCACTTCTAATACCAGTCCATCCACCCCGCTATCGCTCACGACCTCATTACAAGCTGTTGCCGTTCGAGTTACTATGAAAAATATCCTAGTAACTGTATGCTCAATATATCTCCCCCCTAATCTTAACATCCGACAAATAGAATTAGACAGGCTTTGTGACCAGCTTCCACCCCCTATTATTTTAATGGGGGATTTCAATGGTCACAATCCTCTTTGGGGCAGCCCAGACACCAACCATCGTGGAAGACAGATTGAAAAATTTATACAAGACCAAAATCTCTGTCTTCTGAATGATGGGCAAAATACATACTTTCACACCCCATCGAGGACGTTTCATGCCATCGATCTTGCCTTGTGTTCGCCATCTCTCCTACATCTATGGTCTTTTCATGTCGGACGGGATCCTTACCATAGTGATCATTTCCCCATCCGTCTGAAGATGTTAGGAGTCGGTACTGTTCCCCCTGCCCGTATCCCCCGCTTTAAAATTGAGTCCGCAGATTGGGAACAGTTTTCTTCCCTCGTCCAGTTCTCTGACGAGATGGTGGACCAAGATGACATCGATGATGCAGTAAATTCTGTCACCCAGGCCATATTGGAAGCTGCTCGTTTTTCCATACCTGTAACATCAGCAAATCTACCGAAAATTCCGAAACCGTGGTGGAACCACGACTGCAAAAAAGAACATAAAAAGCGAAGAAAGGCTTGGGGTATTTTTCGCCGATGTCCCACTGAAGCCAACCTCATCGCTTTTAAATGTGCCCGAGCTGAAGCTCGTAAGATCCGCCGGCGTAGCCAGAAGGACTCTTGGATGCTTTATGTTAGCACCATAACATCAAATACCTCTGCTAAAATGGTCTGGAATAAAGTCAACAAAATCAAAGGCCAATATCCCAGACACTTTATATCTATCCTGGAGACAGATTTGGGAATCATTTCAGACCCTAAAGGTATTGCTGATACTTTGGCCGACTCCTTCGCAAAAGTATCCAGCAACTCGAATTACAATGAGCCATTTGCCACTGTTAAACGTAATGCTGAGAAAACTAAATTAAACTTTACATCTACTGAGTTGGAAGACTATAATGCTGATTTCACCATGGCCGAGTTAATGCGAGCTCTTTCGAACACTCGCAACTCGGCTGTTGGTCATGATGAGGTCCATTATAGTATGCTGAAACATCTCCACCCTCTCCAACTCAAGTTCATTCTCAAGCTGTATAATAAGATCTGGCGGGAAAATAAATTTCCGTCAGCATGGCAACGTGCTCTTGTAATTCCAATAGTCAAGCCAGGTAAAGATCCTAAGAGTCCTTCCAGCTACAGACCAATAGCTTTGACCAGCTGCTTATGCAAGCTACTTGAAAAAATGGTCAATGCCCGTCTTCTGTTTTATTTAGAAAATAACAATTGTCTCTCTCAGTTTCAGAGTGGTTTCCGCCGTGGGAGAAGTACACTTGACAACCTGCTCCTTCTTGAAACAACCATTCGGGAGGCTTTTGTCAAGCGGAATCATTTGGTGTCTGTATTTTTCGACATGGAGAAAGCCTATGACCGTACTTGGAGATATGGTATCCTCAGAGACCTACATAATTTAGGTCTCAGAGGAAATTTACCACTCTTTATTGAGAATTTTCTTTCTCGGAGAGTCTTCCAAGTACGCGTCAACTCTATCTTATCAGATAAGTTTATTCAGGAGCAAGGCGTTCCCCAGGGAAGTGTATTGAGTTGCGCACTGTTTATCAACAAAGTCAATGACATTATGACCTGCCTACCACCTGCAGTGTCTGGATCGTTATTTGTCGATGACTTTGAAATATCGTGCGCCTCTATTAACATGTCTCTTATCGAAAGACAGATGCAAATAGCAATCAGAAGGATTTCAGACTGGGCCATTCAGAATGGCTTTGCATTCAATACGCAAAAAACCGTGGCCATGCACTTCTGCAGGAAACGTGAGCTTCATAACGACCCTGAGCTTTTTATAAATGGTACTCAAATACCTATTGTATCAGAAACGAAGTTCCTTGGTGTCATATTCGATCCGAAGCTCACTTTCCTGCCTCATATAAAACATCTGAGATTAAAGTGCACTAAAGCTCTGAACCTTCTGAAAGTGCTGTCTAACACTTCCTGGGGTGCTGATACCACCTCCATGTTGAAAATATACAGATGCCTTGTTCGTTCCATACTTGACTACGGCTCGGTGGTGTACGGATCAGACAGAAAATCGGCTCTAATGCTCCTGGATCCTGTTCACCATTCAGGTCTCAGGATCGCATCAGGAGCATTTAGTACATCACCGGTGCAAAGTTTATACGTGCTTTGTCGGGAAGCCTCTCTGGGGCTGAGACGGGATAAACTTTCTTTAAAATTCTATTTTAAAGTAAAAAATCATCCATCTCATCCTCTTTTAGATCATATTTTTAACCCTCTTTATCATCGACTTTTTTACGCACGCCCATCATGCATTCCATCTTTTTCATTGAGAGTCAAATCCATTCTCTCATTTCACAATATTGACAATTTTAAAGTTCGCCCCATTTCATTCTCCATTCCACCCTGGCATTCTCATCAAATTGTTGTTTTGAATATATTTAACAATTTAAAAAAAAGTGATACACCCGACATAATATTTACAAATTTATTTTACTGTCATAGATGTAATTTTTCCAATTTTAAGTCAGTATATGCGGATGGGTCTAAAAGTCAGGGGCATGTAGGAGCTGCTGCAGTTCATGGCAATGTCATCATGTCTCGAGAACTGCACCATAGCAGCTCCGTTTTCTCAGCTGAGTCCCTGGCTATTCTCTTGGCCTTGCAGTTTATTTTAAAGCAAGGCCATGGTCAGTGGATTATTTACACATATTCCAAAAGCTGTTTAGACGCACTAAATAATCCACTGAACCAGACCCATCCTTTTATTCTAGAAATTTTAAAAACTCACATCATTCTATGTGAAAGAAATTTTAAAGTCCTTTTTTGTTGGATCCCAGGTCATGTGGGGATCATGGGTAATGAACGCGCAGATTCCATCGCACGATCAGCAAGTGGACCTAGGAGCACTTGGCTCTGCCCTGACGACGCAATAAAAGCTTGTGACACTGCTCTGTCTCTCACTTGGCAGGCCATGTGGGATGCACAGACAGCTAACAAGCTGCGTTCGTTTCAGCCCTTAATTTTCGGATTCGCGCCCATCCAGCAATCCCGGAAAAGGGAAGTGCTCCTGACACGCCTTAGAATTGGTCACACTCGTTTTACCCATGTGCATCTTTTGCTGGCAGAAGATGCCCCCACATGTAATACCTGTGGAGTTATATTTTCAGTTTTTCATGTTTTAAATGAATGTCGATCTTTTAATACGTCGAGACAGGAGTATTTTAATACCAATCATCCTCCACTTTCATCTATTTTATGTTCACCTCCTCACAACAATCTTTTCAAATTTTTATTCGCCATTGGATTTTACCACCTCATTTAAATATTTGCGTCATCTTATCTTTGATTTTTTAATTTTTAAATATTAACAATGATTTACTTTTAATGTATTTTAAAACTGATTGACGATTGGTTGGCGCAGTATGGCCCATGTGTTGCCCTTGCGCCGTTAAACTCCACTCAACCAACCAACCAACCAACCTGGACCCTGTTCACCACCAAGGTGTCAGGATTGCGTCAGGAGCCTTCCGTACATCACCAATTCCAAGTGTACTTAACATATGTCTCGAACGACCTTTGAAACTGAGACGAGACAAGCTGTCTTTAAAATATTATTTTAAAATTAAAAGTCACCCATCCCATCCTGTCGCTCAAAATATTTATGATCCACTATATACCAGACTTTTTAACTCTCGAACTTCTTGCATCCCATCATTTCCATTACGAATACATCAAATTCTTTTATTGTATGAATTGGACAAATTCAGAGTTCGTCCTGTCATTTTTAAGGTTCCTCCTTGGCATGATCATAATATCATAATTTTAAGCATTTTTAATCATTTTAAAAAAAGCGACACCCCTGACATTGTTTTTACAACTCTTTTTCACTTTCATAGAACAAATTTTTCTCATTTTAAATCAATATATACGGATGGGTCGAAAAGCCTGGGACATGTCGGAGCTGCTGCAGTTCATGACAGTAACACCATGTCTCGCGAACTGCACAATAGCAGCTCCGTTTTTTCTGCCGAGTCCCTGGCAATTCTCATGGCCTTGCGATACATCCTACAGCAAGAGTACGGCCAGTGGATTATTTACTCAGACTCAAAGAGTTGTTTGGATGCCCTCAGTAATCCACTGAGCCAGACCCATCCTTTCATATTAGACATTTTAAATACCCACATTTTACTTTCAGAGAGAAATTTTAAAGTTCTTTTTTGTTGGATCCCAGGTCATGTGGGGATCATGGGTAACGAGCGAGCAGACACAATTGCCCGATCTGTAAGTGGACCTAGGAGTACTTGGCTTTGCCCTGGTGACGCATATAAAGCTTGTGAAACTGCTCTGTCTCTCACTTGGCAGGCCATGTGGGATGCACAGACGGATAACAAGCTGCGTTCGTTCCAGCCCCTAATATCCGGATTCGCCCCCATACAGCAATCCCGGAAAAGGGAAGTACTCTTAAATCGTTTAAGAATAGGCCACACTCGTCTTACTCATGTTCATCTTCTGCTGGCAGAAGATGGCCCCACATGTAATTCCTGTGGAGTAATTTTAACAGTTTTTCACATTTTATCAGAATGCTCTTCTTTTAATTTGATAAGGCAACGCCTTTTTAATTCATGTCATCCTTCATTGTCTTCGATTTTAAGCTCACCGCCACATATGAATCTCTTTAAGTTTTTACAGGAGATAGGTTTTTATTACCTTATTTAATACATCAACTTTAAAAGTTTTTATTATTCTCTTCCTGTAAACAAGTGTATTTTTAAAACCTTTTAAATATTTGTATGGTTTCGGCGCAGTATAGCCTTTTTGTTGCTTTTGCGCCAGATAACTCACAACCAACCAACCAACCAATCGGGTTTTTAAATCACATCTAGTTTTTTAAACATATCCATTTTTTAAATTTTATTAATCTCTTCATTATTTTAGAAATGTGTTTTTAGCATTCGTTAATTATATTATGTCATATCTCATCATATTTATATTTCTTCTTCCATCCTAGTTTTTTTTATCTTTTGTTTTGGCGCAGTATGGCCCTTGTGTTGCCTTTGCGCCATAAAACCCAAAACAAACAAACACTCTGCAACAATCGCCAATTTTGTGTGTATGCTGACAGTTTAAGCTCCCTGTCAAGTCTGAAGCACTTTAAGACCAATAGTCATCCAATTGCTTTTGACATTCTGTCAAAATTGCACACACTTGAGAGGAAAGGATTTACTATATTGTTCTGCTGGGTACCTAGTCACATGGGAATTTCAGGAAATGAATTGGCTGATTCTGCTGCTAAAGCGGCTTCAATCCCGCTGCAGCAGCCAGTTCCCTACCAAGATGTTAAGACTTCAATTCAGAAGTTCATATTATCCTTACGTCAAGAAGCATGGGATTTGCAAACTAACAACAAACTCCATACCATCAAAAATCATCTTCTTAAATGGCCAGTTAATCCAATGCGTCGGACAGATGTCAAACTGAATCGTCTGCGCATTGGTCATACCCGATTGACGCACCGACATCTATTGCTGGGAGAAGATCCACCTGTTTGGAATATTGGTCGTTGCGATCTTACTGTGTCTCATATTTTAATTTCTTGTCCTAAGTTTCAATCGCATCGTCTTAGGTTTTATAAGAGTACCAGTTTAAGTCTTCAGGATTTGATTGGGGAAACTCCCCATACAAATCTTTTTGCTTTTTTAAGATCAATCGGGTTTTTAAATCACATCTAGTTTTTTTTAAACATATCCATTTTTTAAATTTTATTAACCTCTTCATCATTTTAGAAATGTGTTTTTAGCATTCTCTAATTATATTATGTCATATCTCATCATATTTATATTTCATCTTCCATCCTAGTTTTTTTTATCTTTTGTTTTGGCGCAGTATCGCCCTTGTTTTGCCTTTGCGCCATAAAACCCAAAACAAACAAACAAACAAACAAAACCTTGCCCAAGTTAAAATTACACAAATATACATTTCAAAATCCTCATTATAACTACTAATATAACTTATGTGGAATAAGGATGACTATAATATTTATTTTTATGGAAAACGTTATTTACCATGCTTTATTTAAATTGTATGCCCTTGTTTGGATTGATAATAGAATACTAATAAAAATATTACTTAACTAAATTTACTTGGTGCAATTTCTGAAAATTATTGACACTAGGCATACAATATCCATAGCGTTGGCGGTATTTAATGTTGCCTCAGTTTCCATTTTCACATTGATGTGATTAAAATTGCAGAGTTCAAGGTTTAAAAAATACATACTTTATCGTGTATTGACCATGTATTGTCAAAACTTGCCTAATTAAAGGTGCATCGTTTACTAAGAAAATTGAACGTTTAAAATATTTAAACAAATAAAAACAAAAATTACTGTTTTACAAATACTAATTATATTTTTCTATTTACAGGCATGCCACGGAAGTGTGCTGTCCCTGGGTGCAACTCTAACTGTAAAGGCTTGCCATACAGTATAATCTTCTATTTTCCTAAGGATGCCGAAAACAGAAAAAGTGGATTTGATCCATACACAGAGAAGATTTTGAGCCGACTGCGGAATCTGTTGTTTGCATTGCATTTTCATGATCAGTTCATAATACGAAAGGATAAAGCTCGTCGCGATGATGGAAGCTGGTTATGTGTGCAACGATCATAACCGAAACTGTCGCCGGCTGCGTATTCAGATGGCAGATGAGTGGGGGCAACTACTATGTGTCTGTGCAAGAAATCTTGGAAAGCGAGAGGAAACTTAAAATAATAAGTCTTCTCAAGATCAATTCGTCTCTGAACTGTGTGTTTTCTCTAAAAAACTTCGTGCATGGTATGCAGTGTTGTAACGAGTCTACCTGTTCTGTAAGTAATAGCGAAAATATTACTTATGAACAATATTGTTAAATTTGATGAGAATGAGATATGAGTAATTATTTATATATCGGGATATGTTGCTCGCCAAATTTCTTGTTGTCGCGAATGCATCCAAAAATGTTGCAGTGATCGTGCCATGGCTTTTGAGTTTTCAGGTTCCCCGTATAAATATTTGGAGGTGCTTGATCTTGGGGGTCTAACATATCCTACACGGCTTACTGTTCATTACTGTATGAGTACGTTAAGGGTTTTTAATGTTATGCTCTGTGAATAATATGAAAATAAATCTCGGAAGTTAGTCATGCCAAAGGGACTTAATTATGAAACTAACTCCGCAGTTCTTATCATCGGTTGAGACTGATGATATTTCATGTGTATGTTGAAAAACTGAATTGGATTTAGGAAAACAGTGTGTAAAAATAATGTCCAATATTTTGCTGAATAATTATTGCAAAATAAAAAATAACAATTTAGATGGGGAAAAAAAAAAGAAAAAAAAAAAAAAAAAAAGACATCAATGAAGTGTGATAAACGCAAGTTAAGTACTTTGAAAAAGTAGTAATTATTAAATATATTGTTTTAAAATGTATATTTTGTGTAATACATTTTTTTGAAATATAGTGTTTTATTATTTTATACATAAAATTATTTGAAATTTGATATACATCTATGAATCTTACTTATGCAAAAAAAAAATAGTTTTTCTTATATATATACTAACTTTTATATAAAAACCTCTTTTATAAAGTCATGAAGTTATAAGTAAAGAATTAAAATAGAATTAAATGTGTTTTCAAGTTTAAATTGATAGCGACTTTTTGGTTATTAAATGCTTTCATAGTAATGTTTATTTATGTATAAAAAAAACTAATTTCCAGCTGATTTATAACTTAAGCACCTAAAATGTATTGAAAATTAATGTGTAATTCATTCTAGTTCAGTTTTATCAACAGAAATAGACATAAAATATATATATATATTAAATACATAAAATCATCGCTTAGCTTTCGTTACGATCAATGGCCCCGTTTCGTGACGTCACCAGCACCAGGTTTCGGCCTGTTTCACATAGAGACGGCCTTGACTAAGGAGTTTAAATTTGGAATGAAGAATTCCTGTTTTATGACATCTTTCGTCTTAGAGGTCGAAAAATGTCCTTTCTCATGCGCGAGCTTGATTAATTCCGTCTGCATGTCCTTCGGTGCTACAATTAATTCGCGACCATTTACGAATTTGTAGAGGATTCCATTTCGTTCACAATATTCTGACGACCCGTCGTTGTTGAGGACTGCCTTCAAAGTACTGATGTTTTTTCATCTTCTACTTGAGCTTTGCGCAATCTAGCTGTGATCGTATAGCTCTCAATTATAAAGACTGGATTTCTGCTCAGAGCATCAACATGTTTCATTCTCTCTCCAGGTCGATGCTCGATCTGATAATCAAATTCTTCTAATGATAATACCCATCTGGCTATGCGAGTAACTAGATCTTTTTTATCCATAGTCTTCTGGAATGCCGAACAATCGGTGGCTATTTTAAAATGGTTTCCCAGAAGATAGACGCGGAATTTCTTTAATGCGCTTACGATAACTAGCACTTCAAGCTCGTAGCTGCTGTATTTCATTTCAGCTGGTGTTGTCTTCTTAGACATGTATTGGACTGGATGCATCTTTCCGTCGGTGGACTCTTGCAGTAGTACAGCTCCATAGCCGTGTAAACTGGCATCAGTGTGTAATTCTGTCCTTTGACCTTGCCGGAAGGTACTTAAGACTGGACTTTCTGTATGGAATTTCTTGAGTTTTTCGAATGCTTCGACTTGAGGTAGATTGAAAGCAAATGGAGTTTCTTTCTTAGTCAGGTCGCTTAGTGGCTTTGCTATTTTGGAGTATTCTGGTATGAAATTGCGGAAATAGCTGGTGAGTCCGAGAAAGCGTTGTACTTGCTTCACGGTTGTGGGTGCGGGAAATTTCTTTACTGCTTGCGTTTTAGCCAACGATGGTCGTATTGTACCGTTTTCCACTATGTGTCTTAGAAATTCTATTTTTCGTTGCAGGAATTGACATTTCTTCCATTTTATCTTCAAGCCCTGTTCGTTGTGAAATAGTGAACGAGTGTGAATGTAAGTCTTTGAAATAACGACGGACCGTAGATGTCTTTTCTGCTGGTTTATTAAACTTGAGTAAAGATTAACTTGAGTAAAGACTATTGCAGTATTAGAGAATGAGAAGATGGGGCCGTAAGCCCGCTCACAAGGTACTCTATCCCAGCCAAGAATAGTCTCGAAAGATCGAGTTAGTTAACTCTCTCCTCTGTTGGCGAAGTTGGCCGGTCGCCAATTGGATTTGGCGATACACTGGCGCTTGCGCGCTAACATCCCGCCCGGCCTTGCACAGAGTGCTAAATCAACACATATACAGCATTTTATATAACACAATTAAGAAAAGTGACAATTTAGAAAAGCACACAAAATACTACATTGAAATTAACAAATCACTACAAGAAATTAAAACATGAAATTTAGGAAGGAACTAAAATGAATACAATATGCAATAATAATAAAATATTACAGAAAATAATTACAGTTCCAATGGCAATACACACAATTTTGAGATAGCTCTCCTCAATATCCCCGACTTTTTTTTTACATCGCACACACGTACAATGTTATCCTTCCCTGGGTACATTTCAATGATACGACCTAGTAACCATTTGCATGGAGGTAAATTGTCCTCTTTAATTATCCTTTGACATTGTCTTTTTTGAAAAACTATTTGTTTTTTTGTTGCAAATTATTCATTGTTATTATTATTGTACTCCACTGCTTCCAAATAGTTTGAACCCTTTTTCGTAATAAATTGCCATTTGCTTAACCTATTATCTACAATATCAGTTACATAAGGTTCCACAATTGCAGTTATTGGTCTTCCAATGAGAAAGTGGGCAGGGGTTAAAACCTCAAAGTTTTCTACATCAGAAGAGAGTGGAGTAAGAGGGCGCGAATTTAAGAACGGACCCTTTCTCTGCAATTTGTTCTTTATGAAAAATGGACCACATAAGTCAATACCAACGTTATTAAATACAAAATCAGGATTAACCCTTTCCTTGGGCAAATCACCCATTTTTTGAAAGCCTTCTTTAGGATTGACTCTGAAACATTTTATACAGTTATGAGTGACCTTTCGATAGAGGTATCTACCACTTAATATCCAATACTTTTGTCGGATTTGATACAGCAAGGCTTGAGGGCCTAAATGAAAGTATTTAACATGACAATTTTGAATAATCATTTCAGAAATTTTAGATTTGTTGGGTAATATGATTGGATGTTTCCGACCATAGGAAATGTTTGCATTAGTTAGACGACCACCCACTCTTAAAACACCCTTAGAATCAAGAAATGGTGATAAGGATTTAATTTTACTTGAGTGTGATACCATACCATCCCTTTCAAGATGCTGAATATCAGAGGAAAAATGTTGTTTTTGAATGTCCTTAATTATAAAAGTTTCTGCGATTGTTCTTTCTAAAGCAGAAATATAACACTTTTGAATCAAAACCCCTCTGCATGCATTGATAAATCTGAAAACATAACTCAATACATTCAAGTTAATTACAAAATTGTTGCTAAAACTCAATAACTTATCAATTAAAGCATTATCATTAACACTTAATAAAGCAATATCATTAGAAACGTAGGATTTTTTAAGCTCAGTAACATATTCTTCTTCAGGCACACAAATAGATTCTGAAAGTGGAAGGGATTCCAGTGTGTGAAGGAATTCAGGGCCATTCAGCCACATTGAATCTGGTCGAATGAGTGTTTCGACCGACGTTCCTCTGGACAACAGATCGGCCGGATTTTCCTTACCTGGACAATGGAACCAGTTATTGGGATCAGTTAGGGATTTTATCTCGTTTACACGGTTGGCAACAAACTGTTTCCACCTTTTAGAGGATCCCTTTATCCAGTATAGCACAATTTGAGAATCAGTCCAGAATTTTAGTGAAATAGGTTTCTTGGATTCGATAATTTTCTGGACCTTGCAGGTAAGTCGAGCAGCCACTAGAGCTCCAAGCAGCTCCATACGTGGTAAAGTTATTGCTTTTAGAGGGGCAACACGACTTTTTGAAGCGACGAGATTCACTGTAACACACTCTTTCTTGATCACTCGTAAATACACTGAAGCACCGAATGTCTTTTTGCTAGCGTCGCAAAAACAATGAATTTCCAGGATGTCGTCTTCTTCAGCAGTTGAATCCAGAACCAATCTAGGAGCCTTGAATTCGTCTAGAAGTGGTAGCTCGGAACACCATTGATGCCATTCCTGCTGGATGTCTTGGGGCAAAGTAGTATCCCAAGGAATTTTCCTTTGCCATAGCTTTTGCAGAAGACACTTCACACGTATAGTGAATGGAGTGAGTAGACCAAGAGGATCGAAGATTTTTCCAACAGCTTGTAGGAGAAACCTTTTGGTGTTTTTGTTAGGTGAAAGGAACTGAAGTAGACCCTTGATCTGGATCGTGAAGCAGTCTTCTTTCGTACTCCAAGACAGCCCTAGAACCTTGGTAAGGTTTGAACCCAGGCTGACCGAAGAGTCCACTGGATACAAGTCAAGGCCTTCTCTCTTCCATTGATCCATCAAGTTGACATCATTAGTAATTAATTTTTGGAGAGTCATGTTGGCCTCTTGCATAATGGTTTTCGCGTTGCGAGAAATTTGAAGAGCTTCTTGAAAATTGTCTGCACCCGAGATAAAATCATCAACATAAAAACACTTATCCAAGAGCTGAACTGTAGTAGGGAATTCCTCACTGTATTTCTGGATGTGGTGTTTGATGGTAGCAGACAAGAGAAATGGCGAAGCGTTGACTCCAAAAAGAACTCTCTGAAATCTGAAGACTTGAAAATTGTCCTTTGACAGTTGGTTGTTAGGCCACAAGAAACGCACTGCATCTCTTTGGTTCTCTGCTAGAACCAGTTGGAGGAACGCCTTTGAAATATCAGAACAGAATGCTATCTTGTTTAACCTGAAATTTACCAAAATATCAAAAATAAAGGGGTTTAGGTTCTGACCAGTCCATAAACAGTCGTTCAAGGATAGTTGTCCACTTTCATGTGAACTGGCGTCGAAGACTAGTCTCGTAGAGGTAGTAACATTGTCCTTCATAACCGCATGATAAGGTAAATAATAAACAGGATTATTGCACACCGAACTAGGATTCTCAACCTTCTCTATAATGCCCTGAGAGAGATAGTCCTGAATGATTTCTTGATACTTAAAACCTCATCTCGGGATTTTGTTGAAGTCGTTTCACAGTACTCTGAAAACGTTGCTTAGCGACAGAAAAATTGTTGCCAAGTTCATTGTAGTCACGCTTCCATGGAAAACTCACAACATAACGACCATTACTGAATTTAACAGTTTCATTGAAAATGTTCATGGCCTGGTCTTCTTCGAAAAGTTTGGGATCGTCTCTGATTCCAAGAGATTCCAGCTCGAAGAAACGATTCAAATTTTCATCGACTGGCTCAGTGTCATGAATTAAGTCGCAAAGTTTTTTTTGGCAGAAAAATCAGGTTTAGATACTGACCCGGAAACTATGTATCCAAAAACAGAGTCCCTTAAGAAGAGGTCATTTATTTTTAATGTGTCATTTTTAAATACTTGTAAAGCCCAATCGCACCATATTAAGGCATCAACACGACCTGGCTTGTAGTATGTCTTGTCAGCCAACTGGACAAAGTCCGGAAGTCTTACATCCGAAATTTGCAACTCGGAAGAAGGCGTGAAATCAACGATATTATTCACTACGAAGAATTCAATGTTCTCCTTGAAACTTGAATCGGCGTTAGAGAAGAAAGTACTGGTTTTAAATCGTAGTGTTTGAGAACAATTGTTTAATCCAGTAACTACTGAATTAACTCTTTCTTTTCGCAATTGCAACCTTTCTGCTACCCTGGCACTTAAAACTGAAATTGTTGACGCTGTATCGAGAATGCAACGCACAGGAAATCTTTCCCCAAATCTGTCTTCCAGAAAAACAGTGCAAGTACACAACAGCGATGTTCTACGCTCCGCAGAAATCGTAGCGAGAGATAGGTTACGCCCTTCTTCAATACAGGAAACAGGTTGGTTGGTTGTATTCAGATTATCTGGCGCCGTCAGCAACACGAGGGCTATAATGCGCCGAAACATTCGTCATTAGACAAGCCAACATACATTTACAAACACCCATGCCAACACGGGACTCGAACCCGCAACCTCGCGGTCTAGAAGCTAGTACGCTAACCACTATACCGTTTGGTCGGCAGAGGAAACAGGAGAGGTTATGTGTGACGCCGAGCTCATTTGATTGACAGTTTCAGAGTCCAGAGGAGAGCATTTAGTTGAATCATCAAAATGCAATAAGGAATGATGGCGCATGCCGCATCATCGACAGCAAAATTTCGAGAAGCATGTTTTATGTTTCCCTTGTAAACAATTTTTGCAAAGGTTATTTTTCTTTGTATATTCAAATCTCTGTTTCGTATCCATTCTCAGAAAGAGAGGGCATAAATTTAACGAATGATAGTTAGTCGATGAAGAATCATTTTTATTCTCGGCGCAAAGAGAGCAGATCTTTTTATTTTTTGAGTTGGAATTAATCATAAACGTTTTTACATGCGCCTTAGGGTTGCTATAATGTTTAGCAGCCGGCGCTGGCTTCGTCGCCAATTCTGAAAATGGATCGCGACTAATTGAATTCAAGATTGAACTTCGCTTTTCAAGAAACGATAGTAAATTTTCTAATTCAGGGATTCGGTTTGATTTTTAAAGTTAACTCGAATTGTTTTATAGATTCCTTATCTAGTTTCTGAAAGAGAATGTTAATTAAAACCACATCTAAAAAATTATCTTGCTCGTAGCCGAGAAGTTTTAATGCTCTTAAGTTTCTTTTCACACAGTCAATTAAACTTCTTATATCCTTACTGGAGTCCTGAATTTTTGCATGATTAATAATTGATAGTACGTGAGAATCAACTAACAATCTTTTGTTTTCAAAGCGTTCTGTTAACGCATTTAGTAAAGAATCGAAAGTATCGTCAGCAGACTCCAAGTGTGTAGCTTCACCTTTAAGTGATGCACGCAAATAAAAGAGTTTCTGAGAGTCACTTAATATAGGGTTTTGAGATATTAAAGAAGTAAATTGAGTTATAAAGTTCCCCCAGTCCTCATAAGCTTCTCAAAAGGTAGGCAGAGGAATTTCTGGAAGGCGTATGTTGGGCTTCGATTCAATGGGTACTTCATTAACTTTTGATTTAACAATATTGCAATTATTGAAAGATTTTAAATAATCATTCAAACTAACCTCTAGTTTTTCGAGGCGTTCTTCAGTGTCGTCAATATCTGCTTCAATTCTCCGTAAATCTTCTTTTGCTGCACTGGCGTAATAACATTCACGGAGTTCGTCCAGTTTTTGTTGATGACACGTAATTCGCTTTAACTTCGCTTCAATTTCACTGGCCGAAGTAAATTTCGTAGATTCGTCTTCGATCGACTTTTCTAGCTTCGTAATGTAGCCTTTAATGGCTCCTTTCTATCTGTTTAGTTTTTCAAGTTGATTAGAGGTGTCAATGCTTACACTCGTATCACCTGGCAACGATTGCTTTTGAAGCTGCTTGTTGGATTCCGTCATGACTGTATCCAAAGGGTCTCCGATGCTCGAAGGTCCAAACAATGTTCGTTGTGAAATAGTGAACGAGTGTGAATGTAAGTCTTTGAAATAACGACGGACCGTAGATGTCTTTTCTGCTGGTTTATTAAACTTGA
This sequence comes from Linyphia triangularis, assembly GCA_963978545.1. Classification (NCBI taxonomy): domain Eukaryota; kingdom Metazoa; phylum Arthropoda; class Arachnida; order Araneae; family Linyphiidae; genus Linyphia; species Linyphia triangularis. The sequence goes on from OZ021730.1 coordinate 35,897,500, forward strand.
GTAAAGATTAACTTGAGTAAAGACTATTGCAGTATTAGAGAATGAGAAGATGGGGCCGTAAGCCCGCTCACAAGGTACGCTATCCCAGCCAAGAATAGTCTCGAAGGATCGAGTTAGTTAACTCTCTCCTCTGTTGGCGAAGTTGGCCGGTCGCCAATTGGATTTGGCGATACACTGGCGCTTGCGCGCTAACACCCTATTTTGATGCAACTTCTAGTACTGACTGTAAGTTTCTTAGACCTTCTTCTTCATCCTTTGAGGGAATTACCAAATCATCCATATAGATTATTACGATGCCTTTTCTCATTAGATCTCGCAAGATGTTGGACACTTACCTTTGAAATACTCTGGGACTGGTACTTAAAGCAAAGGGTACTTTGTTGAACTCAAATTGTCCATCGGGGATAATGAAAGAGGTTAGCTTGCGGCTCTCTTCATCTACTTCAACTTTGCGCCATAAAACAACAAATAAACTAAACAATCATCTACTTCAACATGAAAAAATCTCTTCTTGAGGTCGAGTGATGTGTATACTTGAGCATCTTGTAGCTTGTCTAGAACATCTTTTATCAGAGGTAATGGAAATCAATCCTTGACTAATTTTCTATTTAATTTCCTATAATCCACACAGAGGCGGGTGGAACCGTCTTTTTTCTTAACTAGTACGATAGGACTGGCGTAGTCTGACGAGCTTGGTCTGATGATTCCTTGTTCTAGCCATTCGTCGATTTGCTGATTGACCTCTAACTTTTCTGAACTCGATAATCGTCTCGCAGGTTGGTAGACTGGATTGTCGTCTTTCAGGATGATTCGCATGGATACGTCTGTTGACAAAGTTTTTTTCCTAAGCCTGAGAGCGTTCTTCTTTGTTTCGAAAGCTTGGATTCATCGATGATTTCTTTGACTATGTCGTCTCGAACGAGAGTGAGTGAACTGCCTGTGTCTACGAGTGCGGTGATGAGTTTGTTTCCCATAACGATTTCTTTAAATTTCAACTCTTCTGATGGGATGATTGTACATGTCTGTACAGAATTTCTCGGAGGATTGCTGGGTTCTGCATCTTTTCGGCGCTCGTCGCAGTTAACGCAGAAGTGTCTTAGTTCTTTACAATAACTGCAGAGTGACTGCCTAGGCCTAATAGTATCGGTATTTCGATTACTGTTGAAATGGTCCTTTTCTGACCGGTTTGGTCCATATCGGCGATTATCAGCTCTTCGGGGAGGGCTTCCACGATTATTCGATGATCCGGCCTCGTATCGGTGACTGTCGGTTCTTCGGGAAGGGTTCCCATAATTTGACGATTTAGCCCATATTTTCCTTTGGGCAAGGAGTCGAACTGCTTCGACTTCAACGTTCTGCGGACATCTTCGTATTTTTCGAACTTTTGGGCCAGCTCTCTGGGCGAGTTGATGAGTGTCCATTCATCTAGAAAATGTTCTTTGAATTCGTACGGAGCTCTTCTCTTGATCTGATCTGCTATGATGAGGTCACGAAGCTGGCCGTAAGTTTTCACTTCAAGACCTTCCACCCATCCATCGAAGTAGGTTTGCAAATCATGCAGGAAAAACAACCAAGTTCCTTCATGAGATTTTTGGTGTGACACGAAAATCTGGCGAAGTCTTTCTGGAGACAGTTTGAACCTTCGTAGCAGCAACTGCTTTACGTGATCGTAGTCGTGAGACTTGTCGGGGGACTCCCGCGCAATTAAGTGTGCAATGTCGACTGGAAGTAGGCCTATGAGGTGCTGAACCCATTCTTCTTGAGGGATCGACGACAGCTCTGCATGCCTCTCGAACAGGATGAGGTTAAGATTCACATCTTCTTTCATATAGATCTTGTGGAAGGTATCACGTGAAGATCTGCTTGGTACTTGGTTTGTTGTGACATTTTTCGAAGATGAATCCTTCTGGTTTTAGATTCGTAATTTCTCGAGCTCGAACTCTGCTTCTCGTCTCCGTTCCTCGATGGCTTCTTGACGTTTCCGTTCCTCGATGTCCTCTTGGCGTTTCCGTTCCTCGACGGCTTCTTGACATTTCCGTTCCTCGATGGCTTCTTGACGTTTTCGTTCCTCGATGGCGATGGCCTCTTGACGCTTTTACTCTTGCAACCTTTCCTTGGTAATGCTCGCGAGAAGTGCTTTTACTTCATCTTCGTCATACTTCTCATTTCCCAAGATTAAATCCTTGATGATCGGCTTGGTCACGGTAGCGGTTATCTTTATGCCTAATTCCGTGGCTAAGTTCGATAGATCCTCTTTTTTACTTAGAAGAAAAGCCACGGTGATCTTTAAATTTGGTGGAAATCCAGTGAACTTTGTGATATTCGTAAAAATGAAATTAAAAGATAACGACTAAAAGGAAAAAGCTTGTAGATTTATGTTGTGTGCTTTTCCTCTTTTTTTTTTTTTTTTAAATGGAGTAAGCTGCTAAGAACACGACGAAATTAACGAAGATACATTTTAAAAATGAAGAAATATATTTTTGCAGAAGTTAATCAACTCTCGGTCAATCAGATAATTCACAAAAAAGTAAAAGAGCACTACCGTAAAAAAAAAAAAAGTTTTAGAATTTCATGAACTGTATGAGAACAAGTCTTCAGAAATTTTTTTACTGAAAAGGTTTTTTTTTTTTTTTCTTTTTTTTTTCATTTGGACAAGAACACGATAAATATATAAACTTGTAATAATGTACTTACTTTGTATTGCATAATATTTTATAACATAATACTGCATCAGTTATGCTTTGTATTGCATATGAAATTAATTGCATAAGAAATTATAACAGCAGCATTTGGAAAAGTAAACTATGAATAAGGATGCGAATAGTATATTAAATATTCAAAACAAAATATTACCCAAGGATACTTTATAAAAAGAACACTTTAACACGGTAAGTTTACCTTACTTAAATCACTTTTAACTTCTCAAAATAAAAGTAATCATATTCATTAGGAATTTATGTTACTGCTTACGAAAATATATTGAACCCAAAGTTATCGATCAAAATAATGTATATTGAATAATATTCTTGGTATTAGTTCAGACAAAAGAATAAAAAGGAATATAAAAACAATTCAAATGTAAGCTATTCTTAGAACAATCTATAATAATAAAACAAGCTGTGTGTCTGTCTGTCTGTGGCACTGTGGATCTATAGAAACCTACTTAAAATTGGAGTAGAGGTCTGAAATTTTCAGTATAAGTAGTTTTGGCCTTCTAATTTTATGCCCCCTCCCCCCAGGGGGTTTACTTTTATAAGTAAATACGGGCTTCACAACCCCGGGGTGCTGCCCCAGTGATCTATCCCTCCTTCTGTTTTACCTTCTCGTTTTTGTTTTGTATTTATCGTTTGACTTCTTTCTTCCCTCGTTGTGGTTACCTCTTCAGAGGTGAGGGCTCCCCTTGAGAAGCTTTGTGCCGCTCTGTTGCCATCAGCTTCTCTCGTGCCCGAATTTTTTATCCCTACTTTCATGGAAAGTAAATCTGCTACTTTTCTCCCCCTGGTGGGGAGCAACAAAGACAAGTCTCTTCATCACATACTATTTCTCTTAAATTCTTTATTGTACATCGAGTGGAGGGTTCTTTCGAAAAGGTTTCTCCTTTTCTAATTGAGAAAACTTTAAAATCATTCGTTGGAGATACAGCTTCAGTCAAAAAACTGAAGTCTGGAGATGTGTTAGTGGAGGTCCGCAATGATCAACAAGCAAAGAGCATATTAAAAATCGACAATTTTGGAACATCCCCTGTAACTGTTACAGCTCATGGATCTCTTAATAAATCTCGTGGTGTTGTGTCCGAGTCGGACCTTGTCGGACCGAGTCGGACGAGATTCTTGACCACCTACGTGATCAACACGTTTCGGCCATCCACCGCATAACAATACGACGAGATGGGAATATCATCCCCACTAAGCATTTGATCCTAACTTTTGACTTACCCACTTTACCGTCGCACGTAAAAGCCGGATATCTGAATTGCAATGTTCGTCCGTATATTCCGAACCCTTTACGCTGTTTCAAGTGCCAGAAATTTGGTCACTCGCAAACAGCTTGCCATGGGAAAACGGAAATATGCGCACGTTGTGCAGGTATTGGACATGGTAGTGCTAACTGCAAAGAACCCGAGAAGTGTGTCAATTGTGATGGCACACATCCGTCATACTCTCGATCATGTCCACAGTGGGTAAAAGAAAAAGAAATACAGACAGTACGAGTAAACCAAAATAAGTCGTATTTCGATGCAAAAAAAATTGTTGAATTGAGGACTCCACTTATGCTGATGTTTTGAAAAAAAACATTCAGCAGCAAAAGCACACAAACAGATTCTCCAGTATCTTCTCTTGTTCAAATACATCAACGATCATCTACTGAGGTTGTAAAACGACCAACGATTTTAAAGAAATCTATGGCAAAATCAAAGGCTTTACAGACTTTGAAACTTAAATCGGCTAAAGTTGGACCTTCTCGAGAGAAACCCTCTAATCCTTTCACCATCCTTCGATCTTTTAAGGATGCGGATGTGGTGAGGCTTCACCCATCTGATGAGGAAGTAGATATCAGTGAAGATCCCGACCCCGCTTTAAAATTTTCTTTTAATAATTAATGGCTTCTTTTGTTTCTTGGAACTGTCGCGGTTTTAGGTCTAGGAAGGATGATGTGAAGAACATCATTTCACTTTATCATCCAGCATGTTTGGCACTTCAAGAAACTTTCTTGAAGGATACATATACATCTAAGATCCGTGGGTATAGTTGCATTTGAAAAGATGTTACCCGTAGTAATACAGTGTCTGGAGGAGTTTGCCTTTTTATCTCTCATGATTACCCCAGCACTGTACTCACACTGCGCACATCTCTACAGGCTGTAGCTGCGAGACTTCATTTACAGTCCCTTCTCACAGTCTGTTGCCTATACCTACCGCCACATGCTATTATCCTCAAAGAGGAGTTGAATGACCTTATTGATCAGCTTCCAGTACCATTTTTACTGCTCGGTGACTTTAATGGACACAGTACTATGTGGGGTAATGCTAATACGAACCCTCTTGGGAGACAGGTGGAAAAGTTGCTTTCTGATCACTGTCTCTGTCTCCTGAATAATGAGGAGAAAACCTATTTTCATGAACCCACTCGAACATTCCATTCACTTGACTTAGCCATTTGTTCCCCTATACTTTTTCCATATTTGAATTTTGCTGTTGGAAGTGATCTACACAACAGTGATCACTTCCCCGTCCTCATTTCGCATGCAGGTAGTAGTAGCGTGACCAACCGTCTACCTACTTACAAATACCACAGGGCGAATTGGGACAAATTTACTGAGTTGGCTGTTATATCAGGAACAATGGTGGACAGTGAAGATGTTGATACTGCTGTCCAAAATGTCACTGAAGCAATTTTAAATGCTGCTGACTCCTCCATTCCTAAGACATAACCTAGAACACTGCGGCACTGTAAACCATACTGGAATGCAGACTGTCAGTCTGCATACAAGAAACAAAAGAAGCTATGGGGTAACTTCCGCAGATACCCAACTACAGGAAACCTTGTCGCCTTTAAAAAAGCTAAGGCATTTGCTCGTAGAGTTAGACGTCAAAGTCAGAAGGATTCTTGGATAAGTTATGTCTCTTCAATTACGCCTAAAACATCAAGTAAACAGTTGTGGAAGAAGGTTAGAGCGGCCAACGGTTTGTATCCGGAATATTCTTGCCCAATACTTCAAACCGGAGCTGCTGTGTTCTCTTCCCCTGAAGATATTGCTAACCTTATCGGTGAAACTTTTGAAAGTGTATCCAGTTCCGATTCTTATAGTCCTACATTTCTAGTGACTAAGAATCGTGCTGAACGGGCTGGAATTAACTTCAAAAGCAATATTGATTATTCCTACAACTGTGATCTTAAAATGTACGAATTGAAGAGTGCTTTATCTAAAGCACATAACACCAGTCCAGGTCCAGATGGGATCAGATACCAAATGCTTCGCCATTTTAGTCCAGATTCTCTTTTAAACATTCTTTTTCTCTTTAATCGAATCTGGAAGGAGAACATCTTTCCTACCTTGTGGCGGGAAGCTACTGTAACCCCCATTCTGAAACCTGGAAAGGATCCCAAGGATCCTCTGAACTATCGACCGATAGCCTTAACGAGCTGCCTTTGTAAGACCTTTGAACGTATTGTAAACGCCCGACTCTCTTACATGTTAGAAAAAGATAAATGTATATCACCTTTCCAGAGTGGGTTCCGACGAGGACGGTCCACTCTTGATAACATCGTGAAACTAGAAACAGATATCCGCAATGCCTTTGTGCAGAGGAATCATCTAGTTTCAATCTTTTTCGACATTGAGAAGGCGTATGATCATACGTGGCGATATGGTATCCTGCAAACTCTATTTAATTTTGGTTTTAGGGGTAATCTGCCCCTTTTTATTCAAAATTTTTTATCATCTCGTGTTTTTAGAGTTCGCATTGGAACTTCATTTTCAAATTATTTTAACCAATCTGAGGGAGTTCCTCAAGGTTGCGTTTTAAGTGTCACCCTGTTTAATCTTCATATCAGCAACATCCTTCATGTCCTTTCACCCTTTGTTCATGGAACCTTGTATGTTGATGATTTGCAAATCTCATGCCAAAGATCAAACATGCGCCTAATTGAACGTCAATTACAAACTGCTGTTAACAGACTTGTAGAATGGTGTGAACAAAACGGCCATAAACTATCACCATCTAAAAGCAGTTGTGTCCATTTCTGCAGGAGGAGGGGTCTTCACCCTGACCCTGAAATCCACATACGCAACACGCCCATCCCTGTTGTCAATCAGATAAGGTATCTGGGAGTCATTTTCGACAACAAAATGAATTTTCTCCCTCATATATTGTCCTTGCGCAAGAAGTGCGATAGGTCGCTTAATATCTTCAAGGTGCTTTCAAATACTTCTTGGGGAGCGGACCGCACTTCTTTGCTGCGTATTTATAATTCAATTATCCTGTCTCGTATTGACTACGGATGCGTTGCGTATGGTTCAGCAGGAGCATCTCTTTTGCGGAGATTGGATACCGTACATCATACTGCTGCCCGTATTTGTTTAGGTGCATTTCGCACCTCACCCATTGAGAGTCTGTTAACAGAGTGTTGTCAACTCCCACTTGACCTTAGACGTAAAAAGTTAAGCGCTAACTACTACTGTAGAATAAAATCTGATCCTTCTCATCCTTTACGGAATTTGAGTCTTGACGCATATCTTGGTAGGCTCTATAATGCATGTCCATCTAGCATTCGCCCATTTTCTGAAAGAGCTCAATCTGTTCTGTCGGATGCAGCTCTAAGTGACTTAGATATCCAGCTGGCTAATTCTCAGATCTTTCCTCCATGGGATATTCCATCATTTAATTTTTTAAATCCATTTGCGATGCATTATAAAGCAGACACTGCCCCAGAAATTTTACAGAAGATCTTTTGTTTACACCGATCTCAGTATAGAGACTATCATGCAGTCTATACTGATGGATCCAAAGCAGGTGAACGTGTTGGCTGTGGTGTTGTGTCTGACACATCCACAGTCAGTTTCACGCTTCATAAATCCTGCTCGGTTTTTACTTCTGAGATGGTTGCAATTTTTTGTGCTCTGCTGCACATTTCTTTGTGCTCCCATCGCAAGTTTTGTGTATACAGCGATAGCTTAAGTGCTTTAACAAGCCTGGAGCACTTTAATAGCATATGTCATCCAATAGCTCCTGACATATTATCTCTGTTACACAAACTTGAGAGGAAAGTTTTTGTTATTTTATTTTGCTGGGTACCTAGTCACGTAGGGATTTCAGGAAATGAATTGGCAGACTCTGCTGCTAAAGCGGCTTCAATCCCGTTTCAGCAGCCAGTCCCCTACCAAGATATCAAATCATCTATTCATAAGTTTATATTTTCTTTGCGTCAAGAAGCATGGGATTTGCAAACCTGCAACAAACTACATACCATTAAAAGTCATCTTCAAATGTGGCCTGTAAATCCAATGCGTAGGACTGATGTGAAGTTGACTCGTCTGCGCATTGGTCATACCCGATTTACTCACCGACATTTATTACTGGGAGAAGATCCGCCCATTTGTAATCTGTGTCAATGCAGTATGACTGTGCATCATATTTTAATTTCATGTCCCAAGTTTCATCCTCACCGTCTTCAATTTTTTAAAAGCACAATTTTAAATCTACAAGATTTGGTTGGGGAAAATCCTCATCCAAATCTTTTTGCATTTTTAAGAGCAATCGGGTTTTTAAATCATATCTAATGTGTTTGTTCATATCTTGTTTTAAACCTTTTTAAACCACTTCTTTTTTTAAAATCAGTTTTAACACATTTTATTCCTTTTATTATATGATATCTTACCTTCATCTATTTATAACTCATCACCCATTCTAGATTCTTTTATCGTTTGTTTGGCGCAGCATGGCCCTTGTGTTGCCTTTGCGCCATAAAACAACAAACAAAAAACCCTACCAAGATATTAAGACTTCAATTCAGAAGTTCATATTATCCTTACGTCAAGAAGCATGGGATTTGCAAATTAACAACAAACTGCATACCATCAAAAATCATCTTCTTAAATGGCCAGTTAACCCAATGCGTCGGACAGATGTCAAACTGACTCGTCTGCGCATTGGTCATACCCGATTGACACATCGACATATATTGCTGGGAGAAGATCCACCAGTTTGCGATTTTTGTCGTTGCGATCTTACTGTGTCTCATATTTTAATTTCTTGTCCTAAGTTTCAATCGCATCGTCTTAGGTTTTTTAAGAGTACCACTTTAAGTCTTCAGGATTTGATTGGGGAAACTCCCCATCCAAATCTTTTTGCATTTTTAAGATCAATCGGGTTTTTAAATCACATCTAGTTTTTTTAAACATATCCATTTTTAAAATTTTATTAACATCTTCATCATTTTAGAAATGTGATTTTAATATTCTTAAATTATATTCTGTCACCTCTCATCATATTTATAATTCATCTTCCATCCTAGTTTTTCTTTTATCTTTTGTTTTGACGCAGCATGGCCCTTGTGTTGCTTTTGCGCTATAAAACCTCAATCAAACAAACAAACAAACCTGTGGTTCGGTCACTAAGGACCATCAAACTTGGTCAGCGCACGAGTAAAAGATCCTCTACTCGCCGCTCTTCTCTGCGTCATTCTCTGCTTCAGATTTTCATGAGACATGATGATCACAGCGTAATTCAATCCAATTAACCGTATCACCGACACGTAATTCGTAACACATAATTGTCAACCGGTTATGCAATTTTGTTCTACGCACACAAATATTCGTAATCCTTAAATTCGTAAACAACAGTTCATAAGTGCGTAAAGTATTTTCGTAATAGTCTTTGTCTACCCAATTCGTAGCAGGTACCTATATTCGTAGTAAACGTACTAACGTCATCCCGGCAGGGATGCCAAATGTTCTTAATCGTAAATAAATTCTTAAATAATCCAGGATGATGTTGTGTGTCTTATGGTTTCAATGGTACCAAATTCTTAAAAATGAAACATATAATTATTATTGGGTAACACCATAAAGAACGGAGCGCCTAGACGCGCGGCCGATCTATTTTAATTACGTATACAGAGAGAGTTACAGGGGAGGGGAAGGGTTTTTATCTTCTTCCCACGCATGCGCGCAGGTAGCAGAACACTTATTCGTAATTCCCAACAACATGTGTAAGTACGTACCAACCCTAGTTGTGATGGGTCAGGAAAAGTTTCCCTTAATGGTCAGGGAATACCTGGGAAAGTCTGGATTTTTTTTTTCTAGAGATGTGCAATACTTAGGTGTTGATACACAACTATTATACACCAAATATTTCTGATCCTGGTAGCTTATTTATACCTCCCCCTACTACTGCTAAAAAAACGTCACAATAGATGCAGTCACAAACTTAACTACTTTAAAATCTACAATAGATAGGCTAAAACTTTTAATGTACTCTTTTATTGCTTCTAATATTATTAATTACAATTGGATAAAATACTTTGCAGTTGGTGTAAAGAAGAACCTATTAAGTAAAACTGGTCTTATATCAATAATTTAATTCCCATGGAATTATAATTTACTTCATCTATATATTCTTCTATTTTACAATATCTTAAATATCGAGCACACCATCTTAACATCAATCTTGTGGATTGTCAACCAACTAATGATATCTTAAAAGAATATTGTATCATTAATTATTTGAATAAAAATTACGATTATATTCCTTTTTCTAAGCAACACTTACTTCCCATTAACAACATCCATATTACTGCTTCATTTAAATAAACCTTTAGAACATTCTATATATAATTATAATCGCATATCTAAATTTTAATATCCTCCACCCCCCTTTCCTATTCATGTACTGCTTCTGATGTAGGTTATGATGAATATTATTACTGGAAATATTGAAATAGTGGGTAATAACACCTTAATTCCTTTACATGGGGTACATGATATTGTATAGCAAACTTCATTCTGTTTATACCACTTTTGAATCTAATATTAATTCTTTTATATATAAATTAGTTGTAAAATATAGTTTTCTATTGTCAGCCTTCGAAGAATTAAAATATAACATACTGACAGATTTTAAAGCAGTTTATGACGAATTTAATATTAACCATGTCAAACCACCCTTACCAGGTTACCCCTACCCCTGGTCTGGATTACCTTCCATTATCAATAATTTACAACAATCATTACTTATTTAGATAACATATCATCAAATTAAGCTATTACATGTAAATTATTTTATTGTCCCTATCATTTTATAATTACAGTCGTTTTTGAAACATCTTCCTTCTTTGATTAATGAATTATTATATTATTATATATTAGATATGTAGACGATATCTTGATTGGCTTCGTAAACACTCCATCTATTATATCCTTAGATTTTTACATATCTACGTTAAAATTAATTGAAACGCCTACTAATTCTGATAATAGTTTAGATTTCTTGGATTTACATTTAGAATTTGAAAATAATCAATTAAAAATCTCCATTTATGATAAACGTAATGTCTTTCCGTTTCCTGTCAATAGACTAACCCATTGGTTTTCCTTTTTACATAAAAAAACTTTTTAGAAACATCATCTTCAATCAATTAGTGCGAGTTAAACTATGTCACAACAATGAAAAACACACATTGCTGATTTATTCTTTTAAATAAATGCATATTTTTAATTCAACTAGCACTGATTTGTATGCATTGAATACCAATTTAGAATAAGATAGAAAGAAGCATCAATACCTTTGGACAAACTCCATTGTTAGTGCTGTGTCTGCATTATATTCAATATTGAATACTAAGTAAGAGAACAGGACATTCATTGCAGTGATAAAATCGTCAAAATGAGTTGTTATTTTACCGTCTATCACTAATGAATATTCATTTGCAGTATAAAGATCACTTCCTGTAAAATAATTAAAAAATTACTTAAATAAACTTATTTCACATATTCTACTGGAAAAAGGCACAGTGTTTGGGGCAGGAGAAAAATAGCCTAAGCACCTTATTAATTAAAAGCAAGGCACAAGAGGTCGAAGAAAGAGATTTTGCTTTCAAATCAATTGAAGATTTTTTTTTTAATGTATGCTGGTTTTTTTTAATAGCAGGCATTTGCTTTTAAACAACTGACAGTCAGATTTATGCCCCGTTTTGGTCAACTAAATTCAAAGAATAACAGTGGTTTTGTCATACCTCATTGATTTCTAGGGAGGAGTCGCCAAAATTTAAACCCCTCAGGGGGTTTACTTTCTATTAGTAAACACGGGCTTCACAACCCCGGGGTGCCCCAGTGATCTATCACTTCTTCTGTTTTACCTTCTTTTTTGGGTTCTGTATTTATAGGTTGGTTTTCTTTCTTCCCTCGTTGTGGTTACCTCTTCAGAGGTGAGGGCTCCCCTTGAGAAGCTTTGTGCCGTTCTGTTGCTATCAGCTTCTCTCGGGGATTAAATCACCCACGTGTTTGCCGTGCGTGGAGACCCGTGTCTCTGGAAAGGGGGATCCTGGTAGTTGAGGGGCGACATACTGTCCCAATACACTACTTTGGCCCTTGCTTCAGATAAACGGGAGGTACACATTGGTCCCATGTGTATCAATCGGCTGGTCGTCCGACTTCGTCGGCGGCTAGGGATCAAGCGTCCGGCTCGTCTGCTGGGAATCTCGTTAAGGGTGGAGACTTCTACAGGGACGAGTCGGTCGCGTATAGGCACTGGATAACCTGTTAGTGACATACCGTGCGTAACTGTTTAGTTACGATTTTCTTTCTTTTCATTATTTTAGTTGCTTGCCGGTATGCCCTAACCCCGAGATCGCGGACTCCACGGTGGGTGGGACTCTAGTGCCCGAATAAAAATAAACTAAAACATATGGAAACTTTATCTTCTTTTTCTTCAGGCCCGACGGGAGGCCAAAATCCCCAAAACCTACAGTTGAAACGAACAATAGACAATGATGAAAATACGGTACCTAAGAAACAAGCTCCTCCACTCAATAACTTGCTCCATGAAAATCAAAATCAATTAACCAACCAACCTCCTCTCAATAATCCATCTTTCTTAATAGTTAATTCTGAGTCCGGTGAATTGGGGAAAATGTCCCCTTTTTTTATACAAAAGGGCATTAAGGGTATCTGTGGGAACGAACCCCAAAGCATTAGGAAGTTAAAATCGGGTGACTTTCTTGTTCAAACTAAAGACTCCAGGCAATCTCAATATCTATTAGCAGCATCGACAATGGGAAACATCAAAATCAATGTAACCCCTCATAAAGGACTCAATTCCAGTCAAGGCGTCATTTCGGAATCGGATCTTCAACACGTTGAAGATTCCGAAATCCTAAGGGAACTTTCTTCCCAAGGGGTTACAAATGTACGCCGAATCACCATCAAAAGGGATAACAACATACTAAAGACAAAACATATAATACTAACGTTTAACTCCCCTAAATTACCCAGTAAAATTACAGCAGGCTACCTAAGTTGTCCTGTAAGACCGTTTATCCCTAACCCATTGCGATGCTTTAAATGTCAAAAGTTCGGGCATTCAAAAATTACATGCAGAAGTGATCACGAAGTTTGCGCAGTGTGTGGCAGCACTGAACATCAAAGCGAAGGCTGCAAAGCTGAGCCCACCTGCGTAAACTGCTCTGGAAATCATCCATCCTTTTCCAGAACGTGCAAAGAATACTTAAAAGAAAAGACAATTCAAGAAATAAAAACCAACAGTAACATCTCGTATCCGGAAGCCCGAACTATATATGTAAATACAATAGAAAATTCTATGGCTAAAACAATATCTAAAGCAATTGCCTCCAAACCAAACCAAGTAAAGTCTATGGCCACTCAGACAGATATCCACATCCCGAAAACCCAAATGTCACTCGAACAACTTCTTAAGTGCTTTTCTTTACCCGCCAAACACAGTACCCTTTCGTCCCAAACAAACCCTATTCACGGTACTTCAAGATCAATAGAAAACCCACCCAAAACTTTTGTCAAACCCAAAAAAAATAAGAAACTACCAGAAATGAAGCTTTCAAATAAACCTGGAGAAATTCTAAAAAATAAAGTGCAATCCAAAATCCAATATAATACACAACGAAAAACTAAAACAAAGGGAGAGAAATCAGTGTCATCGGGACCATCAACTGATGACGAAACTGATGTCATCTCGGGTCTTGACCCAGGTGACATGGAGGTCGACCCAGGCCTCGAGACCCCTAAACTTCTTCAACCAAGAAGCAGGTCACTAGACCGGCGGATCGCTAATCTTTCCAAGTAACATTCAATATGTTTTCTTGGAATTGTCGCGGTTTCCACCACAATTCGGTAGATATAAAACATCTCGTAGATTTACACAAACCTGTTTGTTTCTGTTTGCAAGAGACCCTCTTGAAGCCTTTTCAGAGCTCTCTTGTTAGGGGGTATAGTCCCCTACGTAAGGACTATATCAGCGGCGACCGAGCTAGCGGTGGTGTTGCTATATTTACATGTAATAGCAATCCATCCACCCCGCTATCGCTCTCTACCAACTTACAAGCTGTTGCCGTTAGAGTCGCTGTGAAAAATATATTAACAACAGTTTGCTCAATATATCTCCCCCCTAATCGTAACATCCGACAATCAGAATTAGACAGGCTTTGTGACCAGCTTCCTCCCCCTCTTATTTTAATGGGGGACTTCAATGGCCACAATCCTCTTTGGGGTAGCCCAGATATAAATCAACGTGGAAGAAATATTGAAAAAATGATAGAAGACCAAAATCTATGTCTCCTAAATAATGGGCAACATACATACTTCCACACCCCATCGAGGACGTTTCACGCCATCGATCTTGTCTTGTGTTCTCCATCTCTCCTACACCCTCAGGGGGTTTACTTTCTATAAGTAAATACGGGCTTCACAACCCCGGGGCACCCCAGTGATCTATCCCTCCTTCTGTTTTACCTTCTCGTTTTGGTTTTGTATGTATAGTTTGGCTTCCCTTCCTTCCCTCATTGTGGTTACCTCTTCTGAGGTGAGGGCTCCCCTTGAGAAGCTTTGCGCCGCTCTGTTGCCATCAGCTTCTCTCGGGGATTATATCACCCACGTGTTTGCCGTGCGTGGAGACCCGTGTCCCTGGAAAGGGGGATCCTGGTAGTTGAGGGGCGACATACTGTCCCAATACACTACTTTGGCCCTTGCTTCAGATAAACGGGAGGTGCACATTGGTCCCGTGTGTATCAATCGGCTGGTCGTCCGACTTCGTCGGCGGCTAGGGATCAAGCGTTCGGCTCGTCTGCTGGGAATCTCGTTAAGGGTGGAGACTTCTACAGGGACGAGTCGTTCGCGTATAGGTGCTGGATAACCCGGTAGTGGCATACCGTGCGCAACAGTTGTGTTCCCTTTTTCCTTTTTTAGTTATTTTTGTTGCTTGCCGGTATACACTATCCCCAATATCGTGGACTCCATGGTGGGTGGGATTCTAGTGCCCGAATCTTTTAAAATACTCTTATGGAAACTGCAGCTTCTTTTTCTTCTCCTCCTAGTGGGGAGCAACATTTACCTGACTCTTTGCAACAAATTCGTGCAAGTCTCTCCATTTCTCATTGAGAAGACATTAAAATCGTTGGTTGGTGATACGGCTTCAGTGAAAAAACTGAGGTCCGGTGATTTACTTGTTGAAGTTCGCAACCATCAGCAAGCCAAGAACATAATAAAAATTGAAAATTTCGGTTCACTCCCGGTTACTGTGAAGGAACATGGTTCCCTTAACAAATCTCGTGGTGTTGTGTCAGAATCTGACTTATACCATACTGCGGAGGACGAGATACTTGATCACCTTCGTGATCAGCATGTTTCAGCCGTCCACCGCATTACAATACGCCGAGATGGGAACATAATACCTACAAAACATCTAATTGTCACTTTTGATTTACCTACTTTGCCGTCTCATGTGAAGGCGGGGTACCTGAATTGCCATGTCCGTCCGTATATTCCGAACCCACTTCGCTGTTTCAAATGCCAGAAATTTGGCCACTCTCAAACAGCGTGTCGTGGGGAAACGGAAACATGCGCTCGTTGTGCAGGTACTGGACATGATAGTGCTAATTGCAAAGCACCCGAGAAGTGTGTCAATTGTAATGGCACACATCCGTCATACTCTCGATCATGTCCACAGTGGGTAAAAGAAAAAGAAATCCAGACCGTGCGAGTGGGCCAAAATTTATCCTACTTTGATGCTAGGAGACTAGTTGATGCTAGGACCCCTAAAACTGGTGTTGCTTATGCTGATGTTTGTAAAAAAACTTTCAGCAGTAAAAGCACCCAAACCGAAATCCCTGTATCACCTCTAGTTAAGTTGCCTCAAAAGTCATCTGTAGAGGTAACAAAACGACCAACGATTGTTAAAAAATCCCTGGCTAAATCAAAAGCTTTGCAAACAATCAAATTAAAATCTGCCAAAGGAGGACTTTCTCGAGAGAAGCCCTCTAACCCTTTTAATATCCTTCGTTCATTTAGAGATGCGGATGTGGTGAATCTTCACCCATCTGATGATGACGAAGATATTAGTGAAGAGCCTGATCCCCATTTAAGTTTTAATATAAATAATTAATGGCTTCTTTTGTTTCTTGGAACTGTCGCGGTTTTAGGTCTAGGAAGGATGATGTGAAGAACATTATTTCACTTTACCATCCAGCATGTTTGGCCCTTCAAGAAACCTTCTTGAAGGATTCATATATATCCAAGATCCGTAGATATAGCTGCATTAGAAAAGATGTTGCCCGTGGTAATGCAGTGTCTGGAGGAGTATGTCTCTTTATTTCTCATGATTACCCCAGCACTGTACTCACACTACGCACATCTCTACAGGCTGTGGCTGCGAGACTTCATATACAGTCCCTTCTCACAGTCTGTTGCCTATACTTACCGCCACACGCTATCATCCGTCAAGAGGAGCTGAATGACCTTATTGATCAACTTCCAGTACCATTTTTACTGCTCGGTGACTTTAATGGACACAGTACTATGTGGGGTAATGATAATACGAACCCTCGTGGGAGACAGATTGAAAAGTTGTTATCTGATCACTGTCTCTGTCTCCTGAATAATGAGGAGAAAACCTATTTTCATGAACCCACTAGAACATTCCATTCACTTGACTTAGCCATTTGTTCCCCTATACTTTTGCCATACTTGAATTTTGCTGTTGGAAGTGACCTACATAACAGTGATCACTTCCCGATTCTCATTTCCCATAACGGTAGAAGTAGTGTGAACAGCCGTCTACCTACATACAAATACCGCAGGGCGAATTGGGACAAATATACTGAGTTGGCTGTTATAACAGGAACAATGGTGGACAGTCAGGATGTTGATACTGCTGTCCAAAATGTCACTGGCCGACCAAACGGTATAGTGGTTAGCGTGCTGGCTTCTAGACCGCGAGGTTGCGGGTTCGAGTCCCGTGTTGGCATGGGTGTTTGTAAATGTATGTTGGCTTGTCTAATGACGAAATGTTTCGGCGCATTATAGCCCTCGTGTTGCTGACGGCGCCAGATAATCTGAATACAACCAACCAAAATGTCACTGAAGCAATTTTAAATGCTGCTGACTCCTCGATTCCTAAGACATCACCTAAAACACTGCGGCACTGTAAATCATACTGGAATGCAGACTGTCAGTCTGCATACAAGAAACAAAAGAAGCTATGGGGTATCTTCCGCAGATACCCAACTACAGGAAACCTTATCGCCTTTAAAAAGGCTAAGGCATTTGCTCGTAGAATTAGACGTCAGAGTCAGAAGGATTCTTGGATAAGTTATGTCTCTTCAATTACATCTAAAACATCAAGCAAGCAGTTGTGGAAGAAGGTTAGAGCAGCCAACGGTTTGTATCCGGAATATTCTTGCCCGATACTTCAAACCGGAGCTGCTGTGTTCTCTTCCCCTGAAGATATTGCTAACCTTATCGGTGAAACTTTTGAAAGTGTATCCAGTTCCGATTCTTATAGTCCTGCTTTTCTTGTGACTAAGAATCGTGCTGAACGGACTGGAATTAATTTCAAAAGCAATATTGAATATTCCTACAACTGTGACCTTAAGATGTACGAATTGAAGAGTGCTTTATCTAAAGCACATAATATCAGTCCAGGTCCAGATGGGATCAGTTACCAAATGCTTCGCCATTTAAGTCCAGATTCTCTTTTTAACATCCTTTTTCTCTTTAATAGAATCTGGAAGGAGAACATCTTTCCTACCTTGTGGCGGGAAGCTACTGTAATCCCCATTCTGAAACCTGGAAAGGATCCCAAGGATCCTCTGAGCTATCGACCGATAGCCTTAACGAGCTGCCTCTGTAAGACCTTTGAACGTATTGTAAACGTCCGACTCTCTCACATGTTCGAAAAAGATAAATGTATATCACCTTTCCAGAGTGGGTTCCGACGAGGACGGTCCACTCTTGATAACATTGTGAAACTAGAAACAGATGTCCGCAATGCCTTTGTGCAAAGGAATCATCTAGTTTCAATCTTTTTCGACATTGAGAAGGCGTATGATCATACGTGGCGATATGGTATCCTGCAAACTCTATTTAATTTTGGTTTTAGGGGTAATCTGCCCCTTTTTATTCAAAAATTTTTATCATCTCGTGTTTTTAAAGTTCGCATTGGAGCTTCATTTTCTAATTATTTTAACCAATCTGAGGGAGTTCCTCAAGGTTGTGTTTTAAGTGTGACCCTTTTTAATCTTCATATCAGCAACATCCTTCATGTCCTTTCACCCTTTGTTCATGGAACTTTATATGTTGATGATTTGCAAATCTCATGTCAAGGATCAAACATGCGCTTAATTGAACGTCAATTACAAACTGCTGTTAACAGACTTGTAGAATGGTGTGAACAAAACGGCCATAAACTATCACCATCTAAAAGCAGTTGTGTCCATTTCTGTAGGAGGAAGGGTCTTCACCCTGACCCTGAAATCCACATACGCAACACGCCCATCCCTGTTGTCAATCAGATAAGGTATCTGGGAGTCATTTTCGACAACAAGATGAATTTTCTCCCTCATATATTGCCCCTCAGGGGGTTTACTTTCTATAAGTAAATACGGGTTTCACAACCCCGGGGTGCCCCAGTGATCTATCCCTCCCTCTGTTTTACCTTCTCGTTTTGGTTTTGCATTTATTGTTTGACTTCTTTCTTCCCTCGTTGTGGTTACCTCTTTAGAGGTGAGGGCTCCCCTTGAGAAGCTTTGTGCCGCTCTGTTGCCATCAGCTTCTCTCGGGGATTATATCACCCACGTGTTTGCCGTGCGTGGAGACCCGTGTCCCTGAAAGGGGGATCCTGGTAGTTGAGGGGCGACACACTGTCCCAATACACTACTTTGGCCCTTGCTTCAGATAAACGGGAGGTGCACATTGGTCCCGTGTGTATCAATCGGCTGGTCGTCCGACTTCGTCGGCGGCTAGGGATCAAGCGTCCGACTCATTTGCTGGGAACCTCGTTAAGGGTGGAGGCTTCTACAGGGATGAGTCGTTCGCGTATAGACGCTAGATAACCCGATAGTGATATGCCGTGCGTAACAGTTTAGTTGCTATTTCTTTATTTTCTTTATTTTTGTTGCTTGCCGGTATGCACTATCCCCGATATCGTGGACTCCATGGTGGGTGGGAATCTAGCATCCGAATTTTTGTTTAATTCTTTTTTATGATGGCTTCTTCTCTCTTCAGCCCCACGGGAGGCCTAAATCCCCAACAGTTGCAAACAATTTCTGTTAAACGTGCTATTGAGACTATTGAAAACCCAACTAATAAAAAACAAACACCAGCATACGACGAACCTCTCTTTTTAGTAATTCATTCTGACACAGATGAACTAGGCAAAATGTCCCCCTTTTTCATCCAGAAAGGGATAAAGGGAATATGTGGTGGTGAACCCAGGACCATAAAAAAACTACGTTCAGGTGACTTCTTAATTGAAACAATAGATACAAAACAGACCCGTGCCCTACTTTCCGCTACAACTATAGTTAACTTTAAAATTACAACCACTCCACATAAAGGCCTTAATTCCTCACAAGGTGTGATTTCAGAAACCGACCTCATAGATATAGAAAAAGATGAATTAATCCAAGAACTGTCACCCCAAGGAGTCATAGATGCACGTAGAATAACCATAAAAAGAGACAATAAAATAATTAAAACCAAACATATCATAGTAACTTTCAACACACCAAAACTTCCTAATCGAATAATAGCGGGTTACCTGAATTGTCCTGTTCGTCCTTTTATCCCTAATCCTCTGCGATGTTTTAAGTGTCAGAAATTTGGGCACTCTAAGAATACTTGCAGAAGCAAGATAGACATTTGCGCAGTGTGTGGAAGCTCGGAACATCCCAGTGATGGTTGTAAAGCAGAACCCACCTGCGTTAATTGTCCGGGAAAACATTCATCATTTTCCAGAGAGTGTCCCAAATGGAAAGAAGAGAAAAATATCCAAGAAATTAAAGTAAAAAATAATGTAACTTACCCCGAAGCTAGAAATCTCTATAATATCTCTAATCCAACCACCACCTATGCTAATGTTTAAAAAAAAAATGAAATAAAATCAACCACCACTCAAACTGATATATCTCTTCCTCCTAGCATTCTGTCAAATGAGCAACTATATCAGTATTTAGTGTCTCATCTGAATGCCAGTAGTGCTGGTAGCTCCAAAAAACAAACCCAGCCCGGCAAAAAAGTCAACTCAATAACACAAACCCAAAACAAACTGGAACCTAGCAAAACACATACGAAACCTGGAAAAACTCTAAAACAAAAAATCCAAAGTAAAAAATTTGGAATACAAAAAAAAGTTAAGACATTAAAGAAATCATCAGAGGAAGAAGACTTTATATCAGGCCTCTCAGAGTCCGGAGAAATGGACACCGAGATCGGCCTTGAGACCCCTCCTCATCTCCATCCAAGGAGGAGGTCCAATGAGCGGCGAACTGCTAACCATCCTACATAAAATTCCATCTGTTATCATGGAACTGTCGTGGATTCCACCACAACTCGGTGGATATTAAACATCTTATCGATGACTACCGACCTGTCTGCTTCTGTCTACAAGAGACTCTTTTAAAACCATTTCAGAGTTCTCTCATTAGGGGGTACAGTCCCCTTCGAAAGGACTGCACTAGCGGTGATAGAGCCAGCGGCGGAGTAGCTATTTTTATTTCTAACGGCACTCCTTTTACGCAGCTGCAGCTCGATACTAATTTACAAGCTGTTGCCATAAGAGTCGCTCTAAAGACTTTAATCACCGTGTGCTCAATTTATTTACGTCCTAATGATAGTATTCAGCAAGCAGAACTAAACAGGCTGTGCGAGCAGCTTCCATCTCCTTTTATCATCATGGGAGATTTCAATGGCCATAATCCTCTTTGGGGTAGTACTGACATTAACACCCGTGGAAGACAGATAGAAAAATTATTGCAAGATAAAAACTTGTGCCTTCTCAACAATGGAGAAGACACGTACTTCCACGCCCCATCGAGGACATTTCACGCTATCGATCTTGTCTTGTGTTCACCATCTCTTTTATTTCTATGGAACTTTCATGTCGGAGAAGATCCTTTTCACAGCGACCATTTTCCCATTAGACTATCATATGAAGGAAACGTAATAACTCCTGTTAACCGCCCACCTCGATTCAAATTTGAAGAGGCGGATTGGGATCTATTTTCTCTTTCTGTCCATTTGTCAGATGAGTTGGTGAACCAAGATGACATCGATGAGGCTGTAAAATCTGTTACTCAGGCCATTTTGGATGCTGCTCGCTATCCCATCCCCATGTCATCCCCAAATCTACCAAAATTACCAAAACCGTGGTGGAACCACGATTGTAGGATGTCGCATAAAAAACAGAGGAAAGCTTGGGGTACATTTCGACGGAACCCCACAGAAGCCAACCTCATTTGTTTTAAGCGTTGCCGGGCCGATGCTCGTAGAGTACGCCGACGAAGCCAGAGGGATTCTTGGCAGAAGTATGTCAGTACTATTACATCCTCGACATCTTCGAAAAGGGTATGGAACAAGGTGAATAAGATCAAAGGCCGATATCCCAGTTACTCCATTTCCATCCTAGAGGTAAACCACGGGATTGTTTCAGACCCTAAAGACATTGCAAATACTCTTGGTAACGCTTTTGCTGGAGTATCAAGCAATGCTAGTTATAAAGAGCCGTTTGCCTCGTTCAGGCTTGGAGCTGAGCGAAAGACATTAAATTTTTCTTCTGCTGGTACGGAAAGCTATAATGGTAATTTCACTATGCCAGAGTTACTTAAAGCCTTGTCTGGCGCCCACAGCTCTGCTGTTGGGCCCGACGAAATCCATTATAGCATGATTAAGCATCTGCTGCCGCTTCAGCTCAAATGTATCTTGCGATTATTTAATCGTATTTGGCAAGAAAATACATTTCCTGCAACGTGGCAACGAGCCCTTATTATCCCTATTGTCAAGCCTAACAAAGACCCCAAGAATCCCTCCAGCTACCGCCCCATTGCATTGACCAGTTGTTTCTGCAAACTTCTGGAAAAAATGGTTAATGCCCGACTTTTTTATTTTCTTGAAGTTAACAATCATCTCTCTCAGTTTCAGAGTGGGTTTCGTCGTGGAAGGAGTACGATTGATAACCTTTTGCTTCTCGAAACATCAGTTCGAGAAGCTTTTGTCAAGAGGAACCATTTGGTATCTGTGTTTTTTGACATGGAAAAAGCTTACGATCGTGCTTGGAGGTATGGTATCCTCAGAGACCTATACAATATAGGGCTCCGGGGAAATTTACCTAATTTTATCCAAAACTTCTTGCAGAAAAGAATTTTCCAAGTACGTCTAAACTCAACCCTTTCAGATGAGTTCATTCAAGAGCAAGGTGTCCCCCAGGGAAGTGTGTTGAGTTGCGCACTTTTCATCATCAAGATCAACGAAATTTTGACCTGCCTCCCACCTGCAGTGTCTGGGACCTTATTCGTTGATGATTTTCAAATATCGTGCGCCTCAACAAACATGTCATTAATCGAGAGACAACTTCAACTTGCCATCAGAAAAATCATTGATTGGACAAATAAGAATGGATTTGCGTTTTCGACAGAAAAGACCGTTGCCATGCACTTTTGCAGGAAACGTGAGCTGCATAACGAACCCGAAGTATTTTTAAATGGAAACAAGATACCAATAGTATCGGAAGTTAAATTTCTCGGAGTTCTTTTTGACCCTAAGCTCACTTTCCTGCCACATATAAAACTACTTAAATTGAAGTGCAATAAAACGCTAAATCTCTTGAAGGTTCTCTCAAACACTTCCTGGGGAGCAGACACTCTCTCCATGTTAAAAATCTACAGATGCCTTGTACGTTCCAAGCTTGACTATGGTTCGGTGGTGTACGGTTCGGCTACAAAATCAGCTTTGAAGCTCCTTGACCCGATCCACCATCACGGGCTACGAATTTCTTCCGGAGCTTTCCGTACATCACCGTGTCCGAGCCTCTTTGTAACATGTATGGAACCTCCTCTGACTCTGAGACGTGATAGATTGTGCTTAAAGCTATTTTTTAAAATTCAGTGTAATTTATCTCACCCAATTTTAGATCATATTTTTTATCCTTCACACCAACGACTTTTCATCGCTAGACCATCATCCATACCATCATTTTCATTAAGAATGCAAAAGATTTTATCTTGCTATGACTTGGACAACCTTAGAGTTTGTCCTAACAGCTCTACTTTGCCACCATGGTATCCCCCTCAGGGGGTTTACTTTCTTTAAGTAAACACGGGCGTCACAACCCCGAGGTGCCCCAGTGATCTAACCCTTCGTCTGTTTTACCTTCTTTTTTGGGTTATGTACTTATTGTTTGGCTTCTCTTCCTTCCCTCGTTGTGGTTACCTCTTCAGAGGTGAGGGCTCCCCTTGAGAAGCTTTATGCCGCTCTGTTGCTATCAGCTTCTCTCGGGGATTATATCACCCACGTGTTTGCCGTGCGTGGAGACCCGTGTCCCTGGAAAGGGGGATCCTGGTAGTTGAGGGACGACATACTGTCCCAATACACTACTTTGGCCCTTGCTTCAGATAAACGGGAGGTACACATTGGTCCCGTGTGTATCAATCGGCTGGTCGTCCGACTTCGTCGGCGGCTAGGGATCAAGCGTCCGACTCGTCTGCTGGGAATCTCGTTAAGGGTGGAGACTTCTACAGGGACGAGTCGGTCGCGTATAGGCACTGGATAACCCGTTAGTGACTTACCGTGCGTAACTTTTTAGTTGTGATTTTTTTCTTTTCATTATTTTAGTTGCTTGCCAGTATTCACTAACCCCGAGGTCGCGGACTCCATGGTGGGTGGGACTCTCGTGCCCGAATAAAAAAATAAAAAAACTTATGGAAACTAAATCTCCTCTTTCTTTCAGCCCGACGGGAGGCCCAAATCCCCAAACAATACAAACTAAAAGAACATATGAAAATGATGATGCCAAAACCCTGCCAAAGAAACTTTCCGTTCAACCTATCCACCTTCGATTTTTAATTGTACATTCCGAATCTGAACAACTATCCAAAGCTTCCCCCTTCTTAATACAAAAAGCTATCAAAGGTATTTGTGGAAATGATCCAAAACATGTTAAAAAACTCCGCTCCGGCGATCTTCTTATTGAAACAATAGATGCAAGACAATCCACCTCCCTTCTCAAGACAACCTCCATAGCCAGCATAAATGTAGAAGTAACTCCCCATAAAAACCTTAACTCCTCACAAGGGGTTATTTCAGAGTCTGATCTACTTGACGTAGATGACTCTGAACTGACGCAAGAACTGTCAGCTCAGGGAGTTACGAATGCAAAAAGAATTATAATAAGAAGAGATGGAAACACAATAAAAACTAAACACGTGATTTTAACTTTCAATAGCCCGAACCTTCCCAGCAGAATCACTGCAGGTTACCTTAATTGCCATGTTCGTCCCTACATCCCAAATCCTCTGCGGTGTTTCAAGTGCCAAAAGTTTGGTCACTCCCGAAACGCCTGCAGAGAGAAAACTGAAGCATGTGCTACATGTGGCAGCACGGAACATCCAAGCGAGGGCTGCCACGAAAAACCTGCATGTGTTAACTGCGGCGAGGCACACCCATCTTATTCCAGAAATTGCAAAATATGGACAAAAGAAAAGAAAATCCAAGAACTGAAAGTACAAAATAATATCCCTTATCCCGAAGCCAAAAATATGTATAAGCAGCTCTTTCCAGAAGTAAAGGGAAAGAGTTACTCAGACACCACAGGGTCATGTAAAACACAAATAGCCACACAAACTCAAATAACCATCCCTTCAAACTTAAACTTAACGCCAGAAAACTTAGCCAAATTCTTTATTTCTCAGTCAAAAGCATCACAATCTCAAACCGAACCAATTCCCTCCACCTCTAAACTTATAAATTCTTGTAGCAAAATCAAACCAAAAAGTCTTAAAAAAGGTGACACAAACAAAACAATAACTAAACCTGGGGAAGCTTTGAAAAAAAGAGTTCTTAACAAAGCAAAATCACATTCCGATTCTACAAATCTATCCAAAAGCAACTCTGAAACACCTCTTACATCTCTATTGCAGAAAGTTTCATCAGTCCAACCAGTTCGTAATGGACAATCCGAATCGTCAGATGATGAAGCCATATCGGGCCTTTCTGATTCTGGTGATATGGAGATTGAATCAAGGCTTGAGACCCCTCCTCATCTCCAACCAAGGAAGAGGTCAAAGGAACGGGGATCCGCCACTTATCCATCATAACATTCAATCTCCTTTCCTGGAATTGTCGCGGTTTCCACCACAATTCGGTAGACATAAAACATCTCGTCGATGAATACAAACCTGTCTGTTTCTGTTTGCAAGAGACGCTCCTGAAACCATTTCAGAGCTCTCTTGTTAGGGGGTATAGTCCTCTCCGGAAGGATTATATCAGTGGCGATAGAGCTAGCGGTGGTGTCGCTCTATTTACAGCAAATAGCAATCCATCCGCCCCGCTACTGCTCACAACCAACCTGCAAGCTGTTGCCTCTAGAGTCACTGTGCAAAATCAACTAATAACCATTTGCTCACTTTATCTCCCCCCTAGTCTTAATATCAGACAAGCAGATTTAGACAGGTTGTGTGACCAGCTTCCGTCTCCTTTTATTATAATGGGAGATTTTAATGGTCACAGTCCTCTTTGGGGTAGCCCAGACATCAACAATCGTGGAAGACTAATTGAAACATTACTAGACAATCAAAATCTTTGTCTCCTAAACAATGGGCAACCAACATACTTCCACACCCCATCGAGGACTTTTCACGCCATTGATTTAGTCTTGTGTTCGCCATCTCTTTTACAGCAATGGTCTTTTCATATTGGACGTGATCTTTGTAACAGCGACCATTTTCCTGTCCGTATTGAAATGATAGAAGCTGGTGCTGCTCCCCCTCTCCGTTATCCTCGCCTCAGGGTTGAAGCTGCTGACTGGGAGCGTTTTTCTTCTATCGTCCATATATCTGAAGAGATGGTGAGCCAAGATGACATTGATGAGGCCACAAGATCAGTCACACAGGCTATCTTGGAAGCTGCTCGCCTTTCAATGCCTGTTTCATCGACTACTCTACCGAAAATACCAAAACCGTGGTGGAACCACGACTGTAAAGTAGCCCATAAAAAACAGAGGAAGGCCTGGGGTACCTTTCGTCGATACCCTGTCGAAGCTAACCTCATAAAATTTAAAAGAGCACGAGCCGAAGCTCGTTGGATTAGACGACGTAGCCAGAGGGATTCTTGGCAGAATTTTGTCAGTACTATAACATCCTCAACATCTTCTAAAAGGGTCTGGAACAGGGTCAATAAGATCAAGGGCCGATATCCAAATTCTTCTATTTCCATCTTGGAGAATGACCAGGGAACTGTTTCAGACCCCAAAGACATAGCTGACACCCTTGCTAGCGCCTTCGCGATGGTTTCTAGCAATTCTAATTACAAGGAACCGTTTGCCTCGATCAAGCTACAAGCTGAGAAAATCAGATTAAATTTCACTTCCACTTACGCAGAAGATTATAATTCTGATTTTACTATGGCGGAGTTAACTAACGTATTGTCTGGTACCCATAATTCTGCTGTGGGACCAGATGAAATACATTATTATATGCTGAAGCATCTACCGCCATTCCAGCTGAAGCTTGTATTGAAATTATATAATCGCATTTGGCGAGAAAATGCATTTCCATCCGATTGGCAGCGGGCTCTTGTGATACCAATTGCTAAATTTAGCAAGGACCCCAAGAATCCCTCGAATTATCGTCCAATAGCTCTAACTAGTTGTTTTTGCAAGCTATTGGAAAAAATGGTAAACGCTCGTCTTTTATTTTATTTAGAATCCAACAACTATCTCTCTCGGTTTCAGAGTGGGTTTCGTCGCGGTCGTAACACCGTCGACAATCTCCTTTTCCTCGAAACATCTATTCGAGAGGCTTTCGTCAAGAGGAACCATCTGGTATCTGTATTCTTTGACATGGAGAAGGCTTATGATCGTACTTGGAGGTATGGAATCCTCAAAGATCTATATAACTTAGGCCTCCGGGGCAATCTGCCGTCATTTATTAAGAACTTTCTTCGACGCAGATCCTTTCAAGTACGAATTGGATCCACCTTGTCTGATGAATTTGTTCAAGAGCAAGGTGTTCCCCAGGGTAGTGTGTTGAGTTGCGCCCTTTTCATCATTAAAGTTAACGACATACTGACCTGCTTACCACCTGCAGTGTCTGGTACCTTATATGTCGATGACTTTCAGATGATGTGCGCCTCAACAAACATGTCACTCATTGAGAGACAACTACAACTTGCTATCAGAAGAGTTACTGATTGGGCTAACAGCAACGGATTTACTTTCTCCGTTGACAAAACTGTTGCCATGCACTTTTGTAGGAAACGTGAGCTGCATCTTCATCCAGAAATATATTTAAATGGGCTGCAAATTCCTGTTGTTCCAGAAACAAAGTTTCTTGGTGTTACATTTGATTCTAAGCTCACGTTTCTTCCACATATCAAGCAATTAAAAATAAAGTGTAACAAAATCTTGAACCTTCTGAAAGTTCTCTCAAACACTTCCTGGGGGGCAGACACCGTCTCCATGTTAAGGATATACAGATGCCTTGTCCGTTCTAAACTTGACTACGGCTCGGTGGTGTACGGATCAGCCAGAAAATCGGCATTAATACTCCTGGATCCTGTTCATCATCATGGTCTCAGGATTGCATCAGGAGTATTCAGTACATCACCAGTCAAAAGCTTATACACATTATGCGCGGAACCCTCTCTGGCTCTGAGGCGAGATAAGCTTTGTCTAAATACATATTTTAACATAAAGGCTAACACGTCACATCCACTTTCAAGTCATGTTTTTAATCCTTCATATCAAAGACTTTTTAATGCACGGTCATCTACCATCCCATCATTTTCATTGAGGATGCAAGAAACTCTTTCATCTCATAAGGTCGACAACTTTCGAGTTCGTCCCCTCAGCTCCATCATTCCACCCTGGCATCACCATGAAATCATTGTTTTTAACCTTTTCTCAAGTTTTAAAAAAGGTGAAACACCTAGTGTTGTTTTTAAGAACATTTTTTATTATCATCGAAACCACTTTTCCCACTTTAATTCTTTCTTTACTGATGGGTCGAAGAGTCAGGGTCATGTGGGATCAGCTGCTGTTTCGGACAATGCCACCTTGTCCATAGAGCTGAATTCTTGTAGCTCTATATTTACAGCAGAGTCCCACGCGATTCTTCTAGCTCTAAATGAAATATCCCAACAAAATCACAAGTTGTGGATAGTATACTCTGATTCGAGGAGCTGCCTTGATGCGCTCCAAAATCCATTGTCTCAAACTCACCCATTGATCATAGACATTTTTAATAATCATGCGAGGCTTTCAAATAGAGGTTTTAAAATTTATTTTTGTTGGATTCCGGGACATGTGGGGATTATGGGGAACGAGAGAGCCGATGAAGTTGCACGAACTGCTAATGGGCGGCGAAGCAACTGGCTTTGTTTGGACGACGCACGCAAAGAATGCGAGAACGCTCTGCTGCACTCATGGCAGGCCAAGTGGGATGCAGAGATTAATAATAAATTGCGCTCCATACAGCCTTTAATATCTGGCTTTGGCTTCTCTCAACCGAATCGGAAGAGAGAAGTGGTCTTGTCACGGCTTCGCATCGGTCACACGCGTTTCACCCATGTCCACCTTCTGCTGGCAGAGAGTGCCCCCACATGCCCCTTATGTAACATTAATTTTTCTGTTTATCACATTTTAGCAGAATGTCCTTCTTTTAATCAAGTAAGGCAACGCCTTTTTAACTCACCTCATCCCTTATTGGCTACATTATTAAATTCACCACCTCACGTTAAACTTTTTAAATTTTTACTAGAAATTGGTTTTTATCACCTCATCTAATTTATTTTTTTTAAAAACTACTTTACTTGTACATACACATCTCTGAAATCTTTTAACAATATTGGCTTTAATCTTTTAAAATGATTTTACGGTTTCGGCGCAGTATGGCCTTCAAGTTGCTTTTGCGCCAGTAAATCTCAAAACCAACCAACCAACCAACCACCATGGTATCAATACGAAGTAACCATTTTAAACTTATTTTCAAATTTTAAGAAAACCGAAACTCCTTCTGTTGTTTTTACTACTCTCTTTTTTTATCATCGTAATCATTTCTCACATTTTAAACCTTTCTTTACTGATGGATCCAAGAGCCAAGGTCACGTTGGGTCTGCTGCTGTTTCGGACAACACCATCTTGTCCATTGAGCTAAACCCATACAGCTCGGTTTTCACAGCTGAGTCCCAGGCCATTCTCCTGGCTCTGCGCCACATACCTGGAGAACAAGACAACTTGTGGATAATATACACCGACTCTAGAAGTTGTCTTGAAGCTCTTGGTAACCCATTGTCTCAAACTCATCCTATTATTATTGAAATTTTAAACATTCATGCTCATCTTTTAGCCAAAGGTTTTAGAATTATGTTTTGTTGGATCCCGGGTCATGTGGGGATCATGGGAAACGAGCGAGCTGATGATATCGCTCGAAATGTCAATGGGGCGAGCAAAAATTTGTTATGTCTCAGCGATGCTTTAAAGGTCTGCGAAAATGCGCTCTCTCTCTCATGGCAGGCCATGTGGGATGCAGAGATTAACAATAAATTGCACTCTTTACAGCCTACCATATCTGGATACGCCTTCTCTCAACCAAATAGGAAGAGAGAAGTGCTTTTAAATAGACTTCGCATCGGCCACACTCGTTTTACCCATGTGCACCTTCTGCTGGCAGAAGGTCCCCCCACATGCACCAACCGTGGTGTTGCTTTTACTGTTATACACATTTTGTCAGAATGTCCTGTTTTTAACTCCTCACGACTTCGCCTTTTTAATTCAGTTCATCCACCATTGTCAACTCTCTTAGATTCACCTCCTCATTGTAATCTTTTTAAGTTTTTATTAGAAATCGGATTTTATAACCTTATTTAAAGATTTGAATTATATTTCTTTTATGCTAATTATGCTTATTTGAACCATTTTTGTAATTTTTTCTACGAATGAAAGCTTTCATATTTTAACTATTTTATTAAGTGGAACTAACCGTTGGTTCGGCGCAGCATGGCCCTCGTGTTGCCCTTGCGCCAGTAAACCCTAACAAACCAACCAACCAACCCTCATATATTGTCCTTACGCAAGAAGTGCGATAGGTTGCTTAATATCCTCAAGGTGCTTTCTAATACTTCTTGGGGAGCGGACCGCACTTCTTTGCTGCGTATTTATAATTCAATTATCCTGTCTCGTATTGACTACGGATGCGTTGCGTATGGTTCAGCAGGAGCATCTCTTTTGCGAGATTGGATACCGTCCACCATACTGCTGCCCGTATTTGTTTAGGTGCATTTCGCACCTCACCCATTGAAAGTCTGTTGACAGAGTGTTGTCAACTCCCTCTTGACCTTAGGCGTAAAAAGTTAAGCGCTAACTACTACTGTAGAATAAAATCTGATCCTTCTCATCCTTTAAGGAATTTGAGTCTTGACGCATATCTTGGTAGGCTATATAATGCACGTCCATCTAGCATTCGCCCATTTTCTGAAAGAGCTCTATCTGTTCTGTCGGATGCAACTCTAAGTGACCTAGATATCCAGCTGGCTAATTCTCAGATCTTTCCTCCATGGAATATTCCATCATTTCAGTTTTTAAATCCATTTGCGATGCATTATAAAGCAGACACTGCCCCAGAAATTTTACAGAAGATCTTTTGTTTGCACCGATCTCAGTATAGTGACTACCATGCAATCTATACTGATGGATCCAAAGCAGGTGAACGTGTTGGCTGTGGTGTTGTGTCTGACACATCCACAGTCAGTTTCACGCTTCATAAATCCTGCTCGGTTTTTACTTCTGAGATGGTGGCAATTTTTTGTGCTTTGCTGCATATTTTTTTCTGCTCCCATCGCAAGTTTTGTGTATACAGCGATAGCTTAAGTGCCTTAACAAGTCTGGAGCACTTTAACAACATGTGTCATCCAATAGCTCCTGACATATTATCTCTGTTGCACAAACTTGAGAGGAAAGGTTTTGTTATTTTATTTTGCTGGGTACCTAGTCACGTAGGTATCTCAGGAAATGAATTGGCTGACTCTGCTGCTAAATCGGCTTCAATCCCGTTTCAGCAGCCAGTCCCCTACCAAGATATAAAATCATCTATTCATAAGTTTATATTTTCTTTGCGTCAAAAAGCATGGGATTTGCAAACCTGCAACAAACTACATACCATTAAAAGTAATCTTCAAATGTGGCCTGTAAATCCAATGCGTAGGACTGATGTGAAGTTGACTCGTCTGCGCATTGGTCATACCCGATTTACTCACCGACATTTATTACTGGGAGAAGATCCGCCCATTTGTAATCTGTGTCAATGCAGTATGACTGTGCATCATATTTTAATTTCATGTCCCAAGTTTCATCCTCATCGTCTTCAATTTTTTAAAAGCACAACTTTAAATCTACAAGATTTGGTTGGGGAAAATCCCCATCCAAATCTTTTTGCATTTTTAAGAGCAATCGGGTTTTTAAATCATATCTAATGTGTTTGTTCATATCTAGTTTTAAACCTTTTAAACCACTTCTTTTTTTAAAATGAGTTTTAACACATTTTATTTCTTTTATAATATCATATCTTACCTTCATCTATTTATAACTCATCACCCATTCTAGATTCTTTTATCGTTTGTTTGGCGCAGCATGGCCCTTGTGTTGCCTTTGCGCCATAAAACAACAAATAAACAAACAAACAAACCATCTCTCCTACATCTATGGTCGTTTCATGTCGGACGGGATCTCTTCCACAGTGATCACTTCCCCGTCCGTCTGGAGATGCTAGGAGTTGGTGCTGTTCCCTCTGTTCGCGCTCCTCGTTTTATATTTGAATCAGCAGATTGGGAACAGTTTTCTTCCCTCGTCGATATCTCTGACGAGATGGTGAACCAAGACGATATCGATGAAGCGGTAAATTCTATCACCCGTGCCATATTGGAAGCTGCTCGTTTTTCCATACCTATAACATCTACAAATCTACCGAAAATTCCGAAACCATGGTGGAATCACGACTGTAAAAATGCACATAAAAAGCGGAGGAAGGCTTGGTGCATTTTTCGCCGATGTCCCTCTGAAGCCAACCTCATCGCCTTAAAATGTGCCCGAGCTGAAGCCCGTAGGATCCGCCGGCGTAGCCAGAAGGACTCTTGGATGCGTTATGTCAGCACTATAACATCGGATACCTCTTCTAAAAGGGTCTGGAATAAAGTAAATAAAATAAAGGGCCAATACCCAAGACACTCTATTTCTGTCCTAGAAACAGATCTGGGAATTGTTTCAGACCTTAAAGGTATTGCTGATACTCTGGTTGACTCGTTCGCAAAAGTATCCAGCAACTCGAATTACAAAGAGCCATTTTCCACTGTTAAACGTAATGCTGAGAAAACTAAATTAAACTTTACATCTACTGAGTTGGAAGACTATAATGCTGATTTCACCATGGCCGAGTTAATGCGAGCTCTTTCGAACACTCGCAACTCGGCTGTTGGTCATGATGAAGTCCATTATAGTATGCTGAAACATCTCCACCCTCTCCAACTCAAGTTCATTCTCAAGCTGTATAATAAGATCTGGCGGGAAAATAAATTTCCGTCAGCATGGCAACGTGCTCTTGTAATTCCAATAGTCAAGCCAAGTAAAGATCCTAAGAGTCCTTCCAGCTACAGACCAATAGCTTTGACCAGCTGCTTATGCAAGCTACTTGAAAAAATGGTCAATGCCCGTCTTCTGTTTTATTTAGAAAATAACAATTGTCTCTCTCAGTTTCAGAGTGGTTTCCGCCGTGGGAGAAGTACACTTGACAACCTGCTCCTCCTTGAAACAACCATTCGGGAGGCTTTTGTCAAGCGGAATCATTTGGTGTCTGTATTTTTCGACATGGAGAAAGCCTATGACCGTACTTGGAGATATGGTATCCTCAGAGACCTACATAATTTAGATCTCAGAGGAAATTTACCACTCTTTATTGAGAATTTCCTTTCTCGGAGAGTCTTCCAAGTACGCGTCAACTCTATCTTATCAGATGAGTTTATTCAGGAGCAAGGCGTTCCCCAGGGAAGTGTATTGAGTTGCGCACTGTTTATCATCAAAGTCAACGACATTATGACCTGCCTACCACCTGCAGTGTCTGGTTCGCTTTTTGTCGACGATTTCCAGATAACATGCGCCTCAATAAATATGTCTCTTATTGAAAGACAGATCCAACTCGCCATCAGAAGAATTTCAGGCTGGGCCAGTCAAAATGGATTTACGTTCAATGCTCAAAAGACCGTGGCCATGCACTTTTGCAGGAAACGTGAGCTTCATAATGACCCCGAGCTCTTTTTGAATGGGGTCCTGATACCAATTGTTTCAGAATCAAAATTCCTCGGTATAATTTTTGACACAAAGCTCACTTTCCTGCCCCATATAAAACATCTTAGAATAAAGTGCACTAAAGCTCTGAATCTTCTGAAGGTGCTTTCTAACACTTCCTGGGGTGCTGATACCACCTCCATGTTGAAAATATACAGATGCCTTATTCGTTCCAAACTTGATTATGGTTCTGTGGTGTACGGATCCGCCAGAAAATTGGTGTTGATGCTCCTTGACCCTGTCCACCACCAAGGTGTCAGAGTCGCGTCGGGAGCCTTCCGTACATCACCAATTCCAAGTGTACTTAATATATGTTTGGAGCAACCTTTGAAACTGAGACGAGACAAGCTGTCTTTAAAATTTTATTTTAAAATTAAAAGTCACCCACGTCATCCTCTCTCTCATAATATTTATAGTCCATCTCATACGAGACTTTTTAACTCACGCCCATCTTGCATTCCATCATTTTCATTCCGAATTCATTCAATTCTTACATCTCATAATATTGATAATTTCAGGATTCGTCCTCTCACATTCACACAACCACCTTGGCATCCTCATAACATCAAAGTTTTAAATGTATTTGGTAATTTTAAAAAATGTGAAACACCAGATGTAATATTTACTCAGCTGTTTTATTACCATAGGCATAACTTTTCAAATTTTAAAGCAATGTATACGGATGGGTCGAAAAGCCAGGGACATGTCGGAGCAGCTGCAGTTTACGACGATAACATCTGCTCACGTGAGCTGCATCAAAGCTGCTCCATCTTTACAGCTGAGTCCCTGGCTATCTTCTTGGCCTTGCAATATATTTTACAGCAAGGCCATAGCCAGTGGATTATTTATACAGATTTGAAGAGCTGTTTAGATGCATTAAGTAATCCACTCAGCCAGACCCATCCTTTTATTTTAGATATTTTAAAGATTCATTCAATACTTTTAGATAGAGGTTTTAATGTTCTTTTTTGTTGGATCCCAGGTCATGTGGGGATCATGGGTAACGAGCGCGCAGACATAATAGCTCGAACTGCAAGTGGACCTAGGAGCACTTGGCTCTGCCCTGACGACGCATATAAAGCTTGTGACACTGCTCTGTCTCTCACTTGGCAGGCCATGTGGGATGCACAGACAGCTAACAAGCTGCGTTCGTTTCAGCCCTCAATATCCGGATTCGCGCCCATTCAGCTATCTCGGAAAAGGGAAGTGCTCCTGACCCGTCTTAGAATAGGCCACACTCGTTTTACCCATGTGCATCTTCTGCTGGCAGAAGATGCCCCCACATGCAACACCTGTGGAGTTATGTTTTCTGTGTTTCATATTTTAAATGAATGTCCAGCTTTTAACGCCATCAGATTGAGATTTTTTAAAATAATCATCCTCCATTATCATCTCTTTTAAGTTCACCCCCACATGAAAATCTTTTTAGATTCTTACTTGAGATTGGATTTTATTACTTGATTTAGAATTTTATTTCAAATCTTTTACCCTTTGTTGATCTCAATATATTTTTAATCGTTTATTTTTAACATGGTAGATGTCGATAAATTTTTTTCGGCGCAGTATGGCCCACGTGAAGCCCTTGCGCCAGAAAATCGAACCAACCAACCAACCAACCAACCAAAATTTAAAGTGGGGGAATGATGTAGTAATGAAGTTTGCACTAAAGAAAGTGAAAATCTGAGCTTGCAAGGAGCTACGGACTCTGCATATAGAACAAAATCATAATCATAAAACCAAATTTAATAACTAGCTACTTTATAGATTTCTGAAATTTGGTTATTTCACATGAATACAACGTGTCACAATAGAAGAATGAAAGTATTAACAGAAAAAAAATATAGCATACCAAATGTGACCAAATATGGTGTCAACAGAGACTCAGCTTCAATGTCATCTGAACTCTACAAAATTTATTTATTATAAGAACTATTATAACACTCATATATGTCTATAAAAGCTATTTTTTAAATACATTCCACAATTCCAGTGACGTCATTTCAATACAAAACTTTTAAAAGTTACTGTATCACGTGATTAATTTGCTAAAAGAGAGGAGTGTAAATTAAACAGAAATGAATGTAAATAATTTTAGCGTGGTAAAATGATCTGTATTATGCAAAATTCCATATCGTCGGTAAAATGACAAAACCACGAATGTGCAAAAACACAGGGATGCAAAACTGGAAACTGTTAAGCCCACCGTTTTCAAAAACCGCCAATCCCTAGAATTTGCACATTCGTGGTTTTGTCATTTGACCCCCTCAGGGGGTTTACTTTCTTTAAGTAAACACGGGCTTCACAACCCCGAGGTGCCCCAGTGATCTATCCCTCCTTCTGTTTTACCTTCTCGTTTTGAGTTTTATATTTATCGTTTGTTTTCTCTTCCTTCCCTCATTGTGATTACCTCATCTGAGGTGAGGGGTCCCCTTGAGAAGCTTTTTGCCGCCCTGTAACTGTCAGCTCCTCTCGGGCATTTAATCACCCACGTGTTTGCCGTGCGTGGAGACCCGTGTCCCTGGAAAGGGGGATCCTGGTAGTTGAGGGACGACATACTGTGCCAACACACTACTTCGGCCTTTGCTTCAGGTAAACGGGAGGTGCACATTGGTCCCGTGTGCATCAATCGGCTGGTCGTTTGACTTCGTCGGCGGCTAGGGATCAAGCAAGTGATCCGTTTTCCGGGAATCTCGTTAAGGGTGGAGACTTCACCGGGGCCGAATTGCCTGCGTATAGACCCTGGACAACCTGGTAGTGGATAGCCGAGCGCGCTTGTTTAGTTCTCCTTTTGTTCCTTTTTCTGGTTTTTGGTGCTTGCCGGCATCCTCTATCCCTTTCTTTTGTGGACTCCATGGTGGGTGGGACTCCAGAGTCTGAATTTTTTCCCTTTCTCTCATGGCAACAAATTTTACAACTTCTTCTCCTTCATTGGAGCAACCATCGTTACAATCTCTAAATAATGCTCGATTCTTCGTAATGAAAAGATCTGAGGGTTCCTTTTTCAATGTTTCCCCCTTTTTAATAGAAAAAGGTATTTCTGGTTCTATTGGTGAAGCTAAATCAATCAGCAAAATGCGTACTGGAGATCTTCTTATTGAAGTTTCTTCAGATAAGCAAGCTGCCTCTTTATTAAAATTGACTTCACTTGCAAACTTGCCTGTAAATGTTTCTCCTCATGGTAATTTAAACTTCTCTCGTGGTGTGATTTCGGCTCCAGATTTATTGCATGTTCCGGAATCGGAAATACTGGAAAATCTTCGGGATCAGAAGGTGTGCAAGGTGGCACGTATAACTATGAGGCGTGATGGTGAGATAATGAACACCAAACACATCATCCTGACCTTTGAGACGCCTATTCTACCTCAACATATTAAGGTCGCATATTTAAGGTGTTCCATCCGCCCATACATTCCTAACCCCTTGCGATGTTTCCATTGCCAACAATTTGGCCATTCCAAGTTAACATGTCGAAGTCCCCCTAAATGTGCTCGCTGCGCAAAAGAGGGTCATGACAGTGAAAACTGCAGAGCAGAAGAACGATGTGTCAATTGTAACGGTGACCATCCTTCCTATTCTCGTACATGCCCAACCTGGAAACTTGAGAAAGAAATCACAGCTACAAAATTCAAGGACAATATTTCATACCCGGA
The DNA here is from genome assembly GCA_963978545.1 of Linyphia triangularis. Lineage (NCBI taxonomy): Eukaryota > Metazoa > Arthropoda > Arachnida > Araneae > Linyphiidae > Linyphia > Linyphia triangularis. The sequence goes on from OZ021730.1 coordinate 35,934,715, forward strand.
AGCGCGACGAAAAGTAACATCTCGAACGCCGGTGCCCGGGAAGAGCTACTCATCTTCCACTCAAGTAGCAATGAAAACCACTAGTACACAAACTGAAACGTTTAACATGTTTGCTAATTCACCATCCACTAGCACATCAAAACCAGTATCTAAATTTTCTAACACGCAAGTATTGTCCCCTTTAAATAGCTCTCACAAACAACTTGGATCTAAGACAAAAATTGCCAAATCTAAAGCTGTTCAAGCTTTAAAACTGAAATCAGCGAGAGAATCCAGCTCTCGCAAATTTAGAAATCCTTTCAGGATACCCACGTTGGATGAAGATCTAATGCATCTGCATCCATCTGATGATGAAGAGGCGTTGCTGCGTGGGGATCCTGATGATTGTGCCATGACAACTTCCCCCATTCAATAATGGCTTTTATTTCTTGGAACTGCCGTGGTTTGCGGTCTAGAACGGATGACTTGAAATCCATCATCTCAACATACCATCCAGCATGTGTTGCGCTTCAGGAAACGTTTTTGAAGTCCACTCACTCTATGAAGATACGTAGATATAGTTCTGTACGAAAAGATCTGGATTCTGGTTCTACAGTGTCTGGCGGTGTATGTATTTTTACTTCCCATGATTATCCCAGCACTGTAGTACCATTGCGTACACCTTTACAAGCAGTGGCTGTGAGAATTCACATCCAGTCTCTTATCACAGTCTGCTGTCTATATCTACCGCCGCATGCTAACATCCGTCAACATGATTTGAATGACCTTTTGGATCAGCTGCCTGCCCCTTTTTTGCTTCTTGGTGACTTGAATGGTCACAGTACGTTGTGGGGAAATGATGACACGAACCCTCGTGGGCAACAGATTGAGGACCTGCTCTCTGATTACCATCTTTGCCTGCTTAATAACGAGGAGAAGACCTATTTTCATCAACCCACGCGAACTTTTCACTCAATTGACCTAGCTATCTGTTCACCTGCACTTCTACCTTTTTTAAATTTCGCTGTTGACAGTGATTTGCACAACAGCGATCATTTCCCTTTACTCATCAGTCATATTAATAGTACTCGTAATAGGCTTCACCCATCTACGTACTTATACAAACGAGCCGATTGGGGTGTATTTGGGGAAGAAGCAGTGATAACAGAAGCGATGGTAACTGTTGATGATATCAATCATGCTGTGCATAACGTCACCGAAAGTATCATAGGGGCAGCGGAAATTGCTATCCCTAAGAGTTCATCCCGTGTGATTAAGCACTACAAACCATGGTGGAATAATTAGTGCCAAACGGCATACAAGAAACAGAGGAAGTTGTGGGGTATCTTTCGGCGATACCCAAGTACTCAGAATCTCATTGCATTTAAAAAGGCCAAGGCATTTGCAAGAAAAGTCCGACGCCATAGTCAGAAGGAGTCATGGAAGAATTATGTGTCTTCAATAACATCTTCGACATCTAGTAAGCAATTGTGGAAGAAGGTCAAGGCAGCAAACGGTTTATATTCGGAATTTTCCTGTCCGATTTTAGAAACCAGAGGCGCCACTTATTCTTCCGTAGAGGATGTAGCTAACGTCATCGGTGAAGCTTTTGAAAAAGTGTCTAGCTCTGAATCTTACAATCCAACTTTTTTGGTTGTTAAAAATCGTGCTGAGCAGACACCTATCAACTTCAAAAGCAAACTCTCTCTACCATACAACTGCGACTTCAAGATGTTCGAATTGAAACGATCTTTATCAAAGGCACACAACACTAGTCCAGGTCCAGATCAAATTGGTTACGACATGCTCAGGCATTTAAAACAAGACTCCATCTCAAATATCCTTCTCCTCTTTAATAGAATCTGGAGGGAGCAGACCTTCCCTTCAGCATGGAGAGAAGCTGTCGTTATTCCAATTCTGAAACCTGGTAAAGATCCCAAAGATCCTCTGAATTATCGGCCGATAGCTTTAACCAGTTGTCTTTGCAAGACCTTTGAGCGCATGGTCAATGCCCGTCTCATTTATGTCCTGGAAAAGAACAAATGCATTTCTCCTTTCCAGAGTGGGTTCAGACGTGGCCGGTCCACTTCGGACAACATTCTCTTTCTGGAAACGGAGATTCGTAATGCATTTGTAAGGAGAAACCATTTAGTTTCAATTTTCTTTGATGTCGAGAAGGCATATGATCGCACTTGGCGATATGGAATTCTGCGTACCTTGTTCGACTTTGGTTTTAGAGGTAACTTACCTGTTTTTATTTTTAACTTTTTAGCCTCGCGTGTTTTTAGAGTCAGAATTGGTTCTACCTTTTCGCGTGATTTTATTCAAGCTGAGGGCGTCCCTCAAGGAAGCATTTTAAGTGTTACTCTTTTTAACCTTCATTTTAGTCAAATTCTTCAGAAGCTTCAGCCATCTGTTCGCGGAACACTGTACGTTGACGATCTTCAGATCTCATGTCAAGGAACTAACATGCGTCATATTGAAAGGCAACTTCAAACTGCGGTTAACAATCTTGTTCAGTGGTGTGATCAGAACGGCCATACACTTTCTCCTACGAAGAGCAACTGTGTCCATTTCTGCAGAAAAAGGAACCTCCATCCTGATCCTGCTATCCATATTCGCAACACCCCCATCCCTGTTGTTAATGAGATACGTTTCCTTGGAGTGATTTTTGACAGTAAACTGACTTTTCTTCCGCATGTTCTCTCTCTACGTAAGAAGTGCGAAAAGTCATTGAACATCCTCAAAGTGCTGTCTAATACATCTTGGGGTGCTGATCGCACATCCTTACTCCGAGTGTATCAGTCGATCATTCTATCTCGTATCGACTATGGATGTATTGCCTATGGTTCAGCTCGAGACTCCGTCTTGCGCAGATTGGACACCATTCACAACTCGGCCATGAGGATATGCTCTGGTGCATTTAGAACATCACCTATTTCTAGTCTGGCCATAGAATGCTACCAGCTTCCTCTTGATCTCAGAAGGAAAAAGTTGGCGATCAATTTTTATTTTAAAGTTTTATCCATGTCCTTTCACCCTTTGAAACCCATGATCCTTGCTCCTAATTTGAATCGCCTTTATGTTGCTCGCCCATCTCACATTCTTCCGTTTAGTGAACGGGTTAAAACTATACTTAACAATACAGACTTGAGTGATGTTACTGTGCAGATAAACGAAGGCATATGGTTCCCACCATGGGATTTTTCATCTTTCCCTCATTTTAACCCCTTCATTTCACATTTTAAATCTGATACTGCTCCAGCCATTTACCAACAGTTATTCCATCAACACAGCTGTCAGTATAGTACATACTTGCCAGTATTTACTGATGGGTCGAAAGGAATAGGATACGTCGGTTGTGGTGTCATTCTTGATAACACAACTCATAGCTACAGGCTTCATCCTTCCTGTTCTGTATACACTGCCGAAGCAGTGGCAATTTCCCAAGCCCTCCAACTAATATCTAGGAGTCCCCATCGTAATTTCTGCATATACACAGACAGTATGAGTGTATTAAAGCAACTGGAGCACTATGACACTAACTGCCATCCAGTAGTGTCATATATTTTTAACATTTTAAAATCAATTAAAAATGAAGGCTTTGATATTGTTTTTTGTTGGGTGCCGAGTCACGTAGGTATTAAAGGTAACGAGCTCGCTGATAGCGCTGCAAAGGCAGCTTCTGTCATATTGCAACATGCCGTTCCATTAGTTGACATAAAGGCGTACACCAAGAAGTTCTTTAACTCCTTGTGGCAAGAATCTTGGGATATGCAACTCAGCAACAAGTTGCACTCCATTAAACCCACCATTCATCAGTGGACCATTGCACCAATGCGGAAGACTGACGTTAAATTGACAAGACTCCGTATTGGACACACTCGTTTCACTCACCGTCATCTTTTATTGGGGGAAAATCCTCCATTTTGTCTTTCTTGTCAAACTGATTTTACTGTTTTTCATATTTTAATTGTCTGTCTTGCTTTTAATCAACAACGCCTTAAATATTTTAATAGCACAATTTTAAACTTGCACGATTTGATTGGAGAAAATCCCCATTCAAATCTTTTTTCATTTTTAAATGACATTGGGTTTTTAAATCACATATAGTTCCATTTTACTATTTTCGTCAAGTTGCTGGCCAACATCTTTTGTCACTCTTTTTTATATTTATACCTCTGTTTTTAGTGTTTTACACATAGGTTTTATATTTTAACTGGTTTTATTATTTTATCTTGAGTTTGGCGCAGCATGTCCGAAACCGGACCTTGTGCCATTAAAACTAACATCAAACTCAAACTCAAACTTGTCATTTGACCGACGATATAATACATAACTTCTGGTCGTCTCAAGGTGTGTATTATAAAGATCTTCTACTGTATCTCGATTCAATAAAAAAGCATCTTAAAGAAAATATTAAAATTGTAAAAAGCATACCATTTTTTGTTTAAATAGAAGTGACTCCTCTTCTCCAAAGAAAGCCATCAATAGTGGAAAAGCTCCGATGTATTCAGCTTTCAAGTTTTGATTAACATCTTTAGCCATCTCTATTTCCTTGATACATTTAACTACTTTTGGTAGTTTTGTTTTGGTCTTCATAAAGTCATAAATTTTCTTTCCTTTTGTGGGGAGTTCTTGAGCAAACTTTTCTATAATGTCTTTACCTAATAAGGTCTTTGAGTGGCTAAGTAAATAATTATCCTCCAAAAGAAAAGGCCAATTCTCTTTAATTGAATTTATTGATGTTTGGACATTGTTAATAAAAAAAATCTTTGTAAACTGTAAGTTTTCATCATTAGTTGTGATACAACAGTATCATCACGATCACATTTGGGAAATTCTTCTAACAACAACTGTTGACATTTCAACAGTTCTTCCTTGCTTTTACCAGATGGCGAATCAAATGGCTGCCATTCTATGCAGCCATAACTACTTCTCGTAGTTTTTCTCTTTTTTTTTTTTTTTTTAGCCTCTGGGTAACATTCTTCAATAGATGAGCCTGTACGCTTCCTATTATCTAAGCAATTTTCTAGTTTTTTCATCAGAGTTGATAAGCCATCCCCAATGATTTGATCCCCGAAACAATCCTGGAAAACTTCTGGAAATTTATCTATGATTTTAGAAGAAATAATACGAAGGTTTTTTCTGCCAGGTGTGTCATCTATATTGCATATATGTGTCACTACAGTGCGCACCATGTCAGTTATACTCTTTTTTGAAGGCTGCTGGCCCTTTTCAATTGCTTCTCTTATTTCTTTTGGAAAAGAGTCAAATGGCACTTTAAAATCTTCTGCCCAGTTCTTATGAAGCTTTTCTACGTTTATAATCTCATTTCTCATAGACACATGGTCTTCAACTGTCAAGGATTCACTTGTAGGCACAGAGAGCCAGGTATTACAATGAGTTGATGAAGTGGTAGCCTTTTGTGGCGAAACAGAAAAAATAATTTGACTGTGTTTACATTGGTCTAAAAATTTCTTCATTTGAATTGGTAGTAAAATATCTGTGATATCTTTTTCTTCTAAATATTTTAAATCGTCAAATGACAGAACACCTATTTCTTCCAATTTTTGTGCAAGCTGTGCCACTTTTTCACTGCCTATACCAGGCAAAGCACAGGACACAAATTCTTCCCTTTCCTAAATTTGATTCCCTCAGGGGGTTTACTTACTATAAGTAAATACGGGCTTCACAACCCCGGGGTGCCCCAGTGATCTATCCCTCCTTCTGTTTTACCTTTTTTTTGGGGGGGGGGGTTCTGTTTTTATTGTTTGGCTTCTCTTCCTTCCCTCATTGTGGTTACCTCTTCAGAGGTGAGGGCTCCCCTTGAGAAGCTTTGTGCTGCTCTGTTGCTGTCAGCTTCTCTCGGCACCCACGTGTTTGCCGTGCGTGGAGACCCGTGTCTCTGGAAAGGGGGATCCTGGTAGTTGAGGGGCGACATACTGTCCCAATACACTACTTTGGCCCTTGCTTCAGATAAACGGGAGGTGCACATTGGTCCCGTGTGTATCAATCGGCTGGTCGTCCGACTTCGTCGGCGGCTAGGGATCAAGCTTCCGGCTCGTCTGCTGGGAATCTCGTTAAGGGAGGAGACTTCTTCAGGGACGAGTCGTTCGCGTATATACACTAGATAACCCGATAGTGATATGCCGTGCGCAACAGTTTAGTTGCTATTTCATTTTTTTTCCTTTATTTTTGTTGCTTGCCGGTGTGCACTATCCCCGATATTGTGGACTCCATGGTGGGTGGGAATCTAGCATTCGAATTTTTGTTTAATTCTTTTTTATGATGGCTTCTTCTCTCTTCAGCCCCACGAGAGGCCTAAATCCCCAACAGTTGCAAACAATATCTGTTAAACGTGCTATTGAGACTATTGAAAACCTAACTAATAAAACACAAACACCAGCATACGACGAACCTCTCTTCTTATTAATACATTTTGACACAGATGAACTAGGCAAAATGTCCCTCTTTTTCATCTAGAAAGGGATAAAAGGAATATGTGTCGGTTAATCCAGGACCATAAAAAAACTACGTTCAGGTGACTTCTTAATTGATACAATGGATACAAAACAGACCCGTGCCCTACTTTCCGCTACAACTATAGGTAACTTTAAAATTACAACCACTCCACATAAAGGCCTAAATTCCTCACAAGGTGTGATTTCAGAAACCGACCTCATAGATATAGAAAAAGATGAATTAATCCAAGAACTGTCACTCCAAGGAGTCATAGATGCACGTAGAATAACCATAAAAAGAGACAATAAAATAATTAAAACCAAACATATCATAGTAACTTTCAACACACCAAAACTTCCTAATCGAATAATAGCGGGTTACCTGAATTGTCCTGTTCGTCTTTTTATCCTTAATCCTCTGCGATGCTTTAAGTGTCAGAAATTTGGGCACTCTAAGAATACTTGCAAAAGCAAGATTGACATTTGCGCAGTGTGTGGAAGCTCGGAACATCCCAGTGATGGTTGTAAAGCTGAACCCACATGCGTCAATTGTCCGGGAAAACATTAATCATTTTCCAGAGAGTTTTCCAAATGGAAAGAAGAGAAAAATATCCAAGAAATTAAAGTAAAAAACAATGTAACCTATCCCGAAGCTAGAAATCTTTATAATATCTCTAATCCAACCACCACCTATGCTAATGTTTTAAAAACAAAATGAAGTAAAATCAATCACCACTCAAACCGATATATCTCTTCCTCCTGGCATTCTGTCAAATGAGCAACTATATCAGTATTTAGTGTCTCATCTCATCTGAATGCCAGTAGTGCTGGTAGCTCCAAAAAAACAAACCCAGTCAGGCAAAAAAGTCAACTCAATAACACAAACCCAAAACAAACTGGAACCTCGCAAAACACATACGAAACCTGGAAAAACTCTAAAACAAAAAATTCAAAATAAAAAATCTGGAATACAAAAAAAAGTTAAAACATTAAGGAAATCATCAGAGGAAGAAGACTTTATATCAGGCCTCTCAGAGTCCGGAGAAATGGACACCGAGATCGGCCTAGAGACCCCTCCTCATCTCCATCCAAGGAGGAGGTCCAATGAGCGGCGAACTGCTATCCATCCTACATAAAATTCCATTTGTTATCTTGGAATTGTCGTGGATTCCACCACAACTCGGTGGATATTAAACATCTTATCGATGACTACCGACCTGTCTGCGTCTGTCTACAAGAGACTCTTTTAAAACCATTTCAGAGTTCTCTCATTAGGGAGTACAGTCCCCTTCGAAAGGGCTACACTAGCGGTGATAGAGCCAGCGGCGGAATAGCTATTTTTATTTCTAACGGCACTCCTTTTACGCCGCTGCAACTCCCCTCAGGGGGTTTACTTTCTCAAAGTAAATACGGGCTTCACAACCCCGGGGTGCCCCAATGATCTATCCCTCCTTCTGTTTTACCTTCTCGTTTTGGTTTTGTATTTATCTTTTGACTTCTTTCTTCCCTCGTTGTGGTTACCTCTTCAGAGGTGAGGGCTCCCCTTGAGAAGCTTTGTGCCGCTCTGTTGCCATCAGCTTCTCTTGAGGATTAAATCACCCACGTGTTTGCCGTGCGTGGAGACCCGTGTCTCTGGTTGGTTGGTTGTATTCAGATTATCTGGCGCCGTCAGCAACACGAGGGCTATAATGCGCCGAAACATTTCGTCATTTAACAAACCAACATACATTTACAAACACCCATGCCTACACGGGACTCGAACCCGCAACCTCGCGGTCTAGAAGCCAGCACGCTAACCACTATACCGTTTGGTCGGCACCCGTGTCTCTGGAAAGGGGGATCCTGGTAGTTGAGGGGCGACACACGGTCCCAATATACTACTTTGGCCCTTCATTTCAACTCTGACATTTCTTTCATTGCCAAACACCTCCATGTTAAAGATATACCAATGCCTGATCCGGTCCATACTTGACTACGGCTCGGTGGTGTACGGATCAGCCAGAAAATCGGCGTTAATGCTCCTGGATCCTGTTCACCATTTATGTCTCAGGATCGCATCAGGAGCATTTGGTACATCACCGGTGCAAAGTTTATATGTGCTTTGTCTGGAAGCCTCTCCTGGGCTGAGACGGGACCAACTTTGTCTAAATTTTTATTTTTTTAAATAAAAAGTCATCAATCTCATCCCCTTTTAGTGTATATTTTTAATCCTTTGCATCAGCGACTTTTTAATGCACGTCCATCTACCATTCCATCTTTTGCTTTCAGAATTCAGTCCATTCTTTCATCACATAATATTGGCAATTTTAAGATTCGTCATATCTCATACTCCGTTCCATCCTGGCCCCCCAGGGGGACATTTTCTTTAAGTGTTCACGGGTGTCGCAATCCCGGGGTCCCAGCGATCTTTTTTATTTCACCTTCTCTCCCACTTTTTCTTTTTTTCTAACCCAACTTAGTTATAAAAATACAAAATGTTAAAAAAAATGTATATAAAAATTGGAAAAAGGGAAGGGGAAAAAAATGAATTAACCATATTTAAGTTTAACAAATTGGGCATCTTTATATTTTGGTTTCAATTTTACTAATACACCTTTCTTGTAAAATTATGATTTGCTGGGAGATTCTTCTTTTGGCAGTGGCCGTTTTTTCTTTTTAGTTCTAAAAGCTAGCGATCCATCAATGCCGATCCTGTGTCCTGGCCTTCCTGCTCTATGGGTCATAGTACCACTCTTCGGCCTCTGCCGTAAGGTATACCGTTTGGGCTCGGGAGCTGACTCATGTGGGTCGGTCAGGGGGCGGGAAGAGCGGCGTGGATCGCAAGTATTGGTTTTCAGAAGCGCTCTTGCCTTAAAGCGATTCCAGAGGTTTGTGTCCCTTGGTTGTGTTTGGCTGGATATAAGGGGACATGGGCCATAACGAGAAATCCTCCTAGGTTTTATCTGGGACAGTGTACCTGGTGCACGTTATGGCGATCTCCCCTTTATCCAGTGCATGAAGAACACCGGCGGTTCCACTTGGCACGTTAGAAAAGTGTGGAAAGACGGGGTCTGGCGGGGGCCCCAATCTGACTGGAAGGAATCCGTGTTTCTATTTATGGTTATGGCTAATATATTTGAGAATCCGAGTTTTCCCAAGGGTAAGAATTCTCAAAGCGATATTGCTAGAGCCATGGATGTTAATTCTATATCCAATTCATTCTTACCTACTCAACAGTCTGATAATTCACCTACAAAAAGCAGTGTCTCCTGGGCAGATCAGGTTGACAATCATAATAACCGTTTCTTTGTTATCCATCGTACAGAAGGCTCATTCCAAACAGTTTCTCCTTTTTTTATTCAATTTGGTCGGAACTGTTAAAGCAGTAAAAAAAGTTAGATCTGGTGACCTTCTCGTTGAAGTTGCTAACACCCAGCAGGCGAACAACATCATGAAAATAACATCTTTTGGTAGCCTCGCTGTGAGTGTATCAGCCCACAAGACCCTGAACATTTCTCGAGGAGTGATTTCTGAGCCAGACTTGCAATATATTTCATAAAACGAAATTTTAGATAATCTGCGTGATCAGAATGTAGTTTCTATATCTCGAATAACTTTTCGAAAAGATGGTGAAATTCTCCCAACAAGGCAATTGATTCTATCGTTTAATTCCCCGACTATACCGACTCACATCACTGCTGGCTATCTCCGATGTCCTGTAAGACCATATATACCAAACCCCTTGAGATGCTTTCAATGCCAACGATACGGGTACTCAAGACATGCATGTCGGCGTAGAGTTTCTACGTGTGCTCGCTGCGGCATTTATAGACATGATAGTGATGACTGCTCCACAGATGCAAAATGCGTGAACTGCCAGGGACCCCATCCTGCCTATTCACGTTCATGTTCAGAATTCAAAAAAGAAAAAGAAATACAAACTGTGCGAGTTAATAACAACATATCCTATCCTGAAGCACGGAAATTGGTAGAAACCCGAACTCCACATGCAGGCGTGTCATTCGCATCTGCAGTAAATCCAACCATCAAAATGAAAACCATCAGTACTCAAACCGAAGAAATTACAGCAATAGTCGAACAGCCGACGACACAAAACCGAGCCACAAGAATTTCGAAAGTTATCATTCCTCCTAAATTTCAACAAACAAAAATTCCTCAGGGAAACCAAACAAAAGTGCACACAGTTCAATCTAGTTCCAATAATCAAACAACAAGACTAGATCCTAACAAAAAGACTGAATATACCCTCAAACTACATCCTCCTGTGAAAAAACAAAAAGCTAACCCTCAAGATCAAGAAATAAAAAATCAACCCCAAATCAAATATCACTGCAAACTAAAGTAACTTTACCAGTAGATACTGAACTAGATCTCCATCCATCATCTGATGATTCGATTGGTGGGATGGAAACAGAGGATTTCGATATGCGGGCTGCCTCTTTTAAAAAAGGGCGCAAACTTAAAAACAAAACTAAATAATGGCCATTAATCTTATATCCTGGAATTGTCATGGCTATCGACGTCACGCTGATGATATAAAAAATTTAATAAATACATATCAACCCGTGTCCATTGGATTACAAGAAACTTTTTTGTCACCAGCAATAGATACTAGAATTAAACAGTATAGTTTTACAAGGAAGGACAATATAAACAACAGTCATGCTATGGGTGGAGTAGCTTTAATGCACTCCAGCGTTTATGCCTCTAGACCCATAGTGCTAAACACTCCTTTGCAAGCAGTTTCCATTCAGGTTCAGATAAAGTTTTTAATTACTATATGTTCTATTTACCTTCCTCCGTCTGAATCAATTCGTCAGTGTGACCTCGATGAGCTTGTGGATCAGCTACCAACACCCTACATAATCTTGGGTGATTGGAATGGCCACAACATTCTTTGGGGCAGTCGTGATAACAACGCTAGAGGACTACAAATAGAAAAACTTCTAAATGACCATGACCTCTGCCTTTTTAACGACTCTAGCAATACATACTTTCATGCTCCATCTCGCACTTTTCATACATTAGATCTTGCCATTTGTTCTCCGTCACTTTTTACGAAATTTAATTTTAAAGTTGACAAGGATCTGCACAATAGCGATCATTTTCCCATTATTTTGACTTATTCTAGTAATGATGTTACTTTTCCGACACGCCCAATACATTTTATTTTTGACAAAGCCAATTGGCCACTATTTGAGATTAATTCTCAAATAACTTCGGACATGATTGACTTACCAGATATTGATGCATCGGTTGAAGCAGTCACCAATTGTATTGTGGAAGCTGCTGACATGGCGATCCCAAAAACATCTGGGAAGCTCCCTAAACTGTGGAAGCCATGGTGGAATGAAAAGTGTGCTGAAGCGATTAAAGCCCAAGGGAAGGCTTGGGGCAGGTTCCGTCGTTACCCAACCCAGGTCAATATGTTATCTTTCAGGCAGGCCAAAGCTATTGCCCGACGTGTACGTCGCCAAAGTCAAAAACAATCTTGGACAAATTATGTTTTAAGTATAACAGGACACGTTTCTTTGAAAATGTATGGAACAAAGTAAAAAAAATAAGTGGTAGTTACCAAAACCCACAATCAATTTCATTTTTTAAATAATAATGGACAGTTCATAACGGATGCAAAATCTATAGCCAATACACTGGGAGAAGCATTTGCCAAGGTATCTAGTGAGGATTCATATTCACAAGATTTTATAAATTTTAAAATTCTTGAAGAACAAAAGACGTTGGATTTCCGGGAGTCTACACCAGGAAATTATAACAGCAATTTTAAATTCCATGAACTCATTTGCGCATTAAAAAAATCTCATCCCATTTCTTCTGGTGCGGATAAGATTCATTACCATATGTTGGCTCATTTGAGCGAGGCTTCATTGCATTCCATCTTGCTTTTATTTAATCGAATTTGGCATTACAAGGAATTTCCCACTGCATGGACAAAGGCTGTTATTGTCCCCATTCCTAAACCAGGAAAAGACCCTCAACAGCCTATTAACTATCGCCCTATTGCTCTAACAAGTTGTTTCTGTAAACTGATGGAAAGAATGGTTAATGCTAGGCTGCTTCATGTTTTGGAAGAAAAGAACTGGTTCTCCCCCTTTCAGAGTGGCTTCAGACGCGGGAGAAGTACCTTGGATAATATTTTAAAATTAGAAACCTCCATACGTGAAGCATTTGTTTGTAATAAGCAATTAATTTCAGTTTTCTTTGATATGGAAAAGGCATATGATAGGACTTGGAGGTATGGAATAATGAAGGATATCCACGGAATAGGTCTTCGTGGCAACCTTCCCATATTTCTACAGAATTTTTTAAAAACAAGTCTTTTCCAAGTTCGCATTGGTAATGTACTTTCAGAGGATTTTATTCAAGACGAAGGCGTTCCTCAAGGAAGCGTCCTTAGTGTAATTTTATTCATCATCAAAATAAATGGTATTATTCATCAACTCCCTCCATATGTTCATGGTTCATTGTTTGTTGATGATTTTCAGATTCATTGTGCTGGTGAAGACATGGGTTTTATTAAAAGACAATTGCAACTTGCAATAACTAATATTACTAACTGGACTAAGCGGAATGGCGTTGTTATCTCCACAGAGAAAATTGTTGGTGTCCATTTTTGTCGCAGACGAGGATTACATCCAGATCCTAATATTTTACTAGACTCCCGTACCATACCTATAGTTAAAGAGGCTAAATTTTTGGGGTTGGTGCTTGACTCGAAGCTGAATTTTAAACCGCATATTGACGTATTAAAAAGGAAATGTCACCAATCTTTAAATATACTAAAAGTGTTAACGCATACTTCCTGGGGAGCTGATCGAAAGGCCATGATGCGAATTTATAGAGCATTGGTGCGTTCGAAGCTTGATTATGGTTGCGAAATTTATGGCTCCACTTGCAAGACATATTTAAAACCTCTCGAAGGGGTTTACTTTCTCAAAGTAAATACGGGCTTCACAACCCCGGGGAACCCCAGTGATCTTTCCCTCCTTCTGTTGTACCTTACTTTTTTGGTTTTGTATTTATTGTTTGGTTTCTCTTCCTTCCCTCATTGTGGTTACCTCTTCAGAGGTGAAGGCTTCCCTTGAGAAGCTTTGTGCCGCTCTGTTGACATCAGCTTCTCTTGGGAATTAAATCACCCACGTGTTTGCCGTGCGTGGAGACCCGTGTCCCTGGAAAGGGGGATCCTGGTAGTTGAGGGGCGACATACTATCCCAATACACTACTTTGGCCCTTGCTTCAGATAAACGGGAGGTGCACATTGGTCCCGTGTGTATCAATCGGCTGGTCGTCCGACTTCGTCGGCGGCTAGGGATCAAGCGTTCGGCTCGTCTGCTGGGAATCTCGTTAAGGGTGGAGACTTCTACAGGGACGAGTCGTTCGCGTATAGGTACTGGAAAACCTGGTAGTGTTATGCCGTGCGCAATAGTTTAGTTGTCGTTTTTCTTTCTTTTCATTATTTTTGTTGCTTGCCGGTGTACACTATCCCCGATATCGCGGACTCCATGGTGGGTGGGACTCTAGTGCCCGAGTTATTTTTTATTTTCTTTGATGGCAAACAAAACTTCTTTCTCTTCTCCCCCTCGAGGGGAGCAACAAGGTCCTGCACTTACGGAAAAATATTTTATTGTAAAAAGATCTGAGGGCTCCTTTGAAAAGCTCTCTCCTTTTTTGATTGAAAAGACTTTAAAGTCAAACGTAGGAGATGTAGTCTCCGTTAAGAAACTGAGATCTGGCGATTTATTAGTTGAAGTCCGGAACTCTAATCAAGTCAACAGCATTTTAAAGATGGAAACTTTCGGTACTTACCCAGTGACTGTGTCTGCACACACTTCACTTAATAAATCTAGGGGGGTTATATCTGAATCCGATCTCTATCATACATCTGAAGAAGAGATCTTGGATCATTTACGTGACCAGAAAGTTTCTGCCGTTCACCGAATAACCATCCGTAAGGATGGAAATATTGTCCCTACAAAACACCTAATACTGACCTTTGATATGACAACTCTTCCAACACAAGTGAAAGCCGGGTATCTAAACTGCCGCATACGACCTTACATACCAAACCCACTTCGTTGCTTCAAGTGCCAGAGATTTGGTCATTCCCAAACGGCTTGCAGCAGGAAAATTGATATCTGTGCACGCTGTGCAGGAAGTGGTCATGATAGTTCCGATTGCACTGCACCTGAAAAGTGTGTCAACTGTGAAGGAGCACATACATCTTTCTCCCGAAAATGTCCCAATTGGATACAGGAGAAAGAGATACAAACTATCCGTGCTAACCAAAATTTTACATACTTTGAGGCAAGGAAACAGGTTGAAGCCCGGACTCCTCGTGTTGGAGTGTCATATTCTAACGCTTGTAAAAAGTCAGTTAGCAATCAGTGTACGCAGACGGAGACTATTTCATTGCCACTTGCCAAGTTACCCCAACGGCCGTCTTCTTCAGATTCCATCAAAAGACCGTCTCTGATTAAGAAATCTCTTGCAAAGTCGAAGGCTTTGCAAACGATGAAATTAAAATCTGCAAAGGGTGTTTCTATTAGAGGGAAACTTGCTAACCCTTTTCACATCCTTGGCTCAATTAGAGATGCAGATGAGGTGAATTTACACCAATCTGATGACGATGAGATCCTAGAAGAAGATCCCGACCCCACTTTAAAATTTTCCTTTAATAATTAATGGCTTCTTTTGTTTCTTGGAATTGTCGCGGTTTTAGGACTAGGAAGGATGATGTTAAGAACATTATTTCTACTTACCATCCAGCATGTTTGGCACTTCAAGAAACTTTCTTGAAGGATCCATATAAATCAAAGATCCGTGGGTATAGTTGTATTAGAAAAGATGTTACCCGTAGTAATACAGTGTCTGGAGGAGTATGTCTTTTTATTGATCATAATTATCCCAGCACTCACACTGCGCACTGTACTCACACTGCGCACATCTCTACAGGCTGTGGCTGCGAGACATCATTTACAGTCCCTTCTCACAGTCTGTTGCCCCCCTCAGGGGGTTTACTTTCTCAAAGTAAATACGGGCTTCACAACCCCGGGGCGCCCCAGTGATCTATCCCTTCTTCTGTTTTACCTTCTTTTTTGGGTTCTGTATTTATTGTTTGGCTTCTTTTCCTTCCCTCGTTGTGGTTACCTCTTCAGAGGTGAGGGCTTCCCTTGAGAAGCTTTGTGCCGCTCTGTTGCCATCAGCTTCTCTTGGAAATTAAATCACCCACGTGTTTGCCGTGCGTGGAGACCCGTGTCCCTGGAAAGGGGGATCCTGGTAGTTGAGGGACGACATACTGTCCCAATACACTACTTTGGCCCTTGCTTCAGATAAACGGGAGGTGCACATTGGTCCCGTGTGCATCAATCGGCTGGTCGTCCGACTTCGTCGGCGGCTAGGGATCAAGTGATCAGTCCATTTGCTGGGAATCTCGTAAAGGGTGGAGACTTCTTCAGAGATGGACTGCTTGCGTATAGGCACTGGTTAACCCGGTAGAGTCATGCTGTGCGTAACAGTTCTGTTGATATTTTGTTTTCTTTTATGATTTTTGTTGCTTGCCAGCAGGCTCTATCCCCGATAATGAGGACTCCATGGTGGGTGGGACTCTAGTGCCCGAATTATTATTTCTATTTCTTATGGCAAAAAAATCTTCTTTCTCTTCTCCCCCTCGAGGGGAGCAACAAGGACCTATCATTCCAAATCAACTTAACGCTAAATTCTTCATTATTCATAGAGAGGAGGGTTCCTTTGAAAAGGTATCTCCTTTCTTAATAGAAAAAGTACTTAAGTCCTACATTGGAGACGTAGCTTCAGTAAAAAAACTAAGGTCTGGTGACCTTTTAGTTGAAGCAAAAAACCACACTCAGGCTGAAAACATTTTAAAAATAGTGGCTTTTGGAACCTTTCCCGTTACTGTAAGTAAACACGGCTCTCTCAATAAATCTCGTGGCGTAATTTCTGAGAGTGATCTCTTTCATACAACTGAGGAGGAGATCTTAGACCATCTTCGTGACCAACAAGTCTCAGCAGTGCATCGCATAACTATACGCAAAGATGGGAATATCTTGCCTACAAAACATCTGATCTTGACCTTTGATCTTCCCACTTTGCCAACACACGTTAAGGCCGGCTATCTAAACTGTAAAACCCGACCGTACATACCGAACCCACTTCGCTGCTTTAAGTGCCAAAGATTTGGACATTCCCAAACGGCTTGCCGCGGGGAAATTGAAATCTGTGCACGCTGTGCAGGAAGTGGCCATGGTAGTAGTACATGCACCCTACCTGAAAAGTGCGTCAATTGTAAAGGAGCTCATCCATCTTTCTCCCGAAAATGTCCCAAGTGGATTGAGGAGAAAGAGATACAAACTGTTCGTGCCAACCAAAACTTGACGTACTTTGAGGCAAGGAAACAGGTAGAAGCCCGGACTCCTCGTGTTGGCGTTGCATATGCTGACGCTTGTAAAAAGTCAGTTTCTCAGAAAAGCACACAGACGGAGAGCATTTCATTGCCACTTACTAGATTACCCCAAAGGGCATCTTCTTCAGAAATGGTAAAAAAACCAATAATAGTAAAAAAATCTCTTGCAAAGTCTAAAGCTTTGCAAGCAATAAAGCTAAAATCAGCAAAGGGTGTTGCTCTAAGAGAAAAACCTACCAACCCTTTTAACATCCTTGGCTCTCTTAGAGATACAGATGAGGTAAAATTATACCCATCTGATGACGATGAGATCCTTGAAGAAGATCCCGACCCCCCTTTAAAATTTTCTTTTAATAATTAATGGTTTCTTTTGTTTCTTGGAACTGTCGCGGTTTTAGGTCTAGGAAGGATGATGTGAAGAACATCATTTCACTTTATCATCCAGCATGTTTGGCACTTCAAGAAACTCTCTTGAAGGATTCGTGTACATCTAAGATCCGTGGGTATAGTTGCATTAGAAAAGATGTTACGCGTAGTAATACAGTGTCTGGAGGAGTATGTCTTTTTATTTCTCATAATTATCCCAGCACTGTAATCACTCTACGCACATCTCTACAGGCTGTGGCTGCGAGACTTCATTTACAGTCCATTCTCACAGTCTGTTGCCTATACCTACCACCACATGCTATCATCCGCCAAGAGGAGCTGAATGACCTTATTGATCAGCTTCCAGCACCATTTTTACTGCTCGGTGACTTTAATGGACACAGTACTATGTGGGGTAATGACAATACGAACCCTCGTGGGAGACAGATTGAAAAGTTGCTTTCTGATCACTGTCTCTGTCTCCTGAATAACGAGGAGAAAACATATTTCCATGAACCCACTAGAACATTCCATTCACTAGACTTAGCCATTTGTTCCCCTATACTTTTGCCATACTTGATATTTGCTGTTGGGAGTGATCTACATAACAGTGATCACTTCCCTATTCTCATTTCTCATACTGGTAATGGTAGCGTGACCAACCGCCTACCTACATATAAATACCATAGGGCAAATTGGGAAAAATTTACCGAGTTGGCTATTATATCAGGAACAATGGTGGATAGTGAGGATGTTGATACTGCTGTCCAAAATGTCACTGAAGCAATTTTAAAGGCTGCTGACTCCTCTATTCCTAAGACTTCACCTAAAACATTGCGGCACTGTAAACCATACTGGAATACAGAATGTCAGTCTGCATACAAGAAACAAAAGAAGCTATGGGGTATCTTCCGCAGATACCCAACTACAGGAAACCTTATCGCCTTTAAAAAGGCTAAGGCAGTTGCCCGTAGAGTTAGACGTCAAAGTCAGAAAGATTCTTGGATAAGTTATGTCTCTTCAATTACATCTAAAACATCAAGCAAGCAGTTGTGGAAGAAGGTTAGAGCAGCCAACGGTTTGTATCCGGAGTATTCTTGCCCGATACTTCAGACCGGAGCTGCTGTGTTCTCTTCCCCTGAAGATATTGCTAACCTTATCGGTGAAACTTTTGAAAGTGTATCCAGTTCCGATTCTTATAGTCCTACATTTTTAGTGACTAAGAATCGCGCTGAACGGGCTGGAATTAATTTCAAAAGCAATAGTGAATATTCCTACAACTGTGAACTTAAGATGTATGAATTGGAGAGTGCTTTATCTAAAGCACATAACACTAGTCCAGGTCCAGATGGGATCAGTTACCAAATGCTTCGCCATTTAAGTCCAGATTCTCTTTTTAACATCCTTTTTCTCTTTAATCGAATCTGGAAGGAGAACATCTTTCCTACCTTGTGGCGGGAAGCTACTGTAATCCCCATTCTGAAACCTGGAAAGGATCCCAAGGATCCTCTGAACTATCGACCGATAGCCTTAACGAGCTGCCTCTGTAAGACCTTTGAACGTATTGTAAACGCCCGACTCTCTTACATGTTGGAAAAAGATGGATGTATTTCACCTTTTCAGAGTGGATTCCGACGAGGACGGTCCACTCTTGATAACATCGTGAAACTAGAAACAGATGTTCGCAATGCCTTTGTGCAGAGGAATCATCTAGTTTCAATCTTTTTCGACATTGAGAAGGCGTATGATCATACGTGGCGATATGGTATCCTGCAAACTCTATTTAATTTTGGTTTCAGGGGTAATCTGCCTCTTTTTATTCAAAACTTTTTATCATCCCGGGTTTTTAGAGTTCGTATTGGAACCTCATTTTCTAATTATTTTAATCAATCTGAGGGAGTCCCTCAAGGTTGTGTTTTAAGCGTCACCCTTTTTAACCTTCACATAAGCAATATCCTTCATGTCCTTTCACCCTTTGTTCATGGAACTTTGTATGTTGATGATTTGCAAATCTCATGCCAAGGATCAAACATGCGCTTAATTGAACGTCAGTTACAAACTGCTGTTAACAGACTTGTTGAATGGTGTGAACAAAACGGCCATAAACTGTCACCATCTAAAAGCAGTTGCATCCACTTCTGTAGGAGGAGGGGTCTTCACCCTGACCCTGAAATCCACATACGTAACACGCCCATCCCTGTTGTCAATCAGATAAGGTATCTGGGAGTCATTTTTGACAATAAGATGAATTTTCTCCCACATATATTGTCCTTGCGCAAGAAGTGCGATAAATCGCTTAATATCCTCAAAGTACTCTCAAATACATCTTGGGGTGCTGATCGCACTTCTTTGCTGCGTATTTACAATTCGGTTATCTTATCCCGTATTGACTACGGATGCGTTGCGTATGGGTCTGCAGGAGTATCCCTTCTACGAAGATTGGATACTGTCCATCACACTGCTGCCCGTATTTGTTCAGGTGCATTTCGCACTTCACCCATTGAAAGTCTGTTGACAGAGTGTAGTCTCCTTCCACTTGACTTGAGACGTAAAAAATTAAGCGCCAACTACTACTGTAGAATTATGTCTGATCCTTTTCACCCTTTACGTAAGTTGAGACTTGATGCCTATCTTGGTAGGTTATATGATGCTCGCCCATCGAACATCCGACCATTTTCTGAAAGAGCGAAATCCATCTTGTTGGATGCAGCTCTTACTGACGTAGTTACCCAAACATTTATCACTCAATCCTTTCCACCGTGGGATATTCCATCTTTCCACTTTCTCAATCCATTTGCGATGTATTGCAAGGCAGACACTGCCCCAGAAATTATGCAACAAATCTTTTGTGATCACCGCTCTCAGTATGCTGACTATGAAGCAGTATTTACTGATGGATCCAAAGCAGGTGAACGTGTTGGCTGTGGTACTGTGTCCAACACATCCACAGTCGCTTTTACACTTCATAAATCCTGCTCGGTTTTCACTTCTGAGATGACAGCAATTTCTTGTGCACTGTTGCATATCTCACTCTGCCACAATCGCAAATTTTGTGTGTATACTGACAGTTTAAGCTCCTTGTCAAGTCTTGAGCAATTTAAGAACAATAGCCATCCACTTGCCTTTGACATTTTGTCAAAGTTACACACACTTGAGAGGAAAGGGTTTACTATTTTGTTCTGCTGGGTACCTAGTCACATGGGAATTTCAGGAAATGAATTGGCTGATTCTGCTGCTAAAGCGGCTTCAATCCCGCTGCAGCAGCCAGTTCCCTACCAAGATATTAAGACTTCAATTCACAAGTTTATATTATCCTTACGTCAAGAAGCATGGGATTTGCAGGTTAATAACAAACTTCATTTTATCAAAAATCATCTTCTTAAATGGCCAGTTAATCCAATGCGTCGGACAGATGTCAAACTGACTCGTCTGCGCATTGGTCATACCCGATTGACGCACCGACATCTATTGCTGGGAGAAGATCCACCTGTTTGCGATATTTGTCGTTGCGATCTTACTGTGTCTCATATTTTAATTTCTTGTCCTAAGTTTCAATCGCATCGTCTTAGGTTTTTTAAGAGTACCAGTTTAAATCTTCAGGATTTGATTGGGGAAACTCCCCATCCAAATCTTTTTGCTTTTTTAAGATCAATCGGGTTTTTAAATCATATCTAATGTTTTTGTTCATATCTAGTTTTAAACCTTTTTAAACCACTTCATTTTTTAAAATGAGTTTTAACACATTTTATTCCTTTTATTATATCATATCTTACCTTCATCTATTTATAACTCATCACCCATTCTAGATTCTTTTATCGTTTGTTTGGCGCAGCATGGCCCTTGTGTTGCCTTTGCGCCATAAAACAACAAATAAACAAACAAACAAAACACAGTCTGTTGCCTATACCTACCACCACATGCTATCATCCGCCAAGAGGAGTTGAATGACCTTATTGATCAACTTCCAGTACCATTTTTACTGATCGGTGACTTTAATGGACACAGTACTATGTGGGGTAATGCTAATACGAACCCTCGTGGGAGACAGGTGGAAAAGATGCTTTCTGATCACTGTCTCTGTCTCCTGAATAATGAGGAGAAAACCTATTTTCATGAACCCACTCGATCCTTCCATTCACTTGGTTTGGCCCTAGTGTTGCCCTTGCGCCAGGAAACAAAAATACAACCAACCAACCAACCTTCCATTCACTTGACTTAGCCATTTGTTCCCCTATACTTTTTCCATATTTGAATGTTGCTGTTGGAAGTGATCTACACAACAGTGATCACTTCCCTGTCCTCATTTCGCATGCAGGTAGTAGCAGGTCCAGATGGGATCAGTTATCAAATGCTTCGCCATTTAAGTCCAGATTCTCTTTTTAACATCCTTTTTCTCTTTAACAGAATCTGGAAGGAGAACATCTTTCCTATCTTGTGGCGGGAAGCTATAATAATCCCCATTCTGAAACCTGGAAATGATCCCAAGGATCCTTTGAACTATCGACCGATAGCCTTAACGAGCTGCCTTTGTAAGACCTTTGAACGTATTGTAAACGCCCCACTCTCTTACATGTTGGAAAAAGATGGATGTATTTCACCTTTTCAGAGTGGATTCCGACGAGGACGGTCCACTCTTGATAACATCGTGAAACTAGAAACAGATGTTCGTAATGCCTTTGTGCAGACGAATCATCTAGTTTCAATCTTTTTCGACATTGAGAAGGCGTATGATCATACGTGGCGATATGGTATCCTGCAAACCTTATTTAATTTTGGTTTCAGGGGTAATCTGCCCCTTTTTATTCAAAACTTTTTATCATCCCGGGTTTTTAGAGTTCGTATTGGAACTTCATTTTCTAATTATTTTAATCAATCTGAGGGAGTCCCTCAAGGTTGTGTTTTAAGCGTCACCCTTTTTAACCTTCACATCAGCAACATCCTTCATGTCCTTTCACCCTTTGTTCATGGAACTTTGTATGTTGATGATTTGCAAATCTCATGCCAAGGATCAAACATGCGCTTAATTGAACGTCAATTACAAACTGCCGTTAACAGACTTGTAAAATGGTGTGAACAAAACGGCCATAAATTGTCACCATCTAAAAGCAGTTGCATTCACTTCTGTAGGAGGAGGGGTCTTCATCCTGACCCTGAAATCCACATACGCAATTCTCCCATTCCAGTTGTGAATCAGATAGGATACCTGGGAGTTATCTTTGACAATAAGTTAAATTTTCTCCCACATATTGTATACTTGCGCAAGAAGTGCGATAAATCGCTTAATATCCTCAAAGTACTTTCAAATACTTCTTGGGGTGCTGACCGCACTTCTTTGCTGCGTATCTACCAATCTGTAATCTTATCTCGCATTGATTACGGATGTGTTGCGTATGGGTCTGTAGGAGTATCCCTTCTACGAAGATTGGATACTGTCCATCACACTGCCGCCCGTATTTGTTCAGGTGCATTTCGCACTTCACCCATTGAAAGTCTGTTGACAGAGTGTTGTTTACTTCCACTTGACTTGAGACGTAAAAAATTAAGCGCAAACTACTACTGTAGAATTATGTCTGATCCTTTTCATCCTTTACGTAAGTTGAGACTTGATGCCAATCTTGGTTGGTTATATGATGCTCGTCCATCTAACATCCGACCATTTTCTGAAAGAGCGAAATCCATCTTGTTGGATGCAGCTCTAAGTGACGTAGTTACCCAAACATTTACCACTCATTCCTTTCCACCGTGGGATATTCCATCTTTCCACTTTCTCAATCCATTTGCGATGTATTGCAAGGCAGACACTGCCCCAGAAATTTTACAGCAAATCTTTTGTGATCACCGCTCTCAGTATGCTAACTATGAAGCAGTATTTACTTATGGATCTAAAGCAGGTGAACGTGTTGGCTGTGGTACTGTGTCCGACACATCCACAGTCGCTTTTACACTTCATAAATCCTGCTCGGTTTTCACTTCTGAGATGACAGCAATTTCTTGTGCACTGCTGCATATCTCACTCTGCCACAATCGCAAATTTTGTGTGTATTCTGACAGTTTAAGCTCCTTGTCAAGTCTGGAGCAATTTAAGACCAATAGCCATCCACTTGCCTTTGGCATTTTGTCAATTTACACACACTTGAGAGGAAAGAATTTACTATATTGTTCTGCTGGGTACCTAGTCACATGGGAATTTCAGGAAATGAATTGGCCGATTCTGCTGCTAAAGCGGCCTCAAT
This sequence comes from Linyphia triangularis, assembly GCA_963978545.1. Lineage (NCBI taxonomy): Eukaryota > Metazoa > Arthropoda > Arachnida > Araneae > Linyphiidae > Linyphia > Linyphia triangularis. The sequence goes on from OZ021730.1 coordinate 35,958,195, forward strand.
CCCGCTGCAGCAGCCAGTTCCCTACCAAGATATTAAGACTTCAATTCAGAAGTTCATTTTATCCTTACATCAAGAAGCATGGGATTTGCAAACGAACAACAAACTCCATACCATCAAAAATCATCTTCTTAAATTGCCAGTTAATCCAATGCGTCGGACAGATGTCAAACTGACTCGTCTGCGCATTGGTCATACCCGTTTGACGCACCGACATCTATTGCTGGGAGAAGATCCACCTGTTTGCGATATTTGTCGTTGCGATCTTACTGTGTCTCATATTTTAATTTCTTGTCCTGAGTTTCACTCTCATCGTCTTAGGTTTTTTAAGAGTACCAGTTTAAGTCTTCAGGATTTGATTGGGGAAACTCCCCATCCAAATCTTTTTGCATTTTTAAGATCAATCGGGTTTTTAAATCACATCTAACTGTTTTAAACATATCCATTTTTTAAATTTTATTAACCTCGTCATCATTTTAGAAATGTGTTTTTAACATTCTTAAATTATATTATGTCACATCTTATCATATTTATTATTCATCTTCCATCCTAGTTTTTCTTTTATCTTTTGTTTTGGCGCAGTATGGCCCTTGTGTTGCCTTTGCGCCATAAAAAGCCTAAACAAACAAACAAACCATGGTGGGTGGGATTCTAGTGTCCGAATTTCTGTTAAATTTTTCTTATGATGGCTTCTTCTTTCTCCAGCCCCACGGGAGGCCTAAAACCCAAAACATTGAATGGTAACAAAAGACAACTAAACAACGAAAACACTATCACAGCAAAAAAAACAAGCTCAAACTATTAGTAATTCCATCACAGTTGAACCATCTTCCTCTAATATTCTTATACCCACTACATCTCCATCATTTCTAATAGTTCAATCTGAAGACGGCAAGTTAAGCCAAATGTCCCCATTTTTTATACAGAAAGGAATAAAGGGAATCTGCGGCAACGAACCAAAGATGATAAAAAAACTTAAATCAGGCGACTTTCTAGTCGAAACCAAAGACTCAAGACAATCTCAATACCTACTTGCAGCCACAACAATAGGAAATTTACCCATAACTGTTACACCACACAGAGGTCTTAATTCATGCCGAGGGGTGATATCAGAATCCGACCTTCAGCATGTTGAAGAGTCGGAGATTCTTAAAGAACTATCACCCCAAGGTGTCATAGATGTTCACCGAATTAATATCAAGAGAGACGGTAACATCATAAAAACTAAGCATATTATTTTAACTTTCAGCACCCCTAAACTCCCCAATAGAATAACTGCTGGTTATTTAAGTTGCCCAGTACGTCCTTTTATTCCTAATCCGCTAAGATGCTTTAAGTGCCAAAAGTTCGGGCACTCCAAAAATGCTTGCAGAAGTCAAACCGAGACTTGCGCAGTGTGTGGCAGCAATGAACACCAATCTGAAGGCTGCCAAGCCGAGCCCACCTGCGTTAACTGCAATGGAAAACATCCATCCTTTTCCAGGAAGTGCCCAACTTACGATAAAGAAAAGCAAATCCAAATAATAAAAACCAACAATAACATCCCATATCCTGAAGCCAGAGCTATCTACGAAACTACAATAGAAAATTCTATGGCCAAAACAATAGCTAAAACAACAATAGTTCCCAAACCAGCTCAAGTAAAATCTATAACCACACAAACTGATATCCACATCCCAAATACCAGAATGTCACCCGAAGAACTCCTTAAATGCTTTTCCTCACCGGCTAAAAACAATAACTCTTCTTCTCAAACAAACCCAATTCCCGGCACTTCAAAAGTAACAGGAAATTCCATCAAAACCTCTGTAAAAAACAAAAAAAAATTGGAAACAAAGCAATCAAATAAACCTGGAGGACTTCTAAAAAATAAAATACAAACGAAAATCCAATTAAATACTCAACAAAAAATTGACACAAAGAAAGGGAAGTCGGAATCATCTGAAACATCAACCGATGATGAAGCAGATGTCATCTCGGGTCTTGATCCAGGTGACATGGAGGTCGACCCAGGCCTCGAGACCCCTGCTCTTCTCCAACCGAGGAGCAAGTCAAAAGACCGGCGGATCGGCAATCTTTCTAAATAAAATTCAATATATTTTCTTGGAACTGTCGTGGTTTCCACCACAAATCGGTAGATATAAAACATCTTGTAGATTTGCACAAACCTGTCTGTTTCTGTTTGCAAGAGACTCTCTTGAAGCCTTTTCAGAGCTCTCTTATTAGGGGGTATACTCCTCTCCGGAAGGACTGTATCAGTGGCGACAGAGCTAGCGGTGGTGTTGCTATATTTACATCCAATAGCAGTCCATCCACCCCGCTATCGCTCACGACCACCTTACAAGCTGTTGCCGTTAGAGTCGCTATAAAAAATCAACTAGTCACAGTATGCTCAGTTTACCTCCCCCCTAATCGTAACATCCGACAAGCAGATTTAGACAGACTTTGTGACCAGCTTCCACCCCCTATTATGTTAATGGGGGATTTCAATGGTCACAATCCTCTTTGGGGTAGCCCAGATATTAACAACCGTGGAAGACAGATTGAAAAATTTGTAGAGGATCAGAATCTCTGTCTCCTCAATGATGGGCAACATACATACTTCCACACCCCATCGAGGACGTTTCACGCAATCGATCTTGTCTTATGTTCACCATCTCTCCTACATCTATGGTCGTTTCATGTCGGACGGGATCCCTTCCATAGTGATCATTTCCCCGTCCGACTGGAGATGTTAGGAGTTGGTGCTGTTCCCCGTACTCGTGTCCCTCGTTTCAAAATAGAATCAGCAGATTGGGAACAGTTTTCCTCCCTCGTCCAGTTCTCTGACGAGATGGTGAACCAAGATGACATCGATGATGCAGTTAATTTTGTCACCCACGCCATCTTAGAAGCTGCTCGCTTTTCCATACCTATGACATCTACCAATCTACCGAAAATACCAAAACCGTGGTGGAACCACGAATGTAAAATTGCTCACAAAAAGCAGAGGAAGGCCTGGGGTAAGTTTCGTCGATATCCCACTGAAGCCAACCTCATCGCTTTTAAATGTGCTCGAGCTGCAGCTCGTAGAATCCGCCGGCGTAGCCAGAAGGAATCTTGGATGCGCTATGTCAGCACTATAACATCGAATACCTCTTCAAAAAGTGTTTGGAGCAAAGTAAATAAAATCAAGGGCCAGTATCCTAGACACTCCATTTCTATCTTGGAGACTAATCTAGGAATTGTCTCGGACCCTAAAGGTATTGCTGACACCCTGGCTGACTCTTTTGCTAACGTATCTAGCAACTCGAATTACCAAGAGCCATTTGCTACTATTAAACGTAATGCTGAGAAAACTAAATTAAACTTTACACCCACCGAGTTGGAAGACTATAATGCTGATTTCACCATGGCCGAGTTAATGCGAGCTCTTTCAAACACTCGCGGCTCGGCTGTTGGTCATGATGAAATCCATTATGTGGGAAGGCTAGTGGGGCTGAATAATTAGGCAGTAGTAGTTAATTGTGCTTTAAACTTTAATTAACAACATCTATTTAGGTTATTATACATCGTCAGGGGGACAAAACCCCACTCCACCTTCCGTTCTCGTACTCTCTCTCTAGAAGAATGTCCTTCTCCTTTCTCCTTCCGTCATCCCGTACTCCTACTTCACAACTTCTCCGCCAGGGGCGACATCCGTAGCAGGGAATGCCATCTATTGGAGGGATCTCCAACCCACACGGCCGTCCTGACAATGCAGGCGTCCTCGCCTGATATCAAATTCTGAAAAGAATCAAAAGAAAACGGAGAGAAAAATGTTCTAAAATTTTACAAAAATTTGGTGTAGGATGTGATGAAAAGTTCTAAACTTGCAGGATTCTCCCCAAAAAGTTTGTAGTTTAAAAAAAAAACCACTAGAAAATGTTCAAACATCTTGAAAAGTTATCAAGAAAACCTTAAAAAGTTCACTAGAAAAGTTCGAATATTCAAAGTTCACTCGAAAAGTTAAAAAACACTGAAAAAGTTTCAAAATTCGAAAAAGTTCGAAATTAAAGTTCTCTTGAAAGAGTTCAAAAACACTTAGGAAAAGTTCACAACCAAAAAGTTTTTAGTTTATGACTTTCTATTGTCCCCATTTTTTCATGTGATCGGCCGCAGTCGACGTCTGATTAGGTCCCTCATGACGACCCACTTTTTTCACATCGTATCGGTCTTTCGGTCTGATCTTGATGACTTCATAAGGTCCATGAAACTTAGGACGCAGTTTCATTCCTGGCCCCATCTGTGTTCTTTGTATTGCTACTAGGTCTCCGATCTTGTAGTTGTGGGCGACCTTTCTCTTCTTGTTGAAGTTTCTTCGATTTTCCTCCTGTACTTTAAGGATATTCTTCTTAGCTTCTTCGCGGTCTATTTCACGAGTGCTCATCATCTCTGTAATTCTCTCCTCTTCCAGCATTTCCAAAATCTTCAAATCTTCTTTATTTCGCATCTTGACTCCAGTTAGTAATTCGAAAGGAGTTCTCTTGGTACTTCGACTTGTTGTTGAATTCATCGTTCGCTGGACTTTATCAACGTGCTTGAACCACTTTTCAGGCTCCTCAATCGACAGCTTGGCAAGGATTGGTGCCAAAGTTCCGTGAATTCTTTCGATCTGTCCGTTACCTCTCGGAATTCCAGTTGTTATGGTAATAAGCTCTATGTTCTCCTCTTGACAATACTCTTCGAACTGCTTCGACGTGAAAGCTGAACCTTTATCCGCTATTATTCGTGACGGATTTCCAAAAATGGCTTGCTGTTGTTTTAATTTCTGTATGGCGTCGTTGGCAGATGTAGATTTCACTGGGTAAAACCATACGAACTTCGTAAAAGAATCAATGACAGAAAATATATGTTTGTACTGCTTGTTTGTAGAAGGTAGGGGTCCAACAAAATCAACATGGTAAGTATGTAGAGGAATGCTGTCTTTCGAAATGGGATTTAAAAATCCTTCTGCTTTTCCTTTCTTCGCTTTGCTATGACTGTTTCAATGATGTTATGTGCCTTTGGTATAAAATATTCTTGCTTCAAAATTTCTTCTGTTTTTTGTGCAGCGAAATGTCCATTACTATGAATCTTCCTCGCAATTTCTGCTTGCATTTCTTGTGGTACTACCAGTAGCTCTCTATCATTGACAACCTTATACAAAATGTTATTCTTCTCGACGAAGTTGTTTACTCTTCCTTCTTCTAAGGCCTCTTTGATTGTTTTAATGTACTCATCAGTTGCTTGTGCAGCGCCGATATTTCGTGTTATGTCTTCACACGTAGCTATCAAAACAGGATGTCGACTTAAAGAATCAACATGTTTCATACGAGTACCAGGTCTGTGTACAATTTCGTAGTCATACTCTTCAAGTATAAGTGCATAACGGGCTATTTTTGGTGTTAAATCACGCTTGCTCATGGTCATTTTAAATGCGGAGCAGTCAGTAACTATTTTAAACTTAGTGCCTAATAAATAGTTTCTAAATTTCTTCAAAGCTTCAATTACTGCTAAAACTTCTAATTCATAGCTTGAATATTTTTCTTCGTGTATCGATGTTTTTTTACTCATGTAGTATATGGGATACAACTTCTTATCTTCCGCTTCCTGGAAAAGAATTGCACCATACCCATAAGAACTTGCGTCTGTGTGTAACTCTAATCTTGCACCCGGTTGATAAATGTGAAGCACAGGACTCTTTGAAAGGATGTCTTTCAGTTCTTTAAAGGCATTTTGCTGCTCATTCCCAAAATAAAATGTAGTGTTGTTTCTAAGTAAATCACTCAATGGTTTCGCTATGAGGGAATATGATTTGATGTATTTACGAAAATATCCCGTCAATCCCAAAAAACTTTGAACGCCTTTTACATTTTTAGGTGTGGGAAAGTTCTGGACCGCTTTAACTTTGTCAAACGAAGGTTTGATTGTACCATTCTCAATGACATGTCCCAAAAATTCTATCTTCTTTTTTAAAAATTGGCACTTCTTTAAATTTAATTCAAGACCGTATTGGGATGCTGTTTCTAACACTCTCTTCAAACTGTTGACATTATCACGTTCATTAAGCGATGGCAGAATTATATCATCAAGATAAATAAGCACAGTTCCATCTTTAAGAAGATCTCTGAAAACATAGTTAATGTATCTTTGAAATATTGCCGGACTTGTTGACATCCCGAAGGGCATTTTACAGAATTCAAACTGAGAAGAATGAGTCACGAAAGAAGTATATTTTATGCTGTCTTCCTCAACGTCGACGTGCATAAACCCGCTCTTCAAATCAATTTTTGAGAACACCTTATTATTCCCTAATTGATCTAGAACTTCTTCGATAATGGGTAGGGGAAAACTATCTTTAATTAAACGACGATTAATCAACCTATAGTCGATTGCTAAACGTGATTCTCCAGATTTCTTTTTCACTAAGACCACTGGAGAACAGTAATCTGAACAGCTGTTTCGTATAATCCCTTTTTCAAGCCATTCGGCAACGATTTTATCAACCTCCAGTTTCTCGGGCAAAGCTAATCTTCTAGGACGTTGACGAATAGGAATATCGTCTTTCAAAATTATTTTCATCTTTAAATTAGTACTCTTCGTTTTATTCGGAATGTAATTTTTTATTAAGTCCGAAACCTCCTTTCTAACGCTCAAATCACTAATGTGCACTAAATCCAAAAAGTTATCATTTAAAATTCCAACAGTTTTAAAAATATCATTTTCCTTAAAACCATTATTCGTTGAAATGTTTCTTTCCGGAATAGAAGCTTTTTCATTATCTGAATCTAATCTATGAACTGTTAGGAATCCGCAGCTTTTTCTGTTTGTTAACAAACGCACGTGGTTTTGTTGTGATGTGAGCACACCGCCATGTTGTTCCACAAGCACGTGGCCCTGTTTACCTCCGAAAGATATTTGCGAATCATGCAGCTCATTGATTTCTGAAGAGTGATACCTTTTGACCTTGAATTTATCGTAAGACGGAATTGCCTCTTTTATAAAAACGCTGGAAATAAAGTATCTTTTTATTTCCTGTTCTTTGGGCATTTTGATCTGTTTCATTTGAGCTAAAGAGATTGTTTTATGATCTTTAATACTACGAATTACGAGTTCTTGATCGCTTAAAACATAATTTACTTTGGAAAGCAAATCCATTCCCAGAATGAATGTGGTACTCAGATTATCCATCACATACACTTTATTTGATATAGAAAAATCATCAATTTCAATATCACAGTAAAAATATCCCTTAGGTATAATACCTTGTGTGTTAACCCCATTAATAATAATACTTTCATGTAATAATTCCGGATTACCAATACTTGAATAAAATTCTAGATTACATAGACATAAATCACTCCCTGTGTCCACCAAAGATAAAACTTCATTACCTCTAATAATTAACTTTTTCCAAGTTTTATTACATACTGGTAAAGCTTTATTTACACTGTTAACTACCCTTTTGTCTGGGCACACAAAACTTTTATGACCAAACTTGTTACAGTGCCAGCAGACTATACTGTTATTCTTATCAACTAAACTACTTTTATTTCTATTGGTAGTATCATAATCATTTACAGTATTATATTTATCATTATTTACAGTATTACTTCTACCATTATTTACACAAGAAGAATCATTATTTCTACTATAACCACCAGATGCACTATTATATTTGTTATAGCCACAAGATGCACTATTATTTTTATTATATACACATGGGTTAGTAAGCTGCTTTTTTGACCAGGTTTGGGCACGTTTATTATAATGACCTGTTACATGTTCAGTATCATTATACTTTGTTTCGTACCCCCTATTTCCTCGTAAATTTATGTTTGAAATATTTCTTCTAACCGAATGGAAATCATCGAGTTTTTCTATCAACTCTTCTACTCGAGATATTTTAGGCAGGTCATCTAGAAAATGTTCGCGAGTTTCTTTTGGCATTTTTCGTTTCAGTTGATCTACGATCATTAGTTCTTTTAAATCTTGAAAAGTTTCTACTTTTAATCCCTGTAGCCATCCTTCCAAAAAGCTTGTCAGCTCAAAAGCGAAGTCTCTCCATGAAGCTTGAATGTCTTTTTTATGACTAGCAAAATTTTGACGAAACTGTTCTGGTGATAAATAAAAGCGTTTTAGAAGTACTTTTTTTATATGATCGTAATCGTTAGCCTTGATTTCTGGTTCCCGTGCAATTAAATTAACTATCTCTAATGGAAGTAGTGTTAACAAATGCGTAACCCAGTTCTCTTTTGTTATTTCTGCTCTAGAAATTTGCCTTTCAAATAATGTTAAGAATATAGCTACGTCGCTTTTCATATCAAAAGGTTTCATAATTTTTAAAACATCATATTTTTTTCCGGAATTTTCTATCGGCTGATTTTGACGGTTTGCAGTTTCGGCTTCTAATTTTTTTAGTTCTAAATCGCGTTGGGCTTGTCTTTCTTCCCTTTCAATATCGAGTTGAGCTTGTCGTTCTTCCTCCTCACGTTCGCTAACTATAGTAGCTAACATATCTTTAGTGATTTCCGCAGAATAATCACTAGACTCAGTAATTAATTTATTCATCTGTGCAATTGTCGCATGTTCAGGAACAGTTAAGTTAAGTTCTCTAACAAGGACTATTAAATCACATTTTCGTGCCTTCGCCAAAAAGGTCATAACTGGTTTATTTGAAGTTGCAGCTGTATTTAGCGGCATGGTTAGTTTCAAAAATCAAAAATTTCTACTCACAGGATCCAGTGTAGACACCCGTGTAGACACTATAGAAACCCCGTAGATATAGCCACTCGTTACTTCCACTCGTCGTTTCGGTTTTTTGCCTTGTGTTTTCATGCACCCTGTGAACATTTTAATTTCTTTTAGTTGATTTTACAGTCCGTCTGTAGTATTCAGGTTGGTTTTCATCATTTCATCCCCAATGCTCCAGTGCTGGCATAGTTCGAGGTATCAGTTCTGCTTTGGCTCTCCGTAGTTTCGCTTCTGCCTGATTGTAATAGGGAAATCTTTTCTATGGGCTGCTGTGCAGGTGAGACGACTCGCAAGTGTCCAGTTTTACTTTTTTGATACTCCGCGGCTAGGCGACCGTATCTAACAATTTTTTCACTCGGCAGGTTTACCGTTGGCTTTTGTAGGCCGAAGATCTTTCCATTTTTTTCTTAGGCCGAGCCCCCATGTGGGAAGGCTAGTGGGGCTGAATAATTAGGCAGTAGTAGTTAATTGTGCTTTAAACTTTAATTAACAACATCTATTTAGGTTATTATACATCGTCAGGGGGACAAAACCCCACTCCACCTTCCGTTCTCGTACTCTCTCTCTAGAAGAATGTCCTTCCCCTCTCTCCTTCCGTCATCCCGTACTCCTACTTCACAACTTCTCCGCCAGGGGCGACATCCGTAGCAGGGAATGCCATCTATTGGAGGGATCTCCAACCCACAATTATAGTATGCTGAAACATCTCCAGCCTTTCCAACTCAAGTTCATTCTCAAGCTGTATAATAAGATCTGGCTGGAAATTAAATTTCCGTCAGCATGGGAACGTGCTCTTGTAATTCCAATTGTCAAGCCAGGTAAAGATCCTAAGAGTCCTTCCAGCTACAGACCAATAGCTTTGACCAGCTGCTTATGCAAGCTACTGGAAAAAATGGTCAATGCTCGTCTTCTGTTTTATTTAGAAGATAACAATTGTCTCTCTCGGTTCCAGAGTGGTTTCCGCCGTGGAAGAAGTACACTTGACAACCTGCTCCTCCTTGAAACATCCATTCGGGAGGCTTTTGTCAATCGGAACCATTTGGTGTCTGTATTTTTCGACATGGAGAAAGCCTATGACCGTACTTGGAGATATGGTATCCTCAGAGACCTACATAATTTAGGTCTCAGAGGAAATTTACCACTCTTTATTGAGAATTTCCTTTCTCGGAGAGTCTTCCAAGTACGCGTCAACTCCATCTTATCAGATGAGTATATTCAGGAGCAAGGCGTTCCCCAGGGAAGTGTATTGAGTTGCGCACTGTTTATCATCAAAGTCAACAACATTATGACCTGCCTACCACCTGCAGTGTCTGGATCGTTATTTGTCGATGACTTTCAAATATCGTGCGCCTCTATTAACATGTCTCTTATCGAAAGACAGATGCAAATTGCAATCAGAAGGATTTCAGACTGGGCCATTCAGAATGGCTTTGCATTCAATACGCAAAAGACCGTGGCCATGCACTTCTGCAGGAAACGTGAGCTTCATAACGACCCTGAGCTTTTTATAAATGGGGCTCAGATACCTATTGTATCAGAAACTAAGTTCCTTGGGGTCATATTCGACCCGAAGCTCACTTTCCTGCCTCATATAAAACATCTGAGATTAAAGTGCACTAAAGCTCTGAATCTTCTGAAGGTGCTTTCTAACACTTCCTGGGGTGCTGATACTACCTCCATGCTACGGATATACAGATGCCTTGTTCGTTCCAAACTTGATTATGGTTCCGTGGTGTACGGATCCGCCCGAAAATCGGTGTTAATACTCCTCGACCCTGTTCACCATAATGGTGTCAGAATCGCATCAGGAGCCTTCCGTACATCACCAATCCCAAGTGTGCTTAATGTATGTGTGGAACGACCTCTGAAACTAAGACGAGACAAGCTGTCTTTAAAATTTTATTTCAAAATTAAAAGTCACTCACGTCATCCTCTCTCACATAATATTTATAATCCATGTCATACAAGACTTTTTAATGCACGCCCTTCTTTTATTCCATCATTTTCATTGCGAATTCAATCAATTCTTACATCCCATCAACTTGATAACTTCAGGATTCATCCTATCACATACACTCATCCTCCTTGGCATTCTCATCACATAAAAGTTGTAAATATTTTTAGTAATTTTAAAAAGTTGGGAACTCCAGATATAGTTTTTACGCAGCTATTTTATTATCACAGACATAACTTTTCTAATTTTAAAGCGGTATATACGGATGGGTCGAAAAGCCAGGGGCATGTCGGAGCTGCCGCAGTCCATGATAATACCATCATGTCTAGAGAACTGCACATTAGCAGCTCCATTTTTACACCTGAGTCCCTGGCTATTCTGTTGGCCTTGCAATATATTTTACAACAAGGTCACGGCCAGTGGATTGTTTATACAGATTCTAAGAGCTGTCTGGATGCATTGAAAAATCCACTGAGCCAAGCCCATCCGTTCATTTTAAATATTTTAAAGATTCATACAACACTTTTATAGAGAGGTTTTAACATTCTTTTTTGTTGGATCCCAGGTCATGTGGGGATCATGGGTAACGAGCGCGCAGACACAATAGCTCGAACTGCAAGTGGACCTAGGAGCACTTGGCTCTGCCCTGACGACGCAAATAAAGCTTGTGACACTGCTCTGTCTCTCACTTGGCAGGCCATGTGGGATGCACAGACAGTTAACAAGCTGCGTTCGCTTCAGCCCTCAATTTCCGGATTCACCCCTGTACAGCAATCCCGGAAAAGGGAAGTGCTCCTGACACGCCTTAGAATTGGTCACACTCGTTATACCCATGTGCATCTTCTGCTGGCAGAAGATGCCCCCACATGCAATGCCTGTGGTGTCATTTTCTCTGTTCTTCACATTTTAAGTGAATGTCCTTGTTTTAACACTATCAGAATGCGACTTTTTAAAATGAATCATCCCCCATTATCAATGATTTTAAGTTCACCACCTCACCAAAATCTATTCTCATTTTTACAAGAAATAGGTTTTTATTGTCTGATTTAAATTTTAGCCTCAACTGTTTTTTAATCTCAATATTTTCAGAAATTTTAATTTTTAGATAACGCACTACTGTTTGGCGCAGCATGGCCCTAGTGAAGCCCTTGTGCCATTAAACCTCAATCAACCAACCAACCAATCATCCCAAGGCGTCATTTCGGAATCGGATCTTCAACATGTTGAAGATTCTGAAATCCTAAAAGAACTCTCTCCCCAAGGGGTTACAAATGTTCGCCGAATCACCATCAAGAGGGATGACAAAATACTAAACACCAAGCATCTTATATTAACGTTTAACTCCTCCAAACTACCTAACAAAATCACAGCTGGTTACTTGAGTTGTCCTGTAAGACCATATATTCCCAACCCATTGCGATGCTTTAATTGCCAAAAGTTCGGGCATTCGAAATATACATGCAGAAGCAAAGTAGAAGTGTGCGCAGTGTGTGGCAGCACTGAACATAAAAGCGAAGGCTGCCAAGCTGAGTCCACCTGCGTAAACTGCACTGGAGATCATCCATCTTTCTCCAGGAAATGCCCAACATACAATAAAGAAAAAAGAATCCAAAAAATAAAAACTCACAATAGCATCTCATACCCGGAAGCAAGAACTATTTATGAAACCACAATAGAAAATTCTATGGCCAAAACAATAATCAAAGAATTGCCTCTAAACCAACACAAGTAAAATCAATAGCCACATAAACAGATATTCATGTACCTAATTCTAAAATGTCCCCCGAACAACTGCTTAAATGTTTTTCCCTGCTCGTCAAACACAGTACCTCTTCATCTCAGACAATCCCAATTCCCGGAAATTCGAATTCTAATAAAAATCCTCCCAAAACTACTGTAAAACCTTTAAAGAACAAAAAACAATCTGAAACTAAACAAACCAGTAAACCCGGAGAAGCTCTAAAAACCAAAATACAATCAAAAATCCAGTCAAATAAACAACAAAAAGTAAAATCAAAGAAAGAGAAATCGGAATCATCAGAAACATCCACTGATGATGAAACCGATGTCATCTCTGGTCTGGAGCCAGATGACATGGAGGTCGACCCAGGCCTCGAGACCCCTGCTCTTCTTCATCCGAGGAGCAAGTCACTAGACCGGCGGATCGGCAATTCTTCCAAGTAACATTCAATATGTTATCTTGGAACTGTCGCGGTTTCCACCACAATTCAGTAGATATAAAACACCTCTTAGATTTACACAAACCTGACTGTTTCTGCTTGCAAGAGACGCTCTTGAAGCCTTTTCAGAGCTCTCTTGTTAGGGGGTACAGTCCATTGCGTAAGGACTATGTCAGCGGTGATAGTGCTAGCGGTGGTGTTGCTGTATTTACATCCAACAGCAGTCCATCCACCCCGCTATCGCTCACGACCACCTTACAAGCTGTTGCCGTTAGAGTCGCTGTAAAAAATAAATTAGTAACAGTTTGCTCAATCTATCTCCCCCCTAATCGTAACATCCGACAATCAGAATTAGACAGGCTTTGTGACCAGCTTCCACCCCCTATTATTTTAATGGGGGATTTCAATGGTCACAGTCCTCTTTGGGGTAGCCCAGACATAAATCAACGTGGCAGACAAGTTGAAAAGTTATTAGACGACTATAATCTTTGTGTCCTCAATAACGGGCAACCAACACATTTCCACACCCCATCGAGGACATTTCACGCCGTCGATCTTACCTTGTGTTCACCATCTCTCCTACATCTATGGTCTTTTCATGTCGGACGGGATCCTTACCATAGTGATCATTTCCCTATCCGACTGGAGATGTTAGGAGTCGATGCTGTTCCCTCTGTTCGTATACCTCGTTTCAAAATAGAATCAGCAGATTGGGAACAGTTTTCTTCCCTCGTCCACTTCTATGACGAGATGGTGAACCAAGATGACATCGATGAAGCTGTTAATTCTATCACCCATGCCATCTTGGAAGCTGCTCGTTTATCCATACCTATGACATCTACCAAGCTACCGAAAACTCCCAAACCGTGGTGGAATAATGACTGTAAAATTGCCCACAAAAAGCAAAGGAAGGCTTGGGGTATCTTTCGCCGATACCCCACTGAAGCCAACCTCATAGCTTTTAAATGTGCTCGAGCTGAAGCTCGCAGGATCCGCCGGCGTAGCCAGAAGGACTCTTGGATGCGTTATGTCAGCACTATAACATCGAATACCTCTTCTAAAAGGGTCTGGAACAAGATTAATAAAATCAAGGGCCAATATCCTAGACACTCTACTTCTATCTTAGAGACTAATCTAGGAATAGTTTCAGATCCTAAAGGTATTGCTGACACTCTTGCTGATTCCTTTGCTAAAATATCTAGCAATTCGAATTACCAAGAGCCGTTTGCCTCTATTAAACGCAAAGCTGAGAAAACTAAATTGAATTTCACATCTACCGCGTTGGAAAACTATAATGCTGATTTTACCATGGCCGAGCTGTTGCGAACTCTTTCCAACACTCGAGGCTCGGCTGTTGGTTACGACGAAATTCATTATAGTATGCTTAAACATCTCCAGCCTTTCCAACTGAAGTTTATTCTCAAGCTGTACAATAGGATCTGGCGGGAAAATAAATTTCCGTCAGCATGGCAACGTGCTCTTGTGATTCCAATTGTCAAGCCAGGTAAAGACCCTAAGAGTCCTTCCAACTATAGGCCTATAGCATTGACTAGTTGCATGTGCAAATTACTTGAAAAATTAGTCAACGCTCGCCTCCTTTTTTATTTGGAAAATAACAATTGTCTCTCTCGGTTTCAAAGTGGTTTCCGTCGTGAATGAAGTACACTTGACAACTTGCTCCTCCTTGAAACATCTATTCGGGAGGCATTTGTCAAGCGGAACCATTTGGTGTCTGTATTTTTCGACATGGAGAAAGCCTATGACCGTACTTGGAGATATGGTATCCTCAGAGATCTACATAATTTAGGTCTCAGAGGAAATTTACCACTCTTTATTGAGAATTTCCTTTCTCGGAGAGTCTTCCAAGTACGCGTCAACTCTATCTTATCGGATGAGTTCATTCAAGAGCAAGGCGTTCCCCAGGGAAGTGTATTGAGCTGCGCACTGTTTATTGTCAAAGTTAACGACATTATGACCTGCCTACCACCTGCAGTGTCTGGTTCGCTTTTCGTAGACGACTTTCAAATATCGTGCGCCTCAATAAACATGTCTCTTATTGAAAGACAGGTCCAAATTGCCATCAGAAGGATTTCGGACGGAGCTAATCAGAATGGCTTTGCATTCAATGCACAAAAGACCGTGGCCATGCACTTCTGCAGGAAACGTGAGCTTCATAACGACCCTGAGCTTTTTATAAATGGGGCTCAGATACCTATTGTATCAGAAACGAAGTTTCTTGGGGTCATTTTCGATCCGACGCTCACGTTCCTGCCTCATATAAAACACCTGAGACTAAAGTGCACTGAACCTTCTGAAAGTTCTGTCTAACTCTTCCTGGGGTGCTGATACCACCTCCATGTTACGGATATACAGATGTCTTGTTCGTTCCAAACTTGATTATGGTTCTGTGGTGTACGGATCCGCCAGAAAATCGGTGTTGACGCTCCTTGACCCTGTCCACCACCAAGGTGTCAGAATCGCGTCTGGAGCCTTCCGTACATCACCAATTCCAAGTGTACTTAATATATGTTTGGAGCAACCTTTGAAACTGAGACGAGACAAGCTGTGTTTAAAATTTTATTTTAAAATTAAAAGTCACCCAAGTCATCCTCTCTCTCATAATATTTATAATCCATCTCATACGAGACTTTTTAACTCACGCCCATCTTGCATCCCATCATTTTCATTGCGAATTCATTTAATTCTTACATCTCATAATATTGATAATTTCAGGATTCGTCCTCTCACATTCACACAACCACCTTGGCATCCTCATAACACCAAAGTTTTAAATGTATTTAGTAATTTTAAAAAATGTGAAACACCAGATGTAATATTTAATCATCTGTTTTATTACCATAGACATATCTTTTCAAATTTTAAAGCAATGTATACAGATGGGTCGAAAAGCCAGGGACATGTCGGAGCAGCTGCAGTTTACGACGATAACATCTTCTCACGTGAGCTGCATCAAAGCTGCTCCATCTTTACAGCTGAGTCCCTGGCTATCTTCTTGGCCTTGCAATATATTTTACAGCAAGGCCATAGCCAGTGGATTATTTATACAGATTCGAAGAGCTGTTTAGATGCGTTAAGTAATCCACTCAGCCAGACCCATCCTTTTATTTTAGATATTTTAAAGATTCATTCAACACTTTTAGATAGAGGTTTTAATGTTCTTTTTTGTTGGATCTCAGGTCATGTGGGGATCATGGGTAACGAGCGCGCAGACACAATAGCTCGAACTGCAAGTGGACCTAGGAGCACTTGGCTCTGCCCTGACGACGCATATAAAGCTTGTGACACTGCTCTGTCTCTCACTTGGCAGGCCATGTGGGATGCACAGACAGCTAACAAGCTGCGTTCGTTTCAGCCCTTAATATCCGGATTCGCTAATATACAGCAATCCCGGAAAAGGGAAGTGCTCCTGACCCGTCTTAGAATAGGCCACACTCGTTTTACCCATGTGCATCTTCTGCTGGCAGAAGATGCCCCCACATGCAACACCTGCGGAATTGTGTTCTCTGTGTTCCATATTTTAAATGAATGTCCAGCTTTTAACGCCATCAGATTGAGACTTTTTAAAATGAATCATCCTCCATTATCATCTCTTTTAAGTTCACCCCCACATGAAAATCTTTTTAGATTCTTACTTGAGATTGGCTTTTATTACTTGATTTAGAATTTTATTTCAAATCTTTTACCCTTTGTTGATCTCAATATATTTTTAATCATTTATTTTTAACATGGTTTATTTAGATAAATTTGTTCGGCGCAGTATGGCCCACGTGAAGCCCTTGCGCCAGAAAATCGAACCAACCAACCATCCTAGTTTTTCTTTTATCTTTTGTTTTGGCGCAGTATGGCCCTTGTGTTGCCTTTGCGCCATAAAAAGCCTAAACAAACAAACAATCAAAGCAGTGCATCACCAAGGCATTCGTATTTGTTCTGGAGCTTTTAGGACGTCCCCAGTAGATAGTTTACTATCATTAGCATTTGAACCCTCATTGGAGTCTAGACGACAGAGACTTTCTCTTAATTATTTCTACAAGATTAAAAGTAATCAATCTCATCCAATGCTTAACAAAGTTATAAATCCTGTATACAGCACTTTATTTTCCAACAAACCATCTTGCATTCCAACTTTTGCTTTTAGAATAGGGGAAATTTTAAGCTTTTATGATATTGAGGACTTTCCTGTTCTTTGCAGAGGAGATGCACCTCCACCTTGGACTGATACCAATATAAATTTTGTTCATGATTTTGATCATTTGCATAAATCATCTACCCCACATTACATCTTTACTCAGCTTTTTTATTTTCATAGACAATGTTACAAAGACTTCTGCGCAGTTTTTACGGATGTATCCAAATCCAATGATTATGTTGATGCAGCTGCTGTTTTAATCAATCAAACAATCACAAAGAGACTTCAGGCCATTTGCTCTGTATTTACCTCAGAAATTTATGCAATAAATATGGCATTGATGGCAATTTTTAATTTCACAAGTAAAAAATTTATTATCTATACGAATTTAGGAGTTGCATTGAGGCCTTACAAAACATTTCTTTTGAGAGCCATCCCTTGGTATTACATACTGTAGAGTTGTGGGAGAATCTCAAACAGCGATCAGTTGAGATTTCTTTTTGTTGGATACCGGGCCATGTTGGCATACATGGAAATGATCTCGCTGACTTTGCAGCGAAAAACATTCGCTTTGTATCAGACAAATTTGTCTCACTAAGTGATGCGAAACACGCAATAAAACAAACTCAAGAAAAGGTGTGGGAGCTGCAATGGAAGAAACAGATATATAATAAACTATTTTCAATCAAACCATCCATTAAAACTTTTAAACCAACATTTTTAAACAGACACAAAGATGTTATTTTAACGAGACTTAGAATTGGTCCTACAAGCTTTACGCACAAGTATCTTTTATGTAATGAACCAGCACCGACTTGCTCACAGTGTAGTTGCCTTTTATCTGTTAATCATATTTTATGTATCTGTCCAAATTTTAATATATCTAGACTAAAGCACTTTGGTACTACTAATTTAACATTAAAAGATTTACTATCAGACGAACCACATCCGAATTTGTTTTCGTTTCTGCATAACATTGGTTTTATTAACCTAATTTGACTTGATTCTTTTTGAATAGATACTGTAACGCCTTTATA
This sequence comes from Linyphia triangularis, assembly GCA_963978545.1. Classification (NCBI taxonomy): domain Eukaryota; kingdom Metazoa; phylum Arthropoda; class Arachnida; order Araneae; family Linyphiidae; genus Linyphia; species Linyphia triangularis. The sequence continues at coordinate 35,976,264 of OZ021730.1, forward strand.
GAATCGTAAAAGACAGTATGTTTGGCGCAGCTTAGCCAATCCTGGCTCTTGTGCCTTTAAAATCCATACAACCAACCAACCAACCGTTCTATCCTGGCATTCCCATCAAATTGTTGTTTTGAATATATTTAACAATTTTAAAAAAGTGACATACCAGACAGAATTTTTACAAATTTATTTTACTATCATAGATGTAATTTTTCCAATTTTAAGTCAGTATATACGGATGGGTCTAAAAGTCAGGGGCATGTAGGAGCTGCTGCAGTTCACGACAATATCATCGTGTCTCGAGAACTGTACCTTAGCAGCTCCGTTTTTTCAGCTGAGTCCCTGGCTATTCTCTTGACCTTGCAATTTATTTTAAAGCAAGACCATGATCAGTGGATTATTTACACAGATTCCAAAAGCTGTTTAGACGCACTAAATAATCACCTCATTTCAACTTCAATGAATTCTCCCCACATTTCAACGAGGTTGCGGGTTCGAGTCCCGTGTTGGCATGGGTGTTTGTAAATGTATGTTGGCTTGTCTAATGACGAATGTTTCGGCGCATTATAGCCCTCGTGTTGCTGACGGCGCCAGATTATCTGAAAAACAACCAACCCTACATTTCAAAATGTTCAGTTTACCAAAATTTTCTCATGGTTTTATCTAGTTCTTCTAAAGTTAAGCCACAATGAACAACTGGACTGCTATCCACTTCCATCCACACTCCCCCCCCCCCCCCACACAAAAAAAACTAAATACTGAGTTCTGCAACATCAGCTCGGAACCCAGCTGTTTCAATCTGCCAGGTTTTAAGAGCTGAAGAAACACTTGAGCTCCCAATAATATATCCATTTCTCCTGGTTTATTAAAATTTTCATCTGCCAACTTTATGTTTTCTAATTCCAGATGACTTATTTCAAAATGTTACGTGGGAGCAAAATCCGTTATGTTTGAAACAACTAACAGTTCTATATCTCTTTTATTGCTACCATCCCGATTAGAAATCTTGGTTTTTATTGAGATATCCACAGCAAAGGTAGCGTTATTTAATCCAGAAACCAAGACTCTCTGTTTGTTTAGTTTTATCTCTAATTTTTAGATACAAAGCACGACGGACTACCATCTTGCGCAGCGTAATACCTCCCAAACATATCTGCCACTTGTATCATAGCGGTACTCGGGAAAATTAATTTAGAACCTAGATCCTTAGCGTTTGTCGCATCAAACGTTTTAACTTCAGTCTGATTAAGATTATTTTCCCTTGGACTAAATACCTGAGCACCGGGGTTTTAATTTGCTACCCTCTGCAGTACATGATTTTCAGCAACTGCTGCAGGTCTATTATCATCAAAGTGTTCCAAAAATGTAAATAAATGTTGTGTTTCTTTTCGAAAACACCGCAGTGTAGCCCAGACTTACAAGAGGAGACTGCCGACCAAACGGTAAAGTGGTTAGAGTGCTGGCTTCTAGACCGCGAGCTTACGGGTTCGAATCCTGTGTTAGGCATGGGTGTTTGTAAATGTATGTTGGCTTGTCTAATGACGAATGTTTCGGTGCATTACAGCCTTCGTGTTGCTGACGGCGCCAGATAATCTGAAAACAAACAACCTACCAATTTTCAGAGTTGTGACTATAAGGGAAGTGGGATATTCGAGTTTGGAATGTTTAACCCCTTTTCCACCCCTTAAAGTGGGTTAATCAAGCTCGGAATAGCTTAACTTTTCTATGTTTGTCTTTGTTGATATTTTTACCAATTTTTAGAGTGGTGACCATATGGGAAGTGGTACATTCGAATATTCCTCGTTTGGAACGTTTAACCCCTTTTCGACCACTTAAGGGGTCTCAGGACCCTTAACTTTTAAAATTATCGATTTTTTGAAAAAAATATATGTTATGAGCCATTTTATTCTGAATATTTTGGTACCAAAATTATGAAGATACTCAAATTATTTGCGAAGTTATTCGAAAAAGTTTAAACCAACATTTAGAAATCAGTCGATGCCACGCCCACTTATTGTTAGCAGACGATACAATTTCAAGCTTATAGTATGTTTCATTTCACTTTTAATCTACATGCAAAGCCTTTGCTAATATTATTTTAATGTTTGTAAACAAGCAGAAGGTATACAACTAAACTTTAGAATTACTTGCTGGTTATTTAATGTTATTATTTTGTTTTGGAGCGCGTGTTTTGGACTGTTCTTTTGAGGATTCGATTTTGTTTTGATTCCGAAAGCTTTTTAAAGTCATGAAAATGCGAGTAAATTATCATTAAAAGAGATCATGAGGACAGCGGTCGAAAAAGAAGAAGTTTAACGGTAATAAATATGCTTACAAAATGTAAATAGTAGCAGTACAACATTCATCAAAGTGCATGCTTCTAAAAGCTTATCAGCAAAAAAAAAAAAAAAAATGCCTTCTGCTAACTCTATCATAGAAGAATGATGATATTTCCACTGAATTTTGTGGATATAGAATTGTTGATATTTTTATGTTTGATAATTTAAAAAACTGTTTGTAGTTTTTTGTATCATAGACATATAAAATTCTCTGAGAAATCAACAAGTACACAGTTACAGTACTCTACTTACACAGTCACGTGTGTTCATTGTACTTCTGAGGCTTCATTTAAATCTTGTTCAATGATTGGCCCAAATAAAAACATTCCAGAAATAAATTGACTTTAGCCATGAGATATTGTGGAGCTGAAATGACTTCTCTTCAAACATTCTGCAACGTGATAAGTTTATCAACACCCATTTAAAAAAAATCATATGCTATATCAACAAAAATTTGACTGAGGTCATCCAGGTAGTTGCCGAAGACTCTTTGAAACAGGCTGCGTCTGATGAAATTTCCCTTAATGACAACAATAGTTCCGTTGCTATTAGTGGGGATAGTAGTCGAGGCCACATGTCGCTTGTCGGTGCCTGTGTGTTGATTGACAGTGATTCGGGTAAAGTCATTGATGTCAAGGTAATGTCGGCACATTACAAAGGATGCCAGTTGTACAAAGGTTGTAAATTTGGACCCAGATATAAATCTTGGATTTCAAAGCACAGATCATTTTGTACTAAAAATCATGTTTGGATCTGCAGGAAAGATGGGGGTCGATGGAATCTTTCGGAGATCGGAAACTGAACGAGGGTTGAAGTGTAAAGAGTACAAGACATCTGCGGCTGTTTCAGAAAGCAAACAATGTGGGATAGATTTTAAAATTAAGATAGTAGAATACGTGGGCCACATACAGAAAAGAATGGGTACTCGTTTACGAAAAATGAAGTCAGTTCTTGTAAATAAGAAATTTTCAGATGGCAAAACTATAGGCGGCAAAGGTCAACTAACAGAAACCAACGTCAAGAAACTGACTTCATACTACGGGAATGCTATAAGGGACAATTCAATTAGCGTTAATGACGAGGCAATCTATTTCGGCTGTATGGGCTCATACAGGCAGCTCTGACCAAGAGCTTATACTCTGGGTTTGCCCGAAAGGTGAAAAGACTTGGTGTAAGTATAACATTGCAGAAGCTAACGGTTAACTGAGGGTTTTTAAGCATAAGAACACTTTACCTTTGGCCGTTATTGACACTATTAAACCCGTTTTTAAAGATATATTCCAAGTGGTTCTATTATGGTAATGCCTTGGCGGTCGAACACAGAAAACCAATGAATCCATGAATTCTCTCGTATGGAAGTATAGTTCGAAAGTTATTGGGCCGTGTATAACAGTAACTAAGCTAGCTGCATATTCAGCTTCCTGTATATATAATGGTGAAGAGAAGTCAACATTAGCTAACTTGAAAGTTTTAGACTTAAAATATACAAAAAAATATTTATAACTACTACTTGTATTTCACATAGCAAACGCGTGTCGCTGTGGCTGAAAAAAGAGCCAGCAGTGCTTTGTTAGAGGCTCGGAAAGCCAAAAAACTAAAAAATGCTGTAATAAATGAGTCTCTGTAGGTGAAGGAAGGAATGGCTTATGGTACAGGAGAATTTGATTAGGTAATTAATCTCATTTTATTTACTTTAGGTAAAATTTTAACTTTAACTTGATTTTTCTCAAAATGTAAATTTCTAGTTTGCGCGCATGATTTAAAAAAAAGTATTTATTGTATGAACTTGAAATTTGTTGCAAATGTTCTTTATAACTTACTCTATAACTTATACTTCAATTTGGGAAGATTTTTATTTACAAAAAAAAATTGGAGCATTTTTGTGTGAAAATTTTTCGAAAAAATTAATTTTTTGAATTTTTATTTAAATAAAAAATACTTAAGCCTTATAAAATATACTAAAATGATGTATAACTTCTAGGTAGCTATTGTATGGGTTATTTGAAACCAATTTGAGACACTTTGGGTCATTATTTATTTCATAATCATGCGCGCAGCAAATTGCATTTTTTTCTGATTATTAAAAATTTTATGATTTACATTTCCAAATATATATAATAATTATTTGAATGCTGTTTAAGTTTAAGGGTGATGTAAATAACAATAGTGTAAAGTTTCAAATGTAAAAAACCAGAACCTTAAACTTTGCTTGGTTAAAAAGTTATATTGACTCGAAAACTGAGATTTCTCATATGCCTGCAGAATTTTTTAAGGGTACTGAGACCCCTTAAAGTGGGTTAATCGAGATAGGAATAGCTTAATTTTTCTATGTTTGCCTATGTCGACATTTGCACCAATTTTCAGAGTTGTGGACATGTGGGAAATGATACATTCGAATATCCCTCGTTTGGAACGTTTAACCCCTTTTCGACCCCTTAAAGTGGGTTAACCGAGATCGGATTAGCATGCTTTTTCTATGTTTAACATTGTTGGTATTTAAGCCAATTTTCAAAATCGTGGCCATGTCGGAAGTGGGACATTCGAATATTCCTCGTTTGGAACGTTTAACCCCTTTTCGAGCCCTTAAAATGAGTTAATCGAGTTCGGAACAGCTAACTTTTTCTATGTTTACTATTGTTAATATTTGTACCAATTTTTAGAGTTGTGACCAAATGGGAAGTGGGATATTCGAATGTCCCTCGTTATGAACGTTTAATCCCTTTTCGATCCCTTAAAGTGGATTAATCGAGATCGGAATAGCTTACTTTTTCTATTTTTACCATTGTTGATATTTGTGCCGATTTTCAGAGTTGTGACAATGTGGGAAGTGGGAGAATTATTGATGAGTGAGTGAGTGAGTCAGTGAATGAGTGAGTGAGGGATTTTCCTTATATATAGAGAGATTATCTAGACCATTTTTTTTTTTTTTTAATTAAAAATGATTAAAACGTTCTTTAACGAGGTTCAAGTTCGCATCGTGTAGACGCATTTAGCAGCTATACGCAATGTCACTGACCCTTTTCCTTTTTCACGTTTATGTAAATACCGTCGGCTGTCAGACACTTAAGAAATTATTGCAAAATGACACAACCCCAACGGGTTTGATGGGGATGTAATTTGAGTACACTGCAGCGAGGCGAAGGGGGTGGCAGAAATGTAAGCAAGTGCTTTCTCGCCCTCCCACATTCAGTTCAGTGTTAGTTTCCATTTGACGTTGTTGCCGACCAAACGGTGTAGTGGTTAGCGTGCTAGCTTCTAGACCACGAGGTTGCGGGTTCGAGTCCCGTGTTGGCATGGGTGTTTGTAAATGTATGTTGGCTTGTCTAATGACGAATGTTTCGGCGCATTATAGCCCTCGTGTAGCTGACGGCGCCAGATAATCTGAATACAACCAACCATTTGACGTTGTTAGTTTGTCGCTTTTCTTTCTTTAAACTATGGAGTGCAGTTTGAGGAGTAGTAGTGGAAGCATTTATTTAATTGGCAAAGTTAATCATCAGATAACAGGAAGTAAGTTGCCATCAAACCAACAGGTTTTATTAGTCTTGTTTTACAACATACGAGAGGTGAACTTGACTCTCAGTGAAAGTGCAAAATTAGTCGCCCAGGAGTGCCTTATATTTTGGGTGAAAGGTAGAATTCCTACAAGAGCTTTGCACCATTGTGAAAAGAAAATTATAGAGCTGCATTCAGAGTGGCGCAATCTGCAAAAGAATTCCCATAGATTGACAGATGCTTTCAGAGAACGAGAACAGAAGTTTACTCAGAATTTAAATGATCTATTTGATGCAAATGCTCATGCAAATGCCTTAGAAATTATTTAAATAAACGAAAATAAGCTTTTTTAAATAGAACAATGAAAACCAGGACGTCAAGGATGTCTTTGGAGGTGTAAATAGAAATTTGGCGAAAAAAGAGGAAAGAGCTAGAGTTAGAAATGCGAAAGAGGAGGAAAGGCAAGTCAAAATCTCCACAGATCCAAATAATCCACAAGCCATGGAAATTATGGATACTTCTTCTAGCGATTCAAGTAATACTAGTATTCCTAACATAATAGACAACCCAGAAATAGAAAACTTACTGAAGAATGTGTGTAAAAGAGGAAGGAAGATTATTATGACTCTAAAACTAGTCGCTGCTCTCGACAGATGTCAACTGAGTCAGAGATTCTGTATTTGCTCTCGAAGCTGCAGCTGAATCCTTGGGTCACAATGTCGAGGATTTGGCTATCAATCGCAGTTCAATTCAACGGTGTCATGAAAAGTTAATAAAGATGCAAGCAAAAAGGATAAAAGACCTGTTTAAAGACTATATTTGTAACTGTTCACTGGGATGGTAAGCTGCTTCCTGCCTTAAATGTAAGATATTCTAAAACTGAAAGACTTCCATTTATCATAACTTATTAAGATCAGGAACAATTGCTTGGTGTGCCTACATTGCTAAATTCAACTGGAGAAGAACAATCACGGGCTGTTTGGAATGCTTTACAAGATTTGGGTTTGAAAAACAAAGAACAAATACTTTGTTCTGATACCACAGAATCTAATACGGGCCGTTATAATGGAACTGTTATTCGCTTGGAACATCTAGCTGGAAGAGAAATGCTTTATTTCCCTTGCCGTCATCTCATCTATGAGTTGGTGTTACAGAGCGCGTTTAAAAATGAAAAAGCTCATGTTACAAGCAGTCCAGATATGGAAGTATTTAAAATACTGAGAACAAAATGGAAATCTATAAATAAGTAGAATTTTCATGACGGAAAAGAATATCTACATGAGGCTTTCTGCAACAATGAAGTTGAAGAAACGGTCGCTCTTTTTAAAAGAATGTTACAAGAAAAAGATTTAGAACATGATTATAGGGAACTCATCGAATTGAGCGTTATATTTTTGGGGACAAATGTAGACTCTGAATTAAAAATAAGACCACCTGGAGCTTTGCACCATGCAAGGTGGATGGCAAAGGCTATTTATTCCATCAAAATGTTTTTCTACCGTTTTGAATTGCTTCCCAGCCCAAGTGACGTCACTAGCATGAAGGATATTTGTTTATTTCTAGTGAAAATAAACGTAAAATCATGGATGAACGTTTCAGCAGTAATAGGAGATGATTGTTCTTGTAGGAGATGATTTAAGATTTTAATGGACTCTTAACTGTAAATGAGGAACAAAAAGAATTTGTTTTGCAATGTATGAACGACCACCGCAAGCAGTACCCTGATTGTAAAAAAGAGACATTAAAACGAAAATACCAATAAAAAGTGCTAAAATTTTATTGGTGAATGTTAGATTTCATTTATTTGTTGAAATGTATCGTTATTGTGTAACGTTTTTAATTTTATTTACGAGAAATTTTTTTTTTTTTTTTTTTTTTATTTTGTGTGCATTTTTAGTGCCCAGTATACCAAACTTCAATTCAATGTCGATCATATTGATATTAATGTATTTAAATAAAATTTTTAACATTATCATAATAGATCATTAACGAAAAAATTAAGGGGGGTTGCGAAGAAAACGGATAATTTTTTTTTCACAAATTTTATCATTTTTTCCAACTTGAGGCTCATTGCGGCACGGGTTAATATTAATTTATCGGTATAAAATTTTGTGTACTATTAAAATAGGCCAAAAGGGAAAAAATGAGGGGTTGAGAAAAAAATCGGACGAAATTTCATTTTTGACCCCATACAAGGACCACCCTAATACACATACAACTTCGGATACATCGATAACTCAAACACACAAGTGCTCAGCTTCTTTCTAAACAGCATCCGAAATTTGACTGATTTTCGATTTTACACCACAGTCTTATTTTTATTGGTGCTCTTGGGAACTTTCTCGAAAAATCCAGTCAACCGGTCACGTGACGGAAAGGTCTCGAAATTTCTTGATTGATTTAAATGTTGCCACTTTTTTTCTAAACTGTATTATCGCTGTTAACAAATAAAATAAAATAGAACTTTAAAAGAATACGTCACTATTTACAATTATATACAGAAAATTTGAGTAACAATACTGTCACCCAATAGCCAATAGGGAATGTCTCTCCATTTACAATTCGCATTGCTGAAATTGCACACAGTGATATTTCGCAAATTTATTAGGTACTGCTACATTTTTGGTCCACTCACACACGTTTTCGAGATCGAGATAGGTTTTGTAAACAAAGAGAAGTAAGAAAAAGTCACTTTCAAACAATTTTGGAAGTTTGAGAGAAATACCCATTTATCGTTTATAATTATAAATGTATCCATATTAAATACCTATAAACTAGCGAACCTGAAAAAAAAAAAAAAAAAAAACTAAAATAAATGGCACTTTTCGATAGCAAAATATACACAGATAATAACAGATAGCTCAATAATAATTTCTTAATTAATCACAGACAAATTTTAAAGTTTTATATACTAGGGGGTTCTGCCCCCTGATCAATTAGGTTTGCACATCCCTGCAGATCACTTAGCTCGCAGATTGGTGACGCAATTGCTATCGCAATCTTTGGGCTACTAGTAAATTCTCGCAAACCTGGGAGATTGCTTTAGAATCTCACAAATATTCTAAAATAGAATAAAGTAAACTTAATCAAATTAAAGAATTCTACATTGTAATTCAATTTGTGTGGTGAAAAGATATTTTATTGAATTACAAAAGGCTTAGTAATTTAACAACTGATCGTGTTGAGTATGAGGATATGGTACGAATAAACACTTAATAACATGAGAGATTCCCTCAGAAAAAAATTTGCACCTGACATATAGAAAATCGTAAACAAAACATTTTGGTTCAAAGCGCAAGATTCTACGATAATTAGAACCGAAGATAAAGCCATCGTTCGGATTTTTGTTTGGGTGCTGTACAACGGATAAAAGCACAATGTCAAACATTTGTCATTACGGATATTCTCACGCCATCTAGTGTTATACGTAGGGCACTCTGTAAATTCAATTAGGAAACAAAGGCTCTTAATCGCTATAAAATGTTGACCGGCCGACAGGATTTCTTGCAGGTGGGTGCTAAGCTTCTAAAGTTTATGTTCAAACAATATTTTTTCAAAAAAGAGTATTGGATTTCATACGGAAATATTAATAAATTAATTTTAAATTTAAGTGAATAATTAAGACCTATACTCTTTTTCCCTATAAATTTTACCACCTTTTATTTTTTTTTATATTAGAAATTTCAAAAATTGAAACGGTGCCTGTCAAATGGGCCTATCAATGGTGAGAATATTTAGGATGTACTGAGGAAAAAGAAGAATTGCCTAAGATGTTTTTGTTTTTTTTTTCGTTCTTTTTTTTTCTTGTTTTTCCGCTGTAATCTTTGTTTATAGTTGTAGACGATCAGTGGGTATTGTCGGTATACTTTCTATAAGTACCAAAAACTGTTTCTCTCTCTCTCTCTCTCTCTCTCTCTCTCTCTCTCTCTCTCTCTCTCTCTCTCTCTCTCTCTCTCTCTCTCTCCCCTTTCCCTCAATTTTATATGCTTGCAATATCAATCACTATATGTCGTAAACGTGCATGAGGGGACAACAAAGATCAATGAAATGTCGCCTTTGTTTGTAATTTAGGCAATGTAAAATAAAATTCGAACTTGGGTGTCGAACTTCTGGTCGGGAATTCTGGTTGAAGCAAATATTTGACAAATTGAAAGAATTTTTCACAATCTCACCTCCCTAATTATACATAATTATATATATGTACTCCTGTTAAGTGGTACTCAAACACCGGACGATTGCGTACAAATCGTCTGCTGAGCTACCGATTAAACGCTAATTAGAATCGAAATGGAAAAGCATTCAATTTGTCCTTTTTATACCATTATCAAATGAGTTACAACGTGATGGTGTTTTAGAAACAATTTCAGCACTCACATAAAAAGTAAAATTGGCTTATCTGTCGAGTGACATTTTTCCCCAAGGAAAATCTTGGGAATAACGCAGGTGGTTTTGTTCTAGCTATCTTCAGACATGATACCGGAATTATTATTATTTTTTTTTTACTAATCGGGTATTTTGATTGTTTCCCCCTTTGCCAAAATAGTTCTGGTAGAGCAGGGAATACATTGAACGTTTGAAAGTAAGTTCTGATTTTTTTTTTTTTTATTATTTTTTTTTTTACATGTTTCGTTAATGGTTTTGTAAGTTCTTTACCGCTGGCGGGGAAAATAGAAAGCCAAGAGTAAAATAAAATAACCATAAAAACAAAGTTTTTAATATAAATCCTTTAAATGCATTGCCATTTTTTATATTCATTAATATAACACCGTTTCTGGTGTCAGCGTGTTCTTGGTGTTTGCATCTAATTTTAAATATTAAAAACATCTCTATCAGCAAAATATGCGGCAAACTAATTTCAAAATTTATTCATTAAGAATGAAAGTGAAGTTGGTTATAAGTATTCCATAAAAAGGACATCTTAGTGACAGTGACAGCTTCCAAAATTTGATGGAATGCATTGTCATCGACATCGAATCTATCTGCCAAGTTTCAGCCCGATTGGATGACAGAAAGGGGGTTAATTAACCCTTCGCAGATTTGCCTGCCATCGACATGCACAGCCACATTCTTACATACAAAATCAAAGTTAATATAAGGGATTTTAAATTTAAAAAAAAAAGTATTATTTCTTCTTGAACAGTACACACACACAAAAAAAAACGAACGATGGCTATATCTTCGGTTCTAATTATCGTAGAATCTTGGTGCTTGAACCAAAGGGATTTGTTTTTGATATGTTATTTGCTTAATACAATTTTTTTTTTTCCTTTTTAGGAGGCTGGTTACTAAGTAAATTTAACTCTAATTTCGAAAATTTCAATACGAACCCCTATTTTTTATCTTTTTATTCGATTTAGAATACTTCACTTACTCTAAATACTAAATTTCAGTTCATGATATTGAAAAACACGTAATGAGTAAAAATGTTTTGGCCTATCTTCAGGGAAAATCTTAGTATTAAGCAGCGTATTTTTAAGGTCAGGAGGAAGCGGAGTGTTACAGAAGATTATAAAAATACAGGTATTAGTCTAAAATTACACGTTACCTACTTGGATTTGTAGTGTCATGTTTAACAACAGATTCATACGAAAACGGTTAAGTTACTCAAAAGTAACACAGTTTATTAACAAGTTTAAAGATGTGCCAACTTCGCTCAAAGAAAATTATAAATCAGAAACTATAATTACAGAAATATAACGTATACTACTGTTGATTCAAAAATTAAAAAATACTAAATTTACGCATTTGTAAACAGTATTCAATAAAAGGTCATTATTTTTTTTTTATATACAGAAACGTTACACTGTAAACACAAATGTAATAAGAATGATTAAATTGTTTATTATATGCAATTTAATTTTTAATAATTTATTATTTATAAATCAATGTGTAAGTGTTTATTAAATATAATTTAATTTGTGATTGTTTGTTAAATGTAATTTAATTTGTAAGTGTTTATTAAATATAATTTAACTTGTGATTGTTTGTTAAATGTAATTTAAATAATTCCTATAATTAATTTCGAAAGTACGAACATTTTCTTTTAACAGTCTCGTATTATCCACCCAATAATTTTTACCATCTTTCGGAAAATTAGCGACTAACTATTAACAAATAATAAAACATGTTTTTTTTTCCATATATATTTTTAATATAATCAATATCTATCAATACAAAATTGTTTGATTGCTATAGAATAATCTGACAATGTTAATATATTTTTTATTATAGACTGAGAGGCGATTGCAATTTTTGGACCCAATCGAACATCATTCTGAATTTTTTTATAGAAATTGGAGAAAAGTGAGTGGATTACGAATCCACTGGTCTGCCGTGGCAAAAATGGCTGAAACTGGTCAAAAATCGACTTTTAATAAGTTGAACTAAATCCATTTGCCAAATGCGCCATAGCTTGCCAAATAATGAGCATTTTTTTATTATTTGGTAATCCTCACTCTTTAATTTTCATTTAAGAAGGTTGCAGACGATTCGGATTTGTGGCTATGGCTTACTTGCATATTTCACAAATGATCCAAATTGGCAAGAAACATTACGCCACTGATGACGTAACTGATGTCGCCAATTTGGCTTTCTTTTAAGAGATACAAATTTTCCGGGCCAGAGATCAGAAATCGTTTGCGCTTTTTGTCATTGAAAATCAAAATGCAGTAGGTTGCCAGACGAAAAAGTTTGTTCTCTTTTTGGCAAGTTACGACATATTTGACAATCGGATTTTAGTTCAATTCTTTCCAAGTCGATTTTTTAATCAGTTTCGGACATTTTTACCACGGCAGAACAGTGGATTCGTAATCTACTCACTTTTCTCCAATTTCTATAAAAAATTCAGAATGATGTTCGACAACCCTAACGACAAACCCTTTTCAAAAACTTAAGTGGTATGATCATGAAATCTACACGTTTTTTTTTTTTTTTTTTTTTTTTTTAAAGAAAAATTCCTGGTTACTTGAAATTTTGAAAAGCTTCTCCTCACCTCTTATTTATGAACTCGAAATCTGCTGATTTATTCCGATCTTAAAGAAATTTTGATCATGTGATCTTGGACACAAGGTTCTTGAAAAGGGATTCCTTATTCTAGAAAAAGATTCTTGACACTTCGTAAAAGCCACCCCTGTCCTTTTCCATCTTTTAATACAATAGTTGAAAAAAAAAATTCAGTGGAATGCCAAACCTCAAGAAAACTTTACTTAGGAATGGCATTGGTCTGCAAATGAAAATTTCTCTATTTTGTTTAAAAAATTAAATAATTCCAAATATGTTTTTTTTTTTGTTTTGTTTTTTTTTTTTGATTGAAAAAAAAAATATTCTAATGAGAGATTTATTTTTACTGATTAGAGATTAAAATACCTTTAAAACACTATCCCAAAATAAGTGATGTTTAAAAATACTTTTTAACATACAGTATAAGTATATCCCAACAAAAGCATCTCTGTAATAAAACGCCGATTTCAATGAATAGCAATGGCCGTGAAAAGTATTGGGATCTAAAGTAGAGACAAGTTTAACGCTGGTTTAAACTACGGGCAATGAAAATTAGAAAAATTTCCCTCTTTAAGTCAAAATTCCCCTTCATAGGCTACCTCAATATCCAGTTACAAAAATGTTCGTAACATTTAGCCATTACATATTCTGGATAACTTTTTTGACAGTGTCGGTGCTACAACAGCGAGTAATGGCAGTCGCATAAAAAATTTTGTAGCTAGATATTGAGGTCTATGAATGGAGATTTTGATTTTCAAAAGAAAATCCTGCTAATTACCAATTTTCATTGCCCGTAATTTACAACAACGTTAAACTTGGCTCTACTTTAGATCTCAATACTTTTCAGGGCCATAGCTATTGCATAAAAAACTTGGCGCTTTTCTTACAGAGATGTTTTTGTTGGGACTTCATTTCTTTTAATACGGCACTAATTTTAAATTTACTACTTATTTTGTATACCAATAGCTAGTTTAAAAATGTTTAGTTTCGATAATTTTAAAACTTGCAAAGAAACTTCCTGGGTTGAAAGAGTTATGTATACATCTTTTTTTGAACTTATTATACAGTCGACTGTAGACGAAGTTTTTGTTATCGGTGAACTACGAGAACTCAAGGATTCGACTACTTTATTCTTTTAATCTAAACCATTATTTGGTTTTAAGAATGTTAAAAAAAAAAAAAAAAAAAAAAAAAAAAAACATTTGCAACCAACTCTAATTAGCAGGATTTTTCTAAAATTCAATTTACCGGACCACAGTCCACGAAGTACTTAGGTATTCAATGTGAATGATGATAATATAAAATTATTCTAAATAAATAGTTTATTCAGATTTGCAAAAAAAGTTGTCGAATAGAAAAAAAATCAACAATTAGCGATCATTTCGTAGACGATAATACCTAGTTCTAGCTTTACTAGAAGTACTTTAGTAATTTGATGATCATTAAGTGAGTGTCTGAGTGGGTCTTCAAATTTGATTATTTCGAATGTAATTGAAGACTTGAAACTTAGAGCTCTTACTAAAGTGGCTAACAGCTATCCGTAAAAAAAATTTCAGTTCTCAGGTATTCTGTAATGTGCAGATACGTGAGGAACAACATGCTGCTGAATTACTTCCAGTAAAAGGGGTCTGACAGTGAACTTGACATATGCCCTGCCGTGCTCCTACTTACAAATAACGTCTTACACTTGAAGAGACTGCATACTAATTATGAATTTAACTTATAAAATTGTATTATTAAATGAAAAAGTGATCTTCTGATGCTAGTGAAATTAAGCAACTGTACTTTGGTCCCAATTATCAGTCTTGTTCTCGAATACAAATAGATTATAAATATATGACTTACAAATGATTGTTTGATGTTGTATTTCGGTTCGACTTTAAAACCCTACGTGCAAAAATATAGAAAAGAGGCCAGGCATGTTGGATACCTGATTTTGTGTATTTTAATTGGTTCATGGTGATAACTACATGTTTGAACTGATCATTAAGTAGGATTTCTCCTGTTGCCCCTTCTCGTACAATTCGTTACGATCTCATTGCAAATACGAGAAATTGAGTTACAATTTGCACATTGTACACTTACAAATATATCAGTGAAATCAGCTTAAAAACCTATGAGGTTTTCAATTTCTCCTTATTTTTTGTCGCCTTGTTGACAATAATCAAATTGCGACAGAAACTCTTCGAAATGAATCCAACATCCTTACGTACAGAATTATTAGACGATAACAAAAAAAAAACTAATTTGCTGATGGGATATCATAAAAGTTTCTATTGAAATGGAACAGATGGATCCTGTTGGTCCAACCTTTAGAATATGGCAGACAAAGTTGTATTAAAAATTATATCTTTTATTATTTTTCACTTTAAAATATTTTTTAATTTTTCGTATTTTCAAAAGGACAAAAAGAATTTTCCTAAACGGCCGCATGTGCTTTGCTGGTTGCCGACCGTTGCCTTAAGAGGTATGATAGCAACTTGAGATCTAATGAAACGATTGGAACCATTTTTTTTTTTTTTTTTTACCCATATGAGATTTTTGACTAATCCTGATTATCAGGAATACAATTTTTTTCTGACGCAGTATAGCCCTTGTGTAGCTCTTGCGCCATAAAACCTCAACCAACCACAATTACATTCCTATGTTCTATAATTAAGATGGTGCAATCGCGATTGGGGAAAGGGAGATGAAGTGGGATGTGATCTTAGTTTGAGATCTACTGAGCAAACTAATGCTGAATATTTCTACAGGTATCTTGATTGAACCAGATCAGTTGTTTACCAGCTAGTGTATGAATAAAGAAAGCGTACTTCAATATGTTTAGCATCATATCCTCAAATGCCATGTTTTTTTTGCACAACAAATTAACAGTTAACCGTGTTTGTGATTTTCAAGTTACGATCAGCACTTATCACTAAAAAAATTAGCTTACAATTAAAAACAAACAACCCATTGTACATTATTGACAAACCGAATCGAACTTTTATTAATATTTCTCAAAACTTTTATTTTTATTTTTTAACTTTATGAAACTTTTGTATCATCTTGTGCTGTTAGAAGTAAATTATTTCCCACTAAATACCAATTTTCACATATTACCTCCTGGTTCACCATTGGAAGTGGTAAATAGTAGAGGAATTAATTTTCGATTAGAATCAAGTTTTTTGAGCTTTAAGTGTTTTTAATTAGTGTTTTCTTTCACTGAAATTGTTGATTTAACGAAATTTCCTGTTGGATTCTAAAAAATTTGAAAAACATCATGCACTAATATTGCTTGTCTTTCAGAACTTGCACCACCATGACAACTGCCATCATTCCTGTCTTGGCTGCCATGTATCTTGGCAGCACATTTAACCTGGTAAAATACCAGAAAGGCAATGCCGATGTCTTCGACCAGGCCACTTTGGACGGAAACTTACGGGTAAAATCCACACTTACAATATATATAGCAAAATACAAACACTTGATATTCATCTTCGGGAGAGTACCATAAATGGTTTTCCGATTTGGGTTATGAAGTTATATCCAAATAATATATAAGAATGGATAGCTCTGCGGCTTAAGTAATCTGTTACTGTTACATTTTATGGGCATATTTAATCAATACCATAAAGCAAATTATCCCTAAATATTGCTTTATTAGTGCATATAAAATAAAAAATAATAATTAAGCCATAAAACCAAGGTTTTTACTCTAAATACTTTATTACATTGCCAATTATTGTGTGCAATTCTAACTTATTTAAACAATTTTGAGCACAGAACGAATTTTCATAATGCTCAGCTCTAATGAATGACGGTAAGTGTGTAATTTAGTCATTGGAAGCGGTAGTAATAGTGAGTGTTAAAGTGTCTATTATATGACAGCCCCCAAAACTTGGTAGAATGCATAGCCAACGTAACGAATATATCTGTGTATAAAAGAGTGTGCATTATTTTTTCCATATTTATTATCGATACAATACAAGCATTATACTTTTTTTTTGTTTACTTGTAGTTATTCAGTTTTAAAAAATGTTTCAGAAACTTTTTATGACTTAGACAGTTTTCGTCAAACATTCTCAAAATCAACATTGTCACATAATCAGCACTACCACCTATTGAATATTACAGAAAGCACGATACTCATCATAGTACCATGTATCAACTGTTGACTAATAGCAGCAGTACAATGCAAGTAGCATTTTAATAGTAATTAAATTGCAATTCAAAAATTTTCGACAGGTAATCGATCGAAGTTTCACCCGTTCCCAGTACAAGCTAGTCGAAACCTCAACCCAAGCCCGCGAGTTTCTGGACGTGAGCGGAGCCCTCTCCCTGCGTATCAAAAAGGGGGACATCACTGTGGACGGAACTGGTGCCTACCTCAGGGACACGTCCAACAGGCAGAAGTTCGTGGAACTGCTCGTCAGGGTGCAGCATGAAACGGTAAAAACAACAAATCGTAGTTTCTGAAACACTTGCTATCCTGTCTTAGCATTGACAAATTTAAAAAATGCCGGCCATAGCTCGTTAAATTCGTCAGTTTAACAATGTCTTCTCATTGTAGTAGTGAGATTGGGAAAGTGAGGAACTAGCTGATGTGTCGACCTCATCATCTGACCGTGTTAAAAAATACGAGTTGCTTTGGCTGTGTTTAGTGTTTAAATGTGACAGGAGTAAGCAGTTGGAATCTTATCTTCAACGAAAACACTTACCTCTATATTCGCTGGCATTCATTATTACCATCTGCTTTCAAAGTAGGACAAGCGTCACACAAATTCTTTTCTTCAACTATTTTCAGTAGTGTCACATAGTTTGGAGAATATCGAAACTAAGTTTCCGTTCAAGTACGTGCATCTGGAGATGATTAATTTTGTATTTTGTATGGAAATTGAAGATCTCATCGTTTAGTTATTCTTCAGACTACGTAAATGATAATAATTTAAGCTCAAATAGGACCGATAAATCAGTTTATTCATAGGTGTTGATTTTTTTCTTAACGAACTGATTATTTGTTTGTTTATACATGTTTCTTATGAACTTATTTTTGTAACTAACTTACTTGATTTGCTACTTCACAGGTGACGGAAACCATTCCCTCTCATCTAAAACCCAGGACTGATTGGATGTCTATGCCCCCTAGCCAAGTGGGAACCCACTACGTGAGAAGTATTACTTACGGAGGAGAACTAATTGCTTCTTTGAGGCTGAAAGCCAACAACAGAGAAGAACGTGAACTGATAAAGGCTGCCGTCAGTGCAAACCTGCAACTGACTGGAACATTCGATCTCAACGCAAACGGTGAGGAAGATTAAATTGCTTCGCTGATTCAGAACGAAATCCCTAGTGTATGCTAATCAGTCTTGTTATGTAAGACAGACTTTTAAAATCCGAATTGGCCCAGTTATGGCCCACTTGTTGCCCTTGCGCCGTTAAACTCTAACCAACCAACCAACCGAATTGGCCCAGCCAAGCAAAAAGAGATAACAAGTCTGATTCCTTGTACGTATTTCCCCTTCAACACTGTCACTGAAGACATTCCATTTACAGACAACTTGAATAAGACGAGTACTGTCGAGGATGTAAGAATGAAATGTAACCTAAATGTAATGAAAACAATTCATTACTGTTGTTTCTTTGGCAAAAATTATTCATACTTCAACATTTGACACCACTACATTAACCATAATATTTTACTCAACAGATTATCAACACACTTGCGCACATTTTGATTAGTATTCCGCTGACTAGAAGTACCTTTTGCCATTACTGCCAAACTTGTCACTTTTTGTCTTAAGTCGTAATCAGTAAGCATACAGGGTGTCCCAAAAATGACCGACGATTTGAAAAATTAATTAAAAAAAAAATAATTTTAAAAATGGAAGGCGATAGATTGTTTGTTTTCAGATTACCTGGCGCCGTCAGCAACACGAGGGCTATAATGCGCCGAAACATTCCATCATTAGACAAGCCAACATACATTTACAAACACCCAGGCCTTACAGTGGACTCGAACCCGCAACCTCGCGGTCTAGAAGCTAGCACACTAACCACTATACCGTTTGGTCTGCCAGAAGGCGATAGAAATGTACGGTTTGCTGCATTCTGTCTAAGTAACTAGGGAATTTATTCTTATCAATTTTCAAAATTAGTTACAAAGTTCGAAAACAGTGTTTGTAGTTTTCCTGTTATCAGCTCCATCTGTTGACGAACTTTGTAACCAATTTTGAAAATTGGTACGAATAAATTCCCTGGTTACTTAAGCAGAATGCAGCAAACCGTACATTTCTATCGCGATCCGTTTTTTAAATCGTCGGTCATTTTTGGGACACCCTCTGTATGTTTTCTATTATTGTCAAGTTCTTGCACTTGCACAGAGGCTTCCTCTGTTCTGATAGCACCAAAATACGCATTTTCATTGGTAGATTTCAGTTGTCAGATTCCCCCCCCCCCCCCAACTCCCCAAGAAATATATTCAGATTACCTGGCGCCGTCAGCAACACGAGGGCTATAATGCGCCGAAACATTCCATCATTAGACAAGCCAACATACATTTACAAACATCCAGGCCTTACAGCGGACTCGAACCCGCAACCTCGCGGTCTAGAAGCTAGCACACTAACCACTATACCGTTTGGTCTGCCAGAAGGCGATAGAAATGTACGGTTTGCTGCATTCTGTCTAAGTAACTAGGGAATTTATTCTTATCAATTTTCAAAATTAGTTACAAAGTTCGAAAACAGTGTTTGTAGTTTTCCTGTTATCAGCTCCATCTGTTGACGAACTTTGTAACCAATTTTGAAAATTGGTACGAATAAATTCCCTGGTTACTTAAGCAGAATGCAGCAAACCGTACATTTCTATCGCGATCCGTTTTTTAAATCGTCGGTCATTTTTGGGACACCCTCTGTATGTTTTCTATTATTGTCAAGTTCTTGCACTTGCACAGAGGCTTCCTCTGTTCTGATAGCACCAAAATACGCATTTTCATTGGTAGATTTCAGTTGTCAGATTCCCCCCCCCCCCCCAACTCCCCAAGAAATATATTCAGATTACCTGGCGCCGTCAGCAACACGAGGGCTATAATGCGCCGAAACATTCCATCATTAGACAAGCCAACATACATTTACAAACATCCAGGCCTTACAGCGGACTCGAACCCGCAACCTCGCGGTCTAGAAGCTAGCACACTAACCACTATACCGTTTGGTCTGCCAGAAGGCGATAGAAATGTACGGTTTGCTGCATTCTGTCTAAGTAACTAGGGAATTTATTCTTATCAATTTTCAAAATTAGTTACAAAGTTCGAAAACAGTGTTTGTAGTTTTCCTGTTATCAGCTCCATCTGTTGACGAACTTTGTAACCAATTTTGAAAATTGGTACGAATAAATTCCCTGGTTACTTAAGCAGAATGCAGCAAACCGTACATTTCTATCGCGATCCGTTTTTTAAATCGTCGGTCATTTTTGGGACACCCTCTGTATGTTTTCTATTATTGTCAAGTTCTTGCACTTGCACAGAGGCTTCCTCTGTTCTGATAGCACCAAAATACGCATTTTCATTGGTAGATTTCAGTTGTCAGATTCCCCCCCCCCCCCCAACTCCCCAAGAAATATATATATTAAAATGAGGAGTTCTATCGATTTCTAGACTAATGAAAAGTTTGGCAAAAAAAGAAAAAGAAGCAGACGGCCGTCTTTCAGTAGATTTGCGCCGTCCGCAAATGTATATAGTGCTAGTCAAAAGTGTAATTTTGATCCGTACCACTATTGCTTTATCCATACCTTTTGCAGGCAGCTTCGACAAACTAAGGAAGGACCTGGCTGGCATGTACAACGAAGAGATTAAGGTGATGGCTACCAAGAGTCCTTCCAGCCCCCCTCAGACGGTGGAGGAGCTCATGAAACTAGTAGAGAACTATCCGAAGGAGATCTCCACCATCAACCAGGGCAAAGGGAAAGCACTGAAAGCGGAACTCTATCCACTCTCTTCACTCAAGAAAGACTACCCCAACTATCTGCCCAACAGGTATTTTATTGGATTAGTTCTACAAAGAAGTAATAAGAATTCACTAGTTTTACTAATTTATATCAAATGTCTGCAACAAATACATCGATCCGTAGAAAGCTATTGAAATGAAAGTAAGAAAATAACAAGAGGATGGTACTCATGGGGGACTATGAAGGCTGGCAGAATTACTTACAGGGAGACACATAGCCCAAAGGAGGTGCAAGGCTGTTAATGTTATTTTGATATCCTATTGAAAATACGATTAATAGTTAATTTGCTGTACAAATGAGTAGTGTAAAATCTCCGTACATGACTTTTCTCTGTAAATTTTACACTTCAAAAGGTTTCTTTTTTGTTAATTTTAATTACCAGGGAGACATAGGTGCATCCTTTTGTACCATCCTGGTGGCACTCATGGTCACAATAGTATTTCTACAAGATCAAGGTAGACTGAACCAGTTATGTGACCAACAGGTAGAGTATGTTCCAAGAAGGTTTAGATGAGACATTTGATACGCTGAAGACTATCAAAGGGACGACATAATGAGAAACGTGCAATATACGACTTTTTCTATCGGAAAACTTTCCTTCTAATATCAATAGAATTTATTTACTTTAAAAAAAAAAATCTTTATATAATGGACTGTAGCTGTGCCTTACCTCTTGGAAACATTTACAATGACCAAAATGTTCTGAAGTTATTAAAATAAAAATGAATTCATAGAACCCTCTCTCGTCAATGTATGATTTAATATTATCTGTTGGTGGGGAACAGATTTACAAAAGTGAAAGTTTTTAAATTTTCTTTCTACGCTTCTTTAAAAAGGCGGCAAAATTCGTAATTACTTCATTTTACTTTCAGTGCAATCAACTCTCTACTGAATGACGTGGAAACAAAATATGACGACATTCGAACTGTAATGCATGAAATTATTCCTTGGAACAACAAGAGATTAGACTCAACTGAAGAAGAAGATGATCTGGTAAATTTTTAAAAAGTTATACTTCTATCACTTTACATCTACGTTTCGGTGACAATTCTGTACATATGTTACAAGGGGGAAATGAAAAGGTGAGTGCAATTTTATCAACCGCCTATTTCAAATTTATAAACTTTATTCAACAATACTGTATTACCAGTTAAGCTTTTTATATTTATGGTATGGGTGGTAGATAAAAATACATTTATCAATTCGAGGCGTCTGGGGAGTTTGCTCTAAAAGACAGATTTCGGAAAATTCGGAAGACACGCCGTTGAGATAACAGGACAAGATTTCCAAATGAAAAAGTCAACATTTTTCCCACCAAGGGGAACGTCATGCGCTCCAAAAGACACGATCTGATTTGTTTAAGTAGAACAGCCTCCAATATGGATTCAGAGTCTATTGAGACGATACTCAGAGTCTCCTGGTGTCTGTTTTAGTAAACAGACGTAATTAAATTTTAATGGAAAACTGAATTTTATAAGACTCCACCTGTACAGAAGCGACCTGAGTCATTTTCATTTGAAAGATCTTTTTGTACTACTTGCTGATGCTACTAATATCATGAGAGATAATTTCCAAACGAAAAGTATTGGTTTACATATCTATTAAAAGGAGTAAAAGCGAGGTAGGCTGGTGGGGCCAAAACAGTAAACTGTGTGTTTTTAAATAATTAGTGTTTTATAATTAGTATGACTCAAAGTGAGTAATACAAATTTTATGAAAGTAATTGTTAAATTTATTGCCGTCAAATGGCTACGTGAACAAGTGACACTGAATTACAAACAGCATGTACAATGACTCAAATGTCCATAAATTAAAAGATTAAAAATAATAATGATGATTTTTGAATGAGAAAAGAAATGCAGCACTACATTATCCCCTAGTGGAAAAAAAAATATTGTCTTCTTCAGAAATCTTGTTTTGATAACTTCCTTAACATACATGCAAAATTTTATGAAGAGCGATTAACCAGAGCAAGTTGTAATTAGACTTTATAACCTTCTTGTAAAAACTTTCCACAAAAGCAATTAGCTCTTTTTGTACAAGAAAGAAGCTGTCTGCACAGATAAATTAATAAAATCAATTAAATTATTAATTAAATAGCAATATTCTCATAGTTTAGTTGAACGATTTAATATTTGTAGCCATTAAACCCCATTTTTACCTCTGGTGGTGAGCATTTTAACTGAATTTTTCGTCAAGATGATCTTTTTGTAGAAACTGTACTATCTATATCAATTATCCACTCTTCTCACTGATCAGATTCATCTGTCAGATACTCTGAATCAACCAAGTTTGTGTAGCTAGCAAGAAGTATTCTGAGAGTTTGGCTTTTAATAAATATTGAGCCCTTCCGCCGTCGACGTGGTTGGTTGCGGTTGTTCTTCCTGTGGCTTCTTGAGCTTTTTGAACTTCATACTGCGGTTTCCTGTCCTTTTCCAGTCCGGTTGGGCTGCTTAAGTATTATTTACGTCTTCTACTGTGTAGTATCAGACTTTACTGTTATTGTGTTCATTTTCGGGAACGCCCCCGAGAAGAGAGTGTTCCACGGTGATAATGCAGGAGTCGCTCAAGCGTTCCCGCGAAGATTCCGAGGAAGATTTTTTTCTTACCCCAAAAGAAGCACGACTCAGCGATAGAGTTTACGCGGCGAACATTTCGAACATCGAAAAAGCGGATTACGCTTTTTCCAATGGTTTCTCGGAAGTCCGGGTAATCTTCTCAGCGACCCATGATTCTGGATTTATCCCGACCTCAAAACCACTTCTCATTAGGGATACTTTCTCAAGCATTAAAGGAGTTAATGATGTTTTGTCTGTAACGAGACAAAATAAGTTGTTGTTAGTGATCAAAAACCTAGAAACGGTTCATAGGCTTGACTCAGTGGATAAGATCGGAGTTGTGCCTGTCTCGTGGCATTTAATAAAAGATACTATTGTAACAAAATTCCTGATCCGAGGGATCGACCCGGATGTACCTCTTGAAGATATAGCTATCGAACTCGAAGAGGCAGGTGTACACTTTTCACAAATTGTCAGATTCACAAAAAAAGGTTCGGATTCCCCCATTCCTATCGTGTTAGTGAAAGAGCTAGGTCGTGTCACCCGTCAGAATATCTCCCTATTTGGAATAATTTATAAAACTACTCCCTTCGTGGAATCCCCCAAAATTTGCCACAAGTGTTTAAGATTCGGACATTTTCAACGATCATGCACTAATAAAGATAGATGTAAATCTTGTGGAGACAGACATCCACCCTCCGAGGAGTGTGTGAGGGACCTTGCTTGCTTCCGTTGTGGTAGTGCTGACCACGAAGCCACCAGTTCGTCCTGCCCAATCTACATAAAAGAAAAATCGAAGCTCAATAGTTCCAGTCTAAGAGGCCCGATTCAATCGGGGAACAAAGTTCACTTTCAAAGTGGATCACCACCGCCGGCTTGGTCCTCCTCCGAGTTTCCCCCCCTCCCTAATCAAGACTCCCTTGCTAGTCTAAGAAATGAAGTTGAAGATTTTAAAAAAAGTCGTCGAAGATTTGAAACAGATAGTAATATTAAATTGTGTCCCTACTCAAAATCCTGATAGAGCCTCAGAGTCCTCTATTCTATTGAAACAAATCTCGGATCTTCAAAATCTGAACCTCAATCTTGTTCAAGAAATCAAGCGCCTCAGAGAAGAACTTGAATTAGCTAAATCAGGCTTCAGTCCTAGCAGAGGAATCAACGAGGTTTCATTAAACGAACTGAACTTCCCTGATAGTCCTCTCCCTGTGCTGGACCCTGGTCCCTTCCAGAGAGGGACTTAGCCAATGTTACTTTTTAGTATCACTAGTGTTAATCTTGCCCAGGGAGTAAGTTTCCTCCCTTACGTTTTTTGTAGCATCATTTTTCTTCTTTCTATTCATCTCAGTATGGTTTTCCTTATGTCTTGGAACTGTAGGAGTATTGCTTCGAATCTCACCTCTTTTCATTTTCTTGTTCAACACCTTGATCCTCAAATCATCTGCCTTCAAGAGACCTGGGTGGACGACGCCAGTTCTCTTCTTCACCTGAAAGACTATATTTTTTTCAGTAAACCTAGAGCTGACAGGATTAGAGGTGGTGGCCTGGCTATTTTGGTGAAAAACAATCTTCCGGTGTGGCTCTTGTCATCCTTTGTGAGCTCGACCACAATGGAAATACTGTGTATTAGAGTGGCCTTTGACAATCATATTTTTCAAATCGTTAATGTTCATAGGACATCGGGCCTCCTCTCCTCCGGCGATCTCCTACTTCTTTCCAGCGCTGTTTTCAACCCCTGTTTTTTCTGTGGGGATTTCAACGCAAGGAGTCGTTGCTTCGGTGACTCCATCTCAACTCCAAGTGGCAATGAATTAGCTAAATGGGTGGATCGTAATCCACTTATTCTCCTCAATCATGGCACCGTCACAAGAGAAAGCGCAGCCTCCTCTGGTAGTGTTTTAGACCTAATCTTTGTGTCTCCCTCTTTTTTCTTTCGTCTTTCATGGGGAAAAGCCACTGAAAAGGGCACAAGCGACCACTTCCCCATTTATTGCGACTTTAAGGTTAAAGGCCCTCCCCGTGTCGGGAACCTCAAAGCTTATACAAATTGGACGGCTTTTGCTTCTTCCATTGAAGATGTCTTTCAAGTCCTTCCCCCCGTGACACAGTCGTCTGGGGCTGAAGTTAACATTATCGCTTCCCGAGTTCAGAAATCCATCTCGCGGGCTGTTAGGTCCAATTCTTCCCTTGTTCCTTCTGCTAAAGAACACAGTCTTCTCTCTTGGTGGAATGGAGCCTGTTCTAGAGCAAAGAAGATAAAGAATAGCGCTTTTAGGAGAGCACGTAGATCACTCTGCAGAGTTGATTGAGATGAGTATAAGAAACAAGCTTCTATCTTCAAAAAAGTTATTCTTGCAGCTAAACGTTCTTTCTGGGGTGCCAAAATCTGCGCGATCTCCTGCCCTAAAAAGCTCTTTGGCTTAGTGCACAGCATCAACAACTATCTCTTCCCCAACAAACCTGACAGCAACTTCTTTTTCCTAGAAAGCAACAACCAGGTCACCTGTCCGTATCGGCAAGCTAATATGCTTGGTAAGGGTTTACTTAAAAAATCTCCTCTTATTGCTTTGAGACGGCCCATTCCACCTGGCGGAGGGAATTCTCCCTCTTTTCCGAAGTTCTCACTGTCTGAGCTTAAAAGAGCTATCGCTCTCCAAAGGTCCTCAACACCGGGCTGCGATGGTATCTCGGCTAAGGCCTTCAAAATCCTCCCCCTTTCCGCTCTACTAAAGCTGCTGGAGATTTATAACTC
The DNA here is from genome assembly GCA_963978545.1 of Linyphia triangularis. Lineage (NCBI taxonomy): Eukaryota > Metazoa > Arthropoda > Arachnida > Araneae > Linyphiidae > Linyphia > Linyphia triangularis. The sequence goes on from OZ021730.1 coordinate 36,002,378, forward strand.
TTGTCTCTCCTCGCTCTGTTATCCTGCTCCTTGGAAAAGAACCATCATTGTCCCAATCCAAAAACCCAAAAAACCGTCTCACTCAGTGGCAAGTTACCGTCCCATCGCTCTTATTCCTGTTATAAGCAAAATTTTAGAACGCATGACTCTCTTTCGTCTCTCTTGGTTTGCTCAGAAAAGAAATTTATTCCATCCCAATATGTTTGGATTCCTCCCAGGGCGTTCGGCCACAGATTGTCTTCAGAAAATGGTGTTCCTTATTGACTCCCTAAGAACAGAGAAGAAATGGGTTACAATCTTGTCATTGGATATAAAGGGTGCTTATGACGGAGTTTGGGTGCAGGGTCTCGTGGAGAAACTGCACTTGGCTGGGCTGGAAGATTGCCTTCTTTTCCTACTGCAGGATTTTGTTTTCGAACGACCTTTTCAAGTTAGATGGAGAGGAATCCTTTCGGACCCTTTTGTCATATCGTGTTTGCCGCAGGGCTCAATCCTTTCCCCGTTTCTCTTTAATGTTTACATGATGGATCTTTTTGAATCCATCCCGACTCACTCTCATCCTTTTATTTACGCTGACGATATCTCCGTCATTATTCCTGGTTCCTCTGCTGAAGAATGCATTGGGAACATCCAACAGACCATACTTGAGATCCAGTCGTGGGCCTTGAAATGGAAAATCTCTTTTGCGGTGGAAAAATCGTCGCTTTTGGATCTGTCTCCCAAACGTGTGAAACTTTCATCGCCGTGTAATATCGGAGGGGCCCCCATCCCGTGGGTCACTCAAACAAAGATCCTTGGCTTGATCTTTCAAGCCAATTTCAAATGGAAGGCACACGCGATCTCAAGCTGTACAAAGGCAAAAAAATTTCTTAACATAGTTAAATTCATTAGTAATAGAAGAACTGGATTAAAATCCAAACAGATCACCCAAGTCATTTCCCAGGTCCTCCTTCCCCGCTTGGATTATGCAAACTCACTTCGATTCAAAGAGAGCAACTCTATCCTACGGATGTATGAAGTAGTTGAGAATTCAGCTATTCGATTCGCCCTGGGTGTGTTCATTTGTGCCCCAAATGAAGTTATACGGAAATTAGTGGAGATTCCTCCTTATCGTATGCGAGCCAAATGGGCTCAGATCTCCCACTTCCTTAAAGTCATCTCTCAACAACAAAAGTCGAACTTTCTCGAAACTTGTCTGAACAAACTCCATATTTCGTCTGTGGTTATGGACACGGCTAAGGCTTTTTCCCTGGAACACAACGTGGTTCGCCTGAGCCTACCCCCTCATCCTTCCACCTCTCATAAACTTCTGTGCCTCACAGACTTTTTTCCAAGCAGCAAGTCTAAATTTCCCCAACTTATCTCGGCTTCTTTTCTTTCTCTTCGGAAACGCTTCACAGATTATGAATTTTCGGCTACAGACGGATCCAAGAATAACAGTGGGGTGGGTTTTGGAATTTCCAATTCGGATTCGTCTACCACCCGCTCTATTCGGCTCCCATCTCTTTCCTCAATCTTCACGGCAGAGACAGCGGCTGTGTTTTACCTTTTCAAATTTCTTTTGAAAGAGGGTCCAGTTGTAATCCTCATCGACAACAAGGGGGTAGTGGAAGCGATTAAAACTGGTCGTGCAAAAAGAGGTTCCCTAATTGATGAAACTATCCATCTCTTACATCGTTTCTCTGTGACATCGCCCACTATTCTCGTATGGTGCAATGCCCATTCTGGTATCCCCCTTAACGAGGTGGCAGACAAGTTAGCAGTTCAGGCTACATCTAATCCCTCTCTGCCTGTTATCCCTATTGTAGACTTCCAAGACGTTAAACGCTACATTAAATCACGACTTTCAACAGAATGTAACGAGTCGTGGGCTTCTTCGACTTACTTTCATCGCTTCTCAAAACAAACTCTCGAGCGGCCATTCTTTGATTGGGTCCCTTCTAGACATTTAGAGACTAAGATCTTGCGCATTCTTGCCAATTCATTTCCGTTAAACAGCATCTTACACAAAATCGGTTTGGCTCCTTCGCCTCTTTGTATTTCTTGTAAGTCAACCGAAAACCTCTCACACAGATTACTGCCATGTAACCGTTTCAGTGTTCAACGCTCTCTACTCTTTCCTCTCCTCGGCCTTTCTCCCTCTTCCGTCTCTTCGATAAACGATGTCATCTCAACTACGAATTTCCAGTCTCCAAGAGTGGGTCGTGCCATTCTCTCTATGTTCCCCTAGTTTATTTGTTCTACTTCAGTTTTTCTAGAAGTCTTTTGTAGTTGGTACTCTTACATATGTACGCGGAGGCAGGTGCTTAGTCACAAGTCCTTCCTTTTTCACCCTCTCCTCGGGGGTTCAACCAACCAACCAACCAAGTTTGTTTGGAACTTCCAACTGTCTATTTCTGCCATATTTAAGTGCTTAACACAGCCAAATACGTCTCGTAATTTTGAGCATCTAGAAGAATACGATATAGTGAAATCTTCAGGTGATAACCCCTCTCTCCAACCCCACCACACCAACGAGAGGACATTGAGGCCACGACATATTTAAAGTGCACCAGCCCCCTTTTGAAACACACCGATCTTCGGTGGCCGTCACAGGATCGAACTCACAACCCTCCGGTCATGAGCTCGATACACTGACCACCAGGGTAGCGGGGCTTTATTAACCAAGTTTTAGAATTACCACATTTAATTAGACAAAAATAATGTTGGTAAGTCTAATTTGTGTTAGGAATATGCCCCTGGTGGTGAAACTTTAAGGTAAAAGGGGGAAGTTAGATTTCAAATTAAGTTTGAACTCTTTCTTTTCTTGTATTTTAAAGGTTGACGAAATGTACAGTTCTCTGCAGAGTGCCCAAGTTGCATTTCACAAGGCCATAAGTGAGTTGGATGTTTCCATCAATGGAAAAGTTGACCAATTTCAGAAGGCCTTCGAAGCCTATGGAAAAGGAAAGAACAACGTTCCCAACAGATTCCAAAGATGGTTCTGGAAGTTAAGGCACGAAATCGTAAGTATTGAATCCTCAGTTTGTAAAAGATTGATAACTATTAGTTCTAAGACTGTTCATTGTGTTCTACAAATTTTTTTGCAAACTAATAATTTTCTTCTTTTTTTTTACTTTCAGACAAAGGAACCAATCAGTATGTGAATTTCATAAAAACTTTCATTCGATCAAGCTTTCCTTTAACCCTCTGTTGCTGGTTTTGGTTTTGTGTTGTCAAATCTTGAAAAACTTAATGTCAACATACTTCCAAATGGCCTTTTTTTTGCCCGACTTAATATCATATACACATTAGTATGCACAACACAATACCATAATCCGTAATAATGAATATTATCTGGAGATAACGTTACAGGTCAATTGGTATCTGACGTTAACCTTGACGTCAGAATATGTGTCCTTATTTATGTTCGTATATGTTACAATTTTTCACATTCTAAGCCAGTGAACATATAAAATTTGTAAAATACGAGTTTTATTTTGAAAAACGTCTGAGACAATTTTCAAAGTTGAAACAAGTCAAAATGCGTACTTTCAAATCGGATTCCGTCAAGTTTTGAAAGTAAGTAGGTAAAAAAAAACCGCTCATGTTTTTAAAGGAATGTTGTGATTAGCTACAGAGCTGTTATCATCGTTGCAACCCCTTTCCTAATACTACTCTGCAGAAGGTTCACTAATCAAATTTAATTTTAAATAAAAATTATCTCTATCTGATTTTTATCTCTACCTGGTCGATAACGCGAGCGGTAAAGACCTTCCTCCAAAAACAGTGTTGTTGACAAAGATAGGGTGCTAGCTTGCTGAGAGGGAAGTGTGCATTTTTATCCCGAAAGGCACTTCTTATTCCAAATATGCTAACACTCTGAATTATTTAGTATAAATGCCACTTTAAGTTACGATTTAGTTGACCCTTGTTACATTTATTTACTACTTAAAATCATTTATCGTCTTCATTGGTTTCTTAAGAAATTTGAACTTTTAGGAAACCATAACAAAAAGTCCAACTTTTTTTTTATCAAACATTTTAATGCTTAGTTCGTAGATAGAGATACTGCTAGCATAACTGAAAAAAGTACTGAAACCTTAAAATACATATTTTTACACTCCAAAAAACATTGGAAAAGATACTGTTAACACTCAAAACCATCAAATCGAGTCAAAGATGTTAAAAGTTGTCTTTTCAACAAAAGGTAAATATTCCACAAAATATAAATTCCGTTTAAAAAAATAATTTTAATTTAGTACCTTTTAAATAATGAAAGAAAATTCTAAATAAATATATTTTGCCTAATTTTAGCTTTTAATTTTTTTTTTTTTTTTTTTTACAATGAGAAAATTCATTTCTTAACATATTTTTAATAGAAAAGTTATCCAAGCGTTTGCGGTTTTTTAAAAGCTATTTGTTAAATTTTTTTGTTTTCAAAGTTATTATGTTATATAACAATGTTTAATGTCTTTCTTTCAAGTGAAAGTCCTAGTAAGGATCATTCCCCAGACTAGCTATGTAACAATCTTCTAGCCCAGTGCATTTAGAAACTACTTGGTGTAAAACCTTGACATTTGGTGAGTTGGTACGAAATTGATCACTTATTAAAATTACATATTTTAAAAACTCAAAAGTAGCGTCTAATATATTTTAGGCTCCTTCTGGTTTTTGTCTTATGCTATTTTAATTTTCATTTATAATAAATCGACATTAAATAAAACAATCCATGAAATTTCCTTGAGTGATCTTTTTCGTATCTACTCATCAAATTCAAGGTTTTTTACAAAGTAGTTTCTAAATGCACTGGGCTAGACGATTGTAACATAACGAGTATTCGGAATGATACATACTATGACTTCCCCTTAATGCATTATGTTTTTCCTGAGACCATCTTCATTTCTTAACCTTTCTCGTGTGGAACAGTATGGGAGAAGCCAGCAGGCAGTGGCGCAGTCTACATCAACTGGGGATCTGATAAATGTCCTTCCTCTGGGACTTCAACAACCACCTCAAACCAGGACGTGGAGATCATTTACTCCGGAGTGGCAGGTGGGTCCTTTTCAGTGGAACGCATTGTCAATCGTATTCTGAACATATTAAACCTTTAACTGCTGTGGTTGGGTGGTTTGAGGTTTATGGCGCAAGAGCAACATACGGTCCATGCAGAGCAAAACAAATTGGTGAACATCAGTTTAAAGTTTAAGAAACATAGTATCAGAAAAATTAATATATAAGTCAAAGAAGAGATATTTTAGGAGGTGGAAGCATTCAACAAAAAATGACTCGTGGTCTGTCAGACCGCTTACAGCAGTTAAAGGTTAACACATCATTGAAAGGTAATTTTACTGAGAATTTATCTCATGTCGCCTGCTATTATTTCGTAATTGACCACGCTCGGCGACCCGAAATTTTAGGGTCCACGAAATTTTCAAAGTTGTTGTAGTTACATTTAATCCTGGGGGTTATTTTTTAATTTCGTTTTGAACACAAATAAACAATAAACTTTAACTGATTTTAAGTAGCAGTCGTTAAAAAACCAAATCTCGGCGGGAAAAAAAGTAAAATTAAGATGAATTACATTTTGGATGATTTTTTGTAGTGTGATTTTAGACTTTAGAAAATGGTTATCAATGAACTTGCAGATTAACTCTTTGAGTATTGAATTATTTGAAGATATTTATGCCCATGGGACGGATTTGGATGGACGGATGACGAGTCCGACTCGTCCACCGTAACTTCGCCCAAGTAAGCAAATGACGAGTATCACTCGTCAAATGTACCCAAAAGGTTAAAGAAGAAAATCCTTCCGGCAAACACTGTCAATATAACTATTGGGCGCCCACTTACGATCGTTACTCGCCCACTTACTTGCTCCTCCCTGCACTACAACTTTGATTTGTATAAATTATCCAAATGAAATTATAATATTTTATAATTAAATTAATCATCCATAATTAAAAACCTACAATAATAATAATCGACAATTTTAAATATGCTTGCGATAGATAAACCGATAGGTGGCCCAAAAATTTCCTTGAGGTACAGTATAGTAGATAAAGAATTCCCCTATCATTCGGATGGTTCAAGTACAAATCCAGGAGGCAGCTTTTGTTCCCAAGTCAGTGTCTTAGCAAAAGTAATGTACGTGATAAAGCAAAATAATGGAATACAATTTCTACTGTATTTCAACTAATTTTTATTTTTTTAATTCATCAGATGTAGAAACTATGATAACCATCCATAACATTAACTACTATTTTCACGTATTTATGCCTAACAGACACCGATTCAGAAAATACAATTAAAAAAAAATCGATTGTGTATGTCTGTCTGTCCGTCACGATATTAAAATTGAACGTTTTATAAGTGTACAACTATTGACTCGATTTGTACCGTGGAATACCTATGAGGGGTAGTGGTATCGAAAGATCATCGTTGACAATTCAATAGCATCTGATTGCCCATTTTTTACTGAATAATTTTCGACATTGTATAATAATAAAATTAAGCTTCAAATGCTGTATCACAATATTTAATAACTTAGGTTTTTATTGGAACATCATATATAATTAATATTTCTTTAAATGATCCAGCTGGGTCTCCGACCAAGACGTGGGCAGGCGGGATCAACTACAAGACGTGGGCAGGCGGGCGCAACTACCAGTGTATGAAGACCAGCAAACCTCAACTGTCTCAGCCCCTCTCTCCGCAACCCAAACCAGCTACAATCGATGCCATCGAGTACCGCACTTTCATAGAACCTGAAAAGACAAAGCCGATCCCTTGTGCTGCATGTATGGTGCCCGAAACGGCAGCCGTGAAGACTTTGTATGCCAGGTTGGTATAAAGAGTGATTCAGATTAGTAAAAAAGGAATTTGAATAATGGGTAAACGAAGTGATTCAGATGTTTTAAAAGTATCAGGTAGTGTTGTAAATTATGGTAAAGGGAGGGCATGTCTTGCATCTTTCTCTTTTTGTCTTTGCAATCGTGTAGCACATTGCAGGCGGCCACATTTTCTACATGATTTTTGTTTGTTATCTTTGTCTTGACCTCTAAATATATTTCTAAATTACCCTGAAAATTTATTTCGGATTTTGAAAAATGCTGGGACAAATTTTAGTTACAGTACACATCAAAAGTACACATCTTAAGATAATACACATCAAAACAAGCAATTCCATGAAAGAATTCAGGGTCTTCAATGAAACGCGAATATGCTATTATGCTAAGATTGAAAAATCGCTAGAAGTCGTTCCGATGGTGAAATGAGGATACAAGAAAATAACAAAACAAAAAAGTTTAACCTTAAGTTTAAAAAGCAATTTTAATGGTACAGACTTAAATGATTGCTCAAATTATAATTATAATGCAAGCAGGACAGCTGGAGGTGACATTTGCATTTTAGGTATCGTCCCGGTAACTACGAAGTGGCGTTTTAACGTTTGCGAATCGGGAATTTCTAAGCGAGGTAGCGTCTTTGCTTTGCATTTTATACTATGCATTCTTTAATGTGAACTGTTTGTTTTTCCGTGTACTACCACCCCTTAAAGTTTGTATCAGCTTTTTCTAAGCACTCTGTATCGTGTAAAAGAGCAACATGTCACTTTCAAAGTATGTCTTAAAATGTGGCTAAAGAAAACATTTCTGGATGAACAATTTCTTATACAATTGATCACTGCAAATAATGCATATTATAATCAAACCGCATATTATGACATGAAAAGGTAAACCTTCTTACATTTTTTTCACAGAATATCTTGCCCGAAGAACTGGAGGCTTGAGTATTCGGGTGTGGTCATGGCTGATAGCGGATCCAATGTGGATGGAGATTTTATGTGTCTGAATAAGGAGGTTTTCACACGCCCTGCGAATAGCGGGGGAAGTGCCTCTGTTTCAAAGATGAATCCAGTATGGATGAACTGTGCCAAGTGCAATGGCGAGAAGTCCGTACCTTGCGTCGTGTGCAGCTATGAGAATAAAGCTCAGGTTTAGTGTGGAAAAGTACAATAAAATGTTAGTTTTAATTTATGGAGTATATATTTATTGTGTTTATAAACGTTTTTATATAGTTTATACATTCGTATTGCTATGCATAAAAAATTAACATTGGACGATTCCCGCATTTTTTAAAAACGAGTGGAATTAGTTTATATTTATGAAGAATTTCTTTCTGATTCCGAATATTTAAATAAAAGTTCTTAAAAAATTAGTTATTTAAATATTATATGGAGAAATTGCCTCAAAATCGAGCCAATACCAGCCTGATCAAAACATTCAGCAAAAACCGTGAAGTCAAGTTTTCTACAGTTTCTACGGTTATCATGAGGTTTCTGCCAAATAGTTGGCTTTGGTAGACCTTTGCCACATTCCCTTCAGGTTGGCCTGATTTGCGAGAAACTTGCGAATTGCTGCAATTCAAGCCAAGATGTTTGCGTAACAGTGACGTCACATTCAATGCCAGCGGAATGAATCGTTTTCTCGCCAACGCAACGTCTAGCCAAATAACTTTGATCGCAAATTAAAAAAAAAGAAAAAGCGCTATGAGCAGAAATTTTTGTGTATATGGCCTTTTCGAAACACTTAGAATTGAAAAAAAAAAAAAAATTAAAATAAATAAATGCGGAAATCGTCCATTGTGAGTGAAATGTTTTCAATACAGGTTTTTATTAGAGTTAATAACAAACAGCTCATTAATTTGGGTACATATTTTCTAATGGTGTTTAGGAGAGTAAATTATGTTTTGATGTCAAGAGGAGTAATTTTTCTGAAAAAACTGTTTCTGAGTTTCCAAGTCTAATTTACATCCTGTAAATAATGTTAGTGCACTTTATTTAGAAAACATAAAAACATATACGTTCTTACCCACTTACGAATTTTTATTAATAATTTGATTTCAATGAATAATTAGGCAAAGGTAGTAAAAAAAATATTGAATTGTTTTTGTTTTAGCAAGTGCAATTTCATGATCAAGAACATTTCACATATTTTCTGGATGTTCCAGATTTAATTTAACGGCATAATTAAGTTTCTATTCCAAAAATTTCAACGTTGCATCAAATCCCAAGTACTTGTCTTTACAGTGAAATGAAACCTGATTAATTGAAGGTACAAATACCTTATGAAACCCGCTGTTGCGCAAGTAATAGTTTTCATCCCACAACACGAGTGTAGGTAGAGGTTAATCTGCAGCATAAATTGCCGACAATCAAGAGGTGCTAGATTACAGTTGCGTGGATGGGTTCGAAAGATTTGAAGTCAAAGCAGATTAACACTTGCAGAAATTTATTCCGATATACTCTACTCTGATTCTTTTACAAACGGTATAGTGGTTAGCGTGCGAGCTTCTAGACCACGAGGTTGCGGGTTCGAGTCCCGTGTTGGCATGGATGCTTGTAAACGTATGTTGGCTTGTCTAATGACGAATGTTTCGGCGCATTATAGCCCTCGTGTTGCTGACGGCGGCAGATAATCTGAATACAACCAACCAGATTCTTATACAAAACCTGAACTTCTCGTTCTAGAAGACTCAATACAGCTTTTTACACAACAATAGAGCTCAAACAGCAGTTGAAAAACTTTACAACTGCTACAAATCGCCGCAAAAGACAATGCAATACAGTTCGCTTTAGAACTACTCTGAATTCTCACTGAAAGACAGCTAACTCAGTATCTCAACTCAGTAATTTCAGTCAACTAACGGACTCAACTCACTAATTCCCCTAACTCAACTCATGGCCGGGCTTATATAGGAAATCAATCCTTCGTGAATCTTCTAGAGATAGAAATTTGGATAACTTTTCAGATCGTAGTCGAAAAGGCCTATACATGTACATGGGGACCGAAAATGTCGCCAAATGGTCGCCAAGTTTAGTTAGTTGCCAAAACCGTCGCCAACTTGGCTCTATCTCGCCAATTTGGCGAGATTGCCATTACCATAATGTTAAATGCCCTGCTCCTTGTTAAACTCGCTTCCCAGCGTTATCTCTGTAAAACTCGTTATCAAGCAACAAGAGACACATTGCAGGGAAGCAAACCCTTGCACTGCCTTATGCGAAATGTACATAAATTTTCCTTTGTACATAATTAATGCTACGAAATATTTACAAATATACAGAAATTCGTATCATTACTAAAGATTTTGTTCAAACTTTTGTTTTTAAAAAATGAAAATTGGATTTTCTACTGAAATACTAATCAACAATTATGCACGATTTTTTTTTTTTTTTTTCCAAATTAATAACTTAAAACCCATATTATATACTGCTCTTTTCATTTTGAATTTTGCCACTTTCTTCACTTTTTTTTTTTTAAATTTTTAAGTACTAGGGTTGAGCAAGATTAAAAAACTATTGCGCCAAAATGTAGAGATGCAACGATCTACACGCGGCTTCGTATAGAATAGAGGATGTCCAATAGAGGTCGGAAATATCGATCAAAATAAATATCGATACTATATCGATGCGTCGAAACAAATATCGCAAAAATATCGATACATGATTTTTTTTTTTTTTCTTATTTTTAATTTTACCAGAAACGAAGTTTTTAAAGCAAAATTCTACTTTTATTGTTGCTTTTTGTAAGGTGACTACTTTTCCAACTGAAAGTAACCCCTTACGAAAAATAAAAAAAAATAATAAATTATATTTTCGCTTAGTTGATGAAGTGATTTTAAGAAAGATTTAGATAATTTTCAAGAGCTTTTACAGCGCTGAACATTTAGCATAATTTTTTTTACAATGGCAATAATAAAAAAATTAACAATCATCAAAAAACTAAATATGTTTGAAAATATCGATATATCGGTGACTTTTATCAATTTTTTTAATATCGATATTTTTAAAAATATATCGATACATCGCCGACCTCTAATATGCAACCTTCCCTAAACCAAAACAAACCGATCAAAACAACGGCACTAGTAATCCGCCGCAAGCTAAACCCAGCATTAACTTTAAACGTTCGAGAAATTACTTTAGTTGCTCAAATCATAGATTAAAGACACTTATAGATATGACACTCTGATTGGATTACCATTAAGGATTTTCTATATTGAAAGCGCCATAGAAACCAGCGCCCCCAGTAGTTTCGGTTGGAACTACATTTGACGGCAACGCAACGCATGGTCGCTGATTGGCTGATTCGTTGCCATGGCAATGCGCATTGCTTGGATTGATGTTAAAGCTTCTTGTTTTTAGACTCCGAATGGAGACTTAACACACCCTCTTATGTTTCGTAACTTTAAATTTTATTCAACCAGCAGATTGGAGTTTTTTTTTATTAATTATAAAGTTAAAGTTGCAGTCGAATTTATTTGCTAAATAAATTTTATTTAATGCGCAAATAAAATTAGTTTTTTTTTTTTAATTCTTATTAGGTTGTGTTAAAGCTTTGTAATAAGAAATTAGCAGCAGAAAATATCACCAAATACCTTTTTATTAATTTTGAACGAACTTTTTCAATGGATGAATTACTGAAACATTGCATTTTAAAAATATATCAATATATTTTTACAAAACTGTATTGACGTAAGAAATTTTTTTATACATTATTATTATTTATTTTTTTTACAAATAAGTTCTTGCTTGCTTTTAACTACAGGTAAAGTTTATATTTCAAATACAATTTTACAAATAAAGTTTAAATGCTTCATTAAATACTAAAAATAATGATAATAAAATTAAAAATATAATATTACCAACAATATCAATAAAATATCGACAACTTTAATATAAAAACAACAACAAGAATATAAAACACAATAATAATAATAATAAAGGAAGACACACACAGCAATCTCAATAAATTATTACCAAGAAATAATTCGTTATTTTTTCATAAAATGAAATGAAATTTCAATTAGATATGCAAATAACGTAAGTGCATGAGAATTTTAACTCGTAATTAGCTTTTAATATAAATTGAATCAAAATATTAAATCTTCCAATTAAAATCAAACGATAATCTAACAAATAAAATTAAATCTTCGCTATGTCGTTAGAATAACAAAAATAGAATTTTTCACAATGCTATTTTTTGTTAACATTTATTTCTCCATGAAAGCATTTTTAAAAATCATAAATTTTATTTTTTTATTATTTAAAAAACAAAAAAATGTGTTACAAAATGTAAAAGCATCCAAGATTCCAATCAACCAATCAATCTTTGAAGATATATTAGTTCGTTTAGTAACTACTGGGGTCAGAATGAGTTGCCAGCTAACTACCGCGACAGCCGGCCAATTGGCTGGAAGATCATTGGAACCAGTTGGCTGGAATTCTAGTTTACTGGCGTTTCATGTTTACACGGTGCCAACCGACTGGAAGAATACGGGAATTGCGCGGGCATAATTTGCTGACGATTTGGTTTTCTTTTTCGACTAGCGGCAGCTGTTGATTTTTTTTAAATAAAGTAAAATCTAAAATATATAAAATCTAATCTTAAAATGTTTAAATATACAATTTTTCTCTACCATGCTCATTTTTAAGGCTGTTATAGACTCTTTGCACATTTTTTTTTTAGTCTTTCCCATTTAATATCTGTAACAAAATCGTAATTTTACTAGTTTGGCGACAACGGGTTACCAGATACTTGTAAAATTGCCTTTTTTGGGTAGATTGTAATAGAATTTCGTTGTTTTTTAATTGACTCTAGTATTTGAACATTTTACAGTCACTGATCTCTAATTAGAACTTCCGTGTTATCATTGTGTTTCATAAATGTTTTAAATAACTTAGTACAATTTTCTACTGCCTTGCACTTCCTAAAATCTTCATATACATAAAATTTGGAATAAAACTTATGGTTTCTTTTTGTTTTTAAAACAATTCTCTATTTTGTTTCTAATATTGAGTTAAATGTAAATTTGCAGGACAAAAGGTGGAAATCTTAGAAAATGCTTTTATACGAAATACATATTATCTAAAAAAAAAAAGCCTGTCCAACAAAGGAAGTTAAATGTAATCCCCCGCCCCCCTTCCCCTTAACTTATTTTGATGTTAAATTAAAAACTAAATATTCGTTTTTCTGTGGACTAGGGTTTTGATACATATTCTTATTCTTTCTTTGATAATTCTTTAAGATTAAAATTTCATCTTAAAAATGTTAGCAAATTAAATATCATTAGTTAAGCAATTTGTAAGCATACTGGAACTAAAGAATTTGGATTAAAAAAAAATAACTAAGTTTATCTTTTCATTAAAAAAGATTTTGTACTTTAATCAAGTTCATAATTTGCACTTGAATCTTCTTTGGAATTCTATTCATATAAATGAAATAACACCAGTGAATGAGTCAGACAAATAAATTTCATAAAGATGTTTTATTCTTACAATAAAATTGGAAAAGTCTAAAAATCAATAGCTAAAAACAATTAAATTTGCAATTAAATACCACCAGTATAAGTTTTTACAAAAAAAAAATATCCTGAGTGTATATTTAAATAAAATAATCCATTTTTTTTAATTTTGAAAAGAATCATCCCAGATCATTATTGCAGTTGAAGGTTTATGAACAAGGAAGAGGAGCGATTCACGACAGGTCCGAGTTGGTCAAGATTTAGAAGCCAATTTTAAAAGTATTGCTAATAATAGAATTCATTGGAAACAAACGCCTGTGAGTAAAGCAATTCCCATCTCGATTCTGGTCTCGCCTATCAAAAGTGCCATGTTTGAACCCTGTATTAGGCGACAATGTTCTTTGGGGTTCAGAATCCATGTCAAGTTGTATGTCCTGGAATGAGAAACCGTTATCAGGCACAAAAATAGGTTGTTAAACGTACAAACTGAAAATACAAAGATTGCAGGAACTTTAAACAGGCATGCAACCAGGGGAAGGTTTTTAGGGTTAGAACACCCCCCTAGAATCCCCAACATTCCTAGTGTTTTGTTATGAATGAACAAGAAACACTTGGTAACCGAAAATAATTTCAAAGGATACATTTTTAATCTACCGTCATTCAGACAGAGTAAGTTAATGTATCGCACTAAAGTAGGTATTAGACTCCAAAACTGAAATAAATGACATATTTGTAAATCTCATACTATCAAAAAATCATTGTAGATTGCTTTTTGACTTTTTGGGTCCAATAAAAAGTATTGTTTAAAAATTTTTATAAACATGGATGTCTATTTTCCAAATGTTGTTATTGTGTTTCAGTGCTTCATGCCTTTTATTTCAAACACTATTAAGGTATCCGACTAGGTTCGGAGACTTTTTTTTTAAATTTCCATTTAATTGGCATAATTTTTGCATTTTAAGGTAAAGCATATCTTAGAATAAAGGTATGGACTAAAAAAATATTTTTAAATATTGAATATTTTTCAAAATTTAAAACATTTTTAGACTAATTTTTATATAAACGTTAACAACGTAAAAAAAATTCCACTTACATTTTATGAAATTTTCTTTGACTAACATGTTGTTTGAACTATCCTTTAGGGCCTTGAACTATGAAATAGGTATATTCCAAATTTTAACTGAGGTATGGGTGTTGGTGTACATAACCTTACTTTCTTCAAGAAAACAACAAGTGTCATTACATAAAATCCTCCAAAAAAACACATTTAAAATCAAAATATGTCAAAATGGTAGTTCAGTGCACTACGAAATGTACTGAAGTTGATGTAAAAAAAATATCAAACAGATATGTAAAATGATTCTGATATTGGTGTTTGTGTCCATTTGCCTAAAAATATTGCTCCTTCTCTAATTAATTAAACAAGAAATATTTTGCATCAATTACATGGATAATACAGGATATAGAAAAAAATGCCATATTAGGTTTTTATGTATAACTTGAATACTGGACAAAAACCATTTTAATATTTTGGCATATGTGACACCTTAAGAAACTGCAAAAATATTGATTTGTGAAAAATATAAGATGAGGAATTTTTATGTAGAATTTGTTTTTGTAACAGAAATACAGAAGTTAACTTGATGGAAAGACCCCTCACACAGAAATTTTCTGGTTGCACCCCTGAAGTTAAAACTAGTTCCATGATGCAATAGTGAATACTAAATGGTTTGCAATTCTGGGAAGGTTTCAAAAAGTGCTGACTAATGCTGCACCATGAAAATAATTACATGAAGCTGACTAGAAAATAAATGTGGGAAAAGTGTCAGAGGGGATTTCAGTAGAGATGCATTTAAAGACTTGATGTTGCTGGTAATTTTAAATAAAAGCATATTGTTACATATTAAAATATTTGAGTAGCATAACAAATTAACTATAACACATTATGCAGTATTAGTGAGAAGTTGCAGCTTGCATGTTTCAATTTTTATTATTTTCTTATAATTAATTTCACAGAAACAAAAAAGTTGGATGTAAACACAAATAGAAATTTGTAAAGGTCAGCCAGTAAGAAAAAACAACTTTTTTCTATAATAGTTTAAATGCGTTGGATGAAAATCTTGGTTTGCAGTCTAAGCCATTGCAGCATATTCGAGTGGCAGACAAATCAGGAAAAACCAATTCGATGACATCTCTTGCATACTTGTACACTCTTGTAGAGGAGTAAAATTTAAATGCCTTTATACCTTTTCTTGTTATTCATCAGCACTCTTTTTGTCAGTTCCCAAAATACATTCGAAAATACAAAAATTTCAGAAACATTTTCACAAATAAAGTTGTTTCCTTAGCATTAATAATTTCAGCCAAAATAACAACGTTGATAATTTCAGCCAAGTGTTTAACATTTTTTTTTTTTCCCCCCTAATCACCTTATACTTTGCTGCAAGTTTTTTTTACATCACATTTATACTAACTTTCATTACATTTTAACTCTCTGCTTTAGGTGGTTCAATGTTTTATTGTAATTGTGATAACATCCAACAGCCAATTACTTCAAGTCTAACAGCTGATGAAGACAAGTTGCACTCTGCTTGTTGGCTTTCTTTCACAACCTAGAAAAGAAATTTTAATTCGATTAGCATTGTTTTCAAAGAATTTTTTGACTTACTATCCTATCTCTGATTCAGACTAAAAAACATTTGTTATTGATGACATAAATTTTCCATTAAATGACATTCAAAAACAAACAATTTTTAGTTACGAATTCTTTCACATTCAGGGTAAAACTCGATGCAATAAACCTATTCAAATTTCGCACAAGCAGTAGAACTTAATTTACAAAAACACTCAACATGCATTCAGAGATAAAAGGAGTCAATTGTGATAACATCCGACAGCCAATTACTTCAAGTCTAACAGTTGATGAAGACAAGTTGCACTCTGCTAATTAGTTTTCTTTTACAACCTAGAAGAGCAAACAAATATTGAAATTATGTTAATCGTTAAACAAAATATACATATCTACAAAATTTGCTGATAAAAAAAACTGCATAAATTATCCATCTGTGAAATCCATCTCATGTTGGGTCCTCCTTATGTTGTGTAATAAGCGAGTAAATTTATGACTGAAATTTGTACCAAAACATTTAAGCTTAAAGCATAATTCCAACTATAACAGCTTTAAAACTACCATTATTTGACTATCTATTCACAAGAATTTTAACTAAATTCAAATACCCAAATGTAAACAAACATCTTATTATTGACATTCTTAACGTTGGCACACATAATTCATTCTAGTAGCCATTATTTAAGACATACTACTTTTGAATATAATATACTACACGAGATATACGTATAATGTATACGTATTTTAATTCAATTAGAGCACATAAATGTAAACAACCGCTAATGTTCAACTGCTTTTGATTATCAGATTATCGCAGAAGTACTTCAACAAAAGTAATTAAGGAACTATTTCTGGAAATTGCATTCGTCCCGTAAAAAGGAACAGTTAGGCTTACATACGAGTGGTTTTAACAGGTATTATTTTCCTACTATCTCTATAAGTACAACCAAAAAGGGATCCCACCAAAAACATTGTAGTTAGGTATATTATAATGTGATTGTGAAACACAGTGCCGTTTCAATTCCGCGAAGGATTTCATCTGCCGTCGCCAAGCTTACTAGGGTTGCCTTTCAGAATATGACGAAAATTACTTAAAAATATATTTGTATGTTTTAACACAATAAAAAATACTAATAATTATACTAACCCAGAATGACAGTTTTTCATGACAGTTGCTGTTTTCATTATATAATCCATATCATTCCAACGATTTGGCATTGTTTCAAGCTTGTTTTGTTATAAACATTATCATTCAAGTCTTCAAAACTTTCAGCGAAATAAAACTACTGCAGGTGTTTTACACGGTGCACGAGAGTATGAGGGTAGGAAGAGTGGTGGGGGAGGGGAGTTGACGCTCCAGTAAATAGAAAATGTTTTATCTACTGGAATCACCAGCCAGAGGCGATCACGTGACAAACTGGCTTATCCTGAGACTGGAATGATGCGTTTACACGCTACCAGCGGTGACGTCACACGACTAGGGATCTCAACTGGAACGCCGACTGGTAGCGTGTAAATCAGGCATTAGTCTATGGCTCAAATGTTACTAGGGAGAGCACGGTTAAAACTATAAGAAGGCAAGCTTCGCCGATACGTAAGTGCTGCCATCTCGCGGATTTTCATAGTTGAGAGCACAAAACTTTCGCCAAATTGCACCGATTTCCAGACATGCGCAGAGCTTTGTTCTTACTTTGGCGATCGTGCTTTCAAACAAACAAATAAGAACATCAGATTTATTTCGTCGAATTCCGTGGGAGATTTAAATAACAGAACAAAAATGGAGGATTCTACTTTGCAAAGTAATATATTATTTATTCAAGTTTGTTCAAATTGTTCGCTTTTGTGCACAATAAATTTCGGTAATGTTCTGAAGATTATAGAATTTTCGTAAGAGAATTTTAACAGGACATTTTTTGCAGTGTTGATGGTTGTGATGAAACTTGATAGTTAGTGTTCTTAATCGTTTGTTTTTATTTTTTCATCTCATTCAGCAGGCTAGTTTTTATGTTAAATATAGTTGTTTTTTTCATGTACTTTTCTTTTTTTATTACTTTGACACCGCTTGAAAGAATGTTTATCATTTGTTAGTTACATAAATGCACGCAATTATTTTGTGTTTATTATGATTTTTTGAAATTTGACGCCAATCTCAATTACCATTGCGTTTTTTTTTATTTTTTATTTTATGAATTAATAAAGCTAAATGATTATTGTCAACTGTTAGTAAATTCTTCTAAACTAGTACATGCTAAATAATATTGGTTTTTGTAGTTGCAAGTCATTTTTAAATTTTTGCACTCAATAACTAGATATTTTTTAGTTTCCTAATGTACTGCTTCGAAGAATGCATGGAAACTTTATCAAAATCATTTTCTTCTAGAATGTGTTTCAATAATTTTGTAATTAGTAATTTTGTTAATTCTTGATGTTCATATTTATTTCGAAAACTTACTAAAAGTTCACTAATATTGGAATATGCTGTAAAAACCCCAATAATATTAGGATTCGTATTGCATTACAGGATGGAACTTTTGCTGTAGTGGTTCAATATAATATTAATATTGTTTGAAAAAGTATTCAATTATTTTAGTTAAAAATATAAATTAACAAAAATTTGGTTGGGTGTGTAAATTTTTTAAGTGAAAGTTTAATGAGCTAGGCAGATTTGTTCTTTTTTTGGATAAAAGATTTCTGGGAAACCATAAAATGTAATCGCCAAGTGAAACCAAAAAGAGCGATAAGCTTGCCAATGTAGAAACCCTGCAATGACGTCATGTGCTCTCAACTATTTTACATTATCTCTATAGAAGCTTGCCATCTTTAACCCGAAGGGTTATTATAGTATCTTTGATCAGGTTTTGTTTACGAGTATAGCCCAAAGAACTTAAAACTATAAGAAGGCAAGCTTCGCCGATACGTAAGTGCTGCCATCTCGCGGATTTTCAAAGTTGAGAACACAAAACTTTCGCCAAATTGCTCCGATTTCCAGACATGCGCAGAGCTTTGTTCTTACTTTGGCGATTGTTTGTTTAAAACAAAAAAGAACATCAGATTTATTTCGTCGAATACAAGGGAGATTTAAATAGCAGAACAAAAATGAAGGATTCTACTTTGAAAATTAACATATTAATTATTCAAGTTTGTTCAAATTGTTCGCTTTTGTGCACAATAAATTTCGGTAATGTTCTGAAGATTATAGAATTTTCGTAAGAGAATTTTAACAGGACATTTTTTGCAGTATTGATGGTTGTAATGAAACTTGATGGTTAGTGTTCTTAATCGCTTGTTTTTATTTTTTCGTCTCATTCAACAGACTAGTTTTTATGATAAATATAGTTGTTTTCTTCATGAACTTTTCTTTTTTTATTACTTTGACATCGCTTGAAAGAATGTTTATCATTTGTTAGTTGCATAAAGGCATGCAATTATTATGTGTTTATTATGATTTTTTGAAATTTGACGCCAATATGAATTTCCATTGCGGTTTTTTATTTTATGAATTAATAAAGCTAAATGATTATTGTCAACTGTTAGTAAATTCTTCTAAACTAGTACATGCTAAATGATATTGGTTTTTGTAGTTGCAAGTCATTTTTAAATTCTTGCACACAATAACTAGATATTTTTTAGTTTCCTAATGTCTGCTTCGAAGAATGCATGGAAATTTTATGAAAATCTTTTTCTTCTAGAATGTGTTTCAATAATTTTGTAATTAGTAATTTTGTTAATTCTTGATGTTCATATTTCTTAAGAAAACTTACTAAAAGTTCGATAATATTGGAATATGCTGTATAAACACCAAATCTAATATTAGGATTCGTATTGCATTACAGGATGGAACTTTTGCTGTAGTGGTTCAATATAATATTAATATTGTTTAAAAAAATATTCAATTATTTTAGTTAAAAATATAAATTAACAAAAATTTGGTTGGGTGTGTAAATTTTTTAAGTGAAAGTTTAATGAGCTAAGCAGATTTATTCTTTTTTTGGATAAAAGATTTCTGGGAAACCATAAAATGTAATCGCCAAGTGAAACCAAAAAGAGCGATAACCTTGCCAAAATAGAAACCCTACAATGACGTCATGTGCTTTCAAGTTACATTATCTGTATGGAAGCTTGCCATCTTTAACCCGAAGGGTTATTATAGTATCTTTGTATAGCCATTAAAATATAATTTTAACTTAAATCAAGTGATAAATAGAAAGATTACTTTCTAACTATTTTTAATGATATTAAAAAAATCAGCAAATGTTTGCATGATAGTTGTTTCAGTAGGAAACAAACATCTTCGTCATCATCAGTTTTACAAAATTATATTTTCAAAAGGATATTTAAAATAGAATTATGAAATGAAACTTTTTTTTAATTTCTATGAGAGATTGTTTGAGTTACGATAGGATTAAGCCTAACTTAGAATACTAAAAGTTTGAAATCAATACATTTATAACATGATACAACTTACCTGTAAAGTTATCAAACTTGAAAGTCACTCCTTTATAGGCACTTTTTCCACATTTCAGCTTGTTAATTAAATAAAAAAAAAGGGTAAAAAGAAACATTTTAGCTATCGATAAATTTCAATACCGTATGTACAATCCAGTTCGTAGAATAGTTTGCTTACATTTTCATCCATCGCTTAGCGTCGCATAAGATAAGAGCGCCATCTGGTTGTACCAGGCCCGATATAAATATGTTTCTACATTTCGCGGCGGTCCTGGTAAGATTCAGCAAGCCAAAGATATTATAATAACCCTTCGGGTTAAGGATGGCAAGCTTCCATAGAGATAATGTAAAATACTTGAGAGCACATGACGTCATTGCAGGGTTTCTACATTGGCAAGCTTATCGCTCTTCTTGGTTTCACTTGGCGATTAAATGTTATGGTTTCCCAGAAATCTTTTATCCAAAAAAGGAACAAATCTGCCTAGCTCATTAAACTTTCACTTGAAAAATTTACACATTCAACCAAATTTGTTAATTTATATTTTTAGCTAAAATAATTGAATACTTTTTTAATCAATATTAACATTATATTGAACCACTATAGCAAAAGTTCTATCCTGTAATGAAATACGAATCCTAATATCAGATTTGGGCTTTTTACAGCATATTCCAGTATTGGTGAACTTTTAGTCAGTTTTCGTAAGAAATATGAACATCAAAAATTAACAAAATTACTAATTACAAAATTATTGAACCACATTCTAGAAGAAAATGTTTTAGATAAAGTTTCCATGCATTCTTCGAAGCAGTACATTAGGAAACTAAAAAATATCTAGTTATTGAGTGCAATTTAAAAATGACTTGCAACTACAAAAACCAATATCATTTAGCATGTACTAGTCTCGAAGAATTTACTAACAGTTGACTATAATCATTTACCTTTATTAATTCATCAAAAAAAATAAACCGCAATGGTAATTGAGATTGGCGTTAAATTTCAAAAAATCATAATAAACATACAATAATTGAGTGCATTTATACAACAAACAAGTGATAAACATTCTTTCAAGCGATGTCAAAGTAAGAAAAAAAAGAAAAGAGAGAACGTTATTGAACATAAAAACTAGCCTGCGTAATGAGACGAAAAAATAAAAACAAACGATTAAGAACACAAAACGATATAAAAAAATAATTCAAAGGGTTATTGGGTATCCATTTACTTTTTAGTATTGTTTAAGATTCTAAATATATAATCTATGTTATGGTTTCTCTTTTTAAAAACTGATTAAACAACAGCTTTATGAACAGATTTTCTAGAAAATATTTTTTCAAGGGATGTTATTTTTTTTTATTAATATAAAAATTGTCAAAGTTAGATTTTAAGAGAAAATTATTGAATAGATACAGGGTTGTTAAAAAGGATGAAGACATTTGGAAAATGAATTTAAAAAGAAACGGAACGTTATAGGGATGTATCGTTTGGTGCATTCCACTAGCGACTCTAGAGAACTTTATTTCATTAATTTTCAAAAAAAGCTACAACATCCTCCAAAAGAAGACGCTGTTAACAGAAGACTAAGGAAATAGTTTCTGAATATGTTGCACAAATTACAAAACAATGGTTTTCAAATGTCAAACCATCTACGTCAACTACATGGCACACTTGAAACATGGTTTCATATTTTTTGCTACATGAGCAGACTATTATTTTTGTTGTTGTTATTTTTATTGTTAATGTTGTTGCTGTTGTTATAGTTATTATTATTATTCAACAGCGCTGTCTATTGGCGAGCTTTGATTTTTGAAAATTGATGGATATGATCTCGTAGTTGCCTTACTATCGTAGAAAAATCTGTAGTATTGTCTTTTTAATCTTATTCAATTTTCCGGTGTGATATTCATTTTTGGAGCCTCTGCATAATATAAATATACTAATGCCTAATTATTGATGTTGTAATCACCTCATATATCCGAAATTCAGGACTTTGATATCAGAAGCTTTCTTAACTTTAAAAAAAAAAAAATAAAAAAAAAATAAAAAAATATGACACATTTAAATTTGCTACTAAATTTCAAATTTCAGTAAATCTGCGGTAGAAACGAGGAAAATACAGGGGAAGATAATGAGAATGTGTTAAATGGGAAAGAAAAGAATGATATATTTATTTTTTTCCAGTTAAATTATTATATTAACAAAATCAATGAATTAGCCATAAAGATCCATTGTTGAAGGAATGAACTCATTCTACATTATTAGTGAAAATAAGGTAATATAGGATATGCATTTTTGTTTTCGTTTCAATCAATTCAGATTCCAAATTCTGCAATTAGATATACCTCGGAAGTTTGAAGTTTCAATTTTTATTAGTTAAATTTATATAGTACAGAGTGGTCGTAAAATAACTTTCCCTATTTGGCGACATCTGCAGCTAAAATGATTGAACGAAATGAAACCATATATTATAAGTAGACTATGGAAGGCATGGGGAGATGAATACCGCCAGAAGAAAAAAAAAAATAGTTCCAAAACTTGCTGATAGAAGAAAAATTGGCGCTGTCGGAACTGAAACATGTGAATAACTGCAATGAACGTACGAAAAATGGATTATTCAGAGTGTCAATAATGATTTAGTGATAAAAAAAAGAACATACCATACAATTATGAAATAATTAACGAAACACAGGATATAAGCGCAACATTTTCAATATGCTGACCTTCCCGGTGTACAACATATTGCATTCGGTGTTTACAGCCGCGCGTAAATCGTCAGTTTTGGATTATCACAATGGCTCGTCTTATATTCTGTTTCAAAACATGCAAGTTCGGGTTACCATCATCTTATATTCCGGATTTTACGTACCCCCCCCCCCCTCCCCATACCCAAAAGTCATATGATGTGAAGAAGTGATTGACATTGAACATTTACGCAAGTAATGAAGCCTTTGAAATTCCCTAAGAGCCTCCGCAGCATTACATGGTCTAGTGTAGAAAAGTTGCGGTAGGTTGCATACTACACTCATGAACAGTCAATGAGCGAATTGCTAACTGAACGTTTTCTTTTTAAAGGAAATGCGTTGCGCTGCTGTCATATTCATGACTTGAAGTGAGAAGCGGTGCATAGATGGCGCTGTAAACCTGACGAGACCACAGAGACTTTTCGCTACTTCCGGTTGTTGTTTGATCCTCGTGTTTGGGCATACAAACTGTGTATTTCTCAGTCTTCGTATTTATCCATAGTTATAAATTTTAATCATAATGAACAAAGTGTATTCAAGAAGGAAGTACGGGTGATGTTGATTTGTTCCGCAATGTGGTATGAACTGGAACAAATAATGTTTCGCAGATTAAAAGCCACAAATTTCTGAAAGATGAGGACGATTTTTAATAGGGCTACATCTCTAAAATTTTCAACATAAGTATTTTTGGTCTTCTAATTGGACTTATTGGACTTTAGAAAAACAAAATTTTAAATTTTTGGTTAGTTCGTTATTAATTAATTTTTTTAAATAATTAATATAAATTTTACAAAACAATTTAAAATAGGGCTACAGCTTTGAAATTTTCAACATAAGTAGTTGTGGCCTTCTAATTGGATTTTTATAATACAGAATTTTTTTGTTGTTATTAACATATATTTTACAAAACGATTTTTTTTCTTGACAAGGGAGAGGCTTCCAATATTACGTAAAAATTAGATTTTAGTGAGTGAAGCGAGCTTATGCTTACGCAACAATGAACCTTTCATCGAGCAAAGCGAACATATGCTTGCATAGCAATGAACCTTTTAACGAGTGAAGTAAAAGCCTGTGTTTATGTGTCATTGAACTTTTCAGCAAACGAAGTGAGCTTGATGTTGCTTATCGATGAACCTTCCTGCGAGCGAAGCGCCCAAAACTGGAACCTATATACTAATGACAGATTTCCGCAAAGCGGGGCTTCACAGCAAGTTAAAATATTGCACTTGTTAAAATTTCGTAGCCAAGCACGGGTATTCAACTAGTTGTAAATATATTATTTATGTCTGAAAATGTAAAATTATATTGCATGAGCTGAAACTTTTGAGAAAAAAAATCTTTATTTCATCAAATTGGGTATCTAAAAAAAATTTGGTACATATAAACGTATCCAAACGAGACTTCTCGCCAATGTCTGGAATCATCAACAGACAGTTTGCTTTAAAAAAAAAACACCCAATGGATTGGATAAATCGATCCCTTCATCTATAATAAATGTCTCTTTCTATCTCATCTGATCTAAAAGCTCTAATTTTTTTAAATAGTTGCTGCTCATTTGAGTTTTTAAAAGCAAAACAATCCTTAAAACGAAATGCAAATGCATTGAAAACAAACGAAGATACTCTGTCGGAAGTGAGTAACCGGAAGACGTGGGAAGTGCGCCAATCAGAGACGACTTGGGATTTGTTTCCAAACATCAACCCATGAATACACACTAAGAATAATACAAAATGACGAACTCGATGTGTAAATTTCCTCGTACGTACATGAGAGCAGCTCCAAAACCTCCCCTCTCGGAAATTTTTGGAACTAATTTTTTTTCTACGGAATTCGCCACCTTTGTCTTCTAAATCTGCATATAAATTATGGTTTCATTTCGTTCATTCGTTTTAGCTGCAGATGCCGCCAAACAGGGAAAGTTATTTAATGGCAACCCTGTATTTCAAGTGGTTAGAAACGAATAAGGTTTACCAAAAAAAAAATTCCCTTTGTGGTTTGCAAAATTTCCATAACAATTATATTATTTAAAGCAGTATTTCCCTGTAATTCCCAAGTTGTTGCAATTTCTTTCTTTTTTTTTAATGGTTTGCAAATTACATCTCAACTTATGAACGGAAAAAAAATGCTTTTTTCATAAGAAACACAAATTAATCACAGCACACATTCAAGTTTTAGGCGTTCTAACTTTATCTCAAAAATATATCTGATATCTTTTAAAATTGATCACATTATTTAACTTTGTATTATCATATTGTCAATGTCTAACATTCCATAGATGTTATTATTATTTTTTTTTAAGCAAAATGTATCTCCTGTAGCAAATTCATAAATTAAATATTAAGAGATACCAAAATATTTTAGCTCTTTGGCATATCTAAGTAACATATATTCCAAAACTCTAGTTGAATGTGCTGAACAACTTGGAAAAGTGCTAATGCTTATCTTGGACACTTATTGTTCTGAGGAGGTACCAATGGACTGGAAAGTTACAAATGTTAGTCACGTTTTAAAAACGGGAAAAATTCAAGGCGAATAATGACTGACCAGTTAGCCTAATTTCTGTCATTTGTAACATATTTGGAACCATGATTAAAAGTAAAATCTTTATATTTCTTGAAATAGAGGTTTTGCTTTAGGATGCACAATTTGGATTTGGAAAGGGAAAATCATGTGCAAATAATCATTTACAGTTTTATGATGATGTCATAAAGTTTTGAATCATAGAAATAGTGTAGATGTTGCTTATATTGATTTCCAAAATGCTTTTAATAAGGTCCCACACGGCACATTAATTTATAAATTGGATAGAATTGGAATTCGTGGCAAGTTTTAAAATGGATTAAGAATTGGTCAACTGGGAGAAGACAAAGAGTACTTATTAAGGGTAACTATTCAAAATGGGCTGAATTTGTAATTGGTATATCACAGGGCCTCAGTATTAGAGCCACTTGTGTTTCTAATTTTCAATCATTATACTGGCATTAATTCATTGGTAAAGGTTAGTATCTTTGCGGATGACTTGAAGGTTATAGGAAATGCAAATTCTATGGAACAAACTGCACAGCTGCAAGGGGATTTAAATAAATCATTAGATTGGGCTATCAAATTGAGATTGTCTTTTAATTTCGATAAATGTCAAATCATACATTTTGGTCATAAAAATATGAATGCTACCTATTATTTACACTATGCTAAAATCAATAAGGTAGGTTATAAAGGCCATAAGGGTGTCAAATACTGGGACTTTTAAATGTGGCTATCATTGTGGGATAGCAAGTAAAAAAGCGAATAGGATGTTGTGTTTTATCAGGGAGGCTATCTCATATAAATCTAGTGATACTATTTTGGCACTTTATAGAGGATTGGATAGGCTACATCTAGAGTATGCTGTACAATTCTGGTCGCCTCATCTCAAGGAGAATATTGATTTGTTGGAAAAATTTCAGCGTAGAGCAACAAAAATGACACAGGGAAACTCGACATTGAATTATATGGTGCTAGATTGAGGAACCTTAATATGTGTATATTAGAAGAAAGAAGGTCTAGAGGTTATTTGATTCAGCTGTTCAAATTTATCAAACAGGGGGATTTCAAGGGTTTAGAATTCAATAAAAGGGATCAAACAAGAGGTCATGCATATAAGCTATTTAAATAGCATTTTAGCTTGGAGAATAGGAAACATTATTTTTACAATAGAGTAATTGATAAATAGAACAGTCTGCCCGACCACATAGTAAATTTTAATGGAGTCAACAGTTTTAAAAGACAGCAGAATGATCTATACTGGGGGATTGTTCGGAAAGGTTAAATTGGACAAACCTTGATGGGCCTTGTGCCTGTAGTTGGTCGTCATTTTTGTAAGTGTATTTGTATTAAAATATATGAGGTATAATACAAATTTAGTCGATTGGTTTTAAAACCAACGCAACTCACTTATTTTGTAAATTATACAAGGTGACTGTAATGGAACTTGTCCATTTGGAACACTTTGTAGCTGTAACTCAGATGCGGATTGAAGTGAAAATGAATAGATAGACAGTTCAAAGGATGCTCAAAAATATTTAGTAATATATATTAAAGAAAAGTAAATTATAAAATCTCCGCTACGGGAGGCATTACAACAAAAATGAGTGAAAAGCAATGGCGCGTCGTGGGGTACAGCAAATACAATCCGGTTGTATTTAAATTATTAGTTTAAAATTAAAATTTACTAATTGCTAGTCATTTTTGATTATTTATTTTACTAATGTTTTTACAAATCTATAAGACTCTAATTAGACCAATAATTTCTTATGGTGCAGAAACATGGGTCCTGTCAGATAAGGATGCAACTATACTAAAAGAAAACATACTCTGAGTTCACTGAATAGTCAACAATAGCGTCAGCCACTAGGTGGCCCACGGGCCGGATCCGGCTCTCGACAGCTTTTTCTACGGCCCGCCAGGCAGTACAGAAGAGCAAAAATCAAATTTTGCTGAAATAATTTTAATTTATCTACATTAGTATGTGTTTACTACCAAAAACCGAGTTTTCCATTAAGTGGCCCTCGTCAGTATAAATATAAAAATTCCTTTTTTTTTTTTTTTCCCCCTTTTTTTTTTCTGAGACTGCAAACGAAAAAAAAAATGAAAAAGCAACAGTTGAATTATTACCAATGACGTAATCCTTCGCATTGCTTAGTTTTGTACTTATAATACCCTACCCCCTCGATTCGTGAATGGCACAGTTCGATATCTGCTTTTCTGAGTGTGATTGGCAGGAGTTGGGTGTTTTAATGCATACTGGCCTCTTTTGTTTTGACTTGAAAAGAAAATTCGTGATCTCTATGACTCCAGTGCAATAATGCCCCTCAGGGGGTTTACTTTCTTTAAGTAAACACGGGCGTCACAACCCCGAGGTGCCCCAATGATCTAACCCTTCGTCAGTTTGTACCTTCTCCTTTTGGGTTTTATATTTATCGTTTGTTTTCTCTTCCTTCCCTCATTGTGATTACCTCATCTGAGGTGAGGGCTCCCCTTGAGAAGCTTTGTGCCGCTCTGTTGCAATCAGCTTCTCTCGGGAATTAAATCACCCACGTGTTTGCCGTGCGTGGAGATCCGTGTCTCTGGAAAGGGGGATCCTGGTAGTTGACGGGCGACATGCTGCCCCAATACACTACTTTGACCCTTGCTTCAGATAAACGGGAGGTGCACATTGGTCCCGTGTGCATCAATCGGCTGGTCGTCCGACTTCGTCGGCGGCTAGGGATCAAGTGATCA
The DNA here is from genome assembly GCA_963978545.1 of Linyphia triangularis. NCBI lineage: Eukaryota > Metazoa > Arthropoda > Arachnida > Araneae > Linyphiidae > Linyphia > Linyphia triangularis. The sequence goes on from OZ021730.1 coordinate 36,030,729, forward strand.
GTCCATTTGCTGAGAATCTCGTAAAGGGTGGAGGCTTCTTCAGGGATGGACTGCTTGCGTATGGGCACTGGTTAACCCGATAGTGTCATGCTGTGCGTAACAGTTCTGTTGATATTTTGTTTTCTTTTATGATTTTTGTTGCTTGCCGGCAGGCTCTATGCCCGATAATGAGGACTCCATGGTGGGTGGGACTATAGTGCCCGAATTCTCATTTCATTTCTCTTATGGCAAGTAAATCTTTTTTCTCTCCTCCCCCTCGTATGGAGCAACAAGGTCGTGTACTAGCAGCAAAATATTTTATTATTAAAAGATTAGAAGGCTCTTTTCAGAAGGTTTCTCCCTTCTTAATTGAAAAGGCACTGAAGTTTTACGTTGGAGAGGTTGCTTCAGTTAAGAAACTGAGTTCTGGCGACTTAATAATTGAAGTCAAAAACACCAACCAAGTGGAGAGTATTTTGAAGATTGAAGTTTTCGGGACTTTCCCAGTGACTGTGACTGCACATGCGTCACTTAATAAATCTCGTAGGGTAATATCCGAATCTGATCTCTATCATACTACTGAGGAGGAGATTTTGGATCATTTGCGTGATCAGCAAGTTTCAGCTGTTTACCGTATAACCATACGGAAAGATGGCAATATATTACCAACTAAACATCTCATACTGACTTTTGACAGGCCAACGCTGCCAACACATGTGAAAGCCGGGTATCTGAATTGTAAAATCCGACCGTACATACCTAATCCACTTCGCTGCTTTAAGTGCCAGAGATATGGACATTCCCAAACGGCTTGCCTCGGGAAAATTGAAATCTGCTCACGTTGTGCAGGAAGTGGTAATGGTAGTTCTGGTTTCACTGCACCTGAAAAGTGTGTGAATTGTGAAGGCACACATCCATCTTTCTTCCGCAAATGTCCACAGTTTGTGATGGAGAAAGAAATTCAGACTGTACGTGCCAATCAAAACGTATCGTACTTCGAAGCGAAAAAACAAGTTGAAGCTCGGACTCCACGTGTGGGCGTAGCATATGCTGATGCTTGCAAAAAGTCAGTATGCAGCCAAAGCACTCAAACTGAACCACTTAGCTTGTCACATAACAAATTACCCCCACGTAGCTTGTCACATACCAAATTACCATCACGACCATCTTCTTCGGAAAGTACCAAAAAACCAATTCTTCTTAAAAAATCACTTGCAATGTCAGAGGCACTTCAGGCAATTAAATTGAAGTCAGCAAAGGTTGACGTTCCTAGAGGGAAACTTGCCAATCCTTTTAGTATCCTCGATTCACATAATGACTCGGATGAGGTAAGACTTTACCCATCTGATGATGAGGAGTGTTTTGAAGATCCTGACCCAACTTTCAACATATCTGTAAATAGTTAATGGCTTCTTTTGTTTCTTGGAACTGTCGCGGTTTTAGGTCTAGGTAGGATGATGTTAAGAACATCGTTCCTACTTACCATCCAGCATGTTTGGCCTTTCAAGAAACTTTCTTGAAGGATACTTATACATCTAAGATCCGTAGGTATAATTGCCCGGGAAGCATGGAAGATATGGAAGGAAAGATAGGAAAGATGTTACCCGTGGTAATACAGTGTCTGGAGGAGTATGTCTTTTTATTTCTCATGATTACCCCAGCACTGTACTCACACTACGCACATCTCTACAGGCTGTGGCTGTGAGACTTCATTTTCAGTCCCTTCTCACAGTCTGTTGCATATACCTACCGCCACATGCTATCATCCGCCAAGAGGAGCTAAATGATCTGATAGACCAGCTTCCAGCTCCATTTCTATTGCTTGGTGACTTTAATGGACACAGTACTATGTGGGGTAATGATAATACGAACCCTCGTGGGAGACAGATTGAAAAGTTGTTATCTGATCACTGTCTCTGTCTCCTGAATAATGAGGAGAAAACCTATTTTCATGAACCCACTAGAACATTCCATTCACTTGACTTAGCCATTTAGTTCTCTTCCCCTGAAGATATTGCTAACCTTATCGGTGAAACTTTTGAAAGTGTATCCAGTTCCGATTCTTACAGTCCTACATTTTTAGTGACTAAAAATCGCGCTGAACGGGCGGGAATTAATTTCAAAAGCAATATTGAAAATTCCTACAACTGTGAACTAAAGATGTACGAATTGAAGAGTGCTTTATCTAAAGCCCATAACACCAGTCCAGGTCCAGATGGGATCAGTTACCAAATTCTTCGCCATTTAAGTCCAGATTCTCTTTTGAACATCCTTTTTCTCTTTAATCGAATCTGGAAGGAGAACATCTTTCCTACCTTGTGGCGGGAAGCTACTGTAATCCCAATTCTGAAACCTGGAAAGGATCCCAAGGATCCTCTGAACTATCGACCGATAGCCTTAACGAGCTGCCTCTGTAAGATCTTTGAACGTATTGTAAACACCCGACTCTCTTACATGTTAGAAAAAGATGGATGTATTTCACCTTTTCAGAGTGGATTCCGACGAGGACGGTCCACTCTTGATAACATCGTGTAACTAGAAACAGATGTTCGCAATGCCTTTGTGCAGAGGAATCATCTAGTTTCAAACTTTTTCGACATTGAGAAGGCGTATGATCATACGTGGCGATATGGTATCCTGCAAACTCTATTTAAATTTGGTTTTAGGGGTAATCTGCCCCTTTTTATTCAAATTTTTTTATCATCTCGTGTTTTTAGAGTTCGCATTGGAGCTTCATTTTCTAATTATTTTAACCAATCTGTGGGTGTTCCTCAAGGTTGTGTTTTAAGCGTCACCCTTTTTAACCTTCACATCAGCAACATCCTTCATGTCCTTTCACCCTTTGTTCATGGAACTTTGTATGTTGATGATTTGTAAATCTCATGCCAAGGATCAAACATGCGCTTAATTGAACGTTAATTACAAACTGCTGTTAACAGACTTGTAGAATGGTGTGAACAAAACGGCCATACATTGTCACCATCTAAAAGCAGTTGCATCCACTTCTGTAGGAGGAGGGGTCTTCACCCTGACCCTGAAGTTCACATACGCAATTCTCCCATCCCAGTTGTGAATCAGATAAGATACTTGGGAATCATTTTCGACAGCAAGTTGAATTTTCTCCCACATATTTTATACTTGCGCAAGAAGTGCGATTGGTCGCTTAATATCCTCAAAGTACTCTCAAATACTTCTTGGGGTGCTGACCTCACTTCTTTGCTGCGAATTTACCAATCTGTAATTTTATCTCGCATTGATTACGGATGTGTTGCGTATGGGTCTGCAAGACTATCCCTTCTACGAAGATTGGATACTGTCCATCACACTGCTGTCCGTATTTGTTCAGGTGCATTTCGCACTTCACCCATTGAAAGTCTGTTGACAGAGTGTAGTCTACTTCCACTTGACTTGAGACGTAAAAAATTAAGCGCCAACTACTACTGTAGAATTATGTCTGATCCTTTTCACCCTTTACGTAAGTTGAGACTTGATGCCTATCTTGGTAGGTTATATGATGCTCGTCCATCAAACATCCGATCACTTTCTGAAAGAGCGAAATCCATCTTGATGGATGCAGCTCTAAGTGACGTAGTTACCCAAACATTTATCACTCAATCCTTTCCACCATGGGATATTCCATCTTTCCACTTTCTCAATCCATTTGCGATGTATTGCAAGGCAGACACTGCTCCAGAAATTGTACAGCAAATCCTTTGTGATCACCGCTCTCAGTATGCTGACTATGAAGCAGTATTTACTGATGGATCCAAAGCTGGTGAACGTGTTGGCAGTGGTACTGTGTCCGACACATCCACAGTCGCTTTTACACTTCATAAATCCTGCTCGATTTTCACTTCTGAGATGACAGCAATTTCTTGTGCACTGCTGCATATCTCACTCTGCCACAATCGCAAAATTTGTGTGTATACTGACAGTTTAAGCTCTTTGTCAAGTCTGGAGCAGGTTAAAACCAATAGCCATCCACTTGCTTTTGACGTTTTGTCAAAATTACACACACTTGAGATGAAAGGTTTTACTATTTTGTTCTGCTGGGTACCTAGTCACATGGGAATTTCAGGAAATGAACTGGCAGACTCTGCTGCTAAAGCGGCTTCAATCCCGCTGCAGCAGCCAGTTCCCTACCAAGATACTAAGTCTTCAATTCAGAAGTTCATATTATCCTTACGTCAAGAAACATCTGAATTGCAGGTTAATAATAAACTTCATTTCATCAAAAATCATCTTCTTAAATGGCCAGTTAATCCTGTGAAACTGACAGATGTCAAACTGACTCGTCTGCGCATTAGTCATACCCGATTGACGCATCGACATCTATTGCTGGGAGAAGATCCACCTGTTTGCGATACTTGTCGTTGCGATCTTTCAGTGGCTCATATTTTAATTTCTTGTCCTAAGTTTCAGTCAAATCGTCCTAGGTTTTTTAAGAGTACCACTTTAAGTCTTCAGGATTTGATTGGGGAAACTCCCCATCCAAATCTTTTTACATTTTTAAGATCAATCTGGTTTTTAAATCGCATCTAGTTTTTTAAACATATCCATTTTTAAAATTTTATTAACATCTTCATCATTTTAGAAATGTGTTTTCAACATTCTTAATTTATATTATTTCACCTCTCATCATATTTATAATTCATCTTCCATCATAGTTTTTCTTTTATCTTTTGTTTTGGCGCAGCATGGCCTTTGTGATGCCTTTGCGCCATAAAACCACAAACAAACAAACCAGTGCAATAATGGCGTCGAAGACTAGTTTCAAAAGCAAAGTAGATAGTGAAAAGCCGACAGGCCGTCATTATCTCGTAATTGACATCGACTAAAATGAAAGTTTGTTTGTTTGTTTGTTTATTTGTTGTTTTATGGCGCAAAGGCAACACAAGGGCCATGCTGCGCCAAACAAACGATAAAAGAATCTAGAATGGGTGATGAGTTATAAATAGATGAAGGTAAGATATGATATAATAAAAGGAATAAAATGTGTTAAAACTCATTTTAAAAAATGAAGTGGTTTAAAAAGGTTTAAAACTAGATATGAACAAAAACATTAGATATGATATAAAAACCCGATTGATCTTAAAAAAGCAAAAAGATTTGGATGGGGAGTTTCCCCAATCAAATCCTGAAGATTTAAACTGGTACTCTTAAAAAACCTAAGACGATGCGATTGAAACTTAGGACAAGAAATTAAAATATGAGACACAGTAAGATCGCAACGACAAATATCGCAAACAGGTGGATCTTCTCCCAGCAATAGATGTCGGTGCGTCAATCGGGTATGACCAATGCGCAGACGAGTCAGTTTGACATCTGTCCGACGCATTGGATTAACTGGCCATTTAAGAAGATGATTTTTGATAAAATGAAGTTTGTTATTAACCTGCAAATCCCATGCTTCTTGACGTAAGGATAATATAAACTTGTGAATTGAAGTCTTAATATCTTGGTAGGGAACTGGCTGCTGCAGCGGGATTGAAGCCGCTTTAGCAGCAGAATCAGCCAATTCATTTCCTGAAATTCCCATGTGACTAGGTACCCAGCAGAACAAAATAGTAAACCCTTTCCTCTCAAGTGTGTGTAACTTTGACAAAATGTCAAAGGCAAGTGGATGGCTATTGTTCTTAAATTGCTCAAGACTTGACAAGGAGCTTAAACTGTCAGTATACACACAAAATTTGCGATTGTGGCAGAGTGAGATATGCAACAGTGCACAAGAAATTGCTGTCATCTCAGAAGTGAAAACCGAACAGGATTTATGAAGTGTAAAAGCGACTGTGGATGTGTCGGACACAGTACCACAGCCAACACGTTCACCTGCTTTGGATCCATCAGTAAATACTGCTTCATAGTCAGCATACTGAGAGCGGTGATCACAAAAGATTTGTTGCATAATTTCTGGGGCAGTGTCTGCCTTGCAATACATTGCAAATGGATTGAGAAAGTGGAAAGATGGAATATCCCACGGTGGAAAGGATTGAGTGATAAATGTTTGGGTAACTACGTCAGTAAGAGCTGCATCCAACAAGATGGATTTCGCTCTTTCAGAAAATGGTCGGATGTTCGATGGGCGAGCATCATATAACCTACCAAGATAGGCATCAAGTCTCAACTTACGTAAAGGGTGAAAAGGATCAGACATAATTCTACAGTAGTAGTTGGCGCTTAATTTTTTACGTCTCAAGTCAAGTGGAAGGAGACTACATTCTGTCAACAGACTTTCAATGGGTGAAGTGCGAAATGCACCTGAACAAATACGGGCAGCAGTGTGATGGACAGTATCCAATCTTCGTAGAAGGGATACTCCTGCAGACCCATACGCAACACATCCGTAATCAATTCGAGATAAGATTACAGATTGGTAGATGCGCAGCAAAGAAGTGCGGTCAGCACCCCAAGAAGTATTTGAAAGTACTTTGAGGATATTAAGCGATTTATCGCACTTCTTGCGCAAGTATACAATATGTGGGAGAAAATTTAACTTATTGTCAAAGATAACTCCCATGTATCTTATCTGATTCACAACTGGAATGGGAGAATTGCGTATGTGGATTTCAGGGTCAGGGTGAAGACCCCTCCTCCTACAGAAGTGGATGCAACTGCTTTTAGATGGTGACAATGTATGGCCGTTTTGTTCACACCATTCTATAAGTCTGTTAACAGCAGTTTGTAATTGACGTTCAATTAAGCGCATGTTTGATCCTTGGCATGAGATTTGCAAATCATCAACATACAAAGTTCCATGAACAAAGGGTGAAAGGACATGAAGGATGTTGCTGATGTGTAGATTAAAAAGGGTGACACTTAAAACACAACCTTGAGGAACTCCCTCAGATTGGTTAAAATAATTAGAAAATGAAGTTCCAATGCGAACTCTAAAAACACGAGATGATAAAAAGTTTTGAATAAAAAGGGGCAGATTACCCCTAAAACCAAAATTAAATAAGGTTTGCAGGATACCATATCGCCACGTATGATCATACGCCTTCTCTATGTCAAAAAATATTGAAACTAGATGATTCCTCTGCACAAAGGCATTACGAACATCTGTTTCTAGTTTCACGATGTTATCAAGAGTGGACCGCCCTCGTCGGAAACCACTCTGGAAAGGTGAAATACATCCATCTTTTTCTAACATGTAAGAGAGTCGGGCGTTTACAATACGTTCAAAGGTCTTACAAAGGCAGCTCGTTAAGGCTATCGGTCGATAGTTCAGAGGATCCTTGGGGTCCTTTCCAGGTTTTAGAATGGGGATTACAGTAGCTTCCCGCCACAAGGTAGGAAAGATGTTCTCCTTCCAGATTCGATTGAAGAGAAAAAGGATGTTAAAAAGAGAATCTGGACTTAAATGGCGAAGCATTTGGTAACTGATCCCATCTGGACCTGGACTAGTGTTATGTGCTTTAGATAAAGCACTCTTCAATTCGTACATCTTAAGTTCACAGTTGTAGGAATATTCAATATTGCTTTTGAAATTAATTCCAGTCCGTTCAGCGCGATTCTTAGTCACTAAAAATGTAGGACTATAAGAATCGGAACTGGATACACTTTCAAAAGTTTCACCGATAAGGTTAGCAATATCTTCAGGGGAAGAGAACACAGCAGCTCCGGTTTGAAGTATCGGGCAAGAATACTCCGGATACAAACCGTTGGCTGCTCTAACCTTCTTCCACAACTGTTTACTTGATGTTTTAGATGTAATCGAAGAGACATAACTTATCCAAGAATCCTTTTGACTCTGACGTCTAATCTTACGAGCAACTGCCTTTGCCTTTTTAAAGGCGATAAGGTTTCCTGTAGTTGGGTATCTGCGGAAGATACCCCATAGCTTCTTTTGTTTCTTGTATGCAGACTGACAGTCTGCATTCCAGTACGGTTTACAGTGTCGCAGTGTTCTAGGTGATGTCTTAGGAATAGAGGAGTCAGCAGCATTTAAAATTGCTTCAGTGACATTTTGGACAGCAGTATCAACATCCTCACTATTCACCATTGTTTCTGTTATAATAGCCAACTCAGTAAATTTTTCCCAATTTGCCCTATGGTATTTATATGTAGGTAGGCGATTGGTCACTCTACCATTACCAGTATGGGAAATGAGGATAGGGAAGTGATCACTGTTATGTAGATCACTCCCAACAGCAAAATTCAAGTATGGCAGAAGCACAGGGGAACAAATGGCTAAATCAAGTGAGTGGAATGTTCTTGTGGGTTCATGGAAATACGTTTTCTCCTCGTTATTCAGGAGACAGAGACAGTGATCTGATAACAACATTTCGATCTGTCTCCCACGAGGATTCGTATTATCATTGCCCCACAGAGTACTGTGACCATTAAAGTCACCGAGCAATAAAAATGGTGCTGGAAGCTGGTCTATCAAATCATTCAGCTCCTCTTGACGGATGATAGCATGTGGCGGTAAGTATAAGCAACAGACTGTGAGAAGGGACTGTATATGAAGTCTCGCAGCCACAGCCTGTAGAGATGTGCGTAGTGTGAGTACAGTGCTGGGATAATCATGAGAAATAAAGAGACATACTCCTCCAGACACTGTATTACCACGGGTAACATCTTTCCTAATGCAGCTATACCTACGGATCTTATATGTATATGTATCCTTCAAGAAGGTTTCTTGAAGGGCCAAACATGCTGGATGGTAAAGTGAAATAATGTTCTTCACATCATCCTTCCTAGATCTAAAACCGCGACAATTCCAAGAAACAAAAGAAGCCATTAACTAATTAGTGAAAATTTTAAAGGAGGGTTGGAATCTTCACTGATGTCTTCGTCATCAGATGGGTGAAGATTCACCACATCCGCATCCTTAAAAGAACGAAGAATGTTGAAAGGGTTAGAGGGCTTCTCTCGAGAAGGTCCCCCTTTTGCAGATTTAAGCTTCAATGTCTGCAAAGCTTTGGATTTTGCAGAAGATTTCTTTAAAATCGTTGGTCGTTTAGTAATCTCTGTAGATGACCGTTGAGGTAATTTAATGAGAGATGATACAGGAGAGTCTGTTTGTGTGCTTTTGCTGCTGAATGTTTTTTTCAAAACATCAGCATAAGCAACACCAACACGTGGAGTCCTCAATTCAACAATTTTTTTAGCATCGAAATACGACTTATTTTGGTTTACTCGCACTGTCTGTATTTCTTTCTCTCTTACCCACTGTGGACATGATCGAGAATATGATGGATGTGTGCCATCACAGTTGACACACTTCTCGGGTGCTTTGCAGTTAGCACTACCATGTCCAATACCTGCACAACGTGCGCATATTTCCGTTTTCCCATGGCAAGCTGTTTGCGAGTGACCAAATTTCTGACACTTGAAACAGCGTAAAGGGTTCGGAATATACGGACGAACATTGCAATTCAGATATCCGTCTTTTACGTGCGACGGTAAAGTGGGTAAGTCAAAAGTTAGGATCAAATGCTTAGTGGGGATGATATTCCCATCTCGTCGTATTGTTATGCGGTGGACGGCCGAAACATGTTGATCACGTAGGTGATCAAGAATCTCATCCTCCGCTGTATGGCAAAGGTCCGACTCGGACACAACACCACGAGATTTATTAAGAGATCCATGAGCTGTAACAGTTACAGGGAATGTTCCAAAATTGTCGATTTTTAATATGCTCTTGGCTTGTTGATCATTGCGGACCTCCACTAACAGATCTCCAGACTTCAGTTTTTTGACTGAAGCTGTATCTCCAACGAACGATTTTAAAGTTTTCTCAATTAGAAAAGGAGAAACCTTTTCAAAAGAACCCTCCACTCGATGTACAATAAAGAATTTAAGAGAAATTGGATGTGATGAAGAAACTTGTCTTTGTTGCTCCCCACTAGGGGGAGAAAAAATAGCAGATTTACTTTCCATGAAAGTAGGGATAAAAAATTCGGGCACTAGAGTCCCACCCACCATGGAGTCCTCATTATCGGGGATAGAGCCTGCCGGCAAGCAACAAAAATCATAAAAGAAAACAAAATATCAATAGAACTGTTACGCACAGCATGACTCTATCGGGTTAACCAGTGCCTATACGCGAACGACTCGTCCCTGTAGAAGCCTCCACCCTTAACGAGGTTCCCAGCAGACGAGCCGGAAGCTTGATCCCTAGCCGCCGACGAAGTCGGACGACCAGCCGATTGATACACACGGGACCAATGTGTACCTCCCGTTTATCTGAAGCAAGGGCCAAAGTAGTGTATTGGGACAGTATGTCGTCCCTCAACTACCAGGATCCCCCTTTCCAGGGACACGGGTCTCCACGCACGGCAAACACGTGGGTGATATAATCCCCGAGAGAAGCTGATGGCAACAGAGCGGCGCAAAGCTTCTCAAGGGGAGCCCTCACCTCAGAAGAGGTAACCACAATGAGGGAAGGAAGGGAAGCCAAACGATACATACAAAACCAAAACGAGAAGGTAAAACAGAAGGAAGGATAGATCACTGGGGTGCCCCGGGGTTGTGAAGCCCGTATTTACTTATAGAAAGTAAACCCCCTGAGGGGGACTAAAATGAAAGATTAAGGAGGTAGGGTTTAAATATCTTTATTGATTATGAGTTTATGTCAAGTCACATTGTAATATTGTCACAAAAGATTAACTTTTTTTTATGACTTTGATTTGCGATGTAAAGAAAATTATTATTTTTTTTTTTAATTGTTTGAAACAAGAATCAAATATCAATTGTTAATTTATTAATATAAAAAAAGTTAACTTATTTTTTCAGTTTTCAAAATTAACATTGAGCATATGTAGTAAAGCAATATATTTATTGGTGTATTAGATATAAATCTGCGGCCCGCGGAAAGTTCCAACATAAGTCATGCGGTCCATCTAAAAGTTAGTGGCGAATGCTGGTCTACAACAATGGAAGAACCGGTTCCTACAGCTTACTCAGTGATCTCAGGTTACGTTGCCTTCCAGTATAATCTTCGAAATTTTGACAACAGAATTTTAAGAAAAGTATTTGGACCGATAAAAGCAAATGACAGATGGAGAATAAGATATAATCAAGGGTGTACTGGCCATAGGGTTGTGCGGTGCAATCACCGGGCCTGTCAGTGTGTGTAAAAAATGGACCGGTCCGGTATGAAAGTTATTATTATTCTTTTCTTTAGTAAGTACTTGCTTTCCTTAACTTTTTTTTAAAAAGCCCAATGCGTTCAATTTTATACTTGGAATATAATGCACTGAGATTTATATACTATAAGTAGTTAGAAATTGGGCATCCTGGGCCATGGCGGTATGCGGTATGGGATGAGGGATGATGACGTCACCGTAAGTGGGCGTGACCGGATATGACGTCACAGGAAGTGACATCACCGGAAATCACGTGACCGGAAGTGGAGTGGAGTTGTTTCCTTCCTGTTGCTGTTTTAGTTTCGGTTTCATTATAAGCTGTTTGTGTATGACGTCACAGTGGGAATGACGTCATAATGTGTTTTATATCAAAGTTTTGAGCGGTGGCAACACTTTTTTAGTTTCGGTTTATCTTTCAGACGGGGTTGAGTTGTTCTAGGACTGCTTCTTAGCGAATAAGTTAGAGTGATAGGCTTTTATTGCGTGACGTCACAGTAGATATGACGTCATAATTTGTTTTATATCAAAGTTTTGAGCGGTGGCAACACTTTTTAGTTTTTGTTTCCAGTTAACTGGAGTTGAGTTGTTCTAGTGCTGCTTCTTAACGAATAAGTTAGAGTTATAGATATTTTTACTAGTGACGTCACAGTGAGTATGACCTCATAATTTGTTTCATATCAAAGTTTTGAGCAGTGGCGACACTTTTTAGTTTTGGTTTACCTTTCAGGCGGAGTTGATGTTCTAGGGCTGCTTCTAAACGAATAACTTAGAGTTATAGATATTTTTACTAGTGCATCACAGTGGGAATGACATCATAACGTGCTTTTACAAAATTTACTTTTAAGACGATAGCAGCAGTAGGAATATGCTAAGTTTTAGGCGGGATGGAGTTGAGTTGTTCTAGGGCTACTTTTAAGTGAATAACTTAGAGTGATAGGCTGTTTTACCAGTGACGTCATAGTGTTAATGTAGTGGGGATGACGTCACGATTTGCTTTATATCAAAGTTTAAGGAATGGCAACTTCTTGTATCCTGATATAGCTAAGTCTCCTTTGATTGGTTGAAATAAAAACTCACTTCTGATTGGTTAGAATATGTCACGTGATTTCAAATGCTATTCTCATTGACTATACAGTTTAGTAAGACAGTTTTCTACTAAGTTTAATGTAATTGCGGCGCCATCTAGTGGTAGGAAGGAATATAAATTACATAGTTTATAACTTTTCATGCTTAACCATTAAAAACTTCAAATACATGCAAAGATAATATACTAACACAAATGCGTATAGTTTCGGATTGAGTGGATTTTTTTTTTTCTATAAGTTTTTAACACATTTAAACTAATGTTGAGAGATATAATCGCAAGACACTTTTAAGGAATCAGGTTTAATCAATGTTAGACACATAAAGTCTCATTATTTTCTCAATAACAGTATGAAATGTAAATATAAATTAAAATTTATAAAGAAAAAAAAAAAAATTTTAACTTTGATATCTTAACATGAAAATTTCTTTTACAGAGCTTAACGTGTCATTAAAAAGTTTTTTTCTTTTATTGTCATAGTTTTTGAGGGATTGAATACACAACAAAAGAACTTAGACTAGAATTAATTTTCAATATTCAGCAACTGAAACCCATTATGGAAGTTAAAGCAATGATTTTACAATTATTTTTAGGTTGAGTTAGTCTGACCCTGTTGAAGGAATTAGTAGTTGTAGTGTGTTCACACGTGAGTTTGCAATACAATATTAGTAATATATATTTCCAAAAAACGAAATATTTATCACTTTGAATAGAAAAATGACGATTTTTTTTTATTTATGTAAGTATTATTCTCAATTTTGTAAATTTTAAATGTATTATCCATATTTTATTGAAGAATTTATATTTTTTTTCTTCTTCTTTCAGAATGGTTTAGGAAAAACATTTCATTTTAGTCAGAACAATGTTTTCAAAGAGATGGAAATACGCAACTTTTCGATATATCAACCTTCAAATACTTTGAAATTGATTCTATTTGTTACAACCGGTTGTAATTTAAAGCTATACTGTACTATGCGAGCGATATTATATATCTTAGCTACTTACTGTCTATGTTAAAATTTATATTACCATTAAACTTGTTAGAAATTAATATGTCTATGTTAGTTATATTAATCAAGATAGTTTTTATTGTACAATGATACTTACTTAAGTTGATGAATGGCAACACAGAACTAGCTGCTAATGCTGAATAGATATGTGATAACTGATTTTGGATACTCTAATGTTTAAATAAGAGAGAAAAAGTAACATACTTGAACATCTTACAACTAAGAATTCAAAAGTGAACATGAAAATTTACTTTACGAATAAATATCATGTCTTTAAAATGTGTACGAATATCACTAAATAAGAGAAAAAAGTAACATACTTAAACTCTTTACGACAAATAACTTTAAAATTAACGAAAAAAAAAACTTACTTTACATATAAAAATCACTTTAAAATGTGTAAAAATATCGCTAAATAAGAGAAAAAAAGTAACTTACTTAAAATTTCTAAGATAAATATTTAACCTTTACGCGAAAATTCCCTTCGTGTATAAAAATCACGACTTTAAAATATAACATGCAAGAGAAAAGTAACGTACTTAAACTTTCTACGACAAATAACTTTAACATTAACGTAAAATTTTACTTTACACATAAAAATCCCGATATTAAAATATGTAGAAATATCGCTAAATAAAAGAAAAAAAAAGTAACACACTTAAACTTTGTACGACAAATAACTTTGACATTAACGTAAAAAATGTTCTTCACATACAAAAATCACGACTTTAAATTTGAAATGTAGGATTAAAGTATAACATACCTATAATTTCTACGACAAAGAATTCAAACATTGCCGATCATGTCTTTAAAATGTATAATGACAACTCTAACTTTTAGAAAAAAGAAACACTAAAAATTTACAAGGCAAGTTATAAAACTTGTCGTATGTATTGAAAAATTGTAACTTTTCGTCTTCGTATAAATCGATAACTTATACACTAGTTCTTCATCAATTAATCTTCTAAGTAAATCTTTCAAAGGCAAAAACATACCTATAGCTTTGCATTTGTAACAAGTTAAATTGTACATGTTTCTCGTGAAATTAAAATTTTATATGTTTTTCATGAAAATATATAAAATTTTGTAACTTTCACATGATACATGTACAATTTAACTTGTTACAAATGCAAAGCTATAGGTATGTTTTTGCCTTTGAAAGATTTACTTAGAAGATTAATTGATGAAGAACTAGTGTATAAGTTATCGATTTATACGAAGACGAAAAGTTACAATTTTTCAATACATACGACAAGTTTTATAACTTAAACATACATTTATTGAAGTGAATAAGTTTCAGTATTTAAATATACATATTGATTTGAAAAAATTCTTTGAAATATATATATAAAAAAAAAAAAAAACTTTAAGTGTAAATTGAAATTTTTATAAGTTTTTCAACAGTGACTTATTAATATTTAGAAAGAGGTCGGATATCTTCAGCTATTCTACACCTGATTGCACAACACTTATAATGTGTACGAGAAAAAAAAAATTCAATTACTAGATGAGAAAAATTTCCTTGTAGGAATCAATGAAATTTGATAGTTATACTTTGGTTCGAAGCAATTTTCGTTTCACGCATATGATTTGTTGCTAAGTTGAAATAAATACACTTTAAATCAATGCTTAGTATCTTTTCTTTTATTCTTACTATGATCATTCTTATATTGAAGGATGATTTTTCGAAAGTCAATATATTTGAAAAATAAATATATCTATAGTGTAACATATAAAGTTGAAGTTACGTGGAATACTATTGGAATTAGCATTAGAAATTAAATCACTCAATTTATTCATGGGATATTGTCCATCACGTGAATATCTCCCCGCAACATTGGTTGCTCTTATCGGTATATGATTACGCATGTTTCGTGATCTTAACGTATGTCAATGTGTTATTTTTTTTTATATGTGAAAAAAGGAAACTTTTCCACATATATTGATAATTTTCATGTTTATTCAGTTTGTGGTTGTTTTTCATATTATTCAGTTTGATACCAATTGAGATGACATAATATAAATTGTTAAATGTGCTATAGTTTTAATATATGTGTTCCCACTTAAAAGCATGTTTGATTTTAAATTTTGTTTAAACTTTCTCCTAAAAAATTTTATAGCGGACCTCAGCGCATTTTTTATTTTTTTTTATTTCTGATAAAGTACTTCGAAACATTCACATCTTTCAATGTTGTATCTTCTATATTTCCAGTAAAACTTCTCACATTATACATGAATTTCAAGAAATTTGCTATGTCTAAGTTTGGTATTTTTTTTTTTTAATGTATAGATATTTCATCATTGTCATTCTATGATAAGATATCAAGTTGGTTCTTAATAAACAAGAGTGTATTTTCTTGTCATAAGCAAGAAAAACGAAGTTAATATAAGTCAATGATAATTCTCATTTATGAATTTCTTGTCGTCTTCAACTTTTTTCAACACATTTCACTCAACTTCTATTTTCACTTCATCTATCACTTTGTCATACTTCTTTACAGTTATAGTATGTATCAGTTCAAGTCACTGTTTAAAATTTACGTCATTGATTTATTCAGTTCACTCAATCTCTTAGGTCATAATAATTTCATTAAATTTATAAGATTCAACAAAAAAAAAACCTACTCATTACACATGAACTTAATATTATTGCACTGGGAAGAACTATAGAAATTTGGACAATCAAAATCTATTACAACAGCTAATAAATTCAATTTTCGACAAGCATGATAGGATATAAAAATTGTATTTTTTCGTTTTTCTGCTAAAGTTTAAGTTCTCTGTTAGACAATAAAACGTTTGCCTAGAATAAAATCATAAATTATTCATCATTTATGTACCAACAGTAAAATTATCATTTACATTTTTGTAGATTTTTCTTTTTAACATGATAATGTCTTACATGTAAAGTTTATTTAATAGTAATTTCCGACTTGAAAATGTAGATAGCATTTATTTTCGATGAGTTTGATTTCAACTGACAAATATATTTCAACATTCGAAGCATATGCGAGTTATGCGAATAAACCATATGCAACTTAGCTAAATTTAAGTAATTAAGTTGTGAAGTTTTATCTTTGCCATAGAAAATATATTTATTTTTACTGATTTTTGTTAAGTGCTAAGACGATCTTTTACAAAGTATGTCTTCTTGCAACATGAGAAAAGATGCGAAATGATAAGGACTTCTCTGGTATGCTTTCAATTCCTTGAGAAATACATTTAGCTTAACTACAAGACTTGTTCCGATTCTGAAGTATGCTATTTCCTATCGTAATTTATAATTTTACATGATACTTGGTTTAAAAGTTGAAAAAGTTTGCACAAATTTCCTATGTAAGTTCTGCTTCACTGAAAAGTTATCGGTCACAAGCAATAAAAATTTCACTTTGTTTGACTAATGTTATGTATGTGTTAATTATCATGAGTAATATCAGTTTTATTTGTGTCTTTCGAAAGCGAGCATTCATAAATTTAAAAGGATATTTCAAACTATTTTCAAAATATAAGTATCTTTTACAAGTTTTTTCCGGAATGAACTTTGCTCAGTTATATTAATATTGAATATTCATCTTACAAAATAAGCCTCTTGTAAAACACATTCCGTTTCAGTTTTTCTGAAATTTATGTATAAGTTATTTAGAAATTATGGATGGAAGTTAAAAATCTCTATATTAATGATATATTGTCAGCACCTCTCAAATAATAATAAAAAAAAAATTCACGTATAATTTAGTTTGTTCAGATGATGTTCAATTTTACGTAGTAACAAACTCTACATTTTTCAAATTTATGCTAGTTTTTCACAAGAAAAAAAATATTCTTTAAGTTTGCCTAGCAAACTTTTTTCAGTATTTAAATTTTCTAGTATATTCCATCACATGAGTAGTTAACTATTTCCACTAAGGAAAATATCTTATTATTTTAGTTTGTTTGAATGATGTTAGATTTTATGTTTCTGATTGTTGATTTGCATATACTCTTTTAAAAACTTTACACAATTCGTAACATATATGTTAGAAATAATAGTATATCGCATCTGAGATTGAACAAATTTATAACTAATATCATGTAAAGAAGGTTAAATTTTAAAAACATGTCATTGAATATGAGTGTTACCATGAAAAAAGTTAACTAAGTTACTTGTGATTTCCTTTCAGAGTATAAAAAGTTATGTAGTTTACATATAATTCGCAAGTTTCTTTCAAATTATCTTAAGATGTTTTAAAAGTCTTGCAGGCGATTTTCAAAACTTGACTGCATATCTACAATGTATTTAATATCTACAATTTATTTAATATTTTCCCCCAATTCACCTTTCTTAGATTGATAAGTAAAATAATCCTTAGTCAGCATTTATTGCACGAGTTAATATGACACCTTAACGTATATTATTACGAAGTAAATTGTCTAAGTCTTTCTTGAAGTAACATAAATTTCCAACTTGTATTGATTTTCCGATTGAAAAGTAGAGGTGAAATTTTTTCTTTGGAGTATCTATAACTAATATTTATTTTAAATCTCTTACTATTTTTCTTCTATGTAACAATTTTGTTAAGTTTTACCCGTATTGTAGCATATAATCTCACTGAGTTTGAACAATATTCAATGTTTTAGACAATCGAAAAGTTTTCAAGTAGAAATGATCTTAAATTCTCCAAGTGAATCATACTTTTTGGAAGAAAGTCCATGCGAATTCTACCTTCACTTACTAATGTGTCTTTGAAATCCACTTCATTCATTCCAAGTTTTCACAAACATTTCATTATGAAAACGGCAAAGTAGGAAAACGATAATCTCAAAGACCTGCTGACACATCACAGCATCACCCGCTGCTTGCGCGTCGATGCTGTTGTTCTTGCTGTACAAATCTCCCGACCTGTTCCAACAAGTTTTAGCGTGACTCATCCTCCGATCTAAAAATGCCGGCGAATGGCGTATCACCTACCGCTACCCTGATTGGCTAATTACCGTCACCTGCTTATCTTCCCATTTAAAGATGTGAATTTTATATGTAAAGTGAATTTTTACGCTAATGCTTAAATTCTTTGCTATAGAAAGTTCAAGTATGTTATTTTTTTTCTCTTATATGTTACATTTTAAACACATGATATGAAATTTTTATGTTATGCTTATCTTAGAAATTTTTGAGTATGTTACTTTTTCTTTAATTTAACATTAACCTAAGAGTTTAATTGTATATGAAGAGTAAATTGCCACGTTAAAGTTTAAGGATATGATATTTTTGTGAGGTAAATTTTCGTGTAAAGGTTAAAATTCTTTATCTTTGAAATTTTTATTCTGTTAAATTTCCCATTATTTAACATTAACCTAAGAAAATAATTGTGTATGAAATTTTCGCGTATTGTTTAAATTGTTGTCGAAGAAAGTTTAAGTATGTTATTTTTTTTTTCTTCTCTAATTTAGCATTATTCTTACACATTTTAAAGATAAAAATGTTATATGTGAAATAAATTTTCGCGTATTGTTTCAATTCATTACCTTATAAATTTTTAATATTTCTTTTTCTCTAATTTAGCGTTATTCTTACACATTTGAAAGACATAATTTTTATATGTGAGGTAAATTTTCGCGTATTATTTGAATTCTTTGCCTTATAAATTTTTAGAGTTTCTTTTTTTATCTTATTTATCGTTGATATAAGAGTATGATAGTACATGTAAAGTTAATTTTAACGTTCAATTTTAAATTCTTTGCCTTGTAAATTTTTAGTGTTTCTTTTTTCTAAAAGTTAGAGTTGTCATTATACATTTTAAAGACATGAACGGCAATGTTTGAATTCTTTGTCGTAGAAATTATAGGTATGTTATACTTTAATCCTACATTTCAAATTTAAAGTCGTGATTTTTATATGTGAAGAACATTTTTTACGTTAATGTCAAAGTTATTTGTCGTACAAAGTTTAAGTGTGTTACTTTTTTTTTCTTTTATTTAGCGATATTTCTACATATTTTAATATCGGGATTTTTATGTGTAAAGTAAAATTTTACGTTAATGTTAAAGTTATTTGTCGTAGAAAGTTTAAGTACGTTACTTTTCTCTTGCATGTTATATTTTAAAGTCGTGATTTTTATACACGAAGGGAATTTTCGCGTAAAGGTTAAATATTTATCTTAGAAATTTTAAGTAAGTTACTTTTTTTCTCTTATTTAGCGATATTTTTACACATTTTAAAGTGATTTTTATATGTAAAGTAAGTTTTTTTTTTCGTTAATTTTAAAGTTATTTGTCGTAAAGAGTTTAAGTATGTTACTTTTTTCTCTTATTTAGTGATATTCGTACACATTTTAAAGACATGATATTTATTCGTAAAGTAAATTTTCATGTTCACTTTTGAATTCTTAGTTGTAAGATGTTCAAGTATGTTACTTTTTCTCTCTTATTTAAACATTAGAGTATCCAAAATCAGTTATCACATATCTATTCAGCATTAGCAGCTAGTTCTGTGTTGCCATTCATCAACTTAAGTAAGTATAATTGTACAATAAAAACTATCTTGATTAATATAACTAACATAGACATATTAATTTCTAACAAGTTTAATGGTAATATAAATTTTAACATAGACAGTAAGTAGCTAAGATATATAATATCGCTCGCATAGTACAGTATAGCTTTAAATTACAACCGGTTGTAACAAATAGAATCAATTTCAAAGTATTTGAAGGTTGATATATCGAAAAGTTGCGTATTTCCATCTCTTTGAAAACATTGTTCTGACTAAAATGAAATGTTTTTCCTAAACCATTCTGAAAGAAGAAGAAAAAAAATATAAATTCTTCAATAAAATATGGATAATACATTTAAAATTTACAAAATTGAGAATAATACTTACATAAATAAAAAAAAATCGTCATTTTTCTATTCAAAGTGATAAATATTTCGTTTTTTGGAAATATATATTACTAATATTGTATTGCAAACTCACGTGTGAACACACTACAACTACTAATTCCTTCAACAGGGTCAGACTAACTCAACCTAAAAATAATTGTAAATTCATTGCTTTAACTTCCATAATGGGTTTCAGTTGCTGAATATTGAAAATTAATTCTAGTCTAAGTTCTTTTGTTGTGTATTCAATCCCTCAAAAACTATGACAATAAAAGAAAAAAACTTTTTAATGACACGTTAAGCTCTGTAAAAGAAATTTTCATGTTAAGATATCAAAGTTTAAATTTTTTTTTTTCCTCATAAATTTTAATTTATATTTACATTTCATACTGTTATTGAGAAAATAATGAGACTTTATGTGTCTAACATTGATTAAACCTGATTCCTTAAAAGTGTCTTGCGATTATATCTCTCAACATTAATTTAAATGTGTTAAGAACTTATAGAAAAAAAAAATCCACTCAATCCGAAACTATACGCATTTGTGTTAGTATATTATCTTTGCATGTATTTGAAGTTTTTAATGGTTAAGCATGAAAAGTTATAAACTATGTAATTTATATTCCTTCCTACCACTAGATGGCGCCGCAATTACATTAAACTTAGTAGAAAATTGTCTTACTAAACTGTATAGTCAATGAGATAGCATTTGAAATCACGTGACATATTCTAACCAATCAGAAGTGAGTTTTTATTTCAACCAATCAAAGGAGACTTAGCTATATCAGGATACAAGAAGTTGCCATTCCTTAAACTTTGATATAAAGCAAATCGTGACGTCATCCCCACTACATTAACACTATGACGTCACTGGTAAAACAGCCTATCACTCTAAGTTATTCACTTAAAAGTAGCCCTAGAACAACTCAACTCCATCCCGCCTAAAACTTAGCATATTCCTACTGCTGCTATCGTCTTAAAAGTAAATTTTGTAAAAGCACGTTATGATGTCATTCCCACTGTGATGCACTAGTAAAAATATCTATAACTCTAAGTTATTCGTTTAGAAGCAGCCCTAGAACATCAACTCCGCCTGAAAGGTAAACCGAAACTAAAAAGTGTTGCCACTGCTCAAAACTTTGATATGAAACAAATTATGAGGTCATACTCACTGTGACGTCACTAGTAAAAATATCTATAACTCTAACTTATTCGTTAAGAAGCAGCACTAGAACAACTCAACTCCAGTTAACTGGAAACAAAAACTAAAAAGTGTTGCCACCGCTCAAAACTTTGATATAAAACAAATTATGACGTCATATCTACTGTGACGTCACGCAATAAAAGCCTATCACTCTAACTTATTCGCTAAGAAGCAGTCCTAGAACAACTCAACCCCGTCTGAAAGATAAACCGAAACTAAAAAAGTGTTGCCACCGCTCAAAACTTTGATATAAAACACATTATGACGTCATTCCCACTGTGACGTCATACACAAACAGCTTATAATGAAACCGAAACTAAAACAGCAGCAGGAAGGAAACAACTCCACTCCACTTCTGGTCACGTGATTTCCGGTGATGTCACTTCCTGTGACGTCATATCCGGTCACGCCCACTTACGGTGACGTCATCATCCCTCATCCCATACCGCATACCGCCATGGCCCAGGATGCCCAATTTCTAACTACTACTATAGTATTATGAGTTTTTAATTATTTCATAACTTTTAAGATAAAATGTATATTATCATTTCGGATGTAATTTTCTAATAACCTGGACATTCTTTATTTTGTAATATAGCTTTCTTTTATTTAGTTTTGGCAACAAACAATAATTGGTTTATAAAAACCAAGTTCACTCAAACAAGTTATAAGTAAGAGATACAATTTGATGTAATTAAACTAATAATTAAAACAATTCAATTAATAAAATTAATAAAACTTTAACATTATTGAAAACTATAATAAAACTAATTATTTAAAATAATTATTAAATATAAATATTTAAGTAATAAAATATACTTATTATTACAATTGATTTATACTTTTTTTAAATTGTTTTATTATTAACTATAATTCCAAATATTTGGTTACTGATTATATTGAAAATTTGGGCCGGCTTAAATCTAAAATTACCGGGCCGATATTGCGTCCCAGTACGCTTCTGGATATAATCATTTAAACTGAAAGACTAATTAAAGGAAAGAACATTGTAAAAATTTATTAAGGCAAAAAGAATACAGTGGATGGGTCACGTTGAGAGAACGAGAGACACAAAGAATTATGCCTAAAAGAACTATGAAAGGAAAACTTTATGAAACAAGAAAAAGGGATCAACTAAAATTGAGATTGTCTGATCAAGTCAAAGAAGATCTAATAATTTTAAAGATAAGAAATTAAACAAAGAAATCCAGAAAGAGAGAGAGGGACTTGGAAATCAACTGTAGAGAAAGCCTAGGCCCACCCCGGGCTGTATCGCTGGATATGAAGAAGAATTTTCTTAAATGTATATTACAATCGCAAATGAAGATAGAATACCTACGATAAGTTAAAAAAAAAGTCCGATAAATAGCAATCTGTTGCGCAATGCTCATTTGAGGGAGAAAAACCCTCTCATATCAACAAAATCTGACGATGGTCAAGCGAGTACACTCCTAAAGTGAAAGTTCCATAAGGGTTGCGCACCGTTGTCATGGAAACAACTGCTAGTATGGAATGTCTCTCTAAGTTAAATGAAAATGGCGTTGTACCAAAAGCAGCCCTTGCGAATTTCGCTTCCTCGGCTGTACTTGTAATTTTGATATACTCATTGGCTCTTGTGTAAGTGGGTGAGGATGGGTGGATGGAAAAAGAAACGAGCATTTCTTAAAATTGTCTCCATCAAACGGAACATGGATCCATGTTATAAGCAAGTTAAAATGAGTATACTTTTTCTATTTTCTTTCTCATATAATTTTGAAAATATTGGAAGGAAACTTTGATTTCGAATAATTAAAACTATCGAATTTCAATTAATTTAAAAACACTATTTTAGAAAAAATGTGTGATTATTTTTTCTATCGTATTACAGAAATGAAAACAATGTTGGTTGTCAAAACATTAAAATAAATTATTGAATCATAAAATAACAATTAATGAAATACACTGTCAATTTGTTTTCCTTCCATTTATTTTCAAGTATTGCATACAAAACAATATAATAGAACTTTAGACTAATGAGCTTAAAGGACATACAATAAATAAAAAGTTTTGTTAACTGTGCACCTGCAAGTTTTTTGTACAGAACTTTCACATATTCTTTTTTCAGAACTTCTTGAGCAATGAGTATCCCCATGAATGATGTATGTCTTAGAAACCATTTATTTTTCAACATGTTCATTTTGACTATATGCATTTAGATTCCAAAATTAAAGTTAGTAAATTATTACATTACTATTAAAATTTACTATATACTTTTTTTAAATATAGAGAGATGTCTATTAAACTAGGTAGTAAAACATATTTAAAATGGAGGATATCAATTTCATTGCAATATTAATTGATAAACAAATCCAAAGAATTAGTTTTACTTTAAGATTTTAATTGAATTTGAATAGCATATCACTTAGAAATCTTATTATGCAGCTAATTTTATAAGTATTAAAATCCTTCCTTTACACTAATTAAATCATCTATACTAATTCATTAAAATTAGCTGTGATAACTAGTACTGCACACTATAGACATTGTTTATGATATCAAGAATATACTTTGTAGATCAGTTGTTGAAGTAAGTTCAGAATACGACAAAAATTAACCAGATCCTAACCAAACTATTGCAGACATTCGATATCGATATTGCAATTTATTTTACTAAATATTTTATTACAATTTCTGTCAGAAGCAATATTCAGTTTCTATTTGAGCATATTATAATTGGAATTATAATTTCATTTTCTGTAGCTTATAAAATATACCATCACATAATAAATTAACATATAAATTTATACTTCTTCAATAACAAAAGTATGACTAATGCAGGTGTACTTACTGGTAAAATGGAACAATAGTACTTCACTATGGCTTTAACACAATCTTCACTGGATACTACTTCAAATCGCGCGAAATTGACCACAAAGTAAATAAACAATAGATCAAATCCTTTCAAAGCAAAGTCATAAACTCAGCAACTAATTAAAGATTTCACGCCGCATTCTTATTTATATTAACGTGCGAGACATTTCTTGAAAAATCCACTTTTGTTTCAACGATCACTATACGGAAACACTCAAACCTCGGCATTTCCCGATTTATATAATTGTAAACAAGCTTTTTCTAACCTGTATTATCGCGGTTAATAAATAAAATAAACCCAGGTAGCACAGCAGTATTGGCCAATGTCGGAAACCGGAGCTCTGTTAGATTGGCCAATCCTGGGTAATGTCGGAACGGCCAGCACCGAACGGCTAACATTTTTGCAATATTGGCCAATATCGCAGTGCGGTTTTGGCCGATCTCGAGGAGCAGTTTTGGCCGATATCGATGCGTAGTTTTGGCCGATATCGAGGAGTAGTTTTGGCCAGTATTGATGTGCAATCTTGGGCAATATCGATGAGCATTGGTTTAAACCAAATGTTTTTGTTTTTTTCCCTCAGAAAAACGAAATATTTTTTTAAGAATAATTTAAAATTGTATTTTTATTTATAATTAGATTTTTTAAATTATTTGATGTTGTAGATGACTTTTATTTTTAGCTGAAATACAATATGTTCTAATGTATTTTAAAATAAATCTTCCAATTAAAAACTATTGAAGTTTTTATAAGTATCAAATGAATCGAAGGGCAATATTCTATGTATTATGTAGTAAACAATTACTATTGTATATATTGAATTTAAAAAATAGTACCTATAAATAAAATATTAAAATTTAATATGATTTGAATGTCCCCATAAATAGCAACAATTGTTTATTTACTTAGTTCAAATTACTTTCAAAAGGAATATTCATTGTTTATAAAACATAAATTATTCTTGTTTATGTTAAATTTTATTTATAAATATGTATACATGTAATTAGAAAAGGATAAAAAAAAAAGACCTCTGTTTAAACCAAAAAAACATGTTTTTTTCCAACCCTGGAAGAGCAATTTTAGCTACTATTTTTTTATTATATCACAGAGCAGTTTAGGGTAAATTTGCCACTCAACATATCTGAACTTTCTTTTTGGTGGAAGAAGTGGTTGCAAATGATAATTCTTATATGCGTTTAGATTCAATTTTGAGCTGTTCAATGTTTAGTAACATATTGTTGCCCAAAAACATTTAATAATTTGTTAAGTTATACTTAAACATTTTTTAAATAATTTTTTCAAATCCCCTACCAAAAAAAACCATTTAGATAACAAAATGTCTGACATTCAAGGATTTAGAAAGATACATGCAATTTAAACTAGAAAACAGTAGAATTTAAAATCCCTATTGGTCAATCAATACTCATTGAACTTTTTATGCTAAGGTTTCATAAAAATATAAGGTTGAATTTTAAACTTGTGAAGTATATTTTTTCTGCACCGATCAACTTCATTTATGAAGTCCCTTTTCATTTTTAAAACATAATTTTTCTCGATGCATTAAGAATCAAATAGATAGTAAATAAACCTCATTTTAATGCTTTAGTTCATTCACTTCAATCATAATATTGTAAAAATGTAAAAGCAATAAAGTGAATTAAAATTGCAGACCCCCCCCCCCCCCCCCCCATTGAAAAAGTTTTCATCCAAAAATTGTTTGACAAAAACATCTATTATTTAAAAAAATCCACAATAATATTTACATGAATACTCATATAATGAATAATTTTTCATACTTTCATTCCTATTTTAATTGCATTTTAATGACCGATAATTGAAACCCAATATAATTTAATTGATATTTTATGGCTTAAAAACCATGCACTCTTAAATTAATTGTCACTTTCTGCAGTGCATATTTATAATAAAAACATAAATTTAATACAAGCTGTTTATTATAATACATATTTTATCTTCCTTTGAAGTTTCTACCTCGGCGAAGAAAACGAACCTGAAATATAAAATTGTTAATTTCTGTTTGCATTAAGATTACATTAAAATTTAAAAATCAAATTATTGCATCAAACTTTTTCTAATCTTAAGCTCTTTTTATTTTATCCAAGCTCTTTTTGTTACGGAACTGGAATTTGTTATCAATAAAAGAAATCACGCAGTGCAGCATTAACTGCCCATTAAAAAAAAAAAAAAAAAAAAAAAAAACAGAATTGCAAAATGAAAAACACAATTTTGCACAAAAGCATAAAATTATTAACATTTTGTTAAATTGTTACATCAGAAAACATTTTCTACTAACATTTAAGAAAATCATTTTAAACTGGTATTTAAATTTCAATTGTATATATTGAGCTTGTATGAATTTAATTTATATAAAGTTCTCTGCAAATATGTTTGCACCAACCTCAACCAAGCACACAAAAAAACTATCAATCACGAAATAAATGCTAATTCTGTTTTTTTTTATAAACTCGTTCATTTTTGGCTTAAGCCGTTTAAAATTGTAATAAATAATTTATAAGAGAGAAAAATCTCTTTTAAACTGTTAAATTAACCACCAAATAAAATCAAAATAAATAGTAAAAAGTGTTGTTGAAAAGTCTGTGATAAAATACACTGTTGCACTTGAAAATTTATAGGAACTAATTTAGAACGTAGTGTTTTTGTTGTTTTTTCTACTGAACTAATTTCTCAATTATAAGCATATGACAAAGGTGATTTGTTCAAAATTGTTGAAAGAAACAGATAATTTTTTTTTATTAAAAGACCAGAGATTCTCCATTGCTTATTATATTTTAAAATATAAATTATTGTAACATCAAATTGAAATTGCTTGGAGCGTTACCTAATTGATTATCATATATTCTTACCTGGTAGAGGAAGTTTTCACGCTTTTTGGTTCACAAACAAGTTTTTGCTCGTTTCTTTGTGGGATTCCAAAGAAGGGGGATCGTCTTTGAAACGGGCTGGAATATTAGTTCGGCTTTTCTTGGTTAATAAATTTTCATCTTCTGAAGAATCGCTCCCAATTGAACGAGCAAGCTCAGCTTTATCTTATGCCTGTTAAAATGAATCTAAATAGGAAAATTATGGATATATGCTATCTCAAACTAGTTGCAAAACTTTATATACAATTTATTTATACAATTAAATATCTTATTTAAAGCACTTATAATATCACTCACTAAAAAACCAATCTTCAGTTTGAAAAATTAAAATAGAATATTATTTAAATCTGTTAATAAATATCTGTTATTCATGTCCACCATTTCAAAAATCTATACCATCAAAACTTGAACTGATAAGTAGATCAATGACTTATGAAACATTATTTGTGATACCTTGAACTATTTGTATATACCCTATACAAAAATTGTAATTTAATTACTGTATGTACAATAGATTTTAAAATTAAATGTTTGCCATGTTATACTTGAGGGCATATATTCTTTAATCATGTTCATTCCCCCCTTCATACCAAAGACAACTTTTGTCTGAGATGAACCAAGATGAAGGAATTACTTCTACGGGTTCTCCATTTCCATCAATGAACCCTACAACAGTATATTTCTTTATTTTAAACTGAACAGAATAACAAATTAACTATTAAAAGGCCATACTGGCAATTTACTGCCGAGGGAAGGAAGGCTACAACTATTACACTTTTCATTCCAAGACAGAAAATAGCACTAACAATAATACTTGATTACAATATTTGATGTTTACTTTTCAAATGGAAAGTCTTTTCTTTAAATGAACAAAACATTTTTATTTTATAAAAACAACATCTTTGCATAGTGTGTTTAAATTAACACAAATGAAGTTAGGCATTCAAAATATATTTTTGTAGATATTTCAAAAATTTCCATTCATTGCTCTTTTCTGAGAAATCAATATTTGCACAAGACAGACCTTTTGAATAGGGGAATGTACATATACAGTAAAACCCTGTTAATGCTAAGTCGATCTGGCCACTGAAATTGTTCGCTTTAACTGAATTTTGTGTTAAATAAATTAACGTTAAGTTTTAAGTACGAAGAACTGCTTTTCCTTCGCATTAAATGTGATTTTATGCTAAGCACTTTTGCGTTAACAGGGTTTGCTGAATTTTTTCAAAAATAGGAGGCATAATAACATTAGTTATAAATATTGTTAAAATTGACATTTTTTAGAACATTTACTTTTTATGCCAAGCGGTTGATTGAGATAATGCACCCTATTCCACACCACCTTTGAGATTGAGTAATAGATGTGTTTTAATTTAATGTGGTTTCCTCAATATGCCCAATTCACAATATATTCTATTAACAGAGCTAATCATGCTGGAGCTTGGATATTGAATTTTATAAGAAGCAATATAAACTAACGATAACAAATATGATAAATAGGAAGACAAACTAGAATGTAACATGTAGTATAAGTATAATTTGAAACAAGCAATGGAGGGGTAGGGGGGAATGGCTAAATGAGTATTAGTTTGTATCCGTGTATGGATGAGATAATAGCTCGGATTTCCTAAAAGCACTTTTAATCTTGTCCAGATGACATAAAAGCTGAAAATCTTGTTTATATTTTAAACAGCAGCATTAAATAAATAATTGAAACCAACTCGATTCCTAATCAAGTTTAATGTGAATATCAATCACCTTTGTCAACATCGCTTTTGTGGGAATCAAACCAAGTCGGCAATCAAGTATCGTTGAAATTAACTAAAACCAACTTAAACCAATAATGTAATACGTAGATACCCCATGAAATCGACAAATTATTGTGACAACACTTACCAGTAATAAGTTTTCGATCCAATTTTAATGTTACAAATAACCGTCGCGCCGGTGACATAAATAAACTTAGTAAACACACATCCGGGCACTTCAGTTCCTTCAGCCACTCGGTGGCGATTCTTTTTGAGAAATTCTGCGCATCGTTCAGTTTTGGCCGTAAGTCGAGATCGTTCCAAAATACATGATTTTTTTAAAAATGCTTAAAACCGTGGCAAAAATATCACAAAACATATTAATGCAAACCTTCCTTTCTTAAACATAAAATATTTTAATTTTAAAACTGTCGATCAACCTTTCAAACTTTTGAGTATCGTCTATCCAATATTGGGCGAGATTGGGCAATATCGGTATCGAACGGCCGATTTTGTGCCATTCCACATCGGGATTGGCCAATGTAGGGCTGATATTGGCCAATACTGCTGTGCTACTTGTAAGTAAAATAAAATAGAACTTTAAAAGAAATACGTCACTATTTTGCAGAAAATAAACAGAGTATTTGGTTAACAACATAGCCCGCCACGGGTAATTTAAATTGGCAAATCGCAATGTTTTGCCTTAAAAGTCTAGCACGTGTAGGATTACTGTATTAATGAGCGTGGCTCGCAAGCTCACTTGTAAAAGAAGCCAAGGTCGTCACTCCAGTGTTTTCTTTAGCTCAGTGGTCTCCAATACAACTTCTCTCGACATCAAAATTCCAACTCTGTCTTTTTACAACCAACACTCGTGTCAATACATCTATTTACGGAAAAATTATTGTCATATGCTTCAAAGTGTAAAAATAACAGTTTTAAAGGCTCTAATGGTTGAATATATGCAACATTTTCGTGGCAATCCAAGTGAAATGCCTAGCGAAAAATTTTGGAACTAATTTTTTTAAGGAAAATGAGAATTCTCTAACTACCTGTCTGTGAATTGTCTACCGATATATTTTATTTAAAGCTACAGAGTGCTATGATTACCCCAAGTTCACTTGTACATATTTAATTTTTATATCTCAATGCATTACATATTTGGCAAAGTGCACAATTGTGATGTGGTATTAATTTAATTTAAAGCTTCACAAACCAGATTGCAAATGCTTTAAAACGCATGGGTTTTACATAACGGGTTACCAAATTGTTAGCCGAAATTACATCTTAGTGATAATAAAAATTCTTTCAATAAAATATGAAACAATTGGTATACATACCATTTTCCCATTTTTAATAAGATTTTTCAGAAAAAATCAGCTTGAGTGACCATGGAAAAGTAAAGGGGGAAAAAATAGAAAAAAAAATTAGAAAATATCAAAGGAAAACGTTTCCATTTAAATGGAAAGAGCATTTATTTCATATTCTATCATATTTTGATTGAATGTATGTGAAATTAAAAAATTCGTTTTTTAATAAAAATTTTTTAATTCAAACTTACAAAAAATTGCATAAAAACAAATTAAGAAAAAAAAATTTCGTTTGTTCTTGTTTTGAAACTCGATTTTCAATAAGTTGAGGACGTGTTCAAATAAATCTAAAGTAATTTCAACATTTTCCACGCACAAAAAAAAAAAAATAATAATATTAATAATAATTATAAAAATAACAATAATAAAATTATCGACTGAGAATGTTTTAAAACAATTTAATTCCAAAATTTAAATTTTATGTAACTTATGAATCTTACATCACTGATAGAGCCGACCAAACGGTATAGTGGTTAGCGTGCTAGCTTCTAGACCGCGAGGTTGCGGGTTCGAGTCCCGTGTTAGGCACGGGTGTTTGTAAATGTATGTTGGCTTGTCTAATGACGAATGTTTCGGCGCATTATAGCCCTCGTGTTGCTGACGGCGCCAGATAATCTGAAAACAACCAACCAACATCACTGATAGCTGTTGTGCCCTCCTACCTTTCCAATGAAACTTCAAGAAAAATGTAACCCTTAAATGTCTAAATTTTTATTTTTAATAAATAAAACTTAAAATCAACTGGGAAAATGGATGTAGGTAATAAGAAAAATACAAAAAAAAAAAAATTTGCATGTTGATTTGTTTTTTCATCACTAAAAAAGTTAAATTTTTCTTGTATAAATTTATCAGTATAGACAAATATATGAATATTATCCGTTACTCATACCTTGTTTCTATCCGAAAACCCTCTTTCGTGTATGTTTTTATTACTTTTTATATAAATATTCGTAATTCCAAAATCCTGCTGAAAGGAAATTTTTTTCAGCCAACAGCGCCTCCAACGATTAAAATTGGTACAGATGAAGAAATAAACAATCCAAAATTCTATTTGCGTTCGGAAAAGATATAAGGGTTGCGATATGAGATTTTAAGGAATGTAGACAGTTGGCAACAATATTCATTTAAGGGTTATAACCATGATACTTGACTGCATACGTTATCAACTCAATTCTTAATTGTATGGGCAACTTTTTTTTTACTTACTTTACTACTTTTTTTATTCTACTATAAGCGCCATCTGTATTTGAAATTTTTGTTAATTTCATTCATTTCAAAGGAATAAGTACACAATGGCCAGCCTTTTACAACCATTAAAATACCCTTGTGGGACAAATGGGTATTTTCTTGGAAAGTGGTGGGACGCATCACCCCGTGTCTACCCACACTTCTAGTACTGGTGATAACTTTAACTTTAAAATCCAATATTTAATTTTGCAGGGCCGTTAACGGGGGGGGGGGGGGTTTAAAGCCACAATTCAAATTGTGTGAAATCTTGTTTCACTACTTCCCCTTCTTTTTTTTCTATAACTTTTGTTATCATTTATAATATATATATATATATATATATATATATATATATATATATATATATATATATATATATATATATATATATATATATATATATATATATATATATGTGTGTGTGTCTGTGCGACATTGTGGCTATTTAGCTTTTTTTTTTAAATTAATGGAATCAAGTTCATTACATTCCCAAATAGAATGCAGTACATTTCTATCATGTGTTCCTTTTCTCTTTAAATTCATTTTCGAAATGTGTTTGTCCTTTTTCATGCATTCTGTATCTAATCAAACATTTTCACTTAAATATTGTTATGTTCCGAAGCGTAACACTCCTTGAAAAAACCTAGTGTAGAAAAGCTGTTCATAAAAATTTTCATGTTATTTAATTTTCACAAAAGGAGAAACCTAGTTATATATTTAACGAGGATAAAAAAAATATTAAAATATAGTGGATACATTGCCAATAATTTTGAAAAGTTTTTGTTTAAAATTGTCACCAACATTACAGTGTGATCTTTTTGTATATCAATTTAAAGGTACTTGAATCATAGATCCCAAGGCTGCCACCAAATTACTTATTTTAAAAAAACCTTGTTCCTGCTTGATTGCTGTGAACAGGTTGGATTTTCCTAATCATTTAAAAATCCACAGCTAGAAAATATAAGCTTTAGCTGTCATTAAACTGTAATCAGTGCAACTAAAGTGTCCAATTTTTAAGGATTTCCTCTGTTGCTCGGATTATATAACGTCCTTAATCCTGTTCTCTTATGTCACAGCATGGAAATGTATTGTTACGAATTTCTGTATATTTGTAAATATTTCGTGGTCGTGATTATGTAAAAAAAAGGGTTTATGTTCATTCCGCATAAGGTAGTGCAAGAGTTCATCTTTACTTCGCTTTCCTGCAACGCGTCTCTTAATGCTTGAAAACGAGTTCTACAGGGATCATGCTGGAAAACGAGTTTTACAAGGAGCAGGCCATTTAACATTATGGTTAATGGCAATCTCGGCAAGTTGGCGAGATAGAGCCAAGTTGGCGACGAGTTTGGAGACTAATTTTGGTCGCGAAGATGGTTTGGTTCTAGAGTTGTAAAAGAATCTGTGAAGAGTTATATCGGAATAAATATCTGCAAGTTTTGATCTGCTTTGGCTTCAAGTCTTTCGAACCCATTCATGCAACACTATTAATTATCATTATTTAAATTCACAG
Source organism: Linyphia triangularis (assembly GCA_963978545.1). NCBI lineage: Eukaryota > Metazoa > Arthropoda > Arachnida > Araneae > Linyphiidae > Linyphia > Linyphia triangularis. The sequence continues at coordinate 36,063,557 of OZ021730.1, forward strand.
CAAATAGAGGCTAAAAGTGGTGACATCCAATTGAGACTAAACAATCTGGGCTAGGATCTGTGTATTTTTAAATTAACTCTCATCGAGTGAATTCAGTTTTGTAATTAAAATTATTCAGCCCGCACATTTGTGTAATTAAAGTATTGTAAATATAGATAAAGAATATACTTATTTGTTGGCATCTTTTAGATAATTTTGCATATTTTTAACATTTACAAAACATCACAAAATACGCATGGTGATTCTTTTCCTACTTCAAAATTTTCGGACAAAATGCTTATATTCTTAACCAACATCTTGATAAAAATTTGACCCTCATTCTCAAGAACATATCTTCATCGACTATAGTACTGAAAGCAAGGCGTTCTGATTCTGGAATAAAACGACACGACCGAAGCTTAATAACAAGGCAAGATATAAGATTCGTTGATGAATAAGGCGAACTTCCAAATCCAGAGGAGAACGATAAAGAATAAGAAATTTCATATTTATTTCAATATCCATAGCAATCGAATGATTTTGAAGAAGAACCATCTACATCACAGAACCGAAGGTCGCTACTATATAAAAGATTAAAGGAATCTCTACGCCCCAAAGGGGCGTTCAATTTCCTGGGCAAAAACGTGTAAAGAACATAACTTCACATGGGAATACATACATTGAAAGGTGAATAAAATGGCTGAAAAGGAAAAAGAGAATTAAAACAGTAGTGAGTAGGAAAAACAGCCAAAGAAAATGACTGGGCAACGTGAAAGGTGGAACAGCGTAACACAATTGATGTAATGTCGAGGAAAAAGTAAACAAACAGTTCTTAGTGCTGTGAAGTATCAATAAGTGGTCTAGAACTAGCAAGAAGTTCTCGAAAAAGGCTGTCGTCAGGAGGGGTGCTTATGGAGCGTCGTAATTGGGAGCCGAGTATTGTGATTGGATGGGCACCGGTGCCGAGCATTTGGATTGTACGAACGAGATCTCATCAGTTTGAAAAGAAGTGTACATGATGGAAATGGGGTAAGTAGTCTTTAGAAACAAGTTCTTGGGAGTTTGAGATGCCACTTCAGCATAAATAGGTTTAGTTAATGCTATAGCCCCGAGTCCGCGAGCGGTCTCGGCAGAAACAAGGAAGATCTATTGGATTTTGTTGAGGTGGGTTCAGCTGCGGCTATCGCCCTCTTGACAGCGGTACCGCGTCCCCCTTTCAATGGAACTTTTTTCTTTTCGAACATAAGGGAGAAGAACTTGTGTGGTTGCCGCCACAGTTGCAACATCGTTTGGTACCGATGACAGTGACGGCAACGGATGGGAAAGGTACAAGAATTGGCCAACAGGGTACTGAACTGCTGACACTTGTAGCATTGGTTCGGTACTCTCACACGGTTGCTTTTGCTCTTGAAAGGTTCTGTTTTAATTTGGAGATAGAGGAGCGAAGTCCAAGATAAGACACTCTCGATATCATGATCAGGTGGAAATTCCATAACGAAGAGAGGTAGTAGATTTCTGCTGACCCTACTCTTGAGTTGAGTAATAATGTTGGGGACTGACTCGAGGTCTCAGTTAAAAACTCGTGTATCTCTACGGGGAGGGGGGGGGGGGGGGTAGGGGGGGGGAGGGGGGGAGGGGAAAATACCTAATAACAAGCTTGACAAGTTTGGAGGTAGTGTTTGGTTAGAGTTGGGAGGTAGTTTGGTAAACAAGCATTCAGATTCAGTGAGACATTTTTCAATGAAAATCTCCTCTTCAACATAGTGTGTAGTAATTTAAAATCTGTCACGAACAACTTCGGCATTAAAAAGAAAGCTACTTACACGGAGCGTCATTTGCAGGTTTCGTAGCATATCTTTCTGCACAGTTGAGAAAAGAAAAAGCGTTGATGGCTGGTAGGGAAGAGGAAAGTGTGTCCATTCTTTCGGGGCAGTCAACAACAGAAGACGTATCTTCACATTTGCTTTTAAATTAAGTAGCGGATTGCACCACGTTTGTTCTCGATGAAAGATCCATGATCGATCGAAAAGAATGGATGAGGGAATGAGAATGATGTCCAAGGTCACCTCACGAGTAAGAAGATATACCGGTTGTGTCACATTCAAGGAGTTGAATAAAGAGGCGAAACAGATTTCGAGACACCCTCCTAATCAACCAATCAGCTTCGAGAAACAAGCCCAAAGAGGCAACTTAAAATTAGACTGAAAAGCGCCAACGAGGACGCGACAAGCCAAAGAGGATCACCAACAACACATTATGATCTTAAGAAGTGCTAGTCCAATGGCGGATCCAGCCAGGGAGCGCGCTCCCCTGCCTCAGGTTGAGTCCATTTTTTTTTTTTTTTTTTTTTTTTTTTAAAAACAATTAACAAAAAAAAAAAAAAAAAAAAAAAATCGATATTTTTTTTTCAATACGTTCACGCAACAAACATACTTCGACCTTCATCTAATTTCCGAAAAAAGCACACAAAAAAAGAGCTTATTTTTGGATCAAAGTTCTTTTTATAGCCTTCTCTCTTCCTATTCAAACGGAAGTTGGAAGACTGTACAAGTATTCAATCCTCCCCCCACCCCCTTGACCTATAAAACATCTTCACGACACTTTAAAAACACATCCCTTTCTGTTAAAAGTATCCTGGGATCGAATTATCAATAAATAATCTTCCCGTCCTTCAGAGCCCCTAACACCCGATTCCTTTTCTGTCGGCTGGAGAAAGAAATTTTGGCTCTCACATGCTTAATCAACGCCAACCAGTGGGGGGGGGGGGGGGATAATATTAAGAGGTTGACTATTTGGGTTAGCCCCAGAAATTGCCGCACCCATTCAGATGGACATTGTAATTGGCTAAACTTAACTTTTTGCTTACTTTTGATAGAAAGGAAGAGGAAGTTTGTTTATAAATAAATTGCATAAGAACTCGTTCAGCACTAGCTCGTGCTTGTGTTTCGACTTGTCTGCTCTTGATTAAATTTTCAGAAAAGTGTCTATAGGTGGAAGTGAGATATTTATCTTACATTCGGAAGATGTAGACACCCTTTCAAATCATTTTATATTAAATTCGCTTTTGTATGTTTGTTTGTATACTTGTTTATTTGTCGATGGGTGAGGAATCTGCGGAGGCCGTCATTCAATCGGGCTGAAACTTGGCAGATAATTTCGATGTGGATGACAATATGCTGTCTGTCAAATTTTGGAGCTGTCACTTAAAGATCGCTTTTACGGAATACTAATAAACCAACTTGCCGTCATTCAATCGCTTAAAAAAGCATTGAACCGATCATTGTTGAAATTCTTTCCTGGTGCAAAATTTTTTTTTAATAAATAAATAAATAATAAAATTACTTCAATTACTATAAATAAATGATATTTGGATGACACTCACGTTTATTTTTAATAAATAAATTTTGAAACGTAGTTTGCCGCACATTTTGCTGATATAAATGTTTTTGATATCGGAGCTCTGTTAATGAATATAAAAATTAACAATGAATAGAAAGGGTCCTTTTTTTTTTTTTTTTTAAACTCTGTTTTTATGGGTTATATTATTACCTTTAAAATTAGTTAATCAAGATTGGAATAGCTTACATCATTGACACTTGAATGAAATTTCAGAGTTGTGACCATTGGAAGTGGGACATTGGGATAGTCGTCGTTTGGAAAGTTTCGACCCTTTAAAATCGATATCGAAATAGCTTACTATTCTACATTGGTACCGATTTTCAGAGTTGTGACAGTATGGAAAGCTCAGCTTACTCATGGTTATGAGTACCAGCTCCCATTATAGCTGGAACCCTGATTTTTTTGCCATCGTGTTGCCCCAGGTGAGTAGACGAAAAACAACTACATAATTGTTAACATTGAAAAAGAGAACACATGGTAAAAAAATCCTTTAAAAATCGTCGAAATTTTGTTCTTCTGGTTCTGACCAAAACTTTAGCCAGGGCAACAACCAAAACTATTTGATCAATTCTGACCATTTTATTATTATTATTATTATTATTATTCTCAGCTTGATTAGAGGAGGTGCTTGTTGTATGATTCGATTTGTAGGAGGGTCTGTACACCCCCGAAATTATCCCGATGCTTGGGAATTTTGTCTGGCCTACAGCTTAAACCCTTTAATATATTCAGACCATTCTTTTTTTTTATTCCTCTCATATTGATTAGAGGAAGTGCATTTTGTATGAAGTAAGGCGTAAGAGGGACTGTACCCCCAAAAATGATCCCGGAAATTAGGAATTTTAGCCTGGATAATGATTGATTTAAGCAGATTGCTTATTACCGAAAAACATATTGAAAATATCGCAATCTTGGCAGTGTTTTTTTGTTTTTTTTATGAGAAAGATTAATGGAAAACAAGGCTCGACTGCAGTTAAGTCAGCAAACTCTACAAAAAGAATTGATATCTTCCCAAAAAAAAACATTTAGATTTTGTAAAAAAAAACCTTCAAGTTAGCCAGAAAAAGTTAGGAAATCTAATGCTTGCGCCAAGCGGCCGAGTTTAGTTTCTTTGGGTTACTTGTACACAATGTACGAATGGGGTACTTGTAAATAGGCAATCAGTACTTGGCAGGCTAGAGTTTTTATAAAATTAATCTCAATTTAGTGCATCAGTGCAAAATAGCTGAAGCAAATGAAATGAGATTAATTTGAAATAACTCTAGCTTGCCAAAAGTACTGATTGCCTAATGTACAAATACTCCATTCGAAAATTATGTACAAGTAACCCAAAGAAACTAAATGCGGCCGCTTGGCGCAAATACTAGATTTCCTAACTTTTTTTGGTTGACTTGGCGGTTTTTTTTACAACGTCTAGTTTTTTTTTTTTTTTTTTCGAAGATATGTTTTAAATTTATATTGTTTGCGACTTGTAGAGATTAACATTTTTTTCTACATTGACATCCAAATAAAAACGGTTAAGCGCATTCCTTCCATTTTGTATGTGCGCTTATAATTATCTGCTTTTCTTTATCTTATACTTCTGATATATTTTCCAACATCTGTCGAAATATTGTTTCTTAGATACAAAATTTATATTCGTAGCAGTAATGAATGTTTGATAGTAAATGCTCGTGACGTCACTTCTATGATCCTCAATAAGGTCCATATAATACACAAACATCTCAACTCAACCTGACAGTTTGAGAACTCAGAAATTTGTTTTGTCATGGCGAGAAGCACTAGTGCCGGTTTTGATCGTCATATTACTATATTTTCCCCTGAAGGACGACTATACCAAGTTGGTAAGTTTCTTTAAATAGTTCCATTCATTATATTGTTCCAGTTTTATGTATGCCTTCAAATTTATATTGCTTCCTTGTATTTTGTGATACTTCCCCTGCGTAAACTTGATGTTGCAATATCTACTCGTTTTTAGCTAAGTACTGATTAAAATTTTATGTTTAAGTATTCTGAAAAACTAGAATTAACTAATTGAGAGTTTTGAAAAGAACTTCGTTTGTAAGATCAATAATAAACAGTAATCATCATTGAGTCACACTACAATTAGTCCTTCAGTTTCTATTGTGTATTAGAACTTTTTTTTAGTTAAGACAAGCAAATGTAATAGTTTTCCTGTGGATAACATCAAAACACTTGATAAAATAGCTTGAAAGTAGTGAAAATGCTTCTTTGGTTGATATGTTATCCTAAAGGGACATTAGCGTTTTGTTAGGAGAATGTTCTGAAAAATGTGGATTTAATAAGTCTTCTAAAGCTGTTTTCAATTAAGACTTTCGATAAATCAATAGTTGACCTTGTTTTTTAAATTACCTTAAATTGAAGTTTGATTCATAAAGTTACATTATTTATAATGTGTACAAACAGAAGTGCCCACCAGACGTAATCACTTTTAGAATAGTGTCCATTAGAAATTTAGGCTCAGATTTACCGTAAGAGATGCCTTGGCACGTTTTTTTCACATTTGGCGATAACTATTCTAAAATGGCAACCCTGCGGCAAATCCACTTTTTGGTAACCCTTTTAAAGGAAAGGGTCTGAATGTGATTTTGACGCCATTTTGGATATGGCGATACAGCCATGTGACGTCATTTTCAATTTAGCGATTTTTTTTAAAAGTCGCCAAGGGGTAACACAGTAAATCTTAACCGAAATTCCAAGTTAGTTCTGATGAATCAAAATGATGCAAGAGAATATCTATGTTTGAGTACTACATTGTCATTTGGGCAACAAAAAAGAAAATAACATTGACTACCATTTCCTTCGTATGATGTATTCTAAATTACAGGAAGGACTGTTGCAGAAACATAATTTTCTGATTTATAAATACATATTTATAATACTTATCCCACTTTAAAATATTTTAATTTTTAGTTTAGTAAAATCCCCCCCCCCCCCCCAACAAAAAAAAGTTTAATCGAGCTAATATTTTTTTAATTCTAAATAGTCGCACAACAAACAGTATAAATGTATGAATTTTCTATGGAATTTAATTATATAACTGCAGATAAGCCTAAAAGTTCCTTCCCACATTTTGCAATTACAGAGTGGCCACAGAACCTGGAAATCAGGGAACTTTCTAAGATTTCATGAAAATCAGGGAAATTTTGTATTGTTTAAGGCACATTCATCTATATTTTGGTGCTATTTACATTTATATTTGTAATGGTAAGCCATTAGAAGTTTAATGTTACAGAATAATTTAAACTTTTCATTACCAGCAAAACTATTTTTTTAAAAATTTCATATTATCTCTTTAGCATACATGTTCTATTTGATCATTGTGTCTAGACATATGGAAAACCTAAGAAAATTGGGGAATTTGAAAAAAAGTTTGCCCTAATTGCAGAGTGGCCACAGAACCGAATCGAATTCTAAAATAAAGGAATTTTTTAGTAATCTGTCAGGGAATTATCAGAGAACTGTTTTTCCTGAATTTGGGTTTGGTTTGGTTTTGAATTATATTTTTGGGTGTGTTAACATATAATTGACACAATCCCACACTGATATCAGTGTCTTCATGCTTAAATATTGTAAAACCTGTGCTTAACATTGCTTAAATATTGTAGCTGCTTGAGTCGCAGACGTCCTATATGTCCTATAAATCCTATATATTTTTTAAAATCGGCAAAAACGTCCTATATTGTCCTATATTTTACAATTGTTCTATATTGATTCGATCTATATTTTCTTCGAATTCGTAATAATGGTGCCTTTCGTTGCCATTTTTTATATTTCGGATTCTTTGGCGCGATCGAAAGCGATGTTTGTAACTGCAGCGTTTTATCTCTTGTGACGTCACGTGCTGCAATAACTTACAACTCAACTCTACTGGACCTGTAGACGCGTAAAATGTAAACCTGTAAAATGTAAACATTCGAACTTTTCTATTGCACGCGGTCTGGAATTTCAGATTTGTTTTCTCTTCCAACGTAGTAAATTAATTTGTCATAATACAGAGAGAGATGCAGCAACAAAACTCTGCCTTGAGAAAAAAGGATAAAAACAACTTGTGATTAACTTGCAGGACTACTAAAGTACATTTTGATTATTCAGCCAATAATTAATGAAGGAAACAAAAGGGTTAAGATTTACTGTAAGATGTCGAATGGCGATTTTTTTATTCCAATACCGATACGGACTCTGCACCACGTATTGTTTACATCAAACCGCTCCTAATTATGGCAACCATAGGCAGTTCTCTTGCTCGTAAAAAAATGGCAGGTCTGCCATTTTTTGGCGAAAATCACCTTGGCGCAGAATCCATACCGGATTCGGAATATTAGCCCCAATTTTTTCATAAAAAAGTCACCAAAATTGAAAATGGCGTCAATACGCCGGGCCGTATTGTCAAATTCAAACAGTCCTTAGGGTTTCCGGAAAACCAAGTCCCCAGTTCGCCACATTCGGCTCTAAATCTCCCACTTTTCACCGCCAATACAAACGATGCTGAATAGTAAATCTGAACCTACAAAAGACTGCCAACAGGGATATAAAGATATTGGAGTAGTTCAAGTAGTTATTGATGCTGGAAGCAAGACTCGAGATTGCAAATAATGTAATTAATAAAACTTGATTTAGGGATGGAATATTGAGGGAATAACGGATGACATATTCAGGATCAGGCGACTTCTTTTTTTAAAGGTGTGTTTTCTATTCTCTTAAATGCAATATAACAAGTTAATTTTTAAGTTCAGTAGCAACTGCGTGCAGTTATTTGATGTTTTAAATTGTCCTATATTTTAAAAAAAAAAATCCTATATATTCTTATTTTGTCACTTTGACCCCTGTAGCTGAATACCCGTGCTTCGCTACCAAATTTTAACATATGCAATATTTGAGTTAGCTGCGAGTCCTCGCGTTGCGGAAATCCATCATTGCTGTATAGGTCCCAGTTTTTGGCGTTTCTCTTGCAGGAAGGTTCTAGGCAAAATCAAGCTCGCTTCCGTTCGCTGAAAAGTTCATTGACACAATACAGGCTTACCTCACTTGTTGAAAGGTTCATTGCTATGCAAGAATAGGCTAACTTCTCTCGCTGAAAGGTTCATTTGTTGCGTTAGCATAAGCTCGCTTCACTCACTAAAATCTAATTGCTACTTAAAGCCTTAATATTAGAAGCCTCTCCTCTGTCGAGACACAAAAAAAATAATCCCTGTTAATACAATAATACAACACACCTTTAAGATTATTTTAACACGTGTTTCTGTAAAGCAAAATTAGAAGACCAAAACTACTTTTGTTGAAAATTTCAGAGCTGAAGCCCTATTATAAATCGTTTTGTAAAATATGTATTAATTAATTAAAAAAAAACTAAATAAAAATTTAAAGTTTAGTTTTTTAAAAATCTAATTAGAAGGCCAAAACTACTTATGTGGAAAATTTCAGAATTGCAGTCCTATTAGAAGTCATTTTGTTAAAAAAATTGTTAGTTAATCCAATTTGTTTTGAAAATTATTGAAAAATAACCAAAGTTTAGATTTCTATCATCACTATTTGGTAATTTCAATATAAAGTACGCAATAATAAATGAACTTTCTGCAATTCTGATGAGTTGCACTCCACAAAAAATGGTCGGGTAGTGTTTGTTGTGCAAGTATTTTCCAATCAGTGTTTAGTAATTTTTTTTTTGCATTGCATATGTCGTAAGGCCCATGGGCCTATTAGATCGTATAGTGAAGTACAATAGAAATGCATGCAAATAGCAAAGAACCACAGAGATGTGCTCGATAGATAACGCAACCATTTATTAATACAACGCAAAACATTAAGAAACAAACAAGCAATTTAAGAATACAATTAAATAGTTATTTAACTTCCTCAAAACCAAGCACAAAGCCGGTTGAAATCCTAATAAAAGTAAATATCTGGCCGAGGGTAAGTAAGGAAAGTGTAAAAGACTCACAGTTTGCTGTCTGGGCTAGGGATACCTCTGTCAGGGGCGCACATCGTCAGGGGCGTATATCGGCTTGTCAGCGGACTGTATCAGAGTTACCTCCGATCCTTTCTCCGGTCTCCTTCGTCTTTTTGGTTTGTCACCGTTAGTCAACCTTAGCATCCAGCCACCATCCTGCTCACCTTCCTCTCATCCCTTCTCTCCTGACCCGTGCTTTTCATCCCCCCTAACAAGGGCAGCTCCCCCCTACCAAAAACCCTCTCATTTGCTGTGAGTCCAGCGACGTGTGAGTCCCACATTGGTGCATTTCCCCAACAAACAGATATTGGTTAACTTGAAGCGTGAGAAAAATCCGCCTCCTTGATTTAGAAAAATGTGTAACATACACAAATAATTGAAGGGGATGTGTAGAGTTTGCCTAATGCAAAACCCCTTAGAGTTTATGAAATAAATGTCATATACATTATGACATCACTCCCCTCCTTTCAATTTTTAAAAATTACCAGAAGGAGCGGGTTGAACAAAATCAGAGATTTAAAAAAAAAATTAAAACTTCACCAATAATACCCTCGCCCTGTAAATGAAAGATAGTTAAATAAAATAATGCAGTTCAAATCATATAAGAATTCAATAACATGTTATAATTCCTGAAAAAGAAAAAGTTTATATTGCAATGGCAAAGGAGTAAACTGTCCATGTTATAGTCTCCAATAATAAACACAATTATGTAGCTATCGAAGTCAAGCTTTTCAGTCTTTGAGAATGAAAGTTCTGTAACGTAAGCATAGTCTCTTGCGTTAACACTTAATTGACAGTTATTGTTCTTAATTACAAAGTTCTTAGCTTGTAAAATGTTAATTAATACTCAAGAAGTTCAGTATGGATTTTCGATATGATAGATGGGATAATCCCTCTTTGAAAATCAGTGTTCCGGTTGAAACCACACCAGTTAACTTACGGCTGTGAATGTCACGTGTGTTTGTTGACAAACGCAGCATCACGTTCAATGTTTGGTCAGTGTGAAGCCAGGGTCCTCCCATCTGCTCAGCATATGAATGTCACAGTGTTCCATTCTTGTTTGGCATTGGCACTGCATTCTACATGCAGAAGAACAACTTTCCTCGTCTTGCTTCCGAAAATAGGCTCCTCCTTTTCAATTCGGCGAAATGTAATAGTGGCTTGTTGGTTTGGCTCTACAAGAAAAGACTCCTCCCTTTGTCGACAGTGAAGTGTAGTGGTGACTTGTTGTACCGGGATTTGAGTAGGCTCCTCCTTTACATAAACTTTCCATACGGTTGAATCGGGTTACCATGGAAACTAAGTTGCGGCTTTCCTCCCTCTCAGCGGACACCAAGAAATCAGCGTGATGAAATATCGTTACGGGCGTGACTTCGTTTTGATATACCAGTCGGATTTATGTTGATGATAATCGTTGACAACTTGCTTCTCACAGTCTTTGGAACCATCGTCTGTACATCTCCTAGAAATCTCCCTTCGTTGCTCCAAGGTCCCGTCCTGCAATTGTATTTTCTTTCTGGATTTCTGCCAAGACTCCCGCTCGTCCCACACTTGTAAAACTCCAAATTGCGGCTTGATTCCGTCCAGCAGACCTTAGTCGCCATCTGAAGCTTTGTTTTGGAATCCAAAAAATTGCGCACTTTTCTTTCATCCATTGGTGTTTTGGCGATCTGGAGACAGTCAGGTTTTTTTTGCCCCTGCAAGAAATTCACACAATCCCAAGCCAAACCCAAAATCGACCAGATACAAAAAAAATTAATAGAATTTAACTCAACCAATTTAACTCAACCTAAAATGTCAACTACCAAAGTAAAAAATTCAATTTTAATGCAAAAATTCACGTGTTTCAGTTTTCTCAAATCTCTTATACCATATAAAATGTGGGTATAAGCAAAACCGTCCCTGTCAAATAAGCTTCCAATCTGCAAGTCCCTTAACTTCAAAAAATAATTCAACTCCCATTAAATAGAATAAAACCTTTAAGCCATGTCAAACTTCCAATCTTAGAGCCCCTACTAACCCGAATGCAACAAATTACTGTGAAATTTCCTATCAACTTTTCCTTTATAAAACAAACCCATTACTTCGTTACAAAAGTCGAACATTGATTAAACCTCAAATGCCCCTTTAATTAAAATATCACCATCCCTAATTGTATTCTCAATAGATCTCAATACATGAATGTCAACATCATTCCACAGTCCCAAACAACACTCTGCTTTGCATCACCCGAAAAAAAATAAACTCAAGTACACTCTTTCTGTACTGAAATATTTTCGTTTCCAGAACCAACCAACAGAATAAGAAAAAAAAAACACCCGCGACCTTTTTCTTCAATTTAGCAAGCAACTGACCCTGAAATCACGTGACACCACACAGCACATCTGACACCACACAGCACATCGTTCCGGTTTTGTAAGGGGAGAAAAGAGTGGGGCTTGCTTTCATTGTGAAAGACCCCTTTCTTAAACTGGTTTGAACAAGCTTCCCTCCATGAGAATCTCCCATTTGCATCTCTAGTGCCACCAAAATTTATGACCGCCACCTGTAAACTTGGACGCCTGTGAGCTTATCTTGACCGTGTCATTGTCCAACAAAAGAGAAACTCTCAGTTTGACCTTAATGTTCTTTTCCCATCAGAGCCCCCTCTCGCTTCCATGGCCCTGCCCTATTCCTTCTATTGTATCGTGCATTTTTATTGCCTTTCACGAAAGTCATATCGTGGCAAATTCACACGGTCCGTTTCCAAAAACTTTTCCAATCTGTCGTCAGCGAGTTTAAGTAAACTAATGTGCATTTTTTTGACAACGGTGGGATCTTCAATTAATTGAATAACCATTAGATTGTTAGATAGTTTGTCTTTTATTCGGTATGGTCCTTCAAAACCCTTAGAAAAAATACCTTGCTTCTTGGCATAAACAGTGTGCCCAATACTTAAATTTCTTTGGACGGATTTTTTTAAAGCCAAATCAGATTGTCTTATCTGTGCTTTCCTCATATTTTGAGTTGCCTGAGACTTAATTTCCCTCATTCTCTGCAAAGATTTATGAACAAAATTATCGTAACCTAATTTATATATGGGATCCGTATCATTTTCCGTTAGATTTTCACAAATCGAAGCTAATTTTCTACCAAAAAACAACAAACTTGGAGTATAAAAAGTGGAAGAATGAATACTATTGTTATAAAAACTCTTATGAATGTTGAGTGCAAATTGTAAATCCCTACTAACATCTGAAAGAGCATAAATAGAATTTTTTAATTCCAAATTAAGAGATTCAGATTTACCGTTAAGAAATGGATGGAAGGCAGGCACATGCAAGAGTTTAATCACCAATTGCCGTACAATTTCGTGAAAAGCCTTAGAAACATACGCTGAACCCTGATCAGAATAAATTATCTTTGGAACCCCAAAATTTGATATGTACTCAAAAAAACATTTGGACACCTCCTCTGCTGTGATTTTGTTTAATTTATACAACTCGATATGTCTAGAATAGTTGCATATAATAGTCAAAACATATAGACCACTCGGCAATGGGCCAATAATGTCCGTTGAAAGAGAAATGCCGACCCCTTCTGGTATTTTAGCCAAACCACTAGGAATGACCCTCTGAAAATTTCGTTTCAAACTACAACACTTGTGGCATGACTTAATAAAATTTTTTACGTCGTTATACAAGGCTTTCCATTGGAATTTATCCCTTAAAAACTCGAATGTTTTAGAAATGCCAAAATGAGAAAAGTGGTAATGCTTCAACGCCACGATATGTAATGAAGTTGGTAAGACTATGTTGATAATTTTATTCCCCTTTAAAATTCTGTTAAATTTTAACAAACCTGATTCACTATGTACAAAATAATTTTTGTATTTATTTTTAAGACGTACATCTTGACCATTCAAAATGTCTTTAATTCTTGTAATATCCTCATCAATCAACTGTTTATCCAATATATTTTGTTCACTTAATTCGTGTATGGTTGATCGCACCTCCATTTTCCAACCACGAGTGTGCCCCGGCGGCCCGCCCTTGGCTTCCAGCCTGTAATTGGTTCAAGTAGGATTCTTTTTCCAACCGTTTTGGGAAGACCTCCTGACCTGAAACCACGCGATTCGGGTCAGCGGGAAAATTTTGTTGCTCTATGCCCAACTCAATCGTCGACTGCTCGGCCCTGTCTTGTTCCCCCTTACCGGTACCATTAGTATCGCTAAGAAATGCTTCTCCAGAGGCAAGAATTCTCTTAATGCTATCCGTATCGTCATCTAATGAAATCTTAATGTGTTTCTCTTCCACGGCTCTTGATAAGAAGTCCGGCAAAAAATTCTCATTTCCCGGAATATATTTAACTTCGAAATTGTACATAGAGAGCTCCCGTAAAATTTTGGAAATCGCGTGAGAGTTGTTTTTTAATTTGGAATAAAATTGCAGTGGTTTGTGATCGGTCAAAACAACAAATTCATTGCCAAATAAATAGCTATGGAAATATAGGATCGCTTTGTAGATCGCTAGTAGCTCCAAATGGATAGCCGGAAGATTCGATTCAACATTTGTGTTTTTCTTCGAGAAATACGCCACTGGACATAACTTGTCATTATGCAACTGGTTTAGTGTAGCTGCGACAGCCACTTTGCTTGCGTCGGTATTTAGAAAAAATTGCTCTTTTAAGTCAATTTGCCTTAGGAAAGGTTTACAAAAGAATTGCCTTTGTAATCCTTGAAACGCCTCTTCGTGTCTGTCAGTCCAAATGAATTTTACGTTTTTTTTTGTTAATTCTTCAAGTATTGCAGTGTACTCTGCGTATTTTTGAATGTGTTCCCTATAAAAATTGGTTAGCCCATTAAATCTCCTGAGTTGCCTCAAATTAGTTGGAGACGGGAATTCGAGGATCTTTTCAGTATTTTGTACCGTAGGTGATATGCCTTGCTGAAAAATCTCGAATCCAAGATAAGTGATTTTCTCTTTGAAGAAATCACATTTCGTTGCCTTAAGAGTGAGATTGTGTTTTTTTAGCCTTTCAAATACCAGCGTGATTTTATGCACCATTTCTTCAAACGTCATAGATGGTATTACTACATCATCAATATACCATCTCACTCCAATTTCATCTAAACCCTGTAGTACCTCATCCATTAAATTCTGGAAAATGGATGATGATGAAACAAGTCCGAACGGTAAACGCAAAAACTTGAATGTCCCTGCCTCACATGAAAATCCCACTTTATCACTATGTTCCGCGAAATCCGTTTGGGTAAACGCGAAACCTAGATCTAAAATTGTCAAGTATTTATATCCACTGAGTGAAACGACAAGATCTTTGATATGTGGCAAAATTTGTGTTGTTTTCTCAACTCCAGCGTTTAATAATCGCAGATCGAGGCACATGCGGAAATCGAAATTTTTGCTGTCCTTGCCCATGCTCTTTTTTTTAACTAACAGCGGCGCTAAGAAATTGGTATTGGAGCGTGCAATAATTTCTGCATCCAAAAGCGCCTGAATGTGTTTTTTTGCCTCGTCTCTAAGGATATGGGGAATCGGGTAAGGCTTACAAGCAGCGGCCGAGTCATGTTTCAATTTCAATTGTGGTTTGACAGCGTCACAATGCCCCAAGGATTTCATAGATTTAGAAAAAACCATATAATAGTTTTCAAAATTTTGCTAACTTCCAAATATTGTGATTCACTAAAATGGGTCAATTTGAAGTCATTCAAAGAAAATTCTTGTTTTCTTAGTTCCTTAATTTCAGATGTAGCTTGTATTAAATTAATTTGATTCTCCCTATTCTCAAAATTTAAAACCTCTTTAGCCATTACAAAATCTCTTTCCACTTTACCCAAAATCATGTGTTTGTTTAGGTGCAAAATTTGATCTGAATTGTTTTTAATGATAGTAGAAAAGGAGTTATTTTTAACAACATTAATTGAAGCCCCCATTTCCAAATCTTCTATAATGTCAATTGGAGTAAACACGACCTCCAAATTGTCTTCCAATATTTGTCTTTTGACCTTAAGTTGAACGATCGTAGTCTCTAATGGGTCGAGTACCACTTTTCGTGATAGTTGTACTACATTGCATTCCCTATCATAAAACTTGGGGTCATGGTTTGCTTTTAAGAACTCGACCGAAGAGCCATCCAGAAAGTCCAGTTTACCCTCACTTAGATTCAGATTAATTTTATTTTCCTTGAAAAAACTTATGCCCAAAATTGCATCAAAATCCTGAGAAATATTTTCTCGTGTAATGAAAAATGTGTCCCTTAACATTTTGTTTCCCAATTTAATTGAGATTTCAGCGCAATTGGTGTAAAAGAGAGTAGAACCCGTGATAGTCTTAATAACTACCCTAGAGGCCAAATGTTTAATCCTATCATAACCCTTCAATTTTGCGTAAATATTTCCAGATAGCACATTCAGATTTGCCCCCGTGTCAGCCAAAGCCTTGACATTAATGTTTCCAATTTTCATATTAACAGTCGGTAATTTTAAGTTCTGTGCCCCCGAGGAATCCGAATCCAAAACATTAAAGACCACTTTCGTCTCTCTGGTAGTTGTGTTATCATCTAAATTTTGACCGTTTGTTACGTTTGATAATCCTCCTCTCCTTCCGTCCCTAAAAAATAAGCATTTCTTTGCTGTGGTGCTCTATACTGGTTTCCATCACGCATATATCTACCTCTTGCCACGTTACCCCTAGGGTTGTTTGGGAAATTTTGGCGTTGTGTGTTGTGGTATTGTCCTCTGTGTGATTGGAAATTGCCTCTCTGAGTGTGATAATTTCCCCTATGCGGTTGATAATTTCCCCTTCTTTGGTTGCCAAAATGACTTGCGCCCGTGTATGTTGTTTCCTGATTAGCACTGTGACTATTTTGAACGTTCGGGATTAAATTCCGAATATTCCCGCAATTTGCGCTAAAATGTGTTCGTTCGCCGCAAAATAAGCACTGGATCGACGGACCACTCGGATTGTTACTACCCAACTGCATTGCATTAACCCTTTGAGTTAACTCGTCCATTGAGTCCGCTTGATGTGTGTCTTGAAAACTGGATTGATTGCCCATTATTGCATGTATTCTTAACCTTGCAACGGTGTCGATTGCAAGTTGTGCATTCTTCGCTATCTCCACTGCCTCTGAAAAACTTTTAGGGTTCGCCCTTACGACATCTTTTTGGATTTCTGGCAAAAGTGCACTTATGAGCTTTGAAAGTCTTAATCTGTCAATAATCCGCCTAGTTTTTTCTGAGGTTTCACCTTGTGTTGTCCCCAAATAATTATTAGTGGTGACGATTAATCTATGCGCAAAAGTTTTAACGTCTTCGTGTTCCCTCATGACACAGTTAGAGAATTGCATTTGTCCTTCGCTAATTCCCTGTTCATTCTTAAAGAAATCGGCAATGCTGTTTCTAACTAACTCATAATCCTGTGAGTTTATCAACTCTCGATCTGACATTAAGAACTGAAGAGCATTCCCCTTTAATTTCGATTTTAAAATAGTGAGCTTTTCATGTGGAGTCCAGTTTGCAATATCAGCGATTTCCTCAAATTGTTTTAAAAAAAATTCCGTCTCCTGTCGGTCACCCTCAAAATTGGATGAAATCAAAGCCAAACCGTTTATTGGATTTGTCCTTTCCATGTTTATAACTTTATTTTTTGCCTCACTGTTTTTTTCTTCTCGGGTGGTGCTGCAGAGCCTTGCCTGCCTTCTTCGTGTATTGACACAGCTTGTATTGATCTTTTCTTCCCTCTATACATTAGCAAAAAAAATTCTTTCCCTTAGATATTCCTACTCGGAAAAAAAAATAGATGGATCTGTCATCAATCAAACACATCCTGTTTTCAAAGATCGAAATCCTGGTCGCGTAACCAAATATGTCGTAAGGCCCATGGGCCTATTAGATCGTATAGTGAAGTACAATAGAAATGCATGCAAATAGCAAAGAACCACAGAGATGTGCTCGATAGATAACGCAACCATTTATTAATACAACGCAAAACATTAAGAAACAAACAAGCAATTTAAGAATACAATTAAATAGTTATTTAACTTCCTCAAAACCAAGCACAAAGCCGGTTGAAATCCTAATAAAAGTAAATATCTGGCCGAGGGTAAGTAAGGAAAGTGTAAAAGACTCACAGTTTGCTGTCTGGGCTAGGGATACCTCTGTCAGGGGCGCACATCGTCAGGGGCGTATATCGGCTTGTCAGCGGACTGTATCAGAGTTACCTCCGATCCTTTCTCCGGTCTCCTTCGTCTTTTTGGTTTGTCACCGTTAGTCAACCTTAGCATCCAGCCACCATCCTGCTCACCTTCCTCTCATCCCTTCTCTCCTGACCCGTGCTTTTCATCCCCCCTAACAAGGGCAGCTCCCCCCTACCAAAAACCCTCTCATTTGCTGTGAGTCCAGCGACGTGTGAGTCCTACATTGGTGCATTTCCCCAACAAACAGATATTGGTTAACTTGAAGCGTGAGAAAAATCCGCCTCCTTGATTTAGAAAAATGTGTAACATACACAAATAATTGAAGGGGATGTGTAGAGTTTGCCTAATGCAAAACCCCTTAGAGTTTATGAAATAAATGTCATATACATTATGACAGCATATTAAAAACTTTATCATCAAGGTTTTTCTACCTACCTTTGTTGCAACTCTGCTTTAAAAAATAAGTAGTTGGAATATAAGTAATTTTTAGTAGGTACTACTATAGTTAACAACATTTTCCTATATATGTAAAAAAAGTGCTATAGGCAATTGATAATTTTTTTATAGTTTTGCAAAAAAAAAGTGTCTGTGGAAATTGATTGTGGTGTTTATTGATGACTGTATTGCCCCATTTACAGGCTTCCAACGGTCATTAAAAGTGCTTAATATTTTTGAACTTGTTTTCAAGGCTTTGAAAATGATTAGAGGTGCATAAAAGTCATTGAAAATGTTTAGAAGTCCTTAATTTGTATGGGTGTTATGTGCCCAACTGCAAAATTTATAAAATTGTAACTTGGACTTGCTATTCCCAGGTGATGAGTCCCTTATCCGCATCGTATCGGAATTTTCTGACCTATTTGTATTACACATGTGCTTACTTATAACTTTTTTGGTAGTATATACTTTATTAAAAATTTATATATAGACATGGTGCCTGAATTATTAAAAATTTATTTATAGACATGGTGCCTGAAAACAAATTTTCAAATTTCTTTAAAAACATTATTTAGGTCCTTAACAGTCATTGATTTTCATTCTGTGATTTGAGTGAAAACCGTGATTTAATTGTTTTTGGTCTACTGGCAAAATTTCTACTTGAAATGTTTTTATTTTTTTAGAGTATGCTTTTAAGGCTATTAATCAAGGTGGGTTGACTTCAATTGGATTGAAGGGCAAGGATGTTGCAGTTTTGGTGACACAGAAGAAAGTTCCCGTAAGTCATTTTTATTTTGTGCTTAATCGTTAAGCTAAATTTTTGTATAAGACCAAGATTTTGATGACAAACTCCTAAAATGTATTGTATAGTAGATAAAGGTCAAAATTTGCGGTCGCCAGTCGCCAAATGCGACCAATTCTTACGTTTTGGCGATCATTTTTTTCACTAAAGTCGCCAATGTGACTACCATTTGCTAAACGCTCAACAGCCGTCCCGACTCCCGACCTGAAACCTCTCCCCAAACCAATCCCTTTTCCAATGATGACTTGTGAATGGGGGTGACTCTATCGAGTACCAGCACCGCGACTGAAGTCTATTGTACTGAAACCCCCTATTTGATCTAAAGAAGACTGGTTGCTGAAATGAATTTCAGTATAGACCTGATTGGAACATTTGACAATTCCCAGGGGTCGATACAATGGTATCCTAGTTGTTCAAATCTTTGGGCAGAGTAGTAGTCACAATTACATAGCACATGTGTAGAGCTCTCCTCTGTCATACGACAGCCTCTGCATAGTGGGTCATCTATAACACCTATCAGATTAAGATGTCTATTTAAGGTGCAGTGTCCAGTTAAAAGGCCTACAGCAACCTTGATCTCTTTTCTGCTCAATTTTACTAGTTCCCTCGATCTATTCCAGGGTGACTGTTGATTAAGCTCTTTGGCTTGTCTTTGATCTTTAGATTCAAGCCATGCTTGATAGGATTCAGTCAATAAAAAGCTTTTGATAGTTTTCCTGACCGCATTGTAGGGCAGACCCAAAACAGGTTCTGGACCAATAAAGGATAATTTAGATCCTTGTTTAGCTAATTGGTCTGCCATTTCATTACCTTCAATGTCACAGTGACCAGGGACCCAGAGAAGAGAAACCTTGTTACCCTCAGTTAGGTTTACAAGTGCATTGTGGCATTCCCACACTGCTTTAGAGGTAAAGCAGTGACTCTTTAAAGGTCAATTCCATGAAAATGCGACATAGACATAATTTTTTAAATTATCACTAAATTAATGTTTTTTTGTTCCCGTTCTTAGAAAACAAGTCAAATTGTATGAAAATAATAAGATATAATAAGAAAATCGTATGAATATTTTTTTTATCTATATATTTAATAGGCAATACGTTTTTTGGGGTTAGTCCGTCCGCCTAAACTGCTCAACCAATTTCAATTATCAAGGTGTCATTTTAAAGGAAATAAGCTGTAGATTTGCCAAAACGTGCCAAAATAATTTATTAACACTTTATTAATTAGTTAAATTTCAATATTTTTCATCATTAAGCTACTACAAAGCCTCAATGATTTTGAATATATGAATGGCAACATCCTTACGTTTGTAAACAACAAACCCGCTGCTCGGGGGTTCAACCAACCAACCGTTGCTAATTTTAAAGCTATCCTTACGTATGTAAACAACAAACCCGTTGTTAATTTTAAAGCTCTTTTTGAAATCTTCGTTTCAAAGTTTATTTTTTCTGTTTTTCTGAAGCATTTTTGTATTAGAGTAATTATTATTTTGAAGTATTTCTATGCAGAAAATGCCTCGCGTTGGACGTCGTTTTCTAACGAGGCGACTTATCAGAATAAATAAAAGATATTGGGACTTCAATGTAAGGGCATAGCTAATGAAGTTTTAAGTCAGAATGTTGGGCGATAGTATATTTAACTTTTTATTATGAAACTTGCAATTTGGGTGTTTTCTCTATTAGGCCTTACATTAAATTTATAAAAATTTGGTTACATTTTTTATGGCTGGCAAACCTATTCGAGCGGCAAAGCCGCTCAATCCGAGCGCAGCGAGGCGTTTGGGGGTTGGCGAGCGTTAGCGAGCAGGGGGCGAAGCCCTCTAGTAGTTAATTAATCTAGGACTTACTTTGAAACCGAAAATCTGTTATTTTTACCTCTAGTTTAATGCCCATTGAAGCACTTAAATACCACATAGATTTTTGAAATAAACATATTTTTTTAAAGAATGGTTCACTTTATGCTTAAAAACAACAAAATTTTTACTTAAAACTTCTTAATAATTTTGCTATTCCCCTCAAACTTGATATTAGTGTTCATGTCATGTCTGTCACAAAAAACTTGGATTTTTTTATTTTAAACAAAATCCACTTAATAAAAATTATTAACACTTTATTTTCTCTTTTTATAGATCAAAACAAACAGTTCATAAAAAATGTGAAAAATAAATTTAAAATTTGAGCAAAATATAGAATATTAAATTTTGTCATGTCTGTCACGTTTGTCATGTCTGTCACACCAGTCATGTCTGTCACAATTAATTTTTCAAGCAACTTAGCCTTAATTTTTTACTTTGAAAGTTGTTATTATTATTATTTAACTTAGTATTGATGGCAATAGTATTTCTGTACAACTCAACTAAAAAAAAGCTCAGAAAATCAGAGGATGGATCTGCAGTTCGCAACATAAAAAGAGGGAATTTTAAATGATGTATTAAACTTAATGAAAAAACAGCTTATATACTTTTTGTGCCACTTGTATATAAAACATACACATTCTAATGTGTTTACCAATTTATTAAAAAATCTGCTACATGGAAAACTTGTGATACAAACTAATTTCAGTGAAAACTATTCTCATATTTATCAGGATGAAATTCAGTTTGCTCATTGGCCAGAATGCTTTCTCTACTATATACACTACAATGGTATATTATTGTGACTGTCACTGTTTCTCAGAGTCATGTGTAATTCTAATTATGGTAATCATGACAAATATTCTGTTATTGTATTTAACAATTTAGTCATCAAAAAATTCATGAAAGGTCACTTAGAGTTTAAAGTACAAGTGATTGAATTCCAATCTGATGGAACATTTCAACCCTTTAAACAAAAATATGCAATATTTTCCATGACACAAAGTAAGCTCCAACAGTCTGTCATTTTTTATCCACCTCACATGGCAAGGGATGCATTGATAGCATTGGTGGGGCTATTAAGCGCCAAATCAGATGCTACTCGAACCAGAAGTCTAGATTCTAAAACACCATGTAAGTTTGCTGAAGCTGCAATGAAAATTTGTCCTAGAATCAGTGGTATGAACCATAAGAAAAATATAAAGATTGATAGCAAAACTTGATCTGACATGGCAAGAAATCGAAACAATGCCTGGTACAAGCAATCTAAAGGAAACCGTTGTTTCCGATCGTGTGCACCTGGCATAATATTTTATAGCCCCACTTCAGAGTGTAAAAAAGGTACTCTTTTAAATTTCAATACTGGAGAATGACCTATTGGAAAATGCAACTGTTCACAATTTGCAATGTAGCCAATGGATGAATCCACAATACAATAATGAGGTTTTTTGAGATTTTGATGGATTAATAACACAAATCGCACAGAACCAGTGCAAAATAAAATGCTTTGCACCAAATAAAATTAAAGGTATGTTTAAATTTGAAACAGAAGTTCATGTTGCCTGGCATGAGAAAGAGCAAATGTGGCAGCTCCCACACTAGTCAATTCCAAGGGATTTTAAATATTTTTTATAATTTATTTTGTGAGTCATATAACATAATATATTAATGTTATATCATATTGTAATCTTCAAGTCATGATAAAAATAAAGAAAATTATATTTAAGAAAAAAATACTTAACTTCATAGAAAATTGTACACGTGTCATGTCTGTCACAAAACCTTGTCATGTCTGTCACGCTGATAAATATTTTATAATATTTTACTATTTAAAAATTTCTTAACATTTTTCTTTCTGCTTGACATATCCAAGTCTTATTTTGATCCCCAAAAAATTTTAGACTTGACAAGCATACCAATTAAGAGCAAATGGTAATAATATATGGTCACTCAAAATCTATGTCTCAATTTTGTCATGTCTGTCACAGCACGTTTTAACCCAATTAATTAAAAGTAATTTTTCCAGAATTAAAATTTTAGTGTTTTTTATAACTAAGGCCTATATTTACATCACCCCATGGCAAAGTTTTACCTGTTAATTAATATTTAGTAGTTAAAGATGAACAAGAAACTTGTCTCATGTCATGTCTGTCACAAATGGAATTCACCTAAAGCCATTAGTGTAGCCTGGCTGTCAGAGAAAATCTTTATGACCTTCTTAACAACTCCTCTATCTAGGCAATTGTAGGCATATGCCGTAATTGCAAGAACCTCAGCCTGAAATACAGTAGCCAACTTGCCCAGAGAGAAAGATAGCTTTATTTTTCTGTTAGGACAGAAGACACCTGAGCCAGTGCCATAAGATGTCTTTGAACCATCTGTATACCAAATTTCATCTCCTCTCCTAGTCAGATTGGAGGGAAATCTCCAGTTCTCTCTGGACGGGAAGGTGATATTGTATTTGACTCTAAAGCAATATTGCTTTAACATCCAGTCAGAACTCATAGTTAGACAGGGATGTTCTTTTACCTGTGTCTGAATATTTTTAAACAAAGGTAATTCATAGGATTTTTTCCATAAACCCATGAGTTTTAGCCGTCGTGAACACAAAACAGCCTCTAATTCCACTTGTTTGTGTAGTGGTAGAAAATCAAGAAGAATTTCTAGACTCTGTGAGGGAGTAGTTCTCATTGCATTTGTAATTGCAATGGTTGCCATTCTTTGTAAACTAGTGAGTTCTTTTTTCACAGTTTCATTATGGGTTCTATTTCCCCAGGCAATGGCCCCATAAGATATCATTGGAGTAATCACTCCTGTATATATCCAGAGTACCATTTTTGGCCCCAGTTGTTTCCAATAGCACGTCTGCAGGCCCAAAACACTCGTTTGGCTTTGTTGGTACAGTATTGGAGATGAGGCTTCCATGTCAAGGTTTTGTCAAAGATAACCCCTAAATACTTAACCTCATCTGAATATGCAAGTGGTTTCCCAAAGAATTTTATGGTTTGCATATCATGTATTCTTTTCCTAGTGAACACTGTTAGGTTGGTCTTGTTGGGGTTAACTGACAATCCTACCTCTTTGCACCATTTTTCTACCTTTTTTAGAGCAGTGCTCATGAGGTCAGTTACAGTATTCTGGAATTTACCTCTTACGACCAGTGTTATGTCATCAGCATAGCCTAGACAATGCAGGCCCAAAAAATTAATCCTGTTTAAGAGTTCGTTAACCACCAGACTCCATAGTAGTGGTGACAACACTCCTCCTTGTGGGCATCCTTTACAATTCTCCACAGTGAGTGAGTCTCCCAGAAGGGAGGCTTGAGCCAATCTGGTTTCAAGCATATTTTTAATCCAGGTACATACGCTTGAATTAACATTTCTTTTGAGAAGGGCATTGTTGATTACATTCGTTGGAACTCTATCAAAAGCCCCCTCAATATCCAGAAAGGTCGCCATGGCTATTTCCTTTCCATTGACTGCCCCATCTAGTACCGTAACAAGGTCGTATAGGGCAGTTTCTGTAGATTTCCCAGGTTGATATGCATGTTGAAATCTCGATAAGGGTTTAGCTTTTAAAACCTCATCTCTGATATACCTGTCAATCAATTTCTCCAGAGTCTTAAGGAGGAAAGATGTCAGGCTAATAGGTCTGAAGGCTTTGGCTTCATTGTAGCATGACTTTCCTGGTTTGGGTATAAAGATAACTTTACAGGTTCTCCATGCATGTGGTATATAGCCATATACTATACATGATCTAAAGATTCTGCATAGGTGTGGCATAATAATATCTTTGCCATGTTGGAGTTGAGCTGGTATAATGTCGTCAGCCCCAGGTGATTTGAAGGGCTTGAACGAATTAATAGCCCATGTAATTCTGTTTGGAGTAATTATACTCTTTGCCATAGCCCAGTCCTCTTTTTTACTACGATCCCTTTTCCAATAGAAATCCGGCTTTCAAAAATTTTCCTCTAGCCTGAGCTCATATGAATTTTTTTAGTGCTTCAAAGTGACATGTTCAACATAATGTTTAAAATTTACAAAAGGAGGATGCAGTTTTCTTTGAAATATACAATGTTTACGCACAGATTTTTTGTTTTTAAAGTTTGGCTACCATGTTTTGAAATTTGGCTACCATTCTGTGGGGTTTTAGTAGCCATTGGCTACCAATTAAAAAATTGAGTTTTTAGGTATAACAGTAGAGTATCTCAAATCCGGAGTCGCTGGGACTACGGTTATACAGGATTTTGGAATATTCCTGATTTTAGATCATATCATTGTTCATACACAAAATCAATGAAAAAAAACCCCATATAAATGGAATTAACTAAGAAAAATCCTTTTATAACTTGATGTGGTTTTAAAAACTATTTGGTTTAAGATTGTTTTAATAGTTTTGACTTTTGACTAAACTTTTCTCCTTGAATCCCCATTATTTCCGTTTCTGAAATTGGGTCTAATGTTTCCTTTAATTGCAGTGTCTAATACTTCCAACTAATTGTTTCTATGTAATTTTATCCTAAACCTAAATAATTTTATTTTTGCTGTCGACACATTTGGATACGGACAAACTTCCGCAAATATATATATATTTAAGATAGCAGTGCTGGAAAAAGTCTGGATTTCGGATATTTTACTGTATATTTTATTTAAAAATATGACATAACTTTTCAATCTAACTTTTAATTTACTGTTTTGAAAGTGTCTCCATTTTTAACTACGCTTAGCTAAATTGAAGAAAATTACACTAAATGGTGGTGTGGACCAAATAGTTATGTCCAAAACAGCTAGGAATTTAAAATTATTAGTCTGCCTCTTACATGCAATCTATGGATTGCATCAACCATCCATTGATTTCAGTGATAAGTAGCAATCATTGAATGGTTGATGTGCATGACATATCAATCATCTAACGATTTCTGCCAGTCACTGAAATTATTAGTTGATTGAAGGCTGAGGCACTCAAATGCATGACAAATTTCTATGCAAAATATGCTTTGTCGAATTTTCATTGGGGGTGATCTTTGTACTGAATTCCATTGTGTGAAAAAACTTATATTTTCATAGCTGCTAGGGGTGGAAGATTTAATGTATAATTTTTTTGTGTGATTTGTTTACAAGGTAAATTCCAACTTATAAATAATGTATGCAGGGATGAGAGTTTCCCTCCTTTTTTGTTTTTTATGTGACATTTTCCTTCTCTTTGTCCCTGTGCCGAGGATTTACATTTTTCTGATCTAAACCAGTTTTTTATGCAAAAAGTATGCTTTTCCTCATGTCTATACAAAGGTTTTCCCTCTTAGCTCCCCTTTCCTCACAGTTTACTTCACAAGCTCCTAATATTTGAAATGTAATTATTATATGGTATGAGAAATTTCATTGCATCTTTAAAATAATTGAATCATCTTTCCTGCATACTTTTTGGTATTGTCTCTTCCGCTTGCTTTTTTAACGAAGTTTTAGATTTCCTCCTTTTTGCTCTGATCACTCTCATCCCTGTGTATAGAAAATTATAGATTTTCTTTCCGCATTCAAATTTTTTTAAATAAAACTTTCTCGGAAATCGAAATGCTCACTACAGTCCACTATCTTAACCACTTGACAAGTTGGCGCTTAATACAGGTTCTCAATAAAGGAAAGTTAATTTTTTTTTCATTTCCTTTTTTTCCACTTTAATTGCATTGATTTTATCTTTGTTTCTCCTCAGCTTTGACCAATCTTTAGAGTTATAAGAAATTAAGTCTGTAGCTGTTTTTTTAACCCCTCAAAACCATACATTGCACTCTGATTAAACATGCACTTAAGCAGAGCGATATTGACATTTATTTGGTAGGACGTAACACAGGCCCGTTTCTAGTTATATTTTTTTATAGTGTATCATAAAAAGAGATTATTTTTTGTAGACTTGATTAAAATTAAATTGATATTCTGTTGTATTGCCAGTCTAATTTTTTTTTTTTTTTAATTCTATTTTTAGGATAAGCTATTGGATCCAACATCAGTTTCTCACATATATTCATTAACTGAAGATATAGGAGCTGTTATGACTGGATTAGTGGGTAAGAAGTTGACTACTATTTTTACTATAGTAAGGATTTTTCACTACAGTTAGGGCATGGGTCGTATTCGCCTTAAAATTCTTCAAATTGTACTTAAAAAATTTCGGTAATTCCTGAAAACATTAAAAATCTAGATTTCCCTGATTTTCTTCCAAAACTAACAAAAAAAAAGAAAAAAAAAACCCTAGATAATCCCCTAAAAAACCTCCAGAGGAAAAAATCTTTATGAAATTTTAATTATTGGCAAACAATTTTAAATTGTCAAACTAATGTTGATTTAAGTTTTAAAGTTGAAGCCATTTTCTTTTTGAAGTACTTTGGATATTGCTTTGAAATTAAGTAACTGGATTAAATTAAAATATATAATTTTTTTTATTATATATCTGTTTTGCTGAAAAGTTGTTTAATGTTCAATTTGCAGTTTTTTGTCAGTATTGAAACATACTTTGAAAAGAATCTCTGTGTAGGGGCCTATGTCAGCTTTAAAAGAAATGCCCCTAAATTTTTTGGAATCATTCGCAACAAAATTTGTTTTTAGAAAACTCACTGCACGCTTCCCCCCCCCCCCCCTGTTACTCTGATGCCTGGAATTGTTATAGCTGGATAATTGTTTTATAATGATGAGGCGATTCATGTTTACGTTTGTTCTGCTTTTTTTTTAATGACTTAATGTTTGCAGCTTTTTCTTTTGAAGTGTTGGAACTTTGTTCTTTAATTGGCAAACATTTGATTTCTTGCTCTGATTATTTTTAATATGCAAAGACCATAAACACTGTAGAGATGAACCTAATAATTGATATTCGGCCGTTAAGCAGAATATTTTGTTTTCTATTTTTTTGCCTATTTATTATTATTGCTGAATACTGCTCTTTAGATTTATGATTTTATTTTCCTTATACAACATTAAAAAATGCCAAAACTTAGTAGGTACATTCACAGCAGTTTTGAATTTAAGGGAGAGCCAGGGCCCTTAAATATGCCTACGACATAAGATGTGTCCTCTTGAATAGTTTTTACGATTTGTGAACAGTTTTTGTTATGTAACCTTTCCTTGCCTACACAATTGTCATAAATGCAGGATCAGTCATTTATGTTTTTACAATATAAAATAATACTATTGTTATTAGAAGTAGTAATTAAGGCAAGTTTTATAGGAAACAATACAATGAAGAACTTGCACAAGTGAGGAAAATGAATATTTTTTGTATTTTCTAGTGTTATCCAACAAATATATTTGAGCAGTGCAATTATTTTTTATCTCTATGCTTTCAATTAATCAAAAATCGAGTTTGAAATTAGCCGAAATCAAAGCAAAAGTCACGTGACCAAAAACGCATGAAAAAACCGTGACGTGGTTACGCAGAGATAAAGTCGCAAAACGAATTTGAAACCACACTCATTCCTCATCTAAAACAGGTTTTAGACTGGTTCATTATCTGTGCATTGACGTTTCACGCAAAAGGGGCTTTTTTTCGCAAAGTGAAAAACTCGTTTTTTTTTTTTTTTTACTATCTATCCGAGCTCAAATTTTTGAAAGAATGGTATTGTTTTTCATAATTTTTTCCCTACTTTTATTTAAAAATAAAATAAAAAAACGTGAAATTTCCTCATTGAATATTCGGTATTCGACTTGTCCATTGGCTGAATATTCATTATTTGCCCAAAATCACTATTTGCTGCATCCTTAATATGCAAGCAACATTTAACTTTTATATTGGAGGAATGTAGCTATTTC
This sequence comes from Linyphia triangularis, assembly GCA_963978545.1. Lineage (NCBI taxonomy): Eukaryota > Metazoa > Arthropoda > Arachnida > Araneae > Linyphiidae > Linyphia > Linyphia triangularis. The sequence goes on from OZ021730.1 coordinate 36,091,984, forward strand.
TTATGAAAGTCACACAGCTCTGTTTTTTATTATGATGATATTTTTTGTTTGGATAAGTATTTTCTCATATTAAGTCTATCTCACTGAAGTTTGTATTTAGTTGAAGTAACTTGTTATCTGCCAAAATATTGTAATAACTTATGGACTTTTGTAGTGTAAATTTTAAAAGGGAAACATCAAAATAACTGCATCATATTAGCATTTTGAATAGGTAATTATTAGACTTCACCAGGAACTTTGATAAATGATACATTTGGAAATTTTGTATCATTCAGGTATAGTATAGATATATTTAAGAATGCTTGTTATCTATTTTATATTTTTTGCTTGTTACTGTATTTAAAATGTTAGTATTGGTTCTTTTGCTGGCAGTGTTATATTTACATCAATGCCTTCTTTTTCAGCTGATGGACAATCTCAAATACTACGAGCAAGGTATGAAGCAGCTAACTGGAAATACAAGTATGGCTACCCAATAACAGTAGATATGTTGTGCAAAAGAATTGCTGATATATCCCAAGTGTACACCCAAAATGCTGAAATGCGTCCTTTGGGGTGCAGTAAGTTGAAGTCTCATTAAGTGGAGACTGTTTGAATTATTAAATTGTATCAATGAGTTTATCTGCTAGTGAATAATTAGCTGGTTATTAATTTAACCATTAGTTTTTTAAACTATGACCAAAAAAATAATTCAGTAGCAACTCGAATAAACATTTAAATAAAAAATTATATAACAACTTAAACTACCTAAGACTCGCCATTTTGTCTTATTTTTGTTCCACATTTCACTAATTAGTGATATTTTTTCCAACCTATAATTGACAGCACACTTGCTGCAATGCAGTAGATTTCTTCCTTTTTGATATTGCTTTTACCCATTGCTAATTACTTCATCCGGGGGGCTTTTTTATTAGGGAACTGCATTCCTGAGTCAGGTAATTTAGGTTTATTTTTTTAAAAGTTGATTAATAAAAAATTTCCAAAAGCAAGGAATCATATTTTTAGCTCCTTTTGCTATAGTTCACTGTCATTGTTGATTCCTATTTGGTAAATTTTGTGGTGTATTCTTTATATTTTGTCGTAATGTCAAATTTTTATATTTTTTAGAAAATCATTTAAATTTTCAATTTTGGAAAAATATGATCGACTGGTAATTTTTTTTTTTAAAAATACCATGAAAATTTAAATAGTTTTATTCCCTTCTTTTGGTTTAATTTCTTTTATCACTCGATTAAATTCGTTTTTCAAGTAGGGTATACAAAATTCCTGACTTTTTTTTATACATATGATTAATTTCATTCAATTTTTTAATTTGTATTCAACAGTTTTAGTGTTTATAGTAACAGTGAATTTTTAATAGATTTCATTCTGTTAATCATTTATTTGAACACTACTATATTAAAACAAATGTACTGTAAATGTTTGGGTTTGCTTTTTAATTGTACTTACCTTGAAGAATGCTTGTATTCATCTACACTAATCTATTTTTATTTCCTATGTTAGGCATGATGCTGATAGCCTATGATACAGAGCGTGGACCTCAGCTTTACAAAGCTGATCCTGCTGGCTATTATTGCGGCTACCGAGCAGCCAGTGTAGGTGTGAAGCAAACTGAAGCAAATAGCTACTTAGAAAAGAAGTTTAAAAAGAAATCTGTCTATGAGAATGATGAAGCTATTCAGGTATAATACTCTTCATATTTCATAACTGTGTTGGATTTATGGGCTTGCTTAATAAATCTGTCATGCATGGCTAGGTGGTATAAATTTGGTTGCATTAGAATTTTAAAACAAGGAGGAGGTGCTATGCAAAAGCAAAAGAAATCTTTTTCTGAGATTTTAATTATTATTATTATTTTTTAATTTATTTTTTAAATTAGCAGGTTTTTGTTCTGATATTGAAACATGCTTTGAAGAGAATGTCTGTGTTGGGAGCTCATGCCAGCTTTAAAAGAAATATCCTTGCATTTTTTAGAATTCCTAAAATTTTTGGGATCAACCCTAAAATTTTTGGAATTGCCCCTAAAAGTTTTTGGAATCATCCCTAAAACTCCTACCTAATTTTTTTAGGTAACTCTCCCTTTGAAGAAATTATAAATAAAATTTTGTGCTCCATACATTTCTTTAGATGTATTTTTTTTTAATTTTTTTTTTTTTTTTTTTTTAATTTTTTATATTTTAAAAGTACAGATAACCTGAAATTGTCAAAAATCCAAGTACTTTCCCCCTGGATACCCTGTTTGATCTCTAATTTTGCCTCTTCAAGTTATTTTATTTTATCGCTGAATCTATTTGAAGGAATGGTAAACTAGTTTGGATTAGCTTATGGAACACTGTGTTTAGAAAATACTAGGGAGGGAAATATGTAAAACTCGTTCTTGAATAATTTCAACTTAAAACTGGAATGCCAGCTGGTAAGTTGATTGGAAGTTCTGTCATGCATTGATTAGAAGCTTGCGGTCATGTGTTGATTGGAATGCCACCTTTTTGTTTACACAGTGGCAGTAATTGGAACAGTCCAGCTACTGAGCAAGTATTACATTGCCAATAGATTATCACAGGAGAGCAAGGATGCCACTGAATTGAAAATGTTTTGTTTAGTACTGCACTAGTGACTAACTGGCTTTTCCAAAGGTAGCAAGCATCTAGCGATTGTCAGCCTCAATTAGCACTCTGACTGGTAACAGGTAAAACAGCCATTACAACTGACTTAAAAATTAAGTTGTCCTAACAGGTCTCTTGCAGATAACTAGAAGTAACATTATCCTAACTCTTCATATAACATGAAAGTGTTTTTTATGGTATAATTCTATACTTCCGTAATGGTTTCCTATTGAATTTTTTTTTCTGTTTAGTTTATTAAAAAAAAAATATAAAACTATGTATATTTTCTAATGTTTTTTGGAAGCTTAAAGTGAACATTCTGTGTTTTATAGCTTGCCATTTCTGCACTTTCGACTGTTTTATCTGCGGATTTCAAGCCTAATGAAATAGAAGTTGGTGTTGTGTCGAAAGATCGTCCCCGTTTCAGGTATGAACACCGATTCATTTTGGTACAGGGTTCCCGCGGTCATTGAAAGTCATTAAAAGTGCTTAATATTTTTGAACTTGTTTTCAAGGCCTTGAAAGTGCTTGAATATGCTTAGAGGTGCTTAAAAGTCCTTGAAAATGCTTAGAGATCCTTAAAAGTCCTTAAATTTTACGGATGTTGTGGGCCCAACTGTAAACTTTATAAAATACAGCTTGGACTTGTTATCCTGTTACGGTGCAGATCTGCTTATCTGCACCGTATCGAAAAAGAAACATTGCAAGTAATGAGATTTTTAATGTATGATCGTAAATTTTTTTTAAGCTTAATTATGATTGGATTTTATATATATAATAGTATGTGCTTCATTTGTACATTTTCAAAATTGCAATTAATGGGTCAGACAAAAATGTCTATCCTTTATGGAGTATGCCTCGATAAAAATCTAAATAATTCAAGCTGAAAAATAATGTACTTATTTGTTTTTAAAATGCATTGATGTATTTTATTCTTTTTAGACATTTTCAAACTACATTGTCAGTGTGAAAAAAAAAAAAAAAAAAAAAGAAAGAAATTTCGAGCCTAACATGTGCATGTCCAACATTTTTTGCATAGTATTTTCATTACTGATGAGCTGTGATCAACACAAAAGGAGTTGTGTGTTTTTTAAACTGAGGATTTTTTATTGGTTGATGCTGGGTTGTACGATATTTGCTGTTATACAGTGGTTCCCAAAAGTCTTTGTACAGTTTAAAAATGTGTAGGAAAAGTGTTGTGGTTTGGAATTGAATTCGAATATTAACTTCCATATTTTTTCGTAGAATGTTAATTTAATTCTGAATGAAACCTAACATTTTTAAAAAAGATGTAATGAATCGTTTTATTTTTATAAAAATATATATTCGTAGCATCAGAGAAAAATATTCCACAAAATTGTTTGAACACCATAAAATTTTGCAATGTGATGACTTAAATCGATTGCCTATAATATTTGCTTTTTCTATTTATAATAATCTATTTATTCGTTAAAATGGTTTGTAATTATAAATTATCAGCAAACCGCAGTTTAAAATTGATCATATTGAATTGTAATAGTAATAAATGTATTCTTGGTTATGGCTAATGTATTAAATTTAACTGTTTAGTAAGTAATGAAACTCAACAAAAAAAGTAGAACTCAAAACCAGCCAAGAAGAGATTGCCCAATACAGTTATAAGAATGAGAAAAGAGATTTATTGTAAGGAAAATTGAGAAGTCCACTTTTGCGGCCTATAAAAGTTTCTTCAGAATGTAAGGAAAAAATTTTGACTTTAAATTCTCTTGAAACTATTTGAAAAGTAGTTAGATCATGTTCTGCCAGTAGAAAAAATTTGTAGATGCCAAAAAATATAAAGTTTTGCATTTTCTTTAAAAAGTTAATAATAAAAAAACCAGAAACGTGTCTTATTTGAAGATAAAAACAAGTTTTACATTTTTGATTTCGATGGTCGCAATTGTTGTATGGAGAAGAAAATATTTTGAAATTAATCCCAAGAACTTAGTGAGAACGGTAGAGCGTGGAAGTGTCCATGTGTATGGGTGCTTGTAAGCGTTAGGACTTGGTAAATTGGTGTTCAGTGATGGAATAATGAATCATGCACTTGATAAAAAATTTTTGAATGATAAATTAAATTTGTCAATCCAAAATTTGGGTATTGCAAATAACTCCATTTTTTATCAAGATAATGATCCGAGCACACAGCATTAAATCATCGCCTCTGTTTCATCTATAATTGCCCATAAAATCTGAAAACACTTGCTCAGTTGACAGATTTGATCACGAAAGAACAGATTTGGAGAAAATTGGAGACCAAAGTAAGGCGACAACTTTAAAATAAAAAGTCAACTAAAAACAGTAATGATTGAAGTATAGAGGAATTACAAAAAAAAAGAAGGAAAAAAAAGCAAAATTTATTCTCAGACGCATAAAAGTTGCTCTGAATGCTAAAGGATATCCTACGAATTGCTAATTAACCAAAATATTACGATAAATACTGATATGTAAAAATAAAATGTTAAGTGTACTAAAACTTTTGGGAGATATTTTTTGTATTACTCTTAGGTTAATGATTTTTCTAAAAAAAAGTTTTACTATACATTAAATATAATTTATGTAGTTTTATTAAGATGAAATCAGAGATACTATTAAAAAAATCCTTTTCTGAAATTTTAATATTTGAGGTGGATAATGTAGTATTTGATTGAATTTGTAAGTGTACAAAGGCTTTTGGGAGCCACTATATATGACTTCCAGACATGGTACTAATAGAAAGTAACTTTTGGTGTTTTCTTTTCGAAAACTTATTGTGGAGATATTTTGAGGCTTATTATTCTGGAAAAACATTTGAAGTACTTTATCTAAAATATCCAGCAACAGAAAAAATGAGGAATACAGTGAAGCTTTCAATTTCTGAAATATCAGAGGATTTATAAATAAAAAAATGCAATATATCATTAATATATTTTTCATTAAAAAATTTATGCTCTAATGAAAAGAAATTCTTTTAAGAGCAGGAAATAACATTTTACTAATCTCTGCTTGTAGTTCAACATTTCCTTTCTATTTACATGTGTTATATAATTTCTATATTTTGTTGAATGTTAATTAAATCAATAGCTTTAAATGTTTCTGAAATTTACAAAGAAATTAATTTTTACAAGCATTTCTTTTAAGTTTTTTAATCATACGCATATTTAATATTGTAAAAGCACAGTCAACCAAGAAATTCAAGGTTTTCACTTAGATTATCATGTTATTGTATATTAAATTTTTTTTTAGATATTCTAAAATGAACTGAAGCATTAACAACATTACGTTTATTTTAGGAAATTGACCGAGGCTGAGATAGAAGTTCATCTGACAACTATTGCTGAAAAGGATTAATGTTTAACTACTTTTACATGAACTATCTAACAATTAAGAAAGGTGTTTTTTAAGAAAATAAAATTTAATTTGAACAACTAAGATTTGTGTTAAGTTGTTATTGCTTTAAAAATAGAAAGTCAGTGTTACGACTTGATAATAGGAACATAGACAACTCAAGTAAACAATTGTATTTGGTAATTCAACAATGAAGGAAATTAGATACTTAAATTTTTACATTTATAATTCACTCCTTGTCAATTTAAATATGATATTTGAAACAATGCTTCAAAAGTATTGGTAGTTTAATTTTTTTACTTAATTTTACTCTGCATCTTGATCTCCGATAAACTTCCATTTTTTTTTTTTTTTAAACGTGGTTATTCTTTACTAGCTTTTATATTGAAACTTTTAAACTGTTTAATTAACGATTAAATTAATAGAATGATTAAAATCTAAATTTAGCAATGTGTGTCTGAAATTGAGGATTTATGTCGAATAGTCCAAAAAAGTGTTTTAGATTTATCCACATTTTGGATCATAAAATTAAATAATTTGCATGGTAGTAAATATACAAAATGTAAAGGTTTGGCAGGAATTCTAGAAATATAAACTTCTACTAACTTTTATCCAAAAAATAGCAGTTTTAAAATAAAAAAACCCAAAGCAAATCTGAACGTAGTAAAGACTATTAAGTACATCATCGATTTCCTATCAGACTCCAAGATATAGATAGGTCATTCTTTCAAAACGGGCAACTTTTCAATATTAAAAAAAAAAAAAATGGATGCCATAAATGTATACTTTATATTTATTATTCAAGCTTTATACAACAACAAAAAAATACCTGCAGAGCAGAAATTTGTTAGTTGTGAGTAGGGAAAATATTTAAAAAAATCCCTATGAAAGACCCATGGTGGTCAAAATATGGCATTTTTTTAAATGAGGTGATTTAAAAAAATATAATTACAATAGTAGTGGGTACTGTTAAACTTGCATATTTTTTCATTATACTTTGAATAAATAACAAGTATCATTATCCTGGTTACGTCATTGTGCTCTTTATTTGCCAGGAAAATGATGACACTTGCATAATTAGAAGCTGTCCCATTCTGTTAAAAAAAATTTAAGTAAATATTTACATTTTCTAAAAATTAATTTTATTATGTAATCTATATAGTAATATAAACAGTTTTCTACTAGCCTAAGTATTTTCTGTAGATGCCAGGAAAATGATTCTTATTAAACAGAACTGTGATGAAAAAACTTCATAATTCCACAAAAAAGAAACTAATGTTAATTGAGAATAAATATTCATACAGCTTACTAAAATAAAAGTTCTTGGAATTGGCACAGAAAATAAAACATTGCTACCATCTGTTTTGGTTCTTATAATCAGAAATGTATAATTTGGTGGAAGTTCGGATTTCATATTTTTTGAATGAAATGTCAGTACTTTGAATATAGTTAAAAAAAATTGGATTTAATTTGATTCACCTGTTGGCCAATATAGCTGAAAGTTGACTTCTGAAATTTTTTTTAAATGTTTTTTTTTATTAGTTTTTATTGCTTTTGCATGAAGTTCAGCATTTTTTGCTTGGGAACTGCATCGTTATATGATGTAATATGTGCCAGAAAACATTTGACTTTTTGTCGCTACAGATTCGTAAGAAATCCTTAAAAACTACTTATTTTTTAAAAACGGTATAAACCCTGTACGCACCAATTGACAGATATTCCAGTCAACCCAGGAGCAATTCTATAATTCTTTACACATCACTGAAACAATTCAATTGAGAGAATGTATGTGGATGAAAGGGATAATTTATCAAAAAGCTATTTTTGAGATATTAAGTTCCAAGTTTGTACTTTTATGAAGATGTTTCTTACACAAAGTTTTAATCGTGTCGTAAAACATTTTAGAAAACTTGGAAAAATATCAGAATATTAACAATGTCCGATATTTTTTTTATCCAACTTCAAGGAAGATTTTACCACAAAATACCTGTATAGTTACAAATTATTAAATTACTTATTTTGTATTTATATATCATCTAGTAACTCGTAATTACACACTGTAAAGAAATATATAGCTTTAATGAGGAACTTGCACAAGTGAGGAAAATGAATATATTTTGTATTTTCTAGTGTTATCCAACGAATATATTTGAGCAGTGCAATTATTTTTTATCTTTAGCTTTCAATTAAAAAATAGAGTTTGAAATTAGCTGAAATCGAAGCAAAGGTCATGTGACCAAAAACTCATAAAAAAACCATGACATGGTTACGCATACATAAAGTAAAAAATCAGACAAATAACCTCACTCATGCCCCATCTAAAACAGGTTTTAGACTGGTTCATCATCTGCGTGTTGACGTCACATGCAAAAGTGGCTTTTTCCCGCCAAATCGCAAAGGGAAAAACTAAATATTTTTTTAACTATATATCCGAGGTCACATTTTTGAAAGAATGGTATTGTTTTTCATGATTTTTTCTCTACTTTTATTTAAAAATAAAACCAAAAAACATGAAAGTTCCTCATTGTGCAAACTTTAAATGCACGGTTCCCAATGAAATCACAGAATGAAAATCAATGACTTTTTAAAGACCTAAATTATATTTTTAAGCACCTTTGAAAATTTGTTTTCAGGTATGTCTTTAATGTGTGATTTTACAGTTGCTTTGCAATTACAACTAATATCAAAATGTTTCAAGCACAATTTGCATTTTACTTTATGAACAGACTGATGATGTTGCAATCCATTTTTCACAGCAAAAAGGTATGCTACTGAAGTGCTGGAATTTATAAATGCTTGTGTTTGGGTATCTAGAGTAACTTCATAGGAGTACTCTCCGGGCTTGCCAGTAAAAAAGGAAATATCTATTTAGGAAACAATATACAGGGTGGTCATAAAATAACTTTGCGAATATATGGACCTATAGTTTTCGTTTAATAGATTGAGATGAGATTTCAGGCATAGTTATTCAGAGGTATGAGCTTGAGATTCTGTGAATGGCAACAAAATGTTGCTCATGGTTATAGTTACAGAAACTCAAAATTTTCGAATGGCAACACCTACTTTTTCCTATTGCAAAATGCTCAGCCCATGTGAAAACCTTAAAGAGCATTGGAACGATACGTGTATCATAAAAAAAGGATGTGTTATGCACGCACAAAACACAGCATTGTAAATGGCCAACAAAAACATGAAAACCCAGGGTGAAAATTTGCTTACGACAGAGGCTAAAGTTCACATGGGTACCATCACAGCCAATTTTATCGGCTTTCTACGCTACACCCTCTTGAGTTTCTGTTGACCATTCTCGGAGCTGGTTTTCGTACAGGCATGTGTTTTTTTGTGATACACGTACCGTTCCAATGCTCTGTAGGGTTTTCGCATGCGCTGAGCAGTTTGCGATAGAAAAAAGTAGGTGTTGCCATTCGAAAATTTCAATTTTCTGTAACCGTGAGTGCCATTTTGTTGCCATTCACAGAATCCAGAGCTCATACCTTTGAATAACTATATCTGAATTCTCATCTCGATCGGTTGAACGGAAGCTAGAGGCAACGACCACCTTGTATATAGACAACAAAATTAATCTTTTCATATAAGGAGACTGAAATTATTAAATTTGTAGCATTTTTTTAGAGGACTAAGGATTTTATTCATACAGTTCTAAGTCAGTGGTTTTAAAAACAATTTTCATTTAGTAAAACTATTAGCCGTAACAGTCTAAAGCAGTACACGAAGAAATCAAATTCGGTGCTTGTTTGGCATTAACGAGAATCTAGTGAAAAAACCCTGTCACTGTAATACTTAAACAAAATAGAACAAATGATTATTCCAATTAGAACATCAAGTTCAAAGAAATTTTTTAAAAGCAGTACAACAATTGGAAGGAGATAATTTTAGTACAATTAACTATAAAAATTCCTGTAAAACTGGTTGAAAGCTGCATTACCCACAATGAAACAATTCATAGTTCTGTGGCAGAATACTGGGATAGGGTGGAAAATTTACATCATGTTGGACTTTAATTTTAAAATTAGCAGACAAGATGGCGATTGCTACAAACGGACTTGTCAGCAAGCCAAGGGGAACTATTCAGAGTTTCTCCTATTCGTAAAACAAATTACGATTAGTTTCAATTTGAAATTCAGAGAAAATTTACAGCACAGTATCTCTTGCACCACTAAATATTTATAACCAAGATGTTTATATAACAGTTTATATGACAGTCGTTTTAAAAGAATAAACTGTATCCTTTTTTTTTATCTACAACATATTCTATTTTGATCTTTTTTCAAATTCCAAGATTTATTAATATTTTCCTACATTTTTTCTCCTATAATTCCTACCATCAATCAACAGATTTTTGTTTTAAAAAAAATAGATATATTCTCCGCTTTTTTGAATTTTTCATACTTTTTGCTTTACAAATTTCAAAGAAAATCGTTTATCTACAATTTTTCCGTTTGATCTCAGGGATATAGAGTAGTTTCTCCTTTCCTTTCAAGTTTTCTGTCTGCTAAAAAATTGTTAGTGAGGTATATTTACAATACAGTACTTGCTTCTACCTCAAATATGCTATGTCATCTACTATAATAAAAATTGGACTTGACTGTATATTTTATAGTCTTTTTGAAAATCATGATTTTCTTACTAATAAGAATGTTTTGAAAAAATATGCAACACTTTTGGCCTGAAATCTTGATAATTTTTTTTATACATTGACTGTTTCACACTTTTATGTAATTTTCCTTTGCAAATTCTTTTGTGTATAATTTTTGGATTTTCTCTTTTTTGCCTTTTGGCCAATCACATCCACGCAGTTGTATTAGAATTTTCTTAGTGTAAAGGCTATGAGCTAAACTGCATCGAAACAAAAAAAATTCCAAAGGGGAATGCCTTGCAACAAATCTGAAAAGGGAAACTTCTTAATTTACCTAACCAATGGGAGAAAACCTAGAAAACTCTTACTCGATATTTCTCCAATGATAGGCACTAATTTCCTATTAGACACTACATGGGTCAGCACTTGTAAATCACAATATTTCATTGTTTACAATAATAATTAGAATAGTGAATGCCCCAAAAGATTTGATGTAACAGTTTTTTGTTTGTTTTGTGTTTCAAATCTTGCAGCAATAATGCTTTTTGTAAATAATCAAATGTAGACAATTCACAATATATTTATTTAAAAAGAATGATAAATAGCAGCAGGGACAAACATAGTCATACAAGCAAGAAATATTTTAAATTATAACATAGTTCTTGAAGATAAAAAGTTTCAGTCGGTGCATTTACTGCACCAAAATAATCACATTGATTTGTTGAATGTTAAATTATAATAAGGTGCAGTAGCCTGAACAGGAGGATCCTTCAGCTTTACTACTTAAATCAGTGAGGGAAAAGCCTTGAGGAATTTCTGTTTCCCAAAGACCAGGAGTTTGTAAAATCTAAAAACAATAATTCAAAAATAAATGCATTGAAAACTAGTACATAAATATATTACAGTTGGGTAATACAGTCAAGCCCCATGTATAGAGGTTGCTTAAATTTTTTGCACTAACTGAATTTTGGGTTAAACATCTAAAAACTTTTGACCTAATTAATGTAGATTTAAACTACTAGCTATACTGTTCTTTTTAATTCACGTCTTCATTTTTTTATGTCCACATCCTTTTCCTAACCGGTTCATATTTATTTACAGCATAAGCCGCTTCAATCTTTTCCTGGTGTTTTTTTTATATACATTTTGAGTGCTGTTGCAAATTTCATACTTGCCTGAATTTCTGTTTTTTTTTTTCCTTAAAGAATTTAATGTTAATTTCATAAAAATTTTTTTGCTTTATTTCTAACGATTGCTGTTTTTGACTCATATTGGCAAGATTCAACATGCAAATGAGCTTAGTTTCTAAACTTACAGCTGGATACAGGAGAGGAATGTGATGTCACAAAACCAGTTTATGGGGGGATGTCATCTAAATTTGCGCCAAAATCAGCTGATTTCACAACGATTTCTTTCAAAATTTGATAATTCGGGCATTTTCCCTGTTTCATACGGTTTCAACTAGAATCATGCAACTTTGTGTTAAATGAATAAATAAACTTTTAAGTTAAGCTTTATTGTAAGGAAACCTGCATAAATTTGGCATTACATGGGATTTCGTATTAATGAGGTTTGAGTGTAAAATTTTATTTACACTTCCATTACTGTCTGATTATCACGAGAAAAGCCTTGAACTAGGTTGCTTTATGCAAAAAAATATATTGCAATCATAAAGAGTTAGTCGTGGTCCAACAAGACCAGAAGTAAGTTAGAGTTGCAAAGTTTACCAACAATAGTTAACTTTTTAAAGCAACTGCCACAACACATATATATTTGCAGTTCTTCTTGCAACAGCCAAACAGTACTTTTGTATTTGCAAATCAGGAAAAACTACTAGACATAGCAAAAGTGCAATATATTGAAAGATTACTGTATTTTTTTTTTTATATAATTTGTCATTTTTATAGTTAAGGGGAAATATATTTTTAAAAATTTTCTTTTTTTTAAATTTAAAAATATTACTATATTGTATTACAGGATAATTCTGATTCAGAGAATAAGCCCATAAATAAGCTTTAATATTTTCACTATTAGTATTGAGTTTATTCCAGATACTGAATAAAATATCTTGTAGGTAACTTATGGTAGTAACTTTTTTTCTCCAAATTTGCTATCATTACGTTTCTCTTGATAATGTTTTAAAAAACATATTTATGTTTAAAATAACTTTTTCAAAAATTAATGAAACATGATGCAGTAAAAAATATTAGGTAAAAATAAGAAATATATTTATAATGCATATCGAAAATTATACCATAAAGGTGTTTTAGTTGTTGTCAAAAAGTGTGTATTCCCCTTATTATTTAGTGTACTTATTATACAGTGTATAAGGTAGGGATATAAAGGGATCAGTTGCTATCCTGAAATAAATATTTAATTTTTATCAATAACAATTACCTTTTCCACAAGTTCTTCAAATGCGCACTGTACACCATCACATGTCTTTGCACTGGCTTCAATGAATAACATAGAATGCTTCCTTGCATATTTCATACCTTCCTCTCGACTCACAGAATGACTATCCTACAACAGTCATTAGAGAAACAGAATATTAATTACAATGGACTATTCCCACATATTTTAAAAACGAGTGAAATTAGTTTATATTTATGAAGAATTTCTTTCCGATTCCAAATATTCAAACAAAAATTCTTTAAAATAGTTATTTAAATATTAAGAAAAGAAATTGAGCCAAAGCCCCGTCCCATCGCTGTCTGATCAAAACGATCTGTTACAGCTGCGATGTCAAAACTTTATGGTTATCTTGAGGTTTTCTGTCAAATTTTTTGTGTGAGTTTGGTAGACAATTGCTATATCCTGCACTGGTTGGCACAATTTGCGAGAAAATTGCAAAACTAGTTTCCTCTGCTGCGTTTGAAATTTAAATGGATCATCCAGATAAAAATATTATAAAGAAAGATGGTCCGGGAAAAATAAAGCTACTTCAACATTTTCATTCAATAAGATAACAGGAAAACTTGTGTCAAAGTTTTCAGCTCTTGTTAAGTTATGATTTCTACGTCAATGTCAATTGGATTTTACACTGACAACAACTGTTCTCAAGATTTATATACAATCCATTGCAAAAAGTGCTGCTTTATTTTTACATAGTGATAGTAAATTGTTATTATCTAAAATTAATCACTTCCTAAGTATAAAAAACTTTCTAATTATAAGGCAATACAGAAAATACAAATATGGAAAGATGTATTTGAATTTAATGAACTTATTCACAAAATTATTTTTGTTTTTATAATAATGTATTTTTTGATAAGGCTTCATAAGCAACAAATGACCTTTTAAAAATATAATATTTAAATCATTATTCCATGCTTACCTTATCAATTTTGTTAGCAACAAGCATTTTGACTATGTTGGTTCGAGTAGAATAGGTTTCCAATTCATAAAGCCATTGGTCCAATTTTTGGAAACTTTGTCGGTTGGATACATCATACACTAATTTAAAAATAAAATAGAAAACTTAAGAAAAAACTAAGAATTTTTTTTAATATTTCTACTTCTCACAATAGAGAATGAAAAAAATGAAATTTAACATTGAGTTACACATAAACTGGAATAACAAAGTGAAACCAAGTACATATTGCAACATTTATTTTTGTAGAAGTTATTGTTATATTTTAGAACAAAAGCATTTACATTACACTAATGCAGTAAGTGGCTTATACAAATGTCTTATTTATACATGGCAAATATATAGCTTCGGTCTTTTATATAAGCTTATTGAGCATTAGTGTAGAAGCTAAAACTAAACTAGGGGTGTAGATCATCGCCCAACTTTCAATTAAACTTAACACTGCCCACTGCATTTAAATTTGCTGTGGGTTGGTATAACTTATTGTTTTCATTTTCATTAACCGACCAAAAGGGCAAATTTTTTTTATGTTTTTTGGTAAATAATACATTATTCTTTCTTGTAAGTGAAACAGAGGAGAAACGGTCATTGATAGGTGACGCTCAAGGGAAGATAACTCTTTGTTAAAAACATTTGTTTTTCATTTTTTTACGCTTTTATCACATTTCTACAGGAACTTCGAAAGTGTGGATGTTTAGAACACCTTAAAAGGCAGTATCACAGTGATTTTAATTAAAATCATTAGAGTCGTTATGGGGAAATTTAAAAAAAACTAAATTTTCCAATGGCACACCTGCTGCATATGCACAATATTGACTAAAACCCTGATGCACGTCCCATGGCAACCACTATCTCTTATAAAAAAAGTTGAATACCATAGGTCGATCCGTTTGGCAGTTATGATGGACGCAGAATTTTTTTTCTAGATCACTTTTTGAACTCGGCACAATCCAAAATAAACAAAAAAAACTTTTTTTTTACTAAATGCAATACTTTTATTTGTTCTCTATGTTAACATATGGTTTGAAACTAAAGGTAAACATTTTATATTAATCTTGGCAATCATTACCATGGCAACTATTCTAAGAATTTTTAAAGAGAAACACTTTTTAGTAATTTCAAAGATTTTTTTTTAATTGTCAAATATTAAAAAAAAAATCTTAATTTTTTAATTTGCAAAGAAGTAAGCCAAACTTTTTCACAAGTAAACACACAATCCAATAAAATATGCAAATATTATTTTAAAGGTTTAAAATAACTCGATGGTTTGTACATTGGCTAGATATGCACAGGTTCGATTCCTGATGAGTCATTCTGTACTGTGCAACCTGGTGTCACTCAGCCATGCATCCACGAGTACCAGAAGAAATTTTGGAAAGTAAAAGAGGCTAGCGTCCAGTGCTGAATTACTCTTTCTGCAGTTGTCAAAATATGGTGGAACCATTACCAACTTGTTTCACATTGGGCTGTTACTGGACCCATTTGCTTTTTTTTAAGGGTCATTTTTCTAGACAGAGAATTTTTTGCAGGATTCTATTTTCAGGCATAAAAATTTTTGAAGGGATATTTTTCCAAAATTGGAATTAAGTGAAGGGTCAGATAAGATGCCAAAGCATTTCTAAATTGACCCTTTCAAATATATGCACTAATGTTCATAATAAAGGAAATTTATTTCTTATAATCCATGCATAAATTAAATTGCAGTTTTATAGAAAGTAATCCAAATAATTTGATTTTATAAATACTGGCATCAAGTAAAAGTTATAAGACTTTGATTTTGGAAATTATAACGAAGTGATTTATTAAACATTAAATTAACTAAGAAGGGTTCATTTCTTTGAAAAATAAATGAAAAAGTAAGGAATTATACATTTTGTTAAGAAACATTGTGCATTGAATTTTTGCACATTAGCATGTTGCTCTTGTAATATACATTTCAATATCTGCAATCAGTCAATCTACACATAGTGGATAAAAAAAATAACCAAACCTCAACTTTTTATAATAGTCTTGGTTAGACTACATTATATTTTTCATGAGACTATTGCTACACATGGCTTGTACTGCAACGAAACTTCGTTAATAGAAAATCATAAGAGTAGTTTATGCGTGAAGTTTTTTTTAACACATTACCTAAGATGGCTCCTTGGGCTCCACGATAGTAACTCGGGGTCAAAGTTCTGAATCTTTCTGAACCAGCTGTATCCTATCAAGAAATAAAGTTATTATATTAATAACAATAAGCAAAGATTGTCTTTTGAAACTTAATTATCAAAAACATTTTAATTACTACTTAACATTATGACACAGCTAGGAGATACAGGATAAAATAGAAAAGGCACAGATATCATTAAATAAGAGTTGAAAGCCATGCAGTGAAATGTTTTAGAACAACTAGAGGACTATTTATATAAACATTAGATTTAGATTAATAATTACTGTTAAAAGGTAAAGAGCTGAATATGGCTGGAATGTCATCTCAAAGCTTACAATTCATTCAGTAAGATTTATGATATAATTTTATGTTGGTTTCACAGTTGGTGAAGACCAATTGTAACAAGGGAATTTTCTCTGAAACATTTTTGAGTTTGTCACTAAATTGATCCATATAGTTCTTTAAAAGAATTGGTTGAAATGGAATTGATATAGATAATTGTAAAATACCTTTGAAATTAAATGTAAAACACGTTTTGTGTTCTATAATGTAGAAAATAGAATGATCTAGTTGCAACATTTATCACCCTAGGATCTTAAAACCAACACATATGTTTTAGACAAAATTCCTTATGATGGTTAATGTTAGTGATGATTGTATATATTTGCCAATAAAAACAATTTAAAATTCTAACATACTTCAGTTGAATATTTTAAGAACTGATAAGGCAATAATATAACAAATACTTCATAGATGATTACCAATGACCTTTGAACAGAGTTAAAGCTATTAAAAAAAACCCCTTCTTTATGATGTTTAATGTTAGTGGTGATTACATATACCTGCCACTGAAATTAGTTTTAAATCATAATACACTTTAGTTAAACATTTTTAGAATTGATAAGGCGATAATAAAACGCTGTCCTCATAGACAATTACCAATACCTTCTGAATAGAGTCAAAGCAGTTTTTTTTCTTTTTTTTTTCTTTTTCAAAAGCTAAATTATACCCTTTGTCTATTTAAAGTGTCAAGAAGAAGGAAAAAAAAAAGTTTTATACTCAAACTGTCTTTAATAAATTATCTTGTCTTTTAACTGATATCTCATAGCTTTGAAAACATTTATTTTTGCACTCAACACAAAATGCAAATACATTGTTTCCAAAGATGGTCACTGAACTGCACTTTGTTGAATATTACAGAGAAATAAATAGTTTTCTAATCTGCTTATTGTTTTGTAATTGAGGAAGAGATTTCATTACTATGCACATCAGGATAAAGACATGGCATATTGACAAAAAAGGTCAAAGTATTATAAGTTTCTTTTTCTGCTGAACAGGTTTCTTACACTGATTAAAAAGAGACAAGCTTGGACCTTCAAACCCTTTAAAGGAAATTAGTTTACATTAAGCAAAAAACAATGCTTTAAAAGGTAAAAGTAAATCTTAATAAAAAGTCATGAGATATTGTTTATTCATTTATGGGCTATCTCAGAGGTTAAATATATTTTTTAAAAAATATGAATTATACAATTTGACACCTAGGCACTTGCAGACAAGACTAATATTTTTAAGAATTTTCATACTAATAATGGTATTCAAAGAGCTTAAACACATTGACAAATGGTTAAATACCCATAATAAATATGAGAGAAAAGCAGGGTCAAGGCCAAATTTAGCCCTTGGTTAAACATGTATCATATTACGATTAAAAACAATTTTAATTTCTCGGACAATTCCCAGTCACACATACTTTTGCAATTATGAAAAAATCCACCTATTAAAATGCTAAATTTAAATGCACAAAAAAAAAGGATTTTTAATAATTAAACAACAAAACTAACTTTTGCAGTATATGTAATATACCTATTAATTTAAAATAAAAGGAAAACTCAAAATAAACTATTTTGAAAGCTTTATAAGAAAAAAATTTAGGTAAGTGGATTTGTGACAAAGGACTATTAATGCAAATAAGTGATTTGTTTAATGAAAATGTGACTGTCTGTGGAATTTTTTTTTAAACTTTGTATAAAAAATTTACCGATTAATTACAATTTATCAAAAAATCATTGATAACTCCTTGATAATAGAGAAATTGCTAATTTGATTTCGCGTAGTTTCTCTGTCAGGGTGTCCACAGAAAAGTTATTTTAAAATTCCCTGATATTTCCCTGATTATTCCCTGTAACACCCAATTTTTTCCCTGATTATAAGTTATCGACAAAATATACATAAATAATAAACTTTCAAGTAAAAGAACATTCAAATTCACCATCATAAAGAAAATTACAATGCTTGTACTGTTTATCTTTACACATTTATGACACAAATACCAAATTGCTTCATTTAGTGTAGTGTATGTATAGTGTACCTGTACTGTGAGTGTGCAATTATACTTTAAATCCCACTTTTCATTACAATCTAATCTCAAGAAAAGAGTACTCTAGTATTAAATTTCAGATTTAATAAGCTGTTTTCTTAAGTAAAATTTTAAAAATAAAGACATACCATAAATCATGTCAAAATGGATCAAACACACACACACACTTAACAAATACTCTATATATTAAATTAACTATTTTTGTTTTCTGAATACTTGAAATTGTAATCAAATTTTAAAAATCAATAATTACTTTAAAATATTTTCGTAAAGTAAAATTTTTATATTTAATGAATTATATATCAATTTGTGTATTTAAAAAAAAAAAAAAAAAAACTGTCTTCAAATGTAGTTGGATTGGGGGAGTTACACCATTTTCATTGGCTTTTTGGTTTACATAATTTCGTTGTCCAAATTATTCAATTTCATTATTTGCATTATTTGAATTTTTCTTTTTTGTTTAAGATCAGCTGTAGCCGCTGTTTAAATATGATACCCAAGCAAAATTTTTACAAAATAAACACATTTTCCCCAAACAATTAATTTTAAACAATTATACATAAAAAAATTGCTTTAACTTTAAACTATTACTTACATCTATAGTTAAAATGTAAAATAGTTTTTCAAGTTAAAATAAACGATTTTACATTCAATAGCAGTTAAAATGACAATTTTAAATAAGGATACATAATAAAAACTGGGACGATTTGGATTAATTTCTTGTGCAAAATTAAATTAAAATTCTAATCATTCATCATTAATTCAAACCAAACGGTTAAAACGATCCTCACATACACACTAATAACGTACATAGCGGCTTTCACATCAGCTGAAGTCTAGGCGAATGACACCAAAACGACGTCGCGAATCTCGCCAATAGATTCAGTCAAAACGGCTTAAATCTAAGTGAAAATTACAGCTACTTCAACGTAAATATCGGTGATAGCGTCCGCCGTACCGGCGCAAGTCTCGGCAATTATATTAAACCAACAATCGGCAAAAATGCCCGTACCGGTGCAGGCAAAATGCCCGGTAAGCAGGTTCCGTTATTGCCAGACTTGTAAGTCCAACAAAATTGTAATGCAGATTTGTATCGATCTCAGGAATGATCAAAATTTCAATTAAAAGAAAAAGTCGAAATTCGAGTTTTAGCTGAACTGTACTATGTCCGATAGATGCAAACCTCTGCAATAACGTCAGTAACTATTATTTTGGAGTAAGACTCGACGAAAATGAGTATCACACAGCAACGTAATAACGGCGATAACGCTCGCCATAATTACAGGAATAACTGCGATTTCATCAGCGTAACGCTCTGCAAAACGTCTATAACATACCAATGTAAATAATTCCGATAGAGTCTAACATTACAGAAAAATAAGGGGGGAGGGGATAATAATTCCATCGGTGGTTTGGGGAAGACTGAACGCATGCAGGTTCCATGATTGTCAGTAAATTTTAATCTCCGCGAGATCAATGAGAAAATTGTGGGAGGAAAACTTTGATAAGTGGAAAAATAAGAAAAATTCACGAAAGTGGAAAGATCGGCGGAAGCAATCACATCCCTGCATTAAGGCAACAATCGGTAAAAATGACCATCACACCAACGTAAATATCAACGTTAGCATCCAATATATCGATGGAAATCGCTGAAATAGACACGATTCTATTGACGTCACAATCTACGAAATTGACAATCACAAGCGTAAATCTCGGCGATAAAGACAACTATTGAGGCGCAAACCTTGGAATAGTGATTAATAGGGACTAAAATGAACATCACAAGAATGTAAATCTCGGTGATAGCTCCCTTCTTAGCAGCGAAAATCTCGGCAATAACAAGCTTAACATCAGAGTAACGTTCGGCGAAACTAACCACCACACACCAGCATAAATAACAGCGATAGATGCTGGCAATCAGCAAGAAAAGTGGTCATTACATCACAAGTTTGGGGAAGTCTGAAAGTATGTAGGTTCCTTGGTTGTCAGACAAGCAAGTAAACCCAATAAAATTGTAATGCAGTTTTGAATCCGTCTCAGGAATGATGGAAATTTCAACAATAAAAAATGCTGAAATCCGTGTTTCAACAGAACTGTACCATGGCTGACAGGTGCAATCTCTGAAATAGCGTCAGTGGCACATCACGAAAATGAGCAGCATGCAAGAACGTGTTTCTTGCCCTCTATAATCACGAAAATATCGGCCATTTTACCATCGTAACGTTCAGAAAAATGACCATCACATACCAACGTAAATAATGCCGATAGACTACTATAATATAAGAGAAAAATGAGGAAGAAATGTAGTCATTCTATCGGCGATTTGAGGCAAATCTGAACGTCTTCAATGATTGTCAGGAAATTTTAATGCGAAAAGTTGCGTGGTCGGTCTTGTGGTCCGAATTTTTTTTTTTTTTACTTTTTCTAATTTTTTTTCAAATTGATTTTTATATTTTTGGTAGCAAGGTATTTTTAATTGTCAAAATTAAAAGTTTCATTTTAATTTCGGAAAATTCCTTTAAACACTTTGACGAAATCCCTGATAATTCCCTGATTTTTCCCGAAATACCGAATTCCCTGACTTTTCCCGATATTCCCGGTTTTCCTGATCTGTGGACACCCTGCTCTGTAGATGCATGCTTAGCTGTTGTTATGAACTCGGGGGTCTATGCAGAAGGAAATTTTGGTCCATTAACGGAACTTTAACAAAATTCCATAACCAACAAACCGATTCTTCACAAAATTCCATGTTACAAAAATATGCATCTATAATTCAGATATTTAAATCATCTATACTAAACTCCAACTTAACTTGACATCACTAGACGATAGATCTTCACCGCGCTCGTAGGCAATTAATTCATTTTAGCAGAGTGAAGACATAATTCTTGCTAAACTTTATAGCCTTTTGTTCTCGACAGGGTTACTGGGCTGAGTATCCTAGCCCGATTTTTTCTTGTGGGACAGGAGAAGAATGAAAAGGCAATGGGGCGATACAGTATTCCTGCCCATCCCATTTGTCAAACAAAAGGCTATATAGTTGGCGAGCATCATGCTTTCACGCCACCAAAATGGATAAATTACCTATGAGCACTGCAACGATCTACCGTCTAGTGATGTCAAGTTAAGTTGAAGTTTAGTACAGAAGTAGATGGTATATTATTGCATAAAAGCTTCACAAAAATATATAAAATTGGAAATATTTTCCCCACAAAAATGGGACCCTGTAAAAAAAAAGAACCTGGATAGACACCTGGAACTTACATTACATTTTGAAGTAAATTTTTTATTTTATAAAAATAGTCATTTCAAGTAATAATAGAATTATCTATAGTCATTTGCTGATAAACATCTGCACCTGTTCTATAATCATCTTACAATTGATTTAATGAAGGTAAAATTAATTTATCAGTCAGTGCAATCAGCTAGTTTGGCCTAATTTTTAACCTAATAACAGTGACAATTTCTTTCCATGACTAACCATGTTTATATTTATATAGAACACAAATATTTTCTAACATGGGCACAGGCAAAAAAATTTTAAGAGGGTGTAAATGAAACATATAGGTGAAACAGTGAATTCTTTTGTTTGTTTTAATCTTAATTCCCAATTGAATACCTTAATAATATTTTAAATAATAGTTATGTATTAAATTTCTTATCCATTGAATATTTTAAAACCTATAGCATACTTCTATGTCCAGTGAATCATACCCCTTTTCTCTACATTATTATAAGTTTTCAAAATAAAGATGGGTGCGGGAGATCCCTTGTACATTCATATTATTATGCCAATCATGGGCAAGACAAAAAGATCTCCAAATAAATTCCCTTAGTAAGTCAAAACGTTTGGTCCAGATGGATGGCCAAACCGGCACACAGCCAAGGTATTCCCGAGGCCCCAACAATGTTCTAAACCGAACCTCCGAGGAGGTCAGAGGGTTCAAACTTTATCACTGACAAAAAGTTTGCCAACAGTCATCGGGATAATACTTAAGTACGAAAATCAGTTAAAGTTCACTGGAATGGCTTTTAAAATTAAATCAGTTGAATACTATTTATGGATATATAAACTGTTAGGGTTAAAGGGTGGATCTTAGCACAGCCCACCTCTAGGCGTCTTTTCGAATTCTCGCCAAACTACTGGTGATAATGTCGCCAATGTGGCAACCTAGACGGATTATGGAGGAGAACTGTCTAGAATCTTACGGAGTGCCTTTTTTGAACGTCCAATCGCAAAGGAGTTTCGCCTAAGTTTTCTTGCCAAAACTATTCGAAATGCACAACGAAATTCTGAAACCTGATTGGTTAATTAATCTGTATTCATACGCAATAGTTGGATTTCTTTGGAAAAGACGTAAAAAGGTTAATTGTTTCTGTCATTTATGCTTGTATCTCTTGGGAGGTGTTTATGGCAAGTTATTTTTTAAAAAAAATATTATTATTATTTCTAGCCTTCAAATCTTGTTTTTTAATTGAAAAATAATGGTCTATTTCTAGTTGACGTTAAAATATCGCCAAGCCGATTTGGCGAGGTTTTGTAGGCGATACAGTTCTAAATTTGGCAACCCCATTTTTTTTATTGACGCGCTTTGGCTTCAACCTTCCTATACCACAAATCATGGAGCTGGTTCGTTTCTCAATTTTTCATATTGGAATTCCAAATTGGCGACATTCTGGCTTTGTCGCCAACTTTTCAAAAGTGCGCCAACCCATAAACGTGAACTAGGAATTTACCAAAATAATAATAATAACAAATATTCAATCAGTAGTTAACTTGACGAGATTTCAAATAAGTTGCCAAGAGGTGGGCCCATCTAAGATTTTACCGGGTTAAATTTGAAAACATCCATCTTCTAAATAAAGTTGCAGTAAATGGTAAAAAATTCTGAGGTACTAAAAGTGCATCTGAGCTTTTTTGACATTTAGATCGGTAGTATTTTTAAATAAGTTAAAATTCCGGATTTCCAATTAAAAACTGTGCCACAAATTTAAATAACTATTATATTATTTAAGTCATTAGTATCAGTTTGTGAAAACTAGTTTTGCAAACTTGTCTAGATATGCTACATTTTTTAAATTAAAAAAAATTTATCTTACCCAAATAGCGAGCTTCGCTTTATTTCCGTCAACAGAAACAGTCTTTACCTTGAAATCCACACCTTTCAAAATATATTGTTTTGGTTTAGATAAGTGAATATTTAACAAATTTAAGTAACCTTTTTTGTAAAGATTAACTTACCAATTGTTGCCGCTAAACCAGCATCAAAAACATCATCAGTAAATCGCAAAAGTAAACTGAAAATGGATGAAATTATGTGAATTATGTGCAATACGATAATTTAATAACTCATTCTGCTGAGTTAAAAGCACATTTTTAATACAGTGTAATTAATGAAAATGTTTAACGATTTCAAAACTAATATATTACCTTGACTTTCCGACATCACTTTCTCCGATTATAAGAATTTTTAACGTAGTCAAAACACTGTCATCATCCATTTTTTCTTAAACGCATTTAAATCAAAAAAATAATATGCTATCAGAGAAATATAGACATTTCACAACAAGGAAACGCAAATTACGCACAAACTCCGTCTTATTTTCAGTGATTTTGATTACTAATCTTCTTGTATTGCAATAAAATAGATATTATGTCATTTCCTCAACTTTGTGTATCCAATCAAAATCAAAACAAATAAATATGCACAGTATAAATAGTTTACAATTTTATCGTTAGAGTACGCAAAAAACTTTCAAGAAAATAAATAAGTTATGACTTGGAAAAGGCATTTTCTAATAATGAAAATTTACCAAATGAATGGATAAACTAACTTTTTCATAAAAACAAATTTTAAATGTTAAAGGGTGTAGATTTTTTCATGTTTATAAATTTTATTCAAACTGAACTGAATACATAGTTTGTTATGTTTTAGTGATTATGTAACATGGCGCGTATTTTGAGTTTACAAAAGTGTTGTCCTTCATTTAATTTAAAGTCATGCTTTCCTGGAACAAATACTTTTACCTTTATGGACCTTTTCTTAATAGTACTCTCTATTGGATCATTTTTAGTTGACATTGGCACAGGTTATTTGTTGATTAAATTAAAAATATTCATAGATTTCCGTTGTGGTTTTGACAATTTGGTTTTATATAGGAATTATTATTTTCTTTTTATGTCTTATTTCGGTTTAGGTATAAATGTACTATGATTTCTTGAAGATTATTGGTAACTTTAGTTTGCTGTTTCTTGCATAGTATACTCCAGATAGCAATTATTAATTTTTAACTGAAACGTAATTTCTAAATTATATTCAAACTGGGTTCCCACGGTCATTAAGAGTCGTTAAAAATGCTTAATATTTTTTTACTGGTTGTTAAAAATCAGCATTTACCTTAGAAATGTTATTTACGATGCTAGTGAAAATTCCTTGAAATTTAGCGTATTGTCTTTAAGAAAAATGTAGGTAGTTTTATGATTTAAATGTTTGAAAATCCTGTGAGGTCATCGACCATTTACAATTCCCACCATGAACAAAGCCATAATCAGCCCTTTACAAGCTTATAACTTTGAAATCTGCTTAAAAAATAGCATACAAGTAATGTTTTCATTGCTCAAAACATAACTTTTATTTCCCGATCTAAACACAGTATTTTATTAATCAGCAACTCCTTAAAACAGTATTAAAAAATTAAATTCGACCTTGAAGCAAACTTGGTTAATGCAATATATTCTGAGGCAAATATAATCTACTGAATCTTAGTTGCAGTGGAAAATGAGCTTTTCTAAAATTAAAGTTGATTCAGTCATATTTAATATCAAAAATTTCACTTGAATGTTATTGCAGGTTATCAAATACTGCATTTGAAAACTCCATTCTAAATCTGATTGATATATGTAGTTATTTTTAAAAGAAACCATCAAAACTAATTAAAGCTAAAAAAATTTACATTATATATATTTTTTACACAATATGTGATGTTCTATTTTAATATGAACAGGACGTGTTTCAATTATCCTCGTTTTTAAAATCTTATTAAATCCGACTATTTTAAAACCAAAATACATGCTATTTTTTCTTGTAGTTTTATGAAAAATATTTTTTCAAGAATATTTCCGATATTATTTCTACAATTTCAATTGTATATAGCTGGACCCTAATAATTAACGTGACAAGATTTTTCTGACTAAAAATCAGAACACGTCTCTCCCAATGCTTACCTCTAGTAACTTTCCTTAGTTACCCACTCTGTTAGTTTTTCTTGATTAACGAAGTTCCGAAGAATATTTTTGTTTTGTTTAGATGGAGTTTGGAGGAATTCTGTAACAGAAAAGTGGGACAATTTGGTGGGACATTCGGGCAGCAGGACAGCGAGGTGAAAAAATAATAATAATAGAGCATTTATATTAAAAATAATAATATAAATGCTTTGAGACAATATATAATTTTACAATATAAATGGTAACGAAAATAAATTCTTACCATGGATTTCTATTTTTCGAGAAGTCTTACTCTTGTTCTGCATGAGATCTTGAACAAACTAAAAAGGAGCCTTGCTGCTTTCTAAGTATAGTGTTAATAGCATAAAGTGCGATGAATGAATTTCAATGTTTTCCCATCTCCAGAGACACAGAAAATCACTTCAAAATTGACTATTTGGTGGACTATTATAGACGATGTAAAAGGGGCGAATGTTGTTTTTATTTTTTGTTAAAGCGTCGTGGTGACCGCCCAGGAAGCTGCATGTGCCCTTGAAAAGCCGACCCCTTTGCGCAGAATGTCAACAAATATATACCCCCAATAAAATTGTCTACTCTGAGATAATTGACGAACGAACTGCTTGAGGATCTACTAATTTCTGAAAGATACTATTGCTGTTTCACAGCTGATGACCCTTCCCAATTCCTCCCCATCATTCTTTTGTCTTCTGTATCCAGTGTTCGAATGAGAGTAGGGGAAGTCGTCATCTTATCTCTTGCGTCTACTTAGTTGCTGAGAAACAGGTAGTGGTAATGGGAATTTGGATGTTGTCAACGCTGGCAATATTTAGCTATCGGAGGTAGATGACGTTTGACTGGATTTATGTCAAAAATCAGAATAATTAATGAAAAATACAAAGTATATTTGTGATATTTCAGAATAATTATACACTTTTAAAAATGAAATTAAAATTAATTCCCTGACAAAAACACAAATCATGGGAAGCTCAGCTTGCCCGATGGGGATACTACTGCCCCCTCCTCCCAGACTCGCTGCTGGTGCTACCTCGGATTAAAGACCTGATGCATAAAAACAAATTTTCGAAGGTCCTTAAGAATAATTTTTAGATCTTTAAAAGTCCAAGAAAAGTAATTGATTTTCAATCTATGATTTGAGTGGGAACCCTGTTAAAAAATTTTTTTTTTTAAATTTTTACTAAATTTCTTAGTGTAAGTGTGTAAAGCTGTACTATCGTTTCCATGGGCGCCCCCAGGAATATTTACAAAGGGGTGCAAGACTAGATTTTTTTCAAAATCATTAATTGTTTTAGAAATGCTAATTAATAATTATGCATTATAAATCATACTCTTTGATAATAGTAAAAATTCATGGTACATATTTTTGAAAGTCCAACCCTGTTAAAAAAAAAAAAAATAGTAAAATTATTATAATATATATTTTTAACAATTTTTTTTTATCGTCCAACTCACGGCATTTAAGAGAGTGTTTAAAATAGAGGAAATCAAAGATGCAAAAATACAGAAGAGTAAAAAAAAAATTTCTTCCAAGTTTCGGATTTAATGAAAAAAAAAAATCAAAATGAAACACGAAGGCAGTATTGGAATATGTTCAATTGAATTCTAAAAATAGTTTTCAAGATTGTATATTTGATGGCTTAAAAAACAAAACATTTTCCTAGAATTTTGAGAACTGCACAGGAAATGATTATACAATAAAAGGAATAAACACTTTTACTCATCAGCCTCTAATAATCATAGACAACAAGCTCCAGAAAATCGTCACACAAGTAGCTATAAAAAACGATATAGGAAAGAAATAAAAAACTAAATTAATAGAAGAAAAAAAATGCTCATTGTTTTTTGTTTTTTCTTATCTTGGAATTTTCATCATTTCCCTCATTTTTTTTTTAATTTTTCAAGAGCCAGAGGGGTGCAAGTTCACCTCCTTGCACCCTTCTAGGGGCACCCATGATCGTTTCATAGTATACATTTTAATACATGTTAAAAAATTAATGAAAATTTACATCTAATTAATTTCCTATACAAATGCATTTTATGCACAGCTGATGATTTTTGGAGACTGTTTGAAGCTATACTTATTTCACTAAATATTTATTGTTGCTTTGAAACTTTAGTGAGAAAAATTGAGGCAAGGTTTAATTTATATTATATACAAAGCCAAATAAAGTTATTGAAAACCAAATGTCTATGTTGTATTTCAGCTTAAATTAATTATTGAGTTACAATATGTTATTAATTGTAAATCTTTTTTTACAGATATTATAGTCATATACCAATATTACAAATACGATCATTTTATGTGGTTGATCCTAACCACGAGTCTTGTATGCATACCTTCCTTGATTGTGCAGATTTTCAGTATCCGGTGGTATATTGTAGATGAAAAAGCTACTAATTTTATTTGGTTTATTCATATCTTCCAGTTGGGTTTATTTTATAGGTAAGTTGCTACCTTCAATGTTAATATTTACTGTAGCATAAAATTAGCAATAATGAGAATATCTGGTTGAAATTTACTTATTTACTATATCATCAGATATTTGTTTTAAGTGGTTGTTTTTCTTAGTAATGATCTATCCCCATGCTTGCTATGTTTCAATCTTCTAGCTCAGTACATTTAGCAACTACTCTGTGTACAACCTAGAAATTTGGTGAGTAGGTACAAAATTGATCACTTAATGAAAGGACAAATTAAAAACTCCAAAATAGCGTCTGATATATTTTATTTTTGAATTCCTTATACCAATGTCTATGCAGTGACTCCAACTGCATTAGTCTTTTTTTTTTTTTTTTTTTTTTTTTTTAATTTTATTTATAAAATAAAATATATTAAGGGGAGTTGGTACCCAAATATTTATAATAAATCAATTTTGAGTTTATTGTTTATCGAAATTTGAATTTTTACCTTTAAAATGATACCTTATTTGTAATAATTCCTCATTTAGAAGTATTTTTGATAATTTTTGGAAGAAAAAATTTGGAACTATAAGTGCAAGTAATGTTTTCTTTAAAATGTGTTTTTCTTAAAACTACATTTTTCATTACTCATGAACTTTTTTCTCAGAAACTGCACAAGATATCTACCTAAAATTTTTATCACATATTCCTTTTATGTATCTGTATATACTAAAGTGTGATTTTGTTATTATTTTAAAAATATTTTTTGTCCTGGCTTATTTCGTCCAAACAAACTTGGGACCTTTCACAAATTTGATCGACTTACATGATAATTCATTTAAAAAAAAAAGTAAAAGCATTACAATTAAAACCCAACTTCAGTAGAATAACAAGTGTTTGCTAAATGTGATGAAAAAAGAATCATGAATATTGAAAAATGTTGTTTTGAGATAAATACATTCCTAAAGAAAAGCTTACTTACACTGATATTTCATAATTTTATATTCAAAAATTTTTTAAAAATACTTCTTAATGAGGTATTATTACAAATGAGGTATCATTTTAAAGGGAAGAATTTAAATTTTACCAAACTGTAATAAACTCAAAATAATTTTTTTATAAATTTTGGGTACCAACTCCCTTTAAATGCTATTTTCAAGTTTTTAATTTATGTCTTTTGATTAAGTGACTATTTTCATATCTACTCACCAGATTTCAAGGTTTTATACTTACTAGTTTCTAAATAAACTTGGCTAAAAGATAGTAACAAACAGCGAGTATAGGAAATGATCCTTACTATACTAGAAGACAACCTGATTTGAGCTCACTCAATGCTTTTCAGCCATAGGGAAACCGGTTCCTACAGCTCACTTCATCCTGTCCTCTCTAGTATATGAGCTTTTCTTAAGCAGTTAAATATTTATGATCTGTTCCCTGCTGATTCATTTTCACATTGATTTTCTTTTTCAACTTTTCATGTTTATTAAAAGATAGTCTTGTGATAGTATTAAATTTAAATTATATACTATAGAAAATTGACTTTTTGCATATTATTTAAATGAAGGATATTTATTTTTGAATTTTTCACAAAGTATTTTTCAACCCGGAATCTTTTATATAGTGTTTTTACCTAATTAAATTTGAATATATTTTCAATTAAGTACATGTCAAATTATTAAAAGGAACTCTGAATAATTCATATCAAGAGAAGTACTGTGATGATTATGGTATTATTAAATTATTATAATGTTTAAACCATATAATTTATTAAGGTAATGAAAGTATTGCATTCAATAAAAAAAAAAGATTTTATTTGCATTTCTACACATTTTGAATCGTCCT
This sequence comes from Linyphia triangularis, assembly GCA_963978545.1. Taxonomy (NCBI): domain Eukaryota; kingdom Metazoa; phylum Arthropoda; class Arachnida; order Araneae; family Linyphiidae; genus Linyphia; species Linyphia triangularis. Next base: position 36,121,919 of record OZ021730.1, read on the forward strand.
AAATTAAAAAAAGTGGTCTAGATAATATTTATTTGGTCAACATAACTCCAGAGCAAGTTGATCTACGATATTACAATTTTGCTTACGGAACCTTAATTGCCATTTGGTAATTAAAGTTTTCGTCAAAATAATGTGTGTGCGAAAGGAAATTTTTTATGTTTTTCAGTAATTGCTAAAAAAAAAGACTCGAGTGATTTTGAATCAAAGTCACTGCAGTAATGCCTTCTAAGATACATGATAAACTTCTTCACCCCTGAAATTCCAGTTGAAGTTTGATTAAATGCGTTAAAATTTAAAAAACGAATGGCTTTAACACATAATTCTCCACCCTTGAGCATTGTTCTACAATGCATCACTGACTGTTTCTTATAAAAAAAAAACATTTTTAGTATAAAAAAATATTTTTTAAATTTATGACTTGTTTTGAAGAGTTTTGTTTACATTAAAATATATTCCAACTATGGTTAACAGAAATATCCAAATTATCTAGTGTTGAAAAAAACTGCTGTGACAAGTTTTTGTGCGTTTTACGGAGAATGGCCCATATGCTTCAATTGTATTCCTATGTTAAAAAGTGTCCCATCTGATGGTTGTGGGTCAGCTCTCTGGCCTCGCATGCCAAAGGTGCTGGGTTCGAATCCCTGGTTAGGCATGGATGCAGAGGCGGTTTAAGGGCCATGCAAACTGAGCAACCGCACAGGGCGCTAGTGTCCGCCAGGGCGCCAATTTTTTTTTTCTGCATTTTTTTTTTTTTGCTTTTTGGCAAATTTTGATATTTTTTTTACCAATTTTGATTTTTTTAAAAACTAAAGTTCTTCAGTCATTTCGCTGCTGGATTTTCACAGTTTTTCACTTGACTGAAACTATAAGTATCATTAACCCCGGAACAAATTCTTGATGTTGGAATTTCATTTGCTCAAATTTTGATTAGTGAGTGAGTGATATATGTCCCTTTTTACGTGTAAGTGTAACTGCCATTGCATTTGCATTGGACCATAAGGCCACTGTTCTTAATCGTAAATAAATTCTTAATTAATCCAGGATGATGTTGTGTGTCGTATGGGTTCAACGGTACCAAACAAGTAAAATTGAAACATATATTTATTATTGGGTAACACCGTAAAGAACGGAGCGCCTAGACGCGCGTCCGATCTATTTTAATTACGTATACAGAGAGAGAGTTACATGGGAGGGGAAGGGGTTTTATCTTCTTCCCACGCATGCGCGCAGGCAGCAGAACACTTATTCGTAATTCCCAACATACTCCCACCTTTGGAGTTTTTTTTTCAAATATAAAACTACAAATTACACATGATACAAACTTAAAATCAAATATTAATATAGTAAACCAATATAGAATTTACAAACAAAACATTCTTAACTACAATTAAGATATTAATATAAGAAACACAGATACACTTTACAGACGGCAGGGTGGTTTAGAAATTCGGCCACTTCTAGTTTTCAAAATGTTGTTACTAAATAATGGTTCATTGTTATCATGAATAGGACTGTCCAAGTCGACTCCTACAATTTCAAAAATTGCTGCATCGCGCACTCTGTCCGCAGGTAAAACTCCAGGTTGAGCCTCACCTCGGTCACTTGTAAAACGCTGACACTTAACACATTTTTTGATACAATCACGAATTGTTTTACGAGCTTTCAAGATCCAAAAATTTTCGCGTAAATTTGACATTAACATAGAAGTGCCTGCATGCATATAATCCTTATGTACACTAATAATCAGCAATTTCACAACGGGGTGCTTTGAAGGCAAGATAATAGGATACTTAAAATCCCGTGTATCCTCTCTAAATACAATATTAGTTTTAGCTCTCAACAATCCATCATCGTCTAACACTGGTTTGAGATTTTTTAGTTTAGGATCAGAGCAACCCGTGAATGACTCTTGCTGAATGAGTTTAAACAAATATTTTTCTCCTCTATCTATTTCATTCAAAGACAAATATTTCTCACAGTTATTATTAATTTTCTTTGACTTATCATAAAACCTTAAAATCCATGCAATCATTCTTACTATCTTTTTATACGAAGAAAAATATTTATAATACCAATTTAAATCATCCACAGATTTGGTCAAATTCGTAACAACTGTTTTACGCATTTCTGAATTAACTAAGCATTCATCTGGGTTTTCATTTGACTTAGGCCAATTTTCCTCACTTAGAAGAAGCCAGTCTGGTCCCTCCCACCAACGCCGTTCGATTAATTGTTCCACTGAACAACCCCTGGATGCTAAATCCGCCGGATTGGCTATACCAGGAACATGTTTCCATGCCAAAGGAGAAGTTAAAGATTGGATTTCTTTAACCCGATTTTGGACAAAAATTCCCCAATTTAAATTACGTTTAATCCAACTTAGAGCCGTGGAGGAATCAGTCCAACAGTGGATTGCTATCTCTGAAAGATGGAGATCACTTAAAATCGAATTTAAAAGCCTAGCTCCTATGGAACAAGCCAAAAGTTCCAAACGAGGAATAGTGGTTGGTTTTAGAGGGGCAACTCTACTACGTGCACTTAATAAATTAACCTTAACCTGTTCATTTAATTCAATGCGCAAAAATATGCAACAACCATATGCTAATTGACTTGCATCGCAAAATAAGTGACAACTTAATAATTGATTACCCGGTTCAATATTCAACCACCTGGGTATCCGTATATTCGTAAGCAAATGCAACTGAGCAAGCCATGCCTTAAATTTTTTAGCTAAATTCTCGGGGATTACATCATCCCATTTAAGCTTTAACTCCCAGGTTTTTTGTAGAATAATTTTTGGTAATAATAATACGGGTGCGGTAAATCCTATTACATCAAAAATTTGATGAGCTTTAGACAATACAACTCGTTTCGTAATTTGCTCGTGTATCTCGGATACTGGGTCAATTTTGCAAGAAAGAGTATCTTTATCCGTATCCCATAACATACCTAAAACAGTGACCTCATCCTCATGTGCTGACTGCTCCAACACCTTAAGAGGAACATTGGATTGCCACCCTCGTAAATTGAAATGTCCTTTAGACATAATTATTTGGGACTCTTTAATAAATTTATCCATATCCACCTCAGAGTTAAGACTCGTCAAACAATTATCCACGTAAAAAGAGGGTCTTAAAATTTCAGCCGATTCTCTTAAATCATCGGAAACCGTATTCAAATGATAGCGTAAAGTGGCTGCCAATAGAAATGGACTGGAGGTTAAACCAAACGCTACACGTTTATGTCGATATGTTACCAGTTGGTCAAAATTGTCTTTCTCCCACCATAGGAATCGTAAAAAATCTCTATCGCTCTCTTGAATTCCGATCATACAAAAAGCTCGTTGTATATCACTAGAGACTGCACATTTATATTCTCTAAATCTATTAAGAATAGAAGAAATTTGGGAAATCAAATTTGGACCCGTAGCTAAACAATCATTCAGTGACAAAGAATTAATTGTTTTAGCAGACACATTAAAAACTGGTCTAACTTTCGTAGTGGCATTATCCTTAAAAATTGGTCTGTGAGGTAAATAATGTTTCCCACTTAAATTTGCATCTAAATGTTGATCAGTCACTTGTTCAATAATACCAAGGGATAACCATTCCTCAAAAACATCACCGTAATACTTCATTTTATTTGAAGCAATTAATTTCCTTTTGGTGGCTATCGCAATTTTTTTTTGCCAAGAGAAAATTTGTTTCCAACTGTTTCTGATCATGAACCCATGGTAACGCTACCTCATATCTACCTAATTTATCAATTCGTAAACTGCGTAAAAAATATTTCTCAGTCTCCTGAGAAAGTTGAATCTCATCCTTCAAGATGGGATCACAAATTCCCAAAGAATCGAGGCGCCACAAATCAGTCAACAAACTATCTTTCGTTAAAAGATTCACTACATGAGATGCAATATTCGTTTGTATAACACTCTCGTGAGTAATGACTGTATTTTGATGATCGCCCTCATTAATATTCGGTTTGGTGCCCATATTTCCAAAACATCCCATTAAAGTCCATCCAAGTTTACTGTGTATTGCGATGGGGCCAGATGTTAAATTTATAACCTTACCAGTGAGTATTTTTGACAAGTAATCGGCGCCAATCAAAAGCTTAATGTCTGCTTTGGCTCCATCGTTTATTGCGAAATCTGAAATGGGAATATTTAATCTTTCGCATTCTTGCGCAATACTGAAAGAGGAAATGCGATTTATTTTTGAACATATCTGTGGCTGATTTAACACAGAAATAATACATTTATAAGATCTATCAATATTACTTATTCCAATATGAAAAGATTCGTATATTCTTTCACGTACTTCAATACCTCCAAACAGAGATTGTTGCAATGTTATCTGACTTTTAGATTTAAAATTTAAACTTTTAATTACATCATCACACAGGTATGAATGCTGCGCTCCAGAGTCTAAAATTGCACGTATTAAAATCTCTTCATTACCATTATGTAATCTAACAACTAAGGTTTGTAACAATACATCAGAGAATTGTGTTTCCTTATTTAACGTAGTAATTGTAGAACGATCTGGTTCCAACGTAAGATTTTCCGTTTCTTTCACGGGCAAATCTGGGCATAACACTACAAAGTGTATTTTTTTACAAATAATGCATTTATGCTTAGAAAAACATTTATCCGAATGGTGAGATAACTTCAGACAAACAAAACAGGCGTTTTTTTTCCTTACAATATTCTTTTTCTCTACCAAAGACATGGCAGAAACTGTGTCACAATTCTCTGAAGCATGCGACTTTTCACAAAAAATACATTCAATTTTTCTATATCTATATGCATTAGAATCATACACATTATTTTTTCCTGACGTACTTAATAACTCATGAGCTACAGGATTATTTTTATTACGGGAGTTATCAACATTTCTATTTTGTTTCTTATAATTTACATAATTATTTTTATTAGAATTATTGTAGGGGGCAGTAAGAGGAGTGTTAAAAGATCTGGCCATTTGTATTCTAGCCTCACTTTCTACTTCAATTTTTAAGAAATCCATCAAAAGATCAAGATCAGATTTATTAGTATTAACATCAACCTTACCTCTGTTACGTTCCCAGGCTCTTATCACTTCACTAGGGAGAGCGGATTCTACTAAAGGATATAAAAACTCAGCGTAATTATTTTTTGTTACATTTAAAGCTTCCAGTGCTCGTAACTGAGTTTGCAATTTATCGTATAAAGTAGAAATATCCGTATTAGTGGTCTTATTCATCACAAGCTCCAGAATATCTCGTATGAACACCTGAATCAAAACTTTGTCTTGCCCGAACCTTTCTTTTAAATAAGTAACTGCATGTTCGTAATTCTCTCCACTTCCCGGAAAACTGGAAACGATTTCTCGCGGTTTGGAGTGCTCTTTTGTAGATTGTAGAAGAAGTTGCAGCTTGTATGCGGGATCAATCTGCGGATTTTCATGTATTTTTTGAAATTGCGCCCAGAATGTGATCCACTTCCTGGGGTCGCCATCAAACTTGGTTATTTCAAACTCCGGCAGCCGTTGTAGATGAGACGTAGGGGGTTGTCTGCTGGGGCCATTAGAAGGGCATTCGTTGGTCGTGATGGACAAGGTGGCCTGCTGGTTAACTTGCTGGAGAAGTAATTTCTTTTTTGTTCTAGCCGTAGACAGCTTTTCTCTGTACTCCTCTATGGCATCGTACTCCGTCTCGAATTGCACTTGATCCACTCCAGTGGTCTGCATCTCTGCTAAAACCGCTTCATCTGCTAGCCGCAGTTGTTCAGCTCTTTCCAATAGCACGTCCATGGAAATCTCCAGTTGCACTAGATCCGGTGGTTCAGTCACTAAAAGACCATCAAACTTGGTCAGCGCACGAGTAAAAGATCCTCTACTCGCCGCTCTTCTCTGCTTCAGATTTTCATGAGACATGATGATCACAGCGTAATTCTATCCAATTAACCGTATCACCGACACGTAATTCGTAATTGTTAATCGGTTATGCAATCTAGTTCTACGCACATAAATATTCGTAATCCATAAATTCGTAAACAACAGTTCGTAAGTGCGTAAAATATGTCTACCCAATTCGTAGCAGGTACCTATATTCGTAGTAAACGTACTAACGTCATCCCGGCAGGGATGCCAAATGTTCTTAATCGTAAATAAATTCTTAATTAATCCAGGATGATGTTGTGTGTCGTATGGGTTCAACGGTACCAAACAAGTAAAATTGAAACATATATTTATTATTGGGTAACACCGTAAAGAACGGAGCGCCTAGACGCGCGTCCGATCTATTTTAATTACGTATACAGAGAGAGAGTTACATGGGAGGGGAAGGGGTTTTATCTTCTTCCCACGCATGCGCGCAGGCAGCAGAACACTTATTCGTAATTCCCAACAGCCACGCTTATCGGAGAAAAATGCACAAAAGTTTAATTATAAAATTAATTTTTTGTGGTTCTCTTATCCGTTTTAGATAGTTTTTTAATAATTAACTTTCTTTTACTCTCAACTTCATCTTGTATTTTATTTTGGATGTGCATTTTGACAAATATTGAAAATATTTGCGAATGATACTATAAATAGTTTTTATGTAATGAAATACAAAATTCTATGCAATAAAAATTTCTGTAACATATTCTATGCAAAATGTAATTGAAATATAGCCAAATCAAATATTTAGAACTGGTTGTTAATAATAAAAAATCTTAAATTTAAAAAAAAAAATCTGCCATACAAAGTTTGCGTAGACGTTACAATATCACTAGACCTGTAGTTTCTAAAGGCGGCCCGTGTCTAATATAATACCACACATAAAAACGAATGATGCTAAACATTTAGCATGTAAATGAGCGTGAATTGAAGGGTAAGCTTAAAATCGAATGTTTAAAAATAAGGGGTCATTTTAAGCAAGTTACTTCCTTTTTAATATCATAATTTAAAACGGTTTTGTTTGAAATTGTTTTGAAAACCAGGTTTTGCTTTTATAATTGAAAAATTAGCAAGAAATGTATTCAATATCAAATAGTTAGAAAGGACTTATGTTTATAAATTAAGTATTTTTATTTATTTTTCGATATTTCTTATGCTCCACAGTTATTTGACATTTTAATTTTGAAGAAATACATTCATATATAATGCTATTATTTGTTAATTGAGATTTGGTCGGCCTTTAATAATTAAAATTATAAAAAAGGTAATTGCCTTGTAAAATTATTATTTAAAAAAAAGTTTGAGTAAAATCTTAAAAAATCTAAAAAATAAATATTATAGTAATTTTTTAATGCAATAATATGTAGATATAAAAAGTCAAAATAAAAGAAAATTGTTTCTGTTCGTTCGTTTTACGAAAGTTTGTCTGCAATTAAAGTAACTCCACACATTTTAATACAGTTCTATAACTATATTTCATTCCGTTATACATAATCACTTTTTTCCTTAATGTGTGTCATATTGAAATTCTATGTAAACGGGTATATTGTGTCATTCGATTTCTAAAAAACATGTTTTTGATATTATTCTTATTATAGTTATAGAATTAAGTATCACATGAAACTACTAAAAAAAAAAGGTAAGTCAATGCGGTTTTTATATCCAGGAATGTCAATGTAACGCATTTTCTAGTAAATTTAATTTACTATACAAGTTTCATTAACACTTAGAAAAAAAGGTACACTAAATTTTATTGCAATTTATGGAGGAATCAAAATTGTTCTGTGGCTAATGTATTTAAAATGTGCGGGATTTTGTCCAATTTTTTTTGGGGGGGGGGGGGGGCATAATTTTTTTTGCACGGGGGCAAAACTTACCTTGAGCTGCCCCTGCATGGATGTTCATTGTGGCTCAGAATCCCCGTTAAGTTGTAAGTCCCGGCCTGATAGCCGTCATTGTGCTTAAAAATTGGTTGTTGAGCATACAAACCAAACAACCTATGTTAAAAAATTTGGTTTCAATACATAGGTTTGTGCACCATTAGGGTCTTTTAATAGGTTTATAATAGGGTATCATAAGGTTCTTTTAAAAAGGATTACTGTAATATAATTGGATTTTTCATCAGCTCTATTGGTGAGACTTACGAAATCAATAGAATATAAAGTAAAGCCAACTGAAAACCATTTCTATAATTTTTTATCTTCCTCTTACTAAAATAAATTGTTTTGCAATATGTGTTGGCAATTTTATGGACAATATATTTCGTTATATTTTTTAAATAGGTTCTTCCAACTCTTAAGTGAAGGATTGCGAGTCAGGAAAACAAAATCATTAGCCGAATTAGAGAAATTCAATCATCAACAAAGTGATATCTGCATGTTGCGTCTATTCGAATCTTTTACCGAATCAGCCCCTCAGTTAGTGCTACAATTGTATATTATGGTTAGTACAGATGAATGGAATCCCTGGACAGGTAAAAAGCAAATGTTGAAAATAAATTGTATTAAATTATAAGGTACCTTATTTTGAATTTCTTGCAAAATAATTTTTGGTATTTGTGTATTGTTACTGAAGTATTAAGTTATTTTGTATGCTGGCTAGAGACCTTGTTTCTTGCTTGTTAATGACTGGTATTTGAGATAGTTGTATTTACTTGGTCCTATGTCTTTATTAGAATATAACTTGCAAATTTGTACAAGGGCAATTCTCTGCTGTAAGCACAAGACATTTTAGCTCTTTTTTTCTACTCGTAAACAAATTGGAATTCTAAAATTATTATGATCAATTATGCGTTTGTTTTACATAGCTCTACTTGGTGACAAAGTTATATGGAAAAATAATTATTTTAACTAGGTCAAATATGCATTTATATTGTCTGACGGCATCATAATACATATTTGACATTATATAAATGCATATTTGACCTAGTTAAAATAATTATTTTCGATATAACTTTGTCACCAAGTAATATGATATAAAATAAAAACATAACTATTAGATTAATTGTAATTTTATAATTCTTATCTGTTTACGAGTAGAAAAAAGAGCCAAAATGTTCCGTGCGTCAGCCAGAGAATTGCTCATTGAAAATTTATAATTGTTGAGTTATTTTAAATTTGAATGAAATTTTTGAATTGGAAACATTGCATTAACGTTTAGAAAAAAGTAAGTTTTTGGATATATTGGAGCAATATCAAGTAAAAAATAAAATTACTCTCCAATGAAAATTACTGCAAAAAGAAATATCTTATTTATAAATGTATTGAAAATCTTTATAAAATTGTAAAGAAGTCAATTCACATATTAAGGTATCCTTTATATTACACAAAATGTATCGATTCCTTCACTATCCTCCAGTAACTGTTTTATACTTTAGCAGAAACAAAACTGTTAGAATAGCTTGCACATACATTAGCTCATTAACTCCAATAACGTGCTAAGAATTCTAGTTCTAAATTCTGCTTATATTTTAACAAATTCACTCAATGTGGTATTTTTACATATTCAGCCCCCCCCCCCCCCCCTTCCCTATCTTTCTTGTCATATTGAACAGTTTTGTAATTTGATTCATGTTTAGGAGGATTATTAAGTAAAGTTAGGCATATGTACAAGTTATTTTATTATTTTTTGTAAAATTAAAGAGATTCGTTGAGTAACCATGGTCAGGTATGACAGTTTTCCTCCTTTTGGTTTTTAATGTAACATTTTCCTTCTCTTAATCCCTGTTTCGAGGATCTGCATTTTTCTGATCTGAACCAGTTTTTCCTGTTAAAAGTATACTTTTCCTCACTTCTAAACAAAAGATTTTCCCTCTTAGCTCCCCTTTCCTCACAGATTACTTCACTAACTCCTAAAATTTGAAATAAAATTATTATATAGTAGGAGAAATTTCATTGTATCTTTAAAATTATTGAATCATTCTTCCTGCATACTTTTTTTGTTGAATTTTTGTGTATTCCTTCCTCAAGCTTTTTTAAAAATTTTTGAATTTCCTCCTTTTTGCTCTCGGGTCACTCTCATCCCTGCATGGTACTTAATTCTAACAATAGACATTTTTGCATTCTTGTTAACATGATAACCGATTCACTTGCCCCACATGCAGTTTTGAACTTATAACTCCCCTAATTTTGAAAAAATTCTGATAATTTACTAACCAAAACTTTTTTTTTTTAGGTGTATCTGCAGTTGCATCGATAATATCTCTGAGTTGGGGGATTGCAGCATATAGCAAGGCCATGCGTAATGTCCGTCCTGAAAAGCAGAGACTCTCTTGGTGGGGTTTGCTGTTTCAATCCATGTGGAGGATTGGCATGGTTTCGTCCCGAATTGTTGCCTTTGTGTTATTTGCTGTAGTGTATGGATACTGGTTGATTCTTGCTCTGGGTAAGTAATATTTTATTTTTAAACAAAAATGATTAATTACTTTAAAACCTTTTCATGAATATAAATGCCAAATAGCATCATTTCTGATTTTCCCAAAATTAACTATATGGGGCGAACATGAGCTAATGGGAGTCGAACCCGAGACTCCTAGGTCAGTAGATAGGCGTGCTAACCACTAGGCAATAGTAATCACTAGTTCCTAGGTGTTGTACCTGTCTTTTGTACGCGAGACCACCACATAGCCCCTTCCCAGTGAGTCGCGAAAGGGACAAACGATTTGAGTTGCTTGTGTGCGAGTTGAGTGGAGTTGGTGTTGAGTGCGTTGTGTGAGAGTTGAATGGAGTTGGTGTTGAGTGCATTGCGTGAGAGTTGAATAGAGTTGGAGTTGAAAGCGTTGCGTGAGTATTGTGTGTCGTCAGATGTTGCTTGCTGAGTTGGTAGTTTCAGAAGGTGCCAATAGATGGCAGCATGATTCAGTTGTCCGGTAGTGTCGCCTCTTTGGAGGAAACGTGCGCTAACCTGGGAGTTGAACCCGGGACTCCTAGGCCAGTAGACAGGCATGCTAACCACTAAGCAATACTAATCACTAGTGCTTAGGAGTTGTATCTGTATTTTGTACATGAGACCACCACATATGTTTTAAAAGCATATTTAATTTATAAAGAATTTTGTATAATTAGACACATTGTTTTGGGGGTTTCTTTGTAAATATAGAACTTACGAGTAAGTTTCAACTTGAGGCTAAATGAGTTAATTTTCCATAAAACACTTTAATTGAAAATACTTTTTCTTCGATTTGTGTACCTTATTTATTAGGGGTTCTTTAAAAAGTAAGCTTTATCTGAATGTATTGTTTTAAGTTCTATTCGGTCATGAAGTTCTGCCAAAAAGCAGAATTACACCTGTTTCAATGTTTTCTAAGCAATCTCATGATTGGCATAAAAATACTGAAAGATTTTTCAAGGTATTTAGAGAGGGATTGTTGAAAAGTGAAAAATGTGACTCTTTGACACAGTTCATGCTAAAGGAGAAGTTTGGCCAGTTTACCTATCTTCGATGGTGAAATATTTTCTAGTAGATCTGTTTTTTTTATCTTTTAAATTCTGTTCTATTTAATCAGATATCACATCTTTTGGCCATTCAGAATTTCTATGATTGGATAAAAGTCGCAATAAATTTTCAGAATTTTTAGTATGATACACAGTTGCAGGTGGAATAAAAAGTTATTTTTGAAATTTACAGTTATTTATTTTGAACAGCCTTGAGTGTTATTATATAAGAATTTATCAAGTGTCCCATAGTTAATGTTAGGTTTTGTAAAACTTTTTTTGTTGTAATTGTTTTAAATGTTAAATTAAAAATTTAAAAGGTGAAGTTAAAATTTTAAAATTTGGCAATTTTATATGTGGAATGTTTTGGTTTAATAAATGTTTTTGTCAGTGATTTTACATGGCAATTGTTCCTTTTCTTAAAATTCAATTTTGTTTCTCAGCTAAATATTTCTTTTGTTGCACCAATTTAATTTCGTTTTGAAAGAGTTTCAAATTTCACCTTGTACCAGAGTTCACCAAAATGCATGAGATCTGCATGAACGTGCCATAGAATTAATCGCATGCATGAATTCACTCATCGGTACATCATAGTTAAATTGTTAAAAATAATCCTCTTTTATAAAATCAGATATTATACTAGTCATTTTTCAAAATGCGGCTCTACCTCCCAACCTTTATCTTTGAAAATAGCGTCCTTTTCTGGGGGGAAATGTGAAATTTTCGTTTATTTTCCAATGATAGTTTTCGAGGTGTCATCGGCATTTGCCCGATAGTTTTCATGGAACACCAGACGGCAAAGTATTAATAGTGTAAACTTTATAACCATGAAGTGTTTTAGTAGGCATTTAAAAAGCATATTTCCGCTTTGATACACAAAATCGTGATCGTGCATCACTGTTATTGTTGTAGTTATTAATTTTGTGAAAAAACTTATTTTGCTTTAGTTTTAAACAAGTTAGTTTAAAAAATATCCTTTGGATTTTTAAAAATACCCCTTAAAATTTAGAGAGGGGGGGAAATACCCTTTCGAAATATTTAACTGGCAAAAACTGCCTTGTACATATAGTCTGCTAACTATTTCTGAGGTTTTTTTTTTTTTTATTATTATTTTTTTTTATTATTATTTTTTTTTATTTTTTTTATTTTTTTTTTTTATTATTATTATTATTAAAGTATGGTTTATAACTAATAAAAGTTAAAAGTGGCCATTTTATACATTTTGATATTGTCTCAGCTAAATTTATACTTTCTAGGTGTGCATTTGCTGTGTATGATTGTGTGGGTGATTCTTCAAAAGACAGACTTCTGCACAACATGGTGGGAAGAAAGACTTTATAATTGTGTTGTTGGAATTATTTATTGTTTTTGTTTCTTCAACCTCAAGGAAGGTCGATCCCGTCTTAGAATGGGGTTCTATTACGTTTTGACAATTTTGCAAAATACTGGATTTGTGTTGTCATTCTATCTCTCAGACATGCCTAGTCACAGGTTGAGAGATATAATGTGTGCTCTAGTTCCTGGCGGAATAGCGATTGGTAAGCAAATTGAAATAATAACCAATTGCAAAGTAAAAATATTAAAATATCATATTTGATGTATTTCTATGTGCTATATGTAGGAGTGATGTATGTGTTATTTGTATGATATGTTATTTGCAGGAAACAGAGTACTGCTCTACTGCCTATTTAAAACATAGTCACGATTCAGTCTTTTTTTCTCAATCAGAATTACCACTTTAATTTTAACCGTTATCTTACAGCCGCATTCCATAACCTCTATATTTTACACTACACCACTTGTTATTATTTTTTACTTTCTTTTCTAATCTGATGTGATAGTTAATGTTAGATTTATAATGTGAATTTTTGGAAAAATTTGAGTATAAGTAAATTAAAATTAAATACTCTGGAATTGTAAAAGACATAAGTCGTTTAGGCATAAGTCATTACAGGAGTATAAAACATTGGGTTTATGTCTTACAGTAAACCAATCCATTGGTTTTTTGTTGCCTTTTTGTGATCAGATAAAATGACATCACCCCATTGTCAAAGGTTTAAGTTATATTCATAATCATTATTTGTATTGTTACATAATGAAAAGAAAGGGCAGAATTCAACTATTTTTACAGATACTGTCTCATACTCTTTAAAAAAAACTGTGAAGTGTCATAAAATCCAGCATTTAATATTCTATCTTCTTAAAGTATTGCCAGTAATCAAAGTAATATATATATTTAAATTCTGCTTTAAAAATTATCACCAAATAACAAAATCATGAAAATAAAGTCGCATAAATAGTGTTTTATAGGGTATTTTACGTTCTGAAGACGAGAAAAAATATTTTTAAATGGCTAATTGCCTCTCAAAACATGACAATTAGCATTGTTTTAATGGAGAAAGTGTTGATGACTTGAAGATTATGAGGACTGTAAGTTGTAAAAATTAAATTGCACAGATGCAAGGTGATTTAAACAAGTTATCAGACTGGGCTGTTAAGTGGGGTTGGAATTAAACTGGAATAATCTAGATGGGAATTGATTCTGTAGTTGGTTGTCATTTTTGTTTTAGTATTATAATTGTTAACAATAAGACAATGCTATTATGATTTTCTGACTGTGAAAACTGATACAATGTCTAAAAAGAGAAAAACATATTTTGATAATCTGTTTGGTTTTCACTTTATAAAAAATTTACAGCATCTTTGTTTCTCATCAAGATTTAAAATAAAAAGAAAATGTATGCCTGAATAACAAATGATATTTATTCAGTTTTCATACCATATGGATTTAATTTTGCAAATGAAGTGTAACCAAATATATCACATGATTCTCTTCTTTTGTTTGATTCATAAATTAAACAATGGTGACGTTTTCAAACGTAATAGGAATAATTTCCTTTAGCATTTACTGGAAGTTTATGAAACAGCTACTAAAATCAGAAGAATAACATTAAAAATTCTTAATACAATTTCTAAAATATTATTTTTGGTAATGGAAACCTTTCAATATAAAATAAGATTCCTTAATTTGTAACTAAGCAATGTAATGACTAATTAAAATTTAATTTATTACACTAATGATTCTCTAATTTTTATTATAATTTATAGGTTTGATTAGTATGCTGCTGTATTATCGTTTCTTTCATCCAAGTGGTCCTATTTTGCTACTAACTGAGAAAGTTGTAAATGGGTCAACTGTAAGTATTGCTTAAATTCTTTCTTAAAAATGGCCTCATATCAAGAAAAACTCATTTTTAATATTTTATCTGAATATCGATTAGCACTAAGGTTTTCTTAACTCATTCCGTCCAGGTACCACAACCGTTATTTTATTGGGAACTACTTAGGCTGGGTTCACAACATATGCATTTTGTGTCCCTTTCGTTTTAAACGCTCCCCACTACACCGGCATAAAAGAGCATTATTTTTAGCTTTCTTAGTCTAACCCCAAGTGGAAAGAACTTTTCATGATGTATGCTTGTTGACGTAACATTTGTTGAACTACATTTTTTGAAAATTTGTACACATAGCAACAGAATGGTAATCAGGACAAAATGAATAAAAAAAGGTTACATCAGAAGTAGCTACTCCTTTATGATGTTTTATGCTTAAAACTTTCAAACTTTGAAGAATCTTACAGGAAATAGAAGTTCAATTGTGACTGCCATATACATATGTGACTGTTATTCAGAGGAATAGGTTTTAGTATAGTCTCTGTTCTTGTCTTACAGACTGTTTTTAAAAATTGCTGAACGTGAATTTTATTAAGGATGGATTGTATTGCCACATTTGTCTTGTCAGGTAGTTAGTTGGGCAAAGATATATACTAATATTCCTTATGCTTAGGCATATTCCAAAAAATTATTGCAACGGAAGGTTTTTATTCTTAAAATATTTAATAGTTAACTATTTGGTATAAAATATTGTAATGTATAACTTAAGTATTTTAAAAGCTACGCAAGAATATTTCCAAGACAATTTAGACTAAACCAGAATCAATTTTGTAGAAAATTCAATGAATCTTTTAATGCTCTAATTTCAAAAGTATCAGCTCAAAAACAGCTTACTTCAATTGAGTGATACAAGAAAGGAAAAAGTAAATCTAATCCATTCACTTTTGCTAAAAAGTTGACTAATTGTTTTTATTGAAAAAGTAATCAGCAAAATGGAAATTTTCAAGTGTTGGGCAGTTATGAAACAGTACTTAGAAAGATTTATATTTGTATGTTATTGTAGTGAAATCAATCTTTTTAGATAAGTATTTTGTCTTTTTATTAAGATTATGATACTTTGTGGTCTGAATCAACTGCACAAAAAAAGAACAATTCTTGCTGTCAAAAAAAATATAGCTTTTGAAAAATACTTTCAAGAAAAAATAGTACAACTGCTTAATTTCAATTCACAGGCTGTGTGTAATTGCTTAAGTAGAATTGGCATATTTCTATCACTTTCTTTAAAATATATATATATATATATTAAATTTAACAGTTTGTAAAAATACAGTCATAATTATTTATGAATAAACTTTGAATATTTTTTTCAGGGTGCAAATATAAATGATAAAACAGTAGCAACAGTCAACTGCTGTACATTAAAAACCTGCCGAAGAACGGCTGAGCCTGCATTTACCAAAGTAGAAGGCAGACCTGTTTCACAAAGCTTGTACATTAGCAATCAAATGCATGCAAGCTTAAATCGATCCAATCTTTCTACTGCTGCCAAGAAGAACAATATATCTTGTCCATACAATTTGCACATATCTTGCTCACTCAATCAAAATATGAATTTTCTTGAGCATAATGCAGTAGAGTGTAATGTTCATACATTAAAAAAAAGTTCATTAGCAAATCATGATAGGTATTTAAACTGCAATTTTCGACCAGTTTTGCCATTTCAATCACTTTCACATAGGGCATATCGATCTTGCTTAGATTTAGTAAGATATTCAAAAGGACTGAAAATTAATGATGTTTTAGTAAAAAGCAAATATTTCCAGTCCCTACCTAATTTAGATATTAGTTTTGAAAATGAAAATGAAACTTCATGTCAACCAAACACCAGCCAGTTTTCAGGTTCATCATCAGATAATGATTTGCAAATATTACCCACTATTAATATAGATCACATTATTACAATAAAAGTAGAAGCAAATTCATGAAACACAGTTTTAATATAAATGATTTTACCTATAGTATATATTTCTAGCTAAAAGTGATAAAAAGATATTTATTATACCTTTTTTAAACCTGCCAGTATATGCTATTCAGTATTTCCCCAAAATGTTATTTTACAAGTTTCACTGTCCCATGACTTTAAAGATAAAAAGTGGAATAAAGTCAAAAATTGGAATCATCAGGAAAATCGAAAATGCATCTGGGAATTGAAAAAATATTTTAGCAAATTTAAAAATTAGTTAAAATAAAATATATATATATAAAAATTTACGATAGTAAAAGTATGCTTTAATGTAACAGTATGCGTTTTGTAAATAACAAACTCACATAGTATGTTTTTATCGTATAATAAGAATTATTTACTTAACGTTTAAACATCTTATTAGATAGAATTCCCAATTCTCTTTTTAGAATAATTTTCCCTACATCTTCATTTATGGTGGCTTTCAAATTAAATTTAGATTTTAGTAGTTCAGAATTTCTTCAGGGTACTCGGAGGAAAAAGTTTTGAAAGATGAATAACATTTTTGCATAATCTTTTTTACATTAAAAAAAAAAAATTACGCATGAGCTTTACTTATTAGCCTTCCATCCAGCTCAATATGTTGACCACTGAGTTCTAGTGCTTGAAGGAAACATTGAAGAAACAGAATAAACACATAATTAAGTTCATATATACACCTTTCAAGTAATTGACATTGTAATAAGAGATGTCAAAAGAAGAAAACTCAATGAAATTTCTGCATTAAACCCATATGTTTAACAAACAACTAGTTGGCTATGGGACATTCAAAAAAGCAAGGGAAACAATAAAATTACCTGTACCTGTCTGATCAATACGAATGACATGAATTCCGAGAATTAAAGACCTATGCTCATACGGAAGATTTTTAAAATTATCCTCTAAGATTTCTAAATAAGTGTGTGCATAAAATATTTTGGTGTGATTAGCTAACAAAACAAATTTGTGTTGAATTGGAAATAATATGCATACAATTTAACTGTTTGTACATAACAATGAAATTTTATTAGCCAACTCAAAGTTGAGAAGAATAAGAATGTGTCAAGTGTTTAAAAAGAAAGGGGAAAAAAAAAAAAAAACTTTGTTCATGGATATTGAAAGTTTTGCATTTAGAAACTGATTGAAACAAAATAGTGTTGTTAATATCATTTTAGTCAATTGTATATTATTTCACTATGTGCGTAGGAATATTTGTATATAATTAGCTTCATTATATGATTGTTTCTGATTTTTTGGACTGATCAAGAGATCTTAAATTATTTAGTGACTATATATATTATACATTTTCAACAGAAGCACATCTTCTGTTTTGGGACTAGGGAAGATCTGAGTTCAGTGTTTTCTGATATTTATTAACCACTTCCACATGAAAATTGGATTGCCAGGTTATAGGTTGATTTTTATCCAAGAGAAATTTTTCAATATTTTTTGAAAACCTACTAAGACATTTGCGGGAAAATACCTCTGACTACTAAAAATAACTTATGCAGTTGGAGTAATGAATTGAGTGTTCTTGGATGTAGGAGAGGGGTGCACTATGCTGTTGAGTGGAACAAAATTAAAAGAAGGCCTATAAACAAAGTATTTGTGTTACTTAATTTAAGGAAATCATGAATAAATTATTACTCTTCCTGTTTACTTGTGCAGTTGAGATGTTTTTATTTTTTCTGAGGATTCACTTTAAAGTTCATTAGTTAGCAAGATAAGCTTAATCAAATAAACTTTATTATCAGCTAATGTGCAAAAGCTATTATCCAATTGAATATTGATATCTTTTCTGAATGGAAACAATTAACATTTGATTTAATTAAGAGTATCCAGTTTATTCATACAGTCGAGGGAAGATGGTACTAATTAGGCAAGCAATGTAGATCAAACTGTTTTGAATGTTGATATTTTCATCATTAACCCTTTGGGTACATTTGACGGCTGAGATTCGTCATGCACTTGTTTTGCCTGTTAATAATGACGAACCTAATTCGTCATTCAAACTAGTTTGATTGGATAGATTTTAATGTCGCAAGAGCCATGATTGGTTAAGTCAAACAACGATTGGTTTACCTATACTTTAATGCACATCTAAAATTTCTCTTAGTACACCATTGATTTTAAACAAAAAATGTTAGTAAATAAATTTTTATTTTATCTATGCATTTTTATACATAACTATTACTATCTTTTTGAATCACTATACTTACAAATCCCACGTTTTATAAATTCTGATTGCAAAATTATTTAGAACTATAAAATGCAATGCTCTTAAGTTAGTATAGAGAAATAAGCATTATGGTAATAATCAGTAGTTTATATTTCTTATTTATTTTGAGTCCTATAAGTAGTTGAAAAATAGACGTGGAAAATCAACTAAAGCTGTACTCTCTTTAATTCCACTTATTATAGTTCACAATGTGTATATATTTATTTATTTGTCTTGATTGTAAAAATTGGATCACATATTTGAACAGTTAACCCGAGTGTTTTATCATTTTTTATTGTTATAAAGTCAAAGTTTTTGGCACACAGTTTTTGTATGGGAGGATTGTGAATAAGTTAATTATTTAAGTATGACTCTCAGGTAAATATTTAAAATATTGCAATGAAATTGTATCTCTTTTATAAGAAACAAGAACATTTTAATACTTCAGCTGTGTTTCTTCTATATTCAAACACTACTTTCCATTCATTACTAAGAGTTTATATATTTCCTATTAAATTAACAGAAATAAGACTTCTATTTTTTTTTTTTTTTTTTTTTTTTTTTTTATAAAAATTTTTGATGACAATGATCAATTTTAACACTTCATCTTTAAGGTATGTAAATTAGTTTTAAAATGCCACTAATGTATATTATAATGTGTATTTGAACATATTTAAAAAATAATTTAAATTGTAAAAGTGAATGCAAAACTAATTTTGAAATTACTACTGTTTTATTAAGCTGATGCTAATCACAGAAAATTTATAATTTTTTTTTTTTATCAAAGATCGACATTAAGGAAAAAATTTAAATTGCAATTGTTTGTATAAATGTGTTTGGTACTGTAGTTACAATAATAACAAAAAAATATTTCAAACACGAGAAAATTTTCTGTACCGAACATTCAATTTGCTGCTCTTCATATAATACCTATCTAGTTACCAAATGAATTTAATATTTTTTTAAGGATTCATTGCATAAAAGAATATGTATTGGAAATTCTTAACATGTAAATATAAGAAAAAGCTGTAAACATAGCACATGTATCACAATATAAAAAAATGTGTATCAAATGCACTTTTTATTCTAGTTATGCAATTTTCTACTAGTATTTATTACAAAGAATACAGCTGACCTCTTTCTCATGAACTCACGGAACAAAATATGTGCTCAAATTAATTAGCCTAATAAGCATTTCAAATTCGGAAATAAAATACATGAGCAAAAATATTGTTAATTATGCTTCAATTTTGTCTGAATTAGTTACGTAATTAAAAAAAATATTAACATATGAAGGAACTCAAGTTTCACAAACATGCAAAACAACCCTTCTATATAAAGGCTCTGTTCATAGTTAATCCTATATTTGAAAAATTTAAATTGTGTTTTAATTAAATTAAACGTATGCATTGAATTATAGATAAGACAAAAAGAATTTGTAAACTATGTATTGAATGAGCTGAATTTTCTAACTATAAATTTTTATTTAAAAAAAATTAAAACAAAACAGAGAATTCAAGAATAATATTCATAGGCACAATTTAAACGGTTCGCATTGGATGTGCTCATATGAACGAGGTTAGACTGTAAAAATATAATTATATATCATTTCTTTGTATGTCGTATATTTTATGTTTTTACAAATAGATGCATCTTATGCACTTTCTATTTTATTTATCTTGTTTTCTATATATATATTAGTATAAAACATACTAACAAAAATAGTTTTATGTATTATGTTGTGATATTTTTATTGCATTTTTTGTTATGCTTTTATTTTATACAAATTTTTAATCATAAAAACCAATCCAAGACTATGAGTTTGAAGAATATAAGTGTATCACGTCAAATAACTTTAATAAATTTCGAATAAAATACTTTGCTGTATATTTAATGTGTTTATGACATATTACGCAAAACCAATTCTAACTAGGCTGTTTGTGGAGTTTTCTATCACATAGAACAGTGTAACTACATTTACAATTTAAGCCTTGAAACTTTGAACCTCAGTGAGATGGCAACTAAGTAAGCATCTCTCTCTCCATATTGTCCGTCATAAGTTAAAATGCCCTAAATCCGAAAAAAAATTTAATTGCATGTATTGACACTTTCTGATTAGCCATTAGAAAATAATCTCTTTATTTCATTCAATGGATCAAGTTGTTAGATCATAGAAACCTAAACAATAATAAAAATATTTAAGTAATTTCAAAGGGTCAAAATATGCAATTGAATTTTTTGGGTTTTAAGACTTTTTAACTTATGACACAATTATCCACATCAGACAAACGAGAAAATATTGCAGCTCGGAAAATTAAATGTGCAACTGTCGCCATTGATTCTACACAACAGTATTATAGCAGCACCCTGGCTCAATATTCCGCCATCTCCAGGTCAAGAGACAGACTCTTCGAGGCTTTGGAAATTCTAATTGGGCTTTTTGTAGGAAATTCTTGCTTTGACCAGTCAAATGGGTATGACAAAATATTTCTGGAAGACTACTTCCATGGATATGACACAGTATTTTAAGCTGTCATATAGAATTTCTTTAGCAAAGAAGTTAAATTCAAAAATTACATTCTAGCAAAACGATTATGAATTCCACCACATTTGATGTTCAATTTAAAACAATTTATAAAATTTTTTATCATAAAATCATAATCAACTTTATATTTAAAGATATTTTTATTGAAAATTAACTGGAAAAATACTTTTCACCTTTAAGCTTTCTTTATCTTTTAGATAACAAAAATGGTGATTTTGCAAATTTTGTGACGAAATGTTTTAGCAAAAAAGCAAACCACATTTTCTAATTTTAACATTTAAAAAGTTCTTAAACATTTTGCTAAAAAAGCACCAACAGCTTAATCACTGGTGTGACAACATCTTTCATTAGAGAAATCTGGATATAGAGAAATATTTCGTCCTACATGAAAACTACTTCAACAACATGTTTTGTCATAGAAATTAACCATTATAAGTTGAACGCATTATGTTTTATACAGTCTCGTCTATTAAATCCTAGCATGGTTACGTGCCAAAATATTTGTTGACGGGTCATGTACTTTCACGTTTCTGCAGTCTGTAACTTGAGTGCTATTAATGAAAAAAAGGCAAATGAACATACTTGACCGCTCATACATTGTGATATACTTAGAATTTGCGATTTGATCAGAGCTCAAAATTACGAGGCATCTTTGGTTGTATTTAACACTTAATTGTGGCAGACAGCATTTCAGTATTTTGCATATTAATAACTTGCTGACTTGAATAACTTATTTTCTTCAAAATATGGCAAAAAGTTTTGATATTTTAACGACTTTCTTTTAATACTTGTGGTGCAATGATATTACTTATCACGGCAAAGAAAAAAGTCCTCATTGTGAAACAAGTTCAACAAAAGTTTGTTCCAAGTTAACAGGTTAAGTCAAAAGAGATTTTACATTTAAAATAGCATCTTTTTTTTTTCTTAAGAAATAATTTTAACTGCAAAAATCTTACAACTTAAAGTTTAAGAAATTAGTCCAAACTATGAATGTTACCATACTTTAAACTATATACCAACTACGTTACTGATACTAAATAAAGAATGTATGCTATTTCTTCCAAAATTTTCATTTAAACTTAGATGAAACATTTCCCCCATGCCTTAATGATTTCTTTTACAAGACTTATTATCCATAAGACGATTATTCAGAACATTTTAAACTTACATTCAGTGTATTTGTAGAGTGTATATAGGGAAGTATTCAAATGCAATCCAATAAACATTAAACAAATGCACTACAAAAATTAGTAAATTACCAATAAGTTGTAATAATAAATATATTTAATTGCATAAAAAAAATACACAAAATAAACTTGTAAAATGAGATATATTTACAAAAATGAGATGCAATAGAAAATAAGTTAAGAATAAATGAAAAATTAATAGTCACATATACAAATCATGAAGATGAACTTTCACCCATGTTTATTTGATTTTGAATTCTTAGTAAATAGCGCGAGGCAATTTGGTGACCACCTTCATACGCTTTTGCTAAGGGTGTTGCATCAGTCTGAAAAACAAAATTATTATTATGAAGTTATTATAAACTAGACAGATCATGCATATCATTTACACGTTGACATAGGAATATTAATATAACTAGATATTTATTTTTTCCTCGTATAAATGATGGCCAAAGCCTAAAACAGGGGGCACAGTGAATTTTCTAAAAAATTTAGATAGTAATTTTAGGAACAATTCCAAAAATGTTGAGAATAATTCTTAAAATTTTAGGGATATTTCTTTTGAAGCTAATATGGCTGAACTAGTGAGGCAAGAGAGATTACAGTAATTAGCTATGTTTCTGATGAAACAATTGAGTTTAGTTAGTTGGCACATTAAATCTGGTATAGCCTCAATCTCCCAGTGTTGGCATGAATAAGGTGAGTGAGGTTCAAGCTCAGAAGTCATACTCGCCATCCAATGGAGTTCCAAGGCGTTTTTGGAAATTACAAGTTAAATAGATGGTAATCAGGGTGGCCACAAACTTCAGGAAAAAAAGTTTCCTAATAATTCCCTGACAGATTTCTAAAAAATTCCCTGATTTTAGGGCAAACTTTTTTTCAAATTTCCTCAATTTTCTTAAGTTTTTCAGATGTCTAGACATCCTGATAAAATAGAACATGTATTCTAAAAAGATAATATGCAAATTTTTAAAAAATAGTTTTGCTGGTAATGAAAAGTTTTAATTATTCCGTAACATTAAATTTCTAATGGCTTACCACCACAAATCTCTGGGTAAATAGCGCCAAAAAATGGATGAATGTACCTTAAACAATACAAAATTTCCCTGATTTTAGTGAAATTTTAAAACGTTCCCTGTAATTTCCCTGATTTTTTCCAGAATCAGAAAGCTGAAGAATCAGAAGTTTGTAAAATTTGAAAATGTCTCTTTGTTGGCTTGTTTGGCTTTTAAAAAGTCTCAGGACTGTTTGTTTGGTTGTATGTTCTACATTGTGTAATTTGTACAAGAGGCACAAAGGACCAATTTGGACTAGGCTATGCCACCATATACTACATCAAATACATCTGAAAATGATATGTTTTGATACAATATTTCTCTTGTGAAGCTCTTAATCCAAGGAAATATAAACAATCAACATTGACTGCAAGAGCTTGGTTTACATAGCAAATAAATATTATGATGTATGCTACTAAACCATTTTCTTTTGAATCTCCAAACATAGCACATATCTATTAAAGAGGTAAAAGCGGATAATCATTTTAAAGAAAAACTTTACCTTATTTTTTATTGTGACATCAGCTCCAGCCTCTATCAGGGCTTTAATGACTTTGATGTGTCCACAATATGCAGCAGCATGAAGAGGCGTTTCTCCATTCTAAAAACACACATATTTACGATTAAGACCAGGACAAAATATTTTTAACACTTGGATTGTTTAGGTTAATTTAAATTAATAAACAGCAATGGCTGGACACCGAAGTAGAGTCAAAATTATTTATAGTATAATATTTTGCTAAGTGTACTTCTGAATAGGAATGCCCCAAAGGGAAATGTTCAGTGAGAGGGTTAACATGATAACTACTTGACATTTAACAAACTATTGAGCAAGGTTTTCTTTCCATTTGTCAGAGAATTGGTTTTATTTGTTTTGTGAGATATTATCTTCAACCATATTTGAACTCATTTTTAGAGAAAATGTTTTGCAATTTCAAGATTTTTAAACTTGAATCAGAACATATAAAAAGGGGACATGAGCTATTGAAAGCCTATTCACAAGTACTCTTTTTAATTAGTGCCTGCCACTTAGAAAAGAAAATAGTAATTGGAGACGGTTTTGGTCTGTCAAAAGACATTTGAAACATGAATATGGAAAAATTTATTTTAAAACTAAATCACTAATAACTAGCCAAATATTAAACATACAGCAGCCTCCATTTATTATTTTCAAATGTGCCTCAAACCATTGTTACTTGCCAAGCAATCTACTTTCAAGCATACATACAAACTTTGCCGAATTATTGCATGATCCAAGACATCATTTAATGGGTGATTAAGAAATCAAGTTGCCATTACTTAATAAAAGTGTGGGGAAATATGAAAATAATGAATATGGTAAGGCATGGAAGATTTGATTAGTCATTTTTAATTTTACTCTTTCCAAGTAGTTGCTAGATTCTTTGGTCAAATAATAACTATAAGACTAATATATTTTTAAAGTTCTAATATCTGAGTTTAAACACAGATATAAACAAAAAGCTTCATGAATGTTTAATGTTCTCCAGAAGCTATTACTCAAAATTTACTGACAAAAATCATTATTTCAAATTGGTAAAATTGAGTATTAATCTGTACTTAATAATAATCCTTTGAAATGATAAAAGCTTTAACATATACTCAAAATTTATCTAGTCTCACTCTTGACTCATGGCATTTTTCCTGCTTAAGTAGAACAAATTAAATTTTTATATTTGAAAAAAAAAAAAAAAAAATGTCAACATTAAAATGTAATGTAAATACAAATCTCCAGAATATAAGTTATTTTCAGAAGTATAAAAGAAATTCCAGAAGTTTTTCGTAGTACTGAAATATAAAGCTAATTTTTGTGAGTTGTACAAGTACAATATCACTTTTTTTTTTTTTTTTTAATATTTTGTATAAATTTTAGATTGATAAATTTAACAATTCAATGAAATTTTATGCAGAAAGATAAATTACCCTTAACAGACCATGGGAAGCACCTTTAGATAGTAAAAATTGAACTATGCTTAAAAAGCCTTTATGTGATGCCTTGAAAAGAGGGGTGCAACCATCCTAAAAAGTATCAATATTCATTTAGTAAAAACAATTTAAACTACATATGCATGATACTAAAATTAATAACTAATTTCAAACATAGCTCTATGCAATAATGGACTTACTTTCCGAGAGATATGAATATCCGCTCCCCACTTGACCAGGTCTTTTACTAAAGAAGTATGGCCATTTTGACAAGCAATAAATAAAGGAGTTGTGTTATCCTAAAAACACAAAAATTATTAACCAATGATGACACAAAAAGTCAAACATGGTTCATACACTTAAAGGAGAAAAAATATTCAAGGACTTTCAAAGGATGCATAATCAACACAAATACATTAAAAAAATTAATTATTTTTTATTATCAATCAAGACATGTTCAAATTGATAAATACAATATATAAATATTGTAAAAAAATCTAAAAACTTAAATATTTTTACTTAAATTCACCTCCCCCCCCCCAAAAAAAATATATTTAAATCCAGCATTTTCTTCTTCTTCTTCTTATCAAGGCCTATGGGGACTAAGGCACCTCTGCTTAAGCATTTTGTACCAACCCCATATCCCGTACATATAGGTAGTGGGCAATACTGCACAGGATGTAAGCGCACACTTGCAAGAGGGAGTGTACAAGTCTACCTATAGCCACCGAAGAGTTCATTTCTACCTCTTTCGGTAGCTACCCGATAGATGGCAGCACTACCTACCGTATGTGGAACTTCTTAATTTAGAGGCAGTACCAAGCAGAAGATTCCACCAGAAGACTTGGCTTTGCCACCCCCAGAGGTATTGATTTGTATGGGAACTTGGAGGACTTTGCGACCATGACTGATTTAACGTGCTCCAGTCACCATTAGCGAACACGGCGGTCTTTAGTCGGTCACAGGCCCGAACTCGCAACCTTCTAGTTGCGAGAACGATACTCTCCCGACTGGGCTACGCGGCCCCTTAAATCCAGCATTCATAATATTGCATATTTTTCAATAAATGAACTTTAAATTTCTATTCATAATTAATGTTTTAGCATAGTCAGGCTATGAAATAAAAACTTTCAATATACATCCAGCATGTAAGCTTGCAATTGTGAATTATATTCTGGATTTTCTTACCAGCCTGAATTAAAAATTCATTTCCCTGTCATTTTTAAACCACATGCAAAAAATTAAACAACAACACTCACAATACAAAATAAAACCATGTGATTTAATCTGAGTAAACCAATTTCTAGCTAGGTTCAGCTGGCACCGCGCAGCTCATCGAAAAGGGGGGGAGGGAAGACTTATGCAATCACATATGTTCAACCGCCCTGTTTTCTTGGTTGCTGATTGGCTTACCTAAATTTCAAAGATTTTGCTCATTTTGTTGACCAAAATTTATTGAGAGGCCATATTTTTAGAAATAAAATAAAATTGAAGCACTTTTAACACATTTTTGAAAAATTCAAGGTTTTCAAGCACTTGAAAAAAAAAAGGTTTTTTTTCAAGGTTTTTTAAAAACGTATGAACCATGTAAAATGTTTTCATAGTGTTGGATTGCAATGAAAAAAATCCCTCGATACGATGCCATTGAGTAACTTTTTTTGTTTCCGAAACTTGTTTGAATGCAGTGTAACCTACAACGAGTTGATCTGCCAAAATAAAATTGGGCCCACAAGATTTTGCCTGCTGCAAGCAAAAAGCAATTTTTGCAAAATATCAAAATGGCAGGGGTTGTTTTTATCATACATCACCAATCATAATGTTAATTTTAATAAACTCGGGGAGAACTCCTTGCACTTTTATCATTACAGTTACTGGATTATACAGGGTGGCAATAAGAAAACTAAACATCTCCAAGACCACCTACAAGATGTTTTAATAAACATATTTCAGAGTTGTAACTTTTATACAGATTTTTCACAATTTTAATGGTTTTATGGACATTCTTTGAAACCTAGAAAAAGAGACCTATGCAAATAATTTTTCGCCAATGCACTTGAAATTCACGAATACTTTCGCTATTGCTGAGTTTTACATTGTTTTTGTTAATGGAATAATAGTCGCTATTGTATTTCATATTTATCCTAATGTACAAGTCTTGACCATGGGAAAACCACAATAAAAAGTAAAAATCCGTAAAAACTACGAAAAATCTGTAGAAAAATTCACATCTCTGCATGTTGTACTCTTGCTTCAAAAGTTACACAATACATGATCATGGTTCATTCAGATATTCAAAATAAAAAATAAGGATTTTCTAAGCACTTCGTCAACTTCTTTAAGGACTTTTCCTTGTGGTTTATAGGACGTGAATAAATTGAATGAGGAAAAAAAAAACTTTAATGCATACTAAAATTCATGAATGAACTTTTTTTAAATTGTAACCAATTATCACAAAAACTAGATGCATTTTTACTGTTATTTTTACCTATAATTTTCTGTTATAATTGCATTAAAATTTTGCTAAAATGTATTTTAACTGCGTTATAACAGTTTTAACATTTCGCTAATAGGTTTTAACTAATAAGGTCTTTTAAGGAATTCTTTAAACAATAAGAACTTTTAAGGGCCTTAGAATTTTCTTCTAGTTTCTAAGGACAGTATTGATGAATCTTGACAATTTTGACTTGAAGCTAGAAGAAAGACACAAGTCAGTTTCAAATTGAATTTAACTTAAAAGCTACTAGTTATAAGTACATGCAATCTGTGATTCTGTACACAATTTAACTTAAAATGCAGAATTCTGAATTGTGTCACTTTTGAAGCAAGGTTGTAATATCGTCATAAAATTTGATATATATAGTGTGACCATGGAAAAGTGATGTATGAAGAAAAAACAAACAACAATCAAATTTTTGCAACTTGATAGAAATATGAAACTTTAAAGGCTTACATAGAAATTAACTTTACAAATTTACTGGAAAAGTTGTTTAAAGAAGTGTTAGACCGAACCCAAATTAGTTCAACAAAACTTTCAGTAAACTCTTGTCCCTATGTGTTAATTGAAATTTCTTTAAGCAAATAATTATTATTTTTAAATATTCTAGAGATCATTTTCCCCATGTTTTCTTAGGTACATAACTGCTGCTGCTCTATGCAGCATCAGTTAAATAATACCATACTGAATATTTGTAGAGACTAAATAGCTAACTAAAAGTTTCAACAGATATAGAATTAAGATGACGATCTTAAGAATAAGAATAAAAACACCATTTATGACCAGAGAAATAGAAATCTAAATAATAATTACTTGTCGCCTAACATTAACATCGGCTCCAAGGGAAAGCAAATATGATACAATTTTTGTATGTCCATTTTGAGCAGCTACATACATGGGAGTTGCAGATTCCTGAAAATGAAATCACACTTTTAATATGAAAACAAAGGAAAAAATAAAAGCAGACATAAAGAAAGCTTAAGTAAGAAAGAAAAAAAAACCTTGATTGATTCAGATTGGATTTACATGCGGATGAAAAAAAAATATGAATATGGCTTAAAATAAGTAATTAATTTTTAAAACAAATGCAAAATACAAATGTAATGAATGTCACCTGTTAATTAGCCTACAAAATACACAAAATATTGATTACAGATTTTTTTTAATTAAAATATAAATGTACTTTACAGCATATACATACCCTATAAAATTTGTACAACCCAAATAAATAACTTTTTCACTATAAATTTGACTTAAATTACAAATTTTTTAGGTAAAGCTAATAGTAATTATTAGCTAATTAAAAATAAATACCTGATAAGGTTTTAGGGATATTCTGACAAAAAAAAAAAAAAACTTGTTAAACCAGAAGAAAATTTGGTTAGTTGATATAGCAGAGGATGCAGTGTGTTTCCTAAAAACATTAGGTATGAATTTTAGGGAAAATTCCAAAAATTTCAGGAACATTTTAGGGATAATTCCAAAAAAGTTTAGGGAATAATTCCAAAAATTTTAGGGGTAAATCAGGAAAATTTCGAGGCTTTTAATTTTTTTTAGGAATTATTGAAACATTTAAGTCAATTTTAGGAAGGAACAATAATTTAAGGAATATTATGAATTTTAGGGCGAAAGCAGCCCCTGATATAGCCATTATCTTGCTCAAGAGCTACAATAGAACTGTAATGTGGAGGAACATTAATGCAACTGTTGAATATCAGAAGGGAGCACCTTCTGGGAGATCATTTGGGGAGAAACTGCCTTGCATTTGCATCTCAAATGAGGAAAAACCTTTACCAACTTTGCAGCTTGAAAATACTCTTTTTCTAACAATCACTGTAGTCTATTAAATTTTGAAAATATAGTTTACAGAGTTGCAATTTTGGTTCGATCTTTCAAATGTTAAGCTAATGCTTGGTACTGTGAGTCATGAGTTGGTGGCAGATAATTTGGAATTTCTAATACATGGAAATGAGTGAAACGCAGGACATAAATGTGGATTGTAATCCTAACTGTGTAGTTTGGATTATGAAAATCCAATAATTAAGCTGGTAAAGTGTAAATATCGAGGTTACTCACTTTTACTGCCCTCTTTGCATTTTTATACTATAACTTAGAGTACTTAAAAATGTTTAAAAAAGCACTCATCCTCCTTTTAGCAGAACTCTTTCATGCATGCATAAAATATTTATTTCCAAGAACACATAATACAATGTGTTGTTTCATACATTCCAAAATTGTAGTTGCATAGTTACTAAAGTTACGTAAAAGTTCGTAATAAGTTATTACAGGTTTGAGCAGGTGCCGATCAACTCAAACATTAATGATCACAGTGAGCTGCCAGAAGTTTCATAATTATACATGTTGCTAATTGAAAAATAATACAGTGAATAATATTATAGGACGATTATAATCTAGGTTAAATTTGAATTTTCAAAGTTAATAGCTATAATAACATGAAAATCGGACATTACACCATAAAAACAAGCAATGTTGCATAAATCATTATTTTATAAATAAATGAAATAAATTATACATCTGAAAAAATATCTCTCATACAGAAAGTTAGAGTGAATTACATATGACTAGAGAAAAAATTTGCATCACAGAATGACAAGAAATAATGGTTAGATTTTGGACAATAAAAGAAATAAGGTGTTTACAGAACATCTAATAAAGTTATCCTTCATGCTTTTGTTAATTTTTAATACCCTTAAAGAGTTAGTGAATAATACTTTTTTACTTTTTTTTTTTTAAAAACCTGAAATACCTTTATTTTAAAATATCAAAATTTAAGATAAGGAATGAAAATAACCTTTGAAAATATTGAGTTAACAAACACTAAAGTAGAATATTGTTTAGAAATTTAAGAATTGGAATTTCATTCAGGTCTACATATTAGGTATAAAAGTTATGAGTTAAAGGCAGAATCTAATTTCAAAATAAACCAGAATTGTAGAGCAAAAACTAGTATATCTGAGAATCTAAAATATAAAATAGGTTTCCTAGACTAATTCCGATAATGATAACCTAATCAGGATAATCTTGTACCGAGTAGATCAAACTAGAGTATCCTGAAGCCTCTTAAAAGAAACGACTTTATTCTCTCACTCACAGGACAAAATAACTATCAAGGAAAACAGAGCTTTCAGGCCAAACTAGTTCTTATAAATACACTTCAAATAAGGTACTTAAAAAAAGGGCTGCATGTAATACACAAACTAAAAATATTGGGTATTTATTATACTATATCCTCAAGAATAAAAACATAATTGAACAGTAGCTTTAAATGTTTACAACTTGACAAATATTACTTTTAACTTTAAAAGATACAGATTACTTTTAAAGATACAGATTACTTTTAAAGGAATACTTACAACCATCTTTTTCTTATAATCGGGATTTGAGTTTAGTAGTTCTTCAACAACATCCAAATGGTTGCATTGACAGGCCAAAAGGAATGGTGACCCTCCATCCTAATAAAATAAGCAGTGAAATGTGTATTATATTTGTCATAATATAAGAATATAAATAAACTTCATAACACCTAATTGTAATTGTAAAAAAATATCAATGTCATGTGCCCTGGAGATTTGGAAATTAAATCATTGTCATTTTTAAACCAAAAATGCAGAATTTTAACTAGAACCAACTCATCCCTTTGAAAAAATCTGTTGTTTGGCATACTCAGGAAATGCTGATTAAATTTCTTTTAGGTTTTATGGAATGAGTTTTATTTATAGGTTGATTTTCATCAACAAAGTCATAACACAAAAAATATTTTTAGACAAAAATCAATTATAAAAAAAAAAAAAAAAAAACATTTTTACAATATAAATAGATGTGTATTATTCACAAGAATCCAGTATTATTAAAATAATAAACAGTAGATTGCACAAGTCCTCTAAGGAACAAACTATGTAGTAATTACATTAATTTACACTACAGTAGACTCCTCCTTAACAGGTCTAACTGGGACCGAGGACAAAATGGTTAAGCGAAAATTCGATTAAAATAGAGAATTTTGAAAACAGAAAGCCAATTGGATGGGATGCTTGTTTTTCAGAGTACAAAATTAAAAATTTAACAAACGAATTAAACTACTATTTCAAAAATTTCAATATTATACATCACATATCAGTAAAAAGAATCTTTAAAGAAATCTGTGTTCTTTTATAGGCATGAGATTAGATAACTTGCAGCTTAGTTCAGCCAATTTTAATAAAAGCACCACATCAACAGAGGAAACCAATGCTCTACATAACATAGAGCTGTTTCCAATGCTCTTAATGTGACATGAGGAATGGGATATTGTTATTGTTATCCCCAGTGTTGACACATCAGTGACGACTTTGATGATGTTGTCATCCAACTAAAACTAAGTCTTGCTGGAGATCTTTGTCAAAGCTCAGCCATTGCTTCACATTTTTGGAATTGATGTTTTTACACGTATTAAGATTTTTAAATGTTGATACAAAGTTAACTGCCGAAACGTTTATGGAAAGACTGAATTGAAAAGCATACACAGAACTGTAACAATACAAGGGGAAAATATTTCTTTTTTAAGACTTTAAACTATACTTTATTTTTGCCTTTCAGTTATAATCCGACTAAACGGTTTCTGGTTAAGCAAGGTTTTAATTTATATGGAACCTTCAAATTTTTAATATGAATAAATAATTTAAGCATTTTTTTTCTCAAAATGCTCCCTTTACCTTTGTTAGCTCTAACTTCAATATAGCCTTTGTAATAAGTTGTACTAAACACAATATCCCTAAGTAACATTTTTTTTCTCATACTTATATTTACAGTTAAATGTGTGTGTGAACAAAATTTCATTCAATTCATCTTCATATAAATTATTTCCATATTATTCAACTTTTAAAATTTTGGATATACAGACATCAAAGTGATTCAATAACTGTCACAGATTTTACTCTTTTGGGATACAAAACACTAAAATACGCTTAATTTTTTTAAACATAATAGCATTTCAAACCGACAACTATTTAAAATATTTTTTTTTTTTTTAGTTTTTCTTTCAACTCTAATTACAAATACTAACACATTTTTATGATGTGTTAAATACTAATAAATAGTTTTCATTTAAGATAAATTATTAATTTCACTTTATTTCTGACAGACATTAAAAATAGGCGGATTACAAATAAAAATTTGAATAATACTAACCATTCCACAGGCTTCAAAATTAGCCCCATACTTTAATAAAAGCTTCACAATTCCAAAGTAACCACCTTGTGCAGCATAACAAAGACTATTTGTCCCAGTCTAAAATATAAGCAGAGAAAAGTTCAAGCACTTTTTAACTTCATGTAAGAGAAGTAGGACCCTTTAACTAAAACAAGATGTTACTTAAGGCATGACTTCCAGTTTTTACAAGAAAAAGAATTATTTAACACGTTTGAGTGCCATCGATGACTGACACTGAACTTTACACTTAGGCCGTGTCAACCACCGTTGGCTGACAGTGTAAAGTATGATATAAAACTAAATTTTTTTCATTGTTTTAAGTAATTACTGAAAGTTGATTTAAAATTTACTAAATTTTCATTTAATACAGGATCATTAAGAAATTTTAATGGATTTTATTGAAACACTGTAAACATGAAAAAAACAGTTGTCCTTCGCAGGTATCACAAAATGTGACAACTTGTTTAGTAATTTTTCTAGCCATTGGTCTAGTACATTGTGTCACATTTTTTAATAACATATTGCTTTGTTGTAAAAGGAACCCTGGCCGCGAGCTGAACGATAAACAAGACAAAACAGACTTGATGAATAACGTGTTGAATGAATGTCTATAAGCATTTCATTCTAAACGTAAACATCTTCTACTGCGATAAGAAACAATTGTAATAATATATTTCTACAGCAGTATCGAGTAAATTTCAATCTGTTAGTAGAGCGCTTTGCATTGCTACACCACTTTTAAGCAGTGTGCATGGCTTGATGGAGATTTCCTTAAGAATTTGTGTGGCACTCAATGTGTTAATTGAAATTGATATGCTAAATTGATTCTTGTACAACAATACAATAATTTACATAAAACTTGGTAAAAAACATAATATAAAATGACTTTCGAATCTCCAAAGTTATTGCATTAAGAGTCATTAAGCTCACTGAGTAGATGCAAATCAATTTAATACACAAATATGAAAGGGAGGTATATTACTAAGCAGCACAAAAACAGCTCAAAAGATATTTAAGAAAGTTTCATAAAATATATAACACTCCATAGTGGAAAATAGTAAATAAAGTATTAAAATTTGTTTTGGAGATCAAAATTTAAAGAGAAATTGAAATATTCTAGACAGTTTAAATAAAGCAATTAACACTTTAAAACTGATTAAAAGAGCTACAAGTGAAATTAAAATTAGTCGGGATGATCATTAGAGAGAAACTTTATTAATAATAAATACAGATTTTTTTATTAATTACTTATTAAACTCTAAACCTGAATTCGTATGATATGAAGTTGAAGTGATTGGTTATGAGAAAACAAAATCACCTTTGGTGAAGGAATTTAGAAGCTTTCCAATTAGCCTATTGAACATAACTTTATACAGTTTTTTAGAATAGAAAAACTTGATAAAAATATTTTAATACTGATAGCAGAGATGCCAACTTTTTAACTAATTTTTGGTAGTTTTTATGGATTTGTACTTCTTTTTAAGGTTTACTCATGGCCAGAAATCTGACATTACGATGAATGAATACAATATACAATTGCGACCATCACATCATTACATTAGCGTAACACTCAGTAAAAACAATGTAAATCTTGGCAAGAGCAAAAGTATTGACAAAAGACAAAATATTTTGCGTAGGTCTTTTCCATAGGTTTCAGAGAACATCCATAAAACCATAAAAATCTGTAAAAACTACGGCAAATCTGCAATATACAAAAACAGAAAAAAAAGTAAATTCCTAAATATTGCAGAAAATCCGTAGAAAACTTGGCATCTCAAAGATTGGTAAAGTTAATATGCAATGATTTGGTAATGCTTCCAGAGTTCATCCTAGGCATTTTTCGAGGGGCGGCGCACCCTGCCTGCCCTTTTTCTATAAAAATAGCGCCCTTCCTGTTCTTTTTCAGAAAAAATTTCATCCTGAAAGAATTCGAAAAACTTTCGTTTTTTCCCCTCCCAACAGTACGCAATATGTGGATCACCCCTACTGAAATCGGCTGTTGAGCATGCGCATTCATGTTCAAAAGCTCAACGTATATATCAGGGACTGAAACCATTGAGTAGATGCTATATAACGCGCTTCATTAGTAGGTGGATTGTAGGGCGCCGTCTTACAATTTCCCAAGTGCACATTAGTAAACTCTGATGGCCATTTCGTACGTGTTTTGATTAAGTGTATTTCGCTGGATTTTTTACCATGCCTCCTTCAAAATAGTGAAGAAAGGAATTTGAAAGACTTGAATAACTTAGTTAAAGGTTTATAACTATCAAATGTTTACACTAAGAATTTAAAAAGAATATTTCCGTTTGAACACGCGTAATCGCGATGACCTCCTGTTAAATTTAGGGGGTGTTTTGGTAATTTGCCTGTTACCAATTAATTTCTAAACATCCGTTTCATAAGAAAAAATTAAACATAACAGGAATGCAACCAAAATCCCAGATTATTTCCGATTTTTAAAAAAATAAAACTTCTATTATAGCTTACATAACGGCATGCACGCCAAAAAAATCTCCGTTTTGACGATAAATTTGATCCGATTTTGAAAATAAAAAAATGCAAAAATTTCAGGACATAGTCCAAGTTCTTTAGTCGAAATACTCCTTGTGATATCCCACAATGAATAATGTTAAATTTAGAGAAACTCTTTTCTCTATCTCACAATAGCAAAACTAAGAGATGAAGTTTAAGGTTGATTCATTCAAACTTTAGAAAATTTTGGAAGAGTGAAAAGTTCTTATCTTAACACATTTTCATTATACTAAAACAGTGTTATCTTAATTTTACTGTATTATAAATTGATAATTTTATAAAAATTACTATTTGATGAAAATTTTACTGCGTATATTGCACTTTAATTTTAATAATTTTCTCAATATCATTCCAGCAGAATTAGGACTGAAGCATTTTATTAGTATTTTGATATCTTTTAAGTTTCTGAGCGAGTCTTTGATTCACAGATTTTTGCGTTATAATTTTTTTTCTTCAGAATATTGAAAATTATTTATCGTGGTAGAAAAGTATAACAATATTGAAATTGTGGCAGAAAACGCGTATTTCTGCAATTTGCCATAAAAGTGCCCTCGTAAACAGGAAGTGCCCTTTTTTTGGAAAATAGCACCCTGCCCTTTTTCATTTCTAGGATGAACTCTGATGCTTCAATCATAATTAAATCCATCAAGGATTTGAAAGTAATCTATAGAAAGGCAACTATCAACTGACAAACTACAGTCAATTATTGCTTAATTGGTTAAATATTAACCGATTAAACAAGAATTGAATATTATAGAAATTTCATAGCTAAATGTGGGTCAGCCAGTTTGCTAATAAAAGTATAAATCAAAGCTGAATACCAATAATATACTTAGCTTAGATAACATATGTATATTTACCATTCTTTGGGCTGAAGGGTCAGCCCCATTTTCAAGTAACAATTTAGCACAATCATAGTGATTATACCTGCTTGCCAAAATTAGAGCTGTTGTTGATTCCTAAAAATAATTAAAAAAAGCCACTGTACACACTGTTTTGTAATTACATGTACTTTTATAAGTATTTTATTTTCAAGTTTTCATATATTTACTTGTATTTTCTATAATGTCATCTTTCATTAGTTATTCTTGCATTTCAAAATGGCTTTTGTGATGGATTCAAAAGAGTGTGAGTTTGAGGGCAGTGAATTTGAAATCTTTCAGTCAAAAGACTAAAATTTGGATTTAGCTGAAGATGAAATTTATTCCGAGAGTATTCGGAACTAGTAAGTACTTAAAATATTATTTGTGAACCTAAGTTTTCAATTGGGTTGCACATAATGCAGCTAACTATTCAAAACCATACTAACTTTATAGGGGAAAGTAGACTAATGGGAATTTTTTTACAAATTCTAAGAAATTATTTTCTACGGTTACAACTTTGAAACATCCAGAATAACACCTTGAAACATTTTAAGACACTTTAAAAAATAAATATGATACTAATAACTCATGCATTATTTTCATAAACCAATTTAAATTGTAAGAAAAACGTCCTACTCTTCCCTTTTGTGAGGGTGGGATGGAACATGTTCTATTTAAAGTTAAAATTCCCTCATAATTTCTACAAATATTATGAAAAATTGAAAAAGACAGTTTTTCACTCTTCTTCCTAAGGTTTCTTGAATATTATGCCCTTTATTTTGCACTAATTTTGAGAAATCAAATAAAACAAAAAATGTGTGTATTTGATTAGTTCCGATGACCGTCTTTCATGAATGTAACTAAACAATAATGTCTTCTTGGTCAATGATAAAACAATTAGTTTATTAAGGTTAGATAAAGAATAAGTATTCCTCATAAAGGTTATTTTAAAGCTTTCCGATTCCATATCATCCTCTTTTCTCTTGAATCTAACAACATAGAGTACAACAAATTTCTTGTGTGAAAATTAACAACAAACTTATTTAAAACAATATATTGAGTTAACTATCTACCAATTTATCTCTTGTATATTTTTAGGCACATTTATTTACATTAATATCAATATTATCATTGGAAGTGTCATGAACGGATATAAATGATTCTTCATGTGTTGTGTTGACATCAATCTGACACTTCCTATTTTTTGTATTCTTGTTTGCCTTACTTGCCTTGAATACTTTATTTGATTTGTTACACAATTCAATTAAAACAGATAATCTTGCACAGATAAAATACTGAAAAACTTGTGAAGTCAGCATAATTATTTGATTGGACGTATCATAGGGAAACTTAGAATATATCCTATCACTAGGTCTGGGCGATTTAGAGATTTCTTAAATCGATTTATTATCAGTCTAACATCGTGATTTAGTGATAAATCAATTTAAAGCCGCTATAGAATATGTCCCTATCTTGTCCCCCCCCCCCCCTCCTTTAACACCCACCCGTAATTACACTTACTTTTTATTTTTAGCAAAATAACTTCAAAAGAAGCGAAATAATGTTAAAATATGATTGGTTGTAGCTTTTAGTTTCAGAAAAAACATGATTTTAAAGGATATTTTTGGTTATGAAAAGGATGAAAATGAATTTGAAATATCTAACGTTTAATCTTGGGAGATCGTTCAGGTATCGACAAATTAATTCCAAAATAATAATAATCGAAATATAAACATTTCCCAAAAGTTATTAATTCGCACGTAAACTAAAATCCGATGTACTAAGATCGAAAATTTCAACTTTAATTGATTGAGAAATCGAGCGTGCGTTCTCCATGAATGAACTTCTCCGTAAATCAGAAATGGTGTTGATTTAGCAAGCAGGGCGTATGTGCTGCTTAAATCGAATTCTGGAGTGCGGATCAATATTTGGAACATCGCGGATGTCGGCGTTGTATCGATGTAGTGCGTTACATCGGAATTTCAATATTTCACAAACGATGTTAGCTCTAAATCGCATTGTTAGTATTAGTACTAAATCGATATTTGCATTACATCGATATAAAACACAGTCCTACCTATCACTCTCTTAGTCATGGTGTCCCATCCTTCCCTAAACATAACATTTCAGTAAAATAGCTTATTGATAGAAACATGCTGATTTTAGCAGGGTTGGCATGCTTTTTGGTTTAAACCACGGTTTCAACCAAATGTTTTTTTTTCTCAAAAAAACTAATTGTTTTTTTTAAAGAATAATTAAAAATTGTATTTTTATTTGTTTATTTAAAATTAAATTTTTTAAATTATTTGTTGTTGTAACTAACTTTTTTTAAATAAATCTTGTAATGAAAGACTATTAAAGTTTTAGTATCAACAATAAGTTTTTATATTAATCTAATAGATTTATTAATGTTTTATAATTATTCAAAATTATTAATTAAAATTAAATTATAGGCCGCATTTTAAATTTGCTTCTGAAATAGAGGTTTTGTGCTTTAATAACTTATTTTTAAACCTTAAAAATATCATTTTATACAACTTATCATCATTACTGATGAATCTAAGAGCAATTCCATGTTCCATGATTAATTCCATGTAGATGGAACAAACAATTGCTATTGTATTATATTGTATACATTAAATTAAAAAAAAAAATTATCACTAATTATAATATTAATATTTAATATGATTTGAATGTCCACATAAAAAATAGCAATTGTTTATTTATTTAGGTTAAATTATTCTCAGAAGGAATATTTTTTGTTATTTGAACATTAATTATTCT
The DNA here is from genome assembly GCA_963978545.1 of Linyphia triangularis. Lineage (NCBI taxonomy): Eukaryota > Metazoa > Arthropoda > Arachnida > Araneae > Linyphiidae > Linyphia > Linyphia triangularis. The sequence goes on from OZ021730.1 coordinate 36,161,280, forward strand.
AGTTGATAGTCTAGTATGATAACATGTTTTCTCTACATAACACAAGAGTCAAAAATGAAAAGTAAAATTTCTTTTGGGTATAATCGCTGGTGTCCTATCCCTCCCATTCTATCCTAATGATTAAAAAAACTGCAAATTTTTGTTTATAACAAATGAATGTTCAGTTATTTCTAAAAGATGCATTTCTTTAGCTTACATGTTTAAATATAATTGCTGCACTTAAACTTTATCCATTTTTAATGTTAAAGTTTACTTTCCATTTTGTTAGTTAATGTGTGCAGCTAACTGGTATTTAGTGCGCTTGATATCAAAAGTTAATTAGACCCCTACAATGCTTTTGATACAACCATGAGTAACTTTTCAAAACTAAGTTGTAGATAAATATTGATGGTAAAATCTTAGATGGGCCCACCTCTTGGCGACTTATTTGAAATCTCGCCAAGTTGACTACTGATTGATTGAATCAATCAATTAAAAAACGATACTTGAAGGCAAGAAATAATAATAATATTTTTTTTTAAAAAATAACACTTACCATAAAAACCTTCTCCCAAGAAATTATAAGCATAATGACGGAAACAATTAACCTTTGGGTGCTTTTTTTTTTTTTTTTTTAAATCTGAAGGGGATTTTCTATTGTTTCGAATAAAACAAATTAATACAATATTTAATTACAATGTCTTACCTCATCTGTAACATCAACAGGTATTTTAGCATCCAAGCATCTCTTTAAAATACGAGTGTCCCCTTTAAGCGCTGCTCTATGCAGCATTTGTGCTGAAGGAGCAGCAGTGTTGTCATTATTGAAAAACGTGTAGCTGGTCCCAGCTAAACCTTGAAAAGTCATTTCGTAAAAGAAAACTTTAGGCATCGAATCATGACATTGATACATTTCATAATAGTACGTTATCCAGCTTTCGATGTCAGCATTGAAATTAAAATTTGAAAACATTTGTTACGTTTTTTAAATTTTCGATCAAAACAAGAAACGGTCGAGATACGACGATTCCCGGCAAGCAAAAAGATTTTGGTAAAAGTTGGCGCATTCTCTTCAAGGTTATTTAGAAAAAAAACAAAGAGTTTTCAATGCTACTAAAAATCGTTTGGATTGGTAAATGTTGTAAACAAGAAGAAAATCACGCCCTTCAGGGCTGGACTGTGTGACATCATCACTTGAAATCTGTTCCAGAATAAGGTGGATTACATGACATCACACCACTCAAATGCTGTTTTTTATCATGTCGATTTGAAAAGTATTGTTTGGATAAAGATTCATATTAAAATTGAAACAAAATTTTCAAAGAAACGATGTTTCAAACGAAATGCTCAATGTTGTTGTCGAAAATGGTGGTTATTTTGAAACCAAATTTTTACTGTTTGTGTAACCACGTAAAAATTTTTTTTTTTTTTTTTAAGTTTTGAATTAGCAACTATAAATGATGACGACAAAGTTGTTGTGGTTTCAAACATATTCACTAATAGTTCAGCATCATCGTTTTCAGACAGAGAAGTATTAATTGTCGTTTCATTGTTAAAAGCAGGAGATGAGAATTGATTAAGTGAGAAGCGGTTCATAGATGGCGCTGTAAACCGGACGAGACCACAGAGATTTTTCGCTACTTCCGGTTGTTGTTTGATCTCCGTGTTTGTGCATACAAACTGTGTCTTTCTCAGTCTTAGTATTTATCCATAGTTATAAATTTAAATCATAATGAATAAAGTGTATTCAAGAAAGTTGGTTGGTTGGTTGTTTTCAGATTATCTGGCGCCGTCAGCAACACGAGGGCTATAATGCGCCGAAACATTCGTCATTAGACAAGCCAACATACATTTACAAACGCCCATGCCACACACGGGACTCGAACCCGCAACCTCACGGTCTAGAAGCTAGCACGCTAACCACTATACCGTTTGGTCGGCGTATTCAAGAAGGAAGTACGGGTGATGTTGCTTCGTTCCGCAATGTGTGGTATGAAAACTGGAACAAATAATGTTTCGCAGATTAAAAGCCACAGATTTCTGAAAGATGAGGACGAATTTTAATAGGCCTACATCTCTAAAATTTTCAACATAAGTAGTTATGGTCTTCTAATTGGACTTTAGAAAAACAAAATTTTAAATTTTTGGTTAGTTCGTTATTAATTAATTTTTTTAAATAATTAATATAAATTTTACAAAACAATTTAAAATAGGGCTACAGCTTTGAAATTTTCAACATAAGTAGTTGTGGGCTTCTAATTGGATTTTTATAATACAGAATTTTTTGTTGTTGTTGTTGTTATTAACAAATATTTTACAAAACGATTTCTTTTTTTTGACAAGGGGAGGCTTCCAATATTACGTAGCAATTAGATTTTAGTGAGTGAAGCGAGCTTATGCTTACGCAACAATGAACCTTTCATCGAGCAAAGCGAGCCTATGCTTGCATAGCAATGAACTTTTTACCGAGTGAAGTAAAAGCCTGTGTTTATGTGTCATTGAACTTTTCAGCGAACGAAGCGAGCTTGATTTTGCTTAGCGATGAACCTTCCTGCGAGCGAAGCGCCCAAAACTGGAACCTATATACGAATGGCAGATTTCCGCAACGCGAGGCCTCACAGCAAGTTAAAATATTGCACTTGTTAAAATTTCATAGCGAAGCACGAGTATTCAACCAGTCGTAAATATATTATTTAAGTCTGAAAATGTAAAATTATATTGCATGAGCTGAAACTTTTGAGAAAAAGAAATCTTTATTTCATCAAATTGGGTATCTAAAACAAAATTTGGTACATATAAACGTATCCAAACGAGACTTCTCGCCCATGTCTGGAATCATCAACAGACAGTTTGTTTTAAAAAAAAACATCCAATGGATTGGATAAATCGATCTATAATAAATTTCTCTTTGTATCTCATCTGAACTAAAAGCTCTAATTTTTTTAAATAGTTGCTGCTCATTTGAGTTTTTAAAAGCAAAACAATCCTTGAAACGAAATGACAAATGCATTGAAAACAAACGAAGAGACTCTGCCAGAAGTGAGTAACCGCGGAAGACGCGGGAAGTGCGCCAATCAGAGACGACTTGGGATTTGTTTCCAAACATCAACCCATGAATAGACCATGTCATTTGGTCTATCCATTTTCCTCTTCTTGCTCACACTATTAGTAGGTGCTTTCCTTGATAAAACTGTGCATTTCATCTGTTTCTTGGGCACCGTGTATAACGGGAAGTCTGGTAAAACACTAGGAACGGTACACATTTTTAGCTTCTTTACTTCAGGCCTACAACATACTTATCAGATTTAAAATGCAGACAACAGTAGAGAAAGACTTGTCATTAATTTATTGATTGGCTCTGAAAATCACTTTTAACCATTCCTTGCGTTGGTTCGTGCAACAATTAACCATGTTTGGTCTTAATTAATATAATAATTAAATAAAAATTCTATGAGGATGATATAATATCCATTTGCAAAAAATAGTAGAAATTTAAAAAAAAGGGAAAACAAATTAATCAAAAAGTGTGATAAAAAAATTATCAGAACAACAGCTAAAATAAAAAAAAATTTAAAAAATTCCACACCAAGTCAAAAAAATAGCCGGTACTTGTCCGATTGCAGCGCTACTATTCCTCCTGCACCAGAAATGAAAACTAAGAACTTGTTTCGACCATCGATGGTTTCGACTCGTTGTTACGGCCTGCTAAACAGCCAATTTTTTAGCCGAAATATATTGATAGTCATATTTAACACTTATCTTATTTTAATTAAATTAAATAAGTTACCGGTAATGAAAATATTTGAATGAACAATGAAACGTTTAATATTTCAACCATTTCTTAGGAATTCTATAGAAAGTCAAATGACAAACTGAAAAAATGTGAACTGCGGAGAGGTACAAATTATGACCACTTTAGTCACACGACACAATTCCCCTCATTACACAGAGTGGTTAAAATTAAACTGACGATACTGACAGCAGTGGCGATCCAATACAACTTTTGTGGTGGGTTTTCCTCTGAAAATGCCAACTATAAATGAAAGTTTACTGACTCATTTTACCTTCCATAATGTTGTGTGAAAATAGAACAATAAAGAGTCTATGTGTCTATTTGGATCTAAAGAAAGCGCCTTCTAATGGGCGTGAAATTTTAAACATAACTAGCAAGGCTTTCTAATTTTGAGTTTTACAACCAGAATGTTAAAATTTTAATTACATTTTTAATTAATTTTTTTTAAGTTTTTTAATACGATCAAGTGAAAAAATAGTTGACTGCCAGAACCCTTTCCAGCTGTTCGAAAAAAAATAAGGATTAAGGACTGATATCTGTTCGACAGTACAATGCAAATACATAAACTCCACTTGTATTTTGCTTTTCAGAGGATTGGGGAGGTAAGGGGATTTAAAAAAAAATAGGTTGTATTATTGCACTAACGTTGATTTGTTTGTTTCACGACACGGGGAGATGGGGGGGGGGGGGGTTAGGGGGAGTCTAATTATAAAGGTTCATGTAGCAATGATCCTTAACCAGCAAAGCGAGCTTGTGGTACGTGAAGTATCAAAAACGTTTAAAATGGGCGCTGAGAAAAAATATATATTGATTAGGAGACCAGGGCTGTTTATAAGAGTGTGGTGTGCATGCGATCACATAGATCCCAGTAGCTCAACAACGATAATCAATCCTGATATAGAGAGTTGTAAGCCGGCCGTTGTTACAGATCTTGGCTAGAGGCGTGTTGGGACATAAAATCGGCTCGGTGATTTTAGATTTATAACGGCCCAAATTTTCAATAAAATTATTAATCATCTTTTAATAGTCGAATAAATAATTATGATAATTAATTAGTTTTAATAATTACAATACTTTATTATTTAAATATTTATTTCAATAATTAAATAGTTTATTTATAAATTACTATGAATAATTGAATTGTTATAATTTGGTAGAAGGAATTGGGATTTGAATGCATTGACTTAAAAAAAAAAAAAAAAAAAAAAAAAAAAACTCTAAGCATAGAATATTGAAGCATATATTATAGCATATTGAAATAAAAATTAGAGCACTGAAAAAAGAGCTTATGTACCTGACCTATCCATTTTTTACCGACTCTGACGGTCCCGGTTGGCACCGGGCACTCTTTGAATCTTTTTCCTTCTTTGAAAGTAGATATGCCCTACCCTACCCCCCCCCCCCCACCTCCCACCCCATCTCGGAACTCACCAGGTAAGCACAGCTGTTTGGCCAATGTCGAGAACAGGGGTTCTGGAAATATTGGCCAATTCTAACCGAAATCAAATCATTCCAAAATACACGACTTTTTTTACAAAAATAAACATGTCACAAGCATTACAAAATATAGTTTTTAGCCATCCCTCCTTTTTTATAAAAAAATATTTCAAGGCCAGTAGTATATATTTTATTCAGCTTTGAGCAGAATTGACACGATCAGGTGCGTGCTGACCATAGGGTTGTCTGGCACTAATGGTGAAAATTTAGAATTATCATTTCTTTGAGAACCCTGATAATTTCATATATTTATAAAAACAATCTCAAAATATTAATCCGATTAATTTTAATGCAAATCTACGCTTTTTCTTCCCAAATCAAAAGTCATGAAAAAGAACAACACACAGCCGCTACATAAATGTTGATGGCTTATTAAAATGAATTTTTTTAATGTAAAATCTGTTTACAGTTTAAACAAAAGTCCACTCAATTTTTTGTTGGCGGCCAGATCTAATTATTTTTTATTTGCTCACCAAATATTTAATCTGTTTGACATTTTCCCTCAGTACTCTTAAGAATAAAAGAAAAATAGCTGTATACTTGCCTAGGCGATAAATGGATATTTAATACCAAAAGTGCCTGAAAATAAAATTTTAAAGCTTTACTTTGTTTGCAAAACAAGGTAGTGTTGATAAGGACTGAAGAAGTTGCAATACCAAACTAAATTATGAAATGTCACCAGGGTACTTGTATATTCTCTAACTTTTGAAATTAAAAATTAAGAAAAAAAAAAAGGGGGGGGGGGAGGAAAATAACATTCCCAGAAACAGGAAGCCATATTTTAAAATTTTTTTTGAACGTAAATTTAATACACAGCTATCAATTAACATTTTATTACGATTCCCATTTTTCCCTGCATTCTAGAATGAAAAAAGTCAGGAGAGGGGGGGGGGGGGTAGATTAATAGACTGACTTACCGCAATATTTATTTTTCGTGCAGATTCAAATGGTCTTTTACTGGTGCTCCAGCATGTTTTAGGGTAACTAAGTTTCCTGCATGTGCTCTAAATTCCTTCTTTTGCTTGCAAACCTCATCAAAACAATAACTTCCACATTTAACATTTATGACATTGCAAACTTAGTCTCTTTCTTTTAGTACTATTTTTTTTTTTTTTTTAATACTAATTTAAGAATTGCCGACTATCAGTCGAATTATAAGCGAAATGGTTTGCTCACATCACACTAAACAGACACACATGATTATATACAAGAGGGACAGAACTATAGTTCTTTGAAGCAATGGTTTTGCTGACTGTAGAAAATGGTTTAAAATATAACGCTTTTTGTCCTAGAGACTCACTTCATGCTGTGATTCTGATGGCCCAGTACGTAATTTTGACTTCGCTAAAGTATTTTCACAGATGTGTGGAACGATGGGACCCCCATCAAGCTTATCTCTGAAAAAAGTCCACGGATCGATGAAAAGGGAGATATGGGGTTAAGGAATAACCTACTCGACTCTATACCGACTTGAATCTGCTTGGTGAAGAATGATCGTCATCCTGGTTTAAGAATTGCCGACTTCGAATATTATGCCTTTATCTTGTCGTGTTTTCGCACGAAATGTTTTTATAAATAGATTTTTTAATTTTCAATTGCCTATATTTTACATAATTTGTCGACTAATTTAAAAAAAAAAAAAATCACGATTTGTCGATTAAGAAAATAGTGGGAAGGTGGAGACCCCCCCCCCCCCTTCTCCCACAACCCCCCATAGGATCGGCCCTGACTCACAGTCTCGTAGCTCCGGAACAGATCCGAATGAAATTAAAAATATTTTTTACGTTGATCATGTGGACGAGAGGATTCCGACGAAAAAAATATTTGTAAACATGGCAAATAGGGGGCTCTGTAATGATGTAAAAAGCAAGATAACTGTTAAAAAATCAAAGAACCACTGAATATTTGATTTTTTACACAATTGTGTGTTCTATATGCACACCTTGCCTGTCAACAATATGCTGAAAGCCTACTACCGCGTTTGCAATGGCCGCACGTAACGTATCAGTAGGTGATGGAGACATGGTGGACAATGCTGGTTTTCAAGTCCGCTTCATAAGCTACACGTCCTTGATAAATGCGATCTTTGAAAAAACTCTACAGTAAGAAGTCCAAAGAGTTCAGATACGAGGATCTTACTGACCAGACCATATGCAAGGCGAATGTAGCGGTTTTGTTGTGCAGCAAAAGGATTGGTGGAATACCATAAGCGGCAATTCTATGTGTTCACAGCATCATATAAGTGTAAATGAGGATCGTCTGTTTATAAGATAAGCGATGGCAATACTCATCCAATTGCATTCTCGTCAGAAAACACAAGGCAAAATCAAGACGTGCAGAGTAGAGATTCAAATGTTATCCAGTCCTCGTGCTATTGAGCGGCCACTTTACAGTAGCATTTGAAGAGCTTTCAAATGCAATTGAAATTGCAACTTCCTCCACATTGGCCGGCTCAGTTACTTGTCGTCCTCTTCCCGGTGTACCATCAGAGGGTTCGTTTCGAACCATATGTATAGCTTTTAAAGTGAAATTACTCATTTGCACATTGCTTTACCAGTACAGCGCCATTTATTGGCAATATTTCAAACTATTTTTTGCCGATGGAAACCTCGACCGCATGATCTACATAACACGTATTTAAAAATTTCAATCAGATCCCTTCAGGAAGTACCCAAGGAGGAAAGAGGGGGTAACGAGGGGCCCTCCCCGTTTCGGAATTTAAAGTATTGCCGACAGGTTTTTCCAGGTTCTGCGCATAACAAAACGCTATGCATTCTGGGATTCATCCTAGCTCTTTTAGCTGTCACGGACTTTATTCTCCTTGAATTGCGTTGATATTTCTTAAGTTTTAAATAAATCTTTTTAGTATTTTAACGTTCTAATAATCAATTATGGCTTGTGTGGCCTACAAATGCAATGACAGACCTTCCAGAAAATCTGAAAATATTTCATTTCACCGGTAAAAACAATTCTGAATTTAAATTAAAATTAGTCTTATATTTTTTGTAGCATGTGGTCTCTAAGTTAATATTGTGGTAATATTAGGATTATGATTACTATTAATGCAGTGTATAAAAATTTTCAATGTCTTGTATGTATGTTTTAAATTTTGCATTTAATAAATATTATTGTTTTATTATTATTAATTTCATTTGCACATGTTAAGTAGGTATAGTGGTTGTTGATACTTTAGTCGTTGGATTTTGTATTATAGTATTGTAATAAGTTAACAAAATCTAATCAATTAGTCTAGATTTGCGTAATTTAGAAATCGAAAGTTATGCTTTTAATTAAATATACTAGTTAATGGGTTTAGGAGCCATTTTCAAAAGAATTATTTTATTTCACATTCCAATAAGAATCAAACAGTATCAATTTATATTCTAAGGATGCCAAATTTTTATCTCGAAATGCAAGCCAGGAAATAAATTACCAAATCGTTTCCAAAAAGTACGAATGACCTTCTGTATTGTAATGCAAATTTTATGTGTAATCAACCTTTGTCAAAATTGGGCAACAATGAGCCGACTGCATATGTATATTGTTACGAATTTTGTATATTTGTAAATATTTCGTAGTGTTAATTTTGTAAATAGATAAATTTCTGTACATTTCGCATAAGGCAATGCAATGGTTTGTTTCTCGGCAATATGAGTATTATCGCCTGATAACGAGTTTTACAGAGGTAACTCTGGGAAGCGAGTTTCAAGGGGCAGGGCATTTAACATTATGGTAATGGGAATCTCGCCAAATTGGCGAGATAGAGCCAAGTTGGCGATGGTTTTGGCGACTAATTTTTGTCGCCAAATTTGGCGAGAAATCGCCAAATGTCGCCAAACTTGGCGACCATTTGGCGACATTTTCGGTACATGTACATGTATCCCATATACATGTATAAGGACTTTTCGACTATAATCCGGAAAGTTCTCCAAATTTCTCTCTCTAGAAGGTTCGTGAAGATTCGCAGCCTCCCCTATATAAACCCGGCCGTGAGTGAGTTAGTTAGTTAGTTGTTGACTGTTTTTGAGTCACGGAGCTAGTTGTTAGCTGACTGAAGTTAGTTGATTTTGAATCACTGAGTTAGTTGTCTCTCAACGTTCATTGTGAGAGCTGTATTCCTGACTGAGTAGTTGACTGATTTTGAGTCACGGAGCTAGTTGTTAGCTGAGTCCGATAGTTGACTGAAGTTAGTTCTTGAATTTTGAGTCACTGAGTTAGTTGACTGGAGATACTGAGCATTCTAAAGCGAACTGTTTTGCATTGTCTTTTGCAGTGATTTAGCAGTTGTTTGTCAAGTTTTTAACTGCTGTTTTGTGCTCTGTTGTAATGAAAAGAGCTGTATTGTGTCTACTAGAACGAAAAGTTCTGGAGCTGTAAGAGAACTGTGAAGAGTTATTTTGGAATAAATTTCTGCAAGTTTTGATCTGCTTTGGCGTCAAATCTTTCGAACCCATACAACGCAACAACTGGTGTCAGAAGTGGGGTTTGATGCCGATTACCAGAGCAATGGCGGAGCAAGATGAAAAATTTCAACAGCTTTTTGCTCTCATGCAAGAAATGATGAAAAGTCAAGAAGAATTGCTGGAAGAAATGAAAGCTAGTCAAGAAGAATGGCTGGAAGAAATGAAAGCTAGTCAAGAAAAATGGCTGGAAGAAATGAAAGCTAGTCGAGAAGAATGGCTGGAAGAAATGAAAGCTAGTCAAGAAGAAATAAAAGCGAACCAAGAACAAGTGAAAGCGAGCCAAGAACAAATGAAAGCGAGCCAAGAACAGATGAAGAAAGAAATATCCGAATGGCGAGAAAAAAAGAAAGCTAGCCAAGATGAGATGAAGAAAGAGATTTTCTCTGGTCAAGAAGAGATGAAGAAAAAGATTCTCTCTGGCCAAGAGGAAATGCAGAAGAATAATGCTGCGATCTGTGCTGGACAGGAGGATTTAATGGAGTCTTCGAATGCGACACCAACTTGGAAGGACATTTCCATCTGAAGTCCTACGACAAAGCAATATTGGGCCCTCTGGGACTCTGACCATAATCGAAACGACCTGTTGTACTGGAAGATCGAATTTGATGATGGAAAGACATCCCGATGGCAGCTAGTTCTTCCAAGATCCCGAATCCCAGACGTTCTTAAAGGACTTCATAGCAGTCCAATTGGAGGCCACTATGGAATAATGAAGAGATTACAAAGAGTTCGAGAGCGGTACTACTGGAGTAAGGCGAGGGCTGATGTGGAGAAGTGGTGCCGATCCGTCTGGAAAGAACCGAAGAAACGCAGTCGAGGAAAACTGCAACGTTACAACGTGGGAGCTCCTTTTGAACGGATTGCGTTTGACATTTTGGGACAACTACCACGATCTGCTGACGGCAACAGATACATCCTTGTTGTCATGGATTATTTTACGAAGTGGCCCGAAGCGTATCCTATCCCTGATCAAGAGGCTACCACCGTTGCAGAGGTAATGGTTCAGAGCTGGATTTCGAGATTTGGAGTGCCTCTTCAGTTACACTCTGATCAAGAAAGAAATTTTACCTCTGCTGTAATGAAAGGACTTTGTGATCTACTTGGCATTGACAAAACACAGACGACGCCTTTACACCCACAGTCGGATGGCATGGTGGAGAGGTTTAACAGAACCATCCCCAATAACCTCTGACTGATGGTTTCAAGAAACCAACAGGACTGGGATCAGAAGTTACCTTTGTTTCTTCTGGCCTATCGCAGCGCTATCCACGAGACTACCGGCTATTCCCCATCCCAGATGCTCTTCGGTCGTAACCTTCGTCTGCCTTGTGATCTGTTGTTTGGACTCCCTCCGGATGCACCTTCATCGCCAGAGGAGTACGTCGAGGATCTTGAGGAACGGTTTGAAGATGTTCATAATTTTGCCCGAGAGCGAATCAACTTGGCGACGGATAAGATGAAGACCAGATACGACACGAAGGCTACAGGACATCAATTCCACGAAGGTGACAAGGTTTGGTTCTGGAAACCGAAACGACAGAAAGGACTCTCTCCCAAACTTCAGTCTCATTGGGATGGTCCTTACTCAGTCCTCAACCGGCTGAATGATGTCGTGGTCCGAATACGTAAGTCACCAAATTCTAAATCTAGAGTCGTTCATTACGACAGGTTAGCCCCTTGCTATGGCCATAGTTTGTAATCCCCGTAGTTTGTAATCGCCATAGTTTGTAATCCCCATAATTTTTAATCCCCCTTATGTATAAAGTGTATATAGTCATTAAGTTGGTTGGTTGGTTGTATTCAGATTATCTGGCGCCGTCAGCAACACGAGGGCTATAATGCGCCGAAACATTTCGTCATTTAACAAACCAACATACATTTACAAACACCCATGCCTACACGGGACTCGAACCCGCAACCTCGCGGTCTAGAAGCCAGCACGCTAACCACTATACCGTTTGGTCGGCTATATAGTCATTAAGACCATGATCACATGTGTATATAAATTTTTACGTTTATTGTTTATTTACTGGTTTACTTAATTATTTATTTATTTATTCAGTAATGTTTCTGTCTTTAAATTAGTAAGTTTAGTAAGTTTTATAATTTAGTTATGAACACAGAGTGTTTACTATTGCATTGAAAGTGAGCCTTCTTTCCGGGAACTGTACTGCCCGGGACGTGCAGACCTTGGGAGAGGGGCAATGTTACGAATTTTGTATATTTGTAAATATTCCGTAGTGTTAATTTTGTAAATAGATAAATTTCTGTACATTTCGCATAAGGCAATACAATGGTTTGTTTCCCGGCAATATGAGTGTTATCGCCTGATAACGAGTTTTACAGAGGTAACTCTGGGAAGCGAGTTTCAAGGGGCAGGGCATTTAACATTATGGTAATGGGAATCTCGCCAAATTGGCGAGATAGAGCCAAGTTGGCGATGGTTTTGGTGACTAATTTTTGTCGCCAAATTTGGCGATAAATCGCCAAATGTCGCCAAACTTGGCGACCATTTGGCGACATTTTCGGTACATGTATATAGGACTTTTTTACTACATTCTGGAAAGTTCTCCAAATGTCTCTCTCTAGAAGGTTCGTGAAGATTCGCAGCCTCCCCTATATAAACCCGGCCGTGAGTGAGTTAGTTAGTTAGTTGTTGACTGTTTTTGAGTCACGGAGCTAGTTGTTAGCTGACTGAAGTTAGTTGATTTTGAATCACTGAGTTAGCTGTCTCTCAACGTTCATTGTGAGAGCTGTATTCCTGACTGAGTAGTTGACTGATTTTGAGTCACGGAGCTAGTTGTTAGCTGAGTCCGATAGTTGATAGCTGGGAAACAAACCAAGACGAACCATTGCACTGCCTTACGCGAGATGAACATACATTTTACTATTTACAAAATTAACACTACGAAATATTTACAAATATACAAAAATTCGTAACAATATAAATAATCGTAATTTGTAAGATCCCCCGAAATGAAACTGTACTCAGCCAACAGCGCTTCCTACAATAAAAATTGTCACTGATAAAAAAATAAACTGTCATAGATACTAGTTGGGTTCAGAAACGATAAATAAGTCTTGATAAAATTAAAATAAAAAAAAAATCCCTATGCAAATAAAGATATATGGGATTTTAAGGAATGTAGACAATTGGCAACAATATGCATTTCAGGGTTCAATGATTGAAAAATACATTTCTTAAAGTTCAAATACAATCAAACCATGATAACGCGAAGTCGATGGAGCTGCTGAAATCATTCACCGAATTTGGTGTCAAACGAAAAAATTAACGATAAGTTTTGAGTAAGGAGAACTGCTTTTACTTCACGTTAAACGAGATTTCATGTTAAGCGATTTCGCGTTAACGTTGTTTGACTGTAATATCGAAATCATTAATATGCTAGAGATTTATTGACATAATAAAATTTCGTTGACAATCTTGACAGTAAAAATTTTTATCAAATATTCAGGTTCATATCTACTGTCTTTATTTTAGGCCAAGATGTAAATTTTCATAGTGTTACTGCTGAATCGCTCTTCCATTCCAGCACTTCCGGTTGAATTTTATTTTGTTCTTGTGTATGGAATCTTATTAATCTTATCGAGATCTTATCTGGTATTTTAAATACGCCTGCAACATTTACAGTTTGGGCTAGCGGGAGTGCACATTCTTTTTGTCTTTCTGGAACTTGCTATCGTAAATTCTGTTGGTTGATTTTTATGGGAACCATTATGTACAAGATCTGTCATTTTTAAGTACTTTATATTAACTTCGACTTTGTGTGTTTGTTTATTGGTGGAATCTGCAGAGGTCTAATTAATCCTATTGCCGTCATCCAATCGGGCTGAAACTTGGTAGATGGGTTCGATGTCAATGACAATGCAATCTATCAAATTTTGGGGCTGTTACTGTGAATAAAATGTCGCTTATATTGAATACTAATAAACCAATTTGCCGTCATTCAATCGCATTAAAATGGATTATTGTTAAAATTCTTTCCTCTTGACAAAATTGTTTTAGTAAATAATTAATAAAATTACTTAAATCATAATAAATAATTTATATTTAGATGTTCGAGGGTAAATTAACGTTCATTTTTGGCAAATAAATTTTGAAACTTAGTTTGCCGCATATTTTGTTGTAGAAATGTTTGTGATATCGGTGATGTGTTAATGAATATAAAAATTGACAATGCACATGAAGGATTTTTCTAATTATTTATATAGTACTTGACTGCAGCAATTTTAGTGTTTCTTGGGAATGGTAACCTCAGACAGAGTGGAAAACCGACAGTATGCCTTACATTAATGTAGTATAGTACATCAACGAAGGTAAAAATGCTCAGTTTTAAAATGTTTACTGCCTGAAAGATCAAATTAACAATTGCGAATGACTATTTTCCTCATTAAGAACCTAGTTATTTAGAATCTTGTAAATCATCTAATTGGTTGGTTTTTACGCTCAACCACCAAATTTTATGCACAAGGCGTAAAATCAGACATATGCAGAGGCCGCCTCGAGATAGCGCTTTCTTTCCCCAAGCGGATCAGGAACAAGCTTCATATTATATAGGGGACATAATTGAGTTATAATAGCACTGTTGGTTTCAATATATTCAGCGCAATATACGATAATGCTACTAGCACTTTTTAATTCCTACTTTCCAAGTGGTGCTCATCTATCAAAAGAGTCACTGATTATTTTACCCACAACTTATCTTATGAAGTTCTAGAAAGGAAAATGTTTAACTAATCAATAGAAATCAGGGAATGTTTTATTTTAATTTTATAAACAGCAAAATGATAGCGAGAAGACGTGATACTTAAAGTATATTGAAATTGTATATTACAATTTAATGTTAAAAGTAACTTTGCAGAATGAAGACTTTCATCGACAAAAAATATTAAACTATAAATTTTATAGTCAATAATCAATATTCTTCCATCAACATTATTACTGGGAAAAGAAAGCCAGAGAAAAAAAAGTTACAGAATTACTTACAATCTCTCTTTTCAATCGTATTACCACCTTTACAAATGAAAAGTGATCACGAGCAGCACCACCACTACCACCATCACGAGCACTGTTCACGGTAGAGGTAGTGGAGGCGCTGCAGTATCCACTTTTCATTTGGGCCACCCAAATAGATTGTTTTCTCAGATCATTAAAAAAATCTCACTTATACACCAGAGAAAATCTAAGTGCAAGTTACGAGTTTTCAAGATTATTATTTATGCATTTAAAGAAAAAGTTATGCTAAAACTAAATTTTGGTAACTTTAATTAAGATTCAGTTTGTTTGGAAAGGAAAAATTGGTTATTTCTCCGCACTGGCTATTTTAAATTAACTGAAGTAGTAAATAACTTTATGCCATATTACCAAACAATCGGATAGCAAACTATAAGTGCTATTTAGTATTATAAATTGTACTTGTATTACCCTACAGTTTTAAAGCTACAAAAATAGTAGTGATATTTTCTATACAAAAACCCAACTAATTATTCATTTTCAAGTGGATAATTGAGGACTAGAAATAGAAAACGACCCAAGTCCAAAAAAGAAAAATGTTCAGGAGAGTCGAAAAATGAAAAACATTCGCATTGGTACTTAAGGCAATGTCTAAGTACCAGATTGAATTTAAACTATTTTCTACTGAGGTTCGCACTTTGGGAGTTCTCCAGTTTGTTTAGCTTGGTCTTAAGAACATTTTTCCGCAAAAAGAGATTTTCGACTTTTTTGGTACTTAGGTCGTTTTCCATTTCTAGTTGCGAGGAGGTTTTAAGGCGCCAGTTGTTTATAAATGTCGAGGATTGGAAATTGGGTTTATCAGATTGGGTATAAATCAGATATAAGACGTAGTAAGTTTTTAGATTTCAATTGAGCATTTTCTATTATGTTTCCTTTTTTTTTTTTTTAATTATTTTTCTAACTTGGAAGAAACAAAATATTACACTTCTGTATTTTTAAATCTTTGATATTAAACATCAGGGTATGTTTCCTTTGGGGGTATGCTTTTTTGTATGCTTCCTCAGGGTATCAGATTATGGTAAATCCTATGGGTAAATCACATTATTCTAACTCATCCATTCTGACAGCTAATTGCAAATTGTTATTCTTTTTCAAACAAAATGATTGAGCTCAAGATGGAAATAAGATACATAATTGCAACATCGAATGTTTTTTTTTTTTTTTTGCTCCCCCCCCCCTTTTTTTTTGCCTCCCCCCCTCTTTTTTTTGCTTTTCTGGCTCAGTAATTTCTGTTTAGTTAATACCAGTTTAGATAAGTCTGGTTATTTATTACTCTGAGCTACATTATAGGAACAATAGGAACTAGCGCATGAACTGATAACATTCGTTTCAGTATTTATTGCTTATAAATGATTTTTTTCCCCATTTTCGTTTAATGGTTTTCTCTGCTGACTGGTAAGTAAACAAAATGTATAATTGTTTTTTTAGTTATTTAGTACAATTTGAAAAAAGTTTATTTTCCCCCTAAGTTCCATTACAAAATTCAGCATTTGATTTCCTATTTTTTAGTATTCCTAAGTTGCTAGCGTAAAAATTACTTTTTTTTTCTTAGTTTGACGAAAATATTGAGTAGGTAGAATGATCGGAAAAAAAAAAAAATAAGTGTGAAGATCCCGGCCAATTATGTTTTGCCACCGGTGTGGATACATCTGGTCTGAACACAAATTCAACTTGGAGGAATAGTTTTTACTTGAAAACATTCGACAGGGCAATTACACAAGAAAGGGAGAAGATTTTCAATGAAAGCAGCCATACATACATTAAACTATTGATGAAAATATATTGTTGCGTGGATGGGTTCGAAAGACTTGAAGCCAAAGCACGATTAAAACTTGAAGAAATTTATTCCGATACAACTCTTCGCAGATTCTTTTACAACTCCAGAACTCTCCGTTCCAATAGACTCAGTGCAGCTATTTACACAACAATGGAGCACAAACAACAGTTAAAAACTAGATACACAAATGCTACAATCGACGAAAAAGAAAATGCAATACAGTTCACTTTTGGAACTACTCTGAAAGCTCGCTGAGAGACACATAACTCACTAACTAGATCACCCGCTCTCTTGGCCTTATATAGGAAAGCTAATCCTTCGCGAATCTTCTAGCAATAGAAATTTGCAGAATTTTCCAGATCGCAGTCAAAAAGCCCTATACAGTGATACATGGGGACCGAAAGTGTCCCCATGTGTCTGTATAGGGCTTTTGACTGCCAAATTTGGCGACCAAAATTAATCGCCAAAACTGTCGCCAACTGCGCTCTATCTCGCCAAGGGAGCGAGATTGCCATTAACCATAATGTTGAATGGCCTTTTTTTTTTTTTTTTTTTTTTTGAAAAACTCGTTTTCCAGCATTATCCATGAAGAACTTGTTTTCCAACATTAAGAGACGCATTGCAGGAAAGCGAAGTAAAAGCAAACTCTTGTACTGCCTTATGCGGAATATACATAAATTTTCCTTTTTACATAATTAATACTACGAAATGTTTACTAATATACAGAAATTGGTAACAATATTTTTCTGAGAGTAATTACTGTTTGATGATATATTTCCCTTTCGAGAATTTTTGGTGATTTTCTTAAATTTTATATTTCAGGATTTTGTAATGGGCTGTTTGCGATTTCAGACATTTAAGAGTGGACAGCTGACTTCGAACTTTTTTGCTTATTTTTGAGTGGCCAGCAAATCTGCTCAGGGCTAATTAACCCAATTTCCGTAATTCAATCGGGCTGAAACTTGACACATAGATTCGTGATCGATAAGAACGTGTTTGGGTTTATCACAAAAAGGCCGCTTTTGCACACATTACTATATTACCACTTTGTGGATCTAATTAACTCGCTTGCTGTCATCCAATCGAGTTAAAACTTAATAGAAAGTCTCGTTGTGGATGACAGTCTATTTAATTAAGTTTTTGGGGCAAAAAAAAATTTAAAAAAAATTAGTAAATAGTGCGAAATGAATGCTTTCTTCGTAGTGGTCAAAAACTATGAAATCTCGATTTGAACTCAATCACTTGCAATTTGCAACTGCACCTAAAAATTGACAATGCATAGTATAGAGGATTTATATTATAAACTTTATTTTGATTAAGTTGTATTTTGTGTCTTCTGTTCCAAACACTATCTTTTGAATACCACGAAAACTACATGGAAGATTAAAAAAAAAAAAAAAAAAAAAGTAAGATAAACTTTAATTTTTTTTCCCTTGCACAAGATTTTTTTTAACATGGTTGCGTTTTTTAGCAAATAAAATCTGCAGAGGAGATTATTTAAAAAATATATACCGTGATTTTTTTTTATCAGTGAAAATTATTGCATAATTGTTCAATGATAATTCATTAGGAATTTCAATCCGTATTTCTGAAAAATTAACGATTTAAACAATTTTCTATCAGTCTTGCACCCCCTGCAAATAATCCTGTGGGCGCCTATGCCTCAATTATTGAAACTATTTTTGAATTTTGAATGACCAAGATTTTGCAAAATATATATATATATATATATATATATATATATATATATATATATATATATATATATATATATATACTAGTTTTTAAAAAAAAAAAACTTTCTAAACTTTTAGGACCTATTGTAAATAATATAGACGGTACCTATGAGTATAAGTTACACGAGTTTTCTAAGTGGGCCTTTGAGTGAAAAATTAAATTTTAAAAATATATATTTGATAAGAGCAAGAACAAATTTCCCCCCATGTTTATACTATTTATTTCCATCAGCATCCGATATATTTTAATTCATTTCAATTTGTGCTTTTTAAATTCATTATTAAAATAAAAATTTATGCTTTCTTTGCACCCACTACTCCCTAACGAACTCAATTAAGCGGCCTAGAAAGTGACAACGTGTTTCAATACCACTCAAACACTTTCCTAAAAGTGTAATTGTTTACCAAAACATTATTTCCCTCGCAAGGGCTTGCACTCTTCAATTCTAACCCCACCAACAAATAAACCTCCCTCGGCAACCAGTTACCTCGAACGTTTTTAGTTGGAACCTTTTTGTTCTAATATTCCGGCTGATCATGTTACCGAAATGACAAAGCTGCAGAATTGGCGATGGAGAGGTTTATTAGATTGTATGCTGATGTTGTGAAAGTAGACGAAGAGGATTATTAACTCTCTTGTCTCCGTTCGGGCCCAACCGCTCCAGTTGGCTGAATCCCATACCCGCCTTGTCCCTTCACTCATAGCTCTCCCCCCCCCCCTTTCTTGACTGGACCTTGGAGGTCTGATAGCATTAGCGGCACACTACAATGCGACAGAGGACTCTCTTCACAGTGTGGGGGAGGAGGGGAGTAACAGGTGAAAGTCTGAAACACAAATGCTTTGTACTGTTCAAGAAAAGAAAAACGTCTTGAGGATATACGAGCTGTCAACCTCTACCTGGAAACCAGACAGTGAAGAGAGATAAATCACACTTAGTTTTGCAGGAGTCTATTCCCTGTCTCTCTAATTATCCCACTTGGAGGGGTGAAAATGGTTTTTCTTCTCGGGCGGAAACCCGGTCTCTAAAGGATATTCCAGAAAACTGCAATGGAAACTAAAGAGTTAAGAAAGGTCTGATAGCTCACACTAAATGGATTTGAGGTAATTCAGAACGAAAATATTGTTACAAATTTTCCACATAGGCAATGATGGCGCAGTTTTTGGTTTATTAAAATATTTATTCTCTTCAAGAGCTCACAAAAGTTATTCGAAGAACAGTGCAATCACTATCAAGCTTTAATAAAAACAACTCCGAATTCAGCGATAATTCAGGTCATGCACACTCATAGCGCTCAGCTTTCATCAAGTTCTGCTTTTCATCAAGTTCACAGCTTTCATCAAGTTTAGCTGCGGTCCAACTTATATCTGGCGAGTGAGAACCTTCTCGAAATAACCAGCCAATTCGTCGAAAAAAGAAACATCTCGAAATTTCCAAATTGCTTTAGGTGATGCCACCTTTTCCTAACCTGCATTATTGCTGTTAAAAAATAAAATAAGATAAGATAAATTACAATAGAATTTTAATATAATACTTCACTATCTACACTATATACAGAAAATTTGTGTAACAATATTTTTACTGAGAGGTAACATCCTATGAATAATACAATACAAATTTACGAGATCATTTATTGATAATTGAATTACACAGATTGATTCAACAGTAACAATATTTTTTTAAGATTACCACTTTACAACTATTTGATGGTTGAAAGGTTTTCATCGAATTGTTCAGAAAGCCGACTACCTTACATATTTTCCAGTAAAAGTAAAAATAAAATAAAATATGTTGTTTATTTTTTCACACTTAGTTTTTACACACTTAGATTTTAAAGATTAGCAACCTGAACCCACTTGAACATCACTTGGCAGTAGTTCGCAAATATCTACAGTGCCACCTGGGGGTACATAAACAATTTTTTTTTGAAGGGGTAGGGGGGGGGGTCATCTTAATTTTCTTTTAAGCATTTCGGTTGAAACGGGGTCTTTTACTCTTAAATGTAAGCTTATTATTGATTTTTTTTAAGTCATTGTAACTATTGAATCATCCTGTATTTGTCGTATTATAATTATTTTCATATGATAATTAATAATTTGTCATGGTGAATAACCATTATTAAATAATGATCATTTAGTCTAATATGATCTTCCTTTGTACATATTGTAGTGTTATATCCTTACCCCTCATTTAAGCAAAAATGTTTTCTCACCACTATTTTTGTTATAACATTTCTTGAATTTCATGTTCTTTGATACAGTCCTTTGTATTGTCAATAGATGTCGAACTGCTTTGCCCCAAGAGAGGTTTTTTCCAAAATTAAGAGCAAGAGATTATTTTCAATACAGAACGCGGCTAATAATTTTAGAAAACAGATTTTCTAAAAAATAAAAAAATCCAATGTAATTTCTCTGAAACGTTTTTAACATAAGTACCATAGGTGGTTTGGATGTAAAATGATGCGGAGTGCGAACAAAAGAAATTGTGAGCGTAAATACACGCAAAATTGACTTTCAAAATTACTTGAAGTTTGTATGCAGGGAGAAAAGAAGAGACAGTCTCATTTCAACTCAAATCAGTGAAATATGACGCTAGTAATTTTCTTTGCTCAACTTGCTCTCATTTGAGCTATGCACACAAACTCAACTTATGACTAAACTGTGGTATTATTAACATTTCGGCATCTGAATACAAAATACATCTTACAAAATTACTCCAATGGTGAATCAAATGAAAATTAATTGATTTTTAAGAAAAAGAAAACTGACAGATTGATAGAGGACTGTAAATTTACATCTGTCATGATAAATTATAGTTATCAAACACGAAATGAACACTTAAAATATATAGTTGCGGAATAAAAAAAAAATGTTACACACCATACTGCACTTTAATTTTAATTTATAATACGGTCATCTAGATTATTGTCTTTTTTTTTTGGGGGGGGGGGAGGTAAAATCCTTAGGTTGTCCCTCTGATCACATATCTTTCGAAAACTAGCACCAACTGAAGCAGCATCATGATCTTCGAATGACTGTATAAAAGAAAAACACAATCACAACATCTACATTTATTTTTCGTAATTTTAAACTTCGTCAGATTACTAGAATGTCTAGAACCAGCGTTACGAAAACCATGATTGACGTTACAGGTCAAGAGACTGACTCCTCAGTTAAAACAGCCACTAAAGACTATTTGAAGAATGAGATGAATTCTCAAATAGTTAATTTATTAAACACGCAGCAGCTTAAGAGTAATCTACAAAGTGTAAAATCTCCCTGCTCAATCCGCACAATTCTTAAATTTACACTTACGAGCAACAGTACTGAATAAAAAAAAATTATTCCTGCTTATAAATAAATAAATAAATAAATAAATAAATAAATAAATAAATAAATAAATAAATAAATAAATAAATAAATAAATAAATAAATAAATAATCTCGTAAAAGTAGCATCTAGGTAAAAAAAGAAAGATGACCGAATATCTGCAGAAATAATTGCTTGTTACATCTTCTTCGTGTATCATTCGTGTAGGCCAACAATACTCCGATATGCTTACATATATTTCAATTGTCTCGATTGCAGTTGTAACGTGATCTGATTCCACCAGTCACATATGTTTGATATTAACTTTAATTTTACAGTCTATGAATCTTATCTGAAAATATGTAATTTCTTTATCAGGTCTATATGAAATTTGAGTAGGAGACTTGAGGTAAAGCACTTAATCGCCGTAGTGTGATATAGTATTTTACCCTACGGCAGATATTAAATATTACTTTCACCAGGATTTTTATTTAAGTTTAAATTTTTACATGTTATAAAATATATATATATAAATATATATATATCATGAAACCAATTTGATTATAATTATTTCTTTTAGTTACTTGATCTCTCACTACAACTTCTAAATAGCTTATAAGCGGCTTCTGTTTGGAAAGAAGATGAAATCAATTGAATATTTCCCCCTATGCTTCGTAACAGATTGCCCAAGGCCCAAACAAACAAATTGCAACTGGTTTGAGGGAAGTTGCTAATATAGATGTGGGAGTTAGCTAGTATTGGTTTAGGATATTGGTTCAATTAATCATCGACGTTCACAAATTTTACATACTCTGGCACAAGCGCCGTATTAACGAGCAGTACATAGAAAAAGTTCATCTTTCTTTCTAATCTAAGAATGAGGAGTAGTGTTCTTTTTGTCACCAGGCGTCACCACGAGGCCTCCATCCCTCTGGTGGTGCAAATCCACATCGATCTCTGTGGTGACAGTGTGTTCTCCTTGTCACCAGGCGTCGCTACGAGGCCTCCATCCCTCTGGTGGTGCAAAACCACATAGAACTATAATGGTGACTGTTAAGCCTTCTAAGGCTTTTAGTCAATAACCAAGATTGAATTATCCAGAATTTGTAGTAGAAATTAGTGCTTTCATCTGTAGTAGAGAAGTATATACTTACTATAAGATACAGAGTATTACATTGCAATACTGAAAGATCCTTCTTAAAGACCCATACTGTCCTAACTGTCAATTTTTATAAACGAATACTGTAGATAACACAAATCCTCCTCAGTATTATAGTGTAATTGAAAGTTATGCGATGCTGCATTGCGTACCCTAAAAACTATAACAAGGCAAGCTTCGCCGATACGTACGTGCTGCCATCTCTCGGATATTTCAAGTTGTGAGCACAAAACTTTCGTCAAATTGCTTCAATTTCCAGACAGGTGCAGAGCTTTATTCTTACTTTGGAGATCGTGCTTTTTAAACAAACAAATAAGAACGTCAGATTTATTTCAGGGAAATCGTGGGAGATTTAAATAGCAGAACAAAAATGGAGGATTCTACTTAGCAAAGTAACATATTAATAATTCCAGTTAGTTCAAATTGTTCTCTTTTGTGCACAATAAATTTAGGTAAGGTTCTGAAGATTATAAAATTTTCGTTAGAGAATTTTAACATAAGGACATTTTTTGCAGTATTATAAAACTTGATGGTTTGTGTTCTTAATCGCTTGTTTTTATTTTTTCGTCTCATTCAGCAGGCTAGTTTTTATGTTAAATACAGTTTTTTTTCCCGTGAACTTTTCTTTTTTTATTACTTTGACATTGCTTGAAAGAATGTTTATCACTTGTTAGTTGTATAAATGCACTCAATTATTAAGTGTTTATTATGATTTTTTGAAATTTGACGACAATCTCAATTACCATTGCGGTTTTTTATTTGATGAATAAATAAAGCTAAATGATTATTGTCAACTGTTAGTAAATTCTTCTAAACTAGTACATTCTAAATTATATTGATTTTTGTAGTTGCAAGTCACTTTTAAATTGCATTCAATAACTAGATATTTTTTTAGTTTCCTAATGTACAGCTTCGAAGAATGCATAGAAACTTTATCGAAAACATTTTCGTCTGGAATGTGTTTCAATATTTTTGTAATTTGTAATTTTGGTAATTCTTGATGTTCGTATTTCTAACGAAATCTTACTAAAAGTTCACCAATACTGGAATATGCTGTAAAAAACCCAAATCTAATATTAGGATTCGTATTTCATTACAGGATGGAACTTTTGCTATAGAGGAACAATGTAATATTAATATTGTTTAAAAAAGTATTCATTTATATTAGTTAAAAATATGAATTAACATAAATTTGGTTGGATGTTCAAATTTTTTAAGTGAAGGTTTAATAATCTAGGCATTTTTTTTTATGAAAGATTTCTGGGAAGCCACAAAATTTAATCGCCAAGTGAAACCAAAAGAAGCGATAACCTTGCCAATATAGAAACCCTTCAATGACGTCAGTGCTCTCAAATATTTTACATTATCTCCATGGAAGCTTGCCATCTTTAACCCGAAGAATTATCTTTGCTCTACCCTCTAATACTTTTTGCTGCATTACCCAACCATGTACAGATGAGATATGCATTTTTATGAATTAGTGGAAATGTATGATTATGATTGCAATTACTTACGACGTATCTTTCTTATACAACATATTATTTTAGATAAAGTGGCGACATACATATAAATTGAGGTTTATAGAAAGTTTTTCCTTAAACTAAAAACAATTATGTTTCCAAACCCCAAGCAAACACCATTTGAAACTTTAAGCAACACAAAATCAACAACAGTGTTAGTCATGTAAACATAGTGCACAAGATATATCGATAATTTCTACTTTTTCCCTACAAGTTATTTATTGATTTTTTTAAAGTAATCAAATAGTATAAAGCAAAACATTAACAAATCTTCCAAAAGAAAGTAAGAAAATATTGCTGAAAAATACAGGATATTCCACATATTAATTTTAAAATGCAATAAAAAAAATTAAGTAATCGATGTACGAGAGTGAGATAAAATGCTTTTCTAAATGAATGAATTTTTTTAAGCCATCAAAAACATAATATCAAATGTTGCACATTGACTGCACTCTACCTTTAAAACAACAAACAATGCATAAAAACTCAAAATCATCTTTTGTTTAGTTGATATTCGATTCAAAGGCTGACTTCTTGTAACACATTAATTTAACAGATAACTTTTCATGAGTCTGGAAAGGTCAAAATCCACAACATGAGAATAAGGAGCTTAAAAAACCCGCATCATGTTGTTGAAATAATTCGCGATAGTCCGTAAGTTATTGTGTGGTGCTGCTCATAGACGTAAACATGTACGGGCAAGGCCGAACTGGATTGTAACGAGCGCTAAGGTACTCTCCAGGGTGTGACAATTTTCAAAAATCTATGGGTGCGAAGGAAACAAGTTGTTAGTTCCATTTTTTCCCACAAAACAAGAGAGCGCTGCAATCCAGCCAGATTCGAAACTGCAATATAGTGATATTAACACACTTGCCTTAAATCAATGGGATGAAATTTGGCAGATAGATTTGAGATCAATGACAATGCATTCTATCAAATTTTGGGGGCATTCTATCAAATTTCACTGTCACTAAAAGGTCGCTTTTACTTACGCTTGTATCTTCAGATACTAAAAAAAACATCTTGCCGTCATTCAATCGCCCTGAAATTTAACAGGTAGATTCGTTGTCGTTAAAGTTGCATTATATCATGTTTCGGGAGGTGTCACTGTCACTAAAAAGTCGCTTTTACGCACGCTTCTATCTTCAGTATACTAAAAAACCAACTTGCAGTCATCCAATCGCGCTGAAATTTGACAGGTAAATTCGTTGTCGATAACGTTGCATTATATAATGTTTTTTTTTTTTTTGGGGGGGGGGGGCAGGGGAGAGGGGAGTGTCACTGTCACTAAAAGGTCGCTTTTACACACTCTTCTATCTTCAGAATACTAAAAAAACAATTTGCAGTCTGCAATCTGTCTGAAATTTCACAGATAGATTAGCTGTCGATACGGTTGCATTACATACAGTTTTGGGGTTGTCACTTTCACTAAAAAGCCACTTTTACACACGCTTCTATCTTCAGAATATTAAAAAAGCAACTTGCAGTAATCCAATCGGGTTAAAATATGGCAGATAGATTCGATGTCGATAAGGTTGCATTCTATCAAGTTCTGGGGGGTGGGGGGGGGGGGGTCACTGTCACTAAAAGGTTGCTTTTACACACTTCTATCTTCAGTATGTTAAAAAACCAACTTGCGATCATCCAATCGCGCTGAAATTGAACAGGTAGGTTCGTAGTGGATAATGTTGCACTATATTATGTTTTTTTTTTTTGGAGTTGGGGGGGGGGGGGTATCACTGTCACTAGAATATTACTTTACACTCGCTTCTATCTTCAGATGATAAAAAACCCAACTTGCCGTCATCCAATTACGCTGAAATTTAACAGGTAGATTTGTTGTCGATAAGGATGCATTATATCAAGTTATGGAGGGTGTCGCTTCACTAAAAGGTCGCTTTTTCTTACTTCAATTGGCGCTTGGGATTTCTATTAATCCTATTTATCTCATCAAATCGAATTGAAATTCGACGGATAGATTCATTGTCGATACGGTTGCATTGCATCAAGTTTTGGGGGATGTCACTTTCACTAATAGACCACTTTTACACACGTTTTTATTTCCTTACTACAGACTTATCAGCTTTTACTCATGTTCTATTATCCAAATACCAAGCTCAATTAAAAAATATTTCATTTGGCAATATTTATTGACTGAAATCTATCCTATTAAGGTTGACGGAGAACTAATAAACCCACTTTCCATCATCCATTGAAGTCTAAATCTTAGCAACTAGATTTGTTGGTAAATTCCTAATGTACGTGTAGGGGTTGGTGCTATTTTAAAAGTTGACAACAAGGCCAAACCGTTGCGACTGTACACCGTTAGCCGAAAGCAAATTTCAAAATGAACACCAAAAAAAAATATCCTCTCATCCTACGCCTTCCAATTAGGGTTACCATAAAATCTCAATTGCGCATACCAGGTAAAAAAGGGCTGCCAAATGTGGGTATTTATCGCCTACAAAAAGGTACTAGGAATAGACCTATTCGTTGTGGACAACAATGTATTCAATCAAGTTTTTGGGACCAAAACGAAGTTAGTAAATAGTTCGGAATAGATCTTCTGTTCTCAGTTGTCAAACGCTATGGAAACTCGATCTGAGCTTAAGAAGTTACAATTGCGCATAAAAATTGCAATGATTGAAAAGGATTTACATAAAAAACTTTGTTTTTTTTTTGGTTTATATTATTATTTGTTAAAATGTTGTTTTTTTAGTTCCAACTGCTGGCATAAAATTGGAGTCTTTTTTTTTCTACAACAAAAACGTTGCAATCTGAAGCAAGTTTGCAATCTCTAATAGGAATTTCTGGAAATCAAGAATTCGTCTTTCTCAGAAGTTAACATTATTAATATTTTTAGCGGATATAAAACCTAAATTAGAATTAATTTTTAATCAAAAATCCTTTTTAATACTATACTTACCTTTTGATATTATATTGACTTTTAATACTACGTATGCATTGGCATATACTGCAATGCAATTCAAAGAGAAAATGATGTTTGAGTAACACTGCATTTACTAGAAGTAGGATTGGATCCCAGGTCATGTGGGGATCATGGGTAACGAGAGTGCCGATACTATCTCACGATCTGTAAGTGGACCTAGGAGCACTTGGCTCTGCCCTGACGATGCAATAAAAGCTTGTGACACTGCTCTGTCTCTCATTTGGCAGGCCATGTGGGATGTACAGACAGCTAACAAGCTGCGTTCGTTTCAGCCCTTAATTTCCGGATTCACCCCCATTCAGCAATCCCGGAAAAGGGAAGTGCTCCTGACACGTCTAAGAATAGGGCACACTCGTTTCACCCATGTCCATCTTCTGCTGGCAGAAGATGCCCCCACATGCAATTCCTGTGGAGTTATTTTTTCTGTTTTACATATTTTAAGTGAATGTACTGTTTTTAACAATATCAGACTTCGATATTTTAATACGAATCATTGTCAACGATTTTATCATCACCACCTCATCGAAATCTTTATGCTTTTTTAAAAGATGTTGGTTTTTATTAGTAATTGATTTAAGATTTTAACCATTTAACAATGTTATTTGTTCAATTGTTTTTAATCTCAAGATTAAAGAATCTTAGTTTTTAAAAGAAGTACTACTGTTTGGCGCGCAGCATGGCCCTAGTAAAGCCCTTGGGCCATAAAACCCCAACCAACCAACCAACCAAATAGAAGTTGGATTAATTGTGATTCAAAAACAAATTTGTTAAGCTACGTAAAAACTATTACAGGAACACGAAAATAGTTAAGTGGTTACCAAATTGAAATATTAAGTAAACACTATTTTTATTTTAACTGAACGAATTACAAAAACTTTAAACAGGTATTATTAGAAAATTTCAGTTTCAGCACAGTTCTTTAATATGGTAATCAATTTCAAAAGCATAAAACCATATTTTTGTTACAATATAAAATTTCTGAATATTTATGAATTAATGAATACACATTTAGTCCAGGGAATAGAGATATTTTGCCTTGCAAAAGGTTATGTAGTTCTGATTTTTTAATATATTATAAAGGTTGGTCACGTGGTTTATAAACCAAGTTTTCGACCTCCTAACCCTTGTGCGTTCTCCGTGGTGCACCAAAAACTGAACCGTTTTTCAGTTTATAAGTCATAACTCCTTACCAATACATCTTAGAAACAAACATTATATTAAAAATATGTAGAATATTAAATTTTCTACAACTTTTGTATGCAAAGTTTTTTTGTAGACCTATTATGTAAATAGTTATGTTGCATCAAAGTCAAAACTTTTTCGTAAAAATGTTACTTTTTTAAGATTTGTGTCAAGTTTTTTAATTATATCTCCATAATGGTACGTCTTAGAGAAAAAGTTTGTGAATAAAAGTTGTAGAACAATCAATTTCCTACAAGTTTTATATATTAACTTATTTTCTAGGACTAATAACAAAAGAGTTACTCTGCTTTGTGTATTTTCCAGTGGTGCACCAAAAAAAATACGTTTTTCAGTTTATAGATCATAACTTTTTTACAATGCATTTTAAAAACAAACATTAAATTTAAAAGTTGTAGAATATTAAATTTTCTAAAAATACCATTTAAAGATTCTTGTCGAGTTTTTAGATGATATCTGTAAAAGTGTATCATAAAAATTGTCGAACCTTATATTTGCTACGTTTTATATACAAAGTTATTTTATAGGACTAATAACAAAAGTGCTACTTGATAAGATTTAATATTAAAAACAGTTTCTTACTGCAAAGCCTGACAAGTTTGATAAAAAATAAAACAATATAGGTATTAAAATAATAGTGTTATAAAACAAAAAATATAAATGTTATAAAAATGTATATATCTCTATCTAACAATAGTAATATCAATAAAACTTACAATTTAGAAAACTTATAAATTTCTAAATTTAGTTTCGTTTAGCCATGAAGGCTCGGCTAGTTCCTCCGCTACTCCTTCATGTTCTGTTGGGTCGTCTTTATCGTTGTCATCAATTATAATGTCCGCTATATTATCACAGCTTTGTCCATGACAGTTTTTACATATTATGAAGCACTTGAGACCGGCCTTTCTACAACCGCAGGCATTAGTGCATCCTATATTGCACTGGCAGAAAATGTTATTGTGAATTGATTGAGGAGCTGAATCCCTGGTGATTGTAATAGGAAGAAGTCCTTTACTGTCCTTCTTCCACTCCCAGACCATAGGATTTTTCATTTGACACATCCATGTCTTTACTTGATGGTATGTGCAAAAGACATGGTGCGTAGCAGCTTCTTGGGTCGGTTGTAGCTTTGACATATTTAACTTGCTGCCAGTTGTTGATTTGGAAAATTGCTTATAAAGTAAAGCATTTAAAGATGTTGACCTGTTACCACCATAGAGAGCAACAAGAATGCTTAATGCAGCTTCAATGATGCTTGAAACACTGGCATTAGTATCTAGAAAGATCTTTGCAAATTCCTGTAATATTGGATACGACGAAGCAGCCATCATTACAACACATGTAATCCAATACTAAGTAACTACACTGAGTGGTTGATATTCTGTCGGGATGGTTGGTGATGGGGAGGGATCAGAAAGAAAGCACTAGAAACTTTTTTTCGGTTCTTCTAATCTTCTTGCTTGAATTCGGCTGTGGCAAATCTCAATCAACAGTATATGGAGTTTTCATGGAAACTGAGATTTTAAAAGAATTCCTTTTTATGGTCACTTATGCCACCGAACTTGAGATTTTTCTATTCTATCTCAAAAGATCTGTACCCCACGTGGTTTAGAATTAGACACTTGAATGCAGTCTATTTCTCATTTTTATTTTCGAATGCAGAAATTTTTGGTGCATCACGGCAAAATGGTAAATTTTATATTACTATTATCTATAGATATATATATTATTTATATATAATATCTTTATATATTAATATATTTCCACTTTTTATTTTACATTATCATCAGTATCATCAGTATTATATATATATATATATATATATATATATATATATATATATATATATATATATATATATATATATATATATATATATATATATATATATATATATATATATATATTGTTACGAATATTTCCGCTGAGGCAATGATGGTACAGTTTTCACGGTATAAAAATATTTATTCTCTCTTCAGAAAACTTACAAAATTTATTCACAGGCAACAGTTTAATTACTCTCAAGCTTCAACACAAGCTTCAACAAAAATAACTTCGAATTCAGCGATTATACAAGCTCACTCCAATAGGTAAACAAAGCGATCAGCTTTCAACGAAATCCGAAGTCAATCTGAAAACTTTCCCGTTCTCCAGTCTTTTATATACAAGGGCGTGAGACATTCTCGAAATTTCCAGCCAATTCATCGGAAACGAAATATCTCGAAACTTCTCGATTCCTTTAGGTGTTGCCACCTTTTTCTAACTTGTATAATCGCTATTAATTACTAAATAAAATTGGATAAAAATAAATTACAATAGAATTTTGAAATAATACGTCACTAATTACAATATATACAGACAATTTGTGCAACATTTCCCCCTTCTTAAAGACTGCACGTCCCGGGCAGTGAAGTCCTTAAGAGAAAAGGCAATTCAATCACTTCTACTATAATATGGGGCTAGTCTATTGTTATGTACAACTCTAGGTTTACAGGAGGGTGTCCGTTGAATCCTTACCACGACGTCGTTGATCTTCTTAAGGACCACATACGGCCCTTCCCTGTTCGTCTGGAGCTTATTGGAGAGTCCTTTCCGACGTTTAGGATTCCATAACCACACCTTGTCACCTTCCTGGAATGAACGTTCCGTGGCCTTGGCATCGTAGCGGACCTTCATGCGCTCCGTCATGATGTTGATTCTTTCTCTGGCGAACCGATATACGGCTTCCAAACGTGCCTGGAGATCATCTAGATACTGGACAGGCGAGGAAGGGGTGTCCGGTGGTCGTCCAAAGAGGAGGTCGCAGGGTAGTCTAAGGTCTCTTCCGAAAATCATTTGAGACGGTGTGTATCCGGTGGTCTCGTGAGTAGCACTTCTGTAGGCCAAAAGGAACAATGGAAGTTTCTGATCCCAATCTTGCTGGTTCTTGGAAACAAACAAGGAGAGATGATTCAGAATCGTTCTATTAAATCGTTCAACCATTCCATCGGATTGTGGGTGGAGGGGAGTTGTACGAGTCTTTTCCATGTCGAGCAAGTCACACAGCCCAGTGAAGACGGCAGAGTTGAAGTTCGTCCCCTGATCGGAATGTATCAGCAGGGGTACGCCAAATCTACGGTTGTGGCTTCCTGGTCCGGAATCGCGTATGCTTCTGGCCACTTGCTAAAGTAGTCCATGACAACTAGGATGTATTTGTTGCCATTAGTTGTGTGAGGTAGGGGGCCTAAGACGTCCAAAGCAATTCTTTCGAATGGTGCTCCTACATTGTAACGTTGCAACTTTCCACGAGTTCGGGTCTTCGGTCCCTTCCGCGAATTGCATGCATCACAGGACTTGCACCACTTCTCCACGTCGGATTTTGCTTTGTCCCAGAAGAATCTCTCCCTGACTTTCTGAAGAGTTTTCGTGACACCAAAATGTCCTCCAGTAGAACTGCTGTGAAGTTCTTCTAGAACGTTCGTAACTCTAGAACTTGGAAGGATTAATTGCCACCGGAAGCTTTTGCCATCATCGGACTCCCATCGACGGTAGAGTACTCCATTCTTCAAGTGCAAAGAGTCCCACATAGCCCAATATCTCTTCATTGTTGGGCTATAGCATGCAATTTCCTGCCAACTGGGTTTTCCGGTAGCCGCTTCCAGGAATTCAATGAGAGGTTTCAAGTCCTGATCTTCGACCTGACTTTTGCGGACATTCTGATCACTCCAAGGATCCACGTCTGAAGTAGTTGACTTGGAAGTTATTTTCCGAACGGCCGATGTGTTAACCCCAAACTTAGACTCGACATTGGAACAAAATCGACAGTTCTCCGGACATGGTCTTCTAGAAAGAGCGTCTGCATTCCCATGGAACGTTCCTTTTCTGTGATGGATATCCATGTCGTATTCCTGCAGGCGCTGAATCCACCTTGCTATTTGTCCCTCTGTATTCTTGAAATTCAGCAACCAAGTCAGAGACGCATGATCAGTTCTTAAAAGGAATTTTCGGCCGTACAAGTAATGATGAAAGTGCTCAACGGCTTTTACTATTGCCAGTAACTCCTTTCTTGTGACGCAGTAGTTCCGCTTGGATCTTGACAGGCTCTTACTAAAATAAGCGACGACTTTCTCCTGTCCTTCAATTTCCTGGGAAAGAACGGCGCCCACTCCCTCATTGCTGGCATCTGTATCCAAAAAAATCATCGGGAAAAACCAAAACAAGCGCGGATGTTAAAGCGTTCTTCAGTTGATTGAAGGAGTCGTCACAGTCGGCAGTCCATAGGAACTTCTGCTTGCTCTCTGTTAGTCGATGCAAGGGTCTGGCGATCTTGGAGAAACCTTTCACGAATTTACGGTAATACGTGCACAGGCCTAGGAAGCTTCGCAATTGATGAACGTTTTGCGGTCGAGACCAAATTTGCACAGCATGGATCTTGGCTGGATCTGTGCTTACTCCATCGGATGAGATGATGTGTCCGAGATAACTGACTTTCCGCCTAAAGAGCTTACATTTTGATGGGCTAAGTTTCAAGTGGGCTTCCCTAAGCTTCAAGAACACGTTCTTCACATTTTGGAAGTGTTGATCAAAACTCCGCCCGGTGATAATGATATCGTCTAAATATACCAGACAGGTCTCGTAGGAAAGTCATCTAAGCACAGTCTCCATTAGTCGCTCGAACGTAGCCGGTGCATTACACAAGCCAAACGGCATAACTTGAAACTGCCATAATCCTTGGCCGGTAGTGAAGGCAGTCTTCTCACGATCGTCGGGATGTATCTCCACTTGCCAGTATCCACTCTTCAAATCCAAAGTCGAAAACCACTGGTTCCCCGATAGAGTGTCCAAAGTGTCATCGATTCTTGGCAGAGGGTAGCTGTCCTTTTTCGTAATTTCGTTCAGCTTCCGGTAATCCACACAAAACCTGGTGGAACCATCCTTCTTTCGAACGAGTACGATTGGAGAGGCCCATGGACTTGAGGAGGGTTCGATAACTCTATTATCTTCCATTTCATGTAACAATCTCCCGACCTCCTCTTGTTTTGCGAAAGGAAGTCTTCGAGGATGTTGTTTAATAGGTAAATGGGTCCGAGTATAGATTCGATGTTGAGTAAGCTCTGTTCTTCCTACATCTTTCGATGACATGGAGAAAATGTCTTGAAATTCTTTTATAAGGTTTCCGACAATCTTCTCTTGCCTTCTTTCCAACCGAGAGTCTTCGAGAAGCTGGTCCACTAAATCCGCGGGTGGTGCGGTCGGAAGCTCCTTCGATCCTCGTTCGATGCTTGTAACAGGTGTGCAAGTGGCAATTTCTTCTCCTTTCTTGATAACTCTCTTAGAATCACCGATGTTGGCCATTCTCACATGCACCACCTCTTGAGAGCGATCCACAAGCGTCGCTCCTACTACCACTCCTTTCGGGACGCTATTCGATGATGGGAAGTCCGTTACTCCAAATCGGAAGGCCTTCAGGAGCTCTGTTGAACCTTTTACAATCAAATCTGTCATGGAGGGGATGGTGATGTCTTCAAGAGCTACTATTCGATATGCACACGGCTCTTCCGAGTCCAAACCGAACAATGGAACTTCTTCTTTCCCCGTGTGAAGCTCGCCTTTCTCGAAATTCAAAGTAATTCCATTTCTCTTTAAAAAGTTCAATCCAAGAATACATGGGTCAATAATTTCAGCGACGTAAACGGTATGAGTGTAGGTGTGAAATCCAAAAGAGATGTTGACATTTAATTTCCCATGCACAGAAATTTTGTCACCAGTCACAGTCTGTAGTGAAACTGAAGGCGCCGTGTAAAGAGGTTGGCTGTCCAGGCGCCGGGCTACATCCGTCCGTAAGATGGTTACAATTGCCCCTGAGTCAACTATTAGACGACAGGGAGTTCCATTGATCTCTTGCCCTCCACGAATAAACCATGGTTTCCTCCTTGAAGGGATGAGATGTGATAGAGGCTGAGTGGGGCACCACCTGCTCTACACGGCGACCTCCGCCTCGCGAGATAGCCGCTCTTTAGTTTAACTGCTGAGTTTCGGACGAGGGTCTGTCCCCTCTCCTGTCCAATTCAGGGCAATCACGTCTGAAATGTCCTTCCCGGTTGCAGAGCCAACAAACCACTCTAGTTTTTCGATCCCTC
This sequence comes from Linyphia triangularis, assembly GCA_963978545.1. NCBI lineage: Eukaryota > Metazoa > Arthropoda > Arachnida > Araneae > Linyphiidae > Linyphia > Linyphia triangularis. The sequence continues at coordinate 36,195,812 of OZ021730.1, forward strand.
GAGCCAGGAATATTTCTCATAATTCGCTCCATCTTGTTTTCCAGTTCTTGAAACTTCTTCGTGAAAAGTTCAGAGGAATCGTCTGCCAATGTTCCACGTACGAAACGCCGATCTTTTCTAGAAGATTGCTGTGCGGCTTCTACTCTCATGGCATAGACGAGGGTGGACTTCAGATCTTTGCTGTCTGACATCCTGGTAGCTTGCTGTATGTCGGGATCTTTGATGGCATCCACGAAATATTGAAGAGACAGGTTATCTCGTACGTCCGAGGGACAGTCTGGGAAAGCGAGGAGCGACAGTCTTTCTATATCCGATGCCAATTCTTGAAGAGTTTCATTGGCCTTCTGCTGTCTCACTTTCAATTGAAGTCTGTTGTAATCCTTTAGATGCTGCTCCCCAAACCTTAACTCCAACGCACTTGCCAGCGCCACGAATTCTCCCCGCTTCTCTTCAGGTAGTGTCTGTAAAATGTCAGCAGCTTCACCTCGAAGAGATGCTGCGAGATGGAATGCCTTCGAAGTATCGTCCCAACCATTCGCAGAAGCAATAATTTCAAACTGCGTTTGATAAACGCGCCAAGACGACCTCCCATCAAAAGTGGCCACTTTGATGTTGGAACGTGGCGCAATAAAAGGAGTGGAAACATTATCCCAATTAGGCGTTGCAATGGTCACAGCTTCGCGAGTTTCCATTTTTTGCAGCCTTTCTTCTACAACGTCAATGAATTTGGCTTGCTCTTCCTTTAAGGTGGAAACTTTTTCTTCGATTTCATTCCTCACAGTCACAAGATCTTCTTTGACTTCCGAAATATCAGCCTTCATTGACTGAAGCACATTTTCCGTGAGCTCTATAAATCCGTCAACGGACGCAGCAGTCGATTCCTGTTTGGAGGCTAAAATTTTAATGTCCGACGACGTTGCTTCTTGACTAGCGGCGATTGCGGCGGCGAGTTCGGCATTTGTCGTTTCTTGACGGGCTTGACCAGCGGCGGTTAATTCTTGTCCGGCTTTTATTTCGGCTTTCATTTCAGCGGCCGTGGATTCTTGTCCTGCTTTTATTCCAGCAATCATTTCCATTAATTGTTTCATTTGGTCTTCCATCATTCCTCTAGTTGTTGGCATTCAAAATTACGAAACCCCACTTCTGACACCACTGTTACGAATTTTTCCGCTGAGGCAATGATGGTACAGTTTTCACGGTATAAAAATATTTATTCTCTCTTCAGAAAACTCACAAAATTTATTCACAGGCAACAGTTTAATTACTCTCAAGCTTCAACACAAGCTTCAACAAAAATAACTTCGAATTCAGCGATTATACAAGCTCACTCCAATAGGTAAACAAAGCGATCAGCTTTCAACGAAATCCGAAGTTAATCTGAAAACTTTCCCGTTCTCCAGTCTTTTATATACAAGCGCGTGAGACATTCTCGAAATTTCCAGCCAATTCATCGGAAACGAAATATCTCGAAACTTCTCGATTACTTTAGGTGTTGCCACCTTTTTCTAACTTGTATAATCGCTATTAATTCCTAAATAAAATTGGATAAAAATAAATTACAATAGAATTTTGAAATAATACGTCACTATTTACAATATATACAGACAATTTGTGCAACAATATATATATATATATATATATATATATATATATATATATATAATTTATTAAAATTGCCAGACTATGCAGTAAGAAGCTATTTTTAAACCTCTACCTATACATAAAATATTATAGATTATCATGTCGTAAACCTTCAAAGAAGAGCAGCTCCTTAGTTAGTAGTCCTAGATAGTTACTTTTTTGTATAAAATTTTTAGCAAATTTATAGATCGACAGCTTTTGTATAATATATTTCTCCCTACAACTTATTTTTATGAAGATATAATTGAAAAATTCGGCAAAAAACTTAAAAAAGCAGCATTTTTATGAAACAGTTTTTACTTTGATGCTACGTAATTCTTTACATAATAGCTTTACAAAAGCAAATTGTGCACAAAATTTGTAGAAAATTTAATATTCTACAACTTTTAATTTTAATGTTTGTTTTTAAAATGCATTGTAAAAGAGTTATGATCTATAAACTGAAAAACGTATTTTTTTTTTGGTGCACCACGGGAAAATACACAAAGCAGAGTAACTCCTTTGATATTAGTCCTAGAAAATAAGTTAACATATAAAACTTGTAGGAAATTGATTGTTCTACAACTTTTATTCACAAAATTTTTCTCTAAAACGTACCATTATGGAGATATAATCCAAAAACTTGACACAAATCTTAAAAAAGTAGCATTGTTAAGAAAAAGTTTTGACTTTGATGCGACATAACTAGTTACATAATTGATCTACAAAAAAACTTTGTATACTAAAGTTGTAGAAAATTTAAATTTCTACAACTTTTGTACATAATGTTTGTTTCTAAGATGCACTAATAAAAAGTTATGACGTATAAATTAAAAAACGGCTCAGTTTTTATTGCACCATGGAGAACGCACAAGGGTTAAGAGGTCGAAAACTTGGTTTATAAACCACGAGACCGACCTTTATAACATATTAAAAAATCAGAACTACATAACCTTTTTCAAGGTAAGACCCCTTTTTCAGTCTCTATTCCCCGGACTAATTACTAAAGTCTATAATAGAGTGTTATATGTGTTCTTTGTAATTAGAAATTAAATGCCGACTTTTTCATTTTAATCGGAAATCTAAAAAGTATTCAAGATTCTATATGGTTTTAGAGCAAATACAAGCTGGATAACATTTTCAACACAGCATAATGACAAGTATACTACTGAAGCAATTTAGTTATGAAAGATTAAAGATATACATTTTTGTAGTAAATTTCTCTTCAATGGTTAAAGACAATAAAGATTTAACAAAATCTTCGATCCAAAATCTTAACCAATATAACAGCCAATACTTATTTATATTATGAATGTGACATATATGAATAAGTGAATGGTGTAATTTGAAGAATACGATGTCGATTTATGTATTTCAAAAAGACGAAGCCATTTACTCCAAATGCAGACTACTCTACATTTTAAAAATATGAAATACATTTTTATAAATATACAATATTTAAGCAGGAAAGAACACGTTTAATAAAATGTACGATATCAATTAAATATAAATAACACATATAAATATCAGATAAAGCAATATAATTGAAAGAGTTTAATCTTATGAATAAATCTGTTATGCAACCAATTTGGTAGTACAAAATATTTAATCCGTACATTGTTTAGTTCAATTTACATAACGTAAAATATTATTTAAATTATACTTTTGAAACATCTAAAATATATATTCTAGGTAATAAGTGCGATAAAAACACAGTTACATAATCCATTTTATATAGAAAATTCATTTAATGAAACTTAGTTAAAATATTATTATATCAAAAATAAATAATTTTTTATGAACGTTTCGTTACCTGTGCATATCGTACTTACCACAGCAAAATGTTGTGTTTAAGAAGTAAGTGCTTAAACATAGTGTATTTGAAGCCAAAGGAACTTTCTAAAGTTACAATTTTAAAAGTTTGCGACTTAAGGGCTTGTTATAAATTTTCAGTTGGACTTCATCAGTTCGTGTTTTAGCAACGTTAGTTGATAATAATGGAAGATATTTAGAACATATAATCTTCCTGATTGCATTTCGATGAACTATTTCTGGGCAATATAGTAAAGGACTGTCTTTTAACTTTGGTAAAACAAATTTTGTCAAATTGTACACAACATTTTTCTGTGGTAAGTATGATAATGCACAGTTGACGAAACGTTGTATTATATATAAAATAGTTACAAGTTCATGTGTTGGATAGCATAGACCACCCCGATCTTGATTAGATATTAAATTAAAAATAGGTGCATCACACTTTGGACTAGATATTTTTTTTAAACAATCAGGGCAACTTGTTTCTCTTTCAATAACCCTTGCAATAAAACCCGCAACGAATGTAACAGTTGCAAAGGTTATATTAACGTGAGGATTCGCTGAAATAGAAATAAAATAATTATAATGCAGCTTAATAAAGCTACGAAAAACAATTAGTGAAGATTAAATTTAAGAACATAGATCTACAAAAAGAACTTACGTTTAAAATCAACCGAGGGATATTTTTCAAGATTATTTCATGAAAATTCTAACTAATACAACAATTGAAATATAAAACAATATTGAATGTTTAATCTAATAGTATCTTTTAAAAATGATCTATTCAAATTGCGCCATTCTGAGAATAAAATTAGGACACTTACCTTTAGACGATTCTAGGTCACACAATATTTTTGTTATCCATTATGGTAGTTTTTGGGACTCTACAGAAATTGGAATTTTTCTGGAATCTTTCAGGAAGGACTCACTCAGCATTTGTGCAGAAGATTTTCCAACATTCGAATTCTTTTTGCATATCATAATGCCAGTTTTCAATATTTTTTCTAAAGAACAAATTGTAGAGCGAACGTCCATCACATCATTACCACCATTCATCTGACGCAGAGCTCTAAAGAAAGATTCGACAGGGTCACTATTGAAAGCCCTAGTCAAAACATAATGATATCCATTTCCAAGTAAATACTGGATACATTCGACCGTAGAAATAGTTGAAAAAATCAGAGCTTCATATGTTTCTTTACTTAAGAATTTTAAACTGGGGATGTGTGTCGCACTGGCTACTTTAATACTCTCAAGATTTTGAAAAAAAAAGTCAGTTTGCAGTCAATTTAGTCTTTCATCATTACACGAAAAAAAAATGCATCTTGTCATCATTTCTGGAGTGAATGTTTTGATGGCGACTTGAAACATCATGAATGGAATACCACTTATATACATTTTGAAGGAATGTTATAGTGGCTGCAGCTTCTTTAAATTGTTTCGCATTTTCCCATATAGACGACTGACTCTGCAAGAATTCTAAAGCTGCTGTCACAGGCGGTGAAAATATCAAAACAGCACGGCCAACATTCATCTTCGCTATGTTTGTTGGCTGAATATGTTTGTAGGTCAGTGACCGGACAGGCTTCACAATTTCATGTTGTTGTAATTTGTAAAGTAATTTTACGCATGTACCAGAAATTATCTGCATGTCGTTTTCTAGGAATAAAGAACGGATATTTTTTATGATGTGATTGCAATCAAATGCTAAAAACATTTTTCTTTCTTTCTTAAAAGGATGATTTATGTAGGTTTTTAACTTTTTATCTTCTAGTAAACAAAACATCGCTCTATTAACTTTCAGATTATCAGTCACAATTCTAATTATGATAAATCCACATTCTTCAACTTCTTTTAAAACATATAAAGTGAAGTGATGCAGTTCTTTGGCTGTTAATTGATGAGTAAAAAAATATCCGTATGGAATTGAGAAATTAGTGGATAAGCCTCTGATGATAAAACATAGAAGGTGTTTCGCTAAAGGTTGCTCTTTAATTTGATCTTCATCAAAAATATCTGTTTTATTACCAAAGAAACAATCAAGAGACTTATCATACACAGATTTCTGATGAGTAGCCATTTCATCGATTATCAGTGAAGAAAATATCTCATATTCATTCAGTTTACTCAACTCTTCTTTCAGCCTTTCTTTAATTAAACTAGTCACACCTAGTTCTCCACTAACAGTTCCGGTATATCTAGATAGAGTCCTTTTGCTAGGTAAGACGAGAAGTCCACGTTCCCTCACAGCTTCATACCCTTTAGACGATATTGAATGCCATAAAACACATTCACGAAAGAATGATTACTCCATGATGGTTTTTTCTTGAAAGAGTTTTCAATTTGTTGCAAAATAAATTTCGGTTTGTTATCATATTCTTCCCTACATATCATTTTTTCAAGGGATGCATGATGGACATTTTCTTCATAATACTTCACTTTAAATTTCAAATTACTTAGCTGTTTTTCTAATTGTTTGATTCTGGCATTCTTTTTGCACAATAATGACTTTTGATACCGATGACTTTTTTTCATTTCGTACCAATCTTTGCTCTTCTTAATTGTTTGAGAAGATTTATTATTAACCTCAGTCGAATTATAAAGAGGTGGTTGGCTGGCAAAAATTCTTGGTGCTTCAAAAAAAAAAAAAAATGCACTAATACTTCGGCATCATCTTTTGCCGACAGTAAAGTACTAATTGTCGTTTCGATGATCGTTTCGTAATTCCATGCGTTTTTTCGATTTTCTTTAGTCCCCTTTTCAAAAACTTCAAAACTAAAGTTTTGACTGGCTGAGAGACAGTTAAAATGGCACCCTAAACAAAAAGAAAACATAATGTAATGAAAAAATAAGATCATTTATTAGTAGTCATTAAAAGGCCGAAAAATGGCAAAAACCTTGAAAAACTTCTATTTTGAGAAGAAAACTTTGAAAACCTATGTATCTTAGGTATTTTGATCCCTCCGAGTCCATTTATGCTATAGCTAAATTCGTTCGAATAACCGTTTTAGCAGGAGAGTAAACAGAATTTTTTTGAAGGGGGGGATAATATTGGTTAACAAATTTAGATGATTTTATTATTTTGATTTACTTTAACACCTTAATAAATTCTAATTTATTTTATTAATCATTAATACATGTTGTATTAATGAACAGTCAAATAATTGTTAAATAATAATAAAATAAACATTTCTTTTTTATTCGTTATTTAGTTATTCATTAAATTATATAGGTGAATTTTTAAAAATCTAATTAAAATTCTTTAATTTATGATGAATTAAAAATACACTTTGAAAATCAAAGTACATCAATAAAAAATTTGAAAGAAATTCATCCTCATTTAAAGTTTAACCTTAAATCTCCCCTCAATCCCCGTGATTACGATCCAGCTTTTTAGATTGGGATAAAAGTGTGGTAAATCGGATGAAGTGTGAATTTAAGAAAAATAATATTTTATAGTAGCTAGTAATATATGCAGAAAGTGTAAGTCAGTCAGTCCTTCAAATTAAAGAAAAATATTTCATATATTTAGTTTTTTTCTTTAAGTTGGTACAAATAAAGTTTCTGTGTAAGTACATTTTTTTTCTTTCAAAATTTAAACTGTAGTTTTTCACTTTGCCAGGCTGATTAATATATTACACAAAAAGTAAATCGATGATTCCTCATTTTTTTTTTAAATACAACTTTGAATTACGTTGATGAACTTCTTGATTGCCTTTACACATAGAAAATTATGTGATAATATTCAAAACTTGGTTCCTAAGACGGGAAAATATTGTTTCCTTATTTTTTTTGCAGATAGCCTTACAATATTATAGTCGTGTTTAGATAACGAGGCTATTAATATGCAATTCTCAACAAAGGTTCAATTACTAATAAAATATTTTAGCAAACGATAATTTTTATACATCACTACAAGTGCGGCATAACCTTGTTTATGTGTTTTCTATGGTGTTTGGACAGCTCGCTTCCCAGATTTATGCAGATAATTATCGAAGATGCAGGTTGTTGCAGCTGATTCTTGATTTAGTGGATAAAATATTGTTTAAGGAAAAGTTTTATACCAGTAAGGTCTTGGTGCACATTAGTTAAAGCCTTTTATTCATAATAAAATATATTATAGAAATCATCATGAAAAACGTATTTTAATACACATTAAAAAAAAATGTCAACAAAATACACAGAAAACAGTCCTAATAACTCGATAGAGTGAAAATATATATTTTTAATGATTTATACCAACAATGGCGAATCGATAAATATTGACGTCTAAACGAGCTATTCTTTGTGTGATGACTTTCGATTAGTGTAAATAAATAAAAATATGTCTATTTAATGTCTAATTTCTGGAATCTTAGTAGTCAATTATCCTTAAAATAAAAAATAATGTCAATTTTAATTTTTCTCAAAACTTAAAAATCGAGGTTTTAGCCGCTCCCAGACCAGGGTGCGTCGTTTCTGTTGCCAACGTGTGCCTGGAATTTGCATCTAATTTTAAATATTAAAAACATCTCTATCAACACAATATGTGATAAACTAATTGAAAAAATGTCTTCTTTAAAAATAAATGGGAACTTATGCATTGACATCAAAATGTATTTTATTTATTCTGATTGATAATATAATTTAATTATTAAAACAATTTTCATAATTTATTTATTAAAACAATTTTTTTAATTTATTTATTAAAACAATTTTTTTAATTTATTTATTAAAATAATTTTTTTAATTTATTTATTAAAACAATTTTTATAATTTATTTATTAAAACAATTTTTATAGTTTATTTATTAAAACAATTTTTATAATTTACTTTTTAAAATAATTTTGGTATTAATTTATAAAAGTAGAAATTTGTGCCGATAAACTTAGTTTCTGGCAAAATTGAAAATCAAATAGTAAAAATGTATGTAGTATCGATATTTATTTTGATCGATATTTCCGACCTCTACCTCATACAGATCCACGATAAATTTGCCTAATCTACTCACTACATTAGCGCAAAGCAGTAGATGCTTAAAAAGGTTTGTAGTTACCTCAAGATTTTCAGTTAAGAACGATTAATAAATTTAATTATTATTAATACTTAATTTATCTCAAATTTGTGTATAGATATTTCTTAGATTAACTAAGTTAAAACTCATGATAAAAAATACTGTAACGTAGCAAATTTGTTCATCACTAAAACACCTACAAAATCAAGTGTCAGATTCAGTTAGTTAACCCAGTAATTACGTATTTTTCATTCGCTTTAGGTTTAATACCAAAACTAACCTATACACTGACAAACAAAACGTCATTTTCCTCACCGTCTGTACAAAAACTCGCACTTCTTTTCCCGTTTTTTTCTTGCCCACCTAGTGAGTTATTTATTATCCTCCTCAGGAACAACGAAAGAAAAGGGGAGAAAATAAAGAAACTCGAAAAAAGTTTATCGCATCCCATTCCGCTCTAACTAATCACTGTTAATTTTACTGAGTCAACAGGAAGCTCTCCTGTATTTTTGTCCAGATAATTTTTGTCCTCTCCCACTTCCTGTTGGTCGTATGTTTTGATGGTCACTAGTTACGTTCTGCACAAGAGCAGCCAGATGAGAAAGAAATGGGTGATGTTTATGATGAGAGTTAAGAATGGTGTTAATATTGAGATCAGCTGAGGGGAAGGTTAAATGTAGTCTATATATTGTTGCGTGGTTGGGTTCGAAAGACTTGAAGCCAAAGCAGATCAAAGCTTGCAGAAATTTATTCCGATATAACTATTCACAGATTCCTTTACAACTCCAGAACTTCTCGTTCTAGTAGACTCAATACAGCTCTATGCACAACAATAGAGCACAAACAGAAGTTAAAAAAAAACTTCACAACTGCTACAAATCGCCGCAAAAGACAATGCAATACAGTTCGCTTTAGAACTGCTCTGAATGCTCACTGAGAGACAGCTAACTCAGTATCTCAACTCAGAAATTCCAGTCAATTAACGGACTCAACTAACTCAATAATTTCAGTCAACTAACTAACGGACTCAACTCCAGTCAGTCACTCCAGTCTACTAACTGACTCAACTAACTAACTCAACTCACGGCCGGCCTTATATAGGAGTCAAACCTTCTTGAAACTTCTAGAGGTAGATATTTGGAGAACTTTCCAGATCGTAGTCGAAAAGTCCTAAACATGTACGTGGGGACTGAAAATGTCGCCAAAACCGTCGCCAACTTGGCTCTATCGATTGCCATTACCATAATGTTAAATGCCCTGCTCCTTGTAAAACTCGTTATCAAGCATTACGACACACATTGCAGGAAAGCAAACCCTTGCACTGCCTTATGCGAAATGTACAGAAATTTATCTTTTTACATAATTAATGCTACGAAATATTTACAAATATACAGAAATTCGTAACAATATGTTACTGTGAAAGTCAGAAAACTGGAGAATATCAACTTTCTCAGGTGAATGTCAACCTCTCCGTAGACATCGGTTTCTTGTTTCAACTTCCGCCAGAGCATGTCTGTGATTGTCAACATACACCTGTTATAGTCCGAATATATAAGAATATAATAAAATATTCTGTCTTTCTCTGAGGTATTTGGTATATGTTGACATTCACCGGAGAAAATTGACATTCTCCAATTTCGGATATTCACAGTAACATACATATTTTCTAGAAGAGCAAGATTAAATTTTTGATGACATTTTCTACTTTCAATTACTCATATGTAATATATACATAGGGTACTAAAAGTTATAGTATTCGGAAGAAAAAAAAAAGGAAAAAAAATCGATATTTTTTTGGGGCAGATTTCTCCGCGTTTTGGAACATGCTGATTTCCAAAAAAAATGACCTAGAAAAAATGTGTGTGTGTGTGGTCGGTCAGCATAAACCCCGAACAAGTTGATCTACGATGTTTAAATTTGGTTTGCGGGTTGGTGATAGCACAGGGACCTACCATTAAGGTTTTCATCAAAATCGCGCATACGCATAAAAGTAACTGCCATTGAAAAAATCTTGTTTTTCAGTTATTGCTAAAATACGGCTTTAATGATTTCGTTCAAAATCGGTGGGGTCGCCTTTTAAGGTGTTCTAAACCTCCGAAATTCCTGAAAAAATGCTTTAATTGCGTCAAAAATTGAAAAATAAATGCCTTTAACACAGAGTTCTCTTTACTTGAGCATACCTCATCAACGATCTTATTTTCTTCTCTCCCCAAATTCACATATTAGAAAGGATTATATAAAATGTGTCGAAGAGTATATCGCAAAAATCATCATTTTGAAGGAATGTTTTTTTATTTATTTATTTATTTATTTATTTATTGTTATTATTTTTTTAAATATCCATACAAGAATTTTTACAAAAAATATCTCCAAACTGGCCACTTTTGCTAAATGAATGATGAAAATATAACTTCGATAAAAGACACAAATCCAAGTCAGTATTACAGTGTTATCGAAAGTTATGCGATTTTTCACATCCCAAGTTTTTAAAGCAAAATCTCTACTTTTCTTATGAAAGAAAATATGAAGTAAAATAAAATGAGCAAACGTGTTAATTTCAATAGTGTTAAGTTTTAAAATGTTTAAAAATAAAATAATAATCACTGATTTAAAATTTGCTCTCAGAGTTTTCAAATTTAAACAATGGGAATGCTATAAAAATGTATGAGAACCATTAAATTTAAACAGATACAATATAACCAAATTCAGTTCAGGTGTAAATTGAAATATCAAAAATAGGTTTAAAAGCATTGTAGTTAAAAAATCGAAATCATATGTTTCAATTAGGAAGTAAACCCATGACTTTTGAATGCGGGTGACTCTGCCGAGTACCAGTTCCGCGACTGTTGTCTATTGTAATATGAATAGTAAACTCATACATATTTCTAATTTATTGTATTGCAACTAATTTAACTTATTAAAATCAATTTTGGCAATACCATCTATATCTCTTGATTTTATGGTGCTACCATGTACAAATGATTTTTCGTTATTGTAAAATCAAGCAATATTTGCATCCAATGCCAAATTTTCTTACGACCAGACGCGCCATCTACCAAGGGTCATTTTCTTCATCAGCCTACATTCAATTATCAATGGAAATTTGTTTACTATTGTCCATATTATTTGTGAATTAATATGTACTTAATATTAGAATGTGCAGTTAGAAAATTGCCATTGAAGTTACACACATTGTAATTTAAATTACCACGTACCAATTGCTGATAACTTTGAAAAGATTAAACAAATTATTTTTATTTCCTTTTTTATTTGTAATAAAAACATAACCAGAACACAACTACAGTTAGTTTGTAAACTATAATTTCAGTATGAGAAGGAAATAAATTTTCGTTTTAATGCTATTTTAACCAGGCCCCATATCAATCTAAGTAATGCTATATTTGTGTTTTTCAATATCTTTCATTTATGGCATTTTCATATAAATATTAAGGAGTACATGATCAACACTTCCAGGTATAAGTTGCGACATTTTAAGGTTTTTAGCAATTGCTAAATTCTGATTTCTTAGCTGTACCAAAATATCAGCATTGAAACTTATCCAGACACAGGATTTTTTTTTTTTCGAAATTTATTTGCGAAATATTACTATTACAGTAAAATCCTCGTTTCCTAACTCCATTACACCCGTTAATTTCCTAACTTATTCCAGGAATTGAGGCATTTTTCTCAAAATACATTAATGGTTTATATTCCCATTTTTTTAAATATACTTATATTGTTAATTTAACAATTTTCCTTTATTAGAAAAAGGAAATATGGATTTGTTTTATAAAGGTGTTTAAAGTTGTATTAACAGAGAGTAACTTTCCTGAAAATCCAAATATCAATAAAAGCTTATGTCAAAGTCCGCAAAGAATAGGATTAACAACTGATAAAATTTCATCATAAAATGTTTTGTAAGTTTAGAAAAAAATATTTCTTATAACATATGCTTCAATGGAAGACTCAGAAAAACTCCAGAAATTCATGAGGTGTTCTTTCGAACTCGCTCTGAGGAGAGGAGGTATTTATTTATTTATTTATTTATTTATTTATTTATTTATTTATTCATTCATTCATTCTTTCATTTATTTATTTATTTCCTTATAAGATGTTTTATAAAAAATAATGGTTTAAATTTATAAGATAAAATATAACTTTCTAAAATGTTTAATAGTTTATGCTTACGCAGAAATGAACCTTACAGCAAGTGAAGGAAGCCTGTGCTTACATGTCAACGAACTTTTCAGAGAGCTCGATTTTCCGTAGCGATAAACCTTCCTTCGAGCGAAGCGCCAAAAACTGGGACCTATATAACAATGGCGGATTTCCGCAATACGAGGCCCCACAACTAGCTAAAATATTGTAGGTGGTAAAATTTCGTAAAGAAGCACGTGCATTCAGCTAGTTTTTTTTTATTATATATATATTAGTATTTATTGTAATATTTTGTTAAATTACTACATTATAGAATATCCTTTAACAATCAAAACAACTTTTAAGTGTCTGGCATAGATTTCACTAATTGGTTTGTAATTTCTGTATCAAGTTTCCTCCATTTTTCGATCATATCTATTTTTTGTTGACTTTTAATTTTTATGTCCTGTCTTCTCTTGGGTTTAAATTTGGTGACTCAGGTGGTGTTTATAAATTTGTATAGAATTATAGAGGTACAAGAAGCAAATGCTGAATATCGTGTGTTAAGACTATTATAGTGATGATATAGTGTTCGGAGTATTTTCGTGTTGTTCGTAATACAATTTGAATGTATAGTTCAAAATATTCAAATAGAGTTCATTATTCTATAATAAACACCACCGAGTAATGACGCTGACATGAACTTATACACAAGAACAACTCCACCGACATGACTTCCATCAAAGTTCTAGGAATTAAGTTCGTAATTTTTTTTTTTTTCTCCTACAGTTATGAACTCATCGGACCAAAAATTTTAATATTATTTTTATCTGCAAATACGGTACTATTACAATACGTTTCTGTCTTATCTATTCACTGTCTTTGCAAAGGAAAGCCGAAGCATTATTTTTAGCATTTAAGAGAAAAAATTTTTCTGGCAGAATGCCCATGTGTGATTTGAGTTCTCATGGAACAATTTCAGGTAAAATTAAAATTTTCCTCTCTATTTCATAGATATCTTTTTAGCCTACATACATGGATTTCCCCCATTTTTATTACCTTCAATTACCCATATGTATACATAGGGTAATAAAAGTATAGTATTCGGTAAAAAAAAATTGATTTATTTGCATTTCTCCACGTTTTTGAACATTCAAAAAAGTTAAATTGACAAAATGTCTGTGTGTACGTGGTCAGCATAACTCCCGAACAAATGACCTACGATCCTCGAATTTGGTGTGCGGGTTGGTGGTGGCACAAGGATCTACCATTGAAGTTTACGTCAAAATCGCGCACGTACATAAGGTAGCTGCCATTGAAAAAAACATGTTTTTCAGTAATTGCTAAGAAACGGCTCTAATGATTCTGATCAAAATCGCTGTAGTAATGCCTCTTAAGGTATTCTGAACATTCCTACCTCCAAAATTCCCATAAAAATGCGATAAAAGCGTGAAAAGTTGAAAAACGAGGGCTTTTAACACAGATTTCTTTGCCCTAGAGCATCGACCATCAACGATGGATTTTTTTATGTTTCATCTGCAAACTGGTTCAAATGCATGCGAGAAAATAAGAAAATGATAACACAATGTCAAATTTTACTGCAATGACCAATGTTATCTAGTGTAGAAAGTTTTGCGATGATCCACACCCCTAGTTTTATAATAAACCTTTTGTTGCTTTCAGATATTATTGTCGGGCAACCTTTTCTTGGCATGTTTTGGATTCCATTTTCTTCTTTTAAATCGTTTTATTATGTGGTGAATCATTGAATAAGATAAATTAAATATATATTTTTTATACATCAAATGGATTTATCACTATTAGGATGAAATATTATCAATTTAAGAATTTGTTTGTTGTTTTTTAACCACTACGAGCCATTTTAAATAATAAATAGATTATAAAGAATTGAGAGATCAAATGTTATAGATAATCGATTTCTTATAAGTTTCCACAGCATAAAAATTAAAAAAAGAGCTTAAGAAAATATTATTGTATTAATTTATTAGAAATGTTATGGTGTATAAACACTTTCGTTGTATTTTTTTTTTTTTTTTTTTTATCAGTTCTATGAATTTGCATTTTTATAAACATAAGACGATTCAATGCTTTTTTAAATCGTTAGGTTTTATTCAAGATTAAATGGAGATTATATGAAAAAATATAGGAATTAATATTTGAATTCAATTCCAGGGTAAAGCACTTTTGGAGAGTGACGAGCCAATAAAAATGATAGAATTCCAAAAAAAAATTAAGCCATGATGTTGAAATAATAGTAATAGATGTACAATATTCACATCAAAAAGATTTTCACAAACGTATGGAGTACTTTTTGCAGCAACTCCACCTCATTCCATGGCTCTACATCATTTCTTGCGGATATCTGTGTGTATAGGGACACTGATAAATAATTTAGTACTGTTGGCAATTGAAATATTCCCACATTTCGGGACGAGGCAATATTTGTACTCTAAATTTGAGGATTATAATTGTAAAGCGATTTAAAAAAAAAAAAAAAAAAAAAAAAAAAAAAAAATATAAGAATAAAAGAAATTCGAAACGCACTATCGCAATGCGAACCAACTCAGGATGTATGACGTAAGGTGACGTCACTGTCAATCTTCTCTTGCTTTTGGTGCGGTTTTAAGAGTGGGGAATTGAAACAGGTGTAAGTCGAAAAATATGGAAGGGATTTCATATTTTTTTCTGTTTTGGTTGTAGCTCGTCTCTCCTAACAGAATAAAATTTTTAAAAAATGATCAACTTGTCCATATTTGAGTATCCTTTATATTTGATTTTGTGTATGTACAGATGACTGGGTATGTCGGTGGTGGTAAAATCTATTCAGGCCTAATTAAAGTGTACGTATACCCTACAATTCACGAAAATCGATCAGAATATTCTTTTTTTTTTTCTTTCTTTTTTTTTGTTATTACATTATAATATTCTCTGATACTTTTGCTTTCAAGCAATACTAAACTTTTGAATATATCCTTAATATATTTAAAGTTACAATCAATCATAGGTAGGTACTACCGCTGTTCGGTACTACGCTTCTAAAACTTTAAACCTGTTTTCTGACAAACTGTATGTTGATTATGTCATACTTTATTTAAACAAGTTTGGCGGGGAAAACGACGGATTCGGCTCAAAGCGAACGTGACGTCACTACATCTGAAACAATTTGGCTTGAAACACTGCAGCGGAAACCAGTTTTGCAAGTTTCTCCCAAATCGCGCCAACCGTTACTGGATATAGCAATTGTCTACCAAATCAACGCCAACTATTTGGCAGAAACCTCACGATAACCATAGAAAAGGAAGGATGTTTTGACGTCACATCTATAGTGGATTGTTTTGATTGGACTGCGATCGAACGAGGTTTTCGAGCATTTTCTTTAATTAATATTTTAATAACTAATTTCTTAAAGAACTTTTGTTTAAATATTTGGAATCAGAAAGAAATTCTTCATAAATCTATATAAATAATTCTCTTGCGTAACGTCCAAATTCGGCTGTATTTCTGTGAGCAGAGTGGCAACGACTTCAAATATTCTATCACAAATCCTTTAAATGTATCTTGTGCACGAATTTCAAAACTCAGCAATCCAGCCAATCACAATATATCTTTTGAAATTTGACGAATACATCTGCAACAGCAACAACTTGGATTCACTATTTTTTTTTTTTTTTTTTCAAATTTTTTATTTTATTTATTACAGACTTCCAAAACGAAATTATTGCCTATTTAAAACGAATTGATTTAATAGTTACGATGATGCAAGAATAAATAGATACAAGATGTGTACATTTCTTTTGGATTAGAATTCCGGATATACGAGACTTTTCGGAAAAGTTATCTGCTGGAACATGTTCCGGAGGTCGCCGGGTTGCATTCAGCGCTAAATCGCCAACTTTCAAAAAGTCGCTGAGAGGCATAGTGCAGTAAATCTGAACCTATATGTATTTCTAATCAGTGCAAATTCAGCTATTACGAATTGAAAACTGTCAAAATAACGAATAAAACCACCCACTCAACTTCAAAATCTCATATGAAATTAAAAAGAAAAATGTTGGCGAAATAGGGCTAATTTTCTCGCCAAATTTGATTTTCAAAAAATTCCAGTGGATTGAATGCCGGATAATTGGCCTTTCACTGTTTTATTTTATTTTCTAAGTATCGCAAAAAAGATTATGTGAACATATGATTGCTTCGTTAAGAAATTTCGATAAACAACTTATTTTAGGGCTTCATACGAAACCAGACCGTAAATTTTAATTGTTCAATGATATAACCGATCTTTTTTAAATATATGCACGATATTGTTTATTTTTGTTGTTTTTCAAGAACTTTCTACTACGTTGCCACACTGTCCCTGCTTAACTCGTCTCGACAGCAGTAGGATAATGACGTGGCAAGTATTCTGACTATTCATAAATAACAAAACGTTTTCAATTCCATGGCATTATGCAGCTGAAATAGCTTTTTGCTAGGGCATATTTTAAATGCTTCACTTTGAGGCGAGCAAAGCGATCCAAGGGGATTGTATAGCAATCCAGGGGGTTGGCGAGCGTCAGCGAGCAGGGGGAGGAGCCCCCTAGTATAAATTAATTTCACTCGCTTTTAAAAAATTAGGGAATTGTCCATTGAGCATGACCGTCGCTTTTCAGTCTTTTTCTTCATAGTAGATGGCGCTCCGACGATTGTGATCTCGGCGATTAGACATATCGTGTTTTTCTTCCATTTATGACATACAGTGTCTTTCAGAAAGTTCTTCTTAACTTTTAAATGATACTAGGGGGCTTCGTCCCCTGCTCGCTAACGATCGCCAACCCCCAAACGCCTCGCTGCGCTCGGATTGAGCGGCTTTGCCGCTCGAATTAGTGGTTAAAACATCTTGCTGCGCTCGAACAGGTTTGCCAGCCATAAAAAAATTTAACCACATTTTTATAAATTTAATGTAAGGCCTAATAGAGAAAACACCCAAATTGCAAGTTTCATAATAGAAAGTTAAATATACTATCCGCCAACATTCTGACTTAAAACTTCATTAGCTTAGATTGAAGTCCCAATATCTTTTATTTATTCTGATAAAAAAAAAAAAAAACGCGAGCTACACTCCCCAACCCCTGAATGCCTCGCTTGTGTTGGGATACAAACGCCTCACTACGCTCGGAAAATTCAAGTTTACATAAACAGAATAGTAAAATTTTAATTAAAGAGTAGTTGTATTAAGGATAGAGTGGATTTTTGTTTATCGACAGAGAAGGAAGCTATAATTCGCATGCTCTAACATTCTTTATAGATTTTGAATACAATCCTTTAGGATAACATTGTAATGTCCATTAATTCCTGAAATATAACCAATTAAATTTAATGGCATTTAAAAAATGTTATTGTTTGCAAATTAGAACAATAAATGTAAATGTTATAGATAAGGACCCAATTCCATCCTGGTACACCTTTTAAGAACATTAGGTATTAGCTCTAATAATAAACTAAGCAAAAACTTTTATATTCAATTAAAATTTTAAAGAGAGCATTAATTAGCCAGAGATGTATCCTGTTTCTGAAGCACGCCTGACAGAGTCTAAATCAGTACAGCAATCATAGATTTCTAAGTAATATACATCTGTGACAAAACAAATAATTTTTGCATTTTTATATATGCAAAACAATTAATTCACACTTCGTAAATATATATAATTCATAAAACCCATGCACATTATATTAATCTTTTAAACAGTAGCATTCAAATAGTATAAATAAGACTAAACTATTCAAAATATTACAATGGACTCATAATACAAAAATTTAAAGAAGTTCTCTATAAACTGTGTTTTTTGTAAAGATACGCTCATCACATTTTAAATGCCCCTGCTCATTTGTATCAGAGACATAAAATCTTAAACTATCAAAAGATCGTACTCGGCTTGCTGCAACATACAATTGGCCATAGACGTATTACGCCGAGAGTGATTGTTTCGTTCACGTCGCCCCGTTAGAGAACGACGTCCAACTCGAGGCATTTTCTGGATAGAAATACTTCAAAATAATAATTACTCTAATACAAAAATGCTTCAGAAAAACAGAAAAAATCAACTTTGAAACGAAGAGTTTAAAAAGAGCTTTATTTTGTTTTGTTTTGAAATCACCGACTGTCTATTTCTGCCACTTATAAAGTGCTTAACACAGCCAAATACGTCTCGTAATTTTGATCATCTAGAAGAATACGAGATCGAAATCTTCTAGTGTAAACCCCTCTCTCCGACCCCACCACACCAACGAGAGGACATTGAGGCCACGACATATTTAATGTGCACCAGCCCCCATTAGGTACACACCGATATTTGGCGAACCGAGGACAGAATCCGCAACCCTCCGGTTACGAGCTCAATACTCTACCGCCTAGGCTATCGGGAGCCCAAAAGAGTTTTAAAATTAGCAACGGGTTTGTTGTTTACATACGTAAGGATGTTGCCATTCATATATTCAAAATCATTGAGGCTTTGTAGTAGCTTAATGATGAAAAATATTTAAATTTAACTAATTAATAAAGTGTTAATAAATTATTTTGGCACGTTTTGGCAAATCTACAGCTTATTTCCTTTAAAATGACACCTTGATCATTGAAATTGGTTGATCAGTTTAGGCGAACGGACTAACCCCAAAAAACGTATTGCCTATTAAATATATAGATAACTGAGAAATAGGAGAAGATCCAAAGGTGAAAAATAAATACCAACAGAATATCTTTTGTATAGGAGTCGAAATGATAATGGTGGAGATCAGGGGCGTACTGGCCATAGGGTTATCCGGTGCAATCACCGGGCCGGTCAGTATCTGTAAAAATTGGGCCGGTCGGATACGAAGTTTTTTTATAATTATTTTTAGATATAAATAGTTGCTTTCCTTTAACGTTTTCTTAAAAAAAAAAATTCCAATACATTCAAATGCCAATCATTCCCCCCCCCCCTCCCTCTCCCTCCAGCCTCCAGGTGAAGCCGTTTTTCGTTTTGTTGGGGTATTAAGAGGTTCTAAGAAAAAAATAGACGTACTAAAATTTATATATCATATTACTTTATAATTATTTTATAGCCTTTATCGGTTTTAGTTCGGATGTCATTTTCTAATAAACCTACTAGTTATATTCCTGGAAATTCTTTATTTTACTATTTATATATCTTTATTTTTGCAAGAAACTGTCAATGACTTACGAAAATTAAGTTCACTCAAAGGATATGTAAATACCAGCGATAGAGAAGATTTTATTTAATGAAACTAATTATTAAAACAATTCAATTTTTAAAATTTTTAAATAAAAATAACTTATTATTGAAATCTATGATTAAATGCGAACATTTAAATAATAAAATATGTTAAATATTAAAATTATTTAATTATTAAAAATTAATTATTTAATATTGGAATGATTTTATTAAAATTTTATTAGTGATGATATTGAAAATTTGGGCCGGCACAAATCTAAAATCACCAGGCCGATTTTATGTCCCAGTACGCCCCTGGTGGAGATCTTTACATGTAGTCTCGAGTCGGTAAGATTTTACACTGGTATTCTCCCTATTGATCTCCAAATGCTGGTTCCAGTAAAAAAGTTTTGTTGGAACTGTCCCAAAGATTGTAAAAAGTTCGTTGATTGTATGAAAAGTTATGTAGCTATCTCAACATTTTTGCTTGACCATCTACAAAAAAAAAAGAAAAAAAAAAAAAAAGAAAAAAAGAAAAACTTAAATAGTTTAAACAGTCAATCAATATTTATTTTTCACATTTTAAAGTATTTTTAAAATTTTGTTATGAATACCAAATAAAGATAATTTTAATGTTGTTATTCAGAGTTACCATCCTTTTTTTCTAATAGTGTAATTTGATGGTGTTGCTCAAAAGTGAAGCGGATATTTTCTATTATGATAAATGGAGATTTCACATCGAAAAGTCTGTCATCGTCTAAGTCATTGCATCGTCGAACCCACTGTAGCCCCCTCCCCTCCACCCCACTGGTAGTCTTAGCATTCAGTTACGCCACTGAAATATTATACCACTACTCATAAAGACAGCATGGTGTTAACATAATGTTTCAAATTATTGGACTCTTTAGAATAATAACACTGTATTTAAGGAAGACCAGTACATTAAAACATGCTCAAAGCCAATTTAATTAAAACCACCCTTTATTATTGGATACATTTAGCACACTATCAAAATGAAGGTTGGTTCGTTCTCTCAAAAACCTATACTTGTGTACAATAATGGTTAATCAGGCCGGAACCTATAGTTTAACGTGGATTCCGAACCACAACGAACATTCATGCTTAACCAGGAATTCGAACCGGCATCTTTTTCATACAATGTTAGAGTGCTAACGACACATCCATCAGATGGACCTATCAAAATGAAGATAAAAGCTATTGTTCCATGTTTAACAATGTAAGAATATCTTTTTGAGCAGATATGAATGACCTCAGCAAAAAAAAAATTGTGTATTGTTCTTTCTATTGGAACAAAAATCGCGTTTCCGTTCTCATCAATCGAATGTGAAATATGTGAACAATGACGTTATTACGAAGAAGAAATCCCGCGGTAACAACGCCCTCAAACGTGGGTGGTTTCCAGTGTCACAAATTCTAAGAGGACCGAACATTACAGTTGGAAGGTTATGTTTATGTTGTGCCTATAACTTTATAATGCTTGTAACAGAAGCTTTATCCTTTATTTATCTGAATCAAAAGTTATATTAAAACGAATGAAGTTTAGGGATATATTTTTTTACATTTCGCACATTTGGAACCATTCCAAGGTTACAGTCTCAAGGTTGGTTGTTTTCAGATTATCTGGCGCCTTCAGCAGCACGAGGGCTATAATGCGCCGAAACATTCGTCATTTGACAAGTCAACATACATTTACAAACACCCATACCTAACATGAAACTCGAACACGCAACCTCGCGGTCTAGAAGCTAGTATGCTAACCACTATACCGTTTGGACGGCATTACAGGCTTAGGTGAATTTGATTTTAAAAGGGGTTTCTGTCGTCTACCTTAAACACCATTTTTCGTTTATGATTTTATGATGAAGTTAGACACATCGTACGGTGTTAAAAGGGTTTTCTTTTTGCCATTTATACTCATATTATAGTACAGCAAAAAGCTTTCGTTTGATATTACTATGTGACTTCAGAACTGAATATCCCTTTAGCATTAATTTAGCTGTTCTCCGTTAAAGAGCGTACTATTTTCACACTCCCGTTTATCACATCCCTAACGTTACCAGTCTTGAAATTTGGTATGCTGGTACCCCTCGCTCAGCACAGTTTTGTTGTAAATTTTTTAATTGATATCGGGTCATGGGAAACACCCGAAATGTGTAACTTTATAGAAGCTTTTACGGTAAGTTTAGTGTTTAGCCTTGCAAATCGGTATGGGAGGCTGGGACCTTCCCAAAGTAAATTCAAAATCTATTGTTCGCATTGTTACGTTCTTGGTGTCAAATTAAATGTATTTTAACGACTAATAGTATCCTGCATTTAAATATGATTATTTGATTAAGGGATAAATTTATGAATTCATCAATATAACTACAGAAATGATGGACAGAATTTTGAATTAGAATTGTATGTGTATTATTTTTCCATTTATTTAAATTTCCAATACTTTGTTTACTAAAATTTGCCTGTAGCTACTTGAGTATCTTTAATGTAATGAACCAGCACCAACTTGCTCACGGTGTAGCTGCCTTTTATCTGTTAATCATATTTTGTCTAAATGTCCAAATTTTAATATATCTAGTTGGTTATTTTCAGATTATCTGGCGCCGTCAGCAACACGAGGGCTATAATGCGCCGAAACATTCGTCATTAGACAAGCCAACATACATTTCCAAACATCCATGCCTAAGACGGGACTCGAACCCGCAACCTCGCGGTCTAGAAGCTAGCACGCTAACCACTATACCGTTTGGTCGGCTTAATATATCTAGACTAAACCACTTTAGGTACTCTGAATTTAACATTAAAGGATTTGTTTTCATTTCTAAAAGACTTTGGTTTTATTTCTCTTTGAATAACTACTGCTGAAAATTATATACAGTTTCGTAAACCAAAATATGTTTGGCGCAGCTTAGCCAATATTGGCTCGTGTTCCACTAAAATCCACGTAACCAACTAACATATAGCTACTTGTTATTGAAACTAATTGATTTTTTTTTCTGGAAAAATTATGAAAATTGTATGTATTCTCTAAGGTTAGGGATCAATGTTCTAAAGCCGACTGTAAACAAATAAAAAAAGGTTTTTTTTCTTTTTTTTTTCTTCTTCTGTAAATCAAAATCCACGTTCAAACAAACAACGTGTTTTAAAACAGAGGTTCCCAACCGGTGGTACGCGTACCACTGGTGGTACGCGGGAGCGTTTCAGGTGGTACGCGTGAATTATGTGAGCAACATGCTATTAATAGCTTCTGTACGCATGAGCAGTGAGCACGCAAACATTACTCAGATGCTTGTCTCTGCAGGAGTTGAGGAGTGACAGCGCCGGGGGCGGGGTGACGAGAGCTGTCTTCCCCTCTTCCCCCACGGCCTACGCTATTAGTAACTTCCCTTGCGCCTACATTCTTCCGCCTCACAATATTGCCAGTGATTGTGCAATGTTTATATGTTGTTGTAATGGTTCGTTGTGGGTGTTGTAATAATTAATCGTGATTTCGTATAAGAAAACTGAACTATGAAACGATTTCTGACGTCCTCTTCTACTTTAAAGAATTGTGCTAAAAAACCTAAATCACCGTCCAATCTTAAATACGATGAAAGCTACTTACAGTACGGTTTTATAAAGAAGCCTGGGACTGAAACCAGTGACATTCATTTACCTCAATGTGTTGTATGTCTTGAAACACTTTCGAACCAAAGCATGAAGCCTTCTTTACTGATGCGACACCAAAATACTAAACACCCTGATTCGATTGGTAAGCTAATTGAATTTTTTTGAAAGAAAATCTGATTTTTTAAAGAAAGAAACCCAATGTTTGACGAAGTTTGTCAATACTGATACTAACTTGATAAAGGCGTCATACCTTGCTAGTTTAAGAATTGCAAAAGATGGAAAGCCTCACACAATCGGTGAGACGCTTTTACTGCCGGCCGCTGTGGATATGGTCCAAGCCGTGTTAGGAGAAAAGGCAGCCAAAGAAATTAAAAAAATATCACTATGAAATAACACAGTAAAGAGACGAATTGTCGATATGTCTAATAATATTAAAGAACAACTGGCTTTCAAAATCCAAAAATGCACTTAATTTGCACTTCAAGTTGACGAAAGCACCGATGTTACAAACATGGCGCAGCTACTAGTTTTCATGCGATTTGATTACAATGAATCGGTGATAGAAGAGTTTTTGTTCTGCAAACTACTTGAATCAAATACCACTGCGGAACTCATTTTCAAGGTAATTGATGAATATGTGTTCAAAGTAGGCATTCCCTGGTCCAAGTGTATTGGCTTGTGTACAAATGGGCCAAAAGCTATGTCAGCAAGATTGACAGGGCTAGCAGCAAAAATAAAGGAAGTTGCTCCTGAATGCAAGAGTACGCATTGTGTCATCCACCGAGAAGCATTAGTTGCTAAAGGTATGCCGGAAAATCTTAACTCCTTTCTATCAAATGCTGTGAAAGTTATTAACTTCATAAAGGCTAGGGCTCTAAACACAAGATTATTCTCCTTGATGTGTGAAGAAATGGGTGGAAAGTTCAAAACTTTACTCCTGCATACAGAAGTGAGGTGGTTATCTCTGGGGAAAATTTTGAACCGTCTCTTTGAACTGAGATCAGAAGTTTTTATGTTTTTAAGTGAAAAAAAATCATGACATGAAAAAATTGCTTGCTGGTGAAGAATGGTTGTCAAGATTGGCTTATCTAGCCGACATTTTTGACAAACTCAACACACTGAACTTGGGACTTCAGGGACCAAACACAACAGCCTTCACAGCCAGTGACAAAATAAACTCCTTCAAGAGAAAGTTGGTCATGTTTTGTTCACAAATACAGGAGGAGAATTTATCTGCATTTCCCACTCTATCATCATTTTTTGAAGAAAATGAAATATCTCCAATGCCAGATGTGGTTGTAAATATCATTGTTCTCTTGGAAGGCCTTCAAAAAAAGCTTTAAGAAGTATTTCTCTGAAGATTATTCAAAAGTGGATTGGATCAGAAATCCTTTTTCGGGAACCTCACCAAATGAATTGGAATTAAAAGAAAGTGTTATCGATCTTACAGAAGATAATTCTTTAAAGATTATTTTAAAGAGAAATCTTTAATTAACTTCTGGATGTATGTTTTTAGACCTATGGATAATAAATAAAACTTTAAATTAATACCATTTTAATCTTTTTATTTCTCCTTTATTATAAGCATATTATAAATAAACAAATATCTAACCATTAAATATGAAGTTTTCTCAGGAATTTAATTCAAAAAGCCTTTGAACATTTTTAGGAGAGTAAATATTATACGTTTATTAAAATATTTAGGTCTGGTGGTACGCCAAAATTTCTCAAAAAGTCAAGTGGTACGCAAGTGCAAAAAGGTTGGGAACCCCTGTTTTAAAACAAAGACTCGAAGGAGTTGGCGAAGATTACCGCGTCGAAGGGCTTCAGAGATTAGTGAGGGAAAAGAAAAAGCATTAAAACTAGTAGCTAAAAGAAAATAAATAATGCAGTATTGGATGACCATAATGTAAAAAAATAATAATTTAGTTGCACTTAAGAACGACATAGACATACATTCATGGAATTTTTTTTTATACATCTGTATGTAAAAATGTGACCACATTTTAAATTGGATTGTAATTGCGCAACGATTATTAAAGTACAAATTGAGCCAAAGTGAAGGACAATTGTGATTGTTATAACTTCTCAAAATAAAAAAAGGAAATTCGCAATCAATATAATTGCTTTTCGCTGAGAAGTAAAATTGTGAAAGCAGGAAACAAGACATTTCTGTTCATATGCAATTTCATTGCAGCAATTTCCAGAAATAATTAATTTAGGTATTTAAATATGCAATTTTGGGTGTGAATAAATGAATTATTATTATTATTATTTTTATTATTTTTTTAAAATTTGTATGCATTCTGGGATTCTAATTGTAATTAGTGGATAATAAGGGAATAATTTGAATTATACCTTTTTACCTTTTACTTACACCTTTTAATTATACCTTTTAACTTTCTGGGAAATTGATTTCGTTCTTATTATGAATATATGAATATAAAATGTTTTTTATGTTATTATTTTACAGGTTATTTTTTACATTTGTTCTGTGTGATTTTCTATAAATACTCTTTGTATACTCTTTGTGCGTTTTACTATAAATGTGAATTGTTACATATATATTTTGATCTATACATTAAAATATTTGTGTTATGGTTGCTTTGATACTTCTTTCCAATTTTCAATGAATGCAATTTAAAATGTATAAAAATATTTAATAAATTGTTCGCTTATTAATGTTAATTATTAATAAAAGTATTCTTCTTAAAATCAGAACATAAGTGTCTTTATTTTTCTATCTATACTTTATAATCATAGAACGTGTTTTTGCTCATAAATAAAATATTTATTCTAAACACACCAGTTTAGAAAAAAAATACTTAATAAAATAATTTTTTTAACTAGTCTATTCTTTTATTAAGTCATTTCTATTAACTTCGATTTTGTCAGTTTGTGAGTTTTTGGCGTTGGTTGGTTGGTAGGAGTTTAACGGTGTAAGGGCAACACGTGGGCCATACTGCGCAAAGTTTTTGGCGTATAAATCTGAGGAAAGCTAATTAACACACTTTCCGTCAGTCGATCAGGTTGAAACTTGGCAGATAAATTCGATTAAATGACAATGCATTCTATCAAGTTTTGGGGCTGTCACTATCACTAAAAGGAGACTTTTACACACACTTCTATTTCAGCTTCAGAATGGTTGCCAATTTGGCATCATCCAATCGATCTGAAGATAGATTTGTCATCGAAATGGTTGTATTGTATCAAGAGGCAGGAGTGTGTCACTGACACTAAAAAGCCGCTTTTACACACACACTTCTAATATCGGTTCGGAATACGAATAAACCAAGTTGCCTCCATCCAATCAAGTTGAAATTTGTCTGATTCGTTGTCCATAAGGTTGACTATAACAAGTCTTGTGGGATTTCACGGTCTCTAAAAGGCTGCTTTTGCTTTTACACGCATTTGTATTATCGCTTATAAATATTGTTGCGTGAACCGGTTCGAAAGATTTGAAGCCAAAGCAGATCAAAACTTTCAGAAATTTATTCTAAAATAACTCTTCACAGATTCCTTTACATCTCCAGAACTTTTCGTTCTAGTAGACTCAATAGAGCTCTATCCACAACAATAGAGCACAAAACAGCAGTTAAACTTGGCACACAACTGCTCAAATCGCTTCAAAAGACAATGCAAAACAGTTCTCTTTAGAACTACTCTGAATGCTCACTGAGACTCAGTATCTCAACTCAGCAATTCCAGTCAACTAATTCAGTGACTCAAAAATCAACTAACTCCATAATTGGAGAACTTTCCAGATCGTAGTCGAAAAGTTCTATACATGTACATGCTGGGGACCGAAAATGTCACCAAATGGTCGCCAAGTTTGGAGACATTTGGCGATTTCTCGTCAAATTTGGAGACAAAAATTAGTCGCCAAAACCGTCGCCAACTTGGTTCTATCTCGCCAATTTGGCGAGATTGCCATTACCATAATATTAAATGCCCTGCTCCTTGTAAAACTCGCTTCCCAGCGTTACCTCTGTAAAACTCGTTATCAAGCATTGAGACACACATTGCGGGAAAGCAAGTTAACGACGAACTATTATACTGCCTTATGCGAAATGTACATAAATTTTACTATTTACAAAATTAACATTACGAAATATTTACAAATATACAAAAATTCGTAACATTATTAACCTACTTCTCGTCATCTGATGGAAAGGAAACGGGATTGATACACTCGTTCACAATGACAATGCTTTCTATCAAGTCTTGGGACTGTCACGCAAAGACTGCTTTTACACACGTTTCTATTGCTTAACGTCAGAGATATCAGCTTTTACTCCAGTGTTATTATCAAGATACCAAGCTTAATTCAAACATGTTCAATGCAGCGATATTTAATGACTGAACTATAAATGGTTGATGAGGCAAAATCTTCAGAAGGCTAATTTACCCACTTTCTGTCACCCAATCAAGCTGAATTTTAGAAAATAGACTTGTTGTTAATGGCGATGTATTCAATCAAGTTTTGGAGGCAAAAAACTTAGTAAATAGTACGAAATGATCTCTGGTAAT
Source organism: Linyphia triangularis (assembly GCA_963978545.1). Classification (NCBI taxonomy): domain Eukaryota; kingdom Metazoa; phylum Arthropoda; class Arachnida; order Araneae; family Linyphiidae; genus Linyphia; species Linyphia triangularis. The sequence goes on from OZ021730.1 coordinate 36,223,742, forward strand.
ACACTCACAGTGTGTCACATACTCACAGTGTAATTTCAAACACTATGAAAAGTCAATCTGTGCTCAATAAGTTGCAATTCCTCATAAAAATGTTCAAAGTATATAAAAGATTTATATTAAAAACTTTGTTTTTATGGGTAATATTATTATGAACGTCCAGTATGGTTTGCTTAAATTCGTTTGTTACGAAATAAAAATAAAATTCTGAATCATTTTTTTATACTGATTTCTAGTGCTTCTGGAAATTAGACTGGCCGAATACAAATGATATATTTTTTTTTCAGAACTTTTTTTTTATTTGGACGTTAAATATCCTAACACAAAAATAAAACAAAAAAATATTGAAAGTAATTAAGTGTATGATTTTTATTATACTGTTACGAATTTTTGTATATTTGAAAATATTTCGTAGTGTTAATTTTGTAAAGAGGAAAATGTATGTACATTTCGCATAAGGCAGTGCAATAGTTCGTCTTAATTTGGCTTCCCTTCAATATGTATCTTAATGCTTGATAACGAGGTTTACAGAGATAACGCTGGGAAGCGAGTTTTACAAGGAGCAGGGCATTTAACATTATGGTAATAGCAATCTCGCCAAGTTGGTGAGATAGAGCCAAGTTGGCGACGGTTTTGTCGACTAATTTTTGTCTCCAAATTTGGCGAGAAATCTCCAAATGTCGCCAAATTTGGCTACCATTTGGCGACATTTTCGGTCCCCATGTACATGTATAGGACTTTTCGACTACAATCTGGAAAGTTCTCCAAATATCTACCTCTAGAAGTTTCAAGAAGGTTTGACTCCTATATAAGGCCGGCCATGAATTAGTCAGTTTGTTGAGTCCATGAGTTGACTGGAATTACTGATTTGAGATACTGAGTCTCAGTGAGCATTCAGAGTAGTTCTAAAGCGAACTGTATTGCATTGTCTTTTGAGGCGATTTAGCAGTTGTGTGTCAATTTTTACTGATGTTTGTGCTCTATTGTTGTGTATAGAGCTGTATTGAGACTAATAGAACGAGAAGTTCTGGAGTTGTAAGAGAATCTGCGAAGAGTTATACCGGAATAAATTTCTGCAAGTTTTGATCTGCTTTGGCTTCAAATCTTTCGAACCCATCCACGCAACAATATATTGTTTTAAAGATAATTATTTCCAAACTTAAAGAGATCGGTAGTGTAATTTCCTTCACACACAAAGCAGACAAATAATTCGCTATTATTAAATTTACAACAAAAGATTGTAGAATTTAAAAGCGTACAGCTTAATTTATCCGTTGCGTTTAATACAATTTATTACAATACATTGGAAAATTGCAAACTATGTCTCCAAGTGAACATTTTTTAAATGAAACTCCTCTGCCTTAATGAGATAACAGTGGGGGAAGGAGTTGGGACAGAACAGTTTATTAAATGCATTACTGTACATAAATATCAAAACAATATCATGTTTGAAATAATCAACACCCAAAAAATAACCTGTGAACGCAAACTTAACAATTTCAATATTTGCAGTGTTTAATACTAAAAAATGTCATGTCATACAATTATTATTATTTTTAATTATGAATTATGATTATTTTTTTAAATATATGAAATTTTAAATTCACGGAACAATTTGTGACGAACGTAGTAGCAGTTTTGCAACATGGACGTAGGTACAATTGTTTTAAAATGTACGCAATTGCCCTAAAAATTCCTTCCTACATACTCATTGCGAAAGAAAGTTTATAGTGGTTTAAATATTTCTAAATTTGAATACGAATCAATCAAAATGAAAATGTATTCGCCTTTCATAATCAAAATGCTCCTATCCTTTCCCATAACCTTTTAACCCAAAATATAAACACGGATTTTTGCAGACCTTCACCGCTAATATTCAAAATTCATTTTAAAACAAGTTCCAATATTTTTTAGAAAAATGTTCTACGGAGTGAAGCAAGAATACTAATTACGTGGGTGACGTCACAGCCGTTCTGGCAGACGTTGATGAATGACCAACTGAGTTCAGGAAAGCATAAAACAGTGAATTTGTTTTTCTCCATCATTCAGAATGAAAATGAGGTTGTTCGTGTTCGTGGTTTTCATCTGCGTATTTGGGAAGGATGTTTTGAGCAGTGAGTATTTCCTTTTCCGTTTTAATTTATGTTGGATCCATGAGGTTCAGAGTTGGCCATAGCGCCACCTCTCTGCTTCGCGCTTTTTTTTTTTTTTTTTTTTTTTTAATTTTGTAATTAACATTATTCAAAATCTATCTTTTTATTATGTTTGACCGATGCATTGTTATTATGTTGTACGATGTTACAGATTTTAAAAGAAGAAAATTTATAATGTTATATGGTTTTTTTATTTGAAAACATGGAATACAATCAAGACATTTTTTAAAAAGTTTTTGACTTTATGAAAAATTATGTCTCTGTCAAACACACACAAAAACTGTGTTGTTAAGTCATAACCAAATCCGAAATTGTTCTATTTAATATGTAATGTACAATTTAATGTATAAATTATACTTAGCAATCATGATTTCATTTATTTTTTTATAACAATCAATAATTATTCAAAAATTCAATTTCGTGATTTACAACTCCAAAATATACCTTACTCAGAAAAAGGACACGGGTATTCTTATTGGTTTAGGTATTTCTAGGACAAAATATGAAATATATAAATATTAAACTCGAAAATAAAATTTAAAAAAAATTGTAATAAAAATTAATTATTGTAACTCCATTTAAAACGCAATCAGTTTGCTTAAGGTAAATCGGTTATAGAAATACATAGTTACAATTACCTTAGGTTTGTTATATTGGGGCACTTTGCGCAAGATCGACATGAAATCTATTTTTACGTACAAACATCATTGCAACATGAATGCCATTAAAAGCATTTTGAGACGCCATTCAAGAGAAAACCATCTGCATGCTTACCCTGGATAATACAAAAATACTCACCAGACAGTCTGCAGAACCCGAAACCGCCTTTCACAATAACGGTTGTGTTTACTCCATCCTAAGTGTGCTTGCCTTTCAGCCGTTCATCTGCCTCCTATAGCTATATCAATCTGGCTCCAGTTATATTCGCCAGATCAGTTTGATTTGATAATATAATTCTGATGAACTCAACTGTGTTTATGTAATCAGGATTTGTTGAGTTTGAATTTGGCATTTACTGTGTGTGCTTGAATATTTCTTCCTTCAAAACGGTTCATTGTTCTATTTTTCGTTATATCAGAATAAAAAATACTTTACTTAATAATATTTTAAATACTTTTGAATTTAAAAGTGTAAATAACATTACTTCACTCTTACAAATCGCTACTCGGAATACTAACATATTACTAATCATTATTTTCATGGTCGGCAATGAATTTCTGCGTATAATTTCACAAATAATCACGCTTGCTCAACTAGATAAGTTTTTGAGGATTGATAAGCAAAAGTGGGAAATATATAGAATATATGAAATAAATATTTCGATAGTTTAAATAATATTTTTTGCTAAGTTTTAAGATTTACAAAAATACCTAAAATTTGTCTCATCCCATAAAATATTTTATTATTTTTCAAATATTATAAAATTGTTATATAAAAAATGTAATAGCGTTTTAAACTTTTAAATTGTACAAAATTTTTGTAAATTAAATTCTAAAACTTTATGTGATTTGCATTGTATAAAGTTTTATCTCAATTATTTGTTAGATTTTTTTTTTGTGCTTTTTTTTGTTTATAACAATAAATAAATATTGCAAAAACTTGGATAATGCTTAAGTGAAATAATTGAGTTTTAAAATACTGAAATTATAATAAAGTTTTTTTGAAGTATCCAATTGCATAAAAATTAGTATTAATAAAGTAGCAAAAAATAGCAATAAAATTGTATATAATTTTTTGTCAAACATAAAAAAAAAAAAAAAAAAATGTTTAAATGGTTACATTTTTTTCGTAATCTCACATTTGGACTTTTATATTAAATTTAATCAAATATCTAGAATAAAAGATGTAATGTAATTTGATCATGGAGTGACATCGGACTTGGTTGTTCAGACACACAGAAAGTACTATTAAGTTAAAAGTTAGATTAAGTTAAACTCAACTTTAGGAATATTTACAAGACTCATCAGTCTTGTAAATATTCCTAAAGTTGAGTTTAACTTAATCTAACTTAAAAAATGTTAGAACACATTTTTTGACATGATGCACAGAGCTGTAAATACATAATAACTGCTAACAGCTGCAGGAAGTAAAACTGCTAAAATAACTGTTCACCCTTCTTTGAAATGAATAGGTTGTTTCAGAAACGGCATAAGTCACTTGTTTGTCGAAATCGAGTTTCAGGTAAAAATCAATTCTTCAGAGGTATATGCATAATTCTGAAGCGAAACCTAACGAAACCGGTAATTTTATACGGAGTTATCCCGTATGAAAGTTTTCATTTATGAGAAGTTTCTCAAATTCACGTCCGCATCGCTGTAGCCGAGAAGATGCGCACAGTTTTGCTTTCACTACCAGCACAAGTCTGTGATAAGCACAGGCTTTTCGCTGGGCTGTAAAGGTAAAACGTGTTTTTCTGTCACCGGTGTTTGTTCTTCTTGCTTAGTGCGTCTCATTGTATAGTCGAGTTCAGCGATTGGTAATAGATTCTAGTTTCGAAATAAGTGATAAGAAAATATATATAAAAAAACCCCACAAGACCCTTTGCTTACAAGTGCAATGCTATCAAGAAAGCTAGAGTTTAAGGCTCAGCGTACACAAACTGGAAAGGAAAAATCGTCCATACTCAGAGGAGTTAATTGTTTCAAGCTTCGTACACTAATATTTTATTTTTTTTAGTATAAAAACAACAACAATGCCTTTCATTAGGTCAAATAGGCGTAAAGTTACAAAGAACGAGAAAGGCGCTTTTAAAACCTCGCAGTTCATGTAGTATTTATTCCCTTGCAATCTGTTGTAATCACACAGCCTTTTAATGATGGGTTGTGCACTCACACTTATTGATTAAACAACAATAAAAAGCTACTTCTGTCATTCCTAAATGAACCAGTGCATCTAAGTGGAAAAATCTCCATTAATAAAAAAATTAAAGCTATACATGAACTGATGAAATATATCTCATATGAATAAAACATCCAAACAAAGAGATAATTCACCAGTGGTCTACATCTGATTCTGCCAGAGAACTGCATGGAATTAGCACATTTTATTTCGCCATTTATACCATTCTTATTCATAGAACAAAATAGTCTTATTTGCGTTTCATATTTAATTAACGTTTCTACTTGATTTAGAATAGATTTAGAATACATCTTTGAGGAGTACTAAGTGTATTTTTTATTTTACTGTTTAGAATGCAATTACTTTTTGCCAAAAGGGCATATGTTTGAGAAAATCCATAACTCAACCAACTTTTAAAATTCAATAATAATTTAATTATCTTTTGAGACCTCCATTGAGCACAAAGATTGTATTTAGCTCCAAACAATACATTTTATTGGAAAAAATAATATAGAGTTTTTTCGTTTTACGCAGAAACAGATTTTCTCGATTTCCCAACAGTTGCTCTCACCTGGCCTACTGGGTTTCTCAAACAACCGATTCAAATAATTTCTCCATTCGTGGGGGGGGGGGGGGGGGGGAGAAGAAAAAAAAAAGGATTACAGTAAATCAGGGAATTTTTTGCGTGTGTTTTAATGTTTTAATTTGTATCCCAAAACATAACTATAACGTAATTCTTTTAAATATATCGCTTATGGGGCTGAAATAGCAGCACAAATCAAAATATTAAAATTTAGGGTAAAACGGTTTTTAAGGTCCTTATTATGAAATAATAACTTTCAAACTGTCGAAGAGGTGAACATTTGTTATCTAAGGCACCAATATTAAACTAAGAAACGAGATTTTAAAATCAGAGTGGTGTCGAATCGCTACTGAAGGAATTTTTGGCCCTACTCCCAATATAAGCCAACTACACCATCTGACTTTACCTGACATTAACACGTCGACCAATGTATGGTGTAAGACTAAGAAATTTACTTCGTTTTGAATAATTACTTGAAATTTATTTAAAGTTTGCTTAATTTTTAATTATGCAGGATTCTAATGGATTACGACATTTTAATGGATTTCATTGAAACACGGTAAACATAAAAACGATTGTCCTTCGCAGGTATCACAAAATGTGACAGACAACTCATATAATCATTTTCCGGACCATTACTCTGTCCCCAATGTGCTTATGTCACATTTTTTTCATAACATATTGTTTTGTCATAAAAGGAATCCCTGCCTCCAGCCGAAAGATAAACAAGACAAAACAGACTTGGGGCATAACGTGTTGAATGAATGTCTCTAAGTATTTCATTCCAATCGTAAATTTCTTCTACTGAGATAAGATACAATGACCCTAATATGTTTAAACAGCTGTATCGAGTAAATTTCATTCTGTTACTAGTGCGCTTCCCCCCTTATTGCTATACCACAATACCAATTCTTCTAAGCACAGCGCACGCGGGATGACGGGAATTTAGAGTGGCCCTCAGCGTGTTTTTTAATATCCTCGATTAGTAATAAAAGCGACATAATGTTACGAATTAAACGAATTTAACTATACAAGCTTGAGATCCACAAATTCCGAAGCACAAGAATTGACGATGAGCTTCGATATCTGTATTGAAAAAAAAAAAAGCCAACGTCTGAATAAAAACTTGAAAATTAAATTTTTTCCACAAGTAAAGTCGAAATCACAATATCCATCAAGTAATCAGTTAAATAGTATTTTATTAAATATTTTATAGGTGATTAGCCATGCTTTTTAAAGCTTAATATTTTATTACATTGTACCTGGTTATTTAACAACTTTAATATTAGTGTTTGGTGGATGAAACGGCACTCATCATTTTTAAATATCGGACTCCTTTATCCGATGTATAAATATTACTCAAGTTCCTCAAGTCAGCCAAATAAATTTCGCAATTTTGCAACAAAAGTGCCGATGCTGATTTATTTTTTCCTCCCATCAGATCCTCTTCAGGAAGAATGCGACCAGCGCTACTTCCAGCACTATTTGGTGAAGGGATGCGAACCCGTATTCAGACCGAACAGTTCAAAGTGTCCAATCCGGTTCAGTTGCCCACAATCCATCCAGAACGGGTCTCCTGGTAAGACTCACGAAAAACTTAACTTAAAATGCCCGATTTTAGTTAATCATTTAATATTACTTTCCAGGGTTGGAACAAAAAAAAAATATTTAAACCGTTTTTTTTTTTTTTTAAATCCTCTTCTAATTATATCTATACATATTTATAAATAAAATTTGACATTAACTAAAATAAATAATGTACAAATAAAAAATAATATTCCTTCTGAAAATTATTTAAACTAAGTAAATAAACTACTGCCACTTATGTGGACATTCAAATCATATTAAATTGTAATATTATATTTAGAGATTAATTTTTTTTTTAAATTCAATGGATACAATATAATACAATAGTAATTGTTTACTGCATCTACATGGAATATTGCTCTTAGATTCATCAGTAATGGTGATAAGTTGTACAAAATTATTTTTTAAGGTTTAGAAATAAGTTATTAAAGCACAAAACCTCTATTTTAGAAACAAATTTAAAATGCACCTTATAATTTAATTTTATTTAATAATTATAAAACATTACTAAATCCATTAGATTATTATAAAAAATTATTGTTGATACTTATAAAAACTTCAATAGTCTTTCATTATAAGATTTATTTAAAAAAAGTTATTTACAGCAGCAAATAATTTCAAAAATCTTATGATAAATAAACAAATAAAAAAACAGTTTTAAATTATTCTTTAAAATTTAATTGCTTTTTTGAGAAAAAAACAATCGGTTTTATTAAACCGTGGTTTAAACCATAAACCATGCCAAACCTATCACTTGCATCAATCACTGGAAAGTTATTTGCTTGCAACATAACTCTACCAGTTTTAGCTGCTGTTAAAATAGTTAAATAATAAATTTCATAATGGTTAATACAGAATAAAAATAAGTGGTGGATTTAGTAATTATCTATATCAAAGTACTTATTCTGACGAAGGATCGGGTTAATTTTATATCTAAACATCAGACTAACATGCCTAAATCTGAACGTAGTAATTTTTTCATGTTTTTTTTTGTTCAATGGGGTTCAGTTTTTTCACTTTCCTATCTTTGTCCAATAATGACATAAGCTAGTTTGTTTCTGAAGATAACGCTAAGCCTTTCATATTGGTTTATTTGAGGTAGATGGCTGTAAATTTAAGGGAAGGATGTTCCAGCCTGGTGAGGACATCCCAACAGGCAATCCTTGCCAGATCTGTTCGTGCCGGAAGATGTCGGAGGAAGAATCTCCCGAAATCATGTGCACAGGGATAGAATGTCCCTCAGCTTTCGGATTCGGACCACAACTCAATGATTCCTGTTACGAAGTGTACGAAAAGGATTCTTGCTGCTCTACTGGAACACAATGCGGTCAGTGAATTGTTATTCTGTTGCACTTTTTTAGACATTGGTATTAGTAAAGTAAAGTTGGCGTTAGTAAAAGGATAAAATGATAATTTTCCCATGTAAAATAAAAGCTTTCACACTAACACACAACTCTCGCATGTTAAACTTCGCACAACCGAAAAAAAAAAATCCAATTTGACCTATAAATCTTCCTTTTTTTAACAAATGCTGTGGCATTTTCTGGTTATTATTGAAAAATTACCAGGTTACAAATTAAAATGTAGTATTCGTATTAAAATGTAGCACTGCTAGCTCTTTACTAGTTAGTAACTAAAATTAATGTACGGATAAAAGTTGCAATGGAAATTTTAATATTGTATATCTCTTTTTGCTAGTCTGATGCAAATGCTAGATCAGTTACAATATTTTTTTTACCCCTCTGTAAATGATTTTCTTTTCGTCCTTGGTATAAAAATGTGGAGATCTTGTGAATGCTCTACTCTTTTATTTGTGATGAAGCTTAGTAGAGTTGGTAAGGTTATTAAATATAGAATAAAGGCGCAATGACCTTTCATTCTTCCTTCTTATATAAAAAGGTAACACGATACTACTAAATTTAAATAATCAGTACGTAAAACTACACAAAAATAATTTTTCTCTGAAAATTTTATTTCTGCATTTATTGAAAACGTTAATTTCCGTTAGCCAATCTAAATTAAAGAAGCTGAAATTTGCTACAAAGGTAGAAGGAAGTATGCAAATGTGTTACGTAACAACCAATCCCTGTTTAGCGTCGAGAAATATGCAAAACAGGCAGTCGTATAAGAAGCCGGTATTGCGAAGGGTTACAGGAGTTGCATGTAAAGTCTGATGAAAGGTGTTTAGAGCATTCGTACGATTTGTTTTTAAGTTAGACTTGTTTCTATGGCTCCCAGAAGACGAATGGAAGCGTCGGAAGCTGGCGGGTGTCGGACGCAATCTTGAGATTAAAGAGTTATGCCTGATCCATTGGATGTAGATTTCAAGTTTTTTTGGACAATATTTTTTTAAGAATACTGATCCATTGGATGTAGATTTCAAGGGTTTTTTTTACAATATTTTTTTAAGAATACTGATCCCTTGGAAGTAGATTTCAAGTTTTTTTTGACAATATTTTTTTAAGAATACTGATCCATTGAATGTAGATTTTAGGGTTTTTTGGACAATATTTCTTCAAGAATTAAGAGAACCATTCTTCCTTATGCCAAAAATACTATACCAGCCTCTCAGCAATCGTTATGAACATATCAATCAAAAAATAATAGCAACGAAAACATGTACTAAAACTATCTTCTACAGGTGAAACAGAGCAATCCATCAAGTGCACATATGGCGATCGCACGTATTTTGCGGGGCAGCAAATCTATCCGGATGAGGACTCTTGTGTGGTGTGCACCTGCGGTGAAGGTTGGACTGGGGACGTACGGACAGACCCGAACTGCAGACGACTCAACTGTATTCTGGAGGAGAGGATGGATCAGCTGAAGAGGGGATGTCTTCCCATTTACCACGAGGCGACGTGCTGTCCCATTGAGTACTACTGCGGTGAGTGAAGGGAAATCGGCTTATAAGTTTCATTTCATGATCTATTAAATTAGTGCCGACAAAACGGTACAGTGGTTAGCGTGCTAACTTCTGGACCGCATGGTTGCGGGTTCGAGTCCCGTGTTAGGCATGGGTGTTTGTAAATGTATGTTGGCTTGTCTAATGACGAATGTTTCGGCGCATTATAGCTCTCGTGTTGCTGATGGCGCCAGATAATCTGAAAACAACAAAATTAAATTAGTAAGTAGCGAGAGGAGGACTCAAACTAATATAAATAATTTTAAAATAGTTACCACTAGTTTTGTAATACATGCTAGAAATTTTTACAAATTAATATTTGTAAACTGTTAACAGTGTTTTTTTTTTTTTTTTTTTTTTGTACAATTTTCTAAGCATTCTATACTAAATATTTTCAGGAAAATGTAGTCTGCATAGAATTAAATCTTCCGATTAAACTACTTAAAATTGTATGAAGCATCTACTCATAAACCAAAAACAATTCGCGCACTCAACTAACAAGCACTGCATATCGCTTCAATCAAGTACAGTCAAGTATATTTTATTTTTCGCAAATGTTAAACTTCCTTTATTATATATTTGGAAATGCTCTTACACTGTATGCGAGCCTAAAATTGTTATTAGAAATCTGGGATAAAAGCCTGCAAGGATACATGACACTTGGTTGCAAAATTTCGCTATTTGTTAAAGGAATATAACCAAATCTATGTATGAACTAGTAAAAGCATAGATCCAGGATGAATCCCTCATCATTCTTATACTAAACTCCAACTTAACTTGACATCACTAGGCGATAGATCTTCCTCGTGCTCATAGGCAATTAATCCATTTTCGCGGAGAGAAGACATAATTCTCGCCAAACCTTATTGCCTATTTGTTCTCTACAGGGTTGTGGTTTGGCGAACATTATGCTTTCACGCCGCCAAAATGGATTAAATGCCAATGAGCACTGTGACGATCTATCGTCTAGTGATGTCAAGTTAAGTTGAAGTTTAGTATAGTATGTTTCAAACAATTTGTCATGATGAATGTTTCTTACGAAAAACCAATCAATATAAAAGTTTTTTCTTTTTCTTTGTGTAGGTGAAGGTTTGCCAAATACAAATGCTCCCTCGGCATCTGAAGAAGATATCAGTAAGATATGTTATCTATAATTACTCTGAAGATTTACTAAATTTTATTTTATTTTCACTGAAACAGAATTTCATTGATATCTTTAATCATGTATTTATTATTATTAGTGGTTTATCCCTTACCATTATATTTCTCTCATCACTAGTACTGGCAATTAAGGTATTTTTTCTTTCCTTTTTCTTTTCTTTTTTACCTTGTTTTTCCACACACACACACACACACACACACACACACACACACACACACACACACACACACACACACACACACACACACACACACACACACACACACACACACACACACACACACACACACACACACACACACACACACACACACACACACAAATCGATTCTACACAGATTACATTACTCTCACAATACATTTACCTCATCACTAATACTTGCAATTAAGTTATTTAAAAAAAAAAAGATCGATCCTACACAGATTACATTACTCTCACAATACATTTACCTCATCACTAATACTTGCAATTAGGTTCTTTAAAAAAAAAAAAAAATCGATTCTACACAGATTACATTACTCTCACAATACATTTACCTCATCACTAATACTTGCAATTAAGTTATTTAAAAAAAAAAAAAGATCGATCCTACACAGATTACATTACTCTCACAATACATTTACCTCATCACTAATACTTGCAATTAGGTTCTTTAAAAAAATAAAAAAAAATCGATTCTACACAGATTACATTACTCTCTCAATACATTTACCTCATCACTAATACTTGCAATAAAGTTATTTAAAAAAAAAAAAAAAAAAAAACTTGTTTTCCAGGAAAAAAAATCGATTCCATCAGACGTTTAATTGGCATATATCCGGTCCACATAATTATGAAGCATCTTCAAAATGCTCAAAATTAATTTAAGTATGATTCACACTATAAAGAGTAGAGACATATACAGTCAACTTGCGATAACTCGGAAGTTCAAGGGACTGGTCAAATTCTTCAAGTTATCCGAAGTTATTTTCTATTCAAGACATATTTCATCAGACATTTTTTGCCTGTTCTTGTGGAGTCCGGAAGACTTGTTCTAAGCTTTTCTAGCCATCCTGCAGTTGCTATAAATCTTTCAACTTTTAATATACGAGCAAAGTCCTTCGCCTTTTCTTTTAAGATCATCCCACTAAGAGGGATTTTGAAAATCTGGTTTCGATCTATCTCTAACCATTTTAATAAAGCAACTTCATCACCAAGAAAGGCACATATCTTCACTCATTTACACGAGGGATTGAGTTTCGATGCATGTCTTCTCAAAATCGTCTTTGTTTTTCAAAATGGTTGAAAGAGTATTCTGTAGAGTTCTGTACTTTATAGCAACGTCTTTCTTTTTACATCGCAGATTTTGTTCAGTTTTATTGATCAATTTAACTTTTTGAGTTAGACTAAGCATATTCAACTTACGTTTTAACATTATTCAAAGTCAACGTAAACTAACACTATTGACTCACACTTTGAATATGGAATGGAATGTAAAGGCAAAAGCCTGTTTTTTTTTCTATACGCGTCAATACAAACGGGTTTTTCCCGGTAACAAGTTAAATTGTAAAACACGATGTAAAGAGGAAAAAATAAAAATAGCTTTTTTTTAATGTTTTTTTTTGTTTTTTTTAATGATAATAAAATTTTCACCAAAACTTTGACTTCAAAGAAGTACACTGCCGACCAAACGGTATAGTGGTTAGCGTGCTAGCTTCTAGACCACGAGGTTGCGGGTTCGAGTCCCATGTTAGGCATGGGTGTTTGTAAATGTATGTTGGCTTGTCGAATGACGAATGTTTCGGCGCATTATAGCCCTCGTGTAGCTGACGGCGCCAGATAATCTGAAAACAACCAACCAATCAAATAAGTACACTTCGATATACGGAGATAACTTAGTGTTGAAAAACATTAAATTGTCTTGGGACCTAATGAAAACTTCGAGATAGACGAATATTCGACTTATGAGACCTCGAGTTATCGCGATCTGTAATAAAATCACGATCAATTTAACATTTTCTTGTAAAATTATCTCTAAGTTAACAAATTTGGCTAAAACTTGGCGTAAAAACTTGACATCCAGAATCCTTTCTCTTATCCTATACCTTTAACTGGCACGAAAATTTTAACTTTTCATTGAATTATTGTTTCATCACAAACCTACAACGTTTTCAACTTGGTCGAATAATAAAGAAAAAAATACCTACTAAAAGTAAATACTAGAAATTTGAACGTAACGAATCTTGAAAAGGCAGAACTCAAAATGTATGCGTTTTTTCCCTTACTTATAACAATTAAATAATTAATTTGTACAGAAAATTGATGCATAGTAATTAATAATTTGTTTAGTAGAAAATCCAATGCTTATTGTTATAATTGAACTTTTGAGGTAATATCTTTATCAGCCTATCTGTTGCGGAATGGTTAGTGAGTGGCAACGATTACGAATTGTAAAGCAAGAGTTGCCATGGAGACGCTGGTGTAGTTCTAAAAAGAATATCTGTAATTCTAAAAATAATAATATCTGTTCGTATTCGAAAGATTTGGGCGACGGTTGATGTTTGTCAAAATTAAATGTGTTCGTCGTAATACTGTGGATTTCTTTATTAATAGTTATCCATAACTACAAAGTTTCAAACCTGATCTACTTGGTTTTAATTCAACACTATCTACGTTTCACCCCTACAAATAATCCTGGCGGCATAAATGCCCCTACGTAAGCACACTTCGTAAAATATACAGTGTGGTTTCAATATCCCCGCAGCAAGGTCAAGAATAATAAATGTAACTTTTTCCCCAACCATTTCTGATTTATAAATGTAAAATTTTTCACATTTTTTGTTTTATTACTGGCTCTAACAATTTAAAAAAAGTTTGCCCTTAATTCATTGAAATTGACAGTTTATATTAATTTTATATAATGTTAGAGCATCCGTTCTAATATATAATCGATGAACCCCGTCAAAACGGTTCAGCATATCTTTTCGAACATTTCAGTACATAACCATTCCCAGAATTAAAAAAATATGTAACAGATGGAAAAGAGTCAATCCCTCCCTCCCAAAAAACTAAATGTTATAAAAAAAAAATTTTAAAAAAAATTTAAAAAAAATCGCCAGGTGAATTGGTCAGTCAGAAAAAATTAGAAATTATAATAGTTAACGCCAAGTGTTTTATTTCTTTTTGGATAGTTAGTACTTGGCAAGTTATAGTTAAATCGAAATAATCTAATTTCAAATGTTTTTGCTACTTTGTACTCATTGTTCTGAATTGAGATTAATTCTACATTGACTCTAACCTGCCAAGTACTGATTGCTTCTAAGGGTTCATCCCAATAATCACAATTTAGTTCATTGTAGAAATACCCAAAAGAAAAGAAAGATTTCATAACTGATTCTGGCTGATCATTTCCCTTGGTGTTTCTTTTTAGACAACGTCTAGTTGTTTTGGGGAGATTTCAATTCTTTTTGTGGGGTTTGTTATGTTGGAGATGAGTAGGATACGGTCGATTGATGTTTTAGCATGAATAATCATATCGTCCTTGTAAACGTACTACGGTGAAAGCGACAACAATATTAGATTCGCATAGGACTCTTTAAATTGAGTGCGACAATAAATATCATGAAGCAATAATGTAGAGAGATGTATAGGTTTGTAATTGAAAACAATTTCGTTTCCTTCCATTATTCCTTTCGCTATTATTTCCTAAATATCTGACTCAGATAAAAGTACACAACGCTTTTCAAATGCTCAAGACAAAATATTTTCCCTACATGCTTTGAAATTAATCTGACCTGCATAACGATAAGATAATCCATATTTTCCTTCAGTAAATGACTGCATTCCAGATCAAATGTTGCTGCACAATATTAAACAACCATTTTATTACAGGATCAAATAACACGTGCGCCTTCAATGGTAGCCACTATCGGATTGGCCAGATATTGGACATTGGACATCCGACGCATTGCGTCACTTGCCGATGCACAACTCCCCCGGAATTCACGTGCGTCCATCAAAGCTGCTTCTACCCTTCCGACGAAGACTGTATCCCAACCTACACCCCACAATCCTGCTGCCCTACTTTCGACTGCCCTACAAGAAGTACAGTCTAAAATCAACAAGCTTCTTTGTTTTAAATAAACCCGTTTAAAAGTTGTGTAATTTACTTGTTTTATTTAAGTTTTAGTCACATGGTGAGTCAGTGAAGTTCGATTAATGTACCGGAATATGAATGTATGTCCGTGCTGCACTGATACACATGCAGTTACTAACCCGAAACAAATTTGACTTCTACTTGCTACAGACTTAGGAGACGGTAACGAATAATCTTGTAATGTTCATGAAATTTTCAGGATGGAAGCGGTAAGCAAAAAAAAAAAAAAAAGGGCTTATGACCGATTCAGACTCTTTTGCGACGTAGTCCTGAATGTTTTTGCTGATGTGCTACGCATCCAAAGATGGGTGACATCAATGTATTGATCGGTCCCAAAAGAAGAATTTCTGATACTTTTCAGCGGCATTAAAAACTTTGTCCAGCGGGGTTTCTGACTAAAGGAGATTCCTTTAAATGCTAATAGATGTATTTATATTTAACTTTTTTGTGCTACCATATCTAACAAACATTTTTGACGCAGCGTGTATAATTGATTTGTCTTTCTATCAAAATTATTTATTCTCATATAAAATAATATCACTGAAACATATTAACCACACTATGCTATATCTTTCTGGATTACTATTCACCTTAATGGCAGAGCATCGTCTGCCTTTAAGGCGAATAGTGTGCGTCTTTCTATAGACCCGACAACTGTTACACTACTTTTGACTTAAGTCATATTCAAATCATGACATAATTGACTAATCACGTGCTAACGTGTGATTTAAAGTATAATATTGATTACAAACTAGCTTGATTTTTAAAAATGTGTTTATTACATTAACTGCTGCATATCAGCTCTTATAATAGCTTACTAACTATTCTACATTAGCCAACGTGTTCCTAAAGGCGCGAAAACGAAAAAAAGCAACTAAGTTTTTAACTTTGAACAATAGAGCCTATAGGTAAAATATTACTTAGAAAATCACCGAATCTACTGAAATTGTGTTCTTTTTCTTCTGATTTTTTAAGTCAGATCTTCCGTACGATCGACTAGAACATTGTTACACCATAAAGTAACAGGACACAGTAGCTATTTTTACAATTTTCAGGATATGATTGCAGAAGTATGTTCGTGTTCATTCTTGAGGTAAAAGGGAAAAAAAATCCGAACGATGTCTATATCTTGTATTTTAATTGATGAAATTACAAAAGTCAAGTACCGTTGTAAATCGTGGAAGGTCTTTATTAATTGTGTATAGTTTTTATTTTCGTAAGGGGTCATCTACAATTCTAAAATAAACCAAACTTTAAAAAGTTCAATGACAACCCCATAATATTATACCATATTTGGATTTAGAATCCAAAAAAACGTCTAAATACCACATTTCATAATTTTGCAATGAGTGGTTAGTAACTTAAATTATGTCCAAAAATAGCAAATTAATGTTAAAAAAAAAAAAATTTGCTTTTTTAGAATTTTTTTTTTAAATAGTTAATATATTTGAACAATTTTGGTATCAAATGATGGTTTATAAAAGGCCAAACATAAATAACATGCAACTTTTGTGTTAAACAATATTTTAATGATAATAAAATCAGTTATAAATTTTTTTTAAGTGCTCTGTCTACTTTGGATGCATGAAAAAAAAAACGCTATTTTATTATTTTTTATTTAAGAATATTGTTATGTTTATTGATATAAAACTTGTTAGGCTTAACAAAAACATTCGTAGATTTAAAAAAAAAAAAAAAAAAAAATATCTAAATATAAATATTGATTTTAACCACATCTTTAAATGTATTCGTTGCTGAAAAAAATCTCATAAACTAGGTACTAAATAGATCTTTATGAAAAATTAACCACATGTTCTGTACACTTATCGCTACATCCCGTATCAGAATTATTGCAAAATTTTAATTTTTACTATTTTTTTTTGGCAAAAATATGCACAAAAAAAAAAATCCCGTACGTTTTTAATTTTTTTTTTTTGTCCTTCATTTTGTTATTTTTGCATATAAATTAATACTAGAGATACGGGATATAGCCACTGTCACACTAAACCTAAAACTATTCAATTTCTTTATTTCAGATGGGCCGTTGTTTTATTTTGGGTTGTTTTATATGGGCCGTTGCGCACTCCTATGTGTATATATCTGAGACTCCTGTTTACTAGGCATTTTCACACTAAAAAAGTGGTTCAAATCAATAGTTTTTTTTAAGTATTTTATGAATGTGTTTGTTAAGCATAACAAGTTTTATATCAATAAACATAACAGTACTCTTAAAAAAAAAAAAATTAAAAAAAAAAAAAAAAACTTTTTTATTAGAAAACCCCTTCAGAATTTTTTTCATTCCATTTTAACTTTTGGTTCTCAATATTTTAGCAAAAACGTAAAAGAAACTCAATTTAAGAGAGCGTGTAATAGACTACGTCTTGAAGCACGCAAAACTTTTGCTTCTTCCCCGCTTTAAAGAAATTTGACCTCAAGATCTTCGAAAACATTTTTGCTCATAAGTGAAGTGTTTCTCAACATAATGAACTGAAATTTGGTAACTAGGGTAAACGAAATATTCTAAATCGAATAATAATAATAATAATAATAAAAAAATAAATAAAAAAAAAAAATATTTAAAGATAGAGTTAAATTTACTTAGTATACAGCCCCTCTAATAAAAAACAAAATTTGCACCAGCCATATAGAAAATCGTTAAGGAAACATTTTGGTGCAAACCGCAAGATTCTGTGATAATTAGAACCGAAGATATAGCCATCGTTCGGAATTTTTTTTTTTTTGTTTGTGTACGGTACAACACATGGTCTCATATAGTTTACACATGGTGTCCCAAAAGGGCATACTTAAAACTTCAATAAAAAAAAAAAAAAAAGTATTCTTCGTAAGAGTTTTCGATTTTCATTAAAATGCATCTCACAGTGAAATTTTTTTAAAAGGAAAAAAAAATAGTTTCCAACAGTGCTCATAGATGGCAATGTAGCTTTAAAATAACAAACAATGCATAAAAAACTCAACGCAATAACTTACAAATAATTTCTTTTTCACAATCCGCATCACATTTCAAAGCGTTAGCCCATCACAACTAGAGCCCCGTCCGAACGATATTTTATAGTTGTATCCACATATTCGCTAGTGGATGTGAATTCGTGCGTATTTCGTGCCTTAAGCCAATTCCAGACTGGATTGAACCAGGCCGTGACAATTTTCAAATGTCTATGGGTGCGAAGAAAACAAGTTGTTAGTTCTATTTTCTTCCATTAAACAAGGGTGGCGCTGTAATCCAACCAGATTTGAAACTGCAATATAGTGATATTAACACATTTGCCGTAAATCATTCGGGCTGAATTTAGGCAGATAGATTTGATGTCGATGACAATGCATTCTATCAAATTTTGGGGGCATTCAATCAAATTTCACTGCCATTAAATGGTAGCTTTTACTTACGCTTGTATCTTTAGATACTAAAAAAACCAACTTGCCTTTGTCCAATCACCCTGAAATTTAACAGGTAGATTCGTTGTCTATAAAGTTGCATTATATCATGTTTTAGGAGGTGTCACTGACACTAAAAGGTCGCTTTTACACACGCTTCTATCTTCAGCATACTAAAAAACCAACTTGCACTCATCCAATCGGGCTGGAATATGTCAGATAGATTTGATGTCGATAAGGTTGCATTCTATCACGCTTTTTTTTTGGGGGGGGGGGGTCACTTTCACTGAAAGGTCGTTTTTACACACCCTTCTATCTTCAGATACTAGAAAACCCAAATTGCAGTCATCCAATCGCGCTGAAATTTAACAGGTAGATTCGTTGTCGATAAGGATGCATTATATCAAGTTTTGGGGGGGTGTTGCTGTCACTAAGAGGCCACTTTTTCTTAATTGAATTGCAGCTTGGGATTACAAATAATCCTACTTCCCTCATCACATCGAATTGAAATTCGACAAATAGATTCATTGTCGATACGGTTGCTTCGCATCAAGTTTTTGGGGATGTCACTTTCACTAATAGGCGCCTTTTACACACGTTTCTATTGCCTTTCTTCAGACTTATCAGCTTTTATTCATGCTCTATTATCCAGATGCCAAGCTCAATTCACACATATTTCATTGGGCAGCGCCACTAGTCCACTGTGGCTGTTTCCACTGTTTCCTATTAGATGTCACGGCCTGGAGAGTGCCTTAGCGCCCAGTCTGGCCCACTGAGCTACAATACTGAACTGGAGTAACTACTCCTGGTCACTTAACAAGCAACCAAGCAAGCTTCCGCGGAAGAATACAAAAGCGCATTTCAGACAGCCAAATAGGCAAAACATGTTCTTTCTCCCAGTTGCCTAGCGCGTTAAAGTTAAACATTCTGCGGTTTTCCGCTTTTCAAGCTATGCAACTAAATTTATTATTAATTTTTAAAAATTATTTTAGAATGATAAATTCTTGTTAAGCATTTAATTGCAGAAACAGATGGGGAGAATTGATAGAGGATGGATCGGAACTTCAATTTCGTATCTTGAAGTTTAAGCACATTAGTACGAGCTTTAGTTTTTTTTTTATGTATATACATTTTGGATATAAAAACTAACTTGTAAGGAATAGTTTTTTTTTAGTGAATTGATGAAATGATCATTCATTGTTTCAAACTGATTTATTGTTCAGATACTTTTAATGACTGGTTAAATACATGATTGCTTCTTTTATGCATTCGTTTACTACTTTTTTTCGGTAAATCGAATGCTAAGATATAATTAGGAAACTGTATTATGCTTTTTAGATATGAATATTTTCACCAAAAATCTGTTTCGCAAAAACATATGCTGTAATATTGGAACCGAAAATCAATCGCCGAATTACCATGTGCTTAAGCTTTACATATCATTAGATTTTATGTTCAACTATTTTGAATTTCACTTGTATATATAATCGAGCAACCACACAAGAACGTACTGAGTGTATAAAACTATGATTCTACGAGCCAAGCTCGTGATGTTGAAGGAAGGATTTTAAATTAAGAATTATAATAAGTGAATTTCTATTAACTGAAAAAATTAAATTTTATCATGGAATTGAAAACGAAGTGTGTTTTAAAGACCTCCACGAGTCATAGATGACGAAGCAAATAATAGATCGGTATCTTAGATTACGTTTAAAACATTATGCTTAAAATTCACATTTAAAGGTTATACATAAAAATAGTGTAACTAAAAGACAGCAGTTGACAAATTCTCTCTGATATAGTTGCTTTACAATTAGACCACATGAAATGTAAATATTTCAGATATGACACATCGTAGGAATAATCAGGATTTCGAAGAAATGCTTGTGTGAAGTTCTGGACATTTTAGTTTTATTTAATTATTGTGAGAATTAAACATATGCAATTTCAAAAGCATGTCTTCCAAAGTAGCTATTTTCAAACTTCTCTCGCTAAAAGAATTATAAAAACACTATGATTGAATTGTAATTGCTATCCTTTATAGAGTTTAAAATATTTTGTACAATCAGGGGGATAACGTTTTATGTCTTAATGCATACATACTACAGTAGTAATACAATAACGTTTTTCTCTTATTTAAATAGCCTCATTATTTCAAGAAGCTTTTATGTATAATATACTTAATAACATTACTTAAATAAGTACTTAGGAAGACATATCAGTGACTTTAGTCTTAATTTACAGCGCTACGCGTTTCTTATTAAAAATAATTCGTTTAAAGGAAAAAATACTAAGTATAAACGTTTGATCTTGAAATTTCATAAATATTAAAAAATAATTCAACTTTGTTTTCCCGTCACTGTGATTAAGATAAGACTAGAAGAAAAACTTCCCCTCCTTTTGCCTTTTTGCTCACGCACACTTCGGAATGAAGCGTGATGCGGTCAGCTCGCGGAGTCCGCACTCCAGTCTTAGTTCTTTAACTCAGTGGTCTGGCCTTGCTTAAGCAATTCATAGTCAGTTACAAAAAAAAGAAAATACTCTGTCCTTGACATATCCCCACAAAAATTCAGGAGGGATTAAGCCTGGGGGACGCTGTGGCCACAACACTGGACCATCTCGTCCTATCCAATGGTCAGAAAACTTTTCATTCAAATATTATCTTAGAATTCGATCCCAGTGTTCTCGCCATCTTGCTGTCAAAAAAAAAAAATTCGGATTCGAATTTGAGTGACATAAAAGTTTTGCGTCATACCCAAAAAAGCCTCCTTTATAAATGTGTTCAGTAAAAGAACTGTCTAATGACAAGAATGGATTTTAAGCCACTTGACACGTTAACTTTCGGACTAGAGCGAATTACTTCTTCCAATTGATGCCGATTTTCTGATATTTTCATGTTGGTCCTGTTGACCTGTATAGACACATAAAAAGTGCCTCGCTAGTAAAAATAATGCGTCAATATCAATCAAACATAAGAAACATAAAACTGTAAAAATTTTATTCACATTGCTTGAAGATTTAAAGGTACAACGCCATCTATTTGCAACATATTTAGTTTGCCTGAACAAAATTTTTAATAGCTAGTTGCATTTTAGTGCAAGCCGCACTCTCGCAGACCGATGCTTTGATTTTTAAGGACATTTAAAATACTTCGAAAATTTTGAGACACCCTTTACGATGGAAGTAATTATAGTTATGGAAAAGTTATGGTAAAAATAAGAAGCATCTCGATTAATAGTAAATTTATATTCCTCAAAATTATAGTTGGATAACATAATGTCGATATTACCAATTCCATCATTTCTATAAATGAGCTATTTTTGAAGCTAGGCTAACGTATCTTGGCTAACGTATTATGGTGACCCAAAAAGTGAACACGCACAGCTCCACCACCTCCTCTATCACGTTAGAAACATGCAAACCTTGGCAAGCCTTTTTTTTTTTTTTTTTTTTTTTTTTTTTTAAATTTTGTCAGTCATCTGTAACTTTTGCCTTTAAAAGAAGCCAATTATACAAAAAAAAAATACTTAAAATAAAATTACGTGATTAGAAACGCAAATGTATTTAACGCTGTTATGCTGTTCTATTACTGTTATCCTGTTCTAGTATTATTTTGAAAATAATTCTCAAATTGTGTTCTTTTATAATGATCGAAAAGAGTGCCATCTCCTTCTAAAAATACATTCCCCCTGTAGGGGCGCTAGTGTATCTCCATTGCACATCACAAATATAAATCTGATAAATTCAAGATTATCATAGTCCTATAATAACATAAGCTCTAATATGTGTCAATAGTTTGTAGACATCCAAATTAAAAAGAGTTTCTGTACATAAAATTGCTATTAAATTAAAAGTGTTTCTTCAATTCGAAATGATTACACAAGAAGAAACCAAATGAAATAAATGCCAATTGATCATTAAAATAATTATGGTTTCCAACTTATGCATAAAACGCAAATTTTTAAATTCAAAATTTTAAACTAATAGGTGCGAATTTATTTTCAATAATCACCACTATTTAATCCAAAGTATTTTTTTTAAATTAAACTTTCACTAAGCACATTTGATAATACATTTCACCTGTAGTACAAAGCTATTTAGTTCTATTAATATGAACATATAGCTGTAATTGTTATCTATGAAGGCTATTTGTTTATTCAAGAAAATTCTAAAAGAAATCTTTTAAATGGGTCATTGCAAAGAACAATAAGGCAAGCTTCGCCGAAACGTAAGGGCTGCCATCTCGCGGATTTTCTAAGAGCTCAAACTTTCGCCAAATTGCTCCGATTTCCAGACATGCGCAGAGCGTTATTCTTACCTTGGCGTTGGTGCTTTTTATACAAACAAATAAGAACACCAGACTTAATTCGTGGGAAATTAAAATTTTAAACAAACAAATAAGAACATCAGACTTATTTCGTCGAATTCGTATGAGCTTAAGATAGTAGAACAAAAATGGAAGATTCTTCTTTGCAAAGTAGCATTGTTAGGGGAAGCGTATAGATGGAGCTTCGTACAATATGCGGTTCAATAAGATGAGTAAACTCAAGACAATTGACGACATGTTAGCATTTAATATTTACAGTTATTTACAAGCAAAATAGAGTTATAAGCATAATTAGCCTCTGTTATAAAACACAGCTTATATGAGGAAAAGATATACGTTCATTGTCTTATAGCTTTATAGAACACGACAAGATGGATAATAAAGTTAAAACCAAGTTACGTTGTCCTGGCAACGAGTAACTGCCATCCAGGAACAAGAAATAAACTTTGATGCGTGGGATTTTATTAGCCTCGTGCACCACAGTACTGCTCCCTAGTGAGCTACTCGAACGATGAAGTAACTTCATGTGTAACGAGTTGGAATGCTGATTGTGCGTCCAGATCTAGTCACTTGTGGCGGGATGTCAAACTTCACTCTTTTGTTTCTCTTGGCTTTCTCTGCTGCTGTTTCAGAACTTGAAGACGATGAAACAGTTCCGGAATTAATTTCCCCAAGTGCAGGTGCTTCGTAAGTCCTTTCAGGTTCTGTAGAATTGTCCGAAAAATAGGGTTTAATTATATCTATGGATACGTTAACTTCTTTTTGTTTCATTCGAATAGTGAAAATTTTGTCGGTTCGTCTTAACACTTTATAAGGTCCATGATATGGTTGTTGCAAACTGTGTCGAACACTGTCAGTATGGACAAATACATGTGAGCAAGTTTTTAAATCCTTGAATACAAATGGCTTCTGCTTTGAGTGATGATGAAAGGGAATGGGTTTTAATTTTTCCATTGTGCTTTTTAAATTCTTGATAAATTCTGACTGTGCTTCAGTATTTGAATTTTCGAAAAAATCACATGGTAATTTGATATTTTCCCCATACAAGAGTTCTGCAGGGGTGGCTTGACAATCCTCACGCAATGTCGTGCGTAAACCAAGTAGAATAATCGGAATTGACTTTGTCCAACTTGGGATTTTCGTGGCACATTACACTGGCTTTCAAAGTACGACGCCAACGCTCAATACAGCCGTTGGTTTGCGGATGATATGCGGTACTTCTATTTCTTTTAAAACCCAGAAATTTTGAAAGTTCCTGAAACAATTGAGACTCAAATTGAGCACTCTGATCAGTCGTAATTACGAGCGGAATACCGTAGCGAGCGATCCAATTCTCCAACAAAGCGTCAGAAACTGTCTCTGCTCGAATATGAGATAAAGGAATAGCTTCTGCCCACCGCGTGTAGCCATCAATTATTATAAGGCAATACCGATATCCTTCCGATGACGGCAAGGTGCCAATCAGGCCTAGATTAATTTCTTCAAATCGTTGACTAACGGTAGGATATTCTTGCAATGGAGAATGAACATGTCTAGAAATTTTAGATTTCTGACATTTCAAACAATTTTTAGTGCAATTGCGAATGTCTTTGTTGATTGATGGCCAAATGAATTTTGATGTAGCCAATCGAACAGTTGCTTTAATTCCAGGATGTGAGAGATTGTGAACACTTTGGAACACTGCTTTCCTAAAGGTAACTGGAAAAAATGGTCTTTTTAATTTTGTGGAAGTATCGCAATATAATGAACGATTAGAGCCGAAATTTGGGATTAGTTCAATTTTTAATGAAGAGTTTTGAGATTCCAGCAGTTCTTTTAACTCATCATCACTTTCTTGAGATTCGGCTAAAGATTCAAAATCAATTTGAGGTGAAATTCTTATCTCCTCTAGTCTTGATAGTACATCAGCAACGGTGTTGTCTTTTCCAGAAATGTGTTGAATTTCTAGAGTGAATTGACTAATATACTCCAAATGCCTTTGTTGGCGAGGGGAAGCTTTCTCTAATTTTTGTTGGAATGCATACACCAGCGGTTTATGATCAGTGAATAACGTAAATTCAAGACCCTCCATCAAATACCGGAAATGCTTGATAGACGAATATGCAGCTAGCAGCTCACGATCATACGTGCTGTAATTCTTTTGTGCCGGTGTCAGTTTAACAGAAAAGTAACCAAGTGGCTGTCAATCCTTATTCACAAGTTGCTGCACCATTCCGCCAACTGCTATATCCGAAGCGTCTACCATAAGAGCAAGTTTAGCTGTTGACACTGGGTGAGCTAAAATTGCAGTAGATTTCAATAATTCTTTAGAGATTGTAAAGGCATTTGCCTTATCGTCTGTCCACTCAATAACTCGATTATCATTCTTTTTGCTATTTTTTAAATAATCGTATAAGCTTACTTGGTGCTGAGCTGCTAGAGGTATAAACCTTCGATAAAAATTTATAATTCCCAAAAATCTTCTAAGTTGTTTGACTGTTTTAGGTTTATTGAAATCTTCGATGACTTTGATTTTTTCTTCTGTTGGACGAATTCCTTTTAGAGACACAATGTGGCCAACAAAATTTACCTCAGGTTGAGCGAAGTTGCATTTCCTGAGATTTAATGTTAACCCAAATTGCTGTAATCTTTCAAAAACTGTTCTGAAATGACGTAAATGCTCCTCTTTAGTGCGAGATGCAACAAGTATGTCATCCAGATAGACGAAGCAGAATTCCAGGCCACGTAGAACGGCATGCATGAATCGCTGAAATGTCTGCGCCACGTTCCGAAGTCCAAAAGTCATCAAGGGAAATTCGAACAGTCCGAACGGTGTACAAATAGCTGTTTTTTCTATATCTGATGATTCCATGGGAATCTGATGATAGGCACGATGAAGATCTAATGCGGTATATACTGTACAGCCTCCTAATTGGTGCGTAAAATCATGCAGGTGGGGTATGGGATACCTATCTGGTATTGTAGCTGCGTTTAAAGCACGATAATCCCCGCATGGCCTCCATCCTTTTTCTTGACCAGATGCAATGGACTAGACCACGAGCTGTTTGATGGTCGGCATATTCCCCGCTCAAGCATGTAGTCGAATTCTGCCTTGGCAATTTTTAATTTATCTGGAACTAATCTACTCACTTTAGATGCCACGTGTGGTCCTTTTGTAACAATAGTATGGGTGACATTATGGCTGACGCTAACTTTATCTCGTTCTATATTTTCTGAAGATAAGCTTTTGTATTCTTGCAGAAGAGAATTTATAGCTGGCTCAAAATTACTTCTATCGAGGGGTGTTAAAAATGAAGATGGTCCTTTAATTATTTTAGTCGGAACTGATAATGACTTTAAAGGATCAATCAAACGCTTTTGTTTAATATCGACCAAAAGTCCATGTGCCTGAAGAAAATCTGCGCCAATTATTGGCTTCGAGACATCTGCTATGATGAAATTCCATTTGAAACGTCTTCTCAAGCCTAAATCCAAACTGATAAGTTGCTTACCTTAAGTTTTGATTAAACTTGAATTTGCAGCATAAAGTTTAAAATCGGATGGGGACAGCTTCTTTGGTTTTGGCGGTGGAATTACGGACAAATCAGCCCCGGTGTCGACAAGATAGTGCCTCTTGCTAGACTTGTCAAAAAGAAAGAGACGACAGTTTATTTGGCAGTAGTCGTTGGCCTCTTCAATCTACCGGCGTGTTAGTTTCCTGAAGTACTTGCTGGTTCTTCAAATTCCCATGGCTTTACATAGTGGCGTGTATTGCTTCCAAATTTGTAATGATACCAACATAGTTTATAACGAGCAGGTTTGGACCACGAACGACTGCGATTTCGAGAATCTTCAGCTTTATTTGGAGATCTATCGCTTGTCATGAATGTATCAAATTTCCTAGTTAATTCTGCAATGCTAATTTCCAAAGAACTAATTTTTTCGTTATTAGAATTATTCGGTTCAGAAGTTTTACTGGATGCTTGATTCACTGTACATAATTCTGTTGAGCTAAATATTCCGATAATTTTATCTGCCATCTCCGCAATGTTATCTAACGGATCGGAGCTTATTGACAATATTGCTTGAACTTGCTGCGGTAACCTCTGTAGTCAAAGTGTTTTTAACAATTCCTTAGAAATGGAAGTTTCAGCCAAACCTTTCATTTGTCGTAACAAGTCAGATGGGCGTTTATCTCCCAGATTAAGTTCGGTCAATACTTTTTTTAACCTGGATTCTTCAGTATCTGTTAATCTATTTAACAATGCATTTTTTAAAGTATCGTATTTCCCATCCGCTGGCGGATTTGATAAAATATCCTCGACAAAATCTAAAACATTTTCATTAAATGACGCAACGACAATGTTATATTTAGTTACATCACGAGTAATATTTCCATTAGAAAACTGTGCTTCAAGTTGTAAAAACCATAGTTTAGGCTTATGTCGCCAAAAATTTGGCGGCTTTATCGCCACTTTGTTTACTTCTAAATTTACATTATCTTGACTCGATGAATTTAAATTATCTTCTGGGCTCTCATTCATGTTTAATATAAAGTTAAATCAGATAATAATAGTTCTATTTAAATGCACAGATCTTCTTTCATCCAAATAAAATCTACGTCCTCAGGTCACCAGTTGTTAGGGGAAGGTATAGATAGAGCTTCCTACAATATGCGGTTCAGTAAGATGAGTAAACTCAAGACAATTGACGACATGTTAGCATTTAATATTTACAGTTATTTACAAGCAAAATATAGTTACAAGCATAATTAGCCTCTGTTATAAAACACAGCTTATATGAGAAAAAGATATACGTTCATTGTCTTATAGCTACATAAATTTATAGAACACGACAAGATGGATAATAAAGCTAAAACCAAGTTACGTTGTCCTGGCAACGCGTAACTGCCATCCAGGAACAATAAATAAACTTTGATGCGTGGGATATTATTAGCATCGTGCACTTCAGCATATTATTTATTCCAGTTTGCTCAAATTGTTCGCTTTTGTGCAAAATTAATTTCAGTAATGTTCTGAAGATTATAAAATTTTCGTTATAGAATTTTACTAGAAGGACAGTTTTTGCAGTGCAATAAAACTTGATGATTCGTGTTCTTAATCGTTTGTGAATCGATCGTTTTTATTTTTTCTTCTCATTCCGCAGGCTAGTTTTATGTTAAGTATAGTTTTTTTTTTTTTTTTTCATGAATTTTTATTTTTTCTTACTTTCACATAGCTTGAAAGATTGTTTATCACTTGTTAGTTGTATAAATGCACTCAATTATGTGTTTATTGTGATTTTTTGAATTTTGACGCCAATCTCAATTATCATTGAGGTTTTTTAATTGATGAATTAATAAAGCTAAAATTATTATTGTCAACTGTTAGTAAATTCTTCTAAACGAGTATATGCTAAATGATATTGGTTTTTGCAGTTGCAAGATATTTTTAAATTCTTGCACTCAATAACTAGATATTTTTTGGTTTCCAAATGTACTGCTTCGAAGAATGCATGGAAACTTTATCGAAAACATTTTCTTCTAGAATGTGTTTCAATAATTTTGTTTCTTCTTGAAGTTCATATTTCTTACGAAAACTTACTAAAAGTTCACCATTACTAGAATTTGCTGTAAAAAACCCAAATCTAATATTAGGATTCGTATTTAAAAACATGATGGAATTTTTGCTATAGTGGTTCAACATAACATTGATATTGTATAAAAGAGTATTCAATTATCTTAGCTAAAAATATAAATTGACATAAATTTGGTTGAATGTGTAAATTTTTCAAGTGAAAGTTTAATGAGCTAGGCAGATTTGTTCCTTTTTTTTTTTTTTTTTTTTTTTTTTTTTTTTTTTTTTTTTTTTTTTGGGAAGCCATAAAATTTAATCGCCAAGTGAAACTATAACGAGAGATAAGTTTGCCAATGGGGAAACCCTGCATTGTAGTCATGTGCTCTCAACTATTCTCTTATGGATTCTCTCTATGGGATCATTTTCTCTATGGAAGCTTGCCATCTTTATTCTTCTTCTTAATTTGAAACGTCGTTAAAATGTTAAACGAAATTATCTCAGCTTTGTTCCTGAAAAGCAACCATTGGAAATTGTCACCTAAGTCTAAATGTATACTATTTACAAACCACTCAGTTTTGAAAAGTTGATGATACTGACATAAAGATTTTGGTCGAGCTTCCCTATTTCTTCAAAAATTTTAGTGCCAGTCTCACGGCCACATTGATATTAAGAGGTAACTCATTGCAGATGAAGTTCACACCACTGTCTCATAGGGAGGTTGTTTTCGAAGGTGCAAACTAAACACAAATGAGATTGCAGTTGTAGTTACAATTAACAGAAACTGATATGCAAGTTTTGTATAAACTAATATTTTATGAAGTATTTTCTTAACTGTAACTTTTTTTTAACTGGTTCAGTAAATACCTCAAGAGAAGTATATCAGCAGAAAGAGCTTTAGATAGAACGAAAGTTTATGATAGCAAGGCTTCAAAAAGAGCTAAGGTTAAAAGACTCTCTGCCAAACACTAAAGACAATTGACTAGCTTTTATGATGAATCTTTGCATACATAAAACTGATTCTGCAAAATGAGGTTTTACTTAGAAATACCAAAATCAGCATCCAATAATTTTTCATCAAATCGAATTATAATGGTCTTTATATGAGCCACTTGAGTAAAAATTTCCTTACTATCAATGTGGAGATAGGGGGCGCACCACTAGAGAACCCCTCGTGGCGACTCCTAGCGGCAGAGAGAGGTATTCCTCATTCTGATGAGAGAGACAGATCACTGAACATTCTCGATGTGAATATACGTAAGAAAGGCGCTTGTGCCTAATGTAGTATGAGATAAGAGGAAATAAGGATTCATTAAAGCTGGATTCTACACTCAGCAAGTGTCCCTTCTCTGATCGTCTACTCCCACATCAATTACTGTCTAATATTTTTCTTTATCAATGTGCTCCCATTAGGCCTGGAATCTTTTAGAGAGAGGTACCTCTGGTTTGGAATTTATTAATGCATTTATTCAAATCTTTATCAATAACAAACTCCAAAATATAGAGTTGACAACTCTCGTGAAATAGCTTCCTGTTCATGTTTTGTTCAAGTAAGATACAGGAACCATTTCTTTGACCAGTATTAACACTCTTTCTATCAAAAAGCACGTACTTTGTCATTGAAGGCTAAGCTCCAATTAATGTGATAAATCCCTTTTTCAAACTCGGCAACGTATTTGACTGGTGCTATCTCAATCGTCAAATAAGCATTTTGCCCCAATTTGAATAAGTATTACCTTTCCAACTAGTCGCATAAATAACTATTTTTAAATATGCTAGATATCTAATTTTTCTATTAAAATCTTTTCGAAAACTAAGCATCATTTCGAACTATGTTTCGATTAAAGATTGAAAACAAAACACAATCACATTAATTTTTGTCCATTTAAAAAGAATGTTTTTATTTTGCGTTAGTCAACTCTTAATTTTTCATTCAAAATTACTCGAGGCATATTTCAGTTAGTAAGGTTTTGCATTCAGAACCTTGTACTTGTAAGTGGAGTATATCGAAGCTGCACGTAATTAATTATGGCTATTTTATTAATTACAACGAACGATCAAGATGGTAGGTAATTTAACAGTTTTTTTAATTTACTTAACAGCAAGAAGAAAAAATTATAAATTCCAGGTTTGATAATTATGAAGTTAGTGATACAGCAACTAATGCTCGACACTAAATCTGTGTCGTGAGTAAATGATTTTTCAATTAATGAAACCACACAACTTCGTTTAATAGTCAATGAACTTCAAATAACTCATCAAATATAATTCTATTAATACACTCATAGTATTTTTTTCAGCTATCTTTTGCTAAAGCTTGTTTAATATGCATTTCTTAAAGACACTAAAACATATTGGATTTGAATCGTTAGGGGATCCAGCGTGGGACGGATCACTCCCTCCGTTATTCATGGACCACTCACGTCACGTCACAAGCACAGCTTTCAGGTTTTAGATGAAATCAATCAAGATTTGACGAATCCGATCTGAACATTTTTAATATAAATGTTCTCATTCCAAAAATTCAATTCCATTTTTCTTTTTTTATTCGAAACAGGGAACTACCCGAGATGATGTAGTAATGGCCAACCCCTCAGGCAAGCACAACAGCATTTATTTATGATCTAAGATTTGATCTATTTAACTGGGTAGATTCTGAAGACTTACACCTTGTACAGTAAGCAAAAAAAAAAAAAAAATTACAAGTTTTTTTTTTTTTCAAATCAAATTTACTGGTCAGGGAAGTCTTTTGACATAATCTCAGTATCTTTAACGAATACATTTAGACAAATCTTCGCAAATGGCAATGGTGTGGGGAATTGCAATGGAATTTTGTGATACATCAATGACATACAAATATAAGCATTTCTCCTCTAAGCACCTCCAGTTACTTTTCTTATTTCGGGATGTCTTTTAAATCTTCAAAAGACTTTACTTTATCGTTTTTCAGCAAACAATTCATCCTCTCCTCTTTGTATACACATTTCATGTCGTTTATTATGACTAGCTCTAGTAAATTTATTTTCTTCAGAAAGATATTTCAGTAAAGATGGAATAATAGCAGGTTCTGTTTTTTCATGTAGTTTGAAATGCTTTTGATGCACAGTAACGTCAATTCCATTTGCTTGTCTGTAGATGTTTTTAATAACATCTTCTTCATGAAAATGAAGGATGCAAACAACAGTTCGAGGACCCGGCTTCCAATCTTGTTGAGGTATTTGTCTCATCCATCTGTCGTACAGTCCTGTTCCTTCGCTTGAAATTAAAAAACTTTCACTGAGTCAGGAGCTTTGTAGTTGGATTTACATCAAGGAACACTGCAAGAAGATGGTATTTCCTGGGAAAAAAAAAGTGAAAGGAAAATGAATAATTATTTAAAACTGAGCAGTAATACGATATGGTTCAAGTTATTTGGCTTTTAAAGCAGGAGTGGAAATTAGGATTCTTACTGCAATATATTATTGATGAATAAGTAGGAAAGTCTATGTCAAATAAAATGGATGTACACATATAATGTACGCAGGAAATGAAAATGAAATAGCGACTTTTTTTTTGTGATAATAAATATAAACACTGGTACATATATAACGAACTTTTGGTTAAGATTTACTATACGGTCCCCCTTGATGATTTAAAAAAAAATCAAAAAAAAAAAAAAAAAAAAAAAAAAATCACCAAATTGAAAATAGTGTCTAAACACGCCGTGTCGCCAGATCCAAACTGTCACTAAAGTTATCGGAAAACCTTGGCGATGGGTTGCACATTCGGTGCCGATTCGCCAACTTTCATAAAGTTGCCAAAGGGGACCATACAATAAATTTTAACCAAACTTTTAAAACTGATGTTTTGCCTGCTATAAAATTTTAATTCTTCAAAGCAATATTCCAAGAAAAGTTGTGGTTGAAATAAAAAAAGGTGTCCAGAAGGTTTTGAATGAAATTACAATAAATTCTCAAACAGTATAGTTTGTTTAAATAATTTAAAGCTTAGACTAGAAGGAAATTTTTGGTAATGACATTTGTGTACACAGATTTGTGATCCAGATAAACTTAAAACAGAACAGAAAAGTTGACCAAATAGGCAACTAGAATATTTAAAAAAGTTAGCCAAAAAATTATGCTTTATCAAAAATTTAACTGGCATATTACTCAGCAAATGTTACTATATATCATAAAATATTTGAAACATGCACTGCCATTTACACTAGTGTAAAAATTAAAATGAGCTAAATTGTACATGTATAGCTTCAAAATTACCCACTAAAATGTTTCAATGAAATACGTAATGTTGGAAATTGTAAACAAATCTATGAAGCTATGTTTGGTCAAAAAATTAATTGAATTTTACAGTAACTATATCATAAAATAATGGGAACTTGATGTTCAAACTATGCAAAAACTCTTAATCACAACACTTTATATTGAACATGTTTCACTTCAAAGTTGTCAAATATAATATTTCAATAAAATGACTTAAAAGTTGGAAGTTGCAAACACAGTTGCTTGTAGCATTGCAAGTAACGCTATTTAATGAAACGTAAAAGATGTTCAACAAATTTTAGCAATATCTTTTTATTACAACGACAAATAGTCCATTGAAATTAAGTAACCCAATGTTGAAAACAGTCAATGATCAGCAATTATCCTTCAAATATTAAAGCACTATAAGAACATCAGCTTCGCATTAGTAGGCTTAAGAGTTCAACAAATTACTAAAAAAGTAATAAAAGAAACTTACCTTAATTTTAAAAGAGTTGTTCAATGAAACACCAGCAGTTTCTCATCTAATGTCTTCAAATTTCACAGCTTTGAAATAAAAAAAAATAAAAATTAAAAAAAAATACTCCAAAACGAATCGAATTCACAACGTTTACATGCATCTACGAAAATTAAATCTCATTGCTTAGCAAAAGTCTGGACGTAAAGGTTTTAGTTTGTTCCTGGCCCTCTTAGGGAAAGAAAGCGCCATCTCGCGGCGGCCCCGATATTAGGCATCACATATGAGTCTTTGATATCTATTTTTAGAAATAAGTTGTTTATTTACAATAAGGCCTATTTTTGAATTTTATTTTCGTTATTCTTTATCGAAAAAGAGTTTGGAATTGTATGTTGTATTTTTAAAAAATATTAGAAATTATAAAAATTAGATTAAAAAGTCGCCGTTAACAATTCTTGTGATCTCAGAGTTTTCAGCACTGGATATTTTTATTTTAGCTGGCGTTCTAAACATTTTTCATCACACTTTTTGATTTAATTTTTTTAACTTCTATAATTTTTTCAAATAGAATTGATGTTATCCTTTATTAATTCATAAATAATCAAACATTTTATATTGTAACATAGATATGGTTTCATGCCTTTGAAATTAATTACCTTATTAAAGAACTGTGCTGAAACTGAAATTTTCTAGTTATAATACATGTTTAAAGTTTTTGTAATTCATTCAGTTGAAATAAAAATAGTGTTTACTTAATATTTCAATTTGGTAGCAGAATATTAATATTTTCGTGTTCCTGTAATATTTTTTACAATCCTACTTCTAGTAAATGCAGTATTACTGAAACATCATTTTCTCTTTGAATTGCATTGTAGTAAATGCAAAAGCATATGTAGTATTAAAAGTCAATATAATATTAAAAGGTATGTATAGTATTAAAAAAGATATTTTGATTGAAAATAAATTCTGATTTAGGTTTAATATCAGCTAAAAATGTTAAGGATATTATCTTTCTTTTGAGAAAGACGAATTCTTGATTTTCAGAAAATCCTATTAGAGATTGCAAACTTTCTTTGGATTGCAATGTTTTTGTAGTAGGAAGAAGAAAAAAAAAAGAAGAAAAAATACTGCAACTTTATGCCAGAAGTTGGAACGAAAAAAACCACATTTTATCAAATAATAATATGACCCATAAGAAGAAAGTTATTAAAGTAAATCCCTTACATGCATTTCAACTTTTATGCGCAATTGCAACTTCTTAAGCTCAGATCGAGTTTCCATAGTGTATGACAACTAAGATCAGAAGATCTATTCTATTTACTAACTTCGTTTTGGTCCCAAAATTTTTATAAAATACATTGTTGTCCACAACGAATCGTTCTATTCCTAGTTGACATGAAAATACCGCCAAACCTATTTGGTACCATCTTGTAGACGATAAAGATCCACATTTGGCAACCCTTTTTTTTTTTTTTTTTTTTTTTTAAATCGCGCATGCGCAACTGCGATTTTATGATCATTCTAATTGGAAGGCATTGGAGAAGAGATTTTTTTTGGTGGTCATTTTGAAATTTGCTTTCAGCCTATGGTGTACCGTACCAAACCATACACGTAAATTAGGAATTTACTAAAAAATCTAGTTGTTAAGATTCAGACTTCAATGAATGACGGAAAGTTGGTTTATTTGCCCTCCGAAGATTTTGCCTCGTCAACCTTAATAAGGACAGATTTCAGTCAATAAATATCTCCAAATGAAATATGTTTTAATTGAGCTTGGTATCTGGATAATAGAACATGAGTAAAAGGTGATAAGTATGAAGTAAGGCAATACAAACGTGTGTAAAAAGGGGCCTAATAGTGAAAGTGACATCCCCAAAACTTTATGCTATGCAATCGTATCGACAATGAATCTATCTATCGAATTTGAATTCGATTTGATGAAGGATGTAAAATTATTAGCAATCCCAAGCGTCAATTGAAGTAAGAAAAAGCGACCTTTAAGTGACAGTGACACCTCCAAAACTTGATATAATGCATCCTTATCGTCAACGAATCTACCTGCTCAATTTCAGCTCAATTGGATCACGGCAAATTGATTTTTTTAGTATCTGAAGATAAAAGCGAGTGTAAAAGTGACATTTTAGTGACAGTGACTGCCCATCCCCCCTCTCCATAAAACAAACAAACATGATATAGTACAACATTATCGACAGCGAATCTACCGGTTAAATTTCAGCGCGATTGGATGACTGCAAGCTGGTTTTTTAGTAAACTGAAGATTTTGCGTGTGCAAAAGCGACCGTTTAGTGACAGTGGCACCCCCATCCCCAAAGCCTGGTAGAATGCAACCTTATCGACATCGAATCAATCTGCCATATTTCAGACAGTGACATCCCAAAAACTGTACGTAATATAATCGTATAGACAACTAATCTATCTGTAAAATTTCAGGCAAATTGCATGACGGCAAGATGTTTTTAAAGTATTCTAAAGATAGAAGCGTGCGTAAAAGCGACCTCTTAGTGACAGTGACACTCCCCCCTCAAACTCCCCCCCCCAAAAAAAAAAAACCCCTCCATGATACAATGTTACATTATCGACAGCGAATCTGCTTGTTAAATTTCATCGCGATTGGATGACAGCAAGTTTTTTTTTAGTATAGTGAAGATAGAAGCCTGTGTAAAAGCAACCTTTTAGTGACAGTGACAACCCCAAAACTGTATACAATGCAACCGTATCGACAGTTAATCTATCTGGGAAATTTCAGCCAGATTGCATGACGGCAAGTTGTTTTTATAGTATTCTGAAGATAGAAGCATACGTAAAAGCGACCTTTTGGTGACAGTGACCCCCCCCCCACCCCCACTAAAAAAACAAACATGATATAATGCAACATTATCGACAACGAATCTGCTTGTTAAATTTCATCGCGAATGGATGACTGCAAGTTGGTTTTTTAGTATACTGAAGATAGAAGCGCGTGTAAAGTGACCGTTTAGTGACAGTGACACCCTCAAACTGTACGTAATGCAACCTTACCGACTTCGAATCTATTTGCCATATTTTAACTCGATTGGATGACTGCAAGTTAGTTTTTTAGTATACTGAAGATAGAAGCGTGCGTAAAAGCGACCTTTTAGTGACAGAGACACTTCATAAAACATAATATAATGCAACTTTACCGACAACGAATCTACCTGTTAAATTTCAGGGCGATTGGATGATTTGCAATTTTGTTTTTTTAGTATCTGAAGATACAAGCGTAAGTAAAAGTGATTTTTTAGTAACAGTGAAAATTTATAGAATGCCATTAAAATTAATAGAATGCCTTAAAAATTTAATAGAATACATTGCCACAGACATCAAATCTATCTGCCAAATTTCAGCCCGATTGATTTAAGGCAAATGTGTTAATATCACTATATTGCAGTTTCAAATCTGGTTGGATCGCAGCGCCTTCGTTGTTTAGTGGGAGAAAATGGAACTAACAACTTGTTTCCTTCACACCCATAGACTTTTGAAAATTGTCACGGCCTGGTTCAATCCAGTCTGGCCCTGCCTTGACCGTTAACTTGATGGTTGAGAATTTTGGAGTAAGATGGTTTATTTTATTGGAAGAAACAAATTTGTAACATTTTTACCTCTAGCTCTTTTGTATAAGAATTTCGGTAGTGGGAACTTCCAGAACGATTTTGATCTAATATTTGTTATTCATTTTTGATATTGGTGTAAAACGGAATTTTTCGATAGCATCAACCTCTCTGCATTAGCTCTATTTTATGATTATCTTGTAATCATGCTACACTGTCATTGCTTATTTTATACCAAATTTAATCACCAAAACACGTTTTATTGAAAAAGTTATCTATGCACATACAGACATACTTATCATTTTCTTCAAATAATTTTTTTTGTTATTAAAGAATCACGGAAATCATCGATAATCTCGGCATTGATTTTAATGTATACCATATCGATATATCTTACTAGTTTAAATGGAGTGATTTCAACGCTTGGTGACGCTGTCTTCAAAGATAACCTTGCGAAAAATATAATTTATGCATCGTAAGCCGAACGACTTAAACCGGGAGTATAATTGATTTTAACAATGTGTCAGAGATATTGGTTTGGGGTAAAAAATATTGTACAAGAAAGTACTTGCAAAAGAAACATACAATAATCATTATGTAGTGAGAAAAATTATGTTAATGTTAATTTGTTATGTAATTGTGTTGTAATTATGTTTTTTAAAATAAACGAAATATTTTTTTAGAATACCACCAGTATTAATATTTGAGAATATTATATATATTTAAAGGTTTATTTTTTACTTATTAACAATAATTTTATGATTATACTTAGATACGACGACGTTTATAACATATGATTAAACGTTGTCAAACTCTTGGAAGAGAATTGTAGAAGAGAGCAGCGCTACGCTAACTCCCTGCGTTTCGGTGCCCCGTTGTTAGGGCAAAGTCACTTGGTTTTCAAACTACAAATTTTGTCGAAAATCTTTGGCGCAGTGTGTTTAGGCAATTTTTACGTCTTCCTATCAACAACTTTTTTTTTAATCAATTCGAAATTAGAGTTAAAAACAAAAATCTGTGAGATACCTGAAATTCATTTATATAGCTTTTGTTTTAATGTCAGTACTTTTTTTTCTAATTTTATTAATTTACCAGTACTAAATTTTTGTTATATTTACTATTATAGAAAGCTTATGTAATAATTTTGCGAAAAAAAAAAAAAAAAAAATACAAACATGAGTTTTACACTATAAAAAATAAATTTTATTTTAAGTACGAGTTTGTAGTTTGGTAGGTAATCAATATTAAAATATCTGACGGGGAAAAGGATGAACTTTGAAACTACATTACAAGTGAAATTTCCCATTAAATTATTGTTTTGGTACTTTTTATCAATTTCCCATACACATTAATGATTAATGTATTCTGGCGATAAAGCACATACGAATTTACTAAAAATGTTTGATTTGTGAAAGTTTTTAAAGCTAAATAGTAAAATTCACCAGATAATAGTAAAATTCGCCAATAGTAGATTGCGCATGATGAGCAAAGAATAAATTCTATTACATGAAAAATAAAGTATGAAAAGGTTAAAAAATCGTATATTTTTACCATGGTGTTTGTTATAAAACACTACATATATTATATTGAATTAATTTCAAAAAGAGTATACAGATGCAGTTTATGACTCATATATGTAGGGGATTGTAAAAATGTATTTAATTACTTTGCTAAGAAACATTGTTGAATGAAGTCAATTTTAAAATATATTAACATTATTGCCCCCAAAACAAAGTATTTTTGGCATTTTCACGACGAATTCTGCCACTTTGAATTCTTTCAGTGAATGTTTTAAACCTGTGACAGTCTTATTTTTAGGTCCTCAAATAAAATTGACTTCAACAATATTCGATGATTTTCCTATTTTCCAAGGATGATTAATCCATAGCATGGCAAGTAATTAGATTAAATAAATATGGAACATTTAAATCAATACCAGAAAGACACTGAGAGACTACCCTATGCATTAAATTTTAAATTTAATTTCACAATCAATTAAAAAATACATTTTTCCCCGCAGTTCCACATAATTTTATTGCATCTAAAGTAGGTTTTGTTAATCCACCTTATTTTTTATTACGATTTTAACCTTATCTTAGTTTTTCTCACTACATAATGATTATTGTATGTTTCTTTTGTAATTTCTTCTTGTAAAGACTTCATCATTAGCAATGACATGCTCACATTTGTTCGGTGATGATAAAAGCGGGTTTACTGTCAAAAGACGTTTAAGATATTAGTGTTATCTAAAACAATTGAATTTCCAGTATCTGTGTCAGCAACTGTTTATATAACGTCTTGAATTGACGTGCTGTTCGAAGTATTATTGAATCCACTTTTGCTACGAACGGACTAAAAACTTTTCCTGTGATCCTGGGAAAGTTTATAATGTATGCTTTCCATAACAGACGTTGACGCAACAGTTAGCAACCTCTTTCAATGGAAATTTAAGCAACACATTTTTCAAGGCTACGCAATCACCATTGAAAACCCATACAAATACAGCTTTGCGGGGGAGAAGAATTTGCCGAGAGACTTCAAAGTCACGTGACTTTATCAGGGAACACTTCCTTTAGGGTTTCCCTACATCTACCTCCCATCTCTCCTCTAAGGTTAAACTAGACTTAAACTTAACTTGACATCGCTAGACGGTAGATCTTCACAGTGCTCATAGGCATTTTATCCGTTTTGGCGCCGTGAAAGCGTAATGCTCGCCAAACCACAACCCTGTAGAGAACAAAAGGCTATAAGATTTGGGGAGCATTATGCCTTCACTCCGCTAAAATGAATTAATTGCCTATGAGCACTGGTGACGATCTACCGTCTAGTGATGTCAAGTTAAGTTGAAGTTTAGTATAGTTGAGGCAAAGATGGAAAGCTTGCATAAAGATAATACAAAATAGTTGAGGTCACATGAAACCATTGCAGAGTTTCACATTTTATTTCACTCGAATCCCAGAAATCTTTATTTAAAAAAAAAAAAAATTCTACCTTGCTCATTAAATTTTTACTTGACAAATTTACACATTCAACCAAATTTTTGTTAATTTATATTTTTATCTAAGATAATTGAATACTTTTTGAAACAATATTAGCATTATATTGAACTACTAAAACAAAAGTTCCATCAAGTCATGAAATAAGATTCCTAGTATTTCATTTGGGTTTTTCTAAAACATATATAATATAGAAGTGGTGAACTTTTAGTAAGTTTTCGTAGGAAATTTGAACATTATGAATTAACAAAATTACTAATTACAAAATTATTGAAACACATTCTAGAAGAAAATGTTTCCAGTAAAGTTTCCATGCATTCTTCCAAGCTGTACATTTCGGCTGGGCACCAAAAAATACCTAGTTATTGAGTTCACAAAAATTAAATGACATGCATCTACAAAAACCAATATCATTTAGCATGTACTAGTTTAGAAGAATTTACTAACAAATGACAATAATCATTTAGCTATAATTCATCAAACAAAAAACAGCAATGGTAATTCAGATTTGCGTCCAAAAATCATAATAAACTCATAATTGAGTTCATTTTATAGAACTAACAAGTGATAAACATTTTTCCAAGAGATGTCAAATTAAGAAAAAAGAAAAGTTTATGAGAACCCCCCCCCCCCCAAAAAAAAAAAAACACGTACATTTGACATAAAACTAGTCTGCAGAATGAGACAAAAAAATAACAAACGAATAAGAACACATACCATCAAGTTTTATTACACTGAAAAAAAATTTCCTTCTGTTAAAATTCTCTAGCGAAAATTTTTTAATTTTCAAAACAATACCGGAATTTATTGAGCACAAAAACGAACATTTTGAGCAAACTTCAATACATAGTGGGGAAAATATTATGTTACTTTGCCATGCAGAATCCTCCATAGCAAAAGCTATTAAATCTCCCCCGAATTCGACAAAATACATCTGATGTTCGCCAAGGTAAAAATAATGCTCTGCGCATGTCTGGAAATCTGTTTAATAACATTCGATTTTGTTCATACATTCTCTACAGCAAAATAATTTTGTATAATCTCTATACCCATACAAACTGCCAACAAAATCAGTGCAATTTGGCTCAGGGATTTAGCGAGTTTTGTGCGTTTGATTGGAAAATCCGTGAGATGGCACCACTTACGCTTCGGCAAAGCTTGCCTTCTTATAGTTATTAGTTCTTTGGGTAAGGTCTGATGGGTTAATACGCGGAGATCACCAAAGAACTTGGAGTCGATTGTTTTACTTCCTACGTCGATATTCGGTGGTGGGAACTTCAGGAACGACTTTATTTGACTTTAATAATTTTCAATGACTTGAAGCTTTCTATGGAATAATCTCAACGCTAGATGACGCTGCCGTCAATAAAAAATGTGATTTAGAAAAAATTACTTTAGATAGGATTTTTTCTTTCTTTTCTTCTTTAAGATCATAATATTCTATTTTGTTTTCTCCAGTTCTTTTTAAGACCTATGGGAATTTGTACACACTTTTACTCAAAATTAAAATTGTTTAGTTGTGTCACTTTTGTAGCAAGGGTGTCAAATGTAATTAATCATTTGCAAATTAAGATTCTTATTTTTAAAAATATCCTATTGAAATCTTCAATGCGGGGAAGTAATACTAAGTGATAGAAATTTTTATTCTAAACCTTATTGATTATTCTAAATCTTTTATTGAAAGTAGTTAAACGTATATTTAAATTAAGAATTTACTAATTAAATTAAACATACTAGATTTTTTTTCCCAACAAAATTATTTGAGGTACGCAAAATAGACATAAATACAAATTTGAAGAAAAAAAAAATTGTAATTTGATTGTATTTTTATTAATAACAATTTCAACAATGGAAAATGAGCGTTACTATTCAATGAAGAGAAGAAAAGTTACTTTGTTACCTTTTCTTTACTTCTTTACATTTCCAAACACTGTCTCCATTATTTAAATATAGTCAACAAAAAAGGCTTTAAAAAAAAAACTTTTGCCCACCTGATGACTGTGGGGTTAGCGCTCTGACCTCGCATGCTGAAGGTGCCGAGTTCGAATCCTGGGTTAGGCATGGATGTTTGTTGTGGATCGGAATCCATGTTAAGCTGTATGTTCCTGCCTGGTTAGCCGTTATCGTGCATAAAAATGGGTTGTTGAGCATAGAAACCAACCTAAAAATCTTTTAATTACTGCGAAACAGTTTGATAAAATATCGTAGGGATGTATAAAAATGCTTTATAATCTATGCACAAAAATATTAAACTAGGCGCGTGTTTTAACGAATTCGCAATTGATCAGACCTTATTTCTTAAAAAGAAAAGTGTCACAGCGCAAATTTTTTTTAATCACTTTTACATAATTAAGAATTCATATTATATACGAAGTAATTGCAATGGGTTATTAGGAAATGACATCTTCTCTAGAATTCCTGCAGTTTGGATAAATAAATTAATTAATGGATTATGATTTAATAATATGGTTTAATTATAAGGCTTTATTTTATTGTTTAGTGCAATTTTACCATTAATGATTTTGAATATTTTTATACTTGGGTGACTTAAATCGGATTTAGTATTTTGATACTTTGAATGCAGGTCTAATGGCCGAAATAGTAGTAATATAATAATAATAATAAAAATAAAAAAATTAAAAAAACGAGAAATAAAACGTTCCAGGAAAAAACAAAACATCTAACAAAATAGCCTTATTTCCAACTCTGAATAATTTCCCAGTTATCTTAAATAATATGCTTTCGATTATTGGACTGTGACCAGTTTTTGTGACCTACCCAACAGATAGATGATTCACAGCTCAATTTGTGGTGTTATTGATTTTCTAATGATTGGAGTATTGATGTAGGTTGTTTCTCGCATCTTCTATTGCTTTCTATTCTTTTTCGGACAGTGATTTTCGCTGGTGCTCTTTTTCTTTTGAGGAGAGTAATTGCTTTTCGAGCATCTTTTTACTTAACAAGGAGGCAAGGCGATGAGATTTAGGCAAGAGATCCAATTACAGCTCCACTGATGAGGTTAGATGATAAAGGGATTAGGAAACAAGAATTGAGAAAGTATACTAATTTCTTTCAAAGTAGATATTTTTCAATTCAAACAGAGGGTTAGCGAGCGTGGATTTGGGAATTTTTAATAAAAGGATTTCAGTATTAATATTTTAGTTGAGTTTTTTTAGAGAACTGCAAATAGAATAGGGATTATTTTGAAAATTATGGAGGATTGAATGAGACCTAACCATAGAATATTGTTTAGAAAATTGCTTAGTTTTTAACTTTACATTCAATAGTCCTGGTAAATATTTAAAGGTATGATCGTAATCTAGTACGCACTTTAT
Organism: Linyphia triangularis; assembly: GCA_963978545.1. Taxonomy (NCBI): domain Eukaryota; kingdom Metazoa; phylum Arthropoda; class Arachnida; order Araneae; family Linyphiidae; genus Linyphia; species Linyphia triangularis. Next base: position 36,267,011 of record OZ021730.1, read on the forward strand.
GAAAATTTGCTTTTTAAATTAGTTTATTTTTAAGCACACAATAACTTCAAAATTCTGTTTTCGATTTTGTTCAAGAATTTCAATAAGAGAATTTTGTCGACATTGTTAATAATTAGGCAGGAGCGGATCAGTGGCGGGCCGTGATACAAAATGCTAGTGCATACGGAAACATGCATTCCTCCCCCCCCCCCCCACCACCACACACTTTTCCCAATCAGGCATGAACTCTAAGTCTTTAATCTTAGTAATCTTTAATACTCAAACTCAAATCAAAGTTTCCTTTCAATTTTTATAAAATGAATAAGATGAGAAAGAAAACACTTATTTTTTGAAAACAAAATCAATCCTCCTTCCTTTTAAACTTTTAAACTTGTGAATCAGTCAATGATGTCGTCATAAAATGACGTTGTTTTGCTAACACACTCACCCTACCCACGCAGATTCTCATATGCTGAGCCAATCAGCTCATCGAATTCTCAAGGGCAGCCGAAGGTAGAAATAATAATCGATTGGCAGCACCTCTATTATATTGCGAAGAAGGAAGGCTTCTGTTGCTTTCCATTGGTTACCATAGCTGCCCGAAACACGTTTCAGGAAAGACGGCTGCTGTGTTCGGAGGAAGATCACTTTGATTGGAAGCGGGTTTTTTCTCGTGAATTATTCAGGCAAGAAGATTGCCGTTTATTGGATTGATTTTTTTTCATTTACCTAAGAAATGGATCTTAATTTTATAAAATTGTTGTAACGACACGGCAAGGAACAGAACATTGGACCTTGGGAGAAAAATAATTGTTGAACTCCTCTTTCAGCAAATTCAAGTCTGCCTGCTTACACTTAGGAAAGGTATTGAAAACATTCAGGACGTCTTGCCTTATAACAGACATAAATACAGCTACTTGAACATTAGCAGCCTTTTTCTCCAGATCCGAGACTAGAGCATACCACTCGAAATGCTGTAACCAGGCTTTCCACTGCCCAGAACAGTTTGTCACTGTTGCACCAAGCATTAACGGGGGCGGTAACCGAGCATTCACGGCAGCCACTGTTGTGCGCCTTCTCGCTAAAAGACTTTTGAAAACCTTTAAAACTTAATACAAACTCTAATACAAAGTAAAACGTATGCCGGCCGTTAAATTAATTTAAAAAATACTTATATTATTCGGCACCATGTAACGACACGGCAAGGAACAGAACAAATCGTTTATTGAACAACCAACAACTCTTAACAACACAAGCTATTATATACAAATCACAGGTTACAGTTAACAAGGGTATGTAAGAAGTAAATAGGCATTTTACTGTGACGTCATATATATGTATATGACAATCGTTAAATAAATCATTTTAGTTTTGAACTAATAAATTTAGATGCATCCCGGCTGTACTGGCTGTAGTACACGAGCCGCCTCCGGGGTTGATCCAGAGTTTTGTAACGAGGGGGGGGGGGGGGGCTGTTGAATAACTTATGTAAAATTTGTTAACTTAAATTATAATACTATAACATGGGATAACTTAACTTTGATTATACAGAATACATTACAAAGAGGTAAAAAGTCTCAATAACATAAAGGCGACACAATGGTTGGCTACTTGTGAATTTACGACAATAAATTAGAGTTGTTTACAACTATTTGAATCAGAATAAATTATTGCTATATATGATAGACAGAACAATATAACAAGGAATATGTATACACATTGAACATTTTCAAACTACAATTTGCTTTGTTGTCTTACTTCGTCCTCGGCTCGTTCATCTCCCTTTTTTGGGATAAGAACGTTTATATTAAAAAATTTTAGTGCGGATTCATAAAACCTTGACTGATTTCATCCAAAGTATGAGAACAGAGCACGCTAAAACGTGGCGGTCCAAGATTAACGGAGGTGGCGATCGCCACCTTCGCCCCTCGCTGGATCCGCCACTGTAATTAGGTTTAAGTGGGGAAAGTACAGTCATGGAGGCAATAATTGGGAAACGTTATTTATTTTTATTTTTTTCAAGAATATTTTTTCAATTATTTCACCTATATTCTAATTTCAGAAATAGTCAGTTCTTGCTTAGAAAAAGACTGCTTAAAATTCAACGCTGAATAAGGGTGAAGGATTAAAAGTTTGAAGCCTACTAATTCTTAATCATTATCACCTAGGATATTGAGTTTTATATTTCTTAATTTGCAGTCACTAAACTGGGCAAACGCGTGACATGATGTCGAAGATTCTGTTGCCAGCGTGGTTTTGGTGTTTGTATCTAATTTTAAATAACAAAACATGTCCGTCAGCAACATATACGTCAAACTACGTATCAAAATTTATTTACTAAAAAGGAGTGTGAATTGTTGCATCCACGTTGAAATATCTTTTATTTATCCTAATTAAAACAATTTTGGCAACGGGAAAGAGGTTCAACAAAGATCGGTTAAAATTCATTATCTTACAGCATTACTACGCAACTCAGCGTTGAATTAACTGAACTACACTCCATAATGAATATAAACATTCACGCTTAATTATCTTTTTTTTATTCTGATTAAAATAATTTTGGCAACAGGAAAGAGTTTCAACAATAATCGGATGAATTATAGTGTTAAGTCAATTCTAAGGATGAAATTTTTAGCTGGTGAGGCAACTTTTTGAGCTGAAATATGTTAATAGTGATATTTAAGATTCATTTTACTTTAATTATTTTATATAACCCCGTTAATACGAAATCGCTTACACGAAATCCCGTTTAACGCGAAGTAAAAACGATGAAGCTTAAAACTTAACGTTAATATATTCGCTTAAAACGAAATATCACAAAATGAAATCCTGTTAAGTCAAAAGAAATTGACTCTTTATACGACTGTTTTTTTACATGAAACTTTGCAATATTTGTTATGCAGCAAAACAATGCTTCATACGCTTTAAATAATTACTTTGAAGAGGTAGGTAGGTAGATATGTTCTATTAAGAACTTCAGACAAAAATCTTTAAGAGACTTCTTTAAATAATAAGTTATTGGTAAATACATTTACTTTTTTTTTTTGGTTCCTTATGATTATCTTGTTAAACTATTGTACTAAGTATAAGCATTGCAATGTAAATGTTCCCAAAAATATGAGTATTAAACACACAAATAGCAAGTAGCTTGAAATCTGGATTAATTAGACGAAAATGATTTTAGATTGTTAACACAAAATTCGGTTAATGCGAACAATTTCGGTGACTTCATCAATTTCTCATTAACGGGTTTGACTGTGTAAGTCACTAAAAATATATGAACGCGTGAATTTTATTGAATACTTAGGTGTTTTATAAACTACCGGTTGTGTTTAGACTAAGTATGATACGATTAACATATAGCACATTTCCTAGGTATTCAATAGAAAGCCAAACGACAAACTGGAACAATATGAAATACGTACATCTCTGATTCGTTTTGAATATCCTGCTGCAAGGCACAATTTCAGCCTACCATACTACAACGAGTAGATTTATTTTAACTTCTTAATTTTATATGAATATATTTCTTTAATAAGAAAGACATATAATTTTTGTTTTGTAAAGATTTCTCTTTCTTAGTGTATTTTGAATAAATGTTTTTTTATTTGTATACTTGGATTTTTTTTTTTTTCAAACTAACATTGGTATTTTCCAGTTGAGGCATATGCGTCTAATAAATAAAAGCCTTTTCATAACAGTTCTTCATATATTGCCTAAGTGATGTTTGTCATTTTATATAACGTTGAGTATTTTTTGCAATGCATCGGTTAAGTATATAAAACGTATCTTATTTCATACTTTGCCTAAAAAAAAACCCAGCATACTATAATGTTGCGAATTTTCCATAGAGGCCATAATGGCACGGTTTTTATTAGATAAAAACTATTATTTTTTCACTTCAAAAACTCACAAAATTTATTCAAAGACAACAGTGTAATCCCTCTCAAGCTTCAATACAAGCTTCAGTAAGAACAACTTCGAATACAGCGATTATACAAGTTCACTCTAGTAGGTAAACAAAGCGATCAGCTTTCATCGAAGACCGAAGTAAATCTCAAAACTTTCCCAATCTGCGGTCTTATATATGCATGATCATGAGAACATTCTCAAAACATCCAGCCAACTCGACAAATAAAAGAAACATCTCAAAATTTATCGATTGCTTTAGTTGTTGCCACCTTTTTCTAACCTGTATTATCGTTGTTAATAAATAAAATAAGATAAAATAAATTACAATAGAATTTTAAAATAATACGTCACTATTTACACTATACTGACAATTTGTGCAACAATAAAATGCTTATGTAGTATTTAGAATGCTGGCGTTTCCTACATATCTACCCAAACCCTATTAATAAAATGACAAAAATTAAAAACTCGAAAATAGCGTCTAATATATTTTGTATTTGAAATCCCACGTCAATGCTTATGCAGGGGCTCCACCTGTAATAATCTTTTGCTTTTCTAATTTTTATTTATAAAATAAAATATATTAGACGTTACTTTCGAGTTTTTAATTTATGTTATTTCATTAAGGTGAGCATTTTCGCACCTACTCACTAAATTTCAAGTTTTTATACAAAGCAATTTCTAAATGAACTGGGCTAAAAGATTGTAATACAGCGAGAATAGGTAATTATCTTTACTAGGAGTTTCCCATAACACGATATTGTTTGTTAGTGGTAGACAAATTTTTTGGACGGCGAATTGAGTTGACCCATTTTTCGTCATTCAATCGAGTTGTCGACGGAAAATAATTCGATCAAATTTTGGATAAAAAAAAATTGGTCAATGGATATTCTTTATACTAATACAACATGATGAGCTTGGTTTGTTTGTAAGCTCAACGACCTATTTTTGTGCACAATAACGGCTAATCAGGCCGGGTCCTACAGCTTAACGTGGATTCCAAACCACAACGAACATCCTTGCCTAACACAGGATTTACAACATGATGAGCACTTGATTTGAGCTTAAAATCACAAAAATAAGTCTCAATTCTACAAAACAGCTTATTCAAAGAACTGCAGGAAATTACTCTTAGGCCAAGTTACTTTAGTTATTACTCTTTCCTTCATCTGGAAGAAATTAGTTCAATTTATAAGCCCTAACATGTAACACATTATCAATTAACAAAATGTGACACCTTAATTATATATAAATTTTTAAATTTAATAAACTGGTATATACTAATATATTTAATTTTTTGTGGAAAGAAAAATTTAGATAAGCTATATCAAAAGGGTTAATAATATTATTATCATTTCCAGTTTCTCTAAAATAATAATAACAAAATCAATAAAAATACATTTTAAACACAAGGTGTCTATAAAATGTTGGACACATTTTGATGTTGAATAATTTATTAAATAATGAAGATAGACTCAAAAATTTGTATGGCCCTTGTCAATGGACTTCCACATGTGTGCCGTTCGTCGCACGAAGAATATCAAGACTGTAGGGAATTTCGCGCCAGGTACAGGCAAACATGTCGGCGTATACAGAGGCTATCACCGGTGTAATTCTGGCTTTTAAGTCATTCGACACTTTTTTCCTGTACACGATATACTTTACAAATCCCCAAAAGAAAAAGTCCACTGGCGTTATATCAGGTGATCTGGGTGGCCGAGGGAGAAAAATATACAATTAATTACTCGAGCAGACGATATTTACAAAAGAAATTATATTCAAATGGGAAAAGGAAATTTTCTATGGTAACGTTCACTATAAAAAAAATGTATCAGTTAATCTATATAGAAATGCCATATATTTCTCTATATCTTCATTATTTTATGAATTATTCAACATCAAAAGGTGTCCAATATTTCATAGACACTCTGTATATTTAAAAGGCCAAATGGAATTTTACTTGACAAGTTTATTTGTAAGTAAAAATGTCTTCTAAAGAAAGAAAAAAAATATTTTTTTTTTTTTAAATATATTCATATTTAAAAAAAAAATATACACAATTCTTATTAAAAAAAATATACACATGACTTTGTATTCCAAGCCCACTTTATTTTGAAACTGAAAAATTAAAAGAGGTTGAACTTGGCATATTGAAGATCTTACTCATTTTTCTAGCTGATTAATAAAAGCTGAACCTTGTAATTGTTTAGAAGTGGCTGTTTTTAATACGACAGAAATATCATTTCAGGTACAGAAATCGAACTTACAAGTAAAAATACGTTGCAATTACTTTGAAAACATGTCATAGACATAAAAGTATAATTAAGCTAAACATTGAAACCCATAAAAATCTACGAATAACTCCGGAACCCTATGGAATACAGCTAGACAGTTTATATGATGCCGGGCGTATATCGACAAAGTATGAAACGATTAAAACTTCACACATTTACTAAGCATTCCGAAGAACGCCGAATAGCAAACCTGTTAAGTATGAAATGCATCTCAGATTCGTTTCGAATATCCCTGCGGAAAGGCACAAATAGAGCCTACCAAGCTGAAACAAGTAGGTTAATATTAATTTCTTACTTTTTATATGAAAATTTTGTTTTCTTTAATAAAAAGATATATATTTTGTTTTGCAAAACTTTCACTTTTCTCTACTTATTTTGAATAATTTTTACTTTCAATTACCCATACGATTTTTTTTTTTTTTTTTTTTTTTTTTTTGCATTTTCCACGTTTTGGAACATCCTGATCTCAAAAAAGTGATCTAGAAAAAATGTGTGTGTGTCTGTGTGTACAAGTCCCGACCAAATCAACGTCTGATGTTTAAATTTGGTGTGTGGGTTGGTGATGGATCAGTGAATTGCTATTAAGGTTTTCGTCGCATTCGAGCATGCACATAAGCTGCCTTTGAAAAAATCATTGTTTTCAGTAATTGCTAAAAAACGGCTCTAACGATTTTTTTCAAACCACTGTGGTATTGCCTCTTAAGGGGTTCTAAACATCCCCCTCTCCGAAATTTCCGTAAAAATGCTTTAATGGCGTAAAAAGTTGAAAAACGAATTCCTTTAACACAGAGTTCTGCTTCATTGAGCAAACCTCATCAATGATCGTTTTTTCTTCTCTCCCCAGTTCCACTTATAAGAAAGGATAGTATAAGAATAATCAAACTACCGCAAAAAATATCGCCAAATTGGCCACCTTTGCTAAATGAATGATGAACACATAAAAATGGTAAATGACACAAATCCACGTCAGTATTATAGTGTAATTGAAAGCTGTGCAATGTTTTAATTGCACCCCTAGTTTTAGTTGCATTAATGCCTTATTTTTTCAAAATAACATTTGCATTTTTGAGTTAAGTAATGCACGTTTTTTAAATAAAAGCCCTATATTAACCCTTTTTTATACTTTATTTCAGTATTTACCATTCTATGGAATGAAAAAGTAGTCTTTACATCGACTTGTAAAAGTTTGCAATAATTATCATATTTCGTACTCTGACAAAAAGCGCCTACAATCAACACCTCCTATATAAGAAAGCATTCGCACTGATTGCGTGACGTCACATAGAGTAGTCAATCGTCCTTCGCTGGTAGCATAGGGATTATCCTTTTCTTAGTTTTGCTAGTTAATTTGAATAGGAGAGCACTTAGAAAACATTTCTTTTTTACTGTCAGAGATAATTGAATTTTTTTTTTAATATTTATGTTCAACTATTATTTTGAATTTTATTTCAAAATAACACACCAAACCTAAATAAACTATTTTTATTTTATTCACAAATCATAGTTATTATTAATCAATAAAACATTTTAAAGCAAACAAATAAGACTATTGTTAATAAATAAGTTTAATCAAATAGTGTTTTAAAAAGAAATATGCATATTATTTATAATTACATACAAGTAAATCGCGTAACAATATCGTCGAAGTCAATCTAATGTATGTGACAAGATAACACGGAAAGTTCAATTTCATGAAAGAGTGGATATAAGTTTTTTTTCTTTTTACCTTTCAATTGATTTTAAAGGCATTGAAAATTGAGATATATATATATAATTTAAATAGAGTTAAGGACTACGTAGTCACTCGCCATTAGCAGATATTATCAGCACTGTTATATAAAGTAAAAGGGCGCCACTTAGTAGACCATTTCATCTGAATTGGTTATTTCAATGACACAAGTTTTTATATAATTATTATATATATAATTTTAAAATAAACACGATTTTGTATTGCAATTTTCAAGAATAATAATTTAGGATATTTCGCATTGATTTTATTAAAAAAAGCTATTTTGTGGCTTTGTTCCTACTTTAGTTGGTCAGCGACATCTGTAGTTATTATAATGAAACAATCTTATAGTGTGGAAAATCTTAAATCATTTTCAATGCTGGGACATGGAACATGCTACCGGTAAAATGTCTCTCTATAAAATATTTCCGAGGTATTGAAGAATAACCTTGATCTACGTTTTTACTTCATAGAAACCCCCCCCCCCCCCAAAAAAAATAATTTACCTTTAAAACTTAAAAAAGTTTAAGTTTCTACCAGCAGATGTCGCTTTAAATAAAAATATATTGAATAACATAGCAGTTCACGAACAATATACTGTTGAATTAAAAACTAACTTGCTTTCTTTGTTGGAAAAAAAACTTTTTTTCCCCTTAATAATTTCTCCTCTCAAATGTTTGTGAGATTATTAATATTTCACAATTCTCTTTCTCTTGGAATACTTTGTAGTGATATCCTTTAACAGTATCCTTCTTTCAGATTTCTGAATTAGAATTCACGATCTGTAGGTTTATATCGAACTCGCTTGCATGAAAGGGACAATATAATCTATTTATTTGCATTAATTAAGAAAAACTTAAATCCTAAATAGTATCTGGTTCAAAATTGGAATTTTATTCATTAAACACCCCTTAGATTAAAAATGATTGCTTAGTAATTTATTGTTGGATAATAGAAATAACTATGTTTATGAAAAATCCGATTAGTAACTTAAATAAACAATATACTATTCTATAAAATGTAGAAAGCCTGAGATTAACTTTGAGATAGTTTTAATCTCGGAAGGAAAGGAAAACCTCTCATAGGAAAGCCGACCAAACGGTATAGTGGTTAACTGCTGGCTTCTAGACCGCGAGGTTGCGGGTTCGAGTCCCGTGTTAGGCATGGGTGTTTGTAAATGTATGTTGGTTTGTCAAATGACGAAATGTTTCGGCGCATTATAGCCCTCGTGTTGCTGACGGCGCCAGATAATCTGAATACAACAAACCAACTCGTTAAAGGAAAAAGGCTCGTAAAAGATTTAACTTAGGGGTGTTTTTTAAAATCCAATCAAAACGCCTTCCTACAAAAATGTGCAGACAGAAGATGGTCTCATAGGATTAATGTCAACCTCGATCACGTGACATGGTATATAAAAAGAAGGCTAAAATTTATTAAAAGAACAAAGAATGAAGAAATTTAATTTCGAGCTTATGTTTCTATGAAACCGATATGCCGTAAAATTGAATCAGTGACTTCGGTTTTAAAATCATGAAAAGTAAAGAAAAAAAAAATTTATGGCGTGTTTATCGTGTAATATAAAACAGGAGTATTAAATGTGATCTGAAATTGCTTTTTATGAGCATGACCCGATTTATCTTAGAACTTAAATGGGGATATAGTGATTCACTGGATTCAGGTGTTTAGTATTGTGTGTAAAAAATGGAAAGATAAGAAATTCTATATTATAAGTATCTTTACACTAAATAAGATTAACAAGGCTTTAATGAAGATGTTAATCCAAATGGAAAAGGACATTGGAAAAATCAATGATTTGAGAAGTTTGCAGTTGCGCGATGAGATTTTCAGGAAAAAAAAACTGAAGAAAAAACACAATGAAAGAGGGTTTTTTTTTGTAATAGCAGATGGCGCTGCAGGCATCCATGAGAAACTGCTTAGCTGCTTATCAACATAAGATCGATTAAAAACGTCTTCCAGTGATAAAACGCTACTATTTTACCATAAAATAAATTATAAATTAGATTGTTAAACAGCGACATGGATGCGTTTAATGTAGGTTAAAAAAAATAAAAAAAATCTCTTTTTTTTTCTCCCCCAAGTAAAGAACTTCATATTCTACCCGACACATCAGCTGCCTTTCCATTACGCCTGTTCAAGTCAAAAGCAATCCAATGAATCCATATGGTTAGCGAAGTAAACCACATGATTGCGTTAGCAAATCGCAAGTATAGTACTTCGAGGGTTGGAGAGCGTAACGAGCAGGGGTATCATCGTTAGATATGGAAAAGAACAAGCATCCATGCAATACAACTAAATTGCTGCGCCATTTGCTGTGTCTTTAAAATAATAGTATAAAGCAATGATATGTGCACTAATAACAGATTGAAGTTTACTCGATACAGCTGTGTAAATTTATTAGGGACATTGTTTCTTATCGCAGTAGAAGATAATTACGTTTCGAAGCTTATATACATTCATTCCACACGTTTACACAGCGTTGCCTGACCTCGGACTTAAAATTCATAAGTAGGCAATTTTTTACAAGGGAATTTTGGATATAGTATATTTAATAATATTTTTTATCTATTGAAATATCAGTAGTACTTCAAAAACAAAGATTACCTGCACTTTAAAAAGTATTAGGAAAGGCACTATGTCAAATTATAGGTATGGGATAAACAACAGCTCACTGTTAACCGCAGTGTGTACTGTGAGCCTAATTAATTTTTTACTTTCAATTACCCACGTGTAGTATTCTGTCCAAAAAAAATTCGATTTTTTTTTTTTTTTTTTTTTTTTTTTTTTGCATTTTTTAATGTTTTGAAACACCCTGATCTCAAAAAAGTGTTCTAGAAAAAATGTCTGTCTGTGTGTATATGTGTCTGTGGCCAGCATAACTCCCTAGCAAATTGACCTACGATGTTCAAATTAGGTATGCGGGTAATTGGTGGCCATGGGATCTACCATTAAGGTTTTCGTCAAAATCGCGCATGCGCCTAAGATAGATGCCATTGAAAAATCAGGTTTTTCAATGATTGATAAAAAACGGCTCTAAAGATTTTCTTCAAAATCGCTGTGGTAATGCCTCTTTACCGAACAACAAAAACATTAGGACACAAATGAAATTGTAAAGTGTCTATATATTTTTTAACATAAAACTCAAATATATGATAATCCAAAAGGACATATGAAAAATAATTAAAACATGAACGATTTTTCTAAAAGTTTATAGAAAAAAATATATGGAAATTTCTTTCACCCAAAACAAGCACACACACACACAAAAAAAAATCTTGATATAATTTATTTAAATTTCTTTCTTTTTCTATGATTTTCAGCAGTTTATTAAAAAAGTCCATCAATAGCGACAGCTGAAAATTGTAATTTTTGAAATTTACATATTTAATAACTCCAAACACGCATTGAAAAAAAAAAAAAAATGGCTATGTCAGTTTTTCTGTAGATCTCTGTATCTGCAAAATCTTAAACTTCAACAGTGAACGGCGGATGAAAAAAATAAAAATAATAACAATAATAATGAGTTCACTTAAACGTATAATACTTTAAAATCGAAAGTTCATACCATCTAAATTTTTTTTCCTATCAATATTCCCAAGCATTTCTGTGATGCTTGAAAAAAATGTGAGAAATTAATATTTTAAAATCTAACCGTTTTTGCGCTGCGAGACAGAGACATGCGCGCGGAGGAAAAATTCTGAAACAACGGCAACAGCTATTTTAAGGTAGAGATACGCAATTTAATAATTAATAATTTTATTACGGACTAATTTATTGTAAGATTTGAACTGGTAACGTATAGTAAGTGATATGTGTGGTTTGTAAACAAATTTTACATACAATCTAGAGTGAAAATTAAAATTAATTGAAATAGAAGATAAATTCGAAATTGCGTGTCATGAGATAACAACGGAAAAATATAAAGGATCGAATCATTTGTACATACTAGAACACCTATTATCCTAATCAATTAGGGACTGGGATTGTTTGGATAAATGATTTCTTAGGATAATCGATAAGTTACGAAAAAACATTGTACAAGTATCATTGGAGCTATATGAAAAAAAGGAACATAGATATTAAACAACAAAAAATATATAAATATGTTTGGAATTACACATCTTGAAAATGACCTAATTCCTAATTTAAAGAAATATCACATTAAAGTAGCCCTAAAAATTAGAAAAAAGAACTCAAATTGTTTGAAATTGTCGACTAAAACTGTTTCGGTTGATGAGTATTCGGATTATTGGTGCTCTACTGTATTTCACATTGTTAAACTCGGCTTATGTCATCAATGCAACTTCAAGGATAAATTTTTTAAGCATAATCCCTTCAATTTTTCTCCATCTTGAAACATCTATCTGTATTTACAGTATAAATAATCGTCACTTAAATCATTCTCATTAGAAATTCACCCTAAAAATCGGAACTTTTCGCAACCGAATTCACCAAAAATCACACCTCTTAAGGTCAGCACTTTCTGAAGGACCACCTCTAAACTTGGAGGCGTAATTAAGTAGTAGGTTCTACTCCTCGAACCCCCAGATTGGTTAAACACACCCAAGAGAGCACTAACACTAAACGGATAATAGTTGAGATCTAATCTAAATAATTATACACCGTTTAAGAGGAGGGCTGAGACCAGGGAGATGGCATCTAATCCTTGACTTTTAACGGTTACTGTAAGCTGGTTGGTTTAATTGGTTTTCTTGGACGAAAAGGGTTATCAGTCTTAACGGTGACGATACAGGCAGTGTTTACGTATTAAGTGGTTATAAAATAAGAGGGTTAAAATTGTTTTGGAAGTAAATAAGCAGGAGAAGATTTTGAGAATTTCTTGGGAATTTATTAGAGCCTGTAAATATGTTGGGGTAATGTAAAATTATATTGCGATTAGGAAGATTTTATTATTTATGTTGCTTGTGTAAATTAAATTATCAATTATTTACTGTTATAAGGTGTATGGTTTTACTTAATTAAAAAAATGTCTTCACATTTGTTAATGACCAGGAAATGATGTTATATTTATTTAAATTCATTACTATATTTATAGGAACCATAAATTAGCGGTTGACCCTTTTTGATGGTTGATCTTGCTTAGATAAAAACTAGTGACTATTACGGAAACTAAAAATACGGTTTTATACAAGTCCATACTGTGGTACATTGCTTCAGAAGAAATGCGTACAGGTGTTATTAAACGATTATAATCACTTTTGTTAAGGTTGAAAGTATCTGATAACATGGACATATAAATCCTTTTAAACAAAAAGAAAAAAATTCCCGAAGTTGGTAAATTTGCTGATAAACTTGACAAGAAAACTTGTTCCCGAATATTCCAGTTGCTGTCCTATTTCTTTATTTTTAGCAAAGATGTGAATTTCTAGTCCCTCTTACGGTAGAATTGTCTAGCAGTTCCGGTAGAATTTTATATTCTTTTCTTGTGAATGGAATCATATTAATCTTTTAGTGATCTTTAAACTGATTTCTTACATGCCTATAACAATTACACTTTGAGCTTAATGAAGTGTAAATTGACTTTCTCTTGCCTTTATAGAACTTTTGGTCGAACCTTCTGGTGGAAGTTTGGTTTCAGATTTCCTGTAAGGTGCCTTCAGCCTCTCAGTGACTTTTTAAAAGTTTACGATTTGAGTCTGCAACCCGTCGATTTAGTTTTCCGACAACACTAGTCACCGTTTGGATTTGGCAACATGGTGTTTTGACGCCATTTTGGATATGGCGACACAGCCTTTTGACGTCAATTACAACTTGGTGACTTTTTGAAATGTATAATTTACATTAATGTAGTGTATTACATTAAAGTAGACGGAAAGCTCATGATTCTTTTTTCAGTTTAGGACATCCAAAGAAATTGTAAACTTTTCATCATCAAAATCTATTGTATTACATATTCCCCCAATTTAGATTAAATGTAGTAATATCAATTTAAATCCCTACAGTTTATTTCTGTTAAAACAAAAGTTTTAACGTTTAATTTTTCCTGGAGAAATCAACATCCGATTTCAATGAATCAAAATAAGAATCCCACATACACACAAGCAATACCAATTTTTTTTAATGAACACATTACAATAGACGTTCAACCACTGTCATAACATAAGATTTGAGTCTCAAACAACAAAATCAACAATGATAAAGTTTTAATGCTTCCGTGAACTGCAATAATATCATTGTCGGAAGCATAAAATTCGAGACCGAATCCATCTGTGTTATATTTTTGTTGGAAGCAGCTCAAAAGAAATATGAGAGGTTGATGTCTAAAGACTAGGGATGGAACGGATGTGAGTTTTGCCGGATACCGGATTTCGGATATCCGGGTACCATGTCTACCGGATACGGATATCCGAAACGGATTTCGCCGGATATCCGGCCGGATATTCGGTCTATATACTAAAAACGATAGTTATACGATATGCTATACGAAAAAAATGGTCATGATATGAAGTATTAAGTAAATTATAATTAGTGGTTAGCGCACCGCACTGCATGCCACAGGTCCATGGTTTGATTCGCGGACTGGGCAAGGTTGACTTAGCTGTTTATACCTGAAATAAATAAGCTGAGGAGGACCATGCATGCTTGGGAACTAAACACTGGGGTTCGGCGTCAGAATGACCATCTGACTGAAACATCTGCTATGTGACACACAAATGCCACAGTCGAGAAAGCTGAGCTGGGCCCAACAGGTTAGTCCACACGGGCTGTCGCGCCACTGAGTTAATTTTTTTTTATTTAAACTTTAGTTGATGAGTGAAAGAGATCTTTGTTGCTGATTTTATATCTTGTAATAATGATACTTTTAGTTTTTCATATAGTTCTGGCAGGGCTTTATCACGAAAATAATTTCTATTTGGAAGCGGATAACGAGGAGATAGGTATTTTATTAACTGACCAAAGCCTTCTCGGTCTATTCCTAGTTGACGTTAAAATATCGCCAAGCCGATTTGGCGCTGTTTTGTAGGCGATACAGTTCTATATTTGGCGATACAGTTCTATATTTGGCAATCCCATTTTTTTTATTGACGCGCTTTGGCTTCAACCTTCCTATACTACAAATCATGGAGCTGGTTCGTTTCTCAATTTTTCATATTGGAATTCCGAATTGGAGACATTCTGGCTTTGTCGCCAACTTTTCAAAAATGCGCCAACCCATAAACGTTAACTAGAAATTTACCGCCTTCTCTATTCACAATGGAGAATGGTTCAGCATCAAGAGCCATTAACTCACCTAAAATTATATTAAAATTTTTTTTTACAATGTTGAAGTGCAAAATATAGCTACTTTCAATTTACTTCATGCATTGTTTATAATTGATAAATGATTACAAAATTATACCGGAGGCATTTGTTAATAACAAAAGATTTATTTTATATATTTTATGAAATTGAAGTCTATTTTTTTGTAATGCACCTAAAACATTACGGATTTAAAGAAATCTCGTAGAAAACTTAAATTGGATCTATCGGAATATTCCGTCTTTAAATATAAACTTAAAAAATTTCGAACCCAAAATTCATCAACATTATGTTATACCATATTTAAAATATATATTTAATATAAACAAACAAAATTAGTACTTACATATTTTTGTGGTTAAGGCTTTTGCTTTAGGATCATCTAAACTCCACAATTTTGGTACAAATAATTTCGATTCCAATGTTGTCTGCGTGCATTTCTTGTTTTGATGAATTGTTTTTTCTTGTTAATCAATATTTGATGCATTTAGTGAGTCTTTAAAGCTTCGGTGAATTTCCTTATGCACACTCATTAAATGGTTCCATAAGGGTTTTGTGGAAAAGGATTTTGGGCTTTTGCCGCGCACATTTTTTAAACGATTCTGTGGAGCAAGTAACACATAGGGCTTTGCTTTCGTCATTTCCCATTAATTTTAAAATACTTCCAAATGGGTGATTTTAAATGAGCCATTATTAAAAATTATAAATTGGATTGTAATTCGAGAAAACTAAAATTCAAGGCATTCTAGAGAGCTAAATATAATTCCACATTGTGGCGCTGCTTTAAAGACCTAAAAATTGCAATACTTCATTTTACGTCAGAAAAAATATACCAGCTTTCAACTTCGGCCAATGAAAAATCAGAAATTAGACCATACCATTCACAGCATAAAGGGGTAGGGTATTATCGTCGATAGAACAAAAAAAAAAACATTGAGGATTGCGCATTGACTATTTATTGCTTTTTACTCGCTAGCAAATGTCAGAAAAAAAGGTGGAAATGAGAATAACTAAAACTCTTAAGTCACTTATGTTATGGAAAATAAGTACTATTTATTAGTATTTCGGTTCGAGTTTTACGGAGAAGCATTCAAATATAACATCTGGAATTAATCAGATCATAAACTTGGAATGAAAAGAACATATTGCAAAACACGTATGAAGGATGTGTATGGAAAAAGATTGGAGGAATGGTTTATGCTTATCAACTCGGCGTCAATAATACGGCGCCTCTTTCTGTTTTCGTTTTCTAATTTGACTGCAATTTATGTCCAAGAAAAAAAAAATTACAAAAAAAAGTGTAGGATGCGTGTTCCCTTTGTCCGAAAAAGATCATTATTTTTTTCAAAAAATTATTTCTTGTGGATACCTGGTGGTCGGATATACAACCGGATATCCGAATGAAATTATCGGATGTCTGGTATTTCAAATCGGATATCCGACGGGGTTTCGGATATTGAAAAATCAGCCGGATATGCCGGATATCGGATATTTGCCGGATATCCGTTCCATCCCTACTAAAGACAAGGATTTCTTTCTGTTTTGGCAAACATTTCTCCTTTGGGAATGTTACGTCATTTCACAGATCATTAGCAAAGGCTTTTCTATTGCCCTGTTCGGATGTTACTTTTACTCATGTTTTTATTGGGGAAAAGAAACGGAAACGTGTAATCTTCGATGTTATTCAGGATTTGCAGTTGAAAGAAGCGCGGTATGTTTGTGTGGTAAAATAATCCATATATGATTCATTGCACACAACTCAAAACTATAAATAAAAACATCTCCATATGGCCTTTTTTAGATTTATTTGAAGACAGGACGAAGCAGGACGACAGGAAATTAATTAATATTTTGATTACAATGAATCTATGCTGACCCCCTAAACAGCTCATGGTCGCCTCATGATCCAATCTGCTATCTGAAAATTTCGGTATCAGATGCTCCCATTACATACTAAGAGTTCGCCATCTACAATTTAAAGTTACAACATGTGGATTGACAGAGGGAAAAAACCTTTGGATTTCAACTTGCATTGGTTGGTTTGCACGCTTAGCGAACTATTTTTATGCACAATGACGGCTAATCAGGCAGGGACCTACAACTTATCGTGGATTCCGAACTACGACGAACATCCATGCCTTACCCAAGATTCGAACCCGGCACATTAGGCATGCGATGGTAGCGCTCTAACCACACAGCATCAGGTGAGCGATTCTGACTTAGAATGGGCGATGAGTTTTATGTAACACTTATACTCAATATAAGATTAAAGGCTTATTCATAGATTCCAGTGCATTTTACGACAACCAGTTTGCCGACTGAAAAGTCACTGACATGCAGGAATATCAGCTAGGCGTTTACAGGGTGCCAGCATTTTGAACAATGTAGATATCGAGCGACCGTTACACCGCTTGTTGGTTGTCAATGAAAAGCGCAGGTGATTGGATGATGAAAGTTGACGCGCCAGTTAGTAGAAAATGTTTGATGTACTGGAAGGTGATCACGTAACAAACTGCCATGCACGATACTTGCTAGCTCTGACTTCACATGAGTGGCTATTTCAACTGGTTTATCGGCTATTAATGTGTAAATAAGCTTTAACTTGGGATGTAAATAGTAACCAACTTAAAAAAAAACAAAAAAAAAACAAAAAAAAAAAAAACACGAAAGCACTGACGAAATCCTACATCTCTAACTGACATTTCTTGGAGAAGCTGAAACCTGGCATAGGTATTCCTTATAAATACAGGTCTTTCTTGAAAAGATTATCTAACTTTGAAATGACATAACTGCTGAACAGTGATATACAGAAATAATAGGCAAATTGTGTGGTGGATAGACAAGTGTAGAATTTTAAATACAAAGGTTTGCAAAATTATTTGAAATGTGGAAACAAATTGTTGCAAAATCCGAATTTACCGGAATGACTGTAGGTTTCCCTCATGAAAAATTACTTCATGATACCGTTTCTGGAAATTGCAACCCAAACTGTCATTTTTGCAGAATTCTATGGTTTTACAAGATACACAGTCGGGTTTTTATTATTTTTATAATTACCACTTTTGTTTATTAATCAATTTTTATGAAATTAAAATATCCCTTCTCTATTGTACTGACATAGACGATCTGAAAGACACACTCTTAATTAAATATTTTCCAGTTGAAAATGTTAGTCAGCTTACTAAAAGGAGAGATGGTAATGCTACCAAGCTGCCATCTTCCTTGTCACTCTCTCTCGAACAGACATGGGTAGAGATATTCATAACCTCAAATGTATTATGAACCTTAAAATCACAGTTGAATCTTATAAAGGTAGAGGTGGGGTGACCACACAGCAAATGGAAATGTCTTAAAATAAGACACAAAATTGTCTTAAACAAGTGGCACTGTTTTAAGACGAAAAATGGTGTCTTAAACTTTAAGACACTTGAAGTGTCTTAAAATGGGGTATTTTCAGACGTTTAGACTGTCTGAATTGGGGATATTTTCAGACAGTTGATGTGTCTGAAAGGGTTGTTTATGTTACCTTTCAGATGTTGGGAAGCTAAAAATACATTTATTTAAATTAAAATGCAATAAACGAGCTTGTGTTAAATTACAAATTTTTATTAAAATAAAAGTCAAAATAACTTTTTGTTGACTATGTTTCACTTTCCTGGTAAATTTAAGCATGGGATTGCAAAACTGCAACACAACTGTTAATAATAGGCACACAACTATTAATATATCCAAGCAAGGGATTTGGGACTTGTAAATATATGTATTGGGATAAAATGGACATTGTATTGTGGCTGAATCTTAAATAGAAAAGGTTTGACTTCCAAGATTGTATCACAGTTTTAAGTTGCTTTTTACAAGTCAATTTTAACATCAAATAACAAGCGTGATGTAAACACTTATAGTAGTTGCATTGGCAAGTCTAAGATACATTATGTGGCAACATAAACTTATTTTAATGATGAATCAAGCAGTAATAATCTAATTATTCTCCATCTGGGAATTTAACTTGTTTATAACATTTCCCTATAATAACACTATATAATAAACACTACAATGCTTCAATTATTGTCGAATAGTTGAAGCAGATATAGGACTTTAAAAAAAAAAAAAAAAACATTAAAAGGTGCATAAAAGATAAACAATTAAAGCAGAAGGCATTAGAAGTATCTGTAAGGAGACATTTCAGAATATGGAGGTAGAGTATATTAAATTTGAAAAGTATGCAAGTTGTGCAAAAAATTTTGCGTTTCTGAAAACGTCAGTTTCCCAAATTTTTGTATGCTTGTAAAAAAATATGCCAGATATACAGTTGAAATTTGTTATTATGATTAAATAACATATTAAGTGCATACTAAAACTAAAATAATATTAAAATTCCAGTAATTTGGGGATGGGACCTTTTTACAACAATTTTCCCTATCGCTGCGACTTTTCGTTAATCGTTGAGAAGCTAAAGAAGAGAGGGCATTTAAAAAACCTAAAAAAAATGTAAGAAAAGGAGAGGGGGGGGGGGGGGGGGGAATTAAAAAAGGAATTTGAAATATCTGTAAAGATGGCTGCTTCAAAATACAGAGTTGAAGCACATTAAATTTGGAAAAAAAGCAAGTTATTAAAACTTTTATAGTTCTTTCACGTTTTCTCAAAACGTTGATTTTCCAACTTTTGGTATGCTCATATAAAAAACTATGCAAGATATAGAATTGAAATTTTTTATGGCAATTATATAACATCTGAAGTACATATTAAACAAAAATATTATTCAAATCTATACAATTTAGTTTTTAATTATTATTACTTAAAAAATTGCAAATTTTCATACGCTCAACAAATTACCACATAAAAAAACTTTTTATTATTATTTTGAGAAAGCTGATATTTAATGTAGTATATAGACATTTCTAAGAAATAAAAAGCAAAAAAAACTTTTTATTAGTTTTAAGAAGATTCCTCTACGAACGTAACCAAATTCAACTCATTGCAAATTTTTTTTTTTTTTTAATCGAGTTTTTAAATAAGTGATTATTAATAAATTATTAGCCTATTATTATAAACTTTTTTCTAAAATATAATTTAAAAAAGGTTTGAACAACATATGTAAAAATTTTTTCTTCAATTTGACCAATATTCAATTTATTTCAAATGCGTTGATTTTTCTGATTTTAATGCTGTCATCGAGTACCCAGTCCTCATAATATGCAGGTCATATCATAAATATCCTCAGATGTAATAATATGGAACAAATAAGAAATTCATAAACTAAAATTCAAGGACACAATAAATTTTATCCAAATTACATCAAATCATGCTAAATATATTTTCAAAATCATTAGTACTTGTAATATGCAACAAAACCAACAAAAATGTAATTGAATGTTAAAAACAGAAAATTTAGAATTCTGTGAAGGTCATTTAGAAATCGATCAATTAAAATTTACTGTAATAAAAGCACTGAAAATAAGATAAATAATATTACATAAACCAACTTTTTCATTAGGAATGAAGCCGTTGTGGGGACCGTTGTGCATATCAAAATAATCATTTCTGAGTTTGAGCAATTGATTGTCAAGTCACTTAAATACTATTCTACTTGTACATGTATATATTATTGTGAACAAATGCTTTTTAATGCTGATCAAAACATTTGACTACTTCAAGCACATAATTATTTCAAGTTTGAATACTGTTGTCATTAATATCCCTCGGCGTTCAATTTATGTTTTTTGTGACATAGTACTTACTCTCATATCATGCAATCATGCTCCAACAGCTTGGCAACGATGCTCAGTTTGGATATGTTGCTAAGTGCTATTGAGTATGAAGTAATAGTATTAAAGGGCAATTAGAACATAGTGTATACCGTTCGTCCATGATTCAGCAGTGGCAGCAGTTCTAGAAGAGGCAAGCGATACCAAAACTTCTGATCACACTTTTATTGCATCAGATTAATGAGGAATATTTTTCCTATAACCCCCAATTAACTATTAAAAAAAACAAAAAAAAAAAAAAAACACCCAAGACACATTTGGGTACGTGAGAAAACTCTGGCAACAATATTTGATACTTTTCCGTTAGACGGGTACCAAAAACCGTTAAGTCGGAAAGTTGGCGTAGTTATCGCCAAGCTGAAATGTTTACGCGAAAATAATATTTTGATCTAGTGAACTTTTATTTTTATTCATTAGTTTGGGAGACTGCCAAACCAAACCTTATCATAGATTGGAATTTATTAGTTTGAATAAGTTATCGCTGCAAATTGGCTATTTTTATCTGGTACCCGTCAAATGGAAGAATTCAAATGATGTTGTAATCATTGATCAGGAATAGGTTAATATTAGCCTATAACTCATGATCTACAGAACCAATTTGGACAAAGTTTTCTTTAATAGATAGAATTTTTGCTGAGAATACACTTTAAATACAAATTAATGTCGTATTGCTGTCTATGCTGGAGGGAATGTGCGCCAACGGGATTCGAACCCAGGACTCCTAGGTCAGTAGATAGGCATGCTTACCGCTAGGCAAAAAGAACCACTAGTGCCTAGATGTTGTATCTGTCATTTGTACACGAGACCACCACATAGACACTTCGCAGTGAGTCGCGAAGGGGTCGAACGATTGAGTTGCTTGTGTGCGAGTTGAGTTTGTTACATGAGAGTTGAGTGGTTGTGTGAGAGAAAAAGTTGCTTGCCGAGTTGGTAGTGTGGAGGTCGTGCAGTAAATTTTTCTGAAGGCGTCGATAGAACTCCTCTTTGGCAATCTGTTTTTAGTTTTCTGTTTTTGCGGAGACCGATGTCCAGTTACAGGGTAATTGATCCATAAGTTCTAATAGTGGAGTCGTTAGCAGCCCTGAGTTCGTAGTTATCTACAGGTTGTCGCCCAGGGACACGTGAACGAGGAAACACGCACACATCGGATCCGGTGTCAATAAGAAACCTCACTTTTGAAGAGTTATCCGTGACGAGTAGGCGACTTCCTACACAGAGGCAGCTAGCCGTCGCCGCTAATAGCTGCCGTTAGGGTTTTCCGAGAAAGAGCAGAGTGGTTCGCAATGCCTAGCTCTATTTCCGAATCTACGATGATAAAAACATATGTTTTCAGAGAACTCACGAATTGGTTCGGGGCTATTGGTGCGACGACTCGGTGCTGAATCATCTTTGGAGCGGCGTCGACGAGAAGGGCTTCGCGCGAAACGACTTCTTGTTGTTGGGGGAATCGCCATCTTTAACGCTGCAACTTGGTTTGACAGTTCCAACACTTGTTTTTCAAGTCGACTCGCTGTTTCATCAGTCAACGGTGGCTGCGTTACCGAATTAACTCCCCCAGGTTGAGGAGGTGAGACTTGCACTTCTAAGATTCGGTCAGCGACCTTGACCATTTCCTCAGGTGATAAAGATCTCTGTACCTGCAGAATTGCCTGGACGTGCGTGGGTAATCGCTGCAGCCACAGAGAACGCAATAGAGGCTCCGTCAACTCCACTGATCCGGCGGCGAGTGATTTTAAATGACGCAGAAAGTGGGAAGGTTTGCGATCACCGAGTTCCTCTCGATCTAGTAGCTGCCGAATTCGTTGTTCTGCTGATGAGGACAATCTCTGCACAAGTTCACGCTTGAGATGACCATAAGCGTCTTCTGTAGGTGGCGACGTGATGATGTCTTCCACCTCCGAAGCATATCGTGCCTCCAGATTCGCTACAACGTGGTGGAACTTCGTTTTATCCTGTGTTATTCCAGATAAAATGAATTGCGATTTTACTTGAGCGAACCAGAGTCCCGGTTTCTCTGCCCAGAACGGTGGCAATTTGGCAGCGACACGGAAAACCGACTGCTCGTTCCCAGTCGACGCCGAGCTTTCGTTTCTCGTCGCGGTGGCGGCCATGTTTCCTTCCTCCGGAATCAAAGTTGTGGGGGTTTGTAGAGCTTGTTGTTGTTCCACTTGAGCTTTTAGATCAGCTATCTGCTTCAGAAGATCTTGCTGTTGACGTTCATCCATTCTATCACCTATCCTGTTCACCAATATAGGAATATATTTATTTCAACTTTATACAGCGATATATTATGTCAACAAGGCTTCTGTTCTCATTCTCCTTTCGCCCTCTGGTTCTTCGCTCCTCGCGCATGCGCACTGACTCTCTCCGGGAACTTCCACTCCGCTTCGGAGAGGGCGGCCACAGGCCCATGGTCGTAATGTCTGAAAGCGAGAAGCGTCTGAATTTGGAAATGTCTTAATTTGGTGAGAAGTGTCTTATTTTCAGTTACTTGTTGTGACTGAAAGCAATTTAAGACCCGTGTAATGTCTGAAATTCGAAGAAGTAAACCACCTTTGTGCAAAATAAGTCACCTAATGTGTCTGAAATGAATTTTTCAGACATTTTGTGTCTAAATTTAAGACACCAGCGTTTACAGTGCATGTGTCATAATTGTCAAGGCTTTTGGCACAGTCAAAACGGATGCAGTAGGCTACCTAGAGGCGTCAAATACGCAGGGAATCACCATACTAAACAATGCACGCATGAAGGTGACCCAAAATCAAATTGCGATGACAAACACACTGCAAACTGGATAGATTGCCCCATGAGGCCATCTGAGCCTACCAATAGAGGCAACCCTAGACCTTCTAACAACACTCAGACGATCCCATCTGTTAACAGTACACAAACTCCACCATTACTGACACCACTAATGCTTGGCATAAACCCCCAAACTTCACTAATGCAATTAGACAAGATAGGCCGTCTACTTCTCAGACTGCAATCCAAGATATTCCTATTCCCCAAATTGTCAATGTGGAGGAAAATAACACCAAACATGAAGTTAAGATCTTTTATGAGGAGCTATCTGGCCTGATCAAATGGATCAGAGAGTCGGGACTAGTTGAATTACTAAATGAGTTCAAAAACTCACATCCAAACAAACCAACTTTTAACAATAATCATGTCCAGTAGAACGAACACAAAGCTTTGCTCCAATTTCTATAGCGATCTGGAATGCAAACAATCTTGTTGGTAAGATTGATGAACTCAAAGATTTTATTTTCTCCCACAACATTGATATTTGCCTGGTAACAGAGACACATGCTAAACCATGCAACTCTCTGAAAATACCAAATTATCATACTTTCCGTACATACAGGCTGCACCACCGGGTCGGCGGTAGTGCAGTGTTTGCCAAAACTTCTCTTTCCACCTCTCTTTTTCGCTCGAATAATGCAGACAACATTGAGGAGACGAATGTCATCCTTGAGGTTAGAGGGAAAATTACCCACTTTTCTGCAATTTATAATCCACCTCAAAACTCTCTTTCCAAGGAGCTTCTTGAATTCCTTATCTCTAAAGATGTACCAACTATTGCTTGTGGCGATTTTAACGCCAAAAGTAAAAACTGCGGCTGTAGAGCCAATAATAGGAACGGTCAAGTTCTTAATAAAGTCATAGGGGTTAACAATATCAGAGTCCTGGCTCCCAACAGCCCTACACACTACCCTATTCAGGGACACCTTAATGACATCCTCGATATCATAGTTACAAACACTGATCTTGTCTCTAGCCCTGAAGTCATCAATGATTTTTCTTCAGATCACCTTCCAATCATTGCCAAAGTCGGGAAGCACCCTAACCCTGATCCTGGTACTATCTCAAAAACAGATTGGAAGCTGTTTTATAACACACTTGTCATTAAAACTTTTACACATACAGAGTACAATACCACTCCTGACATTGACATAGCTATTCAGGAATTCAATCAAAACCTCCACACGGCTCACAAAGAGTCTACTACTGAAAAAACATTCATTAACAACTATATGAGCCTCCCCACTGATATTAGAGACCTCATTAAACATAGAAATAGGCTTCGTAAAAAATGGCAGAGAAACCTTGACCCGGTACTCAAAAGGGAAATAAATGCCCTCAAAAGATGCATTACTGTTTACACTAAAGCAAATAGAGAAGCCAGGTGGCAGGAGAGGCTGACCACCCTGGAATTTGAGGACAACTCCATATGGAGAATGACTAGAGCCCTTAAAAGGGAAAAATCAATTCAAACCCCACTCCAAAGCATTAGCGGTCTCGTTTTTACCGAATCGGATAAAGCAGAAACTTTTGCTAACTCTTTGGAACTGCAGTTCCAGAACAACACCACCCCTAACGATCCAGGTTTCGACAGTCATATTATTAGCACTATCAATATCTGGAGGCAATGGCCCTTCCTCAGTTCTATTCGGCAGACTGACATTCAGGAAGTCACCGACACCATTGGTAAATTAAAAATTAGGAAATCACCCCTGGGATCGACAAAATCTCTAATCGAATGATTAAAGGCATCCCTTCCAACTACATCCAGATCTTGACTAATATCTACAATGCTAGTCTTAAATTTTGCAACTTTCCAACCATTTGGAAAGAGGCCCTCATTGTACTTATTCATAAACCTGGCAAAGATCCAGTTGACCCAACAAGTCACAGACCTATCAGCCTGCTTCCTTGTTTAGGGGAAAATTTTGAGAGGCTAATCTCTAACAGACTCTTTCCTCTTTTAATTCATATCCCAGTCGAACAGTTTGGCTTTATGCGAAACAGATCGACTACTAGTCAGCTTGTCAGAATCTTGGAGTTTATAGGATCAGCCAGGCACAGAAAAGAGAGTTCTGCAATGCTTATGCTCGACGTCCCAAAAGCGTTCGATCGAGTATATCATTGGGGGCTGCTCTATAAACTTATCACCTTGAAATTTCCCCATGACATTATCCATCTTATATCTAGCTACCTGGAAAACAGACTGTTCAGGGTCAGGGTGGGTAAAGCTATTTCTAATCACAGACTTATCAAGGCCGGTGTGCCACAGGGTAGTATCCTGGGCCCTACACTTTATAATCTCTACACATCTGACTTCCCTACCTTTCAAAATGACAGACATTGCCTCACTGACTTTTATGCAGATGATACTGCTATTGTCACCACTTCCATTAGACCTCAGCAGGCTTTGGATAACCTCCAGAACAAAACTGCACACATTGAGGAATGGTGTGCCAGATGGAAAGTTTCCATCAATGCTAATAAATCTCAAATTATCTGCATAAAGGCAAAAGATAAACTGAAAAGCCTTAATAACTCTGTTACACTTTTCGGAGAAACTATCCCCATTGTCAAAAGCGCAAAACACCTTGGTGTCACTATTAACGACTCTCTTACTTCGACTGACCATGTTAAGAAAGTTACCAATAAAACCTGTGCTGCTTTAAACAGACTATGGTCTATTCTGGGAAAAAATTCTACACTTCCCCTCAACTACAAGAGGAGGATTTATCTAAGCACTATTAGACCTATCATCACATATGCAGCACCTGCTTGGAACACCCACAATGCTAGAGTTGCAGTTAAACTGCAGAAAATACAAAATAAGGTACTGAGAGGTATTATGGACACCTCAAGGTATGTCAGGAACGATCTTATCCACAGGGATTTACAAATTCCAACTGTGGCTGAACATATTGCTAATTTAAACATTACCTTCTTTAGAAAGGCTCTTAAAGCTGACCCAGTGATCAGTAACTGTTTTAATTACGGGATTATTAAGGAAGATGCAGGGTACCGCCCATACGCTGCATTCAACTTGTCCGATGCCACTCTGGCTAAAAAATTCAAATAATTAGCTATTCATTTCTAATTATTTGCTCTTGTACATAGTTATTCCCCAGTTCCCTGGAGTTTAAATTATTTAACCTGCGCTGCGTATTTTATTGTCCATCTTACTTTTTATAGCTTGTTCTCATTGTTTGAATTATTGTATTGTACATAGTTATTCCCCTGACTTGGAGAGTAAATTATTTTATCTGCGCTGAGCTTTTTTTTTTTTTTTTTTCTGCTTCTCACCTATGTACATTTTTTGTATAGTCTGTTTGTTTTGTTCCCGTCAGTACCTTTTTATTTTAATTGCTTACTGTGCCATTCAGATATACCTAATTGAATTCCGCCCTTCGGGCTCCATTTCGATAGGTGGAACAGTGCCTCCGGGCTGGCTCCAACATAAATCCATTATTATAGTATAGTATAGTATTTATTGTAGATGGAGATTAAATGTGTTTTCAAAAATCAATTTTTGGAATTGGTGTATTAAATTCTATATCAAACATATTACTTGTCTCTTTTGTCCTTCACAGTATTGCAGTTAAATCATTTCAGTGTTAAAGATTCCTTTCTCAAAGACACGGTAAGTACGTTATGTGTATTCAGTTAATACTATGTGATTAAGATAATAACATTAGTGAAAAAGACCATAAGGTTCCAGCTCACAAACTGAGATAAGCTACTTGCCTACGTAGAAAAGGTCGATTTTGATGAAATCTGACCAAAAAAAAATATTATTCGTGAATATATTAGCCCAAATCTTTAAGTTTCTAAAACTATCTTCTTTTTAACTCTGCGTTGGTTTGAACAAAAGTTATAACAATTTGAAACTGATCAAAAACTGTAAATTATAACCGGAAATAGCACACCAAAACCAAAAGTCACCGATTAAAAAGTGATTTTCCTATAATTATTAATATTTTCTTCTTTTTAATAAATAAAAAAATTGAAAAAGGATAAGGTGCATTTTAAGTGTGTAAGTAATATGTTTTATATAGAAATTGTGTTTTTAAAGTTTAAATGCGTTTTTCTCGGAATTGATTTTCATACAAATATTGCTAATTGGAAATGTCATAACTCAAAAATTTATTCACGAATCATTATAAAATTGTTTGTACTTCTCTTGTTGTTGTTTTCTAGGAAATGTGCTATCGAAATTATGATTGGATGGTTATTTATGAAATACATCCTTTAGTTTGAATATAAATAAGGTGAAACTGTTAAAAAATCACTAACTTATTTTTCGACTATCCATAAAAAAAGTTTTAATGAATATATTTTTCTTAATGTATAGTATATGCCCTAGATAAAAGCATGTAGTTTATTTAAATACAATTTATTTCCTAAAAAACTTAATAGTTTTTCATTTATCTTAAGTTTTTGAAATATTTCATCAAAATTTCATGCAAAATTGCAATTTTTAAAAAATCATAATAATAAATTTGAATTTTTTTCACTGTATTACTAATCTATAGTAGTATTAAATATAAAAAGGTACTTAAAATATTCCTACATAGAGTTTTTTTTTTATAAAAGTGCTCCGAAAGTTGGCAAGTACTTTAACTGAGAATTTACCGTACTACTTTAATTTATGTACGGTATCTTGATTTTACTACAGTCTTGCAGGGAATATTCTACTAAGCATATAACTTAATTCACTTAACATTTTTAACTTCAAATAAAAGTGGTGCGGCTACAAACTGTTATTTAAAACATTATTTAGATTTAGAACATTTTTAAATTTAACTATTGGATTTCTACTTACTATTTATTCACTACTAGGTACTGAATAACGGCTGGCGAGATACGTTATTTTGTCCTTTTGGGGATTATATTTTCTGGTTTTGTTGGGTGGCATATTGAGAAAACAAAAAGTTTTTTTCCCCATTATATTGTTGCATGGATGGGTTCGAAAGACTTGAAGCCAAATCAGATAAAAACTTGCAGAAATTTATTCCGATGCAACTCTTCGCAGATTCCTTTACAACTTCAGAACTTCCCGTTCTTATAGATTCAATACAGCTCTTTACACAACAATGGAGCTCAAACAGCAGTTAAAAACCAGATACACAATTGCTAAGATCGACGTAAAAGACAATGCAATACAATTCACTTTCGCAATACAGCTCTCTGAATGATCATGAGAGATAACTAACTCAGCAACTCAACTAACTCACCTGCTCTCTTGGCCGGCCTTATATAGGAAAGGCGAATTTTCGTGAATCTTCTAGAGATAGAAATTTGGAGAACTTTCCAGATCGTAGTCGAAAAGCCCTGTACAGGTTCATGGGGACCGAAAATGTCGCCAAGTTTGGAGACATTTGGCGATTTCTTGCGAAATTTGTCGAGATTGCCATTAACCATAATGTTAAATGGCCTGCTCCTTGTAAAACTCGCTTTCCAGCATGATCTCTGTAGAACTCGTTTTCAAGCATTAAGAGACGCAATACAGGAAAGCGAAGAAAAAGAACTCTTGCACTGCCTTATGCGAAATGTACTTACATATTTCCATTTACATGATTAATACAACGACATATTTACAAATATACAGAAATTCGTAACATTGCCCCCCTCCCAAGGACTGCACGTCCCCGGCAGTACGATTCCCGGAAAGGGAGGCTTACCTTCAAAGCAATAGCAAACACTCTGCGCTCATTACTAAACTATAAAACTTACTAAATTTATTAATTTATGTAGGATTTTTATTATCCCATATCAATTGTTTACCGTACATTTCAATTTCCTCTTGTAAAGACAGATGGCACTGCAAGACAATGTTTCTTTTTTTTTTTTTTTTTTTTTGTTATTACGAATAAGTATTCGAGCTCCGCAATTTTTTTTTAAACAGAAACACACCGGCTCTCCACGCTATCGGGCAGTTTATTTTGGGTGCACTCAACTCACACTTCGCTAATTGGGTAATGTACTAATTAAACACTTAGTTTTCGTCGACTTGTGCTGCCATTTGGCTAGTAATATTTAATACTTTCCCCCCCTTTGTTTTGTTTGAAAGTGATTGTGATGTTTCGTCCAATAAATTTAATTGTACTTTCTGTTTCTGATTTGGAAGTTTATTTCTCATTTATTTCATTTTTGCTTCCCTAAATAAATCCCCTAGACCAGGGGTTCCCAAACTTTTTGCACCTGCGTACCACTTGACTTTTTGAGAAATTTTGGCGTACCACGAGACCTAAATATTTTAATAAACGTATAATATTTACTTTCCTAAAAGTATTCAAAGGCTTTTTGAATTAAATTCCTGAGAAAACTTCATATTTAATGGTTAGATATTTGTTTATTTATAATATGCTTATAATAAAGGAGAAATAAAAAGATTAAAATGGTATTAATTTAAAGTTTTATTTATTATCCATAGGTCTAAAAACATACATACATCGAGATGTTAATTAAAGATTTCTCTTTAAAATAATCTTTAAAGAATTATCTTCTGTAAGATCGATAACACTTTCTTTTAGTTCCAATTCATTTCCCCTAGACCAGGGGTTCCCAAACTTTTTGCACCTGCGTACCACTTGACTTTTTGAGAAATTTTGGCGTACCACGAGACCTAAATATTTTAATAAACGTATAATATTTACTTTCCTAAAAGTATTCAAAGGCTTTTTGAATTAAATTCCTGAGAAAACTTCATATTTAATGGTTAGATATTTGTTTATTTATAATATGCTTATAATAAAGGAGAAATAAAAAGATTAAAATGGTATTAATTTAAAGTTTTATTTATTATCCATAGGTCTAAAAACATACATACATCGAGATGTTAATTAAAGATTTCTCTTTAAAATAATCTTTAAAGAATTATCTTCTGTAAGATCGATAACACTTTCTTTTAGTTCCAATTCATTTGGTGAGGTTCCCGAAAAAGGATTTCTGATCCAATCCACTTTTGAATAATCTTCAAAGAAATACTTCTTAAAGCTTTTTTGAAGGCCTTCCAAGAGAACAATGATATTTGCAACCACATCTGGCATTGGAGATATTTCATTTTCTTTAAAAAATGATGATAGAGTGGGAAATGTAGATAAATTCTCCTCCTGTATTTGTGAACAAAACATGACCAACTTTCTCTTGAAGGAGTTTATTTTGTCACTGGCTGTGAAGGCTGTTATGTTTGGTCCCTGAAGTCCCAAGTTCAGTGTGTTGAGTTTGTCAAAAATGTCGGCTAGATAAGCCAATCTTGACAGCCATTCTTCACCAGCAAGCAATTTTTTCATGTCATGATTTTTTTTCACTTAAAAACATAAAAACTTCTGATCTCAGTTCAAAGAGACGGTTCAAAATTTCCCCCCGAGATAACCACCTCACTTCTGTATGCAGGAGTAAAGTTTTGAACTTTCCACCCATTTCTTCACACATCAAGGAGAATAATCTTGTGTTTAGAGCCCTAGCCTTTATGAAGTTAATAACTTTCACAGCATCTGATAGAAAGGAGTTCAGATTTTCCGGCATACCTTTAGCAACTAATGCTTTTCGGTGGATGACACAATGCGTACTCTTGCATTCAGGAGCAACTTCCTTTATTTTTGCTGCTAGCCCTGTCAATCTTGCTGACATAGCTTTTGGCCCATTTGTACACAAGCCAATACACTTGGACCAGGGAATGCCTACTTTGAGCACATATTCATCAATTACCTTGAAAATGAGTTCCGCTGTGGTATTTGATTCAAGTGGTTTGCAGAACAAAAACTCTTCTATCACCTCTTCATTATAATCAAATCGTACGTAAACTAGTAGCTGCGCCATGTTTGTAACATCGGTGCTTTCGTCAACTTGAAGTGCCAAATAAGTGCATTTTTGGATTTTGAAAGCCAGTTGTTCTTCAATATTATTAGACATATCGACAATTCGTCTCTTTATTGTGTTATTTCACAGTGATATTTTTTTAATTTCTTTTACTGCCTTTTCTCCTAACACGGCTTGGACCATATCCACAGCGGCCGGCAGTAAAAGCGTCTCACCGATTGTGTGAGGCTTTCCATCTTTTGCAATTCTTAAACTAGCAAGGTATGACGCCTTTATCAAGTTAGTATCAGTATTGACAAAATTTGTCAAACATTGGGTTTCTTTCTTAAAAAAATCAGATTTTCTTTTAAAAAAATTCAATTGGCTTACCAATCAAATCAGGGTGCTTACTATTTTGGTGTCGCATCAGTAAAGAAGGCTTCATGCTTTGGTTTGAAAGTGTTTCAAGACGTACAACACATTGAGGAATAGGAATGTCACTGGTTTCAGTCCCAGGCTTCTTTATAAAACCGTACTGTAAGTAGCTTTCATCGTATTTACGATTGGCCGGTGATATAGGTTTTTTAGCACAATCCTTTAAAGTAGAAGAGGACGTCAGAAATCGTTTCATAGTTCAGTTTTCTTATACGAAATCACAATTAATTATTACAACACCCACAACGAACCATTACAACAACATATAAACATTGCACAATCACTGGCAATATTGTGAGGAGGAAGAATGTAGGCGCAAGGGAAGTTACTAATAGCGTGGGCCGTGGGGAAAGAGGGGGAAGAAGGCTCTCGTCACCACGCCCCATTGAAATAGGCGCTGTCACTCCTCCAGAGACAAGCAGCTGAGTAATGTTTGAGTGCTCACAGCTCATGCGTACAGAAGCTATTAATAGCATGTTGCTCACATCATTCCGCGTACCACCTGAAACGTTCCCGCGTACCACCGGTTGGGAACCCCTGCCCTAGACATTTAAAAAACCGAACTACTAACCCCCACATTTATATACAAGAAAGACAGAAACGTTACTGAATAAATAAATTAATAAATAAATAAACAAACAATAAACTTAAAAATTTATATACACTTGTGACCATTGTCTTAATAACTATATGCACTTTATACATTAGGGAGATTACAAACGATGGGGATTACAAACTATGGCCATAGTAAGGGGCAAACCTGTCGTAATGAACGACTCTAGGTTTAGAATTAGATGACTTACGGATTCGGATCACGACATCATTCAGCCGGTTGACGACTGAGTAATGACCATCCCAGTGAGACTGAAGTTTGGGAGAAAGTCCTTTTTGTAGTTTCGGGTTCAAGAACCAAACCTTGTCACCTTCGTGGAATTGATGTCATGTAGTCTTCGGGTCGTATCTGGTCTTCATATTCTCCGTCACCAAGTGGATTCGCTCTTGGGCAAAATTGTGCACCACTTCAAACCATGCCTGAAGATCCACGACGTACTCCTCTGGTGATGAAGGTGCATCCGGAGGGCGGCCAAACAACAGATCGCAAGGCAGACAAAGGTTAAACCGACGAGCATCTGGGATGGGGAATAGCCGGTAGTCTCGTGGACAGCGCTGAGATAGGCCAGAAGAAACAAAGGTTATTTTCGGATCCCAGTCCTGTTGGTTTCTGGAAACCATCAGTGAGAGGTTATTGAGGATGGTTCTGTTAAACCTTTTCACCATACCATCCGACTGTGGGTGTAAAGGCGTCGTCTGTGTTTTGTCAATGCCAAGTAGATCACAAAGTCCTTTCATTACAGCAGAGGTAAAATTCCTTCCTTGATCAGAGTGTAACTGAAGAGGCACTCCAAATCTGGAAATCCAGCTCTGAACCATTACCTCTGCAACGGTGGTAGCCTCTTGATCAGGGATAGGATACGCTTCGTGCCACTTTGTAAAATAATCCATGACATCAAGGAGGTATCTGTTGCTGTTAGCAGATCGTGGTAGTGGTCCCAAGATGTCAAACACAATCAATTCAAAAGGCGCTCCTACGTTGTAAAGTTGCAATTTTCCTCAACTGCGTTTCTTCGGTCCTTTCCGGGCTGCACAGACATCACATGATCGGCACCACTTCTCCACATCAGCCCTCGCCTTACTCCAGTAGAACCGCTCTCGAACTTTTAGTTTACTCCGAAGTGGCCTCCAGTTGGACTGCTATATATTTCTTTAAGAACATCTGTGACTCGGGATCTTTTAAGCAACAGCTGCCATCTTGATGTCTTTCCATCATCAGATTCGAACTTCCGATACAGCACTCCGTTTCGAATATGGAGAGAATCCCAGAGGGCCTAATATTGCTTTGTAGTAGGAATATAGATGGAAATGTCACGCCAAGTTGGTATCGCAATCGAAGACTCCTTTAAATCCTCTTGTCCGGCAGAGATCGCAGCAATATTTTTCTGCATTTCCTCTTGGCCAGAGAATCATCTCTTCTTGGCTCGCTTTCATTTCTTCCCGCCATTCTTGCATGAAAGCAAAAAGCTGTTTAAATTTTTCATCTTGTTCTGCCATCGCTCTGGTTATCGGCATTCAAATCCCACTTCTGGCACCAGTTGTTGCGTGGATGGGTTCGAAAGACTTGAGCCAAAGCAGATCAAAACTTGCAGAAATTTATTCCGATGTAACTCTGCTCAGATTCCTTTACAACTTCAGAACTTCCCGTTCTAATAGATTCAATACAGCTCTTTACCCAACAATGGAACTCAAACAGCAGTTAAAAACTAGATACACAACTGCTAAGATTGACGCAAAAGACAATGCAATACAGTTCACTTTCGCAATACAGCTCTCTGAATGTTCGCTGAGAGATAACTAACTCAGTAGCTACACTAATTCCCCAGCTCTTTTGGCCGGCCTTATATAGGAAAGGTGAATCTTCATGAATCTTCTAAAGATAGAAATTTGGAGAACTTTCCTGATGGTAGTCGAAAAGCCCTATACAGGTACATGGGGACTGAAAATGTCGCCAAATGGTCGCCAAGTTTAGTGATATTTGGAGCTTCCTCGCCAATTTTGGAGACCAAAATTAGTCGTCAAAACCGTCGCCAACTTGGCTCTATCTCACCAATTTGTCGAGATTGCCATTAACCATAACGTTAAATGGCCTGCTCCTTGTAAAACTCGCTTTCCAGCATGATCCCTGTAAAACTCGTTTTCAAGCATTTAGAGACGCATTACAGGAAAGCAAAGACATAGAACTATTGCACTGCCTTATGCGATATATACATACATTTTTCTATTTACATAATTAACACAACGACATATTTACAAATATACAGAAATTTGTAACAATATTTACTTAGAATACTTATCGAATAAAGAGGTAATCAGTAAAAAATATGAATAAAATAATTAATTAGTATGCGTTTTGACACTTTAATTTTATGTTAGAATAAGTTCTAATTTTTTAAATTGAAAAACTTCTATTAGTACATTGCAATAGTACTTTTAAAAATACAATTGTACCCCGCTTTGGGGAGACACGTCATTGGTGTAAACTTTTGGTCTCAGCTTTTGGCGCTTCTAGAATGGGCTCGCTTCGCAAGTAGAAAGTTTCAATGTTAACCAAACACAGCTTGATCCGTACACTGAAAACCTCACTGACACCTAAGCACAGGCTCACTGCACTCGTTGAAAGGTTTATTTCTATGCAATTACAAGCTTGCTTCACACAATGTCAGCTTCATTGTTATGTAAATATTAAGCTCACCTCACTGCCTCACTCTCTAAAAATTAATTGCTTCATAAACCCTTAATATTAGAACCTCCTCCCCGTCTGAAAACGAAAACATTTTCTGAATTAATACAATAATATCACACCCCTCTAAGAATATTTTAACAATGTTTGTTAAGAAAAAATTTAGAAGGTCAAAAGTACTTATGTTGAAATTTTCAGTCCTTAACATATTAGAAGTCGCTTGGTAAAATATTTTTTTAATTCATTAAAAAAAAAAAAAAAAAAAAAAAAAAAAAAAAACACCATTGCAATTTTTAAAATTCTGTTTGTCAAAAGTCCAGTTAAATGAACACCTCCTATATTAGAAAGTCTTCGCAATGACTGCGTGACGTCACATAAAGTAGTCAATCGTCCTTCACAGTGGTAGCATAGGATTTATCCTTTTATTAGTTTTGATAGTTAATTTAAATAGGAGAGCAATTAGAAAACATTTCTTTTTTATGGACAGAGATAATAGAATTTTTTTTAAATATTTATGTTTAACTGTTATTTTTATTTTACTTTATTATTTTATTCCGAAATAAAACACCTAATCTAAATAAACTATTTTTATTTTATTCACAAATCCTAGTTATTATTAATCAATAAACATTTTAAAGCAAAACAGTTTAGTGTTGCTATTTATTAACTTCAAAATTACTTTAATATTTGAAGTTTTCTTTTTTATTTACAAATTTTTTTTGCTTCAACAATTTTTTTTCTTGTGACAGGTTGTCATTTCGTTGCCTACAATAATTATTTCTATATATGTTTGCAGCATCCCTTAGAATACTTTCTACAATAAATTTAATATTATGTTCTTTACATTCATTCGGAATGTTATATATTTCTTGACCATTAATAATATCTAAAGTTAAAATTATATTATTGAAAGTAATCTCTGACCTTCAAAAATTCTAAAACAACTTCTCATATATTACAGAAATGAACTTTTGAATTACAACATATAAATACAAAACAACATTCAAAACTTCAAGTTTTGGATAGCATAAACCATCTTTATCCAGATTCAAAATATTGTTGCGTTGGACGGGTTCGAAAGTTTTGAAGCCAAAGCAGATCAAAACTTGCAGAAATTTATTCCAATACATTTCTTCACAGATTCTCTTACAGCTCCAAAACTTCTCGTTCTAGTAGACACAATACAGCTCTTTTCACAACAATAGAGCACAAAACAGCGATTAAAAACTTGACAACAACTGCTAAATCGCCGCAAAAGACAATGCAATACAGTTCGCTTTAGAGCTACTCGGAATGTTCACTAAGATTCAGTAATTCCAGTCAACTAACGGACTCAGCTAACAACTTCAGTGACTCAAAATCAACTAACTCACTCTACTCACGGCCGTCCTTATATAGGAGTGGTGAATCTTCACGAACCTTTCAGAGAGAGAAATTCGGAGAACTTTCCAGATCGTAGTCGAAAAGTCCTATACATGTACATGGTATACATGTATATCCTATACATGTATCTATATATATACGGAAAATGTCACCAAATGGTCGCCAAGTTTGGCGATATTTGGCGATTTCTCGCCAAATTTGGCGACAAAAATTAGTCGCCAAAACTATCACCAACTCTATCTCGCCAATTTGGCGAGATTGCCACTACCATAATGTTAAATGCCCTGCTCCATGTAAAACTCGCTTCCTAGCGTTACCTCTGTAAAACTCGTTATCAAGCATCAAGATGCTCACTGCAGGGAAGCCAAATTAACGACGAACTATTGCACTGCCTTATGCGAAATGTACATAAATTACTATTTACAAAATTAACACTACGAAATATTTACAAATATACAAAAATTCGTAACAATATAATTGTCACGAAAAATAATAGAAATTCGATTACCAAGTTCGTGACAACAGATTCTTTAGGGACGATGAAGAATAGCACTGTATTAACGTTTACTCCTAATCTATTTATTTACAGAATTTACATTGAAAAAAGAAGATGGCATAACGCGGAGAACATTTACACAAATCAAAAATATCACATCCGTATGAGAGTTTTTACAGATCAATTTTCATTTTTCGAAGAACAAGAATAGTAGTTATTTCAAGACCGTTGCTATGCACAAGTTGAGTTGGTTACTGCTTCTTCTTCTCGCGACAATAATATTTTTATCATTGTCAAGAAAATCAAAAGCATCATCGATGTTTTCAAGTGTAAAAATATTTTTAGAGCTAGAACATTTGCTGAATTTCACAATGGAATGGTCACAATAACCGGCACTGTAAGTTAGTAATGGCAATAAAATCTTCTTCGGAAAGTGTAATTTCTTTAAAACAGGATATGTCGACTTTTTTTAAACTGACCACATTCTTTTAAATCAGTGAATGACACATTTCAATCCTTTAGAGTCCGTTGGATAGCTTTCATGATATTTTGTTCATTCGCTATTACCATCTTTTCTGCAGGACTTGGGTCTTGATCCTGTTGCTTTAGACATGTAGCTAGGATAGCTTTCAAAAATAGAAGGAACCACTCCATCTCTCAGCTTACCCTTGAACTAGAAGTAACTACGAAACCTTTTATGGAAACAGCAGTTATCCATCTTCTTTTAAGCTAATTATCTGTGGGAAATATAAATACCGGAATTCTTGGCCCATTTTTATAATTTCCTTTGCAGTTTACCACAGAGCATTGAAATGGCATTTAATATAATTTATAGCACTCTTAATACAGTAGTCTTTACGTTTTCGGAACAGAAAATACAGCAAACTATACTTGTTTGAAACAGAAAATGCAGCAGACTTAACGTATTCGGTAAACGAAATGGCGACGTTGATTTTTGCTTGTTGAAGTTGTATTTATAAGAAAAATAATAGTGTAATTGTTTTTTGTTATGTGGCAACACTTCTGAATATCTTTGGATTCAAAATTGATAGAAGCTCAGTTGAGAGGATTTGTTTTTTACTTGAAATAAAGTTCATGGAAAACGTACTTCACAATTTAGCAAGCTTTTATATTTAATATACTTTAATCTTAAAAATTAACAGGTTATGGGATCACAGTCACGCTAAATGCGCTGTTATGATTAAAGTAATGCTTGAATTTGTTGAAGTTACAGAAGTTAGCAGGATAGTTTTTCACTAACGGCAAGAACTGTAAGTTTTTCTTCCTAATTATTCAAGTCCTGAAATCACTTTTGTTTAAAGACAACCCTTGAGGGAATTGTATGATTGAAGTGGACTAGTTATTGAAGTGTTTATAAGATTACTATATCGTAAAGTGAAACACTAATTATGGAGATAGGAAAGTTACAGACTAAACTTTTATGTGGAGAAGCTGACTGGCCGATGTGGAAGTATAGAATAAAATTTGCTTTAAATTATTATGCCGATGCCTTAGAAGTTATCGAAGGAAAAATAGTTAAACCAAATCAGCCGCTTGAAGGAGCTGATGAAGTAATTTTGAAGAAATACGAAGAAGATCTTTCACGATATAAAAAGGCTAACACTTGTGCCATGATGGTAATAACGAATTCCATGAATGAAGAAACCATGCAGAAAATCACGAGGTTTGATAATGCTAGAGAAGTATGGTTAGAGCTTCATAAGTTATTTGAAGCAACATCTGACAACCAACTGTATAACATTTGTCTACAATTTTTCCAGTGTAAGTGGACAATGAACGACAGTATGGCTGCTCATTTATCAAAATTAAAGAACCTCTGGAGTGAATTAAATTTAGGTCTTGAAAGAAGGCAAGAAACTAAATTGCCTCAGATGTTATTAATTTGCAAGATTTTAGACACACTACCTCAAGAGTATCGTTCTTTCAAGTCAAGTTGGCTACTTCTGAATGAAGATAAAAGAACAATTGACGAGTTGACAACTCAGTTATGTTCTCAAGAAAGGGAATATAAAGAAGAAAAGTTAAAAGGTGATGTCCAAAATCAAGATGCATTAGAAGCTAAAGCAAGTAGAATAAGGACAGCTTTCAAGAGCAAAAAGCAGATATTAAAATGCAATTATTGTCATCAGTTTGGACACTGGGTAAAATTCTGTGGAAAATGGAGAGCTGATGGAAGACCAGCAAAGTCTAATACGAATGATAAAGTCTCAAGAAAAGATGATGTCATAGCAAATGTGTCCATGTTAGCTCTAGACGAAGAAGTATTTTCATCTGAAGAAAACTGTTATGACTGGTTTGTGGATAATGGAGCATCAAAACATATCACCAATAATAGTAGTTACTTCACAGAATTTGAAAAATTTGACACCCTACATGGAGTTACTGCTGCAAATGGCGAAGAACTACCAGCTGTAGGTAAAGGAACTTTGAAAATTGTGACAAGAGTAAAAGAAGAGAAGCAATTCAAAGAACTTAAAGAAGTCTGGTTTGTTCCAGGTATTAGTAAGAACCTATTCTCAGTACTGGCAGCTCAAGATAAGAATAGAAACAGTAGATTTGAGTCAACCGCAGAAGAGTGTTGGTTGAAAATCAACAACAAGGCTGTACTCTATGGTACAAGAAGAATAAGGGGTGGTCTATATAAAGTTCAAATGGAAGTACTTATTCCGAAGAATCCAGTAGAAGTCAATACAGCTACGACAGGCGATTCTGTTCTGCAGTTATACCACGAGCGTTGGGGTCACCAAGACAAAAGGCATATTAAGAATGTTCTTGAACAACAAATGAATCTCAAAGTTGAGTTAGACAATCAGCTATGTGAAGCATGTATATATACGGCAAAGCACATCGTTTGAAATTTGGTACTAGACAGAAGACCACAAGACCTGGAGAACTCATCTCAGCTGATGTTTGTGGACCGTTTGATGAATCTTTTAGAAGATATCGTTACTTTGTAGTTTTTAAAGATCATTTCACTAAATTTAGATATGTATTTTTTCTACTTCAAAAATCAGAAGTTGCAGAAGCTATTGAAAATATGATCTCCTATGCTAAAAATTTAGGACACACCATCAAAGAGTTCCTAGGTGACAATGGCGGGGAATTCGATAATGAAAATGTTAGAAGTATCCTGAAGAAAAGTGGAATTGTTCAAAGATTAACTGCCCCCTACACTCCACAGCAAAATGGTGGAAGTGAGCGTGAAAACAGAACGTTGATAGAAATGGCAAGGACTTTGAAAAATTCAAATTCAGAAATTAATTTTCCTTCGTCATTATGGGCAGAGCTACATCTGTGTATATTTTGAACAGAACGGGAAAGAGTTCTTTATCAAATGTAAGTCGTTATGAAGCTTGGATAGGACAAAAACCTCGAGTAAAACATATGCGTATAGTTGGATCACTATGTTATGCTCACATACCTGATCAGAAACGCAGGAAAAGGGATAAGAAAGCAGTAAAGGGTTACCTATTAGGATATGATGGAGATGAAAGATATCGTATCTGGATAAGAGAAATAAACACAGTTATCTGCTCTCGAGATGTGGTATTTCAAGAGAAACCACTGAAAAACTGTGAAAATCCAATAGAAATACCTTTGCTTGAACAGTTACCTGAATCCGAAAATGAGATGAAGCATGAACAAGAAGATTCAGAAGATCAAACTAGTTCAGAGAGTGAAAACGAAGATGAAAAGAAATCTTCTACTATGGAGTTAAGAAAGCGCATTGAATTAAAGAAGCCTAAACGTTTTGAAGATTATATGATGGCATCTGAAGTTTTTATTTGTGATGTGAATGAACCACAGTCATATGATGAAGCCATTATTTGCAAAGAACAAAAATTCTAGGAAAAGGCCATGGAATCTGAAATTAGTTCTTTAAAGGAAAATGACACATGGACATTAGAAACACTTCCAGATAAAGCAAAAGCTCTTCCTTGCAAATGGGTTTTTCGAATTAAGAAAAATCCGGATGGCACCATCGATAAATACAAGGCGAGACTTGTGATTAAAGGGTTCAAACAGAGACATGGTATTGATTATGATCAGACCTTCAGTCCAGTCACAAAGCTAGGAACTGTGCGTTCACTCATAAGCATTGCAGCCAGTGAGAAGATGCATACTCGACCTGGCATACTCGATTAGTGTTTTATCACGCAAATTAGAAAATCCCTCTAAAGAAGACTACTGGATTAAGGTAAAGCGTGTTTTTAGATACATTGC
Organism: Linyphia triangularis; assembly: GCA_963978545.1. NCBI lineage: Eukaryota > Metazoa > Arthropoda > Arachnida > Araneae > Linyphiidae > Linyphia > Linyphia triangularis. The sequence goes on from OZ021730.1 coordinate 36,308,421, forward strand.
AAACACTAAGCAAAAATGCATCAACTATAAGTCAAACTACAGACCAGGAGTTTTAGAATGCTTCAGTGATGCTGACTTTGGAGGTTGCATGCAGACAGGTAGATCAACAAGTGGAGTTATATCTCTATGTGCAGGAGGTGCAATATCTTGGTTAAGTCAACGTCAAGCCATGGTAGCAACATCAACGACTGAAGCTGAGATAGTTGCAGCAAACGAAGCTGCAAAAGAGTTGATTTGGCTGAAGAGACTCATCAGTGGAGTTTCCTCCCTGAAAGAAGTGCCGACAATTTTTGTTGATAACAGTGCTGCAGTTAAACTGGATCAAAACCCTGAATTTCATCGTAGAACGAAGCACATTAGCTTAAAGCATTTCTTCATTCGTGAAAAAGTATTAGAATGAGAAATTAATGTACAGCAGCTTTCAACAGAAATACAAGTTGCTGATTTAATGACAAAGCCCCTTCACAAACCAAGACTGTTGATGCTGTGTGAAAAGATGGGACTTGTGTGAAATTCAGAAGTGTAACTTATTACTCTTAATTTAAAAGCGTAATTTTTTTCTTCTTTTAAATAAGGGGAAGTGTTGAAGTTGTATTTATAAGAAAAATAATAGTGTAATTGTTTTTTGTTATGTGGCAACACTTCTGAATATCTTTGGATTCAAAATTGATAGAAGCTCAGTTGAGCGGATTTGTTTTTTACTTGAAATAAAGTTCATGGAAAACGTACTTCACAATTTAGCAAGCTTTTATATTTAATATACTTTAATCTTAAAAATTAACATTGCTATCGTCCGTCGTACTCCAGAGTTATGCGCCAAAATAGATCTTGACGAATCACAAGCACGCAAGACGTCGCCAAACCATATCTTCACGAATCACAAGCATGTAAAACGTCGCCAAACCATTTATCGCCAAATCGAAAAGATATCTTCTTCTAAATGGCACGCCGTATGGAAGAAGGTTCTTAGTTTTCAAGTTTGAATATTTAAATGACGTCATTTTTAAAAGTGGTAACTCGTGCAGAGGCTTTCTTATATAGGAGGTGCTGGTTCGATACAATATTTATCAAATGTAAACTCAAAAGAAAATAACCAATGCCAAAGCAGTTGAATTCAATTTTACATATACAAATACACAATACTCTATCCCCTCATATAATCAAGCAAACACATATTCGGTTTACTGAATGCATAAATCTACAACAAAAACATCGTTACATTTTCACATCACAATGCAACGGAATTTTCTCCAAACCATCCATCTAACAGATTATATTTATATATAAACATTACATAAAATAAATTATCATGATTGTTATGTGCCCTGAAACGATCTAAAGGTCAAAAAAAAGTCCCCATCCATAAATCGACTTTCAAAAACAAGCAAAGTCAGCTCAACAACCCCCAGAAAAATTGGAGTTGGAATGAGGAGAAGGGAATAAAAAAATAATCGCCAAACGACGTCTTTTTGTTTCGAGCGCCAAGTAATCTGCTTATGAAATTTTATGAATTTACAGTTTTTACGGTATAAAAATATTTATTCTCTCCTCAGAAAACTCACAAAATTTATTCAAAGGCAACAGTGTAAGCACTCTCAAGCTTCAACACAAGCTTCAGCAAAAACAACTTCGAATACAGCGATTATACAAGCTAACTCCAATAGGTAAACAAAGCCAACTGCTTTCATCGAAGTCCGAAGTCAATCTGAAAACTTTCCCGATCGCCGGTCTTTTTATAGCAGGCACGTGAGAACATTCCCGAAATTTCCAGCCAATTCATCGAAAAAGAAACGTCTCGAAACTTCTCGATTGCTTTAGGTGTTGCCACCTTTTTCTAACCTGTATAATCGCTATTAATAAATTAAAATAAGATAAAAATAAATTACAATAGAATTTTTAAATAATACGTCACTATTTACACTATATACAAACAATTTGTGCAACAGTATCAACGTCAGATCAGTGTATAAATATCCACTGATCCATGCTCGCGGGAACAAATTCACAAATTACCTCATTCCATCGATATAGATAAACCACTGGACAAACTGATTAACTCCAACGAAAATGAAGCCTTTGCCAGTTCTGTGGGTGGACAAAAAATACGGATTGCCGAGGATGGACAATAATAATTTGGGTTGTACACAACAGAACTGTCAATGTAGACCTTAATTATTAATAATGTGCACACAAAAAAATTTATTCTAGAACTTTACAAGGTTTCTCGCATTCCCAACCCAACTATAAAAGTGAACTGTGATTTTAATTGTCCACCCATCATAATCAACCACCGGTTCGTTTTTTTCCTTGCATTGTCATCAGAGCAGTCAATCCAGTTCGTCTATATCGATGCCTTATTCATATACTCTGAATTAAAGCCCTGACGATAGAGTCTAGCATAAATGGGGATAGGTAGACGAAAGACCACGTGATGTGGGAAAAGATCTATTTATAGACACTGGAGCATTTCCAAATTGTAGAGAAGAAAATATTGATTTATTATTAAATACAGGTACTCATGTTTGTAATTTTTTTTAAAAATACAAATTTTGAAAAAAATAGTTTTCCTGGTGTGGTAATGAGTTGAAAGTTTATGTCAGGCTGAAGTATAAAACTAAGTTTATAAATGACCTTGTTGGTTTTCAAGAGCGCCCTACTCTGAAAATGATTAATAGATTTGAGAATAAAGTGATGAATGGATGTGGGTTGGTTGTATTCAGATTATCTGGCGCCGTCAGCAACACGAGGGCTATAATGCGCCGAAACATTCGTCATTAGACAAGCCAACATACATTTACAAACATCCATGCCAACACGGGACTCGAACCCGCAACCTCGCGGTCTAGAAACTAGCACGCTAACCACTATACCTGAATGGATGTGGGAATAAGAGAGTTATTTTGATGTAGGGATAATCTGAAATATTATTGTTGTTGAAATGATAAGTAATTCTGTTTTTGATCTAAATTATTTTAATAATTTTTATATAAATGATATGTATCTCAGAAAAGAAAGGATGTTACCGATAGAATGTTTCTAGTTACTGATCTCTTTTCATAGTAAAACTATAGTGGCTAGAGGGGTAGTGTGCCGTTCCTATGATAGCGACTCTCCCCCGGAGCGGACGAAATCCGCACCGTGGCGCTGTAATCGCTTCCGATGCATGGAAGAGCGAAACTATTGCGAAAGCAGAAGAAATCATTGAGGGGAGAAATCAGCCATCAGAATTAAATTCACGCATTGAATTACTTACAGACACACTCACCACAGCTTTTTTGGGCTTTTCTTAATTAAATTGAAGCAATTATCAAAGGCAAAAGATGATAAATTTATGCAATAATAAGATACAGAAGGATCATTTAAAATTTGTCTACGCAGTGCACAATTGCGCGGTCCCGATTTCCTTCGCGAAAGAATTGCATTGTGCAGTTCTATAGATAATCCAAGCAAACTTATTCTTACCAGATGATTTTAATTAGAAAGAACGAATCTTTTTTATTTATTGTGAATTTTTCACACATACCAATAAATTCAAATACTCCATCCACTCAAATACTCTGTCTCTATATTAAATTTTTATATAAAAAAAAGTAGCATACCATCTAATAAAAACTAAATAAAAGAGAAATAAAATACAAGAAAGTATTGAAATTTCATGAGGAATATTCTCATCTGATTTTAATTAGAAAGGAAAAATCTAATCTTCTTTATTGTGAATTTTTCACACACACACATGAATTCAATTTTAAAAAATTGCATACCATCTAATTAAAAGTAAATAAATGTATTGAAAATTCATATGGAACTTTCTCACCTGATTTTAATAAGAAAGGACAAATCTTCTTTCTTTATTGTGAATTTTTCACACACACACACACAGATGAATTCAATACTCCATTTTGCAGTTCAATCTAACCAAACTTATCCTTCCCAGATGATTTATAATTAGAAGAATCTTCTTTATTTATTGAGAATTTTTCACAGATACCCATAAATTCAAAAAATCCAATGTGCAGTTAATCTAACCAAACTTTTTCTCTCTCTATATTAATTTTTTATATAAAAAAGTAGCATACCATCTAATTAAAATAAAATAAGAGAATTAAAATACAAGAAAGTTTTGAAATTTCATATGGTATTTTCTCAATTGATTTTAATTAGAACAGAAGAACTAATTTTCTTTATTGTGAATTTTTTACACACACACATGAATTCAATTTTAAAAAATTACATACCATCTAATTAAAAGTAAATAAAAGTATTGAAATTTGACATAGAACTTTCTCACCTGAGTTTAATTAGAAAGGAAGAATCTTTTTTCTTTATTGTGAATTTTTCACACACACATTTGAATTCAATACTCCATTTTGCAGTTCAATAGTTAATCTAACCAAACTTCTTTTTATATATAAAAAAAAGGAGCATACTATCTAATTAAAACTAAATAAATGAAGGTATTAAAATTTCATATGAAACTTTCCCACCCGATTTTAAATAGAAAAGAATCTCGTTTATCATCAATTTAAGGAATTAGAAAGGAAAAATTTATGAGACATTCATCGACAAACTTTGAAAGATACACATTGAAGTAAATATTCTTTAAATAATTGTATAGTACAATAAAAATTAATTTATACGGTTCTCCTCAACTTCAGTAGTTTTATACGTTTCCTTTTTTGTTCTTTAAATTTATTGTTACACTTCAAATAAAAATGCATCCTTTTAAGAACATAAAGTTTAACAATTCTTTTCGTCAGTTCATATTTATGTTCTTTATATCCTACAAATGACAAATTTATTTTGTGAAGATATTCCATTACATCAAATATCATGTCCCTGTGCAGGCTAGTTGTGCTCAGTAATAACATTGCTTTCATCGATTTTGGTCTTCTTGGTGTCAGGCTCCCGGCATTTTGGATTTCGTTTTTCTGGCAATTTCTTTGTGTAGTAGCTGGGGAGTTGAGGATACTCTGCAGGAATGGCACCGTCTATCAATTTTGGCTTTCCTCTTGGAATTAAAACTTCCACTCCATTTATTACTTGAATGTAAAAGTTTCTATACATTATTCTTTAAAGTGCTTCTCGCACACCACATCATACACCCCAAGCTCTTTATCCCTCCTTGGAATCATATTTATAAATTTTTGAAGTAGTTCAACATCTTTTGGAACATTGCAAAAAGCGTTTTTTTTTTTTTTTTTTTTTTTTTTTTTTTTTTTTTTTACGGTATTGCTCTTGTAACCAGTTTTACACTTCGAAAGGAAACACAACGGTATAGTGGTTAGCGTGCTAGCTTCTAGACTGCAAGGTTGCTGGTTCGAGTCCCGTGTTAGGCATGGGTGTTTGTAAATGTATGTTGGCTTGTCTAATGACGAATATTTCGGCGCATTATAGCCCCCGTGTTGCTGATGGTGCCAGATAATCTGAATACAACCAACCAACCAATCGGAAAGAAACAAGTTCCATTAGATTTTCGTTTCTTAGAATTTGATTCTCTTTCAACCGATTCATTGGCCTCCATAGACTTTAAGAAATATTCTTTGAATGATTGAATTAAATGAAAAAATGATTTTAAATTATTTAAAATATAAAAAACCTCCAAAAATGTAGTTAATTTCAAGGGACAGAATCCAACATGTAATAGTTGTTTGTAAACAATACAGCGGAGGCGATCGCAGCGCCTCTAGGGGAATTTGACTGATTCGAGACGTATTTTTCTCCCCGCTTCCGTAAGGAACGGCACACTACCCCTTCTAGACACTATACTAAAAGGCCGCTTTTATACACGCTTCTATCTTCAATATACTCAATATCTTCAATATACTAAATATCCAAATTGAAGTCATCCAATCGCGATTAAATTTAACAGGCAGATTCATTGTCGGTAATGTTGCATTATATCATGGTGTTTTGGGGTTTTTTTGGAGGGGAGGGGAGGAATGTCACTGTCACTAAAATTTCGCTTTTACGCATGCTTCTATCTTTAGAATACTATAAAAACACCTTGCCGTCATGCAATCTGCCTGATATTTCACAGAGTGATTAGTGGTCGATACGGCTGCATTACGTACAGTTTTGGGGTTGTCTCTGTCACTAAAAGGTCGCTTTTACACACGCTTCTTTCTTCAGTATACTAAAAAACAAACTTGCAGTCATCCATTCGCGCTGAAATTTAACAGGTAGATTCGCTATCGATAATGTTGCACTATATCATGTTTTTTTTGTAGGGGAGGAGGGGAGTCACTGTCACTAAAAGGTCACTTTTGCACACGCTTCTATCTTCAGACACTAAAAATCTCAACTTGCCATCATCCATTCGCTCTGAAATTTAACAGGTAGATTCGTTGTCGATAAGGATGCATTATATCAAGTTTTGGGGATGTCACTGTCACTAAAAGGTCATTTTTTCTTACTTCAATTGGCGCTAGGGATTACTTTTAATTTTACATCCTTCATCAAATCGAATTGAAATTCGATAGATAGAATCATTGTCGATATGATTGCATTGCATCAAGTTTTGAGGGATGTCATTTTCACTAATATGCCCTTTTTACACACGTTTCTATTGCCTTACTTCAGACTTATCAGCTTTTACTCATGTTCTATTATCCAGATACCATGCTCAATTTAAACATATTTCTTTTGGCGATATTTATTGACTGAAATCTGTCCTATTACGGTTGACGAGGTAAAATCTTCGGAGAGCTAATAAACACTTAGCAACTAGATTTGTTGGTGAATTCCTAATTTACGTGTATGGGTTGGTGTGATTTTAAAAAAGTTGACGACAAGGCCAAAACGTTGTGACGGTACATCAAAGCTGAAAGCAAATTTCAAAATTACCACCAAAAAAAAATCTGCTCTCCTCCAACGCCTTCCAATTAGGGTTACCATAAAATCGCAGTTGCTCATTCGCGCAAAAAAAGGGTGAAAAATGTGGATCTCTATCGTCTACAAGATGGTGCTAAATTGGCTTGGCGATATTTTCATGTCAACTAGGAATAGACCGATTCTTAATGAGGATAACAAAGTATTCAATCAAGTTTTCGGGACCAAAACGAAGTTAGTAAATAGTTCGAAATAAATCTTCCGTTCTTAGTTGTCAAACACTATGAAAACTCGATCTGAGCTCAAGAAGTTGCAATTGCGCATAAAAGTTGCAATGCATGTAAGAGATTTACATTAAAAACTTTGTTCTTATGGGTTATATTATTATTTGATAAAATGTCGTTTTATTAGTTCCAACTTCTGGCCATAAAGTTATAAAAACAAAGATTTTTTTATATCATTGCTAACTTTTTTGAGCAACTTATTTAAGTTATTTTGGGCTCAGTTCCACTTTTCATAGTGTTTGACCACTACGGAAGAAAACCATCGACCATGGAATCTTTTTATACTCCCGAAACTTTATAGAGTTGATTGCCATCGACATCGTGTTTATCTGCCAAATTGCAGCTTGATTGGATGACGGCAAGTGGGATTATTATCTTTCCGCATATTAGCTCCCGAATTCAATGATAGAAAACAGCACACGGCTAATGAGATTACACACCTCTTTCTGATATGAATCACATACGTATGGTACACATTGCATTTAATGGAATTAGGCTGCACATTGCACACAATTTTACGAATTTTACATGACTGATTTGGTTTCTGCGGAGTACCAACGGCCGGAACGGCCGTGCAACCTCCGGGCTATTTGTGGGAAAAAACATAACCATTCATACTAACGAATTTTATATTATAAAATCCATTCAATATAGCCACTCTCACAAAAAAGTTAGTGGTGCTTCATCACATAACAAAGAATATCTTTTTATGGGGAGCTAAATTTTATTGCTATTGGTGTTATATTTTTATTAGTAATATTACCTTCTCCTCACCAATTAATTTTTCTGATAAATGTTACGCTGTTAACCGTGTACAATTAACCAATAAAAACAAAGTTCTAAATTTTTTACATATAGCGTAAATTATAAATAATAAGAACAAAGATTTCTTATACCATTGCTAACTTTTTTTGAGCAACTTATTTAAGTGATTTTGTGCTCAGATCGACTTTTCTAAGTATTTGACCACTACGGACAAAACCATCGATTTTATACCATGGAATCTTTTTTTGCTCCTGAAACTTTATAGAGTTGATTGTCATCCATATTGTGTATATCTGCCGAATTTCAGTTCGATTGGATAAGTTTCAATAAATATAGCCTTTGTCAGAAAAATATTAGTGGTGCTTTATCAAATAACAAAGAACCCCATTTTGATAGGGAACTAAAAATAACGTTATTATATACGTAAAGTGTGGAAGTCAGTTATTCTACAAATTCTCTAGGTAATGGGCAGATTAACTAGAGTGATCCATTAAAGTGCCGAAATTTATTTAATTCCTCAAATGGTCTGGATAAACTGCACATTACCTACTATAACTGGAACAAAGCAACGTTTCTCTATCGTTAAATGAACATAATGTAATTTTTTTTTCGAAATCTAATGAATCAAGTTAATAAACTCAAACAATAAAAAAATTAGTTCATACAATCAATCTTCAAACAATTAAAAATTTACAATACAAAGAATCAAAAGGGTTTAAATTTTATTTTCACAATTAATAAAATTAACAAGGTTTTTTTTTTTTTTTTTTTTTTTTTAATTTTATTTTTTGTTACCTAAATAATTATTATAATATAATCAACAAATTCATAGAATTAGAAGGAAATGAGAAACACAAACTTTTGAACCGTATCGATACGGAAGCCGGTAATGTGCACTTTACCAGAATAAAAAAACAGAAACATATTCATTTTGCAAGTTAATCTGCAGATTAGCAAGGAAATGTGCATATGAACGGTTTTCGAACGTTGGCGGTTATAAATACATAAGGATAGAATTAGTAAAAACCTTTATTGTAGAAGAAAATTATTTGAACGTTTAGGGGGGGTAAATAGTAAAGCACTATTTAATTTACATCTTTTAAATGACGATTTTAAAGATCACGGAGAACGTGTAAGTGAAACTTTATTTAATTACCAATTAGCAACCATTTCATTTAAATAAAACTTATTTCAAAGAAGAACATTATTATTACAATTTATGAAATATAAATTGGTTTCAATAATAAATATTCAGTTATTATCATTTTAGCTTTTAAGAAATAAAAATATAAATCGTTTTTAAAATACGGCACAAAAGTTTCAATGTCATTTGAAATGAAAGTACGTAATTTAAATTCTAAACATTACATAGTTTTATTTCACTTTCACAAAAATTCAACGACTTGCATTCAAGTTTCAAAACATTCAACTTAAGTTAAAACGGTTTAACCTAAATTAAAAGCGTTATATAAAACTAGTTTAAAGTACATTGTTAACCTTCCTAAACAGAGATTAGGTTGCCTAATTGCTCATTCAAAGGGAATAATTCAGACTTTCATTTTTAATACAACACCCGAAAATTCGTGCACTTGGAACAACAATGAAAGAATTCTTTCAATTTTCTAAAAGGAAAAAGAACGATATCTTAATTCCCTTCCTCCATTTTTAAAAAAAAATCCGGAAAATTATTCGCAATTAACTCTGAAAGACAATGTTTGCTGTTTCCGTAAATTGAGTTCAACTTTAAGAGAATTACTAAACGCGAAACAGAAATAAAATCAAGGTACAATTTCAAGTTGGTTGGTTGTATTCAGATTATCTGGTTAGATTATCGAAACTTTCGTCATTAGACAAGCCAACATACATTTACAAACACCCATGCCTACGCGGGACTCGAACCCGCAACCTCGCGGTCTAGAAGCCAGCACGCTAACCACTATACCGTTTGGTCGGCGTACAATTTCAAGAAAAAAGGATGAAGGGAAGTAAAACTGTGTTCTAAGTTTTCATTTCTCGCACCACTACAAAAGTTTGACATTTCATTTACTTTTTGTGAGGTAGTTTTTTAGTTAGTCAATTGTAAGAAGTCGACAAAAGCTTCAGCTTCATCGATATCGGTGGTGAAAGTGGTTGAAGCCTTTGGGACTCTTTACATTGCAATTCTACGAGCATAAGGAGCCTTGCGACGACGATTTAGTAGATATCATTGAAGATACAGTTGGTAAATTCAACCTTACTCATAACTTCACCCAAACTCTAACCGACACCAACTTGGAGGAGATTATGTATATAATCAGAAAAGTTAAAAAAAAAGGCCGACCAAACGGTATAGTGGTTAGCGTGCTAGCTTCTAGGTTGCGGGTTCGAGTCCCGTGTTAGGCATAGGTGCTTGTAAATGTATGTTGGCTAGTCTAATGACGAATGTTTCGGCGCATTATAGCCCTCGTGTTGCTGACGGCGCCAGATAATCTGAAAACAAATAACCAGTTAAAAAGGCTCCAGGAGATGAAATCTCCAATAGAATGATCAAGAACCTCACACCTGAAACCATAAGAAACATGTCTAATATCTTCAATGCTTGTCTAAAACATGTATTCTTCCCATCTGTTTGGAAGCAGGCTACAATCCAAAACCAGGGGGAAAAAAATAATTATGCCTGCTAACCACAGACCTATCAGTCTACTGCCCTCAATGCGTTAAACGTTTGAGATGATTATTTTTAATAGACTCAACCCCTACTTGGACAGAATCCCTACCGAACAATTTGGTTTATGACAGGGAGATCTACCACTAAACGACTTGTTAGGCTGCTTGAGTTCACAGGATCTACCTACCATAACAAGCAAACCACTGCAATTCTTATGTTAAATGTGGCCAAGGCCTTTGACCTTATTTATCACGATGGGCTCATCTACAAACTCCTCAACATTGATCTTCCTGTCGATGTAATTAAAATTCTACAATCCTATCTTGTAGTGAGGACATTTACAGTTAGAATGGGCAAAGCCCTTTACGGCAACAGATTCATTCTTGCCAGTGTCCCAAAGGGAAGTGTACTGGGACTTATTCTGTATAATTTTTATACATCCGACTTTCCGGTGGACAGAGATAACTTTAATCAATTAACAGTTTTTTATGCAGATGACATTGCAATAGTTACAAAATCTATGAATGCGAACAAAGCAGTTGACGATATACAAAACATCATGCCAGAAATTGAAGAATGGTGTTCTAGCTGGAAAGTGCACATCAATGGGTCAAAATCTTAACTCCTAGTAATCAGACCTAAAAACAAGAGAAAAAAGACAGTTTCTGCACTTCACTTGTTCGGTGAAAAAATCCCTACTGTTAGGAAGGCCAACTATTTAGGTATTACCATTAACTCCAAACTTAATTAGAACGACCATATAGCGTATGGTATCTCGAATAAGTTAAGACCAATTATTGGCAGGCACTCAAAGATGGGATTACATCTGAACAAGAAAATTTACATTAGCTGCATACGTCCCATCCTAATTTATGCTCCTCTAGCATGGACGATTGCAACCAAAGCTAACAACAGAAAACTCCAAATTTCACAAAATCGCATTCTAAGGGAAATGGTTGGAGCAACGAGATACATACACAATTCACTGATTCACAGAGATCTCAAAATTGAATTCATTAATGAACACTTGGCGAAATTGAATATTAACTTCTATAAAAACGCCAAGTGTGTCAACTCCAATTTACAAGCAAACATAATCTATGAAGTTCTCCCAGAGAATAGTAAAATTAGACCTTTTGCGGCATTTTCGTTATCAGAAGCAATCCAAGCCAAAAAAAATATAATAGATAACTTTGAATAGATGTCCTCCTTTCAATCTGCTTTGCAGCCCCAATTTAAAAGAAATTAAGGGGCTCGACCCCCTTCTTTATTACACTTTTACTGTTTCAGCCTAAGCTTGTACCATTTATTCTTTAAATTGTGCACCAATTGTTTTGTCAATTTTTACTGTAAATAGATAAGTGCCCACTGGCCAAATTTCTGTTTTGTTGTTGTGTACTATCCTGTGTCTGTCCATTTTTTAATTGTTTTTCTGTGACAAATTATGATTTTATAAACTTATATTTGTACATATTAAGGATGAAAGGGTATACTGGCGTTCTGCGATGAACACCCTAACAAACCTATTTTTTCAAGATTGTTCACTGAAACATAAATTCATTCTCTCATACTGAGAATGAGCTTCAAAGCGAGATACGAACATACTCAATTGCTCTCATTTGATGGAATATGGTAGAACTGTCTACATTCATTAATGAGTCGGAAAATTATATTTTAAGACTCATGCTTAGCTATTTCAATAAACTGGTAACTACTTATTAAATTCTAATCTGCAGTGTTTCATTAAAAATAACACTGCTTATGAGTGTGCGATGTTCATTGTCTGCTAACTCATATATTATTTCCTGATGGAGTTATTATTTTTGATAATCATTTTTCTCCCTTACTCTCTGTACAATTATTTCAATGTAGGTTTTGTTTAAGTTTACTGTGAATACGAAAAATTCAGACAAAAAAAAAATATATATATATATATATATATATATATATATATATATATATATATATATATATATATATATATATATATATATATATATATATATATAGATAGATAGATAGATAGATAGATAGATAGATAGATAGATAGATAGATAGATAGATAGATAGATAGATAGATAGATAGATAGATAGATAGATAGATAGATATAGATATAGATATAGATATAGATATAGATATAGATATAGATAGATATAGATATAGATAGATAGAAATATATCCAGCAAAAAAAAAAAAAAAAACACGCTCAAGCCAATTATAAGTTAACACCTTAACGCCGGCTTGCATCACCGGTGGGTCACAAGCGTCTGTCCCGTGAGGCGGCGTGCATCACCGGTGGGTCACTCGAGTCTGTTCCGTGAGGCGGCGTGCATCGCATCACCGGTGAGTCACACGAATCTGTTCCGTGAGGCGGCGTCACACTTGTATTTCACAAAATATACAATGAAAAATAGTTTTATATTTTATCTCAAAATTACAAACAGGTATTCAATAGTGAAAACATAACAATATTATAAACTTAACATAATTATTTAAGTTTTTTGTGCAAAGTTTTAAACATGTTAGACACTTTGCCTTCTGGGTCTTAACAACGAACACAATATGTTGTTACTCTTTTGGCTTTATTCTCGGCATACTGTCAACGTTTTAGGCTGGACAAGCGTTTATAACATTATTTACACCGATATCTTGTTTTTTTTCGATGCTCCTTGGTACGACTGCAGAAAATGTTAACATCTTTTGGGCAGTACTTTATTTTTACTTAGCGTTTTTTCTCCGTGTGGGTGTTTTTTCTCCAAAAGATGATCATACATTTTATCTCGACATTTTAAAATTTTAATATTGTACGAAGTTGAAATTCTTTTTGCTTCGTGTTATGGACGTTTCTCATAGAAAAATGTCCACAGAATTGCGTGCGATGGGCCGAATTCACGTTACACCTCTACATTTTGAGACAAATCGAAAAGAGTATTCCAAAATTAATGCCAAAACTGGTCCAGGCAGTTTTACTTAACATTTACAGATATACCCAAATTGATATTGTCAAACTATTGTATATCAATGGGTTAGTCAAAGTCCATGAAACTTATTGCATCAAACAGGAATCGTCTAGCTTTTGAAGCTTTTTTTATAAATTAAGGTCAAAGTTAAGAAATTACGATTTTCTTAAAAACTGAGGATGATGGTCGAGAACTGATTTCAGATTAATTTTTTCTCTTCGAGATCTAGAAGTATCACCTTGTGAGTATTAGCACGCAAAAATCGTGTTGAACAGTGTAATCCGACTCTGTGCTGCGCCGCCCCACAAAGAGAAAATTGAATTCAAGTCCGCCTCACAGAGAAAACCTTGAATATCGGCGACGGCGTCAACGTTTTAATGTAAAGAATTCGAAAACAGACCAGCAAGACAAAAGATACATAACTTCAGGACATGTTCATTTATTACTTTTGGTTGTAAATCACATGCATACAGCACGTACTTAAGCGAGTTTTGGTTGATTTGTTAAACCCGTTTTAGCGAGTTTCTATTAATAAAGCATCTCACATACAAAATATAGTGGTGCTATACTTTATTAAAAAAGGATAAAAAAAATATTTATTATACGGTATAGTTAAAGTGCGGAAATCAGTTGTTCTACAGATTTTCTAGGTAATGAGCAGGTTAACTAGAATAATCCATTAGAGAGACGAAAATTGTTTCATTTCTCAAATTCTCTGGATAAACTGAACATTACCTACTAAACACTCCTTAAAGTGGAAAATAAGGTATTTGCTGGAAGAAAGCAACATTTCTGAACCCTTAAATTAACATAATGTTATTTAATTTTCGACATCTAATGAATCAAGTTAATACACTGAAACAATAAAAAAATTAGTTTATACAATCAATTAAAAAATGTACAATACAAATAATCAAACGGTTTTAAGTTTTATTATTACAGTTAAGGAAAATAACAAATGCTGTTTTTTTACTTTTCGATACCTAAAGAATCTATATTATACACTCAACAAACTAGTTGAATTAGAAGGAAATGAGTGACACAAACTTTTGAACTTTATCGATACGGTAGCCGGTAATGTGCATTTTATCAGAATAAAATGGGAAACCTCTTAATTCCACAGATTATCCCTGCACATCTGTTAATCTGAAGATTAGCAAGGTAATGTGCACATAAACGGCTATCGAGCTTTAGAGGTATAAAGGAATAAGCTTGGAATTAGTAAAAATATTTATCGTAGAAGAAAATTATTTGAGCATTTAGGAGAGGTAGTAAAACACTATTAAATGTACACATTTTAAATGACAATTTTAAAGATCGCAGAGAATGCGTAAGTGAAACCTTGTTTAATTACCATTTAGCTACTATTTCCTCGAAATAAAACTTATAAAAGATATAAACATTATTCTTATAATTTTTGAAATACAAATTGGTTTCAATAATATATATTCAGTTATTATCATTTTTGTTTCTTAAGAATACAAATATCAATCGGTTATAAAGTACGGTACAAAAGTTCCAAAGTCATTTTAAATTAAAGTATGTTATTTAAATTCTAAACTTTAATGTGAATCATAACAATACATCTACTCCAAAATCGAGATATAAACTTGCCTATATAAAGAAATCGTTACTGAAGTTGAACAAATTAGGAATACATCAACATGAAAATCATAACGAAATTTAAAATACCACCATGAAAAGACAGTTTGCTTAACAAAGAGCAGTTATATTGCTCAAAAGTTATCCCAATACGAAACTTCCGTCAATATCTTATAACAGTTATATTTACTTTTACTTAAAAATATGCCAATATTAACTGCTGCAAATCAGACACATTAATCCATTCAAACAACTTATTCGAGAAATAAGGAATAACGGTAGGATCGAAATATCAGAATCACGGTGGGGTCGTTATACTATTAGTATAGTGGCTAGAAGGGGTAGTGTGCCGTTCCTATGATAGCGATTCTTCCCCGGAGCTGACGAAATCCGCACCGTGGCGCTGTAATCGCTTCCGCTGCATGGAAGAGCGAAACTATAGCGAAAGCAGAAGAAATCATTGAGAGAAATCAGCCACCAGAATTAAATTCATGCATTAAATTACTTACAGAATATTTTTAGAGTGTACATTTCAGCTTTTTTGAACTTTTCTTTTTCTTAATTAAATTGAAGCAGTTATCAAAAGCAAAAAATGATAAATTTATGCAATAATAAGATGCAGAAGGAATCATTTAAAATTTGTCTGCGTGGTACACAATTACACGGTCCCGATTTCCTTTGCGAAAGAATTGTATTGTGCAGTTCTATTGTTAATCTAGTCAAACTTATCCTTCCCAGATGATTTTAATTAGAAAGGAAGAATCTTCTTTATTTATTGTGAATTTTTCACACATACCCATAAATTCAAATACTCCACTGTGCAGTTAATCTAACTAAACTTCTCTCTCTATATTAAATTTTTATATAAAAAAGTAGCATACCATATAATTAAAACACAATAAAAGAGAAATAAAATACAAAAAGGAATTAAATTTCTAAAGTATTGAAAAAATATTTTTTCTATTAATTTTAATAAGAACGGAAGAATCTAATCTTCTTTGTTGTGAAGTTTTCACACACACACATGAATTCAATTAAAAAAAAATTACATACCATCTAATTAAAAGTATTGAAAATTGACATGGAACTTTCTCACCTGATTTTAATTAGAAAGGAAGATTTATTGGAAAGGATTTTTTCTTTATTGTAAATTTTTCACACACACACACATGAATTCAATACTCCATTTTGCAATTCAATAGTTAATCTAACCAAACTTCTTTTTATATATAAAAAAGTAACATACTATCTAACTAAAACTAACTATAAGACAAATAAATGAAGATATTAAAATTTCATATGAAACTTTCCCACCAGATTTTAATTAGAAAGAAAGAATCTCGTGTATTTATTGTGAATTTTTCACGCACACACATCGATTTAAGGAATCGGAAAGGGGAAAATTTATGAGACATTCATCGAAAAATTTTGAAAGATACACATTGAAGTAAATATTCATTAAATAATTGTATAGTGCAATAAAAATTAATTTATACTGTTCTCCTCAACTTGAGTAGTTTCATACGTTTCCTTTTTTGTTCCTCAAACTTATTGTTACTCTTCAAATAAAATGCATCCTTGTAAGAACATAGATTTTAACAATTCTTTTCGTCAATTCATATTTACGTTCTTTACATCCTACAAATGACAAATTTATTTTGTGAAGAGATTCGATAACATCAAATGTCATGTCCCTGAGTAGGCTAGTTGTGCTCAGTAATAACATTGCTTTCATCGATTTTGATCTTCTTGGTGTCAGGCTCCTGGCATTTTGGATTTCGTTTTTCTGGCAATTTCTTTGTGTAGTAGCTGGGGAGTTGTGGATATTCTGTAGGAATGGCACCGTCAATCAATTTTGGCTTACCTCTTGGAATTAAAACTTCCGCTCCATTTATCACATGCCTGTAAAAGCGTTCTATACATTCTTCTTTAAAATGCTTCTCGTACACCACATCATACACCCCAAGCTCTTTATCCTTCTTTGGAATCATATTCATCCATTTTTGAAGTAGTTCAACATCTTTTGGAACATTGAAAAGCGAATTTTTTTCGGTATTGCTCTTGTAACCAGTTGTACACTTCAGAACGAAACAACTTCTATTAGTTTCTTAGAATTTGAGTCTCTTTCAACCGATTCATCGGCATCCATAGCCTTTAAGAAGTATTCCTTGAAATGAAAAAATGATTTTAAATTATATTAAGTACAAAAAAAAAAACTCCGAAAATATAGTGAATTTCAAGCGATAGAATCCGACGGATGCAAATGTTGTTTGTAAACAACACTGCGAAAGTGATCGCAGCGCCTCTAGGGGAATTCGCCTGATTCGCGACGTATTTTTCTCCCCGCTCCCATAAGGAACGGCACACTACCCCTTCTAGCCACTATACTATTAGGAAAAAAATATGTTTCCAATCACCCTTACAACACGCATTACATTTATGGACATGCAGCGCCATCTACTGCATATAAAATAACCCAATAACTATTAACTTGAAAATTAGCCTGTTAGTTCCTGTGAATTCAAGTTTCAATAACCTTTTACTTTTACCTGTTATTAAAATATCGCTCATCCCTATTTGGAAATTTAAAATTTCAAGTTAAAAGAAGTTGCCACTATGGCCACATATTTACTACAACAAATTTTAGTTTAATTAAAAAATATTCAAGTCTCCCGGGGAATGGACATGAAGTTGAATTTTTTTTTACATTAACGAATATTTTACATTTTTTTCTTTATATCATAAATATAAAGTAATTTTTTTATTTTCAGGAATAAAATTGTAAAGTTAAAAATATTAATTAACAGTAATAAAAAAAAATTATATCTGCCATTTAACATTTAGGTCTACTGGAATCTAGATGAAAACCTTAATTTTTTTTTTACGAAACACGAATAATTTTCATTTTTGAACTCATTCTTTTGGTAATTCCAATTATTTTATTTATAGTCTAGGTATAGTAGTACAGCATTTTGAAATATTGGTAATATCATTTTATAAGATTGCGTGTAAAAGTGTTAAGTCATATCACTTCTGCAAATCAAGTCGTAACTCCAGGCACTGGCTCTAGACCAGCGTCAGCCACTAGGCGGCCCGCGGGCCGGATCCGGCCCGCGACAGCTTTTTCTCCGGCCAGCCGGCAGTACAGAAAAGCAAAAATCAAATTTTGCGGAAATAATTTTAATTTTTCTACAATAGTATGTGTTTACTTCCAAAAACTACATTTTCTATTAAGTGACCCCCGCCAGTAAGTCTGAAAAATCCTTTTTTTTCCTGAGATTGCCAGAAAAAATTAAAAAAAAAAAAAAAAAAAAAAAAAAGCGCAATAGTTTGAATTATTACCAATGACGCTTTCCTTCGCATTGCTTAGTTTTGTACTTATGATAACCTACCTCCTCGATTTGTGAGTGGCACAATTCGATTTCTGCTTTTCTGAATGTGATGGGCAGGAGTTGGGTGCTTTAATGAATCTCTTTTGTTTTGACGTGAAAAGAAGTATGGCGATCTCTATGATTCCAGTGCAATAATGGCGTCGGAGACTAATTTTCAATCCTAAGTAGAGAGTGAAAAGCGGACCGGCCGTCATAGCCACTCAATAAACATCGACTAAAATTGAAGATTTAGGAGGTATGGTTTAATTATCTTTATTGATTATGAGTTTATGTCAAGTCACATTGTAATATTGTAACTATAGATTAATTTCTATTATGACTTTGATTGACGATGTAAAGAAAATTATTTTTTTAATTATTTGAAACAAGAATCAAATATCAATTGTTTTTTATTAATATAAAAAAGTTAAATTATTGTTTCAGTTTTCAAAATTGTTTTGTATTGTTGAATCTTTAGTAATTGTCACATTTCTAACTTTGAGCATATGTAGTAAAGCAATATATTTATTGGCTTATTCGGTATAAATCTGCGGCCCGCGGAAGGTTCTAACATAAGTCATGCGGCCCGCCTCTAAAAGTTAGTGGCGAACGCTGCTCTAGACGAAACGTAGTATCATCATTACAATTTATGAAAAAAAGCTGCATTGATGAGAAAACTATTCAAGGTCTTGGTTATGATGGTATTGCATGAAATATTGAAGTCTCTAATTGATCAATTACATTATTCGAAAATACTTTAAAATAACCGATACAAACAATTCTTTCTTTACTTCATTTAAAAAAAAAAATTAGCTCTTGAGCATTGTTCTTTGAATAAATTTTGTGAGTTGTTGAAGCGAATAAATAATAGCTTTTATATAAATAAAAACTGTGCCATCATTGCCTCGGTGGAAAAATTCTAATATATATATATATACAGGGAGTCCAGAAAAGGACTCCCTGATTTCAAAATTAAATATTTCGAAAACAAAGACGAATAGAGGAATGCAGTAAACGGTATGTTTAGTGTGAAAGCTGTAAGAAATTTATACAGCAGTTTGAAATAATAGTTACAAAAGCTGTAACAGATGGCGCTGTATGCTGTACAGCTCATTATCAGCATACATAAATGAAATAATCGTATGAAAACATTCTTTGCAAAAAAATCACATCACAATGTTTTCAAAATGTTCACCATTGGCACTACAGAGGTGACGCAAACGAAGAATGAAATTTGCCATCACATTTCGTAGTGTCTCAACAGAAATGGATTCACATGCCACACAGATCGCCGATTGAAGCTCGTCCAGGGTGGCGGGATGCTTCGGGTAGACAATGTCTTTCAATGTACCCCACAAAAATAGTCACAGGGAGTCAAATCCGGCGAATATGGAGGCCAATCCATGCCTGCACCAGTAAATTTGGGATATTCCAAAGCAATGACTCGATTCCCAAAGTATTCATCAAGAAAGCGAAACACTTGTTCGGTACGATGTGGTCGGGCTCCATCTTGCATAAACCATTCAGTACGTGGTCGATCCTCTAACACTTGCTGTGTGGCGTCAAATTGTTCTAAAATTGCAACGTAACGTTCACTAGTGACCGTTTCTCGAATGAAAAAAGGGCCAATAATGCCTCTACTGCATACTGCAGCCCACACAGTAACTTTAGGAGAATACAGGGGTTTCGCTTCACACCAATATGGATTTTCGGAACCCCAAAATCGCCAGTTCTGTTTATTCACGAATCCATTCAGGTGGAAGTGTGCTTCATCTGTAAACCAGATGCAGCCAACATCAAATCCTTCACTATCAATCATTGTGAGCATCTGATTAGCAAAGTCAATCCTTTGTTGCACAGCTCGTACGGGTATGGCCTGGTGAGTTTGAATTTTGAATGGAAATATGTGTAGGCTCTTTCTCAGTATTTTCTGCGTGCTGGAACGCTTCAAACCAGTCTCAGATGCAATTCTACGGACGTATGACATTGGATTTTGCTGAATAATTCCAGAAACTGGGGCGACATTTTCATGCGTAACTGCAGTTTGCTTGCGGCCAACATTCCCCACTAGAACATCAGTTACGCTGCCTGTTCGTTGAAATTTGGCGGGTGTTCGCATCAGGTCCTTTTGTAACATTAAATCGTGCTTGAAAACTGTGCCTTGTTGCCGTAGGACTCTCTTTTAACTTGTGGTACTCTAGCACCAGAAAAACGCTTTGTTCAATGGAGTACATGGTTTTAATCTCTTCCTTCGGTACGCTAACCTCCTTTCACGCTTCAATAGTGGAACTGATCGCTCTGGGCTTCGGATCACTATTTATACTAGGCATTACGTATGGCGATTACAGCGCCATCTTTTAG
This sequence comes from Linyphia triangularis, assembly GCA_963978545.1. Taxonomy (NCBI): domain Eukaryota; kingdom Metazoa; phylum Arthropoda; class Arachnida; order Araneae; family Linyphiidae; genus Linyphia; species Linyphia triangularis. Next base: position 36,329,240 of record OZ021730.1, read on the forward strand.
CAGCTTTTGTAACTATTATTCCAAACTGCTGTATAAAATTCTTACAGCTTTCACAATAAACATACCGTTTACTGCTTTCCTCTATCGATCTTTGTTTTCGAGATATTTAATTTTGAAATCAGGGAGTCCTTTTATATATATATATATATATATATATATATATATATATATATATATATATATATATATATATATATATATATATATATATATATATATATATATAATTTGCTCAAATACCAAGATATTAAAGGTTTATCCTAGAATATCAAATAACTCATAATCAAATTATTTCAAAAACGATTATGATACCTGCCCGTTACATATCAGAAACATTTCATGTAAAGTTTTAAACAGTTAATATCCTACTTCCTCTCATTTTCGGTCAATTCCACTTCCTTAGCCATCAGAATTACTGAATAAATCGTCAAAGAAACTTCATCAATGAGAATCAGGGTGTGACATTTCAGGTTTATCCCTTACTAAATTTAATTTCGTTTTGTATTGATCATTCAGTTTAGAATGGATGGGAGAAGTTGGTTTCAGTATTGATCATTACAGATTGTGGTATTGTAAGGTAGTGTATTGCTTGCAATGCTATAAAGACATGTTCTTTCATTAGAAATTCGTCACATGTGTAGTATATCGAAATTTGAAATTTACTTGGATGTGTGGATTGCGGATTCATTTGTTCAATCGAGATTCAACCAGTAAATCTTACTGAATTTTAACTTACTGTTGGATACAAGGGAAGTGCGTGATCCCACAAAACCAGTTTACGGAGAGATGCCATCTAAATTAGTGCCGAAATCAGTTCATTTCACTGCGATTGAATTGAATTTTAATGACTAGGCATTTTCCTGTTTCATAGGGTTTCAACTTAGGAGTGTCTTGAGAGAATTAACAGTGTATTGAAGAGAATTGTTTTTTTCTTCTAAAGCGGGATTTCGTCTTATTCTATTTCGTGTTAAACGAATAAATTAAGGTTAAGTTTAAGCTTCATCGTATAGGAAGCTGCTCGTAATTTGTATTACATGGGATTTCGTACTAAGCGATTTCGCGTTAACAGGGTTTGATTGTATGAGCGTTTTCTAGAAAATTAAGGAATTGATGCTTAATATACTATACATTAAAAAAAAAAAAAAAAAAAAAAAAAAAAAAAAAAAAAAGTTTCATATATGGGTTTTAAATTATTCCTTTGAATGAAATACAACGAATAATTATTAATTCATATTTATTATTTTTTTATCTATAGTATTATTTTTGAAAATTTAAGATTTTTAAAAAAAATTTAACCATTTTGCATCTATTGCATATTACAGCCGGTGAATATACGTTATAACCGTCCTAAATTTGTAAATATTCTAAGTATTCTAAACATGCATTTGAGTGAAAAATGAAATTAAAATATATATTTGAAAATAGTATGACAAAATTTCTCTTCGTGTTTGTACCATTTATTTCTAACTGCACCTGATTTACTTTCATTTATTTCAATTTGTACTTTACAAATTGAATTATTAAACAAAAATTTATACGAAGCATCAATTTTTATTTTATTAAAGTAAAAATGTATGCTTTATCTGCATTCACTTCTGCTATTAAACTCAATTAAGCAATTTAGAAATCTACGACATATTTCGGAACCACTTCAGCAAACATTTTCCTAAAAGTGTAATTATTTCCCAAAACATCAATTCCATCGCAAAGCCTTACACACTTAAATTCCAACAAAACCAGTATAGTAACTGATCCTCCCTCGACAACTAGTTACTTTATTCCCTGGATATTTGGCGAAGTACAGGGTGGTTAAAATTAAACTGACGGTAATCAGAGGTTCGAAGCTCCGGTTCTATGGAACTGATCCTGATCCAAATGGAACTTAAAATATATGTTATGTAGATCACGCGGCCTTTCGGAAAAAAACGTAGTTCAATGAGTTGAAAATAGGGGACCGTGCAACGATGTAAAAAAGCAAGATAACTGTTATAAAAAGAAAGAGCCACTGAATATTTTATTTTTTACCCACTTGTGTGCTCTATGTGCACACCTTGCCTGTCAACCATTTGCTGAAAGCCTACCAACGGCCGCACACAACGTATCAATAGGCATGTTGGAGATATGGTGGATGATGTTGATTTTCAAGTTCGCTTCATTAACTACACCCCCTTGATAAACTCGATTTTCAAGAAAACTCCACAAAGTCATGAGATTCAGATACGAGGATCTTGCTGACCAGGGTGAATGTGTAGGCTTTGCTGCACAGCAAAAAGATTGGTGGAATTCCATATGCAGCAATTCTGTGTGTTCGCAGCACCATCTAAGTTAAAATGAGCATCGTCTGTTCATTAGACAGGCGATGGCAAGAACTCCTCTATTTATATCCTCGTCAGAAAACGCGAGGCAGAATCAGAGGTGCAGAGTACAGATTCAAATGTTGCGCCCAATATAACTTGTAAGCGTACACTTTTGTGTAAAATCCTGCTCACGTTTGCCCACGAAATATCCAGTGTTCGTGCTCTTGAGCGGCCACTTTGCAGTTGCATTTGAAGAGGTTGCAAATGCTGTTGCAACTGCATCTTCTTCCACATTCACCTGCTCAGTAACTTGTCCTCTTCTAGGCGCATCATCCAGAGGGTCGGTTTCGAACCTTAGGCATTGTTTTTGAAATGAAATTACTCATTTGCATAGGGCTTTACCAGTACAGCGCCATCTATTGGGGACATTTCAAACTATTTTTTTTTCGATGGAAACCTCGGCTGCATGATCTACATTTGGATACCAAACAAACCCCAAATGAATGCAGGGACATCATTTCAAAACTAGAATACATTAATTTTTCTAACAATTTCTGTCGCATTACTCATCTTAACAAGATACAAATGCCTTCTTAAATAACATAAAAATTAACCAATAAAAACAACGTTTATAATATAAATCTTTTATATGCATTACCAACTAGAATGTGCATTTGCAACTTATTTAACCCACTGACCGTCCAGGGAATGGGGAACCCACTGACGGACAGGGATATATAGTTGTTTTATCTGCAATAATTTTGAAATTATATTTCTAATTCAAATATATGATTTTTTTTTTTTTTTCATTTTTTTTTTTTTTTTTTTTTTATTCATTTGTTTTAGATAGGTTATAAACTATCGTCCTAATAAAAATATTTAAAAAATATTTTATTTGAAGTTTTATTTATAAATTTAAAAATGTTGTGTATTACTGGAAAAGCTGATGATCAAACGACGCATATACAGGTGCATGACCGCCAGTGGGTTAAGTGATTTTGAGCTAAAGATAATAAAAGAATAAAAGCAATAGTTTATTGAATAGATACCCGGAGGTGCTATGAACGCTGCGTTTTTAGAACAGTGTTAACAGTCTATCCTACTCATATCTGCATTTCATCACGTTTTCCTTATTTTTAAATCCTTTATATTAGCTTCGATTTTGTGGGTGGGTGGGGGGATGTGTATATCTTCCGCGCAAATCTGCGGAGGCCTAAATAACCTTCTTTCTGTCATCCAATTGGACTGAAATTTGTCAGATAGATTCCATGTCGATGACAATGCATTCTATCAAATTTTAAGGGCTGTCACTGTCACTAAAAGGTTTATTTTACAGAATACTAATAAACCAGCTTTCCATCACCCAGTCGCACTGAAATCGCATTTAACCGATCATTGAAGAAACTCATTCCTTTGCCAAAATTATTTTAATCAGAATGAACAAAAAGCTAGAATCAATCGCTAGAAATCAATTTTTTTTCAAAGCTTTTTTAATACATAAAGAGAAATATGGGAAGTTCAGTCCTCATGGAAAAAATTTTGGTACATCTCTGGTAAACGTTTCGCTGGCCAAATACTTCGGAGGTAGATCTTCACGTTGTATGCACAGAATTCTACTTGTGTATATTCCTTGAGGTATTTAGCAAGTGAAAATAGAAAATCCGCTTGTTTCAATTGGGAAATTTCATTGTAATATTTTTGCTTTTCTTTTGCAACATCTACATTGTTACGCACAATCCAATGGCTTCGGAGGACCGAAGAGTGTTATTGGAGAACACAGATTCTTTTGACTACAACAGTAGATTCTTTTTACGTTGTGCGAAGTATTTTGCGAGGACAAACTTTTCCAAGAATAAAATGGCAAAAATTCGAATTTTATTGATATCCCCCTTACCTTTGAGATCTTTCGGTATAGTGGTTAGCGATCTAGTTTCTAGACCGCGAGGTTGCGGGTTCGAGTCCCGTGTTAGGCATGGGTGTTTGTAAATGTAGGTTGGCTTGTCTAATGACGAATGTTTCGGCGCATTATAGCCCTCGTGTTGCTGACGGCGCAAGATAATCTGAAAACAACCAACCTTTTAGATCTTTTGGATATTTTACTTTTATAAAAAGAACAAAAGAAGACAACAACGTTTTGTTAAAAGAAAACATTTTCTCAATCATCCCTTGACCTAAAATATTTTCTCAAAAGTTTACTTTTTAATGCGTGACTTCTTCGACGAAATAATTTGCAAGTTATAGTTTCGGCTTTCGAAGATATACATATTTTATTATGAGTTGGAATTTATCAAGTTTGATGAATGAATACTGCCGATCAAACGGTATAGTGGTTAGCGTGCTAGCTTCTAGACCGCGAGGTTGCGGGTTCGAGCCCCGTGTAAGGCATGGGTGTTTGTAAATGTATGTTGGCTTGTCTAATGACGAGTGTTTCGGCGCATTATAGCCCTCGTGTTGCTGACGGCGCCAGATAATCTGAAAACAACTAACCAACCAACCGATGAATGAATACTAATTTACAAAAGTGAACAAACTAAATAACTAACTTATTTCGCTTTCTAAGAAAGGTAAAATTTGTAATAAAATGGTATAGGGTAAAATTATGAAGGAAAATGAATAGCATATTTGCCTCCAGGGTGGATTAAGGAAACATTGATTCACCTCCCTGGTATTTGAAAATTGTAAATAAATTGGGTAGAAAGGTAAAGGAAAAATGAATACAGTATGGGTTTTAAATTATTCATTTAACCATAAAATATGAACAATTATTAATTGGTATTTCAGTAGGAAATGCAATTATGATTTTGAAAACATCAAGGTTTAAAAATCTTGAAAATTATCCTGCCGACGTTCTTGATTTCGTCTAATAATTACGTCATTAATAAACAGAAACTAAGTTTAGTTACCAAAAAAATATTCTGGTATCTTAATTATGTTAAAACTGAATCGGTGGAAATAATCAGAAACTACTGACATCTAAGTACTTTTGGCGTGTATTGTAATTTAATTAAGGAAATTCCAGCGTGGAGGTTTTCCATTGGTTCCAAAACATTTTACCGAAGCAAAATAGTAGTTTCTTTTTAAATAATTGCTCTTTTCTTGCTCAACAATTTTAAGAAAACTTGACATTGCGAAAAATATTATAAAAATCAAAATTTCTTTTGAAATACTCTATTTTTAAACATATAATTATTATATCATATTAATACACCAAACGTATGGCTTCACTAAATAACTTATCTTAGGAATTTGTATTAAACAATCTATTTAATACTGAACTTTTTGGCTTTTGTCATAAGAATAAAATGCAATCAATTTACATGAAACCATAACGATCTTTAGAAGAAAAATATATTTATTAAATAAAACGATTATTAGAACACTTATATAAAGACAGAAACGAGCATTAACTTAAGTAAAAAGTAGAGTTAAATCATTATAAATAATATCATTACGACCACCTGTCTAGCTCTTGTCATTCAATTTCCTGTAAAAACTTTTCTCTTTTAACAGGCTGCAAGTTAATAATTCAATTTGAGAAAAATTCCCCCGTTGACAAAAGTATAAATCATCGTTTTTCTGTCGGATAAATTAATAAATAAGCTTAAAAGATTCAGATCAAAAGTTTTAAATGAATTTTTATTTCAAGATATTTTTTTCTCTCAGCTGTTCGTTATTGAATTAAAACTAATGATCTTTGGTATGTTCCGCAGGCGAAATTAGGACGAGTTAATTTAATTTTAAATGCATTTGTCAAGCAAATTGAAGTCTTGACGTTTCTATAAGTGGTCATTTCTGTGGAGATTAATGATTTTAACTTTGAAAATAAATGCTCTGACTAACAGTTGAATAAAGTTCTGGATATAATGTTACAAAATGTTTATGTTTTGGCTTTGTAATTTCTCATTCAAGAAGATATTGTTGCGTTAATGGGTTCGAAAGATTTGAAGCCAAAACTTGCAGAAATTTATTCCAAAATAATTCTTCGCACCTCCAGAACTTCTCGTTCTACTAGACACAATACAGCTCTTTTCACCTCAACAGAGCACAAAACAGCAGTTAGAAACTTGACAACAACTGCTAAATCGCCGCAAATGACAATGCAATACAGTTCGCTTAGTATCTCCAGTCAACTACTTCAGTGACTCAAAATCCAAGAACTACTAACCCAACTCACTGCCGTCCTTATATAGGAGTGGTGAATCTTCACGAATCTTCCAGAGAGAGAAATTTGGAGAACTTTCCAGATCGTAGTCGAAAAGTCCTATACATGTAGATGGGATACATGTACCTATACATGTACCGAAAATGTCACCAAATGGTCGCCAAGTTTGGCGTCATTTGGCGATTTCTCGCCAAATTTGGCGACAAAAATTAGTCGCCAAAACCGTCGCCAACTTGGCTCTATCTCGCCAATTTGGCGAGATTCCCATTACCTTAATGTTAAATGCCCTGCCCCTTGAAACTCGCTTCCCAGAGTTACCTCTGTAAAACCGGTTATCAAGCATTAGATGCTCACTAGGGCGTATCGAAAAAATCGAAACTTTTCAAATCTTTTAGCGATAGTGCGGAAAATTTGCGGACACTCATCACTAATACGTGTGTGAAATTTTAAAACTCTGGGTTAATATCTTCTGTCACCTCAATAGCTCGAAAGTTCCGAAATTTGGGCTAAAAGTGATTAAAATTCAAAAATTCATAAAAAATTCCAGATTTCGCTGTAAGTTTAAGGATGATGCTTACTAGTTACTATTTTTGACAACAACAACTATAATTTTTTTTTATAATTATAAGTTGATATCTTCTGCTACCTCAGCAACACCAAATTTTGGAAAATAAAAGGCTAAATTTCAAAAAAATAAATAAAAAATACACGTCACACTTACCGTTAGCCAGCGGGACAAATTCAACGTTCCTGGTTCTACTAATGGCAGGGCAAATGTCGAATAAATATTTCTGATCTGAACTGAGTAATCTACTATCAATGTGTGGCAACTCGCATTTAATATTATTAAAAGCAACGACTGAAAGTTTTTCACATCCTTTAAGTTTTCGTCCAATGTTTCCAGTGTAAGATGAAGGGCCAGAAGACTTGCCGTCTATTGACTGGAATAAGTGTTGTAATGGCAACTCATTGAAATGAAGTAAGCAGACAATCCATTGGAGTGGTCTCTTAAGTTTCATTTCAAGCCTGCGAATTACACCAGTAAACATTCCTGTGTTCACCCAGTGCCGTCACACCCGACAACTGTGAGCTTGCTAAAATCATCCAAAAAGTACATGTTATGTATTCGTAAATGCTGTTTGAAACATGAAGACTACATCCACTTTCAGGTGTAACATGCTCCACGTACGAAGAACCAGGCTCCGATACAATACAGTAATGCGCTTCTACAATTGTTCTTTGGAACTGCTTTCCCTCGAGTGTTTCTGATGTTAAAGTTTTGTCATGCCGGCCATCAAAATAAAGGCCAGATAGATTGGAACGATTTTCATTTAATTTTGATACCATTTGCTTGTAAACTCTTGATTTTTCCCTCCATACTTTGTTTTTGTCTGTGACGAGACTGGAACTCGATTCCGATATTAAACCCAAATCTTTCAAAACACTCGATGCAATAGCAGCCGTGGCTCTGTTAGAAACACCATATCTTGGACTGACAATAAATGTGTTGTCCAATTTTACACGCATCTGAAGACTCCTTGAATCCTTCTGAAGAAACGGTGTGTAGGGCGCGTCTTTGGTATCCACCTCCGCCTCCACCTCCATCATATCTTCATTTTCCAGAGTGAAGCTTGAAACAGAAGCAGGAGACACCTTTTTTTTTTACTTAGCACAGCATTTTGTTGTACTCGCATTTGACGTTTCTGAAGTCGTTTTGTTTCAGGTACATCAACACTTCCAATGAACATTTTTCTTTCCGTTCTTTGGTCTTTGAGGAACGCCTGCTCATTTGGCTGAACTTTGCTCTCTTTTGGACAGATACACTCCTTAAAAATAGCGCATTTACAGGAAGATATGTCGAATAGTTTCTTTGCTTCCGTTTTAAAGTTCTCAACATTTTCAAAAGCAGTCTTGCTTCTTCCCACACGTTTTATATTTTTCATGATAGAGCGATATTTTTTCTGGTAAGCGTGTATCATATCACAAACACGCTTATGTGAAACAGAAGGAATGGATGAATCGACGTATAAACTTTCAATTTTCAAAGCAACAGTTTCTGCAATAACAGAGAAGCATGGTTCTTTATTTCCATCAGTTTCATTACCAATACGACATCTCTCATAAGCGAAACATCTTATGCATGCGTCAAAAATCCTTCGGTGTTCCAAAAATAGGGCATTGCAGATTTATCCAATTGAAAACTTTGAATGCTATGATTCTTGTATTATTAATATTTACCAATATCTTTTACTAACAAATGACTACGACACTTAGCTACGAGTAAAAAAAATTCTTAAAAAGAAACGACTACATTGCTGCATATATGTTTGATATGAAGATCGAAACTAATTGAAAGAAAATATTCTAGAGTTAGACTAAATACTAAACAAATGAAAATGATCACTTGATTTATTGGTCGCTACGATTTGTTTCTCGGGGTGAAAATAGGGGTGTTCCACTTTACTTTTCTGACAGTACGCCAAACCCAGTGTGGTAGAAGATATTAACCAATAATTCTTGCATACTTTTTGTTGTTGAAAAAAGTAATTTTTATTAAGCGCTACCTCAAAACGATCAACGAAATCTGCGACTGCTGATTAAATATTGAATTGTATTCCTTTTTATTCAAATTTTCGGAATTTCCGGTTCACTGAGGCGACAGAAGATATTAACCTATAATTTAAAAAAAAAATATAGTTGTTGTTGTTAAACAATACTAACATTTAACCACTACCCCCAATCGTTAAACGAAATATGAGAATTTTTAGGAATTTTTGAATTTTAAACACTTTTAGCCCAATTTTCGGAACTTTGGGGCTATTGAGGCGATAGAAGATATTAACCCAGAGTTTTAAAATTTCACACACTTATTACTGATGAGTGTCCACAAATTTTCCCCACTACCGCTAAGAGATTTGATAAACTTCGATTTTTTCGATACGCCCTAATGCTCACTGCAGGGAAGCCAATTAAGACGAACTATTGCACTGCCTTATGCAAAATGTACATAAATTTTCCTATTTACAAAATTAGCACTACGAAATATTTATTAATATACAAAAATTCATAACAATATCAATAAATGAAATATATTTAAATATTAGAGACACAAAAAACTCATTAATTTAGTGAATCTTGTAAATAACAATATCATCGCCAAATGTGCTGTAGTTGGGACAAAAATATTTTGTTAATTTCAAATTTGGCCCTTGAATTCTGACCTCGTGGAGACTGAAATACAGGAAAACATGTGTATAAATTTTTCGTTAAATTAGTATAATATCAAAAACTAAAATAATAATTTTAAATAATATTTGACAACACAAAATCAATTTTAAACTAACGATTTAGCATTCTCTCTTCACTGTTATAATATTTTAGCCAATCATTGATACCTTGTTAATGGAAATAAAACCTTGATTTCCGAAGTACCAGACATACCTGAACGATTGTAAAGATCCAATCGATCCCTAACAGACGACATCTGTCCATGTTCATAACATAAATTCATTATTTTTATTCATACAGTTTCTATCGTAACAGGTATAGAGAAGGATATATAAAACGAGATATTTGTATATCTGGAATCAATTTGTGACAGTAGACCAAAATTACTTTAAAAAAAAAAAAAAATGTGGTCGACTTTCTGTACGATTTCCATACTTTCAATATCATGCGAAAATGTACGGACGGAATTAAAAAAGTCAGTTAATATTTGAATCGGTTGTTTGAGAAACCTCATAAGTCACTTTTTTATCGAAATTGAGCTCGAATGAATTTCGACTTTCACTCGAGAAATTAGCTCGTATGAAAGTTTTCGTTTTTTTAACAAAGGCCCATAGGTCAGTGACTTATGTGGTTCCTCGAGTACACGCCTGCATCGCTGGACCCGAGAGGAGGCGCATAGTTCCACTATAGTGTCTAGAAGGGGTAGTGTGCCGTTCCTATGATAGCGATTCTTCCCCGGAGCTGACGAAATCCGCACCGTGGCGCTGTAATCGCTTCCGCTGCATGGAAGAGCGAAACTATAGCGAAAGCAGAATAAATCATCGAGAGAAATCAGCCACCAGAATTAAATTCATGCATTAAATTACTTACAGAATATTTCTAGAGTGTACATTTCAGCTTTTTTGAACTTTTCTTTTTCTTAATTAAATTGAAGCAGTAATCAAAGGCAAAAAATGATAAATTTATGCAATAAGATGCAGAAGGAATCATTTAAAATTTGTCTGCGTGGTACACAATTACACGGTCCCGATTTCCTTTGCGAAAGAGTTGTATTGTGCAGTTCTATAGTTAATCTAGTCAAACTTATCCTTCCCAGATGATTTTAATTAGAAAGGACGAATCTTCTTTATTTATTGTGAATTTTTCACACATGCACATAAATTCAAATACTCCATCCACTCAAATGCTCTCTCTATATTAAATTTTTATATAAAAAAAGTAGCATACCCTCTAATAAAAACTAAATAAAAGAGAAATAAAGTATGGAAATTTCATGAGAATGGAAATTCATTGAAATTTCATATGGTATTTTCTCATTTAATTTTAATAAGAACAGAAGAATCTAATCTTCTTCATTGTAAATTTTTCACACACACACACACACATATGAATTCAATTAAAAAAAAATTCATACCATCTAATTAAAAGTAAATAAAAGTATTGAATTTGACATGGAACTTTCTCACCTGATTTTAATTAGAAAGGAAGAATCTTTTTCTTTACTGTGCATTTTTCACACACACACATGAATTCAATACTCCATTTTGCAGTTCAATAGTTAATCTAACCAAACTTCTTTTTATATAACAAAAAAGTAGCATACTATCTAATTAAAACTAAATAAAAGACAAATAAATGAAGATATTAAAATTTCATATGAAACTTTCCCACCAGATTTTAATTAGAAAGGAGGAATCTTGTTTATTTATAGTGAATTTTTCACGCGCACACATCAATTTAAGGAATTAGAAAGTGAAAATTTACGAGACATTCATCGACAAATTTTGAAAGATACACATTGAAGTAAATATTCATTAAATAATTGTATAATACAATAAAAATTAATTTATACTGTTCTCCTTAACTTGAGTAGTTTCATACGTTTCCTTTTTTGTTCTTCAAACTTATTGTTACTCTTCAAATAAAAATGCATCCTTGTAAGAACATAGAATTTAACAATTCTTTTCGTCAATTCATATTTATGTTCTTTACATCCTACAAATGACAAATTTATTTTGTGAAGAGATTCGATAACATCAAATGTCATGTCCCTGTGTAGGCTAGTTGTGCTGAGACTTTCAGTAAAAATATTTTCCAAGCAGTATGCCAGTGCTTGTTTATAAGGCAATAACTTAAGTTTTTCATCTAAGCCATGCTCAGCAACTTGTTTCATTTGACATTTTATATGTGAAATGCACCCTTTAAAGTTTTTAACCTTTAACTTCAACGCATTGTTACGTCTACGATTAGAGCTGTATTTTGTACACATTTTTAAACGTTTAGCTGGTTTCTTTCTCTTACTTTTGGAACGTTTGTCACATTTACATAATAAACATATGCTTAAAGAAGTGCGATCTACAATACCCTTGCATGACTTGTGTCGTAAGACATTATCCTGAATATGAAAGTCATTTGGATGAACTTCCACTCCAGAAAATTCATTTAGAAATCCTGCCCCTTTACACAATGTATAAGCATTCACATCAATCAACAACTTTTGTAGATCATCCACAGTCAAGAGAATTTTGTCTTTTACTGTTGTGAGGGCATTAATGTAAATAGAACAAAGAGCAGTTTCATCTTCAAGTTCTTTTACAATAATAAGCCTCTCGGGTTTTAAAATTAAATCAACAGGTCCATTTGTATTAATATATGTCCATAGGGCAAAAGCGTAAACATTTCTTTGGTTTTGAAAAATAATTTTTGTCCAATATTCGGAGGGCAGATTTGGATCAGAGAAAAGGCAATTTTTTTCATCCAGTATAACATTGCTTTCATCGATTCTGGTCTTCTTGGTGTCAGTATAGTTACTAGATGGGATAGTGTGCCGTTCCTTATGGGAGCGGGGAGAAAAATACGTCGCGAATCAGGAGAATTCCCCTAGAGGCGCTGCGATCACCTTCGCAGTGTTGTTTACAAACAACTTTTACATCTGTCGGATTCTATCGCTTGAAATTAACTATATTTTCGGAGGTTTTTTTGTACTTAATATAATTTAAAATCATTTTTTCATTTCAAGGAATACTTCTTAAAGGCTATGGAGGCCGATGAATCGGTTGAAAGAGACTCAAATTCTAAGAAACGAAAATCTAATAGAAGTTGTTTCGTTCCGAGTGTACAACTGGTTACAAGAGCAATACCGAAAAAAATTCGCTTTTCAATGTTCCAAAAGATGTTGAACTACTTCAAAAATGGATGAATATGATTCCAAGGAAGAATAAAGAGCTTGGGGTGTATGATGTGTGCTAGAAGCATTTTAAAGAAGATGTATAGAACGCTTTTACAGGCATGTGATAAATGGAGCGGAAGTTTTAATTCCAAGAGGTAAGCCAAAATTGATTGACGGTGCCATTCCTACAGAATATCCACAACTCCCCAGCTACTACACAAAGAAATTACCAGAAAAACGAAATCCAAAATGTCGGGAGCCTGACACTATAGTGGCTAGAAGGGGTAGTGTGCCGTTCCTATGATAGCGATTCTTCTCCGGAACGGACGAAATCCGCACCATAGCGCTGTAATCGCTTCCGATGCATGGAAGAGCGAAAGCAGAAGAAATCATTGAGGAGAGAAATCAGCCACCATAATTAAATTCACGCATTAAATTACTTACAGAATATTTCTAGAGTGTACATTTCAGCTTTTTTGAACTTTTTTTTTTTTTTTAATTAAATTGAAGCAGTTATCAAAGGCAAAAGATGATAAATTTATGCAATAATAAGATGCAGAAGGAATCATTTAAAATGTGTCTGTGTGGTACACAATTACGCGGTCCCGATTTCCTTCGCGAAAGAATTGCATTGTGCAGCTCTATAGTTAATCTAGTCAAACTTATCCTTCCCAGATGATTTTAATTAGAAAGGACGAATCTTCTTTATTTATTGTGAATTTTTCACACATACACATAAATTCAAATACTCCATCCACTCAAATACTCTCTCTCTATATTAAATTTTTATATAAAAAAGTAGCATACCATCTAATAAAAACTAAATAAAAGAGAAATAAAGTACAAGAAAGCATGGAAATTTCATGAGGAATTTTCTCATCTGATTTTAATTAGAAAGGAAAAATCTAATTTTCTTTATTGTGAATTTTTCACACATACATGAATTCAATTTTAAAAAATTACATACCATCTAATTAAAAGTAAATAAAAGTATTGAAAATCATATGGAACTTTCTTACCTGATTTTAATAAGAAAGAAAGAATGTATTTTCTGTATTGTGAATTTTTCACACACACACATATGAATTCAATACTCCATTTTGCAGTTCAATAGTTAATCTAACCAAACTTATCCTTCCCAGATGATTTTAATTCGAAGAATCTTGTTTATTTATTGTGAATTTTTCACACATACCCATAAATTCAAATACACCACTGTGCAGTTAATCTAACCAAACTTCTCTCCCTATATTAAATTTTTATAAAAAAAAAGTTGCATACCATCTAATTAAAACATAATAAAAGAGAAATAAAATACAAGAAAGTATTGAAATTTCATATGGTATTTTCTCATTTAATTTTAATTAGAAGGGAAAAATTTAATCTTCTTTATTGTAAATTTTTCACACACAACACATATGAATTCAATTAAAAAAAATTACATACCATCTAATTAAAAGTAAATAAAAGTATTGAAATTTGACATGGAACTTTCTCACCTGAGTTTAATTAGAAAGGAAGAATTGTTTTTCTTTATTGGAAATTTCTCACACACACATGAATTCAATATACTCCATTTTGCAGTTCAATAGTTAATGTAACCAAACTTCTTTTTATATAAAAAAAAAGTAGCATACTATCTAATTAAAACTAAATAAAAGACAAATAAATGAAGATATTAAAATTTCATATGAAACTTTCCCTCCAGATTTTATATAGAAAGGAAGAATCTTGTTTATTTTTAGTGAATTTTTCACGCACACACATCAATTTAAAGAATTAGAAAGGGAAAATTTATGAGACATTCATTGACAAATTTTGAAAGATACACATTGAAGTAAATATTCTTTAAATAATTTTATAGTACAATAAAAATTAATTTATACTGTTCTCCTCAACTTGAGTAGTTTCATACGTTTCCTTTTTTGTTCTTCAAACTTATTGCTACTCTTTAAATAAAAATGCATCCTTGTAAGAACATAGAATTTAACAATTCTTTTCGTCAATTCATATTTACGTTCTTTACATCCTACAAATGACAAATTTATTTTGTGGAGGGATTCGATAACATCAAATGGTCATGTCCCAATGTAGGCTAGTTGTGCTCAGCATTTAAGAAATATTTATTGAAATGAAACAATTATTTTAAATTATTTAAAGTATAAAAAAAAAAACTCCCAAAATATAGTTAATTTCAAGCGACAGAATCCGACAGATGCAGAAGTTGTTTGTAAACTCTGCCGCGGAGGCGATCGCAGCGCCTCTAGGGAAGTTCGCCTGATTCGTGACGTATTTTTCTCCCCGCTCCCATAAGGAACGGCACACTACCCCATCACACTATAGTCCCACATCAACTCGACGAAAGTTCTCCTTATAATGTCGATTGCCCTTTACAACACTACAACGAACCGCTCAAAATTCGCATTATATTAGTAATTTGAAATTAGCAGTCCCACGACAAACCAATAAGGGTTCGCTTTCCACCGGCTGCTATTTTAAGCCCAATTGATGTTCATTTCCTATTTAGTGATTTTTGCACTTTGAGCTTCATCTTTTTGTTCCGCACTTCCATCCACATGAGGATAAAAGTACGGAACAGAAAGATGAAGCTCATACAAAAATCACTAATGAGAAGTGAACATCAATTAGGCTTGAAAAAGTTAAGCATTAAGAGATTTAGTAATCACAACACATAAAATATTTAATATAGAAAGTCAAAATATATAACCCAAATTAAATATGTGGCAAAGATCATAAGATTTTTTTTTAACTTTTATTTTTACCAGTAACTTATAATAATTATCTTCAAAAACAAAAATTATTAAATTAGAAAATTTGCATTATGGTATGCTCCAAAGTTGATTTACGATTCAAATTACATTAATTGCTGTGATTATTGGAAGGAACTTATCAATTCTTTAAACAAAAACACCATGTTTAAATATTTTCTATTAACTTCTACAGTATTCTCTTCAAGCACTATCGATTAATTTTTTTGCAGCCAAATTATTTTCCAATTTATGTTCAGCCTCCACTGAATTTTTCAGATGTTCTGTATCAAGATTATCGAAAGTTTTAAAGTATAACTCAAAACATTAGGGATAGAAAATTTGTAGGATACAAGAAAATATAACTTATACAATATGAATAACTTACATAATGATCTTTAATAACTGTTACAAGTAATTACATTATGTTATGTACTCAAATTAATCTGCCACTTAAATTCCATTATTTCAACAATTATTGAAAGAACATTAACAAAACAGCAATTGTAAAGAAAAAAACAAAGACACTTTGCTCTCAATTTGACCATGATGAATACTAGCCGATCCTTTTCTTCAATGAAATAAAACAAATATTCGTTCAATGCTCACGTTTTCAATGAAACAAAGGCAAAAATAATGACGCACAAGATATCGCAAACGCAGAAATTTTGTCTGCACGCAATAGCTACTAAAAAATCAAGTAAGAAAAAATTTTCATGTTGGCGGAAGTTCAGAACAATCATGCGCATGCGCAGAAGGCAGGATACGATGACTTAACCGTTGCCACCAGTTATATTAATAAAGTGCTGGATGTCCATCAACGGACAAGAAGAGGTTGGCCTTGAAAAAATAAGCTGATGTTATCCCAGTAACGAACAGCGAGTGTGCAATTGATGGCAATACGTTACCATCACCCATCTACACTCATGACCATAAATTAAGGATAATTCAGTTTTTCTCTAATAACTTCTCAGTGGAGCAGCATAGACACTTGAAATTCACTTCAAAGGGACATATTTATGCGACATAACCATAATTAAAATAACTCAGTCGCAAATTGAAATGCAAAGTGTACAGCGGGGGCATATGCAAAAGAATGGAGTACCATTAGTGTGCAGTTGTACAGATGCATTTACATTAAAAATCACTCAACTCAAGGAGTGGATTTCTACTGTGATATATGATCTCCCCTGTCATCAGTGTTTACTTAGCACTGTATTCTCATACTTAACATGAGTTACTTGATGTATTGTAGTGGCTAAATTGCTCGCCCCACCTTTTGAACTGTTTGTAAGTGATGGAAAGTTCCTAATACATCAAGTCTTAACAGAATTCATATCGTAGAAGCGTCTCACACATGCTTGAAGAAATTTGGATTATAGGAGTGACCTGGTTTGCTTATAGGGGTGATATTCATATTTTTTAATCGCTTATCCAAGGCAAAAGTGGAATAAAATTTGACATAAGTATCAATAAATACTATTTAGAAACCGATATATCACCATTATAAACTTGTCTAGATCAAGTTAACATAATTACAGGGAAAAAATGGAATTTAATTATCTTTTGGTCTCTTGGGGAGCTTATGTAACCAAGTCAAAATACTGCCCCCAAAGACCAAATCTTTTTAACATCAGATACTATTTACTGAAAATAATTTTGTCAGTCTCATGAGTAATATTGGACATCAGAGGATCTGTAGAAAGGTGGACACATGATATTTCATGGTAAATGCCACTTCAAGATAATGGTTTGGTGGGAAAAGAGTTTTGGTCTCTATGTTCAATTTGTTGAATTTGTTTAATAAGCTCCCCAAGAGCGCAAAAAATAATTAAATTCCACCTTTTTACTGTAATTACTTTAACTTGATTTAGACACGTCTTTGATTGTGAAATATCAGTTTCAAAATGGCGTTTATTGATAGTGATGGTTTATTTTATTCCACTTTTGTTTTGGATAAAGGATTAAAAATATGAGTATCGCCCCTATAAGTAAGCCAGATCACTCCTCTAATCCAAATTTCATCAAACATGTATGGGATGCTTCTACGATATGCATTGTGTAAAGATTTAATGCATTGGGAACTTTCCCTCACTTGCAAACATTTCAAAAGGAGGGACGAGCAATTTAACTGCTAGAATTCATCAAGTAACTCATGTTAAGTATGAGAATACTGTGCCAAGTAAATATTGATGACAGGGTAGATCATATCTCACATTAAAAGTCAACTCCATGTGTTGAGTGATTTTTAATGTAAATACATCAGTACAACTGCACAGTAATGGTATTCCATTCTTTTGCATATGCCCCGCTGTACACTTAGCATTTCATTCTGCGACTGAGTTGTTTTAATTATCGTTTTGTTGTATAAAGATGTGTCTTTGAAGTAAATTTCAAGTGTCTATGCTACTCCACTGAGAAGTTATTGGGGACAAACTGAACTATACTTAATTTATGGACATGAGTGTAGTACTCCGGGCATCTAGACGTGAAGCGGCCATCGTTCGTGTTTTTACTGGGGCGCTTAGCTAGTTCAGTGGATGACGCTATGTTAGGAACTGATGCAAAATACCATCATCGTTGCCAGTGACATTCACCGTCCTGCAGCTTCTTTCGCTCACCGCTTGCCGCTCGTTTCGTACCAGATGCCTATTATTCACTCTTGTAGCGCGTACTGAAAAGTACTCGTTTGGTTGTTTGGGTAGAGTTGAGATATTTGCTTGTTTAGTAAGCTGATATATCTCTAATGGTCTGGAGGAATTATTTTTAGATAACACAGTTAGATTTTATTTCATGGACGCAGTGTACTCTATGGGGTTAAAACGGATTTGAATTCAGTTCAAATGTTCATTCAATAAGTTTATTTGACACAATTATTAACAAGTAGTATAGTTATTATTCTCTTCCTCGAGGTCTTTGCTTATTCTTGATAGAAATCGAGCTATTGTGATAGTTTTCCTTTGAGCTTCTTCAGAAAGTTAAAAATTCCAGAGTGTGACAGGGGAATTGTGCCAATCTTAATCCTAAATATATTCCTTGCATCTTCGAAACGTTTGTAAATCAGTAAAATGTCTTCACAGATTTGAAATTGAATAAGTTTCAATGTTTTTTCGACAATGAAAGGTAATTTTTAGAGGGTATTTGTCTTAACAAGTCGTTGCCTCGACATCTTACTAATCCTACTAATTTTATCAAGGCTTTCAGAGTGATTGCAAGAAACTTGCCTCTAACATTTACTGTTTAGGCTTAATGAATATCAATCGGGACTGCCGCTTATCATTTTCGGAACTTCCAGTCATAAATTCCTATTGAATTTTGTTATTGATACAAGACGTTTCATTTGACATTTCGCTCGTGACTATAGCATTTGTAGGTTTGGCTAGAAAAGTGACTTCAGACTAACGGCCATAGCTATTTTTACTACTTTACGCTTGACGTCCACTATCGCTAAGCAGAGCAAAGCAGATCAGAGCGGAGTGGATTAGAGCCAATTACATGGCTGTCAACGTCCATTGTAGCTCGAGGCATTGTAGCTCGTGTAATAATAGACATTGACAGCCTTGTAATTGGCTCTAATCCACTCCGCTCTGATCTGCTCTGCTCTGCTTAGCGATAGTGGACGCCAAGCTTTAGCGATAGTGGACGCCAAGCTTTAGCGATAGTGGACGCTAAGCTTAAAGGCAGTGTGTGCGTGTGTAGAAAATTGAAATATATTTATTAGAACATGTCATTAAGTAAATATAATAATATAATAAATAACAATAATTACATTAGCAAGAAGACCGTTGCAATGTTTTTTTTTTTTAGTTAATTTTTTTTTCTTTTTCTAATCTCACTAAGAAGCGCTTGAAATAGTTCCGGGTTTTGTGTTCTACTTTACCCTAATTTTATATCCAAACGTTGGAGGCAAAATTATTGGAGAGCAAATAGCTTTGCTTTCGTATTCTGAGAGATTGTTCTGAAACAAACGATATATCTTTGTAGGTTGTAAAATACTATGGAACGAATTGAAAAGGGCAATTTTCTGGTTTCCGTCTTAAATATATAAATATCTGCTGTTTAAATTTATTCCGCAACTTATATAGAACAACAAACATAACTAATAAATTAATCATAGTTTTTTAATTCTAATCTGTTTACGAGTAGAAAAAAGAGCCAAAATGTTTCGTACGAACACCAGAGAATTACCCATATAAATAAATACCTTTTTTATATATTTTTTACATTTGTATTATTATTTTATATATTTTTATATTATATGTATATATTTATTATATTTGTGTTTAGGTCGACAAAGCCTTTTTTTCTCAAAAAGGTTCATGCAGTGTGCTCTGATAAGGTGCCAGACGTATGCAGTGAAAAAGTAACATCCTACACATACAATTCGAGTTCAACTGACCCAGAATACACTTTGAATGCTCCATGCCCGGAAAATAACCAAATCATCAAAAGTATGCTGGCTACTTTATATTTTATAATCTTATCACGGTCACCTGAAAAATGCAAGCTGTTGGTGAAAATAATTTAGTCCTAATGTATTCAAACAGTTTCTCACACACACACACACGCACACACACACGCACGCACATATAGATAGATACTTTTACACAAAATACTTTTTTGAGAGTTTTACAAAATCAAGTGTTTAAATAAAGTGATTTTGTGGGTTATATGGCACAAACAACTGTCCAAAAGAGGTAGAGGTATTTTTTTATTCAATTTGCCGTAAGGTCAACGAAATAGGTCGTAATTTTTCCTTTTAGAGCCCGAAGCGTGCGCACACCTTCTTCTTTAGAGAGTTCTACAGTACCAAGAAATTAGAAAAAAAGTGATTTTGGGGATGAGATTCCACACCTAAATGGAGTTGTACAACCTATTTTGTTAACCATAGGGTCAAATAAACCTAAAAAAAATACCCCTACCTGTTTCGGGCAGTCGTTTGTGGTATATCACCCCTTAAAATCACTTCTTTTTAAATCACACAATATTGTAAAAGTATCTAACAACTTGAAAAGGTGTGCGCGAGCCAAGCGCTCTAAAACGAAAAATTCCGACCTATTTTGTTGGCCTTACGGCTAATTGAACCTAAAAAAAAATATCCCAAGCTATTTCGGGCAGTTGTTTGTGGCATCTCAGCCCCAAAATCACCTTTTTTTTAATCATTTGATATTGTAAAACTCTTTAAAAAGTAAGACGTGTGCGTTAAAAGTCTCGTGCAACGTGATATTCGAAATGAATTGGATTTATATTACATACTTTGCCGGTTTCTCATTTGGCATTCTATAGAATGTCTAGGAACTGTTTGAAATATGGATCATTTCATACATTTCCGGCTAGTTTTTAGGCATTATATAGAATGTCAGATTTCACACTTTGCCGGTAACGTTTACAAAGAAAAAAAATCTCAAAATCGAGATCCCCTTTCTTCGAATACCCAGAAAGTGGCAATGTTCTAAAAATGTGAATATTAATTACAAAATATTTTTATAGAGGCTAGAATTATATAGAATTATAAAACTTAGAATACTAGTAGATATTTAAAATTTAGCACACAACTCGAGGCCCCAAAAATGAAGAAATAATAATAATAATAATAATAAAATTTAAAAAATAAAATAAAAATTGGTGCGTGCGCATTATACAATCGACCTTTTAATAGCTATGAAATGATCTTCAATTTTTAATTTTTTTTAACACGCTTTTATTAGTTTCACCTGTATGCTTATAACCGACTCTTTTGGGCTCAATTTTGCCCTATTTTGAGCGATCAGATTTGATTAAAACTTTGCACACTTATCAAAGACCCATGACAAAACAATAATTTAATAAGTTTGTCGCTTTATCACAAGGATTAGCTCGTGTTGCCTTTGCGCCGTTAAATTCCAACTAACCAAACTTCTCCGGAATCGAATCCTGGTGTGCCGTTACCCGTTACAATCCCAGTAATCACAAAACCTATAATCGACAATTGATAAGGCAGACATTTGAAAGATTTGAAAGCATGTTTTTTTAGTCGCATTATCCTTACCAGGATCTTCAGGATTAGTGATTTATCATATTCAGAAACACGGTACAGAAACACAGTAGTAATACAGCGTGTACTAAGGCATACCCATGACTTAAATTTGAACCAAGCATGTGACTATTAGCAGGAACAACTGGAGAGTTTTGTACACTTAACTAAAAAAATTAACTAAAAAATTTATAGTTTACAGAAAAAATAATTAATAGTTTAAAAAACTAAAAAACACTCTTTAATAGAAAACCAAACTAAAAAGTAGAAAATAATTAATAGTTTAAAAAACTAAAAAACACGCTTTAATAGAAAAGTGAACTAAAAAGTAAAAAATAATTTGAAATAAGTTTGAAATAAGAATAGAGTGATTAACAAGACATATTTATTTTATCGTAAAAAAGCGTGGGGTGCTTGATGTCAATTGTTGTAAACATTTAATGACAGATATTGGTAAAAGTAGAGCCATTATGAAAATATCTTAAAAAGCACACCACGCTTTTTTACGATAAAATAAATATGTCTTGTTAAATCACTCTATTCGTATTTCAAACTTATTTTTAAAAAAATTCTACTTTTTAGTTTACTTTTCTATTAAAGAGTGTTTTTTAGTTTTTTAAACTATTAATTATTTCTTTTGACTACATTTTTGCATATCTGAATAAACTGTATATCTGAATAAAATAATTTTATATCAACATCATTCACACTTCATGATTTTAAACAATCTCATGCAATTCTTCGCTAATTAGACATTCTAGAGAATGTTTTTTTTTTTAACTTTTTTAAAACCAAGTAATTTAAATTAAAAGAAAAAAGTTCTTGGCTAATCCTATAGTTCTCGTAGTTGACCACCAACAAAAAGTTCGTCAATGGTCGGCTTTATAATAAGCCCAAAAAGATGTATAATTAACCCTTTCAACCCCAGGAAGTTACCTCATAAGTTTTAAAATTATGGGCGCGAAATATTTTTTAACAAGCTATCTGTATACAAATAAGTATTAATTTAAGAATAGTGCTGTAAAAAAAAGGAGTGAAATATTAACAAAAACATATCTCGGTATATGAGAATACTCAGCAAATCCCACGCCCTTGTTTCCAATGAGTTATACAGGTAGTTGGGAATACTTTTTAAATTAGTTTCTGAATATCGTTACTCTCAGATTTTTCGTATTAATAACATTTCGACTGCAATCATGGTCTCAGAAATTTCTCTAAATGATTAAATTGATACGCCTCTTTCAAATAGATACTCACAGCAATTTTTCCAGAAAATTTTTATTACGCACCAAAGTGGCTCACAAAATTGCGTTATTCCGAGATAATTGTTGTAACTTAAATGATAGATGGCGCTCATGCAACATGAGCAACATGAGTCTCGAGGCACATACTTTGCCGCTGTGCAAAAGAGTACTCCAGTGCACAGAAGCTTTATCTATTATTTGAAGTCGTCACACAGTTTCTCCCCAGCGACGAAGGAGCGATACTGTAGTTCTGAACGGAGTTGGAGGTTTAGGATGCTAGTTGCATCGTTGTGCGAGTGCTGTACGCTAGTTGCGTGTCTGATCGCTTGTTGCGATGAAGTTTCTCCTTTCATAAGGAGCCGATAGATGGCAGCTTTATTCGTTTTAGTCAGGTTGTCACCAATAAAACGTTAGTAAGCTTTCACTGTGGGCGACGGGCCTCGATCGCGAGACCTTTGGTTCTCGAGGCACATATTTTGCCTCTGTGCAAAAGAGTACTAAAAGGCCTAAGAGAGCGGGTGATGGTGTGAGTTGAGTTACTGAGTTAGTTGTCTCTCAGCGAGCATTCAGATAGTTCCGAAAGAGAACTGTATTGCATTGTTTTTGCGTTGATTTTAGCAGTTGTGTATCTAGTTTTGAACTGCTGTCTGTGCTCCATTATTGTGTAAAGAGCTGTATTGAGTCTATTAGAATTGAAAGTTCTGGACTTGTCAAAGAATCTGCAAAGAGTTATATCTGAATAAATTTCTGAAAATCTTGATCTGCTTTGGCTTCAAGTCTTTCTAACCCATCCACGCAACAATACAGTAGATTGGATCATGATACGACCCTGAGCTGTTTAAAGGGTCAGCATGGATCTGTTGTAATTCAAAATGTTATTTAATTTTTCTGTCTCGTCTTGTCTTCAAATAAACCTAAAAATGCCCAAATAGAGATGTATTTATTTATATTTTGAGTTTTTGTGCAGTGAAACATATATGGATTATTTCATGGGTAAACCAATTCAGTCGTCTGTGAGGGTTATGGGCGAGAGAGGACTTTGAAAACGAAGAAGGCAAAAGTGGTAAAATATACAGGGAAAAGTAGTATAATGTGGGGTTTAAAGTATTGATTTGTATGCAAAATTAATGCATAGTTAGTAATTAAAATTTTAAAAGGAAATTAAACTATCATATTTGAAAAAAAATCAAGATTCGATTGAAAATTTTGCCAACTGTCAACTCCAATATGCGTTTTGCTCCATCCCTTCCATCAATTCAGTCGGCACCCATGGAAATGCCTAACTACTTGCATCACCTAGGGCCTAAAACACATCATGTTTTCAGGGCCCTGTAAAAAAAAAAAGTGTTTTGGGGTGACTCAGCATTAATTGACTGTGTTTTTTTAAAGGATTTTCGTCTTCAGTCTGCTAATTTATGGCTAACAATTTTCTAAAGACCAAAATCCCACAACAGAAAATTAACCAAAATGTAGCTCACTTGAATATTTAGCTCATGTTTTTTTGAGATTTAACCAGTTAAATTTAACTACAACAACTTTCTTTTTCTTGCCCCCAAAATTACGTTGCCCTAAGCTTTGTCTTTGTTAGCTTGTGTGGAAATCAGGCCTTGGCACATGGAGCCAAACAAATGATATCATACTCGTCCTACAAAAGTTACACAAATCGAACTTCTTCATTTTTACTTTCAATTACCCATACGTATACATAAGGTAATGAATATATATATATATTATTATTTTTATTATTTTTTTGCATTTCTCCACGTTTTGGAACATCCTTATTTCACAAAAATGATCTAGAAAAAAAATGTCTCTCTGTGTGTTTGTGGCACGTGGTCAGCCTAACTCCCGAAAAAAATGAACCACGATGTTCAAATTTAGTGTGCGGGTTGGTGATGGCACAGGGACCTACCATTAAGGTTTTTGTCAAAATCGCGCATGCGCATAAGGTAGCGCCATTGAAAAAATCATGTTTTTCAGTAATTGCTTAAAAACGCTTCTAACGATTTTGTTCAAAATCACTGTGGTGAGCCTGTGAAGGTGTTTTAAACATTCCCTCTTCTAAAATTCTCATAAAAATGCGATAAAAGAGTAAAAGGTCGAAAAGCGAGTGCCTTTAACATAGAGCTCTCTGCCCTTGAGCACCGTCCATCAACAATGTTTTTTTTTTTTTTTTTTTTTTTTTTTTTTTTTTTTTTTTTTTTAAGGACACGCAGGGACAATCTAATGTCTAACGAACAAAACCACAATTTTTGTCATTTTGGCCATTTTTTTTTCTCTTGTAAAAATTATTGCCAAAAATATCGCCAAATTGGCAATTTTTATGTAAAAGGGTGAAAATAAGAAAATTGTAAGTAACGCCATGTTAACTTTTACAGAAATAACCAATACATTATACAGTGCAATTGAGAGTTGTGCGATGCTCCACACCCCTAGTTGACATAAAGTGTGAACAGAATCACAGTCACGAAATTACTCTCTACCCTTTCCATTCTTCTAGGCTTGGAAGTGAGAACTTTGAATACCCGCTTGCGTTCCATTACTATAGAGTGCTGTACCTTGAAGGATGCAGGTATCATAGGAACCTCGTATACGAAGGACAGCAGCCATCTTGGTAACATATTCGTATCCTGCAACTATCACTCTCTCAATAAAGGATCGGCAATTCAGAAAATATCAGTTCCTGGCAGAAAACGATTCTTTGTGTCAAATGTGATATTAGGATGCGTCAGATTGACTTAAGATGGAGAATCGAGGAACTTCCACGATCTTGAAGACATCGCCAGTCTCCCTTTGTCTTACATAAAGACCTAAGCTGTGTTTTCTCGGTCATATTTCTAATGTAATAACAACAATAAAACATTCGACACTAAAAATTAGCGATCTCTTTATATAAAAGCCAAAGCCCTTACTGACTAATCAGTAATTCTCCTTCTTTGCATATAGTCGCAGCTCAGAAATTTAGTACATATATCACCAAAGACAAAGGTATAAAAAAGGGTCTTACATAAAGACCTAAGCTGTGTTCTCTCGGTCATATTTTTAATGTAATAACAACAATAAAACATTCGACACTTAAAAGTAGCGATCTCTTTATATAAAAGCCAAAGCCCTTACTGACTAATCACTAGTTCTCCTTCTTTGCATATAGTCGCAGCTCAGAAATTTAGTACATATGTCACCAAAGACAAAGGTATAAAAAGTAAGCTATTCCAATCTCGAATAACTAATTACAGAAGTCAAAAAAGTGATTAGCCGACCAAACGGTATAGTGGTTAGCATACTAGCTTCTAGACCTCGAGGTTGCGGTTTCGAGTCCCGTGTAAAGCATGGGTGTTTGTAAATGTATGTTGGCTTGTCAAATGGCGAATATTTCAGCGCATTATAGCCCTCGTGTTGCTGACGGAGCCAGATAATCTGAAAACAACCAACTTAAAAAGTGATTAAACGTTCAAAACCAGGAATATCCCAATGCACTAATTCCAATTTATTTTCAACTCAGAAATTTGGTATCAATGTCAACTAAAACAACTATACTTCCACACTGGCCTCATAAGTTAAAAAGCCCACAATCCCAAAAATTTACAATGCATATTTTGAAGCCTTTTGAGTTCGTCTTTTAAGATAACATATTTTTTTAATCGCTGTATAGGTTTGTATGACCTAAGAACATGAGCCATTCAATGTAATAAATAAACTATTTTGTAAGGATTATCGTCCAGGGAATAGAGAATGAAAAGGGGGTCTTACCTAGCAATAGGTTAAGTAGTTCTAATTTTTTTATATGTTACAAAGGTCGGTCCCGTGGTTCATAATCCAAGTTTCCGACCTCCTAAACCTTGTGCGTTCTCCATGGTGCACCAAAAATCAAGCCGTTTTTCAGTTTATAGATCATAATAACTCTTCGCCAATGCATCTTAAAAGCAAATATATTTAAAATTTGAAGAATATTAAATTTACGACAGTTTTTGTACACGAAGTGTTTTTGTAGAACTATTATGTAAATAGTTACGATGCATCACATGAAAGGTGGGGGAGATTTTCACATACGGTCTGGGGGATATCTGTCGAAAGGCTTTTCGGCGAGGTTTTGAAATATGTGATGTGATTGTGTTTCAAGAGAAATGACCTTAATTAACAAGTTATTTAATGTACGGTAAAGCATTATTTGGCAATTTTTGTTTCGGCTGGCAAGTTTAATAATATTCTATCATTTTATTTAAAATGTCAGCATTTTATATATTTTCTTTTGTGAAAATAATAAATTGATATTAAAGGAAAAACAAAAATAATTTTTTATTTTTTAGTCCAGGGAATAGAGACATTTTGCCTTGCAAAAGGTTATGTAGTTCTGATTTTTTAATATGTTATAAAGGTTGGTCTAGTGGTTTATAAACCAAGTTTTCGACCTCCTAACCCTTGTGCGTTCTCCGTGGTGCACCAAAAACTGAACCGTTTTTCAGTTTATACGTCATAGCTCTTTGCCAATGCATCTTAGAAACACACATTATATTCATAAGTTGTAGAATATTAAATTATCTACAACTTTTGTACACTAAGTTTTTTTTGTAGACCTATTATATAAATAGTTATGTCGCATCAAAGTCAAAACTTTTTCGTAAAAATGCTACTTTTTTAAGATTTGTGTCAAGTTTTTTTATTATATCTTCGTAATGGTACGTTTTAGAGAAAAAGTTTGTGAATAAAAGTTGTAGAGCAATAAATTTCCTACAAGTTTTCTATATAAACTTATTTTCTAGGACTAATACCAAAGGAGTTACTCTGCTTTGTGTATTTTCCGTGGTGCACCACAAACAAATACGTTTTTCAGTTTACAGATCATAACTCTTTCGCAATGCATTTTAAAAACAAATATTAAGTTTAAAAGTTGTAGAATATTAAATTTTCTACAACTTTTGTGAACAATATGCTTTTGTAAAGCTATTATGTAAAGAGTTACGTCGTATCAAAGTAAAAACTTTTTCGTAAAAATGCTGCTTTTTTAAGTTTTTTGCCGAGTTGTTCAATTATGTCTTCTTAACAATAAGTCATAGGGAAAAATATATTAAACAAAAAATGTAGATCTATAAATTTGCTCTAAGTTTTATACAAAAGTTACTATTTAGGACTAATAGCTAAGAATCTACTCTTCTTTGAAAGTTTACGAGATGATAACCTATAATAAATTATGTATAGGTAGGGGTTTAAAAATAGCTTCTTACTGCATAGTCTGACAATTTTAATAAAAAAATAAAACAATATTTACATAATACTAATGATAATGTAAAATAAAAAGTGGAAATATATTAAATAATGTATTCATCTATATACAATAACGGTAATATCAATTTACCATTTTCGCCATGGTGCACCAAAAACCTTCTGAATTCTGAAATTTTGAATTTTTTTCAGTATACCGATCATATCCTTTTTCCACTGCATTTTATATGGGGAAAAATTATATTTTAGGTTGTAGAGTATTAAATTTTCTACCTCTAATGTATGTGCAAAATTTGTTTTGTAGAACTATTGTATGAAAAACAAATTGTATGAAAAGCTTCAAAGCAAAAACTATTTCGTAAAAATACCATTTTAAGATTCTTGTCGAGTTTTTAGATGATATCCATAAAAGTATATCATAAAAATTGTAGAACCCTAAATTTGCTACGTTTTATATACAAAGTTATTATATAGGACTAATAACAAAAGAGCTACTTGGTAAGATCTAATATTAAAAACAGTTTCTTACTGCAAAGCCTGACAAGTTTAATAAAAAATAAAACAATATAGGTATTAAAATAATAGTATTATAAATCAAAAAATATAAATATTATAAAAATGTATATACATATAATAATAGTAATATCAATAACACAATTTAGAAAACTTATAAATTCTTAAATTTAGTTTCGTTTAGCCACGAAGGCTCGGCTAATTCCTCCGCTACTTCTTGAATTAAGAGTTCTGTTGGGTCGTCTTCATCGTTGTCAACAATTATGATGTTCGATGCATTGTCACAGGTTTGTACATGACAGTTTTTACATATTATGGAGCACTTGAGACCGGCCTTTCTACAACCGCAGGCCTTAGTGCATCCTATGTTGCGCTGGCAGAAAATGTAGGTCAGAATTGATTGAGGAGCTGAATCCCTGAATAGGAAGAAGTCCTTTACTGTCCATCTTCCACCCACAGACCAGAGGATTTTTCAATTGGCCCATCCATGTCTTTACTTGAGGGTATGTGCGAAAGACATGGTGCGTAGCAGCTTATTGGGTCGGAGGTAGCTTTGACAGATTTAACTTGCTCCCAGTTGTTGATTTGGAAAATTGCTTATAACGCAAACATTTCAAGTTATTTCCCTGTGACCACCAAATAGAGCAACAAGAATGCTTGATACTGCTTCGGTAATGCTTGAAACACTGGCATTAGGATCTAGGAAGATCTTTGCAAATTCCTTTAATATTGGATATGATGAAGCAGCCAACATTACAACGCATGCATTCCAATATTAAATAACTACACTGAGTGGTTGATATTCTGTCGGGATGGTTAGTGGTGGGGAGGGTTGAGAATGGTTTTTCGGTTCTTCTAATCTTCTACCCTGAATTCGGCAGTGGCAAATCTCAATCAACAGTATATGGTGTTTTTGCGGAAACTGAGTCCTTAATAGAATTCCTTTACATGTCACTAATGCCACCCGACTTGTGATTTTTCCATTCTATCTCAAAATATCTGTACCCCACATAGTTTAGAATCAGCCACTTGAATGCAGTCTATTTCTCATTTTTGCAGAAATTTGCCGAATGCAGAAATTTTTGGTGCATCACGGCAAAATGGTAAATTTTATATTACTATTATTATCTATAGATATATACATTATTTAATATATTTCCACTTTTTATTTTACATTATCATTAATATTATATATATATATATATTGTTTTATTAAAATTGTCAGACTATGCAGTAAAAAGCTATTTTTAAACCCCTACCTATACATAAAATATTATAGGTTATCATCTCGTAAACCTTCAAAGAAGAGTAGCTCCTTAGTTATTATTCCTAGATAGTAACATTTTGTATAAAACTGATAGCAAATTTATAGATCTACAACTTTTGTATAATATATTTTTCCCTACGACTTATTGTTATGACGATATAATTGAAAAACTCGGCAAAAAACTTAAAAAAGCAGCATTTTTACGAAAAAGTTTTTACTTTGATGCTACGTAACTCTTTACATAATAGCTTTACAAAAGCAAATTGCTCACAAAAGTTGTAGACAATTTAATATTCTACAACTTTTAAACTTAATGTTTGTTTTTAAAATGCGTTGCGAAAGAGTTATGATCTATAAACTGAAAAACGTATTTGTTTGTGGTGCACCACGGAAAATACACAAAGCAGAATAACTCCTTTGTTATTAGTCCTAGAAAATAAGTTTATATAAAAAAATTATCGGAAATTTATTGTTCTACAACTTTTATTCACAAACTTTTTCTCTAAAACGTACCATTACGAAGATATAATCAAAAAACTTGACACAAATCTTAAAAAAGTAGCATTTTTACGAAAAAGTTTTGACTTAGATGCGACATAACTATTTACATAATAGGTCTACAAAAAAACATAGTGTACAAAAGTTGTAGATAATTTAATATTCTACAACTTTTGAATATAATGTTTGTTTCTAAGATGCATTGGCAAAGAGTTATGACTTATAAACTGAAAAACGGCTCAGTTTTTGGTGCACCGCGGAGAACGCACAAGGGTTAGGAGGTCGAAAACTTGGTTTATAATCCACGGGACCGACCTTTATAACATATTAAAAAATCAGAACTACATAACCTTTTGCAAGGTAAGACCCCTTTTTCACTCTCTATTCCCCGGACTATTTCAGAGGAAAAGTATACGGTTCTGTTCAGAATAATTTATATATATTTTTTGGCAAGTTTAGTGATATTTTATCTCTCTAAATAAACGTCAGCATTTTATATATTTTCTTTTATGAAAATAATAAACTGGTAGTAAGGAAAAACTTAAATATCCCTTATTTTTCAATGAAAAAGTATATGGTTTCGTTCGGAATAATTATAAGTTTTTTCTGTTTATTTACTTTGGAAAACAGTTGAACAAAAAGTTATTATTAAGATATTAAAATGTAGGAAAGTGGATTAACATATGACCTATTAAGAAAAATTATGGTTAGAAAAAGTTTGATAATAGTATAATATTAAATCTAAGGAAAATTAACATCAAATGATAAATAAATCTCAGATAGAGATAATACAAACAGGTTTTAATATTTTTATAACTATGTCTTACAATGTACTATTTGATAACAAAATGTTAATCAACCTATACTTTTATTATTTTATTCCTTGGCTGGAATTTGTAAATTTTTTTCAGTTGAAACTTATTATAAATCATTACACATTTAAATTTTAATTTTTTTTTTATTAAAATATCTTTGTATTTCGACAAGTTCCCAATAATAACCTATTTTTGGCAATTTAAAATCGATAATAAGATATTCTTTCATTTTTGTTCAGTAAAGAAGACCTATTCCACCCACCCCCCCTCTCCCTCTCCCCACTGTTCGAACTCAGATTATTTCCTTTTATATATTCTTTACCATAACCCTTAACTAATCAAAAGTGCATTGTTCTATCTTAGATTGTATTGGTTAGATTTGTTTTTCCAGATATGAGAACGTATGAAAGGACGAATTTATAAATTTTAAGGCCCTAAGCTGTATAAATCATTAATGTGAAGTAACAACCATAATATGACGAAAACATTGTATAAATTCTTTATAGTGTAATTAATGCAGTACTTGAATTATGAGATAGCTATATATCAAATGTCTGTGACACTGTACCAGTTATTCATTGCATTTTGTATTAATCTATTTTTGCTTTCATGAAAGATCTTTTATATGACTCAAGTGTGTCTATTTAAGCTAACTTTCCTGAGAAAAATTTAGATATTGACTATGTTTGTCCCCCAAAATTTCGACGCCGCCAATTAGTGATTTTGTAAATAATTTAATGCCAAATTAATTTTCTCTTCACATTTAAAGATTTAACGTAATTAAAATACAAAAAAGAAAACGCTATAAAACGTTACCAATTCATTTCAGTATAATGAGCTGTAAAGTTTTGCGACGTTCTTCAGTACAACTTTGTTATGAACATCTTAAACAATGCGAGCTTCTAGACCGCGAGGTTGCGGGTTCGAGTCCCGTGTAAGGCATGGGTGTTTGTAAATGTATGTTGGCTTGTCAAATGACGAATGTTTCGGCGCATTATAGCCCTCGTGTTGCTGACGGCGCCAAATAATCTGAAAACAACCAACCGACTTAAACAATGCGTAAGAAAGTACATCAAGAGTTGTGAAAGAAATAATGTGTAGAAACTTAATTATTCACATAAAATTTCGGTCATAAACTGATCAAATAATTTACGACAGTATACTTATTACAGATCCTTTCATCAGGAGTACATTAATGATACTTGATATTGCCTATTATTTGATACTTTGAGAGTAAGATATATGCATTTTTTCACATGCTTTTTGAAAATTCATTTTAACTATTAATTTCAATGAGAGAGAGAGAGAGAGGATACAAAGCATTTATTAAAATTTATGTTCCTAATTTGGAGGCTCTTGAAGAGAAACTATTTTCTTTCCCGTTGTGACTGTCACATTAATTTTCGGGGTGGGTTTTTCTGGAGGATAAAATCGTCAAAGGGCTAATCAATCTACTTGTCGTCATCCAATCGAGTTGAATCTAGGTAGATGACCTCGTTATCGATGGCAATTCACAATATTAGGTTTTGGGGGGTGGTCTCGTAACTAGAGGTCGGCGATATATTGATACGACGATATTAAATACGACGATACTAAGATACGACGATATTAAAAATTAGTAAAAAAAACTTTAAAGAACAATTCCTGAAATAATACAATAGGGTTTTCTAAGGTTATAATATATATTTATGAAAACTTATTTATTATAATTTTAAAGAAATAATTATTACTTTTAATTTTGTGTTTCTAATCATTGTATTTAAAAGAAGATTGGGCAACATTTAAAATCGTATATCCAAACAAATTGAAAAAATACTCAAATAAACATATTCAGAATGTTAATGTGCTTTACAACTTCATTTAAGTTATAAAGTACGAATTTTCCCAAGTTTCAGTACATATAAATTGACTTATATATCCTCAGGTTTAAAACCATAATTTTTTAATATTTCATACTTATAAAGAAAATAATGCAAGCGTTTTGTTAGGATAATTACAAGCTCAAAAATGTAAATGCTTTAAAAGATTGGTTGTATTCAGATTATCTGGCGCCGTCAGCAACACGAGGGCTATAATGCGCCGAAACTTTCGTCATTAGACAAGCCAACATACATTTACAAACACCCATGCCTAACACGGGACTCGAACCCGCAACCTCGCGGTCTAGAAGCCAGCACGCTAACCACTACACCGTTTGGTCGGCAAATGCTTTAAAAGAAAATATGGTTATTATTTGATTGAAGTATTGAAACACTGCTAAGAAATAATTGGATTGTGCATTCCTCTCAGAAAAACACTACTTCCGGCATATCATTAAAGACTAGTGATGATCTTATGAATCTATCCGAAAATAGAATTCTAAAAACTAAATTTTTTTCATAAATTGATGCAATTCTGATTTTATTCCTTAGAAACTCTTTCAATTCTTTCTATTAGAGCTTTGAAGATAGAACTCGAATTTTTCAAATTCATACCTTTGTGAAATTTGATTTTCGGCAATGTTATAAATTAAGATAAATTAGATAAAATCAATTATCGAAACAAGTTGATATTGCCAAACCCCTTGCACCTGGACGTATGTGATAGGTATGTATGGAGATCATTTAAATAGTTAATGACGAATCAATTACTTTATCCAACAGTGAATTTCGTTATGAAGCTGAGCTGTCTCATTAGCGAGTGCAACTCTCTACAGTTGATTAGATTCTTGCAGAGAGTAGTCTTTTCAACTGAAATTAGTTTTAAACAGGGATATTAGGTTGAAAAAGGAAACGTACGGTATCATTAAAAGAATGTCCTTGAATTCGAAGTGATTATAACAGATCAAAGAAAGGGAAATGCATGAAGCAAAAAACACATTAGCTTGAATACAAAAATTATTTATTAGTACCATTTTGAATTTACACTTGGGAAACAAAAATTTTAAATTGTAAACTTGAAATTTTTAGTTTTTATTTAATTTAATGATTTTACCACTTTTTAAGTTACAGTATTGTAGATAAAATGACACATAGCTATTAATTGTCTTCAATTATTCAATTACAAACCTTCACCGAAAGTGACTAGTTCAAAGTAATGTGAACAAGTTGCTGACTGAGCACTCAAAAAATTCACATCAAAGAGATCGAAACAAGTTCTCTCTGGACTTATTAAATATGTTGGTTAAAATTTATATGCAATAGTACCTATTTAGCACATAAAGCATCTTACAGAAAAGATGATGTGCTGTTGGTCTCTGAAAAAAACTAAGTGTGCAAGGAGAATGCGAGTCGCTAGGTTCAGTTTTTAAAAAAAGGATAGCATTATTTAAAAGTTTAGGAACCTTAGGTCTAGATCATAACCAAATAAATTAAAATGCTGTTTTTCCTTCTTACTTCAGTTTCTCTAAACTTTTCTAAATAATTTTATACCATGATCTTAATTTTTTTTTTTTTTTGTATACCAAGACGTGCCACTAAGGTAGAGAAGTATAAAATATACAATAATGATGATATTTATACACGATACTCCAAAAGTCCCCGACACATTTTAAATTTCAACAAAAAAATAAAGTAATTTTGGTTCGAGAGTGGGTTTTGCACTGAAATGCTTTTCATGATAATAATAATATGTTTTTAATAACAACAACAACAATAATAATAATAATAATAATAAATAGTTAAAAATATTGCAAGTAGATGATGCTGTACCTTTAAACCCCAGCAAATAATGATAAAAATAAATAAAGATAATCTTTTGTTCGGTTAATATTAGATCAAAATGCTGACTTTTCACACTGCCACTTTTGTGAGTGATGATTTTCTTGAGTTTTTAATGCAATGTTTGCTGTTTCTTAGGTACAACATTTGGGTACAAATTCAACAATTGGGAAATATTTTTTATAGGTCTATAAACTTTTCACCATGAAAAGCATATTACTGTGAAACGAACTTGAAAAGAAAACTTTATTATTTTTTTTAAATTAAAATTTGTCGAAAACTTTTGGGATACCATGCTCGTATAAACTATCTTGTATAAAAGGGTAATTTTCTAGAAATGGATAAGTCCCGCTGTTTTCCAGTGTATTAAAAAGCATTGTTTAGTCATACCAAAATTTAGGAAATGCCTTAACATCACAAAAGAAAGAGAATATCTTATTGAAAATTCCAAAATATAGGTTATATTTTAAACCAGAGAATTGTTAAGCTTTGTGGTAGGAAATTTAACTTTCTTTATGGAACTATATAAAACTGAAGAAGAAGAATTTGTTAATTGCATATATACACAAATGTAATTATAGCTACATTGTTAATATAAATTCACAAATATAATATAGCATTTATCTACCTCATTTTGATAATAAATTGACATCGTAAACTAGTAATTAAAAATTATCTGCTTTATATTGAATTTTAAATCAGGTTCTGATCTACTTTAACACATGACATGAGGAAAGAAAGATAATGCATTGCACAAACATTGACAATTTTAAAAGACTTATGATCACGTAAATATATAATATTAAAAATGAGTTAAGACAGTCATCCCTGATACATGAATTAGACCTGTAACTGCTAAACAATAGCCGAAGATATCTGTATTTGCAACTGTCTCCTAAACTATTTAGAATGTATTGGTAACTATGGGAAACATATTACTATTCCTTATATGGGTGATAGTATGGAGCCAAATTCATTGCCACAGATATTGGTTATGAGCTCAGAAGTTACAATTAGAGATCATAAAAGATTTAGTTAAAACGCACTTTAAAACCAAGTTAAATACACTAGAATCACAGTTATAAAAGCAGTTTATCAATTAGATTCTGAATTGATTCCCAACTCCTAAAAGATTAAAAAGTGTCAAATTACAAATAACACGTTTTAATTTTATTCGTTGAATACGCAATTGTACGTAATTGTGTACGCATATGCATTAATGTAAAATATAAATATTTTATAACGGTAAAAGAAATAAAATCTTTTATTCCACATATTTTTTTATGTCATGCTTCTATCAAATGTTAAAACAACATTTTCTTTTACGTTCCCCGCCTTATGAAGAGAGCCTAATTGATCAAGATATAACAAGTTGTTATTCGGTCACCTTAGGTTTTCAGGTTTTTATTGTGTAAGGGCTTCACTAGGATCATGCTGTAGGTCACTGTCATGCTGTAGGTAGTTAAAAAAGACATTCTAACCGTTCCGGATATTGTGACTAATAGAATTCCGACTACAAAACTTTCTTTCTTATACAATTAAAACAAACCAGATTTGTTTAGATTCGGCAAATAATCATTGCATATTTTTAAAAGAACGTTTTCAGGATATATTCATATAAAAACTGAGCACGGGATTTCCAGTAAGAATATTAAGGTTTCTATGCAGAAAGTTCACAGTAGATTAAATAAAAACTTCAGCATTCTGTATAAATCGGAATTAAGTTTTTTATAATAATATATGCATTCAAGTTATGATTTACCGTACATTGCCTCTTGGCGACATTTAAACAAAGTCGTCAAATTCAAAATGAAGTCAAAAGGTTTTGCGCCCAATCCAAAATGCCGTATTGCCAAATTCAAACGGTCACTAGGGTTTCTAGAATACCAAGTCGCCTGGTTGAATTCAGCGCTAAATCACCAACTTTCAAAGCTAAGAGACATTGTGCAGTACATCTGAACCTATATTCATTTTTAATCAGTGCAAATTCAGCTATTACGAATTGAAAACTGTCAAAATATTGAATAAAACCACCTACTCAGCTTCAAAATCTCATATGAAATTTAAAAAGAAAAAACTTTTGGCGAAATAGGGCAGATTTTCTTCCAAATTTGATTTTCAAAAGATTCCGGTTAATTGAATGCCGGATAATTTGCCTTTCACTGTTTTTTTTTTTTTTTTTTTTTTTCTAAGTATCGCAAAAAAGATTATGCAAACGTATGATTGCTTCGTTAAGAAATTTCAATTAGCAACTTTAATTATTTTGGGGCTTCATAGGAAACCAGCCTGTAAATTTTAATTGTTCAATGAAATAACTGATCTTTTTAAAATATATGTACGATACTGTTTGTTTTTGTTGTTTTCCAAGAACTTTCTACAAGGTTGCCACACTATCCCTGCTTAACGTGTCTCGACAGCAGTCGGATAATGACGTGGCAAGTATTCTTGCTCTTCTTAAATATCAAAACGTTTTCAGTTTCATGGCATTATGCAGGTTTTTGCTAGGGCATATTTTAAATGCTTCACTTTGAGGCGAACAAAGCGAGCCAAGGGGATTGCATAGCAATCCAAGGGGTTGGCGAGCGTCAGCGAGCAGGGGGCGGAGCCCCCTAGTGAACTTATAATATACAATCGATAGAACCGAATAATTATCACTTAATGAAAATATTCTGAGTCATTAAAGATAAAAAAAATTTCACAATATTTTCGGAGTTGAATATCTGATTCCACAAAGCTCGTGAAAAATATGTGATAATACTGAGGTGTTTTTTTTTTTTTTTTTTTTTCAAAAAACTTGTGAGGTTTTCAGGACAAATCTTTTCATATTTGTATCATATTATCCAATTTCATACATATATATATTTTGCACTAAATCTTGAGCAACAATTTAAGAGATTAATAAATAATAATGATTTAAATTCCGCTAATCTATTAAAAGAGCATCTTTACAAGGTTAGTAAATGCACAGAACCAATGTTTAGCTTTACTAACTTCATATTATAACAAACTATTAATTTTATTTTATTGATATGTACTACCACTATAATTTAAAAACAATAGTAATAAGCTAAAATATTCTAAAGAGGTAAATTGAAATCTTGAAAACTATAAGTAATCTTGTTTGATTCGGGACTATTAAAGGATTATAAGTCTAATGTTAGTGCGCCTTTCATACACGTCAGTACGATTTTTTTTTTTTTTGCATGCTTGACGTCACGAGGCCAAGGCTTAAATAATCACTTTCTGTCCTTTTACGATGGTATGGTAATTCTTGGAACCTATAAAAGATCATTTGGAATGGAATCTTGAACTTGCCGTTCTTAATAACTTATAGAATTTGATCCTTAGCTGTTTTTGATGTTGGAGAGATTTGATTCGGAATATTATTCTATGGAACGTTTCATTGTTTGGAATAATAATGGAGTTTATGTGATTTCCGAAGCAAATAATGTTACTTTGAATAGTTTCTACTTATTCCTTATGTGTACTGAATCAAACGTTCTGAGGTCAGGAAAATTATATTAAAGTAATGGTATCCGACTAAATTCAGAGCAATTTTTTAAGAAAACCTCATTAATGACACTTTTTCTTGCATTAAAATGAGCATTATATGATAAAATCATGAAATTGACAAAAATACTAACTGTTTTAATTTTCTTATTTCTAAAAAAAAAAGAAATTTTTTGTCGAAATTTACCAAATTTTGTCAAATCGGCTAATGTTGTAATAAAAGTTTTAAAATATATTTTGTTTTAAGTTTTACTACATGATTCTATGATATTCATGAGTATAATGAACTTAAATATAAGCTATATTTTCAAAAATAAAAAATATATAGGCTGTGGGATTAAAGTTCTATCCTTTGTATATTATAATTCATTACCTCTGAGTAGTCCTATAGCCATTGAGTCACAATTAAACAAAATTTTCCTAACTGCTATTTCCAAACCTAAACAGAAGGCAAGACTGCATATAAATTTCAATATTTTTGCAACACATTGTTGCGTGGTTGGTTGTATTCAGATTATCTGGCGCCGTCAGCAACACAAGGGCTATAATGCGCCGAAACATTCGTCATTTGACAAGCCAACATACATTTACAAACACCCATGCCTAACACGGGCATATTGTTGCGTGAATGGGTTCGAAAGATTTGAAGTCAAAGCAGATCAAAACTTGCAGAAATTTATTCCGATATAATTCTTCACAAATTCTGTTACAACTCCACAACTTCTCATTCTAGTAGACTCAATACAGCTCTTTACATAGCAATAGAGCACAAAACAGCAGTTAAAAATTTCACAACACAACTGCTAAAATCGCCGCAGAAGACAATGCAATACAGTTCACTTTCGGAATACAGCACTCTGAATGCTCCTTGAGAGACAACTATCTCAGTAACTCCACTCAGTCAGTAACTCAACTAACTCCATTCACGGCCGGTCTTATGTAGGAAGTCAATACGTCGTGAATCTTCTAGAAATAGAACTTTGGAGGGCTTTCCAGTTCGTAGTCGAAAAGTCCTATACATGTACATGGGGACCAAAAATGTCGCAAAATGATCGCCAAATTTAGCGACAAAAATTAGTCACCAAAACCGTCGCCAACTGGCAAGATTGCCATTAACCACAATGCACATTAACCATAATGCCACAAACCAGGCACTTGCTCGGTCAACTCTACTCAACCACCCAATTCCCGGGGCTCCAATAAGTCTTTGGACTTTTGGTTCGGATATGGCCATTGGCAGCTCCTTCATGCAATTTTCAAATTCTAAATGGGAACCCATAGCCTTCCTATTTAATAAACTTAGTAAGAGTCCAAAAAGTTTGTCCACTTATG
Source organism: Linyphia triangularis (assembly GCA_963978545.1). NCBI lineage: Eukaryota > Metazoa > Arthropoda > Arachnida > Araneae > Linyphiidae > Linyphia > Linyphia triangularis. The sequence continues at coordinate 36,368,974 of OZ021730.1, forward strand.
ACCGTGAGTTGCTCGCTATATATCGATCTGTTAAGAAATTTCGACATATACTTGAGGGAAGAAATTTTTCAATTTATACCAATCACAAACCCTTTATATATGCTTTTCAACAGAAGCCTGAGAAATGTTCTCCAAGACAACTGAGACACTTGGACTATATTTCTCAGTTTTCTACGGATATTCGCCATGTCACTGGTGAGGAAAACAAGATTACTGACCCATTATCTAGAATTGAGATTGACGTTATTACAATCCCTCCCCCTTTCAACTACAGCGAATTGGCAGAGGCCCAACTTCGTGACACCGAAGCCAATGAACTTCTTCAATCACAATATTCCTCATTGAAGTTAGAGAAACATTATTTTCCTCTTGAGAACATACATCTTTTCTGTGACATGTCAATCAACCATCCTCGACCCTTTGTTCATAAACAACTCAAGCAAACACTTTTTAATAACTTACATTTTCTTTCTCACCCTGGCATATCTGCAACAACAGATTTAGTTTCAAAGTGATTCATTTGGCCAGGTAAGTGGAAGGACATCAAAAAAAAAGTCCGTATTTGTGAAAAATGTCAGCGAGCGAAGGTATTTCATCATACTAAAGCCCCTCTTAGCACATTTGCGTTACTGGACGCCCCTTTTTCTCACATCCATCTTGACTAAAAAGGACCATTTGCTCCCTCTGATGGACATCAATATTGTTTGACCATTACAAGGCCAGACTGGATTGAACCAGGCCGTGACAATTTTCAAAAGTCTATGGGTGTAAAGGAAACAAGTTGTTAGTTCCATTTTCTCCCACTAAACAAAGGTGGCGCTGCAATCCAACCAAATTTGAAACTGCAATATAGTGAAATTAACACACTTGCCTTAACTCAATCGGGCTGAAATTTGGCAGGTAGATTTGATGTCGATGACAATGCATTCTATCAAATTTTGAGGGCATTCTATAAAATTTCCCTGTCACTAAAAGGTCGCTTTTACTTACGCTTGTATCTTCAAATCCAAAAAAAAACCAAGTTGCCGTCATCCAATCGCCCTGAAATTTATGAGGTTGACTCATTGTCGATAAAGTTGCATTATATCATGTTTCGAGAGGTGTCACTGTCACTAAAAGGTCGCTTTTACACACGCTTCTATCTTCAGTATACTAAAAAACCAACTTGCAGTCATCCGATCGGGCTGGAAAATGGCAGATAGATTCGATGTCAATAAAGTGGCATTCTAACAAGTTTTGAGAGTATCACTGTCATTAAAAGGTCGCTTTTACACACTCTTCTATTTTTAGTAAACTAAAAAAACCAACTTGCAGTCATCCAATCGGGCTGGAAAATGGCAGTAATGATATTTAATTCTAGCCCTATAGTATTTTAAGTTATATTTCGGAACAAGATTTCTATATTTTGCCTCTCACTGACAACAATATACCTTGAGGATAAGCTTAGCAGTTAATGTTAAAAATCGACAGTTATACTGATATTTTTAGAAAAATACGAACGCTGTTAAGTATATAGTTTATATCAAACCTTTAATAGTAAAAGCATAGTGGAAAAAACATATGCCTTAAATATATTTGTTAGTTTTATAAATTTTCCTATGTATATACAAGGTGCGGCTATTAATTTCCAGGACTGACGTAACTGTAGGAGAACGAAAAGCCGAAAGATGGCGCTAATGATTGCATATTGAAGAGCGTTTTCTTGCGCATGTGCAATGCAATCGGCGCCATTCTGAAGTAAGTGGTTCTTCATTCGGACGCATTAAAACGTAGAACTTAAATTCCTGTTGTCGAAGTGAAAATGGAGCAAAGAATTACCATTAAATTTTGCTTCAAATTGGGCAAGACAGCTGCGGAAACCTACGAAATGTTAAAACAAGTTTACGGCGAGGAAGCATTATCCCGCTCAAGAACTTTTGAATGATTTAAACGTTTTCGGGCCGGGCCCGAAAGCGTCGAAGATGATCCACACACAGGTCGTCCGCAGTCCGTACGCACGCAGGAAGCAATTGAAAAAGTTCGCGATATGGGGAAATGTGATCGTCGATTGACTATTCGAGTACTCGCCAATGAATTGAATATGGACAAAGAGACGGTTCGGCGAATTTTGACGCAAGACCTAGGCAAACGCATGATTTTTTCCAGATTCGTTCCTCACTATTTAAGGGACGAACAAAAGCAATTGAGACTGGACGCATGTGGCGAACTTATCGACAACGTTGATACTGACCCTGCGTACCTGGATAGGATACTCAATTTGAAGCAAAATTTAATGTTAATTCTTTGCTCCATTTTCACTTCGACAACAGTAATTTAAGAGCTACGTTTTAATGCTCCTTTCCACGAGAACTACTTACTTCAGAATGGCGCCGATTGCACTGCACATGCGCAAGAAAACGCTCTTCAATATGCAATCATTACCGCCATCTTCCGGCTTTTCGTTCTCCTACAGTTACGTCAGTCCTGGAAATTAATAGCCGGACGACCTTGTATAATCGATAATTCAGTAACGAATGCCACAATAAAAAGTATCTAGTATTAAATTTAACTAGACTTAAAATATAAAAGAAAAATATTGATTTTCTTTTTCTTAATTGTTAGATCGTACTTTGATAAATTTACTAAAAAATAAAATTTAAATGTATTTAAAAATAACAGAATAAGTTATGCGTTTTCACCAAATATATAACTAATAAACCAATTTTAAAAAATTATCACAAAGCAAATTTTTAAAGGATTTCGTTTACAAGATTTCATATAAATCAACTCTTAAAAATAAATCTCAATTGATATATTGAGACAGGAGCTCAAATATAATCCAAGGACATTAAAAGTATAATTCATGCCTGAAACCATGTACTGTTTCTTCTAAGCAACTAATTGTCTAATGTTTTATAATGGCGAATGCGAATTTCTTTTCAAACTGTGTCCTAACCAAATTGTTCTGAGTTAGATGATTTAAAATAAAATTTTGTTAACTTTGTATGAAAAATTATATTGAGCCTTTTAAAAAATAGTGGAATAAGCATTGAAACACGTCAGAACATTGTCGAATGCTATTGTTACGCCAAAGAATATGTTTTGCAAAGCAAGTTCTCCTCCTTTTTTTTTAAAAAACTCATTAATCCACAAAGTTGATAAACACAAGTTCCTTCAATTAAACAATAACTTGCTGTTCTTATATCATTTAGTGTTTCTTTATTTTGAACTATTGATTAAAGTGTCTAATAGTCCATGAGATAGGTAAAAATTGTGTCAAAATTTTAGAATATCCGCGTCAATAATATTTACAGTTAATAAAGTCTTTCCTTGATGTTTCACTTCCAATGTAGTCACAACTTTAAAATTTAGGACAACAAGGACGAGTATACAAAAGTAGGTTTTCTGATATCAATTAACTTATTCTAAAGGAACGAAACATTCCAAATGAGAAATATAATCATAAGTTACAACTTTGAAATTTTTTACTAAAGGCAAGTTGGATTAAAAAAAAAAAAAAAAAAATCAATTAACAACGATCAAGCTTGGATAAAGTAATAGACCGAGAAGCGCCTGCACGAACATCATTCTGAATTTTTTAGAGAATAAAGATAAATATTAGTAGATCATGAATCCACTGGTCTTCCGGAGTAAAAATGGCCGAAACCATTCAAAAATCTACTTTGTATGAGTTGAACTAAATCCGATTGATAATTGTGTCATAACTTGCCAAATAATGAACATCGTTTTTCGTCTGGTAACCCGTCACACTTTAATTTTCAGTTGTGAAGGTTGCATACGACTTGTCTATCCTGGAGCCAAAATATTCATTCTTTCAAAATTCAGCCATGTTGGCAATAAATATTACGTCATCAGGGACATAATACTTATCGCCAATTTGGCTCACTTAGAAAAGATTAAATTGTTTTTCCGCCAGAGAATAAGTATCGTCTGCACTCTTCCTGATTGAAAATGAAAGAGAAATGGGATACCATATCAAAAAATAACGTTTATTATTTGGCAAGTTATGACACATTTGACAATCGGATTTAGTTCAACTCATTCAAAGTCATATTTTGAATAGTTTCGGCCATTTTTGCCCCGGCAGACCAGTGGATTCATGATCCACTAACATTTCTCTTTATTCTTTAAAAAATTCAGAATGATGTTCGATGGCTAAACTTGCAGTCGCCTTTTGGACTATTAGCTATTCTCAATTGTTAGAAACTAAGAAAAAAAAAAAAAAAAAAGAAAGAAAGAAAAAAAAAAAAGAAAAAAAAAAACATTTTAAAGCAGAAACCAAGATCCATAGTAGACCACCTATATGTAGTCGGTAATTTCTTACAAGATGGTTTTGTACCATTCATATGTATAATTGTGATAAAGCAATAAATGAAACATCTTGCATGTAGAAAGTAAGAAAAAAAAAAAGCTTTTCTGAATCTTAGAAATATTCGGAAAAAAACTAGCAATAAACAGCAGTGGCACTAAATTAACCTAATTTTTCTCATTTTATTGCTTACGTCATAACTCGTCAATGAACTAACATTTGAAAAAGAAGATTGTTAGACGAAATCTTCAATAATAAAATAATTGAAAGTTATTATTGCTGTTCGCAAACAATAATGTGTGTGAGAACACCTTTTAAAAAGATCATGAACAAAACATGCAAGCAATAAAAGTACAACAAATTCTTGGCTAACATATACAGGGTGGTTATAATTAAAGTTACCCTGTTTAGAGCCACATAGAGTCCGTTCTAATGAGCAGATTTTAATGAAACTTGGAATATACACTATATAAACCATGGGGAAAAGAAATCGGCAAAAAAAAAAATTTAGTTCAAATTTTGACCACCATCAGGTGAAAAAGTGGCGCATAGAACAAAAATCCCAAATTGACAACACAATTTTTTATTTAATTATAGCATATGTTCAATGTGCATTCCATTTACGTCAACCGCATGCTCGAAGCGTTTTATAGCGTGTTCAACAGTAGCGCGAAGCGTTTCTCGATCAATTGTAGCAACATGACGTGTTATGCTTGCTTTCAATTCAGGCAGAGTCCGTATGCTCCCTCCATACACACGATCTTTCAGAAATCCCCACAACCAGAAATCACAGGGATTTAAGTCAGGAGAACGAGGAGGCCAGGCAGTCGAAAAATTTCTCGAAATTACCCGATCATCTCCAAAGTGGGCACGAAGTAGGGCTGTCACTGGTCGTGCAATGTGAGGTGGTGCACCATCTTGCATAAAGACAGTAGTCTCTAAACATTCCCGTTCTTGTAGGGCAGGAATGACTTGCTGCCGAAGAAGCTCGCAGTAGCGGGTCCCCGTAATCAATCACCTTTGAGGGTCACGAAGCGTGCTCTCCTCAAAGAAAAAGGGACCAAGAATAAATTCAGCACTAAACCCACACCATACAGTAATGTAATCAGGATGCAAAGACTGTACATGCACAACATTAGGTTTTGCCATACCCCATATTCGACAGTTCTGAGTATTCACGGCTCCATCTAGTGTAAAATGCGCCTCGTCCGACCATAAAATGTTCCAAGGCCATGCATTATCTACCATTATTCTGGCCAAAAAAATTCTACAAAATTGAGTGCGCTTACCCGAGTCAGCAGGTTTCAGTTGTTGCACAACATGGATCTTATATGGATACCATTTTACAATGGATCGAAGAATCTTTCTAACTGTTGACCAAGGGATAGACAAATCACGTGACACCGCTCGAGCACTTGTAGAAGAACATTGGCTACCGGAGGCTCTTTCGACCACGGCAAGATTGACTTCTTCCACAGTTTCATTTGAAGCCCGCTGTCGTCCTCTTCCTTTCAACACCTTCAACTCTCCGGTCTCTACAAATTTATTAATCATCTTCTTCAAAGCTTGCCGCGACATAGGCCCTTTTTGTAGTCCCTTCAAGCGTCGATAGTCTCGCAGTGCAGTTGACAAATTCCCGCCATTCTGATAAAATAACTTCACCAGTAACGCTTGTTCTTTCTTTTCTAACGGCATGATGCAGACTGATTTTACTGCAGTAATTAGTAGCTTTTTAAACCACTCCAAATTTGCATACCGTCCCTTCTCAAAAATAGTCAAAATTTCAACCGATAGATGGCAATTTTCATGTACGAGAAAGAACGGTATGCAAATTTAGAGGGGTATAGAAACAGACCAGTGACGGCACTACTTCGTGCCCACTTTGGAGATGATCGGGTAATTTCGAGAAGTTTTCGATAGTCTGGCCTCCTCGTTCTCCTGACGTAAATCACTGTGATTTCTGGTTGTGGGGATTTCTGAAAGATCGTGTGTATGGAGGGAGCATACGGACTCTGCTTGAATTGAAAGCAAGCATAACACGTCATGTTGCTGCAATTGATCGAGAAACTCTTTGCGCTACTGTTGAACACGCTATAACACGCTTCGAGCATGTGGTTGACGTAAAGGGAATGCACATTGAGCATATGCTGTAATTAAATAAAAATTTGTGTTTTCAATTTGGGATTTTTGTTCTTTATGCGCCACTTTTTCACCTGGTGATCAAAATTTGAACTAAATTTTTTTTTTTTTTTTATTGCAGATTTCTTTTCCCCATGGTCCATATAGTGTATATTCCAAGTTTCATTAAAATCTGCTCATTAGAACGGACTCTACGTGGCTCTAAACAGGGTAACTTTAATTATAACCACCCTGTATGTTATCATGATACAATAGTTTGTAATTATTTGTTCTTAAGAATTGTAATATTATGTTTAATATAATAAAATATAAATTTTAGTAATTGAAAATTTGTTTACTTTAAATATTGGAGTAAATTTTTTTTGAACATAAAGTATTTTCATAACTACATGATGTAAATTATTCGATAATCTTGACCTTCCTTCAACGTCATTTTGGATATCAGATCTGCAGTAACGGCTGCAACATGATGTACAGTGTCACATTGGACATGGACCGTCATTTGTCTGAATCTCGCCGAATGAAATAATCCATGTATTATTCACTGCACGAAACTCAAAACTACAAATAAAAACATCTCCATTTGGCCTTTTTTAGATTTATTTAAAGACAAGACGAAACAGGAAGACAGGAAGTTAATTAATATTTTGATTACGATGAATCTATGCTGACTAGAAATCGGCGATATATCGATACGATGATATTTTTATCGATATTTCTTTTAAAATAGCGATAGTAAAAATATCGATACAAGTCACCGATATATCGATATTTTCAAACATTTTTGGTTTTTAGATGATCGTTTTGTAGTTTCATGTGTTTTTTCGATTTTCTTCATTTCTTTTCAAAAGCTTCAAAACTTAAGTTTGGACTTGGGTGAGAGACAGTTAAAATGGCACCCTAACCAAAAAGAAAATATAATTTAATGGAAAGATAAGCTCATTTATTAGTAGTCATTAACATAGCGCCGTTTCTGCTGCCAACGTGTGCCTGAAATTTGCATCGAATTTCAAATATTAAAAACATTTCTCTCAGCAAAATATGCGGTAAACTACTTTTCAAAATTTCTTCTTTAAAAATAAATGAGAATTTATGCATTGACTTCTAAATGTATTTTATTTATTCTGATTTATAATATAAATTATTTATTGGAACAATTTTTATAATCTATCTATTAAAACAAATTTGGTATGAATTCATGAAAAGTAAAAATTTGCCCAGAAAAACTTCGTTTCTGGGAAAATTGAAAATCAAATTTAAAAAAAAAAAAAAATCCTGTATCGATGTATCGATATTTTATCGATATTTTTGTTCTATGCAACGATATAGTACCGATATTTATTTTGATCGATATTTCCGACCTCTAACGCTGATCCTCTAAACATCTCAAGGTCTCATCATGATCCAATCTGCTATCTCAAGATTTCGGCACCAGACTTTCCTATTACATACTAAAAGAGCGCCATCTACAATTTAAAGTTACAACACCGCGAAACATGGCAATGAATTACGACTTCATTGGGATCAATCACGCACCTTTGAGCTACAATAATTCTGGGGCTGTTTAATGTAGGTATGTTTGAATATTGCAAATTTAGAAATTAGGTTAGTTGTTGGGTGATAAATAGCTACTAGATAAATGAAATTGATCAAAAGTTATGATAATGTTTTGAATTAAATATGGTGGGTTGGCAGTCATCATTTTAAATAATATTTTGAGTGTAAGGTTTTCATTACAGAGAAAAATTCAGGGGATTTTTTTTAAATTTTATTTAAAGGGAACAAAAATGCGTATTTTTAAATTAAATGCAAAAATGGATAACTATATGGGTGCCGTCAGGCATGAACAATTTGATCTTGTACACCGCAGGATTTTTAAAATTAAAGCAAAACGGAAAAAGAAATTGAATTTAATATAAATTTTAAATTATTCATTTTACAATAAAGTAATGGCTAATTATTAATAAACATCAAGTTTTGACCTCAAGTAATCATTTTTGAAAAATAAAATTTTGAACAAAACTTTTGGTCACCTTGCTCCCATTTACTTATCATCTTTCCTGCACCAATGAATGACTGTATTTGCAACTGTTTGCATTTCCTTTCGCATGTCTTGTCTTCATAGTTTTTATTACAGCGCTAGCATAAGAACAAAGCAATCGGTAAAAAAAAAAAAAAAACGTGGTAAAGTATTGAAATTTGAGTAATTGCGCTCTAGGTTTAGAACTTTTGACTAAAATCCCATCCGATGGTACTGAGAAGTATGATAATATACATTTGTTGGAAAATAGAAGTTGTCACCCGTCTATATCACAGCCCAATAGATTTCTTGCTATCTCTTCCACATCAAAAAACATTCGATTATACTGGGAATATTCATACGTGGAAAATATTTCATGGGAATATTAAAAAAAATTATTCATACCTGGAAAATGATGCTTCAAAATATATGAAATTGGGTTTTTTTTTTACATAAAAACACAAGTGCTGCATTTAATAAGAGCAACTGTTTAATGCCATTCATAATTTGTATTTAGAAAATAAAATGAAAATATGAAAAGTTTTTGTTTCTTGTCCGACAGGTAGAGCTAGTGATATATTTGTGCAGGCGAAGCGATTAAAAATAATATTTATATTGTACAACTCTAATTTAGCAATGAGATTATACTAAATCTTGGAGAACCACTCATATGAATGACTTTAGCAGTTTGACATTCAATCAGACTGTAGTTTAGACGAAACACGATGAACGGCTTTCCACTGACTTTTGTGTGAGAGTTAAAACGTTATAACTTCCGGTAAAAATGACCTCTAAAATTTTATTATTCATTGATTTTGCTCTATTACCTTTTGTTAACACGCTTTTTTTTTTTTAGCTTTGTATGTATCTATGTAACGGAATCTTTTAACTCGATTTTCGACCGGTTCAAAATGTTGTATTCATTTGAAATTTTGCACAGTTGTCAAGGACCGATGACAATACAATAATTCAATAAGTGGGTCGCATTATCCTTACCAGGATCTTCAGGATTAGCAATTTTTCATATTCAGAGGCACGGTAGTGTTTTAGCGATTACTACCAAGTACTACGGCGTGTACTAAGGCATACACATGACTTAAATTAGATACTAGTATGTGACTATTGGCAGGAACAACTGTAGAGTTTTGTACACTTAACTAAAAAAAAATTAACTAAATAAAAAAATTATAGTTTACAACAAAAATAATTAATAGTTTAAAAAACTAAAAAATACGCTTTATTAAAAAACCAAGCTAAAAAGTAGAAAATAAATAAGTTTAAAAAATTAAAAAACACGCTTTAATAGAAAACTTAACTAAAAAGTAACAATTAATTTGAAATGTGTGAGTGTGTGTGAGTTTGAAATAAGAATGTAGTTATTAACAAGGAATATTTATTGTATTGTAAAAAAGCGCGGGATGCTTTTTAAGATATTTTCATAATGGCTCTACTTTTACCAATATCTGTCATTAAATATTTACAACAATTGACATCAAGCACATTTTACGATAAAATAAATATTTCTTGTTAATCACTCTATTCTTATTTCAAACTTATTTAAAATTATTTTCTACTTTTTAGTTTAGTTTTCTATTAAAGCGTATTTTTTAGTTTTTTAAACTATTATTTTTTTCCCTTCATTACAGTGCTCAGTTGAAAGGATTTGAATACCTGCTTTACAAATATAAATACAAATTTTAAAACCAACAACAGGCTCAAGGCCCAACAGGGTAGGTCGAGTAAAAAATCTAGATATATACAAGCATATAGAAATAGATTTGCATACACTAGTTAAAGGATCATACATGCAATATACAATAGGTACAGGATTACACATAATAATACAATACAATATAAAAAGTTGATACAGCGTTTGACAATCATATTGAAAAAATGCAATACGTAATGCAAGCTGACCAATTTTATAGAATCCAACACCACTCAAACATAAGTAACCATATATAGTAATTAAATAACCTATATTAAATATATACAAGGTTTGTAGCACAAAATATAAGTTACTTACCTATCCAGTATAAACCAATCAATGCCCATTAACGATCCCCCAGGGCATATCTAACTGTTTCTTAAAAATCTTTACGCTTGCGGAATTAACAACATTTGATGGCAAATCATTCCAATCATTGATTATCCTATTGTAAAAATAGTGTTTTCACCCTTCTCCCTAATAAATTGAGATTTTAACATTTTGCACCCATTTCCTCGTGTCCTATTTTAAGTGACAAATTCTAAACCCCTAACTTCACCATGTGCAATAATTTTAAACAACTGGAATAAATCCCCTCTTGCCCTTCTTTTCTGCAGTGTATACATGTTTAACCCTTGTAATCTTGTTTACTTGTATACTTGTTTAATCCAGTAACCTTGGTGATTCAAATAGAAAACCTGTGAGGTATGTAATACAAATTTAATTTTCCTTCTACTATTCTGTGTAAAGCTTGTCTTCGCAAAAAAAAATCGTCTTTTTCGAATTAATAATAAAACACATAATAAATTGTTAACTGAGGAAACAACATTTACCTTAGATATAGTCCAAAATTGACATCTTCAAAGTATTCGTTAACTTTAACATAAGACTTTCCAAAATTTATTAGATACTAATCTATGTAAATCTTATTTTCTAAAAATAATTCTTATTATTCTTATAAATAATAAAACACTTCATTCACGCAGAATAAAATGTTAACAGTGAAAACAACATAAACCAAATTTGTCATCTTCATAGTATTCGCTAACTTTAACACAAGAATTTACTAACTAGTTACAAGATTTTATTTCCCATGTTTTAAACTAGCTTATAAAATGAATATTATAAAGAAAACTTAATAAAATATTACACTCAGTTTCCATCTTCCAAAATAGATAAATTGAAACTTTTGGTGCTGCCATCTAGATTTCTAATATTAAGACATTTTCAGAAAGGGAAATTAGGAAATATAGTATTCCAAAGCAGTTAAAGTTCCAAAATTTTTACACCAGATTACTGTAACTGTAAATGGTTCGATACATTTTTTTTTTTTTTTTTACTTTAAAAAAAATTAACATCAATGGTTCCTGTTAATATTAATTTTGTATTTTAGTTTTAAGAAACAACTTTTTTGATTTATAAACTTTATAATTCAATATATACTTTGCGACTAGGAAAATTAAATTTTTTGACACGACACAGAAATACTTATAATAGTGCAGGCTTTCCAATTTGTATACTTTTCAAACATAAAATTCTTATTATTGGTGCGATTGAAATATTTAATTATAGGTAGACACAAGTGAATTTTTTTTTTAAATAAAAATTTGACTCTCAAAACCTATAACTTGTATTAAAATAATTTCTTAAGTAAAAATTCATACTATGCTTATTGTTAGATTAGAATTAAAAAAAAAAAAAAAAAAAAAAAAAAAAATTGACTCTCAAAACCTATAACTTGTATTCAAATAATTTCTTAAGTAAAAATTCATACTGTGCTTATTGTTAGATTTTTATTGAAAATTTAAATTAGATAACTAGAAATTTTTTGAAATGAAGAGAAATCAAATCAAACTTTTTAAGAATGATACTGCCAGTTAGAAATCATTCTAATTATTATTTGAAATAATGTACAATATAAAGAAAATTCACAAATCCCTCCTTATTATATTGCTGAATTGTAAATGGATCAATGCATGCCGGTAAAAAAATTCTTTCTTCCTGATGTTAGTAATTTTAAGTGGATGACATTTTGTGACAAGATAGATTTGTTTCTGAACCAGTATGGTTCTGCCATCTATCGACAATAAACAAAGAAATTAACCAAACTGTAATACTTTTCTTCAGATTGTTGGTGCTGCCATCTATAAGAAGTATAACGCATTTCATGTAATTAATCACATTGTAAAAATATAAGATTTAACAATTATTTACAAATTTAGCATCAAAACAAGTTTCCAATTCAACTCAAGATCAGAGGTGTAGTGTAAAATAAAAAGGTGTGGGAACGCTATGTCGCGTCGTTACAAACGTTTATTATTTTTTTTCTGTGAGGATGCGGGGGGAGGGGGGGGGGGGGCGGAGTAAAAATGACAACTAAGAATAAATAACTTTATTAATACTACTTTAGTAATTTCAAAACAAACTACATGCACCTGAAAAATACATATGTCAGTTCATTACTAATGAAGTAGCATTAAAACATTGAAAGACTGGGAGAGGGGAGGGGGAGTCTAATTCATCAATCGGATTGTTCATGGAATGGCCATGTGCGAGTTGCCGCGCCTCTTTCAAGTGTTTTGCAAATACTTGAACTTGCTTGCCCAACTCATCTATATCGATGGCTCAGCTCTGAAGTTGTGGATCGAAAACGAAGGCATAGTTCTCACAAAAGAACTTCTTAATTTCTTAGTTGATTTTCCGTTAAGTGCCTCGTACAGAAAAGAATAAAAAAATCAGGTGAGGGAACGCCGTTCCTCCTTCATAAAAGGTAAAGGATCGCCGTTCCCACGCGTTCCCGCTCCACTACACCCCTGCTCAAGATGAACTTCAACTAAAAAAGATCAGTTAATTTTCAATGGTGGTAATAATTCTAGTAAGTTCTATACATTATACTTGTAAGTTCTATACATAATTAAAAAGATTTTTTTTATAAAAAAAAATAACACCTGCCGTTCCTGTTAATTCGCAATGCGTTTTTTAGCAATGTGTGGTAACAGGAACAGCTGGTTGATTAAAAATCTGAAAATATGTGTTTCGAGTTCCATCTTTTTGGTAAGTTCTTGTGCGTAATAAAAAAAAAAAAAAAGAAATAATAATAAATATAATAAAAAAAACCATCGGCGGTTCTTGTAAATAATAATTTTGATATTTTAGTTTCAAGGAACCACTTTCTTGATTTTTAAACTTTATAATTCAATGTATACCTTCTAACTAGGACAATAAAATTTTTCAACTCACAAATGCTTATAATAGTGCAAGTTTTCAAATGTATTATTGGTAGTGTAACTGAAATATTTAGTTACAGGTGGACCAATTTACTAGAGGACACTTTTAAAATAAAAATTTGACTCTCAAAACCTATAACGGATTTAAATACCTTCTTCAGTAAAAATTCATACTATGCTTATTGTTAGATTTTTATTGAAAATTTAAATTAGATAACTTGAAAATTTGTGAAACGAAGAGAAATCATATTCAAACTTTTTAGGAAAGATATTGCCAATAAGAAATCATTCTAATTATTGTTATTATTGTTGTTAGTCATGCTTTGAACTTTATTCCATGCACTAAATATAATGAGTATTTATTCAACATTTTCTTACTTAGAAAACGTGAGAAAGTTTTAAGATATATTATTTTATAAATAATTTGAAAACAAGTATACCGATTTCAAGTCTAAAGGTCCAGCAGTAATATGATGATTAGAGATTTAAAAAGGTAATTGTCATTTAGTCACTTACTTTACTTTAAAATATATCAATAACATTTTGATTAAAATTATCAGTTTATTTTCTAGATAATCAATAATTCACTTTCCAGTAGTACTCATGGACAATCGTTAGACACACGAATGTTTATAGTAGAGAAGGTTTCAAATTTGTTTGGCTTATATAGAAAAAAAAAGTTCTTATTGGGTTTGTTACTTAAAAGTTTAGATATATGTGAACCTATACAAAGGGTATTTCTTATAAATTAAAAATTTTACTTTCAAAATCCGCATCTTGAATAACAGTAAAAATATCCATACGTATAAAAAATAGTTTACTGTATGAAATAATGAGCAATTTCAAGAAAATTCACCAATCCATCCTTATTATAATTTCGAATTGAATAATTTTAAGTGAGGACATTTTGGGGCAAGATAAATTCCTTTCTGAACCAGTATGGTTCTGCCATCTATCGACATTTAAACAAAGAAATTAGCCAAACTGCAATACTTTCATTCAGATTGTTCGTGCTGCCATCTATCTATAAGAGGTATAAAACATTTCACATAATCAATTACATAATAAAGAAATAAGATTTAACAATTATTTACAAATTTAGCATAGAAACAAGTTACCAATTCATCTAAAGATGCTCTTCAACTAAAAAAGATCAGTTAATTTCGAATAGTGGTAAAGAGTGTTGCATTTGTCATTTACTATTATATTTCTGAATTTTTAAAAAAAGTATACTTGTTCAAAATGGTAAAATGAAATATTAATTGTCCAATAGACTAAACAAATAAAGAAAAGTAAGCAAGGAATCAAAATTGGATTAAATTTAAAATCATATTAAAATTTAATTTTCTGCGATGCTGAAGATACTTTTTTTAAGTAGATTGATTGTTTTTATTAAGGCGTCTTCTCACTTAGGCACCTCGAAAATAGGCTATTTTCGCGATTTTTTTTCGAGGATTTTTGCAAACAATTATGGGATAAAATGGATCCTATATAATAAACACATCTTTCAAGTACAAGAAATTTTTTTATTTTTATTTTTTTGAACAATTATAATAAAACAGTAGCATCGAAAAACCCGTGTAGAAATGGCTTGTTGATAAAATTTCGGAAACTATCCGGTCGATTGTCATGAAATTTGAATGACATATTCTTCATAGTTATGGCTATAGCGCATATCATCAGATTTTTGAAATTTTGATTTGAAGTATTTTTTTTTTACAAAAAACTGCAAAAAAACGCGTTTTTTTTTTTTTTTTTTACTTTTTCGAAAAACGTGCGCCATTTTGTTATTTTCGCGAATATCAAAAATCTGATGATATGCGCTACAGCCATAACTATGAAGAATATGTCATTCAAATTTCATAACAATCGGCCGGATAGTTTCAGAAATTTCATCAACAAGCCACGAACATTACATTTCTACACGGGTTTTTCGATGCTACTGTTTTATTATAATAATTGTTCAAAAAAATAAAAAAATAAAAATTTCTTGTACTTGAAAGATGTGTTTATTATATAGGATCCATTTTATCCCATAATTGTTTGCAAAAATCCTCGAAAAAAAATCGCAAAAATAGCCTATTTTCGAGGTGCCTAACGTGAGAAGACGCCTTAAAAGAGATCGACAACCATAATAATCAATTTTAATATGTATAGCATATATGTTATGAAAATACTCTAAAATAATCAATCCTTGCTTTCTATAAAAACTCCTTAACAGAAATAACAAAAAAGGAACTAAAATAGTAAGTTCATTTCAAATACCATAGGAATATTTTGTAAATAGATGCATAATACATCGTTAAAAAATTGTATTGCCTATGATAATTTGTTGCATCGATTAAACTCACACTTCCTTAAAAACAAGGTGAAGATTACTAATGCTTTTAATGTGTACCATCAAAAAGCAATTATTTCTCTCAAATGAACAGTACAGTAGAAAATAAAGTTTCATTATGAATATTGATTTTTTTAGGGGAAATTAAATTTCTTAACTCAGAAGTTCTAAGTTTTAAAAGTTTTTTTAAGAAGTTTTAAAAACTCAGAAGTTCTAAACATGTCTCTATCAATGTTAATTTTTTAAAATATTCTTTAATTCTACTTCTTTTTAAATTGACAAGCGTATATACTTACTAAAAGAATTAATAACTAGACAAAAAATTATCATTAAAACAGGTCATTAGAAAAAATGACTGCCGTCCTTATTATACTGAATCCAATACCACCATGAGCAACGGGATGACTAAAGTTTTGCTTTATAAATCATTTATTAAAAATTTTCTTATGTATACCTGTCCTGCATTGGCCGCAGCAAAGAGAATTGACAGGGAAAATATATAAACAATTCAAAACAAATTTGCTGGAAAAATTGTCCACGCTCACTGGTATGAGCATATAAGGTTTATTTAGTGACATCTGGTCACAATTGACAGTTGTATTTTTACTATGTCGGGCAATCAGGATGAAAAATTACAAGTAGTGTCCTCTCCTACATTATAACCATCATAAGTTACAATCGTATTGTGAAGCAGAAGTTCAAAAGTTCCAGAACAATTTATGGTGGTCCATCATGGTGAATTATCATCAGCATTTTTGTGCAACATTTCATGAGTATATTTTTATTTTTTTAAATTATATTGTCTTAAACTTGTTTTACAGACCAAACAACTTTGCGAACTGTAATATTTTTAAAATCGAATTGATATTTAAAATATGCTATAATTATTTTTTGTGTCACATCTTTAAAAATGTCTCTCATCTTTTGATGTGCTACCATGCACTCTACTTTAATAAGGTGAACTGCTTAGCCTTCGCTGCCTTACATATTCTTTGCTCTGGTAAGTGAAAAATGTC
The DNA here is from genome assembly GCA_963978545.1 of Linyphia triangularis. NCBI lineage: Eukaryota > Metazoa > Arthropoda > Arachnida > Araneae > Linyphiidae > Linyphia > Linyphia triangularis. Next base: position 36,385,731 of record OZ021730.1, read on the forward strand.
TTATTCGCTTTTACTCTCTTATTTCTCTTTGGTTTGGGATAGCTGTGGGGTTAGAGCTCTGGCCTCGCATTCCAAAGGTGCAGGGTTAGAACCCTGGGTTAGGCATGGATGTTCGCTGTGAAACGGAATCCACGTCAAGCTGTAGGTACCTGCCTGATTAGCCGTTATTGTGCACAAGAATAAGTCATTGAGGGTACAAGCAAACAAATATCTATGGGTTAATTTGTTAGTGCACTCAACGACCTATACTTATGCAAAATAACAGCTATTCATGCCAGGACCTACAGCTTAACACGAATCCAAAGCACAGCGAACATCCATGACTAACCCGGGATCCGAACCCTGAACTTTTGGCATGTGAACCTTTAGCACTAACCACACAGCCATAAATTGGGTAAAACAATTCTCTCTTTAAACTAACTGCAATGAAGTAGTCCAACTTCTCAGGCAAGCACTGCACAATTTAACTATGATACCTTAACGAATCAGACACGGGCATTCTCCAGTAAGAGAACAATTTATGTCACAGCTACCTTGTAACTATATTATTGTCGATAAGTAATAAAATTGAGTTGAATTATTGATTTACACTCAAAACTACATTTTCAGCTATATGAACCCTATCATATTGAGTCCAACAAAATTTGATCACTACTAAATGCAACCAAAATAACCCTTCCTTCCATGGTCAATGTTATTATCTTTTCACTCAATAGACAGCATCCACTCATAGAAGGAAGCCACCTTGTTTATAAAATACAGTTAAATGTGCTTTAAAAAAAAAAAAAAAAAAAAATGAATAAATAAATAATTCAAAAGTTGTAAGTGAATACCGTTATGACGGTTCCCTCCTTTCCTACTATTTTAGCGGGATCTAATAAGATAATTTAGAAAACACCACTTTTAACACATAAAACTAAAATATAATGTAATGAAAATTCGAATTTTAGTACGAAATCACGTGTGTATTATATTATACACTGGAAAGAATAGATATTGTCCCTTTCTTCCCATTTCCCTCAGTTACACTTTACTTGCTTTATGTAGATTTAAAAAAACATTTGATATTTTGGTATCGCTTGATTTATTCGAAAATTTTACAGTGTTATATTAATAACTAGCTGCGTAGCGGAGACCCGTCGTTAATGTATAGGTCCCAGCTTTTGTCACTTCGGTCGCTGAAATGTGCAAGCATAAGCTCGCTTCACTCGATAAAAAAAAAAAAAAAAAAAAAATTGCTACGCAAACCATTAATATTGGAATCCCTTCCCCTGTCAAGAAACAAACGAAATTTCCTAGTTAATACAATAATACCTCCCCCCCCCCTAACCGCTCCTTTCTGATAATGATAACATATCAATCAATATTGCGTTTGTTAGAAGCAAAATTTAAAAAAAAAAAAAAAAAAAGATCAGAACTACTTATGCTCAAAATTTCAAAACTGCACACCTATTAAAAATCGCTTTGTAAAAAAAATTAATAAGAAAACTAAATAAAATGTAAACATTGTGTTTTTCAAAAGTAGTCAAATTAGAAAGTAATAACTACTTATTCGGTAATTTTCAGAGTCTACGCCTATTTGAAGTAGCTTTCTATAGATATTTTCCTTCTATTATATACCTTACACACAGACTTTTTGTTTTATTATTATAGGTAAATGCTAATATAAAATTCATTCAAATGAGATTGAATGTCACTTCCTTGAAAGCCGAAATTATTCACTTACAGGGAAATGCCCTAAAAATGTAATATTGTAATCAGTTATTAAACAATTCCACCAATTTTCGTCACTATACAATATTGCACTAATATTTATATAGATCGTTAAAAACAGAAAATTTTATCTATTTGGATTTAAATAAAATCCCTATATTAACCCAAAATATACCAATACTTCTGTTTCAACACAAAGCAAATTAATCGTCATTAAAAAATCATTTTACGATGTATATAGAGCAAAAAATGAACTAATTAATACAATTTGCTGTGTGAATACAATTTACTTTGTAAAACAAATGTATTTCGATCGATTTCAATAACGTTGAGTTGCGATATGATAACATACCTCTATAATCCAGAGTATTTAAAAAATGTCTTTCACCCCGCATAATAGTTTTACTGTTACATTTAAAGAATTTGAGATCCTCTTAAAAGATCATTAAAATTTATATTTCATTTGGTTAAATAACATAATGCGTCTGGAGTTTTCTTGCGGCATCCACATCAAAATCTAAAATATTTTAAAACATTGCATAATGCAATATGCTTATAAATCCATATATGATATATTAAACATATACATAGTAAAAACGTAACAACTACGTAGTAAAAATGTAACAACTACTTAGTAAAAATGTTTTACATATTTTTTAATTTTTTTTTTTATCATGAAGTGAAAAGTTATTATTGTCTTACAAAATTGTAAAAAACATCTTAGAACATTAAGTAAACATAAAAATACACGTCGAAAATCCTTTAATTTTAGTACCTGATTTTGAGTGTTAAAATTAGTTTAGTGTTAAAATTAGATATATACAAAAGAAATATTTTGTGGAAATTTGTAACATAGTATTATAACAAGTTTTTGAAAACTTGAACAATAAAGTAGTGTAACATATTTTCATATTGCAGAAAAGCTGCATAAATAAGAGATAATATAACAATCTTAATAGGTTTTCGTCAAACACTTCTGCTTTTCTAAACTGTTAACCACCAATACACTTTTATAGACATGTCGCAAGTTTTTATCTGCTAATGTATTCTACAATCTTGTGGAAATTAAATAACAATTTATTTATCAATAAAAATATCATTTTCTTTGAGAGTGTTGGAAACGTGTTACATTCACGTGAGTGATAACATCTAATCACTAAGAAAATTCTGCACGTGTTCAAGCTTAAAACACTGATGTGAAGGAGACAAATATTTGTTTAGAAATAATCAATGACTAGAATGTACGCAACCGAGGCCGTGCGCGAAAAACCAAGTATCTTGCTAGATGCTCAGTTTCATCTAGCAAGATACTTGGTTTTTCGCGCACGGCCTCAACGCAACGTGATTTCAAATATATTGCAAAACATTTTGTCTTTCTTAATACATAAAAATATTTGAAAATCATTACTTTTGAAAAATTATCTTTTATCGCGACACATCAGGGAACCAAGGGAAAAACTTTTTAAGTCCATTATTTAATGAAATTGGACGATTGGTCCTCTTGTCGCTATGAAAGTAACTTGAACACTATACGATTTCTATGCAGAAAATATGAAAAGCATTTCACATAAAATTAGTTAAAAAAACAACAACAATTAACATACCCTTTTTTTATTTGGTTGGTTAGATTTCTGGCGCAAGGGCTTTACGCGAGCCATACTGCGACGATTTTTTTTATGAGATGAGAACACTACACGTCAGTTTTTCATCTTAAAATTGATTCCCGTTGCCTAAAATTGGTGAACTTTTTAACAATTTAAAAGCTTTTATTAAGAAATAAAATATTTCACTAGAGAATAGATAAAATACAATAGTTATCAAATAAGACTTTAATTGTGATAATTTATATGTGTAATATATTTTAAGTTTAACAAAAAACTTATACACCATATTCATTGTTTATGAAATAAACAGTGCAGTGAAGCAAAAATTTTGCCATTAAAAATAATGTCAAGCCACATTTCTTAAAGGGCTCACCTATATGAAATTTTGAAAAAAATCAATTTTTTGTTATTGCCTATTTCGATAGTCTATACGTTTAAAAATACCATACTAAAATTTCAAATGAATATTTCAAATAGTTTTTGAGTTACAGTATGTGTGATTTTTATCTATTAAAAACAATGAAATCAATCATTTTATCTTTACGGTATACATATACATCAGGAATTGCGAAATTTGACTCAAATCTGCTCTCCCCCCCCCCCTAATTTATAACCATTAAAATGATACCACTTTCTTTCCGAGACTCAAATTAGTTTTCAAATTACAGTGGGTTTTGTTAACCTGTTTTGTTAACGTTCACTAGTGTCAAGGCCGAACTGGATTGTAACGAGCGCTAAGGCACTCTCCAGGCCAATTTTCAAAAGTCTATGGGTGCGAAGGAAACAAGTTGTTAGTTCCATTTTCTCCCACAAAACAAGGTGGCGCTGCAATCCAATCAGATTTGAAATTGCAATATAGTGATATTAACACACTTGCCGTAAATCAATCGGGCTGAAATTTGGCAGATAGATTTGATGTCAATGCAATGCATTCTATCAAATTTTGGGGGCATTTTATCAAATTTCACTCTCACTAAAAGGTCGCTTTTACTTACGCTTGTATCTTCAGATAGTAAAAAAAATATCTTGCCGTAAATCAATCGCCCTGAAATTTAACAGGTAGATTCGTTGTCATTAAAGTTGCATTATATCATGTTTCGGGAGGTGTTACTGTCACTAAAAGGTCTCTTTTACACACGCTTCTATCTTCAGTATACTAAAAAACCAACTTGCAGTCATCCAATCGTGCTGAAATTTGACAGGCAGATTCGTTGTCGATAAGGCAGATTCGTTGTCGTAGATCCGGATCCAAGGGGAATTCGCAAAATTTAACATCGGCTCTCTTTCCAGAGTATAAAGTACAATGTGGTACGCAACAATTCACCATGTTTGGTTTTAAATGATAATGAAATTAATAAATAAATGTAAATCTATGAGGATGACATCAATTCTATTTGCAAAAAATATTAGAAATTAAAAAAATTGAATCAAAAACTGCGATGAAATTTTTTTAGAACGCCATCTAAAATAAAAATACCCATGGCTGCCAACTCTGAAATCACGAGAATTGCCAACGACGACTTTTTAATTTAATTTTTATAATTTCTAATATTTTTTAAAAATACGACAAAGAATTCCAAACTCTGTTTCCATAAAGGGTAATGAAAATAAAATTCAAAAATAGGCCTTATTTTAAATAAACAACTTAATTCTAAAAATAGATATCAAAGTCTCATATTTGATGCGTAATAATAAAAAAAAAAGCAAAGAATTTTAAAATAAATGATAGTGTAGTGTGGCTTCTGACATATTTGCATGAAATATGAATAATAAATTGTCGCGAATGAACTGTGTATAAATTTATTTCATTCGTTAATATTATCGTTTCGCAATATTCGCCATGTTCTTTTTGCATTTTAAAAATAAAGTAATTTTGTCCTCTTAGTAACGTATTGGTTTTCGTATTTGACCAAGCAAAGAAAACACATGCTACTGTTTTGGTTGGAATGCAGCGCCACTAGTCCACTGCGGCTGTTTCCACTCTTTACTATTACTTGTCACGGCCTGGTTCAATCCAGTTCGGCCTTATTAGTGTAGTAAGCTTTAAACGCGTTTTCTGAAGAATGACATTTTGGTTTTATATGACTTTACGCCGACGGTCATTACTTAGTAACTGTCCGATTTACAAAATTCTCATTTCGTTTTGTAGATAATAGTTATAAATGTGTTTCCTATTGAAAATCTAATATATATTGTTAGAAACACATTTTTTAGGCATATTTTAATCATAATTTTTTTTGCTAAAAACTATGTATTTTTTTTAAACTTTTTATTTAAAAACTTTATTGAAGCCAAATTCAATATTCTCCCTAGAAACATGCCTCATTATAATATCTTTTATTTGCAATAAAAGTCTTACTTCTAAGTTAATTACAAGTTTATTTATTATGTTCTAATAATGTCCTAATTAGTCACATTAATTGCAATTAGCTGATTAAAAAATTAAAGGAAAAAAAAGTTTATATATAAAAATGCATCATTTTTAATTCTGATGTACTGCCAAAAAGTTTGAAATTATAACCAAAAAATTAAAGAAAATCATCTCAGTTGTATATGTATACCTTAAAAGCGTTTTTCTCCAAACTACATTTCTCAAATTTCCTTCAGTTGTAATTCAAAGGTCTCTTTGATTTTTTGATTCTTTGATCTCTTTGATTTTTTTTTCTGTTTATTTTGTATATATTTCTCTGTAAAATGACCCTCCAGTTTTTCGATTGTATAAAAAATTTAATTTTGTCGGGCCAAAAATCATCCAGTTTTTGAGCGAAATTCGTTACTTTTTGTCATAGCTCTGCCATTTTGTTAAATTTCAATTTTTTTCACAATCGTGGGTCATTGTATAGGCTATACCTTCTAGTTTAATAATATATATATATATATATATATATATATATTCAATTTCTTCCACAGTGAGGCCGCAATCACTGCAGCTGTGGAGGACCTTTTTTTTTTTTTTTAGTGACTTGAGAGATAGCAAATAACTCGCTGAAAATTAAATTTTTTCATTTGAAAATTTCGGTGTATATTTATTAGTTATGTATAAATATATCCTCAAAATTTTAAAACATTATATGCAGTAGTTTTCTTTAAAAAAATATTCCCAAAATCCAATTTTTTTTAAGGCGGCCACACTAGGGTGCCCAATAATAGCGATTATTCATACTAATTCATTATGAATTATACATACTATTCATACTAATTCAGTGCGTTAAATAATCGACTATATAAAGGAATTTACTTATCTATTCATTTACTACTACTGAAGAGGCATACTTTTATATTCCATATTAAAATAAGGAAATGTCTTTGAATATTCTGGATACAAGTGAAGTGTACTTTTTATGAGGCGTTGAGTTCTGGAAAGGACTATCCTACAATTTGATTTTTGTTATTTCTACCCCGTTTTGTATTCATGCCTGACAGCTGTGGAGTTAGCGCAATGGCCTCGCATGCCAAAGGTGCCGGGTTCGAATCCTGGAATTAGTCATAGATGTTCGTTGTGTTTCGGAATCCACGTTGAGCTGTAGGTCCCGGCCTGGTTAGCCGTTATTGTGCACAAAAATAGGTCGTTGAGCGTACAAACCAAAACCTCTATTCATGCCAGAAGTGACCGAATGTAGTTAATATAATAGTCGTTCGATAAACGAGATTGGGTCCGTCATGGCATGAACGATTTTGGAAAATCTGGGTAGAAACAGCAAAAATTAAATTGTGGGATCGTTCGTTCAGGCGCTCAAAGCCTTATATTAAGTATTTATCTAACTGAATTTACTCTAATTGAAATATTTTAATTAATACTTTATTACTTTATTCAACCAAGACAACATGTATACAGTTTTCTTTGAAAAGGTTATATTCAGGGGTGTAGTGAGGCCGATACGAAGTACCAGTGCTTTTTTGAGTACCGGCTTAGTTTTTACTTTTCGGATACCTTTTTCGAAGGCTTTTTGGAGATTTATTGTTTTTTTTATTTATTTTATAAATAAACTACTATAAAAAACCAATTTCTGTTATATTCTGCTGCGGCTCTTTCTGGCATAAATATCTATTTTAAACTGTGAATATCTGACGTTGATTTGATAGTATTGTCCTCCAAAAATTGAGAATGGGGAAGGTTAGAACGCCTAAAATTAGTGCTTTATTATCAAGAGGGAACAACGCAATCGAGAACAACGCAGAAGCGCTGACGACTCAATAAAATCCGTCTGTGAAAATTTTCATAATTTTTTTTCAAAAAAGTTTTAGAGGACTGATTTTCTACCAGTTTTTTTTTTTTATAATTTTTTACATACATAAATAATATATATATTTTACATAGTTAATTTGATATAAATAAGTGAGAAAAAGAATACGTAAATTTAGAATATTAACTTTTTTTTATATGGTAAATTTGTAAAATATGGAGAATTTACAATTTATTATTTAAAAAATCACATACTACAGTTTGATCTACCTCCACGATCGAAACACTTCAACCCTGGTTATATCTATCTAACTTGTATTTTATGAAGAGAATACTATTTAACTACAAACCCTAATTAACTCAAAGCTGCATTAAGTACCATTGCTATAGAAAAATAGATTTTTCAAGACAATTAATTAGAAACGGCCTACGAATCAGTGTTTACAAAAGTCCAATATCCTAACCCATTCCACCCTAAAATCCAAGTACTTAAAGATAGTTCCTGGCTTAAGTAAATCATGGAGCTTAACACCGAGCACTGCCATCTGTAACTAGGGATATCCATCGAACTGTTAATTGCACCATCTTTTCTTTAACAGCGCCCCTGTGATATCCTTGCAGCCCCGGGCAAAGTAAGAGTGGTTGCGAGCCCATTAACAAAGGAGTCAGGCCACCTTACATCAAAGCTATACACTTGCTAATGGAATGAGGAGGCTTTCATTAAGAATTGACTGGAATTGACTATAGATGGAAATTGAGTAAAAGGCAGATTCAAAAGTATTTGATTCTTTAGGACCCATATTAGTTGAAAGTTTTTAATGGTTAACTAATAGCGACATAAAGTATTTTCAGATTTGCAGTTAATGGGTGTCAATTGTTAATTTGGTGATGTTTGGAATGCGTTTTTGACTGCACTCAAAAAGCAGATAAACTTAAATGATAGTATACCGTATTATTTATTTCTGATAGTAACTTTGCAGCAGTTTTCCAGTTACCTCTAGAATTCTTAAGAAAAGAAGTGTTCTTGAAAGTAGAAGGTTTATTAGTTCGATATCCATACTTTTTTTGACTCATTTTTCTTAATATTGTTACGAATTTCTGTATATTTGTAAATATTTCGTAGTATTAATTATGTAACAAGGAAAATTTATGTACATTTCGCGTAAGGCAGTGCATAAGGAGTTTGCCTTTACTTCGCTTTCCTGCAATGCGTCTCTTAATGCTTGAAAACGAGTTTTACAGAGATAATGCTGGAAAACGAGTTTTACAAGGAGAAAGCCATTTAACATAATAGTTAATGGCAATCTTCCCAAACTTGGCAACCATTTGGCGACACTTTCGGTCCCCATGTACATGTATAGGGCCTTCGACTGCGATCTGGAAAATTCTCCAAATTTCTATCTCTAGAAGATTCGCGAAGGAAGCTTTCCTATATAAGGCCAATAGAGAGTTGAGTTTCGGAGTGAGTTACTTAGTTGTCTCTCAGCGAGCATTCAGAGTAGTTCCGAAAGTGAATTGTATTGCATTGTCTTTTGCGTTGATTTTAGCAGTTGTGTATCTAGTTTTTAACTGCTGTTTGTGCTCCATTGTTGTGTAAAGAGCTGTATAGAGTCTATTAGAACGGGAAGTTCTGGAGTTGTTAAAGAATCTGCGAAGAGTTATATCGGAATAAATTTCTTCAAGCTTTAATCTGCTTTGGCTTCAAGTCTTTCAAACCCATCCACGCAACAATATATTAAATCGAAACAAAACCATAGAGTTGCTATAAAGACGTAATTACTTTTGAAACGAAATTATCCCAATGGTAATAGGAAAACAGTAGTACTAAGATTAAGAAAACAAAATATGTTCAAACGCTAAACTAATGCTTACTAAATTACTAAAAAAATTAACACAGGTATATGGGATAAAAGGAGAGGGATTTAACCTTGATTTATGACTTAAGCTTAAAATCAAAATACAACTTACATGGTCTATGTGTTTTTATCACAAAGTACATGGGATAAGGCCTTTTATGCAGCTATTTAATTTAAGGAACATATACTCTTTTTTTTTTTTTTTTTTTTTTTTTTTTTTTTAGAGTTGAAAATATGAGCACTGAAAATACGAATTTGTGCACTGTTAAGATTAAGGTACAACTCATGGTATATATATGAGCATATCTATTCAACTCAAAAAAATTATAGAATAAATGTTCATGAAATTAAATAGCTGCATAAAATGTGTGTTTCACAATCACTCTACTCTCAAAAAGTGACTGTATGGGCAGCCGTTTAAAGAAGAGGTGTTATTGGCCCCTTTTTTCTATGTGATACGATGACTTCCAAACAATATAATGAAATTTGGCACGATTTTGTGGCCAATGAAAACATATTTGTCGAAACATCCGCGAAATCCTGATTCATGCAAGATAGTGCGAGGCCTCATCGTACTGCTGACGGTTTCCGTTTCTTAAAGGAATAATTTGATGACCGTGTAATTGCTTTAAATTACCCATGCTTCACAGGAAAGGGACTAGCCATCGTATTCACCAGATTTGAATCCATGCAATTTGTTCCTTTAAAGTCAGTTGAAGGATGCTGTTTACCAGAAAAATCCCCGAACACTCGAGGAACTCGAAGAAAAAAACCAGTGATGAATGTGTAGCCATTTCTTTGGCCATTTTACAGAAAATGTCTGCTTATTTTGTCCTCCGATTACAACATGTGATTGCGATAAATGGTAGACATTTTGAAAATATTGTAATGGGATTTTCATTTTTTAAAGAATATAAAAAAAAATATGTGATGTAATTTTCAATTATTTTTCTTTAATTTACAGGTTTACTATTTACAGCGCTGTCTGTTAGCAACTTTTTGAAATAAAACCAGGAACTCGGGAATTTTTTTTTTATGACCTGTCACATGAATTAGCTGCAAGAACTTTTTTTTTTTTTTTTTTTTTTTTTTACCTTAACAGTTTTCCTTTCTTTCTAACATTTCTAACAGTGGGATATAAATGAATTGAGTAATATTCATGTCAATTATTGTCATATTTTTTTTATTTTTGTATACCTTTGTATTACCACCACTCTCTACAGAAAGATATGACATAATTTTGTGCTAGCCTTGATGCTACTGCATCGTGATAGATGTAAATAAAACATTTGCTTTTATCGCAAATGTTGCGTGATCGTCTAATTTCTTAGAATTGTTCTTAATGTTTAGATGTTCAATAACTCAGATGAACATTAGCTCATCTGAGTTAGTTCATCAAGTAAACACTAAGCAGATTGTATTTTCTTAATCTTAGTTCCACTAAGAAATAACTACATGTCTTTTATTGTGAAGCCAATGGTGTGGTAGCTTCATTTTGTGAGTATCTTTTGTAACACCTCTCTGTTTTGATCAACTATTACTTAGACGCATTTTTGCAGTTGTAAGCAGGGTTGTAGTGCTGAAAAAAAAATTGCCTGTACACATGCTTTCCGATCGTTGTGGTAACCCCAACTGTAGTTGGGACATTTTAATTATTAAATAAAAATTTACAATATTATACACAATTTACCACACACAAAAAAAGCTAAATACTCCTAATTTACATATTTGTTTCCTAACTAACTTATATCACAATACATGCATAAATATTTATGAGTTATATTAATTAGCTCTAAAAAGTGGCGCACTACATCCTGGGTTGTAAATGTATATTTACGTCCACAAATTTCTTGAGACTGTCAGGATATTCTGCAGTGTATAATTTTTTAAGGGGGATTAAATATACCATTATTATTTCCTGCTAATATAAATTACGTGATTACTCGATGTCTGCTACAAAAACGATTCAGTTCAATCCACGCGCTTTAGCTATAAGTATTATTTGACCGAAGATGTGTCGATGATAGTGGGATTACGCGTAAGTCATATAATTTTCGGAATGAACATAGTCTTGTAGTTGATAATATGAATTTTGAACCTTCCTTTTGAGCATTTTGAATTGAGAAACATCGTCCTCGTTCTGGAGCAAACTATTTCGAACATTTTTTTCTCTTATACCATTCCCCTTCCCTTTTGTTCGCGAATATTCAAATCTAATTTTAAGTCACTTTGACGAGTATATCTCTCTTTACAGATTTTTTAAAGTTGAGTAAATTATATTCTCACTGGGTACTTATAATTCAAGTTCATCTTTCAAAAAGCTTGATTTGAAAAGAATAGCATTTTTTGAATGCCAAATCAACAAGCGATATTATGGCATAAGACAAAAAAAAAATGTTCGAAATGGCTTTTTTTTCTTATGCTAAATCGTTTCCCCATCTTCGAAAATATGCATGTTGGTCTTTAAAACTAGTGGATTTTTTACAGATTTTTTTCTTTTTTCTTATTTGTTATAATTATAGTTTGTACTCATACAATACGCATGCAAAATTTTAAAACTGTATCTACGTTTTTTAATGAGTTATTTGATATTTTATACTAAGTGATAGGATGACACTCATAAGAAATGGAAACTTTAAATTGATTTTTCTCTCTGTTTGTTTTTTGTTGATATTAGGCTTTTGAAACGCTAAGGATTTTTTTCTAATTGATGGAGATACCTTAAATTTTTAGAACATGTTGTAAAATAGATTTATTTCATAAATTGGCATTCTAATTAACAAAATACGTTGAGGTTTCAAACCTTTTTTTAGCAATAAAACAAAATTATTGCAGATTTATAGAACTATTTTTTGTTAATATGAATGAACATTTATATTATAATGAGTTACTACGAGTATTCCAGATTTTAGAACTAATTCTTGTACAATACAGTTAAAAAAAAATGTTAGAAAAATTCTGTAAAAAATGTATAGTTTTAAGAAAAGCCTTAGCATTTTAAGAAATGTGAAACTTTTTTGAATTTTTTATCAAAATTTAAAAAAAAAAGTGTTTACATATTTTTGTGAAATATTATTCCTTTATATAATATCAAATAAGTGTCACCTATTATTTTTTTAAATTTAAAAATTCAATAATAATAAAAAAAAAAGAAAAAAAAAGTTTAGATGGTAGAGTGTACCCTATAAAGCTGAACTTCAGTTGAGCCGTTGAGCGCCAGAGCGGACCATCCCACAATTTGATTTCAGCTGTTTCTACCACGGTATTTCGAAACCATTCCCGCCAGAACGGATCACATGTAGTTCAAGTAATGGCCAACTTTGCTCCAGTGGTAAATTTTTCAATTATAAGCACCCTGTACTTTAGATTTTATTATTTTGAATATGATTCATTCGATTTAAATATTACAAACCCTGTTGCGGTTTTAAATCTTACCTTTAACTTACAATAGTGTGGCATGCAAATACGCACCTCCACAGTGACGATGGACTATGGTTTAAAACAATCATATCTGAATTGCATCTCTCTCTCTCTCTCTCTCTCTCTCTCTCTCTCTCTCTCTCTCTCTCTCTCTCTCTCTCTCTCTCTCTATATATATATATATATATATATATATATATATATATATATATATATATATATATATATATATATATATATATATATATATATATATATATATATATATATATATATATATATATATATATATATATATATATATATATATATATATATCTTCCTTCCCAGGCGCTTTGGTCTGGGTGCACTGGTGCAACTTATTTAATTTTTAATGAAGGAATAAAGTTATGTTACGAAATGAGTATACTTATTTTGCGGCAGTTTATCAAGTCACCAAACTTTTAATCTAATTAGTTTTATTGCGAATTGTCTTTCCAAAGTATATCTTAATTTGAGTATATCTTAATGTATACGCATTTTTTTCTGCTTTTTTATTCAGAGTGATAATATTTTGTATAAATTATGCTTCGGACAAAAAAGTGGAAATTTAAACTAGGATAAATGTAGTTGCTTATTTATTGATAGAATATTCATATTATGGAAACCTTTTAATGAATTTTGAATTTATTTTATTTGAATCAGAAGTTTAGAGGTAATATAAATAACTATTTATCTATATATGCGAACACTTATCTTCTTTACCCTGTATATCTATCGGTAATAATAAGTTTACAATTACTACTTTGAAATTCTTAAACCTACGACGCAACAACAATGTGTCTAATGTAATAAAACTGCACATAAGATCCAGGTTTGTCCCCTTGTAAAGACATCTTTTGATTCCAAGTTTTCAAACGTAATTCGGCCATTTTCATTTGAAACCTAAAAACTATTGCAATGTCCCTATTTATTCCATAAAACTCATTGTATTTTTAATATGAAACGATTATTACTTTCCGCAGCTGTATATTAACATACTATAAAAAGCCTTTTCCAGAAGAACAATTCAAATTCACAAAAAAAAAAAAAAAAGCTATCTATAAGGAAATGAATTAGCTTGTCGATGTCAAATTTCTTGGATAGCCATCTCAACCAAGATATATCTTTGAAAAAACTCACTCAAACATACTGAAACCCATTAAGAGCGATGTAGCAATCTCAAACAAAAGGTTACACCAATACCACACGAAGTAAAATCGTCATTAAAGGATGATTAAGAAAGGCTTAGCAAATAATGCTTCTTGACAAGTGAAATTAATGACTGCAACTTTCATTCACTGTTCTTGTCCCTCCAATGCCTTCCCATTGTCGACCATGGCCTTAACGATGTAGGGTTTTCTAACTTTCGGATTGAAAACATCGCTTAACGATGTTTGGAAAAGAGTGATGGGGATTATAAGTAGTTTTCTTTCATAGCGGCATTTTTCTTTTATTAATTTATTGATGATATCAGGGTTGAAGAGCTGTTAAATGTCTTGTTCAGGAATCTTTTGTGTAGACTTGTTACTTTAGTTCTACCATTTCTCAATAATACTTAGCAATCCTCAAAGCCAAGAGGGTTTAATTCAGATATGCATTTTTAACGGGAAAAGCTTAGACACTAACCAAGATAATAGAAATTTTTGAATGGCTCCAATGTAGTAGTAGTGATCTGATTGTATCTGATAAGAAACTAAAAATACGATCATTATGATTTCTTTGAATAAAAAGATTTTGCCACATTGCAAACTTTTTATTTTCCTTCATTTTCAAATATGTAAAATAACTTAAATACTAGAAACAAAATTGCACTCTTAAAATTATTTTAATGTACTATTGAGAAGTGGAGATTACTATTGCAGACAGTTATTGTATAATTTCCTTGTTTTCTAAATAACTATTTTTGTATTCAATTAAAAAAACTTGTGCGGTTCATCTCGTGCATTACGTCTTTCTATACTTCCTACACCTACACTGAAAAATTTTCGTTTTAAATAATTCAAATTGTATATTTTAATAAATTCTTGAGTTAATATTTATGGGTAGCTTTGCGCAAAGTAAAAAACCACTTTGATACATTAAATAGATTTAAATTCTTGTCATATACACAATGTTAAATTAATATATTTTTTAATCTTTGGATATAAGTAAGGTATACATATACAATTGAGATGATTTTCTTTAACTCTTATGTTATAATTTTAAATTTTTCGACAGTATATCAGAATTAAAAATGATGCATTTTTATATATAAACTTTTTTTTCCGTTAATTTTTAAATTAGCTCTTAGCAATTAAAATGACTAATTAGGACATTACTAGAACAGACATAAATAAACTTGTAATTAACTTAGAGATGTGTGAAAATTTTGAGAGAGAAGCACAACTTTCTACTTCTTAAAAATGCATAGTAATTTTATTAAAAACCATAACATAGAAAATTAAGTAATTCATCCTTCCTTGATGATGTTTAAATTTATACTCGAATGAAAATTAAAAAAATGGCGTAATGCAATGCAAACCCAAACACAACAGCTTAATACTAATAAATGATCTTAGCTTTAATTACATTATGTCTTCTTTTTGGTTAGGGTGCCATTTTAATTGTCCCTTAGCCCTGACCAAACTTTAGTTTTAAAGTTTTTGAAAATAAAAAAAAAAATAAAAAAAATTGAAAAAACACATGAAACTACAAAACGATCATCAAAAAACTAAAAATGTTTCAAAACATCGATATATCGGTGACTTTTATCAATATTTTTTATCGATATTCAAAAAAAAATAAAAAAATATCGTCGACCTCTTTTCAAAACTACTCTCTAAAAAGCTCACCAATTTGTAAGTAACACAGATCACATTAATTCAAGATTGAAGTTCCAGATGGTAATAAATTAAATACTGGCAATAATCGGGTAAGCAATTGCATCGTAAAAATTCTCAAGGGTATAAGGTCTCGTGTACAATACGAAAGGTGTGCGACTCGCGGCAGACCGAGAGAACGATAGGGTGGAGGTTGTTCGGTATTTTACATCAGTTCATAACGTGATTTCATCCAGTGAACTAGCTGAGCACTTCATTTTGTGTAAGGTTAAGAGGGTCCGGGACTCAAAATTTTAAAAATCTCAAAAAAAAGTTTTATTATTGTAAAAAATAATGCAAATATTTTTAAACAAAATGGCATAAAAATTTTGCTTCTATCTTTAGTAGAACTTGAAATATTTAAGTTTTTGTTACATGACAACTGTATCTCAGACATGTTATCTGGAAACTTTGAAACTGTTTTTCTCTCTGATGGCTTTTTGTCCCTTTTTGGAGTTTATATTGATATAACTTAAAAAGTACTTGATATAAATCTATGAAACTTTCTCCAATTATTTTTCATATATATTTCTTTAATTTTTCTTCATGAATTATGTTTTTTTATTTAACTTTAAAAAAAAAAAAGCTTTTGGAGCTTATCATACTATGGATTTAATACAGTTTTTGTACAAAATATTTTTTCTAATTTTTTCTTATTACTTTATTGAAAAATCATGAAGACAATTTTTGAAATGAATTATAAGAAGTAGTTTTATTTAAAATTGAAGTGATTTTTTAAAAAAGTTTTTTAGATATATCAAATTTAGGAAATATCGACATTTTGAAGTTTTTTAATTAAAAAAATATATATTTTTAAAATTTTGAATTTAAAATAGTTTTTAAAGTTTTAAAGCATTATACATTACTGCATAAAAAATAAAAATACTAATTCTAAAAATAAAGATTTTAGTATTTTGAGTAATAGATCCCCGTAATATATCCCTCCCCTCAGAAAAAAATGAATATATACTAACTTTATACATCGCCACATGAATATATAATTGTGATCCTGTTTGTAAGACATCTGTATTAGTTTAGCAATGCTAATAAATCAAAGTATTTGCTGGATTTAAGAAAAAAATGTGTACTGAGTTTAATTTGTGAAGTGACTTTTAATATGAAATACACATTTCAATTTCTTTCCATTTTTCAAAAACAATTCATTAAAATTAACTAATTAAGGGTTTACTAATGTGTAAAAGATGAAATGATTGATATATCTGTATATAATTGTGTGAGTTTACTAAAAACATACTTAAAAGATAAAAGCAACTTCTTGCTTTGTATCAAAGTTTTCGGATTGTAAATTCCTGGCAAGCTCATAATTGGTTTCTGCTTTGCAAGTCACTTCAACTACCACAATACTAGAAAGTAATAGTATGTTGCAATTGATTACCTAATTTGTTGCCTGTTTGACAAATAGTTTGGCTGCTGACTAATTTGGTGGCTAGTTGCTAAAATATATCAATCTGGTGTTGATTAAGCTTTCGCCGCCTTGAAATCAAAATCAATGATTGCTCATACACAACTTTCAGATATATGTGTTTGAAAAGTGAACGCAGCTTGTTTTAATTTGTCTGGGGAAATTCCAATCTTAAGTAGTGAATACAAAGTCCTCGTCAAATACAAGGAATGCATGCCTGAAAACACTTATATACAAAAGCTAATAATATAACTCATAAAAAACAAGTTTTTAATATAAAACCATATATTTATTTCTCCTTCTTATGCTCAATTGCAACTTATTGAGATAAGATCCAGTTTTCATAGTGCTTGACCACTAAGAACAAAAGATTCATTCCGAATTATTTACTAACTTCTTTTTGTCCCCAAAAACTTTTTGCATTTTTGCAATGCACTTTTTATCCACGATGAGTGTCTATACGTCAAGCTCGATTGGATAACGGGAAGTGTGTGAGTTAGCCCACCGAAAAGTTTGCATTATCGACCTTAAAAGAAATTTTCAGTCATTAAATATCGCTAAATTAAACATGTTTGAATGGATAATTCCCGCATTTTTTTTTTATATTTCTTTATTCAATTCTAAATGTTTCGAAAAGGCCATAAACATAAAAATTTCTGCTCAATGCTCTTTTTTTTTTTTTTTTTTAATTTGCGATCAAAATTACCTTATTAGGGGTTGGCGAGAAAACAACCCATTTCGTTGGCATTGAACGTGACGTAAAGATATCTCAAACATAGTGGCTTGGAGTGCCCAGACAGGAGAACTCGCCCAGAAGGGCTTAGAGCTTTTTGTTTCTCCGGCCGGGTGAAAAGTGACACCACCAGCACGAGAGGAAGTCCCCCGAGCGCCCTACCGGATCAGATTTATTTAAAATTCATTAGGTGATTTTTACATGGGGGGGTTTATATATATAATAAAATAAGTATATGAATTTAAAAAAATTAAGAACAGATATTAAATAGTATATAGAATTACAATGGTGGTGGGTTAAATGTATAAAAGGATAAAATTTCAAAAGGATTGGCAACGTCTTCTTTCTAATAAAACACTATAACATGAAAAAAAAAACAATATAAAAAAAGAAAACAAAAGGACAATACACAAAAAATTAAAACTTCAAACATAGATTAAGACCAAAATAAATTAATTAACCAAGAACATAATATTAGTTAAAATTCCTGTAATCATGGATCAAAATCCAAAACATAAGAAATAGAAGTGGCAAAGCCAGAGATTAATATATTGTCAAAGAAATTCAGAACTTATAAATCCATAAATCCATATTTATATTTATATTTATATCTATATCTATATTTATATTTATTTATATCTATATCTATATCCATATCCATAAATTTATAAACACTTAAAAAATATTTTGCAGAAATTATTTAAATCGTAAAACAAGGTTTATGAACAAATCTTATATTTAATCAATAACATTTCAGAGAAAATAAAAGTAGAACAAATCAATCTTCCAACAAATTAATTAATCAAGAAAGCCATTTAAATTTCCATACCAATATAAGGAAAGAAAATCCAAAATAAACAAGATAAACATTAATTAACAAACAGGCAAAATTCATACACAACAATTTTTCAAATCGTTAAACTAAATCCAGGAACAAACAGCGTATAGAAAAAAGGGGAGTCTCCCAGCAATCCAGTAAAAAGGCAAGATAATAAAGGTGATAATATCCCTATTATATTAAATAACCAAAGGACGATGCACAAAGGGTAAAAATACACAAAAGTTAAATTATCTAGGTCAAGTTCAGGTGACTCTAGCCCATTGTGCAAACCGTGGAAATTTAAAGTAAACCAAAACTGTGAGAATTTAATGCACAAAAAAAAAAAAAAAAAAAAAAAAAAAACATAGTGGCTTGAAATGCAGAAGCGGAAACCATATTTGAAAGTTTCTCGCAAATCACGCTAACAACCTGTACGGAATGTGGCAATGATCTACCAACGCCAACTTTGCTAACTATTATTATTTGGCAGAAACCTCACGATAACCATAGAAACGCAGGGATCTCTTTACGTCACGAATTTTGTTGACGGTTTTGATAGGATTGGTTTTGGCTGGGTTTTGGGGCATTTTCTTTTCTTAATATTTAAATAACTAATTTTTTTAAAGAACTTTTGTTTAAATATTTGGAATCAGAAAAAAATTCCTCATAAACATGTACTAATTTCACTCATTTTTAAAAAATGTGGGAATTGTCCATTAGGCTTGGTTTCTGTATAATGTAGAACGTGACTAAAAGCTGATATGTCTAACGTTAGGCAACAGAAGCGTGCATAAAAGGAACTTTTGCGGGACAGTTCCAAAACTTGATAGAAAGTATTGTCATCGACAACGAGTGTACAAGTCAAGTTTTAAAGTTTCAGTTCAATTGGAAAAGGCGAAGCTGTATATTAGTAATCCCAAGCGCCAATTGAAGAGTGTGTATAAACGGCTTTTTAGTGATGGGTACAGCCTCCAAAACTTGATAAAATACAATCTTATCAACAACGAATCTGTATGAGAAATTTCAGCTGGATTGAATTAAGGCAAGTTTGTGTTAAAGTCAAGTTGTATTTTTATTTAATTTAATATAGTTTGCACAGTGAGTTTGATTCTAGTTTTTAGTTCTGTAAGTGACAATTATGGTTGTTGTAATGGTACAAAGTACTTATGTTTTTATGATTTCATTTGTAATTCTCAAAGTGTTTTTAAATAATAATGTGTGGTAAATTTTAAGAAGATTAATCTATAAATTAAAAAGATTAATCTATAATTTTTCAGCAGTGCTGTTGGTTTATTCCACCTGCAGAAGTTGGTTTATTTCGATTCCAAAGCGATAATAGAAATGTGTTTAAAAACAACAACTTAGTAACAGCCCCCAAAGTTTGATAAAATGCATTATCATCGACATCGAATCGAATCTATCTGTCAAGATTCAGGTCGATTGGATGACGGTTAGTGAACTAATTAAGCCTCCACGTATTTCACCAGCAGGCACACAAAATCGAAGTCAACATACAGGATTTAAGTTGGTTGTTTTCAGATTATCTGGCGCCGTCAGCAACACGAGGGCTAAATGCGCCGAAACATTCGTCATTCAACAAGCCAACATACATTTACAAACACCCATGCCTTACACGGGACTCGAACCCGCAAACCATAAAGGATTTAAGAATGAATAACATACAAAACGAGACGGAAATATTTTGTGTCATCTTACATTTAAATTGGATTATAAATTATTTTTCAGGATAGCATAAGAGATGTCTTGCGAAAAGATTTATTTAAATTTTCCAAAATTCAATGTTAGAACATGGCATTTTTAATTTAAAGAATGCACGAGAAAATTTCCTTCATAGCTTTTCAAATTATAGTCAATGCCACATTGTTATATTCTAGAAATAATGCATTCCCTGCCATAAATACACGACATTTTACATCTTTTAAATCAAACCCATCCCTTCCACGAAAGTTTTATTTTGACTTTATTCTTACCCTAAACAACCACACTGCCGCCTTACGGCCGACTGCGCAATTTTTCACTGAAACCGCTCTCCCAAAGACGGCTCAACAAAGAACCTCTAATTACGCAGCACACTCAGAAAATCGAGCTCTGGAAAACGGCGATACCAGAACATAAAACAGAACATACTCGTTAAGTTCAAATTTTAATATCCACCTTTAATCACAGATTTTTCCAAAACAACAACGGGGAATAGGGGGGGGGGGGGATGTTGCGAAACGTCTATAAAAACAACTATTCTAATCTCTTGAACAGAGTTGGACCATAAAACCTACAGAGTTTTTTTTTTTTTTCTGTTGGCACCCGCACTTCAGTGAGCGTACTTTCATTACGTGTGTAACGTGTTGGCTGGGGCTTCGAAATGCCCCATGTTACAGCCCCGCGGGGCGCTAGCTACGTCACGCCACAATAAGCAGTTACGCCACGGTGATTTTAAAGTCCACTTCTGGGTTGTTTCCATTTGTAAAAAGGACCATTTGGCGATGCGCTATAAAATTTCTTTTCCTTCGTTGGACTCTCGACCATCGGCGTTTTAGTGGGACTTTTTTTGTTTGTATATCTGTAGAGAGTTTTAGGGAATATTTCTGTTTAGGGAATATGTGTAGGGGAGGTCATGAGTTTTGGGATTTCAGAAGTGTGTAAAGGGGATTGTAGGTTTTATTGGTATTGTTTCGGTTGTTGTGTGATATGATGTTTGTATGATAGCAATATTAAAAAGCTTCTGGAATCTGTAACTCAACTATATGCTAATTATTAAATTCAATAGTATATTTTCAAAGTGTTTCCCAAAGAATAGGATTTATCCGATATTATACGGAGTTGCAAGAGAATATGTGGTTGAAAATTCCTATGTAAAAAGCACGTGTGTGTTTTGTTGCTTTTAAGTGAGTTTAACAATTTTATTTACTTTGCGATAAATTATCTGGTAACTTAAGTTTTTGTAGGTGAGATATCTATACTCTAAAAATTGTTGGTATTTGTATTTCGAACGATACATGTCCCGAAATGCTGTTGAAGTGCTTCTAGTAAAAAGGTGTCTGGCAGTGGACTTGGCCAATCCACTGCAGTATATGCAGTAATCATTCATTAGAGCTTGTTGAGTTTGGGTTTTGTATTTTGCCGTAGAAGTGGGCGATTAATGTATTTTTATCATCGAATAAAATAGTATAGAAACATTATATCTGAAGTTATAAAGAAGAATACTTCTAATATATTAGTTAAAAACCTTTAATTTTATTTTATATATTTGTTCATCAGATATCTGAAACTAATGCACTTAAGCCAAATGCATCAGATATCTGTAATGTGGGTGCTGGCATGGTTATATTGGCAGTGTAGGGAAGATCCTATGCAAGGGGAAGATGGGGGGGGGGGGGGGCAAAGCGGTAAAACCCTGTATTAAAACCTTTTTTATTTTTCTTCTTTTTAAAAAAAAAAATATATATATAATTAGATGATCAACTAAAATATTATTAGTTACGGATTAATTTTCCGTTCAAATAAATAATTTAAACCTCATAAAGTATTTAATTCTTCTCTGAATCATACCACTTTTCTCCACTTAGTTCTAATTCTCAAAATGCAAGGAAGAATAACTCCTCTATGACCACCCCTGGCGGAGCTTGTGCCTAATAGCGAAAATTCCACTAGCTGCTTTAGTCAAAACACTTAAGTCACTAGAAACTAAAATTTCATTCCTTAGCAGAGTTCAGATATAGAAGAAAGTAATTTATACCATCGAAATCATTCACACGAGTTTTACATCGATTTTTACGACCGTACACCTCTGGTCAGCGCTTTAAAATTTAGTGTGAAACGACCATCCACCAACTTTGTATTTCACTGAAAGGTTTGAAGAAGCTACCTCTTTCTCAGATTCCCATTTTAACTTTTATTATTTTACATTGCCTCGATCCACTCGTGAATGTGGAATCTATGACTGCCTTTTACGACCTCAGATAAATAATTCTAGAAATTTAAAGGAATAAAATGTTGAATGCTCTGGCCCCAGTTTATTTCTATGTGGATGTGTGCCTTATGAAGAGGGAAAGAAGATGGGCAGTTAGGCTTAACAAGCACAAAAGGAACTCTGTATTATTACTTTTTCGAGAGGTTTTTGAGGTATGTACTTTACGTATGTGAGATACTTTAGTGTTAGTAGCGTGCAAGAAGGAATATTTATCAATATTTTATTCGGTTGTTGGTCCAATAAGAAATGCTGGTGAAAGATATTATTGATCTTAACAATGCATGGTAAATATTAACTGAAAAAGTTGACGAGAGCTTGATATTGTTTGTTTATTGGAAGAATCAGAAACTTTTATTTGTTTATGGAACGATGCGTCTTATTTTCTTATACTCTGATCTTTGCCACTAGTGTTTAGCGTGCTGGCTTCTAGACTGCGAGGTTGCGGGTTCGAGTCCCGTGTAAGGCATGGGTGTTTGTAAATGTGTGTTGGCTTGTCAAATGACAAATGTTTCGGCTAATTATAGCCCTCGTGTTGTTGACGGCGTCAGATAATTTGAAAACAACCAACTGATCTTTGCTACCTGAAATGTTTTCGATTACGATAAAGTTAAAAATATTTTCTAAATGAAATACCTTGGGTATGAAAGTATCAAGAAACAAAGAGAAAGATTTCGTTACGCCCATTATTATATTAAAACTCCGTTGTACGTTGAAGGGAGAGGGCGCAATCTTTAGTTAATTTTTCGACTAGCGGCATTTAACCCTTTGCACTCTATGAGACTCTCGCTCACCATTAGGTTTGATGCGGAAATTCGATGCAAGGCTATGACTGTGTTTAATTTTATTGAAGCTGATCGGCAAATACGAACCAAACCAAAAATGATTGAAAACGTCCCGAATTGCTGTTTCCTGCGAGCGAAAAGTGTGGAATTACTTTCTTGGAAGTTTATCAGAATTAGATATTGTATTCTTTTGCTTAAAAATATAAATTAATTAGGTTTCCTTAATGTGCTTTCATTTCGATTTTTTCGGTTTCTTTTAGTTCTAACGTCTGTTGTAACCTATCACAACATCAGATTTTTTTTTTTTTTTTTTTTTTTTTTAAATTTTTTTTTAATTTTGACTTTCAAACCAATAACATAATAACATAACACTATTCCTCAGTTGCTGTTGGTTGGTTGTTTTCAGATTATCTGGCGTCGTCAGCAACACGAGAGCTATAATGCGCCGAAACGTTCGTCATTTGACAAGCCAACATACATTTACAAATACTCATGCCGTACTCGGGACTCGAACCTCGCGGTCTAGAAGGTAGCACGCTAACCACTATACCGTTTGGTCGGCCCTCAGTTGCGGAGGTTTGATCCTTTAAATTGATAAATCATTTATCGTGTTTGGTTCTGTATAAAGGGAGAAAATGGGATCGGTCAATAATAAAACATCATCCAGAAATAAGATAAAAGATTTTCCTTTTATGATTACGGTATTACGTGTGGTTCGTTTTTACTGTAGACATATTCCTCATATATCTTTACTGATAATATCAATTCATGTACCTCAGTTACAGGCTACCTTTATTAATGGATATTTTTCTCTTTATTAATGGGCATTTATTTGTTTGGGTATCATTGTTGGGTAGTAAGTAAAAAAAGTAAATATTATGTTAAGAGTCATAAGCACGACTATCTCTTCTAAATCTAGTGATATTATTTTGCCACTTTATGGAAGAATAGCAAAGCTTCATCTCAAGATGGCAGGGCAACCGGTCACCTCATATTAGAAAGGATTTTGGTTAATAAAAAAAAATTAAGTGGAGGGGCATCAAATATAATGTAGGGAAAGCCAAGTTCGAATTATGATACTTTTGAGAAACCAATAATAAGTCAGCATTTGTGAGAAGAAAGGTCTAGAGGAGCTGCGTGGTTTAAATTTATCAAACGTGTGATTTCAAGGTTGCAAAGTACAATACAGGGAACAGTGCAAAATGTCATGCATACAATTAATGTAAATCGTATTTCATATTAAAGAACAAAACACAGTTCTTTTGGCCGACCAAACGGTATAGTGGTTAGCGTGCTAGGTTCTAGACCGTGAGGTTGCGGGATCGAGTCCCGTGTAAGGCATGGGCGTTTGTAAATGTATGTTGGCTTGTCAAATTACGAATGTTTCGGCGCATTATAGCCCTCGTGTTTCTGACTGCGCCAGATAATCTGTAAACAACCAAACAACCAACAGTTCTTTTGCAATAGAGTAGTTGATTTATGGAACAATCTGTGAAACAATATCGTAAATTTTACTATGCTGGGATCTCGCAGGATTGTGTATAAGAGGGTGTATGTAGAAAGTACTCAAGTGGGTGTAATGCGTCAGAAGGTAGCTGTTGTATATCGGGTTACTTTAACCACTTTTTCTGTTACTTTCATTAACCATTAGTACTGGGGGCATCTGCCTGGCGGTGCTCATGTGTCAAAGTAGACAGCTTTAAAAGAAAGCTGGATCTACTTCTGCATTGTGGGACTGTTAAGAAGCCTGAGAGTTAAACTGGGCCATTTTAGATAAGCTTGTGTGTGTATAGTTGTCCATCATATTTATGGATATACCAAAGTAACTAATAGAAAGAAAAACATCAACATCTAGAAAATAACGTAATTTCTTTACTTTCATCAACACACCTGTAAAATGGAGATAATGTTCTTCGCCTTCTATAGTACGGATACATCATTATCTCCAGTAACGCAACAATGCTGAAAATATCGCTCAACATTGCTATTTTCCTTTGTGGAACGTTGCAACAGATATTGGCTAATCTGGATAATATACTGAAAGTTTTGAAATGTTGGTGCACAATTTTAAAATTGAAATATTTCATTGATTATGAAAGGACGAAAGGTGAAAAATAAATTTTGAAATGTTTTTGGCATGTTTACTTTAAAATAAGTTGTTTGTTTTGGAAAGATGCTCGAGTTGTAGTCAGTCTCCCGAAAACCTGTTTTCGACTATTGTTTATCCTAAATGTTTTCGACATTGGCCAATACTGCTGTGCTACCTGGTTGGTTGGTTGTTTTTTAGATTTACTAGTTGCAAGGGCAACACAAGGGCCAAACTGTGCCAACTGTGCTACCGGGAATTATTTATACAAGAAGTTTCAATCGTAAAAGTTT
Organism: Linyphia triangularis; assembly: GCA_963978545.1. NCBI lineage: Eukaryota > Metazoa > Arthropoda > Arachnida > Araneae > Linyphiidae > Linyphia > Linyphia triangularis. The sequence goes on from OZ021730.1 coordinate 36,411,511, forward strand.
TAAATACTTAATAGTAGAAAACGCTACAAATTGAGTTTTTTTTCGTTACCATATGAAGTGAAACTTAACAGGAGGATAAAACGTCACCAAGTTGCTTTCAGGTTTTGCATCATCACTTCTAAAGCACTGATACATATTTATATTAAATGTTCATTCATGCAGTATGACAAAGTCCTTCCTTTCGACCCTCAGCTCGGGGGTTCAACCAACCAACCAATCATGCAGTATTGTTGCCTGCTCATTTCCTGGAGAAAGTCATCCCAAATCATAGAACTCTGAAAAGACTTTCATAACTCTCATATTGTGCCTGGACCTATTCCATGATTCAATTTTGCAAAAATTGTTTGTAACCAACTGATTCAAGACAAATCCCACTTTATCCACTGATCTGATGTAATTTTTTTCCTTTTATCTGTTGTGTTTGTTTATTTACTGTTCTATACCATATCCATTACATCCCAATCAATTTGGTAACCAATCATATGTCTGGGTAAAGTACCAAAAGGTCAACACCCAATTCAATAAAATATTAAAGTAGTATTACTGCCGTGCTTAAATACGTAGTTTAATCTAAAAAAATTCATCTAAAATAAAAGTTAAATATATAGTTTCATCTTTAATATAGTTACATCATGGCTATCTTGTAACCCTTGCATCGTAAATGTCCAAAACAACCATCAACAAAGTTTCAGAGCTTGTCCAATGAGGATATATTTTATTTGAGAACTTAATATATGTACTTAAAATATACACCTTTGCACTTTAGCTATAGGAGTCTTCTATCAATTCAATGTATAAGTTGTGTACCTTATTTTTCAAATCGGAAAGTATTAAAACAAAGTTAAGTTTAGACTTTTAACACCTAAAAATTTTTATCATTCAGAAAATGCAATCCTCAAAATTAAAAGTTGGTCCATTCCTAAACAATTTATAATTATTCAACAAACTCTAACGATTATATAATTTCTTCAGTAATATTTTTTTTTTGCCTCCTGCAGGAAAAAAAAAATCCATAATAGTAAACTTCTAAACTACAGTGATCAATTCAAATTGTAATGCAAAAAACAAACAAATGCACAACACTCATTCAAACACAAGAACCATAACAATACTTCCAAAAATAAGTCCATTTCCCCAACTTTGTATTTGGCTACACATACAATCGTAAAAAAATAATCAAAATCATTTTATTTCTTTCTCCCAACTTTAGTTCTCTTTACATCCACGTCAGAACGTAGAATAAACGATGAAGAATAAAAACGCATATACAAGCATCTACAGCTTTTATTACGCCTTGTTCTACATGAATGTATTTACCCCAAAAACACCGCGACGTGTTAGAAAAACAACAATAAATGTCGCTTTTAAAAAGGGGACAAGAAATATTCCAGGCGACATAGAATAGAAATTTAATGTCCCAACGGAGCTGTATGCTCATAAAAATCCCGCCTTCCGTTAGGCCTAAAGCGTGGCGCCATTTTTTATTGAACTCTTTCATTAGCTTTATGGGTAGTCTGGAATTTATACTGGTAGTTAAAACAGAGTGCTGTGCGTTCGTATAAAAGAGTTGAATTGCGGTTTTGCATTAGGAATAAAGATTAAAAGGTCTATTTTGAAAAGAAGTGTAATTAACTTTCTTTTCATCGCGATATTAACTGTGTAAACAAGTTTCTCCCACGACAATCGGGATATTTATGTCTCTATCACGAGAAGTAAAAATATTTATGATTCAATTAGTATTATCTTGTGTTTACAGGTTTATTAAAAAAACACAGAGGTGGTAATCATTTTTGTTTCTGTCTTATAAGCAATTAATTGAAATTAAACTAGTATGCACAGGATATTTATCAACCGCAGATTTTGTATTTAATTGAAGACTAGAAATGAAAAACGACCTAAGTCCAAAAAAGATAATTTTTCAGGAGAGTTGGAAAATGATCGCATCTGGTACTTAAGGCAATGGTTAAGTACATACTTCAGATTGAATTTGAACTATTGCTACTGGAGTTCGTACTTTGGGAGTTGTTTAACATTGTCTTTAAGACATTTTTCCGAAAAAAAAAAATCGATTATTTTGGTATTTTGGTCGTTTTCCATTTTTAGTCCTCAATTTAAGGTAACCTGGGTGAATTATTATAAATTTCTTAACATTTTTGTGTATGTTACACATTTATTTATAAGTCGTACACCCGATTGTATCATGCCGACCAAATGGTATAGTGGTTAGCGTGCTAGCTTCTGGACCGCGAGGTTACGGGTTCGAGTCCTGTGTAGGCATGGGTGTTTGTAAATGCATGTTGACTTGTCAAATGATGAATGTTTCAGCGCATTATAGCCCTCGTGTTGCTGACGGCGCCAGATAATCTGAATACAACCAACAATACAACTGCAATTTAAGAAATATATTTTGAATTATGATTTAATATTATTAACTTAGTTCTAAGTGTTACTTAGTTTTGCTCCATTACTTCAAATTGTTAACAATTTAAGCTCAAAGCGCATCTGCAAAGAATTTCATTGGAAATTCAGAGCAAATAAAACTGGTTATATATTGAACATAACAGAAGAAAAAAAAGTTAATGGTTCCGTGATCTTTGATGGAAAGATATTTCAGTTAGAGCAAATCGTATAAATATTTTCATTGTACTAAGCCTAACGTTTTAAGTTTATAAATCTAAAATCAAATTTTGAAAATAAGGAGATATATATATATATATATATATATATATATATATATATATATATATATATATATATATATATATATATATATATATATATATATAATATTTGTACCACTTTATTTACTGAAATAGTTTGCAAAAAAACTTTTACAAAGGAGCACCTAGTAAAATAAATTGTTAAACGTTTCCGGCTGTGGAATATCAATTTATTATATTGTATTGAAACAAATGCATAAAACTTTCTTCATGTGCTTTATAAATCATCCATAATATCCAAATAACTTAAATAGAAAAAAACAATCACGAGTGCGAAAGTATATTTCTTAATTATGGGTTTATTCAAAAATTCATTAACAAATCAAATAACACCAGAAGATACATAATAACTCAAAAATATGTGTGAGCTTCATAACTTTTCAGAGATTTATGTTCAATATATTACATCTATGTTCTTAGAGAACTTCGGAAACAAAGCATTACTTGCGAACACCTAAAATCATAACTTAGCAATCTGGTTCCTGTACAAATTTAATTACGGAATCCTTGAAAGTTCTTAGGGGTAGTGAGAAATCTTAGTTCGGGAATTGTTAATAATTGGGTATTTTCGCATACATAAATATAATTATGTTTTCAATAACGCATAGCACTGATTAAGAATATCTTCTCTGACTGCAGTATTTCAAATTGTAATTGCGGAGAGAAGTTAATAAGTCAGATCTCTCTGAAAATTTACAGCACTAAAGAAAGGGGTCTTTTTTTTTAATATTTCAATTAGAATTGAGCTCGCTGTTTATTTTCTAATGCTGAAAATTCTATGTTAGTTTAATTTCGTACGATCCATTCGATGAAAATAAACTAAGAATTCAACTTTAGACCACTGAACTAGTTAAAAAAAAAATTAAGGTAACTGACAATTCAATAAAGTGACACGAAGAAGCCTGTAGATTAGTTTAGGTGAACATTTGTTTTACGATTATAGTTGACAGACGTAATAACAATGGATTGTTTAAATTATCCATTTTAAATAGAAACTGCCAAAAACAGTGGCGCACAGGAACCCTGGGAGAGGTAGGACAATATAATCAATTTTATATCACTTAACTTTGAGGGGACAAATCATTAAATTCTTAAAAGTCCAGGAAAAAATGCTAGAAAAACAATCACAATTTATTAAACACTTTAAAAAACAAGTTAATAGTTAAACAAATTTGTTATTAACAAATATGTATTATTAATTTTTGTAAATATGTTTTTTTTTTATTCATAAATAACAGAAATAATATTTATTGCCAACTAATTTCTTTAAATATAAGTTCTTATTAATGATTTTTAAGTAATTATATAAACATATAGTTTTATTATAATTTGATGCAGGTTTAAAAATTCAGTGAGTCACATGCATACATTTAATTAATGTAGCTATATATAGTCCTACAACAAGGAGTTAAGATTGAAAAATATTATTTAGAAATTGTGTTGAATTTGTAGAATACCGGAATAAATGTATATTGGTAAAAAAAAAAAAAAAAAAAAAAAAAAAAAATATGTAAGTTACTTATCTTCCAAATTGGGGTGACGAAAAATTGCTTACTTCTTCTGTACATACTTAATTGTCACATATTATTCTTACACATTTTGATATTTTCCATTGTTAGTGCGAGGAATACAGAACAAATGAAAAATTTATTTAAAAAGAAAAAAACTGTTATATAGCATTTTTAAATAACTTTTAACACCATCAAGTACTATTAAATTCTAGATTTTTACATTGTTTTTTTTGGAAATTAAAAAAAAAAAATACCCTTTACAAGCATTTCAAACTACTAGGGCTTTTACGGTAAATGAAATAAATTTCAAATATTTAAAAAAATTATTTAGTTTTATGGGAGTCAATTGACAACTTTTGACACTTAATTTAAACTTATGTAAGAACTTGAACTATTTTATGACATCATTATCGAGTATGTTTATGACTTATCGGGATGGAGTAACTCATATTCCGAGTCTGTATTAAAAATAAAAAAAATAAATAAACCCGCCCCTTTGATATGTTAACTATGTTGGTATTTTAAGCCTTAAAACTTCAAGCAGTAAAACTAAGCTATATCTAATTACTGTTAGTGTCCACAGCTTCACAATTATTTTTACAAAAGTAGGAGATTAACATTAAATCGACAATATCAGGTAACGACGGCCATCCTCAACATTCAAAGAAAAAAAAATTGGTTTTTGCAAAGTAGATTATTATTTAGCAAAATGTCTAGTGTTAATTAGGATTAACTAATGTCATTTGGCCAAAGAATACAAACATTGTTCTGCAGTTTAAAAATATATTAAAAGCTATCAAAAAAATATAAATTAATACATCTAATATACAATTATGAAATGCTGCGCATCCGTTCAACACGTATCTAGCCATTTCATGAATAAGTGTGACAAAATCTTCATAGTTTTAGTGGTATTATTTCACATTTTGACATGTATGAGTTGTGCTTCTAGGGGATTCAATGTGCTACAAATTAATCTTTACTCAACACAGGGGTGTTTTCTGCATATATTAACATCTATGTTAAATTACTCCCCATACATCAACATAATTCACATTGGCTGAAAACGGACTTCATTCGCAAATCCGGAAATTTACTACACCGGAGAAAGCATTAATGAGCCATACTTCACAACAAAGATGAATGGAAATCACTGAATTCCCGGATTTACACTTCCCGGAGAGTCCTGGAACTTTAGCATGTCCACGAAATATGGGCGCTCTAAATCCGGCCGTTCGGATCCGGCGTTTATTTTGACGGATCTTGACTAAATCCAAGGCTACTTGGAAAACAAGTTTCTTGTCCGGTAACTTTCTTTTAACCTTGATTGGGGAAGAAAATTCTATCTAACGGTGATAAAGGGCGATGACAGGTAAAAATATGGTTTTAATTGTGTTTAACCAAAAATAGTGAGCTTGATTTCTTTCCTTATTGACTCAACACAGCGACACCTGGTGAACTTCTATTTATTTTGAAGGGAAAGTATGTTTTGTAAATAAAGTAAATTATCTAATCTTGGAATTAGTATACATTTTCAGAAGAAAACGGTCTATAGTCAAAAACATAAGTATACGTGTTTTAAACCACTTTTCTTTCAATTATATTCCAATTACTTCAAGATAATACGAAGCGTGTCGCAACAATGTTTCATAAGTATCCTTGGAAATAGGGGATATTAAAATAATCAAAAACTTGTATACGTACATAGAGTCTTAGGCGCATCTTTGATTCAAGTTAAAAAAAAAAAGTCTGAGACTATTAGAAAAGACATGCCATCCTTAAGGATAGTTTATTGCACAAAAGAATTTAACCAGAATGATTACTTTAAAGAAACTTCTTAAATTACTGTTAGAAAATGCACTCAGCGTCGCGTATCGCAAAAAGCCATATTATAGCATTATTTTAGTAGCATTCACAACTTACAAGCCGCAAGAAAGCGCTGCATGCAATGTGTTGTAATCTTGGCATTGTGCAAAGCATGCTACATTTTTCAAAGAGTAGATTTACAATTATCTTTTAAAAAATTATATTATATAAAATAAAGTGTGCAAAATTGCTTAAGTTTTTATTTAATATTGATTTTAAAAATTGATAGTTATATATCCTTATTAATATAGTTTTGTATTAATTTTCTGTTTAAATAAAAATAATAATTTATTTTTTCGGTAAATGCAACCACTTTTTAAATCTTTCTTTTTTATTACTAAACTTTCATTTTCCCTTAAATTCAGTCACATGTCTTCATTGATATCAATTTTAGTACAGAGTGAAATTATTCCAGTAAGATCAAAGGTGGGAGAATGAAAATTTTTGAGACCACTCTATGTAATAGCATCCCAACCTTGTCCTGAACCTGTGATGCATAGCGTTACACGAAGCTGTCGCTTGGCTTGTTTGCCCTACGCCATCCAATTTAATGAAGCTAAAGTGAGAGATTGTGATGAGGAAGGGCGTTGAATTTAAAACAGTTGGGGGACTTGGTCCCTAGATCTGGCGAATTCTCGTCCCTTTCTCCTAATGTATGCTTTCACCGTTTATTATTCAGTTTGTCCGTCAATGTAATGTAATAATAGGCTGAGGGCACAAGTATTTATATAGAACGATTGCAGTGGCGTTAGTAACAGCTGTTGGACAATCTATCAAATGCTTATCATTGGTTCAGGTTTTCATTGACACATGCAAATATTGTTGAGGGAGTTGTCCAAGACAGAAGTCATTCCTTTGAGCATATGGAGGGTTTGTATCGTTTATTGGGATTTTGTAGGGTTTTGAATTGGAAATGTCTGCAACGGAAATCTACACCCAGAGTAAGTTGCTGCCTTTTGTTGGACTCCAGTATCTGCACTAATGACAAGCGCAAGAATACATATAAATTGAATTTTCAATAAAATAAAAATTAAAATAATTGACAAACTGTGGAATGAAATATTTTTGGAAAAAAAAAAAAAAAAAAGTATAAGAATGCTCATAAAGCAAAATTTTTATAAAATTAGTGATTCAATATTTTTCGTTAAATGATAGGTAAAAAATGGTTTAAATTTTGTCCATGTATTTTAATACACCGCGTTTCACTATATTTCAAAATTTACTTAGAATTAATTAAGGGACTTTGTACCCCTTCTTTTCACAAAAAAATAATGAAAATATCAATTTTCAAAGTTCTGCATGTTTATAATCTTATTCTGGCCAGTTTTTGAGCTGTTCCGAAAACTGTAATTACAGAAAAACAATATTTTTATGGAGAATTTAGTATTGCTGCATTTGTTCCTTGGATGTTTCGAGAGCATTTTTCTCAGTTCGTGATTTTTGAAATTCCCACCTTACTCAAAAGGCTAAGACTTCAGCAAATATGAATGAAATAACTTGAATTTTGTGTGTGTGTCATTCTTAATATTTTTTTTTTGTGACAAAGATAGGCATGAATTTTTGAATAAAATATAAACTTTTTTTTTACAAATCTAAATGTTGAAAAATATCCGTTTTTTACCTATAAATACAATAATTATCGTTTTTCTCGAAAACTATTTATTTAATCTAAATCCGATGCCTAAAAAGTTATATTTTATTACGAGGATTTTTTTTTTTTTTTTTTTAATTAGGAAAAAAAAATATAAAAAAATTTAAAAGAAGATTACTTAGTAATACTTCCAAATACGCAAAAGTTATAATTTTAAAAGCTTAAATAAAAATAAAAGTTTGAAGTGTACCAAGTCCCCTTAAATATTTCAAACATTATTTAAATAGATATTTCGTAATTTATCTTATAAAACCTTATAAACTTTTAAACTTTACACATAAAAGACATGTTTTAGAGAGTGTGGAGATAAACATGTTATTATAATTGCCCTTGTGGCTATTCTGTCGCGTTAAGCAGAGCAGTGGTACTTACAACTGCGCACAAACTGAAATCAAACAATTAAAATATTAAGTAATTTATGCGACAACTTATTGCATAACTTAATAACTTTAAAAAAAAAATATTTGTGTGCAGACATTACCGTCAACTTTTATCATTATGTAGAACTACCTGGTAAAAAATACTAAGTTTAGCCCCCCCCCCCCCCCAAAAAAAAAAATGCAGATACCATCTTTATTCTGTGAGTGTTGAAAGCTTCATTCTATTCAGTACTGTTCAACAAGGTAAGTTATATTCAAGTTTTAGGGTGTTTATGTTATACAATGCGTAGATTTAAATCTTATACCTTTCTATTTATTATAATCAAGTTAAAAAAATATTGTTGTATGCATTATTTAAAAGTTTATATCTTTATTTAGAGTCTCATATTTAAAAGAAGTGAAGTAAAATCCAACCATTTTCTTAGGCGTATTCTCAATACAAACTCACTAAATCCATTTACCATGGTATAAACAAATTTACTTTCAATGACATAAATATGATTCCCTATCAGGAAATTACTCATACAATATGGTAGTCATAAACTTGAGTGCATATAAGCTAGACTTGTAAAGTAGTACATATTTAAAAGGCATTTTCATATTTAAATACCTTACTTCAAACCAGTACTATTTTTCGAAACCAGGTCATCTTTTAATTTAATACTTTAATGCAAAGGTATATTTGTTATTTATAACGATAGCTTTGTCATTTACAATGAACATATTTAAACTCTAAAAATCTAGTTTTATCTCATTGAAAATTTATGCATTCATGATGGACATACGAATAACATAGATATTCTATAAGTCTTTATCAGCAATAGAAATAAATTTTGCTCAACAATAATATTCATCATAAATTTAAAGTTCCTTTCAAGCAAAAAATTTCATAATGAACGTGAATAAGTGTTTTAAATATACATAACATCCTTACAAGACTTGTTTGAAAATATATATCCACGTGCAATTGAAGTCTTTGTTATTTAATAAAGATGTGTGTTAATATATCGAACTTATTTAAAGCGATTGTATCCAATCCTAAATTTCAAAAATAGCATATGCACAGCATAAATATCGCACTTCAATAAACATTTCTGATATATGACACTAACTGTTACTCACATACAAGCGATTGAAATTTGTTTACATTCTTCCTACAGTGCTTCACATCATTAAAATGCCATGGAAATGAACCTAATCCTAGCATATAAATCAAACCAATATATTGCTGCTTCATAAAACTGGAAGGAAAGGAAGCCATGCTGCTAGAAACCCATTTTAATTAAAATTACAAATTGCTTTTCACAAGCGCGTCTTTCAGTAAACAATCATTTGCTTTCATTGAAGTAAAACGTAAGACGCGCATTATAATATGTATCGTCGACCATCAGCGGTTTGAATACATGCTGCTGTTGCCACAAGCAAGTGAATAATTTCTGGTAACAAAAGACCCTGAAATGCCCGTCCTTCCTGCCTGCCCATTTAACCAAAGCTCTGCATTATCGAAGATTCTAAAATTAAAATTCAGTGGAGGGTATCTATCAGAGGGACTTTGCAGCAGATAATAATCAGAAATGAAAATTTATTTCCCTCCCTGCTATAATCCTTTTAACGGAATTTAATGGAAACCGAGCAATTTATTTAATAAATCTACACTTCACCTCCAACGCATGTGTAGATAAACTTGTCCAGTTTACTCCCGCCATCTTGCTAGTTAGGCTTAACGTTCAATTTCAATTTCGCTCTGTAATGAATAAACATGCGTTATAAGGTTGGTTTATAAATCTGTTGGGGAGGGGCTTGGTGTTCCTTTAATTCATCAATTAACAATAATACATTGAGTTTCATGACTCAAGCTTTTCAAAGTTTGAATATTTGATGCACACGTACGGTTTCTATTGTTAATCAATGGCAAACATCGAAATTTTGTTGCTTTTAACACTTGGCAACAAATCTACTTTTAAAACTATACTGAAAGCATTAATTTAGGCAATAAATTTAAGAGCGCTAACTTTGACTTAAGTACCAATAATATTTTCTCAACAAAGCAATGAACAATCAAATATAACTAGTAATTAAAAATTACTGCATTGTTGTTAAATTTTATTGCCAAATGTTATTTTTTTAAGTTATCTCAAAAGGACTTGCAAAAATAAGAAAACATATTCAGTTAGATAAATTACACATTATTAAAAAAAGAATCGTTATTAAATTAAAGAAGTTAAAAGTTAAACACATTCGTCCTCCCCTTCCTCTCTCCTTTTTTAACTTCCTTTTTGTTTATAATTATTAAAATTAAATAAAAATCATTTGAGTATTTCTTCTGATATCGGATATATATTATCGATACAACTACTGACATATATTTCCAAGAATCAGTACCAATACTTGGTTTGAAAAAAAATAGCATCCTTTCCAAACTTAAATGAATAGAAATCGTATATTTTTATAGGGCTGGATCGAAACTGTCAAACTAATATCAAGAACACATACTCAGATTAAACATATTTTTACTTAAATGTGCCCTTGATTTTTTTTTTTTTTTTTTTTTTTTTTTTTAACATTTTTGTTTAATGTTGATCTATGTTATTGAGGGACAGGTTTATTTTAAATATATCTTTTCTGCAATTTAAAATTTTGAAGTAATCTCTGATTTACAGGACATAAGCACTTTCAAAAGAATTTCGCATGATAAATAAATATATCTATACTAGTACTCTGATAGCGCAACTTTTAAAAATATGTATTTTTTTGATAATTATCTTTTTTAACTGCGGTGTTAACTACATTTGTAACCCTTCCACTTGTATATTTTGTTAAGTTTTATCTGCTTTTCTTCTTTTTTCTTTGTAACCTAACGTGCACAAGGAGATACGAATCATGAAATACACTTGCCTGTATGTTGAATTGGTAAAGGCCTTCGGGCCAACTCCAAGAAAAGTAAAATATCTTAGTCTTATTCGTAATCCACACTGCTAATTGAACTGGCTGTCCAAAAAGATCGGTACCAACAACTGAGAATAATATCAGGCAAATACATACGACCATTACTAACCAAAATACCCTTCCATCACGTCCTAGAACTACTAGGATAGTTACAAACTCAAATGCTAAACCTGTTCCTAATTATTCGACTAATTGTAACTCAACCATCTCCAATGCTCTACTGACCGAATGCAGCCAAGAAACCACCATTACTAGGATGAACAACTCCTTTCCTGAACTAAGTCGTCCCCAATCACAGATCTATTAAGGTAATTGACCACCTTATAAATTTAAAAAAAAAAAAAAAATCGATTTTTTTCGTTTTTGCATTTTCTCAATCCTTTCCATGGTTTTATGGTCCAAAGATTGCAGATTAACAAATTGCAAGGGAAAAAACTTGATTTTTTAAAAACTATTTGAAAAAAATAAGGAATAAAAACTTTAAACGTGTTTTTCTCGAAACTACATTTTTTCAAATGGCGGACACTTAATCTCCGAAACTACCCGGCCGATTTCAATAATTTTGGTCTTGTTTTGTTCATTGAGATGTTTTGTATGTGCTTTTTCAACCTTTTTTTCAAACACCCGCCATTTTAAAAAAAAAAATTTTTAATTTTTTTTATTATTATTTTATTATTATTATTATTATTATTTTTATTTATTTATTATTGGCAATTTGTGGTAAACTGTCACGCAAGGAACCTTTCTTTTGAAGATTCCGGTTTTTTTTTGTTTTGTTTTTTCAGATTCTCCAATCCTAAGATCAGCCTGGGACACCATATGTTTTAAGCTTCGACTTTGGCACCTCCTAAAGAATTATTAAAAGATAAAATTCGAAATTTTTTTTTTAAAAAATCAAGTATTTTTTCTATTCTATAAGCTTTAAATAAAAAAAATTATATATAAAAAAAAATCATTGTAATATCTTATACAGGACCTGAAAAAAAAAGTATTGAAAATGTATTTTTTAGCTTTCCAAGGTGGTCAAGTACCATACAAGATTTTCGCCTATGTCTTAGTGAGACTGCACCTATTCCATGATGAAACTTAGTAAAAATTGTTTGTAAAGGTCAAAATCACGAAACGGGGCAAAACGTGTCTCAAGATTTTTTTTATAAATGAAATTAAATAAAATGTTCGTGGAAAATTAGAGAAATACAAAACTAATGCATTTTTCTTTATTAAGAAGCTTGGAAAAAAAAAAAAAATAATAATAATAATAATAATAGGGGAATGGATGCAAATAATTTGATAAAAAATAATTTTCGACTTCGAAAATGCCATTTTGGGGACTATCCCCGGCGAATATCAAGTTTAATCATTTGAATTGTATGTAATAATTGTTTTAATTTTCTTTTCAAATTTTATCTAATTACAAACTCTGAATATTCTATAATAGTAAGAAACGAACTTTTCTGTAAAAACCAGTTTTTCATTTATACGGTCTCTACAGTGTCCCGACTTTCGGCGTCATTTCTTTGACGTCACCGTTTTTCAAGACGAAACTGTAAACATTCAACGTTAACAGCTGAACTTCTCACAATTTAGTGCGAGACTAGTAATCCGCACGTGATAATGTTAAGGAAATTAGACATAATTTTATTTTTCACATTAAAATCTATTGATATTTAGTTTTATTTTCGTACGTACATCTAATATCAGTCATTATTAGAGGGCGGAAATATCGATCAAAATAAATATCGATACTATGTCGTTGCATAGAAAAAATATCGTTAAAAAATCGATATATCAGTTTATGATTTTTTAAAATTTTTTATTGTTTGATTTTTAATTTTGCCAAAAACGAAGTTTTTCGGGGCAAATTTCTACTCTTCATGAATTCATGCCAAAACTGGCTTATTAAATAAATTATAAAAAATGTTTTCTTAAATAAATTATACTATTAATCAGAATAATTAAAATACATTTGGATGACAATGCATAAATTCACATTTATTTTTAAAGAAGAAATTTTGAACAGTAGTTTACTGCATATTTCCAAACACATGTTGGCAACGGAAACGGTGCTATATTAATGACTACTAATAAATGATCTTATCTTTCCATTACATTATGTTTTCTTTTTGGTTAGGGTGCCATTTTAACAGTCTCTCAGCCAAGTCCAAATTTTAGATTTAAAGTTTTTGAAAAGGGAATAAAGAAAAGAAAAGGAAAAGAAAAAAAAAAAAAAAAAAAACAGAACTACAAAACAATCACCAAAAAACAAAAAATGTTTGAAAATATCGATATATCGATGACTGGTATCGATATTGTTTTGAAAAAATATCGATAAAAATATTGTCGTATCGATATATCGCCGATCTCGAATCATTTCGGCGACGGTCCATTTTTTATGTTTTAATATAGTGAATATTAAACTGCTGACATTAATGATTACGTTAACATGTGGCTTTATTTAAGACCGCACGTGGTCCTCGTATTCAGTTAAGTCTAATCTAAGGGAATCTGATCTAAAGGATCTAAAGGAAGTTTCTGATTCCGAAGGCAATCATTTCAGCGACGTTTCCGGAATGAGTACCGTCGTTGAAATGACGTTAAGCGCGCGTAAAGCAACTTAAATTTCGATTTTTAGAAGAAAAAACGAAATCAGAGAAAACGCTTGAGAATTTTGAACAAAATCCATTGATTTTTAAATTAGTAAGCCGTTTATCAAGTGTTTGAAATCGCGGTAATAAAAATGCAAAAGTCACAAGAAATATTGTCTTACTCATTAAATAATGTTATAATACTATTAAAATCTCTGCAAAAAAAGTAATAAGAAATAAAAGTCAACCATTTTCTTTATGGAGCAATATTTATTTACCATCACGTCACTTTTGACTGGATGACAGCAAAAAAGATAAAACTTTTTATTTGAATTTAGCTTGCAAACTTTGAATTCCTATTGAAAATAAGTTAACGTATCACAAACTTGTTTGCATGAAGTTTCAAAATCAAGCCTTGATCAGTCATATTTTTCCGTTTCGTGATTTTGACACGTAACCACTTGATTCAAAATAAATCTCATGTTCCTACTGACCAGCTGTTAAAGTTTTTTTTTTAATCTATTCTGCTTATTTATTTACTGTTCTATACTGTCTCCATTAGGACATGCTCCAATCAATTTTGCAACCAATCACATGTCTAGGTAAAGTGCCGAAAGATCAACAATCAATTCAGTAAAATATTGAAATATATTTAAATAATAATTAATTCAGTATCGTGGTTTTCATGTTTCTATAACTGCTGTTCACTGTAAAATACGATTTTGTTTGTAAATCTTACTAACATATACTATGTAGCAAATGTAGCATATTCGCATAGGCCAAATATGTGTTCGTTAGCAATTCATTATCCTGTATATGTTCATTTTTAATATGTACTTATTTCTCAAGAAAGGGTGTACTGTACTGCCACCGAAACAAATCTACTTTTTTAAGATTCAAAAATTGTAATCGTTTGTTTGTATACATAATTAAAGCAAATGCTAGGGAATTCTTTGGAACATTACACACCTACCAATATTTTTGAGATGAGATTAATCCCCATTTTTAAATTATTATTTTTCTTTCTTATTTTCGGTCAGTTAGTATCGGTATTTTTTTTTCCGATTTGAAGTAGTTTAGTATCGATTTCAGGTATTGGATACAAGCTCTGTTATCAGTACCAGAAGAAGAAGAATTTTAGTTTCTGGAATGTTAAGTATCTCACGATTCAATGTTTGAGTTGATAACAGTTGACAAATATTGAAATCCGCATAACCTTTTCATTATATTAGCACAACTCTTTTGCTGTTAGTTGTTACTTTTATTTCAGTTTTAAGTCTTTAATGCATTCAAGTTTTTAATTCTTTTTTTAATGTATAACTAAAATGTTATTATTTAAATTTTGTATTTAATATTTTGAAATGTTTTTTATTTAACTAAATACTTAAAAAAGAAAAGTTTCTTTCCATTAGAAAAAGTATTTATTATTAAAATTACAATATAATACTTCATGTTTTTAAATTTTTTTTAATGGTCATTTTTTAATTAGGTAATTGTATATATATTTATTTCCTTGCACTTCCTCGTCCTAAGTAATATAAGTTATGGTATATTAATTGTTATACATTATTGGTGTTATTTTAATTGGTATTTTTTTATTATTGTAATATTTTAATTTTATATTAGTTTGTGTTAAATTTACACGTATAAATACATATCTTTTTTCTCTTTTTTTATACAACTCAGGTACCGATACTAGAAGTATTTTAGTGAGTATAACTAATGATACTTTCATGGTATAATTTTTACTACCTGTCACATATTTCCTTTTACTTAAAAATATTAACCTTCATTTTTAGTTTTACACCTGTTGAATACAATAGACTATTGTATCAATTATAGTATACAATGAATAACATGTTAATAGGTTCGCCAATCAATTTGAATCTTAATTTGAAATTAAAAGTTCGGTATTTCAGAAAATGGCAAAAACCGGTAAATGCAATCTTTTTCAGCACCAGCTAAAAGGATATCCCTGTCCATATTATTTTTAAGCTTTTGATTACGGCTTAGTATTCAATTTCAACCTCAAGGCAACAATAATAAACAAGGTGATCCACGCGCCCTCTGGAGTGTCTTAATGCAAAGATTAAACTCGGGAATATAGGCTTATGCAGCACTAAACTCCCGGCCAGCCTTTGTTTGTTCACGGGTCTCTTGTCTCTCTACGTGACAATTTCAATGGACAGCGGTGTACACTTGCAGCATAGGTTAGAGGAAGGTGCACCGTGTTCCGACAATGAGTACTGGGAGCAAGATTTCGAACTGGGATGGGGTATTTGTGGGCGGTTTTGAAGCTTACACCTAAGTCGCATACGATATATGAGTTGGTAGTTGGTGGAAAGCGTCGTCTTCGTCTAACCTCGTCCATTGTTTGTGGAAAGGATTGAAGGGATGAGGCGGTTTGCAGTGACAGCAAGGTTTTCTAAGTGCTAAAATACCAAAACTTATTAATGTACTACTCTGTAATGATTAATTTATGATAAGGTGGCATTTGTGGAAATCAGTGCTAAGGATTTACGTTAAAATATATGATGAGTAGTGGATGACGAAAAATGGATTCAAAACTAACAATATCAGGCCAAAAATTATAAAAGTTAAAAAAAATAAATAATAATAATAAGTGAGAGGGAGGAGATTGGTGTTCAATAATTTCATCAATTAACAATAATACCTTGAGTTTCATGAAGAAAGAGCCTGATGCTCTCCAAATCACCGCTACTGTTTTTGAAGAATTGTTAATATTTTTTTCCACCTAGCTAACAATTGGAAGGAAGTTATTTGAATTTTCTGCTAAAATTGTTTTTCTAAAGTCAAAGGTCTATTACCGTACTCAAATTTATATAAATAAAACACTCCAAACTTACGTTTTTCGTTTTTTTTTTCCCGTTTTTTTCCCCCCGCATTAATATGTAACAGATTTTAAATACATAATTGAGTGGTTTTAAAATTTTGAATTTCCATATTTTGAGATAACTCGCATCATTATCCTCAACCGAAAATAAAAATACGAGCTTAAAATTAAAAACAAAATACATGTCATCCTATCAAACAAATATATAAACTTCTTCAAGAACTTTAACATCGTGCTCAATACAGATGCTGCGCCGACAGTCGTGAATTTAGTAGGATTATTTGAAATAAAGTCCAGCTGACAAAGTCGTTGATTTTAATTAAGTGGCAAAATTATAAAAAATATCATATTGCCTTATTAAAAAATTGCCAACTCTGTCCCAAAAGAAGTTCCATAACAGTAATGTAAAATCGACTGACTATATCGTCCAGTTACTTTGTTTGAAATTGGCGACATTTTATTAGAGAATTAGATTGCATGCTATTGCTTATTGCTCATTTAATTTCTAAATGAATTCGATAAGAATAATTGTTTTTAGATGTTTGTAATTAATGTTTCCCAACCAAGACGCATTATAATTTTAAAGCAATATTCATATTTTATAGGCAAAATTTTCCAAAATGAAATGCAAACTATGAAGAGGGATCGAATTATGAAACACGAATCGTAATCGTTGTACAATCGTCTAAAAATTACTTTATGATGACGTGACATAATAAAAGAAATTATAAAAATATATAAGATATTAAGAAACCATTTCGGAGATTGAAATAATTACTTTCTAAGCAACTACCTAAGCGTCATGTCAACTATTAAAACGGTATTGTTAAAGAGATTCCTCATATACAGTTCCACTAGAGATATTTCTCAACGTTTACATGAATCACAGTACCCATTACGTATCAGCAAAGAGTACTTACAATTTTTCAGTTGTGGAACTGCTCATCAACTTGTTAATTTACTATTTCATTTTTATTTACAATTTTATTTTATTAAAATTGGTGCTTTAATAAATATTGCCAAAACCAAAACTTGGGTTAATGATGAAATGGGTATCGATATACACTTACAGTTCCTATTCTGATTATCATCAAATTAAATAATTTTTTTGTACTTTTTCTCCAAATCACCTAAACAGATATCTGAAGAAATTTATGTATTCAAAATGGATACATATAATTATTAAAAAAATATTTCTAAATTAAAAAAAAAATGTATGTTTTCTAAATTATCGAAAAGTTTCATTACTAAACTAATTTTAATAAACAATCCCACAAGTTACTTAAGAGGACTTGGTACCACATGTTTCCTCAAAAAATTATGAAAACATCAATTTTCTATTTTTTACGTGTTTATAATCTTTGAAACCTTCTCCTTATTCTGCCAAATTTTTTTTAGCTGATCTGATAACTGCAACTGCAAGAAAATTATATTTTTATGTAGAATTTGGCGTATCTGCTATAGCTTCTTCACTGTTTCGAACGCATTTTTCTCAGTTCGTGTTTAATGGAATTCCCACCTTACTCAGAATGAAATGCCTTACAAATTTTTTTGTGTCATTCTAAAGATCTATTTGACAAAAATAGACATGCATTTTTTTTTTATATAATATAAACACATTTTTTTTTACTAATTTAAATTTTGAAAAATATCCTTTTTTAAAGTTTTTTTTACCTGTCGGTATAGTAATTATCGTTTTTCTCGAAAACTATTTTACTTTTTAAAAATCCAATGCCTAAAAAGTTAGAGTTAAGAACATTAATATATATATATATATTCAAAATAAAAAATAATATGTAGAATATGAAATTTTATATATATATATTTTTTTAATTTTAAAATTTAAAAAATTTAGAGCTCTATGCGACCTTTTTTTTTTTTTTTAAATTTGTTTGTTACCTAGTAATTCTTCCAAATATATAAAAATTATAATTTTAAAGGCTTAAATTAAAATAATAGTTTTAAAGGAACCAAGTCTCCTTAAAAAAGCATATTGCAGTATAATTTTAGATACATTTCAAGCTTGCATACATTGAGTTATTTTTTAGAGAACTTACTTTAAACATAGGAAAATTAACCACATATTAATAAAAGGTGTTGTATCTAGTAATCATACTATGAAAAAAATATATTCGAAGAAAAAGACCTTTATCAGTTCAAATTTTCACCACCTATTGGAAATGCGGAACTTAAGGCTAAGGCCACACAGGTGTTTTTTCAAGCTGTGTAAAAGCAGCTTCTTTTCATTCAGTTTGAAAATCTGCACAAGCCGACTACATGTGCTTGTTCTTTGACGCGAGCTCGGCTGTTTGATTGTGATGTCCAGTACAACATGAATCCATTTTCAATCCAATCATCTCTTTTCAGTGAATGGTTTTTGAAATCATTATGCCTTGTATCTTAAAACCATAGATATTTTTTTAATTTGAAGAATCCTATGTTCATAATCCAAATAGTACTCCACGATATAGTTATTTTAAATATAAAACATTTAAGACGATATAATACACGTATATCGCAACAACAGACACAGTTATCTACAGCGAAATGTTTTCAGGATAGCGTGAAGTTTGAAAAATAGGTCTGGTTGTATTCTTCAGCAGGCGATCTTGGGAAAGCGGCAAACGATCCCCTCGCCAACGTGCAAACAAGGTACGTGTATGTTCCAGCAGCTTGTCTATATTTTGTTGCTTGTTTTCAAGTTGGGTTTTTGCATGAGATAACACTCCTCGTGTGGTCGTAGCCTTAAGGAAATATGGAATGAAAAGTTTGTTAAATGTAAGAATGAAAAGTTTGTTAAATGTAAGAATGAAATTTTATGCCAAAAGAAAGAAAACAGTTTAAACTAGTTAGAAAAGTGTGCACTGCAATTGTCACCTTAGAAGTGTAAGGCCTCTTTCACACGAGGTGGTTTACTTGATATTCAACTAAGTTGCTTGGTAAACTCTCAACAAGTTGATTTGGAGACTTTCACACGAGGCAACTTGTGGAATCAACTACTCTTCCCAACGGGAGGTCCGTACGATGTTAGTAAACTAGTTAAGATGAGAACGTTATCGGAACTTGTGCCTACAAACAAACCGCCTGGGCGGACGAGTTGACTGCGTGGGAAAGGGTTCTGGTGATTCCTTATCATTTTCTAAATGGCTACACTCCTAATCACCCTCCAGATAAACTAATTGAATCAACTGGTCACCTCGTGTGAAAGCCTAACTTGGAAATATTTGTATTTGTTTATTTATTTTTAATATCTCTTTCTAATTCAAATATATTTATCAATAATTTCAATAGTATATATGTAAAATTCATTGAACTAATAGTTGATTTTTAATAGCTTTATTGGAAAAATAAAATTCGGAAGAATATCATGTTTTTACATATAACATTTTTTATTTCATTCTATTTCCAAATCGTTTTATGTTACCAAATTAGAAGATTTCAAAAATATCTAAAGGAATTTGATTATATACATTAAGAAGTAAGGATTAAATTAAACTGTAACTAAACTGTATTGAAATTATACCGAATGAAGCGCTTTTAGAAATCAATTATGAGTTCATTAAATTTTACACAATACTATTGAGACAATTAATAAATACTTTTTTAATTAGTAAAGATATTACAATTAAATAAGTAAATAAAACCGATAGGTTTTAATCCCTTTTCAAAGAATATTAATTTAATAATATTTAAAACGATTATTAATCGCCCTCTTTAACTATAACATTTACCCTTCACGTTTTATAAAGAAACATTAAACAATGTATGCAACATCTATTCAAAAGCGAAACAAACTTCTTCTGAAAATATTTTGTTATTATACATTTAACAAAATGAGCGAAAATTGAGCAAAGACTTAATGCATTCTTTCCCAAATTTAAAAATGTATCGTAGCTACTTTCGAAATTTTTTTTGGTAGTGTTTATGACTTATCTTCCGATAATTTGTTTGAAAAATGTTTTTTAGAAAAAAAGCAATCAGATGTTGTTTATAGCCTTCATTAAGCTTTCCAGAAGGGTGAAATTGTTTTCCGTTATATTTTACTACTAATTACTTTAAGTTAAAACAAGGAATCTATTTTCACGTAAATTGATAGAAAAAATGAGTTAATTAGTGACTTTGTTACTTTCCGTTTCTTTTTTTAACTGAAATGTTTTCGTTCGAAGTCGGATTATATACACAAAAATAGTGGATTCAATGCGTTTAATGAGGGTTTGTTTCTGAGGAAAGGGTGTTCAAATAAAGAATTCTTTAGCTGAATTAAATTGTAACATTTGCCATGCAAGCGGCTTGTAACTTTATTATATAACTATTTCTTTCAAGCAGATTGTATCATGATTAGCGCTAGGACTAAAACTCAATTTCAATACTCACATTTACAAAATGGCTCAAGACCAAACGATATAATGGTTAGCGTGTTAGCTTCTAGACCGCGAGGTTGCGGGTTCGAGTTCCGTGTTAGGCATGGGTGTTTGTAAATGTATGTTGGCTTGTCTAATGACGAATGTTTCAGCGCATTATAGCCCTCGTGTTGCTGACGACGCCAGATAATCTGAAAACAACCAACCAACAAAATCGCTCAAAATGTGTGGATATGTGTAAGTTTATGATATGCATGCTTTGTTGGAAGTCGATTTATTCCGAAACTTGAATACAAGTTTGAAAAAATTAGCCATGTTTGGTAACAGAACACTTGATGGTTTTTGCGGTATTTAAAAAAAAAAAATTGTTGTAAGTATTGTAGGTTTGTATACAAATTTTAATTGATACTTTGCTCTTAAAATCAATTGATTTGTTTAAAATAAATATAACAATCATATTGCCACCATAGATATAAACAACTGGATAGACTGCACCGATGTCAATGCAAGGAGAAAAACGCGCCGGTGGTTGATGGTAATGGGGGGATGATTAATCAATCACAGTTCACTTTTATTGTTGGATGGGAATGTGAAAACCTTGTAAAGTGCTAGAGTATATATTTTTTTGCACATTATTACTAATTAAAGTCTACTATTGACATTTCTGCTGTGTACAACCCAAAATTTTATTTTCAATCCTCGGCAATCCGTATTTTTTATCCCACCAATTGCATCTGGCAATGGCTTCATTTTCCCAGCGTTAAGAAGTCTATCCAGTTGTTTATCTATATCGATGATTGCCACATGGTATTTGAAACAATCCAAATGAGCAGAACATCAACATATTTTAAAGAATATTTGCATGGGCATCGTATTTGCAAGAGGGTGCAGAATCTACTAAAGGGGGTTAAAGTTTGAAATGTTAATTAACAGTTCTGCATTATTTCAAATATATATTAAACGGGATATTTTTTTTCTGCGAACTTTAATACTTTTCTCCATATTTTCGAATGGCATGGGAGTGCAAGTGCACCCTCTTGCACCTTCCTGGCAGCACTTTAGGTTCAAAAGTTCTTTGATGAGGTTTTCCCTAACGAACTCTTTAGAGAAAAGAAATGTAGTTAGTATCATTATAAAGATAGATGGCGATATAGATATAGATACAAACTGACTAGGGTTTTTCCTCGTGAATATGCTGGCTTAAAATTATTAAGAAATTTGGATTTTAACTGTTATCTGTTTTGATATAAAACAAGCTAATTGTACTTTGAATTAGAAAAACAATCTATTTGTTTGGATATTTATAGTATGAAAAACGCTTTGTCAAACTCTAATATTTGTGAATAGTTGAGTTTTCAAATGTCTTGTTATTTTAGGACATGCAGAGCATTGACCAATACTATTCAACAGTAACTTTTTGGGGGTGATTTTGATAAGCTATTTGCTCCCACTACCTCACAACTGCTCAAGCTATAGTTCCCATTCGTTTATTGTTAAATATATTTATTTGAATATTTGATTTAACCAACTAAAAGGCTTTGTTGCGATAATTGTTTTTAACCCAATGGACTATTTGGAAATTATTTAGAAGCTATGAGTAAATTCTAAATATTTGGATTCATAAATATCGATGTACTTTAAAAAAAAAAAAAAAAAAAAAGTATAAACGCAACAAGACATAAAAACAAAAGATGCAGTATCACAAACTTTTTGTAACAATTCATGCAAAAGATTATGTACATAATCAACCACTCCTCAAGTCCAAACAATTCTTTTCACCAACACATTTTTTCTTAAACATTTGCTTCACTTTCACGCAAACTACATTTTCAAAATATAGAATCCCTAGGTTTTACATCCGTAAATAAACTATACATTAAAGTTGGCAACACCTGTGTCATAAAACGATAAAAACGCGCCTCAAAATCGCTTTTTGATGCGGACGCAATTAAGAAAACACGCCGCCATTACGTGTAATGAGATAATGCATCCTTTAGAAGAGACGTCATCAAGGTTTCTTCTCTTCACTTCCGTTTATCTTCTCTTTTTTTTTACATCGTTTCGCCAGCTGGAGTGAGATTTTAAATGACGTACTTGTCTTCTTTGAATTGATGTTTGTTTTTGTCCCCAGATTTTATGTTTTGAGGAACCATTGGTTCTCTAGTGTTGTCGTCACTTTTTGAAAAGTGGTTTTTATGCAGATTTGACAGTTTAAAAATGTATTTTCTTCTTTTTTTTTTTTTTTTTTTTCTCTCTTTTATTCAACTAATGAGTAATCGCTGGAGAGGGTTGACAGTAAACGATTGTATTATGTTGAATTTTGTACATGCAACATTATTGCATCAAACATTCCTGGAGAACCATATTAACAGATAGACAAACATACAGGCAGGCAGGCAGACTCTTTCATCCAGAACTCTCTGTTAACCGACCATCCTTAGTCGACATCAAAAATTTCCCAAATGAGTAATAAATCATTTGCCCTTTTTAAAACCGGAATATTTTCCTTTACACTAAATTTGCATAAGTAATGGTGAGGCTTTTGACCGTTTTTCAAAAGGACTGTGACATGGTTAGAGCAATAATCATATGCAGATCAAACTGAACTATTGCTTTTAAAAAGACTTCGGGATAGAACCGCGAAACAACGATTATCAAGATTACGACAACAAAAACTCATTTCCAACAATTATGTCATAAAAAAAAACATTAAAAGCCCTGCCAAAATAATTTACTTTTTATTATTTTTTACAACTCTCTATCATCCGGCATTTTCGCTTATCCGACCTATCTTCGGTCCGAATTAAGTCGGTTAATCGAGGTTCTACATCAGATTTGCTATTACGTAAGTTTTTAATTAGTCAAATATAATTTTTTTTTCCTCCCCATAGCATCATATATTGGTGATTTTCTGTAGCAAAGCTATAGGCTGTACTGCACAAGAACATCGTTTGATTAAGATCTGAGTTAATCTGTTTTTTTTTCTTCTGTGATGTCTTCAACGGCGCAATGAGGAAAATGGGCAAATATTGTTAAAATACAGGGTATCAAAAAGAATAACCTTATTCTAAATCGTTATACTTTTGGAAAGAAGAAGATTTTGTGAATGAAAGTTATGTCAGGTGTCGAGGTGTAGTATAGTGTTTTAGGGAATTGCCACAAGATGGTTCGACACGTGAAAAAGACTGAGAAATAGCCATGAAGGCAATCTGTTGAGAAAAGGAGTCATTCCTTGGGAACCACCTTGCATATAACTGTTTCACGTATTGGAAATTCTTTATTTTTAACCATTCTGATAAGAATTAATACACTTTTCATTTACTACTTTCGATTCATGAATTAGTTATTCGTAGGTGAGTATCAATCAGGGGAATATAGCCAAACCTACAAGTTTAGTATATTTAGCACGGTAAAACTAAAATTCTAATAGGTGTGGTTGAAATAGTTTGAAACGACTTTAAAACGTACGAGCATGTGTTAATACTGGTTTGTCAAAATTAAACTGACCGTACTCAGAGGCTTGTAGCTCTGGTTTTACCAGTACAGCGCCATCTATTGGCAACATTTCTTACTAATTTTATCTGACAGAAACCTTTACTTTTGATCTATATAACATACATATCATGTTTAATTCGTATCGGTTTAGTAGAACCATCAATATAGATAAACAACTGGATAGACTGTTCCAATGTCAATGCAAAGAGAAAAACGCGCCGGGGATTGCGAAGCTGGTGGGATGATTAACCAATCACAGTTCGCTTTTATAGTTGGATGGGAATGTGAAAAACCTTGTAAAGTGTTAGAGTATATATTTT
The DNA here is from genome assembly GCA_963978545.1 of Linyphia triangularis. Taxonomy (NCBI): domain Eukaryota; kingdom Metazoa; phylum Arthropoda; class Arachnida; order Araneae; family Linyphiidae; genus Linyphia; species Linyphia triangularis. The sequence goes on from OZ021730.1 coordinate 36,436,200, forward strand.
TTTTGCACATTATTACAAATTAAGGTCTACTATTGACATTTCTGCTGTGTACAACCCAAAATTTTATTTTCAATCCTAGGTAATACGTATTTTTTATCCCACCAATGGCATCTGGCAACGGCTTCATTTTCCCAATGTTAAGCAGTCTATCCAGTTGTTTATCTATATCGAAGAGTAGAACTGGAGCTACATGCCTCTGAGTACGGTCAGTATAATTGTAACCACCCTGTATATAGCAGGGTTTCCCAAACTTATAAACATTGCGACCCACTTTTTAGGAGCCGAACCTCCCACTTCTGCATCTGCGCATTGAATTTTTTCAAAGAGGAACAGAATACGCTCTTTCCTAAAGAGGTTTGATGGACTAAGAAAAAATCTTATGAAGAAAAAAACATTTTGAACTATAATTTTCGAAAATCCAAAGGAAATTAATCGTTTATATCTTTGAAGTCAACCGCTTATGAAAAATAAGTTTTTATTCCTAAATTTCTTCTGTACATATGATTTTTTTTTTTTTAATTATATTATTAAACATCCTACACTGAAAGTGCTGTTTACAACTGCCTATTCTAGAATGTGGAGCACAAGTTTCTTTCCGCTTGTAAAAACACAGAACTGCATCCACAGGAGTTCGATTCTAAAACATCCACAGTTGGAACTAGACTCGACTGACCCTGATTAATTATCAAGCGAGCCTTTTATAACTTGGTGATATTCTCCAAAATTCTAGAAATATCCAGATAAACCTAACTGTTGCTGCTACTTTAACGGCCGTAGTTTCCCGAAATCTTAACCTTGCTACTATAACCCTGAGTTCATAAGCTCTGGGTCGAGAACCTTGACCCGGGGTTAAAAAAACGGTAGTCTTCGGGATTTTTCAATGCGGAGCTTATCGACTTGAAGCTTATCAACTCAGAGTTGAAGGACAGCTTGCTATTGGTCTAGAAGTGTCATGTGATTTCCGTTCCCAGAATGGTTTGGTCTTGCGTTTATCTTGTAGTCTGTTGTCATCTTGTATTCTTGTGTTTCAAATTGAAAAATGGATTCCACTTTTGCGCAAAAAAAAAAAAAAAAAAAAACTGAGCCCTGTACACTCCGTACGAAAAAAATTCGTTGTTGGAGTTAATCCAACAACGAATTAGCATCATCGAATGCAAAGAAACCAACACAATTTCGTTTTGCCAGAAGAACGCGGCATTTGTCGCTGTCACGGAAGCCTTTAATGCTTCCTTAAATATCACAACAAAACGGTCTGTAAAACAAATCCGCGAGTGGTATAAAGCCAGCAAGAAAACTGCCGGTGGCAAAGTCGCCAACTATCGTCAGAAGATGAGAGCCACCGGCAATTGCTCATCTGCAGTGGATATACCCTCCGGATTTGAAGACCGTTTAATAGACGTTCAAATCTTGACAATCCCTAGACTCTTTTAGAATATCTGATAGTCATTATTCTGCTCAGAAAAATGTAATAAAATCTAATGGTACTCTTCCGTTTTCCGGGCGCAAGCAATAAATCGCCAAATAATGTAGAATTTCGCCAAATTTCTTCTTACAACCATAAGGGGAAAGTTCGTTTGGGTTCAGGTGCTCTATTCTTTGAATTAATTTTCAAAACAAAGCAAGTTTACCTTCCTTTCTTCCATCTTGGCGACGCCTTGCGTTTGGTTGGCAACATTTGCGCCCGTATAACGGAATAGTACCTTTTTTCCCTTCTGCTCTCTAATTTCTCTAAAAACTCCAAATCCGCTAACAATTTCAAATCATTCATGTTTAATTACTTTGCAAAGCAAGAGTCGAGACTGAAGCGCAAAACAAACATCACAAATTTATCCTCTGCGCATGGGCAGGTTATGAAATTCAGTCTCAACCGTGCTCACGAGTAGGGTTGACATTAGCTGAGTTTATGAACTCTAGGTTGACATAACTCGGTGTTGAAAATAGCCGAAGACTACGACTTTTGCTAACCCTCGAGTTGAGACCGATTTTCTGGGGGGGTTGAGATCTTACAACTCCGGGTTGAGAATTCGGGAAACTACGGTCTTAAAGTTTGTATTTCCGATACTACATACTTACTACTTACAATTTTTACATTAATGAAAATCTATTATTAATTATTGATTGCCGAACTAAAATCGAATTAGAATTTACCAATTATTTACATTATGTACAATTATTTACCAACTCTTGTTCGTAACAATACGTAGTTAACAACAGAATAATCGTTGCAATACATCCAATTATTAAATTTGTAAATAAATTAATATTTCAATTAATGTAGTCCTCACACTAAGGATTTGTTACCAACTTTGATGTACGACGTCACGATACGATCCAGTAACCTGCTTTCTGTATTAGTTAATTTTAATCCTAGGCCGGGACTATTTAGTCGCCTACCCTTACTAAATAACAAAAAAAATATTGTTTGGTGAGTAACTATTTAAATTGTTATATATAAAAGAAACCAACTAAAAAAGTGGTTAATAAAAGTTAAGTTCAATTTTCAAAAAGTTGAAAAATTAAAGCTTCACTGTTCAGAATGACACGAAATTTGCCAAGTTTATACTCGAAACAGGGAAACCAGTAAGGCTTAAAGAAGAAATTAATTCACACTATTCTTCTTATTGAATGCAACTTATCAACTTTTCGTGTGTATTTAATTAAGATTTTAAGGCATTCTGACGAGTGTTTGCTTTTTAACAGTTTAAATTTAATTTAATTAATCCACCCTACTAACCATCTTTGTCACAGTTACGTCACTGCAACGAAGTTTTTCGTCGCAAAGATCACGGTCACAATGTGACTTGCATGGGATATCGCAGCGATGTCGCAAAAGTTCACGTCACTTTCGACTTCCATGTGATATCGCTGCGACATCACACTGTGACGAAGTTGCGATGTTACTTTGTGATATCGCAGCGACATCCAGTGATATCCCAAAATAATTTTAGAATGAAATGCGATTTTCGCAACGAAAGTCTTGTCGCGGCGATATCACATTGTGATCAGTATGTGATCTTAATGATTTTGGCGACATCTGTGTGATTTAGGCAATTTTCGCAACGCTTCTAAGTTAGTGTATATATTATATACCCTTTTTTCATTCATATAGCCTATTTTAAAGGCAGGTAATGAGCACCACTTTTATTTTTCATAAAATATTTCTTCTCAACATATTATTCTTGCAGTAAATCCCGATCATCAGGAAATGCTGGGAAATTAGAATAACTGAATTTTTTGTTTAATTTAAAGTCGACGGTTTTTTTTTTTGCCAATTTTCATTATAGCGACATTTTAAACTATAAAGAAACGTAAAATTAAAATCTTCGCAAACCGAACCTTTAAAAAAATTCATCATGGAATTTTTAGTTGCAAATCGTATGTTATATTTTATCCTTCCAGTCGGTAATGTGAAATTTATAAAAAAATTTAAATCATTTTCATAACTTAAAATCCTTTCAGAAAAAAAAAAGCATTGAGCATTTTAAAATATAAAAAACAAAAAAGTCCGATAAAGCGATTTCTAAATCGACCCGTTTTCGGCATGATTTAAAATGCCTATGTGTTCTATAAAACAGCGGTTCCCAACCTATTGTGGGCCGCGAGTAGTGTGGTACTGGCCCGTGGAAGCTAATCAAGAGTCTAATAATCCAAGATAAATATTACGGAAGCTTCAAGGGTAGAGAAAGGAATAATCGAGTCACTCGATGATTAGTAACAATCCAATTATTCGATTCTATTCTTTGACGGTTTAACGAGTGAATTCTGTTTCAAGAAGATTAACTAAAATATAGAAAATATCTTCAAGTGAAGACTCGTTAATTGAATTATCGACACCATTGATCTCGTTTTGGATAAATGTTTGGCAAAAATATCCAGTTATTACCAAAACTGCATTAATTGCATTACAATTTATAAAAAGAACTATTTTTTAATCCTTTAATTCTAAAATTTTACTAATTACTGATGTACGCACGTATTGTATTATTTAATGAGTCGCAAAGTTTTTTTTACAAAATAGGTGGTCCGCACAACTTAAGAAATTGCGAACCGTTGCTATAGAATGTTGGATTTTATAAATTACTGGTAACAACGTATAGAACATGGAAATGAAATGCATATCGCTACGGAATTCTAGACATTTAGCAAAACATTCACTTTTGAAATTGATTGCACTATCATTGACCAATCTAAACAATAAAATTATTAAACTGAAACAAAAAATTATAGATGCGACAAATTTATTTTGAGATTCCGTCTACACCAGCAGGCGACGCAACACGAGATCAATTTAAATTACCCCCTACCATGCAGTATTCGTTTACAGCCCGCGGTTTCTTACCATCTTTATTTACCCTCGGGGTGATGAATGGTTATAAGGGGTCACTTTAACTCGGATATCCCTTTAGGTCAGTTTAGTATCTGGTCTCCAGCCCACTCGCTCCCTACTTTCTTTGTCTCGCTTGCAAAATTCGAGGAACGGAACAAAGAACTAAGGGAGAGTAATGTTGTACACCTGTTCAGTTTACTGGTCGCGTCTTCGAAGGGGAAGAGGGGGGGGGGGGAGTGAAAAGCGCAGTTGCCTTTCTCTTGCTTCGATCTCGACTGAATCTGATTTTCTATTTTCTTACATGATTTATTGGATTCGACTTTTTCCTTTCCATTTTTATCTATTAATTGGACTGACTTTCCAAATAATATTGAAAATTCTTCTTTGATATTCTGTGGTTATTGGCTAACGCTTGTCATTTAAAATTTAACGAAATGAACAATAAATAACTGCAAATAATGATTTATTTTCAATTTGAATTTGTTCTATAAAGGAAACGGGGGGGGGGGGGGTACAAATAGAAGAAATTCAACCCAACTGGTTAGTTGTTTTATATGCTCAACGACCTATTTTTATGCACAATGACGGCTAATTAGGCCGGGACCTACAGCTTAACGTGGATTACGAACCACAACGAACATCCATGCTTAACCCAGGATTCGAACAAAGCACCTTTTGGCATGCGTGACCAGAGAACAAACCACACAGCCATCAGATAGGCACCAACCAATTTGGAAATGATGTTGAAAATGGTAGATAAATATAAAAATAATACAACTTTAACCGCACGATTATTATTTCTAAAAAGAGTTAATTAACTTAGGAGAACAATGAAAAATACATATTGACATTTAAAATACTTTAACTGGATTTTGAAGCGAACATTATTTCCTTTTATTATTTCAGTAACGAGTTAAGTTTAACTCGATGACTTACGACTCAGAAAAACGACTTCCAGGATGTTCCACGTTTTGGAACATCCTGATTTCAAAAATGTGATATAAAAAAAAATTTGGTCTGTTTGTTTATGGTCAGCATAACTCCCGAACAAATTGACCGACGATGTTCAAATTTGATGTGAGGATTGGTAGGGGCCAAGGGACCTACCAATAAGGTTTTCTTCAAACCCGGCATGCGCATAAGGTAGTTTTCAGGTTTTTCAATGATTTCTAAAAAACGGCTCTTACGATTTTAATCAAAATCACTGTGGTGATGCCTCTTAAGGTGTTCTAAACATCCCCACCTCCGAAATTCACGTAAAAATGCTTAAATGGCATAAAAAGTTGAAGGAAGGGAAAAAAAGGGGGGGAAATTCAACACAGAGTTCTCCATCAACGATCGTTTTTCTCCTCTCCTCAGTTTCTCTTAAAAAAAAGAATAATATAAGAATTATCGAAAAGTATATCATCGAAAACACTATTTTGGCAAAGGTTTTTTTTTTTTTTTTTTAACGACTCATATAAGATTTATCGCCAATCTGGCCATTTTTTCTAAGCGAATGAAGAAAATATAAAACACAAATACATGTTAGTATTATAGTGTAATTAAAAGTTGTGCTATGCTCCACGCCCCTGTTTCCCGGTTGCTGTGGAAGATGTAATTTCGATTATAAAATTACGTTTCTTTATTTTAGACTATAATTATAATAAGAATAAGTAATAGATTTACATGGATTCCAGACAAACAAATTACATTGTATTTCGAAAACTAATATATATTTAATGCAATAAACGATACAATATATGTACATTTCTTCTGGATTTTAGAATTCTGTATTACTGACTGCCTGAATTATTACTTGAATTACTGACTTTTTTAAAAATATTCTGGATGTAACGGATACTGGAATTTCTATTACAAACCCCTTCCCCACTTCGTATGCAATTAAACAAGCCAGATTTATTTAAATACATATTTAGATTTGAGCGTTTTCCGGACATATGATGCTAATGAAAACTGAACGCAAAATTTACTTGAATATGAGAAACATTATTTGCAAACATGTATATTCATTTGGATATAGAATATTTGCTACTTGAGGAAATTTACATCAACTAAAATCCATCATAAGTCAGCTTAAATTTTAACAAATACTTCCATGATTTGTTTTCAGCAAATGAATGACAAGATCAGTTCAAGCAAATGAATTTAGTTTAAGAAATGAAATGTATTATTGTACCATTTTTTTAATGCATAACTCGAGAAATGCATTTTTCAAAATGAGTGGCAGATTTCTTTTTTTTAATTTGGCTTATTTCAATTTTGATCACTCGATAATCTCACTAAAGAACCATCTCTGCTTTTTCAATCTTTGAACTTTAATTTCAGATTTCGAGAAATGAACTTTATTTTACATAATATTAATTTTTCCAAAATGGTATGTGTTAACTATTAAGAACAGTGTTCTCCACTACGCTGCCCGTAGTAGCAAGTCTGACAAATAGTATTTTTTTTTTCTCTTGAGAGCCTGAGAGAAATTGATATTGACTTACAATTGATATCTCATAACTGATGATATCGACAAAATCAGCAGAATATAAGAAGGTATAATTTAAATATATTTATTCAATGTTATGCCAAGTCACATGAAGACACACAAGCAAGGTTTTAATAAAAGATTCACTTATATTTTAGATTTTAATTTAAGATAGTATAACGAAAATATTTTTTTAATTATTAAAAAAAAATCAAATATCAATTACTTTTATAACAACGTGCAAAAAATAAAACTTTTTATAACAATTTTGAATAAAAAATCGTGGCGAAAGTTGCACTTTTTCGCACTAGTGTGAAAAAATACTCTCTCGCACGCCTAGTGCTCAAATATTATATAGGTTTGGGTATTGAAAAATATATTTTCAGAAGAAATTCATTGACTGGAGTTGCCAGCATTAACAAATATATGTATTAAAAATATTTTTTGCTCGTAATTATAAAAAATAGTGTATGCAACACGTGGGAATATACTTTTTCAAACTCTTTAAATTATTTGACTTGCGCTAACGCACTCGTTAAATAAGCATTTTACCTCGATTGAAAAAGTATTATATTCCCAAGTATAGTTGCATAAATAACTATTTTTCGAGATAGTAAAAAGTTCATTATTTTTTCCATTTTTCAAAAATATTTTTATTGTTGGATCTATTCTATACCAATAATTACATTTGTGATCTTGAACATACACAGTAAAAGTAATATGTATTGGCATATTCGCAGGGACGGAACTAGGTCACTTTTTACCCGGGGCAAGAATTCATTTTGGCGCCCATACACAATAATTTTTTAGATTTGAAGCTAACTATATATACATTGAAAATTAACAAAGGTTTTTGCTTTGTAAAATTCTGTTTTGAAACAAACAATAAAAGAATTAATTAATTGAAATTTTAAATAAATATATTTGACAAGCCCCCTTATTAATGACCAGGGTTCATTCTGCTTGCATAAAGATTTGCATAAAGACAAAAAAAAAAAAAAAAACCTAATGAATCAATACAAATAATGTCAGTTACAATGAAATAAAAGAACATAGTTGAATGATATGTAACACTTTTTAACACAAAATCTGGTTAACCTGGTTTCAAAACGTCTTAGATCATAAACAATTAAGCTGTTTTACATTTCAAAAAATATTTTCTTCTGTAAAATACTAATACAAAAATTTAAAAAGCTTCCGAATATTACCAGAACTCATTGAACACAAAAGCAAATTAATTTAATGACTTGTCTACAAAAATTATTGAATAGTTGGTAAATACATAAATGGTAATTTTAGAACAATTAATTTAAACTTATTGAAACTCATTTTAATAATAGAATGAATAATATATTACTTACTGTGCTATGTGTGAGTTCTCCATTTTCTTGGAGAATTTAAAATTCTCACCAATGCAATGGACAAAATTTGACGAACATGACATCTGTTTGGTGAAAAATAATGTCGTCAAAATGACAATACAACTCTGTGCAAATGCAATGGCACACGCCTATACTAAACTTCAACTTAACTAGACATCACTTAGACGATAGATCGTCACAGTGCTCATAGGTATTTAATCCATTTTGGCGGCGTGAAAGCATAATGTTCGCCAAACCACAACAGAACAAAAGGCTATAAGGTTTGGCGAGAATTATGTCTTCACTCCGCCAAAATGGATTAAATACCTATGAGCACTGTCACGATCTACCGTCTAAGTGATGTCTAGTTAAGTTGAACTTTAGTATAGAAATCCTTACAATTTGGCGGGTTTTGTGGTCTCAACTTGGAAAATCCGCGTGATATCTTTACTTACGCTTTGGCGAAGTTTGCCTTCTTATAGCCATAAGTTCTTTGACATTTCAAAAGTTAATCGGCAAACACGCTGAAAATTTAGCAATAAACACAAATACTCTACTCATTTGCTTATACTTTAGTGCTGCCAACAATTGCTTCACTATCCGTTCAGACATAATTAAATCATAGAACTATTTTTTGTGCAATTAAAGTGCAGTAAAATGTGTCTATTATCTTCAGCAGTAAATAAACTACCAAGAGACACCAATTTTATCCAAATTGGTTCAGTAGATCTCGAGTTTTTAGGTAACATCTCAGACAGATTTTAATTTTATATATATAAGTAGATGTACTCAAAACTAAAAAATATGTTTCTCAAAACTTAACTTTTCGGGCCTTTTGTGCCGCAAAAGTTTTGATGATTTCTTCGTAGGACAAAGAAGATGCTAATTTATACTCTATGGAAATAATGCTTAAATTTGTTAGTCTTTGCTGTTTTGTAGAATTTCTTGTGTAGTTTTTAATAAGTTTTAACTTGCTGAAGCTTCTTTCATTTGAAGCAACAGTTACAGGAATCGTCAATAAAATCTGAAGTGCCGTTGATATGTTTGGATAGGCTTCTTGATAACCGTTTTGGTGTATTAGGTTGAAAAGAATCGCTGGCGTAGCAGTTTTTAAATCTGACGTAATGTCAAGTATATGGCTTTTAAAGCTCTCTATTTCGATGGATATTTCATGGATATCTATATCTTCTTTGTAGATACTTGCTAAATTTTCAGCGTGTTTTTTCAACTCTAAAATTGAAAGAGTTTCTATTTGAGAACCATGTAGGAAGCCAAATAAATTGTTGATGTTTTGCATAGCTTGGAAACGGGTTCTCAGTTCATTCAAAACTCTATCGATTATTTGCAGTGACAAAATTTTAAACGACTCTTCTTCATTGCATTTATGAGATTCATCTTCACATTTTTCATCAAACATTTTTTTCTTTTTTCTTCTCCTTTTTTCTTTAAAATGTGGCCATACGTCGAGATTTGTTGCGATTTCTTTTGCTTCCTTAATGGCATCATTGGCACTTGTTGACCGGGAGGATTCAAACTCTGATATCAGACGATTAATGTGTTTTGTAGATCTGTCGATTGTAATATCTTCTTTCTGTAGAAGTTTATTGACAATGTCTATTGTTACAAGCTGCTTATACCAAAAGCAGCACATAACAATAAATTCAAAATCTTTTATATTTTTCATTAAGGAAGAAGCCTCTGCTTTTGTTTCTGGGTTTGAGCTGTTGCTGTTAATCAGCTCATCTAGTGCTGCGTTTATTTTCCCCAGGTGCTTGTATACGACGAAGACTGCTTCTCGCTATGTCGACCATCTTGTATTGCTTTGTAATTTAAGTGAATGTGGGACATGTTTCGTCAAAATCTCCCATCTATTGGTAGATGCAGAAAAAAACGAAAATAGACAATTCAAAGTTCCAAAGAAAGTCTCTGCTGTTGGAGACACGCTAGCAGCATTTGTTCCTACTAAGTTGAGCGAGTGAGCTGCACAAGGAACAAAAAAAGCCAACTCGTTTTCCTCTAACACTCGGGATTGTACTCCTTTGTATTTGCCGGACATGTTGGAACCGTTATCGTAGGACTGCCCTCTACAATTTTTCATTTCCAAACCATCGCATTTCATTTTGTTTGAAATCGTCTCGTAAATCGACAGTCCAGTTTTATCACCAACTGTAATGAAATCTACAAATGACTCGGTTACCTGAGGTCCATTTTCTGTATATTTAATTTACCTTATTATTTGGGACATTTGTTCAAGATGGCTCACGTCAGGTGTACAATCAAACATAATTGAGAAATATTTCGCTTCTTTTATATCTTTAAGTATTTGATTTCGCAATTGCGTTGCAATTATATCCAAAAATTCATCTTGAATGCTATGAGAAAAGTAACTTACTTGTCCCTTTTTGTGTCGAAGAATATGCTCTCTTAGTGGAGCATGATAGTGAGATACAAGGTCAACAGCATTCAAAAACTTTCCACTTTTAGGATCAGCAAAATCGACAGTTTCATCTGATCCTCGCAGAGCACAGCCTTGCTTTGCTAAATAAACTATTATGTCAACAATGGCTAACAACACAGACTTCCAATGATTTTCCTCTTGAATTATTTGATCCTGCAACTCTCTATCAATCCCACCCTTCTTTAATGATGATTCAAGATTTTTCCAGGTGCAAAAACATTTTTTGTGGTTAAGTGAATTTTCGTGTTCGGGAATTCTCTCATTCAACTTTTTCCATTGTTTTAAACCTTCACATTTCACTAAAGAAGATTGTTTTTGTTTACAAAAAAGTTTACAAGGGATGCAATATAGAGCATTTTTCGATGAACTGTAACTCAACCATGATCGAAATACAACAAGTCCATTCGGTAGTTTTTTATAAAACCAATCTTTGGTCAACTTTCTACCATCTCTTAAGCTATCAGATATATCAGGTACACCTCTTGTATCGTTAGCTAAATTTGATACAATAAAGCATCGTTGTGCGTCAGAAAAATGTTCTGGCCACGTCGCAGGATCTCCTAGGATAAATTGAAAATCACACTCACCACGCTGTACTTCGGCAGTGATGTTGGCTTGCGACGTTCCTACAATAGAAGTTTGATGATGTTTCGGATCCAGATTAGTGTTCAAATCTACATCAGCTTCATCTTCAATTATGCGCTTGTCTTGCTTTACTGAACATTCCTGGTTCAGATTATGTATGGCATCCGAACCCGTTTCATGAACATTGTCCTCTGCATCCTCATTTATCTCTCTGATGTTTATGACTTGATGAGAAAATTTTAAATATCACAAATTAGAATCAACATTAAAAATTGTATTTCTTTTAGTTACATTTTTATTAACAAGTATATTATATATATGTACATATATTATCTAACTAATAACTTCAATCAATATAACTTGTTTCGTTAATAGACAATGACTTATAAATGCATTATTCGTTTCTTCAAAGATAATAATGAAGAATATTTTGAGCTTTTTTAATAATTGGTTGACAGTTGGTTGCTGTTAGTATATAGAAAAATTATTATTTACATATTTTTACTAAAAGCTATATTTTAAGAATAGTACGTTTATATTTAAGATTTTTTTACTGCGATAAACAAAATCGTATTGAAAAAATATATTTTATATTTTCAAAATATTTATAATTTTTATTTATTTCATTAAAAAAATGGGTTTTTTTTTTTCAGGATTCTGGTATAGTTATATAATTATGATTTTCCAAATAATAAAATACGAAGTTTGACTTAAACTTTGACTGATACTTTTTGATTAATCACGAGAATGTTTTTAAAAAGCATTTTTGGACTAAAAATTGTTAGGTATTGCAAGCTTTTGTAAGCAAAAAAAAAATAAAGCTTTTGCTCCAGCAAATCATAAAAAACTAACCAACCTGTACAAGTGTAAGGATGAATACTTAATACCAATAATTAAATATTAAAGATAAAATAAGGAATAATTTAGTGTGTCCATAAATTTTTATAAATTTCCTGTCAAATGTATCCCACAAAAAACAACTTAACGTTGTAAAAAAAAACGCCAAGTAAAAAATGACGACTGTAAAAAGGTATGATTTCCTAAATACTTGGCGCCAAGCGGTCCTGTGTGTTATAATATGTATAATCTGTATCTGTTTCTCAAAAATACAAACGGTTGTAACTAATTATTTCTTGGCAACGCAGTTTTTCTTTTAATTCATTTATTTGGAATAGTAAAAAAACCAGTAAAGATTAGGAAAAACACTGCCAACAGCCTGCCAAGAAATAATTAGTTATCATACTTTTTTACAGGCGTTTTTTTTTTTTTTTTACGTTTTTTTTTTTTTTTTTTTTTTTTTGTGGGATTTCATTTCTTTTTGTTGCCTTGTTTCATTTCTATTTATCTTTCTATTTCTAGTTATCCAGCAACCAGATCATAAGGAAAGTTACAAAAGGCAGATCCGATTATCATACTAAACAACATTTCAAAATATTATAAGAAACGGCGCAGTAGTTTGAGTTATAGAACTTAGCTAAATATTTATATTTATCCGGCAATTTCTAGTTATCCGGCTACCGGATCATGAAGAAAGTAACAAAAGGCACTTTTTCTCATCATACTAAACAACATATCAAAGTATTATAAGAAACAGTCCAGTAGTTTGGGTTGCAAAGCTTGCTAAAGAATTCTATTTATCCGGCAATTTCTAGTTATCCGGCCACCGGATCATAACAAAAGTTACAAAAGGCACTTCCTCTCATCAAGCTGAACAAAATGAAAACAGTTTTTTTTTTTTTTAATTGGGGGTCTGCCGCTTTGACCTCGGACTTGGCGGCGGAAAACTGCCGCGTTAAAAATATGAAAATACAATTACTACTTAAAAATATAAAAACACAATATATTTCATAATCTAGAGACATAGGCGCTCACAGGAGGGTGCACTTGCATGCCCCTGGATTTTTAAACTTTCAAAAAATTGTAAAAAGGGAATTACATACCAGAAGCAAAAAAAAAAAAAAAAATCATTTTGGAAACTATAGTTCAACAAAAAAAATTCACTCATTTGTTTCATTGTTGCGTGGCGCCTTTTTCTGGTAGCATGGAGACTGGATTATTTTTATTTTATTTATCACTTCCTGGAAAATACTTTCTTTTTCGTTATTTTTTATGAAAAATAAGACCTTGAGATCTATTTTTAGAATTCATGCCTTGATGTTTTATTATTTTTTCATTATTTAGGAATAGATAAAATGTTACACTTAGGCACTTTTATACTTCCGTTTTCTCTTTTTACGAAACATGTTTGAATGCTTGTATATGAACAAAAAAGAAAAGTAGGAGTGTTAATAATTTAACCTATAAAAAACAATTTTTTTAATCAAATCCCTTCTAAGAATTATCAATTTATTAACAATAAAAGTATTTTTTTTTAAATGATTTATTAAAATGCTTTCGAAACGCCGCGTCGATTAAAAAAAAAAAAAAACTTAATATGGGATTTATGCCCGAACAATTATTTGGTCTATTCCTAGTTGACGTTAAAATATCGCCAAGCCGATTTGGCGCTGTTTTGTAGGCAATACAGTTTTAAATTTGGCAACCCCATTTTTTTTATTGACGCGTTTTGGCTTCAACCTTTCTATACCACAAATCATAGAGCTGATTCATTTCTCAATTTTTATTATTGGAATTCCGAATTGGTGACATTCTGGCTTTGTCGCCAACTTTTCAAAAGTGCGCCAACCCATAAACGTGAACTAGGAATTTACCAATTATTTATCTTAATTGAAAAAATACTGACAGCAAGACTTCATCCAGTAATCAAATTAAAACTGATTTAATTTATTCTGGAACGTGCCGTAAATGCGTGCTATCACGCAAGACAATTTATTTTTTTATTTATTTTTATAATATTTTCGTTTGGCATCAGGTAAAAGTCTTAACCAGCAATGGGATTTTATTTGCTAGTGTTGTGATGACATTAGATGGTAAAATCGACCTTTTGGTGACAGTTACATCCCTAAAAATTTAATACAATGTATTGTCATGGGCTTTAAGCTAATTGACCAAGTTTCAGGATGATGGGAAGGGGGTTAATTAAGCATCCGCAGATTTATACGCCAGGCTCAAACGCACACTCAAACAAAAGTGAAGTTAATATAAGGGATTTAAAAATATATAGTAAAATATATTGTTAAAAATATATAGTCACATATTTAGTCAGTGCATTTAAATTGAGATTTGATTAGGTTGTAATTTACTGTTTTTATTTTTAAAAAAATCGATATGTTTTGCGATAAATAGGAATTCTTGTGCTGCAGGCATTCAACTTTTTATCGCATAATTTTTTTGCATTTCTTCACGTTTCAGAACATTCTGAATCAAAAAAGTGTTTTAGAAAAAAAGTTTGTGGGTCCGTGTGTTGTCTGTGGTCAGCATTACTTTCAAACGTACCTACTACCAAAACCTACTTTGGCCATTACACCTGGCGTTACGGTTTTTGTCAAAATCGTGCTTGCGCAAAGGGTAGCTGTCATTTTTTACAGCCAAAATATTTGCTAAATTAAATGAAGGAAACAGTGGGAATTGAAATTTGTTCAAAGTTCAATACCCCCAGATTTTTTAAACTCAGCACGATTCAAAATGTGTAAAAATGAAAAAAAAAATCTGTTTTTAGCTGAAGAAATACTAAATTATTCTCTTAGAGAAAACGTTTCAATCGTTAATTATTTCAATTGTTAATTAACTTTTTGCTAATTAATTTTCATTAGGAATCGCAATGAACCTTTAAAGTTAACGATAATCAACCTCAAAAACTAAAGTAAACGATTTCTAAACAATTCAACATCTTGCAGCGCCCTGTAAAAATTCCTGCGGACGCCTAGAGAACAATAAATATATTTGGCAAGAGATATATCCCAAACGTAACCCTTGTCCTTAATACACATCTTCCAAAGTTTATTAGGTTACAAATTTAAAAAAATTCTTACCTTCATTGGTTTCAGTCTCGTGAACTAGCCAAGATGATAAAAGTATTGAAGAATGTTGGGAAATTCTTGCAGTTTCTTTTGCTTTTCTGCGATTCTGCGCCCCAGATAATTTCTTCGACATATTTCAATTTATGAAAATTTCAACAGCATTAAATTGTTGTAACGCTAAATTTTATCTAACTACATTGCGACTATATTACCAATGCGATTTTAAATTAGCATTTCTGGCAGCCTGCCATGTAGCACAAACCTATTCTTCACCAGGGGGTAGGGAGAATTCGATGTCATTCTTTTGTAAAAGGATAGATTATTACTTTCTTTGTACAGAAATGTATTATTTTTTTTTCTAGTGGATTTTTTCTTCTGTTGGATATCTTAAAGATCATCCAGAATTTTAAGAAAAAATGAAAATTTATTAATGAAAAATTATCCTTTTCTCCAAATATTAAACTTTATACAACAAATAGCGCTTTGTTGGCTTTTCGGCGCCCCCTCTGGTTAGCCCCCGGGGCAGCTGCCCCGCCTGCCCCCCCCTAGTTCCGGCACTGCATATTCGGTAAAAATCTGCGGTCCACAAAAAACTTCAACATATAACTCATACCGCTCGTCTCTAAAAGTTAGAGGTGAATGCTGCTCTACAGTATTTAAAAGAATATCTTGCTGTATTCAGAAAATAAATTCATTGTGTGAGCTTATGTTCTACTTGCAAATTTCCGAAATTATATATTTACGTTTAATAATGAACGTGAATGCATTCCATTGAAACGAGTTTTACAATTTGTTATATAACTCAGCCTTTCAATAAAGAAAATATACAACACATAATTGAAAAAAAGAAAGAAAAAAAGAAATGGAATGCGCGTAAAATCGGATATTTGTAAATTAATTAAGAAGTAAAATTTTTCATTCCATGATAAAAGAAAATCTTTAGAAGCATCTGGTAATTCCAATGTATTCAAAACAACTAATGAAAAATACAGCTTTAAAACATATTCGAATTTTAAACCAATCAAAAACGTTTATTTTATTAATTTGTCTTCCAAGCAACTATATATGACGTCAGAATATAAATTATCTTACTTTTAAATAAATGTAATGGCAATATTCTGGTTCACTACACAAACACATTGGGTTGAATATTATGCATTTTCGAATTGGGTAAGTTAATTTATACATATTTATTATTATTATTTAACTTCAAATTGCTATTATAATAACTTTTTATAAATTGTTTTTAGAGAATTAAATTTTTGTTGAAAGCAATACATGAGACGAGTGTAAAAAAAGTATTTTCTTGCACGCCTCGTGCTCAAATATTATACAGTCTTGACATTGCATTGAAATGACACATTTTTAGAAGAAATTCATTTACTGGAGTTGCCAACATTAATAAATATACGGATTGGAAATATTTCTTGCGCGTAATTATAAAATATATTGTATGCAACACGTGGGAAAATACTTTTTCTAACTCGGTAAATTATTTGACGTGAGCAATCACACTCGTCAATAAGCGTCAATTAAACTTATTTATTCAAGTTGTAATTAAAATAATATAACAAGCATCATTATCCTGGTTTGCTGTTATTGTATTCCTTATTTACCAGGACAATATTGAAACTTGCATAACTAGAAGCTGAAACATTCTGTTTATGTTATATTTTCTAAAAGTTAATTTTGCTTATATCACAATATAGAATATATAATAATCTTCTACTGGCCTAAGTATTTTCTGTAGGTATCTGGAAAATGAATATTAATTAAACATAACTCTGAGGACAAAAGAACTTCACAATTCTACAACAAGGTCATTAAAAGTGCTTAATATTTTTGAACTTTTTCTCAAGGCCTTAAAAATGCTTATATGTCCTTAAAAGTCCTTAATTTTTGCAGTTGTTGTATGTCCAATGGACGATTCCCGCATTTTTAATTTTTTTATTCAATTCTAAATGTTTTGAAAAGGCCATAAACACAAAAAGTTCTGCTCAATGCGCTTTTTCTTTTTTTTAAATTTGCAATCAAAATTACCTTGTTCGACGTTGGCGAGAAAACAACTCGTTACGCTGGAGAAACTCTTCTATGTAATTGGATAAATGCCAATGCAAGAAAATGATTTCCATTTGAAAAACGGATGATTTTGAAATTATTCAAGAAATAATATCCTCTACAATTGATTCTTTTCATCTAAATTTATTCAGAATTGAAAGTATAGGATTGGATAGTCTTTTCTATATTATTTTTATTTTCTTGTTTTAATTTTTTGAATAAAATATGCATAATTATCTACCAGTATAACTAACTTTGAAAACCCTCATACTATATTTTACACTGATGTTCCCGTATTTTCGTGGATTAAAATTGATTATATTTATTTTTACTTTCTTTTTTTAATTCATTTAATAGTTAATTTATGAATATTAGAGCATTTTATAACAGAATTTAACAGTTAACTTTTGGTTTTATTCTGGAAAAGGAAGTGGTCAATTACTAGCATGGCTGTGGTCAATTACTAATGTCTACTGGGTCAATTACTGGCAAAATTGCTTTTGGTAAGAAATTCTGATGATATTTTAAATTGTAAAAAGGACTGGAACACCATGTTAATTTATTATTGAGCTTCATTAATCAATTTATATTTTGGGAAGTTTTCATAACATTCCGTTAATAATTTTTTAAGAAAAAAAATTAAATGTGTAGAAACTTGCACTAAATGGTCAATTACTGGTAGGTTCACCTTATAATATTGTTAGAATATATTACCCCTCGAAAAAATGTAATAATATTTTATATGCAAACCCAACATATGTACTAATTTTATGTAAGTTATGTGTAAAAACTGAAATAAAATTATTCAAGGTCAAATAAAGTAATTATATATACAAATTTATGATTAAGATTTTTGACAGGAAACTCTAGTAACATGAATATTAATATTATTGTAAAGTACATTCCTGAGAATTGTTTTAACAATGATGTTTAATGGTTTTGCCTTTAAGTTGTCTTTTGAACACATAACTTCTATTCTATGCCATCGTCAAATGTTATTAACACAATTTTAAAAATAAATTTAGTTGAAAGAAGGTTGTAGTTGCTGAATCGTGATTCAAATTAAAGCAGTGTTTATCATCGAAAAGGTAAACATTGACGAAGGAAATATTCACGGGCCAATTGTGATTTACCAAGTAAGTGACGCCAGGAAATAGCTAGGTCAAAGCCATATGATTTGTTCAAACACTTGGGCAATTCCATGATAACGGACTAACATTCTAGTGTTATTTTAACACAAATACAAACCCACTAAGGAAAGATTTTTAATTTTGACTGAAAATGGCACTTATATAAATATTTAAAGGGTACATGATTCTTATTCTGGGTATTAGAATTTGTTGCCATTTAATTAGAGTGCACCATTTGGTTATAAAGTCAAGGTAACGGACTAACTGAAAAACAACATAGTTCTTTTGTTCATTCAAAAATTTAAAAAGTTTGTGAATTATATAATGTAAAATAAATAAATGATGTATAGAATGAAAGAGTAAGTGGTAATGGACAAACAAAATCATAGTAATGGACTAACATACAGTAGGTAAAAAAAAAATCTCCGTACAGAAGTCAAAGTTGCAAATAAATTAGCATAATTTCTATAATCTTTTGCTTCATATCACCAGTAACTACTGAAATATGTTTCATTTGATTCTTTAAAATAATTTTATAGTAAATACCTGTTTTTACAAAATGCAGCAAGTATTTAAATTGAAATATTTAGGAAATGTTGCTAACTGCCATACAAAAAATGTTTCAGTATGCAATATGAAAATTAATTCTGAAGTCTTCCACAACAGATTTGCAGTAAATTTTTAAAATATGAAGTGTACGCAAGTGCCTTGAAGACATGATAGCAGCAATTGTTTAATTTTACCTCGTAGCTGATCGTCTTAAAATGGAGTTTCGAAACCTAGTTGTCAGTTGGCGATTCAGTTATGAAATTATGGATTATCTATGAAAAAAATTGGGGAAATCTTTTATATATTGAAGCCTATAGTACAATATATTATTAAAAGACACCATGAGCTTCAAACTTTTGAGGATAGAGATCGATCCGGAAGACCTTCAAAGCTAAAAAGCTTGCTTAAAAGAAATATCCTATAATAAGGTTCAAGATAATCCGCAAATAAGTTCACCTCAAGTCACACATGGCTTAAAAATTGATAAAAAAAACATTGAAAAGAATTCTCAAGAGACAATTTTTGTGCATTTGTTACAAGATTTTGTGTTTAAATTTCAAGATACACTTACCGATCCCTACTTCCTTCTACAAAATATACATTGCTGACAACAGCAGCCCTTATACACCACCACACCATAATGCCTCCTCCACTGTGTTTGACAGTTCCACATAAATTCTAAATTAACATTTGTTGATTTGGTTTTATCCAGACCATAACTCGATTATCTGACCCTTGGATATTAAATTTTAATTCATCATTAAAAGAACTGATTCACAGAAAGATAACTGATAACTTGCATGCTTTTTTGCAAACTCAAGGCGCTTTTTTCTGTTACAGGTACTTATTTAAGGATTCTTACGGGCTGCAAGTTCATTCAGACCCGCTATTTTAATAATATTTCTCACCGTTTGAGATGTCCCTTCAATATTTTTATAAATTTTTAACCCATGTGCGACTTAAGCAATATCTCCAAAGTATTTCAATTTAAATACTTGCTGCGTTTTGTAAAAACCGACATTTATTTTAAACTTATTTTAAAGAACCAAATTAAACATAATTTCAATAGTTTGAAGATATGAAGCAAAGGAGAAGAAATTATGCTAATTTATTTGTAACTGTGGCTTCCGTACTGAGACTTTTTTTGCCCACGGTATGTGTCTGCAATCAAATAAATCTGGTGACCAAGCACAGAACATAAACTTAAGCATTTAAATATTTATGAAAAATAAACTAAAATTAAGATAATAAACAAAATACTATATGCAGTTACAAATTTCAAACTTTTGATTCTATGTGTTAAAAATCATGCTGTAATACACAGTTGAGAGGTGTGGCTGGATAATAAAAGTTTAAGCCTCTTAAAACTGATTTTTAGATGGATTAGTTTGGTAGATGAATGAGAATTTGTCTTCATTAAGACTAACGTTAAGTGCTCGGCCAATAAACTAGTTATTCTTTCCAATATGCAGCATACCACTTTCCTGAGGTAATATTCATCATGTGACTATCACTTTATTTTTTACTTGTTGTACAATATCACTCTCCATTTTCTTTGATGTATAGACAACTTTACCTTGAAGCTTGGCGTCCACTATCGCTGAGCAGAGCGGAGTGGACTAGAGCCAATTACAAGGCTGCCAACGTCGATTGTAGCACAAGCCTTGTGCTACAATGGACGTTGACAGTCTTGTAATTGGCTCAAATTTAATCCGCTCTGCTCAGCAATAGTGGACGCCAAGCTTTAGGGTAATTAGAAGTCACTGAGCAGTTTATGGTTAATGAAGAAACTGATCCGACACAATGCACTCTCCGTGTTAGTGGAATTGGTTGTGCATCACACCAGATCTTATCCAATTCCTCAAGGCATTTTCTACCTTTTGTTTGTAAAAAATATTACATTGACTTTTGTATTTTTTGGCAAATTCCGCCGATATAATAAATTTAGCAAAGGTATTTGCATCCGTAACAACACCATAATTCATAAACTATATTTTTTAGAGTACCTTCCCGCGAGAGGCCACAAAAAAATGACAGTTTATACGTTGCCCTGCTCCATCAGGAAATTTGTTGATGAAATTTTTTTTATGCTTTCTTGGTATGTCTCCTCAATTAATAGGAAGTTACAAAAATGCTCTGCGATTTATCATGAAGGATAGAATAAAACACAATAGCATAGCAAAATACCTTTTCTAAGTAGCATATACAAGCTGTATATAATATAACCTGGTTTTGTTCCCAGTGGGTACTTTAGACCTCATCTTGTTGAATTATAGAAAACTTATTGCTAAAATCAATTTTTGATTAGTAACTTTTTGCAACATATTGAAATAGCTTGTTTTTTTGTTTTTTTACGTTGTGATGCCATAAAAAATATGGTAATTGTTTTTGAGGTTGTACATTATTATGTCTTGTGTGCATAAACAAGGCATAATTTTACCTCTTCTTCTGTTATCCGATAAGCGTACTGCAGCTTAGTCAAGACATCATCTCTAGTTTAATTCAAACATATATCTTATTTCCTTTTTGAATTTATCTTAGCAATCATCCTATTTTAGTAAGAGTGCCTTGCTGGTTTTCCGAGCTACATGTGAAGCTGTAATGACCGAAGATGAAAGTTCACTATTCAAAATGTTTCATCTCGTGTTAATGATCATCAATTCAAAGTGTATGACTTTTTCTAAGCTTTAGGATCAGACCTACTTAAGTGTAATATTACTCTTAAGTAAGGTTATTTGTAAAACCTGAGATATAAAATATCTATAGTTTTGTGTTTAATAGCATTCTTTCCTGGTTTCATACGGCTGTTATGACGCTGGTACAACATTTTATCATATAAATGATCTGTTATCCAAAAAGTCAGTCAACTAATTTTTACTATTTTGTAGTCAATAGGTCCTTGCCATATTTGAAAGAAAGTTTCTCAAAAGCACCTTTGGGGAGAATTTAGTTGATGGTTCATGGAGAAGACAAACCAACACTGATCTGACATGGAACAAGAGCCTGCTAAACCAGATGGGTGAAGCAAGACTTTCCTGGTCAATGACGTAGAGCTGAAGACGATTATGTTAGTCAACAGGTAAATTACTCTTTTGATAGCAAAACTAGTTTTCTGGCTAAAAATTTTTTTAATGAAAAATGCCATTATTGTTCATGTAGTTTTACTCATTTTATAATTTTTGCGCAGCAAAAGTGTGCATAAAAATTGCTTATGGTTCAAATATATTTGAGTCATAAGCTTCAATTTCATTGACTATCCATGCACAATATTAATTTTTAACTAAAAATATGTCAATTTAAATTCTTTATAGTTTTGAAATTACTATATATGTATTTATATATGTGTATATGTATATATTATATATGTGTGTATGTATATATATATGTGTATGTATATATATGCATATAGATATATGTATATATATATACACATAGGTGTCAACTTTTCAAAAAACATGGGGGGGGGGCAAGTTTTGACGGAAGATGAAATTTTTCGAAAAATTATCGAAATCTATTAATTTTTCGAAAATCTAGGTATGACACAACTTCTCATATAATACCAACAATAAACAGTTATTATAATTTATTTGGAGAATGGAGGGAAAAAAAGGAGATAGTGTTACAAAAATCAGGGTAGGCAGCCTCCCCAGAATTTAAAAGTGGGGAGGCCAGCCCCCCCTGCTCCCCGTACTTTACGCCTATGTATATACATAACAAAAGGAAAAAAATGAAATTACAAATGTAAAATCAAAAACATCAAAGCTATAGAAATACAACAAATTACCAGTACATATGCTAATAGGTTAAAAAGATGCCCCATGATACAATTCCAAATTTCTGCTGTTTTTCATTTTATTTTGTTTGTATGTATATATATATACCTCAAAATATTTACGTAATCCATGAAGCAAGAATCCATGGTGAAGTATGGCTGCTGTCAACATTTTGCAATACTAATTGAACATAACAGCATTAATTTCTTTCAAATTTCAAGAAATTGTAGTCTTCAGATATATCTTCTATGAAATGTAATTGATTTAGAAGAAATACAATAATGCCACTAAGGAAAAAGTTAAGCCTGAGGATGTTTTTTTTTTTTTTTTAGCTTTTGAATTCTCTAATTGACCATATATGTTATGCGTGTGTTATTGTCTATGTATGAAAGTGAAATTAGTTTTTCCATATAAAGACTGGAGTACTTACTTTAAGCAAAGTTTGAAACAACATATCATAGAGGTTAAATTGTGAAATAATTAGTTATAACAGTTGTCTAGTTATTCTGTGATATAACTAGTTTTTGTATAAAATTCCTAATGATAGACAATTAGATAGTAAAATAAAAGCACGCTATAATTTTTTATTTTATCTTTTGTTGCAAAACTCTAAAAGTAACAAAAGGTATAGCAGGCATCTTCTTCGAACAGTCGTTTGAACCCCCTCAAATTACCTTATTATTTTAAAATCACTTACTGTTGCCAAATTTATTGCTTTTAATAATAGTGTTCTCAAATATCAATTTTGGGGAATTAGAGGTCCCAAATGGTTGCTGGACGTAACAACTTTCAGTAACAAGTCAATTTTTTTAGCAATAATTAAAAATGGACAAATATTTTTTGTCGCTAATTAGGAAGTACTAGTCTGATAAAACCTCTGTTATCAGAGTGAGTCATAGATAGACATAAATATCAGCATTAGGTATTGTATTCTTTTACTAAGAGATGTATTGAACCTTGATTCGAAAGGCAGAACTTGGCATGGCTCGGATATCTGGTCGTCTAGTGATAAGTTGTATCTGTGAATCCATTATTCAGTTCAATGGAACTTTTTTAATATATAAGTTATATTTTTTAAGAAATAATGGAGGGATATGTTAAAATTAAAAACTGTTTTAAAACCATTTTTTTTTTTTTTTTTTTTTTTTTGTCCTTTTACTTTCACAGATGAAAAGAGGATCATTTCCAGCTCGAGTTAACATATTTCCTACTGCATATTCATTAAAAACCAAAAAAAAAAATAAAAAATTGTCAAACAGATAGCAATATGTGCAATTGTAAATAAACTATTTGTTAGACGCAGAGGTGTGTTAGCTTTTTAATTGGTATACCATTTATCAGTTTTAGTTTTGCAAAGGTAAGGGAAAAAGGATTTAAAAGAAAAAAATCAGAAAATAGTAAGTCATACTATTCCAAATAAATTTGTTAGTAATTAATGGATTACAGTGATGAAAGCTGTAAATAATCACTTGTAACAATATCAGAATTGAGTATAATTATCAATTATTTATGTTGGCATTACACGTTTTAATTACTATTATAACCTTGTTATGAATACTTAAAGTTGGCACAGAATTTCTGTTTTTATTTTTATGAACTAGCATCTTGTGCTATAATTGCATTAGATTTTTAAAAATGGTGTATTTTAAACTGAAATTTAAGAATAACCTATTTTTAATTTTCTAGGTCCAAAGCCTACACCTAATGCTCTGAAACACGGAGAAAGAATACTACATTGAAGGAAGTGGCATAATTCCTGGCAGTCAGATTGACAGATACCTTGCCGAAAAGAAAAAACATTCTGCAATATTTAGTGTAACAAAGAATATGTTTGCTTTGTGTTCAATAAAATAAACGTATTACCTTCTTATGTTTTTACTCTTATTTTAATTGCATATTTCCATTTTTGCTTGATTTGTTCAACCTGTTTTTAGTTTTGTATTTTTCTTTTATGCTAAACTTATAAAATGGAAGATTTGCCCAAAATGGCAAAACAACATTGTAATCAGTTTAAAAGAAAAATTGAGATGCATGAGATACATTACATTGTGCTTTAATAGATTTAGTCATGTTTTGTCTTATTTTTAAGATATATATTTAGCTGAGAAATCTATTGGAATGGATAAATTCTCTTGGTTAAAGGCTAATTAGGTAGTTAACTGTTTCATTGGTTTTTAATATAAGAGACTAGTTTTTACTTCCCAAAGTCTTGTTGAAGACGAACAAATATTTTCTAATGCTATGATTCTTTAATTTATTATACCATTAAGTTCATGTATATTAAGTTTAGAAAAAGTTCATACTTTTAGAAAATATTCAAATATTTTCTAATACTATGATTATACCATTAAGGCCAGTCATTAAAGTAATGATTGGCCTTGATAGTATAAATTATATTACCATAGTATTAGAAAATATTTGACGTAAAGAAAAGGTACTGAGCCTCTTCATAGTGAGAGTAGATACTTGAAGCAGATATAGGTAGTTGATAAAAAAAATTAATTGTGAATTTTTTGTATAATTATGTTGCAGGAACAAGGCTTTTGTTGTGAAAATCACATAGATGTCGCCAAAATCACTAAGATCACAATGTGACATCGCAGCGACAAAGCTTTCTTTGCGAAAATCGCATAAATCACACGGATGTCGCCAAAATCACTAAGATCACATTTAGGTCACAAAGCGATATCGCAGTGACAAAGCTTTCGTTGCGAAAATCGCATAAATCACACTGATGTCGCCAAAATCACTAAGATCACATACAGATCACAATGTGACATCGCAGTGACAAAGCTTTCGTTGCGAAAATCTCATAAATCACACGGATGTCGCCAAAATCACTAAGATCACATTTAGGTCACAAAGCGATATCGCAGCGACAAAGGTTTCGTTGCGAAAATCGCATAAATCACATGGATGTCGCCAAAATCACTAAGATCACATTTAGGTCACAAAGCGATATCGCAGTGACAAAGCTTTCGTTGCGAAGATCGCATAAATCACACGGATGTCGCCAAAATCACTAAGATCACATTTAGGTCACAAAGCGATATCGCAGTGACAAAGCTTTCGTCGCGAAGATCGCATAAATCACACGGATGTCGCCAAAATCACTAAGATCACATTTAGGTCACAAAGCGATATCGCAGTGATAAAGCTTTCGTTGCGAAGATCACATAAATCACACGGATGTCGCCAAAATCACTAAGATCACATACAGATCACAATGTGACATCGCAGTGACAAAGCTTTCGTTGCGAAAATCGCATAAATCACACGGATGTCGCCAAAATCACTAAGATCACATTTAGGTCACAAAGCGATATCGCAGTGACAAAGCTTTCGTTGCGAAGATCGCATAAATCACACGGATGTCGCCAAAATCACTAAGATCACATTTAGGTCACAAAGCGATATCGCAGCTACAAAGCTTTCGTTGCGAAGATCGCATAAATCACACGGATGTCGCCAAAATCACTAAGATCACATTTAGGTCACAAAGCGATATCGCAGTGACAAAGCTTTCGTTGCGAAGATCGCATAAATCACACGGATGTCGCCAAAATCACTAAGATCACATTTAGGTCACAAAGCGATATCGCAGTGACAAAGCTTTCGTTGCGAAGATCGCATAAATCACAGGGATATCGCTAAAATCACTAAGATCACATACAGATCACAATGTGACATCGCAGCGACAAAGCTTTCGTTGCGAAAATCGCATAAATCACATGGATGTCGCCAAAATCACTAAGATCACATTTAGGTCACAAAGCGATATCGCAGTGACAAAGCTTTCGTCGCGAAGATCGCATAAATCACACGGATGTCGCCAAAATCACTAAGATCACATTTAGGTCACAAAGCGATATCGCAGTGACAAAGCTTTCGTTGCGAAGATCACATAAATCACACGGATGTCGCCAAAATCACTAAGATCACATACAGATCACAATGCGATATCGCAAAAATCGCAAATTCGTCCCCAATGTCACAATGTGACGAAAAGCGATATCGCAGCGATATCACAAAGTTACGTCGCAAAACCCCCTCTAAAACGGACATTGGACGACTATGTGACCCCTGTGTGATATCGCCGTGACATCGCGTGATCTCTATGCGATATCGCTTTTCGTCACATACTCGTCACATGGTTATTAGGGCAGGGGTGATTATAATTAAATTGCAACTTAAAAAAAAAATGATTTCAAAAGTGTTATATATTTTCTTATGCCAAACCATAACTTTCAAAAAGCTATGGTATGGTATATGAAAAATAAATTTCGAAGTAGTTTTTCTCTTATACAATATCTTTTGGCCATCTTCAAAGCGTTGTATATACAGGTCAAACTTCAGGTAATTCTGGCAAGCGTTGTTGTTTGTTTTGTAACTTTCAGATATGGTAAAATATCTGAAAGTTAACTTTAATAATGGACATCCTGAATATTTAGAATTCAGTTGAGCATTTCCTAAATTTCCTACATTTGTTTTTGAAATTAAATTATTCCCTCCAGTAACTTGGAAAAAAAATAATTTTACTCTCTTGGTATTTTTCACTTTTCTGGTTCTCCTATCCCAAACACTAAGTTTTTAGAAGCAACAAAGTTTCTGCAATTAATCCTTTACATGCACATCATGCATTGCCAACTTGTAAGTGCAACTCAGATCGAGTTTTCATAACGTTTGACTACTGTTAAGAAATTATCCATTCCGTCCCATTGACTTTACTTTTACCCCACAAAACTTTATTTCTGGAGGGCAAAATTTTCAATAAATAAAATTTCGAGGGCTAATTTACAAACTCGTAATCATTCAATCCAGCTGAAACTTGGCTGGCAAACGATAGGACCTGTTGTTGATAACAATGGATCTGAGTCCCTTCGATTTTGTTTTGAAATCACCAAAATGACAGGTTGTCAAATTATTTATGCTTGGATATGACTTGACATCTGAATATGAAGTAAGATGATATAAATTTATGTAAATTCGACCTACTTGTGACATCCTCCAAAAGTTTTTTTTTTTTTTTTTTTAATGCATTTCATCAACAACAAGTCTATCTTCCACGTCTAGCTCGACTGGATGACAACAAGAAGGTGGGTGGTGGTGAGGATCCCACAAACTTAGATTTTAAGTTATAAATAAGCTATGTAATACTTGCCTGATGGGTTGGCCATTACTACTTTATCTCAGATATTTCCCAGTCTGAAAGACGAAAGTAAAATGAAATAAGGCTCTGAGGGGGAGGGATAAAGTGGAGAAGGCCAAGCAGATGCTTGTACTAAAGTAGAATTCCAACTGGTAATGTAAATAATGTTTTTTGGAATCATACCTACTTTGATTATTTTGCATTTATCAGTCCAATAATATTTTAATAACTTAAACGAAAATTTTATTGTAGTGTCGTTAGCGATGTTTTTTTTTTTTTTTTTTTTTTTTTTTTTTTTACCATATTTTATTAATGACAAATCTTTGTCTGAAAATCCCCTTCTAATGTGTATCCAGAAAGAATAAAAACTTATTTCCATAAATTTAGCACAAAACAACTGCACTAAAAACACCCTCACATAACAACTTTTAACACTTTCAACTCATAAAATTCAGAATAAATAATAATTTTCTTATCAAACCAATACAAGCTCTGGTCCAAAACCCATAACTCCATTCCCAGTAGTTCTATCAAAACCTACTTTAAGACCCACTACAGGAATTCCTGATTTTTTAACCCACTCCCTACCACTATACTAGCAATGAAAATAAAGTTTTATTTATACACACATAAAAAGTGTCCGTGCCTAAGTTCCAGTTCCGATAAAAAACCAAACTGCAGAATAATATGGGGTTAGGGGAAAAAAGACTGAAAGGGCTTTCCAGCATCGATTGGGGTTTAGTTTAACGGAAGCTGAAAGTGTCTGATTTGCAGTTTTAAGACGGGGGATGGTATCTGGTCAATTTAACTTGCGACGTTGGTAGGATTTTATAAGTTTGAAGACTTGAATAAGGCAAATGGAGTACTAAAGCCTTATTTTAAAGAATATGTGCCATACACCGAACTTTGATGAAGTCTGAACATAATGCATGTAGGTTCATTATAGAGACTATTTGACTTCCAGCAGATTGATATTTCGAAGAATTAAATAATTAGCTTGTTTTATATGTTGTCCAATACATTACAATACGCGAGTTTTAAATATAATTTTAAACAATAGATGACGCTGCAGTCAATATCAAATTTATTACTGGCAATATTTAGTTGTTTATATTTAAATAATAAGAACAACTAAATATTGTCAGCTTTCTGACTCTCACTGTCAATATTTGACGAGGGTAAATTGCTTATGATTGGTAGCGAAGTGTTGTTTTACCAATAATAAATGTACGTTGCACGACAACTGGAGCGCTACCTACTGTGAAAACTTGTAACTCACTTCGAAATCCAATAAAAGTTCGCCTGTTCAAGAATCCCCTCCAGTCTTAGGTATTTATAAGATAGTTATAAACTTTCGTGACGTGTTTGGAAAATATCCATCCCACTTCAAAATTTGTTTATTTCGAATTGTTGCTTAAGAAACATTTAACATAATCAGAACCGGCATAAGATCGAAATTCTGTGTTTGCAAGACTGAGTTTTAACGCCTATTTCAATGAAACTAGGTAAGAAAACCTTCCAAAAATGTATGGGTCTATAACTGAAATTTTCCAGAACTTAATACTTAAAATTGGCATTTTAAAAAGATAAAAAAACCAAAAACTAAACGTTAAAATTGGTAATAAATAGAAAATTTAAAGTAAAATATTTAGTACCTTTTCATTATTTTTTACAATGACATCTTCTGTTAGTAATTCTTTTAATTGACCTGTTAAAACTTTAATAAGTA
Organism: Linyphia triangularis; assembly: GCA_963978545.1. Taxonomy (NCBI): domain Eukaryota; kingdom Metazoa; phylum Arthropoda; class Arachnida; order Araneae; family Linyphiidae; genus Linyphia; species Linyphia triangularis. Next base: position 36,465,715 of record OZ021730.1, read on the forward strand.
CGCTGTAATGTAAAGAGAAAACTCCTAAATTATTTTACTCAATCTAGAGTTTTGTCACATAGAAATAACAGCAACTACCTTCAAAAAAGTTTTATGCTATTTAATGTTCATGGAAAAATATTAATTAAAATTTTTTACAGAAAATTGATTAAAATAATCTGTACTACACGCTTAGCAGCTGACCTATCAAGCTGTAGCATCCGAAAATGTTTTTATTTGATTATCATAATCTAATGACTATGATGTATCATTTTCAATCGACAAAATTGCAAGACTGAGTTTTTCTTGAGAAAGCGTTGACCTCATGTAAGTTAGGCTAATTTTCATTCAAAATTAATAAAAATGTATATTTTTACCATATTATTTTTTTAAATATTTTTCTTATTTGGGCGCCCTTTCCAAACTCGCATGTGTGCGATCGCACACGTCACCTTAGACCGGAACTGAACACAATGCAGTGTTTAATAACTTTAATTTCAACTTAAAGCAAAATTCAATAGATTTTTGATCGAAATGAATACAAGGTAATGCAAAATATCAGTCATTAACCAACTTTCCTACAAAACAGCAATTTTTGTATACTAATCGCTTGTTTCCATATGATCCATAAAGCTATAATTGTTTGCAACTATAATTGATCGAACTTAACACAAAAAAAGCTCACGGTATTTGTTTTCAATTTTATCATGAGTGGATATAGCAGAAGGGGTGGCGAGCCATGCACATGATCGCTTGCTCCCCACCTCATACCTTCAAATCCCTCTTTTGAAAGATGCAGTTATGTTTTTCAAATTTCAAATTAAAGTTGGAACAATTTATTTTTTTTTTTAACTCGAGGTTCCGGGAAGTGTGAACTATTATTACCCTGACTTATATTTAAGTAAAAACTTTTCTCCAAAAAAAAAAAAAATTCCCTTCTGAGTTATTCAGACTATTTTCAAAGAGACATTACCTAAGTCGAATAAAAATTATGCTGAGTTCAATTTATTTGTCTTATAAGAAATTTAATTCAGAAATTCATGAAAATATAACTTACTACATATCAAAACAATAAGTTTCACAGCAACAGGACGAATTAAAATTTCTAATCATAAATACAAATTCTACCAAAAACGTATTTCATGTATTACTAGATTTTTGATATGCTATTAATCGTTGTTTAGAACGATTAACAATTTTAATATGGATTTGGTTTTGGAATTAAATAATTTTATCAATCAGAAATTATGAGTAATTTATGACAAATAAAATTAATTAGTTATAAATTTTAACAATTAACTAATAATCACTGCTTTTTAGAGACAATTCTATTGCATCAAATCAAGCATTTAACGACTTATGCCTTACCTTCAATCCTCTTACCTTTATTTCCCTTTCTTTTTAAATATCTATACCCAAATAATTTTTGTTTAAATTTTTACTCTGCCTTTAGACAGTGTGACTCACAAGATTTCGTGCTTTTTGTTATAATCATTAATTTATTATCTATTATTTTAGAAGAGTTTTCACTAATAATAGTATTTTTCATCACAGTCACAAAGTTTAATTTTTTTACTGTTATTTAATAATTTTAATATATATATATATATAATAAATTACTGACTGGGAAATGGGTGTACATTAATGTATTTTTACATCACAAAAATAGCAAAATTTTTCTTTCATAAATTTATCAATTTATACCAAAATATAAATATTATTAGTTACTATAACCTTGTTTCTATCCGAAAACAAATTTTTCTGTGTATTTTTATTACTTTTTATATAAATTATCGTAATTCGTAACACCCGCCGAAATGAAATTGCACTCAGCCAACAGCGCCCTCAACGATAAAAATTGCCACAGATGAGAAATAAAGTGTAAAAAAATCTAGTTGCGTTTGGAAACCATAATATAGATTTGGTAGATTAAAAAAAAAATCTATTCAAAGTTTGCTACATAAAGAGGTATGAGGTTTTTAAGAAATGTAGTCATTTGGCAACAATATGCATTTAAGGTTAATTGCTAATAATTAAAATGCGTATGGGAATAGGAATGTACTAACCGTTTACTGCATTGGTACCAGAAAACAATAAGCTTTCAAAAAATACAGAGGTTTACGAATTATTTTTTATCTTAATCTTGCTTTTTCTGTTTAAGTTCAGTATGGTTCAGTTGTTTATTGGGCACCCTGATTAGATACAATAACATCAGACGCATTTTATTACATTTCTACCTCTTGGTGAGATGACCAATATCAAATGTACACAATTTTCGCTTTATGACTATATATAGTTTAAAATGCTTTTTTGTAAAAGGATTTCGTCGTAATAAAAAAAAAATGCGGATAGTCAACAAAATCGTGTATTGCGAACCTAGCCTTTTATCTACCATGTTTATAATTATTCAAATAGAGGTTGCATCGCGTATTGTATGGTAGAGTAGTAGAGAAAAAAGATTGTGGAAGGCTTTTGATAAATATTAAATGTATGAATACTTTTCTTTTACATTTATTAAAGTTGTGTGATTATTTGAATTATAACAGGAAATTGCTTGGGAAATTTAAATTTTTTTAATCGATACAAAATTTATTTCTATTTAAAATACAATAAAAAAGCTTTCGAATGAAAGTTTTCAGTATATTTTTTTTATGACACAAAAAATACATAATTCATAAGAGATACGTTTTAAATTGATGTTCCCGACCTCTACATTCCGCGAAAGTATTAACATCAGTGACATTTACAAAGATATCTTTCACGGACGAATTGTTTTAACGAATTCCTCCGATTTATAATGAAACGATTCAAGTTTGAGAATGAGTTTCAGCAATTCTAAAGTCATCAGCAGCCCTTTTCCTCAACTCCACTATTCATTACTTTCGATATCAAATGATACCTATCAATTTTTTGTAGCGCCATCTAGCGAAAGGGATCGCATCTTCTTGTCACAGGCAGACAAGTACTATCATTAGAGCTTTAATGGCGCACATTTGCTTTAAACTCTCGGTAATTTCAATTTTGTGCATTGGAAACTAATGATCCAGATTGCTGCAATGCTCTAAAAACGATTTCTCTTAATAGGACCATACTTTAAAGAGCTGTTTAAATTAATATCTGCACGTTTGTGCCTCAGGCCATATTGACAGAAGTTGCCGCGATTTGGGCTACCACTGTTTTGAATAAGTGCTCTTTTTCAAATGTATGTTCTATGGCTCAGTTAACGATCAAACTCGAAGAAAAGTATAAATTTATGCTTTGGCCTCTAAGATTCGTTTCTCTTTAGTTCAATTGTAGTGAGGAGAACACATTTGACAAAATAAATTTGTATGAAGATTATTCACATTTCTGAAAACTTTTAGTCTAAGATTGGAATGATGGCATTAAAGATTGTACAGCAACTGTAGTACGCTCTTTTATATTTCAACTTTTCCTTCATATATTCAGGTGAGGATTCTGGTATAAGACTATTGCTAAGTAAGTCACGCAGTTTTGAAATGGAATGCAGAAATTTTTTAATTCGAAACATAAGTTAAGAATGTAAGTATGAGTGTGGTTGTTAGTTTCCAGAACCTTTTAACAAGAGCAGTAATATTCTATGAGATCAGTTAAAATTTAAATCTAGGCTATCTGAGTGTGATAAATGAAATAACTTTTTTATTTCCATAAAAAAAAAGTTTATCCATAATAGCAAAATATTTTACAGTAAACAAAACTTTCATCCGTCAATTCGTTGATGTATTATATTTTTAAAACAATTTCCAAGAACCTTTGATCTAACCTTTATAACAAAAAAAATTATCACTTCTTCAGTTGACATATCAACGCCATGTTGATAAAAACACACTCATGTACCAAATTAAACAACATGTTGCTTTTTTTTTTTTTTTTTTTTTTAATTTACTAAATAAAAAAATAAAAATATTTCATATGAATTAATCACTAAATAGTAACTGATCTGAGTTAATGAACCGTCTCATTGAACCTTAACAATATGCATAAGACCAGGGAATTATCTATTAATAGATTTCCGACTGAAGCTTAGAGTTTTAAAGAAGGTTTTTATCAAGTGTTCACAATCCAAATTCAAAATGTTTTCCAAATAGACTCGAAATATTAAGGGGAAATTACAATTTTTAAAATTCAAAACAGTTCAAAAAGAATTTTGTTGATGACTGCAAAACGCTCAAATAGCTCAATAATTCAAAATTAAAAAAAAAAAATCGTTGACATTTTAGAATATTTCAACTTTTCAAGAATTCCAAAACATTTATAGCAAGTCATAATGATGTTAATAAAAATAAAAGAATTTAATGAGGTGTTTCAACACTACCATAACAAGGGAAAGGGAATGGGAGTGTTATTTTCTGTCAAAATATACAAAACAATTATATAAAGCTAAAAGCTAAGTACAATGATACGGCTGCTTGAGTAGGAAACGCATCTGAACTATCGTGTGCCCTCTCTCTCTCTCATTTGGCGCAGCATGGTCCTTGTGTTGCCTTTGCACCACAAAACAACAACAAACTCCTCTCTCTCTCTCTCTACTTCTAACTCATGAACAGTACTTGTATTAATTGCTGATTTCAAGATTCTATTCGCTCTTACCAATTATTCAATATTAGTTTTATTCAATAATAATTTCCTAAACTAGTTGATGCATTTTAGAAAATACCTAAAATGGGACACTATTTTAATAGCTGATAACAAAAGTAGCTATAAGTCTAGAACTCCCGCTTCAGTCCAGATGTTTAAGGGCTTAACTTTTTTAATTTTTTCCATTGAAATGAAGATTTGCACAGAGAATTTATTGAATATCCTGAATTTACAAAGCGTCTTTTGCATTTTTTGATCTGCTTTATTTGGTTTTCTAGCCACTGCTACGCTGGATAGCACATGGTGTTCAGCGAAAGACTCCCTGATTTATAAGCTAAATAATTCTAAATGAAAGATTGATAGAACAATGAAATAAAAGGTATAGTTATTCTGAAAGGTATAAAAATCTGAAACCGAAGTTTCACAATTAACTACAAATGTTGCCAACAGATGGCGCTGTAGTAGTGAAATTTTAGAAATATATTATAAATTTGTCCTCTGCAATCAGTCGTTGCAATCACGTTCAGTTCCTTTCACGTTTAAACAGTGGAACTGTTTGAAGATTCATCTCTCTGAGCTTCAAAGCACTCTCTATTCACAAGAACTACAGTGTAGAGCGCAACCTGTTGGCAACAAATGTAACTAATTTTGAAAATTTAGTACAAGATGTTTACAGCTTTCAAAATAACTATACTTTTTGTTTAATTATTTTATAGATCTTTGTTTTTTAGTTATTTAATCTTAAAATCATGGCGCCCTTCGTTGGACACCCTGTTGTATGTATTTGATAAGATGGCATGACTCTTCGAATAGGTTCTTCGCTAGTACAAATAGTGGATTTAATGTGTAACCTCAAATTGATTTTATTGCAAAATATACATATGGCAAATGAATTATAAATAATTAAAGAAAAAAATAATTTAATCCGTTTTAGATGTTCTAGAGCTTTTTAAGTATTTTCTTCCCAAATAAAAGAGTACTGGACTTCAGAACATCAAGTTTTCCGTCACCATTAGAGGTCGGAAATATCAACCAAAAAAATATCGTTACATTATCGTAGCATGGAAAAAAGTACCGATAAAATATAGATGCATCGATATTCTACATGTTTCATGATTTTTTATTTGATTTTCAGAAACGAAGTTTTTCGGAGCAAATTTCTACTTTTCATAATTGCTTTCTGCAGGGTGACTACTTTTTATTTTCAAATACTCATTTATTTACATAAGGTAATGAAAGTATAGCATTCGGTCAAAAAAGATTTTTTTTTTTTGTGTGTGTGTGTGTGCATTTCTCCACGCTGTGAAACATCCTGATTTTAAAAAGTGGTCCAGAAAAAATATCTGTCTGTGGTGGTCATATGGGATATAACCTTTTAGGTTATTGTCAAAATCAAGCATGCGCATAAAAGTTGAAATTTTGGAAAAAACATGAAAAAGAAAAAGCATGTTTTACAGCAATTGCTTAAAAACAGCTTTAACGATTTTGATTAAAATTTCTGTGCTAGTGCCTCTTAAGGTGTTCCAATCATCCCCACATCCGAAATTTATTTAGAAATGTGATAGAATTGTAAAAAGTTGAAACATGAGTGCATTTAACACAGAGCTCTCTGCCCTTGAGCATAGCCCATAAACGATTAATTTTTTTCTGTTTCACGCACTAGAAAGGACAATGTAATGTCTATCGAATAACACCACCAATTTCGCCATTTCGGCCGTGTTTTTCCGCCATGTTAAAATTATTGTCAAAAATATCGTCAAACTGGCCATTTTTTGTTTAAATGAGTAAAAATATGAAAACGATAAATAACGGCAATATTACATTTTAATGCAATGACCAATATTATAGTGTAATTTAAAGTTGTGCGATGTTCCACACATCTTGTTCTAAATGAAATGGATCTATTGCAAAAAGAAAGTTATATTTTCGTTTAATTGTTGCAATTATTTTAACAAATATTTAGACAATTCTCAATTGCTTTTAATGGCAACGCTGAATACTTAGCATAATATTTTTACAATGTAAATAAATGAAAAATTAACAGAGGGGAGAATATTGTTACGAATTTTTGTATATTTGTAAATATTTCGTAGTGTTAATTTTGTAAATAGGAACATCTATGTACATTTCGTATAAGGCAGTGCAATAGTTCGTCTTAAGTTGACTTCCCGGCAATATGGGTCTTAATGCTTGATAACGAGCTTTACAGAGTTAACGCTGGGAAGCGAGTTTTACAAGGAGCATGGCATTTAACATTATGGCAATTAACGTAATGGCAATCTCGCCAAATTGGCGAGATAGAGCGTTTTGGCGACTAATTTTTGTCGCCAAATTTGGCGAGAAATTGTCAAATATCGCCAAACTTGGCGACATTTTCGGTCCCCATGTACATGTATAGGACTTTTCGACTACGATCTGGAAAGTTCTCCAAATATCATACTCTAGAAGTTTCAAGAAGGTTTGACTCCTATATAAGGCCGGCCGTGAGTTGAGTCAGTTAGTTGAGTCCGTTACCTGACTGAAATTACTGAGTTGAGATACTGAGTCTCAGTGAGCATTCAGAGTAGTTCCGAAAGCGAACTGTATTGCACTGTCTTTTGCAGTGATTTTAGCAGTTGTGTTGTCAAGTTTTTAACTGCTGTTTTGTGCTCTATTGTTGTGAAAAGAGCTGTATTGTGTCTATTAGAACGAGAAGTTCTGGAGTTGTAAAGGAATCTGTGAAGAGTGATATTGGAATAAATATCTACAAGTTTTTGATCTGCTTTGGCTTCAAATCTTTCGGACACTTCCACGCAACAATATATATATAAATAAAATGCATAGGAATTATTCTATTTGAAACGTGACTTTTAATATCGCTGAGTTACAAGTACAATTTGCAAATAGGACATACAAAAAATAAAATATGATTATAAAATGAGTGGCAAAATGTTGAATGTTGGTAAAATAATAGTTTATTTTAGAAAAATTCTAGGTATGGGCACATGCAGTCTTCCATTCATCTTATGTATTTTTAAATGAAGTCTGCTTATTTCTATTCAAATTAAATTAATATTTTTGGAAAATATGCAATTTGAACTGCATAATAATCATAACTTGCACTTAGGCTAGCATAGTGCATAGGCGGATTTAGATTTTCTCAGATCATGAGGCTAAATCAGTTCCACTTAGAATTCCCCTTTCGCTCTCAGGCATTAACAGTTTTAATGAATAATTTCTTCTGTTCGAATTTAACTATTGTGAGTTTTTGATTAATGAAATCTTCTCATTTTACAAAATTGGAACTAAGAAAGTGATGTTTTTCAGAGAAAATGTTGGGAGAGCAGCACAACTACCTACTTTCTACAAAATGCATAGTAATTTTATGAAAAGACATAACACAGAAAATTAAGCCATTCATCCCTTGATCAGGTTTGAATTTATTCTCGAATAAAAATTAAAAGACGACTGAATGCCATACAAACCAAAACACTATAGCTTAATACTAATAAATGATCTTAGATTTCATTACTTTATGTTTTATCTTCAAATGAATCCCCCCCGTTCGTGGTATTCCTCGGAGTTTTATATATTTTGAAACAATAACTATACATTAATGTAGTTGCTTTTGATGGGCTCAATTTGTAGCTTGGGGAAGTCACCATACCCAAGACTTTGTGTTTTGGTAGGGTGCCATTTTTAACTGCCTCCCAGCCAAGTCCAAACTTTAATTTTGAAGTTTTTTGAATAGGGAATAATGAAAATCGACACATGGAACTGCAAAAAATGGTGGAACTACAAATCGATCATCAAAACATTATAAATGTTTGAAAATATCGATATATCCAGGACTTTTATCGATATTTTTTTAATCGATATTTAAAAAAAAATATCGATATATCGCCGACCTCTAGTCACCATTCACTTTTTCAACCTAAAGAAAGTTACAAAAGTTTTTTTCTTATATTAAAAAAAAAATGTAGTTTTTCAAAAAAAAATAAATAATTCTATTTTACAAATGAAGGATGGTTATCTAGGGATATGCTACGTTATGACGAATTTTTGTTTGTTTTATTTTGATTGAACAAAACTGAAACCATTCAATGAATGTTAAGATGGGATTACATTTCATAAAATTGAAGAGGAGAAAATGTTATTGAGAAGTACTTTTTCGGTACTCCTGAATAATTTTGAACTATTTTTTTTCCTAATTGGTGACAAATTACTCACGTTCATTGAAAATTCTAAGGAGATGATGGTGGAGGAGATTGGTGACGAAACATTTGTAAACCTAGTGTCTTCAAATGAGGTAGTATCTATCCTTATCACCTCTTTTAAACTTTCTAAATCATAAGATAAATATTTGAGGGAGGTGGTAAAAGAAGGAGTAGCACATATTTTTCTATCTTATTTTCAAATCACGCACAGCCCGCCTAATGGTTGTGGGGTTAGCGCTCTAACTTTAAAAACACCAGATACTAATGATCAAGTTATTTGATATTTTTATGTACATGTCTACGAAAACACACCTTTCCAACAGCTCACCTGATGTCTGTGTGATTAGCTTTCTGGCCTTGCATGCCAAAGGTACCGGTTTCGAGTCCAGGGATAGGAATGGATGTTCGTTGCGGTTCGGAATCCACGTTAAGCTGTAGGGGTCCTGGCCTTATAAGTCGTCAATGTGCTTAAAATAGGTCGTTGAGAGAACAAACCCAACAACATCTTTTGTACAGTACGCAAAAATGAAATATGAAAATTGTATTTTCTGGTATTCTAATTGATGAAATAACAAATTTCAAGTACCGTTGCAAATAGTGGAAGGTCTTTATAAATTGTATACATATTTTTTATCATGAGGGGTCATCTACATATTAAAATGGCAACCCCATAATATTATACCATTTTTAAATTTAGAATCCAAAAAAAACGTCTAACTACCAAATTTCATAATTTTCCAAAGAGTGGTTAGTAATTTAAATAATGTAAAAAAAAAATTGAAAAAAATGCAATTTTATTTTAAAAAGAACATTTGTTTATTTAGCCATAAATTCTGAAATAGTTAATATATTTTAGCAATTTTTATTTCGAACGATAGTTTATAAAGGCCACACATAAATAAGATGCATTTTTGCATTAAACAGTTTTTTGATAATTAATTATTAACAAATGAAACAAGTTTTGAAATGTTTTTAAAAAGATTTTTTTTTTTTTTTTTTTTTTTTTGCTTCCATTAGAATTATCATGGTCAAAAACAACTTCAGAATGTTTTTCATTCCATTTTAACTAGTTTGCGATATTTTAGCCAAAATGTAAAAAAGCTGACTTTAAAGGTCAGAGTAATAGATTACATATTGAAGCATGCAAAACGTTTGCTTCTTCCCCGTTTTAAAAAATGTTTTCCTCAAGACCGACCAAAATATTTTCGCTCATAAGTAATGTGTTTCTAAACATAATGAACTGAAATTTGGTATCTATTCTAAATCGAAGGAAAACATAAAAAAATAGGGGTTCGTATTGAAGTTTTTAAAGGTAGAGTTAAATTTACTTAGTATACAGCACTCTAAGAAAATATTTTTGCACCAGACATATAGAAAATCGTAAACAAATTCATTTTGGTGCAAACTTCAAGATTTTACGATAATTAGAATCGAAAATACAGTCATTGTTCAGATTTTTTTTTTTTTTTTTTTTTTTTTTTAACGCATTGTACCACTCTGGGCCGAAATATCTAATGCGAAATGCTTATGAATATCTTCAGGCAGACAAAAGAGAGCCACACTATTGTTTTATAGTTGAGATAGTAAACAAAAATATATATATATATATATTTTTTTTTTTTAAATCAGTAGAATATTAAAGTGGTACATTTAACATTGTTACTTTTTGTAAAAACCTCTACATCAACAAGGTAATACTTTAGCATGCTTGCCAATGAATACTTAAGAGCCCAGACGCAGTGACGCTTCTAGAAAGGCCATTTTCATTATTAATAGAGCACCAAAACGATAACACGATATATACTTTAAGGTCGTAAATTCTGTGCGGCCACTGCAGATGTTACCCAGTCCTTGGATAGAACGTGTATGGGGGGCTTCCTTGCATCGATGTATAAAAGCTCTGCGACCATAAAACTCTTACTGTATGTGCATCGTGAAATATCTTCCATTAAGTTTTTAAAATCCGAACTTTTATGTGTTTTAATATGCCATTTTCTCGTCGCTTTAGAGAAATTGACTAGGGAGAGGAATTACGATGTCATAATGTTGGGAGGGGAAAAAAAAAAGGCGTGGAGAGGCTTCGGACCGGGATGATTTGATTAATGCTGAGTTGAGGCGTTCGTTTCCTGCTGCTGATATCTTTATTTAACAACTCAACTCAAACTAATGAATGAAGTGTGGCAGGTTTAAAATTATAAGGGGATGTTCCTCTTGAAGTGAGGCATTGTGAAACTAATGAATGTGAATTGACTAAATATGTGCAAAAGCTGAATAAAGAAGTGATTTCAATGGGCGAACATTAAATTTAACAAAAACATAAAAAATTCTATAAATTTTGCATAACACGAAATTTTTTTTAAATATAGTAGAGTTCAATAACCATTAAAAAATAACATTAAAAAAAGGTCATATTAATTTTTTTTTTATATGTATTAATTTAAAATATACATATTAAGAGGACATGCAATTTTAATTAAAAATTCTACCCTTTTTTTACTAGGCTAAGGGAAATGTTTGACAAGTGAAATTTAGAAGTAATTATTTATAAAAATTCTTACACAATTGCGCAAAGAATGTCACATTACTACTTATCGTATATTTGAAACATATAAACATATTTATTCAATTATAAAAAGTAATTAGTAAAAGTATAAAAAAGTTTCAATACCTAATAATAATAATAATAAAATAATACCTAATATATCGATTGACTCAATATTTCAAGATGTCCTTTCTTTAGGAATTCAAGAACTCATACAATTTTTCAACAACTCAATAAGCTCATACATTTTTTCTGGAAGTTTTTTTTTTGTGATGACTTTTTTTTCTTTCTACATTTAAATAAAACTAAAAACTACACGGTATACAAATTAAAAGGTCAAGGCCTACAGTTCAGACCAATATATAATTAGGAATTCAAGAACTCATACAATTTTTCAACAACTCAATAAGCACATACATTTTTTCTGGAAGTTTTTTTTTTTGTGATGACTTTTTTTTCTTTCTACATTTAAATAAAACTAAAAACTACACGGTATACAAATTAAAAGGTCAAGGCCTACAGTTCAGACCAATATATAATTTACAATAATACAATGTACAAAGCGTTTTTTATTTGAAAATTGAAGTTAAAATAACCTTAGAATTGTGTGAGAGAGGACTCTGTGTAGAAAATATTTTGTGATTATCTCGAAAGGAATGTTAGCCACATTATGATTAAATTTGCTCACTTGAAATTGCGAGTGAGAAGTGGCAACAATGTTTGTTGTTTAAATTTAGTGAAATTGTAGTTTTTTCTATACTTGATTAGTATTGCATATCTTTATTTCAAGAAAAAGGGAGCGAAGATTCTATGTAGAGCAGAATTGGAGTAAATATAATATCTATAATTATAAAACATAAATCTGCGTGTGTGGCAACCTATAACAGAGCAGTATACGAATATATGAAGATGACAATTATATTGGCTTCATTTTGTTGAATAGAAGAAACAGCCTAGCGTAATCAATAAAAAAGTTTAAAAACGGATCTCTAGATGCGACTTCTGTGGCATCCCTCACTTATAGCCTTTAGAATGTGTCACACTGTAGAAAGCCAACTTCAAATAGGTGTAGAGCTCTGACATTTTCAACATAAATAGTTTTGGACTTCTGATTGAACTTTTGATAAACAGAACGTTAAAATATTAATCAGTTTCCTTACGATAGTAGTAATAATACTTAAATAATACTTAGTTTCATTACAATGTGACTTACAATAAGCATAAAACTGAAATTTTAAACAGAAGTAATTCTAGCCTTTCAATTTTGCTTTTAATATTATGTTTGTGAAAACATTTTAATATGGGGCTGAGAAGGGTAGTATAAACACGTATTTTTCTCCCCTCGATAGGGGAAGTTTTAGTAATGAGGGTTTACGCAGCAAATGTGTTCTTAGAGAGCGAAGTGAACTTATGTTTGCGCAGTAAAGAACCTTTCATCTATCTTGTGCTTACGTATCAATGAAACTTTTAGCGAGCTTGAATTTTTGCAACAATGACCTTTGCACCGAGCGAAGTGATACGCAAAGCGTCAAAAGCTGGTATTATACACAATATTGACATTTAAAAAAGGGCCCATTTTATTATTCTTTTGTGAGACATATACTTGTTGTGTCTGCAAAAAAAATTAGATTACAAAAGAAAGAATAAACATTCCATTTGACATAAAACAATTCAAAAACTAAAGTTTTAAAATCAAAACTTTTCATATCAGCAATTTTCTTAAACATTCTCTACAATTGTACAAATTTCCATGCTTTTAATGTCCAATAATTTTTGTCTGTAAGACGGAAAATTTAATATGGTCAGAAATCAATCATATTTTGATTTTTTTCTCTGTCATTTTCTTCTGTTTAATTAGCTTTTAATAAAAATAAGGGCAATCTGATGCAAGTTACAAGCAATAAATATTAAATTTGTTTTTATTAAGAAAATTCAAAGCAACTATTCACAAAAATATTTTCAAAAAAACCTATTTTAAAAAGCTTCCTTAGACAAAATAAAAAAAAAAAAATGGTTTCGTAGTAATGAAAGGGCAACCTTCCAATACATATCACAAAAATTTTAAAAGATTATTTAGTTATCTATAATTTTAAATCTCATAAAAGTTATTAGCTTAAATACTTTATATATATATATTAATGTAACTCCTTCTAACTTAATTTCCAACGCAGATTCAAATTTTGGTTTTAATTTTCAAATATTTATGACATTTTGCTAATAAAATCTGACTTAATAAACACAACCAATGTAATTTTTATCGATCATTTTGAATAATGAATAATCGTTAAAAACTGCGCAATTTGTAAATTTTGATGTAATTCAATGTCTCAAAAGTTTAAGCACTCTATGAAAAATTTTAAAAATACGATTACTTTTTCAAACTATTACGCTCTTTTGAGCGGTACAAAATTTGAAAGTTTACTTCTGATGTCAATTTAAAAACAAATCAAAATCTAACCAAATAGAAACATTGCATTTATCAAGTCTTTCTTACCTGCAGCATTTTTTACAGAATCTAGAATATTCGTATGAAGAAGTTATCGTCTAAAACAGGGAAGAGTCAACACAAAACATGTCTCTAAAGTAAATTATTATAAGCAGATTAAATTATTTAATTTTTTCTATCGTTATCCTAGAAAACGGGTGGCCAAGGTTGATCACAATACATTGGCACTTAGAAAAATATATAAAAATCTTGCATATTATCAAAAGAAGAAAAATAATACCATACCACTATGCCCCTGTATCGAAAAAAACCCAAAAAACATCAAGGTGATTTTTTTTTTAATATAAACTAGTTGGTGCTTGTTTATGGGTATCGAAATCCTTCTATATCACACTCTTTATGCATACATTTAGAAATTTATCCTGCGATTACACATTTCCGCCAAAATAAAAAAGAAATTGAGGGGATCAGGAAAGTCATAAATGATTAAAAATCGGGCAGGCGGAGGGTTTTAGTTGATTTTGAACGATATCTAGAATTATAATTATTATTATTTTTTTTTTATTTTTATGTACAACATTGAAATGTTCAACCTGCATAGGAAGGCCGTTTAAACTCTCATCTGACAAAGTTCGCGAATCGCATTCAACGCCTTTTTTGGTGTTTAGAATGTTATGGATGCTTTTTATAAAAACCTTAGTAAAATTCCAAAGAGCCTATAATTTTTCATGTCTTATTTTAAAGGTTGCCTCAAAATTTTTAATGCATTTTCTTTATTTATGTCATTATCACTAAAAGTTTCAAAAATCCTTACTTCGTAACAAATAGAAACTACTTATACGCTTATTTAACAAATATCGGGACTCACTTTTTGGACACCTTGTGTAAGAGTTTTTTTTTTTTTTTTTTTTTTTTTTTTTTTTAGTGTAAAGCTTTATTTGTAGAAAATAATATTTGAGATTTGCAAGCATTTACCAAGATACACGGTAAGTTATGAAATTCTATATTTTCAGAGAGAATTCCGATGTATTGTTTCCTTTTTAAACACCCTGGAACACAATATATAAGTCAATAAATACGTGGAAGTTAACACTCATTCGGGCTTCTATAGCAACGCTTCTATACCGCTTCTATAGCATAAACCGCTTCTATAGCATAAAGGTTTTCGACTAACATTTCTGGAAGTTATTCTTGGTGAGGGAAAATCAAATCTCAAGTACACAAAGCTGACTTCAACGGAAACAATTTATCCCCTGTTGTTTTACAAGCAATAAAGCCAGTTGCAAAGTTCTTTTTGAACCTGTACTTCTTCAGAACTATTTTCAATATCCAATTTACTATTAGTTGTTGTGTTGTCTGGAGAATGCCTTAGAGCGATCGTTGCCATCCAGTGTGGCCTTGTCAGGAATGTAAAATGTTTTCAATGTGCATGTAATATCTAACACGAATTTAAATTTTTAAAAGTCACCACTAAATTATTTTAAATACATATATATATATATATATTTCTAAAATTGCAGTGATTAATTAATTGAATAATTAATAATATAATAATTTATAATTTATTGAATTATAAATGCAGCATAAGGGAATTAGTTATATGGTAACCACTTATAAAAGACGAGCCACGTTCCGTCCACTGTTTTTTCCATCACGCCACTGATTTTCCTTTTATTTTTTGAAATGCATGCTCTATTATGTGGGATAAAATATGTGACCTTTTTTGGTGTAATCAGTAAGAATTACGTACAGAATTTAGCCCTCCTTCTGTTTTCTGTGTGCCTCAAAATGCCCAGCTCTAAGCTTGTCACAAACATATCAAATCTCCCCTCCATTCAAGACATAAAGTTACAGTTAAAGTGGATAATTACCACCAACCAACCGGCTTTTACGAAGAGCTAGTAGAAGTACTTTTTAATTTATAATCCAAGTTCGACCCTGATGCCAGATTCTTTGGAATTTATCGAGGTAATTGAAGCCACAGATGCAATTGGAGCATTTTACTTCCAGCGAAGCGGTACGGCCGTTTTGGTCGGAATTAACCCTTAAGAGGGCAGTGTTGTTTATGGACGGCGTTATGAGATCATAGAAAGGATGAGGGTAGCTGTGGGGATTTGGAGGTTTGATGCTGAGTTAGGTTATTGCAAGAGGCTTTTAGAAATTTTTGGTTTTATTAAATTTGAGGCAATTTCTTTGCAAACTTGTAGCTTGTTGGAAAGTAACAATGTATGTACCATTTAGGCTTTTCTAACAAAGAAATTTTATTAAATAATATAACTCGTAAAAACAAAGATTTAATATAAATCATTTATTTGTGCATTAAAATTTTTTATGTTTTCTTTCAATGATTCTGAGAGATGTGAAAGATTGTATAATATTTCATTCAGAAACAATATATTCTACTAGGGGGCACCGCACCCTGCTCGCTAACGCTCGCCAAATCACCGTGATTGCTACTCAATTCCCCTTGGTTCGCGAAGCAAACCAGGATCTCTTCGCTCGCTTGAAAGTGCTGCATTTAAAATATACCCAAGCAAAAAGCTATTTCAGTTGCATAATCAAGAAAATTCTCGAAGAGTGATAATGTGCCATGAAACTGAAGAAATTGGATTATTTATGATGAGCTACAATAATTGCGACATCATTATCCTACTGCTTATGTGAGACGCGTTAAGAAGGAATAGAGTTGCAACGTAGCGAAACGTTTTTGGAAAGCAATAATAATAAGCAGTTTCATGCACATATCTAAAAAATATCAGGTATTTCAATGAACAATTCAAATTTACGAATTGGTTTCGCATGAAGTGAGAAATAATTAAATTTGCACATCGAAATTTCTTAACGCAGCAATATAAGCAATTATATGTTTGCATACTCGGTTTTTTTTTTGGGGGGGGGAGGGGTGTACAGAAGCAGTATAGGACCCCATTGGCGACTTTTCCCTGTTTGAACTGATCGAATTGGCGCTTTTTTACACGTCTGGCAACCCCTCTCCTATTTCTGTGGGTTTCAATCTACCAACCCTTGCAGTTTTATAATTTGTTTTGGCCCAACAATTGAGTGTTTGAACGTGTATGGTAAACAACTAAAATTCTATTGGCGACTTTTGCTTGACGCTTTCATGTAGACGCGAAGAAAAAAAAAAGTCTCCAATGGGGTCCTATACTGCTTCTATACCCTTTTTGAGATACTTAAAAAATAAAATAGTAAAAGGCCAATTATCACGCCATTCAATCAATCGGAAAGCTCAATCGACAGTAATTTTTTGAAAATCAAGCTTGGCGAGAATGATTTTTATTTCATTTGAGATTTTGAAGTTGAGGTGGGGGGTGGGAGAGCTTCTTTATTTGGATAATTTTTAAGTAATGTAATTGCATAATAACTGAATTGGTACTGATTAGAAATAAATATAGGCTCATATCTATTATTCGATGACTCTTGATGACTTTTTTAAAGTTTGTGATAAGGTGCCGAATGTGGCAACCCCCTTACTTGGTTTTCCGAGAACCCTAGTGACCGTTTGGATTTGACAACACGCCGAACCGTTTTAACGCCATTTAGGATTTAGCAACACAGCCTTTCAACTTTATTTTCATTTTGGCGACTTTTTTTAAAAGTCGACAAAAGGCACCATACGGTAACTCGTAACCTGAATGAATATATTATTATAAAGAGTTATTTTTTATAAAATTGTGGTTTATCTGGAATGCTGAAATTTTTATTCAATCTACTGTGAATTTTCTGCATATAAACCTTAATATTCTTAGTGGAAATTCCGTGCTCAGTTTTTATCGGTATATATATTCGGAAAACGTTCACATATAGATATGGATAAAACTTACGTACGGTATGGATTCTGCGCAAATAATTGCTTACATAAAACCTAGTCAAATTATGGAAATCATAGGCAATTCACTAGTTATTAAAAAAAAGGGCGTTGTCTGACATTTGTTGGCGAAATTCTTGGCGCAAAATCCGTACCCGATTTGGAATTTTTTCGAAAAAACCTGGTTTATATAGAATTTTAATCCAAAAGAAATGTACACATCTTGCAAATATTTATTCCGGCATCATTGTAAATATTAAATCAATACGGTTTAAATAGGCAATAATTTGTGTCAGTAATAAGAAAACAAAATATAGCGAATTCAAGTTGTTGGCTGCTACCGAAAGTCAAATTTCTAAAGATATATTGTGATTGGCTGGATTGCTGAATTTGGAAACTCGGGCATAAAGCATATTTAGGAGATTTGTGATTGGTTGTTGTATTAAGTCGTTGCCATTCTGCTCATAGAAATACAGCCGAATCTGGGCCGCTCAAGAGAATTATGTATATAGATGGCTAATCATTGGATTTAAATATAAGGGTTCTTCGACTGGAAAAAAAATTATTACCTACCTTCCCTTTAAAAAGTGTCTCTAAAGTTTACTTGTTGAGGGATTTCTGTCAGGATTTGAAGAGTTCAACCCGTTCTGTGACTAATTTTTGTAATTTATTATTATTCATTACAGACCTCCCCCCCCCCCACCTCATTTCTCATTTCTCAGGGTCAACACCTTTCTCCGAGGATGGTGTTGACACTTAAATGAAAATTTTAATTATTAGTGACATCATAATAGCACAAATTATATATTTTTAATGGAATTTGAAATTGCTTTCTTAAGCTCGGAGAACTGGCTTTTAAATATTTTGTTTGGGGGGCATTTATTGGCATTTTAAAAGAGAAAATACCCCGCTCTTCCCCTCCCCTCCCCCCAACACACACTCATTTTTTTCTTTAAGAAGAGTGATGACATTCTAGTGACAATTTTTAAATTTTAGAGATATTATAATGACACAAATTACAGATATAACAAATTTATCACAAGATAAAAAAAATAAAATATTTTACCATTTTTTTTAAACATTGTAACGAAAAATTATCCCCTCCCACTTCTTTTTTCAGGGCATTGGCTCTTTAATGGCAATTTTTAAATATTAATGATTCCACCAATTGCCACTATAATGTCACTAATTTTAAATGCAGTCTTATTGATTTTTGTCGCAAGCTAGAAAAATTGGATTTGTATCGTATGTTAGGCATTTTAATGGAAAATAACCCCTTCCTTCTAAGGCGTTGACCTTTTTTCGAAAATTTTTAATTGTTAATGACATCATAATGATACAAACTAGCGATTTTTGTACGATTTGATAACTCTGGCACATGTTAAAATCTCGTAAATTTCGTAAAATTTCCAAACCCTTAATCGATTTGTAGGTTAGGTAAAAATTCACTGCTTTAAAGTAATTTTTTTGCATCTATATACATCCTCAAATGTAACAACATTTTGCTATGTTGTGGATCTTGTTTGCGCAATTGCTTCATAACTAGTTTCTAAACGTTTACGGTACACGTGATTTTTTTTTTCTTTTTTTTTTTTTTCGTTTTGTGACTATTTTGAATGTTTAGAACATCTCTTTACAAAACAAATTAACATTTTGCTGTCGACTTTTAAAAGTTTGACGCTGAGAAAGTATGAAAAAAATCCAAATTGATTACATCCCCCCCCCCCCTCCCCATCCCCATACAAAGTCCTCATTGAAAATGTTATTGCATAGTTGCTTGACCAAAAGTCCATAATTTCAATTTTAGTTTAAAATTTTTAATCCAAATTCTTAGGGATGAATTCGCCTTAATTCCTTAGTGTTTTACGATGAAACAGGTTTATTTTATATTAAATTAAACTCAACTAATTATCCCGTTAATCTAGTTAGGTGGTGCTGACTCCAGCTGTTTTTGTTACGACATACTTCCGCAGTAACTTTTTCTATGTCATCATGTAAAAGTTCTCCTTTCCTTTTAGAAGTCGTCATAATAAGGTTCAATGAAGTAACACATATGTGTTTAGGGTTTCTTAAATACGGATGAGTCACGACGTTTGAAATATGACTATCATGTTCCTTTTTTAATCTGGCAAAAAAAACTGAAGGACGTTATGGAATTTGGTGAGTTTGTGTACTATTTCTTTGTATATTTTAAACAATAAACCTGGTTTCTGGCAAAATTAAAGTAACTTGAAGTTGAATATTATAAACTTACTAAACCAAACGTTATCAAATGGTATTGGATTGTAATAAAAGAGAATGAAATTGAGCTTGGAGCAAAACAATTTCGAACAATAATTGACCATGATATGTATGGACAATTCTTTCAGACTCGAATAATTGGTACCTTTAGCGAATTCCTAAACTTTGCATTCAGAAAACCGTTTACTTCACAGTTTTCGATTCAATGATAAAATTTTGATTTAATCTTGTCATCATTAATGTCATCACAAATGTCATCATTAACACTGATATTTAAGGAGAATTGTGATTTAAAAAATGTTTGATAGCGTAGTATTAAGCATTCTAAAAATGTTTCATAATTGTACTTTTATATAGCTAAGTATTAATCATTCTAAAATTTTTTGTAATTGTACTATTATATAGATAAGTATTGATAATTCTTTAAAATTTGACTGGGGTTTTGTTACACGATTGATATTACTATTGAGATTTTGAAACATTTGCGGAGGACACGACTTTATTGCCTGAAATGACAGCAAAATGGGTGTGTGTTATCATAAATACATATCGTACTAAAACTTAAAAGCTCTTTTTGTTCTCTTTCTTTTACTTTTTATTTGAAAATTTATTCATGAAATAAAGCACATAGTTATTTTCAACATGTACACGATAATGGACACTGGTGAAATTTTTTTAAGGGTATGGCAAATCGTACACATGCGATTAAAATTTATGTCCAATCCTTGATTTCACAAAAATTTAATTTTCTTAGTTTAGATGTCTGGAAGTATCGATTATTACTTCAATACACATAGATGTACTGTAGTGTTTCAAAAAATTAGTTGATGGAAATTAACGTTTTTAAATTTTCAAAAAAATTAATTTTTTATTATTGAAATCGTTTTAGAAATATTGGTTTGATATACTGTGATGATACGTATGTGCATCACACATTGAAGAAATTTAAAAATTAAAATCTAAATAACGCTCCAAACTAATAAAATTTGCACAAAATAATAATAATAATAATAATTCTAGATTGAATACAGGATAAAAAATTTAAAAAGTATTCAAATTTTTACTTATTAAATGAAAAATTTAAAACCCATGTAATATGTTATTCTTGTGAATTTTACCATATTTCTCCAAATCATTTTAAATTTTATAAACAAATTAGGCCTTAAGTACACTCTCTTGTGCCTCCCTGATAGCATTCAAGTACCAAACAGTATTGAAAAATAACTACTACATCCTTAACTCAACCTACCCTACTTTTGCCTGATTAAAATTTTACTATGAAAAATAGTTTTATTTAATTTCAATACACTAGAGGTTACACTATGGTTTAAAGTTTCAAACTTTTCCCGTTTTTGGAAATCTCCTGGATCGATGCATCTCAATTATAAAGTCTTCTGGAACAATCTCAATCCTTGAAGATATTCTAATAATAAACATACCACATATATTTTATAAGTATATACATGCATCATATAATGCCTTAGGCCTCGTACGATACAAGCGGTGAAAGACTTGCGCCAGACCGAGGGAGTAATAGAAAGGTGCGAGTTGGTTTGGCTACGATGAGAGTGAAGGCAGTATTTTCCACCAATTCCTAACGTGACGTTATTCAGCGAACTTCCTGAGAGCCTCATTTTGGGTTCACATACAAGATCAAGTATCTAAAACCAAAAATAGTTTAATAGTGGCGAGATTATCACAAAACATCTCATAACCATACGTTTTTTAGAAAGTAATAAAATAACATTTTAATTGCAAAACTTTTTTGAACCATGATAATCCGTAATACATTAGTTTTTTCATTTGTAAATGTACTTTACATTATCAAACTACAAATTCGTATTTTGAAAATGAATTATAATAACACTAAATATGGCATAAATATAGTGGTGACAAAAGTGAAAAAAAAATTCAATTTAAACTGGATTAATAATTTCATCAAAATCATAAATTCTGTATTTGCAATTTGAGATTGCTTCCAAGTTCCTTTGATAATATTTTTATTCCACTATTTTCTTACAGAATACTGAAAACAACACCCTTAAAAAATTGAGATTTGTTTACTCAATATGGGAAAGTCTAATCTCCGAAAAGTATAAACCAATTAGGTTCGAAAGGGTTAAAATAAGTTTCTCCGATTTGGTTTTCCTACAAAAGTTGATCAACAAAAGTTGTTCTACAAAACATGGATATTGATTAAAAATCATTAAAAACAAATGTGTTTAATGTCTTGTTTTATCCCAAGGCTTAGTAATATATTTTCTTTGTTGAAAATACCTTCAACTGTAACGGCATTATCCTTCGAATGCTTTGAAATGTTCCAAGATACAGTAAATTGCGGAAAAAATCCTGCATAGGACGTAAAAATCTTTACTTGTCTTGTCTCTCTTTAAAAGTATCTTGTTATAATATAGCTCAAAGATATAGTAATTGGTTGTAAACTATAAATGCCTTAGTTTTATTCATATTTTTTCTTCCCTACAGTAACATCTTAGACTGCTTTAGTTTTAGATTGAAAAAATAATACCTTAAAGAAACTTGAAATTATTTGATAAACTTTAAGCAACATTTTTCTTTTAAATGTGTTACATTTTAAAATGGTTTTATAAAATTGTTAACGTCTCAGAGGCGCTGTATTTGTGTTCACTTAAACGCACTACAATTTTTAATTTAACCTATTTTTTTTTTCTTGCAAAGCACCACTATATTAACTATAATATATAATTATAATAAATAAATAAAGCCTCCTGGAAGGTGGAGATGATTTATGTTTAGGACGTAATTAGCGCTGGATATTGACACTCTTTTCCAAAATGTTAATTTTTACTCAATTCAAATGATGAATCAAAGTGGAGCCCAAACAGATTTACCAGAGCTGTTTTAATTTGCATGTAATAAATGTTTTAATTTCAAAAGAATTAACATGCAATGTAAAACTGTTCTTCCTGTCGCAGATATTCTATTTAATACTGTTCTCGACGATAACTATGCTGATAAAGGTATGCATTGAATCACAAATTACAGCAAGCATTTCAGTCTGTGTTGCAACGCATTCTTGCTCAATTGTGGCTTTTAATTCATTCATTGTCGTTGGTTATCTGTCATAGATTTTATATTAAAGATATTCTCATAAAAACACAAAAATGTCCAGTAGCGTATGGTCTAAAGGTGTTTCTTACGACCTCTTCCTTCAATCCACCTGTTTGCAAGATTCTCATCAGGCATGATGTTATTGTGGAGATGCTCCGCCTTGTTGCAATTATTTTAACGTATAAAATTCCTCATCTTTACAGAAATCCTATCAAATGAAAACAGTGCCAAATGCGAACCTGTAATGTACGAACTCCAAGCTTTTCTAGGCCATCGTTTATGACTGGATTGAAACTTTTAAATTTGGAAAGTTTGGAGGCGGCTTCAATCCTCTAGTTAAACATTTCTTGAATTCTAACTTAAATTGAGATGGTTCATTTTAAGTTTTATTCGTGTCACTAAAAGTAACTCATAGCCAAGGGTATCGAAATATGCCTTAATACAAAACAATCTTTATTCGATTGCAAGCTAATTCTACAGCCAACACACCTCCTCACTCTACTCCATTAATTAAAATCCTACTTACTAAATTCAATGAAGAATACTCGCCAAATAATCGCAGCCTTCAAAATAAAATCACGTGCCACACGCGAAGCGCACATACAACAGTGATACTTTAAGTATCCCCCTGTAACATTAAAACAAACATTTCCACTGAAAACTCGTCACAAAACCCTTCAACGAAAGCCCATTTTGCATTTGCGTAAACAATACGCCCAAAATGGTTTCAAATTGCGCCTTCTTAATCCGTTGAAATCGTGCATCCCACACAAAACGTGACAAATCCGCGTTTGCCCCAGATTTAGCAGACGAAAATGGCACACAAGTTAGCACTCCGCTTCTGGCAACAGCGGAAACCGTTAATCCCTCAGTGAACGTGCCTTCCCTGGTTTTGTTTTCAATGGGATCCGAAAGAATAATTTGATTAAGATCGCTTTCACTTTGATTTTGAGCCGTTAATTATTTCAGGGATTACCGTTTAATTCTTTCGGTGAATGATTCAACATCACGGTGTTTGTTCTTTCGTTGTTTGATTACGATGTTATCGTGTTTTTTTTAACAGGACCTGGATTAATAACAAGTGTGCAATTCGTGACATATTTCCACTTGATGGAATTATATTTTTTTAAGGAAAAAGGAATGTAATATCTTTTTAATTCCATCAAATGTTAATTTATTTTTAAATTAGAAACACTAAACACCGTTCCTTAAAAATATAACAAAACCCGATGACTTATCCAAGATCTAGAAATAAAATATAAAGTTTGAAAATACATAATATTTGCCAATAAATGCTTTGCAATCTAATACTTTATTTTTGGGACACAATTTAAGTATCGAAACATTACTTTAAAAGACATCAATTTATATTTTACAATGACATAAGTAATAAGAGAGTATCCCCAAATTTTAGGGGAAAGAATTTGAATATGTTTTTGTATTAAAACTTTTTTAAGTTAATTTTCCAAAACCTTAAATTATCTTTTAAGTCAATTATGCAATCCCATTTCAAGCTGTGATCTCCTTATTTTGTTTTACAGGAAGTTGAACAGGAATTCCACCCACCTCTTAAATAGTAGTATAGTTGTTATAACCGCATTAGCATATTTTAAAATCAAAAAGGTATTATAGACTATGAAGGCTGGGGCATCCTGACGTTCCCTCTAAGTAGAATAATCGATTCCTATATGATTCTATTATATGCAGCGAAGAAGATGAAGTAATATGTAGATAATGCGACAGAGGATACAATTGATTTAAAAGCCCATCTGATGACTGTGTGGTTAGCGCTATGACCTCGGAAGCCAAAGGTGCCGAGTTCGAATCCTGTGTTAGGCATGGATGTTCGTTATGGTTCGGAATCCATAAAAGCTGTAGGTCCCGGCTTGATTAGCTGTCATCTATATTTATAAAACTGAGTTGTCTGAACCTTATACAAATCCACAGTTTTTCTCTTAGAGGTACGAAATTTGGTACACAAAAAAGCTTTAGTACATGGAGATTGTAGAGAACAACTTTTAAATTCCTTTAAAAGTTGCTTTCATTAAAAGTTAATGACATAAAAAAAATATATTGGAATGGCAAAGATGTTTTTTTTATTAAGATCAAAAGTTATTTTAATCTGTCCCCCTTTATTTTTCTGATTTTTGTTATGTATTACAATCGTCTCTGTAATAAGTGATTTGAATTTTGTTGTAATATTTCTATATTTACTGTAAGTCGATACCGTTAGCAACTTTTGCGCATGTGTGGTTTTAAAGTATTATTTTTTATGCATCGTTTTGTTTTTCTACGTTTTAAATTCACCCTGTTTTGTTTGCATTCTGTGTTGTCATCAAAGATGTATTGTGCTCAGCGGATATTGATATTTTTATTTTATTTAATGAGTATTAATAACATTTAAACAAAATAAATTTGATAAATACCTTTGTATTGTATTAGCAAATATTTTCTGCATTACAGTTATCATATATATCACACATCTAAAAATTCGTTTACCAACATAATTTACCACTATACGTTGGTGCCGTTATGGGATGTTTTCAATCGGATTTCGGTCAACTTAATAAATCTATTATATATTTTTTCATGGATGTAACCATTACAAGATCAATTGTAAGAAGGTCGTCTAATGTGAAACACCTATGTATATCATTAGGTGTGTTGTGTGGCACCGTGTTGACCAATATTGGTACTATATGTCACTTGGCGATATTTCAGTTGTCGAACAATTTGGTAGATAACACTATCGTTTCAATGCCAGCTAATTTTTCTCTTATTACAGATTTTGTTTTATTTTAAAACAAAAATTAAGAACTTTTGGTACAGTTTATTTTCTTGATTATTTTTAAAACAGAAGCTAGAGCTGCACTTGCAGACACCTGGCATATTTTGTTGAGTATGTTTGCCTGTGTTTTACACATGTTAAAACCCCACAAAAGAGTATCTTTATTCGATTTTAAAAGTGTTAAGTATCGATCATCTATAAATTTCGTCTCCATCTTGTTAGGCAAAGAAAACCGCATGCATTTTAAATAATTGGCAATGTTATAAAAATGGAAAGACGTAGCTCAAGAACGAGATATCATTGGTAAAGTTACATATTGGTTGCGGCTTTTTAACCGTTGAACTCATTGCGTAATTAAATAATGTGGCGGGTAATTGGAAAATCTCACAGTACCATTCAATTTCTAGGAAAATTAATCTTTTTTTTTTTTTTTCAAACAAAAGTTCTTTGATAAAAAAAGGTAATCATGGACTTTCAATTTCGAATAAATTGCTAATTTACTGGAATTCCCGGATCATTTACTTAAGTAACTCTTTAGCAGATACACAGAAAATTAGTATCGCAACTGAGAAAAAAATTGGTTAACATTTTCGTTCATCACGGTCACTGTTACTTATGTTTCTTATATGGTACCTCTGGTTCAGAAACGAAGCATGTACACTTAACAATGTGACGACATTTAATTACTAAAAAACACAATTAAGTTGAGCACTTATGCCAACAAAACCCAAATGATGTTTATATTTATAAAAAATGTCGTCAAGTTGCTGCGAAATCATCTCCGAATTTTCAGTTTCTAATCCTTCAGCAGCCAAGAAGTATACTTTTCATGAAGTTTACATGAAAGTATTCTTCCATTCAAAAATCAAAGCCCGTTTGCTTACAACTTCCGGTTAAACATTATTTAATTCAACTAATGTCATCGTAACCTACTAACTGGTTTATGGTGGAATGGAATGTAGCATTTTTAGCTGAGGATTATGGAATTACAAATTGACACACGATCTGTTACATTTACTTGAGGGACACTTCAAAATAATGTCTACAAAACCAAAGACTTATACAATATTGGGGAAAAAAAAATAATTATTAAATAATTTCAAAACATATATTTCATAAAATATATGTTTTGATGTTATAATCAAAATTTCTACTTAGGTATTTCGTTACAGTTTAAAATTTGAATTTAATAAAATTATAATAAAAAAAAAAAAAAAAAATTAAAAAAAAAAAAAAAAAAAAAAAAAAAATGAATTATAATAAAAAAAACTAAACATTGCAGGATTTTCATCAACTGATAATCCACTCTCATGTTACGATATGAAAATACAATAGGTAATGATTTCAGAGTCTGCATAGTGTCACACTAGAAATTGTCAAACTAGAATTCAAATACGCTCCATGCTGAGTAAGAATATTGTTATCAATTTTTTCGAAATATCATAGAAGTATCTTAAATACACATTACGTTTTAGCAAGCAAATGCTTTCTTTGTTCCTCTCTAATTCCTTCCATTGTTAAGAGACGAATACTATATACTGCGTTTCAAAAGATTGTGGTATCTGCAGAGGGAATCAACAGTCTGACGCTATGTATAGACCTATTGCTTAATTTTTATGTGCCACAATATCTTTATTAAGATAAACGAACGTTATCTATCTATCGACATTGTATAGCTTCAAAACTTTTTTCGATAAGTCTGGTAAAGCAAACTTTTGTCATACGATTTTTTTTTATTTGAATAATTTCTGAAAAGATTATGTGTTTATGCTGGCAACGACTGGTATATTCAGGATTTCGCATAGCTATCACTTGCGCGTTAAACTCCTACCAACCAACCAAAGTATAAATTGAATTTTTCATAATCTTTGGATAATTATTTAATGTTAATTCTTTAAATATTTATTTTTAAAAATAGTAGTAGTTATTTGTATTAATAAATTTTCTATGTTTTGTTTTAGTCTTTTATCTAGATAAACCCCTCGGGTGTTCACATCTTGTGAGTACGGGCTTGGCAAATCCGGAGAGCCCAACATTTTCTTTTCCTTCCTTTTGTTAGGACCTACCATATGTACTGTTTTGTTCCTTAATTTACTCCATATATTGTCATACGTTTTTAGTTTTGGTTTTTTGAAATTGGCTTTTATTACTTGATTTGATTGTTTCTTTTTTAATCTTTTAACTTATACAGATCAATATTAATTTCTTAAACATTTTTTACTTGGTTGATAGGTATTAATTTTGTTCCGCGCAGTATGGCCTACGAGTTGCCCTTGCGCCAGTAGAGCAACCAACCAACCTTTATCTAGATAAATAAATTTGTAATGGTTATTTTATTTGATAACTTGTAATATTGTTGCGTGGATGGGTTCAAAAAACCTGAAGCCAAAGCAGATTAACACTTGAAGAAATTTATTCTGAATAACTCTTCGCCGATTCTTTTACAACTCCAGAACTTTCCGTTCTAATAGACTCAATACAGCTCTTTACGAAACAATAGAGCACAAACAGCAGTTACAACACTTGATACACAACTGCTAAAAATCGTCGCAAAAGACAATGCAATACAGTTCACTTTCGCAATACAGCTCTCTGAATGCTCGTTGAGAGACAACTAACTCAGTAACTCCCTCAGTCAGTAACTCAACTAACTCCCCCTCTCACTTGGCCGGCCTTATATAGGAAAGGAGAATCTTCGCGAAACTTCCAGAGATAGAAATTTGGAGAACTTTCCAGATCGTAGTCGAAAAGCCCTATACAGGTACATGGGGAGCGAAAATGTCACTAAGTTTGGCGATATTTGGCAATTTCTTACCAAATTTGGCGACAAAAATTAGTCGCCAAATCTTTTTTTT
This sequence comes from Linyphia triangularis, assembly GCA_963978545.1. Lineage (NCBI taxonomy): Eukaryota > Metazoa > Arthropoda > Arachnida > Araneae > Linyphiidae > Linyphia > Linyphia triangularis. The sequence goes on from OZ021730.1 coordinate 36,494,274, forward strand.
ACTTTCGCATTTTTTTTTTTTTTTTTTTTTTTTTTTGTATATAAATAAAAGTTCAAGTTAAAAAAAATTCGTATATATTAAAAGTATACGTAACTATTAATTGTAATGCCTCATGGAATTCATTGAAATTAATGTTTTAAAAAATCCCCTCTATTTAATTCGTCTGTTGTTAGCGCTAAATTTATACTTATGAGTTCAATAATAGTTGCAAGTGTTGGTGTTAGGTTTTTTTTTTTATATATATTGCTCAGGTATCAGTAGTTCAACTTTGGATAAAGGTTCAACAGCCTACAATGTTCAACCTTGGCCTGCGGGTTATTGGTGGCCATGAGACCCGTGGTATTAGTCAAAATTGCGCTGTGCATAAGGTAGATGCCATTGAAAAATTACGTTTTTCATTAATTGCAAAAAAATTGACTCTGACGATAGTGATCAAAATCGCTATGGTTATACCTATTAAGATGTCTAATCATTCCCACCTCCAAAATATCAGTAGAAATGCAATAAAGGCATAAAAATGTGAAATACCAACGTTTGTAACAAGGAGTTTTCTTCCTTGAATAACGCCTATCAACAACTGTTTCTTCTCTCATGCCCTTACAAAAAATTATAACTTAATATTTATCGATCACGAAATATCGTCAATTTCACCATTTTCGCTGAGTTTTTTCTGTGCCAATGTAATTATTATCACCAAAAATATCTTCAAATTGACATTAAAAAAATAATAATAATGAAAATATAAGAACGGAAACTGTAAATTACACCAATCTATAGCAAACTTAAATACAGTGACCAGTATTAACTGTTATTGAAAGTTGTGCGATGTTCGACACCCCTACTTTATATCAACTTTATAGAATACTAAATCAAAAAAATTAAAAAATATGTACTTGTTTAAATTATACAGAACAGTTCACTATTTCAGTCATTCTAAATTCATTGACTACAAGTACAAAGACGTCGAATTTTGGTATAACATGAATTAAACTTTGCTTAGTATTTAAAAGTAGATCCAGAATTCCGATACACTTTCTGAGATGTGACATCTAATTGATACTAAGAAATTCAATTATATTTTACAAAATTCAAAGATTAAGTTGGTTGGTTTGTGCGCTCAACGACCTATACTTGTGCACAAGAACTCAAAGAATAAGATTCCTATTAATAACAAAAGGAGGAAGCCCTGAATGACGTATAACGTTTTTATTGTCAATTCAGAGTTCGACTTTTCTCCTTAAAAACAATTTAAAATTTGCTGCGTTTTTGTCACATGTCATTAACCTTTCAAGGGAAATTGTAGTCAGCTAATTTTCAGCAAATTGTATAGATTTATTTCTTGGTCTGGAGTATTGTAATAAAAACTTTCATTGCTATTAAATTCGTAACTAGATTGTTTGATAGATAGTTTTAACATTTATGAAGCCGATAGTGCAAATTCTTGTATGAATTAGATACGGACCACGCCAATTTTTTATGTCGTTTTCATACATGCAATTTAAAATTAGATTTCAGTCGAAGCGCCAATTAATTTCCTGCTACACAAATAAGAACTCACACTTATACTCACTTATATACTCAGTTTCAGGTTATGATTAATTAATTTTCTATATTTAAGTCCATTCTCTGCTTATACCCAATCGGTATCTGTTTCAGTATCATATTTACATTCCGTAATAGCTTCTCCCTTTACCGATCATAATTTCGAACATAACACTTCTATCGCAGCACTGATGCATTATCCGGAGATATTCAAATTGGTACATCGGCACTTTTAAGGGCCGCAATCGCATGAAAATGCCCTTTTAACCCATACTCCTGTAACATGGTTCCATGGCAGCATCCTGCCAGCAAAGGCACTTCCGCCATCCAAAAGCCCTGTTTAATGGAAAGCGCTGCTTCGCGGTTTACGCCTGCCGATTTAATTGGTACTGCCGATACTAGGCCGTCATAATGCCATTACCCCGAAGCTCATCGTCTTTGATGGGAGACCTATATTACTGCGCGGTTCTCGTTGGGTTAGGGCAGGGTCGAGAGACAGAGTAGCGGTGAAGTGGCAGCGCGGAATGATACATTACGGGCGGTCATGCAAGAGGAATGGGATGATAGTAAATGCCCGTTTCTGGCTCTGTAAAGTGTCGTATAATACTCAACCAGTAAGCAGCAGCGCCACCCGTAGCGACAGTGGCGCCACCGTGCTTTATAAGAGCAGCGCAGATGCGGAGCATTACATTCGGATTCGGACGCTAGATGCTGCGAGGGCCTCTTCGGATGCAAGCGAATCTTTAATCAAGGCTTAACAGCCCTTGTACTCCTTTTGCGTTCATTAAAAGAACGATATGAAAAGCCAACTGCCTCCTACTTATTTACCAATTCATCCCCCTAGACACCCCTAACTAAAACATATATATATATATATTTTTTTTTTTTTTTTTTTTTTTTTTTTAGTACCTCATTAAGCAATGTAACTTACGCATAGATTTTTTATATAATCCATTATAACATCTATTGAAGAAATATGATATTGCTTGTTAGAAACAATAACCAATTTAAAGATTATAATTTTTTTTTTTTTTTTTTTTTTTTTTAAATCTTGTGGCAAACAAAATTATCTTATATCTTACCGTTTACTACTTATTTAATACATAATTTAAAGACCGACCAAACTGTAAAGTGATTAGCGTGCTGGCTTCTAGGACCGCGAGGTTTTGGGTTCGAGTCCCGCGTAAGGCTTGGGTGTTTATAAATGTATGTTGGCTGAATGGGCGAATGTTTCGGCGCATTATTGCCCTCGTGTTGCTGACGGCGACAGATAATCTGAAAACAACCAACCAACCATAGTTTAAAGATAATATTTATTTTCAGTTATGGTTAATGAAAGCATTTTATATTTTCCCTTGATTGACCGGTCCCATCATTCGGGCTCACTCATCTGATGATTGCACGATCAGTAGATTGCTGGAAGAAAAAATAATTTTAAAAACGTATTTATGCCCCTTCAAACTCGATAAAAACTCAACAAAATTCCAAGCATATTTTGGGCTTATGAAACCTAAATCCTATATAAAATATTTTGAATGGGAAATTTATATTCGTTCAAATCCTTCTCCCCTCAAGAGGACTTATCTGTCAGTCGAGAAATCATGATAGAAACGTTTTCTGCATTCTTCTTAAGCAACTATGAAATTTTATCAAACAATTTCAAATATAGTTCCAAAGTTCGCCAACATATGGCGCTGTTGAATGAAAATTGGAGGAAAAAAATAATCTGGATAGGCGGCAAAAACTACAAAACGATATTTCAATTGCGCTTTGTCGTTGCTAGAAATAGTAGTCATTTTGAAACTATCGTTTTGTAATTTGTTGAACATGTTCAAACCGATTTTTTAGTCTTTCATTCAACATAACCATCTGTTGGGGATCTTTGTAACTATTTTTGATAGTTTATTTGATAAAATTCTGTAGTTTCTCAAGTAGAATGTAATGTTCTATTATTTGACTTTTTGTAATCGTTTTTGAAAACCATCAGGCCATTTTCGAAAAACCTCTACCAGCTTGTAGTACTATGTATTATTTTGTTGCTTGAAACTTGCTTGTTGATATTGAACTATTGTTAATTACTTCCAATTTACATCATTCTATACACACTTAATACTGTAATATACTTTAATTTCTTCTTTGTTTTATTAAAAATAGATTATTTATTTATATCTTATTTAATTTACAACTTCTAATAAACTTCTAAATATATTTAAATGTATCCCATTATTCTAACACTACTCTAATTTACTATGATTCATTAACGTTATATTTCCTTCACATTCCATTTGTTATAGTATTTTTTATAATATTCTGATTCAGTATTGTAACGTATTGTAACTGTTAATTGCTGTTGTAAAATATAGAGGGCGCCACAAAACAGTTATTTGAAGATTGTATTTTTTATGTTGTTTTTTGATCAGTCTCCTATGAGAGACGAGAGAGGTGAGACGATTCAGAAATGGAACACTAACACCTGCTCCTTGTGAAGTTCTTAAAATAAATGTGTTTTGTTTTCGTTCAAAATGAAATTTTTACTCGACCACGATACCACAGCTAAGATTGGTTCCAGCGGTGCGATTTTTGAACCTGAAACAACCGTTGTTTTGAAAAAGAACTGTAAGTTTTATTTTAACGACGAAATGAATAACGACCGTTATTTTGGCGCGAAGAGTACCTGATGGACATCCATCGTGTGGAATATTAAGCAAGCCTTGCTTATATATTTCTTGTGTTTGCTGAAACCCATAAATGTCCGAGTATGGACACTCGTCGTGTAGAATGGTAAGCATTGCAATTTGCTTATTAAATTAACTGAAAAGCCTCGATTCAGTGTGGACATCCGGTCTACAGATTTTGATGGACATCCGTCCAGATTGATAATTTTTCTTCGTCCTGAAGATCGCCAGTGACATCCTGTCCTGAGAAAAGAAGAACCCCCTTCATCCTGAAGATATTGTGTTTTTTTTTCTTTTAAGAGTGGTGTTTGTGTTTCGTTGTCAGCATTAGTGAATGACAAGTTCTGTTTCTACAGATTTTGATGGACATCCGTCCAGATTGATAATTTTTCTTCGTCCTGAAGATCGCCAGTGACATCCTGTCCTGAGAAGAGAAAAGGGTACTTCATCCTGAAGATTTTGTTGTGTTTTGATTCAAGAGTGGTGTTCGTGTTTAGTGCTTCGTGAATCATAAGTTCTGTTTTCAAAGTGATTAAATGGAGTGCAATACTTCAAGATTGGTGATACGTTGCGAGTTTCAATGTTTGTAATTCAAGTGTAATTTATCGAAAGTGCTAATTTGTGGTTGGTATTTAGTGCTTGAGTTATTCAAGAGGTGTTTAGTTTCGATTCCGAGCAAGGTTCTAGTTTCATTTGTGTGCAATATTTCAAATGAAAATAATGTAATGATTACTTGTGGAGTGTGTACATATATCATTTGTGTGCAGTATTCAAGTGATTAATTTGCCTCATCTGACGTGAGTTATAATTATTTACTCGTCGTAGATCAAGAGTGATTTTAAAACTGGTGGTGGAGCAAGTCCATTTTCTGGTGAAGAAAATAAAAGGAATTATCCGGCCCTCGGATATAATTACAATTAAAGTGAAAATAATTGTATTTTATGATTTTCAGCTTCATAGTTGATTTTAAGTTCTTTGAAATTTATTTAAAACTAGTTTTGTTTAGTATCTGGTACATGCATTTAAATAATGATAGTATTTGAATTTATATCTTTTGAAGATCTTCTTTTAACATGGTATGAATTTAATGCTATATTTGATTATTTGTGCTACTATAATTATATATATACCATAATATAATATCTGGTAAGATTCTTGTAACAAGAACACTTATTTAGGTATCAGTTATATAACAAATGCTTTGGGTTTGTGCTAACATTTCAAAGAATTGGAAATTACTAAAACAAAAGTAATTTGAATCTAATTTTAGTTAAAGCTGTAAAAGAGTTAGTTTTAAGTGAAGTCTAGTTCTAGATATTTTTTGTTCTTGATCGGAAGTTTATTTCTGAATATTCTATTTCATGTTCTCTTTTTAAAAAAAAAAATGTGATTGCTATATACTTAAATTAGATGCAATTAATTTGAATTGAGTTTTAAAAATTGCAATTGCTGAAATTAAGTGGTAAAAATGTTGAATTCTTTTTGAAAACATTTATGTTCCTATTCTATGATAAATTTTCATACTTGAATATTTTGTAGTGGTTAAGTGGTATAACATTTATATTATATTTACAAGAATAATTATAAATTTGAGGGTGTTCTGTGTTGGGTGAAGAATATAAATTCTCTAGTAAATTATTACATTTAAAAATGTCTTTTTTGGGTCGTGCTAAGAAAGAAGACTTGAGGGTGTTAGCAGAAGAGTTAGGTGAAAGAGTAACACCTGGTCTAAAACTGGTAGATCTTAAGAAATTAATCACTACAAGTGTTAATTATGACGAAGATTACGTTAAGGAACAGATAATTGTAGTAATGGAGAGTAGGAAAGAACGTGAGGAAGCAGAACATGCAAACAAACAAGCGGAACTACAAAAAGAAAGATTCGAACAAGAACAAGAAAGACTGAAATTGCAACGTGAACTTGAAAAAGAAAAGTTTGAACAAGAACAAGAAAGAATAAAACTACAGCAAGAATACGAGCTGCAAAAACTCCAGTTGGAATCAGAAAGAGGACCTATAGTTATGCAAAATGATCCGCAAAGATCAAGAGTTGAGCTTCGACACCTCATGCAGAAGTTTGATGATAAACAAACCGACATCAGTCTGTATTTGTTACTCTTTGAAAGGCAAGCAGAATGGGCTGGAATCCCATCGACGGATTGGGTATCTCACCTGATAGGACTGTTACCATCTGACATAACCCAATTGATTGCCCGTGAGCCATCTGAATTGTCAAAAGACTATGACTATGTTAAAAAGCTGCTTCTTAAGAGGTTTAAGTTAAGTCCAGAGAGATTTAGGCAGATGTTTGTTCGACACCAAAAAAATGCAGAATCTACATGGAGTGACTTTGCATATGAACTCCACAATTACTGTCAAGAATGGGTGACTGGCTTAGAAATAACTACTTACGAACAACTTTTGGGTCTTATGGTGGTGGACCAGTTGAAGCGTCGTGTGCCTAACGAAGTGAAGGATCATTTCGTGGAAGAATGGGGAAACATAACTTCTCCTATAGAATTAGCTTCAAAACTTGATGCTTATGACAACGTTCATGGGAACTTTAAGAGAAAAATTCCCGAGAGAAATGGGGAAAAGAATATTCCTAAGTGGCGAACAAAACTTCCAGTTGATTCCAAAGCCAGAATAGAAAACTCTACTCCCTTCAGAAATCAAGTTCAAGGTAGTCCAGAGATTAAAAGAAATTCCAGGAATGAACAAAATATGGAAACACGAAGGCAATTACGTTGTTATGAATGCGACTCAACTCAGCATTTGAGACCAAATTGTCCTGAATTAAAGAAGAAATCAACCACAACTGCTTCTATAAATAGAATAACTTTCAGTTCAGAGGACAAGTTATTGAATCCTTTTATCCTGTCTGGAAAAGTGAATGGGACAGACATGTCTATTCTCAGAGACACTGGTTCAACTATTGATGTGATCTGCCAGAAGTATGTTACTTCAGATATGATGACTGGAGAACAAGTTTGGGTGCGGCATCTTCTGGATGAAAGTATGTCCTGCCTACCGATTGCTGAAGTAGAGATAGAATGTGAGTTGGGGAATATTCTCACAAAAGCAGCTGTGATTCAGAACCCATTGGATCAAGGCAGATATCTGTTAGGAAATCGAACTGCTGCATTGCTTGAAGGTAGAAGGAAAGAAATTGGAATTAATCCTGAAGAAGTTAACGCCATCCAAACCAGAGCTCAGTGAAGGTTGAAGGAAATCGCCAACAGAGAGAAAGAAGCTGAAGCTGATCTAGGAAAAGGAGAAGACGCCGAAGCAGATGAAGTTTCTACACCGGAAAGTTCAGTGCTAAATCTTAGTAAGGATAACGAGATCATGTTACCCCCAGTTCAAGTTCAACATTAACCTGCACTTTCCCTCCTGGAAGTGAAACCTTCTGATTTTGCTATGGCTCAAAGAGAAAGCCCAGAGTTACAGCCGTTTTGGGAAGAAGCTTCTAAAACCAATAAAGAAGGATCGTCAAGTGATATACTCATCAGTAAGAATAATCTTTTGATAAAAAGGAGGACTGATAAAACAGGAAATGAGAGGTTTTTGCTGCTTGTTCCAGAAAAATTTAAAGAACGTTTAAAGGCTCTATGCCATGAGGGTACATCAGGTCATTTAGGAGTTACAAAGACCAAAGATATTCTTTCCAGATATTTTTTTTGGCCTAACTGTTATAAAGAAATTGAAGACTACGTTCGCAGCTGTGATAAGTGCCAGCGTGTGGGGAAGCCAAATGACAGAAAGAAGGCTCCTATGAAATTAGTTCCAGTTATACAAGAAGTTTTCTCCAAAATTAATGTTGATGCGGTTGGACCCCTTCCAGTATCCACAGGTGGAAAACGTTACCTAATCACTGCTATGTGCCTATCATCAAAGTACCCTGATGCCATTCCTGTGACCGATATCACTTCTACATCAGTAATTGATGCTTTGATGCAAATTTTCAGTAGAATGGGGTTTCCTAAACAACTTCAATGTGATCAAGGGACTTCATTTATGAGTGAACTTACCACAACCTTTCTAGAAAACACTGGGATTAAAGTAGTACACAGTTCAGTGTATCACCCACAGAGCAATCCTGTCGAAAGATTCCATAGAACAATCAAACGAATTCTAAGAGTTTTGTGCCTTGAAGCCGAAGCAGATTGGGAACAGGTGATCTGTCCTGCACTCTTTGCTCTTCGAACTGTAACACATGCAGCTACAGGATTTACTCCTGCTGAACTCGTTCATGGGAAGAACTTACGAACACCGTTAACCTTACTGTTCGAACACTGGATGGATCCTGAAGAGGAAGAGAGCCCTGTGACTGAATATGTATTTTCTTTAATCAACAGATTGAAGCAATGTCGAGAAGTAGCAGTAGAAAACATGGAAGCTGCACAGCTCAAGAACAAGACATGGTATGATGAAAGAGCAATCAAGAGGGAATTTCAAGAAGGAGATTTGGTTCTCGTAGTGGCCACTTCCAAGGCAAACAAGATCGCTCCTCATTGGCCTGGTCCAGGAACTATTTCAGGAAAAATTTCTGAAACAAACTACCTTGTAGAATTACATGGAAAGAAAGATGAAACTCAAATTCATCAAGTGGGAGTTGCTGGTTACTATAGCCGCAATATTCCTATGTTTTCAGTTATAGCTGCACCTTTGACTGATGCACTTAAGGGAAAAGTAAGAAAACGGGAGATCATCTGGACTCCTGAATGTTACAAAGCGCTAAAAAAATTGAATTATTATTATTTGGATGGACAGAAATTTGTGGTGCAAACTGATCATAACCCATTAACATGGTTACGAACAAATGCTAGTTCAGATTCACGTTTAATGCGTTGGGCCTTAGCACTTCAACCATTTAATTTTGATGTCCATCACCGTGCAGGCAAGCTAAACAAAAATGCTGATGGGCTAAGCAGAATAGTTTTAAATTAAACGTATTCCTTATTAGTATTTTTTGTATGTTTAGTTTATTGATCATGTTTATATTTTTACATCTTCTTTATGTTATTATGATTATGTTCCTTTGTTGTAAATATATTTCAAACTTTTCTCCCTTTTCTCTTAGAGAAAAGTTTTCTGTGAGGGGAGGAATTAATAGCTGTAACGTATTGTAACTGTTAATTGCTGTTGTAAAATATAGAGGGCGCCACAAAACAGTTATTTGAAGATTGTATTTTTTATGTTGTTTTTTGATCAGTCTCCTATGAGAGACGAGAGAGGTGAGACGATTCAGAAATGGAACACTAACACCTGCTCCTTGTGAAGTTCTTAAAATAAATGTGTTTTGTTTTCGTTCAAAATGAAATTTTTACTCGACCACGATACCACAGTATACATAATTCTTGTACTTCAAAAATGCAGTGTATTTTGCTATTTTCGTACTTCATTTATTATGCTTATCGTATTGATACTTCACTTATTTAGTGGCCGACCAAACGGTATAGTGGTTAGCGTGCTAGCTTCTGGACTGCGAGGTTGCGGGTTCGAGTCCCGTGTTAGGCATGGGTGTTTGTAAATGTATGTTGGCTTGTCTAATGACGAATGTTTCGGCGCATTATAGCCCTCGTGTTGCTGACGGCGCCAGATAATCTGAATACAACCAACCAACTTATTTAGTGTATTTATTGTTCTCATATTATAGTACGCTATACTTCAATTATTCGGTGTGCTTAAATTCTTTATCTTCAATTGTTCGATATAATTATATTTCCTTTTCTTCATTCAACACGTTCAATACATTTGCCAATTCTTATACATACTTAAATCCTTTAAAATATTTTTATAATTTTAAACATTATTTATTTTATACCTCATATATTGCAACATTTTTTTACATTTTATTTTTTCTAATTCATATATACAATACGTAAATTAGATAACAATTCGTTCTTTTTGAGGACTAAATACTGACTAAATACTTTTTACTGACTAAAATCTACAATTTAATTAATATTATCAAATGTATTAATCTTCAGTTAGATTTGTACCCTAAGTAATAGAAGACTAGTTTACACCAATTACTTCCTATAACAAAATAGAACTAAAAAATAGTTAAAAGTTTCAGAAGCTTAGAATATTCTAAATTCTAACAAGAAAGTAAACTTCAAAATATGCACAGACTATTTTGCTGCATTTATAGTAACATAAAAGCATCACGTTTTGAAAACGGAACATAAATCTTTTTCATTTAAATAACCTAGTAAAAAATCTTTAAATCTACCCATTCCAAAGTTTCAAATGCCTACATTCATTTTAGAGTTACGCTATGTTTGGTAGCTTAAGTGGCTTCTAAGCATTTACTTTAATTTTCTTTGCTGCAATCGAAGTTGCAACTCCAAAGCAACACAGCGGTGGAGATAACGCATTTAATTTATATGGCAGTTTCACACGCACCGTATGTTGAGTGAACATTTGTCCGTGGACATTCAAAACGGATCCTAAGAGGTAAAATTTCAAGAATTATATGCAAAGAACATATAAGATAGTAAAGTATTAACATTTTACCACCAGTAAAAAAAGTATCGCTAAGTAAGTAAAGTGTTATTTTTAGGTTTAGTATACCAAAACATTTTTATTAAATAATTGCAATATTATATTATTTAAATGTATCATATTTAAATTATAATAATTAAATAAAAATATTTTGGAACTGTGTTAATTAAATGTTAATATGTTAAAATTTTATTAATTAAAAGAAAATATATTTAAATCCTACTACTTTTAATACAAAATTTTTAAAAGTATAATATTAATAAGAAATAATCACCTCCAGTTGCAGAAAAACACTAAATTGTTTTGTTGGGTTTACGTTATTGTTATTTTAAAAATATATAACTATTACATATTCTAAAAAATTGAATATTGATTGAAATTTGATTTAATGATTTATTCAATCTTATAAGTTGATTAAAGTCTTTTGAATACAATAGGTAGGAATGGGATTTCGAGAGACATACAGTCAACATTTTAAACGCCAATTATATTTCATAATTTTCATTGAAGTAAAGTGAATTCAACTCTTTTAACATGACATGGATATTTTTATCGCATGCTGTTTTCTCTCTTTGAATACTAAAGCTTCATTACGATCAATTTAGAAAATATATTTCAAAATAAGAACTGTTAATCCTTCCAAGTTTAGGCATTACTCTAACTTATCAGCCTCTTCTATAATTGGTTAACCACGTGAATAAGCGAATCAGCCAAAGAACTGAAAAAATAAAGCTGAAAGCATTTACTATCAGTCATTTTTCGATGTAGTCGGTTTATTAAATGCAAAGTTTTGCTGAAGGCCAGAAATCACTATATAATAATCGAATTATAGCATTTACCGTCCGTTGGGAAATGAGTCTCTTTTGCAGAACTGCTAAACTATTAAAATTCCGAATTCAAACGTTTGAAAAAACTTTGAAGAAACTTCAAAGAACTATTTAAACTCCCAAAAGCCTTCTACCATTCTAGCGTGCGAAATGGACATAACTTTTAATTCATCAGTTTACTCGCTTTTAAAGAAAACATCTTTCCCAGAAGAGCAGCCAGTAATACATATGTTGTTGGTAAATACTGCTCTGTAACACGTAATGCTTACTGGGACTTTATATCATCCGCCGTAACTTACTTCTCAGAAAGCAAGGTTAGTGAATGCAACTGGCTGTGATCTCATTTTAGCTTCTATATCACGCTAAGAGAGGGAAGAACTGATACATGTATTCCTACATCCGAAATCAATATTATCAGACAGAACTACAAACGTTACGAACATGTGCCATAAGTCAAAAAAAGGATCTCGTTGAGACGAGTTTTAACAGCCAAATTAATTGCGACTGTTATTTTATTGCGACTGTAAATTATGATTGGGAGTAAAGTAAACAACCAGAAGTCAAATTTGAAATTCCTTAAACCTAATCTATAAATTCTAAACAGTTGTTGTTGTTTCTTAGTCCACTTGATCTAGAACAAGTCTAGACCAAGTCCAAGAGACCGTACGCCCAAAGAAAGAAAACATTCTAAACAGTAGCATAACATAAAGTTTAAATAGATTGGTTGGTTGTTTTCAGATTATCTGGCGCCATCAGCAACACGAGGGCTATAATGCACCGAAACATTCGTCATTAGACAAGCCAACATACACTTACAAACACCCATGCCTAACACGGGACTCGAACCCGCAACCTCGCGGTCTAGAAGCTAGCACGCTAACTACTATACCGTTTGGTCGGCCAAAAGTTAAATAGAAGTTTCGACTTTATGTACTTTAAAATTTGAACGGGAGAATTCTTCAGTATAAACTCTAAGTAAATAGAAATATTGGAATGGAACATGAATATTCGGTAACAAGTTTTCTTGCCAAGTTTGTCGCTCAACTCGCCAACCGTCATAACGTTAAAAAAAAAAAAGCAGCTTGCAGAGTATTTATCAGATGTCAACCATAACATAGAAGATGCAATTAAAAATTTCGCCAAATCGCACATTCTTGTTATTTGGACTTGAAACCGCAATCGAAACTTGTGCAGAGGAAGTTTTTTTTTATAGTTTACAGCGAGTGTCAGAATAGAACTTATTTAACTTCCACATTTGAGCATTTGAAAGTTGACATAACGAGAAAAGTATTTTCCGAACGAAGTATCTCTTTTGCTTTTTGAAAATTGTGGTTAGTTACCATGTCTTAAAATTGCATAATTTATGTACCAGTTGTTCTATAAGTCATGTGTATATTAATCCAAAGTATTTGGGCCCGTTTTCTATCAAAATGGGTAATCAACCCTATTGAATTTTGGCCTATTTATCAATAAGTAAAAAATATGTTATTATGAAGTGTTTTTCTGTTAACATTCATACTGATTCTATATAAAGAAAAAAAAAAAAAAAGAAGAGTGCTACTATAAAAATATGAGCTGTAGTATTATATGCATGCTTGTAGTTAGCATGCATATAATACTACACTGGATTACATAACATGTCCTTTGACACAAATTTTGAATAATGCAAACTTATAGTTTTTCTATAACATCATCGCATGTTATTGAATAATAATAATAATAAAAAATAAAAAAATAAAAACTTGTTTGTATTTTATAAACAGTTTGAATTTACAATATATAAAATTATAACCTAGCCTACAGTCATTGCAGACTTTCGACTTGATTAATTTTTTTTTTTTTTTTTTTTTTTTTTTTTTTTTTGAACAATTTTCATTAGTATGTTTATTCCCAAAAGAAATCTGTTCGAATTTATTCCACGAACCATTTTTCTCTCGGATATTTACGAGATTGGATCATCTCTTCTCTGCCAACCTTTCTCCAAGCACAGTAGCCGCTGCCACCCAAACAAGGGAAACTTTGCGGGAGATAAAATTTCTGCTTGATATTGCGGCAAGGTATGTCCACGAAGGAGGCAGCTGCAGTAAATGGCTTCTAGTCAGAACTAGTGGCCAGGAAACGCGGGCTTTGCAAGTTTTGGTCGGGTTGGATGGCAGCTGACCGGGCAATTTAAAGCCCGATTTAGATCTCCCGTTCCCACCCTGGAGTATTCTATGGGATAAGAGAGGGGAGTCGGGGGGCTATTGTTTGCTGTGCGAGTCCCTTTGTTGCCTGTTTATTCCGTTAGGAGGATATGTCTTGTGAAATATATAGATGTTTTTTGCGCAAAAGTTTGATCTGAAATAACAGTGATTGATTTTAATGAAGATAAGAGTATGACTATGTATTGGTATTGTAGACTGAAAGTGGATTATGTTATGTGCTGATAAAATATTAGGTGCTCGCTAAAAGATTTGATTTATAATACTCAATTTTCCAGTATGACCATGTAGAGCAGTTGCTTCTGCCTTATTAGGATTTGATAAAGAAGAAGGAGAAAAAAAAAAAAAAAAAAAAAAAAAGCACCAACCACATGACCGCCGGAAGGATTACTTGCAAGAGGGTGCGATTGTAAACAGCGTAGCGCAAGGCATAGGAGCTAACTTTTCACTTTTACTGCGGGGAAGACACCCCTTCGATAAACTCAATAAAGTGAAAGAAGGGGGGGGGGGGTCCTCACACGCACCACGTTCTTATGATCGACCTGCTGAATGCATGGAACTTACCTCCATAGCACGTAGCACACTTTTTTCAAACTTTTTAAATTAACAAAAAAGTTAAATTAAAAAAAAAATTCAAAAGTTACTTATATAAAATTAGTTCAGAAACATTTTATGGAAAAATAAAATCACTAAGTAGTTAATTCATCAATATAAAACAACAAATTTCAATATCTTTCATTATTTTAAAAGCACTTTTATGATATCAGATCACACTAAAATGAAGAAATAAATTTTAATAATTCCTGGATAATAATGTAACATACATAAGAGGATTATTTTTCGTACCTATATACCAGTAATCTTATCACGCTTACACCGGTATTCTCATCTCGACTACACCAGTAATCTCATCATTACGAAATAACTTATTTCAATATCATACAATACTTTATAATTTTATGAAATTACTCAAAAGAGATGCACTCTTACTTGATTCTCATTTGGGGGAAAGGGATGGATAATGTCGTCAGTGTGCTTACATATACTGCTTTTTCTTTCTATTTTTATAGGGATATTTTTTTTTTTTTTTTTTTTTTTTTTAGAACATAACAAAATAATCTTATTTGCGCAATATTTTATATCGGAAAAACAAATTTTTGCAAATTTTTGGAGCGGTGGTGAAGTGATTAGAGGTAGGCGATATATCGATACGGCGATATTTTCATCGATATTTCTAAAAATATATCGATATTAAATATATCGATAAAAGTCAAAGGTGAATCGATATTTTCAAACATTTTTAGTTTTTTGATGATCGTTTTGTAGTTCCATGTGTTTTTTCGATTTTCTTTATTCCCTTTTAAAAAACTTCAAAACTAAAGTTTGAACCTGGCTGAAAGACAGTTAAAATGTCACCAATATTCAATATTTTGCCATACACTTAAAAGCTATTGAAAATTTCTAATTATATTTTAAAACACTGCACCAAATAAACGAAATTATAACTTAATTTTTGTAATAAATCCATTTTAGTTGAAAAAGTAGTCACCTTACAAAAAAGCAATCATGAGAAGTAGAAATTTGTCCCGAAAAACTTTGTTTCTGGGAAAATTTAAAAAATCATGTATCGATATTTTATAGATATTTTTTTTCTATGCAACGATATAGTATCGATATTTATTTTGATCGATATTTCCGACCTCTAGAAGTGATATCTTTGCTCCCGCTGTTGAGGGAGCGCGGGGGCGGTCTCCCCTTTGTCCCCATGTAGTTTGCGCCTACGGCCACAAGGTGATTCAAGTTATTGTTGAAACTTTTATTTTTCAAAAATGATAATCGGAATTCGCAATTAAATCTTAATAGATAGTTATGCATTAATTTTCTGAATAAATAAATAATTATTATTCAGAAAATTATTACATCTTTTTCTTGTGAATTTTTGTACTTTTTTCCAACCTTAGTTCTGATTTTCGAACCCCAGAAGTAGAGCCCCTATAAAAGGAAGGCCGGATCGAACGCCATTTTGTGTCGTAAGGGTTGCCACAATTCATGTTTCGACGTGGTTTTGAGTTGGATGAATGTGCGCTTTCCTCGTTTGGTATTTGTAAAAAGTGATCGTTTTTCTATAATATTTTTTGTAAAATGGGTTGTTGTTTGTCCTCTAATTGCTCAAGTGCGACTAAATACAAAGATTTTGAAAAGAAAAGGAGGTTATTTCAATTTCCAACACAAGCAAACAGACGCCAATGATGGATTCAAAATTGTCGCCGAGACAAGTGAATCACATCACTAAGTGTTGATATGCAGCGGAAGTTATATTTTAATATTTATTACGATTAACTGTCTATGATTTTGCGTTGATTATTATTTTGAAGTAATTTTGATTTCCTTATACCACTTTCCTATTCCAATGTTCTTTGCAAACTTCTGCGTGTTACTGAACTATATTTTTATATTGTAAACACGAAAGCATTCCTTTTCCTTGTTTTCCAAATTAAACCATCATAGTTTTTGGAATGTTGCAGTTTACATTGATTATAAAAAAGTTTTTTATTTTTTTTTATTTTTATTAGTTTTGCAACAGTACTGTCGTGCCAAATACTTTTGTTGCCAATTCGCAACGAGTCTGACATTTACGTTCTGAATGAAGGTTACCTTCTGTTTATTATTAAGGTTAGAAGAAAGTAATTTTTTCAAAAAGAATGGGAATTTAATATGCTAAAAATTTATAATTGTTTTTCAACTTAAATAATATAGAAAATAATCCCATCCCCAATTAAGGTAGAACTTTTTTCTGTTTCTTTATGATTGTATTTTAATATACCTTGTTAAATGTTGTTCTCCACCACAAGGAAGTTGTTGAAACATTTCTCTGAATTAGAAGTAACACTTTCTAATGAGATTTTTTAAATATTATTCATGGATAAAAATCACTTCATCCATTTTAAAAAGTGCAATGATATACAATGGTTTCACTGTAATACATCAGATAAAGCTATTAGGAAAATGGAATATATACTTGTATAAGTTAAGAAGCAGTAAAATTATTAAGTCATGAAGTTAGCAAATTGAGTAATCAGAACGTTTTCTAATGAATTATCAGTGGATTGCCTCTCTGCTAAAGATGATTTGCATTTTATTTTCAATGTAGGAAATATGAATTTAAAAAACATCCTAAAACTTATTATTTTCATATATATACAACATTTTCATATAAAGGCTATATACAGCAAAATTATAGATAAGGAATTTTCCAAATTCTAAACATGATGAAGGGCCTATTTGAAGAAAAGGTCCTTATCTGAACCATATTTACCTTTTTCATAAAGAAACTGTGCTGGTTAAATTAAGAAATAAAATTTTGAAACATCTTTAAAATATTTAAAATATGGGTTTCATGAAATATAGTTTTGAAGTAATTAATATTTTTTGGTTTTCAAAAATGTATCAAATCAGATAAAAGCAAACACTATGAAGCAGTATTGGAAAATTTGATTTAAAAGAAACTGCTAAATAATTAAAAAGGTTTTCCTAATTTCTTGACAAAAAAATCATGTTAATATAATTCATTTTTATATCATATCCGGTAAAAAATAGTTTTTAAAAAAAAAAGCTGTGAATACAAGCAATAAAATTAACAAAAGAGAACGATATCGTCAACGCCGAAAATCCACTAACGATAGGGAAAATCAAAACATATTCATTTTTAAGTCGCCAAGTAGCGCTAACTCTCCAAAATTGAAACCCACTTCAGCAATATCTTGTTTAAATACGACATAATGAGTGTAAAATACAACTTCTCTGATTTTACACATTATAGGAAAGGGATATACAAGTATTCCAAGCAGTTTTTCTGAAAATTCTCAGCTTAATTTTAAAAACCGTGCAATGGAAGTTGACGAAGTTTTATATTGCTTTCAATGGTACAGCGCCAAGCTGAGCCAACCTTTAGACACAAAATGGCGTTCGCGCCGGCTCGCCTAATATAGGGGCCTTACCCAGAAGGGAGTAAGTTCTTGACATCCCCTCTTGACAACCCTGCCAAACCAAGAGTACTGAAAGCCATTCGCCTAGGTAAACAACAATTTGTATTCTTATGGCCACAGAAACATGTTATTTTTAACAAGGAAAACGCCGTTAAATATCGATCAAAAAACGAGCCTAAAATCGTAAGTAATCAGGGTTTTAGAATCTTTGACTCTTTCAATAGAAAGAGTTGGGAGAGGGTGGCAAACAACACATTTTTAACAATATCACCTTCTACAATGCTAAATGTGCAAAATGTCAGAAGCAAAAGGTTTTTTGCTTCTTTCTCCTGCTTGTGATTAATGAGGCAACTAGTATTTTAAATTTACATGTAATGGAACAGAATAAAAATTTAATAGCTAAACAGTCTGTTTGCATTTTAAAAGGTTATACTAACTTTTGAACTGTGTATTCTACAAAAAATACAATTGACTTTCACATAACAATTTACATTGCCCTTAACTGAATAATTGTATTTGAGCTATGAAGTACAGGATTTTTTTTTTTTTTAAGAATTTCATTATCAAATAAAGTTTTTTTTTTTTTAATGGGACTATGTTAGGTATAATTTCAGTGTAATTTTATCTTAAGGGTACAATTGTGTAATGTCTGTGACCAATCATTATACACCTTTAAAAGAAATTCAAATTATCACAGTCTTAGCCAATAGTTATATCAGTTTTTTTATACACCACTCATAGCAGTTGCCTGCGACGTCTCATTGCCCAAGTTTCTTTTTCAAACACAATAACAGAACGAAAAATGGCAACAATGCTCTCTTCTCAAATAATATACATTTGTGTTGACTCTTTTTCTTCGATGGTCTTTGGATTCTGTTTTGGACTCTATGTTTTGATTGCTGGTAACCATTGGAACGTTGAATTGATAGTGTTTCAGAAAATAAATAAATTAAGTATACCATTAAATTAATTTTAAATAAAAGAATTATTTTACTTTTTCAATTGCATTTTAACTATATAAATGTAGTTTATATATTTATGAATTTTTTTAACACTATAAAAAAAAAAAAAAAAAAAAAAAAAAAAAAAATATTACATCTCCTTATTCTGCGAAATAGCATACTTAAATAATAAGTCAATTAAAAATTTAATGATTAAAATTAGAGCATGATTTTAGTTTAATTATGTATTTTTAAAATGAGAAAAAAATATATATGTATAGCTTTTTTTTTAGTTCAGTTATATGAGTCTAAAGTAGATAAATGTACATATGTGTCATTGAAAAGAAAATGTACGGCTGAAAATGTACACATGTGTCATTTAATGATACAGTAATTTCCTTTAAGTCAACAGTTGAAAGCTGACTCTAATTTTGACTGTGTATATATGTATGACGTGAAAAGAAATGTATTTGAACAAAAATATTTACATTTTCTACCTTGACCAGAAGCGGAGAGTAAAATTATATAATCAATTCTGGGTTTCATATTGTACTATACTAATCCACAGCGTTTTAATAAAAAAAACCTTAAAATTATTAAATAAGTATGTGTTACGATCCATTGCCTTTGTTTAAACTCTATGGTTAAAAACACAAAGCATATAAATCTTGAAATAATTAGGAATAGAGAGCACCCTAAAATCATCATTAATTACGAACCACACTAAACATCTAATTTATAACTATCCTACATTAAAGATTCATAACAATATTTCAACAAAATTACTTCTTACACAATAAAAACTTATTCTAATAACACTTGGGGGAAATTAATTCATATCCCAAAGCACGCAAAAGTATACCTTATAGAACTCCTCTCAATACACGGGTATCGTCTTCAATTAAACTCTAATTTAGGACATTTAAATGCACAAATGGAATGGTTACGTGAGTAAATGCTATTTCCAAGAACAACTAGAATTTGGAGCGCGAGGGATGTTTATAACTTTAAATTATAGCAGTTATAAACACATGTTTGAATACGGAATTTTCGGGCAATTAAAGGTTATTGCCTCTTCGCATGCTACCAGGATTAAAATTTCCAAGAAAAAGATATTTAAAAGTTTTGATTTTTTTCTTCTTATTGGTTATTTGAAATTATCTTTGTAATCTGGAAAGGGTTTTTCTTGATCTTTACACATTTCTTGAGATATACAGAGTAAATCATTGGGACGTAACATATCACCTAACAAGAACTAACACTCTTGAATAAATAGGTTTGTTAGAGTGTTCAGCACAGAACACCAGTATACCCTTTCATCATTAATTTGTACAAAGAAAAGTTTATAAAATCATAATTTGGCACAGAAAAACAATTAGAAAATGGACAGACACAGGACAGTACTCAACAGCAAAACAGAAATTTGGCCAGTGGGCATTTATTTTGATTAATAGTAAAAATGGATAACACAATTGGTGCACAATTTAGATAATAAATGGGCAAGCTTGGGTTGAAACGGTAAAAGTGTAGTGAAAAAGGGGATCGAGCCCTTTAATTTCTATTAAAATGGGGCTGCAAAAGCAGATTGAAAGGGGGTTGGTTGGTTGGTTGTATTCAGATTATCTGGCGCCGTCAGCAACACGAGGGCTATAATGCGCCGAAACATTCGTCATTAGACAAGCCAACATACATTTACAAACACCCATGCCAACACGGGACTCAAACCCGCAACCTCGCGGTCTAGAAGCTAGCACGCTAACCACTATACCGTTTGGTCGGCGATTTTAAAGGGGGACATCTATTTAAAGTTATCTATTATATATTTTGGCTAGGATTGCGTCTGATAACGCAAATGCCGCAAAAGGTCTAATTTTACTGTTCTCTGGGAGAACTTCATAGTTTATGTTCGCTTATAAATTGGAGTTGACACACTTGGCATTTTTATAGAAGTTAATATTCAATTTCGCCAAGTGTTTACTAATGAATCTAATCAAGTATATTTACTTCGAAAAGAAAATCATAGCTTATTTATATACTCTGATAATAAAAACAATTAGTGGTGCTTTTTGATTTAAGAATTAAAACTATTTAAATTGTGGTAATAAAAATCCTATTATTTTCTTTAAAAAATGTTATCTCTTATACAGTGTTATACGACATAGAAATTCGTATTAAATCAATACTTTGGCAGATATAGTGTCCAAAGAAATAAATGGTTGTTCAATTGAGGAGTGCTGATGTTTCCTTTTGTGACAGGTTGCCGTTTTTGTAGGTTTTTGGGTGTTTCGAGTGAATTTTCCCGTATTTGCCACTTAACAGTGTGTCGAACTATTGTTACATCAAAAGTTCTATTGATACAAGGACAATGCGACTTCTTGGAGGTGTATTTTTTGTCTGGTATTTATATGTTGAGAAAACCTCATCACACCAAACGAAGAAGTAAACAAAAGACATGTATATAAGAACTCATTGTACTTTAGATTTGTACCTCACAATTATTTCATATAGTCATAGAACTAACAATGAATTTCATTATTCCATGTGGAGAGTGAGTTTTTGGTGAAATCGCTGATAGTGCATCGACTATAAACATGAAGGCGTTGGTTGGTTGTTTTCAGATTATCTGGCGCCGTCAGCAACACGAGGGCTATAATGCGCCGAAACTTTCGTCTTCAGACAAGCCAACATACATTTACAAACACCCATGCCTAACACGGGACTCGAACCCGCAACCTCGCGATCTGGAAGCTAGCACCCTAACCACTATACCGTTTGGTCGGCTAAACATGAAGGCGAATCAGACTTAACAATCACGAAAAAGCAATTCTATCCTCGAGCATCTATTTCACGAAATTAAGATGGGGAAAATATGCTTGCAGAGTATAAACCGTCTGTGCTCCATCCAGAAGTTACAGTTAGAGATCAGTAGTAAAATAGCACGCATTTCAATATGTATATAGTTAAAGAACAGGCAATTAAATATATTAGCCAGGGTTGTAGTGTTAAAAAAAATTTAGCCTTAACGCAAGCTGGCGGAAACTCCAACTGTAACTGGAATTTTTTAATAATAAAATGCAAATTTACAATATTTTACATAATAAAAAGAAGCTAAATATTCTTAATTTACGAATAGTTTTCTCACAGACCTATATCAAAATGCATTCATAACGATATACGAGTAATTATTAATTCTCAGTGGCGTATTAGCTCCGTGAGAAGGGCTTAAGGGAACATAGGACACTTTTGCTAAAATTCTTTAGTTTTGCCAAGAATTAAATAAAATTTGGCATAAACATAGAAGATGTGACTTTAAACAAAACAACACAATTTGAGCAGATAATATAAAATAGATAGTAAATTATTGAGAAAAATGCATTAAAATAACACGAAATTTTAATTTTTTTCAAAATGCTCCTCGGGACACAATATTTTGACGAACATGAAAGAAAAATTTGAAGTTGTTTATCAATATATTATAAATATTTTCAAACATGCTTTTATCTTTAGGTGCAATAGTTGAACAGAAATAAAATTTCAAACTTGGCGCCAGTGATTTCTCATTAAAAAATGCACATACTTCAAATTCCCAACATGAAAAAAAATATAAAAAATTATGTGACATAAAAAAGCATGTGTAAATTTCTTTATAGTACATTAAAAATTATTAATACAAAAAAAATTAGGTGGATTTATCAAAAAATGAATCGCAAGGAGCTTTTCGAACATAAGCAAAATGGGAAAAAGCAAAGCTGAGAAAAACGCATTTTTAGCCTTTGCCAACAAGTGCGTTAAAATAGTTAGTTAAAATAAAGATTTTACCACTTAAAATCATCGGATTTCAAAAATTCAAACGCGAAATTAAAGCTAGGTGGCATAAGCAATTTTTATAGAATGAAAACAAAAAACTTCATTTTTGGTGATTTCAGTGTCCCATGTCCCCTTAACCTCCCGGGACCACTACTACTTAATGAATTGGTGAATTTCTTACGTTTACACGGGGCTTTCAATTTCTAACAGCCATTAAAAACTTGTACATATTATTGATACATTTAAAAAAAAAAAAGTGGTGATATTTCGTATGAGCTCTTAAACTAAAAAGTACTGGTATGCCGCACCGACGCGTAACAGCCTCACTACACTCAGAGCTATACTCTATTCAGAAAATTATCGTTTTTGCAATCTGTACCGATGTTGAAAAATTGAAAACAATTTATAAATTAAGAAAGTATTTACAGTGTGGTGCGGTGGTGGACATCTACCGCAACGGAGTTAGGAAAGAAGAAAGAAATCGACAGTTTTGGCTCTTTATGAAGTAAGCAGGGGATAAAATTGCAGTTAACCTTTTAATTCTCCTTATATTTTACTACAAAGATAGCAGATTTAAAAATTCAACAAAGATTATTTCAAATTTTATACATCCGATCCAAATTTGGCGATTTTTAGTTTATTCCAAATTATGTCTTAAAAGTTCGATTTCTGTCGAACCATAATAATAATTCAATGAAAAATATTTGTAAAGCATTTACAAAGAGTTATAATTGTTTCACATAAAGAGACCGCTTGGAATTCCCAATTGTGAATTAGTCCTGTTTCATTCTGAGTTACATTATTTATCAATGAAAACTTCCGGAAATCCTAAAGGAAGTTTCTCATTTGTTCAGATAGCAGTTATCGACATGTTTGTTAAGTTACTATTTCACCATTCAGTCAACAAGAGATTTTAAAGAATTATAAAGCCTAGTCACATACAAAAAGCTGGCTTATTTTCAAGCTGTTTTCTTAGAACTACTCCTAAGTTTTTCTTGTCACGTTTACTCTTGCAGTTTCCCTTTAGTTTTGATCATTAACTTCTGAGAACTATAAAAGTCAAGGACTTGGTATGTATATCCGTTTCTGAAAGTGTGAAATGGAATTGCTAATTTTTACAATTGTTGGTTTAAAAACATGGAATTTAATACACGCAAATTTGAGTAAATTGGATTTTTATTGGTGTGTGTATAGTAAAATCGGTGTGATTGTTTTAATATTATTTTGATATTTTGTTCGTTTTTTGATGTCCTGATTTTAAGTATTTATAGAGATTCTAATTTACTAAAAAGGCAAATATTCTGTTCTAAATGTCATTTCAACCCATTTAAAGCCGACCAAACGGTATAGTGGTTAGCGTGCGGGCTTAATAGACCGCGAGGTTGCTGGTTCGAGTCCCGTGTAAGGCATGGGTGTTTGTAAATGCATGTTGGCTTGTCAAATGACGAAAGTTTCGGCGCATTATAGCCCTCGAGTTGCTGATGGTGCCAGATAATCTAAAAACAACCAACCATCATCCCTTTTAAATTGAACACTAGAAAATTTAATTAATTTATTAGTTTCAATCTGTTGTAAGCTGTTAAAAATGTAGACACTTCAGGAACAAGTAATTCTTTCCATTGCATCTTTCAAGATTGGTGGCATCTGACTTCTAAGAGATGAAATCTTTACTTATCAAATATAAGTCTTCGGATGCAAACTGCAGTCTCGCTTTTCCAAGTGAGTTGACATGGCAACAATAGACAATTCCCGCATTTTTCTTTTTCTTTTTTTCTTTTAATTTAATTCTAAATGTTTTGAAAAGGCCATAAACAGAAACATTTCTGCTCAATGTGCATTTTCTTTTTTTTTTAATTTGCAATCAAAGTTTCCCTGTTAGACGTTGGCTAGAAAAAGATTCATTCGACTCGAATTGAATTTGACGTCATGGCTTCCCAAACATCTTGGCTTGAAATGCAACAGCGTAAACCAGTTTTTCAAGTTACTCGTAAATCACGCTTACCCGTACATGATATGGCAATGGTCTTCCAGCGCCAACTATTTCAACGCAAACTATTTGGCAGAAACCTCACGATTACCATAGAAACATTAGGAATCCTTGACGTCGCAGATTTTGTTGTGTGTTTTGATAGGACTGGTTTTGGCTCGGTTTTTGAGGCATTTTCTTTTCTTAATATTTAAATAACTAATTTTTTTAAAGAACTTTTGTTTAATTATTTGGAATCAGAAAGAAATTCAACATAAATATAAACTAATTTCACTCGTTTTTAAAAAATGCGGGAATTGTCCATTATGGCAGCTAGTCAGTCGCCGTGTTTTTCTTTTTGAGTTGCCTTTAGATAGTTCATTCTACATAATTTAGGAAAAAATGTGGTGCAATTTCCTGTGAAAGATGTAAGAAAGGTAGTTGTTTTGTTTTAATTTCTAGTTAGATCGATTGATTGTTTTAAAGTTTTCTGGGTGTAGAAAACAGGCCGTTAGACCTTTGTTTCAGGAATGACAAATTGAACAAAACATGGCGAAGGGTTTAATTTCTAGTTGTGTTGTATATTATTTCTCTTTAACTTAAAGGTACAACAGTTTTTGGTTTTTAAAGTACATAATTTACGTTAGACGTTTAATGCTTTAATATACTAATAAATACCTACAGACAATTTTCGGTAAATACGAGAAAAAACAGTCTACTTATTATTGGTATTCTGGTACAAGACGATCTGATTTGCGTTATATTTTTCGTAGGAAAATGTCTCATACGCATTTTAACTCAACTTTTGGTCTTTTGGTTTGGTTTTTCCTGTAAGATCTCAAAGAGTTAACATAATTTATTTTAGTGCAGTTGAAAAAGTAGTGTTCTGTTGTTAATTGAAAGCCAATTTTTTATATGTTTGTGTGGCGGCTCGTGGGTAGTAAAAGTGAGGGGCCCCGAATTAAATTAATGGAAAATCCTTGTAAATATCAAAATACATGAATTTCATGTAATTTTATAAATGTTACTCACATACAAACAAAACTACACGATTAATCACATAATAAAATTATCTAAATAAATCTTAATGAAATAAATATTACAATAAAAGGAATTATTGTAAGAAAGATGGCGTTTCGTTTGAGCATAGGGGACGACACTTTGAGTTAAAAAGAATGCATTTACACCTTCATGACTTTTGAAAATTAAAAATGTAGTGGAGAATATATAGGAAAAAAATAGTAAGTATGGGTTTCAAGTTATTCATTCGAACTTAAAATTAACGTATATTTATTTATTAATACTTCAGTAAGAAATACTCATTTCTTTTTGAAAATTCCCGGTTTGAAGCATTAGACGCCTTTAGTCTTTTGTATGCAATCTGCATCCCCTTATACATAAAACATTCCACAGTCCATGCGTTGAGGATTTAAATGTGGGACTTGGCTTCCTCAAAAGGTTACCAGTGGTCAGTGATTACGATGACCGTGGACAGAGTTATTACTTTTAGAGTTGCTCGAATACTACTGAGTCTTACTCTAAGATAAAAAAAAAAAGAGAGAGAGCGAGAGAGTTGGAATACACCTTTTTGCTCCCTCTCTTTTATAACTAATCACCTCTAAAAGTGGATTGAAAAACATGCTATTAATATTTTATATTTTTATTAGATTAAGAATACTTAGGAACAAATTAAAATGAGCTCATGTTGATGGGGATAAGTTTAAAAGTTCAATAACCCTGAAAATTAAACTTTTTAATACAATATAAATTACCAATATTTTTAACATCATACATCATTTTATGCACAATAACGGTGGCAGATTTAGATTTTTGTAACAACTTCAGCCAATACTGTAGGAATATAAAACTCCTTATGAATAACTTCCGAAGTTAAACGAATAACATAAAATAAGTGAAAGTATAAATACGATTCTATATATATATAAAAAAAAGAAAGTCAAAATTTAGAAGTAAATGTTAGGACTAAATGAAATAAATTTAATAACATGATTAAAAATCCAGTAGAAAACACAGTGAAAAAAAATTCTATTAAATATTACATGAATTATATATTTAAAAAAAAAAAAAAAAAGCTCACCACAGCAATTTTCTCCTTCGTAACTTTGGAGTAAATATTTAAATAAAGAATTTTATTTGATTTAAATATATATATATATATATATATATATATATATATATATATATATATATATATATATATATATATATATATATATATATATATATATATATATATATATATATTTAAGACATCGCTTAAAGGATATATTAACAAATTTGTAATCAGTTAAGCTGTTGTAATGTTGACCAGTTAAAATTTTTGAAATTAAATTAACACTTGATTTTACAAGACTATTTGGGAAAAAAAGATGTTTTGACAATTAC
Source organism: Linyphia triangularis (assembly GCA_963978545.1). Classification (NCBI taxonomy): domain Eukaryota; kingdom Metazoa; phylum Arthropoda; class Arachnida; order Araneae; family Linyphiidae; genus Linyphia; species Linyphia triangularis. The sequence goes on from OZ021730.1 coordinate 36,521,135, forward strand.
GTGCGACGTTTATCTTTAATAGATCATTATGCGATGGCTTAGTTCTAGTAAAATCGATTATTTTGTGAAGAATGAAACTTTTAACTGTCTGTATAGAAATTCTTCTGTTAAAAGTATCGAATTCAAAGTTAGATTAAAAATTGAATATGATGCTAAATATCAGTATGAGTGAGTGGTAAGACAAATACCCACTTCTGAACATTTGGACGAAAAGTACTCAAACTTTTTCGGGGGAGGGGGAAGAACTTATCGAAACAAAAATAAATTGCTGAGCAAATCCTACTCATACATTTTGCAAAATAAAGAGTGAAATTTAAAAAAATCTTACCATTGACTATCATTGTCAATTCTCTGCCATTGTCACACTAGACGACACTTCAAAGTTAAACGTCCGAACGCTATCTCCGCTAGAAGTGGCCATTCAATTCCATAGATTCCACCCGAGAGCAGAGAAAGCAGGGGTGTTTTGGTAATGTGTTACTCATGGTATCACATTACTAAAACTCACTGCAAATACCAGGATGTCATACAAAAGTCGCAGTCCCGGTCTTCTGCCCCCTATAGTTTCAAATTCAAGGTCGTCCGAAGAAGGGGTCACTTTGTCCCCAATCTGTGGCGGAAAACTAATATCCATTGAAGAGAATGAGAGGAAACAGGGGAACCGGGACGATTTTTGTAGAAATGCTAGTGATTGATTGGCATTTTTACGAATTAGTGACAAGAGAAATGTTGCTCTATCCACAATCGTTAATGTGGTGAAGCCGATGACAGCTTAAATAATAATTTCTTCAAAAAATATATAATTTTTTTTTTAAATTCCACAACCAAACAAATGTATATACGTGGGACTTGGGTTCAAAAAAGGGAGGGGGCCCGGCCCCCCCCCCCCCCCCCGGCACACTGCACCATCCGCTACTGGTTTGTGTTTTGAAAAAAGTGGTCCTACCTCCAATTGAAAAATTAAGTTATCGTTCGCAGTAAAGATCTGATTGTTTCAGATTAGTTGATTTTTACTATAACTGTGTTACATGTATATATCTGCAACATTATGAGTGAACCCAGTACATTGTTGTAACCCATTTAGTAATTCATTCATAACTATTACAATGAAAACTTGATATCTGTTCTTCACCTTTCACGCAGAAAATTGAGGTCCTATAACTGCTACAGGAAGAGTTGATCGAATTACGGAATCAGAAATAAAATAAATTATGAATTTAAATGAGGTAAACGATTACTACTTTAGCGTAACTACTTTGAGTAGCTAACTAAAAACCCAAAACTTTAATAAATCTTACAGAATAATACTTTTACATTCTTTTGGAGATGTACTTCGTTTTAAGTTTGATTATGTATTATTGTGACGCATAATGTAGATTTTTAATCTCGTAGTCTTGTTAATGCGTACAAACTAAGGAGATTTTCACACAGTAACATCGTGTTTTGCTGTAACTCCTCAATCAATTGAGATCCCTCTCCATATTTTAAATGATTTATATACAAAAATATTAGTCAATATTGTCAAGTTTGAAGAAAATATAAAAACATGGTAAAGTTTCATATCAAATCAAAACTTATGAGATGCTCTTAAAAACTAAGAGTAATTTTTTACATTATATAGAACTCGATAAAGCCCATATTAAAAATGTCTATGCAGGCTGCAAGTCGATGATTATTCAAATAAAAAAAAAGACAATTGCATAATAAACGAATTAGTTAAATGTTTAAAAAACTAACTTATCTTACAAATCCCTTGATACAAAAATAAGTAATTAACCTTCGAGGTTTTCACCGTAACCTGTTATGGTCAGGTTTAGTAACTGGTTGGTTTATGCCCTCAGTGATCAATAATCAGGCCGGGACCTACTGCTTAACGTGGATTCCGAACCATAGCGATCATCCATGACTAACCCGGGATTCGAACCCGTCACCTTAAGCTGGCAAAGTCAGAGTTCTAACCACACAGCCATCAGTTGTATATATATGTTCCTCGGTATTAGTTTCAAAATATTTTAAAGTGTGTTACTATTTTGCTTAACTCATTTCCTCCGGATGACGCAACAGTCACGTTCTTGGAAACTACCTCTAGAGCAGGGGTTCCCAATCTTTTTGCACCTGCGTACCACTTGACTTTTTGAGAAATTTTGGCGTACCACCAGACCTAAATATTTAAATAAACGTATAATATTTACTCTTCTAAAAGTGTTCAAAGGCTTTTTGAGTTAAATTCCTGAGAAAAATTCCTATTTAATGGTTAGATATTTGTTTATTTATAACATGCTTATAATAAAGGAGAAATAAAAAGATTAAAATGGTATTAATTTACAGTTTTATTTATTACCCATAGGTCTAAAAACATACAAATAAAAAAATTAGTACAAACTCAGCAAAAAAATTAATCATCATACAAAATATACTTTTATAGTCTTTAGTGCGAAACTTGTTGTTGTATGCCTGTGATTAAAGTATCAACATTAGGAGTAATAGAGCTTATGTTCAATCTTAAGTCCTCTTCAACACTTATTTTGCTTCTATGTTTATTTTTTATGTACAAGAGTTCAGAAAATCCACTCTCACACAAGTAACTCGTAACAAATGGCATAAAAAATAGCAGAGCTTGACAGAAGATCAAAGGGTACTCGGTTTTACATCCGATCCAGAAGTTAATTACAGATTTCACTTTAAAATAATCTTTCATGGAACTATCTTCTGTAAGATCGATAAAACTTTCTTTTAGTTCACCTGAAACCACCGTATCACCTGAAACGTTCCCGCGTACCACCGGTTGGGAACCCCTGCTCTAGAGCTAAATGAAGCAACAAAGTCAAATTAAATTTAGATTGGTTGTTTGTTTTCAGATTATCTGGTGCCGTCAGCAACACGAGGGCTCTACTGAGTCGAAACATTCGTCATTTGCCAAGCCAACATACATTTACAAACACCCATGCCTTACACGGGTCTAGAAGCTAGTATGCTAACCACTATACCGTTTGGTCGGCAAGTTAAATTTAGAATTGTTAGCTGTAGTACTAACTATTATAATCATAATTTCAGCAAACAATTCTTATCTTAAAACTAATTTTGATAAATAAAAAGAGTAGGACAAATATTTTATTATTAATTACAATATGGGAGTTTTAAATTTCGTACGAATAATACAAAGAATGTTCCCACATTTGATATCGAAAACTTATTTCCAAGTATACCGCATGGAAATCTAAAGGGTATATGTGCTGCTATATGTGCAATGCTATCCATACACTTGGTACAAAAATTCACGCGCTTAAATACAAAATTTCAGCAGTTGTTGTGGTAAAAAAGTTAAAACATTAGGTCTTTAGGGACAAATATACCTCTTATAACTAAATCTTCCTTACCATTTTATGTGAAATATCTGTCTGTTGTGTATCCTAGATATTGCATAACTCTTATTAGTCAAGATATATTATAACCGTTTCGAAGCAGTATACACCTATTGTATCTCTTGAATCTTGAAAAATACAACAGAAACAGCATTCCAATCTTAATATAACTACTAAATTTTCTGCAAAATGAATTAAAAAAAATTTCAAACTGGATAATTTTGAATGTGTACTAAGTTGGATTTAATAAATTCCTAAAAATATTTTTAAGAATTATAACTGTCTTCTTTTCACTGTGCCAATCTCTAACTTGTCAGCAATTTTTAGTAAAATAAAAATATATTAGCTTTTAAAAGAAATTTATCTGACATCCTGTAACAATTATATTGTGGAGAAAAAATAAATTACGTTCTTTAGTCACCACTTATAGAATTAAAATTTATAAAATATATAACCGAAAAGATTTGCCTTCTGGCTCATAGATTAAAGACACTTATAGATATGACACTCTGATTGGATTACCATTAAGGATTTTCTATCTATATTGAAAGCGCCATAGAAACCAGCGCCCCCAGTAGTTTCGGTTGGAACTACATTTGACGGCAACGCAACGCATGGTCGCTGATTGGCTGATTCGTTGCCATGGCAATGGGCATTGCTTGGATTGATGTTAAAGCTTCTTGTTTTTAAACTCCGAATGGAGACTTAACACACCCTCTTATGTTTCGTAACTTTAAATTTTATTCAACCAGCAGATTGGAGTTTTTTTTTTATTAATTATAAAGTTAAAGTTGCAGTCGAATTTATTTGCTAAATTAATTTTATTTAATGCGCAAATAAAATTAGTTTTTTTTTAAAATTCTTATTAGGTTGTGTTAAAGCTTTGTAATAAGAAATTAGCAGCAGAAAATATCACCAAATACCTTTTTATTAATTTTGAACGAACTTTTTCAATGGATGAATTACTGAAACATTGCATTTTGAAAATATATCAATATATTTTTACAAAACTGTATTGACGTAAGAAATTTTTTTATACATTATTATTATTATTTTTTTTTTTTACAAATAAGTTCTTGCTTGCTTTTAACTACAGGTAAAGTTTATATTTCAAATACAATTTTACAAATAAAGTTTAAATGCTTCATTAAATACTAAAAATAATGATAATAAAATTAAAAATATAATATTACCAACAATATTAATAAAATATCGACAACTTTAATATAAAAACAACAACAAGAAGAATATAAAACACAATAATAATAATAATAAAGGAAGACACACACAGCAATCTCAATAAATTATTACCAAGAAATAATTCGTTGTTATTTTTTCATAAAATGAAATGAAATCTCAATTAGATATGCAAATAACGTAAGTGCATGAGAATTTTAACTCGTAATTAGCTTTTAATATAAATTGAATCAAAATATTAAATCTTCCAATTAAAATCAAAAGGATAATCTAACAAATAAAATTAAATCTTCGCTTTGTCGTTAGAATAACAAAAATAGATTTTTTTACAATTCTATTTTTTGTTAACATTTATTTCGCCATGAAAGCATTTTTAAATATTTTTAAAAATCATAAATTTTATTTTTTATTATTTAAAAAACAAAAAAATGTGATACAAAATGTAAAAGCATCCAAGATTCCAATCAACCAATCAATCTTTGAAGATATATTAGTTCGTTTAGTAAGTACTGGGGGCAGAATCGGTCAGAATGAGTTGACAGTCTAGAGAATACTTAGTCTATGTTCTGGCTGGTGCCACTCTAAATCATTATTAAAGTAAAGTAAAGTCTCTATTACAAATGCAGTAGTTTTTATGTATTTCAAAAAGTGGTTACTAGAAGATAGTATCTGCAATGGTAAGGAAAGATATTAGTAGATGTATTCGAATCCTTGGATACTTTGTGGTACATAATCGGGCCATCACTGTGATGTGATTTTAGGCTTAATACAACAGCTTCATATCGGTTCAGCAGATACAAAGTTGCATGAATCCTTTTAGTAGAACATTTTGATTCTTAATGTAAACTCATCATTCGATATATTCAGCATTATTTTAGAGGTTTTATATTACAAGAGATACACGTGGAAATCCTTAGATAAAGATATACGTTAAGGGGGGATTATCCCAGAAAATAAGGGATACTCTCCAGCATTTGTTTCTTAAAAGGAAAATAAAACCACGGGGAACCTTCCACTAAATTGCCCATACTGAGAAAACTTCTGCTGAATGTATTTTCACCACAATGGTTATTAAAGTAATTTTATTATTATTATATTTTTTTAATTTACCAATTTCGAATGAAACGGCCCACCTGATAGCTGTGGAGTTAGAGCTCTGGCCTTATAGACCAAAGACACCCGATTCGAATCCTGGGATGTTCGTTGTGATTCGGAATCCACGTTAAGCTGTAGGTCGGTCATACAATCGGACCTATAGTTTAGACGGAGATGTTTTTGCAGACTGTTATCATTCATTATTCTGACAATTTCTTTGAAATGTCAAATATAGTTTTCGCATTATATCATTGAAAGCACATGGAAAACGTGACCCAACAGATTAGATTTAAAACTTTTTTAAAAATAAGCAAACTTTGTATCCTTTCAACACAATAACAGTCGCTCTTCAACTTCAGAAGGTCACCTTGACTGCTACAATCACGTGCCCCACAATCGAATCAAAAGAAAAGCAGCACCTGCAGCGATCCGAAAACGTTTCGAGTGTTTCCGCTTCCCTTTATCAACAACCCGCTGTGTAAACGTCCTCTTACAAAACTTTTTTTTTTTATTTCAACCCGTATCTACTCATATTTATCGCAACCAGCACAAAAACGTGCCACTTGTTTATCAGTTCCCTTCCTTCGAGTCTGACTGCTGACACTCATAGTTTATCTTCAATCGATGACTTTTCCCGATCAAAGTTCAAGCCTGTGATAAGCCTCAGTTAGTATTTGACAGCAGATGTCAAATATCGCACAAGCCATTCATTCCGCAGCTGTTAAAAGACCCCTATCGCTATCATTCGACTTATAAAACCTCGCCATCAACCCTTCCCAACTTCTCATAATCTCTTGTTCTTCCAGAGTCAACCATGAAGTGCTTTGTTGCCCTTATGTGCCTGGTTGCCATTGCCAGTGCCACCAAATTCGACGATTGTGGCTCATCCACAGGCCAGGTGACCAGTGTCCAGGTCAGTGACTGCCCAGACAGTGAAGATACATGTGTCTTGAAAAGAGGTACCTCCAAGACCATCACAATAGCTTTCGGTTCCAAGAGTGCGACTACGTCAGTGAAGGCTGTCGTCCACGGTGTCATCGCTGGAGTTCCTCTGCCATTTTCCCTTCCCAAGCCTGATGGTTGTACTTTTGGAGGTCTTACTTGCCCCCTGGAGAATGGAAAATCCTACACCTATACCAACAACCTGGATATCAAGAACTCCTATCCTCCTCTTGATGTTAAGGTGAGGTGGGAATTGAAGGATGACAAGAAGGGTGACATCGTGTGCGTGGAGATTCCTTGTGAGATCCAGTAATAGACTCGATTGAAGTTACTCGATTCATTTGAACTCGATCCAGTGAATCGATTGTAGATCACCAATTTGTTATGCATCAAAATTCTGCCATCTGGTGTAGTCTGAAAGTAACTTAAAAGTAAGATTCAGACATTTTAAATGTAGTTTCTAACGAATTGTAAAAATTGACTGTTAAGCTTCCTCGCCGAAATAACGTCTTTCTTTTAAAAATAGTTTAATAGACATTTATATCATTAGTATCAACTGTTTAAAACCTGGATTTATAAAAAAATTTTACAATAAATTAGATTGTGTAAGAGTAAAATAGTGTGAAGTTATTTTATAGTAGATTTGGTGTTTTTGTGAAGCTTGAGATTTGAGACCAAATATATCAATGCAAGTTTTTTTTCAACGGAAATTATAATGGTAACATTCGTGTGCTAGTTTTAATGAAAATGCAAGTGTCATCAATTTTAGAGAAATTACATTCATGTATATTCGTGTACTGTTTTTAAATATTGATACAAGTAATAGGATTTTTAAAGAAATTATATTTAATAAGTTCAGCTTAAAAGAAATTATTTTAATTCATAATAGTTCTTTAAATTGAAGCTGAAACACAACAAAAGTTTAAATTATCCTACGTCACTTATTTAAGTGAAAACGTTTTTCGTTTTTTCACCTTTTTAAATTAAACTTTTTTGTTTCCTATGCTTTTCTTTAGAAAAATTATTTTTCAGTTTTGAACAAGTTTGGTACACTTTTTTTTCAATTGTATGAAATACATCCACACATTTTTTTTCTAGGTTATTAAAACAATGCCAGTTTAGTTATTTTTTAATATTGCATTACATAAAAAAACTGTTTCGCTTACAAAAAGTTATGTTTAGTTAATATTGAGGCAAACGTAATTATTATTTATATGATGTCACAATTTTAAAATATAATGAAACAAGTTCTTGGTTGATTTCCTTACAAAATTTTCATGTCTAGATATCTGCTAAAATTAAATAAGATTAAAAAGTAAAGTACACCAAAATGTAGGAATATCAAAGCAATCATTGAGATAAATATTGAGTTAATCTTAAAACTAAATGTATATTATTATTTATATTATGTCACAATTTTGAAATACAAAGAAACAAGTTATTGGTCGATTTCCTTAAAATAATTCCATGTCTAAATATTCTGCTAACATTAAATCAGATTGAAAAGAAAAGTACACCAAAATATAGTAATATCAGAGTAATCATTGAGGTAAAAAAAAAGATTGAGGTAAACGTATAACTAAATGTATATTAATATTTATATAATGTCACAATTTTCAAATATAACGAAACAAGTTCTTGGTTGATTTCCTTAAAAAATTTTCCTGTTCAGATATTCTGCTAACATTAAATCAGATTGAAAAGAAAAGTATACAAAAATGTAGTAATATTAGAGCAATAATTTCTTACAATATTTTAACATTGAAAGACAACTAATAATTTGTTGTAACAATATTTAAAAAAGATTTATTTTCATTAAAAAAAAAATCTGAAAATATGTAAAAATTAGGATTGGTTGATTACATTCATTATAGTTAACGTTATTAATCCTAAGTGAATCGAAAAATCTTGAATACAAAATGTAAATAATGAAGTAGTAAAATTATTGTAATAATGTAATCGATTGCACGAAAATGAACTGATGAGAGTACTTTCTTTAAAAGCAAAATATCTGTATTTTAATAAGGAAAAATAAACATTGACAAACAATTAACAATCTGAGAAAAAAAATATCCCATGAATTTAATTCGTAATTAATTTCCTAAGTCTATTAAAAACGTATGGGTGAGGCATATTTGGAAAAGGAAGTAAAATTAAATATCTAATTTTTTAATCATAATATCTACTTCAAATTTTTGAAGATTTAATTTGTGACACGAATTTTTTCTATACACCACATTAACAGATTTTTATGTTATTTTATAATTTGTGGATTCGGCTGTCCTTTAATTTTACACAACAACCACGAGTTTATTGTTGCAAGTCGTTCAATTGTATTCTTTAGATATTCTACACGTGACACGATTTTACAGCTCCCTGACTAAAACTTTGATATCGAGTCTTAGATTTCAGTATATTTTTTAAAGCATACATAAAAATAAACATTTAAAAGATTAACGTATGGCTATAATGTGTTAGAAAAAAACAAGTTTTTGGTTAACATTGAAAATGTAGCAAATTTCGAGTTGGATTAAAAGTAATAATTTCACTATATTAAATACCAAAACAGAAATGTCTATTAAGTATAAGTATGGCTCATATATCGATAATTACTAGTATTATTTTCGTAGTTGTTAATGTTTAAAGTAAAAAACTTTAGAAATATATCTTATAATCGACATTAAAAATGTTTCGTTTTCATAGTTAAATATTATACTATTTGCAGGAAAATGTTGACACTTGCTATTGCTAGTCGTTTACATAAAAAAATTTAACTTAATACTAGTTCATTCAAATAAAATTTATTCAAATAAAAATTACTAAAGTTTTAATTATGCCTTTAGGGTAAAATTTAGAATATTTTTTATCTTTACTCTTTTTTAACTTTAGATATGCTTTTATCAAGTATATTAATGATATATCAGTAGAGTATAATCGCTGTATATTTACTATACAGCAGTGACAAAAGCTAAAAATTCTTTTATAAATGAAGTAAAGAGCAAATTATTCATTAATATCATATTTATAAATGATATCCTTGTTTACAAAAACAATCTGTGTAACTGACTGTCATTTTAAACATGTCGAAACCTTTTCCATACCACATGGGGAAATATGCCAGTCTTTTGAAAACAAGCGGGGAATGATCAGTGTTCAAAGAAAACACTTGCTATTGATGGTTTTAGTAAATATGAACTTTGACTGAATTGTTTATGTAAGAGTAAAGTGATCTTTGCAAGCATTTCTTTTCAAAAGTGAAGAAAGCGTAGTTATGTGGTAATTGCATCAATAAAAAATACAACTCATCTTCTTTATCGCTATATGATGAAATAATCGAATAAAGCCGTCTTTTTAGTATCTATCACCAATATATTATCTTTTGTGTTTCATTTTAGATATTTTCGCCGATGAGAAGTAAATACGACTTGTTAATGATTTACGCAGTCGATTAACATATTGTCGTTAAAAATTCCCATTTCTGCGCAAAAGTTATATAAGAAGGCACCCGCGTACTCCAATAGGTTGTTAATAGTTGTTCACAAACCTATTCAGAGATGTTTAAAATGGGAATCGTGAATTTTGAAGTATAATGACGTAGGTAAAGAAATCTAGTTTTAAGGTCCATTTACACGCTACCAGTAGGCGTACCAGTTTAGATCGACAGTTATACGACGTCACCAATGCTACTGAGTTGCTGATCATGGGAGATCGCAGCTGATTAGATGATGGGAGTTGCTGGATATAGCAATCAGATGACGTCACAGACTGGTGATCTCAACCGTTCGCCGACTGATTGCGTGTAAATCAGCTTTTACCTTTTTGAATTTTTATATTAAGCGGATAGTTAGCCAATGTCTTTAAAATAGTTACCTCAATCATTTTAAAATCATGTAGAATTTTTTATTTAAGTAATTAACCTAAAGTTAGGAAGGGTGAAATTGTTTTTGTAAGCATTTCTCAGGATTCATGTAATGTTTCATGGAAAATTACCTTCCCTAAATTATTTACAGAATATTTAATTGAGTTTTAAACTTATTTAGTGGTGTTAAATGATTCTTTGTTTTCATACATTCACATATTTTATGTAATTTGTCTTTTAATTTACTATTATGGATGTCAGGCAGAATTCAAAAGCATTGTTTAACATCGTAAATTATCAAGGGGGATCTTATGAATGGGGAGTTTTCTGTTCTTGCAGTGTTGGCTTAAATTGTTCAAAAATCTAACTCTGCTGCCATTATTGTACATCAAATTATTTATACTGTTGAAAATATTCGTAATTATGTTTACATTAATTCTTTTTTACCTTCAAAGTTGTTTAACTTTTACACCTCGTCCGATCGACATGAGTTCACTTTAACATGTTCTCTATTCTTTATCTATATTACATTATTATAACATGCTTTTCCTTGCATGTTTAAGGGTGGTTAGTTATATTGAATGGAATAGAGAGGGGGCAAAAATAATTTCTCCAACACCCTCCCCACTCTTCCTTTTTTTCTTTAATATACCCTCCCCCCTCTCCCTTTTCTTTAATATATATATATATATATATATATATATTTATCTCACAGTGAGTCCCAATAATATCGTATTTGCGGCTGTACCTAATCACTACCACTGGTCAGGAAGTGTTGGGCTCGGACTGTTGGTTTCTCGGAGAACCACCAGATCCTTAAAATCATCTCCATAAATAAAAAATAAAAATTGAAACCCTCAAACGCATGGACAGTGGCATGCATTACTTGAAAGTGAGAGCAAATCCTATACAAAAGAGTGCTACACGGGTAAAGCATCAAACCAGGAATTTTCAATCGTAAATGAATATTGGATTTCTAAATGATTAATGACAAGATATGCCTTAATTTTATTTTTTAAATAAATAATTTGAAGCCTATACTTTTTTTTTTTTTTTTTAAATAGGAACACTCCACTTTATTTCTAATTTTCGGGAGCAAAAGGGCAGCATTTTTATCCTTCCTTCCCATCCCTATTCTTCGGTCCGCCCACATAGGAAATTGAAATGTCTTAAAATGAGGCACAAAAGTGTCTTAAACAAGTGGCACTGTTTTAAGACGAAAAATGGTGTCTTAATTCTTAAGACACATGAAGTGTCTTAAAATGAGGTATTTTTAGACATTAGAATTGTCTGAATTGGAGATATTTTCAGACAGTTGATGTGTCTGAATAGGTTGTTTATGGTACCTTTCAGATGTTGGTCAAATTTTTACACAAACAATTCAAATTTAATATTACAAATTCTTATTTACAAATAAGTAAAAATTACTGTTTTGCTACCATGTTGCTCATAACTTTTTGTTGACTATGTTTCACCTTCCTGATAGATTTAAGCATGATATTGTAAAACAACAACTGTTAGTAATATGCACACAACTATTAATATATTTAAGTAAGAGATAGTAACAGGGACTTATTGTAAAATATATGTATTGGTATAGTAGATATTGTATTGGGGCTGAATCTCAAATAGAAAAGTTTTGGCTTCTAAGATTGTATCATAGTTTTCAGTTCCATTTTCATGTCAACTTAAAAAGACAAATAACAAGCGTAATGTAAGCATGAACTTGGTTTATAGTACTATGCGTTGCACTGGTAAGTCTAAAAATGATTTGGATACATTATGTGGCAACATAAATTTATGTTAATGATGGATCAAGCAGTTGTAATATAATTATTCCCCATTTGGGAATTTTACCTGGTTATAACATTCCCCTATAATAACACTATACACAATAGCAATGATTATAACACTATGAAGCTTCAATTATTGTCGAATAGCTGAAGCAGATATAAGGCCTTTAAAAAATACCTCAAAAGATGCATAAAAAATAAACAAGTAAAACAGAAGGCGTTAGAAGTATGTAAGGAAATTAGAGGTCGGCGAAATATCGATACCACGATATTTGTATCGATATTTCTAAAAGAATATCGATATTAAAAATATCGATAAAAGTCACCGATGTATCGATATTTTAAATTTTTTTTAGTTTTTTGATGATTGTTTTGTAGTTCTATGTGTTTTTACAATTTTCTTTATTCCCTTTTCAAAAACTTCAAAACTTAAGTTTGAACTTGGCTGAGAGACAGTTATAATGTAACACTTCGTTAATCGTTGAGAAGCCAATGCAGAGAAGGCATTTAAAAAACTTCAAAAAAATGTAAGAAGAGGGAGAGGGGGGGGGGGGAGATAAAAAAAAGGCATTCGAAGTATAGGTAAAGATGACCGATTCAAAATACAGAGGTAGAGCACATTAAATTTGAAAAGCATGCCAATTATTAAAATTTCTATAGTTTTCTCGCGTTTTCTCAAAACGTTGATTTTTCAAATTTTTTTATGCTTCGTTTAAAAAACTATTAAATATGTAGAATTGAAATTTTTCATGGCAATTACATAACATATAAGGTACATACAAAACAAAAATATTATTAAAATCTTTGCAATTTAATTTTTAACCTCTTCACTCCGTAGGTTCACATATGTGGACCTCGTAATATTTGTTTGTAAAATTTACTGGATGGAAAAATTTGTAATTTCAACCTCACCTTTACATTTGGGGATGTCTGAGATTCGTATTGAATATCATAGAAGGCAGTAAAGGATTAATTTTCTTCAATAAATATTTGTTTACAAAAGTGATTTTCTGAAAATGGCGACATCTCAGTGAAGTCGAAAACGTAAGTAATTTTCAGTATTTTAAATATTATTTATAGATGCAATAAAATTATTTCAATTTAAGTTAATCTTTCAACATCTGCTTAGAATAGTTTTGTTTGTAAAAATGTTTTATTGAAAAGTTGGGTCAAGAATTATAATTGGGTACACATTTGTGTACCTTCATCCATTAGGCTGAATTTATTGTAATATGATGAAAATGTGTTAATAAGTAATTATTGTTAAAATTAGTAAATAATTATTGTTTAATAGTAAGTTATTATTGTTTCAATGAATGAGTATGTTAACTGTTTGTTTTTTACTCAATTAATTTGTCCTAAAATGATATTAGAACATTGTACACTTAAAATTTGGAACAATTTAACAAAAACAAAATATTAGTAAGCTGAGGTATTATGGTGAAAGTGCAGAGAGTGTATGTTAAGTGTTTGTTTATTACTTTATTATTTAATTTAAAGTTGTTTAAAACATTCTGGAATTTACATTTTTAAATTACAGAGCTTTTTAACACAAAAAAATAGTAACTTGGTGTGCAGAAATATATTTAGTGTTTGTTTTGTTTAAAATTAACTTAATACAAAATCATAATTTTGAGTATACAGTATAGTAGTGACTAAGTATAATTCTAAAATATTATATGAAATTATTTTTTGTAGGCTTATGGACTCCAGATGAGATCCAGGCATTATTACAACAGAGTGATTTGACTAAAGAGGATAAAAAAAAAGTTAGCATTCCACAGCCTGCTGTAATTCGAATGTATAATATTTCGATGGGGGGTACTGATCTCTGTGATCGATATTTAGCATACTATCGTTGTGCTGTAAGAACAAAGAAATGGACTGTGCGTATGTTTACACATTTTGTGGATCTAACAATATCTAATTGCTGGATTTATTATGTGTGCTTTCACAAAAGCAATGACATAAAAAAAAATACATGCCCCTTTTGGAGTATAGAATGATTATTGCTTCATCTTTATTGAAGTATGAAAGAAATTTATCTGGGAGCTCTCGCAGATTAAGGCCATACTAACTGTCTAACTCTTCTAAAAAAGAATTTCCCGTGCCCTTAAAGCAACGAAAAGTTGTTCATCGACATCCAAAGGATGTACAATTTGATAATATAGGTCACCTACCCAGGTACAGTACCCCCCAAAAAAAATCAAAACGATGGCTATATCTTGTGCTCTAATTCTTGAAATAACAAACAAAAGGTACCGTTGTAAATCGTGGAAGGTTTTTAATAATTGCATGTATAGTTTTTTTTTTTGTCATGAGGGGTCATCTATATATTAAAACAGAACCAAGCTTTAAAAGTTCATAGCAACCTCATAATATTATCCCATATTTGGATTCAGCATCCAAAAAAATGTCGAAATACAAAAATTCGTAATTTTCTAATGAATGGTTTGTAAGTTAAATGATAAAAAGAAAATGATAAATTAATGTTAAATAAAAAAAATTGGTTTTTTGGCCATAAATACTTAAATAATTAATATATTTCAGTAATTATTATTATTATTTTTTTTTTTTTTAAAGATAGTTTGTAAATGACCAAACGTAAATAGCAAGCAACTTTTGCATCAATTTCTTTTTTAATAATTAATTATTAATTAATAAAACAATTTCGAATTTTTTTTTAACATATATTTTTTTTGCTTTCTTTAGATTCACCATGGTCTGAAACCCCACCATAATTTTTTTCTTTTCATTTTGACTTTTAGTTCTCGATTTTTTAGCGAAAATGTAAGAAACGCTCACTTTAGGGGACCGTAAAGTAGACGACTATTGAAACCTATCAAAGATTAATTCAAGGTAAACTAGAGGTGTGGAAAATCGCACAACGTTCAATTATCGTAAAATGTGGTGAATAGGAACAACGGGGTGAATCGGAACAGAATTTCTTGAGATTACAAAAAAAAAAAAAAAAAATGTTTTATACAAACAAGGCAGTTTTATTTTTTGTATGTATATTTTTAATCAGTCTAACGTGTTTGGAATCGTGGAACATACGTTTTGTGTGGTTTACAAAAGTGTCCTTTTTTTAAAAAAAAATTTACTTCCTTAAATTATATATATTTAAAACAACATTTTTTAAGCAATTTCAATAAGTTATCCTTTAAAAATTTTACTGAATCAGGTGATTTTTTCATTTTATAAATAATTTCAACGATCAAGTTACTTTTGTGTTTACAGTGAAATGTTTCTGTAAAATAATCACACTTTGCTGAATACTGTTTACTAATGCCTACATTTTATATTTATTAATTTTCTAATTATCAGTAGTATACGTTATACTTCTGCAATTACAGTTTTCGATATTTTATTTATTTCGTGTGAAGAATGCACATCTTTAACGTTGTAAATAAATTATGTTACTTTTGCGTTTACTTGCTATTTTTGTATTAATCTTAAACATGTCACTATAAATCCAAGTAGTTTCTAGGCAATTTTAGACTATTATTTGTATTTTATAACGTCGTGAAACGCCGCACTGACCGGATTTCTCCCGCTGTGAAATAGAACCTTAAAAATACCTTTCGTTTTATGGAAATTCTCCCTGAAGATCGGTCAAAAATCGAAATCAGTCATGGTCGAAACATTTTCGCTCATAAGTGACGTGTTTTTCAACATAATGCATTGAAATTTAGTATGTAGCGTAAATGATGTATTCTGAATCGAATGAAATGATAAAAAATAAGGGTTCGTATTGAAATTTTCGAAGATAGCGTTACTTTTACTTAGTAAACGGTCCCTCAAGAAAAAGAAATTGCATCAGATATATGGAAAATCGTAAGCAAAATATTTTGGCTCAAACCGTAAGATTCTACGATAATTAGAACCGAAGATATAGCCATCGTTCTGATTTTTTTTGGGGTACTGTACATGGACGATAAAAATGCATTCAAATGTCGTATGGTGGGGTGCAAATCTAGAACGAGAGTAATGTGCACCAAGTGCAACATTTACATATGTGTGCTGAAAAATAATTGCTTTGAAAAGTTCCATTCAAAGTAAATGTAATGAAAATATTCTCAGTTACTTAAAAAATAAAGTGTTTAATAATAAAGTTTAATTGAAACATGTTAATATTTCTTTTACAAGCATTTTATCAATTGCAATTTTCTTATTAAGTTGTGTAATAGAAAACTAGGGTCCACATACTTGTACCTAAAATTTTAGGCCCCCTAAAAAACTTATATATTCAATTTTTTTTCTTTTTTTTTTTCATAGTCCTTGACAACAAAATAACTCCATAAGACAGTAAAATATTTTTTAAATCATTTTGTTAATCTTCAGGGGTGAAGAGGTTAATTAGATCATTACTTAAAAAAAATGCAAACTTTCCTACGTTCAACACACTACCGCATAAAAAAACTTTTTTTTTTTATTATTATTTTGTGAAATCTGATATTTAATGCAGTATATAGACATTTCTTAGAAATATAATGCAAAAAAACTTTATTTCAGTTCTGAGATTTTTTATGAGCTACCACAATTCAACTCACTGCGGAAAATTTTATTTAACCGAATTTTAAATAAGTGATTATAAATAAACTATTAGCCTATTATTATGAGCTTTTTTGCTAAAATATTATTTTAAAATGGTTGAACAACATATGTGCAAAAAAAAAAAAAAAAAAAAAAAAAAAAAAAAATCTTCATTTTGACAAATATGCACGAATTATTTTGTAACGTTGATTTTCCTGATTTTATTGCTGTCATCGAGAAACAAGAATAAATGTTATTCAGATTATACCAAATCATGCCATATATATTTTCAAAATCATTAGTACTTGTAATATCTAACAAAATCAATAAAAATATAATTAAATGTAAAAACAGAAAACTTAGAATTCTGTGAGTGTCATTTAGAAATACTAGATCAATTAAAATGTACCATAATAAAAACACTGAAAATAAGTGTATCATTGAATAACATTTAGCTGTAACATGTAACATTTTTCACTAATTCATTGACTATCAAATATAAAGTCAATCTAAATAGTTCAAAAAGGGGTTCATTAGTTTCTTGTGTTGCGTGGATGGGTTCGAAAGACTTGAAGCCAAAGCAGATAAAAACTTCCAGAAGTTTATTTCGATATAAATCTTCGCAGATTCTCTTACAACTCCAGAACTTCTCGTTCTAGTAGACTCAATACAGCTCTTTACACGAAAATAGAGCACAATAGCAGTTAAAAACTTCATACACAACTGCTAAAATCGCTGCAAAAGACAATGCAATACAGTTCGCTTTTAGAACTACTCTGAATGCTCACTGAGAGACAACTAACTCATTAACTCCAGTCAACTAATTCCCCCGCTCTCTTGGCAGGCCTTATATAGGAAAGGCGAATCTTCGCGAAACTTCCAGAGATAGAAATTTGGAGAACTTTCCAGATCATAGTCAAAAAGCCCTATACATGTATATGGGGACCGAAAATGTTTGGCGACATTTGGTGATTTCTCGCCAAATTTTTCGACCAAAATTAGTCCCCAAAATCGTCGCCAACTTGGCTCTATCTTGCCAATTTGGCGAGATTGCCATTAACCATAATGGTAAATGGCCTTCTCTTTGTAAGAATCGCTTCCCAGCATTTTCTCTGTAAAACTCGTTTTCAAGCATTAAGAGACACATTGCAACAAACTATTGCACTGCCTTATGCGAAATGCACATACATTTATCTTTTTACATAATTAATGCTACGAAATATTTACAAATATATAGAAATTCGTAACACTTGTAAGGCAACTTGCTTCATCTCATGAAATGCTCCATGTTGATTTCAAAAACGAACGCTTCCAAAAGAATACTTAAGCACAGTTAAACAAAAGCGCAAGATTAAAGGATATTATCATTAAAATGACCGTTTTAAAATAGCAAATCAGGAAAGTATTTGTTTTTTGGAACTACCGACTGTCTATTTCTGTCACTTATGTAGCAGGAAAGTAACCATTTTAAAATAATTTACGATACCATTTTGTAATCGAATGCTACACGAGACTCGAAAAATACAAACATTTGTACGTTAAAATCAAGCAAGAACTTTTTACACAGCGCGTGCGCTCTCCCAAGAGCAAAACCCGTTTCTCATTGGTTAAACGCACAGTTTGAAGTTTCGCTATATAGTCATATATTTCAGACATTTTACAGTCTTATTCTCTGTCTGAAATTCAAATGTCTTATTTTGACCATTCCTTTAGCTGTGTAAGACATTTTTTGTGACTAAATGGATATTCAGGAAGATTCAGTCGGTTTTGATGTCTGATATTTATTAGCGCGTTGGCAAATAAGTCACCTAATGTGTCTGAAACTAACTTTCAGATACTTTTTGTGTCTATATTTATGACACCAGCATTTATAGTGCATGTTCAAGCGGAACGTCGTCATTCTTATAATAATTCCTTATAATGAAATATATACTTTATCAAGATTTAGATTAATTAATCTTGTAGTTTAGTTTGTATATATATTTCAGTAACATTTACAAAGTTACTTGAAATTCATGTCTTTTGATATTTGTGCTTTATTCCCCCCCCCCCCCTCCCCTCGGACCAAACGGTTTAGTGGTTAGCGTGCTGGCTTCTAGACCGCGAGGTTGCGGGTTCGAGTCCCGTATAGGCATGGGTGTTTGTAAATGTATGTTGGTTTGTTAAATGACGAAATGTTTCGGCGCATTATAGCCCTCGTGTTGCTGACGGCGCCAGATAATCTGAATACAACCAACCAACCAACCCCCCCCCCCCCCCGTGACATGCAATTGTTAATTTGGACCCCTTCATTATTTCTACCCATAAGCCGTCACTGCAGACAAAAGTTTTGTTATAATACAAAATTCGTAATAATATCAAAATTTTCATAAACTTCGTAAAATCAAATCTACAGACATTTTCTATATCCAACATCACCGAGTTTAGTAATCAAATGCAATCGTACGATATTTTATTTATTCATATTTTCTTCTGCAGCAAAGCTTTCTCGTTACTAAGAAAATGTTTCAAGCCCCAGTGCTTCGCTGACTAAGCATTAAGTATAGCTTGAAGCCAAATCATATTCGAGCCCTAGTATTTCTGTTTCCCCATCTATTCTTTTTTCTCTCTCGTATTTCCCCCTTTTTTCCTATCTCTTTGTTCTGTAGGGAATTTTATTAGCATCGTTAGTCTCAAGCACCAGTGGAGGGATTTTTTTTGTTTTTGTTGCCTGTAACATTCGGGGGATTTTTCCCTTCTGCAGTGTTTTTGTAAGTTGTATTTTGAAGGGTCTTTTTCTTGTGAAAGATACAAATGAAGTGTTGTAACTCATTAAGAAGTAACTCCACACTTAGATTTGAGTTTAGAAAGAACACTTTATTATTCTTTTTCAATCATTTTTAATTAAGTTGTTACAAATGGTAACAGAAGCTTTATCGTACGCGAATTTTTTTGGTGCCTTTTATTTTATTTTTTGTTTTGTCCAATTATTAAGTTCAAGAAAGATGATTGCGATGTTTGAATTTATTTCCAATGTAAGTTTTTCCTGGAAATACACTTTGAAAAAATATCGATTTTTAAATATCGCATATGTTTGGCTGATCAAAATTAATGAAAAAAAGGTAAGAATGAAAATAAAAAATAAAAAAAATTAAACATTTAAAAATACTATATTAAACTAACTTTGTGTTTCAGTTTAAAGTTTTGTCTGAAAATTTAATTACGAAAGTATCTGCACGTCCTTAGATTAAAAAATCATAATCATATACCAATGGCAAAGTTTGCAGTTGTTATTTTTAACATTGCACACCTTTCCAAAAATAAACACAGTTTATTTAAATAACTTCGAAATGACGAAGGCGAAACAGACAAATGATAAGTTGGATAGACCATTTGTCGAATTTTAACTACACCGGTTTGTAAGGTTGTTTGGTAGGAAAATTTTTTATCATTTTTTAACTGATGTATATGGGGTATTGCAACTCCGTTCTGTGTCTTGTAAAACCGCATTCTGCAGAAGTGACTGTTTGGGCTACCTATCCAGTAAAGAGATCATAGTGACAATTTCCATAAGGAAAGCGATGAATCATTCCGCAATTTTTGGATTTTATAACAATTGTAATTCCATTCATGTTTATCGAACCAAGTGCTTTTTCTATTAGTCCTTCACTCCTTGGCTTTAATAACTCAAAGTTTATAAAAGACTATATTCTAGATACAAAGCAATGGCGAATTTATTTTAAATATATATTTTGCAGTTTCAAATTTAAACTGGTAACTTAAAGTAAATATAAAAGAAATTCACATGATGTCAAGTTTTTAGGGCAAGTGACAAGTGATGCATTTTTTATTAAAAGACGATGAGAGTTAAAAAATTGTCACATTAGTTTTATAACATCGGGTCTCCTGAATGTACTATCTTCTCTTCCCTGATTACGCAATTCATATTACAAAATCACAGCGTTGCCATATTACATATTCCACCTTTGGATACGTCATCACGTTTCAAAGAAAATTTTTTTCGTCTTCACCGAATCCCTGATGTGCCTAGATTTGATTGGTAACAATTTCGGTATTCAAATTCAACCATCAAACTTTGAACCACAAGCACACGACGAATTTGTGCCGAAGTTTATTTAAATAAGAAAGAAACATCTAACGAATTGAGCGAGGAAACTAACATGAAATATGGATTAAGTAAGCGAGACCGTATCTCTTGATCTTATTCCCTGAAAAAAGGAAAAAAAAAAAAAAAAAAGCAGAATCGCATTTGGGCAGTATACATTTCAAAACAAATTTTTACCAAGCTGCTGTGTTTCAAAACGCTTTTCCCCGCCTCTCAATTGGCATGTTTTGGCGAGACAATCAGTTTTCGGATATTCAGTTCACTTATTACCTCCGATATCTCCATAGATATTGACCTACATCCAATCCATATTCAGAGAGCATATCTTATCGAAAGCGTACACTGCTTTGGCAATATTTACTTCTGCGCGGTGCCGGAATTTTAAAGAAGCACAAACATTTCTGACAGAAACACTTCACCGTACATAACATTTTTGCAGCCTTCAAAAATTCCAGTTCACTTTGAATTCGAATTTAAGATTTTTCCAGGGCAGCCCGAGAGATATATATACACATCCGATATTCTTTCAAAAAAGCAAAAAACATAATTGAAAAACAAAACGACAAAGGAAATATACGAACGAACGAAAAACAAAATGGCGAAACTTCGGAGAAATACTACCTAGAGAAAGTAATGGACGGAAAAAAAACAAGAAAACGGAAGAAGAGCTGTAGAGTAAGCAATATTCCTGGGCTTTTATTTTGTTCTGAAAGCAAGAAACACAAAGAAGCGAGAAATCGGCATAGTTTATTCGGTTTCTTTTTATCTTAGCATAATGCACGGATTGACAAGAAACAAACTTCTGTTTTCAAAGAATGCCCGGCGGGTGAATGCTGGATCTGCTGATTCTGAGCACGAAAAATAGCAGCGAGTCACGGGATATCCAGCATCTCGCTTCTGGTTGGACGATCATACTGAAGTGTAGGAAAGTATCTCGCTTCTTGAAATACGTGGCGCATTATTTTTTTCAACTTTAATAAAAAAGTTTGAATAAATCTGCAACAGTTATATAGTATATAGCATAAAAGCATTACTTATGTACACTGTCTGACAAAAATTATTTTTATAGGTATTTTTGAGTAGATTTTGTACCAATTCGCATGGCACTTTAGCACTTCACTAATTTTTCTATGAAATTACCTTTCTTTGTTGTTGCAAATCAATCAAAAATGTGGTTTTAGAAAAAAAATATAGATGGTGTGTTTATATCTAACTGATAAGTAAAATAAGTAAATTTTAGAATGTATACCTGATGTGTCACATAAATAACTAAATTTTAAAACATGTACCTGATATGTCAAATAAATAAGTAAATTTTAAAATATATATCTGATGTGTCACATAAATAAGTACATTTTAAAATGTGTACGTAAAGGAGATGAAGGGGATAGTTTTACCCACGGTATTATATTTTCAATTGCTGCTTAAAAATAATTCTAAGAGAACTACATTCTTTTAAAATATCTTGACAAGGAGCTATATTTTTTTGTAATGCCTTGAGCATTACAAAAAAAAAAAAAAAAAAAAAAAAAAAAAAAAAAAAAAAAACCAGAAAAAATGATAGTTTTCAAATCCAAATTGTGTCTTTA
Organism: Linyphia triangularis; assembly: GCA_963978545.1. Taxonomy (NCBI): domain Eukaryota; kingdom Metazoa; phylum Arthropoda; class Arachnida; order Araneae; family Linyphiidae; genus Linyphia; species Linyphia triangularis. The sequence continues at coordinate 36,543,613 of OZ021730.1, forward strand.
GACACTGCATTCCACGCAATTTACGATATATAATTAAAATTCTAAATATAATTAGTTCTTACATAAATCATTTCTAATCGAAGGAAAATACGGAGTGTCTATAGGTTTAAAGTGTGTCTTGGTAATTTTCAATATAAACAGCAACAAGAGTCAGATGACTTCGCCAGATTTAATAACGTAAACTTATTAAATTAAAAGTCCATAATTAATATGGTTATAGTTAGTATCGTTATTATAATCATATAAAAAAAGTTTTAATAGCAATTTTTTTATATTATCTACTGGTTAAAAAAAAAAATAACTTCATACTTTTAGATAATCAGATAATTAGACTTTATTTGCACTACAGCAAGTAAAAAAGTATCCAGTTAATTTCCATTTAATTTCACTTTTTCAGCTAATTCCATTAATAATTTTCTACCAGTTTTTTATGGAACAAAAACACTTAAAAAAGTAGTTGTCATGTTTTTGCTCTTATGATAATACAATAATTAGAATTACATTAATCAATCAACTTCCGAGTGTAATCAGAAAAACTCAAAATAGTTACAAACAATACGTGAAATAAATAAGCAATTCGATAAAAAAATATTCCAGCTAATTGTTTTAAATATCGTGCAAGATTTATATTTTGTATTTCCACTCTATTCATTTTGAAAATTCCACACCAACATAAAGCGAAGTTGACTGAAAAACTCCATTAGTGGAATGACACAACCTATGTGAAAATTAATATCACCGGGGAAGGCATGCTGAACGATAATACTTAATGATTTAACCAATCCGAAACTACTCAATCCGGGACCCACAAAAGACATCCTCATTAATTACTTTACACCGTTTTTGCTTAATGGTGCAGCTACAGAAGGACTCTGCGCTGCTATGATATCTTAAGCCTATTCTTGATAAGGCTTGCAGAGAATATAGAAATGCTTAAATTTTTTTTTATCATCGACATTGACATTGTGTGAATTTAATCAAGTCAAACGGTATTTTTTTAAACAAATACAATAAGTTTTTTTATACTATAGCATGTAAAACACCACTAAATTTGTTAAACTTTTGAATTTTAATAATTAATTGAGGACACTATTTTATTAAAGTATTTATCAGAACAGTTACTTCAATACGGTTCCGAAACTTAAGATTGTGGTGAACCTTTAAAATCTGACGAAAATTTCCGCTATGACCTTAAGGTACTTGTAGAAAATATCTTTTCCACATAAATTATCTAGAATATACTTATATCTTCTACAATATAAATTCAATGCGGAATTCATGTTATTTCCCCAATGAATAATTTTGGAAAACATAAATCATTCTAGAACACCAGAATATTTGTTCATGAAAAGAAGAAAAAATCGTGTAAGAATTGTGGAAAGTCAAAACAATTTAAAATGTACATTTTCAATAGTTTGCTTTTAACCCATTAAGGACAACTTTGAAATAGTTAAAAATAATGACTTTTTATCCAATACATTGTTTATTTAGATCATTTGAAGTATATTTAGAATTTTTTAGTTTTTTTTAGAAATTGTTTTTATGATTTAAAAAAAAAAAATAATAACACTAGGTGGAACCACAATCGCAATTCCTAAGAAAAAAAAAACCTAAAATGTTGATTGGAAATTTTTCTTACCAACTGTTGTTAATGGATTAAAGGCAATTTTTATTTAAAATTGTGTAGTAGCACAGCCATAACAAATGTGCCTCATCCTTTAATATTCTTCCTTGCAACATACTTAGGTGCAAGCACCTGCTTAGCCTTCACGTCCACACATCCTCTCCTCCCACACGTGTTCTTTAGACAGCACATTATTCTCCTGCACTAACTGCTAGAACTAGGAATGACCAATTCAACTAGAAGTGACAACTCTCAGACGAAGCACTTGCGGTTTTTCTCCTCCACAGCAAAATCTTAAATGCTCCAAAAGTGAAAACATGCCAACTATGATGATTAAAAGTTTGCTCAATTTCAAATTAATTGACTCGAATGTAGAAACGTAGCAAGTTATAATATTACACATAAAAAAAGTTTTTAATATAAATTCTTTAATTGCATTGCCAATTTTTATATTCCTTAACAAAGTGCCGTTTTTGTTGCCAGCGTGTGCTTGGTGTAGGCATCCAATTTTAAATATTAAAAACATCTCTATCTGCAAAATATGAGGTAAACTACTTTTCAAAATTTATTCATTAAAAATTAATGTGAATTTATGCCCTCCCATTCAAATATATTTTATTTATTCTGATTAAAACAATTTATTATTTATTTATTAAAACAATTTTGGAAACAGGAAAGAGTTTCTTCAATGACCGGTTAAATGCTATTTCAGCGCTATTTGATGACGGCAAGTTGGTTTATTAGTATTCCGTAAAAACGACCTTTTTGTGACAGTGACAGCCGTCAAAATTTAATAGAATGCATTGTCATCGACATCGAATCTATCTGAGAAGTTTCAGCCAGATTGGATGACTGCAAAGGGATTTAAATCGACCTCCGCAGATTAGCACCCCATCGACATACACAGCCACGTACAAAATCGAAGTTAATATAAAGGGTTTAATACGAGAGAAACATTGAAAAAGAATAGGGGAGAGTAAGAAAGGATGGGAGGGATGGGATACCTGCAATAACTTCTAAATAAAACATTCGTTTTGATTTCTGATTCTTCTACCAGTTGAAGAAACCATAGCTTCATATTTCTAGCTAGGAATTATTTTAGTTGCAGGTTTTTATGAGGTTATGCAACAAAAAAGCTATTTCGCAACACTAAAAGTAAGTACATTTCTATATTTTCAATATTAGTTTTCAATATATTCATTATTGCCAACATAATTGTTTTTAATGTTTTGTAGACCTAGTAATATAACTCTTATTTACCCTGGGCCTTTAATCCAAGCTATTACAAGATCGTGAGTGTCTTTTTTTGTTGTTGTTGCTAATTTGAATTTTATAAAACATTGATACATAAATACAACTGAGCAACATTAGCATACTCTATCTCTTTTTACACAAGCAGGCGAGGCAGACACAAGCCCACACAATGTCTGACCCTGCTCATGCCCAAAATTTGAGTAGGGACACCGGATCACACTATTGACCAATTGAAAGCAATACCCTTAGGCTACTATTACTTGACAATGTTAAAATCACTTACTTTACTTATTGAAGAAAGTAACTATTATAATTTTACGAATTCGTTAGTGTTTATTTTTGACAGCTATCACTTAACAAAATTGTGAAAATGAAAAACATCATTCCTACATGCGGCATATAAGTTCGTGAAGTTGAAAATTTGATAAAAAAATAGCCCTTTTTTCAAATTATAGTTAAAATATTTTGTAATTAAACGCGATGTTTTTAAGAATCATACAAAATTATTAATATTATATTTCATAGATAGATAATAGTATTAAATACATTGGCAATTAATGAAATTTTTATACATACTGGCTAAAGAGTGGACCAATCCAAAACTTTAGCCAGCTAACAATATTTTTGAATATATGTTAATTTAAAAGGTATATAAAAAATGCTTCGTATTAAAATCAGTCAAATCAATTTTAATATACAAAAGAACAAGACAAGAGCTCAAAAGATAATTTATCAGGGTTTCTATTTTTAAAATATTGTTACGAATTTTTGTATATTTGTAAATATTTCGTAGTGTCAATTTGTAAATAGTAAAATTTATGTACATTTCGCATAAGACAGTGCAATAGTTCGTCGTTAAGTTGGCTTCCCTGCAATATGGGTATTGATGCTTGATAACGAGTTTTACAGAGGTAACTCTGGGAAGCGAGTTTTAAGGAGCAGGGCATTTAACATTATGGTAATGGCAATCTCGCCAAATTGGCGAGATAGAGCCAAGTTGGCGATGGTTTTGGCGACTAATTTTCGTCACCAAATTTGGTGAGAAAATCGCCAAATGTTGCCAAACTTGCCGACCATTTGGCGACATGTTCGGTCCCTATGTACATGTATAGGACTTTTCGACTACGATCTGGAAAGTTCTCCAAATATCTACTTCTAGAAGTCTCAAGAAGGTTCGACTCCTATGTAAGTCGGCCGAGGGAGTTGCTGAGTTAGTTGACTGATTTTGAGTCACTGAGATAGTTATTAGCTGAGTCCGTTAGTTGACTGGATTTAGAGAGTCTCAGTGAACATTCCGAGTAGTTCCAAAGCGAACTGTATTGCATCGTCTTTTGCGACGATTTAGCAGTTGTGCTGTCAAGTTTTTAACTGCTGTTTTGTGCTCTATTGTTGTGAAAAGAGCTGTATTGTGTCTTATAGAACGAGAAGTTCTGGAGCTATAAGAGAGTCTGTGAAGAATTATATTGGAATAAATTTCTGCAAGTTTTGATCTACTTTGGCTTCAAATCTTTCGAACCCGACCACGCAACAATATGTTGTTAAAAAGTTACTGAATTATACATGCTTAAATACTCCGACATAAAATAACTGAATTATGCATGGTTAAACACCACGACCAAAAAAAATATTGTTATAAGTTAAGATATTGAATTGGAAGCTAACGGAACGCATTTGCTGGAATGATCTATCCGCATGGTTCAATGCGCCTTTTACGTTGCCAATATATGTGCCAACTTTCGCAAAACAGACGATGTGTGAGATAAATGCATCTAGTTAAAACAATATCTTCATATATACAAAAATATCGCAATATATTCGTACATTATACATTTCTAAATTGAAATATATTCACAAAAATATTTTTACCTGTGTTTATATTTGAGATAATTTTAATTTAAAAACAGCTAACCAGTTTCTTCAGGCATTTCCTATGGGACGAAACCCCCCTCCCTCTCCTCAGGCGGTCAATTGCCGAAAAGTGCGTCCTCGTCTTGTCGCCACTTTCTCTAGTCTAGGCTAGCACAGCGGTATTGGCCAATGCGGAAACATGAGTTCTAGGAAGACTGGCCAGTCCATGCTGAAAATCGAGGATTGTTCCAAAATACACCACTATTTTTAAAAATAAACATGTTAAAACCATTACAACACATATTTACCACCTCTGTCCTTTCTTATAACACCATATTTCATTATAAGGGGTGTTGGTACCCAACATTTTTAAATAATCGATTTTGATTTTATTATTGTTTATCAAAATTCAAATTTTCTCTTTTTAAAAAGGATATCTCATCTATATATATAATTCTCTTGCGTAACGTCCAAATTTGGCTGTATTTCTGTGAGCAGAATTTCAACGACTTCAATCACCAATCTTCTAAATGCAGTTTATGCACGAATTTCTAGCCAATCACAATATATCTTTTGAAATTTGACTAATACATCTGGCAACAGCAACAACTTGGATTCGCTATATTTTGTTTTTCTTATTACAATCTACAGATAGAAATTATTGCCTATTTAAAACGTATTGATTTAATAGTTACGATGATGCAAGAATAAATAGATCCAAGATGTGTACATTTCTTTTGGATTAGAATTCAGGATAAATCAGACTTTTCGGAAAAGTTATCTGCTGGAACATATTCCGGAAATCGCCGGGTTGCATTCAGCGCTAAATCGCCAATTTTAAAAAAATCGCTAAGAGGCGTTGTGCAGTAAATCTGAACCTATACTCATCTTTAAACAGTGCAAATTCAGCTATTACGAATTAAAAACTATCAAAATAACGAATAAAACCACCCACTCAACTTCAAAATCTCATATGAAAATTTAAAAAATACTATTGGCGAAATATGGCTAATTTTCTCGCCAAATTTGATTTTCAAAAAATTCCGGTTGATTGAATGCCGGATAATTGGCCTTTCACTGTTTTATTTTATTTTCTAAGTATCGCAAAAAAGATTAAGTGAGCATATGATTGCTTCGTTAAGAAATTTCGATGTGCAACTTTAATTATTTTGGCGCTTCATACAAAACCAGCCCGTAAATTTTAATTGTTCAAATGAAATAACCGATCTTTTTTAGATATATGTACAAAACTGTTTATTTTTGTTGTTTTCCAAGAACTTTCTACTACATTGCCACACCGTCCCTACTTAACGCGTCTCGACAGCAACAGAATAATGACGTGGCAAGTATTCTGACTCTTCATAAATAATAAAAGGTTCAGTTTCATGGCATTATGCAGCTGAAATAGCTTTTTGCTAGGGCATATTTTAAATGCTTCTCTTTAAGGCGAGCAAAGCGAGCTAAGGGGATTGCATAGCAATCCAGGGGGTTGGCGAGCGTCAGCGAGCAGGGGGCGGAGCCCCCTAGTTTGTAATAATATCTCAATCAGAAGTATTATAATAATTTCTTGAAAACCAAATTAGTAACTGTTAGTGTAAGTAATGTTTTCTTTAAAATGCGTTTTTCTCAAAGCAACATTTTTCAATGTTCAAGTACCTTTTTCTCAGAAATTAAGCAAACTATCCTCCTGAAATTTTTACTACTTATTCCTTTCATGTATCTGTATTAGCAGAAGTATGATTGTGTTGTTCTTTTAAAATATTTTTTGTTTTGGCTTTTTTCGGCAAAAAAAAACTTGTGATTTTTAACAAATGTGAGTGACTTTCACGAAAATTCATTTACAAGAACAAAGTAAATGAATCACAATCAAAAGCTAACTTCAGTAGACTAACAAGTGTCTTCTATATTAACTGCAAATAAAAATTAGGCTTCTATGTCAACTACTTTCTGAGGTTGGTTGGTTGTTTTCAGATTATCTGGCGCCGTCAACAACACGAGGGCTATAATGCGCCGAAACATTCGTCATTAGACAAGTCAACATACATTTACAAACATCCATGCCTAACACGGGACTTGAACCCGCAACCTCACGGTCTAGAAGCTAGCACGCTAACCACTATTCCATGTGGTCGGCTCTACTTTTTGAGAAAAAGGTACACGAAATATATCAAATTAACATTACCGGTATAGAGGGTACCAACTCCCCTTAAAACTCTACATCAACACTTAAAAATTTCAGTATATCCGGTCTACAACTTGTGGATTCGCCAGTGTTGAGCCGATATTGGCCAGGTTATTTGTAAAACTGGAGATATCAATAAACTCAATTTCAATTTCGTACGTTAATGGCATTGCGTAATTTTATAAATTAATCGAAATATCAACATTAATTCAGGGTAACATTCCGTATTAACCTTCTTTGGGAACTATTCCCTTTGGGCAACACACTACTATCAAGGTTCGATCTTATATTCTCCAGGATCGTAAAAACATAAAACCTTTAGGTAAGTCCCTCCGGCAGTATAGCTCTTACGGCAATTATCCGTAAACGGCAGGGGAAAAGAGAGGGTACGTATCCAATCCTTAAGGTACAGTAAATCATTACATTTAACTATGAGGGGGACGTACACAAAATTAATTTTTCTCAGCTGAAATGTACTTACTGATTAAGAAGGTTTGAAAACAACGGGAAAAGTATAAGCGATTGATGAATTTAATGTTATATGGTACGGAAAGCTTGATTGAGACTCGGTGTGGTAATTATGTTATATATACTATTTCTAAACGTTGTGTTCTTGGTACGACATACCTGTTTTTCTATTTATACAAAAACAAAATGTATCAATAGTACATCAATTTAGAGGTCCCACTGGCGGTCATGGACGTATATATGCGTCATTTGATTATCAGTTTTTCCAGCAATACACAACATTTTAAAATTTATAAATAAAATTTAAAATAATATATTTTTTTAAATATTTTTATTAGTATTATAATGTATAACCTATATAAAACAAATGAATATAAAAAAAATTAAATATTTCAATTAGAAATATAATTTAAAATTATTGCAGGGAAAACAACTGTAGAATTTTGCCCATTACCTTGATCGTCAGTGGGTTAAAGTCAGAGACCTCCGATTTTGATGTGTTTATTTACAATTGCACATTGTGATATTTGTTTGATCATTGTTCACCACGTAGATCATTGTTCATCACTAACTTTTAGAGACAAACAGTATGATTTATGTTAGAGTTTAACACGGGCAGCAGATTTATACCGAATGCGCCATCATATGCATCTTCAACTATTATCGATTTAACAATACAAAGCATTTCTGAAAACTGAAAAAAATATAATCTTTTTTGTTACAATGGGACTTGACCTAACATTTATAATGATATTTAAACCTTACCACCATATTCCCCTGATTTAGTCGAAATCAACTGTGAGACAATGAAGGTCGAAATTGTTGAGTTGATTTTATGAATGAGTCGCTGATGTATTCAAACAAGTTTTTAAGATAAAAATGAAGTTAATAAATAGTCCGGAATGGATCTTTTGTTCTTAGTGGTCGCGTGGTCGCTTAGTGGTATAGAGTCGCTGTCTGTCGCAGTATTTTTTACAGCCAATCTCAATAAAACATCTAAATGAGATTCAGTTAATTTATTTCTGTATTTATACTTGATGAAAATAATCTTTCTATAGCTTTCTTCGTTGTTTCAGGCCACGAGGTAGGGAACAACTATCTAGTTCTTCAACTCGTGACCCGAAAAAACTACATGAAGAAACTATACGTAGAGGGGAGTTTTGGGGGAGGGGTATCCTCTATGCAGAGATCACACCATACATGTATCTTTAATAATTATAAATTTAACAATATACGGTCTTTCTGTAAACTTTTTTTATCCTAATAAAATTACAATTGATGTTTGATTTTTTTAAAAAATAATTTTAAAAAATATCTTTTTCATTATTACGTAAGTCAAGGTTTTAAATTACGCTTTTTTTTATAATTACCCTGTTAACACTATTGTGTAGTGCCAATATTTTGGCGATGATACGGTTTCAGTAGGATAAACTACAATTATTTTGAATTTATTTTAATTTCTACTATAAATTTTGCAATGTTTACAAAATTTTAGTATTTTGTTTAAATTTGATAACCATTCAAAAGATCATTCATTGAATGGTTCTTAATCTATTTGTAACAATGGCGTTTGCTAATTAGCGTTGGGCTTAACTAATGCCTTTCAAATGAATGATTTTGTATGTTTTGATTTTTTATTCAATTTTTCTTTTGGAAGTACACATTTGACTTGATTGAAAAGATGTTAACAACGTTAAATTAATCCATCTGGTTTGTACATGCTGAAGTAAGCATTAGTAATATCGCCACATGTTATTTTAGATCATGTTAATAATGATAATTAAAACGAAAATAAAGCGCATATGGTGTTAAAGACCCGGAGGAATCCATCACTAAACAAGGTATTTACCATGCAAGCCCTTTAAATAATAACCGTTAGACAAATATGATCATCTTTTTCTAAGATAAGTTTCGAGGTTTTGAAGTGACCACTGTTCTCCCAAATTGAAATATGGAAACAGTTAACTCTAAAACTAACAAAAAAAGGTATAATAAGGTATTAAGTTTTAAAATAAAGAAAAATAATCAATTTGATAAACATGGAAAGTTCGAATTTTTGCTAAAGCACACTTACAATTTCGATGTTTATTTATTTAAACTGAATTCATCCAGTTTTGTAAGATTCTAAAGTAAAGGAATAGACAGAAACTATCTAAAACCATCATTTGATGTTGCCGAACATTCTCAGACTACGATGCATTTATCACAAAATGTTCTGAAGATTCAGCTTGTTTGCTCAGTTTTTAAATTCCCTTTTAATGCATCTTTTATGGAAATCCAACAGTTCTACCAATACTTTTGTGTTCGTTGTCCGTGTTCATTTCCATACAGTGTCATATTTTATTTTAAATTGGATCTTGAAGATACGAAGACGCTTTTCACCGCCAATTTCCCCTGACACAACAGCACACTTCTGAACCTAAACATATCGGATACACAAACCTCGCATTCCATCCCCAAGAATTATTCGAATCCACGTTTAGGAAATGCGGACGTAAAACCCTTCTTTGCAACACGCATTCGTCCCATATTTATACAGCCATTATAAATTTACGTGCGAATACATATGCGACACCTGCTTACAAGGAATGAATATCCATCCACGTTCGTAAAAAGAAACCATGATTCAGAGCACCGCTATTTATGGAAAAAAAAAAACATTTCCCGCGCAAACAGCGTCGTCTAGAATTGAATAAATAAACCATTTGTACTGAAGATCTAACGCCATTCAACGCTTTGAAATGTGTCCCCTGGTGAAAAAATAACGCTTTTTTTCTGGTGCAATTCAGCCGAACCGAAGATTCGGAAGATCCTTAAGCGCGTCCCCCTTAATAGATATCAAACGAAGGAAAATATTCATTATTCATATTTAAATTGCCTCAGGGAAAGTGTTATCCCATTTATTAGGGAAGGATAAAACCAATAAACGTCTTATTATTATGCATAAGGACGGTTGGTCTTTAAAGGCGCTGTAATTCGTGCCTAGAACTCGTATTTGCTTTTGTCATGTGAAAGAGGGGCTATGAAAGAATGTTGCTGTCGTTGGTATTTGGAAGTAAATTAGACCTCATTAAATTACTAAATTGGATCTAAGGTTTGCGTTGGACTCTAGTATTACTTTTGGTAGTTGTTGAAATGGTCTGAGATCTTGGGACCATGAGAATTATATCTTGGTCACAAAGGAAATGTTGGCAAACTTCTGGTACATGGTTGAGCAGTATCTTGAGAATATCTCTTTTACACGTCGTGTAATTGTATTTGGCTCTGAGAAGTCGCTGTTGGACTTTTTACTGGCAATGAAAAATGACAAAGAATTTAAATTACCATTTAATGACTTAGTTGTTTTTCTTAACTTATATTGTAGGTTTCAGAGTATTTTGCGGAAGACTTGTTATATTTATCTAATTTCTTTTATGCTAAATATGATTTGTAGTTTTCTTGCGAGAATAAATTTATTTTCGCAAGGGAACCAAATGGATGTAAATATTTTTGTATAAATTCTGTAATTCTGTCATGTTTTGTATACATTTGATTGATATTTTTACTTATGTAATCCATTATTCTGTGGACTACAAAATAATCATATTTATTTAATTGAAACAAGTTCTGTATAATGTAATTAAATTATTGCTCGAGTTATCTGAGAGGCCGTTACTATGCGCTTATATTGCAAAATAGAAGCATTAATTGAAGCCAAAGAAATATTTATCATAAATTCCAATAGTAAAATGTATATTCAATTCTTTAGAACTTTGAAGAACAAAAACTTTAATATTTTTTTTAGTTGACTGGCAGGGCAGAATGGATTAAGATATTTTTTTTATTCATGTTTTCGCAGAGCTTATGGAGTAAAACATTTATCACAAAGAAAATTAATTTGTCATAAAAATATGCTGAAATTGGAAAGGATGTTGAAAATATTTTCAATTACTCAAAAGATATTCTTTAGGAATAAAATGTTGCTTTTCTCTAAATTTCAAATTGCATGAATTCTTTATATAATAATGTTTAAACAATAATGAACTTTTACATTACAGTGAATAAATGCATGACATCATACATACACTGCCAGGGATACAGCCAAAACTATTTGAGGATTTTTGACTATTATTTCTTTTATTATTCACAGCTTGATTAGAGGAAGTGTATTTCGCATGATTTGATGGGTAGGAAGGTCTGTGCCCCACGGAAATGATCCCGATACGAGGGAATTTTAGCCTGGCTTACAGCTTAAACACTTTGGTGGCGAAATACACCACAGAGTTGCAAGAAAAGTCTGCTGAGTCTGCTTTAAATAGAAAAAAAAGAAGAAAAAAATGAAAACATAAAAAATAACAAATAACCAGAGTTCGAAAAGTAGAAAATCGTAGAAAAAAGTGGAAATTTGGAGGAAAAAAAATTTAAAATTGACAAAAAATCTCTAATCGCCAAGCCCTCAAAATCTATCTCTAGACGATCTCAAAAACTGGCTGAAAATCGCCAGTCATAGCAGCCCTGACCAATCAAAGAAAATAACTGCTAAAGGTTGGAATGCAGCGTCACCAGTCCGTGTCGGTGGTTTCCATTATTTACAAGTAATTGTTAGACCTGGTTAGTGTTTTAGCGCTCATTGCTATCCAGTGTAGCCTTGATTAAATATAAATAAATGTTTAACCATAAATTAAAAAAATTAAATGTAAAAATATCACCAATTTTCATTTTCAGCAATTTACAGTTAAATTAAACTTCGCTTTTTATATTAGATAACAGAACTTGGCACGGTCATAGCTAAAGTTTGAAAAGCTTGACGACCCTTCGCCGAGATATTTTTTATTGAAGTTATAAATTTATTACAAAATTTTACTTATGGTGAATTATTCCTTTTGAGCTAATTCTTAACAATTAAAAGGAAACGGAAATGAAGATTATAAGCGATTAGAGGAAAAAGCATGTTGCAATTTGCCTTTCCACTTTTTGCACTTTCGCCTCAAATTCGCCTTTACTGGTAACTTAATGCAACAACTAAAACATTAAGAAACGTTACAAGTACATTTATTCCCTTAAATGTTATTATTTTTCAGGTTATTTCGTAGTTTATCTTTATTAAACAGTTATTGCCTTTATTTATTGTTAATTTCTCGTTTATTATTTTCCACGTATTTCCATTTTGTATTTATTTTCTTTATTATTTCCTTAATTTTTATTAATTTCCTTTAATTTCTCATTTTTATTTAATTATTTCTCTTTTTTATTCAATAGTTATGAATTTTTTTTTGAAATTCAAAAGAAACTTCTTGTAATTTTGCTACAAAATAATAAACGATCAATAAATTATGGATATCTGAAACGCTTTCAGATACTCTAATGTTTTATTTACTTCTTCTCTTAATAGATGGCAAGACGTTACCATGTGCTGTACATATTTTTGTTTACATCCGAAAGTATTTAATTCTCTTAATTGCTTTAAATTGCATTCACGCATGTAGTCTTGGTAAAAAGTAACATAATTAAAAAAAAAAAAAAAAAAAAAAAAAAAAGGTAAAAATCCTGGTTGTGAAAAAAAAAAAAAAAAAAAAAAACAGTTATTTTATTTATCAAATTAAACTGAAACCCTGTTATTCACAAGCCAATTTGATAAAACATATTATCTCATTCTTTGGTATAAAATGAGATTAGTTTATTTTATGCTAAGAGGCCCATTAAAACCAGTTGAAATTTGTAAACTTGGTTTAACACATTAGTGGCGAACTCTGGCAATTTTTATTGCATACGCTTGACAAAGAATGACACAAGTCCGTAGAAATCTAATTACAAAAGATAAAAATGCCAAATCTACCACATAGTCACTAATGTGTTAACCTGGAACATGTTTTCTTATTTGCATTTTCAAATACCCCACATTTATGAGGAAATTGATGTATTTAGAACGTAACCATGCACCTAGGGTCGGACAGAAAATCAACTGTTTATTAAAATCAAAGATGATTTAGAAAAAAGTGGTGAACTGTTTTTAAGCTAAAATTAATAAAGACCTCATGATTCATATAACTACATTATTTATAATTTATATCATATGTCCTTTCTAGAAAATCTTACACTTAAAAAATCTTTGAAATCTCTGATTTCGCTAATAATCCGTTTTGTTGTTTTATACATTAATAACAAATCAATAAGTCAGCAAACCTTCACTTTTATATATTATTAAAGAGTATTCTTTTAGTGACAATAGTTATTTACTTCACTACTTATTCCAAATATAACCCATAAAAAAGTTTTTTATATAAATCCTTTGCATGCATTGCTAATTTTTACGTGCAATTACAATTTCTTCAGCTCAAATCACTAATAAAAAAAAGATCGATTCCGAACAATTTATAAACTTCTCTTTTACCCCCTAAACTTTATTGAACACATTGACATCTACAATGAGTCTATTTACTGAGATTCAGCTGGATTGGATGACGGAAAGTGGTTTAATTAGCCCTCTTAAAATTTTGCCCCGTTGACATTAATATGGGAAGGTTTCAGCTATTATATATCGCCAAATTGAACACGCTTGAGTTCAGCTTGGTATCCGGCTAATAGAACGTGAGTATAAGCTGATAAGTCTGATGTAAGGCTATAAAAACTTGTGTAGAAACGGACTTTATGTGACAGTCCCAAAACTTGATAGAAAACATTGTCATCAACGTATCCAAGTTTCAGTTCGATTGGGTGACGCAATATAGGTTTATTAGTAATCTCAAACGCTAATTGAAACATGTGCAAAAGTTTCCTTTTAGTGACTCTTTCCCCAAAACTTAAGGAAACGCAATCTTATCTGCAACGAAGTTTGTTAGCAAGTTAGTTTACAATTGCGATTATATATGCAATAGCGATTATATATGCTAACAGAATCAGTCCAATAACAGATTTGAGACTTACCATCAGTCAAATCGATTATCATTTACAAAGCACCGATTTCGTTGTCAGCGTGTGTTTGGTGTTTGCATCTAATTAAATCTTTTATATTAACTTCAATTTTGTAGTGTGAATGTTTGTGCCAGCCGGGAAAATCTGCGGAAGCCTACTTAACCACTTACCGTAGTCCAATCACAACTGAAACTCTGCAAATAGAATTGGTGTCGATGAGAAAGCATTCTATTACATTTCGGGGGATGTACTATCACTAAAGGGTTGCTTTTACGGAATGCACTTCAGAATACTAATAAATCCCATCTAACTGATCATTGTTAAAGCTCTTTCCTGTTGCCAAAATTTTTTAATCAGAATAAATAATAAATATTTGAACGCGAACACATAAATTTGCATTAAATTTTAACAAATTTTTAAACGTATCAATAAAAAAAAAAAAACTCAATAGACAATTCCCGCATTTTTTTTTTTTTTTTTTTTTTTTTTTTTTAAATTCAGTTCTAAATGTTTCGAAAAGGTCATAAACACAAAAATGTTTGCTCAATCGAAACCTCCGAAACTAACAAGGCCTATGGACCACGTGACATGAAGCGAGTGACGTCACCTATCGTCGATCTAGATCGCCAGCCCACCAAACCACTAAGTTATACCCCGTAGATTAGAAGATCAAGATTTCTTTCGCGCAACGCTTAGGTTCACGTCTTTTTAATTCTTCGTTCTGTCAAATTTTATTTTATATTTCTACAAAAATGACTCAATAGCGATGCCTCATAGTTGTTGTGTGCCGTCCTGTAACGGAAATTACAAGAACGGGCCGAAAGTTCGAGTGTTCAACTTTCCCAAGAACAACACTGCAAGACTGAAGTGGTTACGAGCCATTAAAAGGGATCATTTCATTCCTACTCGTCAAAGCAGGGTAAATATTTAGGCATTTTTGTCGCTTATTATATCTTTAATTTTGGCTTTAAAAAGTTGCATGTTGTGTAAAGTGCATCTTTACTAGAATGTGTTGCCTGTTGTGTAAAGTGCATTTGCACTAGAATGTAAACAAAAACAGAAAAGAAAAAAAAATTAGCTTTTATATTGTTAATTTTATGTTTCTGTGAACAAATGTACATTAGATATGCAGATAGTTATTATTAAATATAATTATGTTAATTTTAAGTGTAGTTATTATTACATATAATTACGTTAATTTTAAGTGTAGTTAAAAATATTTTACTTAGTTGTGAATATGGATTTGTTTTAAGTAATTTGATCTGATTAATCAGGGTGTATACATGCAGGCTATTCTAAATTGCAAGTTGGGCAGTCGAAAAAAGTAAAACAATAAAAAACTTATTCAAATTATAATAAGGAAAAAATATGTTAACAAGAAATTGGAAATATTTTATTAAATATTATAAATTTCAATTATTTTGGTAAGTTCGCTCGCAAATACCAATTAACCCCAAAAACTAATGACATAATAAACTTTTTCTGAAAAATTATGAATTTTACCTAATAATCAGATATTCAATTGGGCATTTGCAAATTTTGCTTATAATAGGTAGACCTTGTGATAATTTTTAAAATCATGTTGCAAACCAACTGCTGTGAATTGGAATATTAAAATAATTTTTTTTAGGTTTGTGAGCTACACTTCAGGCCGTCAGACTTTGATTTTGAGATCAGCAAGTTTGACGAAAAATCCTGCAAAAGAATTACAGTCCCATACAAATTTCCAAAGTTGAGAGAAGGAAGTTACCCAACGGTCTTTCCAAATCTTCCTGACCGCCTGTCTACCAATGTTTCTTCACGAGAATGTCCAGACAGCAGGCGTCAACGTTTGGAAGAGACAGCGTTAACGGAGGCCATACAGATCAGTATTGAAGAAAAAGCTCAACATGACATGGCAAGAAGTTTCAATTCCTTTGAGGAGCTTCAATCTAAAATGGATACTTCCAATAACTTGTGGACCATCGTAAAGAAACCTGATGTGATGCTCTTCTTGATCATACAGTTAAATGTAAATGTGCCACGAATCACCCATTCAGTCGTCATTAATGATCAACTTCTTCTGAAAATATACATTTATGAAGTGGAACTGCAATGTATTGGTAATTATAATCTTCCACTTCAAATTAATAGCCTTGACATAATAGACCAAATTTTAGATTTAACAAGAAGTAAACAACTTGAAAATTTGGATAAAATTAATTATGTATGCAATATTCTGAAAACCATGTCTTTCGATGATCCAATATCAGATAATAGGATGAGATTTTTAATTGAACAAATGGTATTATTTAATGTAAATAAACATGCTTGTAGATATTCTTCTGATTTGTTAGTTTTTGCATCACTTTTGTATAGTATGGCTCCAAATGCATTCAATTTTGTTAGAAACAGTGGAAATATTGTAATGCCACATCCAAGTACCATTCGTCGCCTTTATCTTCATCTTAAAGTTGATGCCAAAAAAGAGACTCTCGATTCTAATTTTCTAAATTATTCTAAACAAAAGTTTAACTTCCTTAAAGAAAACGACAAAAAAGTAATGCTACTCATGGATGAAATTCATTTAAAGCAGTTTTTTGACTACAAAGGTGGCAATGTGTTGGGTATGGCATACATTTCAGAAAATATTGCTAACAGTGCTCATGTATTTATGATTAAGAGTTTATTGTCTAACTTCAAAGATGTTGTACATATTTTACCTGTCCAAGCTATCAAAGCTGAGGACTTATTTGATATTACTGTCCAAATTATCAAGGGTTTGGAAGACATAGGATTCTTTGTGTTTTGTGTTATATCTGATAATAATGCAATTAATAGAAAATGTATGAAACTTTTTGCTGATCCTCCTAAAGAAAGTATTTTATATGAACATCCATGTAATAAATCTCGTCCATTCTTTTATTTAGCAGATAGTGTCCACCTTTTAAAATGTATAAGAAACAACTGGTTCAATCAAAAAACTGAAAATAAATCTTTGTATTATCCCCCTTTTCCCAATACTGATATCGTTAACTTTAGAACTGCCTCATGGTCGTCTTTGAAAGATATGTACAATTTAGAATCGCAATCCTTAGCAAAATTTGCTTTTAACTTAACACATAAATCTCTACACCCAACTAGTTTAGAAAAACAAAACGTTAAATTGGTACTTCAAGTGTTTAATGAGTATGTTGTTAAAGGGCTTCTTGAATTTGAGGACAAAATTAAACATTGCAAAGATACATCAGACTTTATCAACATTATTCTGACTTGGTGGAATATTGTAAATGTAAAATCCTTGCATAAAGGAATGCATCATAGGAATGTATTTCAAACTCCTTTGACAAATTCTGTTAATGATGAAAAATACATTTTCCTTAACAATTTCATCAAGTGGCTAGATGACTGGGTAGCCATGAATTGTGATGCTGGTTGTTTTACAAAAGAAACACACAAGGCATTGGCTTCAACCACTCACTGTTTACTGGAATTGACATCATACTGCGCAGATGAACTACATTTGCAATTCATATTGCCCGGTAAATTCCAAACTGATGATTTAGAGTCTAGGTTTGGTTTATATCGACAACTAGGTGGCAGCCAGTACAATATAAGTGCTAGGCAATTGTATGAAGCCGAGTCAAAGGTTAGAGCGCATTCTGTGCTGAAACTTTCTTCTGAAATGAAAGAATTTGATGCAAGATCATTCGATTTTAACCCAGATATTGATTTTATGGATTGTGTTATAAATTGTAGTGCATATGCTACTATTTTGGAAACTGATTTCATGAATCACATTGGCGTATATCCTGTCATTACCTATGTATCAGTTTATTGTGTGCATAGAGTTATAAAATATTTCAAATGTATACACTGTCAACAATCTTTAACTGTAAATGATCAAAATGTTTATCTTGATGAAGAATTCAGTTATCTGAAAAGATTAGACAGAGGCAGCCTCTGCTATCCTCAAGATCATGTGATTAATGCTGTTTATTATACGTATATTGTAGTAAATAAACTCTGTATAGATTTTGAGGATAATTTTTTACATGATACCATCCAAAAAAATCTAGCATGTACAATAAGTTACAATAATATACTAAACAAGGAATTGTTTGATGATGAAATTTGCAGAAATGGTCATACTCGAGACGATATCTTAACTAAAATAATTGGTTCCTCTGTTAATATCTTTCTGAATAATTATTGTAAGAAAAAAAATGATGATTTACAAAAAGCTAATCGAAGTAAAAATGAAATTGGGGAGGGAAGTAAAAGTTCAGAAAATAATGGCTGTAAAACTAAAAAAAGAAAATTGTCCACTTTAGTTAAGTGATATTATATAATATTGTTATATGTATGCTATTTTTAAATGAATAATAAATGATTTTTATACTGTATTGATTTATTTAAATTCTTTTTTTTTTTAAGTTAGTAACCTTCTTTCATTGCTTATAAACAGAATGGCCCAGCAAGTAAAGAATCCATTATCCATACTTAACTGCAACATTTAATGTTTTCCAAGAGTCTAAATGTATATGATAATTTAAAAGTTATATAATAAGAGATTATGATGGGATAAAATAATTGAAAATTAAGAGTTGTATAAGATATATATTTTATTCAATTTTAAAATTTGCTTGAAAATAATTCAAAGTAATAATAATAGTAATTTCTAAACATTTCTCAAAATTATAATTATTTTAATGAATAAAAGGCCGTGGTTTGCTAATCAAAGTTGAAAGCTGAAAGAAGTTCCGTTGTAGCAGGGGAAATGGGATCGACGATGTGTGACGTCACTTTGAGGTGAGAGGGCCTGCTAGTATCGGAGGTTTCGGCTCAATACACTTTTTATTTTTTTAAATTTGCGATCAAAATTACCTTGTTAGAGGTTGGCGAGAAAGCGACTCATTCCGTTGGCATTGAATGTGACGTCATGGCTACGCAAACATCTTGGCTTGAAATGCAGCAGCGGTGTCAGATATTACGTATTATTTTAAATAGTTTTTTTGTACTTGGCAACATGTTTAATTTTATTTAAATCTTTTTTCTGTTTTTACAGCTGGCATTGTAAAAAAAAAAAATTGGTTATCGTTTGGTAAAAAAAATTGGAGGAATAAAGTTCGGTGATGCTTGTGTTTTGAGAAACGAAAAATAATCTGAGTTCTATTATTTTTTTAAGCTATGAATTAACTTAAGCACTGAATTTTCGGAGTCTTCTGATTTGTTTTTGAGGTCTGTTTTTAGACATATGGCGTCCGCGACAGGATTCTGAACTTTGTTTTCGGTTTCGTGAGAGTCTACTGGTTTTGAGCCAAGCATTATGGAATTGCTTAAGCAAGCTAGAACACAGCATCGCCGGTTGTTTACACAAGCGTGCAACGAATTTGAAAATACTGAAGCCAACTTAAATAATGAGCAGAAATTCCTCAAGTTGAAGGTTATTGGAGAAAAAGGAAAATTGCTGCTTTTGGCAGAAGAAAAGGTAAGAGATGAACTTTTTCGTGAAGTACGCGATGAAGATGAAATCAATAAAGAGATCGACGAATCTGAAAAATACCTTGATTGAACTACCGAGCTACACACAGACATATTATCTCTCTCTTTTTCACACAAATAGACAAACTCTTCTAATTTAAACTCAAAGGCTCGGTATCTGTCAAGGTATTTTTCAGATTCGTCGATCTCTTTATTGATTTCATCTTCATCGCGTACTTCACGAAAAAGTTCATCTCTTACCTTTTCTTCTGCCAAAAGCAGCAATTTTCCTTTTTCTCCAATAACCTTCAACTTGAGGAATTTCTGCTCATTATTTAAGTTGGCTTCAGTATTTTCAAATTCGTTGCACGCTTGTGTAAACAACCGGCGATGCTGTGTTCTAGCTTGCTTAAGCAATTCCATAATGCTTGGCTCAAAACCAGTAGACTCTCACGAAACCGAAAACAAAGTTCAGAATCCTGTCGCGGACGCCATATGTCTAAAAACAGACCTCAAAAACAAATCAGAAGACTCCGAAAATTCAGTGCTTAAGTTAATTCATGAGTCATAATATTGTTAACTTAGGTGGGAGTATGTCAGATATTACGTATTATTTTAAATAGTTTTTTTGTACTTGGCAACATGTTTAATTTTATTTAAATCTTTTTTCTGTTTTTACAGCTGGCATTGTAAAAAAAACTATTTAAATTAGAAGAGTTTGTCTATTTGTGTGAAAAAGAGAGAGATAATATGTCTGTGTGTAGCTCGGTAGTTCAATCAAATTCACTATTGCAATATCCTAAAATTAAACTTCCTACGTTTGACGGAAATTTAAAAAACTGGCTAGGCTTCTGGGGTCAATTCAAAAAAATTGATAGAGATGTGCAATTGGATGACCATGATAAATTTTCGTATCTCAGTCAGGCAATGCAAAAAGGTTCGTGTGCCGAGGAATTAGTAAATAGTTTCCCACCAGGGGGAGAAAGTTATTCAAAAGCTTTGAAACAATTACAGTCAAGATATGGTAAAGAAGAATTGTTAATTCAGCTGTATGTGAGGGACTTATTATCTATTGTTTTGCAAAAACAGAAGTTAGGAAATATTTCCCTAAGAAAATTGTATGATCAACTTGAAGCTAAGCTTAGAGCTTTAGAGGTGTTAGGGGTAACTAGAGAAAAGTATGAGGCAATGTTGTTTCCACTTGTCGAGTCTTGCATACCTGATGAAACACTTAAGGCATGGGAAAGATATCGAGCTGTTTTGAGAAGGTCTACCAACCCTATTGTTCCAGAAGTTGAAGGAGCAGAAGTTATCAACAAGACTGACCTGGATTCTTTGTTAGAGTTTTTGGAGGGTGAAGTAGAAGCAGAAGAACGAGTTGACATTGCTTCTCAGACTTTTGACAAAGGTACAGATGGTTCTGGAAAAAGAGTTTTTAGGAATGATAAACATCAGAACCTGAGAACCAAATTTGGTAAATCTTCTCATACACCATCAACATCAGAGTTGTTTGTTACACCACAAGGGAAGAAACTGTGCCTGTTTTGTGCAAACCAACACAATTCTTGGCAATGTGAGCAGGCGAGAAACTGGACAGTTGAAGAAAGAGAAACTGCCGTGGCTAATTCTCGTTGTTGTTTCTTGTGTCTAAACCCAGGACACCAAGTACGAAAATGTAAAATGAAGTCATGTTTTAAGTGTGGTAAAAGGCACAATGTACTTCTGTGCAGAGGAGGGGCTAATGTTTCTCAAAGTCATGAGAGTAAGACAAGTGAAAGTGTTGTAGGAGATAATGTATTGACCAGCCATTCACTTTTTTCTGAAGTTTTGTTGCAAACCCTAGTTTTACGCATAAAGAATGGGAATCGAGGAATACTTGTAAGAGCTATTATTGACACAGGTTCTGAAAGAAGTTATATCTCAAAAGATATAATCCAAATGTTGAATTTCGAGCACCATGGTGAAATCAAGTTGATACACAAGTTGTTTGGAGGTGTGTCATCCGGCGAGAAATTACATTTTCAATACAAAGTTACTCTAGAAAGTGTTGATGATAAGTTCAATTGTAAAGTAGTTTGTTTAGACCAGCCAAAGATTTGTGATAATATTAAACGTATCCCAAATGGTCCTTGGTTAGATGAATTGAAAGAATATGGGATTTCTGTGAGCGACACTGAGTACTATAGTTCTCTTGGAGTGGACAACGAAATTAAACTGTTACTGGGAGCTGATGTGGCTGGCAAGCTTTTGACAGGAAACATAAAACTTTTGAAGCAAGGTCCTGTTGCAGTCGAAACACATCTGGGATGGACTCTCATGGGTAGGATACCTGGTGGGGGTGGTTCTATTGCAACCCACACTTCTCTTTCACTGCTTTCGGCAGAGATCCCTGTAAGTCATCTGTGGTCATTAGATGTTTTAGGAATTACTGATCCATATGCTAAGAGAACTCGGGCAGAGCTACAAGAAGCAGCACATGAACATTTTTTAGAGACAGTTGAAGTCGATGAAGACAACCGCTTTGTGGTTTGCATGCCTTGGTTAGAAGGTCATGCTCCGTTGCCGACTAATTATGATTTGGCTTACAAAAGATTAAATTTGACTGTCAAGCGACTGAAGTTGCAGTCAATTTATGAGCAGTATGAGCATGTTTTTAACGAGTGGCTTGAAGAAGGTGTGATAGAGGAAGTAAAAGATAATTGTGAAGAAAATGTACATTATCTACCTCATCGACCTGTGGTGAAAGAAAACAGCACTACAAAGATAAGGCCTGTTTTCGATGCATCAGCCAAGGTGAAAGGATTTCCAAGTCTAAACGATTGCTTAGAAAAAGGTGAAAACCTCATTGAGTTGATACCAAGTATTTTGATGCGGTTTAGGACTGAGAAAATTGGTGTTATTGCGGATATTCGAAGAGCCTTCTTGCAAATAGGACTTACTACAACTGATAGGGACTATTTGAGATTTTTATGGCTTAGTGAGAAAGGCCTGAAAGTTTATAGACACTGCAGAGTGGTGTTTGGAGTAACTTGCAGCCCCTTTCTTTTGTCCTCAACAATCAGATATCTGTTGACAGGTGTTTTGAAGGAAATTCAAGAACACAAATCACTTTACCCTGAGAGTGTTGTACAGAAACTGATGAAAAGTTTTTATGTGGACAATTGTGTAACAAGTGTCAGAGACACAGAGGAGTTAGATGTGTTTCGAAAAGTTTCTACTGAAATAATGGCTAGTAGAAAATTTGATCTTAGAGGGTGGGAGCAAACCAATTTGACAGCTGATAAGTCAGAGCCTACTAACGTGCTTGGAATGATATGGGATAAGAAAACTGATACCCTTCAAATAAATACAGTCTGTGTTAGAGAATTGGAACTTGAGAAGATAACTAAGAGGACAATCCTTTCTGCTGCACATAGGCTCTTTGATCCTTTGGGTATTATTGCTCCTGTTGTCTTGATCCCCAAGTTACTTCTTCAGAGCATTTGGAAGATGAAACTTAGTTGGGATGATGAAGTTGATCAAAATACCAGAAGAGAGTTTTTGAAATGGATTGAGGGTGTACTACACATTGATAAAATCAGTATTCCAAGATTTTTTGGGTTGTGTGGTGCCAAGGACTGTTCCATACATTTCTTTTGTGATGCTTCTAAACTGGCATATGCAGTTGTTGTTTATATTAGAGTTGAATCAGAGAATCGTGTACAAGTGCAAATGATACAAGCAAGAAGCAGAGTAGCTCCGACTGGAAAGGGAGAAATTACAATTGCAAGACTAGAACTCCTGGCGGCAACCATAGCATCTCGTCTCTCAACTACTATTTTAACTGAAATAGCATGTGATGAAGTATATTTCTGGTCCGATTCAACAACCGTTTTAGCATGGATAAAAAGACAAGAACCATGGGGTATTTTTGTCCATAATAGAGTGAGAGAAATCAGAGAACTGACAGATAGCGATTCCTGGAGACATGTTCCTGGGTCTATGAACCCTGCTGACTTACCTAGTAGGGGATGTTCCGCTCAACAATTGATGAGATTGAAATGGTGGGAGGGGCCAGACTGGCTACACTTGCATCGAAAAATGTGGCCCTCATCTGAAGAAATAATTAATGAAGAAGAAGTGAACTGTGAAAGGAAGAAAGGTGTCACATCTTCAATGATGAACTTTGAAGTAACAAGCTTGTTGGGTTCACATATTTCTGATTATAAGAAGATTTTGCACACTGTAGCATGGATGAAGAGATTTCTGTACAATTGTCTAAATCAGACAAAAAGAAAAGGTAATCTTTCTGTGAACGAGATAGATGAAGCCGAGAAAACCATTGTTTATCTAATCCAACAAGAGTCATTTACAGGAGTTACAGATAAACGTTTAAAGTCACTAGACATATTTTTCGATGAAAAGGGCATCATTAAGTTAAAAAGTACCATATGTAGAAGAGAGGATTATGAAGAGTTTAAAACACCTGTTATTTTACCTGGAGATCATCCTATTGTGAAGAGTTTAGTATTAGCTGAACATAAGAAAAAAGGACATGCAGGTGTTACCTACACTTTGAATTCCCTGAGAGAAAGATTTTGGCTTCTTTGTGGAAGAAGAACTGTCAAATCTGCATTGAGATCTTGTGTGATATGCAAGCGGTTTTCTGCAAAACCTGTAAATCCCCCAACTACACAACCACCTGCTGATAGAGTTCAAGATGCAAATATTTTTCAAGTGACTGGGGTGGATTTTGCTGGTCCTGTGATTTTGAAAGACGGCTCAAAGGGGAGGATCTGTCTTTTTACCTGCGCGGTCTATAGAGCAGTTCATCTTGAACTGGTCACATCACTGTCAACTGAGACATTCTTATTATGTTTCCATCGTTTTGTTGCCCGAAGAGGAAAGCCTTCTATATTATACAGTGACAACGGAACTAATTTTACTGGAGCAGCAAAGGCACTTTCATGTATTGATTTTAATAAGGTTTGTGATAAAGCCAGAGATGAAAAGATGCAGTGGAGATTTATACCTCCCAGTGCTCCTTGGTGGGGAGGGTTTTATGAAAGACTTGTTGGTATGATGAAAAATATTTTGAAGAAAACCTTAGGTCGAGCAAGTCTAACCCATGAAGAAATGCAAACTGCTCTATGCAACTGTGAATGCATTCTGAATGAAAGGCCTTTGACAACGGTGTCCTCTGACTCAACTCTTACTGCCATTAGACCAGTAGATTTTCTAAAAGAGATAAAAAGCAGTTTTGTACCTGATATCATTACTCAACCTGATCCCAACTATTTGAGAAGAAGAATACGCTACCTGCAAACTATTAGAGAAGCTTTCCGAGCAAGGTTTCGACAGGAATATTTAGGAGCACTGTGCTCTAGACAGAAAAAGAAGACATTTCAACCATTGGCAGAAGGTGACATTGTGCTGATTGGAGATGATAACAAGAAAAGGGTGCTGTGGCCGCTTGGTAGAGTGATTGAGACATTACCAGGAGTTGATGGAGTAGTGCGTCGAGTTAGGCTGAAAACTCAACAAGGCGAGTTGTTCAGAGCAGCCCAAAGGTTATATCATTTGGAAGTATCTGCAAATGAGGACTGGTCAAGAGATAAGCTTGTGAAAAGTAACATTCGTCAAAATATAACAAATAGTGTTCCACTTGAAACTGTGAGCCATGTTCCATCTACTACTAGAAGCGGTCGAACTGTTAAAGTGCCTAACAAACTATCCCTATAGAATTACATACCTTGTATTTTTTTAACTTCAATATTTCTCTACAAAAAGTTAACTTATGTTCTATTTCAAAACTTGTTGTGTTTAAGTGTTCTGCATAATATCTTTTTTGTTCGTAAGTTAACTCATGAGTCATAATATTGTTAACTTAGGTGGGAGTATGTCAGATATTACGTATTATTTTAAATAGTTTTTTTGTACTTGGCAACATGTTTAATTTTATTTAAATCTTTTTTCTGTTTTTACAGCTGGCATTGTAAAAAAAAAAAATTGGTTATCGTTTGGTAAAAAAAATTGGAGGAATAAAGTTCGGTGATGCTTGTGTTTTGAGAAACGAAAAATAATCTGAGTTCTATTATTTTTTTAAGCTATGAATTAACTTAAGCACTGAATTTTCGGAGTCTTCTGATTTGTTTTTGAGGTCTGTTTTTAGACAAGCGGAAACCAGATTTGCAAGTTTCTTACAAATCACGCCACCCTGAAAGGAATGGGTCATTGGTCTATCAACGCCAACATTTTTAACGCCAACTATTTGGCAAAAATCTCACGATAAGCATAAAAACGATAGTGACTCTTTAGGTCACGGATTTTATTGACTGTTTTGGCTCGGTTTTAGGGCAATTTCTTTACTTAAGATTTAAATAACTAATTTTTTTTTAAAGAACTTTTGTTTAAATGTTTGGAATCAGAAAGAAAATCTTCATTTATATGTAATAATTTCACTCAATTTTAAAAAATGCGAGAATTGTCCATTTAAGGGGTATGATGCAGGACAAAGAACCTACTATGAAAAATTTAATTAATCTTGAACCTTAATGTTTTTATAAAAGTGTATAATTTTAAATGCTTTCAAGGTAAAATTCTAGGGGAAAAAACTGTTTAAGTTAGAATTGCAATTCTAGTTAGTTTCTTGTAGTAAATCCGTGTGCGTCATTTGCAAACAAAATTAGGATTCTGTATAAATTACATTGGGAGCGATAATTGGGGCAATTAAACTATAATAATAGTTCCAGTTCCTTAAACTGTATTTATTTAATTATCATTAAACGAAGAAATATTTTATAGCAGATATGTTAGTTTTCTAACTCTTATTAGGTATTAAAAAAATTATGAGTTTAATTAAAAAAATAAAATAAATTTCAAACTTTACGTGTTTTTTTTTTTTTTTAATTTTGCTGATATATGTATATTTATTGTTCTCATAAATGTATTCAAAGTATAATAACGTTATTAAATTATCAAAATTTTGAAATTTTACTTAAAAGAAATTTAAAATATTGTTAACTTTTTAAGGTATTGTTTTATAAATTGTAAAAAATGTTATTTAAAGTAATTTTAAAATATTATTTACATTTTATAAAAAATATTTTTATCATTTTTTTAAAAAAAAATTTAATTTTTATTTTTTTATTTTTTTTATTATATAAAAAAACGAGGGTTGTGGAACATGGCACAACTTTTAATTACACTATAATATAGACGTATATTTGTGTCATTTACCGTTTTTGTATTTTCATCATTCATTTAAAGGAAATGGTTAGTTTGGCGATATTTTTTGCGATAATTCTTGTATGGGTCTAAGAAAAGAAAAACTTCGCCAAAATAGCGATTTTATGCCACTAAAACATTTTTACGTTTATTTCGGAGGTGGGGATGTTGCAATAATTGAAAAACATGATTTTTTCTAATGGCAGCTACCTTATGCGCATGCGCGATTTTTACAAAAACATTTAATGGTAGGTCCCATGGCCGTCACTAACCCTCATACCAAATTTGAACATCGCAGGTCAATATATTCGAGAATTATGCTGACCACAGACACACATGCACACAGACAAAAAAAATTCTATATCACTTTTTTGAAATCAGGGTGTTCCAAAACGTTTTTTTTTTTTTTTTTAACCGAATGCTATACTTTTATTACCTTATGTATACATATAGGTAATTGAAAGTAAAAAGTGCTTAATATAAGCCAATAAAATATTTATTTAAAAGGAAAAGTTAAAAATTATGATAAAAGAACGATGTATTTAACAAACTAACAGTACAGAGTTTTCTTATTGAAAAAATAATTAGTAATTATAATAATAATTTAAATAAAATAATATTCATTTAAATTCAAATGATCTCTAAGTACAAATTAAAATAATATATTTGAAAATTGTTGTAGCAAGCTCGAAATTATTTCTTCAAATATATCTGTAAAATAATTTAAAATAGAAATATATATATATATATATAAGATCCAGACATAGTTATATTTTATAAATTTGAAGTGAAATTAAAATGTATTAAAATAATTGACTTATGACCGATATACAGTTTACTAGGGATGGAACGGATGCGAGTTTTGCCGGATACCGGATTTCGGATATCAGGGGTACCATGTCTACCGGATACGGATATCCGAAACGGATTTCACCGGATATCCGGCCGGATATTCGGTCTATATATTAAAAACGATAGTTATACATTTTTTACAATGTTGAAGTGCAAAATATAGCTACTTTCAATTTACTTCATGCATTGTTTATAATTGACCTTGATGGTAAATTCCTAGTACACGCGCTTATGTGTTGGCGCACTTTTGAAAAGTTGGCGACAAAGCCAGAATGTCCCCAATTCGGAATTCCAATATGAAAAATTGAGAAACGAACAAACTCCATGATTTGTGGTATAGGAAGGTTGAAGGCAAAGCGCGTCAATAAAAAAAATGGGGTTGCCAAATTTAGAATTGTATCGCCTACAAAACCGCGCCAAATTGGCTTGGCGATATTTTAACGTCAACTAGGAATAGACCTAATTAGTAAATGATTACAAAATTATACCGGATGCATTTGTTAATAACAAAAGATTTATTTTAAATATTTTATGAAATTGAAGTCTATTTTTTGTAATGCACCTAAAACATTACGGATTTAAAGAAATCTCGTAGAAAACTTAAATTGGATCTATCGGAATATTCCGTCTTTAAATATAAACTTAAAAAAATTCGAACCCAAAATTCATCAACATTATGTTATACCATATTTAAAATATATATTTAATATTAACAAACAAAATTAGTTAAGGCTTTTGCTTTAGGATCATCTAAACTCCACAATTTTGGTACAAATAATATCGATTCCAATGTTGTCTGCTTGCATTTCTTGTTTTGATTAATTGTTTTTTCTTGTTCATCAATATTTGATGCATTTAGTGAGTCTTTTAAGCTTCGGTGAATTTTCTTATGCACACTCATTAAATGGTTCCATAAGGGTTTTGTGGAAAAGGATTTTGGGCTTTTGCCACGCACAATATATTTTTTAAACGATTCTGTGGAGCAAGTAACACATAGGGCTTTGCTTTCGTCATTTCTATTAATTTTAAAATACTTCCAAATGGGTGATTTTAAATGAGCTATTATTAAAAATTATAAATTGGATTGTAATTGGAGAAAACTATGATTCAAGACATTCTAGAGATCTAAAATATAATTCCACATTGTGACGCTGCGTTAAAGACCTAAAAATTACAATACTTCATTTTACGTCAGAAAAAATATACCAGCTTTCAACTTCCGCCAATGAAAAATCAGAAATTAGACCATACCATTCACAGCATAAAGGGGTAAGGTATTATCGTCTATAGAAAAGAAAAAAAAAGCATTGAGGAGTGTGCATTGGCTATTTATTGCTTTTTACTCGCTAGCAAATGTCAGAAAAAAAAGAGGAAGTGAGAATAACTAAAACTCTTAAAAAGTAACTTATGTTATGGAAAAAAAGTACTATTTATTAGTATTTCGGTTCATGTTTTACCATCTGGAATTAATCAGATCATAAACTTAGAATGAAAAGAAAATATTGAAAAACACGTATGAAGGATGTGTATGGAAAAAGATTTGAAGAATGGTTTATGCTTATCAACTCGGCGCTAATAATACGGCGCCTCTTTCTGTGAATTGAAACTAAATGTCTGAAGTTAGGGATATGCGAAAGCATAGTTCTCAAGAAGGAACTTTTTCGTTTTCCAACTTGACTGCAATTTATGTCCAAGAAAAAAAGAATTAAAAAAAAAGTGTAGGATGTGATGTCCCCTTTGTCCGAAAAAGACCATTATTGTTTGCGAAAAATTATTTCTTGTGGATACCTGGTGGCCGGATATATAGCCGGATATCCGAATGAAATTATCGGATATCCGGTATTTCAAATCGGATATCCGACGGGGTTTCGGATATTGAAAAATCAGCCGGATATCGGATATTTGCCGGATATCCGTTCCATCCCTACAGTTTACCCTGTGCCTTAAACCCAAGTCCATTATAAAGTTTTTTTTTTTTTTTTTTAATTTAAATTTTTTTTTAATATATATATATATATATATATATATATATATATATATATATATATATATATATATATATATATATATATATATATATATATATATATATATATATATATATATATATATATATATATATATATATATATATATATATATATATATATATTTTTTTTTTAAATTTTATAAAAATCGATACATAATACAACTGAACAATATCAACACACATTTCTTTTCATACAAGCAGACAGAGCAGCCGCATGCCCACACAGTGACTTTCCAGGGCATGCGCACACATTAATAAGCAGGGACGGTCACAGAATCACACTTTTGACCAATTGACTCATGAGCTTAAGGATAATAATAATTGAATAACTTTAGTGAGAAGTTTTTTGATTTAGAAACGAGGAATAGATTTAAAGTTTTATCGATGTGAACTTCTTAAAGTATAAAATTCAACAATAAGGAAAATGGGTTAATAATTTCGATATCTAAAAAACATGTTAATAACCTTTAAATCATTTCAGCTTATTCCTAGTTTCCAGAAAGCTTCTAATCAAGTAAAACAATAACAAGATGAATATAGTAGAAACATATGCTCACTTTGGTTTGCATTAGAAATCCAGATGTGAAGGAGTGACACGTCGCTTTATATGACGTCGACATTTTATTTTCTTACTTAAAATAAGTATTCTTAAAATAAGTATTAGGAATATAAAGTATATTTTTTTGTCGTTAGTTTCAAATTAAAATAAAATTTTGAAGCATTAATTAAGAAAAAAAAAAAAAAAATTATCAACAGTTTTAGAATTTTTTTTTGATATTTTGGCAATGACATCTATCCCTGTAAGATATTTTATCCATTCATCTCAGAAAATCCAAAAAAGAAAATTCATCGCCATAGGAAGTATTTGTGGAAAATGTTTTAAATGGGCTAACAAACAGCTCTATTCTAAATATATATATAAAACATCTAATTAACCAAGTTAAAATAACTAATTTAAATAAAAGTGAAAAAAGAATTATAATTTCTGGTTCTAGAAGGAGGAATGTCTCAATCTATCCAATAGATCTGCCCCTACCTTGTTAAACCCATAATTTACAAGAAATGAAATGCTAATGGCATTTTAATAGTGTTTTATTAGTAACCATATTATATTATTTTGAATTTTGATATTTTATTGAGTTATGTGTTGGCATTGCTGCACTGTGCCCAGACATATGTTTTGTAACAGGGTTTGTTTGATAATTGGTAATTGGATACAGATAAAAAAAAATCAAAACAACACACAATTTATAAACTAAATAATTAAGCTTAACAACAAACCAGAAGATTAACAAGGTTGTCTTGAGGTGATTGTAAACAAAATAAGTTGGTCTACTCATGGAATTGGAACATTCTGATTCCTAAAAGTTCAATTAGAAATTGTTCGCCCCTGTGTTTTTTTCTACACACAAATTATATCTTGAACTTTCTCATCTGTCACATGTCATCAATATTTTGAAGTCCCTGAACCTTACATGAACAATGGTTTTTTGTATTTATATATATAAAAGTAATAAATAAAATTGGTAATAAACATTTGTAAATAATCCAGTTCTTTAAATTAACGATTGCAATACCAAAACTGTTTTTGAATATTTGCGTTCTTGATGATTGAGAACTTATAATTACAGTTTCAAAGTTAGAAATTTGGAAAAAAAAAATAATTTTAAATATCCGTTAATGTTATTCTTAAAGTAAAGTTTTGATATAAGTAAGGTTTTACGCCTTTAATGTAAGCATAATATTACACTAAAATCAAGTTTCAAAACTTTTGAGGCACCGATGAATTTTTTTATAGTTTTACGAATCTACTCGAAATTTTTTAATACTGGTTTATGAATCAACAAAATGTTATAAATTACTCTTCATTATCTTATAAAGAAATAAGTGTTAAACCCCCGATCCCACTTTAAAAAGATTCTTAAAAATTTTGAAAGGAGGAATTTTGCGACAAGAATTGCTTTATAAATCAATAAAAATAAAAAAAAAATTTAATAATTGAATTTACTTAGATGCGAGGCGACAATTTTGGAATTTATTTTGTAATACGAATATGGTGATCACAATCCAAAAATATTTGAAACAGGTATAATGGCGCAGGTAATATTTTGGGAGTATCATAGAATGACGTATAGTAAATTTTTAAATAAGTAGTTTAATTTAGACCAAATGATTAGACGAAACTTAATCAGTTAGGTACCAATATTTTATATAATTTGAAGACCTCACATGGAGCTTAATCCCCCCCCCCCCATTGCAATAAATCAGATGAAGCTTTATTTGTGTTTTGATAATTGAGTACTTTAAATTTGAGTTTAAATGTAAGGAAGTTTGATAAATAATATTATGCTTAAATGGAAATCTTAGCAACTTATCAACTTATTTAAATCTTAGCGTTATTCTAAGATTAACATTTTATTCATATTATTTTATATAAATGAAATGTTGATTTAAAAAAAAAAAAGCTTTCATATTTAAAAAAGATGCTATGGAATTGAATTTGAGAGTAAAATTACTCTGAAATCAATTTTTTTAGGGGGGTGGGGGGTTCACTCATAAACCAAGTTTTTGTAGTTCTGTCACCAGTAAGAGAAAACTGATAATAATTATAAAATAAAAATAATACTATTAAAAAACTAATTGCCCAATTTGGGTTAAAAGTTATGCAGTTAGTCTAGAGCATGCAAAGAAAAATTTATATTCAACTCAAATTACTAATATCAGCTGAAATTTTTGTCGTTTAAAATACCGGGCGTTTACAATTTAAGTTCATCTTTAAAAAATATGTAAAAAACCTGGGCCCTTAAATTACACCAATATGAACTCGAAAAAAGTGTCACTTTATGGCATAAAAAAACTATTCGGAGCAATTTTTTTTCTTGCAGCATGCCACTGCTTTGCTTTTCGAGTGTATCAAAGTTAAATTTGAGGTCATCCTAAGAAATGTTTGTTTTTTTTACTGATTTTTGAAAGTTCTACTTTATCATGCTGAATAACGTTCAAATATTACACGACATAGTCCAAAACAATCTCAACACAAAAAGAACACTACTATTATAAACATTTCTATATATTCCACTACCACACGAATAAAAATAAAAGTAGCTGAAATATACCGCAAATAAATATTTAAAGTTATGAGTGCATTAATGGTCGCAAAGTCGGTTAGATTTTCAAATATAGATTTTGAATAATTTTTTGTATAATAACACAGAACGTCATGGCATTTTTTTTTTTTTAAATGTTTTCGAAAGGTGGAGCTGCAAGTGTTCCTTAGGTCATTGGTTTGTTACCCGTTTAAAAATTTAGCTTAAAAAAATAATTTCAGACAATAACGCGATAGGTTCTTGATAATGTCGTTTGTTCAAGGCCAACAGACCTTATATAGTAGTTAAATTATTGGTTGGTTTGCTTAACGACCTATTTTTATGCACAATAACGTCTAATCATTCCAGTACTTAGAGCTTAAAGTGAATTCCTAGCCGTAACTAAGAACATCTATGTCTATGCAAGGATCCTGGCAACTTTTGCATAAGATGCTAGAACTCCAACCAAACAAGTGGGTTACAAATTGTAACACTTCGTATAAGACAACAACTTTGTTTTCTTTTAAACTAAGAGCACAAAAGATACTGCTGTAAGCCGGGAAGATTACAAAAAATAGCAGGAATGGGTAATTAAAGAATAAAAAGGGTATGTTTATATATTTTTTTAATTTAAACTAGTTTTTAACACGATGAATATAGTATTTGTAGGTTAACCAAAGAACTTAAAACTATAAGAAGGCAAGCTTCGCCGATACGTAAGTGCTGCCATCTCGCGGATTTTCCAAGTTGAGAGCACAAAACTTTCGCCAAATTGCTCCGATTTCCAGACATGCGCAGAGCTTTATTCTTACTTTGGCGATCGTGCTTTTTAAACAAACAAATAAGAACATCAGATTTATTTCGTCGAATTCATGGGAGATTTAAACAGCAGAACAAAAATGAAGGATTCTACTTTGCAAAGTAACATATTATTTATTCAAGTTTGTTCAAATTGTTCGCTTTTGTGCACAATAATTTTCGGTAATGTTCTGAAGATTATAGAATTTTCGTAAGAGAATTTTAACAGGACATTTTTTTGCAGTGTTGATGGTTGTGATGAAACTTGATGGTTAGTGTTCTTAATCGTTTGTTTTTATTTTTTCTTCTCATTCAGCAGGCTAGTTTTTATGTTAAATATTGTTGATTTTTTTATGAACTTTTCTTTTTTTATTACTTTGACATCACTTGAAAGAATGTTTATCATTTGTTAGTTGCATAAATGCACGCAATTATTATATGTGTTTATTACGATTTTTGGAAATTTGACGCCAATCTCAATTACCATTGCGGCTTTTTATTTTATGAATTAATAAAGCTAAATGATTATTGTCAACTGTTAGTAAATTCTTCTAAACTAGTACATGCTAAATGATATTGGTTTTTGTAGTTGCAAGTCATTTTTAAATTCTTGCACTCAATAACTAGATATTTTTTAGTTTCTTAATGTACTGCTTCGAAGAATGCATATGGAAACTTTATCGAAATCATTTTCTTCTAGAATGTGTTTCAATAATTTTGTAATTAGTAATTTTGTTAATTCTTGATGTTCATATTTCTTAAGAAAACTTACTAAAAGTTCACCAATATTGGAATATACTGTAAAAAGCCCAAATCTAATATTAGGATTCGTATTGCATTACAGGATGGAAATTTTGCTGTAGTGGTTCAATATAATATTAATATTGTTTAAAAAAGTATTCAATTATTTTAGTTAAAAATATAAATTAACAAAAATTTGGTTGGGTGTGTAAATTTTTTAAGTGAAAGTTTAATGAGCTGGACAGATTTGTTCTTTTTTTGGATAAAAGATTTCTGGGAAACCATAGAATGTAATCGCCAAGTGAAACCAAAAAGAGCGATAAGCTTGCCAATGTAGTAACCCTGCAATGACGTCATGTGCTCTCAAGTATTTTACATTATCTCTATGGAAGCTTGCCATCTTTAACCCGAAGGGTTATTATAATATCTTTGGGTTAACTATGGATGTTAGCACTGGCTATTTTAAATGTTTAAGGACAGATACTTTGAGAATGACAACAAAATACAAATTCTTTTTAATGAAAAAGTCTTACTCGATCTGAGTTCCCATCGCTTGGTTTAAAACAGCATCCTACATTAATTACGAATTAGGTAGCAGTTTGAATTGGAAAACAGAGTTACACTATGAAACTTATCATTGATTGACCTATATATATAATATTTTCAAAGTAAAATACTGGTGGTTATTTATTTATAAAAGAACAAACATTTGCGTTACCTGACAGTTGAAGGTAATGCAAGAGGGGTTGATGATATACGTGATGATAATTTCTTAATTTCGATCGTGTTTAAAATCAAAGATTGGATAATAACTTTGTGAGAAATCAAACAAGCGACCTTTGGACTGCTATGTCTACATTTCACACTACTAGAAAGGGTATGGGATACATAGCTGCACCAATTTTGCATTTATTATCATTTTTATGGTACTTTTAAGTTATTCTGCTAGAGGGGCTATAGGTTCAGTTACAAGGGCGTAATCAAAAAGTTTTTCGTAATCAAAGAAGGATTTTCAATCAAACAATAAGTTTGCCTCTGAATTTCTTTATATGAAAAACCACTTCCATGCAGAACTTTCTCATTTCATATTTGTCACATGTCATCAATATTTTGGTAGTTTCTTACTCTGTCACTTACATATGTCAAAATATTAAAATGGTTTTTTTGTCCAATTTTTTTGTTATGCAAAACAACCAAACTTGAGACTATATTTTATCAAGATCACGTATTTTCCATATATTCTTATAGATATAAAATATTATAAATTGATATACATTTTTCTGGTTTATTTAAATTCAGTTAGAGAAGAAATAGAATTTTAGCTAAACTGACAAACACTAATATCAGGCTGATTTCATTATATTTTATGGCGTTTTAAATATAAGGGCATGTAGCACTGATATACTATACCTACATATACGACTATATCGATAACCTACATATACTACTATAACAACACTTTATACGGGACCAACGAAGATTAAAAATAATGCATAAGGATTTTTTGGTGCTAGGAGATTTACAGAATCGTTATTTATTTCCAAGTTCTTGGACCTAATAACTTATTTAGTGTGATACGGTTGGCATACTCTGCTTTAATTATGGTAGATTAAAAACGTATTCTTTGAAATTACTTAAGATTGCCTAGTGTCTCTTATGCAATCATAACTAAACGCAGGCATGTTAGGGATCCTGGAGGGGGGGGGGGGCGTCTGATCCTAAAAACCCTCCCCCTGGTTCAGGATCTCATAAAAAAAGGCAATTTTGATGTTATATAAATTTTGATTTTGTACTTTTCGAAGATTTTCTTTTTATACAAATCTGAAGCCAACAGCGACGGAAAGTATGGTACGACATCAACCATAATTCTTTCTATCTTCTGAAATAGTTAAGCATTCAAACGTTAAGGGGCCAGTATACATTAGAACTTTTTTTTCTCAATTTTAAAGTTAGGCTAATTAAATTTCAGACACTTCACAAATATAAGAAAACTAAAATATTTGCATAATTTTTTATTTTTTTAAAGGTAATTTATTTAATTAATTGAAAATTAATTAGCTAATTAGTATTTTACGGGACCGGTGATAAGGCCATTTGTATTTTATGTAGAATAATAATTTTGGTGGCAAATGAAAGCCATTGAATTGGTGCATAGAACCTATTAGAATCTTGTGTTTAACTTAAATAGTGTTTCGTTTATAAAATATTGTTTAGAAAGTATGAAAAAAAACCCCCACATTTTTTACATAAAAAGTAAAATTCCAAGTCTAGCTACAAATAAAATATTCAACCGATACATTAAATTCTAGTACACTTTGTTCCTAGTATTATATACTTCAAATTAAAAGTAAATTTTTTAAAATCAGTCAATTTAAACTGTAGTTATCACCGGTCCTATAAAGCTTTAGAGCGACAAATATCAGTTTTTCACAAATCTAGTTTAAAGTTTAGAATACAGATAATTAAAGTTAAACAACGCTTACTATTTAGAATTTTAGTGTCAATGACTAATCAGAACCACCAGCTTCATATGTAACACCTTCTGTTTTAGATTTTTGGTCTTCATGTTTCTTTTTTTGTCCTCTTAGGTACTTGCGACGTTTTTTCGCAGCCGGTGT
Organism: Linyphia triangularis; assembly: GCA_963978545.1. NCBI lineage: Eukaryota > Metazoa > Arthropoda > Arachnida > Araneae > Linyphiidae > Linyphia > Linyphia triangularis. Next base: position 36,580,673 of record OZ021730.1, read on the forward strand.
AGATTTCCGCAGGCTGCTTTCAATCCGATCTTTATCCTTGCGCTTTACACCTTCTACCATGTACTGTCCAGGAATCATTCCCATTCTTTTCATTATTTCACATTGAGGTTCTGCGCCTGAATTAAAATAGATGACAGCATCGTAAACTGCCAACTTTACAACATTTAACTCAGCATAGTTGGTTTTGGGACATCTTTTCCAAATTAGTGAATGTAGACTCTCATTACAATTTTGAGTCTTGCAGTGCAGACACTTGGCCAACATTTTTGCATCTGTCAATCGTTCATAAATTGGCTTCACTGTATGCATTACTGCAAGTGGAAGTCCACCTTTGTGAATGTACGGTTTTTTATTTACCTTGGCGCGTTGGTATGAGCACCAACTTTCATTTCCAGTAGGGCACTTAGTATGTAGGGGGTGTGTATCCTTTGCACACAAATGGTAGAAGGTGCTCCAGATGGCTTTAGACATCTGTTCAACAGAGTTTGTATTATTTCGCAGAGCAATCCCGAAGTAGTTTTGCATCTTGTTGATGAGGGCATTAGTCAATTTTCCTCTGCCCCCAAGCCCCTTATGTTTCGACTTCAATTTACGAAGAGCTGTTCCAAGCCGCTTCTGATAATGGCCAACGCACTCTTTTTTGGTGATGGCTATTCCATTGTAGGGATTTAGTTCTTGCACCGCTGCAAAACTTTTACTATCGCCATCACCATAAAAATCTACATATTTCAGGCCTCACTTTTCTTGAGACCTGAGAAATAATCTACCCGCACCGATAGACTCCATAGCTGGTGAAGAACCTGAATGATTAATGGAGCATGAATGATTCGCTACCATTGAAGCATATTTCGGATCTGCCTTTTCGATGCTGCCCCATTTTTTGGCAACCAACACATTCTTTTGAAAGTACTTCGACATCCAGTGCCTCTCCCGTGTCGATTGACAGAGTGGTGACGACACCATTCAAAGAAGAAAATCCTCGTCGCTGCCAGCTCCCATCCACCGAAACACCACATTCAGAGCTGTTGTTCATGTTTCTAACGCGAATCGCTGAAGACAACATAAGTTCATAACTTGGCAAAGCACTTTATTGTGTGCATTGTATGCATTCTTATTGGGCGGTGGTGGCATGTTCATCGTCGACAAGAAGGTGCAACCCTCCTCATACCCACAGCCAATTTGTCGCATGCCATAAACCAGGCGTCTATTAACTTCGAATACTTTATCACATCTTTTGGATGTATATAGACTTTTACTAGAATACCCACATGCAGAACAGACGATTGACAATTCGAGGGAACATCCCATCCTCTTTTCAGGGTCATCAATCACACTCAAGTTGGAAGTGGAACATGAAGGACAACTTAAATTTATAAACATTAAATTCACGCACTCCAAGTCCATAAAAAATACTTTTCCTACACAATCTTTTGGCTTTTCAGCATTGGGAAGGTTCTTCAATTTTCTAGATGAAGCAGTGCTTTGTACTTCTGTCTGAGATGAAGTTAAATTATCTTCCGCTACTTCAGCTCTAGTGAATCTATTTCCTTTAAATTTATGCTTCCGATTAAAGTCAGTTCTTCGATTAGTTTTTCTTGCCATTATAACTCGAATAATTGTAAAGAAAACAGGAGATATCTAATAGCGGATTAACGACGTGCATGCGATTTTTAACTTAAAAGAAAGTAAACATAAACACAAACGTTCAGTTAAGGCTACAGTTAAACCTTGTTGCCAATTAAAATTATATTAAAATAGTAAATAAACAATAAAATAATTGTAAAACAGTAATAATTACTTTTATATCATCCAAAAATTATAAAAAAGTTTCGTTAGGCCTAACGACGCCGAAAACCGAAAGTAAAATTTTTTCTGCCAACCATTACAAAAATGTTTCAAACTAAAAAAGTATCTTGAATTTCGTAATAAATCTGGTATCATTTTAAAGCTAATGAATTAAAGTATATTTTAGAGCAATAAAAAGAAATTGCTTATTTTCACCAAAATTCACGATTTCCATGTATACTGCCCCCTTAATGTCGCAACAAAACTATCATTTAAAACACCAGGATAAAACATTATTAAACATTAAAACATGTTAAAAACAAAAGAATCAGTGTGTTACGAATTTTGTATATTTGTAAATATTTCGTAGTGTTAATTTTGTAAATAGATAAATTTCTGTACATTTCGCATAAGGCAATGCAATGGTTTGTTTCCCTGCAGTGAGCATATCAACGCTTGATAACGAGTTTTACAGAGGTAACTCTGGGAAGCGAGTTTCAAGGGGCAGGGCATTTAACATTACAGTAATGGGAATCTCGCCAAATTGGCGAGATAGAGCCAAGTTGGCGACGGTTTTGGCGACTAATTTTTGTTTCCAAATTTGGCGAGAAATCGCCAAATGTCGGCAAACTTGGCGACCATTTGGCGACATTTTCGGTACATGTATAGGTCTTTTCGACTACAATACGAACTTCTGGAAAGTTCTCCAAATGTCTACCTCTAGGAGTTTCTAGAAGGTTCACGTACGTTCACCTCCCCTATAAAAGCTCAGGGAGAGCGGGTGATGCAGTTAGTTAGTAGTTGTTGACTGATTTTGAGTCACGGAGCTAGTTGTTAGCTGAGTCCGATAGTTGACTGTTAGTTAGTTGTCTCTCAACGTTCATTTTGAGAGCTGTATTCCTGACTTGAGTCACTGAATTAGTTAACTGGAGATACTGAGCGAACTGTATTGCATTGTCTTTTTGCGGCGATTTAGCAGCTGTTTGTCAAGTTTTTAACTGCTGTTTTGTGCTCTATTGAGGTGAAAAGAGCTGTATTGTGTCTACTAGAACGACATGTTCTGGAGCTGTAAGAGAACTGTGAAGAGTTATTTAGGAATAAATATTTGCAAGTTTTGATCTGTTTTGGCGTCAAATCTTTCGAACCCGTACAACGCAACAACTGGTGTCAGAAGTGGGGTTTGATGCCGATTACCAGAGCAAAGGCGGAACAAGAGGACAAATTTCAACAGCTTTTTGCTTTTATGCAAGAAATGGAGAAGAAAATGTCCAAAGGGCAGGAAGAGATGAAGAAAGAGATGTTCTCTGGCAAAGAGGAGATGAAGAAGGAAATATCCGAAGGGCGAGAAGAAATGAAAGCGAGCCAAGAACAAATGAAAGCGGCCCAAGAGGAAATGCAAAAGAATATTTCTGCGATCTCTGCCGGACAGGAGGAATTAAAGGGTCATCTTTTAGCAACTATGGAAGAAAGCGTGAAACAAATAGAAGACAAATTTGAAGGCAAATTCGAGAATCTCGAAAAGAAGTTTATTGATTTAGGGAAAAAGATAGAGATTCTGGAAAAGAAGAATTTAGAAGAAAATTTGGGTGAGATAGAAGAAAAGATAGACCAAATGTTAGATAAGAGACTGTCGAGCAGAACTATTTCGGATGATTTGAGATGTGTGCCAATTACCACCCGACCTTCAATCAAGCTTTCGACTTACGATGGAAAATCTTCCTGGCAAGTGTATAAAACTCAATTCACAATTGTCGCCAACGCCAATGGATGGGACTCAGTGACAAAAGCCTGCCAGTTAGCTGCATCTCTGCGAGCTGAAGCTGCAGATATACTACAAACGCTTTCCGAAGATCAACGCTTGGACTTCAACGCACTCTCAAGTGCATTACAACTGCGGTTTGGCGAGAAATGTGTGAAAGACTACAGTAGGCTGCAGTTGAAATCTCGCCAACAGAAGCCTACCGAAACACTCCAGGAGCTCGCCACGGATGTTGAAAGGCTCTCCCATCTCGCCTTTTCAGACTGCCCGGCTGAAACGAGAGAAATCCTGTCTCTACAGTACTTCGTAGATGGCATCAGGGATGTAGAGATACAGAAGGCCCTACGAATGGCAGATGTCAAGGATTTAAAAAGTGCTTTAGTATATGCCATGAAGTACGAAGCAGCCCAGCAAGCAACTCGTAGAGAACGCCATCCTATCAGGACTGCTACTATACAGGAGCCAGAACACCTAATTGCTGCTCGTCTGGATGAATTGCAAATACAAGTCAGTAACTTGAGGAGAAATACTCCTAAAAAGAAGCAGAGCCTGAAGTGCTGGAACTGTGGAGGCGAGGGCCACATACGGAGAAACTGCCGATCCCGCCAAGACACTGGAGCTAAGACCGCTCCCAGAAGGGGGGATGGAAGCCATTTCGCGGGGTGGAGGTTGCCAGTTGTTGAGAAGCCCCATCTTAGAGCTCTACAAATTTCTGCAATGAGTGGCGGCAGTAATGGACTCTTCATCATGGGACACGTAAATGGAGTTCCCTGCAATATGATCATTGATACTGGAGCCAATGTGACCATCATCCGGAAAGATTTGGCTCAACAACTGGATGGAAGACTAATCTGGACGCCGCCCTGCGTTAACCTCCAAACTGTGTCCGGCGATAAAATCAACATCCATGGAAAAATGAACATCAACATCACGTTCGGGAGTGCTTCTTATCATCACACGGCATATGTGGCGGACATTATGGACTCTTGTATACTCGGACTGGACTTTTTAAGGAAATATAATTTTTCCTTAGACTTTAAAAACAATGAGCTGCATTCAGTTTCTGAAGACATAGCGTTATTTGGAATCAAAGATAGTGAAGTTAAATCCGTACATCAAATAATAGCACAAAATGACATCACATTACCCGCAAGAACAGAATTATTACTTCCTGGATACATAGCCGAAGATAAAAGTTTCCGATATGGCATAATGGAATACCCTGAAAACCACAACAGCCCCAAAGGAGTACTGGTAGCTTCAACACTCGTCGACCTTTCAAGGACTGCCATACCTGTGAGGGTTGCCAATGTGAGTGATAAAGCGAAATTCATAAAGAAAGGTGAAGTGCTAGCCACCTGTACTCCAGTTACGTGCATAAATCGAAATAGCAATACTCCAGTCACTGTGTCTTCAGAGAACTTAACATCAGAGCTACTGCGGAATGCACCGTTAAACAACGTAGAAAGAAATGCTGCACAACTGGTCATCCAAGAATTCCAAGATCTCTTTTCCCGCACACCTTCGGATGTCGGACGAACAAGTTTGACGCAGCATAGAATTGATACAGGAGACCACCTACCTATCAAGCAACATCCAAGACGACTACCGTTTGCTAAACAGGAAGAGGTTGGAAGACTCTTAAAGGAAATGCAAGATAGCGACGTGATTGAACCATCAGCCAGCCCTTGAGCCTCTCCCATCGTCCTGGTTCGGAAGAAGGATGGTTCAACTAGATTTTGCGTCGATTATCGGAGGTTGAACGACGTCACGAAGAAGGACAGCTACCCTCTTCCCAGAATTGATGACACTCTGGACATTCTTTTTGGAAACAAGTGGTTTTCAACACTAGACTTAAAGAGTGGATATTGGCAGGTTGAGATACACCCTGATGATAAAGAGAAGACAGCATTCACAACCGGACAAGGACTTTGGCAGTTCAAAGTGATGCCATTTGGATTATGCAATGCTCCAGCAACATTCGAACGCCTCATGGAAACAGTGCTAAGAGGTCTTTCCTACGAAGCATGTCTCGTTTACCTCGATGACATCATTATCGTGGGGCGAAGTTTCGAGGAACATCTTGAAAATTTTAGGAAGGTGCTGCGGAAATTAAAAGATGCCAACCTGAAGTTAAGTCGGGCCAAATTCAAGTTATTCCGACATGAAGTAACCTACCTCGGACATGTCATCTCTGCCGAGGGTGTACGCACAGATCCAGAAAAAGTGTTGGCAGTTAAAGAGTGGAGACGCCCCAAAGATGTACATCAGTTGAGAAGTTTCCTGGGGCTTTACACCTACTATAGACGATTCGTGAAGGACTTTTCTTACATCGCAAGACCCCTTCACAGACTGACAGAGAGTAAGCAGAAATTCTTATGGACGAAAGACAGTGAGGATGCATTTGACCAACTGAAGGAGGCTTTAACATCTGCACCTATCCTGACGTATCCTCAGCCCAATAAACAATTCATTCTTGACACGGACGCGAGCAACGAGAGTGTCGGTGCTGTTTTGTCCCAAGAAATAGACGGTCAAGAACGAGTCGTAGCATATTGGAGTAAGTGCCTATCTAAACCGGAGAGGAATTACTGTGTCATCAGGAAAGAGTTGCTCGCCATAATTAAAGCCGTAGAGCATTTCCATCATTACGTCTACGGTAGGAAATTCCTGCTCCGTACGGATCATGCATCGTTGACCTGGCTTCTAAATTTCAAGAATCCTGAAGGCCAGATAGCTCGATGGATAGAGAGACTCCATGAGTATGACATCGATATCCGTCATCGGAAAGGATCATCACATGGAAACGCAGACGCCCTGTCTAGGAGACCCTGCCCAGAGAGATGCCGATATTGTTCCAGGGTTGAGGCGAGTTACGGACTGATCAATCCGGTAATACGCCAAGTTACATCTTCAACTTCATCGGATCCAGACCCGTGGAGTGACGGAGAAGTCAGAAAAGACCAATTGGGAGATCCTGACATCAAGCCTTTAATCGATTTAAAGGAGTCTTCGAATGCGACACCTACTTAGCAGGACATTTCCATCTTTAGTCCTACGACGAAGCAATATTGGGCCCTCTGGGACTCCCTCCATATTCGAAACGGCGTGCTGTACCGGAAGTTCGAATCTGATGATGGAAATACATCCCGATGGCAGCTATTGCTTCCAAGATCCCGAGTCCCAGACGTTCTTAAAGAACTTCATAGTAGTCCAACTGGAGGCCACTTCGGAGTAATGAAGACGTTGCAAAGAGTTCGAGAGCGGTTCTATTGGAGTAAGGCGAGGGCTGACGTGGAGAAGTGGTGCCGATCATGTGATGACTGTGCAGCCCGGAAAGGACCGAAGAAACGCAGTCGAGGAAAACTGCAACGTTACAACGTGGGAGCTCCTTTTGAACGGATTGCTTTTGACATCTTGGGACCACTACCACGATCTGCTGACGGCAATAGATACATCCTTGTTGTCATGGATTATTTTACGAAGTGGCCCGAAGCGTGTCCTATCCCTGATCAAGAGGCTACCACCGTTGCAGAGATAATGGTTCAGAGCTGGATTTCCAGATTTGGAGTTCCTCTTCAGTTACACTCCGATCAAGGAAGGAATTTTACCTCTTCTGTAATGAAAGGACTTTGTGATCTACTTGGCATTGACAAAACACAGACGACGCCTTTACACCCACAATCGGATGGTATGGTGGAGAGGTTTAACAGAACCATCCTCAATAACCTCTCACTGATGGTTTCGAGAAACCAACAGGACTGGGATCAGAAGTTACTTTTGTTTCTTCTGGCCTATCGCAGTGCTGTCCACGAGACTACCGGCTATTCCCCATCCCAGATGCTCTTCGGTCGTAACCTTCGTCTGCCGTGTGATCTGTTGTTTGGCCGCCCTCCAGATGCACTTTCATCGCCAGAGGAGTACGTCGAGGATCTTCAGGCATGGTTTGAAGATGTGCACAATTTTGCCAGAGAGCGAATCAACTTGGCGACGGACAAGATGAAGACCAGATACGACACGAAGGCTACAGGACATCAATTCCAGGAAGGTGACAAGGTTTGGTTCTGGAACCCGAAGCGACAAAAAGGACTTTCTCCCAAACTTCAGTCTCATTGGGATGGTCCTTACTCAGTCCTCAATCGGATGAATGATGTCGTGGTCCGAATACGTAAGTCACCAAATTCTAAACCTAGAGTCGTTCATTACGACAGGTTAGCCCCTTACTATGGCCATAGTTTATAATCCCCATAGTTTGTAATCCCCCTTATGTACAAAGTGTATATAGTTATTAAGACTTATTAAGACCATGGTCACATGTGTATATAAATTTTTACGTTTATTGTTTATTTAATTGGTTATTTAATTATTTATTTATTTATTCAGTAATGTTTCTGTCTTTAAATTGGTGAGTTTAGTAAGTTTTGTGGTTTAGTTGTGAACACAGAGTGTTTGCTATTGCAGAGCTTGAGCCTTCCTTTCCGGGAACTGTACTGCCCGGGACGTGCAGTCCCTGGGAGGGGGGCAATGTTACGAATTTTGTATATTTGTAAATATTTCGTAGTGTTAATTTTGTAAATAGATAAATTTCTGTACATTTCGCATAAGCCAATGCAATGGTTTGTTTCCCTGCAGTGAGCATATCAACGTTTGATAACGAGTTTTACAGAGGTAACTCTGGGAAGCGAGTTTCAAGGGGCAGGGCATTTAACATTACAGATATGGGAATCTCGCCAAATTGGCGAGATAGAGCCAAGTTGGCGACGGAGGGAGAGCGGGTGATGCAGTTAGTTAGTAGTTGTTGACTGATTTTGAGTCACGGAGCTAGTTGTTAGCTGAGTCCGATAGTTGACTGTTAGTTAGTTGTCTCTCAACGTTCATTTTGAGAGCTGTATTCCTGACTTGAGTCACTGAATTAGTTGACTGGAGATACTGAGCGGACTGTATTGCATTGTCTTTTTGCGGCGATTTAGCAGTTGTTTGTCAAGTTTTTAACTGCTGTTTTGTGCTCTATTGAGGTGAAAAGAGCTGTATTGTGTCTACTAGAACGACAAGTTCTGGAGCTGTAAGAGAACTGTGAATATTTGCAAGTTTTGATCTGTTTTGGCGTCAAATCTTTCGAACCCGTACAACGCAACAAGTGCATACAACTTATACACAGCGAGGCATATTTATATATATATATATATATATATATATATATATATATATATATATATATATATATATATATATATATATATATATATATATATATATATATATATATATATATATATATATATATATATATATATATATATATATATATATATATATATATATATATATAAACAGTATAATTTGTTATACACCTGGAAATTGCGTAACTACAGGGTGGTCATATGGAGCTCTGGCGGTCGTTCCGTTTAACATATCGAAATGGGATTTCAGGTATAAGTATTCAGAGGTATGAGCTAGAGATTCTGTGTACGTCAACAAAATGGCGCTCACGGTTGAGGTAATAGGTAGAGAAACTCGAATTTTTCGAATGGCAACCCACACTTTTACCCGTCGTAAAATGCTCAGCACATACACAAATCTTAACCCTAATAGCACACATCCTCCCAGGGAGGTCCCTGGGAAGTCATTCGTAGTCCCGGGATGACTGGGGACTTCCTAGGGACCTCCCTGGGAGGATGTGTGCTATTAGGGGAGTATTAGAACGGTACATGTATAACAAAAAACGGGAGAATTATAGACGCACAAAAAACTGCTTTACAAACGTTCACTAAACGCATGTTTGGGGCAGACTGGGGTAATTGGCCCATGGCAATGGCAATACAATAATAACAGAACGCCCCCTGTCCCTCTTTCGTGCATGCATAAAGCTTCATGAACGTTACGAAGGGTGAAAGACTTGCGGCAGATCGAGGGAGTAATAGAACGGTACGAATTGTTCTGGCTACAATGAGAGTGAAGAAGGTATTGTCCATCAATTCTTAACGTGACTTCATGCAGCGAACTAGTTGAGTTCTTCATTTTGAGTGATTATCACATACAAGATGGAAGTATCTAAAACCAAAATTATTTAACAGTGGTGACATTATCACATAAACATACTATTTAAAAATATAATAAAATAAATATAAAACTTTTTTGAATCACTGTAAACCGTAGCCAGAACACCTTCCTCCGTTCTCTCGGTCTGCCGCGTGTAGCAAACCGCTTGTCGCTCGTATCGCCCCCGAGGCCTAAAGGGTCCGTTTTTTGTGATAAACGTACTATTCCAACACTCTTCGTGGTTTTCGCATGAGTTGAACATTTTGCGACGGGAAAAAATGGGAGATGCCTTTCGAAAATTTCGTGTTTCTGTGTATAACCATAACCGTGAGAGCCATTTTTTTTGCTGTTCATAGAATCTCGAGATCATACACTGCACCTGAAATCTCATCTCGATCTGCTGAATGGAACGACCGCTAGAGGTCCATATATCGGCAAAATCTCTTTATGACTACCCATTACCCTGTATATGTTACGGTTAAGGGGACTTGGTACCCCTTGTTTTCACAAAAAATAAGAAAAATATAAATTTTCTATCTTTTCAGTTTTTATAATCTCTGAAACCTTCTCCTTATTCTAGCAAGTTTTTGAGCTGATCCGATAACTACAATTGTAGAAAAATACATCTTTATACAGAATTTAGCAATGCTGATTCGGTGTTTCGAACGCATTTTTCTCAGTTCGCGATTTTTGAAATTCCCGCCTTATTCAAAAGGCTAAAACTTAAGCAAATATAAATTAAATGACTTGAAATTTTGTATGTATCATTCTCAATATCTATTTGAAAAAAGTAGGCATGGATTTTTAGATAAAATAATAATAAAAAAAATATATTTACAAATTTTACTGTTGAAAAATACCCGTTTTTTATGCTTCTTTTACATATAGGTACGGTAATATATAAGTACGGTTTTCTCGAAAACTATTTTACTTATTCTAAATCCGATGCCTAAAAAATTAGAGTATATTACTAGAAACATTTTTTTTTTTTTAAAATCCGAAAAAATATTCAAAAATGAAAAAGATGTTAGAATTTGAAATTTGTGGAATTTTTTCAAAAAATTTGAAAATTTAGAGCACTATATGAACTTTTTTTAAATAAAATTTAGTTTTTACCTAGTAATACTTCCAAATATGTAAAAATTAAAATTTTTAAGGCTGAAATAATAAAAAAAAAAAAGTTTAAAGCGTACCAAGTCCCCTTATTTGATAAAATAGCTATTACGTAAAATAACCAAATATTTCTTCTTTAAGTAACCAAAATGAATAATTAATATTGCATATTAAGAAACTTTCTTAAATTTTCCAGACTCAACAGATGAAACAGCAAATATATTAATAAAATAGGATTTATCAAATTAACTGGTGCTTTTATGCAGTTACAAAAGCACTGCGTCTATTAAAAATTGTTTAATTTTTCACGATTTTAATAAGTAGATTCAATTGAATATAAGAAAGCGTATGTATTAAAATTATAATATGTTTTAAATAGGGACTGGAGTTATAAATTAAAAAAATAAAAAGGGGTTTTAGGAAAAATAATGAAAACCCCATCAACAATCACCTTAATTATTGGATACCTATAACTAAACTCTTAAATGCTCTTCATCTCCACCCGAGCACGTAAACCAGACCAAAATCGTCTCCTCTCACCCAGTGCCAATTATCGCATACTCGAACTATATCTTGAGCCGGTGCACTTCATTACAGGCGACATTTGAGCCAGAACTCAGTAATAAAGTTAGTGTCTCTCCATCAGAGCCCGTAATTAGTCGCAGTCCCACAACTCAGTGGATCTAATGGAAGACTTCCAGTGCAATATTTTGCGAGAAAATACGGGGCAAAAGGGACACAGGTTTGCCTGCTGATTTCCGATGGGAAATACTCTATATTCGTTGATGTAGGATGTTCTGAAATGTTTGGGTCTTAGTGCTCTGCAAATGGGGAAAGTAATGGGTGTAGCTTTATCGTTACTAGTAATGGAGGGGAATGGTTACATCTTAAGGGGAAATATAGTAATGCCGTAATAGTTGAAATCTCTACTTGTGTTGAAAACTTTAAAAGTGGTATTAAAATTTTTCAATTAAAGTTAGAGTTATTTATCAATAACATTATACAGTATATATATAATTATGGGATGATACAACTAAATTTCATTAAAAACTTTGTATTTGATGAAAGCTGAAACATTGTAAGGCTATAACAATCTAAGTGTACTACTTTTATAGCTTCGTTAATCATTCAGCCATGGATGTGAGAAATATGACGACAATTTAATGACGAACCTGTTTAAGTAATTTTTTTTTCATATATACTTAAAATATTCTTAATTCAAATTGGTAATGAAATTGATGTGTCGAAATCGATCGTGTGCAATGAGTTTCATAATTCGTTTCATAAATTATGTAACTAAATATTCCCCTCCTCCCTCGATCTTCTCTGTCGCTTAGCAATGTACATTTAGTAATTTGAATGTAAGTGTGCATACTTATTGTTTAAGTATGTTGTAAAAGATAGTATGCACCTCGTAAGGGATTTAGGATAAATCTAGAAAAACATATTCTTCTTGATGCGTTCTTAATAAAAAACATTTTTAAGCGTTCAGAAATAAACGGTAACATTTGTGGAAAATCTAATATAATAATTCTGGATTAGAGGCCATGTATTTACTTACGTTCGGAAAAAAATCAATTTTACACGTTTAATAGAAAAATTTAGATCCAATAAATTATAAAATGGACAATTCGCGTATGTTAATTTTTTTATTCAATTCTAAATGTTTCGAAAAGGCCATAAACACAAAAATGTCTGATCAGTGCGCTTTTTTGTAATTTTTTTTTTTTTTTTTTTTTTTTTTTTTTTTTTTAAATTACAATTAAAAATTTCTTTGTTAGACGTTGGCGAGAAAACGATCAGTCTGGCTCGAATTGAACGTGACGTAAAGAGATACCAAACATCTTGTCTTGAAATGCAGCAGCTGAAGCCAGTTTTGCAAGTTTCTAGCAAATCACGTCAACCTGTACGGGATATAGCGATGATCTACCAACGCAAACTATTTTGCAGAAACCTCACTTTAACCAGAGAAATGGTAGGAATCCTTGAAGTCACAGATTTTGTTGACTGTTTTGATGGATTAGTTTTGGCTCGGTTTTGAGGCATTTTCTTTTCTTAATATTAAAATAACTAATTAAAAAAAAAAAAATTTGTTTAAATATTTGGAATCAGAAAGAAATTCTTCATAAGCTAATTTCACTCGTTTTTAAAAAATGCGGGAATTATCCATTGTATTATTTGTTTATCCTGTTGAATTATATTTTCATTTAAATTAGAAGAATTTGTCACCTCCTTTCAAATAATATGTCATTATTGCATCTATATTTGAAACGCTAGACACATATTAAATTTTTATTATATTCTTCCATTTCATAAAACGCATTTGTCTTCCCAAAGCAATTATTTTAAAAGCTTTTATTAAACGTTTTATTGCGAGAGGAAGGAGTTTATTCCCGACCATAATGTAATGTTTTAGTTTAAAAAGCTTTTATTTCTTTTATTTATGAGGAATTTGAGGTTTTGTGAGGTGTGTATTCCAAGACAGAGTAATCCTTTTTCCGATTTTACTGAAAATATCACTTAAATTTAAAGTATAATAAAGAAGATTGACGATGAAATTCTAAAGATATTATGCAGTCAATCAAAAGATAAATCTTTTAAGTAGACATAGGAGTTTCATATAAAGATTATTTCTCGTATTCTTGCTATCGGTGTACTGTTTGTATAAAAATATGGGACATATTCTTATTTTTTAATTTATCAAATATGCATTCCCTGTTGTCATCTGTATTTTCTTCAAATTTTTCCAACTATAACAAATAACTACAACTAGGAGCATTCAAACATTTTAAACAGAATATAATCTTTACTCGGAAAATGATATATATATATATATATATATATATATATATATATATATATATATATATATATATATATATATATTTTTATGATTGACTTACTCATTTTTATTTTATTGAAAAAAATTCTAAAATATTGAAAAGTCTTATTATCTGTTGAGAAGAGGTATGTGTGGGTGTGGGGGAGGATAAATGTGTTGGTAACCAAAATATCATTTGTTTTAGTTATCTTTTTACACGCTGTTTTAAGTTTTTTGCCAATTTTTTAACCGTTTAGTTTCGGTTTATCACAATTTTATAACTGGCAAAGTAAGTAACTAAAGTATGAAATCCTCTTATGATAATCACTTAATGAAGTTGGTTACGTGTCCACATGAAATGGTAACATGCTTTAAAAAAATTTACTTCAAATTCGTATGAAATTAAATCAAAAGTATAGCGAGATAAATATATCCTCTTGCAGCTTCTACTTGCATCATATAGTATCCTTGAGCTGTTTGTTCTATAAATATTTTAATTTTTATTTGTACTAATTTTTTCTTTAAAACTCAGATTCATTTTTCTTCTTTTAAAACTACTTAAAAATCCGCATATTAACCCACTACATCAACAGAATCCTCACCTTATCCAAATTAAATTTCGCAACATCCCACTTCACCAACAACCACCATCACTAATATTTCTTAATATCCTATATAACCAAAGCCACCAGCCCAATTAAAAAAACCCAAACAAAACGATCCAACAGCAACAAAATAATAACTTTTACGAGCTCCATTCCATCTTCCTTTGTGGCAAAACCTCTTCCTAAGACCTCTTCCACACAATAGCAAGACACAGCACAATGGAGAACAAAGATCTCACCCGCCCACACTTACACCATTGTTGCAAAAGGGCGGGAAGAAGATGCTCCCTCCGAGAGTTTAATGTATGTAATTAGCTTCATTACCTGGGCTTCCTGATAGAGGGATGTCGTCAAAAGATCCGAACGATCCTGCACTTTGGCCGCTTCCTGTAGCCCATTGCTCACCCCCACCCCCCCTTTACTCAGCCTCCCCCCCAGCAGCCGTTGCTCTGCTCCATTTTAATCGAAAATCACTATTCATTTCGGCTTCTAATTCGGAGTGGAGTGGTTGGAGGCTCTATGTGTTACCGATCGGAGAGTGGTTTGAATAGCCTTCGGAAAGATTCACTATCTGTGCTTCCATTGTTGCAGTCGGAATTCTATTGGTCTTCAAATCGAATTAAGTTCTTGGAGGGGTATGATGATGCGTTCAGCAATCATGGTTATTTAATTGCAGTTATTGGACAAAAGATTGATAACTTTCTCCATATTAAATTCGCAATTGCACTAAGCGTGATGACGCATGGATGTGCAGCTATTCAATAAAGCTATAGTTGAAACACTTTTTAGTTATCTGTTATCAAGATCTGGAATAAAGTGCCAAGTTTCTTACAATTAAATACAAACAGTAGATATTGTATAGGGTGTATTCAAAGTGAAGAGTTCGAAAATGCATTGAAAGAGCCTGTTTTGTTTTACCCAATTGTGATAGATCGAATATATTGGACTATTTGTCTTTTAAATCGAATAAAGGCAGTTGAGGTGTGGATTTATTGACGCTTTTAACAATCATTACTATTTAATTACATTTCAATTTGCATTAAGCAGTCCGATTTGAAAATTACCCTTATCTTAGCTATCTACTTCAGAAACTACACAATTACACCAGGATGAATTTTTAGAAATGCAGTTTAAAGAATTCATATTAAATTTAAATACAGTATTGGTTCATTTGAGTTGCTATTTCTGTATGAAGCGGGTGTCTTAATGAAGGTTTATACATATTGGGATAGTTTGATCAGCTATTGAATTTACCATTGGAAAGATGTCAACGATGTATTGAGCATCTTCTGCTAAAAGAGACTTATGGAAACATCACAGCAGATGCAACATAGTTTGAAAATGAATCGATTGGGCCATTCTCTTGAAAGGGAATAGTGTATCCATTGGAAGATCTTATCTAAACT
The DNA here is from genome assembly GCA_963978545.1 of Linyphia triangularis. Classification (NCBI taxonomy): domain Eukaryota; kingdom Metazoa; phylum Arthropoda; class Arachnida; order Araneae; family Linyphiidae; genus Linyphia; species Linyphia triangularis. The sequence continues at coordinate 36,596,201 of OZ021730.1, forward strand.
AGCAAGGAAACTTTTATTATTTTATATCAAATAGTATTTATCCTAGAAGTTGTAAGTGTGTAAGCCTAATACTTCATTTGAGACTTAACTTACTGGGTACTTTATTTCAATCGTCATTGTGAAGTAGACAATACGACTCCGTGTTTGTTTTACAATCGAGAGTCGTAAATAACTTTCAAAGAATACAAAATGTTTTACTCAACCGCAAACTTCTATATCTTTCAACTGGTCTCCAAAGTTTGTCTAGGAACAATATCGTTATCATATTGCTATCCTACAGAACTACTTAGATCCCCGCAGACATGTTCATTTAAAAAAATATGTAAGGTGCATGAAAGTCACGATCATAAAATATCGAGCAACATTTCTTTAGTAGGAAAATGACATCTTAGACAAGTACATCTATTACAAGATATAAAGAGAGTGCTTATATCCCAGCCAAATGCACCTCGTAATTGAACTACGATAAGATAACGATTTCGAAACCTTATGGTACGTACCTCTCTCGTCAAGTCCACCAAACTAACGAGACGACATTGAGATCCCGACCAATTTAATGTGCATCATAATTTAGTTGACAATTTTTAAGTGCAGTGTATATATTTTTAAAGATATTCTCGGAATCTCCTGACTATTCCGCCAAGGGGCGCTATAAATTGTTGCTTCAAGTAGTGAAAGGGCACTTAACCTCAAGTCAAATCTCATGTCAATAAGTAGATGTCAGCGCATGTTTAGTGAAAGATATACCCAAAAACTTCAGTCAACAACATGTGTATTAATATTGACTCTTTTAAGTAGGTTGGAAGGGTATTGTTTTTCACCTAAATAAAGAAGCTGTTTAAAACATCATCAATAACTTTTTTTGAGTTCAACAAATATAAATATATGACAAGAGTAATAAGTAAATATAAGTTATAACATTTATAGTAAATGCAAGTTATAGCGGTTGTATTAATTATTCAATGTAACATAAATAGTGTAACATCTTAGAGAATTATGACCTATTTTTGAAGTTGTTATTTTATAATAAATACGCAACTAATATAGTATATTTTTAAAGATGTTTTTACAATGATTTGCATTTTATTCCAATAAAGATTTTGTTATAATAAACCATCATTTGAAGCTAAAAATTTTATCGTAGCTGGCATTATATAATTGATTTTGCTATGGATAAATTCAAATGCGAAGAAATTCAATTTTAAATATTTGAAGAGACGCTGTATCAAACATATCGAATGTTTCATACGCTTATAAATTTATAAAAATATTTATGGTAAATATGCAAAACTAATTATAATTTCTAAGCAGATAGGACATTTTTAAATTTCAATTTTGTTTACACGATGTATCCAAAACTTTTAATTTTCTATTAATTTAGACAATAGTATTTTTTTTTTTTTAATTGCTTAACTACTTTCAATAAAATTAAAGAACGAATTTTATTTTTGATTTTGTTTAATGAATCACAGTGGAGTGATTGTCTTTGAAGAATTAATGCATCGTCATTGTTCTCGATCAAGGTATAGTGAATATTCCAAAGAAAGCATGGAAAGATGTCCAGTTTGTATCCTCAATGTTACAGAATCGGACTCATATCAAATGATTAAGGTGGTATGGAAGATATGACAACGTTTCAACAATCGTGGTTACGTAATTAAACTATTGAGTAACGCATTGATAAGCCTAAGTGTGAATTAACCTAACATTTGTAATTCAATGTAAAACTAACAATGAATTGCCCTAAAATTTGTTACTCAATGCAAAAACTAAGAAATATATTTCCCCAAAAAACTAAACAATTAGAGAGAAACCATGTGTAGATATCGTCCTCATGTCTACTAAAGATTGAAAGAAAAATCTTTTGAAACATGAGATATGATATTTTGCTTACCAGAGCATTTAATAATCTTGTATCATACCCTGAAGGTTTTTTTTCTACACTGGTGACAAATTCCAGTCATTCAAAATAGGTGTTCCAGAAAATCATGTCTGCCACTAAGGAAGCATAATGTTCTACATTTTGTCTTTAAATGTACACAGGTAGAAGAAAATACTAGATAATAGATTTTTTTTAATAATTATTTATTTTGCAAAACTCAAAGAATCAATGCTCATTTCTCATAATACAGTTGGCTTCTTTTTTTTTTTTTTTTTTTTAGTTTTTTGTTGCAAGAACTACATATTGCAATAAAAGTGCAATTCCAACAACATTTAGAGTAACGCTTCGTAATTTTGAAACTGATGATTCGATGACAGTGCATCAATACATAGACAAACGTACTGTACTCTTGTCTATGATATGTATGTCATTGCACACTATTTATTGTACTGCTGAAATTTACTATCATTCATGTCAATTACAATAGACATTACGACAACAATGGAATTCAACAAATGTTAGAAATCCAGATGCATCTTCCCACATAAAAACAATTATTCCAATAAAGAAAGTATGTTTGGCTTCACCGTTCATCAATTCCAATCTGCATTGCGGCTAACTTCATTAAGGAGCTGGAATCGCAACGTCTAATTATCAAGTTTACACGATGCCTTTATGAGTCTGCAACTCTTCCGTCAAAAACAAAACTTCTGTAATTGTGCCCCTTTGAAACTTCTCATGCAAGCCTGTTGAAACTAAGGCATTTAAAAAAAATAACTGTACACCACTCTATTGATTCAGTGGTGGTTGCATAATAAGAATCGTAATGAAAATAAAAGGCTTTCTGCTAGCGTAACTAAGTCAGCTTTTCGGCAAGTAAAAAGCAATTATTCATCCTGTAACATGGGCATAAGCATACACATAACAAGACAGCAGGGGATATTCAATTAATTCCTCACCCACGCTTTTGCTATGGTAGATATATAAATTGATTTAGCGAACGCAATAAAATACATTAGCCTGGTGCATTAATTCCGGACCGAATTTTTCCACGCTGAACTTTTGCTGCTAAGTAATTGAATTTAGAGACTTTATTTTATACGCGGAATGCATAGATGGTTGAAATCCAACGTTGACATAGTAAACGAGGAAAGACATACTTCAACCAGCTATATATGCTTAACTGCATGGTGAGCACATGCGGAAAATCTTGCAGGTTTTTTAATCATAAACGGAAGTATTTGAGGTTATGCATACGTCAAATGAAGTTTTATGAAGCGGCCAAATTGTTGAGATTAGTTAATGTTTTTACATTTACGAAAATTACAATGGGGAAATGGTTCGTGTCAAAATACTGAATAAAGTTTTCCTTTTGTTGAGACTCGTTTTCATTTACCATAGTTTTGCTCTGTTGAGGTCAGATGCTAAAATTGTGGTGACAACCAATTCATGTTAACAGCTGAAATAATTTTAAAAATGTGTTTTTTAAGTCAAAGGAAGCACATAAAAAATTGAATATTGCTCAATAAAACAATTAATTTCTCCTAGAGTTAAATAATTTCAATGCTGATCATAACCATGTACAGGATGTCCAGCGAACAACTCCCTGATTACTCAATAACTCAAAAACAAAGATCGACAGAAGAATGAAACAAAAAGTACAGTTCTTTTGAAAGCTGTAAAAATCTTAAACATAAATTTCAAAATTAGTTAAAAATATAGTCAACAGATGGGGATGCAAATAAAAATTCTAGAAAAATGACATAAATTTGTCCTTACTAATTAATCGTTGCAATCACGTTATTTTCCTTTCACGTTTAGCAGTGGATCTCTTCGAGGGCTTCAAATTATTCTTTATTCATCAGAACTAAGCGTACAATGCCTCCTGTTTTCAACATTTGTAACTAATTTTTAAAATTTGGAATCAGATTTTTGCAGCTTTCAAAATAACTATAATTTTCGTTTCATTATTCTATTGATCTTTATTTTTGAGTCATTGAATTTTAAAATCAGAGAGCCCTTCGCTGGACACCCTGTATTTGTCATAAAGACAGATTGAGGTCATTCCATGTAAAGTGACCTGAAGGTTCTTGCTCGATTGTCTTCGATTTTAATGAAGCTTTCACAAAATGTTCAAACAAAACCTAGAAAAAGTTTTAGATAGTGTCAGCTTTATATATAGCCAGGCTGAGGATCCACAACCGCTTTAGTGAAGGTCACTTCATAAAATCCAAACAGATTGCGAAAAAATATTCAAATTTGGCCAGTTATAACTTTTGAATTAAAAAGTATAATATGCTGAAATTTGGTTTTAATGTTTTACTTTGCTATGGTTAAAGGAAATATTGCTTACAGTGTTCAATTCTCAATAAATATTTCATAAATAACTATTAAAGTAGAAAAAAAAAAACAGCATTTACGAATTTTTTTCCAAAATTCCAAGAACTCTAAATCGTAATTAAACACAAGTGAGATACTAATATATGGTCAGTTGGTAAACTATGGACTTATGTATGAACAGTGCAAGTAGTGTTTTTCAATTTTTTTAAAAATATTTTTTCAATGCAAAGCTTTATATTTAAGAAAATGTGAAAAATGTTCATTTTAACCCTTTTCACAAATATTAATCTCAAACTGGATCATCTCAAATTTTTTCATATTTGACACCTTTGGAAAGATGACATTTCAATCTTTAAAATGTTTCGATTTTCATTTTGGCTTCTATCCGTATAAGATTTAAAAAAAAAAAAAAAAAAAAAAAAAAATTGCATTTTTCGATATGTTCAATTAACGAAAATCAAAAATATTGTGATTATCATCAACTTTGACCAGTTATAAATATCAAATTAAAAATGATAATAAGCTGAAATTTGGCTTTAATGCTTACCTTTGTTGTTTCTTAAGGAATTGGGGCCTAAAGTATAATATTCTTTATAAATATTTCAGTAATAGCCATCAAAGTAGAAGAAAAAAAGAGAATCTGCGAAATTTTCAGAGAATTTCAAGAACTCTAAATGAATGTTAAGAGCATTTGAGATGTTAATACATGGGTAGACTATAAACCTTTTCCCGAACACCTTAAGATATATCCTTTTCTATTAATATATTTAATGTTACAAGGCTATAATTAACTCAAAATGTGAAGAGGTTGAATTTAAACCTTTTCACAATCATCTTTCTAAAACTGGATTACCTTTAATTTTTTTTTTTCATTTTTTTTTTTTTTTTTTTTTTACCATTGGAAAGAAGATATATCAATCTTTAGAATGTTTATATCTTAATTTTGGCCTCTCTCTGCAAAATATTGAAAAATATTGCATTTCTAAGAAGTTCAATTGGTGAAAATCAAAAATGTCGTGAATATCATAACATTTGGCACGTCATAACGTTTGAAATAAGAAAGGTAATCGACTGAAATTTCGTTTGAGTGGTTAACTTTTGCAATTGCTTAAGGAAATGGTGCACACTTTGTTCGGCAAGTGATATATGTTTATTAAATGGTCTCAAAGTATCCAAAATAGCCTGCTATTACGAATTTTTTCAAAATTTCACGAACTATAAGTCAATATTAAATAAACTTGAAATACTAATAATTGACCTTTTGGTAGATTAGTAACTTGTGACTGAACACTGAATTATCTTATCTGTACATTTTTATTCATAGGGTTTTACGTTACACTTTAAATTTGTCAAAAACTTGCAAAAATCAGAATGTCAAAAAACGATGAATTTAACCCTACTTTCTAAAGCATTTATTTGAAAATACATCATCTTGAAATGTTTTGTATTTTACGACGTTGTTAGGAATATATTTCAGTCTATAAAATGCAATACATTTTATTTTAGAGTCGTTCTGTGTCAAAAAGGAAAAGCAATGACTCTGTTAAAGGAAAAAAAAAAGTATAATGAATGTTACGTGAAATGTATGAATTCTAGTATTAGTCTTTGGAGCAAACAATTTTTAAAAATTGGTAATCGTATAATAAAAACGATGGTTAGGAATTTTACATATCCTAAAATTGCACATATTTACTTTTTTTTATTTTTATTTTAAGGGGAAGCCTTAGTATAATGATCATTCCCTATACTCGCTATGATACAATTTTCAAGCCCAGTGCATTTTAAAACTACTCTGCCAAAATCCTTGAAATTTGTTGAGTAGGTACAAAAACCTTAAACACCTCACTTAAACTCACTTATGAAATGGTATAATTTTTTTTTTAAATTTATGTCTATTTATTATAAAGGAAAATTAAAGTAGCTAAAGGGAAAACCAGGTGGAGCCACTGCATATTCATTGACGTAAGGACACCAAAGAAAAAATAAAATATATTAGACGCATTTTCGAGTTTTTAAATAATGTCATTTCATAAAGGGATCTTTTTCATACCTGCTCACCACATTTCAAGGTTTTATACCTAGAAGTTTTTAAATGCACTGGGATGGAAGATTGTAACATAACAAGTACAGGGAATGATCCGAACCAGGACTTTTGTTTAATAATTTTAATGTTATGTATTATGTTGAAATAACATGATAGCAAAAAGTGAATACTTCTGAATCATTTTCAATTATTTAAAGATGGCTTTTTCTAACTGGAAAACGATCGTATTAAACCACCAACATTCCATGAGTTTTGGTTTAGAATAGAGTTACAATATAATCGATCAAATACATTGAAAATAGCAAATGACTAAAAATTTTAAACACTTAAAGGATGATAATTTTTAAAAGTGATGTATATATATATATATATATATATATATATATATATATATACATATATATAAATAAAAAAAATAACAATAATAATAATTATTAAAAAAAAAAAAAGAAAAAAAAAAAATCACTTGTAAAACTTCAAAACTGATAGTAAATAGTCAGTTGGGAATGATAATCACATAGATGTATTGTTTTAGAATTAGAACCATAAGAATACTTATTGTATGGATTGGGTACCATGTAAATACTCATTTAAAGACTAAGCTATTGACTAACTTATTTAAAACAAACTCTTACCCATGCCTTGTCTTGCCTGGTGTGGGCAACTAGCCATGGTATTAACATTTATTGCCAAATCGGCATAAACCGAGATTATAAACTTCAACCCTCTTGTTTAAAAAAAATATTGAATTCTTGAAGATTTTATATATATATAACATATATATATATATTTCAGAATAAAATAATCAATTTTCTTCACAAAACAATATCTAACTACCACTTTTTGGAATTCTGAATCATTACATTTTCTTGATTTTTCAAAAATCACCCCCCCCCCCCTTTAAACCCTTATTTTTCTTGATTAATCACCTGGTGTTCTTTGGGCTTCGTGCGAATGGTTCCAGCTTTAAAAAAAGCTATCTTTAAGTAGTTGAACATGTTTCAGAAGCAAGAAGCGTTTACTATCCACTATCACATTATATTTCAAAATCATCTATTACGGCAATTTTTTAATAAGAGCAAAAAAAAAAAAAAAAAAAAAAAAAAAAATGAATTAATTATAATAAGTAAAACCGTAAGCATTATTTTTGATAGGACTGCAAATTTTTCAAAATTATAAATTGCTCAGCTACTATGGGCAATATTAGAATTCAGGGCCTGAGAAGCAAAGGGATCCAAGTAACTTTTCTTACCTTTTAAGAAAATACACTTTAAAGTTTCTAAATTATATTAAACTAGGGGGCTTCGACCCCTGCTCGCTAACGCTCGCCAACCCCCAAACGCCTCGCTGCGCTCGGATTGAGCGGCTTTGCCGCTCGAATTCGTGGTTAAAACATCTTGCTGCGCTCGAATAGGTTTGCCAGCCATAAAAAATGTAACCAAATTTTTATAAATTTAATGTAAGACCTAATAGAGAAAACACCCAAATTGCAAGTTTCATAATAGAATGTTAAATATACTATCCGCCAACATTCTGACTTAAAACTTCATTAGCCATGCCCTTACATTGAAGTCCCAATATCTTTTATTTATTCTGATAAGTCGCCCAGTTAGAGAACGACGTCCAACGCGAAGCATTTTCTGGATAGAAATACTTCAAAATAATAAATACTCTAATATAAAAATGCTTCAGAAAAACAGAAAAAGTCAACTTTGAAACGAAGAGTTTAAAAAGAGCTTTAAAATTAGCAACGGGTTTGTTGTTTACATACGTAAGGGAGAACGACGTCCAACGCGAGGCATTTTCTGGATAGAAATACTTCAAAATAATAATTACTCTAATACAAAAATGCTTCAGAAAAACAGAAAAAATCAACTTTGAAACGAAGAGTTTAAAAAGAGCTTTAAAATTAGCAACGGGTTTGTTGTTTACATACGTAAGGATAGCTTCAAAATTATCAACGGTTGGTTGGTTGGTTGAACCCCCGAGCAGCCGCTTTGTTGCTTACATACGTAAGGATGTTGCCAATCATATATTCAAAATCATTGAGGCTTTGTAGTAGCTTAATGATGAAAAATATTGAAATTTAACTAATTAATAAAGTGTTAATAAATTATTTTGGCACGTTTTGGCAAATCTACAGCTTATTTCTTTTAAAATGACACCTTGATCATTGAAATTGGTTCAGCAGTTTAGGCCGACGGACTAACCCCAAAAAACGTATTGCCTATTAAATATATAGATTTGTATAAAAATTATTTGTTGTTCAAATACTAACCTCTGGAATGAAGATATCACTAGTTTTCATAGAATTTAATATAAACAAGAAACTTTAAAGTGTAAAGTCACTTTGACCATTTTGCTTCCAAGTCCCTCAATTCATATACGTTATATTTTAAAGCATTTTTTTCTTTGCTTCCTAATATAGAATACTTCAGAATTAAATTTTTAGAAATTTAAAGATCAAAATCTATTCTTTACAATTGTGTGACGAAGAAAATTTAAAGATTACCCAATTTTAGGTATATGTCTCCTAACACAATGTAAAATTTGACGTATTGGATATATTTTAAGTTTTTTAACCTAAAAACTTTGAATAAAAATTTAATGTACTACTTGCAGTGTCTTTATACTACTTTCAGTCACAGGTTCATAATCTGAAAACTATCCAGTTATCAGTATCTCAAATGTGTATAATGGTGATTTAAAGTTAGAGAAAATTTAAGAAAAATTCTTAGATGCAGGTTTTTTTTTTTTTTTTTTTTTGCATACTTTGATGGCTATTTTTGAAATATTTATTACGAATGTAAAACTATATGCACCATTTCCTCAAATAATAGTAAAACTTATACTCTGCATCCAAATTTCAGTTGATTATAAATCTTATTTCATGAAATAATGCAAAACATTGTGATTTTTTGTTATCGCATACAGCAGAACTTTAAGCCAAATAGCGTTGTACATTTTCAAATTCCACATTTATTTTTTAAACTTTATGTTTAAAAACTATATTAAGATATATATAAAAAGCACTTTTTTATCTTCTAATCACAGCAGTGATTTGATATTTTCTTTGTAAATTATTACAGAGACAAAAGAACTTGAATCCAAATTCCCTTTGGATGAAGGTTCGAATGTGATAAAACTCGTTTCTGAAGTAATGTTATGATTAGTTGAAATACATGGGATAGTCTTTATAAAATTATTGATTTTTGTCAATTGTTATGTCGCAAATTTAGATATTATTTTTAGAGATCAATTGTTTTGAAAAGATAGTTTGGTTGGTGCCCAACGACCTGATTTTTGTGACGCAATTTGTCCGATGGCAGGTAATTAGAGAGGATCTTAAAGTTTCATGTGGATTCCGAACCAAAACGAGCATCCATGCCTAAACCCAGGATTCGAATAAGGCACTTTTTATATACAAGGCCAAAATGTTCACCTGTAAGTCGACAATTATTAGCAAAGATTTTAGGAATGCCATCTAGTGTGATTTTGAGAACTGATAAAATGAAATTCGTTTTTCCTGTGAAAAAAATTGAAAATCTTTAATTGAGGAGAGAGAGAGAGAGAGAAAAAACAAAAAAAAACATAAATTTCTGACTGTCAGAATCAAGATCACAATTCAAAAACAAATTATATTTAAAATCTAAGAGTTTTCCACGTACTGGAAGTTACTTTCTATGGAGCTACAATCCCACAGACATACATACTTTTTGATTTATTAGTATAGATTATTTTATTATATTTGAGATTACAAATTGAATGGTAGCATCTTTTGATGTATTCTGGATTTCTTACACAAGTTCATCTACCTTACGCGTTTCTTTAAACTGATGTATTTTGAATTTAGAAGTATCCTTACAATGAGTAACCCAGCGGCTCGTATTCGTCAAGAGCATGCCTCTTGATAAGGTCGTGGTATCAATCCAGCGGACTGGTGACGAATTATGGTGGCTTCTGCACGTGAAATACATCAAGACCTTAATGTTCTCTCTTTGCTGTGCAGTTCTGTATAGTGCGTTAGTGTTAGCTCAGGTATCGGCGCATCCTCATCTGTTCAAGTTCAAATCTATGATGCGTAACTGTATTGTTTTACAATGATTTCAGTCTGTATAGTACTTGTGTCAGAAAAACTACAAACTATCCCTTAGCTGAATGTTTTTAAAATTATCAAAATACAATCCTGGGATGGATCAATAGTTTTTAGCAACCTCTACCGATTTCAATCGTTACATGCATAATCCTTCTGTTTTTAAAATAATACGAAAATAAATTACTGAATCCAATTGCATAATGACTTATGTTTTCTATTTCTTTTTAGACTATTTATTTAAACTGTATAATCCTATTCATAAATTGAATAATAACAAACAGCATAATATATTTAAATGCAAAATATTGTTGCAAATAGTCTATTTAACTTATCATAGTTTAGATCGCTAAATTGAGTATTATGCAATAATTTCATTATTTAAAGCACACTTTTACAATAGTCATGGAATTAAGTCAGAGAGGTAGCAAATTATATTTTCGTTGATTCTGACTGAATTCCAAAAACGCAGTTTAGAATGGTTAAACTGTAGCAAAAAGTGAACTGTCATAGCCTAAATAGTAAAGATGAGAACATATATTCTTGCGCTGATAAAAAGTAATAATATTTATAGTCCTCATTGATTTCTCTGAAAAATTATTGTTAATCAACCTTTAATTTTATTATTTTCATTATGAAGTTTTAAAATATTTGTTCTCTGAAAAGAAAATAATTTATTTTTTTTGACACTTGCGAATATAATTTTATAGTAGCGGATATCTAGCTAATTGTTAAATTTCTTACCCACTGCCAAAATGACAAAAACATTTAATTTACTGAGTGTTTGGTCATCAGCCAGTTCCTAAACAATTGTGCATTCTTGCATAGATTTTATTTAAAGAAGATGAAGAAAGCCAACGACTACTTTTCTGTTTATTGTATTTGTAATTTTAATAAATTGAAATTGAGCTGTTAGTCACCCTGTAGACCATGTTGATTTTTATAAACGATCAACGAAAACATTTTGGTTACTACAATTGATCAAATAAGTTTGACGAACTTTTTCGATCAACTAAGTTTAGCGAACGAAAAAAAGGTCGATAGTTTAATACCTATGATACCAAGGTATCATACGTATATAAACGACTACTTTTGACGGAGTTTTTGTTGGTGATCGACCAGCAAATATATAGGATTGATCTCCTATTTTATTCTTACAATTCAAATTACTTAATTTTAGGAAAGTTCAAATAATATTTTATCAACCAAGTTCCGGAATTTTTCTCACAAAGTTCAATTTACTGGTCATAAGTATTTTTGCATTCAATGAAAAAATGATGATGATACAATTCTTATTTCAATAAATATTTTTCCGATTTGTAAAAAAAAGTTGTCAGCAAAAAAAAAATTAAAAAAAAAAAATTCCGCTACGACATAAAGGTAGAAGGTTTAATAAGCAATATCGATTTTTTTTTTCAACTTGAATATTTATTATAGAATTTATAATTTATTTTATTTGAATTATAGTCACCAGTTATTTTAAATACTTTTTATAAATATATAAAATTTGATTTATTCAATTGTTTATTTTAACTAAAAGCAGCTTAAGTTACGTAAAATTAAATTAATGATTTATACTCGTTAATTTGTATTTGTATTTAATCTTGTAACTTTGAGTAACATCATCTTATGATTAGTGTATTTACATCTGAAGCTTCCTCTTCAGCCTGAAATATCAGAACTTGCATTATTAGAAGCTCCAAATCGCTGCAAACGTAATCCTCCTATTTGGAACTAATACGAAACGAAATCCAATTACGCTACTATCATCCCTTTCGATTCACTTTTCAGATCTCGAAACAAACAGTACATCTCCTTCTAACAACCCCCTTTGCATATTCATGAGAGGCAGAACGTCAACCAATATGCGTAGATTTAAAACCCTGATCCGATCCCGAAATGCTTTCTCCAGAAACAGCTTTAGGAAATACATGCTTATCTATAGGGAACTTCGTCTGGCTATGGACGTCTCCAATCCATCAGTTGAGTTATTAAAGGCTGGCTTTGTCTGTGGAATTCTCCTTTATGTCAATTAGGCTTAGGAGGCATTTAAATCCTGGGGAAGTTTGAAGGCATCGTTCAAGTTGGGAGGAAGGGATCAAAGTGGGTTCCTGGAATTGTAGAGATGAACGTTGGATTATCGATTTTGCGTTACATAACAATACAGTTGTTAAGAATAGTTGAACTTGAAGTAAGTAGTTTGAACTTCAAAGATTATTTGTTATTGATTGCTAAATATGTGTTTTGAAATAAAGAGTTTTTGTCAGTTTAGACAGACATAGTTGAATGGAAGGTTTTAAATAAGCTTTAAAATTACTATCGGAAGTTATAGGGGGAAGGGCAACAATAACAATCTGTTCTTACAAAGATTTCAGATCTATTTTGTGCCTATAAATTATATTCCAAAAAAGGTGTTTATTATGAAGATGTTAGTAACTATTAAAAATAGGTTATTAATTAAATTTTCAAAAACATTCAAATAAGCTAAGGAATCATAAAATAATGCGAACAATTTCACGCTTAGTTTTAAAAGTAACAGATTTTAAAAAATAATTCGGAGCCTATCAGGAAAATAGGTCATTTAAGAAAATGCTCACTAGGTAAATCCAACTTCACTAAAAAACGAACCCTATATATTTAAAATTGATCGAAGTAGAAAGCATTTAATAACGCGAACTATATTATTTGAATCAATTATTGCGAATGAAAAATTCAAGGCCAAATTTCTAGGTCAAACACATTTATAACTTGCTTTATAAGTTCTCGTTACATTGCTGAAGCATTTTCGGAGACTTCTGGTAATTAATTTTAACCAGGTCTATCTTTAGCACATGTAATGATTTAGTAGGTTATTTTTTTTAAATAACACACATATTGAAATGAAATACTGTGTTTCAATAAAAGAGACACACTTAATACAGTGATGTGATAGTACCCACTGATTCAAACAACTTTCATTACGTAATGTATTGCCTAAGTTGACACTAGAGGGCGTAAGATGGTTGGAAAAAAATACATACATAATCTTTTCTCGGTTACTACACAATAGGAATGACTTTTTGACGCTAAACCTAACAACATTTATTAATGTAACATTGAACAGCAATTGGACTAGAGCTGCGTTTCTCAAAACTGTGGGCATTAACTAGGGCTCGAATTAGAAAACTAATAACTATAGGAAAACCATAGCATATGCTCCTACTCTCCCACCCCTCATTATTGATTGTTGGCGTTATTTAAATATTAAGAACAATTTTATTTACCGTCTTGATTAAATTTATTGCTAACAAATTATCATTTTTAGTAATTAATGAGTTGTTAAAAATATATTATCATATTTTATGGTATTCATTAAGAACACTGAACAGAATCTTGATTGTTACACAATAATTCAGAATAATTTCTTATGCATTTTGGAAGCCACCAATTTACCTAAAAAAAGGGAGATAAAGAATGTTAATAAGTAGCTGATAGGTTGGTCATTTCGTGAAGCATTGCAGTTACAATACTAAATTATCGTTTCACAGGGTACTGAAACTTTTAAACTAAAACTAAATTTAAATATTGACGTTGGATTGTACAATTCTCAAACCTAATAATAAGATGAAATTACTTTTAAAACTTCCGATGTGGGCAATTCTACCATAATTTTAACTATAAGGTAAGGGAAGCTTTGTAAAAACAAAACGTAACAAAGTAACATAAAATATCTATGTAAATCCTTTTTAATGATTCAAGATTGCTATAAAGTAGTCAGCAGTGATCATTTGTATGGAAATTTTGACTGAACTCCCTCAATAAGTTGAGTTTTGGGAGTCAATTTTCCTTACCGTCCCCATGATGTTTAAATGCCATTAAATTATTTATTAATTAAAATTTGCAATTATTATGTTTATTACTGGTGACCAATAATACTAAGATATAGCAAACATATAATAAACAGTATTGTGAAAGGATTTTTTTCTGTTAGCTTTACTGAAAAGTTACAATTTAAAAACTTATCATATTTTACTCTATTTTTTTGGAAGTTTATAACTATATGCACATATGTAAAATCGGTTGAAGGCACAATTCATTTTAAATATACACTCCGGGCATCGAAAAAAGGTTCTAATTATATCAACACTCAAATTTGAAGGCATTTTTAAAAAGTTTTATAATCATTGACTGTAATGAAAGTGAAGGACGGTAAGGACAATACATGGACTTTTACAATTGAAAAGTAACTACAAATTAAGAATTAGTTAAACATTCAGATTTAAGTGTATTGAAAAAACAAAGTTTCATTCTTAAAATAGCTGTAGAAATTGTTTGTCATAATCCTTAACAGAAACAATGTTGAGATTAGCTGCAGAAGATCCTCAATTCTAGACCAGAATTCTATAATTTTTGTTGCTGGCAGGTTGTGGCGGTTTAAAAAAAAAAAAAAAAAAAAAAGATAAGCAAGCAGTATTCTAGAAGTTATTCAAGGATTTAAAAGTCAAAATTTTGGTAGAATTATCCATGTAAATAATCATTTTTACTAATTAAATTATTTTTTAGAGTTTAGAGTTTTTTAATAATTTTTTTAATTTGCTCTTTAAATGCTTTTTTCATAGTTAATCAAAAGTAAAGTTTCAACTATTTTAAAGTATTCCGTCAATTGTTGAGGGGATATTGTTTTATACTTTTTAGGAACAGTGGGTCGCCATTGATAATTTTTTTTTTTTTTTTTTTTTTTTTTGTGAAAGTGGATCCATAGCTTGGAAAGTTTAGGAACCGCTCTACTAAGAGATGCAGATTGTTTATGAAATATATGCATACATGGGAGCATACTATATAAATGCATACATGGGGTAATATACCCATACTCCAGGGAACTTACAATAAGAATTACGTTTTAACGTTGACGATGCGGAACTTTTTAAACGCGTTAACGTCAATGCGTTTTATTCTAGACTATGCTGATATTAATCAAAATTGTTTGTTTTGATGTGTATTACCACAACAAAGTTTGCCACACTTTTTTAAAACACCCGGTATTTGAGACGCATACTTTCTACTATCCTCTATGTCACTTTTGAAAGAGAACAAATGCTGAAAATCGAATAGCTATTTCGTCGCATATTTTTGAAATCCCAAAATGAGACTTGAACCAATTAGGCTTAAGAAACAATAGCTCCACCAGACAATTTATCACCAAACGGTAAGGCTATAACGGAGTGCCTAATGAATTTACTGATGCATTATTTGCAGTAGAAGGCTTCGTAGTTTTAAGAAAACTAGGTTTATAATGGAAACTAAAGATAAATAATAGTCCGAGAGGCGACTGTATGTTTAGGTACCTAATCGAACATCATTCAAAATTTTTATAGAATGTGGAGAAAATTAAGTACATTACGAATTCACTGGTCTGCCGTGGCAAAAATGGCCGAAACTGGTCAAAAATCGACTTTGAATGAATTGAACTAAATCCGATTGCCAAATATGCCATAACTTGCCAAATAATGAGCATTCTTTTTTATTTGGTAACCCTTCGTTCTTTAATTTTTAATTAAAGAAGGTTGCAGACGATTCAGATACATGGCGACGACTTTCTTGCATCTTTTAAAAATGTGCCAAGTTGGCAATAAATATTACGTCACTAATGTCGTAACCGATATTGCCAATTTGGCTTACTTTTAAAATATGCTAGTTTTCCGACCCAGAAATCAGAAATCGTTTGCTCCCTTCTTCATTGAAAATCAAAGTGCGATTGGTTTACCAGACGAAAAAGTAGGTTAATTTTTTGGCAAGTAATGACATATTTGGCTATCGGATTTAGTTCAACTCATTCAAAGTATATTTTTGATCAGTTTCGGCCATTTTTGCCAGGGCAGACCAGTGGATTCGTAATCTACCAACTTTTCTCCACATTTCATAAAAAATTTAGAATGATGTTCGATGAGGTAACTAAACATGCAGAAGCCTATTTGCCTATAATGAAAAAGGATGCATTATTAGAAAAATATTACTCACAAAGATTTCTATTTGAAAAGCGCATCACTAAATAAACTCCTTTAAACATCCCAATTTTGTATACTTACTAAACGGAACTAGTCCCAATTACAGCCTCGAGTTTCTCCGAGAGGTTCACATACACTACAACCCCAATCACGCTAAAAGTGGATGCAACAATGTTATACGACCATAACAAACTACTATACGAGATAATTGAACGACCCAAACAACAAAACGGTCGTATAACACAGGATAAACGGTCCTATTTTATGCGTATCCTCCTTCTCAGATTCTCGATTCAATAATAGAGAGTCCCTACTACTTTAATAGGGCACTTTGCCCAGTACTGTAGTCCAGTACTAGTGGAAGACAGATTTAGTGGGTCATGAAGGGGTATGACTTTGTAAGCCTAAGTAGCAGATTAGATCGTATCCATCGTTTGATTTAGGAGAGGTTAAAATGAAGGGAAGTGTGGGCAAACAGTGTGGATAGAGTTTACAGTTTACGAGTTTATTCGTTAATGATAAGGGTGTTGGAGGTGGAATGGTTGAGATTAAGTGTTTGTATTTAAGATTTAAAATGTAAGAGTTTAGTGAATGAATAATGCTAATATTTAATGATAGTTTTTTTGTGCATATGTTATAATATTGGTTGTTTTCCGAACAAGACAAAATCACTAAAACAGTGTGGACTCAAAATTAACTCCAAATGAGGTACACTGCGATACAAAATTTAGAGTGATGTAAAAAATACAATTTAAGGTTTTTTTAGGAGTAGATCGAAGTGGTTTTCACAGAAATGCTTTGAATAACCTGAATTTTCTACTAAAAAAGTTATTTTTCCTGTCAATAGATGGCGTTCTTAAAAAGTTCGTTTTCATATCGACAGATGGCGTTTTACACTGAAATCATAACCAGCAACCCTCTACCGACTTATACGCAAAAAAAAAAGTGGCTACAGATCTATCTCGTTGTTAAAGAATGTAATTTATTGAGCCTTTTTGAAAAAACAATATGAATTAAAAAAACAAAAAAAAAAAGTTAAAACCGCATCATGTGAATAAATTGATTTTTGATAATTATTACTCTACCATCCCTATTATATCAACCTCTATAACGAGGATGAATGAAAAACCTTGGCTTTTCAAATAAAGTACTGGGTGATTATTTGTGTGCGCTGTCAGATGTACTGTTGTGCGATGTAAAAATTAGAATTTAAAGATAGTAAAAAAAAAAATTATGTTATTTTTCTATAAATGAATACTCGTATACTGAGCTTCTAGAAAATTAATCTAATATAATTTAATATCAAGGTGCGGTGTGAACGGCAACTCAAGTCATGATTACAAAAACTCGTACGTGGTCTTAGAATTTCTTTGGTCGTGTAAATTGCATTCAGTTTCTATGGAACAAGAACTGTATGGCTTATCAACGACTTTAATGTTCTTTCATACATCTCAAATACTAAGAATTTTATTGCTTTTTAGTTTGGCTTCAGCCCTGTCTGACTTCGGTCATTCAAATATCATCAATATTTTTTAAAAATATGGAAATATATGGATTAGAATGACCTACCTAATGACCTACCTTTATGACCTACCTTTTCCACTGTCAAAGATTTTTAATAGTTTTTTACGGAATTATATATTAGCATACATTGGAAGAGGCTTAGTATTTCCATTGAGGGTTTAGGAAAAACCGCATTTTCTTAGGATCTATTAATTCCAATTCTTTCAAAATATGTTCAGTATTTATTTAAATAATGGCATACCACTTGTTAAAAGTTATAGTTTTTTATTATCTTGATATTAAAGCTTACCTAAACAGATGTTTATTAAAAAAAAAAAATATGTGATTTGTTGAGACATTATTTCTTTAAATACATTTGTCAATATGTAAAAAAAAAAAAAAAAAAAAAAAAAAAAAAAAAATACATACTATGAATATGCGTGAATAGTTTCAAAGTAAAATAGAAGATGGATTTTAAGAAAATATAAAACTTTTTGGTAAACAATCTTTTAAAGATGCAGTTATTAATTTGCTTTTCATCTACTTACCTGCTTTTCCATTTAGCATCATATCAGTAATATAGCATAAAACTTTTTCCATCCTTGCATTTTGCCATCATTTTTCATCCCAGAAATGATGAATCCTATGAACTCCGGACTTCCTTGACACAAAACGGACAGTGGTCGAAATGCTTTTGTACTTTAGTAAAATATCATTTCGATGATAAAATTTGATAGTCAGTATAATCTTTAAATGTGTTCTGAATAAATTTGTTTTATACGGATATTATTAAACACATTTTGCATGGGTGCCGCCCGGGAGGTACAAGGGTGTGTAGATGCCCCCCCCCCCCCCACTGGAATTTGAAAATTAAATGTTAAGTGGTAAGAATCTCTGAACTACAGAGGTATGAAAGGGGTTTAAAAGTATTCAATTGACTAGAAATTTGTTTCATTTATAATTTTACACATCTCATTAGAAAATCCAATTTAAAAATTCATGGTTTGAATTTTTTTTAACCTCAACCTCTAGTGTGTGAGTGATCTGAACACCCCCCCCCCCTCTCCCCCAGAAAATTATTCTTCCGCCGCCTAAGACAACTTCTCCTTTTTTATATAATTAAAAAAATAATAATAATAATAAAAATAAAATCCATTGAAGCAAAATGTTAATGAAATACAAACATTACCACAAGTGCGCTGATAATGCAGCGTATGATACCATAATTTTCATATACTTTTCAATAATTCGGGAAGACTAAAATTATTTACTGTAACAATATATGAGGAGAAATACATAATATATATATTTCCACTATAGAAATCGGAAATTTGAATGTTAAGATGGTTATGTCATAAATGAGCGCTGACATTAAACTATGAATACAAGTACCCAACTTGACATTCCATAAACTCCACAATTAGAGGAACGCCATTCAAACTAAACACATATTTTCCATTCGGCAGCATACACTCTTATCCAATCAACCTTGCACCCTTCCAAATATCCTCGCTCCCCCACTTTCGGCAGATTGGCTTTGAGCATTTCAAACTTTCACCTTTAATCTTGCATGTATTGGCTTTTAAGATTCGACTAAACGCGTGTTCCCGAAGTTTCTCCGAGCCCAAAACCATCCTGGGAACATTCAGGAACATGTTTCAGCGGCCGAGTTCGAAGTGGGAGGGATAATTTATATTGAGATTGTTTCAGTGTTCCCCGTGGAGAGTGGAAGTTTGAAGGAGGAGGAGGAACACTCGGGGATGTGTGTTGTGTTTGAGATGGAGTTTAAGGTGTTCCAGTTGAGAGCGAAACCTTGTTGGATGGGTGTTGAGTTTAGACAGGAAGTCGGATAGTTAGTATCTACTGACGTTTGTGTCAGAATTCTAATGAAGATGCTGTGGTCAAAGATGTATTTTGTATTCTAACGATGAATTTTATCGAGTTTCTACTAAAATTTATTTTGTTAATAAATGAGTTTTGATTTAAAAAAAAAAATGTGTTAGGAAGGTTTGGATATAAGATTGAGATTTTGGGTGGTAAAAATAGAGAGGGTTTTTGGAGATGTTTCTAATATTAACACATTTGTTGGATTCAGTTGTTTTCAGATCATCTGGCACAGTCAGCAACACGCTGAAATATTCGTCATTAGACAAGCCAACTTACATTTACAAACACCCATGCCTAACACGGGACTCGAACGCACAACCTCGCGGTATAATGCTAGCACGCTAACCACTATACCGTTTGGTCGGCACATATTTGTTGGAAGTGTTGGGCATCGCACAAGTGAGTTGGTAAAAAATTTATGTATCTTTTAGTACTCTTTTAATTATATACATATTTTCTATTTTAGTAGACAAAGCGCTATAAAGTGGGGGGGGGGGGGACAAAAATATGTATAAAATATGAGTTTTCATTGATTTAATAATTGTGCGTCTGATATGGACCACTACATTCTTCTAAAATGTACCTTGTCCGATTCACATATTGGACATCTTTCTTAAAGAAATCCAGTGGCATAATTAAAAAAAAAAAACAAAAAAAACAATTACATCGCTTTTAGCTTCAAAACTATTGACAGTTACTGTCTCATTCCCACTTGACTATGTAGAGTAACATTTATTTTAAATGTATTAATCTTCGACAGTAACAATAACTTTCGGTTCTTATGTAATATCTCGTCTATCACGGGCCAACTAGTTCAAATGGGCTGATCTCCTTTGAGGTCCGGTTCAGCTCGGACCATCCATCAGTTACGTGGCGTTCCGGACATTCTTCTGGACAGACCGTTTCGACAAAGGGAATCCGTTTGGCCACTTTTTTGTCTCGCCAACGGTCGACGGGATGTTACATAAATACCTATCTTTCTTATATTTAGTATTTAAATTTTCCAAATATTTAACTGTAAAAAATATTATCTACTTAATGTAGTATGAGGGATGCCTACGAAGGTCGAGAAAAATAAAAAAATAAAAGAGAATTATCTTCATTTAATGATTTTAGGTAGGGTAGTATCCCAAGAACTTTTGAGCAGTTTGGGTTTCAAGACTTACTTGGAAGTGCTGGTTAGTTTCGTTAGTATTTATATAAACCTTAGAAAAGACACAATATCAAACTTAAAACCCAATATCAAAAACAAATTCATATAAAAATAAAAAAAAATTATACACTGCTATTGACTCAGTGAAGAAAAATTCTGATATTAATATTTTATATTTCTCATTCAAGCAATTTTTTGTAGATTACAGGAGGATAAGATACAACTGAAAATTTATTGAATATCAAATTACGAAATGTGTCATATTCTGATAAAAAGTTTCAATGGAAAAATATATATTTAAGAATATTATGTCAACAAAAAGTCATGTCCAACGAATGGCTCTTCAACAAGACATAACACATAGTAAAAAAAAGTCACCTTCCGTGGGGTAGTCACCAAACTTGACACCCCCACAGTTGCCAATAAACAACAGTCTCGTCCCCCGCCCAATAAATTCCCTCAATTACAATAAAGCCTCCACCGTTGGATCCACGATTCCCGTAAACAAGGGGAAATTAAAAGAACCAAGCAGTTCACTCTCAGTGGAACGGAAGAAAACACCCCAGCGGATCCAAGGTTAGAAAGAAGATTAGGGCAAGGGATCGTAGTTTACCCTCCCCCTTTTGAGGAAGATATGCTTAGAGATGTAAAGGTATTTGAGGGGTGATCCAAAAATAACTATAGTATTCACTAGATGGAAGGTGCCGTTTTCAAAGAAATACATAGAAATACATAAATTATATTTTTAATCAATATATGCAGCTTTAACCCTTAAATGCATATTGTTGCCAATTGTCTACATTATTTAAAAACATAGCGATGGAGATCTGCATCGTACGTTTAAAACCTCATATGTCTTCATGTAGCAATCTTTACATACTATTTATTTATTTATTTATTTATTACATTTTAATTTTACCAAAACTATTTTATCGTTTCCGAACTCAACTAGAATCTCGGACAGTTTATTTCTTTATCTGTAAAATTTTTTATTGTTGGAGGCACTGATGGCTGAGTAGAATTTCATTTCGGCGGCATCGGTACCCTTAAATGCATATTATTGCTATTTGTCTACATTATTTAAAAACATAGCGATGGAGATCTACATCGTACGTTTAAAACCTCATATGTCTTCATGTAGCAACCTTAGCATACTATTTATTTATTTATTTTACCGAAACTATTTTATCGTTTTCGAACACAACACACAACTTGAATCTTGGACAGTTTTTTTCTTTATCTGTGACAGTTTTTATTGATGGAGGAGCTGATGGCTGAGTACAATTTCATTTCGGCACGAATTACGATAATTTATATAAAAAGTTATAAAAACACCCAGGAAAAATTGCTTTCGATTAGAAATAAGGTAATTGTAACGAAAAATATTCATGTTTTTACATATAATGATAAATGTATGCAAAAAAAAAAAAAAAAAAAAAAAAATGTAGATTTTTTTGTGATGTAAAATGCATCTAAATGCAAAATTTATACTTTTTTTTCTTTTTGTATTTTTCTCTTTTCCTACACCCATTTCCCGGTTGTTTTCAAATTTTATTTGATAAAAATAAATATTCATGCAATTAAGGGTTAAATCGAAATGTAATGATTAGAAGATAATAATAATAAGTATTAGAAGATGATCCCATTCACGAGTAGGAAAGTAAAGTTTCCAAAGAAATAAAAATAATTTGTATAAAAAATTAATTTCGTTTTTAATCAGCAAATGCCTTTTTAGATCAAATTATTATGATTGGATCTTAATAATAATTATTAGAAGATGATAGAAATCACTAGAAGTTAGCTGCAGTTCCATAGAAATAGAAAAAAAAATAAGTGTTTCTTTTATACATAATATTTTTTTTTTATCAACAGATATCGCTTTATAACAGAAGTTAAGGACTGGAAAATAATAATGACCATTAGAGATAATAATCAAATTATAGAAGTTGTAAAATTTTGTAAAAGTAAATGTGTTATAAATATACGAAAAGTATTTAAAATAAATATTGTTACTTGATGTACAAAGTGGTACACAAATCCTTAACACATTTTAAAATGAAAAATACATATTTTCATCGGATTAACGTGCATGAGTGAATAGTGAGGACTGATACGTTTTTTAAAAAAAAATATTGAAGTTTTAAACTCAAATGTCGATATTTAAATTTTTAGGTTATAGTACAACACCATCGGTGGGAAATGATTTTAGACAAAAAGAGGAAGAATTTATACATACTGAAGTTATAGGTAACGCCATATATGTATAAATGTATGAACTGAACTATGTATTGAACTAATTTTTATGTGTTACAAACACACCGCATGAAGTAATTAACATTAAACAGCGCTATCTTACTGCAATTTGTTAATTTGTTTTTTATTGTTAAAATGGACCAAAAGAATTTAGTCCTTGCATCTTGAAAATAATTAAGGAACTTGCGGTAAAAACATTCGGTGGCTTACCATGAGAGTTTGTTATACATTACGAGAAAAAGTCTCGATACCAATAATAATATTATTCCTGTGGCTTAAGAAAGAATTAGGATAGGAGTAGGAGACAAACTTATATCATCTTTACTAACCTTTATACTGATCCCCCTCCACCCAGGTTTAGGATTCTATTATCTCACCCAACCCCTGCTACTAAACTCGATTCTATCAAATCATGTCCTTTAGAGTCCCCAGGGAAAGAGACATATAAAATAAAGCTCGTCTCCCTGTTCTTCATAACTCAGTGCTTACTGTAGCTCACCAACCCTAAGGTTAGATGACAAAATGGTACGATGTCTCGTAACATCTCCTCATCTTGACTCAGCAGAAGAAACTTGAAAGTTTTAGTTTATTCCGCGAATTTTTACAAGTATATCAGGAATCCTGCAGATAAATGTCCAGTGGTAACAGTTGTGTTAAATGTTTTAAATTAATAAGGAAGAATAGTTTCAATAGTGTGAATAGTGTAGCTGTGAAATTCCTTCGGCAGATGCAATGGTTATGTTTTTATAGACTCATGTGTATTTATTAATCTAACTTAAATTTAGAAATATTTATTCTTATTTTAGAAAGAAAATATAAATTTTAAAGAGTATGTTTAAAATGTTTCAAAAACAGATAACATGCAAGCATAGAATAAAAAATATACACAGAATATTTAATATTCTGTAGTTTAGGGTTACAGATAAACAGATAGCAGTCGCAGGTTGGTTGGTAAGTACGCTCGATGACCTATTTGCATATATAGTGACTGCTGAAGAGGCCGGGATCTACAGCTTAATGCGGATTCCGAACCACAACGAACCACCTTGCTTAACCCATGATTCGAAACCGGCACCTTTGGCACGCGAGGTCAGAGCACAAACTTCACAGCCATCATGTGGACTTTGCAATATCAGAACCCTGACAAAATGTTGTTTCCGGACTGTCAATAAATGTGTCTTTTTAACGCCTCTACCCACACGACACTGATCTGATGAGGCGTATAAGAACTTTACATCATAAAATGAAAGTTATTCATGTATAATTAAGATTAAATTATTTAAATTTCTATTTAGTAACTGCGTATGTGTGTGAAGAGCTCTGCGTCCATCCCTGTACATACACGGCCCACCTAATGGCTGTGTAATTATCACACTAACCTCTCATGCCAAAGGTTCCAGGTTCGAATCCTAAGTTAGGCATGGATGTTCGTTGTTGTGTGGAATCAATGTTAAGCTGTAAGTCCCGGCCTGATTAGTCATCAATGTGCATTAAAATAGATATTTGAGCGTCAAACCAAATCAAAAAGTGTACATATAAGCGTACAGTGTCGATCTTTATACAGTAAAACTTCATTTCGAGTTTGTAATAGAGTGGTTTCATAATTATTTCTTATATCCATATGTTTTATGTGTGCTACGTTATTCATAGAACGAAGGTTAGTGGATATCTTCTTCAAACAGCAAATTATTTTAGAGCAAACTAAGTTATTATTCATAATGATATTGGGCCGACCAAACGGTATAGTGGTTAGCGTGCTAGCTTCTAGATCGCGAGGTTGAGGGTTCGAGTCTCGTGTTAGGCATGGATGTTTGTAAATGTATGTTGGCTTGTCTAATGATGAATGTTTCGGCGCATTATAGCAATCGTGTTGCTGACGGTGCCAGATAATCTGAAAACAACCAACATAATGATATTGGCATTCATATTGCTTGCGATAGGCGGCGGAAACAGGAGTTATGGGAAGATTGACCTATTTGTGCCGAAACTCAAGCATCATTCCAAAACAAACTATTAAAAAAAAAAAAAAAAAAACTTGTCAAAACCACCACAAAACATATTTTTAACCCCTCTCCCCCTTTCTTAAAACACTATATTTCAATTTTAAATCACTGCATCAACATTTCAAAATATCCAGTATGTTTTCCCCAGAACCGGGCGAGATTGGCCAAGATTCATGACAACGGCCAGTCTACAACGGCCCACATCAGGATTGATCAGCGAATTTGTTCTACTGGGATCATTGCCGAAAATTGAAAAGTTGAATTAATGTAAGTAATGATGTAAACAAATCATGGACATCTTCTTCTATTAATCAAAACAAGTAGCTAGGTACCTGAACTATTCTTGGAAAATACATGATCATATATTTACTTTGATGCTTTTATTTATTGATGTTATTTTGCGACGTAATCTTCGTGAAGAGAGCTAAAATGTATGAGAGAACCGTTTTTGCCTATAAACCTTGATCTAACCATAGCAGCATGTGCTCCCCTCCTACAAGCTGTAACTACACAAATAGAGGGGTCCACTTAATTCTGTTGGGAGGGGTGCAGTAGTTGCCCCTTTTATGATCATTTTTATAGCTAGATCTAATTAATCTTCACTTTTATGACGTAGTTAGTTTAGGGTGTGATGTGGATGTAGGGAGCTGATAGAAACTTTATTTCTTGTGAAGGGGGCTTGATAGTGAATTTAGTGCTAATTTCTTCTGTTAAAATTTCATTAGCACTCGATTAAGTTTTAATGAACTTTTGAATTCAATATGTACGCTTGAATGTCTATTTTTTTATTGGTAGATTTCCTTAAAGAACTTGAGTTCTGCCTTATAATCGAATAAAAGATTCTCATTAAGGCATATGTATAGGTTTCAAATCGCAAAAATCGGTGAAGATTTGAGAGGCCTCAAAAACAAAATAAAAACAGCACAAAAGAAGGCTGGTTGGTTGTATTCAGATTATCTGGCGCCGTCAGTAACACGAGGGCTATAATGCGCCTAAACATTAAGTCATTAGACAAGCCAACATACATTTACAAACACCCATGCCAACACGGGACTCGAAACCGCAACCTCGCAGTCTAGAGGATAGCACGCTAACCACTATACCGTTTGGTCGGCTACAAAAGAAGAAAACCTATTATGAAGGAGCATACTAAAATACAAATATATAATAATAAATATAATAATAACAGTTTTTATATTAAAATGCTCTTGTAAAAGTTTTTCTCAGAATGTAGTTTCTTCAATTTTGCATTTCATTCAATTAGTAATAACTCCAGTTTATATATTTTTTTATTTTGATTTTTGCAATAAAATTTGCATAAATTGGTGAATGTTTTGAATCTAAATACTAAGTGATTGGTAAATAAATATTTTTAAATAGAATTTTTATTTTGATTTTTGCAATAAAATTTGCATAAATTGTTGAATGTTTTGAATCTAAATACTAAGTGATTGGTAAATAAATATTTTTTAAATAAAATTTTGATTTTGATTTTTGCAATAAAATTTGCATAAATTGTTGAATGTTTTGAATCTAAATACTAAGTGATTGGTAAATAAATATTTTTTAAATAAAATTTTGATTTTGATTTTTGCAATAAAATTTGCATAAATTGTTGAATGTTTTGAATCTAAATACTAAGTGATTGGTAAATAAATATTTTTTAAATAAAATTTTAAAGATGAGATTTTTTAAAAAAATAATGGATTTTTCTCATACATTTAGTTAAACTAAGATATCACAAAATATACACACTGTATAATTCTGTTAATAAGGTCAAAACAGAGCAGAGCATTCCGCATTATTGAACTCCAATATTGTATCTGTGGGTGAATTAATTTTCTTGTCATGACCGTTCAAAATAAGAATAATTAATTTATTAAATGTTAATTAATTATTAAAATTGAAGAAATTTTAAACAAATTTTCATTGAAAACAGTTTAACAAATAATATACTTTTCAATGAGCAATGGTCTAATTTTGAAATTAAAATTAAATAAAAAAAAATGCCCAAGCCTATACGTACACCTTAAATTGGATGTTAAAAATTAATTACATAGTTTATAAAACGCATGTATTAATAAAACTGGTTTGTTGCTTAAAAAGATCAATTTAGATTTCGTATTTTTTTTTGTATTGGTAGATTCATGTAAAGAACTTGAAGACCGTTGTAGAATCGGATATAAGTTTCCATCGACAAATAAACTGATTGTTAAATATCAGTTTCATAAGTTTTTAAGAAGTATATATTATCAAACTGCATTATAGTTTAAAAATACATATTTTGAAGTATTCGTCATATTCATAATTAATTTTTTCATAGCTTTAAATTTCCTACTAGTTTGAATGGAAATTGATGTTTATCTGATATTAGTGCAATATATATGTAATAAAAAAATTCCCTCAATATAAATATAAAGATAGAAATAAAAGATTAATAACAATTCGTAAAAAAATCGATTTAGTTTAATTTACATCAAAGCTATAAGCTCAAAGAAATTAATGGTATAAACGCATATCGCTCTATCACAATTATGCTCAAAAGTTTACTCAATATAAATATATAAAAAAAGATTACCAACGATTTATAAACTACTTTCTATTTACATTATTTCACTTTCTATTTACATTTTTTCCCCCAAAATTTATAAGTAGTTGGAAGACATTAATTAAATATTCACTGGTCTTATTATTTGCCATCTACGAACCCAATAAAAGATCCTTTTGCTGAAATATTTTTTTTAAATGTCTAGGAAACTATCCCTTTAAATTAATGTAAATTCTTTTAATTTATTTAAAAGCCTTTTATTATTTAGTTTCCAAACAAGTTAACTTTGTATTAACTTAACAACACCGAAAAAGTACTTTTTAACTTTAATGCCAATAAACCGTAACGTCAATTCAAATAATACAACAAAGTAAATAATTTCTACAGCATAAAAGCGAAATATGTTTTTTCCTCATTCCACTGTAGTCCATGAATTATTAAATAATCTCTTCCGTCTACATTAAACATAATTAAAAAAAAAAAAAAAACTTTCGAAATAATTGTGTGTGACAGATTAATTGCGATTCAGTAATCCTTTATTTCTTATTTAAACATTTATCTACTCTTTAATTGTGAATTATTTACCATACCGTATTTTGTGGTCCTTCTGGAATTTGCATCTGCGGGCTTGATATGCAGAAAGTAAACATTGTAATTACACGGATTTGAGCTGTAACATTTATTATATATAACTTAATTAGGTAAACCATTGACAAATTAGGGGGGGGGAGGGTAGGAAGGCTCTATCTAGTCCATGTTAAAAAGGCCTTTTTATGTACCTTTTTTTTAGAAACTACTCATAGCATTGGTTAAAAATTTTGTAGAGCCAATATTAAAACACTTTTACATAGACTGACCAATGCTTTTGTAAAAATAACATTTTGTTTAGGATTTATGATGTTTTGAAATTTTTTTATAAAATTTTCTAAAAAAACATGGTTAGGAATTATTTTTAAAAAATCTAATGAACATTTCTGTAAAAGCATATGTATGTTTGTGTAAATATATAATATGTACCAGGGAAAAAATTTCACTGCAAAATATTGAGTAGACCCTGAGAAATTGTACATTTGTATGAAAAAATAGCATTTTGAGAAAACAGAGTTCAAAGTACAAAACAGACAGTATTTTTTCAGTGATGTTATTTTTTTGATAAATATTTTAAATAATTCGGATGAGAGCATTGCCCACCTATTTAAACCATTTCGTAGGTAACATTTCAAATATTATGATGCGCTAAAAACCTCAAAATGAATTCTGAGAAAAAATTATTTTGCCATCCGACCCCCTTCCCCCCCCCCCCCCTTAAAAATAAATAGCACTAAAATTGACAAGGTCTGATAGCACATACCGCTTCTATTTTTCTTGATTAGTTCTAGTCATGTAAACGAAATCCATATTTAAGGGATATTGGAAGAAAAGGTATTTTATCTTTTAACTATACTTGGTTTTTTTTTTTTTTTTTTTTTTTTTTTTTTCTACACTTTACAAGTGTTAAAAAATCAACACATCTGCATAAAAAAGTTTTTTTTTCATTTGATGATATTCAATTTATTAAAATTTAATTTTCTAAGTAGGGTCTATTTGCACGAGGCATAACCGAAGTTTTAATTTATTTAAATTTTTAATTTTAAGGGTTCTGTTTACTTTGGATGCATGGAAAAAAACCGCTATTTTCATTATTTATTTTTTAAGAACTGTTATGTTTATTGATGTGACACTTGTTAGGCTTATCAAAAACATTCGTAAATTACTGAACAAAAAAAATTAATTTTAAACACTTTCTTAGTGGGAAAATGCCAAGTAAACAGAAGTCCTCAAAAAGTTTCGCTGATGAAAAAATCTCAGAAAATACTGAACTGATCCTTATGAAATTTTAATCACATATTCTGTACACTTATCGCTATTTGCCGTACCAGAATTATTGCAAAATTTTAATTATTATTATTATTTTTTATTTTTTGGCAAAAAACATGCAAAAATGTTAAGTCTAACACGCTTTATATGAATAAGCATAAAAGTATTCTTAAAAAAATTAATAAAAATAGCGTTTTTTCATGCATTCAAAGTAGACAGTGCCTTTAATTACAAATGAAACACCTTTACAGCAAGGAATCCAACAAAATTCTACTATAACAGTAATATAAATTTCACTGCAAAGATTCTAATATAATTCTAAATTTAACTGAAATAGCAGCTAAATATAACTGTTATAGTTTTTCACAGAATTTTTGTGTTGAAAATATTTATTATCTACTTTTTATACAAACATCGAGATTCAAAATTAATCATTATATGGATATTTAGATCCAGTAGGTTCTCTGTGCTCTATATTTATGTATGGTGAAAAAAAAAACACTCATAAAAGCTAGTTTCTCACAAATCAAGTTTGAAATTTTGGGTAGTGATCTCTTAACACTGAGTATCTTCATAACAATGCACATGGTTTAAAAAGTAGTTTTATTATGATAAATAACAAAATGTTTAAGCTACCAAGATCGTGAATAGTTTAGAGTTAAAAAAAACACACAATGGACAATTCCCGCATTTTTAAAATTTTTTTTTATTCAATTTTAAATGTTTCGAAAAGGCCATAAACACAAAAATTTCTACTCAATGGGCTTTTTCTTTTTTTTAATTTGCGATCAAAATTACCTTGTTAGAGGTTGGCGGAAAACGACTCATTTCGTTGGCATTGAACGTGACGAGACGGCTTCGCAAACATCTTGGCTTGAAATGCAGCAGCGGAAACCAGATTTGCAAGTTTCTCATAAATCACGCCAACCTGTACGGAATGTGGCAATGGTCTACCAACGCCAACTTTTTTAACGCTAACTATTTGGCAGAAACATCGAAACGCTAGAGACTCTTTACGTCACGAATTTTGTTTACTGTTTTGATCGGACTGGTTTTGGCTCGGTTTTGGGGCATTTTCTTTTCTTAATATTTAAATAACTAATTTTTAAAAATAACTTTTATTTAAATATTTGGATTCAGAAAGAAATTCTTTATAAATATGTACTAATTTCACTCGTTTTTAAAAAATGCGGGAATTGTCAACTGTTGTTTTCACAAAATTTACCAATTTCCATAATGTACTGGTATAGTTCAGTGTATTTCCAATAAGTCAGAATAATTCATTGAATTTGACTTTTAAATAAATTGCTACTAACTGGGATATTATAAATTAAATCCTTGCATAAAATTAAAATTCCATACTGCCATGATTTAAAATCTGTTTAATTCAATGAGCTAAATCTGACATGAGCATGATGTATTTCTACTACTACGATACAAAATCTATTATAATGGACTAACCAGGCCCATCTGCCACAAAGACATAGTTTTCAATACATTGAGCACTAAGCATTAAATAATAACCAGGAATCGTTTTTCGCAGAAGAATATAAATGGCATTCCCTTCTCCAGGTTCTTATTGCCAGTGGAAATTGATGCTGTATTGGCAGATTCAGAAACACAGTGGCGGAGTAAAAAAAGAAAAAAAAGTCTAAGAACAAAAAATCTCAACTTTCGCACAATAAACTTACAGCTTCTGCTTTTCAATTTCACTCCCCCCCAAGGGGAATTCCCCCCCTCTCTTTCTGAGGTGTCAGCAACTTTCATGAATAAATGCGCTATAAATAACCATCAGAGTGTCTGCGGAAGTAAAACTCTCAAACCCATTCCCTTCCAGCCTACGGATCATTGGGTAGCAATGTCCTGGCCGTGAGAAATGGCGGAACAATGGGTACGCGATGGAAAACCGAGGGAACATTTGAATTTATTTCCAATTTACCAATTTGGCGGAATTGTCAGATGGATGCGCAGTTTCTGTCAGTTGCTGCCCGGATGAATTGGCAGCCCTGCAAATGAGATTAGACGTTGGCGGGAATTTCGCAATGAAAGAATAAAGCAAGAGATTGTCACTTTAGGTTTTTTGGCGGGGACGCGTAGCTTTTACTTTTTAGCTACAGATTGGGGTAGTAAGATTGTAATATCTAAGACCTGAGGAAGTGAATTTCGGGTGGGATTTCCAATTGCTATTTCTCTTTTAGGTTCGAAAGATCTCTTCCAAAAGACTGGAATTTGACTTAGATTTGATATCAAGTAATATATGACTCTAGTAAATTAAATACTGTTACTGTGAATATCTGTAAGCACACTTAACGGGCTGTCTTGAATAATAAACCACCACTGAAAACTTAATGTAGTCTGAAAGATCTATTTCCTGTACTGAAGTCTAAAGGGTATTAAATGCAATATTAAAATGTCCTATTGAATTCTAAATAGTCATTTGTACTGAAAATTAGTTAATTATTCTAGCATTTTACTGCTTCATATTTATTGAACGTGAAATGTACCCTGGGATTATAAGTAAAGATCTTTATGACATTAAAAATTCCTAATTATGACATTAAAAATTTCCTAAATTTTACCACGAATGCGTTACAAGCACAACATTAAATTCACAAAGTATATCCCTTCATGATTGCCATTAAGATTCAAAATATTATAAGGAATATAACTATTCCGTGAAAATTTAATACCCTGAACCGCTCTCTTCTCCATTATGAATAATAACTCAGGGGAATTCGATATACCACGAGTATCCAATGCACTCCATGAGAATACAGATTTTCATCCTTGAAGACAACATTAAGTCGTAATAAATTTAATGCTCTTCATTAACTGCAGACCAACACTTATCATCGTATCACCATCACTATTTTGCTAAAGTCTACAAAGATAAGACTACACAACAATATTCCGTCAAACTTGCATTAAGGATAAGGAAAGTTATTGGCATCGTTTGAGCGTAAGAATCTGATTATTTATCCCCCCCCCCCCCTCCAACTTCCAATGACAACCTGATCGTAAACCAAAGCATTATCGGAATCCGCCATCAAATTTAGGTCTTATTTTTACAACCGCCACGCGCAATCTACTTAATTTCGGCCCTGCCATGGCACCGGTGTAATAAAGTAGCCCCTTGCAACAATACGCGGCAATAAAGTAGTCCCCACCGCTGCAATCGTAAAAAGATGTTGTGACGTCATGAAGTATGGTCCGCTGGTCTGATTGAGGAAATGTAGCTTATTCTATATGATTATTTCTTACAATATTGCTGATCAATAATTGTTGCAAACTCGGTTGTACTGGGTTATTAAATAAGTAGGCAACTATCAAAATTAATTTGTTCTGTGAAATACTTAAGAAAATCAAGAAGAAATTATCTTAAGCAATGGACAATTCCCACATTTTTAAATTTTTTTTAATTCAATTGTAAATGTTTCGAAAAGGCCATAAACACAAACATTTCTGCTCAATGCGCTTTTTTCTCTCTCTTTAATTTACAATCAAAGTTCCGTTGTTAGACGTTGGCGAGAAAACGATTCACTCGGCTAGAATTGAATGTGACGTGCTTCCCAAACATTTTGGCTTGAAATGCGGTAGCGGAAACCAGTTTCGCAAGTTCTTTGCAAATCACTCAAACCTGTAAGGGATATGGCAATGGCAAAATATTTCAACGCTAACTATTTGGCAGAAACCTTACAATAACCCTAGAAATGATAGGAATTCTTGACGTCATGGATTTTGTTGAATGTTTTGATCGGACTGGTTTTGGCTCAGTTTTGGAGCATTTTCTTTTCTTAATATTTAAATAACTAATTTTGTTAAAGAGCTTTTGTTTAAATATTTGGAATCAGAAAGAAATTCCTTATAACTATAAACTAATTTCACTCGTTTTTAAAAAATGCGGGAATTGTCCATTGCAAAAATGTAAACATTGAATTTCATCCTACATAACTACATTAAAAAAAAATGTATTTTCAAGTACACTACTGTTCTTTATGACGTACTATTTGAATTATTATTTTTTTCATATACATTTTTCACGCTGGCTAACATGTTGTGAAAATATCAAATTGAATTTCCTATATCTTATTTCAAACAAATTATTTCACCCTCACAGATAAATCATCCAAAAGCAAACCAAAATAAAAATCCAATCGATTTCCCTTTTCAACGATAATAATACGAAAATAAATTTCAATTTCCAATTGCGATTCCCATGCTTATCACCCCAAAACCCACACCCAATTTTAAATAATATCACCAAAGATAACTGCTTCCGCAAAAGACTAACAAAGTGTGCGAATTCACACGAATCGCCAATGAGCTACTTTCGTCATCTTTAATACCGATTCATAAAGAGCTTCCCTGCCAATTTCCTCTCGGCTCCTACCAAATCCACATCTAAGGCTTAAAGATAAAATAGTCGTACCTCCAAAATTTTTCTATTCCCCCTTTCCCTTCAAAATTCACATCACAAGAAGATCATCCCAATGGTAAACTAGTATTAGCCATGCATCTATGACGTCACTTGGAGTCCAGGAAAATGTAATTTTAATAATAATTCGATTGAAAAGCATGAGGGAACGATTTCTTTTGCTTATTGATGCCAAGTAGGGAGGAAATGAAAATTATGAGATATTTACCTCCTTTATAGGCTAACCGAGATTCACGATCACCTTTAATAGCAGCAATATCAATAAATGCCCAATCTCGATTGTCAACTCCCGACTCCTGATTTCGGAGTAATTCCCAGCTCTCTGCGAAATAAAAAAAATAAATAAAAAAAACAAAAAAAAACATAGATAATAAAAAAAAAAAAAAAGGTAATCTTCATTACCGGGGGAGAGGAAAAGTAATTTTCCCAAATCGAGTTCTTTAAAGAGGAGGAAACGGGGGAATAATAATAAAAGAAAGAAGGAAAAAAAAACAACAGGAAATGGTATCTCCAGTTTCCACTGCAATTCTGCTTAAATTCCAGGAGTGATCCTGGAAGCGAAATAAGAAACAAAGCTAATATACTGGACTGGCAGAAACGAAAAAAGCAAAAAGGTGCAATAGCCTAATCCCGCTGCTGTCTGTCAGATGGACTAACAGGACTTTTGGTTGGACAAGGCGGTGGGCTGTCTGTTCGCCAAGCTGTGATTAATGCCTCAGTTGACGACGGAAGGACTTCTAATCTTGGCGTGAACCAATCACATCCGCTGTTAGGAAAGCCCAATTGTACGAAGAAGATTCAATAAGATTAGCGATTGTTGGTGTGAAAGTGGCCAGAGTCAGAGGGTCGTTTGGGTTTTGAAGGAAATTTACTCAGTGACATTGATCAGGTTTTGCAATGCGTGCCTTAATGGAGAAAATAGTATTTTTTTAAAAATGAGATGGTGTTAAGTTAGGTATATATTTTCTATAACATTAATTGCTATTATTTGAAGTGGGGGGGAGGGGAGTGTGTATATTTAGAAGATATTACAAAGAAGCTATTGTTTTCGTTCAAATATTGAATTGACAAAAATCATAATTTTATTTCCTACAAAAATATAAATTAATATTTATGCATTAATTTGTGTTCAATAGAACAATTTAAACACTGTATTATTATTCTTTTTCCAGCAAATTTTTCACATTTTCTACTTTGTGTTTTATTTTCAGATTTAAGATAGGTACAAATGTGTGTGTGTGTAGATAAATTAACAATACAATGTTCAATTTTGATTTTTTTTTCAATAATTATATATGCTAGAGGAAAAGCATACATTTGACTCTAACTTTGATAACGTTTACTCCACAAAGAGGAAAATCTGAATGTCGATACTTTCGAACGAGTAGAAGTCTTTTAAATGAGGAATGAGCTAAAAGCCATTATTAACTATATAGGGTATAGGGTATTTCTAGTTGCGGGTTAGAATGATGAAATTTACCATACTGGTAGATATAATAACAGAAGGGTAAAGTGTAAATCGCGAATCTCGCATGAGGGAAACCTAAAAGGAAAGATGAGGGACGAAATAAATATCCTTAATAATGTTACGAATTTCTGTGTATTTGTAAATATTTCGTAGTATTAATTATGTAAAAAGAAAAATTTAGGTACATTTCGCATAAGGCAGTGCAAGAGTTTGTCTTTACTTCGCTTTCCTGCAATGCTACTCTTAATGCTTGAAAACGAGTTTTACAGGGATAATGCTGGAAAACTAGTTTTACAAGGAGAAGGCCATTTAACATTATGGTTAATGGCAATCTCGCCACCTTGGAGAGATAGATCAAAGTTGGCGACGGTTTTGGCGACTAATTTTGGTCGCCAAATTTGGCGAGAAATTGCCAAATGGCGCCAATCCTTTTGCCATTTGGCGACATTTTCGGTCTTCATGTACCTGTATAGGGCTTTTCGACTGCGATCTGAAAAATTCTCCAAATTTCTATCTCTAGAAGATTCGCGAAGGATTAGCTTTCCTATATAAGGCCAAGAGAGTAGATGATCGAGTGAGTGAGTTGGTTATCTCTCAGCGAGAATTCAGAGTAGCTCCGAAAGTGAACTGTATTGCATTGTCTTTTGCTTTGATTTTAACAGTTGTGTATCTAGTTTTTAACTGCTGTTTGTGCTCCATTGTTGTGTAAAGAGATGTATTGAGTCTATTAGATAGGAAAGTTCTGGAGTTCTAAATGAATTTGCTAAGAGTTATATCGGAATAAATGTCTTCAAGTTTTAATCTACTTTGGCTTCAAGTCTTTCGAACCCAGCCACGCAACAATATAAATTTTTATCCTTCTGACACCAGCAAAAATGGCATCTGTATATAAAGATAGATTTTTCCTTTTGCCTATTTTGTGGGGGTGGGGTGACTCTCAATGTCCATGTGTAAAAAAAATTGTGAGCATCAAATTTCAACCTTAGTATTTTTAATAGGCAACTCTCCATACGAGTGAGACCAATAGAATTATCTATGGACAAAGATAAAATGTAATCAATAGAGAATTAGTCTCTGAATTTGTTTTCTTTTGAAGGTAGGTGGTAATCTTTGGTAAATGAGATTGAATCTACTCTCAAGAGGTTTGGAAACTCAGCATCGAAGAATACTTGTTTTTGTTTTAATGTAAGTTGTACACGTGACCGAAGTACAATTGGTCTGTACTCAAGTTGCAGAACCCTTTAGAGAGAAACTTAATTAAGAACAGAACTCTTTAGTCCTCCTTAGTGATATGTTGTAATCTGCATAGGCGAACCTCAATTTCCGATTCCATTACATACCAACCCCTATCCCACAGCACTCAATCGGATTTCAAACAAACACGAATTCAATTCAATCTCACCACATTCACATCCAATCACAGCGCTCTAGACCTTTTCACTGAAGAAAAAACGGATCAAAAGCGAAAAGAGGAAAACCGAATCTATATATATACACATACATACAACACAGAAAAATCCCCAATCCCTAGAATTGAACGAAATGCAATTGGGCGCAGCTGCTAACCAATCGCACTAAAGAGTCGCCCAGTCAGCAGTTACGTACAGGAATGACAGACCAAAGCCCCATCCACTGTTGACGTCCTTGCGTCTATCAACAGGACTTCTTCTTAAGGTCCACCATCCAATTAAAGGGAAGGAGTGGGGGAAAAGAAAGAAATTCTTAAGGTCCCTATCGCCTCTACTTTCCTCCATTTTGTGTCGTAGTTTCTTCTGGCTGTCGTTGAACTTTTCTGATGTTGCGGGAGGAATTGCTGGAAAAGGTGATAAGGGTTAGAAGACCTATTGAAGGTGTGTCGTTAGGAGGAGATTGGATTTTCGGACTTGGAGGGTTTAGGTTTAAGGTTGCTGTCGTGTAGATAAATAAATATTCTTATTTAAATTAATGAATTAATCGGATGTTTATATTTGCAAGTAATGTAAGCACACAGATGCGTACCTTAATTTGAAAGTAACAATATTATTGAAAAAACAATATTTTAGGAATATTTCAGAGTAAACGGTGCAGTTTTCACAAAAGTAAGCAGAAAAAGAAATGGATCCCTAAAGGAAACTTGATTGGTTTCTTCGTCATCAGATGGCACTGCAGGATCTGTGAGCAACTATCCACTATTATTTATATCGGCTTTGAAATGCTAATCATTAATTCATTAATACAATGTAAAGTGCCATCTGTTGGCAAAGGAAAAGATTTGCACAAGGCAACTGAACCTATCGAAGGTAAAAAAAATATAAATAATAAATACATATATATATATATATACTTCTCAAATAACCCTGGGTGGTATCTTCGTGATATATAACAACACCTTTTGATTATGAGAAAACCAACTACTCGTTTTTTTTTTTTTTTAATATTTATTATTATTATTATTATTATTATTTTCCCTTCTTCTTTACATTACTGTGAAAATTCCGTCATCTTACTCTTAAACGTTTAAGGACTATCATATTTTCAATGTCCTACTATTTTTATTCATCCTATATAAACCAAGATGGTCATTACGTCGTTCTATTTGAAAACAAATGAAATATGAGTTGTATTCAAATATATTAGAATGACATGTTAATGAATATAAGGAAATAAATTGATAATAGTTTATAATCAAAAATTTACTATTCAGTAGCATTATTTATTATTAAAGTGTGTTACTTATTATAAAAGAGAATATTGAGCACTTAATGCATCGAACGATTTTGAATGATTAATATGGGGTGGACATAAATAAGTTTGGCTAGAAGAAGAATTTAGTGAGCTTTCTAAACCAATAAACTAAACCATTTACTATTAATAAATTGATAATAGTTTATAATCAAAAATTTACTATTCAGTAGCATTATTTATTATTAAAGTGTGTTACTTATTATAAAAGAGAATATTGAGCACTTAATGCATCGAACGATTTTGAATGATTAATATGGGGTGGACATAAATAAGTTTGGCTAGAAGAAGAATTTAGTGAGCTTTCTAAACCAATAAACTAAACCATTTACTGCAGAATACAGCTTCTTGAATTCCAATGCCAATTCAATTTTTATGTCATCTATTTCTTCTGTATTGAGTTGTTAAGAAATCAAGTTTGTAAGGGATTCAAATTAGAGTTTTCAAATGTTGTTCTACATATATGCAACACTGGATTTTAAGAGAACCATATAATGGGGTTTTTGATACAATGCCAAAAAATTCCGTATAAATAATTAATCAAGTAATTTTTACTTATTGGCAATTACAAGGAATGACAAGAACCATTTTGTATAATTAAATGGGTGTCAGAAAGAGGCATCGTTAGTATGTTTTGAATGGACACCTGAAAGAACGTTTCATCGAATTCTGAAAGAAAGCTGAAATAAATTGATCCGTTGCAGTTAAAGTACAGAAATATACAGTATTATTTAAATATGAAGTGTAAAAGACCAAGGAAGAAGAATTATTTAAGTACCTTTGAAATGATTTAGGAAAAACGCAACATAAAGCTTTGAAAAAGTTTCGAAATATGTAAACAAACTAATATTTTCTTTTAAGTTTACCATCAATCGTCCCGTTGATAACAATGGGTTATTACTACAAATATGCATACAAAAAGTACTATTTGCTGAGTTATTACAAGTGATCTTAAACTTTTATTTCCCTTTGATCTTAATATTAGTTTTGAATAATATTTTATACACTTTTATCATTGAGGGAATAGAGCACTGGTTATTGGGAACCAAGACGTAACCTAATCTATAAATTCACACAAAAAACATCTAATCTGTTATCTTCACAAGATAAAATAACCTATAGTTAAAATCCCTACCCCAATGGTGCCAACATAATTATTTGCAGAAAGGGTACACACTGCCGATAAAGGGGTGCAAGGTGGCTAAAGGCCATAATTAAACCATGTTACTTCAAAGATGTATTTCCTACTGGTACATTGACACATTGTTATACATTAATTTTCTGTTATAATAAATAACTTAAAACACATATAGCACTTCTTTCGTCCTTTAAATTTTACTATTTTCCTCTATTTCGCAGTCAGTTCTCAAACTTCGGGTATGCCAGCGTTCTGCAAGTGTAGGTCCTCGACCCCCAAAGACGCACCCAAGCTCTATCCTGAGTCTTAGGAATAGTCAGAAGCAATCACAGAAGTTAGATGTATCTAAGCTCCTTACATCCATGAAAACCAAATCAACCCCTTCCGAGGAAAGCATATCCCTACCATAATACCAACGACCGAGATCTAATACGAAACCAATAACTATATTCCCAGCAATCCCATCGAGTCAATTCAATGGAACATCTTCTCCAAACGATATTTCCATCACCCACCCACTCCAGACAATATTCATTCAGTGTCTGCAACCCCCCTTATTTTTATTTGACACGAAGGATCGTCCCACAGACTTTATGCAGTTGCCGGAAAACGCGATAACCTCCCCCCTTCCCCCTTCTTTTACCTACTTTGCCGATTAAGGGCTGATGATGGGAGCATCTGATTAAATGGAAAGGGGAGGATTGCTTTAACGGAGACTCCTTTACGCTTTGAGATTAGAAGTTTATGTTCCCTATAGGGTCCGGCTGTCATGTTCAGGGTCCCTTATTTTTAGGGGTCTGCTCTTTCGGGAAGGGTAAGTAGCTTGCTGGATATAGAGGGGCTCTTAGTTATATGTTATGAGTGTTGGGAGAGATGTAGGAAACATACAGATGTACCACATCTATACTACTGCTATTTTGTACAGCCTGGAATATGCAAATCTTCATAAAGTTTTGCAAACACGTCATTGACGACATGAAGTAATAATCCGTGAAAAAAAAGATGAAAAAAATAAATAAATAAACAAATTAAATTATTGCGAATAGCATTTCAAAAACACTCGTTTGACATATATTCCAATGCACTCGTTTGACATGTATTCAAAAACATTCGTTTGACATATATTCAAAACTCTATTGGTGCTTTTTTTTTTTCCCCCATAAATTTCATTCTCAACTCAGTTTTCTGTCGTTTTTCCGTAAAAGCGAATTCTGATCTAGAATACATTGTTTTTATTGGACTTCTAATTATCCATTTACGTAGGCATATAAAAAGTTGGGGGGAGTTCATTAGAATCAGTGAATCAAGAAGTTGATAGTCGTGTTTTTTTTTTTTTTTTTATTTTTTTTTTTTTTTACTGTTCAATGTCCAGTTTCTGGATAAAGGGAAGACAAAATAGTAGAATGGAATATTTGATTCGGGAGAGAAGACAAAATCTTATTAACGTAGAAAGAGAAAAATAGACTAAATTTACCAAATGCCACTTTATTAGCGGAAGAAGACAAAATTTTTAACAAAAAAGCCCATTAGGAGTAATTATGGGGTTGAATGGCGTGCTGCATACATACGTACTACCTTCCTACTCAGTAATGTAATGATGTTGGCTTGGATCCCAAGCAAAACTAAGAAATCGCAGACCCTATTTTTTTTTCTGCAATTGAGATTGTTATTGAAACACATTGAGAGTTAAAAAAAAATTCATCAAAGTATGGTTGTGAGAAAATAATAATAATGTGTAATGTGTTAAAATATGAATGTCTGTAATCAATGTGATAGTGAGATTTCTGTACTTTTATTAGTGATAGCTAGAAAATTTGTACCCAGTTGTAACTGTGATTTTTCAACCATCATCTACTTAAGACACTCAAATTCCCCTTAAAAAAAGGGGTGCGAAATGCTGCAAGCAAATTCTGATTTTATTACATAGTAACACCATCAAATTATGCATTAATATACATACTTTATAATTTTTGTGGGGAATCTAAACAAAATTGCGACAGTTAGCAATTTTTAAATAAATTAGTGAAAATTTTCAGAGCATTTTTAAGTACCGTACTATAACAGCAAGATGTTAAATATAGATAAACTTTAATACTTATAATAATTTCAATCATTTACTTAAATAAAGTCAGTTGCCAATTTTTAAAACATTTTTAGTAACACATAAATATAAATACGCTATTGTTTGTGTCAAGAAGTGCAAAAAAAAAAATACTATGCGCAATTGGAGTTGAAAAAGTAGTATCAATAAAATCAAAAATACTTTATGGAAGGAAAGTAAAGGTTGATATTAAAGTATTTTTGATTTTATTGACACTACTTTTTCAACTCCAATTGCGCACAATATTTTTTATTTTTTTGCATATATATATATACTGTAGGTTGTATATATATATATACAGGGTGGCCAGGAAATAACTTTCCCTGTTTGGCGGCATCTACAGCTAAAACTAATGAATGAAATGAAACCATATTTTATATGCAAGCTAATGAAGGCATGGGGAGATGAATTCCAACAAAAAAAAAAATGTTAGTTACAAAAGTTGCCGCTAGGTGAGATTTTGGCGCTACTTGTACGTACGTTTGAGGAAATTTACATATCGAGATCGCA
Organism: Linyphia triangularis; assembly: GCA_963978545.1. NCBI lineage: Eukaryota > Metazoa > Arthropoda > Arachnida > Araneae > Linyphiidae > Linyphia > Linyphia triangularis. Next base: position 36,638,121 of record OZ021730.1, read on the forward strand.
ATTATGCAAAATTATAATGCGTACAAGACGCAAAGCATTCCCTTTAAAAAGAAAAGAGCGAACGTCCAAACAGTGATTCTTTCATTGACTGTTGGTGATATGCGACCTACCTTACCTCAACGTGCTTTGCTAGTGAAACTGTACTACACCAGACAGTGTAATGCTGTGGTGGCTCTGCGGGAATTTTTCAAGACTTCATAATCTGCGTAAAGGTCCAATGTCTGCTGCAGTAGTAAGAGCGATGATTAAAAAATTCGAGGAAACTGGATCGCTTGGACTGTCGCAGAGGACGAAAAGCAGTATCAGAAAATGCAGTAACAGATGTTGCTGTGTTCGACGACACAGGAACGAACAGTGGTCCAAGCGCTCGTGCAATCACTCATCAAACCGATATGACTTATTCTACTGTATGGAAAATCTTGCGTAAAATGCTGCATTTCTATCCGTATAAGATCAGTCGTGTGCAAGAATTAAAAATAACAGATTATGATAAGCGCCTAAACTTTTGCGTTAACGTTTCTTGCCCGAATGGAGATAGACAATGATCGCCCTAAGAAAATATTGTGGGGAAATGAGGCTCATTTTCATCTCAATGGATCTGTTAATATTCAGAACTGCCGTATTTGGGAGCGACCCGTAGTTATGCTAGAAATGCCATTGCATTCCCCAAAGGTAACCGTGTGGTGCGGTTTCAATTTTACAATAGGACCATACATTTTTGAGAACATAACTCAGGCAGGACCTGCACCAACAACGGCGAAAAATATGGAAAAATGCAACAAACTTTCGTTATTCCGCAATTGCAGCAAAGATAATGCTTAAACTCAATCATTTTTATGCAAGATGGAGCTCGGCCACATATTCATCGTTCAGTGCAGCGCCATTTACGCCAGAATTTTGGTAATGACAGAGTCATTAGTCAATATTTTCAGACGGAATGGCCGCTCCGTTTCCCGGACATCACCCCATGTGACTTTTGGCTATGGGGGTACCTTAAATCCGTTGTGTATGCTGGTACCATTCCAAGCTTGCATGTCTTGAAGCAGAGCATAAGATGGGCCTTTGCGAACATCCAAACAGACAGTTTGCACGCAGCTGTAGAGAACGTTATTCACCGGATGAAATATGTTGTACACCAGGAAGGTCAGTATATTGAAAATGTTACGCGGCGTCCAGGGGACCCAAATGTTAATGACTAAAATCTTATTTTATGTATTCCAATAATTTATTCATAACTTTTCAGTATTGACATTCTGAAAAATCAAATTTCCATGGTTTCATTGTAGTTATTCACGTGTTTCGTTTCCGATAGCGCCATATTTCCCCCTATCGGCAACTTTTGGAACTAAATTTTTTTTTGGTGGAATTCATCTCCCCATGCCTTCATTAGCTTGCATATAAAATATGGTTTCATTTCATTCATTAGTTTTAGCTGCAGATGCCGCCAAACAGGGAAAGTTATTTCCTGGCCACCCTGTATATATATATATATATATATATATATATATATATATATATATATATATATATATATATATATATATATATATATATATACACAACCAGCATATATCCCGAATAGCAAGTTCTTCGGAAACTGTTAATTGGTTACAAATCCACTTAAATGAGTTTGAAACGTGTTCTAATGTCAGCTTGCGGTTCAGTTTGGATGGCAAACCCATATTTTAGTAACCAATTAAGATAGATAGTTTGAAATTGGTTATTTGGTGACAAATCTAGTTGCCAAAACTATTGTAAAAAATATTAAAATTTTATCAATAAATATAACCAAATAAATGAGATGTTTAACCTAATGGTGACATCACGTGCGTAGTGCTTGATCCACTTCTAATTCGGTTAACCACGTGATAACTAACATCACGTGATAAGTACCTCGTAATAATTAGTACCACGTGGTTCGTAAATGCGGGCTAGTTGGTGAATGCAGTGGTTACTAATATTTCATTATTTTAAAATTTCTGTTAGGTTTAAGTGGATTAGTTTGCGATGGCAAATTCTTAGTTCACAAAATTCTGTGGAAAGGGCCACCATACTTTGAATTAAATCCATTAACAATTGCAAAAGTATCGAACAAATTGTTAAATCATCAATTCTTTAACAACAATTTAGTCGGATGTACTGTAATTAAAGCACTTGTCATAGATGCCCAATTAAATCTTGTGCCAAAACCTTATCTACCTAGAAGTGAGGAGAAAACACAAAAGTTGCAGCAACTCTAACTATAGTTCTCCTTTATTAAAAACTACCGTAAGGTACTTCGCTGGGCTCTTTGATGCAGTTTCAAACATTGTTAAGCGAAGTCTTCCATATCCCGTCCCCAGATTACAAGTCCGGAAGGGAATGGGTAGTAATTCAGGGTTTATAGGGCGGGATGTCGAGATTAGGAGAGACCCTCATGGTCTAAATCAACTGCCCTTCTACGTTGATCGGGAACTATATCGCCTGGTTTTCATAGTCCTGTTAACAAAGTGATAGATCTACTACACTTACCTGGAATTGGTTCGCTACTGTGATGTCACATATATCACAAAGACTATCCGCAGTTAATTGTTGTATTAGACCCTACTTGCGAGTTGTATGAATGCACGAAGAGTGCAGTATATACTGTTGCGTTGTACCTTATGAACTAATTAATGAAATATAAACTTTGTAGAAAGTGTTGCATTGCACTATTATGGAATTATAAAAATGTTAACCATAGGATATGTTACGTTTTACATTATCATACAATTAATGAAATATAAACCCCAAATGATATGTTGCATTGTACTTTTAAACGAATTAATAAAATAGACCACAATGGACTCCTTATGTTGCAAACTACGATACCATTATTTAAATATAAACCGTGAAGGATATGTTACACAGCATGATACAATTCATGATATTTATACCATAATGGATACATTGAATTGTACTATTATGAAATCATTCAAAATATAAACTATGAGGTATATGCTATGTACACTATTAAGAATGGATACATATTTTATATCATAAAGTAATTGCATTACGAAGATACTAGATAAGTGTTTTACCTAAATCGATCACCAGAACTGTTTATCATGAAGTATACTGGCTAAATTATATGGTACTCGAAAAACTGTAACAGATCTAATGCAATTGTATATAATTGGTTCACTTCTTCTTTTTAGACTTTCAAGTAAGACTACATTTTTAGCTACAAATAAATGGCCAGGTACGGATTACAAAACAGAAAGCTGTGTGTGATACAGCATAATGTAAATTCAACGGCGAACTGAACGCGTGTACCATTTGTGAGATTTGGTATGGATGAAACGTTAGTTTAAGGAAGGATATTTTCTTCGAGATTAGTAAACTGATTTTTACTGACTGTATTTTAATATAGAAATCGTGTTTACTATAACTTAATTTAAATATATATGTACAAGAACACAGAAATGAGAGGTTACAAGAGTCAACTTTAGTAAATATAACCGATATTTTTTTTATCAAGTATTATTCAGAAGTCATCGAATTGCCTTTCTTCAACTTTACATTTTGTGTAGAACAGTGGTCTAGAACTGCATGGATATTTACTGCTCTTCAAGTTCCAAGTATCTCAGTATTATTAAGTATTATTCAGAAATCATCGAATTATCTTTCTTCAACTTTACATTTTGTGTAGAAGAGTGGTTTGGAACTGCATGGATATTTACTGCTCTTCAAGTTCTAAGTATCTTAGTATTATTTAGTATTATTCAGAAGTCATCGAATTACCTTTCTTCAACTTTACATTTTGTGTAGAACAGTGGTCTGGAACTGCGTGGATATTTACCGCTCTTTAAGTGCAAAGTATTACAACTTAAAAAATAAACTGATTAAGCAAAAAATGAGACTGTGTCCTTTGTTTGAGTAGGCTCATTATAAACTTACTGCGTAATATCAAACCCGAGAAATAAAGGAAAGTCATCGAATCACAGAAAGATGAGTAGGGTGGACTGTTGACAATGTTCTAAAATACCAACTTAAAATCTGCGTCCACATCGCTACCTGGAATCTTCGTAGTCGAAGTACGGTACAATCAGAAAGCTCAATAGGAGTGTGCCCACCATGTGTCACAATCTCGGTTTCATCGAACTTTTATTAACGTTCGTGGGTATCTCGTTTCTAACTGAAGAAGATAGAACCTATCGCTATAAACTCTTCGCAATTGCGCACATTGCTAAAATGCATTTTGCTTATACTTTTGATTTTCTGTAATGGAAAAACACGGCCTCGACTTCATCCAAAAGGAAGAGAAAATTGATGCAGAAACACGTGAATTTAAGAAAGACTGGACTGTTCATTCCAAACAAAAGTTAACTAGACTTGTGTCATCTGCCATGATTTTTATACCATAAAAATAGTATAAGTATGTTTTGGAAATAAAAAATCGTATTGGTGCTGCTTATATTTGCTTCGTGGATCTTTACAAATTTTGCAATTCTGATTTTTGATAGTTTGGCTCTTAGAAAATTAAAGTCTGCCAATCCCTGGTGTAGAATATTGATAAAAAAAGTGAAAAAATACGAAAACGTTACTTCTGAATACATTACTGAAACAAGCAACCAATCAATTTTCTTTTTCTGAGCAAGACTTCTTTTATTTTGTAGTTAATTTAATTATATAAGTGGTAAGTATGGCCACACTATAAGGTAACCTAAAATTGTGTTTGTATTATTCAGACATGTATTTGTTAACTCTTGATATTGTCACATCAAGTCGGCATTAGTAGTACAAAGCCGTAGCCAGAGTTTCAACAAGTAAGGTACACCGGAAGCATACTAAAGTTATTCTCTGTAAAAAAACACAAGAAACATGTTTCTATGAATAATCCTCCCATAAATTCCTAAGGGGGAAAAAAAAGGCTTCCAAGATATGCTTTTTTTTCCTCCCCCTTCTTTCTCATCAAGAGCCGTAATGAGTTCTTTTGTAAGATTAAATCTAGAAACCCCCCCCTAATAAAAATCTAAAAAGACATTATTAAAAGACTAATCCAGAGGAATATGCACATGAATAGAGAAAAAGATAAAATGAGAATTTTTTTTCCTGCTCTCATATTGCGGCAGTTTGTCGTGAGCTGTCAGATTACGTGAGAAACTTTTAGATTTTGTCTTTATGAAAAGCTTTTTGTTCAAGCATTCGTTTTCAGTGTTTCGTCAGGTTATATAAAAAAAAGTTTTTAAGTCGTTAGGCAGTTTTTTGTGTCACTGTATTCTTATGTTTTAATTTCTTGTAGTTTTATTTAAAACGAGGCAAAGTTATTGCACTGTTTTTTTATGAGTTGCGTAGAAGGCAAAGTCTTAAATTGGCCGAAGGTAATTTATTTTTAGAAAAGTGAAAAACCGTTGAGTTTTCTAAGGTTGTGTAATTATTAGCTCTTTAGTGTTTTTAAGTTTTTTTTTTTTTTTTTTTAATAGTATATGTACTTAAATAATAAATGGTAGTTGGCGTTATTTAAAAGAACGTCAAAATAAAAGTTGTACACTATACACTAAGATACAGAATAACCATATTTATATTTCACATTTCTAGAACTGTCTAGAGCAGCCGTTATCAACCTTTTTGGTTCTGCAGACAACATATTTTTGTAAAAAATCAAACCTTAATGGCCCACTAGGTAATAAGAATATATGCGTATGTGCGTCAGTAATAAGTAAAACATACCGTACAAGAAAGATTTTACAAAAAATATTTATTTATACATAGAGGAACTTTATTGTAATCACTTCGCAGTCACAACTTTAAGATAACTAAGAAACAAGTGGTTAAAGTTAACAAAAAAAAATTCAATGGAATTTTTTACATTGTTGTCCTTCACGTGAAGTCAATGCCTGGATTAAAACTGCATAGTTTTAGCCATGCTGTTAAATTCACTCATTATTCCCTAGTTACACCATTGGAGAATACAATCGTGTGACTCGATTGTTCCTATCTCTACCACTAAACCTCACAATATTTAAATTGGCTTATATTCTCGACCTACGTACGTTATTTACGGCCCACTTGTGGGCCGCGGCCTTGTGTTGGGAACCGCGGGTCTAGTGGCAGTTCTAAAGAACCTATAGTTGCAAAATTGGGTGCATGTCTAATTAGTACCAAATAATACGGAGAAATTTATACTTGCAGTGACAAAAAATAGATAAAATTCCCGCCAGTAGATGGCACTTGAAGGGCTAATATGGAAACTAATTTTACAGGCTAAACCTTATTTGAGAAAATTTGTAAATGAGGAACTTTCACGTTTTTTTTTAATTTTATTTTTAAATAAATATCTTTGAATATCTTATATTATTTGAATATGTGCCATTTAATTATCGCCCTTAAAGCAGGATAGTGAAAATTATTCGCTAATTGACAGCATCAGTTAAATTATGTCCACAATTAAATGCAGAGTTCATTCAGTAGAATATAATTAAGAAGAAATTTATCTTTAACATCTTTTTGAGATTGGAACCAATATTATTACTTTTTATACAAAACAACCACGAACAAGTGATTAAACGGAAAGACCAAGTATTTCAATCATATTTTTTTTATATATATAAAGTCTCTTACATATACATAAATAGAATATTTGCAAAAGAGTTTTTAGAAAATCATACTTTAGGTAAGTTATTACTTACTAACAACGGTAATCCTTCTACTGTAACTAAATGAACTTCGTAAAGCATCAATTTGGGCGTAAATTGAAATAAGATTTTGAAAAAATTTGCAGTGTATGTGTTTCCAATCTGAGTGCCTTCCCTGGATACAAAATTGCCTAATTTATATTTCTTTCAGACGCATAACGCAACATTGAAAATTTTTCACATTCTTCTCATTAAATTCTGTAGTTTTAAAAGTATATAAAAGTGTTTTGGAAGTTATTCAATTTGATTATTTCATATTTATTCCAAAGAGTATGAAATTCAAATTTATTTTCTCAAAACTAGGAAGTATATGAGAAAATTGCAATAATTTATAATTCTTTCGTAATCTATTTATTATATGTTACGTTTTATAATACTATAAATTAGATAGTATTATTAAAGACAATATGAGCTAGTTTTTATTCTACAAAAATTAAATTATTTCGATCAGCATTCAAACACTCCAGATTCACCTATACAAACTACATAGGGACAACAGTTCCTATTTTGCTATAACAGATGGCGCTGCATGTCCGCATTCAAGATTTCTCATTTCCTCAATATTCTTCAAGATTTTATCCAAATGTATAACACAAATGTTACCTTGTTAAAGGAAACATAAAACATAACTTACACTTACAACTCATAGATGGCACTGCATGTCCATGCTTGAGATATATATTGTTTGAAATGGTTGAAATTATATCACCGGTAAAATAACACGTGATAAGTGGATGATATATCTTTCAAAGAGGTTTTTTAAGATTGTTTTTTAAATGTTTATTTAAATTCGTTGCTGCATTTGGAAACGTATTTTGTATGCACATAGAATAATAATTTGACTTGAAATAGATAAGAACGTCATTAAAACTTTAAAAACATTAGCATTTGAGTTAGTATATTTTGGTATGAATATAATAATTTAATGAAAGCGTTTTCTATGTTTTACAAAACATCTGCATTATTATTTTAAAATTATATTTAACCAAAAGCTTTTGGTCAGGTTGATGAAGGAATTTTGTCTCTTAGTTTTCCTTAAGCTGTTTTATCGACACATTTGTCCTATAATTGAAAGATTTTAATTTTTATTTAAAATTTACTGTCATGCGCTGTTCTACAACAAAATCATGATTATCGAAGCATTTATAAATAACTTATTGTATATTTTATTTACAAATAACTAATTATATATTTATTTATAACAAAATATACATTTATTTATAACTAATTATATATTTATCAATAATTAATAATATAATGAATTAATTATAATTATATTTTATAAACCTTTACGTATATATACAACATTAATGCAAATATGTGTATTTATATTTTCTCTGGAAAAAAAATTTCTTTTTCATTGTACTTTTCATAGTAAAGTAATGTATTATTTCTTTTAATCTTCCGTTTTCATAATTAGGAGCGTTTTGATCAAAGGTTTGTCCACTTCAGTCACATGATCAGATAGTGTCTGTAAAAATTGGGTCGGTCCGGTACAAAAGAGATTTAATACCTATATTGTTTATTTATATTTTGAAATGTAAGTAACTGCCTTCATTAACGTGTTTTTTTTTTTTTTTTTTTTTTTTTTTTTTTTTTTTTTTTAACTTAATTCATTCTAATTCAAATAACTCCCTCCCCCTCCTGGAACTATTAACTCTTTAATTAAACTATCACTTTACGAGTAATAATTTTTATATTGAAAAATTTCACATTAATTTTACTTGATAGAAAATAGATATACTAATATTAATAATTAATCGATTTACGACTTTTTACTTATTTTATAATTTTCAAGGCTAAATACAATATCATTTCGAATGTCATTTTCGAATAAACATACCAATTATATTTATAGACATTCCTTATTTTGTAATTTCGATTTCTTCGATTTTAGGTTTTTACAACTGTCAATGATTTATAGAAACCAAGTTCACTCGAAGGAGGTACAAATAATAGAGACTGAGAAAATTTGATTTAATTAAACTAATTATTAAAACAATCCGATTCTTAAAAATAATTAATTGTAAGTGAAACAATTTATTAAAATTTGTAATATAGGTACATAACAACATAAGTTGACTGTTAATATTATTCACTTATTAAAATTAATGTTTGGAAATATTTTATTACTAACAATAGAAGATTGTCACACCTCCCCCCACCCCATTCACGATAGTTGGAGTTATTCAAGTATCAGTGAACATTTTTACTATAGTCTTGATTAAATTAATATCAAGATATTAATATTTTAAATAACTAATGAATTTTAAAATAAATTATCATATTTTATAGCATTGAACAAAAGAACTGAACATAATATTGATAATTACACAATAATAAAGCATTTTCAGGCATTTTTAGAACCTGCAAAATTTGGTGATCGTAAGCAGGGGCCTTATGAAAAATTAGGAGAAATAAGTACCAGAATCCTCCCATTAACATTTGCGGATTTCAGCTCTACTTGTGCCCTTTATGGTAATAGTGCTTTTATTACCCTTAGGAATGGAGTTGCAAGTTTTTGGCATAAATAATTAATACTTAGAAATATTTAATTAAATAGTTGAATAAGTGTCACTTTTTATTAATAAATATCATGGTAGAGAATTCAGTTTTTACACTACATGTCGCAAAACAAAATTTATTGCAAATCACTTATGACATGAAATGAAAGAAAACTTTTGCCGAGAGTTGCATTTTATGAAATTTGATTAGTTACTTTATTTTTGAAAAACAAATATTAGGGCCGTTGTGGAAAAGTCAAACAATTCAAATACGCCTATCTTTCAATAGTATACTGAGGAAACAATCTACTAAAGTTATACTGAAAATTTTATGTTTCAAATGTATTATTCACTTTAAATAGTATGGTAGTTGAAAGGTAACGATTTTTAATGGATCCTATCTAAAATATGCTTTTTTATTTTTTAAACAAAAAATAATTTAGCAAACTTTAACAACTGAAAACAAACTAAATGGGAATTATCTAACGGCATATTAGTCATTTGATAAACCACATTTGGTTCATTCTAGCATGAATGGTTTTGAAAAAACGGGGTAGAAACAACCAAAGCCAAATTGTGAGATGGTCCGTTCTGGCACTCAATGCCTCATTTATCAATGCATTGACTTTTATTATTAGAGAGCATAAAAATTTAATTAGCAACCACTATTTTTCTTTACTTACTGTTATAATTAAATACACTATTATTTATCTTTTAGTTTTTCTTGCGTAACTAAATAAAGCACCAAACTCTTTTTTTATAAAATTTATTTGAATCAATAGTGTGTTAAAGATATACTCTGAAACGTGATTACAGCAAATATTTACTAGAGTTTTCTAGTCAGCATATGCTTATCCACTGAATAAACCTATACAATGGACAATGGCCTGTCGCTGACTAAATTAACCATGTCAGATAGAGAGAAGCAGTCATAAATTAACTAGCATCTGAGCGATGGGTATCTGCTGCGAAGTTCCCCCGACTAATTTATCAACTTCAGAATCGTTCGAGTCAGCCAAGCTGAAGTAAGAGGCTAGACAATACATTCATCGGCTTTTTGAAAAAGCCTTCATTTCCTATTCAGAATTTTTAAATACAGTGTTAGGGAAATATTGTTACAATGAAATTGTATATCTTTTATATTTAAAAAAAAAAAGAAAAAAAAAGTAGTAGTTGTCGCCGATGTTTCAGAATGTTTCCACCGCACGCACTTCTCTGTCTCAAAGCACAAAAACTATTGGATTTAAAAGTATGAAGTTTTATATGTTTTTGGAAAAACTGATGGTAAAAACAAAACTTAGAATATTGAACTTTAGTTTTGAGGTTGTTTTTATGCCAACTAGAACAAATTATTGTTTTCGTTCGCCGTCCTCTTCAAGAAAAACTAATTTTTTTGCAGGCATAGTGGGAAATGTCTTACTGAACTAACATCGCACTGTTTTATATTCAGGTGAAGATTACATGTTTAACTTACGATGTTATTTTTTTTTAATGTTTAACTTTCAAAAAAGTCTATTTGAAAGCTAACACAATTAATATTTTTTTTTTTTTTTTTTTTTTTTTTTTTTTTTAACAGGGAAAAAATATTGAAAAACAATAAACTAGTTTAATAAATTATACAAAACAGAACATATTGTTACTAATTTCTGAATATTTGTAAATATTTCGCAGCGTTAATTATGTAAAAAGATAAATTTATGTACACTTTGCATAAGGCAGTGCAATAGTTCTTTACTTGGCTTTCCTGCAATATGTGTCTTAATGCTTGAAAACGAGTTTTACAGAGATTACGCTGGAAAGTGAGTTTTACAAAGAGCAGGCTTTTTAACATTATGGTAATGGCATAGGACTGGCGAGATAGAGCCAAGTTGGAGACGGTTTTGGAGACTAATTTATGTCGCCAAATTTAGCCACCATTGGGCGACATTTTCGGTCCCCATGTACATGTCTAGGACTTTTCGACTACGATCTGGAAAGTTCTCCAAATTTCTATCTCTAGAAGATTGACGAAGGTTTAACTTTCCTATAGAAGCCCAGGAGAGCGGGTAATGGAGTTAGTTGACTGAGTTGAGTGACTGACTGAGTGGAGTTAATGAGTTAGCTGCCTCTCAGCGAGCATTCAGAGAGTTCCGAAAGTGAACTGTATTGCATTGTCTTTTGCAGCGATTTGAGCAGTTGTGTTGTCAAGTTTTTAACTGCTGTTTTGTGCTCTATTGTTGTGAAAAGAGCTGTATTGAGTCTACTAGAACGAGAAGTTCTGGAGTTGTAAGAGAATCTGCGAAGAATTATATTGGAATAAATTTCTGCAAGTTTTGATCTGCTTTGGCTTCAAATCTTTCGAACCCATCTAAGCAACAATATCATCTGGATTCTATTAAAAAAATTGGCACTTAGATTGTTAAAATCCCAACGCGGATGTGACTAATTTAAATAAGTAAAAACAGTATATTTTTTGTATCACGTTTTGTTGCTCCCAAAGTGAAAATCACTTTTTCCTAATACATCTTACTTCTATTTGCGTGTTCGAAAGACTAAAGCAATCAGTGGCGTATATACATTGGTGTGCAAAACTTAAGCAACAGTGTAAAAATTTAGCAGATAGCCATGAAATTGCAGAAAAGGAGGTCTGGAGATTAGTACAATGAACACATAAGTCAGTAGAAACGTCATGCGAATGCAAATATCAGGAATGAAACGTCAGAGGCGACGTGGGCGTACGCAAAACGCGTGATGTCGGCGTGCGCAGCTCAACAGTAGAATTAAAGGAAGGACGGAGACGCAATTCAACATATTCGCTGCAAGTGCCAGTGAGTCAGTTCGTGAAATATGTCTAGAAGAAATCACCTGGACGACTTCACACGTGTAAGAATGATCGAAAAGCTGGAGGAGGGACGTACTGTCTCCAGTGTAGCTGCAGAGTTCGGAATCAACAAAAGTGTCGTTTCGCGCGCTTGGAAAGCGTTCCAAACCACAGGTACAGCTGTTAGAAAAGTTGGTGGTGGCCGCCCGAAGACGACAACTGCAGGCGATGAGCGATATATCGTCCTGCAGGCGAAAAGAGGCCGACAGCAGTCAGCAAGCGCCATTGCTCAGCAACTCTGTACAGCAACGGGGCAACAAGTGTAGCTGTTTACTGTGGCCAGGCGCCATCACAAAGGGGGCCTATTCGCTCGCCGTCCTGAATGCTGCCTCCGGTTGAAAGTTGGCCACCAACGCCGCCGTTTACAGTGGTTCAGAGAGCACAAAAACTGGACAACTGATCAATGGAGTCGTGTCCTCTTTACGGATGAGAGTCGGCTCAGTACCGGAAGCGATTCTCAACGCGTTTTGATTTGGAGAGAGGTCGGGACCCGGTTTTATCCCAGTAACATCAAGGAGACACCGTAACGGTGGTCCTGGAGTTCATGTCTGGGGAGGCATTATGCTGAAAGGGCGAACTGAGCTCCACGTTTTCGACAGAGGGTCTGTAACCGGGGATCGCTATTGTGAGGAGGTAGTCCTTCTCCATGTGCGTCTGTTCCGAGATGCCATTGACCCAGACTTCATTTTTATGAATGATAATGCACGGCCACAGCGGACTCTTGCTGTTGAGGAGCTACTGGAAAGTGAAGATATCACTCGAATGGATTGGCCAGCGTACTCCCCAGATTTAAATCTCATCGAACATGTGTGGGATGCTTTGGGGAGACGCATTGCAGCATTCTTACATTCTCAGGAGAACACCCAACAACTTAAACAGATGCTGATTGAGGAATGGGCAATCCTACCGCAAGAAATGTTGCACCAGCTGGTTATGAGTATACGGAGACGGTATGAAGCAATCATTGCAGGTAGGGGAGGGCATATCCCATATTAAGGAACATCTGCTTGTTGTTCTTCCTCTTGGATAGACAATCATGAGTCACAATACTATGCTTTCAATAAAGCTTGTTTTTGTTTGATGCCATATCGTATGCATTGTATTCCTTTTTTAGCTCCGTTACTTTCGTCACCTTTTACGTACATAATACTCTTCCTCATTTCTAAATTTCATGTCTCTCAGATGATTTCTCGTGGAGTTATGGCAAAAAACCCACCTGTTGCTTAAGTTTTGCACACCAGTGTAGGTTACAATTTCTCGAGGGGCCAATATGACCAAACTTACCGTTATTTGCACTTGTTTTTTTATGTTTTAAGTGAGCTCTCACTCAAGGATTAAGGATGGTTTTCGAGGGGTTTTAAAGGAAACATTGGGAAAAAACATAGTTATTTTTTTTTATATATATATTTTCAGTTTACTTTTACAACTGAAGTGAACTAATGCTTTATTATTTGATAGCAGATTATTTTATAAAACACTTAATTGCATTCACGTTAATATTATTTTCCCCACTCCCCCTACTTTTTTCCTTATATAACTTTTTTTTTAATAAAAACCTCTTCTGTTCATTAATTAGTCTTTAAGGTCATTATCTCTACTATTGGTTCTTTATCTTCAGCAGTGATCGAACATTTTCGTTCCTTTTATCAAATTACTGAAAACCTGTGTTACTAATTTCCTTGTTTCTTGGTGAACTCCTTTGAATATACTTTTGGAGTGCGAAAATATCACGCAATATTTACAAAAAGATCGGGATTTTCCTTCAGAATAAGTTAACCACTCAAATTCTTCTAGCCATTTAATTTGAAAAGTTGTATGTTTGAGCTAAAACTACTACACTGGTCTGCAAAATTTAAAGATATTTCAGTTTTTCTCTAATAACTTCTCAGTGGAACAGCATAGACACATGAAATTCACATCAAAGAGGCATCTTTATGTAACAAAACGATAAGTAAAACAACTCAGTCGTAAATTGAAATGCAAAGTGCACAGTGGGGACACATGCAAAAGCATGATGTACCATTAGAGAGCAGTTGCAAAAAGGCATTCACATTAAAAATCTCACAACTCATGGAGTTGACTTTTAGTGTGAGATATGATCTCCCCTGTCATCAGTGTTTACTTGGCTTTGTATTCTCACACTTAACATGAGTTTCTTGATGAATTCTAGTGACTAAATTGCTCATTCAGATTACTTACCTAAAACTTACTCACTTATTTATTGTACTATTATTTTTATTTATTTTCTGGTTGTAGTAGATACTCGACGAATATTACATGTTTATTAAAATAAAATTGTCATACAAGTAATCTTCACAAGTAGAAGTGTGTATTCTGCCATGGGCCCGTATAAAAAATAATAAAAGTTAAATTCGCATCATATGATGACTAAAAAATGACGGCATATTGTGACCCAAAATTATTTGAGTAATTTATTATTTATAAAAAAACGTCATTTCATGACTTAAAAAAATGTGCATCATATGATGACCAAAAAATTTACCTCATTTTAGGAACGTCAGCTTATATGACCATTAAATGACGTCAAAACTGACGTGATTTTTTACTGAATAACGTCATTCGAAAAAAGATGCCCTAAAAATTACCTCATTTATCACGTCATGCTACTACTTGGGTTGTACCCAAAGACCAAAACTTTTTTCCCACCAAATCGTTAACTTGATTTGGTATTTACCACATAATATCGTTTTTCCACCTTTCTATAGAACCTCTGACGTCCATTATTACTCATGAGATTGAAAAAATTATTTTCAGTAAAAAGTATCTAATATTAAAAAAAAAATTCTTTAGATGCCATTTAAGAGCGCAAGAGATAATTGAATTCAACTTTTTCACTGTGATTATTTAACTTGTTGTTATAACTATTATGTTAACTTGATCCAGGCAAATTTTTAAATTGTGAAATATTGGTTTTCAAATAGCCTTTATTGTTACTTGGGGTAAATTTTGTTTCACTTTTGCTTTGAATAAATTATTAAATAAAGTATGAATATCGCCCCTATAAGTAAACCAGATCATTTCTCTAATCCGTATTTCATCAAATATGATTTGGACGCTTCTACGATAGGCATTTTGTAAAGATTTAATGTATTGGAAACTTTACATCACTTGCAAACAGTTCAAAAGACTGGACGAGTAATTTAGCCACTAGAATTAAATCAAGAAACTCATGTCAAGTATGCGAATACAGTGCCGAGTAAACACTGATGACAGGGGAGATCATATCTTACACTAAAAGTCAACTGCACACTAATGCTACTGCATTTTTTTTAAATCCTGAATTAGTATGCAACTATCAATATTATGTTCAGCGCACTTGATCAATGCCATAAAATACAAGAATAAATTTTAATAATTCTTATCAGTTATTAAAATATTAATATATCATCATTAATTTAATCACGACAGCAATAGACGGTATTCTAAATTGTCAATTAATATTTAAATAACTCCAACAATTGTCGATGGGGAAGGGGGGGGGGGCATCTGTTATGTTGTGCCTATAGTAATCAAATTTCTAGATCGGCCCCTGTCCATTGTACACTTTGCATTTCAATTTGCCACTGAGTTGTTTTACTTATCGTCATGTTACATAAAGATGCCTCTGTAATGTGAATTTCATGTATCTATGCTGCTCCAGTGAGAAGTTATTAGGGAAAAACTGAAATATCCATTAATTTTGTAGACTAGTGTAGAAGAAGAAAGAAATTTGTAAAAAGGTTCCATGCATTTTCTACGAGTTAAATTTTTCTTTATTTGTTTTTCTTTATTTAAATTTATTTTTTTGTTTGTTTAAATCCTCCGCAACTGATGCTGGATCAATGGTACTAGAATTTGCGATGTCAGACCGCGAGGTTGCGGGTTCGAGTCCCGTGTAAGGCATGGGTGTTTGTAAATGTTTGTTGGCTTGTCAAATGACGAATGTTTCGGTGCATTATAGCCCTCGTGTTGCTGACTGCTCCAGATAATCTGAAAACAACCAACCAACCCAATATATATAAATAAAGCTACTCATTATATGGAATATCCGACAAATGTTAATAATATGTGGTAAAATTATTCTCAATCAGTTGTATAGAACAGTTTTATTGACGTCTTTTAAGATACATTCAACATGCACATTTTATTGCTGTTTTATTTAAAGAAGCATCAACATTCGGTAGATGATAAGATTGAGGTTCTTTTCGAAGGTGTTTGCATAAAAATTTACGATGCACAACTTAAATAATGATTTTTTTCTCTTTCACAAGGAACAGAAATTCATCACTGCTCTCTGGAAAACTCCAACTAGACATTGACAAACGCCTTCGCTTAATATATGACCCAAACGATAAAACTCGATGTGATAATACAGCATACATCGAATCATAAATTTCCCAAATCCCGAATGCATGCAGTTGCCCCTTTTATGATACCATTTTCTCTTTAAACACAAGATCCCTTCCTTTCCATCGGATCCACAGCGCGAAAAGTCAAGAACCATCAATCCTTGAAGCAGGCGCGGAGGACCCGTTCCGATCTAAGATCTCTGGAGCAAATTTTTAATTAATGTCGGGGAATTGTCCAGCCTGTAGGACCCGTAACAAGTGACTGCTGGCGCTTTCTACATTTATCATTCGTCCCTCGGACCCGTTCCTCTTTCTGGTTTAATGGCATCGTAGTGGGAACATTGAATCATTAATCAGATGGGCAACGAATCAGTTGGACACGGGGATGCTTGGGTGGAAATGGTTCTGGCCTTTTGACTTTTGTTGGAGTTGGCGAGTTTTTTTTTGGTAAATTGAATTGGGACTCTAGAATATTGTACTTAGTCTTAAGGTTACGATATCCCCCCCCCCCCCCCCTCACTAGATGCAAATACTCTAGGGAAAAAAGTATTTCTTTATTTGATTAATTGTATATAAGTTTGCAATCTAATTTTTGTTTTGTCACTGTGATAGGGAAAAATTCCATCCGAGTCACATTTAATCAGTTCTGGCAAATAACTCTCTATTTTGATTTACTCTTCAATTATGAAAAAAGTTTAATACATCTGAAATCGTAGTTATATATAGATTGTATATACATATCTCTAACATAGATCTTTAAACAAAATATTTTTCTTGAGGTAAATGGGTTGAAACGCACAATATCTGAATGCAACGGAAGAGTTATGCAAAGTTGATGTAGTAGCGTTGATGTCTTTTGATATAGATTCGATGTCAATGATAATGCATTTTGTCAAATTATGGGTCAAAGAAGGCTTAGTAATCACTATAGAGATAAAAACTAGCATCTTTCCCCAAAACTAGTTAAAATATGTGTGTAACTATGGGCTACCTATTTCAAAGCATATTATAGGGGGAAATATTCAAATTACATCATTTGCCTGCAGTTCAGAAACTACTTTATAAGCAATGAAGAAGTTGTCGTAGAGATTAGTGAACCGATTATTGTTGAAACATTGTGTAAGATGATTGTTTAAAAAATGAGTTACAAGTAATTTTAAATGTGCATATTTTTCGATGTATCAAAATGGATTTTAGTGCTCATGTTAAGTTTTTTGGATACTTACCTATTTCAAAGCATATTATAGGGGGAAATATTCAAATTACATCATTTGCCTGCAGTTCAGAAACTACTTTATAAGCAATGAAGAAGTTGTCGTAGAGATTAGTGAACCGATTATTGTTGAAACATTGTGTAAGATGATTGTTTAAAAAATGAGTTACAAGTAATTTTAAATGTGCATATTTTTCGATGTATCAAAATGGATTTTAGTGCTCATGTTAAGTTTTTTGGTGTACGATATTTAAGTGCAATTTTTTCAAAATCCACTCTATATTTTGCTAGGCTTTGTTGCTTTTATGTTCCCTCCCTTGTCATTTCATCTTTGAAGCTGTTGAAAGGCGATCTTGATCGGTATAAAATTAAAAATCATAAAAAAAAAAAAAAAAAAAAAAAAAAACGAAAAGTGTTTATTTATAAACCCATACAACAATGAAATATGCGATAATATTATTACATTTCATTCAAACTATGTTGTTTTGTGTTAGCATTTGAATTATTGTATTTGAAATCTACCAAAATTTATCATCAATAACACTTTTATAGATAGATATATTGTTGTACATTACGCAAAAAAAAAAAAAAATCCGAACAATATCAATGTCTTAGATTCTAAAAGACGTAGAATATTGAGGTTTGCCCCAAAGTTATTATTTTAGCTGTTTACAAAATAAACTGTAACTTTGGAAATTTCGTTGCGAATTTTACATTTCATTGGATCTAAAATACTTCGCTTGTCCTAAGCATACAAATTCCTCTCAATATGTTGAAAAACAGACCACTCATGAGCTAAGGGTAAACTTCAATATTGAAAATCGTAATTTCAAAGTCCTCCGGGTGAAACAAGAGAACGGACGCGTGTTTCAGAAGGCTACAGGTACTTGTCTAACACTACTCGAAACTATTTACATTTATTGTGTCATGTTTAATAAGAAGCTAATATAAAATTAGTAAAGTAACTCAATCAGAAATGAATTTTTATGTTACAGAATTAGGTTACAATGAGCAGGCAGAATTAGGTTACAATACGCCCCCTCCCCACTTTTTTTTGTCGATTTTACGCCAAGTATGGCCTGGCGCCTATATGATTCTATATTACAACTTGGCATACATTTTGGCAAACCTGTAGTTCAATTCAGTAGTAGCGTCAAATCAATTTGGCGGTATTTTGCGAAGTCACCGAGAGGGGAGTGGGGGGAGGGGGAGGGTATAGCGCACTTTAACCCAGAATTAATATAGTTGAAAAGGAGCTAATTTCCAACGCAGTCCAATAGAGGTCGGAAACAATTTTTCTTCTTTCTGAAATGTTCACAAATTTTCTCCGAGGCAAAGAGGCAATTTTTTAAAAAAAAATCATATTATGGTTTCGAACATAATTTGGTTACATCATTCGTTTTTATGACACATAAAGATGCAAATTAAGGATATACTGTGCCAAAATTTCGGAATATTTAAAGCATTTTACTCAACCCAACTTCAAGGAAAATGCCTTAAAGATATGTCTTTTTAAGGCATTTCAGGATGGAAAAACCCTTGAACTTTGAAAACACCTATTTAGATAGCACAATTCCCGTAATGTTTACTTGCTTTTGAAAGCAGAAATTACGTAGTTTCGAGACTGGGAATTGAACAGGACTCATCTCGAATGCTAAGCACGTGTGTTGCCTCAGATCTAGGAGTTAAGCTCAATCGAAATATATAACTTACTACGGAAAGGAGTTGAAGAACACTTCCCAAAATTCCTAGAAGTACAATGCATAAGTAAATTTCAATATGCATTTGTTACTATCTTTATTTACTAGAGAAAAATATAAATATTTACCACAATTGATGAATGTAACTTGTTTACATTTACAATAGTCAATAAAATACCAGTGTCACTGAAGAGATATTTAAATTGTTCAAATGTTGCCCTTGATGAAATGCACTTTCCTCTGTCTTAACTGTAAAATATGTTTTTAATTTGATCATTGATACGTTAGTAGTTACGATCAGTTACGATAAGTTAATAATCTTACTACAAAAAAATACTAATTGTTTGATTATTGGAGTGCTAAAAGAAATTTGAGACAATTAAAAAAATGTATTTTAATTTCTAGTCCACATACATACATACATACATATGTATAAACAATATACTTACATATATACCTGCATACATACAAATATACATTCATGCAATCTTAAACATTAATTTACATATGATTATGAGTTAAATCATCTGTTGAATGGAACCCCATGCCTCTTTCTTGATATCACTCAGTCGCTACATAAATCAAACTTCAATGTCGAATACCCATTAAGGAGTTACTGTTGCGTCGCGTTCATAATGATTGCACGAATGGAATCATCACTGAATAAAGAATGTTATTAATAAAGTGACTTGACAACCGTTAGCAGTTTAGAGTTGATTTTTAATGAAGGCATCCAAGATAGTGGCGCCGCAGTGCAATCATAAATCATTAAACCCATTAACATGGGCTCCTGTAGTTCATCAGCAACTTTGGATACATGTATATGCGAAGGTAAAGAATGGGTGTTTTAAAAGGACATTATCACAAAAGCTCTTAAAGTGCAGATTTTCTCCCAATTGATAAATTGAGTTTGGATTGGGTATAGCTATTTTTGGAAGTTACTCAAGAGATTTACGTGTAGGAAGATATTCTGGTTTCTTAAGATTTTGTGATACGAGCAAGTAATTTTTCTTCGATAACACATTATTATCTTTTTGATGTTGACTTGTCAGTGGTGTCTGATGGCTTCATTGTTAGCAATAACAATATATTGACAAAAAGAAAATACATTTTTTTTTTTTTTTTTTTTTTTTTTTTTTAGGCTTTAAGCACCACTAATATTTTTCAAAGTTTACTTACAAATTTAATTTTTATGTACATTATTGTGAAAATATGTTAAAAGATAAATGTAAATCGGTATTCAAATGCATATATTTTTAATAAAACTGAAATAAAATATTCCGTATAGGTACTAAGTACTAATTTCGTAACTTTTAGTTTGCTTACCAACAAACAACTGGAAGTGCTATACGTTTCAAAACAATTATTTCAGAAGCAAAATACGTTTTTATCGGGTAGGTGAATCCTATAATATGTACTTCATTTCAATATTTACATCTTATTCTATAACCCCATTTCAAAATAATAGAATTACAGATTTACTTTAATTAAGTAGTCGAAGCAAATGTGGTAGAAAGCTTGTAACAACTGCCAGAAGTGAATGCAAATTAAAAGGAATTTTTTAAATAATCGTTTTAAAACTGTTTTTTACATCAAGAAGTAACATAAAGCAAAGACGTCCATGACTCTCCTTGTGTAAAAAGAAGCTCACCTGAGGGCAACAAGACTGTAAAAGTGTTTAATTCAGAGATGAATGTTTATTTCAAATATTTGTTGATGAAGGAAGTGTTCTGGTTTGGTGTTTAAACGTGATACATTTGATAAATATTGTTTAAGACTCCATATGAGCTTCTCTTTGCACCAGAAGAGTCGTGCACGTCTCTTGGCCTTCTAATCCTTGGTTTTACTTTGGGGATCCATGATTGAAACTCAAACTTATACAATCGACTTCGATTCTTTCGATTCTTTGACACAACTTCAATGAATCTGTAGTTGTTGAAAATTTATTTTATTTTTTTATTTTTTAATAGATATAATTGAAAGAAAAACTCAAAAGGGGTATGTAATTTTCATTTATTGGAATAAAGCAAATACCAAATACATTAGCAAGGATGAAACACAACAATTTTTATATTGTACAAACATATACCAGACTGGATCTTCTGGAGCAGACAGACACTTCTGGTGCAATTTTACTTATACTTAATGCTACTTAATGCTTAAATTGGTATTTCCGATTTGTTAACACAGTTTTCTTTGTAAGTTCATCATTTTAGGAAACACAAATTTTTAAAAAAAGTATATTTGTTGACACACAAAAATGTGTCTTGAATAAATTATTAGATACCAAATACATTGACAAGGATGATACAAGAAATTTTTTATATTGCACAAACATATACCAACCTCCAAAAAAACACTTTTGAAAAGTAGAAGAACCACCAACCTCAAAAACACAAAAAACTTTCTTACAATAAAAAAATCATAAACATGATGAAAATTTTCAGCCACAAACACAGTGATATAAAAAAATGGCCAACCTCTGATTAGAACTCTCGGTTGTGACTCGCTTACGAATGTATGCTTACTTAATTTATTTTTAACATTTAAGTTCCGCTCCCATAAAAATTTACGCTGCTTGAGGTTGGCGCCCGTCATAGGAATATTAACAATGCTTGCGTTTAAACTAATTTATGGATGTTTGCACGAATATTCGAGTTTATGATTTCATTTGGATGGGTAGGAAATACAAAGTGGTGTAAATATTCATGCTCGTGTAATTTTCAAAATAGTATAGAGAAACTGTGCTCAAACGCTTGCATTTGAATCGTTATTAAGAAATTTTTAAGTAGGAAACTAAAGTGTTTCTTGTAAGCTTTTGTTTGGTTGATACATACATTTTGGAAAGTTTTTATGTGTGGGGGGGTTTTAAAGGTTAGTAATTAAGACGGGCGCCAACCTCAAGCAGCGTAAATTTTTATGGGAGCGGAACTTAAATGTTAAAAATAAATTAAGTAAGCATACATTCGTAAGCGAGTCACAACCGAGAGTTCTCATCAGAGGTTGGCCATTTTTTTATATCACTGTGTTTGTGGCTGAAAATTTTCATCATGTTTATGATTTTTTTATTGTAAGAAAGTTTTTTGTGTTTTTGAGGTTGGTGGTTCTTCTACTTTTCAAAAGTGTTTTTTTGGGGGATATCATAACTTTTTTTTAAACACTGACGACTTCTCTTTTTTGAATTTGTCCGTTTCATCGTTTTTCTATTTATCCCCTATGGTAAACCTGGTACCAGAGATATTCATAATTCTTCAAACTGAGTTCGACGATACCTTACATGCAATAATTATCTTTAAAATTGATAAACCGAAAGTGGTACCAATAGCATACCTGGTACTTTAAACATTCATAATTCATCAAAACAAAAGTCCATCATGCCATGTTTATCTTGGAAATTGATAAACCGAAAGTGGTACTACCTATGCTATACCTGGTACCCTTAAACATTCATAATTTTTCAAGACAAGCCTAAGGACACCCAACATGCCATATTTATCTTCAAAATTGATAAACCAGAAGTAGAACCACCTATGGTACACCTGGTATCATGAATATTCATAATTCTTCAAGTTGAGTTCAATGATATCTTGCATGCCAAAATCTACTTGAAAATTGACAAATTGGTTGAATGCGGACGGCAGTAACCATCAAAATCTACCACGAACGAGTACTAGAAACTTGTGTATGGCAACTCAACTCCCAAAACTTAAAGAAATACGTTGCCATTGACAAAGATCCTGTCTGCCAAGTTTCAGCTCGATTGGTTAGTTTGTACGCACAACGACCTATTTTAGTGGATAAAAACGACTAATCAGTCCGGGACCCACAGCTTAACGTGGATTCCGAATCACAACGAACATCTACACCTCACACAGGAATCAAATCCGGCACCTTTAACTTACAAGGCCAGAGCGTGCATCCCATTGAAAGTTTATACTAATAAATTGTTACAAATAAATATTACAAGTTTTTTACAGTCTTATAAATATTGCAGTATAAATTATTTTTATTATACCAAGCATTATTTTGGTCACATAATAACCCATTGATATTTGACAAAATTTTAAATATTTTCTTAACAACAATTTTAAAATTCACTATGAAATTACAATTTTGATGATATATGATTCTACAATTTCATTTTACAACGGAAAGTAAAAATCAACACATCTTTAAAAACGAATTACATTTTTGCAAATTCCATTAGCCAATCGCAATGCGTGGTTCATTTAGTCCTCTGTAATGAATTGACTGTGACGTCAGCTCGCATAACCTCCACATTTATACTTTGTATTTAGCCCATAGTATCTTGCAACAAAATGTGATTGTTTTCATTTTTCAATGGAGATATCCCGAAATTAAAATGTTTTTGAAAGTTAACTCTCTCTAAATTGTCATACAGTTCAAATAACACATGCAACTTAAAGAACAAATATTTCTCTTTAATTCTGTCTCTTCAAAAATTAAATTATTTAAATTTTAAAGATGTTATAAGCCATATAATTATAGTCCAATTCGTTCTCCTATACTTTAACATTACGTTAAAACTCACTTAAGCCTAACATGTCGGAAAAACTAACTTTCAAATGATAGCAAACCTGTTTGACAACTTTTGACATATATATCTGAACCTCAATTACAAGCTGATCGCCTTTATCTGTCGCCAAATTATGAAATGAAAAAAAAGTGGTTTTAAATTAATTAAAAATAGAAAGAATTATTTAATGAAGTTCAAACCAGCGTAGGATTTTAAGTTGAAACATTCCGCATCCTATAATTCAATCCGTTTGAAGATCTATAGATTAGTTAGGGCTGTACGTTTGTCTAAATTTTTACATCAAAATCTGGCTAGAACTCGTTTTTTTTATTTCGTTTTGGAATTTTCAATATTTTTTTTCTTCGTTGTCTTTTGTCCTAGGTACACAATTTTTTTTTTCTTTGAAAGATATCACCGAGACGAATCTATGGTATTTTTTGTATAATTATGTGAAGTTTCGTAAGCGCGCTAGAAAATAGTCAATTTCGGCATTTTCGCTGGAAGTTGTGCAGAGAATAGATACTTACTGTCGCTTCTGCCTTTTTTAAGGTTGGCGGCGAAACGACCGTTTCGTCTGATATACCAGAATGAAATCCTTATATTCTTTAAAAAACTAATGCTGACCTAAATGCGTACCTCATTTTTTTCTTTAACATAACATATATGTCAAAAGCCACAGATCACTGTCGTTAAATAACTTTAAAATAACTTTCTCATATTTAACAGATCTTGATTCATTGTAGTTTCCAAATTCACTTATACTTAATGCTAAAGTTTTGAATACAATAAGTTTTGGTAAAGTTCATATGCGTTTCTAAATAAGCGACCTTAAATTTGGTGCAGAGGAAAGTCACTCAACTAATTTTCATTTCACATTTTGATAGAAAAAATATTTTTTCACATTGAAAAAACAACCAAAGTCAATTATGATGAAAACTGTTTTTCTGAAGAATGTAGTGTTACGAATTTTGTATATTTGTAAATATTTCGTAGTGTTAATTTTGTATATTTGTAAATATTTCGTAGTGTTAATTTTGTAAATAGTAAAATTTCTGTACATTTCGCATAAGGCAATGCAATGGTTTGTTTCCCTGCAATGAGCCTCCCAATGCTTGATAACGGGTTTTACAGAAGTAACTCTGGGAAGCGAGTTTCAAGGGGCAGGGCATTTAACATTATGGTAATGGGTATCTCGCCAAATTGGCGAGATAGAGCAAAGTTGGTGAAGGTTTTGCCGACTAATTTTGTCGCCAAATTTGGCGAGAAATTGCCAAATGTAGCCAAACCTGGCGACCATTTGGCGACATTTTCGGTACATGTATGGGTACATGTATCCCATGTACATGTATAAGGACTTTTCGACTACAATCTGGAAAGTTCTCCAAATGTATATCTGGAATATTCACGAAAGTTCTCCACTCCTATATAAGGACGGCCGTGAGTAGGGTTAGTCAGTTCTTGGATTTTGTGTCACTGAATTAGTTGACTGGAGATACTGAGCGAACTGTATTGCATTGTCTTTTGCAGTGATTTAGCAGTTGTTGTCAAGTTTTTAACTGCTGTTTTGTGCTCTATTGAGGTGAAAAGAGCTGTATTGTGTCTACTAGAACGAGAAGTTCTGGAGCTGTAAGAGAATTGTGAAGAGTTATTTTGGAATAAATTACTGCAAGTTTTGATCTACTTTGGCTTCAAATCTTTCGAACCCGTCCCACGCAACAGTAGATTCTATTCACATCTTCCGAAGGATGCATGCAATCTGACAGGCCCAGGTGAATTCGTTGCATTTCAATTAAATGTTGGTTTCCCCCTTTCCCCCCTCCCTTTTTTTTATTGTAAAAACTATTTTTTTACGGCAAAGACTGTATAATTATCAAAATAATCAATTTAGATTTCAACTCCTACTTTGCAAATAAATATTCGTGATAATAGTCGAAATATCTTCGCTTGAGCGAAAAATGTAAATGCGCTAAAGGAAAGTTTGCCCTTTATTATAATTATTTTTTTATTTTACCTAGTTGACAATATAATAACTGTTTAGCTAAAAAATAGCGTCTTTATTATTGCCGACCAAACAGTATAGTGGTTAGCGTGCTAGCTTCTAGACTGCGAGGTTGCGGGTTCGAATCCCGTGTTAGGCATGGGTGTTTGTAAATGTATGTTGGCTTGTCAAATGACGAATGTTTCGGCGCATTATAGCCCTCGTGTTGCTGACGGCGCCAGATAATCTGAATACAACCAACCAACCCTATTCTGCAAGGAGCCACAAAAATATTTGTTCAGCATTCCTTAAATAAAACGAGTGGTGTGGAACATCGCCCAACTTTCAATTGCACTATAATACTAGCGTGGATTTGTGTCATTTACCGTTTTTAAATTTTCATCATTCATTTAGCAAAAATGGGCTGTTTGGCGATATTTTATGCGATAATTCGTGTATGGGTCTTAAAAAAATAAAAAACTTCACCAAATTGATGATTTTGGCGATATACTTTTCGATAATACTTATATTACCCTTTATTGTAAATGAAAAAGAGAGAGAGAGAAAAAAAAAAACGATCGTTGATGAGGTATGCTCAAGGAAAGAAAATTCTGTGTTGAAGGCTTTCGTTTTTAAACTTGTTTTGGAGGTGGGGATGTTTAGAACACCGTATGAAGCATTACCACAGCAATTTTTATCAAAATAGTCAGAGCCGTTTTTTAGCAATCATTAAAAACATGATTTTTTTCAATGGCAGCTACCTTATGCGCTTGCGCAATTTTGACGAAAACCTTTATGGTATGTCCCATGGCCACCACCAACCCACAACACCAAATTTGAACAATCAACAAGAAACAAGGTCAATGTGTTTAGGGATTATGCACACACACACACATTTTTTCTAGATAACTTTTTTGAAATCAGGATGTTCCAAAACGTGGAGAAATGCAAAAAATCGATAATACTGAATATTTTAGCATTATACTAAATTATTCTGAGGTGTTGTTATCTCTTAATCACCTCACATTGTTTGCTTGAAAAATAAATTGAATACTTAACCGTAAAAAAGTAGTTTAAATAATGAAAACTCAACATACCGTTTGTGTATTAACTTCAATTTTGCAACTTCTTAAATAGAACAAAATTTATTTTAATTTCGTTTTTTATTTGATAAGATATTAATATTTATATTTGAAAGGAAAACTCATAAAGGGTAAAAATAATTTCATTTATTGCAATAAAGCAATTGACAAGGATGATACTACTTCATCTCAAACGATAACTTCTGGATAGCTTATAAATGATGACCGCTCTGCAAGCAGATGAAGCCAATTGAACACTTTCCCACATATTGCTATGAAGTAGGTTTCCATGGTTACATGCACATCGGAACTAGTTTTGGGAAAGTTGCTAGTATAGATCACTATGGTGGTGACCGATAGTGACGTCTCTGGTCATGTGACTAACCAGCGCACAGGATTTCTACTTATCTAAGAGGTGCTGACCGAGCTCATGATCAGAAGACCTTGGGCTCATGGGAAATTTAATGATGGCTGCTTATGGTTTACCGATGTGACCCATTTTTATTTGGATGGATTTTTCAGTCAACAAAACTTGTAAATATGGGGTATTGATAACCCATATTTTGCGAAACCATTGCATTCTGTAAAAGTTTCCGTTTGAGGTGTCTTTTGCAGCAAAGGGCTCTTTTTCATTAGGAAAATGAAGACTCATTTCGCTTTATTCACATTTCACAGCTCATGATCAGAAGACCTTGGGCTCATGAGAAACTTAATGATGGCTACATATGGTTTACCGATGTGACCCATTTTTATCTGGATTAATTTTTCAGTCAACAAAACTTGTAAATATGGGGTATTGAAACCCATATTTTGAAAAACAATTGCATTCTGTAAAAGTTTCCTGTTTCTTGTGCCTTTCGC
This sequence comes from Linyphia triangularis, assembly GCA_963978545.1. Classification (NCBI taxonomy): domain Eukaryota; kingdom Metazoa; phylum Arthropoda; class Arachnida; order Araneae; family Linyphiidae; genus Linyphia; species Linyphia triangularis. The sequence continues at coordinate 36,665,861 of OZ021730.1, forward strand.
AGCAAAGGGCTCTTTTTCATTAGAAAAAAGGAAACTCATTTCGCTTTATTCAGATTTCACAACAATGTGTTACCTCATTAAGGGGGATAAGGTTGGTATGGAACTCAAAATTTGAAAAATTCTAAAAAAAAAAAAAAAAAAAAAATTAAAAAAAAAAAAAAATTAAAAAAAAAAATATTATTGTAAAAATTAATGCAAATATTTTTAAACAAAATGGCAGAAAAATTTTGTTTTTATCTTTAGTAGAACATGAAATATTTAAGTTTTTGTTACAGGACAACTGTATGTCAGACATGCTATCTTGAAACTTAGAAACTGTTTTTCTCTGTGATGGCTTTTTGTTCCTTATTTGAGTTTAAATTGATACAGCTTAAAAATTGCTTGATATATATATCTCTGAAACTTTCCACAATCATTTTTCATACATATTTCTTTAATTTGTCTTCATGAATTATGTTTTTTTATTTAACTTTAAAAAAAAAAGCTTTTGGAGCTTAGCATACAATGGATTTTATACAGTTTATGCATAACATATTATTTTTTAAATTTTTTCTAATTACTTTATTGAAAAATCATGAAGAAATTTTTTGAAATGAATTATAAGAAGAAGTTTTATGCAAAAATGAAGGGATTTTTAAAAAAGTTTTTTAGATATATCAAATTTAAGAAATATCAAAATTTGAAGTTTTTTAATTTAAATAAGAAAAAAATATTTTTAAAATTTGAAAATTTAAAATAAATTTACGGATTGGCCATACGTCGCAATGAAAATAAGACTGTTCCGGATATGGTAAAGGCAATATGGGCCATCTTTTTTCACAAACTTTCCACGGATGAAGTGCCGCAACATGGCATGTGCCTATCAGACGTGGATACATGGTGCGGCTATAACAAAGCTCTGAATTTAGGGGAAGTGTATACACACAAGCACTCTTTGCGTGAATCAGTGATGAATGTCATCAAACCTATTTTCAGAGCACTTACAAATAAAGATCTTTTGGGAAAATGTTTGCACGGCAAGACGCAGAATCCCAATGAAAGCTTGCCGACCAACCGGTATAGTGGTTAGCGTGCTAGCCTCTAGACCGCGAGGTTGCGGGTTCGAGTCCCGTGTTGGGCATGGGTGTTTGTAAATGTACGTTGGCTTGTCTAATGACGAATGTTTCGGCGCATTATAGCACTCGTGTTGCTGACGGCGCCAGATAATCTGAATACAACCAACCCAATGAAAGCTTCAATAATTGCATTTGGGAACGTTTGCCGAAAACAACATTTCACGGGTCAACAACTTTGAAGCTGGGAGTTATGGATGCTGTCATCTGCTTCAACGATGGCGCTCAAAAAAGGTTGGATGTGATGAGACATTTAGGCATTTATCCGGGATCCTATATGAATGCTGCTCTTAAAGTCATTGATAAGCGACGAATTTACAAGGCCGATCAAATCGCTAAAAGTACTTCAAAAGAGGCAAGACAGGTAAAAAGAGCTATAAAAAGACCACAATGAAATGATGGATAAATCCGAATATGGAGCACGAGAATTTTGATGCAAATATTTTGAAGAATTTAAGGTAAATAATCGTTTTTTGCGTTTATCTCAAAACCTATATTTTCATTACATTGGTACACTTTTCTCAAATACTATTGAATATTTTAATCTAATATTTTTCATCATAATAAAGACATTCAAGATCTATCTAGTGAACCTAAAATAATTTTTTAATTAGGAAAAAAAAAATATTTTATGTGATATTTTATGTTGAGAAAAAATGACAATTTTTGTATATGCAAAATATATTATTTTTTTAAATATAATTTTCAAGAAATATTAGGTAAAAAAATAGGTTACCTGTTTGAAATAGAGAGTTTACTTGTTTTTGGTAAAACTTTTATGTAAATTTATTGTATATTTATTCTGAAAAGTGTACCGAGCCAAAAGTTACTATATAGTAATTTTAAAATTCTAAGTCTCAAATATAGGCTTTTTTCTTAAATTATATATATATAAAAAAAAAAAAAAATGGAAGTGTAATAATGATAACAACTATGTTATTATAGACTATATCAAAAAATAACTTATAAATATTTTATTTTAAGTATTTTAGAGCACTTTTAATTTGAATGAAAATATGACTGATTTAGTTGTCGAGGACTCCTGTCTCCCCTTAAATATTGTAGCTAACTTTGCAAACCGGTTCATATAAAACTCCATAACCCGCCTTTCCAACATATATGTTATCTTCCCTTATATGTCTCACTATTTTCATTTATGCCGTTTTAAAGTTAAGAAGTCCTTTCTGTAAGATCCTGTGTGATAAATCCACTCAATTTCTCACTTTCCCCAACTCCAGAAATTAATTGACTCCTTAACATGGTTTCCTGGGTCTACCTCACCTCTCGCACTTCCCAGCACGCTTGAATTGCCCGCAAACTTAAACTCGGGCATCTCCACCAACATCATAATAGCTCCCACCCGTTCCCTAAACGATGTTTAATCGTCTGAAGCAATTGTAATTGGGACGAAAAGGGGGGGGGGGGGCTTCCTCCATCCAAATGGAAGCAGGCACCCTCACAAGAAGTTACTGGAATCATTTGTCACCCATTTGGCTAATGATTTCGTCGAGGCGACACGCCTGGGACATTGAACAGAATCATTCGTCAAGTCCGACCTATCCAAATACTTGCCTGAATCATTGGACATTTGGACTGTGGAAGGGTTACTACCAGCGTTGACGGTAATGTGCTGGAAATGGATTTGGTGGGACGTTGCTGAAAAGGGTTTGATAATACGCCTTTTAGTGCATTAGTTGATAGTTAGGCATCAAAGGGATGGATCAACTGTAATCTTTGGTGGGCATGATTCAATGTATCGCGCTTTGGTAGAACATGTTCTGAAGGTATCTGTTTCGATGAAAATTACAAAATAGTGAGAAAATCAAGTTTTGGTTTATTATAAACAAAATTATTCCCGAACTTGTCAACTTTAAAGTGATACTGTATTTTTTACAATGTTGAAAATGCTTTTAAAACTGAGCTCATTTCTTGCGAAAGTGTACAGTGTTGAAATATTACTCCCACAAACTTTAAACTTTATTTATAGGAAGATTTTGTTGTTGTTGTTTATGAGTGTAAGATTTGTTATTTTTTACCACACATAATTTCCTTTTGAATTAACCATTGAAATGATAAAGCAAAGAGTCTGTCCGTATAAGCAATTGCTGAATTATTTTGAGGTGGTTTCTGATTACACACACAAGGTTGCAAGCTAGTTATTAATATTATTATTATTTATTATTATCATTATTTTCAAGCATGATTTTTCAATTGGCTATCTTTAAGAAATTTTAATTAATAGGGAAGTATTAAATTTATTTTACATTGAATATTTTAAAATCTCCATAACTTCTACTTACTGTGAATTATACTACTTTTATCTGTATTATTTTTAATTTTCAAATTCTATGCAAGAGATGCAAGTGCACTCCTTTGCATTTTTGTGGCTGCACGCCCATATGTAGAAACTAATTAGCAGCATTTGGAGAACTATGAAATTTTAAACATAACAGAGACGAATAAAATGCAGAGCATTTTTTTATGAGGCGCCACCTGAACAAAATAACTTAACAAGGATAAAGTATTTGTAACGTATGTTACACATTATTTAATCTTGTTAAAATAATGTAACTATTGTTGAATAAAGTATTTTTAATGAATGTTGCAAATACTTTATTCTTGTTTTATTCCACCCTTATTTAAGTTTTTTAGAACATTAAGCGATCTTAGAATATCAGCCAAAACTCTTACTAAACCACATATTTGTGGATTTTATTTTAGTTGTCTCAAGTAATTATATTTTCCTAAATCGAGACCTGAATTTAGGGAACTTCATTTTGGTAAGACCTATTAAGAAGCATTTCTTTTTAAAATTAGGACTTTTTAGTACTGCAAACATTTCATTGATATTCCAGATCAGTTAGTATAAGACATCCGAGTATTTTTTATTTCAGAAACTTTCAAACAAATTTTATCAACTATATTAATGGCAATTAATTTCCATAAAAATATAGTTTTAAAATATTATATTTTACCTAAAAAAAGTAGTAAGAAAATTTGTGGACCATGCCATATATATTTCCTTAAAACCTGAGAATTGAGGCTATCTTAAGTTGAAAAACACTATCTTGACTAAGTAAAACACCCAATACATTATACACTGACTAACAATAAAACGCAATTATATTTACTCACGATACTTATTCCCACAAACCTCGAATACCTTTAAAAACACATTCACACCACTCCAATACAGGGATTCCATGAAATACTCTAAAGAAATCAATCTAAAAAATACAAGATACTTTCTCCATGAACAATTCCGAAATGAACCCATCTCTTCTGCTTTCCTAGACATACTATCGCACTCCACTATCTCTAAACTGAGTAAATGGCCATGCTAAATGACAGATTACGCAGTAACTGCTCCGGAAGATTGACGTGTGGTCACCTCCGTATGCTATGGTCCATATGCTGCCTTATCGTAATCTCTTAGGAGCATTTTAAATTCGTTTCAGCTCTGTCTCCTGAATGTTTTCCGTCCTCCAGGCATAGTCTAAGAAGAATGGGATACGATTCGTTATTTTTGACAAGTTTCACCCACCTTCTACTCTATATCCATCATTTTATCTCGACTTTAATGGTGAGGGGGAGGAAATTTCCTATTACTGCTTTTTTTTTTTTTTTTCCGTCCGAGAGGAATGTTTTTTGAAGTAGCGATATGGTTTTTGGATAGAAACTGAAATTCAGATTATTGAAACTCTTAAGGTAAGAAGTATAGGTAACGAGTAAAGAATATAATCAGAACTCTGAAACTTGGTATAAATATCATAAATGGCAATCATCGAAGAAATAAGGTATTTCGATCACGATTAACTAAATTTAAGAGGCAGAAAAAGGTTTGAAACATTCCAAACGAGGAGTATTCAACGGTGCTTTTTTCAGTCCCCGAAAATTAGTACAAATAACAACAAGATAAATCCTAGAAAAAGTAATAAATTCCGATATTTTTAAGTAAATTTTCATGAGGTCATATCGGGATCAAACGTGGAATAAACCAACGTCCCCTAATTCCAGTACCCTGAATATTAGTAAAATTCATCACAATACTCAACATTGTAAAATAAAGCTACTACGATTCCAAATAATCCTCCTTTAGATTAAAAATGTGTCAAACGTTCCAAATGTAGGATAATCTATTTGCCATTTCGCAAAGACGCTGTTGATTGGTACAGTACGCACGAAAAAAAAAAAATCCGAGCGATGGCTATATTTTGTATTCTTATTAATGAAATAACAAAAGTCAAGTACCGTTGTAAATTGTGGAAGGTCTTTAATAATTGTATATAATTATTTTTTTATCATGGGGGGGGGGGGTCATCTACCTATTAAAACTAAACCAAACTTTAAAAAGTTTAATGGCAACTCTGTATTATTATACCAAATTTAGATTTAGAATAAAAAAAAAAAAAAAAACGTCTTAATACCCAATTTCATAATTTTCCAATGCGTGGTTAGTAAATTAAACGATTTAAAAAAAAAAAGAAAAAAAAAAAAAAAGATAACTTAATGTTAAAAAGATTTTTTTTCGGCCATAAATTCTTATATAATTAATATAATTCAGCACTTTTTATTTAAAAGGATAGTTTACTTAAAACTAAACAAACGATATACTACTTTTGTACTAAACAGTTATTTAACTATTGATTACTAATTAAAGAAACAAGCTTTAAATTGTTTTTAATTAGAAACGTATATATTTTTTTTTTGCTTCCATTAGAATTACCATGTTTGAAAACCACACCAGAATTTTTTTTTCATTTCATTTTGACTTTTGGTTCTCGATATTTTAGCAAAAATGTAAAAAAAAAAGCAGCTCACTTTAAGGGATCGCGTAATAGATTAAGTTTTGAAGCATGCAAGATGTTCAATTCTTTCCTGAGAAATAGAAATTTGTCCTCAAGATCGCCCAAAACATTTTCATTCATAAGTGACGTGTTTCTCAACATAATCAACTGAAATTTGGTATCGAGGGTAAACGAGGTATTTAAAATCGAATGAAAACATAAAAAATAAACCTTAATATATATATATATATATATATATATATATTTATATATATATACAGGGTGGCCAGGAAATAACTTTCCATGTTTGGCGGCATCTGCAGCTAAAACTAATGAATGAAATGAAACCATATTTTATGTACAGACTATTGAAGGCACGGGGAGATGAATTCCAACAAAAAAAAAGTTAGTTCCAAAAGTTGCCGGTAGGTGAGATTTTGGCGCTACTTATACGTACGTTTGAGGTAATTTAAATATCGAGATAGCAATTATGCAAAATTCTAATGCGTACATGACAGCAGCGCAACGCATTCCCTTTAAAAAGAAAAGAGCGAACGTCCAAACAGCGATTCTTTCATTAACTGTTGGTGATATGAGACCTACCTTACCTCAAAGTGCTTTGCTAGTGAAACTGTACTACACTAGACAGTGTAATGCTATGGTGGCTCTGCGGGAATTTCGAAACTTCATAACCTGCGTAAAGGTCCAATGTCTGCTGCAGCAGTAAGAGCGATGATTAAAAAATTCGAGGAAACTGGATCGCTTGAACTTGGAGATGGCAGAGGACGAAAAGCAGTACCAGAAGATGCAGTAACAGATGTTGCTACAGCGGTGTTCGACAACACAGGAACCAGCAGTGGTCCAAGCGCTCGTGCAATTGCTCGTCAAACCGATATGCCTTATTCTACTGTGTGGAAAATCTTGCGTAAAATGCTGCATTTCTATCCGTATAAGATCAGTTGTGTGCAAGAATTAAAAATAACAGATTACGATAAGCTCCAAACTTTTGCGTTAACGTTTCTTGCCCGAATGGAGATCGACAATGATTGGCCTTGGAAAATATTGTGGGGAGATGAGGCTCATTTTCATCTCAATGGATCTGTTAATACTCAGAACTGCCGTATTTGGGCATGTGAGCGACCCACAGTGAAGCTAGAAATGCCATTGCATTCCCCATAGGTAACCGTGTGGTGCGATTTCACGGCTAATTTTATAATAGGACCATACTTTTTTGAGAACATAACTCAGGCAGGACCTATTACCTCACCATCTACGGCGAAAAATATGGAAAAATGCTACAAACTTTCGTCATTCCACAATTGCAGCAAAGATAATGCTTAAACTCAATCATTTTTATGCAAGATGGAGCTCGACCACATATTCATCGTTCAGTGCAGCGCCTTTAAGCCAGAATTTTGGTAATGACAGAGTCATTAGTCAATATTTTCAGACGGAATGGCCGCCCCGTTCCCCGGACATCACCTCATGTGACTTTTGGCTATGGGGGTACCTTAAATCCGTTGTGTATGCTGGTGGCATTCCAAACTTGCATGTCTTGAAGCAGAGCATAAGACGGGCCGTTGCGAACATCCAAACAGACAGCTCGCACGCAGCTGTAGAGAACGTTATTCACCGGATGCAATATGTTGTACACCGGGAAGGTCAGCATATTGAAAATGTTACGCGCCGTCCAGGGGACCCAAATGTTAATAACTAAAATATTATTTTATGTGTTCAATAATTTATTCATAACTGTATAGTATTGACATTCTGAAAAATCAAATTTCCATGCTTTCATTGTAGTTACTCACGTGTTTCTGTTCCGATAGCGCCACATTTCTCCCTATCGGCAACTTTTGGAACTAAATTTTTTTTTGTGGAATTCATCTCCCCATGCCTTCATTAACCTACATATTAAATATGGTATCATTTCGTTCATTAGTTTTAGCTGCAGATGCCGCCAAACAGAGAAAGTTATTTCCTGGCCACCCTGTATATATATATATATATATATATATATATATATATATATATATATATATATATATATATATATATATATATATATATATATATATATATATATATATATATATATATATATATATATATATATATATATATATATATATATAAAATATTATTAATTTATATATATATTTTATATATTTTTTTTTTTAAGGTTTGCAATAATATATATATATATATATTAGTGCAAACCACAAGATTCTACGATAATTAGAACCGAAGACAGCTAGTTTCGGTATATATTTGTACAGGAAAACTCATCATTGATTGCTTAGAAGGCCTTTTCTTTTTGTATTGGTGAAAACTTAAGAGTTAGCACCTTCTCAATCTTATCTGATATAAGTAAGAAGTTAGGATTAATTATGGGGTGTCCTGTAGAGGTCGGCGATATATCGATACGACGATATTTTTATTGATATTTAAAAAAAATATCGATACTAAAAATATTGATACAATCCATCGATATAGCGATATTTTCAAACATTTTTAGTTTTTTGATGATCGTTTTGTAGTTCCATGAGTTTTTTCGATTTTCTTTATTCTCTTTTCAAAAACAATGTTTGGACTTGGCTGACAAGGAGACCTTACGGTCTCGGAAATTCAGATCGGGATGAAATTTGGCAAATTGATAGTATACCTTAAGGGTATCCACACTGTAAAGTAATAAAGCGCACTAGCCAGAAGATTACTAGAAAATAGGCTTTAAAGTGTTACGCATAGCTTAGGTACTAGTAGAGATTTTTGATTTGCAACTTCCCGGTGGTTAAGTGGTCAGCGTGATGGATTCCCGTACGGGCGATCCGGGTTCGATACCTCGTGAGGTAGTTTCTTTTTTTCTTTTTTTTTTCAATTTATAAAGTGACTGTTACAGCTAATTGAAATTTGAATTAAAGATGATATTTTATTTTTAAATACGGTAATGTATTTTTAATAGAGAAAATAGAGATAAATTAAATCGATATAAATTAAAATTCTAATTACCACGGCAAAAAAATTAGGGTAGACTTAATTTATCTATGGATTTTGACATATAGTTTTTATTTGTCAATTATTTATTTATATACATACACCAGAATGACACTTATCATAAAAACATGGAAAACACAAACTGTTTTGACATCTTGCACAATTTATAAAGGAAGATTGTTTACAGGAACAACCTTTTTGTAAAAGATTCGTTGGAAAATATACTTCATTAACATTCATGAAAATATATCTTTCGTCAGAAAACTTGGAAGCATACCAGGCATACCGGATCATTTTATTAAAAATTGATGATGGACTATTGATTGTATTTTTATGCAGTCTTCACTGGTATTTATTTCTCTATTATTTTCAACCAGATACGCGCAATTTTGCATACGCTTTAGTAGATTCTTTACCTGTCTATAAAAATAGACGTCGCAAAGTGCCGTTTGGGTTTTGAAAATTTCTGACTACCTGCTTGAGTACAATAGGACAACATTCTTACTCTTCCATATAGAAACTGGTTCTTCATGTTTTTTGGGAAAATCCTTTACTTCTCTACATCTTATAATATCTCAATATTTATAATCACTTGTTTGTGAAAATAGTAAATAGAGTTTTAATGCACCTTCATTAAAAATACATTACGTATTTAAAAATAAAGTATTATCTTTAATTCAAATTTCAATTAGCTGGAACAGTCACTTTATAAATTGAAAAAATAAAAATTAAAAATTACCTCATTAAAAATATATTACGTATTTAAAAATAAAATATTATCTTTAATTCAAATTTCAATTAGCTGTAACAGTCATTTTATAAATTGAAAAAAAAAAAAGAAAAAAAAAAGAAAAAAGAAACTACCTCACGAGGTATCGAACCCGGATCGCCCGTACGGGAATCCATCACTCAATCACTCCATCACTCAAACGGGAATCCATCACTCACGCAAATCAAAAATCTCTACTAGTGTCTAAGCTATGCGTAACACTTTAAAGCCTATTTTCTTGGAATCTTCTGGCTAGTGCGCTTTATTACTTTACAGTGTGGATACCCTTAAGGTATACTATCAATCTACCAAATTTCATCCCGATCTGAATTTCCGAGACCGTAAGGTCTCCTTGTGAGAGACAGTTAAAATGGCACCCTAACCAAAAAGAAAACATAATGTAATGTAAAGATAAGATCATTTATTAGTAGTCATTAACATAGCGCAGTTTCTGTTGCTAAAGTGAGCCTGGAATTTGCATCTAATTTTAAAAATTAAAAACATCTATATCAGCAAAATATGTGGTAAATAATTTTCAAAATTTCTTTTTTAAAAAGAAATGTGAATTTATCCATTGAGATCCAAATGTATTTTCTTTTTTCTGATTGTTAATATAATTTATTTATAAAAACAATTTTTATAATTTATTTATTAAAACAATTTTGGCATGAATTCATGAAAAGTAGAAATTTGTCCCGAAAAAATTCGTTTCTGGCAAAATTGAAAATCAAATAAAAAAAATAAAAAATCATGTATCGATATATCAATATTTTTTCTATACAGCGATTTAATATCGATATTTATTTTGATCGATATTTCCGACCTCTAATGTCCTGCGATGGACTCAATGATTTTAAAATTAAATAACTTGAAAACAAAGATCGATAGAAGAATGAATATTCAAAAAGTATAGTTATTTTAAAAGCTGTAACAATCTGAAACAGAAGTATCAAACTTAGTTACAATTGTTGCCAACAAATTTCGTTTTGTAGCAAAATTCTAGAAATATGTTATAAATTTATCACCTTCAATCCGTCGTTTCGATCTCGCTAACTTCCTTTCACGTTAAACAGTGGAACTGTCTCTGAACTTCAAAGCACTCTTTATCCATAAGTACAGTGTACAGCGCCACCTTTTGGCGATAATTATAACTACTTTTTAAAATTTAGTATCAGATTTTTACACTTTTCAAAATTAGTATATTTTGTGTTTCATTATTCTACGAAAATGCTTTAAATAGAGGGCACCACTGGGCTAAACAGGATCGGGTATCATTGCAAAGAACCCAGTAGCACAAATCCTCTGGCTAATCGCAATGTGGACCGTTGTAGATTGGCCTCTGCTACGGATCATAGACAATCTCACCCATTGCTGGGTAAATTATAATAGAAGTTTTAAAATGTTGATGTAGCATTTTAAATTGTGATATATATATATATATATATATATATATATATATATATATATATATATATATATATATATATATATATATATATATATATATATATATATATATATATATATATATATATATATATATATATATATATATATATATATATATATATATATATAAATAAAGACTAACAGTAAATAATATGTATTGGACGTGTTTATTTAAAAAAAAAAACTTGTCCTTTTTTTTTATACGATGCTCTAAGTTGGGCATAGACTGGCCAATCTTCCCAGAACCTATGTTTCCTAAATTGGTGGCCAACACCGCTGCGCTACCTGGTGGAATGCCAAGGCAATATTTTTTAAAATTACATTGTAATAGCATCTGTTGAGTTCTATTTTTCGAAGGAGAGAGTAGGATGTATCCCAAGAACATAATAACATTTAATAACAATTTATAAAAAAAATAATTTTTACTTATTCAGAAAAGGAGATTTTATTTATTTTGGTCACCATCCAACGTCAGATATACAGGTTGTACGAATCAAATGTTCATAATCTAGACACCAAGATTTCCAGATGTCATTCCACTAGATTTTTACTTTCAATTACCCATATGTATGCAGAGGGTAATGGAAGTATAGCAATCGGTCAAATTTTTTTGTTTTTGTTTTTTTGTTTTTTTAAATTTCTCCTCGTTTTGGAACATTCTGAATTTAAAAAAGTGATCGAGAAAAAATGTGTGCCTGTGGTCAGCATGACTCCGAACAAATTGATCTACGATGTTAAAATTTGGTGTGCGGGTTGGTAGTAGCCATGGGACCCACCATTAACGTTTTCGTCAAAATCGCGCATGCGCGTAAGATAGTTGCCTTGAAAAAAAATCATGTTTTTCAATGATTGCTAAAAAACAGCTCTAACGATTTCTATATCATTGTGGTAGTGTCTCTTATGATGTTCTAAACATCCCCACCTCCGTAATTCTCGTAAAAATGCTTTAACGGAATAAAAAGTTGAAAAACGTATGTCTTCAACACTGAGTTCTCTTTCCTTGAGCATACCTCATCCACTGTCGTTTTTTCTTCTCTCGTCAGTTTCAATTATAATAAAGGATTATGTAAGGATTATAGAAAAGTATATTGCCAAAATCATCATTTCGGTATAGTTTTTTTCTTCTTTCTTTTTTTTTTTCTTCTTTTTTTTTCAAAGACCCATACAAGAATTATCGCAAAAAATATCGCCAAACTAGCCATTTTTTTTAAAATGAATGATGAAAATGTAATAACGTTAAATGACACAAATTCACTTCAGTATAATAGTGTAATTGAAAGTTGTGCGATGTTCCATACCCCTAGTTATTTTTTGGGCTACGTCAATGAAAATGTCTACTCCAAAAAACAACAGTGACATGCCTCAAAAACTGCTGATATTGCTAATGTGACTACGAAAATGTGACAGCAAGCGTGGCTGAAACTGAACTACAAGTTTGTTATCCTCAGGGTTCTAAGGAAGCCTAAGTTGAAACGCGCAATTTTTTCCTAAAGACTTAATGAACTCTTTTATCTTACTTTACAGTTTCCTTACGCTTTTAACTTTCTGTTAAGTATTGCTGCCTCTCCAAGGACATTTGATTTGCACTCCCTGTAAATCAACACATGGAATTCTCATACCAACACCATTAAGAACATGGCGCTTGCATTGCTGAGCAATTAATTACAACGTCCATAGTTTATCATTGACAGACTATCATTACCTCATAAATCATGCGTATTACAACACGTCATATTGAATTAATACGGAACAGTAAATAACGGATGGATCTGGTCTGATAATTTGTATCAGTGTAGTTCTTGTATCTATGTCATTTACTTATACTTTTCCAACATACAACTCATGGATATGTACTTGATATCATGTTTATTAAGGGATAATGAATGTATTCACAATTCGCAGTGTTAAAAATAAATTCAGTTTATATTTTAAATGTGAAATTTGAAAAGCGTTCAGTGACCTTAAACACGCCGGTAAAGAAAGTACGCTTTGTTAATAACTTTCAATTACCCATGTGTAAATACAAAGGGTAATGAAAGTATAGGATTCGGTCAAAAAAAAAATAAAAAAAAATTGATTTTTTTGCATTTCTCCACGTTTTGGAACATCCTGATCTCAAAAAAGTGATCTAGAAAAAATGTCTGTCTGTGTGTACGTAGTCAGCATAACTCCCGAACAAATTGACCTACGATGTTGAAATTTAGTGAGCAGGTTGGTGATGGCCCAAGGACCTACCATTAAGGTTTTCGTCAAAATCGAGCATGCGCATAAGGTAGCTGAAAATCATGTTTTTCAATGATTGCTAAAAAACGGCTCAAACTATTTTGATAAAAATCGCTGTGCTAATGCCTCTTAAGGTGTTCTAAACATCCCCACCTCCGAAATTAACGTAAAAATGCTTTAATGGCTTAAAAAGTGGAAAAATTAATGCCTTTAACACGGAGCTCTCTTTGCTTGAACATAGCTTATGAACGATCGTTTTTTCTCCTCTTCTCAGTTTCACTTATAAGAAAGGATAATATTACTATTATCGCAAAAAATATCGCCAAACTGGCCCTTTTTCTACACGAATGATGGAAATTTAAAAACGGTAAATGACACAAATTCACATCAGTATAGTAAAGTGTAATTGAAAGTTGTGCGATGTTCCACACCCCTAGTTTTTATTGTTTAGGGTTTAATTTCATGTTTTATCATAAGAATTATATCGATGTAAAAATGCGTACGACAAAAATATTATTAATTTAGGCACTTGTATCCATGCCCTGTGCTTGCATATCCTTTTAAAATGTATATTTGATGTTATCAAAATTAAAAAAAAGAAAAAAAAAGAGTTTATATCTGTATAAGGTGAAATCTACAGATGAAAATGTTCTTAAAAATTTAATATCAAGCTTTTGAATATGATTGTGCTACGAATGTTCTTCTCAAGGAATCACAGCAAAGTATTATAAAAAATAACTTATTTAATAACCTCAAACAATTTTACATTATTTCCACATTAGTAGAAAATCGCTCTCAGGCTTACATAATTTTCCTTTGTCGTCACCATCTGAACAGCAGCGAAAGCTAAAGCTTTTTCCTGCTTTGAAACATATAGTTCAAATCTTAGTTCTGGCGTCTTATTTTCGAAACAAATTGGCGACTGCAAATTTAGTTACCTTATTGAACATCGTTCTGAATTTGTTTTTATAGAATGTATTTGGTAGCTCACCGCTCTTTGGTTTTCAATGAGGAAGGTTTCAAATCTCTACTTACGTGTTGAAGCAAGTTGTCAATAAATATTACATCACTCACTAGGCAAACTTGGATAATTTTCAAAAGTTGCAAGAATTTGACACCAAATATCCGTAATCGTCTGCACTTCTTCTCATTGAAAATTAAAGTGCGGTGAGCTTACCACATAAAGAAAAAGAATGCTCATTTTTTAGCAACTTATGACATATTTGGAAATCGAATTAAGTTTAATTCATTTAAAGTCGACTTCGGCCATTTTTTTCCCGGCAGACGAGTAGATTCATGATTTTCTAGCATTTCTTTACTTTCTATTAAAAAATTCAGAATGATGTTTGATAGGGTACTTGAACTTGTTGTTACCTTTCAGTCTAAAAGTTCCACTGGTACTGATTTATCCTCACGCTTGTTGGCTTTCCGACTCATTGTTGAAAAATTTAATTCCCAACAAATCGTTGCACAAATTATATATAATATTGATTCTATTATCATTTACAATTTAACATTATTGAAAGATTATAACTACAATTGATCGCAAGATAAAAAGACATTACAATTTAAAAGACAGTGCACAGATTTAAAAAAAAAAAAGAGAAAAAAAAAAAAAAGCCAGCACCAATATTTAAAATTAATTAATACCGGTACACTTCCAACTATGATCTCATTTATATATGAAAATAGAGAAATGTGACCAAAAATGTATGTTGTCCAGGTAAAACAGCGATATTGGCTAAGGTCAGAAACAGGGGCTCTCGGAAGATTGGCCATTACATGCTGGAACTCAAACATCTTTCTAAAGTACGCACATTTTTAAAAAAATAAACAAGTCAAAACATATTTTTTATTCTTCCGTCTTTTATTATAAAATTCATTTTATTTTAAAACTCTGCATCAGCATTTCAAAACTTCCAGTATTTTACACAACACGGGGCGAGATTGGTCAAGTTCCGTAGAAACAGTTAGTCTATAACCATCCACTTCGGGATTGGCCAGTGATGAACGGTATTGGCCAGTGATGAACGGTATTGGCCAGAATATTTGTGCTACTGGGGTTGCCACTGACAGCAGCTTACAACGTAATTTTTGTTACATCCAATAGGAAAGATAATATACGTACGGGTCGATTGACATTGTAAACAATTTAGTAGTATTCAAACTGTGAGAATAATTTTTCTTTCATTCTTAAAAATTCAGAACTTTTACTTGTAAGTTTTATCGGTTGAAATACTAATTTAAACCGAACCATAGTAGTCTTGAGTCGTGAGTTATAAACACGAATATATAGCTGGATGTTTTAACTCATTAAAGCAGTGCATTCCGACATGTAAACACATTATAATCAAATGTCCATAACCTAATGAAATTCCCATTCCAAAACCCAGAGAGAACATTGTCAAGAAATTAATTCCAGCGTGCGCAATTTATCATTGACAAGTCCACCATTATCTCAAACATCATGTGAATGCAACACGTCGCCAGAATTAATACGAAGCAGAGAACAATAGGCGAGCGTGGCCAATTCATTTATCTTCAACGATAAACCTACTCTCCTAATGGACACGGTAAAAACGAATGAAATAGACATTCTGTCATGATTATTAATGCGTTTCCATCGGAAATGACACTAGGGCTATTCATGTCAGTATTGTGAGCAATTCATTTGAAAATCCCCCGAAGACTATAAATATTCCCCTCTGCAGTTCTTGCCTAAATATATCACAGGTGAAGGTGTCAAAGCTTCCAGAGTGGTCAAGTCAACAAATGTCGGGAAGTGCGATTGTGTTTTTCTTCTTTTTTTCTTTCTTTTACTTGGTACAGCTTGTTTTTAATTGCTGAATTGGTGGAGATTGTGTCCAAGCGTGTGTGGGTCGGTCCAATTGTCATTATCAGGAAAAGGTGCACTCTGTGGTAATTGTTAATTTTGCCAAATGTGCTCTCAAGAGAAACTTCTTGCAAATGTCATAGGTGAAACAGTACGGCACCACTTTATTATAATTGGAGAATTGTTCGTGATTTTGATGGTGAATTTGCATGGTATTCATTAGCTCTGAGGTAATTGTAGCTTAACAATTGTGTTCAGGGTCTGTGGAGGAAGAGTGCGACTTATAACAGACAAAACGTGAATATCAGTATCAATAGCGACCCTATAAATAATCGTTTCTGGAAATACCTTAATACTGCAAAATCAAATCATTTGCACAATTTCTGTCCAAACACTTTTAAATGTTTCTCTGTACGAAGTTGCAGGAATAATTTTCTGATTCAATTTCTTCCTCAGCTTACTTTGTTGCAAGAAATTACTGTGTCTGATTGCAAAGGAGCAATATTTTTTAAGATAAAGTATCTTCTAAAAAGTATTATCGACTAAACGGTATAGTGGTTAGCATACTAGCTTCTAGACCGCGAGGTTGAGAATTCGAATCCTGTGTAAGGCATGGGTGTTTGTAAATGTATGTTGGCTTGTCTAATGACGAATGTTTCGGCGCATTATAGCCCTCGTGTTGCTGACGGCGCCAGATAATCTTAAAACAACCAACCAACTTTACGAAGTTGAAGGAATAGTTTTCTGATTCAATTTCTTCCTCAACTTATTTTGTTGCAAGCAATTACTTTGTCTGATTGCAAAGGAGCAAAAATTTTTAAGAGAAAGTATCGCCTATGAATATTTTCGCTTAAGTCGACTTTGAGATTCGAATTAAGATACTCACATGCATTGCATAAAATATTTTTTTTTTAAAAATCTCGATGTCTAAAAGTATTGTAGCAAAATGGAAGCAGGAGGAAGAAATTCATTTTTTTTCCCTTCCAGAAATTAATACTGTGCCTTTACTATTCAAGTGTTGGAACTTACCAGATAAGAGTTGTTTTAGGGTCGCTTTTGATACTGTACTTGTTGATTCAATACCAATATGTGACTTGATCTAGGTGTAAGTCATACCAACTAAAAGACAAAAGCATGGAATTATCCAAATATCATTGCATAACTTAATCAACTACATTTACTCTTAAGAAATATTCAGTTTTCTTATTAATTGTTTTTATTTGCGATAAAATCACGCGCACAATATACAGAGTTGTTCAGATTGTGATTTCCCTGTAAAAACCACCAGGAGTTCCGTTTAAGTATTAAATAATAATAAAGTTTAGTCTATAATGTTATTATCTAAGCCAGCGTCAGCCACTAAGCGACCAGCGGGCCGGATTTGGCCCACGACAGATTTTTCTGTGGCTCGCCGGCACCACAAAAAGAAAAAAAAATCAAATTTCACGTTTTTTTTTTTTTTTTTTTTTTTACATAATTCGAATTTTTCCGAAATAATATTTGTTAACTATGTAGAACAGAGTTCTCCACAACGTGCCCGAAGAAAGCATATGAAGAAGATTTCAGCAAAGTGGTTTTTCATCAAGACTGAATATAGGTATAACTTAACTAAATCTGATTTGGACAATTTATTAAAATTGACTGCAACAAATATTCCGAAAGACCATCGACTCTATCATAAAATAAACTCAACGATTTCGACCACCATCGTCTCACAATTGATATCAACTAAAACGGAGTAATCTGGAAGTATAGTTTAAATATTTTTATTAAAAGTTAGGTCAAGTCGCATTGTCCCGTTGAAGCAAAATATTAAATTCTTTTTCAGACTTAGATTTACTAATAAAGAATTTTTTTTTTTTAATTGTTTGAAAAAAAAAAAAATTAATATTACTTGTAATTTTATTAAGATAAAATAATATTTATTTCCAGTTTTCAGAAATGCTTTACATTATTAAATCGATGATAATTAAAGATACATATTTTAGTGTATCCGGCCCTCGAAAAGCTCCAACATAAATTATACGGCCCGCGTCTTAAAGTTACTGGCAAACGCTGATCTAAGCAAATCCTTAAAGTGCCACATTGTACTTTGGTGATGAACTTATGAATGGATGTTTATTTTTCTTTCTTGTATTGTTACGAATTTCTGTATACTTGTAAATATTTCGTAGTATCAATTATGTAAAAAGGAAAATGTATGTACATTTTGAAAAAGACAATGCAACACAGTTCGCATTTGGAACTACTCTGAATGCTCACTGAGAGACAACTAACTCTTGGCCGGCCTTATATAGGAAAGTTTCTTTCGCGAATCTTCCAGAAATAGAAATTTGGAGAACTTTCCAGATCGTAGTCGAAAAGCCCTATACAGGTACATGGGGACCGAAAATGTCGCCAAATTGTCGCCAAGATTGGCGACCAAAATTAGTCATCAAAATAGTCACCAACTTGGCCCTATCTCGCCAACTTGGCGATATTGCCATTAACCATAATGCTCCTTGTAAAACTCGTTTTCCATCATGATCCTTGTAGAACTCGTTTTCAAGCATTAAGAGACGCATTGCAGGAAAACGAAGACAAACTCTTGCAATGCCTTATGCGAAATGTACATAAATTTTCCTTCTTACATAATTAATACTACGAAATATTTAAAAATATACAAAAATTCGTAGCAGTATTATTTCCTTCCTATCGTAGAAAGATGTTCGCGATAACATGTGAATTTTTTTTTATTGCCATTTGGAGAAAACTATAAGGCATGGAAGTTTAATTTCGACAATCTTGCTTCTTCAGTGTGTTCCAAAATCCAATAATTGATTTTTATCTCCAATCGATTTCATTTTAAAATTAATTTTCTTTTCTAAAAGCTAGTATAAAAGTTATCCATATCCAATATCTGCTTTGACTTCAGAGGGATCGTAGGTCTGTCTTAGTTCCAAAGACAAAATGCTTCAATTTTTCTACTAGATCTTCTGTATTATTGGTTTAAAATATATGAATTATTATAACTTGTATAACAATAGAACTAAATTATCACTAGCAGCAAAAGAGAGAAATCTAACTAGTATTTTTTTATATTTTATTTTTTAAAGTTTAAAAAAAAGCTAGCTTATAAAAACTTTTTAAATTACAATAAAAGAGATCCTGTTATTTTCCATTCAAATTTTGGTAATGGTCTTTTAATATTGTTGTTTTAGCTGGTGATAATATTCATATGTTTTAATACAATACTTCTTCAGCTATTGTGTCTTACCTCAGTAGATCAAATCCGCGGAACAATATGGGCTTGACACTAGAGGTCGGAAATATCGATCAAAATAACTATCGATCGTTGCATAGAAAAAAATCGATAAGATATCAATACATGATTTTTTTTTTTTTTTTTATTTGATTTTCAATTTTGCCAGAAACAAAATTTTTCGGGGCAAATTTCTACTTGCCCAAATTGTTTTAATTTGGGCAAGAGCAAATTTTTAATTTGGGCAATTTAATTAATTTATTCATGCCCAAATTGTTTTAATAAATAAATTATAAAAATTGTTTTAATAAATAAACTATAAAAAATGTTTTAATACATATATTATAAAATTGTTTTATTAAATAAAATATAAAAATTGCTTTAATAATTAAATTACAAAAATTGTTTTGATAAATAAATTATATTATCAATCAAAATAAATAAAATACATTTGGATGTCAATGCATAAATTCACATTTATTTTTAAAGAAAAATTTTTGAAAAGTAGTTTATCGCATATTTTGCTGATAGAGACGTAAATTAGATGCAAATTCCAGTCACACGCTGCCAACAGAAACGGCGCTATGTTAATGACTACAAATAAATGATCTTATCTTTCTATTACATCATGTTTTCTTTTTGGTTAGGGTTTCATTTTAACTGTCTCTCAGCCAAGTCCAAACCTTAGTTTTGAAGTATTTGAAAAGGGAATAAAGAAAATCGGAAAAAAAAAAAGCACATGGAACTGCAAAACGATCACCAAAAATCTAAAAATGTTTGAAAATATCGATATATTGGTGACTTGTATCGATAATTTTACTATCGATATTAAAAAAAAAAAAATATCGATACAAATATTGTCGTATCGATATATCGCCGACCTCTACTCGACACTGTTTTATCTTGATGGGAACCGATAAAGACTGACCGTTATTACGGATCTCGGCCAATCTCGCCCTCTTCTGGGTAAAATATACTGGAAGTTTTAAAATGTTGATACAGAGTTTTAAAATTGAAATATAATGTTATAAGAGAGGAAAAAGAGTTAAAAAATATGCTTTATGATGCTTATCTTTTTTTTTAAAAAAATCATGTATTTTAGAACGAAGCTCCAGACTCGGCATGGACTGTCCATTTTCCCCAGAATCCTTGCTTCGGACATCGACCAATATCATTGTATTACCCGGGTAGGTATACTGCAGGTTGACAATCTGCCGTTCCACCTTAATTTTAAATAATTAATGTTTTATGGCACTGTCAGTGTTTGTATACTTGAATTTCTTCCGCCTATTACTGAGCCCAATTTTTTCACTTTCCCATAAAAAAAAACTTTCAGAATTTGAATTTCAATTCCAACATGAGTAATTGCACTGAAATCCTCCAAGAACCATAAAACACGCTAAAAATAATGAGCTTTAATAGACTGCTTAACTAACTTAATTTTCATTTTTACTCCCATCTCATAATGGATCTCCCTCAGCACTCCATCACACGCAACTGCAAAACATAGTTTCAGCGCTAGAGAGTTATGATAATTAGATATGCGTTCCAAGATAAATAATTAATTTCATAGGGACTAGATTTAGCTTTCAGGAAACACGAAAACGCGGCAAAAATGCACTGCAGACCGCTATGCAAATCTGCCACCCTGCAGGGACTTTTAAAGTTTTAGCAAAATTAACTTCCATGGCTAATTACAGTGAGCTTCCACGCTTGTCAACGTTATCACAAAACAGAAAATGAGTTTATTTTAAGCGAACTCTTCATTCTACAGTCCCAACTTGTGCATATATTAACACCTTATCACTCAAAGTGTCCTGGTTGTTTTTGAAAATAAGTGGAACTGATTCAGTTTCTGTTTAGAATTCGGTGGATGGCGTAGCGAGGCGGTTATAATAGTGGCGCGTTTATTGCTGATTGTAAGAAAAAATGTGTCACTTAGGGGTTTGGGTGTGGTCAAAGATGATTCCCCAGGTGACTGACATCATGAGCTCACCACAGAAATAGGTCTTGCTTAATTCAGTTAAAAGTGTAATGCCAAATCTGACCACTTCAGGGCATTTTTGGTCATTGATCATTCTTAACACTTTGAAACAGAAGGTACAAAATATTGCCCAAAGGGGATGATTTATATTGCATTCAACAAAGTATTTGAGTCGCAAGTTTATTGTAGGATTGCAAATGATAATGGGCCACATAAGTTTCAAACTATTGCTAATTATATACTGTACCGTTCAAATACTTTTCTATTATTCCATAGCCATGAACAGGATTTTTATTTGTAGGGAGGTATAGATCGCTTACATGAAGTTAATGGCTTTGAATGGAAGTGAATAATTTGAAACTCGTGCTATATTCTTTTTCTGTGAATTTTACCGTTTTTTTACACTTGATTTTAATTTCCAAACGAAATTGGAATTCCAGGAAAGTTTTTTTTTTTTTTTTTTAATAAGTGGATATAGTTTTTTACTAAAAGTCATATAAACAATAAATTTTAAAGGAGGTCATATACGTAGTATATTCCATACAATCTCTTTCACCCAAACTAGTGACGCATGAAATTTTAAGTAATTAAAAAAAAAAAAAACTTTGACAAATTGTTACAAATAATTAAAATGTAATTCTCAAAATGCAAATGTAAATCAAGTGTTTATTCTTCTTGTTCCTTACTCACTGATATTTTAATATCGTTTTTATTATATATTCTGACTAGGGGGCTCCACCCAGGGGCACATTTTGCACGTACAACAATTAAACAAGTGAAACAGATTTTTCACTCTCGAATATTAAGAATTCATGATCAGGGTGGCCACAAAATTCAGGACTTCTAAAAATTCCCGGATTTGACCGAAATTTTTTCTAACTTCCACAACTTTTCCCAATGTGTAGACACCCTGATAAAATACAACCGTTGGGGGCTAAGCCTGAAAAATTCAGAATAAAGAATAGAATTAACACAAAAACTAAAAAAGAATATCAGCCTTTAACCGCAACCATTAAATAAAACAAAAACAATTATCGTTCATACAAAAATCAAAGTCATAAAAGAAACGCCAAAGAAATAAAGAAATATTTACAGCAGCAATAAGAATATTGGGCACGGGAGGGGAAGGGGGGGGAGAAAAGAGAATGCGAACCAAAGGCATCAATTCAATAAAAATTCCTAATTAACAATAGAAGTCACACAAAAACGAAACTGTTGAGAAATCACACTGTTCTTACCTGAAAGCGCAGCAAACCTAAACATACATGGTGGCCACTGATAAACTGACCAGATCTCCTTGATCAATTAAAGACTCTGTGTTTATCGAAAAATATTAATGACAAATTCAAAAACCATTTATATTTCTTAAACTGTTACCAAATAATTTTGCATTATTCCCCCCCACCCCCACGAGTCAATTTGGCACATATAACAATTAAGCATTCGAAAAATATTTTCATACTTGAATCATAATTAACAATAGAATTTACCCAAAAAAAAAAGTCATACATTAAACGCCAAAGAAATATTGGTAAAGAAACAGTAAGAGACCACATTTGCACTTATAAGAATGATGCATGTGAAAAAAATTTTCGCTCTTGAATAATAAAAATTCATAATTTACCTTCACACAAAAACCATTGTTCATTATTATCTAAAAAATCAAATAAGGTACCCCATTTGCACATCCTCGATCAATTGAAAACGCTGCGCTTATTGAAAAATATTAATGACACTTTAATAATATAAAAATGCAAAAGCAGAACATAGTATACGACATCCTCTCAGAGTTTTCTAAAAAAATCGCACTCAAAAGAACATTATGTAATAGAAACATGCATAAAATCTTACTTAAAAAAAAAACACAGAAATAACAAATATATTGCAAACACAAACCAACAATATTTTACCTCAAAACAATAGCTTACGTTGAAAACAAATATAGAACAAGATATTTAACGTTATAAAATTTGCACTTACACAAACCACCTAAATTGTTGTCTGTAACAAGCGGGGTTATTCTAGCCAGAGAATTTATTTTTCTTAGTAGAGCGAAATTCTGGAATATTCTTCCCAAAAATTAAAACAATAGTGTAGATTGGCCGATTTCAAAATATCTGAACGTTGCCGATTAAAAAATACAAAAGAACCCAAGGACATAAATAATAATTTTAGATTTTGCAATTTTTTTGTTTTGTTAAAAAAACTAATTAAAAATCAACCAAGTAAATGCTGATAATCAGTTTTTTAGCAGAAAATCAATTAAAAATATTAATGAGTTTTATAATCTCATGACGTCATACTTGGAGCTTATGCATTATAACTGGTAAAAATTACGTCATAATTCTCCCTCGCGCACTTATGCACCTGCTCAAAAACGGGGAATTCCCTTTTTGAAGGAGGAAGAAGGCACAAAAAATGAGGTTTAAGGTGCCCTCTAAAACATGATGTATCATGATGTAATTTTTAATTCCATCGGCAAGACGAGATTTCAAAGATTCTTACCAAATTTTTTTCATTGGAAAAAGTAAATAGTATTTATTGCGATAGAAGAGTAAGGAGAAAAAAATTTCCTATTGGATTATCATTACGGCAAATTTTAAAATTTAATTAAAAGAAACTATTTAACAATTCAAATTTTTTTCCCTTTGAAACTAAATAAATGCAGAAACTAATTATGTTTCAAATTTCACAGTTCTCCATGCACCAGAAATTGAGATACACTAGTGACACAAAATTAGATTCCTAACTTTTTTTAATATAGAGAGATTAACTATGGTTAGTGAAATGTGAATCAAAATGCACGATATAATCGTAGTGTGAATAAGTAAATGAAAATAATTAAAAATTAGGTCTCTGACCTACATTGATTACTTGAATTACTGGGCGCAAAAAATTATGCTCATGCTTATGCATAAGTTCAATCACTCTATGCAAAAACTGTATATTTCTTATTCAAATTTATAATAGTAACAGTTTTGCATCGTGTGTGCTAGTTGTAAATCGAAGCCATGGTTGAACTTGATTGTGCAATGTTGAATAGAACTGGAATTTAAAAATGAAAAACACAAGAAAATTATTTTAAGTTGGTTATCTGTTATAAAAATTGTATCTCTTGCACTTTAAAGATAATTTATAGGGTTAATGTCTAGTAAAGGATAACACATTTGAAATCACGCTCTTTTTAAATGGAATCTACAAGAAACACTTCATTTTAGAATTTGTTAAGTCATTAAAATCGGTGATTTGGATGATTCGGATTCAAAGAAATGCTTAGAATTTTTTTCCCCTCAAAATATAAAGCAATTTGAACTTATTTAAAAGATAATTATGCGCATCAAAATCCTAATAATTAATTGTCCTAACTCTATTAAAATAATGCAAGGGAATCGCTTGACGATTTTTCAGAGCATTTCTATAAAAATGGAAAAGTTTTTTTCATATACCGGGTGTCCTAAAAATGACCAACGATTTGAAAAATCAATTAAAAAAAAAAACAAAAAAAAAAACACGGAAGGCGATAGAAATGTACGGTTTGCTGTATTCTGCTTAAGTAACCAGGGAATTTATTATTACCAATTTTTTTCAAAATTAGTTACAAAACAATGTTTTCAAAATAACCACCGTTTGCAGCAACAACGTGACGCAGTCTGAGGACAAAATTCGCTGACGCTCGTAAGAAAAACATTTCAACTGGAATGTTCTGACAAGCAGCAAACATCAGCGCCATATGTCGACTTACTTTGTAACTAGTTTTGTAAATTGGTAAGAATAAATTCTCCGGTTGCTTAAACAAAATGCAGCAAACCGTACATTTCAATCACCTTCCGCTTTTTTTTTTTTTAATTGATTTTTCAAATCGTCGGTCATTTTTGGGATACCCGACATATTTGAGAACAAAATGTTTTACATTATGGTTTCAAAAACTGAATAATTTAAAGAACTGGAACGGATGAAATAAATAAATTAATTTCTAAGCTATATAATTTTTGACGTACTACAAAAAAAAAAAAAAAAAAAAAAAAAAAAAATCACTTTGTTTTTGAATATATACTTTACTTTAAAAAGATTATTGTTTTCAATTGAAACCTTTAGACCAGATGTACTAACTAAAATTATATTTTCTCAGCTTTCAGTAGTATTGTATTCCCAAGGAGAAAAACAGATCGTAACGCAGTACTATACTGACGTAAGTGCAAACGTACAATTTAAGATCTTTGAAACAGCCATAAAACTTCTATAAAATGGCTTTATCAAACAAAACTAGTATACAATATTACAATTATTTGTTACGTGGTTGCAGAAAGCAAATAATAAAATTCGAAATTATTATTTGAATGCATAAAACTCTTATACAATGTCCAGGTATATACTTCAGAGTTTGAGAAAACACATACAATGAGAAAGTATAATACATCTTATGCATATTTACACCAAACTTGTATACAATATTTTTAATTCATCAGTACCTCATATATAATGATCATGTCTTGCTATTCTATAACTGATTTTATTACACAAACACCTCATGAAAGAATTTTCTTTGATATTGCTACAAAAGTGTTTTTATATAGAGATAATTTTGCAGATAGATATTCTACAATTTATTGTACCTGATACTTCAACTGGTCTTTAAACCTCTCAATAGACTCAGATTCGGTATCTCACAATACCCAAATTTTGTTTTTTACTTTCACTTCTGATAATTTCATTGAAATATTATACAGAGTGATCATAAAGGAACTCTACCTATACATGGACCTTTAGCTTCGGTTCCATTCAATAGATCGAAATAATATTTCGGGTGTTATTCAGAAGTATGATCCCCAAGATTATGTGAACGGCAACAAAATGGCGCTCACGATTACGGTTATAGTTACAGAAACTCGAAGTTTTATAATTGCAACACCTACTTATTCTTGTCGCAAAATGCTCAACGCATGTGACACTCCTAAAGAGCGTAGGAACGGTATGTGCATCACAAAAAATTGCCACGTTATGCATGTACAAAAACAGCTCTGCGAATGTCCAACAAAATAAAGACTGAACCAATCACTGAACGCCACTCGGCAGATATTCTGCTAAGAAAAAACGATGAAATTTGCTGGGATGGCACCCCATGTGAACTTTGGTCTCTGTGATTTGCAAATTTCCACCTTGCGCCCTGATCGTGTTTTTGTTGGACATTCGCAGAGCTGTTTGTGTGTGCATAACGTGTTCGTTTTTTGTGATACACGTACCGTTCCAATGCTCTTTAGTTTTTCACATGCATTGAGCATTTTGCGACAGGAAAAAGTAGACGTTACCATTCGAAAATTTCGAGTTTTTGTAACTATAACCGCAACCGCCATTTTGTTGTTATTTCAGAATCCCGAGCTCATACCTCTGAATAACAATACCTGAAATCTCATCTCGATCTGTTGAAACGGAACGAAAGCTAGAGGTCTTATACTGCCAAAGTTTCCTTATGTCCATCCTGTATTAATGAAACAGTGTTTGGTATATAGGCTATGGAAGTCTTCATTCTGGCAAGTAACTTCTATTGAAACACAGTGATTTTTCTTGGGAAGAAAGTAGCAATTCACTTCATTTTATCACTCATTAAGAATTTGATTAAAAACCGTTATTCAAATGCGTTTCAGATTTTAGGATTTAATTTAAAGATATAACCTCTTCATGATAATAATATTCATAAAATTTGGAATAGATTTTTGACTGGTGACAATTAAATGCGTTTAATAAATTGTTGATTTGGAGAATACTAAATACCATTAAATAACCACATTATTCCACTAAGTGAAAAACAAAATGGCTGACAGAATAGCTCACCATTCGACGCATTTTAATGGATCCTCCTTATTCCCGTCATGGTTTCCACTCGTTTATTTGCACATCACGTGTGTGGCAGGGCAAAACCGAATTAAAACACAGTGGCATAACTGTCGCGAGATTTACAATGTGCTGCCGCACTGTACGTGCCTAGATAATCATCAGTAGCACGTTAACTATTAATTACTAAACATTAACTATTCACATTTAAAACGGAATCTACATATATGTCCAAAGGAACATTTTCTGGGACATTATAATTTAATGTTGGATATTTTGAATCATTGTTGTTCAGGTGGTTTGGATGGGGGTGATTATAATTGCTGCGTAAGCAACTCTGTGTGGGTTTATATTTAACCTGTTTGGTTAGTTTGTTTCTGTGAGGTAACGGATATTGTATAGTGATTTGGTTAAACATCACATACGGAAGTGATTATTTATATATTATGCTGAATTATTTTGGAAATAATTGCTTATATAATTCAGCCGAAAACTTAGATAAATACCAAAATAGTATATGTTACTTGAGTTATGTTAAGACACTTAAAATGATTTAATGAAAATGCGTGAATATGTTATATTGAATTTAAGTACACACCTTCAATGGTGGTCTTGAATTCCTTTCAGACAATTTTTATAAATTTTAATTATAAATTTGTAAGGATTTTTTAAAATTTATGAGTCTGTCTAGCCTGAGTAAATAATTTTCTTGAATTGTGGATTTATTTCATGCAATGCTATTTACTCTTTTTAAATAATAAAAATAACAAGGCTCTTAGATAATCTATAATTCACGAAATCTTGGGTGTAGGTAGAAGAGATTTTCTTAACAGGACTCAGAAATGAAATTATATTTTTGTTCAAAACAACAATAACAATAGTAAGACGAATAATAATAATAATCCGTTATTTTTCAACCAAATGGCGTTTAAAAACTTTATCTTAAAAACTATATTAGTCCTATTATTGTATTTGTAAAATATCTAAAAAAAGCAATTATATAAGCAATAAACAATTTTTTGTCAGTATATCAGGAAATTTTTCTTTTATTTGATTTATTGTTTTTGTACACGATATTCATTTCTAATTTAAAACTATTATTTTAAGATAAATTATTTTTGGAATTATGATATGTACAAATGAGCATTCACTCATTATCCTTTTAGAAATGTAAGTACATTAACAAGCAAGCAAGTACATAAACAAACGTTTAGCTTTTCAGCTTGATGCTATTTAGATGCGCGTTCTTTTTTTAAGTTAAAATTTCACAACGAAGTCACCAAAAAAGTCAAAAAACTAAAACTTTCTCTTGCTTTTCAAAATTAATTTCAAAATAAACATATAGATAGAATAATTTAATTTCAAAACAGATGGCGCCACTAGTACTATTGAAGAAATTTAAAAAAATTGGGTAAGTTTCGAATCAAGACGCTGGAACAGTAGTCCGATACGTTATCAATTAAGCCGTGTAACGTTTGATTTTTTTAAAATTTATCTCAAAAGAATTGAACACAAATAACAGAACTAAAATTTAAAAAATACTAATAATAATCGCATATATGAATAGACAATAACTTTGGTAAAAATATACTATAACATACTTCCCAGATAGTAATACACTGAATTAAAAACGATATGCAAATCCGAAAGCCATTATGATCCATCAAAATGACAGCACCAACTTTGCTGTCTGTGCTTTCTCCAACGAGAGAGGGTCGCCACACCACTCCTCTTCAATCCGCAATAGATGCTACGCAGGCGATATTTTCCGGTCGGGCTGGTGACAAGGTGGCTGCCGGAACGCTCTGTGACAATCGAAGGATACCCTGGCTTAAGAATAATCACATTTACGCCAGTCTCCGTCCATCGAATCAGTCGGTGAAATAGTCCGTGGCGGGACCCAGAGGGGGGAGACACATTCAATGATGTAGAGAGCCAAACAATATTGTAGAGGGCAGATGACTTTGAAGGAAGGGAGAGGTCGTAATTGAGGAGATAGACGGGATGGATCTTGAGTTGGGTGTTGTGGGGAGGATATGGGGCAAGACTGAGAGAGGGGAAGGGGGCTCTCTCAAGACTGAAATAATATTGACGTCAATGAAATTATGTCTTTTGTGATCATATATATTGTTCCAGGATTTTTTTTCTTCTTTTTGTGACGATACGTTTTTCTTCCTTATACAAAACCCAAATTGATTAATGAAGTACAAATTCAAATGCTAAGATCTCAATTCAAGGTAAATAGTTTATTTTTCAATTTCATACTGTGTTTTATGATTGAAAATAGACATTAAAAATCGTAAATAGGGCAAACAAAATGTGAACTTTTGAAAGTGCATAGTTTGTATAGTAGATGGTAACACTATATAAAAGAGAAAATCTCAATTTAAGAAAATTGAGAGAACTTCAGGAATCTTATATATCTCAGAAATATAACGCAATGTCTAAGCATGATAGTCTTCCTTAAAAGTCATTCCTCTTAACAGTATTAAATCTGTAAGTAGCGCATGCGACTACTAATTTTTCTGAAATTTGTGTCACAAAAAATGTGATTTTGTGATACATTAAAATAAGGCTTTAAAGAAATTAAAATGAGTATTAAATGTACAAACAAAAATCATAAATAAAAACATTAATCTCTAGCTTTTCTTTTCAATATTACAACGTAATTTACTATTTAAATTAGCATATTATGTAATAAAAGTTGATCAAAACAAAGAACTGCTTAGCTACCGATTTCAATCCGAAATTTATTTCCTTAAATCTAAATAAAAAGTTATCTTCGATTGAATATTACTTAAGTTTTAAAAGAAATTTAAAATATGTTTTTTTGATTAAAAGAAAACTGTTCTTAAAAAACAACAAACGCATTTGAGAGGAAAGTAAAGTATTTCGTAAAATTCAACGATAAGTGATGACAATTAATTAAATAATCACAAATTTGACATTTTACTGCGAATTTTAGGGCCCCGAAAGATTTTTTTTAAATATATTGCTGAACATAATTAAAGTTTACGTTTTTTTAATTATTTACTCTTGCCTACGAAATAACTAAAAACTACGTAATAACATGTTACGACGAACAGTAATATTTTAATATTGTTTTGGTTTGGTCATAGCAATAAAGTTATAGTGAATAGCAAGTTTTAAAAGCTAAAATCTATCTTGAAGTTTGTATATGCATTTGAGAATATATTAAATTAAATCGATACAAATACAAAATTGAAAAGTTACAATGCCAGTTTTTTTAATTTTGTTAATTTCTGTATAGTTTTCGGTATAATTTCTAATAACTAATAACAAAGAAGTTAAAACTAAATTACAATTCAGCAGGTGTTTTACACGTACCAGCTGTAAAAATCAAAAATGAAAGTGTGTCTCTAAATATGGTAATATGTAAAATATTCATCGAAGCATGGTATCAATACATTTTTACGATAATTAATATTTTTCTACCAATGCTAGGGTTCGAATAAAGATTCTGGTACAGAGATCTTGTATTGGAAAACATGCACTTATGATTTATTTTATTTTTTAACTAAATATAAAGTACCTTTATAAAAATAAGTGCAAGGGAAGGGGGAGGGATGGTGTGATAAGAATTCAAGTGTTGACTTCGTCAACGCAAATTGACCCAAGATTCCAAGTTGATGTTGGCAACAACTGACAATGAATAACGAAAGTCTCATAAGCTTCTTATTTACGCTTTAGTTTATATAGTGTTTCTTTTGTAAGATTCGTTGTTAAGTGTGTCATTTATGTACAACTAAAAATTTACAATTTCAATTTTTCATTTTATGTTGTATAGAGCTAATTTTTTTTTCTTTTTTTTTTTCTTTTTTTTTCCCTTCTGTTTTTTATTTTAAGTTGTATCGTGTTTTTTATTATTCTTTTTTATAACTATAATAATATTTATGATCACATTTAAAGTTGCTTTAAACGTTCATTCGATAAAGATTTTCGATAATGATTCTTGTATTTGATGTGTAAAATGTTTAATTGTATGGTTTCTTAGTTTGCATGACATTTTGCGAAAAATAAATTAAAACAAATTCTATGAATGTTAATTGAAATATATTGATGGTGTGTGTTCATAAAAAAAAAGAGTTTTATGCACTTCATCAATGCATTGCACAATTTTGAAAATCACCATCAATATAATACGTTTATGGTTAGCGTTGCATTTTCTCGTATGAGTACAAAAATGTTTGCAAGTATCGGCTTTTTTTTTTCTTTCGATGTTGACAAAATATCGATACTTTAATTGAAGTAATGCGTATCGATAGCCATGAAACAACAATTTCATGACATCGTTTTTCCTACACATCTAAGTGCTATCTATGACAAAGAATAACTAAATAGCTGATGACTATTCTTCTTGCTCTCCACTTTTACTCAATATATAACGTTTGAAAGTATTGTTTCCCTCATGAGGAATATAGTGTATTTTAAATAGGCAAGTTGCGAGACATCATTTAAATAAAAATATACGTTTTATTAAATATTTTTATTAATATAAAAGAGTGGTGCTTTTGGCCATATTTTTGTTGTTGATTATTATATATTTTTTCTAGATAGTGTGAAACGGTTAAAGAAAGTATTTTAATCGCATCGATTATAAGTTAACTAGCACACACACACATTTTATTCTAAACTACTATTTTGGACCAAGTATGATCCAAAATATGTAGAAATACAGAAAAAAAAAAAAAAACCTGACCGATTCCAATACTTTCAGTACCTTCTATTTCATATTTTGTTACCATCTATTACATAAAGGTTAATTAAAAGTAAAAAACAAACACATTCAAATTATCTAAATAAACCAACTTGAATAGTAATATGTTTAGCAAGATTTTCGTCTCGAAATGCTGGTGTACCTTTAAATCTGAACTGTTGTATACTAATTGGCAATATAATTGTAGAATTGGGTCTTACACAAAAAACACAGAAAAAACCGGACAAAACCGGACGAACACTTCTTTTGAGTAACATTCTTGATTCTAATCTAATACTTGGTTAAATACAATAGTTATGACAACAATCTATAAAATATTGCCAATTCTTCTTCATTGCTTTCCGTCGGCCGGCTACGACTCGTACCGGCACGGTACAAATTTCAATGTAGATACTCAATGGTTTGTAGCAGGTTTTAGTAACAAGAAACTAATGCTGAGTGCGGGCGATTGTGATTGAAATTAGGTTTCGTTCATGGAATTAAATTACTTTGACTTTCAGGCAAATTATTTTATATAATCAAGGTAATTTAAGAGATTTTCCAATTAAGTTTATATTGTTATTAAATTAAAATCTTATGTACACTAACCTGTGATGTTACGAAGCGAAATCCATTTCATCACGAATTGAAAGATATGACTTTTCTAGGTTTGGCAACAAGAAAATTATTGTTATTTATTCTTTTTAGACAATTTCAGTGTTCCATGTTTTGGTTTTGTGGATTAAAGTTGAGCTGTTAAGTTTACGTCTGAGTTCGCTCTCTTATTTATATAAATATTTTAGAACTAGATGAGCCTTGGGATCTAGTTGAAAAGATATACTAATTCGTGTCAAAATAGACGTGCTTCTTCAGTGTATTAAGTTCGTATTGTTACTTTATAGTAAACCAATTCTTCACACTAACATAAAGCATTGTACAAAACAGACATCTTCTGCAAATTAGATCATTTGTCATTACACCAGTAGCACAAATCTGCTGGCTAATATCGGCTCGACACTGATCAATCTTGATGTGGTCCGTTGTAGACTGCCCATTGCTACGGTTCTTAGCCAATCTCGCGCAGTGCTGGGGAAAATAAACTGTAAGTTTCGAAATGTTTATTCAGAGTTTTAAAATTGAAATATAGTGTTATAGGAGAGTGCCGAAGGGAAAAAATGTTTTGTGATCGAGATTCTGGCCTATCTTTACTGAACCCTTGTTTACGACTTTGGCCAATACCGCTGGGTAACGCAATAAAGGAAAGTAGGTGATTATCTTCTGCGAAAAAATGGTACTTTTCAGTGGTGGCCCGTAATCAAAAATGTTAGTGCAGCCGAAACAGTGACCCTATCCCACTTTCCACAATCATTCATGAATGAAAATTCTTTAATCTTAACTACTCGGAAGCAAAGTTTCCTTCCAACATTTACAGATGATATGAGAAAGAACACAAAAAAATAAAACTTATTTAAACATACTTATAACGGGGCTCCTATTTTCAAAATGGTTAATTTGTAAGTTTTAGTATTAACTTAAGAAGGCAACAAACACAAAAACATGTATAAACTTTACCCGGAAACTATTTCCGTTTAGTGGGGAAATTCTACAAAATGCTCGTTTATATCCCATCCATACATCCCGACTCACTCACATACGATCCAATCATTACATCAAATTTACAAGTACAGCAGCAGTCGCGAAATTCGTAAGCGCTACATTTGGCACCACGCCACATACATTAAGAGTGGAGAGAGATAACATACTAGCAGTTGTTTCCATGGCAACGGTGCAGCCCTTTTGGAACTTTCACTTTCTGGATGTACTCGTTCGACCAGCCTCAGATTTAGTTGATTTGAACGTGTTTTTTTACCCTCAAGTGTGCATTGCTTAGAGGTTTGCTATTTATGCCCTTGGCTTTAAATCCAGTGGCGAGGCGTGACTTTTCGTAGTGGTCATCGGTAAATCTTTTCCTCCCCCCCCCCCCATTGCCCTGTTCTCAATCGTTACTTCATGCATTTGCATACAATAGTGATAGACGAACGTTCTCAAATTTTACATATATTAAGGATGTGGCACAACACTTCTTGTTAAGCTAAAACACATTTTTCGAAATAAGCCCGGCTGACATTTTAAATTTCATTCACTTCAATATTTTGCATTTCGCGCTTTTTACTAGTAATCTTTCTTTTACTGATAACTAGCCAACTTGGTTGTATAATTTCGCCACCAATGACTGAAATTAGTGCTTATTTCTGTAGCTAAATGTAAGTAATTTTCAGTAGGATGTTATAAATAAAAATAAAGACATTTACATGAAAATAATGATAGAAAAGATTAATGACATAAAAAATGTATTTATCAAACTAAAACTTATAATAATAAAATACCCATAGTAAAACATTGTAAATTAAATATTATAATTTATAAAAATTGTACGAGCATTTTTATTTATAATATTTTATATTTGGAGAGTGATTTAAAAACAATAAGTAAATGGTTAAAATAACCAATCAATATTTTGACACATATACATTGGGTCTGCCAATCCGACCACTGTATTTCCCTATTGTAAAGTTTGAAATTAAACACTTAATTATAAATATACTCAAGTCTTCGGGTCTTTGTTACAAACTTTTCTATAACTTGGTTATAAAAATTGCCACTTTTTCGAAGTGTCACCAACATATCTTTTTCAATCGACAAGAGAGAAAGGTTGCTCAAACGATCTTGATTTTGAGTAGAGCGAGTTCTTCGTGATTCTGTCCCATTGGGAATCGGCGAAAATTGTGATAAAGAACCACGAACATAAAGGAACAAATATTAATTGACTAGTTTTTTTATGTATTAAATAATTATTTATAAAGAAGAAAAATAATCACTGCTTGTTAAAATCTATAAAATAGAAACACATTTTAATAAATTAAATTCTGATACATAATGAAAGATAATTATAATGAATAATAAAACATAATTACAATAAATAATGAAAACTTATAATAAATTACAATAAAAACATTATTATTATTGTTCAAGTCCTTACCCCCTCCCCCATCTCCGTTTTTGATCAATACATACTAAATGCATTTACATACAATCATGATAAACAAATATACCCAAATTTAGTTGCCGTTCACGAAGGGATATGTAACCCTTCCTTTTCAGCTTCTCAAAATAAAAGTTTAAAACGTAACGACAAATTTTAATCCAGACCCAATTCATTCGATTGGAAAGTATGGAGCGTGGATTGAAATCGTATCGCAAGCCTATATTATCAATGAAATTAAAAAGTCACACAAGTACATAAAAACTTAAATGCAAACATTCAAAGTTGCCCATGTGAAGAATTTATAAAAATTAAAAAAAAAGTATTAATTATATTCTCCCCGTCATGCTTAAAATCAAATTTGATGAATCAAAGTAAATTTAAATAATTGGAAAGGTTCACTGGCAGGAGACATAATAAACGTTCCAAAAAATGCGCCAAACCGATGTCCCGGTTAATCTAAATAACAGTTTCAGATTTCTAATATTTTTAATTATTAAAATACTTTCATCCGTATATTACCCAATCATATATGTCACTTAGTAGTCATCTAAATTGTAAATGGAAGAAATAAATTACAATGGAAGTAATACATAGTATTAAAAATAAAAAATTAAAACACTTTAAAATCTTTTATCGCCGATTTGGAGATATCACGCCAAATGTCGTTAATACCACCTACAAGAACTATCACAGCCCTAAACGTATTCAGTATAATCTCCGATGACCTGAGAGCCCTGTCGACGAATCAGATTCGCTGATTGATGCCTTCACAAACAGACTGAAACTATAGAAAAGTTTGATTCGGAGAGTATTACCGAATCTCATATAAAGGGCAGCACGAACGAAATTTCCTTTCATGGATTTTTTATCACTTTCTTGTGTAACTTATTAGGAAACAGTTATAAAAATGTTTTTTTAAAGAAATACTGCCCAGAATAATTAAGAATATTGTTATTAAATTGAAAAAAACCTCAAAAAAAAAAATTAATTTAATTTTGTTTGCGTGAATTGTTAATTTTTTACATAAGATTTATGCACTCATCGCCGAATCCAACGATGACCGGGCCCCTCGCCACTGTTTAAATCTCTTAAATCTCCCGAAACATTTTGGACAATTTCTTATTTTTAACTTCGATATTCATACAAATAATGCAAATTTGCAATTATAAATTAGCTATTTGTCAAATGGAAAGTCTTAACTTTTAAATTGGTTTATCAATTTTGGTTTTGTATAAAGAACGAAAAGGGGTCATCACAAAAAAGAGCACAGTGATAAAAACAGTGATGAATCAAGGAAATGACTACAGGTACTAATGACCAATTACTGGTCAACCGAAACGCTATGTAATTGAAACCTTTCCAGGAGGCAAATTCAAAATATTGGACTTCTAAACTTTAGAGATGTTTTAATGTAGTATTTCCTTCGATTTGGTAATTTGTAAGACATTATCAAAATATACTGTTTTGTGTTTAAAATCCTTGTTTCTTTGTTTCATATTACTCATAGGACACCAATAAATGTTTTTTCGTAAATAATCCTTTGTCGGAAAAATCATTTTTCCGAGCACCCCTAATTAATAATTGTTTCAGACAATCAGTCTGGTTCTGAAGTAAAAAAAAAATCTAAACCTTTTCTCCTCAAAAGAGCAAAAATATAAGTATTTAAAAATATTTTAGCAATTGTTTAGTTTTGTTTATGAGTTTCAAATCCCTAAATTTAAAAAAAAAAAAAAAAAAAATTAAAAATATTCCACCTTTCAATTTATTTTTATAGATTGCTTCTTTGACGAAAAATTTTATTTGACATTCTACAGCGGTTATTAAAAAAAAAATAAACTCCCCACCGCCCAATAGCCCCATAACAGTATTTTATACACCAAATCATTTTTCCAAAACGCAGACCACAAAAATCGCGGCGTCCTTAAGAACCAGATAAGACAGTACCTTAATCCCGAAACACCCACCAAAGGCAGACGTAGGCTAACATAAATTCCACTTATATTTCAGTCGCCTTTTGTCAAAAAAGACGTCGGCCCTTAAGCCTAACAAATGCCCGTTCTTTTTACCCGCTGAACAGTTTCCCTTTAAAGAAGCCTGCCTTCGACCGAACAACAAAAGAGAATTCGGACTGAAATGTCTTCTCGAGATTATTTTACAATTTCCTGTTGGCGAACACAATTGCTTGGACCCCGATATGGCGGGTTCCTCCACTACACTTGTTAGTGACAGAAGAATACAGCAACAAAAGAATGGAATGGACAACATTGAAACACTGTTTCCGCTCGGTAGCTCTAGTTTGAAACGACGGTTTTTTACGGCCGTCTTTTTTTTTTTTTATGCCAAGAAATATATTTCCTTCACTTCATCTAGTCTTTTAAGGTCCTTTTCGGATGGTTTCTGAAGAGGTTGTAAAGATTCGTGAAGGAGAAAGGATACTCCCCCCCCCCCCTCCTTTTTATGTCACAAATTTTTCTGGTTTTTTTTTTAAAGATAACAATGGGCTTCTGAGGGTTCAGCTGATATTGATATTAATGGCTGTCGATTGGATTTTTCTTTTCTGACTTGAAGGTTTATTCCTAGAACTCATTTTCGATTAAAGTTATTATTTTGATAATTTCTATAAAGTAGAGTACAAACTAAAGTTTATTTTGCCAGTTTGCAATTCCCGTAAGTATGTATACAAAGTTAGCTGAGATATATGATATATAGTTTTGTCTGAATTCATAGGGAACACGAACTTTTTACTTTCAATTACCCATATGTATACATAGGGTAATTCGGTCAAAAAAAAAAATGTTCCATTTTTTTTTTTTTTTTTTTTTTTTTTTTTGCATTTCTCCACGTTTTGGAACATCCTGATTTCAAAAAAGTGATCTAAAAAAAGTATCTGTCTGTGAGTGTGTGTGTATGTGGTCAGCATAACTCCCGAACAAATTGACCTACGATGTTCAAATTTGGTGTGCGAGTTGGTGGTAGCCATGGGACCTACCGTTAAGATTTTCTTCAAAATCGCGCATGCTCGTAAGGTAGCTGCCATTGAAAAAATCATATTTTTCAGTAATTGCTAGAAAACGGCTCTAACGATTTTGTTCAAAATCGCTGTGGTAATGCCTCTTAAAGCGTTCTAAACATCCCCACCACCGAAATTCACGTAAAAATGCCTTAATGGCTTAAAAAGTTGAAAAACGAATGCCTTTAACACAGAGTTCTCTTTCCTTGGGCATACCTCATCAACGATCGGTGTTTTTTTTTTTTTTTTTTTTTTTAGTTTCACTTACAAGAAAGGATAATATAAGAGTTATCAATAAGCATATCGCCAAAATTCCATTTTTTTAAAAGACGCATATAACAATTATTACAAAAAATATCGCCAAACTGGCAATTTTTTCTAAGCGACTGATGAAAATATAAAAATGATAAATTACCCAAATCTGCATCAGCAATATAGTGTAATTAAAAGTTGTGCGATGTTCCACACAACTACTTTTTTTTTTTATAGTTTTTTTTTTTTATAGTT
The DNA here is from genome assembly GCA_963978545.1 of Linyphia triangularis. Lineage (NCBI taxonomy): Eukaryota > Metazoa > Arthropoda > Arachnida > Araneae > Linyphiidae > Linyphia > Linyphia triangularis. The sequence goes on from OZ021730.1 coordinate 36,704,362, forward strand.
TTTTTTTTTTTATAGTTTTTTTTTTTTTTTTTTTTTTTTTTTATAGTAATTTCTTTGATAATTTTCTGTTGTGTCGAATATTAAACTTGAGATACTGATGGTTTGTAACTTCAATACGTGCACAAAGTTCTTTGTCCGAAATATTAGACAGTTTGTGTTGAATTTACAAAAGTTTGCGTTGATTGCTCTTTCAAGCAATTACTTTTATAATAATTTACATAAAGTAGAATATTTAATTAGAAATTTTGTTGGTTTATAATTTCAATATGTATGGGAATAAAGTTGATTTTAAGAAATGAAATGTTAGACAATTTTAATGAATTTATGTGTTAGGTTGTTTTGATGTTTCTTATGTTATTTGTATTTAGAAAAATGATAAACCCGTAATAATGACAATCACAATCTTAGAGATTAAAGGTGAAGCTTAAAAATGACGACAACAATTTTGTCGAGATTAAAGCTGAAGCTTAAAAATGTGTTTGAGATTAAAGGTGAAGCTTAAAAATGTGATTGAGATTAAAGGTGAAGCTTAAAAAGAACGACACAAATCAATATTTAAATTTATATCACAAAATAATGACTTTAATCATATAGTTACTTTCAATGCGATGTATCGTGACAGCTAAGACAGTTTTCCTAAAAGATTCTTTGTTTAATGAGCAACAATATCCTTCCACATTTTCAGTGACATCGCAAGCAATTGCCATTTTTAAGATGAAATTAAGTAACTTCTGCAAAATTTAAAAATGGATAGAGATGAGGAAGTGTTCAAACGTTGCTCTAGATGTGCAATTAAATGAAATTCTTCAGAATACTAACCTTCAAAATCCAAATAATAAACAAGTGGACTGGTATTAAAATTTTACCTAGCATAAATCTTTGCACTCAACAACAATAACGTCATTAGATATCGAGAACTTAAAATATTGTAAAATAAATTTAAATAACCCCGAAAGCAGCTATGAAACAACTTAAAAAATATAGTTTGGGAATATAGACTGTTAATAATTACGCTTGGAAAAAAAAATAATAATTATACGAGATTCTAGAATGTCACAAAAATGACTGTTGCATTTGAAATATAAATGTAAAAAAAAAAAAAAAAAAGCGGAAACTATTGAAATGTATGGTTCGCCACATTTTACTTTGGAAATCAGAGAATTTATTCATCACTATTAAAAAATAGTTAAGAAATTCATTAATAGATATCGCTGTTAAAAGAAGCTTCATACAAAAACTAAAATTTTATTCCCGAACTGCATCATAGTGTGGCTAGAAATAATTATTAATACAACAGGTTTCATATCACGTGTTTTTTTTTGTTTTTGTTTTTTTTTCATCTTTTCGTCATGTAATAATTTTCGACACACTGGTCAATTTTATTAAATTAATGAAAATATGAAAAAAAAAAAAAAAAAAAAAAAAAAAAATACGGCAAATTACTCCATGTCAAATTGAAATGCAGGAACTAGTATTATATAGTAATTAAAAGTTGTGCGATTTCTCCTATAAGTTCCTGGTTATCTTATTTCGCCATCAAGAAAAAATGATGTAAATATAATATACAAATTTTAAATTTCCACTTCAAACGCACAATATATGTTATTAATTTAACATCTTTTATTACGCTTTATGATGGTAATAAATTATCTGTTGTCCTTATAATTATGAGTCACAATCTATAACAGAACTTAACTTTAAAACTGGAACTCCTGGAAGGAAATCCCAAATGCTTCCTACCCGTGAAATTTAAATTATCCAGTACCCAATCCGTATCAGTACGAGGACAATACATTCACCTTCATTTTAAAACTTTTCACCCGATTTCATTACTGGAGATAAATAAATACCTCCGGAACCCCAAAGGACAAAGCTTCATTATCACCTGCTTGAAGAGTGGAGCTAATTATTGCACCCCTGACAGCCAAAATAATTGCTCAGCCTTTGAGTATCTCTTCAGCTCAATAGCAGAAACGCCTCTGACCCATTGGAATGTAAATTTAATTTCACCTCGACGAGATGAAGGAAATTAATTTCACATTACAGAGTTCTGTTGAGAGTTCACAAAAGGATGGCTGAGTGTCCCTGATTGCTTTTTCTGTCCCTTCCCCGAGTGTTTTCCGGGTTTGTGTCTTTTCTTCAACGACCCTTTTAAAACGTAGAAAGAAAGTTAATATAAATGGAATTTAATTATAGGATATCATTGCAAAATCATTATTTTCGTTTCGAGACAAATGTCTGGCTTTTGTGTGTTGGAGATGAGATATTTTGCTGTAGCCTTCTAATTGAATTAAATTACAAATTTTATCAATGCGGAGATGGAATCTCAATTTGTGATTGGGTTTGCTATGTAAGGGTGGATGCATTTTTCAATCACGTGCCTGGGGCATTCGAGTGTTTTCCTTGTGTCATACCTTTTGAATGAAGTTTCCGAATAAGTTTAGAAGCTGAAGTATTATTCTGAGAAAATTAATTTTGATTATTCCATTATTAGTGAGTATATAGTGTATTGTGGGGCTCAACGCTAGATAATATCGGTATTCTGATATTTACAGAATTGGGAAGAATTCATTCAAAAGCAAACTCTAGGCTCTTTCGCGAAGGACTAACTTTGAATTCATATTGTTGCGTGGATCGGTTAAAAAGACTTGAAGTCAAAGCAGATTAACACTTGAAGAAATTTATTCCGATATAACTCTTCGCAGATTATTATTCAACTTCCGAACTTCCCGTTCTAATAGACTCAATACAGCTCTTGACACACCAATGGAGCCCAAACAGATGTTGAAAACTAGAAACACAACTGTTAAAATCGACACAAAAGACAATGCAATACAGTTCACTTCGGAACTGCTCTGCTCGCTGAGAGACAGCTAACTCACTCAACTCTCTATTGGCCTTATATAGGAAAGCTTCCTTCGCGAATCTTGTAGAGATAGAAATGTGGAGAATTTTCCAGATCGCAGTCGAAAAGCCTTATACAGGTACATGGGGACCAAAATTAGTCTCCAAAACTGTCGCCAACTTGGCGAGATTGCCGTTAACCATAATGTTAAATGGCCTTCTCCTTGAAACTCGTTTTCCAGCATTATCTCTGTAAAACTCGTTTTCAAGCATTAAGAGACGCATTGCAGGAAAGCGAAGTAAATCAAACTTTTGTACTGCCTTATGCGAAATGTACATAAATTTTTCTTTTTACATAATTAATACTACGAAATATTTACAAATATACAGAAATTCATAACAATATAATTGCGAAACAGGGAGATACAAAAAGAAGAGATAAATATGTTGTTCACCGGTTTGTAAAATTTGTTACAAATTGAAATATGGCCACAAATTGTTGCAAAATCTTAAATAATAAAATTGTAGAAATATTAGAATGAGAAGACTGCAATACTAGTCAAGAAATCTCTGAAGTTTTTTTAAAAAAAATTAAAAACATTAACATTACGCTTTATTTTGTTCGTGAATATTTTCTCTTCTTAGTGATGTTTCTGATTTGTTCATAATATGCGGTAACATTAGGTCAGGCTACACTTTTGGAGAAATTTCTCAAAATCTTATTATAATCTGAAATTACTTGGAAAAAGGTGGAACTTTAAATTATTTCGTCTGAATGGTGAACAACTTTTTTATATTTGAGGGAATTTTTTCGCATTTGCGTCTTGAATGGGAGAAGTTTGAATTGAATTTTTAATTTTGAACTAAATCCGATTGCCAAATTTGCCATAACTTACCAATTAATGAGTATTATTATTATTATTGTAATTATTATTATTATTTTTTTTTTTGATAACCCATCACTCGTTAATTTTCAGATAAGAAGGTTACAGTCGTTTCAGATATTTGGCGAAGCGTTACTTAAATCTTTTAAATGTGGGCCAAGTTGGCTATATATAGTATGTTATTGATATTTTAACTGATGTTAACAATTTGACTTAAAAAATAAAGTTGCAAGTTTTCCGAGCCAGAGATCAGAAATCGTCTGTCCCTTTCCTCATTGTACTGTGGGTTACTAGACGACAAAGAGTGTTCATTTTTTAAGGCAAGTTCTGACATGTTTGCGAATCGGATTTAATTTAACTCCATCTAAGTCAATTTTTAACAGTATCAGGCATTTTTGCTCCGGCTGACCAATGGATTCGTATAATCTACAAACATTTCTACCCTTCATATAAACAATTCAAAATGATGTTCAATAGGATACCGAAACTTGCAGTTCTTCTATCAGTCTATTAGATTTGATCAGATTTTCGGCTGAATATATCTGGTAAAAGCTAATTTTTCAATTTAAAATTATCGTTTGATGCTTTCACATTTATTCTTCTTTCAAAATGGCACATGTACACAAACTGTGGATCAAAGGATAAGTTTTTCCCCTTTCCAATGGGAAATATTCTTATTCCTTAAATGAAAAAAAATGTAAGTGCAAAATAAACAACGCTATTAATCGTAAAGTGAGAACCTGTCAATCAGTACTTCTAAATATAAAAAAAGACTCGATATAAATAACCAAAAAAGACAATAATTTCGGAAAACAAATATTTGCAGTTAATAATGCTTAATCACGGAATGTGGTCTGATTTTGTTTGTCGAAAACCGTTGCCTTATGAAATTACCTTTCATACATTGATACAAATAAAATCTAAAATAGCAGTGTATCACTCAAGTAATTTATAAAATGTTTTAAGCAAAACTTACAAAAAAAAAAAGAAAAGATTTTAATGTTATTTGTAAATCGGTTTTTATTATAGATTTATGTTTATCTTTTATTGAAATTCAAATTCTCTATAACTAGTGTTGCATTTTGACGCAATTGATTCAAATATAGAATTAACGAATGAAACTAAATTGGAAGCAATTTTATACCAAAGCAGAATTTATACTCTTTGTAATTTGTGGAATTATGTGGAGAATTATTTAATAATGTAAATTTAATGTTTTGTTTATTTTCCCCTAAAATTTAATACCTTCCACCATTTAATTTATTATTTTCAAGATTGGTGCATGTTCACCTACTTGAAAATTAAAAATAATGTGGGAAAGTGATAAACCTCCTTGGCATTTCCTTGTAGTCCGAGAGGCGACTGCAATTTTTGGACCCCATCGAACATCATTCTGAATTTTTTATAGAAATTGGAGAAAAGTGAGTAGATTACGAATCCACTGGTCTGCCGTGGCAAAAATGGCCGAAACTGATCAAAAATCGACTTGCAATGAATTGAACTAAAATCCGATTGCCAAATATGTCATAACTTGCCAAAAAGTTAACAAATTTGTTCGTCTGGCAACCCACTGTATTTTGATTTTCAATAAGAAAAAGCGCAAACGAACAAGGAAAACTTGTATCTTTCAAAAGTAAGCCAAATTGGCGACATCAGTTACGTCATCAGTGACGTTATGTTTATTGCCAATTCAGCTCAGCGAAAGATGCAAGTAAGCCATCGCCACACATCCGAATCGTCTGCAACCTTCTTAATTGAAAATTAAAAAGTGAGGGTTAAAAAAAAAAAAAAAAAAAAAAAAATACTCATTATTTAGCAAGTTATGGCGCATTTGGCAATTGGATTTAGTTCAACTTAATTAAAAGTCGATTTTGGACCACTTGCCAGTGGATTCTTAATCTTCTCACTTTTCTCCAATTTCTTTAAAAAATTCAGAATGATGTTCTATGGAGTCCAAAAATTGCAGTCGCCTCTCAGTCTATCGGTAGTACTCTCTCAGTACCATAAACACGCTGGTAAATATCACTCAACATGGGACAATCCCGATGTGGATCGTTGTAGAGTGGCCGTTGCTACGACTCTTGACCAATCTCGACCAGTAGTAGATAAAATATACTGGAAGTTTGGAAAAGTTGAAGTGAAGATTTAAAATAGAAATATAATTTTTATAAGACAGGGTAAAAAAGTCATGTGTTTTGGAACGATGCTCGAGTATAGGTATGGATTGGCCAATATTTCCAGAACCCATCTTTCCGACTTAGACTAATATCGCTGTGCTACAAGACTTCCGGAAAACCTCATTCGTCGTATGTTCATTCAATTAAAAAAGTTCCTTAAATTTTTTAAAATGCAATATTTTGAAATTAATTTTTGATATAGTTAATAATAACATATTTGTTATGAATGTTACACTTCCAATTTTTATTTTATTTTATGTATACTTTATGTAATAAGCCTATATTTGAGACTTAGAATTTTAATGGTAATTTTTGGTTAGGCACACTTTTTTCAAATTCTATTGAAAATTTTAATCTAATTTTTGCCAAGATAATGAAAATACATAAGATCTATCTAGTGAACATAAATATTTTCTTAAATTAGGAAAATTAAATATTTTATGTTGTGAAAAATGAAAATTTTTGTTTACTCTATAAATACATTTTATTGCTTTAAATATAATTTTAAAGATATATTAGGTAAAAAAAAATATGTTCACTGTTTGAAATAGAGAGTTTATTTGCATTTGGTAAAATTTTTATGTAAATTTATTGAACACTTATTTTGGAAAGTGTATCTAACTGAAGGTTGACATAAAATAATTTTAAAATTCTAAGTTCGAATATAGGCTTATAATATATTTGAACTAATAGGCATAAAAAATATATAAAATAAAATAAATTTATCAGAGTAATAACCATAACAAATATGTTATTATTGATAGTGTCAAAAAATAAATTAAAAGTATTGCATATTAAATGATTTAGAGCACGTTGAAGTTAAAGGAAAATACGACTGATTTGATTGTCCTGGACTCTTGTCTCTCCATAGGGAATCATTATTGTTTATTAGAAAAATTATACGATACATATATACTTCAAAATATTTCCCTCTTCTTCCAATAAAACAAGATTTATTGAATCTACAAAACAAACATTTTGTCAACAAATACCAATAAGCGAAAACTATCATTAAAATTGAACAGCAAAATTTCAGTCTCAATTCCGAGGGCTGATTTACTTCTTCAAATCAGTTATAATATTGTACAATCCCATTCGTAACAGTTTATATTAACATCACAAAGACAGAAATCTATACCGAAGCAATGTTTCAGTGTCACGCCACTGTTCGATGGCGCAATATCCTGTCATCTTTGAGCTTTAATTACAAATCTATGCGACACACTCTGATCCGATCCCGATACCATAGGCTTCAACAGTGGAATACCATCTCCAGTTTGTGGATCCATAACATAGTACCGTCTTCTGGAAACTGAATCGGGTAATTTTGGTGGCTTTATGGATGTCAGGCAACTGGTATTCTAAGTCTTAATTACAGTCTTTATGGATGGTATTCAATTAATGCCGATACCACCTTACAAAAAATATCCCTCCTTTTCGCCGTTTGAAGTCGTTAGTTTAAAATTTCCGTATAAAAATTAGGGCTGTGAAACTTGCCAAAGCTTCCAATTGTTTTATAACATATTGTTTACGGTCAATTCTTTCAACTATGAGATGGATTAGGGTAATGTCTTAATTTTTATTTTTTTTTAAATATTTTTATTTAAATTAAAAAATAAATCAAAAATCTTGCAAGTGGCGACATTAATGGCGGCAAAAGCAGTTGTAAATTTTTAAGATTTCAATGTGAAAATTGACTCTGTACAGAAAACTTTGCAGTCCCTTATATATGCATATCGCAAAAGTATATTGCAAGAGCTAAAATCATATATTTTTATAACAGCATATTTTGAGATTGAATCTGCCTCTTTTAATTTATTACTTTCAATTACACTATGTGTAATATAGGAGAGTGAAAGTATTTCATTCGCTAAAAATTCGATATTATATAAAGGTTAGTAGTGGTCATGGAACTTGACACAAAAGTTTTCGCTAAAATAGCAATTGCTCATTGATAGCTGCTGTTAAATAATTTATGTTTTATTCACTGTCGTTATGCTATTCAAAGTATTATAAACATACCAACTCATATTTGTTCACATACCTATGTTCAGACAGACCATCATTATTTTTCCCCCCTTAAAATACATCTTTTATAGACCTCCAATTCGGGAAGACTACCAAGAAGGGGAAAAAAAACACGCATTATTTTTGTACCCTAATACATGAGTTTATATGATAATTTAAAACTGCTTAAAAAATATTAGTTAACAATGACTTAATATTAAAGGTATTTATATAATTACCAAATAATTACCAATTGTGGCATATACATAGTATTTAACGAAGTAATAACAATGCAAGTATATTTACTCGAAATAATTGCTCAAAAATTTAATAATCGCATTTTAAAAAATGGTTTTCTGAGTGCATCATCATGTGATTAGAAACGATCATTTGAGCTCATCGAAGAGTGTGGCGTCACTACTTTGGATATTTGTGAACAACTTCATACGTTTATTTTTAAGCTTGGTTCGTCTTTTTCCCAACTTCATGACTAATTATGACAATTGTAGGTGACTTTAAGGAAATATTTATTTAAAGAAGCTTTATTTGAAAAATGTATGATGGTTTCGTAAAGGCAAACAGTTTAAATTTACCCCAAATGGGGGCATTGTTGGTGGGATTCTTTATCAAGTCAAGTCCAAAGTTATATTCTGCAGTGTTTAGAAATGTTAAAACTAAAGTGTAATTATAAATAAATCTCCCAGTTATTATAATTTGTAAAACAAGAACTACACACTTTCTCAGTTATAATAATTATAAAAACATAAAGATAAAATTATTAGCAATTAAAATTATTCAGCCGAATACTGTAATAGGAAACCTTTTCAACTTTCGAAGTCAATATCAGTAGTAATATATCATTAACGAACTAAATTTTTACTTTGAAATTTGGGTCATACCTCTTCTATGATCAAACCAAAAATGTTGGAAAAAGCATGTCTTGCATTTATTTTGATTTTATTCATAGTGTTCATATTCACCCTGCAGAAAGGGGTCGTTCAAATATTACGTAAGCATGTTTTTGGTAATTTTTGACCCCCTCCCCCCCTTGTCAGCAAAATTAAGCAAATCGCATACCCCCCCCCTCTATAATTACGTAAGCATACGGTTCCCCCCCCCCACCCCTGCTCCTAATTTTTTTTTTTTTTTTTTTTTTTTTTTTTTTTTTTTTTTTTAACGTTAATGATCTAAAAAAAAGTTAGGATTCAATGCAAATAATGAACTTTAACTAGCCTTAGAAGGGAAAAAAAATATATATTTTAAATTTTTTTTAAATCTTAAGTTTATCACAATTTTAATGGCACATAAATGTAATTTTCCTAATTAATTAAGTCTATCTAGTCAGATGTTATCCAGGGTTGCTCTAGCCAGTTTTTAATGTCTGAAATTATAGGGTTTCTGATATCTGATGTTATTGCTTCATCACTTGTTTCGCACAAGGAATCTGGGCAAACTTCCTCTTCGCTTATCCACTCGGTATCTTCCATGCCTTCTACATAATTGATGACGCACATCAGTTCATTTGCTCGACGAGCAGCAATTCTCATAGGCCGAACTAGGCAGGCTCTCTGGCTATTTTCGCCATGAACAATTTTCTTATGACGAATTGTCGATTTTAGTGAAGCGTGGTAGAAACCACATTTCCCACAAGTCCTTGCAGACAATTGTGATTTGATGGACGGACAAAAATAGTCATATGGCATTTTTAAAAATCCCTCCCAGGGGGACATGCAGGTTCAAGCTTAGCCGAAGACTTAATTCCAGGAATTCTCCTTCCTCACTTGTTATTAAATCGTGTGGTGTTTGGGCCATTTTGATAGGTGGAGGTATAAAGCGATCTTTTAAAATGCGAAATAATCCACTACGAGCAGGAGAGCAACACTGCTTTTCTTCGCATTTTACAATTTGTAGAAAGTATTGACTCTCTTGCAAGTGCTTCGAATACCAGTTCATATCACAGGTTTTTTTTAGAAATAAAGGGATTATTAAATGCTTACGTAAGCATCACTCATACCCCCTCCCCCCCCCCTTGTCAGCAAAAATAAGCCAAATCGTTAACCCCCTCCCATCCCCCTAGGTGCTTACGTAATACTTGAACGGCCCCAAAGGAATGAACCGGAACACGGGTTATAATTTATGTCTGATCTTATTTAAACATTTACAGGACGAAAAAAAACAGCAACAACAAAAAAACAAGTTCTAATGCATTGAAGTGAATAGGAACACAAGATTATCATAAAAAAAATGCTATAATAAAAATACGCCATAACTTGGCGCAGTTTTATGTCAACAATTCTTGATGCAGAATCCATTCCGTTCTTGGAAGTTTTAACCAAATTAGTGTTCAGTTGTCGTATTTTAGTTTCGAATTTACAAAAAAAGAAAAAAAAAAAAAAAAATCCATCAATGCAGCTGTACCTAAATTTATTATTATGCAATTGAAACATTTAAAAGCAATAAAATATTATTTACAAAGTAATCTTCACAGAAGTAAACGCAGTCTGTGGGGGAAACTTAGCTGATAATCTTCTTGCAAGATATTTAACCACTTTTTTATAATATCCGCTATCCTAGGCACAAGTATATAAACAATTTGTCTGGAGTTTTAATTGAAGTACTTGTACAGTGGGGTTCAAAACAATACCGGCAAGAAATTTCCAAGAACAAAATAAAAAGAAAATAACACATACACAATATCGCTTGAAACTCATGGTTGTTTACCATTCGCGATGCTACTTTGTCAGAAGTGACGTCACACAGTCAGATGGGTTTTCGAGCAGCGTTTTAGGTTTAGGGCTTCTGCTATTATTTTAAAATGCAATTTTTGGCGATTTGCGTTTTTTTTTTTTTTTTTTTTTCCCTAAAAGAAAGAATACGTGTCTTTTATTTTGTGCATACGCTTTATTTAAACCTTATTTTGAAAATTTGTCAAACATCCTATCGTTTAAAGAAAAGAACTACATTTTTAAAACAGTAATACCTAGGAGATGAATCCGCTACGTATAGTACTCTCTACATAGAATTCCCCTCTCATAAATTATCAAAATATTCTCTACATAGAGTTTTCTTTCATACAGTAACGGAATAAAGACAAAATTTTACTTCGATTTTCAAGAAAATAACACAATGTAAAATCATAAACAAAATTATTCGTCAGAAGCCGAAGTCTTAACCTTTAAATTATGATATCATTAATAAAATTAATTTTTTGGAAAAAAAATACTGTAGAAACAGCGTCCAGAAATAATACATAAGATTGACATCAAAGCACAAGCTTGCCATCACAGTTACCCATCGATGCAACAGCCTCCTGCCATTTCCAAGCCTTAATTGCAATCCCATATGACAGCTTTAATCCAACCCCAATAAGATACCTCAACTGGGACATACCATCTTCAACCAGTGGATCCATAACTCCATTCCTCCTATAACGGTCCGTTTTATTGCCGTCATTGGATGTCAGGCAACTAATACTCTTACTATTAATTACGGCCCTTTATAGATGGGACGCAATGAAATGCTATATCGCCAGCCTCCACCTCCCACGCACTACGGACAATACATAAAACCCTTTTAAGTACTCTTTATACATCATCTGTATTCTAGACTCGCCGGCCACTGAAAAGAACAAAGAATCTAGACGGCCATTTGTGATCAAGGGGAAGAGGCTCTTTTCTTCTTCTCTTGGAGGAGAGATCTCTGGAGTATTTATTTCGTATCTTATTTCTTGGAGGTATAGGGGAGATTCTTAGGAAGTTGACCAGATGAAAAAAGGTTATTTGGGTTCTTGGTTTGATCGACTTTCTGTATGAACAACTACTGTATATAATAATACATATTTTTGAAATTAATACATCCTAAAATGAACATAGTGATAGTTTATTTATTAGTAATTATGAATGAATTCTTAATAGGATGATTTTGTAATGGTTTATAACAGTAATAAATATGCATTAGAATTTTATTTGTGGAACGAAAAGAATTATGTTGCTAATTTAAAGCTTGGTGGCACTTCAATATGTTATCACATGATAGTTGCAATTTAAAAAAAAAGAAAAAATTATGTTGGCTAAAATAAATTGTTTTTCCAGATACCCATCATACATGGTAGCCAAGATGAAAGTCTCAGTTTTATCAAAGATTTCAGTCATTAAATATCGCCAAATTAAATGTTTGAATTAAACTTGTTATCTGGATAACAGAACTTTTGAGTAAAAGCTGATAAGTCTAAAGTAAGACAATAGAAACGTGTGTAAAAAAAGCTTTTAATGAATGTGACAACCCTAAAACTTGATGTAATGCAATCTTAACAACGAATCTATCTTTCAAATTTCAGGTCAATTGGATGAAGGCAAGTTGATTTTTTAACCATTCTGAAGATAGAAAAGTGAACAAACACGACTTTTTAGTGACAGTTACACTCCCCAAAACTTAATATAAGGCAACCTTATCCACATCGAATCTGTGGGTCAAATTTCAGACCGATTGAATGACTGCAAATTGTTTTTTTAGCATTACGAAGATAGAAGCGTGTGTAAAAGCTACCTCTTAGTGACAGTGACACCCCCCCCCCCCCCAAAACATGATATAATGCAACCTTATCGACAAAAAATGTTAAATTTCAGCATGATTGGATGAAAGCAAGTTTTTTTTTTTTTTTTTTTAGCATCTGAAGATACAAGCGTGTGTAAAAGCGACCTTTAAGTGACAGTAAAATATGATAGAATTCATTATCATTGACAACGAATCTGTCTGTCAAATTTCAGACCGATTGATTTGTGGCGAGTGTGTTAAATCGCATTCTCAAATCTGGTTGGATTGCAGCGCCACCCATATTTACTGGGAGAAAACGAAACTAACACGTTGTTTCCATAGCCCCCATGGACTTTTGAAAATTGTTGAGCCCTGTGTGGCCTTGATCCAGTGCTGCCTTGACCCGACTTAACTAAAAAGAAGAGGAGTAAAACAATATGTTTAAACAACGACTTTGAAAATTAAATAGCAGTGGGTCACTAGTAGGAAAAATTACTATTAATTGAAAAATTCTGACATTTTTTTAGTTTTATTTTAACTAAAAACAATTAGATGTTAACTACTCCTTAACTTAACAATTAGATGTTAACTACTCCTAATTGTAACTAATTCATTTGAATGGGTATAGTGTCCTTGGACTGGCATCCAGTAAAAATAAAATATTAAAGTGGATCATATTGGGTTTAGTTCAACACATTCAAAGTCAATTTCCAAACATTTTCTGCCATATTTTCTCTGACATACTAGTGCATTCTTCAACTTCTAGACATTTGCTATTTTCTATGAAATTTAAAAAATGTGTTAGATTATTATTATTATTATTTTTTTTTATTTTTTTTTTAAATTGAAATTTTTTGTTACTATTTATTAAGTCTACATCCCGCTGAACAAGCATCCTGACTACCTTTAAGTTATATCAACAGCTTTCTTGTGGTTCAAGCAGATGTGTTGAAATTCAGTCTGCTCAATTCTATACACCTATAAAATAAGGAAATTTCTCGTTTTAATTTCCTCCTATATATAAATGCACCACAGTGTTAAAATATCACTACCTTAAATTTTAAACTTAAGTTGTGAGAAACTATTTTTTTTAGAGCAAGGTGTTTCCCCCCCCCCCCCCCCCGAGAAAACTTCAGTTTGAATCAACCAATTAAACACTTCTTTGAACTAAATTGAAATCAATAATGCAGTGCAGGGAACTTACTAGGATTTATATACAAATTCAATAATTAATTTTGACTTAAATTTTTATCTTCATGTTTTATAAAAAGGGAGTAGTTTTAAATACTTTTAAATACAAAATTCTATATAAAAAAAAAAACTTTTTAAGTAATATTTATAATTCTAGTAGGATCCCTGTAGATCATAATGTTTCATTTAAAATAAAAATTCTAATTAAATTACAAATGGAGTTATGACTGGTGCAATCAAAGGTGCTAATGGAAGGCTTTTTTTTCCAAAACATTTTTATTGTTGACAAATTCTTATGAGGATGAATAAATACAAAGGTAATGTGTCACAGGAAAATTAAATCCTCCATTATTACAAGCAATTTTACTTACTCATTTCTTAGTTTGTTTGGATATAATAATTTCTACGAAATCAATATTTTGTTAGATAAATAATCACCAGTTTTTAAGTTTTACAATTCTTTATAGATATTTATATTTGTAAAACTTTAAGACTGCAAAATAATTATCTTACAAATATATATATACTAATTAGCAATTTGTATGATAGACAATCTAGTATCTTCAGAGGATGTGTTATAAAAATGAGGCGTTTTAAATATTTAAAAGGGGAACTACATTGTCAAGATATTTAGAAATTAATTATTTATAACTATTACCTGGATTTATGGTAATAATTCGTTGACAACTCAAGGTGTTCTGAACAATGTCTCAAAAGTGTACATTGAACATTTATGGAAATGTCAAGAAAACGATAAGAAGAAAGGAAATGCTTAAGAGGAGTATTATGTTTGGGGGAGGCATCGTTTAAACAATACGATTGTTTGCTCTTTCATATCTAAACAACAGTGAACAACAGTTTCAGGTTCCTTTAAACCCACTAAAAACGGTTTTGAAAAATTATTTATAGTGAAAATGAATTGTATTTCAACCATTCATTAACTTGATCTAAAACAACGTAATTTCGAAGAAAATTCTCTCCTCATGTTGCTTAACAAATTTAATAAAATGGTGTATATTTTCTTTTGTAATATAAATGCTGTTTCTCTATTGCGATATAAATTTTCATATAATGCTAGTTATTAATCAGAAAAACAGTGGGTTTCATTAAACTTTATATGCATTTTACACTGACAGAGATTCGATACCAATCAACAAGGGGAACATGGAGATAGCAATAACTAAAAGTTAAAAAATTTGGCATGAGAAAGTAAGAGTGGGGGGGGGGGGGAGGGTAGATTTATAACTATTTGATAAACCAGTTTTTTAAATTCACGATTTTCCATACTATATAACAATCACAATAGACTTGCACTTGATCTACTTTCAGTAAACTGTACTATAAATTATTGTATGGAAATGTACAAATAATGTACAGTACCCAAAAAAACCAAAAAAAAAACCAGAACGATGGCTATATCTTTTGTTCTAATTGTTGAAATAACAAACAAAAGGTACCGTTGTAAATCGTGAAAGGTTTTAATAATTGTATGTAGTTTTTTTTTATCATGAGGGGTCATCTACATATTAAAACAGAACCAAACTTTAAAAAGTTCAATAGCAACCTCATAATAGTATTCCATATTTGGATTCAGCATTAAAAAAGAATGCGAAATACAAAAATTCGTAATTTTCTAATGAATGGTTTGTAATTTAAATGATAAAAAGAAAATGATAAATTAATGTTAAATAAAAAAGTTGGTTTTTTGGCCATAAATACTTAAATAATTCTTATATTTCAGTAATTGTTTTTTCAAAAGGTAGTTTGTAAATGGCCAAACATAAATAGCAATCAGCTTTTGAATCAATTTCTTTTTTAATAATTAATTATTAATTAATAAAGCAATTGAATTTTTTTTTTAATAGAAACATATATTTTTTTTTGCTTTCATTAGATTTACCATGGTCTAAAACCCCCCATAATTTTTTTCTTTCCATTTTGACTATTAGTTCTCGATTTTTTAGAGAAAATGTAAAAAACGCTCACTTTAAGAGACCGTATAGTAGACGACTTTTGAAAACTATCAAAGATTAATTCAAGGTAAACTAGAGGTGTGGAAAATAGCATAACGTTCAGTTATCGTATAACCGATAGTTTAAAAACTAAGAAACACGCTTTAATAGGAAAGTGAACTAAAAAGTAGAAGATAATTTTAAATAAGTTTGAAAGAAGAATAGTGATTAACAAGAAATATTTATTTTATCGTAAAAAAGCGTGGGGTGCTTGATGTCAATTTTTGTAAATATTTAATGACAGATATTGGTAAAAGTAGAGCCATTATGAAAATATCTTAAAAAGCACCCCACGCTTTTGTAAAATAAATATTTCTTGTTAATCACTCTATTCTTATTTCAAACTTATTTAAAATTATCTTCTACTTTTTAGTTTACTTCTCTATTAAAGCGTGTTTCTTAGATTTTTAATCTATTGATTATTTTCTACTTTTTAGTTTGATTTTCTATTAAAGCGTGTTTTTTAGTTTTTTAAATTATTAATTATTTTTTCTGTAAACTATCAATTTTTTTTTTTTTTTTTAATTTGCTTTCTTAAATTCCATTTATTTAAAACAACATTTTTTAAGCAATTTCAATAAGTTATCCTTTAAAAATTTTACTGAATCATGTGACTTTTTCATTTTATAAATAATTTCAACGATCTATTTACATTTGTGTTTATAGTGAAATATTTGTGTAAAATATTCACGCTTTGCTAAATACTGTTTACTAATGCCTACATTTAATATTTATTAATTTTCTAATTATCAGTAGTATTCGTTATATTTCTGCAATTACAGTTTTCGATATTTTATTTATTTCGTGTGAAGAATGCACATCTTTAATGTTGTAAATAAATTATGTTACTTTTGCGTTTACTTGCTATTTTTGTATTAATCTTAAACATGACACTATAAATCCAAGTAGTTTCTATGCAATTTTAGACAAATACTTGTATTTTTTAATCTTCGTGAAACGCGCCACATTGACCGTTCTATTTCTCCCGCTGTGAAGAAGAACCTTAAAAATACCTTTCGTTTTATGGAAATTCTCCCTGAAGATCGGTCAAAAAATGGTCGAAATATTTTCGCTCATAAGTGACGTGTTTTTCAACATAATGCATTGAAATTTGGTATACAGGGTAAATGATGTATTCTGAATCGAATGAAATGATAAAAAATAAGGGTTCGTATTGAAATTTTCGAAGATAGCGTTACTTTTACTTAGTAAAGGGTCCCTCAAGAAAAAAAAAATTATTGCATTAGATATATAGAAAATCGTAAGCAAAACATTTTGGTGCAAACCGTAAGATTCTACGATAATTAGAACCGAAGATATAGCCATCGTTCTGTTTTATTTTTTGCGTACTGTACAACCTGATAAAGAAAAAAATTGTAAATATTTTATATAACTACCAGGTTTAAATAAAGTGGTGATAGTAAGCAATTTGTTATGTATTCTTATTTTATTCTACAAATTATACCATAAATTAATGGGATGCAATTTTAGATACAAAATTACTAACCTAAATTTCATTTCAATTAGTTTAACGTTGAAAAATAACAGCATGGTCAGAAATCCTATCATTAAAGAGATTGTAGTTAAAATGAGTAACCTTTTGTGAAAGAATTCCAACAAAAATATGCCATCCTTCTAAAAATCAATTTCAATTAAATTATTCTTAATTAAATGCATATAAACTAATTACATTCGATATGTGCTTAAAAAAATTCCTTTACTTTCAGTTAAAATTAATACATATTCAAAGCTCTTAATTAAATTGGTTTCAGACTCATATAAATAGCAATATTTAGTTTTAATTACCTTTGCTGCTTGACTTAGTTTCTTACATTTTGTTGTTTTTAGAGTGAAGTTGAAAGTATAGTAAATTGTTTCAGTAACTTTTAATGAAGCCTGGATGGAGTATGGGTTATTAGCATTTTTCAAAAAGTAATAAACTTATTTCCTAGATAAATATTTTCTTCAATCTTTATTATTTGGATGTCTACTTTCTTTCAAAATGCATATTTTTCTGAAGTATTCAATTTCTCACTACAATTATATATAAAGTTAAAATTTTTATAAGCTTAGTTATCAGAAATAGTTTTCTAAAATAAATGTGTGCCTTATTGAAAAAAGGTCACTTCAGTAAACTTCAATCCTTTAAAGTTTTGTTTAAAAAGCTGTATATTTATTTTAAATTTTTAATTTACGCTTGTTTTATTCATTGTTTAGGTAATGTACGTTTAATGGTTATTGTTCTTTAAAAGTTTATTGCAGACTAAATTTAAAGTAAAATTTTTTTTCTTGCAAAAAGAAATGTATAAGCATATTATGGGCATGGCATAAATTTAATATTCAGATTCGAAAACCAAATAATATTGAAATTATAGTTAACAATTTGCACTTTCTTTAGAATTGGTATGCTTTTTATGTGCAATTATACGTAAAGCATGATTATTATTAATACAACTGAATATGCTACTGCTTAATTTCAATATATTAATTATCTCAATCAGGAACTTAATTTTTATAATGTAAATTATTTAAATATATTCCTATGTAGCGCGGGATTATTTTGCGAGAATACCTTTATTTCAAACTATCTCGTGAACTGCGTTCGATTCAAAAACAATTCGCACACAAAACAGTTGTATGTTTTACGTTTTAGAAGTGAGTTGGATTCTTAACGCTGTAAAGAGAGCTTGTAAATATTACAAGCTTAGTTCTTCAGTATTCTTTCTTTTATGTTTCACTTTAATTAAGTAACCTGATTATACCTTTAAATTCAAACAATACCGAAAAGATACTTTTGAAGTAAGTGGGTTTTTACCTACCCTGAGTTCATGAAATCTTTATAATAATTAATGATACTATTTTTTATGAAATATTTGTAACGAATATATGTTAATAGTGCTCAACACAAATTATTGTATTTAATCTTTAACTAAACTATTTTATTTTGCTTTGGTTTATACGCTTCAGGCTGTCTATTTCTGCCCCTATGATTTACTTGCCATAGCCAAATATGCTTCGTAATTTTGAACTACGATAAGTTCCTAAGGTCGAAACCTTAGAGCGTATTTCAATCTCTACAATGCCACCACACTAACGAGAAGACATTGAGAACATGACCACTTTAATGTGCGCCAACCCCTATTAACGTACATACCAGTATTAGGCGCTCATGAGCTCGTGGTCTTTAGCTGCCGCATGACTGGAGGACGAAAATTACTTTGAAGGTAAATGAAGTATGTATTAAAATATTCATATTTTTATTTGTTTCTGTTGGATTTATTATTAGATGTATATTTCTTTTTATTCAGCGCTATAAAGAGAAATTCAAATTTTCTTTGACACAATATTTCACTTGAAGTCAATTTTAAATTGAATATTGTATAGATTACTTTAATAGTAAAAGAATATTAGAAAAAATTGATAATCCTCACACATTTGAGAGAATGGAAATGCGATTTTCTCAAAAATTCTGTAAACAATATCGTTTTCCAAGTAAAACTGTTTTCATTTTTAATACAAGGTTGCACTGTAAGTATCTGTGATAACTTTCCAGTGTTACAGAAGTGGTAGGGTGAAGACTGCTGTTCATTACAATGCTGTTGTAATGTGCTATCTATAGATAAATTAGTGTGATTTCCTTTTTGTGGAAAAAATTGTGATTTTTTTCAAATTGTCAAATGTCGTGTTGAATTTGAATAACTATCAATTTCTTACTTAAAAGTCATGCTTTCAAATCCCTTCTTTTTCTTCTTTACAGTATTCTCTTTACTATAGTGAAATAATAGTAGAAGTATATTTTTAATTGTAAAAGAGTGGTTATCCAAAGTCAAGCCGATTGTGTCATAATTTTACATTTTCAGGTGAGCCGAAACCTTTAAAAGAAATTCTTTGAAACCTATTTAAAATTTATTTTAAATGCATATTATAATTAACAATAAACGCAAAGACTATTTAAAGTAAAATTATTATTAAAGATTTTTTTTTTTTTTTTTTTTTTTTTTTTTTTTTTTTTTTTTAATGAACTGGAAAAAAAATATCCAAATTGATTATTCAGTATTTTCGAATGAAAAAAATTTCATCAATACTTTTTAATTTTGTTAACCGATAAAATAAATGTAAAAAATAATACAAGCAATTTGGGCTATGAACTAGATATTTCAATATTTAAAATTTCATTAGCTGTCAAACTTAGAAATTCACAAAAATTACCAAAAACATATTTTATATACATCATAAAGTATTATGTGTTTAATCTATAAATGTTATTTTAATTAATTCCCTTCATTTATATCTTCAATACATCCATGTAAAATTTTTTCGCAGTTATAACATTTTACGGAAAGAAAATACCGAAAATATTGATTATGATTAAAAGAAAAAAAAAATATTATCAAACGATATCTAACAGAACATTTTGAACACATTTACTTCTAGATGTCATTTTAGTTTAGAGCAGTTATCAGATAACAGAAACTGCATAAACCATTGCCGTATTGTCATTAAGCTAATACAATTAAAAAACCAATGTCAGAAGAACCAGTTGGGAAGAAAATTGAAATGTTTTTAAATAATTGAGGGTTTCAAGTGGAATGCTTGATTAAAAAGCAGTCATATCCCAGATCGGAATCAGGAAAAACAATAACATATTGAAATACTTTATCGATTGAAATACTAATAACTTTAGAAATAAATGTGCTGAAAACAAGATTCAAGCAACGTTGTAAAGTTTCACAGTGACTTCAATTTGGTACAAAAGTGGAAAACTGTAGCAATTGACCGAAAAGTTCATTTTACGGATAATCGTACACCTAAAGTACTGAATACCCATCATTAAAGTTTTTTCGACGCAGTTTAGCTCTTATGCTAGCAAATCTGCAGTATAATCAACTAATCTAAAACTAAATTTAATTTTTAATTTTGTTATCTGTTTACCACCGTTACATTTATTTAACATAGTTTCATTAATAACAATATAAAAACTTTTCATTAGTATCATTAAATTTTAAATTAATTAAATGATCCACGTGCCATTCCTCCAGGAACTGCTACGCAAACATGAGAGAGATTGTTTCGCAATCAAGTCGTTTACAATGTAACGCACGCCAAATCTCTAACTCGCTACACTTTCGGATTGCTACTAAAAATACATAACTGAAAAATGCCCGTCAATGAGAGACTTGTGACGTGATAAAATTACAAAATTATTATTTTTAAATCAATATCGTTTAAATCGACATCGAATCTAACTGAAAAACAATTCTCAAATCCTAGGTTACTAGATTTCCAGTCATTTTTTAACTACTTTCTCACAAATAAAAAAACTATTTGGCTTATTAAATAAAATATCTTGTGGAATGTTTGAATAATAAAACAACACACACCACTTTTTCAAAAACTGTAATACTTAAAATACTGCGCAAAAACTGTATTTAATAATAAGTAATATACAAGGTATCTTATTGGCGATTCCTGAGAAATCTCGATTAATCAAACCATGCCTTACAAAATATCTTGAAAATTTTTCATAGGTCACAAAACCTCCTGAGTTGCAGGTAACGTAGTTCTCATAATACTCTACCGTGGAATTCAAAATACTACATCTAGCAAAACTTCATTTTCTTTTTTATGCATGGAAGTAGAAGAAGCTCGTTTCCACTAAATTAAATTTGTCACATCCGCGTCGTAATTTTGGCAATCTGATTTCTGTTTTTTTTTTTTTTTTTTTTTTTTTTTTAATGCTTTTTTAAATGGAATTCTGATAATCTGGCCAGGTCATGGTATATATTTAATGGTATAATTATAATTTATTTAAAAAAATCCATACTTTTGGCTGCTCACAAAAAAAAAAAAAAAAAAAAAAAAAAAAAAAAAAAAAAAAGACGACTCTAATCTTTTCAATCATACAGCTGTGCCGGAAAATATTAGATTCCTATGGTGGTTACTTATCCATGTGAGAGACTGCATATGCAAAAAAATGTACTTTGTAGTATAATAAATTAAAAATACTACAGTTTGTATCTCTTAATTTTTGTTATAAACAAATTTCGCAACTATTTTTAACAAATATGCACTTTAAATCCAATAGAGAAGTGGGCGCGGCGGAAACCTTTTAAAACAATGGCGACTCTTTTAAATCATTACTTATTTTTAATCCAGAGAGATTACGTATCAATAAATGTTTATTTATAAGTCACTAATTTTATGATTGTTTTCAACATTCCCGATTGTGATGCGTAATGAATTATAGAATATATGATCATTGGGAAGAATATATTCTTGATACAATATGTTTAACAATTCAATCAGTAAAGGGATCATAGAGATTCATTATGGATTCTATCAGCTTTTATTTTCATTGATGTTATATCAATACGGGAAACTCAAATTACCAAGCAAGTAGTATGCATTCTATTCATCAAAAATTACGAAAATCACCAATTTTTCCTAATACTTTATCTCCAAGCTACCTCTTTGGAAAGTTTGTAATTCCATCAAAACCGAAGTCCAACATCTTCGGAAATCAATTACTCATTACCTAATCCTTACAAAACTTTCTGTCTGTTTTCCAACTTTTTCCTGAAACTTTCCAGAAATCTTCCAGAAGAGAAGTTTGGCTTTTCCCTACTACTTAACTTTGCAATTATTCAATTCCAGAGGGAAACAAACGCGATAAATATTCCGGAGGCAGTTGCAATCTTGCAGACGATTTCAATTTTTATCTGTATATCTGCCCTTGGGCTAAGGCTAGATTAAATGCTGATGTGCAACTAAACTCTTCTCCTTTCGAAACCTTTGAGCGATTAGTATCGCAAACTAACAATTAAAAATATTTTCACTTGTGGATAAAGCGTTAAGACATGCCTGGCAGCGTGATCAAATCATTACAGACGATTCTTCATTCTTATTAATACCTTCAAAAATATTTCTTTTTAAACGCAACTATCTTTGTTTATGTCGTTTTGGAGTATTTATAAATTTAACTAAAATGACCTTCTTAAAATATGACATTGCATTTTTAATTCCTCTATCTATCTCTATATATATAAGTTTCAAATTATAATTCCTATTTAAAAAAATATATTTTTGATTCACTTAATACTCACATTGCTTATAATTAAAAGAGATCTGCAGGAAGCGGAACCGGTATTTTTTTTTCTACTAATACAATCATTTTAAATGATTGTCAATTTGTTTTCATTAAAAGAGCTATGGAATGATATATTGTTCTTTTAATGTTCTTTTCCTAATTATCTTTTATTATTTTAAATGCCGAAGGACTGTTACAACTCATCTCAATTCAAGTAATTTTTTCATGCTTATAATGAAAACTAATTTATGTAATGTCTTTAGCATAGCTGTTTCCGATTAGAGTTGAATAGTTTAAATATGTCATTGTTTATTACTTACATTTTATCATGGGGTTACTTTATTCGAGATTAGTTATTATACTCTTTGCATTTTAAGCAAATAATTGTTACTACGAAATATAATTACAACGTATAGTTTTTAAAGCTTTAATAACTTAATGTAATTACCATGTTCAATTCAGTGAGAAAAATCAAATATATGTGATATAAAAAACATATTATCGTTAAAACTGAGATAATTGAATCAGCCTTAATTACTTTTAATGTGACACATTCAACATTACAATCTTTCAGACAAAATGAGAAATTAATACATTAAAACAAAGTCTTTTATTTTATACTGATAGACAAAGCGCTAATTTAATTCAACTCAGCGTAGTTAATAAGCATCGTTGCATCTTATATAAAAAATAAATAACGCCAGTTGTCGACAATACAAAAAAATTATAATACTGTGAATATGTAAATAATAAATATAAGTTTGTTAAGTGTTTAAGATACATTTAAAAGTTCATAACAGGTAAAACACATTTAGTCGAATGCAAATTGGTCTGTGACATTTAAGAATAATTTGAATAAAATGTGCTTTTTCACATTTCATATTGTATTATTAATTACAAATTGTGCATGAACATGAGAATCATTAAATTGATAATTCTTGAACAATTCGACACGCTATACTGATAGACAACTGCAAGAGAAAAAGGCATTTGAATGTTTTTCAAAGCATTAAATCGTACTACGAGCCTAATATAAATGGAACATAATGGGATCTTGTAACAGTAATCCAGTTGTAGCATACAATAAAAACGGATAATTTATCATTCATTGTGCACAAATCTAAAAGTCAAGTAGCTATATACCAAGTAATCTAAAGCAAGTAATTTAAATCATTTAGCTGTTTAGAAAGTTAAAGACATTTTAAATTGATACAATGTTTTTTTAAGGATATAAAGTATAAAAATATATTCATTTGGTATCATTTGAATGTCAGTTATAAATTTCTCTCATGAATAATAGTATTTGAGTATGTGCTTTTTTCTCTTAAGTTTTAGTCTTGCATCATATTGGGATGAAAGGCGAAAACCATTTACATTATAAATTACTACCAAACATAACAGATTAAAAGAGAACATTTCTATTTTGATATAATGTATTTCGAATGACTGAATAGCTTGTGATTATTTCATTTCATTGATCCCTACTGCAAAAAACTATTTATTTTTCTAAATGCTGTTATAAATAGTGGTGTTATATTGTAATAATTACTTAGTATTTCATGCTGTATTGTATTTGATACATTACCGTTTTAAAAACCATATTATTTGAAATACGTTATTTGATAACACCGTGTTATTCTAAATACTCTAATAAACATTGTAGGATTCTATCTGATTTTTCAAATGAGGTATTATTCTTTTAATGGTAATCAATATCATTTCAATTTTTTTTGTATTATATATATATACATATATATGTAAATACCGTTACCTTATTATTAAAATTTTAAACTCAAAACAATAATTTTAATACCATCCTAAAAAATGCATGCTTCAGTATCAACCTGTCTATTAAGAATGACTTTAATAAAAGGTAATATATGGTTTGTCTCAAACCTTTCTGTTATATTTGATAAATTACCCATATAATATAATTGCAGTTCACTTTTACTTTTAGGTATAGTGGTTAGCGTGCTAGCTTCTAGACCGCGAGGTTGCGGGTTCGAGTCCCGTGTTAGGTATGGGTGTTAGTAAAGGTATGTTGGCTAATGACGAATGTTTCGGCGCATTATAGCCCTCGTGTTGCTGACGGCGCCAGATAATCTGAAAACAACCAACCACTTTTACGTTTAATATAATGCAATTTCTCTCTTTCGATTCGGTATTGAATTTTGGGAATCGATGTCAGTTAACAATCAGGAATGCAGTGGTATTGGTCAAAAGAAAGACTAAAATATAAAATGTATGTAGTTGCAGTAGTAGTAGTACTCTAGTAAGTCAGTTAATATTTTGACTGCCTAGCATGAAATAGCGTGTTTTTTCAGCCTGCTGATATAAATAGACTGGACATCTAACATATTAAGAAGAAAAATCGTGTGCACTAATTGAAGTTAATACTGGTTTTTACTGAATTATTTCTCAATAGGCTGCATTTAATTTCTATATTATAAAAGTATAAATGTAATCTCCACTTTTACCAATATTTTAGAATCGTGTTGCATAGAAAGTTTCGTAGTACAGGGTCCAAGTGGCATAACATTTGAATTTCTGTTTGCGTCCAATTTTAAGCACGTGCCCTTTCACACCACCGCCCTGGATCCACATTACATCTACATGTCCAAAGGTATTTCGTATTCCAATCACTTCCTAATGCACTAGGTCGGTAGCCAGGACGCAGTTCCTCCTTTGAGACCAGTAAATGCGATTAGGCGTTAGGCCCCCAAATGTTTCCTAGCATGCCAGGGGAGACCGGTCTTCTAACATGTCAACAGATGGCCCGGAAGATATGGACGAGCATATATACGGGAAGATTAATAGCAAACCACCAACTATTGATATATATGGTTTGGCGGAAGTATATACACTTTATTGAATATGCTACTCCGTGCCTGTTGCAGGAATGTGGACTGGAAGGGTGGTCTGTAATGTATTATGCCGAGGAGTGTAGAGGCGAGGTGGAACCGGAATGAACTGGTTTGGATTAGAGGAGAGTGATTGGGTTTGGGATTGAGACTATTGTGTTGGTAGTTGTTTCGAAGGTTATAGATTGGAATAAGAATAATGACGATATGGAGTTCAAGTACATAAATGATTTATATTTGATGAATTACGTATAAGAAAAACAATTTTATATATAATTGGAACTTATACTGACTATCCAAAGCGATAAAGATATTACAGAGAATCAACATTTAAGTTTTAAGGTGTTATAAAATAATGTATTTGTATCAAAAGGTAAATTGGGATTAACAATACCATACTATACTGCATTATATACTACACAGTGCTAACATCGCCAACATATCATAGCACACCATGTCATATACAATACCAACACACAATATACTTTACTATTCTAAACTGTTCTGTACTGTATTGTACTATACTGTACTCAACTATGTAAACACACCCCTGGATTTTGGAAATCAAAAATAAAGAAGAGAAAAGTGGAACGATTTCCTGGAAACGGCAGTATGACATAGGTTTTTAAACATTTGATGAGCAAAAATATAATAAACAACTAGTAGTTAGTATCCAATAGAAAAATCAAGACTAAAAAAAATAACTGCCTTGCACTTTCTTGGGTGCCATCTGTACTTTTTGAAATTAATTTTGCCATCTCCTATGTATAGTGTTGTGCAGTACAGTATCTCTCCATACTATGCTCGGTAAGTTCCATACCATACCGTTTATTGTACAGAATGTCCAGAGAAGGAGTCCCTGTTTTTAAAATTGAATAACTCAAAAACAAAGATCGATGGAATAATTAAACAAAAAAAAAATTAAGTTATTTTGAAAGGTTCAAAAATCTGGTACTTTCAAAATTAGTTACGATTGTTGCCAAAAGGTAGCGCTGTACACTGTACTTATGAATAAAGATTGCTTTAAAGCAAGCAACCTTCAGACAGTTCAATTGTTTAACATAAAACATAAAAGGAAGTTGGCGAGTTTGAAACGACTGATTGCAGAGGACACATTTATAACATACTTCTAGAATTTTGCTACTAAAGCGCCATCTGTTCGCAACATTTCTAACTAATTTTGAATGTTTTGTATCAGATTCAGCTTTCAAAATAACTGTACTTTTGGTTTCCTTATTCTATCGATCTTCATTTTATGTTATTTAATTTTAAAATCAGGGACTCCTTCGCTTGACATCCTTTACTATAGTATACAACATCATACAATACATTATACAAAACTATATGTATTTCAGTAAAAATATTTAAAATGAAGACTTGAAATTACACAAAGTGAGCTTTATCCTCAACTCTGTTTTCAAAATCAAGGTACCTATATGTTATTATTTAAATATCATTCAATAACACCAAGATGTGACATGTTGCAATTCCTTCTAAAAATACTTTGATCAAACAGCAATTTCATACAGACCTGCTTCGAAAATGAAAAATGTGAATACTTCCCCCAACCGGGGGTGAGTTTCTTCCGGCGCGATAAACTAACCGGATTACATATCCAATTTAAAAATCGGTTGACGGCTTCCCTCCCTTCTGATAAGATTAAAAAAGACGACAGAAACCAATATGAGAGTATATATGCACATAGGATGTCATTTTCACGACGCAATAGCGTCTTTTATCACAATTCCTTCTGGATTTTCGTTTTTGTTGCGCATCAATTCGTCGTTTATGTACTGTTACTCTCTCTCTCTATATTTTTTCTTGTAAATTGAGTTTATTATTCAATAAGTAGCCGACAGATCTAAACGTGCATTTGAATTTACTGTCGTGCAATGTAATTGATTTAAATGTGGGTGAAATTTTACATTAAAATAATAAAACTGTCTGAATACATAAATTTACTTTACTGGAACAAAATAAGTACTATTAAAAAGCGGAATTCTATAAGTAAGAAACTACATAAATAAAAAAAAAATCCAATTCCAGATACAAAACCAAACAGATTCAGTTCTACCACTTTTATATTAAAATAAAAATAAATAATAACGCTTTTGTTAGTCATCATTTCGATACTAGAGTTGCTGTGAGACGTATGTTCTCTAACATTAATTAGTATTTGTCTTCCCATTTAATATATAAAAAATTACTGATCAGTGATTAAATTTCATTAAATTGATCCAATTATGATGAGATTGTAATTTCAAGTGCGTATGTTTAGCGAAACTGGCTATTCATATTGGATCAAAATGTTACTGTTGATTGGATTTTCTACAGACCATTAATCGAGCATCTGTAACATTTATATTAAATTTTAATTCCTCACTAAAAAAGACCGATTCTCAGAAATATAAAGGACTACTTATATGATTCCTCCCAAACTCGAGGGGCTTTGTTCTGTTTTTTCTTCTAACGGACTATACGTTCAACAAGACCCCACTTTTAAAGACAATTCTCACCGATTGAGATGTCACTCTAATGTTGTAATCAATCTTCAATTCATCCGTGACTTAAGATGCACTTATTCTCAGATTATCTTAAATGTTAAGTATAATATAACTTTCATGCAAGCAGTTTAGGTTTGAAGGTCTTCCGGGTCGATCTTTATCCTCAAAAGTTCGGAACTCACGATGTCTTTCAATAATATACTGTACTGTTTACTTCGATTTATTGACAATTTCATAAATTTTTTTCGTAGATAAATTATAATTTCACGACTGAATTCCAATTTTAAGAATAACTTTAGGAACTTCCATTTTAAGACCATTACCTACGAGTTAGAAATAAACAATTGTTGCTATCAAGTCATCCTGACGCTTAAGTACGCCAAAGTTTTGTAAATTTACTAGGAATTTGTTGTGGAAGACGTCATACATTAATTTGCATATTGCTTACGGAAACAGTTTTTTCATGATTTTTATCAATATCTCCTATATATTTCAATTAAAACACTTTTCGCCTTTTGTGAAAACATACATTTATTACAAACTCAATTCAAGAACCAAAATAATTTCAATAGTTACCGAATATATAAAGCAAAAGATTAGAAATCGTGTTAATCTATTCATAACTTTGCCTTCCGTACGGAAGCTTTTTTTTTTACCCATTGTATGTATTAAACCTTGTATGAGATAAATTGTGCAAACTAATGTCAGGAAATACTCTAAGAATTTTACAACTGATAGAAGTGTCTATCTATAGTAAAAATGTGTATGCTCTATAATATGATGCATACAAATGGTAATATTTTCTGCTCTCGAAATCTTAGGATAACGCTCTTTGTAATCTTGAGTCACATTTACGATACTTCATAATTATGTATAAATATATATCAAGAAGCGTGTGACTATTTTAATAAAGGAAATAAAAAGAAAACTTCAATAGTCAGTCCGAGTTGTCACTATGTTTATCTGTTAATAGTACAAAACTTCATTAAAGTAATAATAATTATTATTTTTTTTTAAGTTAAGTCAACCAAAAGTCAAAATAAATTGAATATTTACTTTGGCTTTTTTTGACTAGAATAACTTAAATTTAAATAGAAACAATAAAATGCATTTATCAAATTATGAGATTTAAAAAATGGTGCGATTTTGCTTATTTATTTGGACTCAGCATTTAAAAAAAAAACATTATTAAAAGACTTATTACTTATTTCGGCAAACAGAAAAACATTGTTTTAGCAATAGCTATCAATTTCCTTGTTATAAATGTTATCTCTAATGATTTATCAACACTTAACGGTACTTAGCAATGCGAAATATTTTCAAATGCTAAATCCAAATATGGTTACCCTATTGGATTTTTTAACCTCAATTTTCTTTTCATACAAATACAGCATTCTAATTTTCTCTCAATTTTTTTTTTTTTTTTACATTCATTCAAATCTTCCAAAAATTAAGAATACTTTTTTTTTTTTTTTTTTTTTTTTTTTGCATACAGTGTTTTTATAATAGAATTTTAATTATTGGGTGGTATTAGAAATATTCCGAAAAGAAAAAAAAAAAAAAGAAAATGGTAATGGTGGTAAATTAGATATTCAGAATTGTTATTTCTTATCACAATAATTTTACTATATCGTCTATTCTAGTCCCGAGCAACCAAGACGTCGATTATTTGTTAATGTTCCAGTTGATGAATTTTATATTTTCTAATTATTTTTTTTTAATTTTAGGCCTACTTTAACGTAAAAGGTGTCCAACGATGGAATCCGCGATTTTAAGATTAATTAACTCAAAAATGAAGATCGATGTAAGAATGTAACAAAAAGTGTACTTATTTTGAAAGCTGTAAAAATCCATTACTAAGTTTTCAAATTTGTTACAAATTTTGCCAAAAGGTGGCACTTTGCACTGCATTTTTGACCGAAAAAGAAGAGTGTTTGAAGATCAGATCAATCAGTCTTCCGACTGTTTCACTAGTTAAACGTAAAAAGAAGTTAGTGTGATTGCAATTAATGATTGCAGAGGACAAATTAATAAAATATTTATAGAAATTTGTAATTACGGCGCCATCTGTTGGCAACTTTCATAACTAATTTTGAAGCTTCTGTTTCAGTACTATACTTTTTTTTTTTTCATTCTTCTATCGATCTTTGTTTTTGAGTTATTTAGTTTTAAAATTAAGTAGTCCTTCGCTGGATACCCTGTAGTATTACTTTATGCAAAGTTATTTATAAAATGTGTGTTACAATATAAATACAGTTTTTATGTTTAATATCACGGTTTCATAATTTAGAATAAATAGAAACATTAAAAAAAAAAAAATTATTAAAAATTTAAAGCAAAAATCAAACAGACATCTTTAAATAATAAATAACTAGTAAATACATTTACTTTCTTTTTCTTGTTAATGTTTTTCTAGCTAAACTATTGTATTAAATATAAGTCTTGCAATGTAAATGTTCTAACACCAGCAATATTACACACACATATAGATAGGTGCTTAACTCTATATTAATTAGATGAAAAAGTTTTTAGAAGGTTAATGCGAAATATTTCGACGGCCCCATCAATTTCGCATTAATGGGGTTATAACTGTACAACGAACTGTTACATTCTAAAAAAAAAAAAAAAAAAAAAAACATTCGTTACAAACTTAAAATAACCGTTACGTAAGTTTATACAATTAACACTAAAAAAAAACCCGCTTTTCATTTACGCCACTGTGCTTGGAACTTAAATAATCAACTTGGTTCCTAACGCAAAGTAAACTAACTATTTATGCAGAATGTATATCTTCCGTTTGGTAAGAACAATATGACTGTCACAATACATCCTAAAAGCTAGAAGACCAAGGATACAAGCTTGGTACTTTAATTTGGAAGTTTCAACTTCTGAATATTGATAGTACTCTAACACTCCATTTTGTTTAATTTTCATTTCAGATGGTTTGGAATCATCAGTTGGGTTGGTTGGTTTTGTAAGCTCAGCGACCTATTTTTATACACAATGATGGCTATTCAGGATGGGACATACAGCTTAATTTGGATTCTGAATCACAATAAACGTCCATGCATGACCCGGGATTGCACCTTTCGCATGCGAGTGCTGCCAGCCCCTCGAAGGGTCATCAATTGGGAATGGCTACAATAGGAGCTACAACTGATTGAACAGTGTGTAGATTATCGTAATGGACAGACTCTTATTATCATGGAAAGAGCAACTAAATTTGAAATTTTGGAGAATAACGATGTTTAGTTAAACTTATATTTAAAATAAATGTACAAAAATAACTGGTGCTAATGAACCAAAATTTGATCAGTATATATTCGAAAAAGAAGAAAATGATATGGCATAAAAAAAAAAAAAAAAAAAAACCTATTATTATTATTATTATTATTTTTTTTTTCCTTCTTATAATACCGAGTATATTCAGGTCAAATTTATGTTATTTTGACCCCTTTTTTTTTACATCTTTTTGAAAGTAGAATTAGTAGCTAGTTCAGCTACTAAAAGTAGTTGAATATTTGTAAGTAAGATGAAGTATGTAAAAGTAGGGGAGTAATTTAGGAGTCTAATTATAATTATAAACACTCCGTGCGGTGCTAGTAATTAAATTTCATTTTTCAAAAAGCATGATTTCAAAAGTATGGTATTTTTTATTATGTCAAATCATGGTTTTCAAAAAGCAATGGTATAGTGTAAGAAAAAGATAATTCAAAATTAGTGACGAGTTTTTCTTTTAAATTTTTTTTTTTTTTAAGAATTCACTTCAGAAATAAATCTGAGTTATTTTTTTTCTACAATGTAAAAATATATATATATATATATATATATTAATAGATGGTGCTTTACATCAAAATTTTAAAATACACTTACATACCACTAAGCAGTGGCTCATAATTGTTTCTATCGCCATCTGTTGATGGAAAAACTAAATATATATATATACATTTTTTTTTTTTTTTTTTTTTTTTTAAGAAAAATCTTTTTTACCTTCTAAACATTTTTATCAACACTTAATCTTTCTAATCTCAAATCTTAGTGAATTGAGGATTTTACAAAAATCCCTTACTTTTTTTTTTTATCACACCGTACCCTAAAAATGTACATAAGACACGACTGATACGCAGGGACGGAACTAGGTCACTTTTTACCCGGGGCAAGAATTCATTTTGGCGCCCCCACACAATAATTTTTTAGATTTGAAGCTAACTATATATACATTGAAAATTAACAAAGGTTTTTCCTTTGTAAAATTCTGTTTTGAAACAAACAATAAAAGAATTAATTAATTGAAATTTTAAATAAATATATTTGACAAGCCCTTATTAATGACCAGGGTTCATTCTGCTTGCATAAAGATTTGCATAAAGACAAAAAAAAAAACTAATGAATCAATACAAATAATGTCAGTTACAATGAAATAAAAGAACATAGTTGAATGATATGTAACACTTTTTAACACAAAATCTGGTTAACCTGGTTTCAAAACGTCTTAGATCATAAACAATTTAGCTGTTTTACATTTCAAAAAATATTTTCTTCTGTAAAATACTAATACAAAAATTTAAAAAGCTTCCGAATATTACCAGAACTCATTGAACACAAAAGCAAATTAATTTAATGACTTGTCTACAAAAATCATTGAATAGTTGGTAAACACATAAATGTTTATTTTAGAACAATTAATTTAAACTTATTGAAACTCATTTTAATAATAGAATGAATAATAACTTACTGTGCTATGTGTGAGTTCTCCATTTTCTTGGAGAATTTAAAATTCTCACCAATGCAATGGATAAAATTTGACGAACATGACATCTGTTTGGTGAAAAATAATGCCGTCAAAATGACAATATAACTCACGCTGAAAATTGGCGCCTTTTTCTCGTAGCATGGAGACTGAATTCTTTTTATTTTATTTATCACTTCCTGGAAAATACTTTCTTTTTCGTTATCTTTTATGAAAAATAAGGCCTTGAGATCTATTTTTAGAATTCATGCCTTGATGTTTTATTATTTTTTCATTATTTAGGAATAGATAAAATGTTACACTTAGGCACTTTTATGCTTCCGTTTTCTCTTTTTACGAAACATGTTTGAATGCTTGTGTATGATCAAAAAAGAAAAGTAGGAGTGTTAATAATTTAACCTGTAAAAAACAAACTTTTTAATCAAATCCCTTATAAGAATTATCAATTTATTAACAATAAAGGTATTTTTTTTTAAATGATTTATTAAAATGCTTTCGAAACTCCGCGTCGATTAAAAAAAAAAAAAAAAAAAACTTAATATGGGATTTATCCCCGAACAATTATTTATCTTAATTGAAAAAATACTGGCAACAAGACTTCATCCAGTGGTAAATTCCTAGTTCACGTTTATGGATTGGCGCACTTTTGAAAAGTTGGCGACAAAGCCAGAATGTCGCTAATTCGGAATTCCAATATGAAAAATTGAGAAACGAACCAGCTCCATGATTTGTAGTATAGGAAGGTTGAAGCCAAAGCGCGTCAATAAAAAAAATGGGATTGCCAAATTTAGAACTGTATCGCCTACAAAACAGCGCCAAATCGGCTTGGCGATATTTTAACGTCAACTAGGAATAGACCCAATGTATTGTCATGGGCTTTAAGCTAATTGGCCAAGTTTCAGGACGATAGGATGATGGGAAGGGGGTTAATTAAGCATTCGCAGATTTGTACGCCAGGCTCAAACGCACACTCAAACAAAAGTGAAGTTAATATAAGGGATTTAAAAATATATAGTAAAATATATTGTTAAAAATATATAGTCACATATTTAGTCAGTGCATTTAAATTGAGATTTGGATAGGATGTAATTTACTGTTTTCGTTTTTATTTTTAAAAAATCGATATGTTTTGCGATAAATAGGAATTCTTGTGCTCAATAGGAATTCTTGTGTCTACTTTTTATCGCATAATTTTTTTGCATTTCTTCACGTTTCAGAACATTCTGAATCAAAAAAGTGTTCTAGAAAAAAAGTTTGTGGGTCCGTGTGTTGTCTGTGGTCAGCATTACTTTCAAACGGATTGACCTACTTTGGCCATTACACCTGGCGTTACGGTTTTTGTCAAAATCGTGCTTGCGCTGTCATTTTTACAGCCAAAATAATTGCTAAATTAAATGAAGGAAACAGTGGGAATTGAAAGTTGTTCAAAGTTCAACACCCCCAGTTTTTTAAACTCAGCACGATTCAAAATGTGTAAAAATGAAAAAAAAATCTGTTTTTAGCTGAAGAAATACTAAATTATTCTCTTAAAGAAAACGTTTCAATCGTTAATTATTTCAATTTTTAATTAACTTTTTGCTAATTAATTTTCATTAGGAATCGCAATGAACCTTTAAAGTTAATGATAATCAACCTCAAAAACAAAAGTAAACGATTTCTAAACAATTCAACATCTTGCAGCCCCCTGTAAAAATTCCTGCGGACTCCTAGAGAACAATAAATATATTTGGCAAGAGATATATCCCAAACGTAACCCTTGTCCTTAATACACATCTTCCGAAGTTTATTAAGTTACAAATTTAAAAAAATTCTTACCTTCATTGGTTTCAGTCTCGTGAACTAGCCAAGATGATAAAAGGTTGGGATATTCTTGCAGTTTCTTTTGCTTTTCTGCGATTCTGCGCCCCAGATAATTTCTTCGACATATTTCAATTTACGAAAATTTCAACAGCATTAAATTGTTGTAATGCTAAATTTTATCTAACTACATTGCGACTATATTACCAATGCGATTTTAAATTAGCATTTCTGGCAGCCTGCCATGTAGCACAAACCTATTCTTCATCAGGGGGTAGGGATAATTCGTTGTCATTCTTTTGTAAAAGGATAGATTATTACTTTCTTTGTACAGAAATGTATTATTTTTTTTTTCTAGTGGATTTTTTCTTCTGTTGGATATCTTAAAGATCATCCAGAATTTTAAGAAAAAATGAAAATTTATTTATGAAAAATTATCCTTTCGTCCAAATATTAAAATTTATACAACAAATAGTGCTTTGTTGGCTTTTCGGCGCCCCCTCTGGTTAGCGCTCGGGGCAGCTGCCCCGCCTGCCCCCCCGTAGTTCCGGCACTGCTGATACGTAATAATTAAGCACAAATAAGAATTAAAGTAAGCAATATTATTGATATTCAAATCAGTCACTTTAAAATAAAGATTAATAGTCATATGATTATTCTATAGTGACTAACGTAATAAAATCATTTCACTTTTCCCTAACCCTATCCAGGATAAGAAAAGATCCAACAGAAATCCTAAGGACTTACTCCAACTCATTCACTAATGAAGCATGCATCTGATAGAAGCCATATTAAGGCATTGAATGTTTTCCTTTAGGTTAAAGGTCTGTTTGGTTTAGAAGACTATTGCTTTGACCGACTTGAGAAATATTTATATTATTCTGGTCGCATGCAAGAGTTAAATACGGGAATGCTCAAAAGGAATTAAATACGTAATTATGTTTGCTCAATCAAAGGGGTCTGGGGAGATTAACAAGGTTTGCATTGGAGATGCGTGAATAGATGAGTCTAAATAGATGTGTTTGTTGGAATTTAAATGGAAACCTTAACTTTAGATAGAAAGTTCAAAGTTATAATACTGAATAATTTTGTATTTTTTAAGAAAGTACATAGAAGTGTGTGATTGGGGTTCAAAAGGATATAAGAAGTATTATAAAAATTGAAATATATAGATAGGGTTTTTTTTGCTTACAAAAATGCATGTTTTCATCGATGCACGGGTTTTAAGAAATCCATAGTTCAATTTGTAATTTTAGAACAAGTTGCAAGATAGTATGTGGCTGTGTTTCAAAAGAAAATGTGAGGCCTGATAAATATACTGTAGAAATTCCAAACATTTTCCTGGCCGGTTATTTAACATTCTATACCTGTCCTTCCAACATACTACTTTTCTTCCTGTTTCTACCTTCATGTATACCTTCAAAAATGGTCCCCATTGCTATATTTGTTAGTTTTTTCTCCACAATCTAAAACACCCCTTAACTTTTGGGGATTAATTTTCTCCATTTGCTAAAACAAAGTCATTAAAAGACGTAAGTTTATATTGTCTTTTAAAGTTTTATTAAAAAAGATATTTTAATAAATAGTGGTGCGTTTATACAAACTATTATTTTTTAAAGGAAAATACCCTCTTCTATATGTATTGAAATTTCTTGCACAATTTCGGAACAATTTCTTAAGTTAGTTGAAAAAAAGAAAAAATAACAATATTACCATGGTTTCCATTTAAAAACTTAACCACATTTTTTAACCACTGTGCAATTCAGATAATAAATTAAAAAATTCTTATGGATTTTAGCAATTACTTGTTAATTGTTTAGTTTAATAAGTTATAAAATAAAATTCAACGAATAATAGTTTAATAAAATAAATTTCAATGTTATCATTAAGAGTTAAATCATTTTTCTTTCGAAGCCTTCATTGGATTTAATTTTTTTACAGTTATCATTTAAGTTACCTTATATACCAAATATATGAAATGATATAAAGTTTCAAGTATCTTTCAAAGTTTTAAAAAACAGTGTAAATGTTAAAATTTCTCTATAGCAAAAATATCAATCGCTCTGCCACAATGTGCCATGGCAAATATGTATTTATTTATATGTAGTCCGTATGAGTTCACAAATTTCTTATGAAAAGGACACCTTCAGTTAAAATGTATCAAGTTATTTGATTGTTGCCTGGCCTTTTTTCGTAAAAAATTAACCACTTTTAAAATATACTTTCAAAATAATTGCAGTGATTGTCAAAAAAGCACATGACCATAATTTTAACTAAAGAGAAGTTACTAACCAGATCCCACAAAATAAGATCCTACAAAAAGGTTTTACATCTTAAATATATAATCACACTTTAAAAAATAAGTACTGAAACAGATTGAATGAAGCAGACATATTATTAAATGTTCGAAGAAAAATACCAGTTTCTTTTGACACATAACTCGACATTAATCTGTTTTTCTTCTTCATAATTCTAATGAAACATTTCTAAGTAATTGCTTTACAATTACCTCATGTAAATTATTTCCGATACAGATTAAAAAATATATATATATATTACAAATTGATACAATTACCTATTTTATAATTGTGGTTATATACATTATAGTATATTTTAAATTTTTCAAGAGTAATTTGATATGTTTAGAAAAACTTTTTAGTTCGCTAAAGTTTCCAAGTAGTAGCTTTTTCCAATAGATGATTTTGGAGGTGGCAGCCTAACTAAAAGGACATTGCAGATATTTAAGTATTATATATGTTTATCTCGGTATGCATATAATTCACATTTCTTACAAAAAATTACTACAGAATAAAAATTATTTTTCTGAAAATATTTCATACACTACTCACATAACACATTTACATACTACAACACACCTATTTTTTTTTGGGGGGGGGAGGAATGATTTAAAATAAAATAAAAAATAAAATAGAAAAATTGGGATTTGTGAAAGCTATATAAATGATGTTTCTTCTAATATTTAAATTTTTATTTAGTCATTAATTAAAAAGTTTATGATGTTAACAATCATCGGTATTATACCAAAAAATAGCTTGTTAATGAAATTTTAATAAAATTTTGCAGAATAAAAATTATTAGCTATTTATTATATGCTAAAATAGCAATTGTATCAAATAATAAAACCCTAAAAATTCTTATTTTTCTTACTAAATCCAAAAATTTAAATAAATTTTAGCATTACATTTAAATAAATTATTTAATTAATTTTAATTCATTAAAACACCAAACATAACTAGATTAAATTGAAATAGTAAATGCTTTCACTATGGGCATTTTAAATTTGTTAATAGATTACACTTTCCATTTTAGTAAGGTGATTAAAGGGAAAATGATATCAATATTTTTTTATAATTATTGTACGTATAAACTAATATTAGATTTCGATAGCATTTTAATGCATTATTTAAATTAATACTTAAAATATTATTCTAACAACATGGCCATTAATGAGCTTTCAAAGCAAATATTTTACTATCATCAAACTCCGTAGTCAACCAATTACTTAAGATTAAATTAATGCAAATTAGTAGAGTAAATTAGATTTTTTTTTAAAATCGGCAACTCTAAAAAACCAACATAATGATCCGCAATTAAATATATGATGACTGCAATTTCATCTAATTGAAATGCAGAGCAAGCATTAAACCAATTTGCGATTCTAGAGCTCTTTTTTATAAGCACCTGATTAATTTTTTTCCTTATAAAAAAAGTTATTAAGTTTTCTACCAAATGCCTCACTCCTATCTCTTGATTGGAAAAAAAAAATTTCCAAGTTACATTACGGTTAAAATTATTCAGATGTTAAAATCATAATCTTTCTGGAAATATATATATATATATATATATATATATATATATATATATATCAATAAATTTTGGACTCTTGTTCAATGTTAGTGTTAGGAAGTATAAATTATTTCCTTACTAGTTAATATTTTTAATATAAAAAAAGGGAATTATAAAATTTATCGAGGAGGAGGGGGATTGCACTTTTTACCCACTTTTTTGTCCCCACTTTTACCACTGTATAAGGGTAATTGAAAGTAAAAAACAACATTCAAGTTAGCTTGTAAAATCACGTTCAAAGCAGGTACTACTCTACCGTCATCTATAAATATCACTGTAATTCATTGTAAGTGACCAATTGCACTCTACAAGCTCTACTTTATAAATGAACAACGATCGCTAATAGTCCGAGAGGCAACTGCAATTTTTGGACCCCATCGAACATCATTCTGATTTTTTATAGAAACTGGAGAAAAATTAGTAGATTATGAATCCACTGGTCTGCAGTGGCAAAAATGGCCGAAATTATTCAAAAATCGACTTGGAATGAGTTGAACTAAAATCCGATTGTCAAATATGTCATAACTTTCCAAAAAGAGAACAAACTTTTTCGTCTGGCAAACCACTGCATTTTGATTTTCAATGAGAAAAAGCTCAAACGATTTCTGATTTCTGGCTCGAAAAACTTGTATCTTTTAAAAGTAAGCCAAATTGGCGACATCAGTTACGTCATCAGGGACGTAATGTTTATTGCCAATTTGGCTCATTTGTGAAAGATGCAAGTAAGTCATAGCCACACATCCGAATCGTCTGCAACCTTCTTAATTGAAAATTAAAGAGTGAGGGTTACCAAATAAAAAAAAAAAATGCTTATTTTTTGGCAAGTTATGGCGCATTTGGCAATTGGATTTAGTTCAACTTATTAAAAGTCAATTTTTCACCAGTTTCGGCCTTTTTTGCAACGACAGACCAGTGGATTCGTAATCTACTCACTTTTCTCCAATTTATATAAAGAATTCAGGATGATGTTCGATGGGGTCCAAAAATTGCAGTCGCCTCTCAGTCCATAAGCAAATGTTTTTTAAAGCTTTTATTGAACGAAATCTTCACCGTTTTTGCATTAACACTCGACTAATGCCAAGCACACTTAAAAAAAAAAAAAAAAAAAAAAAAAAAAAAAATAGAAACTCCTTAACAAGCCAAACAGCATCGAGTGTTCAACCAAGCATAAATCCAGCCCTAAAATTCCAAGACGTAAAAAACTCATCCATGTTCATCTTTACCAGGGAAGCATTCTAGGAATTCCATGGTGAATAATTCCAGTTGTAGCAAACACCCCACTCCTAGACCAAGGTTGAAAGAGAGCTTGCTTCTCAAATTTCCATACATTAGTTTTGGAGATAAATTTAATCATTGGCAGTTTCTTAATGGAATTGCCAATAGTAATTTTTTAATGAAGTGTTAGAGCGTGATCTTAGAAGAAAAAAGCGGAAATTGTACACATGAAAAAATAAAGACTAATATTAGTAATTTGGTCCATTTTGCTTAGAACAGTCTTCCATATATTTAAAATATACTATTGCAGATTATACTATATATATGTACATTTTCAAATTGGATCAGTTTGCAATTGTTCAAATAATATGTTAAAATCATCAAACATTTTATTATAGATATAGATTTGTGTTTTTTTAAACAGTGACTTTAATTTATGACCATAACTGAATTTACTACATAAACTCGATTCAGTTCGCTAAATATCGTCTTTATATCGCAGTTAGTTCTTAGAATGGAATAAGAAAGCCAGTGCTAATATGACTTTGTGGTGCTTGCTAAAGCAATGAACACGTAATGGATCATATTAAAAGATATGGCACATTTGTCATGGCAGTGACTCTTAAATGAAAGCAACATTTTAATAAAAATTCATTTTAAAGACTAATCTACAAAAGTCGCAAACTTTTATGGACTATAAAATGAGTTAAAGGTAATGTAAAACGTTAAAGCAAATATCTAATCACGAAACGTTGTAACTGTTGTTTAGTGAACATAAGTACAAAATGCTTATGACAATTCCTGACGAATCGTGTTGATTTGCTATGCGTTTTTTAAAATTCTAACTAAAAGAATGTAAAACGCTTCCTCAGTATTATAAATTTTTGTATCTACTTCCTACTGGGCAAAAGCTTCAGTATATTATAGACTTCTATACCTGGAGCACGTAGAAAAGTATTCTAAATTCTCGATCTAAACAGAAAGCCCCAAAGATCTAAGTTGTTTTGAAAATAGTGGTGATTTAATTATTATTTTAAACCACCACTACTTTCAAAATAATTTGTTATTAAATGCACTTTTTTTTTCCAAATAGTAGTAGACTTGAATTAACAATTTTCTGTATAAATTTTATATACCTGAAATAAAAATCTACTATTTATTTGACCAATTCTCTGTTGTATGCACGAGGCACTTTGGCTCTTTTTTCTACTCGTAAATTTAAGGATTCTTAAACTATAATGAATCTGCTTTGCTAATTTTAAAAAAAATGGGAAGCTACTGTAAGAAAAGCATCGGAACATGGAGTCAAAAGTTAACAAGGTTATTGCTCAAAAACATAAAGGGAAGTTGCATCAAGATATCTGTAATATCAGCGTAAAAGACGAAACTGCTGCTGGTTGTTGAAAATATACAATCTACGGCAAGTGCACATGAAAGAAAGCAGAAAAAACATCAGAAAACGCTACACAAAGATTTGTAACTTTATTCAAACACTCATTTAACATTTAAAGTATAACAGAGTTAAGAAATAAATATAAAATATATATTTATCAGGTGATAAAATAAAAAACTAAAAAAAAAAAAAAAAAAACTGTCAAAATACCTTTATTTGAGTTAATTCAATAAAAGTAAGAATTTGTTTTGTGAAAAAACCTTAGGTAATGAACAAAATGGATTTTATCTTTCATGGACTCATCTTTGAAAGTAACATAAAAATCAATCATCTAAAACAATTTTCAAAAATTATATTTTGTAGACATGTGTTATTTATACATGCTATTTGTTTTGTTAATTCAATTGTCATCTGCCTTTGATGTATTGATGGTATTTATCACTAATTCCAGCATTTTGATGCTAACTTCACAAAGACATTAGGTATCATTTATACCAATATTTTTACAGAGGTGTACAACTTTAAGATAAAAGGAAATCGCTCTCACGGATCAGTTGTAAGAAATCCCAAATCCCTCTTTCTTTGGGCGCTGTATTGTGGGAATTTTCTAGTTTCCTCCCATTTGAGATGCAGATGCGGACAGTAGCTACTTAAAAGACATTCTAGAGGCATTTCACCAAACCCTTTGCACTCCAGGTCTTTTTCGCGCGGAGGAACCAGCAATTCGAGACGTTTCCCGCCATTTTTG
This sequence comes from Linyphia triangularis, assembly GCA_963978545.1. Classification (NCBI taxonomy): domain Eukaryota; kingdom Metazoa; phylum Arthropoda; class Arachnida; order Araneae; family Linyphiidae; genus Linyphia; species Linyphia triangularis. The sequence goes on from OZ021730.1 coordinate 36,746,232, forward strand.
GTTGGCTCGTGGTTACTGATCCGCTTCAAAGAAACTAAACACAGTCATTGGCCTTGCATCGAATTTCCGCATCAAACCTCGTGGTCCTCTCGAGTTGCGGCATCAAATCATGTGGTGAGTGAGAGTCACCTCTGGAGTGCAAAGGGTTAATCTATGGAGTTCTACTACTCAAGGTTTTCCAGGTTATGTTCAGCCGACCAAACGGTACAGTGGTTAGCGTGCTAGCTCTAGACCGCGAGGTTCTGGGTTCGAGTCCCGTGTTAGGCATGGGTGTTTGTAAATGTATGTTGGCTTGTCTAATGACGAATGTTTCGTCACATTATAGCCCTCGTGTTGCTGATGGTGCCAGATAATCTGAAAACAACCAACCAACCAGATTATGTTCTAACGGCCTAGTACTTGTCAATGCGTAGCTTTTACGGCTAAAAATATCCGATACTAACAGCCAGTATTAAGAGTCTCCTTACTCTTTTCCCACTTAGCTTTGGCCTCCGCCAACCCCATGTGATGTAATGCGGAATAACCAGATTTAAAGGAGCCTTCTTTTTCCGGTTTTACCTCTCCCGTTTCCAAATTAAATCCCGGGAAACCACTGGAGCGATTAAGGAGTTTAGCGTAGAGTGAAATGTGCTTTGATTAACTCAGAAACGTTTTGGCTTCTGACGCGTTTATGCTAATTGTGGAAAAAGGGGGGAATTGCGTTGATGACGTTTTTGGTTTTTAGTAAGTTGGAATTTGAAAAGCGTGCAGAAAAACATTATTTTTTTTTTCGTTACGTCATTGACGTCGATATCCAGCAACGCTTTCTAATTAGTATCACTTGAGGTTGTTTTGAACCCCATCTAATCTTTTATCTGATGGCTTTTCTGTATAGTAAGTCGTGGTAGTTTTCGTGACCTGCACAATGTTTGTAACAATCTATTAATTATCTAATATTAGTTTATCATATGTTTTGGTAAAGTAACGTATCCTTTTGATCTTTTTTTACATGATGATTTTAAAATGCGATTCTATAACATTTTATCTTCAGTCGTACGTATTTCATCTGATAGGTAAAGTGCGGCTATTTTGTCACCTCACCTTGTAGCCAAGTTACACGTCAAATTAACAGTCTTTTTTTTTTTTTTAAGATCTTATAATGATACCTCACCACTTGGAAGTTGAATAAGTTCATTTAATTTTGAGTTTATTAAGTTTTTTTTTTTAATGGATGTTCATTTATTGTTACATAGCGAACCATTTTACAAATATTATGGTCATTTACATCTCATGGAGAATTATGTAAAATAATATCTTATATACAGGGTGCTCACAATAAACGACCAACTGTGAAAAAGCTGTGAAAAAAGAGACACAGATCAGAATAACCTTAGATTTGACATGCATGTACTCTCAGAAAAGAAAAACAGTATAGCTCAATGTAAAAAACTGTTTTGAACTATTATTTTTTAATGTGATGCCGTTTGTAGAAAACTATGATTTAGCGTAAGAAAAAATGACATTATTATGTCTTTTGAAATTTGAACTTTAAACTTTAATTATAAATATCCCGGGGAGATTATAATTGAAGTCAAACTTGAAAATTTTGAAATTTGGACTATAAATAATGAAACCCTGTATGCAAAGCATTTATTTAATTTTTTAAAACAAGTGTTGCATTATGTGTAAACTAGGACCATATTGCTCAGTAATGTTGTAAAAATAATAAAATATGTAATGACGCTTTGTAATCTCAAGTTGGAGTGATGACGTAGCGTAGCAACTGATTAGAACACCTGTCTACACAACACCAACAAGAGTATAAAGCTCTTAAGATGGTTAAAAAATAAAGGAGACACTTTAAAAAGTGGTAGTGCATACCAAACCAAAACCTTCTTCAATAAATACATGGTCAAAAATGAAATTCAAAGACTAAAGCATTTCGAAACACCTGTTCTTTAAATACTAAAACTTCATTTCCATTGGGAGTTACCAGAAAAAAAATAACACCATGTCACATGGGAAAGAACATGCAACCGCATGCAAATGTACGTCACAAGGGAAAGAACATGCAACCGCATGCAAATGTACGTCACAAGGGAAAGAACATGCAACCGCATGCAAATGTACGTCACAATGAATAAGAGACGCCGACACCAGCCCTATGACGTAGCCTTTAATGATGGTTACAATACATCATTAAACTTGTTTTTCCACTTTACGAGTTATTTGTGTTTTTTCTTTGCAACTTCAGTTTATATTTGCGTTTCTGTGTAACACTATCAATTAAAATTGATCAATCTTTTTTTTTTTTTTTATATCTTGTAAAACCTGATTAATTAATTGATTAATCATAAAATTATTTTTACAAGTACAGCACAGTTAAATAAATTGAATTAATCAAAAATTACTTATTAAAAATATTTTTTTAGGTTAAATTATCTTTATTTACCATCAACAAAATGTAAAATTACTATAGTTTAAATTTTAGTCTTGCAATTTCTGAAAATAATTTTTTGGGTACCATGTCCCTTTAAATCGCATTTTTCAAAACCTCATTAATAAGATGTTAGACTAACAGAAACTACAGCTTATAGTCATTTAGAAACTATGGGGGAAAAAAATATGAATTTACTTCATCTTTAAAAATACAACTTCTTTACTTATTTTTTCTTCTTCTTTGATTTATTCTAAAACGCGGCAGAATAAACTAGTAAAAACAATCGCAATTCAAATAAAAAAAAATGTACCAATAGATTTTCATGATTATTTTAAGAAAGTATATTAAAAAAAATGCCATTAGTTTTGCAAAGTTATGTGAGTTTTTAAAACACTACCAGCCTTAACTTCCATTGTACAATTTATATTTAAACAGTTATTTTAACCAAGACTATTTTTTAGAGAAAGGCATGAGGATACTATAAAACATCTTTTTATAAAGGAGGGGAAAAAAAAAAAAGGAAAAAAAAAAAAAAAACATGTCTTAAGAAAAAATATAAACTAAACGTTGTTCTCAGCAATTTTGAAGTAATTTAAGATACTTCAACACTAGGCAGAAATAAAACCTGAATAGATGACTGCCCTAAAAAAAATGAGGAAAACATAAAAACGTTTAATTTTATCAAGTTTTACTAATTATTTTTACCATGTGCGAATTTCCCGAACTTTCTTCAAAATTCATTTTCTTAATACGCTTCGTTAAATTAAATGATGACTTTAAAAAAATATAAATTTTGTTCATGTAAAGAAATAAAAACTTACACAATTTAAAACTACAATTTATTCATGCTTCGAGAACTAAAGAATCTCGCTATTTTATTTTTTCTACTTATTTTAATGTCATAAAAATTACATTTAAATACCGCTTACAGAGGAATACTTAAGATATATATTTTTAAAATTACATTTCATCGAATGCATGCAGATAGAAAAAATCTAACTACTTGCTACTTGGTTTCGTAAAACTATATATTTAAGATAAAAAAGTTTTTTTCAAAATACAGTATCTTAAAGGTCCCTGTCCAATTTAAATTTCTATAAAATATCAAGTAATCGGTGTACGGGAGTACAGTTTGCGCTAAAATTCTTTTCATGATTAAAAGTTCGTTTTCAGAATAAAAATAGTTAAAAAAATTGCACATAGATGGCGCTGTATCTTGTAGGTACCAAATTTTGTATTACAAACTTAAAACAATCAGTCACAAATAATTTTATCTTCTACTTGTAGATACAGAGATTTCTTTTGTAGAATCCGCAACAAGGCTTGGGCGATGTATCGATACATCGTCTAAAACCGGTGTGAAATCAGCATCGTCAAACCGGTGTAACTATTTTCCCTAAACCGATACATCACGATCTTTTTTGACGAGAGCGCGATACACTCATTGCCTAGCACTTCAAGGACAAAGAACCGATGATGCCACGATTCATGCGTGGTGTTTCTAAAATACTATAGAAACGTATTGAAACCGTCGACACCGCGCCGTTTGATACACGAAACTTCACCACATCGCAGTAATCCTCCCTGCATATGCGCGGTGTATCCAAGACTATATAGAAACGTAGTGTAACAGCTACACCGCGCCGTTTCAGACGATTTCCATTTGCTTTTGCTGTATCGGCATCGTGGTAATCGTATTCGGTATGTGCGATGTTTCCATGATTGAATAGAGACAAAACGCCACAGATGGCATCGCGCACTTAATCACTTAATACATGTTGCATTCGCTTTTGCATCCCCTGGCTTTTGGAATTTAAAATAAAGTTGGAAAAAAGTGCACATTTCAAGGGAAAAAAAGCACGTATGACATGTTGAAATAATTACTCAATTTTACAATGTATTTTTTTTTTTTTTTAATTTTTTTTTTAGGTCTCGCGTTTATTTCCTATTTCGTTTTTACAGCTGAGTACTGAAATTACGAGGTGGTTTTCAGGCGCCAGTTAGTCTAGAAATATTGGAGATTCGATAAAAGAAGTATTCCTTTTATTGTTTGAACTTTTTTTGTTTTTTTTGTTTTCTCAACGCATGAAAAACGTTTTGATTTTTATGTAATTTGTCATCGGATATAAGACCTTGATATTCGATTTTTGGAATTTAATTGAGTATTCCCCGTTTAGTGTTTCATTTTTGATTTTTTTCTAACTTGGAAGAAATAAAATATTACATTTTTGTATTTTTAAATCTTTTACATTAACTTCAGGATTTTTTTTTATCTAACATTTTTATCCTTTGAGAGCTTTGCTTTATTTATTAACTCAAGGGGATTGTGGTATTTTTGCGTGGTAATTTCTGTCTGATTCTTACCCAGTTAAGATAATCAGGTTGTTTATTACTATGATGGTTTGTTATATCTGCTAAAGTCAGTATGAATTAGCGCATGAACGGATCACAGTTATGTTTCTCTAGTTTGATTGCTTAAATACTTATAAACGATTTTTTCCCCATTTTCGTTGAAGGATTTTCTCTTCTGACTCGTAAGTAAATAAATATTTTATACTTTTTTTTTCAGTTTGTACGATTTGAATAAAGTTTATTTCCATAAGATTAATTACTCAATCCAACATTGCTTCTTAAAAATGCTGAAATGCAGATTTTTTTGGCACAAAATAAAGATCATTAGAATTTTAAATGTTATACATTAATTTAATTTTTATTGTTTAATAGTTATATTGTATATAGTAAGTAATAAAATATCCATTATAAAGTATGTTTTTGATTTAATAATTAAGAATATCCAATAACTAAAGTAACATTTGCACCGCCAGGAAGTGCACTTGTCCTCCCCTCTCCCTCCCCCGATTTCCCTGTATAATAACAAAGTAAAATTTCATTAAGGTAGAGAAATTGAAAAATCCGGATTAAAAATAACCGGCTTATACCCCCTTGGGTGCTTTATGTATCCCCCTGAAAGTAATTCTGTCGCTGCTCATGTTATTTAATATAAACTTCTGTACGTAAATTAATTAAAACGTTACAAAGCTAAGTAAGCATAACTCTCGGCTACATAGCTTATTGTTATGAAAACATTGTTTTATAGTATTTTGTAAAAAAAATATTTAACATCGTGATGTATCGTGACATCGCGATGTTTGCTTCCCGATATATCGCGATGCAGAAATGTTAACATCGTCCAAGCCTATCCGCAACCATATTACAATATCTCAACCTGTCGTAACCCATCTAAACGGTTCTCTACACGTACGCTAGCATTCCTTGTATCTTAATCCACCTATTAGCTAGCATTGATTACGGAATAGTCTGTATTGTATGAGTAATTCGCAGGTCTTAGACGCTAGTGATAAAAGAAGACTGCACTATCTTTAACATAGCCTCAAAAGGAGAAATTCAGAGTGGATAAGTCTAGGGAACGAGGTGGCCATAAACATTGGTCCATCGGGTAGGAACTCATCAACATGATAAACATGAGGGACAGCGAAATTTTGAATTATATCCAAGTAACTTTTTTTATAACTGTTGTTTCCAAGAAAAAGAACGACCAAGTGATACGATTACTCCTAGAACCGAACCATACATTAACTTTCGAATTATCCAGGATCACTGCAACTTTCATGATTAGGGTGTTCCGAATCTTATAATCTCATGTTTTTATGTCGGTTGACAAATGAAGATACATGAAAAGTTGATTCATATGTAAAATTAATGTTCTATGAGACGTCAGTACTTCTATCTAATGACAAACATAGAATTACCTTGAGTTTTTGAAGCAGTTTGTTGTTTTAAATACATAGCGTCATCTCTGTGCAACTTTTGGAACTGTTTGTTACAATACATAGTGCAAACCGCCTACACAAAAGGTAACTGTAACACAAAAACACTGTGCTGTAACACAAAAGTTATTTATTTGCATATATTGAGAGTGTTAAATATCATTTGCTTTGCAGTGCATGCCTTTTAGAATTATTCCTTGGATAAAAAATATGCATTTTCTATACGAGTATTAGTTACTTCTCTTCACATCATGCCTACGTTGCAAAAAGAAAAAAAAAAAAAAAAGCACAAAAAGAAAAAAAAAAAAAAAAAAAAACGCAACAGGTAAAACTGTTTTACCAGAACCAGCAGAACTCCGTTGCAGCTGTAAAAGAATTCCGTCGTATGAAGCAGATACGAAGTCTGCCAGGAAGAGGACGAATTTAAACCAAGTCTTCCACCGTCGAAAATGTGACTGCCGCTGACGTTGGAGCCAGCAGTCAGTCGCCACATAGTAGTGTGAGTGCGTCAGTTTTTTTTCCAAACATTGGATATGCCATATTCCACAGCACAAAAAATCCTACGGTGGAGTTTGCATTTTTATCCATGCAAAATCAAGCCTGTGCACCCTTTGCAACATGGGGACAAGGATATTCGCAAAACCTTTGCACAGCAGTTCCTTGCTCGAATGGTGGTTGACGTCAATTGGCCACAGAAAATTCTGTGGACTGACGAAGCCCACTTTTGCCTCAATTCGCAAGTTAACACCTACAATTGTCAAATTTGGGCAGCGGAAAGCCCTCTCGCTATTCAGAAACAACCCTTGCTTGCTGAAAAAGTGACCGTATGGTGTAGTTTTATGACTACCTTCATCATCGAAATAATTGTAAATGGAAACCAAGCCTGTTCCGTCTCAAATTGACGGTAACATGATATGCTGAGGAATTTTGTAGATTCACAACTTCAAGATGCCTTCAGAACAACATTTTATGCAGTATGGTGCATCTCCTTCACAGGGGTTTCTCAATATCTACAGTAAAATGGGCTGTGTCTGTGCCAGATCTGAGGGATAGAATTCGGCGTCATATTCTGGATATTCCGGCAGACTCATTTCGGTCAGCGATAGGAACTACGATAGGAACCCATTGCTGAGAGTGAAGGGGGACATATTGAGCAGTTTTAACGCAACTTTTTATTATTATTTAACATTTATAAAGCATATTACATGGTTTTATGTATATTACAGCACTATTTATTGGTGAATTTTGGTAAAAATATTTTTTATTTAATAAATGTGAAGCGCATCTTTTTAGTTATCTCTTGTTCAAATTTTATCTCTTTTGGTGTGTATATATATATATTACAATAAATAAATAAATTCACTGAAAAATAGTTATAACACAATACAAATACAGAGAAAAATAACATAAAAACACCAAAAAAACAAACACATATTGAGATTATGCTCGGGGGCATTTTATGCCTCCAATGGGCACAAACCAAATATTACAAATACAAGAAAAAGAAATAAAGATGAAAAAAATATAGAAGAAAACCAACAACCAAGTGGAAGAAACCCAGGGTAAAGAGACTGATCATGTTATCATGGGGCACAATCAACCGCAATATCAAGACAAAACGCTTTTTTTGTTATGGGACATACGACCTTAGTCTTAAAAAGTACAAAGTAAGTGCCATTGAACTTTGAAAACGTTTTGAAAAGAAATAAAATTAAAAAAAAAAAAATTAAAAAAAAAAAAAAAAATGGTAAGAAAAAAAAAGAAAAAAAAAAAAATGGTAAGAAAAAAAAAAGAAAAAAAAAAAAAAATAGAACTTTCGAAATAAAAGTGCTACTGGTAAGCAGTACATAGGCTCTAAAAGAGATTTATTTTTTATGATTTATTTCTTTTACTCACTATATAATGAAGTTCGCATATAGGTAATTGACTTATAAATGAACTTCATTATACGTTAATAATATTTTATTTAATGTGACCCATCATGCACATTTCGCACAAGTTCAGTTGTTAAGCATAATTCGTCCGACGAAAGGTTAAAAGTTGAAAATAAAGATAGGTTTCGATAGTATATTCTTGGTTTAAGATACGGTTTCAATCAGTTACTGAACCGACGGGTCGCTATGTAAAAGGTGGATGGCTCAGTGGAGCTCGTTGAATGAAATTAAGATTCAGAGTAGTCCCAAATTATTGAACCCATTTCAAGTTTGAATCGACTTAATATCGTTCGATTCCTCCCCCCCCCCCCCACGATCAATCAAATGATTAGGAAATATTTTGTCCAGCACCAAGACATAATATCCAATAAAAAATAAAAAATATTGTTACTTATTTTTGTATATTTGTAAATATTTCGTAGTGTTAATTTTGTAAATAGTAAAATGTATGTACATTTCGCATAAGGCAGTGCAATAGTTCGTCGTTAAGTTATCTTCCCGGCAATATGGGTCTTGATGCTTGATAACGGGTTTTACAGAGGTAACGCTGGGAAGCGAGTGTTACAAGGATCAGGGCATTTAACATTATGGTAATGGCAATCTCGCCAAATTGGCGAGAAATCGCCAAATGTCGCCAAACTTGGCGACCATTTGGCGACATTTTCGGTTCCCATGTACATGTATAGGACTTTTCGACTACGATCTGGAAAGTTCCCCAAATATCTACCTCTAGAAGATTCACGAAGATTCACCTGTCCTATATATAAGGCTGACCAAGAGAGTGGGGAAGTTAGTTGATTTTGAGTCACTGAGTTAGTCAGCTAGGTTAGTCAGAGTTGACTGAGTTGAGTCAGTGAGTTGACTGGAATTACTGAGTTGAGATACTGAGTCTCAGTGAGCGTTCAGAGAATTCCGAATGCGAACTGTATTGCATTGTCTTTTGCAGCCATTTTTTTATTTATGAGCAGTTGTGTTGTCAAGTTTTTAACTGCTGTTTTGTGCTCTATTGTTGTGAAAAGAGCTGTATTCTGTCTACTAGAACGAGAAGTTCTGGAGTTGTAAAGGAATCTGTGAAGAGTTATATTGGAATAAATTTCTGAAAGTTTTGATCTGCTTTGGCTTCAAATCTTTCGAACCCATCCACGCAACAATATCATTTTGTTTATGTATTTTTAATACAAGAAATGAGCTCAATAATTTATGTCCATCTTTTAGTTTCAATAAAACTACCTTATTGAATTTTATCACAAAGATCCCATTAGAACATGTGCAGTGAAACTTCCTTCCTATCAGTGAAACAAAATCTTTAAAATGTAAACTAATATACAAAAATTATTGCTCAAATTCCGAATCAATATTTGTTTGAAACGGAATGAAAGAAGTATTTCCTTATAAATTACAATCATTTTATTATCTGATAGTAAAACAAAATAACTGAATAAGATTGGCAATTTATTTATTGCATTTTAATTATTTATTTAAACATTTTCTGATTTAATTTATTTCTTCTTGAAATGCTTTAAATTTTCTAGAGTATTAACAATAACATTTCCTGCGCTTATAATGTGTAAAATTCCTAAATTAATACATATCCTTGGGTTGCTTAAAATTTTTATTAAGTAGCTACTTCTTTTTTTATTTTAGAGTTTAAAGTTTCAATCCAATCATTCGATTTAATCAATTTTTCGTTAAACTTATGAAAACTTTTAATTTGTATTAATACGTATTGAGCCCATTCTGTGAATTCTGTTCATTTATTGAGCCCCTTGTGAAAAGCTTTAATTTAAATTTAAAATTTTGGAATTAAGTTATTCGAATTAGACTAAGGTGTATGTATAGCCATATTTTCAAAGAATTCTAAGATTTAAAAATCCCTAAAAAATCAATTTCTCAACCAATATTATATAATTGAGTTTCAAAACATCTAGCATATTATGTAGATTTCTATGATATAAAAAAAATTATACTTGAACATTTTGTTGTTGAATTATCGTTGTTCGAATAAAGCGTGACATAATCAAAATACAATTCGTCAGAAAACAGGTTTAAAGTTTTAAAAACGTGGTATCTAACAGGGGAAGTACCTACCTATAATTAATTGTAACTTAAAAACTATTAAAGATATTTTCAAACGTTTAGTATTGTTTGAAAGCTAAAGTATCAGAGAATATTGTGATATAATAATAAAAAAATGAATATTTCTTATCGATTTTCGGGAATTGTAAGGTATACGTACACCAGCGAAGAATGGAGCACTGGACAAATTGATATCACCTTAGAAGAAATGTTTAACCGAGGTATAAATATGGCTTTATTTTAAAAACCTCTTTCATGCACTTGCATCAGATTTAACTCAAGAAAATAATTGCAAGTTATTTTTATTATAACGATTTACTTCTATCTCTAAAAAGCTTTTTCTTCTTCTTTTCTTGCGGATACAACGACATAAAATGATTTTTGTAGCCATACGACATTCAAAGGTATATAAATATTGTTTTAATTAATGTTTACTGTTGTAACTTGCTAATTTTAAATTATGTTTTATCATTTATCAAGGATATTTAACTTAGAATGGGTTATAAACATACAACAATGTATATATTTAATGCTTAAATCTGTCTTCGTTGGGCGCAGAAGAGTTGTAATAAGTTTAAAAGTATAAGAGTCAAAGTACTGGCTTTTAAATATTTGTCAGTGTGAAGGTATGAATTTTTAAGTGATTACTCATGGATGATTCCTGTGTAGAACAGAAAACTTGAGTTAGCTTCGAATATAAATTTAAATTCAAAATAATTAGTAATGACAATGAAATTTTTCGGAAAAGTGACGATGGAATCGTGGTAGGGTAATAGTAGTCTCCTAGAAGCACTAATACATTCACTAACTCCTTACTCCTAAGGCGTAGGGGGGGGGGGGGATAGGAAATAAAATCACTTCCCTCCTTTTTGAATTTTGAGTAATATCCGACGGCAATATCCGCTTTTTGGCATTCCTTCGCACCACTGCCGCCAGTAAACTTCAAATTCACTTGAAAACCCTTGAAAATTTTAAGGCAAATAAAATACATAACCTGCACAATGTTGGGAATACATCTAGAGTGACAAATAATTATTAATCATTTAATCATTCAAATGGTGATTTTGAGTTAACTAAGGAAAACATTTTTCAAGAATCGGATAGATAGCCAATTTAACTGATTTCCACATTTCTTTAAAATCGAAAGAACTGCATTTCATTTAATGTTCCATATTCGAGCATATTTTCGGAAATTTTCCAATTATTAAGCATTTAGGAGTTATTTCATGATTTACTTGTATTGAGTCTTAATACCACATTCCTGCTCAAAACATGTATTGAGTCTTAATACCACAAGTATCCGGGAAGTCGGTGAATAAGCTCCCAAACCACAACCAAACACCGAAAATTCCACTGATTTTTTTTAAATTTGTAGAGGGATATTGAAAGCCAATGTTAGATAATCCTACTAAATTAAAAATAACAAAAGAAAACGTCATAATTATTACATACGGGTATGTTAAACAAATGTTAAATATTATAACCCTTAAAAAGTTTTTAATATAAATCGCTTATATGCATAGCCAATTTTTATTATCAATAACAAAGGGCCGTTTCTGTTACCAGCGGGTGCATGATGTTGACATCTAATTTTAAATATTAAAAACATCTATGTTAGCAAAATATGCAGCTAACTACTTTTCTAAATATATTCACTAAAAAGTAATGTGATCGCATCCAAATATCTATTATTTATTATGATTAAAACAATTTATTTATTTATTTATTTATTTATTTATTTATTTATTTATTTATTTATTTATTTATTTATTTATTTATTTATTTATTTATTTATTCATTCATTCATGCATTCATTCATCCATCCATCCATTTATTTATTTATTTAAACAGGAAAAAGTTTCTTCAATGATCGGTTAAATGCTATTTTAGCACGATTGGGTGACGGCAAGTTGGTTTATTAGTTTTCCCTAAATGTAACATTTTAGATACAGTGACATCCATCAAAATTTTAAAGAATACATTGCCATCGAATCAATCTGCCAAGTTCCAGCCCGATTGGATGACGGCAAGGGAGTTAATTTAGCCTCCGAAGATTTGCCCGCTATCGACACACACACACACAAACTCGAAGTTAATATACAGGATTTAAAAATGATGGTGGCAAACGTGGGAGTTGAGAAGAAGGAGATGGAAGCGTTCCACAAAAGAGGACAAGGCTTAGGAACAATATAAACGAATATAAAATATATTTCTTATTTTAAATAGTATTATATCACATTTAAAATTATGCTTTTTCTACATTATGTTTTCCATAAATAATTTTTTTTATCCATTACAAATACTTAAAATAGTTCTTTTAGAGAAATGATAATCGTAAAAGCGAAGTACTTGGAACATTTCAGTTAGGAATAATGTTGTTCTTGCCGCGCTCAACGAAATTGTATTTAACAAATAGAAAAATACTAATTTCCGTTTCTATTTACTTTAGAGCTTAATAATAACGTTTCCAAAACAAGCGATTATATGATATCATTATCGCCGCACAAATCATGTCCTTTTTAAAATGATTTTCTCAAAAATCCATTAAATAGAAATTGTTCCGTATAATTTAGAAATTCCCTTCCATGTTATTTGTTTGAAAATGCTGGGAGGATTACCCTTAAGCCCCTTTTAAATGTAATTAAGTTCTGATGTAATAGCTTCTACTCTCTTTTCCGAAAATATATTGTGACTCCTTGTTTCGAGTTGAGCTAAAAATAAATGATACTTTAAATGTTTTGGTTACTTCTTTATTATTTTGAAATATCGAATTGTTCCTGACACAGAGGGAATTGTTTCTGAATAATTGCATATAATACTTATAAAATTTATTTTCAAATAATATTTTGAGTGTTATACGCATTCATTTTTAGATTTCGTATCAAATAAAGTTCAAAACACTATTTATTTACTATTCTTTCATTTACAGTTTCTTTGCCACACATGGAGATGTTTGTCTAACGATATCCTGCGGATATCTTTGTACTAATATCTCCGTCAGCCACACATAAACAAAATAGAAGTTAACATAAAGGATTTGATACATATGTAATAATGTGTTAATAAAATATGTCAAATAAAACGTACTTTAGATATTAGAAACTAAAAATGTAACAAGAACTTACTATAAGATGCGTAGTGGTGTTTAAATAATTAAGATTACTTATGTTTATTAGATCTGTGAGTGATCATCTGGCAATATGTTTGTATTATAGATTGGCGGTGGTGGTGGACTTCTAAACAAGCGAAGGTGAATAAAGAGAATGACGGGAATTAAACTACTATATCCGTACACATTTAGAGTGTATGATAGGTAAAAAAAAATTATAAACAATGATAAACAATAACTATGAATATGATTACAGTAATGACCTTCATTCAATAAGAACGATTAAGATTAATTCATGTATAACAGTTAATATTGTGGTCATTTGTTTAAATGATATTTCAATTAAGCCAAATAAAGTCATGGCATAAAAAATGTTTCCCTCTAGAAACATCAACCATTCACTTGCTTCTCAATGCATTGAATTTTGGAAATTCTGCTATTTAATAAAAGCTGACTAAAGACAGTTTTTGAAAACTTCTGTAGTATTGGTATACTATTTTTTTTTTCCTTTTTTTCCTATTCTTAAGCTTTTATATTCATTAATAATTGCATTGGTGGAATTAAGCAACTTTATTTGACACTGTATTAATTTATCCGTTTCAATCTTCAATACAAATGTTTCGTAAATATATAATGAAGAATTCCCGCGTCTTTTAAAAATGAGTAAAATTAGTTTATATTTATGAAGAATTTATATATGGTTCTAAATATTCAAACAAAACTTCTTTAAAAAAATATTTATTTAAAAGTTACGAAAGGAAAATGTACAAAAATCTCGTCCGATTGCTGGAGATCAAAACGCAATGCTATAGCTGTGACGTCACGACATACTTCCGTTCTTTATGGTTATCTTGAGGTTTCTGTCAAATATTTCATGTGTGTTTGGTAGACAATTGCCATATCCCATACCGGTTGGCACGATTTGAGTTGCTGCTGCATTTCAAGCTAAGTTGTTTCAGATGAAGAGACGTCACATTTAATTTAAACCGAATATGTCGTTTTCTCGCCAAAATCTAACAAGCAAACTTAGGTTGCAAATTTAAAAAAAAAAAAAAAAAAAAAGTGCAGTGAGCACAAACGTTTGTGTTTATGGTCTTTTTGAAACATTTAGAATTGAATAAAAAAATAAATAAAAAAAGAGGGAATGAGGAATTTTAACGTTTTTTTTTTTGTTGTTTTAATTTTAAATAAAAGTAGAGAACAAATCATGAAAAACATTACCATTCTTTCAAAAATTTGAGCTCGAATAGATAGTTAAAAAAAATATTTAGTTTTTCACTTTCCGATTGAGAGGGAAAAAAGCTACTTTTGAGTGTGACGTCAATGCGCAGATGGTGAACCAATCTAATGACCTGTTTTAGACGAGGAGAGAGTGAGGTTCCTCCACGGATTTTCAACGGTATCTATGCGTAACTACGTCACGGTTTTTATGTGTTTTTGGTCACATGGCTTTTGCTTTGATTTCAGCTAATTTCAAACTCGATTTTTAATTAATTGGATGCATAAAGATAAAAAATAATTGCACTGCTGAAATATAATAGTTGGATAACACTAGAAAATACATAAAAATATTAATTTTCCTCACTTGTGCAAGTTCCACATTGTCCATTTATGAAATTTTAAAAACAATTACTGATTTTTTTTTAATTTGCATTTTCATTGGAATTTGAAATCATTTGTTAAGATCTCGCGTTGTGGCAAGTTACCTAACTAACTCAGGAGAGTTTTCAATTTAAATAACTGACCGAAGACATTCTTCCTTTTGAATTCTGGAACATTATGTGACGGTATTTCGGCTCAATGAAGCCCTCTTGTAGCTACTGCGCAAATAAAACCCCAAAACGTAAAGCACAGAAACATCACAAATCATAGTATTTGAATATTGTATAGGATATAAACCGATAAACTATAAAACTGCAAGCGAACAGACCTACATTCGGATTTGTGTCAAAATCCCCGTTTAGTTAACTCAATTTTAATGCAACAGGGTATCCAGAGTGAAATCGCCAGGAATTAAATCCATTTACTCGTTATTTCTTTTTAACTTAAAATTACTTCGGATATTATTTATTATTTTGATTTTTCGTTAAAAATATAATTAGATTAGGAAATGTAATGAGTACAAAAACTTTTTTTCTTTTTCTTTTCACTTGCGTTCAATCTACCTATTAATATCCACTATTACATCTTTTTACTTTCAATTACCCATATAATTACCCATTTCAATTACCCATTGGGTAATAAAAGTATAGAATTCTGTCTAAAAAAAATGAAATTTTTTGCAATTCTCCACGTTTTGGAACATCCTGATTACAAAAAAGTTATCTAGAAAAAAATTATCTCTTTGTGTGTGCGTGGTCAGCATAACTCCCGAACAAATTGACCTACGATGTTCGAATTTGGTGAGCAGGTTGGTGATGGCCCAAAGGCCTACCATTAAGGTTTCTGACAAAATCGCGCATGCGCATAAATTAGCTGCCATTGAAAAAATCAAGTTTTTCAATGATTGCTAAGAAAACGGCTTGAACGATTTTATTAAAAATCACTGTGCTAATGTCTCTAAAGGAGTTCTAATCATCCCCCTACCTCCGAAATTCTCGTAAAAATGCTTCAATGGCGTAAAAAGTAGAAAAACGAATTCCTTTAACACAGAGTTCTCTTTGCATGAACATAGCTTATGAACGATTGATTTTTCTCCTCTTCTCAGTTTCACTTATAAGAAAGGATAATATAAGAATTATCGAAAAGTATATAGCCAAATTGGCCATTTTTTCTAAACGGATGATGGGAATTTTAAAACGGTAAATGACACAAATCCACATCAGTAATAAAGTGTAATTGAAAGTTGTGCGATGTTCCACACCCTTAATTTCCCACGTACCACCTGAGAACATTTCACGTTACATCTGGGGTTACGTGTACCACAAGTTAAGAAACGCTGCTTAGACTTAATCTTCTCCTATCTGATAGCCAAGATTCTTTCCTTTGGAACAACAAGAAAAGTTGCATTTTTAACTAGAAATGAAATAGATAAATGTATATGTTTGGTATTAGGGTATGTAAGTTGCTTAATAGGTAAGTAAATAATATTTTTTAAACTTCTTCCTGCACAATTCACTGGAATATAGCGTTAAAATAAAATGCAATTTTAATGTAATTTTTGTGAGTCGCAAGCGTAACAAAATTAGGTAAACCAATTAAAAACGAAGGGCGTGGAACATCGCACAACTTTCAATAACACTATACAATACTGGTCTTGCATTTAAATTTAACGCAAAATAGTGTTACTACCATTTTCATACTTTCATTCCTCTAAACAAATGACCAGTTTGGTGATATAATTTTCCATAATTTGTTCATTAGCAAACGGTCTTTCATTAGGAAGAGAAAAACGGTCGTTTATGAGCAGTGCTTAAAAGAAGACTGTGTTAAAGACATTAATTTTCAACTTTTTACACCTTTATAGCATTTTCACTGAACTTAGGAGGTATGGGGGTGTTTAGAATACCTTAAGAGACATTACCATAGCGATTTTTAGCAAAATCGTTAGATCTGTTTTTTTAACAATTGCACAAAAACATTTTTTTTTCTTCTTGTTTTTATGATTTTTGCCTACATAGTAATGGCGGAAATTCTAATGACTGGTTCCATGAACACCACTAACCCGTACATCAAATTTGAACATTGTATGTTAATTCGTATGCTAGTTCTACTGACTACACACACATAGACAACTTTTTTTGTAGTTAACTTTTTTGGAAGTCTGATGTTCTTAATTGTGGAAGAAAAATCAAAAAATAAATCTAACCCAAAGCAAAACTTAATTGAAAGGCTAAGGAAAGTTGACATCTCGATAATTAAATATATATATATATATATATATATATATATATATATATATAATTCTTCATTTAAGCACCACTTTATTTAACAAACAAAAATGCTTATAGATTTTCAAATTACTTGTAATATTTTAAAAATCCTTAGTTCCAAATATATAGGATAAATTTCAATGCAATTACGTAAAACAGTAATTTAATGATTTTTGAATTGGTTTATTTGTTCGGGAGTTACACTGAAGACAACAACAAGCATACAGATATCTTTTCTAGAACACAACACTCTTTTGAAGTCAGGATGTTCCAAAACGCGGAGAAAAGCAAAAAAAAAAAAAAAAAAAAAAAAAAAAAATCGATTTTTTTTTTTTTATTTTTTTTTTTATTTTTTTTATTTTACCCAATAACAATATCTCTAATTCTTTCGCTTCTTCATTAGGTTATAGGAGAAAGATCTATTCATCATTTAATTACTGTAAGCTAAAGTGTTATTGAAAATGAAATATTACATGCTATACCAATACTCATAGAATTTGCTCTCTTTATGTCACACACGTAACACATATTGTCTCTCCAGAAGGAAACAAATTATTTATTTCTGAACTGGCCCAATCAAAGTTGTTTCAAATATCTATTAATAGATTAAAAAAATTATAACATAATATCTTCATACAATTTCTTCGTTATAAATTAAATTTCATAGCTCAACTATAAATGTCATATATTCTCGTTTCAAATATTTATTAATGCACATATTTTGCTATCTGATATTCATTGTCACAGTAACATAAAGAAATACTGACTTGTTGTATGAGCGTTTTGCCAAAACCCAATTATAGAAACTGTCAGAACCTTGTGGCCCAGTGCGTTTCCAGTTCCCTAAGACCTCCCCTATTACGTACAGTCCCTTCTTGCTGCAGGCAAACGATAAGTGAACTATTTCTCAAACTTAAACCTGGCAGCAATATTTGAGGGTTGAATTTTAGTTTTCCCCACGATGTAGTTGTCAATGATTTATTGGACTTCGAGTTTCTGATTTTCTCTCTTTTTAAAAAAAAAAAAAAAAAAAAACTCAATTCTGGGATATTTTTTTTTTAAGTTCAAATTTGGATTTGCGGTAGTTTAGATTTGTGTTGAGATGTTATGTGCTGAGAATTTGACATCAGATTCATTTCGTGTTTTGGTGGGGGTGAGTTAGGATTTCATGGAGTTGTAAATAAAGCGTTGATCTTATCTTTTAAATTGGTACACCGTTTACAAATTC
Source organism: Linyphia triangularis (assembly GCA_963978545.1). NCBI lineage: Eukaryota > Metazoa > Arthropoda > Arachnida > Araneae > Linyphiidae > Linyphia > Linyphia triangularis. The sequence goes on from OZ021730.1 coordinate 36,764,658, forward strand.
TGGTTTGGTAAAAAGGAGGGATCATTCACTAAATAGAACACTATCCTGAAATAATATATATGATATTATAATTTATACTCGTGTACAAGGTCAACACCTGACTTAGAAGTTAAGGGGAGTCAGAGTTTAAGAACGTCAAAAAATCAATTTTGAGATTAATAATGTAAAGAAAACTAAAAACAATTTTGAATACGACGGTGCAAAAAGTTTTAATCTAGCTAATTTAGAAGTATTTTGTATATATTTTTTTAAAAAGAGTTGTGCATCAACGGCCCATATCTCCAAACAGCAATTTTTAGACGTGAGGAACATTTACTTAAAAACTATTAAAGATAAATGCTTAAAATATTTAACATATGTTCTTAACAACATAGTACACAATTTTTTTGAAATATTTTGTTAAGTTTCTCGAAAAAAAAAAAAAAAAAATAAATAAAAAAAAAAATTAAAAGGTCTGATATTCTGTAGAATTTTCAAAAATTAACCTTTTTGATAGCAATAAAACTGTATAAAATCTTTGTGTAAAATGTCACCTTCCAATTGTGCAATATATTGATAAGAATACATGTTACAAATTTTAGGCATTTATTATTAATAGTTTTTGAATAAATGTTTCTAACGTCTAAAAATTGCTGTTTGGAGATATGGTCCGTCAAAGTTGAAAATGATTATAGAAATTGATGCAAAAAAAAAAAAAAAAAAAAAAAAAAAAAAATGCTTTAAATTTAGCAAGATTAAAACTGTTTACACCGTCGGATCCAAAATTGTTTGTTGTTCTTCTTACACTATTAATCTCAAAATTGATTTTTTGAGCATGTTCTTAAGCTCTGACTCCCCTTAACTCTACGCCGACCAAACGGTATAGTGGTTAGCGTGCTGGCTTCTAGACCCGCGAGGTTGCGGGTTCGAGTCCCGTGTTAGGCATGGGTGTTTGTAAATGTATGTTGGCTTGTCTAATGACGAAGGTTTCGGCGCATTATAGCCCTCGTGTTGCTGACGGCGCCAGATAATCTGAAAACCAACCAACTCCTTAACTCTGTGCATCTAATTAACACCAACGTAAGGAGATAAGGGCCGCAACTGATTTATCGTTACAACATCTACATTTATTCTATACGCCAGTGCTATAGTAAAACGTACATTTATCGTCAAATTTAATTCATACAAAATCAAAGTGTATAACACCACATAACCTAACGACACCTATAAGTTTAAACAAACAAAGTAGAATCATTTCCAACATTCACAGTTGCAGCATACTCTGTTCACTTCAATTCAGTCATTAGAATTACGCCCGATTAGAACCGTAACCGTGTTCATTCCGCTTACGTGACAAAAGAGATACTGAGCATCTGAAACAATGACTGGGCGAGGGGAACTGTGGCTACGACGTCACAACATACCCACTGAATTCAATCACTGTTGCCAACTGATAAGGAAGAAATTCTGCATTAAGGGATTTCGGGTCGGTGGTTTTAACACTGTGGAACCTGAGCTGGGTAAGGAATGATAAGCCGATCTTATTTAATTGGATTCCAATGGAATACAATGGAATTTCTTTGTAAACTCTTATCTGAAATCTTTTGAAAATATTCCAATTTATTTTAAGTTGTTTAGACAATGCTATTTAGTTATTTTTTTGTTTTGTACAACTATATTTTTAATTGAAAAATGCAATCAGTATGTGCATTATAAATGTATTATTATTTTGCGTATGATATTGTGTGTATATTCAATTCATACAATTTTTCTAGGCAAGATCAAATAGATGCAGCAATTTATTAGTTTTTAAAATCATTGTTAATGCTATAACTAATAATTAAATTAGTAAAATGTTATGCATATTGAACTTTAAATATGAGTTTAATTTATTTTAAGTTGGTACCCCCTATACTGTTCATGTTGTTTTGCCATACTTCATGTTTCGCAGTAAGTAATTGACATAGAAGCCTAAATCTTTTTCAGTGCATTTAGCAGACACTTGTTATTCTACTGAAGTGAGCTTTTAATCGCATTTCATTTATTATTTTTCAATAAATGAATTTTTGTGAATTCTTGTTTCTATTTTAGTACGAGCATCTGCTTAGCCTGCTCCCTCTCCCCTACTTGTTCTTTACTCTGGCAAGAGCTCAGCGCCTTATTCTCTTTTTCTTTTCTTATTCCCCACTGGGAACTACCTGAGATGAAGTAATAATGTCCAACCCCTCAGGCAACACTACATAATTTATTTATGATCTAAGATCTATTTAAGCTATATAGTAAATATAGTAATAATTACAAAACTCGAATGGATTCTTTATCCCTGTTTTAATAATTTTCAATTAAACAAGACTTTGTTATGGTAAGATAATCTCCAATGTCTTTGAAAAACTAATCCTCTTAAACATGAAGTACCCCAAAGCATTAATTAAAAAAATACCTCACATTGTGTTCCAGAAATTTAGAACTGAATTAGACAAAAATGCTTATTTTTATATTAAACTCATTCTAATATTGTTGCATATGTTCATGGGCGTTGTCAAGATTTTTGCACGGTTTGGTGGAGAGGGGGGGGGGGGCGCTATTGTAAACAAGGAAGAGGTGCAAGGTAATTTATTGCTACATGCAAGATATATTCAAGTTTTTTGACACTTTAAAATTTTCGTGCTGGAATATCAATAGTTATACATTGAATTTGAAAGCTGTGTTACACGTGTTTCTCATGTAAATTTTACCACATTTCACCACTTTAATTTTTAAAGTTCAAATGATTGGAGGTGTGCAAGTACAACTCTTTATTCCTACTTAGTGACACCATGTGTGCATATGTAAAATAAAAAAATAAATAAATTAGGGCATGGTTGTATTTTGAGATTTTAAACCATATTTCTTGATTTTTGTGTTATTGGTTTATTTAATTCTATCGTTTAATTAAACATCTCTAAATATTACTTAATAAAAGCAGTATTTAATTTTTAAAACACTTTTGTTGTTCAATTTAATTTGATATCATTTTCACTCATGTAATTCAATATTACTATTGATTTATTATACGGATTGTGAGAAATCAAATACATATAAATGTTACCGATAAATGTTTTAAAACAAAAAGGATGTTATAAATGACATACTATATAATTACATATTACCTACTTCTTTTATATCAATGCAACGTACTAATTATCTTGTTACATGACTTATTAAATTTACTTAATATAATACATTTTTATTTTGATTCTTGATAAAGTACTAAAAAAATAATCCTCCGAGCTGAACGTTGCGTTCTAAATTGCGTTTTTTGTTAAATGATACATTTATTACTAAGAAATAGTTTTAATTAACTTCTGAGATATATTCTTGTAGTTTCCCCGTTCATTTCTTTTAATTTTTAAGTCAATGCATTTTTATTTCAGATAGGTAGTCTAGCCACTATCTTTAGTTCTAATCTAATGAAAAAACTCATTGTTCCACATTTCATTAAAGAAACTGTTCCGAAAATTTCCTTTTTATTTAATTAAAATCCAATTATCATAGTAATTAGGTTACCACATTTTTAAATATCGTATTATTCTCATAGGAATAAAGAAAAACAATTTTAACACGTAATCTGGATGTTTCTTTTATTGGGCAAGGTATCTTCTTATCATTCTTAATATATACTTATACGTTTAATCAAATTCTTTCTAGACAAGAAATTCTTCTGACCTGTCAGCATGTCCACATTTCTTTTAATAAAAGCTTTCAATTTCATTTCGTTTTTTACCTGACACATTTGATGCAAGTAATTTCATCCTTATTTTAATCATTTTTAATTAGAAAAAGTTAATGAAAACGTTCGTATTAATTACGTCGATGTCAGAAACATTTTCGGAATTTGCAGTACATTTTTAATGAATTATTTTATACATTTTTGTAACCATAAGTGGTACACAATTATTTTAGAAATTAATATAATAAGATTGATTTGAATTAATAATAAATAATTCAGATTCAAAATTGGAATTTTTAACAGTCAAGAGTGCTAAGTAAAATTTAAAATTACTACTTAAAATAAAAAGTAAAAGTAACAACGTTTGCAATTAAAAATATATACTGTTTGGTATATATACTTGAAGATGATAGGATTTTTAATAACATATTGTTCAAAATGGAAATTAAATCAACCTAAACTCAATTTCAAGCATAAATTACAGGCCTGGTCTATAAATTCAACAATCTACTTTTATGTACAATAACGGCTAATCAGGCCAGGACCTACAGATTAACATAGATTCCGAACCCCCACGAATATCCATGCTTAACTTAATATCCATCCAAACTACCAATAATTTGAAATTAGCACCTTTGGCATGCGATGCCAGAGTGCTAACCACACAGCCATCAGGTGAACTCATAAATTACAAAATTCCTCGTTTAAAGGAATGTCCACAATTTGGAAATCTAATATCATATTAATCAATTATTTTTGTACCAAACTTCTATGCACCAAATTCATGACGAGCTATTTCAAGGAAAACATAATAGCTAAATATTTATCTTGGATTCAAACGAGTCCGTTGTTAGCAAAACTTGTAATTCGGATTCAAGTGTAGACCAAACGGTATAGTGGTTAGCGTGCTAGCTTCTAAACCGCGAGATTGCGGGTTTGAGTCCCGTGTAAGGCATGGGTGTTTGTAAATGTATGTTGGCTTGACAAATGACGAATGTTTCGGCGCATTATAGCCCTCGTGTTGCAAACGGCTCAAGATAATCTGAAAGCAACCAACCAAAGGATTCAAGTGAGTCTAAGCTCAAATTTGGCGAGTTTTGTTTTATTTAAGAATATGTTTTAAAAGTTCGTTTTCTATCAAACATTAAAATTCTAAGTCGCTAAAAAATTTGTGAGAGTTGTAACGAAACACATTCGGAGTAAGATTCTGTTGTCTGAATCTCCTAACTCCATTGGAAAAATTGACCAATGATCAAAATGGTCATATTTTGTGTAACCACTAACACACCCTATGCTAAGTTTTTAAAAGGGGAAAAAAATTTATAATAAATATTTTCGAAAATGTGTTATTCTTTATCCTAATGCAACTGTATTAGAAAAATTTATATTTGTCATTGACGGTAAATCAATTATTGATAAAAGCAAATCCTATTAAATTAAGCAATGCAAGTTGTGCAGTAGGAAGACGTTGTACTAAGGAGTATAGTAAAACTCAAGTTGCATTGCTTACAGCAGGAAGTAGTAAAATGGGGTGCATCTCAGAAATGCGATGTTTTATTACTGACGTCAATGTGAGTACAGTGGATAAATATGAGGGAAACCTTAAATGTACATTTAGACGCATTTTTAGAAACACGTTAGTGTCTTACCTTTCATCAGGCTTCAGTTATTAGATTTTAGGTTTGAAATCTTCTTGGAAGAAAGAAGAGCTTAGGCAAGAAAAGCAAGCTTATTTCACAATATTCGCAATCGAATTTCTAGGTAAGAAATAACATTTGCAAATGTTATTGATTTTCAGAAATTTAGCTTGTATTTCTTTTGACTCTAAGTAAGTTCAATTGCCAAATTTTATAAGAACATACATAAAGCACGAAAGAATAAGATTACGTTCTTTTAACTTCTACATTATGGTGTATTGCAAAGTTTAAACAAAATCCTTGTGTGTCTAAGTTCGGTATTATCAGCCAACATACAAGAGCTGTATATAGTGTCATGATTAGAAGTATGAGTACAGGATACAACTTGTTTCTGAAAGCAATCCACAAGAACGTAGGAGTCAGTAATGTACTATCTAGGGAAATCAAAGGAGAAAGAATGGCATAAAATATCTTATTGACTATGCATGAATGACGATGATTGGACAGAACTCAAGATCTGCTCTTGCCATTATCAGAATTCATTGCAGGTATTTCTTCTGTTATGTTATATTAAATTAAAGCGACAATTAAAGATAAGCGATTCAAAGCAAGTATTTGAGGTAGATTTTAGTGTTATAAGTTTGTATCTGATACTTCAAAATCTTATGAATTTTCTAATATTAGTATCTAATATATTCTAATATTAGTGTCACACTATCTATAAGCAACTCAATCTATGTATCTATCCAGAAAAACACGTTGTATTTTAAAAAAAGAAATAACGATTAAGCATATTCGTTCTTTCAAGTAACTGATTGATAACTGATATAATTCAGATATCTGGTTATTTCAGATAATGATATATTCATAGTAGAACAAAGAAATATAAAAGATAAAAATATACATAAGAAAAAAATCAAATACATAACCGTACAATTAAATATTGAGTGTTGAAAAAAGATTCTGCATTGAAAATTGGTCTGATGAAAATCAAGTTCTTTTTACCGTTAATTTTCTAACACAAAGTTTTGGAAAACAACAATAATTATTCATAATTGACATTTTATATACTGCGTGACCACTAATATCAAAACTTTATTATGTAATAAAGGAATATGGAAGATTAGTTTGTGATTATCTATGTATTTCCTTGTTAATTATATAATAGATAAAAGATGAAACTAGTGCAAATCAATGATAAGAACTTGAAATTTTACATTAAAATTGCAATCTGATTGAATTGAAATAAAGACATTGCGATTAGTTAAAACTGAAGTTCTGTTCTTTCCACGTCACTAAGATAACTATGTGATGGAATGGAATCCATATCATGTAAAAAAAATGGGGTATTTGGTTACAGTTGCTGAGTAAAATATGTTAGCTGCTATTAGGAAAGCTTTCTAGTGACCGTGTTGAAGACGTCCTATTCCTTTGAAGAAAAAAGTCAGAATCCGTATGAACCATCACTTACTTCAAAGTGTTGCTTAAAAGTATTGAGGTACTATAGTTACACAAGTTCATTAGGGCATGTGCACTTCTGTTAAAACTATTGAATATACAAGGTGAAAGATTACTGCAAATCAATGAAGGAACGTGTAACTGAATAGCAGAAAATTGTTTTCTTTGATATTCTGAATTAATCACAATGGTTGGTCGAAACTGAAGCTTTGTTCTTGCCACTTCTAGAAGACAAGAGTTTTGGGGTGCAACCTCTGCCATGTGACGTCCCATTAGTGCAACAATCGGAAACAAGCGGTCTTTGGCAAGTGAGGGCAGTTGCAGAAGATGGATGGCGGAAAGACTGCCGAATTCCAAATTATCCTCCGAAACGATCAAATTAATCATTCAGTTGCTCACCTTCAGCGAAAGGACGAGCGGCCATTTATCATCCACCACTTCGTCGCTGCAGTCATCGATGGAAGGCAATGAATCGATGATGAGGATGGTAATCGATGGAGGATTGTTTGCAATCAGGTAGAAACCAGGACGGGAAAAAGTCTTCCTGAGGATCCTCTGTGGAGGACTTGTTGGCTGAAAAAGAAACTTTGAATGAATTGGTTTGTTAATTGATGGTGACTGGAATAGGACATAAAAGGATGTTGGACTTTTTTTAATCAGTGGTATTGATTCAGGGTAACATGCTGATTCAAATGAATTAATAGGATTGAATACCTAGAATGTTGAAATAAAGATAACCAAGAGAGTCAAAAACGAAAGAATTGCCAAGATTAAATTTATAATTGGTTGGATGACACATCTCCGAAATAAAAAGAACCTAACCGAAATTAAAGACGTAATATGTTCTGAAGAATTTGATATTTACAATGTTCCCATGGACGCAAATAATGCTCACTTATTGTTTTTACTTTAATAGAATTCTGAGTTTTTTAAGATCTTTTATATAATAACTGCCAAAAAAGTTTTTTTTTTTTTTTTTTTTTCAAATCTGAAGTCGAGGCGAAACATTTTATTGCGATTTATTTCGACAGAAATCGACATTTTTATTCTATATAAAATGTACCTATATTATTTCTTTCAGATATATGTGAAATTAATCGTAATTCAAAGTGAAAAAAAATAAAAAAATATGACATCTGTAATCAAATTTAAGTTAAAACCAACCAAGTTATCGGCGTTAAAGTCATTAGTAGTTATTTAAATTACAAAAGGAAAAACAACTGGATAAGGCATATTTGTCGATTATAGCAACTTCATCAGAGAGTGACCACTACAACCAAAGCCAAAGTACGAGATTTTTCTGTATAAAATATCATGGCAAAAGCCTAAATGACATATGTTATCCCAAAATTAAATTCTCTTTCCAGCAAGGTTTGAAAGTCAAGAGCATTTAAGGGACGACAAGAAAGGCAAACTAAAACGTAACAAAAATGCAATTCGAATGGAATGAAACTTGTAGAAATTCTAACTTGCCGCATTTTAAAAATGGCTACACTGATTGAGTTCAAAATTTTGCGTTACTAAATATGTGGCTCTTAGCGCAGGAAAGTCTGCTGTCGCTTGGCATAGATTTACATACTGAATCTGTAAGTGGTGGTGTATACATGTTAAAGGGGGAACGTTTGCATGCGGAAAAAGTTATTAACCCAGCTTTACTGGCACAAAATTAAAGCACGTCTTTCATTTTCTTTCTTTTTGGGACTTTTTTTTTTTAATCCTATTTTTGTCCTACATTTAAATATAAATTTTAATTAAGTTGTAGAAATAGCACATCGAGTCAGAATACCACGATTTATGAAACTGATTAAAAATAATAATGGAATGTGAGTTGATATTTATCATGAATTGTTTTGTTTTTCAAAGTAACACAAATTATGAATTTAAAAAAAAGTTTCTTGTTCGTAAAATTTCTTTCGAATATAATTCTTTAGAAATGCGCAAATTATCTTGTACTTATTCCTAAAAGATTTCGGGGCAAGATTATAAAAATGAATTCCTGGTTATTGAATTAATTCTTTTTGATTTATTTACATAAATTGGTATGTATTTATTAAATTGATACTTTTGATTTATTATTATTTTATTGATTGGTATACATAATTTTAAATTTAGACAAAAAGTTTTGTATGAGTAAAAGATAAATTTATAATAATTATAAATTTACTTAAAACCCATTGAACTAGGTAAACATTATCTTCTGAAGATTCTAGAATTGTAACCATTTTAACTATTAATTATTTTTTATTTACTGCTATTAAACAAGATTTAAAAAAAGGTTAGCTTTTCTAATATATTATCTGCCATCTTATTTGTTAAAACTTATGTTTCAAAACGCTCTAGAATTTTAAATAAAGCTACAGAATTTTAGATAATACTGTTAAAATATTTTTTTCTAAATGAGTCTGAATTCGATTCGAAGTTATGTTTAAGAAACGGTGTTTATTTTAGTCCATTTTATAAATCCAATAGCTTATATTTTATAACATATATTACAATTGCTGGTTTCACACGCTTGTCCTTATTACAAAATGGGTTTGTACTTTTGTTCCAATTTATGCAACTAGTGGACGGTGAGGGAAAAAAAAAAAAATTCTTTTTTCAAAATTATATATACGCTTAGCAACTTATTTTTAGAATCTTTTGTAAAAAATTAGTACAATTTAGTCGTTATAATTTTCATTCTTCATAAAAGCTCTCCAAAATAATCGTGTACAGTTGTAAATGAAAGAACTCCCAAGGTTATAACAGAAACTAATTTTTCCATGGCAATTTTTTTTAATAAGTAATCGCTTTTAAAATTCTGGCAATTTTAGGATTTGTAAGTTATATTTGTTTTTATTATTTATAAGTTTGAATAGGTTTGAAAGGATCTCGTCTAATTTTGATGAATTTCAGGAATGTAAGTTTTTGAACTCTTTTTTTTTTTTTTTTTTTTGGTTCATCATAATACCAATTATTAATTCACACATACCAATTACATAATAATACTTGGCAGATTATGCCTCTTAACCAAGCATGATTGTTGTTAAGTTCATATTGACTTTAGGATATCAAGACGAAATGAAAGTCTTACAACAGCGTATACAGAACCAAGAAAATACACAGTGCTCTACGTTAACAAATGCCAATAAATACAACTACTTAACTGAATGGTAGGTTGGAAACATATTTTAAATTACATTTTTTTAAATTTTAACAAGAGGATATTTTATAAGTCAAAATGAAGAATGAATATTTTTCAAATTACTTTATAATTTAAGATAGTATATTTTTACTGGTGGTATTTTACTTTATTAAAATGTACAAAATAGTAAACAACTACCCTACCAAATGTCACTCCTTCAACACCATAGCCTTAAGTAAGATATCATAGATTTTACCTGCCTACATAACTGACATCCACTCCACAGTTTATTATTGAGAGCTCTTTCCTGTTCATGAAGTGAGGCATAAACCCCGACTTTAAACGCCACAATAAAAATCAACCCCCCTACCCCTTAATGAGTGGCCCGCTCAGTGGCGTTGACTGCTGCCAAAAACAGTGATGGGACAAGTGATTTATGTTCGCATAATGCTTTTGGCGGCAGTGATTTATTTGCATACAATAAATGCGTAATCAAAAGGGCACTGGAGGGACTATCTAAGGGTTACACAATCGAAAAGATTTTTAATTTTAACTATTATATTCTAACTGATGATATTTTACAATTTCCTTGGACAATTTAGCTAACAAAGTTTCCATTTAAATGTTAAAATATATTTGATTCAAGCAATATAAGACGATTACAAACTTAATGGATTTGATCGAATTGATTGTAATATTTCACTTGTTAGTTTGCAATTGGCAGCTAGAATTGGTGAGCTTTAAATAAGTATAGCTATATTGTTATAATCATACGTTTACGAATCATTTACAAAAAATTAGTTTAACTTAAGAAAGCTAGTTGGCTTGAATATAATTTTATTTCTAAACTAGTTTGTTCCAAATTGTTTAATCTGCAACATAACCAGCAGTAATATTTTTTAAGATAACTTTTCTTCCTACTGCAGATAAATTTCTGACTAAGTATAACTTAGTGCCAAACTAGATTGTTAAAAACATCTTTAACATATTACAAGTGCAAAAATTTATTCAAATTGTGCATTGACGATTAAATTTTAAACTGACCAACCATCTTTGAAATTAAAATTCTTCTTATTTAAAATTATAAATATTAAAAAAAGACTTCACCATTCTTTATGTCACCTGTTTAAAATATATATTAATAAGAATATACCTTCAATCAATTGAGCAATATCATACACAATACGATATATATATATATATATATATATATATATATATATATATATATATATATATTGCAAAAAATCACGCTTTTAAAATTTTAAGTTTTCACCGAAAATGAGAATTCTTTCAATTTTTATTCTGCCCCCTTACTTTCTGAAGAAGCAAATGTCTTTAAAAATCATATCCAAATATGATGGATCACTTTCCCATTCAAATCAGCACTCACTTGGCGACTTTCGAATAAAAAGTAACTTTTCTTGATAAGAAACAAAACATAAAAATGGCGAAATACTTGAAAAAAACTTTCCACTTTTCTGAGTCAGCTCACAAACTTTTTTAATTTCTTTAGACAGTTCTTTTATTTTTATGTATACACTTTTTATCCTCTTTGTTTAAGATATTTTGAGCAGCACGAAACTTAAGAAGTGTTTAGGTATTTTTTCTCTGTTATACAGGGTTTTTGTTTTATTTTCAATTCAGCGTCAACTTGTCGATACGATTGTATACAGAAAAAAAGGTTATAGTTGAGAACTGAAACATGACTACTTTAAAGTTATAAAAATGTTATATTTTAATTTTAATATATTTTACTGGTAATAAATGTTTTTTTAAATAGTTCTAAATTTTTATTGAGTGAACATTTTGTCACATTAGACAAATTATGTAAAAATTCACTGTTATCAGAGTTGGGGAAAAAAACAGGTTAAAAAAAAACCTGTTTTTGTTTTGTTTAAACTAAGTTTTTTTTTTGGTTTAATCCGGGGTTTTTTAAAAATTCTTTTCTAATTACATGGATACATATTTTAAATAAAATTTGAATAGTTAATAATTTGACTAGAATAGTTAATGTTCAAGTAATAATTAAGATTCTTTCTGAAAATAATTTGAACTAAGTAAATAAACAATTGTTGCTACTTATGTGGACATTCAAATCATATTAAATTTTAATATTTTATTTAGAGATACTATTCTTTAAATTCAATGTATACAGTATGATTCGATGATACAATATGATAATTGTTTACAACGTAATGCATAAAATACTGCTCTTAGATTAATCAGTAATGGTGATAGCTCAAAATAATATATTTAAGGTTTAGAAATAAGCTGTTAAAGCACAAAACCTATATTTCAGAAACACATTTAAAATGTAGCCTATAATTTAAGTTTAATTGATAATTTTTGAATAATTATAAAAAATTAATATATCTATTAGATTAATATAAAAACTTGCTTTTCAATAGTCTTTAATTACAAGATTTATTTAAAAATAAATTATAACTTATTCTATTCGTATAATTTTTTATTTACAAAATCACTCAGTCACGTTATAGTACCAAAAATGTATAATTCATTTAGTGAATTATTTTCTTAAAAAATAATAGAAAAAAAACTAGATTCTTATTTCTTTATTCCCCTCCGTTTACAAAATATAATGTTTAACAGCTAGGATTTAACATTTTGAAGAAAAAAAACAAGTTTTGTGGCTTTTTCTAAACCCAATCTGTTAAGAAACAATTGTACAACTCCAAAAGAAGAAAAAATTGTTTCAACATTTGCTGTAATTGCTTTTGCAGAAAGAATTATTTAAACTTTCTTCAATAGATCAGCTTTGAACTTTTTATATCATTTTCTTTCATTCGCCATTATTCTGTAACTATTACATTTTCAATACATTCCTTTTGAAAAAAAAAAAATCTTTGAAATGGAAAAAAGGAACTTGATTTGAATGAAACCTTAGAAATCCACTGAAGGGAGTGACTTTAAATACCGTCAACCAAATAAGCATACATAACTGTGTAGAGGCTACGATTTATGCTTACAAAAGCAAACAATTATTTCATAAACACACATTGTAAATTTCTAAATTCAATTGCATCATTCTTTTCGTTCCAAAGGGTTAACTTAAAAACATTCTATCTTGCAATTTGAAAACATTGTTTCGATCAATAATAAATTTTGTTCAATGTAATGAAAGTAAAATAAGAATTTCTAAAAGATTTAATTCTTATTCGTTTGACGCAAAGCGATTTAGTCTTTTAAAGGTTTATTGAATATCTAAAAAGTGTTTTGGACTGTACAAATAAAAGGTTTCTTGAGCAGGTTTTATACTAGTTATCTAGTCCACAGTTATATACTGGGAAGCCATCGACGGCAAGCCACTGGCAAGCCTTCGACGAAAACGCATCAGGAAATAACTTTTAAGTGAGTCAAAAACAACTTTAAGTGTGACATATTTATTCCCTGGGAAGTATGTACATTGTACAGTACAGTGGTTCCCAAAAGTGTTCGTACAGTTTAAAAATTGGTTGAAAGAGTGCCGCAGGCTAGAACTGATGTAGGATATTAATTTAATTTTTTAATAGAATTTGTACTTTATTCTGAAATAAAATTTGGATTTAAATATTTTCCAAGAAGCATTGAATCGTTTTACTTTTATAGAAATATAAATTCTTAGACTTAGAGAAAAAACATCACATAGTTTTTATATATTTTTTAAGAAAATTTTTGTGCAACAAAACATTTTCTTACAAAGTCATTTACTAAAATTAATAACTGAAGCTTTTTTTCAAAAAATATTATCACTTAGCGATATTTAAAAATTTATTTGTCAAAAATACTTACTTTCTCATTTAATCACTAAAGTCAAAAGACTGTTCCTGGAGCCATTTTGTAGCAACTTTCGACTTGTTCTCTAAAACAACAACGCAAATTTAAAATATATAAACCCAAGTTTTTCATCAGTAAGTACACAATATTCATTCAAATAAGTTAATTAACTTTTATTTCATTACTCTTCTTTGTAAATGTGTAATTATGCATGGATGGTTGAAGAATATGCTCATCGAGATCACGGAATTGCCATCTGCTTTATTTCCTGATGTACCTCAAACAGTCTATCTATTCTAATACAGTCTATTTACTTTTAATATAAAGAGCATCCTAAAATTCTAAGACACCTTTTGAATTCACTGAATTGAAAAAACTGAAGACGATAGAAATGTACATGTACCGTTTCTAGAATATACATTATAAAATTATACCTCAGAAACCAGTGACTTGTATCGCTTTAATGTCCAAAAATAATTACAAAATTGTTAATTACGTTTGTTAATTGAAATCCCCCCCCCCCCCCCATAAAAAAAAAAAAGGTCTGAACGTGTTACAAAATTATAATTTTAAAAACCATAGCAGCGCAACAACATGGCAGAGTCTGAAAACAAAATATACAGACAACACTTGATAACATTTAAAGTTTTTGTAACATTTTCAAACCATTTTTTCAGTTTTCCAACAGCGTCTTCTGTTGATGAAAATTTCTTTATAATTTTGGGGGAAATTCCCTGATTTTCCAAATAGAATGCAGTAAATAGTAAATTTCCATTACTCTCCGTTTTTTTTATTCATATTTCAGTTGTGTTACTCATTTTTGGGACACATGTACGTATAAATAATCTATAGCTAAACTTGGGTTAGGTATTCGTAAATTTAAATATTTTAGACTTAACCGTTCTATACTTGGTATAGTAGGATTCCTTTGAGAAGATATACGCTTTGGTTAATGGAGTACAACATTAATTTGGAAACCTTACGTAACTTTGAAGGCAGAATTCTGAAAAATCCCTATCTAAATACGTTAATTGCAATGTTTACCCGTAAGAATCAATCCGCGCTTATTTTCTCACCAAATCAAGAAGCGACATTTTTGCAAAATTCGCAAAAACACTGACATCTTTGCTCCGACTTTAATTCGGCTAATTGTGTTTCTGCTCGAGAAAACTCAATTCCCTGAGGTTTCACTGCAAAAGGTTTAAGTGAATTTAGGACCGGAAAACGTGAACTGTTCTTAGTCTCTTTGCTTAATGACCGAGGGACAAAAGATCCTTTAAAACAAACAGACATAATTGCACGTGATTTCCTATCTTTGCATAAGATGTACGGATTAATGAAGCGTTAAATGACAGAGAATGCTTCATTGAACTTTCAAAGTAAGCCCATCCAATTAATGGTTGTACGTGATCTTTGCTGCTTTTTGTAAAGAATTTCTTTGTATTCAGTTAGACGATACTCGCTTCTTGGTGTAATTGATGTTTTTAGTATTCAAAAATATTTTAATTGTTTATGTTACTAAAATTTTGAATTTTATGCTACTTGCCAATTTTTCTTCAAAAGCATGAGGCTAGATCAGTTTTGATTACATTATAACAAATGAGTTGCTCCGTTCGACAAGGGCAAATACGCTAGTCCCTTCATTTTCTTATTTTCAAAAGAAAGTAGAGGTCGGCGATATATCGATACGACGATATTTTTTTTTAAATATCGATACAAGTTACCAATATATCGATATTTTCAAACATTTTTAGTTTTTTGATGATCGTTTTTTAGTTCCATGTGTTTTTTCGATTTTCTTTATTCCCTTTTCAAAAACTTCAAACTAAAGTTTGGACATGGCTGAGAAGCAGTTAAAATGGCACCATAACCAAAAAGAAAATATAATGTAATGGAAAGATGAGACCATTTATTAGTAGTCATAAATATAGCGCCTTTTCTGCTGCCAACCGGAAGAGAATTGCCTAGAATTTGCATAAAATTTTAAATATTAAAAACATCTCTATCAGCAAAATATGCGGTAAACTACTTTTCAAAATTTCTTCTTTAAAAATAAATGTAAATTTATGCATTGACATCCAAATGTATTTTATTTATTCTGATTGATAATATAATTTATTTATTAAAATAATTTTTATAATTTATTTAATAATTTTTTTTTATAATTTATTTTATAAAACAATGTTTATATATTATTTATTAAAACAATATTTATAATTTATTTATTAAAAATTTTTTATAAATTATTTATTAAAACAATTTTGGCATGAATTCATGAAAAGTAGAAATTTGCCCCGAAAAACTTCGTTTCTGGCAAAATTGAAAATCAAATAAAAAAATTTTAAATTATGTATTGATATATCGATATTTTATTCATATATTTTTCAATGCAACGATATAGTATCGATATTTATTTTGATCGATATTTCCGACCTCTAATTGAAAGCCTTGATATTAAAGAGCTATGGAATACAACAAGATGGTTAATTCACCCTTTATGTTTGAAGTTTTGGCATGTAGAACTTGGGCGCTAACGTTATGAGAAACGGCAAAACTTTTCTTTGATGTTTGAAATACAGTTTTGACGGATTCGCCCTGGTCGCATGGAACGCCTCAAATAGTAGCATGTATTCTCCCAATGATCTCAGCATAGAAACATTATTTTCCAGTAAACTGAAACGAAGAACTTGATTTTTTGTTTACTTTATTGACATTTAAACTACCTTCATCTTCCCTTCTCTCACAACTAACTTAGAGAGTAAGAACGATTATAAAATCTACAGTTTTAATTCCGATCCAGATGACATTTTGCCTTGTTGATCAAAGCAAATTAAATATTCCTAGGTGCTTCACCTTTCCAGTTTAATTCTCTTCCCTCTTCACCCTTTAAGAAGCTTTATAATAACTTGAGACCATATTAGGACAAAAACTGTTGTATTCCGATATTGTAAGTAAGGTGCTGATATCGAAGATAATTTGATTTATGATTTATTCTGAACCAATTGGAACGATATTTTGTCTATGGGTATCTTCATTTATTCAAGTTAATGGGAACACATTTTAATTCCGATGTTATGCTAAGGTTATGGAATCCTGGATAAAGAGAGTATGTTCATAACTTGCAATTGAATAATTCAATTTGAACCGAGTTGCCCTGTCTACATCTGATTGAGACCAAAAAAAGTCTGGGCATTTTAACTAAGCAATGATATAAACACAATAATTAGAGAAAACTATGGAAATATATACAATTTTTTTAAAATAGAATTAGATTTGTCAGTAATCTAACTTCACATCCAAATTATGTCTACCAATCACATAAATATATTGTGAGTATTCTTTGAAACGATGGTCGTTATTTCTAGTATTTTTAAAGTATTTTTTGTGAAGGTTATGTTGTAAATTGATATCGCAAGATGTGCTATTTTTCGAATTTTTTTTGTTTGAAATCCAGAAATTGAAATAAAAGAAATACATTCAAAGACACTCACCTACTTTTGCTATGTTTGTATTGCATTATTACAATTGTAAGCAAACGCATCAAACAGCACATCATTCATAAAAACGCATACTTTCTTTCAAGAAAACCAATGTAGTATTTTATGATGTAACTTAGTTGTTAGATATCACATTAAACATATTCCTTTATTTAAACAGCTTGAAACACTTTAAGTTATTTTTATTTTATTTCCATCAAAATTTTAAACCCGATGAAGAGATATTCTGAAATTTAAGGCTAGTTTTGAAACTTATAACAATGTTTTTAAAACTATAGTTAAAAAACGTAAACACCACTTTTTTTTTAATATATTTAAATGTAAATTAACCCTAATGTTCAAATACTACACGTAGCAATAATCAAAAACTAATAACCAATCCTCTAAGTAATCGGTTCTCAAAAATAATCTCCATTAATTAATTATAAAATTTTATAGGCTGTGCGATTCGTTGTACGCCAGAAAGGACCATCCCGCAGTTTTTATTTTCTAAGTGAAAGCTGTTTCTATCCCGTTTTGCATGAATGGTTTTAACACTACGGGGTAGAAACAGTCTTCGCCTAGAAAATTAATGATTGTGGGATGGTCTGTTTAACGCTTAACAAATCATATAATACATAGGAAATCAAATATCTATTAATGTAGACATTGCTCTTATTTATTTATGTACGAAAAATTATTTTTAAGGATGTTCTAAACATAATAACAACTCTTTAGTTTATATACTCTAATTCCGATAGAATTTTAAGCAATGTTACATTTTAGTAAATCTTTTATGATGACAATTTATTCTGAAAGTAAATCTAATAATAAAGGGCAAATGAAGTACTCCGCCTAACTAATTAGTAATTAAGTATAAAAGGCACCCATCAATATTTAGCTGTAATTCTACTTTAAACTGAAATAACAAACAAGTAAAAATGAATGAGGGATTATTTCAAACAAAGTAAAAATGTTCGCAATTTGAGTATACTCATAGTCTTTTAAATATTTAATAGTTTCACTGAGCGCCATTTTTCGAAAAATGTATTTGCTCCTTCGCAATTCGCACAACAGTTTCCATAATAACATCGAAATTAACAATAAAATATAAATAAACCGTTTTAACTGCTAATTAGCAAACAATTTTTATCTTTTAAATTCTTATAAAACGGAATTTAATTGAAATTGATATTCTAAACGCGTTTTGCTTCAATTAAAAAATTTTCAAGAAAAATGCTTTCGAAATTATCAAAGCTTTAATAGCTAAAGCAATATTCTTTATCTTCACTTCATTTGAAATAGATAATCATCGTTATTAATAATAATCATCATCATAAAATAAGCCTGCTAATATAATTACCTGAAACGTTATTGCTTACGATGGAACCCTAAACTTTTTAAGAACGCACTATCCAATCTCAATCTTCAACTGAAGTTAATAATAGCAACAATAATACTATGTGAAAAAAAAAAATATCACAACTAATTCCATTTCGTCCAAACGAAAAATTCTTGAACATAAGCATGCATTTGAAGAATAAAATTACATTGTTATCCAGATGGAATTCCACAATTCGATTAGTTTCTCAGACGATAATGGCATAATACGATTAATATGCACTTGTTAACTGATAAAAGCATACAACTCAACTCAATTCGAGTTTGGATATATTATTAAAAAAAAAATGGAACAGAGCAACACCAGAAAAATAATGCCCAGAAACAAATATTTTTAATATCTTATTGTTCAATTATATTTAAGGGAGCTCGTCGCTCGTCTCCAAATTGCTTCTAGCCGTACAGTTCGTGCTTTTTTTGTATGATGAAATAGTAGAACGAGTGAATGTATTTTAATAGTGGAATATTTTAAATGGGAATATTTATTCAGTATGTGTTATAAATGAAAGAATTGCGTTGTAAATTTGTGGTTTTTTTACATTATTTTTCTAATTTCTAAATTGATGATTTGAAAATAAGTTTAAAAAGAAAAATTCAAGAATAATTTCCGTTTTATTTATATTCTACCGATTTTTTACTTGTTATAGTAAATGACTTGGACTGAAGATTTTAGGACGTAAGATATGCTACCGTCCAAATTAAAGAAGGCAGCATCTGTCTCTATTATTAGACTCTAAGTAATGTAGGTTTTGAAAACCTTGCAGTATTTAACAAGACTTTGTAGCTTTTAAAAAAACCTAACTTTGAAATTTTCCAATTTTTAAAAAAAAATAATTTAAATCTCCAAAAACTATGTAGTTAAAAATGCATTCTTTATTTAATATGCTGCCTACTCTAAAAATTAGATTCTGTTGGTTTGTCGGGGAAATTTTTATTTTTATAGGCATACTCTTTTTCTTATTTATTGATCCATAAAAACACCAGTAAATTTATAACTAGCAAAAGAATATGATGGAAAAATTTCTCTACCTGTTGCTTGTTCTGTGAATTATTTTACAATAAATAACATATTCTCGATAGAGAGAATGTGTGTTATCAGCACCCGTGCGTCAAATGATCGATACTTACTAGAGCTTCGGTGAGGTGTAGGTAATATAAAAAAAATAAAAAGTATGACATATTGACGATACCGTTGTATATACAAAGCAAATAATTAAGCAGCTTAATTTTAAAATAGGTATATATTCTTCAAGCACACACTATTTGCTTTACGTATGTATGTATTTCAAAATCTCACTTGAATATCACTTAACTGTAATACATTTTTTAATCAAGTTTAAAACGTGATGCCGAAAATAGAATCCTACTAAACTTAATTAGATATAATTCAATTTAGATTTAAATTTTCAGTAAATAATCATGTGTATACTCAAGACAATTTACAACGAAATCCAAAGATATATGTATAATCAAAAGATGTAAGTACTTACTTAAACTTTCCTCATACAATTGGTCTAGAATTCTAAATTCTGTATGTGTCAATAGAAGGAAACACATTTTTTAAATCTATACCCACCAAACGATAGAAGCTATGGTCTATGCAAAAGAATTCACAAAATTGTATTCTAGATGAAGATAAAGCAACATATCCCAATCCAAAAAATAGAAGTTCTAAAACACCCCGAAATCCTTTTCTCTCGTAGATTCTTTCCCTAGAATTACCCCATTCTTCAAGCAATGTTTATCTATCACATCTACCTGTGGATATCCTACAACCATCAGAACCACGACACTAAATTGAATTTATATGCGTCCTATTCACTCCACTTCGCATCTCAGTGACCCAGAAACGACAAACACATAACTCAGTTTTCCTGGACAATGACCATACTAGATCCTTTCGCTGTCTTCCAGAAGGACTTTTACTTATGCGGCTCTTAGCCTAAAACAGAAGCAATGAGGTAATTTTTTTTTCTCCTTGTGCAAGATCAAAGGAATCACGTAGATAGCTGACTGCGACACATATTTAACCCTGGTATTGTTAGGGGTAGGGGTGGGGTTGTACTAGGATGGGATTCAAGCCTCCCCCTCCTCCCCTAGACTATCCTTTTGATTCCTTCAGCTGAGTCGTTCGAACCGAATGCTTTTATGTCCTGACATCCTTGCTCGCATGAATTATGTATGGGCTGTTAGATGATGCGGATGCTTGACAGATAAGCCTGAATGGGATGAGTCGGGATAGGAATGAGGACATTTTTGGTCACTGGGTTTTTGGGAGTGATTTATGTTTTGGAGACGTGTAGTGGAAGGCCCTGCAGGAAAAGTTACTCGTGGTTTGAGATACTTTAATAGTGATTGTTATCGTTTTCGGACACTGTAAGAAAAGTTGCAGATGGTTCGGTACATTTTACTAGTGATCGTTATCGTTTCCTGACTTAGTAAGAAAAGATACAGGTGGTTTGGGATACTTTGATTAATGATTGTAATCATTTTTACCGTCATATACATGTATGAAATATTTTTAGAACCCTGTTAAAGTACTTTAAAATATTTAAAAAATATTAAATCTGGAATTACACGCAACTACAATTATTGAAGTTAATTAGCCAAAATTTGAAGAATAAAGATCTTGGATCATAAATCAATTCTCTAGTGCTTGCCTGAGGGGTTGGCTATCACTACTTCATCTCAGGTAGTTTCTAATGAGGAATAAGAAAAGGAAAAGAGAATAAGTCGCTGAGCGCTTGCCTGAGCAAATAACAAGTAGGAGGGGAGGGGAGAGCAGGCTAAGCAGAAACTTGTTCTAAAATGAACCTATTTTTTTGAGTTAATCGATAAAAAAAAATATTGGTCAGGATATATTTCTCTATGTTTCACTAGCACTACTTTTTGGATAAATACTGTAACTTTAAATTTTGTTTGCGAATTAACTCTCTAACTCTAAATTCGAAACTAAAATAAATTAAATGCACTATTTTTTTGTCAAAAAAAACGTATGTTTTGATGCAATGTTTTGTCCGTTTTTTTGCACTAGAAAAGGTGGTTAGGTGTATGAAGCAGAAAAATATGCTCCTCTTAAATATCAGTTTTACAAACAAAATACTGTTTGAAGAGTTTAATAAAGGAACGAGCGAACAAACAGATGAATTAATGAATAAACGAATGGATAAGTGATGATTTTTATTTTAATCCTTCCGTTGAAAATATTGTATTTCTAGTCAATACAGTATTTTTAATTTTGTATCAGATGATTTAGCATTACTCTTGCATCTTCATCTGTAACCAAGCTTCAGAATTAACCACTGAGAAAACAAACGATAGCCAGTTATTGGGAATACGTCGTTGTTTATTTTTAAACAACGCAAAAGAAAGATTTAACACTTTCAAGACTAGTGATTACAAATGATAATTTATATTTTAAAGTTTAATTTCTGCCTTTTCATTATTTCTATCTTAAATATTTTTTTTTTTATTATTAAACATTTTTAAAGTATCGTTTCCATTGGTAAAACATATTTTGTTCATTTCAATGTAAAACATTTGCGGGAGAGAAACACAGCATCCAAGTATTTTCGATACAGAAAATTTTAATTACATTTCTACAAAATCTTTTGATGCAGAATAGGGTCAAATAGTACAAAATCACGCCCTGATAAATTGCTCCTACTGACCAGTGAAGAAGTTATTTTTTATGTTCTGCAGAAGAGTCAGTATTTTAATATTAAAATAAATACGCTTGGAATGATTAAATGTTTCTGTTGTGAGTCTATTTGTTTTATGTTTGGTAAGTTACGAAATGTGTTAAAAAAGTACTTTTTAAAATAATCAAGTAAAATAATCAAGTAATATAAACTGACGTGAATAGAGACACGACCACCACCAGAAAAATGAGTGTCCTCTGCTCTGGTTATTGAAAAGTGCACAAAAAAATAAAAAAGATCAAACTGTATTATTCACAGAAACAAATGTCTAGGCTGTAATTAAATTGAAAACACTTAATTAGAGCAAACAATTAATGCAAATACATTAATTATCATTTCATTTACAAAAACTATTATTCGCTTGCACCTTTCTGAAAATAATTTTTTTAGTGCCCATGATTACAGATTTGTAATTGTAACACTTTATAATGCTTTTATACAGTATTCCAATTCTTAAGAATGTATTAATCAGTTTAAAAGTGCAAAAGTGCAAACAAATTTCTCATAAAACATAAAACAATTGATTATCTCATGCTAAATATTTGATTAGTTGAGGCTCTATCCGCTAAAGCTCTACGTATCCTCAATGGTTTACCTTTCGAACAAAACTATATCTACTTCACAGATAGACATCTTCAGAATACGAAATTCGCTTAAAAAATGTTTTAATATTTAGAAAATAACAAATTTTAATTACCTCGTATTCATTTGCAAATTTCGCATGTGCCACAAAAGAATTCTTTCTTTTGTATCCCACGGAATGAAGAAACTTCCTGCATATAATCAATATCGTGCTCTTCAACAACAACACTTCCATTACAAGATAGGCTGCTGCTACGGTATCGTCAGGCATTTCACATTTTAAAACTTTTATCTACATTCTCATTTATTCGTTGAGTTTTTTATTTATTTTTTATTTTTTTACAATGAAATGGCAGCACGATTAATATTAGATTCAATTTTACAGCAATTGTTGATTCCGATACGTACAAGAGCAGCCGGTGTTTCTGATTCTGGACGGGAATAAGAAAATTATATAAATAGATTGACCAAAGATGGTTCCCAGTCCATAGTTTTGTATTTGAAGTATATGTCGGGATAAAGATAGCAAAAGGGAGTTTTTCAGTGTTTACAATGGGAGGGCGGGTGTGACTTTCCCTAGTTTTTATTCTCTTTCGTGCAAGTTCAGAAACTATTTTTTATACAGAATTTTATGGTTTTACTGTCAAAGATTAGATGAGAATATATAAGTGTAATAATATATTAAAGTTTGTGCAACATTCAGGTTTCTCTTACTGGAATTAATTCGTACTAGAAATTTTCTAACAGGTTTAATGAAAACTGAAACAAGTAACCTCAAAAAATTTATTGATGTCAATTACTAAATTTTAATCTGTTACATTTTTAAATAGAGTCTCATACTATTATAAATATAAAATTAAGTTTAAAAAATAGTTTAAGAAATAATACGAAAAAATATAAATCTTTTAAAATGTATTTGATACACAGATATTTTTTATTATCAATCACAAATGTTAAAACAAAAATTTTACATAAATATTCATTAATTTTTAAATCCTTTATATTTACTTCGATTTTGTTTGGTTGTTTGTGGTTGACAGGCAACATTTTTGGAGATCTAATTAAAACCAAGCAAGCTTAAACTTTGCAGATAGAATTGCTTTCGATAACAAAGCATTCTATCAAGTTTTGGGAATCTCACTGAAAGGTGTCTCTGTAAACGTTTGGCAGATTAAAAGCTGTATAGCAATGTATGGAGGAAAAATATGGCATTGCATATAAATCATTTATAGCAAAAACTATGTTGTTATATATTAGTTTTACGACGTCTAAAATAAAACGCTAATTATTAGACTGTCAAAGAACAAACAAAATCAAAATAGATTTTCTTGCAATGGCGGTTATAGCGAGAAGCGGAGGGGTCGATCGTCATTCAAAGTTAAATAGCGGGGGAAAAAAAGACGACACAAAATATTCTATGTGTTGGTTATTATGACCCTAATAAACATAAGACTACCACTGGCATACAAAACTTACACAGATATTAAATTATTTAATTTATAAATATAATAAGTGAATGAGCATTTGGACCAAACGGTATAGTGGTTAGCGTGCTAGCTTCTAGACCGCGTGGTTGCGGGTTCGAGTCCCGTGTTAGGCATGGGTGTTTGTAAATGTATGTTGGTTTGTCTAATGACGAATGTTTCGACGCATTATAGCCCTCGTGTTGTTGACGGCGCCAGATAATCTGAAAACAACCAACCGAATGAGCATTTGAGAGATTTGAATTAAAAATAAAACCAATGTACTGTATTATTTTTACCGCTCAGGATTTAAAAGCGTTCTTCTATCAGGCTATTGATGCAGTCAATCAAGATTCAATGAATCCGTACCGAACATCTGTGATGAATGTTCTCTTCCAGCAAATTGGAGAAGAAAAAGTCGATTACAAAACAAGACAACAAAGTGCTCTCTAAAATATATTAGACACAATTGGTTTAACTCTTTGGTGATTATGGAACATGGAAGTAGATGTGTGTTAAAAGTGTACTTCATGGAAAATATGAAGTTTGGTATGAGTTTTTCAAGAACGTTGCAGTAAAAGACGCGCAGAAGTTTTAGAATTCTTGGAGAAATGTGATTCAGATGTTTACCCACGATTCTACTAGCTTTTCGTCTTTTAGGCTACATTCCCATGTTGCTTCAACAGAACATCGTTATGAGTCGTTGAAGCTTCTTCTTGACTTTGAGAGCTGGCGACAAAGATACTTTCAAGACTAGCATCATAGTCATAGAGACAGCAACTTTCGGTCCTTTAATTTTTTTTTTGGTAAAACATACTTTTACAATTGCATTTACGGCCTAAGGGAGACTCCAGAAATATTTCCTAACCTATGAATTGACGACTTTCGTATCTTAACAGTCGTCTTTCAAACGAGCACTTTGTAGTCTCTGCTATGAATGTTACGATAAAACTGATGAATATACAGGGTGTCTATAAAAGGTTGGACACATTTTGATGTTGAATAATTCATAAAATAATGAAGACTAATTTAAATTGATAACACTAATGGTTATATAGACTCCAAAATTTTTATGGCCCTTGTCAATGGACTTCGCATGCTTTATGATTATCTTGATATATTATAATGAAACTATTTATAAATATTATAATTTTAATAAATGTCTTGACCTGAGATATAACTATTTTACCAAATAATAGTAACTTGGTAATTGCCCTTAAGTGTGATTTTTCAATTTAAATGCCAAGCAAGAATTTAAAAAAAAAAATTATACTCTAAATGATAGATAGTTTCATCATTGGAAAAACTGTTCATCTACTTACATATTTAGATTCCAAACGTCAAATCGCTAGCAGAGAGATAAATTCAGCAGTTTATTTTTTTAAATTGCTGTCTTAATAATTTAGAGTCTTACAAAATTTCAGGAGTTTACTTTTTTAAATGTTCATTCATAACTGTCTAATTTCCATGATCGTAGAAAAAGGAGAATGAGGCAGAAACGACAATCCACTTATCAAGGATCATCATATTTTCCAGTTGAACTTTGATGATTAATACTGTTAAATTACTACTATTTTATTATATAAGGCGTAGCTATTCAATTTCTTACATGTGGTAACTTACTATCATTAACAATACAATAAAACATGAATTGTATGGACATCATGTATTATTTAGTTTAAATATAGGAAATATATTTCTTAAGAAAGAACATTTCCCAGTTTGATTTTACAGAACAGAATAGCTCAAGTGATCAAGCTGAAAAAGATTTTGAGTAAAAATGGTTTACTAAATAGCATGAGATAATATCCATATAGTTTATAAATACTTTAGTAGGTAGACAAAATTATTTCGCCTAAACCGAATTAAATTTCAGTTAGGTACTTAGGTGATAAACTAGTTTAACCGAGTAACTAGTTCGTTTTGGTTCGCTTGGGATGAATTGGTTGGTCTTAGGTCTCTTATTTTACAAACTTCTTCGCTCCCATGTACTGAATGTAATCTAAGTTTTACTGATTATTCGGTTGACATACAGCACATTATGTGAGAAACCGATGTATTTCATAGAATTTAGTACTTTTATTATTCAACCATTTCCTAGTTAATTAGGAAACAGTCTACAAGACTATAACGCACCAAATGCAATATTCATTATGCACGAATATATTTATATATAAAATTTTCCCAATTAAAAATATTGGTATTATTTCGTTTTAATGCGGCCTTAGTAATCTGACCTCCAAGTTTTCTAAATATGTTTTTTTTAGGTCGATTCTAACTGCTGATATGTTTTTTTTCTTCTTAATTTTGTGGGCGATTGTAGATGCATTATGCAAAAGACACTGACTGACATGTGCTTTGTCGGTTCATTTTATTTTGGTAAAAAAAAAAGTTGTTTGCAATACCTAGATTTTGAACTGAGAACTTTAAATTATCATTCAAAATATTCAAAGACAGTTCAAGATTCATTATTACATCAATAAACACCGAATTATCATATTCTGATGCTGGCATGCCCCCCACCCAATGACACCTACAGCGCTATGCTTTACTGTTCCCATGGGGGCCGCCAGGAAGACGTAAGGGTGTTAATTTCCACCCACCTGGATTATGAAAATTAAAATCTTTCAAAACTCTAAACATAAAAAAATCCTTTAACTATATTATTTTCGATGTAACGTGCCCCACAACATAACGAATAGAGCATAAATTTACTTTATTGTAATATAAATTTTGTTTGTTAAAGTAAGATATTTTTAAAAAATTTAATCGCTCTTAGTCAATCTGAAATTTTCTACTTCCCTTTTAAATAAAAAAATTGAATCTTCCATTCCAAACATTGACTCGAGTATTGTGACAGTTCTTTATACTTGGCATATTTTTAGTATTTCCTGAATTGGATTTTTTTTTTATTGTGAGAATGAATCAGTTGTATCTTTTTCGGTGACATCTGCTATATTAGAAAATAAAGTATGTGAAAAGTATATGTTAGCACAGTTACACCTAAAGAGCTTAGGGAAATAAAGGGGGAATGAAGTACTAAATAATTGAGTAGTAGGATGATCTTTATTTACGGTCGTTAATTTTCAGATGTATATTGCTTTTGGAAAGGATCGAGATTCTGAATTTTATTTTAAAAACCGTTGAGAACTTTGTAAGGTTGTACCACGTATTTAATGACATGACTTTACATGACCAGATTTAAAGAGAGTAAACAGTAAAACCAAAAAAAAAAAAAATTCCTTCAGCACGGATTTAATACGACAATTTTTCCGATTCAGACTCTCGAGCGTTTTCTCGATTTTAATACACCTCTAGTTTAATTTTAGTTCAATATCCCGTCACAAATATACTGGCATGAAATTGTTAAACGCCAAGAAATAATTACTTCGGAAAACAGAAGTAAGCTTTTATTTTGACACATCAATATATATATATATATATATATATATATATATATATATATATATATATATATATATATATATATATATATTCCGATTTCAATACTTATCCATGTAAATATGTTCTAAATTTATATTGTTTGCAATTTACAGAGCAAAAATATTTTTTCTACAATGACATCCAAAGTACACTTTAGTTGCATCAATATTGATTCAGTTTTTGAACCAATAGCAGTTAATTTATTGTGACTTTTAGTTTCAAAATTATTAAGTTTAATTAAAATGTTTTAGATTTTAAATAATTCTTCCTTCAATTGCAATTTTGAAAAAAATTATCAAATAATTAATTTATGTCGTCATATACGATCGATGAAAAGTTGACTAACACTCAATAACAAGGATCTATCCCCCCCCCCCCACAGAAAATAATCCTGCCGGCGCCCATGACTGTTCCAACCAAGTTCTTGGGATTCATAATTTTTCTTCGCTGCACAATTTTGCGTCTATCAATACCAAAAATGTTAAATTTACTTACCCCTGCAAATAAGACACGATTCCAGTGCGTTTCTTACTTATTTATCATTGCCATTGCAAAAGAAAGTCTTACCTTTCTAATTTTAGTTTTTACGAAAATCTTTCTTCGGGCATAACGCCCATTTAGTCCAGCTGATAAAAGTAATCTTCGAACATTTTCAGGTGTTTTTTTCAGTAGTTTCAGAACTTATTTAATAAAATACCTACACAAATAAATATTCCATTAAAGAAAAAGTATCAGAAACAGAAACATATTACTTAAATAATTTAAAATATAGGCTTGAATTAAGGTTTGTTTTTCCTATTGGTTTGATATCTGCCATATTATTCTAGATTTCTTTTAATCCTTTTACTGAATCTTACCTTAAATTTATTAACTATTTAATTCATATTCGCCTTGAATAAAATTTTTGGAGACTTTCAATTGCATAAAAAAAAAATCAGTCTTTCTGGAGCACACTGTACATTTACCATGGAGAGAAATTTAGTTTTTAAATGATTGAAAATAGCAACTTCCCATCACAAATTGTAGGTAGTTGTTTTAATTGATGATCCGTAAGATCATCAATTACTTAACATTTTTTAAATAATTTTATATATACCATTTTTAAGATTTAAAAATATTGGTAACTATTTATAGCAAAAAAAAAAAGAAAACTACACACACACTCTCTCTTTATATTTTTGTATTTACAGGTTGGTCATTAGGGTGGGAGCCAAAAGAAAACGTTAATGTCAAAGTCCAATAACTCGGAAAAGTTGTGATTTAGCTCCAAATAAACAAAATAATTTATTTTTTTCGATTACGTCTTAAGCACGCACATCTCAGTTAAAGTTATCTACAAGTGATGAAAATCGCTTAATTTTTGAAAAATGTAATCCCTAAATGCATGAATTTTTTTTATAGTATATAAAATTTGAAATCAACCGGGAAACGGGTGTAGTTAATGGGGGGAAAAAAAGAAGAAAACACATAAAAATTTCGCATATTGATATACTTTTACATTACAGAAAAGACTACATTTTTCCTGCATAAATTTATCAGTACATGCAAATTATAAAAATTATTCTTTACTCTTACTTCAGATCAGAAAATAATTTTTCCTATGTGTTGTTATTGCTTTTTATAAAAATAATCGAAATTCTTAACAACCGCCGAAATGAAATTATACTCAGCCAACAGCGCCTCCAATAACAAAAATTTTCACAGTAAAGAAATAAACTGTTGCAAAATTTAGTTGAGTTCGGAAATAACTTTGGTAAAATGTAAATAAAAAAAAAAATTAAAAAAAAAACATCAACTATGCAATGGTTGTTACATAAAGAGATATGAGGTTTAAATCAATGTAGACAATTGACAACCTAAGCGTTAAAGGGTTCAACCTAAGTTAAATGGTAATTTAGAGTACTAATAGGAGGTTTAAAACCATAGACCAACACGTGTTCAAATCTATAATCCATAAAAATATTGTGTACATTGGTGCTCCCATCATCGCAATGAGAGCATAAAATAAAAAATTTCAAGAAAAAAACACGAAACGAAATTTGTGGGAAATCAGAATTGATCACTCCAACTTGTTTGACGAAACTTATGACCTATAAATTATAATATATTTTAGGCGTTGGGATAACAACATAATATTCTACCCATAAAAAAACTTCTAGCTTTATTAGGCCAGAATTAAAAAACAACATATTGAGGTCACTTCCGAAACTATAAAGAATAGAATATTAGAAAGTTGATATTACATTAGAAAATACATGGGTTGTTCAGAATCTACTCTACACTAAGGTATTTAAGGAAGCTTGGCACAAGATTTCTGGACTTCAGGGTGGATCTAATTTTGTCATGTCTTAATTAATAATGTAGCAGACACTGGCTACTGCCTATGTAACCAATTTGACGCATGTTTCAACTATTTAAGTGTAGTAGGGGAAATGGTCAAGATGGCATCCAGGTTTTTCACCAAAGCTAATAAAATATAGAATTTTCGAAAATTGAGGATATTTTGCGAATGCCAAAGATTGGTTAACTGTAACGTACAAACCAAATAAGTCAAACAAGAGTTCGTAACAAACAAAAGACAGAACTACAAAAGCTTCGGTATTAGATTCTCTAAAAATGTCTAAAATTTATACCTACATTTAATTTCGATTCGTTTTTCTCTAGTTAATTTTTCTTTCGCAAAAGTTACACTACGGTCATGCTCCACCGAAACGTTGGTGAAACTGCAGGGTATCACAAGGGATCGTTATCTGGTACGTCTTTTAAGTATTGCATCTAAAGTCAATTTGCGTCTCGGATGGATGAAAATGAAGTGAAGCCTGGAAATCAATATATAACCATTCTAAAATAGTTTATAAGTTAATTAAAAAATGCTAGTTTATTATTTTTAAATATTTTTGTTAAATTTTTTGGTTACATTTGAAACAAATATCAAAATGTTATAAAATCTAAACATCATCTGTGAATGGATGATATTTGTTTCTAATTTCGTATTTAAATACAAAACGTTATATTTAATTTAGAATAAATAGGTAGACATAAATCCAAAATTTAATTTCAACCATCAAATGATGTTGCTTAACCCAGTCAAATTTAGAAATTTTAATTATTTAATTTTTAATGTCACTAGTTTCAATGGCAACCCCATAATATTATACCACATTTAGATTTAGAATAAAAAAAAAAAACCGTCTAACTACCAAATTTCGTAATTTTCCTATAAGTGGTTAGTAATTTAAACGATATCAAGAAAATGATAAATTAATGTTAAAAATAATTTTTTTTATTAATTTATTTTTATTAATATATTTTCAAATATATTTTAGGAATTTTTATTTCAAATGATAGTTTGTTTAGGGCAAAAAATAAAATGCAACTTTTGTATTTCACAGTTTTTTAATAATTTATTATTAATTAATAAAACAAGTTTTAAATTTTTATAAATAAACATTTTTTTTTTCCTATTAGAATTATCATGGTCGAAAACCCCTCCAGAATTGTTTTCATTCGATTTTGACTTTTGGTTCTCGATATTTTAGCGGTATACATATACAATTGAGATGATTTTCTTTAACTTTTATGTTATAATTTCAAACTTTTTGGCAGTATATCAGAAAGAAAAATGATGCAATTTTAATACATAAACTTTTTTTCTATTAATTTTTTTTAATTAGCTAGATGCAATTAAAATGGTTCATTAGGACATTATTAGATAGGACATAAATTAACTTGTAATTAACTTAGAG
This sequence comes from Linyphia triangularis, assembly GCA_963978545.1. Classification (NCBI taxonomy): domain Eukaryota; kingdom Metazoa; phylum Arthropoda; class Arachnida; order Araneae; family Linyphiidae; genus Linyphia; species Linyphia triangularis. Next base: position 36,796,155 of record OZ021730.1, read on the forward strand.
ATATGATTTTTATTGCAAATAAAAAATATTCCATTGAACCATGTTTTCATGAAAAATTGTGGATTTGGCTTCAATATTTATTTAATTATAAGTTTTTAAATCAAAAGTTTTAAAAAATTCATAGTTTTCATCAACAAATTAAGATTAAAGTATTTATAAAAAAATTCATTTGTAATAATTTGTATTAAATTCTCGAAGGAAACACATGCACAACTATTGTCTACAAAACAAAATTAGAATTTTGTAAATCTGACCATTTGTAATTAAGTTATGACCGTTGGCTTAAAACCATTTAACATTAAAATGTCATTCTTCAGAAAACGCGTTTTTGAGTTTATTACACTAACTACTGTGATACAAAACAGGTTCACAAAACCAACTGTAATTTAAAAAGTTATGTGTCTGAGAAAGAAAAATGTATCATTTTAAAGGTAATGAATTCGAGAATATTAAAAAAAAAAAAAAAAAAAAAAAAAAAAAAAAAAAAAAAAGCGCATACTTAGTTAAATTTCACAATTCCTAATGTATATGTATACCTTAGAGAACGCGTAATAAATTACCTGTTGAAGCATGCAAAACGTTCGATTCAGCCGTTATAAATAATTTGCCCTCAAGATCGGCCAAAACATTTTTGCTCACAAGTGACTTGTTTCTCCAGATAATGAACAGAAATTATGTATCTAGGGTAAAGGAGGTATTCTATATCAAATGAAACATAAAAAAAAAATAAAGGTTCGCATTGAAATGTTTAAAGATAGAACTAAATTTAATAAGTATACAGCTCCTGAGAAAAAAAAATGTGTTAGACATATTTAAAATTGAAAACAAAGCATTTTGGTGCAAACTACAAGATTCTACAATAATTAGAATAGAAGATATAGCCATCGTTCGGATTTGTTTAGCTTACTGTGCATAGATCTCTTAGTTCATAAAAAATATTTGTAGTGCTTGCATATATATATATATATATATATATATATTACATTTCAGTTATATATGCAAAAGTATTAATTGGTTATTGATTATTTCTGAAGAATACTATAGTTTTAAAATAAACTGAGCTAGATGCTATTTAAGATTTTTCAATAATTGTAACTTACTACGAAATTCCTAAAAGTGCAAAGAATATCGGCATCTTCATATCTTGAATAAGTAAATTTAATTATAAAATATTATTGTACTATCTATCACTAGTTTGAAGCCTTGATTTCCTTATTTTGTTTTGATTACAACACTGAGTTCTTACGTCTTCATCACACACGGTTATTCTCATAGCAATGTTCAAAAGTAAAAGTGTATAAAATTTTATTTAAATCAATCAAAAGGTATATAAATCTATACGTTATTCATAAACGAACCAAAATTGTATTTTAAACTTTCATCTAATAATAGTCCATTTTAACAGATAATAGTCAGCGACATCTGTGAGTGAAATTTTGAATTATTCCTATATACCTATATAACCTGCGCCATCTATGATTGAAGTTTTCAAATATTTATTTTATTTAGCTAAAAAAATCACAATTTTATTGAAAGCGTACTCTACACTTCATTTTTATTAAGTATGTTCTAATTTTAGAAGTATGTTTTAGAAACTTTAACATCTAGGTATTAACTATCAAAGTAATCAATGCAAACGCAGTACTTGAGTCTGTAAGTCATCTTGTTATGCATGATGCTCGCCAGAAATGCTCTACGCTCTAAGCATCATCCCTAACAAACAACCCGTATCGCATATCCATCCCACATATCTCCATTACTGGTTAATTGTACATCCAGACAACGAAGCCAGTCCTTAATGAATTGACCTCTGAGCACGCAGAGGTCACTTGCTGGGATGGAATTCCTAATGAGATACAGTGGTTCGTATGGCCAAAGTCCGGCTAAGGGTGTAATATGCTCGGACACAATCAGTACTGATAAAGGTAACTGTATCCTTTGGATGATAATGGTATTCATAAATTTGGTAACTAGAAACGGATATGGGTGATGTTTTAAGTAGGGATAATGAAGCCGATCTTGAAGGATGGTGGACAATGGAAGTAGCTGTGGTTATCAGAATTGTTTAATTTTGATTAAATAACATTATGGAATAACTAAATCACGTCAAAATGGTATAAGCAAGAGTATATTCAGTTGGCGGTGAATTTATAATGTAATAAAGATGTTGGGATTGATTTATGATGGTATTAGAAGATATTAAATAGGAAACGGTGTGACATATAAAAAAAAAAAAAATTCCAAAATTTTTCATTGCTGCAAGGACACTAATTTTTTTTTCGAACACCATGATTTGGCAAAATAAAAAATAGCATATTTTTGAAATCATGCTTTATGAAAGTTATTCATAGTTATAATCACCGTGGGGTATCACCATACTGTAAAAAGAGTGAGTCTATCAAGATAACAGGAAATTTCTTTAATATACACAAAAGAAAAAAAAGTGGTGATTTATAAGAAATAAATTGAAATTAGTTTTTTTTTTCTGTAGGCCATAAAGTCGTTCCCCTCCCCTCAACTTCGATTATATATAAAGGTCAAAATTCATTTCATTCTGTCAGGTGTTTTACTTACAGTTTTTTACATATATTTAATCGCAAGTAATCGAACGATTTCTAAAAAATTTCAACTTTCAGATTGAATCTTAGAAAAGTAATTTCAAATGAATAACAGTTTTTACAAAATACCCGATTTAAACTTGTTCAAAACTAGTCAAAAAATATTTGAATATAAATATTAAGATGCATTCCAATCAACAGCAATCAAAGAAGAAAACACATAAATATACTTCATCCCACTTCGAATTAAAAAAAATAAAATAAAATACTGGTTATAAAATTCTAAACAGTGAAAGATTTATATATGAATTTTTTTCGATTTCATGGCCTTTGATTTGATCGTAATACTTTTGCCAAACCATAAAGTCTCTTTTATATTCTGACTTTATATTTACGAATATGCGATGGCTCGATACGATATGCTCCGTCAAACTTTTGTATTTTTCCATCCAGGATTTGCATTTAAAAATATAGAATTTGAATTTTATCTCTGCTAGTCTTGAAACATCAAAAGAGAAACTGACTCTTAAAATAGACTGCTGCTTTTATCGGCATTCTGGATTTTTCATGGATTCTTTTGAAGATCACATTTCTAACTTAGTAAAGAGACCTGTAATGACTCAGACCCCTCAAAGGTATAAGTCAATTTCTAGAACAGTAAGAAGTATTTTATGAATGGAAGCAACGTTAAACATTTATTCGTATTTGAAAGGAGCGTTTTCATAAAACTCCTAAATAAACCCAGTGTTTCATAGGAGAAAAATTCTAGAAAAATATACTTAATAATTTAAGCCGTTTGAGTGCGTTTTCTTAGAAAAAAATTCTAAATATATTTTATAGAATCAAATCAATTATTTTGAATTACTTATAGTATAGGCAATAACATTGATTGCAGAATAACAGGTTTAAAAAGTTTCAGAATATTATGCTTTGGAACGCGATTTCATTTATTCAAATTTATGCCTGTGAGGCACTTAAGGATCTGTGATTTTGGAAGTACCCGGATCGAATCCCTCTCGGCTTTCTGAAATATTTGATTTTCAAATAGTTTTAAAATTAGTAGTGTAGATTGTGATTGTAACATATAGTCATTTGCCCTTCGTCAGATTAACTGGCGATAATTTTAAGGTTTGTCTCCCATTCAAGACACTGATGGAGAATTCAGTTGGTATACCTCCCAAAAGGGCACCCCCTGCCTTGATATTTGAATTACGCTTAGTATTACATTTCCTGTATTCATTATGCCAACACAGTTTCACTGTGCTGCAAGTGAAAAGAAAACACATTTAACAGGAAGTTTTACAAGAAATCTACTAAGTTCTTGTTATATTTTTTTTTAACAATCATTTATATCATTGTGGAATTCTGTTTGGGCTTTTACAATTCCTCTGGGACAATGTGAATAAAGCAAGGTGACAAGGGATATATGTTCTATTTTCAAGTTTGCAGCGCATCTTATATTACAGATTTTGAAATCCCAAAGAATTACTTTGCTTTGGAAATCATAGTTTGACCTAAACCGACCATCAACTGTTGTTTCTAAAAATCTGTTTAATACTTTGAAATAAACGAAATATTCAGAATCTTTTAAAGGAACCAGTATTCACCGGAAATTGGTAATTTTGATGAAAATAACTAGTTAAATTTTTTTTTTTTTTTTCCTAAAAATATCTATCGAACTTAGATGTTTAGTTTTAAAATGATACAATATTCATTATAATAATCAAAACTCTTTTTAAACTGCGCTCATTTTTATGAAGGTACACAGCATTAAAAAAAGATTGCTAGTTTCCCAAACTTCAAGCTTAATGTATGAGTAACTAGTTTTTTCAGTATGATTTTGCAGTGTCATCACAGATAACTTGAGTTTTAAGTAACCAATTAAAGAGAAATTTAAAAAAAAAATTAAGTTGTAAAATACAGAAAAAAGAACTTAGTAGGATCTAATACATCCATGAAATTACGGGGTCATTATAATTAAAAGTTTCAATTTGAAATTATCAGAGAAAAAAACTACAGGGCGCAATTTTATCAAACTTGGTAAAAGTGTACAGGAGGTCCTAGTATTTTATCTACAGAAAATAATAATAATATTAATAATAATAATAATAATAATAATAATAATAATAATAACACTAAAATAAAAATGTAAATGAACTATTTCAAAATTTCACTACCAAGGGAATAGCGCTGTATAAATAATGGCATACGAAAAAAGATATGCAGACAACGTTTTAAACATTTTAAATCCATGTCTTCCAGTCTTATTTTGTTTAACAATATTACATACAGCGGCACTTTTCAATGATGATTGGTTTTTTGAAGTATTATTTGTTTGTTTATTCGGAAAATGTGAAATCTCATGACCTCATTTCTATACACTTTTACCAAGTTTGACAAAATTTTGTCCAGTAGGTTTTCGTATATGACCATTTCAAAACGAAACTTACATTATAAAGACCCCATAATTTTAATTTAATTGGGAATTTAGATGTTTTTTATAAAAAGTTGGTAATTTTTAATACTTTAAAAAATTATGCAAATGAAAACAATTCAAGTGTTACTTATAATTTCTGAAGAGTCATTGTGGCTAACCATTGTGTATAATTTTCAATGCAAATTGATATTTCGACTAAATTACAATTGGAATTATGAGTTGTGCAATTAGACGCAACTAGATACTTAAATTTTGAATTATCATTTAAATATCATGAAAAGAAAAAGAAAATTGCAGTCATGTTACTTTTCTAATACTTTTTGGGCGATCTTATATATATATATATATATATATATATATATATATATATATATATATATATATATATATATATATATATATATATATATATATATATATATATATATATATATATATATATATATATATATATGTGTGTGTGTGTATACTGGAACCTTAATTATATTTCATAGACTTTTATATACCCTTAACCAAAAATAGTTTTAAACATTCATGAGAAACAGATTCATACATATGTGTGTGTATTTCAAAATTCTGAAATTAATTTAAAAGTCATAATAATATAAAATATTTTACTTTTGTAATTTTATTAGTTTTAGGCTACAACTTTTATTAGTTAAGGCTTCTATACGCAACAATTCACACGTTTGAGCAGTTGATCACAAATCGATCCTCTTAGCATTTAAAGGTCCATAATATTTCTTAAAACATCAGTAAAAACGTTTTACAAACGTTTTCCATTTAGCTCCTAGGTTACAGTTAAAATTTTGCAAATAAATTTATAGTACGGATATTGTAAATGAACGTTGCTTTACATCAAAGTATGCTTAGACATTTATACTTTTTTTTTCACCAAAGAATACAACTTCTTCACTTTAGCCATTTATCAAGGAATTTTGCGATGTATTTTCCACCACAAACCTTTAAACCTCAAACGGATACCAACTTTATCCATCCTAAACTCTTCCAAATCCTACCCCCCAAAGACCCACCGGAGTGTATTAAAAATATCCATACAGCAACCCTCCACCAATCTCCATCAAAATCTAAAAAAGAAAAACAAAATCCCCTTACGACTTTGCCTGTTATTCCCGATTTATATGTCGTCCCGGTACCGTTCCGATATCGTTCCTTTAGTGGCAGCAAAAAAGCTAGGGTCGCGATACCAAAAAACAAGGGACTTGTATGCGATGTCACGTTGTGGCCATATTTCTTGCGCTTTACGTCCTGTCACGTCTATCGCTGCTCTAAAGCAGGGAATGGCAGGGACTTGTACAGATAGGGGGTGTGAGGTCCATTTTGAAAAGGTGGGAGTATGTTGGGGAAGACTGGGATGGCAGTAATCCCGGGTGGTAAACCCTCGCACATTTACAGTATTGCTTTTCAATAAGTGAGAAATTTACTTTGCTCGTGTATCGATTTATTTTATTGCGAAGCAGTAAAGTGTGAAGGCCCTTTCACTTTGATGAAAATTGGGGAGGATTCGAAAAAGGCTGTTTGGATAGAGTTGGGTAGGATGAGAAATATTTTTCCTCAAAAAGTTGATTGTTTCAGCTGAGGGGTATGAGAAGTTTTCCAGTAGTAAGTGTACATCGTAAAACGTAAATCAGTGTATGAAAAGGATGGGACTGGTTGGTTAAAGATCTAGTCAGCTTTGGCAATTTTAGTTTTCCCTCTATAACAGTACTTGATATATCGCATATATGTAACAGTATATCGATAAATCGCATCCTTGCAACAAAAGTGACGCAACTAAAAACTGAGTTTCACACAACGGCAAATTTTGACTACAACTAAAACTTTTTGAGTTAAAGTCTGTACAAAAGCACACACTATATGGATTTAAATCTGTGTGCTTAACCAGATTCAAGTTCATGATGTATGTGATTATGTGCACATTTTTACGCAAAATGACAATAAATTGTGGTTGTGTAACTTTTGTAGCTAGATGCAATACATTTACTTAGTTGGCTAATGCAATAACTCAAATTATTTCGATGTATGAGTGTTGAAAATAGCATCTATGCTATAGCATACTAAAGTGAGATGCAATTACACCAACTAACTCGAATAAGCATTTAGATTATATTGTTTTTGTGTTAGTTGCGTAATTTTGTTAGGTAACGCATCCTCTGGAGCTCCATGGAAAAGTTGTTTCTTTTGGTTCAAACCAGCAAAAAAAAGTTTAAACTTTTTCATACTCCCATCTGGAACCACAGTGTACCCGTGTAAGATGTATAATATAATCATTTCCATATGTCCGTTTATTGATAGTAATAACGTACAGTAATCTACTACTAATATTACACAGTCGATATGGCAGACTAATGGTTCACTGACATTTGATAGGATTAGTATTTTAATCCTATCAAATATCATGAGGCATCGTAAATATATAGTATGCCAAGGACATGAGTGCTGTTCGATTCGAAGAAAACTATTATGGATAGACATTTTAAATTTTGTGTTAAATTCCTATTATTATTAGGGTAAGCATCACTATACAATCTTTCTAAAACATTACATCAAAAATTATCTGTAGTATAATGTAAACTTAAATCTCATTTATATATTAACTAAGTGCATGACCCAGCGTTGCGGAAATCCGTCATTGGTGAAGGTCCCAGCTTTCGGCGCTATGTGAACATATCGCTACACTAGCAGATATGTTCATTGCTTTGCAAAACCAAGCTCGCTTCACTCGCTAAAAGTTTCATTGTAACAAAAACAGCTCGTTTCGCTCTCTGAAAAGTTCATTAACACATAAGCTCAGGCTCTCTTCACTCGCTACAAGATTCCTTGCTATGCAAGCACAAACTCGCTTCACTCGATGAAAGATTCCTTGCTGCGCAAATATGTGCTTTAAAATTAATTTTTTGTAACAATATTAATTACAAAAAATAATTGAAAAACAAAATTTTTACATTCTGTTTGTCAAAAGTCCTATTAGAAGGCCAAAGTATTTATGTTGAAAATTTCAGAACTGTAGCCCTATTAGAAGTTGCTTTGCAAATTTTTTGTAAATTTATTAAAAAAAAAAAAAAAAAAAAAAAAAAAAAACTAAATTTTTTTTTAACATTCTGGTTTTCAAAACTCCAATTTGCCGGTCAAAATTACATATATTGAAAACTTCAGAGCTGCAGCCTTATAAGAAGTAGCTTTGAAAAATATGTGTTAAGAAAAAAATTCATTAAAAAACTAATAAAATTTATAATATTTTCTTTCTCAAAAATTCGATAAGAAGGCTAATACTACTTATGCTGAACATTTCAGAGCTGAAGTCTTATTAGAAATCATTTTGTAAAATATTTGTTAATTAATTAAAAAATAATTAAAAATAATTAATCAAAATTCTGTTTTTTAAAAGTCCAAGTAGAAGGCCAAAACTACTTATATTGAAAATTTCAGAGCTGTAGCCCTATTAGAGATAGTTTCGTAAAATATTTGTTAGTTAATTAAAAAATAATTACTAAAAAATAATCAATAATTTTAACATAATGTTTTACCAAAGTCTAATTAGAAGGGTAAAGTTACCTATGTGGAAATTTCAAAGCTGTACCTCTATTTGAAATCGTTTTGCAAAAAAAAAAAAAAAAAAAAAAAAAAAAAAAAAAAAAAAGAACTAGTTAAAATTTTAACATTATGTTTGTCAAAGGTACAATAGAAGGCTAAAACTTCCTATGTTGAAAATTTCAGAATTGTACGTTGATTTTAAGTAGCTTTCTATGGATCCACAGACACACAGACCGCTTTTTTAATTATTATAAATGAATTTTATAACAAGGAAGTCTTAGTTCTATGACAGTGGATGTAAAATAAGGTTGCAGGAGTTCAATTGTTTTCCATTAACTTTCCCTCGGGTACAATATGTTCTTCGCTGACCTCGAGCGCAATGTGCAAGACCACATTCAAAAAGCACATTACCTATAAACTTATGCTGTAACGTGTATCTTTATCAAGTGGAAAACGTCATTTATAAAGAATCTCAAAAGAAGACAAAGTTCAAAAGTGTCTACTTAAAAACTCATATATTTGTCATAACAGTAGACGAGGTGATCCGGCAAAAATCATTGAATTTTTTTTTTTTTTATTTATTTATTATTATTATTATTATTATTATTATTATTGTTGTATTTAAATCTTTCCAAATAAAAACTCTGAAGTTAATTTCTTTTGATATAATGTTGTCTTATTTGAATGTAATATTTCTACTCATTTTATTGTTTTATATTATCACTACACAACTGTTCAATTAATTATATGTATCGGCATATTACTAGATTTAAAAGATGTGAGCAAAAGCTTATTAATTTCGCTACAAAAAGGATAGGTTTTCTAGGTTTGAACCAATTCTTCAGAACAATTCATTTTCTTAAGCTTAATGTAAGGAAATATTAAAATTTAGGTTCAACTTTTAAAAAAATGCAAAAAAAAATTGTTGGGTGGAATGATTTAATATTTGACCTGAAAATACGCTGAGAAAAGGGAAATGCTAAGGTATAAGAAAAAAAAAATACTTCGAGATAGGTTTTTTTTTTAATTATTTGTCCTTGCAATTTCCATTTTCTTCGTATATATTGGGTCAAATTTCATTTTGAACAGTGGTTCTTTTTTATAGCTTTTTTGGAGTTAAATTTTTATTATTATTATTATTTATTATTAATTTTTATTAACTCAGTGTATACAATGCATGTTAAAGAGGTTGCGAAGCAAACAAACCCTCACTTTTATGACTTTATTAAATACCAGGTTTTTGAACTGAAGAACCGCACATTTTCGCTTGCTATCGTCGTATAAGGTTTAGCTATATCTCGAGGCATAGTAATTATAAAAGCCCAATACTTACACACAATACATGTTTAAATTGAATGTAGTACCTAAACACGCACGATGAATAATTGGTAGAAGTCTCATTCACAACCAATCAGATGATTTAATAGGCATGTCTTCGTATTTCCCTAATGCCATGCCCTCAAAAATATATGTAACTGGCAATGCAATTACAGTGAGTTTCGTTATTCATTAAATCGTAACCATTTACAATAGAATACATTACTCTTAGTAGACAGTTGGTAATAAGTATTGAAAATGTTTACAATCGCAATTTGCTGACACTAACTCATCAAATTAGCCAAATCGAAACCAATAAATGACTCAGTTATTGAAAAGCCTATGTCTAAATTACTTCGAGTTAGATTGCTTTTAGTGTTAATTTAATTCATAGCAAATCTCACTCAAATCTAAATCCTTTGTAATAGCTAAACTCATGTACAAGATTTAGATCAACGAATGTCATTGTAAACAAACTTACATTCCAAGACACATTTTTACTAAGCTCTCTAAATTACCGAAATGAACTTAATTCAAACGAATCCTTTTAGCGAGTTTGGTAATATACAAATGTGGAATCAATTAACGTAATTTCAATAGAAAGCAGGGGCTCCAGAAGCTTTGCTGTATGCAACTAAGTACTTAATGGAGCAATCGGTTCCAATTTTCAAAGCAACTCACAAAGCATGATCAGCTAAACTTTGTGAAAACTATGTCATTCTGCATCTCTTATTTCTATTAATAGACATCATTTCATGTTAGTTGCCCAATTCTTATTCTAAAATATTAAGTCACTCAATGGGAAAAGATAATTCCCCGTGATTTATTTAGAGAAGATATTAATAATAAGAAAATTAACGTTCGGAAGTTTGTAAATGTTTATAAACACAGTCTAAGTAATTCGTGTTGCTGCTCAACATAATAGCATATTGCTTATGGAAATGTGACTATAAATTTTGGAAATAAAAAAGTAAGAATAAAATCAAGAAATAAATTTTTCAAGGCGAATTCGGCTGACTTAAAATTTGAAGACTAGTTTAACTAGTTTGGACAAGACGCACATTTGAAGTGTTTATATGTACTATAAATATAAATAAATAATGATATGGGTTTCAAATTGCTTGGGAAAACTTATTGCTTGCTCAAATGTAGACTTTGCGAATTACATGCAAAACTAACCTTTCTTTGACAACTCATTGTACTGCTCTGACTGAACCAAACATCTCAAAAGTTTTTCAATGCTTGTTCATTAAACCATTCTTTTCCGTGGTGATCACTTTACTTTTATACACAACTTTTATTTGTTGAGAAAATATTATACATTAATACACAAAATCTTATTTGTTAAGATCAATTCCTAAACATGTTGTTCTTTTACGACACCATAAGTCTTGTAGGAAAACTAATTGGTTCAGCTATCTAATTTCAGGTAAAAACAGTTTGTTATTTATTGTATTTCAGCTTTTAGACAAGATATTCACATGTAGTAAAAAATACCATATAATTCAATTTAAGAAATAATTATAATAGAATTAAATAGAAAAAAGAAAAAACAACAACATTATTTACAAGTATTTTTATGAAAACTTATAGCAATATGATACTAGGTGCGGAAATTGGAAAATAATCGTCACATTTGAGTTTTACGGAAGCCAGATATCCTTATGAGGATTTGACTTATAGTATGCAAATATATGCGATTTAAAACCAAAGAAATCACATCTATTGCACAGATTTTTGTCTGAAAGAGCAATGAGATAAATTGTAAACTACTGTGATGTATATAGAGTAATAAGAAGGATAAAAATCTAATGCAAATTTCTCCATTGATTGTTTAGTATGATCACATCACAATGGCACTACAAATTTATTTCATTTGATAGTATACAGAATTCCTCTGGGCACCTACTTACACAAACACGACAATGCCCGACAATCTAAACAGAAAAATTTACCAATTACTCTCCAATTCTTCAAAAATCCTTTGAAAAACGGCATAAAATCCATTTAGGCCCTACTATTAACCAAAGGAAGCGAAAAAGTCTTTTAAATGTGACTCTAAAGTGGTATTTCTTTGCAAATCAAAGGAGGTCCGCTTTCAATTAAATTTCCCCCATTCCTCATTCACTCAAGGTTTCAGTTTACGCTACGGTTACCGTAGAAGTAGTACTTCACTTCAGTTCGCTTAATGTTGAGACTTGTAAATTAGTTTTGCTTCTACTTCTCGCGCAAAGGGCTTTGGCCTAGAGCTATGGCGTGCCTAGTAATTGGAATGCATTTCTGATTTTGGTTTGTTTGCCGTGTCAATGGATTGTCCTGGGTACACTTTGGGAGGAGAATATTTTTGGAACCTGAGTTTATTTAAAAAACGCTTTGTACTAGACGTATGAGTGCGTTCGTTTTCTTTGAAATATTTCTTTTAATTAAAACGTACTTTCGTTGTTAATACAGGCTCTTTGTGTGCGTATATAAAATGATTCTCGATAGAAAAAAAAAGTTTTGGATACTTAAACGTTTTGCTTGGTGTAGTAAACTCAAATTTACTTATTTTATCACAATCAGAGTTAAATTATACAAGTATTGCAAATGTATGCTAATTAAGTGGTTTGCTCGCAAGTTATTTGCTGTGATGAAATTATTCATCCATGCCATTTGTGATGTAATGCATCGAATTATGTAACCTGATGAAATCGGGTTGTCTTTTAACTTTCGCATTCGTCACACACAATGTTTTTGGTAGGGAAAATTCACTTAATGACAGGTTCGAATGCAACTTTTGTTTTGAGTCTGAAAAAGTTGTCGCAAAGTAAAATGCAATTTTGTAGTTTGTAAAAGTAGGCTTATGAAAAATATCAAAGCCTTTACAAATGGTGTTAATGGAAAATATAAATGTGTACAGTCGTTCTATAAAACAAATTCTTGTATCAAAAATATCTATACAAAAAATTCTTCCCACTTTTTTTTATAGTAAGCTCATGTATCCATTGTTTTAATGGATTGAGACATTTTCTAACTATTCAAAACTATCAAATGTAAAACAAAGATTTTACTATACAAAATCATTATAAGACCTTTGCTCACTTATGACTCAGAAAGTTGGGCTATGTCAAAATTACATAAAAACCGATTATCTATCTCTGAGAGAAAGGTTTTAAGAAAGGTTCTGGGCGCGATGAACATTCAATGGCACTTGGAGGCACAAATAAAATAATGACTTATATAAGCTGTTTAGAGAGGCAGATATTATTAACTACATTAAAGTTAACCGCATGGAATTTGCTGGGCACCTGTGCAGAATTGGATCCTTCACAATTACCCTCAAGAGTTTTTCACTTTAAGGCAATCGAGACCCAAACTTAGATGGATGGACCACGTCAATGAAAATAATAATAATAATAATAATAATAATAATAATGATAATGATTGATAATGATAATGGTAATAGTAATAGTAATAGTAGTAATAATAATAAATAAATAAATAAATAAATAAATAAATAAATAAATAAATAAATAAATAAATAAATAAATAAATAAATAAATAAATAAATAAATAAATAAATAAATAAATAAATAAATAAATAAATAAATAAATAAATAAATAAATAAATAAATAAATAAATAAATAAATAAATAAATAAATAAAAATAAAGTTGCCAACTGGAATACCCTTGCTAGAAATTGTGGAAGAAAATTCTGAAGACGGCGTCGGCCCACCAATGGCTGTCGAGCCAATAAAGAAGAAAAAGCTCATGTATCTACATATTTTTCTAAAAATACTATTGTAGATATTATTACCGAAATACATTATTTTCATGAACAAGGAAATATAATTTTATAAGCTCAATTAATGAAAAATATGACTTCAAAGGCTTTCAAAGTAGTTTTTATGTGAGTTACAGCTATGACATATGCAAGAGTAGTCTTTGTAGAAAGTACAACTCTGAAGTTTGTAAAAATAGTCTTAACGGAAAATACATCTATATAGTCTGAAAATGTGTATGTAAATTAACTACTCTAAAATCTAATAATAGTCTTAATTAGAGGTCGGAAATATCGATACTCTATCGTTGCATAGAAAAAAAATATCAATAAAATATCAATATATCGATACATGTTTTTTTTTTTTTTTTTTTAATTTGATTTTTAATTTTGCCAGAAACGAAGTTTTCGAACAAATTTCTACTGCTATTGTTTTAATAAATAAATTATAAAAATTGGTTTCATAAATTAACTATAATACCAATCATAATAAATACATTCATTTCGATATCAATGCATGAATTCACATTTATATTTAAAGAAGAAAATTTGAAAAGTTGTTTACTGCATATTTTGCTGATAGAGATGTTTTTAATATTTAAAATTAGATGCAAATTCCAGGTACCCGTTGATAACAGAAACAGTGTTATGTTAATGACTACTCATAAATAATCTTATCTTTCAATTACATAATGCTTTCTATTTGGTTAGGGTGCCATTTTAACTGTCTTTCAGCCAAGTCCAAACTTTAGTTTTGAAGTTTTTGAACAGGGAATAAAGAAAATAGAAACAACACATAGAACTACAAAACGATCATCAATAAACTAAAAATGTTTGAAAATATCGATACATCGGTGACTTGTATCGATATTTTTACTATCGATATTTTTTCAATAAAATCGATAAAAATATCGTCGTATCGATATATCTCCGATATCTAGTCTTAATACAAAATACAATATGAAGTTTTTAAAAATAATCTTCATCAAAAAGTACAGTTCTGAAACTTTTAAACTTAGTGTTAATGGAACATTCATCAGCTAGAAAAAGTCTTTATCCAGGAGGGAATGTCTGTAAATCGGCGTAATACATCTCATAAGACTAGAGTTCAATCCAAATTCGCATAAAAAGCTCACAGAGTCGAGATCAAGATTAATTTTGGACTTGTCTCGGAGTGACGCGATGAAGAGTGGGAACTAAATGATGAATGCTCGATGCTAATGTTGATAAATGCATGCCACTCTGACAGCTCCCTTATGGTTTCCAAGCAGGCTTGTGAGTGTGAGATATATTCAATCACGTGGTAAGGTCGGAAAGAAAGTCACTGTGACATCTTGTAGAAAAAGAAAGTTGGGATTCAAGTCAGGTGATGCAGGGAGAAGTTTGTTAGTGGAAAAGGTGTACCTAGAAATGAATAAACATCAGATGGTTAGCAATTTTCAGAACACATTTTAAGCGTATAAAAAGCAATTTGATTATGCACTAATTTGTGGACTACTCTGTGAATGTTGTATGGTTTTTATTTTTTAACTTGTTTTGTTTCTAAGAAGAATATTTGTACATTTTATTTATTTTTATATTTGTAGGAGAATTAGTTAACTGGAAGTAAATATATTTTTTTCTTTAGCTAATCACTCCAATCACAACGATTAACAGCATGGGATGGTTACTAAGCCAAGACCAAATATTTATTTGTCTTCAGTTGGTATATAAGCCATTGTAGTAGATTTGAAGTTAAATAAACATTGTCTTTCTATATTATCTTTCTTGTTTCAAATTTAAATCTTTCCCAATTTGTTTATTACTTTGTTGCAAGGTCGAGTTTACCTTCATCTTAACATTAATACTAATAATTCGTTACTTTTAGTACATTAAAAATTAAAGCTTGCAACTTTTTTTTTATTTAAAAGTATATAATTCAGGAATCAAATTTTAAATAATAAAATATATTAAATCTACTGGTAGTGATATGTAAAAAAAACCTGAAAATTTTGATGTTTTATTTTAATTTAAATTTTATACTACAAAAAAATATGTTTATGCTACAGAAAAAGACTAACGACCCTTTTAAAAAACCGTACTAGAGGCTATCAAACAGGATGGACCTCAAATTATAAAACGTCAATGCTTTGTTTATTGTAAGTGTATTGATTATTTATTCACCGTGAGTTAGAAATAGCTCAAGGATATCAGTAATAATAGATGCAATCATCCAGTCTTGTAATGCATTTTATGCTGCTGGTCAAAATTATATGATAAACTCACTGATGATTGCTCGTTTTTTCTGTATAATTCTCAAATTTTCTTTTCAGATATTTGTTCCAGAATACACAATTTTGCTCGCAAATAACCTTCTAATATTATAATTATTATTTTTATTTTTTTTGACAAATCATGTCTCTGACACGACATTTTTTATTTATGGGTCATGCGACAACGACCTTTGCGTTTGATGTTATTCCATTGTATTAGGGTAGGAATTAATAAAAAATGGAAATTAATTTACGAATGTTGTAACTACAGTTTAAAGGTAACATATTTTGTTTGCTACACCACGAGGTTGAGGGTTCGAGTCCCTTGTTAGGCATGGGTGTTTGTAAATGTATATTGGCTTGTCTAATGACGAATGTTTCGGCTCATTATATCCCTCGTGTTGCTGACGGCGCCAGATAATCTGAAAACAACCAACCATATTTTGTTTGCTAATACAAAACTAACTTGCCGAAATAAATCATAAAAAGAATAAATAAAAAAAATTAAAAAAATTAAAAAAAATTAAAAAAAGAACATTCAAGTATTTATTGGTAACATATAAGTTTCTGAAAAATTACCCCCGACTATTTAGAATAAAAATTTAATCTCTGATCTATAGAATCTCTTACTTTTAATTATGCTTCGCGAAATATGCTCGTTCTAGATTTTAAATATTGGGTCTTTAATTTTTACATTATCTGATGCAACAGGTTTCACTACGGTCAAGTTACACCGGATCAATAATGCAAGAAAATTATAGAATACCAAGGTGAATCAACGTCTAGGAGATGATTCTTTAAAAATTAGAAAATTGAATTTTGAATGGATGAAAATCAAGTAAACACCCACCAGGCAACTTAATAATCGATACGGGACTGTTTGCCACAATTTTAGTCGTGTCTGCTCATTTAAAGAGTGTTGTTTGGAGACAAATTTTCTTTATCGGTATTCAACCCTGATATGTTTCCCATACCAACCGAATGTTTTGCAGTTCAAGCCTTAAGTCGGCTAATTTGAAAGAAAGAAAGCATGCAAGTTTTAACTCAGTATTTATGAAACCTATAATTCTGAAAGAACTTATAAACTTGGGCATTATCTAGCTTAAAGTTTTCCTATGCAATTTCAAAAATGCGCATGACAGTCCAGCTATCCTTAAAAACATTAACTTAATTTAAAAAAAAGTTAGACAGGTAATCCGATGAGCAGACTTTGAAGTGCATCTCTAAAACCCCTAAGGAATTCAATTTCTAAGTGAACTATTTTAAAAAGGACAGTGCATTCAAGCAACGAAGCATTCACTGCGATGCGATAAAATCATTTTAAAAGATGTCAAAAGAATCTCATCCTTTTAAATCTCTTCACAAGAAGATCTTCAATGAATAATCTTTCAGCATAACAGATCCGCCCTTCAACTGCGCTATTCAATTCGATTCAATAGAATTGAGTTCAGTACATTTCTACACTCACTAGCAAATACTTCCTATATAATTCCCCTTTTAACAAAAGTAGAGAAGCCATTGTATGGCAGAGCACTAGGAACTAAATTTATATCAATGGGAAAAAATCCAGTCTACGTTTTTTTTCTGCTTCTGGTTTTTAAAAAAAAAGAGGAAATGGTCTTACTGTAGCTTATTTTCTAATTACGACCCAATTACTTGCCTTTGCAAAATCAGTCAAGCAGAAAATTAACTTCGATGAGCAAGTTTCTAAATGGGGAGGATCGGCAATTAAAATGCCATTCCCCAACCCCCGGTCCTTTGGAATGGTGGAAGGTTGAGAATTGTTCAAGTGTTAAAGGGTTTGAATGTATAGCGAAGAGTTTTCTGGGGGAAGGGAAGGGGAGGGGAGGAGAGGTTGGAATTTGGAAATTCTTCAAAAGATCGGGTAAGTAGTGTGTGAGGTAGAAGAAGTCTGTTGAATAGGCAATATGATTTATTATGTGTGGTAATCTTCCGATCATGCTGCTTTTCACACTCTAATGGATATTGTAACATGTGTAGTTGAAAAAGTAAATGTTTGATGAAACGGCGCTGTTTGGAATCTGCAAATTAAAATTAATTAAATTTAACAATTGTACAGAATAAGCTGACTTTTATTAGGTCTACATAAATTTCTGTACATAAATTTCATTAAAGCACTGAAGCGTTACCAATCAAATTATAAATAAAAGGCTTAAATTCTCAACACAATGACATACATTTTTATTTAATTGTATTTAAACTAGGGCAACTATACTTAATATATTTAGCTTTGTGGAACTAGCTTGAGATAAATACATTGTCTTCAATTTGACATATATAAGCATATTGTAAAATAGAGAGAAAAAAAAGTTAACCTTAAGGGAAAGAGTAATCTTCGGATTAAACGCAGAAATCCTAACTTTATGCAACTAACCACAGGGGTCGTACCTGTATTTTTTTTTTTTGGGGGGGGGGGAGGGACTTAATTATTTTCCCCAGATGTTTCTCTGCAATTGATTTTATACAATGACGAAGTTTAAAGGTAGTAACTACTCGGGAAACATTAGAAGACTTTATAAGTCAGTCAGTAAGTTATCATATAGTTGTTAAATACTAACCCTAAATTATTAATTTGAATTCAGTTCCAGTTAAAGATACAACTACTGACATAAGCACGTCAGCATGCACAACTCAGTTTGTGCATGTTGCCGTGTTTTGTACATGTGCATGCATGAACGTGTTATTTTACAGAGATCGCTTTTGTTTCAAAGTGCAGTATATACTTCAATTCAATGTAATTGCATTTTTAATTTAGGGTTAAAATTAAACCTTTGACGGAAATAAGAAATGCAACAGGAAAATATTTTTTTATCAACAGGTGGTACTTTATGTATAAGTGAGCCACTGTGCATTATTCTTCCATTCCCTTTAACTGTTCTTTCCAGATTAAATTAATATTCTTCAACAATTCTGAAATTAATACACATAATTGAGGACTTAAAATGGAAAACCACCCAAGTACCAAAAAAAAAAAAAAAAAAAAAAAAAAAAAAAAAAAAAAAAAAATTAAAAAATTGAAAATCTTTTTTTACGGAAAAATTTCCTAAAGACCAAGCTAAACAAAGTGGAAAACGCCCAAAGTGCGAATTCCAGTAGCAATAGTTCAAATTCAATCTTATGTACTTAATCATTGACTAAAGTATCTGAAGAGATCATTTTTCGGCTCTCCTGAAAATTTTCTTTTTTGGACTTGGGTCACTTTCCATTTCTAGTCCTCAATTACTGAGTTGATTGAATTTCAATCTTACAATATAGGTATTAGGCCAGACCCAAAAAGTCGAAGTATCGTGAATCTTTTTAAGGTAGTGCAGAGAAGTTGTGGACTCTCATTATTAAAAAGTGAAGTCTTAAAACTCAGAATTGACATCTTTTGTCTCCTCAATGGGTCGAAAATTGCAAAAATTGGACTAGAAAAATCCTTATAATTCAAAAATTAATAAATATTCGCAGATTTAGTTGATCTCTTTGCGGTAATGCTTAAAAGTTACTGTTTTTTTATCAACAACACCTGTAAAACATTTTTAGAATTATACGTTAATATCTTCTGCCGCCTCAAAGGCACAGAGATTTGAAAATTGAAGGCAATATTTTAAATAAAAACACATTTTACTTTCCTCATTGTAATACGAAATTAAACTTTATTCCAACTTTCAAATTTACAAATTACAAAAGCATTATTGATTGTAATCTTTTTTGGACTGTTTTTCTGGCTTTTTTTTTTTTTTTTACTAAAAATTACTATTTCATGTCCATAACTATAATTAGTAGATATACAAATTTAATCACTTGCAATCTAACAATTTTAATAAATGTAACTTTTTATTACACCTAAAGAATATGGTGTAACGTATTGTAATTGTTAATTGCTGTTGTAAAATATAGAGGGCGCCACAAAACAGTTATTTGAAGATTGTATTTTTTATGTTGTTTTTTGATTAGTCTCCTATGAGAGACGAGAGAGGTCAGACGATTCAAAAATGGAACACTAACACCTGCTCCTTGTGAAGTTCTTAAAATAAATGTGTTTTGTTTTCGTTCAAAAATGAAATTTTTACTCGACCACGATACCACAGCTTAAGATTGGTGGCAGCGGTGGGATTTTTGAACCTGAAACAACCGTTGTTTTGAAAAAGAACTGTAAGTTTTATTTTAACGACGAAATGAATAACGACCGTTATTTTGGCGCGAAGAGTACCTGATGGACATCCATCGTGTGGAATATTAAGCAAGCCTTGCTTATATATTTCTTGTGTTTGATGAAACCTATAAATGTCCGAGTATGGACACTCGTCGTGTAGAATGGTAAGCATTGCAATTTGCTTATTAAATTAACTGAAAAGCCTCGATTCAGTGTGGACATCCGGTCTACAGATTTTGATGGACATCCGTCCAGATTGATAATTTTTCTTCGTCCTGAAGATCACCAGTGACATCCTGTCCTGAGAAAAGAAGAACCCCCTTCATCCTGAAGATATTGTGTTTTTTTTCTTTTAAGAGTGGTGTTTGTGTTTCGTTGTCAGCATTAGTGAATGACAAGTT
Source organism: Linyphia triangularis (assembly GCA_963978545.1). Taxonomy (NCBI): domain Eukaryota; kingdom Metazoa; phylum Arthropoda; class Arachnida; order Araneae; family Linyphiidae; genus Linyphia; species Linyphia triangularis. The sequence goes on from OZ021730.1 coordinate 36,816,595, forward strand.
CTGTTTCTACAGATTTTGATGGACATCCGTCCAGATTGATAATTTTTCTTCGTCCTGAAGATCGCCAGTGACATCCTGTCCTGAGAAGAGAAAAGGGTACTTCATCCTGAAGATTTTGTTGTGTTTTGATTCAAGAGTGGTGTTCGTGTTTAGTGCTTCGTGAATCATAAGTTCTGTTTTAAAAGTGGTTAAATGGAGTGCAATACTTCAAGATTGGTGATACGTTGCGAGTTTCAATGTTTGTAATTCAAGTGTAATTTATCGAAAGTGCTAATTTGTGGTTGGTATTTAGTGCTTGAGTTATTCAAGAGGTGTTTAGTTTCGGTTTCGAGCAAGGTTCTAGTTTCATTTGTGTGCAATATTTCAAATGAAAATAATGTAATGATTACTTGTGGAGTGGGTACATATATCATTTGTGTGCAGTATTCAAGTGATTAATTTGCCTCATCTGACGTGAGTTATAATTATTTACTCGTCGTAGATCAAGAGTGATTTTAAAACTGGTGGTGGAGCAAGTCCATTTTCTGGTGAAGAAAATAAAAGGAATTATCCGGCCCTCGGATATAATTACAATTAAAGTGAAAATAATTGTATTTTATGATTTTCAGCTTCATAGTTGATTTTAAGTTCTTTGAAATTTATTTAAAACTAGTTTTGTTTAGTATCTGGTACATGCATTTAAATAATGATAGTATTTGAATTTATATCTTTTGAAGGTCTTCTTTTAACATGGTATGAATTTAATGCTATATTTGATTATTTGTGCTACTATAATTATATATATATCATAATATAATATCTGGTAAGATTCTTGTAACAAGAACACTTATTTAGGTACCAGTTATAACAAATGCTTTGGGTTTGTGCTAACGTTTCGAAGAATTGGAAATTACTAAAACAAAAGTAATTTGAATCTAATTTTAGTTACAAGTTGTAAAAGAGTTGGTTTTAAGTGAAGTCTAGTTCTAGATATTTTTTGTTCTTGATCTGAAGTTCATTTCTGAATATTTTATTTCATGTTCTCTTTTAAAAAAATGTGATTGCTATATACTTAAATTAGATGCAATTAATTTGAATTGAGTTTTAAAAATTGCAATTGCTGAAATTAAGTGCTAAAAATTTTGAATTCTTTTTGAAAGCATTTATGTTCCTATTCTATGATAAATTTTCATACTTGAATATTTTGTAGTGATTAAGGGGTATAAAATTTATATTATATTTACAAGAATAATTATAAATTTGAGGGTGTTCTGTGTTGGGTGAAGAATATAAATTCTCTAGTAAATTATTACATTTAAAAATGTCTTTTTTGGGTCGTGCTAAGAAAGAAGATTTGAGGGTGTTAGCAGAAGAGTTAGGTGAAAGAGTAACACCTGGTCTTAAACTGGTAGATCTAAAGAAATTAATCACTACAAGTGTTAATTATGACGAAGATTACGTTAAGGAACAGATAATTGTAGTAATGGAGAGTAGGAAAGAACAAGAGAGCCTGAAATTGCAACGTGAACTTGAAAAAGAAAGATTCGAACAAGAACAAGAGAGACTGAAATTGCAACGTGAACTTGAAAAAGAAAAGTTTGAACAAGAACAGGAAGGATTAAAACTACAACAAGAATACGAGCTGCAAAAACTCCAGTTGGAATCGGATAGAGGACCTATAGTTATGCAAAATGATCCACAAAGATCAAGAGTTGAGCTTCGACACCTCATGCAAAAGTTTGATGATAAACAAACCGACATCAGTCTGTATTTGTTACTCTTTGAAAGGCAAGCAGAATGGGCTGGGATCCCATCGACGGATTGGGTATCTCATCTGATAGGACTGTTACCATCTGACATAACCCAATTGATTGCCCGTGAGCCATCTGAATTGGCAAAAGACTATGACCATGTTAAAAAGCTGCTTCTTAAGAGGTTTAAGTTAAGTCCAGAGAGATTTAGGCAGATGTTTGTTCGACACCAAAAAAATGCAGAATCAACATGGAGTGACTTTGCATATGAACTCCACAATTACTGTCAAGAATGGGTGACTGGCTTAGAAATAACTACTTACGAACAACTTTTGGGTCTTATGGTGGTGGACCAGTTGAAGCGTCGTGTGCCTAACGAAGTGAAGGATCATTTCGTGGAAGAATGGGGAAACATAACTTCTCCTATAGAATTAGCTTCAAAACTTGATGCTTATGACAACGTTCATGGGAACTTTAAGAGAAAAATTCCCGAGAGAAATGGGGAAAAGAATATTCCTAAGTGGCGAACAAAACTTCCAGTTGATTCCAAAGCCAGAATAGAAAACTCTACTCCCTTCAGAAATGAAGCTCAAGGTAGACCAGAGATTAAAAGAAATTCCAGGAATGAACAAAATTTGGAAACACGAAGGCAGCTACGTTGTTATGAATGCGACTCAACTCAGCATTTGAGACCAAATTGTCCTGAATTAAAGAAGAAATCAACCACAACTGCTTCTGTAAATAGAATAACTTACAGTTCAGAGGACAAGTTATTGGATCCTTTTATTCTGTCTGGAAAAGTGAATGGGACAGACATGTCTATTTTGCCATCTTTAAGAGTCGATGTACCTATCCCTCCCATGCAAGGGAAAACGCAACTTCCAATTTCTTAGTTACGTCTTTATTGGTACATGTCTAATACTCTTATGAATGATACAAAACAGTTATATTCTGATTACACAAAAGCGCCATCTATCGGGCGTATATTGCAAAACAATTCTTAACACTCCCCACCTGATTTTAGCAAAAAAATCAAAATACAATTCAAACAATATTCAAAATTAAAGTTAAAGCAAAATATGTAAATAATTAATATGCTGAAAATAAAAATAGATTGATTAAGCATGTTTAAAGGTAAACTATTAAAGGGATATATAACTACATTAGAGAATTTAAAGTTCAAGAGGATATAATAGTTGTATAGGTCTCTTGTACTGTCCCTTAGCAGTTTGAACTATACATGAACGAACAAGTCCGTCGCGACCCATTATAATCTCTTCGACTCTCCCAGGAATCCACAGAAACTTCGATTTGTTGGTTCCTGCTATTAAGACGACGTCACCCCTTTTTAAGTCTTTGTGAGGCGTAGGAGTTGAAAGTTTGTGGGCATTGTTCAGCTGAAGAAGATACTCTTCCTTCCACCTTCTCCAAAATTGACGTAGCAGAGTAGTCTGGTACAACTTCCTTCGAGCCAAACTTTCCTTGGTGGAACGTCCATTGCTCAGAATTTCAGTGAAATGTAACGGATATTCGTTTAACTCCATTGATGGGAAGAGGAAATGAGCTGGAGTCAATGGCTGTAGATCTTCTACATCATTTGACACGTAAGTGAGTGGTCTGTTGTTTACCACTGTTTCGACTTCGGTTAACACTGTACACATTTCTTCAAAAGTCAACAGTGTTCGTCCGAGGATCTTTCTAAGAGGCTCCTTAATAGTTTTCATCAATCGTTCATAAAAGCCTCCCCACCATGGCACAAGTTCTACAATGTATGTCCACGTTATTCCTTCAGATGATATGAAGTATTTTAATTCAGGATCAACAATGATTTCAGTCAAACTTTTTAGTGCATCGTTTGTTCTTTTAAATGTTGATTTACATGGAAGAAGAATAGGATGTTTTTCTTCTATTGTACAGGAACTCTCTTTTAAACGTCCTTTGACGTGAAGAATATCCCTTTCATCCAAGTAAGGGGCTAAACTGTATAGACTAGAGTCCTTTGGCAGCAGCTTACCCTTTTTGAGATTGTCAACTTCAAGAGCGTAAGTACTGTTTTGACTAGTCTTTATCCAGAACTCTTCTGCCTTTTGGAGTTCATCTGCTGTAATGGGACCGATTTGAGTAGGACATTTTTTGAATTTAGAGATTAATCGCATCAACCAAACAGTCACTCGCAACAGTCGTTTAACATTGCTGAATGAACCAACATTAATTATAGTTTGTGCTATAGTTGAAACGCATGTGGCAACGATGGATCTCCGTTCCAGTTGATCTTCTTTTAATGTCGTTGAGTGTTGAGTAGGCCAAAGTTCAGGTGAACACCTCAGCCATGGTGGACCCGAAAACCAGATGTTGTCGATGAGAAGAGATGCTGCTGGTATTCCACGTGTCAGTTTGTCTGCCGGATTCTCTAGTCCTGGACAATGTCCCCAATTTTCAGGACCAGTTGAACACTGAATTTCCAACACTCGGTTTGAGACAAATTGCTTCCAATCCCTAGCAGAACCCTTAATCCAATGCAAACAAATTTCCAAATCTGACCAAAAGAAAACCTCTTCTAATAAATTCTCAAACAACCCTACTAAAAACTTCCACATTCTTGCCGCTACCACTGCTCCCATCAACTCAAGCCTTGGAAGTGATAATTTCTTTAACGGCGACACCCTACTTTTCGACATGATGAAGGACGTAATCAACTCACCTCTATCATTCCGAAACCTAAAATACGAAACTGCACCATATGCTACAGGAGACGCGTCACAAAATATATGCACCTGAACCTTCAATTTATCCGTATTTACACAATTCGAAAAATACATCCTTGGTATTCCCAGATTTCTCAGACATTGGACCTCCCTACACCAATCACTCCACTTCTTGTCAAGATCATCCGGTAATTGCTGATCCCATTCTAGACCCCTTTGCCAAATTTGTTGCAACAGACACTTAATCCTAATTACAAATGGAGCTATAAACCCGACAGGATCAAAAACCATTGCAGCAAAATGTAAGACAAGTCTTTTGGTTGGTCTACCACAACTCAAACCCTCTATCAGCGAACCCAACTCCAACGACAAAATATCCCTTTCCGGATTCCAATTCAAGCCCAAAACCTTTGATTGAAGTTTTGAGTTATCATCCGCTGAACCAATTCCCTTTTCTAACCATAATGAGTTTAACTCCTCCGAATTAGTTGTAAATTTTCTCAAATTAAAACCTCCATCTTTCAAAATAGAAACTGCATCCATGGACAACTGAAAGGCCTCTTCGACAGATTGTCCTCCAAAGTACAAATCATCAACATAAAGAGAAGAATTTAGCATTTCTACAGCTTTAGGTTTAATTTCCTCATATTGCTTAATGTGTTTCTTAATTGTCGCACTCAAAATAAAAGGCGATGTCGTACACCCGAATGGTAAACGAGTCATTTGCATAACTTTATAATCTTCATTTTCTTTATCGGAAACCCATAAAAATTTTAAGAATTTTCTGTCTTCCTCAGCGATACCTATCATTAAGAATGCCTTTTCTATATCACTACTAAAAGCAATATCAAATTTCCTAAACTTTAAAATAACATTCAATATGTTGGGATTTAAATTCGGACCCGTTTCTAAACAATCATTTAACGACAAATTATCCTTCGTTTTAGAACTACAATTAAAAACACAACGAACGCGTGTAGTAGTCTTATTTTCTCTTACGACAGGTTTATGGGGCATAAAATAACCTTCACTACCGCTAGTAGCTTCTTCAATTATACCCGTATCAAACTGTTCTTTAATAATTTCCTTATATTCAGAAGCTACCCATTTATTATTTTTAAAACCTTCTATCAAATTATCAAACTGTCTTTTGGCCAAGCCAAAATTATTCCTTAAATGAATTGGTGCAGATTTCCACAATAGTTTTGTTTGATATTTTCCATTTAAAAAATTTAGCCCATTTTCAAAATCGGTGATGAATTCTTTATCTGCGATACTTAAACCCTCGTCGTCTTTCAAACCCAAGGTTTCCAAATCCCACAAAACTTCCATACTTTTTCCAATACTTAAGTTTGTTGATACTATCCCAACGCTAGTCTCATTAAAACTGCGATCTTGCTTTCCTTGAAGTGTAAACCCAAATAAAGTTGGAATGCAACTCAAAGTATCAGTTAGAGAAACCACTCCGTCCGCACTTACGATTTTCCAAAACATATCTCCACCGATTAGACACTGCACATTCAAATCTGATGAATTGCAGGCGTCAGCCAACATCCATTCCTGTTCTTTAACGATGTTTTGACTTATTGCGTTTGGAATCGAGATTGGAGCAGCTGTTATAGTATCTGTAATTAATGCCTCTATTTCAATTGATTTCTCAGGGTTATGCCTATTCCTCAATTTCAGTTTCGCAACGCAATGTAGTTTTTCTGCGGGCTTTATGTTGCCAAAGGAGAAAATAGATAATCTTTCTTTACGAATTGGTTTAACTTTTAGAGCTTCTGCTAAACTTTGTGTTATCCACGTTCTTTCAGATCCATTGTCGAGAAGAATTCTAACTAATTTTGATCTTTCCCCCGAACAAGCAATTACACTACACGTTTGCAATAAAATACTATTTGACTTACCTGTTGAGGAATTACATTGGGTTACTGCATTTGTTTCCTCTTCAACTGACTCCTTAGCAGCTACATCATTACTTTTATAACATAATGAATAATGATGAAACTTAGAATTACAATGTTTGCAAGGATCTATTTTAGCCTTGCAAAATCTAGCCATGTGAAACCCGAAACATATAAAACATTTCTTATCCATTTTAATTTTGTTTTTTCTTTCCGACACATTAAGACTTTCACAAAACTCATGGTCTGGACTATTACAAAAGACGCAATTGTTTTTTACGTTAGTAGCGAAACTTGCGGTAGACTGCGGTTCATTAAATTTATTTCCAAACCGTTTATTACCTTCGAACCTTCTAGAACTACCCTTATATTCGTAACTACTATGTTGAAAATTACCAGACTTATAACTATATATTTGTGTCCTTTCCCTTGACTGAATTTCCTTATCTAAAAATTCCATCAAATCCCTAAAATTCCACGTTTCACAGGAATATGTTCTATTAAATTCTAACACTAGTTCCCTGGGAATTCTCTCTAACAAAATAGGACTTAACAAGTTTCCAAATGTTTCTGTTTTCACCCCCAATGACTCCAAATTTCTAATTTGTACTTCTGCACGATCAAACAATTTTCTTAACCCAATCGTATCATTTATGTTACGAACAACTTGAATTTTTAACAGATGATTTAAGTGAGCTTGAATTAATGCATTTTTATTACCAAATCTATTTTTTAGCAAAGCCAAAGCAGCATCATAATTTTCTCCTGTCAGTGCAAATCCATTAATACAATGGGCTGCAGCTCCACCCAGATAAGACTTCAAATAATTAAATTTATCTATCTTAGATAAAGTTTCATTATGGTGTATAGCACTTTCAAATTGATTTATAAATTCTAAGTAATAAGCCGAATCTCCATAAAATGTTTTTATTACTAATTTCGGAAGTTTAACCGTTTTTCTTTCCCTACGGATATTACTAGCCAATTCAAAATCGCCTTCGGCATTCGCAATATTGTTATCAATCATTGTAACATTTAAACTATTACTTAACTTTTCTATAGCATTAATTATTCTTTGTTTCCAAATAATTATCTTTTCTGAATATTCTTCAGATGTAATAACTTCCGATTCTAACTTATCGAGTTCTACGAGTTGTTCAATTTCTAAATTTAATTGTTTAATATTATTTTCTTTTACAGTTAATTGTTCATGATATTCTTTTAAAGAATTTAATTTCGCCTCTTCATCTAGTTGATTAGAAATAAATTCTTCTATTTTGTTGATTAGTTTGGTTGTACTAGATCTCAAAACAGTTCGTTTGGTGATTGCTCTCTGTAAAGTTGCCATTTTTATATAATTCAACAATGCCACAATAATTATATAACACTACAACTTAAACAAATCAAAACAAAAACCCCAACAAGTTAGTCACAAATACAACAATTGCCAACTATTACCACACAATTATTGAATGCATATACCAACAAGAAACCAAAACTAACTTTTGATACAACTTAAATCAACACTATCAATTAAATCAAATCCCATAATAATCATCAACATAAATCATACTACATATTCTCAAAATGAAACTTCTAATTTTCAAGCAAAACAAAATTCGAAAATTTACCACAACAAAACAAACAATAAACACCCTGCCTCACTAAATGCCTTGCCTTAACACCCAGCACAACACATTCTCAACACGAAACTTTCAATTTTCTAATTCTCAAACAAAACTTAATTCGAAAGTTTACTACAACAAAACCAAAACAATAAACATCCTACCTCACTAAATGCCATACCTTAAATACATCACACGACGTCCGGAGACTTTCAACATTGTCTCAATCAAAACTTGCGGTGGTTCCTTTTTCATTGGCCTTTACTTTTCGGCCGTTGCACCATATTTTGCCATCTTTAAGAGTCGATGTACCTATCCCTCCCATGCAAGGGAAAACGCAACTTCCAATTTCTTAGTTACGTCTTTATTGGTACATGTCTAATACTCTTATGAATGATACAAAACAGTTATATTCTGATTACACAAAAGCGCCATCTATCGGGCGTATATTGCAAAACAATTCTTAACAGTCTATTCTCAGAGACACTGGTTCAACTATTGATGTGATCTGCCAGAAGTATGTTACTTCAGATATGAAGACTGGAGAACAAGTTTGGGTGCGGCATCTTCTGGATGAAAGTATGTCCTGCCTACCGATTGCTGAAGTAGAGATAGAATGTGAGTTGGGGAATATTCTCACAAAAGCAGCTGTGATTCAGAACCCATTGGATCAAGGCAGATATCTGTTAGTAAATCGAACTGCTGCATTGCTTGAAGGTAGAAGGAAAGAAATTGGAATTAATCCTGAAGAAGTTAACGCCATCCAAACCAGAGCTCAGCGAAGGTTAAAGGAAATCGCCAACCGAGAGGAAGAAGCTGAAGCTGATCTAGGAAAAGGAGAAGACGCAGAAGCAGATGAAGTTTCTACACCGGAAAGTTCAGTGCTAAATCTTAGTAAGGATAACGAGATCATGTTACCCCCAGTTCAAGTTCAACAGGAACCTGCACTTTCACTCCTGGAAGTGAAACCTTCTGATTTTGCTATGGCTCAAAGAGAAAGCCCAGAGTTACAGCCATTTTGGGAAGAAGTTTCTAAAACCAATTAAGAAGGATCGTCAAGTGATATACTCATCAGTAAGAATAATCTTTTGATAAAAAGGAGGACTGATAAAACAGGAAATGAGAGGTTTTTGCTGCTTGTTCCAGAAAAATTTAAAGAACGTTTAAAGGCTCTATGCCATGAGGGTACATCAGGTCATTTAGGAGTTACAAAGACCAAAGATATTCTTTCCAGATATTTTTTTTGGCCTAACTGTTATAAAGAAATTGAAGACTACGTTCGCAGCTGTGATAAGTGCCAGCGTGTGGGGAAGCCAAATGACAGAAAGAATGCTCCTATGAAATTAGTTCCAGTTATACAAGAAGTTTTCTCCAAAATTAATGTTGATGCGGTTGGACCCCTTCCAGTATCCACAGGTGGAAAACGTTACCTAATCACTGCTATGTACCTATCATCAAAGTACCCTGATGCCATTCCTGTGGCCGATATCACTTCTACATCAGTAATTGATGCTTTGATGCAAATTTTCAGTAGAATGGGGTTTCCTAAACAACTTCAATGTGATCAAGGGACTTCATTTATGAGTGAACTTACCACAACCTTTCTAGAAAACACTGGGATTAAAGTAGTACACAGTTCAGTGTATCACCCACAGAGCAATCCTGTCGAAAGATTCCATAGAACAATCAAACGAATTCTAAGAGTTTTGTGCCTTGAAGCCGAAGCAGATTGGGAACAGGTGATCTGTCCTGCACTCTTTGCTCTTCGAACTGTAACACATGCAGCTACAGGATTTACTCCTGCTGAACTCGTTCATGGGAAAAACTTACGAACACTGTTAACCTTACTGTTCGAACACTGGATGGATCCTGAAGAGGAAGAGAGCCCTGTGACTGAATATGTATTTTCTTTAATCAACAGATTGAAGCAATGTCAAGAAGTAGCAGTAGAAAACATGGAAGCTGCACAGCTCAAGAACAAGACATGGTATGATGAAAGAGCAATCAAGAGGGAATTTCAAGAAGGAGATTTGGTTCTCGTAGTGGCCACTTCCAAGGCAAACAAGATCGCTCCTCATTGGCCTGGTCCATTAACTATTTCAAGAAAAATTTTTGAAACAAACTACCTTGTAGAATTACATGGAAAGAAAGATGAAACTCAAATTCATCAAGTAAACCCCTCGGAGATTAAAATCGAAGCCTTTACAAATTTCCCTGTGCCTAAAATGAAAACAGCCGTCAGAGCCTTCCTGGGAGTTGTTGGTTACTATAGCCGCTATATTCCTATGTTTTCAGTTATAGCTGCACCTTTGACTGATGCACTTAAAGGAAAAGTAAGAAAACGGGAGATCATCTGGACTCCTGAATGTTACAAAGCGCTAAAAAAATTGAATTATTATTATGTGGATGGACAGAAATTTGTGGTGCAAACTGATCATAACCCATTAACATGGTTACGAACAAATGCTAGTTCAGATTCACGTTTAATGCGTTGGGCCTTAGCACTTCAACCATTTAATTGTAATGTCTTTCACCGAGCAGGCAAGCTAAACAAAAATGCTAATCCGAGTAGTTTTAAATTAAACGTATTCCTTTTATTAGTATTTTTTTGTACATTTGGTTTATTGATCATGTTTATATTTTTACATATTCTTTATGCTATTATGTTTATGTTCTTTTGTTGTAAATATTTTACAAACTTTTCTCCTTTTTCTCTTAGAGAAAAGTTTTCTGTGAGGGGAGGAATTAATAGCTGTAACGTATTGTAATTGTTAATTGCTGTTGTAAAATATAGAGGGCGCCACAAAACAGTTATTTGAAGATTGTATTTTTTATGTTGTTTTTTGATTAGTCTCCTATGAGAGACGAGAGAGGTCAGACGATTCAAAAATGGAACACTAACACCTGCTCCTTGTGAAGTTCTTAAAATAAATGTGTTTTGTTTTCGTTCAAAAATGAAATTTTTACTCGACCACGATACCACAATGGATTAGTTTATTTCTATTATAACATTTTAGAAAATACTTCGTGTATAATTTTATGAATGTTTATAGTACCATCTTCTCTAATATTTATTTTATAGGAATTAGTTAGGGAAGTTCTGATTTCGATAAATGTGTTTCATACTCAAAAGTGAGTTCTTAAACTTTTGTTTAAATTATAGACTTGTAACTTCAGCAAGTTATTAAAGAAGATGAACAAAATAAAATTACTATTTTTAGTTCAAGATGTCAATGATTTCAAAATTTAATTGGTTAAAAATTTATTACCCGAAGTAAAAAAGTTTGCTTTGTTAAATGGAAATTTTCTGCTAGGGCAATTATGTATATTTATACACATTAGCTCCATTAGAAATCTTTTCTGCTTAGATTTCAAAGAAAGAAGCTTTTGAAGTAAATTTCATTCTTTCAACTGAAAATTTGATCGTTTAAGTAAATAGATTTGCCTTGCTATTTGACATTTAAACTTACTTTAAAAACACCCTAATTTGATTTAGAACTTCGTATAAACTCTTTTTATACTAAATTTTATCTGGTATCACATATTTTTTTTATAAAAGTATCTAAGATAAATCAGTTCAATTCACAACTTAAATAAACTATTTGCATTCCTAATAGGTAATTTGTTTCACCGACGCTATTCGATTCCTTAATTGAGTTTGCTAAACAACTTTGGTGAACTATTTACACCAACATTAACGACGAATTAAGTTTTTTTTTTTTTTTTTTTTTTTTTTTTTTTTTTAAATTTTGAAGTTATATAAAGGAAATAACATAGAGTTAACTCAGAGAATACTCATATAATTTACTTAAGCAACACTTTTTATAATTTAATAGAAATGGTGATATTTTTCAGGGGTTCCCTTTCTGTATCTAAGTAATACATTATTATTATATTTGAACCTAGGGGAGTGCAGTTGCACCCCTCTGGATTTTGATAATAAAATTATTTTAAAAGCTATAATTTCACAGAAAATATTCAAATGTTATTTTTTTAAAAATATTTTTCGTTGTTATGATGTGCATTAGTAATTGTTTCTAGTTAAGTTTTCTTGTTTGTTTATTTTTTTTTACTGTTGAATACTGCACCTTTGTTGGCGACAATATGGCGCTTGATGGGTTATTGTGGAGGAAAATATTTTGAATTCAATAGCAGAAGTTATACTTTTATCTTTAGTTGCGAGCTCTGTATTGATCTCTCAATTCCCTGAAAGTGTTTAGATTTTGGATTATTACTCATCACATACCATGAGACCTATTTTCAGAATTCGGTTGAGCAGTTTGCCTGTTTTATTGCACTGTTTCGTTGTTATGGTGAAACCAAAATCTCTTTTTTATCACTCAATTTCAAAGTATGCGCATGTATTCCGCAAGTAGAATGTAACTGATTTCCGAAAATTGCAAATAAAAGTAAAATGTCAAAATTAAGAGGGAAAAACAACTTGGTATGTAATAAAGAATTACATTTGAAAAGAAAAGTTGTACATTTTTAATGAGGAACATTTCTGTAGGTATTATAATTGATAAATTGTAAAAGTTACGAAATAATATTGTAGCGCCATAGATTATGCCCTTTTTAAAAAAGTATTTTTTTTTTCCGGCGACATGGGATTTATAAGAAAAAAATCAGTAAGCACAATTCGAAAATTTCTGTTGAGAGGTAAAGTGCGGGAGGTCTGAATCGTTTCCGGTGTTAAATTCCTATAAATTTATTGCTTTTGGAATGATTGAGATACTGAATTCTATTTTAGATTTCTGTTGAGTATTTCATAGAATGACTAATGTTTTTGTTTTATTTTTGTATGTACATATTTCTTTCATTGCAGAAAAGAAGAAAAAAAAAAAAAACCACTAATAACTAATATTTTGTGCCTTTTTGCATATTTTACCAAAATATAGATGTAACGTGAAAGGTTGAGAACTAGTTGGTGTGTCTCGTGTTTAATAATATGACTTAACATGAATAGATTTCATTAGTTTATAAAACCGAGCAACAGTGAACACTAAAAATTAATTTGTACCACGGATTTGTTGGATCACACACTTGGATTCTGATACACATCCTAGGCTTCTCTCTCTTTAGTTCAATTTCACTTCCACAAAAATATTCTGCATGAAATTTTAAGACCAAGAAAGAAAGAAACTGTTTAGGAAAACAGAGGTAAGCTTTAATTTTAGACATTTCTGAAATAAAAAGTACTATTTTACAATTTTCAATGCTTATCCATGCAAATATGTTCTGCAAATCGCAAACAATATAAATTTAGAGTTCTACAATGACATCTTAGATACTCTTTAAATGTAATAATTTTGGTTCAGCATTTGAATAAATTGCAAGAAATTCATTCTGTGACTTTAAGTTTTGAAATGTTTGATTAGTATTAATTTTAATTTAAAAAATTAGTTTTTAAACAATTAAAATGCAAATGATTATGATTAAAATGAGTGAAAAATGTAAACGATTAATATAAAAAAAAAAAAAAAAAAAAAAAAAAAAAAGATTAATTAATTTATGTTGTCATATATGAACGATGAAAAGTTGTCTAGCACCCAGTGAAATGGGTCTGCACACACCTGAAAATAATCCTGGGGGCGCTCATGTTTGAACCATATGATAGGAATTTCTTAGAAATATTTTTTTCTTTGCAATATTAAGAAACCCTCGTAACCGAAGAAATGAGCTAAATTACTTAGATTCTATTTTCATCTTGTCTTATAACAACAAGTGCATGCTTCCCTCAATTGTCGTTTTCAATTATATTGGCCCATCTGACGGTTGTAGGGTTAGCGCTCTGGCTTCGCATGTCGAAGGTGCCGGGTTCGAATCCGTGGATGTTCGTTGTGGTTCGGAATTCACACTAAGCTGTAGGTCCCAGCCTGATTAGCCATTTTTCTGCATAAGTATAGGTCGTTGAGCGTACAAACCAAACCAAATTTCAATTATACTGTGCGCCCTGATATTCCTTATTAATATGTAACCACTCTATTAGATATGGAAAAGTGTTTAAGAACAAAGTATTTTCGATTAGCTACAGTGAATACAATAACCCTTAGTTCAACACTTCCGACGGTTTCTCAATGGAGCCTATGTCGTTAGAACTTAGTAAAACCATTCATGATTTAGTGAAACCATTCATGATAATATTTTAAAGTTTTTTCTTTATTCTGTTCAATAATGTTGTGATTTTAATTGAAATACCCTCTTATTTTTATATTTGGTCACAGAGTTGTATGAAAACATTAGTCAGAGTTACCTAAAAGATGACTTGTGTTGTACTTATTCAAAGAAGGGAAAAAGGGTTTGATATCGGGAACAAAAAATTATTACCAACATTTTTTACTTTTACCATACCACTTTAAGCTTTATGAATTTCAAGAAGCTATGATGTGACAAAAGAAAAAAAAAATCGAAATATATGTTTACTTACTACATACAAATCTTCGAGTAGATACAAGTCAAATTCAGGTCATTCTGACAAGTGTTTGTTATCAGACGAAACGGTCGTTTCGCCGCCAACCTTAAAAAAGGCAGAAACGACAGTAAGTATCTATTCTCTGCACAACTTCCAGCGAAAAAGCCGAAATTGACTATTTTCTAGCGCGCTTACGAAACTTCACATAATTATACAAAAAATACCATAGATTCGTCTCGGTGATATCTTTCAAAGAAAAAAAAATTGTGTACCTAGGACAAAAGGCAACGAAGAAAAAAAATATTGAAAATTCCAAAACGAAATAAAAAATGAGTTCTAGCCCGATTTTGATGTAAAAATTTAGACAAACGTACAGCCCTAACTAATCTATAGATCTTCAAACGGATTGAATGTGGAATGTTTCAACTTAAAATCCTACGCTGGTTTGAACTTCATTAAATAATTCTTTCTATTTTTAATTAATTTAAAACCACTTTTTTTCATTTGATAATTTGGCGACAGATAAAGGCGATCAGCTTGTAATTGAGGTTCAGATATATATGCCAAAAGTTTCCAAACAGGTTTGCTATCATTTGGAAGTTAGTTTTTCCGACATGTTAGGCTTAAGTGAGTTTTAACGTAATGTTAAAGTATAGGAGAACGAATTGGACTATAATTATATGGCTTATAACATCTTAAAATTTTAAATAATTTAATTTTTGAAGAGACAGAATTAAAGAGAAATATTTGTTCTTTAAGTTGTATGTGTTATTTGAACTGTATGACAATTTAGAGAGAGTTAACTTTCAAAAACATTTTAATTTCGGGAAATCTCCATTGAAAAATTGAAAACAATCACATTTTGTTGCAAGATACTATGGGCTAAATACAAAGTACAAATTTGGAGGTTATGCGAGCTGACGTCACAGTCAACTCATTACAGAGGACTAAATGAACCACTCATTGCGATTGGCTAATGGAATTTGCAAAAATGTCATTCATTTTTAAAGATGTGTTGATTTTTACTTTCCGTTGTAAAATGAAATTGTAGAATCATATATCATCAAAATTGTAATTTCATAGTGAATTTTAAAATTGTTGTTAAAAAAATATTTTAGATTTTGTCAAATATCAATGGGTTATTATGTGAACCAAAATAATGCTTGGTATAATAAAAATAATTTATACTGCAATATTTATTAGACTGTAAAAAAACTTGTAATATTTATTTGTAACAATTTATTAGTATAAACTTTCAATGGGATGCACGCTCTGGCCTTGTAAGTTAAAGGTGCCGGATTTGATTCCTGTGTTAGGTGTGGATGTTCGTTGTGATTCGGAATCCACGTTAAGCTGTGGGTCCCGGACTGATTAGTCGTTATTATGCACTAAAATAGGTCGTTGTGCGTACAAACTAACCAATCGAGCTGAAACTTGGCAGACAGGATCTTTGTCAATGGCAACGTATTTCTTTAAGTTTTGGGAGTTGAGTTGCCATACACAAGTTTCTAGTACTCATTCGTGGTAGAGTTTGATGGTTACTGCCGTCCGCATTCAACCAATTTGTCAATTTTCAAGTAGATTTTGGCATGCAAGATATCATTGAACTCAACTTGAAGAATTATGAATATATTCATGGTACCAGGTGTACCATAGGTGGTACTACTTCTGGTTTATCAATTTTGAAGATAAATATGGCATGTTGGGTGTCGTTAGGCTTGTCTTGAAAAATTATGAATGTTTAAGGTACCAGGTATAGCATAGGTAGTACCACTTTCGGTTTATCAATTTCCAAGATAAATATGGCATGTTGGACTTTTGTTTTGATGAATTATGAATGTTTAAAGTACCAGGTATGCTATTGGTACCACTTTCGGTTTATCAATTTTAAAGATAATTATTGCATATAAGGTATCGTCGAACTTAGTTTGAAGAATTATGAATATCCCTGGTACCAGGTTTACCATAGGGGATAAATAGAAAAACGATGAAATGGACAAATTCAAAAAAGAGAAGTCGTCAGTGTTTAAAAAAAAGTTATGATATCCCCCAAAAAAACACTTTTGAAAAGTAGAAGAACCACCAACCTCAAAAACACAAAAAACTTTCTTACAATAAAAAAATCTCCCATAAAAATTTACGCTGCTTGAGGTTGGCCCGTCTTAATTACTAACCTTTAACCCCCCCCCCCCACACATAAAAACTTTCTAAAATGTATGTATCAACCAAACAAAAGCTTACCAGAAACACTTTAGTTTCCTACTTAAAAAATTCTTAATAACGATTCAAATGCAAGCGTTTGAGCACAGTTTCTCTATACTATTTTGAAAATTACGCGAGCATGAATATTTACACCACTTTGTATTTCCTACCCATCCAAATGAAATCATAAACTTGAATATTCGTGCAAACATCCATAAATTAGTTTAAACGCAAGCATTGTTAATATTCCTATGACGGGCGCCAACCTCAAGCAGAGTAAATTTTTATGGGAGCGGAACTTAAATGTTAAAAATAAATTAAGTAAGCATACATTCGTAAGCGAGTCACAACCGAGAGTTCTAATCAGAGGTTGGCCATTTTTTTATATCACTGTGTTTGTGGCTGAAAATTTTCATCATGTTTATGATTTTTTTATTGTAAGAAAGTTTTTTGTGTTTTTGAGGTTGGTGGTTCTTCTACTTTTCAAAAGTGTTTTTTTTTTGGGGGATAGTTTTTTCAATGTTGAACCTTAATTAAAAACTCCTTGTATATTAACGAAATCATTACACACATTTTTCTTTTCCAACTTGCATTAACCTAATATATTAATAAACAAGTTTGCAAAGGTCTTAAAAACTATATTTTTTTCTTTATTCTGAAATTTTAGTTCCTATTATTGAATCAGTACTCCAAACAAGAAAACGAATTGAGAGATTTAAATATATATATAGAGAAAAAAAAATCTTGTAATGAAATACAAAACTAAAGACAACTTGAAGTACATTTTTTTAACTCAACAAAAAATAAAGCAATGAAAAAATCAAACTTGATTTTCAAATAGAATTGTGTTATTATAAACCGAATAGTTTCTTTCTTATTATAAAACACTCGATTCTCATTACAAGTATTTGGTTCTAAAGGGAAATCGGAGCTACAACTAAAACAAGAAACATAGTGATGCTAATAAAAAAAAAAAGGCAAAATACGCAGTTCCGGGAATTTTTCCTGGAATGGGAATTTTCCGAGAGATTGGAAAGAGGAATCCTTTGTGATATAATGCACATATAGAAGAGAACATGTATCTTTATTGTTAACATTCTTTTGAAAAGAGCTCAAATGTTTACCCACGTTAATAGCAAATACGTCTTTTTATTTAAAACTATTGCGATCGTTTTAGTAAGTTTTTTTTATAGAAATTTAAACAGGGAAATAATCCAATTGAAAATTCAAATTGTTAGTGTTTTATGAGAATTTTTATTTTTCATAAAATCAGTTCATACTCATACTGACATTGATTTTCAAACATCTATTTTGTTCTTTTTCTTCTTCCTTTTTTCGGTAATCCACCAATGGATCATCCTGAATGAAAATTTTTCCATGAATAAAATTTAATGGAACCCTACTTGTCACATCTTTGTATGTGGAAAAACTACGTAACCACTATTTATGTGTAATCCACAGATTCTAAAATATCTCTTTAGAATTTTTGATTGTTTACTTTTTAAAGGACATATGCACTGTCATATTATCGAACAATCAAAATAAAACTGAAAAAAATTTATTGAAAATTGATTATAAATATGGTAAGTACTCAACCATCAACGATACAAAAAAAATCTTTTTTTTTTTTTTTTTGTATTTTAGCACTGGAAACACGATTTCGGAACAATGCAAAAATAGAATTTTGAAACTTTCATCAGACTTTCATATTTTTTGTTCATTTTTTCATATATAAGTAATTTACTATAATGTAATACATGTGAAATTGTATTTTGACCTATAATTTTAAATGACATTTTTTTTTATGTTTTTATAAAAAGTGGGTATTTAGATTTAAAAATTTTTAAAACAAAATTCGATAAATAAAGCGTGTTAAGTTATATTTACATTTCTAATAGTTTTCCATTAATGAATCCTTGCAAATAATTTACAATTATAATTAATCTATCAAAATTTTCAATAAATTAAACATTATGTTATGACTGATGAAATTTTACTTTTCAAAATCGAAATATTTATGGTAACCAATATACTAGTTACCAAGGTTATTATTCATTAGTTTATTGCATTGATAATGCTTTGGTTACCAAGGTTATTATTCATTAGTTTATTGCTTTGATTTGATTAGTTGATTGCTTTGCCATTTCCAAGAATTGATTTTTTGGCAAGTTAAACAATATATATATATATATATTTTTTTTTTTCAACATAGCTCTTTAAGAGCAATGGTTATCAGTAAAATTTTATTTGGCAAGTTATGGAAGAATGTCTCTCGGTTTTTAAATCAAATAATTAAAGTTTTCTTCTTTTTGCGATTTAAATTCTTCCTGCAAACTAGGACATACTTGAAAAAATACTATATTTGCATTTCACCGGTCGCATTCATTAAAAATCTAAACCATTATCCGGCTTGGTCAATGAATGAGTGTATACATTTTTCTAAATTCTATACAATTTCATAATTACTTAGATTCAGAAAATGCAATCTTAAAATTTGCAGTTCCCCTTCGGACTTTAACTTTCATGTCTTATGTCTAACCCTGGACTGAAGTTCTAAAAACACAATAGAATATCTCATATTTTGAATGCAATTTCCCAAAATAATAATAAAAAATATATATTTCCCAAACCCAAGTAAAAAGAAGTAACAGAAACCTTATTCTATACAAACGACTATTGCCCAATTAAAAAGCGCAGTCCTTAACGATTACATTTCAACAGACAAACCCCCGCGCCCCCTGCAAAAATAAAAAGTTATTTCCAAATCTTCTAAAACTGTTCCACCTAACGTCTTTTAATCCTTAAATCCCACTTCAATAAATATCGGTTTCATCCCTGCATATTGATCAAGAGAAGAATTCAAATCAGCGCAATAAAAAACGCTTCTTAACTTTGCAGCTAACAAGGAACCTTATAAAAAAAAAAAAAAAAAAAATCTTGCATACTCCATTGCTGGTCCCATAGTAGATGAAGGCTTTGAGAAGAGGCAATAAAGATACAACCGCATGTGCTTGTCATTTGCATAAATAAGATCTCCTGCGTTTACTGACAGTTCTTAATCTCACGTAAAGTCTTTTACTGCAGTTTTTGTGATTCGCAATTTTTGTGACTCCCATGTAAATTGACCCCATTTCATTTGGTATGCTCAAAGTTTCTTTGCGTGTTTCTTTTGTCTCTTTTTTAGTGGTTGGAGTTGTTTTTGGTAGTTCTGGTACGTAAAGTTTTTGGGTTTTATTTTTCTTCTTGAATAAAAGTTTCTTTGAAAGGTAAGAAAGTGTACCGCCGGTTTTGAGTTGGAAGATGTTAACTTCACTCTTGGTCTTAAATCACTTTTTGGTATAATTAGAAACAGGAAAAGAATGACCAGTCCATCGATAGCGACTAATTATTAAGGGGGTCCAGTACCGAAATTTTTTCAAAAATCCCAAATTTTTTTTCTGATTTTAAAAAATAGTTCATATATTCCTGAAGAGAATGATGTTTTTATCTTATTCCTCCTCCGGTGATTAGAACGCCACAAAATTACCTGTTATTTAAACATCACTAATGGGCGAAACACCTTGAAGCGTCTGCTTAAAGTGCATTTTTCGAGCACTAGTGTTTTTCACAGATGTTGCATATTCAAATCGATATATCTCCAGAACCATTAATAATTGGCTATTCAAATTTTGGAGCATTTAATTTATATAGTTTTAAATATTTTGTCATCACAGAATTTTATTTTTTTAATTCTGTTTTAAAATATAACATTTAGCGTAAAAGATAATATAAAAAAAAAGCAAAATTTTCAATATTTTAACTTTGAGATTTTTAAATTTTTTTTTTTTAATTCACCTATCAAAATTCTGTGAAGACAAAATTTTCTTTATATAATTATGTATTACAGAAAGCTTTCACTTTGAAAAAAAATTTATTTTTTCTTGACTTATATCAAAATACGCAAACATCAATTATTATGGATTTTTCTTGGTTTTTAAATTTTTTTTAAATAACTAAACACAATATTTAAAATAACATTTTCTCAAAGATATATAAATAGTATCTCATACGTAAAATAAACTTTTGACATAAAAATGTACATAAATAAAGTTTTTTTTTATTTTCGGTACCGGACCCCCTTAAAATAACTTTGTGGTAAACGAGTGATACTCAAAAGCTTTTAGGTCATGTTGAATAAGCACTTTGGAAAGTTTTTTTTAAATCCTTTATATTTACTTTGTGTATGTGGGTGAGTGACAGTGTATGTCGAAGGCGCAAAAATCTGCGTAGGCCTAATCAAACCCCTTGCTGTCATCCAATCGGGCTGAAACTTGGCAGATAGATTTGATGTCGATTACAATACATTATGTCAAATTTTGTGGGCTAAGACTATCACTAAAAGGTCACTTTTACGGAATACTTAGAAACCAACTTTCCGTTATACATTCGAGCTGAAATAGCATTTAATCGATGATTGAAGAAACACTTTCCTGTTGCCAACGTATTTTAATAAATAAATAATAAAATTAATTTAATCAGAATAAATCAAAGATATTTGGATGTGAATGAATAAATCCACATTAATTTTTAATGAATAAAATTAAAGAGTCGTTTATCGCATATTTTTCTGATAATGATGTTTTTACTATTTAAAATGAGATGCAAAAACCAAGCATATACTGACAACAGAATCGGCGCTATGTTAATTTATATAAAAATTGGAAATGTATAT
Organism: Linyphia triangularis; assembly: GCA_963978545.1. NCBI lineage: Eukaryota > Metazoa > Arthropoda > Arachnida > Araneae > Linyphiidae > Linyphia > Linyphia triangularis. Next base: position 36,837,884 of record OZ021730.1, read on the forward strand.
CAAGAAATTATATTAAAAAAATAATTTTTTATAAGTAATATTATTTTCCTTTTTCGCTTCTGAAAACGTTGACAAATTAAAATTAGTACTTTTAACTCCATCGGACGATATTGAGAAGTTTGCATTTTAGGTTACATACTAGAGAAGTATTTATCGATATTAGCGAGGCCGTGCGCGAAAAACCAAGTATCTTGCTAGATGCTCAGTTTCACGAGCGGAGTGTTATAGTTGTATCAGGCCTGAAACAACCAGATCGTGATGTCACAGCGCAAACCCATCACAAATCACTACTTAGGTAAGATTGCATACGAAGATGGATGAAGAAGCATAAAAGTTGGAATATTTACAATGCCTAACTACATAATCTATTCTAAATTAAAGTATAGGAATAAATTTAAAATTCTTATAATTTTAGGAAATAAATTTTAAAAATTAATTTATTCAAAAGCATGTTGTTTCATAACTGATTGGTGGTTACACTGAAATAATTTCGGTTTAATTTTTCTTAAAAACTAAAATAAAAAAAAACATTATTATTTATAAAAAAAAATATTTAAATAATCTTGTACTTCAATAAATAATCTTTTATTTAAAACCAGAAATTCCTTTACGAAGAAACTGAACATTTACCCACAAATTCTTCCCTTTAAGAGACTAATTATAAAAAAATATCTTTAATATTTAAGAAACTTCTCTTATCTAGATTTAAAGCAAAACATAGTTTATATAATTTAGTAACTTAATTTTAAAGTAGGTTAACTAAAATATATATATACATATAATCATACAGAAAGAGTGGCTAGTTTTCTTTTCATACTTTGAGATTTCACTTTGTAAATGAGAATTTTGACATAATTTTTTAAATGTATGTTAATGCTAAACTTGAAGTTTTCCAAAATAATTGTACTAGAAGAATCCTTAAAATCTTTTGGCCTGTTAAAATTATTAACGAAGCAATTTTAGAAAGGGCAGACATTACTTCAATCGAAGAAGAAATCGGTAAGAGAAGGTGGCGATGGACGGGTCTGGATTAAGAATGCCAAAAGAGATTCTAACACGCGTTTCTCTCTCCTGGGCTCCTGATGGCAAGAGGAAAAGAGGAAGGGGACAACTTGGCAAAGTCAAATGCAATCAGACCTAAAAAAGGATCGCTTAAATGGTCTAGAGGAAGCAAGATCCCTGGCAAAAGATCGGAAGGTATGGAGAGGTAGGCTGGAAACCTCAACAGTGTGAAGAGCCGAATCAAGTAAATAAGTAATGCTCACTGACAAACAAGATTCTATTCAAATTTTCATCTTCGTTCGACAATCACATTGTCGATCAGGAATATCAAGAAAAAGATCCATCTTTTTCAAAACTAGTTCCCTCAAAAGTTGTTTCTGATTTTTGAATTAAAAAAAAAATTTCTTCATGTTTAACTCTGATAATTTTTTGAAATCTAGAAAATATGAATTAAAACTAACCAGTATTCTTCAACATTTCTAATACTTTTAGAATATGCGAATACAAATCATCATGCGTTTGGTTTCTTATAGGAAAATTTTTTATTTAGTATTCGGTAATTATACTATCATTATACATATATACAAATTTATAGTACAGAATCCCACCTTATTCAGCAAGCCAACATTTAAGTGAAGTGAAGGCTTAAATTTGTGATCCTCAGGACAAATGTAAATTTTAACTCTAGCTGCTTGACAAACACTGCCAGACAATGTCAACAAACAGTACTGTTTTTTTTTAAGTTTTCTTAGTCAAACGTTACTTAAACGGTAAAGAAGATAAGTATCCATAGAAAGATCTCAAATTAATCCTTGGTACAGATGTAGTATAGGACATTTCTTTGGCAAAATTTTATCTGGCATTTTTTTTTAAATAAATGTTGTTTTTGGCGACGGATTTTATTATAAGTTATATTTTAATTCAGTTAATTAGTATTTATATTTTAATCTTCTCTCAGTTACTGTGTTTTTAATTTTGGCGAATTTTCTAAACGCCAAAAGAAGAATAAGAAGAAAAGAAAAATATAATTCTAAGTGTCCTATACCACATCTGTTTTCAATCCTTACAAAAATACACTTACATTAAGAATGTCGTGAACAATAACTAGAAAATTACCCCAAAACTTGGTTAGATTCCTCAGTTCAAATATTGAAAATCTATATAAATAAAACTGACTTTCTGTCACACGGATTTGGGGACCGTTTCACGTAAAAACTACCTAACGGATTAGGATGAAATTTGGTATATCGCTTAATTAAACGACCAGGAGTAAAATAGGCGATATATTTTTAATTTTAATTGAGTTTTAAAATTTCCGAAATAATTTTTTTTGGTGTTTTTAAGCAGACACAATTTAGTATTTCCTGAATGGCAACTGAATGACAATCTTCGTTTGGTTTGTTTTGAAAATCGCAAATGATATTCTACATTCACAATGCCTAGAAAAAAACGCCCATCATTAAGCAAAATCGACAAAAAAGTTTTTCAAAAACGTTTAAAGAGGAATGAATTACAAAATGACAACCAAGAAGCTTCGACTTCGCGGCAGCCGGACATTTCCTCAGAGGACAGATTAGCGTAGCAACGGCGACGCCAGGAGTCTGTAAGGAGTAGAGAAACATCAGAGAGGCGTGCCGTTCGTTTAGAAGCCGATCGGCTAAGACATGCCGAACTAAACGAACAAAGAATGAATTTACAATGGGGTGATAAATTTAAAAGCGCGTTTTCGTATAATCCATCCATTAACTATGATACCGAATCTGACATTGGGACAGTGACAATCGCGTGCAATTACTGCAATGCGTTGAAATGGCCAACCGAATCTCCTGGTATGTGCTGTTCCTCGTGTAAAGTCAAACTTCCTTCACTTATGGAACCTGATGAACCTCTCAAGTCGCTTTTGAATGGACAACATACGGAATCCTCGCATTTTTTAAAACAAATTAGGAGCTACAATAGTGCCTTTCAGATGACGTCATTTGGAGCAAATATTGTTTCTGAAGGTAGCTTCATGCCCACATTTAAAGTGCAAGGACAAATGTATCACATAATTGGATCACTTCTCCCTAATGAAGAACAGTCGTGTAAATTTTTGCAAATTTATTTTATTTCCGACACGAGAGAACAAGTAAATGCACGCTTATCGAACTTCACAAATTTAGACCGCTCTATAATTGAGCAATTACAATCTCTGCTCCACCAACAGCATACACACATCATCAGTTTAAAGACTGCCATAGAAAACCTGCCAGAGGATGAATTGCCAAACTTTAATTTGGTAATCAAATCGGATAAAGCACCGTTAGAAGAACATCCTGGCAGGTTTAATGAACCGACAGTCAATGAAGTGGCGATTCTAATGGTTGGCGAGCCAAGTGATCGTCGAGACATCGTTTTGAGAAGTCGCAGCAATGAACTGCAACGCATAACAGAAACGCATAGAGCATATGATACGTTACAATATCCTTTGATATTTTCTCGAGGGGAAGATGTGTATTATTTTCCTATATACAAAATTAACCCGTCCACTGGACAAGAAGTTAATAAGAAAGTTTCTGCTCTTGACTTTTACTGTTATCGAATAATGGTACGAAATGTGTATAACCACCTGCACTTATTTCGGCAGCTGTTTAATCAATTTGTTGTGGACATGTACGCTAAAATCGAGAGTGAAAGATTGCTTTTTATTCGATTAAATCAAAAAAAGCTGAGGGCAGAACAATATATCCATCTGCAAGATGCATTAAGGCGCCAAGACAATGTAGAAAATCTTGGTGCTATGGTGATTTTACCATCTAGCTTCACCGGGGGTCCTCGATATATGCATGCCCGTACGCAAGATGCATTCTGTTATGTACGAAAATATGGACGGCCTGCGTTATTTATCACAATAACTACAAATCCAAACTGGTCTGAAATACAGTAAATCTCTATCCCGGAGAAGCGTCTCAAGATCGCCATGATGTTATTTCCAGAGTTTTTTATCTGAAGTTAAAGAAGCTTATGTCTCTACTTACCAAAGGTAAACTTTTCGGCACAACACTTTGCCATGTTTATTCAATTGAGTGGCAAAAAAGAGGATTGCCCCATGCCCACATTTTATTGTGGCTAGAGGAACCTATCCGATCTGACAATATTGATGAAATAATTAGTGCTGAAATCCCCGATTCTGATTCTGACCCACAACTTTTTAATATTGTCAAGAAGCACATGATTCATGGCCCATGTGGAGCTTTAAATCCCAGTGCTCCATGTATGAAGGAGGGACGCTGCACTAAAAAATATCCTAGACAATTTAATGATGCTAACTCTTAAGGCAAATTAATTTATTTAAGGGCAAACTCTTTCAGTTGCTGGACTTGAGCTCAGTGAAGGATGCTTTTCCCATGGACAGCTTTATGTGGCCTGTTCCAGAGTTAGGTCATCTTCTTCTTTGTACATCAGTGCACCACTGGGAAAAACTTCTAATATTGTTTACAAAGAGGCTCTCCAATGACTTAATAACTGTGTATAAAGTAACTTATTTTTATGATGATATTTTGTTTACCACAAATAATTTATTTTTTTACCAACAATAAATAATATCTGCATGAACATTCTATATCTGTTTAAAAAATTTACTGTAATTTATAATGTAATTTTGTAAAAGATTTAAACTCAAATAGTGCTTAAAACTATTTTCGTAACATATTATAAACAGACTTACTTTATTGTACTTATTTTTACATATATATACTTATACATATTACTACAGCATGCTTTGCAAACTTTCCATTTATTAAACTTTTATATTACTTTTATTTAGTACCAAAAACTGAGTTTATCCGTCAACGACGGGCCACGCAGCTAGTCATTAATAAATTGCTACCTAATAAAATCTGACAAGAAAATAGCTTAGGCTTAACATATACATATTTAATGCAGTATACATTAAAGATTTCAAAGACCATTTTTTAGAAATGGCTTTTGAAATAGAATGCAACCGAATCGCATTTGGTGCGTTATACTTTTATAATAACATTTTGAAAAAAAATGTACTCACCGAAAATATAAATAATATTTAATATCCATAAGAAAAAAGTGAACCATTTACAAGTGCAAACAAAATCAACAGAACAACAACTCAAAATTTCATAGCTTTTTGCTGTGACGTCAAATTCGGTTACAAATTCAGGATTATGGCCTTGTAGACTGAGCATCTAGCAAGACACTTGGTTTTTCGAGCACGGCCTCGATATTAGATGTCCCCAGTAAGCGAAGAATATTACTCTTTCTTGTTGATAGTTACGCGTTTTATCTACAGGACTTGTGACAAATAATCAGAAAATGGATAGTAAGATAGGTGTTTCGAAAAATTCAATTTTGGAAAGTGTGTTGATTACAATAGAAAATACGTAACATAATGAAAATTTACGATATTACATATTTCTCACAACTTAAAAAGGACATATTACTACTAGGCAATTATTAGTAGTCATTATGAATGGCATAGTATACATGCTATAGTGGTTGCTGGTTATTCATACATTATCTGGAGTAAAATCTACGCTAGAAATATGTTGCTCCTATACATCTTTTGAAGTTGTATTATCAGACACTATTTTCTAGGTGGCATTCAAGGGGAAATACTAATTTTTTGTGCCAAAAAATTGCAATTAGCGAGGATCCAAATCACGATTCTATCTCCGGTGGTTATCGAATGCTAATCAAAAGCACTGTTGGTGATGAGTTAGTACCCTAAAATTTGTAAAAAAAAATATTTTAAGTTTGTTATGGTTTATTAAAATCTAATTTCTTTCCTTTAAAATGAAATCTCGTTTGTAATAATACCACATTTAGAAGTATTTTTAATAATTATTTGAAGATAAAATTATGAACTGTTAGTGTAAGTAAGCTTTTCTTTAAAATGCGTTTATCTCAAAACCACATTTTTCACTACTCATGTACTTTTTCTCAGAAAATACTTGATATAGAAGCCTAATTATTTTTTATCACCATTTAGCAGACACTTGTTATTCTACTGAAGTTGGGTTTCAATTGTAATGCACTTACTTTTTTTTTTAATGAATTATCGAATAAGTCGCTCAAATTTGTTGAAAATCACAAGTTTTTTTTTTTTTTTTTTTTTTTTTTGTTTTTTTTTTTGACGAAATAAGCCAGAACAAAAAATATTTTTAAGATAATAGCAAATTCTCACTTCAGTATATACAGATACATAAAAGGAATATGTGAGAAATTACAGACTGTTCAACTCTGTATGGCAATCAACATAGTATACAGGGGGACCTCTTAATACCGCTTCCCTTTTATATGCGAAAAGGCTCTAACTATAATAAAAAAAATTATATCTAGGTAAAGTAAAGTAGTTATGCGCTACTATATGAAACTTCTTACCGAGGTACACGTTGGTTAACCGCGAAGTTAGTGATTGAAAAGAATAAAGTCAGAGAAAGAATTTGCGAGTCCAGTTCAGAATTTATGAAAAGAAATATATTATATTTTGATGTCTTAACAATTTTATATTAAACAATTTGGAGCAGTTCTTTTATTTATAAGTTAAAGCTACTTACTACCATTATTATAATTATTTTAGTATTATTATTTCTTCCCAAAATTACTTATTGGTGACAGATCTTTATGAGTGTGAACCAATGAAAAATTTAGTGCAATGAGTTAATTTGAACTCTCCGTCAATACAAGTATTTCGTTGTATTGACCTACTCTACTCATCCTTTAGAATTTAATAGTATTATAATGACGCTGGACACTTATGCAAAGAACCGCGTTGATGACACTTTTAAAAATAAACGAATATTTGTAACAGTATCGGTGGGCGATTATTCAAAAATACAAGGTGTTCATGACAATTATCCGGGTATGTACATTTATTGAAATATCAGGAGATAAGAATCAAGAATTGTGAAATATAATGGGATGGGGAATGTATGTTGTAATCAACGACAAGCAGTTCCCGCTTGCACGAGTCGACATTGCTTATAGACTGAGAGGCAACTGCAATCTTTGGACCCCATCGAACATCATTCTGAATTTTTTATAGAAATTGAAAAAAATTAGTAGAGTACGAATTTACTCGGTCTGCCATGGCAAAAATGGCAGAAACTGGTCAAAAATCGACTTTTAATAAGTTGAACTTAATCCAATTGCCAAATGCGTCATAACTTGCCAAATAATGAGCATTTTTTTTTTTATTTGGTAACCCTCACTCTTTAATTTTCAAATAAGAAGGTTGCAGACGATTCGGATGTGTGGCTATGGCTTACTTGCATCTTTAACAAATGAGCCAAATTGGCAAGAAACATTACGTCACTGATGACGTAACTGATGTCGCCAATTTGGCTTACTTTTAAAAGATACAAGTTTTCCGAGCCAGAGATCAGAAATCGTTTGCACTTTTTCTCATTGAAAATCAAAGTGCAGTGGGTTGCCAGACGAAAAAGTTTTTTCCGTTTTTGGCTAGTTATGACACATTTGGCAATCGGATTTTAGTTCAACTTATTCAAAGTCGATTTTTGATCAGTTTCGGCCATTTTTGCCATGGCAAACCAGTGGATTCGTAGTCTACTCACTTTTCTCTAATTTCTATAAAAAATTCAGAATGATATTCGATGGGGTCCATAAATTTCAGTCGCCTCTTAGACAAAAACAAAATAAATAAATAAATAAAATAAGCAACACCAAGTACTGCCGAATTCGTTAACATTTGAAAAGACATTTTGTGTGTAATAGCAAATAAGTGCCAGCTTATACGTATCTCGTATAAAATATACACAGGGGTTTATATTTAAAAAATAAAATAAATATTGTAGAGTTATATATATTCGATCATTCTTATTTTCTTTAGTGATTACTCTATTTTGACGAATTGTTTTATTCTTTTTTAAATAATCGTGTTACAGCTCCATAATATTTATGCTAATAACCTATAATTCAAATGCTAATCCTCATTGATGAATCCTCATCATCCTCTTGAATATGGGAATCATTAAGAATCACCCAGAGAGTACCACCTAAGCTTAATGGGACCTTTTATCCTCATTTTTAGTTAAAGTGGACCACTCTGATACATGGATTCCTTAGCAAATAAGAGTGGCATATTTCAATGGGAAAATAATAGGTAGGTTGGTTGGTTGGTTGCTTAGGGTTTTATGGCGCAAGAGCTTCCCATGGGCTATACTGCGCCAAGGGAAAATAATAGGAGTAAACTATTAGCAAGTCCTATTTTACCCTTGGTACCCTTTACAATTGGTTAAAAGTGTTGGCCGGCTACCGTCCGCACTTAATGTTTGCGCATGCGCAAGAGAGGGATCGTGTGGGCATGCGCATGCTCCACCTGCTTGTGTTAAATGAGATGTATGCTGATGTTGTGCAATTGAATTGATTTATCGATGTTATATAAAACTCAAATAAAACAAAATAAATAAAAAACTTTGTTGGTTGGTTGTATTCAGATTATCTGGCGCCGTCAGCAACACGAGGGCTATAATGCATCGAAACATTCGTCATTAGACAAGCCAACATACATTTACAAACACCCATGCCTAACATGAGACTCGAATACCCACAACCTCGTGGTCTAGAAGCCAGCACGCTAACCACTATACCGTTTGGTCGGCTAAAAACTTTGTAATGGGTTTGGTTGGTTGGTTGGTTGGTTGGTTGGTACGCTCAACGACCTTCTTTTTATGCACAATGACGGCTAGACAGACTGGGACCTACAGTTTAAAGTGGATTCCCAACCACAACGAACATCCATGCCTAACTCGGGATTCGAACCCGGCACCTTTGGCATGCGAGACCAGAGCCCTAGCCCCACAGCCATCAGATGGTCTGTAATGGGTTTGGACTTAAGGCACAGGATAAACTGTGCATCGGCTCTAAGCTGATTCTCGTGCAATTTTAGTTGATTTATTTGAATTTGAAGTCAATGTAAAGACATTTTTTAACAGCTACCTGTTTGAAAAGTGTACCCAGAAGTAAAACTTTTATAGCTAAAAAGTTTTACTTCTGGGTAGTTTGTATGTATATAAATAAATAAATAAATAAATAAATAAATAAATAAATAAATAAATAAATAAATAAATAAATAAATAAATAAATAAATAAATAAATAAATAAATAAATAAATAAATAAATAAATAAATAAATAAATAAATAAATAAATAAATAAATAAATAAATAAATAAATAAATAAATTAAATAAATAAATAAATAAATAAATAAATAAATAAATAAATAAATAAATAAAACCATCCACTGAATACTTTCATAGAGTTGGAAAAATAATACAGTGGAATTCTTGTGGCCGACAACAGGAGAATATGGAAACTCAGTTTAGAAAGTATCTGCTAAGTTCCTTTTTCATGTTTTTATAATGACAATTATGCAATGATATTTTTATCGGTTTAATTTTTACAGAAAAACCTTTTATCTGTTGTACCTTTTATGTATATTTTACTAGAAGTATTAATGTAAACGCATGTGGTACTAAAAGTTATTATAAATATTAATTTCAACTATGCTCATATATAATTTAACATTGTTTATAATTGCTTAATCTTTCTAGATAGTTTTTGTTTCACTTAAGAGTAATCTCCCATTTGTGAAAACATTTACTTGAAAGTAACATAGAGTTCTAGAAAATCAAAACTATTCCAGGCATATATCATACTTACCTCCAATTGCATTTTATTTTTGCATCATAGGAAATGAAGAATAGGAATACCATACGGAAAATGTTACTATTATTTATAGAAAAGAGCAATATTTTCCGTACAATATATTGTTTGACAAACCATGATATATGTTTACTTCAAATCGATATTAAAGATCATGTTATCGTACAAATTTGTAATATAATCATGATAAATATAAACTAGAATGTTTCTCAAAGTACGCATCTGCTTCGGTTCTCTTGCGTGTATAGTATTGAATCGAAGTGGAAAGGAACGTACTTTTCAAAATGTAATTGTGTTGGTATAAGTAATAATATAAATGAAAATATTCCTCGTATTATTAAAATACTCGAAATAGAAAATTTCGCATGTCATACGTAGGTTTAAAATCTTTGAATCGTATATTCCAAATTCAATACATAATTAATTTTTTTTTTTCTGAATAAATTTAGTTTAATAATCAGATTATAACAAAAATATATTTTTAAGAATTCAAATACTTTATTGGTGAGTACAAATAGATATTTATTTTAGTTTGTGTTGAGTTATTTTTTTAAAAAGTGCAGTATTTTAAACATCAATCTTCAATATTACTATTTTATCCAATTAATAACGTATACTATAAAGCTTGTTATTAGATTTTGATATTTTACTACCTATTGGAGCATTTCAGTTTTTAGAAAAATTAGAAGTAAAAAAACACATTGTTTTAAAACATTTCAGATTCGTTTAATAACTTTCACAAAAGATCCAAACTAATCATAAAATAATTAAATTTTTTGCTACGAAGGTACATTTGACAAAAATAGAATTTAATTAATAACATAATTTGTATCGACTTTTATTTATTACTTTAAGTAATGAAAAAGTGATATGGAACAATAAATCCAGCCTAGTTCCAATAAAAAAATGTAGATTAGTTTGTAAGGTTCTTACTGTCTATTTCTGCCACTATGAATTACTTTTCACAGCCAAATACACCTAGTACTTTTGAAAGATGATAGGGTTATAAGGTCGAAACCTTATCAGGCATACTGTTCTCTCCAACCCTACCAAACTAACGAGAGGATTTTGTGATCACGACCAACCAAACTTTTGTAACATATTAGTAAAGTAACTTTTCTCGCCTTAACATAAATTAAGTTAAAAAAAAAAAAAAAAAAAAAAAAATATATATATATATATATATATATATATATATATATATATATATATATATATATATATATATATATATATATATATATATATATATATATATATATATATATATATATATATATATATATATATATATATATATATATATATATATATATATATATATATATATATATATATATATATACTTCAGTTCTGTTGATGCGTGCTTTACTGGTAAACCTGTTCTACACTGAACAGTGTAATGCTGTGGAGGCTCTGCAGAAATTTCGAAGGCTTCATAACCTGCGTAAAGTTTCAATGTATGTTGCAGCATTAAGAGCAATGATAACAAATTTCGAAGAAACTGGATCGCTTGGATTAAGAGCTGGCTGAGGACGAAAAGCAGTACTAGACGATGTAGTAACAGATGTTGCTGCAGCAATGTTCGACGACACAGGAACTAGCAGTGGACCAAGCGCTCGTACAGTTGCTCGCCAAACCAATATGCCCTATTGTACTGTAAGGAAAATTGTACTTAAAAAACTGCATTTATATCCGTATGAGATCAGTCTTGTGCAAGTATTAAAAATCATAGATTGCGATAAGCGCCTCACTTTTGCATTAAAGTTTTTTGCCCGAATGGGGATCGACATTGATTTGTCTTGGGAAAAATATTGTGAGGTGATGAGCTCATTTTCCTCTGAATGGGTCTGCCAATACTCAGAACTGCCGTATTTGGACATGTGGGTGACCCACAGTGATTCCAGAAATGCCGTTGCATTCCCTAAAGGTAACTGATGACATACGATGGGCCGTTGCATACAGCACATAGAAACTAATATGCGACGTCCAAGGGACCCACATGTTTATGAATAAAAGCTTATTTTCTGTGTTTAATTGATTTATTCCTATCCATGCAAGCAGTTTAAAGTGTAGATATTAATGTTTTTGAAACTAAATTTAGCACTATCCATGCTTGAAATTTTGAATTTTATATTGAATAGGAAAATTCCATTTAAATTATGGAGTAAATTCAACGCTTGGTGGTGCTGCTAGAAAATTTTCCGTGTTAACGAGGTTTTCATAGTTGCAGTTAATCGACTTTAATACATTTCAAATATTTTTGTAATGCTGACATGAATCTAAGTAAAGCATGATTCTCATTTTGTGTCAGAAATAACATAAAGCACTTTGATGAAGATTTTTTTTCTTTAAATAATTTCATTAAAAAAAAAAAAAAAAAAAAAAAAAAAAATAGAAACTTCTTTGAATAGATTTTAGCAATTTTGAATAATTTTTAATTTTAACTCTTGTACAGTCCTCGCATTTGCGTCTCGAATGGAAGAAAATCATGTAAACTCGCACCTGGCAGCACAATAATCCACATGACAAGTCACGATCGTAACACCTATTTTTTTAAACAGGTGTAGCAGTCTGGGTTAGGACCCGTGACCTCTCGCTTCGAAAGGGAACTACATGCCTATTGAGTGATTTGTCAGTCCTAAATTTATTAAGACCGTAATCCTTGCCAAAAAAAGCCAGCATTGAAAAATTCTAACAATTCCAGAGTTTGGCGGCAGAAACCTACATAGTAACGATAAAAGACGAACTGCGGTTTTGTGCAGAAACTACGACTTACTGACTTATGTGGTTTCTGCATTAAACACAATTTTTGACAATTGAAACTATAACTGATTAACCTGACTATCTTCTGGTTTATGTCTCATAATTGCGTTTACCACTAAGAAATGGATTCATGCAAAAAAATCAATTTCGTAAATCAGTGACTTATGTGGTTTCTGAAATAAACGTTTCATTAAGAAAGTTGAAACATAAAATTGCCGATCGGTTTTTTCTTATAATGGAATCATAGTATTTAATTACAAATTTTCAAACTCATATATTAGTTAACATCCACTATCGGCAATGTAACAATGAATTGTTTAGACACTCTTAATTACACGCTTTTTTTGACAATGTCGATAATAATAATGGTCAGATATAAATGTTAAAATATCAGTTGAAAGTTTCAAAAAGAAATCCTGGATTTTATCCCGTTTCAACCTTTTTCTTGGAAACTTTAAAAAAAGAAGTCCTAATTTTCAACATTGAAACATATATTTTTATGCGGATAAAATCATCGTTCTTTACCTTATAATTTCAACACCTTATAAATAAATCCATAAAAATATAATACCAGTATTTCTGTTCAATTCCTATATATAATTATTTTATTGAAACTAGAAAACGAGTTCAAGTATTGAAAGTTAAGAACAGCAATATAGCTTTAATGGATAACTTTACATATTGTTTTTTTTTTTAAATTGAATAAGTTCTCTGAAAAAAATTATACAACTACAACTTAAAAATTAAATATTAGTGTTTTGATTATATTTATAAATTGCATATATAAAATTTAATTTGAATTATATAATTGGTGACTTTTTAATATTTCTTAAGGCCAAACGTCACGAGAATAAAATTTTAATTAAACTAATTATAAAATTAAAACCTATTATTTCTCTGCAGTATGAAATCCTAGAGAAAATAATTAACAATCTCAATGGTATTTTTAGATATCTTAGAAAAAAAGTCAAACTTTGATTTATTTGGTTAAATAATCAACGTCCTCGTCTTAGCATTCAACGAACAATTTCGACGAAAGTGTATTAATGCATGGGGTAGAGGATTATTGCAGTATCACTCTTCAGAACGGAAATATCATTTTTAACAGAAATATATCACTAATTAAACAGTGGCAATGACAAAAATAACCACAATAATAAAACAAGCGGGAAAAATCGAAAAAGTTAGCATACCCTAAAATCATTTTATTATCTCATGATGATCACGCGAATCTTCTGGAGATAGAAATTTTGAGAATTTTCTTGATCGCATTCGAAAAGTCCTATACAGGTACATGGAGACCGTAAGTGTCGCCAAATGGTCGCCAAGTTTAACGACATTTGGCAATTTCTCGCCAAATGTGGCGACCAAAATTTGTTGCCATAACCGTCGCCAACTTGGCTTTATCTCGCCAAGGGAACGAGATTGCCATTGACCATAATGTTAAATGGCCTTTTCCTTATAAAACTCGTTTTCCAGCATTATCCCTGTAAAACTCGTTTTCCAGCATTAAGAGACGCATTGCAGAAAAGCGAAGTAAAACGAACTCTTGCACTGCCTTATACGAAATGTACATACATTTTTCTTTTTACATAATTAATACTACGAAATATTTACAAATATACAGAAATTCGTAACATTGCCCCCCTCTCAAAGGACTGCACGTCCCGAGCAGTATAGTCCCCGGAAAGGAAGGCTTACTTTCAAAGCAATAGCAAACACTCTGCGTTCATTACTAAACTATAAAACTTACTAAACTTACTAATTTATATACAGAAAGACAGAAACATTACTGAAGAGATAAATAAATAAATAAACAATAAACATATATATATATATATATATATATATATATATATATATATATATATATATATATATATATATATATATATATATATATATATATATATATATATATATATATATATATATATATATATATATATATGAGTCACATGTGTATATATATACACATGTGACTCAGAAAATTTAGATAGTGTTAGCGAATATCACCCATTTAGTAATGGACAATTCCCTCGTTTTTTTTAAATTTTTATTATTATTATTATTATTATTATTTTTTTTTTTTTACAATTTTAAATTATTCGAAAAGGCCTTAAACACAAAAATTTCTGCTCAATGCGCTTTTTTTTTTTTTTTATTTGCAATCAAAGTTCCATTCCTAAACGTTGGCGAGAAAACGTTTCACTCGGCTCGAATTGAATGCTTCAACAATTCAATGCTTTCTAAACACCTTGGCTTGAAATACGGCATAGGAAACCAGTTTTGCAAGTTTCGCACAAATCGCGCCAACCTATATGGGATATGGCAATGGTCTACCTAATCAACGCCAACTATTTGGCAGGAACCTCTTGGTAACCATAGAAACGATAGGATTTCTTGACGTCACGGATTTTTTTTTTAATGTTTTGATCGGACTGGTTTTGGCTCTGTTTTAGTACACCTTCTTCTCTTAACATTTAAATAACTAATTTTTTTAAAGGATTTTTGTTTATATATTTTGAATCAGAAAGAAATTCTTCTAAGATACAAGCTAATTTCATTCGTTTATACAATGCAGCTCAAGGTTGATGTGTTGCACAAGTTTTAAATAATTTGTACTTTATTTACTCTTTCTTTGTATTATATGAATTATAAAAAAAGTGGTAATGCATTGTAAATGATTGAACTCTAAAAATTATAAGATATTTTTATGTTATTAATTGTAAGGAATCATTAAAAATATCCAATTTTACATCAAATAACATGCATCGTAATTAAATTCAAACTCTTGGGCAGAATTTAAATCTGTTATGATTAATAGCACTTCAAAACATTAGAAATATTTCAACCAATCCATATAAATATTAAACTAGTGCTTAAATGTAACTTCCCCCTCCGTTTCATACATGGATACTACATATTACTCTAGACCAAAGTATCAAACAGCCATTATTTCATTACATGAAAAGAAACCCCATTCTTTTATCGTTTGCTCTTTGACAGAAGACGAACGATCCCGCCTGCCCCCATACCCCTCCTTCCCCATACCGGAAATGTAAGAAGCGGCCAGCAAGAGCTATCATGACGCTCACTTCCTTTTTCCGTACATTCCGGATATGACGCTACGGTTCCGTACGGGCCATTACAAGACACCACGTGCCTGTGTACTACTGCGGAAGAAAAAAGTTCACAGGACGGAGGAAAAACAGGCAGTGAAAGCAGCAGAAATCATTTTTCTTCTCACAATAGCACTTGACTCCTTATGATAAAAAATGGGCTTTTATATGTAGACATGCTCTTTTTTTTTTTGTTGGTCGGGTGGGAGAGTTCTATACTTCGCTTTTATGGTTTTTTATTGTTATTATAGCTGTTATTGTTATTATGGAAGTGGAAAGAGGCCAGTGGTCATTTTGATTAATGTGTAAGTTGTTGATGGGTTTTCCTCTGTCCCTTGCTGTTTCGAGCAAGGTCGAAGGATATTAGATGCTTTATCAAAGTAGGTCAATATTTATGGTGATGGAATATGAAATGGGTTTTAGCTCTTGCTTTTGTTTCAGAAGGAAATGAGGGCTTAGGAGGAAATGTCCTTCTATAAATGTCACAATCGGACATTTTAAGGCTATTTTTCAGAGGCTTTCATGTATTACAGTCGTTTATGTAATTTTAAGTTATGAATGTATGCATAACCGCAGCAAACCCAGTGATGTTTCTTCAAAAACGTAATTGAAAGTTTCAAAGCTTGAATACATTGAATACGTTTTCTTCCGATTTTTTTTTTTTTTTTTTTTTTTTAAAGATAAATATTGAGACTTTTTGAAAACACTCTAATGAACTGCAAAACTGAAATGCTTTCCCTAACTGAAGAGATAAGTGTGAATCGTCGTACAAATTTCAATTCACTATAATTAAAGTTCGTAAATTGGTTTGATGTGTTTTATAATTTGCATTCGTTTATTTGAAAACAATATAAAAAAAAAAAAAAAAGCATTAATATCAAGTTGTAGTTGTTGGTTCCTTTAACATGGTCCATTTATTATTTAGTAACGTTATGGCTATATTTTTCTTCTAACAAATACCATATTAAAACTGAAACCACTACTATAACTAAGTTAATTATATTAATAAAAAGTCACCACTAAAATATTCATTGATAGATATTTATATACTCTGAATCACGCTAGGTTCAGTTTGCGTTGTACTTGTTTTCATGTAATAGTTTAAGGCGTCTCGGCAAGTGAAGATATGCCTTGGGAGATAATGCGATTGACTCGAGTTGTGAAATGAAGGGAGTAAAAGCATGTTGAATAACATTGAAAAACATTCAGCGTACTGCCTGAAGTTGTAATAATATTTAGTAACCGAACCAACTTGGCTAACCAATATACGCAAAGGATCCCACGCCATAACGTGCATCAGGTGTGCATATTCAATGTACACTTTAGGTTTCAAGAAACTTAAAGCAAATTGGCACTCCCAATCCGATTTATTTCCCTCCCAATCCTTAAATATAAAAACACGAAGACCTTCAACGTTAATAATCGTGCAAACAAACGCTTCTTCGTATAAAAAAAAAGAGAAGATATCGAAATACATCTACATGTCCATTCTTGTCATGTCAAGAACTAAACCGGCAATTCAGATTCCCCATTCCTTTAAGTTGCTGAATTTTTTAATGGATTAAAATCCGGCAGTTTTTATGCTGTTTTGGCGACGAGTCCTCTTTCTAATAAAAATTTCCTTTTGCCTTTGAGGATGTTATACTAAGGAATTATGGCAGCTGTCACTAACAATTGTTTTCACTTGCTTGGAGCAAACAGCGGAAAACGGCAATTTCTTAAAAAGTCCCGTTTGCTTTTATTGTTTGTTTAAGAGAGAATCCCGGTTATTACCAGCTTATTGTTACGGGTATGAAACAATAGGAATTCTGTTTCCCTTTTCTTAGGTTTGTTGTCAAAATTTTTTAGGAAACAAAGCGGACGTTTTTAGAAAGGATTTTAAATGGAAAATTTTGAGTCCGACGTTATTTGCTTTTGGCCATGAAGGTTTGGAGAATAAATGTATATGTCAGTTAATTTGTATGTTTTTCCAGATATAACAATGCTATTCTCCCATGTGCTGTTTCTCTTTCTTAAACACCATTATATTTGATAATGTAATAGATATACCTTGGAGAAGAGAGGATATTTGGATACGGAATTTATTCAAATGTTTAAAAATTGGAAAATTTTACATTTTCTAATAAAATTAAATTTATATTGCCATGAAAAATAACAGCATACCACCACTGTATAAAATAAAAAATTAAGTATTTATAAATAATCATTACCTGCAACCAAAAATATTGCATTTCAATACTTACATTTATAAAAACAAAACAAAGAGTCTATGTGTAAGTCAGGCTTAGAATTAAAAGCGACTTTCAATAGTTATCGAGTCATTAAATTTTCAACAGAAGTAGTTTTGCCTTCTAATTTTGCTTTTTACAACTAGAATGTAAAAATTGGTTTTTACAGACGTTACCGTAATTAGATTCAATCTCAAATGAATATGTCTTTTTTTAATTGTCCTGAGGCCAAACACAATATATATATCATGCTTGTTTACTTTAAAAATACACTTCTTCAGAGCAATCCATCAGAGTTCTAGAAAAGTATCAAAAAGTTACCACTTTTTATTGGAATTCCCGGCAGCTCAACGGTGTTACACTGGCATCAGTCCCTGCCCTTTCTTGTGACACAACACAGCACAAAACCACCGGAGCAACCAAAGACGTGCATCTAACAAAAAAGAACCCAAGAGCAGAAACCCAAAGAAAGGAAACAACACAGCGGGGGTGTTTCAAAAACCGGAAATAAAGCTTGTCAAACATTTCGAAAACTGCCTCCGAATACCGATCGAACAGGGTCAGTGGGGCTGAAATTGTCTTCCCATATTTGCAGACGCGTAAATCGTCCATGTTTGATAGTTGACAAGCCAAATTCGGTCGGCTGAGAACTAGGGGCTGTATTTCGCTATTTGAACACTACATTTGCCTGGGGAGTTAATACATGTGCCAGATGTTATTGGCACAAGAGCAGTAAACTGAATGGAAAATCACTAAGTATATATTGGAAACTAAACAAGCAATTTTGTGAAGACTTTAAATCGAATTCCTTAGGAAGATAGTGTTTGGGACTTAAAATTAGGAGTAATAAATAAATATCACCAAATAGTGATACTTTGCTGCACATAATAATTTATATATTTCACTTATATATCTCATACGGGGAGACTTCAAGTTGGTTTTTAGTTTGCATTAGTTTTATTAAATTATACAGGGTCACATATTTGTTTAGTCGGCAGCCGCAAATAATACACATGTCTTCGTAAAATTGCCTACTGTAAAATTGCGTACTACTGAAAACCTGGAAAATATTATCCATAGAACATATATAAACATCAATTGAATTTTCGTCACTAGCCAGGTATGAAGAACGTAAGAACTTTTATAGAAGATCAGCGTAATTAACCTTATTGGGATTCTTGACGATGAAGTTTTAGAGCAAAAAGAAAGCCAGGTCTTTTATATTTCCTTATTTGTTATCTTTGAAGCGCCATGTATCAAAATCTTAACTGTTTCATTAATTTTTTCTTAGAGCTTTCATTATTCAGGTGGCAAACAAATTACAAATGTGGTATTTAATGTTCTTGGTATTAAATAAAAGACGGAAGACACTGCTATAATTCATAGAATTTTTTTTTTATAAACAATTTTTTTTTCATCAACTGTGATATACTTTATAAGTAAAACAAAACCTTAAAAACACCTAGTACAAACCCCATAATATTATTACTTTATGGTGTTTAGCAGACATAAACAGTAGAATACAAAATTTCAACTAATGGTAAGAGATCGAAATGTTGACAAGGAAATGTCCGAGTAATGTTGATACAAAATAACATTGTAAGGCCTCGGTGGCCTAGTTAGATGAGACTTAAAGTCTGTGATCGGAGTCTCATGGATTCAATCCAGTCTCACTAAAATACCCATCCCGAAATACAGAAACTAAACCAACACCTATGACCAACTGGCTGGTCTCAATCAAGAAATCATTTGCACTCAGATGAACAACGTTCAAGAACTATAGTCTAGTCTACTCTCATAGACGCCAATGATATCACTAAATTTGTTGAGCTCATTTCCTGGCCAAAGTCGTCCCCAATCATAGAACTCTTAAAAAACTCTGGCAATTCTTTAGTGTGTCTGTTCATATTTAATTAATCAACTTTGTAAAATTGTTTGTAACCACCTGATTCAAGATACATTTCATGTTACCTTCTCATCAGTCTTAAAGTTTCTTTGTTTCAATTATTCTCTTTGTTTATCTACTGTTATATATTGTGTCCATTACAATATATCCCAATCAATTTTGTAACCAATCAATTTTGTAACCAATCATACATATGTTTGGGTAATGTACCGCAAATTCAACCCCCAATTATAAAAACACTTTTGAAGTATTACTGATTCCATTCCAAAAAATATAGGTAGTTGAAAGTAATAAGTAGACCGAAGTAAAACTGCGAATTCGTAAAAAAAAAAATTTCAATTACTAATGTAAAAACTTTGAATCTCTTCATCGAATATGATTGATACGGAAGACGGTATTTTTGTGCATGAGATTAAGAAAACAACCCTTGCACACCTAGCGTTGTTTTTACAATATTTAATAACAACACATATCGTCAACTTGGTGATAAAATGTATTAGTTTAATGTCTACCTATATGCAAACTAATGAAAAAACTTTGAATCTCTTCACCGGATGTGATTGATGCAGAAGACAGTATTTGTGTGTATGAGAGAGAAAAAAATAATAACCCTTGCATACTTAACGTTGTTTTTACAATATTTATTAACAACATATATCGTCAGCTTGGTGATAAAATGTATTAATTTAATGTCTACCTATATTTAAACTAATGAAAAAACTTTACTAATGAAAAAACTTTGAATCTCTTCATCGGATGTGATTGATAGAGAAGGAGGTATTTGTGTAGATGAGATAAAAAAAAAATAACCCTTGCACACTTAACGTTGTTTTTACAATATAACAACACATATCGTCAACTTGGTGATAAAATGTATTAGTTTAATGTCTACCTATATGCAAACTGAAAGGAATACGCTTTTGTAACATTATGACAGTAACGAAACATTATGACTGTAACATAACGTTTTAAATGTAACATTATGACTGTAAATAGAAGTATATTAATCAAGGATATTTCTAAATTTAGATATAACTCATCATCTTCACCCTACCACCATCCACAATGAGCAAATATGTACCCCTCCCCTTTTGCATAACAGCACCTGTCACTCCAATTTCTTTCTTTGTGACTGCGCTTTTGCCAGTTGTCGCAGGAGGATGCAGAGCCATCCATCAAGAGAGTCTTCCCCGGAGGAAAGCATCCCGTCCCACCATCCCAAGCCGGAGTTATGATTTCCTGATGCTTTCTCTTGCTCTTCATCCTCTTTCTTTGCGGAGAGAGTTTGCTTTTGTGATGAGGGAGAGTTTTGTTTACTTGATTGGAGATTTTGATTTTTTGATCTTTTCGATTCCCCCCTTTGATGATTTTGTTGGAGAAAAACTTTGGAGGATTGAAGATGTCTCTTTTCTTGTATTTTTGACGAGATGCTTTAGGGGTGGAAAAATAGTATATCTTGTTTGGAACATGTCAAAGATAAATTTTTAAAAATATATGATTTTATTTATCTTAAGGGACATTGAATAAAGTTAATCCAGAAAATAACTGATCTTTTCGATTCCCCCTTTAATGATTTTGTTAGAGAAAAACATTGGAGGATTGAAGATGTCTCTTTTCTTCTATTTTTGACGAGATGTTTAAGGGGTTGAAAAATGGTATATCTTTTTTGGAATATGTCAAAGATAAATTTTTAAAAAGATATGATTTTATTTATATTAAAGGACATTGAATAAAGTTAATCCTGAAATACTAGATCTAACTTTTCCCGTGCTAGTGTTGCGTGGAGTTTCTTACAACCCTAAAAGGTATGATTCTATTTCAAACCCAAAAACGGACTTTGATGATTTTATAATAAATTAAAAATTGTTTCAATAAAAAATTAATTGTGCATATGAGAAGTAAATTTTAATATTTATAACACAATAAACTAGTTACATATGATTCAGGTTTTAGGGATTTTTTTTTTGCATTTATCAATTATGGACTATGTATGCAAAAATGTGAAGCGAAAAACAATTTATTTAGTTAATCGGATTGTATTCTATTAGACATTAAAGAAGTTCGTCAAATCAAAATATTCAATTGCAACTATTCTAGGCATTTACATGAATCGGATTGTTTTCAAAATTGTTATAATTTTCTTCAATTTTGACATTTTTAGAAGCATTATGCACATTGAAATACACCCTTCCCTAATTGCATTATCAGCAAATAGACATATGTTGTTTGGATGAATGAAAAACAATGTAATAAAACATAGTCAATCTCGGTAAATAAAACTGCCTTTTTACCTCAAAATGAAAAAGGTATCAGATTTAAAGTAGTTGATAACCAAAAGGAACAGCCTACAACTCAGTTTCTATGAAAATGGGGAAATAATGTACCTAGTTTTAGTACGAGTCCATTTCCATGTGATCTTTAAAAACTCAGGGCGAGTAGAACTGGACAAACTTAATGAAGTTACTCAGTATTTTCAACTTTCTCATGTAATTGAGGTTTTCGCTCTCTAGATTTTCTTCCTCTTCTTTGTAGTTGATTTTCTTTTGAAATAACGAGGAATATTGTTTACTCGATAAAGGATAATTATTATTATTTTTTTTTTAATGATTTTGTATAAAAAATGTTTGTCGCTATGAAAGTACCTCTTTTCTTTGTGCTGTTCCAGATAAGTTCTTTGTGTTGTTTAAAATAAAGTTCAAGAGAGACTTTCAAAATAAAAAGACAATGTTGATGTAACCAACATATTTGAATGAATATAGGTAGGCACATTTGCTTTATTAAAAAGTGTATAGTTATGATCGGCATAATATCATATCAAATAACTAAATTAACACAATGTTGTAAAACGAATTAAATTCGTCTTTTTAGTATTCAAGTGTTACAAATTTTAATTGCGAAATGTAAATAGTACATTCCAAACTGAAATATTGATATGATAAATTAGCTGCTAGTGTTCTTAAATAAGTTCTACTGATTTTAGAACTTACCTTACTTAAAAGGAACTAATAAATTTTGATGACAACAAAAATAGCTCTTAAGCTTAATTTTCGGTATGCTTTTAACAAAATCTGTATTTGCTAATTTAATTTATATTTTCTATATAGTACAAAGTTTAATTCCTTCTTACTACAAAAAAAAAAAAAAAAAAAAGGGGGGTGTGGGGAAATAATAATATAAGTTAGCCAAAAAATATTTTATTAAGTATCTGGAATAAACTCGAGATTAATATTGAAAAACAAAGTTAATTTATGTGATTATTACATGAGACCCAATTATTGTGTAATTCAAGTAATATTTTTAGTTAAAAAGTAATAATAAATTGTCCCATAGCTATAAATACCATTTCATATATATATATATATATATATATATATATATATATATATATATATATATATATATATATATATATATAGGTTAGTTATTCTTGATTCAGAGAATGTAAAACTATCACGTATGTACTCCATAAATTTTTTTGAAACGAAAGGACAATAACTTCGTTTTTAAGATAACTTTTATAAAACTTACTTATGATTAAAATAATTATTGGTTTTTAAAAGAAATATAACAGAATGCTATTTATCAAATGTTGAATAAAAATGGAAAATGCATTTATTTTTAAAGAATCTCGAAAGTAAACCCAAAAAGTTGTTTGTGTTATCGCTAAAAAGTTAAAACTCCCATTCATAACGGATAAATTAACCTATAAAAAAGTTTTTGCTATACGTACTTCAAAAGCATTGCCAATTTGCACGTGCTGTTGCTTGCCTTATGTAAGGGGATTTTATACTCAAATTGAGTATTTATAATGTGTGAAAATCGACTCTGATCCATTGCCCCCCCCCTCCCCCAAAAAAAAAAAAAAACTTGGGTTACTATGAATCATTGATAATGAGTTTATCTGACGAGTTTCAAATGGATAGGATGACGGCAAGTAAGTTAGTGTTGAATAATTTTCCGAAGATGGTTCTGCCACAAACACGCAAAATTAAAGAAAATAAAAAGGATTTATTTGGTTGGTTTGTACACTCAAGGCCTAATTTTATGCACATTAACAGCTAATCAGGCCAGGACCCACAGATTAATGTGGATACCGACCACAAATAACAACCATGCCTAATCCATGCTTCAACCCCGGCACCTTTGTCATAGGAGGCCAGATAACTAACCCCACAGAAAACAAGTGAACTATGTAAAGGATTTAAAAATTAATATTATATCAAAGCAATTTGCATAAACTTTTCCTTACGATAACACTTTCCATTACATAGGAGAGAGGGGCGCACTAAGTTCCTGCACCAAGTAAAAATTATACAAATTTAAAATCAATAAAAATAGCATTAAGTTTGGAATTTATTTGCACAAAAATACTTAAATATGGAGGATTTTTTTTTTAATCAGGAAATAATTTAGAGCTTGATATATTTTTGTCACACACTTTTATTTTCACAGTTTTATAAATAGTATATACATTTGTATCGTGATGTACCCTATATATGGCATTAAGTCTGAATGTAACAGTAAAAAATTGTTTAATACTAGTTAAGTTCATGTGGGCCAACAGGGAGGTTGTAGAGCGTGTACTTGCAGCAGCGTTTGACAGTTTTAAAATTTTATTTGAACCGAAAATTATTGTTTAGCTCTTATTTAATATGTAAGTAGGGTATGTGTTTATCATTCTTGAAATATCAAAGTTTGATGGACATAGCTAACTAGCTTCTAACTTCACATGCCAAAAGTGCCGGGTTCGCATCCCGAGTTAGACATAAATGCTGGTTGTAGTTCTGAATCCATGTTAAACTGAAGGTAGGTCTCGGTCTGATTTGCCGTTATTATGCACAAGTATCCAAGCCCACCAACGAACCAAGGTTTGAAGAAAAATTGTGCTGCCTAGATCGCCCCTGTATGCGATCTGAACACCTATGCATTTCAATAATTTTACCTTTGACGATCTCTTAAAATATTAATATACCAAATCTTATAACGCGTTATTTCACTTTTAATGTAGTATCAATTGATGCGACTATAACAGTGATGCAAATTGAAAATTTAAATTAAACTAACTGAAATGACTTAGACAAGACCTAATATCAAGAGATTTTGGAAATGCATGTTTTTAATTAAATCCAAGGTTTCAAAGGATCTGAGTTACTGTGTCAAAGCATACTGTAAAAATAATGCATAAACATATTTACACCAGTTCCGTTCAAATTCGTTTTATTTTCATTGATTTAATAATATATTCCTCACTTTAAAATATCAACCATTTTATAATTTTTATGGCAAAATATTTTTTAGAGCCATCTATTGGGGAAATTGTGAACTAAAAAATTTTTTATGTTAAATGTTTTATATGTTTTCGATACTACAGATTTCTGGTAAGCAGCGCACTTAAATGTCTATTTGTTTATTCTAAAACATTTTTAGAAATATGTCAGTACCTTCTGACCATCTCCCTTATTGAAGAAAATAATATAAAGTAAAACCATTTTCCTGAAAAATATCATAGTTTGTAGAGGCATTCACATTTTACGTCATTGAACTTCACGCCTTTATAAACAATTTTACACTACATTTCCAGTATCATAGGCTCGCTTGGTAAGATAAGAAGCTGTAGTGGACTTTTAAAAAAATACTTAGCGGGGGTATAAAAATGAATAGTGTGTGGGGGAAATGGAGAGGGTGTGCAGCTGAAAAGTCAATGATTGGGCGATTGTCCCTACCACTTGTAAAAAAAAAAAAAAGTTAAGGCTATGGGAATGTCCACAATTTTGTAAAAAAAAAAAGTATTTAGTGATCTATCACTGTCAGAGCCATAAGGATAACCAGATCTTTCGCTCAATGGATGACTGATCGAATAAGGGTATTAATAAGATTGTGCTGAAAAAAGTGGAATGTGGGTGAGTGTGTAATTTGTTTTTAATAGAGATGTTTGAAGGATAAGAAGATTTTCCATGTTCTTTGAAAATAAGTTAGGGATTCTTTAATCTTTTTTTTCTTTTTAGCATTGGATAGGACAGTTTTATGTGTTGCATCAAAAATTAATAATTTTTAAATATTGATTATTTTTAAATTTAAAAGTGTGGAACTCAATTAGTTAACATAAAGGTCGTCATATAAAGCATTCAAATGAATAATTTTAATTCTATGAAGCATAGTGTCTCCAAACAGAAACCCCTTACTTAGATTTTTATTTCTATAGGCAGACTGGTTTTAGAGCGAAAATACATAAACTATAAATAATCCATAACATTTTTCGATTTTGTATGACCTGAAACAAAGTGCAATTTTTTTTATGCAGAATTTTTTTTTTTTTTTTCATTAGGTATGTCATTTATGTTTACTTTTACTACTTGCATTTGTGGTTACTTAACCACTTACAATAGTGAACATAAATATGCTTTTGCAACAAGGAAGTATACTTCATAATTTTTCTACACATAAAGAAGACCCATATCAATTGTCATTAAAATCGGAAATAAAATCGAAATTCGTGCTTCAAAAGGTACAGACCATTTCATATTCTTTTTAAATAGAGTAGATCATTGTTTATGCGAATTTTGATCCACTGGAACGTCGGTTAACTGAAGCTGTTGCAATCTGTGAATTCAAAATATTGTATTCCTTTGTACAGGACAACTTTAGGCCTACTTTAATGTAATGTAATGTAGTTTTACTTTATGTAATGTTATATAAAATATGTGTGATTTAAAATATTTAAAGTTTTGTGTTTAATATTGCTCCTATTGCAAATTTCTTTGTTTCATATTTGCAAGAATACTAATATGTTTGCAAATGGAAGATTATCCGAAAAATTCAGTTACTCAAACACACCCGTCCAAAAACTGCTTCGAATATTAAATGTTAAGTTTTGCTTGTTAACTTTGCACTGTTTTCAATTGAACTTTTAGCTTCATGTCTCCCTCTAATCTGTGGGACCATCTGATGGCTGTGAGTTAGCGCTGTGGTCTCGTATACTAAAGGAGCCGGGTACGGATCCCGGGCTAGACAAGGTTGTTCGTTGTGGTTCGGAATCCACTTTAAACTGTAGGTACCGGGCTGATTAGCCACCATTTTGCATAAAAATAGGTCGTTGAGAGTACAAACCAACCAACTCATGTTGAGCTCAGCTCCAGATACCACTTGGGTACTAAGCACGACAGTCCAACGGCTTTCTTGTAGAATTATTATTATTATTATTATTTTTTTTTTTAAGTTTCGTTGTTATTATTATTTTTTTTAATGTGTCGTAAACGAAGTATAATTTTTTTTCCTTAATTTTTATTTATTGTTAATTTTTTAATATTTATTTATAAGAATAGTAGTAGTAGTTTTTATTAAAAGTTTCCATGTTTTTTAGTCTTTTATATAATTAAAGAAACTTCTAATTATTATTTTATTTAATAATATATGATACATTTAACTGTGCATGTTTTTTTTTTTTTTTTTAACATTTGCATTTTTTTTTTTTTTAGATAAAAAAGAAGAAAAAAAAAAAAGGGGAAAAAAAAAATTTACGCGAATATCAATTGTGATGCATTATGGCGCTAAAGGTGCCTGGTACGAAAGTTTCATTTACATCGAGCCAGAAGTTCAGGAGATACACACATGCATATGCAAACATACCTAATGCAATATTTGTAAAATATTGAATCTTCTTTTTTAAAGATAAATATGAATGGTTTTAGGACATGGTCCAAAGAACCTCAACATAGTTTATTCATGATAGATTGTAAGAGCGGCATATTTGTTCAGGAAATTTAAAAGATAAATTCCTCTAAACATTTACCTTATGAAAGTATCAATTGCTAGTTTTTTTTTTTAATGAGTTTAAATTAAAATTTTACCGGATTTTCCAGGTGCATGTGGAAAACCTTATCAATAATAAGAACCTCTTGCTACAAAATTGAAGGTCAGAACAAAATTAATCCATTCGAAACTCGACTGAGATTCTTTAAGTAACTTTTTTTTTTTTTTTAACATTACTCAAATTTTTGCATTTCCTAAATAACTAAATGGACAGTTTAACATATTTAAAGAATGATCGAATATTTAATGTAATTAAGCAGATTTAGACATCATAAATCCTGATTTTGCCGTTAGACGGCGTTATAAGCAATTTCATCTGTTAGACCATGATTCGAATATAAGACACGAACACTGACGATCTCTGAATGTGTATAATAGTTAAATGAGGATGATGGGATGGGGGGTGGGGGTGAAAAAAAATACTGGTCGTAACCATTAATACTTATTAACACAGGGATCTAAATTGGATGTTATTAAAACAAATATATACATACATATATTTAAGATAATACGTTCCTACCACTTTTATTAGGATTGTCAGTATTTAGCAACGAATTGAAACTCTTTTCATAAACACCATTTTGATGCCTCAGGTGTAAGACTGTATGTAAAATTTTCAACAATGTTATTGTTACACAAGTAAACAATCCTGAATGAATTCAGAAGTTCAGCCTTTATTACTTTCCGCTATTTCAATGGCTTCTTCTATTGAAAACTAGATGAATAAAGGAATCCATTCCTTAAGTGTTGCCTATTTCAAAAATCTCATTTTGATTTTGCGCTTGCATAACATTCAATAGTCAACCTTTGAAGTTCCTTGGAAGTATTTGTATTTCATTGAGTTCCTTCCATTTGTGTTGCAGTTTCAGTTATTGCGTAAATGTAATGCATAATGTAAACTGTAAATTTTAATTAAGGTAACTTGACTGTGTATGAAATTCCTGAGAAGGAGTTTCGTGTTTTTACGTTTTATTGATTTCTAGGGAGGGAAGATGTTATTTGAATGGGTTCGCTTGAAATGCTGAGTTAAAGCTGAATATCAAAGTGAGTGCATAACGAGATTTGTTGTATTTTTATTTCGCATATCTATTAGATGTTAATTGGTCTGAAATATTCATATAATTGTTGATGGAATGATTATGATAAATTTTTAAAAATATAAATTCAGCATATTACAGATTGAGTTAATGACTTAAGCTACTTGTATGCAATGTTAATGATCCTAATTGGAAATAAATTTGGTTTTTATATTTTATTTAAATCTATTTTGGAACTTTTGAGGATAAAAAATCTTTATCTTCATATGGCTCTTAAGTAACACTCATCTGGATTAGAATAAAATAGTACTTTTATATTACTATTAATTTATATTTGCAAAAGACATTAGTTTTCCAGAACGAAACAGTGTAAATTACTTTTGTAAAATAGAATTTATGAGGTTTACTTAAGTTTAAAATATAAAGCCAAACTATGCCTACCGCATCAATGGTGGATTGTGCAGCATAATAAAGTAGGTTATCTACTTTTTGCTTCCAAATATCGCCACAAATATTAAATTTTTGAATTTAAGTGTCAACATTCAATTCTAAGGAAGTACAGGTAGAACAGCGGCATTGAACTATGTTGGAAAAAGCTCATTGACTATTTGAATATTGAAACGCATTGACTCTTTAAAAACTATTTAATATGTAATATTGGTGGATTTTAGTGAAACTTTTATAATACTCTGTATATTACAGGGTGCCCTTAACGAATCTGAACTTTATTTGTAAAATGTACGGTTTTATACATTCTGCTTAAGTAACCGGGAATTTATTCTTACCAATGGTCAAAATTAGTTACAAAGTTCGTCAAAAGAAGGCGCTGATGACTAGGAAAACTACAAAACAATGTTTTCAAGTAAGTTCCAAGTTTGCTGCTTGTCAAAACATTTCAAATGAAATGTTTTCACTGGCGTCTGCTAATTTCTTCCTCAGATTGCACCAGTCATTTTGAAAACATTGTCACTAGCGCCATCTGTTGACGAACTTTTGAACTAATTTTGAAAACTGGTAGGAATAAATTCCTTGTTTACTTAAGCAGAATCCAGCAAACCGTACATTTCTATCGCCTTTCGTTTTTTTTTTTTTTTTTTTTTTTTTTTTAATTTTTTTAAATTGATTTTTCAAATTGAAAAACTAATGATCAGGTTAACTTTTCGACATTAATTGATGATAAAGCACTTTTAAGACTTATATGGAATTTAACATTTACAGGTGAACTTCATAGGAAAATTGTAAATGATGTTTAAGACTAAAATCTGTCTTCTCTTAATCTGTCTAATACATATGTCAAAATATTAAATCAGTTTGTCTAGTATTTTATCTGTACTAAACGCCCCAATAATGAGCTGTAATTGATGTAGGTGCCGTTTTATATATTATCTAGATTACAGCTTAATGAGCATTTTTTTGTTGTTTGTTTACATTAAATTGGCTGACTGACAATCATCAATATCATATCAGCCTGATTTTAATAGAATTATGGTGCTGTAAATACAAGGGTTTTAAGCACTGCAACACTATTAAAACATTTGAAAAATTAAAACTCTCGTATTCTTAAATTACAGTTTAAATTAGATCTAAGTAGATAAAACACTATATATAACGATTTTTTTATTTTATGTGATATACAAATCCGTTTTTATTTTTAAAGATCTTTGCTTGGTTCTTCTAATAGCTATATTAGTAAGCTTAGCTTTTCGGAATAATGGTAAATTAAAACAAATCTTTTCAAATTATTTATGATTTGTTATTCATTCATAACAAAATTGGGTTGATGGGGATTCTGGCGCTAACCCTCCCCTCCCTGGTTGCACGCCTGAAACAATGGACTGCTTTAGATAACGTCAATTTAATCATAAATACCCTTTCTAAGGCATAACTATAGATGATACATTTAGTGAAAAATATTAACAAAACTTAATGATGATCAATTCGAAACATAGTTATCAGTACCTACCTGGTAACCTACGAGGTATCGTTTGAATTATCATCTATTTCCCACCAATTAAGTGATCCGATGGCACTTACAAAAAAAATCTTAATGATTACCAACTCGCTTAATTTAAAATATGATTATTATTATTTTTTTTTTATTTTTTAAATATACCTATAGCGCCAACTATTGATAAAAATCTAACCATTTTTCGCTGCAAAGAAATAAAAAAAGGGGGGAGGGTAACATTTCTTTAAAAACCATATTTCCTACTGCCAAATGACCGTGACTTTCTAATTTTTTAGATGACCTTTTGCTTTTGGATATTCTACTACAAGACATACTGGGTCTCATTTTCGAATTGGAATAGAGCATATTAAGAAGAATATTTTGACATGTTACAAGAAGATGGGTCACCACATGTTAGTACAATTTACTATTGGTTTTGGGGGAATCATATTCAAGAGTTCGCTTTTTGTAGCATATCATATCCGATGGACATGTTGTCCATGCTCAAATTCAATGTTTGGCATTTCTCTCCGTTTCAATAGGAATTCAACACTTAGTCATATTTCTTTATATATATATATATATATATACAAGTATTCAAGTATCGTAATTAGAGCGTCTAGCATAAAAAAAACATTTTTTTATGTGAAATTTTAGTATTCATTTAATTTCATGATTTCTTGTATTGAAAATTGTTTCGACGGTACTTTTCATTCAACATGATGCATGTGTATGAAGCATTTGTAGTTTAGAATTGCAATGTTGACATTTCATAGATGGAGAACTGAAAAGCGGGAATTGCCTTTAAATAATTTTTTCATAATATTGGAAAATAGAAGCAAAATTTCTCTTTTCCATTAAATAATTTTTTTTATCAAATAGCCACCAGTAAAATTATTTATTTAATTTGAAATAAAGTCCAATTTATCGTAAAATTATCTTCTGCACAATTACTCCGCTACTGTAAACCTCAAGCTTAGAGGCCCGATAGGTCTTGGTTTAAACCGAGTTTAAAATCGACTGTGGGTGTCGGGTCATGGGAAGAATGGTAAAATATGCTTGGATTAGCCAACAGATATTTTGAAAACTTTTAATGTTCACTTTCTTTATGCTGGAACATATAAAAAGTAATTCTTATTTAAAGCTTTCAAAAGCAAATAATTTTTTATTCTAGTAGTATGACTTTTTTTCATTATGAAAATATAGGACTTTCAAAAACGTTTATGATTTTGTAGCAGATATATCAACAACCCGGAATTTTAGTTGCGGCCACTCTATTGATATAAACGAAATAAGAGACTACACTAGATATATAATAAAACACGCTCATACACTTTCATCTTTATATCTTCAATACTAATTTCTATCTCATTTCATATTAAATACGACTCAGTTTTTTTAACATTATTTTTCTCTTCTGCTCATTTCACTTAAAAATCTCATATCATTGGCAATTTAAAGGTTTGTTTATTCCCTCAATACAAAAACAATAATGTCTATTGAAACTTCCCTACTTGGCACAAACTTCACTCGCAAAATGATAGAACTGTGTCTTTTGTGCGGAGAGCCATTTCACACATCCATCCTTACGTAATAAGTGA
The DNA here is from genome assembly GCA_963978545.1 of Linyphia triangularis. Taxonomy (NCBI): domain Eukaryota; kingdom Metazoa; phylum Arthropoda; class Arachnida; order Araneae; family Linyphiidae; genus Linyphia; species Linyphia triangularis. Next base: position 36,869,999 of record OZ021730.1, read on the forward strand.
CGTCAGAATCAGTAGGTTGGAGTTGAGGTGTAGGAAAGAGGGTGGGTTGCCGATGATTTATGACTCCTCACGTGACAGCGACGGGCCAATGCAATCGAAATGTACTCGCCCGTTGCAGTTGCAGTGAATTGGAGATTGGTTTTGGGAGGAGAAGAATACTTAAAATATCGTTTGAGTTAGTTTGAAATGTTCTTCGGTCCAAAGCTTCTGTTGTTAGAAAACTTTGGGCAAAAGTGTTGTAATTTTGAATTTTGTGCTATTTCAGGATTGATGTTAATTGTTTTAATAGAAAATACTCTTGTTTTGAAAAGGAATTTGAAATGTATTTAATAGGATTGATATTTGTTTGAGTAAGTCGTTCAGAAGAAAGATTTAAAAGAAGAATTTTTTGATCATCTAAAATTAAACACGCAATATTTTTAAGCCAGAAAAATTCACAAATACGCTATAACTGCATGTATAACTCGATGCAGTTATAGAGTAACATATAACAAATAATATGTTTTATAACAAAGCATATAAAAACATGCATGCAAATTGAGGAACGTTGCCTTTTGGCGACAATTTCGGTTTTGTCTAAATTGGTTGACGTTATAATACGTAAGTGCCGAAAATAATTTTCATACGTGCTACGTTGCTCTCCCACTTCAATCTGAATTATTAAATCCGAACAGATACCAAATCCAAATCCTAGAATGTGCACACAATTATTATTCCAATATAACTTTAGCCTCATTGAGGTTGAATTCAACCACTATAATAAATAATAACTTTAACATTTAATAATATTTGTACATCACCAGATGAAATGTTTTCTTGCCTCAATAATTATTCAAGATTGGGTTGAAGATCCTAAGTTCTTTGACCTCAAGCCAAATTTATACCGTGAATTTCCACACTGAGTCCTGATTGGACAACTTGGAATGACATGGTATCTCTTGAAAACTAGTCTAACTTACCACGTGATTATTAAATTCGTGGTTAACAACGATGTCACTTCTACACCATTATAAACTTTGTTAAGATTACGTCGATTGACTGTTGTCTGGGATGCCGAACTTCTGGTTTCATGGGACAACCTATGGTAGCCCCACCAAACGTGTCTGGTAGACAACCTGCGTTTCGAAGTGTTTACCTATTAATGACGGTTGGCAAGAAAACCTGCCAATCGAAATTTACGTTTTTTTCTTTGCTAATAATTTGCAATTGTGATTTCACTTATTGTGTTTTAAAAATAATAAAAATAATTTTACAACAATTCTTAAAAATTCCAAATTTAAACCTTAAGGGGACATGGTACCCAAAAAATGACGAAAATTTAAATTTTTAAATTGTTATCCCATAATATGAATAATATCTTTCTGATTAGCTGTGCAAAAATTTACATGTGTACCTTTGATAGATAAAAAGTTATATTGAATTTTCTAAACCCTCTCACACTATCAAAGCTGAAAAAGAAATCTTTAACACTGTTTTTCTCAGATCGTTATTTTTCAGTATATCATATATATATATATATATATATATATATATATATATATATATATATATATATATATATATATATATATATATATATATATATATATATATATATATATATTTCTTTTTTAAAGTTGAAAACTTGAAAAAAAACGTTGTTTTTCTGCTGTTTTTAGTGTAAAAACATATAAAACCTTTTCCATAGCTTGAATCTTCAAATCCATACTAACTATTGTTAACAATTATTATACGAATATATTGCAAAAATGTCATGGAAAAATACTTAAAATTGTGGAAGAAGTAGCATTTCGAAAAAAGTTTGAAAAAATTTAAATAAATTGAATTAATCAAAAATTACTTATTCAAAATATTTTTTTTACGTTAAATTATGTTTATTTACCATGAACAAAATGTAAAATTACTATAATTTAAATTTGTGTGGTGCAATATCTGAAAATAGTTTTTTGGGTACCATGTCCCCTTAAAGGATCTAAACAAACAAGCTAAAAGTTAAAATCAATAACTTCTTATCCATTTCAAATTCGTCTTTAGTGGGTTAATGACGCAGCAAACATAGTCGCAGATGTATAAATATGTTTATATTCTCCTTCTCTCTTGTTATCACGACTGAATACTCTGACCTTGGTTGATTCCTTTGTGTCAACGTACCTATACATTTATGACGTACTCGCAATCAATATTAAGGTTACAAATACAACTTTAAGCACGACATGGAATTTCATACTCTCTATAATCTCTCATCTCCACCCATTTTCCTGTCCCCTTTTCCATCATCTCTTTCTGACACCCTTCTTGTCTCGTCATGGGTTGGAGAGCGTAGACAGCCCGTCTGAAGCCTCCTTTAACATGGGACAGGAGAGAGCGGAGCAGATACTGATGGATGGTTCTGACAGGTTATTGATGGATGTGAAATGGGTTCTCTATCGAAGAATTTGAAGCATGAGGGCTTGTATAAAAGTATGCCGGTATTTTTGGACGGTCCGAGATGGAGGAAGTCATTTATGCTCTTATTGGACTTTAGAGTCCTTATTGGATTATTATGATAATTAAGGCTTAAAGGAAAGCATTGGTATAAATGGGATATAAAAAAAGTAATATTAAGCGAGTGGTGAGGTATTTTATTAGTATACAGTAGACAATAGCTATTGAAGACGCCCTCGGTGACAGTGACAATAGGCGTTTTCAGACGCGAATGAATTGTGAAAATTGTAGTGTATAATTATAGTGGGTCATCAAAAGTATTCAATTACCTTACAGTTCTTGTAATTTTGTTTTGGGGAAAGCACATAATGTTAGATATCAAAATAATGATATTTCCTGATATTATTTGTTTAAATTCTTATGAAAAAAAATGTGCATATATACAAATAATACAATAGTATTAAACTTAAAGTTAAAATATATAAACTAACTACCAAAAGAATTTGAGCATTTTCGGAAAATAATAATAAAAAAAGCGTGTAAGATACTTAATATTTTTAACGTCTTCTTATACTTCATCGTAACCATTAAATGCATAGCGATGTAGATCTGAATCGTACGTTTAAAACCGCAGATATCTTTATGTAGCAACCTTTGCATAGGGTTTTTTTTTTTTTTTTTTTTTTTTTTTTTTTTTTTTTTAAATTTGTCTTTTCCGAATGCAACTAGAATCTTTGAAATCTTATTTCTTTACATGTGAAAATTTTCAGTGTCGGGGTGCTGTTGGCTGAGTACAATTTCATTTCGGTGGGTGTTACGAATTACGATTATTTATATAAAAAGTAATACAAACATATAGGAAAAATTGTTTTCAGATAGAAACAAGGTAATAGTAACGAATAATATTTATAGTTTTGATGCAAGAAAAATGTAGCTTTTGTGTGTGTGTGACATTAATATGCAAAAATCCTATGCATATTTTTATTTTTTGCATTATACACCCATTTCCCGGTTGATTTCAAATTCGATTTCTTAAAAATTAAAATTCATGCATTTAAAACTTAAAGTCTGAAAGGCACATGTTTTGAATCAAAAGTAAATATATATGTTTAAATTTCTATTTAAAATATCAGCAGATTGAAACTAGTCTTTTAAATAATATCAATAAATTCAAGTGTACCCTCCACAAAAATTCCAACCCCCTCCTGGGCATAACTGATACATGAAAGGTGGAATACAACTCTTGTGTGTATACATTTTTACTTCTCAAATTTGATTTTTTAAATTGAGTTGTAATGGTTAAAATACTTGATTACAAAGGATGACAAAAAATTTCGCCCAACTTGCGTGGAATATTAGCACGTTTCACATGGGGTATTCCTTTAACTGCATGACACCAGGAAACACCTGGGATTAGTATACTTGGATGTCTTGACAGTATTGTATATACTAGTTTATATCGACTTTATAACTTAATAAACTTATAACTTAAATGAAATTTTCAAAACCGGCGAATACATAAACGTTATTATTTAAAGGTTAAAAACTCTTAAAAACTTATTTTATTGACCAGTTAAAAAGAAAAAAATATTAATAAAATCATAATAATGTAACTAACTATGAGAGATACTCTTTTATTTAATGCCGAAACATTTATAAGTTAATTATTTATTTTTTTTAAATTTATTAAATTAATTTTAAAACAACTTTTATGAAGTTCGTTCTTTAATTGTTGGATGACAGCACCAGCTTATTTCTATTTGGAAGCTTGTTAGAGTCAACTATATGAGACGATGTAAGGCCAAGGTGGTTGCCTAGAAAATTGAAAATCGTTCATGTGTTTGCATATTCATGGAAATAAGTTTGGGCTACCATCCCACAATTGAAAAATGAACTTCATTGATGTAGATGTCAAAGTCCCAATAGGAATCAAAATGTTTAAGTTTATACAGTTCCATGAAAAAACTGAAGGGAATTTTCAGTTTAGTCAGTAAATAAAGGGTTGAGTAAAATTTATCAAAATGCCTTGCAGTTTTACAAATAAATAAATAAATAAATAAACAAATAAATAAATAAATAAATAAATAAATAAATAAATAAATAAATAAAAAATAAATAAATAAATAAAACACTTTTGCTATTTAATTTATTCATTTTGGGTAAAAAAAACAGTTGAACGTGTAAAACACGCAACAAACTAATCGATTTTGTTTCCTGGAAATGCGGTACTATATTCAACTTGCACAATTAAATATATGCCCAACTGGTGGGTGTGTGGTTTGCGCTCTGGCCTCATTTTCAGGGTTCGTATCTTGGTTTAGGCATGGATGTTCGCTGTGGTTCGGAATTCACATTAAGCTGTAGGTCCTGGCCTGTAAAAACATTATTGTGAATAAAAATACGTCTTTAAGAGTACAAACCAACCAACAATAATTAAATACAGTTCTGTTGATTTTGAATGGTTTTACTTGCTTAAGTTATTTTTATGTTACCTGTTTGTACAACGGCGTTTTACAACAATCAATATTTTGAAAGGCTAGGTGACCACATATCATAATGAGCTGGTGGTTATTAATAAACACACAAGAGCCGTATATGATTTTTAAAAAGATTACACTGCGACTTTCTTATAAATGATGATGAAGTAAAACAAACTTTTTTGATTCAGTAAACTGGTAAATTCTACCGGGAGACTGCAAAAATCAATCTTCAACCCATATACTTCCCTTGGCGTTTGCAAACCAATAAGGGGAAGGGCTATTCCGTCATTCAAGGGCTGACCCCAAAGGAATATGGGGAAGAGCTTTCATCTCTTACGAAGCACAGCATTGTGATTTCGTAGGGACTGGATCTACAAGTTATAAATGCCCGTTGTGGGATGTTTTACTCCAGTGAAGCGTTTATTTTTTCAGTAGGGAATGGATAGTGGATATAGATTGAAAACAGGAGAAAAGGAGGTTAAGTTTATTGAAAAGTGGTGTAAGTGTATGATGCTTTTTAGGGTATTGAAGTTTTCCTTAACCGATTTCAAAATTCATAGAAATTATACAAGCTTTAGATAACTACTCAAATCATGTTATGTATATATATCCACTTTATTGATAAAAAAGCCATCTATCCGTGATTTTTTTTATAATTCTTTAGATTTTCAGTCAGAAAATCAAATAGAAAACTAACAGAACCACGATCAAATTCAATTCTTTTTCTCTAGTTTTTTTAAAAATTTTTTTTTTTTTTATAAGTTTTAACAATTTTCTTTGAGACGAATATGTTTTATAGAAAATTAAAAATATGATAAAAGAATTACATATAATAAGAAACTAGCATGCAATCTTTCATATATTACAGAAGACAACATTAATGATAGCTAAACAACAATATCTTTATTAAAATAATTTGGCGTGTAATCATAACGATATATTATAACTCTACAGAAACCGAAATCCAAAATATTTAAGCAGAATATTGTTAGTGAAAATTTATTGAATTATTAATTGTCGTTTTATAAAATTGTACTACCTTAACATAAGAAGATATTTAAAAAAAAAAAAAAAAAAAAAAAAATTGCATTGGAGAGCCAGATCCAAGAATTACTGATAAGCTCATAACAATTGAAAAATAGTGTTGTTTTTTCTGTTAACAGATGGCGCATTAAATATGAGTATGAGAAAAAGAGGTCCCAGTGAACGAACCGAACTTGTAACTAGCATTTCTTTCAAAACTTCACCGTTCTTTGTTCACGAATTATCGAACTTTTAAAAAACTTGTTAGTTTTTGTTAGTTTTTTGTCACTCTTTAGAACCACACTCATCTTCTAGTCAGACTTTCTAATTTGTATCAATTTCTAAATATAGTGTGAACCAATTTAAAGTCGATTTGGTTCTTGCTTACAACCTAACTGAAAATATTCGCAACTAAATAAAATATATTTACTTTTATAAATAAATATACACTTCAATAATTGCATAAACAAGACGATAACCAAACCACAGCCAGTTTAAAACCATCCCCCCACACTTCAAATATTTTGAGTACTAACAAACACTCAAAATATTTTCTTATATGTCACTTCCAAACGTCAACACGTAGTTACTTCAAAAACTGGAATACTTTGACTCACACCTTCAAATACAGGCAGAACAGACGTACACCACTTTTTCCACCTACATCCGGGCACCAATACTTGCGATCGCATGTAACCCGAAGCGATACATCGAACATTTACATAGCGGATAACCCCTCCAGATATAAATGTAAATTCCTTTTCCACTCGTAGCATCTTTTGATGTATATTCGTAAGAGCACCGGGTTTCATCAGCTTTTTGGACACGTTCTGATAGAGATGCACTTTTTTTTTTCAACATCTCGTATCTGCTCCGCGGGGGTGGAAAAAAAGTAAATAAAAATATATTCAGGGCTTCCCTGAGTTTGTTATATTTGGAAAAGCTGGGATTTTTGCTCTTCCACTAAATCTGAGCATTGCAATGACGAATGTCCCTAGATTTCTGGATCTGAAGTAAAATGTAACGTCCCAACTTGTCTTCGTGGTTGGGGTTGTGGGTGATTTTTATGGCTGACATATGTCTGAAACGGGAAGATCTAACATAGATTCTGTTGAATGTTGTTTTTGGAGTTTAGGTTGTATTTTTTAACACGCTTTTATTAGCTTCGTATGTATCTGTGTATGTAACGGAATCTTTGAACTCGATTTTCGACCACTTCAAAACGTTGGATTAAATTGAAATTTCGCACAGTTATCAAGGACCGACGACAATAAAATAATTCAATAAGTTTGTCTTATAGCCCTCGTGTTGCTGACGGCGCCAGATAATCTGAATACAACCAACCAATAAGTTTGTCGCATTATCCTTACCAGGATCTTTATGATAAGCGATTTTTCATATTCAGAGACACGGTAGTGTTTTGTGCCAAGTACTACGGCGTGTACTAAGGCATACACATGACTTAAATTTGAGACATTGGCAGGAACAACTGGAGAGTTTTGTACACTTAATTAAACAAATTAACTAAAAAAAAAAATGTGGTTTACAACAACAAAATTGTCCCATTATCCTGACCAGGAATTTCAGAATTATCCATTTTAATTCAATTTTTCGGAGAGGGAGCCTGAGAAACGGCTACAATATCTGAGGAAGGCAGTAGGTGCGCAAATTACCCACTCTCGGCACGGGAACGTAGTTACAAACTTTCTAATGTTATGAATAATATTTTACCAAATCTTCCTACGTCTAAATAAAAGTTAAAAGTAGTATAACTAGACAATAAATATAAAAAAATAATTAATAGTTTACGAAACTAAAAAAACAAGCTTTGATAGAAAACCAAACTAAAAAGTAGAAAATGAATAATAGTTTAAAAAACTAAAAAAACAAGCTTTAATAGAAAACTAAACAAAACAGTAGAAGATAATTTTAAATAAGTTTGAAACAATAGTAGAGTTATTAACAAGACATATTTATTTTATCGTAAAAAAGCGTGGGCTGCTGGATGTCAATTGTTGTTAATATTTAATGACAGATATTGGTAAAAGTAGTGTCATTATGAAAATATCTTAAAAAGCACTCCACGCATTTTTACAAAAAAATAAATATTTTTTGTTAATTACTCTATTCTTATTTCAAACTTATATGAAATTATTTTCTACTTTTTAGTTTAGTTTTCTAGTATTTCTTAGTTATTTTAACTTTATGGAGCAGATATTATCCGCTTTTCTCATCATTCGAGATAACTCGTATTAGTTAATAGTGTGTTTGTATCTAGGTTAAGGAAAGCGGTTAAATATATTTTTGGTGAAAACCATCGAGTTAAATCATTAATCATATTATTTAACGTGGAACAGTAGATGAATTTTTAAAATAAGAATAAAACATATAAGAAGTAAGGAGAACGAATTCTTTGAAAAAAAAAAAAAGTATGTACCGAATGGGGGCTGGTGTACATTAAATCTGTCGTGGCCCCAATATCCTCTCGTTGGTATGGTGGAGTTGGAAAGAGGGGTCTCATATTCTTCAGATGCTCAAAATTACGAGACGTATATGGAGCACATTATAAGTGGCAGAAATAGACAGTCGGAAGTTCAAAGTTCAAAACCAACCTTGACAAAAAAAAAAAAAAAAATGGTTAACTATCGGTATAGATAAACAACTGGATAGACTGCTCCGATGGCAATGTAAGGGGAAAAACGCATCGGTGTTTGGTGATGATAGGTGGACGATTGATCAATCACAGCTCACTTTTATAGTTGGGTGGGAATTTGACAAACCTTGTGAAGTTCTAGAGTAGATTTTTCTTTTTGCACATTATTAGTAATTAAGGTCTACTATTGACAGTTCTGTTGTATAACATCTCAAGATTTTATTTTTATAAAAGTCTACTTATTCAACATTATAGTCTGCTTTTTTGATACGTATCAATATTTATGTCGTGGTTTATCAGTTAATCTTATCATCATTGACGTTTTTCTTCATTTAGTAATTTATTGGAGGCATATCTATTTCTAGATATAGTATTTTCTGTTAATCAATTTTTCAGTGTATCTTAGCTACAAACAACATTTGTTTTAAATTGACGGCATTATTATTCTTTGCACGCAAAAGTTCATCATACCTTTTCTAAAATTTGTTTATGGCATCCAGAGTTTGTGAATACATGTCGTTTACTTCAAATCCTCATAGTTATTTTACGTAAGGAAAAACTAAACGCACTTTTTGTATAAATGGCTAAAAAACACAAGCATAATAGAGCAAAGCAATCTTTCTTCTCCGAGAAATACACAAAGAAAGTCAATATGCGAACTTGTTCTGTTTTTTCTTTTTATTCCTTTTATCCCCTGCACGCGAAAAAATAATTTTTTGTGGTCCAAATTTTATCCGATTTACGTAACTGCACAACTAAGAGCGAACGAACAAAAAACGGGAATCGCAAATGGTCTCTTTTATTAAAGCGAGCAAAATGTTTAAATCAATGCAGGAAAACATTTTATTTGGCAGATTGGCAACACGCGAATCTCATTTATCATCGTCGCAGTGACATCTGGTGGAGGAGAACTCACACAAAAAAGGTTTGCTTTTCAATACAATCAAACATTTTTTTGTTTGTTTGTTTTGTTAGCCTATGGAAAGTGAATAAATAAAAATTAATGTACCGATGTTATAGCTTAATTCGATAGTGTTGAATAAAATAGTACTTATTTGAGTTGGCTGGATTTTTTTTTTCTGAAATGATTTATGGCCATTTCTATGGTGGGAACATATAATATTTAACGATTGCAGTTGTCAAACTATTCTGTATCTAAGATTAATTACTTCGTTTTCATACTCCTATTTACTGACATAAAACACAATTCGAAACAATTTGTAAAAGTATCATTACTGTATAATTCATCATAACTAGTTCTATCCATTAGAAAATTGGTACATAATTTCAAAAATTAAAAATAATCCGCTAAGAATCACAAAATATCGTTAGAGTAGAATTATATTATTGATATTTTTATGCTATATTGTGACTGTTTAATTAGTCAATTTACAATCTGACATAAAATCTGGCACCAAAAATATAAGCTATAGATGTAATACTGGCTTGATTTCATTTGGCGTTTTTTTTTCCCGCAGATAAATGCTGTTTCTGACTATGAGTTTTATTTTATGTTTCATTTAATTTATTCATTATTATTTATATTTTAGCTTAATTTTATTATTAGTTACATTTTAATTTTAGTTTGTACTTACATTTTATAATAGTACTGTATTTTGGATTTTGGCGATTTTTCTGATCGCCAAATGACAAAAATTGCCAAATGTCTTATAATACATCTGTTCAGAATATAAATTACGTCATGATAATTTATACAACGAAACAATTCTCCTCGAAGAACTCTTATAAAATAAAAATTCCCTTGGTTATAATTCTCTGTCGCCGAGTATTGCGTACCTGATTGATCTACTTTAGAGTACTTATTGTGTAAAATCGACCAAGTTCAAATAATCAGACATTGACCACATACGGCTCACCCGAAGGCTGTGTGATTAGCGCTCTGATCTTGCAAGTCAAAGGTGCTGTATTCGAATCCTAGAGTTAGGCATGGGCGGTTTGTTATGATTCGGAATCCACGTTGAGCTGTAACTCCCGACCTTATTAGACGTAGTTGTGCGCAAAAATAGGTCGTTGAGCGTAAAAACCAACCAACCAATCACCCTGACCACATACTCTGTACTACGTGTTAGTGCTCGTGAAAGTTTATAGGATTAGTACATAATTCATAAATAAATAAAATGTTTTTAAAACCTAACAGAAATGCCGATATTACAAACCTTTCGTTTAAATATTAATCTTTCATTTTATAAATCAAATTAAGGTATACACGAGAGAAGATATAAAATACAAAACTTTTGAATACGAAGCTTATTGTATTTTATAGCGACGTGGTGAGCTCAAATATTAATATCGCTTCACTTTAGATTACTTTGAGCTCAGAATATAGTATTAAAATGAAATAATTCGCTTGAAAACCATTCATACTAGCAATTATTTACTAAGTTTATGATATTATTTAAGCTCTGGCTTTCTAAGTTAAGGTAGATGGGGAAGAGGCATTTTTCCACAGTTTGTTAGATGTTTATAGGAAAAATATTGATAAAAGTAATACACGTATTTATTGTTTCGAAATTGATATTTAAAATTAAATTTGGAACAATGCAAATAGAATGATAAAAAATGCTATTTTCTAATTCTTGAAATAGAAATTGTAAAATTTTAGAAAAATATTGTAATATAAATTCTATGCTTTTACATTTATGTACCAAATGCTGTGTACCAAATATTAATAATATTCTGTTTCTTTGGTATTCTTCAAGTTTTATTTCGGATAACAAAAACCGTTTCCCACTATAAGGAAACGAAATAACATCTAAATGTGGTTATTTTAAGTCTCTTCTTTTCACCTATTCTTAAAAGGAAATATGTGGCACTGAAACTACAAAAATATCACCAAAAATGACGTTTTTGGTTTTTGTTCTATAAAAATTGCTGACGTTACTAGCTTTAATTTTGCATTTGGATTTTTGAAATCCAATGATTTTAAAAAGGTAAAATCTTTATTTCTACGTATAGTACTCTTGTTGTCAAAACTTAAGAATGCATTTTTCTCAGCTTCGCTTTTTTCACATTTTACTTATGTTCGAAAAGCTCCTTGCAATTAATTTTTTCAAAATTCCACCTAATTTTTGTAGAAATATTTTTTAATGTAATATAACGAGATGCTCACATGCTTTTTTATGTCACGTAATTTTTTTCTATTTTATTTCCTGTTGGAAAGCTGAAATATGCGCATTTTTTAATGAAAAATCACCAGCGCCAAGTTTGAAATATTAATTTTGTTCAATTATGGCACCTAAAGATAAAAGCCTGTGTGAAAATGTTTATAACGTTTGTTAAAATATCGTGTAGCGAGGAACATTCTGATAAAGGTTAAAATTTCATAGTATTTTAATGCATTTTTCTCAATTATTTATTATCTATTTGATAATATCTATTCGAATTTCGTTGTTGTCTTATAAGTCATATATTCTATGTTTGTGCCAAATTTTATTTAATTCTTAGCGAAGCTAAAGAATTTTGAAAAAAGTGCCCCATGTCCCCTTAAATAACTACAAGTCCTGATAAGAGGTCGGCGATAAATCGATACGATGATATTTTTAAAAAATATCGATATTAAAATTATCGATAAATGTAACCGATATATCGATATTTTCAAACATTAAAGTTTTTGATGATCGTTTTGTAGTTTCATGTGTTTTTTCGACTTTCTTTATTCCCTTTTCAAAAACTTCAAAACTAAAGTTTGAACTTGCTTGAGAGAGTTAAAATGTCACCAATATTCAATACTTTGCCATACACTTATAATCTATTGAAAGTTATCTAAAGTTTCTTAAAATCGCTGCACCAATTAAGCGAAAATATAATTTTTTTTGTTTTTGTAATAGATCCATTTCAGATGAAAAAATTGACACCTTACAAGAAAGCAATCATGAAGAGTAGAAATTTACCCCGAAAAACTTTGTTTCTGGCAAAATTGAAAATCAAATAAAAAAAATAATCATTTATCGATATTTTTTTTTCTATGCAACGATATAGTGTCGATATTTATTTTGATCGATATTTCCGACCTCTAGTCCTGATACACCACTCACGTATATATGTAACTTAAGTGCGCACAACTCATAAGGCTTAAGAACACATTTGGCAGATGTATACCTTATAACTTAACTTCCACGTGAAGGAAGTGTTACTATGTCGTTATACTAACATATTTAAACCATAAGTAGGACATGTTAGTAAGTAGATTCACTACTTTCCAAAACGTTTAGATCATTAAAAAAAAAATCGGCATCCAATTTTTACTTTGTAACACTATTCTTATTTTCCCATATTACATACCGGGTAAGTACAAAACTTATTTCAAATTGGTTTAGTAATTCTCAAAAATTACCATATTTTCTATGACCCACAATTCTCTCAATTTTATCTCTTTAATCTCAAAAAATGAGAATAAAACAGCTACCATTTCTTAATTAAGACTAGATTTTTTTTCCCACTAAAGCTTATTGGTGACAAAGCTAATAACTACTACAGGGGTTGAATTGAATTCTCCCACATTTCAAGCACTTTGTCTTTAACACATCATTATGTTTTAGTTTACCTATGAGTGAGGCCAAGGCCGAACTGGATTGTAACGAGCTCTGAGGCACTCTCCAGGCCGTGACAATTTTCAAAAGTCTATGGGTGCGAAGGAAACAAGTTGTTAGTTCCATTTTCTCCCTCAAAACAAGGGTCGCTGCAATCCAACCAGATTTGAATCTGCAAAAAAAGTGATATTAACACACTTGCCGTAAATCTATCGAGCTGAAATTTAGCAGATAGATTTGATGTCAATGACAATGCATTCTATCAAATTTTGGGGGCATTCTATCAAATTTTACTATCACTAAAAGGTCGCTTTTACTTACCCTTGTATCTTCAGATACTAAAAAAAACATCTTGCCTTCATCCAATCGCCCTGAAATTTAACAGGTAGATTCGTTGTCGATAAAGTTGCATGATATCATGTTTCGGGTTTTGTCACTGTCACTAAAAGGTCGCTTTTTCACACGCTTCTATCTTCAGTATACTAAAAAACCAACTTGCAGTCATCCAATCGCGCTGAAATTTGACAGGCAGATTCGTTGTCGATAATGCAGATTCGTTGTCGTAGATCCGGATCCAAAGGGAATTCGTGAAATTTAACATCGGCTCTCTTTCTAGAATATGAAGTACAGTGTGGTACACTACAATTCACCATGTTTGGTTTTAAATGATAATGAAATTAATTAATAAATGTAAATCTATGAGGATGACATCCATTCTATTTGCAAAAAATATTAGAAATTAAAAAAATTAAATCAAAAACTGCTATGCATTTTTTTTATAACGCCAGCTAAAATAAAAATATCCATGGCTGCCAACTCTGAAATCACGAGAATTGCCAACGACGACTTTTTAATTTAATTTTTATAATTACTAATATTTTTTAAAAATACGACAAAGAATTTCAAACTCTGTTTCCATAAAGATGAAAATAAAATTCAAAAATAGGCCTTATTTTAAATAAACAACTTAATTCTAAAAATAGATATCAAAGTCTCATATTTGATGCGTAATAATCCACAAAAAGCAATTTTTAAAAAAATAAATGATAGTGTAGTGTGGCTTCTGACATTATATTTGCATGAAATATGAATAATAAATTGTCGCGAGTGAACTGTGTATAAATTTATTTCATTCGTTAATATTATCGTTTGGCAATATTCGCCGTGTTCTTTTTGCATTTTAAAAATAAAGTAATTTTGTCCTTTTAGTAACGTATTGGTTTTCGTATTTGACCAAGCAAAGAAAACACATGCTACTGTTTTGGTTGGAACGCAGCTCCACTAGTCCACTGCGGCTGTTTCCACTCTTTACTATTAGTTGTCACGGCCTGGTTCAATCCAGTTCGGCCTTAGTGAGGCTTTAAGATAATATATATTTCAGAAATTATTTGTTTTCAAATAAATAATCACCAGTTGAAAAGTTTACAAAAATAGTTTATTTACAATAACTGCGCTTGAATGTATTAGTTTATAAAAATATATATAATAACGAAAACGTCACGTCCGCACCTTGTTGGAAGAAATAGTGGTGCCGATTCTTTCCATTCATTTGAATACGTAATTGGTTTACGAAATTAGTGAATACTTGTAATTACTACCTTTTCCGAAATTCGCATAAACGTTTATGGAAATATCAAAAATACAATCATAATCAAGATTCACTTATGAAATATGATATGTTGGCAGGAAAATACAATGGCATATCTAGACTGCTAATCGGAGTCTATATTTTAAAGAACTTTTTGACGTAATACAATAACTAATTTCACAATAGAACTCTAGGCTTTTACACAACGTTTTTTACAAACTATGCACTACTGTTAAGCTTAATATTACAGCTTTTGAAAACGAAACAACGCCGAATGATAGTAGTTATTTTAGTCTAAAAAAATTTTGATGCAATAGTCATAAGCTTGAAATTGAAATTTAGATCAACCTTAATCCTGTCTATTTTTTTTTTTTTAATGTGACTATCACATACCGACAAAAACCACTAGTTAGATCACCTATGGATACATTATTGATGACACGATATTTATTTCGTAATCAATCACTGGTGATACCAGGCCATATGACTGATTTGAAGAATATAAATTTCCCCTTTACTGGTCCTCTACTTTCATAGGGTCAAAGGTCTAATTGACCTTGTCTGACGCTGGAGGATAAGCCACAACAACAACAACAACAATATAAATATTCACAAGTTTTTAAGTTTTACAAAAGTATAAAATGTAACTCCTTACCAAGTAAATTTGAAATTTTCAGACTACAAACACGTACTCCCTCGCTGCTCCATGGCTTCCAAGAAAAAAGTTTTCCGATCGAAAGTCGTTGATGCAGTCGATGGTATGCAAATTTTGTTTACATTACCGTAGTACCCTTGAGACGTGACATCAAAGATTTTGTCTAACTCTCTCAGGAAGTACATGCCTTCGAAAAATTGTGTTTCTTCAGGTATTGCATATTAACAACTTAACTGATTTAAAATTGAATCGTATCTGGTACGTTGTCTGTACCCACTTAACATCGTTTTTCCACAACATTAACCGTCTTTAACTATGTAGTCTACAATGAACTTGAACCGAAATAAATGAAAAGGTGAGCTCACCCAATGAGCTTGAATACCTTTTACATTACTGTAATTGCACCTTCTCATTATAAGGGATATCGCATAATAATTATTGCCTTATATGACGATGCGGATATGAAGGGCGAACTCAACAATGGGGAAAAAAAATCACCATTCGAATACACCCTTCAGAGATTCTTACGGTATATTTTTCATGTTGAGTTCGCCTTTCTTTCTCTTGTAAAACACACAGAGAATCATATCAAACTGCATATAAACTGTATAGTGGAAAACTTTTCAAACGCATTTTTTTTTTTTTTTTTTTTTTAGGACCAATTTTTGTTGAGTTCGCCATTCGTATGCACAACGCTTCATATGAATTAAATGTATTTTAGTCAATATGCTTAGAGTAAAATTTTTCAACAAAACCTTAAAATAGATAGCTATTTCTGAACCGAAAATGTCTTCAAACTTAATTTTTCGAGATTTGTGAAAATTGTTAACTCCAAAAAACAAAAGAAAATACCAGTCTCGTAGAATTAGCATTTCTTTCAAATTCAAATCAAAATACGGAAATGGTAAACTCTAAATTATGATACACAAGCTATTCGTTTAGTAAACGAGTTCTAATGAGTCCGAGAAGGTCCATCAGAAAGTGGATGAAATCGCAGAAAATAATATTTTGTCCGAAAAAGGGATCATTGGGGACAAGAAAATATTGACATCACGAGTCTGGGTATCTTTGGTATTCAAAAGGGAAGATATGACATGACAATCCTATGTTAGGGAAAATTGCGACTAGGAATTAAGACAGATAAGCGTACTTAAATGAAGACGGGGAAATTATTGAGGTTCCTAAAATGTAGGGGAAGGCTTTTAACTTTTGAAAGAATGTGTTATAAAAATTGTTCAAGAATTAAAATGGACATTGACAGAAATTATTGAGTAGAGCTTTACAAAATCATACTTATATATTGGCTTTTATTACCAAAGTAGGGTCACTTCAGGTATAGTTACTTACAAACTCCTTTTAGAATTCTACGTATTTTTAAATATCGCAAAATTATGAATTGATCAAATATTTATTATCCAACGTCGGGCTATACATATATTAATTAATAGAAGTTGCCACTTAAATTCTGAGCAATGTTTGTAAAATTTTAAAATAAGTGTAGCCAAGTAAATAAATGTATTATCTTAAAACAATGAACATTCACACTTATTCGTTACGTTCTATGTGATATAAAATTTACATTTTGCCTTAAGAAATGCATTCTAACCTTTGTCTTTCAAACACTCATAACTTAAATCCATCTCATTTATATTCCCTCCTCATCTCAAGAAGATAAATAAACAATTCTCTCATTTAAATCCAACCATAGCGAAGTATCAATATAGTAAAATAGTATCGAAAAATACAATCCTCCTCAGCTCGAAGTGAATTCTCTCAACAAAAATAAAACATCAGAGTTAGGTTTGAAATAAATCTCACACGTTTGACAATTCGAATGTGCTACGGTTGAATTCTTTTGAGCCGTTTCATTTGTCTTTCCAGAGAACGAGAATTCTATCTCATTAAATTGTCATTTTAGAAAACTGTTGGCGTCCATCTTTACACAGTTAGTTTCTTCACGCAGCTTCGGCTATTTTTAGATAAAAATTACTTTCCACGCTAGTGACGTCGACTTCTGATGGAATTAATACAGGAATGGATTCAGATTGAAACAATAAGGGAACTTCTGATTAAGATGCTGTAAATCTACATAGAAACTAATTTATTTTTCAAGAAAGTATTCTATTGTTAATTTCTTGGTTTTGGCTAAAAGAAACCTATTAGAAGCATGAGGTTTATACTTAGATCTTATAAATTTGCTGTTTATCTGACTATGGTTTTTAATTCATAGGAATATCCAAATTTGTCTGTATATAGTTATTTTTAAAGAATATTTATGTTTTAACAGTTTCATCAAAGTACAGTGATTCAACAACAAAAATGAGCACCTAAGAATTTCATCTGCGATTTTCAAAAGATAATTGGTTAAACAAGCGTTGATTAGTTGTTGTAAAATAAGACATATTTTATAAATATTTGTTTCATTAATAATTAATTTAAAAAGTACTATGTGGTACAAATATAATTGACTTCATAAAATGTACTAAAATTTTCGGTGAGAAGTTATTCATATTTTCTTTACCTCAGATGGGAACAAAATTTTCTTAAATTGCAGTGCCGACCAAACGGTATAGTGGTTAGCGTACTAGCTTCTAGACCGCGAGGTTGCGGGTTCGAGTCCCGTGTTGGCATGGGTGTTTGTAAATGTATGTTGGCTTGTCTAATGACGAAAGTTTCGGCGCATTATAGCCCTCGTGTTGCTTACGGCGCCAGATAATCTGAATACAACCAACCAACCTTAAATTGCAGTTATTTATTTTTTTAAATCCGTTCTTTCCAATCGTATTATTTATTATTATTATTTATGCCTTTGATTATATGTGAATATCTTCCACCTTTTCCAAAAGAAATACTCAACTTTCGTAAGGGATAGATATCCATTTTAAGCATTAAAAATTACGAAATTCCTTATATTTTATTATTGCCCGTGTCATCAACAAGAAAAAAACTGAAAATAAAATTGCATTAATAATATTGTTTTATGCAAGCCGTTACCAATTTTATAACACAAATATGTATGCTTGAAGCTATTTTGAAATGGATTTAATAATTTATATTTTTATACATAAAGTGGTAATAAAAGTATATTAAATACAGATTTTATTATGTATTTCATCTGTATTTGTGCTACTAATTGAACCGTGTCCTATTAATATTTAGCCGACCAAACGGTATAGTGGTTAGCGTGCTAGCTTCCAGACCGCGAGGTTGCGGGTTCGAGTCCCGTGTTGGCATGGGTGTTTGTAAATGTATGTTGGCTTGTCTAATGACGAATATGTTTCGGCGCATTATAGCCCTCGTGTTGCTGACGGCGCCAGATAATCTGAAAACAACCAACCTATTAATATTTAGCATATACATTTATTGACATATTTAATATTTATAATTGAAAAGATGCCAGCATTACTTTTTTTAGTTGTGAATTTGGAATTTCTAATTTTAATAATAGGAATGTAAACAAATTATACATCTTCGGAGATTAAATTTATAATTTATGCATTGAACTTTCATAGTATAAATGAGTATTTAGTAAAAATTAAATACTTTAAAATACTACATATCTAAATAACTCAGTCATCTTAGAAAATGATAGAAATTAAGTTTTTATTTTAAAAATGAAAGTAATTTGTTTATTTAAATTCGAACAAACGTTTCTTTTTTTATCAATGTTCTAATTCACAAAGTAATGTAAACATAATTTAATAGAGAACTGTTTTTAGTCTGAGTAAAGAGATTAAAATAGTAAAATAAATAAAAGGGTAACATACAAAGGATCTAAATTTTTCTGGGAACACATTTAAACACAAAAGATAGTCAAATATCCCGTGTAATATCATAACAATCATGAATATTAAAATTCAATTTCCAAAAACGAACTTTATTCAAATGTAATACTAAATTATAAATAGCGATTCAATGCAAACAAAGTAATAATTATTTTCCCCAACATGTAATCATAAATTCTTTTTGGAATCCAGCTACTGTACTTATTTTTCCATTAAAGGTTTCATGTTTTCCTTTTCATAAAATACCATGTTTTTCTTAATAATAGGAAAGAATATCATCCGTTCCAAAACCCGATTGATGAAGCTTAATTCTTTTGCAAACGATACATAAAAAAAAAATATTAATGGAATGTGGATTCATTATTTGATGTTGTTATCCCTAAACAATTTTCATTCCATTTTTTTTTATATCCTGTGGCATAATCCAAGATCATGGAAAATGAAAACAATTTTATTCTATTTTAATAACTTGGTTATCGCAGAAATAGGAACGTTCTAAGAATGACGTCCCGTTTTCAAAATAAAAAAGAATGAAATAGTCAAACATACGTATCTTTATTTAATTTAGTATTTAATCAGTGGCAACGCGTCTTTTCTTTCAAAATTAGAAGATTTGGTCGGTTTCCTTTTTCTGAAATTATTCTATGCATATATAAATTGAAGTTAAATTTATATCTTGTTATCAATAACATTTAAAATTGTTATTGTCTGCAGTACCCTTTATTTTGTATGTATGTAATCAGTATTTCTTTTGTAAATAAGTATAATTTTTAAGTCCATGAAAATGGCACTTTGCGTTCTAGTTTATTGCTTATTTGTGACATTGTTATCTCTCACATTAAAGTTTTATGTCATTTCAAGGACAACGTATAATTTATTTCTGTAATGTTTTGACTTCGAAATAAAGTGATTTCTTATTTTTGGTACATTCCTATCAAGATTATGTGTCATTTGAAAAGGATAATGTTTGTTTCTATTTATTTTAAGGAAATTGCATTGCTTTGTTTTAAATGACAAACTTGAAGTTTTATTCAAAGAATGCTTGAAAATTTGAAATAAGTCTGTAATTCTGACGACATTTATCTGACATTGCTTATTGAGAATAGTTGCAAGGGAGAGATGGGGAAAAAAAAAAAGTCTTTAAGTCTCAAATGTAATTCAATGGATTAAGCAAACATAGTTTTGTTTTATGAAAATGTTACCCTGACTATTGTACAAAATGACCCAGATCCGTTATCGAAATTGCGGTTTGAATTTGAACTGAATATAAATTTGCGGTATTTGTTATGCGCACAAGTAACTTTGGATTATTTAAAGCTATTTTCTACTTGATCGCCAATTATATTTTCAGTCAATATATTACCAGGTTAAATCTGTGTTTCAAAATATCTTTAAACTCAATTAATGTTTCAAAAATTGGATATGAGCCATTTTGAACGTAAACCACCGCATGGATTTCTTTGTTTGGACTTTTGTAATAATTTTCAAAACAATTACTTTTACAGTTAAAGTCAATTTCAAAAAAATTTACCGAAGACACAATTTCATTGAAAATACAATAATGTGATTTCTTAATATTTAAAATATTACTTCGTAAGTGACACTTATTACATATTTATAATATATATTAAAGAGGATATTTAAAATACATTAAGTTGGTTTCTTAACATATAAAATATTACTTCGTATCACCAATGACATATTTTTTAATATTTACCTTAATATAAATTCAGAAATATACCTACCCCACAGTTCAAAAAATTTCAAATTACCATACCCATTTCACTTTTCTGGTATTAAAATGAAATGTATTCTTTTAAAAACTTGTATTCGCACCGCTTCCTTGAATCGCTGGCTTAAAGTGACCAAAAATCCGTGTTAATATACTTTTCTGTCATCCACATATGTCTCTCCAATAAATGACCATTCCATATATAAATGTCACTTCTAATATATAAAGTAAAAATAATAGTACATGCAAATATTCCAAGAATCCTACATATTAGGTTTGGACCAACTGGACTTGAATCCCTTTTGGTTAAAAGTCAAAGCACATATCACTTCCATTTTTGGTCGCTATTGGGAAACTCGAAATGATTTTACTTGATCTGTGTGTTAGAGGATTGAAATGGTTTTCAAACAATTCCGCTTTGATAACCTCCACGTAAAATCGCTAACACGAAATCCCGTTTAAGGCGTCTTCTCTCTTTAGGCACCTCGAAAATAGCCTATTTTCGCGATTTTTTTTCGAGGATTTTTGCAAACAATTATGGGATAAATTGGATCCTTTCAAGTACAAGAAAAAATTTATTTTTTATTTTTTTGAACAATTATTATAATAAAACAGTATCATCGAAAAACCCGTGTAGAAATGTAATGTTCGTGGCTTGTTGATGAAATTTCGGAAACTATCCGGCCGATTGTCATGAAATTTGAATGACATATTCTTCATAGTTATGGCTATAGCGCATATCATCAGATTTTTGATATTCGCGAAAATTACAAAATGGCGCACGTTTTTCGAAAAAGTAAAAATTAAAAAAAAAACGAGTTTTTTTGCAGTTTTTTGTAAAAAAAAAATACTTCGAATCAAAATTTCAAAAATCTGATGATATGCGGCATAGCCATAACTATGAAGAATATGTCATTCAAATTTCATGACAATCGGCCGGATAGTTTCCGAAATTTCATCAACAAGCCACGAACATTACATTTTTACACGGGTTTTTCAATGCTACTGTTTTATTATAATAATTGTTCAAAAAAATAAAAAAAATAAAAATTTCTTGTACTTGAAAGATGTGTTTATTACATAGGATCCATTTTATCCCATAATTGTTTGCAAAAATCCTCGAAAAAAAATCGCGAAAATAGCCTATTTTCGAGGTGCCTAAAGTGAGAAGACGCCTTAATGCGAAGTAAAAACAGCTTGCCGTGCGATGAAGTTTAAACTTACTGTCAACTTATTCGTTTAACATGAAGCTTAAGACGAAAAAATATTTTCTCTTGCATTTTTTTTTAAATGAAACATAGCAACGTTTCCTAATACAGCAGAAAAATGCCTAATGGGCATTAAATAATTTTTAAGAGGTAGACACATTTAAAAAAAGATTTATTCAAACATTAATGTAAAAATCAATAACAGACTTCTTTAAATTATAAGTTACTGATAAATACATTCACCTTTTCTCCCCTAATATATACCTTGGTGAACTATTGAATTACAGTAGAATCTCGATTAACCGACCTAATTCGGACCAAAGGTAGGTCGGTTAAGCGAAAATTTCGGATAAAAGAGAGTTGTAAAAAACAATAAAAAGTAAATGATTTTCGTTTATTGAATACAGGACTTTTAATTTTTTTTATGACATAATTGTTGGAAATGAGTTTTTGTTGCAATAATCTTGATAAACTTTGTTTCGCTGCTCTATCCCTTAGTCTTTTTGAAGGCAATAGTTCAGTTTGATCTGCATCCGAAGGTTGCTCTAACCATGTCAGTTCTTTAGAAAAACAGTCAAAAGCCTCACCATTACTTATGTAACTTTAGAGCAAGGGGAAAAAATTACGGTTTAAAGAGAAACAAATGATTTATTACTCATTTGGGAGATTTTTGATGTCGACTAAATGATTGCCGGTTAACAGAGAGTTCCGGATAAAGGAGGGACTGTAAATCGAGGTTCTACTATAAATATAAGCATTGCAATCTAAATGTTCAAAAAACAGCAGTATTAAATACACATATAGCTAATTGTTTAAATCTGCATTAATTAGATACATTTTTTAGACGCAGTTAACGGGAAAAATCTCGGTGACCCCATCGATTTCGCATTAATGGGGCTTCATTATATTATTATATTATATATATAGAGATTTGATCTGCATTAATATTTATCATTGCGTCTGTCATTCAGATGCTAATAGTGATTTCTTTTACAAATGTTAGAATTTACATTTTGTTAGAATATCAAACACATAAAAAAAAAAACTTTGTACAATCTTATTTAAGGTATACGTATACAATTGAGATGATTTCCTTTAATGTTTAGGTTATAATTTTAAACTTTTTGGAAGTATATCAGAATTAAAAGTAATGCATTTTTATGTATAAACTTTCTTTTTCCGCCAATTTTTTAATCGGCTAATTGCAACTAAAGTGACAATTAGGACATTATTAGAATATACATAAATAAACTTGTAATTAACTTAGAGGTAATATTTTTATTGCAAATAAAAGATATTATATTGACGCATTGACTATGGAGAATTTTGAATTTGGCTTCAATATTTATTTAATTATAAGTTTTTAAATAAAAAGTTTAAAAAAATACATAGTTTTTAACAAAAAATTAAGATTAAAATATGCATAAAAAATGTGTTCATAACAATATATATTAGATGCTCCATAGAAAACACATTCACAACTATTGTCGACAAAACAAAATTAGAATTTTGTAAATTGGATAATTTATTGTGAAGTTATGACAGTTGGCGTAAAGTCATATAACACCAAAATGTCGTCTAAATACAGTCATTGGCCTTTCATGGAGTTTCCGCATCAAACCTAGTGGTCCTCTCGAGTTGCGGCATACAATCATGTGGTGGGTGAGAGTCACCTCTGGAGTCCAAAAGGTTAAAATCTGGATTATAACCGTATGTGCTGTATTTTCAGTTTATTAGTCACGTATAGAATTAGAAGTATTAAAAAATACATTGTATTTGTTACTTGTGCTAAGTTTTAAAATGTTGATATTTCGAAATAGAAAGAACTTAAATTAATCAACTAGCAATTATTCAAGTATGAAAATCTAATTTTCAACGAAACTCTAGTCATAATATTTAATTTTGTACGTATTACTAGAAGGAAAGTCACAAGTCACATATTCCCCAAAGATGACGTAGCAATAAATATAGAGGGTGTTTTGAAATATACCTACATACATATATATATAAAAGAGAAATAAAGAAGTGAATTGAATGACCAAAGATGGCAGAAAGAAACAAACTCCTGTTTCTAAATGGTCAATTTATATTCAACGAATGTGGTCATTTGAAATTCCATAACGTCTTTGAGGGTGAAATCTAAGCGATATTGAAAATGTGTTTTCATAACACGATAAAAGAATAAAATGTATTGTCGACGTATCTTATATTCGACTATGTTGTATAATTTGACATAAATGTAGTAACATTCTTTGGTTGACTGTGATTTAATAATCCACAAAAGTGTTCGATTAAGCTCAATTTATGATAAATTTTGAAATAACTATTTAAAGTGAAAACTTTATTCTACTCAATTGAGACATTTCCTAATTTTATGATATTGCTTGCAAATTGTATAATGATTTTTTTTTTTAAAGAAGTATCCACCAGTATTAAAAATAAAGAAAAAAGTATATAAAAAAATAGTTAGTCATTGATCATTGTTAAAAAAATTATATTTCTTAAGTTATAATGATGAATAAAATTTTCATCAATTTTATAACTCTTATCGGGCTTCTTTAAGTGACTTCGCCGACCAAACGGTTTAGTGGTTAGCGTGCTAGCTTCTGTACCGTGAGGTTGCGGGTTCGAGTCCCGTGTTTGGCATGGGTGTTTGTAAATGTATGCTGGCTTGTCTAATGACGAATGTTTCGGCGCATTATAGCCCTCGTGATGCTGACGGCGTCAGATAATCTGAATACAACCAACAACCTTAAGTGACTTGTAATGAAGAAAATTATTTTTTTGGCTAGTTATTTTATTTTACAAAAAATGTGGATGCATAAATAATAGCAAAGTAAATGTTTATTTTTGAAACCAAGTAATATAGATTAAATAACAGACGATGCACAGCACTTTCATAAAGCCGTCATGTATAAAAGAAATATAAACATTAACTTTTGCAACTCCTTTATTTACAGATTGGTTAAGCTTGGCATGTAATATACCGGGTGATCCAAAAGTCAGGACCAACTTTAAAAATGAATAATTCGAAAACGAAGCAAGATAC
This sequence comes from Linyphia triangularis, assembly GCA_963978545.1. NCBI lineage: Eukaryota > Metazoa > Arthropoda > Arachnida > Araneae > Linyphiidae > Linyphia > Linyphia triangularis. Next base: position 36,895,146 of record OZ021730.1, read on the forward strand.
AAAGATATGGTTTGCACCAAACGCATGAAAAATAAACCGGGTTTTGTGTCGCAAAATAATAAAAAATAGTTTTTTTGCCGACCAACAGATGGCGCTGGAGGAGTTCAGCTGTAGGATTATGCAAAGCAACAACCGATATAAAAGGAGGAAACTTGTCTAACTGTTTTATAAGAATTCGGAAAGTGCCATTGCGGCATTGCGAGGATATCGCTACATGAAAGGTATGCGAGACAGCAAGGGACCAATAACGCCGTCTGCATTGAACAAACTGATTAAGAAATTTGAAACTACAGGTTCGTTGACTTCACGGCCAAGAAGTGGACGTCTCTCAACAGCCGCTGCTGCTGCAACGACAGTGGAGAAGATGGTGCAAGCCATGTCTGTGGTTACTGCACACGGAGAGTGTAGGGTTCGAGAAGTTTCGATGCACACAGGAGTGTCGTACGGAAGTGTCTGGAGAGCGCTGCGAATAACTCTGAAAAGATATCCTTACAAATTGCAACATAACCAAATACTGAAACCTGTTGACTTTGAATGTCGCCGAGATTGTGCGAATTTCGTATTCAATAAGATGAACGAGCAGCACGACTGGCTTCACAACGTGCTTTGGACAGATGAAGCGCATTTCACACTGTCTGGCGCTGTTAACACCCACAACTGTCGTGTGTGGGCCACGGACAATCCACATGCATTTGTGGAGGTACCCTTGCATCAGCCTAAAGTGACCGTTTGGTGTGGCTTCATTGCTGATTTCATAATTGGTCCCTTTTTTTTCGAAGAAGTCACACAAACGGGTTTCAAAACAGTTTTCGTCACTGGTCCGCGATATGCTGCACTGTTACAGAACAACATTATTCCTGAACTGCAAGCGAGACAGGCACTCCAAACAGTCACCTTTCAGCAGGATGGAGCACCACCTCATATTTTTCTGCCTGTGCAACGCCTGCTACGTTCAACATTTGGGGAGGATCGCATTATCAGTCGCGCCTTTAAGCAAGCATGGCCTCCACGATCTCCCGATCTCACACCCTGTGACTTTTGGCTGTGGGGATTCTTGAAGTCAAAGGTGTACCGCGACCGACCGGCATCATTAGCTGCACTTAAAGATGCCATCCGGCAACATGTGTCGGCCATAGCGCACGAAATGCTCCTAAATGCTGTGAATGGTGTGATCACTCGTCTCACAGCTGTACTTCTGAATGATAGACAGCACATTGAACATTTACTGTAATTAATTAACTGTAATAAAGCTGAATTGTAAAGAATCTCATTTTTTTTTCTAAATCAGCTTTTTGTGACATAACACACTACAGCGCCATCTGTTGGTCGGCAAAAAAACTATTTTTTATTATGTTGCTACACAAAACCCGGTTTATTTTTCATGCGTTTGGTGCAAACCATATCTTTGTATCTTGCTTCGATTTCGAATTATTCATTTTTAAAGTTGGTCCTGACTTCTGGATCACCCGGTATTAAGCCTACAACGTAAAATTTTTACTTACATGGAGAGTACGTCCATATTATCATAATATGGATTTATATTTTTGGAATGAAACCAAAAAGTTATTTTTTTAAATGAAGGATCCCTTAAGATATAACTTTAAATTGTTTTGGCATATCAAATCCACATTATTTTAAGGGAGTCAATTAGGATTATATGTATATTATCGAAGTTGTATATGTATATCCAAGTGAAATACTTCATTAATAATAACTTGCTAAGACAAGAGTCTAAAAAATGAAATTACGAAAGCTGTAGAGATAAAGAAAATAGAGCTGTAGGCACTGTGGTAAATTTGGAAAGACTTCCAGAAACTAGGCAGTGGTAATTGCAATGCCAATAATAATATTAACAAGGGAAGACTTTTAAACTTGGGAATATTCAAGATGTGGAAAGAATAAAGTGTGAAACAAAAATAATACCCTAAAGGTAGGTTTTAATAAAGTGTCTATATTTAAAGGGATTTTACAATATACTTCTTTTATACAATCATCTTTTGAAATTTAGTCTCTAACTACTTGTGACGGAATTTTTAGAGTTTCCTTTGTTTTAATCCCAAACCTTATGAAAAATACTAAATTTAATCTAGCAGATTGATTTTATGAAAACAATCTTTGAGGAAGAGGTATTTTTCCAGAGTTGGGATTCAGCGGTTGGAATACTTTAAATTGAATAATACTTGCCTAAGAAAATAGTTTCATGCTTTTATTGTGCTCATATATTTCACGCATTTGAGGTACATATTGGTAATTTAATTTTCTTCTTATATAACGTTTGGTGTATTAAATTTTGTTTTCTTTTCACAAAAGGAGAATGCAGAGATTTCAGGCTTACGAAATATTTTTCCATTATATCACAGATCTTTGGAGGACTACTTAAGTGTTTTTGGTTTCTTGTGAAGAAGTTATTCCCATTTTAAAATGTATATTAAATCACAGGCAGTTTATTCAACTTTTAAAAAAAAGTATGATTGTAAAAGAATTCTTAAGTTATGTACTCTGCGTCGAATTTTTGTGGCGTTTATCAATTTAAATTTTTATATTTTTATATAAAACTTTGTTATGGTACATTATTTAAATATTTATATTTATTTTGAACTATATGTGTTTGTGATTTTGGTAGGTATTGTCAAAATACTATTTCAAGTGACACTTTGTGCTTATTTTTCTTTCATATATATGTAGAAAAATAAATAAATAAATTTAGAATTATGTTACAAACAAAAAAGCATTAAATGGTTCAATTTAACAGTGTATCTCTGCTGACAGGTCGCTTTAACATTTTATATTTACTCCTCCTGTACTTCAATTCTAATTAAACATACTTCATCACAACAAGATGCTAGTTCAAAAAATTATTACATTAATTAGGAAATAAAAAATAAGTAATTAATTGAAATTGAAGTGTCCAAAGAGGAAACTTCGCCATTTTTCAGAATATAAATTGATCGGACCATCTATTAGTGGTTGTTTAAAGAATAATTTGAATAGTATATTTATTCAGAGAAAGATTAACCAGATTTAAAAAAACAAAATACGTAAGAAATATTGTTGTCTGACGAATAGAAAATAATATAGAGCTTTTATTTTATTTTTTAAATGTATATATAATTACAAATTTGAATAGGTTTTTAGTTTCATATTTAACATATATGACCTAATGTACGGAAAATAGAATTAGTAATTTATTAAAAAGAGGCGAATAAAGTTTTTTAATGTTTTAAAAACGTTCTAAATAAATATGGTACTCTCAAAATTTCAAAATGAATGTTTACAAGCTCATTATATATGTTATAAAACATATTTAGTTAAATTTCAAGCGACAGAAATAATTTAAAGATTGTATTTCATTTTTACCCCTCCTCACCCCCCCCCCCCCAGAATTAACATAATCAAAGCATTCAATATTAATTATGAAAGAAAGAAACATTCGTTTCATCCCACCAGTGATCTGGTAAATTAGTAACTGTAGCATTTTTAAACTAACTTTGCAAGCAGGTTCCAAATATATATATATATATATAAATTTATTTTGAAATCCTCACTGTACAAAAAGGATATTTTTTTTTCCTATTTATCAGGCAAAAAAAAAATATATATATCCATTTCGGCCCCAAGTGCAATTTTGTAAGATATTTATATAATTTTTAAGTAAGAATAACACCATTAATAAATATATTTTTTTATTTGGTACCAACTAGTTTAGAAATATATTTAAATAACCTAATTATATTATACAACTTGACGCTCTTTTTCTGTGGGTGTTGTTGTGCATTATCTTAACACAAATGATAAGTATATGGCTAAAACATATTTTTATAGGTTTTAAGACTATTTCTTAAAATTTTTCGATATTAATCCCTTTTAAGGCCGATTAATTATTCTATAGGTTGATCTATTAAAAAATTAATCGAACATGTGCCGTATTTTATTACGAGAATATTTGTAAGATTAACCTTCTAAATCTAAAAACTAATGCTTTTGCTTTAGATGTCACACTTATTATTGACATTTTTACACTAATAATAAACATGTTTCAAATTACTTTAACTTATATTTAAGTGACAGTTATCTCTTAAATTTCCATCTAAATTGAATCCTTGAATCTCAAATATACTCCTAAATTTAATTCGTAGAATACTGCCAAAAAGTCTTCTAATTTTTATTGATGCAATATTCGCAAGTAGGAGTATATTGAAATGTTTCCGCAAATTATATTAGCTTGCTGACAGCTCTAGCTTAATGCATAAACTATTCCGAAACGCGGTTTATCCGTTTTGTTATGACATAAACCAATTAAAAATTATTAAATTTTGCAACTACAGGGAATAATATTAAAGTAGAAATTTTCAAAGCGAAAACCCCTTCTTCCGTTGATAACTTGATTAAGACTAGACGAAAAATAAGTTTAAAGTTACCAAACGAGATTCCGAAAAGCAATAAAGTCATGTTAAAAGTAATTTCTTCAATCTGATCAAATTACGGAGTAACTAAATTGAATTGAGATGCAAGTTTCCTTAAAATTACCTGAATTCCTTACAAAAGTAAGCGTCAATTTTCATTAAGTCAAGTAAGATTTTCACCGATATTAAAACGTGAATAGTGCACTATTTTCACAAGTGTGTGTCACATTTTATTAAAGAATGTATGTAACTTATATTTGAATGACTTGTCCAATTTCGAACATAGTTTGTACCAAGTTTGAAGTGCTTTATTTTATTTTCGGTCTTAAATGTCTCTTTGTTTTATCACTAGGCAATATTTTCAAAATATTTGTCGTCATAGTTACCTTCAGTTGGCGATGGTATTTTTAAAACGCATTTCTTGTCGTTTTTGTGTGTTTTTATTTAAAAAATTGTGGCATAAGTTAGAAGTTTTTAAGTGTAATCACTTAAGCAATTAGATTCATTAGAAATAATGGAAATGAAAAAAAAAAAAAAAAAAAATTAGAAATAGGAATTTAACAGAATTTTTAACATGCTCAGTCAATTAGAAATGGCATTAAGATATTTTTTTTTTTTTTAACCGTTTGTATTCAAGTTATGTCTTATTCATTGAAAAGTGTTTTACAAAGTGGTAAAATTATAAAAATTCAATTCCATATGTCATTTTGTGAAACGAATGAATGAATCAAACATACTTCTAGTAACAAATGTTAAGCTGCGAAATATCTAATTAACGTCCATTTCAAATTTTATTTTGTTCTTAAGTGATTTCATGCTTGCTAAAAATGACATCTACTTTAAAATAATACAAAGAAGATTTCGGAAGAATGCAAAATCATAAAAAAAACCTAATATGTATACACCACTCTATGTTATAAAGAGTATAATTAATAATTATAGACAGACATTTTAATAAGAAGATTTATAATTAAATTCGGTATTTTCCTTTCAACAACTTAATTCTTCTGTTTTTTTTTGTTTTTTTCCTGTTTTTTTTTCCCCGCGTTATATCTCGCTATGGTATTTTGTACATGAAAGTGTGATGATGAAAACAACTAACAACATTGTCTAATTTTATTGGCCATTTCAATTTGAAAAAAAAAAGTAATGTATTCGAAAATATCTGATCTAGCGTGAATGAAAACTTCCTGTCAGCCACTTGCTTTCTCGATTCATTATAATTATTAATGGTGTTAATATTTTATTACACAACTCATATATATATATATATATATATATATATATATATATATATATATATATATATATATATATATATATATATATATATATATATATATATATATATATATATATATATATATATATATATATATATATATATATATACGAATTATATATATTCAAATTTAAATGTTGAAAAATACCCGTTTTTTACTCCTTTTTCTTTACCTAGGTACAGTAAGTAACGTTTTTTTCCGTAAACAATTTTACTTATTCTAAATCCGATGCTTAAAAAGTTAGAGTATATTACTAGGAACATTTTACTAAAAAAAAATCAGGAAATAATATTGAAAAATGAAAAAGAAGATGGAATTTGAAGTGTGATGAATTGTTTTGAAAATTTAGAGCATATGCGAACATTTTAATAAAATATAGTTTTTACTTAATAATACTTAAAAATATGTAATCTTACATTTCTTAGAAGAAATACACTTGCCATTACGACTCAATTTTAAACAAAAATATCACATTCATTAATAATTAAAATCACAATTAAAATTATCAAAATTAATATCGGTAAAATTATATAAAATAAAAACCAATATAGATACACGGATACATCCAAAACTAAATCACCAGTAAGTTACAAAAACAAACAACAACCTACAATAAATTTTCTTCTCTTCACTTCATTTAGGCGAAGTGCGGCATCTCTTTTTCCTCATCGCGTGGAATTAATCCATTTGTCAGCCTCTCCTTCCAACGAAGATGAGCGGGAAGGGGCAGTGGTCAGTGATGACTCAGCTCATCAGCGATCACTTTGGCCAGTGGCGGCACATCCGTCTCTGACTGCCACTTGTTTCTTTGAGTGGACATGGTATTTAATCACATGGCTCGGATATGGGACCAGTGGGGTTTTTCCCCCAAATGAAGAAATGTGGATTAGTTGTTTTGGTGGTATATATTATGCAGTTTGTATGTGGTAAAAACAATTTTAAAAATTAGCTTTGAGCTTAGGTATTATGAGGCTGTATTTAATGCTCTGTAAAAGCCTTATAAATTTTAGACTTTATAAAATTTAAATATTTATTTCAGTTATTGATGTATAAGGAAAAAAATTAGGGATAGCATTTCTAATTCCTACTTATTATATTCATGTTATATTTTAGCGTGTAATTTTTTAGATAAAATTATTTAAAAAATATTCTGAAAGAAAAACATAACTATTGCAAAGATAAATTACTTTATCTCATAGAATTTTTTTAATGTTTGACTGGCATAAAAATCTACCATTGGATCTGAGATATGGTTTATTCTACTTGAACAATGTTTTTAAATCATAGAAGTATACAGAAGAATACATTGCTGCTTGATGAGATTTTCTGTATAGTTTTAACAATTAAGAAGATCTAAAACACAGACAAATGTTAGGTTTATTGTAAATACAAATATAACGTATTTTACATATTACACGATTGTTACAAAAATGACACAACTCGAATTTTTTCAATTTTAATAAAAGTACGTGCATAAACGCTGATTGCATATACAGGGTTTCCAACCTCCCTGCTTTTAAAATTAAATAACTCAAAAACAAAGATCAATATTAGAATGAAACAAAAACTATAATTATTTTGAAAAATTTAAAAATCTGAAACAGAAGTTTCAAAATTAGTTGCAAATGTTACCAAAAGATGGCGCTGTAGTTTCAAAATTCTAGAAATATGTTATAAATATGCCATCTACAATCAGTCAATACAATCATGCTAACTTAATTTCACGTTTAAACAGTGGAACTGTCCGAAGACTGATTGCTCTGAGCAGCAAAGCACTCTTTATTCATACGAACTACAGTGTACAGAACCACCTGTAGGTAGCATTAGTAAGAAATTTGAAAATTTAGCATCAGAATTTTACAGCTTTCAAATTAACTATACTTTTTATTTAATTATTATATCAATCCTTATTTTTGAATTATTTAATTTTAAATTCAAGGAGTCCTTTACCGGACACCCTGTGCTTGAAGATGGTTTAACAGCACAATATCGTTTACAGACTGAATTCCTGTTGAAACTGATTTATGCTGTACTTACAGAGTCAAATCCATGCCGTAACTCTGACACGCTTAAAATCAAAAATGAAGAATTTTGAGTTGTATCACTTTTGTAGCAAGGGGCGATTTGTTAGCCACAAAAGTGTGGAAAAATAAAGGTAGTTCATATTTTTATTTATATGAACTATTATTGCCTTTACACTATTCAATCAAAAACTTTTCTTCAGGTAGCATGGCCGACATGCAGAAATCCATATAAATTTGATCATAAAAAGAAATATTTAAAAAACTGTGACGTCGTTTGAGGTTTAAGCATATTTTTAATCAATGTTAATTATTGGAAAAATAATTAAATATGGGAAATCATCCTAGTAATTATATCCCCAGAGTAAATGAAATAATATTTGGAAAAGAAAACCATATAGGTGCGGTGAAGCATTTGCCGTTTAAGAAGCAATTCTTCGAGTCCAGAGTTTTTTTTGCTGCAGAAACTATCTTAACATGGAAAAACGACTTTTACAGAAAAAACCTGAAACGTCTTTCAATGTCATTTTGGAAAGTTGTAGTTTTGTTGCAAACTAAGTGCATGCAAGGAAAAACGACATATACAGAAACAGGTTTCTAACCCGGTATATTTAACATGCGAGGACAAAGTCACACAGCCATCAGGTTGGTACTTTGTTAAAAAGCAATGTAAATATATATTAGAGTGACAAAAAAATAAGCATTACAAAATTGTATTTGGAAGTTTTTTATGGTAGAGCACGCATTATTTAGTATGAAATATAAGCTTGAAAATATTTACAATTACTACTGTAAAAAAGTAATTGGTTGGTTCATTTTTACACTCAACAACCTATTTTTATGCACAATGATGTCTAACCAGGTGGGGCCTACTGTCTCTAGGTCATGTGGTAGTATATTTGGTATTGGTTACAGTTTAACGTAGAATCCGAACCACAACAAATCTTCATTCCTAACCTAGGTTACAATAAAGTAATTAATATCAGTAATGATAATAATATTGCAAGGAATGTTGGACAGTACTTTTGAGATATTTAATATAAGAGTACTCAAGTATATCAAAATGGTGATCTTGCTAAATTTACAAGTTTTGAAATTAAAAAAAATGGTGTGGCAGTTATGTCACTTATAACTTATCTTATGGTGAGAAACCGTTTTTCTAGATAAAAATAATCCATTTTGCGTTTGTATATTTTAGTGTATTTGATTTCAGTTGTATATTTTGGAACGACGTGCTAGACATATAATAAAGTTTTTACATTTCAACAACGTTTTGGCTTATAATCTAAAACTACACGCGCAACAAAAACTTTTGCAAAATTTAATTTTTAGTACAATTACCCAAATTTCAAATTACAAATTATAATCAAAATAACTAAAAAGTAAATCCTTGGTATATTTGTGATCATTATCACACCAATTTTAATGTAACTTGATTTGTTTTTGGAACTACACATCCTATATTTGTGATTGCATTCATTCAATTGTCCTTAATTCTTATAGACAAACTAACACCTGTTGAAACAAAATGAGTTACAAGCTAGATTACACAGTGCTAAAAATAACTTGATTCACAATCAATCAATACTAAAACAATAATCAAAATGCATCTACCCTCTCCACAGATCACAATCTAGCAAAGCATTCCATTCGTTCGACAGCCAATAATATAAAAATCTCGATGGAATTCTTAGAGACCCCTATTCTCAACATTCCTTTATCACTCCCTAGCCAATTCGAACAGCCAATATAACACGTGAAAGCGATGAAGCTGGCAATCTGTGTTTAATACGTCAATCTCTTGTCAGGTCATGCCACTCAGAGGGGGAGGAGGGAGTTTGAAATGGGGGAGTGTGAGGGGCTCGAATTTGAAGAAGGATGACTCAGATTTGTGCTTATGATACAAAATGTTTTAAGAGTGTCTATTCCTTGTTTGGTTGTTGATCAAGCAAGTATCTTTGATTTTCAAAGTTGTATATGATAGGATCGTATTCTTTCAGGCATCACGAAGCCTAGTTTATGGTGTTAATAAATTTTTATAAGTATTATAAAAAAATATGTATTGGTGCTTTAAAGACAAACAACACTATCAACATACAGCGAAAGACTTCCTGATTTTAAAATTAAAAACTCAAAAACAATGATCGATAGAATAATGAAACAACACTTTTATTTATTTTGAAAGCTGTAAAAGTCTGATCCTAAAATTCAAAAAAAAAAAAAAAAAAAATCAGTTACAAATGTTGGCCAACATGTGACACTGTAGTCCTAATGAAAAATAGTGCTTTGAAGCTCTGAGTAATCTGTCTTTGGACAGTTCCACGGGTTTATCGTGAAAGGAAGTTAGCGTGATTGCAACGGCTGATTGCAGGGGACAAACTTAAAACATATTTCTAGAATTTTGCCACATTTGTAACTAATTTTCAAACTACTATTTCAAATTTTTACAGCTTTTAAAATAACGATTTTTTTTTTGTTTCATTCTTTTAACAATTTTTGTTTTTGAGTTATTTAATTTTAAAATCAGGGAGTCATTTGACAATTTTGTAGTTAATGTTATTTAAGTATTATTAAGTAATATTTAATAGTTTAAACCTGGTTTCTAGTTTTGTTATAGATTTCAATCAATTTCAGTTATGCATAATGACATAAAAATTGTGTTCATAGAAAAAGTGAATTAGAAAAAATTTGAAAAAAAATCCTCAAAATGTTAATTTTTTAATTATTTATCTCTACATTATTTTACTAAATACTATATTAAGTTTGATTAGTAAACATGCATCTTAAATTAACCTTTTTATACGAATTCATACCGTTATTCATACGGTTTATGCCGTTATTTAAAAAACGTCGTTGATTTGTAATTGTATCAGTCGAATTGGTCTGGTTGATGTGCGATGTAAGGGATACAAGAATCTCATCATTTTTTTTTTTTAAATAATCAGGTATTTTATTAAGAAGGAGGGGACACCCCCACACATGTTCTAAGATAGTAGAAACTCATGCAAATTGTTTAGATTTAGTTCCTGCTTAAAATATTGTTAAAATAATCAGCCATTAAAGTGTGCTTGACATGCGTTAATTGATTGTCAATGTGCTATTAAACTGTCTCTAAAGTGCATTTAAATGTTTTTCATCCCTGTAGTTAAATAATTCCTAAATTACTACTATAAATTTGAAATAAAAGTTTATATATATTTAATAACAGGTTAATTCCCTTAATATTCAAATAAATAAAATTGATATGTTTGGTTGGTTGTTTTCAGATTATCTGGCGTTGTCAGCAACACGAGGGCTATAATACGCCGGAACATTCGTCATGAGACAAGCCAACATACATGTACAAACACCCATGCCTAATACGGGACTCGAACCCACAACCTCGCGGTCTAGAAACTAGCACGCTAACCACTATACCGTTTGGTCGGCGATATGTTTGATTTAGATTCATATGTTTAATGTTAATGACTTGTGTTAAGATTCACATGCTTAGAAGAGGCATTATATAAAGAGTACTACGCACAAAATCGTTAATATTTTATACAGATTATACGAGATAAAAAAAAAATCACATTCCAACATGCATGTAGGTAATGTATTAAATTCTTTTTTTTTTTTTTTATAGAAATAGTGATGAACATCAAATTACAACGAGCCAGATTGTATTGATACTCATCGTTGTTTGGTATTATTAAAAAGGAAAAAACAAACAATGAAAATTAATTTTATTAGGATTCATTATCATAACAGCACCAAAATTCCAACTATTTATCGCATACAAAATTAGTAATCAAACTGGGAACCTCATTTTCATTTCCTTGCATTACATTCAATTAATTTACCATCACATCACGTTCATCATTTGAGCTACTCTATATAATTAATTCTCCAGGCAACTCATTTAAATAACGACACCACACATAAAACTTCGGACGTTCACAGATACATTTAATGCAGATTGTAATTACATTTGGCAACTGTCAAGCACTTCCTAACATATACGGTATAAATAATTAAAATAGTAATAATAATAATTGGTACCTACTTCAAGTATTAAGACAAACTGTCAAGTGAATTGCCCGATATAAAAGCATTCTTGTATAGTTAATCAGCGTTTTCATTATGAATGAAGATATAATTAAGTTTTAACGAATGATACTCGCCGAAGCGTGAGTAACGTAAAGCTCCGTTGCAATGATCACACAATTGACTGGTTTAATTTTCCTATATTCTTTAATGATGAAATTCGCTTGAATTGCGTCGTATAAGTTGATGAATGCGTTGGAATTTATACTCGATTTCCATCATGTTTGAGTTAATTTCACTTTTATTGAGTGCGTTTTACATTGTAATTTTGAATAATTATTATTTTGTGTTCGTACGTCATATTAGTATTTTGATAAACTTAATTTAAATTTATCAATTTTTACTAGAATTTAACGAATTAAATTGCATAATTACTATTCAAAATCGCAGCTAATAAATATATCAAATAGATTAATGATTCCAATTAAAAAAAAAAAAAAAAAAAAAAAAAAAAAAACATTTATTTAAACATCTCCAATTATAAAATAAAATCATTTCAATTTATATTTTCTAGTGAAATATATAACAAAAAAGTTGGTTGGTTGGTTGTATTCAGATTACCTGGCGCCGTCAGCAACACGAGGGCTATAATGCGCCGAAACATTCGTCATTAGACAAGCCAACATACATTTACAAACACCCATGCCTACGCGGGACTCGAACCCGCAACCTCGCGGTCTAGAAGCCAGCACGCTAACCACTATACCGTTTGGTCGGCATATAACAAAAAAGAAAAAAAGAATTGTACAATAACAGAGAGACATCATCATTTAGAATATTGATCAACTTGAATACTGAATCTTTCCAATTGACAAAATAAACATTCTGAACAATTTTTTCAAAACTGTAAATCTACCTTAAACCTTGGTTACGCTTTTGATCTTTTGCATCGCGGGTAGTCGCGTGAGGGACAAATATCTCCCAAATTCAAACTTTTGTACATACGATTAAATATTTAAGTCGGTATTGTAATTAAAAACACAACGATATTGAGCAGAATAAAGTAAAAATTAAAAAATATGTTTAAAATAACTTGAAAAAGACTGTAAGAAGGCTGTGATAATGGGCTACAATCTATTGAGAAATTGATTCTAGGGAACATTTCTCAATCACATGACTTACCAAGGGTTAATGTATCAGGCTAACTTCAATGTACTTTATGTAAGGTTATTTGTAAGATGAGTGATGCAAAATATAAATAGTTTTATTTTTAATATCACTCCGATTGCTCCTATGACAGTAGTAAAAAATAATTTTTGCAAATGAACGGTTACCCGAAAAATCAGTAATTGCAACATCACCAGTCCTCAACTGGCGACCGCAATTTTTGGACCCCATCGAACATCATTCTGAATTTTTTATAGAAATTAGAGAAAAGTGAGTAGATTACGAATCCACTAGTCTGCTGTGGCAAAAATGGCCGAAACTGGTCAAAAATTGACTTTTAATAAGTTGAACTAAATCCAATTGCCAAATGCGCCATAACTTGCCAAATAATGAGCATTTTTTTTTTTTTTTTATAACCCTCACTCTTTAATTTTCAATTAAGAAAATTGTAGACCATTCAGATATCTGGCAATGGTCTACTTGCATCTATTAAAAGGGAGCCAAGTTGGCAAAAATATTACGTCACTTATGACGTAACTGATGTCGCCAATTTGGCTTACTTTTAAAATATATAAGTTTTCCGAGCCAAAGATCTGAAATCGTATGCGCTTTTTCTCATTGAAAATCAAAATGAAGTGGGTCGCCAGACGAATAAGTTTGTTCTATTTTTGGCAAGTTAAAACATATTTGGCAATCGGATTTTAGTTCAACTCATTCCAAGTCGATTATTGATCAGTTTCGGCCATTTTTGCCACGGCTGACCAGTGGATTCCTAATCTACTCACTTTTCTCCAATTTCTATAAAAAATTCAGAATGATGCTCGATGGGGTCCAAAAATTGCTGTCGCCTCTCGGACTTTTAGGATTGTCCATGCTTTACTGTACGAGTTAGTATAATACCGAATGTATATATTAAATGTATGTTTTGTGCTGGACTTATAAAGGGTAAACGTATTAGGCTAACTTCAATGTACTTTATTTTAAGGTTATTTGTAAGACTAGTGATACAGAATATAAATAGTTTTATTTTTAATGTCACTCCGATTGCTCCTATGACTAGTAAAAAATAATTTTTGCAAATGAACGGTTACCCGAAATATCAGTTATTGCAACATCACCAGTCCTCAACTGTTTAGGATTGTCCATGCTTTACTGTACGAGTTAGTATAATACCGAATGTATATATTAAATGCATTTTTTGTGCGGAGTTATAAGGGGTAAATGTATCAGTCTAACTTCAATGTACTTTATGTAAGGTTATTTGTAAGACTAGTGTTACAAAATATGTATAGTTTTATTTTTAATATCACTCCGATTGTTCCTATGACAGTAGCAAAAAAAATATTTTTTGCAAATGAACGGCTACCCGAAAAATCAGTTTTTGCAACATCACCTGTCCTCAACTGTTTTGGATTGTCGATGTTCTACTGTACGAGTTAGTATAATATCGAATATATATATAGTAAATGTATTTTTTGTTTCCAAGAATCAAAATAAAAAATAAATAAAAACATTTTATCAAGCGTTTCATTCACTTACTACGAACTTTTTATATTATATATTGGACATTATACTCCAAATAAAAAAACTTAAATACTAATCCCTTCAACTTCAAGAATCGCATTCATTTAATATTCCACCCGATCAACTTTGTAAAAACATTACTTCGACTTTTATATTCCGCTTGAGTTATAAAACATTTTAAAATTTTAAAAAATCCTGCATCCCCGGCTATTAAATTACAGATAAAGTTCGCCTAGTCACATTCCATTTTACCCTGTAGGCGAGTTTTCTTTATAAATTCAGTTATTTATTCATACAGAACTTCACTGAGAAATTCAATCACAAACTCCCTTCTTTCCACTTTACCCTTTTCCCGGGTACATTAAAGCAATCTCTAGTCCTTAATGACTGATTTGTTTTGATACCAGGGCTAAATAATTCATCCAATCAGCGGCGAGGGGAACCGCATACATTATTTATCGTGTGCATTTTTCCTTTTTCTTTTTTTTACTTTAAAAGTGACAGGTTTTTTTATTTTAAAACTGTGTATTCTTTGTCGAATCTCATAAAAAATAAATGACTATAATGTGTTTTGATTTCTGGAGACGTTTACTACTTTAGATTTGTAGGAAATTTTTGACTTTTTAAAAAAAAGCCCAGATTGTAGCTTTAAGAAAAGAAAGGCTTTTTAGATTTCTTGAAATGTTTATGAATTTTAGAAATGATTCGGAACTGTTATCTAAAAGCTACTGTAAAAAACAGGTTTTTAAATAATAGATTTTTAAAAGGACTCAGTGCTCTTAATGTTATTTTTTTTAAATAAATAAATAAATAAATAAATAAATAAATAAATAAATAAATAAATAAATAAATAAATAAATAAATAAATAAATAAATAAATAAATAAATAAATAAATAAATAAATAAATAAATAAATAAATAAATAAATAAATAAATAAATAAATAAATAAATAAATAAACGTTTTGGGGATTTTTATTTCATTCGATTTTATGTTGCTTTTTGCCTATCCATTGATATGCTTCTTTAGTTTCTACTTAAATTATAAGTGTTTTGTTTGGTTTTACAATAGCAATCAATTATTAACTGTATGATTTTAACTTCGATTTTCTCTGAACGCGATATTTCATACTTCATTCTACCTTTCCTAACTCTTCGTTTGAAATACACCAAAAATGTGTTACGAAATTTTAGTACATAACACACACACATCAAACTGAGGTTTAAAAAATATCCTGTTAATATCACAATTATTTTTAAATTATAGACTGAGAGGCGACTGCAATTTTTGGATCCCATCGAACATCATTCTGAATTTTTTATAGAAATTGGAAAAAAATGAATAGATTACGAATTCACTGGTCTGCCTTGGCAAAAATAGCCGTCGAAAAATCGACTTTTAATAAGTTAAAGTACATCCAATTACCAAATGCGCCATAACTTGCCAAATAATGAGCATTTTTTTTTTTTTTTTTTTAATTTGGTAACCCTTACTCTTTAATTTTCAATTAAGAAGGTTGCAGACGATTCAGATATCTGGCAAAGGTCTACTTGCATCTATTAAAAGGGAGCCAAGTTGGTAAAAAATATTACGTCACTTATGACGTAACTGATGTCACCAATTTGTCTTACTTTTAAAAGATACAAGTTTTCTTGAGTCATATCAGAAATCATTTGCGCTTTTTCTCATTGAAAATTAAAATGCAGTGGGTTGCCAGACGAACAAGTTTGTTCTCTTTTTGGAAAGTTATGACATATTTGGCAATCGGATTTTAGTTCAACTCATTCCAAGTCAATTTTTGATCAGTTTCGGCCATTTTTGCCAAGGCAGACCAGTGGATTCGCAACCTACTCACTTTTCTCCAATTTCTCTAAAAAATTCAGAATGATGTTTGATGGGGTCCAAAAATTGCAGTCGCCTCTCGGACTATTACAGCGTCTTTGTAAAAGAAGAGAGGTTTTACAGAAAGGAGAAAAAACTCTAAGGTTGATTAAAATTGAGAAAACAACAATTATCATAATAGTATCTTTTACCAAACTTTAACCTTAGTATCTTATTTTAGATAAATATGATCTTTTTGAACTGTATAAAAATTTCCAAAATCATTTGTTACGAAATTTCCAAGAAGAAAATGTAGCATCAAAAATGTGCATTGTGGATATTGGGGATACTGAATTCCCTAAAAAGTTGGTAGGTACAGCCTATTAAAGGTTAAGACATGTTTCAATGGTTTAATAAAAAGTGATAAGGTAAATGAAGTACAAGTCATTTTTTATTTAAGTACATTATGTTTTTAAAATTTAGAACATTCCGAACCTTTTTTTAACTTTGTTCATGTACTAGTCTATGTTTGGGTATTTATGAAGCAGCTGTATACGAAAAATGGTTAAAGTCAATCCTGCTTGTATAAGAATTCCAACAAAATTTAGATTTATGTTTGTACGCATTACACCCCCAAGAGTATAAAAACAAAAAAACACAGAACGCATGAAAAATCTGACTGCCGGGAAACCGAAAATAAATGATTGACTTTAATCATATTTCGTATACAGATGCTCCATAAATACCCAAACATAGACTAGTACATGAACAAGGTTAAAAAAAAGGTTCGGAATGTTCTAAATTTAGTGTACTTAGTTAAAATATGAATTTCTCCAATATGCTTGTGACGTACTGTACTTTAGGTAAATAAAACTAGGGGTGTGAAATATCACACAACTCTCAATTACACTATAATATAGGCTATTATATTAAAATTTGATTTGTTCATATCAATAAAAAATTGCCAGTTTGGTGATATTTTTGACAATCATTTTTACATGGGCAAAAGAAAAAAAGAGTGGCAAAATGGCGAAGTTGACAATGTTATTTAATAGGCATTACATTATCCTTTCATTAACGTTAAACAGAAAAAAAAAATCTTCAGATGGGCGATGCTCAAGAGCAGAGAGCTCTGTGTTAACGGCACTCTATTTTAAACTTTTTACACTTTTATTGCATTTTTACTGGAATTTTGGAGGTGGTGACGTTTAGAACACATTAACAAATACTAGCACGAAGATTTTAATCAAAATCGTTTCAGCCGTTTTTAACAATTGCTTGAAAACAAGGATTTTTATGATTTCAACCTGCGATGTAGACGAGTATTTAAATAGTAGAACCCATGATCATAATTAACTCGCACACTAAATATGAGCATTGTAAGTCACTTTTTTCGGGAATTATGTTGACCAAATTCACACAGACAGACATTTTTTTTCTAAACCACTTTTTTGATTTCTGGTTCTTCTGAAACGTGGAAAAATTTAAAAAAAAAAAAAAAAATCGATTTTTTTTTTTTTTTTTTTTTTTTGACCGAATGTTACACTTTCATTACCCTATGTAAACATGGGGAGTTGAAAGTAAAAACTTGACTTGCTATAAAGATCTTTTACAAAACATGTAAAAATAACTTATAAGGATATAGTATTAAACCCTTAAATGCATTTGTTGCCAATTGTCTACATTCTACATTCCTTAAAACCTCTTATCTCTTTATGTAGCAGCCTTTGCAGATTTTTTTTTTTTTTTTTTAAATATTACCAAAATTATTTTAATCATTTTCAAACGTAACAAGAATCTTTGACAGTTTATTTCTTTAACAGTGAAAATTTTTGTTGTTGGGGGTGCAGTTGGCTGTGTGCAATTTAATTTCAGCGGTTGTTACGAATTACGATAATTTATATAGATATATATAAAAATAAAATAAAAACAAAGAAAAAATGGTTTTCGGTTAGAAACAAGGGTAATGAATAATATTTATATATAAACTGATAAATTTATGCAAGAAAAATTTATGTATATATATATATATATATATATTTTTTTTTTTTTTTTTTTTTTTGTATTGCTAAAATACATTAATATGCAAAATCCTTACGAGTTTTTTTTTTTTTTTTTTTTCCTCATTACCTGCACTCATTCATCGGTTTATTTCAAATTTTATTTATTAAAAATAAAAATTATGCATTTAAGGGTTGAGCAATGCAGTTACTAATATAAGATAATAATACATATCTCTATACAAACCCAAACCAATAATAAACGCTAAATATATACAGCTTAGACATTTTAGGAAATAAGTTATCTTTACTTCATTTTTAGATAGAATTATTACATTTCATAAGTTTTTTAAAACAATTGGAAATAAAACCCTCACCAATTTCCATATAACATACGTTTTTGGGACATTAAAGTAGCTGGACGATCCAGGAACATGGTTCCGGGTGCAGCAGGTCAGGATCATGTGCAAAACAATTAACTATATTTAAAAATAGTATGCTAAACTTTCTTTACATACACGAAAATTATCTACAGAGTTTTTTTCGTTTTTAAAGTCATCTTTAAAGTATGATATATAAATGGATTTATAATATATAGATTTATATAAATTATTCTACAAAAATTACTGGTGGTTATACTAATTGCAATATTTAACAAAAAAGATTTAAACTTTAGTCTCAATTACATAAAACACTTCCCCCACAAATAAATATATATTTTAAAAATACCACTTTATTTGACATACCTGAATAAATTTATTATGAATACAAAGTTATTGATGAATTCATATAAACATTAAGGAGTTAAAAGGATGCGTTTGAAAAGTAAGTTTTTAAAACTGCGATTCCAACAACTAAATGTATGAATACAACCCTCATTACTTCAATTGGTTCATGACTTAGAAATTTTACAAAACTTTATGTGTTAAAATGAAAATTTATTTGACAGAACTTTCTTTCAAAGTGAAAAATTCCAAGATAAAAACTTTTCAAGAGAAATTATATTTCAGCAAACACCCCTTTATTTAACGAGCTTGAATAAAATTATACAGAAACCTTCATTTATAGTTAACTAAAACGTTGTATCGTATAAGTAAATTTGCTCATCTAAGAATATTTAACTTGTCAAGTGTGTGATCACTACAGCTCTAGTTAACTTCGCCTCGTCGCGCACTACTCATTAAAGCTTAAACATATCTCCTTTAGAATGAATGCACTAGTTAATTATAAAGGAATAATTTGATATAAGATAATCTACTTTAGAAAATTTCGTCTCTGTATTTGATTCAGGTAGCAGTTATTGTTTTAATCAATACAACCGTAGACATTCAAGTTTGCATTTCGTTAATGTGTTTATAATCCATAATGGAAGTATATGTAACTCGTAGGTTTTATGTTAGAATGTGCAATGTAAATTGGTATACTGGATGAATGTAAAATAGTTGCGCAAATAGTTTAGAAACAAAATAATGTTGAGAGTTATTTAATAAAGAAATGTGATGAATTTATTTATTTATTTATTTATTTATTTATTTATTTATTTATTTATTTATTTATTTATTTATTTATTTATTTATTTATTTATTTATTTATTTATTTATTTATTTATTTATTTATTTATTTATTCCTTCCTTCCTTCCTTCATTTATTTATTTATTTATTAATTTATTGAAGTTGAGTCACGGTTAAGTATTTTATATTATTAAATAAATACGATTTTATTACTGAAAATATGCTGTCGTGCTGTATAACCAGAACAAGATTTTAACAAATACATTATGTCACATGATTTTACTCTGAGTGTCATTGTTTAGTGGAAAACTTTAGATTGAGATAAATTTTGCAGAAACAAATTCCCCTTTTATTTCGTTAACATGAAGTTGAAGCAGATGTTATGTCTTAGCTGTGAATAAAACTATTATGTACTTAACTTTCATGGATTGATATCTTTAGTCTAAAATAATAATTGCAATAACGAAAATGTATAGGCGAAAAACATTTTTACCTTACTTTAAAAAGATAAACTCACATCAACATAAAGCAAACATATACTTTGCGATTGAGAGCACAACTTTGAGATATCGCGTAATTTTGTAGCCGTACTAACTTTCAACGGCACTAAAATCACGGCCTTTTATCGTTAGTTGTGGAGTTTAGTGTTTGTATTAAAACTTTTATTTAACTTTGAAAAACAGGAAACATTTCACTCCCGACACGTTTCTGTATTTAGAAATACATAACATGAAAGTTATTAATAAATTAAATTCAGTTACTTAACTTAATCCATTAAAGACGACTTTGAAATAGTTAAAATCAATTACTTTTTATCCTATATCTTGTTTATTTAGATCATTTAAAGTCTAATTTGATTTTTTCAGATTTTTTTTTTAAATTATTTTTATGATTTTTAAAAAACACTGAGTGAAACCACCAATCGCAATTTATTAGCAAAGAAAACAACTCAAGTGTCGATTAGTAAGTTTTCCTACCAATCGTCTTGAATTGTTTAATAACTTTAAAGTTGTAAATTATTAAAACTGAATGGGGTAACAATGGGACACCCAAGTCAGCGCACTGAGTCAGAAAAAACGAAGATCAGATAAGAGATGATGCAAGTGTTGTGCTTTTGCTTCAAGGCTATGAAGTTAGCTAAAATGTTAGTTATTTCAAAGAGCAGCCAACTCCATCAATGGCCTTAGCTTCAATCTCCTGGTTTGTTTCTGAACCTTATGACGGACGATTGCGTTATGGTGAAATACGAGGGCGAATTTCAAATTGTACACTGCGATGCAACAGTTTAGACAATGAACAAATTCACACAGATTTCAAATTCGTAATACAGCTTCAGAGTAATATGCAATGCATACTTTACAATATTTATAATTATAAAAGTTAATTGTGCATATTCCAAGATATTAATTGGTAATACAACAAATTAACATTACCTCAGAAGTTTAGACAAAATTTAAATGAAATTAAAATAAACAGGATTTAAAAGTTAATTGGAGATCCATTCTTGTTGAATAGTTCATAAGTATAAGTTTAAATCAAAGAAATTTTGTATGGTTTGGGGCTCAATTTGGTACCAAATATCTTCTATGGATCTTTTGGGTTCATGTATAGAAGATCATTGTCTGAAATTGCTGTAAACTTTGCGACACATGTTGCCCCAAAGATTTTAAATTGTGTTATGGTTGGTTGGATTGTAAGCTCAACTACCTATTTTTATGCCCAATAATGACTAATCAGACCGGAAGCTACAGCTTAAAGTGGATTCCGAACCACAAAGAACATGGATTCGAACCCGGCACCCTTGGCAGGTGTGTCCAGAGCTCTAACCACCCAGCCATCAGATGGGCCTACTGTGTTATGATCAGGGCCATATGCTGGCCAATCAAAAACTTTAAATTCTGAGAATTAAATCAATCATTTGTATTGTTTACAGTGTGGATGGACGCACTTTTTCGCCGAAATTTCCGTGAATGTCCTCCTTGAAGCTGCCCAAAGCTGGAACTTGCCAATTAAACCTGACGAAAATTTTTATTTGAAGGAAGAAATCGTCTAATAAATCATCAGGTTTACATTTTTTTATATATATAAAATTGAATAACTAAAACTGTTCATGAATAAGTATTAAATTTACTTGAGTGATTAATTTATTTTAAAATGTATCATAATTAATTGCATTAAATGTATCTTAAGATTATTTTAACAAATCAAGTTTAAAAAAGTAAAATTCATGATATTTCCAAACTATTACAATAAGTTGTAAAATGTTCATAAAAAAAAAAAAAAAAGCTTCATGACAAATGGTTTAGAATTTGTGCCAAGTCTGCATTGAAATACATCTGAGTAACTTTGATATATATTGATTTTTATCAAGTGTACTGTACTGTCTCAGAGTTGCCTCAACTCATGGGGTTAAGATTGGAATAAGGAAGAAGAATTTTTTAGGGTATCATTGGAGTAAAATTGTGCTCATATTTTAAAAGAAGGTAAATTTCAGGTAACACCTTAATCGCTTCAATCTAGCTTAATATGTGTTAACATAAGTCACAAAAAATTCGAATTAGATTACGGACTACTGATTGACTGATTATGAATTACCTAGCGGAACACGGTAAGTAAAAATACTAGAACTAAATCAAAGTATAAGTAAAAGTGGAGGTGAACTACTAATAACATATAAGATTATAAGTAAAAATAAAATTATTGTGTCAAAGCAGAAGTAAGTATAAGAACATTATATATAGTACATCAAAGAATATGTAGAAGTAAGTAAAAATACAGTGCTGTACTAGTTACACCTTTTTTCATAACAGCTAATCTATATCTACAATTTCTGAACTTCTTGAATTCTTGGTTATGATGCCGAATCTATATTAGTACCTTCCCTCAAACTAGTTATCGTATGCAACCGTATCATCTTCATTCGGAACAGAAATTGCTCATAAGTTACAGTCTCTATAAGTTACAGTTACTCTCGAAGTTACAGTTAGAAGGCAGTGGCCACAACTCATAAACTTTTATTATTACTTACTTTATCTATTAGTGTTAGTTATTGATTCATATGTGCTGCTTAGATACCCTTCTCTGTGATCAATAAAAACAAATCAGGGGGAAATACTATGCTGGATGAAAAAAAAAAAAAAAAATTGAAAATTAGTTTTTTTTTACTCTGAGTCTAAAAACTGGACCTTTTTTCATTCAATGTGCTGTGCAATCGTTGCTTCATAATGGTTATTACGTGTGAGGAAATTTTTTTTATTGAAAATGAGACACCAGTAGAAATTATCAAAATTATTTTATAACTTCTTTCTCTCGCATGTAATTCAATAAAATGCTTGACTTAAAGCTGTAAGTGTTTTATTAGTCTATAAAGTTGAGCTTTTTTTTTTTGTTTGTTAAAACAATTGCTAGTCAGTACTGAAAGAAATGTTTGAGGCAATGACATTTATCAAATAAAGACTAGAGGTGTGGAACACCACAACTTCAATAACATTATAATACTTGACGTAGTGCTTACATTGAACATCGAATGGTGCAATTTATCATTTTCATTTTTTATTAATAAAAAAAAATTACAATTTGGCGGTATTTTTATCAATAATTATTAGCCCAAAAAAAAAAAAAAAAATTCAAAAGTTAACAAAATATGCTTCGAATAAATAAATTTTACTTTCAGTTAGGTGCAATACGAGGGAAAAGTCTTGATGGACTATCTCAATGGAAGATAACTTTGTTTTAAAGACTTTCGTTTTTAAACTTTATATGCTGTTATCGAATATCAACTAAAATTTTGAGAATGGGAATATTTAGAAAACCTTAAATGTCAATGATAAAAATCATTAGAGCCTGTTTTTGGTAATTACCGAAAAACATAAATTTTTCGAAAACAGCTATCTCATGCAGATGTTCAATTTTGACATTAAATTTAACGACAGATCCCATGGCCGATATTAACAAGTATAAAACTGTTGGACATCGTAAACAAAACGTTCAGAAGTTATGCTGACCATAGACAAACACACACAATCGCACAAACAGATGGGTTCACAGACATTTTTCTATACCACGTTTTTGAACTCAAGGCGTTCCAAACGTGTAGAGATACAATTTTTTATATTTTTTTTATTTTTTTAACCGAATGCAATACTTTCATTGCTCTATCTTGCATTTAGGGTAATTGAAAGCAAAAGCAAAAAAAAAAAAATATATATATATATATATATATATATATATATATATATATAAGCAGCAACAACAATTTAGTAAAATCATGTTCTTGGCTAAATTATACCCTTCTTTTATTTTCAATTCAATAACACCGAATTTCAAACAAGACGAATAATAAAATAATATCATTCTTTTTCAATCCAAAACTGAAAAGAACTCTGAGAAAGTGGTAAAATAGATTACTTTTTCTTCGAATGTCAACTCTTCTATTTTCCGAAACAATCTCGAATTCTATGAAAAGGCGATGTATACCGGCTTCTCAGGTTTTCAAATAGTCCTCGCATCATATCAAAACCCGTGAAAAACCTCACAAAATATCATGACCGTGGTTTATTGCTTAGTTGAAACCACCCGACAGCTTTTTCCCACTAAAACCATACTTTTTTCCACCTCGTCCACGAAGATTAGAATTTTCCCAAACTTCATATCCACCCTGCAGTCTTTGCACACATAACGGGAGCAGGGGTGCCATATTTGGCTCGAAATCGTCGTTACAGTGCCTTGCTTTCTAATAGTGGAAAAAAATTAATGCGTATTTTATTGGTCACACTTTAAGCTTAACGATCTATTTTTAAATCCTGTATATTAATTTCGATTTTGTGTGTATGAATGTTTGTCAATAACAGGTAAATTTGTGGAGGCCTAATTAACACCCTTGTCATCATCCAACATCCAATCGGGCTGAAACTTGGCAGATGGTTGGTTGGTTTGTACGCTCAACGACCTATTTTTATGCACAATAACGACTAATCAGACCAGGACCTACAGCTTAACTTGGATTCCGAACCACAACGAACATCCATGCCTTACCCGGGATTCGAACTCTGCACCTTTGGCATGCGAGGCCGGAGCGCTAACCCCTCAGCCATTAGATGGGCTTTGGAAGATAGATTCGATGTCGATGATAATACATTCCAGCATATTTTGGCGGCTGCCACTGTCACTAAAAGGTAGCTTTTACGGAATACTAATAAACCAACTTGCCGTCATTCAATCGCGCTGAAATAGCATTTAACCCATCATTGAAGAAACTATTTCCTGTTGCCAAAATTATTTCAATAAATAATAAAGCTGTTTTAATCAGAATAAATAAACGTTATTGATATATTAGAAATTTCTGGTGAAAAACACACATCTTTTTAAAATCCCCTGTCAAACTAATTGACCTCCCCCCTACATCTTTAGAGTATACTTTAATATAATTAATTAGTTTTAAAATTAAAAAAAAAATGTATATATATTAAAAATTGAAGGATGAGTAGGCTTTTTAAAAAGACGTATATTTCCGCCAAAAAACACTAAAAAACAAAAATATAAAAAAATATTTAATTTAAAAAAACAGAAAATTGTTTCAATAATTGTTTAAAAATAGATGTTTTATTTATATAAAAAAATTTGGTGCAACTAAATTCATTAATAAATATTTTAAGTTTTTGCTTGTGGGTCTCCCTTAAAATGTGAGTCCTTTAACCTTACAGACGAAATCTTTCTCAACCATTTGGTGACGTTGGCGACATTTTAAGTCCCTTTTGGCGAAAATACTTCTCGAAAATATTAACCCTACTCCATATATGAAAACTGACACATACAAAAACTTAAAATACTGAAGCGATGGTGGGAAGGGTGACCCTCCTTTCGGTCATAATGTTTTATAGGGTTAGATAAAAACTGACATCCTCCAAAAAGCGACACTCCTCGAATGCTTTTGGCGATTTTCTTCCCTCCCTTTAAGCCGTTATTAAAAGTATATACCCAAGAAGATATTTTCGGGAGAGCGAGTTTTTATAGCTAAGCCTTCACTCTCAAAGCGATACGAATTCTGCTCTTTGTTTATTTTTTATTTTTTTATTTTTTTTTTATTACATATTTCTTTAAGAGGAACTGAAAAAACTGGTGATTTTTTATTTATATTTTTCGTCTCATCTTCATTTCTTAGAGAGAAAAAAATAATGTGGGGTAAGTTGCCAAAAGAAAAACTCCCCTTAATGCGGTGAGGCGAAATAGGAGTTTTTAACATTAGCTTTTATTTGGGTTTCCTAAGGTATATTTCGTGCATTTTGTAAATGGCAGATCGGTATACCTGAGGAATTGATACTGTTCTTTATAAAAGTATATTCGATTCTTTCAGTGAAGTTTTTACTTACAGAGAGAGCCATAGGAATGTATTATATAAGAACTATCCTATTGAAATGGTACATCTATTTTTATGCATTCAGGTTGGTTTGTAATATTGGATTTTTTTTTGAGCTATAGATTTACAAGAACAAAAATGCTAGACTGTATCTTGACTTTTTGACAAAACCTATAGGTATGGACTACTGCTAGCAGCTTAAATTTTAAGGGAAGAAAGTCTGCCGATTCATATCTGTTAAAGTGATCAAAATAGATTTAGGTTTAAGTTTCGATTACGAGAAAACCCGGTAAATGTCCACCTCTCATGTATCCTTTTGTAACATTATCAAATGTGTATAGCCATTTCTTAAAGAAGCTATAGCAGAACACTGACTGAGGATACTTCTAGCATGTTATACCTGTCATAAGTACTATAATTTATTAAATTAATTTTAAGATGCTATAATGACATTTTTAAGAATTTTTTGTGTGTTAAAAATACAAAAGTATGCAAAGTATATTTTGTATTTTTCAATTAACTCCATTGGAATATTTAGAGATTTACATTTCTGCAATGTGATGTATAAAGTGAATTCTGGCTGTATAATATAATTTTAGCAACATGTATTAATTCTACGTAATATATGTGAATATAATGATTTACGTCTGGTATAGGTAGCTATATACCAGGCGGGTACTCTGCCTCTAAACCATAAGTCCAGCTGGAAAAATCAGGTTATTTTGTAGTGAACGAGTTATATTAACCCTTTGCACTCGAGCGGCACCTCTCCGGCGCCACACGATTGGATGTCGAAACACGAGAGGACCACTAGGTTTGATGCTGAAATTTGATGCAAGTCCAATGACTGTGTTTAGTTTCTATGAAGCAAATCCATAAACGCCAACCGAACCTAAAATGTATATAGTTGCTGGTCCCGCCGCTTGAAAATAGCCTCGAGTACAAAGGGTTAAACTGGTATGGTTGAAGTGGATATTGTGGACGTATTTAAGTCACAATTTATGTACTATATATCGTCTTTCTTTCGATAGTATTTTCTTATAGAAGGGGGAGGGGGGGGATGTTTTTAATTATATTGCTAAATAAATAGGGTACTTAAAAATGATTTGCTTATGTGTGCACAATTAATCAAACTTCTTGTATTGTTTCCTAAAAAAACCAATACAGATAAATCCCATTTGATAAAAACCGACAACTTTCTCTAAGCCACAAAACACAATGACACGTTACACATCCTTTTAAAACTGTGACCGTACCCGGGGGATACCAGGCAGATCGTCATTTTCTTGAGTTATAGAAAACTGGGGAAGAGTGAAGCATGCAACACAACTCCAACTTTTTTATAGCCATAAAAACGCCCAACAAAGAAAAAGAGTCTAAGACTCTTAAGCCTAACATGGCCGCCCCCAATCCTGATAAACGCGGGGTCTTGAAAAATGACTGCTGCCAACGGAATAGAGAAAAGATGGGGCTGACTGCGAGATATACCTTTATTTACAATGTGTGGCTCTGAAAAGATATGGATGGAGACATGAGGACATTTTTTTTTTCTTGAGATGGGGGAAAAATAGTTTTTGTGGAAGAGCGAGAATAGGATTTAAGAGGTAGCAAATCGGTTTGCATCTTTCTTGTCCTAATCTTTACGAGTTGCCGTCCTGGAAAAGGCGGTTAGCTTACAAGACGTAAAAATATCGTAAAAACTTAATACGAATTTCAATAGCACTTATCACGAAACGGCTGTGAAATAATCAAGTGGTGTATCTCAAGTGCTTTGTTAATTTCTTACGTAATGGCAATTTATAATTAAAATAGGCTATATCTAAGATATGCGTTGAAATGCATGAAATTTTCAAATACGAAACATAGTGAATTTCATATCAGTAACAAATCATTATATTTTACTCATACTATAGTTGATATCATAACGTTTAGGGGAGGGACTGTAATATAGACTACCATGGTCAAATATTGTTAAGTTATTCTTCTAAACATCAATAAAGAAGGTAGTCATCTTTTTTTTTTTTTTTTTTTTTTTTTTTTTATATTTTGCTCTTGCTTGGAATGATAAGAAAATATTATCCCTGATCAATACATTTTGCAGTATCTAAAAAAAGGATCAACAAATGACCAGATTAGTGCAATTTTTTAAATTTTTTTTTTTTTATTTAAACTTAAGAAATATTCGTCTTAAATGTATACATTTTGCTAAATAACTGATCTTTGCAATGAATATTTAACACGGGAATTTTAGTAACGAAAAGACATTTACGCTTTCCCCATTTGAAACGCTTTACCCCATTTTCCACTCCTGGAAGTTGATTAATCAAAATAGAAATAGCTTACTTTTTCTACGATGGATCTTGTTAACATTTATACCATAGTTCCGAGTTGTGACCCTTTTAAAAGTGGTAGGATTGCGAGGAATTAGCGAATGATGACTTTAACTTTTATCTATAGAGAATATTTAAAAATTGAAAGCATCAATTAATAACAAAACAAAACAAACAAAAAAGCAGTATTATCAGTCTTTAAAATGTAATAATTGGCTTTGTCAAATCACAAAAATGAGGTAAGCAGGAACGTGTTAAGGCACGAGTTCACAAGCTCAAGAGGACACTGCCCTTTAAATAAAGTTTGAAAAAAAAAAAATGATATTAATTTAATATTTTCTAATTTCTAATTTTCTTCAAATTTAATTTTAAAACTTCAATATACCTTTTGTAACTAATTAGTAAATATAAACGAATAATTGTTTATGCAATTGTAGTATATAACATAGAGATTAAACGCAGGTTTAAAAAAGGTCCTGTTATTTTCAGTATTATTTTTTTAATACAAATCATAATATAAAAAAAGGTATATCTCTAAAAAAAAAAAAAAAAAAAAAAAACACTAACCTTAGTATATTGTAAAAGATCTGTTAAAATACATAAAAAAAAATTTCAAACTTATTTGTTAAGAAATTTAAAAAAAGGTTTATGAAAAGTAGGCAATTGAACATTACGGCTATTGAGGGTACTGCGTCCTCCTAATCCGTAAATGGATATTGTTGCCAATTGTCTACATTCCTTAAAACTTCATATCTCTTTATGTAGCAACATTTGCATAGTGTATTTCCTTTTACTTTCAATTACCCATATGTATACATAGGGTAATGAAAGTATAACATTGGGTTGAAAAAAAATTCTGATTTTTTTTACATTTCTCCACGTTTTGGAACATCCTGATTTAAAAAAAGCGATCTAGAAAAAATGTCTGTCTGTGTGTGTGTATGTGTGCATGTGGTCAGCATCACTCCCGAACAAATTGACCTACGATATTCAAATTTGGTGTGCGAGTTGGTGGTAGCCGTGGGACCTGCCGTAATGTTTTCGTCAAACTCGCGCATGCGTGTAAGGTAGCTGCCATTGAAAAAATCATGTTTTTCAGTAATTCCTAAAAAACGACTCTAACGATTTTGTTCAAAATTGCTGTGGTAATGCCTCTTAAGATGTTCTAAACATCTCCACCAAAGAAATTCCCGTAAAAATGCTTTAATAGCGTAAAAAGTTGAAAAAAGAATGCCTTTAACACAGAGTTCTCTTTCCTTGAGCATACCTCATCAACAATCTTTTTTTTTTTTTTTTTTTTTTTTTTTTTTCTCTCTCTGCTCAGTTTCACTTACAAGAAAGGATAGTATAAGAATTATCGATAAGCTTATCGCCAAATTTCCCATTTTTTTTTTTTTTTTTTTTTTTATTTTTAAAGAATTACCACAAAAAATATCGCCGAAGTGAAATTTTTTTCTAAACGACTGATAAATATATAAAAATGATAAACTACACAAATCTACATCAGCAATATAGTGTAATTGAAAGTTGTGCTATGTTCCACTCCCCTAGTTTAATTTTAATTTTACTGAAACTATTTTATCGTTTCTGAACGCAACTTTTATCGTGACAATTTTTATTGTTGGGGGCGCTGTTGGCTGAGTACAATTTCATTTGGGCGGGTGTTACGAATTACGATAATTTAAATAAAAAGTAATAAAAATACACAGGAAAAAATGTTTTCGGATAGAAGCAAGGTAAGATAATAATAAGGATATGATATTTAAATTTTTGTATATACTGATAAATTTATGAAAGAAAAATGTAGCTTTTGTTGTGATGTAAAAATACATTAATATGATTTTTTTTAATTTTTTTTTTTATCTCATTAGCTACACCCGTTTCCCGTTTTATTTCAAATTGTATTTATTAAAAATAAAAATAACGCTTATAAGGGTTAAAAGACTAAAACAAAATAGAAAGAATAGTTAACATGATTTTAATATTTACGGGGGAAAAAATTCTCAAAATCTCCGGTAAAAATATAAATGTCAGGTAATTGAGACCGGGAGAGCGTAATTGAACCCTTGAATCTCGCATATTTTGACTTATTATTGATTATTATTATTTTTCAAAACCGAAGGGTAATGTAACTCTTCTATTTACCGAAAACTTCACTACTATGAATTAAAAATTAATGTTAAGTTAAAGGAAAATGGTTAACAAATTACATAGGCATTCTAAGTGGTAAGGGATTGTGTGGGGAACTACTACAGTACCAGAAACTTACAGTGTGACTACATTTGCAATTAATATATGATGTAAAGGGAATTTTTTATAAGAGGCGCCTACAAACCTCCTTAGATTGATAGAAAATAATAGATTTTGATGACGGTATAGATATATATTTCCTGATAATTTCAAGCTTGAATAAAATATAAGATTTTAAATAATTGTAAAACAAAACTAATGTTATTACTTCGGCTCTTGAATGTTGGCTTTATAAAAATTTCACTTTTATTTAAATTTATTCTCAACTTTTCTGTACACATTTTAAAAGATATCATGGTCTGAAAATACCAGATTGTCGTATTCATTCATTAAACACACAATCAATTTATCACTAACAATTGCAGCTACATCATGCTTTAATACACTAACCATAATTAGTACTATTTATTAAATAGTGTTTTTTAATCGTATTTTCAAACTTCAGAAAAAATAATACTATATGACTATTCAAAAATATTTTTAATTCAAAAATTTGCATGTAAATAATTTTTTAAGTTGAGGTGCACACGCATTTTATAGTTTAACATGCATAAAATAATTCATGGGAATTAAAAAAAATAAAAATAAAAAAAAAATTGTTATCAAGCGGAGAAAGATCAAAATATGAAATTGAGAAGAAAAAAAAAATATATATATTGTTACGAATTTTTGTATAGTTGTAAATATGTAAATATAGTGTTAATTTTGTAAATAGATAAATTTCTGTACATTTCGCATAAGGCAATGCAATAGTTTGTTTCCCGGCAATATGGGTGTTATCGCTTGATAACGAGTTTTACACAGGTAACTCTGGGAAGCGAGTTTCAAGGGGCAGGGCATTTAACATTATGCTAATGGGAATCTCGTCAAATTGGCGAGGGTTTTGGCGACTAATTTTTGTCGCCAAACTTGGCGACCATTTGGCGACATTTTCGGTACATGTATCCCATGTACATGTATATAGGACTTTTCGACTACAATCTGGAAAGTTCTCTGGAAGGTTCACTCCTACATAAGCGCGGCCTGAGTTGGTTAGTAGTTAGTTGTCTCTCAACGTTCATTGTGAGAGCTGTATTCCTGACTTGAGTTAGTTCTTGAATTTTGAGTCACTGAATTAGTTGACTGGAGATACTGAACATTCTAAAGCGAACTATTTTGCATTGTCTTTTGCGGCGATTTAGCAGTTGTTTGTCAAGTTTTTAACTGCTGTTTTGTGCTCTATTGAGGTGAAAAGAGCTGTATTGTGTCTACTAGAACGAGAAGTTCTGGAGCTGTAAGAGAACTGTGAAGAGTTATTTTGGAATAAATTTCTGCAAGTTTTGATCTGCTTTGGCGTCAAATCTTTCGAACCCGTCCACGCAACAATATATATAACCTTATAGAGAATGATTTGTTTCTTTATTATGCAACTAGCAGTTATGTAATTGGTGTTCATTTTAAAAAGTATACAATGAAAATATTTTTTTAGGTATAAACAATTTTAATGTGACGGCAAATTGCAATAAAATATTAATTATTACTCAAATTTTGCTACCAAGTTGTGTAGCATATATGCTACCCTATACAACAGAGGAATACAGCTTGCAGTCAAAAGACAAACTAGTGGAAAATACAAGATAAGTCATTTGGTTTTTAATCGTTTTATTTTTAAATTTGGTGCGATTTTGAATGGGGCTGTTTTGAATTGATCTCAATAAATCTTATTTTTTTTTTTAAACTAAAGTTGATTTTTTTTTTTTTTTTTTAATTTTTACTATTTATTAAAATTTTTTTAATTCGAAAACTATTATTTCTTCTAATGTGTTGTATTTTAATAAGCATTTCACTGATTCTAACACTTAATATTTAAACTTATTTTCTCTTGCACTTTGTATGAGTCGCTAAGGTTTATTAATTTTGTGATAACTTTTAACGAATGTCAAAGATTACGAAATTATAATAATTTATTTGCAAAGTTAATGGTCAACAACATGGTTTGACAAACTTGGAAAGGAGGATGTTATTATGAAGATAAAAAAAAACCACTTTTAAAATTAAAGAGGAAAATTTAACTGTACTTTAATGCATAAACAGCATAATACAAGTATTTTGCTAGATAATACTTTTAAGTAAACTCCAAAATTGGAGGCTATTACTGAATTATCGTTGAGTTTCTAAGGGCTCTCAAAAGCTTTTGTAATTTCCTATTGTTCAATAATTGGAAGTTTAGTGTAATGAGTAATAATATCTTTAAGGAATAAAATAATTTTTGATTGAGTACTTTGTATTTTTTTGTGTTATTACTCATTTTACCCAATAAAAGAGTAAATGGATATACAAAATAAATTAGAGTTGTTAATTGTATATATGCAACTTCCTTTATTGAAAATAATATTATACTTTAGAAAAAATAATCCATGTTAAAATACAATAATAAATAAAATATAACTTTTGAGTTACGATTCGTTAACTAGCATTAACCCTTAAAAAAAAAATACAAATCCTATCTTTTAGATCTTAAATATTAAGGGAAAAAAAGAGAAATGAAGAAACTGATTGTAATCTCTGAATCTATTTTGTTTGTGGCAGAAAATAACCTACCTTAAATGTTCAGTGGTCGTAGGTTTTGTCAATAACGTGTTGTTTATTGTGGTTCCTAACTATTATAACCCCTTTTAACTAGTTTTAACTACTTTACATCTCTGAAAAATGCTTCTCCTCCCAATCCTTTTTATTATTAGTATACTAACAATTTAGACCTAACGTTCTTATACCAACCATTGTTATTACCTTTTATTCAATGGAGCATTTAACAATGGAAATCTGATTACGGTATATAAGTAAACTGCATGTGTTAAATGTTAGGTACACCCTGGAAATGTCTCGATTCAAATCCTTATTATTCATTCCATTAAAAAAAAATTGTGTTTGTAGTTTCTGCGGCTGAATGTAAAATTATGAGTGAGGTACCAAATATTGGAAAAACCATATACTACGTAAAGAAAATGTTAATGAAACTTGTGTTTTTAAGAAACTTACTATTAAATTTCTATTATATCCAAGATATTTAATTTAAAGTATCAAATAAGAGTGTTCATATTAGTAGTGATATTTAATATAAATTTATTTAAAAAATTAAATATTCTATTCTTTAAACAGGTTTCCACCAGTATGTTTTAAAACAAACATTTGAACACCTAGCTTTCTCCCCGATGTAGTATCTACAACGTAACTTCACAATCCTAAAACAATGTCTAGACCACGAGGTTACGGGTTCGATTCCCGTGTTAGGCATGGGTGTTTGTAAATGTATGTTGGCTTGTCGAGTGACGAATGTTTCGGAGCATTATAGTCCCCGTATTGCTGACGGCGCCAGATAATCTGAAAACAACCAACCTAAAACAATGTCACCTTATGTTCAAATAAACGAATCAATCTTTCCTACAATCTAAATAAACCAAATCCAAAACAAAGGCAGTAAACATTCATTTCACAGAACACTCTCAACCGCATACTTCCATCTTAGAACAACTCAACAAAACCTCAACACACCAACCCTCCTCAAAAAGAAGAATAAGAATACTTTGAAACAAAATGTACTTCATTGCGTATTCACCTCTACTCTCGAATCGCAAATTTGTTTGGCATTGGCACCAGAATTCTAAATGTACACCTTTCCGCACACCCCCTTTTATCATAGGGGAGGCCGATAACATCTCTCCCCACCCCTCTCTTGAATTGTCATTCACGAAGGCAAAACCTCATCAGGAAGTTTTTACTACACCCCCTATTGAATTACCGGAACGCATGCAAAAGAGATTTGCAATTCTTTGCATCATCAATCTTTTTGCGCCCGGGCTTTACTGGGAAGTTCGCGCGCTTGCTATGCAAGGGTTCTTTTTTATCCTTCGTCTCCCTTCTGTTTTGAATGAGCGTCGTTTCTGAATTATTATTTTAGGGGAGTTTTGGATGGTGTCCCCTTGAATAATTTGGTTGGGATTAATGTGTGGATAGAGAAATGGGATTCAACAGTTTGTGGTGCCTTTGCATAGGCTGGATGCTGATTTGTAACGGATGAGGATGATTATGATTTGCAGAGAGTGTGGCGATCGTATCTCAACTGTATAATCAAATGCATAACGATACCTTATTTTTGGTAAACTTACCGAAACTAAAGAGTAATTTA
Organism: Linyphia triangularis; assembly: GCA_963978545.1. Lineage (NCBI taxonomy): Eukaryota > Metazoa > Arthropoda > Arachnida > Araneae > Linyphiidae > Linyphia > Linyphia triangularis. Next base: position 36,930,002 of record OZ021730.1, read on the forward strand.
TAAAAGGGCATTCGAATTGACAATAATTAATTCTGCAAATTTAACAGCGGTGTATGATTTAGAAATGAAAGGAATAAAGACATAAATATTTTATAATGCACTATTCACACTAATTTGCTATTTGAGAAGCTGTTTTTCACAAGAAGTGAAAGTTTTCCCCTCAATATTGGTATCTCTTCAGCAAGAAAATCACTCTGGGGTCTTATTTCAGACGTAATTTTGTAGAAAATATCAGGTGTTTTCTGCTACCTCTCTTACAAGACTATGCAAACCTATAGAATTCCTTTAATAGGTTTATCTATAGAAAGAATTATATAGGCTTTTATAGAATTCTGTAGCAAATCCTATAGAATTTCTTCTAGTCTTGTATGTGAGGTGGCACAAACACCTGATATTTTCTACTTGTGGATTTGCACTGTTACCGAAGCAAAGTGACAGGAGTAAGACAGATGTGAATGACACTTTAAAGAAGATTTGGTACGAATATATAAATTGCAATCATGTGAAGAAATAGTGAATGTCTTACTTATATATATATCATTAAATTGAATTTAATCTCGGTGAGCACTACGCTGGATTCCCTTAGACGGTGCAAAACTAAACTTAAACCAAACTCGTGTTTCAGGCAATTCCAGTTGACGAAAAGGAGGTATTTTGTTAAACGATTCCAATGCAACTAAAAACCGTCTTGGGAAATCCAACATTTTATAGCTCAATAGGTTGATTAAAAAATAAATTGTTCCTCAAATCTTAAATTAGAGGGAAAAAATGTACCTCTAAATCTCTTTATGCATTGTTAATTTTTATGTGCAATTGCAACTTACTTATGCAATTCTGAGCCGGATATAATTGTTATAGTGTTGACCACTATGACGAAACAAATTGTTTCTTTGCCATAGATTAAGTTTTTTGTCTCCAAAAGATTATTGATTGTATTTTCATCCACAACGAGTCTATCTAGAAAGTTTCATCATGATTGAGTAACTGTAAGTGGCTCTGAAGGTTTTGCCTCATCAACAGTTTCTGTCACTAACTCTGGCCTATTTAAACTGCTTGAATATTTTTTAATATCTGTATTTGTCAATAAAAAGGTGTTTAAAAACAGCATTTTAATGACAATCCCCAGAATTTAGTAGAATGCATTGTCATCAACAGTGGACCTATTTTCCAAGTTTAAGCCCGATAGTTTGACTGCCAGTGGTTGAGGAGTGCCTCCGAAGACCTGCCACAAGCAAACACACAAATGTAAAGAAATTATTGGTGTTGAGTTCGTCATTTGTATTCATATCTCCTCTCAATACTTTTATGTATCCGTAAATATACCACGTAACGTACTCGAAATTTCCCGATTGCTTTAGGTGTTGCCACTTTTTTCTAACCTGTATAATCGCTGTTAATAAATAAAATAAGATAAAATAAATTGCAATAGAATTTTAAATTAATACGTCACTATAAAACCATATACAGAAAATTGGTGTAACAATATAATAACAGAAAAATATTTAAGCAGATCCTGTAATTGGACCTGCTACTTTTGACACTTCTAATTTAAAATTTTATTCTCGATCTACATTCTAAATTAAAGTATTTATTTATGATTTTAAATCTAGCCATGTTTTAAAAAATAATTTCATATTCTATGTATAATTAAATTGTGCATTGATGCTTAAAGGTCACTTGCATATTCATAGTCACTGAGAAAGCTTTGTTACTTTTGATTATTCTAAGCACTCATGTTTATTGAAGTTTATATATTGATAAAAGAAAAAGTCATGTTGGCCTTCGATTTCTACTTTAATACTTATTTTATTTATTATGCTAATATGCCTCTTGAAAAGGAAACAAATAATTCTATCGGACAATGAATATATCATTGAATGTAAAATAATAAAAATTGAATTTCATTCGCTTTTGTTTTCAGTTTAGATTATAATAAAAGACCATATAATACTAAATATATATCTTTTTTAATATATGACTTTCAAACTCACTTAAAGCCATTCATGTTATTTCCTTCTGTAATTTGTATTCTATAAACCTACCACTAACTAATACAATTTTGCATCAAACAAAAAGTATTAAACATATGAGTACCAAATGATAATGTACACTTTCGTAAAAAGTTTTTGCTCAGTATTTATTTAATTTGTGGCGGCATCGGCATCGAAGGCTGATCAGGCCTAACTTGTGTGTCGGCTGGGTGGGGAAATTACTGAACCTTATATTTCATTAAATAAAATTAAAAAAATTAAAAAGAAATATTAAATACTAACTGCCTGAAATTATTCCAGTGTCAAAATACTGCTTTGATATATCTGCATGTCTCAATTTATAATCAAACATTGCTGTCCCAGAAGTTTGGCAGGAGGTTGGCTTAACACTTCTTTTCCTTTAAACAAATTTCTTACATACAACAAACAAATATTACCGAAGCATCTACAAGTGTTTACGATACACAAAATTAACTTTGTATGAGCCCCACGTCGCATATTAAGGCAACGGGAAATCCCCGAAAGCAATTGAATAAAATGTTAAATGTAAAAAGTTTGACCCAAATTAACTACATTGCCTGAGCTCAGCCTTTAAATGTTAGTTGGCTAGATCTGCAATAATTAATTTGTATTCAAACACTATCCCAGCAGAGTTTCTTAAAAACGTAATTGGCGACGAGTAACATGAACAATCTTTATGTTTATTTCAGGTCCTTTCATCGCCAACAACCTGCAACTACATTGCTTCTGGAGCAGCTACAAATGTTTTACGATGCATGGGATAACCTTTGTGTGGCTCCCTTGGCGATCATTAGGGCACAGAAGAAGAAAATTGGCGAAACATTAATTTCTTCATCTTTATTTGGCGCAGAAATTATCTAGGTCCTATTTTTTTGCGCCAAGAGGGATTAACTTTAAATGCCAACTGGGGGGTCTTTTGCAAGTCTTTTGCAGAACGCTGCCTGGTTTTATTGTGATTGTTCATTAAGACATAAAATTAAGTGCACACAGTTTATGGTCTGGAAGTTATGGATGACAGTAAAAATAAGCTTTTGATTTGGGCTGTTAATCCAATGCAAATATCTTATCGATTGAAAAGTCTGGTAACAAAAAGAAAATAATTACCGTTTTATGATCTTTATACTTTATTCAAAAGGGACACAACTTTGCTTCAGGCAATTTTCTTTTATAATTTATTTGGACTTTTCTTCGGTGAATTAAAGTTAATTACCTCTTGTTATTACTTCTGTTGTCGATTGTACGATTGTTTATCCAGCGATAAAGACTTGGTGAAAAATAACACAAAGTAATTTTTCTTCTATTATCATTAGCAACTAAATAATTTGAATTATTATTCTGGGGTAAATAATTTTTACATATGTTTATCTCTAATTAAATACTTGTTTTAATTAATGGCATATGCATCGAATATTTTCTTTTCTGATAATAACTTTTTAAATTTGGTAAAATATGTTATGACAGATCCTAATTAAACTTTTAAAAACAAACTGCATAAAGATGAAAATATAGGCAATTAAGTTTTAGAAATGAGCTAACAAAAATGAGTTTGCTGTAACATTTAGTGAATCCTTGAAGAATAATTTCTTGAATAATAAGCTTGTAAATAATTTTCTCCATGGTACATAAGTTCTATCTGATTTTAAGTAGTAGTAGTTTGTATACTAAAAATAGTAAATTGAATATAATTTATAATAACAATTAAAAAAAAAAGTTGCATTTATTTTATCTAAAGAAGTACTCGCGAAAATTCTTTCAACTACAAATTATAATGTTCTTATTATATTGTTGTTATAAGATCATTATATTGAAATAAAGTAGTTTAAATTAATTAAACATATATTATATTTATCTATTATATTCTATTTTCTTATAGATAGTATAGAAATACAAATTCAAAAGCATTTTTAAGTCTTCCTAAAGGCAGAAACCAATATTTTTCTCACATAAGATTGATATTTTCGGATGTTCTTTACCTTAACTTAATTATTATAATTTAAAGAAATGGTAATGTAGTATTAAAAGGTATGAAATATTTTATAATTGGATTACATTATTAATTGTTAATATGATACCTTTAAATCCACTTTTTTTCTCAAAAATAAAATTTTCAATTATTTTTTTTTTTTATTTTAAAAACTATTTTAATGGTGGAATAATAATTTATTAGGGTAAAAAAATATGTGATTAAAAAATAAACAAGAGGTTATAAAATATTTTTTTATGAAAGATAGTTTATATTCATAAAATATTGTATACTCTTAAATAAGTATTAGACAGTATGCTATAATAGATTATTTAGGGCTTAAAGAACATAATTTAGTATGTTTTTAAATTATGAAGATCATAGTTATGGGATACATATACATTAAAATACTTTTCTTTAACTTTTTATGTTAAAATTTCAGTATTTCTTACAGTTCATCAAAATTAAAAATTAAACATTTTTACATAAAAAGGTTTTTTTTAATTAATTTTTTAATTAGTTTACTGCAATTTAAATAACTGATTAAAACATTATTAAAACGGACGTAAATGAACTTGAAATTAACTAAAAAATATTATTTTAATTGCAAATGGAAGATAGTAAAGTGATACTTCGTCCCAACCAGAATTATGAATTTTTAATATTTTATTTAGTTATACATTTTAGATAAGCGTGAAGAAATACATAGTTTCTAATTAGATTCATAGTAATTAGATGATTTTACAATTGACCGAACTACCAACTATTTTCTACAGAACACTGTTTTAATATTTCAAAATGAGCTATGCAAACTAAACAGTTGAACGTTAAGTCAAATAGCACCTAAAAGTTTGTCTTAAGAAAACAAGTTTAAAATTTACTATACTAATTAATGTGATACAAAAACCCACTGCAATTTTAAAATTATGTTGAGTTCCTAAAAGGAAATGACATCATTTTAAAGATATGAATGAATAATACTTTTAATCAAAAAAAATAAAAATATATATTCTTTAGACACATTTCGCGATTCCCAATATATATGTACACCAGTATATGTAAGTAAAAAATAAACTATTTTACTAAATATTATTTGAATAAAGTAAGGATGGGAGTTGTAGTTCAGAATCAAATATAAGCTGCAGGTTCCGACCTAAATAGGCTTCATTGTGTAATAAAAATACGTCGTTAAGCTTACAAACTAACCATTCTAGTGCACACTTATTTTAACATTGTGCAAATAGGCATTTTTATGTTTTATTCCAAAATGCTTTTTATTTCAATATCTTTAAAATGATACCAATAATTTTCTTATAGTTAAAATACTTTTTTAATTACTTGTAATTTCGTATAGGTCAACGTTTAAAAAACTTGGTTTCGGTTTTGATTTTCACTAAGCCTATCTCTATTTTAGGATGTGAGTCAAAATATTGGTTTCAAGTTTTGCTTATTTTCTATGTGTACTTTATATATTTTAATATTTTCATAAATATTTATCATCAACAAAGTCTAACTGCAGTTGTAACTGTATAGTAAATGTTTGTATTCAAACTCAAATTATTCCATCACAAGTTTTTAAATATTTGCATTCGAATTTTCGCCTTTTTCATTTCATATTACGTTTCTGAATTTAATTTGTTACATTTTATCATGGGAAGTACTAAAAAATGAACCATCTCCATAAAGCATTACATATAAGAACATGTGTAAAGAGAGATTCAGCTATCTTATTAATTTATTTAGTGGTTATTTTAAAAACTATTGACGCATGAATAAAATGTAATGTTAATCAGTCATATGTATGGGTGCATGTCCAGTAGGAAATATAAATAGGTGAATATTTACCCTTTTTGGATGATATACTTTAAATTACCATTATTTCATAAATGAAATTAGAATACTATCATTTATTTATTTGTAAAATTCTTTTTCAATATGCATTTCATCGTGTTCAGACAAAAAAAAAATTCTCTTTCAAATCGTTCCAAATTTTAACAAATTCCTGTTAAATAAGCATAGGATTTCTTTTTAACAAATTCCTGCTAAATAAGCATAAGATTTCCTTTTAACAAAATACAAATATCAAATAGTATCCATTCAACTCCACTGTAAGTAAAAAATAAAAATATAGAACAAAAACTAAAGTAGAAAATGTCTTTTCCAAATGTCATTCTGACTGGGCACCACGTGTAAATGAATTTAACTAGAGAAAGGGGAAATGCGCCTTTGAACTGAATTTTGCCTTTGGAGCTGCCGGCTTTTAAAAAAAAAAAAATCCTTCTTTTTCTGCTACGTATGTACTCGGAGAGTTGAAAAGTGTAAAAAGCAAAAGAATTGAAAGGGGGAAGGTCGAAAATTGAATTTATTTTGCAGGGATCGCTCATGAAATGAGACAATTTATCCCTTTTAATGAACATCGGGTAAGGGTTTTCAGTTTGGCGATAAGGAATGGCGCCAATCTGAACGAAAATATAAGCCAAAACAGCCAAAAAAATACAAGCACATCTTCATGACTTTTGAACCCTAGTTAAAATATACAAAATGTACTTCTGTGTAATTAGGAATCTAAGGATTTTCAGTGTGCGTAAAAAGCAAATGAAAACCCAAAGTATTTAATTTCTTATATGGAATTACTTCATATTTTAATTTTATGCTTCTTTTATTAATATTTCAGGTTAATGCTTTTTACAATCAGAAACAAATATTTTTTGATAAAGATTATTAAGAACGAAAATCAAAAATCTATAGTAAATTTCTTTTCTTTTATTATTTTTCTACCAGTTTATTTTCAAAAACTAACCATATTTATGAATGAACACTCTTGACCTTGGAATTTTCACACCTCATCAATAGACGAAAAACCTATCCTTCAGCGACCTCAAATAAGAACATAAATCCTCATTAAACACTTCCACTCGACCATAGAACTCTTCAATGTAATTTCCTGTTATTTTAAATTTTTACATATTTTACGTTATTTTTATACTTTGTTTTGTACTTTTGTACCCAATTAGATGTAAATCAATCATTTGAATGGGTATAGTATATCTTAGATAAGAAATACTTCAAAATAAGCCATATCCAATTATTGGGTTATAACTTGTAAAATTATAAATTCGAATGCATGTCCATAACTCACCATTCTTGGTAACAATTTTAGTCATAAAATTCCGAATGTATAATAATTTTTATAGTTTGTAGTTAATATTTATAAGAGTATTAGATTAACAAAGTGATATTATTTGTATAGCACATTATAGTTCTTAAACAGCGTCAAGCCATGTTTAAAAGTTACAATCTAGTCACAGAGAACCTGATTTAAACTAATATACAGTACGTATGAGTACAGGAAAATAAAAATAAAAGTGATTAAATTATACGATTATCTGCAAATTGAAACTGCTTAAATCAACCTTGTAAGCGATAACTCGCCAAGTATAAGAATCCCGCAAGTTTGAAAAGGATAAGCCAGCTCAGATGCAAAATCCCCCAAGACCCAGCATTTTGAGATGTGGAGAAAGGAGAAGACATTGTTAGAGATTTTCAAATTGGGGGAAAGAGAGAGGGGGGGGGGGGGAAGGGTACTACATTAGAAAGGAAATAGAAAGAGCTTTTTACTCCTGCAGTTAAATTTACCGAATACCTTTTTCATATTTTTTCTGGTATTAAGATAAACGTTAAAATCGTAAAGGAAAAAGTTAAAATTCGTGCCAATGTATTCAGTTTTTGTACATCCAATATTGCGAACTATCATATCCGAAATGAAAATGGAAAAAAAATAAAATTGCTTCGAGGATTTATTAAATTATTTGGATTTTGTTAATAGTAATTAATGTTTAGGATGGTTATATTTTCTTTCATTATGGTTACAAAATAGTTGTGCTGGTAAGTATTCCAGAGAAAAAAAAATATTGAAGTTGGATAACTTCTTTATTGGGTTTCGAAGCAATAAACAAAACTATGAAATTATCGATACTTATACTCATTACAAGGCTTAAATTAGAGTGTCTATCTCACAAGTTTCAGCTCGATTGGATAAGGTCATGTGAATTAATTAGCCGTCCACAAATTGCCCACCACAAGTTCATAATTTAACAAACAAACATAACCAAAGTTAATATAAAGAATTTACAAAGGAAGGTGAATATTATCATTAAAATTACTTCATATGATAATGAAACACTTATTAAAAAACTCTCATTAAATATTAAAAAAATTATTAAAGAAATACATTAAAACTATATATGTGTTTTAAGTGTACACAAAATAAAATTAAACAATGAAACTAAAAAACATAAACAGTAAACAACTACTAATGACAAATAATTGGAAGGTTATATGAGCTCTAGAACTTGTCAGCCATTGTGAACTAGAGGTCGGAAATATCGATCAAAATAAATATCGATACTATATCGTTGCATAGAAAAAATATCGATAAAGTATCGATATATCGATACATGATTTTTTATTTTTTTTATTTGATTTTCAATTTTGCCAGAAACAAAGTTTTTCGGGGTAAATTTCTACTCTTCATGATTACTTTTTTGTAAAGTGTCTACTTTTTCAACTGAAATGGATCTATTACAAAACATAAAGTTATATGTTTGCTTAATTGATGCAGTGATTTAATAAAATTTAGACAACTTTCAATAGCTTATAAGTGTATGGCAAAATATTGAATATTAGTGACATTTTAACAGTCTCTCAACCAAGTTCAAACTTTAGTTTAGAAGTTTTTGAAAAGGGAATAAAGAAAAATCGAAAAAACACATCACCACAAAACGATCATCAAAAACCTAAAAACGTTTGAAAATATCGATATATTCTTTACTTTTATAGATATTTTTACTATCGATATTTTTTAGAAATATCGATTAAAATATCGTCTTATCGATATATCGCCTACCTGTATTGCGAACATAAACATTGAATCTTTATACTCATACCCATTCATAGTTACGAGTACTCATATACATTAACTCTAATTGATATCATTATAGTATAAGAAAAGTATTAGGATGGTCTAAATATCTATATATTAATAGACATCCCTTAAAATTAAATGTAAATTTAATAAAACAAAGCAAGGGAGAAATGTAAAGGATATCCCAAAAGTCTTCGAAAAACAGTATAAAGAAGTAGGCGTACGAGAGGGCCGTTTGTACTATGCTTCTCACAATGAAAAGTTTTTGTGAAAGCAACAAAACAAAAAAGACTCAAATGTTGCACATAGATGGTGCTGTACCCTTGAAATAACATAATACAATGTATCTACAACTCAAAGTAATCGTATGTTTGGTTGATATTAGATTCAAATACTGACTTCATAAAAAAACACATTTTCATTGCATGCGAAGCAACTTTTCAAGTGTCTGGAAAGTTCAACAGATACAACAAGAGATGGAAATAGGTAAACCCACCATCATGTTGTTGAAGTAATTCGTGATAGTCCGAAAGTTAACGTGAAGTGATCGTGTCATTGGATCGTTCTTTATACATTGAATCTACAGTTACAATCCACAAAAGAGGTTTACTTGGATATGAGGCAAAATTTCATCGTACCTCAAATTTGTAATTTCCATACGATGGTGCACCTCCGCACTGGTGTTGAATTGTAAGAGAATATTTGAAATATAATTTTCTTATCCGATGGATCAAACTAAATGGTGCAATATTATGCCAACTCTATCCCCAAATTCATCCCCCAGGGATTTCTTCTTGTGCTGCTATGCCGAGGATATACTTTATGCTTTAGCATATAGTATATGCTATATGCTAAAGCATAAAGTATATCCTTGGCATCTGTAGCTGACATTGAAGTTCTGGAAACAAGACACACACGTATGCAATCCAGTTTAGTCTACAATTAATGTACAGAATACAAGGATGGAACTAGAGTACCATTTGCATGGTTTTTACGCTCAACGGCTTTGAGCGTAAAAACCATGTTCATAATAATGTTTATTAATTGTTCATTATAATGTTCATTATATTTTTCATTATATTTTGTTCATTATATTTTTCATTATATTTTGTTCATTATATTTTTTTTCATAATAATGTTTAATCTGGCAAAGACCAACAGCTTAAAGTGGATTCTGAAACCCAAAAAACATTCATATTCAATCAAGACTTCGAACCTGTTCCCATTTACAAAGCACTAACGACACAGCCATCAGGTAGGCAGAGCACCATTTGGTTGTGGTTTGAACTACGATGGGGACAGGCATTAAAATATGGTAAAGAAATGTACGAAACAAATGCTCGGCATTTAAAAAAATAAAAGTAGTTTTTTGAGTCCTTAATGCGTTTGCTGTTTTTAATGTACATTGTCATCTATGTGCAACGTTTAGTACTATCTTTCATTTGTTAAAAAAGAACTTTCATCCTGAAAGGCATTTGAATGTCAATCCAAGATGCTATAATAACCCTTCGGGTTAAACATGGCAAACTTCCATAGAGATAATGCAAAATAGTTAAGATTCACACTTCTTTAATTTCACACTTCTTTTTGGTTTCACTTGGCAATTAAATTTTATGGTTTCTCAGAAATCTTTTATTGAAAATAAAGAACTAATCTGTCTATCTCGTTAAACTTTCACTTGACAAAGTTACACATTCAACCAAATTTATGTTAATTTATATTTTTAGCTAAGATAAATAAATACTTTTGAAACAATATTAGTATTATATTCAACCACTATAGCAAAAGTTCCATCCTGTAATGAAATACGAATCCTAATATTTGATTTGTGTTTTTTACAGCATATATTCCAGTAATAGTGAACTTTTAGTAAGTTTTCGTAAGAAATATGAACATCAAGAATTAATATAATTACTAATTACAAAATTATTGAAACACATTCCAGGAGAAAATGTTTCCGATAAAGTTTCCATTCATACTTCGAAGCAGTTCGTTTTTTCGAAGATTTCGATTTGGAACCAAAATGTATTTAGTTATTGAGTGCACGAATTTTAAACAACATGCAAATACAAAAATTTATATCATTTTAGCATGTACTACTTTAGAAGAATTTACTAACAGTTGTATTCAACCACTATTACCAAAGTTCCATCCTGTAATGGAATACAAACGGATTCCGAATTAGAAAAAAGCATATAGATCCAGTAGACTCTAAATGCAATGTGCCGACCAAACGGTATAGTGGCTAGCGTGCTGGCTTCTAGACCGCGAGGTTGCGGGTTCGAGTCCCGCGTAGGCATGGGTGTTTGTAAATGTATGTTGGCTTGTCTAATGACGAAAGTTTCGGCGCATTATAGCCCTCGTGTTGCTGACGGCGCCAGATAATCTGAATACAACCAACCAACCTAAATGCAATGCATACATTTAGTTATAATTCATCAAGTATAAAACCGCAATAGTAATTCAGATTTGCGTCAAATTAAAAAAAAAAAAAAAAAAAAAAAAACTAATAATTGAGTTCATTTATATAATTAACAAGTGATAAACATTTTTTCAAGCGATTTCAAAGTAAGAAAAAATTTCTGCAAAAAAAAAAAAAAAAAAAAAAAAAAATCACTGGATTTGACATAAAACTGGTCTATGGTGTGAGTCGAAAAAGTAACGTGTCAGTCAAATCAAATGCACCCAACAGATAATAATCTTTTAGAATCCACATTCTTATTCAAAACAACAATTTTCAATTTAATTTTTTTCTACTTTTCTACTACCGGAAAAAGACATTTATTTTTTATTAAATATTTAATGTAAATTATTTTAGTGAGCTTCTTCTGCAACAAATTTAAAAGCTCACATTTATAGACGATTAAGAACACAAACCATCAAGTTTTGTTTGAACTGCAAAAAAATTCCTTCTGTTAAAATTCTCAAATTAAAATTTTATAATCTTCAGAACATTACCAGAATTTATTGAGCACAAAAGCGAACAATTTGAACAAACTGTAGTACATACTGGAATAAATAATATGTTACTTTGCAATGTAGAATCCTCTATTTCTGTTCTTCTATTTAAATCTCACACGAATTCGACGAAATAAACATGATGTTATTTATTTGTTTGGTGAAAGAGCAGCATCGCCAAAGTAACAATAACGCTCAGCGCATGTCTGGAAATTAGTGCAATATGGCGAGTTTTGTGAGCTCAACTCGAAAAAACCGTGAGATGGCACCACTTATGCTTCGGCGAAGCTTGCCTTCTTATAGTTATAAGTTTTTTGTTCAAACCACACTCAATACGACTGGACGGTTCATAAAATTTTAAGATGATCCAGAGACTTTTAGAACACTGTTCTACGGCTGATGCGTTTAAAATATAACTAACTGTATACCCGTGCTGCGCTACGAAATTTTACCATGAGCATTTTAGCGTTTCTTCAAAGAAATTCATGTATTCTACACTTCAGACTTTTGCTCACATTTCGATCCCGACAAATTGATTTATTAAAATATGAACTTTCCTTTGTTGACATTTTTTCCAAAATTTATAATTGTGAATAGTATATTGGAAAGAGACATTTGAATATCTCTCGTATAGAACGCTTAACTCCATTCGGACCCTTTTTAATTACTTAATCGAGATTACAATAGTTTATTGTGATTATGTTTACTCTTAGTTCTAAATTTCAAAGTTGTAGATGCATAGGAAATGGGGCATTAGGGTATTCCTCGTATAGTTCCAAAGTTTGCATCGACTTTTCATAAATTAAAAATTCATTAATCGATATTGGAATAACTTATTTTTTAATTTGCTCTTTTAACATTTGCACCAAATATCAGAATTGTGACTACATTGGAAGAAGAAATTGGAATATCCCTCGTTTGAATATCCCTCGTAAACCTTCGTTGAATATCCCTCGTAAACCTTTTCATCCCTTAAAGAGGGTTAATCGAGATCGGAATAGCTTACTTTTTCTATATTTGTCTTTGTTGTCATTTGCATCAATTTTCGGAATTGTGACCAAATGAAAGTGGAACATTCGAATTTCCCTCGTTTGGAAAGTTTAACCCCTTTCCACCACTTAAAGTGAGTTAATCGAGATCGGAATAGCTTGCTTTTTCTATGTTTATCTTTGCTGATATTTATACCAATTTTCAGAGTTGTGACCATATGGGAAGTGGAACATTCTAGTTTGGAAGGTTTAACCCTTTTTCCACCACTTAACGTTGGTTGATCAAACTCGGAATAGCTTAACTTTTCTATGTTTGTATTTGTTGACATTTGTACCAATTTTCAAGTTATTACCATGCGGAAAGTGGGACATTCGAATTTCCCTCGTTTGGAACGTTTAACGTATTTTCGATCCCTTAAAGTGGGTTAATCGAGTTCGGAATAGCTTACTTTTTCTATGTTTGTCTTTGTTGACATTTGCACCAATTTTCAGAGTTGTGACCATATGAGAAGTATGACATTCGATTTTGGCAAGTTTAACCCCTTTTCTACCTTTTAAAGCGTGTTAATCAAGCTCGGAATAACTTATTTTTTCTACTTTTTTCTTTGTTGATATTTACACCAGTTTTCAGAGTTTTGTAGAAATGGGAAATAGGACATTCGAATATCTCTCATTTGGAACGTTTAACCCCTTTCCGACCTCTTAAAGTGGGTTAATCGAGGTCGGTATAGCATAATTTTTTCTGTTTGTCTTTGTTGACAATTGCACCAGTTTTCAGAGTTTTGTCCATATGAGAAGTGGTACATTCGAATATCCATCGTTTGGAACGTTTAACCCCTTAAAGTGGGTTAATCGAGATCGGAATAGCTTGCTTTTTCTGTGTTTATTTTTACTGACATTTATAGCAATTTTCAGAGTTGTGACCATATGGGAAGTAGAACATTTGAGTTTGGAAAGTTTAACCTCTTTCCCGCCACTTAAAGTGGGTTAATCAAGCTCGGAATAGCTTTACTTTTCTATGTTTGTCTTTGTTGACATTTGTAACAATTTTTAGAGTTATGACCGCATGGAAAATGAAACATTCGAATATCCTTCATTTTGAACATTTAACTCCCTCTTGCCAATTAAAGTGGGTTAATCGAGATCGGAATAGCTTGCTTTTTCAATGTTTATCTTTGCTGCCATTTATACCAATTTTCATAGTTTTGAACACATGGGAAGTGGAACGTTCGAGTTTGGAAGGTTTAACCCCGTTTTCACCACTTAAAGTGGGTTAATTCAAGCTCGGAATAGCTTTACTTTTCTATGTTTGTCTTTGTTGACATTTGTAACAATTTTTAGATTTATTACCATACGGAAAGTGGGACATTCAAATTTCCCTCGTTTGGAACGTTTAACCCCTTTAAGTGGGTTAATCGAGATCGGAATATAGTACTTTTTCCACCTTCGTCTTTGTTGATATTTGCACCAGTTTTCAGAGTTGTGATAAAACGGGAAGTAGGACATACGAATATCCTTCATTTGGAACGTTTAACCCCTTGAAGTGGGTTAATCGAGATCGGAATACCTTACTTTTTCTATGTTTACCATTGATGATATATCTACTAATTTTCAGAGTTGTGATCATGTGTTAAATGAGAGATTGGTTATGAGTGATTGATGGCTTTGCCTTATGCATATAGTTATAATTTCCCATTCCTACTTATTAATTCACGGACTCCTTAGATTCCGTATTTACTAGAAGAAAGTCAGTTGACTATAATTCTATGTATTCCTAAAATTTTTATACTTATTTATTTTCTAATATCTAACTTATATAGTGGTGATTATAATTTATTTAAATTAGATTCATCTTTTTTTATGAATTCTTCATAATCGAATCAGAAATTTAAGAAATATTAACAGGCTTTCAAACGTAAGAGGTAATTGAAAGTAAACGAAAGAAACTCATTTGTCAGTCGCGGATTCAGGGTGGAGGCTATTACTCCTAGATCAAACAATTACGTTATATTTTTCCCCTGTGGCATTAACTGTACCGTAAAGCCATTATTGTTTTGACATGTTACTAACACGATTATTATTGTCGTCAGAGTTAATAACACAAAAATAACGCTTTTACTCTTGCAATATACAGGGTGGCCAGGAAATAACTTTCCCTGTTTGGCGGCATCTGCAGCTAAAACTAATGAACGAAATGAAACCATATTTTATATGCAGGCTAATGATGGCATGGGAGATGAATTCCACCAAAAAAATTTTTAGTTCCAAAAGTTGCCGATAGGGGGAAATGTGGCACTATCGGAACCGAAACAATTGAATATCTACATTGAAAGCATGGAAATTTGATTTTTCAGAATGTCAATACTATACAGTTATGAATAAATTATTGGAACACAAAAATAGGATTTTATTCATTAACATTTGGGTCCCCTGGACGCCACGTAACATTTTCAATATGCTGAACTTCCCGGTGTACAACATATTGTATCCGGTGAATAACGTTCTCTACAGCTGCGTGCAAACTGTCTGTTTGGATGTTCGCAACTGCTCGTCTTATGCTCTGCTTCGAGACATGCAAGTTTGGAATGCCACCAGCATACACAACGGATTTAAGGTACCCCCATAGCCAAAAGTCACATGGGGTTATGTCCGGGGAACGGGGCGGCCACTCCGTCTGAAAATATTGACTAATGACTCTGTCATTACCAAAATTCTGGCGTAAAAGGCGCTGCACTGAACGATGAATATGTGATCGATCTCCATCTTGCATAAAAATGATTGAGTTTAAGCATTGTGTTTGCTGCAATTGCGGAATAACGAAAGTTTGTAGCATTTTTCCATATTTTTCGCTGTTGATGGTGCAGGTAATAGGTCCTGCCGGAGTTATGTTCTCAAAAAAGTATGGTCCTATTATAAAATTAGCAGTGAAACCGCACCACACGGTTACCTTTGGGGAATTCAATGGCATTTCTAGCATCACTGTGGGTCGCTCACATGCCCAAATACGGCAGTTCTGAGTATTAACAGATCCATTCCGATGAAAATGAGCCTCATCTCCGCACAACATTTTCCAAGGCCAATTATTGTTGATCTCCATTCGGGCAAGAAACGTTAACGCAAAAGTTAGGCTCTTATCGTAATCTGTTATTTTTAATTCTTGCACACGCCTGATCTTATACGGATAGAAATGCAGCATTTTACGCAAGATTTTCCATACAGTAGGATAAGACATATCGGTTTGACGAGCAATTGCACGAGCGCTTGGACCACTGCTGGTTCCTGTGTCGTCGAACACCGCTGTAGCAACATCTGTTACTGTTTCTTCTGGTACTGCTTTTCGTCCTCTGCCAGCTCTAAGTCCAAGCGATCCAGTTTTCTCGAATTTTTTAATCATCGCTCTCACTGCTGCAGCAGACATTAAACCTTTACGCAGGTTATGAAGTCTTCGAAATTCCCGCAGAGCCACCACAGCATTACACTATCTAGTATAATACAGTTTCAATAGCAAAGCACGTTGAGGTAAGGTAGGTCGCATATCACCAACAGTCAATGAAATAATCGCTGTTTGGACGTTCGCTCTTTTCTTTTTAAAGGGAATGCGTTGCGCTGCTGTCATGTACGCATTAGGATTTTGCATAATTGCGATCTCGATATGCAAATTTGTGTCTCGATTGTCTCGATTTGGAGGAATATTAAAGAACACTTACTCACAAAACCAGGTGTAAAACGGGTAAAAGGAGCGGGGAAATGGCACTCTGATTTATGTATATAAGAATATTAAAATTCAGTATTATCCAATCTTTATTCTGATCTTGTAGAGTGATCCAACACTTTTTAATTTCTCAATACACAGAAATGTCTTGTAAAAAATATAATTTTTTGTAAAATTAACAAATTCAAAAAATTATTCAAAAACACTACAAACGGTACCAAATCTAAGATGAATAACAATAATCCATGTTATTTAGAAGAAACATACAGTTTGTGATCAATGCAAAAAATAGAATTAAAATTTTTACACAATATAGGAATAATTTAATAAAACAGAAACTAAGTTTAACTATTTCATATGTATTGTCCAAAACCTTCAATCTGCTCAACATTGTCGTTATCAGTTCAGGTTTTTGTTGCTATAGTCAGTCATTTTGAAGAATATTGTAATTGAGAGTTCCTGTTTATCAAGACATTAAAGTTTTCCTATATTTTCTTCATAGATTTAAAAAAAAAAATATTTTAAGCATATTATTATTATTTTTTAGTATACTATAGTTCATAAATACAGAGGCAATATTATACCTTCGAGAAATAGAACATCCACATTTCTTTTAACAATTCATTTCTTTTTAAATGTTCACATAAATCTAAGGTAAAATAGTTGATAAATTTATATATTTTCAACAAAACGAAGCTCACAAACAGCGATTTAAACCTAATTATTGTGGTTAAACAGTTTAATTGATATTCGTGATTAAGGAAGAAGACTTCGTGAAGACATCTGTAACATCGATTTCACAGTTGATATAAGTCGAACATATTTCAAAAACATGGGTTTGATGTTGGCAACTTAATGGAGCATATATACAATTATGTTGTTAGTTTCCCTTCCCATTAATAGAGTGTGTTATTTTTATATTTTAGTCAACAACCACATCGTTTATTAAAAGCAACAAGCATTAAAATACCAATAAAACTACATTCGACTAAAACATGAAAATAATACTCTCTATCGGTGGGAAAGGAAACTAACTACATTATAGCACACGTTTTGAAGGAATGTGTAGTATATACGAATCCATGTTTTGAACATAAAACATCCATAGCATATATCCTGTACTAGATTAACTAACTCATTGTTTTTTAAATAATCCAATTTTTTAATTAATACAAATTGTAAAATCAATAATACACACCTGTTCAGCTGAAATCACTCCGCAAAAAGTCATCCAATTGCAAAAACAAATTATATTGCTTTTTGTACAGATAAACGTGAAAGAAACTAATTTATAATTAATTGAGAGATTCATAAAAATATAAATGCTTTCTTCATTTAAATACCTATAGAAAATAAGCTTAATTTTTCAAAAAATGCAAATTTTTCATGCAAATTTATAAGGAAATCAAAAAAATTTGTATTACCTGAGAAATCAATAATGTAAATTTTAAAAAAGTAATTATTAAATAAAAAATTATTAAAAACCTTACAAAAACCATGAACACTGAAATATAAATAATATTTAAAAACCGTGTATACATAGTAAAAACAAAGCAATTATTTACATAAAAAGCTAATAAAAATCCTAAAAGAAGCTCGCGAACTAAACAAGAAACAAGAAAAACAAGAAAATTAGTAATACATGAAGACCTAATTATTTTAATTAATCAAACAACTGACGAAATAATTAAAAATAATTTAAATAGAATTTTGAACAAAGTTCTCTTTGTCACAAATTTGTCTCGGATTTATTTTGCCCTTGATTTTTATCTTTTTTTTTTTTTTTTTGACTCGCTTTATTTATACTGTGTTACTTATATCCCTTTAAGAGCAACTCCCAATAAGAATCATTATTCCATTTACTCGCTTTGTTAAAATCTTCTAGCCCAGTGAAATTAGAAAATACTTTCCATAAAACCTTGAAATTTGGTGAGTAGATACAAAAATAATCACTTAATAAAATGACTTAAATTAAAAAAACCATTCGAAAATAACTTCTAATATATATATATATATATTAGAAGTTATTTTCGAGTGCTTTTTTTTAATTTATGTCATTTTATTTAGTGATTATTTTTGTATCTACTCACCAAATTTCAAGGTTTTATGTAAAGTATTTTCTAATTTCACTGGGCTAGAAGATATTAAGAAAGCGAGTAAATGGAATAAAGATTCTTATTTGAAGTTGCTTTTAAAGGGATATAAGTAATACAGTATAAATAAAGCGAGTCAAAAGAAAAAGAAAAAAAAATCAAGGGCAAAATAAATCCGAGACAAATTTGTGACAAAGAGAACTTTGTTCAAAGTTCTATTTAAATTATTTTTAATTATTTCGTCAGTTGTTTGATTAATTAAAATAATTAGGTCTTCATGTATTATTAATTTTCTTGTTTTTCTTGTTTCTTGTTTTGTTCGCGAGCTTCTTTTAGGATTTTTATTAGCTTTTTATGTAAATAATTGCTTTGTTTTTACTATGTATATACGGTTTTTAAATATTAATTATATTTCAGTGTTTATGGTTTTTGTAAGGTTTTTAATAATTTTTTTTTTAATAATTACTTTTTTAAAATTTACATTATTGATTTCTCAGGTAATAAAATTTTTTTTGATTTCCTTATAAATTTGCATGAAAAATTTGCATTTTTTGAAAAATTAAGCTTATTTTCTATAGGTATTTAAATGAAGAAAGCATTTATATTTTTATGAATCTCTCAATTAATTATAAATTAGTTTCTTTCACGTTTATCTGTACAAAAAGCAATATAATTTGTTTTTGCAATTGGATGACTTTTTGCTGAGTGATTTCAGCTGAACAGGTGTGTATTATTGATTTTACAATTTTACAATATATATATATATATATATGGTAAAGCCCTCACTGACTGGCTGACTCATCACTAATTCTCCCACTTCCCACATGTCCACAACTCTGAAAATTGGTACAAATATCAAAAATGGTAAACATAGAAAAAAATAAGCTATTCCAATCTCGATTAACCCACTTTAAGGGGTCGAAAATGAGTTAAACGTTCCAAACGAGGGATATTCGAATGACCCACTTCCCACATGGTCACAAATCTAAAAATTGGCACAAAGACAAACATAAAAAACTCAAGCTATTCCGATCTCGATTAATCCACTTTAAGGGGTGGAAAAGGGGTAAACGTTCCAAACGAGGGATATTCGAATGTTCCACTTCCAATATGATCCCAACTCTGAAAATTTGTGCAAATGTCAATAAAGAAAAACATAAAAAAAGTAAGCTATTCCGATCTCGATTAACCCACTTTAAGGGGTTGAAAATGGGTTAAATGTTCCAAACGAGGGATAATCGAATGTCCCACTTCCCACAAGGTCACAACTCTGAAAATTAGAACAAATGTCAACAGACAACCATAGAAAACTCAGGCTATTCCGATCTCGATTAACCCACTTTAAAGGGTGGAAAATGGGTTAAACGTTCCAATCGAGGGATATTCAAATAACCATATTCCCACATGGTCACAACATTGAAAATTTGTTCAAATGTCAACAAGGGTAAACATAGAAAATGTAAACTTTTCCGATCTCAATTAACCTACTTTAATAGGTCGAAAATGGGTTAAACGTTCCAAACGAGGGATATTCGAATGACCCACTTCCCACATGGTCACAAATCTAAAAATTGGCACAAAGACAAACATAAAAAACTCAAGCTATTCCGATCTCGATTAACCCACTTTAAGGGGTGGAAAAGTGGTAAACGTTCCAAACGAGGTATATTCGAATGTTCCACTTCCAATATGATCCCAACTCTGAAAATTGGTGCAAATGTCAATAAAGACAAACATAAAAAAAGTAAGCTATTCCGATCTTGATTAACCCACTTTAAGGGGTGGAAAATGGGTTAAACGTTCCAAACGAGGGATAATTGAATGTCCCACTTCCCACAAGGTCACAACTCTGAAAATTAGAACAAATGTCAACAGACAATCATAGAAAACTCAGGCTATTCCGATGGGTGGAAAATGGGTTAAACGTTCCAATAGAGGTATATTCAAATAACCCCCCATTGTCCACATTGAAAATTGGTTCAAATGTCAACAAGGGTAAACATAGAAAATGTAAACTTTTCCGATCTCAATTAACCTACTTTAATAGGTCGAAAAGGGGTTAAACGTTCCAAACGAAAGATATTCGAACGTCCTTCCTGCCATATGGTCTCAACTCTGAAAATTGGTACAAATATCAACAAAGGTAAATATAGAAAAAGTAAACTATTTCGATCACGATTAACCCACTTTAAGGGGCGGAAGTTCCAAACGACGGATATCCGAATGACCCACTTCCAATGTTGTCACAATCTGATATTTGGTGCAAATGTTAAGAAGGGCAAATATAGAAAAAAATTAGTTATTATTTAAAATTATTAAAAAGAACCAAAGGGGGTTAAACGTTCTAATCGAGGGATATTCAAATGTCTCATTTCCAACATATTCTCAATAATAAATTTTGGAAAAAATGTCAACAAAGGAAAGTTCCTATTTTGATACTTCAAACTGTCAGGATCGAAATGGAAGCAAACGTCTAAAGTGTAGAATACATGAATGTCTTTTGATTGCTAAAATGCACATGGTAAAGTTTTGTAGCGCAGCACGGTTATTCAGCTAGTTATTTTATGTTTGAAATCCTTACGTTAAAGTCTATGCACATTAATTATACTTAAAATCGAAAAAATCTGTTAAACAAAGTTCAGAAAACAGCTAAATTATTAAAAAAAAAATCAAATATAACCATCAATATTTAAGAAATCAACTTTTAATATTTTACACAAAGCAATCTTCATTAGTTCTAAATAAATTCCAATAAATAGTAAGTGTAAATAATGTCAAGTCTACAGATCTTAATTTATACTCTTTAATAGAATGTTAATGTTTTTATTAGGTATAAATGTTTTATGATCTCAGAAGTACACGTGCGAAATTTTGGGAAAACCTGCTGATTACTATACAAGATACAGAAGTATCTTAACAAAACTTTAATTACAAATAACTTGTTATGTTGTTTTCCACTAATTAATTATTGCACACAAAAAAATAACGAAAACCAAACCAAAATACTAATATTCTTTATCAATAGTATCAAGAGTTCACACAAATTTATTAACCAAACAAATGAAACCATCACTCCACTCAGAAGGAACATTAAATCCCCAAGGATATATAAAAAAATATCTAACATATTTCTCAAACCTAAGCTATAAAATCGAAAGCAACTATCCCTACTTAATCTTAATAAACGGAACACAAGTAGCTTCTCAACCAAACAGTATCCTAGCCCTATTTAATAATAAAAACCATCAACGTAGTCCTAAAAATTGCGTGCGATTTCACCCACGTTCATAAACGTACGCTGCAATTACGTCTGATAGGTGGGGGGAGCGTACTCCACTACTTTCAATTTACCGTATACAGTTGTTAATCACTCAAGTGGGAGCCATGTACGGTTGAACGTGGCTAAAACAGCCGCTGTCATTAAAGTTTATGCTGTCCTGTAAACGGCTGCTGTTGGGTGGTACAATGTTTAGTTGTTGAAGTTGCCGCCAGGTTTGGTTATTGGTGAGGATAAGATAAAACAGAATATTTTTTAATAAACGTCTTTATAAAGTGTTTTAAAATCAACGGATTGTTGTCATTACGATATGAGCGAAGAGCGGCAGAATGAGAAAGCGTTGCCGCTTATGTTTATTTTTACATCGATTACAACTTTAGTATGGTGATGATGATAGAAACGAGCGTCTGGGCGTAATATGTTGTCGCTCTATCCTACCGCTTACCACTGCCAAAGACATTATTTTTCGCTTACTACCAAGTCTTTTCAGTTGTTTAGAAACTCTCATCCAATAAAAAAGTCAGCGAATAGAAAATTACCAGACCTCGAGTGCGAAACTTTGATCACGGAATTTCAATGCAGGCCATGTTTGTTGTTATCAAATATTATGACTTTCAAAATAGGGATTTGTCTTTACATTAAAATTTTTTATTTATAATTTTATTTTGAAGTGTTATTGCATTTTTTCCCCAAAAATTTATATTTATGTGATGTATCACGAAAATCAAGCCACTTTAAAATAATTTTTATTTTAAATACTTTATCTTGTAGGTGATAATCACACAAAATGAGAATCTTAGTTTAGTTTAAGTAATGATGAAGTCATAGTTAGGAACTGATAGAAAATGATACCATCTCATTCTAGCCAGCACTACGCTCCGCTATACGATTTATGTAATTCACCGCTTTCCGTTCGTATCGCATCCGAGGCCTAAGAGTTTAGATTTTAGTAAAATGACTGATTGAAGAAAATTATTTTTTTAGAATAAATAAAAATAGTACCGAATTATGTGCATAGAGGGCACTTTTGCAGTTTTTTAATTTTTTTTAAACTGCTTATATCAGATTTTTTTTTCTCGTTATAATACTAATTAGTGTATCAAATTGTAAAAATTTAGCAAAATACAAGTAAAGAAAAAACATATCCATAGCGTTATGACTTTAAAATAAATCGAGATTTTAGTTCCTCAAATGTTGATTTTTACAATATTTTTATAAATTGAAAACATTTCCAGACATATTTAAGCGTAGGAAAATAAGATTTTATGACTGTAAATAATATTTCTTTTTTGTTGTGTAATTTGAGTTCATTAAAATTGCCCATTGGGTATCTACATAAGTGAACTACGACAAATTCAGGACGAACTACTTTATACAAAATAGTAATGTGAACCAATATTTAAAAACATTCTAATCTTGAAAATTCCTTTATCTTTTATTCGAAATATTAATGGAACAGATTAATTAGTTAATTGCAA
Organism: Linyphia triangularis; assembly: GCA_963978545.1. Lineage (NCBI taxonomy): Eukaryota > Metazoa > Arthropoda > Arachnida > Araneae > Linyphiidae > Linyphia > Linyphia triangularis. Next base: position 36,953,408 of record OZ021730.1, read on the forward strand.
TAAATGTTATATTCAATTGTTACTTTTATCGATTTTGCAAAGGAATGATTGTTAAACTACTTTTGATAATTGTTTTTATAAATCTCTACAAGTTAGTTATTGACGCTTTTTGCTACAAAATGAGTTGCTATTTTCTAATATTAGACGAGAAAAATTACTCCGAATAGGAAAAAGAATATAGCACTTATGCTATATGCTTATCTACATAGACATAAGCTAATTATATTAGCGGTATTACTATTAGCGGCAGTGAATAAATATTAGATGAAATCAGAATTTTAATCTTTAAACTATAACTCGAAGAGTTTTTCGTCTTCTCTTTGACAATTCAGAGCTTACTTCATACTGTCAAAGACTCTACTCGTTATTGAACAGGACATTTGCCTTCACTGTTTTGGTTAATTAATTCTATTCATTACATTGAAGAATATCCGTTCAGTGAATTTGAACTGCTATAATTACAGTCTTATAAAGTATATTCAGCTAAGCCTCATTATGGTAAAAAAATGTTCAGATAGTTTTTAGTATAACTGGTTTAAAATTATTACACAATGTTGATACTGTAAACTTAAAAAGATAGTGTATTGAAACAGATCATAAAATTCATTATAAGATATTTCGAATGTATTTTGCGCACTGTATATTTCTCGAAGATGAATTAACAAAATGTGCTTTAAAGCCAATCATTGATCAGTCAAGGAAATAAAAAAAAGAGAAGGGGGGGGGGGGGCTACCAATGCTCTAATTTTCAATGCTGTTGCCTTTGCTGTATTTTACAACTATGATCACATAATTTTCCACCCTAAGAATTATTACTTAAATGATGACCACCTGAAAATTACAATTGTGATCATCCTATTTTCCACTCGAAAAATTACTACTTAATAACTGCTACAATGTAAACGTCTACCTACTGTTTTTAACCATAACTTGTAACTCTCTTACGAATACGGTGGTTTCACTGGCCCCGCTGCATGTCTCCGAGCTCTTCAAATCGCGACACTTTCTTGTGGGGAGTTTGAAGCCTCATTCTCAATCCCCACTCTCTTTCTTCTCACTCGATGCGAATCAACTCATCATTTTATCAGTTTGTACTTTAAATGGCTAGGCATCCACTGTAGCACTGGTCACACCTCTGTAGAAAACACCGGCGCTGTAGCACAGGCTATGGAACAATGTTCGCAGAAAAAAGGAACAACTCATGTTCTTGTGCATTCCATTATCCTTTTTCCTAGCAGCTTAGTGCCGACCAAACGGTATAGTGGTTAGCGTGCTGGCTTCTAGACCGCGAGGTTGCGGGTTCGAGTCCCGTGTTGGCATGGGTGTTTGTAAATGTATGTTGGCTTGTCTAATGACGAAATGTTTCGGCGCATTATAGCCCTCGTGTTGCTGACGGCGCCAGATAATCTGAATGCAACCTAGCAGCTTAGCTCGACGTGTGTGACCACGTCCTCACCCGGAGAAAGCATTGAAATGGCAACTTCACAAAATTCCTTCTGCACCGAAATAATTTAATCCCCCCCCCCCCTTTTTTTTTATTAGTTCTTTTTTTTTTACTTCATTCTGTTCCAGAGAGGTGGTTCTCTCACATATGTACGCGAAGGCAGGTGCTAGTTCACCAAGTCCTTCCTTTCCACTCCCAGCCGGGAGTTCAACCAACCAACCAACCAATCTTGTGCATTCCATTAATATAAATAAACAACTGGATCGGACTGCTCTGATGGCAATGTAAGGGGGGAAAAACCGCACCGGTGGTTGATGATGATGATGAGTTCCAATTAACCAATCATAGTTCACTTTTATAGTTGGGTGGGAATGCGAGAAACCTTGTAAAATCCTAGAGTAGATATTATTTCTAACATTATTGCTAATTAAGGTCTGCTATTGACAGTTCTGATGTGCATAACCCAAGATTTTATTTTCAATCCTCGGCAATTCGTATTTGTTTTTATCCACCCAACGATCTGGCAACGGTTTCATTATCCCAGCGTTAAGCAATCTATTCAGTTGTTTATCTATAAAGCCGGATTTACAAGCTACTAGTCGAGGTTCCAATTTAGATCGCCAGCCAGTGATGTCACCAGGCAACTGGTTCCAGTAAACCAAACATTTTCTATTCACTGGCGCCGGCGATTCTGATTAACCAATCACGTGAGCTCTCCCGTGATCACCGATAGAAGGCGCAACAGTTGCTTAGCTGACGTCACCCTACTGGCGATCTAAACTGGAGGCCCGACTGGTAGCGTGTAAATCCGGCTTAACGATGGTGCATTGTCATATTCTAGTGTTTTCAGTTTATCTTTTATTTAGTTAAATAAATTGTATATTGTGTTGATGAAGAGTGATTTTATAATATGATCACGCGACAAAGGAACCTAATTTTCTCAGAAAATTAATATTTGTTATATATATATTTACTAGGCTTTATAAAGGGAAGCATTTGATCTTTTCATTGATTTCAGTTTATTTTGGGAATAGTAATTAGTAGCTTTCGGATAATTGAATAATTGAAAACTAATTTGATTGCTATTCTTAAGTGATTTTAAAATGTATTTTATTCACTTAAGAACAATACGCCTTTTAGGCCCGCCATTAATCACACGAGTGCTACTATGAAATAAATTAACAATGATCCTAAGAAAAGAAGACATGAAACGTAGATTACAACGATCAAAAAAGCGATCCTACACGTATCCTCATCACTGATGGAGTACGTCCTTAAATCAGAATAACAATTAATTCAAGTGTTGCAAAAGTTGAAAAAGAGTGGATTCTATTTTTTTCTTTCTTTTTTTTTTTCTTTTTTAAATCTCAAGAGAAAGAGTTGCTGAATAATTCAAGAGGAAAAATTGCCCGAGCTATAATTTATTCTGCAAGCAGAAGAGATTTAATTTAAATAACAATGTAGTTTACTGTCGAGTGCGGAAAAAATGCGTCCTGCAAAACTAGTTTTAATCTGATCTCCTAGTAGAATATCAAGTGCGGGTACTTTCCCTTGATTCCCAGTTGGCAAACCTTTGCTTAAAATATATCCACTTCATTAGGTAAAAGCGCACTGTGATGTTATGTGTGGTTGTGGTTGATTAAATAGTTCTTTCCAGGGAGAGCTTGAAATGTAGAATCCGCTTTCCGCAAATGACACCAGGGGGCACCTTCTGAAGGTAGGTAGAATTTATTCTGGTGTATAGGACTGGATATATTTTGCGATGGTAAATTCAATTAGGGTTATTAAGTTCGAAACAGTATTTTATTTTTACTATAAAGATACGGAAAGATTATATAAATCTCTCAAACTAAGATTTTCTTTTCACATAATTCGTAAAGTTAGATAATTTATGCAAAAGGAGGATAGGATGGATCAAAATTTTATGAAATGTAATTTCTATGTAAAAGTTTGAACAGTGAGATATTCCCACAATAGAACATAAATGAAAGTGATTATTAAAGAACTATTGCTATACATTAGAATGTTATCCGTTTGACTTTATTAAAATAATAATCATATGAATCGCTCATTTTTAAAAACGATTCTTCTGACAAATTTAAAATTATACAAGAGAAGAAAAAAAATATTCCCAATGTTATTAAAGACCAATATCAGATGGAAACATACCCAAGATATAATGCCCCTAAAAAGGGACCAACAATTCTGCTTTCAAATTCCATCGATGCCACCGCCTTAGTTATGTATTCAAAAAAGAAAACAAAGGATTTAACACTAAGTCAATTATATTCCAAGTTGTTTAAATAGATTTTATACACCATTCATTCTTGAAAACTTGTTTTGTTATCTGTCCACGTTAAACTTCATTCAATAAAAAAGTTTGCGTTTTAAAAGTCGTTTTTTTTTTTTTTATCTCTAAAAGTTCTTTATCTTTAAAAGTTCTTTAAAGATAAAAGTACTCCAGAACAATTATTTCGGCTATAAGTCTTAACAAATTATCTATCTACTGATCTTGTCTTTCACTATATTACTTTACTTAATTTAAGGAAAATAATATATTGTTGGCAAAATATCAAGAAAATATATATTGTTTTTAATAATAATGTGCAAATCCAAGCAATAATAAATAGTCTCAAAACAAATAACTGATGTAAATTAAAAATAAATACTTGATGACACAAAACGCAATTTAGTAATACAAATTATAAAATAATTGCAAAGAAATCGAATTTATAGATTTCCATATGGACTTAGATTTTTTATTATTTCATTTTTAAAATGCCCGTATAATCTTTAAATTAAATACACATTTTATATGTAAGGGTTCATTAAAGACGTATTTTGACTCAAATATTTTTAGTCACATAGTGTAGGTTGTAGAGCAGTATTGGCCAATTCTGGTCAAAACTCGAGCATGATTCCAAAATGCACAGTAAAAAAAATATCAGAAAACATATTTTTGTCATGCATCCATTCTTATAATGAAAGATTTCCATTTTAAAAATTGTGCAGAATTATATCTACACTCCTTATATAACGTATCCAGTATTGAACAAGATTCGGAAACCAACGGCCTAAATACAATACGAGTTGGATTTCAAATGCACTGACCAAACAAATTTTAAGAGAAATCTTGTAATAATAGTTTCACATTATTGAGTACGAAATAATTTTGGCGAATCAGAGATTAAGATGATTTTAAACGAATGCAACAGTGATTCTTAGCAGTCTAGTCGTAATTGTCCATCAGACACTGTGATGTCTCCTCCACACAACAATATAACTTTTTTCTTATTAGGTATTTCATTAATCACAAGCCTATTTTCCTTGAAGCTTTTTTAACTTTTGATTTTCCTACCTATTTTACGCTAAACTCTCCAATAGCTTGCTCTGTATGGTGAGCAAAATTCATGCCAGAGGTTGGCGAAAGCGGAAGCCATCTGATTGATCCCCAACTGCGTTGGCTGAAATTATCACCAACTGCTTCGTTTGTAACGAAACAATCATGGATAGAGCAAAAACAGGTTTTTCTCCTGGAAATGAGCTTCGCGAGTTGGCTATAGAGCTAGGTCTACTGTTGAGTTGAGGATATTTCGCCCGTGTGATACCAGCTTAAGTCCTGACTATACTGCATACACTTCTCAAGTTTTAGTGAAATCAATTCAGTATTTTCAGACTCATTGAATAGGCAATATCCGGCTTGATAAACGGACGGACAAATTATCACAATCATTGCATTGTTGGCTACTTTAGTATTATCAGATCGCTCGTTGGCGGAAAAAAAATCGCCAAATGGACTTCCTTGCTCTATTGAAACAGATATTCGACGACGAATGCCTGGTCCACTTTGATGCTGATGGGAAACTGTGCCACGGAAAAGCAACGGTGTTGGTCTGAGGCGAACCGAAACTTTACCACCATTACTGAAATCTATCATTTCCTCCGAGTCTGAATCCATGGGAATTTCTCCTTCTGTAAAATCACTTCCAAAGATTCATCAAGGAAAACCCCATAGCAGGTTGCGCGCACAAATCCTCTGGCCAATATCGGTTCAACATTGACCAATCCTGGTGTGGACCGTTGTAGACTGGCTGTTGCTGTCAATCTTGGCCAATATCACCCAGTGCAGGGTAAAATATACTGAAAGTTTTGAAATGGTGATGCAGAGATTAAAAATTGAAGTATTGTATTATAAGTGCGAAGATGCTTGTTTTCTGCGGTCACCGGGCTTCGATAGTGGGACCTTTGTAAATTTAATAATGTATGTTACCATTTACAAATAACACAGCTTGCATCACTTGATACTAAAATAGTAATAAAAAAATATTATAATTTACAGTATGGTCTAGTTCCCTTAATATGAACCATTACTGATTACCATTCGTAATGTTAAATTTCCATTCGTGATGTCAAGTATTTACAGAGAACACAGTTCTCGTCTTTTGATGTTAATATATTAATAAGAAATTACTATCATTTACAGTTTGACTTAGGAGCCTAAGTATGGACCATTACTGATTACCATTCGTAACAATGTAAATTGTCATCTACGGTATTCACATCTCCTATAAATATACACTTCCCAAACCTCCAATCGATCAGCGTACCAGTAGGTCAGACAATTTACTTTCACTGACTATAAATTTTAACTTCAGGCAAAAGTCAGTGTTTAAGAAATTGCATGTTACGTACACTCAAACGAATCAGAAAGCAATATAAGTCATCCCAAAACCACGTCTTTCGCCAGATATTAACATCCCACCACGCAACCAAAAAACACTGCCAACAGATATTTCATTCGTAATCGTACAAGGCTTGTCAATTGGAATAGGGAACTTAGATTTACATCCATGCCAGCCAGAAATGCTTGGCATAACTCATGTTCTTTTCCTGAGCTTGTAACTCATATCCTCTCCCTTCTAGCCCGGGGCCTGGAAAGGGGGGGGGGGGATAGATTCGTCTGAATAATTGCTCAGACGACAAAAGAATGAAAGGGGATTCTCCCTTTTCCTGTGATGGTGGTCTTTGGATGTACCCCCTTTCTGAATTATAGAGTCAAAATATTATGAAACGTTATTTCCAATGGGTGCGGGTTGATGTATGTGAGGAAATTTGTTATCCTGTTTATGGTTTCGGCCTAAATGGTTGTTTGAATTGATGTATGTGTTGGAGAAGGGAAAAAGTTAAACTGGTCATGACTTTATTTCATGTATTTCTCCCATGCTGGGATACTTTTGAATTCTTAAAAAAGTAAAAGATTAAAAGTGGTGACTTTAAGTTACATCATTAGTACGTCTTTGATGAAGCAATTTTTTTGATATAATAGACTTTGTTTAATTTCGTTATTAACCCTTTGCGCTCGAGCGGCGTCTCTTAGGCACCACATGATTGGATGCCGCAACACGAGAAGACTACTAGGTATGATGCGGAAATTCTATGCAAGGCCAGTGACTGTGTTTAGTTTCTATGAAGTGAATGCTTAACCTCAAACCGAACCAAAAATGCCGCGAATTGTCTCGAGTTGCTGGTCCCTCCGCGCGAAAAAGGGCTCGAGTGCAAAGGATTGTTATAATGCAACTAGACTAAAGATAAGTCAGAGATAATCAATTTGATTCATATATAGTAGCCTTCGCCAGTAACTTTAAGAGACGGGCCGTGTGAATTATGTTAGGGCTTCTCGTGGGCCGAAGATTTATTATGAATTCGCTAATGTATCTTTAATTACTATAAACAATATAAAGCTATCCTGAAAACTGAAAGAAAGTTAACATTTCTTTTTTTATCTTAATAAAATTATAATTGATATTTTATAATGTTTTTCAAATAATTAAAAAAGGATTATCAAAGTCTAAAAAGGAGGGAATGCTTTGTTACAATGAAACAATGCAACCTAACCTAATTTTTAATAAATATATTTAAACTGCGCCTCCATAATCCTGAATTTTAATCGATATGAATTATGAAAAGGAAAGGTGTAAATCATTGAGTTTTTTTTATGATAGAATATTTTCCTCAAACAATAAAAATAATTTTTTTACAATCTTGATAAATCTTCCAAATGAGCATCAGGCAAGTTAATTCTGTATAAATTCTTTATGAAAATCATCATACTGAAAGTTTCTCCAGACCACCTAGAAGAGAACGCTGTTCTAGATAGTAAACACTTATTATTTTGGATAAATTAAAAATATGTAAAAAAAAGTTCATGCAACTTTTGTTTTTTGTGCTGCCTGCGGGCCGTAGAAAAAGTTATCGAGGGCCAGAAGTGACCCGCGGACCGCGCTGGTATCTAGGCTTATTACTTGCAATTATCCATTATTTTAATGTTATTTACATAAAAAGGAAGGGGAAAAAAAGATTGGATCTATGACAGTGAAAACCGTATTTCATCAATAACTTACGTCTTCCAAACCATGAAATTGTATAACCACTTCATCTGTGTAGAGATAACAATTACGGAAGTCTAGAACAGTGCCAGCGTGTAAAGTCAATGTTACGAAGGAAAGGTTTTTTTTCCAAGTTTCAACAAATTGCAGTTTAAAGTTAAATTAAATATATATAGTTTCTTATTTTCTTTAATTTTTTTTTTTTTTTTCCCCAACACCTTTATTTGGAATGCCGAATTTTGAGCCGTTTGTCAACTTTTATCTCAGTTTCTGATCCTAGCCAGAAGGTCAAATACTGTAATTCCAGCGAAGCCTGTTTTTCCTGAGTTGCAAATCCAACCTTTCAACAGGATATGAATAGGTGTTCCGAAAAAGGATTTTTTTTTAGGCTATTGAAAAATTGAAATTGAATCTAAATGAATGTGCAAATGAAACTGCAGCAAAATGGAAGTTACAAAATACAAAATTTAACTGATTCCAGTCAAAATACTTGTTAATAATACAAGACAATTAATAATGCTTGCAAATTACAGTAATTCACATGACAATCTATTTCCTATGAATGCTATTTTCTTTTTCTACTTTTCAACTCTTTTTTCTAAAGTTAGAGATGGGCAAGATGACATCACCTAGTGGCTACCATCCCTTAAAACTACAGAAATTTTTAACGAATATTCAGTTAAAATTTTGCATTTCTTTTATTATTACAATTGACCCTAAAATATGACATTGTACATCTTTTATGCAAATTCTACAAACTAAAATGTTGTTCTATTGCAACATCATTAAAAAAATTCCATAATTTCTTCGGAGACTGAATTTCTTTGGAACTTCTTTTTCTGATCATATTTATTAGATTCATCAAAGAAAGCCCTACTGAAGGCATACTCGTGTTTATTCATTTGTCTGTTTGAACGAACGAAAACGTATTTATTTATTTATTTATTTATTTATTTATTTATTTATTTATTTATTTATTTATTTATTTATTTATTTATTTATTTATTTATTTATTTATTTATTTATTTATTTATTTATTTATTTATTTATTTATTTATTTATTTATTTATTTGCTTAGTTTTGTTCTATAGATCTAATTTTAACACTAAATTTCGAATTTTAGGAGATTTCTGTTGAACTCGTAATACACTTCATTGCATAAGCCTAGACTTAATAAATTTATATACAGGCCAAGTAACAAAAGAGGTAAAATATATCCATTCGTAGGCCTACCAGCTCTAAGCAATTAGTCTAGGTATTGAAAATTCAAAAATGGCTCTTTAAAAATGAAATTGTAGGCCATATTTAATAAAGTAGAAAACGTTTCTACTTTAGTACGAACATCTGCTTAGCCTGCTTCCCTGCCCTACTTGTTCTTTGCTCTGGCAAGCGCTCAGCGCCTTATTTTCTTCTCTTATTTCCGCTGGGACCTTCTAAAAATGAAGTAGTTATGAGCAACCCCTCGGGAAAGCAGTACAGAATTTGTTTATGATCTAAGATCTTGCTACAAAACCGATGAGAGTATATATAAAATGGTATGTATTTCTTCTAATAATCCTAGAGCTCTGAAAATTTCAACATAAGTAGTTTTGGCCTTCTAATTTTGCATTTCCCAAACAAGTGTTAAAATATTCTCGAAGGGGTGTTATATTATTGTATTACAGTGGATTTTATTTCCCCTTCCGACAGGGGAGAGCCTTCTAATATTAAGGGTTTACGTAGCAAGTGAAGTTGACGTAGTTTTTAGTGAGTGAAGCGAACTTCTGCTTACGCAGCAATGAACCTTTCAGCAAGCTTTACCATACTTTCAGCCCATACTTTCACAGCAATATAACCTTTCAATTAGTGAAGTAAGTCTGTTCTTCTGAGTCAAGGAACTTTTTTGCAAACTTGAAGCAATTTTGAGTAACAATGAACGACACGCCAAAATCTGGGACCTATACAGATACATCAATTACACATATTCGCAACTAGCTCAATAATTGCCCATGGTACAATTTGGTAGAGAATCACGAGCTAGTAGCTTTATAAGTGGTGGACATAATGATAATCAGCTTTAATACTAAAAACATAATAGTTTATTAATGAAATGGATTTTATATTTAAAGTTTTGTATTTGTTTTAGTGGTGAAAAATTATTTCACAAAAAAAAAAAAAAAAAAAAAGAAAGATTGTATTTATTTGACATTAGAAATCAATTTTAGAACAACTAACAATTTAAGAAAATATTACAATTTAGTTAGTGCAGACAACTGCGTTAACGTAAAGTCGATAAGGCTGCCGAAATTTTTCTCGTTTGCCGAATTAACGGAGTTGTCTGTACTAACTAAATTTTAATATTTTCTAAAACTAAGTAAGTAAAATTTTGAAAGCGTTAGAATTATATTTTCGTAGTTTCAGCTCTACATAAAACGAATTCTGCATAAAAAAGAGAAAAAAGAAAAACATTATTATTTTGTTTGCCTGTTAAGGTGCTAGAATGAAAGCATTTTTTGCAATTTAGAAGCTTTGGGAATATTTATATAAAAAAAACAAATACGGAACAAAAAATGTATTAAAGAACAAAAACTTTATCGTCCAAAAAAAAAAAAAAAAAAAAAAAAACCGGGCAAATATTTGCAGTTCAATTTTTTAGTATTACAAAATTTTTACAATATTACAAAAATTAGCCTACGGATAACTGAGGAAAGAAGATTGTTGCAGTCCTTGAAAAGTTAAAAACGAATTTTTTTTTAAACAATTTTAAGTAGTTTATTCAAAACCTATATTGACTGTAATTTAAAACAAATTTTTGAATGAAATAAAGAACTGCTAACCCTTTAAGGAAAAATTCGTCAGAGCAACAGTGAAATTCTTTTCTTGAAATCATGTAAGACGTTTTTGAAATCACTGCAAAATTAAAGCTTAATTGTTTACAAAAATGGAGTTTTCTCATCCCTTCATTTCAATCGTTTATCGAACAAGGAATATTTGCCATTAAGTATTATTTGAAATTTTGTCCTATGACGGGTTGTTATTCTAATGGTATTATCAAGTAATCGATTCTTTGAATTGACTTTTGTCCACCTAGCTTATAATAAGAGACTCACTGCGCAAATGTTGAAAACATTCGTGAAATAGTAATGACTATCTCATACCTTGAAAGCTAGACCCTCTGCCCAACTGGCAGAAGCTAAAAGGGGATGGGGGGCTAGCATTAACTTATAGCTATTGATTCAAAAATGTTAAAAATTGAACATTGTTATAATTTGAACTCACTAAAACCTAGCATTTTTGATCTAAAAAAAAAAAGTCACGTCATAACTTTTGTCATTCACTCAAAAAAGGAAAATTATTAAAAGTATGCCTAATTGGTACAATCCAGACATAATCATACGATTCAAAATGCTATAATTATGTCTTTAGTAATGTCCAATTTTATACACATACTTATTCATTTATCCATTTAATGTAACAGATACTATTGTAAAATTAATATATATATATATATATATATATATATATATGGTTTGTTTTTGGAATTTTCCCAACGCTTTTATCCACTCATATTTACGGGTTCCCAGCAACGCGGTTCCTCACAGCTAATAACCAGTATAACCTAACCTATTGTGTAAGTATGTAGACCTCATTAACTGAAGAGTTATTATGAGAGCAAATCTCATTCCCTGCCAATGTATATACCAGATGAATATGGCACTCGCCCCTTTCCCAAAATAAATCGTCCTCTTGTACCGAATGGAATGGTGAATGGTTCGGTAAAATAAAGGCGGGATGGGGTGAGGGGAAGAAGGGTTGATGCAGTGTGCTGTAAATTGGGACCAGCGTGCGTTTTGGGGGAAGGGACCGTTTCTAATAATGTGGGAAGGAATTATGAGAGACTATCATTTAACGGAAGTACGGCGGTATTTTTCGTAATTGGACGATAAAGTTGCTGTGCTTAAGGGATAAATTGACTTCGAAGTTGTAGATGGTGGTTTTCTTTGGAAGAGGTGGATTTAGTAATTAATTGTTGGTAGCAAGGGTTTATTAAGATGTGTGTTAGCCCCATGAAAATGAAATGGAACCCACAGATAAAAATGATGTTTTAGAGGCTCAATTACATGATTTTTGCTGCTCAATTACCTGATATGTAATATAGTGTGTTAAAGTGATTGCTTTTGATCGATGCCGTTTTTAGAAAGTCTTCACTTTCAAACAATTAGATTATTCAGCATATTGCCCAAAACTGGCTCTAGGGACTCGAATAAAAATGGTTCTGAGTATACAAATTAATATACGTGCAAATTTTCACCATATTGTCACCACTAAAAATCATAAATAAATTTGCTGCATATATAAAAAAAAATGCATCTTTGCATTCTAGTGTTAATATCGTGCATTGCAATTGAAATTTTTAAAAATAAAGGAAAAGATGCAAACGGTATCCTAACAATCTAATTTTATACTGGTATAAAAAGCTGCGACTTTAATTTCTAGTCTTTCTGGGAGCAATTTTATCAGCTGAAGCTAGGAATTAATAACTACTTTTATAGCCAAAAGTATATCCTAGCTGGCCAACTTGGGGAGATTTAGAAATTAAAAATTTTTAAAGTCAGCAAATGGTAAGTTTATTTTCTTTAATTTATTTAAATGAACGTTTACAAATAAAAAATAATAATAATAATCAGTTACTCCAAATTATTTCAAATTTCAAAGCGGTGATTAGTATTATAACTTAATTGAAAGTTATGAAATGTTAATCACCAGTCTAGTGGTACATTTCAGTTGAAATTAAAAACGATCGTTTTTCAAACGGTCGATGATAAAATATTTTCTCCAGTTTTAACCAAAACAACCTGACCACTTTTTTAAATGAAAGACATCAAGATGCTTTTTTATAGCATGGTTCCACTTTCCATTTATGTTACTATTAAGATATACATATACATTAGGAATTGGGAAATTTTAGTAAAGTATGAATTTTTGTTTCAAAATATTCCCGAATTCATTACCTTTATAGTGATACTATTTTCTTTTGAGACTCAAATTAATTACAGTGGACTCTGTGAACTTGTTTTGTGTCACATTAGTTAGTGTAGTAACCGCTTTTTCTGAAGAATAACATGTTGGTATTATATGACTTTACGCCAACAGTCCAATTTAAGTGGTCCAATTAAAAAAATAAAAAAAAAAAATAAAAAAAAAAATAAAAAAAATAATAATAATAATGTTTTGTAGACAAAAGTTGTGAATATGTTTCCCTTAAAAATCTGATATATATATTGTTGCAAACACATTTTTATTTATATTTTAATCTTAAATTTAATGTAAAAACTATGTATTTTTAAAAACTTATTATTTAAAAATTTATAATTAAATAAATATTAAATCCAAATTCACAATTCTTTATGGAAACATGCGTCAATATAATATTATTTGCAATAAAAATCATACCTTTTAGTTAGTTACAAGTTTATTTATGTCTGTTCAAATAACGTCCTAATTAGTCATTTCAATTGCAATTGGTTAATTAAAAAAATAACAGAAAAAAAAGTTTATATGTAAATAAGCATTATTTTTAATTCTGATATATTGCCAAAAGTTCGAAGCATAAAAATGAAAGGAAATCATCTCAATTGCATATGTTTACCTTAACTGGTTATAAGGCCTCCTAAATTTGAACTACGATGAGATAATAAGGTCGATACCTTATCGAGCACATCCCTCTCCAAACACACCATGTCAACGTTTAGACATTGAGGTTGCGACGAAGAAGGATGTTTATATGAAGGACAAATCCGCGATATTCCGTTCATGAGCTCCGCAACATGATTCCGTTCAAACCTGCCAGGCTTGCCAAAAAAAATCCGAACGTTGGCTATATCTTCGGTTCTAATTATCGTAGGATCTTGTGGTTTGCACCAAAATGTTTTGTTTACAATTTTCTATATATATAATGCATTTTTTTTTTCTTAGGAGGATGTATACTAAGTAAATATCACTCTATCTTTAAAAAATTTCAGTTCGAATCCCAATTTTTTGTGATTTATTCGATTTAGAATACCTCGTTTACCCTAGATACCAAATTTCAGTTCATTATGTTGAGAAACACGTCACGTATGAGCAAAAATGTTTTGGATAATCTTGAGGGTAAATTTCTTTATCACAGGGAAGAATCGAACGTTTTGCTTGCTTCAAGACGTTACGCAGTCCCTGGAAGTGAGCTTTCTTACATATTTCGTAAAATGTCAATGTTTCTTACAATTGTCAAAATAGAATGAAAAAAGTTTTCGATCATGATAATTCTAATAGAAGCAAAAAAAACAGATGTACCCTACAATGTATGAATTTATGATCAAAAGTAAGAATTTACTTTTTAAAAAAGTTTTTTGCTTTTTAAAAAAGTTTCTTTTTGGAAAGTTATGAAATTTGATACTTAAATTGTTTTTTTAAATTCTTAATCTAAATATGGTATAATATTATGGGGTTGCCATTGAACTTTTTAAAGTTTGGTTTAGTTTTAAGAAGTAGATGACCCCTCATGATGAACAAAATTAATGCAGTTAATAAAGACTTTCCACAATTTACAACAGTACTTGACTTTTGTTATTTCATCAATTAGAATACAAAATACAGCCATCGTTCCAATTTTTTTTTTTTTAAGCGTACTGTATAATATCTGGATAACCCTGAAATAAAGCTATATCTCTACAAAGCTTTATTCTGAAACCACTTTGATTAATGATCTTTTTAATGTGCTCTTTGCGCGTCTATATCAACTCACATTTGTTCCGACTCTTAAACTGTCCCAACCCTTCTCTAACATTTCAGGAGTAAAAATGGAAAACGACTTTAGTCCAAAGAAGAAAATTTTTCAGGTGAACCGAAAAATATCGCATCTGGTTCTTAAGGCAATGGTAAAGTACATTCTTCAGATTGAGTTTTAACTATTGCCACTTGAGTTCCCAAGTTGGGCGTTTTCCACTTTGTTTAGCTTGGTCTTTAAGACACTTTTCCGTAAAAAAAAAATATTTTCGTTTTTTTTTTGGTACTTAGGTCGTTTTTCATTGTTAGTCCTCATTTGTCAACCAATCATTGGAACACATTTCCCATTTCAAAGGCTCGAACGAAAATTTTGCACTCAAGAATGGCAAATATTTCTGACTTTTACCAACGGGAATAAAATTCTTTTACCAACGGGAATAAGTATTACAAATGCGTTCTTTTTCAATTTTCTTTATTATAGGAATTACTGAAATGTTGTAAATATTTGGAATATTTTCTAACTTTTTAAAGTTTAATGCGAACTGAATGCTCAGGGAAAGGAACACAAACCGTGTGATACTTTTGCATGAATTAGAAAACTGAGCTATGCACTTATACATAAAAATCCATTTATAGCCTATTTTCTGTCAGTTTACAACTATCTCGAAAGTTACGTATGTTAAAATCTACGGTTTTGAATCTGATATATTTTGATGATTGAAAATATTTTTGAATGCTATTATGTTACAGCCACTTTTACATTCCCGATATTTTTTTTTAAACTTGTATATTTAAATAAGTTTCAGAATTAAAAAAAACAAAAAAAAAAAAAAAAACCATGTAGTTTCCCAAAGTTGAGGTTCAAAAAAAGTTATATAAAATACGCATAAGTATAATTAGAAAATCCTTGTGTCTGCATTATTTATTTACTTCGAATTAAATTTAATTGAAGAAATATATCTATATACTGGGTGGTTACAATTAAAGTTAACCTGTTTAGAGCCACGTAGAATCCGTTCTAATGAGCAGATTTTGATGAAACTTGGAATATACACTATATGAACCATGGGAAAAAGAAATCTGCAATAAAAAAATTGTAGTTTCAATTTTGACCACCAGGAGAAAAAGTGGCACATAAAGAACAAAAACCACAAATTGAAAACACAAATTCTTATTTAATTACAGCATATGTTCAATGTGCATTCCATTTACGTCAACCACATGGTCGAAGCGTGTTATAGCGTGTTCAACAGTAGCGGGTAGGCTTGGGCAATGTTAACATTTCTGCATCGCGATATATCGGGAAGCAAACATCGCGATGTCACGTTACATCACGATGTTAACTATATATTTTTTACAAAATACTATAAAACAACGTTTTCATAACACGCTATGTAGCCGAAAGTTATGCTTACTTAGCTTTGCAACATTTTATTGAATTCATGTATGGAAGTTTATTTTAAATAACATGAGCAGTGACCGAATTACTTTCAGAGGGATACACAAAGCACCCAAGGGGTATAAGCCACTTATTATTATTTTTTTTTGGGGGGGGGGGAGTTCTATCTTAATGAAATTTTACTTTGTTGTTATCCACGGAAGGAGAGGGGGGGGGGGGAGGACAAGTGCACTTCCTGGCGGTGCACATGTTTCTTTAGTTATTGGATATTCTTAATTATTAAATCAAAAACATACTTTATAATGAATATTGTATTACTTACTATATACAATATAACTATTAAACAATAAAAATAAAATTAATGCATAACATTTAACATTCTAACGATCTTTATTTTGTGCCAAAAAAAATCTGCATTTCAGCATTCAAATCGTACAAACTGAAAAAAAAAAAAAAACTATAAAACATTTATTTACTTACGAGTCAGAAGAAAAAATCCTTCAACGTAAATGGGGGAAAAATCGTTTATAAGTATTTAAGCAATCAAACTAGAGAAACAACTACTATCCATCCATGCGCTAGTTCATACTGACTTTGGCAGATATAACAAACCATCATAGTAATAAACAACCTGATTATCTTAACTGGGTAAGAACTAGACATAAATTACCACGCAAGAATACCGCAATCCCTTGAGTTAATAAATAAAGCAAAGCTCTCAAAGGGTAAAAATGTTAGATAAAAAAATCCTGAAGTTAATGTAAAAGATTTAAAAATACAAAAATGTAATATTTTATTTCTTCCAAGTTAGAGAAAAAAAATCAAAAATGAAACACAAAAAGTTTAGGAAATACTCAATTGAATTCCAAAAATAGAATATCAAGGTCTTTTATCTAATGACAAATTAAATAAAAATCAAAACGTTTTTTATGAGTTGAGAGAACACAAAAAAATGTTCAAACAATAAAAGGGATACTTCTTTCATCGGATCTCCAATATTACTAGACTAACTGGCGCCTGAAAACCACCACGTAATTTTAATACTCAGCTGTAAAAACAAAACAGGAAATAAACGCGAGACCTATAAAAAAAAAAAAAAAAAAATACATCGTAAAATTGAATCATAATTTCAACATATCATACGTGGTTTTTTCCCCTTGAAATGTGCACTTTTTTCCAACTTTATTTTAAATTTCAAAAGCCAGGGGATGCAAAAGCGAATGCAACATGTAATAAGTGATTAAGTGCGCGATGCCATCTGTGGCGTTTTGTTTCTATCCAATCATGGAAACATCGCACATACCGGATACGATTACCACGATGCCGATACAGCAAAAGCAAATGGAAATCGCTTCAAACAGCGCGGTGTAGCTGTTACACTACGTTTCTATACAGTCTTGGATACACCGCGCATATGTAGGGAGGATTACTGCGATCTAGTGAAGAATCGTGTCTCAAACGGCGCGGTGTCGACGGTTCCAAAACGTTTCTATAGTATTTTAGAAACACCGTGCATGAATCGTGGCATCATCGGTTCTTCGTCCTTGAAGTGCTAGGCAATGAGTGTATCGTGCTCTCGTCAAAAAAGATCGCGATGTATCGGTTTAGGGAAAATAGTAACACCGGTTTGACGATGTTGATTTCACACCGGTTTTAGACGATGTATCGATACATCGCCCAAGCCTAGTAGCGGGAAGGGTTTCTCGATCAATTGAAGCAAAATGACGTGTTATGCTTGCTTTCAAATCAGGCAGAGTCCGTATGCTCCCTCCATACACACGATCTTTCAGAAATCCCCACAACCAGAAATCACAGGGATTTAAGTCTGGAGAACGAGGAGGCCAGCCAGTCGAAAAGCTTCTAGAAATTACCTGATCATCTCCAAAGAGGGCACGAAGTAGTGCTGTCACTGGTGGCGCAATGTGAGGTGGTGCACCATCTTGCAAAAAGACAGCAGTCTCTAAACATTCTCGTTCTTGTAGGGCAGGAATGATTTGCTGCCGAAGAAGCTCGCAGTTGCGAGTCCCCGTAATCGAACACCTTTGAGGGCCACGAAGCGTGCTATCCTCAAAGAAAAAGGGACCAAGAATAAATTCAGCAGTAAAATCACATCATACAGTAATGTAATCAGGATGCAAAGACTGTTCATGCACAACATTAGGTTTTGCCGTACCCCATTTTCGACAGTTCTGGGTATTCACGGCTCCATCTAGTGTAAAATGCCCCTAGTCCGACTATAAAATGTTCCAAGGCCATGCATTATCAACCATTATTCTGGCCAAAAAAATTCTACAAAATTGAGTGCGCTTACCCGAGTCAGCAGGTTTCAGTTGTTGCACAACATGGAGCTTACATGGATACCATTTTAAAGTGGATCGAAGAATCTTTCTAACTGTTGACCAAGGGATAGACAAATCACGTGACACAGCTCGAGCACTTGTAGAAGAACATTGGCTACCGGAGGCTTTTTCGACCACTGCAATAGTGACTTCTTCCACAGTTTCATTTGAAACCCGTTGCCGTCCTCTTTCTTTCAGCACACCCAACTCTCCAGTCTCTTCAAATTTATTAATCATCTTCTTCAAATCTTGCCGCGACATAGGCCATTTTCGTAGTCCCTTCAAGCATCGATAGTCTCGCAGCGCAGTTGACAAATTACCGCCATTCTGATAAAATAACGTCACCAGTAACGCGCGTTCTTTCTTTTCTAACGGCATGATGCAGACTGATTTTACTGCAGTAACTAGTAGCTTTTTAAATCCCTCCAAATTTGCATACCGTCCCTTCTCAAAAATAGTCAAAATTTCAACCGAGAGATGGCAATTTTCATGTACGAGAAAGAACGGTATGCAAATTTAAAGGGGTATAAAAACCGACCTGTGACATTACATAATGCCCTTTTTGGAGATGATCGGGTAATTTTGAGAAGTTTTTCGACTGGCTGGTCTCCTCGTTCTCCGGACTTAAATTCCTGGGATTTCTGGTTGTGGGGATTTCGGAAAGATCGTGTCTGTGAAGGGAGCATACAGACTCTGCCTGAATTGAAAGCAAGCAAAACACGTCAGGTTGCTGCAATTGATCGAGAAACCCTTCGCGCTACTGTTGAACATGCTATAACACGCTTCGAGCATGTGGTAAATGGAATGTAATGGAATGGACGTAAATGGAATGCACATTAAACATATACTGTAATTAAATAAAAATTTGTGGTTTTTGTTCTTCATTCGCCACTTTTTCATCTGGTGGTCTAAATTTAAACTACAATTTTGTATTGCAGATTTCTTTTCCCCATGGTCCATATAGTGTATACCAAGTTTCATTAAAATCTGCTGATTAAAACGGACTCTACGTGGCTCTAAGCAGGGTAACTTTAATTATAACCACCCTGTATATATTTAAGTTCAAGAATAACTATTCACCTATAAAAAAAATATTAAACTTATGTTTAATTCGATATAAATATATTAAAATTAAAATTTTTAACAAATGTTTAAATGTTTATAACCATTATTGACTAGAGCATATAAAATAAATCACCAACCATTTATTAGATTTTCAGTGATCAATGCGTGTTAACACACACATTGAAGTTATCTTTAAAAGTCTATTTTTTTTTTTTTTTTTTTTCATATAGTAAGAGGACGGAGCAAAAAATACTACATTATAACTCACCAGCTTCTCATATTTACCAAATTAACATATCCGCCAGCGCCACCTAGCGCACTATTTAGTTTTGTCCATGATTCCTACTAGGAAGAATGTGTTTCTAACTCCTTCCTGTTTTTTATTGTCTGTTCTTAAGCTGTTTATAATGTGTGCAACTATTAACTATAAAAATGTATGTAACATTAAAGCCTTTTGATCCTTAGCCCAATTTTTCCTAAGTTACAACTTTATCCATCCTTAATTTTCATCCTTTCATAAAATGTTATAGTATACCTTTACAATATATCTATGACAAATGGTTTGAATAAAATAGTACAGCATCAAATGTATCATCCATTTGTAGGTCTTAAGTGTATGAGATAGGTATAAGGATATGTATGAAACAACTCTTCTTCAGAAGTCAGAATTTATATCGTTAACAATTAAGATCATTGGGATATTGTTAAGAGTCAACCTAACTCATCATCGACTGAAAGTAAAAAGGCATTAGCTCAAATATGTAGCATTTTCTTTACAAATATACTAAAAAGTGGTTTGAGACCAAAAGAAGTTAGAATCTTTCCACTCAAAGCTGAAGACATTCCCCCTTCATCCATTAAAAAAAAAATTGATTTCAAAGAAAGTTCACATTTAGTTTATTTCAAATTTCACGAATACCAGCTGTCTATGTCTGCCATTACGAAGTGGTTATCACAGCCAAATACGTTTTGTAATTTTGAACTATGATTTGATTATGAGGTCGAAACCTTATCGTGCAAAGCGCTCTCTCCAACCCCACTACACCAACTAGAGGATATTGAGTCCATGACCTATTTAATGTTCACAAGTCCCAAATATCGTACATACCTATATTTGACGAAGATAGGACCAAATCCACGCATTACCGATCATGAGCTAGGTGCTCTTAATTGCCGGACAACTGGAGCCCTTAAGTTTACAGTTTAAGTTATTTCCAATCATTCAGTGATAATCACTTATTTTTTATACGTTGTATTTAAAGTAATATTATAAACGCGTTTTATATTATTTTTAAATTATGATTGTTTTGTATTCATGAATACTTTCAAGATTATGTATTGGGTTAGCAGATGAAATATAAATAGGTAGAAATCGTCTAAAAATTGCCTTGCTTTTTCAAAAAAAAAAAATATTTGTATTTTATTCTAGAAAAATATTTAATAATTTAATTTCTGTTTAAATTATCAATTTAAAGCCCGTTATAAACTTATATTTTCCTGTAAGGAACCCTCCAAGTGGCACCTCTGTTTGGATAAATTTATTTCATTAACTATAGTAGAATAGTGTGCTTTAAAATCAAAAGCATCTTAGCAGAAATACCAGTAAAACTCCAATCACCAAGTCTGCAATTTCCACCTTGCTTTTTAGCCCCATTCCCCAGAAAGATCCCGAAAACTTTAATTAAGATTTGGCGAGAACACTCCCCCGCAGCGGTAATTATTATAAAGCGTGTTTTGCCGTTTTATTGGCGTTGACAGATGATAAAGGGCAACCTCACATTACAAGGATAGTCGCCAATAATTGTTTTATTGTGCCAGCGAGGGAAATGAGGGAACGGTGCACTTATCAGGATTCTTCTGCGATACACAATGAGGGTTGCAGTTGCTAGTGCATTCGAGGTAATTGCAATTTACGATAATGAGAAATGGTGTCAGGTAAAGGGTTGGGGCAGTTTTGTTTTGTTCCCTTATCCTATTGATTTTGGGCCCTAGACTTCGCATTTTCCCCACTTTCCACTGTTTCGGGTTTGTTTGGAGATGCAACAAAGAGGGGGTTCGAGAGTGAAATTAATGATCTTTGTGAGAAGGGAGAGCTTATTTCTGAACAAAAGGTGAGGGAACTGCTTTGGCTTCGAATATTCCAATTCTCATTATATATTGGGCTTTTCACTGATGTTGATACAAGACAAATGCAGATAATCAGAATTTAATCATTTATAAGTAAATTTGTGTCTATGATAGCTCTTAGTGCTTAAATTTAATGTTTGCAAACCACCACAATATATATTTTTAATATTCGTATCACAATGGTTACCCATGGAACAGTTACCGAATCCTTTTTATGTATGTCCGAATATGCATTAATCATTAGAAAATGAAATACGGTGGAACAGTTTGTCGATTTAAAGAAATGTTGCACAATATATTCATTCAGCCTTCATTTCAATCACGCAAAAATTAAAATCTGAAAATCAGGAGATTACAAAATTAAAAATACAAATACAGCTCCCGCAAAGTAGCCTAGCGTTGTCTGTTGTTGAGAATACAATACTAGCTCCATTTCCTACCAGGGGGTGGGGAGCTTCTTGAGAAAGACACCATAATTACATAGCTGAACGTCCTGATGGCTTACTGGCGATATTTTATAAATTATCAAAATGGGTGGTTTCAAATAATTGACCTCTCATCACAAAGACGGATACCGTTTTGTACACTTTTTAACCGCCAATATTCTTCATGCAGCACTTCAATTCTAAATTGACGAATTTTGTTTCTATAGCGACCGCCAATATATAGATGATATGTTGGGAGCTAATCACCTGATAAACAGCAGTTATGGTGGGTGGTGATTTTTATAACTTTTTTTAAATACTTTTATAAACAAGTTCATCCAACTACGTTATCGGAAAATATTCGTTCTAAGTGAATTTCAAATCTTTCTAGCAGATCTAAAACATAAATTTGTAAATCAAGGAGGTATAAACAGAATAAAAAACAAACATTTTGTGTTTTCAAAAAGTGTAAGCTCTATTCAATTTTTTTTATCATTTAATTTTTGAGATAGTAATACCTACGGAATAAATATTTTTCGGTATAATAATTTATTGCCTGTCGTCTTAAGGACTCAGTAGTAATGCTAAGTTGACATTCGAGTGATCAGTATGCAAGTCCCACCCGTATAGAGCATTAAATAAGTTGGTCATAAACAGCTTGATGACCCAAACTTCGTGTACGACACAGTCGGTGTTTGTTTGAGTACTCACAATCGTACATTCTAACAAACAAAATGTATCTAATTATATGACCAGGACCAAAAGATCCAACATCAACAAAAATCCTTATTTAACGGTATGTCATCAGCAATAGACATTTGCTCCAAAAAATTATTTAGTCTGTACTATACAACTTTGTGATGACTTTTGAGGACAGTTTCACTTAACAAAACTTAGTTATTATTCCTATTTTTTCTATTAATTACTTTTATTCATAGTTTTCTTTTCACGAAAACTTTTGTTTCATGTGTTTGCTTTTATGAGAGTGAGTTTTATTAAACTTGAGTCAGTCGTATGAAATACAGTAATGTGTATAATTAAGTAGACTGGAGGTTGCGAGGTAACTCTCTCGCTATATATATTAGATTGATTCCCTATTCGGTCAAACTTTAGGGGTTTACTCAACCTCGTAGATCACGTAAGATATAACACTAGACCAAGACGAAATACCCAAAACATTTTTAAGAAGTAAATGGGAAGTTGTACAACAACAAATATATTAAAAGGATAGAAAAATAAATTTTATATTGGGTACAAGAGTAAAACTCGATCATATTTACTACGCTGCATCTCATGACGTTTGTTTTTTTAACTATGTGAATACAAGCACGTGTATCTCCAGCGCTTTTATCAATCTTCTGATTAATTGGCCATAATAAGAAGCCATAATAAGCCTGTGATAAGAATTATCTAGCATATATATCGTTCTATAAAAAAGAAATATAATTAGTTATTTTATCACGCTATTCAATGGGGGTTTAGTTCAAAGGGAGAGCATTCGACTGCAGAAACAAAGATCACCCGTTCAAACACGGGCGCCCCCTTTGCTTTCCTTATAGCTTATGATAACTTTGTATGTGTTGTCTCATGTAATTTGTGACCTTTTAAGACTTTAATTAAGAATGCTCAATACTTTGTCCTTCGTAAATTTTCCAAATAAAAGATAACAATTTTAAAACTAATTTTATAGTTTAAAGTTGCAGTCTTACCCAAAAAGGGACATTTGATGACATGTGTCATCTTTTACCCTTTCAACCCTAAAAACCGCTAATACAAGCTGTACTCAATAATGACCAGAAGATATGTACTCGTCCTCATGGGAATATGATCTCAGCAAATAAAAAATATTTAAAAAAAAAAAAAAATCGTCATTGGGGTTTTATTTCAGTCCAAACTTTTTTCGCAAGTTCACATACAGAATCCATCCTGTAAAGTTAACTTTTGCATAAAGGCTTAAAGTTCCACATTGCCATCTGGTGATTAAAATTTGAACTAATATTTAACTTTTCTTATATATATCATTTTACTATGGTAGGTGTGTATATGTAAGTCACGATGATTCAATTTTTACTCTACAATTTTTTTTTTATAAATTTTATAATGAAACTGAAAATATGCAATTTGTATGTACGACTTTTGACATACCAAATTGACTGAAAGACATCTGAGTATTTAGCAATCACTCTGTTTATATATATATATATATATATATATATATATATATATATATATATATATATATATATATGATTCCCATGTAACAGTCTCAAAAATATTGATGTCTAGAGAGAATAAAGTTTCTTACTTAAGAATATTTTTATATGAAGAAACAAAACGAACCTCGTCAATTTATCATGCATGACAATATTTAAAAAATTGTTTGTTTCAAATTAAAAATAATTCACTAAATTGACGAAAAAAATAGTTAAAACTAAATATTTATCACTTTTTATCCGATAATGCATATTGTCAGAGCCAACATCATCAAGTCCCAATCATCATCTAAAAGAAAAAGTTGTACTTCACTTGAAAGTTTTTTTTAGAATATCAGCATTTTGGAGCCTATAGAGATTAAATTTCTGTTCAAACAAATAACAGACATACCTTTCACATTATCTAACAGACTACACAATTGCGGAGTCTCAAGATAGGTCCATTGTTATCTTGTGCAGTGTCTAAAAGAAATTACAACACAATACACAAACATTTAATTTAAAAAGAAACCTCTACATTTATACAAAAGAGAGACGATTACAATAAAATAATTATTTTAATTGAAGTCACCAATTATTCAATATACTTAAAGTTAACAATTGTGTAGAAATATTTTCGTTTCGAATGTTTTTAACAATGTTATACTTTTCATATTGTCATTCTTCACGTGTTTTATGTATTTCGAAGTATCTTTCGTTCACTGCTAAACACGAAAGCACAATAATTAGAAGCGCCATCTGTAGTTCAATTCTGAAAACAGATCAGCAACAGATGGTCCTGATGTAGAAACAATACTAGCCTAAGTCGCATTTAATTGATAGAGCGCGCAGGTTTGTTTTTATGAAAATTTATGAAATGATTATTTGGATACAGAGAGGTATTTCACACGTTTAGTGAAAATTTTGAGGAGGGAGAAAAGGGAAAGTGGGGTAGAAGGGGGGGGGGGGGAGAGAAAGAGAGAAAATACCACCCACCCTTTCAGGAAAGGAAAAATGGATGAGATTAGTTTATAAAAACTTGAAAAACATAATATTAAAGTATTTTTATTTTTGTATTTGGTGCTTTAAACGAGTCAGAACGCCAGTATTTTGGCTCAATTCTAAAGAATGGTTTTGTTTTGATAACATATAGTAATGCATTTATATTGTCGTAAACTTGACTCTTTATCTAATTTGTACGTTTCACGAAATGTACATTGTTATTTTTTCTGTTATGTAAATTACCGCCAAAACCATACTTTGTATAAAATTTAATACTCATGCAAATATTTTGATTTACGATCATAAAAGTTAGTTACCTTAGAAATTCCTTTTTTAAATCGAATTTGCATTTGAAAATCTATTTTATAGAGTCACAACCAAGACAGATGTGTCCCATCTTTAATGTGCTCCCTTGCATATTACTTTGTATCGAGCACCTATTTATCCCACCTTCACATTTTATTTGCTCTGGTAAGTGCTTAACTCCCAATACCTTTTCAATTTCTTGTTTCCCTCTGGAACTAACTGCTTTGAAATAGTAATGGCTTCCCTCAAGCAAGCATTGCCTACATTAAATTATAAGCCCTAATATCTGATAGGACACATACCACGCAATCTCTTAACATAACCTATATCGAGATGCTTAAAGAATATTGTTTTAGTGGCCACTATTGAAGGTTTTTCTAAGACTTCCTGAAATCAAAATGAATTTTATGATATATATAATATGATATATATTTTATGATATATTAATTTTTTATATAAAGAAGTATTTTGTATTAATAGCGATATTTTTAGAAATATTTGCATTGTCCAAACAGCAAATTTAATGAATTCCCCTAACATTTTTCAACTAATAGTAATTAATTTCCTAATATTAAAAGAATAAAAACAATTAGAATAATGATAAATATAGATAATTTTTATTTTACATTAGGAAGATAAAATTCAAACAACAAAACTATGAGATTCTTACCAACACGAAACTAAATTTTTTTTTTTTTTTAATTTAACCTGTTCATGTGAATGGTGTAACACACATGGATTCAATTGTCATGACACGCTTACTAACATTTTGTAGAAATCATGTTTACAAAACGACACACAACATTTAACCCTTAAATGCATATTGTTGCCTTTTAGATACATTCCTTAAATGCGTAGAATGTAGATCTCTTTATGTAGTAACCTTTGCATAGTGTTTTTATTTTAATTTTACCGAAAATATTTTATCGTTTTCGAACGCAACTATAATCTTTGACAGTTAATTTCTTTATCTGTGACAATTTTTATTGTTGGGGGCGCTGTTGTCTGAGTACAATTTCATTTCGGCGGGTGTTACGAATTACGAAAATTTATATAAAAAGTAATAAAAACACACAGGAAAAATTGTTTTCTGGTAAAAACAAAGTAGAGTAACGAATTATATTTATATTTTTGCATATACTGATAAATTTATGCGAGGAAAATGCAGCTTTTTTTGTGATGTAAAACTACATCAATATACAAAATCCTTATGTTTTTTTTTTATTATTATTATTTTTCTCTTTAGCTACACCCATTTCTTAGTTGATTTCAAATTTTATTTATTGAAAATAAAATTTCATGCATTTAAGGGTTAATTGCTTTTGCTTCTTAGTTAAACTTTTCTTTCCCCCTTGAAATAGGAAATTTTAAATCTTTTTGTTTGGAATTTAGATTACTTCGAATTAGTTAAGCTTAAGTCACTGATACTTTATCACACTGTTTTTGTTACATTAGGCTAGTCTGATAATTTTACTTAATCCATGTTTTGCAAGGAAAAATACTGGTTTCTTCCAAACAAACAAATAAGGATTTTTTATTTATTTATAAATTATTTATCGATTCAAAAATTATTTCTAGATCGTGCTGTAGATATTTAAAGGCAACTGCATAATAGAATACTTAAGCTACAATAATTATACTGCAATAATTAAAATTTGGTTTAAAAATATCTTGTACTAGCTGTGAGGCCCCGCGTCGGTGTCGGCTTTGCTGGAGACCCTTTGAAAGACATAGGAGTTTACATTTAAGAAAACATGAAACAGATGTAGTAAAGGGCATTTGGCGATTTTTTTAATTTAACGATAAGAAAAATCGCAAAAATCAAAAACATGGTAACTAAAAATAACTAAAACATAAATAAAAGTAAAATTAATTTAAAATATAAATATTAATGGTACTCTTCCGTTCAGCGATTACCAGTTGGCGCCAAGCCTAAATGTATAAACCATATAAATGGCGCGTAAATGTATCGCCAATTCTAAATATAGAAATCATAAATTATTTGAAAGTTGTTAGTTTAGATTATTCAGGCCTTCTTTTTGGGATTCTTTTTGGCTGGTACCCGGCAAACGGATTAGTACCAAATTAAGTTAAAATATAAATAATTATAAAATTAAAATATAACTATAAATAAAAATCGTTACGAGAAACCGTATTTATCTGTAAAAAAGCACCAAATAAATGTCTTATAGTACATTTGAACCAAAGAAGCTTCGTATTCTTCAAAAATCTTTTGTACAGAGTAGTCCGTTGCCCGGCCCCTTACCAACTTCATAACCAGGACCAAAATAAAACACTAAAGAAATAAAATAAAATCACAATTGAAATACTACTACGTTTCTGGTGTAAATTGTAAGATAGTCATGTATGATATAAGTCATGTAAGATAAAACATGTATGATACAAAAAATGTATTAAAATCTAGATTAAATAACATGGAACTTTGATACACAGTACGAGAACACTATACAAAGTGTTCAGTGAATTTCAGTAATTTGTTTACATTCAGATTTTTAGCAGTAAACTAAAGCCGCGCACACGCGGAGCGCCGATTTACAGTAAATATATGAAAAGTTATAATGATATTCGAACTGTTTATCGGACAGACGATTGCAATACATAAAAATGATCAGAAAAATAAAGGTAATAATAAAGGAAAAATAAAGGAGTAATAAAAAATATCGTTGCCATTCCAAGAATTGTCTTTTATCATGTCACTAAATTTTTTAAAAAGCAACTTTTAATCGAATTTAAAAGTTGTTCTCTACAATCTCCATGTACTAAAGCTTATGTGTACCGAATTTCGTACCTCTAGGTGCAAAACTGTGCTTTTGTATTGGGTTCATATGTACAGACAACTCAGTTATATATATATATAGATTAAAAATAACTGTTTTTGTACTTTGTACAGAAATAAATCACGTTTCTTCCGAGAATATACGTAAACACCACATCGTACTACCCTAACATTTTCTTGAATAATTGATTTTTGAAATACTTTGCTTCTTTCAGATTTAAAGTAAAAGCAATCTTTTCAGAAACACATATGCACTTGACAAGTAATCAAAAGGAAATGCGATGTTTCCTCAAAAGACTATAAACCGTTTTAAAAGATTAGAAACTTGTTTTAAATCAATAATTTAGTACCGTTCCCAAACCGAATGCCACAACATGTTGACATGTCTAAATGCATTTCCATAACAAACAGCGCTTCCAAACAGGTTCGATCAACAACTTCAAAAAATCACACAACTGCCTCAACAGCGATTTAGTATAATAATTCACCAAAGCGGTCCTCCGTTGTTAAACTCTCCTAAAAACCACCCCACCACGCGTTTTACGACCACCCAATTTATGACCCCCTCCCCCTCTCAACCCGTTTATAACTTTCATTTTTTATCGCCTGTCCAACATTCTAAACACTGATCATTTATTTATTGGGATAACATGCTCGAGGAGAACGTTTTGATTTAATGCCTTTATACATAATCGCTTTCACCCGCGTGGAAGGAACTGATTGGATTTTTGGCTTTAAAAAAACACGGAAAATATACATTTAATAGTTTACCATGGGAACGCAACAGTGAACGCTCTCCAGTGAATTCGAGGTCTTGGAGCGGAGATTAGTTGTTCTATTGCTGCGTTTAATGGACGAGATTATGGATTTACGTCCGCGGTTCTTATGGGTTTCTTTATACGAAAAGTCGTTTGGGACTGTTGCCAGATGCAAATTCTCCCGTAATTCGCGATAATTGCATTAAAATTTAATGGATTCACTTATGGACTGTTAAGACGAGGATTATTTTTCGGAAGGAATTATACCGTCTATATTGTGGGGTAGAAGTTTTTTTTAGGTTTAGCTCTTACAGATTAGAATATTATAATTGAAACGTTCCTTAAAACAGACTTATCTTAAAGCCATTAATTTTCGATTCGCGGTGTATAGAACGATGAAATATATTCACTAGAATATTTTATAAATGTTTAATAACTTTTAAATCATTAAATTTTTAAAATCTACCCCAACGTTTTATAAAGTTATAAAAGAGAACATTGTATTAGGTGCCAATACTATCTTAGCGGGAAAATAAGCTATTAATGTTTATAACTAAAACAAATTTATTCAGTGGTAGTCAAGCATTTATAATTAAGATAAAAAAATAATAAAGTGGTAGTTAAGTATTTATAATTAAGATTTTTAATTAAAAGATGGAAATCAAGTATTTATAATTAAGATAAAAAATAATATAGTGGTGGTCAAGCTTAGACTTCTTCACTTCCACAAAATATTCATACAATTCAGTTTACACAGAAGCAAAGACGCATGACAATCTTCGATGGATTTTAGTGAAATTTATGAACTTATTCCTTTTGAATACCGAAAGAAACCTTGAATACTACAATGTTATTTCTTCCCTTACTCCGTCACCTGCCTTTGACAGTGAATTTTCAAAAAATGTCATCAAATACATTACAAAACTTCAAAAGCCTCTTAGCAACAAAACGTCGATTGACGTTGAAAAACCACCTTCTTCGACTGAAATTCTTCAGAAACATTCTACGTTGTGAATTTACAAA
This sequence comes from Linyphia triangularis, assembly GCA_963978545.1. Lineage (NCBI taxonomy): Eukaryota > Metazoa > Arthropoda > Arachnida > Araneae > Linyphiidae > Linyphia > Linyphia triangularis. Next base: position 36,983,415 of record OZ021730.1, read on the forward strand.
ACTCAACTATTCTCCGACTCTTTTCAGAAAGAAAATCCCAAAGTACCTCAAAGCTCTGCATGTTTCTCAACAAAACCCCATATAGCGTTGACTTTTCTTTCCCTACAACCAAACTTTTATTTTACTTTCCTTCTTTTCAATCTGTCTCAGAAATCTATGTGATTTTTTATTTTTTATCCTTCTGATAAAGATCTTCCAATTTGCAGCGACGCTGGATTCGTGTGTTTGACATTTCCTGTCAAAAGTCCCCCTTGGAGCCTGTTTTATCCCCGAATGTCCTAGAAGTCCCCTTCGAGTGCATCATCTCTTAAGAGGACAGGAACAAGGACATTGAGGATAAAGATAAAAATGGGCGAATTCACTTTCTTTGGAAGACAAACTCTTCTCCAGAGTCTCACTTAGAGGTAATTGCTGCTACTCTCCTGACGACGCTATTTTAACCGTCTTCTATTATTTCTTATCTACGTGAAAACATTCGTTCATTACTGCTATCATGTTTTGTACTTATAAACAACATACTGAATCGCAATTATGAAAGAAAAGTTACGATAAGTAATATGTATCTATCAATGATTAGAAGCAGTTAGTTTTCACGTATTCGGCTAAGTTTGAAATATTACTAATTGTTTCGATTTCATCAGCAGCTTTGTTACTTCATGTGTTCATGGGCGCCCCAGGTGGGTGCAAGAAGGTGCACTTACAACCCCCTGGCTCTTGAAAGTTATTTAAAAAAAAAAAAAAAAAAAAATGAGGGGAAATATTTCAATTCCAAGATAAAAAAAAAAGCACATATTATATACGTTATGTTACAATGAGGTTTTTTTTTTTCAATTAATTTAGTCTTTTGTTTCTTTCCTATGTCATTTTTTATAGCTACTTGCGTGACGATTTTCTGGCCCTTGTTTTCTATAATTATTAGAGGCTGATGAATAAAAGTATTTTTTTCTTTTATTACATAATCATTTCCGGTGTAGTTCTCAAAATTCTAGGAAAATGTTTTGTTTTTTAAGTCGCCAGATATACTATCTTAAAATCTAAATTAGAATTCAATTGAACATATTCCAATACTGCCTTCGTGTTTTATTTTGATTTGTTTCCCCTCTTTCCATTACATCCGAAACTTAGAAGAAATAAAATGTTACTCTTCTGTATATTTGCATCTGCGAGTTCCTCTTTGTCTTTTGAATGCCGTGAGATCTAGTTGGATGATAAAAAAATCGTTAAAAATATATGTATATTTTAATATTTTTACTATTTTGTATTCTGTTTTCTCTTTAACAGGGTTGCGCTTTCAAAAATATATACCATGCATTTTAATTATTCTCAAAGAGTATAATTTATAATGCATAATTATTAAATAACATTTCTAAAAAAATTAATGATTTTGATAAAAATCTAGTCTTGCACCCCCTTGCAAATAAATATTCCTGGGGGCGCCCATGCATGTGTTATAGTGTTGTTTTATAGAACTCATGACCTGAACGGTGACTTCTTTTGACTGCTACAACCGTAATTACACCCTGTAGTTAAATATTTGAGAAAATTACCAATTATTTTCAATGGTTGAAATAAAATAACTTCAATTTAATATTTATTGTAAAAACATCATATTGACATTAAAAATTTACGTTTTGACTCGTATAACTTAAAATTCCACGTAGAAGTATTTACAGTGCTAGAAGTGTGGGGTAGACGCGGGGTGACGCGTCTCCACACTTTTCAAGAAGATACCCAAGTGTCTCTCACTTTTAAAACCACTGAAATCCACCCCCCCCCCCACTTTTAAAACACTCAATCCGTCAAAAAACTACTGAAGAAAAATAAATTAACTTTTAAATGTATTGACACAAAGAAAAAGTAGGACAAACTATTGTTTTAAGGTATCCGACTACGTTTGGAGCAATTTTTTTTTAAGAAAACCCTTATTAATGAAACTTTTAAATGCATTAAAATGTTCATATTATGGTAAAAACATGAAATTGAGAAAAATATTAAATTTTTTAATTTTATTTTTCTGAAAAAAGGAGCTTTTTAGTTGAAATTGACCAATAATAAGTCAAAACGGCTAATGTTGTAAAAAAAATTAAAAAATTTAAAATATATTTTGTTTTACTTTTTACAACAGGATTCTTTGATATTCATAAGTATAATGATCTAAATTCTACATTATATTTTCAAAAATAAAAATTATATAAGCTGTTATATAAGATTACATATAAATTTCAATATTTTCGCAACATACTATTATGTATATAGTAATAGACTTTTCGGAAAAATAGGTACAATCAAATATGTTGGCCATTATACTCAACATAGTATAACGAACGACTATACAAAAAATTATAACTCTATCATAAACACATTTTGAGATAGAACGAAAGTCGTATTTAAGTGTTCGCAAAAAATCTATTCTTTAGAAAACACGATTTTGGTATCTATCTACATGGATTTTCGTATTAACAACTGTGTCGGACACCTTAAAAAAACATTTTACAGTTCTCTTTTAATTTAGTTTCAAGAAAGTATGCACATTTATATGCATCAAATCTAAAGAAACTCACTATAAAATCTATAATAAAAGAAGTGTATAATATTAAAATATTACTTCCCTTTATCTCTTACTTCCAAGTAAAAAGAAACAACGTCGCATATATGTTCATTAAATCACAATACATTTTGGACCCTTTTACAATGTTAGTGTTAGGAAGTATAAATTATTTTCTTACTATAGTTAATAGTTTTATTATAAGATGCCAAATTATATAATTTACCATTGGTGTAGGGGGGGGGGGGAAGCTTTAACCAACTTTTAGACCCCCTCACTTTTCTTTTCACACTTCTACCACTGAATATTTATTTGATTTTTGAATATTGAGTGATTCAAGATAAATATAATTTTCTTAATTAAGCTTTTAGTTCAAAGATTATTATGCAATTTACATTATTTTATTGTAATATTTTAAACAAGCTTATTTTAAAGACCAAACAGACCATTATTGAAAATAAACCGAATGACTAGATTTCGAAACCTATTTACACACTCCGCAAATCCCTCTTTGACAATAACTCGTATTCTTCAGTAAAAGTAAATATTCAAAAGATATACTCTTCATTTAAATCCACCAAATAGATATAAAATGTATCGTTCTAAACATTAAATGTTACATTTTATTCTCTAAACATGCCAACATCCAAACCCTGTATAAATGTTTAGCAATATCCTTTTTGAATAACGGCCATTTCTAAATACCTCACTAACCAATCCTGCATTGAAAAATGGAGCACCAACTCCTTTTCTTGACTATGTAAAAGTTCATCTTAGCAAAAGGAACTTCTCATAGCTCCTGCTTTTGAAAAGCGCAGCAGAAGTTCTTTATCCAGCCATTATCATTTAAAACCGGATATGGCTGACAAAATTTGGCGTGCTCAGCTATTGTTAGGCGCATAGCGTGAACCATAAAATGCCCAAATTTGCATGAAAATGGCTCTAAAAATGTACATTACTCCGCCAAGACGAAATCTCGGAAATATTTATTAGTAAGTTTCAGAGGTGAAATTTATAGATACCGTTATATATCAAAATGATTATGTACAACGCATTGTGAAAATTACTTTTTCAGGTAAACAGCATTATCTAGTAAATACCTTTTGAATATGAATAGGTGCTGTAAAGTTAGCAAGGAATCTTTGGCAGGTGACGTTTATATTTGAATTTAATTCAAATACGATTCAATGGCAGTGGTGTTACATTCTTGTGTTAAATAATCCAAAATGTAACATTGAATGTACTTAATTTTCAAGAGTACTTTAATGTTTTATTGTACTGTGTGCTAGTATTACGACACTATACCTATTCAAATGAATTAGTTACATTTAAGATTGGTTGACATCTAATTAGGAACCAAAATACAAAGAATAAAAATAAAAACAAAGAATAAAAATAACATAAAATACATACAAATAAAAACTTGAAAACTTAAAAAATCGTTTGGATTTATACAAATAAGTATGATAACTTTAAAAATATACTTTCTTCTAAAATGAACTAACGTTGTATCAAGGATAAGTAAAGAGTCAGTTATTTTGATATGAAAAGTAAAACATGACATATAATAAATTTATTTTTGAAATCCTTTCACCATTTTTTAAAATCCAGGCTTGATAAATTTTTTTATGGGCCATTCTATGCAAATCGATATTTGAACATTAAGAAAAACCTTTAACCTGCTAAATGATTCAAGTGAAAAGGAGGTATACATTAAAATTATATATTCTTGTATATATCTGGTTAAGTTATATATTTTTTTTCTTTACGACTTAATTCGCCTGATATTTTACAAGACTGATTATCTACCCATTATTTATCAATGTTGACTGTCACAAAAATTTAAATATGCTGTTACATTTTTATTTAAAGTCAGTAGATATATGTATTTTACTACTTATAGGGTGTTTACCCAACTGCACAATAACTGTAATTTTAAAAACTGTTTTAAACGTAGTTAAACATATTAATCTATTAAAGATAGTTTTTCCTAATTTCAATCTATAATAATAAACGAAACAAAAAAGTGTCTGTGTGTATGTCCCTCTATGGAACTTCTAAGCTTTTCACAAACAAAATGTTGCAATTTTAACTTTTTTAAATTTCTTTCTTTTTCCATTTACAAAAGTTTCATTACAATGTAACTTCCAACTTCTGAATTTTTAATCATAAGAAGTTTTGGTTTTCTAATTTTGCATTTCAAAAACACATTGTTGAAATATTCTCAGAGGAGTGGGATGTTGTATTATTTTATTGTAGAGGTTTTTTTCTCAACAGGGGGAATGGGTTTAATAATAAGAGTTTACGTAGCAATTAACCTTTTATCACGCGAAGTATTTGTGTAGCAATGCAACTTTTAGAGAGCATAAGACACTTGGATTCGTTTAGCAATGAACCCTTCAACAATTGAAGCGAGCCTCTTCATGAAACTTCTAAAGCTAGAATCCATATAGACTTATACAGAATGAGGGATCTCCGCAAAGCGATGCCATACATATTATAAATCTTTTTTTAAGTCGCAATATGTTTGTGACTGTTCAATAATAACGTCACACTAGTTTGTCACAATTTACCCTTTGAACATTTCTTTCTTAATATATTTCCACAAGTTAAATATTGTTGAAAATTTGTGCTCCCGATTTTAGCTTCTACGTATTGTACTTCTACCTGTCGTAGTGAGCAGCAATACAAAAGCTCTACCCATGCGTCTAAACTCAAGACTCCCAGGACATAGCTACAAATGCAATAGACTAGAAAGATGAGCTTGCTAAGGTATTTTATGATAAGTTCGTAATGTAGCTGTAAAATAGAGATTATTAGTTATAACTTGCATATTCATTAACATGTTTTCTGTTTATGTTTCTCACCAAATTCTCCCACTTGGAGATATTTTGGTTTAAGCTCCGAATTGACAGTTTTTTTAACCACTTGCCTTTAACCTTGAGAGAAAGGAAGATTTCAGTTTTAAGTAGTTAATTTTTACATAGTTCGTATATGGATCTAATGTATTGTAAAAGAAACGAATGCATGCGCCGTCTTTTAGAACTGCCATAATTGAGCTTTTTCCATTTCACATTCATCTAAGTCATTCAATTCTATCCCTCAAATTTCAATATATTTTTTTAATTCTGTACTTCTTTAAATATCTAGTGTTATAAAAATTAGTGCGTTAGCATTTAAAAAAATTTAAAATTTAATTCGATTCATATTGTGAATGAAGGTTATACTAATAATGCTGTTAAGCATTACGTCCTAGTACAGTTTAATGAAATTCTGAAAAAGTAATAACTTTAAATTTCGGTAGAATTCAACCTAATTCAAAAGGCTTTCAGTATTGTGTCTGCTTTGGAATTACAAATGCATGTTTTTGAATTTTACTAAGATTTATTCTTTTACGCTATATCTGCCAATGCATATCATCTTACAAGCAGGGCACACAAGGGAAGAAATTAAATAGAATGGAAAAAAATAAAAAATAAGTTACACCCTAACATCAACATTTTGGTCACGTAACCGAAAAGTCTTTAAGAGCCCCACTTAAAATCTTACCAGCTAATACATAAGCAACAAAGTACGCATTTTAAGTAATTACTTACCGCAGTTTCTATGATAACAACTCAACACAAGGTGTATCGATTAAAAAGTAAGAGCCCTCTAAACCCCCTTCTCATTTCCATTGCGTCATGGAAATGCCGATTTAATAGAAAAGTGTTTTCGAAGTGTTCAATTTCAAATGCTAAAAGCTGCTTTACAAGTTCCCAAAGACTGGAACGCCAGCCGATTCGTTGAATGGAATGTCACTGCAATGCTTTGATTGGAATATCAGCTTTGTGTTTACACAGTGACTGTGGCTGTAATAATTCAGCTATTTAACGATCATTTCGCCATCTGTTGGTGAACACGGGGCAACATAGGATTATATGAGTTAGTGTATTAGCAAATAGGAAATGTTAGATGGAATGGATCTGCCAGCTACAGGCAAGCCTGTGTATGTGAAACACTGGCTTCTCCAGCGACTAGAACAAAGAGTTTACCTGGTGGTATTCACTGCCATTTAATGAGCTGCGACCTTGACTCTGTTAACCAGAGGTAAAAGGCGCTGTCTTCTTTCCATAATTTTTCAGAGAGTTGATCAAAAATAGTAAACGCTATTTTTCCCTTGATATTACCAATGTTTTGAAATTGAATTTCTCTGTGTTTAAGTACTGAATGAAATCGTGTTGAGTAGCTCTAGATAAAACGCGAAATTCAAATAAAATAGCAATAAAAAATGTGAATAAGGTGATGGTCGAGTTATTTGCTATCGGGACGTAACTATTCCTTTCGCAAAAATTGCACATTTATCTTGAAATTGACTATAATCATCTATCTTTATAATAGAGTGTCCTACAAATCCTCGAGATTTTTTAAATATAAAATAAAAATCAAATAATCTTAGTGTATAATATAAGTATTATATAACATAAATAATCTCTAAACATGTCCCTCACTAAAAACAATGAAATTTATGTATCACTTTTAATTTCAGTGTGCTTAAATTTCGAACAATACCACTTTCCCATTATTTATTAGACACAACATCATGTAATACTAACTCCTGAATGTCTTGAACAACAAAAGATTTTGCCGACCTTAATTATCGCGCATACATACAGACGAACATTTACTTAAAAACTCATTTTTAGCTAACAATTAATAAACTTCAGTTACATTACTTATGGCATTATTCACATTTCGCAACCTTGTTACAAAAAAAAAACACTGCTCAAAATTCTTCATTTAGAGTAAAGATGTGTACGGAATCAATGACCGCATGTATTTGAAGCTGGGTGAATGCCATGAGATTGTTTACAAGTTGAATTCAAGTTTACCCGGGTATCACAGTGATGTTGACCAATGTCGGAAATAAGGACACTGGAAAGGTTGGCCAGTCCATGCAGAATCTCGAGTATCGTTGCAAAATATACAATTTTTTCAAAATTAAACATCTCAAAACTATGACAAAACATGTTTTTACCTCTCCGTTCTTTTTTATATTAATATACTGCAATTTCACAACTCTGCATCAGCATTTCAAAACTACCAGTATATTTTAATAAGCACTGATCGAGATTGGCCATGATCCATCGAAACAGCCAATCTACAACTCTCCACATAGGGATTGGCCAGAGTTGAGTGTTGTTAGTCAGCATATTTGTGTGACTGGGATAAATCAGGATTTAAGCTGGGGTGCAAAGAATTTTCCCAAAATGCTTTTAATAATTTTGCTTTTATTAATAATACCCTGCATAATTTTAATAATTTTGCAGGGTGTTCAATAAATGATTGACCCATGTTTAACTTAAATAATAAATTTGTTGTATTGTGATAAATTTTGGCAAACCTTCATACTTTTCAAAACGGTTTTTTCTATTACCAATGCAGCAAACCGTACATTCCTATCTCCAAACATATTTTAGTTATTCAAGTCTGAACATTTAATACAGATCAGTCAGTTATTAGACTCCTTAGATATATAATATAATATTACATATCAAATGAAATTCTAGAATTGTTAATTTTCTATAAAGATTTACACGAAATCCCATTCAGAATCAATCATGGAATTATTGTGTTATGGTTTCACTAACAAATTGTTTCGTTGAGGGAGTTCAGTAAAAATGAAAGTTACGAGATTCATGCATGGTGAAAAGCTCGGTTCTTCAAGAATCTTTTGCTATTAGCTAATTACAGTGGAGATATCCACACTGGCTCACGTTCTGAAAGAAGATACCTTAAGAGGAGGGGGGGGGGGGGGTGCAGATTTTTCTCCACTTGGTTTGCAAATAAATAATGCATGATAAAAAGGATCTCTATGAGTTTAGTTGGAATTTTAAATTCCTACAAATTGGAGCGCCGAGATATTTCCTTCTTCAAAAGACTTTTTAAAGATACCACTTTTATTTGAAATAATTTATTTGAGCAAAGTAAGTGAAGGGTAAAGTGCTTAGAGTGTCTTAATGGTTTAGGTAACCGCCAGCGGGTGAGTGATATAAACGCACTTTTAAGGAAAAAAAACATCAAAAGAGTATTATTTTTTTTTTTTTTTTTTTTTTTTTTTAAACGATTTAACTGGATGAACGGTTTAAAGGAGATAAACTGTTTATTTTAATTATGCATAGTCAAAGTGACTGAAATGGTTTTAATGTATATTTTTTTAGCATTATTCAGAGGCAAATATTTGATTTGATGCTAAGATTATGATGATTTAGTTGTTGAGTTCGAAATTTTATAAAGTAGCTGCTGTAAGAAACTAGGGAATAGATTTTATTTTTACAGTAGTTTTTGAGATTTGCCAAAAGGTATAACTTTGATGCTGTTATAAAAGTTTATTGAATTAGAACACTGACAATGATGCAATTGTGAATAATTTTAGAGTTGACAATAGACGATTGTGTGTCAGACGCCAAGTACAGATTAACATAAAATTTGTTTTATGCTACTTTCTTTATTGATAGGAGGTAATACAAAGGACATTAACATCCTTCTTTTAAGCTCCACATTTTCAGTTAAAGTTATAAATACTTGAGATATGTTACATGTAAAATGAAAGGTCTTGCTGAAACGATACATTCTGCAGGTAAATGAAACGGTAAATGATAATCTGATTGAACCATGTACGGCCTAAACAACTAATGTCTTATACATATAAAGTATAGCATTTGGAAAGAGTGGCGATTTTTAGGGAGTTCGCTAGGCCTATATCACTAACGTTAAAAGGTCAATTTTCTTTGTACCTTTTCGAAATAACTAACAAGGGGATACCTTTGAAATTTTTCCTGAATATTATTTCAACCTTCTTTTTAAATCTAAGGTTAACATTAAGAGGATATGTTTTTTTTTTTTTTTTTTTTTTTTTTTTTTTTAAATAATATCAAATGATAAAACATAAAAAATCTCAGAGAATCGCATTTTTTTAAGACAAAATAAATTTAAAAAATAAATAAATAATCAACACTTTTTAAAAACATTAACTTCAGATTAAAATTTTATACATGGGGCTAATATAGGGTTACCATTTCATAAAGAACCTAGTAGCCGTTTTTTCAAAAAGGTACATAAAAGTTTGAAAATTGACATTTTGAGATAAATGCATTTTTATGAGAAATTGTAGCATGGGCAAACATGGATATACGTATTTTAAAACTAATTTTTCTCTCGAACTAGAAAGAGCATGGGCCAAAACTATATTTTAAAAAAAGCAGAATACTTTGAAATTTAATAATATTTTTAAAATATTAATAAATTATAAATAATATTAATAAATTAATTAATATTAATACATTAAAAGATATGCAAAAATCACGAAATCGAAAATTTTGAGATTTTAAGCCTACTGACCCCTCTTAATAAGTTCACAGATGTTTAACTGAATACTCCGATCGGAAGTAATTGCAATATGGACCGGAAGAGTGCTTGCTCAGTAACTCTATTGGATTTTTATGAGACGTCATTACATTACTTTGTAGCCTGTTACTTTTTGCACAATGAATTGTAAAACATTGATTGTAGTTTATTTTACAGTGAAACAAGACTAATTTATGCATTCCTGGATAACCATCCAAATCTTAAAGGAAAGTAATCCCGTCTACTATCATAGTAATTCAATATATTGATTTGTTTTGATAGGATAAGTAACACTTATTTATAAAGCAAAAACATGTCTGAAAAGTTCATAAAAAATAAAATATACTTTCACCCTTTACCGAATGTATAAATGCATTTCAAAGGCCATTTTATACAAATAAATATAATTAATAATTGTTTAATTATAGATCTCAAAAATTATATAGCAATAATTTAGTAACAATATTTTTTTTCACGCGCATAAACTTAATTACATTATCTGCATTTTCCATATTTATCTCTCTCCACTCTATCCCTGAGCTATAATTTTTTTTTTTTTTAAAGTTACATATTTAAAAGTGACATGAAAAAGTTACTTGTGTGATGGAAAGTTTTTTTTGGAAGTAATTTAGAAATTGAAACGTATACCTGGTTCAGTTTAATTAGAAATTAGTGAATAGAAAAATGTATACAAATTCACAATCATTTCAAACTTATTATCATTTACACTATTTAAATATAAAAGATTGTGTTAATTTGGATGTTATACATAATAGCTATCATTATTTGTTAATATGATAAATTATTATCTTTTTTTTACACATATACATATGTAAGCATGTATATATGCTTAAATAATCATTATGTATCTATGTTTTACATATATGTACGTAATAACTAACGTTATTATTTAAAATGATAAATTATAATCGGTTTTTTTTTCTATATTTATCATATTAAGTATTCATTGTACATAATAAAAAAAAAATGCTTTCTCAATATAATATTTTTTTTTTTTTTTAAATTTATCTCTAATTAATCATATTAATCAGCTAATATGTATTAAATCCTTGATCCAGCGATTTATTTTATAAATACTGTATTCTGCACAGTTCTCATGTTTCCCTCTCTCTTATGCTTGAGTATTCGTTCAGTGATAACGTTGTATTAGGATTTCTTTTTTTATAGTTTTGTTTGTCGTTTAATTTCAGATAAATTATTCTTATCATCAATACGGAAACGCGTTTTAATGGAAACTTGATAACTGCATTTGGGAATAAAGATGCAAACTAATGAATGATAAGTAAAAACCCTTTATCGTGGATTGATTAAAAAATTCTGAGAATCAAAATCTAAAACCAGTGAGAAAATACCAGAGGGCTTAATGAGATTAAAATATATATATATTATCATTATACTAAGCAACATCGTAAAGTTATCTAATGTACTTGAAGGCACATCTTCAATCCGATATTTTGGACACACTGATGACATTTTCAAGATAATTCAAGACGTACATGTTGCATTTAAAAAAAAAAAAAATATTACAATTATTTATAATTTTCCGCAATGGTTTGATAACTTCTTCAAATTTTCAGCTAATTTAATAAGTCCTAGTTTATTAATCATTTTAGCTGCTTACATTGCGTATTTATAAAATAATCAGCTTAAATAATTATCTTTTTTTGATTTGCCATAAAAACCAGTCTTTTTAGTTATTTTATAAGTAACCTATAATTTTACATAATAACTGATTTATCAAATTAACCGTAACTTATATACAAGTATAAGTCAGCATATAAGAAAACATTAAGGAATTTTTCGTAATCAGGTGTAATTCAATATCTACAAAAATATAATATAAAGAATATTTCAATTATCGTTCAGTCTTTTTACATAGGGTAATGAAAGTAAATAATTCAGTATTTTTTTTTTTTTTTTTTTTTTTTTTTTTTTTTTTTTGCATTCCTCCAAGTTTTGGAAATAACTGATTTTAAAAAAAGTGATTCAAGAGCATATCCCGACTGCACAAAGTGCACTTTCAGTGGATCCCGTCACATGTAGACATCCACGGAAATGAATTGGCTGACACTCTTGCTAAGGAGGGACTAGAACACCCTGTCCTCTCTAATCAAGAACTCACATATCAAGAGTTATACTCAAAGAAAATAGCTCAAAATAAAGCGAAATGGCATATACCTCCCATCTCACGAATGGTATAAAGCCAAAAAGCGAGGACACTCCCTATCTCTTCCTTGTGATAGGCACACCAATACCCGTCTGTCCCGACTTGCTAGTGGTCACCTTAAAGGCCTCACATATTCTGGGGGAAGCAAAAATTTTCCTCTTTGCCCTAAATGCCAAAAAGAACAGGCATCACCTCAGCACATTTTGGACTGCCTTGGACTGGACTGGGAGGACATTTATAACTGTCCACAACTAGTGTCAGACTTCATTAATGTCAATGGCTTCACTGATATTGTCTGACTTCGTCAGACAAAAGGGAGATTAGAAACAACAACAACAACAAAAAAAGTGATATAGGTAAAAAGTGATATTTGTACTTGGTCAGTATAACTCCCGAACAAATTGACGTACGATGTTCAAATTTGATGTGCAGGTTGATGATGGCCCAAGGACCTACCATTAAAGTATTCGTTAGAATCGCGCATGCCCATAAATTTGAAAAAAAATCATGTTTTTCAGTAATTGCTAAAAACGGCTCTAACGATTGTTCAAAATCACTGTGGTAACTCTTCTTAAAGCGATATAAACATCCCCACCTCAGAAATTCTCGTAAAAATGCTTTAATGGCTTAAAAAGTTGAAAAATGAAGCGATAATATAAGAATTATAGAAAAAGTATATCTCCAAAATCAACATCTTGACATGGTTTTCTTTTTATTTGTTTAAAAGACCCATACAAGAAATATGGCAAAAATATCGTCAAACTGGCCATTTTTGCTAAATGAATTCTGAAAATATAAAAACTGTAAAGGACACCATTTTACATCAGTATTACAGTGTAATCGAAAGTGGTCGATGTTCAATACCCCTAATGCAATTTATTTTACTTTACCAACGAAAACCGAGCGGTATATTAAAATTATTGTAAGAAAAAGAACTTATCAATGCATGATAATCCTGCATATAACAAAAAATAATGTAACATTTTTTGTGGTAGATATTTAACTGACAAAAAAATTCGGTTTGGCATCCATTTTGCAAAATCTGCTTCTTTCGATTAGTTGGCCAAGACTAGAATTCTTTTCGGCAATATTGTAGTCAAGTTTATTAATTTGGTAAGCATTTTGCTATTTATTATTGCATTTTTATTTTTATGTACCTGTGCCCTATACATATTTTTAATCCATCTTGCAAAATCTTGTTTTGTTTAGGAAATGAAAATATAAACTTGCTTATTTACCTATACTATTTTGTTCCTATCCTTATATCTAAATAATGAAATATCTCTGCACGATGTTGGCGCGATAAAATGCTTATGAAATGATAGTGATATTCAGTGGCGGTAGGAAACGGGCATCTAACTTTTTTGAATGCTGACCCTTCTGCTATTATTTTGTTGTCTATTTTTTATATAATATTGTATGTGTGTGCATTAATTGATGATATAATTTTGTATATGAGTATAGTTATATTAACGTAAAAATATATGATATTGTTTCGTTGTGTATTGTTTACAAAATATTGCTTTATTGAGGAATTTTCTGGAAAATGATATAATACAATAATGCAAATTAAACAAAGCTGTTATTGACTGCAAATATATTAACCTATTGTGTGGTTGCAGAAATATTTATATTGTAATAAACTTTCAAACAATCACAATTTGAAAGAAAAACTTATACTTGAATAAGATTTTAAAGGCAAACTTAAAAGTGATTAAAAAATAATAAATATTCAGGATGAATTTGCTTTAATTTGATTAAGCATTATATGAGGGGAGGGGTAGGAAGTGTTGAAAAAGCCATAATTTTGCTTGACATTATACGTTCTCTATCCAACATATAAAGATATTCAAAAGCACATAGGTTTGTAAAAATTTAAATATAAAAAATAACGGTTTTTTCATAGGCCATTTCTTACAAATAAGACATATTTAATATCACTCCTAATTTTCAAAATTTTCTTCCTTATATATATATTTAAAAAAAAGATCACTTTGTAACCATCCCCACCGCTGTATTCGCTTTTTACTGCAAAATTTTTCTTCAATTTTAAGGTATTTTTTTTCGAATTATTTAAAAAAGACAACCGAAGTATTGATATAACTGTGAATTATTTATTTATTAGATTTTGAAATGAATTTTGAAAAGAATAAATTGGCATTGATAAACATAATCATAAACGAAATTTTCTAGTACATACCATAAATGAAAAATTTGGCAATCGATGGTGCAAAGTATTTTTGAGATAAAATGTTTGAAATGAAAAAATGTATTTGTTGCTTTAAGAAAATACTTCATAATTCTAAATTTATGTCAACATAACAGATTATCTTGTCAAATAGTTAGCGAAGTCAACCATTTCATGTATATATAATGAGGGACGATTACATAAAAATATAGAATTCATGTATTTTGGCATCTGATTTTTTTTTCACATGTAATTATTAATTTCATTCCACTCATTTTTCTACTCATGAGCCGCCTTTGATGATAGTACCATGCTTATTTTGGCGATTAAAATGTCCATGAAAAAAGTTCGCCTTCAAAATTAGATATACTTCAGAAAAATTGTTTAAAATTTGAAATATTTTAGCTACAAAGTCTGCTAATGCTTATGCGAAAATGTTTATGTACGTAGCCCTGTGAATCATATATTTTAAAGCATATCACAACACATCCATTTCACAAAAAGCTAATTTTGAGCAGTTATTCTAAGCATATCCCTTCAAATTTTTACCAAAAGTAACAGTCAGAAAACACATCGTAAATCTAGATATCAATTTATCCATCACCCTTTTTGCTATAAAGTACAAGGACAAAAACTCACTACAAAAACACAACTAAAATAGTCCAACCCTTTCAGTAGTGAGTTAAGAAAAGCGGGTCACAAAATATTTACGATTTCAAAGGCTTCAACCCCCATGGGGCACCATATTCCATTTTTAGCGTACTCCAAAAAACAAAAAGGCCAGAACATTATTTTTCCTTTTTCAAGAAGCAATACGAACATCGTTTCCACAAGGAAAAGTCTCTGGAGCCAAATAGAACACAAGCAGGCGGAGGGGGGCACTTCTAAGTATTCCTACAGCTTTTTACGACCCCCATATTTCAAGAAATATCGTTACCCAAGCGGCAAAGGATTAAAACTCATTCATATGCTGACGGCGACTTGAATCAATGGTAAAATCGACATAAGAGGAAAACGTTGTTTTCACGGTTTTTTTTCGCCACCACTTTTTTTCTTCGTGTTTCTTCGCAGTCCTATTACCGTCACTGGGTAATGGGCGTAGATTTTGGTTTAATGTTGAACACTTTTGTTTAGGGTGTCGGGAGTTTGGGGGTTAGGGGTTTGGGGTTATTTTTAGAAAGGGGGATGTTTTAAGAGCGTTTGTTCCGCTGTTTATATGTCCGTTGAGAAGATGCTTTTTTATGTGCTTAGATTTAGTGTAGATCATTGAGAAAAGTGTTCTTTGTAGTGAGGAACACAAGACACGTTTACGTTCCTTCCTGATTTACGTCTTTCGTGAAAGCAATAAGAGGCACGGCGTAAAGATTATGTGTTAATATTACATGGCAGTGGGGGAAAAGATACTGTTTTGTATTTTCTATGCATTCTTTTTTATTCGTATTGCTTTTAATTTATGTGTAAGATTTTAAGATGCATCATTTAGGCAAATATGAATGAATGTTTGAATTTTTAAAAAGCAAACTGATGTGAATACTGTGTATTTTAATTTTAATGTAGCGACCTTTTTTTATAAAACTGTTTAAAATCTTTATAGTTGAGGTCTACCGAGGTGAAAGATTCATTTTTTAATCATCTGCCATTGTAATTAGTACCGTAT
The DNA here is from genome assembly GCA_963978545.1 of Linyphia triangularis. Taxonomy (NCBI): domain Eukaryota; kingdom Metazoa; phylum Arthropoda; class Arachnida; order Araneae; family Linyphiidae; genus Linyphia; species Linyphia triangularis. The sequence continues at coordinate 36,999,379 of OZ021730.1, forward strand.
TTTTATTTACGTAGATGTACACTTAAATTACACAACTTTTACAGATTCTTACAACTCTCGGGCGATTGATAACAGACCTAATTTCAACAAGCCAACACCTTTCAAGAAATATTGTTTAAGTAAATTCAATGGAGCATCCAGAATGGAAATAGGAGAAAACCACAAGAAAGTTCGTTATTTAGCCAATATAAATCCCATTCATTGCCATGTCTCCTCATTTTCAAAATTAATATTGTATTGTGCTGATGTGTTAACGATTGTTGCTCGTATTAATTATTTTATGGCGAAAGGCTGCATGGGAGCCATGGGGTCTATACTGCACCAAAACTTTATTTCTACTAATGATTTGGACCACTCAATGTAGTCTTAATTGCAAAGGGAGGTCGGTCGGGAAGGTTGATAAGGCTTTATCAGTGAGATCTTAGGTGTATTCTTATTTTTCAATCCTAGATTGAAAAGAACTAATATGAGGTTGGTTTTATCGGTCCTTTTCTTGTAAAGGGATGCACTTACTGAGGCCAAACATCGTTAAAGCGGTATTTGCACTATTCCTGGAAATAATTGTAAAAAAAAGCTTATTGCAACGAATGTATAATAAATTGCAAAGGAGAAAATTTCATTTCTAGAGCTTTTTTAGCTCTCTTACCGGGTGTTCAGTGAAGATCCAAATTATTTTTTAATTAAATGTCTCAAAAACAAAGATCAATAGAATAATGAAACAAAGGGTAAATATATTTTGAAAGCTGTAAAAATCTGGTATAACATATTCTTACATTTGAAAGAAAAAAGAAAGTTAAAGGTATAGGCTTATATAGTTAACATTGAAAATTTGCTTTTTAAAACCAAATATAATATACTTATAATTTGTGTAGAAACAAAAGTAATATATCAATGGAAAGGCAAAAATATATGGAGAAACATGAAATAAAAAACTCAACTTTAATTTATTTTTAGGTTACCGGGTGCCTTTAAGTAAACAATGGGAAGATGATGTCACCTTCCTGCTTTTCAAACGAAGCGTTTTATTGATCAAAATCTTATGGTATGGAGGAGGCTGTATTCCAGATATTTATATATAATAGGTTGACAATGTATAAAGCTGTATTTTCGAATATATTAGTTCTCACTGTTTTCTGACTAGGGATTTATTAGTTCCTCATTGTAATATGCATATGCAATAGCCCGTACGAACCACACATTTGCTTTAACGAGTGTAATCTTAAAAGAAGTTACATATTGAAAAGTGGAAACATGTATATTTGAAAATATTTATAATTCTTAGTGGTTGATACTTAAATGGTAGAATCAATTTGGCTTAGGATTTTTTTTTTTAGTAAAAACATGAAATTTCTAAATTATCTGTCCCTCCTTCTATCAGAGCTAACAAAAAAAAATCAGGCTAAAATCACTGTTAATATTGCATTATCAATAGTGATTTACTAAATTTCGCAAATATATCTCAAAAATTGTTTTATTGAAAAAAAAAAAAAAAAAAAAAATTCTGCAAATAATAAATTAGGGTTAAATAAAAAAAGAAACTAATTCATTTTAGGACAACACAAAATATGATAGAAGCCACCAATATTACGATTAAATACTAAAATATTGTATAATTTCATGTATTGCTTTGTTTAATATTCCTAATTTATTAATTATTATATTCAAATCTAGGTGCGCGATGGACTAAATACAATAGTTGTATTCTCCTTTTGGACAGAATTGGTTCCATCTAAACCTGCAGCTATGGAAAAAGTACGTCTACATGTATTTTCTTATTTTTAACTATCATCTCCTTCTTGAGATATGACTTTTTGTTAAATAATGGAAAGAAGGGACCTTCAGTACAAAAATTTAGTAAATTCGAAAACCAGAATTTTACTGTTTAAAAAAACAAGTAAATATTCAAGTAGTATAAAATATTATGAACAAAGTGTAAGTGATATTCAAAATCAATGATTTTTCACTTTAGACATTGTAGAGCTATCGGCACACAATTACCCAAAGTTTTGCACTCTCAAACATGCCTCAACGCTTCATTTCGCTTTAAGGGGAGCAGACCCATAATTTACAACAACCGGTAAAATACACCCTTTCATTTTTTGATTGCAAAATTCTAAAATCGCACTCATGGGACACGAGCGTCGCTGTCGTGTTGCGAAATTGTAATGGGAAGAGGAGTGCTTCTACCATTACAGCCAAGCAATAAAACTGATTTCGAGACGTAATAAAATGCCCGATGTCGGTGTTTGTCATCTGGAATGGATTTTTTTACAGAAAGTTGAAGATGAACTTTTACTTTTTATAGTAGATGGAGAAAGAAAGGACTTTTTTTTATGTCGAAGTGGTATTTTGTACGAATATGCATGGCATTATAGGGAGTTTCTAGAACTGTTTTCGGTAAATCCTAGTTTACGTGGATTGGTTGGCGCGATTTCTGAAAATTTGGCGTTTTGGCCAGAACGTCACCAATTCAACATGGCGTCTGAATAGAAATCTACAGGACAGCGGTTAATTCAATGTAGCTGTTAATACTCAACGACGATGGAAAACAAAAGAAATGCAATTAATCAATTACCAATTATGAAAATTAAACAATTAAGAAATGGCAAAAAAAACTTTAAAAAATAGGGAGGCAAAATTTTAAATTTATCGCGAACCAATTTTGCACCAAATTTGCTTGACGATATTACCACTTCAATTAAAATAATAATAAAAAAAAGGCTCATTGGCTTAAAATTGTTCTTTAAAAATGACTAAATATTAAATTAAAATTGTGATGTTGTTCACTAAATTTGGTAACAGATGGCGGTGCAGTTTTATTTAACCCCTGTAACTTAAATTCCTACAAGTCACAAACGAGAGAATATTTGTTAAACATTTTCCATCAATCGAAATTTTGCAGTTAGCTGTTAACTTCACCAACTTTGGCTTCACTGCAGCAGCAACTGCCACCATCTAAAACCTGAAAAACCCTATCCCACAATTCATAAAGGATTAAAGAACACGAGCAGCACACATCTGACTGCATTTGAAGCCATTCCGGCTGCGAGGCTTGCATGCGAATAGGATAATTATGTTAAAAGAATACGCCAAGTTGAAGTTGATCTTTTCAGATATTTTGAAAAATTAAATTTTTGTATTTTAAAATTACAGCGTCGTATTTTAGTGAATTTAATAACTAATTTAAATGTATTGGCACACTAAAAAAAATTTGGTGTCCCCAAGCACAAGCAGAAATTTATTGTTTCCCCAAGCGCAAGCAAACGTTTTTGTTTCCAAAATCGTTTAGAAATACTCTCTCTCTCTCTCTCTCTCTCTCTCTCTCTCTCTCTCTCTCTCTCTCTCTCTCTCTCTCTCTCTATATATATATATATATATATATATATATATATATATATATATATATATATATATATATATATATATATATATATATATATATATATATATATATATATATATATATATATATATATATATATATATATATATATATATATATATATATATATATATATATATATATATATATATATATATATATATATATATATATATATATATATATATATATATATATATATATATATATATATATATATATATATATATATATATAGAGAGAGAGAGAGGGAGAGAGAGAGAGAGAGAGAGTATTTCTAAAAAATAATAATCGTGGAAATAATAATCGTGGAAAATAATATCAACATATTGATATCAGTTAAGATAAATGAACTATGCATAGCTAGAATTTGATGTTAAAAAGTTCCCAAGAAAGTCTGGTATGTGAACGCTTGTTCCATGATAACAGGCAACGTAATAAGAAAATAAGTCGACTTTGATTCTTACCATAAATAGGCAGGCCATAATGCAAATAGGTGTCATAAATTATTATTTGAGACTGAGTATATATATATATATATATATATATATATATATATATACTCAGTCTCAAATAATAATTTATGACACCTATTTGCATTATGGCCTGCCTATTTATGGTAAGAATCAAAGTCGACTTATTTTCTTATTACGTTGCCTGTTATCATGGAACAAGCGTTCACATACCAGACTTTCTTGGGAACTTTTTAACATCAAATTCTAGCTATGCATAGTTCATTTATCTTAACTGATATCAATATGTTGATATTATTTTCCACGTCGAATTAAAATGGTAAAATTTGGAAACAATTACTTTACCTTGAAAGAGAACGCATATTAAGCAAACTTAGATTTGAGCGAGAACGCATTTCTTATATTTAGCAAGAGAAGATTTAAAGAGTAATATCAGTACACTTTATTGTATAGTAGAATGTATATAGTAGTGATTGGAATGGAAATAGTACAATCAGAAAATAAACCAATTATATTATACGAAAAGTCAAAAATATAAACAATTTTTTTGTTTTTTTTTTGTTTTTGTAAATCTTCATTCGTTGATTAACAAAAAAAGCACTTTCTAGATTTATCAAATATAATATATAAAATACTCTAATAAAAAAAATTACTTTCGCAATTGAGCTTACAACCTGAAGAAATTAGTGTTTTATACGAAAGTTAAGCCGTGCATTTAAGTGCCCCTGCAGTATAGTTTCATTTAGAAAGCATAAAAGAAAATGTTACAGAAGCGTATTTAATTGTTACCAGCCATCTGCAAAAACAAATTTAAAGTTTAGCAAAGTCAATTTCTCAACTTAATAATTATCCAATTTCAAGCATGTTAACTTAAACCTAATATTGTATTAAATTAACTGACGTATTAAAACTCCGACCATTGTTTTAAGTCAACTAACAAGATGCGGCCTGTTAATTAAAGGGGAACGCTCTTCTACGAGTATGCAGCATCATCTCGTTCAGGGCTTTACAACAGATGTATTTTAAAGATTAGACGCACATTATAAATTTTCTCTATTACTATACAATTAGGCAAAATAAAAATAGTGGTGCATACTTTTGAATTAGTAATAGACTTTAATATAGTATAAGTTTCACGAATGAATATATATATACATTTTCTTTTATGCTACCTAAATGAAACTACCGCAGGGTCACTTAAATGTACGACTCAACTTTCGTATAATCCACTAATTTCTTCAGGTTGTAAACTCAAGTGCGAAAGTAATTTTTTTATTAGAGCACATGTATTATATTTGATAAAACTAGAAAGTGTTTTTTTGTTAATACACGAATGTTTATTTACAAAAAAACGAGTTTATATTTTTGACTTTTCGTATAATATGTTTGATTTATTTTCTGATTATACCATTTCCATTCCAATCACTACTATATACATTCTACTATACATGACAGTAGACTGATATTACTCTTTAAAACTTCTCTAGCTAATTATAAGTTATGCATTCTCTGCTCAAATGTAAGTTTGCTTGATATGCGTTCTGCTCAATATGCGTTCTTTTTCAAGGTAAAATAATTGTTTCAAAATTTTGCCATTTTAATACGACATGGAAAATAATATCAACGCACTGATATCAGCTAAGATAAAAGAACTATGCATAGCTAGAATGTGATGTTAAAAAGTTCCCTATTTTGTTTAGACATTATGTGCCTTTAATGAAGTGAAAGATTCCTTTAATTTCTAACAATATTTTTTCATCTGGGGTACCTTGGAATTATGCCGATGTATAAAATTTAAAGAATGGATATAAATTACACTGTAAGTTTTAATGCGTCATTTGAAATCAATGCGACAGATTTGTTTTATATGGCAAATAAATAAATATGACTACAATTATTGTAGTTTTTTATATCTCGGCCTGCAAAAAAATTAAATATATATTTATAATAACATGTTTGAACTTCTTAAATAAATAAAAGAAAAGTAAACAATTTCTACATTAAATCTACTTATTTTTTACAAAGTCTTACAAACAAGTTAAGATTAAACTACCGCCGAAATAATCCCAACTTTCCACACTTTAACAAAAAAAAAAAAAAAAAAAAAAAAAAAACACCTTAAAATATCATCATTAAGTAATTATTTCCGATCATAAAATTTCCTAACGCTTCAAAATTTCCAAAAAGGAAACCCTTTTTTCTATGGCCTACTGAACAAACTTGGAAAAGAAAAAAGAAAAGAAAAAATGAATTATGCTTACACAAAAAAATAAAAATCACGCCAAACAATGTTGAACTACAAGAAGCGACATCTATAAAAAGAAACTTTCTGTGTTTTCCACAAACTTCTTTGAACAAAAAGGGGAAAAAAATCAAACAAGACAGCAGCGCCTTCTCCAAAACCGGCGATTAAAAATTCTTTTAAGATCTTAAGCCTGCTATTCAGTGCAGCTTTTAATACCCTTCCAAAGCCTGTATATAATTCTTTTTTTTAGTGGTATTTTACGCCACATTTCGTTTTAGACTTTCTGGTTCTCTATTGTGTTTTTTTAACCCTGCATGTTTTTAGCACTTCTTTTTATAGTCAGGTATTGTTGTCCAGAACAGCGAATTAGCAGACTCGGAATAGCGGAGGAAAGTACCGACTATCTACGTAATTAGCTAAGTAGAAATAGGCTTAATGAGGGGTAAAAGGGGGTAACTTGGAATGAATTGCCTGCCGTTTAGATACTAAGGTGGGTATTAAAGTCAGTATATTTCTTTAGGGTGTATAAAAATATCTGGTATTAACTGTTTGTAATCTTAGGCTTAGATGGAATACTAACGAAGAAATTTTATACACAGTATTAATCCAATGGTAGTAGTAAAAAGCAGGACTGAATACCATATTTTTGCCCTTTTCATTAATAGAGCTTGTGAGGGGTAGTAAAAAATTACTATAAAAATTACACTTTGTTATTATGCAAGAATCATCTAGTCTTAATAAACCCAACAATAAGAAACACACAGATGTAGAAACACTTAAGCGAATAAATATAATCTCTTCAACAGCAATCGTAAAATAAACTATTTGTTGGAATATCCTGAATAAAGCTTCTGATTCTGTCTTTAGTTTAAACAGGGTGACTTATAAAGTTTGTTACTTGGTTTATTTTTCTATTGGAAATAAGTATTCAATGAAGATTGCAAAAATGCTCGAAATAACACCAAGTATAAATGAACAGTTCGGCGGAAGTAGTTTATAATTTGGTTCTATTAAATGGTAATTTGTTTGAGGGGCAAGAGATTTTTATTTAGTCCCTGGAGGTGGAAATGGGAACAAATCAAATCATTAATGATCCTGAGGTCAGATCCCAGTCATGAAATAGAAAAATACATCGACATTCTATCTCTAAAATTAACAGAAATACTAACTTTTCAAAACGCGATCTACTCCTCTTTACAAGAAACATCTAAGAGATAAAATGTATTATTTTAACTTTCATATTGTTATGAATTTTCCACAGAGGCAATGATGGCGCAGTTTTTACGGTATAAAAATATGTATTCTCTCCTCAAGATCTCACAAAAGTTATTAGAAGAACAGTGCATTCACTATCAAGCTTCAATACAAGTTTCACTAAAAAAACTCCGAATACAGCGATAATTTTGGTCAGGCACACTCAAAGCGTTCGGCTTTCATTGAGATCCGAAGTCAAACTGCCCGTCGATTTTAGCTGAGGTCTAATTTATAGAGGCTCATGAGAACATTCTCGAAATATCCAGGTAATTCGTCGAAGAAGAAACATCTCGAAATTTCTCGATTGCTTTAGGTGTTGCCACCTTTTTCTAATTTGTAATATCGCTGTTAATAAATAAAATAAATTACAATAGAATTTTAAAATAATACGTCACTATTTAGACTATAACAGACAATTTGTGCAACATTTCCCCCTTCTTAAAGATTGCAAGTCCCGGGCAGTGAAGTCCTTAAGAGGAAAGGTCATTCAATCACTTCTTACATAATATGGGACTAGCCTATTGTAATGTACAACTCTAGGTTTACAGGAAGGTGTCCGTTGAATCCTTACGTCGTTGATCTTCTTAACCCTTTAGGTACATTTGACGGCTGAGATTTGCCTGTTAATAATGACGAACCTAATTCGTCAAGTTTGATTGGATATATTTTAATGTCACAAGAGCCATGATTTTATTTAGTTAAGGTGACACGGTTAAGTCAAACATCGGTTGGTTTACCTATACTTTAAAAAAATAATTTGTTTGGCTGTATTCCTTTAAAGTTCCTTTATTGTTTTGAACCAACCTTTCAAAACGCAAAAATTTTCCCAAATAAATCTGTACCCAAGGGGTTAAGGACCACATACAGCCCTTTCCAGTTCGTCTGGAGCTTAGGGGAGAGTCCTTTCCGACATTTAGGATTCCATAACCACACCTTGTCACCTTCTTGGAATGAACTGTCCATGGCCTTGACATCGTACAGGATCTTCATGCTCTCCGTCATGATGTTGATTCTCTCTCTGGCGAACCGATGTACGGCTTCCAAACTTACCTGGAGATCATCTAGATACTGGACAGACAAGGAAGAACTGTTCGGTGGTCGTCCAAAGAGAAGGTTGCAGGGGAGCCTGAGGCTAAACATATTCAGATATCGGACTCCCGTATGCCAACAGAAGCGATAAAAGTTTCTGAACCCCGACTTGTTGGTTGCATGAATTTGAGGTTGGTTGTTGAGCAGGAAACGTGATAGAAACCCTGAAGATATAGAAACCATGATACACTATTTTTTGAACCCTTGTCTTGTTCTTTTGTATATTAAAATGAATTCGACTGATTTTAATACTTTATATACCTTTTAAATTACCATATATTCAAAAATATTGTTAGCTGGTTAAAAGTTTGGATCGGCTAACTCTCTAGTCAGTATATATAAAAATTTCATTAGTTTTCAAAGTATTTAATGCTATTATCTATCTACGAAACATAATATCAATGATTTTGCGTGATTCTTAAAAATATCGTTATGGTTTAGGTTTATTCCAAAATATTTTAACTATAATTTGAAAATAGTGCTATTTTTAATCAAATTTTCACCTTCACGAACTTATATGCCGCATGTAGAAATGATAGTTTTCATTTTCATAATTATGTTAGGTTATATAGATAGATAGATAGATAGATAGATAGATAGATAGATAGATAGATAGATAGATAGATAGATAGATAGAGATATATAGTGATGGCCACCAAAATTTGATAGGATACATTGCCATTGACATCGAAATTATCTGCTAAATTTCAGCAAAATTGGATGTAGGCAAGTTGTTTTTATAATTTCTAAAGATAGAATCGAGCACCCCCCAAAACTTGATATAATGCAACCTTAGCAACAATGAATCTACCTGTTAAATTTCAGCGCGATTGGATGACGCCAAGTGTGTTAATATCACTACATCGCAGTCTCAAATTTTGTCGGAATGCAGCGCTACCTATGTTTCGTGGGGAAAAACGGAACTAACGGTTTTCTCCGAGCCAGTAGAATTATGAAAATTGTTACTGCCTGAAGAGGTCCCTAGCTCTCGTTGTTATCCAGTGTGGCTTTGCTCCGGGTAATCTCAAAGATCGAAGGCTCTGCAGATCTAAGAACTCCATTATCTTCCCAAAACATTCAGTCAAGTTAATTATTTCGGAAAAGTATTACATACAAGTACAGCAAATAGACTCACCTTTGCTGAACTATTTAATAAAAAAAAATTGACTTGCCAATTGTGATTGATTGTACACTGGGTGGTAGCAAGACATATGGAGAATTTTTTATTTTTTTTTCTTCATATCTTTGACTGCAACCTCTAAAAAGTTGATAATTGTGAAATTGCCAAAGTTTAACCCTATCGAACAACGTTGAGTCCATAAGACCTAAATATTAAAAAAAGCTACTTTTCTAAAAAAGAACCGCTGTTTTCCCGTCATCAAATTCGAACTTTTTGTTCTGGTCGAAAATGATAATTATGCCAGCCTAGCAGCGAAGCTGCTTAACCGCTGTCTGAGCTTTTTCTGCCACTAAGGTTAAAAACATGACTAGTTAAACCAATAAAATTAACCATTTTGTTTTCGAAAAGGCTTTCGTTTTATAATTTTGTATAGAGTATTCCTTGTTTCATTTATTACTCCTACAATGTAAACACATTGTAGGAGTAATAAATGAAACAAGGAATAACTTATATATAAGGAATGTAGGTGAATATTTTTTGGCATAATTAAAAAAAAAAAATGCAAACTGTCGCAGGGAAAACTGGAATTATTAGCTATTCCAGCTATTAAAGCTTGTTGAATTAAACATACTAGACGACAGGATAGTAAAAGCTCATTTTTGTATAATAAAACTCGATTGCGTGATTATACCACAAACATTGAACTTTTTAAAATATTCAACAATTCCACTTATTTCTTACATCTCGATCTATATGTTTGGTTGGTTGGGGCTTTATTGCGCTAGAGCTACACAAGGGCTATACTGCGCCAACAATATGTTTGGAATGGAGACCGTTATAACACAGATAAACCCGGACAGGATATTATCTAACGCTTAGGGTTGTACATAACAAAACTGAAAGAGATGAGATATTAATTCAAGTCTAAAATGAAAGTATAACAAAACATGAATATGTTTTGCAAATAGTTGTTGAAAGTGGAAAATATTCCCAGTCACAGTGAAATCTCCCCTCTCTAAACCTCTACTACCTATTTAACTCTGATTATTCAATTTTACAAGCCAGCTTACCTATCTAAATGATTGTTGGTAAAATTTAGGCATTAAACTTGTCCTAATATTACAATTCATTCTTTTTAAAGATTGATCTCAAGTATTATAAAAGAATGCTGGAAAATTCAATTATAGTTTTATAATAAATAATTTATTTAGATGTCAATATTTTCTTCTTCTTTTGCCATTCACTTTCCTAATCTTGTTCCCACTTACCATGTTAAAAAACTATTTTTCAAAAAGCATCTAACTTTAACTCTTACTTGATGTCCAAAATTATTTAAAAAAGCTTTAAAAAATTATCAATTTAGAAAAATACTCTATTTTTTTGAAATTCGATTTTTTGGGCCTTGTTTATAAAAAATCTATTTTCCGATCCCTTCTTGTATTAAACAAGTTGTAGGAGTAAAAATTGAAGTTAGAAATATCCTCTACAAAACTATGCTAGACACTTTTATAACAATCAGGTGTATCTTCACGGAACATAGCAGTCGCTTTTTTTTGCTTTTTTTTTATCCTAAATATAAATTTTTTTTTACCGTAAACATATTATAAATGTAAAATTATTATGAAACCAGCAGTTATGTTTCTGTTGCATACTATATTAGCAGTTAAAAAAATTATAAAGAAAGATATTTATTTTAACTAAGTCAAACTTAGGTCTCACTGTTACATGGGACATGGACTTGTCAGTGATTGTGAAAGTTAAGGGGAATTGGTACCATCTATACCGGTAAGTGTTAATTTTGCATATTTCATACACCTTTTTCTCAAAAAGTAATTAATATAAAAGCCTAATTTTGTTCAGTGCATTTAGCAGACACTTGTTATTCTACTGAAGTTAGCTTTAGATTGTAATTAATTTACTTTTTTTCTAAATAAATTTTTGTGAAAGTCATTCAAATTTGTAAAAAATCACAAGTTTTCATTTTGCCGAAATAAACCAAAACAAAAAATATTTTTGAAATTAAAAAAAAAAAAAAATCTTACTTCAGTATATACAGATACATAAAAGGAATATGTGGTAAAATGTTTAGGAATATAGTTTGTACAGTTTCTGAGAAAAAGGCACATAAATAATGAAAAATGTAGTTTTGAGAAAATCGAATTTAAAGAAAACTTTACTTATACAAATAGTTACAAATTTTGTCTTCAAAAAAATTATTGAAAATACTTCTAGTTGAGGTATGATTACAAATGAGGTATCCTTTTAAAGGGAAGATTTTAAATGTTGAATATTATACACAAAACAATTATTTATAAATTTTAGGGTACCAACTCCCCTTAATATTGTTATATTCCGCTATAACTTTTCTTCCTACCAATATTATTAACAATAAAAAATAACTACTGGATTCATCATAATTTTTGGATATCAATCTGATTACGAGTAGAAAAAAGAGGCAAAAGGTTCCGCGTAAATATCAGAAAATTGACTAAATATATTAATTAACATGTGCGCATTTAAAAAAAAAAAAAGAATTGAAACATTATTTCGGTGTTTTGGAATGCAAATAAATTTAACAAACAAAATTCTACTTAAAATTAAAAAACAAATTTTCTAAGTTTAAAAAAAAAAAAAAAAAAAAAAAAAAAATTACATTTTTTTGGTTGCATTTCAAGAAAAAATACATTAATTTCAATAAAAAATTTAAATTGATGTTTTATTAATTGAGAGTTATAAAGTTATTATTAATAAATGCTAACTTCTAGAAAGAAATATTAATAAATTCTTAAGCTAAAGTCTGAATAAGTGCCATGAAAATCTAATACACATTTTATTAAATATGCCAGAGAAAAATTTACCTTGTAGCATCCTTTAAAACATGGACATCAATGGATTTATACAGTTTTCCTTACCAGCCAATAATGTCTTTTTGCATTACTCGAACTAAATTTCAGTTATTTTATACTTTCCGATTAGTTTAAATTCATGATAAGTTGTTACAAGATGATTAATGGGACTTGGTACCCTTCAAACTTTTTTTATTATTATTATTATAATTTATGAATATTTGGAAGTATTACTAAGTAAAAACTAAATTGTATTTCAAAACAAAAGTTCACTTAGGGCTCAAAATTTTCAAAAAAAAATTTTAAAAATTCGTCAAATTTCAAATTCTTTCTTCTCTTTCATATTTCAAAATTTTTTTCCTGATTTAAAAAAAACTAAAAAAAATGTGCCTTGTAATATACTCTAACGTTATAGGCATCGGATTTAGAATAAGTAAACTAGTTTTCGAGAAAAAAGATAATTACTATACCTGTAAAAAAAAATATATAAAACGGGTATATATGTGAAAAATAGTAAAAAAAGTGTATTTTTCAACATTTAAATTTGTAAAAAACAGTTTTTATTTTATTCAAAACCTAGTTTTACCTAGTTTTGTCAAATAAATATTAAGAATGGTACAAAAAAATTTCAAGTCATTTCCTTAATATTTTCTGAAGTTTTAGCATTTTGAGTAAGGTGGAAATTTCAAAAATCACGAGCTGAGAAAAATGCGTTCGAAATATCGAATGAGTTATTGCAACAATGCTAATTTCTCCATAAAAATATTGTTTTTCTGTAATTACAGTTTTCGGAACAGCTCAATAACTTGTCAAAATAAGAAGGTTTCAAAGATTATAAACACTCGAAAAAAATAGAAAATTTCTATTTTTATTATTTTTTTATGAAAACAAGGGGTACCAAGTCCCCTTAAATTCTTTATCTTTCTAAAAATGTATACATTTTTCTAGGTTTCAAGAAAAGAGACTCCAATACGAAAGAATCATCATCATGTTTTAGGAAAAAGTATTTAAGATTTCATGCACATGATTTTGAAAGTAACTGAACTGTTGGAGAGAGAGAGAGAAAGGCACATTTATGTCAAGCGAGGTTTTTTTTTAGGCTTTAAGTGATATATTTTTTAAAAAAGAAGAGAAGATAATAAACATTACCGCAAGGCATTTCCAATTCAAATTTTTTAATCATGCCTAAGTATTTTAAATATGAAACGCTTTTCAAGGTTGTACAATAAAGGTACTCCAAAACGAAATACTTGCATTTTATTAAATGTTACGATATTTTCATACAAATAACATGCAGTTTGCTGGTTCTCGTTATGTGTTCTTCAACATTTGCACTGTAATACTCATCCAAATGTAAACGAGAACTATACGCCGAGGTGAATTGGAAAGCTCATTAAATATAACTAAATTAATGTTGATGTAAAACTTAAGCTCTAGACCTGTCCTTTCCAAAAATAAAAATAATAATTATTCAAATAGTTTCCATGCAATTAATTTGTGGTAATCCAGGCAAAATAGTTTACTCACACTGTTTATTTTATAGGGAGAATGCCAAGAGCACAATTAAACTTTCCATAAAGCCTAGGATTTAGTCTCTGAAAACTTATGACACTCAACCTATTAGAAGCTATACAAAGTTTCTCTATAAACTCAAACTCTTTTCAGTAAGCATATGCCTAAAAGGTGATCTTTAATTAAAGTGGTGCTTTTATCACAGTATTATACGTGCTCCTTTACTCTAAAAGGTTATTTGATTTTTCAAGACTCCAATCACAATAAAAGCCCTTAAGACGAAAGACATACCATTTCATTTCAGGATGCAACAAACATAAATTATTTATAAGGAAAGATACTCCCGAGTATCTGGAGGTCAGGAAGAGCATAGATTCCACTTCCCTTGACGACTTTTGAGACACAAAGTAAGCTTAGACATGTATCCAGAGAAAAGATTTATAGGGTAATTGCCTGCGCAACAATCACCGGGACCTTCCTAATCTTGGAAGACATCGGGGAAAGGGGAGCGTTTTCTTGAGGCCCAATCTCCTCAAAAATGCTTGAAGACAAATCGCCATTTCCAAATCAGGCAGTTCCAAATGAGCCGTATAATGCGGACTCTGGAGGAATACCCCACTGGAACCGGAAACCGGGAGCATCGACATGTCGTTTATTTCAGTGGTGCAACGATTTCCGTTTTCTTCAGGGTGGGAGTACGGTAGAAGGGGGGGTTTATTGGCATTTCAGAGAAGGGGGTGGTAAACTTTAAAAAGTTTAGTCATTCGTGTAATACTAGTTGTAGTGAGGCATTCGTATGCGAAGGGAATTGATCTGTGTTGAAGAGAGTGGTGTATATTTCATGTTGATTTTCAATCGGGAGAGTTCTTGGGAAATATGTAATCATCTTTGGATATCTCTGGGAAATGAAACCTTGTGGTATTTTGTTGGTTGATGAAGTGTTTTGTGTGTGTGGATTCATTTGTATGCCTCCTGCAAGCATGGACGCCGGCAGGGTTATTTTAAGCGGGTGCAACGTGCAAAACTAGAAGATTTGTATTCTAATCATTACTTCTTCAGAAATGTTTATTGCATTTTCTAATGGAAGGAAGGTTACAAGGAAATTTCACCCAATAACAGCCTGTAGTAACCACCAGATATTCATAAAAATGTTAAAAATCTTACCATTAAATTTATTTAGAAGTTTTATCTTGAATATTAAAACTTCAATTATGTTAATTTTCATTTTCTGAATATCGATGTGAGTTTATAATAAAATAATAAGCAAACTTATAAAAAAAAAAAAAAAAAAAAAAAAAAAAAAAAAACGTTAAGCATACTCTGTTAATCTATTTTAACGAAATGACAGTCTGTGCAATTCACCTGAGAAGAAATATAATACTAACCTTTAATTTTTCACAAATACTACTTTCATTTCACAACTGAAATATTTTTTCAATACAATCTTGTTTACGTATTTATTTTTTATATTGCTTATAAACCTAAGTTTGCCTTTTCCCTAATTTTATTATATTTTTTCACGAGTTTGTTGTTGTAAAGTTAATTTTAATTAAGTTTGACTTACTCGGGACATAATATGATGATAATTTGAAATTGTTTTTCAAAAATTGAAAGACTAGGATTATTTTCTTTCAATTGAGTATTGGGGATGTAACAGGCGCGCACCCAGGTTAGTGAGTTTTTATGGTCAGAAAGCCCCCCCCCCCCCTTCTCCAGGATCCCTCTGTTTCTTCAGGAATTCGTCAATTTGATTAAAGATCTGACCAAACGTACTTAGTATAACTTTTAAATGAACTTGGTACACCCTTTAATTTCGCAAAATATTATAAAAATATCGATTTTTTATTTTTTGTGCTTTTATAGTCTTTGAAACGTTTTCCTTATTTCGGCTAGTTTTTTAGCTTATTCGATGACTGCAATTGCATAAAAATTATACTTTTATGGATAATTTAGCATTGCTGCAATAGCTACTTCAATGTTTTAAACGCATTTTTCTAAGTTCGTTTTTTTTTTTTTTTTTTTTTTTTAATTTTCACCTTATTCAAAGTGCTAAAACTCCAGCAAATAAAATCAGTTGAAAATTTGTTTGTGTCATTCTAAAGATCTGACAAAAGTAAGCATTGATTTTTGAATAAAATATAAACTTTTTTTTACAAATTTAAATGTTAGAGAATATCCTTTTATTACGATTTGTTTGCCTATAGGTACAACATTAATTATTTTTCTTCAAAATAATTTTACTTATTCCAAATCCGATGCCCAAAAGTTTAGAGTATAGTATAGGTTTTTTTTTTTTTTTTTTTTTTTTTTTTTTTTTTTTTTTTTTTTTTTTTGAAGTGAGGACAAAATACTGAAAAAGGAAAAAGAAGATGGAATTTCAAATTACATAATTTTTTTTTCAAAAACTTAACATTTTGAAAATTTAGAGCACAACTTGATTTTTTTAATAAGATTTAGTTATTGCCTAGTAATACTCCCAAATATGTAAAAACTATAATTTTAATGACTTAAATTTAAAAAAAAAAAAAAAAAAAAAAAAATTTAAAAATAAAAAAAAATAGTTCTAAGGATACGAAGTCCCCTTGACCAAAGTTGATAAAATATATAAATGAACTCAGTATCCTAAAAAATAGAAAATAAAATGATTTTTAGATTTTTTATTCATGTTACTCTATGTATTCTTCCCTTTTCATTGATGTATTACTTTTGTTGTTACTCAAATTAGAAGTATGTTATATTTTCTTTTAAAAAAGGACTCGTTTTCTAGGAAAATATCCTTCCACGAAATAGCAACACAAGGGGAAAAAAAGTCGAACACGACACTAGAACCTTCTACCCAATCCCAGAACGTCATCCCTAACAACCCTTTCGTTTCAAATAGTACATACACATGCTCAAGAAACCCACTCACGCCGAAATGATTTCCGGTGAAGATGGCTGCCACTCCGCTAATGTAGAACTGTCACGACACCTCCACGAAAACTCTAAAACTTCCGAGAAAACACGATAAATAACACAAAGCGACGAAAACACATTTGGCGCTGATAGTGTAATAGACAGGAGTTGCCTGAATGGATGAAAAACAATCCTTCCTTTATATATTCAGTACGGGAAATGGAAACAGTGTTTTATAACAGAATTGTGAAAAAGGTGATTGATAGGTTAGGTAATCACTTTACGCACGCGTATAGAACATATACAAGTTCCATTTTCTAGTGAATTATTTTTCAGTTTCTCATTTCACGTTTGACTCGTAAAACTTTCTTAAAAATATAAATATATATATATGTTTATGTCACGGTAATTGAGGACTAGTAATGGAAAACGACCTAAGTCCAAAAAAAAATAATAATTTCAGGAGAGCCGAAAAATGATCGCATCTTGGCAATGTTTAAGTACATACGTCAGATTGAATCTGAACTATTGCTACTGGAGTTCGCACTTTGGGCATTCTCCATTTTTTTTAGTTTGGTCTTTTGGACATTTTTCTGTAAAAAAATATTTTTACCTAAGTCGTTTTCCATTTTTGGTCCTCAATTAATGAATAATCACCCGATGACTGGACTCACAGTGCACATACACAATGATTGTCTAGTATTCGAGACGTTGAACATCGACTGAAACGATCGAATCTTTGATATCAAAAAGGTTAACCATTCCGGTGACTGTGACAGAAGAGTCGTTTTGTCGGACTGGTAGTTCCCATTTTAAGACCTCCCAGAAAGCTTTTTCTCTTTGACACTAAGATTACTTTCTGTAGTCCTGCTTTGACGGTGCAGTTTGACCCCAGCGTTGCCTTTGCGCAAAATAAATTTTAAATACAACCAACCTGCTTTGGCAACGATGGGAGTCGCTGGGGTGAGAGTTATACACTTACACTGTTTGAAAAGTAAAAAAAAATTTAAGAAAAGTGGTAAAATTGAAACTATATATGGTATGGTTTCAAGGGAGAACGTCAGTCTGTCCCTGCCACGTAGACCTAATGCTTTGACAATTCAGCCACAATTTCTGCCAGAGTATTGCTATGAAGAATTTAAAATTTTATAACGGGCATAACATGAGGAATAAAAGTTCATTAAAAAGTTTGAATGGAAAATAACTACTATTTTTTTTTTTATTATACTTATTATTACACTTAGAAAGTTGAGCGAGCTAAAAATTACTTAAATAATAAAAAAACCACTAATTATTTCACCTTCAAATTTTTAGTGAACTCTTATTACTGAAGCTATACCTTTAATAAAATGGCATATGCTTCAAACCGATCAACTGGCAGCAAGTGTGACTAAAGAAGAAATAAAGCTCTAAGTCTACGGGGTAGGGAAAGAATGACGTTCCCGTCTAAACTACTAGCTTGACCAGAAAATTAGTGCTTTACCTCTTTAGTGAAGTCAATCTAACCATTCTCGAAACATCAAGGTTTGGACAAGAAATTTAGACACCTTGTAGAGCCTCTGCTAACAACCATGCATATGGCAACGCCATCTAGAGGCAGCTCCTAGTGGTGTTCGGTGACCATCCCAGTACTTTGTTTTTATAACTTAGACGTGTCAGAAAATCTCTAAGAAAACAGATATAGTAAGAGTAATAACCTTTACTGTTATATCAGTATATAAGTTTTGTCTTGGACTGGTAATGCAAAACTGACTTCTTGACAAATAACAAGTTGCAATGCAGTTTTTCCAGTGAAATTTTATTACATACATGAGCAGCAGTTTTAAATATTGGATGTGCATTCCAGATTTCTTTCTTGTAAACTTGAACCATAATTAATGATAGTATATTATTGTTTTATGTATTGTTATAACAGTTCTTTTTTTTTTACTATGTTAACTAGGTTTATATTTATTTTAATTTACCAATTTCAAATTTACTTATTCTCAAAAACTTGTTTAATTCTAAACATTGAGTTTCTTAACTTATTATTGTATAATAATAAAAACATTAATTCATTATCCTCTTTCTTGTTAGTTTGCTGGTTTCTATTAAAATATTTGCTACCGGAATATTTAAGTTATAAAATACATATAAACGTCTTCAAAGTATACTGAAAACATAATAAACTATTTCGTTTTAAATTCCTAAATTTATATTCAAACTACCTAAACCTGGAGGTTTTTCCGAACACTAACTTGATTAGAGGTCGGAAATATCGATCAAAATAAATATCGATACCGATATAATGTGTTTTTTTTTTTTTTTTTTTTTTTTTCAATTTTGCCAGAAAAAGGTTTTCGAGGCAAATTTCTACTTTTCATGATTGCTTTTTTGTAGGGTGACTACTTTTTCAACTGAAATCGACCTATTACAAAAAAAAACAAAGTTATATTTTTGCTTAATTGGTGCAGTGATTTTAATAAAAATTTAGATAATTTTCAAAAACTTTTAAGTGTATGGAAAATATTTAATATTGGTACCGTTTTAACTGTCTCTCAGCCAAGTTCAAACTTTAGTTTTGAAGTTTTTGGAAAGGGAATAAATAAAATCGAAAAAACACATGGAACTTACAAAACGATCAACAAAAAACTAAAAATGTTTGAAAATATCGATATATCGGTGACTTTTATCGATATTTTTAATATCGATATTTTTTTTAGAAATATCGATAAAAATATCGTCGTATCGATATATTGCCGACCTCTAAACTTGATTCTTCCTTTACTGCCTAAGTCATGCCTTACCAAGAGCCGTACCCTATCGCTGGTAGATTAAATTCAGGTATTACCTTTACTACCTTTGAACGAGAAAATATCCGAAATAGGTAATTCTCATCAAAGTTACTGAAACATGGTAATTTTATACAACATAGTCAGAAAAGTTTTAATAAGAAACATTCTTTACGTCTACGTTTGGACCCACATACATTGGTACAATGTAACTAAAACCTTCATCTTTTTAATAATAACCAGCGACGTACCCGGTTCGTTTCAATACACGATCTCGTCAATTCTCCCACGATCACTCTAGCGCTACTCCAATTAAACGCAAGAATTCCTGCGTATAACTTTGGACCCTAATTACCCGACTGGGTGTAATCGGACACAGCAAACGCTACTGCGACATATCGCAATACCTCCGACAAACTTTCTTGATGAACTACGGACTTAAATATCGCTCCACCATGCGAATACCTCTAGCTAAGTTCAGAGAATATTTTAGCAATATTTACTCATTAGAGGGCGCTCTAATATTCGGGAGAACGGGTATTAAAAGTGAATTTTTTTGGTTTCTTTAAAAATCACGTAATAAAGGATTTCGGTGTCTGGTTGCCAGGAAATTAATGAATGCAAAACTTTCCCTTGATTGGGGATAATATAAGTTAAAAGACGGTTTGGATGATCTTTTATTGTGCAAACTTGGGCGGAGACTTTGTTGGGTAAACATCTCTAGAGTAAGGGACATCATTAGTTCAGTAATTTAATCATTAACTTTTAAGGCAGAGAGGGGATATGTTTGCAAGGTTTTACATAGTTCAAATGAGCTGAATTTTGATGTTATCTTAATAAAGATCATTCATCCTGATAAAGAACATTAATTGTGGATACCCTGTATTTTGATATGTATTGCACATTTTGTAAGAAGTAAATTTTGAGAAGTGTAGTACTAGTTTAGTAATAGTGATCGAATCTAAACTCCTGCATCTGAGGCAACAGTCACTTAATGTGATGCATGTGTTTAGAGTATTGTTTGATGCTGAATTGAATGAAATGAACATCCAATAAAAAGTTATAATCATTTTTATAAACGATATTACTTGTAATAGTGCATGCACCTTGTTTCAATACTCATTCTTTATCCACTATGCTTTTGTTTACTTACTATTTCAATCATTCACTACTACTTATCCATTACTAACTGGTACTTTCTATTAAATTTTGGTTGTTTATTAACTTTTTCAATTCAGTTTTGGCTCATTACATGTACTTTTGTATTACATGTATTTTCGTATATTAAATAGACAAATATACTTCTATAACTTTTTATAGAATAGTTATAGTATCTTCTTACTTTTTTTCATTCAATTCAGCTTCAAAACATACTTCATGTTTTTTTTTCTTTTTTTTTTTTTTCTTTTTTTTTTCTTTTTTTTTTTTTCTTTTTTTGTGTTTAGCAAACTAAATAGTTTAATAACACGTATTATAACATAGTTAGATAGGATAAAATCGAAATTTGAAAATCTGGACGATAGTAGATTGCAAAATTGTTATGCGAATGAAGCATAATCCAAGTTACGCACTTGACTAAGCCAATATATTATCTTTTTCAAAGTTGATAAATAATTTATTTTTTTGCCATTGGATATTAAACAAGGGTGCTTATTATTTGAGTTTAAGATACTTTCATGAATCATAATAACTTTCCTTGAAAAATTCAAATTTAACTATTTTCATGATTTGTATTCGAAACTTCCTGTAAGTTTCAGAATTATTATTAAATAATTCCAAATGATTTCCGACAATACATGTTTCCAAATATGTTAATCGTAAAAATTATAATAAGCGAGAAGTGTCATATTTCATTTGGTTCCAAACCCCGCTTAAGTAAAAAAAAATTATTTTGCCTTAAACTTCAAAATAAATTTTTAAAAATCTAACTTTTTTGTTTGCAAGTGTTTGGACTAACTAAAAGGGCCAAATTTCATATTTATATATTATCTTCTCCCCGCTATAAGCAAGTGTAATGTTTCACACTTGAAGTGTTTCTTTAAAAGTTTCAATTTTGACCATGATGTACTAAACACCATAGAGATAATAAATTGACTTTTGTACCTTTTCTGGTTTACATTTAAATCATATACTTTAATTCCAATGCTTCATTTTTTACGGTATTTCATTTAGATACTTTTAATACTGTTCTCTATTATAGTGTAAGGTACTCTAAGCTGCTCTGAAGTCGGGAAATTTCGAATGTTAAAAAGGAAAATCATTGCTGTAATACGCATGCGTTCTATTGACGCAAGTGCGTGAAGTGTTCAGTACTTGTAAATTAGGATGCAAAATTATTGCACACATTTTCATATAAAATATTTATCTATAACTAAAAAGTGGTGATACTGACACAATGAAGCAAAACGTTTATTATGTTATTTTATTTTAAATTCGAGGATGCAAATTTCGTCATACTCATAGAATAAAAGTTGTAATTGAATTGAATTGGTTGCCAAAACGATTAAAAAAAAGCAAGATATATCATTCACCCTAGCAGACGAAAGTAAAAATGGAAAAAACAATTCTGTATTTGAAAATGTGTTTATAAATGGACAGTATTGTTCATCAAAACCCATATAGTTATATTTATCAAAACAGAAACAAACTTTAAAAAAATTTCATGGGCAACGCCATAATTAAAGCATTCTTGAAACAACATGCACAAGCGTGCCAAATGGGACACTAATCTTAGTTTATTTAGAAAACTCCGCTATCCACTAGATTTTACTATCACTCTAAATAACCGAAAATAACATTATATACAATATCATTTTTAAATAGGCTTACGTTATGAGTTATGTTAAGAATTAAAATGTTACTAAAAATTTACACTTAAGCAAACAATAAACTATTTTAGTAATTTTCCAATTCTAAATACAAAACAACTTAAGAACATTGCTTTAAAGCGTCATTGAATCTACGTACCTTAAAACCATTCTGTTAGGAAGAAAAATTTATGTTTAGATGAAAACGTGCTTTGCCTCGTATTATCAGAGGCTAAAATTACATATCCTAACATTTCGAAACTAAAAACAATCCCTATCAGACACATGAACACGTTCATAACTAAACATATCACCCCAAATTACTTCATTTTTCATTTCACGGTTTTGAGTAATAATAAAAGGAAACAAAAACTAATTTCGTTAGTATATAAACCACTTCAGGTATTCTGGGGGAAAAAATCTAAAGTGTTCTATAAGATACAATGAGGCGACACATTTTTTTGGTCTACAATTGAAAAGTAGAAATGGAAAACTATCAAAGTACCAGAAGAAAAAAAAATCAATTTTTTTTTTTTTTTTTACAGAAATATGCCCATATGACAAAGCTAAACAAAGTGCGAACTCCAGTGGCAATCGTTCAAATTCAATCTGGTACTTAGATGTAAGTGTTTTTCATTTTTCGGCTCTCCTGAAATATTTCTTTTTTGAAATTAGATCGTTTTCCATTTCTAGTCCTCAATTATGCTTCAACACAAAAGCACAATCTAAATAATAGAAGCGAATAATATATATTTATATCTTCCTTTTAGACCTTTTCAAGCCCCCTAACATTTTCAGAACAGATCTCAAACAACAAAAAGAAAAGGGGGGGGGGGGTTGTTTTCAGATTATCTGGCGCCATCAGCAACACTAGGGCTATAATGCGCCGAACATTCGTCATTTGACAAGCCAACATACATTTACAAAACCCATGCCTAACACGGGACTCGAACCCGCAACCTCGCGATCTAGAAGCTAGCACGCTAACCACTATACCGTTTGGTCGACAAAAAAAAAAGGGGGGGGGGGATCCCTTACAGACGGCAGCAATCTGTCGTCGTCTTTGTACAATACAAAGTGAATACAAATATAATCAAGTAAAAACTCAATTATTTCCCACATCATTCCCAAAAATTTAGAAGAAGAATGTAATACTAACAAAATAATTATATCAGGAAAAGCTGCACTCTAATCCTGGTGTAATTCTTGCTTTTCTGAAAGCTCACGAGTTCATGGACTTGATCTGATGCAGCTGTCAGTCAAGTGGGATAAGAAACAACAACAAATAACAGTATACAAAGTAGTTTAAATTTGTAAAATTTTCAGAAATTGCTAACTAGAAAGTGGTTTGGCCTACATCATGGCTGTAAGGTTAGCGTACTGACTTCACATGTTACAATTAACTGCGACTGTAGCGCCACCGATTTGTTTGCAACTGTAACTGAAAATAATTTCATGTTCAAAATTCGTTCTTGTAAATAAACGTGGTTATGTTCGTCTTACTAGTAGTTTGATCATCTACGTTAATATGATAATTATCTAGTTATTTTTAGAAATTCAAAAAATTATCCAGCCCGCCCGACGTCGGAATCGAGAAGAAATAGAAACATCGCCCGGAATAAAGGTAGGCTGCCTTTATAATACCTTTTGAGCGATAATCACATGCTAAAAGCCGGGTTCGGAATCCGAGTTAGGCATGGATGTTCGCTGTGGGTTGGAATCCACGTTAAGCTGTAGGTTCCGGCCTGATTAGTCGGCATTGTGTGTAAAAATAGATCTTTGAGCGTACCAACCAACCGGCAGTGGATCATCTTATACTGCCCTCTATTAACGCGTTAATGATTTTCAAAACTTATACTTTGATTATGCTTTTAAACTTATGACTTCAAACTTTTCTTTCTGTAAGTTTTAGGATTAAGGAAGAACGTCAAGTAATTTCAGATAGCATATTATTTCTGTATATATTTATCGTAAAAATTTGGTTAATCAAGATATGTTATATTTCATTTCCGTTTTTCGAAACTCCCAAACTACTTATGTTGAAGATTTCACTGCTGTAACCTTATATGAAGTCGCTTTGTAAAACAATTAATTTGAATAAATTAAAATTTTAACATTATGTTATTCAAAAGTCCAAAACAAAACAAAAAAAAAATAAAAAAAAAATGTCACAGTTGTAGCTCTTGCAAAAAAAAAAAAAAAAAAGAAATAATAATAATAATAATTAAAAATAGTAACTAAATTTTTTATCATTTTGTATGTTAAAGGTACTCTTAGAAGGCCTACACTACTTATATTTAAAATTTCAAAACTATATTCCTATTTTAGGTAGCTTTCTACAGAACCGTAGACAGACACATAGCTCTTTTTTTTTCTTTTTTTTTTATAGAAGCAAGATGCCTTTCCATTATGGATGGATGACAGTCATGCAAATACAATATATATCCCAACAAGTTATAATGAATTTCAGCAAGCATAATTTTATAGCATTTTCTCAAAAAAAAGATTAGTGGAGGAAACAATGACATACCTTTAAAATTTAATTTTTGTTATTTAAATTTTTAATTCAGTGTTTTCCTTTTTTTTTTTTCTCAAAGCATAACGTTATAAGTCAAAGGATTTTAAAATTACCAAAATGTGTGAGAAAACGAAAAATACAACTCTTTTTCTACCTGACGATTACGGGTTTACAAACCATGAAATTTAAAAAAAAAAAAAAAAAATATTAAGAAAATAAAAGTTGTGACTAAGCTATCTCGTGCCTGTGTTGGAATATTAAAAACACTCTTTCCTAGTTGCTATGCACTTATAAGTTTTTACTTGTTAACTTGTTATAAAAACTTGTTAACTTGGGTTAAAATCTAACAAATTATTTTGCTCATACATGAATTATTAAACATCGTATATTCAGTTAATTGAAAAGATATTTTCTCATTTTAAAGTTTAAAAGAAATATTTTTTTAAATTTTCAATGTTTTTCAAATATGCGGAGATTTATTGCAAGATAAATTTTCTGCGTTTGGAACTTTGTGAAAAATACACTAGAGTATTTTTTCTAATTCGTAATAAATTTTATGAGAATTATTATTTAAAAATATATTATGCATTTCTTTTAAAAATATTCGTCGGCAAATTTTTATTTTTAAAATTATGCACTGTAAACATCGTATGATTGTTTCCGCTAATTAATGTAATTTTAAATTTTAAATCTAAATTATAGTTATTTTTTTCTTTTATCTTTTTAAACTTTAATCTATTAATAGTTAACAGTTTATTGTGGGTTTGGAAGCATTAAACTTGTTACAGGTGGTATTTTAAGGGTCTCAGTGCCCTCTATACCCTAAATGTTAAATTGCCTATTTTTGATGCAACATTTCTTGAAAAGCTTTTAAAAAATCAGTTTGATTTTTTTATAAGCTAAATAGTTCTGATGTCCTGATTTTGTGTACTGAGAGTACAGTTTGGTGATTTTTTTTTTTTTTTTTTTTTTTTGATTCGGTATTTTAAGAATTATTTATGAATATAAAAGAAGATTTTTAACCTCAGGTTAATTGGTAATTTATGTAATACAATTTCATAAAAGAAACTAATATTGCAGGGTGGTCACAAATAACTTGGCCAATATATGGACCTCTAGCGGCCGATTCCGACTTTTCTACTGCCTAAAATCAAGACATGTTTTCTAATGTTGAAGCAGTAGAGAAGAAGTTTAAAACTAAAATTATTAATTTCCAAAAATCGCATTTAAAGTTACTTTATCAAAGCTTTATATTGAACATTTACTACCGAGTAATGATATTGATTGGTTGGTTGTATTCAGATTATCTGGCGCCGTCAGCAACACGAGGGCTATAATGCGCCGAAACATTTGTCATTAGACAAGCCAACATACAATTACAAACACACATGCCTAACACGGGACTCGAACCCGCAACCTCGCGGTCTAGAAGCCAGCACACTAACCTCTATACCGTTTGATCGGCATTAATGATATTGAATTCTAGTCAATAGAATGAGAATAAATAAAATGATTTTTTTTTTTTTTTTTTTTTTTTACTTATCATTAATTATACTTCAAAATGTAGAGAAAATAAATAACATTTAAGGACTTTGAAAAATTAGTTTTATACTTTATATTCAAATGTGTATACAAATACCATATTAGGATTTTCAATCAGAAGTATATATATATATATAATAATAATATACTTAGTATACTTATATAATAATAATAATATACTTAGTATACTTATATAATAATAATAATAATAATAATAATAATCCTATGTCAAATATTCAAATTTATTTCAATGATTTCAAAATGCTAGAACTATTTTATGAAATTTTAAATAGACTACTCGGCTATGCATGGGATATACAATATTTTTTAGTTTATATCATAGTAATGGTACATACAATCCAGGGTTCCAATTTAAAAAAAAATTCGTTCAAAAGTTAAGGTTTCTCGTTGCAAGATAATGAACCGTTCCCTCTTGCTTAGTACGTAATCAAAAATACTATTTTATTTACGAACACTGTATGTTGATATTTGTTGTTTAAACTTAGTTTTAAACAACATATTTAATATACAAAAAAGTACTCTGTAAGTTTAAACATTTTATATTAACAAAAACCTAAACGGTAAACTACATTTAAAAATGCATTGAAATTATTCTTGGATGTTAAGAAACGTTTTATTTTTTGCTTAACAATATCTTACAAAAGAAAGGTTTTCGTAGTATTTTTGCATCACTCTACCAAAAAACGCAAAATTCAATTGACCAAACCACAGTTAATGATGTATATGATCATTCAATATGCAATTATATTTATTAAGAGGTAATGTTAATTCTTTTTCTTTTTTTCTGACTCGTCAGAGAGCACTGCGGTTTCTCTCAAAATCTAATTTACTGGCGATAAAAAAGAGAGAGAGAGATGTTTCTACTTCTAGTGGTCTGAAACAACTTCTTCAGATACGCAAAAAAAGTAGATGAAATCCAGAAAGAAGATGAATAATAATCAGTTTTCAATTCTGTCTAATTTTAAACTAATTAGAAGTTAATTAATTGATTACTATGGCACAAAGGGAATCACTTCTCCCTGTTATTCTTATCTCTTCTAAAAAAAAAATCTTTAACTGATTATAAGTAATGAGCTATTTATTAGTAATGAGCGCAATCATTTTAAATCACTCTGCACAGTTGAGTTTAGGAGGTATTGTAACATACTCATAGCAGAGTCAAATATTATCCAAATTAGAAAAAAAATATTAATCAAATGCAATGTACATAATACGATTATAAATGTTAAAGACTAGGTTCCAAAAAGTTTTAAGTCCGGTATGCTTTTATTTTGATAAAGTTCCAGAGTCTTCAAGCTCTTTACTTCAAGCTCTTTCTATCGTCATCAAGTCATTCAAACCATGATTTCTAAAGACTAGCAAGTTCGCCTTACTGCTGCAATTCATCCATACATTTTCCCATTCAAAACCCAAGTTGTCACTTGCTCAACTTAATGAATTGAAATAGAACATATATCCCGACAGACTGCATTTCCAAAAGACGCCATTAATCTACAATTGAAAGATCCCAACAATAAAATTCCCTCATTCTGCATAAAATTTTTAGAATTTTGATGAATTGCAACCGGATGGAGACACGGAGTTCCGGATTCTTGGAAAACCTGGATTAGGATTCGTCAGGACAGCATAATTAATAACTAAGTTCTAATCTTTCTATGTCTTAACATTAGTTGGTGATTAATGCTTTTATTTTATTTAAGCATCAGTAATTATTAATTAGAAGGCTCATATGAATACGTTAGAAATATTTTCGCGTATGATGTATTGCTCCTCAAAGCTCAGTATTATGCAAGAGATTGCTTTGGTTAAGGTTTTGCTGATATGCAAAACCCTTTTCTGAATTGAATTTCTTACTAATGATTGTTTTGGGTAAAGAAAGTGTAAGTATTAATCAAGGAACACGAGGTGCATGCATTTCCCAGCTCAAGACAACTAAATGAGATATTTTGTGATTTATTAACGAGTTTATTTTTTCTTGCCTGTTAATAAAGGCTATAAATGAGTTTGAATAAGGGCTTTTTCAAATCTAAGACTGAGATGACTGAAATGTATGTGGAGAGTTAAGCGATTTCAATTTTTTTCAATTTATCTTCGAATGGGAGCTGTATTGTATAAATTTTAAGTTGACTATTGAATTTTATTCTGCTATTGAAACATATTTCAGTTTTGTCTAACACAAACGTTTATTTTATATGCCAGTAAGTTAAAATGTTTTAGTAAAATTTATGAAAACTTTTTAAATTTTGCCTTAAATGAATAACAAAAACAAAAGCCTTAAATGAATAACAACACGTCAGAATAACACTTTCTGACGTGAAGAATAATGCTGAAAATAGGTTTGCAAGGAAATTCAATAAATTCGTATGAGTTTGTAAAGTATAGAAAATATAGTCATAGACTATTTTAACAAAAATATTTAACGTTTAATTGAATAATATTTGCTTATTATTTGAACAACAATCTGTTTAAATTGTTGATAACGACAAAGGCAATACAAAATACAAAAAAGAAAAGATATGTATAAATTTTAACACTACCAATATACAAAATTCTGTAAATTGTTTTGCAGTTTGGTGTCAGAAATATTTTTGCATTCGTTTATGTTATGCCTGCTTTTTTTTTTTTTTTTTTTTTTGTGTAAAACATCAATGCAACCTTTCTTTAGCTCCATGAATAAGTAATCAATTCACAGAAATGTTGCGTATTGGAACAAGAGATTTTCCAAAAAATATTGTTAACTTCATAAATAACAATCGATTTATAGTGAGAAATATTTAAATATTATAATTCAGCATATCAAGCAAGTTGAGCAAATTGTTATCAAGCATATTTGCAGCTTATTTATAAAGACAAAAAAGTGTATGTGTACAAAGTGGGAGATAGTATAGCGCAAATGTTACGCGAGAGCGGGATATCGTTTTAAATCGAGATTTGCATCATTGCGCAGTTTGCGAGCATAAAGACTTCCAGAAGGTATTTCAAGGGAAATCCGCCCCTCACTCTTGATTAGAATACGAGAAAACTCGTAAAACGACCAACAGGAGTCTCAATTCTTAACAAATGTAGTTTTTGACTTTTGTACATTTTGTGATTACTGAATTTCATTCAAAGGTTATCTCCAAATCATTTATAGTTGAAATACAGGGAAAAGAAACGCATCAAAACAACGTTTCAGAGACCGTTCAAATATATTTGAACATTTCAGAGCATCAGAAAAGTGATTAAAATTTTTTCTAATGAATCCTTTGTACCACTTGGCAGTTTTTAAAACTCCGAAACATTACATTCAAATAACTGCTTTTGTTATTATGTCAGGAAAGTAGCTCCAATTGTATTATTATCAAGCATTTCTTTTCACTTATTTAATAAAGGCAGCTTGATTACGATTCTCCCGGTGAGTTTTTGAAAAAGATCAGGAAGTTAGTTCGTGGGATCCTATTTGTTCCTGGCTTTTTTAATACCAGCATTCAAACACAGATACATTTGTTTTTGAAATTTTAAAAGTTTGATTGCAGGTTGTGAATTTTGCGAGTCCTTTGTTTTTTATGTAGTTGCACTAAACTTGGATAGAATGGTTATTCATATTCAAAATAAAGAACAATGCGACCGGATGTTATAATAGGAACCTATGTGTAAAAAGAAAGGGGGGTGGTTCAAAGATAGTTTGTTTTAATACTAGATTTACCAGACCAGTCATTTTAACTGGTAGTGCAATTTTAATTAAAAATTCCTACTGCATGTAACATTTGTCTTCAAAATGATATTATAACTTTTGTAGCTGTAAGTAGGGAATACATTTTATGAACTTAATGTTACTTTATATATATTCGTGATAAATATATTTTTTGTTATTGACACTTATACCAGTACCAGTCAAAATGGCTGGTGCATGTTTCTATGATGAAATTCTGCGATGAAATGACATTGGGGCAGCTATAACAGTTGATGGGTACTGCAATGTTTTATCGGCACAGAAATAATATTTCGGGAAAATCATGAGACCGATGCAGTACATAAAGCGGCCCATGCGTCTTTCGTTCGTTCCGTTATCGGCATTGAGCCGATTACGGCGATTACGCGCAGTATTTATTTAGGACAGGAGCCCAGTCTATAAATCCCCCCATTTATCTATTACAATTAATATTGTTCAATTTTTTTTGTCATTTTTGAAGAGTGAAGAAAGACTGGAAGCCTCAATAGGGATTTTTTCTTTTACACCAGTCATTCTGGCTGGTTTTGGTAGAAAAAGGCATATTTAAATAATTAGTAAATCTAGTGTTAAATTAGAAATTTGCTATACATTGAATTTAATTAATAATTTTTATATATGCACGTTTCTCTTATAAATATTGGTGCTTAAGTTTACTTTTTTTTTTAAAAATCTTAAAATTGTGTTTAATGAATATGTATCTCAAAGGAGTTGATTAGTTAAAGATCATTAATTTATGATTTCATAATAAATCAACGTACTAAAGTGAAGTTATTTTTATTCTCAACCTTCAAAACGTTCACAATTATATAAAAATAAGGATTTATAGTTAGAATAAATTCTTATTATTTAGATACAGTTTTAATTTTAACCAATTCGAAAAATGTCTATCAGTCGTTGTATTTTATAAAAAGATCATTAAATTTAATATGCCTTATTTTTTCCTAGTGATCTTTCTTCTTATATTGAATATTGGTAAGTTATTATTCTTTGAAGTGATTGATTCATCTTCCACTTCTAATGATATGACCAAAAACGCTTTATTCCTATTTCATTATAAAAGCAAAGTAAGTGGACGTAACTGTGATGATAATTCTTACTAAGTATTACAAACATCTAAACACTAAACAAATGCAAAGTTAAACATAAACCGTCTATCCAGGATATATTGTATTTACCTCCCTAAATAAGACAACATTCTATTTCTTATCTTCTTATATTTTAAATTCCTATTTTTACTTATACTCTCAATATCTTACCATAAAAAAAAATGAAACCAAAGCAATTTTTTAACGTTTTATAAATGTTATCAAAATGTAACAACTTTCAACCATCAGTAAACTCAAACTATTCTATTAGAACTAAACATTTCTCAAACTGAAAGAAAGCTTCACACCTAGACCACCCCTGCCCTATCCGATGCCACCACAAATTATTAAATATCACTCTAAAAATCATCTTGGGACATCAACCAAAGTTCAGCAATACCACGCATGGCAACACTCTAAGAACCTCAAACCACGACAAAAATTCGAACGAAACGCACTTCAAAACCATCGTACCTAATTTGAATTCGAGAAGATGGGACGTAAAATATCTCTAAAAGTTTCCCCATGTTTGCAAAGCACTTCAACTTCTATCTACAAGATGTATCTACCTCTTCGATTCATGACGTGATAAAGCCGTCCAATCGTAGATCAGCATTTCCTGGAGATCGTCGAGTTGATGGCGGATGAAAATGCATTTTAAAAGTACCTCAAAATTCTGAAGGGAAAAAAAATCTAAATATTGAAGTAACAGGGCATGTGTTGTTTGAATGCAAATATTCTGAATCAAATCAATGATAGGCGGAAGTATGGTGGGTTTATATAAGATGGGTTACTTCGATTAAGAGTTTTGAATTATGGGTGTTGCCTTTGAAAAGTACTTTGAAGTGGAAGGCCTTGAGATTAAATATTTTAGAAGGATGGATGGTTTAAGATGTGCCCGATTTGAGATTTCGGAGGTTTAAAAGCTGAAAATGTGTAGAGTTGTAATCGTATTAAATTTGATAA
This sequence comes from Linyphia triangularis, assembly GCA_963978545.1. Classification (NCBI taxonomy): domain Eukaryota; kingdom Metazoa; phylum Arthropoda; class Arachnida; order Araneae; family Linyphiidae; genus Linyphia; species Linyphia triangularis. The sequence goes on from OZ021730.1 coordinate 37,031,617, forward strand.
TATTGATACAATGATACGGAATGTTTCAGGTTAATGGAAAATTAAAGGCGTGGTGACCAAAATGCCTGCTTTGTAAGAAATATGTTTAAAGACTGATGCATCTGATATTTCTTAAATAAAGTTCTTAGTTTTTATAAATATTTTTTAACATAATATTTAATTCAAAAAACATTTCCTCCTTTATTCTTTTGACGTAAACTTTCTGGTACAATCTACTTTCGAAACGTATTCTTGAATACACTTTTTATGTTTCATGATTTCTTTCAAAATTATTTTGCTTGATGATATATTCTGGTTTGATGAAATTATTTTCGATACTTAGTGTCCTAATGTGCACCTAAGTATCAAACGTACGTTAGTACAATACGCAAAAAAAAAAAAAAAAAAAAAAAAAAAAAATCTGAACGGTGGCTATATCTTGCATTCTAACTGATGAAACAACAAAAATCAAGTACCGTTGTAAATTATGAAAGGTCTTAATTAATTCAATATAATTTTTTTTATCATGAGGGATCATCTACATATTAAAACCAAATCAAAATTTTAAAAGTTCAATGAATATCCCATAATATCATATCATAATTTTAGACTTAGAATCCAAAAAACGTCTAAATACCAAATTTCATAATTTTTCAATGAGTGATTAGTAAGTTAAATGATGTCAAAAAATTATAAATTAATGTTGAAAAGAAAATTCGATTTTTTTGGCGAAAAATTCTATGAAATTAATATATTTTAGAAATTTTATTTCAAATGATAGTTGTTTAAGGCCAAACATAAATAACATGCAACTTTTGTATTAAACAGTTTTTTAATAATTAATTAATAAAACAAGTTTCAAATTTATTTAAATAGAAACATACAATTTTTTGTGATTCCATTAGAATTATCATGGTCGAGAACCCCTCCAGAATTTTTTTCATTCCATTTTGACTTTTGGTTCTCTATATTTTAGCAAAAATGTAAAAAAGTTTACTTAAGGGACCACGCAATAGATTACGTCTTGAAGCATGCAAAACGTTCGATTCTTCCTCGTGAAAAAAAAAAAAAAATTACCCTCAAGAGCTTCCAAAACATTTTTGCTCATAAGTGATGTGTTTCTCAACATAATGAACTGAAATTTGGTAACTAGGGTAAATATTCTAAATCGAATGAAAACGTATAAAATAGGGGTTCGTATTGAAATTTTTAAAGATACAGTTAAATTTATTTAGTATGCAACTTCCTAAGAAAAAAATGTGCATCAGACATTTAGAAAATCATAAGCAAAACATTTTGGTGCAAACCACAAGATTCTACTATAATTAGAACCGAAGATATAGCCATCGTTCGGATTTTTTTTTTTTTGGGGGGGGGGGGGTAACGTACCTAATGTGTAATGGGTGCTTTGTACCTAATATGCCCAATAGGAGTATAAACAGATATGTACTAAAATATTTTTGACTTTTTGTCTCATATTATAACTTTTCTAAAGTAAGAAGTGCTTGTGTGTGAGTGAGCAATACAAGAACAACAGATCTATAAGAGATTGACTCAAATAATCAAGTAAATAACAAGATTATTTCAAAGCACTATTATTAAAAAGAAAGTTATTAATTAACATCGAAACAGTTTAAGTATTTCTTCACAGATTTATTCACCTCGAAAAGTATTTAGAATATTAAGGTATACATATACAATTGAGATGATTTTCTTTAATTTTTAGGTAATAACTTCAAACTTTTTGGCAGTATATCAGTATTAAAATTGATGCATTTATATATATAAACTTTTTTTTCCGTCAATTTTTTTAATCAGCTAATTGGAATTAAAGTGACTAATTAGGATGTTATTAGAACACTCATAAATAAACTTGTAATTAACTTAGAGGTAAGATTTTTACTGCAAATAAAATATATTATATTGACGTATGTTCTTATGGAGAATTTTGAATTTGACTGCAATATTTCTTTAATTATAAATTTTTAAATAAAAAGTTTAAAAAAATACATAATTTTTAACAAAAAATTAAGATTAAAATATTCATAAAAAATTTGTTTATGACAATATATGTAAGATTCTTCATAGAAAACATATTCACAACTTATGTCTTCAGAACAAAATTATAATTTTGTAAATCGGACAATTTATTATGAAGTTATGACAGTTGGCGTAAAGTCATATAACACCAAAATGTCATTCTTCAGAAAACGCGTTTAAAGTTTACTACATTAATGAACGTGATGCAAAACAGGTTCACAAAACCCACTGTAATTTAAAAAGTAAATTGAGTTTGAGAAAGAAAATGGTATTATTTTAAAGGTAATGAATTCGGGAATATTTTAAAACAGAAATGCAGACTTGAGTCAAATTTTGAAATTCCTAATGTATATGTATACCTTAAACAATATAATCAAAATATGTAAATCATGAACATTTTGCATTAAGTTTCAATATCCTATTATTGTCTCCTTGACATGTTATCATCCTGTGCCAGAATACAATGTTTAATAAAAACTGTATAATATGCTACAAAATACCTATCCTACCATGAAAAATAAAACAGTCTAACATTTAAGATATTCCACTCAAACTAATTATCATGAGACACTCTACTCTTAATGACATTAATAAGGAAATTTTGCATAATAAGAGGGAACGTTAATGTGTCCTAGCCACATAGATCTAATACGTTATACACAATTTCTTCCAGAGTATTGCTATAAAGCATATGAAATATTCTAATAGGCATAACACCAGTGATAAACATTCATTAAAAAACTGAAGGCAAAAACTAGTAGATTTGTATTATTATTAATTATTCAAGTAATTATACCCAGGTATCACAGCGCAATCGGCTGGACGGGGGGTTCTGGGTTTGGTTTGTACGCTCAACGACCTAGCTTTATGCACAATGACGGTTGATCAGGCCGGGACCTACAGCTTAACGTGGATTCTTAACCACAACAAACATCCATGCCTAACCCGGGACCTCAGTACTTAGCAAAATAAGAGGAACTAAAATTTGTCACAAAAGTCCTCATAGGGAATGGCTAGTGTCGAACGAATATAGTTCAGTTGGATTACTAATCCCAAATAATTTTCTATTAAAAATTTAAAATGTTATAAAAAAAAAAACTACTGGTGAATTTTTCTTCAAATTTTTTACGTACCTAACGTTGTTGATATTATGCATGTTATAAAATTTCATATGAGGAAGGGACAGACAAACGGTCCCTGTTAAATTAAGACTGATACATTAAGACTGTGAAGAAGGAAAAATTCGCTCAAATATAAAAATTAAACAATTGCCTTCACGTTAATATATTAAATAGCAGCAAGAACAGAAGAATTTTAAATGGTAAGTCGATCAGGATTATTATTGCTTAAAAGTAATTGATGATCTTTATGCCAATGACCCTTCTCCCAAGGTGCCAAAATTAATCTTGGAGTACATTTCTGTACGTAACGCCTTCAAAGAGATAATGAACTTAGACATCCTGCACCGTCATCACGTTCTCTCCAGCAAATAAAATTCAATTGCAGCATAAGTCCAAGAGGGAGCAAAGTCCACAAGAACATAGCCTTCATTTACACGTACCATCTCCACTTAGTTCTAGTGGACCCCGCCAAATGACATTATAAAGTGAAATATTGCCCAAATGAGGGGGTCCACAAGAGGAACAATTACATAACCGCTTTGTGCCTCCATTAGGCACAGAATTTTATTTCCCTATTGGGAGGGGGAGTTATTTCCGCTGCCCCGCTGAATGTGAACTCTTGGTTCGAATTAGCCACGGTAATAACGTGGCCATTACTTTTGGTAGAACTGTCTTCTGCTTGTCGTAAATCAGACGCCCTGGTTATTGACTGTGTGAAGGGGACAAGGTGGACGACTACAAAGAATAGTTAAAGTTTATGCAAGAATAATTAAACTCTGGTTTAAGAAATGAAAATCCTTGAAGTATTTTAAAACTTACTGGTGCTTGATTGAATTCAAGAATAAATAATAACTGGATATGAAGAGAACAAGTTAGACAACTGAAATTGTAACAATAAGTCATTTAGATCATATATAAATTCTGTAGTGCTTGCTTGAGGGGTTGGCCATTACTACTTCATCTCAGGTGGTTCCCAGTGGGGAATAAGAAAATAAAAAGAGAATAAGGCGCTGAGCGCTTGCCAGAGTACAGAACAAGTAGGGGGTGGGGAGCAGGCTAAGCAGATGCTCGTACTAAAGAAAGGTACATGGAACACATAAGAGGATATGGCATGTTTGTCAAAGCTGTGAAAATAAATTAAATTTTTAAAATACACAATAAGGTATTGTAGCGTTTAACAACACAAATTATTATACTATTTTAAAATTTACTGGTGCCTAACTTAATTTAAATTTAAATGCTTAATAAAGGTTTCAAATCAAACCTTTATTCAAAAAAAGTATTTAGTATAAGCATCCTCAAAATACAAAAATAAACAACGGATTATTGCAAAATTAGAATCGTTAGTCTTTTTCAAAAAGTAATGCAGCTGAAGTAATCGATTGCCAGCAATATCCGATGAATTCCAGACTAACGTGTTAGGAAAAGTAATATACAATTGCAAAACAAGCGATTTATCTTTATTTTCCTAAGTCATAGCCATTAGAACGATAAAGGTATCGGACAGGTAAGCAAAAAAAGAAAATGTTTTTTGCCGGGATCAACACTGACACTTCTCACACAAGTCACGTGATCTAATTTTGAATTGGGATTTTTGTATATTTGACCTGAAACTGTACAGAGGGTTACTACTCTGGCATAACATGATCCTACAAGAGATGATTAATTTGATTATAGGAAGTTTTAGATGACCATAATAGCCTTAATCTTAAGTTTCCTATCTCATAAGAGGATTCTGCGGCAGCAATAACAATAAGTTCTAGGAATTTCTCTTCAAATGCTTGGATACCAAATCTCAATTCTTTCACTTGATTTGAATGTGGAATGTTTATCTCATACATTTCTCGTTTGTTATGGCAATGTTCCGCTGATAAGGTGTATATGTGTTTGTACTAAAGTCTCCATTTATTTTTCCTACTCTATGATCTGGACTCTTTTTAAAATAATACAATTATTTTATTGCGGAATTGCAGAACTTGATAATTAACTATTTACTTGAAAAACCCTCGATTTGAAAAATTATAATGCGAATAAAATGTAAATAGAGATCGTAAGAAAATTTATCCATATTGTTACGAATTTCTGTATATTTGTAAATATTTCGTAGTATTAATTATGTAAAAAAAATAAGTACATTTCGCATTAAGCAGTGGAAGAGTTTGTTTTTACTTCACTTTCCTGCAATGCGTCTCTTAATGCTCGAAAACGAGTTTGTCAGGGATAATGCTGGAAAACTAGCTTTACAGGGAGAAGGCCATTTACCATTATGGTCAATGGGAATCTCGGTCCCTTGGCGAGATAGAGTCAAGTTGGTGACGGTTTTGGCGATTACTTTCGGTCCCCATGTACCTACCTGTACAACAGGGCTTTTTGACTGCAATCTGGAAAATTCTCAAAATTTCTATCTCTAGAAGATTCGCGAGGGATTAGCTTTCCTATATAAGGCCAAGGGAGCGGGTGATCGAGTGAGATAGTTAGTTGTCTCTCAGCGAGCATTCAGTGTAGTTAAAAAGTGAACTGTATTACATTGTCTTTTGCGTCGATTTTAGCAGTTGCGTATCTAGTTTTTAACTGCTGTTTGTGCTCCATTGTTGTGTAAAGGGCTGTATTGAGTCTATTAGAACGGAAAGTTCTGGAGATGTAAAAGAATCTGCGAAGAGTTATATCGGAATAAATTTCTTCAAGTTTTAATCTACTGCTTTGGCTTCAAGTCTTTCGAACGCAACCACGTAACAATATATTTAGTTTCTTTAATGTCTTGATTTATGGAGAGAAAAATAGTTTTCTAGCTGTTTACAATAATCTTTAAACATGTTGGACAATCCACAAATTTGTTGAAGTAGATTTAGCTAGTTTTGTAATTGGGATACCCCCGATTAGAATAGAAAGTGGATAAAATATTGTGCGTTTTCAGAAATTCAATGAGAAACACCCTAAATCGATTTCAAATACTTTTATATTTATATCTTTTTAGCTTATTATTGGGTCATTCCATGTCAAATCAACACAGCTCCCAACCCGACCCCTTTAAAATTTCATAAAATTTCGTTCACTTATTAGATTCATAGAGAAAAGAAAAAATGCCAAATATTAGGTTTGAGTCTCGTTTGGTTTCCAAAATATAGAGTTTCAAAAATGGACCAAAAGTGCAAAATTTCGTATTTCTTACTTTACAAATTTGGGTATAATTTTTATATAATTTTTATATATTGGGTATATATTATCCTAAAATATTGACTTTGGTGTCAAAAGAAAGAAATTTGATCTTTCTAATGATGTATTACTTACGTGCATTTTTGTAAATTTTCATTTTAAGGTCACACAATTTGACCTTTGACCTTGAATATCTAAAAAAAAAAAATGGTATTTTTATTTTTTTCAAAAAAATATATATTATTCTTGCATCAATTCTCTACACAAATATATATTTCTCTCATTTTGGGACTGCAATGGGATGCCAATTTATAAATTTCAATCGTAACTGTAGTCCTACTCTTATCCTACAAATACTGTTTATATGTAAATAGCTTTTCCTTTTAAAATCTCTTTATATACATGTAATGCAAATAAAACTTTAACCTTAACTATTAGCTAAATATTATAATTATTTATCTTTGATTTGTAATAACTTTTTAACTTTAAGAGCCAAAACTAATTGCTTACTTATACATTAAAAAAATTGCATTTTTCAGCATTGTATTAAGTATGCAAACATCGTTTGCTATAAAATTAAAAAACATGGCATAGATAATTGGTAATAATGAGCTTTTGAGATAATTATTTAAAAGGAATGTTGTATGCAATCAGAAACATTTGTTCATACAAATTATTTGGAAAAAAATCATATTTTGAAATTAGAAAACAGAAATACTTAAAATTTTTCTATTGATACATTATCTTTAAACTATTGTTGAAATTAATTTATCAGATGCATAAGTAACTTCCTTACATATGTAACTTCTATTAATTATTGTGACTCTTTTTCACTTGATTCATTCCATGTGTAACTATTGATTTTATAATTTCTTTTTCTGTTTGACTTTTTTTTTCGACCATGGAATTAGAATACATTTTGCACAGAAGTTGGTTGATAGAAATGGGTCTGAATGCATGAAATTTTTGAGTACCTGGAATAGTTTGGGTGGTAAAGAATCGTTTCTGAAGGAAGATATTTTCTCTTTCATACTGTAAGGAAGTTACATATGCAAACTGCATTCCTTCACAATATTGGCAGTTGCCCTTTCAATAACTGTCGGAAAGTCATTATCTGATCTTTATATGGGCTCTGCAAACTGGCACGAGCGGCTAGCCTTTTTATGGTACCTCCAATGCCATCTGAAACTCCTTTACCATGGGCAGTGGCAAAAAAAATCCATTCTGCTTGAATTCCAAAATCTTTTTAAAGGAAACACGGGTTTATAATTTTTTTTTCGATTTTTGTAGTGAGAAGCTGCACCATCAGAAAAGAACAAAAGTTTGTTAGGTTTCAAACTGAATTTTTTTCCGTTGAATTCGATCAAATGCCTTTGGAATAAGTGAACTGCTGTTGCGTCCTGGTCGAGACAGTCAGAAACTACTACAAAGTTAAAGTTGTCTAAGACTTGGTCAGTGTATCTTCTATAATAAACCACAAATGGATGTATAGTTGCTTGCGAATTATTCCAGTGGAACTCTTGAACTGCATCTTGAAGAATAAAGGAGTAATTTTCAGAAAAATCACAAGTAACTACATATTCACCTGATTTCAGATTTTGTTTTCAAGCACTAAAAAAAGACGATTGTTCCTTAGCAATTAATGAATGCCGTATAAGTTTGGTAAGTTTATCCAGAAACGAATCAATAAAGTCATCACAAGGGCTCGACAAAGTTTCAAGGGTAGATCTGTCAACATTAATCCACTGCTTGTACGTAATTCTTGTAATCCCATTTTCATCAAAAAGGTCTTCAATGCACATCCTAAATTCTTCGAACTTAAGGCAATTGCTGCACTCTCCCAAGTAACATATAGTTTGGGGAGGATTACAAACAATTTTTGATTTACAGGTTTTATAAGAATCTAATGGAGTTTCAATTTCTTTACTTAATTCCTTCAAATGAGATCCGATTAGCATTAGTTTCACATTTTCATGGATATGGCAAACACAGACAGTATGTGTTCCGCTTGCTCCTGCCAAAACACAGTTTTTTGGTCGCATCTCAGCAAACTTAGAAAATCCAATTTTATAATGTGGAAACACATCCTTGAACTGTTTAAACGCTTCTTTGAGATCACACAACAACAGCCTTTTCTGTACATGTTTCCTTATCCCATCAATTTTCATTGATACTCTTGCACAAATTGTCTGTATATATTGTAAATAGTGACGTATTATTTCAAAATTCTATTGTAATTTATTTTTATCCAATTTTATTTAGTAATTAATAGCGATTATACAAGTTAGAAAAAGGTGGCAACACCTAAAGTAATCGAGAAGTTTCGAGATATTTCTTTTCCGATGAATTGGCTGGAAATTTCGAGAATGTCTCACGCTCTTGTATATAAAAGACTGGAGAACGAGAAAGTTTTCAGATTGACTTTGGACTTCGATGAAAGATTATCGCTTTGTTTACCTATTGAAGTAAGCTTGTATAATCGCTGTGTTCGAAGTTGTTTTTGCTAAAGCTTGTGTTGAAGCTTGTGAGCGATTACACTGTTGCCTGTGGATAAATTTTGTGAGTTTTCTGAAGAGAGAATAAATATTTTTATACTGTAAAAACTGTGCCATCATTGCCTCAGCAGAAAAATTCATAACAGTGGTGTCAGAAGTGGGGTCTCATAATTTTGAATGCCGACAACTAGAGGAATGATGGAAGACCAAATGAAGCAGTTGATGGAAATGATTGCTGGAATGAAGGCCCAACAGGAAACCGCCGCAGCCGAAATGAAAGCCAATCAACAAGCTACCGCAGCCGAAATAAAAGCCAATCAACAAGCTACCGCAGCCGAAATAAAAGCCGGGCAAGAATCTGCGGCTACGGAACTGAAAGCCTGCCGAGAATCCACGTCAGCAGCTATAATTGGGATTAAAGAAGAAATGAAATCCGAGCTAACTACAATGGTGGAATCTACGATAATAGAGACTACTACAAGTGTTTTACAATCGGTAAAAGAAGAGGTTCTGAATGAAGTAAGAAAAGAAATCAGTGATAATTTTGAGGCGGTTAATGGGAAAGTTGACTGCTTGGGAGAAAAGGTTTCTACAGTGAAGGACGATCTTGTGACTGTAAGGAATGAAATCGAAGAAAAAGTTTCCACCATGAAAGAGAAACAGGAAAAGTTTCAAGGCGCTGTTGAAGAAAGGTTTGAAAAGTTTCATAATGCTGTAGAAGAAAGACTACGGGAAATGGAAACTCGCGAAGCTGCTACCATTGCAACTCCTAAATGGGATAATGTTTCCACTCCCTTTATTGCGCTACGTTCCAACATCAAAGTGGCCACTTTTGATGGGAGGTCGTCTTGGCGCGTTTATCAAACGCAGTTTGAAATGATTGCTTCTGCAAATGGATGGGACGATACTTCGAAAGCATTCCATCTCGCGGCATCTCTTCGAGGTAAGCTGCTGACATTTTACAGACGCTACCTGAGGAGAAGCTGGGAGAATTCGTGGCGCTGGCAAGTGCGTTGGAGTTAAGGTTTGGGGAGCAGCATCTAAAGGATTACAACAGACTGCAATTGAAAGTGAGACAGCAGAAGGCCAATGAAACTCTTCAAGAATTGGCATCGGATATAGAAAGACTGTCGCTCCTCGCTTTCCCTGACTGTCCCCCAGATGTACGAGACGATCTTTCTCTGCAGTATTTCATCGACGCTATTCAAGATCCCGATGTGCAGCAGGCGGTAAGGTTATCCCAAAACAAAAACCTGAAGTCGGCCCTCGTGTACGCCATGAGAGTGGAAGCCGCGCAGCTAGCTTCTGGAAAAGACCGACGATATGTGCGTGGTGCATTAGCCGAGGATTCGTCTGACTTTGTCACCAGTAAGCTTCGAGAACTGGAAAGCAAAATTGATAGAATGATGAGAAGCTATCCCAGATCCAGGGATCGAAGGACCAGAGTCGTTTGCTGGCACTGCAAACGGGAAGGGCATCTACGACGAAACTGCCTTGATTTGAAAAAGAGAAGGGATAACACTACCACGGATTCTCCACAACTGAATCTAAGAAGATGTCATCTCGCAGGGCAGAAGCTGCAATGTAGAACAGGTGAAGCCCCGACCAGTCGTTTCCACGTTTCATCCCGACAAGGAGGAAACCAGGGTTTATTCGTGAAGGGGGAGATCAACGGAACTCCATGTCGTCTAATCGTCGATTCGGGAGCGAACGTAACGATCGTACACTGTAAAAAAAAAACGTCACTTATACGGAAATTCCCAGTAATTGTAACGATTTAAATCCGTAAACCTGAATTTACGGTTTAAAGCAGTTTTCACAGGCAAGACTACAGTTAATAACCGTCATTCACCAAAAATCGCTCTCTGCGCATGCGCATTACACCATCTTCAAAATAGACGCCGAACGGCGAGGATGGCATAATTGTTTTGAAAGAAAGTGGCTTCCTTCGTAAGTTTCTTTTCATTATACAATTAATTTGTTCATTACTATGAAATTCTAAATTAAGGTATGTACATAAAATTACATCAGAATCAGAAAATGTTATTCTTTTATTTAATGGGAAAAAACACAGCGATTGTTGTTTTATTGCATTTCTGAAACATATGCGTGTGATATAGAATATTGTACGTAATATTTCACGAGTTTGTAAGAGTTGTAAAACTAAATGAAGTTTAATTAACTGCATTGGCTATCATTTAGAAATGTGCTCTTTAGTTATGTAATAACGGTTTTATTACTTATATTTTAATTTGATTTTATTATTGTTTATGTTTTAACTTATTCAGTTACCATGTTTTTGATCTTGTTTTGATTTTTTTTATCGCCAAATGTCCTACTACATCTGTTCCATTGTGTGAAGTCTCAGTCAAAAGACACCTCAGTTTCATTGCGATTGTTTCAAATCAGTCTGTTGGGATTGCATTAGAAATCACTTGGGAACATATTCAGTCTCTTACATGGCACCCACCGCCTTTGACTGAGGACTTTGACTTGCTCAAGATTATATAGCTTGCTTGTCAAGACAAGATCATCTGTCATAAATGTTATCGTACTTGGTCATTGGCAAAAGTAAGGGAAGGGCTGGTGATCTTTGGGATTGAATTAATCGCAAAACAGATACTTAAAATGTTGCTATTTTCAAGTACTATAGCATTGGTGTGGTGATATAGCCTTTCAATGCAGGGTTTAAAAGACCTCTTCATTTTATGAAATGTGTTAATTGAATTAATGTAAAATTCTTTAAAAACGTAGCTGAAAAATGAGCCTACGTTTGTGAGCAAAGAAAAAAGATTTTCTTTCGATAAATTTCTTTTTTTAGCGTTAACGGATAGTAGTAATTGAGAATTTCTAATCCATTCCTTCCGCAAATTATCGTTTTATCACTTATAACATTAAACGCCATGGACCTAATGATATAATAAGAAATATTGTTGTGTGAAATATTGAGTCTTTATTTTAAGGAGATAAACTTAAATTTTATTTTTGAAGGTGATTTATCCCATCCCTAGACTACCCACCTGATGTGCAGATCCATATTTTAAAATAAGGTTTTTAAAAGACGATTTCATGCTAGCTAGTTCATTTGACTCTTTTCACGAGTGTAAATATATGTACATAAGGATGATAAATTTTACAATATTTTTCATATTTTGTACAGTTTATTGGAATTTTTCAAAAAGAAACTACCAGTTGTGCTGAATGCCTTGAAGACTTCGAAAGCTCTCTGCACTTTTCAGGTAAACTATAGAGATTATTTTATTTTGTTGCTGGGATTAAGCTGTGGGTGCTGTTTTAACAAAATGCTGTGTGTTAACTCAATGAAAGTGTTTTCATTGAATTAAATTAAACATCTCGAGGGATGTAGCTCGTAACCATTTTAGCATTTTGCTGAAATGAAAATTGTGACTTAAGCTTTTTTGCTGAAAAAATTTTGTACAGCAGCTTCAACACTGCTTTATACATAGGATTTAGGGACAAATACAAAACTATTTATTTGAAGTGAGAATACTGTTGGAATAAATTGTAGTGCTTTTAGAATAAATTTACTTAGTGTATTATAATTAGAATTAAACATTTTTATTTCTTGCAGCGTTCCGTGGGAAGATAAGTTTTATAAGAACTTGCTTGTTTCACCTTTGTTAGAAGTGCTATACTTAAATAACACTAATACAGAGTGGCCAGAAAACCGGGAAAAATGGAAATGTCAGGAAACTTTCTCATTCTGGAAAAAATCAGGAAATTTTTTTAAATTTCACAAAAATCAGGGAAATTTTCTTTGTTCTGAAGGCACGTTTCCCTGTTCATCCACATTTTGGCACCATTTACCCAGAAAATTGTGGCAGTAATCGTTGAAAATTTAATGTTTCTGAATAATTTGAACTTTTCATTACCACCAAAACTATTTTTTAAAAATTGGTACGTTATCTCTTTAGCATACATGTTCTATTTGATCAGGATGTCTACACTTCTGGATAAGTTGTGGAAATTGGATAAAAAGTTTGCAGTAAAATGAACTTATTTTCGTAAATTTTGTGGCCACCCGGTACTAGTAGTTTTGATAATCTGCTATCATTTACATATAAGTGTTTATTTCATTTACTATTTGAGGTTTGTTTTAAAAATAGTTTTGCTTTTGTGAATTCTAATTATGACATTAGTATTGTAACAGAGCTATGCTAGTGGCATTTAAAAAGCTTAAACACTGGTTGTAATTGCACATAAAAGTTGCCAATGCATATAAAGGATTTATATTAAAAACTTTATTTTGATCTGTATCACAGGTGCTTCTGGGTATGAATCCAGACAAAGGCTCAGTCACCGCAATGATGTTCCGATACCCTGTAGCATTCATGGTCTGCTCTACCACAACCACGGGTCCCAGAGACGCCCAAGAGAACGTCCCGCAAAGCATAATACCGCCACCACCGTCCTGTCTATGACCTACTGTACATTGAGGGAGCAACTGTTCGCCTGAAAGACGGCGTATCCTGACACGGCCATCGCAGTGATGAATGACTATTAATCAGACCAGGCAACTCGATCAGGCCGATATCCTTGCTAAGGAGGGTTGCAGGATTTCAACATCTCCCTCTTCCACACTTATTTTTTTGGAATTGTACTCTCTGGAAAAATCAAAGATCTCGGAGGAGTGGAAAACACCCCCAACCCATAATTGGTACAAGGGCTCAAAACCAGGTTTGTCCCTTGACCTCCCGTGTGACAGACATACCCGGACTGTTCTATCAAGGCTTGCTAGCGGTCACATCAAGTGCCTCACTTTCAACTAGGGCAAGAAAACTTTCGCCACCTGTACCAAGTGCCAAAATCATCAGGCCTCTCCTGAGCACCTCTTGGATTGCATGGTACTCTCTAAGGAGGATCTCTTTAGCAATCCTCTCCTAGTCTTCGACTACCTTTTAGTCAACGAACTCGTGGATCTTGTCTCACTCCGTCAGACAGTGAGGATTAGCAACAATAACAACAGGCAACTCGCTCCCACACACAGAAGTAAGTGAAAGAATGATTCTTCAGACTCTCCAACAGCAGTTAAATACCTTAAGTATGTTTACTGTGGTAAATTGGACATTTTATAAGATGGTTATTTTGTAGAGTCATAATTATTCAGATATAACTTGCATTGGTCAATTTTGAAAATTTATTAGATGTGTTCAATAATTTGTACATTCCGCAATCTAAATTTTTCCTTTTCGTATATTTTGCATATTTTTCTTAACTGAAAAAATAATAATGACTTTTATATGGCCTTAAAAGTTTGCCGCAGCTTGTATTGAATGATATGATTAATTATTCCTAGATACTTCCTAGAAATTTTTTATATTTTGTTTATTAAATAAAGTAATCTGAACCACTTTTCATTCATGTGTATTGAAATTTTATAATTATGTATACTTTTATACTGTCAACTTTGAAAATTTATTAGATGTGTTCAATAATTATTAGATGTGCTTCAATAATATTTTGTTTATTAAATAAAGTAATCTGAACCACTTTACATTCGTGTGTATTAAAATTTTATAATTTATATTTATTAGATGTGTTTAATAATTTGTACATTTTTCATTCGGGTGTATTGAAATTTTAAAATTATTATTTATTAGATGTGTTCAATAATTTGTACATTCCGCAATCTAAATTTTTCCTTTTCGTATATTTTGCATATTTTTCTAAATTGAAAAATTAATAATGACTTTCATATGGCCTTAAAAGTTGCCGCAGCTTGTATTGAATGATATGATTAATTATTCCTAGATACTTCCTAGAAAATTTTTAATATTTTGTTTATTAAATAAAGTAATCTGAACCACTTTTCATTCGTGTGTATTGAAATTTTATAATTATGTATACTTTTATTATGTGTATTGAAATAAAATTATATTTTTATCAAATTTAATTTTTTTTACTTAATACTTAATACACAGTGTCATAAAATACATTTAAATCCTGTCGCGTTAAAAAATATTTTGAAAATTAGTAAATTATTGCATTTTTTTAATGTTTTAATCAAATTGAAAGTCTAGGTAATCATAGTATAGATAACCAAATAAATTTATTATTATAGTTTGATATAAGAAAAGACTGATAGCTATTAATAAATTATTTTGTGTGACATGCTCATTTTGTGATATATTTTTTACCTTTCTATTTATGTTGAAGGATTACCTTATTGCTTCGGAAATTTTTTTCGCTTTAATTTATAATGGGACATAGAATATTTTGCTGTGATACAGAATCGTACTTTAATTTTTATGATTTTCATCCATTGAATATGGTCATTATTACTAACAAAACCTTTAGCAGAACACAAATGCCTCCTTGATATTGTAAACTGTTTAATACTAAAATTAATCATATATTTTGTGGCAGAAGCTTTTCCATCTACAATTGTAAACTACTTTTAATATGTAAAGTTTCTTAATATTTTGCAAAAGCAAATCTTTCACTTACATTTGTAAACCTTTTTTGTCACTGGAAGTTTTTGTATAAGAAAAACTTTGCTTATAGGGGTAAACTGTTACTTATACAGAAAAATTTCTGTGTATTTTATATGAAATTTATTACAGAAAGTTTCCGTGTACTTTACGGGAGAAATTGTATTTTATATGGAATTGACCTTATTCAACACAGAAATTCTGTTTATTTTACAGGTGGAAATTGCATTTTGTATGGAATCACCGTACTTAATACGGGAAATTTTAATTTATTTTACGGGAGTAAATTATTTTGCATGAAATTACCGTATTTAATACGGAAAGTTTACGTTTATTTTACGGGGATCGATGTTAGCAACCAGTCAATAACCGTTTTTAATACGAAAAGCTTCCGTTTATTTTACGGGAGAAAACTGTATTTTGTACGGAATGACCGTAATTATTACTGAAAGTTTCCGTTCATTTTACGGGGAAATACTGTTGCAATCAGTCGAAAACCGTACTTAATACGGAATGTTTCCGTATTTTTTACGGTTTTAAACTGGCGACCCAGCTGCCAGTTTAAAACCGTAAATTTGACGGGATTTTTTTTGCAGTGTAAGGACGGACGTGGCTCGTCGCCTGAACAGCCGACTCCTCTACACAGCACCCTCTGTTTCTCTACAAACTGTGTCTGGTGGTAATATCTCTGTTCATGGGAAATTGCAAGTGGACATTGCCCTTGGATTTAATACCTACAAGCACACCGTTTATGTTGCCGAAATTGTAGATCCATGCATTCTCGGACTAGACTTTTTGAAGAAAAATGGAATTACGCTGAATTTTGAGAAAAGCAAGCTGCAAACATGGAGAGGCGAAATTCCTTTGCACGATCTAGACATGAAAGAGCTGTGCGTATATCGGATTATGGCTCATGAAGACAATGTCATAGAGAATGCTAAGAGTCCACATCTATGAAAAGTACCTCACCAGCCTCGGAAAGAGAACCGAAGAAAGTGACGTTGATGAAACCCTCCCAGGAAGTGGTTCATGTGGAAATGGACAAAGTTAGTGAAGAGGGAATCGACATCCGTACTCTTGTTACAAGCATCGAACGGATGTCCCGGGATCTATCAGCTGCACCCGCGGATGATTCGGACGCAATCTCAAAATCATATAACCAGCAAGATGGGGATCAGAAACTTTCACCGCTTCTGTTGGCATACGGGAGTGCAACTCACGAGACCACCGGATTTTCTTCATCTCTAACGATGTTTGGAAGAGACCTTAGGCTCCCCAGCAACCTCCTCTTTGGACAACCACCGGACACTCCTTCCTCGCCTGTCCAGTATCTAGATGATCTGCAGGCACGTTTGGAAGCCGTACATCGGTTCGCCAGAGAGAGAAACAACATCATGACGGAACGCATGAAGATCCGGTACTATGCCAAGGCCATGGACCGTTCATTCCAGGAAGGTGACAAGGTGTGGTTATGGAATCCTAAACGTCGGAAAGGACTCTCCCCTAAGCTCCAGACGAACTGGGAAGGGCCGTATGTGGTCCTTAAGAAGATCAACGACGTCATGATGAGAATTCAACGGACACCTTCCTGTAAACTTGGAGTAGTACATCACAATAGGCTAGCCCCATATTATGATAGAAGTGATTGAATGACCTTTCCTGTTAAGGACTTCACTGCCCGGGACGTGCAGTCTTTAAGAAGGGGGAAATGTTGCACAAATTGTCTGTATATATTGTAAATAGTGACGTATTATTTCAAAATTCTATTGTAATTTATTTTTATCCAATTTTATTTAGTAATTAATAGCGATTATACAAGTTAGAAAAAGGTGGCAACACCTAAAGTAATCGAGAAGTTTCGAGATATTTCTTTTCCAATGAATTGGCTGGAAATTTCGAGAATGTCTCACGCGCTTGTATATAAAAGACTGGAGAACGGGAAAGTTTTCAGATTGACTTTGGACTTCGATGAAAGCTTATCGCTTTGTTTACCTATTGAAGTGAGCTTGTATAATCGCTGTGTTCGAAGTTGTTTTTGCTAAAGCTTGTGTTGAAGCTTGTGAGCGATTACACTGTTGCCTGTGGATAAATTTTGTGAGTTTTCTGAAGAGAGAATAAATGTTTTTATACTGTAAAAACTGTGCCATCATTGCCTCAGCGGAAAAATTCATAACAATACGAAGTCTTTTTTACCTGGCATAATCTTACTTATATGATCACTATTATAAAAGGATTTTATACATTTTGCTGTTTCAGGACGTAACGTCTTCCCTGGTCTGGGATTAGGGGATGTAAAAATTCCTTTTTCTTTAACAAGTAGTTTTGCTTTTCTTACCAAGTAGTTGGATGATCCAAATTCTTTTTCTACTTTTTTGATTGACCAGTTCTTCGGTAAAACTGTTAGTATTTGTAAACTTTTATCCTTGATGCTATGGAATTTTTCCTTCAATTAATTTATAATATCCAATTCAGCCGAGTTGGAAAACAAGTCACTATACACAATTTTCATTACTTTGTTTTTCAAAACGGTGCTTATTTTATTGAATTTAATTTTTGAATATTTCGTTTCGGAAAGCCTTTTCTTTTTTATTGGAGTTTCTCTAATAGTTTCTAAAGTAAGATTTAAGTTTGACACACGTGCTTCTATTTCAAAAGGACTTTGAGGATGACGATTATTGCGTGAAATTAAGGACAAAAGTTTACATTTGAATTTAAATTTTGGCATTCCATTGCGGTCCCATTATGAAACTAACGTATTTGTGTTGAGAATTAATGTAAGAATAACATATATTTTTTTGAAAAAAATAAAAATACCCTTTTTTGAGATATTCAAAGTCAAAGGTCAAATCATTTGATATTAAAATGAAAATTTCAAAAAATATCCATAAATAATACATCATTAGAAAGATCAAATCTTTATCTTTTTTTTGACACCAAAATCAATGTTTTATGATAATTAGGGACAAAATTATAACCAGATATATAAAGCAAGAATTGCGAAATTTTGACCTTTTGGCCCATTTTTGAAGCTCCGTATTTCAGAAACCAAACTATATTCAAACCTAATATTGGCCATTTTTTTCTTTTCTTTATAAACCCAACAAGTCAGCATTTTATTAAATTCTAAAGGGGTCGGGTTGAAAATGTCCTTTTTTTGTGTTGATTGACATGGAATGACCCTATTAGCAGAAATATTATCATAGTTGCGGCTGACTTCCGAAGTGTTATGTTTTGTGACCCTTTCATAAACTCTGCGGGTGGCGTTGCCAGTAAGTATCGCATCCGTGTAATCAATGTAGTCGTTTCATAACTTAAGTCTGCCAAAAGCATCTCGAACGTTTGGAATATTATTTAGTTTTTATAATATTAAATTAATCAAAAACTATTTTACTGGTGAGTTTACTGGTAATATTTACTGGCAACGCCATCTGTTGAGCAGTTGCTACAGTTTCGTTCATTTCTACAACTCAACTAGGTTTCTGAATATCATAAACTTATTCCTATTGGGATTTATTTTGAAAAGACGCATTTAATGGCCATACAAATTCCGTGAAATATAATAGGCAGGGTAAAACTTCTCCATACCCATTAGCATTGTAATCGGAAAAAAAAATGAAAAAAATACATTTACAAAAGGATCCCAGAAAAGACTGACAGCTTAGCGAAGACGTGATTACCAAGGACTAAAACGCACAGGCCGGCTGTCTCCAGTCCATATTTAAAGACAAGCTCCTTATATGAAATTCTTCCTTTTAACAGACAGTCGTCCCTAAAATTCAGAAAAATTATCCCAATTTATGGCAAAAATAAACAAAAACTGCCTCTTCAGCCTTCTTGAAAAGGAAGAAAGCAATGGCGTCAACTTAGTAACTGCTAAGAGTAAAGTTGAGTTGTCTAATGGAGTGGATGGGACAACAAAAGACCTCCTGCCTGCCAGAACTATATCTCTCAGCGAAAAGAAGATCGGCAATTACTGCTAAGTGGTCTGGTGCTACGGCGACGTGTCATTCTTTCAGTTCGACTGACAATGGAAAAATTCCATTTTAATGTAAATGGGTGAAAAGCGGTATTAAGAAGGCAGTTCAAGAGGACTTGAGGGTACTTTTGCTGCATTCAAGAGAATGCAGAACTCTGAATAAGATGGTGTGACCACTCCTAGACCATCTATTCTGAAGATTACTTTTTGCTTATAAAATATAGAGTCTTTCTGGAAAGACTGCTTTGACTTTTAAATGACATGACAGCGAAACAGTGGGAGACAGAAAGAAGAAGTGGTATATTGGATAGACAAGTTCGGCCTTTTATAAATACACTGGTTTGCAAAATAAGAGGTGTGGAACATCACTCAACTTTCAATTATTTTATATAATGTTGGTCATTGTAGTAAAATTTGACATGGTGTAACCATTTTTTGTTTGTTTGTTCAATGATTAAAAAAAAAAAAAATCGCAAAATTGGAGAATTTATTCGATAGACATTACCATGTCCTTGCTAGAGTGAGAAACGCAAAAAAAAATTTAAAAAAATCAATCGTTGATGTGCGATTCTCAAGAGCAATGAGCTACAAGGGATGAAGGCTACAATGGAATGAAGAAACTAAATTAATATTTAATTATTGATTATAAAGCATCACAGATTAAAAATTATACCTAATTTTTGAACCTAAGAATCTTTGTAACATACATTTTCTTAAATTAAAACACTTAATTTTACTTGCCAATGAAGGCCTCTTAACTCAATTAGTCTATTAAACTACAGAAACCTTAATTATACTGTAATGTAGGAATGTTGAAAGTGCCTAGTGCTAATGTAGATTAGTAATAGAGTAAAAAATGCCTAATACATATTCATTGTTTTATAAAAACTGTAATTTTTCATAGAATTTTGATGAGATATTTCAAAAACTCGAAGTATGGTAAATGAAACACTAGTAATTTTTTTAAGGAAAAAATTATTTATAAATAAACTATATACTTATATACAGAGTGGTCATAAGGAAACTTTGGCCGACCAAACGGTATAGTGGTTAGCGTGATAGCTTCTAGACCGCGAGGTTGCGGATTCGAGTCCCGTGTAAGGTATGGGTGTTTGTAAATGTTTATTGGTTTGTCAAATGACGAATGTTTCGATGTATTATAGCCCTCGTGTTGCTGACGGCGCCAGATAATCTGAAAACAACCAACCATAAAGAAACTTTGCCGATATATAGACCTTTAGCTTTCATTCCGTTCAACATAAAGAGATGAGACTTCAGGTATAGTTATTCAGAGGTATGAGCTCGAGATTCTGTGACTGGCAACAAAATGGCTTTAACTATTACGATTGTAGTTACAGAAACTCGAAATTTTCGAATGGCAACAATTTTTCCAGTCGCAAAATTCTCAGCGTATGCAAAACTCTAAAGACCTTTGTAACGGTACGGTTATAACAAAAAACGAACGCGTTATGCATGCACAAAAAACAGCTCTGGGAACGGCCAACAGAATCATGATCGGGGCACACGGAGGAAATTTGCACATAGAAATCCAATAAAATTGCGTGTGATGGCACCCATATGAACTTTAATTTCTGTCATATGGAAATTTTCACCGTGTACCCCGATCGTGCCTTTGTTGGCGGTTCTCACAGCTGTTTTCAGTGCGGGCATACCGCAGCCTTTTTTTGTGATACACGTACCGTTCCAACGCTCTTTAAGGTTTTCGCATGCGCTGATCACTTTGGAAACGTAGGTATTGCCATTCCAAAATTTCGAGTTTCTGTAACTATAACCGTAACCGTCATTTTGTTGCCATTCACAGAATCTTGAGCTCATCCCTCAGAATTACTATACCTGAAATTTCATCTAGATCTGTTGAACTGAACCGCAACTAGAGGTCCATATATCGGCAAAGTTTTTTATGACCTTCCTGTATATTGTATATATTACGATAAAAATATATTTATAATCATTAAATTTTTAAATGGATAATCGAAAAATGGGTGCATGATTTCTGACAATTTTAATTAGTTTTCATTCAAACCATAAGCTATTACTCATGATATAATCATCCTATCCCAATTTTTGTAACAAGTGCCCAAGATAACAATCAACAAAATACATTCAGAAAATTTCCCGAACTCATCAAGAGTCTTTGGAGTCATTTATTTCAGATTAGCTACGTTTGCACGATAATCAATTCTCAGATAAAAAAATAAATAATAGCAGTTAAAGCTTCATTCCATTGAACTTATTCGTGAACGTCTTGTGAACATTTAGTGATCTCTAACAGTGTTTAGTGAAATTTTGTCTACCCGCAAATATATGCCGTCTCATAATGAGTGTTCAAGATTTTACCTAGAATTTTATGATTAGCACATAATAATTACTAAAAAAAAAATAACTCGGTATAATTGTGACAAATTGATCTCATCTTTTCAATTAATTCACACATTTAAATAAATATGTTGATGTACGTCCCAGATTCAGAATGTCTCACAGATTTTCAAAAAGAAACAAATAATTTACGTCTAAAATCAATAATAAAACAATGTACAGTACCCCCCTAAAAAAAAAAATCAGAACGATGGCTATATCTTCGGTTCTAATTATCGTAGAATCTCACGGTTTGCACCAAAATGTTTTGCTTACAATTTTCTATATATCTGATGCAATTTTTTTTTCTTAACCCATTAGCGCCCAGTGTTCTCATTTGAGGACGCTGTAAAAAAACTGCTATTTCTACTATTAAGTTAAAAAGTATTATTTTTTTACAAATTGGTCTGATAGATGGGAGCAATATACAATGTGTAATATGTGATTTGCTTAGAATGATGTAAAAATGGGCGGGGAAAATGCACTATAATTTCCAGCTTTTTTGGTAATGGTGATGTGTTAACTTCATACTTCAGTATCTAACTGGATATATAAGGTAAATTATTTCAGTTTGGTATATATATAATCTAGATAGTCTATATTATACTGTTAACATGGTTTTCAATATTTATTGTTATTAATCTATCCGTAATAAGCAGGAAATCTTATCCGTCATCATTTGAGGACGCTGGGCGTTTGTGTATACTTCTTATTCGCCATTAAGATTTGTTTCCAAGCGCGTATTACATTTTTTGTAGTCAAACTATAAATGAACACTGAAAGATGAGTAGAAGAAAAATATTTAAAAGCTCAGAAGAGGCAACTGCTTATATTTTTCTGAAGAAATTGAAGAAGATATTATAGCAATGCCTTCGGATGTCAATGAACTAACAGATGAAGAACAATTTGATGATGATAATTTGGACACTCCATTTGTATCAGATGTTGCAGATACATTGGAGATTACAATACCAGATGATAATGATATCAGGTTTTTTTCCCGAAATAATATATTTAATAGTTTCCGTAAATGTAAAAGGGAAACATAAAAAGTTGTATGGACGAACGAAACCCAATTCTTATACATTTGGGACTTTGGCAAATTCTTCTAAGAGAAATTCTGATAGACAGCGAAAACTAGTTATATGAAACCAGTTGAGCTGTTCGAAGTATTTTTGATTGCTAAGAAAACTAATCGATATGCTCACGAAGTGAAAAATGAATTATAATGTGAATAAGGATGAAATTAAAACCTTTATTGGTTTTTGATACTTTCAGATTATAATACTTTGGGCAGAAGCAGATGATTTAGGAGTAACAATAATGAAGAATGCTATAATTAGACATTTTTACTCAAATGAGGACGGCTTAAAACATACGGTTACAGTTAAAAAATTTCGAAATGCTTTTGAAATAATCTTAATTTATGCATTTCTACCTATATATATCAATTTCAAAGAAAATTTTCAAAAATTGTTAATTTGGGCGTTAATGGGTTAAGGGACCGTTTACTAAGTAAAAGTAACGCTATCTTCGAAAATTTCAATACGAACCCCTATTTTTTATCATTTCATTCGATTTAGAATACATCATTTACTCTAAATAAGAAATTTCAATGCAATATGTTGAAAAACACGTCACTTATGAGCGAAAATGTTTCGACCATTTTTTCACCGATCTTCAGGGAGAATTTCCATAAAACGAAAGGTATTTTTAAGGTTTTACTTCACATCGGGAGAAATCGAACGGTCAGTGCGGCGTTTCACCGAAGTTAAAAAATACCAATATTAGTCTAAAACTGCATAGAAACTACTTGGATTTATAGTGTCATGTTTAAGATTAATACAAAAATAGCAAGTAAACGGAAAAGTAATATGATTTATTTACCACATTAAAGATGTGCATTCTTCACACGAAATAAATAAAATATCGAAAACTGTAATTGCAGAAGTATAACGTATACTACTGATAATTAGAAAATTAATAAATATAAAATGCAGGCATTAGTAAACAGTATTCAGCAAAGCGTGATTATTTTACAGAAATATTTCACTGTAAACACAAATGTAACTTGATCGTTGAAATTATTTATAAAATAAAAAAATCACTTGATTCAGTAAAATTTTTAAAGGATGACTTATTGAAATTGCTTAAAAAATTTTGTTTTAAATAAATGTAATTTATGAAAGTAATTTAAAAAAAAAAAAAAAAAAAAAAAACAGAACACTGTTGAAAACCACACAAAACATATGTTCCACGATTCCAAACACGTTAGACAGATTAAAAAAATATATATATAAAATAAAACTGCTTTATTTGAATAAAATAATTATTCTTTCTGTAATTTCAAGAAATTCTGTTCCTATTCACCCCATTTTACGATAATTGAACGTTGTGCGATTTTCCACACCTCTAGTTTACCTTGAATTATTCTTTGATAGTTTTCAAAAGTCGTCTACTATACGGTCCCTTAAAGTGAGCGTTTTTCACATTTTCGCTAAAAAATCGCGAACTAAAAGTCAAAATGGAAAGAAAAAAATTGTATGGGGGTTTTAGACCATGGTAAATCGAATGAAAGCAAAAAAAATATATGTTTATATTCAATAATTTTTTTTTAATTGTTTTATTAATTAATAATTAATTATTAAAAAAGAAATGGATGCAAAAGTTTATTGATATTTATGTTTGGCAACTTAAACTATCTTTTGGATGGGGAAAAAAAAAAAAAAAAAAAAAAAAAAAAAAAAAAAAAACTACTGAAATATATTAATTATTTAAGTATTTATGGCCAAAAAACAAACTTTTTTATTTAACATTAATTTATCATTTTCTTTTTATCATTTAAATTACAAACCAATCATTAGAAAATTACGAATTTTTGTATTTCGACATTTTTTTGGATGCTGAATCCAAATATGGGATAATATTATGAGGTTGCTATTGAACTTTTTAAAGTTTGGTTTTGTTTTAATATGTACATGACCCCTCACGACAAAAAAACTACATGCAATTATTAAAAACCTTCCACGATTTACAACGGTACCTTTTGTTTGTTATTTCAACAATTAGAGCACAAGATATAGACATCGTTCTGATTTTTTGGGGGGGTACTGTATCTACCCGAACTCCTACAAGTATTCCCGTTTATGGAGGTCCGTCACCTCCATAGGAGGCCATGTTAAATTCAACCACTTTGGGAGCATCTCATTTAATAACCGATTCTTCAATCATAACGAAACTTTCAAAGTATAATATTTAGATACTTTTGAATACTTTAGCACGAGATTTTTGTTATTTTTTAAAAATTAAAATAATTATGATTTTTCAAAAATATGTTTAAGAAAAAATTTTAAATTTTAGACTAATTATTATTATTATTTTTTTTTTTTAAGTATGCTACTTATCAATAATTCCTCGCGTTAAAGAACTTAAATACGTTAGAGAAACATGTATAAAAAATTTAAAGCATTTTTGTCACATAGATTTTAAGCTATGTGCCCCCAAACATGAAAAAATGGCATTTTGAGAAATTCGGCTTTGAAGTTAAAAAACATGCATTA
Source organism: Linyphia triangularis (assembly GCA_963978545.1). Lineage (NCBI taxonomy): Eukaryota > Metazoa > Arthropoda > Arachnida > Araneae > Linyphiidae > Linyphia > Linyphia triangularis. The sequence goes on from OZ021730.1 coordinate 37,056,769, forward strand.
AATACCTACATTTTGTTTACTTCAAAAAATTATTAAAAAATATTTTGAAATAAGATATAATTACAAATGTGACATCATTTTAAAGAGAAAAAGCGAAGAGAGGGAACCACTTCTTATACAATATAGTATAAATAGTTCATTGTAAAGGTAATCATTTTATATTTCTTATTGTCATCGATTACAATAACACCACACGTATACAATCGCTTAAAAACAAAGCCCGATTTTAAGTGTTTTTTAATGGTATTATACCAAGAAACGAAAACACACGCAAAAAAGAACCCAGAGTAAATTTAAAATTTTCTACTTGGGATTTTCTAAGAAGCTTCAACTCTTTCTCGATTCCAGGAACATCCAAATATTTGTTGCCAGATGATTCATGTTTAGTTGCAAACGATTCGCGGAAACAGGGAAATCTGGAACGTTGCCATATTAGGAGATCGTGCCAGGATTTAATTTGTTTGCGTACTTGGAAAACTAGTCCCGGGAGGCACTTGTTTATGACGTAAAATGTTTTCATCATAATAGTAATCGTTTTATGTGCTAACCACACTTGCACAGAAAGTAATGTATTGCGTTTCTTTTCTTTTTTTTTATATTACCGTCCGAGATTAGAGAGTTACGCTCTTTAATGGTTTGATTGTCCGATGTGCATTATCGCGAAATTAGTGTAAATGAGAATGAGAAACTTTACCTTTGATAATTCTCATGATTTTTTAATATTATACCATTTATTACTTTCAATTACCCATTTGGATTTCCTTTTGCATTTCTCCACGTGTTGGAACATCCTGATTTAAAAAAAGTTATCTGGAAAAAATGTGTGTGTGTGCGTGCGTGTGTGTGTATGGTCAGCATAACTACCGAACAAATTGACCTACGATATTCAAATTTGGTGTGCGGGTTGGTGAGGGCACAAGGACTTACCATTAAGGTTTTCGTTAAAATCGCGCATGCTCATAGGGTAGCTGCCATTGAAAAAAAATATGTTTTTCTGTAATTGCTATAACACGGTTCAAACAATTTTGTTCAAAATCTCTGTAGTAATGCTTCTTAGGGTGCTCCAAACATCCCCACCTCCGAAATTCCTGTAAAAATGCTTTAATGGAGTAAAAAGTTGAAAAACGAATGCCTTTAACACAGAGTTCTCTTTCCTTGAGTACACCTCATCAACGATCGTTTTTTTTTTTTTTTTTTTTTTTTTTTTTTTCTGAATTTTACTTATAAGTAAGGATCATATAAAAATTATCAATAAGTATATCGCCAAAATCTACATTTTGGTGGAGATTTTTTTTCCCCTCTTCTTTCTTAAAAAAAAAGAAGAAAAAAAAAAAAGAAGGAATACACAAGAATAATCGCAAAAAATATCGGCAAACTGGCCCTTTTTACTAAATGAATGATGAAAATATAAATACTGTACAAAAATACACGTTAATATTATAGTGTAATTGAAAGTTGTGCGATGTTCCACATCCCTAGTTTCTTACGTGATTTATTTTCTTATTGTAAGACTTTGAGATAGATTCAAAGTATTTTATTCTCCATAAGTTAGGACTCAATAATGTAAATTAGTACTCACTTGCACATATCATTTCTGAAACGAAAAATAATGCTGAAAAAATTGAAAAATTGACACGTTTAGGCTTTGGGTTTTAAATTATTTATTATAACAAGAACTTTACTCATATTATAATTTTAGTAGGAAATCTAATTATCATTTTTGAAAGATCAAGTTTTGGAAAAACATTAGCCGCCATTTACCTCCATATGCTATATGCAAACCCTGCAATAATTCTGCCGTCGTGTTAATCAATCATACATACGTAAACACAGAGGAGTTCCAACCAAGTGTAAAATTCATCATTGTTATCATTATTCCTTTTTTATCCATTCCAACTTCAAAAACTGGCATTTCAAATCCACAAAGATTCTGTTAAACTGATAATAAGTGATTTGGTTACTATGGTAAGTGTTCAAAATTTTCATATAGTCATTAACTAGAAAAATATTTACAATTTTTTTTTTTTTCATCAACAAATATCCATTAACTCATTAAGTATAGAATTTTGCAAATGGATTTTAACATTCATAAATGTCGGTAAAAATAAATAAAAATTAGCATAAGTTTCACCTTAAACGGACGTTCTAAACATGAAGATAAATACACAAACTACAAAGGATTGCGCTTAAAACAATTATATTTGAACAGTGAAACTACTCTGCACTGCCCACTTTATTAAATCAAACATCGCTAAGTATAAAGTTCTTGCATCACATCAGCTTTTATGTTCACTGCTACAATTAATGTCGTGACCGAAACGACTTGAATCAATCAATGATGTTATTGATCAGTTGTTCGGTACCGTCCCATCTAGTTTGTTCCATCGCCTTTTTCGAACATTAGAATGCACTTATGTGGGATTTCGAACGTTGTTCGAATACACAGCGAACCCTCTTTCTGGCCATTTTATTGGGATGTTTGTTTTTTATAGTATTACTCGCACGGCATGTAATATTCATTAGAAAGCTAATGGTGATGCAGTATTTAAGTTAAGTTGACATAGGTATTTCATTTATAGGAAAACATTATGAATAGGTAAATATGTAAATAGGCTGTCATGAAACAAGGGGATAGCTCCACTGGGCAGAAAAAGGAATGCATCGGTGAAATGAGCTGTTGTGGAAAAACGCAGATGTCGATTAAATGCAAGGCCTTATGAGAAACCATTTATCAAAATTAAATGTTAATGCTGGTTTGCATTAATCAGTAAAAAAGCTATCATACATTTGAAAATGACATGCTATTAGGCAGCGGGATTGGTATGAAAGAAAATGAGAATGGGAAGCACAGCAAAAAGATGTTTTTCTTTCAATTTTCTTATATTTACGAATGGTTTCCAATAAGAATCATGTTGATGCCAGTTATTTAGGATGTTTTAGAAAAGTGGGTTTTTCTGCCAAAATCAATTCTTATGTTCTCCATTCCATACTTTATTTTATAAGTTCACTTTAAAACGAATCGTATTTATTGATGGTTCAAAGTTTTTACGTACGGAATTGCCGTACTTGAACGCAGCGTTGTTGGTACTCAATATGTTAGAGAATTACCTTTTTTTTTTCCCGTCACAATCAATTTCATTTCAGAATCTAATCGAAAAATAATTAATATTTAAATAGGCAATGTGAATACAAGTCGAATTATCCAGTTAGGGCAATAACTATTTTGTATGAAGTTTAAAAACAGAAATTAATATTAGATTAAAAACTAATAGAAAGTTGGTTATAGATACGTGTAAGGTGTTTCTGTGTTCATTGGTCCGTACTTATAGAAGTGATGTGGTACAGTACCCCCCAAAAAAAATCAGAACGATGGCTATATCTTCGGTTCTAATTATCGAAGAATCTTACGGTTTGCACCAAAATGTTTTGCTTACGATTTTCTATATATCTGATGCAATTTAACTTTTTTTTCTTGAGGGATCGTTTACTAAGTAAAAGTAACGCTATCTTAGAAAATTTCAATACAAACCCTTATTTTTTATCATTTCATTAAAAATACATCATTTACTCTAAATACCAAATTTCAATGCATTATGTGGAAAAACACGTGACATATGAGCGAAAATGTTTCGACCATTTTTTGACCGATCTTCAGGGAGAATTTCCATAAAACGAAAGGTATTTTTAAGGTTCTACTTCACAGCGGGAGAAATCGAACGGTCAGTGCGGCGTTTCACGACGTTAAAAAATTTAAATATTTGTATAAAATTGCATAGAACTACTTGGATTTATAGTGTCATGTTTAAGATTAAGACAAAAATAGCAAGTAAACGCAAAAGTAACATAATTTATTTACAACGTTAAAGATGTGCATTCTTCACACGATATAAATAAAATATCAAAAACTGTAATTGCAGAAGTATAACATATACTACTGATAATTAGAAAATTAATAAATATAAAATGTAGGCATTAGTAAACAGTATTCAGCAAAGCGTGATTATTTTACAGAAACATTTCACTGTAAACACAAATGTAATTTGATAGTTGAAATTATTTATAAAATGAAAAAATTACCTGATTCAGTAAAATTTTTAAAGGATAACTTATTGAAATTGCTTTAAAAATGTTGTTTTAAATAAATGAAATTTAAGATAGATTTTTTTTTTTTTTTTTTTAAAGAACACTGTTGAAAACCACACGAAACATATGTTCCGCGATTCCAAACACGTTAGACAGATTAAAAAATATATATATAACAAATAAAACTGCTTTGTTTGTATAAAATAATATTTCTTTTTGTAATTTCAAAAAATTCTGTTCCGATTCACCCCGCTGTTCCTATTCACCTCATTTTACGATAATTGAACGTTGTGCGATTTTCCACACCTCTAGTTTATCTTGAATTAATCTTTGATAGTTTTCCAAAAGTCGTCTACTATACGGTCCCTTAAAGTGAGCGTTTTTTTACATTTTCGCTAAAAAATCGTAAACTAAAAGTCAAAATGGAAAGAAAAAAAAAAAATTGTGTGGGGGTTTTAGACCATGGTAAATCTAATTAAAGCAATATATATATATATATATATATATATATATATATATATATATATATATATATATATATATATATATATATATATATATATATATATATATATATATATATATATATATATATATATATATATATAATGTTTCTATTAAAATTTTTTTTTAATTGTTTTATTAATTAATAATTAATTATTAAAAAAGAAATGGATGCAAAAGTTGATTGCTATTTATGTTTGGCAATTTACAAACTATCTTTTGAAAAAAATTACTGAAATATATTAATTATTTAAGTATTTATGACCAAAAAACCAACTTTTTTATTTAACATTAATTTATCATTTTCTTTTTATCATTTAAATTACAAATCCTTCATTAGAAAATTTTGTACATTATATTCATTAGAAATTTGTTTTATTAGTTTTTGTACTTCGACATTTTTTTGGATGCTGAATCCAAATATGGGATAATATTATGAGGTTGCTATTTAATTTTTTAAAGTTTGGTTCTGTTTTAATATGTAGATGACCCCTCATAACAAAACAACAACAAACAAAAAAAAAAAAAAAAAAAAAAAAAAAAAAACTACATGCAATTATTAAAAACCTTTCACGATTTACAACGGTACCTTTTGTTTGTTATTTCAACAATTAGAGAACAAGACATAGCCATCGTACCACTTATTATGTAAACATGACATAATATCCGTTATCTTCTCAAATTTAGCTACATAGTTAGAAATGAAATCGTTGGTTTTTACACCAAATATTTTTTTTTACTGGAAGTTATTTTACTTCAGAATAAATTTCCGAAATAACTAATCTAATTGTGCAGTAGTCATCATTCCAGTCAAAGACCCATATCTTACCAAGATACATTTGACAACAAAATCCATTAAAACAAATAGTCCCATCCCCAAGCCTTATTTTATTTTACACCAAAATCAAACCTCCAACTTCTTTACTACCCATTTAATTCTTTTTTAACTCATCAATTCCGGAACAATAATTCAATTGTGAGTTCTAAAAGGGATCTAACACGTCCAAGTCAATGTCCCTTACCTAATACCCCGACGTCAGTTGCATCATTCTGGTAATGGTGTGACCAATTAACTTATCTTCGCCCCCTTAAATCCCTGTGGGGGGTTCCAGAGGGGGGATGGGTAATACTCTCACCCCTCTTCGGACGCCATGTGGCCATCTGGAGGTCTTTGAGTCGTCTTTTAAAGTGACATCTTGACAATGCGGATTTTACTCTTAAGCCTTGTCTCTGATGTAATGTCCCGGTGATGAACTTTCTGAGGTTCAGTCGGGAAGACTTGTTGGTAGACTAGGAGGTTGAAGCTTTGAGTGAGGATGTAGGGGGTTTGAGAAGGGAGGATTTGTCTGCTGGTAATTTCGAAGTTACAGTTCTATTACTAAGGTCTTTTTTGGAAATGACATACAACTGAATTAAAATTTATAAATTGTGGGTAATTTTTATAAGTGGTAACATATAAGTGGGGTGGTTTTATAAGTTGGGTATTTTAACTCTATATTTTTCGAATGTGTTTTAATTTGGTGCTAACTTTTTTAAGGTATACATATACATTAGGAATCGCGAAATTCGACTCAAGTCTGCGTTTTTGTTTTTTGGTTTTAAAATATTTTTGAATTCATTACCATTAAAATGATACCATTTTCTTTCTGAAACTCAAATTACTTTTTAAATTACAGTAGGTTTTGTGAACCAGTTTTGTATCCCTTCATTAGTGTAATAAACTTTAAACGCTTTTTCTGAAGAATGACATTTTGGTGTTATACGACTTTACGCCAACGGTCATACTTCATAATAAATGGTCCGATTTACAAAATTCTAATTTTGTTTTGTTGACAATAGTTGTGAATGTGTTTTCTATGAAAAATCTAATATGTATTGTCATAAACACATATTTTATGCTTATTTTTATCTTATTTTTTGTTAAAAACTGTATTTTTTTAAACTTTCTATTTAAAAACTTATAATTAAATAAATATTAAAACCAAATTCAAAATTCTCCATAGGAACATGCGCCAATATAATATCTCTTATTTCCAATAAAAATAATACCTCTAAGTTAACTATAAGTTTATTTATGTATGTTCTAATAATGTCCTAATTAGTCACTTTAATTGCAATTAGCTGATTAAAAAATTGACGGAAAAAAAAAAGATTGTATATAAAAATGCATCATTTTTAATTCTGATATACTGCCAACAAGTTTGAAATTATAACCTAAAGATTAAAGAAAATCATCTCAATTGTATATGTATACCTTAAATACTTAATTTTCCCAAAGCGAAATGAACTTCTGCTTCCATGCAACAATAGCAGAACGAACTTAATAGAAGTGTACTTCAAAACCCCAATGCGCCTCCAAGCATTTAAATAAATATAGTACCATAAGAAATAGAATATCACGACTTGACTTACGTAAATATAGAGTTACTAGTTAATTATATTAATTTCCCAAGTTCCGCAATTTTTTAATATTACGTAATGTGAGGTATAAAGAGCTTATTTCAAAATTTTTAAATAATTACACTTGTAAATTGTACTGGTGTTTACATAACTCATGATTCAATACTTAATTATATGATTCACAGGTTGTACAGTTTATAAAACTTTTAGCGGGTTTCAATTATGGTTTTGAAATTGGTATACAACTAAACTAAAACTTGTAAATTGTTGTGGATTCAATTCAATGGTAAATTTTGTAATAATTTACATGCTATGCAAATTTGTAAAGGATACGTTGTATTACAAAATGTGTTTCAAGATATTTATACAACTGAACGCAAAAGCGAAGACAAAATTGTTTTTAAGGAGGTACAGAAACCACCCAAGTAAGCAAGCAAAAGGGGAAGACAAGCAAAGAGGCTATCTTTTTGTTATAACCTAGATTTTTCAATTGACTATCTTTATGAAATTTAAACTTATAGTTGTGTTTTGAATTTCTCATCAATTGTACTTGTTAAAATCTCTATCATACTTATATCACCAGTGAATCACACCACTTTTTTACACATTAATTTTAATCTTCAAAATCCAGGTGCGTTACAAGTGAGGGGTAAGAGGGAAGGGGGGGGGGGGGAGCGATGCGCATAACTGAACGTAGTTTATAACAGTACTTTAAGACGGAATATCTGCCTGTCCTGCAACATAGACTTAATGCATATTATTTTTGGCCACAATATTTTTAGAAGAATTGATTTTAAACCCATTAATGCCTATGCCAGTTATAACACCACTAATAAAAGATCATTAACAAACTTTGAAGGGAAATTAACTTAATTTCTAAGCTTTATCTTTAATTAGCCAATTCACTATCCAACATCAATCATCCTATATCCCCCCAAATCCGACAAACTTACTTTCCCCATGTCAATTCCATCCTATCAGAAGTCAAACGATAAAATCTCAATAGAAATCGTCCATTCCTTCACCTCCAAATCCACCACCCTCTAAAAGCCCATGGGTTACAGGTACAGCAGCCACCAACCCCATGACCGAAGTATCCCCTGGAGACAATTACAGACAGGAGGAGATTGAGATATCGCAAGCCCAGAAACAAAAAGAAGTAGAAGCAGGGAAGAAACAACTAAACTGGAAAAGCCTTCCTTACCAGACTTGACGTAAAAGGGTATCTTTCCAATTAGTTCCGGATTTACTTCGCGCTTTTGGAGAGAAAATGCCATTTCCATGTTTTCTCTGGGATAGAGGGGAGGAAAAAAAAGGAAAAGTTAGATGTTGTTTGTTTGCGTATTCCGGATTGGGGACCCAAATTAAGTAACGTTGTTATGAAGGAGGGATTAGGAGGACGCTGGAAGATTGACTTATAACGCTGAGGAGGACGAATGTGAAGTAAGGCTCTGGGTGAGTTGTGAGAGATAATTGGATTGGATATTTACTGGCGCAAGAGTTAACGAAGGTTGCACAGTAAGAAATGGGTGATTGAAAATTAGTAGCTTGTACTAATTGTAAGGGGGGTCGGTAGGCCCTATTCCACTAATGTTAAAAGGATAATTGTCTATGTACCTTTTCTAAGTAACTAAAATACGGATACTTTTGAAATTTTTCCTGAATATTATTTCAACCTACTTTAATAATCTGAGGTTAACTTTAAGAGAATATGTTTACTTGTTTTGTTTTTTAAAAACAATCTCAAATGATAAAACACCCAAAATCTCAGAAAATCGTATTTTTTTTAAGATAAAATAATTAAAATATATATATATATATATATATATATATATATATATATATATATATATATATATATATATTTTAATATATATATATAATATATATATATTTAATTTATATATATATGCCTTATATATATATATATATATTAAACATTTTTCTATAACATTAACTTCAGATTAATATCTGATATAAGGCAAATATAGGGTAAAAACTTCATGAAGAAGCAAGAAGCCGTTTTTTCAAAAAGGTACATAGAAGTTTGAAAAATTACATTTTGAGATAAATGCATTTTTATGCGAAATTGTGGCTTGGCAAAAGTGGGTTTACATTTTTTAAAACTAACTTAATTTAAAGATATGTAAAAATCACGAAATCGTTAATTTGGAAGTTTTAAGCCTACTGAACCCATTTAAGTTCATTGAGTGCTTTATAACAACTCCGAAATAATAATTTCCTTTTTCAGAAAGAGACATATTCAACTTTTTAAGCTTAATTTTAAGTAATTATTCCGAGTTTATGCTAGCTTTTTTATTGTTTATAATATAGTCGGCTTTGAGCACGAAGGAGAATGAACTTTTGTTAACAGCTACCAACTAAAGTCGAATTTTACTTTCGATCTCAAATCATGTTTGGTATGATTGGATACAGTAAGCAGTGTTGTCAGACTTAGTATTTTTAATATAACGTAGTTGTTTTTCTCACACCAATATTTTTACTTAGTGTCTTTCTTAGTACTTTTTGATATGCTTAATTTTTGAAGTACTATCGATATTTCAATAGATAAAAATGTATTAAATATGGTAAGTCCAAAATGCATTGGGAAAAATTGCTTATCTAATTTTAATATCAGATCTAGTAACGCTGACAGGAAGAAAAGACCCGTTGGTTAGTAAAAACTGCAACTTGATCACTAATAAATTTATGGTAAATGAGGTATGGGCAAAAGTGCTAATCTCATGTTAAATTAGAACTTTAGAAGAATGTTTTGCTCTCCTGTAAACTTTGAAGAATCAAAATGTTAACACGTTTTCACACGAAGACGATGATTTTACAAATAAAATATTTTATGTTTTGAATAAGAGTAATTTACATTTTAAATACTACACGATTATAAAACACTTCTACCTTAATTAAAATGAGTATGATAATGTGTTAATTGTTGGGAAGAATGGACAATTCCCGCATTTCTTAAAAACGAGTGAAATTAGTTTATATTTATAAAGAATTTCTTTCTAATTCCAAAGTTCTTTAATAAAAATTAGTTATTTAAATATTAAAAAAAGAAAATACCTCAAAACCGAACCAAAACCAGTCCGATCAAAACAATGAGCAAAATCTATGACTTCAAGGGTTACTACAGTTTCTGTGGTAATCGTGAGGTTTCTGCCAAATAGTTGGCGTTGAAATAGTTGGCGTTGGTAGACCATTGCCATATTCCATACAGATTGGCGTGATTTGCCATAAACTTGCAAATCTAGTTTCCGCTGCTGCATTCCAAGTCAAGATGTTTGAGAAGCCGTGGGAATGACAGGGAATGAATCATTTTCTCGCCAACGTCCAACAAGGTAACTTTGATCGCAAATTAAAAAAAAGAAAAAGCGCATTGAGCAGAAATTTTTGTGTTTATGGCCTTTTCAAAATATTTAGAATTGAATAATAAAAAATAAATTAAAAATGCGGGAATTGTCTTTTCATAGTGTATATTGCTTTGTAAAATTGTTATAGCAAGATTTGGTTTACCAGGAAAAGTCCATATGTTTCTTACTCAAATAGTCTGCAATTCGACGAACAAGAATTTTTTTTTTTTTTCTTGGGCAGCCATGCGGACGATTCGTCTCCGATCTCTTTGAAACAACTTGGGTTTTGCTCTTGTTCGAACTATTGTACCGAACCATTTATTCCTCTTTTGATACATTTTCAATAGAACCTTTCGATCTTTGAATAACGTTACTAATATAACTTATAGACTTACTACTTTCAAGCAAATTCCACATATTTCGACTCAGCAGACTTTTCTTGCAACTGCGTGGTGAATTTCGACTCCTGTATTATTGAAGAGTGGATAGAAGAAGACATATTTAATGCACTATTATTTCCTGTTCTGTTTTCAACCATTTACATAAAATGCTTTGTTTTTTGTTGATTATTAGGCATCAAATATGAGACTTTCATATCTCTGTTTTTAAAATTCAGTTGCTCATTTACAATCAGTCTTAATTTTAAATTTTACTTTCATTATTCTTTATGGAAACAGGGTTTGGAACTGCATGATGTATTTAAAAATATTTTATATTAACTTCGGTGTTTTGTTTTTTTTTGGTTTTTTTTGTTGTTGTTTTTTTGAAGGTGAACAATTCTGCGACAATGGTTAAGACAGATTATTTTTGGTTCCTTTTTTTAATGGACATTTAGCGATTCCTGCCATCTCCGAGTTGGCAGTCTTGGATATTTTTGTTTTAGTTGGCTTTCTGAAACTTTTTCATCACACTTTTTTATTTACTTTCTTTTTAATTTCTAATATTTTTTTGCAAAATGGAACTGATACTATCCTCATAAACTTTCATTCAGTAATTTATTTCATGATTAATTAAAACCAAACATGGTAAATTGCTGCGCTTCACGCTGTACTTCATATTTTGGAAAGAGAGCAGATTCTACTAAAGATTTTCATGTTTAAAGTTTGCAGTGAACACCACCACTACTAACGTCTTGCTTCTGTCTAATAAAATACTAGATGGATTTGTAATTAAAAAGAAACAACCACTACTCTTAAATACCCATGCTTTACTGCCATGAGCATTTTAGCTATCAAAAAGCATTAATACATTCCACATATTGTATGTTCGTTCCCGTTTCTTTGGTTTTATCAAAATTGGAATACTTTATCTATATTTGCCCTTGTTGACATTTATTTCAAATTTTATAATTGTGACTAAAATGAAAGTACAGTATTGGGATATTCCTCGCAAAATGGAAATTTTTTACCCCATTTCGATTCTTTAAAATTAGTTAGTCTAGATCGAAAAAGCTTACGTTTTCAATGTTTTTCTTCGTTGATTTATGTACTAAATTACAGACTTGTGACTGCATTGGAAGTGGAACTCGTTTATAAACCAATAGACGCCTTTTGTCCCATTAAAATTAGTTAATCGATATTGGAATAGCCTACTTTATCGACACTAGGCTTGGGCGATGTATCGATACATCGTCCAAAACCGGTGTGAAGTCAACATCGTCAAACCGGTTTCACTTTATTCCCCGAACCTATACATCACGATCTTCTTTGACGAGAGCGCCATACTTGCGTAGTACTTCAATGATGAAGAACCGTTGCCACGATTCATGCGCGGTGTTTCTAAAATACTATAGAAACGTCTGTAACCGTCGATACCGCGCCGTTTGATATACGATACTTCACCACATCGCAGTTAATCCTCCCTGCATATGCGCGGTGTATCTAAGACTGTATAGAAACGTAGTGTAACAGCTACACCGCGCCGTTGCAGACGATTTCCATTTGCTTTTACTTGGGGGCGATACTTGGCATCGTGATAATCGTATCCACCTTCGGTATGTGCGATGTTTCCATTTTAGGTCTCGCGTTTATTTCCTATTTCGTTTTTACAGCTGAGTATTAAAATTGCTTGGTGGGGTTTCAGGCACCAGTAGTCTAGTAATATTGGAGATTCGATGAAAGAAGTATTCCTTTTATTAATTAAAAAAAAATGTTGTTCTCTTAACTCTTGTAAAACGTTTTGATTTTTATTTAATTTGTCATGAGATATAAGACCTTGTTATTCTATTTTTGGAATTCAATTGAGTATTTCCTAAAATTTATGAGTTTCATTTTTTTCCCCCTCTTACTTGGAAGAAATAAAATATAACATTTTTGTATTTTTTAATCTTTTTACTTATCTAACAACCTTGAGAACCTTGTAACCTTGAGAGCTTTGCTTTATTTATTAACTCAAGGGGATTTCGGTATTCTAGCGCGGTAATTTCATTCTAGTTCCTACCTAGTTAAGATAATCAGGTTATTTATTACTATGAGGGTTTGTTATATCTGCCGAAGTCAATATGAACCAGAGCATGGACTGATCACAGCTGTTTCTCTAGTTTAATTGCTTAAACACTTATAAACGATTTTTTTCCCATTTACGTTGAAGGATTTTCTCTTCTAATTCGTAAGTAAATAAACGTTTTATAATTTTTTTTTCAGTTTGTTCAATTTGAATAAAGTTTATTTCCATATTCCATAAGATTAATTACTCAATCCACCATTGCTTCTTAAAAATGCTGAAATGCATATTTTTTGGCACAAAATAAAGATTATTAGAATTTTAAATGTTATGCATTAATTTAATTTTTATTGTTTAATAGTTATATTGTATATAGTAAGTAATAAAAGATTCATTATAAAGTATGTTTTTAATTTAATAATTAAGAATATCCAATAACTAAAGTAACATGTGCACCTCCAGGAAGTGCACTTGTCCTCCCTTCCCCCCTCCCCCATCTCCCTCCTTCCCTGGATAATAACAAAGTAAAATTTCATTAAGATAGAGAAATTAAAAAATCCGGATTAAACCAAAAAAAATAAAAAATTACCAGCTTACACCCTCTTGGGTGCTTTATGTATCCCCCTGAAAGTAATTCGGTCGCTGCTCATGTTATTTAATATAAACTTCTATACATGAATTCAATAAAATTTTACAAAGCTAAGCAAGCATAACTTTCAGCTACATAGCGTGTTATGAAAACGTTGTTTTATAGTATTTTGTAAAAAAATATAGTTTACATCGTGATGTATCGTGACATCGTGATGTTTGTTTCCGATATATCGCGATGCATAAATGTTAACATCGCCCAGGCCTAATCGACACATGTTCTTCTGTGACACATGACATGTGACTTCTTGGGAAATAGGACATTGCGCTATTCCTCGTATCGAACGTTTCGACCCTTTAAAATGAGTTAATCGAGATTGGAATAATTTATACATGAAGCGAGGGGGGGGGGGGGAAGTAAAACGGTGGGTAGGACCTTGACAGAAAAATTCGCCATAGAAATATATGACGAATTTTACTGTCAAGGTCGTACTCACCGTTTTACTCGCCCAGTATATAAGCCCCTTATGCTTAACCCTTGGTATCAAATTTTATAGTTGTGACTATTGAAAGTGGAGTGGATAACCTTTATTTGGAACCCATCGATCCCTTTTCAACTCCTTAAACTTAGCTAACGAAGATAGCTTAAAAATATGAGCTTACTGAAATCGCAATAGCTTACTTTTTCTATTCTTGTCCTTCTTGACTTGTGTACTAAATTTCAGAGGTGTGACTGTATTAGAAGTGGAATATTTGGATATCCTTCGTTTGGAACCTTTCGACTCTTTTCCTTTACTTAGCTTTTCAACTTCTTAAACTTAGTTAACGAAGATAGCTTAGAAATATGAGCTTACTGAAATCACAATAGCTTACTTCTTTTATTCTTGTCCTTCTTGACTTGTGTATTAAATTTCAGAGGTGTGACTGTATTAGAAGTGGAACATTTGGATATCCTTCGTTTGGAACCTTTCGACTCTTTTCCTTTACCTAGCTTTTCAACTTTTTAAACTTAGTTAACAAAGATAGCTTAGGAATATGAGCTTACTGAAATCACAATAGCTTACTTTTTCTATTATTGTCCTTGTTGACTTTTGTACTGAATTTCAGAGGTGTGACTGTATTAGAAGTGGAACATTTGGATATCCTTCGTTTGGAACGTTTCGACTCTTTTCCTTAACTTTTCAACTCCTTAAACTTAGTTAACGAAGATAGCTTAGAAATATGAGCTAACCGAAATCGCAATAGCTTACTTTTTCTATTCTTGTCCTTGTTGACTTTTGTACTAAATTTCAGAGGTGCTACTGTATTGAAAGTGGGACATTTGGATATCCTTCGTTTGGAACGTTTCGACTTCTTTTCGAACCTTAAAAATGGGTTTATCAGCATCGGAATAGTTTACTTTTTCTATGCTTGCTCTTGTTAATATTTTTACCCATTTTCGCAGTTTTGACTGCATTAGAAATAAAGCATTGGAATATTTCTTTTTGAAACGTTTTGACGCCTTCAAAATTAGTTAATCGATATAGGAATAACTTGCTTTTTTATTTTTGCCCTTGTTGACTTTTACACCGAATATCAAACCTGTGACTATAAATATACCATTTGACGATTACATTTTGGAACATTTGACTCTTTAAAATTGTTTAATCTACATCAGAATATCATATATTTTCTATTTTGGTTCTTGTTGACATATGTATCATTTATCAGGGTCGTTACTACATTGGAAGCGGTACATTAGAATATACTTCGTTTGGAACATTTGATCCCTTTTCGACCCCTTACAAAAGCTTATTCGAGATCGGAATAGTTTACTTGTTCTATGTTTGTCAATTTTGACATCTTTACCAATTTTCAGAGTTGGTGACTATATGGGAAGTGTGAGAATTAGTGATGAGTGAGTCAGTGAATTAGTATGTGAGTGAGGGCTTTGTCTTTTAAAAGTAGAGATTATATAAAAAGTGAAATAGGCAGTTTAAATAAAAAAAATTTCACTGAAAATGAATATATAATTAAGAGCCGTCTATCTTTATTTTCAAAGTATATGATTACAAATTGCATACATCATTAGTACTATAATGGCTATAAGCATAGTTTTTTTATTATTATTATTATTACTTTTTATTCCATCTTCTAACAAATACTTACATTTACCACGACAGCTCTACAAAATTTTATATTTTACTTAACTTAAACGTCAGGGCCATAGACAGGGAGGCACCGACGGGACTCCCACCCCGTCCCCGAAAGTTTACTTGTTCTATGTTTGCCAATTTTGACATCTTTACCAATTTTCAGAGTTGGTGACCATATGGGAAGTGTGAGAATTAGTGATGAGTGAGTCAGTGAGTTAGTATGTGAGTGAGGGCTTTGTCTTTTAAAAGTAGAGATTATATAAAAAGTGAAATAGGCAGTTTAAATAAAAAAAATTTCACTGAAAATGAATATATAATTAAGAGCCGTCTATCTTTATTTACAAAGTATATGATTACAAATTGCATACATCATTAGTACTATAATGGCTATAAGCATAGTTTTTTTATTATTATTATTATTATTATTACTTTTTATTCCATCTTCTAACAAATACTTACGTTTACCGCGACAGCTCTACAAAATTTTATATTTTACTTAACTTAAACGTCAGGGCCATAGACAGGGAGGCACCGACGGGACTCCCACCCCGTCCCCGAAAGTTTACTTGTTCTATGTTTGCCAATTTTGACATCTTTACCAATTTTCAGAGTTGGTGACCATATGGGAAGTGTGAGAATTAGTGATGAGTGAGTCAGTGAGTTAGTATGTGAGTGAGGGCTTTGTCTTTTAAAAGTAGAGATTATATAAAAAGTGAAATATGCAGTTAAAATAAAAAAAATTTCACTGAAAATGAATATATAATTAAGAGCCGTCTATCTTTATTTACAAAGTATATGATTACCAATGGCATACATCATTAGTACTATAATGGCTATAAGCATAGTTTTTTTATTATTATTATTATTATTACTTTTTATTCCATCTTCTAACAAATACTTACGTTTACCGCGACAGCTCTACAAAATTTTATATTTTACTTAACTTAAACGTCAGGGCCATAGACAGGGAGGCACCGACGGGACTCCCACCCCGTCCCCGAAAGTTTACTTGTTCTATGTTTGCCAATTTTGACATCTTTACCAATTTTCAGAGTTGGTGACCATATGGGAAGTGTGAGAATTAGTGATGAGTGAGTCAGTGAGTTAGTATGTGAGTGAGGGCTTTGTCTTTTAAAAGTAGAGATTATATAAAAAGTGAAATAGGCAGTTTAAATAAAAAAAATTTCACTGAAAAGGAATATATAATTAAGAGCCCGTCTATCTTTATTTACAAAGTATATGATTACAAATTGCATACATCATTAGTACTATAATGGCTATAAGCATAGTTTTTTTATTATTATTATTATTACTTTTTATTCCATCTTCTAACAAATACTTACATTTACCGCGACAGCTCTACAAAATTTTATATTTTACTTAACTTAAACGTCAGGGCCATAGACAGGGAGGCACCGACGGGACTCCCACCCCGTCCCCGAAAGTTTACTTGTTCTATGTTTGCCAATTTTGACATCTTTACCAATTTTCAGAGTTGGTGACCATATGGGAAGTGTGAGAATTAGTGATGAGTGAGTCAGTGAGTTAGTATGTGAGTGAGGGCTTTGTCTTTTAAAAGTAGAGATTATATAAAAAGTTAAATAGGCAGTTTAAATAAAAAAAATTTCACTGAAAATGAATATATAATTAAGAGCCGTCTGTCTTTATTTACAAAGTATATGATTACAAATTGCATACATCATTAGTACTATAATGGCTATAAGCATAGTTTTTTTTATTATTATTAGTATTACTTTTTATTCCATCTTCTAACAAATACTTACGTTTACCGCGACAGCTCTACAAAATTTTATATTTTACTTAACTTAAACGTCAGGGCCATAGACAGGGAGGCACCGACGGGACTCCCACCCCGTCCCCGAAATTTTGTAGGAAATCTTGTTTCACTACTTCCCCTTCTTTTTTTTGTGTAACTTTTTATAGGTTGGTTGTTTTCAGACTATCTGGCACCGTCAGCAACACGAGGACTATAATGCGCCGAAACATTCGTCATTAGACAAGCCAACATACATTTACAAACACCCATGCCTAACACGGGACTCGAACCCGCAACCTCGCGGTCTAGAAGCTAGCACGCTAACCAGTATACCGTTTGGTCGGCAACTTGTTATAGGTATTTAATCAAAACTTCGATCTTACCCCCTCTCAGAAAAAATCCTTGCTACGGGCTTGGTAAACGTAACTAAACAATTATTAACAGATTAACTTAAACTTAAAACGTTTGTGATGCAACAAGTTGTAGTTATAAATCATTTTAACGCATCAAGCGTTTTAGCTCATATACAGCATAGTGCAAATACTGATATTGTATTTTGAATTATTACACATATTATTCTTTAATCGATTTAATAAATTTTTCCGGGTCTTTTAGTTTTTCCATAAGTCAGCTGTAAACTTGAAACTATTCCTAACGAATTACATAAGTTCCAAATTATGATGAGTGATTGTGTAGAGGCCTTATTTTACAATGTCACGCAGTATCTTGTATAGCTTTTGCTTTCGAAAACTCCAAAAACTACTAACCAAACTAAATGACCTGACCCATACTGAAACACAAAATGTTGACATTGGATTGTTTTATTTTATCCTTTGTCCACATAAATAATACACTTTTGTGTAATTTAATGATCATCAAAAAAGATCGTATCGAATTTTTTTGTCCCATATAGTATGCGGTGGCTTTCTCCCTTGAAGAATCCTAATAATATCAAATCCCATAAAAATAATAAGACCCTTTATATTCCATACATGCAGTTCTGCTACATAAATAGACCCTTTAAAGTAATACAAGTGGACCATCAAAACTCTAATACGATTAAAACCGCCGCTAAATACTTACTCAAAAAAATAGAAACTGCAAACAATTACGATGCCTGGCGCAGAACAATAGTAAAAAAACCATTAGCCCATTCCTAAAGAAGGTGTAATTAGCGATGAGCAAAATAAAAAAAATAGCATAATGCTAAAAAAAAAAAGTCGCCACTTATAAAACTTTTCCATCTGCCTTGAATACTGGATAAGGCTTTAGTAATTAAGCTCATTATAATGAATCACCGCCGCTTTTGTCTGAAATTGTAGCTAGTCCCTAATCGCCATTTTGGAGCATAATTTCTTTTTTAAGTTGAGATTGTGACCTTTTTGCATTTCCCCCTTTTTATGAGTATGTATTTTGATAGTTTACTTGCTTAGAATATATGTATGTGAGCGCCTAACTGGGTATACTTGCCCTTATTATATTTCAAAACGCCAAAAAAATTTTATACATTACTTAGTATTTTTATCCAAAAATGATAAGAAATGAACTATTTTTAACGGAACCTGAAAATTTTGAAAGTTACATTAACTTATAATTGAAATTAATAATTATCAATACATCAAAAACGTGTAACCATTGTTCTCGGAATTTCACAACCTTGTGATACTATAATGTTTTATTGAATTAGGTGTTGACCTTTCGGTACTTTACCCAGACATATGATTGACTTCAAAATTGATTGGACATATGATTGATTACAAAATTGATTGGGACATATCTTAATGAACGCAGTATAGAACATTTAATAAATAAACAGAATATATAAAACAAAGAAACTTGATAGCAGATAAGTTGGTAACGTGGGATTTGTCATGAATCAGATTGTTACAAACATTTTTTTACAAAGTTGAATAATGGAATACAGTATAATATATCACGTATAACTCTTAAAACCTCAAAATTCATTTAAAAAGTGATTTTTTTTTTTTTTAATTTTCTCAAGTATTCTTAATTACCCAATATATAACTGCATTTTAAAAACATGCCCACCTATATTAAAATGAAAATCTACCCAAATACAAAAATTGTTAGCAATATAAAATTCCTACTGGTTTTCTAATATTAGACCCCTTTTAAACGTAAATAATAAAAACATGGTTTGACAGAAACATTTTTTGGCAACTAATTTTAACCTCTGTATTTTTCGAAACTTACTGTTTTTCTAGTACTAATACAGCAAACGGTACATTCCTATCTCCAAACGTATTTAAATTATTTACTTTTAAAATGGATCAGTCATTTATTGGACACCTTGTATATAAAAAGCATTTGAATGCCTATCAAATAACTTTCACTCTTAGCAGCAATAGAAGAGGCAAAAGTAAATACTTGTGTTGAAACAAAGAATTATGATTCAGCATTTATTTAATGTAAATTAAATTTTACCAAAAAAAAAAAAAATCAAAAAGCAAGATGCTCGTTTGCATATAAAGTAACTTAACGCCTGCATGTCCACATCCGAACCCAATATTATTCAATTTTACTCTGATGGATATTAAATAATGTAAAAACCTCTTTAATACTCTTCACGTGGTTAAAAAATGTAAAAATCGCCTTAAGCCTTTACAACATAAATAATTGAGAACAAACTGAAGACCAAACATATTCTATTCAAATTTAAACTGAAGCAAAGAAACTAAAAATAAAACTGAAGCTGCAATAATAGAATCCTATTTCACAAAAGATAGTCTGGAAATCCTCAGTACAACAAAGTAAAACCAATTTGTAAGTTAAATATTTTACTGAGAGCTAGGTAAACATCGAAAACTTAAGAATTTTACCCAGAATAAATGAAAAATGGCCGGATTCGAAAAATTCCAGCTACTCTTATTCTAAAGTACTTCCATAATGTTTTCATTTCTTCCACATCGCTCTGTTGAGTTTCAATCTTTTTAGTGGATAAAAAGTTGGATGCCAATGCGAGTAAAGTAAATTTTTATGATTGTAATGCTGAAATACATTGACAAAATTTCTAAAAATGGATACCTGGATTTGTATTTGGAGAGCTATTTCAGATGTTGTTATTTTATGTTTGTTCAATTTCGTTTTGAGCTTTGAAACTAGTTTAAACTGGTTTAAGATGGATTTTTATTAGCGAGATTGTGTACTTGATGGTGGACATGGGAGCTGCAAGGAGGGTCAAGGGGGTGCAATTCCACCGGATTGGAGTTTGAAACTGAAAAATAAAAGAGATGTGAAATTCACATAAAACACACCACTATTTTCAATTACCCTATAATACATAGTCATTGCATTTAAGTTTGACTTATTTAATGTTTAGTTCCCAAGGAACGACAAATCTAGATTTAAGACGTTCGAATTTCAACTTTTTACGCCTTCATTGCATTTTTACAGGAATTTAGGGGAATTGTATAAAACACCTTGAGAGCATTACCTCAACGATTTTGATCATAATCGTTAGTTTTTGTTTTGCAATAACTGATATGCATAAATTTTCAAGGATAACTATTTCATGCACATGCACAATTTTGTTGAAAACCTTAATGTCAAATCTCGAGGCTACCACTAACTAGTGTACAATAGTTAAACATTGTACTCCAATACTTTCAGGAGTTATGCTGACCACAGACAGACACCCACACACGCATACATTTTTACGGCACCACTTTTTTGAATTTTAAAACGAATAAAATTCAAAATAGTTAATAATTGTGTTGATTGAATGCAACACTTTCACCGCTTTACTTACCCTAGATTGCATACAGCATAAATTAACCTTATGTTTCCTTTTATTAACTTACCTCTCTGTGTACAATCAAAAATCAAATCCCCAAAGCACTGAACAGTCTCTGAAACTCTATATTCCCCTAAAGTTCTCTTAAAAGGAATTTCTCCAGCTTACGTCACCATAATACTCATAATTATCGCAATGAAAGCCTCCACTATTCTGCATTACACAAGAAAAACCACCCAGAACTCAATGCATCCACTATCAGACCTAATCCACATTCCTCCCTTGCATGGAATTAAGCCCACCAAGTCGCATGCCTGGAAGAATTGAGGAGGCAATTCTTCCAAGCGTGGTATGCACGCACTCATCTATACCAGGACCAAAAACCCACTCAATTCCTTTAATTAAAATCTTCGGTTGGCCTCGAATGTTATATGGGACGGAGATAACGCTTATCTAGTCCCTGGTCTCTCAGGAATGCTGATTAACATGGATTTTAGGTCTTTCTGTAAGTTCCTGTTATCTTTTCGGAAGCGGATAGATGCTGGTATTGTTCTCTTCGGTGATTGGTCTGAGGGAGAGATGGCTGTGTTTGATTGGATATAAAAAGTGGAATGCCGGAAGTGGTAAGAGTCGTGAAGGATCCTTTACAAAGTGAGTAGTGTCTTGCAAGCTGGGGATCTTTTCCAAAATGTAGACAAATGTTCATATAAGACCACTTTCAAATAAGGTTTGTAAATCTGAAACGCATAGCCCTAAAGTTCTCTTAGTCAATAACGCAACCAGGATATTGCGACATGCATCCTAAATGTTGTCTGTCTATGAGAGAGATAGCTCTCTCTTGTTAGTCTAGATGGTGGCAGTTATTATAGAAACAAAACCCGTTCATTTAGATGAAGAGTGAAGCATGCAGAAAATTGACTGCCGAAAAGGTTACAATGTTGCATTTTCTGGACGAGAGATCATTTAATTATATGAATATGTTTTTCTTTGAAAAAATCTAAATCATTGTGTGATAATTATTATTTGAAATGATTTAATTAAATAAATATACTTTTATGATCTATCAAATATAGACAATACGCTATCAGGGTATTCAGCAAGCCAATGTTGATGTTTTTTTTTTTTTTTCTTTTCTGGAATACCTCGTGGAAATGGGTCTACTTTTGCTTTCCTTGTTAAGGTTGACGACATAATGATAAAAGAAAAAACTTTATTTTTTATGTTTTTAAGTTCTTTTTTTCAACTTCGATATTGTTTGTGGCGGGTATAGTCTTCGAAGGGCTAATTAACCCTTTGCACTAGAGCTCTTTTTCGCTCGGAGGGACCAGCAACTCGAGACATATCGCGGCATTTTTGGTTCGGTTTGAGGTTAAGCATTCACTTCATAGAAACTAAACACAGTCATTGGCCTTGCATCGAATTTCCGCATCAAACCTAGTAGTCTTCTCGTATTGCGGCATCCAATCATGTGGTGCCTGAGTGGCGCCGCTCGAGCACAAAGGGTTAAGCCACTTCGCATCAAACAATTGAGCTGAAATTTGGCAAAAAGAATCACTGTTGAAGACAATACATTTCATCATGGTAAAGAAGAGGATCCTATAACGTTGATAAGAGAACATTTCGTTTGTGAAATAGTTTCAATATATAGTATTACTTGACAATGCTGTTTTAATGGAGATAAAAAGAATGTTTCTATTTAAAATGGGTTATTAACTACTTGTTCGAAATTATCTTACGACAAATGGGGTTGATATTAATTTCGTAGGAACTATCGTTTGAAGGAAAATTGATAAAACCAATTACACCTTAAGAATGTATGCCACTTTTCAAACAGGTTGACCTTAATTGCCATTATGAAACCTTTATCCACCCATTCCCATTATTAAGCTCGTATTTCGTAACGTGTTAAAAAAATATTTTCTCATATTTACAAGCCTTGCAGTATTTCAGATAGAATGTGATTGTACCATATTTATTATACTTCATGTCAACACAAATCGTAAGTTTGCATCGTTTCAAATATACCTTTTAGAACGTTACCCGTTCTTTAAAAGCATTTAAAAATAAAATAATAATAATAAGAGTATGGTCGATTGCGGTATTCACACCGATCAGGGACATATGATCATGTATTAGACAAGAAATTAAGTCAGGATCTCCCTGAGCGAAATCTGTCTGGAATATAGAATTGCAAAAATCTAACTTGTGTTTCTTAAAGCTTAAATATTCTTTATTAACTTACAAGGAGACCTTACGGTCTCGGAAATTCAGATCGGGATGAAATTTGGCAGATTGATAGTATACCTTAAGGGTATGCACACTGTAAAGTAATAAAGCGCACTAGCCAGAAGATTCCGAGAAAATAGGCTTTAAAGTGTTATGCATAGGTTACATACTAGTAGAGACTTTTGCTCCGTAACTCCCCGGTGGCTAAGTGGTCAGCGTGATGGATTCCAGTACGGGCGATCCAGGTTCGATACCTCGTGAGGTAGTTCTTTTTTTTCCCCTTTCCCCAATTTATAAAGTGACTGTTACAGCTAATTGAAATTTGAATTAAAGATAATATTTTATTTTTAAATACGTAATGTATTTTTAATAGAGAAAATAGAGATAAATAAATAGATTAAAATTCTAATTACCACGGCAACAAAATTAGGGTAGAACTTAATTTATCTATGGATTTTGACATATAGTTTTTATTTGTCAATTATTTATTTATATACATACACCAGAATGACACTTATCATAAAAACATGGAAAACAAAAACTGTTTTGACATCGTGCACAATTTATAAAGGAAGATTGTTTACATGAACAACCTTTTTGTAAAAGATTCGTTGGAAAATATACTTCATTAACATTCATCAAAATATATCTTTCGTCAGAAAACTTGGAAGCATACCAGGCATACCGGATCATTTTATTAAAAATTGATGATGGACTATTGATTGTATTTTTATGCAGTCTTCACAGGTATTTATTTCTATATAATATTTTCAACCAGATACGCGCAATTTTGCATACGCTTTAGTAGATTCTTTACCTGTCTATAAAAATAGACGTCATAAAGTGCCGTTAGGGTTTTGAAAATTTCTGACTACCCTGAAATAGGGCAACATTCTTACTCTTCCATATAGAAACTGTTTCTCCATGTTTTTTGGGAAAATCATTTACTTCTCTACATCTTATAATATCTCAAAATTTATAATCACTTGTTTGTGAAAATTGTAAATAAAGTTTTAATGTACCTTCATTAAAAATACAGTACGTATTTAAAAATAAAATATTATCTTTAATTCAAATTTCAATTAGCTGGAACAGTCACTTTATAAATTGAAAAAAAAAAAAATACCTCACGAGGTATCGAACCCGGATCGCCCGTACGGGAATCTATCACGCTGACCACTTAGCCACCGGGGAATTGCAGATCAAAAATCTCTACTAGTATCTAAGCTATGCGTAACACTTTAAAGCCTATTTTCTCGGAATCTTCTGGCTAGTGCGCTTTATTACTTTACAGTGTAGATACCCTTAAGGTATACTATCAATCTGCCAAATTTCATCCCGATCTGAATTTCCGAGACCGTAAGGTCTCCTTGTTAGTACCTGTCCGAGGACGTTTTCCCATTCGTCGAATGTGTTAACAGGTATATGAAAGAAATCAGTTGAGTGGGGAGAGTATACAGACAAACAAAGAGTAGAAACTTAACAAAAACAGCAATAGCTGTGGTTACAGTTTAGAGGTCGGTGATATTTCGATACGACGATATTTTTATCGATATATTAAAAAAAAATATATATATCGATAGTAAGAATATCGATATAAGTCACCTATATATCGATATTTTCAAACTTTTTTAGTTTTTTGATGATCGTTTTGTAGTTCCATTTGTTTTTTTTGATTTTCTTTATTCCCTTTTCAAAAACTTCAAAACTAAAGTTTGGACTTGGCTGAGACAGTTAAAATGGCACCCTAACCAAAAAGAAAACATTATGTAATGGAAAGATAAGATCATTTATTAGTAGTCATTAACATAGGGCTGTTTCTGTTGCCACCGTGTGCCTGGAATTTGCATCTAATTTTAAATATTAGAAACATCTCTTATTCTGTAAACTACTTTTCAAAAGTTCTTCTTTAAAAATAAATGTGAATTTATACATTGACATTCAAATGTATTTTATTTATTCTGATTGATAATATAATTTATTTATAAAAATAATTTTTATAATGCATTTATTAAAAAAATTTTGGCATGAATTCATGAAAAGTAGAAATTTGCCCTAAAAAACTTCGTTTCTGGCAAAATTGAAAATCAACTACAAAAAAAAAAAAAAAAAAAAAAAAAAAAAAATCAAAAAAAAAAAAAAAAATCATGTATCGATATATAGATATTTTCGACCTCTATTGCAGATGGTCATAATCGAATTGAAAGTATGGTGAGTAACATATGTAAGACGGGGAGTTTGAATGCAGTATTAACATATAACACAAATCATTTATTTTATTACTGGAAATTCTGTGTATTAATACTTTATTGTTTATTTATGGTTACAAGAATTTGTATACATGTTTTATATTTGTATACATTTATAATATAATCAAATTTATATACATATAATGACTAACCTATTTTAGTATCTACTTTTAATTTAATTTTTGCCTTCACAGACTTTTTTTTTCTGTCCGATCATCATAAAGCACAGACATACATGCCATTTGGCCTAATCATATAATAATTATACTAGTTACTCGTTAATTTATCAGTTTTTCGAAAGCTTTCTAGGGTTCATTGAATGTTAGTTTTAAAATTAAAAAAAGAAAAGTAAAAAAAAAAAAAAAAAAAAGCTCACTATGCAAAATTTAAGCAGATGTATTCAACTGGCAAATACACAATGACTGAGGAAGCTATGCTCTAGTTATTAGCGCAAATAAGATTGAAAAAAATAAAAAGAAAAAAATTACTATTACTCACTTGGGTGAGAAAATTATGCCATTTTTTATTTTTTCAATCAATAGATTTATACGTTGGTGAACCTGGTAACCTTTTTTGAAAATTGGCGGGCTAAAATTCTCTTGTCAGCCCTATTCTGGACTTTCTTTATTTTCCCTGACAAAAATGTTTAGTCAAAACCATAGACTAATAATAAACACAATAGACTGCGCTCTCCCACTTCAATTATACAACGAGGCTGAAGCCAAAATAAAACCTATGACTAGGGAGTTTTTGAGAGCAGGGTTGCAGAGTTGGCCGTTTTCGCCTCCTTTTGGCGTTATCCTAGTTACATAAAGGAATAATTTTATGGTTAACTTGTGTGTTAAATTGTTGGTTGATTGTATTCTTCTGGAATAATAGGCATAACTTTTCCGATCACGTGTGCTTTAAAAAAGCTTGTGCAGTTTTACTTGGTTTCTTTGATAAAATTTCACAACTTCAAACTAATGTAAATAAACAACGCTTTTCAGATTTAATTATTAATAATTATAAAAACCTTTAGAAGATTTAGAATTTAGTAAGGTTTACTTATTGTAATATTTTTTCTCACTTTTTACACTTTGATCGTTGTAATCACAAATAGAGAATGCAAGTGTTGTAAATTTACCAAGCATAATATTACATATGTAAAAAAAAAAAATTCTTCCATCATTGTATTAAACAAATACTTCAATTAATAGTAATTATACAGAAAAGCAAATATTGTAGAATTACGAATAATATTATATAAGTAAGTAATACATATCTTTTAATCTTTTTATTAAAAAAAATTAATTCCATCTTCATAATAGTACAAGAAATAGCTCAGAAAAGTACAAGAAATTAAATCCAGGCACGGTATGTGTTTTATGGGGACATGGTACCCAAAAAATGATGAAAATGTCAATTTTTCAATTTTTATCCCATAATGTGGAGAATATACTTCTGAATAGCTGTGCAAAAATTTATACTTGTACCTTTGACAGATAAAAAATTATATTGTATTTTCTAAACCATTTCACACAGTCAAAGCTGAAAAAGAAATCTTTAACACTGTTTTTCTCGGTTCGTTATTTTTCAGTTTGCGTGTTGTTTAAATCCCTAAGGCTTTTTTCTAAATTTAGTTAGAATTGGGAAATTTTTATAGCGTATTTATATACATCTGATAAACAAAAGTTAGCATGGAATAAGTTGTGCTATGTTTAATTATTATTATTATTATTATTTTTTTTTTTTTTTGTTAAAATGTTGAAAACTTGAAAAAAAAAACGTCGTTTTTCTGCTGTTTTTAGTGTAAAAACATAAAAACCTTGTCTTGCTTCTTCAAATCCATACGAACTATTGTTAACAATTATAATACGAATATATTGTAAAAATTTCATGGACAAATAGTTAAAATTGTGGAAAGGGTAGCATTTCGGTAAAAGTTTTTAAAAAAATTTAAAAATTGAATTAATCAAAAATTATACATTCAAAATATTTTTGTTGGTTAAATTATGTGTACTTATCATCGACACAATGTAAAATCACAATAGTTTAAATTGTAGTGGTGCAATTTCCGAAAATAATTTTATGGGTACCATACCCCTTAATTAGATTCTTAGCACATTACAATCCCAGAAGGCAAACAAATTTTAAAATTTTAAACTGAAACACATTAGTAAAAAATAAATAAAAGACACTCGTAAAATGAAACTGAGTGGGGTTTTTTTTTTTGGGGGGGGGGGAGAGGAGGAGAGAGAGAGTTTGGCATTACTGGGAATTTAGTGCTGTGTGTTTTTTAATTATTGTGAAACAAATGTAATTATTGTCTAAGAAATGACTTTAAACTTCTATAAATTCTAATTCTAGCAGTCCTACAACGAGTCTATTTGCCAATTTTCGGCTCGATTGGATGAAGGCAAGTGGGTTAATTATTCCTTCCAAGCTGTAATATAGTAGCGTGTGTAAAAGAAGACTTTTAGTGACTTCCCCCAAAATTTGATAGAATGTCTTGTCTTCGACAAAATCTATCTGCCAATGTTCAGTTCTATTGCACAGCAAACTGAAATGTCTTAAAATAAGACACAAAACTGTCTTAAACAAGTGGCACTGTTTTAAGACGTAAAATGGTGTCTTAATCTTTAAGACACTTGAAGTGTCTTAAAATGGGGTATTTTCAGACGTTTAGACTGTCTTAATTGGGGATATTTTCAGACAGTTGATGTGTCTGAAAGGGTTGTTTATGTTACCTTTCAGATGTTGGGAAGCTAAAAATACGTATATTTAAATTAAAATGCAATAAATGAGCTTGTGTTAAATAACAAATATTTATTAAAAGAAAAGTCAAAATTACTGTTTTATTACCATGTTGCACATAACTTTTTGTTGACTATGTTTCACTTTCCTGGTAAATTTAAGCATGGGATTGCAAAACAGCAACACAAGTGTTAATAATAGGCATACAACTATTAATATATCCAAGCAAGGGATTTGGGACTTATGTAAATATATGTATTAGTATAAAATATATGTATTGGACTTTGTATTGTGGCTGAATCTTAAATAGAAAAGGTTTGACTTCCAAGATTGTATCACAGTTTTAAGTTGCTTTTTACAAGTCAACTTTAACATCAAATAACAAGCGTGATGTAAACACTTATAGTAGTTGGCAAGTCTAATTTACATTATGTGGCAACATAAACTTATTTTAATGATGAATCAAGCAGTAATAATCTAATTATTCCCCATCTGGGAATTTAACTTGTTTATAACATTTCCCTATAATAACACTACATAATAACAACAATGGTTATAACACTGCAATGCTTCAATTATTGTCGAATAGTTGAAGCAGATATAGGACTTTAAAAAAAAACATTAAAAGATAAACAATTAAAACAGAAGGCATTAGAAGTATCTGTAAGGAGACGCTTCAGAATATGGAGGTAGAGTATATTAAATTTGAAAAGTATACAAGTTGCGGAAAAAATTTGTGTTTCTGAAAACGTCAGTTTTCCACATTCTTGTATGCTTATAAAAAAATATGCCAGATATACAGTTGAAATTTGTTATTATGATTAAATAACATATTAAGTGCATACTAAAACTAAAATAATATTAAAATTCCAGTAATTTGGGGATGGGACCTTTTTACAACAATATTCCCTGTCGCTGCGACTTTTCGTTAATCGTTGAGAAGCTAAAGAGAGGGTATTTAAAAAACCTAAAAAAAAATGTAACGAAAGGGGGGGGGGGGGGAATTAAAAAAAAGGAATTTGAAATATCTGTAAAGATGACTGCTTCAAAATATAGAGTTGAAGCACATTAAATTTGGAAAACATGTAAGTTATTAAGACTTTTATAGTTCTTTCACGATTTCTCAAAACGTTGATTTTCCAACTTTTGGTATGCTCATATAAAAGACTATGCAAGATATAGAATTGAATTTTTTTATGGCAATTATATAACATCTGAAGTACATATTAAACAAAAATATTATTCAAATCTATGCAATTTAGTTTTTAATTATTATTACTTAAAAAATTGCAAATTTTCATACGCTCAAATAATTACCACATAAAAAAACTTTTTATTATTATTTTGAAAAAGCTGATATTAATGCAGTATATAGACATTTCGAAGAAATAAAAAGCAAAAAAACATTTTTTTTAGTTTTAAGAAGATTCCTCTACGAACGTAACCAAATTCAACTCATTGCAGATTGTTTTTTTAATCGAGTTTTAAATAAGTGATTATTAATAAATTATTAGCCTATTATTATAAACTTTTTTCTAAAATATAATTTTAAAAAGGTTTGAACAACATATGTAAAAAAAATTTCTTCATTTTCACCAATATTCAATTATTTCAAATGCGTTGATTTTTCTGATTTTAATGCTGTCATCGAGTATCTAGTCCGCATAATATGCAGGTCATATCATAAATATCCTCAGATGTAATAATATGGAACAAATAAGATTATTCATGAAATAAAATTCAAGGACACAATAAATTTTATCCAAATTATATCAAATCATGCTAAATATATTTTCAAAATCATTAGTACTTGTAATATGCAACAAAACCAATAAAAATGTAATTGAATGTTAAAAACAGAAAATTTAGAATTCTGTGAGGGTCATTTAGAAATCGATCAATTAAAATTTACTATAGTAAAAACACTGAAAATAAGATAAATAATATTACATAAACCAACTTTTTCACTAGGAATGAAGCCGTTGTGCATATCAAAATAATCATTTCTGAGTTTGAGCAATTGATTGTCAAGTCACTTAAATACTATTCTACTTGTACATGTATATATTATTGTGAACAAATGCTTTTTAATGCTGATCAAAACATTTGACTACTTCAAGCACATAATTATTTCAAGTTTGAATACTGTTGTCATTAATATCCCTCGGTGTTCAATTTATGTTTTTAGTGACATAGTACTTACTCTCATATCATGCAATCAAAGAGTACTGCTCTGGCAACGATGCTCAGTTTGAATATGTTGCTAAGTGCTATGGAGTATGAAGTAATAGTATTAAAGGGCAATTATGTAGAACGTAGTGTATGCCGTTCATCCATGATTCAGCAGTGGTAGCAATTCTAGAAGAGGCAAGCGATACCAACACTTCTGATTACACTTTTATTGCATCAGATTAATGAGGAATATTTTCCCTATAACCCCCAATTGAATATTAAATAAAAGAAAAAAACCACTCAAGACACATTTGGGTATGTGAGAAAACTCTGGCAACAATATTTGATATTTTTCCGTTAGACAGGTACCAAAAACCGTTAAGTCGGCATAGTTATCGCCAAGCTGAAATGTTTACACGAAAATAATATTTTGATCTAGTGAACTTTTATTTTTATTCATTAGTTTGGGGGACTGCCAAACCAAACCTTATCACAGATTGGAAGTTATTAGTTTGAATAAGTTATCGCTGCAAATTGGCTATTTTTATCTGGTACCCGTCGAAAGGAAGAATTCAAATGATGTTGTAATCATTGATCAAGAATAGGTTAATATTGGCCGATAACTCATGATCTACAGAACCAATTTGGACAAAGTTTGCTTTAATAGATAGAATTTTTGCTGAGAATACACTTTAAATAAATAAAAAAAAAATTAAAAAAAAAAAAAAAAAAAAAAAAAAAAAAAAACTGCAATTACATATGAAAATGAATGTCGTATTGCTGTCTATGCTTTATGTCAATATAGTTTCTTCGGGAACGGAACAATGAAATGTATATAGATGAGCATCGTGTGATTTATCGTGTCCAATTCAAACTTTTTACGATTTATACCTTTGGGAGTGAATGTGCGCCAACGGGATTCGAACCCAGGACTCCTAGGTCAGTAGATAGGCATGCTTACCGCTATGCAAAAAGAACCACTAGTGCCTAGATGTTGTATCTGTCATTTGTACACGAGACCACCACAGACTCTTCGCAGTGAGTCGCGAAGGGGTCGAACGATTGAGTTGCTTGTGTGCGAGTTGAGTTCGTTACATGAGAGTTGAGTGGTTGTGTGAGAGAAAAAATAGCCAGATGTTACTTGTTGAGTTGGTAGTGTGGAGGTCATGCAGTATATTTTTAGAAGGCGCCGATAGATGACAGCATGTTTCAGTTGTTCGGTAGCCACCACTTTGGAGCGAATGTGAGCTAACGGGATTCGAACGTGGCACTCCTAGGTCAGTAGACAGGCATGCAGGCTAGGTCAGTAGACAGGTAGGTGTTGTACCTGCACCACCACATGCTTCTTAAAGGCTTCGTGCAATAAGAACAACAAAAGTTTGTGTGAAAGTGTGCTATATTTAAGCAAATGGCAACAATAAATACAATTATACCTTGAAGAGTGGCAACGCTTCTTAACTTCTGGAAATCTCTTATTTAAAATGTTACGTTCTATCGTTTTGATTCTAGTGTTCTAAACGTACGTCAAATATTAGTTAATAAAAGCTTCGTTTTAAGCTTCATTCTTGCAGTAATGTCATAATCATTTCAATTTTATTAACTAATATTTCATTTGAACTTAAACTCCTAAAAGATGGAACGACTTTTGAAACCAGAGAGATTTGATGTTGATCCTATGTGTGTTGACGCAGAATCGAAATGGAAACACTGGAAAAGGACATTCACGAACTTTTTAACTCAAGTTAAAGAAGTTACAGAGGAAAATAAGCTCCAGCTCTTAAGTAATTACGTATCCGCGAACGTTTATTTGTACATAAACGACTCTGAAAAGTATGACGATGCCATCGATATCCTGGATTCTTTGTATATAATACAAAGAGAAATGAAATCTTCGCCAGACACTGCTTGGCATCTAGAGTCCAACAAACGGGAGAATCTGTAAATGAATATGTACAAATTTTGAAACAGATGAGACTGCGAATTCAAGTCCGTTACAGCTGAACTATACAAAAATGAGTACATTAGAGATGCTTTTATTCGATGTTTAAGAAATACGTCATGTCCGCTACTCCGCTAGGCGCGATTTCACACGATCATAACGAGTTTCAAAAGTAAACAAACAACGTTACGGCGGAAGGATACAAGAAAAGTTTATTTTTTTGTTTTATTTTTTATATATAATATTCTAGTGACTGTTTTTGCTTGGTTTTGGCATTTTATACTGATAAATAAAAAATAAAATTAAAAAAAAAAAAAGTTTTATAACTCTAAATTATTGATTTTATATTTTGGTTTTGCAAACTTTCTTATTGGCGTGAAAACAGGTCTGGGAAAGTAGTTCTACTTTTAATAGTTAAATTTTAAAAACTATGCTCGTTTACATAAGACAACTTTGGATTTCTGTGAAAAACAACACTTTTTTTGGGATCCTTCAAAATTTAAAGGTATTCCTTTTACTTGGTAAATGAACTTGAATGATATAATTGCTACGGTCTGTACTGTCTGAAATAGCGAGAAGCGTCTGAATTCCGAAATGTCTTAATTTGGTCCGAAGTGTCTTATTTTAAGTCACTTGTTGTGACTGAAAGCAATTTAAGACCCGTGTGATATCTGAAATTCGAAAATGTGCTAATAAGTCACCAAATGTGTCTGAAATGAATTTTTCAGGCATTTTGTGTCTAAATTTAAGACACCAGTATGACGGCAAATAGGTTAATTAGCCTTCCATTGATTTGCCCGCTACAAACAAACATACACAAAAAAAATTGAAGTTAATAAAAAAATCTATTTTAACCTATTTTATAACTTGTACTTCACGCGCACGATGTAAAGAAAAATTGAATTTTCTGATAATTTTAAAGGAAAAATCGTAATTATAACTCAAACAGAAAAAGAAACTTAAATAGTATTGTTTTATTACCCGAAATATTCTATATCTACCCAATATTCTTGTTATGTTAAAGCCAAAAAACCAGTAAGTTTCATTTTAAAAAATCACGAGGTAAACCGATATGAAAGTATCAAAACAGTATTAAAAACGTTCTTAATCATCAGTTTTGAAGATTCAGATTATTTATTAATGGATAAAAAAAAAAAAAAAAAGAAAGATTAAGCATAGTGATCATGACCTTGATAAACGTCAAAATGTATTTCTTTTTGATTCGCGCCAA
Organism: Linyphia triangularis; assembly: GCA_963978545.1. Taxonomy (NCBI): domain Eukaryota; kingdom Metazoa; phylum Arthropoda; class Arachnida; order Araneae; family Linyphiidae; genus Linyphia; species Linyphia triangularis. The sequence continues at coordinate 37,090,370 of OZ021730.1, forward strand.
ACTTCGCCTATCTGGCCACTACGCGGAATTTGCTGTTCATACTTAAAAGTGAAATTAAAATCCTTAAATAGCCGCTAATTTCTTCAAAAAGCAGCTATAACCTTGGTCTGTTTTTCTATGTCAATATTAACTGCAATTTTCAGAAGTTAATTGCAAAATAAAATCCATAATAAACCAATTAAAGCTAGCTTTTTGAGAATGTGAAACAAAAACATATTTATGAGTGTACTGTAAAACCTTAACTATATAGAAAATTTCAAAAATTGCACTTTCTGGAACTTTTACAACCAAATGCAGAACAATATTTAACAATTTTTCTTGGATTCATGTACTTTCCATCAGACGCATTTCGGCGTTTGCCACGGGAATGAGTGGGGATTTTTTTTCTTCTTCGTTCTCCTTCGTCTATCAGTCATGTGGTTTTCATTTTCGTTACACGAGGTTACTCTAAACAGGAGGTCTAGACAGTATTATAAATAAGTCTATAGTCAAAACCAATAAAAATATCATTATAATTTGCAGTTACTTCAGATTTTTTGTTAGAGTCCCGGACTTATTGCCTCCTTTGCGATTTTTCATTTTTATTTTATCGTTAGGATTTCATTTTTAAACCTGAAGCAAACAGTTTTAATAGCATCATTTATTATTTACTCCTCAGATAAACCTTTATTGTATGATTCGCATTCAAATATATCTTAACAGATAATTTCTTTTTTACCCTTCAAAAGTTGTATGAGTAAATTTAAAATAATTGAAGTAAGTTACACAATCATCTATCTTTTCTTGGGCTGAATTAAATATACTATCGAATAACATTAGCTTGTAGGTTATATCAACTTTAAAAAACCTAATATTTGACTATTTTAGCTTAAACCGAATGAAATAAAAAAATAAGGGAAATTAAAAATGCCTATTTGTTTTAAACTAAAATCTTAATTGTCTTTAAGCAGAAACCAAAAATATATTTGGGTAGCATTCAAGATTTCTTTGTACTTGTGGTCATTTAAAAATCGACTCAAGCCCTCAAGCTGAATCCATAATCAGGTGATAAACCTTTTTTGTTAAGGAATAATAAGAAATACATGAAAAAATGGGATAAAATACAATTTAAAACATAATCGATCACAAATGAAAGTAAAAGATTTTATTTTAAAAATAAAAATTACTATCTACTGCTTATTTAAATCCATCATGTCACCAACTTATGTCAATCAATTATAAAAGAACGTAAAGAAAGTTTAACTGATTTACTTTCAAATTCATATCCAGAATAAAATTTACATTCCCAAAAAAAAAAAAATAATAATAATAATAATAATAATAATAATAATGGCTTTCTAAATATTAATTTCAAAAGCGATGTCTTGCTTTTATTGCCTTACTTGCTGAGAAAAGGTAAAACAATGGATTTTAATAAATATTACCACCACTAATATTATAGAAAAATTAGATTCATATTGAACCGGCTTAACAATTTGAGGCGATCATTGAAAATGAAATCAATTTAAATGACTAGTTCGCCATTTTTTATTATGGCTTGATTTAGCGGAAGTGTATTTCAAACAAGTTGGTTTTGTTAACGAGTAATATTTACACATACCGCGAGGAAACAGGAGGGAATATTGTTATGTTATCTCTGCGCAACTGATGATGACCATCTTCCCAACGCGTACCACACATATTTGACAAAATTTGACCAGCATCAAAAATAGACAAGTGTTATCCTCTAATGCAATTTATTTTAATTGCCGGATCGCTATCACTTTCTAACAAAAGCATAATTTAATTATTTACATACTTTTACAACGTAATTTTAAGATTTTCCTAAAGAAATAACAAATTACATTATATTACCACCAATTAATTATTAAAATACAAATACTCGAAATTAAAATATAATTTATTTTGTATATAGTATTTATCTCAAATACATTTATCGTTCTTACGTAATATGTAACAATTCTTAGATGAAAAAAACAACAACCCCGAACAGTATTCTTTCGATGAGAAAGTTACTTAGTATTTGATTTCCTATTCCATAGTAGATGCAACTCGACAAAACAATCAACTCAATATCGAAGACCCAAACAGGGGTGGGTAATAATTTCCCTGTCACACATCTTCCTCCAATTAAGAGACTTGTTAGTGACAGACAACTTGGTCCTGCCGCCATTCTTTTGTCACAATCTTATTTTTCTTCCACATATTTTTCTCCCTGATACGTCTAATAGTATTTGTCATTTGTGTTCGGAAAAGCTTGGGTTAAGTAGTAATTATTTCTCTGGAAAGAATAAAAGAATCTGTAGGAAATACTTTTGATGAAGAATTGTTGTTTCAGGAAAGTATTGTTGGGGGATTATTGGCCTAAGCAGTTTGCTGTAAAAATTGTTTTGTGTTACAGATAATAGTAGATTTTAATGTTGTCTTTTTAATGCTTCCTACATTGTTTCATACAATCAGTTTTGATTGGAACACTTTCTTTAATCTCGCATAGATGTATTTTCAGTTGAGTGTTCAAGTTCACTCCCTTGTAATTGTCTCATTTCAGAATATCTAAGTGTAAATGTTCATCTAAGTGCTAATTTCGTAAAATGATATATGTCTACCAATTACAATAAACGTTGGTAAATTACTACTCTTGTTATGTTATAATTTATAAGCTGGAGAACAATTGCTGATAATTCTTTTAAAATGATTTCTTATTTGAAGTACTTCATAGGACGTAATTCTAAATTACCATATTGGCATTTTTCCATTTTTCTCTGCAAGGTAAAGATTTATTCCAACGACTAAGAAAGATTACAGAAATAATTAAAGGAGGAACTGTTAATGGATATGAGTTTCTAATTATGACTTTTTATTATATTTAATACTAAATCTTAAATAATCAACCATACTAATTTAAAATATTACCTATCCTTAGTCTTAATTTATAGAGTATGCAATTTACTTTGTTATGCGGGCGTGGTTTAAGGATGATATGTCGCGGGAAAAGGGGGGGAGTCTTAAAAAGCGGAAAGTGCTATCTTAAAGTATACAACGGAATTGTAATAGGGGTACACCTACAAAAATAATGACTTTTAGGGTTTTGGTAAAGCTTAAAATATTCTTTATTAGCGACACACCTAATAGTCCTACAATAAACAGTTCGTGAAATGAATTACGCTTAAAAATTTGTTTATCAAAATACACTATTTGGATATAATTCTATTATCTCAGCTTCTAAATTTTTTTCAAATTTAAGTACATTCTTCTCAGAAATACTGAAGGCTTTAATCTGACACATATGAAAGAATATAAATGAAAACATATATTTGATAATTAAAGGGGAAAAAAATCGTAGGAAGTAAATGAAAAACTAAGTTGAACTATAAAATAAAATAAAATAAAATGAAGCGTTTGGTTCAACTCCGAAATAAAAAATATAGCTTCTAGAAAGAACAAAACATTATCTACGAACCAATTAAGTACAAATATAGTTTTTGCTTCTATTCTCACCTTTGCATCTGAGTATATAAATGGCAAATTTTTTTTTTTCCTTTTCTATTCTGATGTGCTTGAATTTCTACTGATTCTTCATTTCTACATTGAAAGGATTAGAGACTATTTCACTGTCGGGAACTTCGTTATATTGTTGTTCGTGAAGTGCACACCCATTATACTCTATGAAAGGTGACTATTTATAATTTGTTATTTACAAAAACTGAATGCATTGAACTGAACACTCGTGCTAACTTATTAAGAAAAAATAGCACTGATGTCACATATTTTTTTAACTGATGAGAACGACACAAATAATTACACTTTCCAAATTCTTAGGGTAAAGGAGAGGTGTTTTTTTTAGATAAAATGATAATTGGCTTGAGCTGCAGGAAACACTGCATTTATAAAAGATTGTGATTTAATAAAAAAATTGGTAAATTAAATATTTTTTCAAATATTAAATTACAAAAAATAAATTTTGGTGTAGCAAGTCATATGCATAATATTAATTGTTTAATATTAATAGATCGAAATACAAATCAAATTTAAATTTTAATTTCATTTCACTCAAGTCTGTCAATATTTAATTTTTTTTTAACAAACTTGAAACTTTTGCAAGTTTTGTGTTAAGAAAAATTCTGCTGTAAAAAAAAAAATCTTTTGAAGTTCAAAATTCTTGAAATAAAAAAAGGCTGTGTATATAATTTGCTAGGCTGTGTATATAATTTGTTGTGTGTATTACAAATTCCTTTGAAAATGTTAAATTCACAGAGAGTCTTATTGCAAATAACCTTTTAGTACATTATTTGCAAATATTTATATGTCAGTCAATTTATTACAATAAATTGATTGAATATATTAGGTAATTAAAATTATCATAATTTATTATTGATAATTATTTCATATTAGTAATAATTGTTGCATGTTATTCTTAAGTCTGTATTAATTATAAATATGATATTTAAGAAGTTTTACTATCATTAAATAATTATAAATATCCATGTGGAAAATTTTAATGTCAAATCACAGATTTTTTATATATCACTGATTAATTATAAATCTCAGATTAATTGTAATTGCCATGCGTTAAGATCCATTTTTATAGCATTAATGCAATTATAATAGATTTGTTTATAATTTATTTTTACTAATGATTGATTACTTGTGATCATTTGCAATTGTTATCTGTTTAATATTATTACTTTCTAATTATTATACTTGTCATTTATTTATTCTAATTGCAATAAAATTATTATAACTGTTATAACTTGTTTCCAATTGTCCAAATTTATTATACATTTAAGTAATATATTTTTCAAAAGAACCATTAATTTTATACATTTGGAACTGATAAATTTTTGAAGGAAGTACAACAAATGTTTCCAAGAATCTGTCGGGTTTACCGATTATTAAAATATACCCCTCTCCCCACAATAAATTCAACTCTATCCAATACTGACAGCAATAATCAATCTTACACTATTGCAACAGCCATTTTCTTCACTGTAATCCCATAAAATCCAACCTCCCCCATCTTTAAAAAAAAAAATCTCATCCACACAGTAAAAAACAAAACAAAAATAACCCTTGGCATAGTTCCAACTTTTTACAACCCTTTCTTTTCCAGGCGGGGACCTTGAAAATCAAGGGAGGTACCAGTGACCTTGGAAACCCGACGTCATAAATTTCCTCCAACTTCCGCGTTCGATTCTGTGGCTGTTCCGTCTTTGACTAGTTACCCCCTTTTTGTGTTATTTGTGTTTTTATGACGTGTTTTGGGTGGTTTCCTGTTCTACACTTCCAATTCCGAATCGTCTGCTGTTTTCGTTCGGCCCAGCGGGGAATCGTGTTCGAATGTTCGCAGTGGTGTTCCATTTCGTTGGCTTATTGTTTTCCGTGTAGAAGGTCGATCCTGTGGTTTTTTCCATTAAGGTAAATTAGAAGTGGTTGGGAGCTTTTCTTGTTTGGAAAAAGTGGGAGTGGGCCTTGGGAGATTTAGTTGAAATAAAAGTGGTGCTTTGTATTTGGAAAAAATGTATATTTTTTTAGTTTAGATCAAAGGAGTCAATCGTAAAATAAAAACTAATCCATACAAAACAAAGTTTTTACTATATATCTTATATATGCAGTACCAAGTTTTATGTGTAATTGAATTAAACTTATACTAATTGTCTTCTCGTATAAATCGGCTTTAGACAAACTTAAAATAATGTTTTACCAAAAAAATGGAACTTAATTAAGCGATTCTGAGCTCAAATCGAGTTTTCGTAATGTTTCATAGTTCACATCCACTTTAATCATGATTGACTCATTATTCACTTTTTGTAATAACTTATTTTGAATATATGTCTACAACCTTTAAGTTATAGACATATATTCAAAATTATGCGTTGTCAGAATTGATAAGTGAATACAATACTTTGAGAGAGTATAAAATCTCTACTTTTATACTCTCCAAAACTATTGTATTCACTGTTCAATTTTTAAAGATTATAAATGGATTATAATAGAAAACATGGAAAACATTTTTTTTTTTTTTTTTTTTTTTTTTTTTTTTAATACGTTTTTATAATCATTTTTTTTTAAACATCTTAATTGCAAATGAGATGCATCGGTTTTTAAATGGCATTCGTTGCATCGTTACTAAAACTTAGTGTGCAAAATTTTGTTTTTGAATTCTTTGAGTTGGATGAATAATAAAAAAAAATCATGTATTGTATTTCAAAGTAGTCAACCATTTTATAAATCGTCCTCTCTGAGGGGTTAAAGATTATGATATGTAAAGTAAATCATATGCAATCAGTAATTCCCGCTATCTATATAATGATAAAACAAGCTGTCTGTGTGTCTGTCTATGGATCGATAGAAAGTTACTTAAAATAAAGAAGAGCTCTGAAATTTTCAACATAAGTAGTTTTAGCCTTCTAATTTAACTTTTCACAAACACGTGTTAAATTATTCTCAAAGGTGTGTTACAGTATGGTATTAATGAGGATTTTTTTTTTTTTTTCTCGACAGGGGATGAGTTTCTAATATTAATGATTTACGCAGTAAATTGTTTTTAGTGAGTGAAGCTAGCTTAGGCTTACTCAGCAATGAACCTTTAAGCGAACGATGCGAGACCATGCTTGCATAGCAATGAACCTTTTAAAGAGTGAAGTAAACCTGTGCTTATTATGAATTTTTCAACGAGAGAAGCGAGCTTGGTTTTGCGTAGCAATGAACCTTCCGGTGAGCGAAGTGCCAAAAGCTGGGACCTATACACCAATGACGGATATCCGCAACGCGGGGCCACGCAACTTGTAGATAGCAACTTGTAGTGTCTGTCTTGTAAATACAGCTAACTAGGTGGTATCAATATAACTTTATTAACCTTTTGCACTCAAGAGGTGACTATTTCTCACCACTATTTTTTATGTTGAAATTCGATGCAGGGCTATTTATGTTTAGTTTCTTTGAAGCGGGTCCACAACCACGAACCGGGCCAAAAAATACTGAGAAATGTCCCGAGTTGCTGGTTTCTTCCCTCGAAAAAGGCCTCGAGTGCAAATGGCTAATATTATCTATATCTGCAAAATGTAAGCTATTTCCAATAAATTACATTTTATCACCAGTAATAAAATTTATAAATTTCTTTTATATAATGTTCAGAATTTATAAATTTGATTTGAATAGTTAGTAGTTCAAAACAGAATTTACTCAAGGGGATCGCGGAAGAGGGTATTAAATATTGTAGAAATCAGTGTCAATTACAAGTTTTTCTTGTGAGTACCGAAGAGAATGTAACCCAAATTCAAAATAATAGAATATCGGAACTTACAAAACAAAACTTGTCAATGCGTCACGTAAAATGATTATATGTAATTTAAAAGAGTAGAGTATGTTAATCAGGAATTGGCCAAACAATATTCAACAAACTACACAGATATTATTTTAACAATTTAAGGGTCGATAACATATTCAAAAATTATGTTGAATTTTTTTATATGGGTCACAAAATTAGAATATTAATTCAATATGAATTTTAAAAGTAGACAAAATATTTGCCTATCAATTTTAAGATTAGAACCATTGATAAAAGGAAAGATCACAACGCTTTGTTGATTTTTTCACTCATAGAGCGTTTCCCATCATTAAGCAATGAAACATTATAATCTTAAATCACTCAATATCTTAACCACATAGTTTTGTGTTCCAAAATTTTGTGGTAATCTCTGGTCAGGGTAAAGACTTTATTCCCCTGATTCTTTTTTAAAAAGATATATTTAAGATATCTGTTCCTTAACAAAATGATACAGTGTTATTCTTTTTGTTAAGAAATAGACCAAAAATCGTTAATAATGTTTAAAAACCAGCTGACAAAGTATTCTAAAACTTTGTTTCCCAGTAGTAAACTAGTGAATTTTGATCAGTTCAAAAACAAAGTTACTTGAAACATTTTAGTAGGATAACAAATTTTATAGCTGAAATGTTCGCTTTTTTCGTTTATTATGAAAATCCTTTTCACTATAAACAATCAGACTGCCTTTTAATTTCATTCATCTGAATAAAATATGTATATCGAGTTATTATTTTTTATTTGGCCGCCCACAATCTAGGTTCCTCAATAAAACTTCACTTCGCCTTAATTTTCAGGACCATGAAAAAAAATCTCGAACCACATTCGCATGTTTTCCATCAAGGCAAAAAGAAATATTAATTCACCATGTCGCCAAGCTTCAGTCACGCAATCGTAACACCATTAATAGTTAATTTCACCTAACGACCTCTTAAAGGACATAGACCTTTCCAAACTGCTAGATTAATACAAACAACAATACACACTTATGGGAAATGGACAACATATTAATAAACTATAAAAAAATAAAAATAAAAAAAAATCATCTTCTTACAGCAATCTAAATGGATATTTGCAACATGTGTCCGGCAAAAAGATTTTTTTTTTTCTTCCTCTCGCCAAAAAGCCATTAATTTTGTACCTTAATCGTTTTCCATTGTTATGCCACAAGTCGCATACGCTTTAATTGATTCTAATTCGGTGTTTTGGCGCCATTTTGGCGCCGCCATTTTTGCAGTTATTAATGTTCTTCTATTGTTCGGGTTCTGGAGCGGGAACTGATTATTTTCTTAACTATGTTATGCTCGATGGAACCGAGCCGTAAGATTATTTTTTCCCATCTATTTAAAGATATATTGCTGTTAACAGTATTCCATCTGTTAAATCTGTATTTTCCAAAATGCAATATATTCAAGCCGTCCAAAATATTGTTTCTCAATTTTGTACTGATCTATTACTTCTCAATTTATTATTTATCATAAAAGGAGTATTGCATAAAATTATAACACTTATGGCTACTAAGCATTTTAATTCAAAAATAAAAAATGACAAAAAAAACCTGTTTCTTTGTCGGAAGGTAGAGTGCATTTATACAAGAAAAAAATTGGAACTCCTTTTTTACCATTACAATTTTTTTTATTACAGTTTATTATTTAAATTTTCAGATTGAGTGTCTCTAGTAAACTTCTATAATTAAATTCAATATTTTGCTAGGAAAGCATTTGAATACATCTATGGAAAAAAGAGCAGATATTTCACTATTAAATAAAAGGAAAGAAGGTCTGAAAAAAAGAGTTTATTTTTCTCTTAGAATTTTACATTCGTAGTCTGATGGTTCCTTAACGAATAACGAAACCTAGTTGTTTCTATATCATTTGGGGCAGTGTTTACTTTGTGTTACAACGATAAAGGGAGAACAAGTAAATGAAAAGGAAAAAAAAAAAATTCGTTTGAGTTAGTTGCCTTGAAATGAATTTGCAAAGTGTAATTGTCCATGGCTGCTTTCATTTCATTAACCTCTTGCCTAAAACACTCAATGAGTCTTTAGGTTGTTAATCACAAAAAATAACGGTTATAATGATTTTGACTATAATAGCACTTGTTGCTCAGTAGTTATGTCCAAATTAAGTGAGGTAGTATCCATTTCTTTTTCGAATTGTTTATTGTTTTCAAAGAAAAATCGATGATTGATTGATCTGATATTAGAATTAGCTTCGAGATAGCGTTCTCTGACAAAAGTATTTATGTTAGGCGTAATTAAATGATCAGTAATCCGAGTAAAGATAACTTAAACTAATTGAAACTTAGAGAAAACACTATTTAATTAATTATTAAACTATAACAGATCTCAATGTAATTTATTTTGTTATGACTTAACTAGAACATAGTTACAGTCTTGTTTCAGTAATATATGTTTGCTTCACATCATTCATATAAGATTTCAAGATTTATTAAACCAAATGTGGAAAACTTGTGTAGTGGTGAAAATATTAAAAGTATGAACATCAGGGATAACCAAAAAATGTCTTCCATTTACAAAATACTCATGTTTTATAAGAAAATTTATAATTTTGTATTACATTTATAAGTTGCTTGCCACTTGCATTGTTTTTTCTTGTTCATTATATTTCTAAAGTCATAAAAAGGGGGAAATTGGAATACTTTCCAATTTTCAACGTAAAAGTCGGGTGTAATAAGATCGCTTACGAATATAATTTTGACTCTGAAACTTAGGTATTACCTTCTCATTTAAGGATCCATCCCAAAAACGTTGGGGAGGGAAAAAAAAAAAAAAAAGCAAACATACAAGGTTTGCATTTATTATGATTTTTTAATGTATTCTTATTCCGATGGGGGAAAGAGTTAAATCGTTACAATTTTATGTCTGCTCCCATTTGAACATTTACATGGTGAATAGAAACAATTATAAATGCATTGGGGTGAATATTAATTGAAGTTCATCATAAATAAATGTTTTAATATGACAGAATTTTAAACTTGTTAAATCATTTCCCTTGTTTAAGGCTTTATTTTTTCAACTGGTTGCATAATAGAGGTCGGAAATATCGATCAAAATAAATATCGATACTATATCGTTGCATAGAAAAAAATATCGATACAATATCGATATATCGAACAAAGGATTTTTTTAATTTTTTATTTTTATTTGATTTACAATGTTGCCAGAAACCAAGTTTTTTGGGGCAAATTTTTATTTTTCATGAATTCATGGCAAAATTATTTCAATAAATAAATTATAAAAATTGTTTTTAAAAATAAATTTTATTATCAATCAGAATAAATAAAATACATTTGGATGTCAATGTGTAACTTCACATTTATTTTTAAAGAAGAAATTTTGAAAAGTAGTTCACCGCATATTTTGATGATAGATGTTTTTAATATTTAAAATTAAATGCAAATTCGAGGCACACGTTGGCAACAGAAACGGCGACTACTAATAAATGATCTTATCTTTCCATTACATTATGTTATCTTTTTGGTTAGGGTGCCATTTTAACTGTTTCTTCAAGTCCAAAATTTAGATTTGAAGTTTTTAAAAAGGGAATAATGAAAATCGAAAAAACACATGGAACTAAAAAATTATCATCAAAAAACTAAAAATGTTTGAAAATATCGATTGATCGGTGACTTGTATCGATATTTTTAGTATCAATATATTTTTTAAAATATCGATAAAAATATCGTCGTATCGATATATCGCCGACCTCTATTGCATAAGTATTATGCTAGTCCTTGAATATTTAAAAGTGATGTTTGACAGTTAATTGTTCAATTTAAATTTTTTTAACTTAGTTATCAGTTTATTATTTTACAAAAACTCTAGATTAAAAGTTACTTACAGATTTTTTCTATGATGAGCCTTAGAAAGTAGTAATCAAAATACAGAACCCTAATAAAATTGTTGTTAGTCAATTTGTAAATTTTAGTAATAGATTGTTAATGAATTGAAATAGAAGAAAATAATATTAACAGTTATTTATTTATTTATTTATTTATTTATTTATTTATTTATTTATTTATTTATTTATTTATTTATTTATTTATTTATTTACTTTAATTTCTAAACCAATATAAAAACTTTTAGTTTTACAAAATTGAGATATTTAGAAACTCACATTTCTTTATTTTCATATCTGTACTTCCTCTCTTTGGGAATTCTTTAAAGTGCAAACACGGCTGAGTGAAATATCTCCTTATAATAATGGATTTCTGATTATAAAAACTTGTTTATTTTTGATTAATGGTTATAATGGATCATTGGATATAAATTCATAAATAATTTAGCAAGAAGAATATTAATGGTAGTAAAAAATATTAGCTTTTAAAGTTTATGTACCATGTTCATATCCGCTTATTATTTTAAAATTGAAGTTCACCCTTGTTTAATTATATATGTCAAGTCTTACAGACTGATTTAAAAAGTTACATCAGGATGCAAGGCAAATAATTTTGCCAGTAAGAGCGATGGGGTCTAATAAGAGAACTAAAGTCATTGAGGCTTAAAATTTGCATGATCTTCGAAACAGCCTTAAAGTAATATGTCTCCGGTCCAAATTTATCTTTACCATAATGTTCCCATCAAACGTCAGATCTTGCGTTAAATAATAAAAAAAAAGTAATGTTTAAAAAAAATTCCTTCAACCCAACCCTTAAAAATAGTCCTCAAACAAAGATCATAAAAAATATAATTGTGGATCGCAGAATTATAATCTCAAAATATCAAAAAAGTTAAGTGTATGGCAATTTCTTAAACCGAAGTTGATATTTTTTACTGTATTCTATGGCCATTTTTTATGGAAATAATAATAAACTACGTTGGATATTATTATCTTAGTTTATGCAGTTTTAGGAAGAATTAATCACGGTGGAAAAGATGCATTGAAAAAATGAGGTAAATTTTAATGAGACTAACATGAGTTTAAAAAAAAAAAATCTAAAAAAATATATACAAAAAGTCATGTCCCATCCGTGTGAAGATAAAAACTTATGATAAAAATCCATTAATTTTTTTCCTCTCTTCCAACCTTGTTTATAAGGCATTATCTTAAGAAAGTATTGGATAAAAAAATCTGTACTTGGTGTAAGAATCACAAGGTAAAAAAAAAAAATGCCTCCTCTTTTAAAAAATGTAATTAAAGTGTAACTTTTTTACCCAACGAAAAAATAGCTAAATTAGAATAGAGGAATTTTTTTCTTTCTCTCTTTTTGGAATGTTGAAAAAACATTAAAGGGGCAATAAAAATGATTTTTTTTCCACAAGAGAATATTGTGGAACAATAGGAAATTATGAAAATGATATTTTAGAAGGTAGTTATGCTTATGACGTGACCAAATGGAAATTATTCCAACAGAAATATATTTCTTCTTCATAATGGGTTATTCGGAACTAAAAAAAATAAATATTTTTTGTATGATTCTGATGTGTTAGTAAAAAGGTTTTTTGCCCTATCTAACTAAACGTTCTGCTGTATAGCAAATGTAATGATGAACTCAATGGAATACTGCAGGTGCTAGAAACAACTTATCGAAGTTTTTATGGAAATAATTTGATAAATAGTAAATAAGTTTGCTAAAGGATTTGATCAACATATACAGGTTATTCTGTGAAAGTCTTTTTTCTTTAACTATTAGACATAGTTTATGAGTGTATAAATGCTGAAAATAAAGTGACAAAACTTTAGTTACACAGCATCGTCTGTCCATTTTTCACGCTTTGAAGTGCTTATCACGGCCAATACGCTTACTAATTTTGAATTGTGGTAAGAATACGAGGTCGAAACCTTATCGCGCATCTCTCTCTCTCGCTAAACTTATGATGTGGTGAGCGTATTACATATATAAACGTTAAAGAGTTTAAAAAACTATGTTTTGCCTAAATGTTTATGCTTTATTGAGAGGCTCCAGTACCGAAATTTCGTCAAAAATCCAATTTTTCTTTTCTGTTTTGAATTTAAAAAATAGTTCATACATACCAGAAGAAAATGATGTTTTGATCTTATTTCCCAGTGATTAGAAAGCCACAAAATTATCTGTTATTCAAGCATCACTAATGGGCGTAACACCTTGAAGCGTGTGCTTTAAATGCGTTTTTCGAGCACCAGTGTTTTTCACAGATGTTACAAATTCAAATCGATATATCTAGAATCATTAACAATTGGCTATTCAAATTTTCGGAGCATTTAATTTATATAGTTTTAAGCATTTTGTCGTCACAGAATTTTATTTTTTTAGTTCTATTTTAAAATATAACATTTAGTAAAGGATAACATAAAAAAAGCAAAAATTTCAATATTTTAACTTTGAGAATTTTTTGAATTTTTTCCAATTCACCAATCAAAATTCTGTGAAGACACAATTTTCTTTATATAATTATGTATTACAGAAAGCTTTCACTTTGAATTTTTTTTTATTTTTTCTTGACTTATATCAAAATACGCAAACATTATTTATTATAGATTTTTTTTTATTATTATTATTTTTTTTTTTTAAATAAATAAACAGAATATATTTTTTAAAAAACATTATCTCAAAGTTATATAAATGGTATACATAAGATAAATTTTTGACTTAAAAATATTTTTATATAAAGTTTTTTTTTTTTTTTCCGGTACCGACCCCCTTAGCAAATGAATACTTGTAAATCAAATCAATTAATACAGAATAATTCAATACTTTCAGTTAATCATATGTTGGCATTATTTTTTGATTTATAGAACTTTTTTATTGTTTATTATTTCTAGAACTAAATTAATAATGATAATATTCAAAGTGTATTCGACTCATAGCTCTAAAATACCCGCTTTTAAATTCATTCAACTGTCCGAAGTATTCAATGTTATCCAGGCAATTAATTCACAATCATAATAAATATGATTTTTTTTTTTTTTTTTTTTTTTTTTTTTTTGCATTTACGAATTAATTCAGCTAGATATTATTGATGATTAATCTAGAGTAAAATTTAAAAAGTTGAAATTGGTTGCGTTTGTTGAGGAAAAATTTTGTTGCATTTAAAGTCGTTTTAATATAATTTACTAATCGTTTATCATAATAGTAATTTATTTTTTAGTATATGCATTGCCTAAGAAAAAGTATTAAGAAAACGTCAATTATGGACAACCGAATCTATCTTACTTGAAAAATTTGAAAACATAATTATGTTATATTTCCTTTTAATAGTAGCATTGGTTTTTGTTGTGTAGAGGGTTTTCCTAAAGTGACGACTATTTCAAAAATAGATAATGTATTAGTAGTAGTACGATACAGTTTTCTAAGAAATGTCAAGATATAGATTATTGCCCCCAATAAATAGAAGTTAGTTACATGTATCGCTTTTCAGCAAAATTGTAAGATTTGACTTCCAACATAAACATCACTGAGAAACTTCTCAGTCACTCTTACTGCAGCATTTGATGCAGTTGCTTTTTTTTATTATACGTGGGGTGGGGGATACCGATTATTTATTTTGCATTTCTGAGCAAACAGTATCTTTTTCGGCTACTTTTAAATAGTCGTACATATCGTTTTTAATGTAAGATTCATAATATTTGAAATAATAATAATTCATAAATGGATGCCGAAGAGCACAAGTTTTAGCTTCAAGTCCCCTGTACATTCCTTTTAGCTGTTGTTCCTCCCTGAATATTTTTTATTTGAATTGAACTTTCCAAAACATCACTTTTTTTTTTTTTTTTAAATATTCTCTACGATTTTCCCGCTTGTTCCTCGGTGAAGTTTAAGCAGAAAAGCTTACAGTACCATTCACATTTTATATTTCATCAAGGGCACCGATAAAACTGCAGCATTCCAAGCCAAGAGCCATCCACTACAGAAACTACCCCGTTGGCATTACCCGAAAAGGGCAATACACATCACATCCAAACTGCCCAATCCAGCCTTATCTCGACCCCCAAACCCTTTCATCCAAAACCCTTCTCTCTAAAACACCCGGGCATTTTATCCGGGAATTAATCCGGCAAAGCCCCGATTCACGTTCTCAATGAGCAATAAAGGAGGGGAAAAGGCATCGCCAACTGCCGGACTTAATGCTTAGTTGCCCATTCGGAATGGCCTTTATCGCGCCAGCTAGGCGATGAGAAATTAAATTGGGTTGGCGATATTTTTGCTGGCGGTGATAAATCGTCTTAATTATCGCCAACGCTTTACGGGAAAACGGAATTTTAAACGGAAGAAAAGGTGAATGGTGCGTAAGGGGATTGTGCCGTGAGGTGTTAATGACGAAATGCACTTTTGACGGGTGACTGGGTTGTTTGGATATGGGAAGGAGGTTTTTTTTTTTATGAGTTTTATTGTTTTGGTGGGTGAAAGCTGATATTTCTATTGCCTTTTGAAATGGTTTGTAATGATTGTTTCCTTTATATAATGCAAAAAAGTCTAAGATGTTGTTTACAGCGTTTACTTTTTTTATTTTATTTTTTTATTTTTTTTTTATTTTAAAGGTAGTTCAAAAGAGGAATTTCATTAAGACAATCCCAAATTATCATTATTTATTCAAAATGGGATGAGCGTATAATGAATCTTGAAAAGTAAATCTTGAGAAATCAATTCCTACTTTTATAAGGCACAGTTTATACAAAAAACAACAATAATTTGTAAAGTGTTCTCGAAGTGAGAGGGCTTTTAAAACATCGAACATTCAGAAACATTTGAGAATAAGACAATATGGAAATACTAAAATAAAAACGTTCTACCTCCGTAAACCTAAAGTAAAACTCAGTTCGTTTCTCCTCGACAGATGGCGCTTTACGTCACTACAGCTCGCAGTTACCTGCAGTGACATCTTTTGATGAAATAACAAGTAAAATATATGTGAATTATTGATTTTTAACATTGATGTTATATTTAGATCACCCTTTGCGAAATATAACTCAATGGATTGAATAAATATAAATTGTTTCTGAAGTTGACATTTTAAAGGATATTTGAAAAACTACTAGCAGGGGTATAATGGAAAATTATTGCTTTCATTGACATGCAGTGAACTTTTTTTGCATGGATTTTTTAATATTAGAAAATTACATGTCATATTCACAATATACTATAAATAAATAATAGTTAAAATGTCTGGCTCAAATGAGTAGTTTCTTTTTCACATGCGATATTAAAAAAAAAATCAATTAGGAAATTATCCTATGCTAACGCAGTATACCAAAACCATACAGACTCATCTAGGTGTTGAGTATACTGTGCAACTTGATTTTCATCGCCCTGGTGATAAGCCATATAGCAACAACCCAATTTTCAACAATAAATAATATGTTAAAAACGTTGAATAAACAGGGAATAGTTAAAAAGGACGGGTCAAATTTATGGAAAGGTTCTTTGTCTAAATTTTTCTTTCTAAAATTGCGAGAAACAGTTTCCTTCCTTAAAGTCGAGATTTTGAAACTATAGTAAAGCATCCATTATCCGAAACAAATTGGGATTGGTGGGTGTTCGTCTAACTGTGACAAAAAACATGGTACAGTACGCAAAAAAAAAAAAAAAAAAAAAAAAATCTGAACGATGTAGAAACGAACGAACGTAGAATCTTGAGGTATCAAAATGCTTTGTTTACGATTTTCTATATGTCTGATGCAATTTTTTTTTTACTTAGGGCTCTGTTTACTAAGTAAATTAAAAAATTTCCATACGAACCCCTATTTATTATGTTTTCATTCAAATTAGAAAACTTCTTTTACTTTCGTAATTTTAATACTTGTTTATTAATTGATAATTAATTATTAAAAACTGTTTAAAATAAAAGTCACATGTTATTTATGTTTGGCGTTTAACAAATTATCGTTTGAAACAAACATTGCTAAAATATATCAACTATTTAAGAAATTATGACTAAAAAACAAATGTTCTTTTTAATATTATTTTGTCATATTTTGACATCATTTAAATTACGGACCATTCATTGAAAAATTATGAAATTTGGTATTTAGACGTTTTCTTGGACTCTAATATGGTACAATGTTAAGGAATATAGCAATTAGAGGTCGGTGATATATCGATACAACGATATTTTTATCGATATTTAAAAAAAAAAAATATCGATATTAAAAATATCGATAAAAGTCACCGATATATCGATATTTTCAAAGCTTTTAGTTTTTTGATGATCGTTTTGTAGTTCCATGTGTTTTTTCGATTTTATCAAAGTTTATGTCTCAGTATCAATTTATTTATTTTTGTATAATCATTTATATTTTCTCTCAATTCCTGGAAAATGTTTGGATTTTAATTTGTTTTGTCATCAGAAATTAGACTTTCATATCTTTTTTCAAATGAGCATTTCCTAAAATTTTGATTTTTTTTTTTTTTTTCATTATTTCTCTAACTTGTAAGAAATAACTACTCTTTGTATTTTTAAATCTTTTATATTAACTTCAATTTGTTTGTGTGTGTCAAATGAACAGAAACTTGGCAGATAGCATGTCGATGACGATGCAGTCTATCACGTTTTTGGGGCTGTCAACTAGGGTTGTAGTGCTAAAAAAAATTTACCGGTACGCAAACTTTTAGATCATGGCTGTACTGTAGCTAAATCAATTAATAATTTAAAAAAAAAAAAAAAAAATCATGTATTGATATATCGATATTTTATCGATATTTTTTCCTATGCAACGATATAGTATCGATATTTATTTTGATCGATATTTCCGACCTCTAATAGCAATGCAATGTTGAATATTTTAAAGTTTGGTTTAGCTTTAATATATAGATGATCCCATCATGATAAAACAAACTATTTTCAACGGTACTTGATTTCTGTTATTTCATCAATTAGAATACAAGATAAAGCCATCGTTCGGATTTCTTTTTGCGTACTGTGCTATTGAAATAGGAGCAATATGAAACAGTAGTATTAAACGCATAACAATATACTGTACGTCACAAGTCATTCAAATTACCCTAAATCTGTATCAAAGTTGAGAAAAAAGAAGTCCAACATTTTGAATTTTTGATTGAAAGACTTTCGGTTAACCGAAGTTGATATGTATTCGGATAAGCAATGTTCATTGCCGTAGGAAGTTATTTTCTGCACGTATAATACAGCAACAATACATAGCATTTATACGATAGATAATTTTAATAGACAAGCAAATCCGAAATGTGTTTTTGGCACATCCAAAAGTTCAGTGACATCTCACTTTAACGTGTGGTGTGTATTCTGCTGTTTCAACCCTTCCGTTCTCAAAACTATTAACCATTTATGTACGAAATTTACCAACACCTGCTATTTGTAAAGGTCTAATACCTCTAACCTGATCAAACTGAATTAATATCAACGAAGACATTATTTGACACGTGTATGAACTCTGAACTGATTTACTTTCAGTCTAAGCAAATAAATATGCTATTTCAATATTGGTTCACGTAACTGGATGCAAATTGCAATTGAAGCATTTGTAAAAAAAAAAGTGGTTAATTTAACAAATTTAATAAGGGTAAAATGTACAAGGAGTTTTAAAAAAAAGGAAACCTGGAATTATTTAGTCTGTTATTAGTGATAAAGCATCAGTAAAATTGGCATAAATGCTCAAAATAAAAAATTTTATACAGAAAATAGAGATTAGTTCTGATACAGCCTCCTGTAGAGGGCGCCACGGTCAAATGCAATAGTGTTCATGAGGATAAAATTATCTCATCAGTATAAATAAATAAATAAATAAATAAATAAATAAATAAATAAATAAATAAATAAATAAATAAATAAATAAATAAATGAAAATCAACAGTCTGTTATTGAAATTGAACGAAACACAATGCATTAAAAAACTAGACTTGTATCATTTTAGAAGAGCTATATGATGATGGAAATAGAGGACGTTAACCAAATTGATTATTCTGAAGTATATTCTAAATACCATAAATTGCTTATATCTAAAAAGGCGTATTAGGAAACAATCTTTTAGTTAAAAGGAAATTTTTTTAGTTATGTTTTAAAAACTGTATCAGAACAGATTTAAAATCATTGTTAATAATATCAACACCATGTGAATATAATTTTCCAAAAGCAGGTAAGGATCACTCCTTTTTAAAACCGCTATTTTTTTTATTTTTTTTTAAGACATAGTGTTTTTTTTTTTTTTTATAACTAGCGGGATTTAACCTCAGAAACATAATTTTAATTGCTTTTTCCCTACAAGGGCTGTATTCAAATAACCTTTCAAAAACAGTTAAATTAATTCGCCCAAGAAATCATACTTAATAATTTTTTTATATTATTTTGAAAACATTTTTGTATACACACATAACCACCTACAATTTGGCACTCCCTGTATATATTTACCATTTACAAGTAAAAAAAAAAATACCATCAAAATCTCACATCCTCATACTAATCAAAATATGTTTCCAAAACTATAGAAATAAGACTATACTCCTCCAGCATATAGGTACATTTATCCACACTATGGTGTTTACCAATTGGCGAATTAATATGAGTTATCAAACACGCGTCATGAAATCTGACATGTATCTTGCATGGGTGTTAGTGGTTGGTTGGTTGGTTCATACGCTCAACGATCTAATTATGCATAATGACGGCTCATCAGGTCGGGACTTACAACTTGAAGTGGATACCTAACCACAACGAACACCCATGACTAATCCGGGCACCTTTGGCTTAAGTGGCCAGAGCATGGAGTGAGTTATTCTAAAATTATAGAGAATAGCCCAATTTGCGTCTCATTTGATGGGATTGATATGCAATTGTTTAGTGACTAATGATAAATACCACCAAAGTAGTTATAAGACTGTGCTGCGAAAGGAGAAAAACTTTAAACCAAGCGTTGAGCGCCAGAACGGACCATCACACAACTGGATTTTTGTACCTCGTTTTTACTTTAAATTACCATAGGGTTATGAATGCATTGTTTTTGGTCGAATTCTTCTTCTTTTTTTTCTTTTTTTCTTCTTTTTTTTTGCATTTTCCCACGTTTTGGAACATTCTGTTTTCAAAAAAGCGATCTAGATAAAATTTCTGTCTGTGTGTACGCGGTCAACATAACTTTTGAACAAACTGACCTAGGAGGTCAAAATTTGGTGTACGGGTTAGTGGTTGCCATGGGATCTACCATTAAGGTTTTAGTCAGAATTGCGCATGAGCGTAAAGTAGCTGCCATTGAAAAAAACTTAATGTTTTTTAATAATTGTTAAAAGCGGTTCTAACATCCTGTGGGGAAGCCACTTGAGGTGTTCTAAGC
Organism: Linyphia triangularis; assembly: GCA_963978545.1. Taxonomy (NCBI): domain Eukaryota; kingdom Metazoa; phylum Arthropoda; class Arachnida; order Araneae; family Linyphiidae; genus Linyphia; species Linyphia triangularis. Next base: position 37,110,929 of record OZ021730.1, read on the forward strand.
AACCCCACCTCCGAAATTCCCGTAAAAATGCCATTAAAGCGTAAAAAGTTGTAAACCAAATGTCTTCATCACAAAGTTCTCTTCCGTTGAGCATAGCTCATTAAACGTATATCTTCTCTCCTCTGTGTCACTTATTAGAAAGGTTTGTGTAAGGAGGAGTTCGGCTATAAGTAAGCTCCATTTTTTTACAGTTTTCTGTAAGATTTATCTCCAAACTGGTCATTTTTCTAAATAAATGATGAAAATATAAAAACGGTAAATAACACTAATCCACGGTAGAATATAATAGTATAATTGAAAGTCGTTCACACCTTTAGTTTCAAAACCATTCATGCCAGAACGTATAAAGTGTTGTTTATCCAGTAGCGAAATTAGATGGCCATACTATAAACATTTGGTTCGTTTTGAGATAAAGGTTTGCAAAAGCGGGGAGAAAATAGCAAAAATCAGATTGTGGGATGGTCCATTCTGACTCTTAACACCCTAAATCAAACTAGTTAAATCCTGTTTCTACTTTATCTTTCGAAATATTTTTATTACCTACTATTGATATTCTACATAAACGAATATACAGAAAGAATTTTTGCATTTATTGAAACAAAATTTGTAATTTATTTATATATAAATTTTGTAAAATTAAAAGTGGTTTTTTAATTAAGTTTTTTTTCCGGTAAAAATTAAAAAGAAATTCGTATCACTTTTCAAATCTTTTTTACGAAAGATTATCAGCATAGTTTTTGAATTACATTTTTTACTGTGTTATGTTTATTCAGCTAAACATAACCGGAAATGATATATTAGTGTTCCTGGAAATTAATATTTACTCTTAGAAAAAATAAAAGGAAAGGAGCATATTAAATGAGTTAAATTGTAGATGCCGAGCTTTTTCAAGTTAGAATCATTAATTCATCACAAACACAATTTCAGTGACTCTCGATACTATTGAAACTAATTTTATTTTTGCGTAATTTAGAAATATCTCTAAATTAAAAATTAATCAATAAAATTAATTTTCATAAATGTATTACAGTCAATCAGGGTAACATTCAACCACATTTTCAGTATTTTCTTCTTCCCCACTTATGTTTTTATAGTATTTTCAGACTTAATGGCCTAAAATGGAAGAATAAACCCTAAATTATATTTTAATTTACTCAAATTAGTAAATGTTGATGATGAAAGCACCAAATAATTGGAAAATAACCCGGTGCAAAGTTATCCTGGCATTTAGGGTAACTTTGAACCACTATCAGAAGTTTCATATAAAATACCTTTTTTTTTTATTCAGTCTAGGACAATAAATTAAGTAAAATTAAGTTTCTAAATATTTGAAACATCCATCAGCTGCAGTTTTCAACATCCTAAAGTTTGTATATTTTAAATAATACTACAAAGAATATATTAGGTCGGAACAATGGATGATGAATCACATGAATATATTGCAAAAAAAAACTATTTATTGTTCAGTTTAAACATACAAATATAGTGAAAAAACAATCTTCAATTCATTCACTTAAATATAAACTCATTTTATCAATTAAAAATTGAAAAGATGAATAGAAAATAATAAAACTGATAGGCCGCCCTGATGCAATTAGTTAAGAACTATGGTGTTTGCAAGTCACAATGTGGCACAAATACGAATATTATATTCTTAATGTTAGAAATAGTATGACAATATAAAAATAAAGTTCAAACTTCAAAAAATTATAACTTTGGCATTTTTCAGATTAATAGTTATGCGTTAAAGAAACAATTATTGATCTAGAAAACTTCTCGTCTTCTAGCTGGAATAATAATTTCTGGAGATAATTTTTTTAAACACTCCTAATTTTTCATACTACAGATCCCCATTGATATTGGGCCATTTCCAATATGCACCAGATTTCTTCATGAACCACCAAATATCACGTTGTCTTTTAAGTCAATTTGATCTGGGTACATTTCTCCATCGTATTGAATAATTATGTGGTCGTAAACTTTGCATATGCCATAACCAAAATCTAAAACACTTGCATGCTTTGTGTATAAAATTCCTTTCTCATTGATGTGTTCAACAGCCACCACTTGAACAATCTCTGATTTTTCAGTAACATTCTCCACTACAATTTCAACAGTAATAACCTCTATCATGTCCTTATTGTCCAACTTTCACCTTCTCTGAAAATGATAGTGTTGCACATACACTGTCATCTGCACCATCTAGTTCAGGTTGGTTGGTTTATACGCTCAACCACCTACAGCTTAAAGTGGATTCCGAACTACAACGAACTTCCATGACTAACCCGGGATTTGAACCCGGCACCTTTGGCATGCGGGGCCTGAGTTCTAGCCACACAGCCATCAGGTGGATCACCTGGTTTAGGACTTATACTCTTGCTGTCTACCAGGAGTTCATATAGTAGAGGATTTTGGACGATCCCCTCATGTCCTTGCTATACATATTCCTTTACGATTTATTTTTTTGCATAGAAATTTTTCACTTCCTCAAATGAAACGCTTTTAACAACCATCACAGGTAGGCAGATTTTTTTTTTAGGTCTGGGAAGGACTGCTAGAACATTATTTCTAACATTTTTAGGTACTTTTTGAATTCACTCTCAATATTTTCATTTTATCGGATTTTGTATACAAGGGAAGATTCCATAAATTAAATTGCATTTGTATGTATATAAATATATTTAAAAGCAAAAACAAAAATAAATTGGAATAAAATATGAATTATATGAGCAGTGTATGCATTACACACTGTTATCAGCCTAACTTTGAACCGGCTCAAAGTTACACTGAATACGTGGTAAAATGGTAGTGCCTTAGTTTTTTGCTTTTTACCAAATGTTAGTAAATAAATAACCATCAGCTACTAACAATTTCACTATTTTCAGAAAATTATATAACTTATAAAGTGGTAAGTTGATGCTTACTTGCATAAATTAGTCGATTTACATCAACTTCAAATAAGCATTTAAATGGAACTTGCAAACAGTACTTCAGAAAAGCAACTGAATGGCCAAATAAATTATGTACTATTTTGCCAATTCATATTCTAAACTATAGAGCAAAAATCCAATTTCACAATCTTGCCAGCATTTTGCAGCAGTGGATCATTAGCAGCTCATTAAAACCAAAAATACTGAAAACTAGGAAGTGGCGCAAAGTTATACCCTATGGCTCAAAGTTACCCTGAATGACTGTATGACAACTTCAACCTGTTCCTTACTTTTTAAAATTTATTCTGAATTTTTTTAGAGATGCTATTTAATAAATATTTTATTTATAGGGGTTATAATTTGTAAGGCAGATCAAAAATTAAAACCACTTGAATAAAAATAAAAGTGGTGGCTAAAAGGGAGAGGCTAAATTACATACAACTGGGAACTTATGAAAATCTTAATAAAAATTGAATTTAAATTACTTTTTAACAGCATTTAAATATGTGTACCTTGAATCAAGTACAATTGTACTAAATTTTTTTTTATAATATAACAATGACAACTTTTTTCATTTGTTTATTGGTTCAGGATTTTCATATTTAATAAGAAAATCATTTTCGTCTATGATACATAAAAGTTGTATGATTCAATTTGATTGAAAATACTTCACTAATACCTTTGGTTTGAACTGGCGATTTTCAATTAATGTTAACCATTCCTACATGCAACTAATTCATTTGAAAGGATATAGTGTCCTAGGACTACTACAGTACAATATAATATTAAAGTAAAGAGTGGAAATGATAGTTACTTTGAATTTACTGATCTGCAGTTTAGTTACTTTTATTTTATCTGTTCTGATTGTTTATTTACTGTTCTATATTTTACTTAATTTTACTTATTACGATACATCTCAATCAATTCTGTAATCGATCATACGTCTGGGTGAAGTACCGAAAGGTCAACAATTCAATAAAACATTATAAGTTAAATAAAAAAAGTTTGCTTTAAAAGCATAATTTTTTTTTTATCAACAGCATCATCTGTTGACACATTTTGTAACTATTTTTAAAAAAAGCAAAATATACATTTCTATCGTTTTCCTTTATTTATTTATTATTATTTACTTTTAAAAAACGTCAGCCAATATTTTGAAAATCTTCACAATCATTCCATTTGAATTATTTCTTAACAGCATTTAAATATGTGTAAATTGAATCAAGTACAATTACAATCAATACATTACTTTTTTTTTTTTTTTTTAATTAACCAATGAAAAATATGGAAATCATTTCGTAGAACATTTTTTATGAAAAATAAGTTGTAAGATTATCTTTGATTGAAAATACCTCACTAACAACATTGGTTGTTCTTTCATAAGAACATCTTTGTGACACCCTCTATAATAAATACAGAAATTAGACCCCAGAAACTGGTCTTCCCCTACCCCATCGCTGATACCATCCGATCCCTCCATACAACAAAAGCATATGTTCAAATTCGAAACCTTCTTTCCACTCCATGAAGAACTCAGTCTCGGTTTCCATCCCCTAATGAACATGAGCATCATTTTTCAGTGGAGGGCTTGCAGGGGCACTTCCCAATTAAATCGACCCCATGTCCCTCAACAAATGGCTCCCCAGACAGATGCTGGTCGCTTAAAAGACTGCCCCTTATTTCTTCCTTGCCATACGGACACTCTAATTAAAGGAGTCTCAATACGCTGATGGAAAGTGATGCTTCAACTGAGGAGGAAGGTACGCAGTTGATAGTGATTAAAACGGAAAAACAAATGCTTTCAATGTCGCAGCTGAGGCCACTTCGCTTTGATCTGTAAGTGCTTTCAGTTGAGTTAAGAGTGGTAACTTTGAGAGATCCGTTCTGAGTATAGGTTTGTTTTGATATCTATTTAGTTAAGGTTCTGTTGGTGAAATAAGGCTCTCAAGTGTGAAGGAAGATGTGGGGCCAAGTATAAACATTGACGGAAATAAAATTGCAGGTCGAATTGGAGGCTTGGAGGGTTGGTTAACTAACTTAAGTGTAAAGTAACTTCTATGCGTTTAGAAAATCATGTAGTTCATTTGAAATAGAACAAAAATTGAATCTTCAAGAACATGGATGAAGAATGTTGCTCGTCGATATTATGTTTTTAAGTTCGGTCAAGATTATGTTTTTGTTCAATTTCAAAACATGGTAAGGAACTTACTTTATGGTGACATGTGACTTTTAAATGTAATTACTTTATTGTATATTTGGTGTGTTATATTGATCTTTGCTTGACAGAGTTAGCTTCGAGAATACAGGAAAAAACTTGTGGTTTTGCCTTAGAAAGTAAGTAAAATGCACACATTGCTTTTGGTGTGCATGCAGCTATAACCAAAAACTTTCAAGGAGAAATCATAGTTTTCTAAAACTAATTATTTGAACTCAGAAGATTTTTTACAATTCCAGCAACCTTGGCAGATATTTGTGCTTGGTATTGTTCTGGATTTCATACTTCGTTCATTTGGACGTTAATGGTTAATTTAATTCGCAATTTATTTATGGAAGATAATATTATAACAGTGGGATGTTAGGTTGGTTTGTACGCTTAACGACCTATTTTTAATACGCTTTTATTAGCTTCAGATGTATGTATGTAACGGAATCTTTGAACATGATTTTGACCCCCTTCAAAACGTCGGATTAACTCGAAATTTGGCATACTTATTAAGGACCGATGACAATTCAATAATTCAATAAAATTGTCGCTTTATCACAAGGATTAACTCGTGTTGCCCTTGCGCCGTTAAATTCCTACCAACCAACCTTCTCCGGAATCGAATCCTGGTGTGCCGTTTGAACGACAGTTATACAAAGCGTGTTTTTTTTAGTCGCATTATCCTTACCAGGATCTTCAGGATTAGTGATTTTTCATATTCAGATACACGGTAGTGTTTTGTGCCAAGTAATACGGCGTGTACTAAGGCATACACATGACTAAAATTTGAGACAAGCATGTGACTATGGGCAGCAACAACTGGAGAGTTTTATACACTAACTAAAAAAAATTATAGTTTACAGAAAAAAATAATTAAGAGTTTAAAAACAAAAAAAACACGCTTTAATAGAAAACCAAACTAAAAAGGAGAAAATAATTAATAGTTTAAAAAACTAGAAAAATACGCTTTTATAGAAAAGTGAACTAAAAAATAGAAAATAATTAATAGTTTAAAATACTAAAAAAATACGCTTTTATAGAAAAGTGAACTAAAAAGTAGAAAATAATTTTAAATAAGTTTGAAATAAGAATAGAGTGATTAACAAGAAATATTTATTTTATCGTAAAAAAGCGTGGGGTGCTTGATGTCAATTGTTGAAAATATCTTAAAAAGCACCCCACGCTTTTTTACGATAAAATAAATATTTCTTGTTAATCACTCTATTCTTATTTCAAACTTATTTAAAATTATTTTCTACTTTTTAGTTCACTTTTCTATAAAAGCGTATTTTTTTAGTTTTTTAAACTATTAATTATGCACAATGACGGCTAATCATGCCGGGACCTACAGATTAACGTGAAATCCGAACCACAACGAAAATCCATGCCTAATCCAGGATTCGAACCCGGCACCTTTGGCGTGCATGGCCAGAGCCCTAACCACACAACCATCAGATGGGCTTGGGATTTTAGGTATTCTTAATTCATTGACGTTAAAAGGGAGGGATACGTTAGAAATGCATCTATTGTCAAAATCCCATTTTATTTTGACACTTTCCGGTTCAAATGGTCAAATTGGTTTCTTTACAAGTAAGATTTGTGGTAGGATCTATTCGTTACGAACAATACGTCATATATAATGAAACAGCTGTAGGTAGGCGTGGTAAAGGTTTCCATGCATAATTTACATGGTTAAAAGTTAACGAGATAGATTTTTTTTTCTCGATGGTATGAAAATAACTTACCTAATGCATTTTTTTATAATTTTACAATTTGTAATTAAAAAATACCTAATACTGAAAAAAAGTTAGGCCTGAACTCTGGAGTATACAACTGATTATGAATAAGTAAATACTGTACTTTAAATTCATTTTTCTTTATTAGTCTCTATTGCTTAGACGTAAAGTACTTAAAAACAGTGTTAAAAATGAATTTAAAAATATATTTTATTCTATATTAGATAATGTGTATAAATTTGCTAGATTGACTACAGGGATGTATTTAATAGTTTAATTTAATTATTGATTTATTTTATTTTGATGTCAAATTTAAAATGACTACTAAATAAAATTTAAAAAACAAATATATAGCTTTCTGTAAATCTTATATTTTGTTTCAAAATTACTATTACTATTGTTTAAATTTAATTATTTCCAAATCTGTAACGTACTGCTCCAAATTAGCTTTTGTACCTGCGTAAAAAAGCTTTATTCTGTTCCATTTTCTATTTTCGCTTTCCAAATCCTCAGAAACTTGAAAAAAAAAAAGTAATGAGGGCAACTGAATCTAAATGAACTAGAATAGTGTTTAATAAGGCTTAAATGGCTTTAGTTAAAATTTTGAAAATTGACATAACTAAAAATTTAAAATTCAGCATAACGGAACATAATATAACACAACGTACCATAACGTAATGTCTTAAATTGCAACATAACGTAATACAATACAATGTACAAAACGTAATCCAAGAAACGTAACATCACAATACATCGTACCATAATGTTATACAATACAACGGAACATATAACGTAATACAACGTATCAAAACACTTAACAACTTAACATTATGTAATACAACACAACGTAATATTATGTAGGACAGAACAACATAACATTACGTAACCCAACACGACATAACATAGAGAAACTCAACATGTCATAACGTAGCATAACACAATATAACGTTACGTTACACAACGTAAAGTAACAAAACATAATTTAACATAACTCATCGCAACATAACGTAGCGTGACGTTAAGTAGTATTGCATAACGTTGCATAACGTAAAGTAGTATTACATAACGTAACGTAACATAAAGTATCGTATCATACGGAAACGCATCCTCTGCAATTTTTTAAGGACTGGCGGCTCTGATCGTATAGCAGCTATAACGGATCTATGGCGGCTTTTGATCGAATAAGTAATCTCAATTTAATAGTGTTGATATTCGTGGATAATGAAACACCACTTTCAAGGTATTATATTATACTATTGCAGAGAGATGGAGACTTACATAAATTACGTCACGTTAGAAGAAATTGGATTTGCACAACGTTATGGTCAGTGACATGGACTGAAAGGTGTGGATGAGTGTTTTAACAATTTTACTTTAGAGTGTAAAATTTAAATAACACCTTTTTTTCAATGGATAGTTCCCGCATTTTTTTTTTTTTTTTTTATTATAATTTTTTTTAGTCAATTCTAAATGATTCGAAAAGGCAATAAACACAAAAATTTCTGCTCAATGCACTTTTTCTTTAATTTGCAATCAAAGTTCCGTTGTTAGACGTTGGCGAGGAAACGATTTACTCGGCTCGAACTAAATGTGACGTCAATGCTTTCCAAACACATCTTGGCTTGAAATGCGGCAGCAGAAACCAGTTTTGGAAGTTTCTCGCAAATCACGCCGACCTGTAAAGGATTTGACAATGGTCTACCAACGCCAACTATTTGGCAGAAACCTCACGATAATCATAGAAACTCTTGACGTCACGGATTTTTTGTTGAATGTTTTGATCGGACTGGTTTTGGGGCATTTTCTTTTCATATTAAAATAACTAATTTTTTTAAAGAACTTTTGTTTAAATATTTGGAATCAGAAAGAAATTCTTCATAAATATATACTAATTTCACTCGTTTTAAAAAATGAGAGAATTGTTCATTGAAGTTTAAAAAAATTAGCTTTAGTCATTTGAGATAATTTTCGGCCACTAATAACTTGGACTTTATTCTATATGAGAGTTAATTTTAAAACTACATAAGAAAGGAGGCGCGTAATTTAGCACGTGTCAGGTGGGAGAGGGGGGAAGGGGGAATAATCACAATTTTGCGTAACTTAATTTGTGTACGTCCCCTATTGAGACAAAAGTAGAAATGGGTTCTTTAAAAAAGCAGATCGTGTAGCAATGCCTTATCTTCTTACTTCTGAGGAATAGTCAAGTCTAGCAGATGTTTCGATAAATTTGATTCACAATCAGTTATCAATAGCAAGATAGTATTTCAAAAAAAAATTTTTACCAAAAGTTCTTACTATTGGTTAACGGGGGTATAGCTCAGTGGTAGAGCATTCGACTGCAGATCGAGAGGTCCCCGGTTCAAACCCGGGTGCCCCCTTTTGAATTTTTGTATATCTGTGCAATTAGGGTTCGTTAGATTTAGGTTAAGTTCAAAGTACTAACTGATAACAAAGAGTAATTAGTGTTTTTTTTTTTTTTTTTTTTTTTTTTTTTTTGTAAAAGACGATGCGTTTTCTATTTCTCTAGACATTTTATCGACAACAAGATATTTTAAATATTCATTATATTCATTGAGCATTCCGGAGACACTCTGTAATTTCTTTCTCGTGTTTTTTTTTTTTTTTTTTCGTTTCTGCCTATTTATTCTTTCATTTATGTTCTTTCTGCACAATTTTTGCAGAAAATGAATAACCCAATTTTCAACCATATTGTTTTTTAATAGTCTTCAAATCTAATTTTCATAGAAGTGTTGATAACTTATGATAAGTTTTGGTTATAGTTTTTTGTCACAGGATGACAAAATTTGGCGACGTAATTTTGAAATAACAATTATCAGATAAGCATCACTAATCTCTAATATTAATAACTTTTGGACAGCTCGTAAGTGATTTCTCTCTGCTAGCAGTTGATGCTAAATGAATAGTTGCCATGCTATTGCTTATTACGGATATAATCTTCACCAGCCCAATTCAATACGGGTTCATCTCGGGTCATTCGACAGCGCATAAAGTCCAAAGCCTTGTTGAAGTAATCATAAACTGCTTCAACAACAAAATCATGGTAGGCGGGAGCTTTAATGATATTGATAAAGCTTTTTATTCAATATAGCACCACAGGATCATCAAAAACACTTTCTGACGTCAGCCTTTCGATGGATCTTATCCATATGCTAAATTTTTTCCTCAAAGATAGAACTTTTCGTGTTCGCATCAATCAAATGTTGTCTTCAGACAAAACCTATACAAGCAGGTGTTCCCCAAGGAAACATCCTTGCCCCCTTGTTGTTTAACGCCTACATAAACGACTATCCTAAACTGCCTGACTGCACAGTGGCACAATTTGCTGATGACACTGCTTTACTTTTCACATGAAAACAAGATGACAGAGCCATCGATAAACTTCAAGAAGCACTTGACTTAGTCGAAGAGTGGTGTGAAAAATGACGCATTAAAATCAATGCCCAAAAATCTCAAGCAGTCCTCTTCAGATGACATCATACAAGAAAGCGCTTTACAACCAAAATTGAAATCTTTGGCAACAATATTGCATTCGTTAAACACACCAAATACTTCGGCGTTCATCTCGATCAAAAATTTTCTTACAAAATCCAAATCAAAGAAGCTTTTAGAAAGGCGATTATCACTTTAATTTCATTGAATCCTATCATGGGAAAACGGTCGAAAACAAGTCTTAAGACTAAAGTTTTACTTTACAAATCAATTATTAAACCAATCCTTCTGTAAGCCTTCTCTGTGTGGGCAACAGTAACAAAAATTGACCGGAAAAGGATACAAACATATCAAAACAAAGTAGCCATAAGAATGACAAAACGTACTCTGGTATGTGCATAACAAGGTCATCCAAGGAGACTTGGGCCTGGACTTAATTGAAAACTGTGTCTTAACTATATCGTATCTTTTTTGCTTTTTTACAAAAAATAGCCACCAACCCAGCAGTTAAAGGCAATAAAGCGCATGAGCGGTAGATCGTGGATTCGATCACCCAAGGGCGAATCCAGAGTAGTATTATGGAAAGGGCAGGGGCCGGTGAATAGTTAGGCAAATTGTGTTGTTCTTAAGTTATTTTACTATACTATGGGAGAACTTTCCTTGATTGTACAGAATATATTGCAGAAAGATAAAAAAAAAAAATCTCAATAACATAAAGGCGACGCTATGATAGGCTTCATGCGAATTTGCGACAATAAATTAGTTGTCTTTAACTATATGGTTCGGGACAAATTATTGTTAAATTTGTTAGAAGGGATACTGTAATAACAAATGCATATACAACAAACAAAATTATAATTTGCTTTGTTGTCTTGCTTCGTCCTCGTTCTTTTCGCCTTTATTTTTTGGAATGAGAACATTTATTTTGACGATGTTTAGTAAGGATTCGCCAAATCTTGATTGAGTACCTTCAAAGTCTGAGAGCAACGCGTGTGTTAAAACGTGAGCGGTAAAAACAATGTAGTAGTTTTTGGTTAGTGACAGTGTAAGACTTATGTGTTGTACTATAGTCATAACAAAACACATGAAATATAATTCGTCGTCTTTATTTGTTTCGTATTTAACCCTGAACGACGGAGGGGTCGATCGGTCCCTCTGCCCCTCGCTGGATCCGCCATTGCGATAACCAGTATGCATTTGGCTCTGGCCACGTTAAATACTGGTGTACGTACATTAATGGAGGCTGGTGAACAATAAATTGGTAGTGGCCTCAATATCCTTACTTTGGTGTAGTGGGGTTGGAATAATATACACGATAAAGTTTCGACCTTGTCACTTTATCGTAGTTCAAAATTAAGTGGAGTATTTGGCTGTGCAAAATAAACTTACAACGTTAGTAACGATGTCCGAGTGTATAAAGCCGACCAAACGGTATAGTGGTTAGCGTGCTAGCTTCTGGACCGCGAGGTTGCGGGTTCGAGTCCCGTGTTGGCATGGGTGTTTGTAAATGTATGTTGGCTTGTCTAATGACGAAATGTTTCGGCGCATTATAGCCCTCGTGTTGCTGACGGCGCCAGATAATCTGAATACAACCAACCAACCAACCAACCAACCGAGTGTATAAAATTAGTTTTTGTAATATAATCCTGAAACGTTTTCCAGTACGGCAATGATAAACAACAATGTTTAACGATAATCCGTTTGATTTATTTTGTAGAAAAGTTTATGGGAGGTAGATTTTTTTTTATTTGTTTATCATTATATATCTTAAAGTTTGTAAAAAATTTAGCACGAACATTGTATAAGAGACGTGTTCGAGAAAATACTGGGGTTCATTTTCTCCTATAGGAAATTATAAGCTTAAAAATAGATATTAAATTAAATCTTCTATAAATTTTCACAATCAAAAGCAATAAAATTATCTTTACAGAATCTTTGTTTTTTCACAGCTGAAACACTATATATAAAGAAAATAACTGTGCGGTTTGGAGACGTACGTCATACTTAAATTATTTCCCTAAAAAATTCCACTTTTTGGCTCTCTCCTTACCCCCCTCCCTCCATTCGGCCCGTTCCTTCATGTCACGCTCAGCGTACGTACACAAATTGCGTCACGCTCAAATGAGATGGGGTGTCTGATCAGTGACAGAGGTGAGTTGATCGCTTGCGGGACGTACAAATTTAACTTACTTTTGCGAGCAAAAATTAAGAAAAATTTAACTTCAGTCATTTGAGATCATTTTGATATTTGATCCCCAGTAACCCAATAAATTTGGCCATTATCTGCTGACATTGATGAATCCTGATATGGAACGTTTCAAATAGGTCAATCAATCTCGCACAATGCTGGAATAAATTTTATTGGAAATTTTGAAATGTTGATGCATAGTTTTAAAATTGATCTATTTTATTTATAAGAAAAGACGGAGGGCAAAAGTATGTTTTTGATATGTTTATTTATAGAAAAATTATGTATTTTGGAACGATGCTCAAGTTTCGGCCAGAATTGGCCTATATTTCAGAGCCCCTGTTTCCGATAATGGCGGACAGAGGCACTAAATTTAAATTTGTAAAAAAAGAAAGTTTATTTTATTAAAAAATCCATGTCCATTTTGGTCAAATAGATATTGAGAATGACGCAAAAAAAAAAAAAAATTCAAGTTATTTGATTCATATTTGCTGAAGTTTTAGCATTTTGAGTAAGGTGGGAATTTCAAAAATCACGAACTGAGAAAAATGCGTTCGAAACATTAAAGGAGCTATTGCAGCAATGCTAAATTCTCCACACAAAAAATTGTTTTCCTGCAATTGCAGTTATCAGATCAGCTCAAAAACTAGATTTCAAAGATTATACACAAGCAAATAATAGAACATTTATATTTTTATTATTTTTTGTGAAAATAAGGGATACCAAGTCCCTTTAATTGTACTCTACGGTGACTATACGTTCTGTAAGATACAGGGTGAGCTTTTCAAACGATGAATCATTTGAGATTAAAAATGACGTAAGTACTCATCTCTGCGATGAAGTATTCGGCTCAAAACTGGAAATGGTTACCTAAGCTCGACGAAATTCTATATTTGAAGAATGGTCCAAAAAATCATGTTACTCTAAAGTTAATTGTTACCAATTGCCTACATTCTTTAAAACCTTATATCTCTTTATGTAGCAACCTTTTCAAAGTTTTTTTTATTTTATTTTTATTTTTTTAATTTTTTTTTTTAACCAAAATTAGTTTATCGCTTCCGAACGCAACTAGAATCTTTGGCAGTTTTTTTCTTTATCTGTGAATTTTTGTTGTTGTTGTTGTTGTTGGAGGCGCTGTTGGCTGAGCACAATTTAATTTCGGCGGTTGTTACGAATTAGGATAATTTATATAAAAAGTAATAAAAACAACATTGTTTTCGGATAGAAGCAAAGTAAGAGTAACGAATAATATTCATATTTTTGCATATACTGATAAATTTATGTAAGAAAATTTATCTTTTTTTATGTAAAATACATCAATATGCAAAATTCTTGAAGTGTTTTTCTTTTTCCATTAGTTACACTCGCTTACTGGAATTTTTATGTTTTTTTTTTCTTTTCTTCTTTTTTTCTTCTTCTTAGTTTCACCCATTTCCCGGTTAAATTAAAATTTTATTTATATTAAAAATAAAAATTCATGCATTTAAGGGATAAACTGAAGAAGAAGGTTAACTTCATATAACATTTAGTCTCAGCATATTTGCTTAATATATGTTGACCGGAGTCCTAAAAAACCTGAAGAAGTGTCGCAAACACACATCGGTTTATGGGAAATTAAATTGATTTTTTTAGGAGCGGGTGTGGCTGCAATGTGACGTAATTTTAGGAGTATGGAAGTAGATCAAACATTACTAAGTGTGATAAATGATATCAATTAAAGCCAAAATTTTACTTGACTTTATTTATCTCTCTTAAGGTCAACTTATTACACAGTTTAAGATGAGGATCAGTATGGTATCTATTCAATCGGCATCTTATCCTTGTAGAGCAGAAACCGCTTACGAGTTATCCAGAACTTACAGTTAGAATCAGGTCAATCTCCCGCTCAAAATTTTAACTACTTTTAATCCTGGTGTTATTATCGTTCATCATTTCAGTATAACCAACGAGTAGGTCTTGCGCATTGAGAATCCTAATACAGCCAAGCAAAGAGATTAACAGATAAGAATATCTGCAACCAATTCAACTCTCATCCCCACACCATAGAGTTTTCCATTCAACTCTTTCCTTCCAGTCAATGCCATTCCTCAAAAAATCCCTGCCTCATTTACACAAAGAAGCCATCTGGGTACCTTTAATAGACTCTGGGCTGGCGTATACTACTTGGTAGAATAACCATGAATAATGTTGGCAGCGAGGAGTCATTTCAAGGGGCGCTCCACAGCGGGGCCCTAAAAGCAATCAGGGCACAGGGGTGGCTATTACTTCAACTTCCTCTACTAAGTAAATAAAACGATTTTTCTTCCGCGAGGGCTTTTTCAACCCCTCGACTCCTGACTTCCAGGAGAATTTATTTCGGGGAATTTTAGTTTAATCCGCTGCATTCCCTCTTTCGTTTCATATCGCTTTCATAAATATGCTTTTTTCTTATGTTCATTGCTGACGATATCTGGAGATATCGTTTGGTGGAGGTCTTGTGGAATGGGAGAATGTAAATGAAGAAGGGATTGGGGATCCAAGGCTTTTCGTAAAAAGGGAATTAGGTCTTGAAAATCCTTTTTTTTTTTAAGATAATATTCTGTGATACAATTAGTTACATTTTGGTTGTTAATGCTAAACCAACGTTAGTCGGGAAATTGATTAATTTTGTAAGGATCTACTACCTAGTTCTGTCACTAAAAAGTGCTTATCGCAACCAAATAAATCTCTATATCAAATTCACATCCAAACAATGAGGTCGATACCTTATCGAATACCTCTCTCTCCAATACCACAAAAAAATAATAAGAGGACATTGGGGCTGCGATCCTGAGATCGATCTTATGTGCATCAGCTACATTATAGTGCACAACAATATTTGGCGAGGCAAGATCGAACCGACGTTGTTGCGATCATAAGCTCAGCGTCCCTATTCGATAGTCCACCGGTGCCTTCCATATATTGACATGGGAAGTCTAAAACTAGGTAAATACAAATAAACTGTTTGGACCAAAATGAGGTTGGAGATACAAACTCCCCATTGTTGACTAAGTTATAAGTTTTTGAAAATGATAGGTAGCGCCTTGAAATAACCTTTCTAGTTGTGCCTCAAGGCAGCTTTAGGTGTTTTTTGTGTGCATATTTTGCTAATTTTTTTCAGTCATTACCTATACTAAACTTCAACTTAACTAGACATCACTTAGACGATAGATCGTCACAGTGCTCATAGGTATTTAATCCATTTTGGCCGAGTGAAGACATAATTCTCGCCAAACCTTATAGCCTTTTGTTCTCTATAAGGTTGTGGTTTGGCGAACATTATGCTTTCACGCCGCCAAAATGGATTAAATACCTATGAGCACTGTGACGATCTACCGTCTAAGTGATGTCTAGTCAAGTTGAAGTTTAGTATAGTTTAATATTTACGTTACCATGTCTCTCTTTCTGTTCCTGGTATGTCAGCATTCAAAAGAAAGAAGAAGAAGAAAAAAAAAAAGAAGAAAAAAAAAAAAAATTAAGTACAATGGAAGGTAAATTGCATTCATCTCAACTGGCATTCATCTGGAGTTACAGTATTTTTGCAATCGTTGAAGCTAGTTTATTATTTATTTTTTGACAGATATTTCGCAAATTGAGTAGGTTTGAATTAAATAAATATGAAAGTGATGCAAATTGAGAAAAATGTTAGGGTTGTCATGACAGGCAATTTATTTTATTAGGTGAAATTTTTGTTAAAATATAAGTGCTTTTTTGTAAGTTTTTTATTAAATGCAAAATTAAGCTACCCTGCGAGACTTACAGTTAAATCTAGTTTTATAAGGTACAACAAAAGGTTAAAGCGTTTGATTTTAAAAGAGGACTTCTGTTAGTTTCAAGATTTTACAGGAGAGAAAAAAAAAAAAAGAAAAAAAAAAAAACTTTTTAGCTTCTAATAGAGAACAACATCAAATGGAAATTTTACAAGGCTGCCTGCCATATCTCTGTTAAAAGACACAAGATCCAGATTTCAAATTCTATCGAGGCCTCTATCTTAGTATTTATACAAAAATATGAATTTCCTAGAAAATGCAGAAGTCCCCTTTTAAAATCAAAATCAGAAGTTTTTTTTGTTATGAAGTCACAAGAGGTTAGAGGAAGTTTGTCTTATGAATATGAATATTCAAATTTGAAGTCATATTTTTCATTTTGAACAAGTTAATCGAAGGATGTTTCTAAAAAGTGTTTCGTCATAATTTACTGTATATTTTCTACTTCTCAATATTTTGGTTAAATTTCGCATTCTTGGTTAAAGAAATAGATTGTTGGGTAAAAACAGTTATAATTTCGTCGTATCGTATAACTTTTGCGTTTTGCATTATTGAATAAATAAATCTGAGATTGGTTTTGTAAAAAAACGTTTCGGTCACAATGTATTGAATTTTCGGTAAATCGAATTACTTTTATCATTTTGAATTTTTAAAAAAAATGTATCAGAAAATTAATTTGTGGAATCATCGCAATTTAAGAAATGTTTGTCAAATCGAACAACTTCTTGATTTTGTGTTACTTAAAAAAATGAATAACAGACTACTTGATTTGAAAACATTTAGTCACAAATGAAGAAACTTTCATCAAATCGAATTTTATCATTTATATCGAAAAATACTAAACGGAGAATACACTTGTTCAAAACTTTACATTAAAATTTCACCGGGTTCGAGTCCCGTTTAAGGCATGGGTGTTTATAAATGTATGTTGGCTTGTCAAATGACGAATGTTTCGGCGCATTATAGCCCTCGTGTTGCTGATAGAGGTCGGAAATATCAATCAAAATAAATATCGATACTATATCGTAGCATAGAAAAACATATCGATAAAATGTCGATATATCGATAAATGATTTTTTTTTTTTTTTTTTTTTTTGATTTTCAATTTTGCCAGAAAATCAGCCCATTTTGCTTTTTCGGGGCTAATTTCTACTTGCCATGATTGCTTTTTTGTAAGGTGACTACTTTTTCAATTGAAATGGTTCTATTACAAAAAAAAAAGTTATATTTTCGCTTAATTGGTTCAGTGATTTTAAGAAAAACTCAGATAATTTTCAATAGCTTTTAATTGTATGGAAAAATATTGAATACTTGTGTCATTTTAACTGTCTCTCAGCCAAGTTCAAACTTTAGTTTGGAAGTTTTTGAAAAGGGAATAAAGAAAATCGTAAAAACACATGAAACTGCAAAACAATCATCAAAAAACTAGAAATGTTTGAAATTATCGATATATCGGTGAATTTTATCGATATTTTTAATATCGATATCTTTTTAGAAATACCTATACAAATATCGTCGTATCGATATATCGCCGACCTCTAGTTGCTGACGGCGCCAGATAATCTGACAACAACCAACCATTAAAATTTCACTAAATATCACTTTAAATATTTTCTATTTTTCGCGAAATCAATCGGGAAAATACCTCGACTATACATTTCGCCAAAATAATTTTTCATCAAATATTTCCAACTTTTCCTATTCCATTACCCTGGAATAGGAAAAGTTTCGAGACAACTGTTTCGTCCAGTAGCCTTGTTTTAAGGGTGTCATTTTGACTTGGGGATTCATCTGAAGAAGTTTATACATTTTTCGTCGGAGATAGTATGGTAAATAAGGGGGACATTTTGATTTCAGTTTTATTGTCTTTTGCTGCTGTGGTGAGGGGGGGGGGGGGTATAATGAAAGAGAGGCGTCGTTATTTGGGATTTTAAGCAAAAGATAGTGACAAGTTATGAATCTTCGCGGACGATTTAAGAGGGTAGTATTACTTATTTGTGTGAATTTTTTGGCAGGAAGTTCAGGAATGATTTTTGAATGGAGTGGGGACTGACAACGAACCATTTGTTATATTTTGTGATTTTTTTCGTTTATATGTTGGAATATTTTTTACTGATAATGCTATTTTTAGAAGATAAATTATTTAATCCTTGATCAAAATAATCGGAGAGAAACTAAAATATGATTTTAAATCTCTTCGAGCTGGTTATTTATCTATACACGTAAAAGCCAAAGTCCTCACTGACTTGAATGTTTCGGCGCATTATAGCCCTCGTGTTGCTGACGGCGCCAGATAATCTGAAAACAACCAACCTCACTGACTCAATTCTTTCACTTCTCATAGAGTAACAACTCTGGTTGGTTGGTTGTTTTCAGATTATCTGGCGTCGTCAGCAACACAAGGGCTATAATGCGCCGAAACATTCATCATTAGACAAGCCAACATACATTTACAAACACCCATGCCTTACACGGGACTCGAACCCGCAACCTCGCGGTCTAGAAGCTAGCACGCTAACCACTATACCGTTTGGTCGGCTAGTAACAACTAGCTAATATTGTGAAATTAAGTACAAATGTTAAAAGGACAAATTTAGAAAAGTATGCTATTTCGGTATCGATTAACCATCTTTAAAGGGTCGAAGTAATGTTAACCCATTACGTCTTGCTTAGCATACAGTGGCTTACTCTATAGACCTTATCTATAATTTTTCAAAAAATCAAGAAGCTAATATTGTGTCAACAGCTATACCTAACTTCCAAAACTTTTCAAAGTGCTGTTAATTGTGTGTGTGGGGGATGGGGGGGGGGGGGGGGCTGATCTCCGAGAAAGTTTGAAAGATTCTCTTTCATGCCTGTGGTGGTGGGGAGTGTATAAAATGAAAGAGACTTCAAATGCAAAACCGGCATCTGGTCTTTGAGGTACCCACGTAGTATAGCAGTATTTGCTATTGTCGGAGACAGGGATTCTGTAAGATCAGCCAATCCTGGCTGATACTCGAGCAACTTTTCAAAATACACGACATTTTTTTCAGAATAAACCTGTCGAAAACGTCACAATGATTTCTCGATGGGATACCTAAACTTCCAGTTGCCTCTCACTCTACAACGAAAGCTAGTACATCTGTCAACAAGGTCAGCAACAGAGAAAGTAAGCTATATATAAAAGTAATACATACCCAGACTTTCATTAATCACATAACTCATGACAAAAATATGAGACATGTATGCGTGTTTTTTTTATTGTTACGTGGTTAAATCACGTAACGAAGCACGGGTATTTAGCTAGTTCATTGTATAACCAACACGTAATTGTTTAGTTAAAATCAATGAAGTTATACTACTTTCTGCAGAAATTTTAATTTTTTACAGTCATTTATTTTCATCCATCTTAACTTTAACATACTTTAAGGCAAAGTTATTATTTTGTTTTCTTCTTCATACAATTTCGGTTTTAGTGCCAACGTTTAAGGCGTCAATTTCAACTTTATAGAACTAGTTTTTGAAGTTAAGGACTTACATAAATCTCACGTCTGAATAAGTTTTTCCCTATAAAATATAACAAGCCTCTTTTAACACTAACTAAGGTACCACGGATAGATTTGCTTGAGAGTGTTCAGTTGCTAACTTTAAATTAGTTTTTCAAGTTAAAAATATAATATAAATCTGAACTGGGTAAGTTTTTCCTCTTGAAATAAAATATTCTTCTTATGACATAAACTATGATATGATTGATAGAATTTAGTTGAAAATTATGAATAGCTTAAAATATACAAATTATGACAGCTTAAAGTAGGTTTGAAAAATTAAATTTTTTCAGGTTTTTTGACAAAATGTAGTAATTTCTTATTTTCATTATTTTAATGACACCTTGGGGCTATGTGTTATGGAATATCTATTCACATGTCCTCTTTAAGAAACACAGAGCTATTTTTTTTTAATTGCTTCTAATATTACATTATATTCCATCTTCTATCTTTACCTAGGATGCTTTGCCTTTTTATCAATGTGTATTTAGTTATAATAACTCTTTTTAAATCTTAAACCAATTATATTGGATTGGATTTACAACAGTTACAGGCATCTTAACCAAATTTCTTTTATAGGGCAGATTAAGGGGATGAGACACCAACAATTATACATTAATTGTTGCTAACATAATTGTTCTTAATGTTTTGTCGGCTCAGTAACATAACTTTAATGAATTAGCAGTTAAATCTAAAATTAGCTTGTTTCTATCAATAAACTATTTCATTAAAATGTTATGTGTAGGGAGGGATGGGACACCATGACTAGAGGGAGGATATCTGACTTGTTATAAGTTTCCTTACAACACCTCCATCCAAGTAATTATGATGATTATACAAATTTTATTGTATATTATTTTTGTGAGACTATCATTTTTGGAATATTGAATTGTGTAATAAATCAAATGAATTATTCTAGACAGTTAAGTAAGACACACAATTATAAGAATGCAGGTAACAAAAACACACACACACACACACAAAAAAAATGGGGGACAAAAAATGGAAGTTTTAGTTTGATAAGTAAGCATATAAGGAATCATTTATATATGTCTATGATGATAGTATTGGTGTAAGTAAATGTACCATAAATATACAAGTAATATATTTTGGTTCACCTCTTTAACAATCTGAGTTTAAATAATTTTGTTGTTAAATTTTGAAACAAAATTTTCATTGTGCACTATGTTGGTAAGGTCAATAGCAAGGAAGATGATATGGGGAGATTTAAATATTCTTCATGTACTGGCATCTTTTTCATTTGATTTTTAAAAATATGCTAGATAAAATAAATGTTATAATACACCCTAAATCCTAACTAGAAGATTGAAAAACTGTCTTTTTAAATTTTTCATAAGATTTGTGGAAATTGTGAGTGAATTTTAACTTTAAAAAATCTTTCCCATTTCTGCCTCACATAAGGGAGGGATGGAAATTTTTTCTTTTAATTTAAATTGGTTTCTAAAAATAATATATTAGATATTAGCATCATGTTTTATATTTTTCAAGTGTGTCAAAATGTTTCAAGATGTTATTCTGAATTTTTCAGTGTTGTAACAGTAGAAAATAATTTGCAAGAAATATTTTTGTAAAAAATTTCCCATCCCTCCCTACATATTTTTTCAAATTTTTCTTTATCTATCAATAGAGAATTTCGAACACATTTTTAATTTCCTATATCTTTCTGCTCTTTTTTTACTAACATTCAACGTTTACTCAAATTATTACCAATCTAATTACTAAAGGATACAATAGGCTTAGTAATTGAACAATTAGGCCAAATGCGCATTCTGCGTATTAAAAATTGCTTAGAAAAATAACTTTTTGGAAGTTCATCATAGCTAAATATCGTTTTCTATTGCTGAGTAATGTAATGAAACTTGATTCGGAAAGCAAGACTCAGTACGACAAGGCTCGTGTAACTGATCTGCCTGTAGATAAATTGTATTCCGTGCAATCATATTAGAGAAATCAAAATAATTCAGAGAATTATTCATATAAATAAGTTACATAAAAAACAAAAGTAATGCATTCATTTGCTGCATTTTAAAATAGGATCTATAAAGAAGCTATCACATTGACCAACCGACTCGAAGCATATCCTAAATAAAGTAAAATCCACTCTATACACTCCCCTCGTATAGCTTACCCTCTACGAAAAGTATTCCCATAGAGTACCATCTACATAAAGTCTCCTAATGGATTACCAAATTATTCTCTACATAGTGTCTTCTATCATAGAGTACCTTCTCTATAGAATTCTCTAATAGAGTACCAAAAAATACTTTAAATAACATCGATTATCCTAGAGTACCGTCTACATAGAATTTCCTATCATATGATACCAAAGTACCATCTAAATAGTGTCTCCTACCATAGAGTACTTTCTACATAGAATTTTCTATCATATAATACTAAAATATTATCTACATAGTCTTTCCTATCATAGAGTACCTTCTACAGAGAGTTTCCTATCATATAATACCAAAATATCATGTACATAATGTCTCCTATCATAGAGTACTTTCTACATAGAGTTTCCTATTATATAATACCAAAATATCATCTACATATTGTCTCCTATCATAGAGTCCTAAAAATAAAATAATAAAATTTTTGATTTCGACAAATGAAAGTATGTGCAGTTATAAATTAACTATTTATTCAGAAGCCGAGATTTGAATTAGCTTTTAGTTTTTGAATTAGCCAATCATTTAACAATTTTATTTTGTAAATAAGGAGGAAAAGGGATCATCATAAAGAAGAAAATGAAAAACCGAAGTCTTGGAATGTTACATAAGATGACTACTTAATTCCCTAACTCTAAAATCCAGTAGGAATCTCAATAACTTCTCCTGAAACGGAATATAAAAATAGAAATGAAAGGAATGCGACGGCCTCTCTCTACGGCATTTTCCTCTTCTCATATTCACTCACACAAAAATAAGAACACATCTAATACCCCGACCCAGTCAAAGACATTCAGTACCCAGCCCCCTCAAAAGCAATACCAAGCAGTGTCATATTTCGCAGAATCCTCATATTCTCCATCTACTCCAGAAGTCAAACAACGCCACTGAGTAGAGTGCACCCCTTTCATCCATGCCACTCGAAAATGCAGGGGCGTTGCATTTCAGACTTTCGAGAGGCAGGATGTGTGTCACGTGACCGGTTCCATTTCCGCCATAGGTAATCCTCGACTCCCAATGTTTCAGAAATGTTTGTTCAGGTTTGTGTTTAGGTGGGATACTCGACTCGGTGTTGTATGAAAGGGTGTTAGTTTAGTTGATGCTTGTGGCATTAGAGTATGCAGAGACCTCCAGGTGGGTGACCCTATGGTTAAACATATGGATCTTTGTAAAGACACACAAAGTCTCGAAGGCTGTTTGATTTATACAGCTCTAAAAGCATGGCTGAATATTTTCCATTTTGAAATTATGAGGTGTAATTTAAAAAATAATGTTGCTCGTAAAAACAAAGCTTTTAAATATAAATCCTTTATATGCATTGCCAATTTATATTCATCACATAGCGCCGATTCTATTGTCAGCTTGTGCTTGGTGTTTGTATCCAATGTTAAAAACATCTCTAGCAGCAAAATATGCGGCAAACTTGGTTTCAAAATTTTATTTATTAAAAATGATTATGAATTTATGAATTCACGTCCAAAATTCTCTTATTTATTCTGATTAAAACAATTTTGGCTACAGGAAAGAGTTTCAACAATGGTCGGTAAAATTCTTTAACTCATATAGTTACTACGCAACGCGACGTTGAATCGACACTCCAAATTTATGCATTCACGTCCAATTATCTTTTATTTATTCGTATTAGAATAATTTTGGCAACAGAAAAGAGTTTCAAAAGTTTCGAATAAATGAGATTTACTATAATTCATAACTATTATAGAAACGTGTATAAAAGCAACCTCTTAGAGACAGTGACACCCACCAAAACTAGATTGAATGAATTGTCATTGACATCTAATTCATTTCCCAAGTTTCAACCCGATCAGAGGACGGCAAGTGGGTTAACTAGGCTTCCGCAGATTTGCCCAGCAGCCACACACAAACAAACAACATCGAAGTTAATATAAATGATTTAAATAAATAAATTTGTGTTTGGTGTATTGAAATTGCAATAACATAATTGCAAGAGTTTTAATTGTGTTAAACTTATGAGTGGTTTTGCAATAGATATGTAAATTAGGGTGGTTCGAAAAAAAAAAAAAATTATTTTTGAAACGCATGAGGTAAAAAAAGTTGATACACATCTTGATAAGAAAGACTGTAAAAAAATTTAAAAAAAAAATAATATCTTCCGATCGCGCATTCACCTCAAAGTTTGGAAAAAATACAAAAAATAACTATTTTTCATAAATTTTTTTAAATTTCTAAACGTTATATATTTGAAAGGCAATAGTTTGCAATGAGTATTGAAAGGGTGGTATAACACAGGAAAACACTATTCTATAGATTTTTAAGACATATATTAATAATGAAAAATATTCAAAATTAAATTTTTTTGTTAAAAAATGATTTTTCTATAAAATGGATACTAACGTTATTTTTTACATATTTTTGTTAAAATTGTTTTATTTAGTTCAAGCATTCACTTCAAAGTTTTGAATAAATACAAAAAATCCCTTTTTTCCATCAATTTGTAATCCAATCACTAAATTATCGAGGCACATTAGTTTGTATTGTATAGAAAGAAGTAGATAGAACTTGGAAAAAAATCAAATTAGTAATTAATCAATAATAATCATTTGAGCGTAACCTTTGAAACAATGATAAAAACTGTGTTTTGGTGGGTTTCAAACTGGGTGGCCTTTCTCGTGGTGCCTTCTCTTCCTTTGAAGCTCATAAACTTACTTGCTTATTCATTGGATCATAGCGCACGGGGGTGTGATTGGGACTGCCATTAATACTGGCTGAAAATAATCTGACAGATCAATTTGCACGTTAGGAGATCACTAAATTGGGATATATGCTTCATATACTCTAATGAACTACCATTCTGACGTCTATTTAAACACGTAGTACTACAACAGGACCAACATCTTTTAGTGAGATCAAAAATTGAAGATTTATAGATCAAAAATTGAAGAACTATGAAAAATTTCCCTCGACTGATTTTTTACTTGTTGAATGTTCTATTCCTTTAACTGAGATGAAAGTACTGAGCACAGATCAGTTATATTCTTGATATTTTTGCAGCGATTAGATACGAAAAGAGAATTGTAAGAGAACTAAGGCGTCGGATTCTGAAATTTCGAGAACTTTCCTAGAGAAAGACAATCAAGCATTTCGAAGCAACCAAACTTAACTTTATTGCCATAATTAATTGGAATATCGTGGACATAATTAATTGGAATACTTGTAATAGGACTCCTCCTTTGTTAGGAGTAACAAACGAACATTAGTTAGTAAAGATTGGCGCATCCGAGGTAGCACAGCTAGATTGGAGGAAACAGGGGAAGACTGGAAGGTTGGTTAGTCTGGCCAAGCATAGTTCCAAAATACACGATTTTTTAACCAACCAACAAGTCAAAAACCCCACATAGTTTTGTTTCTCATAAATAAAATATCCCAAGTTTATAACTGTGCATCGGCGTATCAAAACCTCTTCTATATTTTATCCATAATTGGGCGAGATTGGCTAATATTGTTTTCAACGACCGATTCACAACGTTCCACATCGGAATTGGCCTATGATGTCTGGCGAAATTGGCCAGCGTTTCTGTGCTAGTACTAGGGACCATTGAAATCAAACTTCAACTCCTTTCCCCTTCACTCACAAGCTGTGGAAAGCTTATGTAGACAGATAAGACAAAAAGTGGGTGGCACTGACACAAAAGACGTTAGGACAACACTTTTATTTATAAAGATCCATAATGCCCGACTTTTCTATAAAAGTTTCTTTCAAAGCGCATTACTGGGATAGAAAGCTCGAGAAAAAAGTGAACCTAATGAATAATTGAGTAAAAAAAAATAAAAAATTATGAAATAACATTAGTACACATTTTACAGAAAAATCATTATTTCTTACAAAAAATGTTAATTTTGAGTATTTTTAATAATTAATATATGTTTTAAAAAAGCATAAAATAGTGTTTTTCCTGGTTTCTACCAGCCTTTCACTACACATTGCAAACTATTTCCTTTCAAATATATAACGTTAAGAAATTTTAAAAAATTTAGGAAAAATAGTTATTTTTTGTATTTTTTCCAAACTTTAAGGTGAATGCGCGATCGGAAGACATTATTTTTTTTTTCAAATTTTTTTTTACAGTTTTTCTTATCAAGATGTGTATCAAACATTTTTACCTCATGCGTTTCAAAAAAAAAAAAAAAAAAAAAAAAAAAAAAATTCTAACCACCCTAATGTAAATACTTTAAAATATTTTTTTTTTTTACTAAAAAATATACAACAGCTTGTTTGCAATATAGTACTTATATATACAATATACAATGTACAATATAGTAGTAGAAGGATTTAGCTTTTTTAAAATCCTTACTCAAAATCTTCATAAGCTACAGCATATAAATATATTTCACCTGTAATGTTTGCTTATTGATGGTATGAAAGAAAGTAATTGAGAAAAGATATTAGCTTATAACCTTTTTCAACGTATGCTGTTAATCCTAAGACTTGTACTTTTGTGACACACCAACAGTTATTTTCTTATTTGGATTGTCTATATCTAGAACTCAATAATCATTACCTTTATCAAAGAGATACAAGCTTATTGCCGTCATTTATCATACACTCATGTCCATAAATTAAGGATAATTCAGTTTTTCCCTAATAACTTCTCAGTGGAGCAGCATAGACACTTGAAATTCACTTCAAAGAGACATCTTTATG
Organism: Linyphia triangularis; assembly: GCA_963978545.1. Taxonomy (NCBI): domain Eukaryota; kingdom Metazoa; phylum Arthropoda; class Arachnida; order Araneae; family Linyphiidae; genus Linyphia; species Linyphia triangularis. The sequence goes on from OZ021730.1 coordinate 37,137,618, forward strand.
CAACATAATGATAATTAAAATAACTCAGTCGCAAATTGAAATGCAAAGTGTACAGCGGGGGCATATGCAAAAGAATGGAGTACCATTAGTGTGCAATTGTACAGATGCATTTACATTAAAAATCAACTCAACTCATGGAGTGGACTTCTACTGTGAGATATGATCTCCCCTGTCATCAGTGTTTACTTAGCACTGTATTCTCATACTTAACATGAGTTACTTGATAAATTGTAGTGGCCTAAATTGCTGGCCCCACTTTTTGAACTGTTTTTAAGTGATGGAAAGTTCCTAATACATCAAGTCTTAACACAATTCATATCTTAGAAGCGTCCCACACATGCTTGAAGAAATTTGAATTAGAGGAGTGACCTGGGCTTACTTATAGGGGCAATATTCATATTTTTTTAATCGCTTATCCAAGGCAAAAGTGGAATAAAATTTGCCATAAGTATCAATAAATACGATTTAGAAACCGATATATCACCATTAAAAACTTGTCTAGATCAAGTTAACATAATTACAGAGAAAAAGTGGAACTTAATTATCTTTTGGTCTCTTGGGGAGCCTATGTAACCAAGTCAACATACTGCCCCCAAAGACCAAATCTTTTTAACATCCGATGCTATTTACTGAAAATAATTTTGTCAGTCTCATGAGTAATATTGGACATCAGAGGATCTGTAGAAAGGTGGGAACTTGATATTTCATGGTAAATGACAGTTCAAGATAATGATTTGGTGGGAAAAGAGTTTTGGTCTTTATATTCAATTTGTTGAATTTGTTTAATAAGCTCCCCAAGAGTGCAAAAAATAATTAAATTCCACTTTTTTACTGTAATTACGTTAACTTGATTTAGACACGTCTTTAATTGTGAAATATCAGTTTCAAAATCGCGTTTATTGATAGTTATGGTTTATTTTATTCCACTTTTGCTTTGGATAAAGGATTAAAAATATGAGTATCGCCCCTATAAGTAAGCCCGATCACTCCTCTACTCCAAATTTCATCAAACATGTGTGGGACGCTTCTACGATATTCATTGTGTAAAGATTTAATGCATTGGGAACTTTCCCTCTCTTGCAAACATTTCAAAAGGAGGGACGAGCAATTTAGGCGCTAGAATTCATCAAGTAACTGATGTTAAGTATGAAAATACTGTGCCAAGTAAATATTGATGACAGGGAAGATCATATCTCACACTAAAAGTCAACTCCATGAGTTGAGTGATTTTTAATGTAAATGCATCTGTACAACTGCACACTAATGGTACTCTATTCTTTTGTATATGCCCCGCTGTACACTTTGCATTTCATTCTGCGACTGAGTTGTTTTAATTATCGTTTTGTTGTATAAAGATGTGTCTTTGAAGTAAATTTCAAGTGTCTATGCTACTGCACTGAGAAGTTATTAGGGAAAAACTGAATTATCCTTAATTTATGGACATGAGTGTATTTTGTGTATCCTAGGCTTTCGAGCCTTATAAGAAAGTATTTTTTCCATACTTATACGAACTGATACCTCTGCGAAGAACTAAATATCCATTTTTTCCATTAAAGTAATACTAAATTATCGCCTTTCTTCCAAGTATGTTAAAATACCAGTTATTGTAGTCTAGTGACACATTATGTTTTTTAATTATGAGGACTGTTGAAGTCAAAGGAGGAAGTTGAAGAAGAAACTCAAAATCAATTCTTTTATCAAGGTAAAATTAAATTGACACCTTCTTCTAACGTATGTCATAAGCCCTAAGCATTTAAGCCTTATGAGACTATCTATTTCGTACTTATTAGGACCGTCTCTGCCTAGAACTCAATACCTATTCATTCAAAGAAATGAAGTGAAAGACGGTAAATTAGAAGACAGCTGGTATTTCAGCTGATAGTGATATTTAATTCAAACTCCAAGCAGGTTTTACAGAGTACCATTAGCAAAATAAATTTAGTTTCAGTTTTTTGGAATATATTCTAAATTAAATGTATCCTTTGTAAACCGCAATCCGAAGACCGCTCACACAATTTATTACTCCAGATTCAATTTCCCCATTTACCAAATGAACGTGTATCCCCATCTTCCCATATCGATTCCCTTCATTGAAAAGAACTCAAATTAGTCCACAGCCAAATTACAAATCCAAACGTTGGTGGTTTAAGCCACAGATCCTTATACGAGCAACAAACTTTCTAGGATAGATTTTCTAAATCAAACTTTTTATTCACTTCTCCCCAAATTTAATTCCGTCTTCCTTTTCGGGAAACCTCACAGGGCAATTTCATTCCTATCTCTGGATCTAAATAGGAAGGATATAGCATTCCTATGCTAAAAGACTTCTTTCATGTTTTAGTGGGAAAAAAATTCCCCCCTACAAATTCATTAAAGTAACGAGAGGGACAGTTGAGCTATCCTTGGTATCCTGGAGGCAGCAAATGACCCCTATAGAATCCCGGAGTTGTCCTTAATGTCGGACTCATTTGAGGATTGGAAACGCGTTGTGTCGAGTCGGGGTCTAAAGTGTCATTATTTTTCAAACTGAAAATGGGGATTTGTGAGAATGCTTTTAGAGTTAGATTGGAGAAAATGTGCCCTCAAGGTAGAGTGATGCTTTCTGTGACGGAAAAGTAGGCTGTTGGCAATTATTTTAAGTGGACATGATTGACTTCGGTACTTAGATATTCGAAATTTAGGTGTATTGTGAAAGGGGGAAATGCTCGTGTATTAAATATTTGAAATTGAAATTGCTGTTGTGTGAGATTTGACTAAAGTTTTCAGTTTTAATGGATTATTGGGAATTAATGAAAATCCAGCTTCTGGATTGTTAAAAGTGTTTTCTTTTTAATTTGTTTTATGATTGAGAACTTGAAAGAAGATAAATTGTATTAACCTTTGCTTAATTTTTTCACGTCAAGTTCGTCTCCAAACTTGACAACTTGATAAGCTTTCTATTAATATGAAGTGGTTAGCGTGCTAGCTTCTAGACCGCGAGGTTGCGGGCTCGAGTCTCGTGTAAGGCATGGTATGTTGACTTGTCAAATGACGAATGTTTCGGCACATTATAGCCCTCGTGTTGCTGACGGCTCCAGATAATCTATAAACAACCAACCAACTATTAATATGAAACTTCAAATTGGCAGGAGTTTCGTTCTTTTCAATCTCTTTAAAGTCAATTTCTAAAACTTTACTTTCGATTCGCAAAATGTATGAAATGAGCGAGGGAACAACTAACATAACTGTTTATTTCGCTGTCATGATGGAACAAGAAGATAATGGCTAGCCGAGAACAGGATAGCAAAATGCAAAATGTTCAACTATTTGAACACTCCAATTCATGTTGCCAACTGAAGACCTCTTTTACGGAACATAATCCTTCTTACTCTTGAAAGCTCTATTGGAAGTCATTCAGTACTAAACACAAGTTACGTTGCGTCCAACTTTAACTTCTACACTATAGTAATGAAGCGAGAAGCTTAAAAGTTCTGTTCGTCTATCTGAGGTCAATAGTCCGGGACAAACTTACAAACGACACAAAGACGTGCGATATCAAATAAAGTATCTCACTGAGAAAAGTTCCAATATCAAAATTCAACCTTACGTTACGATTGGAAGTATTGGAAATGGCAACCAAAAGTCAGTTTGTAATTCGTGAAGCCTTAACAATAAAGTTACATCAGATAACACTAATAGCGCAAGAACGCTGGACAACATCACTCGATATTGGCCGATCCCGATGTGAACCGTTGTAAATTAGCCGTTGGTATGGATCTTAGCCATTCTCGTCCAATACTGGATAAAATTACTGGAAGTTATTAAATGAAAATTTTTAAAATTAAAATATTTTTATAAGAAATGACAGAGGGCTAAAATATATGTTTCGTGATAATTTTTTTTTTTTTTTTATCATTTAATTTGGAATGATACTCGAGTTTCGGCCAAGAGTGGCGAATCTTGCAGAGTGTTTATAACCCACATTGGACAATACTACCGTGCTACCTGGAATATGTCATAATATAGTTCGAAAGTATAGGTAGGTTTACCAGGATTACATATAATTTAATTAAAAATTACAAAAAATCAACCGAAAGAGTATTATTAACTAAGGTAGCATATTTGATTATGAATCTTCTCGCCAAGTATATGATCAAGCTCATCAACTTTGTGCAATTTTGTTAAAAAACACGCTTCCATATTGTTGTTGTATGTTATAAGCATTTCTGTTGTGCCTATATCTTTTGTTCTTGTTTGCAATTGTAAGCTCTTCACGGGAATACAACTTTATTAAAATAGTTTAAGTACATTTGTATGGAAAGCATTTTTTCTCATTCTGATTTGCATAACTGGACAATAGCTTAAGTGATCTTGGTAAAGCTTTTATGCATCAACATTGTCATAGACAGCAATTCCATTTAAAAGAAGACATTCCGATGTGCTCAATTGGACAATACCCAAAGTAATCTTGGAAAAAATCAGTATATATCAACACTTCCATGAACAATGGTCTTATTGAAAGGAAGAGATTCTGATCAGCACAATTGGACAATATCTAAAGTGATCTTGGATTGCTTGTTTTCAGATTATCTAGCACCGTCAGCAACACGAGGGCTATAATGCGCCGAAACATTCGTCATTTGACAAGCCAACATACATTTACAAACACCCATGTCTTACACGGGACTAGGGATGAGCCATATTTTAATAACAGTTAAAAGTTATTGATACTTAAACTCACGCGAACTAACAGTTACCTAATTTTCTAAGTAACAGTTATTCATTTATTATAAATGCAATAGATGGCGCTAGTATGTCCATATATTTCTGTTATTGAAGATCATAATATCAGAATCACGAAATAAAAATATATTTTTCTAATAACGGTGATTGGAAAAATATATTTTTTTATCGTGATTCTGATATTAAGATCCTGGTCGTTATTCCTGGAATAACTAACTGTATCCATCGAAATAACTTGTCTGAATGGATTAACGTGTCCGATTGGTATCAGTTGATATTGACATTATTTTCAATAAAAGTAGATATAACTGTTATAAGATATTGACAGAAGTTTTTGTATTGGAATAACTTATGGACCATTCTTTGTTAGCGCTGCTTTTCAAGATGGTATTTTAAATTTCGTTTCGATTTTTGTTTTACAGTTCGTTAAGATTTTCGTGTTTATTCAAATTAATTCGAATTCTGCACCAATTTCTTGTTATAGTTTATATCTCGGTTTCAGAATAGATGTTTCAGTTTTATTTGGATGCACATTATGAGTGGTGGGGTGAAGAGGAATGTGCGTGGAGGGAAAGTATCTGACGCAACATTCTTTGGGTTTAAATGACAGAGATGTGGGATTAGGATTAGGGATTTAGGAAGAAATGCATGCGTGTTTTTGCGGAAGGCTCTTTTGTTTATGTTAAAAAAATTCCTTTGGTGGGAGAGGTTTTGAACGTTCGTTCGCATTTCATTTCAGTCTTCTTATGAGACTTAGACTCGCTGTGTTTCTTTCGTATTGGTTGGAGGTAAGAAATTTGCTCGTTAGTGTTTTGGAATAAGAAAATGATACTATATATAAAAAATAAAGAGTGCGTAGGATTTGAGTTTTTCCTTTTGATGGAAAATAAATTATGTTCTTTTCCTTGTAAAGCAATCTTCTAATTTCAAATCGTTTTATGATCAAAAGATTGTGTAGTAAATTTGGAGCGTAGCTAAATAGGTTTTAATATTGAACAAAAATTTGTTTATACATATATTTTTTATATTTAACGCATTACCTGAGAGGTTTTTAATTTTTTTTTATGATCATTCTTCAACTTGAACTTATTAAAAGGAATTTATTATTTTTAAAATTGCGTTTCTTGATTAACTATGAATTGAATTTCTAAAATAAACATGACATTCATTTTTTTTAGTTTGATTAACGTTATAATATTTGAATTTTACTTCAAATTTTTATTAAAAATATTTTTATTCGGGTTTAATATTGGAACTTAAATTTATAATTTTTGTTTATAAATTTTTATTTCATGAATTTTAGTATACATATATGTGGTCGTGACGGCCCAATTTATTAAAAAATTATTTACTTTAAGTTTGCACACTATTCATTGCTTTAATATTGGATTTTTAATAATTATTTTTCTTCGATATGTTTTTTAAAGTGTATGCGTTTTTAATGCAGCTCTAAAATTTTATTAACAACCAAACATTTATTGAAACGTTGTTTTAAAAAAATCTTTAATACGCTCAATTAAATTGGCTTAGAACAGTACTGGAAATTGGAATAAAAAGCTGCATTAATTGTTGTTGGACTTTAGACTTCGTTTAAATTTATCAAACCAGGTGATTTCAAGGAAATAGAATTCAATACAGGGAACCAGACAAGAGGTCATGAATATTTAAGCTTTTTAAATCGCATTTGAACTTGGAGAATATGAAACTATTTTTACAATCGAGTGGTTGATGAGTGAAACAAGCTACCGGACATCACTGTAAATTGTTCTGGAGTCAACAGTTTAAAAAGACAGCTGGATGTATGCTGGGGGTTATTCAGAAAAGTTATACTGAATCAACCTTGATGGGCCTTGTGCCTGTAGTTGGTCGTCATTTTTGTATTTGTGTTTGTTAGTTAGATGAAACCGTAGCATATATAGCTTTACATATTATGCAGTCTCCACCTCATCCCTTTAAATAGCGCTGTTGTCAAACGTGTTTGGAGATTTACAGTAAGGTTTCCGCTTTAATGGCTCGTAATTCAATTCCACAGTAAGATGTAGATTCGGAACAATTTTGTGTATTTATTGCTCTCGAAAATATATTTTTAGAGTCTCAAACAAATTTATAATTCGAGTGTTTACGTTAATTACCAATTAGTTAAGTTTAAAATAATTTTTGTTCACAATTTTAACAATAATAATTTTACGCAATAAGCTATAATAATTGAATATAATAATCTATAATAAAATAAGTTACTTCAAATACACTGAGATACTTGTTAAAAAGGTTATATATTTAATAATTTACTACACAAAAATAAATAGTGCTTTTTATAGGCTGTTGAAACTAATTTTAAATGGCTGCATTCAATACAGGGAACTGAGTCAACACGAATAAAAAAAAATTATATATATATATATATATATATATATATATATATGCCTTTTTTTAATCAACCGTCACGTACAAAAATTTGTTCTTATAAAATATTATAAAATATTTTTTCTTATAAAATAACCTCAAAACTACAAATGGTTTCTTTTATTTTGATATTTTTACAAATTTATGTTGAAAGATGTTCTAATTTAAAATCGATTAACTGCTATCTACAGAGAATGTTGAAGAAAAACAGTTATGTTTTATTTATTCCATGTATTTATTTTTATTTACCATATACTTTAAAAATAACGGATAACAGTTATAATATTTCGTTATTTCCTGATAATTTTAATGTAACTGCAGTTATTTAACAATAACTGTTAAGCTCATCCCTACACGGGACACGAAACCGCAAACTCGCGGACTAGAAGCTAGCACGCTAACCACTACACCGTTCAAAAAGTGATATTGGAAAAAATTCGTATGCATCAACACTACCATAAACAGTGGTCTCATTGAAAAGAAGAGATTCTGATGTGCTCAAATGGGCAATACCCAAAGTAATCTTGGAAAAAATCCCGTAAGCATCAACACTATCATAAACAATAGTCTCATTGAAAAGAAGACATTCTGATGTATACAAATGAGTAATACTCAAAGTGATCTTGAAAAAAATCAGTATGCATCAACACTACCGTAAACAATGGTCTCATTAAAAAGAAGAGATTCTGATGTGCACAACTGGACAACATCTAAAGTGATCTTGGGAAAAAAAATCCGTATGCATCAACACTACCGTAAACAATGGTCTCATTGAAAAGAAGAGATTCTGATGTGCACAAAGGCGGCCCTAGGTTCATTTTTCAGGGGGGGCCATTTTAAACTTTAAGTTCGTAAAATGTATGCACTATGTAACCTAATTATAATAAACTAACTGCTGATTAAATGCTTGATTGCAATGATAAGTGTAGAATTTTCTAAATTAGTAATTTTCATTTGATGCAGAATTAAAAAAGTTAATTTAAGCTTGAATTGCTCTCCTGAAAAATAAGAAAAGAGTAAAACAAAGAAATTACAAAAAATAAAAATAGTTAGTAATTGTTTTACAATCACGCTTCTTTACTCTTTGAAAGCCTAAAGAACAAAATCCAATTTCCTCTGCTTTGTTTTGGCAAATCTACCTATGACACAGCTCACATCAATGTTTATGTCTCTGTGAGTATGCAACAAGCTAAGTCCTGCTAACCTTTCTTCCCCCATTCTAGCTCTTAGCCACGTTTTCAAGCGTTGAAGGGTAGATAAACTTCATCAGCAACTTCATCAAGCTTCTTCAGCAGAGGCAACGCTAACTGGTAGTGTTGCCAAAATTTTAAGTAACTCGTAAATAGTAGGATATACATATTTGGCACAAGCTCTCATTGTATCTATGGCAGAAGTGGGGAGCTATTCTTCTTTTTTCCATTTCTCTCTCCATAGTGCTAGCTCACTTTCAATCAGAATAACACTCATTTGTGTCAGTCCTAAAATTGGTATGAACTTCTTTAATAAGTTTTGAAGCTCGTTGCTTTCTGATTCTGTTGGCTTTTCCATATCGGAGGTTGGAATCAGTAATCGAAAGCCAAAACAATCCAAATTTTCTTTTGGAAATCTTCCTATTAGGTCTTCAATTATATTATCCAATAAAGGTATGTAAACCGAGATTCTAAAATACTCTTCTGGTATTTGAGTATTTCTTTTTAGAGAAGTATTTAAAAATGCTCTCATTTTTTCTTTTTGAAGACATATTGTAGATATTCGTCACTAATTACTCGAGGTAAAATGATCACGAAATCTTTAAACAACGAATAAAAGTGTTGCTAGTTCAACAGATATTTTCACAAAAAATGGCCTGTCTAAACTAGTTATAACAATAACACAGTACCGATTCCATGCCCAAGTGACAAAAGTCACACACTAGTCCAGACATCACGTGTTGAAATTACCCTCGGCGCCATGGTTGCTTAGAAGAGCATGGTTGTTCCAAAAAGGGGCAGAGGCCCCCGGGAAAAAGGAAATCGTCGTTTAGGAGGGGGATGGTCACTACCTGTGTACTTGTTGTGTACCGGGTATTGTGTCGTGTGTTGTGTACGTAAATACATTTAAAACCAGGGTTTTTTCTGAGGGGGGGGGGGGGGCTATAATTTTTTGTACTGTAAAGAAAAAATTTACGTTAATGAAATTGTGCTTAAAAATCTGTATTTTCACCGTTTTTTAAACTGGAAATTCTCAAAGAGTTTTGGGATATTTGAAAGGGCTAGGAAGGAAGAGGGAACCCTTCAAGGAGGGGGCCATGGCCCCCATGGCCCCCCCCTTGAAGCCGCCAATGGATGTGCACAAACAGACAATACCCATCAAAATGATCTTGGGAAAAATCCGTACGCATCAACACTATCATAAACAACGGCCCCATTGAAAAGAATTTAAAAAAGTAAACCATTAATTTAAATCGCCCACATACGCCTTTCAAACATTAGCATTCAATGTTGGCAATCATCTATCTTCGAACTAAGCCGAAAGGAAGGATTTAAGTATTAAAGTAGGGAATTTCGGGTTGAATTTAATCTACGAAATTAGCTTTCCATTTACCGAAATTGGAGCTACTCGGTTTGATTTTATACACCCGCGCCTAAATCGCTGAAGTGTTAATGAATTCACTAGAAGTCCACCATTGATACTTCTTAAAATTCCACGCCGTTCTTATTTCTTTTTTTATGTTTACGTTCTCAGAAGGATTTAAATGAGATTGAATGGCGAGGGGATTGGTTTTACGTTGATCTACGTTACTCTGGTCGCATAACTCCTTATGAGATTAAATTGTCAGTTCGATTTAATTTCGAGGTGAGATTTGTAGTTCCGGGGATGGCAACAAAATAAACACTGGTGTGAGTTCTGATTTGGAGGCTGATAAGATATCGACTTCTTCAAGAATTGAACTGATCGATAAGGGTACACTTGTACATGGTGGCCCGAAATGGGTACACTTGTACAGGGTGGGTCGAAAAGGATGCATTTGTGCAGATTGACCAAAATAAGAAAGAACAGGAGAAGTACAAGCTAAAATTTAGCATTAAGGATTTTTATAAATTTTCAGAGAAAGTTTAATTTGGCTATCCTGTATCAAATGAATTAGTTAATTATATAACTGTTGAAAGGTATAGATATTTATTTATTGTTAAAGGCAGTTGGCCACCTAAAATTTATAAAAAATAAATTTTGAGTTTTTTATTGTTTACTAAAATGTAAGTTCTTCGCTTTAAAATGATACTTCATTTGTAATAATACCTTTTTTACAAGTATTTTTAATAATTTTTTGAAGACAAGCATAGAAGCTGTTAGTGTAAGTTAAGTTTTCTTTTAAAATGCGGTATTCTCAGAACTATATTTTTTATTAATCATGTGCCTTTTTCTCAGAAACTACTTAAACTATGTACTTAAAAAATTTACCATGCATTCCCTTTATGTATCAGTACATATTAAAGGGAAATTGTATTGCTAATTTTATAATATGTTCTTACCTAGCTTATTTCATAAAAAAAGTTAACAAATTTGAGTAACTCTCTCAATAATTCATTTAAAAAAAGTAAATGAATTACTTATAAAAGCATTCTTTATTAGAATAATAAGTGTCTGCTAAACTATTTACGATAATAAGTCATTTATTTTTTGAGAAAAAGGTACATAAAATATGTTAAATTAACATTACCAGTATAGAAGATACCGATTCCATGTAATAAGTAATTAATTAATTAAAATGGATGTATTATTTCAAGTAAACATAAACATTGCACGTATGTAGTATTTGCATCAAAATTTAAAAGGATTTTTATATAGATATATATTTATACGCACTTTTATGCATCTCCAAACACATTAATGCAATTAAATATAATTTGGATTTTAATATATTAGATTACTACAAATGTAGTTTTTAGATAGGCTTATTAGATCTATATGTTAATTATATAATTAGATATATAAAATTTCGGGAGATTAGTTTATGAAACGTAGAATTTATTTAGGGCAAATTAGGCTCAGTAATTAGTACATTTCAGTTCTGAGTAGGATATGAAATAAGATCATTTAAATTCCATTTTTGTTCCTTTGTTAAATTATAAATCCTAGCTATTAAAGTTCTCATTATTGTAAAATAATTGACAACCGAACTCATTATTCTCAATTTTCGCTGAAACATAAATACTCACGAAAATGAATATTTTAAACAAGAAATTCGAAAGTTCATTAGTAGTAGTTATGTTTGAAGTCGACATATTAAATTTACAAATTTCCATTTCTGATATTTGGATTGATTTAATTTTGAAATGGATAATTAGCATTTACATACCCATTAGCGAATCTTACACATTCGTAAATTAATGTATGCAATTAAGATATAAAACTCAGTTACTTGCGATTGGAAGCTTTGGTATAAACATTCCGTTCTAAAGGGAAATACAGGATTATTCAAATTGCACCTGGAATCCGAATCTCATTTTGGAAGTATGAGAAAATACACACGAACCAAAGATGACAAATTACATTCCAATTCAGTTTAAATACCTGCAACACATTTTTACCTCATTTACTTAGCTGCGAAAAGAACATGGGAAGAACTCACATGGATTAATTGCTTTTAAATTATAAAAGTTACTGGTCTTCACTTAAATTTAATTACTCTTTGATTGGTTCGTTTATAACGCAAAATGGATTGCTCAAGCAAATGCCAATTTCCTCAGCCACCATGCATTCCTATCTATCCTGTAAGAATCAGCATAAATTACAGTTATTTAACTAGGTTTCCCCCCATCTCCGTAAAGATCGCATTTTGGAATCTGGATATCCGAGTCAATTTACATATCGCATGACTCCTCGTCACGTGTTATCCCGCCGCCAATCAACGTTCCCGAATCCGATAAATAATGAATTGTTCCGCGAATCCTGTCACATAATTAAAACTGTGGATGTTTCTGTTCATAGAGGAATTCATCTTGGCAAGAGTTTTGGCGGCGGAAAGAGTTCGAGCCTGAGATATGTCTTCTTCATTTTATGCATATAATGGCTGGAAGGGATTTCGCTTGACGTTTTGAAGCAGGCCAATTACCTCTTTTGACGTGGAATTAGATATAGAGTAAAGATTCCTGTTTTGGAAACACGCAAGGATTGGGGAGAGTTTGGAGTGAGCTGTCAGAGAACTTGAATTAAATTGCGAAGAAGCCGAAGTTTCGATTTGAGGAAGAATCTGTATTTAAATCTCGGTGGTGGCATGCATTTTAATTGAAAGGAACTGTTATAAACCGAATGTAAAGTTTATTTTGATTCAAGATCACTGATAACTATGTCTAAGATACACTATCGTGATTTTAGAGGGCTTTAATTCAGGGAAATCAAAGTTTCAAATAAAGGTCTTCTTTGGAAGTCAAATGTAAAGTTAAGTTGAAAGTTATCTTATGCTAAGTCCGTAGTCATTCCAGAAAATTAATCTATGGATAAGTCTTGGTTTCAAATGCCTCAGTGAAATCTAATTATAAATGGCGTATATTTTATACTTCAGTAATATTCGAGTTACTTCTGTAAACAAGGATATTGTACATGTTTAGTTACGCACTATTTTTCCTGTTTAATACCACCTCACTTGTCATCTTAGCATATTTTCCCACATAATTTAAAACTAAGGGTGTGGAACATCGCACAACTTTCAATTACACTATATTATTGAAGTGGATTTCATTTATCGTTTTTATATTTTCATCTTTTGCTTAGAAAAAATGGCCAGTTTGGCAATAATTCTTATATGGGTCTTTGAGAAAAGAAAAAAAAATCAAAATCACCAAAATAGCGTTTTTGGCGAAATACTTTTCGAAAATTCCTATATTATCCTTTGTTATAAGTGAAACTGAGGGGAAGAGGATAAACGATCTTTGATGAGCTATGTTCAAGCAAAGAGGACTCTGCGTTGAAGGCATTTATTTTTCAATTTTTCACGCCATTAAAGCATTTTTACTTGAATTTCGGATGTGGGGGTCTTTAGAACACCTTAAGAGGCAAAGTCGTTTCTTAGCAATCATTGAAAAACATGATTTCTTTCAATGGCAGCTACCTTATGCGCATGCGCGATTTTGATGAAAACCTTAATGGTAGGTCCTTGGACCATCACCAATCTGCTCACCAAATTTGAAAATCTTGGGTCAATTTGTTCGGGAGTTATGTTGACCACGTACACACCGACACATAGACAGACATTTTTTGTAGATCACTTTTTTGAGATCAGGATGTTCCAAAACGCGGAGAAATGCAAAAAAATCGATTTTTTTTTTACCGAATCCTATACTTTCATTACCCTATGTATTACATATGGGTAATTGAAAGTAAAAATACTCTTACATTTTCAGAAATTAATATTCAATATAAATATGATGTTGAATTCCCTTGTCATTTTCAGTTTCAACAAACTTCAAGAATTTTCAAGGTAATATGAGAATTTCTTTAGTACAATTCCCATGTTAAGAGAGTGACCATTATTTAATACATAATGAAGTATAATATGATTTAACTGACAATATTCTGAAAATACCCTGTGCTTGCTTTGTTTTCCATATTTAATAAAACCTAGACTTCGATCGACACTCTGAAAATCGAGTTCATACCATTGTTTCTTCTAATTTCTAAAAGTGTCTGTAAATCAGTTATGCAATCATTTGGCTTGAATGACTGAAGTCACATGCTTTATATCTTTGTCGGATGGACGGAATCGTCTTAACTCGACCCAGTAATTAAAAAGTTGATTGTCATAATTTTTTATTCAAATTCTTCAAATAATTGTTGTTTTCATTTTAATTTTTTTGCAAACACTTTTTAAAACTAAAATTCATACAAAATTTGTTTTGTTGTGTAGAGATATTTCAATTAGAAGCAAACGTAAAATATAAAGATTTTAGAAGAAATTATTCATAAAAATTTCGCCAAAGATACGCTTTAATAATTTTCAACTTAAAAAGATGACCACGTCAAAATCAATGACATAATTTGTTTTATTTAAATTCTTAAAATAATTCTTGTTTTCTTTTTAATTTTTTTGCAATCACTTTTTAAAACTAAAATTCATACAAAATTTGTTTTGTTGTGTGGGGATATTTCAGTTAGAAGCATACGTAAAATATAAAGGTTTTGGAGGCATAAAAATTCATAAAAATTTCGCCAAAGATACGCTTTAATAATCTTCAACTGAAAACGGCGACCATGTCAAAATCAATGATATATTTATACAATTTACATGCATTTATAAAGACCTAGATTACATGACCAAGTTCAGATAAAAAAAATTTCCGTATAACTTTGTCACCAATTAACTTGTTAACAACACTGTTAAAACATTTGGTCTACTTGAGGGTAAATTTATTTGTGAGGCGTGTGATATAAATTATATCGCAATTCTGGTGGAACAATGCCTCAACTTCTTCAAAATTTGTCAAAATGGTACTAATGTCTCTATTATGTCAAGGAATAACAAATGTATCGATAAGGACAAAAACGGAACTATAACATTTATTAAAACAATATTCCGTGAGTTATTTAAAATGAATTTTTTTAATTTTTTAATTATTTTTTTTATTCCATTTTTCACAGTTGCGTCATTGTTCCACCAGAGCGGTGATTTATCATTTTGTGTTAAACATCTCTGTATCTTAGTTCCATATTGCTCCTGTGACGGTAGTGAATTGATTTTTTCGTAAATGATCAGTTAACCGAAAATTAGGTTATCCGATAATTTAATCGCACATACATTTTAAAAAACTTCCACAGAATATGTCACTCTCTCGATGATCTAATTAATCATATAAAGTTGAGGAGAAATACTGGTGTTATGCCGCGTATACCTTTTAAATTAGGGATCCGCGATTATATTACAGTTTAGCCATATCAAGACGCGATTATCTTACATTTCAACCATAGGCGCCAACTACACGGATGCAAAGGTATCATTTAGTACCCACTCCAAAAATCTGTAAAAATGTGTTATATTGCGTAAAATGGACATTTTGTAAAGTTATAAAGAAAAAAAGAAGAAAAAAAAAAATCAAAATCCATAACAATATTAAGTAAACACAATATTTGTATTCACCCTAACACAACTCAACCCTCTTTCCCAAATGAGATATGCCGATCAAACGGTATAGTGGTTAGCGTGCTAGCTTCTAGGTTGCGGGTTCGAGTCCCGTGTAAGGCATGGGTGTTTGTAAATATATGTTGGCTTGTCTAATGACGAATGTTTCAGCGCATTTTAGCTCTCGTGTTGCTGACGGTGGCAGATAATCTGAAAACAACCAACCAACCCAAATGAGATACAAATAAGTGTAGCTTAGCTCTTTTGTGCAATTTCATAAAATTATTTATTTTAAAGTGTTGTATGACATTGGAATAAATTGTTTAGTAATAATGAGATTACTAGCATAGGCTCTTTTTTTTCATTAATTATTATCCAGCATTATTAAAATTTGCTCTTTATTTATGGAATATCAAAAAAAGTATATCTTTAAAAATAATGAATGATATTGAAAAAAATTATATTATAATCATGAATTAACTGGTTAGTGCTCTTACTTTTTCTATAAAATGTTTCTGAATTAATTCTAAACAAATACTTTGCTACATAAATAAAACAGTTTGAGATAAATGTATTGCCTGATATGGAGGTATGTTCAGTATATTCAGTTGGTAGATCATGACATCCGGAAATCTTTGACTAATTTCTTCCCTCTCCACTTCTCGAGTTTATCCACCGAGTCTCGCTCAGTAAAAGTGGAAAGTTGGCGCCTATATTTGGAACTTCTGCAGTAAAGGAAATGAATTAAGAGTGAAATTAATTTGCCACCAGCTATTGAGTAAATTATATCGGAAATCCCTAATGTTGTACATTCGAGTAATTAATTTTCCATAACCTCAATGTAAATTAGCAATTTCGCAGAGAACTTTTTGCAAAGGAATCAGGAACGACTTCTAGGTAAGGTTGAGCTGTCTGTTCAGAAGTACTACGAATGAAGACTGACTCGCAACTAAACAGATTCTCTTCTAAAAATCGTCCAAACCCCTTTACCATCACTGAACTGGTACCCCTCCCCCCCCCCCCCTTCAAGAAAGAACCAACATACATGAATGCTAATCTCTTCCAAACGCAACGACCGACCAAACGGTATAGTGGTTAGCGTGCTAGCTTTAAGACCCTGAGGTTGCGGGTTCGAGTCCCGTGTTAGGCATGGGTGTTTGTAAATGTATGTTGGCTTGTCTAATGACGAATGTTTCGGCGCATTATAGCCCTCGTGTTGCTGACGGCGCCAGATAATCTGAATACAACCAACCAATCCAAACGCAAAGAATCCTCACTGCAGACAAGAATCGCGGGGGTGGGCAAACGTTCTCTTGCCATCTCTTCAGGAAGCGCCCCCTTTTACGCTGACTGCCAAAGTGCATCGTCCCATTGTATCTCGTGAAGTCAGCAGCGGAGATAGGACTGGGACAATGGGAAGAGGGTTCTTTCGAGTGTTTGCCACGGTTCGGGGTTTTAAGTGCTTGTCGCGCGGCATCTGGGGTGGACGTGTAGAGGGCGCTGGTGAAAGGGGTATGGTGTGTGTGCGCATACGATGTATTTCGAGTGGTCGGGCGGATATGGAGTGCCCATTGTGTGTGTGTGGTTTGTGAGGAGCTGGGATGGCCGTGTGGAGTGGTTTTTGGAGATAATGGGCAATTTGATACAGTGGGTATCCTTACCCTTGTAGAGAGTTCACTTCTTTGGTAAAAAAAGTCTGCTAAAATCAGAAACTTATTGTTTTATTTGATAACTACGTCTCTGATTGTTTCTGGAATGTACTTGAGAACAATATCACTAGTCCTCAGTTTTATACAAATTTGATGACTTTTTCTAAGCACACTAAGGAAACATAAAAAAAAAAAAAAAAAAAAAAAAACTCATCAACTATCGCACAGTGTAATAGCCTGATCATCCTCAAAGGATTTCTCAAACTTTTCATTGTAAAATAATGTATCTTGAGTGTTCTTCAAAAATTGATTACTATAATGCAGCCTAACAACACATTTCCTGAGAGCCGTGGCAAAATGTTCTTATAAATTAAGGTTTCATGTGAAAACTTTGAAACTGTTCCGAAGCAATTCAAATTTCTAAAATTATCTCTCTAATTCGTTTCCTCGGCATTTTCTTTTACCTGAAACTGGCTCCAAACTTTAATTTCAAGTGTCATTTGAGCAGTATTTCTTTTTTTTTTGTGTGTGCAGCTTTTTGAAAGTTGAACTTCAATTATAGTCACTTTGTATATTCAGCATGTTTCCTAAATTTATTTAAGATAATAATAATAATAATAATAAAAAAAAAAAAAAGACACGACTCCATTAACATATTAGAAAAAAAAAAAAATCTCAATAGTTATGGAAGTTTCTATAGCAATATTATCTGAATATTTGTAGATGTATTCAAGCGATTAGATTGAAAATGGGATTTAACCTATTTCATAAACTTACATAAGACGGCAAAACAGTTTTGCTGCAACCCTATGCCCAGACACTACGAGTTTCAAAGCATTTTTAAACTGGATTGCGTTGCATTAGCTTAATATTGAGCAGTAGGTAATGTATTACATTGAGATTTTATGAAAAAATCAGACAAAATTACTCTACAAAAATAAATAAAAAAAAAATAAAAATAAAATATATATATATGCCTGTTTCCAAAACCACCAAATTAGGTAGAAACCATCTCTACTCATATGACTCAAATGAGTTCACTCACCAATGCCTGGAAGAATCCTGGACGAAAACATTTTCTCTCGAGTCTTCACACTGATCGAATGCATTTTGACTGAATGTTACCTACACGAATTTGAACGCAGTTCCCCCATGTACCTTTTCTATCTAACTTTATACATTATTTAAGTTATTCTATCTCAAATGCTTGACTAAGTAAACGCCGACACCTCAACAAATGAACTATTCTAAATGTTTCATTGCGTTGATATTCACCAAGGAGTCGAGACGGAGCAAGCCGGGTTTCGAAACTAATCGCCTTCTCAATTGTGAGCGGGCCTTAACTTCGATCCACAGATGGGTGGGGGAGTGGCCCACAACCACCAACTAACCCACCTGACAAAACACCTTCTAAACAAGTCAGAAATAATTTCCCTCCAAACAAGGCGTGCAGAGACACCATTCCCTCTAAATTAAAGCCTGCCACCCCGGTCAAAGCCGGCGGTTTCCTAGGCCATCCCTAATGATAGGGGTCGGCTCTAGTAAACAGGCAACTGCTGGGTGTGGCCCAGGGTGCCTTTTGAGTGATTGCGAAGGGGGGCTGCTTACTTATTTCGCGTGGGCCCAGCGCGCGTGATAGGTACCAAATATTTCATGAATGCATTAGGCTGCCTATTTCCTTTTGAAGGGAGGGCCTTGGGTGGGTTTCTTGAGTGGACCCCAGAGGGGAAAGATGTTGCTGTTTGAAATGCATAGGAAATCAAGCGTTGAGTTCATGAAGTACGTCTTTTGCAACTTTTAGCAAACCTGCTTCGAATTTTATAAACACAAGCGTGTTCGTCAGAGTGAGTGGGGATATTTAAAGTTAATGGTTGCACTATTCACCTGAGGGTAATTACAAATTCCAACTTATTGTGCATATATATATAGACTTTGAAACAAGCTTTCCAAAATCATTCCTTAATTTTAATGTTCTCTATAGCAAAACATTTAATAATTTTCATCAAAAGAAATATATTTCTTTGCGAGAATATCTACCCACTGATTGCCTTCAAAATTTGCATTCCCTATATCCTCTGTATCAGGATGCACATTTCCTTCAATTGTGATGGAATGGCCTTGAGTGGGCACATGAATAGTTACAAGGTGTGTGTGTTGGTGTTTGAAATGCAAAGAAAACATCGATTACTTCAATTGATCTCTCTTGCTACTTTTCCAAAATATCATGCTTGATATTATACATAAGAATCAATTCAAATAATCATTAGAACTGCTTGTTGTAGAATGTAGAATATAATAATTTTGCCTAAATTCTAAGTGAAAGTTAAGCATATAGAGGTTTTCATAATGCTGCTACTATAACTTGAACTCCATTAAAAATTCTATTTTTTTTTTTTTTTTTAATCTCTATATTATGATACCAACTTTACTTCAAAATATTTCGATAATATAAATAAATGAATATTATATATTCAAGGTCAGGCCTTCGTTTTGTTTCTTGCGTGGTTTCCAGACTTGAAGTCATAGCTATTTTTTATACAAAGAGAAGCAAACGTCGAGCTCGATAAAGAGAATTTTTGCAACTATTCCATAGTTGTAACTTAAGTTCCTGATTTTAGTAAACCAGTGTAACATAAATAAGTTTATCTGCATGAGTGCACGGGTTGAAGGTTTTTGCTATGTTTAATATTGGGATAATTTCTTTTATTCGCAATCATTCGAGTAGCTATATACAATGGTAACTTAATACATTGGAAGGAGCACAAAACATTTATCTAACAAAGACATAGCCATAGACAGAAACTTATTATCTTTATCTCAAAACGTTTAGTAAGGATTGTATTAAAAAATGTTCAGGTCAGGAAGAGACGTGACCTAGAGGTTCGTGTTATGCCTGAACTCACAACGTAGACGTTATTATAAATAACAAATTTGTTATATTTTGTATTAAAACATTATTGTTTTAAAATATAAATATTTCGTAAATGTCCATGACTCTCTGGTAAACTGTAGAATAATTATCTTGAGTGGATAAATGTTTCTGTTTCAATTGTATGGGAAATTTAACTTGAACTGGTAAATGTGGATAATTTCTTACAAAACTATAAGAATGTTTGCTTAGAATTCCTAAATGTAGGCATGTTTACTGTGGAAGGATGACTGTTTTGATATGTATGCCTTTGTTTATAATTTGGTTTTGATTTTAAATTCGGATTTTGTTTAAAATTCTTATGAAATAGAGCAAGACATCGTAACTGCATTATTTTACCTTTAATAGTCCATGATATAACTGTGCCATACGTTATGAAACGCAGGTGACCCTAAAGAGTTAAATGGAAGATTAACATTAAATTATTTATTAGGTGCTCTTAAAGTAGCTGTAAAACACTTTAGATTTTGTTGATAATGGAGACAAGCGATTTAGTAATGGATACTTTTTTTAGGTAAATTATATATGATTTTTTTTAATGCTAATTATATATGAAAATTTTAAAATGTAATTGTGCTCCTTCACTAGAAGATTCACAAGAAAATGTACAAAATCATCTCATTTGTGATTCGAAGATTAACTATCGCCTTTAAAAGAATGACAAAGATGATTCATGAAAAACTGTACTTGTTTAGTTTATATGTGTTATAAAATAGCCTGTTATTTTAAAGTTTTTAACTAATTTAGTATAACAAGTTTCTCTATTATTAATTAATTTCATTTATTAAACAACAAGAGTTATTCGGTTCTCTTAAAAAAATATCCAAAGAAGTTTTGCACCAAGACATACAAACTGCTTTGCATTTAGAACAAGTAAACAATTGTACATAAATCCTTACACGTTAACCTCATTTAACCATGAACAATAACCTAGTACTTTATTTTCAGATGACTTATAGCATCCACACAGCAGAGCATCAGTTCAGCCCCCATCCCTCAAAAAGACAATCCTCCAGAAATACAACCTCTGACAACAACTACCATTTCCAATCCACCAGGGCCCACACTTTGACAGACGACGCTCAAGCGACGAAGTTCTACGTTCTAATGTGCCCCTGCAACGCCCCTGATAGCGCCCCATTCCGGCCGTATATTCCCAGCTAATCCTTTTCTATGGCGGCACATTTTACAGGGACCAGCCCTCAAATCCTTTGACTGTTATGGCGTTTGAGGATCCCTTACTTTATGGGGCTTCATAAAACGGGTTGAGAACGTGTATGCGCGTTGTCGGTCTGTGTCCAGCCTGGGTAATTAATAGTGCTAATCGCTACCTGGGTTTGGGAAGATAAGCGACTGGAGCTCTTAATCTGGGTTATTTAATAAGAGAGTTGTTGTCAGTTATGTTTTTTTGATTGGAGGTGATATAGATGTTAGTTGGGTGAGGAGAATGGAAGTTGTCGAGATGGTGTACCCTTTTTGTAGAGTAAATTGAGTAGTGCAATATTTGAATTACAGTTTTTCTTAACCCGTCAAGGATGACATTAATTGCATTTTAATATTTTTTTTTAATAATTTATTAACGTTTGAAGGTTTTTGATATGGTCTGAATATAGAAGTTTTTTTTTTTTTTTTTTTTTTTTTTTTACTTTCAAATACCCGTATGTTAACATAGGGTAATTAATTGCATTCGGTCAAAAAAAAATTTCGATTTTGGAACATTTTGGAATGTGCTGAGTTCAAAAAAGTAGTGCTGAAAATCTGTCTATGTGTTGTCTATGATCAGCGTAACTCTCGAAAGGATTGACCTATGATGCTCAACTTTTAAATATGAATTAGTGGTGGTCATGGGACATGTCGTTAAGGTTTTCGTTAAAACTGCGCAAGCGCGAAAAGTATCTGCCATTAAAAAAATTATGTTTTTTTCGCAAGTGTAAATAAAATCTTATTAAGTGAAATTGAAAGTTGCATCATGTAAGAAATGGATCAAACCTCCAAAATGAATACTTTGGGATGATACCAAGAATATTTAAAATGGGAAATATGGTCAAAAAAAAAAAAAAATACTTGGAATTCTCCGTTGTCTAGAATGCAGAAATTAAAGCATGATTTTTATTGAAAGGATACTTTTTATCCATTTACTGGTGAGGATAATTTAAATCTGAAAATATTTTACTAACTGAAGATTGAAAAAGTGAAAGTTGTAGAACAAGTGTTCACGAATAGCAAAACGAGTTCGCCCTATTATATGCTAGGAGTAAATGCAGAGCCATTAGCGGTGGTGTGTGGAAACTATGTTTCTATCTAGAAAACTCTTAGATTTAAAGAACAAAACAAGTTTACAAAAGTGTAAAACGCGTCCATGATTTAATATGAAGGTATGTTCTACTGTGAAAATATATTAATTAGAAGGTATGAAGTATCCAATGCGAATTCATAAAAGAAACCCAATGTCATATTAGAAAAGTTGGTTAATGGTAGTCATGGTCACTAAGAAACCACCCTCTACTGCACATTTTTCTGTTGAAGTACAATAGATCCACATGATAGATACCAAGCCTGAACAGTTTGGAAATATTTAATGAACGAAATCTCCTGTTGTTAAGGTGGATGACAAATGATAACGAAATCAATGAGAAAAGCTTTTTTATGATACAAAATATCTCTAAGTTGGCGAGTTTGAGGCAAAAATGAAAAAGTTGTATGTTATAAGAAAAAAGAAAAAAATCCTCTACTGCACATTTTTATGTTGATGTACAACAGTTTCACATGATAGATACCAAGCCTGCACAGTTTGGAATTATTTAACGAATTAAATCTCCCGTTGTTAAGGTAGTTGACAAATGATAACGAAATAAAAGAGAAAAGCTTTTTTATGATACAAAATATCTCTAAGTTGGCGAGTTTGAGGCAAAAATGAAAAAGTTGTATGTTATAAGAAAAAAGAAAAAAATCCTCTACTGCACATTTTTCTGTTGATGTACAGCAGTTTCACATGATAGATACAAAGCCTGCACAGTTTGGAATTATTTAACGAATGAAATCTCCTGTTGTTAAGGTATTTGACAAATGATAACGAAATAAAAGAGAAAAGCTTTTTTATGATATAAAATATCTCTAAGTTGGCGAGTTTGAGGCAAAAATGAAAAAGTTGTATGTTTTAAAGGAAAAAAAATAATTCCAAAACAGTTTTTTCCCTAAAGCCACAAAGTATCATTCTTCGATTATATACAGGTCAAACTTTAAGTCATTCTGACCTGTGTTTTGTACAGCTTTTCGAAAGTTAAAGTTTAATTATGGATACCCTGCATACTTGATGCATATATCTTGATTGTATACCTCCTATCTTTCATTACCGAAGGAAAATCACATTTCCTTAGACTAACTCTCTACCGCAATAATTTCCAATTACCTCAATTAACCCAACGTCCACTGCCAACGACACTCGGACGTATTCATAACCCCTTCAACCAAAAGGCCACAGCCTCCCCCCCCCCCTCCCCTTACCACGCTCTACAGCATCCGCACAAGAGTCTTCTCACAATACCACTGATTGCACACCAATCTGACCGCTAGAGAGCCCCTATACCATCCCCGATCCGTTATTGCAAAGACAGTTGAAGCATGAGGGCCAGTTAAGCGTCTACCGTCACTATGGAAGGAGGGGGTCCTCATTTGCATTTCATTCCATGGGTCCGCTCTATCCCGGTTTGTTCCGGACGCTACTTCTGGACAATGGTCGGAGAAGGATAGTTCCGAAGCCCTATTGGAGTGAATCTTAATAATGAGTCCTTTTGTTGAATGAGTGAGGGCAAGTTTTGCTGAACTTAGACAAGTTTATGTAAGATTCTTAGGTTGTTTATCGATGTACTGGCTGCATGTGTCGGGTATGCATATGAATCTGCATTGTGTTTAATTCACTCATGTAGAACTATTTGTAGCGATGCTTCCGGCTGGTCACTCAGTCACAGACATTCTGCCTTTGTAGTTAATTTAGACTCTTAAATATAATGTGAGTCAGTTACCCGGATGAGTGAAATCTTTGTTTGATCGTGGAAAGACATTAGAAGGGAGGTCAAATTATTAAAAATAAAAAAATAAATACATTTTATTATTAAAAAAAAAAAACTTAAAAAAAAAAAAACTATATCATTTTATTTAGTGTGGAGATTGTGTGATCCATGGATTACAATTCATTAACTCTTTATTTACTAACTTATAAGTCCCGTCAGTTTTCTCGTTCACTATTTATGAAGAGTTGAGCTCCAGATTGGTTGGTTGTTTACAGATTATCTGGCGCCGTCAGCAACACGAGGGCTATAATGCGCCGAAACATTCGTCATTTGACAAGCCAACATGCATTTACAAACACCCATGCCTAACACGGGACTCGAACCCGCAACCTCAGGGTCTTAAAGCTAGCACGCTAACCACTATACCGTTTGGTCGGGCGTTGAGCGCCAGAATCTATTATTCAATAATTTGATTTCTGCTATTTCTAACCCGTTTTTTAAAAACCATTCATGCCAGAACAGTACAAATGTTGTTTATCTAATGACCAACTAGATTGGTATGTTGTTTTATTGAGGAAAGACATTAAAAGGGAGGTTAAATTATTACAAATAAAAAATTAAATAAATTTTATTATTTAAAAACACAAAACAAAAAAATTACATAATATTATTAAGTTAATGTGGAGATTGTGTGATCCATGGATTACGATTCATTAACTCTTTATTTACTAACTTATAAGTCCCGTCAGTTTTCTAGTTCACTATTTATGAAGCGTTGAGCACTAGAATCTATCATTCCATAATTTGATTACTGCTATTTCTAACCCGTTTTTTGAAAATCATTGATGACAAAACGGTACAAACGTGGTTTATCTAATGACCAACTAAATTGGTCAGTTCTGACTCTCAACGCCTCATATTTGTTTAAACGCTTTGAGACCCATTGGAAGTATGAAATTGATTTCTATGAAGTTCGTTCTTCAATTGTTGGATGACATCACAAGCTTATTTCTCTTTGGATGCTTGCTAGAGATAAGAGTGTAAGACGATATAAGGCCAAGATGGATAACTGGAAGGTTGAAAAACGTCCAAGTGATTGCATAAGGCAAAAAATAAGATTATGCTGCCATTCAACAATTGAAGATTGAAACTTCATCAATGGGTCACAAAGCGTTTAAACTAATACAGTACCCTAAGAAAACTGACGGAACTTATAAGTCTCATTAGTAAATAATGGGTTAATATCGATTATCTATGAAAAAATTCTTATTGTAAAATATTTCAAACTACTGAAGCCTCTTTTACTTTACATAATTCATACAACTATTGCACATATTTGCAACAGGCAGAAAAGGTCGTTACAGATGGAAAAGATCTAACCTCAAACTTATATCCTTTTGTATAGACTTTATATCCTAACGCCAAAGGGTAAAAAAAAAAAATGGATTGTGACAGTAACTGTCACTAAAGAGAAGCTTCTAAGATGTTTCTATTGCGGCACGTTAGTTTCAGACACCAGACGTATACAATTTGGTGGCATTTAATAACTGAAGTATCAAACTATGAAGTTTGACAACATAGAAAAATAAAATGTCAGATTGGAAATTTTTAAACATAGCCAAGTTAATTAGTTTGGAAACAAACTTCGAAAACATTTGTGATTGAATATCCTAGTTCTATTCCAATATCTCTATCTGCAGCCAAATTGTGAATTTACATTGAGTTATTATGGAAGCTATCTTCTGGATGCATTTTAACGCTAGTTTATGTAGCACTATTAATACTATCGATATCTTTTAATTGATATGATACAAATAATACAAATAATATTTATAGTTCAAACTTAAGGAATTTAACGTTCATTTTAAGTGGAATTCTAGTATGAAAACTTTTTAAGGCAGGACCTTTCACTTGACATATCGCAGGTATCTGTAGAGCTAGTATAAGTTTTTTGCTGCATTAAGGTAGTGTAGAAGTTAAGAGACGACGCCTTTTTTTATTCGTTGATTTTTTGAAAAATATATATATATTTTTTTTTTTTGTGCTGATTTCTAATGAACATTTTGATGTAAAAATTTGCCGATATTCTTAAATTGGCGTATGGATTCGGCAAATTCCAGAGTTATTTGAAGAAAGAAAAAAATAACATATAACAGCATCCGTTAACCAAAACTAGATATTCAAATTCAATTTTTTCAAACCATGTTTTTTTTTTTTTTTTTTTTTTTTTTTTAATTTTAAGCGCAAGATTCTGAATGAACCTTAAAAATACTTTGCTTGAAATTTTTAGAGAGTCTGTATAATACATGTAGCAATTTATTGTAGCTCAATCAAGTAATTATTTTCATTTTTGTTTTACTTGTTGCTCATAACACTAGAAAATATTAAACATATTTGGTATACAAATGTAAATAGTTTTTTGATATTTTAATCGCATTTCTGAGCTTTAATATTTAGTTTTTACATTTTAAAGAAAAATTAAAGCAGAATGACATTAATAAATGGGTAATATTTTGTTAATCTTACTCATAAGGGTGTTATGCAAAAATAATTAGTCTTTGCTGGCATTTTAACAGTGCCTTGGTTAAGAATATAAATAGTATTTGTATAGTTAACAATATAAGTTGAATCTATCTTTTGGTAAAAGCAAAGAATATAAATACATCAATTAATAATTAACGTACAAATTAACATAACTGATCATTTCGTGAGTTTAAACATAGTATTACCCCAGCTGAATTCTTAAGTCTTTTACAAAATTTAAAAAACCATTTTTCCTCTGAATTTGTTACACCGTGTGAATACAACAACGTCCTTTCCCGCAAGGAAAACGTAACAAATTACTCCCTTTTCTTCCCTCAAACGGGAGAAAGAA
This sequence comes from Linyphia triangularis, assembly GCA_963978545.1. Taxonomy (NCBI): domain Eukaryota; kingdom Metazoa; phylum Arthropoda; class Arachnida; order Araneae; family Linyphiidae; genus Linyphia; species Linyphia triangularis. The sequence continues at coordinate 37,164,301 of OZ021730.1, forward strand.
GAATTTGGTTTGGAGAAAGAGGGAGAAAAAACTCTTAAAAATCTCGTTTGGGGTCCATTTTTTAGACGTTTTTGACATCCGACGGGCTTAAAAAGAGAAACTCTATCCACCTCCAAAGAGAAAAAAATGATCACAATCGATTCGAGATCAATGGAGTTTTTGGACAAGAGATTGATTCCTTGAAACAGAAAATGAAGAAAAGTGGGCTGAGTTGAAAAAGGCAGGACTGGATTTTTTCCACATTCTACTTTTCAAGAGAAATTTTCGTTCCTTAAACTGACAAGTCATTTTTTAAGTCGATATATATTTATACTCAGCTATCGGTATTTATGGGGGAAGGACTATTATTCAGTGAAAGGGAGGTGTACATTGTTCAAAAAATCAAAAAATATCCACAAAAAAAAAAAAAAAAACGCGTTGTAATGCCACAATCATATTCAATAACAGTCAACTTTTACACTTTAGAATTTCGTAGGCTAAATTAACCTTTAAATGCATAATGTTGCAAATTGTCTACATTCCTTAAATGCATAGCGATGTAGATCTGCATAGTATGTTTAAAACCTCATGCCTCTTTGTGTAATAACCTTTTCATAGTGTTTTTTTGTTGTTTTTTAAATTTTCCAAAACTATTTGATCGTTTCCGAGCGCAACTAGAATTTCTCTAAACTAACCCCTTAAGTGCATATTGTTGCCATTTGGCTATATTTCTTAAATGCATAGTGATGTATATCTGAATAGTATGTTCATATCGTACTTCATATATCTTTGTGTTACAATATATATATATATATATATATATATATATATATATATATATATATATATATATATATATATATATATATATATATATATATATATATATATATATATATAACTTTACCAAAATTATTTTATCGTTTCCGAGCGCAACTAGAATTTTTGACAGTGTATTTCTTTATCTATGACAATTTTTAAAGTTGGGGCGCTGTTGGCAGAGGGCAAATTTATTTCGGCGGTTGTTACGAATTGCGATAATTTATATAAAAATTAATAAAAACACACAGAAAAATTGTTTTCGGATAGAAACAAGGTAGGAGTAACGAATAATAATTATATATTTGCACATACTGATAAAATTATGCAAGAAAAATGTAGATTTTTTGTGATGTAAAAATACATCAATATGCAAAATTCTTATGTTTTTTAGGTTTTTTTTTGCATTTTTCTCATTAGCTACTTCCATTTCCCAGCAGATTTAAAATTTTATTTATTAAATATAAAAATTCACGCATTTTGGGGTTAATCGCTGGACTTTTATATGCATACAATACAGGATGACTATTATTCAATAGGACCTTTCAAAATTCGAAAGCAGAACGATTAAGGTACAACAGATTGAGATGATACTTCCGGTGTAATAATTTAAAGCTATGAGTTCGGGATTATGTGAATGGATAGAAAATGGCACACATGAATAAGGTTATAGTTGCAGAAACACGAAATTTTCAAGCAGCAACACCTAATTTTTCCGGTTGCAAAATGCTCATTTGTATATGAAAACTCTAAAGAGCGTTAGAATGGTACGTGCATCACAAAAAACGGACGCGTTATGCGAACGCAAATCAACAGCTCTGCGAACGGCCAACAAAAACGCTATGGGGATGCACGGTGTAAATTTGCATATGACAGAGGCCTAAGTTCATATGGGTGCCATCACATGCAATTTTATCGGTTTTCAATGTGCAAACTTTCTCCGTCCGTTTCTGTTGGTCGTTCTCAGAGCAGTTTTTTGTGCTTGTATAGTGAGTCCATTTTGTTATACACGTACCGTTCTAACGCTCTTTCGCAAGCACTGAGTATTTTGCCACAGAAAAAAAGTAGGTGTTGCCATTCGAAAATTAGTTTCTGTAACTATAACCGTAACCTTAAGTGTAATTTTTGTTGTCATTCACAGAATCTCCAGCTCATACCTCTGAATGACTATACCTAAAATCTCATCTCGATCTGTTGAACGGAAAGGCCGCTAGAAGTCTATATATCGGCACCCTGTATTTAGAAATTGAAAAAATAGAAAATTAAAAGTTCTAACAAATTGTTATTATATTTTCTGAAAGTTTTTATTTTGAAAATTTCCCCATTTATTTCTGAAACTAACAGTAAAGAATTTTGATGAAAAGAGAAATGTAGAAAGCTTTTAATAGTTTCCAAATTAATAAATTTAATAACTAATTAGTATACGCAAGAGAAGATTTTATCAACAATATCCCGCCTTTGTAAATGGACTAAGAACGGTAATATAGCCTATATGTAATACATGTAATACCGTATAGAGAGAAATCAATATTTGTTTTAGCCTTTATATGAAACCTTAATCGTTCTGCTTTCGAATTTTGAAAGGTCCTATTGAATAATAGTCATCCTGTATTGTATGCATATAAAAGTCCAGCGATTAACCCCAAAATGCGTGAATTTTTATATTTAATAAATAAAATTTTAAATCTGCTGGGAAATGGAAGTAGCTAATGAGAAAAATGCAAAAAAAAACCTAAAAAACATAAGAATTTTGCATATTGATGTATTTTTACATCACAAAAAATCTACATTTTTCTTGCATAATTTTATCAGTATGTGCAAATATATAATTATTATTCGTTACTCCTACCTTGTTTCTATCCGAAAACAATTTTTCTGTGTGTTTTTATTAATTTTTATATAAATTATCGCAATTCGTAACAACCGCCGAAATAAATTTGCCCTCTGCCAACAGCGCCCCAACTTTAAAAATTGTCATAGATAAAGAAATACACTGTCAAAAATTCTAGTTGCTCTCGGAAACGATAAAATAATTTTGGTAAAGTTATATATATATATATATATATATATATATATATATATATATATATATATATATATGTGTAACAAAATGGACTCACTATACAAGCACAAAAAACTGCTCTGAGAACGACCAACAGAAACGGACGGAGAAAATTTGCACATTGAAAACCGATAAAAGTGCATGTGATGGCACCCATATGAACTTAGGCCTCTGTCATATGCAAATTTACACCGTGCATCCCCATAGCGTTTTTGTTGGCCGTTCGCAGAGCTGTTGATTTGCGTTCGCATAACGCGTCCGTTTTTTGTGATGCACGTACCATTCTAACGCTCTTTAGAGTTTTCATATACAAATGAGCATTTTGCAACCGGAAAAATTAGGTGTTGCTGCTTGAAAATTTCGTGTTTCTGCAACTATAACCTTATTCATGTGTGCCATTTTCTATCCATTCACATAATCCCGAACTCATAGCTTTAAATTATTACACCGGAAGTATCATCTTAATCTGTTGTACCGAAAGGAAGATAGTGGTCCATATTTAGGCAAAGTTTCTTTATGACCACCCGGTATTTACTTGTTTAGAATGTCTTTCAACTCATTCCACGTTATTTTAATTTTAAACTTTTTGGTTTTTTAATATAGTTTTATACATAGTTTAAACATTTGTATGCTGTTGCTAGCATACTAATGTTTTTTTTTAAGGCGGGATACGCAGACATGTATGGAAATAGTATTGTATTGGAAATAATAGTAATTAATTTTCTCATCGGAAGTGCGGCTAAAAAGTAGGACAATGTAAAGTCCTCTTAGTAAATAAGGACAGGTCATACTCCGTTCTGTATGTTGCTGAGAAACTGATTAAGTCTTGAAGAAGTAAACTAGAAGATATACTATAAGATTCAACTTCTTTTACAGGCATGTGTATTGACTAAAGGCATAAACACTTGTCCAGAAAGTATGTTTTATTCTGAACATGCATATTTATGCCTCTAGTTCTTTGTCGAAATATCACTGCACATCAAAATTTTGAAAAGTATTAGCATTACATCTTGCAAATTCAGTAAAATAAGATAACTGTTTTATACCAAATATTGAGAAATCTAAGCGTCCATCGAGAATTATTTGTATAAAACAAGTTAAATTTAAACTTTATCATCCAAGCCTCAAATACCATGTGTCAAGCCTCACGCACCACGTGCTTCGAATTCTAATGCATCTTAAAATTCAACAAAAGTCCGATACATCCCCTCTCACCATACTTCAGAAATTCAATTTACAATCCCGTTTCATTCTTACATTACGGACACCGCGCAGGTAACAAAAGAAGACCAATGCCGATAACGAAACCCTTGGAAGAAGAATAAAGGGTCTATGGGTCTATTCATACATCATTGTTAAAATCCCCTCTTGTTCCGTACCAATATCACGCATGGTATGGGATATATATGTGCTCGTTACTGGTGGGCATGAAAATTTTCGACCAAATAGTAGAGCCATCTGTGATGGACAGTGCGCTTTTGTTTGAATGACAATCAAAGGGTACCAAAATCAATAGGCATCACCCAGAACCGGACTTAGAATGGTGTCCTTGCAAAGTTCGCTGGAATAGTGTTATAAGTTCAGTGGATCAGAAACTATGCTGGTCATGGGACCTTATAGGACGGATTCGGTATTGGGATTATTTGTGAATATTTTTAGTTTCTAATCAGAGTCATAAAAGATTCTGGCTCTTTTGAGATGTTGACCTATATAAAACTAATATGCATATATTTATGCATATATACAACATTTAATTGGTATAAGCATTAATAAAAAAATTGATAGAAAACATTGGAAGTATTTTTGATGTGGTTATTTTATTACTTCTGTAACTCGGAGTTGGACTTCAATAAGTGACATTTTGTGTGTTTTTCAGGATCGCAAGTTATATAGGCAGACTTTTTATTTTTTTAAGTAACCCTATTTGAAACATACACTTTTAAAGTATAGTTTTCAGAAATAAGTAAAATTTACTCACTATCAAATATTATTAAGGGCTTTAAACACTTATTAAAGCCTCTTCGCTCAGTTCAGTAGAAATTGTACTTTTTCGTTTAAGCCTGTTTATCTCAGTCAGAATGACAAGCAATCCCCCTTAGAGTCACAGCTCTTGTTTTCCAGTAAAGTATTATGTGGCTGGGAAAAGAGTTAACGATACTGATAATTATTATTTTAAAGGTATATTCGTTTGGTTCAACTCATATTTTGATATTTAAAAATCAAGAATTTTCCACCACTATTTTATTAGAAGCTTGTGTTGAAATTGGATTAAAATTCTGTCATGGGCATCAGCAGGATATTTTGGAGGAGTATGCAAGACTGCTACAAAAATCGTTACATTTCCAGGATGATTGCAATTCCTAATGAATGTTAATTAACAATTATACATCAACCGGCGGTCATGCACGTATATATATTTTTTGATCGTATCGTATTACGTTTGATCCTCAGTTTTTCCAGCAATACACATCATTTTTAAATTTATGAATAAAATTTAAAATAAAATATTTCTTGAATATTTTTATTAGAATGATATTTTATAACCTATCTTAAACAAATGAATGAAAAATAATTTTTAAAATTATATATTTGAATTAGAAATATGATTTAAAAATTATTGCAGGGAAAACAATTGTAGATATTTGCCCATTAATAATTAAAAAGCAAAGCACTTCTCAGAAATTGAGAAAGAGATCAACACATAATTGACTGGGAACTGATAAAAGGAATAAATACTTCTACGCCTAGTCTCCAAAAATACTAGACGAACGACGCCTGAAAATCACACCATGCAAGAGCAATACTGATCTATATAAAACATGAAATAAATAAATGAATTAAAATAATAAAGAAAAACAGTTTCATATTTCATCATCGAATCATAGTCTCAAAATGGCATACATTTGATTTTTCTTTGGAAGCACCTTTTTCCCAATGTTTTTAAAATCCAGAGGAGACATGAGCACCCCCCTGGCGGCGCCCATGAAAACGAGTCTAGATTGGCAATAATTTTCTTTGCATAATTGATCTGGCAAAACTTCTTTAAATATATATTTAGCTTAATTGCTAGCAGTAATTATTAGCAGAGAAATAATATAAGTTTTAGTGTATTTATTTATTCTTGTTAAAATATTATGATTTAGGACACATTTTTCTGAAATGAGTCTGCCTAGTCTCTTTTTAGTTAATTTCTCATATAAGCACATTTAAATCCTTTGACCGGATATATTCGTCTTACAAATGTATATATATTTCTGGGAGTAAAGGAGTACAATTTTTCATTTTGTAATTGAAGGGACCAGAGAAAAATTGTTTTAGTCCATGAGACTCAACTTCAAGGAAAATGAAAATGAAATAATATAGAAAGACAGTGTTCTGGACACTTTTCTGGAGGTAAATTTCAAGTGAATTGACTTTGTTTTACACAGAAAGTCATAGCATACTGTCATAGTTATCTCATGGGTGACCAAATTACATTTAAATGCCGTTGAAAAGTTTACTAATGTTGTCTTTCCTATAAACCCTTAAATTATTTTAAACCATTAACCACGATTGGCAATAAAACTTTCCAATCGAAATTTTAGTTTTTTTCTTTGCAAGTGTATTGCGCTTGTGATCCCACTTAGTATTTTAAAAAATCATAAAAATAATTTTCAAAAAAATCTGAACAATTCATTGACCACGATTGGCAATAAAACTTTCCAATCGAAATTTTAGTTTTTTTCTTGGCAATTAAATTGCGCTTGTAACCCCACTAAGTATTTTAAAAAAAATCATACAAATAATTATCCAAAAAACCTGAACAGACCATTAACCACGATTGACAGTAAAACTTTCCAATCGAAATTTTAGTTTTTTCTTGGCAAATAAGTTGCGCTTGTGATCCCACTAAGTATTTTAAAAAAATCATAGAAATAATTATCCAAAATATCTGAACAATCAAATATACCTTAAATGATTAAAATAAACAATGTAAAATTTAAAAACAATGACTGTTTATCCATTTCAAAGGCGTCTTTAAAGGGTTAATGCAGCACATATATTTTAGTTGGTAATAAATGGAGCTTTATTGAACAAGATTCTGTAAATGGCTGTACTATACCGGAACATCGTTAGATCATCGGTTGAAAAGAGGGTTATGTTTTCATGATGGTCTTTCAAAAGGGGGGGGGGGGGAAGCCTAACTTTTGTACATTGAGAGGGGTGAAACCCTGAAAAGAACGGAGCTCTCCGACAATGAAAATATACTGTCATAATCACCGACGTGTTTTCTCATTTGTAAGAGAGGCTGCAAAACTTTGACTATGACAATTGAGAACTAGAAATGGATTGGTTGTTTTCAGATTATTTGGCGCCGTCAGCAACACGAGGGCTGTAATGCGCCGAAACTTTCGTCATGTGACAAGCCAACATACATTTACAAACACCCATGCCTAACACGGGACTCGAACCCGCAACCTCACTAGAAATGGAAAATGACCTAAGTCCAAAGAAGAATTTTTTTCAGGAGAGTCGAAAAATGATCGCATCTGGTACTTAATGCAATGGTTAAGAATATATTTCAGGTTGAATTTGAACTATTGCTACTGGAGTTCGCACTTTGGGAGTTCTCCACTTTGTTTAGCTTAATCTTAAGGACATTTTTTTCATAAAAAAAAATGATTTTCGATTGTTTCGGTACTTGGGTCGTTTCCCATTTTTAGTCCTCAATTCTCCATCGTCAAAACATTCTTCCTCCTACAGGCAGTAAGTGGGGCACTAATGTTATATATTAGTCTTTTCCAAATCCATACAAAAAAGTGAAGCGAAACTTCATATATAGTTAATATTAATGTATCTCAATAGTAGTCTTCTGCCTAATAGCCAGGATAGAATCACAGTTGAACTTTTCCTAGATACACCATTAGTATTCAGTACCGACCCCGAAGTGTCCATTAATAACCCTTCCAAACCTCAAACGCAATTGGATATTTCCTAGAAATCCAGGATACTTCAACCAGGAGATAATTAAATTTCTTCCTCGAGAAGCCTTAATGTATGCAAAATCGTACTCGAATCAAATTCACCGCATCTGTCACGAGAACTCGGAGATTAATGGCTGATTCTTAATTATCATAACAATGTCTAAAATTTGAAACTTGTTGCCATTCCAGTTTTGATAAATTCCGATGAATAATGATAGATCCAGAAAATTCGAAACTTGTTAATCCGTGGCAGGGGCGGTTATTCATCATACGCGGAGAGGCTTTGTGGGGTCTGGGGTGTTCAATTTCTGCCCAGAAATGGAACATTGGAACGCTCTGGAAACCCATCACCGAACGAGATCTGGTGGAACTCAATCTTCAGTCACTTGAACTGCTGAGAGTAGGTAATTGGGCCCAGTGCGGGGTAACTTGTTTCATTTCTCATCTCTTAACGAGAGGTTTGCTACATAGATAAAAGATTATATCCAAGAGAGTTCAAAGTTGAAAACTTATTATGGTTTGATTGGAAACCCATTCCTCAGAAAAATTTTCCGCTTAATATATCAAGACTCCTTAATAAGTTTGATTATTGTTAATAAATACAATGACACGGTGTTTGATATGTAACAGGACATTTGAAAATCGAATAATTCAAGAATGTCTAGAAGTAAGATGATGCGATTGTTACAGAAATGCTAAAATACAAATATAATCTTTTTTACTCCTCAAAAGAAAAGAGTTAGCTTTTTCATCAGCAGATGGAACTATGATAATCTTTGAGCTTGTATTCAAGACGTCAGCGGGTTAATTGTCTTTAATTCTTAAATAAATGTCCACCTGTTGTTAAAAATATTGATATTTATTTTATTTGGAAAAAACTCCAATGGAATTTTTAAAAAAAGATTAATTAAATTTAAAAAAAATCTAATTAAAAAACTCTAATTTCAATCTACTTTTTTTATAAAGCTTAAAATTTATGTATTTCTGTAAAGCTTAAATTAATAAACGTATAAATATATGATAAACTTCGCGTTCCTTTTATTTAAATTTAATATAGATGATAGCAGGCTACGTATCCAAAAACATTACATATTACGTATAAAAAAATTTAATATTTAGTGTAGTCATTCTTGGATTAGGCTAATTCTACAAGTTAGTTTATCTTAAATACTAAATTATTTATATAAAATAACCTTTATGGAGATGACGTCAGTTACTCCATGAAGGGAATTCTAGCAGCTTATCTATAAAACTTATTTTGTATAAATACATTGCTATTAAGATGAACTAACATGAAGAATTAATTCAATCCAAGAATGACTTTTTTCGTTAATACTAAATTTAAAAACTTTAATTTATAAAATATGAAATATTATTATTATTATTATTTTTTTATCAAATAAGAAGTAGTGTTTTTGGATACGTAGCCTACTATCACCTATATAAAATTTAAACAATATAAATGTGAAGTTTATCATAGATTCCTATGTCTATTATTCGTTACCGGATATACTAGACTTGATTAAAACATAGTAGTTAGAAAGTTTCAATATGTTATAAAAACAGAATATTTGAAACATACCAAGCCTGATGGACGGTTTTAATGGTACTCAAGAAGTTTTTTTAGCAACTGATAGGTGTCAGTACCCTTTGACACACCACATATTAACTTTCCAGCCAGGTACTTGTCAAACACGCAAAGAAATATCTCCATTAGGTATTGCAACATTTGTGGCATGGTGGTACTTTGTTTCTGATGAGTTAAATTACATGTTAGGGTGAAAACGTTGTCTTCGTGAAATGACAATAGAACTGGATCGGAACTTCATTATGGTTTAATATGTGAGTAACATGTCTGTTGATGACATCGCGTGTATATCAGAAGTGGTCTGACGTCTTGATATATGTCATGTTGAACGAGGACATTAGTTTTTTTTAATGGGATTTGCTTGTCGTCACATATTTAATATAATGAATTTCCAACAATAATCATACATATAAGTTTTCAATTTGCTACAAACGTGATGTATGTTATTACAAAGTATTTTCGCTCCACACTTGACCCGATATATGATACGCTAGTGTTAATTGAAATAGGGGCTTAGATCAAACCAATCACGGCATTTGAAGGCCAAGCAGTGTAGATAGGGAATAATGGGAGGTTTGCAACGTTTTCATAATATCCTGTCAAAAGCACTGAAAATTCGAAAAGTAAGATAAACCCCTTCTCCTGCCTAATTTCGGGTACCGGTTTAAATAGTTTTTCATGAAAAAAAAAAGTCTATCTGTAAATGGAGAATAAAAACAAGTGAAGACAATTAAAAATTCGGCTAGGATCAAACTAATTTGGTTTAGGTCTTAATTTCTGCCTTAACAAGTTTGTTATGAAATCGGGATTTGGTATAAAACATTAATTAACATATGAATGATTACATGGTATCAGTTGTCACAAAATATATACAAGTTATATTTTAAATGAAAGTAACTTACTCATTTTGATCTTTTATTGACCAATCCAACGATATCGAGCAGCTAACCCCGAGGGAAACACATTGTACAGGAAAAGAACTAGTGTTCTAGAGCTGAATTTATTAACTTTTTACACAATGAGACGAACTTTTTAAATAATCAATATTTAGCAACCCATTACTCACCTAGTTTTGAATTATTTTAATATGATGGTCTAAATAGAATACAAGCCACGGAATGTTATGGTATTAACAATAATTTTAGCTGTACAAATATTTTTTTTAATACTTCTCTGAAGTTCTAAACTGCCTCTGTCGACCCGGTTTTACGGAGTCCAACAACACAGATTCAATTCAATTAAAAAACAATGATTTTATTAAAATCAAGAATCATTTATTCGCAAAAGTGTCTAACAGAAATAAATCAAATCTTGGTTTATGCTTGTAGAATTACCCATAAATATTTCTTCTTTAGTTATATAACATTTCAATTTCCATTAAACAGTTTTTGCATGCGGCACATATGTCATTTGCTAATTTGTCAAAAAATAAAATTGAAAACATGTTTCAAAATACGGATTTCTTAAGCTTTTAATTAAAAATAACTCACTGATGGATAGACAGTGGTAGAAGTGGTGAAAGAAAGGTGGGGGGGGGGGCGGCAAGTGAACAAATACCCCATCTTCAACGATGCATTTTATAATTTCGTAACTTATAATAAAAATTTTAACTAGTAAAGAAATAACTTATACTTCCTAACATTAACATTACAAGAGGGTCCAAAGTTTATTGTTATTTTAATGAATATTCGGTGACATAGTTTTTTACTTGGAAGCAAGAAATAAAGTTAAGTAATCATTCAATGTTATAAACATAACTGTTTAATTAGATTTTAAAAAATACTTATAAATGTGTAAACTTTCATGAAATTAAATTAATAGAGAATTCTAAAAAGTTAAAAAAAAAAAAAAATAGCTTGACTTTATATGAAGCAATAGAAAATTAACTTAAAAAAAAGTTCCTCCAAAGTTAAAAGTTGACCAAGAGTAACTGTATGAGTTAGTAAAAATAGTTATTTCTTTATACAAAGATAAGCAATACATTTTTATAATAATATGATATATATGTACCATAAATAGTTTTAAAGTTTTCAAATGTAAATATAAATCCCCTTTTCTCTCTGTCACTACATTTAATGGTTAATGTTATTTTTCATTAGTAGTTTTTAGGTGGATTAGTTTAGAAGAAGGGAGATGCATGGATATTTTCTTGAAAAGTGGAAGGATGCGTCACCCCGCGTCTACCCACACTTCTAGCACAGTGGATAGATGATCTCTTTATCCTTCGTTTATATTCTAACGGTGGGCCTGCAGTCACTTGGCACACGAAGTGCTCGCAGCCACTTGGCTACTACAAGGCCGGAAGCGATGGCCACTTGTGAAGGTGCACGTAGTGTGAGGGCCATCGTTGCCCCTAACATGGTACATCCACGTCTTACATCCATGCCTTACCCCGGTTTCGAACCGACCCCCACCTGCGTGATAGTCTAATACGTTAACCACAATACTGAATGAGCGACATTATCCTTATTCCGCCCGATGACTATTTTTAAATACAAAACTCTCGGTTCAGAGACAAAATATTCGCTTGGTGTACGAGAGGACTTGATTTTAATTCCTCGCAAGGGAGCTAATACCAGGAAAATTTTTAAGATGATTCGACTCAACGGTAATTGCGACAGATAATCTTGCATTGTTTACTGGGCTATAAGTTAAAGGGTTCAAGGCTTTCTTCTTATCAATAGCCCAAGAATGAAACGATTTCCATTAGAAAGACCTCCCGGATGACTCTACCGTCCTAGCACTCTGGGAAATAATTTTATTAAAACGATGTTTTCGTTGCAGTATAGCAGATTATGCTCGTGAGGAAGTTCCTAACAGAGAGAAGGAATAAGCAAAAAAAAAAAAAAAAAACTTAAAAAATTACCAGCTCCTTGAAAAGTAGTTTAATTTTTATTTTGTGATCGACACAATATTTAATATCTAAAAATACTAAACTAAAAATCTCTTGTGCAAGTCTCTTGTGCTGTCCTTGCATAAGAAAATTATGGGTTTGAAACTCTGATCCAGCCGAATACTCTGATGAAGATGTTGGCAGGAATGTCATGTTTCACTTTGTATTGACTTACTAAATTATGATTACCGTGTATCTATTTGCAACATCTTGCAGTTTAACTGCAAGTTCGACAAATGTATAGGTTTTCTTTAGTCTTTGTATGTTCTTTAATATTGTAAATAGCTCTTTCCCATTCTTATTCTTGCTGAAGGTTAGAAGTAGTTAGTTCAATGGCAATTTCTGAACAGAGCACTTGATGTCACTCTTGGCGATTCTATTATCTGATTATTTACCCTCTATTGCCTTCTCATAAACAACCAAGCAGCTAAAAATATCTTCTCACCTTCATCTTCAGTGAACTTCCATATCTCAGAAGTTCTAACAGCCTTTACTTTGTGGCACTTCTAAAAACCCGGTTGCAATATCTCGGAGCCGAATAAACATGACCCACTTCTAATAGCAAAAACCCGAAGAAAAGCAATATAAAAAGCAAGATCCCTCTGTTTTCTTTCTAAGCGAACACATGAAAGCTTGAAGAAGTAGCCGACGAAATTGTTTGCCAGCCTATATTTAGTAGGACCTTTATTTGTAGGCGGTGTCTTTTAATTTCGGGATCTTGGTGCAATTTCTTACTGTTTTCTTAACAAACAGAGGAAGGGGGAGTGTGTTAGTTGTTTATGGAGTTGTCTTTCACGATTGCTATCTTAAATATCGCGGGATTAGGATACATTGAGCGGGCTTACTTGAGTGTTACAAGAATATTGTTTGCAATTTCTTTTTGAAACTGATTTTTTTTTCTTTGATGATGGTTTTAAGTGGCTACAGCCCGAAGGCACTTTACCACTGATCATAAAAGGGCCCGAAGGGCGATCGTCGGAGTTAAAAAGATCATAATTGGCAAAAAATCAAAGACGGGATTGAAATTGATTTTTTTCTTTGATGATGATTTTAAGTGGCTACAGCCCGGAGGCACTTTACCACTGGTCATAATAGCGCCCGAAGGGCGATCGTCATAAAATATAAAATCTAAATTGCATGAAAAGTTACAGTGAGGGACGGACGGGACAATACGAAATAATTAAAAAAGAAAAGTTGGTTAAATATGGTCTATATACAAAAGCTCTTGCTTTTATGAACAAAATTGACTAGAAAAAATCCTGAGATTTTAACAGCATAAAAGGTAAATACAAGGGAATAATAATTTGGCTAAATAGGAGTTAATTACATGAAACCTGCGTTTCTATATACAAAAGACTGACTGTAAGAGAATTTGTGTTTACAGTAAGTAAGATCAATAAATTACTTATTAAATCTTGTGGTCATTATAGCGTCAGATAGCACAATCTATCTGATAATAATCTATCTGATAATTGTCAATCGGATTTAAATAAAATAAAAATTTTAAAATTATAGTGGTGATTTTTTGGATATTTTTAAAAAAATTTAATTTTAAAATAATCAATTTTGAAGAAAACTATTGATTACTATGCACTAGTGAAGTCAAGGAAAATTATCAATCCAAAATTACTAAACAAAATTAACATTCAGTTTTTAAAATTGACCGACTTAGAATGAGTTTAAAATTAAATGAAAAATATAATCTGTTTAAAAAATTTAGTTAAAATTTATTAAACAAAATTAATATTCAATCTTTAAAATTGAAATGATTGAAATTGTATTAGAGCGATATTAAAATGAAATATATATATATATTTAGTTTTGTAAAATTTCATAAATCATTTAGGAATAATTAAACTAATCCATATCGATGGTGACTACTAATGTTAATAAATTAAAGCTGTGTAGTCTACAATCTAGATAATGAGTGGACGTCTAACATGATAACTACTAAATATAAATATTGAAATGTTGTAGAAAGAATTAGAAAAAAAAAAAAAAAAAAAAAACTTGGACAGTGAAAAATATCCTTAAATTTACCTTTTAATAATTTCTTTATTTTTAAAACTGTTAAACCCCGTTTTTTTATTTGTATTCTTAGGCTTAAAATAAAGAATAGTAGAGTATAACAATATCTAATTTAAACAGGACATCTTAACTAAAAGTTCTTCCCATTTTTTTTATCGTACAAACTTCTAGAACAGGGGAAAATCAATAATTACATGCAAGAAAAAGTCGCTCGTAATGAGACAGAGCCAGGGTTTGAAAGAAAACTCATATACAAAATCCCTATTCTAGTTTTTAAAAAAGTTTCAGAAGCAGTTTTTATATGTAAGAGTATGCTTGTAAAGGCGGGTATAGAAAGAAAATGAAAAATATGAAAAGTAAGGGAATGTGATAAAGAAAAAAAGTCATTAATGATGCTGGCCTATGTATGCTGCAGACTGAAAACAGTTCGATTTTTAACTTTTTTTCCTTATTTGTAAGGTGCCTCGTTATTTTCAGAGCTACCGCCGTTAAGGGTGAAGTAAAAAGACTTATGAAGCATGGTAGGTATTTGTCAAGTTAGTATTAGGGCATCTAGCTAGTGCTTGGATTATATTTTTTATTTTATTTTAGCACATCAAAATGTAAATTATTTTAGTATAATTTTTAAAAAGTGGTGAAAACACCGAACTAGATTTTGTGAAATTTCCCTTGTTCTAATTAATTACCCAAAATGTTATTTTATAGTTTCTCTTTCCATTTACAAAATTGGTGCACTGATACTAATGGTTTTTAACTATATATATTTATTTGAAACTGTAAATTGTGACAGATGTTAGACATGAATATCTGGAAGTAGGCATAAACTTTGTTTGATTTATAAAATAAACTAGATAACATGATTTCAAAAGTTTGTTGGGAATTTAAATTAAATAATCTATGTAATTATAAGTTGGTTGTTTTCAGATTATCTGGCGCCGAAACATTCGTCATTAGACAAGCCAACATACATTTACAAACACCCATGCCTTACACAGAACTCGAACCCGCAAACTCTCGGTCTAGAAGCCAGCACGCTAACCACTGTATCGTTTGGTCGGCATATTTTTAATTATAAGTAGATTATGATTTATGGAAGAGATTTGAATAATTGAAATATCTATCAACTCTATCGAAAATTGTGGTAGTGACTAAAGGTTTATTTATCAGTGTCATAAAATTTTAATTTTAAAGGATATTATTAACCAAATGTGAAGATTTAAGGGAGAAGTGGGGGGGAGGGGGGCTCTATCTAGTCCATGTTAAAAAGGCCTTTTGGTAGGATGCCTTGTCATCGGTAACGAGTCTGTCTGCCAAGTTTTAGTTCGATTGGATGACGGAAGGGGTTACAGCCCATCGAAGATATTTTGCCCGCCTCAAACAAAACCAAGTTAATGTAAATTAAAAAAGAAAAAAATCTAAACGACAGATTTTTTTCACATTGGAATGTTTCAGTTATAAAATATTGTAAAAATTGTATGTGATTGAATTTGTTTTATTATCTGCATTTGGATTATATTGAAATAGTAACGTGTGTAAAAGCGTCCAACGCGGTCAATTGTCATCGCCAATGAGTCTATCTGCCAAGTTTCAGATGGAGTGGATGACAGAAATTTATTTTAGCCCTCCAATGCTATGTCCACCACATACAATTAATATCGAAGTTAATTATAATACATTTAACGGAACATTTTGTAATAGAACACCTTGTAAATGAAAAACTGAAGATAAGTTCGAAATTAATACTACTAAATTATCTAGTTACAGACAAATAAAAAAATCACCAACGCTATTCTTTTTATAGTTAAGTCTGTGGCTATAAATAAAAGTTACCTCACAATGGTTTTAGGCATGCTGAGAATTGTGTCATTAACATATGACTAACGATGCTCTGATTGGAGGCATGCTTTTTATACGTCATTATGGAGAAACTTTCTGTAATTGCAATTAATGTTGACTTATTTCAAGGTAACCGTTTCGATTTTGCAATTAAATCCAAGGTTAAAAGCGATAAATTACGTTTTCTTTGCTCATTTTTCAGGTTATGACATGTTCAGGTGGTACATGGAGTGATAAAAAAAAAGTTGTAAAATATTTATTTTTAAACTTCAGGAAAGAGTTGTATTAAAAGTAAATTTTCAAAAGATACCTAATGGTTAAAATTTATAAAGTATAATTGACAAAGTTAGTTTTTCATTATTTTTCTTTTACTTTTCTTAACTTTGATGTTTGTAGAAAAATAAATCTCTCTGTTCAAATAATCTAAGAATAAACTGATAAAGCAGCAAGAAGTAATTAATGTGTGCTACGTTTCGATAAACTCATTAAAAACTTTCCGCATAATCTCAAATCAGACAACTAAAGTAAACGTCACGAAACGCAAAAAAAATTAGTAGGGTGGACTTGTAACACAGTTCCCAAGTACCAACTTCAAACCAGTGTCCGACGGCATCTTCTCTGCCAAATTACGGAATAATCAGAATTCGCAAAATGAATTCAGCCACCATCCGTCACAATACCAGTTGCATCGGGCTTTTGTTGACATTCGTTATTGTCTTGTCTTCGGCTGTAGCACATTTCTCTGTTCACTTTCCTTCATTAAAAAAAAAAAATCACCTAATCACGTAATTCTTCCAAAATGGCAAGTTACTTTTTTGAAGACATTGTAGTTTAAAAGATGGAAATTTTATGGTTTTAAGGATGGATTGTTGATTTTTTTGTATTAAAATGGTTTTGTAATGAATTTTTTCCTTACAAGAGCCATACAAAATTAGGAGCAGTTAACTTTTCGCATTTTGTACTTGGAAACTTTTTTTTTTTTTCAATTTACACTAATACCTTGCCATTAATAATAAAAGAAATAAACCCAGTTAAAATCTTTTGGGGGAGACCCTATGTATGTGATTTTACACTTGGAAGAAAATATAACTTGTTATGGAATATTTGAATTTGAAGTAGGTATACAAATGGGAATATTTTGCATTTACTAAAATTCTTTCATACTCTATTATGATAACTTTAAATTTTGACGTGTAGAATTTGGCTTAAAAAGTGCAATCTTGATTTCTTTAAATTGTATATAGTATTATGTTCTTCTAACCACAAAAAATTCTATTCTAAACAATCTTTTAATTTATTTCGGATATTTACTTAATGGTATACGGGGGACGATTAAACAGTTTTCGAAATTTTCTTTAAAGTTGTAAGTTGAGTTTTGCAATAAAAATGTAACCATGACAAGAATGAATGATTAATTGCGTATGGGTTAAATATTTTTCGTAAACTTGGGTTCAGTCTGAGAAGTACAATGAGTTGACTGTGGCTGCATGTCTGTCGCAGTGTCTGAACTTGAACAAAGCGCAAATATTAAGTTTCTACGCTAAGTTGAAAGTTCTACAATGGGAACTCTGAAACTTAATCAAAGTGTTAATGTATTTCATATTTTCAAGATTTTTTTTTTTTTTTCGTCAATGTCCGTCATCTTTTCCCCAATTCCTTGACACCCATTGTCTTTCAGCTGTTATCGTCCATTTTTAAATCTCTGGAATCATTCAAACAGAGAACTTTTTTTAGGATTCAGCTCGTCAGACAATGTGCATACTCTTCCGAGTTCCCTTTACAAGTATTATAAGTTTTCACAAAAGTTTAATATTTTCGCATTTCTTCAATTTAAACATTGCGGCCGATATGCAGCACTGGACAATCCACAGTGCTGCTATATCTGAACCAAACTTCACAGGTTAAATAAATCACAGTCTCCATTCACCAATTACAGTTACTTAATTCTCAAACAGACTAAACAAATTCAAATTCTGAATACTTTTTTAATCATCTAACAGGATGTTCCAAAACAAACAAATAAAATTAAAACCATCAATAAATAAATTAGTTGATAGAATCAGTCATCAATTAATTAAAAGAGAGGAATCAAACGGTTTAAAATAATATTACAATTAAGGAAATTCCTAATGTTATTTATTTAATTTTGAATATCAAACGAATAAAATTAATTAAGACAAACAATCAGCAAATTATTTGAATTAGATGGAAATGAGAGAAATAAACTTTTGAATTTGAACGAGACGGAAACCGTTAATGTGCACATACCTTGGTAAAACGCAGAAAACTCTTGTTCAAACACGTTCACGTTTAATTCCGGAAAAAAAGCGCACTATGTCCAAATTATTTTGAAATTGAGGTTTTAGCACCATCTTACATAACACTTCCCGCTCTTTCTAGTGGAATGAAACACTATGTTCTAGGTTAAATAATAACAGATTTAGAAGTTTTTGAAAAGCACTATGTTCCATCATAACAAAAGAGAGAAAAGATCGTAACTTTAACATTTATTTAGCTCCCTTGTAAAATTTGCTTTTTGTGCTATAGTGTGACTTCCTTCCGGGCTACAGATACATATTGCTACAGATATATATTTGCTATTGGTTTTGAGGCAATTTGGATAAGAAACCAAGCATATTTATTTTAGAAAAAATAAAATAACTAATTATTAAAATATGTAATTCAGTAGGAAACTATCCCTGAGGAAAATTATAAGTGCAACAGCGATCTCATTGAGTGTGATAATTGTTTCCTTCTCGTTGTTGTACTTCATTACATCAGGTTATGGATAAAAAAATAAGAAAAGCAAAAAAGTTACCAACTCCATTACTTTTAACTGTTTCAAATCACCAACCTGTGCGTCTTGTTACTGACACTATATTTATCTTCCAGCAGCTGGGTATGTAACGACATGTGCTGGACCCATACACAAAGATGTACGCATGAAAAAGATAAGCTCTATCGCTTTGACAGTTCATTTGCATAGGGTTTCGTGCGATACGAGATTTCATGGTGTGATGAACATGATTTGTATGCATATGCGCGTGTGTTTGTTCAAAGCATCTGTCCGTTTTCAGTAGGAAAACAATATCAGGATTATTTAAAAATAATTGGCGAGAAATGCTGGTGATCACGCTCTATTATCTGAACCATGCTGTCCAAATTAGCTTTTCCTGGTGGATCGTGAAAAGTTATTAAATTGAGTTGCGTTCTTTCAAAGACATAAGACCCTCCAAAAGTGACTTATGAAAATTAAATGGTAATAATCCTTATTCTTAGAAGTTTTCTGGGATGATTGTCATAAGAAGAAGAATAGTTCCAATATTGTATTATATACCATTTTTATAAAAACTGTTTATACAATGGACGACTGTTAGTTTCCCGGACTGTTATAATATTTCCAGAAAATATTTTATAAATTACATACCCATTTAATGTGTTTCGATGTGATATCCATAACTTAATGCATTTCTGTACTTGGCTGCAAAAGTTTCGGAAACAAGTTTTAAAGTCTTTTTTTTTTTTTTAATGCTTTTTAATTCTGAAGTTACGGATCTTCGACATGCTCAATCCTTGTTCCCTTCATCAAATTTTTCAATGTTGTATGCCAGAAAAGGTCTGCGGTTATTAAATATTATGAGCATGGAGGGAGATTTATATGCGTTAACTTTAACTCATGCTAGGCCAGAAAACCGCTTCACAGGCCAAGCGGAGTGGTATTATGCATTGACGTATAAATGAAGCCAACCTACAATCTGTTGAAGACGAAAATGAGAACTCTCTGTTGATGTCGTGCAAGTTCTTCTGTTACTGTGCCCTGTCGTTGTGACAGTCTTGCAAGTGAAACAAATTCATGATGAATGAGCAAGGTACGTGGATGTCGAAGACATCATGACATCATGAAAATTTTGACTTCGGAGTTAAGGAGCATTCTGTAGGACATTAGAAGTTGCTTTTGAAACTTTTACAGCTAATCACAGAAGTAGTGTATTACGGCAGATGAGGATTACTTCGAAACATTTTTAAGGAGTATGTAATTCACACAATATTTTGCGGAGTTATTTGATCAGTCCTAGAAATTAATAGCCGCCCTTGTAATATAGATTTTGTATTAAGCATTTTGATATTCCCAATTACACCTTAAAATTATCTATATTTTTAGAGCTTGAGATATAGTATTTTTGTAATTAATATCAGGATGAAATGTTGTCTGTGGGGTAGGTGGAAAATTGGATATGTCGCATTCTCAAAAATACCCATTTGAAATATACTACTTTAGATTTTATCTTCAGATAATTTTTTAATCTAACTATTTATATCCTGGGAAAATGATAATAGAAGGATAAAAAGAGCATTAGATTAAAAAGAAACGAATACAAGAATGTTTTAAATACCTATAATTTAAATGTTGTCATTCAAACATCGTTTTAATCGCAGAGTTGTCTCTCTAAAAAGTATGTCTTGATCTTTGAGAGTTGGGGAAATACCTGTTTAGTATGGATTATAAACAATAATGTTATTACACTGTTAAATGTAAATATTGCGCAGGTTCACTTAAAAAAAAAAAAAAATTGCTTTTTTCTTAAACCTATCCTATTTTAGAAAAATTACTTATATAAATAGTTACCAAATGTCAAGTAATATGAAACTAAAATTGAATATTTTTCTAAAACTTTAAATAATTTATATCCTCAGAAATATCTTGGAGTGTATGCGTTGTGGGAATAAGAAAATAATCAATTTATTGTGTTGTGTTTAGAAAGAAAAAAAAAAGAAAAAAAAAAAAATGACTCTTACATATAAATCAAGGTATAATAGCCTCTAGTTATAGGGATATATCAACATTATATTACTCCCCTAAATTGTAAATGATCTCCTTAGATACATTTTGCCCTATTTTATAAATATATACCAATACTTACCATCATACACATTACGGCAGTAGGTATATTTGAAAGGAACACAAAGCCTATCACAACCAATAACTCTTGAATTAACATTTGCCAATAACAGTAACTCAAAAGATTTCACTCACTTGAAAAATATATGAAGATAATAACAATAATAATAATAATAATAAACAAAAAAAAACAAAAAAAAAAAAACTATAAATAAAAAATGTACCGTTTACGGGACTCTACTTGGTCATCTACGGAATTTTATCCATCAAGTTTCAAAAATTGTTACAAAATTTACCAACAGATAGCAATCTTCGATGAAAAAAAAAATGGTCTGAACTTTATTCCAAAACTACAAAATTGCGCCATGTTTTTGCTGGATATGGTGTTTTTTCTTAAGATATCTTTTTGTAGTTTGTACATGTTCAATCCATTATTACTTTTATTTTAGTGTTTCAATTGACGACATTGTTGTAACAGCTCCATTTATTGGCGAATTTGGTAGCAATTTTTGAAAATTGTTGGATACAATTCCGTAGTCTCTAAAAACATGTTCGGACAGAGATTTTTTAATATTTCTACCTCGCCATTTTTTAGTAAATTTCGTAACTATTTTTGAAATCCCAAGTAGCATACTGCATAAGGTAAATTTCTATTGTGTTCCTATGTATTAATATTTATTTTTCAAAAATGTTAGTTCTTCTTTGAAACACCCTGTACTTACATAAGAGTCTTCCAAACAACAAACAAAATAACTCGACTTCTGAACAGTTACTTCCTTTCATTTCATAAATATTAAAAAAAAAAAAAATGTATCCATGACAATAACCGCGACCTTGGCCTTGATCACACGGAAGAACTATCCAACATCAACCACTTTCGAGTACAGTAAAAAACAATTCGGATATTTAATGACGAAGACCTCTCACCTTTAAAAATGGTACGAATTAAATAATGAACATCTCCTTAAAGGCATGCAACAAAAACAAACATAAAGTAAGTCAGAGCGGAAATCGGAAGACAGCCATTAGTTCGGTTGAGAGAGTTCGAAAAAAAAAGTTCGAATTCTCCTCTTTCCCAATTAGTATTCAGAGTGTACCTGCAACCAGACGACAGTTTTTCAAAATGGTGGGATTTCTATAAGAGCGTGCTTTTCTGGATGGCTTCCTGCCATAAGGCACGTTGGAAGTGGGCGCCTGTGCTGACTGCCTGTTTGTTGATGTGATGTGTATATTAATCAGTGATTTGATTGGCATCAGGAAATACGATATAGCGTTTGTTTCTATACTGGATTTTGAGATATCCGGATACCTATTGATGTAGTATTTTTCCTTGCAAACTTTGTAAGGGAACTCAGTACTCCAAAAAAAAAAAAAAAAAAAAAAAAAAAAATATATATATATATATATATATATATATATATATATATATATATATATATATATATATATATATATATATATATATATATATATATATATATATATATATATATATATATATATATATATATATATATATATATATATATATATATATATATATATATATATATATCGATTTTGAGATTTGAATGCAGTAACATGAAATAATCATGTTACTCTATGTGTTTTTACCTTTCCATTGATGTATTAATTTTGTTTTCACTCAAAATAGAAGTGTGTTATATTTTGTTTTAAAAAAGCAAAATATCAATGTTTATACAAGCCTTTTACCTTTAACTTTCATTTTCTCTGTACGTGATACTTTAAACTTCAATGTACCCTTTCTAAGTAGCTAGTAGAGATATAACAGTAATTTTTTTTTATTAAACTGCAGTATAACCTACAGATTAAACTATAAACAGAATTTTTCTTATTCAATTTTCAAAAGATTTTCGAAGAAAAATCTCTTATTCTGTACAAAAATTTGCCATTTAAAAATAATTAAGAATATAACAGGGAATCTCTTAATCACCGCTGTACAACAATTTAATAAAAAAAAAAAAAATGCTGGTATATATCTACATTGAAGTTTAAAATATAATGTTTAGAGAAAATCAAAGCTAATGGTAAAAGTATTGTATAGTTAATACTGAAAGTTGTCATTTTCGAAACATTTGAGATTAATTTGAATTGAGATTAATTTTATAAAAACACTAGCCAGCCAAGTACTGATTGCCTATGGGAATTCCTCCCAATAACCCCAATTTAGTTTATTGTGGATAAGTAACCCAAAGAAATTATAAGCGGCCACATGGCGGCAAGCATCAGATTTTATTTCATAACTTTTTCTGGCTAATCCTTTTACTTGTCATTCCCTCCCCACTCCCCCCTTCCCAACGTCTAGTTGTTTTTTCTGAGATATCAATTCGTTTGTTGTGTTTGTTTTGTTCTAAATTAGCAAGATACGGTCGAAGGACATTTTAGCGTGAATAATCCTATCCTCGCTTTAGGATCAAAATGTCGTAACCGACAAAACCGTTAGATTCACATACGAGTCTTTGTATTGAAAGCGACAATAAATATCATGATTAAATATTAAAGAGGGATCTAGGTTTGCAATCCAAATCCTTTTCGTTTCTCTCAAGTAGAAATCCTGCTTGCTTACCTCAAACAAAATTTCTTAATTAAAAAAATGTACCTCCTAGTTACTAGTTATAATAACTTAAGTACAAAAACATGCAAATATATTGTAAAAAATAAGTAATAATAAAATTAAAAACTTCCAAGTTTTTTTGTTTTTTTTGCAAAATTGTGGAATATCAGCATTACATACCAATAAATATAGAAAAATATGCTTATCAAAATAACTTTCTTTATACGTTTGAGCGATCTTTGGAGCAATCTTTGGTGTCAGGTTAGTGATCAGAAGGTGCATGGTTTAAAACCAACCAGACACCTTGAAAGCTTCATGACAGTGGCTTTCTAACTCAGAGTTGCAACACGTGTTTTCAAAGCTTTGATAAGGATACAATTTAATTGAAAAAATAAGTAAATTTTACTTTTTTCCTAATTACACTGTTTTAACAGTTTAACCCACCCTTAAATACATGAATTTTTTTTAATAAATAAAATTTGAAATCAATCGGGAAATAGATAGAGCTAATGAGAAAAAAAAATTAAAAAAAAAAAAAAAATGCTTATTGTTATTAAAAAATATAAATTTTTTTGGCATACATTTATCAGTATAAGCAAAAATATTAATACTATTCGTTACTCTTACCTTGTTTCTATCCGAAAAAAAAATTCCTGTGGATTTTTATTATTTTTTTTATATAAATTATCGTAATTCGTAACACCCACTGAACTGAAATTGTATTCAGCCAACAGCGCCTCCAATACGAAAATTTGTCAGAGATAAAGAAATAACGGTGATTTCGGTGATTTTTAAAAGATTTTTTTTGCCATGTTCTCTTGTTCAGTGTTAACAATTAAGTTGTTATTTTTCGTCTACTCACCAGGGACAACACGATGGCAAAAAAAAATCAAAAAAAAAAAAAAAAAAAAAAAAAAAAATCAGGGCTCTAGCTATAGAAGCGGAGTGGTGAGGGTTCGAAAACGGGCCTAAGTCCGGTTCACATAATATACATTTGCATGTCTACCACTTTCACATCGGACTTGGCGGCAAAACACTGCCGCGATCCTATATTGATTTATGTATGGTGTAATCAGACCCTAATAAAATAATTACATTTCAAATAATCAACTAATTGTCATCAAATTAAGAATCTTTTTTATGCAGTTATGTCAATGTGAAAGAAATTGCGAGTTTAGTTCAGAAACTAAAGAAAAAAAATTTCATGATGTACTGGCAACTCCAGTATTAATTATTTTTAAACAACTCATCAGTATTTTAGTTAAAAACAATGAAATAAAGTTTTTATCAATGTCACAGCTACAATTTCGCGTCATGCTTAACTAAAACTGCTTCCTTGGATGTGATTATGATTGTTCCAAAAGTTCAATGTATACGTAATTATGTTTAAATTATTTATTAACATGCGTAATTATATTAAATTATTTGCTAACAACAAATGCTTCCTTCGTTAGTCAAAATATAGTCATCAAGCATTTAAGATAGCTGGGATAAGTGCCTGAAACTAGCCTATTACATTCACCTTTGTAAAAGCTCAATTTAAAAAGAAATTTCACTTAAGCCATTCACCCCCCCCCCCCCCCCCCCTTCTCCTTCTCCCTAGCCATTCAATGAATCCGGAAAGTTATCTAGTTACAGTGTTCCGACTTTATAAGAATTCCCTATTAAAATAATGATGTATGATTAGCACTCAGATCTAAAAAAGCCAAAGGAGCTGGATTCGAATCCTGAATGCTGTTCGTTGGGGTTCAGAATTCATGTTAATATGTAGGCCCCACCCTGTTTACCTTTATTGAGAAAAAATTAGGTCATTCAGGATACAAACTTGCGGGAAATTTGAATGTGTTTTCATGAGTCTTATTCTGAAAGAATGGATAAATTTAATTCCTATTTGATAACAGACCAAACTATGTCGGTCAAGGAGTAAACTTATCAGAGAAAATTACTTTTTTAAGCCAAGCTAGTTGGTCCTCAGTGCGTCATGACAAGCTAACCTAAGAGTATTTTATCCATAGCGAATTTTTTTGCCAGGTCTCCCGGAGAACTTTTATTCAACCGAATTAAGGGTTCGAAATTTTCAAGACTTTCTATAGATCACTATAAAAAATCATTCAAAGATGCTTAAAAAAACTTAATTTCAGTTATTACTGTCGAAGCACCACGACTCTATTTATCTCTGAAACCTAAATTGTAAAGTTGATGTACTTACGGAAAACATCCACTTTTTCACTCCTCTCTTTTAAAATTTATTTAAATTTATTTTTAGATGACATTTCTTCCTTTTATCCTTTTTTTTTTTTTCTTTCTTTTTTCTTTTTTTTTCCCCTTTTTTTCCCTCCCCCTCCCCCCTTTTTTTTCTTCAATTGTCAGATAGCGGAATTCATTGTGTTAGAATAGGTTTTGGCTATATATTGTGCCGTATATAAATGTTAGTTCTTAAGGGTTTCATTTTTAAATTCTTTTCATTGATGTATTACTTTTATTTCTACTCAAGTTAGATGTGTGATGTATTTTGTTTTAAAAACGACAACTTTCAATATTAACTATATAAGACTTTTACCTTTAACTTTGATTTTCTCTAAGCGTGATGTTTTAAACTTCAATGTACCTTTTCTAACTAGTAGAGATTATATCAGTAATTTTTTTATGAAAATGTAGTATATAACCTATAGATTAAACGAATGTTAAAATATTGTCTGTTATTATCTTAATGAAGTTTTCAATGCCAAATCTTTCTAAATAAAAGAGGTTTTTCTCAAAAAAAAGATTTGGAAAATTGATTAAAATTTAACAGAAATATTCTTAAGATATTTTTTACCAAACTTTAACCTTAGTTAAATTTGTATATTATAACTACAATTTCATAAACAAAATTAATAGTATATCACTACTAGTTAGTTAGAAAATGTACATTGAAGTTTAAAATATCACGTTTAGAAAAAATCAAAGTTAAATGTAAAGGCTTATATAGTTAACATTAATTTTTGCTTTTTCCAAAACAAAATCTAGCATTCTTCTAATTAGAGTAGAAAGAAAACTAATACATCAATGGAAAGGCAAAAATACATAGAGTAAACTGAATTAAAAATCTCAGAATCGATTTTTTTTTTGTAGGGTACTGAGTCCTTTTAAATAACTTTAACAAAGGTCTAGGCTATTAAGTTGAATCGAATGTAGCTTTTTCTTTATATGCCTTTCTTTGTGTAAAATGCAAAGGAAATGGGACTATTTTTTTAGCACAGTTTTTGGTGCTATGAAATCTCCTGAAACCAAGATTTAACTTAATTTTATGTTAAATTTCAAATCACGGAGCACTAATTAAATTTAGCAAAGAGTGTTTATTCAGTTAATTTAAGAGTGTTCTTTTTTTTTTTTAAATACGCACGCTTTGTTAACTAACCGTTATGAAATTTGAAATCGTAAGGTTGAATCTTAACTAAACAAATCTATAAAAGCAAAAAAAAAAAAAAAAAAAAAAAATTATTTAAATTCTAAAATTTCGTGTAACCAGAATCTTAAAAGACAAAGGGGTATTGCAAGTATTTTTCTCGTAATACCAAACATTGAAAACAAGTACTGCACTCTTGTAAAAAGTTCTTGGTGCATGTTTGGGTGACATAGCTCGTAAGGGCAACTACATAATAGAAATATCATTGCTCATTCACTTAAAAAAAATTGGTACTCGAAATTCAATGCTGATTCACAAGTTATACTTCATCCCTAACCCTTTTTCAACCATAACTACAAATTTCAAAATTGGAACAAATGCTGCTGCACATAAAACATTTCCTAGCTTCTAATTTAAGCTTTCAAAAGTTCTCAAGACACGACTGATCGTCAAACATCAATTCCGAGGTGCACAAGCCGTGGCTAATCAATCGTGATTGGACGCAATCACGCAGAAATCTTCCACAAACCTCGGAGGGACGTCTGGAAATGACTTCTACTTCCAATACTCGAGCAGACGACTTTTAATATAATAATAATAATAATAATGACGAGATGTATTTCTATTCATGTAGATTGCATTGGGACTAATTCGCGATCAAGCTCAAAGATGCGTGACAGGTTAAATCTAGGAGTTAATCAGCTTAATTGCGAATGTAAAAACTCGAGTGAAATCGGCTTACGAATGCAAAAAAAAAAAGTCGAGTGTTTTAATGGACGCGAAGGAAGGGGATATTTAATCTGCGATTTTCTGACTAATTGGGTATTCGATTTTTTTGTGTGTTGTGGACGAAGTGTGATTAGAATAATTGTTGAGTGTTTCTGATTTGAATTGCCTATTTCAGAAGTCATATGTTCATGAACTATAAATGATAAGCAGTACATTTTTTTCATTAAATCGAAAGAGTATAAAAACTGTTTGGTTAGCTATTGCATTAGGTATTCTTAAATATAAGTTAGACGAAAGAAAACAACCTTTAAATAATGAATGTTTTTTTTTTGTGTGTTTTTTATAGTAATTCAAATAAGAAACTATTATCAAATGAATTATATTAATGACGAGATTTCCTTTTTAAGAGTTAATCTAGAACCTTGTGCTGTAACCTTGCTGTTGAGATAACTTGGACACTATAATTATTGCACTTTATTGCGATCATTGGTGAAATTGTCACATGTATTTTGCCAAAAATATTCACGACATAAAATAACAACTAATGTTTAGTTTAAAAAAAAAAAAAAAAAAAAAATGCGGAACAAAATTTTTCGACGATTTGTCGTTTTGAGTAAAATACTCTGATCAGTATTCAAATTGAATGATTTCTCTTCAACTCCATAACCACAAATCATGCAACACTAATCGACATCCAATTTTTTTTTTATTCTTTTTTTGTGTGTAATATTTCAATGTCAATGATAATATTTACAAACATGTATGTATTTATGAACTATTTCCGATACAGTTGCAAACACTAAACAAAATTAAGTGGAGGTGAGGTCTTATGATATATAAAGACGAACATATATACTTTTAGGATCTTGATAGTAATTTCAAAATGTGTTCAGAATTTGAAAAAAAAAAAAAAAAATACAATTCAACATGGTAGAAAATGCCAAATGAAAATTAATTAATACCACCACTTATATAAAAAGTAGTACGTATATATAAATATATATATATATATATATATATATATATATTGTTTTTAATAGTCGTATTGTCTTTATATATATATATGTAATCCATGTTGTTGACAAATAAAGCTACTGCAATTGTAACCACAAATTAATTTCGGTTTTCGGCCAAACAATTAAGGAATAATATTTCGTATTGTCTTTATAATAACATATTTTTAGTGAGAAATTATAATTATTATTTTCAAACAATTAGGATAAAAAGGCCAAAAGTTAGATTAACAGTTAAAACAAATAATTTGTAAATATTAGATTTTTTAAATAAAATGAATATTTGAATAATATAAAAGTTTAATTACTTTTATTTATACTTTTAGATTACCAGAAAAACAAATGAAATCAGAATCTATTTGCCTTCTACATCATAAAGTAACATTTTACTGAAGATTACCTGTCATAAAACGAAATCTTCATTAGCTGACAAACTATATTCTTTCTTCATGGTTCACTGGCGCCATCTGTTATGGGATAAAAGAAACGTGATCAAATTTCTAAATATTATTTTCCTCTTTTTGAATTTCCCCACGTGGGCTCTGCTAGGGATGTTCAATGGGGGTGAACTTGCACCCTTCTCTCACCCCCACCCCCTCCCAGCATATGAAAATTTATATCTGACATCCAGGCTAGCGGGGCCTTTGTCTTATGTTTAAATGTTCTTTGTAATTTGTAAACAAGTGTTGTCAAATGCCAATACCCCACTCCAAGTAACCTTACACATACGTAGTTAAGAAATGTATAGAGATGCATTTACATATAAGTGCGAAAATTGATCAAAATATAAATTCATTTATTTTTTATCTGTGTTTAGTAATACATACAAAATTGTGCGCATTGGTTCTCTTTGTACTTGAATCACAAATACCTCAACACTAGGTGTCTCGATTTGTTAATTATGGAGAAAATAAAATATATTTTAGAATGTAAGTAAATTTATAGAGTACCATTGAGAAAGGACGAGAAATATTAGCGAGCGGTCTGAAGACGTGTTCGTATTTTAAAGTTTAACATTGCTGGTTTTTTTTTTATTTTTTTTTTTTATTTTAATAATGTACTGATATAATTTAATATATTCATATCTCAATAGTTCATTGTTGAATTTTCAATGTTAAAATTTTCCTCCATACAAAGAGGAGAGAGGTGGAGAGGAGGGGGGGGGGGTTATAGGACAAAAATATAGTTTCATATAAAATCTGTCAGAGAGTTCTAATTATATCAATATGATATATTGCTATTTTATGCAGTGACAAAAAATAAGATGTTAAACATAAAATTTGTAAGTACAGTTGCTGAAAATATCTGAAGTATTTAGGAACATGTCTTCATTTCTATTTCTATTAATCGCAATAATGGATAGTTCATTTCTATATTAAAAAGGTAACTCCCCACAGCAGGAATACGGCAATATATTAAAGAGGTAAAATAAACTGAGTAGCTGAATTGAACTTGAATAAAATTCACGACAAATTTGTTAACAGTAAATATCATCTAAAAATCAGAAATCTGTCAAAAGTTTTTTTTTAAAAGGATATCAAAGAGAAAAATTTTCTGTGTTTGGCTGTTAGATAAAAATGCAATATATAGTTTAAAAATTTTTTTACGAATAAACATTCAATAAAATATTCTGTTTGATATGTTTCAATACACTTTTTATACATTTAACATCAATCTATTGCAGACAAGAGAATTTATTGGTTTCTCGAAATAACACAATAGTTCAAATCTAAAACTTCGTTACTGAGCAAAACAAAATATGTATTCCAACAAACTGAAGACAAACGATGTGTTTTGCTACAAATGTAAGGCCGCATATAATCGCCTTTGTCAGAAATATCAGGGTTGATTTATATTCTTGTAAGATTCTTCTTTGGATTGTAACAACATGGAATCCTTATGGAAAGAAACTCCGGAGCAAAATGGTTTGTTTCCAGTTTCAATGTGTACATTTCATTATATCATATTGTACCGAAGTGTAGAGAGTAGTAGACTGCAACTGCAGATCATGTTCGAGACTTCGGGTTGGATATTATTTCATTTGTTAGAGTTTTATTCATTCATTCATTTGTATTGAAACAATCGGCGACAAAAAATCACCAAAGAATTTGTGTAGCAAAAACCCCCGCAGATTCATCTATTAGTCGTTTAATTTCATAAACAAAAGTTTCATTAAAATTCATAGTGTTGTCTTTTAGTTTTGCAGAGTATTTCTTTTTGTGTTTTCATTTAGTTTTTACAGTGTTATCATTTAGATTTATACAGTGTCGTCAAGTCCTGTACAGCGTTTCCTTTAATGTGTACAGTGTTGTAGTTTCGTTCCGTTCTATGTTGTGATTTAGTTTCCCACAGTGTAGTCATTCACTTTTTTACAGTGTACTTATTTAGTTTTTACAGTGTTGTCATTTTTTTTTACAATATTGCAGTTTAATTTCGAACATCGTTGCCTTATAGTTTTATGCAATGTGGCCATTTAGTTTTCTACAGTGTTGTCACTTAATTTCTTACAGTGTTGCCATTCGTGATATTTTTAACCTTACGTGTTACTTATTTCACGTTAAATATATGCATATTTTATAAAGTGTAGTATGCTTTAAATTCTGAACTCTCATAAATATACAATTTTAAAAATAGGATACAATTATAGATGTTTTAGATAGAAAAACCAATGCACAATCTAAAATTTCAAGTTCTTACTCGTCATTTGGAAATAAGACCATTAATAAGTTCCAAATTTAGCTTTTACGAATTTTTCTCTTATACGCTTCAAGTCATTTAGATATTTAAGAAAATCTGTTTCTCAATTGTATTTCCAACACTACATTAACCGCCCTGTAAAATTAAAGGGTGGTCTAAGCCTGAAGTCTTTAACCTCTTTTCCATTACAAACTAGAATTTCGCTTCATCTACACACGAACGATATGACAAAGCTGCTTCCATAACAATCTCAAATGTTGTTAGGCCACTATCCCTCTGCATTATTCTGATTACAACACAGAACTCTTTTCTTGTTCTTCTGTCCATGTCCCTGCGTCTGCCGCTACACATTTCCCCAAGGACCACCATCAAAAGAGCTTGGCTTGCTTTGTCGTTGCTTGTGTTTCTTTCTTACTGCTTCCAGAACTACAAAATAACGCCGACCCTCCTTACCCGGCAGATTTATGTCATCTCTTAAAACATCTGGGGGAAGACGTTTTATTGCCGAAGAAAACGGATCCTGCTTTTCCACTTTTTTTTTTTTTTTTCCACCCACAACTACAAATCTTGGCTCCTTGAAATAAATGGCTGTACCGTTTGATTCCTGCTCGCAGTTCTGCATCTAATTGGGATTGATGGGTAGTTGGATATAGTTTGAATGCCGTTGTAATTATTGAGTTAATTGTAGCATGTAATGTTTACTAATGCAATGTTTTTGTTTGTGTTATATTAATTATGTTTAACGATTGTAATTTTGTAATAACTTAAAAGTGTTATCTGTCTTTTCGCAACTCGCTATTATAAAGACTTTCAACTTCTTTCTAGTGACAGCTTTAATTGGGACGAATGCATGGACGCAGGTAAAAGTATTTTCAGGAGGGAGAAGTCAGAGCCCGATTTAGAAAACTGATTACTATAGGCACAGCATAACAGAAGAGGGCCTCCTTTGATGGTAGTTGGTATTATTGATACATTAATGACAATATTGATTACCCCCTTGATGAAATTAATGTCAAGATATTAATATTTTTGACAACTAATGATCGGTAAAAATATATTATGATACTTTAGGGCATTGAACAAAAGCACTGAACCGAATATTGATAGTTACACTATGATTCAGAATTTTTCAGGAATTTTGGGGGCTCTCAACATTCGGCGGCCCTAGGCACCAGCTTTGTGGGCTTTATGGAAAATAATGGCCTATGTGTAATTGAGTTCCAAGGGGGTGCAAAATGCTTCGTTTTTATTTAATTTTTATTTTTCAATTGGATATTTCAATGAAATTTTAATTAATAATTATGCATTAAATTTATTATCTATTGAATATTTAAATGCCTGTATCATACTGCTACTTGAAGGGAATAACATAACTTTTCTTCGCAATACTTTTAGTTTTAAAAGTTTAGGGTTTACAAATGCACCTCCTGGTGGCTCCCTGGATAAATAGATTGATGACAGTGGGTATGGTAATGAGTTAATCTGTAATATAGAGATGGGACTAAAAACAGGTTCCATAATTCCTTCCCGAAATCGACACGAGGCTGAAATAAAAGGTTTTTATTGGATGGTAAGATTGCTATCAACTTGCTAATGCATTTGTCCCGCCAAGCAAATACGACTTTTGTCGGCCAGCTTTGAGCAGTGATTTTTCCTTCTAATTTATATTTTATAAAATCAACAAATTTGAGTATATTTTTGCAATGTAAGTAAATTACAAACCACATTTTCAATCTCAGTGTTAGAAATGGTTCCCATTTATGACAGACCTTTATTATATTCCTTAGGCATCTAATATTTTTTTTAACCATATTTTGTAATGCTACATTTTTTTACAAGAAATAAAAATTTTAATTTTAAATTGTACGTGTACGAGATATTATTTATCTAGAGATAAACTGCTAAAGAAGCATATATTTCAATGAGTCTCAAAGGGTTATATAACTTTGATGTTTGGATGCTGATGTAATTTTTTATGGTTAAGGATAAACGGGATTATTTTTTTATATTTAAAAGATGAAACCTTGCTAAAAACAAGAGGAAGAGTGGATGTTATATTAATTTAATATTTAACTTTTTAAGTGTTCTGTGGCCCATGATTCAATGCTTACCTTGGCAACTGCTGACAAATTGCGTTATTTAATAACCTTCCAATGATGTCAGTGTTATGCTTTGTGGTTATTTGTTGTTTAACATTGCTTTTGGAAGTTTCGTTGTTAAATTTTTGTTTTATATACTGCTAATAATATAGATTTTTTTTTTTTTTTAATCTAATGTTGTTTAATGCTTGTTTTTTATTTAATGTTGTTTAATGCATGTTTATTATTTAATGTTACTTAATGTTTGCTTATTATTTTATGATTCTTTATAATTTTTATTAACTAGTTAATATTTTTGAAAATTTAATAGTAGTAATTTTTTTTTTTATTATATTAAAATTCTCATGTCTTTTTTTAAATTTAATTATGATTATTTATAATGATTTATTTATTAATATAAAACATGTTCCTTACTTTTACATTCCTTTTTAGAGAAGTAAACTTAAAAAAATTACTTAATTGTTAATGGTAAATAGATTATAGATGAAATATATTAATATAGTATATTGATGGTGTATTTTCGGTTTCTTTTTTTCTATATTTCTATAGTATCTATATTCAATTGAAGCATGGTATAAGTATCCATGCAGTTAATCTTTATTAATAATTCGTGGTACGTAATGTCATAGATTAAATCGTAATAAGAGAGCTGCTATCAAAAGACAATTATTCTCAAAACAGAGTTACCGCCGATGGGACATTATGGAGCTCTTCATTCAGGAAACACTACATAATTAGTAAAGTACAAGGATTAAAAAAATAGAATGCTCCCAAGAAAATAGAATGAGCCAAAACTAAGGAGATAGCTAAAAATTCTGTGTATTAATAATTAAATTAACGACATAAGTCAGAGAAAACAAGTATTATATTTAAACATATATCATCAAATAGTAACATTGTTGATAGTACAAGACCTTTTATGAGTAGTTAGTGATCACCACTATTTTAATGATCACTGACTACAATTTGTTCACTTTGAGAATAGTTACAAATTTATTTATTATTATGATCATCGGCTGGTTAATTTATAAGTAAATTTTGGAGAATTTTCAAATTTTGTATAAAATTCAATACGCTTAGAGATTCTTTTAAATGGATATATTGACGTATAAATGTAGAGGTATAACTGTAAGAAATATGCATACATTTGGATTTATTCACTCGTACATACAGAAGTAAAAGGTCACACTGAATGCATACGTTTTAAAGTCGAACTTCGGATAAATTTTTAGATAGAAATACGTCAACATAACGAGAACCAAATTGAGATAAAGTCACAAAAGTAAGAGTTTCCTTCTTTGAATACGCAATTAATTTAAAATAATTGAAAAATGTGAACCATAACGAAAATTTAGTTTTTTTTTTTTATCTAAATGAAGTTTATTAAGGAAAGACAGCAAAATTGTTGTCACAAATAGTTTTCAGTCATATTTTATCAAAATGTTTCCCAATTACACCTTCTCAGATAAAACGAACAAAAGGCAGGAACGAATGCATACTTTTATTCTTTTACGAAAGGTTACAATAACAATTTATTTCTGTCACCCCTCCCCCAATGAAAAAAACAACAACAAAAAAACATCGAATCACCCCATTTTACAACGAAAGCATTCCTTTCAGTTCACTTCTCTCCCAACACATAAGGATAAATTGCGAAATTGAAACTTCTCTTGGGAGAAAGAAAGGACAGTTTCATTCCATTTTTTTCCCTTTCCTCCAAAGCTTTCCCGCGTTCTTGAACATTCTCCCACCCTTTCCACCACGTGATGTATGACGTAAACAAAAAAAGAACGAATGAGGGAACTCATAATTGCGAAGAAGAATATCCTACTTCAGTTCAGTTCATATAAAACTGTTGCTGCCATATTCCTTTAAAGAATTTTATGTCGTTAACTGTTTTTTGTTCGGTAGAAGAAAATAAGTTTTTTTTGGGAGAGAAACTCTAAAGAGGGGGCTGGAGGTGCTTTGTTTTTGCTTGGCGAGCCGGGAATATTCGAGATTTTTCCTCTAAAAAGTAATATCAAACAGGGGAAAAAATCTTCTTTTTTAGGCAGAAATCCTTTGTTTCTTAATGATTTATCGAGACTGTTCCCCAAGATTCGTTTTTTTTTAATACCAAGAGTACAAAGTGATTTAGTAAAAAAGAAACAACAACTTTCTCTTAACGTTTTGTAGTCAGAAAAGGGGAAAAGTTAATACCTGCCTTTATTTTGCACGAGCGCAAGTAGTTAGAAATTGGGCATCCTGAGCCAGGGCGGTATGCGGTATGGTATGGTATGGTATGGTATGGGGGCGTGACCGGAAGGGGGCGTGACCGGATATGACGTCACAGGAAGTGATATCACCGGATATGACGTCACCGGAAGTCACGTGACCGGAAGTGGAGTTGAGTTGTTCCCCTCCTGCTGTTGTTTTAGTTTCATTATAAGCTGTTTGTGTATGACGTCACAGTAGGTATGACGTCATAATGTGTTTTATATTAAAGTTTTGAGTGATGGCAACACTTTTTTTAGTTTCGATTTACCTTTCAGATGGAGTTGAGTTGTTCTAGGGCTGCTTCTAAACGAATAAGTTAGAGTGATAGATATTTTTACTAATGACGTCACAGTAGATATGACGTCATAATTTGTTTTATATCAAAGTTTTGAGCGGTGGCAACACTTTTTAGTGTCGATTTACATTTAAGATGGAGCTGAATTGTTCTAGGGCTGCTTCTAAACGAATAAGTTAGAGTGATAGGTATTTTTACTAATGACGTCACAGTGGGTATGACGTCATTCTATGTTAAGATTTACGTTTTAAGTGGTGATAACATTGGATATATACCAAATTTAGTTTTCAGGTGTTGGCAACGAGTTCTGATCGGTCAGCTAAATGCTCGCTTGTGACTGATAAGTTTTAAACATGTGACCAAAAGTTAACTCCTGATTGACTGTTTGATTTTCTAGCGAGTTACTTACATATCCTTTAATCAAGTTAAAATACCTGCAACAAAGTTACACAAATAAAAAAAAAAAATAAAAAAAAAAAAAAAACATTTAAATTTGAAAAGTTAATAAAAGTGAAGGCCATTTGCTAAGGGTCAAAAAGAACCCTAACCCCGAGCTACACGTGACATTTCAATATTTTACCAAACAATTGTTAAAATATCGACTATCGGACGTTGCCTTCATGGTAACTCATCTACCCACCCCCCTTCCCTAACTAATTTTGAATAAGTTAAGACTTTAGAATTACAATTAATAAATTTTGAAAAATTATTTATTAAAGGTGAGGACCCACCTCCAGCCCGATACCTCTTTTAGGAAGAATTGATACCGCCTCACTCCACCCTAACAAAAAAAATCTTATTCCACAGAACGTATAGTTCTTTGAAACTTGAGGTCACTAATCAACCATCCGATGATATCCTTTAAGAAGATATCTTCACCTCTTAACAATTTTAAAATTTTAGTCTAAAAGATTAATGTTGGACATAAACTATTTCTAGAATAGAGTTACATTAAAAATTAAATTTAAGAGTGTCCAGTTTTTTTTGAAGAAGACTTGGGGGAACGTATATTTCCCAAAATTAAATTTAATGGTCACTAACAAAATCCTGAAAATATACTAATTTTAGTTTTTATAAAAATTAAGTTAATGTAATATTTTAGTAAAAATAATGACTATAGTTAATGAATTGCGAAAAATTAAGTTAGAAGAATTAAATTTAAGGAATTTTGTAGTGACCATACGCATAACTAGTTATACCATCCTCCAGCAGATACCGCTTGTCGTCATAGGCCGACAAGGCTCTCTTGGTTTGTTGGAGTGAGAAGATGTTTAAAAATTCACTTACCGAATAATCGAAACGAAATCTGCGAAGCTAAAATAACTGTGAATAACTACACAAGTACGAACAAAATCGCGATGAGAAAAAAACACGAAGTATTAAACACGTCTTTCACACTCAGGTATCTACGTAGAAATGGCGAGACGGCAACCGGTAGCGTCTATATATGAAGGGTGATCACGTGACTTCACCGACCAATCAGGTTTCACGGTAGAGGGTGCTACTGACTATCGACCCGTCAGAAGGGAGGGGAGCGAGACTAGGGATGTTTCAACACGCTTCAACGCGTTTGCGAGTTGAGTTGTTGTGTAACGATCTTGCTTGAAACAGTTAAAGTGATAGATAATT
Source organism: Linyphia triangularis (assembly GCA_963978545.1). Taxonomy (NCBI): domain Eukaryota; kingdom Metazoa; phylum Arthropoda; class Arachnida; order Araneae; family Linyphiidae; genus Linyphia; species Linyphia triangularis. The sequence continues at coordinate 37,202,051 of OZ021730.1, forward strand.
TGTTCGTGACGTCATAGTGTAGCGAATGGGTTTTTAGCGTAGACAGTTGTTGCAATTGGAGTAATTATGAAATTTATTAAATATAAAGATAATATTTAGTAATAATTATCAGATTTTATTATTATTATTATAAAAAAATAAACTTATAAAAAAAGTGAACGTGAAAATTTACTTTACGAATAAAAATCATGTCTTTAAAATGTGTACGAATATCACTAAATAAGAGAAAAAAGTAACATACTTAAACTCTTTAAAATAAATAACTTTAACATTAACGTAAAAAAAATTACTTTTCACATAAAAATCACTTTAAAATGAGTAAAAATATCGCTAAATAAGAGAAAAAAAGTAACTTACTTAAAATTTCTAAGATAAATATTTAACCTTTACTCGAAAATTCCCTTCATATATAAAAATCACGACTTTAAAATATGACATGCAAGAGAAAAGTAACGTACTTAAACTTTCTACGACAAATAACTTTAACATTAACGTAACATTTTACTTTACACATAAAAATCCCGACTTTAAAATATGTAGAAATATCGCTAAATAAAAGAAAAAAAGTAACACACTTAAACTTTGTACGACAAATAACTTTGACATTAACGTAAAAAATGTTCTTCACATATAAAAATCACGACTTTAAATTTGAAATGTAGGATGAAAGTATAACATACCTATAATTTCTACGACAAAGAATTCAAACATTGCCGTTCATGTCTTTAAAATGTATAATGACAACTCTAACTTTTAGAAAAAAGAAACACTAAAAATTTACAAGGCAAAGAATTTAAAATTGAACGTTAAAATTAACTTTACATGTACTATCATACTCTTATATCAACGATAAATAAGATAAAAAAAAGAAACTCTAAATATTTATAAGGCAAAGAATTCAAATAATACGCGAAAATTTACCTCACATATAAAAATTATGTCTTTCAAATGTGTAAGAATAACGCTAAATTAGAGAAAAAGAAATATTAAAAATTTATAAGGTAAGGAATTGAAACAATACGCGAAAATTTATTTCACACATAACATTTTTATCTTTAAAATGTGTAAGAATAATGCTAAATTAGAGAAGAAGAAAAAAATAACATACTTAAACTTTCTTCGACAACAATTTAAACAATACGCGAAAATTTCATACACAATTATTTTCTTAGGTTAATGTTAAATAATGGGAAATTTAACAGAATAAAAATTTCAAAGATAAAGAATTTTAACCTTTACACGAAAATTTATTTCATATATAAATATCATGTCTTTAAACTTTAACGTGACAATTTACTTCTCATATACAATTAAACTCTTAGGTTAATGTTAAATAAAAGAAAAAGTAACATACTCAAAAATTTCTAAGATAAGCATAACGTAAAAATTTCATATCATGTGTTTAAAATGAAACATATAAGAGAAAAAAAATAACATACTTGAACTTTCTATAGCAAAGAATTTAAGCGTTAGCGTAAAAATTTACTTTACATATAAAATTCACGTCTTTAAACGGGGTGATAAGCATGTGACGGTAATTAGCCAATCAGGTTAGCGGTAGGTGATACGCCACTTGCCGGCATTTTTTAGACCGGAGGATGAGTCACGCTAAAACTTGTTCAAACAGGTCGGGAGACTTGTACAGCAAGAACAACAGCATCGACGCGCAAGCAGCGGGTGATGCTGCGGTGTGTCAGCAGGTCTTCGAGATTATCGTTTTCCTACTTTTCCTTTTTCATAATGAAATGTTTGTGAAAACTTGGAATGAATGAAGTGGATTTCAAAGACACATTAGTAAGTGAAGGTAGAATTCGCATGGACTTTCTTCCAAAAAGCATGATTCACTTGGAGAATTTAAGATCATTTCTACTTGAAAACTTTTCTATTGTCTAAAACATTGAATATTGTTCAAACTCAGTGAGATTATATGCTACAATACAGGTAAAACTTAACAAAATTGTTACATAGAAGAAAAATAGTAAGAGATTTAAAATAAATACTAGTTATAGATACTCCAAGGAAAAAAATTCACCTCTACTTTTCAATCGGAAAATCAATGCAAGTTGGAAATTTCTGTTACTTCAAGAAAGACTTAGACAATTTACTTTGTAATAATATACGTTAAGGTGTCGTATTAACTCGTGCAATACATGCTGACTAAGGTTTATTTTACTTATCTAAGAAAGGTGAATTGGGGGAAAATATTAAATAAATTGTAGATATTAAATACATTGTAGATATGCATTTAAGTTTTGAAAATCACCTGCAAGACTTTTAAAACATCTTAAGAAAAATTGAAAGAAACTTGCGAATTATATGTAAACTATATAACTTTTTATACTCTGAAAGGAAATCACAAGTAATTTAGTTAACTTTTTTCATGGTAACACTCATATTCAACGACATGTTTTTAAAATTTAACCTTCTTTACATGATAATAGTTATAAATTTTTTCAATCTCAGATGCGATATACTATTATTTCTAACATATATGTTACGAATTGTGTAAAGTTTTTAAAACTGTATATGCAAATCACCAATCAGAAACATAAAAATCTAACATAAATCAAACAAACTAAAATAATAAGATATTTTCCTTAGTTGAAATAGTTAACTACTCATGTGATGGAATATACTTAGAAAATTTAAATACTGAAAAAAGTTTGCTAGGCAAACTTAAAGAATATTTTTTTTTTCTTGTGAAAAACTAGCATAAATTTGGAAAATGTAGAGTTTGTTACTACGTAAAATTGAACATCATCTGGACAAACTAAATTATACATGAATTTTTTTTTTATTTGAGAGGTGCTGACAATATATCATTAATATAGAGATTTTTAACTTCCACCCATAATTTCTAAATAACTTATACATAAATTTCAGAAAAACTGAAACGGAATGTGTTTTACAAGAGGCTTATTTTGTAAGATGAATATTCAATATTAATATAACTGAGCAAAGTTCATTCCGGAAAAAACTTGTAAAAGATACTTATATTTTGAAAATAGTTTGAAATATCCTTTTAAATTTATGAATGTTCGCTTTCGAAATACACAAATAAAACTGATATTACTCATGATAATTAACACATACATAACATTAGTCAAACAAAGTGAAATTTTTATTGCTAGTGACCGATAACTTTTCAGTGAAGCAGAACTTACATAGGAAATTTGTGCAAACTTTTTCAACTTTTAAACCAAGTATCATGTAAAATTATAAATTACGATAGGAAATAGCATACTTCAGAATCGGAACAAGTCTTGTAGTTAAGCTAAATGTATTTCTCAAGGAATTGAAAGCATACCAGAGAAGTCCTTATCATTTCGCATCTTTTCTCATGTTGCAAGAAGACATACTTTGTAAAAGATCGTCTTAGCACTTAACAAAAATCAGTAAAAATAAATATATTTTCTATGGCAAAGATAAAACTTCACAACTTAATTACTTAAATTTAGCTAAGTTGCATATGGTTTATTCACATAACTCGCATGTGCTTTGAATGTTGAAATATATTTCTTAGTTGAAATCAAACTCATCGAAAATAAATGCTATCTACATTTTCAAGTCGGAAATTACTATTAAATAAACTTTACATGTAAGATATTATCATGTTAAAAAGAAAAATCTACAAAAATGTAAATGATAATTTTACTGTTGATACATAAAAGATGAATAATTTATGATTTTATTCCAGGCAAACGTTTTATTGTCTAACAGAGAATTTAAACTTTAACAGAAAAACGAAAAAATACAATTTTTATATCCTATCATGCTTGTCGAAAATTGAATTTATTAGCTGTTGTAATAGATTTTTATTGTCCAAATTTCTATAGTTCTTCTCAGTGCAATAATATTAAGTTCATGTGTAATGAGTAGGTTTTTTTTTTTTGTTGAATCTTATAAATTTAATGAAAATATTATGACCTAAGAGATTGAGTGAACTGAATAAATCAATGACGTAAATTTAAACAGTGACTTGAACTGATACATACTATAACTGTAAAGAAGTATGACAAAGTGATAGATGAAGTGAAAATAGAAGTTGAGTGAAATGTGTTGAAAAAAGTTGAAGACGACAAAAAATTCATAAATGAGAATTATCATTGACTTATATTAACTTCGTTTTTCTTGCTTATGACAAGAAAATACACTCTTGTTTATTAAGAACCAACTTGATATCTTATCATAGAATGACAATGATGAAATATCTATACATTAAAAAAAAAATACCAAACTTAGACATAGCAAATTTCTTGAAATTCATGTATAATGTGAGAAGTTTTACTGGAAATATAGAAGATACAACATTGAAAGATGTGAATGTTTCGAAGTACTTTATCAGAAATAAAAAAATAAAAAAATGCGCTGAGGTCCGCTATAAAATTTTTTAGGAGAAAGTTTAAACAAAATTTAAAATCAAACATGCTTTTAAGTGGGAACACATATATTAAAACTATAGCACATTTAACAATTTATATTATGTCATCTCAGTTGGTATCAAACTGAATAATATGAAAAACAACCACAAACTGAATAAACATGAAAATTATCAATATATGTGGAAAAGTTTCCTTTTTTCACATATAAAAAAAAAAAATAACACATTGACATACGTTAAGATCACGAAACATGCGTAATCATATGCCGTCATAACTTAATACTAGTTCTTCGTATAAATCGATAACTTATACACTAGTTCTTCATCAATTAATCTTCTAAGTAAATCTTTCAAAGGTAAAAAACATACCTATAGCTTTGCATTTGTAACAAGTTAAATTGTACATGTTTCTCGTGAAATTAAAATTTTATATGTTTTTCATGAAAATATATAAAATTTTGTAACTTTCACATGAAACATGTACTAACTTGTTACAAATGCAAAGCTATAGGTATGTTTTTTACCTTTGAAAGATTTACTTAGAAGATTAATTGATGAAGAACTAGTGTATAAGTTATGATTACGAAGAACTAGTATTAAGTTATGACGGCATATGATTACGCATGTTTCGTGATCTTAACGTATGTCAATGTGTTATTTTTTTTTTTTATATGTGAAAAAAGGAAACTTTTCCACATATATTGATAATTTTCATGTTTATTCAGTTTGTGGTTGTTTTTCATATTATTCAGTTTGATACCAACTGAGATGACATAATATAAATTGTTAAATGTGCTATAGTTTTAATATATGTGTTCCCACTTAAAAGCATGTTTGATTTTAAATTTTGTTTAAACTTTCTCCTAAAAAATTTTATAGCGGACCTCAGCGCATTTTTTTATTTTTTTATTTCTGATAAAGTACTTCGAAACATTCACATCTTTCAATGTTGTATCTTCTATATTTCCAGTAAAACTTCTCACATTATACATGAATTTCAAGAAATTTGCTATGTCTAAGTTTGGTATTTTTTTTTTAATGTATAGATATTTCATCATTGTCATTCTATGATAAGATATCAAGTTGGTTCTTAATAAACAAGAGTGTATTTTCTTGTCATAAGCAAGAAAAACGAAGTTAATATAAGTCAATGATAATTCTCATTTATGAATTTTTTGTCGTCTTCAACTTTTTTCAACACATTTCACTCAACTTCTATTTTCACTTCATCTATCACTTTGTCATACTTCTTTACAGTTATAGTATGTATCAGTTCAAGTCACTGTTTAAATTTACGTCATTGATTTATTCAGTTCACTCAATCTCTTAGGTCATAATATTTTCATTAAATTTATAAGATTCAACAAAAAAAAAAAACCTACTCATTACACATGAACTTAATATTATTGCACTGAGAAGAACTATAGAAATTTGGACAATAAAAATCTATTACAACAGCTAATAAATTCAATTTTCGACAAGCATGATAGGATATAAAAATTGTATTTTTTCGTTTTTCTGTTAAAGTTTAAATTCTCTGTTAGACAATAAAACGTTTGCCTAGAATAAAATCATAAATTATTCATCTTTTATGTATCAACAGTAAAATTATCATTTACATTTTTGTAGATTTTTCTTTTTAACATGATAATATCTTACATGTAAAGTTTATTTAATAGTAATTTCCGACTTGAAAATGTAGATAGCATTTATTTTCGATGAGTTTGATTTCAACTAAGAAATATATTTCAACATTCAAAGCACATGCGAGTTATGTGAATAAACCATATGCAACTTAGCTAAATTTAAGTAATTAAGTTGTGAAGTTTTATCTTTGCCATAGAAAATATATTTATTTTTACTGATTTTTGTTAAGTGCTAAGACGATCTTTTACAAAGTATGTCTTCTTGCAACATGAGAAAAGATGCGAAATGATAAGGACTTCTCTGGTATGCTTTCAATTCCTTGAGAAATACATTTAGCTTAACTACAAGACTTGTTCCGATTCTGAAGTATGCTATTTCCTATCGTAATTTATAATTTTACATGATACTTGGTTTAAAAGTTGAAAAAGTTTGCACAAATTTCCTATGTAAGTTCTGCTTCACTGAAAAGTTATCGGTCACTAGCAATAAAAATTTCACTTTGTTTGACTAATGTTATGTATGTGTTAATTATCATGAGTAATATCAGTTTTATTTGTGTATTTCGAAAGCGAACATTCATAAATTTAAAAGGATATTTCAAACTATTTTCAAAATATAAGTATCTTTTACAAGTTTTTTCCGGAATGAACTTTGCTCAGTTATATTAATATTGAATATTCATCTTACAAAATAAGCCTCTTGTAAAACACATTCCGTTTCAGTTTTTCTGAAATTTATGTATAAGTTATTTAGAAATTATGGGTGGAAGTTAAAAATCTCTATATTAATGATATATTGTCAGCACCTCTCAAATAAAAAAAAAATTCATGTATAATTTAGTTTGTCCAGATGATGTTCAATTTTACGTAGTAACAAACTCTACATTTTCCAAATTTATGCTAGTTTTTCACAAGAAAAAAAAAATATTCTTTAAGTTTGCCTAGCAAACTTTTTTCAGTATTTAAATTTTCTAAGTATATTCCATCACATGAGTAGTTAACTATTTCCACTAAGGAAAATATCTTATTATTTTAGTTTGTTTGATTTATGTTAGATTTTTATGTTTCTGATTGGTGATTTGCATATACAGTTTTAAAAACTTTACACAATTCGTAACATATATGTTAGAAATAATAGTATATCGCATCTGAGATTGAAAAAATTTATAACTATTATCATGTAAAGAAGGTTAAATTTTAAAAACATGTCGTTGAATATGAGTGTTACCATGAAAAAAGTTAACTAAATTACTTGTGATTTCCTTTCAGAGTATAAAAAGTTATATAGTTTACATATAATTCGCAAGTTTCTTTCAATTTTTCTTAAGATGTTTTAAAAGTCTTGCAGGTGATTTTCAAAACTTAAATGCATATCTACAATGTATTTAATATCTACAATTTATTTAATATTTTCCCCCAATTCACCTTTCTTAGATAAGTAAAATAAACCTTAGTCAGCATGTATTGCACGAGTTAATACGACACCTTAACGTATATTATTACAAAGTAAATTGTCTAAGTCTTTCTTGAAGTAACAGAAATTTCCAACTTGCATTGATTTTCCGATTGAAAAGTAGAGGTGAATTTTTTTCCTTGGAGTATCTATAACTAGTATTTATTTTAAATCTCTTACTATTTTTCTTCTATGTAACAATTTTGTTAAGTTTTACCTGTATTGTAGCATATAATCTCACTGAGTTTGAACAATATTCAATGTTTTAGACAATAGAAAAGTTTTCAAGTAGAAATGATCTTAAATTCTCCAAGTGAATCATGCTTTTTGGAAGAAAGTCCATGCGAATTCTACCTTCACTTACTAATGTGTCTTTGAAATCCACTTCATTCATTCCAAGTTTTCACAAACATTTCATTATGAAAAAGGAAAAGTAGGAAAACGATAATCTCGAAGACCTGCTGACACACCGCAGCATCACCCGCTGCTTGCGCGTCGATGCTGTTGTTCTTGCTGTACAAGTCTCCCGACCTGTTTGAACAAGTTTTAGCGTGACTCATCCTCCGGTCTAAAAAATGCCGGCAAGTGGCGTATCACCTACCGCTAACCTGATTGGCTAATTACCGTCACATGCTTATCACCCCGTTTAAAGACGTGAATTTTATATGTAAAGTAAATTTTTACGCTAACGCTTAAATTCTTTGCTATAGAAAGTTCAAGTATGTTATTTTTTTTCTCTTATATGTTTCATTTTAAACACATGATATGAAATTTTTACGTTATGCTTATCTTAGAAATTTTTGAGTATGTTACTTTTTCTTTTATTTAACATTAACCTAAGAGTTTAATTGTATATGAGAAGTAAATTGTCACGTTAAAGTTTAAAGACATGATATTTATATATGAAATAAATTTTCGTGTAAAGGTTAAAATTCTTTATCTTTGAAATTTTTATTCTGTTAAATTTCCCATTATTTAACATTAACCTAAGAAAATAATTGTGTATGAAATTTTCGCGTATTGTTTAAATTGTTGTCGAAGAAAGTTTAAGTATGTTATTTTTTTCTTCTTCTCTAATTTAGCATTATTCTTACACATTTTAAAGATAAAAATGTTATGTGTGAAATAAATTTTCGCGTATTGTTTCAATTCCTTACCTTATAAATTTTTAATATTTCTTTTTCTCTAATTTAGCGTTATTCTTACACATTTGAAAGACATAATTTTTATATGTGAGGTAAATTTTCGCGTATTATTTGAATTCTTTGCCTTATAAATATTTAGAGTTTCTTTTTTTTATCTTATTTATCGTTGATATAAGAGTATGATAGTACATGTAAAGTTAATTTTAACGTTCAATTTTAAATTCTTTGCCTTGTAAATTTTTAGTGTTTCTTTTTTCTAAAAGTTAGAGTTGTCATTATACATTTTAAAGACATGAACGGCAATGTTTGAATTCTTTGTCGTAGAAATTATAGGTATGTTATACTTTCATCCTACATTTCAAATTTAAAGTCGTGATTTTTATATGTGAAGAACATTTTTTACGTTAATGTCAAAGTTATTTGTCGTACAAAGTTTAAGTGTGTTACTTTTTTTCTTTTATTTAGCGATATTTCTACATATTTTAAAGTCGGGATTTTTATGTGTAAAGTAAAATGTTACGTTAATGTTAAAGTTATTTGTCGTAGAAAGTTTAAGTACGTTACTTTTCTCTTGCATGTCATATTTTAAAGTCGTGATTTTTATATATGAAGGGAATTTTCGAGTAAAGGTTAAATATTTATCTTAGAAATTTTAAGTAAGTTACTTTTTTTCTCTTATTTAGCGATATTTTTACTCATTTTAAAGTGATTTTTATGTGAAAAGTAATTTTTTTTACGTTAATGTTAAAGTTATTTATTTTAAAGAGTTTAAGTATGTTACTTTTTTCTCTTATTTAGTGATATTCGTACACATTTTAAAGACATGATTTTTATTCGTAAAGTAAATTTTCACGTTCACTTTTTTTATAAGTTTATTTTTTTATAATAATAATAATAAAATCTGATAATTATTACTAAATATTATCTTTATATTTAATAAATTTCATAATTACTCCAATTGCAACAACTGTCTACGCTAAAAACCCATTCGCTACACTATGACGTCACGAACAAATTATCTATCACTTTAACTGTTTCAAGCAAGATCGTTACACAACAACTCAACTCGCAAACGCGTTGAAGCGTGTTGAAACATCCCTAGTCTCGCTCCCCTCCCTTCTGACGGGTCGATAGTCAGTAGCACCCTCTACCGTGAAACCTGATTGGTCGGTGAAGTCACGTGATCACCCTTCATATATAGACGCTACCGGTTGCCGTCTCGCCATTTCTACGTAGATACCTGAGTGTGAAAGACGTGTTTAATACTTCGTGTTTTTTTCTCATCGCGATTTTGTTCGTACTTGTGTAGTTATTCACAGTTATTTTAGCTTCGCAGATTTCGTTTCGATTATTCGGTAAGTGAATTTTTAAACATCTTCTCACTCCAACAAACCAAGAGAGCCTTGTCGGCCTATGACGACAAGCGGTATCTGCTGGAGGATGGTATAACTAGTTATGCGTATGGTCACTACAAAATTCCTTAAATTTAATTCTTCTAACTTAATTTTTCGCAATTCATTAACTATAGTCATTATTTTTACTAAAATATTACATTAACTTAATTTTTATAAAAACTAAAATTAGTATATTTTCAGGATTTTGTTAGTGACCATTAAATTTAATTTTGGGAAATATACGTTCCCCCAAGTCTTCTTCAAAAAAAACTGGACACTCTTAAATTTAATTTTTAATGTAACTCTATTCTAGAAATAGTTTATGTCCAACATTAATCTTTTAGACTAAAATTTTAAAATTGTTAAGAGGTGAAGATATCTTCTTAAAGGATATCATCGGATGGTTGATTAGTGACCTCAAGTTTCAAAGAACTATACGTTCTGTGGAATAAGATTTTTTTTGTTAGGGTGGAGTGAGGCGGTATCAATTCTTCCTAAAAGAGGTATCGGGCTGGAGGTGGGTCCTCACCTTTAATAAATAATTTTTCAAAATTTATTAATTGTAATTCTAAAGTCTTAACTTATTCAAAATTAGTTAGGGAAGGGGGGTGGGTAGATGAGTTACCATGAAGGCAACGTCCGATAGTCGATATTTTAACAATTGTTTGGTAAAATATTGAAATGTCACGTGTAGCTCGGGGTTAGGGTTCTTTTTGACCCTTAGCAAATGGCCTTCACTTTTATTAACTTTTCAAATTTAAATGTTTTTTTTTTTTTTTTTTTTTTTTTTTTTTTTTATTTTTATTTGTGTAACTTTGTTGCAGGTATTTTAACTTGATTAAAGGATATGTAAGTAACTCGCTAGAAAACCAAACAGTCAATCAGGAGTTAACTTTTGGTCACATGTTTAAAACTTATCAGTCACAAGCGAGCATTTAGCTGACCGATCAGAACTCGTTGCCAACACCTGAAAACTAAATTTGGTATATATCCAATGTTATCACCACTTAAAACGTAAATCTTAACATAGAATGACGTCATACCCACTGTGACGTCATTAGTAAAAATACCTATCACTCTAACTTATTCGTTTAGAAGCAGCCCTAGAACAATTCAGCTCCATCTTAAATGTAAATCGACACTAAAAAGTGTTGCCACCGCTCAAAACTTTGATATAAAACAAATTATGACGTCATATCTACTGTGACGTCATTAGTAAAAATATCTATCACTCTAACTTATTCGTTTAGAAGCAGCCCTAGAACAACTCAACTCCATCTGAAAGGTAAATCGAAACTAAAAAAAGTGTTGCCATCACTCAAAACTTTAATATAAAACACATTATGACGTCATACCTACTGTGACGTCATACACAAACAGCTTATAATGAAACTAAAACAACAGCAGGAGGGGAACAACTCAACTCCACTTCCGGTCACGTGACTTCCGGTGACGTCATATCCGGTGATATCACTTCCTGTGACGTCATATCCGGTCACGCCCCCTTCCGGTCACGCCCCCATACCATACCATACCATACCATACCGCATACCGCCCTGGCTCAGGATGCCCAATTTCTAACTACTAGCGCAGTGCAATATGCTTTCATCCACCTTCCTTCATAACATGGCTTTGCATCATTTCTTACTCTTAGCCTTAAATTAAGGCAGAAGTTTTGTAGCTCCAGGCACTTATAGTTCTTCTATTGCTTGCAAATTCTAGAAAAGAAAGGCTTTAAACCTAAAATGCACTTCTGTATTGTTACAGATCATTGGTACACATAACTTTGAAATATTCAGTTCACTAAACTTTCATAGTTGCGGTGTACTTTAAATTATTTTTAGAGTACATAGAAAAAAAAAAGTCAAATGTTACTAAATTTAACTGCTAACTTTTGTAAGGATTTGATTTGACATTTAAATTTTTCTTCACATCAGAGGCTTTAATAACTGAAAAGCTTGGAATTAATTAATGTGGTACTGAGTTTATTAAAGTTTGTGAATAATGGATAAATTAAATTCAGCAATGACTTTTGACAATATAAAACTGGTTTCACTGTTGAATTCTACACACCGTGAATTTCAAATGATATCATACCAAATTGTTTGCACTCTTGAATTATACTCATTTCGAAAAATAAATGATATTACAATTAGTATGATAATCGGGCGATTTTTTTTAAAGATGGAGCTGTTTTTTAAGCTATACACTTTAACAATTGACAATTATAAACGAGACACATTGGTAAAAGCAGCTTTATAAGACCTAAAATATAGCAGTCGGTACACTATTTACAATCGCATAAAATGGTGTATCAAATATAAAAATACATCAACTCACAAGTTTCACAAAAGCTAAAAACCAGTGTTATTCTAACAAACCAAAATTCCCTTTACATTTCTTTCACCGTAAGCCACCCATTATTAATTATTCAGTCGCATCATTGAAAAGGTAACAACATTTTCTTAATAAATATCCCCCTCGCCTTTGTAAGCAGAGTATCATTATTATCTTTATTGTTAGTACCTCGCGCTTGCTACAGTGAGGTAACACGCTACATTGATGGCAGCAATTGCAATTCAAATGCAGGAGTATCAGAAACAGCTGCGTAAACAGGAGCAAATATCCCGGGCAATTCGTCGTTTTTTATTGGATCTGTTGTCTTTAGCCGCAGGCTGTTGAAGCTGTTATGGTTGAGAGGGACTGAAATGGTTGTGGGTGTAATGCAGGATAGGGCGTCGTTATGAATCTTTATTGCACAGGGATTATTTTGGGATTTGTTGTCGTTGTGTGGTGGGAATGCAAAAGCGTAGAAGTGCAGTTAGTGCTTAATTTTAGTTCTTTAGATGTGCTGAGAGCAATGCTGGAACCTATAAGTTTTCATGTGTGTTTACTGAGTAGGAATAAGTTCCGAAAGAGAGAAGCAATACAGGTCTTAATCCTTAAGTCCTTAAGGATACACAGTCTATAAGTGCTACTAAAATTGGATATTTTTAACAATAATTTTAGGATGACACTAGTAACTGCACTTCAGAAGATAATTGGTTCAGAATTCAGTTTTTAGTGGGAAATATTGCTTTTGTACTTATAGTACATATTTTTCTCGTTACTTAAAAAGTCAGATATCACAAATAAAAAAATAAAAAATAATAAAAAAAAAAAAAAAATAATAATAATAATAATAATAAATACTGTCTGTATCGTAAGTAGACAATAATTTTTTGAATTTATTAAAGCTGACTGAATAAATAAGTTCAATAATTTAAACGATCATCTGAACATGAACTAGATGATGTAAACACATATATTAAAAAAAAAAACTTAGAGCTATTTTTTTTTTTTTTTTTAGAAAATTCATGTCTTTGCTATTTGATTTACAGCTCTAATCAGAGCAATGCAATAGGTATATGTTGGATACATATCCCATTTAAATGTAACACTTCACACTAAATTGATCTATCTCGTGGTAAATACTTCTCAACTACTTCTAGTTAAAAGGAATTTCTGAAAGTAAGAACGATTGTACTATTATTTTTGCAATTCCAAAACTATTACCCATTTTTGTTCTATAGCTTATCCCCTGCTTCCTCATTAAATATCTCCACTTGGGTTGGTTGGTTGTTTTCAGATTATCTGGCGCCGTCAGCAACACGAGGGCTATAATGAGCCGAAACATTCGTCATTAGATAAGCCAACATACATTTACAAACACCCATGCCTATCACGGGACTCGAACCCGCAACCTCGCAGTCTAGAAGCTAGCACGCTAACCACTATACCGTTATCTCCACTTGGGATTCGCTGTTTACATGCAAATTCCAATTATTATTACTTTAATTAAAAAAAAAAAAAATTAAAAAAAATGAACGTCAGCTCAGTGAAAAAGTCATTTTTGTTGCAAATTATGCACTAATTTCTAGAAACACCTTTTTACTATACAAACTAAACAAATATAAACTAACTGTCAATATTAGTGTAATATTCTACACAAACTATATATTTTTTTTGGATAAAATAATAATTTATTTCCAATAAAAATTGCCCCAATGAACGATGCAACAATCAGGGTAAGAAACTGAAACAAAGTGGCAATGCATTATGTCACAAATACCAAATATTATGCATTAATGCTACAGAAAATGCAACACACTCAACCTAATCCAATAAAGCCCTGAGCTGTTTACTGGGCTGTGTACGTCCCCTCGATGCCAAATGAAACAAATATGAACTTTCTCACGCATGCTTGCTCCAGAGCATCCACCATAATTCAAAGCATTGCTCATTTGGGAATTCCTTCCCTGTACCCCCAACACATGTTGGACGTGTTTCCGAGGGTATGCCTTCATTAGATTTCACCAAAGACGTCTCCAGGGAGGACATAGAAGTAGCAAGAAAAAAGAAACACCCCTCTTTGCCTCTCTGGAGGTGATACGTGATTCTGCCTGAAGATTCTGCTGGTGAGAGGGGGCGACAGCCCATCTAGATCTTCTGCTACTTCTGGAGACTTGTTGTCGCCGTGGGGTGCGACATAGGATTGACTTCTATACATCCCTCGCCATTAGTTGCGAAGCCGATTAGCAAAAGTGTAAACAGGGTAAAAAAATAATTATGGTCTATTTCCGTAACTACTCTGAAACGTTGTACGATTTCTGTACCTGTCAATAAAAAATTAATCTACTATTGCAAATTTCTGACATAAACATCCGTAGATAATTATTTGTTCTTTATACATTTGCTTTTATGGTGCTTTTAAGTTATGGCACCACCACTTTGATAATTTTTCAGTTAAAGGATAATTTGGTTTATTATGTTTATCTTTATGATTTCAAAGCAAGTGATGAAATTGCTATTTCGGATATCCGTGCTCTTTGGTGCCATCTAGCACCTTGGAAAATTAAGGCTTAGTGGCAGTTCTCTAAAGAAAAAATCTCCATTTTTATTAAATTTTTAAACCAAATTTAGCTATCAATTCTTACATTTTTTTTGCATACGAATATCTTAAGTAAAACTTTTTATATGAAAAATATCTAGGTTTGACGAGATTTTTAGGATCAATCACCTTCAGATCCTCTCGAGTAATGCATCTCCTCATCTTTATCATGCCAAAAAAAAAAAAAAAAAATTGCTTTTCCAGAAATTTAATTTAAATAATTGTTATTACTTAATTGAAAAGAAAAATATATTGACAAATATTTTTAAGATATTTATTTTTAAAAAGAATATTAAAGTCGGACAAATTCCCAATGTCTAAAAAAGCAATGTAAAAAAAAGTCACTAAAGTTTTGGATGTACGGAATAATGATAAACAAGTTCTGCATAGAGTTTGTTGGTGGAGGTTTAAAGATGAGAGTTGTATTTCAAAATCTTAATGCAGGAAAATTGCCAATGAATTGAAAATCATAGACTGAGTGTTCTGTACTGGTTCTGATAAGTTCCATTTCGTTAATTGTCATGATAATTTAGAAAAGGAATTGACTATAGAATGATTGAGTATGAGTATTGAGTAATGAATTCTTTTCAAATAAAGTTGCAAAAGCAAATGACGTAGAAGTACTTAAAAACAGAGAAATCATTCAAAATAATCATGAACAAGGGACGATATGCTAATATATGTATTTTAATTACTTTATAATGCATCAGTATTTTACAATTACAGTTTTTCATTCTTGCAAATTCTTATGTCTAACTCTATTTCTAAAGTGTCCTATTTACCGATTCTCCAACATAAATTTAAAATAACAGATTATGTACATTTCACATATACATATTAATAAATAAATAACAAAACTGATTATATATATATATATATATATATATTTATATATACATTGAAATATTTATATTGAAATTCTCTATATGTGAATTCATATAGCGATTTTCCTTGGTTTTTCATTCATGCAAATTGAAACGTTACATCTGAACAATGATCAAATACCAAGAACCTACAGGGGTTTTATAGAATTATTGGGTGCTTTATACAAATCAAACAATAGATTCCATCCCTTTTCATTTGAATAATAGCAACCACAAATTCACATATACAAAATCATCTTAAATATATTCGTACATTTCCATAAATCTGTTCTCTTATAAAAAAAAAAACAAAAAAAAACGCGAAAAAAAGCTTTTTCCCTATTGCGCATCGCATACGGATAGAAAAAAAAAACCTGAATACCGTGCAGAGGATCGAATGTCGACATTTGAGTGGCACATACACACTTAGTTTTCGTTCACCAAGCTAGAAATCAAAAGAAACCGCTTCCATCCAACCTTCCAGAGAAGGGTGGGGGAGTGAAATAACTGTGCCTTCCGTGAAGTCATTATTCAGAAAATGGCTTTTCGGAAAGTAAGTTTTAGTTCGTAAATGACATCTGACGTGTGTTGACAGATAGAGCGAGCTCTGTTGACAGTCAGTCACAGGTGGTAGCAAGACAGCCATTAGCTTGCAAGCGGCTTTGTCGGTACCGGCTTCTTCCGCGTGTATGCCATTGGAATACATTTTACAGGTGGTCTAAAAATGTATACATTTTATTATATGTTTTTAGAAAACGGGGCTGAACTTGAAATGAAGTTATAGCCATGCTCACCAATTGGACATGTAAACATTGGATATTTGCAATTAAAATGTCAATGTTTTCGTGGTGGTAAAACAAAGTATAACTTTCTTTCGCCTTTTGCAATGTATTTTTGGTTAGAAAATAGGATATTAAGGTTGTTGTGATGAATGGAACGGGTCTGTTGACAGTCAGTCATTTTGTAGTATAAAAACAGTCCTTAGCTTACATGCGATTTTTTTGTTGAATTTTTCTCCACGTGAGTAGTCTTGAAAGAGTAATTTTTCGTAATATCTTATAAGCGGAGATTAGTTTGCAACGAAAACTTAAAATGTTTGTTACTTTTCAATAAAAAATTAGGAAGTTACTATTGAAAAAAAACCCAGCATTTCTTCGTGATAGAATGGAGCTTTGTCGGTGTTATCCATGACCTGAAAATATTTTCGGTATTTTTTCTTGTGTACTCTGGTTAAGGATTGTTTTATGTGTTGATTTGAGTTTGGTTAGTACTGATAAAGATCACGACTCATTATTTGGGAAGATGATACATGGTACTTGGATAGATTATTGTTTGGGCAGTCCCTAGTCATTATATTCAAACTGACACTCATAAGCTAAGAGTACTTATTGCAAGGCTTATTGTATAAAATTGTTAAGCTACGATTCTGCCATTCGGTAGCTTTGTTTGAAGGTGGGGATACTTTTGGTGTCATCCACGAGGAAAAATATTGCATTGTTTTTCAGAAACTTTTATACTGACAAAAATTAGTCCCTCACTATTTCGAGTTCAAAGGTTACAGGTAACATTGTGCACCTTCACAA
Source organism: Linyphia triangularis (assembly GCA_963978545.1). Lineage (NCBI taxonomy): Eukaryota > Metazoa > Arthropoda > Arachnida > Araneae > Linyphiidae > Linyphia > Linyphia triangularis. The sequence goes on from OZ021730.1 coordinate 37,219,446, forward strand.
AAATGTAGAGTTTAAAAAGTATTTTGAATATCATACAGAACATAACCTTATTTTAAAGCATCCAAGGTCGAGAGTATTACTGGGTAAAAAGATACAAATGACTATTTTTATCAATTTCCACAATCTTAAATGTGTATTGATACCCCAAATAGGGGTGAGGAACATCGCACAACTTTTAATTACACTATAATATTGGTCATTGCTTTAAAATTTGACATGGTGTTACTTACCGTTTTCATATTTTCACTCATTTAAATAGAAATGGCCGGTTTGGCTATATTTTTAGCAATAATTTTTATAAAAATGCTTTTTGCAATTATTTTTTTAAAGCAAGTAAAAAAAAAAAAAAAAAAAAAAAAAAAAAAAAACTTTTCAAAATGGCAACATTTGTGATTTTATTCAATATACATTACATGTGAATGAAAAGTAAAATTTCTGGCATGTGATTGAAATGCAAAAGAAATCAATCGTTGACTGGCGATGCTCAAGAGCAGAGAGGTATGTATTAAAGGCACTAGCTTTTCAACTTTTTATGCTTCTATCGCATTTTTACGGGAATTTCGGAGATGGGGATGTTTAGAACATCTTAAGCGGCATTACCACAGAAATTTTGGTCACAATCTTAGGTAGGTTGTATTCAGATTATCTGGCGCCGTCAGCAACGAGGGCTATATGCGAAAAAATATTCGTCATTAGACAAGCCAACATACATTTACAAACACCCATGCCTAACACGGGACTCGAACCCGCAACCTCGTGGTCTAGAAGATAGCACGCTAACCACTATACCGTTTGGTCGGCCACAATCTAAGGAGCCACTTTTTAGCAATTACTGAAAAAGATAATTTTGCAATGGCAACTACCTTATGTGCAGGCGCAATTTTGACAAAATCCTTCCCACCGCCACCACCAAATTCAAACATCGTATGTTAATTTGCTCGGGAGTTATCTTAATCACAGACATACAGTTTTTCTAGATCACCTTTTGAAATCAGGATGTTCCAAAATGTGGAGAAATGCCAAAAAATTGATTTTTTTTTGTCCGAATGCTATACTTTCATTACCCAATGTAATCATATTGGGTAATTGAAAGTAAAAAAGCTAATAAGTTCGTCAATAAATTACTATGAAGTCCTGAAGTCGTTAAACTTTAAACAGCCATTTCTCTTATTTGAGCTCAGTTGTTGATACTTCATCTGTTTTTAACATTGCAGTATGGATATCCTACCTATTTTCGAAGTACAATTCTTTTCCAGCCATTGCCTCCTGATCTAATATATTTTTTCCCTTAATAAAGACACATATTACCAGTTCTTTGAAGCTGCTATTAAATGGCCGGGAGAATCTCAGCTTTGACAAAAGCTTGAAGCATTCGCTCGGTATCTATATGTAAGTTTCATCGATGCTGCATAACACAATGATAGAATAATTACCAAAAAAACGACATTGCTAATGCATTTACGGTTTTAATTTAGTATTGATAATTTTTTATTTCATAAATGTACAGATATATAAAATAAACAAGTAATAAAGAATTATCTAACAACAACTTGAGGACAAGTTTTATCGTTTATGAACGTTTTTCATAGCAATTTCATCAATTGACCTATTCGGATTTCAAAAAGGACAACTGTAGAACTATGCCATTTTGCTTAAAACTATTACTTGTGATTCATTTAATTCCATTTACATTTTGAAAATTATTCAATACGTGTAAAGTGGTAAAACTTCTAAATCTGTAAGGTACTTTTTTAATAGAAAATAAGCATTTGAACAAGTTAATTGAGTGTACAAACGTCGGATTCAATTTAATTCAAGCAACTAATACAAAAGCACACTCAAAATGGTGATTTCTTAGACTAAATGCATAGCTTACATTGCAAACAGAAAGCATTGACAATAACGTATTTTGCGATTTATTTGAATAAATTAACTATACTAATACCACTTTAATTACGCTGTTTATTTAAAGCTGAAATTTGTATACTTACATTGAGCCTTGATGTAATCGTACACAACCAAAATGTACTCAATTAACATAAAAAGGACAAAGACTCTTTTATGTATCCTAGTCATCAAATACACTGAAAATATAAAAACGCTGACAAAATAGATTCGCATTCATAATTTGATAACCAATGCACTTTTCTGATTTCATTCGTTGTATCTAAGTCTTTACAGAAAAAAATAAACTAATGAGTAAACACATTCTCTTTGCCTAAGTTGTAATCTTCAATTAAACTGTCGCCAAATCCAAGCTCATCAGAGAGCCCCAAAGGCACAAGACCAGAGAAGATAGCATTAACGGATCTAATGGAAATGCAACGTTTTGTTCACTTGGCGTGTTTACTTTGAACGTTTTCGTATAAAAATGCTAGCCGGAATATCTACCTTTGGGATTTAAATAGGAAGAGTTACTACTCAGTTATGTTTTCGGAAAAGAGGAAAAGTTATCATTAGTGATGTAAAAGATATTTGGGAGTGGTTCCGGATATTCCGGAAACTCAAATCCCCTTTGGGGAACTTGGACGGGAGTTAGAATTATGTTTCTGAATTAAAGGCTGTAATGAAACGAGTCTGCAGAACAGAATTATTGTAATGTTATTTCTCGATACCAATTAGACATTTCTAAGTTTCGTTCTGACATTTTTTGGAGTTGCCAGTAAATGCTAACAAAATTTGTCTTAATTAATGTCTTCTTTAGAAAGCTAAAGTCGGTGTTAAGAATGTTAGCAGTTCAAATTTGAATTTCCACGCCAAAGAATGTTACATTAAGAAGGGTGAGTGTTGGAATAATTTTTGAAAACCCAGGCGAGCGAGGTAAAGTTTGATGAAAATTATCTCTGAAGAAAAATGCATTCCTTAACTGAAATAAAATAGCCTTAGATAAATAACGACATAATTTATAAACTAAACACATAATATATAAATTAAACTTTTGAAGATAAATACACTTTTGCAATTGAACTAAAAAAGTCCTAGATAAATAATGCATAATATATAAACTAAACATACACTATATAAACTAAACACACAATATATAAACTAAACACACAATATATAAACTAAACACACAATGTATAAACTAAATTCCTGAAGAAGAATACCTTTGTAACGTAACTAAAATAGTCTTAGATAAATAACGACATAATTTATAAACTAAAAATTTGTTTACCAAAATATTGTTAGTCTGACAACTAGTATAAGCTATTTTGTCACAAAGTCAGACAATTTTTAATCCACTACAATTAAGCCCAAGTGGTTTGTTGAACAAATGAGGCTTTTAAAACAAAGTGTTTTTTTTTTTTTTTTTTTTTTTTTTTTTTTTAATCAGTTTACTTTTAGAAACATAATAATTAATAGAAAATAAAATACGAAAGTTAATGCCTTTTTTGAAAATATTCGGTTAATATATTGTACTTTTAAAAACTGAATATGTTTTCAAGGGAATTTCTAATTATATTATTTTCAAATAAGTTGCATTTTATAACTACTGCTTGTATTGCTGTCGCCTGATTTAAGCCGGATTTACATGCTAACACTAAGGATTCCAGTTGAGATAGCTAGTCTGTGACGACACTTGCTACTGGCTCCAGTAGATCAAACATTTTCTATTTACTGGCACCGGCCCATCATGACTCCCATCCTCCAATCACGTGCGCTCTCCAGTGACCACCGACAGATGGCGCAGAGGTCACTTAGCTGACGTCACAGAACTGTCGATCTCAACTAAAACCCCCGACCCGTAAATTCGGCTTAAGCTTAAAAGACAGTATATCTCTGTCGTTGTTAGTTTCAAAATAGCACAAGTTTTTGTTAGCAAATGACCGTATACTAATTCATGTTTTTCTAATTTAGATACTAGCGTTAAATGTGTGCTTTTGCATTTCTAGATTTGTTGTACTGGAAATAATGATATAAAGAGTCGATAGAATGAGTTAAATACTGATCTTGAATTGAAATTTCTGAATAGTACTTGCTTGGTTAGATTTCAAGCCGGACAAGGCGTATAATAGAGATAAATATCATCAACTCTCCCCCAAAAGAGTTTGCTTTTGTTTGTAACGAAATATAACATATTCCAGAATTTTAGATAGGGTTCAACATATCGTCATTTCAATTGACTTCATCTTCCTACAGAGTAGAAACCTCTTAAGAGTTATCTTAAAGTTAGAAATCATTGGAGCTAAAGAAAAAATAATTAAAAGTTGAGAAACTGCCTTCTTCTTCAAGACTGTACTATACTTTCTGAATGAAAGTTTATTTTCCATACAGGGATTCTATAAATTTACTATGAATTAATAATTTTCACTGTTTGAAAGTTTTTAAATACTTCAACATGAAAAATTCCGTTTCTCTTTGTAAGCATCCCAACGTATTTAAAAAGTCTATTTATTTTGATATGTTTAAGACTGTAATGATTCGTTTCGTCTAAGATTATAAAGTTGTTTAGAACAAACCTTATTTTCCAGAGAAGTACTTTTTTTGCTTGACAAATTTAAAGATTAAGAATGGAAAGCAGTTTAAAGAAATAAAATTGATTTTCGTCTTTAAAAATACATCGTTTGTTTTTCCTTTAACGATTTACCATCTGTAAAACAACCGGAGGCTAAACAATTTTAATTTTCTCAAAAAGTAGACCTAAACATTTCTTGTTTTTTCGTCAAATCTCAATAATGGCATTTTTAAAAATTATGATTCAAATTGGTTTGATATACGAAAATAGAATTTTAACGTAAAACTAAAATCACAGCTAAAAATTATTTTTAAAAGTTTAAAATTTTGAAAGTATGCATTATTTTATCCAAATATTGTGTTATCCAAGTCAATCCATTGACAAACGGTCACAGAAATGTTAAAAATATTACAATTTCACATTTATTCACTCTATAAAAGCGATAATTTTTTTTTTTTAATCTCGTAACTTAAAAATAATTTCAAGTTGCTTAAAACGTTATTTAATGTTGAGAAATAAAAGATTTGATTTCATATAGATTCACGTATTGGAAGCTATCACTGCTTTTATTAATATCCATCATATTAGACACTATATTCATTAGTGGAAATCTCATTCTGTTTCTTCACAACTGCACTGCATTGATGTAATGATTAGCTTAAACGTCTGTCTGTCTATTAATTTTCCCAAATAAAATCTCAGCGTACTTCAAAGTTACTAAAACATGATTCAGTGTTTAAATTAGCATGTGTCGTTGACCTTAACAGGTGGAATGCTCTCAATCATTAACTGTTGCAAAATAGTTCATACTTGGTATTTGAGCTTTTGCAATCGAAACGAAGTTTCCTTTTAATGGCAGTTGCAGTCACAATCCAACTTTTTCTTTCATTAACTGTTATTTAGGCATATGTCTCCTACAGGTTTATTTCCAACCGCCTTTGCAGACAAAACAAATAAATCACAATATAAGATAAATGTAATACTTTTACAGTAATTTAAAATACATAAATTTTTATTAATGATTAATATGTAAAACCAATATAGATAAAATTATACGTCAAAAAATACTATACTATTTAATGAGAGATTACATTTAAAACCTGCATGATGGATCCAAAATTTTAAAAAGTTCTCAAATTAAAATTTAAACATAAACATATAAGATAAAAAATCAATTTTTTAAATGTTAATATTGCAGTTTAAATTTTAAAGTTAGGAGTGATGAATTCAATATTAATTTGGAGAAACTCTAACATCTACACATCTACATGAAAATAATTTATCTTTAAAGAGGCGGTTCTTCCTTTTTTTTTCTCTTTTTTTTTCTTCCCTAATAAACAGGGGCGTACTGGGACATAAAATCGGCCGGGTGATTTTAGATTTATACCGGCAAAAACCTTCAATATAATTATGAAACAAATTTTGATAATTATTTTTAATAAAACAATTTCAAGTAACTGAATAATTCATTTTAATAATTAAATTAATATATATTTCTTTTTAAGTACTTATATTAAATAATTAAATGGCTTTATTCATTAAATATTATAATAAATAGTTTAATTCAAATTTTCTCTGTCGCTACTATTTACATCTCCTTTGAATGAACTTGAATTCCATAAACCACATTTTTGTATATTTAATCTTAAAAGTTAATAAATAAGTGAATATTCATAATACGGTAATATTGCTACGATTTGGTTGGTTGTTTTCAGATTATCTGACGCCGTCAGCAACACGAGGGCTATAATGTGCCGAAACACTCATCATTAGACAAGCCAACATACATTTACAAACACCCATGCCTAACACGGGACTCGAACCCTCAACCTCGCGGTCTAGAAGCTAGCACGCTAACCACCACACCGTTTGGTCGGCAATAACATTGCTACGAATTTTTGTATATTTGTAAATATTTCGTAGAATTAAATATGTAAAAAGGAAAATTTATGTACTTTTCGCATAAGGCAATGCAAGAGTTTGTCTTTACTTCGCTTTCCTGCAATGTGTCTCTTAATGCTTAAAAACGAGTTTCACAGGGATAATGCTGGAAAACGAATTTTACAAGGAGTATGCCATTCAACTTTATGGTTAATGGCAATCTCGCCAAGATGGAGACGGTTTTGGCGACTAATTTTGGTCACCAAACTTAGCGACCATTTGGCGACACTTTCGGTCCCCATGTACTTGGATAGGGCTATTCGACTGCGATCTGGAAAATTCTCCAAATTTCTATCTCTAGAAGATTCACGAAAGATTATCTTTCCTATATATGGCCAAATGAGCGGGTGATCTAGTGAGTTAGTTAGTTGTCTCTCAGCGAGCATTCAGAGTAGTTCCGAAAGTGAACTGTATTGCATTGTCTTTTGCGTCGATTTTATCACTTGTGTATCTAGTTTTTAACAGTTGTTTGTGCTCCCTTGTTGTATAAAAAGCTGTCTTGAGTCTATTAGAACGGGAAGTTCTGGAGTTGTAAAAGAATCTGCGATGAGTAATATCGGAATAAATTTCTTCAAGTTTTAATCTGCTTTGGCTTCAAGTCTTTAGAACCCATCCACTCAACAATATATAAATATAACTGAATCTATTTTCTAGATTCTACATAATCTATAAAATTAAAGTAATGTGATATTTTAAGCAATTTTTAATATGCAAACCATATCTCTGAAAGTAAAGTAATAGCACAATGGGAGTTAATAGTTCTCTGGTGGGAGTTATTGGGTTTTGAATGCATTGAGCTTTTAAAAAAAAAAAAAAAAAAAAAAAAAAAATCAAAGAGGGCAACAAATTATATTGAAACACTTTTTTAAAAAAAAATCTCTAACGGACTGGTCCGCCTTTTACAAACACTGACCAGCCCGATGATTTCAGTGGACAACCCTATGGCCAATACGTCCTTGATATTAAAATAAATAGAAAAACCAAATACCGTTGAATTGTTATATTTGAGTACACTTGGCAATATTTAATTGTTAAAATATATCTCTAAATTGCCGATCTTGGAAACAATTTTGACTGCATAAAAAAATGTCAGAGATTTGTATACTTGTACTTAAAATATAGATACATCCTTGTACCTTGAACATAACAATAATTTTGCACAGTACGCAAAAAAAAATCCGAACTATGGTCATATCTTGTATTCTAATTGATAAAAAAAAAAAAAAAAAAAAAAAAAAAAAAAAAAAAAAAACGTTGCAATCTATAATAATTGTAGGTAATTTATTTTATCATGAGGGGTCATTTACATATTAAAACTAAACCTTGAAAAGTTCAATAGTGACTCCGTAATATAATGGCATATTTAGATTCAGCATAAAAAAATGCGAATTGCAAAATTTCATAATTTTCCGAGCAGTAGTTAGTAATTTATATAACGACAATGGAATGTCTAACTAATGTTAAAAAGGAAAATTGCATTTTCACCAAAAATTATTAAATAATAAATCTATTTTCGCAATTCTATTTTCAAACGATAGTGTGTTGAAGGCCAAACATAAATAACATGCAACTTTTGCATTAAACAATTTTTAAAAAATTAATTATCAATTAATAAAAAAAAATTAAAATTTAAAAAAATAGAAACACAGAATTTTTTGCTTTCATTAGAATTATCATGGTCGAAAACCCCACAAAGAATTTTTTTCTTTCCATTTTGACGTTTAGTTTTCAATATTTTAGCAAAAATTGAAAAAAAATTCCTTACTATTAAGGATTGTATACAAGATTACATTTGAAATTAATTAAGGTTTAATTAAAATGAATTAAAAAAAAAAAATTCAGTGAAAAAATTTCAAGTATTTATATCATCTTTTCAAACTGTTGGAAACATACATGATAAATTTTTATATTGTTGATTGATAGTCACAAACAAATATTGAAAAGTGCTATTCATTTTACAACTCAAAGCTTTGGGAGGTATGCATCAAATTCATTCATTTGTAAGTTATATCTAGTTAACGTGCTAAACTCCTGGATCAGAAGCAACTCACGCTCCTAGCATGTGAGACAACTCCGATTCAATACACAACGACAGCGCTACATGATTTAGGCTTTCAAATATAAGCAGGCACAATAAGAATTGTGTGTTCCGAGTTCTCGATTCGAGGCTCTTCCCATTAGATACTTGAAATGCAAAAAAAACCTTTCAAAGACCATTCTCTAAGGCATTCTCCTTTGAATTTTATGGTATAATTGTTTAGATATTACTAAATTTGGCTCAGTATAGTCATCATTTATATCTTTTTGCACCATGAAAAAAAAAAAAAAAAAAAAAAAAATAATGATGCAACCAAATTGAATTCGAAACCATGATTTAAAAAAGTTCTCTTCATAAGTCGCTGTGAAGTTTATGGACGTATCATGTAGAAGCCAAAACACACATATTAAACACTTATTTAATCGATCATAATCTGAAGTAAAAAATATAGCGAATGTCCATAACAATAGGGTTTAATGAGAATAAAATTATTTACATATAACGTTTCATCATTTTTAGATAATATAGTAGTTAAGTTTTTTATGCATAAAATGTTTCATTTCGTGAAAAATTTAAAAAAAAATTAAAAAAATAAAAATAATAATAACAATAAGTGTTATGAAATCAATTTTAAAATTTCGTATTTTTGTTCTTAGGTTACGGAAACACGTAAGAAATAAGCGTGAATTAACTATCAAAATAGACAATTATATAAACGTCAGACAAAACCATAACGTAACAATTTAATATCTGTCAATTTTATTATATATATATAATAAAAATAATATTCGTTAATTTTTTCTTCCTGACTATATTTGGACTGCGTATGAAGTTGGCCCATTATCAACTTTGTTACTTATGTTACATTAAAATTCATTTCTGATGCTTTCTTTGCTAATTTTGTATTGGCCTATGTTAATATTGACACAATAAATATATGTAGTTACCGAGTGATTTTAGACTAATACCTATAACGTCCTGAAACACGTTCCTGCTGCTGTTCACTTTCCCCTGATTCAATCCTCAACCCCCCCCCCCCCCCCGTCTCCCAGATGATCTTAAAATTACAGCTCTCAACATTGAGATTTGTTCATAAGTCATTAGAGGTGTATATTTCAACATAATAAACTGAAATTCAATTTTGAGGGTAATCGAAGCATTATAGATCGAATAAAAATAAAAATAATGGGGTTCATATTGAAACTTTCAGAGTTAGAGTTAAATTTACTTAATAAACAGCCCCTTAAGAAAGGAATTGTACCAGACATATAGAAAATTGTAAACAAAAAATTTTGGTCTAAACCGCAAGATTCTATGATAATTAGAAGCGAAGATATAGCTACTTTAGAATTCTTTTTTTTTTTTTGTGTACTGTACATATTATAAACTAGAGTCGCTAACATTACTATATAAGTATATTAAATATATTTTTCGCTGGTGATTATAAAAGTATATTTGATCCAACATGAGATAAATTTCTTATTAAAAATAGGTAAATTTGTTGACTGGTGGTAACGCCCTCATCAAATAGGCATATTGCATCGTTTGAAAAAGTATTACTTTCGCAACCATATTCATAAAAAAAAAAAAACTATTCCACCCTTCATGATTAAGTAAAAACACCAATAGAACATTTAAACGTGTATTGACATACGATATAAATTATACTCGTGGACCTTATCTCATAACTTCTGTTGTAATATTTCCATTCTTATGCAAGTATATGATTGACAACATCGATGTGGATTTTGACAGACTACGAGCCCAAACAATGCATTCGTTGCAACCAACGAACTATAAGTTGTTAATCCAATTCGTCACAGTCAGCTTTTGAAAAAGGTTAACTACCTGTTTTGACAAAGGAGAAAACAAAGAAAGTGTGTTGACTATCGAAAGAATAAAATTTGGTTTGAGTTTGTGATATGATGACAAATTGAATAGCGAATCTTGTATGTGTGTTTCTGATTATTGTAACTAATTGGGATGTAATGCCACGTTCATTTCCTGATAGATTCTTAATATAAAACGCATAGCAACTGTCTTTTGAATACTAAGAAATATGTTAAAGTATTCAACTACTCCTAACAATGTATTATTAACGAACAATGACACATTTAATTACAGGTAGTCATTTCACTAGAAGAAATAGGGCCTAGTTGATTTTTAATATTATAAATAAAATATTAATAAAAGTGGTAAAAGTATTATCAAAGAATTTAATAAGGGCGGTATAAAAAAATCAATAAAACTAGTATCATAAACAAACGGAAGTGCTAACATAAACGTCAATAGATGTCGCATCCCAAATAGTTATTTCATTTCTAATATATTTTGTAATAACATTTTGAAATGATAAGTTCATACTTTCGAAAACACCGTAATTTTTTATCGCAATTATATATAACAGTAAAAAAAAGGTCTATACTTTAATTCTCAAACATAATTTTCTATGCTGCGTTGAAGTAGATAAAGTATCCAATATAGAATGTAAGAATGTTTCTGTAACTTTGAAATTAGACTCTCAATGTTATTCGAAATTTTAACAAGTATTAGAAAATAACCTATCTGCTTACAAATCTTCTTCGTATTTTGATATTTACATTTGACTATCTAATCAGGGTCTAATGGCACCATTCAGATCTCAAATGTGTAATTTATTTAGAATTTTAATTACAAATAATGCACATTGATATTCTTCAAGAAACCAACTAGAGTTGAAAATACAACTTTAAAATATTTCTTCATACGCTTATGTTTGGGAAGTACCAAAATAAATGCAATTTTTATAAAGACTGGGGTATTCAAAATCAAGTTTAAAATCAATTATGTCATAAATGAATGGGACCCTATTATGTGTAGTTGGGTCGTATTTATCTATAACATAATTGATTTAAAATTTTATTTTTATAGAATGCTTTGATTGAATTTGCATCGAGTTTTTGACAGAATCGACATCGAATGTATCTGTCAAGTTTCAACCAATCAGATTGCGGCAAGTGGGTAGATTAGGTTTCCACAGATTTGACCGGCAACCACACACAAACAAAATCGAAGTTAATCTAATGGATTTAAACAGTGACGTACTAGGATCAGCTCTATCATTTCGAATGTTTTTTAACATAATACCCCCCTCCCACCCCATCTTAAGATGATCGCAGACCACTATATATACATAAATCAGTTTTTAATTGTCCCGAGGCCAAAAATAATTTGGCCTCAGGACAATTAAAAACCGATTTATCCCATCCCATGTGATAGGACCTTGCCGTGGTGGATAGGCTTACGTAACTATACAGTCATGCACACTGAACAAACAGTATAGTTGGTTTTGGCCTCAGAACAATTAAGGACCGATTTTTCATAGCCCATGTGATACGACCTAGCCGTGGTGGATGGGTTTACGTAACTAACAGTATCACACTTATACAGTCATGCACACTGAATAGTATAGTTGGTTTTTGGCCTCAGGACAATTAAGGACCGATTTTTCATAGCCCACGTGATACAACCTAGCCGTGGTGGATGGGCTTACGTAACTAAGAGTATCACATTTATACTGTCATGCACACTGAATAGTATAGTTGGTTTTTGGCCTCAGGACAATTAAAGACCGATTTTTCATAGCCCATGTGATACAACCTAGCCGTGGTGGATGGGCTTACGTAACAAACAGTATTACACTTATACAGTCATGCACACTGAATAGTATAGTAGGTTTTTGGCCTCAGGACAATTAAGGACCGATTTTTCATAGCCCATGTGATGCGACCTAGCCGTGGTGGATGGGCTTACGTAACTAACAGTATCACACTTGCATAGTCTGAGAGTACATACTAAACAGTACAGTTGAATATGCATACTGAACAGTACAGTTGAATATGCATACTGAACAGTACAGTTGAATATGCATACTGAACAGTACAGTTGGTTTAAGTTGTAACTTACAGATTAGCCGTTGTTTTACTATTAATTTGTCATTTGTTGTCGAACCCTTTTAAGTTATAATGCTTACAGTGTCACCTATTGCTAAAATTTTGAATTTTTTTTTTCTGCCATTCGTTCTCCCCCTTCTTCGATAATATTCCATTCAAATTTGACGTAATTCTGACCATTGGTTCTTTTTTTTTACAGCGTTTGAAACTTTAACTTCAATTGTTATTACCCTGCATATACAGGGTGGTCATAAAATAACTTTGTCGATATATGGACCTCTATCTTCCGTTCGGTACAACAGATTGAGATATTTCCGGTATAGTTATTTAAAGGTATGAGTTCGGGATTCTGTGAATGGCAAGAAAATGGCACACATGGATAAGGTTATAGTTGCAGAAACACGACATTTTCAAACAGCAACACCTACTTTTTCCGGTCGCAAAATGTCAGCGCATACGAAAACCCTAAAGAGCGTTGGAATGGTAAGCGTATCACATGAAAAAAAAAAGAAAAAAGAAAAAAAATTGGGTGCAATGCACACACAAAATACATCTTTGCGAACTGCCAACCAAAACCTGATCGGGACCCACGGTTGAAATTTGCAAATGGCAGAGGCCAAAGTTCACATGGTTGCCATCACAAGCAATTTTATCGACTTTCTACGCTGAATGTCTGATGGACGGTTTTCGTATGCCCCGATCGTGTTTCTGTTAGTCGTTCTCAGAGCTGTTTTTTGTGCTTGCATAACGCGTCGGTTTGTAGTGATACAAGTACCATTCCAACGCCCTTTGGAGTTTTCGCATGCGCTGACCATTTTGGGATAGAAAAAAGTAGGTGTTGCCATTCAAAAATTTCGAGCTTCTGTAACTATAACCGTAACCGTGAGCGCCATTTTGTTGCCATTCACAGAATCCCGAGCTCATATCTCTGAATAACTCTACCTGAAATCTCTTCTCGATCGATTGAACGGAACGGATGCTAGAGGTCCATATATCGGCAAAGTTATTTTATGACCACCCTGTATGAGACCAGGATGTCCAGCGAAAGACTCCCTGATTTTAAAATTATATTATAACTCAAAAATAAAAATCGATAGATGAATGAAACAAAAAGTATAGTTATTTTGAAAGCTGTAAAAATCTGAAACAGAAGTTTCAAAATTAGTTACAAATGTTGCCAACACTTGGCGCTGTAGTTGCAAAATTCTAGAAATATGTTATAAAATTGTTCTCTGCAATCAGTCGTTGCAATCTTGCTAACTACTTTTCACGTTCAAACAGTGAAACTGTCGGAAGACTGATCGCTCTAAGCTTCAAAGTTCACATTATTCATAAGAACTACCATGTATAGGGCCAACTGTTAGCAACATTTGTAACTAATTTTGAAAATTTTAGACCAGATACTTACAGTTTTCAAAATAACTATACTATTAGTTTCATTCATTTATCGGTCATTGTTTTTGAGTTATTTCATTTTAAAATCAGGGAGTTCTTCGCTGGATATCATGTATTATCTTGTTGAAATTTTTTGGGAAAACCGACACTGTCTTCAAAAGGAAAACTTAATGCATGTTCAACAGAACATAAAACTGGACTTTGATTAAGATATCCACAATTTGTTGGGATGTTACTGCTTTAAATTATTAAATCTAAAGCTGCCTTTTTTTTAAAAGTATAGGCTCTGCTCAGGGCCTGATCATAACAAGTTGGGGCCTAAGGCTCGGACAATTTCGGTGGCCCCTTTTTCAATTGCGAGATTTATTGGAAATTGGCTTGACACATACTTAAATGAATTAACATTAAGTATAGCAAAAGTTGATAAATTTTTGTTAATATATTGTTTTCTAAAAGTTAATTTTTTTATCACGAATAAAGAAACACATTTCAAACAATCAAATTTATAAATCAAAACAGGAAAAACTTTGTAATGTAGTATTACATTTCACGATCACAATGAGTAGTAATATCCATGACAGCAATATTTGCAGCATTACTCATTATTTCAGAGTCGACATTTGCTGATTTTACAATAAATTCACCAATAATTCCTTTTAATATTTGTCGCTATCTTTCAGGAAAGCTTGTTTTTAACACTTTTAGATGATGGTTTGGTTTATTTGAATAAATGCACTCTGAGATACCAAAGACGGTTCAAGATCAATAAAAAATGATTTTTATGTAAAAAAAAATTATACAAATTATAAAAGATTTTTATATAGCTTTTGTGAAAGAAAAGTATAGGTTTAAAGCACATTTCGTTGCCCACTAAAATCATGGGCCCAAGGCCCGGGCCTTGTAGGCCTAGGCGATGATCAGGTCCTGGATCTGCTGAAATCGGTATGTACTAAATTTTCTGATAAAAGCAATGAAGCCCTAATAAAAACACTAAAATAGCAGATTTTTTTTTTAATTTTTACTTTAATTCTTTGATTTGCAAAAGTAGGCAAGTTGGCTATATTGGAAAAGGTTATTTAAAATATGTTTCCAATAGTGCCAACAATCCAAAGCCGTAAAGTGAAAACTATCTGTGGACAGTTTCATCAAATATACTAATTATTTTTACCAAATAAAATTTCTGGTATTGAAAAGAAGAATAAAGCAAGTAATTGATTAGTTGGTTGGTTGGCTGTTTTCAGATTATCTGGAGCCGTCAGCAACACGAGGGCTATAATGCGCCGAAACATTCGTCATTAGACAAGCCAACATACATTTACAAACACCCATGCCTAACACGGGACTCGAACCCGCAACCTCGTGGTCTAGAAGCTAGCACGCTAACCACTACACCGTTTGGTCGGCCAAGTAATTGATTAACTTCCGCAACAAAATAAGAAATTTTTAAAAAATAAAAGTGTGTCAATTTCGATTAAGATCAAAGTAGGTTCAGCTTATTAGACGGTCTTGTAAAAGCTTTAAGACGTAGTAATGCAAAGGCACATTAGGGATGTAAAACTTTGCGCAACTTTCACTTACACTTAATACTGGTCACCGCATTTAAATTTGCCATGGATTGGTGAAATTTACCATTTTCGTTTTCATATTCACATTAACTTTTAAAAAAATCCAGTTTGGGGATAACTATTACATTAGAAAAAGAAAAGAAAGGTAAAAAAAAACTTGACTAAATGTCGAAATTGGTAATATGCTTTTAAATAAATATTGCATTGCCCATTTTTGTAAGTGAAACAGAAGAGAAATAGTTGTTGATGGACCAAGATCAAGGAAAGATAACTCTTTTAAAGATATTCGTTTTTAACCTTTTTACTCTATTTTGAATTTTTCTACCTGAATTTCGGTGGTGAGAATGTTTAAAACTTTCAAAGGAATTCCCGCAACGATGCTGATTGAAATAGTTTGTGCAGTTTTTTGGCAATTACTGAAAAACATAAATTGCTGAAACAGCTAACGTGTGAGTATGTGCAATTTTGACGAAAACTTTAAAGCCATGTCTCATGGTTACCACTACTTAAACAAAAGTTAAGCATCGTAGGCCAATCCATTTTGGAGGTATGCTGACCACCAAGGTGCACTTTTCTATAGATTCCGTTTTTGAATTCAACACGTTCTAAAACGTGAAGAAATACAAGAAAATATTTTTTTACCCAATGTAATTTTTTCATTACTCTACGTTAACATATGAGTAATTAAAAGCTAATAAAAAAAAGTATTACAATCGGATAATGCATCGGCCAGGCTCAGTTAATTTCGAAATCTTATATCTATGAAAAATTGTATGCTGCAATCTTACTTTCTCCATGGACCACTTGTGACATCGTACTGGGGAGTCAATCTTATAGAGAATCAATTCTCTAACTGAAATACGTCTAGAACATTTTTAAGATCTTGAACTTGGTCTGTTTAACCAGTACACAATTTCAATGAAATTAATTTGTACATATGCTCCTTTTCCGCCAACTCACAGTTTTATTCCCTATCGTTGTTGACTTCAGGGATGTAGATAGTACAAATCCAATATCCAAAGACTCCTTTTAACGACAAAAGAAGTTCACTTCCATGCACACACAAAAACATCCGGACAGCTCACATGATCCTATAAAGAACTCCAGTAACTACATAAAAGTAAATAAAAGCTTAAACGGTCAGGAAGCACTAACTCTCGTACTGCTTGGGTACAATAAAGCCTCCCTTCTTTACTGTCGTTCGTTCTATTCCGAGACTTGTTGCCCGATGAAAGAGGTTACAAGACATAAACTGGGTAATTGACTCTGAAATTTGGCTCCATTTGCTGTGCCTTTTCTTTCTGCTGTAGAAGAAAGCTTGATTTCAAATGGAAGAAAAATAGGATTGCAAAGGTTTTTTTTCCTCCGAGTAGTCAGCTTGAAGCTAACTAAATCAGCCTGGATAAACTTGTTTTAATAATGGAAAAGAACTTCAAATCTACGTTTACGCATTACCAATAAAATAATGCGCTAATACACAACAAAACTGGTTGTAAAGCTTAGTCATCAAGATTTTGAAAAAAGAGTTGAAAGATAAATAACACAAAACTGTAATGTTTACATAAGACACATTCAACATATTTAACATTCTTTCATATAGGTACATATTCCCCATACAAATTCAGAGAATCATAATAAATTAAAGGTGCATAACCATTGATTATACTAGTTAAAAAAATAAAGGGGTAGTGATAAATAAAATGCATATTTATAAAATGCGAATTTTAGAAATTAACATGCAAATCCCTTGTATGTGTATTATGATTACGTAGATATGTACGACACGTATAAATTTTAGTAACTACTGCTTAAAATCATCAAAGCAAAATTTAGAAAAATCATTTCAATGAAAAAAAAAGGGCATCCAGGTTTGAACCAGGTACCTCTCGATCGGCAGTCGAATGCTTTACCACTGAATGGAAGGGCCACAACCCTGTGTCACTTTAGAGTAATATATATTTGATCCCATAAGTTCTGATACAAGAAAAAAAAATTTAAAAGAGAGAAAGAAGAAAAAAAAAAAAAAAAAAAAAAAAAGGCACATCTAACCTTAAACGAGAGATCTCTAAACCTGCAGTCGAACCTACTACTAATGAGCTATACCCCCGCAGATTTGTGTAACTTTATAAGTGTACAATTATCGCTCATAAAATTTCTGATATATGAAGAGAAAAATCATTTGAAAAAAAATAGGGGACATACGTGATTGAACCGGAGACCTGTCAATCTGCAATCGAATGCTCTACCACTGAGCTATACCCCCACACCATAGGGTTAATATACAACTATATCATTTTTGCTCCCTTAAAATGTAAAATAAGTAAAGAATACTCATTTAAAATTAAAACGGGCATCCGGGTTTGAACATGAAATCTGTCAATCTGCAATCGAATGCTCTACCAATGACCTATACCACCTGATTTCTGTGTATCTTTAAAACAATTTAAAATATTATTTATAAGAAAAAAGTGGGCATCCGTAATAAATTCGTAGATTTCTCAATCATCTATCGAATATATACCACTGACCCACACCCCCATATATATATACGTTAATTAAAAAAAAAAAAAAAAAAAAACTTTAATAACACTTTGTAAAATAAGATTATAACAATTTAAAGAAAAGAGGGGAACCGGAGACCTCTCGAGCAGCAGTCGAATGCACTACCACTGAGCTATACCCCCATACAACTCGGAAAATTTATAACAATATCATTATTGCTCCCATGAGTTCAGATATAAGAGAAAAATCATTTAAAAGAAAAAAGAGAGCATCCGGATTTCCAACGGGGGCCTCTCGATCTGCAGTGTAAATCTTTGCAACTTATCTAAACTCACACACAACAGAGTCCGTTCATAACAACATAACCATTCATAACACACAACAGAGTCTATTCAAAACCTACTTAAAACAAAATAAATAAAAAATAATTTAAAAAAATTATATATTTGGATCAGAAATAAAATTTTAAAATTATTGCAGGAAAAACAACTGTATAATTTCGCCCATTCCCTTGAAGCTCAGAGGGCTAAACTCCCACACAATAGAGTCCGTTCTTAACAATAGCATTATTAATCCCATAATTTAAGGTATAAGAAAAATTATATATTTAAAAGATAAAAGGGGGCATCCGGGTTTGAACCGGAGACCTCTCGATCTACAGTCGAATGCTCTACCACTGAGCCACACCCCACACAACCGAGACACTTTAATACAATACCATTATTGCTCCCATGAGTTTAGATTTAAGAATAGAAAAATCATTGTAAAGAAAATATAGGGGATCCGTATTTCTAATGGGGGCCTCTCAATCTGCAGTGGAATTCTTTGCAACTGATCTAAACTCAACCACAACAGAGTCCATTCTTAACAATAGCATTATTAATCCCATAATTAAAAGTAAAAGAAAAAATATACATTTAAAATATAAAAGGGGGCATCCTGGTTTGAACCGGATACATCTCGATCTGCAGTCGAATGCTCTACCAATGAGCTATACCCCCACACAACTGTGACAATTTAATACAATATTTTTATTGCTCCTATGAGTTCAGATATAAGAAAAGAAAAATCATTTAGGAGAAAATAGAGGGTATCCGGATTTCCAACGGGGGCCTCTCGATCTGTAGTTGATTGCTTTAACACTGATCTACTCTCCCACACAATAGTGTTCATTCAAAACAATACCATCATTGCCCCAAAAATTCAGATTTAAGAAAAAAAAAATATTAAAGAGATAAAAGGTTGTATACGGTTTTGTAACGGAGACGTCCCGATCTGCAGTCGAATACTCTACCACTGAGCTATACCCCAACACAACTTTGAATATTTAATACAATACCATTATTGCTCCCATCAGTTCAGATATAAGAAGAGAAAAATCATTTTAAAGAAAATAGAGGGCATCCGTATTTCCAACGGGGGCCTCTCGAACTGCAGTGGAAATATTTGCAACTGATGTAACCTCACACACAACAGAGTCCATTCATAACATTAGCTTTATTCCTCCCATAATTTAAGGTATAAGAAAAAATATATATATTATATCTGCAGTCGAATGCTCTAACACTGAGCTGTACCCCCACACAACTGTGGCATTTCAATATTATTATTTCTCCCATGAGTGCAGATATAAGAAAAGAAAAATCATTCAAAAGACAATAGAGGGCATTCGGATTTCCAACGGTGAACTCTCGATCTGTAGTTCATTGCTTTACCACAGATCTACAATCAAACACAACAGTGTCCATTCAAAACAATACCATTCTTGCTCCAAAAATTCAGATATAAGGAAAAAAAATCTTTTAATAGATAAAAGGAGGCATCCGGGTTTGAACAGGAGACCTCTCGATCTGCAGTCGAATGATCTACCACTGAGCTACACCCACACACAACTGCGACAATTTATTACAATTCCATTATTGCTCCCATGAGTTCAGATATAAGAAGAGAAAAATCATTTTCAAGAAAATAGAGGGCATCCGTATTTCCAACGGGGGCCTCTCGATCTGCAGTGGAATTTTTTGCAACTGACCTAAACACACACACAACAGAGTCCATTCTTAACAATAGCATTATTAATACCAATATTTAAGGTATAAGAAAAATTTATATTTAAAAGATAATAGTGGGCATCCGTGTGTGAAGCGAAGACCTCTCGATCTGCAGTCGAATGCTCTACCACTGAGCTATACCCCCATAAAACAGCGACAATTTTATACAATACCATTATTGCTCCCATGAGTTCAGATATAAGAAGAGAAAAATAATTTTAAAGAAAATGGAGGGCATCCGTATTTCCAATGGGGGCCTCTCGATCTACAGTGGAATTTTTTGCAACTGATCTAAACACACACACAACAGAGTTCATTCTTAACAATAGCATTATTAATCCCAATATTTGAGGTATAAGAAAAAAAATATTTTTAAAAGATAATAGTGGGAATCAGGGTTTGAACCGTAGACCTCTCGATCTGCAGTCGAATGCTCTATCGCTGAGCTATACCCCCACGAAACTATCACACTCCAATTCAATGTTATTATTGCTCCCATGAGTTCAGATATAAGAAAAGAAAAATCATTTAAAAGAAAATAGAGGGCATCCGGATTTCCAACGGTGACATGTCGATCTGTAGTTGATTGCTTTACCACTGATCTACACTCCCACACAACAGTGTCCATTCAAAACAATACCAACAATAACATTATTGCTCCAAAAATTCAGATATAAGGAAAAAAAATATTTTATAAGATAAAAGGAGCATCCGGGTTTGAACCGGAGACCTCTCGATCTGTAGTCGAATGCTCTACCACTGAGGTATACCCCTAACACACTGCGACAATTTATTACAATACCATTATTGCTCCCATGAGTTCAGATATAGAAAGAGAAAAATCATTTTAAAGAAAATAGAGGGCATCCGTATTTCCAACGTGGACCTCTTGATCTGCAGTGGAATTTTTTGCTACTGATCTAAACACACAAATAACAGAGTCAAATAACAATAGCATTATTAATCCCAATATTTGAGGTATAAGAAAAAATATATTTTTAAAAGATAATAGGGGGCATCCGGGTTTGAATCGAAGACCTGTCGATCTGCAGTCGAATGCTCTACCACTGAGCTATACCCCCACAAAACTGTGTCACTTCAATTCAATATTATTATTGCTCCCATGAGTTCAGATATAAGAAAAGAAAAATCATTTAAAAGAAAATAGAGGGCATCCGGATTTCCAACGGTGACCTCTCGTTCTGTAGTTGATTGCTTTACCACTGATCTACACTTCCACACAACAGTGTCCATTCAAAAAAATACCATTATCACTCCAAAAATTAAGATATAAGGAAAAAAATCTTTTAAAAGATAAAAGGGGCATCCGAGTTTGAACCGGAGAACTCTCGATCTGCAGTCGAATGCTCTACCACTGAGCTATACCCCCACACAACTGCGGGAATTCATTACAATACCATTATTGCTCCCATGAGTTCAGATATAGGAAGAGAAAAATCATTTTAAAGAAAATAGAGGGCATCCGTATTTCCAACGGGGGCCTCTCGATCTGCAGTGGAATTTTTTGCTACTGATATAAACACACACACAACAGAGTCCATTCTTAACAATAGCATTATTAATCCCAATACTTAAGGTATAAGAAAAAATATATATTTAAAAGATAATAGGGGACATCCGGGTTTGAACCGGAGAACTCTCGATCTGCAGACGAAAGCTCTACCACTGAGCTATACCCCCACAAAACTGTGTAACTTCAATTCAATATTATTATTGCTCCCATGAGTTCAGATATAAGAAAAGAAAAATCATTTAAAAGAAAATAGAGGGCATCCGGATTTCCAACGGTGACCTCTCGATCTGTAGTTGATTGCTTTACCACTGATCTACACTTCCACACAACAGTGTCCATTCAAAACAATACCATTATCACTCCAAAAATTCAGATATAAAGAAAAAATTGTTTTAAAAGATAAAAGGGGCATCCGAGTTTGAACCGGAGAACTCTCGATCTGCAGTCGAATGCTCTACCACTGAGCTATACCCCCACACAACTGCGGGAATTCATTACAATACCATTATTGCTCCCATGAGTTCAGATATAGGAAGAGAAAAATCATTTTAAAGAAAATAGAGGGCATCCGTATTTCAAAAGGGGGCCTCTCGATCTGCAGTGGAATTTTTTGCTACTGATCTAAACACACACACAACAGAGTCCATTCTTAACAATAGCATTATTAATCCCAATTTTTAAGGTATAAGAAAAAATATATATTTAAAAGATAATAGGGGGCATCCGAGTTAGAACCGGAGACCTTTCGATCTGCAGTCGAATGCTCTACCACTGAGCTATACCGTCACAATACTGGGACAATTTAATACAATACCATTATTACTCCCATGAGTTCAGATATAAGAAGAGAAAAATAATTTTTAAGAAAATAGAGGGCATCCGTATTTCCAAAGGGGGCCTCTCGATCTGCAGTGGAATTTTTGGCAACTGATCTAAACACACACACAACAGAGTTCATTCTTAACAATAGCATTATTAATCCCAATATTTGAGGTATAAGAAAAAATATATTTTTTAAAGATAATAGGGGGCATCCGGGTTTGAACCGGAGACCTCTCGATCTGCAGGCGAATGCTCTACCACTGAGCCATACCCCCACAAAACAGTGACATTTCAATTCAATATTATATTTGCTCCCATGAGTTCAGATATAAGAAGAGAAAAATAATTTTTAAGAAAATAGAGGGCATCCGTATTGCCAACGGGGGCCTCTCGATCTGCAGTGGAATTTTTTGCAACTGATCTAAACACACACACAACAGGCTCCATTCTTAACAATAGAATTATTAATCCCAATATTTACGGTATAAGAAAAAATATATATTTAAAAGATAACAGGGGGCATCCGGGTTTGAACCGAAGACCTCTCGATCTGCAGTCGAATGCTCTACCACTGAGCTATACCCCCACACAACTGCGGCAATTCATTACAATACCATTATTGCTCCCATGAGTTCAGATATAGGAAGAGAAAAATCATTTTAAAGAAAATAGAGGGCATCCGTATTTCCAAAGGGGGCCTCCCGATCTGCAGTGGAATTTTTTGCAACTGATCTTAACACACACACAACAGAGTTTATTTTTAACAATAGCTATATTAATCCCAATATTTGAGGTATAAGAAAAAACATATTTTTAAAAGATAATAGGGGGCATCCGGGTATGAATCGAAGACCAGTCGATCTGCAGTCGAATGCTCTACCACTGAGCTATACCCCCACAAAACTGTGTCACTTCAATTCAAAATTATTATTGCTCCCATGAGTTCAGATATAAGAAAAGAAAAATCATTTAAAAGAAAATAGAGGGCATCCGGATTTCCAACGGTGACCTCTCGATCTGTAGTTGATTGCTTTACCACTGATCTACACTTCCACAAAACAGTGTCCATTCGAAACAATACCATTATCACTCTAAAAATTCAGATATAAAGAAAAAATTGTTTTAAAAGATAAAAGGGGCATCCGAGTTTGAACCGGAGAACTCTCGATCTGCAGTCGAATGCTCTACCACTGAGCTATACCCCCACACAACTGCGGCAATTCATTACAATACCATTATTGCACCCATGAGTTCAGATATAGGAAGAGAAAAATAATTTTAAAGAAAATAGAGGGCATCCGTATTTCCAAAGGGGGCCTCTCGATCTGCAGTGGAATTTTTTGCAACTGATCTTAACACACACACAACAGAGTTCATTCTTAACAATAGCTATATTAATCCCAATATTTGAGGTATAAGAAAAAATAAATTTTTAAAAGATAATAGGGGGCATCCGGGTATGAATCGAAGACCAGTCGATCTGCAATCGAATGCTCTACCACTGAGCTATACCCCCACAAAACTGTGTCACTTCAATTCAATATTATTATTGCTCCCATGAGTTCAGATATAAGAAAAGAAAAATCATTTAAAAGAAAATAGAGGGCATCCGGATTTCCAACGGTGACCTCTCGATCTGTAGTTGATTGCTTTACCACTGATCTACACTTCCACACAACAGTCTCCATTCAAAACAATACCATTATCACTCCAAAAATTCAGATATAAAGAAAACATTCTTTTAAAAGATAAAAGGGGCATCCGAGTTTGAAGCGGTGAACTCTCGATCTGCAGTCGAATGCTCTACCACTGAGCTATACCCCACACAACTGCGACTAGTCATTACAATACCATTATTGCTCCCATGAGTTCAGATATATGAAGAGAAAAATCATTTTAAAGAAAATAGAGGGCATCCGTATTACCAACGGGGGCCTCTCGATCTGCAGTGGAATTTTTTGCTACTGATCTAAACACACACACAACAGAGTCCATTCTTAAAAATAGCATTATTAATCCCAATATTTAAGGTATAAGAAAAAATATATATTTAAAAGATAATAGGGGGCATCCGGGTTTGAACCGGAGACCTCTCGATCTGCAGTCGAATGCTCTACCACTGAGCTATACCCCCACAAAACTGGGACAATTTAATACAATACCATTATTGCTCCCATGAGTTCAGATATAAGAAGAGAAAAATAATTTTTAAGAAAATAGAGGTCATCCGTATTTCCAAAGGGGGCCTCTCGATCTGCAGTGGAATTTTCGACAACTGATCTAAACACACACACAACAGAGTTTATTCTTAACAATAGCATTATTAATCCCAATATTTGAGGTATAAGAAAAAAAATATTTTTTAAAGATAATAGGGGGCATCCGGGTTTGAACCGGAGACCTCTCGATCTGCAGTCGAATGCTCTACCACTGAGCTATACCCCCACACAACTGCGACAATTCATTACAATACCATTATTGCTCCCATGAGTTCAGATACATGAAGAGAAAAATCATTTTAAAGAAAATAGAGGACATCCGTATTTTCAAAGGGGGGCCTCTCGATCTGCAGTGGAATTTTTTGCTACTGATCTAAACACACACACAACAGAGTCCTTTCTTAACAATAGCATTATTAATCCCAATATTTAAGGTATAAGAAAAAATATATATTTAAAAGATAATAGGGGGCATCCGGGTTTGAACCGGAGACCTCTCGATCTGCAGTCGAATGCTCTACCACTGAGCTATACCCCCACAAAACTATGACAATTTAATACAATACCATTATTGCTCCCATGAGTTCAGATATAAGAAGAGAAAAATAATTTTTAAGAAAATAGAGGGCATCCGTATTTCCAACGGGGGCCTTTCGATCTGCAGTGGAATTTTTTGCTACTGATCTAAACACACACACAACAGAGTCCATTCTTAACAATAGCATTATTAATCCCAATATTTAAGGTATAAGAAAAAATATATATTTAAAAGATAATAGGGGGCATCCGGGTTTGAACCGGAGACCTCTCGATCTGCAGTCGAATGCTCTACCACTGAGCTATACCCCCACAAAACTGGGACAATTTAATACAATACCATTATTGCTCCCATGAGTTCAGATATAAGAAGAGAAAAATAATTTTTAAGAAAATAGAGGGCATCCGTATTTCCAAAGGGGGCCTCTCGATCTGCAGTGGAATTTTTTGCTACTGATCTAAACACACACACAACAGAGTTTATTCTTAACAATAGCATTATTAATCCCAATATTTGAGGTATAAGAAAAAATATATTTTTTAAAGATAATAGGGGGCATCCGGGTTTGAACCGGAGACCTCTCGATCTGCAGTCGAATGCTCTACCACTGAACTATTACCCCACAAAACAGTGCCATTTCAATTCAATATTATATTTGCTCCCATGAGTTCAGATATTAGAAGAGAAAAATCATTTTAAAGAAAATAGAGGGCATCCGTATTGCCAACGGGGGCCTCTCGATCTGCAGTGGAATTTTTTGCAACTGATCTAAACACACACACAACAGGGTCCATTCTTAACAATAGAATAATTAATCCCAATATTTACGGTATAAGAAAAAATATATATTTAAAAGATAACAGGGGGCATCCGGGTTTGAACCGAAGACCTCTCGATCTGCAGTCGAATGCTCTACCACTGAGCTATACCCCCACAAAACTGTGACATTTCAATTCAATATTATATTTGCTCCCATGAGTTCAGATATTAGAAGAGAAAAATCATTTTAAAGAAAATAGCGGGCATCCGTATTGCCAACGGGGGCCTCTCGATCTGCAGTGGAATTTTTTGCAACTGATCTTAACACACACACAACAGAGTTCATTCTTAACAATAGCTATATTAATCCCAATATTTGAGGTATAAGAAAAAATATATTTTTAAAAGATAATAGGGGGCATCCGGGTATGAATCGAAGACCAGTCGATCTGCAGTCGAATGCTCTACCACTGAGCTATACCCCCACAAAACTGTGTCACTTCAATTCAAAATTATTATTGCTCCCATGAGTTCAGATATAAGAAAAGAAAAATCTTTTTAAAGAAAATAGAGGGCATCCGGATTTCCAACGGCGACCTCTCGATCTGTAGTTGATTGCTTTACCACTGATCTACACTTCCACACAACAGTGTCCATTCAAAACAATACCATTATCACTCCAAAAATTCAGATATAAAGAAAAAATTGTTTTAAAAGATAAAAGGGGCATCCGAGTTTGAACCGGAGAACTCTCGATCTGCAGTCGAATGCTCTACCACTGAGCTATACCCCCACACAACTGCGGCAATTCATTACAATACCATTATTGCTCCCATGAGTTCAGATATAGGAAGAGAAAAATCATTTTAAAGAAAATAGAGGGCATCCGTATTTCCAACGGGGGCCTCTCGATCTGCAGTGGAATTTTTTGCTACTGATCTAAACACACACACAACAGAGTCCATTCTTAACAATAGCATTATTAATCCCAATATTTAAGGTATAAGAAAAAATATATATTTAAAAGATAATAGGGGGCATCCGGGTTTGAAGCGGAGACCTCTCGATCTGCAGTCGAATGCTCTACCACTGAGCTATACCCCCACAAAACTGGGACAATTTAATACAATACCATTATTGCTCCCATGAGTTCAGATATAAGAAGAGAAAAATAATTTTTAAGAAAATAGAGGTCATCCGTATTTCCAAAGGGGGCCTCTCGATCTACAGTGGAATTTTCGACAACTGATCTAAACACACACACAACAGAGTTTATTCTTAACAATAGCATTATTAATCCCAATATTTGAGGTATAAGAAAAAATATATATTTAAAAGATAATAGGGGGCATCCGGGTTTGAACCGGAGACCTCTCGATCTGCAGTCGAATGCTCTACCACTGAGCTATACCCCCACAAAACAGTGACATTTCAATTCAATATTATATTTGCTCCCATGAGTTCAGATATTAGAAGAGAAAAATCATTTTAAAGAAAATAGAGGGCATCCGTATTGCCAACGGGGGCCTCTCGATCTGCAGTGGAATTTTTTGCAACTGATCTAAACACACATACAACAGGGTCCATTCTTAACAATAGAATTATTAATCCCAATATTTACGGTACAAGAAAAAATATATATTTAAAAGATAACAGGGGGCATCCGGGTTTGAACCGAAGACCTCTCGATCTGCAGTCGAATGCTCTACCACTGAGCTATACCCCTACAAAACTGCGACAATTCTTTACAATACCATTATTGCACCCATGAGTTCAGATATATGAAGAGAAAAATTATTTTAAAGAAAATAGAGGGCATCCGTATTTCCAAAGGGGGCCTCTCGATCTGCAGTGGAATTTTTTGCTACTGATCTAAACACACACACAACAGAGTTTATTCTTAACAATAGCATTATTAATCCCAATATTTGAGGTATAAGAAAAAATATATTTTTTAAAGATTATAGGGGGCATCCGGGTTTGAACCGAAGACCTCTCGATCTGCAGTCGAATGCTCTACCACTGAGCTATACCCCTACAAAACTGTGACATTTCAATTCAATATTATATTTGCTCCCATGAGTTCAGATATTAGAAGAGAAAAATCATTTTAAAGAAAATAGCGGGCATCCGTATTGCCAACCGGGGCCTCTCGATCTGCAGTGGAATTTTTTGCAACTGATTTAACACACACACAACAGAGTTCATTCTTAACAATAGCTATATTAATCCCAATATTTGAGGTATAAGAAAAAATTATATTTTTAAAAGATAATAGGGGGCATCCGGGTATGAATCGAAGACCAGTCGATCTGCAGTCGAATGCTCTACCACTGAGCTATACCCCCACAAAACTGTGTCACTTCAATTCAATATTATTATTGCTCCCATGAGTTCAGATATAAGAAAAGAAAAATATTTTAAAAGAAAATAGAGGGCATCCGGATTTCCAACGGTGACCTCTCGATCTGTAGTTGATTGCTTTACCACTGATCTACACTTCCACACAACAGTGTCCATTCAAAACAATACCATTATCACTCCAAAAATTCAGATATAAAGAAAACATTATTTTAAAAGATAAAAGGGGCATCCGAGTTTGAACCGGTGAACTCTCGATCTGCAGTCGAATGCTCTACCACTGAGATATACCCCACACAACTGCGACAATTCATTACAATACCATTATTGCACCCATGAGTTCAGATATATGAAGAGAAAAATTATTTTAAAGAAAATAGAGGACATCCGTATTTCCAAAGGGGGCCTCTCGATCTGCAGTGGAATTTTTTGCTACTGATCTATACACACACACAACAGAGTTTATTCTTAACAATAGCATTATTAATCCCAATATTTGAGGTATAAGAAAAAATATATTTTTTAAAGATAATAGGGGGCATCCGGGTTTGAACCGGAGACCTCTCGATCTGCAGTCGAATGCTCTACCACTGAGCTATACCCCCACAAAACTGGGACAATTTAATACAATACCATTATTGCTCCCATGAGTTCAGATATAAGAAGAGAAAAATAATTTTTAAGAAAATAGAGGGCATCCGTATTTCCAAAGGGGGCCTTTCGATCTGCAGTGGAATTTTTTGCTACTGATCTAAACACACACACAACAGAGTTTATTCTTAACAATAGCATTATTAATCCCAATATTTGAGGTATAAGAAAAAATATATTTTTAAAAGATAATAGGGGGCATCCGGGTTTGAACCGGAGACCTCTCGATCTGCAGTCGAATGCTCTACCACTGAGCTATACCCACACACAACTGCGGCAATTCATTACAATACCATTATTGCTCCCATGAGTTCAGATATAGGAAGAGAAAAATCATTTTAAAGAAAATAGAGGGCATCCGTATTTCCAAAGGGGGCCTCTCGATCTGCAGTGGAATTTTTTGCAACTGATCTTAACACACACACAACAGAGTTCATTCCTAACAATAGCTATATTAATCCCAATATTTGAGGTATAAGAAAAAATAAATTTTTAAAATATAATAGAGGGCATCCGGGTATGAATCGAAGACCAGTCGATCTGCAGTCGAATGCTCTACCAATGAGCTATACCCCCACAAAACTGTGTCACTTCAATTCAATATTAATATTGCTCCCATGAGTTCAGATATAAGAAAAGAAAAATCATTTAAAAGAAAATAGAGGGCATCCGGATTTCCAACGGTGACCTCTCGATTTGTAGTTGATTGCTTTACCACTGATCTACACTTCCACACAACAGTGTCCATTCAAAACAATACCATTATCACTCCAAAAATTCAGATATAAAGAAAACATTCTTTTAAAAGATAAAAGGGGCATCCGAGTTTGAACCGGTGAACTCTCGATCTGCAGTCGAATGCTCTACCACTGAGCTATACCCCACACAACTGCGACAATTCATTACAATACCATTATTGCTCCCATGAGTTCAGATATATGAAGAGAAAAATCATTTTAAAGAAAATAGAGGGCATCCGTATTTCCAACGGGGGCCTCTCGATCTGCAGTGGAATATTTTGCTACTGATCTAAACACACACAAAACAGAGTCCATTCTTAACAATAGCATTATTAATCCCAATATTTAAGGTATAAGAAAAAATATATATTTAAAAGATAATAGGGGGCATCCGGGTTTGAACCGGAGACCTCTCGATCTGCAGTCGAATGCTCTACCACTGAGCTATAACCCCACAAAACTGGGACAATTTAATACAATACCATTATTGCTCCCATGAGTTCAGATATAAGAAGAGAAAAATAATTTTTAAGAAAATAGAGGTCATCCGTATTTCCAAAGGGGGCCTCTCGATCTGCAGTGGAATTTTTGACAACTGATCTAAACACACACACAAAAGTGTTTATTCTTAACAATAGCATTATTAATCCCAATATTTGAGGTATAAGAAAAAATATATTTTTTAAAGATAATAGGGGGCATCCGGGTTTGAACCGGAGACTTCTCGATCTGCAGTCGAATGCTCTACCACTGAGCTATACCCCCACACAACTGCGACAATTCATTACAATACCATTATTGCTCCCATGAGTTCAGATATATGAAGAGAAAAATCATTTTAAAGAAAATAGAGGGCATCCGTATTTCCAACGGGGGCCTCTCGATCTGCAGTTTAATTTTTTGCTACTGATCTAAACACACACACAACAGAGTCCATTCTTAACAATAGCATTATTAATCCCAATATTTAAGGTATAAGAAAAAATATATATTTAAAAGATAGTAGGGGGCATCCGGGTTTGAACCGGAGACCTCTCGATCTGCAGTCGAATGCTCTACCACTAAACTATACCCCCACAAAACTGGAACAATTTAATACAATACCATTATTGCTCCCATGAGTTCAGATATAAGAAGAGAAAAATAATTTTTAAGAAAATAGAGGTCATCCGTATTTCCAAAGGGGGCCTCTCGATCTGCAGTGGAATTTTTGACAACTGATCTAAACACACACACAAAAGTGTTTATTCTTAACAATAGCATTATTAATCCCAATATTTGAGGTATAAGAAAAAATATATTTTTTAAAGATAATAGGGGGCATCCGGGTTTGAACCGGAGACTTCTCGATCTGCAGTCGAAAGCTCTACCACTGAGCTATACCCCCACACAACTGCGACAATTCATTACAATACCATTATTGCTCCCATGAGTTCAGATATATGAAGAGAAAAATCATTTTAAAGAAAATAGAGGGCATCCGTATTTCCAACGGGGGCCTCTCGATCTGCAGTGGAATTTTTTGCTACTGATCTAAACACACACACAACAGAGTCCATTCTTAACAATAGCATTATTAATCCCAATATTTAAGGTATAAGAAAAAATATATATTTAAAAGATAGTAGGGGGCATCCGGGTTTGAACCGGAGACCTCTCGATCTGCAGTCGAATGCTCTACCACTAAACTATACCCCCACAAAACTGGAACAATTTAATACAATACCATTATTGCTCCCATGAGTTCAGATATAAGAAGAGAAAAATAATTTTTAAGAAAATAGAGGTCATCCGTATTTCCAAAGGGGGCCTCTCGATCTGCAGTGGAATTTTTGACAACTGATCTAAACACACACACAAAAGTGTTTATTCTTAACAATAGCATTATTAATCCCAATATTTGAGGTATAAGAAAAAATATATTTTTTAAAGATAATAGGGGGCATCCGGGTTTGAACCTGAGACTTCTCGATCTGCAGTCGAATGCTCTACCACTGAGCTATACCCCCACACAACTGCGACAATTCATTACAATACCATTATTGCTCCCATGAGTTCAGATATATGAAGAGAAAAATCATTTTAAAGAAAATAGAGGGCATCCGTATTTCCAACGGGGGCCTCTCGATCTGCAGTGGAATTTTTGCTACTGATCTAAACACACACACAACAGAGTCCATTCTTAACAATAGCATTATTAATCCCAATATTTAAGGTATAAGAAAAAATATATATTTAAAAGATAGTAGGGGGCATCCGGGTTTGAACCGGAGACCTCTCGATCTGCAGTCGAATGCTCTACCACTAAACTATACCCCCACAAAACTGGAACAATTTAATACAATACCATTATTGCTCCCATGAGTTCAGATATAAGAAGAGAAAAATAATTTTTAAGAAAATAGAGGTCATCCGTATTTCCAAAGGGGGCCTCTCGATCTGCAGTGGAATTTTTGACAACTGATCTAAACACACACACAACAGAGTTTATTCTTAACAATAGCATTATTAATCCCAATATTTGAGGTATAAGAAAAAATATATTTTTAAAAGATAATAGGGGGCATCCGGGTATGAATCGAAGAACAGTCGATCTGCAGTCGAATGCTCTACCACTGAGCTATACCCCCACAAAACTGTGTCACTTCAATTCAAAATTATTATTGCTCCAATGAGTTCAGATATAAGAAAAGAAAAATCATTTAAAAGAAAATAGAGGGCATCCGGATTTCCAACGGTGACCTCTCGATCTGTAGTTGATTGCTTTACCACTGATCTACACTTCCACACAACAGTGTCCATTCAAAACAATACCATTATCACTCCAAAAATTCAGATATAAAGAAAACATTCTTTTAAAAGATAAAAGGGGCATCCGAGTTTGAATCGAAGAACTCTCGATCTGCAGTCGAATGCTCTACCACTGAGCTATACCCCCACACAACTGCGGCAATTCATTACAATACCATTATTGCTCCCATGAGTTCAGATATAGGAAGAGAAAAATCATTTTAAAGAAAATAGAGGGCATCCGTATTTCCAAAGGGGGCCTCTCGATCTGCAGTGGAATTTTTTGCAACTGATCTTAACACACACACAACAGAGTTCATTCTTAACAATAGCTATATTAATCCCAATATTTGAGGTATAAGAAAAAATAAATTTTTAAAATATAATAGGGGGCATCCGGGTATGAATCGACGACCAGTCGATCTGCAGTCGAATGCTCTACCACTGAGCTATACCCACACAAAACTGTGTCACTTCAATTCAATATTAATATTGCTCCCATGAGTTCAGATATAAGAAAAGAAAAATCATTTAAAAGAAAATAGAGGGCATCCGGATTTCCAACGGTGACCTCTCGATCTGTAGTTGATTGCTTTACCACTGATCTACACTTCCACACAACAGTGTCCATTCAAAACAATACAATTATCACTCCAAAAATTCAGATATAAAGAATACATTCTTTTAAAAGTTAAAAGGGGCATCCGAGTTTGAACCGGTGAACTCTCGATCTGCAGTCGAATGCTCTACCACTGAGCTATACCCCACACAACTGCGACAATTCATTACAATACCATTATTGCTCCCATGAGTTCAGATATATGAAGAGAAAAATAATTTTTAAGAAAATAGAGGTCATCCGTATTTCCAAAGGGGGCCTCTCGATCTGCAGTGGAATTTTTGACAACTGATCTAAACACACACACAACAGAGTTTATTCTTAACAATAGCATTATTAATCCCAATATTTGAGGTATAAGAAAAAATATATATTTAAAAGATAATAGGGGGCATCCGGGTTTGAACCGGAGACCTCTCGATCTGCAGTCGAATGCTCTACCACTGAGCTATACCCCCACAAAACTGGGACAATTTAATACAATACCATTATTGCTCCCATGAGTTCAGATATAAGAAGAGAAAAATAATTTTTAAGAAAATAGAGGTCATCCGTATTTCCAAAGGGGGCCTCTCGATCTACAGTGGAATTTTCGACAACTGATCTAAACACACACACAACAGAGTTTATTCTTAACAATAGCATTATTAATCCCAATATTTGAGGTATAAGAAAAAATATATATTTAAAAGATAATAGGGGGCATCCGGGTTTGAACCGGAGACCTCTCGATCTGCAGTCGAATGCTCTACCACTGAGCTATACCCCCACAAAACTGGGACAATTTAATACAATACCATTATTGCTCCCATGAGTTCAGATATAAGAAGAGAAAAATAATTTTTAAGAAAATAGAGGGCATCAGTATTTCCAAAGGGGGCCTCTCGATCTGCAGTGGAATTTTTGGCAACTGATCTAAACACACACACAACAGAGTTCATTCTTAACAATAGCATTATTAATCCCAATATTTGAGGTATAAGAAAAAATATATTTTTTAAAGATAATAGGGGGCATCCGGGTTTGAACCGGAGACCTCTCGATCTGCAGTCGAATGCTCTACCACTGAGCTATACCCCCACAAAACAGTGACATTTCAATTCAATATTATATTTGCTCCCATGAGTTCAGATATTAGAAGAGAAAAATCATTTTAAAGAAAATAGAGGGCATCCGTATTGCCAACGGGGGCCTCTCGATCTGCAGTGGAATTTTTTGCAACTGATCTAAACACACATACAACAGGGTCCATTCTTAACAATAGAATTATTAATCCCAATATTTACGGTACAAGAAAAAATATATATTTAAAAGATAACAGGGGGCATCCGGGTTTGAACCGAAGACCTCTCGATCTGCAGTCGAATGCTCTACCACTGAGCTATACCCCTACAAAACTGTGACATTTCAATTCAATATTATATTTGCTCCCATGAGTTCAGATATTAGAAGAGAAAAATCATTTTAAAGAAAATAG
The DNA here is from genome assembly GCA_963978545.1 of Linyphia triangularis. Lineage (NCBI taxonomy): Eukaryota > Metazoa > Arthropoda > Arachnida > Araneae > Linyphiidae > Linyphia > Linyphia triangularis. The sequence continues at coordinate 37,253,836 of OZ021730.1, forward strand.
CGGGCATCCGTATTGCCAACCGGGGCCTCTCGATCTGCAGTGGAATTTTTTGCAACTGATTTAACACACACACAACAGAGTTCATTCTTAACAATAGCTATATTAATCCCAATATTTGAGGTATAAGAAAAAATATATTTTTAAAAGATAATAGGGGGCATCCGGGTATGAATCGAAGACCAGTCGATCTGCAGTCGAATGCTCTACCACTGAGCTATACCCCCACAAAACTGTGTCACTTCAATTCAATATTATTATTGCTCCCATGAGTTCAGATATAAGAAAAGAAAAATCATTTAAAAGAAAATAGAGGGCATCCGGATTTCCAACGGTGACCTCTCGATCTGTAGTTGATTGCTTTACCACTGATCTACACTTCCACACAACAGTGTCCATTCAAAACAATACCATTATCACTCCAAAAATTCAGATATAAAGAAAACATTCTTTTAAAAGATAAAAGGGGCATCCGAGTTTGAACCGGTGAACTCTCGATCTGCAGTCGAATGCTCTACCACTGAGATATACCCCACACAACTGCGACAATTCATTACAATACCATTATTGCACCCATGAGTTCATATATATGAAGAGAAAAATTATTTTAAAGAAAATAGAGGGCATCCGTATTTCCAAAGGGGGCCTCTCGATCTGCAGTGGAATTTTTTGCTACTGATCTAAACACACACACAACAGAGTTTATTCTTAACAATAGCATTATTAATCCCAATATTTGAGGTATAAGAAAAAACATATTTTTTAAAGATAATAGGGGGCATCCGGGTTTTACCACTGAGCTATACCCCCACAAAACTGGGACAATTTAATACAATACCATTATTGCTCCCATGAGTTCAGATATAAGAAGAGAAAAATAATTTTTAAGAAAATAGAGGACATCCGTATTTCCAAAGGGGGCCTCTCGATCTGCAGTGGAATTTTTTGCTACTGATCTAAACACACACACAACAGAGTTCATTCTTAACAATAGCATTATTAATCCCAATATTTGAGGTATAAGAAAAAATATATTTTTTAAAGATAATAGGGGGCATCCGGGTTTGAACCGGAGACCTCTCGATCTGCAGTCGAATGCTCTACCACTGAGCTATACCCCCACAAAACAGTGACATTTCAATTCAATATTATATTTGCTCCCATGAGTTCAGATATTAGAAGAGAAAAATCATTTTAAAGAAAATAGAGGGCATCCGTATTGCCAACGGGGGCCTCTCGATCTGCAGTGGAATTTTTTGCAACTGATCTAAACACACATACAACAGGGTCCATTCTTAACAATAGAATTATTAATCCCAATATTTACGGTACAAGAAAAAATATATATTTAAAAGATAACAGGGGGCATCCGGGTTTGAACCAATGACCTCTCGATCTGCAGTCGAATGCTCTACCACTGAGCTATACCCCTACAAAACTGTGACATTTCAATTCAATATTATATTTGCTCCCATGAGTTCAGATATTAGAAGAGAAAAATCATTTTAAAGAAAATAGCGGGCATCCGTATTGCCAACCGGGGCCTCTCGATCTGCAGTGGAATTTTTTGCAACTGATTTAACACACACACAACAGAGTTTATTCTTAACAATAGCATTATTAATCCCAATATTTGAGGTATAAGAAAAAATATATTTTTTAAAGATAATAGGGGGCATCCGGGTTTTACCACTGAGCTATACCCCCACAAAACTGGGACAATTTAATACAATACCATTATTGCTCCCATGAGTTCAGATATAAGAAGAGAAAAATAATTTTTAAGAAAATAGAGGGCATCCGTATTTCCAAAGGGGGCCTCTCGATCTGCAGTGGAATTTTTTGCTACTGATCTAAACACACACACAACAGAGTTTATTCTTAACAATAGCATTATTAATCCCAATATTTGAGGTATAAGAAAAAAAATATTTTTAAAAGATAATAGGGGGCATCCGGGTTTGAACCGGAGACCTCTCGATCTGCAGTCGAATGCTCTACCACTGAGCTATACCCCCACAAAACTGTGACATTTCAATTCAATATTATATTTGCTTCCATGAGTTCAGATATTAGAAGAGAAAAATCATTTTAAAGAAAATAGCGGGCATCCGTATTGCCAACGGGGGCCTCTCGATCTGCAGTGGAATTTTTTGCAACTGATCTTAACACACACACAACAGAGTTCATTCTTAACAATAGCTATATTAATCCCAATATTTGAGGTATAAGAAAAAATATATTTTTAAAAGATAATAGGGGGCATCCGGGTATGAATCGAAGACCAGTCGATCTGCAGTCGAATGCTCTACCACTGAGCTATACCCCCACAAAACTGTGTCACTTCAATTCAAAATTATTATTGCTCCCATGAGTTCAGATATAAGAAAAGAAAAATCATTTAAAAGAAAATAGAGGGCATCCGGATTTCCAACGGTGACCTCTCGATCTGTAGTTGATTGCTTTACCACTGATCTACACTTCCACACAACAGTGTCCATTCAAAACAATACCATTATCACTCCAAAAATTCAGATATAAAGAAAACATTCTTTTAAAAGATAAAAGGGGCATCCGAGTTTGAACCGAAGAACTCTCGATCTGCAGTCGAATGCTCTACCACTGAGCTATACCCACACACAACTGCGGCAATTCATTACAATACCATTATTGCTCCCATGAGTTCAGATATAGGAAGAGAAAAATCATTTTAAAGAAAATAGAGGGCATCCGTATTTCCAAAGGGGGCCTCTCGATCTGCAGTGGAATTTTTTGCAACTGATCTTAACACACACACAACAGAGTTCATTCCTAACAATAGCTATATTAATCCCAATATTTGAGGTATAAGAAAAAATAAATTTTTAAAATAGAATAGGGGGCATCCGGGTATGAATCGAAGACCAGTCGATCTGCAGTCGAATGCTCTACCACTGAGCTATACCCCCACAAAACTGTGTCACTTCAATTCAATATTAATATTGCTCCCATGAGTTCAGATATAAGAAAAGAAAAATCATTTAAAAGAAAATAGAGGGCATCCGGATTTCCAACGGTGACCTCTCGATTTGTAGTTGATTGCTTTACCACTGATCTACACTTCCACACAACAGTGTCCATTCAAAACAATACCATTATCACTCCAAAAATTCAGATATAAAGAAAACATTCTTTTAAAAGATAAAAGGGGCATCCGAGTTTGAACCGGTGAACTCTCGATCTGCAGTCGAATGCTCTACCACTGAGCTATACCCCACACAACTGCGACAATTCATTACAATACCATTATTGCTCCCATGAGTTCAGATATATGAAGAGAAAAATCATTTTAAAGAAAATAGAGGGCATCCGTATTTCCAACGGGGGCCTCTCGATCTGCAGTGGAATATTTTGCTACTGATCTAAACACACACAAAACAGAGTCCATTCTTAACAATAGCATTATTAATCCCAATATTTAAGGTATAAGAAAAAATATATATTTAAAAGATAATAAGTCGCATCCGGGTTTGAACCGGAGACCTCTCGATCTGCAGTCGAATGCTCTACCACTGAGCTATACCCCCACACAACTGCGACAATTCATTACAATACCATTATTGCTCCCATGAGTTTAGATATAAGAAGAGAAAAATAATTTTTAAGAAAATAGAGGTCATCCGTATTTCCAAAGGGGGCCTCTCGATCTGCAGTGGAATTTTTGACAACTGATCTAAACACACACACAACAGAGTTTATTCTTAACAATAGCATTATTAATCCCAATATTTGAGGTATAAGAAAAAATATATTTTTTAAAGATTATAGGGGGCATCCGGGTTTGAACCGAAGACCTCTCGATCTGCAGTCGAATGCTCTACCACTGAGCTATACCCCCACAAAACTGTGACATTTCAATTCAATATTATATTTGCTCCCATGAGTTCAGATATAAGAAAAGAAAAATCATTTAAAAGAAAATAGAGGGCATCCGGATTTCCAACGGTGACCTCTCGATCTGTAGTTGATTGCTTTACCACTGATCTACACTTCCACACAACAGTGTCCATTCAAAACAATACAATTATCACTCCAAAAATTCAGATATAAAGAAAACATTCTTTTAAAAGATAAAAGGGGCATCCGAGTTTGAACCGGTGAACTCTCGATCTGCAGTCGAATGCTCTACCACTGAGCTATACCCCACACAACTGCGACAATTCATTACAATACCATTATTGCTCCCATGAGTTCAGATATATGAAGAGAAAAATAATTTTTAAGAAAATAGAGGTCATCCGTATTTCCAAAGGGGGCCTCTCGATCTGCAGTGGAATTTTTGACAACTGATCTAAACACACACACAACAGAGTTTATTCTTAACAATAGCATTATTAATCCCAATATTTGAGGTATAAGAAAAAATATATTTTTTAAAGATAATAGGGGGCATCCGGGTTTGAACCGGAGACTTCTCGATCTGCAGTCGAATGCTCTAACACTGAGCTATACCCCCACACAACTGCGACAATTCATTACAATACCATTATTGCTCCCATGAGTTCAGATATATGAAGAGAAAAATCATTTTAAAGAAAATAGAGGGCATCCGTATTTCCAACGGGGGCCTCTCGATCTGCAGTGGAATTTTTTGCTACTGATCTAAACACACACACAACAGAGTCCATTCTTAACAATAGCATTATTAATCCCAATATTTAAGGTATAAGAAAAAATATATATTTAAAAGATAATAGGGGGCATCCGGGTTTGAACCGGAGACCTCTCGATCTGCAGTCGAATGCTCTACCACTAAACTATACCCCCACAAAACTGGGACAATTTAATACAATACCATTATTGCTCCCATGAGTTCAGATATAAGAAGAGAAAAATAATTTTTAAGAAAATAGAGGTCATCCGTATTTCCAAAGGGGGCCTCTCGATCTGCAGTGGAATTTTTGACAACTGATCTAAACACACACACAAAAGTGTTTATTCTTAACAATAGCATTATTAATCCCAATATTTGAGGTATAAGAAAAAATATATTTTTTAAAGATAATAGGGGGCATCCGGGTTTGAACCAGAGACTTCTCGATCTGCAGTCGAATGCTCTACCACTGAGCTATACCCCCACACAACTGCGACAATTCATTACAATACCATTATTGCTCCCATGAGTTCAGATATATGAAGAGAAAAATCATTTTAAAGAAAATAGAGGGCATCCGTATTTCCAACGGGGGCCTCTCGATCTGCAGTGGAATTTTTTGCTACTGATCTAAACACACACACAACAGAGTCCATTCTTAACAATAGCATTATTAATCCCAATATTTAAGGTATAAGAAAAAATATATATTTAAAAGATAATAGGGGGCATCCGGGTTTGAACCGGAGACCTCTCGATCTGCAGTCGAATGCTCTACCACTAAACTATACCCCCACAAAACTGGAACAATTTAATACAATACCATTATTGCTCCCATGAGTTCAGATATATGAAGAGAAAAATCATTTTAAAGAAAATAGAGGGCATCCGTATTTCCAACGGGGGCCTCTCGATCTGCAGTGGAATTTTTTGCTACTGATCTAAACACACACACAACAGAGTCCATTCTTAACAATAGCATTATTAATCCCAATATTTAAGGTATAAGAAAAAATATATATTTAAAAGATAATAGGGGGCATCCGGGTTTGAACCGGAGACCTCTCGATCTGCAGTCGAATGCTCTACCACTAAACTATACCCCCACAAAACTGGGACAATTTAATACAATACCATTATTGCTCCCATGAGTTCAGATATAAGAAGAGAAAAATAATTTTTAAGAAAATAGAGGTCATCCGTATTTCCAAAGGGGGCCTCTCGATCTGCAGTGGAATTTTTGACAACTGATCTAAACACACACACAAAAGTGTTTATTCTTAACAATAGCATTATTAATCCCAATATTTGAGGTATAAGAAAAAATATATTTTTTAAAGATAATAGGGGGCATCCGGGTTTGAACCGGAGACTTCTCGATCTGCAGTCGAATGCTCTACCACTGAGCTATACCCCCACAAAACTGGAACAATTTAATACAATACCATTATTGCTCCCATGAGTTCAGATATAAGAAGAGAAAAATAATTTTTAAGAAAATAGAGGTCATCCGTATTTCCAAAGGGGGCCTCTCGATCTGCAGTGGAATTTTTGACAACTGATCTAAACACACACACAACAGAGTTTATTCTTAACAATAGCATTATTAATCCCAATATTTGAGGTATAAGAAAAAATATATTTTTTAAAGATTATAGGGGGCATCCGGGTTTGAACCGAAGACCTCTCGATCTGCAGTCGAATGCTCTACCACTGAGCTATACCCCCACAAAACTGTGACATTTCAATTCAATATTATATTTGCTCCCATGAGTTCAGATATTAGAAGAGAAAAATCATTTTAAAGAAAATAGCGGGCATCCGTATTGCCAACGGGGGCCTCTCGATCTGCAGTGGAATTTTTTGCAACTGATCTTAACACACACACAACAGAGTTCATTCTTAACAATAGCTATATTAATCCCAATATTTGAGGTATAAGAAAAAATATATTTTTAAAAGATAATAGGGGGCATCCGGGTATGAATCGAAGAACAGTCGATCTGCAGTCGAATGCTCTACCACTGAGCTATACCCCCACAAAACTGTGTCACTTCAATTCAAAATTATTATTGCTCCCATGAGTTCAGATATAAGAAAAGAAAAATCATTTAAAAGAAAATAGAGGGCATCCGGATTTCCAACGGTGACCTCTCGATCTGTAGTTGATTGCTTTACCACTGATCTACACTTCCACACAACAGTGTCCATTCAAAACAATACCATTATCACTCCAAAAATTCAGATATAAAGAAAACATTCTTTTAAAAGATAAAAGGGGCATCCGAGTTTGAACCGGTGAACTCTCGATCTGCAGTCGAATGCTCTACCACTGAGCTATACCCCACACAACTGCGACAATTCATTACAATACCATTATTGCTCCCATGAGTTCAGATATATGAAGAGAAAAATAATTTTTAAGAAAATAGAGGTCATCCGTATTTCCAAAGGGGGCCTCTCGATCTGCAGTGGAATTTTTGACAACTGATCTAAACACACACACAACAGAGTTTATTCTTAACAATAGCATTATTAATCCCAATATTTGAGGTATAAGAAAAAATATATTTTTTAAAGATAATAGGGGGCATCCGGGTTTGAACCGGAGACTTCTCGATCTGCAGTCGAATGCTCTACCACTGAGCTATACCCCCACACAACTGCGACAATTCATTACAATACCATTATTGCTCCCATGAGTTCAGATATATGAAGAGAAAAATCATTTTAAAGAAAATAGAGGGCATCCGTATTTCCAACGGGGGCCTCTCGATCTGCAGTGGAATTTTTTGCTACTGATCTAAACACACACACAACAGAGTCCATTCTTAACAATAGCATTATTAATCCCAATATTTAAGGTATAAGAAAAAATATATATTTAAAAGATAATAGGGGGCATCCGGGTTTGAACCGGAGACCTCTCGATCTGCAGTCGAATGCTCTACCACTAAACTATACCCCCACAAAACTGGGACAATTTAATACAATACCATTATTGCTCCCATGAGTTCAGATATAAGAAGAGAAAAATAATTTTTAAGAAAATAGAGGTCATCCGTATTTCCAAAGGGGGCCTCTCGATCTGCAGTGGAATTTTTGACAACTGATCTAAACACACACACAACAGAGTTTATTCTTAACAATAGCATTATTAATCCCAATATTTGAGGTATAAGAAAAAATATATTTTTTAAAGATTATAGGGGGCATCCGGGTTTGAACCGAAGACCTCTCGATCTGCAGTCGAATGCTCTACCACTGAGCTATACCCCCACAAAACTGTGACATTTCAATTCAATATTATATTTGCTCCCATGAGTTCAGATATTAGAAGAGAAAAATCATTTTAAAGAAAATAGCGGGCATCCGTATTGCCAACGGGGGCCTCTCGATCTGCAGTGGAATTTTTTGCAACTGATCTTAACACACACACAACAGAGTTCATTCTTAACAATAGCTATATTAATCCCAATATTTGAGGTATAAGAAAAAATATATTTTTTAAAGATAATAGGGGGCATCCGGGTATGAATCGAAGAACAGTCGATCTGCAGTCGAATGCTCTACCACTGAGCTATACCCCCACAAAACTGTGTCACTTCAATTCAAAATTATTATTGCTCCCATGAGTTCAGATATAAGAAAAGAAAAATCATTTAAAAGAAAATAGAGGGCATCCGGATTTCCAACGGTGACCTCTCGATCTGTAGTTGATTGCTTTACCAATGATCTACACTTCCACACAACAGTGTCCATTCAAAACAATACCATTATCACTCCAAAAATTCAGATATAAAGAAAACATTCTTTTAAAAGATAAAAGGGGCATCCGAGTTTGAACCGGTGAACTCTCGATCTGCAGTCGAATGCTCTACCACTGAGCTATACCCCACACAACTGCGACAATTCATTACAATACCATTATTGCTCCCATGAGTTCAGATATATGAAGAGAAAAATCATTTTAAAGAAAATAGAGGGCATCCGTATTTCCAACGGGGGCCTCTCGATCTGCAGTGGAATATTTTGCTACTGGTCTAAACACACACACAACAGAGTCCATTCTTAACAATAGCATTATTAATCCCAATATTTGAGGTATAAGAAAAAATATATTTTTACAGATTATAGGGGGCATATGGGTTTGAACCGGAGACCTCTCGATCTGCAGTCGAATGCTCTACCACTGAGCTATACCCCCACAAAACAGTGCCATTTCAATTCAATATTATATTTGCTCCCATGAGTTCAGATATTAGAAGAGAAAAATCATTTTAAAGAAAATAGAGGGCATCCGTATTGCCAACGGGGGCCTCTCGATCTGCAGTGGAATTTTTTGCAACTGATCTAAACACACACACAACAGGGTCCATTCTTAACAATAGAATAATTAATCCCAATATTTACGGTATAAGAAAAAATATATCTTTAAAAGATAACAGGTGGCATCCGGGTTTGAACCGAAGACCTCTCGATCTGCAGTCGAATGCTCTACCACTGAGCTATACCCCCACAAAACAGTGCCATTTCAATTCAATATTATATTTGCTCCCATGAGTTCAGATATTAGAAGAGAAAAATCATTTTTAAGAAAATAGAGGGCATCCGTATTGCCAACGGGGGCCTCTCGATCTGCAGTGGAATTTTTTGCAACTGATTTTAACACACACACAACAGAGTTCATTCTTAACAATAGCTATATTAATCCCAATATTTGAGGTATAAGAAAAAATATATTTTTAAAAGATAATAGGGGGCACCCGGGTATGAATCGAAGACCAGTCGATCTGCAGTCGAATGCTCTACCACTGAGCTATACCCCCACAAAACTGTGTCACTTCAATTCAAAATTATTATTGCTCCCATGAGTTCAGATATAAGAAAAGAAAAATCATTTAAAAGAAAATAGAGGGCATCCGTATTTCCAACGGGGGCCTCTCGATCTGCAGTGGAATTTTTTGCTACTGATCTAAACACACACACAACAGAGTAAATTCTTAACAATACCATTATCACTCAAAAAATTCAGATATAAAGAAAACATTCTTTTAAAAGATAAAAGGGGCATCCGAGTTTGAACCGGTGAACTCTCGATCTGCAGTCGAATGCTCTACCACTGAGCTATACCCCCACACAACTGCGACAATTCATTACAATACCATTATTGCTCCCATGAGTTCAGATATATGAAGAGAAAAATCATTTTAAAGAAAATAGAGGGCATCCGTATTTCCAACGGGGGCCTCTCGATCTGCAGTGGAATTTTTTGCTACTGATCTAAACACACACACAACAGAGTAAATTCTTAACAATAGCATTATTAATCCCAATATTTAAGGTATAAGAAAAAATATATATTTAAAAGATAATAGGGGGCATCCGGGTTTGAACAGGAAACCTCTCGATCTGCAGTCGAATGCTCTACCACTGAGCTATACCCCCACAAAACTGGGACAATTTAATACAATACCATTATTGCTCCCATGAGTTCAGATATAAGAAGAAAAAAATAATTTTTAAGAAAATAGAGGGCATCCGTATTTCCAAAGGGGGCCTCTCAATCTGCAGTGGAATTTTTGACAACTGATCTAAACACATATACACAACAGAGTTTATTCTTAACAATAGCATTATTAATCCCAATATTTGAGGTATAAGAAAAAATATATTTTTTAATGATAATAGCCGGCATCCGGGTTTGAACCGGAGACCTCTCGATCTGCAGTCGAATGCTTTACCACTGAGCTATACCCCCACAAAACAGTGACATTTCAATTCAATATTATATTTGCTCCCATGAGTTCAGATATTAGAAGAGAAAAATCATTTTAAAGAAAATAGAGGGCATCCGTATTGCCAACGGGGGCCTCTCGATCTGCAGTGGAATTTTTTGCAACTGATCTAAACACACACACAACAGGGTCCATTCTTAACAATAGAATTATTAATCCCTATATTTAAGGTATAAGAAAAAATATATATTTAAGAGATAACAGGGGGCATCCGGGTTTGAACCGAAGACCTCTCGATCTGCAGTCGAATGCTCTACCACTGAGCTATACCCCCACACAACTGCGACAATTCATTACAATACCATTATTGCTCCCATGAGTTCAGATATATGAAGAGAAAAATCATTTTAAAGAAAATAGAGGGCATCCGTATTTCCAACGGGGGCCTCTCGATCTGCAGTGGAATTTTTTGCTACTGATCTAAACACACACACAACAGAGTCCATTCTTAACGATAGCATTATTAATCCCAATATTTAAGGTATAAGAAAAAATATATATTTAAAAGATAATAGGGGGCATCCGGGTTTGAACCGGAGACCTCTCGATCTGCAGTCGAATGCTCTACTACTGAGCTATACCCCCACAAAACTGGGACAATTTAATACAATACCATTATTGCTCCCATGAGTTCAGATATAAGAAGAGAAAAATAATTTTTAAGAAAATAGAGGGCATCCGCATTTCCAAAGGGGGCCTCTCGATCTGCAGTGGAATTTTTGACAACTGATCTAAACACATATACACAACAGATTTTATTCTTAACAATAGCATTATTAATCCCAATATTTGAGGTATAAGAAAAAATATATTTTTTAAAGATAATAGGGGGCATCCGGGTTTCAACCGGAGACCTCTCGATCTGCAGTCGAATGCTCTACCACTGAGCTATACCCCCACAAAACAGTGACATTTCAATTCAATATTTTATTTGCTCCCATGAGTTCAGATATTAGAAGAGAAAAATCATTTTAAAGAAAATAGCGGGCATCCGTATTGCCAACCGGGGCCTCTCGATCTGCAGTGGAATTTTTTGCAACTGATCTTAACACACACACAACAGAGTTCATTCTTAACAATAGCTATATTAATCCCAATATTTGAGGTATAAGAAAAAATATATTTTTAAAAGATAATAGGGGGCATCCGGGTATGAATCGAAGACCAGTCGATATGCAGTCGAATGCTCTACCACTGAGTTATACCCCAACAAAACTGTGTCACTTCAATTCAATATTATTATTGCTCCCATGAGTTCAGATATAAGAAAAGAAAAATCATTTAAAAGAAAATAGAGGGCATCCGGATTTCCAACGGTGACCTCTCAATCTGTAGTTGATTGCTTTACCACTGATCTACACTTCCACACAACAGTGTCCATTCAAAACAATACCATTATCACTCCAAAAATTCAGATATAAAGAAAACATTCTTTTAAAAGATAAAAGGGGCATCCGAGTTTGAACCGGTGAACTCTCGATCTGCAGTCGAATGCTCTACCACTGAGCTATACCCCCACAAAACAGTGACATTTCAATTCAATATTTTATTTGCTCCCATGAGTTCAGATATTAGAAGAGAAAAATCATTTTTAAGAAAATAGAGGGCATCCGTATTGCCAACGGGGGCCTCTCGATCTGCAGTGGAATTTTTTGCAACTGATCTAAACACACACACAACAGGGTCCATTCTTAACAATAGAATTATTAATAGTAATATTTACGGTATAAGAAAAAATATATATTTAAAAGATAACAGGGGGCATCCGGGTTTGAACCGGAGACCTCTCGATCTGCAGTCGAATGCTCTACCACTGAGCTATACCCCCACAAAACTGGGACAATTTAATACAATACCATTATTGCTCCCATGAGTTCAGATATAAGAAGAGAAAAATAATTTTTAAGAAAATAGAGGGCATCCGTATTTCCAAAGGGGGCCTCTCGATCTGCAGTGGAATTTTTGACAACTGATCTAAACACACACACAACAGAGTTTATTCTTAACAATAGCATTATTAATCCCAATATTTGAGGTATAAGAAAAAATATATTTTTTTTAAAGATAATAGGGTTCATCCGGGTTTGAACCGGAGACCTCTCGATCTGCAGTCGAATGCTCTACCACTGAGCTATACCCCCACACAACTGCGACAATTCATTACAATACCATTATTGCTCCCATGAGTTCAGATATATGAAGAGAAAAATCATTTTAAAGAAAATAGAGGGCATCCGTATTTCCAAAGGGGGCCTCTCGATCTGCAGTGGAATTTTTTGCTACTGATCTAAACACACACACAACAGAGTCCATTCTTAACAATAGAATTATTAATCCCAATATTTAAGGTATAAGAAAAAATATATATTTAAAAGATAATAGTTGGCATCCGGGTTTGAACCGGAGACCTTTCGATCTGCAGTCGAATGCTCTACCACTGAGCTATACCCCCACAAAACTGGGACAATTTAATACAATACATTATTGCTCCCATGAGTTCAGATATAAGAAGAGAAAAATAATTTTTAAGAAAATAGAGGGCATCCGTATTTCCAAAGGGGGCCTCTCGATCTGCAGTGGAATTTTTGACAACTGATCTAAACACATATACACAACAGAGTTTATTCTTAACAATAGCATTATTAATCCCAATATTTGAGGTATAAGAAAAAATATATTTTTTAAAGATAATAGGGGGCATCCGGGTTTGAACCGGAGACCTCTCGATCTGCAGTCGAATGCTCTACCACTGAGCTATACCCCCACAAAACAGTGACATTTCAATTCAATATTTTATTTGCTCCCATGAGTTCAGATAATAGAAGAGAAAAATCATTTTAAAGAAAATAGAGGGCATCCGTATTGCCAACGGGGGCCTCTCGATCTGCAGTGGAATTTTTTGCAACTGATCTAAACACACACACAACAGGGTCCATTCTTAACAATAGAATTATTAATAGTAATATTTACGGTATAAGAAAAAATATATATTTAAAAGATAACAGGGGGCATCCGGGTTTGAACCGGAGACCTCTCGATCTGCAGTCGAATGCTCTACCACTGAGCTATACCCCCACAAAACTGGGACAATTTAATACAATACCATTATTGCTAACATGAGTTCAGATATAAGAAGAGAAAAATAATTTTTAAGAAAATAGAGGGCATCCGTATTTCCAAAGGGGGCCTCTCGATCTGCAGTAGAATTTTTGACAACTGATCTAAACACATATACACAACAGAGTTTATTCTTAACAATAGCATTATTAATCCCAATATTTGAGGTATAAGAAAAAAAATATTTTTAAAAGATAATAGGGGGCATCCGGGAATGAATCGAAGACCAGTCGATCTGCAGTCGAATGCTCTACCACTGAGCTATACCCCCACAAAACTGTGTCAGTTCAATTCAATATTATTATTGCTCCCATGAGTTCAGATAAAAGAAAAGAAAAATCATTTAAAAGAAATAAGAGGGCATCCGGATTTCCAACAGTGACCTCTCGATGTGTAGTTGATTGCTTTAACACTGATCTACACTTCCTCACAACAGTGTCCATTCAAAACAATACCATTATCACTCCAAAAATTCAGATATAAAGAAAACATTCTTTTAAAAGATAAAAGGGGCATCCGAGTTTGAACCGGTGAACTCTCGATCTGCATTCGAATACTCTACCATTGAGCTATACCCCCACACAACTGCGACAATTCATTACAATACCATTATTGCTCCCATGAGTTCAGATATATGAAGAGAAAAATCATTTTAAAGAAAATAGAGGGCATTCGTATTTCCAACGGGGGCCTCTCGATCTGCAGTGGAATTTTTTGCTACTGATCTAAACACACACACAACAGAGTCCATTCTTAACAATAGCATTATTAATCCCAATATTTAAGGTATAAGAAAAAATATATATTTAAAAGATAATAGGGGGCATCCGGGTTTGAACCGGAGACCTCTCGATCTGCAGTCGAATGCTCTCCCACTGAGCTATACCCCCAAAAAACTGGGGCAATTTAATACAATACCATTATTGCTCCCATGAGTTCAGACATAAGAAGAGAAAAATAATTTTTAAGAAAATAGAGGGCATCCGTATTTCCAACGGGGGCCTCTCGATCTGCAGTGGAATTTTTGGCAACTGATCTAAACACACACACAACAGAGTTCATTCTTAACAATAGCATTATTAATCCCAATATTTGAGGTATAAGAAAAAATATATTTTTTAAAGATAATAGGGGGCATCCGGGTTTGAACCGGAGACCTCTCGATCTGCAGTCGAATGCTCTACCACTGAGCTATACCCCCACACAACTGCGACAATTCATTACAATACCATTATTGCTCCCATGAGTTCAGATATATGAAGAGAAAAATCATTTCAAAGAAAATAGAGGGCTTTGGGATTTCCAACGGTGACCTCTAGATCTGTAGTTGATTGCTTTACCACTGATCTACACTCCCACACAACAGTGGCCGACCAAACGGCATAGTGGTTAGCGTGCTGGCTTCTAGACCGCGAGGTTGCGGGTTCGAGTCCCGTGTTTGGCATGGGTGTTTGTAAATGTATGTTGGCTTGTCTAATGACGAATGTTTCGGCGCATTATAGCCCTCGTGTTGCTGACGGTGCCAGATAATCTGAAAACAACCAACCAACCCACACAACAGTGTCCATTCAAAACAATACCATTATCGTTACAAAAATTCAGATACAAGGAAAAAAATCTTTTAAAAGATAAAAGTGGCATCCGGGTATGAATCGAAGACCTGTCGATCTGCAGTGGAATGCTCTACCACTGAGCTATACCCCCACAAAACTGTTTCACTTCAATTCAATATTATTATTGCTCCTATGAGTTCAGATATAAGAAAAGAAAAATCATTTAAAAGAAAATAGAGGGCATCCGGATTTCCAACGGTGACCTCTCGATCTGTAGTTGATTGCTTTACAACTGATCTACACTCCCACACAACAGTGTCCATTAAAAAAAATACCATTATCACTCCAAAAATTAAGATATAAGGAAAAAAATCTTTTAAAAGATAAAAGGGGCATCCGAGTTTGAACCGGAGAACTCTCGATCTGCAGTCGAAAGCTCTACCACTGAGCTATACCCCCACACAACTGCAACAATTCATTACAATACCATTATTGCTCCCATGAGTTCAGATATAAGAAGAGAAAAATAATTTTTAAGAAAATAGAGGGCATCCGTAATGCCAACGGGGGCCTCTCGATCTGCAGTGGAATTTTTTGCAACTGATCTAAACACACACACTACAGGGTCCATTCTTAACAATAGAATTATTAATCCAAATATTTAAGGTATAAGAAAAAATATATATTTAAAAGATAATAGGGGACATCCGGTTTTGAACCGGAGACCTCTCGATCTGCAGTCGAATACTCTACCAGATCTATACCCCCCCGAAACTGTGACACTTCAATTCAATATTATTATTGCTGAAATGAGTTCAGATATAAGAAGAGAAAAATCATTTTAAAGAAAATAGAGGGCATCCGTATTGCCAACGGGGGCCTCTCGATCTGCAGTGGAATTTTTGACAACTGATCTAAACACACACACAACAGAGTTTATTCTTAACTATAGCATTATTAATCCCAATATTTGAGGTATAAGAAAAAATATATTTTTTAAAGATAATAGGGTTCATCCGGGTTTGAACCGGAGACCTCTCGATCTGCAGTCGAATGCTCTACCACTGAGCTATACCCCCACACAACTGCGACAATTCATTACAATACCATTATTGCTCCCATGAGTTCAGATATATGAAGAGAAAAATCATTTTAAAGAAAATAGAGGGCATCCGTATTTGCAACGGGGGCCTGTCGATCTGCAGTGGAATTTTTTGCTACTGATCTAAACACACACACAACAGAGTCCATTCTTAACAATAGCATTATTAATCCCAATATTTAAGGTATAAGAAAAAATATATATTTAAAAGATAATAGGGGGCATCCGGGTTTCAACCGGAGACCTCTCGATCTGCAGTCGAATGCTCTACCACTGAGCTATACCCCCACAAAACTGGGACAATTTAATACAATACCATTATTGCTCCCATGAGTTCAGATATAAGAAGAGAAAAATAATTTTTAAGAAAATAGAGGGCATCCGTATTTCCAAAGGGAGCCTCTCGATCTGCAGTGGAATTTTTGACAACTGATCTAAACACATATACACAACAGAGTTTATTCTTAACAATAGCATTATTAATCCCAATATTTGAGGTATAAGAAAAAATATATTTTTTAAAGATAATAGGGGGCATCCGGGTTTGAACCGGAGACCTCTCGACCTGCAGTCGAATGCTCTACCACTGAGCTATACCCCCACAAAACAGTGACATTTCAATTCAATATTTTATTTGCTCCCATGAGTTCAGATATTAGAAGAGAAAAATCATTTTAAAGAAAATAGAGGGCATCCGTATTGCCAACGGGGGCCTCTCGATCTGCAGTGGAATTTTTTGCAACTGATCTAAACACACACACAACAGGGTCCATTCTTAACAATAGAATTATTAATAGTAATATTTACGGTATAAGAAAAAATATATATTTAAAAGATAACAGGGGGCATCCGGGTTTGAACCGGAGACCTCTCGATCTGCAGTCGAATGCTCTACCACTGAGCTATACCCCCACAAAACTGTGTCAGTTCAATTCAATATTATTATTGCTCCCATGAGTTCAGATATAAGAAAAGAAAAATCATTTAAAAGAAAATAGAGGGCATCCGGATTTCCAACAGTGACCTCTCGATGTGTAGTTGATTGCTTTACCACTGAACTACACTTCCTCACAACAGTGTCCATTCAAAACAATACCATTATCACTCCAAAAATTCAGATATAAAGAAAACATTCTTTTAAAAG
Organism: Linyphia triangularis; assembly: GCA_963978545.1. Lineage (NCBI taxonomy): Eukaryota > Metazoa > Arthropoda > Arachnida > Araneae > Linyphiidae > Linyphia > Linyphia triangularis. Next base: position 37,271,180 of record OZ021730.1, read on the forward strand.
ATAAAAGGGGCATCCGAGTTTGAACCGGTGAACTCTCGATCTGCAGTCGAATACTCTACCACTGAGCTATACCCCCAAAAAACTGGGACAATTTAATACAATACCATTATTGCTCCCATGAGTTCAGATATAAGAAGAGAAAAATAATTTTTAAGAAAATAGAGGGCATCCGTATTTCCAACGGGGGCCTCTCGATCTGCAGTGGAATTTTTTGCAACTGATCTAAACACACACACATTCTTAACAATAGCATTATTAAACCCAATATTCGAGGTATAAGAAAAAATATATTTTTTAAAGATAATAGGGGGCATCCGGGTTTGAACCGGAGACCTCTCGATCTGCAGTCGAATGCTCTACCACTGAGCTATACCCCCCCCCCCCAAAACTGTGACACTTCAATTCAATATTATTATTGCTCCCATGAGTTCAGATATAAGAAAAGACAAATCATTTCAAAGAAAATAGAGGGCTTTCGGATTTCCAACGGTGACCTCTAGATCTGTAGTTGATTGCTTTACCACTGATCTACACTCCCACCCAACAGTGGCCGACCAAACGGCATAGTGGTTAGCGTGCTGGCTTCTAGACCGCGAGGTTGCGGGTTCGAGTCCCGTGTTTGGCATGGGTGTTTGTAAATGTATGTTGGCTTGGCTAATGACGAATGTTTCGGCGCATTATAGCCCTCGTGTTGCTGACGGTGCCAGATAATCTGAAAACAACCAACCAACCCACACAACAGTATCCATTCAAAACAATACCATTATCGTTACAAAAATTCAGATACAAGGAAAAAAATCTTTTAAAAGATAAAAGTGGCATCCGAGTTTGAACCGGAGAACTCTCGATCTGCAGTCGAAAGCTCTACCACTGAGCTATACCCCCACACAACTGCGACAATTCATTACAATACCATTATTGCTCCCATGAGTTCGGATATACGAAGAGAAAAATCATTTTAAAGAAAATAGAGGGCATCCGTATTTCCAACTGGGGCCTCTTGATCTGCAGTGGAATTTTTGACAACTGATCTAAACACACACACAACAGAGTTCATTCTTAACAATAGCATTATTAATCCCAATATTTGAGGTATAAGAAAAAAAATATTTTTTAAAGATAATAGGGGCATCCGGGTTTGAACCTGAGACCTCTCGATCTGCAGTCGAATGCTCTACCACTGAGCTATACCCCAACAAAACTGTGACATTTCAATTCAATATTATATTTGCTCCCATGAGTTCAGATATTAGAAGAGAAAAATCATTTAAAAAAAATATAGGGCATCCGTATTGCCAACGGGGGCTTCTCGATCTGCAGTGGAATTTTTTGCAACTGATCTAAACACACACACAACAGAGTTCATTCTTAACAATAGCATTATTAATCCCAATATTCGAGGTATAAGAAAAAATATATTTTTAAAAGATAATAGGGGGCATCCGGGTTTGAACCGGAGACCTCTCGATCTGCAGTCAAATGCTCTACCACTGAGCTATACCCCCACAAAACTGTGACATTTCAATTCAATATTATATTTGCTCCCATGAGTTCAGATATTAGAAGAGAAAAATCATTTTAAAGAAAATAGAGGGCATCCGTATTGCCAACGGGGGCCACTCCATCTGCAGTGGAATTTTTTGCAACTGATCTAAACACACACACAACAGGGTCCATTCTTAACAATAGAATTATTAATCCAAATATTTAAGGTATAAGAAAAAATATATATTTAGAAGATAACAGATGGCATCCGGGTTTGAACCGAAGACCTCTCGATCTGCAGTCGAATGCTCTACCACTGAGCTATACCCCCACAAAACTGTGACATTTCAATTCAATATTATATTTGCTCCCATGAGTTCAGATATTAGAAGAAAAAAATCATTTTTAAGAAAATAGAGGGCATCCGTATTGCCAACGGGGGCTTCTCGATCTGCAGTGGAATTTTTTGCAACTGATCTAAACACACACACAACAGAGTTCATTCTTAACAATAGCTATATTAATCCCAATATTTAAGGTATAAGAAAAAATATATATTTAAAAGATAATAGGGGACATCCGGGCTTGAACCGGAGACCTATCGATCTGCAGTCGAATGCTCTACCACTGAGCTATACCCAAACAAGACTGTGACAATTTAATACAATACCATTATTGCTCCCATGAGTTCAGATATAAGAAGAGAAAAATAATTTTTTAGAAAATAGAGGGCATCCGTATTTCCAACGGGGGCCTCTCGATCTGCAGTGGAATTTTTGGCAACTGATCTAAACACACACACAACAGAGTTCCTTCTTAACAATAGAATTATTAATCCCAATATTTGAGGTATAAAAAAAATATATTTTTAAAAGATAATAGCGGGCATCTAGGTTTGAACCGGAGACCTCTCGATATGCTGTCGAATGTTCTACCACTGAGATATACCCCCCCGAAACTGTGACACTTCAATTCAATATTATTATTGCTAAAATGAGTTCAGATATAAGAAAAGACAAATCATTTAAAAGAAAATAGAGGGCATCCGGATTTCCAACGGTGACCTCTCGATCTGTAGTTGATTGCTTTACCACTGATTTACACTCCCACACAACAGTGTCCATTCAAAACAATACCATTATCGTTACAAAAATTCAGATACCAGGAAAAAAATCTTTTAAAAGATAAAAGCGGCATCCGGGTTTGAACCGGAGACCTCTCGATCAGCAGTCGAATGCTCTACCACTGAGCTATACCCCCACAAAACCTTGACAATTTAATACAATACCATTATTGCTCCCATGAGTTCAGATATAAGAAGAGAAAAATAATTTTAAAGAAAATAGAGGGAATCCGTATTTCCAATGGGGGCCTCTCGATCTGCAGTGGAATTTTTTTCTACTGATCTAAACACACACACAACCGAGTCCATTCTTAACAATAACATTATTAATCCCAATATTTAAGGTACAAGAAAAAATATATATTTAAAAGATAATAGGGGGGATCCGGGTTTGAACCGGAGACCTCTCGATCTGCAGTCGAATGCTCTACCACTGAGCTATACCCCAACAAAACTGTGACATTTCAATTCAATATTATATTTGCTCAGATGAGTTCAGATATTAGAAGAGAAAAATCATTTTAAAAAAATAGAGGGCATCCGTATTGCCAAAGGGGGCTTCTCGATCTGCAGTGGAATTTTTTGCAACTGATCTAAACACACACACAACAGAGTTCATTCTTAACAATAGCATTATTAATCCCAATATTCGAGGTATAAGAAAAAATATATTTTTTAAAGATAATAGGGGGCATCCGGGTTTGAACCGGAGACCTCTCGATCTGCAGTCGAATGCTCTACCACTGAGCTATACCCCCACAAAACTGTGACATTTCAATTCAATATTATATTTGCTCCCATGAGTTCAGATATTAGAAGAAAAAAATCATTTTAAAGAAAATAGAGGGCATCCGTATTGCCAACGGGGGCTTCTCGATCTGCAGTGGAATTTTTTGCAACTGATCTAAACACACACAACAGAGTTCATTCTTAACAATAGCATTATTAATCCCAATATTTGAGGTATAAGAAAAAATATATTTTTAAAAGATAATAGCGGGCATCTAGGTTTGAACCGGAGACCTCTCGATCTGCAGTCGAATGCTCTACCACTGAGCTATACCCCCCCCCAAAGCTGTGACACTTCAATTCAATATTATTATTGCTAAAATGAGTTCAGATATAAGAAAAGACAAATAATTTAAAAGAAAATAGAGGGCATCCGGATTTCCAACGGTGACCTCTCGATCTGCAGTGGAATTTTTTGCAACTGATCTAAACACACACACAACAGGGCCCATTCTTAACAATAGAATTATTAATCCCAATATTTAAGGTATAAGAAAAAATATATATTTAAAAGATAACAGGGGGCATCCGGGTTTGAACCGAAGACCTCTCGATCTGCAGTCGAATGCTCTACCACTGAGCTATACCCCCACAAAACTGTGACTTTTCAATTCAATATTATATTTGCTCCCATGAATTCAGATATTAGAAGAGAAAAATCATTTTAAAGAAAATAGAGGGCATCCGTACTGCCAACGGGGGCCTCTCGATCTGCAGTGGAATTTTTTGCAACTGATCTAAACACACACACAACAGAGTTCATTCTTAACAATAGCTATATTAATCCCAATATTTGAGGTATAAGAAAAAATATATTTTTAAAAGATAATAGGGGGCATCCGGGTATGAATCGAAGACCTGTCGATCTGCAGTCGAATGCTCTACCACTGAGCTATACCCCCACAAAACTTTGTCACTTCAATTCAATATTATTATTGCTCCCATGAGTTCAGATATAAGAAAAGAAAAATCATTTAAAAGAAAATAGAGGGCATCCGGATTTCCAACGGTGACCTCTCGATCTGTAGTTGATTGCTTTACCACTGATCTACACTTCCACACAACAGTCTCCATTCAAAACAATACCATTATCACTCCAAAAATTCAGATATAAAGAAAAAATTCTTTTAAAAGATAAAAGGGGCATCCGAGTTTGAACCAGAGAACTCTCGATCTGCAGTCGAATGCTCTACCATTGAGCTATACCCGTACACAACTGCGACAATTCATTACAATACCATTATTGCTCCCATGAGTTCATATATAGGAAGAGAAAAATCATTTTAAAGAAAATAGAGGACATCCGTATTTCCAAAGGGGGCCTCTCGATCTGCAGTGGAATTTTTTGCTACTGATCTAAACACACCCACAACAGAGTCCATTCTTAACAATAACATTATTAATCCCAATATTTAAGGTATAAGAAAAAATATATATTTAAAAGATAATAGGGGGCATCCCGGTTTGAACCGGAGACCTCTCGATCTGCAGTCGAATGCTCTACCACTGAGCTATACCCCCACAAAACTGGGGCAATTTAATACAATACCATTATTGCTCCCATGAGTTCAGATATAAGAAGAGAAAAATAATTTTTAAGAAAATAGAGGCCATCCGTATTTCCAAAGGGGGCCTCTTGATCTGCAGTTGAATTTTTGACAACTGATCTAAACACACACACAACAGAGTTCATTCTTAACAATAGCATTATTAATCCCAATATTTGAGGTATAAGAAAAAAAATATTTTTTAAAGATAATAGGGGGCATCCGGGTTTGAACCGGAGACCTCTCGATCTGCAGTCGAATGCTCTTCCACTGAGCTATACCCCCACAAAACTGTGACATTTCAATTCAATATTATATTTGCTCCCATGAGTTCAGATATAAGAAGAGAAAAATAATTTTAAAGAAAATAGAGGGCATCCGTATTTCCAATGGCTGCCTCTCGATCTGCAGTGGAATTTTTTGCTACTGATCTAAACACACACACAACAGAGTTCATTCTTAACAATAGCATTATTAATCCCAATATTTGAGGTATAAGAAAAAAAATATTTTTTTAAAGATAATAGGGGGCATCCGGGTGTGAACCGGAGACCTCTCGATCTGCAGTCGAATGCTCTACCACTGAGCTATACCCCCACAACACTGTGACAATTTAATACAATACCATTATTGCTCCCATGAGTTCAGATATAAGAAGAGAAAAATAATTTTTAAGAAAATAGAGGGCATCCGTATTTCCAATGTGGGCCTCTCGATCTGCAGTGGAATTTTTGGCAACTGATCTAAACACACACACAACAGAGTTCCTTCTTAACAATAGAATTATTAATCCCAATATTTGAGGTATAAAAAAAATATATTTTTAAAAGATAATAGCGGGCATCTAGGTTTGAACCGGAGACCTCTCGATCTGCTGTCGAATGTTCTACCACTGAGATATACCCCCCCGAAACTGTGACACTTCAATTCAATATTATTATTGCTAAAATGAGTTCAGATATAAGAAAAGACAAATCATTTAAAAGAAAATAGAGGGCATCCGGATTTCCAACGGTGACCTCTCGATCTGTAGTTGATTGCTTTACCACTGATTTACACTCCCACACAACAGTGTCCATTCAAAACAATACCATTATCGTTACAAAAATTCAGATACCAGGAAAAAAATCTTTTAAAAGATAAAAGCGGCATCCGGGTTTGAACCGGAGACCTCTCGATCAGCAGTCGAATGCTCTACCACTGAGCTATACCCCCACAAAACCTTGACAATTTAATACAATACCATTATTGCTCCCATGAGTTCAGATATAAGAAGAGAAAAATAATTTTAAAGAAAATAGAGGGAATCCGTATTTCCAATGGGGGCCTCTCGATCTGCAGTGGAATTTTTTGCTACTGATCTAAACACACACACAACCGAGTCCATTCTTAACAATAACATTATTAATCCCAATATTTAAGGTACAAGAAAAAATATATATTTAAAAGATAATAGGGGGGATCCGGGTTTGAACCGGAGACCTCTCGATCTGCAGTCGAATGCTCTACCACTGAGCTATACCCCAACAAAACTGTGACATTTCAATTCAATATTATATTTGCTCAGATGAGTTCAGATATTAGAAGAGAAAAATCATTTTAAAAAAATAGAGGGCATCCGTATTGCCAAAGGGGGCTTCTCGATCTGCAGTGGAATTTTTTGCAACTGATCTAAACACACACACAACAGAGTTCATTCTTAACAATAGCATTATTAATCCCAATATTCGAGGTATAAGAAAAAAAATATTTTTTAAAGATAATAGGGGGCATCCGGGTTTGAACCGGAGACCTCTCGATCTGCAGTCGAATGCTCTACCACTGAGCTATACCCCCACGAAACTGTGACATTTCAATTCAATATTATATTTGCTCCCATGAGTTCAGATATTAGAAGAAAAAAATCATTTTAAAGAAAATAGAGGGCATCCGTATTGCCAACGGGGGCTTCTCGATCTGCAGTGGAATTTTTTGCAACTGATCTAAACACACACAACAGAGTTCATTCTTAACAATAGCATTATTAATCCCAATATTTGAGGTATAAGAAAAAATATATTTTTAAAAGATAATAGCGGGCATCTAGGTTTGAACCGGAGACCTCTCGATCTGCAGTCGAATGCTCTACCACTGAGCTATACCCCCCCCCAAAGCTGTGACACTTCAATTCAATATTATTATTGCTAAAATGAGTTCAGATATAAGAAAAGACAAATAATTTAAAAGAAAATAGAGGGCATCCGGATTTCCAACGGTGACCTCTCGATCTGCAGTGGAATTTTTTGCAACTGATCTAAACACACACACAACAGGGCCCATTCTTAACAATAGAATTATTAATCCCAATATTTAAGGTATAAGAAAAAATATATATTTAAAAGATAACAGGGGGCATCCGGGTTTGAACTGAAGACCTCTCGATCTGCAGTCGAATGCTCTACCACTGAGCTATACCCCCACAAAACTGTGACTTTTCAATTCAATATTATATTTGCTCCCATGAGTTCAGATATTAGAAGAGAAAAATCATTTTAAAGAAAATAGAGGGCATCCGTACTGCCAACGGGGGCCTCTCGATCTGCAGTGGAATTTTTTGCAACTGATCTAAACACACACACAACAGAGTTCATTCTTAACAATAGCTATATTAATCCCAATATTTGAGGTATAAGAAAAAATATATTTTTAAAAGATAATAGGGGGCATCCGGGTATGAATCGAAGACCTGTCGATCTGCAGTCGAATGCTCTACCACTGAGCTATACCCCCTCAAAACTTTGTCACTTCAATTCAATATTATTATTGCTCCCATGAGTTCAGATATAAGAAAAGAAAAATCATTTAAAAGAAAATAGAGGGCATCCGGATTTCCAACGGTGACCTCTCGATCTGTAGTTGATTGCTTTACCACTGATCTACACTTCCACACAACAGTCTCCATTCAAAACAATACCATTATCACTCCAAAAATTCAGATATAAAGAAAAAATTCTTTTAAAAGATAAAAGGGGCATCCGAGTTTGAACCAGAGAACTCTCGATCTGCAGTCGAATGCTCTACCATTGAGCTATACCCGTACACAACTGCGACAATTCATTACAATACCATTATTGCTCCCATGAGTTCATATATAGGAAGAGAAAAATCATTTTAAAGAAAATAGAGGACATCCGTATTTCCAAAGGGGGCCTCTCGATCTGCAGTGGAATTTTTTGCTACTGATCTAAACACACCCACAACAGAGTCCATTCTTAACAATAACATTATTAATCCCAATATTTAAGGTATAAGAAAAAATATATATTTAAAAGATAATAGGGGGCATCCCGGTTTGAACCGGAGACTTCTCGATCTGCAGTCGAATGCTCTACCACTGAGCTATACCCCCACAAAACTGGGGCAATTTAATACAATACCATTATTGCTCCCATGAGTTCAGATATAAGAAGAGAAAAATAATTTTTAAGAAAATAGAGGGCATCCGTATTTCCAAAGGGGGCCTCTTGATCTGCAGTTGAATTTTTGACAACTGATCTAAACACACACACAACAGAGTTCATTCTTAACAATAGCATTATTAATCCCAATATTTGAGGTATAAGAAAAAAAATATTTTTTAAAGATAATAGGGGGCATCCGGGTTTGAACCGGAGACCTCTCGATCTGCAGTCGAATGCTCTTCCACTGAGCTATACCCCCACAAAACTGTGACATTTCAATTCAATATTATATTTGCTCCCATGAGTTCAGATATAAGAAGAGAAAAATAATTTTAAAGGAAATAGAGGGCATCCGTATTTCCAATGGCTGCCTCTCGATCTGCAGTGGAATTTTTTGCTACTGATCTAAACACACACACAACAGAGTCCAATCTTAACAATAGCATTATTAATCCCAATATTTAAGGTATAAGAAAAAATATAAATTTAAAAGATAATTATAGGCATACGCTTTTGAACCGGAGACCTCTCGATCTGCAGTCGAATGCTCTACCACTGAGCTATACCCCAACAAAACTGGGACAATTTAATACAATACCATTATTGCTCCCATGAGTTCAGATATAAGAAGAGAAAAATAATTTTTAAGAAAATAGAGGGCTTCCGTATTTTCAATGTGGGCCTCTCGATCTGTAGTTGATTGCTTTACCACTGATCTACACTCCCACACAACAGCGTCCATTCAAAACAATACCATTATCGTTACAAAAATTCAGATACAAGGAAAAAAATCTTTTAAAAGATAAAAGCGGCATCCGGGTTTGAACCGGAGACCTCTCGATCAGCAGTCGAATGCTCTACCACTGAGCTATAACCCCACAAAACCTTGACAATTTAATACAATACCATTATTGCTCCCATGAGTTCAGATATTAGAAGAGAAAAATCATTTTAAAGAAAATAGAGGGCATCCGTATTGCCAACGGGGGCCTCTCGATCTGCAGTAGAATTTTTTGCAACTGATCTAAACACACACACAACAGAGTTCATTCTTAACAATAGCTATATTAATCCCAATATTTGAGGTATAAGAAAAAATATATTTTTAAAAGATAATAGGGGGGATCCGGGTATGAATCGAAGACCTGTCGATCTGCAGTCGAATGCTCTACCACTGAGCTATACCCCCACAAAACTTTGTCACTTCAATTCAATATTATTATTGCTCCCATGAGTTCAGATATAAGAAAAGAAAAATCATTTAAAAGAAAATAGAGGGCATCCGGATTTCCAAGACTTCTCGATCTGTAGTTGATTGCTTTACCACTGATCTACACTTCCACACAACAGTCTCCATTCAAAACAATACCATTATCACTCCAAAAATTCAGATATAAAGAAAAAATTCTTTTAAAAGATAAAAGGGGCATCCGAGTTTGAACCAGAGAACTCTCGATCTGCAGTCGAATGCTCTACCATTGAGCTATACCCGTACACAACTGCGACAATTCATTACAATACCATTATTGCTCCCATGAGTTCATATATAGGAAGAGAAAATCATTTTAAAGAAAATAGAGGAATTTTTTGCAACTGATCTAAACACACACACAACAGAGTTCATTCTTAACAATAGCTATATTAATCCCAATATTGTATATAGCTATATTAATCCCAAGAGTTTGAACCAGAGAACTCTCGAGATGCAGTCGAATGCTCTACCATTGAGCTATACCCGTACACAACTGTGACAATTCATTACAATACCATTATTGCTCCCATGAGTTCATATATAGGAAGAGAAAAATCATTTTAAAGAAAATAGAGGACATCCGTATTTCCAAAGGGGGCCTCTCGATCTGCAGTGGAATTTTTTGCTACTGATCTAAACACACCCACAACAGAGTCCATTCTTAACAATAACATTATTAATCCCAATATTTAAGGTATAAGAAAAAATATATATTTAAAAGGTAATAGGGGGCATCCGGGTTTGAACCGGAGACCTCTCGATCTGCAGTCGAATGCTCAACCACTGAGCTATACCACCACAAAACTGGGACAATTTAATACAATACCGTTAATGCTCCCATGAGTTCAGATATAAGAAGAGAAAAATAATTTTTAAGAAAATAGAGGGCATCCGTATTTCCAAAGGGGGCCTCTCGATCTGCAGTGGAATTTTTGACAACTGATCTAAACGCACACACAACAGAGTTCATTCTTAACAATAGCATTATTAATCCCAATATTTGAGGTATAAGAAAAAATATATTTTTAAAAGATAATAGCGGGCATCTAGGTTTGAACCGGAGACCTCTCGATCTGCAGTCGAATGCTCTACCACTGAGCTATACCCCCCCCCCCCAAAGCTGTGACACTTCAATTCAATATTATTATTGCTAAAATGAGTTCAGATATAAGAAAAGACAAATCATTTAAAAGAAAATAGAGGGCATCCGGATTTCCAACGGTGACCTCTCGATCTGCAGTGGAATTTTTTGCAACTGATCTAAACACACACACAACAGGGCCCATTCTTAACAATAGAATTATTAATCACAATATTTAAGGTATAAGAAAAAATATATATTTAAAAGATAACAGGGGGCATCCGGGTTTGAACCGAAGACCTCTCGATCTGCAGTCGAATGCTCTACCACTGAGCTATACCCCCACAAAACTGTGACTTTTCAATTCAATATTATATTTGCTCCCATGAGTTCAGATATTAGAAGAGAAAAATCATTTTAAAGAAAATAGAGGGCATCCGTACTGCCAACGGGGGCCTCTCGATCTGCAGTGGAATTTTTTGCAACTGATCTAAACACACACACAACAGAGTTCATTCTTAACAATAGCTATATAAATCCCAATATTTGAGGTATAAGAAAAAATATATTTTTAAAAGATAATAGGGGGCATCCGGGTATGAATCGAAGACCTGTCGATCTGCAGTCGAATGCTCTACCACTGAGCTATACCCCCACAAAACTTTGTCACTTTAATTCAATATTATTATTGCTCCCATGAGTTCAGATATAAGAAAAGAAAAATCATTTAAAAGAAAATAGAGGGCATCCGGATTTCCAACGGTGACCTCTCGATCTGTAGTTGATTGCTTTACCACTGATCTACACTTCCACACAACAGTCTCCATTCAAAACAATACCATTATCACTCCAAAAATTCAGATATAAAGAAAAAATTCTTTTAAAAGATAAAAGGGGCATCCGAGTTTGAACCAGAGAACTCTCGATCTGCAGTCGAATGCTCTACCATTGAGCTATACCCGTACACAACTGCGACAATTCATTACAATACCATTATTGCTCCCATGAGTTCATATATAGGAAGAGAAAAATCATTTTAAAGAAAATAGAGGACATCCGTATTTCCAAAGGGGGCCTCTCGATCTGCAGTGGAATTTTTTGCTACTGATCTAAACACACCCACAACAGAGTCCATTCTTAACAATAACATTATTAATCCCAATATTTAAGGTATAAGAAAAAATATATATTTAAAAGATAATAGGGGGCATCCGGGATTGAACCGGAGACCTCTCGATCTGCAGTCGAATGCTCTACCACTGAGCTATACCCCAACAAAACTGTGACATTTCAATTCAATATTATATTTGCTCCCATGAGTTCAGATATTAGAAGAGAAAAATCATTTTAAAGAAAATAGAGGGCATCCGTATTGCCAACGGGGGCTTCTCGATCTGCAGTGGAATTTTTTGCAACTGATCTAAACACACACACAACAGAGTTCATTCTTAACAATAGCATTATTAATCCCAATATTCGAGGTATAAGAAAAAATATATTTTTTAAAGATAATAGGGGGCATCCGGGTTTGAACCGGAGACCTCTCGATCTGCAGTCGAATGCTCTACCACTGAGCTATACCCCCAAAAACTGGGACAATTTAATACAATACCATTATTGCTCCCATGAGTTCAGATATAAGAAGAGAAAAATAATTTTTAAGAAAATAGAGGGCTTCCGTATTTTCAATGTGGGCCTCTCGATCTGTAGTTGATTGCTTTACCACTGATCTACACTCCCACACAACAGCGTCCATTCAAAACAATACCATTATCGTTACAAAAATTCAGATACAAGGAAAAAAATCTTTTAAAAGATAAAAGCGGCATCCGGGTTTGAACCGGAGACCTCTCGATCAGCAGTCGAATGCTCTACCACTGAGCTATAACCCCACAAAACATTGACAATTTAATACAATACCATTATTGCTCCCATGAGTTCAGATATTAGAAGAGAAAAATCATTTTAAAGAAAATAGAGGGCATCCGTATTGCCAACGGGGGCCTCTCGATCTGCAGTGGAATTTTTGACAACTGATCTAAACACACACACAACAGAGTTCATTCTTAACAATAGCATTATTAATCCCAATATTTGAGGTATAAGAAAAAATATATTTTTTAAGGATAATAGGGGGCATCCGGGTTCGAACCTGAGACCTCTCGATCCGCAGTCGAATGCTCTACCACTGAGCTATACCCCAACAAAACTGTGACATTTCAATTCAATATTATATTTGCTCCCATGAGTTCAGATATTAGAAGAGAAAAATCATTTTAAAGAAAATAGAGGGCATCCGTATTGCCAACGGGGGCTTCTCGATCTGCAGTGGAATTTTTTGCAACTGATCTAAACACACACACAACAGAGTTCATTCTTAACAATAGCATTATTAATCCCAATATTCGAGGTATAAGAAAAAATATATTTTTTAAAGATAATAGGGGGCATCCGGGTTTGAACCGGATACCTCTCGATCAGCAGTCGAATGTTCTACCACTGAGCTATACCCCCACAAAACTTTGACAATTTAATACAATACAATAATTGCTCCCATGAGTTCAGATATAAGAAGAGAAAAATAATTTTAAAGAAAATAGAGGGCATCCGTATTTAAAATGGGGGCCTCTCGATCTGCAGTGGAATTTTTTGCTACTGATCTAAACACACACACAACAGAGTCCAATCTTAACAATAGCATTATTAATCCCAATATTTAAGGTATAAGAAAAAATATAAATTTGAAAGATAATTATAGGCATACGGTTTTGAACCGGAGACCTCTCGATCTGCAGTCGAATGCTCTACCACTGAGCTATACCCCCACAAAACTGTGACAATTTAATACAATACCATTATTGCTCCCATGAGTTCAGATATAAGAAGAGAAAAATAATTTTTAAGAAAATAGAGGGCATCCGTATTTCCAATGGGGGCCTCTGGATCTGCAGTGGAATTTTTTGCTACTGATCTAAACACACACACAACAGAGTCCATTCTTAACAATAGCATTATTAATCCCAATATTTAAGGTATAAGAAAAAATATATATTTAAAAGATAATAGGGGGCATCCGGGTTTGAACCGGAGACCTCTCGATCTGCAGTCGAATGCTCTACCACTGAGCTATACCCCCACAAAACTGGGACAATTTAATACAATACCCTTATTGCTCCCATGAGTTCAGATATAAGAAGAGAAAAATAATTTTTAAGAAAATAGAGGGCTTCCGTATTTTCAATGTGGGCCTCTCGATCTGTAGTTGATTGCTTTACCACTGATCTACACTCCCACACAACAGCGTCCATTCAAAACAATACCATTATCGTTACAAAAATTCAGATACAAGGAAAAAAAATCTTTTAAAAGATAAAAGCGGCATCCGGGTTTGAACCGGAGACCTCTCGATCAGCAGTCGAATGCTCTACCACTGAGCTATAACCCCACAAAACCTTGACAATTTAATACAATACCATTATTGCTCCCATGAGTTCAGATATTAGAAGAGAAAAATCATTTTAAAGAAAATAGAGGGCATCCGTATTGCCAACGGGGGCCTCTCGATCTGCAGTGGAATTTTTTGCAACTGATCTAAACACACACACAACAGAGTTCATTCTTAACAATAGCTATATTAATCCCAATATTTGAGGTATAAGAAAAAATATATTTTTAAAAGATAATAGGGGGCATCCGGGTATGAATCGAAGACCTGTAGATCTGCAGTCGAATGCTCTACCACTGAGCTATACCCCCACAATCTGTGTCAATTCAATTCAATATTATTATTGCTCCCATGAGTTCAGATATAAGAAAAGAAAAATCATTTAAAAGAAAATAGAGGGCATCCGGATTTCCAACGGTGACCTCTCGATCTGTAGTTGATTGCTTTACCACTGATCTACACTTCCACACAACAGTCTCCATTCAAAACAATACCATTATCACTCCAAAAATTCAGATATAAAGAAAAAATTCTTTTAAAAGATAAAAGGGGCATCCGAGTTTGAACCGGAGAACTCTCGATCTGCAGTCGAATGCTCTACCACTGAGCTATACCCCCACACAACTGCGGCAATACCATTATTGCTCCCATGAGTTCAGATATAGGAAGAGAAAAATCATTTTAAAGAAAAAAGAGGACATCCGTATTTCCAAAGGGGGCCTCTCGATCTGCAGTGGCATTTTTTGCTACTGATCTAAACACACACACAACAGAGTCCATTCTTAACAATAACATTATTAATCCCAATATTTAAGGTATAAGAAAAAATATATATTTAAAAGATAATAGGGGGCATCCGGGTTTGAACCGGAGACCTCTCGATCTGCACTCGAATGCTCTACCACTGAGCTATTCCCCCACAAAACTGGGACAATTTAATACAATACCATTATTGCTCCCATGAGTTCAGATATAAGAAGAGAAAAATAATTTTAAAGAAAATAGAGGGCATCCGTATTTCCAAAGGGGGCCTCTCGATCTGCAGTGGAATTTTTGACAACTGATCTAAACACACACACAACAGAGTTCATTCTTTACAATAGCATTATTAATCCCAATATTTGAGGTATAAGAAAAAATATATTTTTTAAAGATAATAGGGGGCATCCGGGTTTGAACCGGAGACCTCTCGATCTGCAGTCGGATGCTCTACCACTGAGCTATACCCCCACAAAACTGTAACATTTCAATTCAATATTATATTTGCTCCCATGAGTTCAGATTTTAGAAGAGAAAAATCATTTTAAAGAAAATAGAGGGCATCCGTATTGCCAACTGGGGCCTCTCGATCTGCAGTGGAATTTTTTGCAACTGATCTAAACACACACACAACAGGGTCCATTCTTAACAATAGAATTATTAATCCCAATATTTAAGGTATAAGAAAAAAATATATATTTAAAAGATAACAGGGGGCATCCGGGTTTGAACCAAAGACCTCTCGATCTGCAGTCGAATGCTCTACCACTGAGCTATACCCCCACAAAACTGTGACTTTTCAATTCAATATTATATTTGCTCTCATGAGTTCAGATATTAGAAGAGAAAAATCATTTTAAAGAATATAGAGGGCATCCGTATTGCCAACGGGGGCCTCTCGATCTGCAGTGGAATTTTTTGCAACTGATCTAAACACACACACAACAGAGTTCATTCTTAACAGTAGCTATATTAATCCCAATATTTGAGGTATAAGAAAAAATATATTTTTAAAAGGTAATAGGGGGCATCCGGGTATGAATCGAAGACCTGTCGATCTGCAGTCGAATACTCTACCACTGAGCTATACCCCCACAAAACTGTGTCACTTCAATTCAATATTATTATTGCTCCCATGAGTTCAGATATAAGAAAAGAAAAATCATTTAAAAGAAAATAGAGGGCATCCGTATTTCCAACGGGGGCCTCTCGATCTGCAGTGGAATTTTTTGCTACTGATCTAAACACACACACAACAGAGTCCATTCTTAAAAATAGCATTATTAATCCCAATATTTAAGGTATAAGAAAAAATATATATTTAAAAGATAATAGGGGGCATCCGGGTTTGAACCAGAGACCTCTCGATCTGCAGTCGAATGCTCTACCACTGAGCTATACCCCCACAAAACTGGGACAATTTAATACAATACCATTATTGCTCCCATGAGTTCAGATATAAGAAGAGAAAAATAATTTTTAAGAAAATAGAGGGCATCCGTATTTCCAAAGGGGGCCTCTCGATCTGCACTTTAATTTTTGACAACTGATCTAAACACACACACAACAGAGTTTATTCTTAACAATAGCATTATTAATCCCAATATTTGAGGTATAAGAAAAAAAATATTTTTTAAAGATAATAGGGGGCATCCGGGTTTAAACCGGAGACCTCTCGATCTGCAGTCGAATGCTCTACCACTGAGCTATACCCCCACACAACTGCGACAATTCATTACAATACCATTATTGCTCCCATGAGTTCAGATATATGAAGAGAAAAATCATTTTAAAGAAAATAGAGGGCATCCGTATTTCCAAAGGGGGACTCTCGATCTGCAGTGGAATTTTTTGCTACTGATCTAAACACACACACAACAGAGTCCATTCTTAACAATAGCATTATTTATCCCAATATTTGAGGTATAAGAAAAAATATATTTTTTAAAGATAATAGGGGGCATCTGGGTTTGAACCGGAGACCTCTCGATCTGCAGTCGAATGCTCTACCACTGAGCTATACCCCCACAAAACTGTGACATTTCAATTCAATATTATATTTGCTCCCATGAGTTCAGATATTAGAAGAGAAAAATCATTTTAAAGAAAATAGCGGGCATCCGTATTGCCAACGGGGGCCTCTCGATCTGTAGTGGAATTTTTTGCAACTGATCTTAACACTCACACAACAGAGTTCAGTCTTAACAATAGCTATATTAATCCCAATATTTGAGGTATAAGAAAAAATATATTTTTAAAAGATAATAGGGGTCATCCGGGTATGAATCGAAGACCAGTCGATCTGCAGTCGAATGCTCTACCACTGAGCAATACCCCCACAAAACTGTGTCAGTTCAATTCAATGTTATTATTGCTCCCATGAGTTCAGATATAAGAAAAGAAAAATCATTTAAAAGAAAATAGAGGGCATCCGGATTTCCAACGGTGACCTCTCGATGTGTAGTTGATTGCTTTACCACTGATCTACACTTCCACACAACAGTGTCCATTCAAAACAATACCATTATCACTCCAAAAATTCAGATATAAAGAAAACATTCTTTTAAAAGATAAAAGGGGTATCCGAGTTTGAACCGGTGAACTCTCGATCTGCAGTCGAATGCTCTACCACTGAGCTATACCCCCACACAACTGCGACAATTCATTACAATACCATTATTGCTCCCATGAGTTCAGATATATGAAGAGAAAAATCATTTTAAAGAAAATAGAGGGCATCCGTATTTCCAACGGGGGCCTCTCGATCTGCAGTGGAATTTTTTGCTACTGATCTAAATACACACACAACAGAGTCCATTCTTAAAAATAGCATTATTAATCCCAATATTTAAGGTATAAGAAAAAATATATATTTAAAAGATAATAGGGGGCATCTGGGTTTGAACCGGAGACCTCTCGATCTGCAGTCGAATGCTCTACCACTGAGCTATACCCCCACAAAACTGGGATAATTTAATGCAATACCATTATTGCTCCCATGAGTTCAGATATAAGAAGAGAAAAATAATTTTTAAGAAAATAGAGGGCATCCGTATTTCCAAAGGGGGCATCTCGATCTGCAGTGGAATTTTTGACAACTGATCTAAACACATATACACAACAGAGTTTATTCTTAACAATAGCATTATTAATCCCAATATTTGAGGTATAAGAAAAAATATATTTTTTAAAGATAATACGGGGCATCCGGGTTTGAACCGGAGACCTCTCGATCTGCAATCGAATGCTCTACCACTGAGCTATACCCCCACAAAACAGTGACATTTCAATTCAATATTATATTTGCTCCCATGAGTTCAGATATTAGAAGAGAAAAATCATTTTAAAGAAAATAGAGGGCATCCGTATTGCCAACGGGGGCGTCTCAATCTGCAGTGGAATTTTTTGCAACTGATCTTAACACACACACAACAGAGTTCATTCTTAACAATAGCTATATTAATCCCAATATTTGAGGTATAAGAAAAAATATATTTTTAAAAGATAATAGGGGGCATCCGGGTATGAATCGAAGACCTGTCGATCTGCAGGCGAATGCTCTACCACTGAGCTATACCCCCACAAAACTGTGTCAGTTCAATTCAATATTATTATTGCTCCCATGAGTTCAGATATAAGAAAAGAAAAATCATTTAAAAGAAAATAGAGGGCATCCGGATTTCCAACGGTGACCTCTCGATGTGTAGTTGATTGCTTTACCACTGATCTACACTTCCACACAACAGTGTCCATTCAAAACAATACCATTATCACTCCAAAAATTCAGATATAAAGAAAACATTCTTTTAAAAGATAAAAAGGGCATCCGAGTTTGAACCGGTGAACTCTCGATCTGCAGTCGAATGCTCTACCACTGAGCTATACCCCACACAACTGCGACAATTCATTACAATACCATTATTGCTCCCATGAGTTCAGATATAGGAAGAGAAAAATCATTTTAAAGAAAATAGAGGGCATCCGTATTTCCAAAGGGGGCCTCTCGATCTGCAGTGGAATTTTTGGCAACTGATCTAAACACATATACACAACAGAGTTTATTCTTAACAATAGCATTATTAATCCCAATATTTGAGGTATAAGAAAAAATATATTTTTTAAAGATAATAGGGGGCATCCGGGTTTGAACCGGAGACCTCTCGATCTGCAGTCGAATGCTCTACCACTGAGCTATACCCCCACAAAACTGTGACATTTCAATTCAATATTATATTTGCTCCCATGAGTTCAGATATTAGAAGAGAAAAATCATTTTACAGAAAATAGAGGGCATCCGTATTGCCAACGGGGGCCTCTCGATCTGCAGTGGAATTTTTTGCAACTGATCTAAACACACACACAACAGGGTCCATTCTTAACAATAGAATTATTAATCCCAATATTTACAGTATAAGAAAAAATATATATTTAAAAGATAACAGGGGGCATCCGGGTTTGAACCGAAGACCTCTCGATCTGCAGTCGAATGCTCTACCACTGAGCTATACCCCCACAAAACTGTGACATTTCAATTCAATATTATATTTGCTCCCATGAGTTCAGATATTAGAAGAGAAAAATCATTTTAAAGAAAATAGCGGGCATCCGTATTGCCAACGGGGGCCTCTCGATCTGCAGTGGAATTTTTTGCAACTGATCTTAACACACACACACAACAGAGTTCATTCTTAACAATAGCTATATTAATCTCAATATTTGAGGTATAAGAAAAAATATATTTTTAAAAGATAATAGGGGGCATCCGGGTATGAATCGAAGACCAGTCGACCTGCAGTCGAATGCTCTACCACTGAGCTATACCCCCACAAAACTGTGTCAGTTCAATTCAATATTATTATTGCTCCCATGAGTTCAGATATAAGAAAAGAAAAATCATTTAAAAGAAAATAGAGGGCATCCGGATTTCCAACGGTGACCTCTCGATGTGTAGTTGATTGCTTTACCACTGATCTACACTTCCACACAACAGTGTCCATTCAAAACAATACCATTATCACTCCAAAAATTCAGATATAAAGAAAACATTCTTTTAAAAGATAAAAAGGGCATCCGAGTTTGAACCGGTGAACTCTCGATCTGCAGTCGAATGCTCTACCACTGAGCTATACCCCACTCAACTGCGACAATTCATTACAATACCATTATTGCTCCCATGAGTTCAGATATAGGAAGAGAAAAATCATTTTAACCTTTAACTGCTGTGAGCGGTCTCACAGACCGCAAATCTTTTTTCATGGGGAGTTTGCACCCCTTAAATTGAATAATGGTCTCTGCCGTCTTCACTACCTTCCTGAGAGGGGACACCAAGGTCACATTCCACAACTGGTCCAGCTAGCTTTTTTTTTTTTTTACTTTTATTCCATTTTCCTGTTTCATGCGGTCTATGAGACTGCTCACAGCAGATGCGTCACAGTTTCTGTCCGACAAAGTTGACTGTTGTCATATGATTTATTTTTCGTAGAAAGCTCACAATGGCTGCAAATGTTCTTAAAAAACGCCCCGTTTTTCTCACGAAAGAAGAAATTGAAGATATCGTTAATAATTGGTCTGATGTAGAGTGTTCAGATACTGAAAATTCGGATTTTTTTGAAAGCGACCATGACACTCTTTCCGAAATGTCTGCGGATGAGATTGAAGTCTCTCCAAACACTTCTACTCAAGACAATTTTTATGGAAAAAACAATTTCAAATGGTGTGTTCAAGAACCTAATCGAGCTGTTCGAACTGCAAAACATAACATAATTGTACAATTGCCAGGATTGAAACGCCCAGCAAGAATTGGACCCAAAGCAGAGCCCGAGGAGACCTGGAATTTACTTTTTGATGTTGTCATCGTAGAAGTTATAGTGAAATGGACTAATGTGAAAATTAGTTCATATAGAAAGAACTGTTCCAATCAAGAAAGATTTGAACTATGCGATACGGATGTCACTGAAATAAACGCATTTCTTGGACTTTTATTATATTCAGCAGTCTTCAAATCAAATCGTGAAGATGTTGACTGTTTGTTTGCAAATGATGGTACTGGACGAGAAATATTTCGCTGCGTTACTTCAAAAGTGAGATTTCTATTTTTATTGAACTGTTTACGATTTGATAATCCTGAAACTAGAAAGGAACGTATGAAGACAGATAAAGCAGCACCCATATCGGAAATTTTCAATACTGTCATAGCGAATTGCCAAAAAAATTATTCTATTGGGGAATATGCATGCATCGATGAGATGCTTGTGAAGTTCAGGGGACGATGTAAATATAAAATGTATATGCCCAAAAAACCAGCTAAATATGGACTAAAAATCATGTGCCTTTGCGATGCAAGAAATAACTACCTTTGCAATGCATACATCTATTGTGGAAAAGATTCAGATGGAGATGGACTTTCTGAAGATGAGAAAAAATTAAACAAACCTACTCAAGCAGTTCTTCGACTAATTGAACCGATCAAAAAGTCAAACCGAAACATAACTGCAGACAATTGGTTTTCTTCAGCTGAACTATAGAAATATTTGCTAGAAAAAGGCCTGACATTTGTGGGAACCTTGAGGAAAGATAAAAGAGAAATTCCTAAAGAGTTTCAAGCCGATAAATCAAAGGCACCAGGTAGCTCATTGTATGGTTTTACCAAAGAAATCACACTTCTTTCTTACGTTCCAAAGAAAAGAAAAGCTGTCATTTTGGTATCATCCATGCATCATTGTATGGAAACTGATGCTTCTTCAGGGAAACCTGAAATTATCGCCATGTATAACATGACAAAAGGTGGTGTAGATGAATTTGATAAGAAATGTTCCATCTACTCGAGTGGTCGTCGAACACAACGTTGGCCCATGGCGATATTCTTCAGAATAGTAGATATATGTGCAGTAAATGCCTTTGTGTTGTTTCAATCATTTCCCGAAGCTCCGAAGATAAAGCGAAAAAAATTCATGCTTTACTTAGCAAAAGAACTGGTAGTGCCTCATTTGAAACGGAGAATAACCTCAACGCAATTACCTAGAGAAATGAAACTGACAACTGAACGAATTCTAGGACAAAGTGACTGTCAAAATTTAAGAAATCCCACCCATGATGATAAACTAGAAAAACGCAAAACTTGCAATTTATGTCCTCCCAGCAAAAAGAGGAAAACTTCATACAAATGTTTGGGATGCGTTCAGCCAGTTTGTCTTCAATGTACCCGAAAATTAGGTATTAATTGCAGTTCAAAATAACATGCTTGATATTACTAAAGGTATTTATTTTTAAAACTAGAATAACATAGAAATGATTTTATCAGAACTGTAAGTTAGTTAATTAAATGAAACCTTAATAGATATGTTCTTTTTGGAGATATAGATATTTTTTCTTAAATTGTATAATTATTAAAATAGGCATATATAATAACTTTAAAATTGAATTATGTGATTTTAATATTTGTTAATAATACGTAGTAAAAGAATATTCATCAATTTAGCATATCAGTCCACTATTAATTGCATTTTAGGAAGAGCGGTCTGAGAGACCGCTCACACTAGTTATGAGACAATTAATGTCACAGCAGTTAAAGGTTAAAGAAAATAGAGGGCATCCGTATTTCCAAAGGGGGCCTCTCGATCTGCAGTGGAATTTTTGGCAACTGATCTAAACACATATACACAACAGAGTTTATTCTTAACAATAGCATTATTAATCCCAATATTTGAGGTATAAGAAAAAATATATTTTTTAAAGATAATAGGGGGCATCCGGGTTTGAACCGGAGACGTCTCGATCTACAGTCGAATGCTCTACCACTGAGCTATACCCCCACAAAACAGTGACAATTTAATACAATACCATTATTGCTCAAATGAGTTCAGATATAAGAAGAGAAAAATAATTTTTAAGAAAATAGAGGGCATCCGTATTTCCAACGGGGGCCTCTCGATCTGCAGTGGAATTTTTGGCAACTGATCTAAACACACACACAACAGAGTTCATTCTTAACAATAGCATTATTAATCCCAATATTTGAGGTATAAGAAAAAATATATTTTTTTAAAGATAATAGGGGGCATCCGGGTTTGAACCGGAGACCTCTCGATCTGCAGTCGAATGCTCTACCACTGAGCTATACCCCCCCCCCCCAAAATGTGACACTTCAATTCAATATTATTATTGCTCCCATGAGTTCAGATATAAGAAAAGACAAATCATTTAAAAGAAAATAGAGGGCATCCGGATTTCCAACGGTGACCTCTCGATCTGTAGTTGATTGCTTTACCACTGATCTACACTCCCACACAACAGTATCCATTCAAAACAATACCATTATCGTTACAAAAATTCAGATACAAGGAAAAAAATCTTTTAAAAGATAAAAGTGGCATCCGGGTTTGAACCGGATACCTCTCGATCAGCAGTCGAATACTCTACCACTGAGCTATACCCCCACAAAACTGTGACAATTTAATACAATACCATTATTGCTCCCATGAGTTCAGATATAAGAAGAGAAAAATAATTTTAAAGAAAATAGAGGGCATCCGTATTGCCAACGGGGGCTTATCGATCTGCAGTGGAATTTTTTGCAACTGATCTAAACACACACACAACAGAGTTCAGTCTTAACAATAGCTATATTAATCCCAATATTTAAGGTATAAGAAAAAATATATATTTAAAAGATAATAGTGGGCATCCGGGTTTGAACCGGAGACCTATCGATCTGCAGTCGAATGCTCTACCACTGAGCTATACCCAAACAAAACTGTGACAATTTAATACAATACCATTATTGCTCAAATGAGTTCAGATATAAGAAGAGAAAAATAATTTTTAAGAAAATAGAGGGCATCCGTATTTCCAACGGGGGCCTCTCGATCTGCAGTGGAATTTTTGGCAACTGATCTAAACACACACACAACAGAGTTCATTCTTAACAATAGCATTATTAATCCCAATATTTGAGGTATAAGAAAAAAAATATTTTTTTAAAGATAATAGGGGGCATCCGGGTTTGAACCGGAGACCTCTCGATCTGCAGTCGAATGCTCTACCACTGAGCTATACCCCCCCCCCCCAAAATGTGACACTTCAATTCAATATTATTATTGCTCCCATGAGTTCAGATATAAGAAAAGACAAATCATTTAAAAGAAAATAGAGGGCATCCGGATTTCCAACGGTGACCTCTCGATCTGTAGTTGATTGCTTTACCACTGATCTACACTCCCACACAACAGTGTCCATTCAAAACAATACCATTATCGTTACAAAAATTCAGATACAAGGGAAAAAATCTTTTAAAAGATAAAAGTGGCATCCGGGTTTGAACCGGATACCTCTCGATCAGCAGTCGAATGCTCTACCACTGAGCTATACCCCCACAAAACTGTGACAATTTAATACAATACCATTATTGCTCCCATGAGTTCAGATATAAGAAGAGAAAAATAATTTTTAAGAAAATAGAGGGCTTCCGTATTTCCAATGTGGGCCTCTCGATCTGCAGTGGAATTTTTGGCAACTGATCTAAACACACACACAACAGAGTTCCTTCTTTACAATAGCATTATTAATCCCAATATTTGAGGTATAAGAAAAAAAATATTTTTAAAAGATAATAGCGGGCATCTAGGTTTGAACCGGAGACCTCTCGATCTGCAGTCGAATGCTCTACCACTGAGCTATACCCCCCCTAAAATTGTGACACTTCAATTCAATATTATTATTGCTCCCATGAGTTCAGATATAAGAAAAGACAAATCATTTAAAAGAAAATAGAGGGCAACCGGATTTCCAACGGTGACCTCTCGATCTGTAGTTGATTGCTTTACCACTGATCTACACTCCCACACAACAGTGTCCATTCAAAACAATACCATTATCGTTACAAAAATTCAGATACAAGGAAAAAAATCTTTTAAAAGATAAAAGTGGCATCCGGGTTTGAACCGGAGACCTCTCGATCAGCAATCGAATGCTCTACCACTGAGCTATACCCCCACACAACTGCTACAGTTCATTACAATACCATTATTGCTCTCATGAGTTCAGATATAGGAAGAGAAAAATCATTTTAAAGAAAATAGAGGGCATCCGTATTTCCAAAGGGGGCCTCTCGATCTGCAATGGAATTTTTTGCTACTGATCTAAACACACACACAACAGAGTCCATTCTTAACAATAGCATTATTAATCCCAATATTTAAGGTATAAGAAAAAATATATATTTAAAAGATAATAGGAGGCAGCCGGGTTTGAACCGGAGACCTCTCGATCTGCAGTCGAATGCTCTACCACTGAGCTATACGCCCACAAAACTGTGTCACTTCAATTCAATATTATTATTGCTCCCATGAGTTCAGATAAAAGAAAAGAAAAATCATTTAAAAGAAAATAGAGGGCATCCGGATTTCCAACGGTGACCTCTCGATCTGTAGTTGATTGCTTTACCACTGATCTACACTTCCACACAAGGTGTCCATTCAAAACAATACCATTATCACTCCAAAAATTCAGATATAAGGAAAAAAAATATTTTATAAGATAAAAGGAGCATCCGGGTTTGAACCGGAGACCTCTCGATCTGCAGTCGAATGCTCTACCACTGAGCTATATCCCCACAAAACTGTGTCACTTCAATTCAATATTATTATTGCTCCCATGAGTTCAGATAAAAGAAAAGAAAAATCATTTAAAAGAAAATAGAGGGCATCCGGATTTCCAACGGTGACCTCTCGATCTGTAGTTGATTGCTTTACCACTGATCTACACTTCCACACAAGGTGTCCATTCAAAACAATACCATTATCACTCCAAAAATTCAGATATAAGGAAAAAAAATATTTTATAAGATAAAAGGAGCATCCGGGTTTGAACCGGAGACCTCTCGATCTGCAGTCGAATGCTCTATCACTGAGGTATACCCCTAACACACTGCGACAATTTATTACAATACCATTATTGCTCCCATGAGTTCAGATATAGAAAGAGAAAAATCATTTTAAAGAAAATAGAGGGCATCCGTATTTCCAACGTGGACCTCTTGATCTGCAGTGGAATTTTTGCTACTGATCTAAACACACAAATAACAGAGTCCGTTCATAACAATAGCATTATTAATCCCAATATTTAAGGTATAAGAAAAAATATATATTTGAAAGATAATAGGGGGCATCCGGGTTTGAACCGAAGACCTCTCGATCTGCAGTCGAATGCTCTACCACTGAGCTATACCCCCACAAAACTGTGACATTTCAATTCAATATTATATTTGCTCCCATGAGTTCAGATATTAGAAGAGAAAAATCATTTTACAGAAAATAGAGGGCATCCGTATTGCCAACGGGGGCCTCTCGATCTGCAGTGGAATTTTTTGCAACTGATCTAAACACACACACAACAGGGTCCATTCTTAACAATAGAATTATTAATCCCAATATTTACGGTATAAGAAAAAATATATATTTAAAAGATAACAGGGGGCATCCGGGTTTGAACCGAAGACCTCTCGATCTGCAGTCGAATGCTCTACCACTGAGCTATACCCCCACAAAACTGTGACATTTCAATTCAATATTATATTTGCTCCCATGAGTTCAGATATTAGAAGAGAAAAATCATTTTAAAGAAAATAGCGGGCATCCGTATTGCCAACGGGGGCCTCTCGATCTGCAGTGGAATTTTTTGCAACTGATCTTAACACACACACACAACAGAGTTCATTCTTAACAATAGCTATATTAATCTCAATATTTGAGGTATAAGAAAAAATATATTTTTAAAAGATAATAGGGGGCATCCGGGTATGAATCGAAGACCAGTCGACCTGCAGTCGAATGCTCTACCACTGAGCTATACCCCCACAAAACTGTGTCAGTTCAATTCAATATTATTATTGCTCCCATGAGTTCAGATATAAGAAAAGAAAAATCATTTAAAAGAAAATAGAGGGCATCCGGATTTCCAACGGTGACCTCTCGATGTGTAGTTGATTGCTTTACCACTGATCTACACTTCCACACAACAGTGTCCATTCAAAACAATACCATTATCACTCCAAAAATTCAGATATAAAGAAAACATTCTTTTAAAAGATAAAAAGGGCATCCGAGTTTGAACCGGTGAACTCTCGATCTGCAGTCGAATGCTCTACCACTGAGCTATACCCCACTCAACTGCGACAATTCATTACAATACCATTATTGCTCCCATGAGTTCAGATATAGGAAGAGAAAAATCATTTTAACCTTTAACTGCTGTGAGCGGTCTCACAGACCGCAAATCTTTTTTCATGGGGAGTTTGCACCCCTTAAATTGAATAATGGTCTCTGCCGTCTTCACTACCTTCCTGAGAGGGGACACCAAGGTCACATTCCACAACTGGTCCAGCTAGCTTTTTTTTTTTTTTACTTTTATTCCATTTTCCTGTTTCATGCGGTCTATGAGACTGCTCACAGCAGATGCGTCACAGTTTCTGTCCGACAAAGTTGACTGTTGTCATATGATTTATTTTTCGTAGAAAGCTCACAATGGCTGCAAATGTTCTTAAAAAACGCCCCGTTTTTCTCACGAAAGAAGAAATTGAAGATATCGTTAATAATTGGTCTGATGTAGAGTGTTCAGATACTGAAAATTCGGATTTTTTTGAAAGCGACCATGACACTCTTTCCGAAATGTCTGCGGATGAGATTGAAGTCTCTCCAAACACTTCTACTCAAGACAATTTTTATGGAAAAAACAATTTCAAATGGTGTGTTCAAGAACCTAATCGAGCTGTTCGAACTGCAAAACATAACATAATTGTACAATTGCCAGGATTGAAACGCCCAGCAAGAATTGGACCCAAAGCAGAGCCCGAGGAGACCTGGAATTTACTTTTTGATGTTGTCATCGTAGAAGTTATAGTGAAATGGACTAATGTGAAAATTAGTTCATATAGAAAGAACTGTTCCAATCAAGAAAGATTTGAACTATGCGATACGGATGTCACTGAAATAAACGCATTTCTTGGACTTTTATTATATTCAGCAGTCTTCAAATCAAATCGTGAAGATGTTGACTGTTTGTTTGCAAATGATGGTACTGGACGAGAAATATTTCGCTGCGTTACTTCAAAAGTGAGATTTCTATTTTTATTGAACTGTTTACGATTTGATAATCCTGAAACTAGAAAGGAACGTATGAAGACAGATAAAGCAGCACCCATATCGGAAATTTTCAATACTGTCATAGCGAATTGCCAAAAAAATTATTCTATTGGGGAATATGCATGCATCGATGAGATGCTTGTGAAGTTCAGGGGACGATGTAAATATAAAATGTATATGCCCAAAAAACCAGCTAAATATGGACTAAAAATCATGTGCCTTTGCGATGCAAGAAATAACTACCTTTGCAATGCATACATCTATTGTGGAAAAGATTCAGATGGAGATGGACTTTCTGAAGATGAGAAAAAATTAAACAAACCTACTCAAGCAGTTCTTCGACTAATTGAACCGATCAAAAAGTCAAACCGAAACATAACTGCAGACAATTGGTTTTCTTCAGCTGAACTATAGAAATATTTGCTAGAAAAAGGCCTGACATTTGTGGGAACCTTGAGGAAAGATAAAAGAGAAATTCCTAAAGAGTTTCAAGCCGATAAATCAAAGGCACCAGGTAGCTCATTGTATGGTTTTACCAAAGAAATCACACTTCTTTCTTACGTTCCAAAGAAAAGAAAAGCTGTCATTTTGGTATCATCCATGCATCATTGTATGGAAACTGATGCTTCTTCAGGGAAACCTGAAATTATCGCCATGTATAACATGACAAAAGGTGGTGTAGATGAATTTGATAAGAAATGTTCCATCTACTCGAGTGGTCGTCGAACACAACGTTGGCCCATGGCGATATTCTTCAGAATAGTAGATATATGTGCAGTAAATGCCTTTGTGTTGTTTCAATCATTTCCCGAAGCTCCGAAGATAAAGCGAAAAAAATTCATGCTTTACTTAGCAAAAGAACTGGTAGTGCCTCATTTGAAACGGAGAATAACCTCAACGCAATTACCTAGAGAAATGAAACTGACAACTGAACGAATTCTAGGACAAAGTGACTGTCAAAATTTAAGAAATCCCACCCATGATGATAAACTAGAAAAACGCAAAACTTGCAATTTATGTCCTCCCAGCAAAAAGAGGAAAACTTCATACAAATGTTTGGGATGCGTTCAGCCAGTTTGTCTTCAATGTACCCGAAAATTAGGTATTAATTGCAGTTCAAAATAACATGCTTGATATTACTAAAGGTATTTATTTTTAAAACTAGAATAACATAGAAATGATTTTATCAGAACTGTAAGTTAGTTAATTAAATGAAACCTTAATAGATATGTTCTTTTTGGAGATATAGATATTTTTTCTTAAATTGTATAATTATTAAAATAGGCATATATAATAACTTTAAAATTGAATTATGTGATTTTAATATTTGTTAATAATACGTAGTAAAAGAATATTCATCAATTTAGCATATCAGTCCACTATTAATTGCATTTTAGGAAGAGCGGTCTGAGAGACCGCTCACACTAGTTATGAGACAATTAATGTCACAGCAGTTAAAGGTTAAAGAAAATAGAGGGCATCCGTATTTCCAAAGGGGGCCTCTCGATCTGCAGTGGAATTTTTGGCAACTGATCTAAACACATATACACAACAGAGTTTATTCTTAACAATAGCATTATTAATCCCAATATTTGAGGTATAAGAAAAAATATATTTTTTAAAGATAATAGGGGGCATCCGGGTTTGAACCGGAGACGTCTCGATCTACAGTCGAATGCTCTACCACTGAGCTATACCCCCACAAAACAGTGACAATTTAATACAATACCATTATTGCTCAAATGAGTTCAGATATAAGAAGAGAAAAATAATTTTTAAGAAAATAGAGGGCATCCGTATTTCCAACGGGGGCCTCTCGATCTGCAGTGGAATTTTTGGCAACTGATCTAAACACACACACAACAGAGTTCATTCTTAACAATAGCATTATTAATCCCAATATTTGAGGTATAAGAAAAAATATATTTTTTTAAAGATAATAGGGGGCATCCGGGTTTGAACCGGAGACCTCTCGATCTGCAGTCGAATGCTCTACCACTGAGCTATACCCCCCCCCCCAAAATGTGACACTTCAATTCAATATTATTATTGCTCCCATGAGTTCAGATATAAGAAAAGACAAATCATTTAAAAGAAAATAGAGGGCATCCGGATTTCCAACGGTGACCTCTCGATCTGTAGTTGATTGCTTTACCACTGATCTACACTCCCACACAACAGTATCCATTCAAAACAATACCATTATCGTTACAAAAATTCAGATACAAGGAAAAAAATCTTTTAAAAGATAAAAGTGGCATCCGGGTTTGAACCGGATACCTCTCGATCAGCAGTCGAATGCTCTACCACTGAGCTATACCCCCACAAAACTGTGACAATTTAATACAATACCATTATTGCTCCCATGAGTTCAGATATAAGAAGAGAAAAATAATTTTAAAGAAAATAGAGGGCATCCGTATTGCCAACGGGGGCTTATCGATCTGCAGTGGAATTTTTTGCAACTGATCTAAACACACACACAACAGAGTTCAGTCTTAACAATAGCTATATTAATCCCAATATTTAAGGTATAAGAAAAAATATATATTTAAAAGATAATAGTGGGCATCCGGGTTTGAACCGGAGACCTATCGATCTGCAGTCGAATGCTCTACCACTGAGCTATACCCAAACAAAACTGTGACAATTTAATACAATACCATTATTGCTCAAATGAGTTCAGATATAAGAAGAGAAAAATAATTTTTAAGAAAATAGAGGGCATCCGTATTTCCAACGGGGGCCTCTCGATCTGCAGTGGAATTTTTGGCAACTGATCTAAACACACACACAACAGAGTTCATTCTTAACAATAGCATTATTAATCCCAATATTTGAGGTATAAGAAAAAAAATATTTTTTTAAAGATAATAGGGGGCATCCGGGTTTGAACCGGAGACCTCTCGATCTGCAGTCGAATGCTCTACCACTGAGCTATACCCCCCCCCCCAAAATGTGACACTTCAATTCAATATTATTATTGCTCCCATGAGTTCAGATATAAGAAAAGACAAATCATTTAAAAGAAAATAGAGGGCATCCGGATTTCCAACGGTGACCTCTCGATCTGTAGTTGATTGCTTTACCACTGATCTACACTCCCACACAACAGTGTCCATTCAAAACAATACCATTATCGTTACAAAAATTCAGATACAAGGGAAAAAATCTTTTAAAAGATAAAAGTGGCATCCGGGTTTGAACCGGATACCTCTCGATCAGCAGTCGAATGCTCTACCACTGAGCTATACCCCCACAAAACTGTGACAATTTAATACAATACCATTATTGCTCCCATGAGTTCAGATATAAGAAGAGAAAAATAATTTTTAAGAAAATAGAGGGCTTCCGTATTTCCAATGTGGGCCTCTCGATCTGCAGTGGAATTTTTGGCAACTGATCTAAACACACACACAACAGAGTTCCTTCTTTACAATAGCATTATTAATCCCAATATTTGAGGTATAAGAAAAAAAATATTTTTAAAAGATAATAGCGGGCATCTAGGTTTGAACCGGAGACCTCTCGATCTGCAGTCGAATGCTCTACCACTGAGCTATACCCCCCCTAAAATTGTGACACTTCAATTCAATATTATTATTGCTCCCATGAGTTCAGATATAAGAAAAGACAAATCATTTAAAAGAAAATAGAGGGCAACCGGATTTCCAACGGTGACCTCTCGATCTGTAGTTGATTGCTTTACCACTGATCTACACTCCCACACAACAGTGTCCATTCAAAACAATACCATTATCGTTACAAAAATTCAGATACAAGGAAAAAAATCTTTTAAAAGATAAAAGTGGCATCCGGGTTTGAACCGGAGACCTCTCGATCAGCAATCGAATGCTCTACCACTGAGCTATACCCCCACACAACTGCTACAGTTCATTACAATACCATTATTGCTCTCATGAGTTCAGATATAGGAAGAGAAAAATCATTTTAAAGAAAATAGAGGGCATCCGTATTTCCAAAGGGGGCCTCTCGATCTGCAATGGAATTTTTTGCTACTGATCTAAACACACACACAACAGAGTCCATTCTTAACAATAGCATTATTAATCCCAATATTTAAGGTATAAGAAAAAATATATATTTAAAAGATAATAGGAGGCAGCCGGGTTTGAACCGGAGACCTCTCGATCTGCAGTCGAATGCTCTACCACTGAGCTATACGCCCACAAAACTGTGTCACTTCAATTCAATATTATTATTGCTCCCATGAGTTCAGATAAAAGAAAAGAAAAATCATTTAAAAGAAAATAGAGGGCATCCGGATTTCCAACGGTGACCTCTCGATCTGTAGTTGATTGCTTTACCACTGATCTACACTTCCACACAAGGTGTCCATTCAAAACAATACCATTATCACTCCAAAAATTCAGATATAAGGAAAAAAAATATTTTATAAGATAAAAGGAGCATCCGGGTTTGAACCGGAGACCTCTCGATCTGCAGTCGAATGCTCTACCACTGAGCTATATCCCCACAAAACTGTGTCACTTCAATTCAATATTATTATTGCTCCCATGAGTTCAGATAAAAGAAAAGAAAAATCATTTAAAAGAAAATAGAGGGCATCCGGATTTCCAACGGTGACCTCTCGATCTGTAGTTGATTGCTTTACCACTGATCTACACTTCCACACAAGGTGTCCATTCAAAACAATACCATTATCACTCCAAAAATTCAGATATAAGGAAAAAAAATATTTTATAAGATAAAAGAAGCATCCGGGTTTGAACCGGAGACCTCTCGATCTGCAGTCGAATGCTCTATCACTGAGGTATACCCCTAACACACTGCGACAATTTATTACAATACCATTATTGCTCCCATGAGTTCAGATATAGAAAGAGAAAAATCATTTTAAAGAAAATAGAGGGCATCCGTATTTCCAACGTGGACCTCTTGATCTGCAGTGGAATTTTTGCTACTGATCTAAACACACAAATAACAGAGTCCGTTCATAACAATAGCATTATTAATCCCAATATTTAAGGTATAAGAAAAAATATATATTTGAAAGATAATAGGGGGCATCCGGGTTTGAACCGAAGACCTCTCGATCTGCAGTCGAATGCTCTACCACTGAGCTATACCCCCACAAAACTGTGACATTTCAATTCAATATTATATTTGCTCCCATGAGTTCAGATATTAGAAGAGAAAAATCATTTTACAGAAAATAGAGGGCATCCGTATTGCCAACGGGGGCCTCTCGATCTGCAGTGGAATTTTTTGCAACTGATCTAAACACACACACAACAGGGTCCATTCTTAACAATAGAATTATTAATCCCAATATTTACGGTATAAGAAAAAATATATATTTAAAAGATAACAAGGGGCATCCGGGTTTGAACCGAAGACCTCTCGATCTGCAGTCGAATGCTCTACCACTGAGCTATACCCCCACAAAACTGTGACATTTCAATTCAATATTATATTTGCTCCCATGAGTTCAGATATTAGAAGAGAAAAATCATTTTACAGAAAATAGAGGGCATCCGTATTGCCAACGGGGGCCTCTCGATCTGCAGTGGAATTTTTTGCAACTGATCTAAACACACACACAACAGGGTCCATT
Source organism: Linyphia triangularis (assembly GCA_963978545.1). Taxonomy (NCBI): domain Eukaryota; kingdom Metazoa; phylum Arthropoda; class Arachnida; order Araneae; family Linyphiidae; genus Linyphia; species Linyphia triangularis. Next base: position 37,304,836 of record OZ021730.1, read on the forward strand.
CTTAACAATAGAATTATTAATCCCAATATTTACGGTATAAGAAAAAATATATATTTAAAAGATAACAGGGGGCATCCGGGTTTGAACCGAAGACCTCTCGATCTGCAGTCGAATGCTCTACCACTGAGCTATACCCCCACAAAACTGTGACATTTCAATTCAATATTATATTTGCTCCCATGAGTTCAGATATTAGAAGAGAAAAATCATTTTAAAGAAAATAGCGGGCATCCGTATTGCCAACGGGGGCCTCTCGATCTGCAGTGGAATTTTTTGCAACTGATCTTAACACACACACACAACAGAGTTCATTCTTAACAATAGCTATATTAATCTCAATATTTGAGGTATAAGAAAAAATATATTTTTAAAAGATAATAGGGGGCATCCGGGTATGAATCGAAGACCAGTCGATCTGCAGTCGAATGCTCTACCACTGAGCTATACCCCCACAAAACTGTGTCAGTTCAATTCAATATTATTATTGCTCCCATGAGTTCAGATATAAGAAAAGAAAAATCATTTAAAAGAAAATAGAGGGCATCCGGATTTCCAACGGTGACCTCTCGATGTGTAGTTGATTGCTTTACCACTGATCTACACTTCCACACAACAGTGTCCATTCAAAACAATACCATTATCACTCCAAAAATTCAGATATAAAGAAAACATTCTTTTAAAAGATAAAAAGGGCATCCGAGTTTGAACCGGTGAACTCTCGATCTGCAGTCGAATGCTCTACCACTGAGCTATACCCCACTCAACTGCGACAATTCATTACAATACCATTATTGCTCCCATGAGTTCAGATATAGGAAGAGAAAAATCATTTTAACCTTTAACTGCTGTGAGCGGTCTCACAGACCGCAAATCTTTTTTCATGGGGAGTTTGCACCCCTTAAATTGAATAATGGTCTCTGCCGTCTTCACTACCTTCCTGAGAGGGGACACCAAGGTCACATTCCACAACTGGTCCAGCTAGCTTTTTTTTTTTTTTACTTTTATTCCATTTTCCTGTTTCATGCGGTCTATGAGACTGCTCACAGCAGATGCGTCACAGTTTCTGTCCGACAAAGTTGACTGTTGTCATATGATTTATTTTTCGTAGAAAGCTCACAATGGCTGCAAATGTTCTTAAAAAACGCCCCGTTTTTCTCACGAAAGAAGAAATTGAAGATATCGTTAATAATTGGTCTGATGTAGAGTGTTCAGATACTGAAAATTCGGATTTTTTTGAAAGCGACCATGACACTCTTTCCGAAATGTCTGCGGATGAGATTGAAGTCTCTCCAAACACTTCTACTCAAGACAATTTTTATGGAAAAAACAATTTCAAATGGTGTGTTCAAGAACCTAATCGAGCTGTTCGAACTGCAAAACATAACATAATTGTACAATTGCCAGGATTGAAACGCCCAGCAAGAATTGGACCCAAAGCAGAGCCCGAGGAGACCTGGAATTTACTTTTTGATGTTGTCATCGTAGAAGTTATAGTGAAATGGACTAATGTGAAAATTAGTTCATATAGAAAGAACTGTTCCAATCAAGAAAGATTTGAACTATGCGATACGGATGTCACTGAAATAAACGCATTTCTTGGACTTTTATTATATTCAGCAGTCTTCAAATCAAATCGTGAAGATGTTGACTGTTTGTTTGCAAATGATGGTACTGGACGAGAAATATTTCGCTGCGTTACTTCAAAAGTGAGATTTCTATTTTTATTGAACTGTTTACGATTTGATAATCCTGAAACTAGAAAGGAACGTATGAAGACAGATAAAGCAGCACCCATATCGGAAATTTTCAATACTGTCATAGCGAATTGCCAAAAAAATTATTCTATTGGGGAATATGCATGCATCGATGAGATGCTTGTGAAGTTCAGGGGACGATGTAAATATAAAATGTATATGCCCAAAAAACCAGCTAAATATGGACTAAAAATCATGTGCCTTTGCGATGCAAGAAATAACTACCTTTGCAATGCATACATCTATTGTGGAAAAGATTCAGATGGAGATGGACTTTCTGAAGATGAGAAAAAATTAAACAAACCTACTCAAGCAGTTCTTCGACTAATTGAACCGATCAAAAAGTCAAACCGAAACATAACTGCAGACAATTGGTTTTCTTCAGCTGAACTATAGAAATATTTGCTAGAAAAAGGCCTGACATTTGTGGGAACCTTGAGGAAAGATAAAAGAGAAATTCCTAAAGAGTTTCAAGCCGATAAATCAAAGGCACCAGGTAGCTCATTGTATGGTTTTACCAAAGAAATCACACTTCTTTCTTACGTTCCAAAGAAAAGAAAAGCTGTCATTTTGGTATCATCCATGCATCATTGTATGGAAACTGATGCTTCTTCAGGGAAACCTGAAATTATCGCCATGTATAACATGACAAAAGGTGGTGTAGATGAATTTGATAAGAAATGTTCCATCTACTCGAGTGGTCGTCGAACACAACGTTGGCCCATGGCGATATTCTTCAGAATAGTAGATATATGTGCAGTAAATGCCTTTGTGTTGTTTCAATCATTTCCCGAAGCTCCGAAGATAAAGCGAAAAAAATTCATGCTTTACTTAGCAAAAGAACTGGTAGTGCCTCATTTGAAACGGAGAATAACCTCAACGCAATTACCTAGAGAAATGAAACTGACAACTGAACGAATTCTAGGACAAAGTGACTGTCAAAATTTAAGAAATCCCACCCATGATGATAAACTAGAAAAACGCAAAACTTGCAATTTATGTCCTCCCAGCAAAAAGAGGAAAACTTCATACAAATGTTTGGGATGCGTTCAGCCAGTTTGTCTTCAATGTACCCGAAAATTAGGTATTAATTGCAGTTCAAAATAACATGCTTGATATTACTAAAGGTATTTATTTTTAAAACTAGAATAACATAGAAATGATTTTATCAGAACTGTAAGTTAGTTAATTAAATGAAACGTTAATAGATATGTTCTTTTTGGAGATATAGATATTTTTTCTTAAATTGTATAATTATTAAAATAGGCATATATAATAACTTTAAAATTGAATTATGTGATTTTAATATTTGTTAATAATACGTAGTAAAAGAATATTCATCAATTTAGCATATCAGTCCACTATTAATTGCATTTTAGGAAGAGCGGTCTGAGAGACCGCTCACACTAGTTATGAGACAATTAATGTCACAGCAGTTAAAGGTTAAAGAAAATAGAGGGCATCCGTATTTCCAAAGGGGGCCTCTCGATCTGCAGTGGAATTTTTGGCAACTGATCTAAACACATATACACAACAGAGTTTATTCTTAACAATAGCATTATTAATCCCAATATTTGAGGTATAAGAAAAAATATATTTTTTAAAGATAATAGGGGGCATCCGGGTTTGAACCGGAGACGTCTCGATCTACAGTCGAATGCTCTACCACTGAGCTATACCCCCACAAAACAGTGACAATTTAATACAATACCATTATTGCTCAAATGAGTTCAGATATAAGAAGAGAAAAATAATTTTTAAGAAAATAGAGGGCATCCGTATTTCCAACGGGGGCCTCTCGATCTGCAGTGGAATTTTTGGCAACTGATCTAAACACACACACAACAGAGTTCATTCTTAACAATAGCATTATTAATCCCAATATTTGAGGTATAAGAAAAAATATATCTTTTAAAGATAATAGGGGGCATCCGGGTTTGAACCTGAGACCTCTCGATCTGCAGTCGAATGCTCTACCACTGAGCTATACCCCCACAAAACTGTGACTTTTCAATTCAATATTATATTTGCTCCCATGAGTTCAGATATTAGAAGAGAAAAATCATTTTAAAGAAAATAGATGGAATCCGTATTGGCAACGGGGGCACTCGATCTGCAGTGGAATTTTTTGCAACTGATCTAAACACACACACAACAGAGTTCGTTCTTAACAATAGCTATATTAATCCCAATATTTGAGGTATAAGAAAAAATATATTTTTAAAAGATAATAGGGGGCATCCGGGTATGAATCGAAGACCTGTCGATCTGCAGTCGAATGCTCTACCACTGAGCTATACCCCCACAAAACTGTGTCACTTCAATTCATTATTATTATTGCTCCCATGAGTTCAGATATAAGAAAAGAAAAATCATTTAAAAGAAAATAGAGGGCATCCGAATTTCCAACGGTGACATCTCGATCTGTAGTTGATTGCTTTACCACTGATCTTTACTTCCACCCAACAGTCTCCATTCAAAACAATACCATTATCACTCCAAAAATTCAGATATAAAGAAAAAATTCTTTTAAAAGATAAAAGGGGCATCCGAGTTTGAACCAGAGAACTCTCGATCTGCAGTCGAATGCTCTACCATTGAGCTATACCCCCACACAACTGCGACAATTCATTACAATACCATTATTGCTCCCATGAGTTCAGATATAGGAAGAGAAAAATCATTTTAAAGAAAATAGAGGGCATCCGTATTGCCAACGGGGGCTTCTCGATCTGCAGTGGAATTTTTTGCAACTGATCTAAACACACACACAACAGAGTTCAGTCTTAACAATAGCTATATTAATCCCAATATTTAAGGTATAAGAAAAAATATATATTTAAAAGATAATAGTGGGCATCCGGGTTTGAACCGGAGACCTATCGATCTGCAGTCGAATGCTCTACCACTGAGCTATACCCAAACAAAACCGTGACAATTTAATACAATACCATTATTGCTCAAATGAGTTCAGATATAAGAAGAGAAAAATAATTTTTAAGAAAATAGAGGGCATCCGTATTTCCAACGGGGGCCTCTCGATCTGCAGTGGAATTTTTGGCAACTGATCTAAACACACACACAACAGAGTTCATTCTTAACAATAGCATTATTAATCCCAATATTTGAGGTATAAGAAAAAAAATATTTTTTTAAAGATAATAGGGGGCATCCGGGTTTGAACCGGAGACCTCTCGATCTGCAGTCGAATGCTCTACCACTGAGCTATACCCCCCCCCCCCAAAATGTGACACTTCAATTCAATATTATTATTGCTCCCATGAGTTCAGATATAAGAAAAGACAAATCATTTAAAAGAAAATAGAGGGCATCCGGATTTCCAACGGTGACCTCTCGATCTGTAGTTGATTGCTTTACCACTGATCTACACTCCCACACAACAGTGTCCATTCAAAACAATACCATTATCGTTACAAAAATTCAGATACAAGGGAAAAAATCTTTTAAAAGATAAAAGTGGCATCCGGGTTTGAACCGGATACCTCTCGATCAGCAGTCGAATGCTCTACCACTGAGCTATACCCCCACAAAACAGTGACATTTCAATTCAATATTATATTTGCTCCCATGAGTTCAGATATTAGAAGAGAAAAATCATTTTAAAGAAAATAGAGGGCATCCGTATTGCCAACGGGGGCCTCTCGATCTGCAGTGGAATTTTTTGCAACTGATCTAAACACACACACAACAGGATCCATTCTTAACAATAGAATTATTAATCCCAATATTTACGGTATAAGAAAAAATATATATTTAAAAGATAACAGGGGGCATCCGGGTTTGAACCGAAGACCTCTCGATCTGCAGTCGAATGCTCTACCACTGATCTATACCCCCACAAAACTGTGACATTTCAATTCAATATTATATTTGCTCCCATGAGTTCAGATATTAGAAGAGAAAAATTATTTTAAAGAAAATAGCGGGCATCCGTATTGCCAACGGGGGCCTCTCGATCTGCAGTGGAATTTTTTGCAACTGATCTTAACACACACACAACAGAGTTCATTCTTAACAATAGCTATATTAATCCCAATATTTGAGGTATAAGAAAAAATATATTTTTAAAAGATAATAGGGGGCATCCGGGTATGAATCGAAGACCAGTCGATCTGCAGTCGAATGCTCTACCACTGAGCTATACCCCCACAAAACTGTGTCAGTTCAATTCAATATTATTATTGCTCCCATGAGTTCAGATATAAGAAAAGAAAAATCATTTAAAAGAAAATAGAGGGCATCCGGATTTCCAACGGTGACCTCTCGATGTGTAGTTGATTGCTTTACCACTGATCTACACTTCCACACAACAGTGTCCATTCAAAACAATACCATTATCACTCCAAAAATTCAGATATAAAGAAAACATTCTTTTAAAAGATAAAAGGGGCATCCGAGTTTGAACCGGTGAACTCTCGATCTGCAGTCGAATGCTCTACCACTGAGATATATCCCACACAACTGCGACAATTCATTACAATACCATTATTGCTCCCATGAGTTCAGATATAGGAAGAGAAAAATCATTTTAAAGAAAATAGAGGGCATCCCTATTTCCAAAGGGGGCCTCTCGATCTGCAGTGGAATTTTTTGCTACTGATCTAAACACACACACAACAGAGTCCATTCTTAACAATAGCATTATTAATCCCAATATTTAAGGTATAAGAAAAAATATATATTTAAAAGATAATAGGGGGCATCCGGGTTTGAACCGGAGACCTCTCGATCTGCAGTCGAATGCTCTACCACTGAGCTATACCCCCCGCCCTCAAAAAAAAAACCTATGACACTTCTATTCAATATTATTATTGCTCCCATGAGTTCAGATATAAGAAAAGACAAATCATTTAAAAGAAAATAGAGGGCGTCCGGATTTCCAACGGTGACCTCTCGATCTGTAGTTGATTGCTTTACCACTGATCTAAACTCCCACACAAAAGTGTCCATTCAAAACAATACCATTATCGTTACAAAAATTCAGATACAAGGAAAAAAAATTTTAAAAGATAAAAAAGTGGCATCCGGGTTTGAACCGGAGACCTCTCGATCAGCAGTCGAATGATCTACCACTGAGCTATACCCCCACAAAACCTTGACAATTTAATACAATACCATTATTGCTCCCATGAGTTCAGATATAAGAAGAGAAAAATAATTTTAAAGAAAATAGAGGGCATCCGTATTTCCAATGGCGGCCTCTCGATCTGCATTGGAATATTTTGCTACTGATCTAAACACACACACAACAGAGTCCAATCTTAACAATAGCATTATTAATCCCAATATTTGAGGTATAAGAAAAAATATATTTTTTAAAGATAAAAGGGGGCATCCGGGTTTGAACCGGAGACCTCTCGATCTGCAGTCGAATGCTCTACCACTGAGCTAGACCCCCCCCCCCCAAAAACTGTGACACTTCAATTCAATATTATTATTGCTCCCATGAGTTCAGATATAAGAAAAGACAAATCATTTCAAAGAAAATAGAGGGCATCCGGATTTCCAACGGTGACCTCTAGATCTGTAGTTGATTGCTTTACCACTGATCTACACTCCCACACAACAGTGGCCGACCAAACGGCATAGTGGTTAGCGTGCTGGCTTCTAGACCGCGAGGATGCGGGTTCGAGTCCCGTGTTTGGCATGGGTGTTTGTAAATGTATGTTGGCTTGTCTAATGACGAATGTTTCGGCGCATTATAGCCCTCGTGTTGCTGACGGTGCCAGATAATCTGAAAACAACCAACCAACCCACACAACAGTATCCATTCAAAATAATACCATTATCGTTACAAAAATTCAGATACAAGGAAAAAAATCTTTTAAAAGATAAAAGTGGCATCCGGGTTTAAACCGGAGACCTCTCGATCAGCAGTCGAATGCTCTACCACTGAGCTATACCCCCATAAAACCTTGACAATTTAATACAATACCATTATTGCTCCCATGAGTTCAGATATAAGAAGAGAAAAATAATTTTAAAGAAAATAGAGGGCATCCGTATTTCCAATGGGGGCCTCTCGATCTGCAGTGGAATTTTTGACAACTGATCTAAACACACACACAACAGAGTTCATTCTTTACAATAGCATTATTAATCCCAATATTTGAGGTATAAGAAAAAATATATTTTTTAAAGATAATAGGGGGCATCCGGGTTTGAACCGGAGACCTCTCGATCTGCAGTCGAATGCTCTACCACTGAGCTATACCCCCACAAAACTGTAACATTTCAATTCAATATTATATTTGCTCCCATGAGTTCAGATATTAGAAGAGAAAAATCATTTTAAAGAAAATAGCGGGCATCCGTATTGCCAACGGGGGCCTCTCGATCTGCAGTGGAATTTTTTGCAACTGATCTAAACACACACACAACAGGGTCCATTATAACAATAGAATTATTAATCCCAATATTTAAGGTATAAGAAAAAATATATATTTAAAAGATAACAGGGGGCATCAGGGTTTGAACCGAAGACCTCTCGATCTGCAGTCGAATGCTCTACCACTGAGCTATACCCCCACAAAACTGGGACTTTTCAATTCAATATTATATTTGCTCCCATGAGTTCAGATATTAGAAGAGAAAAATCATTTTAAAGAAAATAGAGGGCATCCGTATTGCCAACGGGGGCCTGTCGATCTGCAGTGGAATTTTTTGCAACTGATCTAAACACACACACAACAGAGTTCATTCTTAACAATAGCTATATTAATCCCAATATTTGAGGTATTCTTAACAATAGAATTATTAATAGCAATATTTACGGTATAAGAAAAAATATATATTTAAAAGATAACAGGGGGCATCCGGGTTTGAACCGAAGACCTCTCGATCTGCAGTCGAATGCTCTACCACTGAGCTATACCCCCACAAAACTGTGACATTTCAATTCAATATTATATTTGCTCCCATGAGTTCAGATATTAGAAGAGAAAAATCATTTTAAAGAAAATAGCGGGCATCCGTATTGCCAACGGGGGCCTCTCGATCTGTAGTGGAATTTTTTGCAACTGATCTTAACACTCACACAACAGAGTTCAGTCTTAACAATAGCTATATTAATCCCAATATTTGAGGTATAAGAAAAAATATATTTTTTAAAAGATAATAGGGGGCATCCGGGTATGAATCGAAGACCAGTCGATCTGCAGTCGAATGCTCTACCACTGAGCAATACCCCCACAAAACTGTGTCAGTTCAATTCAATATTATTATTGCTCCCATGAGTTCAGATATAAGAAAAGAAAAATCATTTAAAAGAAAATAGAGGGCATACGGATTTCCAACGGTGACCTCTCGATGTGTAGTTGATTGCTTTACCACTGATCTACACTTCCACACAACAGTGTCCATTCAAAACAATACCATTATCACTCCAAAAATTCAGATATAAAGAAAACATTCTTTTAAAAGATAAAAGGGGCATCCGAGTTTGAACCGGTGAACTCTCGATCTGCAGTCGAATGCTCTACCACTGAGCTATACCCCCACACAACTGCGACAATTCATTACAATACCATTATTGCTCCCATGAGTTCAGATATATGAAGAGAAAAATCATTTTAAAGAAAATAGAGGGCATCCGTATTTCCAACGGGGGCCTCTCGATCTGCAGTGGAATTTTTTGCTACTGATCTAAACACACACACAACAGAGTCCATTCTTAAAAATAGCATTATTAATCCCAATATTTAAGGTATAAGAAAAAATATATATTTAAAAGATGATAGGGGGCATCCGGGTTTGAACCGGAGACCTCTCGATCTGCAGTCGAATGCTCTACCACTGAGTTATACCCCCACAAAACTGGGACAATTTAATACAATACCATTATTGCTCAAATGAGTTCAGATATAAGAAGAGAAAAATAATTTTTAAGAAAATAGAGGGCATCCGTATTTCCAAAGGGGGCCTCTCGATCTGCAGTGGAATTTTTGACAACTGATCTAAACACATATACACAACAGAGTTTATTTTTAACAATAGCATTATTAATCCCAATATTTGAGGTATAAGAAAAAATATATTTTTTAAAGATAATAGGGGGCATCCGGGTTTGAACCGGAGACCTCTCGATCTGCAGTCGAATGCTCTACCACTGAGCTATACCTCCACAAAACAGTGACATTTCAATTCAATATTATATTTGCTCCCGTGAGTTCAGATATTAGAAGAGAAAAATCATTTTAAAGAAAATAGAGGGCATCCGTATTGCCAACGGGGGCCTCTCGATCTGCAGTGGAATTTTTTGCAACTGATCTAAACACACACACAACAGGGTCCATTCTTAACAATAGAATTATTAATAGCAATATTTACGGTATAAGAAAAAATATATATTTAAAAGATAACAGGGGGCATCCGGGTTTGAACCGAAGACCTCTCGATCTGCAGTCGAATGCTCTACCACTGAGCTATACCCCCACAAAACTGTGACATTTCAATTCAATATTATATTTGCTCCCATGAGTTCAGATATTAGAAGAGAAAAATCATTTTAAAGAAAATAGCGGGCATCCGTATTGCCAACGGGGGCCTCTCGATCTGTAGTGGAATTTTTTGCAACTGATCTTAACACTCACACAACAGAGTTCAGTCTTAACAATAGCTATATTAATCCCAATATTTGAGGTATAAGAAAAAATATATTTTTTAAAAGATAATAGGGGGCATCCGGGTATGAATCAAAGACCAGTCGATCTGCAGTCGAATGCTCTACCACTGAGCAATACCCCCACAAAACTGTGTCAGTTCAATTCAATATTATTATTGCTCCCATGAGTTCAGATATAAGAAAAGAAAAATCATTTAAAAGAAAATAGAGGGCATCCGGATTTCCAACGGTGACCTCTCGATGTGTAGTTGATTGCTTTACCACTGATCTACACTTCCACACAACAGTGTCCATTCAAAACAATACCATTATCACTCCAAAAATTCAGATATAAAGAAAACATTCTTTTAAAAGATAAAAGGGGCATCCGAGTTTGAACCGGTGAACTCTCGATCTGCAGTCGAATGCTCTACCACTGAGCTATACCCCCACACAACTGCGACAATTCATTACAATACCATTATTGCTCCCATGAGTTCAGATATATGAAGAGAAAAATCATTTTAAAGAAAATAGAGGGCATCCGTATTTCCAACGGGGGCCTCTCGATCTGCAGTGGAATTTTTTGCTACTGATCTAAACACACACACAACAGAGTCCATTCTTAAAAATAGCATTATTAATCCCAATATTTAAGGTATAAGAAAAAATATATATTTAAAAGATGATAGGGGGCATCCGGGTTTGAACCGGAGACCTCTCGATCTGCAGTCGAATGCTCTACCACTGAGTTATACCCCCACAAAACTGGGACAATTTAATACAATACCATTATTGCTCCCATGAGTTCAGATATAAGAAGAGAAAAATAATTTTTAAGAAAATAGAGGGCATCCGTATTTCCAAAGGGGGCCTCTCGATCTGCAGTGGAATTTTTGACAACTGATCTAAACACATATACACAACAGAGTTTATTCTTAACAATAGCATTATTAATCCCAATATTTGAGGTAAAAGAAAAAATATATTTTTTAAAGATAATACGGGGCATCCGGGTTTGAACCAGAGACCTCTCGATCTGCAATCGAATGCTCTACCACTGAGCTATACCCCCACAAAACAGTGACATTTCAATTCAATATTATATTTGCTCCCATGAGTTCAGATATTAGAAGAGAAAAATCATTTTAAAGAAAATAGAGGGCATCCGTATTGCCAACGGGGGCCTCTCGATCTGCAGTGGAATTTTTTGCAACTGATCTAAACACACACACAACAGGGTCCATTCTTAACAATAGAATTATTAATCCCAATATTTAAGGTATAAGAAAAAATATATATTTAAAAGATAACAGGGGGCATCCGGGTTTGAACCGAAGACCTCTCGATCTGCAGTCGAATGCTCTACCACTGAGCTATACCCCCACAAAACTGGGACTTTTCAATTCAATATTATATTTGCTCCCATGAGTTCAGATATTAGAAGAGAAAAATCATTTTAAAGAAAATAGAGGGCATCCGTATTGCCAACGGGGGCCTCTCGATCTGCAGTGGAATTTTTTGCAACTGATCTAAACACACACACAACAGAGTTCATTCTTAACAATAGCTATATTAATCCCAATATTTGAGGTATAAGAAAAAAGATATTTTTAAAAGATAATAGGGGGCATCCGGGTATGAATCGAAGACCTGTCGATCTGCAGTCGAATGCTCTACCACTGAGCTATACCCCCACAAAACTTTGTCACTTCAATTCAATATTATTATTGCTCCCATGAGTTCAGATATAAGAAAAGAAAAATCATTTAAAAGAAAATATAGGGCATCCGGATTTCCAACGGTGACCTCTCGATCTGTAGTTGATTGCTTTACCACTGATCTACACTTCCACACAACAGTCTCCATTCAAAACAATACCATAATCACTCCAAAAATTCAGATATAAAGAAAAAATTCTTTTAAAAGATAAAAGGGGCATCCGAGTTTGAACCAGAGAACTCTCGATCTGCAGTCGAATGCTCTACCATTGAGCTATACAAGCACACAACTGCGACAATTCATTACAATACCATTATTGCTCCCATGAGTTCAGATATAGGAAGAGAAAAATCATTTTAAAGAAAATAGAGGACATCCGTATTTCCAAAGGGGGCCTCTCGATATGCAGTGGAATTTTTTGCTACTGATCTAAACACACACACAACAGAGTCCATTCTTAACAATAACATTATTAATCCCAATATTTAAGGTATAAGAAAAAATATATATTTAAAAGATAATAGGGGGCATCCGGGTTTGAACCGGAGACCTCTCGATCTGCAGTCGAATGCTCTACCACTGAGCTATACCCCCACAAAACTGTGACAATTTAATACAATGCCATTATTGCTCCCATGAGTTCAGATATAAGAAGAGAAAAATAATTTTTAAGAAAATCGAGGGCATCCGTATTTCCAATGGGGGCCTCTCGATCTGCAGTGGAATTTTTTGCAACTGATCTAAACACACACACAACAGGTTCCATTCTTAACAATAGAATTATTAATCCCAATATTTAAGGTATAAGAAAAAATATATTTTTAAAAGATAATAGGGGGCATCCGGGTATGAATCGAACACCTGTCGATCTGCAGTCGAATGCTATACCACTGAGTTATACCCCCACAAAACTGGGACAATTTAATACAATACCATTATTGCTCCCATGAGTTCAGATATTAGAAGAGAAACATCATTTTAAAGAAAATAGAGGGCATCCGTATTGCCAACGGGGGCCTCTCGATCTGCAGTGGAATTTTTTGCAACTGATCTAAACACAAACACAACAGAGTTCATTCTTAACAATAGCTATATTAATCCCAATATTTGAGGTATAAGAAAAAATATATTTTTAAAAGATAATAGGGGGCATCCGGGTATGAATCGAACACCTGTCGATCTGCAGTCGAATGCTATACCACTGAGCTATACCCCCACAAAACTGTGACATTTCAATTCAATATTATATTTGCTCCCATGAGTTCAGATATAAGAAAAGAAAAATCATTTAAAAGAAAATAGAGGGCATCCGGATTTCCAACGGTTACCTCTCGATCTGTAGTTGATTGCTTTACAACTGATCTACACTCCCACACAACAGTGTCCATTAAAAAAATACCATTATCACTCCAAAAATTAAGATATAAGGAAAACAATCTTTTAAAAGATAAAAGGGGCATCCGAGTTTGAACCGGAGAACTCTCGATCTGCAGTCGAAAGCTCTACCACTGAGCTATACCCCCACACAACTGCGACAATTCATTACAATACCATTATTGCTCCCATGAGTTCGGATATACTAAGAGAAAAATCATTTTAAAGAAAATAGAGGGCATCCGTATTTCCAACGGGGGCCTCTCGATCTGCAGTGGAATTTTTTGCTACTGATCTAAACACACACACAACAGAGTCCATTCTTAACAATAGCATTATTAATCCCAATATTTAAGGTACAAGAAAAAATATATATTTAAAAGGTAATAGGGGGCATCCGGGTTTGAACCGGAGACCTCTCGATCTGCAGTCGAATGCTTAGCCACTGAGCTATACCACCACAAAACTGGGACAATTTAATACAATACCATTATTGCTCCCATGAGTTCAGATATAAGAAGAGAAAAATAATTTTTAAGAAAATAGAGGGCATCCGTATTTCCAAAGGGGGCTTCCTGATCTTCAGTGGAATTTTTGACAACTGATCTAAACACACACACGACAGAGTTCATTCTTAACAATAGCATTATTAATCCCAATATTTGAGGTATAAGAAAAAATATATTTTTTAAAGATAATAGGGGACATCCGGGTTTGAACCTGAGACCTCTCGATCTGCAGTCGAATGCTCTACCACTGAGCTATACCCCAACAAAACTGTGACATTTCATTCAATATTATATTTGCTCCCATGAGTTCAGATATTAGAAGAGAAAAATCCTTTTAAAAAAATAGAGGGCATCCGTATTGCCAACGGGGGCTTCTCGATCTGCAGTGGAATTTTTTGCAACTGATTTAAACACACACACAACAGAGTTCATTCTTAACAATAGCATTATTAATCCCAATATTCGAGGTATAAGAAAAAATATATATTTAAAAGATGATAGGGGGCATCCGGGTTTGAACCGGAGACCTCTCGATCTGCAGTCGAATGCTCTACCACTGAGTTATACCCCCACAAAACTGGGACAATTTAATACAATACCATTATTGCTCCCATGAGTTCAGATATAAGAAGAGAAAAATAATTTTTAAGAAAATAGAGGGCATCCGTATTTCCAAAGGGGGCCTCTCGATCTGCAGTGGAATTTTTGACAACTGATCTAAACACATATACACAACAGAGTTTATTCTTAACAATAGCATTATTAATCCCAATATTTGAGGTATAAGAAAAAATATATTTTTTAAAGATAATACGGGGCATCCGGGTTTGAACCGAAGACCTCTCGATCTGCAGTCGAATGCTCTACCACTGAGCTATACCCCCACAAAACAGGGACTTTTCAATTCAATATTATATTTGCTCCCATGAGTTCAGATATTAGAAGAGAAAAATCATTTTAAAGAAAATAGAGGGCATCCGTATTGCCAACGGGGGCCTCTCGATCTGCAGTGGAATTTTTTGCAACTGATCTAAACACACACACAACAGAGTTCATTCTTAACAATAGCTATATTAATCCCAATATTTGAGGTATAAGAAAAAAGATATTTTTAAAAGATAATAGGGGGCATCCGGGTATGAATCGAAGACCTGTCGATCTGCAGTCGAATGCTCTACCACTGAGCTATACCCCCACAAAACTTTGTCACTTCAATTCAATATTATTATTGCTCCCATGAGTTCAGATATAAGAAAAGAAAAATCATTTAAAAGAAAATATAGGGCATCCGGATTTCCAACGGTGACCTCTCGATCTGTAGTTGATTGCTTTACCACTGATCTGCACTTCCACACAACAGTCTCCATTCAAAACAATACCATAATCACTCCAAAAATTCAGATATAAAGAAAAAATTCTTTTAAAAGATAAAAGGGGAATCCGAGTTTGAACCAGAGAACTCTCGATCTGCAGTCGAATGCTCTACCATTGAGCTATACAAGCACACAACTGCGACAATTCATTACAATACCATTATTGCTCCCATGAGTTCAGATATAGGAAGAGAAAAATCATTTTAAAGAAAATAGAGGACATCCGTATTTCCAAAGGGGGCCTCTCGATATGCAGTGGAATTTTTTGCTACTGATCTAAACACACACACAACAGAGTCCATTCTTAACAATAACATTATTAATCCCAATATTTAAGGTATAAGAAAAAATATATATTTAAAAGATAATAGGGGGCATCCGGGTTTGAACCGGAGACCTCTCGATCTGCAGTCGAATGCTCTACCACTGAGCTATACCCCCACAAAACTGTGACAATTTAATACAATGCCATTATTGCTCCCATGAGTTCAGATATAAGAAGAGAAAAATAATTTTTAAGAAAATAGAGGGCATCCGTATTTCCAATGGGGGCCTCTCGATCTGCAGTGGAATTTTTTGCAACTGATCTAAACACACACACAACAGGTTCCATTCTTAACAATAGAATTATTAATCCCAATATTTAAGGTATAAGAAAAAATATATATTTAAAATATAACAGGGGGCATCCGGGTTTGAACCGAAGACTTCTCGATCTGCAGTCGAATGCTCTACCACTGAGCTATACCCCTACAAAACTGTGAATTTCAATTCAATATTATATTTGCTCCCATGAGTTCAGATATTAGAAGAGAAACATCATTTTAAAGAAAATAGAGGGCATCCGTATTGCCAACGGGGGCCTCTCGATCTGCAGTGGAATTTTTTGCAACTGATCTAAACACACACACAACAGAGTTCATTCTTAACAATAGCTATATTAATCCCAATATTTGAGGTATAAGAAAAAATATATTTTTAAAAGATAATAGGGGGCATCCGGGTATGAATCGAACACCTGTCGATCTGCAGTCGAATGCTATACCACTGAGCTATACCCCCACAAAACTGTGACATTTCAATTCAATATTATATTTGCTCCCATGAGTTCAGATATAAGAAAAGAAAAATCATTTAAAAGAAAATAGAGGGCATCCGGATTTCCAACGGTTACCTCTCGATCTGTAGTTGATTGCTTTACAACTGATCTACACTCCCACACAACAGTGTCCATTAAAAAAAATACCATTATCACTCCAAAAATTAAGATATAAGGAAAACAATCTTTTAAAAGATAAAAGGGGCATCCGAGTTTGAACCGGAGAACTCTCGATCTGCAGTCGAAAGCTCTACCACTGAGCTATACCCCCACACAACTGCGACAATTCATTACAATACCATTATTGCTCCCATGAGTTCGGATATACTAAGAGAAAAATCATTTTAAAGAAAATAGAGGGCATCCGTATTTCCAACGGGGGCCTCTCGATCTGCAGTGGAATTTTTTGCTACTGATCTAAACACACACACAACAGAGTCCATTCTTAACAATAGCATTATTAATCCCAATATTTAAGGTACAAGAAAAAATATATATTTAAAAGGTAATAGGGGGCATCCGGGTTTGAACCGGAGACCTCTCGATCTGCAGTCGAATGCTTAGCCACTGAGCTATACCACCACAAAACTGGGACAATTTAATACAATACCATTATTGCTCCCATGAGTTCAGATATAAGAAGAGAAAAATAATTTTTAAGAAAATAGAGGGCATCCGTATTTCCAAAGGGGGCTTCCTGATCTTCAGTGGAATTTTTGACAACTGATCTAAACACACACACAACAGAGTTCATTTTTAACAATAGCATTATTAATCCCAATATTTGAGGTATAAGAAAAAATATATTTTTTAAAGATAATAGGGGACATCCGGGTTTGAACCTGAGACCTCTCGATCTGCAGTCGAATGCTCTACCACTGAGCTATACCCCAACAAAACTGTGACATTTCAATTCAATATTATATTTGCTCCCATGAGTTCAGATATTAGAAGAGAAAAATCCTTTTAAAAAAATAGAGGGCATCCGTATTGCCAACGGGGGCTTCTCGATCTGCAGTGGAATTTTTTGCAACTGATCTAAACACACACACAACAGAGTTCATTCTTAACAATAGCATTATTAATCCCAATATTCGAGGTATAAGAAAAAATATATATTTAAAAGATGATAGGGGGCATCCGGGTTTGAACCGGAGACCTCTCGATCTGCAGTCGAATGCTCTACCACTGAGTTATACCCCCACAACACTGGGACAATTTAATACAATACCATTATTGCTCCCATGAGTTCAGATATAAGAAGAGAAAAATAATTTTTAAGAAAATAGAGGGCATCCGTATTTCCAAAGGGGGCCTCTCGATCTGCAGTGGAATTTTTGACAACT
The DNA here is from genome assembly GCA_963978545.1 of Linyphia triangularis. Taxonomy (NCBI): domain Eukaryota; kingdom Metazoa; phylum Arthropoda; class Arachnida; order Araneae; family Linyphiidae; genus Linyphia; species Linyphia triangularis. The sequence continues at coordinate 37,322,636 of OZ021730.1, forward strand.
GATCTAAACACATATACACAACAGAGTTTATTCTTAACAATAGCATTATTAATCCCAATATTTGAGGTATAAGAAAAAATATATTTTTTAAAGATAATACGGGGCATCCGGGTTTGAACCAGAGACCTCTCGATCTGCAATCGAATGCTCTACCACTGAGCTATACCCCCACAAAACAGTGACATTTCAATTCAATATTATATTTGCTCCCATGAGTTCAGATATTAGAAGAGAAAAATCATTTTAAAGAAAATAGAGGGCATCCGTATTTCCAATGGGGGCCTCTCGATCTGCAGTGGAATTTTTTGCAACTGATCTAAACACACACACACAACAGGTTCCATTCTTAACAATAGAATTATTAATCCCAATATTTAAGGTATAAGAAAAAATATATATTTAAAATATAACAGGGGGCATCCGGGTTTGAACCGAAGACCTCTCGATCTGCAGTCGAATGCTCTACCACTGAGCTATACCCCTACAAAACTGTGAATTTCAATTCAATATTATATTTGCTCCCATGAGTTCAGATATTAGAAGAGAAAAATCCTTTAAAAAAAATAGAGGGCATCCGTATTGCCAACGGGGGCTTCTCGATCTGCAGTGGAATTTTTTGCAACTGATCTAAACACACACACAACAGAGTTCATTCTTAACAATAGCATTATTAATCCCAATATTCGAGGTATAAGAAAAAATATATATTTAAAAGATGATAGGGGGCATCCTAGTTTGAACCGGAGACCTCTCGATCTGCAGTCGAATGCTCTACCACTGAGTTATACCCCCACAAAACTGGGACAATTTAATACAATACCATTATTGCTCCCATGAGTTCAGATATAAGAAGAGAAAAATAATTTTTAAGAAAATAGAGGGCATCCGTATTTCCAAAGGGGGCCTCTCGATCTGCAGTGGAATTTTTGACAACTGATCTAAACACATATACACAACAGAGTTTATTCTTAACAATAGCATTATTAATCCCAATATTTGAGGTATAAGAAAAAATATATTTTTTAAAGATAATACGGGGCATCCGGGTTTGAACCAGAGACCTCTCGATCTGCAATCGAATGCTCTACCACTGAGCTATACCCCCACAAAACAGTGACATTTCAATTCAATATTATATTTGCTCCCATGAGTTCAGATATTAGAAGAGAAAAATCATTTTAAAGAAAATAGAGGGCATCCGTATTGCCAACGGGGGCCTCTCGATCTGCAGTGGAATTTTTTGCAACTGATCTAAACACACACACAACAGGGTCCATTCTTAACAATAGAATTATTAATCCCAATATTTGAGGTATAAGAAAAAATATATTTTTAAAAGATAATAGGGGGCATCCGGGTATGAATCGAAGACCTGTCGATCTGCAGTCGAATGCTCTACCACTGAGCTATACCCCCACAAAACTTTGTCACTTCAATTCAATATTATTATTGCTCCCATGAGTTCAGATATAAGAAAAGAAAAATCATTTAAAAGAAAATATAGGGCATCCGGATTTCCAACGGTGACCTCTCGATCTGTAGTTGATTGCTTTACCACTGATCTACACTTCCACACAACAGTCTCCATTCAAAACAATACCATAATCACTCCAAAAATTCAGATATAAAGAAAAAATTCTTTTAAAAGATAAAAGGGGCATCCGAGTTTGAACCAGAGAACTCTCGATCTGCAGTCGAATGCTCTACCATTGAGCTATACAAGCACACAACTGCGATAATTCATTACAATACCATTATTGCTCCCATATGTTCAGATATAGGAAGAGAAAAATCATTTTAAAGAAAATAGAGGACATCCGTATTTCCAAAGGGGGCCTCTCGATCTGCAGTGGAATTTTTTGCTACTGATCTAAACACACACACAACAGAGTCCATTCTTAACAATAACATTATTAATCCCAATATTTAAGGTATAAGAAAAAATATATATTTAAAAGATAATAGGGGGCATCCGGGTTTGAACCGGAGACCTCTCGATCTGCAGTCGAATGCTCTACCACTGAGCTATACCCCCACAAAACTGTGACAATTTAATACAATGCCATTATTGCTCCCATGAGTTCAGATATAAGAAGAGAAAAATAATTTTTAAGAAAATAGAGGGCATCCGTATTTCCAATGGTGGGCCTCTCGATCTGCAGTGGAATTTTTTGCAACTGATCTAAACACACACACACAACAGGTTCCATTCTTAACAATAGAATTATTAATCCCAATATTTAAGGTATAAGAAAAAATATATATTTAAAATATAACAGGGGGCATCCGGGTTTGAACCGAAGACCTCTCGATCTGCAGTCGAATGCTCTACCACTGAGCTATACCCCTACAAAACTGTGAATTTCAATTCAATATTATATTTGCTCCCATGAGTTCAGATATTAGAAGAGAAACATCATTTTAAAGAAAATAGAGGGCATCCGTATTGCCAACGGGGGCCTCTCGATCTGCAGTGGAATTTTTTGCAACTGATCTAAACACACACACAACAGAGTTCATTCTTAACAATAGCTATATTAATCCCAATATTTGAGGTATAAGAAAAAATATATTTTTAAAAGATAATAGGGGGCATCCGGGTATGAATCGAACACCTGTCGATCTGCAGTCGAATGCTATACCACTGAGCTATACCCCCACAAAACTGTGACATTTCAATTCAATATTATATTTGCTCCCATGAGTTCAGATATAAGAAAAGAAAAATCATTTAAAAGAAAATAGAGGGCATCCGGATTTCCAACGGTTACCTCTCGATCTGTAGTTGATTGCTTTACAACTGATCTACACTCCCACACAACAGTGTCCATTAAAAAAAATACCATTATCACTCCAAAAATTAAGATATAAGGAAAACAATCTTTTAAAAGATAAAAGGGGCATCCGAGTTTGAACCGGAGAACTCTCGATCTGCAGTCGAAAGCTCTACCACTGAGCTATACCCCCACACAACTGCGACATTTCATTACAATACCATTATTGCTCCCATGAGTTCGGATATACTAAGAGAAAAATGATTTTAAAGAAAATAGAGGGCATCCGTATTTCCAACGGGGGCCTCTCGATCTGCAGTGGAATTTTTTGCTACTGATCTAAACACACACACAACAGAGTCAATTCTTAACAATAGCATTATTAATCCCAATATTTAAGGTACAAGAAAAAATATATATTTAAAAGGTAATAGGGGGCATCCGGGTTTGAACCGGAGACCTCTCGATCTGCAGTCGAATGCTTAGCCACTGAGCTATACCACCACAAAACTGGGACAATTTAATACAATACCATTATTGCTCCCATGAGTTCAGATATAAGAAGAGAAAAATAATTTTTAAGAAAATAGAGGGCATCCGTATTTCCAAAGGGGGCTTCCTGATCTTCAGTGGAATTTTTGACAACTGATCTAAACACACACACAACAGAGTTCATTCTTAACAATAGCATTATTAATCCCAATATTCGAGGTATAAGAAAAAATATATATTTAAAAGATGATAGGGGGCATCCGGGTTTGAACCGGAGACCTCTCGATCTGCAGTCGAATGTTCTACCACTGAGTTATACCCCCACAAAACTGGGACAATTTAATACAATACCATTATTGCTCCCATGAGTTCAGATATAAGAAGAGAAAAATAATTTTTAAGAAAATAGAGGGCATCCGTATTTCCAAAGGGGGCCTCTCGATCTGCAGTGGAATTTTTGACAACTGATCTAAACACATATACACAACAGAGTTTATTCTTAACAATAGCATTATTAATCCCAATATTTGAGGTATAAGAAAAAATATATTTTTTAAAGATAATACGGGGCATCCGGGTTTGAACCAGAGACCTCTCGATCTGCAATCGAATGCTCTACCACTGAGCTATACCCCCACAAAACAGTGACATTTCAATTCAATATTATATTTGCTCCCATGAGTTCAGATATTAGAAGAGAAAAATCATTTTAAAGAAAATAGAGGGCATCCGTATTGCCAACGGGGGCCTCTCGATCTGCAGTGGAATTTTTTGCAACTGATCTAAACACACACACAACATGGTCCATTCTTAACAATAGAATTATTAATCCCAATATTTAAGGTATAAGAAAAAATATATATTTAAAAGATAACAGGGGGCATCCGGGTTTGAACCGAAGACCTCTCGATCTGCAGTCGAATGCTCTACCACTGAGCTATACCCCTACAAAACTGTGAATTTCAATTCAATATTATATTTGCTCCCATGAGTTCAGATATTAGAAGAGAAACATCATTTTAAAGAAAATAGAGGGCATCCGTATTGCCAACGGGGGCCTCTCGATCTGCAGTGGAATTTTTTGCAACTGATCTAAACACACACACAACAGAGTTCATTCTTAACAATAGCTATATTAATCCCAATATTTGAGGTATAAGAAAAAATATATTTTTAAAAGATAATAGGGGGCATCCGGGTATGAATCGAACACCTGTCGATCTGCAGTCGAATGCTATACCACTGAGCTATACCCCCACAAAACTGTGACATTTCAATTCAATATTATATTTGCTCCCATGAGTTCAGATATAAGAAAAGAAAAATCATTTAAAAGAAAATAGAGGGCATCCGGATTTCCAACGGTTACCTCTCGATCTGTAGTTGATTGCTTTACAACTGATCTACACTCCCACACAACAGTGTCCATTAAAAAAAATACCATTATCACTCCAAAAATTAAGATATAAGGAAAACAATCTTTTAAAAGATAAAAGGGGCTTCCGAGTTTGAACCGGAGAACTCTCGATCTGCAGTCGAAAGCTCTACCACTGAGCTATACCCCCACACAACTGCGACAATTCATTACAATACCATTATTGCTCCCATGAGTTCGGATATACTAAGAGAAAAATCATTTTAAAGAAAATAGAGGGCATCCGTATTTCCAACGGGGGCCTCTCGATCTGCAGTGGAATTTTTTGCTACTGATCTAAACACACACACAACAGAGTCCATTCTTAACAATATCATTATTAATCCCAATATTTAAGGTACAAGAAAAAATATATATTTAAAAGGTAATAGGGGGCATCCGGGTTTGAACCGGAGACCTCTCGATCATCAGTCGAAAGCTTAGCCACTGAGCTATACCACCACAAAATTGGGACAATTTAATACAATACCATTATTGCTCCCATGAGTTCAGATATAAGAAGAGAAAAATAATTTTTAAGAAAATAGAGGGCATCCGTATTTCCAAAGGGGGCTTCCTGATCTTCAGTGGAATTTTTGACAACTGATCAAAACACACACACAACAGAGTTCATTCTTAACAATAGCATTATTAATCCCAATATTTGAGGTATAAGAAAAAATATATTTTTTAAAGATAATAGGGGACATCCGGGTTTGAACCTGAGACCTCTCGATCTGCAGTCGAATGCTCTACCACTGAGCTATACCCCAACAAAACTGTGACATTTCAATTCAATATTATATTTGCTCCCATGAGTTCAGATATTAGAAGAGAAAAATCCTTTTAAAAAAATAGAGGGCATCCGTATTGCCAACGGGGGCTTCTCGATCTGCAGTGGAATTTTTTGCAACTGATCTAAACACACACACAACAGAGTTCATTCTTAACAATAGCATTATTAATCCCAATATTCGAGGTATAAGAAAAAATATATATTTAAAAGATGATAGGGGGCATCCGGGTTTGAACCGGAGACCTCTCGATCTGCAGTCGAATGCTCTACCACTGAGTTATACCCCCACAAAACTGGGACAATTTAATACAATACCATTATTGCTCCCATGAGTTCAGATATAAGAAGAGAAAAATAATTTTTAAGAAAATAGAGGGCATCCGTATTTCCAAAGGGGGCCTCTCGATCTGCAGTGGAATTTTTGACAACTGATCTAAACACATATACACAACAGAGTTTATTCTTAACAATAGCATTATTAATCCCAATATTTGAGGTATAAGAAAAAATATATTTTTAAAGATAATACGGGGCATCCGGGTTTGAACCAGAGACCTCTCGATCTGCAATCGAATGCTCTACCACTGAGCTATACCCCCACAAAACAGTGACATTTTAATTCAATATTATATTTGCTCCCATGAGTTCAGATATTAGAAGAGAAAAATCATTTTAAAGAAAATAGAGGGCATCCGTATTGCCAACGGGGGCCTCTCGATCTGCAGTGGAATTTTTTGCAACTGATCTAAACACACACACAACAGGGTCCATTCTTAACAATAGAATTATTAATCCCAATATTTAAGGTATAAGAAAAAATATATATTTAAAAGATAACAGGGGGCATCCGGGTTTGAACCGAAGACCTCTCGATCTGCAGTCGAATGCTATACCACTGAGCTATACCCCTACAAAACTGTGAATTTCAATTCAATATTATATTTGCTCCCATGAGTTCAGATATTAGAAGAGAAACATCATTTTAAAGAAAATAGAGGGCATCCGTATTGCCAACGGGGGCCTCTCGATCTGCAGTGGAATTTTTTGCAACTGATCTAAACACACACACAACAGAGTTCATTCTTAACAATAGCTATATTAATCCCAATATTTGAGGTATAAGAAAAAATATATTTTTAAAAGATAATAGGGGGCATCCGGGTATGAATCGAAGACCTGTCGATCTGCAGTCGAATGCTCTACCACTGAGCTATACCCCCACAAAACTTTGTCACTTCAATTCAATATTATTATTGCTCCCATGAGTTCAGATATAAGAAAAGAAAAATCATTTAAAAGAAAATATAGGGCATCCGGATTTCCAACGGTGACCTCTCGATCTGTAGTTGATTGCTTTACCACTGATCTACACTTCCACACAACAGTCTCCATTCAAAACAATACCATAATCACTCCAAAAATTCAGATATAAAGAAAAAATTCTTTTAAAAGATAAAAGGGGCATCCGAGTTTGAACCAGAGAACTCTCGATCTGCAGTCGAATGCTCTACCATTGAGCTATACAAGCACACAACTGCGACAATTCATTACAATACCATTATTGCTCCCATGAGTTCAGATATAGGAAGAGAAAAATCATTTTAAAGAAAATAGAGGACATCCGTATTTCAAAAGGGGGCCTCTCGATCTGCAGTGGAATTTTTTGCTACTGATCTAAACACACACACAACAGAGTCCATTCTTAACAATAACATTATTAATCCCAATATTTAAGGTATAAGAAAAAATATATATTTAAAAGATAATAGGGGGCATCCGGGTTTGAACCGGAGACCTCTCGATCTGCAGTCGAATGCTCTACCACTGAGCTATACCCCCACAAAACTGTGACAATTTAATACAATGCCATTATTGCTCCCATGAGTTCAGATATAAGAAGAGAAAAATAATTTTTAAGAAAATAGAGGGCATCCGTATTTCCAATGGGGGCCTCTCGATCTGCAGTGGAATTTTTTGCAACTGATCTAAACACACACACAACAGGTTCCATTCTTAACACTAGAATTATTAATCCCAATATTTAAGGTATAAGAAAAAATATATATTTAAAATATAACAGGGGGCATCCGGGTTTGAACCGAAGACCTCTCGATCTGCAGTCGAATGCTCTACCACTGAGCTATACCCCTACAAAACTGTGAATTTCAATTCAATATTATATTTGCTCCCATGAGTTCAGATATTAGAAGAGAAACATCATTTTAAAGAAAATAGAGGGCATCCGTATTGCCAACGGGGGCCTCTCGATCTGCAGTGGAATTTTTTGCAACTGATCTAAACACACACACAACAGAGTTCATTCTTAACAATAGCTATATTAATCCCAATATTTGAGGTATAAGAAAAAATATATTTTTAAAAGATAATAGGGGGCATCCGAGTATGAATCGAACACCTGTCGATCTGCAGTCGAATGCTATACCACTGAGCTATACCCCCACAAAACTGTGACATTTCAATTCAATATTATATTTGCTCCCATGAGTTCAGATATAAGAAAAGAAAAATCATTTAAAAGAAAATAGAGGGCATCCGGATTTCCAACGGTTACCTCTCGATCTGTAGTTGATTGCTTTACAACTGATCTACACTCCCACACAACAGTGTCCATTAAAAAAATACCATTATAACTCCAAAAATTAAGATATAAGGAAAACAATCTTTTAAAAGATAAAAGGGGCATCCGAGTTTGAACCGGAGAACTCTCGATCTGCAGTCGAAAGCTCTACCACTGAGCTATACCCCCACACAACTGCGACAATTCATTACAATACCATTATTGCTCCCATGAGTTCAGATATATGAAGAGAAAAATCATTTTAAAGAAAATAGAGGGCATCCGTATTTCCAACGGGGGCCTCTCGATCTGCAGTGGAATTTTTTGCTACTGATCTAAACACACACACAACAGAGTCCATTCTTAACAATAGCATTATTAATCCCAATATTTAAGGTACAAGAAAAAATATATATTTAAAAGGTAATAGGGGGCTTCCGGGTTTGAACCGGAGACCTCTCGATCTGCAGTCGAATGCTTAGCCACTGAGCTATACCACCACAAAACTGGGACAATTTAATACAATACCATTATTGCTCCCATGAGTTCAGATATAAGAAGAGAAAAATAATTTTTAAGAAAATAGAGGGCATCCGTATTTCCAAAGGGGGCTTCCTGATCTTCAGTGGAATTTTTGACAAGTGATCTAAACACACACACAACCGAGTTCATTCTTAACAATAGCATTATTAATCCCAATATTTGAGGTATAAGAAAAAATATATTTTTTAAAGATAATAGGGGACATCCGGGTTTGAACCTGAGACCTCTCGATCTGCAGTCGAATGCTCTACCACTGAGCTATACCCCAACAAAACTGTGACATTTCAATTCAATATTATATTTGCTCCCATGAGTTCAGATATTAGAAGAGAAAAATCGTTTTAAAAAAATAGAGGGCATCCGTATTGCCAACGGGGGCTTCTCGATCTGCAGTGGAATTTTTTGCAACTGATCTAAACACACACACAACAGAGTTCATTCTTAACAATAGCATTATTAATCCCAATATTCGAGGTATAAGAAAAAATTTATTTTTTAAAGATAATAGGGGGCATCCGGGTTTGAACCGGAGACCTCTCGATCTGCAGTCGAATGCTCTACCACTGAGCTATACCCCCACAAAACTGTGACATTTCAATTCAATATTATATTTGCTCCCATGAGTTCAGATATTAGAAGAGAAAAATCATTTTAAAGAAAATAGAGGGCATCCGTATTGCCAACGGGGGCCATTCGATCTGCAGTGGAATTTTTTGCAACTGATCTAAACAAACACACAACAGGATCCATTCTTAACAATAGAATTATTAATCCAAATATTTAAGGTATAAGAAAAAATATATATTTAAAAGATAACAGATGGCATCCGGGTTTGGACCGAAGACCTCTCGATCTGCAGTCGAATGCTCTACCACTGATCTATACCCCCCCCCCCCGAAACTGTGACACTTCAATTCAATATTATTATTGCTAAAATGAGTTCAGATATAAGAAAAGACAAATCATTTAAAAGAAAATAGAGGGCATCCGGATTTCCAACGGTGACCTCTCGATGTGTAGTTGATTGCTTTACCACTGATCTACACTTCCACACAACAGTGTCCATTCAAAACAATACCATTATCACTCCAAAAATTCAGATATAAAGAAAACATTCTTTTAAAAGATAAAAGGGGCATCCGAGTTTGAACCGGTGAACTCTCGATCTGCAGTCGAATGCTCTACCACTGAGCTATACCCCCACACAACTGCGACAATTCATTACAATACCATTATTGCTCCCATGAGTTCAGATATATGAAGAGAAAAATCATTTTAAAGAAAATAGAGGGCATCCGTATTTCCAACGGGGGCCTCTCGATCTGCAGTGGAATTTTTTGCTACTGATCTAAACACACACACAACAGAGTCCATTCTTAAAAATAGCATTATTAATCCCAATATTTAAGGTATAAGAAAAAATATATATTTAAAAGATGATAGGGGGCATCCGGGTTTGAACCGGAGACCTCTCGATCTGCAGTAGAATGCTCTACCACTGAGTTATACCCCCACAAAACTGGGACAATTTAATACAATACCATTATTGCTCCCATGAGTTCAGATATAAGAAGAGAAAAATAATTTTTAAGAAAATAGAGGGCATCCGTATTTCCAAAGGGGGCCTCTCGATCTGCAGTGGAATTTTTGACAACTGATCTAAACACATATACACAACAGAGTTTATTCTTAACAATAGCATTATTAATCCCAATATTTGAGGTATAAGAAAAAATATATTTTTTAAAGATAATACGGGGCATCCGGGTTTGAACCGGAGACCTCTCGATCTGCAATCGAATGCTCTACCACTGAGCTATACCCCCACAAAACAGTGACATTTCAATTCAATATTATATTTGCTCCCATGAGTTCAGATATTAGAAGAGAAAAACATTTTAAAGAAAATAGAGGGCATCCGTATTGCCAACGGGGGCCTCTCGATCTGCAGTGGAATTTTTTGCAACTGATCTAAACACACACACAACAGGGTCCATTCTTAACAATAGAATTATTAATCCCAATATTTAAGGTATAAGAAAAAATATATATTTAAAAGATAACAGGGGGCATCCGGGTTTGAACCGAAGACCTCTCGATCTGCAGTCGAATGCTCTACCACTGAGCTATACCCCCACAAAACTGGGACTTTTCAATTCAATATTATATTTGCTCCCATGAGTTCAGATATTAGAAGAGAAAAATCATTTTAAAGAAAATAGAGGGCATCCGTATTGCCAACGGGGGCCTCTCGATCTGCAGTGGAATTTTTTGCAACTGATCTAAACACACACACAACAGAGTTCATTCTTAACAATAGCTATATTAATCCCAATATTTGAGGTATAAGAAAAAATATATTTTTAAAAGATAATAGGGGGCATCCGGGTATGAATCGAAGACCTGTCGATCTGCAGTCGAATGCTCTACCACTGAGCTATACCCCCACAAAACTTTGTCACTTCAATTCAATATTATTATTGCTCCCATGAGTTCAGATATAAGAAAAGAAAAATCATTTAAAAGAAAATATAGGGCATCCGGATTTCCAACGGTGACCTCTCGATCTGTAGTTGATTGCTTTACCACTGATCTACACTTCCACACAACAGTCTCCATTCAAAACAATACCATAATCACTCCAAAAATTCAGATATAAAGAAAAAATTCTTTTAAAAGATAAAAGGGGCGTCCGAGTTTGAACCAGAGAACTCTCGATCTGCAGTCGAATGCTCTACCATTGAGCTATACAAGCACACAACTGCGACAATTCATTACAATACCATTATTGCTCCCATGAGTTCAGATATAGGAAGAGAAAAATCATTTTAAAGAAAATAGAGGACATCCGTATTTCCAAAGGGGGCCTCTCGATCTGCAGTGGAATTTTTTGCTACTGATCTAAACACACACACAACAGAGTCCATTCTTAACAATAACATTATTAATCCCAATATTTAAGGTATAAGAAAAAATATATATTTAAAAGATAATAGGGGGCATCCGGGTTTGAACCGGAGACCTCTCGATCTGCAGTCGAATGCTCTACCACTGAGCTATACCCCCACAAAACTGTGACAATTTAATACAATGCCATTATTGCTCCCATGAGTTCAGATATAAGAAGAGAAAAATATTTTTTAAGAAAATAGAGGGCATCCGTATTTCCAATGGGGGACTCTCGATCTGCAGTGGAATTTTTTGCAACTGATCTAAACACACACACAACAGGTTCCATTCTTAACAATAGAATTATTAATCCCAATATTTAAGGTATAAGAAAAAATATATATTTAAAATATAACAGGGGGCATCCGGGTTTGAACCGAAGACCTCTCGATCTGCAGTCGAATGCTCTACCACTGAGCTATACCCCTACAAAACTGTGAATTTCAATTCAATATTATATTTGCTCCCATGAGTTCAGATATAAGAAAAGAAAAATCATTTAAAAGAAAATAGAGGGCATCCGTATTGCCAACGGGGGCCTCTCGATCTGCAGTGGAATTTTTTGCAACTGATCTAAACACAAACACAACAGAGTTCATTCTTAACAATAGCTATATTAATCCCAATATTTGAGGTATAAGAAAAAATATATTTTTAAAAGATAATAGGGGGCATCCGGGTATGAATCGAACACCTGTCGATCTGCAGTCGAATGCTATACCACTGAGCTATACCCCCACAAAACTGTGACATTTCAATTCAATATTATATTTGCTCCCATGAGTTCAGATATAAGAAAAGAAAAATCATTTAAAAGAAAATAGAGGGCATCCGGATTTCCAACGGTTACCTCTCGATCTGTAGTTGATTGCTTTACAACTGATCTACACTCCCACACAACAGTGTCCATTAAAAAAAATACCATTATCACTCCAAAAATTAAGATATAAGGAAAACAATCTTTTAAAAGATAAAAGGGGCATCCGAGTTTGAACCGGAGAACTCTCGATCTGCAGTCGAAAGCTCTACCACTGAGCTATACCCCCACACAACTGCGACAATTCATTACAATACCATTATTGCTCCCATGAGTTCGGATATACTAAGAGAAAAATCATTTTAAAGAAAATAGAGGGCATCCGTATTTCCAACGGGGGCCTCTCGATCTGCAGTGGAATTTTTTGCTACTGATCTAAACACACACACAACAGAGTCCATTCTTAACAATAGCATTATTAATCCCAATATTTAAGGTACAAGAAAAAATATATATTTAAAAGGTAATAGGGGGCATCCGGGTTTGAACCGGAGACCTCTCGATCTGCAGTCGAATGCTTAGCCACTGAGCTATACCACCACAAAACTGGGACAATTTAATACAATACCATTATTGCTCCCATGAGTTCAGATATAAGAAGAGAAAAATAATTTTTAAGAAAATAGAGGGCATCCGTATTTCCAAAGGGGGCTTCCTGATCTTCAGTGGAATTTTTGACAACTGATCTAAACACACACACAACAGAGTTCATTCTTAACAATAGCATTATTAATCCCAATATTTGAGGTATAAGAAAAAATATATTTTTTAAAGATAATAGGGGACATCCGGGTTTGAACCTGAGACCTCTCGATCTGCAGTCGAATGCTCTACCACTGAGCTATACCCCAACAAAACTGTGACATTTCAATTCAATATTATATTTGCTCCCATGAGTTCAGATATTAGAAGAGAAAAATCCTTTTAAAAAAATAGAGGGCATCCGTATTGCCAACGGGGGCTTCTCGATCTGCAGTGGAATTTTTTGCAACTGATCTAAACACACACACAACAGAGTTCATTCTTAACAATAGCATTATTAATCCCAATATTTAAGGTATAAGAAAAAATATATATTTAAAAGATAACAGATGGCATCCGGGTTTGGACCGAAGACCTCTCGATCTGCAGTCGAATGCTCTACCACTGAGCTATACCCCCCCCCCCCCCGAAACTGTGACACTTCAATTAAATATTATTATTGCTAAAATGAGTTCAGATATAAGAAAAGACAAATCATTTAAAAGAAAATAGAGGGCATCCGGATTTCCAACGGTGACCTCTCGATGTGTAGTTGATTGCTTTACCACTGATCTACACTTCCACACAACAGTGTCCATTCAAAACAATACCATTATCACTCCAAAAATTCAGATATAAAGAAAACATTCTTTTAAAAGATAAAAGGGGCATCCGAGTTTGAACCAGTGAACTCTCGATCTGCAGTCGAATGCTCTACCACTGAGCTATACCCCCACACAACTGCGACAATTCATTACAATACCATTATTGCTCCCATGAGTTCAGATATATGAAGAGAACAATCATTTTAAAGAAAATAGAGGGCATCCGTATTTCCAACGGGGGCCTCTCGATCTGCAGTGGAATTTTTTGCTACTGATCTAAACACACACACAACAGAGTCCATTCTTAAAAATAGCATTATTAATCCCAATATTTAAGGTATAAGAAAAAATATATATTTAAAAGATGATACGGGGCATCCGGGTTTGAACCGGAGACCTCTCGATCTGCAATCGAATGCTCTACCACTGAGCTACACCCCCACAAAACAGTGACATTTCAATTCAATATTATATTTGCTCCCATGAGTTCAGATATTAGAAGAGAAAAATCATTTTAAAGAAAATAGAGGGCCTCCGTATTGCCAACGGGGACCTCTCGATCTGCAGTGGAATTTTTTGCAACTGATCTAAACACACACACAACAGGGTCCATTCTTAACAATAGAATTATTAATCCCAATATTTAAGGTATAAGAAAAAATATATATTTAAAAGATAACAGGGGGCATCCGGGTTTGAACCGAAGACCTCTCGATCTGCAGTCGAATGCTCTACCACTGAGCTATACCCCCACAAAACTGGGACTTTTCAATTCAATATTATATTTGCTCCCATGAGTTCAGATATTAGAAGAGAAAAATCATTTTAAAGAAAATAGAGGGCATCCGTATTGCCAACGGGGGCCTCTCGATCTGCAGTGGAATTTTTTGCAACTGATCTAAACACACACACAACAGAGTTCATTCTTAACAATAGCTATATTAATCCCAATATTTGAGGTATAAGAAAAAATATATTTTTAAAAGATAATAGGGGGCATCCGGGTATGAATCGAAGACCTGTCGATCTGCAGTCGAATGCTCTACCACTGAGCTATACCCCCACAAAACTTTGTCACTTCAATTCAATATTATTATTGCTCCCATGAGTTCAGATATAAGAAAAGAAAAATCATTTAAAAGAAAATATAGGGCATCCGGATTTCCAACGGTGACCTCTCGATCTGTAGTTGATTGCTTTACCACTGATCTACACTTCCACACAACAGTCTCCATTCAAAACAATACCATAATCACTCCAAAAATTCAGATATAAAGAAAAAATTCCTTTAAAAGATAAAAGGGGCATACGAGTTTGAACCAGAGAACTCTCGATCTGCAGTCGAATGCTCTACCATTGAGCTATACAAGCACACAACTGCGATAATTCATTACAATACCATTATTGCTCCCATGAGTTCAGATATAGGAAGAGAAAAATCATTTTAAAGAAAATAGAGGACATCCGTATTTCCAAAGGGGGCCTCTCGATCTGCAGTGGAATTTTTTGCTACTGATCTAAACACACACACAACAGAGTCCATTCTTAACAATAACATTATTAATCCCAATATTTAAGGTATAAGAAAAAATATATATTTAAAAGATAATAGGGGGCATCCGGGTTTGAACCGGAGACCTTTCGATCTGCAGTCGAATGATCTACCACTGAGCTATACCCCCACAAAACTGTGACAATTTAATACAATGCCATTATTGCTCCCATGAGTTCAGATATAAGAAGAGAAAAATAATTTTTAAGAAAATAGAGGGCATCCGTATTTCCAATGGGGGCCTCTCGATCTGCAGTGGAATTTTTTGCAACTGATCTAAACACACACACAACAGGTTCAATTCTTAACAATAGAATTATTAATCCCAATATTTAAGGTATAAGAAAAAATATATATTTAAAATATAACAGGGGGCATCCGGGTTTGAACCGAAGACCTCTCGATCTGCAGTGGACTTTTTGGCAACTGATCTAAACACACACACAACAGAGTCCATTCTTAAAAATAGCATTATTAATCCCAATATTTAAGGTATAAGAAAAAATATATATTTAAAAGATAATAGGGGGCATCCGGGTTTGAACCGGAGACCTCTCGATCTGCAGTCGAATGCTCTACCACTGAGTTATACCCCCACAAAACTGGGACAATTTAATACAATACCATTATTGCTCCCATGAGTTCAGATATAAGAAGAGAAAAATAATTTTTAAGAAAATAGAGGGCATCCGTATTTCCAAAGGGGGCCTCTCGATCTGCAGTGGAATTTTTGACAACTGATCTAAACACATATACACAACAGAGTTTATTCTTAACAATAGCATTATTAATCCCAATATTTGAGGTATAAGAAAAAATATATTTTTTAAAGATAATACGGGGCATCCGGGTTTGAACCGGAGACCTCTCGATCTGCAATCGAATGCTCTACCACTGAGCTATAATCCCACAAAACAGTGACATTTCAATTCAATATTATATTTGCTCCCATGAGTTCAGATATTAGAAGAGAAAAATCATTTTAAAGAAAATAGCGGGCATCCGTATTGCCAACGGGGGCCTCTCGATCTGCAGTGGAATTTTTTGCAACTGATCTTAACACACACACAACAGAGTTCATTCTTAACAATAGCTATATTAATCTCAATATTTGAGGTATAAGAAAAAATATATTTTTAAAAGATAATAGGGGGCATCCGATTTTGAACCGAAGACCTCTCGATCTGCAGTCGAATGCTCTACCACTGAGCTATACCCCCACAAAACTGTGACATTTCAATTCAATATTATATTTGCTCCCATGAGTTCAGATATTAGAAGAGAAAAATCATTTTAAAGAAAATAGCGGGCATCCGTATTGCCAAAGGGGGCCTCTCGATCTGCAGTGGAATTTTTTGCAACTGATCTTAACACACACACAACAGAGTTCATTCTTAACAATAGCTATATTAATCTCAATATTTGAGGTATAAGAAAAAATATATTTTTAAAAGATAATAGGGGGCATCCGGGTATGAATTGAAGACCAGTCGATCTGCAGTCGAATGCTCTACCACTGAGCTATACCCCCACAAAACTGTGTCAGTTCAATTCAATATTATTATTGCTCCCATGAGTTCAGATATAAGAAAAGAAAATCATTTAAAAGAAAATAGAGGGCATCCGGATTTCCAACGGTGACCTCTCGATGTGTAGTTGATTGCTTTACCACTGATCTACACTTCCACACAACAGTGTCCATTCAAAACAATACCATTATCACTCCAAAAATTCAGATATAAAGAAAACATTCTTTTAAAAGATAAAAAGGGCATGCGAGTTTGAACCGGTGAACTCTCGATCTGCAGTCGAATGCTCTACCACTGAGCTATACCCCACTCAACTGCGACAATTCATTACAATACCATTATTGCTCCCATGAGTTCAGATATAGGAAGAGAAAAATCATTTTAAAGAAAATAGAGGGCATCCGTATTTCCAAAGGGGGCCTCTCGATCTGCAGTGGAATTTTTGGCAACTGATCTAAACACATATACACAACAGAGTTTATTCTTAACAATAGCATTATTAATCCCAATATTTGAGATATAAGAAAAAATATATTTTTTAAAGATAATAGGGGGCATCCGGGTTTGAACCGGAGACCTCTCGATCTGCAGTCGAATGCTCTACCACTGAGCTATACCCCCACAAAACAGTGACATTTCAATTCAATATTATATTTGCTCCCATGAGTTCAGATATTAGAAGAGAAAAATCATTTTAAAGAAAATAGAGGGCATCCGTATTTCCAAAGGGGGCCTCTCGATCTGTAGTTGATTGCTTTACCACTGATCTACACTCCCATACAACAGTATCCATTCAAAACAATACCATTATCGTTACAAAAATTCAGATACAAGGAAAAAAATCTTTTAAAAGATAAAAGCGGCATCCGGGGTTGAACCGGAGACCTCTCGATCAGCAGTCGAATGCTCTACCACTGAGCTATACCCACACAAAACATTGACAATTTAATACAATACCATTATTGCTCCCATGAGTTCAGATATAAGAAGAGAAAAATAATTTTAAAGAAAATAGAGGGCATCCGTATTTCCAATGGGGGCCTCTCGATCTGCAGTGGAATTTTTTGCTACTGATATAAACACACACACAACCGAGTCCATTCTTAACAATAGCATTATTAATCTCAATATTTAAGGTACAAGAAAAAATATATATTTAAAAGGTAACAGGGGGCATCCGGGTTTGAACCGAAGACCTCTCGATCTGCAGTCGAATGCTCAACCACTGAGCTATACCACCACAAAACTGGGACAATTTAATACAATACCATTATTGCTCCCATGAGTTCAGATATAAGAAGAGAAAAATAATTTTTAAGAAAATAGAGGGCATCCGTATTTCTAAAGGGGGCCTCTCGATCTGCAGTGGAATTTTTGACAACTGATCTAAACACACACACAACCGAGTCCATTCTTAACAATAGCATTATTAATCCCAATATTTGAGGTATAAGAAAAAATATATTTTTAAAAGATAATAGGGGGCATCCGGGTTTGAACCGAAGACCTCTCGATCTGCAGTCGAATGCTCTACCACTGAGCTATACCCCCCCTAAAATTGTGACACTTCAATTCAATATTATTATTGCTCCCATGAGTTCAGATATAAGAAAAGACAAATCATTTAAAAGAAAATAGAGGGCAACCGGATTTCCAACGGTGACCTCTCGATCTGTAGTTGATTGCTTTACCACTGATCTACACTCCCACACAACAGTGTCCATTCAAAACAATACCATTATCGTTACAAAAATTCAGATACAAGGAAAAAAATCTTTGTAAAGATAAAAGTGGCATCATGGTTTGAACCGGAGACCTCTCGATTAGCAGTCGAATGCTCTACCACTGAGCTATACCCCCACAAAACCTTGACAATTTAATACAATACCATTATTGCTCCCATGAGTTCAGATATAAGAAGAGAAAAATAATTTTTAAGAAAATAGAGGGCATCCGTATTTCCAACGGGGGCCTCTCGATCTGCAGTGGAATTTTTGGCAACTGATCTAAACACACACACAACCGAGTCCATTCTTAACAATAGCATTATTAATCCCAATATTTGAGGTATAAGAAAAAATATTTTTTTTTAAAGATAATAGGGGGCATCCGGGTTTGAACCGGAGACCTCTCGATCTGCAGTCGAATGCTCTACCACTGAGCTATACCCCCCCCCCCAAAACTGTGACACTTCAATTCAATATTATTATTGCTCCCATGAGTTCAGATATAAGAAAAGACAAATCATTTAAAAGAAAATAGAAGGCATCCGGATTTCCAACGGTGACCTCTAGATCTGTAGTTGATTGCTTTACCACTGATCTACACTCCCACACAACAGTGGCCGACCAAACGGTATAGTGGTTAGCGTGCTGGCTTCTAGACCGCAAGGTTGCGGGTTCGAGTCCCGTTTTTGGCATGGGTGTTTGTAAATGTATGTTGGCTTGTCTAATGACGAATGTTTCGGCGCATTATAGCCCTCGTGTTGCTGACGTTGCAAGATAATCTGAAAACAACCAACCAACCCACACAACAGTGTCCATTCAAAACAATACCATTATCGTTACAAAAATTCAGATACAAGGAAAAAAATCTTTTAAAAGATAAAAGTGGCATCCGGGTTTAAACCGGAGACCTCTCGATCAGCAGTCGAATGCTCTACCACTGAGCTATACCCCACAAAACCTTGACAATTTAATACAATACCATTATTGCTCCCATGAGTTCAGATATAAGAAGAGAAAAATAATTTTTAAGAAAATAGAGGGCATCCGTATTTCCAATGGGGGCCTCTCGATCTGCAGTGGAATTTTTGACAACTGATCTAAACACACACACAACAGAGTTCATTCTTAACAATAGCTATATTAATCCCAATATTTGAGGTATAAGAAAAAATATATTTTTAAAAGATAATAGGGGGCATCCGGGTATGAATCGAAGAACTGTCGATCTGCAGTCGAATCCTCTACCACTGAGCTATACCCCCACAAAACTTTGTCACTTCAATTCAATATTATTATTGCTCCCATGAGTTCAGATATAAGAAAAGAAAAATCATTTAAAAGAAAATAGAGGGCATCCGGATTTCCAACGGTGACCTCTCCATCTGTAGTTGATTGCTTTACCACTGATCTACACTTCCACACAACAGTCTCCATTCAAAACAATACCATTATCACTCCAAAAATTCAGATATAAAGAAAAAATTCTTTTAAAAGATAAAAGGGGCATCCGAGTTTGAACCAGAGAACTCTCGATCTGCAGTCGAATGCTCTACCATTGAGCTATACCCGCACACAACTGCGACAATTCATTACAATACCATTATTGCTCCCATGAGTTCAGATATAGGAAGAGAAAAATCATTTTAAAGAAAAAAGAGGACATCCGTATTTCCAAAGGGGGCCTCTCGATCTGCAGTGGAATTTTTTGCTACTGATCTAAACACAAACACAACAGAGTCCATTCTTAACAATAACATTATTAATCCCAATATTTAATTTATAAGAAAAAATATATATTTAAAAGATAATAGGGGGCATCCGGGTTTGAACCGGAGACCTCTCGATCTGCAGTCGATTGCTCTGCCACTGAGCTATACCACCACAAAACGGTGACAATTTAATACAATACCATTATTGCTCCCCTGAGTTCAGATATAAGAAGAGAAAAATAATTTTTAAGAAAATAGAGGGCATCCGTATTTCCAAAGGGGGCCTCTCGATCTGCTGTGGAATTTTTTGCTACTGATCTAAACACACACACAACAGAGTCCATTCTTAACAATAACATTATTAATCCCAATATTTAAGGTATAAGAAAAAATATATATTTAAAACATAATAGGGGGCATCCGGGTTTGAACCGGAGACCTCTCGATCTGCAGTCGAATGCTCTACCACTGAGCTATACCCCCACACAACTGCGACAATTCATTACAATACCATTATTGCTCCCATGAGTTCAGATATATGAAGAGAAAAATCATTTTAAAGAAAATAGAGGGCATCCGTATTTCCAACGGGGGCCTCTCGATCTGCAGTGGAATTTTTTGCTACTGATCTAAACACACACACAACAGAGTCCATTCTTAACAATAGCATTATTTATCCCAATATTTAAGGTATAAGAAAAAATATATATTTAAAAGATAATAGGGGGCATCCTGGTTTGAACCGGAGACCTCTCGATCTGCAGTCGAATGCTCTACCACTGAGCTATACCCCCACAAAACTGGGTCAATTTAATACAATACCATTATTGCTCCCATGAGTTCAGATATAAGAAGAGAAAAATAATTTTTAAGAAAATAGAGTGCATCCGTATTTCCAAAGGGGGCCTCTCGATCTGCAGTGGAATTTTTGACAACTGATCTAAACACATATACACATTAGAGTTTATTCTTAACAATAGCATTATTAATCCCAATATTTGAGGTATAAGAAAAAATATATTTTTTAAAGATAATACGGGGCATCCGGGTTTGAACCGGAGACCTCTCGATCTGCAATCGAATGCTCTACCACTGAGCTATAATCCCACAAAACAGTGACATTTCAATTCAATATTATATTTGCTCCCATGAGTTCAGATATTAGAAGAGAAAAATCATTTTAAAGAAAATAGCGGGCATCCGTATTGCCAACGGGGGCCTCTCGATCTGCAGTGGAATTTTTTGCAACTGATCTTAACACACACACAACAGAGTTCATTCTTAACAATAGCTATATTAATCTCAATATTTGAGGTATAAGAAAAAATATATTTTTAAAAGATAATAGGGGGCATCCGATTTTGAACCGAAGACCTCTCGATCTGCAGTCGAATGCTCTACCACTGAGCTATACCCCCACAAAACTGTGACATTTCAATTCAATATTATATTTGCTCCCATGAGTTCAGATATTAGAAGAGAAAAATCATTTTAAAGAAAATAGCGGGCATCCGTATTGCCAAAGGGGGCCTCTCGATCTGCAGTGGAATTTTTTGCAACTGATCTTAACACACACACAACAGAGTTCATTCTTAACAATAGCTATATTAATCTCAATATTTGAGGTATAAGAAAAAATATATTTTTAAAAGATAATAGGGGGCATCCGGGTATGAATTGAAGACCAGTCGATCTGCAGTTGAATGCTCTACCACTGAGCTATACCCCCACAAAACTGTGTCAGTTCAATTCAATATTATTATTGCTCCCATGAGTTCAGATATAAGAAAAGAAAATCATTTAAAAGAAAATAGAGGGCATCCGGATTTCCAACGGTGACCTCTCGATGTGTAGTTGATTGCTTTACCACTGATCTACACTTCCACACAACAGTGTCCATTCAAAACAATACCATTATCACTCCAAAAATTCAGATATAAAGAAAACATTCTTTTAAAAGATAAAAAGGGCATGCGAGTTTGAACCCGTGAATTCTCGATCTGCAGTCGAATGCTCTACCACTGAGCTATACCCCACTCAACTGCGACAATTCATTACAATACCATTATTGCTCCCATGAGTTCAGATATAGGAAGAGAAAAATCATTTTAAAGAAAATAGAGGGCATCCGTATTTCCAAAGGGGGCCTCTCGATCTGCAGTGGAATTTTTGGCAACTGATCTAAACACATATACACAACAGAGTTTATTCTTAACAATAGCATTATTAATCCCAATATTTGAGATATAAGAAAAAATATATTTTTTAAAGATAATAGGGGGCATCCGGGTTTGAACCGGAGACCTCTCGATCTGCAGTCGAATGCTCTACCACTGAGCTATACCCCCACAAAACAGTGACATTTCAATTCAATATTATATTTGCTCCCATGAGTTCAGATATTAGAAGAGAAAAATCATTTTAAAGAAAATAGAGGGCATCCGTATTTCCAAAGGGGGCCTCTCGATCTGTAGTTGATTGCTTTACCACTGATCTACACTCCCACACAACAGTATCCATTCAAAACAATACCATTATCGTTACAAAAATTCAGATACAAGGAAAAAAATCTTTTAAAAGATAAAAGCGGCATCCGGGGTTGAACCGGAGACCTCTCGATCAGCAGTCGAATGCTCTACCACTGAGCTATACCCACACAAAACATTGACAATTTAATACAATACCATTATTGCTCCCATGAGTTCAGATATAAGAAGAGAAAAATAATTTTAAAGAAAATAGAGGGCATCCGTATTTCCAATGGGGGCCTCTCGATCTGCAGTGGAATTTTTTGCTACTGATATAAACACACACACAACCGAGTCCATTCTTAACAATAGCATTATTAATCTCAATATTTAAGGTACAAGAAAAAATATATATTTAAAAGGTAACAGGGGGCATCCGGGTTTGAACCGAAGACCTCTCGATCTGCAGTCGAATGCTCAACCACTGAGCTATACCACCACAAAACTGGGACAATTTAATACAATACCATTATTGCTCCCATGAGTTCAGATATAAGAAGAGAAAAATAATTTTTAAGAAAATAGAGGGCATCCGTATTTCTAAAGGGGGCCTCTCGATCTGCAGTGGAATTTTTGACAACTGATCTAAACACACACACAACCGAGTCCATTCTTAACAATAGCATTATTAATCCCAATATTTGAGGTATAAGAAAAAATATATTTTTAAAAGATAATAGGGGGCATCCGGGTTTGAACCGAAGACCTCTCGATCTGCAGTCGAATGCTCTACCACTGAGCTATACCCCCCCTAAAATTGTGACACTTCAATTCAATATTATTATTGCTCCCATGAGTTCAGATATAAGAAAAGACAAATCATTTAAAAGAAAATAGAGGGCAACCGGATTTCCAACGGTGACCTCTCGATCTGTAGTTGATTGCTTTACCACTGATCTACACTCCCACACAACAGTGTCCATTCAAAACAATACCATTATCGTTACAAAAATTCAGATACAAGGAAAAAAATCTTTGTAAAGATAAAAGTGGCATCATGGTTTGAACCGGAGACCTCTCGATTAGCAGTCGAATGCTCTACCACTGAGCTATACCCCCACAAAACCTTGACAATTTAATACAATACCATTATTGCTCCCATGAGTTCAGATATAAGAAGAGAAAAATAATTTTTAAGAAAATAGAGGGCATCCGTATTTCCAACGGGGGCCTCTCGATCTGCAGTGGAATTTTTGGCAACTGATCTAAACACACACACAACCGAGTCCATTCTTAACAATAGCATTATTAATCCCAATATTTGAGGTATAAGAAAAAATATTTTTTTTTAAAGATAATAGGGGGCATCCGGGTTTGAACCGGAGACCTCTCGATCTGCAGTCGAATGCTCTACCACTGAGCTATACCCCCCCCCCCAAAACTGTGACACTTCAATTCAATATTATTATTGCTCCCATGAGTTCAGATATAAGAAAAGACAAATCATTTAAAAGAAAATAGAAGGCATCCGGATTTCCAACGGTGACCTCTAGATCTGTAGTTGATTGCTTTACCACTGATCTACACTCCCACACAACAGTGGCCGACCAAACGGTATAGTGGTTAGCGTGCTGGCTTCTAGACCGCAAGGTTGCGGGTTCGAGTCCCGTTTTTGGCATGGGTGTTTGTAAATGTATGTTGGCTTGTCTAATGACGAATGTTTCGGCGCATTATAGCCCTCGTGTTGCTGACGGTGCAAGATAATCTGAAAACAACCAACCAACCCACACAACAGTGTCCATTCAAAACAATACCATTATCGTTACAAAAATTCAGATACAAGGAAAAAAATCTTTTAAAAGATAAAAGTGGCATCCGGGTTTAAACCGGAGACCTCTCGATCAGCAGTCGAATGCTCTACCACTGAGCTATACCCCACAAAACCTTGACAATTTAATACAATACCATTATTGCTCCCATGAGTTCAGATATAAGAAGAGAAAAATAATTTTTAAGAAAATAGAGGGCATCCGTATTTCCAATGGGGGCCTCTCGATCTGCAGTGGAATTTTTGACAACTGATCTAAACACACACACAACAGAGTTCATTCTTAACAATAGCTATATTAATCCCAATATTTGAGGTATAAGAAAAAATATATTTTTAAAAGATAATAGGGGGCATCCGGGTATGAATCGAAGACCTGTCGATCTGCAGTCGAATCCTCTACCACTGAGCTATACCCCCACAAAACTTTGTCACTTCAATTCAATATTATTATTGCTCCCATGAGTTCAGATATAAGAAAAGAAAAATCATTTAAAAGAAAATAGAGGGCATCCGGATTTCCAACGGTGACCTCTCCATCTGTAGTTGATTGCTTTACCACTGATCTACACTTCCACACAACAGTCTCCATTCAAAACAATACCATTATCACTCCAAAAATTCAGATATAAAGAAAAAATTCTTTTAAAAGATAAAAGGGGCATCCGAGTTTGAACCAGAGAACTCTCGATCTGCAGTCGAATGCTCTACCATTGAGCTATACCCGCACACAACTGCGACAATTCATTACAATACCATTATTGCTCCCATGAGTTCAGATATAGGAAGAGAAAAATCATTTTAAAGAAAAAAGAGGACATCCGTATTTCCAAAGGGGGCCTCTCGATCTGCAGTGGAATTTTTTGCTACTGATCTAAACACAAACACAACAGAGTCCATTCTTAACAATAACATTATTAATCCCAATATTTAATTTATAAGAAAAAATATATATTTAAAAGATAATAGGGGGCATCCGGGTTTGAACCGGAGACCTCTCGATCTGCAGTCGATTGCTCTGCCACTGAGCTATACCACCACAAAACGGTGACAATTTAATACAATACCATTATTGCTCCCCTGAGTTCAGATATAAGAAGAGAAAAATAATTTTTAAGAAAATAGAGGGCATCCGTATTTCCAAAGGGGGCCTCTCGATCTGCTGTGGAATTTTTTGCTACTGATCTAAACACACACACAACAGAGTCCATTCTTAACAATAACATTATTAATCCCAATATTTAAGGTATAAGAAAAAATATATATTTAAAACATAATAGGGGGCATCCGGGTTTGAACCGGAGACCTCTCGATCTGCAGTCGAATGCTCTACCACTGAGCTATACCCCCACACAACTGCGACAATTCATTACAATACCATTATTGCTCCCATGAGTTCAGATATATGAAGAGAAAAATCATTTTAAAGAAAATAGAGGGCATCCGTATTTCCAACGGGGGCCTCTCGATCTGCAGTGGAATTTTTTGCTACTGATCTAAACACACACACAACAGAGTCCATTCTTAACAATAGCATTATTTATCCCAATATTTAAGGTATAAGAAAAAATATATATTTAAAAGATAATAGGGGGCATCCTGGTTTGAACCGGAGACCTCTCGATCTGCAGTCGAATGCTCTACCACTGAGCTATACCCCCACAAAACTGGGTCAATTTAATACAATACCATTATTGCTCCCATGAGTTCAGATATAAGAAGAGAAAAATAATTTTTAAGAAAATAGAGTGCATCCGTATTTCCAAAGGGGGCCTCTCGATCTGCAGTGGAATTTTTGACAACTGATCTAAACACATATACACATTAGAGTTTATTCTTAACAATAGCATTATTAATCCCAATATTTGAGGTATAAGAAAAAATATATTTTTTAAAGATAATACGGGGCATCCGGGTTTGAACCGGAGACCTCTCGATCTGCAATCGAATGCTCTACCACTGAGCTATAATCCCACAAAACAGTGACATTTCAATTCAATATTATATTTGCTCCCATGAGTTCAGATATTAGAAGAGAAAAATCATTTTAAAGAAAATAGCGGGCATCCGTATTGCCAACGGGGGCCTCTCGATCTGCAGTGGAATTTTTTGCAACTGATCTTAACACACACACAACAGAGTTCATTCTTAACAATAGCTATATTAATCTCAATATTTGAGGTATAAGAAAAAATATATTTTTAAAAGATAATAGGGGGCATCCGATTTTGAACCGAATACCTCTCGATCTGCAGTCGAATGCTCTACCACTGAGCTATACCCCCACAAAACTGTGACATTTCAATTCAATATTATATTTGCTCCCATGAGTTCAGATATTAGAAGAGAAAAATCATTTTAAAGAAAATAGCGGGCATCCGTATTGCCAAAGGGGGCCTCTCGATCTGCAGTGGAATTTTTTGCAACTGATCTTAACACACACACAACAGAGTTCATTCTTAACAATAGCTATATTAATCTCAATATTTGAGGTATAAGAAAAAATATATTTTTAAAAGATAATAGGGGGCATCCGGGTATGAATTGAAGACCAGTCGATCTGCAGTTGAATGCTCTACCACTGAGCTATACCCCCACAAAACTGTGTCAGTTCAATTCAATATTATTATTGCTCCCATGAGTTCAGATATCAGAAAAGAAAATCATTTAAAAGAAAATAGAGGGCATCCGGATTTCCAACGGTGACCTCTCGATGTGTAGTTGATTGCTTTACCACTGATCTACACTTCCACACAACAGTGTCCATTCAAAACAATACCATTATCACTCCAAAAATTCAGATATAAAGAAAACATTCTTTTAAAAGATAAAAAGGGCATGCGAGTTTGAACCGGTGAATTCTCGATCTGCAGTCGAATGCTCTACCACTGAGCTATACCCCACTCAACTGCGACAATTCATTACAATACCATTATTGCTCCCATGAGTTCAGATATAGGAAGAGAAAAATCATTTTAAAGAAAATAGAGGGCATCCGTATTTCCAATGGGGGCCTCTCGATCTGCAGTGGAATTTTTGGCAACTGATCTAAACACATATACACAACAGAGTTTATTCTTAACAATAGCATTATTAATCCCAATATTTGAGATATAAGAAAAAATATATTTTTTAAAGATAATAGGGGGCATCCGGGTTTGAACCGGAGACCTCTCGATCTGCAGTCGAATGCTCTACCACTGAGCTATACCCCCACAAAACAGTGACATTTCAATTCAATATTATATTTGCTCCCATGAGTTCAGATATTAGAAGAGAAAAATCATTTTAAAGAAAATAGAGGGCATCCGTATTTCCAAAGGGGGCCTCTCGATCTGTAGTTGATTGCTTTACCACTGATCTACACTCCCACACAACAGTATCCATTCAAAACAATACCATTATCGTTACAAAAATTCAGATACAAGGAAAAAAATCTTTTAAAAGATAAAAGCGGCATCCGGGGTTGAACCGGAGACCTCTCGATCAGCAGTCGAATGCTCTACCACTGAGCTATACCCACACAAAACATTGACAATTTAATACAATACCATTATTGCTCCCATGAGTTCAGATATAAGAAGAGAAAAATAATTTTAAAGAAAATAGAGGGCATCCGTATTTCCAATGGGGGCCTCTCGATCTGCAGTGGAATTTTTTGCTACTGATATAAACACACACACAACCGAGTCCATTCTTAACAATAGCATTATTAATCTCAATATTTAAGGTACAAGAAAAAATATATATTTAAAAGGTAACAGGGGGCATCCGGGTTTGAACCGAAGACCTCTCGATCTGCAGTCGAATGCTCAACCACTGAGCTATACCACCACAAAACTGGGACAATTTAATACAATACCATTATTGCTCCCATGAGTTCAGATATAAGAAGAGAAAAATAATTTTTAAGAAAATAGAGGGCATCCGTATTTCTAAAGGGGGCCTCTCGATCTGCAGTGGAATTTTTGACAACTGATCTAAACACACACACAACCGAGTCCATTCTTAACAATAGCATTATTAATCCCAATATTTGAGGTATAAGAAAAAATATATTTTTAAAAGATAATAGGGGGCATCCGGGTTTGAACCGAAGACCTCTCGATCTGCAGTCGAATGCTCTACCACTGAGCTATACCCCCCCTAAAATTGTGACACTTCAATTCAATATTATTATTGCTCCCATGAGTTCAGATATAAGAAAAGACAAATCATTTAAAAGAAAATAGAGGGCAACCGGATTTCCAACGGTGACCTCTCGATCTGTAGTTGATTGCTTTACCACTGATCTACACTCCCACACAACAGTGTCCATTCAAAACAATACCATTATCGTTACAAAAATTCAGATACAAGGAAAAAAATCTTTGTAAAGATAAAAGTGGCATCATGGTTTGAACCGGAGACCTCTCGATTAGCAGTCGAATGCTCTACCACTGAGCTATACCCCCACAAAACCTTGACAATTTAATACAATACCATTATTGCTCCCATGAGTTCAGATATAAGAAGAGAAAAATAATTTTTAAGAAAATATAGGGCATCCGTATTTCCAACGGGGGCCTCTCGATCTGCAGTGGAATTTTTGGCAACTGATCTAAACACACACACAACCGAGTCCATTCTTAACAATAGCATTATTAATCCCAATATTTGAGGTATAAGAAAAAATATTTTTTTTTAAAGATAATAGGGGGCATCCGGGTTTGAACCGGAGACCTCTCGATCTGCAGTCGAATGCTCTACCACTGAGCTATACCCCCCCCCCAAAACTGTGACACTTCAATTCAATATTATTATTGCTCCCATGAGTTCAGATATAAGAAAAGACAAATCATTTAAAAGAAAATAGAAGGCATCCGGATTTCCAACGGTGACCTCTAGATCTGTAGTTGATTGCTTTACCACTGATCTACACTCCCACACAACAGTGGCCGACCAAACGGTATAGTGGTTAGCGTGCTGGCTTCTAGACCGCAAGGTTGCGGGTTCGAGTCCCGTTTTTGGCATGGGTGTTTGTAAATGTATGTTGGCTTGTCTAATGACGAATGTTTCGGCGCATTATAGCCCTCGTGTTGCTGACGGTGCAAGATAATCTGAAAACAACCAACCAACCCACACAACAGTGTCCATTCAAAACAATACCATTATCGTTACAAAAATTCAGATACAAGGAAAAAAATCTTTTAAAAGATAAAAGTGGCATCCGGGTTTAAACCGGAGACCTCTCGATCAGCAGTCGAATGCTCTACCACTGAGCTATACCCCACAAAACCTTGACAATTTAATACAATACCATTATTGCTCCCATGAGTTCAGATATAAGAAGAGAAAAATAATTTTTAAGAAAATAGAGGGCATCCGTATTTCCAATGGGGGCCTCTCGATCTGCAGTGGAATTTTTGACAACTGATCTAAACACACACACAACAGAGTTCATTCTTAACAATAGCTATATTAATCCCAATATTTGAGGTATAAGAAAAAATATATTTTTAAAAGATAATAGGGGGCATCCGGGTATGAATCGAAGACCTGTCGATCTGCAGTCGAATCCTCTACCACTGAGCTATACCCCCACAAAACTTTGTCACTTCAATTCAATATTATTATTGCTCCCATGAGTTCAGATATAAGAAAAGAAAAATCATTTAAAAGAAAATAGAGGGCATCCGGATTTCCAACGGTGACCTCTCCATCTGTAGTTGATTGCTTTACCACTGATCTACACTTCCACACAACAGTCTCCATTCAAAACAATACCATTATCACTCCAAAAATTCAGATATAAAGAAAAAATTCTTTTAAAAGATAAAAGGGGCATCCGAGTTTGAACCAGAGAACTCTCGATCTGCAGTCGAATGCTCTACCATTGAGCTATACCCGCACACAACTGCGACAATTCATTACAATACCATTATTGCTCCCATGAGTTCAGATATAGGAAGAGAAAAATCATTTTAAAGAAAAAAGAGGACATCCGTATTTCCAAAGGGGGCCTCTCGATCTGCAGTGGAATTTTTTGCTACTGATCTAAACACAAACACAACAGAGTCCATTCTTAACAATAACATTATTAATCCCAATATTTAATTTATAAGAAAAAATATATATTTAAAAGATAATAGGGGGCATCCGGGTTTGAACCGGAGACCTCTCGATCTGCAGTCGATTGCTCTGCCACTGAGCTATACCACCACAAAACGGTGACAATTTAATACAATACCATTATTGCTCCCCTGAGTTCAGATATAAGAAGAGAAAAATAATTTTTAAGAAAATAGAGGGCATCCGTATTTCCAAAGGGGGCCTCTCGATCTGCTGTGGAATTTTTTGCTACTGATCTAAACACACACACAACAGAGTCCATTCTTAACAATAACATTATTAATCCCAATATTTAAAGTATAAGAAAAAATATATATTTAAAACATAATAGGGGGCATCCGGGTTTGAACCGGAGACCTCTCGATCTGCAGTCGAATGCTCTACCACTGAGCTATACCCCCACACAACTGCGACAATTCATTACAATACCATTATTGCTCACATGAGTTCAGATATATGAAGAGAAAAATCATTTTAAAGAAAATAGAGGGCATCCGTATTTCCAACGGGGGCCTCTCGATCTGCAGTGGAATTTTTTGCTACTGATCTAAACACACACACAACAGAGTCCATTCTTAAAAATAGCATTATTAATCCCAATATTTAAGGTATAAGAAAAAATATATATTTAAAAGATGATAGGGGGCATCCGGGTTTGAACCGGAGACCTCTCGATCTGCAGTCGAATGCTCTACCACTGAGTTATACCCCCACAAAACTGGGACAATTTAATACAATACCATTATTGCTCCCATGAGTTCAGATATAAGAAGAGAAAAATAATTTTTAAGAAAATAGAGGGCATCCGTATTTCCAAAGGGGGCCTCTCGATCTGCAGTGGAATTTTTGACAACTGATCTAAACACATATACACAACAGAGTTTATTCTTAACAATAGCATTATTAATCCCAATATTTGAGGTATAAGAAAAAATATATTTTTTAAAGATAATACGGGGCAACCGGGTTTGAACCGGAGACCTCTCGATCAGCAATCGAATGCTCTACCACCGAGCTATACCCCCACAAAACAGTGACATTTCAATTCAATATTATATTTGCTCCCATGAGTTCAGATATTAGAAGAGAAAAATCATTTTAAAGAAAATAGAGGGCATCCGTATTGCCAACGGGGGCTTCTCGATCTGCAGTGGAATTTTTTGCAACTGATCTAAACACACACACAACAGGGTCCATTCTTAACAATAGAATTATTAATCCCAATATTTACGGTATAAGAAAAAATATATATTTAAAAGATAACAGGGGGCATCCGGGTTTGAACCGAAGACCTCTCGATCTGCAGTCGAATGCTCTACCACTGAGCTATACCCCCACAAAACTGTGACATTTCAATTCAATATTATATTTGCTCCCATGAGTTCAGATATTAGAAGAGAAAAATCATTTTAAAGAAAATAGCGGGCATCCGTATTGCCAACGGGGGCCTCTCGATCTGCAGTGGAATTTTTTGCAACTGATCTTAACACACACACAACAGAGTTCATTCTTAACAATAGCTATATTAATCTCAATATTTGAGGTATAAGAAAAAATATATTTTTAAAAGATAATAGGGGGCATCCGGGTTTGAACCGAAGACCTCTCGATCTGCAGTCGAATGCTCTACCACTGAGCTATACCCCCACAAAACTGTGACATTTCAATTCAATATTATATTTGCTCCCATGAGTTCAGATATTAGAAGAGAAAAATCATTTTAAAGAAAATAGCGGGCATCCGTATTGCCAACGGGGGCCTCTCGATCTGCAGTGGAATTTTTTGCAACTGATCTTAACACACACACAACAGAGTTCATTCTTAACAATAGCTATATTAATCTCAATATTTGAGGTATAAGAAAAAATATATTTTTAAAAGATAATAGGGGGCATCCGGGTATGAATCGAAGACCAGTCGATCTGCAGTCGAATGCTCTACCACTGAGCTATACCCCCACAAAACTGTGTCAGTTCAATTCAATATTATTATTGCTCCCATGAGTTCAGATATAAGAAAAGAAAAATCATTTAAAAGAAAATAGAGGGCATCCGGATTTCCAACGGTGACCTCTCGATGTGTAGTTGATTGCTTTACCACTGATCTACACTTCCACACAACAGTGTCCATTCAAAACAATACCATTATCACTCCAAAAATTCAGATATAAAGAAAACATTCTTTTAAAAGATAAAAAGGGCATCCGAGTTTGAACCGGTGAACTCTCGATCTGCAGTCGAATGCTCTACCACTGAGCTATACCCCACTCAACTGCGACAATTCATTACAATACCATTATTGCTCCCATGAGTTCAGATATAGGAAGAGAAAAATCATTTTAAAGAAAATAGAGGGCATCCGTATTTCCAAAGGGGGCCTCTCGATCTGCAGTGGAATTTTTGGCAACTGATCTAAACACATATACACAACAGAGTTTATTCTTAACAATAGCATTATTAATCCCAATATTTGAGGTATAAGAAAAAATATATTTTTTAAAGAAAATAGGGGGCATCCGGGTTTGAACCGGAGACCTCTCGATCTGCAGTCGAATGCTCTACCACTGAACTATACCCCCACAAAACAGTGACATTTCAATTCAATATTATATTTGCTCCCATGAGTTCAGATATTAGAAGAGAAAAATCATTTTAAAGAAAATAGAGGGCATCCGTATTTCCAAAGGGGGCCTCTCGATCTGCAGTGGAATTTTTTGCTACTGATCTAAACACACACACAACAGAGTCCATTCTTAACAATAGCATTATTAATCCCAATATTTAAGGTATAAGAAAAAATATATATTTAAAAGATAATAGGGGGCATCCGGGTTTGAACCGAAGACCTCTCGATCTGCAGTCGAATGCTCTACCACTGAGCTATACTACCACAAAACTGTGTCATTTCAATTCAATATTATATTTGCTCCCATGAGTTCAGATATTAGAAGAGAAAAATCATTTTAAAGAAAATAGCGGGCATCCGTATTGCCAACGGGGGCCTCTCGATCTGCAATGGAATTTTTTGCAACTGATTTTAACACACACACAACAGAGTTCATTCTTAACAATAGCTATATTAATCCCAATATTTGAGGTATAAGAAAAAATATATTTTTAAAAGATAATAGGGGGCATCCGGGTATGAATCGAAGACCAGTCGATCTGCAGTCGAATGCTCTACCACTGAGCTATACCCCCACAAAACTGTGTCAGTTCAATTCAATATTATTATTGCTCCCATGAGTTCAGATATAAGAAAAGAAAAATCATTTAAAAGAAAATAGAGGGCATCCGGATTTCCAACGGTGACCTCTCGATGTGTAGTTGATTGCTTTACCACTGATCTACACTTCCACACAACAGTGTCCATTCAAAACAATACCATTATCACTCCAAAAATTCAGATATAAAGAAAACATTCTTTTAAAAGATAAAAGGGGCATCCGAGTTTGAACCGGTGAACTCTCGATCTGCAGTCGAATGCTCTACCACTGAGATATACCCCACACAACTGCGACAATTCATTACAATACCATTATTGCTCCCATGAGTTCAGATATAGGAAGAGAAAAATCATTTTAAAGAAAATAGAGGGCATCCGTATTTCCAAAGGGGGCCTCTCGATCTGCAGTGGAATTTTTTGCTACTGATCTAAACACACACACAACAGAGTCCATTCTTAACAATAGCATTATTAATCCCAATATTTAAGGTATAAGAAAAAATATATATTTAAAAGATAATAGGGGGCATCCGGGTTTGAACCGGAGACCTATCGATCTGCAGTCGAATGCTCTACCACTGAGCTATACCCAAACAAAAGTGTGACAATTTAATACAATACCATTATTGCTCCCATGAGTTCAGATATAAGAAGAGAAAAATAATTTTTAAGAAAATAGAGGGCATCCGTATTTCCAACGGGGGCCTCTCGATCTGCAGTGAAATTTTTGGCAACTGATCTAAACACACACACAACAGAGTTCATTCTTAACAATAGCATTATTAATCCCAATATTTGAGGTATAAGAAAAAATATATTTTTAAAGATAATAGGGGGCATCCGGGTTTGAACCGGAGACCTCTCGATCTGCAGTCGAATGCTCTACCATTGAGCTATACAAGCACACAACTGCGACAATTCATTACAATACCATTATTGCTCCCATGAGTTCAGATATAGGAAGAGAAAAATCATTTTAAAGAAAATAGAGGACATCCGTATTTCCAAAGGGGGCCTCTCGATCTGCAGTGGAATTTTTTGCTACTGATCTAAACACAAACACAACAGAGTCCATTCTTAACAATAACATTATTAATCCCAATATTTAAGGTATAAGAAAAAATATATATTTAAAAGATAATAGGGGGCATCCGGGTTTGAACCGGAGACCTCTCGATCTGCAGTCGAATGCTCTACCACTGAGCTATACCCCCACAAAACTGTGACAATTTAATACAATACCATTATTGCTCCCATGAGTTCAGATATAAGAAGAGAAAAATAATTTTTAAGAAAATAGAGGGCATCCGTATTTCCAATGGGGGCCTCTCGATCTGCAGTGGAATTTTTTGCAACTGATCTAAACTAGGGATGGAACGGATATCCGGCAAATATCCGATATCCGGCATATCCGGTTGATTTTTCAATATCCGAAACCCCGTCGGATATCCGATTTGAAATACCGGACATCCGATAATTTCATTCGGATATCCGGCTGTATATCCGACCACCAGGTATCCACAAGAAATAATTTTTTGAAAAAAATAATAATGATCTTTTTCGGACAAAGGGAACACCGCATCCTACACTTTTTTTTTTTAATTTTTTTTTCTTGGACATAAATTGCAGTCAAGTTAGAAAATGAAAACAGAAAGAGGCGCCGTATTATTGACGCCGAGTTGATAAGCATAAACCATTCCTCCAATCTTTTTCCATACACATCCTTCATACGTGTTTTACAATATGTTCTTTTCATTCCAAGTTTATGATCTGATTAATTCCAGATGTTATATTTGAATGCTTCTCCGTAAAACTCGAACCGAAATACTAATAAATAGTACTTTTTTTCCATAACATAAGTGACTTAAGAGTTTTAGTTATTATCACTTCCTCCTTTTTTTCTGACATTTGCTAGCGAGTAAAAAGCAATAAATAGCCAATGCGCAATCCTCAATGCTTTTTTTTTTGTTCTATCGACGATAATACCCTACCCCTTTATGCTGTGAATGGTATGGTCTAATTTCTGATTTTTCATTGGCAGAAGTTGAAAGTTGGTATATTTTTTTCTGACGTAAAATGAAGTATTGTAATTTTTAGGTCTTTAAAGCAGCGCCACAATATGGAATTATATTTAGCTCTCTAGAATGCATTGAATTTTATTTTTCTCCAATTACAATCCAATTTATAATTTTTAATAATGGCTCATTTAAAATCACCCATTTGGAAGTATTTTAAAATTAATGGAAATGACGAAAGCAAAGCCTTATGTGTTACTTGCTCCACAGAATCGTTTAAAAAATGTGCGCGGCAAAAACCCAAAATCCTTTTCCACAAAACCCTTATGGAATCATTTAATGAGTGTGCATAAGGAAATTCACCGAAGCTTAAAAGACTCACTAAATGCATCAAATATTGATGAACAAGAAAAAACAATTCATCAAAACAAGAAATGCACGCAGACAACATTGGAATCGAAATTATTTGTACCAAAATTGTGGAGTTTAGATGATCCTAAAACAAAAGCCTTAACCGCAAAAATATGTAAGTACTAATTTTGTTTGTTTATATTAAATATATATTTTAAATATGGTATAACATAATGTTGATGAATTTTGGGTTCGAAATTTTTTAAGTTTATATTTAAAGGCGGAATATTCCGATAGATCCAATTTAAGTTTTCTACGAGATTTCTTTAAATCCGTAATGCTTTAGGTGTATTGCAAAAAAAAAATAGACTTCAATTTCATAAAATATTTAAAATAAATCTTTTGTTATTAACAAATGCCTCCGGTATAATTTTGTAATCATTTATCAATTATAAACAATGCATGAAGTAAATTGAAAGTAGCTATATTTTGCACTTCAACATTGTAAAAAAAAAATTTAATATAATTTTAGGTGAGTTAATGGCTCTTGATGCTGAACCATTCTCCATTGTGAATAGAGAAGGCTTTGGTCAGTTAATAAAATACCTAGTTCCTCGTTATCCGCTTCCAAGTAGAAATTATTTTCGTGATAAAGCCCTGCCAGAACTATATGAAAAACTAAAAGTATCAATATTACAAGATATAAAATCAGCAACAAAGATCTCTTTCACTCATCAACTAAAGTTTAAATAAAAAAAATAAACTCAGTGCGTGACAGCCCGTGTGGACTAAGGCCTGCTGGGCCCATCTCAGCTTTCTCGACTGTGGCATTTGTGTGTCACATAGCAGATGTTTCAGTCAGATGGTCATTCTGACGCCGAACCCCAGTGTTTAGTTCCCAAGCATGCATGGTCCTCCTCAGTTTATTTCTTTCAGGTATAAACAGCTAAGTCAACCTTGCCCAGTCCGCGAATCAAACAATGGACCTGTGGCATGCAGCGCGGTGCACTAACCACTAATTATAATTTACTTAATACTTCATATCATGACCATTTTTTTCGTATAGCATATCGTATAACTATTGTTTTTAGTATATAGACCAAATATCCGGCCGGATATCCGGCGAAATCCGTTTCGGATATCCGTATCCGGTAGACATGGTACCCCGGATATCCGAAATCCGGTATCCGGCAAAACTCACATCCGTTCCATCCCTAATCTAAACACACACACACAACAGGTTCCATTCTTAACAATAGAATTATTAATCCCAATATTTAAGGTATAAGAAAAAATATATATTTAAAATATAACAGGGGGCATCCGGGTTTGAACCGAAGACCTCTCGATCTGCAGTCGAATGCTCTACCACTGAGCTATACCCCTACAAAACTGTGAATTTCAATTCAATATTATATTTGCTCCCTTGAGTTCAGATATTAGAAGAGAAAAATCATTTTAAAGAAAATAGAGGGCATCCGTATTGCCAACGGGGGCCTCTCGATCTGCAGTGGAATTTTTTGCAACTGATCTAAACACACACACAACAGAGTTCATTCTTAACAATAGCTATATTAATCCCAATATTTGAGGTATAAGAAAAAATATATTTTTAAAAGATAATAGGGGGCATCCGGGTATGAATCGAACACCTGTCGATCTGCAGTCGAATGCTCTACCACTGAGCTATACCCCCACAAAACTGTGACATTTCAATTCAATATTATATTTGCTCCCATGAGTTCAGATATAAGAAAAGAAAAATCATTTAAAAGAAAATAGAGGGCATCCGGATTTCCAACGGTTACCTCTCGATCTGTAGTTGATTGCTTTACAACTGATCTACACTCCCACACAAC
Source organism: Linyphia triangularis (assembly GCA_963978545.1). NCBI lineage: Eukaryota > Metazoa > Arthropoda > Arachnida > Araneae > Linyphiidae > Linyphia > Linyphia triangularis. The sequence goes on from OZ021730.1 coordinate 37,360,719, forward strand.
AGTGTCCATTAAAAAAAATACCATTATCACTCCAAAAATTAAGATATAAGGAAAACAATCTTTTAAAAGATAAAAGGGGCATCCGAGTTTGAACCGGAGAACTCTCGATCTGCAGTCGAAAGCTCTACCACAGAGCTATACCCCCACACAACTGCGACAATTCATTACAATACCATTATTGCTCCCATGAGTTCGGATATACTAAGAGAAAAATCATTTTAAAGAAAATAGAGGGCATCCGTATTTCCAACGGGGGCCTCTCGATCTGAAGTGGAATTTTTTGCTACTGATCTAAACACACACACAACAGAGTCCATTCTTAACAATAGCATTATTAATCCCAATATTTAAGGTACAAGAAAAAATATATATTTAAAAGGTAATAGGGGGCATCCTGGTTTGAACCGGAGACCTCTCGATCTGCAGTCGAATGCTCTACCACTGAACTATACCCCAACAAAACTGTGACATTTCAATTCAATATTATATTTGCTCCCATGAGTGCAGATATTAGAAGAGAAAAATCATTTTAAAGAAAATAGAGGGCATCCGTATAGCCAACGGGGGTCATTCGATCTGCAGTGGAATTTTTTGCAACTGATCTAAACAAACACACAACAGGGTCCATTCTTAACAATAGAATTATTAATCCAAATATTTAAGGTATAAGAAAAAATATATATTTAAAAGATAACAGATGGCATCCGGGTTTGGACCGAAGACCTCTCGATCTGCAGTCGAATGCTCTACCACTGAGCTATACCCCCCCGAAACTGTGACACTTCAATTCAATATTATTATTGCTAAAATGAGTTCAGATATAAGAAAAGACAAATCATTTAAAAGAAAATAGAGGGCATCCGGATTTCCAACGGTGACCTCTCGATCTGTAGTTGATTGCTTTACCACTGATCTACACTCCCACACAACAGTATCCATTCAAAACAATACCATTATCGTTACAAAAATTCAGATACAAGGAAAAAAATCTTTTAAAAGATAAAAGCGGCATCCGGGTTTGAACCGGAGACCTCTCGATCAGCAGTCGAATGCTCTACCACTGAGCTATACCCCCACAAATCCTTGACAATTTAATACAATACCATTATTGCTCCCATGAGTTCAGATATAAGAAGAGAAAAATAATTTTAAAGAAAATAGAGGGCATCCGTATTTCCAATGGGGGCCTCTCGATCTGCAGTGGAATTTTTTGCTACTTATCTAAACACACACACAACCGAGTCCATTCTTAACAATAGCATTATTAATCCCAATATTTAAGGTACAAGAAAAAATATATATTTAAAAGGTAACAGGGGGCATCCGGGTTTGAACCGAAGACCTCTCGATCTGCAGTCGAATGCTCAAACACTGAGCTATACCACCACAAAACTGGGACAATTTAATACAATACCATTATTGCTCCCATGAGTTCAGATATAAGAAGAGAAAAATAATTTTTAAGAAAATAGAGGGCATCCGTATTTCTAAAGGGGGCCTCTCGATCTGCAGTGGAATTTTTGACAACTGATCTAAACACACACACAACCGAGTCCATTCTTAACAATAGCATTATTAATCCCAATATTTGAGGTATAAGAAAAAATATATTTTTAAAAGATAATAGGGGGCATCCGGGTTTGAACCGAAGACCTCTCGATCTGCAGTCGAATGCTCTACCACTGAGCTATACCCCCCCTAAAATTGTGACACTTCAATTCAATATTATTATTGCTCCCATGAGTTCAGATATAAGAAAAGACAAATCATTTAAAAGAAAATAGAGGGCAACCGGATTTCCAACGGTGACCTCTCGATCTGTAGTTGATTGCTTTACCACTGATCTACACTCCCACACAACAGTGTCCATTCAAAACAATACCATTATCGTTACAAAAATTCAGATACAAGGAAAAAAATCTTTGTAAAGATAAAAGTGGCATCATGGTTTGAACCGGAGACCTCTCGATTAGCAGTCGAATGCTCTACCACTGAGCTATACCCCCACAAAACCTTGACAATTTAATACAATACCATTATTGCTCCCATGAGTTCAGATATAAGAAGAGAAAAATAATTTTTAAGAAAATATAGGGCATCCGTATTTCCAACGGGGGCCTCTCGATCTGCAGTGGAATTTTTGGCAACTGATCTAAACACACACACAACCGAGTCCATTCTTAACAATAGCATTATTAATCCCAATATTTGAGGTATAAGAAAAAATATTTTTTTTTAAAGATAATAGGGGGCATCCGGGTTTGAACCGGAGACCTCTCGATCTGCAGTCGAATGCTCTACCACTGAGCTATACCCCCCCCCCAAAACTGTGACACTTCAATTCAATATTATTATTGCTCCCATGAGTTCAGATATAAGAAAAGACAAATCATTTAAAAGAAAATAGAAGGCATCCGGATTTCCAACGGTGACCTCTAGATCTGTAGTTGATTGCTTTACCACTGATCTACACTCCCACACAACAGTGGCCGACCAAACGGTATAGTGGTTAGCGTGCTGGCTTCTAGACCGCAAGGTTGCGGGTTCGAGTCCCGTTTTTGGCATGGGTGTTTGTAAATGTATGTTGGCTTGTCTAATGACGAATGTTTCGGCGCATTATAGCCCTCGTGTTGCTGACGGTGCAAGATAATCTGAAAACAACCAACCAACCCACACAACAGTGTCCATTCAAAACAATACCATTATCGTTACAAAAATTCAGATACAAGGAAAAAAATCTTTTAAAAGATAAAAGTGGCATCCGGGTTTAAACCGGAGACCTCTCGATCAGCAGTCGAATGCTCTACCACTGAGCTATACCCCACAAAACCTTGACAATTTAATACAATACCATTATTGCTCCCATGAGTTCAGATATAAGAAGAGAAAAATAATTTTTAAGAAAATAGAGGGCATCCGTATTTCCAATGGGGGCCTCTCGATCTGCAGTGGAATTTTTGACAACTGATCTAAACACACACACAACAGAGTTCATTCTTAACAATAGCTATATTAATCCCAATATTTGAGGTATAAGAAAAAATATATTTTTAAAAGATAATAGGGGGCATCCGGGTATGAATCGAAGACCTGTCGATCTGCAGTCGAATCCTCTACCACTGAGCTATACCCCCACAAAACTTTGTCACTTCAATTCAATATTATTATTGCTCCCATGAGTTCAGATATAAGAAAAGAAAAATCATTTAAAAGAAAATAGAGGGCATCCGGATTTCCAACGGTGACCTCTCCATCTGTAGTTGATTGCTTTACCACTGATCTACACTTCCACACAACAGTCTCCATTCAAAACAATACCATTATCACTCCAAAAATTCAGATATAAAGAAAAAATTCTTTTAAAAGATAAAAGGGGCATCCGAGTTTGAACCAGAGAACTCTCGATCTGCAGTCGAATGCTCTACCATTGAGCTATACCCGCACACAACTGCGACAATTCATTACAATACCATTATTGCTCCCATGAGTTCAGATATAGGAAGAGAAAAATCATTTTAAAGAAAAAAGAGGACATCCGTATTTCCAAAGGGGGCCTCTCGATCTGCAGTGGAATTTTTTGCTACTGATCTAAACACAAACACAACAGAGTCCATTCTTAACAATAACATTATTAATCCCAATATTTAATTTATAAGAAAAAATATATATTTAAAAGATAATAGGGGGCATCCGGGTTTGAACCGGAGACCTCTCGATCTGCAGTCGATTGCTCTGCCACTGAGCTATACCACCACAAAACGGTGACAATTTAATACAATACCATTATTGCTCCCCTGAGTTCAGATATAAGAAGAGAAAAATAATTTTTAAGAAAATAGAGGGCATCCGTATTTCCAAAGGGGGCCTCTCGATCTGCTGTGGAATTTTTTGCTACTGATCTAAACACACACACAACAGAGTCCATTCTTAACAATAACATTATTAATCCCAATATTTAAAGTATAAGAAAAAATATATATTTAAAACATAATAGGGGGCATCCGGGTTTGAACCGGAGACCTCTCGATCTGCAGTCGAATGCTCTACCACTGAGCTATACCCCCACACAACTGCGACAATTCATTACAATACCATTATTGCTCACATGAGTTCAGATATATGAAGAGAAAAATCATTTTAAAGAAAATAGAGGGCATCCGTATTTCCAACGGGGGCCTCTCGATCTGCAGTGGAATTTTTTGCTACTGATCTAAACACACACACAACAGAGTCCATTCTTAAAAATAGCATTATTAATCCCAATATTTAAGGTATAAGAAAAAATATATATTTAAAAGATGATAGGGGGCATCCGGGTTTGAACCGGAGACCTCTCGATCTGCAGTCGAATGCTCTACCACTGAGTTATACCCCCACAAAACTGGGACAATTTAATACAATACCATTATTGCTCCCATGAGTTCAGATATAAGAAGAGAAAAATAATTTTTAAGAAAATAGAGGGCATCCGTATTTCCAAAGGGGGCCTCTCGATCTGCAGTGGAATTTTTGACAACTGATCTAAACACATATACACAACAGAGTTTATTCTTAACAATAGCATTATTAATCCCAATATTTGAGGTATAAGAAAAAATATATTTTTTAAAGATAATACGGGGCAACCGGGTTTGAACCGGAGACCTCTCGATCAGCAATCGAATGCTCTACCACCGAGCTATACCCCCACAAAACAGTGACATTTCAATTCAATATTATATTTGCTCCCATGAGTTCAGATATTAGAAGAGAAAAATCATTTTAAAGAAAATAGAGGGCATCCGTATTGCCAACGGGGGCTTCTCGATCTGCAGTGGAATTTTTTGCAACTGATCTAAACACACACACAACAGGGTCCATTCTTAACAATAGAATTATTAATCCCAATATTTACGGTATAAGAAAAAATATATATTTAAAAGATAACAGGGGGCATCCGGGTTTGAACCGAAGACCTCTCGATCTGCAGTCGAATGCTCTACCACTGAGCTATACCCCCACAAAACTGTGACATTTCAATTCAATATTATATTTGCTCCCATGAGTTCAGATATTAGAAGAGAAAAATCATTTTAAAGAAAATAGCGGGCATCCGTATTGCCAACGGGGGCCTCTCGATCTGCAGTGGAATTTTTTGCAACTGATCTTAACACACACACAACAGAGTTCATTCTTAACAATAGCTATATTAATCTCAATATTTGAGGTATAAGAAAAAATATATTTTTAAAAGATAATAGGGGGCATCCGGGTTTGAACCGAAGACCTCTCGATCTGCAGTCGAATGCTCTACCACTGAGCTATACCCCCACAAAACTGTGACATTTCAATTCAATATTATATTTGCTCCCATGAGTTCAGATATTAGAAGAGAAAAATCATTTTAAAGAAAATAGCGGGCATCCGTATTGCCAACGGGGGCCTCTCGATCTGCAGTGGAATTTTTTGCAACTGATCTTAACACACACACAACAGAGTTCATTCTTAACAATAGCTATATTAATCTCAATATTTGAGGTATAAGAAAAAATATATTTTTAAAAGATAATAGGGGGCATCCGGGTATGAATCGAAGACCAGTCGATCTGCAGTCGAATGCTCTACCACTGAGCTATACCCCCACAAAACTGTGTCAGTTCAATTCAATATTATTATTGCTCCCATGAGTTCAGATATAAGAAAAGAAAAATCATTTAAAAGAAAATAGAGGGCATCCGGATTTCCAACGGTGACCTCTCGATGTGTAGTTGATTGCTTTACCACTGATCTACACTTCCACACAACAGTGTCCATTCAAAACAATACCATTATCACTCCAAAAATTCAGATATAAAGAAAACATTCTTTTAAAAGATAAAAAGGGCATCCGAGTTTGAACCGGTGAACTCTCGATCTGCAGTCGAATGCTCTACCACTGAGCTATACCCCACTCAACTGCGACAATTCATTACAATACCATTATTGCTCCCATGAGTTCAGATATAGGAAGAGAAAAATCATTTTAAAGAAAATAGAGGGCATCCGTATTTCCAAAGGGGGCCTCTCGATCTGCAGTGGAATTTTTGGCAACTGATCTAAACACATATACACAACAGAGTTTATTCTTAACAATAGCATTATTAATCCCAATATTTGAGGTATAAGAAAAAATATATTTTTTAAAGAAAATAGGGGGCATCCGGGTTTGAACCGGAGACCTCTCGATCTGCAGTCGAATGCTCTACCACTGAACTATACCCCCACAAAACAGTGACATTTCAATTCAATATTATATTTGCTCCCATGAGTTCAGATATTAGAAGAGAAAAATCATTTTAAAGAAAATAGAGGGCATCCGTATTTCCAAAGGGGGCCTCTCGATCTGCAGTGGAATTTTTTGCTACTGATCTAAACACACACACAACAGAGTCCATTCTTAACAATAGCATTATTAATCCCAATATTTAAGGTATAAGAAAAAATATATATTTAAAAGATAATAGGGGGCATCCGGGTTTGAACCGAAGACCTCTCGATCTGCAGTCGAATGCTCTACCACTGAGCTATACTACCACAAAACTGTGTCATTTCAATTCAATATTATATTTGCTCCCATGAGTTCAGATATTAGAAGAGAAAAATCATTTTAAAGAAAATAGCGGGCATCCGTATTGCCAACGGGGGCCTCTCGATCTGCAATGGAATTTTTTGCAACTGATTTTAACACACACACAACAGAGTTCATTCTTAACAATAGCTATATTAATCCCAATATTTGAGGTATAAGAAAAAATATATTTTTAAAAGATAATAGGGGGCATCCGGGTATGAATCGAAGACCAGTCGATCTGCAGTCGAATGCTCTACCACTGAGCTATACCCCCACAAAACTGTGTCAGTTCAATTCAATATTATTATTGCTCCCATGAGTTCAGATATAAGAAAAGAAAAATCATTTAAAAGAAAATAGAGGGCATCCGGATTTCCAACGGTGACCTCTCGATGTGTAGTTGATTGCTTTACCACTGATCTACACTTCCACACAACAGTGTCCATTCAAAACAATACCATTATCACTCCAAAAATTCAGATATAAAGAAAACATTCTTTTAAAAGATAAAAGGGGCATCCGAGTTTGAACCGGTGAACTCTCGATCTGCAGTCGAATGCTCTACCACTGAGATATACCCCACACAACTGCGACAATTCATTACAATACCATTATTGCTCCCATGAGTTCAGATATAGGAAGAGAAAAATCATTTTAAAGAAAATAGAGGGCATCCGTATTTCCAAAGGGGGCCTCTCGATCTGCAGTGGAATTTTTTGCTACTGATCTAAACACACACACAACAGAGTCCATTCTTAACAATAGCATTATTAATCCCAATATTTAAGGTATAAGAAAAAATATATATTTAAAAGATAATAGGGGGCATCCGGGTTTGAACCGGAGACCTATCGATCTGCAGTCGAATGCTCTACCACTGAGCTATACCCAAACAAAAGTGTGACAATTTAATACAATACCATTATTGCTCCCATGAGTTCAGATATAAGAAGAGAAAAATAATTTTTAAGAAAATAGAGGGCATCCGTATTTCCAACGGGGGCCTCTCGATCTGCAGTGAAATTTTTGGCAACTGATCTAAACACACACACAACAGAGTTCATTCTTAACAATAGCATTATTAATCCCAATATTTGAGGTATAAGAAAAAATATATTTTTAAAGATAATAGGGGGCATCCGGGTTTGAACCGGAGACCTCTCGATCTGCAGTCGAATGCTCTACCATTGAGCTATACAAGCACACAACTGCGACAATTCATTACAATACCATTATTGCTCCCATGAGTTCAGATATAGGAAGAGAAAAATCATTTTAAAGAAAATAGAGGACATCCGTATTTCCAAAGGGGGCCTCTCGATCTGCAGTGGAATTTTTTGCTACTGATCTAAACACAAACACAACAGAGTCCATTCTTAACAATAACATTATTAATCCCAATATTTAAGGTATAAGAAAAAATATATATTTAAAAGATAATAGGGGGCATCCGGGTTTGAACCGGAGACCTCTCGATCTGCAGTCGAATGCTCTACCACTGAGCTATACCCCCACAAAACTGTGACAATTTAATACAATACCATTATTGCTCCCATGAGTTCAGATATAAGAAGAGAAAAATAATTTTTAAGAAAATAGAGGGCATCCGTATTTCCAATGGGGGCCTCTCGATCTGCAGTGGAATTTTTTGCAACTGATCTAAACTAGGGATGGAACGGATATCCGGCAAATATCCGATATCCGGCATATCCGGTTGATTTTTCAATATCCGAAACCCCGTCGGATATCCGATTTGAAATACCGGACATCCGATAATTTCATTCGGATATCCGGCTGTATATCCGACCACCAGGTATCCACAAGAAATAATTTTTTGAAAAAAATAATAATGATCTTTTTCGGACAAAGGGAACACCGCATCCTACACTTTTTTTTTTTAATTTTTTTTTCTTGGACATAAATTGCAGTCAAGTTAGAAAATGAAAACAGAAAGAGGCGCCGTATTATTGACGCCGAGTTGATAAGCATAAACCATTCCTCCAATCTTTTTCCATACACATCCTTCATACGTGTTTTACAATATGTTCTTTTCATTCCAAGTTTATGATCTGATTAATTCCAGATGTTATATTTGAATGCTTCTCCGTAAAACTCGAACCGAAATACTAATAAATAGTACTTTTTTTCCATAACATAAGTGACTTAAGAGTTTTAGTTATTATCACTTCCTCCTTTTTTTCTGACATTTGCTAGCGAGTAAAAAGCAATAAATAGCCAATGCGCAATCCTCAATGCTTTTTTTTTTGTTCTATCGACGATAATACCCTACCCCTTTATGCTGTGAATGGTATGGTCTAATTTCTGATTTTTCATTGGCAGAAGTTGAAAGTTGGTATATTTTTTTCTGACGTAAAATGAAGTATTGTAATTTTTAGGTCTTTAAAGCAGCGCCACAATATGGAATTATATTTAGCTCTCTAGAATGCATTGAATTTTATTTTTCTCCAATTACAATCCAATTTATAATTTTTAATAATGGCTCATTTAAAATCACCCATTTGGAAGTATTTTAAAATTAATGGAAATGACGAAAGCAAAGCCTTATGTGTTACTTGCTCCACAGAATCGTTTAAAAAATGTGCGCGGCAAAAACCCAAAATCCTTTTCCACAAAACCCTTATGGAATCATTTAATGAGTGTGCATAAGGAAATTCACCGAAGCTTAAAAGACTCACTAAATGCATCAAATATTGATGAACAAGAAAAAAAAATTCATCAAAACAAGAAATGCACGCAGACAACATTGGAATCGAAATTATTTGTACCAAAATTGTGGAGTTTAGATGATCCTAAAACAAAAGCCTTAACCGCAAAAATATGTAAGTACTAATTTTGTTTGTTTATATTAAATATATATTTTAAATATGGTATAACATAATGTTGATGAATTTTGGGTTCGAAATTTTTTAAGTTTATATTTAAAGGCGGAATATTCCGATAGATCCAATTTAAGTTTTCTACGAGATTTCTTTAAATCCGTAATGCTTTAGGTGTATTGCAAAAAAAAAATAGACTTCAATTTCATAAAATATTTAAAATAAATCTTTTGTTATTAACAAATGCCTCCGGTATAATTTTGTAATCATTTATCAATTATAAACAATGCATGAAGTAAATTGAAAGTAGCTATATTTTGCACTTCAACATTGTAAAAAAAAAATTTAATATAATTTTAGGTGAGTTAATGGCTCTTGATGCTGAACCATTCTCCATTGTGAATAGAGAAGGCTTTGGTCAGTTAATAAAATACCTAGTTCCTCGTTATCCGCTTCCAAGTAGAAATTATTTTCGTGATAAAGCCCTGCCAGAACTATATGAAAAACTAAAAGTATCAATATTACAAGATATAAAATCAGCAACAAAGATCTCTTTCACTCATCAACTAAAGTTTAAATAAAAAAAATAAACTCAGTGCGTGACAGCCCGTGTGGACTAAGGCCTGCTGGGCCCATCTCAGCTTTCTCGACTGTGGCATTTGTGTGTCACATAGCAGATGTTTCAGTCAGATGGTCATTCTGACGCCGAACCCCAGTGTTTAGTTCCCAAGCATGCATGGTCCTCCTCAGTTTATTTCTTTCAGGTATAAACAGCTAAGTCAACCTTGCCCAGTCCGCGAATCAAACAATGGACCTGTGGCATGCAGCGCGGTGCACTAACCACTAATTATAATTTACTTAATACTTCATATCATGACCATTTTTTTCGTATAGCATATCGTATAACTATTGTTTTTAGTATATAGACCAAATATCCGGCCGGATATCCGGCGAAATCCGTTTCGGATATCCGTATCCGGTAGACATGGTACCCCGGATATCCGAAATCCGGTATCCGGCAAAACTCACATCCGTTCCATCCCTAATCTAAACACACACACACAACAGGTTCCATTCTTAACAATAGAATTATTAATCCCAATATTTAAGGTATAAGAAAAAATATATATTTAAAATATAACAGGGGGCATCCGGGTTTGAACCGAAGACCTCTCGATCTGCAGTCGAATGCTCTACCACTGAGCTATACCCCTACAAAACTGTGAATTTCAATTCAATATTATATTTGCTCCCTTGAGTTCAGATATTAGAAGAGAAAAATCATTTTAAAGAAAATAGAGGGCATCCGTATTGCCAACGGGGGCCTCTCGATCTGCAGTGGAATTTTTTGCAACTGATCTAAACACACACACAACAGAGTTCATTCTTAACAATAGCTATATTAATCCCAATATTTGAGGTATAAGAAAAAATATATTTTTAAAAGATAATAGGGGGCATCCGGGTATGAATCGAACACCTGTCGATCTGCAGTCGAATGCTCTACCACTGAGCTATACCCCCACAAAACTGTGACATTTCAATTCAATATTATATTTGCTCCCATGAGTTCAGATATAAGAAAAGAAAAATCATTTAAAAGAAAATAGAGGGCATCCGGATTTCCAACGGTTACCTCTCGATCTGTAGTTGATTGCTTTACAACTGATCTACACTCCCACACAACAGTGTCCATTAAAAAAAATACCATTATCACTCCAAAAATTAAGATATAAGGAAAACAATCTTTTAAAAGATAAAAGGGGCATCCGAGTTTGAACCGGAGAACTCTCGATCTGCAGTCGAAAGCTCTACCACAGAGCTATACCCCCACACAACTGCGACAATTCATTACAATACCATTATTGCTCCCATGAGTTCGGATATACTAAGAGAAAAATCATTTTAAAGAAAATAGAGGGCATCCGTATTTCCAACGGGGGCCTCTCGATCTGAAGTGGAATTTTTTGCTACTGATCTAAACACACACACAACAGAGTCCATTCTTAACAATAGCATTATTAATCCCAATATTTAAGGTACAAGAAAAAATATATATTTAAAAGGTAATAGGGGGCATCCTGGTTTGAACCGGAGACCTCTCGATCTGCAGTCGAATGCTCTACCACTGAACTATACCCCAACAAAACTGTGACATTTCAATTCAATATTATATTTGCTCCCATGAGTGCAGATATTAGAAGAGAAAAATCATTTTAAAGAAAATAGAGGGCATCCGTATAGCCAACGGGGGTCATTCGATCTGCAGTGGAATTTTTTGCAACTGATCTAAACAAACACACAACAGGGTCCATTCTTAACAATAGAATTATTAATCCAAATATTTAAGGTATAAGAAAAAATATATATTTAAAAGATAACAGATGGCATCCGGGTTTGGACCGAAGACCTCTCGATCTGCAGTCGAATGCTCTACCACTGAGCTATACCCCCCCGAAACTGTGACACTTCAATTCAATATTATTATTGCTAAAATGAGTTCAGATATAAGAAAAGACAAATCATTTAAAAGAAAATAGAGGGCATCCGGATTTCCAACGGTGACCTCTCGATCTGTAGTTGATTGCTTTACCACTGATCTACACTCCCACACAACAGTATCCATTCAAAACAATACCATTATCGTTACAAAAATTCAGATACAAGGAAAAAAATCTTTTAAAAGATAAAAGCGGCATCCGGGTTTGAACCGGAGACCTCTCGATCAGCAGTCGAATGCTCTACCACTGAGCTATACCCCCACAAATCCTTGACAATTTAATACAATACCATTATTGCTCCCATGAGTTCAGATATAAGAAGAGAAAAATAATTTTAAAGAAAATAGAGGGCATCCGTATTTCCAATGGGGGCCTCTCGATCTGCAGTGGAATTTTTTGCTACTGATCTAAACACACACACAACCGAGTCCATTCTTAACAATAGCATTATTAATCCCAATATTTAAGGTACAAGAAAAAATATATATTTAAAAGGTAACAGGGGGCATCCGGGTTTGAACCGAAGACCTCTCGATCTGCAGTCGAATGCTCAAACACTGAGCTATACCACCACAAAACTGGGACAATTTAATACAATACCATTATTGCTCCCATGAGTTCAGATATAAGAAGAGAAAAATAATTTTTAAGAAAATAGAGGGCATCCGTATTTCCAATGGGGGCCTCTCGATCTGCAGTGGAATTTTTTGCAACTGATCTAAACTAGGGATGGAACGGATATCCGGCAAATATCCGATATCCGGCATATCCGGTTGATTTTTCAATATCCGAAACCCCGTCGGATATCCGATTTGAAATACCGGACATCCGATAATTTCATTCGGATATCCGGCTGTATATCCGACCACCAGGTATCCACAAGAAATAATTTTTTGAAAAAAATAATAATGATCTTTTTCGGACAAAGGGAACACCGCATCCTACACTTTTTTTTTTTAATTTTTTTTTCTTGGACATAAATTGCAGTCAAGTTAGAAAATGAAAACAGAAAGAGGTGCCGTATTATTGACGCCGAGGTGATAAGCATAAACCATTCCTCCAATCTTTTTCCATACACATCCTTCATACGTGTTTTGCAATATGTTCTTTTCATTCCAAGTTTATGATCTGATTAATTCCAGATGTTATATTTGAATGCTTCTCCGTAAAACTCGAACCGAAATACTAATAAATAGTACTTTTTTCCATAACATAAGTGACTTCTTAAGAGTTTTAGTTATTATCACTTCCTCCTTTTTTTCTGACATTTGCTAGCGAGTAAAAAGCAATAAATAGCCAATGCGCAATCCTCAATGCTTGTTTTTTTTGTTCTATCGACGATAATACCCTACCCCTTTATGCTGTGAATGGTATGGTCTAATTTCTGATTTTTCATTGGCAGAAGTTGAAAGTTGGTATATTTTTTTCTGACGTAAAATGAAGTATTGTAATTTTTAGGTCTTTAAAGCAGCGCCACAATATGGAATTATATTTAGCTCTCTAGAATGCATTGAATTTTATTTTTCTCCAATTACAATCCAATTTATAATTTTTAATAATGGCTCATTTAAAATCACCCATTTGGAAGTATTTTAAAATTAATGGAAATGACGAAAGCAAAGCCTTATGTGTTACTTGCTCCACAGAATCGTTTAAAAAATGTGCGCGGCAAAAACCCAAAATCCTTTTCCACAAAACCCTTATGGAACCATTTAATGAGTGTGCATAAGGAAATTCACCGAAGCTTAAAAGACTCACTAAATGCATCAAATATTGATGAACAAGAAAAAACAATTCATCAAAACAAGAAATGCACTCAGACAACATTGGAATCGAAATTATTTGTACCAAAATTGTGGAGTTTAGATGATCCTAAAACAAAAGCCTTAACCGCAAAAATATGTAAGTACTAATTTTGTTTGTTTATATTAAATATATATTTTAAATATGGTATAACATAATGTTGATGAATTTTGGGTTCGAAATTTTTTAAGTTTATATTTAAAGGCGGAATATTCCGATAGATCCAATTTAAGTTTTCTACGAGATTTCTTTAAATCCGTAATGCTTTAGGTGTATTGCAAAAAAAAATAGACTTCAATTTCATAAAATATTTAAAATAATTTCTTTTGTTATTAACAAATGCCTCCGGTATAATTTTGTAATCATTTATCAATTATAAACAATGCATGAAGTAAATTGAAAGTAGCTATATTTTGCACTTCAACAATGTAAAAAAAAAAATTAATATAATTTTAGGTGAGTTAATGGCTCTTGATGCTGAACCATTCTCCATTGTGAATAGAGAAGGCTTTGGTCAGTTAATAAAATACCTAGCTCCTCGTTATCCGCTTCCAAGTAGAAATTATTTTCGTGATAAAGCCCTGCCAGAACTATATGAAAAACTAAAAGTATCAATATTACAAGATATAAAATCAGCAACAAAGATCTCTTTCACTCATCAACTAAAGTTTAAATAAAAAAAATAAACTCAGTGCGTGACAGCCCGTGTGGACTAAGGCCTGCTGGGCCCATCTCAGCTTTCTCGACTGTGGCATTTGTGTGTCACATAGCAGATGTTTCAGTCAGATGGTCATTCTGACGCCGAACCCCAGTGTTTAGTTCCCAAGCATGCATGGTCCTCCTCAGTTTATTTCTTTCAGGTATAAACAGCTAAGTCAACCTTGCCCAGTCCGCGAATCAAACAATGGACCTGTGGCATGCAGCGCGGTGCACTAACCACTAATTATAATTTACTTAATACTTCATATCATGACCATTTTTTTCGTATAGCATATCGTATAACTATTGTTTTTAGTATATAGACCAAATATCCTGCCGGATATCCGGCGAAATCCGTTTCGGATATCCGTATCCGGTAGACATGGTACCCCGGATATCCGAAATCCGGTATCCGGCAAAACTCACATCCGTTCCATCCCTAATCTAAACACACACACAACAGGTTCCATTCTTAACAATAGAATTATTAATCCCAATATTTAAGGTATAAGAAAAAATATATATTTAAAATATAACAGGGGGCATCCGGGTTTGAACCGAAGACCTCTCGATCTGCAGTCGAATGCTCTACCACTGAGCTATACCCCTACAAAACTGTGAATTTCAAATCAATATTATATTTGCTCCCATGAGTTCAGATATTAGAAGAGAAAAATCATTTTAAAGAAAATAGATGGCATCCGTATTGCCAACGGGGGCCTCTCGATCTGCAGTGGAATTTTTTGCAACTGATCTAAACACACACACAACAGAGTTCATTCTTAACAATAGCTATATTAATCCCAATATTTGAGGTATAAGAAAAAATATATTTTTAAAAGATAATAGGGGGCATCCGGGTATGAATCGAACACCTGTCGATCTGAAGTCGAATGCTCTACCACTGAGCTATACCCCCACAAAACTGTGACATTTCAATTCAATATTATATTTGCTCCCATGAGTTCAGATATAAGAAGAGAAAAATAATTTAAAAGAAAATAGAGGGCATCCGGATTTCCAACGGTTACCTCTCGATCTGTAGTTGATTGCTTTACAACTGATCTACACTCCCACACAACAGTGTCCATTAAAAAAAATACCATTATCACTCCAAAAATTAAGATATAAGGAAAACAATCTTTTAAAAGATAAAAGGGGCATCCGAGTTTGAACCGGAGAACTCTCGATCTGCAGTCGAAAGCTCTACCACTGAGCTATACCCCCACACAACTGCGACAATTCATTACAATACCATTATTGCTCCCATGAGTTCGGATATACTAAGAGAAAAATCATTTTAAAGAAAATAGAGGGCATCCGTATTTCCAACGGGGGCCTCTCGATCTGCAGTGGAATTTTTTGCTACTGATCTAAACACACACACAACAGAGTCCATTCTTAACAATAGCATTATTAATCCCAATATTTAAGGTACAAGAAAAAATATATATTTAAAAGGTAATAGGGGGCATCCGGGTTTGAACCGGAGACCTCTCGATCTGCAGTCGAATGCTCTACCACTGAGTTATACCCCCACAAAACTGGGACAATTTAATACAATACCATTATTGCTCCCATGAGTTCAGATATAAGAAGAGAAAAATAATTTTTAAGAAAATAGAGGGCATCCGTATTTCCAAAGGGGGCCTCTCGATCTGCAGTGGAATTTTTGACAACTGATCTAAACACATATACACAACAGAGTTTATTCTTAACAATAGCATTATTAATCCCAATATTTGAGGTATAAGAAAAAATATATTTTTTAAAGATAATACGGGGCAACCGGGTTTGAACCGGAGACCTCTCGATCAGCAATCGAATGCTCTACCACCGAGCTATACCCCCACAAAACAGTGACATTTCAATTCAATATTATATTTGCTCCCATGAGTTCAGATATTAGAAGAGAAAAATCATTTTAAAGAAAATAGAGGGCATCCGTATTGCCAACGGGGGCTTCTCGATCTGCAGTGGAATTTTTTGCAACTGATCTAAACACACACACAACAGGGTCCATTCTTAACAATAGAATTATTAATCCCAATATTTACGGTATAAGAAAAAATATATATTTAAAAGATAACAGGGGGCATCCGGGTTTGAACCGAAGACCTCTCGATCTGCAGTCGAATGCTCTACCACTGAGCTATACCCCCACAAAACTGTGACATTTCAATTCAATATTATATTTGCTCCCATGAGTTCAGATATTAGAAGAGAAAAATCATTTTAAAGAAAATAGCGGGCATCCGTATTGCCAACGGGGGCCTCTCGATCTGCAGTGGAATTTTTTGCAACTGATCTTAACACACACACAACAGAGTTCATTCTTAACAATAGCTATATTAATCTCAATATTTGAGGTATAAGAAAAAATATATTTTTAAAAGATAATAGGGGGCATCCGGGTTTGAACCGAAGACCTCTCGATCTGCAGTCGAATGCTCTACCACTGAGCTATACCCCCACAAAACTGTGACATTTCAATTCAATATTATATTTGCTCCCATGAGTTCAGATATTAGAAGAGAAAAATCATTTTAAAGAAAATAGCGGGCATCCGTATTGCCAACGGGGGCCTCTCGATCTGCAGTGGAATTTTTTGCAACTGATCTTAACACACACACAACAGAGTTCATTCTTAACAATAGCTATATTAATCTCAATATTTGAGGTATAAGAAAAAATATATTTTTAAAAGATAATAGGGGGCATCCGGGTATGAATCGAAGACCAGTCGATCTGCAGTCGAATGCTCTACCACTGAGCTATACCCCCACAAAACTGTGTCAGTTCAATTCAATATTATTATTGCTCCCATGAGTTCAGATATAAGAAAAGAAAAATCATTTAAAAGAAAATAGAGGGCATCCGGATTTCCAACGGTGACCTCTCGATGTGTAGTTGATTGCTTTACCACTGATCTACACTTCCACACAACAGTGTCCATTCAAAACAATACCATTATCACTCCAAAAATTCAGATATAAAGAAAACATTCTTTTAAAAGATAAAAAGGGCATCCGAGTTTGAACCGGTGAACTCTCGATCTGCAGTCGAATGCTCTACCACTGAGCTATACCCCACTCAACTGCGACAATTCATTACAATACCATTATTGCTCCCATGAGTTCAGATATAGGAAGAGAAAAATCATTTTAAAGAAAATAGAGGGCATCCGTATTTCCAAAGGGGGCCTCTCGATCTGCAGTGGAATTTTTGGCAACTGATCTAAACACATATACACAACAGAGTTTATTCTTAACAATAGCATTATTAATCCCAATATTTGAGGTATAAGAAAAAATATATTTTTTAAAGAAAATAGGGGGCATCCGGGTTTGAACCGGAGACCTCTCGATCTGCAGTCGAATGCTCTACCACTGAACTATACCCCCACAAAACAGTGACATTTCAATTCAATATTATATTTGCTCCCATGAGTTCAGATATTAGAAGAGAAAAATCATTTTAAAGAAAATAGAGGGCATCCGTATTTCCAAAGGGGGCCTCTCGATCTGCAGTGGAATTTTTTGCTACTGATCTAAACACACACACAACAGAGTCCATTCTTAACAATAGCATTATTAATCCCAATATTTAAGGTATAAGAAAAAATATATATTTAAAAGATAATAGGGGGCATCCGGGTTTGAACCGAAGACCTCTCGATCTGCAGTCGAATGCTCTACCACTGAGCTATACTACCACAAAACTGTGTCATTTCAATTCAATATTATATTTGCTCCCATGAGTTCAGATATTAGAAGAGAAAAATCATTTTAAAGAAAATAGCGGGCATCCGTATTGCCAACGGGGGCCTCTCGATCTGCAATGGAATTTTTTGCAACTGATTTTAACACACACACAACAGAGTTCATTCTTAACAATAGCTATATTAATCCCAATATTTGAGGTATAAGAAAAAATATATTTTTAAAAGATAATAGGGGGCATCCGGGTATGAATCGAAGACCAGTCGATCTGCAGTCGAATGCTCTACCACTGAGCTATACCCCCACAAAACTGTGTCAGTTCAATTCAATATTATTATTGCTCCCATGAGTTCAGATATAAGAAAAGAAAAATCATTTAAAAGAAAATAGAGGGCATCCGGATTTCCAACGGTGACCTCTCGATGTGTAGTTGATTGCTTTACCACTGATCTACACTTCCACACAACAGTGTCCATTCAAAACAATACCATTATCACTCCAAAAATTCAGATATAAAGAAAACATTCTTTTAAAAGATAAAAGGGGCATCCGAGTTTGAACCGGTGAACTCTCGATCTGCAGTCGAATGCTCTACCACTGAGATATACCCCACACAACTGCGACAATTCATTACAATACCATTATTGCTCCCATGAGTTCAGATATAGGAAGAGAAAAATCATTTTAAAGAAAATAGAGGGCATCCGTATTTCCAAAGGGGGCCTCTCGATCTGCAGTGGAATTTTTTGCTACTGATCTAAACACACACACAACAGAGTCCATTCTTAACAATAGCATTATTAATCCCAATATTTAAGGTATAAGAAAAAATATATATTTAAAAGATAATAGGGGGCATCCGGGTTTGAACCGGAGACCTATCGATCTGCAGTCGAATGCTCTACCACTGAGCTATACCCAAACAAAAGTGTGACAATTTAATACAATACCATTATTGCTCCCATGAGTTCAGATATAAGAAGAGAAAAATAATTTTTAAGAAAATAGAGGGCATCCGTATTTCCAACGGGGGCCTCTCGATCTGCAGTGAAATTTTTGGCAACTGATCTAAACACACACACAACAGAGTTCATTCTTAACAATAGCATTATTAATCCCAATATTTGAGGTATAAGAAAAAATATATTTTTAAAGATAATAGGGGGCATCCGGGTTTGAACCGGAGACCTCTCGATCTGCAGTCGAATGCTCTACCATTGAGCTATACAAGCACACAACTGCGACAATTCATTACAATACCATTATTGCTCCCATGAGTTCAGATATAGGAAGAGAAAAATCATTTTAAAGAAAATAGAGGACATCCGTATTTCCAAAGGGGGCCTCTCGATCTGCAGTGGAATTTTTTGCTACTGATCTAAACACAAACACAACAGAGTCCATTCTTAACAATAACATTATTAATCCCAATATTTAAGGTATAAGAAAAAATATATATTTAAAAGATAATAGGGGGCATCCGGGTTTGAACCGGAGACCTCTCGATCTGCAGTCGAATGCTCTACCACTGAGCTATACCCCCACAAAACTGTGACAATTTAATACAATACCATTATTGCTCCCATGAGTTCAGATATAAGAAGAGAAAAATAATTTTTAAGAAAATAGAGGGCATCCGTATTTCCAATGGGGGCCTCTCGATCTGCAGTGGAATTTTTTGCAACTGATCTAAACTAGGGATGGAACGGATATCCGGCAAATATCCGATATCCGGCATATCCGGTTGATTTTTCAATATCCGAAACCCCGTCGGATATCCGATTTGAAATACCGGACATCCGATAATTTCATTCGGATATCCGGCTGTATATCCGACCACCAGGTATCCACAAGAAATAATTTTTTGAAAAAAATAATAATGATCTTTTTCGGACAAAGGGAACACCGCATCCTACACTTTTTTTTTTTAATTTTTTTTTCTTGGACATAAATTGCAGTCAAGTTAGAAAATGAAAACAGAAAGAGGCGCCGTATTATTGACGCCGAGTTGATAAGCATAAACCATTCCTCCAATCTTTTTCCATACACATCCTTCATACGTGTTTTACAATATGTTCTTTTCATTCCAAGTTTATGATCTGATTAATTCCAGATGTTATATTTGAATGCTTCTCCGTAAAACTCGAACCGAAATACTAATAAATAGTACTTTTTTTCCATAACATAAGTGACTTAAGAGTTTTAGTTATTATCACTTCCTCCTTTTTTTCTGACATTTGCTAGCGAGTAAAAAGCAATAAATAGCCAATGCGCAATCCTCAATGCTTTTTTTTTTGTTCTATCGACGATAATACCCTACCCCTTTATGCTGTGAATGGTATGGTCTAATTTCTGATTTTTCATTGGCAGAAGTTGAAAGTTGGTATATTTTTTTCTGACGTAAAATGAAGTATTGTAATTTTTAGGTCTTTAAAGCAGCGCCACAATATGGAATTATATTTAGCTCTCTAGAATGCATTGAATTTTATTTTTCTCCAATTACAATCCAATTTATAATTTTTAATAATGGCTCATTTAAAATCACCCATTTGGAAGTATTTTAAAATTAATGGAAATGACGAAAGCAAAGCCTTATGTGTTACTTGCTCCACAGAATCGTTTAAAAAATGTGCGCGGCAAAAACCCAAAATCCTTTTCCACAAAACCCTTATGGAATCATTTAATGAGTGTGCATAAGGAAATTCACCGAAGCTTAAAAGACTCACTAAATGCATCAAATATTGATGAACAAGAAAAAACAATTCATCAAAACAAGAAATGCACGCAGACAACATTGGAATCGAAATTATTTGTACCAAAATTGTGGAGTTTAGATGATCCTAAAACAAAAGCCTTAACCGCAAAAATATGTAAGTACTAATTTTGTTTGTTTATATTAAATATATATTTTAAATATGGTATAACATAATGTTGATGAATTTTGGGTTCGAAATTTTTTAAGTTTATATTTAAAGGCGGAATATTCCGATAGATCCAATTTAAGTTTTCTACGAGATTTCTTTAAATCCGTAATGCTTTAGGTGTATTGCAAAAAAAAAATAGACTTCAATTTCATAAAATATTTAAAATAAATCTTTTGTTATTAACAAATGCCTCCGGTATAATTTTGTAATCATTTATCAATTATAAACAATGCATGAAGTAAATTGAAAGTAGCTATATTTTGCACTTCAACATTGTAAAAAAAAAATTTAATATAATTTTAGGTGAGTTAATGGCTCTTGATGCTGAACCATTCTCCATTGTGAATAGAGAAGGCTTTGGTCAGTTAATAAAATACCTAGTTCCTCGTTATCCGCTTCCAAGTAGAAATTATTTTCGTGATAAAGCCCTGCCAGAACTATATGAAAAACTAAAAGTATCAATATTACAAGATATAAAATCAGCAACAAAGATCTCTTTCACTCATCAACTAAAGTTTAAATAAAAAAAATAAACTCAGTGCGTGACAGCCCGTGTGGACTAAGGCCTGCTGGGCCCATCTCAGCTTTCTCGACTGTGGCATTTGTGTGTCACATAGCAGATGTTTCAGTCAGATGGTCATTCTGACGCCGAACCCCAGTGTTTAGTTCCCAAGCATGCATGGTCCTCCTCAGTTTATTTCTTTCAGGTATAAACAGCTAAGTCAACCTTGCCCAGTCCGCGAATCAAACAATGGACCTGTGGCATGCAGCGCGGTGCACTAACCACTAATTATAATTTACTTAATACTTCATATCATGACCATTTTTTTCGTATAGCATATCGTATAACTATTGTTTTTAGTATATAGACCAAATATCCGGCCGGATATCCGGCGAAATCCGTTTCGGATATCCGTATCCGGTAGACATGGTACCCCGGATATCCGAAATCCGGTATCCGGCAAAACTCACATCCGTTCCATCCCTAATCTAAACACACACACACAACAGGTTCCATTCTTAACAATAGAATTATTAATCCCAATATTTAAGGTATAAGAAAAAATATATATTTAAAATATAACAGGGGGCATCCGGGTTTGAACCGAAGACCTCTCGATCTGCAGTCGAATGCTCTACCACTGAGCTATACCCCTACAAAACTGTGAATTTCAATTCAATATTATATTTGCTCCCTTGAGTTCAGATATTAGAAGAGAAAAATCATTTTAAAGAAAATAGAGGGCATCCGTATTGCCAACGGGGGCCTCTCGATCTGCAGTGGAATTTTTTGCAACTGATCTAAACACACACACAACAGAGTTCATTCTTAACAATAGCTATATTAATCCCAATATTTGAGGTATAAGAAAAAATATATTTTTAAAAGATAATAGGGGGCATCCGGGTATGAATCGAACACCTGTCGATCTGCAGTCGAATGCTCTACCACTGAGCTATACCCCCACAAAACTGTGACATTTCAATTCAATATTATATTTGCTCCCATGAGTTCAGATATAAGAAAAGAAAAATCATTTAAAAGAAAATAGAGGGCATCCGGATTTCCAACGGTTACCTCTCGATCTGTAGTTGATTGCTTTACAACTGATCTACACTCCCACACAACAGTGTCCATTAAAAAAAATACCATTATCACTCCAAAAATTAAGATATAAGGAAAACAATCTTTTAAAAGATAAAAGGGGCATCCGAGTTTGAACCGGAGAACTCTCGATCTGCAGTCGAAAGCTCTACCACAGAGCTATACCCCCACACAACTGCGACAATTCATTACAATACCATTATTGCTCCCATGAGTTCGGATATACTAAGAGAAAAATCATTTTAAAGAAAATAGAGGGCATCCGTATTTCCAACGGGGGCCTCTCGATCTGAAGTGGAATTTTTTGCTACTGATCTAAACACACACACAACAGAGTCCATTCTTAACAATAGCATTATTAATCCCAATATTTAAGGTACAAGAAAAAATATATATTTAAAAGGTAATAGGGGGCATCCTGGTTTGAACCGGAGACCTCTCGATCTGCAGTCGAATGCTCTACCACTGAACTATACCCCAACAAAACTGTGACATTTCAATTCAATATTATATTTGCTCCCATGAGTGCAGATATTAGAAGAGAAAAATCATTTTAAAGAAAATAGAGGGCATCCGTATAGCCAACGGGGGTCATTCGATCTGCAGTGGAATTTTTTGCAACTGATCTAAACAAACACACAACAGGGTCCATTCTTAACAATAGAATTATTAATCCAAATATTTAAGGTATAAGAAAAAATATATATTTAAAAGATAACAGATGGCATCCGGGTTTGGACCGAAGACCTCTCGATCTGCAGTCGAATGCTCTACCACTGAGCTATACCCCCCCGAAACTGTGACACTTCAATTCAATATTATTATTGCTAAAATGAGTTCAGATATAAGAAAAGACAAATCATTTAAAAGAAAATAGAGGGCATCCGGATTTCCAACGGTGACCTCTCGATCTGTAGTTGATTGCTTTACCACTGATCTACACTCCCACACAACAGTATCCATTCAAAACAATACCATTATCGTTACAAAAATTCAGATACAAGGAAAAAAATCTTTTAAAAGATAAAAGCGGCATCCGGGTTTGAACCGGAGACCTCTCGATCAGCAGTCGAATGCTCTACCACTGAGCTATACCCCCACAAATCCTTGACAATTTAATACAATACCATTATTGCTCCCATGAGTTCAGATATAAGAAGAGAAAAATAATTTTAAAGAAAATAGAGGGCATCCGTATTTCCAATGGGGGCCTCTCGATCTGCAGTGGAATTTTTTGCTACTGATCTAAACACACACACAACCGAGTCCATTCTTAACAATAGCATTATTAATCCCAATATTTAAGGTACAAGAAAAAATATATATTTAAAAGGTAACAGGGGGCATCCGGGTTTGAACCGAAGACCTCTCGATCTGCAGTCGAATGCTCAAACACTGAGCTATACCACCACAAAACTGGGACAATTTAATACAATACCATTATTGCTCCCATGAGTTCAGATATAAGAAGAGAAAAATAATTTTTAAGAAAATAGAGGGCATCCGTATTTCCAATGGGGGCCTCTCGATCTGCAGTGGAATTTTTTGCAACTGATCTAAACTAGGGATGGAACGGATATCCGGCAAATATCCGATATCCGGCATATCCGGTTGATTTTTCAATATCCGAAACCCCGTCGGATATCCGATTTGAAATACCGGACATCCGATAATTTCATTCGGATATCCGGCTGTATATCCGACCACCAGGTATCCACAAGAAATAATTTTTTGAAAAAAATAATAATGATCTTTTTCGGACAAAGGGAACACCGCATCCTACACTTTTTTTTTTTAATTTTTTTTTCTTGGACATAAATTGCAGTCAAGTTAGAAAATGAAAACAGAAAGAGGTGCCGTATTATTGACGCCGAGGTGATAAGCATAAACCATTCCTCCAATCTTTTTCCATACACATCCTTCATACGTGTTTTGCAATATGTTCTTTTCATTCCAAGTTTATGATCTGATTAATTCCAGATGTTATATTTGAATGCTTCTCCGTAAAACTCGAACCGAAATACTAATAAATAGTACTTTTTTCCATAACATAAGTGACTTCTTAAGAGTTTTAGTTATTATCACTTCCTCCTTTTTTTCTGACATTTGCTAGCGAGTAAAAAGCAATAAATAGCCAATGCGCAATCCTCAATGCTTGTTTTTTTTGTTCTATCGACGATAATACCCTACCCCTTTATGCTGTGAATGGTATGGTCTAATTTCTGATTTTTCATTGGCAGAAGTTGAAAGTTGGTATATTTTTTTCTGACGTAAAATGAAGTATTGTAATTTTTAGGTCTTTAAAGCAGCGCCACAATATGGAATTATATTTAGCTCTCTAGAATGCATTGAATTTTATTTTTCTCCAATTACAATCCAATTTATAATTTTTAATAATGGCTCATTTAAAATCACCCATTTGGAAGTATTTTAAAATTAATGGAAATGACGAAAGCAAAGCCTTATGTGTTACTTGCTCCACAGAATCGTTTAAAAAATGTGCGCGGCAAAAACCCAAAATCCTTTTCCACAAAACCCTTATGGAATCATTTAATGAGTGTGCATAAGGAAATTCACCGAAGCTTAAAAGACTCACTAAATGCATCAAATATTGATGAACAAGAAAAAACAATTCATCAAAACAAGAAATGCACTCAGACAACATTGGAATCGAAATTATTTGTACCAAAATTGTGGAGTTTAGATGATCCTAAAACAAAAGCCTTAACCGCAAAAATATGTAAGTACTAATTTTGTTTGTTTATATTAAATATATATTTTAAATATGGTATAACATAATGTTGATGAATTTTGGGTTCGAAATTTTTTAAGTTTATATTTAAAGGCGGAATATTCCGATAGATCCAATTTAAGTTTTCTACGAGATTTCTTTAAATCCGTAATGCTTTAGGTGTATTGCAAAAAAAAATAGACTTCAATTTCATAAAATATTTAAAATAATTTCTTTTGTTATTAACAAATGCCTCCGGTATAATTTTGTAATCATTTATCAATTATAAACAATGCATGAAGTAAATTGAAAGTAGCTATATTTTGCACTTCAACAATGTAAAAAAAAAAATTAATATAATTTTAGGTGAGTTAATGGCTCTTGATGCTGAACCATTCTCCATTGTGAATAGAGAAGGCTTTGGTCAGTTAATAAAATACCTAGCTCCTCGTTATCCGCTTCCAAGTAGAAATTATTTTCGTGATAAAGCCCTGCCAGAACTATATGAAAAACTAAAAGTATCAATATTACAAGATATAAAATCAGCAACAAAGATCTCTTTCACTCATCAACTAAAGTTTAAATAAAAAAAATAAACTCAGTGCGTGACAGCCCGTGTGGACTAAGGCCTGCTGGGCCCATCTCAGCTTTCTCGACTGTGGCATTTGTGTGTCACATAGCAGATGTTTCAGTCAGATGGTCATTCTGACGCCGAACCCCAGTGTTTAGTTCCCAAGCATGCATGGTCCTCCTCAGTTTATTTCTTTCAGGTATAAACAGCTAAGTCAACCTTGCCCAGTCCGCGAATCAAACAATGGACCTGTGGCATGCAGCGCGGTGCACTAACCACTAATTATAATTTACTTAATACTTCATATCATGACCATTTTTTTCGTATAGCATATCGTATAACTATTGTTTTTAGTATATAGACCAAATATCCTGCCGGATATCCGGCGAAATCCGTTTCGGATATCCGTATCCGGTAGACATGGTACCCCGGATATCCGAAATCCGGTATCCGGCAAAACTCACATCCGTTCCATCCCTAATCTAAACACACACACAACAGGTTCCATTCTTAACAATAGAATTATTAATCCCAATATTTAAGGTATAAGAAAAAATATATATTTAAAATATAACAGGGGGCATCCGGGTTTGAACCGAAGACCTCTCGATCTGCAGTCGAATGCTCTACCACTGAGCTATACCCCTACAAAACTGTGAATTTCAAATCAATATTATATTTGCTCCCATGAGTTCAGATATTAGAAGAGAAAAATCATTTTAAAGAAAATAGATGGCATCCGTATTGCCAACGGGGGCCTCTCGATCTGCAGTGGAATTTTTTGCAACTGATCTAAACACACACACAACAGAGTTCATTCTTAACAATAGCTATATTAATCCCAATATTTGAGGTATAAGAAAAAATATATTTTTAAAAGATAATAGGGGGCATCCGGGTATGAATCGAACACCTGTCGATCTGAAGTCGAATGCTCTACCACTGAGCTATACCCCCACAAAACTGTGACATTTCAATTCAATATTATATTTGCTCCCATGAGTTCAGATATAAGAAGAGAAAAATAATTTAAAAGAAAATAGAGGGCATCCGGATTTCCAACGGTTACCTCTCGATCTGTAGTTGATTGCTTTACAACTGATCTACACTCCCACACAACAGTGTCCATTAAAAAAAATACCATTATCACTCCAAAAATTAAGATATAAGGAAAACAATCTTTTAAAAGATAAAAGGGGCATCCGAGTTTGAACCGGAGAACTCTCGATCTGCAGTCGAAAGCTCTACCACTGAGCTATACCCCCACACAACTGCGACAATTCATTACAATACCATTATTGCTCCCATGAGTTCGGATATACTAAGAGAAAAATCATTTTAAAGAAAATAGAGGGCATCCGTATTTCCAACGGGGGCCTCTCGATCTGCAGTGGAATTTTTTGCTACTGATCTAAACACACACACAACAGAGTCCATTCTTAACAATAGCATTATTAATCCCAATATTTAAGGTACAAGAAAAAATATATATTTAAAAGGTAATAGGGGGCATCCGGGTTTGAACCGGAGACCTCTCGATCTGCAGTCGAATGCTTAGCCACTGAGCTATACCACCACAAAACTGGGACAATTTAATACAATACCATTATTGCTCCCATGAGTTCAGATATAAGAAGAGAAAAATAATTTTTAAGAAAATAGAGGGCATCCGTATTTCCAAAGGGGGCTTCTTGATCTTCAGTGGAATTTTTGACAACTGATCTAAACACACACACAACAGAGTTCATTCTTAACAATAGCATTATTAATCCCAATATTTGAGGTATAAAAAAAAAAATATTTTTTAAAGATAATAGGGGACATCCGGGTTTGAACCTGAGACCTCTCGATCTGCAGTCGAATGCTCTACCACTGAGCTATACCCCAACAAAACTGTGACATTTCAATTCAATATTATATTTGCTCCCATGAGTTCAGATATTAGAAGAGAAAAATCATTTTAAAAAAATAGAGGGCATCCGTATTGCCAACGGGTTCTTCTCGATCTGCAGTGGAATTTTTTGCAACTGATCTAAACACACACACAACAGAGTTCATTCTTAACAATAGCATTATTAATCCCAATATTCGAGGTATAAGAAAAAATTTATTTTTTAAAGATAATAGGGGGCATCCGGGTTTGAACCGGAGACCTCTCGATCTGCAGTCGAATGCTCTACCACTGAGCTATACCCCCACAAAACTGTGACATTTCAATTCAATATTATATTTGCTCCCATGAGTTCAGATATTAGAAGAGAAAAATCATTTTAAAGAAAATAGAGGGCATCCGTATAGCCAACGGGGGCCATTCGATCTGCAGTGGAATTTTTTGCAACTGATCTAAACAAACACACAACAGGGTCCATTCTTAACAATAGAATTATTAATCCAAATATTTAAGGTATAAGAAAAAATATATATTTAAAAGATAACAGATGGCATCCGGGTTTGGACCGAAGACCTCTCGATCTGCAGTCGAATGCTCTACCACTGAGCTATACCCCCCCGAAACTGTGACACTTCAATTCAATATTATTATTGCTAAAATGAGTTCAGATATAAGAAAAGACAAATCATTTAAAAGAAAATAGAGGGCATCCGGATTTCCAACGGTGACCTCTCGATCTGTAGTTGATTGCTTTACCACTGATCTACACTCCCACACAACAGTATCCATTCAAAACAATACCATTATCGTTACAAAAATTCAGATACAAGGAAAAAAATCTTTTAAAAGATAAAAGCGGCATCCGGGTTTGAACCGGAGACCTCTCGATCAGCAGTCGAATGCTCTACCACTGAGCTATACCCCCACAAAACCTTGTCAATTTAATACAATACCATTATTGCTCCCATGAGTTCAGATATAAGAAGAGAAAAATAATTTTAAAGAAAATAGAGGGCATCCGTATTTCCAATGGGGGCCTCTCGATCTGCAGTGGAATTTTTTGCTACTGATCTAAACACACACACAACCGAGTCCATTCTTAACAATAGCATTATTAATCCCAATATTTAAGGTACAAGAAAAAATATATATTTAAAAGGTATCAGGGGGCGTCCGGGTTTGAACCGAAGACCTCTCGATCTGCAGTCGAATGCTCAACCACTGAGCTATACCACCACAAAACTGGGACAATTTAATACAATACCATTATTGCTCCCATGAGTTCAGATAGAAGAAGAGAAAAATAATTTTTAAGAAAATAGAGGGCATCCGTATTTCCAAAGGGGGCCTCTCGATCTGCAGTGGAATTTTTGACAACTGATTTAAACACACACACAACCGAGTCCATTCTTAACAATAGCATTATTAATCCCAATATTTGAGGTATAAGAAAAAATATTTTTTTAAAAGATAATAGGGGGCATCCGGGTTTGAACCGAAGACCTCTCGATCTGCAGTCGAAGGCTCTACCACTGAGCTATACCCCCACAAAACCTTGACAATTTAATACAATACCATTATTGCTCCCATGAGTTCAGATATAAGAAGAGAAAAATAATTTTTAAGAAAATAGAGGGCATCCGTATTTCCAACGGGGGCCTCTCGATCTGCAGTGGAATTTTTGGCAACTGATCTAAACACACACACAACAGAGTTCATTCTTAACAATAGCATTATTAATCCCAATATTTGAGGTATAAGAAAAAATATTTTTTGTAAAGATAATAGGGGGCATCCGGGTTTGAACCGGAGACCTCTCGATCTGCAGTCGAATGCTCTACCACTGAGCTATACCCCCCCCCCAAAATTGTGACACTTCAATTCAATATTATTATTGCTCCCATGAGTTCAGATATAAGAAAAGACAAATCATTTAAAAGAAAATAGAAGGCATCCGGATTTCCAACGGTGACCTCTAGATCTGTAGTTGATTGCTTTACCACTGATCTACACTCCCACACAACAGTAGCCGACCAAACGGTATAGTGGTTAGCGTGCTGGCTTCTAGACCGCGAGGTTGCGGGTTCGAGTCCCGTGTTTGGCATGGGTGTTTGTAAATGTATGTTGGCTTGTCTAATGACGAATGTTTCGGCGCATTATAGCCCTCGTGTTGCTGACGGTGCAAGATAATCTGAAAACAACCAACCAACCCACACAACAGTGTCCATTCAAAACAATACCATTATCGTTACAAAAATTCAGATACAAGGAAAAAAATCTTTTAAAAGATAAAAGTGGCTTCCGGGTTTAAACCGGAGACCTCTCGATCAGCAGTCGAATGCTCTACCACTGAGCTATACCCCACAAAACCTTGACAATTTAATACAATACCATTATTGCTCCCATGAGTTCAGATATAAGAAGAGAAAAATAATTTTAAAGGAAATAGAGGGCATCCGTATTTCCAATGGGGGCCTCTCGATCTGCAGTGGAATTTTTGACAACTGATCTAAACACACACACAACAGAGTTCATTCTTAACAATAGCTATATTAATCCCAATATTTGAGGTATAAGAAAAAATATATTTTTAAAAGATAATAGGGGGCATCCGGGTATGAATCGAAGACCTGTCGATCTGCAGTCGAATCCTCTACCACTGAGCTATACCCCCACAAAACTTTGTCACTTCAATTCAATATTATTATTGGCCGACCAAACGGTATAGTGGTTAGCGTGCTAGCCTCTAGACCGCGAGGTTGCGGGTTCGAGTCCCGTGTTGGCATGGGTGTTTGTAAATGTATGTTGGCTTGTCTAATGATGAATGTTTCGGCGCATTATAGCCCTCGTGTTGCTGACGGCGCCAGATAATCTGAATACAACCAACCAACCAATATTATTATTGCTCCCATGAGTTCAGATATAAGAAAAGAAAAATCATTTAAAAGAAAATAGAGGGCATCCGGATTTCCAACGGTGACCTCTCGATCTGTAGTTGATTGCTTTACCACTGATCTACACTTCCACACAACAGTCTCCATTCAAAACAATACCATTATCACTCCAAAAATTCAGATATAAAGAAAACATTCTTTTAAAAGATAAAAAGGGCATGCGAGTTTGAACCGGTGAACTCTCGATCTGCAGTCGAATGCTCTACCACTGAGCTATACCCCACTCAACTGCGACAATTCATTACAATACCATTATTGCTCCCATGAGTTCAGATATAGGAAGAGAAAAATCATTTTAAAGAAAATAGAGGGCATCCGTATTTCCAAAGGGGGCCTCTCGATCTGCAGTGGAATTTTTGGCAACTGATCTAAACACATATACACAACAGAGTTTATTCTTAACAATAGCATTATTAATCCCAATATTTGAGATATAAGAAAAAATATATTTTTTAAAGATAATAGGGGGCATCCGGGTTTGAACCGGAGACCTCTCGATCTGCAGTCGAATGCTCTACCACTGAGCTATACCCCCACAAAACAGTGACATTTCAATTCAATATTATATTTGCTCCCATGAGTTCAGATATTAGAAGAGAAAAATCATTTTAAAGAAAATAGCGGGCATCCGTATTGCCAACGGGGGCCTCTCGATCTGCAGTGGAATTTTTTGCAACTGATCTTAACACACACACAACAGAGTTCATTCTTAACAATAGCTATATTAATCTCAATATTTGAGGTATAAGAAAAAATATATTTTTAACAGATAATAGGGGGCATCCGGGTTTGAACCGAAGACCTCTCGATCTGCAGTCGAATGCTCTACCACTGAGCTATACCCCCACAAAACTGTGACATTTCAATTCAATATTATATTTGCTCCCATGAGTTCAGATATTAGAAGAGAAAAATCATTTTAAAGAAAATAGCGGGCATCCGTATTGCCAACGGGGGCCTCTCGATCTGCAGTGGAATTTTTTGCTACTGATCTAAACACACACACAACAGAGTCCATTCTTAACAATAACATTATTAATCCCAATATTTAAGGTATAAGAAAAAATATATATTTAAAACATAATAGGGGGCATCCGGGTTTGAACCGGAGACCTCTCGATCTGCAGTCGAATGCTCTACCACTGAGCTATACCCCCACACAACTGCGACAATTCATTACAATACCATTATTGCTCCCATGAGTTCAGATATATGAAGAGAAAAATCATTTTAAAGAAAATAGAGGGCATCCGTATTTCCAACGGGGGCCTCTCGATCTGCAGTGGAATTTTTTGCTACTGATCTAAACACACACACAACAGAGTCCATTCTTAACAATAGCATTATTAATCCCAATATTTAAGGTATAAGAAAAAATATATATTTAAAAGATGATAGGGGGCATCCGGGTTTGAACCGGAGACCTCTCGATCTGCAGTCGAATGCTCTACCACTGAGTTATACCCCCACAAAACTGGGACAATTTAATACAATACCATTATTGCTCCCATGAGTTCAGATATAAGAAGAGAAAAATAATTTTTAAGAAAATAGAGGGCATCCGTATTTCCAAAGGGGGCCTCTCGATCTGCAGTGGAATTTTTGACAACTGATATAAACACATATACACAACAGAGTTTATTCTTAACAATAGCATTATTAATCCCAATATTTGAGGTATAAGAAAAAATATATTTTTTAAAGATAATACGGGGCATCCGGGTTTGAACCGGAGACCTCTCGATCTGCAATCGAATGCTCTACCACTGAGCTATACCCCCACAAAACAGTGACATTTCAATTCAATATTATATTTGCTCCCATGAGTTCAGATATTAGAAGAGAAAAATCATTTTAAAGAAAATAGAGGGCATCCGTATTGCCAACGGGGGCCTCTCGATCTGCAGTGGAATTTTTTGCAACTGATCTAAACACACACACAACAGGGTCCATTCTTAACAATAGAATTATTAATCCCAATATTTACGGTATAAGAAAAAACATATATTTAAAAGATAACAGGGGGCATCCGGGTTTGAACCGAAGACCTCTCGATCTGCAGTCGAATGCTCTACCACTGAGCTATACCCCCACAAAACAGTGACATTTCAATTCAATATTATATTTGCTCCCATGAGTTCAGATATTAGAAGAGAAAAATCATTTTAAAGAAAATAGCGGGCATCCGTATTGCCAACGGGGGCCTCTCGATCTGCAGTGGAATTTTTTGCAACTGATCTTAACACACACACAACAGAGTTCATTCTTAACAATAGCTATATTAATCTCAATATTTGAGGTATAAGAAAAAATATATTTTTAACAGATAATAGGGGGCATCCGGGTTTGAACCGAAGACCTCTCGATCTGCAGTCGAATGCTCTACCACTGAGCTATACCCCCACAAAACTGTGACATTTCAATTCAATATTATATTTGCTCCCATGAGTTCAGATATTAGAAGAGAAAAATCATTTTAAAGAAAATAGCGGGCATCCGTATTGCCAACGGGGGCCTCTCGATCTGCAGTGGAATTTTTTGCTACTGATCTAAACACACACACAACAGAGTCCATTCTTAACAATAACATTATTAATCCCAATATTTAAGGTATAAGAAAAAATATATATTTAAAACATAATAGGGGGCATCCGGGTTTGAACCGGAGACCTCTCGATCTGCAGTCGAATGCTCTACCACTGAGCTATACCCCCACACAACTGCGACAATTCATTACAATACCATTATTGCTCCCATGAGTTCAGATATATGAAGAGAAAAATCATTTTAAAGAAAATAGAGGGCATCCGTATTTCCAACGGGGGCCTCTCGATCTGCAGTGGAATTTTTTGCTACTGATCTAAACACACACACAACAGAGTCCATTCTTAACAATAGCATTATTAATCCCAATATTTAAGGTATAAGAAAAAATATATATTTAAAAGATGATAGGGGGCATCCGGGTTTGAACCGGAGACCTCTCGATCTGCAGTCGAATGCTCTACCACTGAGTTATACCCCCACAAAACTGGGACAATTTAATACAATACCATTATTGCTCCCATGAGTTCAGATATAAGAAGAGAAAAATAATTTTTAAGAAAATAGAGGGCATCCGTATTTCCAAAGGGGGCCTCTCGATCTGCAGTGGAATTTTTGACAACTGATATAAACACATATACACAACAGAGTTTATTCTTAACAATAGCATTATTAATCCCAATATTTGAGGTATAAGAAAAAATATATTTTTTAAAGATAATAGGGGGCATCCGGGTTTGAACCGGAGACCTCTCGATCTGCAATCGAATGCTCTACCACTGAGCTATACCCCCACAAAACAGTGACATTTCAATTCAATATTATATTTGCTCCCATGAGTTCAGATATTAGAAGAGAAAAATCATTTTAAAGAAAATAGAGGGCATCCGTATTGCCAACGGGGGCCTCTCGATCTGCAGTGGAATTTTTTGCAACTGATCTAAACACACACACAACAGGGTCCATTCTTAACAATAGAATTATTAATCCCAATATTTACGGTATAAGAAAAAATATATATTTAAAAGATAACAGGGGGCATCCGGATTTGAACCGAAGACCTCTCGATCTGCAGTCGAATGCTCTACCACTGAGCTATACCCCCACAAAACTGTGACATTTCAATTCAATATTATATTTGCTCCCATGAGTTCAGATATTAGAAGTGAAAAATCATTTTAAAGAAAAAAGCGGGCATCCGTATTGCCAACGGGGGCCTCTCGATCTGCAGTGGAATTTTTTGCAACTGATCTTAACACACACACAACAGAGTTCATTCTTAACAATAGCTATATTAATCTCAATATTTGAGGTATAAGAAAAAATATATTTTTAAAAGATAATAGGGGGCATCCGGGTATGAATCGAAGACCAGTCGATCTGCAGTCGAATGCTCTACCACTGAGCTATACCCCCACAAAACTGTGTCAGTTCAATTCAATATTATTATTGCTCCCATGAGTTCAGATATAAGAAAAGAAAAATCATTTAAAAGAAAATAGAGGGCATCCGGATTTCCAACGGTGACCTCTCGATGTGTAGTTGATTGTTTTACCACTGATCTACACTTCCACACAACAGTGTCCATTCAAAACAATACCATTATCACTCCAAAAATTCAGATATAAAGAAAACATTCTTTTAAAAGATAAAAAGGGCATCCGAGTTTGAACCGGTGAACTCTCGATCTGCAGTCGAATGCTCTACCACTGAGCTATACCCCACTCAACTGCGACAATTCATTACAATACCATTATTGCTCCCATGAGTTCAGATATAGGAAGAGAAAAATCATTTTAAAGAAAATAGAGGGCATCCGTATTTCCAAAGGGGGCCTCTTGATCTGCAGTGGAATTTTTGGCAACTGATCTAAACACATATACACAACAGAGTTTATTCTTAACAATAGCATTATTAATCCCAATATTTGAGGTATAAGAAAAAATATATTTTTTAAAGATAATAGGGGGCATCCGGGTTTGAACCGGAGACCTCTCGATCTGCAGTCGTATGCTCTACCACTGAGCTATACCCCCACAAAACAGTGACATTTCAATTCAATATTATATTTGCTCCCATGAGTTCAGATATTAGAAGAGAAAAATCATTTTAAAGAAAATAGAGGGCATCCGTATTGCCAACGGGGGCCTCTCGATCTGCAGTGGAATTTTTGGCAACTGATCTAAACACACACACAACAGAGTTCATTCTTAACAATAGCATTATTAATCCCAATATTTGAGGTATAAGAAAAAATATTTTTTTTAAAGATAATAGGGGGCATCCGAGTTTGAACCGGAGACCTCTCGATCTGCAGTCGAATGCTCTACCACTGAGCTATACCCCCCCCCCCAAAAAAAAAACTGTGACACTTCAATTCAATATTATTATTGCTCCCATGAGTTCAGATATAAGAAAAGACAAATCATTTAAAAGAAAATAGAAGGCATCCGGATTTCCAACGGTGACCTCTAGATCTGTAGTTGATTGCTTTACCACTGATCTACACTCCCACACAACAGTAGCCGACCAAACGGTATAGTGGTTAGCGTGCTGGCTTCTAGACCGCGAGGTTGCGGGTTCGAGTCCCGTGTTTGGCATGGGTGTTTGTAAATGTATGTTGGCTTGTCTAATGACGAATGTTTCGGCGCATTATAGCCCTCGTGTTGCTGACGGTGCAAGATAATCTGAAAACAACCAACCCACACAACAGTGTCCATTCAAAACAATACCATTATCGTTACAAAAATTCAGATACAAGGAAAAAAATCTTTTAAAAGATAAAAGTGGCATCCGGGGTTAAACCGGAGACCTCTCGATCAGCAGTCGAATGCTCTACCACTGAGCTATACCCCACAAAACCTTGACAATTTAATACAATACCATTATTGCTCCCATGAGTTCAGATTAAAGAAGAGAAAAATAATTTTAAAGAAAATAGAGGGCATCCGTATTTCCAATGGGGGCCTCTCGATCTGCAGTGGAATTTTTGACAACTGATCTAAACACACACACAACAGAGTTCATTCTTAACAATAGCTATATTAATCCCAATATTTGAGGTATAAGAAAAAATATATTTTTAAAAGATAATAGGGGGCATCCGGGTATGAATCGAAGACCTGTCGATCTGCAGTCGAATCCTCTACCACTGAGCTATACCCCCACAAAACTTTGTCACTTCAATTCAATATTATTATTGCTCCCATGAGTTCAGATATAAGAAAAGAAAAATCATTTAAAAGAAAATAGAGGGCATCCGGATTTCCAACGGTGACCTCTCGATCTGTAGTTGATTGCTTTACCACTGATCTACACTTCCACACAACAGTCTCCATTCAAAACAATACCATTATCACTCCGAAAATTCAGATATAAAGAAAAAATTCTTTTAAAAGATAAAAGGGGCATCCGAGTTTGAACCAGAGAACTCTCGATCTGCAGTCGAATGCTCTACCATTGAGCTATACCCGCACACAACTGCGACAATTCATTACAATACCATTATTGCTCCCATGAGTTCAGATATAGGAAGAGAAAAATCATTTTAAAGAAAAAAGAGGACATCCGTATTTCCAAAGGGGGCCTCTCGATCTGCAGTGGAATTTTTTGCTACTGATCTAAACACACACACAACAGAGTCCATTCTTAACAATAACATTATTAATCCCAATATTTAAGGTATAAGAAAAAATATATATTTAAAACATAATAGGTGGCATCCGGGTTTGAACCGGAGACCTCTCGATCTGCAGTCGAATGCTCTACCACTGAGCTATACCCCCACACAACTGCGACAATTCATTACAATACCATTATTGCTCCCATGAGTTCGGATATACTAAGAGAAAAATCATTTTAAAGAAAATAGAGGGCATCCGTATTTCCAACGGGGGCCTCTCGATCTGCAGTGGAATTTTTTGCTACTGATCTAAACACACACACAACAGAGTCCATTCTTAACAATAGCATTATTAATCCCAATATTTAAGGTACAAGAAAAAATATATATTTAAAAGGTAAGAGGGGGCATCCGGGTTAGAACCGAAGACCTCTCGATCTGCAGTCGAATGCTCAACCACTGAGCTATACCACCACAAAACTATGACAATTTAATACAATACCATTATTGCTCCCATGAGTTCAGATATAAGAAGAGAAAATCATTTTAAAAAAATAGAGGGCATCCGTATTGCCAACGGGGGCTTCCCGATCTGCAGTGGAATTTTTTGCAACTGATCTAAACACACACACAACAGAGTTCATTCTTAACAATAGCATTATTAATCCCAATATTCGAGGTATAAGAAAAAATTTATTTTTTAAAGATAATAGGGGGCATCCGGGTTTGAACCGGAGACCTCTCGATCTGCAGTCAAATGCTCTACCACTGAGCTATACCCCCACAAAACTGTGACATTTCAATTCAATATTATATTTGCTCCCATGAGTTCAGATATTAGAAGAGAAAAATAATTTTAAAGAAAATAGAGGGCATCCGTATTTCCAATGGGGGCCTCTCGATCTGCAGTGGAATTTTTTGCTACTGTACTAAACACACACACAACCGAGTCCATTCTTAACAATAGCATTATTAATCCCAATATTTAAGGTACAAGAAAAAATATATACTTAAAAGGTAACAGGGGGCATCCGGGTTTGAACCGAAGACCTCTCGATCTGCAGTCGAATGCTCAACCACTGAGCTATACCACCACAAAACTATGACAATTTAATACAATACCATTATTGCTCCCATGAGTTCAGATATAAGAAGAGAAAAATAATTTTTAAGAAAATAGAGGGCATCCGTATTTCCAATGGGGGCCTCTCGATCTGCAGTGGAATTTTTGACAACTGATCTAAACACACACACAACCGAGTCCATTCTTAACAATAGCATTATTAATCCCAATATTTGAGGTATAAGAAAAAATATATTTTTAAAAGATAATAGGGGGCATCCGGGTTTGAACCGAAGACCTCTCGATCTGCAGTCGAATGCTCTACCACTGAGCTATACCCCACCTAAAATTGTGACACTTCAATTCAATATTATTATTGCTCCCATGAGTTCAGATATAAGAAAAGACAAATCATTTAAAAGAAAATAGAGGGCATCCGGATTTCCAACGGTGACCTCTCGATCTGTAGTTGATTGCTTTACCACTGATCTACACTCCCACACAACAGTGTCCATTCAAAACAATACCATTATCGTTACAAAAATTCAGATACAAGGAAAAAAATCTTTGTAAAGATAAAAGTGGCATCATGGTTTGAACCGGAGACCTCTCGATTAGCAGTCGAATGCTCTACCACTGAGCTATACCCCCACAAAACCTTGACAATTTAATACAATACCATTATTGCTCCCATGATTTCAGATATAAGAAGAGAAAAATAATTTTTAAGAAAATAGAGGGCATCCGTATTTCCAACGGGGGCCTCTCGATCTGCAGTGGAATTTTTGGCAACTGATCTAAACACACACACAACAGAGTTCATTCTTAACAATAGCTATATTAATCCCAATATTTGAGGTATAAGAAAAAATATATTTTTAAAAGATAATAGGGGGCATCCGGGTATGAATCGAAGACCTGTCGATCTGCAGTCGAATGCTCTACCACTGAGCTATACCCCCACAAAACTGTGACATTTCAATTCAATATTATATTTGCTCCCATGAGTTCAGATATAAGAAAAGAAAAATCATTTAAAAGAAAATAGAGGGCATCCGGATTTCCAACGGTTACCTCTCGATCTGTAGTTGATTGCTTTACAACTGATCTACACTCCCACACAACAGTGTCCATTAAAAAAAATACCATTATCACTCCAAAAATTAAGATATAAGGAAAACAATCTTTTAAAAGATAAAAGGGGCATCCGAGTTTGAACCGGAGAACTCTCGATCTGCAGTCGAAAGCTCTACCACTGAGCTATACCCCCACACAACTGCGACAATTCATTACAATACCATTATTGCTCCCATGAGTTCGGATATACGAAGAGAAAAATCATTTTAAAGAAAATAGAGGGCATCCGTATTTCCAACGGGGGCCTCTCGATCTGCAGTGGAATTTTTTGCTACTGATCTAAACACACACACAACAGAGTCCATTCTTAACAATAGCATTATTAATCCCATTATTTAAGGTACAAGAAAAAATATATATTTAAAAGGTAATAGGGGGCATCCGGGTTTGAACCGGAGACCTCTCGATCAGCAGTCGAATGCTTAGCCACTGAGCTATACCACCACAAAACTGGGACAATTTAATACAATACCATTATTCCTCCCATGAGTTCAGATATAAGAAGAGAAAAATAATTTTTAAGAAAATAGAGGGCATCCGTATTTCCAAAGGGGGCTTCTTGATCTTCAGTGGAAATTTTGACAACTGATCTAAACACACACACAACAGAGTTCATTCTTAACAATAGCATTATTAATCCCAATATTTGAGGTATAAGAAAAAATATATTTTTTAAAGATAATAGGGGACATCCGGGTTTGAACCTGAGACCTCTCGATCTGCAGTCGAATGCTCTACCACTGAGCTATACCCCAACAAAACTGTGACATTTCAATTCAATATTATATTTGCTCCCATGAGTTCAGATATTAGAAGAGAAAAATCATTTTAAAAAAATAGAGGGCATCCGTATTGCCAACGGGGGCTTCTCGTTCTGCAGTGGAATTTTTTGACAACTGATCTAAACACACACACAACCGAGTCCATTCTTAACAATAGCATTATTAATCCCAATATTTGAGGTATAAGAAAAAATATATTTTTAAAAGATAATAGGGGGCATCCGGGTTTGAACCGAAGATCTCTCGATCTGCAGTCGAATGCTCTACCACTGAGCTATACCCCCCCCCCCCTAAAATTGTGACACTTCAATTCAATATTATTATTGCTCCCATGAGTTCAGATATAAGAAAAGACAAATCATTTAAAAGAAAATAGAAGGCATCCGGATTTCCGACGGTGACCTCTAGATCTGTAGTTGATTGCTTTACCACTGATCTACACTCCCACACAACAGTGGCCGACCAAACGGTATAGTGGTTAGCGTGCTGGCTTCTAGACCGCGAGGTTGCGGGTTCGAGTCCCGTGTTTGGCATGGGTGTTTGTAAATGTATGTTGGCTTGTCTAATGACGAATGTTTCGGCGCATTATAGCCCTCGTGTTGCTGACGGTGCAAGATAATCTGAAAACAACCAACCAACCCACACAACAGAGTTCATTCTTAACAATAGCATTATTAATCCCAATATTTACGGTATAAGAAAAAATATATATTTAAAAGATAACAGGGGGCATCCGGGTTTGAACCGAAGACCTCTCGATCTGCAGTCGAATGCTCTACCACTGAGCTATACCCCCACAAAACTGTGACATTTCAATTCAATATTATATTTGCTCCCATGAGTTCAGATATTAGAAGAGAAAAATCATTTTAAAGAAAATAGCGGGCATCCGTATTGCCAACGGGGGCCTCTCGATCTGCAGTGGAATATTTGGCAACTGATCTAAACACACACACAACAGAGTTCATTCTTAATAATAGCATTATTAATCCCAATATTTGAGGTATAAGAAAAAATATATTTTTAAAGATAATAGGGGGCATCCGGGTTTGAACCGGAGACCTCTCGATCTGCAGTCGAATGCTCTACCACTGAGCTATACCCCCCCCCCCAAAAAAAAAACTATGACACTTCAATTCAATATTAATATTGCTCCCATGAGTTCAGATATAAGAAAAGACAAGTCATTTAAAAGAAAATAGAGGGCATCCGGATTTCCAACGGTGACCTCTCGATCTGTAGTTGATTGCTTTACCACTGATCTAAACTCCCACACAACAGTGTCCATTCAAAACAATACCATTATCGTTACAAAAATTCAGATACAAGGAAAAAAAATTTTAAAAGATAAAAAAGTGGCATCCGGGTTTGAACCGGAGACCTCTCGATCAGCAGTCGAATGCTCTACCACTGAGCTATACTCCCACAAAACCTTGACAATTTAATACAATACCATTATTGCTCCCATGAGTTCAGATATAAGAAGAGAAAAATAATTTTAAAGAAAATAGAGGGCATCCGTATTTCCAATGGGGGCCTCTCGATCTGCATTGGAATATTTTGCTACTGATCTAAACACACACACAACAGAGTCCAATCTTAACAATAGCATTATTAATCCCAATATTTGAGGTATAAGAAAAAATATATTTTTTAAAGATAATAGGGGGCATCCGGGTTTGAACCGGAGACCTCTCGATCTGCAGTCGAATGCTCTACCACTGAGCTATACCCCCCCCCCCAAAACTGTGACACTTCAATTCAATATTATTATTGCTCCCATGAGTTCAGATATAAGAAAAGACAAATCATTTCAAAGAAAATAGAGGGCATCCGGATTTCCAACGGTTACCTCTAGATCTGTAGTTGATTGCTTTACCACTGATCTACACTCCCACACAACAGTGGCCGACCAAACGGCATAGTGGTTAGCGTGCTGGCTTCTAGACCGCGTTGATGCGGGTTCGAGTCCCGTGTTTGGCATGGGTGTTTGTAAATGTATGTTGGCTTGTTTAATGACGAATGTTTCGGCGCATTATAGCCCTCGTGTTGCTGACGGTGCCAGATAATCTGAAAACAACCAACCAACCCACACAACAGTGTCCATTCAAAACAATACCATTATCGTTACAAAAATTCAGATACAAGGAAAAAAATCTTTTAAAAGATAAAAGTGGCATCCGGGTTTAAACTGGAGACCTCTCGATCAGCAGTCGAATGCTCTACCACTGAGCTATACCCCCATAAAACCTTGACAATTTAATACAATACCATTATTGCTCACATGAGTTCAGATATAAGAAGAGAAAAATAATTTTAAAGAAAATAGAGGGCATCCGTATTTCCAATGGGGGCCTCTCGATCTGCAGTGGAATTTTTGACAACTGATCTAAACACACACACAACAGAGTTCATTCTTTACAATAGCATTATTAATCCCAATATTTGAGGTATAAGAAAAAATATATTTTTTAAAGATAATAGGGGGCATCCGGGTTTGAACCATAGACCTCTCGATCTGCAGTCGAATGCTCTACCACTGAGCTCTACCCCCACGAAACTGTAACATTTCAATTCAATATTATATTTGCTCCCATGAGTTCAGATATTAGAAGAGAAAAATCATTTTAAAGAAAATAGAGGGCATCCGTATTGCCAACGGGGGCCTCTCGATCTGCAGTGGAATTTTTTGCAACTGATCTAAACACACACACAACAGGGTCCATTATAACAATAGAATTATTAATCCCAATATTTAAGGTATAAGAAAAAATATATATTTAAAAGATAACAGGGGGCATCCGGGTTTGAACCGAAGACCTCTCGATCTGCAGTCGAATGCTCTACCACTGAGCTATACCCCCACAAAACTGGGACTTTTCAATTCTATATTATATTTGCTCCCATGAGTTCAGATATTAGAAGAGAAAAATCATTTTAAAGAAAATAGAGGGCATCCGTATTGCCAACGGGGGCCTCTCGATCTGCAGTGGAATTTTTTGCAACTGATCTAAACACACACACAACAGAGTTCATTCTTAACAATAGCTATATTAATCCCAATATTTGAGGTATAAGAAAAAATATATTTTTAAAAGATAATAGGGGGCATCCGGGTATGAATCGAAGACCTGTCGATCTGCAGTCGAATGCTCTACCACTGAGCTATACCCCCACAAAACTTTGTCACTTCAATTCAATATTATTATTGCTCCCATGAGTTCAGATATAAGAAAAGAAAAATCATTTAAAAGAAAATAGAGGGCATCCGGATTTCCAACGGTGACCTCTCGATCTGTAGTTGATTGCTTTACCACTGATCTACACTTCCACACAACAGTCTCCATTCAAAACAATACCATAATCACTCCAAAAATTCAGATATAAAGAAAAAATTCTTTTAAAAGATAAAAGGGGCATCCGAGTTTGAACCAGAGAACTCTCGATCTGCAGTCGAATGCTCTACCATTGAGCTATACAAGCACACAACTGCGACAATTCATTACAATACCATTATTGCTCCCATGAGTTCAGATATAGGAAGAGAAAAATCATTTTAAAGAAAATAGAGGACATCCGTATTTCAAAAGGGGGCCTCTCGATCTGCAGTGGAATTTTTTGCTACTGATCTAAACACACACACAACAGAGTCCATTCTTAACAATAACATTCTTAATCCCAATATTTAAGGTATAAGAAAAAATATATATTTAAAAGATAATAGGGGGCATCCGGGTTTGAACCGGAGACCTCTCGATCTGCAGTCGAATGCTCTACCACTGAGCTATACCACCACAAAACTGTGACAATTTAATACAATACCATTATTGCTCCCCTGAGTTCAGATATAAGAAGAGAAAAATAATTTTTAAGAAAATAGAGGGCATCCGTATTTCCAAAGGGGGCCTCTCGATCTGCAGTGGAATTTTTTGCTACTGATCTAAACACACACACAACAGAGTCCATTCTTAACAATAACATTATTAATCCCAATATTTAAGGTATAAGAAAAAATATATATTTAAAACATAATAGGGGGCATCCGGGTTTGAACCGGAGACCTCTCGATCTGCAGTCGAATGCTCTACGACTGAGCTATACCCCCACAAAACTGTGACTTTTCAATTCAATATTATATTTGCTCCCATGAGTTCAGATATTAGAAGAGAAAAATCATTTTAAAGAAAATAGAGGGCATCCGTATTGCCAACGGTGGCCTCTCGATCTGCAGTGGAATTTTTTGCAACTGATCTAAACACACACACAACAGAGTTCATTCTTAACAATAGCTATATTAATCCCAATATTTGAGGTATAAGAAAAAATATATTTTTATTAGATAATAGGGGGCATCCGGGTATGAATCGAAGACCTGTCGATCTGCAGTCGAATGCTCTACCACTGAGCTATACCCCCACAAAACTGTGACTTTTCAATTCAATATTATATTTGCTCCCATGAGTTCAGATATTAGAAGAGAAAAATCATTTTAAAGAAAATAGAGGGCATCCGTATTGCCAACGGGGGCCTCTCGATCTGCAGTGGAATTTTTTGCAACTGATCTAAACACACACACAACAGAGTTCATTCTTAACAATAGCTATATTAATCCCAATATTTGAGGTATAAGAAAAAATATATTTTTAAAAGATAATAGGGGGCATCCGGGTATGAATCGAAGACCTGTCGATCTGCAGTCGAATGCTCTACCACTGAGCTATACCACCACAAAACT
The DNA here is from genome assembly GCA_963978545.1 of Linyphia triangularis. NCBI lineage: Eukaryota > Metazoa > Arthropoda > Arachnida > Araneae > Linyphiidae > Linyphia > Linyphia triangularis. Next base: position 37,405,430 of record OZ021730.1, read on the forward strand.
GTGACAATTTAATACAATACCATTATTGCTCCCAAGAGTTCAGATATAAGAAGAGAAAAATAATTTTTAAGAAAATAGAGGGCATCCGTATTTCCAATGGGGGCCTCTGGATCTGCAGTGGAATATTTTGCTACTGATCTAAACACACACACAACAGAGTCCATTCTTAACAATAGCATTATTAATCCCAATATTTAAGGTATAAGAAAAAATATATATTTAAAACATAATAGAGGGCATCCGGGTTTGAAACCGGAGACCTCTCGATCCGCAGTCGAATGCTCTACCACTGAGCTATTCCCCCACAAAACTGGGACAATTTAATACAATACCATTATTGCTCCCATGAGTTCAGATATAAGAAGAGAAAAATAATTTTAAAGAAAATAGAGGGCATCCGTATTTCCAAAGGGGGCCTCTCGATCTGCAGTGGAAATTTTGACAACTGATCTAAACACACACACAACAGAGTTCATTCTTAACAATAGCTATATTAATCCCAATATTTGAGGTATAAGAAAAAATATATTTTTAAAAGATAATAGGGGGCATCCGGGTATGAATCGAAGACCTGTCGATCTGCAGTCGAATGCTCTACCACTGAGCTATACCCCCACAAAACTTTGTCACTTCAATTCAATATTATTATTGCTCCAATGAGTTCAGATATAAGAAAAGAAAAATCATTTAAAAGAAAATAGAGGGCATCCGGATTTCCAACGGTGACCTCTCGATCTGTAGTTTATTGCTTTACGACTGATCTACACTTCCACACAACAGTCTCCATTCAAAACAATACCATTATCACTCCAAAAATTCAGATATAAAGAAAAAATTCTTTTAAAAGATAAAAGGGGCATCCGAGTTTGAACCAGAGAACTCTCGATCTACAGTCGAATGCTCTACCATTGAGCTATACCCGCACACAACTGCGACAATTCATTACAATACGATTATTGCTCCCATGAGTTCAGATATAGGAAGAGAAAAATCATTTTAAAGAAAATAGAGGACATCCGTATTTCCAAAGGGGGCCTCTTGATCTGCAGTGGAATTTTTTGCTACTGATCTAAACACACACACAACAGAGTCCATTCTTAACAATAACATTATTAATCCCAATATTTAAGGTATAAGAAAAAATATATATTTAAAACATAATAGGGGGCATCCGGGTTTGAACCGGAGACCTCTCGATCTGCAGTCGAATGCTCTACCACTGAGCTATACCCCCACAAAACTGTGACTTTTCAATTCAATATTATATTTGCTCCCATGAGTTCAGATATTAGAAGAGAAAAATCATTTAAAAGAAAATAGAGGGCATCTGTATTGCCAACGGGGGCCTCTCGATCTGCAGTGGAATTTTTTGCAACTGATCTAAACACACAACAGAGTTCATTCTTAACAATAGCTATATTAATCCCAATATTTGAGGTATAAGAAAAAATATATATTTAAAAGATAACAGGGGGCATCCGGGTTTGAACCGAAGACCTCTCGATCTGCAGTCGAATGCTCTACCACTGAGCTATACCCCCACAAAACTGTGACTTTTCAATTCAATATTATATTTGCTCCCATGAGTTCAGATATTAGAAGAGAAAAATCATTTTAAAGAAAAAAGAGGGCATCCGTATTGCCAACGGGGGCCTCTCGATCTGCAGTGGAATTTTTTGCAACTGATCTAAACACACACACAACAGAGTTCATTCTTAACAATAGCTATATTAATCCCAATATTTGAGGTATAAGAAAAAATATATTTTTAAAAGATAATATAGGGCATCCGGGTATGATTCGAAGACCTGTCGATCTGCAGTCGAATGCTCTACCACTGAGCTATACCCCCACAAAACTGTGTCACTTCAATTCAATATTATTATTGCTCCCATGAGTTCAGATATAATTAAAGAAAAATCATTTAAAAGAAAATAGAGGGCATCCGGATTTCCAACGGTGACCTCTCGATCTGTAGTTGATTGCTTTACCACTGATCTACACTTCCACACAACAGTCTCCATTCAAAACAATACCATTATCACTCCAAAAATTCAGACATAAAGAAAAAATTCTTTTAAAAGATAAAAGGGGCATCCGAGTTTGAACCAGAGAACTCTCGATCTGCAGTCGAATACTCTACCATTGAGCTATACCCCCACACAACTGCGACAATTCATTGCAATACCATTATTGCTCCCATGAGTTCAAATATAGGAAGAGAAAAATCATTTTAAAGAAAATAGAGGGCATCCGTATTTCCAAAGGGGGCCTCTCGATCTGCAGTGGAATTTTTTGCTACTGATATAAACACACACACAACAGAGTCCATTCTTAACAATAGCATTATTAATCCCAATATTTAAGGTATAAGAAAAAAAAAATTTTTAAAAGATAATAGCGGGCATCTAGGTTTGAACCGGAGACCTCTCGATCTGCAGTCGAATGCTCTACCACTGAGCTATACCCCCCCCCCCCCCGAAACTGTGACACTTCAATTAAATATTATTATTGCTAAAATGAGTTCAGATATAAGAAAAGACAAATCATTTAAAAGAAAATAGAGGGCATCCGGATTTCCAACGGTGACCTCTCGATCTGTAGTTGATTGCTTTACCACTGATCTACACTCCCACACAACAGTGTCCATTCAAAACAATACCATTATCGTTACCAAAATTCAGATACAAGGAAAAAAATCTTTTAAAAGATAAAAGCGGTATCCGGGTTTGAACAGGAGACCTCTCGATCAGCAGTCGAATGCTCTACCACTGAGCTATACCCCCACAAAACCTTGACAATTTAATACAATACCATTATTGCTCCCATGAGTTCAGATATAAGAAGAGAAAAATAATTTTTAAGAAAATAGAGGGCATCCGTATTTCCAATGGGGGCCTCTCGATCTGCAGTGGAATTTTTTGCTACTGATCTAAACACACACACAACAGAGTCCATTCTTAACAATAGCATTATTAATCCCAATATTTAAGGTACAAGAAAAAATATATATTTAAAACATAATAGAGGGCATCCGGGTTTGAAACCGGAGACCTCTCGATCCGCAGTCGAATGCTCTACCACTGAGCTATTCCCCCACAAAACTGGGACAATTTAATACAATACCATTATTGCTCCCATGAGTTCAGATATAAGAAGAGAAAAATAATTTTAAAGAAAATAGAGGGCATCCGTATTTCCAAAGGGGGCCTCTCGATCTGCAGTGGAAATTTTGACAACTGATCTAAACACACACACAACAGAGTTCATTCTTAACAATAGCTATATTAATCCCAATATTTGAGGTATAAGAAAAAATATATTTTTAAAAGATAATAGGGGGCATCCGGGTATGAATCGAAGACCTGTCGATCTGCAGTCGAATGCTCTACCACTGAGCTATACCCCCACAAAACTTTGTCACTTCAATTCAATATTATTATTGCTCCAATGAGTTCAGATATAAGAAAAGAAAAATCATTTAAAAGAAAATAGAGGGCATCCGGATTTCCAACGGTGACCTCTCGATCTGTAGTTTATTGCTTTACGACTGATCTACACTTCCACACAACAGTCTCCATTCAAAACAATACCATTATCACTCCAAAAATTCAGATATAAAGAAAAAATTCTTTTAAAAGATAAAAGGGGCATCCGAGTTTGAACCAGAGAACTCTCGATCTACAGTCGAATGCTCTACCATTGAGCTATACCCGCACACAACTGCGACAATTCATTACAATACGATTATTGCTCCCATGAGTTCAGATATAGGAAGAGAAAAATCATTTTAAAGAAAATAGAGGACATCCGTATTTCCAAAGGGGGCCTCTTGATCTGCTGTGGAATTTTTTGCTACTGATCTAAACACACACACAACAGAGTCCATTCTTAACAATAACATTATTAATCCCAATATTTAAGGTATAAGAAAAAATATATATTTAAAACATAATAGGGGGCATCCGGGTTTGAACCGGAGACCTCTCGATCTGCAGTCGAATGCTCTACCACTGAGCTATACCCCCACAAAACTGTGACTTTTCAATTCAATATTATATTTGCTCCCATGAGTTCAGATATTAGAAGAGAAAAATCATTTAAAAGAAAATAGAGGGCATCTGTATTGCCAACGGGGGCCTCTCGATCTGCAGTGGAATTTTTTGCAACTGATCTAAACACACAACAGAGTTCATTCTTAACAATAGCTATATTAATCCCAATATTTGAGGTATAAGAAAAAATATATATTTAAAAGATAACAGGGGGCATCCGGGTTTGAACCGAAGACCTCTCGATCTGCAGTCGAATGCTCTACCACTGAGCTATACCCCCACAAAACTGTGACTTTTCAATTCAATATTATATTTGCTCCCATGAGTTCAGATATTAGAAGAGAAAAATCATTTTAAAGAAAAAAGAGGGCATCCGTATTGCCAACGGGGGCCTCTCGATCTGCAGTGGAATTTTTTGCAACTGATCTAAACACACACACAACAGAGTTCATTCTTAACAATAGCTATATTAATCCCAATATTTGAGGTATAAGAAAAAATATATTTTTAAAAGATAATATAGGGCATCCGGGTATGATTCGAAGACCTGTCGATCTGCAGTCGAATGCTCTACCACTGAGCTATACCCCCACAAAACTGTGTCACTTCAATTCAATATTATTATTGCTCCCATGAGTTCAGATATAATTAAAGAAAAATCATTTAAAAGAAAATAGAGGGCATCCGGATTTCCAACGGTGACCTCTCGATCTGTAGTTGATTGCTTTACCACTGATCTACACTTCCACACAACAGTCTCCATTCAAAACAATACCATTATCACTCCAAAAATTCAGACATAAAGAAAAAATTCTTTTAAAAGATAAAAGGGGCATCCGAGTTTGAACCAGAGAACTCTCGATCTGCAGTCGAATACTCTACCATTGAGCTATACCCCCACACAACTGCGACAATTCATTGCAATACCATTATTGCTCCCATGAGTTCAAATATAGGAAGAGAAAAATCATTTTAAAGAAAATAGAGGGCATCCGTATTTCCAAAGGGGGCCTCTCGATCTGCAGTGGAATTTTTTGCTACTGATATAAACACACACACAACAGAGTCCATTCTTAACAATAGCATTATTAATCCCAATATTTAAGGTATAAGAAAAAAAAAATTTTTAAAAGATAATAGCGGGCATCTAGGTTTGAACCGGAGACCTCTCGATCTGCAGTCGAATGCTCTACCACTGAGCTATACCCCCCCCCCCCCGAAACTGTGACACTTCAATTAAATATTATTATTGCTAAAATGAGTTCAGATATAAGAAAAGACAAATCATTTAAAAGAAAATAGAGGGCATCCGGATTTCCAACGGTGACCTCTCGATCTGTAGTTGATTGCTTTACCACTGATCTACACTCCCACACAACAGTGTCCATTCAAAACAATACCATTATCGTTACCAAAATTCAGATACAAGGAAAAAAATCTTTTAAAAGATAAAAGCGGTATCCGGGTTTGAACAGGAGACCTCTCGATCAGCAGTCGAATGCTCTACCACTGAGCTATACCCCCACAAAACCTTGACAATTTAATACAATACCATTATTGCTCCCATGAGTTCAGATATAAGAAGAGAAAAATAATTTTTAAGAAAATAGAGGGCATCCGTATTTCCAATGGGGGCCTCTCGATCTGCAGTGGAATTTTTTGCTACTGATCTAAACACACACACAACAGAGTCCATTCTTAACAATAGCATTATTAATCCCAATATTTAAGGTACAAGAAAAAATATATATTTAAAAGATAATAGGGGGCATCCAGGTTTGAACCGGAGACCTCTCGATCTGCAGTCGAATGCTCAACCACTGAGCTATACCACCACAAAACTGGGACAATTTAATACAATACCATTATTGCTCCCATGAGTTCAGATATAAGAAGAGAAAAATAATTTTTAAGAAAATAGAGGGCATCCGTATTTCTAAAGGGGGCCTCTCGATCTGCAGTGGAATTTTTGACAACTGATCTAAACGCACACACAACAGAGTTCATTCTTAACAATAGCATTATTAATCCCAATATTTAAGGTATAAGAAAAAATATATATTTAAAAGATAATAGGGGGCATCCGGGTTTGAACCGGAGACCTCTCGATCTGCAGTCGAATGCTCTACCACTGAGCTATACCCCCACAAAACTGGGACAATTTAATACAACACCATTATTGCTCCCATGAGTTCAGATATAAGAAGAGAAAAATAATTTTTAAGAAAATAGAGACGTATTTCCAAAGGGGGCCTCTTGATCTGCAGTGGAATTTTTGACAACTGATCTAAACACACACACAACAGAGTTCATTCTTAACAATAGCATTATTAATCCCAATATTTGAGGTATAAGAAAAAATATATTTTTTAAAGATAATAGGGGGCATCCGGGTTTGAACCTGAGACCTCTCGATCTGCAGTCGAATGCTCTACCACTGAGCTAAACCCCCACAAAACTGTGAATTTTCAATTCAATATTATATTTGCTCCCATGAGTTCAGATATTAGAAGAGAAAAATCATTTAAAAGAAAATAGAGGGCATCCGTATTGCCAACGGGGGACTCTCGATCTGCAGTGGAATTTTTTGCAACTGATCTAAACACACACACAACAGAGTTCATTCTTAACAATAGCTATATTAATAGCAATATTTGAGGTATAAGAAAAAATATATTTTTAAAAGATAATAGGGGGCATCCGGGTATGAATCGAAGACCTGTCGATCTGCAGTCGAATGCTCTACCACTGAGCTATACCCCCACAAAACTTTGTCACTTCAATTCAATATTATTATTGCTCCCATGAGTTCAGATATAAGAAAAGAAAAATCATTTAAAAGAAAATAGAGGGCATCCGGATTTCCAACGGTGACCTCTCGATCTGTAGTTGATTGCTTTACCACTGATCTACACTTCCACACAACAGTCTCCATTCAAAACAATACCATTATCACTCCAAAAATTCAGATATAAGGAATAAATTATTTTAAAAGATAAAAGGGGCATCCGAGTTTGAACCAGAGAACTCTCGATCTGCAGTCGAATGCTCTACCATTGAGCTATACCCGCACACAACTGCGACAATTCATTACAATACCATTATTGCTCCCATGAGTTCAGATATAGGAAGAGAAAAATCATTTTAAAGAAAAAAGAGGACATCCGTATTTCCAAAGTGGGCCTCTCGATCTGCAATGGAATTATTTGCTACTGATCTAAACACACACACAACAGAGTCCATTCTTAACAATAACATTATTAATCCCAATATTTAAGGTATAAGAAAAAATATATATTTAAAGATAATAGGGGGCATCCGGGTTTGAACCGGAGACCTCTCGATCTGCAGTCGAATGCTCTACCACTGAGCTATACCACCACAAAACTATGACAATTTAATACAATACCATTATTGCTCCCATGAGTTCAGATATAAGAAGAGAAAAATAATTTTTAAGAAAATAGAGGGCATCCGTATTTCAAATGGGGGCCTCTGGATCTGCAGTGGAATATTTTGCTACTGATCTAAACACACACACAACAGAGTCCATTCTTAACAATAGCATTATTAATCCCAATATTTAAGGTATAAGAAAAAATATATATTTAAAAGATAATAGGGGGCATCCGGGTTTGAACCGGAGACCTCTCGATCTGCAGTCGAATGCTCTACCACTGAGCTATACCCCCACAAAACTGGGACAATTTAATACAATACCATTATTGCTCCCATGAGTTCAGATATAAGAAGAGAAAAATAATTTTAAAGAAAATAGAGGGCTTCCGTATTTCCAATGTGGGCCTCTCGATCTGCAGTGGAATTTTTGGCAACTGATCTAAACACACACACAACAGTGTTCCATCTTAACAATAGCATTATTAATCCCAATATTTGAGGTATAAGAAAAAAAATATTTTTAAAAGATAATAGCGGGCATCTAGGTTTGAACCGGAGACCTCTCGATCTGCAGTCGAATGCTCTACCACTGAGCTATACCCCCCCCCCCCCCCGAAACTGTGACACTTCAATTAAATATTATTATTGCTAAAATGAGTTCAGATATAAGAAAAGACAAATCATTTAAAAGAAAATAGAGGGCATCCGGATTTCCAACGGTGACCTCTCGATCTGTAGTTGATTGCTTTACCACTGATCTACACTCCCACACAACAGTATCCATTCAAAACAATACCATTATCGTTACCAAAATTCAGATACAAGGAAAAAAATCTTTTAAAAGATAAAAGCGGCATCCGGGTTTGAACCGGAGACCTCTCGATCAGCAGTCGAATGCTCTACCACTGAACTATACCCCCACAAAACCTTGACAATTTAATACAATACCATTATTGCTCCCATGAGTTCAGATATAAGAAGAGAAAAATAATTTTTAAGAAAATAGAGGGCATCCGTATTTCCAATGGGGGCCTCTCGATCTGCAGTGGAATTTTTTGCTACTGATCTAAACACACACACACAACCGAGTCCATTCTTAACAATAGCATTATTAATCCCAATATTTAAGGTACAAGAAAAAATATATATTTAGAAGATAATAGGGGGCATCCGGGTTTGAACCGGAGACCTCTCGATCTGCAGTCGAATGCTCAACCACTGAGCTATACCACCACAAAACTGGGACAATTTAATACAATACCATTATTGCTCCCATGAGTTCAGATATAAGAAGAGAAAAATAATTTTTAAGAAAATAGAGGGCATCCGTATTTCCAAAGGGGGCCTCTCGATCTGCAGTGGAATTTTTGACAACTGATCTAAACGCACACACAACAGAGTTCATTCAAAACAATAGCATTATTAATCCCAATATTTGAGGTATAAGAAAAAATATATTTTTAAAAGATAATAGGGGGCATCCGGGTTTGAACCGAAGACCTCTCGATCTGCAGTCGAATGCTCTACCACTGAGCTATACCCCCCCTAAAATTGTGACACTTCAATTCAATATTATTATTGCTCCCATGAGTTCAGATATAAGAAAAGACAAATCATTTAAAAGAAAATAGAGGGCAACCGGATTTCCAACGGTGACCTTTCGATCTGTAGTTGATTGCTTTACCACTGATCTACACTCCCACACAACAGTGTCCATTCAAAACAATACCATTATCGTTACAAAAATTCAGATACAAGGAAAAAAATCTTTTAAAATATAAAAGTGGCATCCGGGTTTGAACCGGAGACCTCTCGATCAGCAGTCGAATGCTCTACCACTGAGCTATACCCCCACAAAACCTTGACAATTTAATACAATACCATTATTGCTCCCATGCGTTCAGATATAAGAAGAGAAAAATAATTTTAAAGAAAATAGAGGGCATCCGTATTTCCAATGGGGGCCTCTCGATCTGCAGTGGAATTTTTTGCTACTGATCTAAACACACACACAACAGAGTCCATTCTTAACAATAGCATTATTAATCCCAATATTTAAGGTATAAGAAAAAATATATATTTAAAAGATAATAGGGGACATCCGGGTTTGAACCGGAGACCTCTCGATCTGCAGTCGAATGCTCTACCACTGAGCTATACCCCCACAAACTGTGACAATTTAATACAATACCATTATTGCTCCCATGAGTTCAGATATAAGAAGAGAAAAATAATTTTTAAGAAAATAGAGGGCATCCGTATTTCCAAAGGGGGCCTCTCGATCTGCAGTGGAATTTTTGACAACTAATCTAAACGCACACACAACAGAGTTCATTCTTAACAATAGCATTATTAATCCCAATATTTGAGGTATAAGAAAAAATATATTTTTAAAAGATAATAGGGGGCATCCGGGTTTGAACCGAAGACCTCTCGATCTGCAGTCGAATGCTCTACCCCTGAGCTATACCCCCCCTAAAATTGTGACACTTCAATTCAATATTATTATTGCTCCCATGAGTTCAGATATAAGAAAAGACAAATCATTTAAAAGAAAATAGAGGGCAACCGGATTTCCAACTGTGACCTTTCGATCTGTAGTTGATTGCTTTACCACTGATCTACACTCCCACACAACAGTGTCCATTCAAAACAATACCATTATCGTTACAAAAATTCAGATACAAGGAAAAAAATCTTTTAAAAGATAAAAGTGGCATCCGGGTTTGAACCGGAGACCTCTCGATCAGCAGTCGAATGCTCTACCACTGAGCTATACCCCCACAAATCCTTGACAATTTAATACAATACCATTATTGCTCCCATGAGTTCAGATATAAGAAGAGAAAAATAATTTTAAAGAAAATAGAGGGCATCCGTATTTCCAATGGGGGCCTCTCGATCTGCAGTGGAATTTTTTGCTACTGATCTAAACACACACACAACAGAGTCCATTCTTAACAATAGCATTATTAATCCCAATATTTAAGGTATAAGAAAAAATATATATTTAAAAGATAATAGGGGGCATCCGGGTTTGAACCGGAGACCTCTCGATCTGCAGTCGAATGCTCTACCACTGAGCTATACCCCCACAAACTGTGACAATTTAATACAATACCATTATTGCTCCCATGAGTTCAGATATAAGAAGAGAAAAATAATTTTTAAGAAAATAGAGGGCATCCGTATTTCAAATGGGGGCCTCTGGATCTGCAGTGGAATATTTTGCTACTGATCTAAACACACACACAACAGAGTCCATTCTTAACAATAGCATTATTAATCCCAATATTTAAGGTATAAGAAAAAATATATATTTAAAAGATAATAGGGGGCATCCGGGTTTGAACCGGAGACCTCTCGATCTGCAGTCGAATGCTCTACCACTGAGCTATACCCCCACAAAACTGGGACAATTTAATACAATACCATTATTGCTCCCATGAGTTCAGATATAAGAAGAGAAAAATAATTTTAAAGAAAATAGAGGGCTTCCGTATTTCCAATGTGGGCCTCTCGATCTGCAGTGGAATTTTTGGCAACTGATCTAAACACACACACAACAGAGTCCATTCTTAACAATAGCATTATTAATCCCAATATTTAAGGTATAAGAAAAAATATATATTTAAAAGATAATAGGGGGCATCCGGGTTTGAACCGGAGACCTCTCGATCTGCAGTCGAATGCTCTACCACTGAGCTATACCCCCACAAAACTGGGACAATTTAATACAACACCATTATTGCTCCCATGAGTTCAGATATAAGAAGAGAAAAATAATTTTTAAGAAAATAGAGACGTATTTCCAAAGGGGGCCTCTTGATCTGCAGTGGAATTTTTGACAACTGATCTAAACACACACACAACAGAGTTCATTCTTAACAATAGCATTATTAATCCCAATATTTGAGGTATAAGAAAAAATATATTTTTTAAAGATAATAGGGGGCATCCGGGTTTGAACCTGAGACCTCTCGATCTGCAGTCGAATGCTCTACCACTGAGCTATACCCCCACAAAACTGTGAATTTTCAATTCAATATTATATTTGCTCCCATGAGTTCAGATATTAGAAGAGAAAAATCATTTAAAAGAAAATAGAGGGCATCCGTATTGCCAACGGGGGACTCTCGATCTGCAGTGGAATTTTTTGCAACTGATCTAAACACACACACAACAGAGTTCATTCTTAACAATAGCTATATTAATAGCAATATTTGAGGTATAAGAAAAAATATATTTTTAAAAGATAATAGGGGGCATCCGGGTATGAATCGAAGACCTGTCGATCTGCAGTCGAATGCTCTACCACTGAGCTATACCCCCACAAAACTTTGTCACTTCAATTCAATATTATTATTGCTCCCATGAGTTCAGATATAAGAAAAGAAAAATCATTTAAAAGAAAATAGAGGGCATCCGGATTTCCAACGGTGACCTCTCGATCTGTAGTTGATTGCTTTACCACTGATCTACACTTCCACACAACAGTCTCCATTCAAAACAATACCATTATCACTCCAAAAATTCAGATATAAGGAATAAATTATTTTAAAAGATAAAAGGGGCATCCGAGTTTGAACCAGAGAACTCTCGATCTGCAGTCGAATGCTCTACCATTGAGCTATACCCGCACACAACTGCGACAATTCATTACAATACCATTATTGCTCCCATGAGTTCAGATATAGGAAGAGAAAAATCATTTTAAAGAAAAAAGAGGACATCCGTATTTCCAAAGTGGGCCTCTCGATCTGCAATGGAATTATTTGCTACTGATCTAAACACACACACAACAGAGTCCATTCTTAACAATAACATTATTAATCCCAATATTTAAGGTATAAGAAAAAATATATATTTAAAGATAATAGGGGGCATCCGGGTTTGAACCGGAGACCTCTCGATCTGCAGTCGAATGCTCTACCACTGAGCTATACCACCACAAAACTATGACAATTTAATACAATACCATTATTGCTCCCATGAGTTCAGATATAAGAAGAGAAAAATAATTTTTAAGAAAATAGAGGGCATCCGTATTTCAAATGGGGGCCTCTGGATCTGCAGTGGAATATTTTGCTACTGATCTAAACACACACACAACAGAGTCCATTCTTAACAATAGCATTATTAATCCCAATATTTAAGGTATAAGAAAAAATATATATTTAAAAGATAATAGGGGGCATCCGGGTTTGAACCGGAGACCTCTCGATCTGCAGTCGAATGCTCTACCACTGAGCTATACCCCCACAAAACTGGGACAATTTAATACAATACCATTATTGCTCCCATGAGTTCAGATATAAGAAGAGAAAAATAATTTTAAAGAAAATAGAGGGCTTCCGTATTTCCAATGTGGGCCTCTCGATCTGCAGTGGAATTTTTGGCAACTGATCTAAACACACACACAACAGTGTTCCATCTTAACAATAGCATTATTAATCCCAATATTTGAGGTATAAGAAAAAAAATATTTTTAAAAGATAATAGCGGGCATCTAGGTTTGAACCGGAGACCTCTCGATCTGCAGTCGAATGCTCTACCACTGAGCTATACCCCCCCCCCCCCCGAAACTGTGACACTTCAATTAAATATTATTATTGCTAAAATGAGTTCAGATATAAGAAAAGACAAATCATTTAAAAGAAAATAGAGGGCATCCGGATTTCCAACGGTGACCTCTCGATCTGTAGTTGATTGCTTTACCACTGATCTACACTCCCACACAACAGTATCCATTCAAAACAATACCATTATCGTTACCAAAATTCAGATACAAGGAAAAAAATCTTTTAAAAGATAAAAGCGGCATCCGGGTTTGAACCGGAGACCTCTCGATCAGCAGTCGAATGATCTACCACTGAACTATACCCCCACAAAACCTTGACAATTTAATACAATACCATTATTGCTCCCATGAGTTCAGATATAAGAAGAGAAAAATAATTTTTAAGAAAATAGAGGGCATCCGTATTTCCAATGGGGGCCTCTCGATCTGCAGTGGAATTTTTTGCTACTGATCTAAACACACACACACAACCGAGTCCATTCTTAACAATAGCATTATTAATCCCAATATTTAAGGTACAAGAAAAAATATATATTTAGAAGATAATAGGGGGCATCCGGGTTTGAACCGGAGACCTCTCGATCTGCAGTCGAATGCTCAACCACTGAGCTATACCACCACAAAACTGGGACAATTTAATACAATACCATTATTGCTCCCATGAGTTCAGATATAAGAAGAGAAAAATAATTTTTAAGAAAATAGAGGGCATCCGTATTTCCAAAGGGGGCCTCTCGATCTGCAGTGGAATTTTTGACAACTGATCTAAACGCACACACAACAGAGTTCATTCAAAACAATAGCATTATTAATCCCAATATTTGAGGTATAAGAAAAAATATATTTTTAAAAGATAATAGGGGGCATCCGGGTTTGAACCGAAGACCTCTCGATCTGCAGTCGAATGCTCTACCACTGAGCTATACCCCCCCTAAAATTGTGACACTTCAATTCAATATTATTATTGCTCCCATGAGTTCAGATATAAGAAAAGACAAATCATTTAAAAGAAAATAGAGGGCAACCGGATTTCCAACGGTGACCTTTCGATCTGTAGTTGATTGCTTTACCACTGATCTACACTCCCACACAACAGTGTCCATTCAAAACAATACCATTATCGTTACAAAAATTCAGATACAAGGAAAAAAATCTTTTAAAATATAAAAGTGGCATCCGGGTTTGAACCGGAGACCTCTCGATCAGCAGTCGAATGCTCTACCACTGAGCTATACCCCCACAAAACCTTGACAATTTAATACAATACCATTATTGCTCCCATGCGTTCAGATATAAGAAGAGAAAAATAATTTTAAAGAAAATAGAGGGCATCCGTATTTCCAATGGGGGCCTCTCGATCTGCAGTGGAATTTTTTGCTACTGATCTAAACACACACACAACAGAGTCCATTCTTAACAATAGCATTATTAATCCCAATATTTAAGGTATAAGAAAAAATATATATTTAAAAGATAATAGGGGACATCCGGGTTTGAACCGGAGACCTCTCGATCTGCAGTCGAATGCTCTACCACTGAGCTATACCCCCACAAACTGTGACAATTTAATACAATACCATTATTGCTCCCATGAGTTCAGATATAAGAAGAGAAAAATAATTTTTAAGAAAATAGAGGGCATCCGTATTTCCAAAAGGGGCCTCTCGATCTGCAGTGGAATTTTTGACAACTAATCTAAACGCACACACAACAGAGTTCATTCTTAACAATAGCATTATTAATCCCAATATTTGAGGTATAAGAAAAAATATATTTTTAAAAGATAATAGGGGGCATCCGGGTTTGAACCGAAGACCTCTCGATCTGCAGTCGAATGCTCTACCCCTGAGCTATACCCCCCCTAAAATTGTGACACTTCAATTCAATATTATTATTGCTCCCATGAGTTCAGATATAAGAAAAGACAAATCATTTAAAAGAAAATAGAGGGCAACCGGATTTCCAACTGTGACCTTTCGATCTGTAGTTGATTGCTTTACCACTGATCTACACTCCCACACAACAGTGTCCATTCAAAACAATACCATTATCGTTACAAAAATTCAGATACAAGGAAAAAAATCTTTTAAAAGATAAAAGTGGCATCCGGGTTTGAACCGGAGACCTCTCGATCAGCAGTCGAATGCTCTACCACTGAGCTATACCCCCACAAATCCTTGACAATTTAATACAATACCATTATTGCTCCCATGAGTTCAGATATAAGAAGAGAAAAATAATTTTAAAGAAAATAGAGGGCATCCGTATTTCCAATGGGGGCCTCTCGATCTGCAGTGGAATTTTTTGCTACTGATCTAAACACACACACAACAGAGTCCATTCTTAACAATAGCATTATTAATCCCAATATTTAAGGTATAAGAAAAAATATATATTTAAAAGATAATAGGGGGCATCCGGGTTTGAACCGGAGACCTCTCGATCTGCAGTCGAATGCTCTACCACTGAGCTATACCCCCACAAACTGTGACAATTTAATACAATACCATTATTGCTCCCATGAGTTCAGATATAAGAAGAGAAAAATAATTTTTAAGAAAATAGAGGGCATCCGTATTTCAAATGGGGGCCTCTGGATCTGCAGTGGAATATTTTGCTACTGATCTAAACACACACACAACAGAGTCCATTCTTAACAATAGCATTATTAATATCAATATTTAAGGTATAAGAAAAAATATATATTTAAAAGATAATAGGGGGCATCCGGGTTTGAACCGGAGACCTCTCGATCTGCAGTCGAATGCTCTACCACTGAGCTATACCCCCACAAAACTGGGACAATTTAATACAATACCATTATTGCTCCCATGAGTTCAGATATAAGAAGAGAAAAATAATTTTAAAGAAAATAGAGGGCTTCCGTATTTCCAATGTGGGCCTCTCGATCTGCAGTGGAATTTTTGGCAACTGATCTAAACACACACACACAACAGTGTTCCATCTTAACAATAGCATTATTAATCCCAATATTTGAGGTATAAGAAAAAAAATATTTTTAAAAGATAATAGCGGGCATCTAGGTTTGAACCGGAGACCTCTCGATCAGCAGTCGAATGCTCTACCACTGAGCTATACCCCCCCCCCCCCCCCGAAACTGTGACACTTCAATTAAATATTATTATTGCTAAAATGAGTTCAGATATAAGAAAAGACAAATCATTTAAAAGAAAATAGAGGGCATCCGGATTTCCAACGGTGACCTCTCGATCTGTAGTTGATTGCTTTACCACTGATCTACACTCCCACACAACAGTATCCATTCAAAACAATACCATTATCGTTACCAAAATTCAGATACAAGGAAAAAAATCTTTTAAAAGATAAAAGCGGCATCCGGGTTTGAACCGGAGACCTCTCGATCAGCAGTCGAATGCTCTACCACTGAACTATTCCCCCACAAAACCTTGACAATTTAATACAATACCATTATTGCTCCCATGAGTTCAGATATAAGAAGAGAAAAATAATTTTTAAGAAAATAGAGGGCATCCGTATTTCCAATGGGGGCCTCTCGATCTGCAGTGGAATTTTTTGCTACTGATCTAAACACACACACAACCGAGTCCATTCTTAACAATAGCATTATTAATCCCAATATTTAAGGTACAAGAAAAAATATATATTTAGAAGATAATAGGGGGCATCCGGGTTTGAACCGGAGACCTCTCGATCTGCAGTCGAATGCTCAACCACTGAGCTATACCACCACAAAACTGGGACAATTTAATACAATACCATTATTGCTCCCATGAGTTCAGATATAAGAAGAGAAAAATAATTTTTAAGAAAATAGAGGGCATCCGTATTTCCAAAGGGGGCCTCTCGATCTGCAGTGGAATTTTTGACAACTGATCTAAACGCACACACAACAGAGTTCATTCAAAACAATAGCATTATTAATCCCAATATTTGAGGTATAAGAAAAAATATATTTTTAAAAGATAATAGGGGGCATCCGGGTTTGAACCGAAGACCTCTCGATCTGCAGTCGAATGCTCTACCACTGAGCTATACCCCCCCTAAAATTGTGACACTTCAATTCAATATTATTATTGCTCCCATGAGTTCAGATATAAGAAAAGACAAATCATTTAAAAGAAAATAGAGGGCAACCGGATTTCCAACGGTGACCTCTCGATCTGTAGTTGATTGCTTTACCACTGATCTACACTCCCACACAACAGTGTCCATTCAAAACAATACCATTATCGTTACAAAAATTCAGATACAAGGAAAAAAATCTTTTAAAAGATAAAAGTGCCATCCGGGTTTGAACCGGAGACCTCTCGATCAGCAGTCGAATGCTCTACCACTGAGCTATACCCCCACAAAACCTTGACAATTTAATACAATACCATTATTGCTCCCATGAGTTCAGATATAAGAAGAGAAAAATAATTTTAAAGAAAATAGAGGGCATCCGTATTTCCAATGGAGGCCTCTCGATCTGCAGTGGAATTTTTTGCTACTGATCTAAACACACACACAACAGAGTCCATTCTTAACAATAGCATTATTAATCCCAATATTTAAGGTATAAGAAAAAATATATATTTAAAAGATAATAGGGGGCATCCGGGTTTGAACCGGAGACCTCTCGATCTGCAGTCGAATGCTCTACCACAGAGCTATACCCCCACAAAACTGGGACAATTTAATACAATACCATTATTGCTCCCATGAGTTCAGATATAAGAAGAGAAAAATAATTTTAAAGAAAATAGAGGGCTTCCGTATTTCCAATGTGGGCCTCTCGATCTGCAGTGGAATTTTTGGCAACTGATCTAAACACACACACAACAGTGTTCCATCTTAACAATAGCATTATTAATCCCAATATTTGAGGTATAAGAAAAAAAATATTTTTAAAAGATAATAGCGGGCATCTAGGTTTGAACCGGAGACCTCTCGATCTGCAGTCGAATGCTCTACCACTGAGCTATACCCCCCTAAAATTGTGACACTTCAATTCAATATTATTATTGCTCCCATGAGTTCAGATATAAGAAAAGACAAATCATTTAAAAGAAAATAGAGGGCAACCGGAATTCCAACGGTGACCTCTCGATCTGTAGTTGATTGCTTTACCACTGATCTACACTCCCACACAACAGTGTCCATTCAAAACAATACCATTATCGTTACAAAAATTCAGATACAAGGAAAAAAATCTTTTAAAAGATAAAAGTGGCATCCGGGTTTGAACCGGAGACCTCTCGATCAGCAGTCGAATGCTCTACCACTGAGCTATACCCCCACAAAACCTTGACAATTTAATACAATACCATTATTGCTCCCATGAGTTCAGATATAAGAAGAGAAAAATAATTTTAAAGAAAATAGAGGGCATCCGTATTTCCAATGGGGGCCTCTCGATCTGCAGTGGAATTTTTTGCTACTGATCTAAACACACACACAACAGAGTCCATTCTTAACAATAGCATTATTAATCCCAATATTTAAGGTATAAGAAAAAATATATATTTAAAAGATAATAGGGGGCATCCGGGTTTGAACCGGAGACCTCTCGATCTGCAGTCGAATGCTCTACCACTGAGCTATACCCCCACAAACTGTGACAATTTACTACAATACCATTATTGCTCCCATGAGTTCAGATATAAGAAGAGAAAAATAATTTTTAAGAAAATAGAGGGCATCCGTATTTCCAATGTGGGCCTCTCGATCTGCAGTGGAATTTTTGGCAACTGATCTAAACACACACACAACAGAGTTCATTCTTAACAATAGCATTATTAATCCCAATATTGAGGTATAAGAAAAAATATATTTTTAAAAGATAATAGGGGGCATCCGGGTTTGAACCGAAGACCTCTCGATCTGCAGTCGAATGCTCTACCACTGAGCTATACCCCCACAAAACTGTGACACTTCAATTCAATATTATTATTGCTCCCATGAGTTCAGATATTAGAAGAGAAAAATCATTTTAAAGAAAATAGAGGGCATCCGTATTTTCAAAGGGGGCCTCTCGATCTGCAGTGGAATTTTTTGCTACTGATCTAAACACAAACACTACAGAGTCCATTCTTAACAATAACATTATTAATCCCAATATTTAAGGTATAAGAAAAAATATATATTTAAAAGATAATAGGGCGCATCCGGGTTTGAACCGGAGACCTCTCGATCTGCAGTCGAATGCTCTACCACTGAGCTATACCCCCCCCCCCCCGAAACTGTGACACTTCAATTAAATATTATTATTGCTAAAATGAGTTCAGATATAAGAAAAGACAAATCATTTAAAAGAAAATAGAGGGCATCCGGATTTCCAACGGTGACCTCTCGATCTGTAGTTGATTGCTTTACCACTGATCTACACTCCCACACAACAGTGTCCATTCAAAACAATACCATTATCGTTACCAAAATTCAGATACAAGGAAAAAAATCTTTTAAAAGATAAAAGCGGTATCCGGGTTTGAACAGGAGACCTCTCGATCAGCAGTCGAATGCTCTACCACTGAGCTATACCCCCACAAAACCTTGACAATTTAATACAATACCATTATTGCTCCCATGAGTTCAGATATAAGAAGAGAAAAATAATTTTTAAGAAAATAGAGGGCATCCGTATTTCCAATGGGGGCCTCTCGATCTGCAGTGGAATTTTTTGCTACTGATCTAAACACACACACAACAGAGTCCATTCTTAACAATAGCATTATTAATCCCAATATTTAAGGTACAAGAAAAAATATATATTTAAAAGATAATAGGGGGCATCCAGGTTTGAACCGGAGACCTCTCGATCTGCAGTCGAATGCTCAACCACTGAGCTATACCACCACAAAACTGGGACAATTTAATACAATACCATTATTGCTCCCATGAGTTCAGATATAAGAAGAGAAAAATAATTTTTAAGAAAATAGAGGGCATCCGTATTTCCAAAGGGGGCCTCTCGATCTGCAGTGGAATTTTTGACAACTGATCTAAACGCACACACAACAGAGTTCATTCTTAACAATAGCATTATTAATCCCAATATTTAAGGTATAAGAAAAAATATATATTTAAAAGATAATAGGGGGCATCCGGGTTTGAACCGGAGACCTCTCGATCTGCAGTCGAATGCTCTACCACTGAGCTACACCCCCACAAAACTGGGACAATTTAATACAACACCATTATTGCTCCCATGAGTTCAGATATAAGAAGAGAAAAATAATTTTTAAGAAAATAGAGACGTATTTCCAAAGGGGGCCTCTTGATCTGCAGTGGAATTTTTGACAACTGATCTAAACACACACACAACAGAGTTCATTCTTAACAATAGCATTATTAATCCCAATATTTGAGGTATAAGAAAAAATATATTTTTTAAAGATAATAGGGGGCATCCGGGTTTGAACCTGAGACCTCTCGATCTGCAGTCGAATGCTCTACCACTGAGCTATACCCCCACAAAACTGTGAATTTTCAATTCAATATTATATTTGCTCCCATGAGTTCAGATATTAGAAGAGAAAAATCATTTAAAAGAAAATAGAGGGCATCCGTATTGCCAACGGGGGACTCTCGATCTGCAGTGGAATTTTTTGCAACTGATCTAAACACACACACAACAGAGTTCATTCTTAACAATAGCTATATTAATAGCAATATTTGAGGTATAAGAAAAAATATATTTTTAAAAGATAATAGGGGGCATCCGGGTATGAATCGAAGACCTGTCGATCTGCAGTCGAATGCTCTACCACTGAGCTATACCCCCCCGAAACTGTGACACTTCAATTAAATATTATTATTGCTAAAATGAGTTCAGATATAAGAAAAGACAAATCATTTAAAAGAAAATAGAGGGCATCCGGATTTCCAACGGTGACCTCTCGATCTGTAGTTGATTGCTTTACCACTGATCTACACTCCCACACAACAGTATCCATTCAAAACAATACCATTATCGTTACCAAAATTCAGATACAAGGAAAAAAATCTTTTAAAAGATAAAAGCGGCATCCGGGTTTGAACCGGAGACCTCTCGATCAGCAGTCGAATGCTCTACCACTGAACTATACCCCCACAAAACCTTGACAATTTAATACAATACCATTATTGCTCCCATGAGTTCAGATATAAGAAGAGAAAAATAATTTTTAAGAAAATAGAGGGCATCCGTATTTCCAATGGGGGCCTCTCGATCTGCAGTGGAATTTTTTGCTACTGATCTAAACACACACACACAACCGAGTCCATTCTTAACAATAGCATTATTAATCCCAATATTTAAGGTACAAGAAAAAATATATATTTAGAAGATAATAGGGGGCATCCGGGTTTGAACCGGAGACCTCTCGATCTGCAGTCGAATGCTCAACCACTGAGCTATACCACCACAAAACTGGGACAATTTAATACAATACCATTATTGCTCCCATGAGTTCAGATATAAGAAGAGAAAAATAATTTTTAAGAAAATAGAGGGCATCCGTATTTCCAAAGGGGGCCTCTCGATCTGCAGTGGAATTTTTGACAACTGATCTAAACGCACACACAACAGAGTTCATTCAAAACAATAGCATTATTAATCCCAATATTTGAGGTATAAGAAAAAATATATTTTTAAAAGATAATAGGGGGCATCCGGGTTTGAACCGAAGACCTCTCGATCTGCAGTCGAATGCTCTACCACTGAGCTATACCCCCCCTAAAATTGTGACACTTCAATTCAATATTATTATTGCTCCCATGAGTTCAGATATAAGAAAAGATAAATCATTTAAAAGAAAATAGAGGGCAACCGGATTTCCAACGGTGACCTTTCGATCTGTAGTTGATTGCTTTACCACTGATCTACACTCCCACACAACAGTGTCCATTCAAAACAATACCATTATCGTTACAAAAATTCAGATACAAGGAAAAAAATCTTTTAAAATATAAAAGTGGCATCCGGGTTTGAACCGGAGACCTCTCGATCAGCAGTCGAATGCTCTACCACTGAGCTATACCCCCACAAAACCTTGACAATTTAATACAATACCATTATTGCTCCCATGCGTTCAGATATAAGAAGAGAAAAATAATTTTAAAGAAAATAGAGGGCATCCGTATTTCCAATGGGGGCCTCTCGATCTGCAGTGGAATTTTTTGCTACTGATCTAAACACACACACAACAGAGTCCATTCTTAACAATAGCATTATTAATCCCAATATTTAAGGTATAAGAAAAAATATATATTTAAAAGATAATAGGGGACATCCGGGTTTGAACCGGAGACCTCTCGATCTGCAGTCGAATGCTCTACCACTGAGCTATACCCCCACAAACTGTGACAATTTAATACAATACCATTATTGCTCCCATGAGTTCAGATATAAGAAGAGAAAAATAATTTTTAAGAAAATAGAGGGCATCCGTATTTCCAAAGGGGGCCTCTCGATCTGCAGTGGAATTTTTGACAACTAATCTAAACGCACACACAACAGAGTTCATTCTTAACAATAGCATTATTAATCCCAATATTTGAGGTATAAGAAAAAATATATTTTTAAAAGATAATAGGGGGCATCCGGGTTTGAACCGAAGACCTCTCGATCTGCAGTCGAATGCTCTACCCCTGAGCTATACCCCCCCTAAAATTGTGACACTTCAATTCAATATTATTATTGCTCCCATGAGTTCAGATATAAGAAAAGACAAATCATTTAAAAGAAAATAGAGGGCAACCGGATTTCCAACTGTGACCTTTCGATCTGTAGTTGATTGCTTTACCACTGATCTACACTCCCACACAACAGTGTCCATTCAAAACAATACCATTATCGTTACAAAAATTCAGATACAAGGAAAAAAATCTTTTAAAAGATAAAAGTGGCATCCGGGTTTGAACCGGAGACCTCTCGATCAGCAGTCGAATGCTCTACCACTGAGCTATACCCCCACAAATCCTTGACAATTTAATACAATACCATTATTGCTCCCATGAGTTCAGATATAAGAAGAGAAAAATAATTTTAAAGAAAATAGAGGGCATCCGTATTTCCAATGGGGGCCTCTCGATCTGCAGTGGAATTTTTTGCTACTGATCTAAACACACACACAACAGAGTCCATTCTTAACAATAGCATTATTAATCCCAATATTTAAGGTATAAGAAAAAATATATATTTAAAAGATAATAGGGGGCATCCGGGTTTGAACCGGAGACCTCTCGATCTGCAGTCGAATGCTCTACCACTGAGCTATACCCCCACAAACTGTGACAATTTAATACAATACCATTATTGCTCCCATGAGTTCAGATATAAGAAGAGAAAAATAATTTTTAAGAAAATAGAGGGCATCCGTATTTCAAATGGGGGCCTCTGGATCTGCAGTGGAATATTTTGCTACTGATCTAAACACACACACAACAGAGTCCATTCTTAACAATAGCATTATTAATCCCAATATTTAAGGTATAAGAAAAAATATATATTTAAAAGATAATAGGGGGCATCCGGGTTTGAACCGGAGACCTCTCGATCTGCAGTCGAATGCTCTACCACTGAGCTATACCCCCACAAAACTGGGACAATTTAATACAATACCATTATTGCTCCCATGAGTTCAGATATAAGAAGAGAAAAATAATTTTAAAGAAAATAGAGGGCTTCCGTATTTCCAATGTGGGCCTCTCGATCTGCAGTGGAATTTTTGGCAACTGATCTAAACACACACACACAACAGTGTTCCATCTTAACAATAGCATTATTAATCCCAATATTTGAGGTATAAGAAAAAAAATATTTTTAAAAGATAATAGCGGGCATCTAGGTTTGAACCGGAGACCTCTCGATCAGCAGTCGAATGCTCTACCACTGAGCTATACCCCCCCCCCCCGAAACTGTGACACTTCAATTAAATATTATTATTGCTAAAATGAGTTCAGATATAAGAAAAGACAAATCATTTAAAAGAAAATAGAGGGCATCCGGATTTCCAACGGTGACCTCTCGATCTGTAGTTGATTGCTTTACCACTGATCTACACTCCCACACAACAGTATCCATTCAAAACAATACCATTATCGTTACCAAAATTCAGATACAAGGAAAAAAATCTTTTAAAAGATAAAAGCGGCATCCGGGTTTGAACCGGAGACCTCTCGATCAGCAGTCGAATGCTCTACCACTGAACTATACCCCCACAAAACCTTGACAATTTAATACAATACCATTATTGCTCCCATGAGTTCAGATATAAGAAGAGAAAAATAATTTTTAAGAAAATAGAGGGCATCCGTATTTCCAATGGGGGCCTCTCGATCTGCAGTGGAATTTTTTGCTACTGATCTAAACACACACACAACCGAGTCCATTCTTAACAATAGCATTATTAATCCCAATATTTAAGGTACAAGAAAAAATATATATTTAGAAGATAATAGGGGGCATCCGGGTTTGAACCGGAGACCTCTCGATCTGCAGTCGAATGCTCAACCACTGAGCTATACCACCACAAAACTGGGACAATTTAATACAATACCATTATTGCTCCCATGAGTTCAGATATAAGAAGAGAAAAATAATTTTTAAGAAAATAGAGGGCATCCGTATTTCCAAAGGGGGCCTCTCGATCTGCAGTGGAATTTTTGACAACTGATCTAAACGCACACACAACAGAGTTCATTCAAAACAATAGCATTATTAATCCCAATATTTGAGGTATAAGAAAAAATATATTTTTAAAAGATAATAGGGGGCATCCGGGTTTGAACCGAAGACCTCTCGATCTGCAGTCGAATGCTCTACCACTGAGCTATACCCCCCCTAAAATTGTGACACTTCAATTCAATATTATTATTGCTCCCATGAGTTCAGATATAAGAAAAGACAAATCATTTAAAAGAAAATAGAGGGCAACCGGATTTCCAACGGTGACCTCTCGATCTGTAGTTGATTGCTTTACCACTGATCTACACTCCCACACAACAGTGTCCATTCAAAACAATACCATTATCGTTACAAAAATTCAGATACAAGGAAAAAAATCTTTTAAAAGATAAAAGTGCCATCCGGGTTTGAACCGGAGACCTCTCGATCAGCAGTCGAATGCTCTACCACTGAGCTATACCCCCACAAAACCTTGACAATTTAATACAATACCATTATTGCTCCCATGAGTTCAGATATAAGAAGAGAAAAATAATTTTAAAGAAAATAGAGGGCATCCGTATTTCCAATGGAGGCCTCTCGATCTGCAGTGGAATTTTTTGCTACTGATCTAAACACACACACAACAGAGTCCATTCTTAACAATAGCATTATTAATCCCAATATTTAAGGTATAAGAAAAAATATATATTTAAAAGATAATAGGGGGCATCCGGGTTTGAACCGGAGACCTCTCGATCTGCAGTCGAATGCTCTACCACAGAGCTATACCCCCACAAAACTGGGACAATTTAATACAATACCATTATTGCTCCCATGAGTTCAGATATAAGAAGAGAAAAATAATTTTAAAGAAAATAGAGGGCTTCCGTATTTCCAATGTGGGCCTCTCGATCTGCAGTGGAATTTTTGGCAACTGATCTAAACACACACACAACAGTGTTCCATCTTAACAATAGCATTATTAATCCCAATATTTGAGGTATAAGAAAAAAAATATTTTTAAAAGATAATAGCGGGCATCTAGGTTTGAACCGGAGACCTCTCGATCTGCAGTCGAATGCTCTACCACTGAGCTATACCCCCCTAAAATTGTGACACTTCAATTCAATATTATTATTGCTCCCATGAGTTCAGATATAAGAAAAGACAAATCATTTAAAAGAAAATAGAGGGCAACCGGAATTCCAACGGTGACCTCTCGATCTGTAGTTGATTGCTTTACCACTGATCTACACTCCCACACAACAGTGTCCATTCAAAACAATACCATTATCGTTACAAAAATTCAGATACAAGGAAAAAAATCTTTTAAAAGATAAAAGTGGCATCCGGGTTTGAACCGGAGACCTCTCGATCAGCAGTCGAATGCTCTACCACTGAGCTATACCCCCACAAAACCTTGACAATTTAATACAATACCATTATTGCTCCCATGAGTTCAGATATAAGAAGAGAAAAATAATTTTAAAGAAAATAGAGGGCATCCGTATTTCCAATGGGGGCCTCTCGATCTGCAGTGGAATTTTTTGCTACTGATCTAAACACACACACAACAGAGTCCATTCTTAACAATAGCATTATTAATCCCAATATTTAAGGTATAAGAAAAAATATATATTTAAAAGATAATAGGGGGCATCCGGGTTTGAACCGGAGACCTCTCGATCTGCAGTCGAATGCTCTACCACTGAGCTATACCCCCACAAACTGTGACAATTTACTACAATACCATTATTGCTCCCATGAGTTCAGATATAAGAAGAGAAAAATAATTTTTAAGAAAATAGAGGGCATCCGTATTTCCAATGTGGGCCTCTCGATCTGCAGTGGAATTTTTGGCAACTGATCTAAACACACACACAACAGAGTTCATTCTTAACAATAGCATTATTAATCCCAATATTGAGGTATAAGAAAAAATATATTTTTAAAAGATAATAGGGGGCATCCGGGTTTGAACCGAAGACCTCTCGATCTGCAGTCGAATGCTCTACCACTGAGCTATACCCCCACAAAACTGTGACACTTCAATTCAATATTATTATTGCTCCCATGAGTTCAGATATTAGAAGAGAAAAATCATTTTAAAGAAAATAGAGGGCATCCGTATTTTCAAAGGGGGCCTCTCGATCTGCAGTGGAATTTTTTGCTACTGATCTAAACACAAACACTACAGAGTCCATTCTTAACAATAACATTATTAATCCCAATATTTAAGGTATAAGAAAAAATATATATTTAAAAGATAATAGGGCGCATCCGGGTTTGAACCGGAGACCTCTCGATCTGCAGTCGAATGCTCTACCACTGAGCTATACCCCCCCCCCCCCGAAACTGTGACACTTCAATTAAATATTATTATTGCTAAAATGAGTTCAGATATAAGAAAAGACAAATCATTTAAAAGAAAATAGAGGGCATCCGGATTTCCAACGGTGACCTCTCGATCTGTAGTTGATTGCTTTACCACTGATCTACACTCCCACACAACAGTGTCCATTCAAAACAATACCATTATCGTTACCAAAATTCAGATACAAGGAAAAAAATCTTTTAAAAGATAAAAGCGGTATCCGGGTTTGAACAGGAGACCTCTCGATCAGCAGTCGAATGCTCTACCACTGAGCTATACCCCCACAAAACCTTGACAATTTAATACAATACCATTATTGCTCCCATGAGTTCAGATATAAGAAGAGAAAAATAATTTTTAAGAAAATAGAGGGCATCCGTATTTCCAATGGGGGCCTCTCGATCTGCAGTGGAATTTTTTGCTACTGATCTAAACACACACACAACAGAGTCCATTCTTAACAATAGCATTATTAATCCCAATATTTAAGGTACAAGAAAAAATATATATTTAAAAGATAATAGGGGGCATCCAGGTTTGAACCGGAGACCTCTCGATCTGCAGTCGAATGCTCAACCACTGAGCTATACCACCACAAAACTGGGACAATTTAATACAATACCATTATTGCTCCCATGAGTTCAGATATAAGAAGAGAAAAATAATTTTTAAGAAAATAGAGGGCATCCGTATTTCCAAAGGGGGCCTCTCGATCTGCAGTGGAATTTTTGACAACTGATCTAAACGCACACACAACAGAGTTCATTCTTAACAATAGCATTATTAATCCCAATATTTAAGGTATAAGAAAAAATATATATTTAAAAGATAATAGGGGGCATCCGGGTTTGAACCGGAGACCTCTCGATCTGCAGTCGAATGCTCTACCACTGAGCTACACCCCCACAAAACTGGGACAATTTAATACAACACCATTATTGCTCCCATGAGTTCAGATATAAGAAGAGAAAAATAATTTTTAAGAAAATAGAGACGTATTTCCAAAGGGGGCCTCTTGATCTGCAGTGGAATTTTTGACAACTGATCTAAACACACACACAACAGAGTTCATTCTTAACAATAGCATTATTAATCCCAATATTTGAGGTATAAGAAAAAATATATTTTTTAAAGATAATAGGGGGCATCCGGGTTTGAACCTGAGACCTCTCGATCTGCAGTCGAATGCTCTACCACTGAGCTATACCCCCACAAAACTGTGAATTTTCAATTCAATATTATATTTGCTCCCATGAGTTCAGATATTAGAAGAGAAAAATCATTTAAAAGAAAATAGAGGGCATCCGTATTGCCAACGGGGGACTCTCGATCTGCAGTGGAATTTTTTGCAACTGATCTAAACACACACACAACAGAGTTCATTCTTAACAATAGCTATATTAATAGCAATATTTGAGGTATAAGAAAAAATATATTTTTAAAAGATAATAGGGGGCATCCGGGTATGAATCGAAGACCTGTCGATCTGCAGTCGAATGCTCTACCACTGAGCTATACCCCCCCGAAACTGTGACACTTCAATTAAATATTATTATTGCTAAAATGAGTTCAGATATAAGAAAAGACAAATCATTTAAAAGAAAATAGAGGGCATCCGGATTTCCAACGGTGACCTCTCGATCTGTAGTTGATTGCTTTACCACTGATCTACACTCCCACACAACAGTATCCATTCAAAACAATACCATTATCGTTACCAAAATTCAGATACAAGGAAAAAAATCTTTTAAAAGATAAAAGCGGCATCCGGGTTTGAACCGGAGACCTCTCGATCAGCAGTCGAATGCTCTACCACTGAACTATACCCCCACAAAACCTTGACAATTTAATACAATACCATTATTGCTCCCATGAGTTCAGATATAAGAAGAGAAAAATAATTTTTAAGAAAATAGAGGGCATCCGTATTTCCAAAGGGGGCCTCTCGATCTGCAGTGGAATTTTTGACAACTGATCTAAACGCACACACAACAGAGTTCATTCTTAACAATAGCATTATTAATCCCAATATTTAAGGTATAAGAAAAAATATATATTTAAAAGATAATAGGGGGCATCCGGGTTTGAACCGGAGACCTCTCGATCTGCAGTCGAATGCTCTACCACTGAGCTACACCCCCACAAAACTGGGACAATTTAATACAACACCATTATTGCTCCCATGAGTTCAGATATAAGAAGAGAAAAATAATTTTTAAGAAAATAGAGACGTATTTCCAAAGGGGGCCTCTTGATCTGCAGTGGAATTTTTGACAACTGATCTAAACACACACACAACAGAGTTCATTCTTAACAATAGCATTATTAATCCCAATATTTGAGGTATAAGAAAAAATATATTTTTTAAAGATAATAGGGGGCATCCGGGTTTGAACCTGAGACCTCTCGATCTGCAGTCGAATGCTCTACCACTGATCTATACCCCCACAAAACTGTGAATTTTCAATTCAATATTATATTTGCTCCCATGAGTTCAGATATTAGAAGAGAAAAATCATTTAAAAGAAAATAGAGGGCATCCGTATTGCCAACGGGGGACTCTCGATCTGCAGTGGAATTTTTTGCAACTGATCTAAACACACACACAACAGAGTTCATTCTTAACAATAGCTATATTAATAGCAATATTTGAGGTATAAGAAAAAATATATTTTTAAAAGATAATAGGGGGCATCCGGGTATGAATCGAAGACCTGTCGATCTGCAGTCGAATGCTCTACCACTGAGCTATACCCCCCCGAAACTGTGACACTTCAATTAAATATTATTATTGCTAAAATGAGTTCAGATATAAGAAAAGACAAATCATTTAAAAGAAAATAGAGGGCATCCGGATTTCCAACGGTGACCTCTCGATCTGTAGTTGATTGCTTTACCACTGATCTACACTCCCACACAACAGTATCCATTCAAAACAATACCATTATCGTTACCAAAATTCAGATACAAGGAAAAAAATCTTTTAAAAGATAAAAGCGGCATCCGGGTTTGAACCGGAGACCTCTCGATCAGCAGTCGAATGCTCTACCACTGAACTATACCCCCACAAAACCTTGACAATTTAATACAATACCATTATTGCTCCCATGAGTTCAGATATAAGAAGAGAAAAATAATTTTTAAGAAAATAGAGGGCATCCGTATTTCCAATGGGGGCCTCTCGATCTGCAGTGGAATTTTTTGCTACTGATCTAAACACACACACACAACCGAGTCCATTCTTAACAATAGCATTATTAATCCCAATATTTAAGGTACAAGAAAAAATATATATTTAGAAGATAATAGGGGGCATCCGGGTTTGAACCGGAGACCTCTCGATCTGCAGTCGAATGCTCAACCACTGAGCTATACCACCACAAAACTGGGACAATTTAATACAATACCATTATTGCTCCCATGAGTTCAGATATAAGAAGAGAAAAATAATTTTTAAGAAAATAGAGATCATCCGTATTTCCAAAGGGGGCCTCTCGATCTGCAGTGGAATTTTTGACAACTGATCTAAACGCACACACAACAGAGTTCATTCAAAACAATAGCATTATTAATCCCAATATTTGAGGTATAAGAAAAAATATATTTTTAAAAGATAATAGGGGGCATCCGGGTTTGAACCGAAGACCTCTCGATCTGCAGTCGAATGCTCTACCACTGAGCTATACCCCCCCTAAAATTGTGACACTTCAATTCAATATTATTATTGCTCCCATGAGTTCAGATATAAGAAAAGACAAATCATTTAAAAGAAAATAGAGGGCAACCGGATTTCCAACGGTGACCTTTCGATCTGTAGTTGATTGCTTTACCACTGATCTACACTCCCACACAACAGTGTCCATTCAAAACAATACCATTATCGTTACAAAAATTCAGATACAAGGAAAAAAATCTTTTAAAATATAATAGTGGCATCCGGGTTTGAACCGGAGACCTCTCGATCAGCAGTCGAATGCTCTACCACTGAGCTATACCCCCACAAAACCTTGACAATTTAATACAATACCATTATTGCTCCCATGCGTTCAGATATAAGAAGAGAAAAATAATTTTAAAGAAAATAGAGGGCATCCGTATTTCCAATGGGGGCCTCTCGATCTGCAGTGGAATTTTTTGCTACTGATCTAAACACACACACAACAGAGTCCATTCTTAACAATAGCATTATTAATCCCAATATTTAAGGTATAAGAAAAAATATATATTTAAAAGATAATAGGGGACATCCGGGTTTGAACCGGAGACCTCTCGATCTGCAGTCGAATGCTCTGCCACTGAGCTATACCCCCACAAACTGTGACAATTTAATACAATACCATTATTGCTCCCATGAGTTCAGATATAAGAAGAGAAAAATAATTTTTAAGAAAATAGAGGGCATCCGTATTTCCAAAGGGGGCCTCTCGATCTGCAGTGGAATTTTTGACAACTAATCTAAACGCACACACAACAGAGTTCATTCTTAACAATAGCATTATTAATCCCAATATTTGAGGTATAAGAAAAAATATATTTTTAAAAGATAATAGGGGGCATCCGGGTTTGAACCGAAGACCTCTCGATCTGCAGTCGAATGCTCTACCCCTGAGCTATACCCCCCCTAAAATTGTGACACTTCAATTCAATATTATTATTGCTCCCATGAGTTCAGATATAAGAAAAGACAAATCATTTAAAAGAAAATAGAGGGCAACCGGATTTCCAACTGTGACCTTTCGATCTGTAGTTGATTGCTTTACCACTGATCTACACTCCCACACAACAGTGTCCATTCAAAACAATACCATTATCGTTACAAAAATTCAGATACAAGGAAAAAAATCTTTTAAAAGATAAAAGTGGCATCCGGGTTTGAACCGGAGACCTCTCGATCAGCAGTCGAATGCTCTACCACTGAGCTATACCCCCACAAATCCTTGACAATTTAATACAATACCATTATTGCTCCCATGAGTTCAGATATAAGAAGAGAAAAATAATTTTAAAGAAAATAGAGGGCATCCGTATTTCCAATGGGGGCCTCTCGATCTGCAGTGGAATTTTTTGCTACTGATCTAAACACACACACAACAGAGTCCATTCTTAACAATAGCATTATTAATCCCAATATTTAAGGTATAAGAAAAAATATATATTTAAAAGATAATAGGGGGCATCCGGGTTTGAACCGGAGACCTCTCGATCTGCAGTCGAATGCTCTACCACTGAGCTATACCCCCACAAACTGTGACAATTTAATACAATACCATTATTGCTCCCATGAGTTCAGATATAAGAAGAGAAAAATAATTTTTAAGAAAATAGAGGGCATCCGTATTTCAAATGGGGGCCTCTGGATCTGCAGTGGAATATTTTGCTACTGATCTAAACACACACACAACAGAGTCCATTCTTAACAATAGCATTATTAATCCCAATATTTAAGGTATAAGAAAAAATATATATTTAAAAGATAATAGGGGGCATCCGGGTTTGAACCGGAGACCTCTCGATCTGCAGTCGAATGCTCTACCACTGAGCTATACCCCCACAAAACTGGGACAATTTAATACAATACCATTATTGCTCCCATGAGTTCAGATATAAGAAGAGAAAAATAATTTTAAAGAAAATAGAGGGCTTCCGTATTTCCAATGTGGGCCTCTCGATCTGCAGTGGAATTTTTGGCAACTGATCTAAACACACACACAACAGTGTTCCATCTTAACAATAGCATTATTAATCCCAATATTTGAGGTATAAGAAAAAAAATATTTTTAAAAGATAATAGCGGGCATCTAGGTTTGAACCGGAGACCTCTCGATCAGCAGTCGAATGCTCTACCACTGAGCTATACCCCCCCCTCCCCGAAACTGTGACACTTCAATTAAATATTATTATTGCTAAAATGAGTTCAGATATAAGAAAAGACAAATCATTTAAAAGAAAATAGAGGGCATCCGGATTTCCAACGGTGACCTCTCGATCTGTAGTTGATTGCTTTACCACTGATCTACACTCCCACACAACAGTATCCATTCAAAACAATACCATTATCGTTACCAAAATTCAGATACAAGGAAAAAAATCTTTTAAAAGATAAAAGCGGCATCCGGGTTTGAACCGGAGACCTCTCGATCAGCAGTCGAATGCTCTACCACTGAACTATACCCCCACAAAACCTTGACAATTTAATACAATACCATTATTGCTCCCATGAGTTCAGATATAAGAAGAGAAAAATAATTTTAAAGAAAATAGAGGGCATCCGTATTTCCAATGGAGGCCTCTCGATCTGCAGTGGAATTTTTTGCTACTGATCTAAACACACACACAACAGAGTCCATTCTTAACAATAGCATTATTAATCCCAATATTTAAGGTATAAGAAAAAATATATATTTAAAAGATAATAGGGGGCATCCGGGTTTGAACCGGAGACCTCTCGATCTGCAGTCGAATGCTCTACCACAGAGCTATACCCCCACAAAACTGGGACAATTTAATACAATACCATTATTGCTCCCATGA
Source organism: Linyphia triangularis (assembly GCA_963978545.1). NCBI lineage: Eukaryota > Metazoa > Arthropoda > Arachnida > Araneae > Linyphiidae > Linyphia > Linyphia triangularis. Next base: position 37,439,002 of record OZ021730.1, read on the forward strand.
GTTCAGATATAAGAAGAGAAAAATAATTTTAAAGAAATTAGAGGGCTTCCGTATTTCCAATGTGGGCCTCTCGATCTGCAGTGGAATTTTTGGCAACTGATCTAAACACACACACAACAGTGTTCCATCTTAACAATAGCATTATTAATCCCAATATTTGAGGTATAAGAAAAAAAATATTTTTAAAAGATAATAGCGGGCATCTAGGTTTGAACCGGAGACCTCTCGATCTGCAGTCGAATGCTCTACCACTGAGCTATACCCCCCTAAAATTGTGACACTTCAATTCAATATTATTATTGCTCCCATGAGTTCAGATATAAGAAAAGACAAATCATTTAAAAGAAAATAGAGGGCAACCGGAATTCCAACGGTGACCTCTCGATCTGTAGTTGATTGCTTTACCACTGATCTACACTCCCACACAACAGTGTCCATTCAAAACAATACCATTATCGTTACAAAAATTCAGATACAAGGAAAAAAATCTTTTAAAAGATAAAAGTGGCATCCGGGTTTGAACCGGAGACCTCTCGATCAGCAGTCGAATGCTCTACCACTGAGCTATACCCCCACAAAACCTTGACAATTTAATACAATACCATTATTGCTCCCATGAGTTCAGATATAAGAAGAGAAAAATAATTTTAAAGAAAATAGAGGGCATCCGTATTTCCAATGGGGGCCTCTCGATCTGCAGTGGAATTTTTTGCTACTGATCTAAACACACACACAACAGAGTCCATTCTTAACAATAGCATTATTAATCCCAATATTTAAGGTATAAGAAAAAATATATATTTAAAAGATAATAGGGGGCATCCGGGTTTGAACCGGAGACCTCTCGATCTGCAGTCGAATGCTCTACCACTGAGCTATACCCCCACAAAACTGTGACACTTCAATTCAATATTATTATTGCTCCCATGAGTTCAGATATTAGAAGAGAAAAATCATTTTAAAGAAAATAGAGGGCATCCGTATTTTCATAGGGGGCCTCTCGATCTGCAGTGGAATTTTTTGCTACTGATCTAAACACAAACACTACAGAGTCCATTCTTAACAATAACATTATTAATCCCAATATTTAAGGTATAAGAAAAAATATATATTTAAAAGATAATAGGGCGCATCCGGGTTTGAACCGGAGACCTCTCGATCTGCAGTCGAATGCTCTACCACTGAGCTATACCACCACAAAACTGTGACAATTTAATACAATACCATTATTGCTCCCATGAGTTCAGATATAAGAAGAGAAAAATAATTTTTAAGAAAATAGAGGGCATCCGTATTTCCAATGGGGGCCTCTGGATCTGCAGTGGAATATTTTGCTACTGATCTAAACACACACACAACAGAGTCCATTCTTAACAATAGCATTATTAATCCCAATATTTAAGGTATAAGAAAAAATATATATTTAAAACATAATAGGGGGCATCCGGGTTTGAACCTAAGACCTCACGATCTGCAGTCGAATGCTCTACCACTGAGCAATTCCCCCACAAAACTGGGACAATTTAATACAATACCATTATTGCTCCCATTAGTTCAGATATAAGAAGAGAAAAATAATTTTAAAGAAAATAGAGGGCATCCGTATTTCCAAAGGGGGCCTCTCGATCTGCAGTGGAATTTTTGACAACTGATCTAAACACACACACAACAGAGTTCATTCTTAACAATAGCTATATTAATCCCAATATTTGAGGTATAAGAAAAAATATATTTTTAAAAGATAATAGGGGGCATCCGGGTATGAATCGAAGACCTGTCGATCTGCAGTCGAATGCTCTACCACTGAGCTGTACCCCCACAAAACTTTGTCACTTCAATTCAATATTATTATTGCTCCCATGAGTTCAGATATAAGAAAAGAAAAATCATTTAAAAGAAAATAGAGGGCATCCGGATATCCAACGGTGAACTCTCGATCTGTAGTTGATTGCTTTACCACTGATCTACACTTCCACACAACAGTCTCCATTCAAAACAATACCATTATCACTCCAAAAATTCAGATATAAAGAAAAAATTCTTTTAAAAGATAAAAGGGGCATCCAAGTTTGAACCAGAGAACTCTCGATCTGCAGTCGAATGCTCTACCATTGAGCTATACCCGCACACAACTGCGACAATTCATTACAATACCATTATTGCTCCCATGAGTTCAGATATAGGAAGAGAAAAATCATTTTAAAGAAAAAAGAGGACATCCGTATTTCCAAAGGGGGCCTCTCGATCTGCAGTGGAATATTTTGCTACTGATCTAAACACACACACAACAGAGTCCATTCTTACACAATAGCATTATTAATCCCAATATTTAAGGTATAAGAAAAAATATATATTTAAAACATAATAGGGGGCATCCGGGTTTGAACCGGAGACCTCTCGATCTGCAGTCGAATGCTCTACCACTGAGCAATTCCCCCACAAAACTGGGACAATTTAATACAATACCATTATTGCTCCCATGAGTTCAGATATAAGAAGAGAAAAATAATTTTAAAGAAAATAGAGGGCATCCGTATTTCCAAAGGGGGCCTCTCGATCTGCAGTGGAATTTTTGACAACTGATCTAAACGCACACACAACAGAGTTCATTCTTAACAATAGCATTATTAATCCCAATATTTGAGGTATAAGAAAAAATATATTTTTAAAAGATAATAGGGGGCATCCGGGTTTGAACCGAAGACCTCTCGATCTGCAGTCGAATGCTCTACCACTGAGCTATACCCCCCTAAAATTGTGACACTTCAATTCAATATTATTATTGCTCCTATGAGTTCAGATATAAGAAAAGACAAATCATTTAAAAGAAAATAGAGGGCAACCGGATTTCCAACGGTGACCTCTCGATCTGTAGTTGATTGCTTTACCACTGATCTACACTTCCACACAAGGTGACCATTCAAAAAATACCATTATCACTCCAAAAATCCAGATATAAAGAAAAAATTCTTTTAAAAGATAAAAGGGGCATCCGAGTTTGAACCGGAGAACTCTCGATCTCCAGTCGAATGCTCTACCATTGTGCTTACCCCCACACAACTGCGACAATTCATTACAATACCATTATTGCTCCCATGAGTTCAGATATAGGAAGAGAAAAATCATTTTAAAGAAAATAGAGGGCATCCGTATTTCCAAAGGGGGCCTCTCGATCTGCAGTGGAATTTTTTGCTACTGATCTAAACACACACACAACAGAGTCCATTCTTAACAATAGCATTATTAATCCCAATATTTAAGGTATAAGAAAAAATATATATTTAAAAGATAATAGGGGGCATCCGGGTTTGAACCGGAGACCTCTCGATCTGCAGTCGAATGTTCTACCACTGAGCTATACCCCCACAAAACCTTGACAATTTAATACAATACCATTATTGCTCCCATGAGTTCAGATATAAGAAGAGACAAATAATTTTAAAGAAAATAGAGGGCATCCGTATTTCCAATGGGGGCCTCTCGATCTGCAGTGGAATTTTTTGCTACTGATCTAAACACACACACAACAGAGTCCAATCTTAACAATAGCATTATTAATCCCAATATTTAAGGTATAAGAAAAAATATATATTTAAAAGATAATAGGGGGCATCCGGGTTTGAACCGGAGACCTCTCGATCTGCAGTCGAATGCTCTACCACTGAGCTATACCCCCACAAAACCTTGACAATTTAATACAATACCATTATTGCTCCCATGAGTTCAGATATAAGAAGAGAAAAATAATTTTAAAGAAAATAGAGGGCATCCGTATTTCCAATGGGGGCCTCTCGATCTGCAGTGGAATTTTTTGCTACTGATCTAAACACACACACAACAGAGTCCAATCTTAACAATAGCATTATTAATCCCAATATTTAAGGTATAAGAAAAAATATATATTTAAAAGATAATAGGGGGCATCCGGGTTTGAACCGGAGACCTCTCGATCTGCAGTCGAATGCTCTACCACTGAGCTATACCCAGACAAAACTGTGACAATTTAATACAATACCATTATTGCTCCCATGAGTTCAGATATAAGAAGAGAAAAATAATTTTTAAGAAAATAGAGGGCATCCGTATTTCCAATGGGGGCCTCTCGATCTGCAGTGGAATTTTTTGCTACTGATCTAAACACACACACAACAGAGTCCATTCTTAACAATAGCATTATTAATCCCAATATTTAAGGTATAAGAAAAAATATATATTTTAAAGATAATAGGGGGCATCCGGGTTTGAACCGGAGACCTCTCGATCTGCAGTCGAATGCTCTACCACTGAGCTATACCCCCACAAAACTGTGTCACTTCAATTCAATATTATTATTGCTCCCATGAGTTCAGATAAAAGAAAAGAAAAATCATTTAAAAGAAAATAGAGGGCATCCGGATTTCCAACGGTGACCTCTCGATCTGTAGTTGATTGCTTTACCACTGATCTACACTTCCACACAAGGTGACCATTCAAAACAATACCATTATCACTCCAAAAATTCAGATATAAAGAAAAAATTCTTTTAAAAGATAAAAGGGGCATCCGAGTTTGAACCGGAGAACTCTCGATCTCCAGTCGAATGCTCTACCATTGTGCTTACCCCCACACAACTGCGACAATTCATTACAATACCATTATTGCTCCCATGAGTTCAGATATAGGAAGAGAAAAATCATTTTAAAGAAAATAGAGGGCATCCGTATTTCCAATGTGGGCCTCTCGATCTGCAGTGGAATTTTTGGCAACTGATCTAAACACACACACAACAGAGTTCATTCTTAACAATAGCATTATTAATCCCAATATTGAGGTATAAGAAAAAATATATTTTTAAAAGATAATAGGGGACATCCGGGTTTGAACCGAAGACCTCTCGATCTGCAGTCGAATGCTCTACCACTGAGCTATACCCCCACAAAACTGTGACACTTCAATTCAATATTATTATTGCTCCCATGAGTTCAGATATAAGAAAAGAAAAATCATTTAAAAGAAAATAGAGGGCATCCGGATTTCCAACGGTGACCTCTCGATCTGTAGTTGATTGCTTTACCACTGATGTACACTTCCACACAACAGTGTCCATTCAAAACAATACCATTATCACTCCAAAAATTAAGATATAAGGAAAAAAATCTTTTAAAAGATAAAAGGGGCATCCGAGTTTGAACCGGAGAACTCTCGATCTGCAGTCGAATGCTCTACCACTGAGCTATACCCACACATCTGCGACAATTTAATACAATACCATTATTGCTCCCATAAGTTCAGATATAAGAAGAGAAAAATAATGTTAAAGAAAATAGAGGGCATCCGTATTTCCAATGGGGGCCTCTCTATCTGCAGTGGAATTTTTTGCAACTGATCTAAACACACACACAACCGAGTCCATTCTTAACAATAGCATTATTAATCCCAATATTTAAGGTATAAGAAAAAATATATATTTAAAAGATAATAGGGGGCATCCGGGTTTGAACCGGAGACCTCTCGATCTGCAGTCGAATGCTCTACCACTGAGCTATACCCCCACAATACTGTGACACTTCAATTCAATTTTATTATTGCTCCCATGAGTTCAGATATAAGAAAAGAAAAATCATTTAAAAGATAACAGAGGGCATCCGGATTTCCAACGGTGACCTCTCGATCTGTAGTTGATTGCTTTACCACTGATCTACACTTCCACACATCAGTGTCCATTCAAAACAATACCATTATCACCCCAAAAATTCAGATATAAAGAAAAAATTCTTTTAAAAGATAAAAGGGGCATCCGAGTTTGAACCGGAGAACTCTCGATCTGCAGTCGAATGCTCTACCACTGAGCTATACCCACATATCTGCGACAATTTAATACAATAACATTATTGCTCCCATAAGTTCAGATATAAGAAGAGAAAAATAATGTTAAAGAAAATAGAGGGCATCCGTATTTCCAATGGGGGCCTCTCGATCTGCAGTGGAATTTTTTGCAACTGATCTAAACACACACACAACCGAGTCCATTCTTAACAATAGCATTATTAATCCCAATATTTAAGGTATAAGAAAAAATATATATTTAAAAGATAATAGGGGGCAATCCGGGTTTGAACTGGAGACCTCCCGATCTGCAGTCGAATGCTCAACCACTGAGCTATACCACCACAAAACTGGGACAATTTAATACAATACAATTATTGCTCCCATGAGTTCAGATATAAGAAGAGAAAAATAATTTTTAAGAAAATAGAGGGCATCCGTATTTCCAATGTGGGCCTCTCGATCTGCAGTGGAATTTTTGGCAACTGATCTAAACACACACACAACAGAGTTCATTCTTAACAATAGCATTATTAATCCCAATATTGAGGTATAAGAAAAAATATATTTTTAAAAGATAATAGCGGGCTTCTGGGTTTGAACCGGAGACCTCTCGATCTGCAGTCGAATTCTCTACCACTGAGCTATACCCCCTCAGAACCGGGACACATCAATTCAATATTATTATTGCTCCCATGAGTTCAGATATAAGAAAAGACAAATCATTTAAAAGAAAATAGAGGGCATCCTGATTTCCAACGGTGACCTCTCGATCTGTAGTTGATTGCTTTACCACTGATCTACACTTCCACACAACAGTGTCCATTCAAAACAATACCATTATCACTCCAAAAATTAAGATATAAGGAAAAAAATCTTTTAAAAGATAAAAGGGGCATCCGAGTTTGAACCGTAGACCTCTCGATCTGCAGTCGAATGCTCTATCACTGAGCTATACCCCCACACAACTGCGACAATTCATTACAATACCATTATTGCTCCCATGAGTTCAGATATAGGAAGAGAAAAATCATTTTAAAGAAAATAGAGAGCATCCGTATTTCCAAAGGGGGCCTCTCGATCTGCAGTGGAATTTTTTGCTACTGATCTAAACACACACACAACAGAGTCCATTCTTAACAATAGCATTATTAATCCCAATATTTAAGGTATAAGAAAAAATATATATTTAAAGATAATAGGGGGCATCCGGGTTTGAACCGGAGACCTCTCGATCTGCAGTCGAATGCTCTACCACTGAGCTATACCCACACAAAACTGTGACAATTTAATACAATACCATTATTGCTCCCATGAGTTCAGATATAAGAAGAGAAAAATAATTTTTAAGAAAATAGAGGGCATCCGTATTTCCAATGGGGGCCTCTGGATCTGCAGTGGAATTTTTTGCTACTGATCTAAACACACACACAACAGAGTCCATTCTTAACAATAGCATTATTAATCCCAATATTTAAGGTATAAGAAAAAATATATATTTAAAAGATAATAGGGGGCATCCGGGTTTGAACCGGAGACCTCTCGATCTGCAGTCGAATGCTCTACCAGTGAGCTATACCCCCACAAAACTGGGTCAATTTAATACAATACAATTATTGCTCCCATGAGTTCAGATATAAGAAGAGAAAAATATTTTTTAAGAAAATAGAGGGCATCCGTATTTCCAAAGGGGGCCTCTCGATCTGCAGTGGAATTTTTGACAACTGATCTAAACACACACACAACAGAGTTCATTCTTTACAATAGCATTATTAATCCCAATATTTGAGGTATAAGAAAAAACATATTTTTTAAAGATAATAGTGGGCATCCGGGTTTGAACCGGAGACCTCTCGATCTGCAATCGAATGCTCTACCACTGAGCTATACCCTAACAAAACTGTTACATTTCAATTCAATATTATATTTGCTCCCGTGAGTTCAGATATTAGAAGAGAAAAATCATTTTAAAGAAAATAGAGGGCATCCGTATTGCCAACGGGGGCCTCTCGATCTGCAGTGGAATTTTTTGCAACTGATCTAAACACACACACAACAGAGTTCATTCTTAACAATAGCTATATTAATCCCAATATTTGAGGTATAAGAAAAAATATATTTTTAAAAGATAACAGGGGGCATCCGGGTATGAATCGAAGACCTGTCGATCTGCAGTCGAATGCTCTACCACTGAGCTATACCCCCACAAAACTGTGTCACTTCAATTCAATATTATTATTGCTCCCATGAGTTCAGATATAAGAAAAGAAAAATCATTTAAAAGAAAATAGAGGGCATCCGGATTTCCAACGGTGACCTCTTTGATCTGTAGTTGATTGCTTTACCACTGATCTACACTTCCACACAAGGTGTCCATTCAAAACAATACCATTATCACTCCAAAAATTCAGATATAAAGAAAAAATTATTTTAAAAGATAAAAGGGGCATCCGAGTTTGAACCGGAGAACTCTCGATCTGCAGTCGAATGCCCTACCACTGAGCTATACCCACACACAACTGCGACAATTCATTACAATACCATTATTGCTCTCATGAGTTCAGATATAGGAAGAGAAAAATCATTTTAAAGAAAATAGAGGGCATCCGTATTTTCAAAGGGGGCCTCTCGATCTGCAATGGAATTTTTTGCTACTGATCTAAACACACACACAACAGAGTCCATTCTTAACAATAGCATTATTAATCCCAATATTTAAGGTATAAGAAAAAATATATATTTAAAAGATAATAGGAGGCATCCGGGTTTGAACCGGAGACCTCTCGATCTGCAGTCGAATGCTCTACCACTGAGCTATACCCCCACAATACTGTGACACTTCAATTCAATATTATTATTGCTCCCATGAGTTCAGATATAAGAAAAGAAAAATCATTTAAAAGAAAATAGAGGGCATCCGGATATCCAACGGTGAACTCTCGATTTGTAGTTGATTGCTTTACCACTGATCTACACTTCCACACAACAGTCTCCATTCAAAACAATACCATTATCACTCCAAAAATTCAGATATAAAGAAAAAATTCTTTTAAAAGATAAAAGGGGCATCCAAGTTTGAACCAGAGAACTCTCGATCTGCAGTCGAATGCTCTACCATTGAGCTATACCCGCACACAACTGCGACAATTCATTACAATACCATTATTGCTCCCATGAGTTCAGATATAGGAAGAGAAAAATCATTTAAAAGAAAAAAGAGGACATCCGTATTTCCAAAGGGGGCCTCTCGATCTGCAGTGGAATATTTTGCTACTGATCTAAACACACACACAACAGAGTCCATTCTTACACAATAGCATTATTAATCCCAATATTTGAGGTATAAGAAAAAATATATATTTGAAACATAATAGGGGGCATCCGGGTTTGAACCGGAGACCTCTCGATCTGCAGTCGAATGCTCTACCACTGAGCTATTCCCCCATAAAAATGGGACAATTTAATACAATACCATTATTGCACCCATGAGTTCAGATATAAGAAGAGAAAAATAATTTTAAAGAAAATAGAGGGCATCCGTATTTCCAAAGGGGGCCTCTCGATCTGCAGTGGAATTTTTGACAACTGATCTAAACGCACACACAACAGAGTTCATTCTTAACAATAGCATTATTAATCCCAATATTTGAGGTATAAGAAAAAATATATTTTTAAAAGATAATAGGGGGCATCCGGGTTTGAACCGAAGACCTCTCGATCTGCAGTCGAATGCTCTACCACTGAGCTATACCACCCCTAAAATTGTGACACTTCAATTCAATATTATTATTGCTCCTATGAGTTCAGATATAAGAAAAGACAAATCATTTAAAAGAAAATAGAGGGCAACCGGATTTCCAACGGTGACCTCTCGATCTGTAGTTGATTTCTTTACCACTGATCTACACTCCCACACAACAGTGTCCATTCAAAACAATACCATTATCGTTACAAAAATTCAGATACAAGGAAAAAAATCTTTTAAAAGATAAAAGTGGCATCCGGGTTTGAACCGGAGACCTCTCGATCAGCAGTCGAATGCTCTACCACTGAGCTATACCCCCACAAAACCTTGACAATTTAATACAATACCATTATTGCTCCCATGAGTTCAGATATAAGAAGAGAAAAATAATTTTAAAGAAAATAGAGGGCATCCGTATTTCCAATGGGGGCCTCTCGATCTGCAGTGGAATTTTTTGCTACTGATCTAAACACACACACAACAGAGTCCAATCTTAACAATAGCATTATTAATCCCAATATTTAAGGTATAAGAAAAAATATATATTTAAAAGATAATAGGGGGCATCCGGGTTTGAACCGGAGACCTCTCGATTTGCAGTCGAATGCTCTACCACTGAGCTATACCCCCACAAAACTGTGTCACTTCAATTCAATATTATTATTGCTCCCATGAGTTCAGATAAAAGAAAAGAAAAATCATTTAAAAGAAAATAGAGGGCATCCGGATTTCCAACGGTGACCTCTCGATCTGTAGTTGATTGCTTTACCACTGATCTACACTTCCACACAAGGTGACCATTCAAAACAATACCATTATCACTCCAAAAATTCAGATATAAAGAAAAAATTCTTTTAAAAGATAAAAGGGGCATCCGAGTTTGAACCGGAGAACTCTCGATCTCCAGTCGAATGCTCTACCATTGTGCTTACCCCCACACAACTGCGACAATTCATTACAATACCATTATTGCTCCCATGAGTTCAGATATAGGAAGAGAAAAATCATTTTAAAGAAAATAGAGGGCATCCGTATTTCCAAAGGGGGCCTCTCGATCTGCAGTGGAATTTTTTGCTACTGATCTAAACACACACACAACAGAGTCCATTCTTAACAATAGCATTATTAATCCCAATATTTAAGGTATAAGAAAAAATATATATTTAAAAGATAATAGGGGGCATCCGGGTTTGAACCGGAGACCTCTCGATCTGCAGTCGAATGCTCTACCACTGAGCTATACCCCCACAAAACCTTGACAATTTAATACAATACCATTATTGCTCCCATGAGTTCAGATATAAGAAGAGAAAAATAATTTTAAAGAAAATAGAGGGCATCCGTATTTCCAATGGGGGCCTCTCGATCTGCAGTGGAATTTTTTGCTACTGATCTAAACACACACACAACAGAGTCCAATCTTAACAATAGCATTATTAATCCCAATATTTAAGGTATAAGAAAAAATATATATTTAAAAGATAATAGGGGGCATCCGGGTTTGAACCGGAGACCTCTCGATCTGCAGTCGAATTCTCTACCACTGAGCTATACCCCCACAAAACCTTGACAATTTAATACAATACCATTATTGCTCCCATGAGTTCAGATATAAGAAGAGAAAAATAATTTTAAAGAAAATAGAGGGCATCCGTATTTCCAATGGGGGCCTCTCGATCTGCAGTGGAATTTTTTGCTACTGATCTAAACACACACACAACAGAGTCCAATCTTAACAATAGCATTATTAATCCCAATATTTAAGGTATAAGAAAAAATATATATTTTAAAGATAATAGGGGGCATCCGGGTTTGAACCGGAGACCTCTCGATCTGCAGTCGAATGCTCTACCACCGAGCTATACCCCCACATAACTGGGGCAATTTAATACAATACCATTATTGCTCCCATGAGTTCAGATATAAGAAGAGAAAAATAATTTTAAAGAAAATAGAGGGCATCCGTATTTCCAAAGGGGGCCTCTCGATCTGCAGTGGAATTTTTGACAACTGATCTAAACGCACACACAACAGAGTTCATTCTTAACAATAGCATTATTAATCCCAATATTTGAGGTATAAGAAGAAATATATTTGTAAAAGATAATAGGGGGCATCCGGGTATGAATCGAAGACCTCTCGATCTGCAGTCGAATGCTCTACCACTGAGCTATACCCCCACAAAACTGTGTCACTTCAATTCAATATTATTATTGCTCCCATGAGTTCAGATAAAAGAAAAGAAAAATCATTTAAAAGAAAATAGAGGGCATCCGGATTTCCAACGGTGACCTCTCGATCTGTAGTTGATTGCTTTACCACTGATCTACACTTCCACACAAGGTGACCATTCAAAACAATACCATTATCACTCCAAAAATTCAGATATAAAGAAAAAATTCTTTTAAAAGATAAAAGGGGCATCCGAGTTTGAACCGGAGAACTCTCGATCTCCAGTCGAATGCTCTACCATTGTGCTTACCCCCACACAACTGCGACAATTCATTACAATACCATTATTGCTCCCATGAGTTCAGATATAGGAAGAGAAAAATCATTTTAAAGAAAATAGAGGGCATCCGTATTTCCAAAGGGGGCCTCTCGATCTGCAGTGGAATTTTTTGCTACTGATCTAAACACGCACACAACAGAGTCCATTCTTAACAATAGCATTATTAATCCCAATATTTAAGGTATAAGAAAAAATATATATTTAAAAGATAATAGGGGGCATCCGGGTTTGAACCGGAGACCTCTCGATCTGCAGTCGAATGCTCTACCACTGAGCTATACCCCCACAAAACTGTGACAATTTAATACAATACCATTATTGCTCCCATGAGTTCAGATATAAGAAGAGAAAAATAATTTTTAAGAAAATAGAGGGCATCCGTATTTCCAATGTGGGCCTCTCGATCTGCGGTGGAATTTTTGGCAACTGATCTAAACACACACACAACAGAGTTCATTCTTAACAATAGCATTATTAAGCCCAATATTGAGGTATAAGAAAAAATATATTTTTAAAAGATAATAGGGGGCATCCGGGTTTGAACCGAAGACATCTCGATCTGCAGTCGAATGCTCTACCACTGAGCTATACCCCCACAAAACTGTGACACTTCAATTCAATATTATTATTGCTCCCATGAGTTCAGATATAAGAAAAGAAAAATCATTTAAAAGAAAATAGAGGGCATCCGGATTTCCAACGGTGACCTCTCGATCTGTAGTTGATTGCTTTACCACTGATGTACACTTCCACACAAGGTGTCCATTCAAAACAATACCATTATCACTCCAAAAATTAAGATATAAGGAAAAAAATCTTTTAAAAGATAAAAGGGGCATCCGAGTTTGAACCGGAGACCTCTCGATCTGCAGTCGAATGCTCTATCACTGAGCTATACCCCCACACAACTGCGACAATTCATTACAATACCATTATTGCTCCCATGAGTTCAGATATAGGAAGAGAAAAATCATTTTAAAGAAAATAGAGAGCATCCGTATTTCCAAAGGTTGCCTCTCGATCTGCAGTGGAATTTTTTGCTACTGATCTAAACACACACACAACAGAGTCCATTCTTAACAATAGCATTATTAATCCCAATATTTAAGGTATAAGAAAAAATATATATTTAAAAGATAATAGGGGGCATCCGGGTTTGAACCGGAGACCTCTCGATCTGCAGTCGAATGCTCTACCACTGAGCTATACCCCCACAAAACTGTGACAATTTAATACAATACCATTATTGCTCCCATGAGTTCAGATATAAGAAGAGAAAAATAATTTTTAAGAAAATAGAGGGCATCCGTATTTCCAATGTGGGCCTCTCGATCTGCGGTGGAATTTTTGGCAACTGATCTAAACACACACACAACAGAGTTCATTCTTAACAATAGCATTATTAAGCCCAATATTGAGGTATAAGAAAAAATATATTTTTAAAAGATAATAGGGGGCATCCGGGTTTGAACCGAAGACATCTCGATCTGCAGTCGAATGCTCTACCACTGAGCTATACCCCCACAAAACTGTGACACTTCAATTCAATATTATTATTGCTCCCATGAGTTCAGATATAAGAAAAGAAAAATCATTTAAAAGAAAATAGAGGGCATCCGGATTTCCAACGGTGACCTCTCGATCTGTAGTTGATTGCTTTACCACTGATGTACACTTCCACACAAGGTGTCCATTCAAAACAATACCATTATCACTCCAAAAATTAAGATATAAGGAAAAAAATCTTTTAAAAGATAAAAGGGGCATCCGAGTTTGAACCGGAGACCTCTCGATCTGCAGTCGAATGCTCTATCACTGAGCTATACCCCCACACAACTGCGACAATTCATTACAATACCATTATTGCTCCCATGAGTTCAGATATAGGAAGAGAAAAATCATTTTAAAGAAAATAGAGAGCATCCGTATTTCCAAAGGTTGCCTCTCGATCTGCAGTGGAATTTTTTGCTACTGATCTAAACACACACACAACAGAGTCCATTCTTAACAATAGCATTATTAATCCCAATATTTAAGGTATAAGAAAAAATATATATTTAAAAGATAATAGGGGGCATCCGGGTTTGAACCGGAGACCTCTCGATCTGCAGTCGAATGCTCTACCACTGAGCTATACCCACACAAAACTGTGATAATTTAATACAATACCATTATTGCTCCCATGAGTTCAGATATAAGAAGAGAAAAATAATTTTTAAGAAAATAGAGGGCATCCGTATTTCCAATGGGGGCCTCTGGATCTGCAGTGGAATTTTTTGCTACTGATCTAAACACACACACAACAGAGTCCATTCTTAACAATAGCATTATTAATCCCAATATTTAAGGTATAAGAAAAAATATATATTTAAAAGATAATAGGGGGCATCCGGGTTTGATCCGGAGACCTCTCGATCTGCAGTCGAATGCTGTACCAGTGAGCTATACCCCCACAAAACTGGGTCAATTTAATACAATACAATTATTGCTCCCATGAGTTCAGATATAAGAAGAGAAAAATATTTTTTAAGAAAATAGAGGGCATCCGTATTTCCAAAGGGGGCCTCTCGATCTGCAGTGGAATTTTTGACAACTGATCTAAACACACACACAACAGAGTTCATTCTTTACAATAGCATTATTAATCCCAATATTTGAGGTATAAGAAAAAATATATTTTTTAAAGATAATAGTGGGCATCCGGGTTTGAACCGGAGACCTCTCGATCTGCAATCGAATGCTCTACCACTGAGCTATACCCTAACAAAACTGTTACATTTCAATTCAATATTATATTTGCTCCCGTGAGTTCAGATATTAGAAGAGAACAATCATTTTAAAGAAAATAGAGGGCATCCGTATTGCCAACGGGGGCCTCTCGATCTGCAGTGGAATTTTTTGCAACTGATCTAAACACACACACAACAGAGTTCATTCTTAACAATAGCTATATTAATCCCAATATTTGAGGTATAAGAAAAAATATATTTTTAAAAGATAACAGGGGGCATCCGGGTATGAATCGAAGACCTGTCGATCTGCAGTCGAATGCTCTACCACTGAGCTATACCCCCACAAAACTGTGTCACTTCAATTCAATATTATTATTGCTCCCATGAGTTCAGATATAAGAAAAGAAAAATAATTTTTAAGAAAATAGAGGGCATCCGTATTTCCAATGGGGGCCTCTGGATCTGCAGTGGAATTTTTTGCTACTGATCTAAACACACACACAACAGAGTCCATTCTTAACAATAGCATTATTAATCCCAATATTTAAGGTATAAGAAAAAATATATATTTAAAAGATAATAGGGGGCATCCGGGTTTGAACCGGAGACCTCTCGATCAGCAGTCGAATGCTCTACCAGTGAGCTATACCCCCACAAAACTGGGTCAATTTAATACAATACAATTATTGCTCCCATGAGTTCAGATATAAGAAGAGAAAAATATTTTTTAAGAAAATAGAGGGCATCCGTATTTCCAAAGGGGGCCTCTCGATCTGCAGTGGAATTTTTGACAACTGATCTAAACACACACACAACAGAGTTCATTCTTTACAATAGCATTATTAATCCCAATATTTGAGGTATAAGAAAAAACATATTTTTTAAAGATAATAGTGGGCATCCGGGTTTGAACCGGAGACCTCTCGATCTGCAATCGAATGCTCTACCACTGAGCTATACCCTAACAAAACTGTTACATTTCAATTCAATATTATATTTGCTCCCGTGAGTTCAGATATTAGAAGAGAAAAATCATTTTAAAGAAAATAGAGGGCATCCGTATTGCCAACGGGGGCCTCTCGATCTGCAGTGGAATTTTTTGCAACTGATCTAAACACACACACAACAGAGTTCATTCTTAACAATAGCTATATTAATCCCAATATTTGAGGTATAAGAAAAAATATATTTTTAAAAGATAACAGGGGGCATCCGGGTATGAATCGAAGACCTGTCGATCTGCAGTCGAATGCTCTACCACTGAGCTATACCCCCACAAAACTGTGTCACTTCAATTCAATATTATTATTGCTCCCATGAGTTCAGATATAAGAAAAGAAAAATCATTTAAAAGAAAATAGAGGGCATCCGGATTTCCAACGGTGACCTCTTTGATCTGTAGTTGATTGCTTTACCACTGATCTACACTTCCACACAAGGTGTCCATTCAAAACAATACCATTATCACTCCAAAAATTCAGATATAAAGAAAAGATTATTTTAAAAGATAAAAGGGGCATCCGAGTTTGAACCGGAGAACTCTCGATCTGCAGTCGAATGCTCTACCACTGAGCTATACCCCCACACAACTGCGACAATTCATTACAATACCATTATTGCTCTCATGAGTTCAGATATAGGAAGAGAAAAATCATTTTAAAGAAAATAGAGGGCATCCGTATTTTCAAAGGGGGCCTCTCGATCTGCAATGGAATTTTTTGCTACTGATCTAAACACACACACAACAGAGTCCATTCTTAACAATAGCATTATTAATCCCAATATTTAAGGTATAAGAAAAAATATATATTTAAAAGATAATAGGAGGCATCCGGGTTTGAACCGGAGACCTCTCGATCTGCAGTCGAATGCTCTACCACTGAGCTATACCCCCACAATACTGTGACACTTCAATTCAATATTATTATTGCTCCCATGAGTTCAGATATAAGAAAAGA
Organism: Linyphia triangularis; assembly: GCA_963978545.1. NCBI lineage: Eukaryota > Metazoa > Arthropoda > Arachnida > Araneae > Linyphiidae > Linyphia > Linyphia triangularis. The sequence continues at coordinate 37,455,754 of OZ021730.1, forward strand.
AAAATCATTTAAAAGAAAATAGAGGGCATCCGGATATCCAACGGTGAACTCTCGATCTGTAGTTGATTGCTTTACCACTGATCTACACTTCCACACAACAGTCTCCATTCAAAACAATACCATTATCACTCCAAAAATTCAGATATAAAGAAAAAATTCTTTTAAAAGATAAAAGGGGCATCCAAGTTTGAACCAGAGAACTCTCGATCTGCAGTCGAATGCTCTACCATTGAGCTATACCCGCACACAACTGCGACAATTCATTACAATACCATTATTGCTCCCATGAGTTCAGATATAGGAAGAGAAAAATCATTTTAAAGAAAAAAGAGGACATCCGTATTTCCAAAGGGGGCCTCTCGATCTGCAGTGGAATATTTTGCTACTGATCTAAACACACACACAACAGAGTCCATTCTTACACAATAGCATTATTAATCCCAATATTTGAGGTATAAGAAAAAATATATATTTGAAACATAATAGGGGGCATCCGGGTTTGAACCGGAGACCTCTCGATCTGCAGTCGAATGCTCTACCACTGAGCTATGCCCCCATAAAAATGGGACAATTTAATACAATACCATTATTGCACCCATGAGTTCAGATATAAGAAGAGAAAAATAATTTTAAAGAAAATAGAGGGCATCCGTATTTCCAAAGGGGGCCTCTCGATCTGCAGTGGAATTTTTGACAACTGATCTAAACGCACACACAACAGAGTTCATTCTTAACAATAGCATTATTAATCCCAATATTTGAGGTATAAGAAAAAATATATTTTTAAAAGATAATAGGGGGCATCCGGGTTTGAACCGAAGACCTCTCGATCTGCAGTCGAATGCTCTACCACTGAGCTATACCCCCCCTAAAATTGTGACACTTCAATTCAATATTATTATTGCTCCTATGAGTTCAGATATAAGAAAAGACAAATCATTTAAAAGAAAATAGAGGGCAACCGGATTTCCAACGGTGACCTCTCGATCTGTAGTTGATTTCTTTACCACTGATCTACACTCCCACACAACAGTGTCCATTCAAAACAATACCATTATCGTTACAAAAATTCAGATACAAGGAAAAAAATCTTTTAAAAGATAAAAGTGGCATCCGGGTTTGAACCGGAGACCTCTCGATCAGCAGTCGAATGCTCTACCACTGAGCTATACCCCCACAAAACCTTGACAATTTAATACAATACCATTATTGCTCCCATGAGTTCAGATATAAGAAGAGAAAAATAATTTTAAAGAAAATAGAGGGCATCCGTATTTCCAATGGGGGCCTCTCGATCTGCAGTGGAATTTTTTGCTACTGATCTAAACACACACACAACAGAGTCCAATCTTAACAATAGCATTATTAATCCCAATATTTAAGGTATAAGAAAAAATATATATTTAAAAGATAATAGGGGGCATCCGGGTTTGAACCGGAGACCTCTCGATTTGCAGTCGAATGCTCTACCACTGAGCTATACCCAGACAAAACTGTGACAATTTAATACAATACCATTATTGCTCCCATGAGTTCAGATATAAGAAGAGAAAAATAATTTTTAAGAAAATAGAGGGCATCCGTATTTCCAATGGGGGCCTCTCGATCTGCAGTGGAATTTTTTGCTACTGATCTAAACACACACACAACAGAGTCCATTCTTAACAATAGCATTATTAATCCCAATATTTAAGGTATAAGAAAAAATATATATTTTAAGGATAATAGGGGGCATCCGGGTTTGAACCGGAGACCTCTCGATCTGCAGTCGAATGCTCTACCACTGAGCTATACCCCCACATAACTGGGGCAATTTAATACAATACCATTATTGCTCCCATGACTTCAGATATAAGAAGAGAAAAATAATTTTTAAGAAAATAGAGGGCATCCGTATTTCCAAAGGGGGCCTCTCGATCTGCAGTGGAATTTTTTACAACTGATCTAAACACACACACAACAGAGTCCATTCTTAACAATAGCATTATTAATCCCAATATTTAAGGTATAAGAAAAAATATATATTTTAAGGATAATAGGGGGCATCCGGGTATGAATCGAAGACCTCTCGATCTGCAGTCGAATGCTCTACCACTGAGCTATACCCCCACAAAACTGTGTCACTTCAATTCAATATTATTATTGCTCCCATGAGTTCAGATAAAAGAAAAGAAAAATCATTTAAAAGAAAATAGAGGGCATCCGGATTTCCAACGGTGACCTCTCGATCTGTAGTTGATTGCTTTACCACTGATCTACACTTCCACACAAGGTGACCATTCAAAACAATACCATTATCACTCCAAAAATTCAGATATAAAGAAAAAATTCTTTTAAAAGATAAAAGGGGCATCCGAGTTTGAACCGGAGAACTCTCGATCTCCAGTCGAATGCTCTACCATTGTGCTTACCCCCACACAACTGCGACAATTCATTACAATACCATTATTGCTCCCATGAGTTCAGATATAGGAAGAGAAAAATCATTTTAAAGAAAATAGAGGGCATCCGTATTTCCAAAGGGGGCCTCTCGATCTGCAGTGGAATTTTTTGCTACTGATCTAAACACACACACAACAGAGTCCATTCTTAACAATAGCATTATTAATCCCAATATTTAAGGTATAAGAAAAAATATATATTTAAAAGATAATAGGGGGCATCCGGGTTTGAACCGGAGACCTCTCGATCTGCAGTCGAATGCTCTACCACTGAGCTATACCCCCACAAAACCTTGACAATTTAATACAATACCATTATTGCTCCCATGAGTTCAGATATAAGAAGAGAAAAATAATTTTAAAGAAAATAGAGGGCATCCGTATTTCCAATGGGGGCCTCTCGATCTGCAGTGGAATTTTTTGCTACTGATCTAAACACACACACAACAGAGTCCAATCTTAACAATAGCATTATTAATCCCAATATTTAAGGTATAAGAAAAAATATATATTTAAAAGATAATAGGGGGCATCCGGGTTTGAACCGGAGACCTCTCGATCTGCAGTCGAATTCTCTACCACTGAGCTATACCCCCACAAAACCTTGACAATTTAATACAATACCATTATTGCTCCCATGAGTTCAGATATAAGAAGAGAAAAATAATTTTAAAGAAAATAGAGGGCATCCGTATTTCCAATGGGGGCCTCTCGATCTGCAGTGGAATTTTTTGCTACTGATCTAAACACACACACAACAGAGTCCAATCTTAACAATAGCATTATTAATCCCAATATTTAAGGTATAAGAAAAAATATATATTTAAAAGATAATAGGGGTCATCCGGGTTTGAACCGGAGACCTCTCGATCTGCAGTCGAATGCTCTACCACTGAGCTATACCCAGACAAAACTGTGACAATTTAATACAATACCATTATTGCTCCCATGAGTTCAGATATAAGAAGAGAAAAATAATTTTTAAGAAAATAGAGGGCATCCGTATTTCCAATGGGGGCCTCTCGATCTGCAGTGGAATTTTTTGCTACTGATCTAAACACACACACAACAGAGTCCATTCTTAACAATAGCATTATTAATCCCAATATTTAAGGTATAAGAAAAAATATATATTTAAAAGATAATAGGAGGCATCCGGGTTTGAACCGGAGACCTCTCGATCTGCAGTCGAATGCTCTACCACTGAGCTATACCCCCACAATACTGTGACACTTCAATTCAATATTATTATTGCTCCCATGAGTTCAGATATAAGAAAAGAAAAATCATTTAAAAGAAAATAGAGGGCATCCGGATATCCAACGGTGAACTCTCGATCTGTAGTTGATTGCTTTACCACTGATCTACACTTCCACACAACAGTCTCCATTCAAAACAATACCATTATCACTCCAAAAATTCAGATATAAAGAAAAAATTCTTTTAAAAGATAAAAGGGGCATCCAAGTTTGAACCAGAGAACTCTCGATCTGCAGTCGAATGCTCTACCATTGAGCTATACCCGCACACAACTGCGACAATTCATTACAATACCATTATTGCTCCCATGAGTTCAGATATAGGAAGAGAAAAATCATTTTAAAGAAAAAAGAGGACATCCGTATTTCCAAAGGGGGCCTCTCGATCTGCAGTGGAATATTTTGCTACTGATCTAAACACACACACAACAGAGTCCATTCTTACACAATAGCATTATTAATCCCAATATTTGAGGTATAAGAAAAAATATATATTTGAAACATAATAGGGGGCATCCGGGTTTGAACCGGAGACCTCTCGATCTGCAGTCGAATGCTCTACCACTGAGCTATTCCCCCATAAAAATGGGACAATTTAATACAATACCATTATTGCACCCATGAGTTCAGATATAAGAAGAGAAAAATAATTTTAAAGAAAATAGAGGGCATCCGTATTTCCAAAGGGGGCCTCTCGATCTGCAGTGGAATTTTTGACAACTGATCTAAACGCACACACAACAGAGTTCATTCTTAACAATAGCATTATTAATCCCAATATTTGAGGTATAAGAAAAAATATATTTTTAAAAGATAATAGGGGGCATCCGGGTTTGAACCGAAGACCTCTCGATCTGCAGTCGAATGCTCTACCACTGAGCTATACCCCCCCTAAAATTGTGACACTTCAATTCAATATTATTATTGCTCCTATGAGTTCAGATATAAGAAAAGACAAATCATTTAAAAGAAAATAGAGGGCAACCGGATTTCCAACGGTGACCTCTCGATCTGTAGTTGATTTCTTTACCACTGATCTACACTCCCACACAACAGTGTCCATTCAAAACAATACCATTATCGTTACAAAAATTCAGATACAAGGAAAAAAATCTTTTAAAAGATAAAAGTGGCATCCGGGTTTGAACCGGAGACCTCTCGATCAGCAGTCGAATGCTCTACCACTGAGCTATACCCCCACAAAACCTTGACAATTTAATACAATACCATTATTGCTCCCATGAGTTCAGATATAAGAAGAGAAAAATAATTTTAAAGAAAATAGAGGGCATCCGTATTTCCAATGGGGGCCTCTCGATCTGCAGTGGAATTTTTTGCTACTGATCTAAACACACACACAACAGAGTCCAATCTTAACAATAGCATTATTAATCCCAATATTTAAGGTATAAGAAAAAATATATATTTAAAAGATAATAGGGGGCATCCGTGTTTGAACCGGAGACCTCTCGATTTGCAGTCGAATGCTCTACCACTGAGCTATACCCAGACAAAACTGTGACAATTTAATACAATACCATTATTGCTCCCATGAGTTCAGATATAAGAAGAGAAAAATAATTTTTAAGAAAATAGAGGGCATCCGTATTTCCAATGGGGGCCTCTCGATCTGCAGTGGAATTTTTTGCTACTGATCTAAACACACACACAACAGAGTCCATTCTTAACAATAGCATTATTAATCCCAATATTTAAGGTATAAGAAAAAATATATATTTTAAGGATAATAGGGGGCATCCGGGTTTGAACCGGAGACCTCTCGATCTGCAGTCGAATGCTCTACCACTGAGCTATACCCCCACATAACTGGGGCAATTTAATACAATACCATTATTGCTCCCATGACTTCAGATATAAGAAGAGAAAAATAATTTTTAAGAAAATAGAGGGCATCCGTATTTCCAAAGGGGGCCTCTCGATCTGCAGTGGAATTTTTTACAACTGATCTAAACACACACACAACAGAGTCCATTCTTAACAATAGCATTATTAATCCCAATATTTAAGGTATAAGAAAAAATATATATTTTAAGGATAATAGGGGGCATCCGGGTATGAATCGAAGACCTCTCGATCTGCAGTCGAATGCTCTACCACTGAGCTATACCCCCACAAAACTGTGTCACTTCAATTCAATATTATTATTGCTCCCATGAGTTCAGATAAAAGAAAAGAAAAATCATTTAAAAGAAAATAGAGGGCATCCGGATTTCCAACGGTGACCTCTCGATCTGTAGTTGATTGCTTTACCACTGATCTACACTTCCACACAAGGTGACCATTCAAAACAATACCATTATCACTCCAAAAATTCAGATATAAAGAAAAAATTCTTTTAAAAGATAAAAGGGGCATCCGAGTTTGAACCGGAGAACTCTCGATCTCCAGTCGAATGCTCTACCATTGTGCTTACCCCCACACAACTGCGACAATTCATTACAATACCATTATTGCTCCCATGAGTTCAGATATAGGAAGAGAAAAATCATTTTAAAGAAAATAGAGGGCATCCGTATTTCCAAAGGGGGCCTCTCGATCTGCAGTGGAATTTTTTGCTACTGATCTAAACACACACACAACAGAGTCCATTCTTAACAATAGCATTATTAATCCCAATATTTAAGGTATAAGAAAAAATATATATTTAAAAGATAATAGTGGGCATCCGGGTTTGAACCGGAGACCTCTCGATCTGCAGTCGAATGCTCTACCACTGAGCTATACCCCCACAAAACCTTGACAATTTAATACAATACCATTATTGCTCCCATGAGTTCAGATATAAGAAGAGAAAAATAATTTTAAAGAAAATAGAGGGCATCCGTATTTCCAATGGGGGCCTCTCGATCTGCAGTGGAATTTTTTGCTACTGATCTAAACACACACACAACAGAGTCCAATCTTAACAATAGCATTATTAATCCCAATATTTAAGGTATAAGAAAAAATATATATTTAAAAGATAATAGGGGGCATCCGGGTTTGAACCGGAGACCTCTCGATCTGCAGTCGAATTCTCTACCACTGAGCTATACCCCCACAAAACCTTGACAATTTAATACAATACCATTATTGCTCCCATGAGTTCAGATATAAGAAGAGAAAAATAATTTTAAAGAAAATAGAGGGCATCCGTATTTCCAATGGGGGCCTCTCGATCTGCAGTGGAATTTTTTGCTACTGATCTAAACACACACACAACAGAGTCCAATCTTAACAATAGCATTATTAATCCCAATATTTAAGGTATAAGAAAAAATATATATTTAAAAGATAATAGGGGTCATCCGGGTTTGAACCGGAGACCTCTCGATCTGCAGTCGAATGCTCTACCACTGAGCTATACCCAGACAAAACTGTGACAATTTAATACAATACCATTATTGCTCCCATGAGTTCAGATATAAGAAGAGAAAAATAATTTTTAAGAAAATAGAGGGCATCCGTATTTCCAATGGGGGCCTCTCGATCTGCAGTGGAATTTTTTGCTACTGATCTAAACACACACACAACAGAGTCCATTCTTAACAATAGCATTATTAATCCCAATATTTAAGGTATAAGAAAAAATATATATTTTAAAGATAATAGGGGGCATCCGGGTTTGAACCGGAGACCTCTCGATCTGCAGTCGAATGCTCTACCACTGAGCTATACCCCCACATAACTGGGGCAATTTAATACAATACCATTATTGCTCCCATGAGTTCAGATATAAGAAGAGAAAAATAATTTTAAAGAAAATAAAGGGCATCCGTATTTCCAAAGGGGGCCTCTCGATCTGCAGTGGAATTTTTGACAACTGATCTAAACGCACACACAACAGAGTTCATTCTTAACAATAGCATTATTAATCCCAATATTTAAGGTATAAGAAAAAATATATATTTAAAAGATAATAGGGGTCATCCGGGTTTGAACCGGAGACCTCTCGATCTGCAGTCGAATGCTCTACCACTGAGCTATACCCAGACAAAACTGTGACAATTTAATACAATACCATTATTGCTCCCATGAGTTCAGATATAAGAAGAGAAAAATAATTTTTAAGAAAATAGAGGGCATCCGTATTTCCAATGGGGGCCTCTCGATCTGCAGTGGAATTTTTTGCTACTGATCTAAACACACACACAACAGAGTCCATTCTTAACAATAGCATTATTAATCCCAATATTTAAGGTATAAGAAAAAATATATATTTTAAAGATAATAGGGGGCATCCGGGTTTGAACCGGAGACCTCTCGATCTGCAGTCGAATGCTCTACCACTGAGCTATACCCCCACATAACTGGGGCAATTTAATACAATACCATTATTGCTCCCATGAGTTCAGATATAAGAAGAGAAAAATAATTTTAAAGAAAATAAAGGGCATCCGTATTTCCAAAGGGGGCCTCTCGATCTGCAGTGGAATTTTTTACAACTGATCTAAACACACACACAACAGAGTCCATTCTTAACAATAGCATTATTAATCCCAATATTTAAGGTATAAGAAAAAATATATATTTTAAGGATAATAGGGGGCATCCGGGTATGAATCGAAGACCTCTCGATCTGCAGTCGAATGCTCTACCACTGAGCTATACCCCCACAAAACTGTGTCACTTCAATTCAATATTATTATTGCTCCCATGAGTTCAGATAAAAGAAAAGAAAAATCATTTAAAAGAAAATAGAGGGCATCCGGATTTCCAACGGTGACCTCTCGATCTGTAGTTGATTGCTTTACCACTGATCTACACTTCCACACAAGGTGACCATTCAAAACAATACCATTATCACTCCAAAAATTCAGATATAAAGAAAAAATTCTTTTAAAAGATAAAAGGGGCATCCGAGTTTGAACCGGAGAACTCTCGATCTCCAGTCGAATGCTCTACCATTGTGCTTACCCCCACACAACTGCGACAATTCATTACAATACCATTATTGCTCCCATGAGTTCAGATATAGGAAGAGAAAAATCATTTTAAAGAAAATAGAGGGCATCCGTATTTCCAAAGGGGGCCTCTCGATCTGCAGTGGAATTTTTTGCTACTGATCTAAACACACACACAACAGAGTCCATTCTTAACAATAGCATTATTAATCCCAATATTTAAGGTATAAGAAAAAATATATATTTAAAAGATAATAGTGGGCATCCGGGTTTGAACCGGAGACCTCTCGATCTGCAGTCGAATGCTCTACCACTGAGCTATACCCCCACAAAACCTTGACAATTTAATACAATACCATTATTGCTCCCATGAGTTCAGATATAAGAAGAGAAAAATAATTTTAAAGAAAATAGAGGGCATCCGTATTTCCAATGGGGGCCTCTCGATCTGCAGTGGAATTTTTTGCTACTGATCTAAACACACACACAACAGAGTCCAATCTTAACAATAGCATTATTAATCCCAATATTTAAGGTATAAGAAAAAATATATATTTAAAAGATAATAGGGGGCATCCGGGTTTGAACCGGAGACCTCTCGATCTGCAGTCGAATTCTCTACCACTGAGCTATACCCCCACAAAACCTTGACAATTTAATACAATACCATTATTGCTCCCATGAGTTCAGATATAAGAAGAGAAAAATAATTTTAAAGAAAATAGAGGGCATCCGTATTTCCAATGGGGGCCTCTCGATCTGCAGTGGAATTTTTTGCTACTGATCTAAACACACACACAACAGAGTCCAATCTTAACAATAGCATTATTAATCCCAATATTTAAGGTATAAGAAAAAATATATATTTAAAAGATAATAGGGGTCATCCGGGTTTGAACCGGAGACCTCTCGATCTGCAGTCGAATGCTCTACCACTGAGCTATACCCAGACAAAACTGTGACAATTTAATACAATACCATTATTGCTCCCATGAGTTCAGATATAAGAAGAGAAAAATAATTTTTAAGAAAATAGAGGGCATCCGTATTTCCAATGGGGGCCTCTCGATCTGCAGTGGAATTTTTTGCTACTGATCTAAACACACACACAACAGAGTCCATTCTTAACAATAGCATTATTAATCCCAATATTTAAGGTATAAGAAAAAATATATATTTTAAAGATAATAGGGGGCATCCGGGTTTGAACCGGAGACCTCTCGATCTGCAGTCGAATGCTCTACCACTGAGCTATACCCCCACATAACTGGGGCAATTTAATACAATACCATTATTGCTCCCATGAGTTCAGATATAAGAAGAGAAAAATAATTTTAAAGAAAATAAAGGGCATCCGTATTTCCAAAGGGGGCCTCTCGATCTGCAGTGGAATTTTTGACAACTGATCTAAACGCACACACAACAGAGTTCATTCTTAACAATAGCATTATTAATCCCAATATTTGAGGTATAAGAAGAAATATATTTGTAAAAGATAATAGGGGGCATCCGGGTATGAATCGAAGACCTCTCGATCTGCAGTCGAATGCTCTACCACTGAGCTATACCCCCACAAAACTGTGTCACTTCAATTCAATATTATTATTGCTCCCATGAGTTCAGATAAAAGAAAAGAAAAATCATTTAAAAGAAAATAGAGGGCATCCGGATTTCCAACGGTGACCTCTCGATCTGTAGTTGATTGCTTTACCACTGATCTACACTTCCACACAAGGTGACCATACAAAACAATACCATTATCACTCCAAAAATTCAGATATAAAGAAAAAATTCTTTTAAAAGATAAAAGGGGCATCCGAGTTTGAACCGGAGAACTCTCGATCTCCAGTCGAATGCTCTACCATTGTGCTTACCCCCACACAACTGCGACAATTCATTACAATACCATTATTGCTCCCATGAGTTCAGATATAGGAAGAGAAAAATCATTTTAAAGAAAATAGAGGGCATCCGTATTTCCAAAGGGGGCCTCTCGATCTGCAGTGGAATTTTTTGCTACTGATCTAAACACGCACACAACAGAGTCCATTCTTAACAATAGCATTATTAATCCCAATATTTAAGGTATAAGAAAAAATATATATTTAAAAGATAATAGGGGGCATCCGGGTTTGAACCGGAGACCTCTCGATCTGCAGTCGAATGCTCTACCACTGAGCTATACCCCCACAAAACTGCGACAATTTAATACAATACCATTATTGCTCCCATGAGTTCAGATATAAGAAGAGAAAAATAATTTTTAAGAAAATAGAGGGCATCCGTATTTCCAATGTGGGCCTCTCGATCTGCAGTGGAATTTTTGGCAACTGATCTAAACACACACACAACAGAGTTCATTCTTAACAATAGCATTATTAAGCCCAATATTGAGGTATAAGAAAAAATATATTTTTAAAAGATAATAGGGGGCATCCGGGTTTGAACCGAAGACATCTCGATCTGCAGTCGAATGCTCTACCACTGAGCTATACCCCCACAAAACTGTGACACTTCAATTCAATATTATTATTGCTCCCATGAGTTCAGATATAAGAAAAGAAAAATCATTTAAAAGAAAATAGAGGGCATCCGGATTTCCAACGGTGACCTCTCGATCTGTAGTTGATTGCTTTACCACTGATGTACACTTCCACACAAGGTGTCCATTCAAAACAATACCATTATCACTCCAAAAATTAAGATATAAGGAAAAAAATCTTTTAAAAGATAAAAGGGGCATCCGAGTTTGAACCGGAGACCTCTCGATCTGCAGTCGAATGCTCTATCACTGAGCTATACCCCCACACAACTGCGACAATTCATTACAATACCATTATTGCTCCCATGAGTTCAGATATAGGAAGAGAAAAATCATTTTAAAGAAAATAGAGAGCATCCGTATTTCCAAAGGTTGCCTCTCGATCTGCAGTGGAATTTTTTGCTACTGATCTAAACACACACACAACAGAGTCCATTCTTAACAATAGCATTATTAATCCCAATATTTAAGGTATAAGAAAAAATATATATTTAAAAGATAATAGGGGGCATCCGGGTTTGAACCGGAGACCTCTCGATCTGCAGTCGAATGCTCTACCACTGAGCTATACCCACACAAAACTGTGATAATTTAATACAATACCATTATTGCTCCCATGAGTTCAGATATAAGAAGAGAAAAATAATTTTTAAGAAAATAGAGGGCATCCGTATTTCCAATAGGGGCCTCTGGATCTGCAGTGGAATTTTTTGCTACTGATCTAAACACACACACAACAGAGTCCATTCTTAACAATAGCATTATTAATCCCAATATTTAAGGTATAAGAAAAAATATATATTTAAAAGATAATAGGGGGCATCCGGGTTTGATCCGGAGACCTCTCGATCTGCAGTCGAATGCTGTACCAGTGAGCTATACCCCCACAAAACTGGGTCAATTTAATACAATACAATTATTGCTCCCATGAGTTCAGATATAAGAAGAGAAAAATATTTTTTAAGAAAATAGAGGGCATCCGTATTTCCAAAGGGAGCCTCTCGATCTGCAGTGGAATTTTTGACAACTGATCTAAACACACACACAACAGAGTTCATTCTTTACAATAGCATTATTAATCCCAATATTTGAGGTATAAGAAAAAATATATTTTTTAAAGATAATAGTGGGCATCCGGGTTTGAACCGGAGACCTCTCGATCTGCAATCGAATGCTCTACCACTGAGCTATACCCTAACAAAACTGTTACATTTCAATTCAATATTATATTTGCTCCCGTGAGTTCAGATATTAGAAGAGAAAAATCATTTTAAAGAAAATAGAGGGCATCCGTATTGCCAACGGGGGCCTCTCGATCTGCAGTGGAATTTTTTGCAACTGATCTAAACACACACACAACAGAGTTCATTCTTAACAATAGCTATATTAATCCCAATATTTGAGGTATAAGAAAAAATATATTTTTAAAAGATAACAGGGGGCATCCGGGTATGAATCGAAGACCTGTCGATCTGCAGTCGAATGCTCTACCACTGAGCTATACCCCCACAAAACTGTGTCACTTCAATTCTATATTATTATTGCTCCCATGAGTTCAGATATAAGAAAAGAAAAATCATTTAAAAGAAAATAGAGGGCATCCGGATTTCCAACGGTGACCTCTCGATCTGTAGTTGATTGCTTTACCACTGATCTACACTTCCACACATCAGTGTCCATTCAAAACAATACCATTATCACCCCAAAAATTCAGATATAAAGAAAAAATTCTTTTAAAAGATAAAAGGGGCATCCGAGTTTGAACCGGAGAACTCTCGATCTGCAGTCGAATGCTCTACCACTGAGCTATACCCACACATCTGCGACAATTTAATACAATACCATTATTGCTCCCATAAGTTCAGATATAAGAAGAGAAAAATAATGTTAAAGAAAATAGAGGGCATCCGTATTTCCAATGGGGGCCTCTCGATCTGCAGTGGAATTTTTTGCAACTGATCTAAACACACACACAACCGAGTCCATTCTTAACAATAGCATTATTAATCCCAATATTTAAGGTATAAGAAAATATATATTTAAAAGATAATAGGGGGCATCCGGGTTTGAACCGGAGACCTCTTGATCTGCAGTCGAATGCTCTACCACTGAGCTATACCCCCACAATACTGTGACACTTCAATTCAATTTTATTATTGCTCCCATGAGTTCAGATATAAGAAAAGAAAAATCATTTAAAAGATAACAGAGGGCATCCGGATTTCCAACGGTGACCTCTCGATCTGTAGTTGATTGCTTTACCACTGATCTACACTTCCACACATCAGGGTCCATTCAAAACAATACCATTATCACCCCAAAAATTCAGATATAAAGAAAAAATTCTTTTAAAAGATAAAAGGGGCATCCGAGTTTGAACCGGAGAACTCTCGATCTGCAGTCGAATGCTCTACCACTGAGCTATACCCACATATCTGCGACAATTTAATACAATACCATTATTGCTCCCATAAGTTCAGATATAAGAAGAGAAAAATAATGTTAAAGAAAATAGAGGGCATCCGTATTTCCAATGGGGGCCTCTCGATCTGCAGTGGAATTTTTTGCAACTGATCTAAACACACACACAACCGAGTCCATTCTTAACAATAGCATTATTAATCCCAATATTTAAGGTATAAGAAAAAATATATATTTAAAAGATAATAGGGGGCATCCGGGTTTGAACCGGAGACCTCTCGATCTGCAGTCGAATGCTCTACCACTGAGCTATACCCCCACAAAACTGTGACAATTTAATACAATACCATTATTGCTCCCATGAGTTCAGATATAAGAAGAGAAAAATAATTTTTAAGAAAATAGAGGGCATCCGTATTTCCAATGTGGGCCTCTCGATCTGCAGTGGAATTTTTGGCAACTGATCTAAACACACACACAACAGAGTTCATTCTTAACAATAGCATTATTAAGCCCAATATTGAGGTATAAGAAAAAATATATTTTTAAAAGATAATAGGGGGCATCCGGGTTTGAACCGAAGACATCTCGATCTGCAGTCGAATGCTCTACCACTGAGCTATACCCCCACAAAACTGTGACACTTCAATTCAATATTATTATTGCTCCCATGAGTTCAGATATAAGAAAAGAAAAATCATTTAAAAGAAAATAGAGGGCATCCGGATTTCCAACGGTGACCTCTCGATCTGTAGTTGATTGCTTTACCACTGATCTACACTTCCACACAAGGTGTCCATTCAAAACAATACCATTATCACTCCAAAAATTCAGATATAAAGAAAAAATTCTTTTAAAAGATAAAAGGGGCATCCGAGTTTGAAAAGGAGAACTCTCGATCTGCAGTCGAATGCTCTACCATTGTGCTTACCCCCACACAACTGCGACAATTCATTACAATACCATTATTGCTCCCATGAGTTCAGATTTAGGAAGAGAAAAATCATTTTAAAGAAAATAGAGGGCATCCGTATTTCCAAAGGGGGCCTCTCGATCTGCAGTGGAATTTTTAGCTACTGATCTAAACACACACACAACAGAGTCCATTCTTAACAATAGCATTATTAATCCCAATATTTAAGGTATAAGAAAAAATATATATTTAAAAGATAATAGGGGGCATCCGGGTTTAAACCGGAGACCTCTCGATCTGCAGTCGAATGCTCTACCACTGAGCTATACCCCCACAAACTGTGACAATTTAATACAATACCATTATTGCTCCCATGAGTTCAGATATAAGAAGAGAAAAATAATTTTTAAGAAAATAGAGGGCATCCGTATTTCCAATGTGGGCCTCTCGATCTGCAGTGGAATTTTTGGCAACTGATCTAAACACACACACAACAGAGTTCATTCTTAACAATAGCATTATTAATCCCAATATTGAGGTATAAGAAAAAATATATTTTTAAAAGATAACAGGGGGCATCCGGGTTTGAACCGAAGACCTCTCGATCTGCAGTCGAATGCTCTACCACTGAGCTATACCCCCACAAAACTGTGACACTTCAATTCAATATTATTATTGCTCCCATGAGTTCAGATATAAGAAAAGAAAAATCATTTAAAAGAAAATAGAGGGCATCCGGATTTCCAACGGTGACCTCTCGATCTGTAGTTGATTGCTTTACCTCTGATGTACACTTCCACACAACAGTGTCCATTCAAAACAATACCATTATCACTCCAAAAATTAAGATATAAGGAAAAAAATCTTTTAAAAGATAAAAGGGGCATCCGAGTTTGAACCGGAGACCTCTCGATCTGCAGTCGAATGCTCTATCACTGAGCTATACCCCCACACAACTGCGACAATTCATTACAATACCATTATTGCTCCCATGAGTTCAGATATAGGAAGAGAAAAATCATTTTAAAGAAAATAGAGAGCATCCGTATTTCCAAAGGTTGCCTCTCGATCTGCAGTGGAATTTTTTGCTACTGATCTAAACACACACACAACAGAGTCCATTCTTAACAATAGCATTATTAATCCCAATATTTAAGGTATAAGAAAAAATATATATTTAAAAGATAATAGGGGGCATCCGGGTTTGAACCGGAGACCTCTCGATCTGCAGTCGAATGCTCTACCACTGAGCTATACCCACACAAAACTGTGATAATTTAATACAATACCATTATTGCTCCCATGAGTTCAGATATAAGAAGAGAAAAATAATTTTTAAGAAAATAGAGGGCATCCGTATTTCCAATGGGGGCCTCTGGATCTGCAGTGGAATTTTTTGCTACTGATCTAAACACACACACAACAGAGTTCATTCTTTACAATAGCATTATTAATCCCAATATTTGAGGTATAAGAAAAAATATATTTTTTAAAGATAACAGGGGGCATCCGGGTATGAATCGAAGACCTGTCGATCTGCAGTCGAATGCTCTACCACTGAGCTATACCCCCACAAAACTGTGTCACTTCAATTCAATATTATTATTGCTCCCATGAGTTCAGATATAAGAAAAGAAAAATCTTTTAAAAGAAAATAGAGGGCATCCGGATTTCCAACGGTGACCTCTCGATCTGTAGTTGATTGCTTTACCACTGATCTACACTTCCACACATCAGTGTCCATTCAAAACAATACCATTATCACCCCAAAAATTAAGATATAAAGACAAAATTCTTTTAAAAGATAAAAGGGGCATCCGAGTTTGAACCGGAGAACTCTCGATCTGCAGTCGAATGCTCTACCACTGAGCTATACCCACACATCTGCGACAATTTAATACAATACCATTATTGCTCCCATAAGTTCAGATATAAGAAGAGAAAAATAATGTTAAAGAAAATAGAGGGCATCCGTATTTCCAATGGGGGCCTCTCGATCTGCAGTGGAATTTTTTGCAACTGATCTAAACACACACACAACCGAGTCCATTCTTAACAATAGCATTATTAATCCCAATATTTAAGGTATAAGAAAATATATATTTAAAAGATAATAGGGGGCATCCGGGTTTGAACCGGAGACCTCTCGATCTGCAGTCGAATGCTCTACCACTGAGCTATACCCCCACAATACTGTGACACTTCAATTCAATTTTATTATTGCTCCCATGAGTTCAGATATAAGAAAAGAAAAATCATTTAAAAGATAACAGAGGGCATCCGGATTTCCAACGGTGACCTCTCGATCTGTAGTTGATTGCTTTACCACTGATCTACACTTCCACACATCAGGGTCCATTCAAAACAATACCATTATCACCCCAAAAATTCAGATATAAAGAAAAAATTCTTTTAAAAGATAAAAGGGGCATCCGAGTTTGAACCGGAGAACTCTCGATCTGCAGTCGAATGCTCTACCACTGAGCTATACCCACATATCTGCGACAATTTAATACAATACCATTATTGCTCCCATAAGTTCAGATATAAGAAGAGAAAAATAATGTTAAAGAAAATAGAGGGCATCCGTATTTCCAATGGGGGCCTCTCGATCTGCAGTGGAATTTTTTGCAACTGATCTAAACACACACACAACCGAGTCCATTCTTAACAATAGCATTATTAATCCCAATATTTAAGGTATAAGAAAAAATATATATTTAAAAGATAATAGGGGGCATCCGGGTTTGAACCGGAGACCTCTCGATCTGCAGTCGAATGCTGTACCAGTGAGCTATACCCCCACAAAACTGGGTCAATTTAATACAATACAATTATTGCTCCCATGAGTTCAGATATAAGAAGAGAAAAATATTTTTTAAGAAAATAGAGGGCATCCGTATTTCCAAAGGGGGCCTCACGATCTGCAGTGGAATTTTTGACAACTGATCTAAACACACACACAACAGAGTTCATTCTTTACAATAGCATTATTAATCCCAATATTTGAGGTATAAGAAAAAATATATTTTTTAAAGATAATAGTGGGCATCCGGGTTTGAACCGGAGACCTCTCGATCTGCAATCGAATGCTCTACCACTGAGCTATACCCTAACAAAACTGTTACATTTCAATTCAATATTATATTTGCTCCCTTGAGTTCAGATATTAGAAGAGAAAAATCATTTTAAAGAAAATAGAGGGCATCCGTATTGCCAACGGGGGCCTCTCGATCTGCAGTGGAATTTTTTGCAACTGATCTAAACACACACACAACAGAGTTCATTCTTAACAATACCTATATTAATCCCAATATTTGAGGTATAAGAAAAAATATATTTTTAAAAGATAACAGGGGGCATCCGGGTATGAATCGAAGACCTGTCGATCTGCAGTCGAATGCTCTACCACTGAGCTATACCCCCACAAAACTGTGTCACTTCAATTCAATATTATTATTGCTCCCATGAGTTCAGATATAAGAAAAGAAAAATCTTTTAAAAGAAAATAGAGGGCATCCGGATTTCCAACGGTGACCTCTCGATCTGTAGTTGATTGCTTTACCACTGATCTACACTTCCACACATCAGTGTCCATTCAAAACAATACCATTATCACCCCAAAAATTCAGATATAAAGAAAAAATTCTTTTAAAAGATAAAAGGGGCATCCGAGTTTGAACCGGAGAACTCTCGATCTGCAGTCGAATGCTCTACCACTGAGCTATACCCACACATCTGCGACAATTTAATACAATACCATTATTGCTCCCATAAGTTCAGATATAAGAAGAGAAAAATAATGTTAAAGAAAATAGAGGGCATCCGTATTTCCAAAGGGGGCCTCTCGATCTGCAGTGGAATTTTTTGCAACTGATCTAAACACACACACAACCGAGTCCATTCTTAACAATAGCATTATTAATCCCAATATTTAAGGTATAAGAAAATATATATTTAAAAGATAATAGGGGGCATCCGGGTTTGAACCGGAGACCTCTCGATCTGCAGTCGAATGCTCTACCACTGAGCTATACCCCCACAATACTGTGACACTTCAATTCAATTTTATTATTGCTCCCATGAGTTCAGATATAAGAAAAGAAAAATCATTTAAAAGATAACAGAGGGCATCCGGATTTCCAACGGTGACCTCTCGATCTGTAGTTGATTGCTTTACCACTGATCTACACTTCCACACATCAGGGTCCATTCAAAACAATACCATTATCACCCCAAAAATTCAGATATAAAGAAAAAATTCTTTTAAAAGATAAAAGGGGCATCCGAGTTTGAAAAGGAGAACTCTCGATCTGCAGTCGAATGCTCTACCATTGTGCTTACCCCCACACAACTGCGACAATTCATTACAATACCATTATTGCTCCCATGAGTTCAGATTTAGGAAGAGAAAAATCATTTTAAAGAAAATAGAGGGCATCCGTATTTCCAAAGGGGGCCTCTCGATCTGCAGTGGAATTTTTAGCTACTGATCTAAACACACACACAACAGAGTCCATTCTTAACAATAGCATTATTAATCCCAATATTTAAGGTATAAGAAAAAATATATATTTAAAAGATAATAGGGGGCATCCGGGTTTAAACCGGAGACCTCTCGATCTGCAGTCGAATGCTCTACCACTGAGCTATACCCCCACAAACTGTGACAATTTAATACAATACCATTATTGCTCCCATGAGTTCAGATATAAGAAGAGAAAAATAATTTTTAAGAAAATAGAGGGCATCCGTATTTCCAATGTGGGCCTCTCGATCTGCAGTGGAATTTTTGGCAACTGATCTAAACACACACACAACAGAGTTCATTCTTAACAATAGCATTATTAATCCCAATATTGAGGTATAAGAAAAAATATATTTTTAAAAGATAACAGGGGGCATCCGGGTTTGAACCGAAGACCTCTCGATCTGCAGTCGAATGCTCTACCACTGAGCTATACCCCCACAAAACTGTGACACTTCAATTCAATATTATTATTGCTCCCATGAGTTCAGATATAAGAAAAGAAAAATCATTTAAAAGAAAATAGAGGGCATCCGGATTTCCAACGGTGACCTCTCGATCTGTAGTTGATTGCTTTACCTCTGATGTACACTTCCACACAACAGTGTCCATTCAAAACAATACCATTATCACTCCAAAAATTAAGATATAAGGAAAAAAATCTTTTAAAAGATAAAAGGGGCATCCGAGTTTGAACCGGAGACCTCTCGATCTGCAGTCGAATGCTCTATCACTGAGCTATACCCCCACACAACTGCGACAATTCATTACAATACCATTATTGCTCCCATGAGTTCAGATATAGGAAGAGAAAAATCATTTTAAAGAAAATAGAGAGCATCCGTATTTCCAAAGGTTGCCTCTCGATCTGCAGTGGAATTTTTTGCTACTGATCTAAACACACACACAACAGAGTCCATTCTTAACAATAGCATTATTAATCCCAATATTTAAGGTATAAGAAAAAATATATATTTAAAAGATAATAGGGGGCATCCGGGTTTGAACCGGAGACCTCTCGATCTGCAGTCGAATGCTCTACCACTGAGCTATACCCACACAAAACTGTGATAATTTAATACAATACCATTATTGCTCCCATGAGTTCAGATATAAGAAGAGAAAAATAATTTTTAAGAAAATAGAGGGCATCCGTATTTCCAATGGGGGCCTCTGGATCTGCAGTGGAATTTTTTGCTACTGATCTAAACACACACACAACAGAGTCCATTCTTAACAATAGCATTATTAATCCCAATATTTAAGGTATAAGAAAAAATATATATTTAAAAGATAATAGGGGGCATCCGGGTTTGAACCGGAGACCTCTCGATCTGCAGTCGAATGCTGTACCAGTGAGCTATACCCCCACAAAACTGGGTCAATTTAATACAATACAATTATTGCTCCCATGAGTTCAGATATAAGAAGAGAAAAATATTTTTTAAGAAAATAGAGGGCATCCGTATTTCCAAAGGGGGCCTCTCGATCTGCAGTGGAATTTTTGACAACTGATCTAAACACACACACAACAGAGTTCATTCTTTACAATAGCATTATTAATCCCAATATTTGAGGTATAAGAAAAAATATATTTTTTAAAGATAATAGTGGGCATCCGGGTTTGAACCGGAGACCTCTCGATCTGCAATCGAATGCTCTACCACTGAGCTATACCCTAACAAAACTGTTACATTTCAATTCAATATTATATTTGCTCCCTTGAGTTCAGATATTAGAAGAGAAAAATCATTTTAAAGAAAATAGAGGGCATCCGTATTGCCAACGGGGGCCTCTCGATCTGCAGTGGAATTTTTTGCAACTGATCTAAACACACACACAACAGAGTTCATTCTTAACAATAGCTATATTAATCCCAATATTTGAGGTATAAGAAAAAATATATTTTTAAAAGATAACAGGGGGCATCCGGGTATGAATCGAAGACCTGTCGATCTGCAGTCGAATGCTCTACCACTGAGCTATACCCCCACAAAACTGTGTCACTTCAATTCAATATTATTATTGCTCCCATGAGTTCAGATATAAGAAAAGAAAAATCTTTTAAAAGAAAATAGAGGGCATCCGGATTTCCAACGGTGACCTCTCGATCTGTAGTTGATTGCTTTACCACTGATCTACACTTCCACACATCAGTGTCCATTCAAAACAATACCATTATCACCCCAAAAATTCAGATATAAAGAAAAAATTCTTTTAAAAGATAAAAGGGGCATCCGAGTTTGAACCGGAGAACTCTCGATCTGCAGTCGAATGCTATACCACTGAGCTATACCCACACATCTGCGACAATTTAATACAATACCATTATTGCTCCCATAAGTTCAGATATAAGAAGAGAAAAATAATGTTAAAGAAAATAGAGGGCATCCGTATTTCCAATGGGGGCCTCTCGATCTGCAGTGGAATTTTTTGCAACTGATCTAAACACACACACAACCGAGTCCATTCTTAACAATAGCATTATTAATCCCAATATTTAAGGTATAAGAAAATATATATTTAAAAGATAATAGGGGGCATCCGGGTTTGAACCGGAGACCTCTCGATCTGCAGTCGAATGCTCTACCACTGAGCTATACCCCCACAATACTGTGACACTTCAATTCAATTTTATTATTGCTCCCATGAGTTCAGATATAAGAAAAGAAAAATCATTTAAAAGATAACAGAGGGCATCCGGATTTCCAACGGTGACCTCTCGATCTGTAGTTGATTGCTTTACCACTGATCTACACTTCCACACATCAGGGTCCATTCAAAACAATACCATTATCACCCCAAAAATTCAGATATAAAGAAAAAATTCTTTTAAAAGATAAAAGGGGCATCCGAGTTTGAACCGGAGAACTCTCGATCTGCAGTCGAATGCTCTACCACTGAGCTATACCCACATATCTGCGACAATTTAATACAATACCATTATTGCTCCCATAAGTTCAGATATAAGAAGAGAAAAATAATGTTAAAGAAAATAGAGGGCATCCGTATTTCCAATGGGGGCCTCTCGATCTGCAGTGGAATTTTTTGCAACTGATCTAAACACACACACAACCGAGTCCATTCTTAACAATAGCATTATTAATCCCAATATTTAAGGTATAAGAAAATATATATATTTAAAAGATAATAGGGGGCATCCGGGTTTGAACCGGAGACCTCTCGATCTGCAGTCGAATGCTGTACCAGTGAGCTATACCCCCACAAAACTGGGTCAATTTAATACAATACAATTATTGCTCCCATGAGTTCAGATATAAGAAGAGAAAAATATTTTTTAAGAAAATAGAGGGCATCCGTATTTCCAAAGGGGGCCTCTCGATCTGCAGAGGAATTTTTGACAACTGATCTAAACACACACACAACAGAGTTCATTCTTTACAATAGCATTATTAATCCCAATATTTGAGGTATAAGAAAAAATATATTTTTTAAAGATAATAGTGGGCATCCGGGTTTGAACCGGAGACCTCTCGATCTGCAATCGAATGCTCTACCACTGAGCTATACCCTAACAAAACTGTTACATTTCAATTCAATATTATATTTGCTCCCTTGAGTTCAGATATTAGAAGAGAAAAATCATTTTAAAGAAAATAGAGGGCATCCGTATTGCCAACGGGGGCCTCTCGATCTGCAGTGGAATTTTTTGCAACTGATCTAAACACACACACAACAGAGTTCATTCTTAACAATAGCTATATTAATCCCAATATTTGAGGTATAAGAAAAAATATATTTTTAAAAGATAACAGGGGGCATCCGGGTATGAATCGAAGACCTGTCGATCTGCAGTCGAATGCTCTACCACTGAGCTATACCCCCACAAAACTGTGTCACTTCAATTCAATATTATTATTGCTCCCATGAGTTCAGATATAAGAAAAGAAAAATCTTTTAAAAGAAAATAGAGGGCATCCGGATTTCCAACGGTGACCTCTCGATCTGTAGTTGATTGCTTTACCACTGATCTACACTTCCACACATCAGTGTCCATTCAAAACAATACCATTATCACCCCAAAAATTCAGATATAAAGAAAAAATTCTTTTAAAAGATAAAAGGGGCATCCGAGTTTGAACCGGAGAACTCTCGATCTGCAGTCGAATGCTCTACCACTGAGCTATACCCACACATCTGCGACAATTTAATACAATACCATTATTGCTCCCATAAGTTCAGATATAAGAAGAGAAAAATAATGTTAAAGAAAATAGAGGGCATCCGTATTTCCAATGGGGGCCTCTCGATCTGCAGTGGAATTTTTTGCAACTGATCTAAACACACACACAACCGAGTCCATTCTTAACAATAGCATTATTAATCCCAATATTTAAGGTATAAGAAAATATATATTTAAAAGATAATAGGGGGCATCCGGGTTTGAACCGGAGACCTCTCGATCTGCAGTCGAATGCTCTACCACTGAGCTATACCCCCACAATACTGTGACACTTCAATTCAATTTTATTATTGCTCCCATGAGTTCAGATATAAGAAAAGAAAAATCATTTAAAAGATAACAGAGGGCATCCGGATTTCCAACGGTGACCTCTCGATCTGTAGTTGATTGCTTTACCACTGATCTACACTTCCACACATCAGGGTCCATTCAAAACAATACCATTATCACCCCAAAAATTCAGATATAAAGAAAAAATTCTTTTAAAAGATAAAAGGGGCATCCGAGTTTGAACCGGAGAACTCTCGATCTGCAGTCGAATGCTCTACCACTGAGCTATACCCACATATCTGCGACAATTTAATACAATACCATTATTGCTCCCATAAGTTCAGATATAAGAAGAGAAAAATAATGTTAAAGAAAATAGAGGGCATCCGTATTTCCAATGGGGGCCTCTCGATCTGCAGTGGAATTTTTTGCAACTGATCTAAACACACACACAACCGAGTCCATTCTTAACAATAGCATTATTAATCCCAATATTTAAGGTATAAGAAAAAATATATATTTAAAAGATAATAGGGGGCAATCCGGGTTTGAACTGGAGACCTCCCGATCTGCAGTCGAATGCTCAACCACTGAGCTATACCACCACAAAACTGGGACAATTTAATACAATACAATTATTGCTCCCATGAGTTCAGATATAAGAAGAGAAAAATAATTTTTAAGAAAATAGAGGGCATCCGTATTTCCAATGTGGGCCTCTCGATCTGCAGTGGAATTTTTGGCAACTGATCTAAACACACACACAACAGAGTTCATTCTTAACAATAGCATTATTAATCCCAATATTGAGGTATAAGAAAAAATATATTTTTAAAAGATAATAGCGGGCTTCTGGGTTTGAACCGGAGACCTCTCGATCTGCAGTCGAATTCTCTACCACTGAGCTATACCCCCTCAGAACCGGGACACATCAATTCAATATTATTATTGCTCCCATGAGTTCAGATATAAGAAAAGACAAATCATTTAAAAGAAAATAGAGGGCATCCTGATTTCCAACGGTGACCTCTCGATCTGTAGTTGATTGCTTTACCACTGATCTACACTTCCACACAACAGTGTCCATTCAAAACAATACCATTATCACTCCAAAAATTAAGATATAAGGAAAAAAATCTTTTAAAAGATAAAAGGGGCATCCGAGTTTGAACCGGAGACCTCTCGATCTGCAGTCGAATGCTCTATCACTGAGCTATACCCACACAAAACTGTGACAATTTAATACAATACCATTATTGCTCCCATGAGTTCAGATATAAGAAGAGAAAAATAATTTTTAAGAAAATAGAGGGCATCCGTATTTCCAATGGGGGCCTTTGGATCTGCAGTGGAATTTTTTGCTACTGATCTAAACACACACACAACAGAGTCCATTCTTAACAATAGCATTATTAATCCCAATATTTAAGGTATAAGAAAAAATATATATTTAAAAGATAATAGGGGGCATCCGGGTTTGAACCGGAGACCTCTCGATCTGCAGTCGAATGCTCTACCAGTGAGCTATACCCCCACAAAACTGGGTCAATTTAATACAATACAATTATTGCTCCCATGAGTTCAGATATAAGAAGAGAAAAATATTTTTTAAGAAAATAGAGGGCATCCGTATTTCCAAAGGGGGCCTCTCGATCTGCAGTGGAATTTTTGACAACTGATCTAAACACACACACAACAGAGTTCATTCTTTACAATAGCATTATTAATCCCAATATTTGAGGTATAAGAAAAAACATATTTTTTAAAGATAATAGTGGGCATCCGGGTTTGAACCGGAGACCTGTCGATCTGCAGTCGAATGCTCTACCACTGAGCTATACCCCCACAAAACTGTGTCACTTCAATTCAATATTATTATTGCTCCCATGAGTTCAGATATAAGAAAAGAAAAATCATTTAAAAGAAAATAGAGGGCATCCGGATTTCCAACGGTGACCTCTCGATCTGTAGTTGATTGCTTTACCACTGATCTACACTTCCACACAAGGTGTCCATTCAAAACAATACCATTATCACTCCAAAAATTCAGATATAAAGAAAAAATTATTTTAAAAGATAAAAGGGGCATCCGAGTTTGAACCGGAGAACTCTCGATCTGCAGTCGAATGCTCTATCACTGAGCTATACCCCCACACAACTGCGACAATTCATTACAATACCATTATTGCTCCCATGAGTTCAGATATAGGAAGAGAAAAATCATTTTAAAGAAAATAGAGAGCATCCGTATTTCCAAAGCGGGCCTCTCGATCTGCAGTGGAATTTTTTGCTACTGATCTAAACACACACACAACAGAGTCCATTCTTAACAATAGCATTATTAATCCCAATATTTAAGGTATAAGAAAAAATATATATTTAAAGATAATAGGGGGCATCCGGGTTTGAACCGGAGACCTCTCGATCTGCAGTCGAATGCTCTACCACTGAGCTATACCCACACAAAACTGTGACAATTTAATACAATACCATTATTGCTCCCATGAGTTCAGATATAAGAAGAGAAAAATAATTTTTAAGAAAATAGAGGGCATCCGTATTTCCAATGGGGGCCTCTGGATCTGCAGTGGAATTTTTTGCTACTGATCTAAACACACACACAACAGAGTCCATTCTTAACAATAGCATTATTAATCCCAATATTTAAGGTATAAGAAAAAATATATATTTAAAAGATAATAGGGGGCATCCGGGTTTGAACCGGAGACCTCTCGATCTGCAGTCGAATGCTCTACCAGTGAGCTATACCCCCACAAAACTGGGTCAATTTAATACAATACAATTATTGCTCCCATGAGTTCAGATATAAGAAGAGAAAAATATTTTTTAAGAAAATAGAGGGCATCCGTATTTCCAAAGGGGGCCTCTCGATCTGCAGTGGAATTTTTGACAACTGATCTAAACAGACACACAACAGAGTTCATTCTTTACAATAGCATTATTAATCCCAATATTTGAGGTATAAGAAAAAACATATTTTTTAAAGATAATAGTGGGCATCCGGGTTTGAACCGGAGACCTGTCGATCTGCAGTCGAATGCTCTACCACTGAGCTATACCCCCACAAAACTGTGTCACTTCAATTCAATATTATTATTGCTCCCATGAGTTCAGATATAAGAAAAGAAAAATCATTTAAAAGAAAATAGAGGGCATCCGGATTTCCAACGGTGACCTCTCGATCTGTAGTTGATTGCTTTACCACTGATCTACACTTCCACACAAGGTGTCCATTCAAAACAATACCATTATCACTCCAAAAATTCAGATATAAAGAAAAAATTCTTTTAAAAGATAAAAGGTGCATCCGAGTTTGAACCGGCGAACTCTCGATCTGCAGTCGAATGCTCTACCATTGTGCTATACCCCCACACAACTGCGATAATTCATTACAATACCATTATTGCTCCCATGAGTTCAGTTCAGATATAGGAAGAGAAAAATCATTTTAAAGAAAATAGAGAGCATCCGTATTTCCAAAGGGTTCCTCTCGATCAGCAGTGGAATTTTTTGCTACTGATCTAAACACACACACAACAGAGTCCATTCTTAACAATAGCATTATTAATCCCAATATTTAAGGTATAAGAAAAAATATATATTTAAAGGATAATAGGGGGCATCCGGGTTTGAACCGGAGACCTCTCGATCTGCAGTCGAATGCTCTACCACTGAGGTATACCCACACAAAACTGGGACAATTTAATACAATACCATTATTGCTCCCATGAGTTCAGATACAAGAAAAGAAAAATAATTTTTAAGAAAATAGAGGGCATTCCTATTTCCAATGGTGGCCTCTCGATCTGCAGTGGAATTTTTGACAACTGATCTAAACGCACACACAACAGAGATCATTCTTAACAGTAGCATTATTAATCCCAATATTTGAGGTATAAGAAAAAATATATTTTTAAAAGATAATAGGGGGCATCCGGGTTTGAACCGAAGACCTCTCGATCTGCAGTCGAATGCTCTACCACTAAGCTATTCCCCCCCCCCTCCCCACAACTAAAATTGTGACACGTCAATTCAATATTATTATTGCTCCCATGAGTTCAGATATAAGAAAAGACAAATCATTTAAAAGAAAATAGAGGGCAACCGGATTTCCAACGGTGACCTCTCGATCTGTAGTTGATTGCTTTACCACTGATCTACACTCCCACACAACAGTGTCCATTCAAAACAATAACATTATCCTTACAAAAATTCAGATACAAGGAAAAAAATATTTTAAAAGATAAAAGTGGCATCCGGGTTTGAACCGGAGACCTCTCGATCAGCAGTCGAATGTTCTACCACTGAGCTATACCCCCACAAAACCTTGACAATTTAATACAATACCATTATTGCTCCCATGAGTTCAGATATAAGAAGAGAAAAATCATTTTAAAGAAAATAGAGGGCATCCGTATTTCCAATGGGGGGCCTCTCGATCTGCAGTAGAATTTTTTGCTACTGATCTAAACACACACACAACAGAGTCCAATCTTAACAATAGCATTATTAATCCCAATATTTAAGGTATAAGAAAAAATATATATTTAAAAGAGAATAGGGTGCATCCGGGTTTGAACCGGAGACCTCTCGATCTGCAGTCGAATGCTCTACCACTGAGCTATACCCCCACAAAACTGCGACAATTTAATACAATACCATTATTGCTCCCATGAGTTCAGATATAAGAAGAGAAAAATAATTTTTAAGAAAATAGAGGGCATCCGTATTTCCAATGGGGGCCTCTCGATCTGCAGTGGAATTTTTGGCAACTGATCTAAACACACACACAACAGAGATTATTCTTAACAATAGCATTATTAATCCCAATATTTGAGGTATAAGAAAAAAAATATTTTTTAAAGATAATCGGGGAAATCCGGGTTTGAACCGGAGACCTCTCGATTTGCTGTCGAATGCTCTACCACTGAGCTATACCCCCACAAAACTGTGACATTTCAATTCAATATTATATTTGCTCATATGTGTTCAGATATAAGAAGAGAAAAATAATTTTTAAGAAAATAGAGGGCATCCGTATTTCCAATGGGGGCCTCTCGATCTGCAGTGGAATTTTTTGCTACTGATCTAAACACACACACAACAGAGTCCATTCTTAACAATAGCATTATTAATCCCAATATTTAAGGTATAAGAAAAAATATATATTTAAAAGATAATAGGGGGCATTCGGGTATGAATCGAAGACCTGTCGATCTGCAGTCGAATGCTCTACCACTGAGCTATACCCCCACAAAACTGTGGCACTTCAATTCAATATTATTATTGCTCCCATGATTTCAGATATAAGAAAAGAAAAATCATTTAAAAGATAATAGAGGGCGTCCGGATTTCCAACGGTGACCTCTCGATCTGTAGTTGATTGCTTTACCACTGATCTACACTTCCACACAACAGTGTCCATTCAAAACAATACCATTATCACTCCAAAAATTCAGATATAAAGAAAAAATTCTTTTAAAAGATAATAGGGGGCATCCGGGTTTGGACCTGAGACGTCTCGATCTGCAGTCGAATGCTCTACCACTGAGCTATACCCCCACAAAACTGTAACAATTTAATACAATACCATTATTGCTCCCATGAGTTCAGATATAAGAAGAGAAAAATAATTTTTAAGAAAATAAATGGCATCCGTATTTCCAATTTGGGCCTCCCGATCTGCAGTGCAATTTTTGGCAACTGATCTAAACACACACACAACAGAGTTCATTCTTAACAATAGCATTATTAATCGCAATATTTGAGGTATAAGAAAAAAAATATTTTTAAAAGATAATAGCGGGTATCTGGGTTTGAACCGGAGACCTCTCGATCAGCAGTCGAATGCTCTACCACTGAGCTATACCCCCACAAAACATTGACAATTTAATACAATACCATTATTGCTCCCATGAGTTCAGATATAAGAAGAGAAAAATAATTTTAAAGAAAATAGAGGGTATCCGTATTTCCAATGGGGGCCTCTCGATCTGCAGTGGAATTTTTTGCTACTGATCTAAACACACACACAACAGATTCCATTCTTACCAATAGCATTATTAATCCCATAATTTAAGGTATAAGAAAAAATATACATTTAAAATATAAAAGGGGCATCCGGGTTTGAACCGGAGACATCTCGATCTGCAGTCGAATGCTCTACCACTGAGATATACCCCCACAAAACTGTTACATTTCAATTCAATATTATATTTGCTCCCATGAGTTCAGATATTAGAAGAGAAAAATCATTTTAAAGAAAATAGAGGGAATCCGTATTGCCAACGGGGGCCTCTCGATCTGCAGTGGAATTTTTTGCAACTGATCAAAACACACACACAACAGAGTTCATTCTTAACAATAGCTATATTAATCCCAATATTTGAGGTATAAGAAAAAATATATTTTTAAAAGATAATAGGGGGCATCCGGGTATGAATCGAAGACCTGTCGATCTGCAGTCGAATGCTCTACCACTGAGCTATACCCCCACAAAACAGTGACATTTCAATTCAATGTTATATTTGCTCCCATGAGTTCAGATATTAGAAGAGAAAAATCATTTTAAAGAAAATAGAGGGCATCCGTATTGCCAACGGGGGCCTCTCGATCTGTAGTTGATTGCTTTACCACTGATCTACACTTCCACACAACAGTGTCCATTCAAAACAATACCATTATCACTCCAAAAATTAAGATATAAGGAAAAAAATCTTTTAAAAGATAAAAGGGACATCCGAGTTTGAACCGGAGAACTCTCGATCTGCAGTCGAATGCTCTACCACTGAGCTATACCCCCTCAAAACTGGGACAATTCAATTCAATATTATTATTGCTCCCATGAGTTCAGATATAAGAAAAGACAAATCATTTAAAAGAAAATAGAGGGCATCCGGATTTCCAAAGGTGACCTCTCGATCTGTAGTTGATTGCTTTACCACTGATCTACACTCCCACACAACAGTGTCCATTCAAAACAATACCATTATCGTTACAAAAATTCAGATACAAGGAAAAAAATCTTTTAAAAGATAAAAGTGGCATCCGGGTTCGAACCGGAGACCTCTCGATCAGCAGTCGAATGCTCTACCACTGAGCTATACCCCCACAAAACCTTGATAATTTAATACAATACCATTATTGCTCCCATGAGTTCAGATATAAGACGAGAAATATAATTTTAAAGAAAACAGAGGTCATCCGTATTTCCAATGGGGCCTCTCGATCTGCAGTTTAATTTTTTGCAACTGATCTAAACACACACACATCAGAGTTCAGTCTTAACAATAGCATTACTAATCCCAATATTTGACGTATAAGAAAAAATATTTTTTTTAAAGATAATAGGGGCATCCGGGTTTGAACCGGAGACCTCTCGATCGGCAGTCGAATGCTCTACCACTGAGATATATACCCACAAAACTGTGACATTTCAATTCAATATTATATTTGCTCCCATGAGTTCAGATATTAGAAGAGAAAAATCATTTTAAAGAAAATAGAGGGCATCCGTATTGCCAACGGTTTCCTCTCGATCTGCAGTGGAATTTTTTGCAACTGATCTAAACGCACACACAACAGAGATCATTCTTAACAATAGCTATATTAATCCCAATATTTGAGGTATAAGAAAAAATATATTTTTAAAAGATAATAGGGGGCATCCGGGTATGAATCGAAGACCTGTCGATCTGCAGTCGAATGCTCTACCACTGAGCTATACCCCCACAAAGCTGTGTCACTTCAATTCAATATTATTATTGCTCCCATGAGTTCAGATATAAGAAAAGACAAATCATTTAAAAGAAAATAGAGGGCAACCGGATTTCCAACGGTGACCTCTCGATCTGTAGTTGATTGCTTTACAACTGATCTACACTCCCACACAACAGTGTCCATTCAAAACAATAACATTATCGTTACAAAAATTCAGATACAAGGAAAAAAATATTTTAAAAGATAAAAGTGGCATCCGGGTTTGAACCGGAGACCTCTCGATCAGCAGTCGAATGCTCTACCACTGAGCTATACCCCCACAAAACCTTGACAATTTAATACAATACCATTATTGCTCCCATGAGTTCAGATATAAGAAGAGAAAAATCATTTTAAAGAAAATAGAGGGCATCCGTATTTCCAATGGGGGGCCTCTCGATCTGCAGTAGAATTTTTTGCTACTGATCTAAACACACACACAACAGAGATTATTCTTAACAATAGCATTATTAATCCCAATATTTGAGGCCGACCAAACGGTATAGTGGTTAGCGTGCTGGCTTCTAGACCGCGAGGTTGCGGGTTCGAGTCCCGTGTTGGCATGGGTGTTTGTAAATGTATGTTGGCTTGTCTAATGACGAAATGTTTCGGCGCATTATAGCCCTCGTGTTGCTGACGGCGCCAGATAATCTGAATACAACCAACAACCCAATATTTGAGGTATAAGAAAAAAAATATTTTTTAAAGATAATCGGGGGAATCCGGGTTTGAACCGGAAACCTCTCGATTTGCAGTCGAATGCTCTACCACTGAGCTATACCCCCACAAAACTGTGACATTTCAATTCAATATTATATTTGCTCCCATGAATTCAGATATAAGAAGAGAAAAATAATTTTTAAGAAAATAGAGGGCATCCGTATTTCCAACGGGGGCCTCTCGATCTGCAGTGGAATTTTTGGCAACTGATCTAAACACAGACACAACAGAGATTATTCTTAACAATAGCATTATTAATCCCAATATTTGAGGTATAAGAAAAAATATATTTTTTAAAGATAATAGGGGGCATCCAGGTTTGAACCGGAGACCTCTCGATATGCAGTCGAATGCTCTACCAGTGAGCTATACCCCCACAAAACTGTGACATTTCAATTCAATATTATATTTGCTCCCATGAGTTCAGATATTAGAAGAGAAAAATCTTTTTAAAGAAAATAGAGGGCATCCGTATTGCCAACGGGGGCCTCTCGATCTGCAGTGGAATGCTCTACCACTGAGCTATACCCCCACAAAACTGTGACACTTCAATTCAATATCATTATTGCTCCCATGAGTTCAGATATAAGAAAAGAAAAATCATTTAAAAGAAAATAGAGGGCATCCGGATTTCCAACGGTGACCTCTCGATCTGTAGTTGATTGCTTTACCACTGAGCTATACCCCCACAAAACTGCGACAATTCATTACAATACCATTATTGCTCCCATGAGTTCCGATATAAGAAGAGAAAAATAATTTTTAAGAAAATAAATGGCATCCGTATTTCCAATGGGGGCCTCTCGATCTGCAGTGGAATTTTTTGCTACTGATCTAAACACACACACAACAGAGTCCAATCTTAACAATAGCATTATTAATCCCAATATTTAAGGTATAAGAAAAAATATATATTTAAAAGATAATAGGGGGCATCCGGGTTTGAACCGGAGACCTCTCGATCTGCAGTCGAATGCTCTACCACTGAGCTATACCCCCACAAAACTGTAACAATTTAATACAATACCATTATTGCTCCCATGAGTTCAGATATAAGAAAAGAAAAATCATTTAAAAGAAAATAGAGGGCATCAGGATTTCCAACGGTGACCTCTCGATCTGTAGTTGATGGCTTTACCACTGATCTACACTCCCACACAACAGTGTCCATTCAAAACAATACCATTATCGCTCCAAAAATTCAGATATAAGGAAAAATATCTTTTAAAAGATGAAAGGGGCATCCGGGTTTGAACCGGAGACCTCTCGATCTGCAGTCGAATGCTTTACCACTGAGCTATACACCCACTCAGATGTGACAACTCTATTAATGAAGTATACAACCTGATTTCTGTGCATCTCTAAAATAATAGAAAATATAATTTATAAGAAAAACGTAGGCATCCGTTATAATTCGGAGATCTCTCAATCCTCGATCGAATGTATACCACTAAGCTACACCCCCCTATATCTGCGTTAATTCAAAAATATATAGATATTTAATGACAATTAAGAAGTAAAATAAGATTCTAAAAATTAAAAAAAAGAAGGGGGCATCCTAACTTGAACCGGAGACCTCTCGATCTGTAGTCGAATGCTCTACCACTAAGCTATACCCCCACAAAAACTATTATATTTCAATTCAATATTATTATTGCTCCCATGAGTTCAGATATAAGAAGAGAAAAATCATTTTAAAGAAAATAGAGGGCATCCGGATTTCCAACGGTGACCTCTCGTTCTGTAGTTGATTGTTTTACCACTGATCTACACTCCCACACAACAGTGTCCATTCAAAACCATACCATTATCGCTCCAAAACTTCAGATATAAGGAAAAAAATCTTTTAAAAGATAAAAGGGGGCATCCTGGTTTGAACCGGGGCAGGACCGTCTCGATAAGCGCTGCGCGCAAAGGTCGTTCTACTACTTACTCGCGCCTGCTCCTGCATTTCGTGACGTCACAGAGTTGATCCATTGCTGAACGTGTTTTCCCCTATTCTATTAGTGTATTTTAAGGCCATCTCCGTCAGAAAATTAATGATTTCAAGAACTTAGATATAGGAACCCACATTTTATTTCCAGAATGATAAAAAAGTATACACTTAATTTTTTTCTAACATAAATACATACTGATTATGTAGATTTTGGTTCTTAATAAATGGCTATAAAACATGTCACAGAAATTAAACATACTAAAAGTATTCAAAATAATGTTTTTCAGTTGCGTGAGAACAATTGGAAGATCGTTTGCTGTTTTATTCGTAGTTAATAAATTTACTAAGGCTATGATCTGTTACTGTGATATAAGTGTTCTTATATATATATATATATATATATATATATATATATATATATATATATATATATATATATATATATATATATATATATATATATACAGTGGTAGAAGTGGTGAAAAAAAAGTGTCGGAACGCCCAAAATTTGATGACAAGTGCAACCCCCTCCCCCCTTCTCCCATCTTCCTTGTATATTTTATAATTTCGTAACTTATAATAAAAATATTAACTAGTAAAAAAAAAAATTTATACTTTGTAACATTAACATTAATCGAGGGTCCAAAATGTATTGTTATTTTAATGAATATTCGTCGACTTAGTTTTTTTACTTGGAAGTAAGAGATTAAAGTTAATTAATAATTCAATATTATGTACATAATGTTTATTTAGATTTAAATAATACTTATAAATGTGCATATTTTCATGAAATTAAATTATTGAGAATTATAAAAAAAAAATGTTTTTTGAAAGAATAGCTTGTCTTTATATGAAACAAGAACAGAAATTTAACCTAAAAGAAAGTTTCTCCCAAGTTAAAAGTCAACCAAGTGTAACTGTATTTGTTAGTAAAAGTACTTATATCTTTATACAAAGTAGTACAATTAATTTTTGTTATAGTATATATCTATACCATAAATAGTTTTAAAATGAAAAAATAAATCACTTTTCCGCAGTGTCACTACATTTAAAAGTTACTGTCATTTCATTAGTAGTTTTTAGATGGATTGAGTGTTTTTAAAAGTGGGGGGGATGGATTTCAATGGTTTTAGAAGTGGGGAGACGCATGGGTATTTTCTTGAAAAGTGGGGAGACCCGTCACCCCGCGTCTACCCACACTTCTAGCACTGTATATATATATATATATATATATATATATATATATATATATATATATATATATATATATATATATATATAATTAGATTACTACTATCAACTTCAGAATAAATGTAATGTTAAAATGAATAATAGTTTATTATCCTACACTACATTTGAAATCTTTTTTGGTCTATTTATTCGCGTCCAGCAAAATAGAATAGTTTAAAAAATTTCGAACAAAAACCTTTTTTATAGAAAGAAAATATTAATTCTATTGATATTAATCAGCTCTTGAAACTTATTAAAAAAAAAGATGATATTGCTTATAAACTTTACTTTAATATAGGTTTTGCTGTGGTGCTATATTCCCAAGGTACTTTGCCACCTGATGCATATGATATCGCAGGGCAAATATTCAGTGAGATAATATCTGGTTTGTCACAGCAAAAACTACCAATACGGGGACAGACGAGATGGACAAGCAAAAATAAGATTAATAACACGAAGAAATCAATTTGATATATAAAAAGAATTACAAAACATGCTCGGTATTTGAATATAAGGACAGCGATAAATATTAAAATATATATATATATATATATATATATATATATATATATATATATATATATATATATATATATATATATATATATTATATACTTATTCAAAAGTCTGAATTATAGTATATATTTGTGGTGAAAGGTAAAATAGAAAACATGTTGCATTTGTAACTATCAACAATTGTGCAAACAGTTGGTAGCCTAAGTATAAAAAAAAAGTATTTTGAGGGAAAATGCAAGATGATATTTCAATATAAAAGAAGGGGAATATTATCAATGACTTATAAAAATCTTTTCAGCAATAAAATCTCAAAATTTCACATGAAATCTTCAAATAATGCATCTGATTTCCGCTATGCCCTATTGAAAACAACGCTAGACTAGGGATTGAGCATGTGACGTCACACCGTCAATTTTAACAGCAGAAGCAGGCCCGGGTAAACAACAGAGGTGAAACGAGTTCGAGACGGCCCTGACCGGGGACCTCTCGATCTGCAGACGAATGCTCTTCCACTCAGCTATACCCCCTCAGAAACGGGTCAATTTATAACTATACTATTATTGCTCCCATAAAATGAAAAATAAGTAAAGAATACTCATTTAAAAATAAAACAGCAGTTATGAGAATTTGAACAGGAGATCTTTCAATCTGCGATCGAATGCTCTACCAATGAAGTATACAACCTGATTTCTGTGTATCTCTGAAATAATAGAAAATATAATTTATAAGAAAAACTTAGGCAACCGTTATAATTCGGAGATCTCTTAATATTCGATCGAATGTATACCACTGAGGTACACCCAACTATATATGCATTAATTCAAAAATATATAGATATTTAATGACAATTAAGAAGTAAAATAAGATTCTAAAAATTTAAAGAAAAAAAGGGGCATCCGGACTTGAACCGGAGACCTCTCGATCTGCAGTCGAATGCTCTGCCACTGAGCTATACACCCACGCAACTGTGACATTTCAATACAATATTATAATTGCTCCCATGAGTTCAGATATAATAAAAGAAAAATCATTTAAAAGAATAAAGAGGGCATCCGGATTTCCAACGGTGAGCTCTCGATCTGTAGTTGATTGCTTTACCACTGATCTACACTCCAACACAATAGTTTCAATTCAAAACAATATCATTATTGCTCTAAAAATTCAGATATAAGGAAAAAATTCTTTTAAAAGATAAAAGGGGTCATCCGGGTTTGAACCGGAGACCTCTCGATCTGCCGTCGAAAGCTCTACCACTGAGCTATACCATCACACAACTGCGAAAATTTAATACAATACCATTATTCCTCCCATAAGTTCTGATATAAGAAGAGAAAAATCATTTGAAAGAAAATAGAGGGCAACCGTATTTCCAACGGGGACCTCTCGATCTGCAGTGGAATTTTTTGCAACTGATCTAAACACACACACATCAGAGTCCATTCTTAACAATAGCATTATTAATCCCATAATATAAGGTATAAGAAAAAATATATATTTAAAATATAAAAGGGGCATCCGGTTTGAAATGAAGACCTCTCGATCTGCAGCCGAATGCTCTTCCACTGAGCTATACCCCCACACAAACGGGTCAATTTATAACTCTACCATTATTGCTCCCTTAAAATGTAAAATAAGTAAAGAATACTCATTTAAAAATAAAAAACAGTTATAAGAATTTGAACAGGAGATCTTTCAATCTGCGATCGACTGCTCTACCAATGAAGTATACCACCTGATTTCTGTGTATCTTTAAAACAATAGAAAATATCATTTATAAGATAAAAGTGGGCAACCGTAATAAATTCGGAGATCTCTCAATAATCAAATGTATTCTTCTGAGCTACACCCACTTATATCTGCGTTAATTTATATATATATATATATATATATATATATATATATATATATATATATATATATATATATATATGTATATTTAAGATGTAAAATATATTTGTATAAGAGGTAAAATATGATGAAAAAGAAAAGAAGGGGCATCCGGACTTGAGGCGGAGACCTCTCGGTCTGCTGTCGAATGCTCTAGTACTGAGCTATACCCCCA
Source organism: Linyphia triangularis (assembly GCA_963978545.1). NCBI lineage: Eukaryota > Metazoa > Arthropoda > Arachnida > Araneae > Linyphiidae > Linyphia > Linyphia triangularis. The sequence continues at coordinate 37,493,479 of OZ021730.1, forward strand.
CACAACTGTGACAATTTATAAAAAATACCATTATTGCTCCCATGAGTTCAGTTATTAGAAGAGAAAAATCATTTAAAAGAAAAAAAAAGGAGGCATCCTTATTTTTAACGAAGGCCTCTCGATCTGCAGTCGTATGCTCTACCACTGACCGTCTCTCTTACTTAACACTGTCCATTTAAGGTAGTAGTCTGGTTTTTTTTTTTTTTTTGCTTAATTTGAAAGTACAATGTCTTGAGAATATACTGTGAAAATTTCAGACAGAAATTCGAAATATTTCGGGAGTTATAACGAGTTTCCTAGAGCGCCTCGGAGTCCAACCTTTAAGGTCGACCGGCAGCTGCAACCGCTTGGACCCTTCTATTGTTTGTGCTTTTAGTATATTTAAGTTAAAATTCACAGTACTCTGTTAGTATTTGATCGTACGTTGACACGTAAGCATCTGAGATGGATAGGAAAGGAAAAAAACGTGGTACGAAAAGTCCTGGAGATCCAGGCATTAAGCGAAAATTTCACGGTAATAGATACACTGCTGAAAAAGATGTAACATTTGTGAGCAAGTCTGCTGAAAAATTAAAAAATGAAGATGATATTGAAGTAGCCATTGATGAGAGCTCAACGTACGCTCAACGACGCGTGCGCTGTCGCGTTTGCAAAATCCTACAATAAATCTCGGATTGCAAAAGCGGAAAACGCCACAGCAATGTCATCGAAAGAAGCCCGAAAGAGTCGAAGAACGGACAAAGTTGAGGAGAATGATGCCTATGAAGAGGATGAAGGCATATTATACGCTCCAGGCATAGACGATTGACGTAAGTATAAGTTTACTTATGAAAATTTGTTGTTGAACTTTAAACGCGTTTTTCTCAAAGCACTGTTTTTCTGGTCGGCCCGGGTCCTAACTTTTTTTCTACTGAACCGATTGCTTTCCAATTTTAACAGACTGTTCTACACACTTATAGTTCTCGTCGGTACTAACGAGAATTTTTTTCATCCCTAACTTTTTATTTTACAACCCTTTCTTTGCTAAAATAAAAGGACTTTTTTTTTCAAAGTCCGCCATTTTGTTATTTACCCTTGAAATCTAACTTCAGTAGTTCCGACCAGAATCACCCGGGCCACCCACGTGCATTTTTTTTTGAGGTTCCAACTTCGAGTGACAATAATAATAGTAATAAACTATTAAATTTTTTCAAATACATTTTTTTTTATATTTTCAATATGTAAATAAAAACACTCTAAATATTCAAGATAATTCATTTTTATTTTCCTACAAAAAACCACCCTCCAAAGAAGTCATGAAAATAGGCATAAGTTACCAGACTACTACCTTAAAAAAATACCATTATTGTTCCCAAAATTTCCGGTATGAGGCCGAAAATATAAAAGATGAATGGGGGCATCCTGGTTTGAACCGGAAACCTCTTGATTCTCTATCTCTGATCTATACACCCTAATATCTGCGTTAATTTAAAACAAAATATTTTTTTATGACAATTTAAGTTACAAAATGAAAAAAGAAGTATTTAAATAAGAGAGGTATCATCCGGATTTTAACCGGAGGCCTTTCTATTTGCAGCTGAATTCTCTACCACTGAGCTATACCCCGCACAGCTCTGATACTTTTTAACAGTATCATTATTGCTCCCATAAATTCAGATTAAAGAGAAGAAATATTAATTAGAAGGAAAAAATAGAGGGCTTCCGAATTTGAACCGGAAATCGTTCGATCTGCTGTCTGCAACGCTCTTCCACTGATCTATACACCATATTGAGCTCACACAGTCGCCTCAATTTATAACTATACCATTATTGCTTCCTTAAAATGCAAAATAAGTAAAGAATACTCATTTAAAAATAAAAAAGCGATAATCCAGGTTTGAACAGAAGATCTCTCAATTTGCAATCGAATGCTCTACCAATGACCAATACCACCTGATTTCTGTGTAGCTTTAAAACAATAGAAAATATCATCTATAAGAAATGTGGGCATCCGGGATTAATTAGGAGATCTCTCAATCCGCAATCGAATGCTATACCACTGAGCTAAACCTCCTCATATCTGCGTTAATTTAAGAAAATACTAATAATGACAATTTAGCATGTAAAATATGATTATAACTCTTTAAAGAAAACAGGTTGCATCCGGACTTTAACCGGACACCTCTCTATTTGCAGTCGAATGTTCTACAACTGAGCTATACCCCCACACACCTGTGACAATTTATAAGAATACCATTATTGCTACCATGAGTTCAGATGTAAGAGAAAAATCATTTAAAAGATAATAGAGGGCATCCGGATTTCCAACGGGGGCCTCTCGATCTACTTTTGAATACTCTGCCACTGATCTAAACTCCCCCACAACAGAGTCCATTCATAAGAATAGCAATAAATGTTCCATAATTTCAGGTTTAAGAAAAAAATCATTTAAAAAGAAAAAAGTTGGGTTCCTGATTTAAACCGGATACCCCTTGATCTGCTGTCGAATTTTCTACCACTGAGCTATACCCTCTAACATCTGCGTTAATTTAAAACAATACCCTTAACCACAATTTAAGATGTAAAATGAGAAAATAAATATTTAATTAAAAGAGGAGGCAACCGGACTTGAATCGGAGACCTCTCGATCTGCAGTCGTATGCTCTACCACTGAGCTATACCTCCACTCAACTCTGATAATTTTTAACAATACCATTATTGCTCCCATAAATTGGAAAGTAAAAAAACAAAATTCATATATAAAAAAAAAAGGGGGGGGGGTCATCCGGATTTGAACTGGAGACCTCTCGATCTGCAGTCTAATGCTCCACTACTGAGTTATACCCTATCCGAACGGTTTCAATTTATAACGTTACCATTATAGCCCTCATAATTTCAGTTATAAGTAAAAAAATAATTTAAAAGAAAAACGTGGCATCCGGGTGTACACAGGAGAACTCGCGATCTGTTGTCGAGAACCAAATATGTACTTTTATTAACTGGCTCCCTATAATGTAACGTGTACTAGATGAAAAAATACCCATTCTTTCAATTTATCGTTGCCGAATCTCAAAAACAATAAACTGGATACACGATTTTATCACTCTAGAATCAAATAATAAATCTTGCTGTACCAACTTACCTATCGTAATTAGTGTAAAGTAATAAAACAAAAGTCCTTAAAAGATTCCTCCTCATCTTTCGTTCCGAAGTTGTTGTTTCACAAACCTAACATGACACTTTGCATTAACTGTCTTTCTATAATTTAATCCATAAATAAAGCAACAACAATCATCTCTTTGAATAAGATTTTTCGAGGAAATATTAACATAATTATAAGCTAAACGAGTTTGTTTCCTCAGAATAGGAAACTCTCAGTTCGTTTCCTCAGAATGAGAAACTCTCAGTATATGCATCCTCTTCTGTCTTATACAATTCAGCAAAACACAAGATTACAAATATATAGTCTTATGTTCCCAATTTGTTGTTTCGCAAACCCGACATGACACTTTTCATTAACTCTTTCTCCCAATAACCAATCTAACTAAACGATACTCTTCCAGGACAAAAAAAAAAAAAAGGAAATAAAATCCTTTCATTTTGCTCTCAGGGTTCCATGGAGCAGCGTGAACAAAAGGACTAACCCCTGGTGGGCCAGAAGAGCTTTTAATCCAGGAATGCGCGGTCCAAGGGACCTCTAGAAGGCAACTCAGCAAAGGACTTCTTCTAATACACAGGGGGTCGCTTTTCCTTTTCTTCTTCTTATAGTTCTTATAGAAACAATTCTGTTCAAGACTTTGTCGAATAGGATAAACAAGTCTTTAATCTGGGAGGCAGACTGCCTTTGTTTGCTGCGAAGGAGGTCTGGATAAGTGAAATGTGATCTTCTTGAAGTTTTTTTCTTGGTATCGTCGAAATGTGTCTAAATGGCGTAGTTTAGTTAAACCTTGTAATAGTAAAGAAAGAAGTATTTGAAATTATCTTTGGATATATATCAGGATATTAGGATGTAAGTGTGTTTTGTAAAGATTGTTAATTGTTAAGTTTAGTGGAGCCACCTGGGAAGGTCTCGGGGATTTAGTTGCATCGCCCTGCCCTTGTAATTAATTATTGAAATTAAAATGGAGTAAAGATTTCAATATTAAAATTTAGTCAAAAAAGTAATAATATTCACTAAATAAAAATTAAAACTGAGTTTGAAGTTACTCTTTTGAACAGAAAAGTAATGTTTACTATTCATTAATATTTTGTAAGAAATCTAATTATCTTTTTTTGCTAAATCATAGTTTAAATAATAAGTTTATCTGTCTTAGACTCACTCCTCTGTATGCTTAATGCATTCTCCAAAAAATAATTATGCTGTTTGCTGCCTATATATATAAACAAATTACACAATCAGAATTGGTTTTAATTTTGATATAAGAAAATTACTATTGATTATTATCCATTATTATCCATTAGTTTAAAAAACACACATATATTTTACGCTCACATAGTGACTCTTTCTTATTTCTCATTCAAAATTTATTTCCAACAGTAAAAGTCCAATAACTCGGCATTCAATCACGTGAACTTTTCTAAAATCAAGTTTGGCAAGAAAATTAGATTTATTTCGCAAAATGTTTTTTTTTTTTTTTTAAATTTTTTTTTTTATTATTATTCTTTGTTTTGATGTTTTTTAATTTGTAAGGGTTGAATGTACTGAACTAAAAAATAATACACTAAAACTGTATAGGTTCAGATTTATTGTACGGTGCTCGTTGGCTTATTTTGAAAATTGGCGATTAGACGCCGAATGTGGCAACTCGCCGACTTGGATTTTCGGTAAAACTAGTGATAATTTGGATTTGGCAACACGTTGTTTTGACTCTACTTTGGATTTGGGGACATATCCTTTAATTGGTTGTTTTCAGATTATCTGGCGCCGACAGAAACACGAGGGCTATAATGCGCCGAAACATTCTTCATTTGACAAGCCAACATACATTTACAAACACCCATGCCTTACACGGGACTCGAACCCGCAACCTCGCTGTCTAGAAGCTAGCACGCTAACCACTATACCGTTTGGTCGACTTTAGTCGAAATATAAATTTGGCGACTTTTTTTAATAGTCGCCAAGAGGCACCGTACAGTAAATCATAAATAGAATAAATATATTATTATTAAACGTTATTTTTAAAAAAATTGTGGTTTATCTGGAATGCTGAAGTTTTTGTTCAATCTCTGTGAATGTGAGCATAGAAACCTAAATATTCTTAATGGAAATTCCGTGCTCAGTTTTAATCGGATATAAACAAATTTTGCTTGTTTTAATTGTTAAAGAAAGTTTTGAGGTCAAAATTCTATTATCCACAACACCCGGTAGTGCTCCAGCAGATAATTTTTTCTAAAGGTCTGGTTTAGCTTGAATTCTAATCCAAAAGAAATGTACACATCTTGCATCTATTTATTTTTGCATCATCGTAAATATAAATAAATACGTTTTAAATAGGCAATAGTTTGTATGAATGTTTGTTTGTAACTACCAACAGTCTATTTCAGCCACATTTAAATGCTAGTAATTTGTATCTATAGACTAGAATAAGAAAAACAAAATCGAATCCAAGTTATTGGCTGTTGCCAGATGTATTAGTCAAATTTCAAACGATATATTGTGATTGGCTGAATTGCTGAATTTGAAAATTCGTGCATTAAGTACATTTAGGAGATTTGTGATCGGATGTTTGAAGTCGTTGCCATTCAGCTCATAGAAATACAACCTAATATGAGCGGCACGCAAGAGAATTAGATATATAGATGTTTAAATATCATCCCGTATCAGATAAATTCTATAATAATAAGTTTGGTTTGATACTGATGACTCAGAATTGTATTAAAATTTCTGAAAATTTACATTATATATGTATATATATATATATATATATATATATATATATATATATATATATTAATACTGATGACTCAGAATTGTATTTTCAGATTTCTGAAAATTTACATTTATATATATATATATATATATATATATATATATATATATATATATATATATATATATATATATATATATATATATATATATATTAGCAATAATAAAGATCTCATGAAATTCTCGTATATTACTCATTTATACTTCATTATTAGGAAAAATCTCTGCAGCATGACTTATTTGGGTATATCGAGGCCGTGCTTTAAAAACCAAGTGTCTTGCTAGATGCTCAGTCTACAAGGCCATAATCTTGAACTTTTAAACAAATTTGACGTCACAGCAAAAAGCTATGAAATTTTGAGTTGTTGTTCTGTTGATTTTGTTTGCACTTGTAAATGGTTCACATTTTTCTTATGGATATTAAATATTATTTTTATTTTCGGTGAGTAAATTTTTTTCAAAATGTTATTATAAAAGTATAACGCACCAAATGCGATTCTGTTGCATTCTCTTTCAAAAGCCATTTCTAAAAAATGGTCTTTGAAATCTTTAACGTATACTGCATTAAATATGTATATATTAAGCCTAAGCTGTTTTCCTGTCAGATTTTATTAGGTAGCAATTTATTAATGATTTTTAATATTTGAACTGAGGAATCTAACCAAGTTTTGGGGTAATTTTCTAGTTATTGTTCATGACATTCTTAATGTAAGTGTATATTTGTAAGGATTGAAAACAGATGTGGTATATGACATTTAGAATTTTTTTTTTTTTTCGTCTTTTAGCGTATAGAAAATTCGCCAAAATTAAAAACACAGTAACTGAAAGAAGATTAAAATATAAATAATTAACTGAATTAAAATATAACTTAAAATAAAATCCGTCGCCTGAAACAACATTTATCTGGAAAAAAAAATTGCGCCAAAGAAATGTCCTATACTACATCTGTACCAAGGATTGTTTTGAGATCTTTCTATGGATACTTATCTTCGTTACCGTTTAAGCAACGTCTGACTAAATGCTTCGTTGAATCTTAAAAAAACAGTACTGATTGTTAACATAGTATGGCAGTGTTTGTCAAGCAGCTAGAGTTAAAATTTACATTTGTCCTGAGGATCACAAGTTTAAGCCATCACTTCACTTAAATGTTGGCTTGTAGAATAAGGTGTGATTCTGTACTATAAATTTTGTATGTATGTATAATGATAGTATAATTACCGAATACTAAATGACAAATTTTCCTATAAAAAACCAAACGCATGATGATTTGTATTCGCATATTCTAAAAGTATTAGAAATGTTGAAGAATACTGGTTAGTTTTTATTCATATTTTCTTGAAATTTCAAAAAGTTATGGGAGTTAAACATGAAGAAAAAATTTTTAAATTCAAAAATTAGAAACAACTTTTGAAGGAACTAGTTTTGAAAAAGATGGATCTTCTTCTTGACATTCCTGATCTACAATGTGATTGTGGAACGAAGGCGAAAATTGGTATAGAATCTTGTTTGTCAGTGAGCATTACTTATTTACTTAATTCGGCTCTTCACACTGCTAAGGTTTCCAGCCTACTTCTCCATACCTTCCTATCTTTTATCAGGGATCTTGCTTCCTCTATACCATTTAAGCGATCCCTTTTTAGGTCTGATTGCATTTGACTTTGCCAAGTTGTCCCCTTCCTCTTGCCCAGGAGAGAGAAACGCGTGTTAGAATCTCTTTTGGCATTCTTAATACCTGACCCGTCCATCGGCACCTTCTCTTACCGATTTCTTCTTCGATTGAAGTAATGTCTGCCGTTTCTAAAATTACTTCGTTAATCATTTTAACAGGCCAAAAGATTTTAAGGATTCTTCTAATACAATTATTTTAAAAAATTTCAAGTTTAGCATCAACATACATTTAAAAAATCATGTCAAAATTCATAATGACAAAGTGAAATCTCAAGTTCAATTTCTTCGTAAAGGAATTTCTGGTTTTAAATAAAAGATTATTTATTGAAGTACAAGATTATTTAAATAATAATGTTTTTGCATTTTAGTTTTTAAGAAAAATTAAACTGAAATTATTTCAGTGTAACCATCAATCAGTTTTGAAACAACAAGCTTTTAAATAAATTAATTTTGAACAAATTAATTTTTTAAATTTATTCCCTAAAATTATAAGAATTTTAAATTTATTCCTATACTTTAATTTAGAAATAGATAACGTAGTTAGGCATTGTAAATATTCCAACTTTGATGCTTCTTCATCCATCTTCGTATGCAATCTTAACTAAGTAGTGATTTGTGATGGGTTGCGCTGTGATGGGTTGGTTGTTTCGGGCCTGATACAACTATAACACTCAGCTCGTGAAACTGAGCATCTAGCAAGACACTTGGTTTTTCACGCACGGCCTCGGGTATATTTATATTATAAAATATTAGTAAAAAAATTATCAGCAACAAGTAAATTTTGTTTTAGTTTGGTAGGAGTAAAATTTCTTTCAGCTCTTAATTGCTCGTATTTTCAGCAAATTATGAATTTCATTGAAATACATTAATGTATTTGCAGGGTGATTTTAAGTTTAACTTGAAACCCATCCATTGTTTAAGTTAAGCTAATTTCAACTATATGTCACACTTTTTAAGATTGAATTAGATGTTTCTTTATTTTGAAGCATTATATAGAAATTTATATTATTTATTTTTCAATCTTCATAGAATCCTCAAATTGATAAAGTGAAATGTATTTCAGTATTACATAATGCCAGATATATAAAACGTGACCCCTACAAGTTATTGCATGTCGCCCTGGAGTTCAGCGTATCTATGGAAACCATACTTGGTCTTAGTTTAGTAAAGGAAACATTTTTTTGACTTAAAATATTAATGAATTTGTACACACCTTCGTCGTTTAATCATCATTTAAATAGTTGAAAAAGTTGATAAATATTAACATTTTATTTACAAGAAGATTTATTTCAGTTTTTTCAGTACTGAAATTCTTACGAATTTTTTCTTTCAAAAAGATATATAATAGCGAAATAAGAGTATTACTTATCGACAAGATTTTGCATTTATATATAAAGCGCAAAGTTATGAAAATTATCTAGATACGAGGTTCTGCTAGAAAGATTCCGTTGAGTTAAACTCTAAAAGTGTAATAATAAAAATCATAATAAACTTTGTACTGCTTAAATTGTTGTTATAAACACGAGCATGATAGCTGGTGGGACTATAACTAATCATTTATCTTAGGAAAATAAGTATGATTAGTCAAATCACTAGAATGAAATAATTATAACTATTTTAAAACACGATTACTTAAATTGTAATATGAACGAAACAAAACAAAAGACGTATTTTTTTTATTTAGATGAAAGACGCATTATGACCTCGTCGAAGTCATGTATGTGCTATGAGATTTCCCAAAGTTATTCCCTTGTGACGATACAAACGTAATACGCAAATAGTTAAGTTATTACTTCACATTGCCACTTTTTGCCTTGCCTGGTTGTGAAACCAAGCCGTAAAGAACTGTTTTAAGGAAAATACTGTCTATATTTAATTAAATAAAACCATAAGTTAACCAAACATCGTGATAGAAACGACTTAAGTTTAAATTTCACCATAAGAGATACCCTTCATAGACTAAAGATTTTAGGTTACATTCGAACATATAAAATAAAAATAATATACTCTATCTTCATCCTTGATTATTTTCTTCCCACACTTCTACTCTCGCCAACATCCAACAACAAAAGTATTCCATAACACCTTCCAATCATATATCCACAACAATATCTCCAATTCATTCCGACGTACAAAGAAGAGGATGCAATAAACTTTGCCCCCCCAGGGCATAACCCCACTTGACCAAACCCGTGATTAGATGCAAGTCAAGTAATTAACCAGTTCATAATAAAAACTGGTTCCATGAAACGTTTCTTAGTGGGCTGGATTCGGTGTCCAATAGAAATAAAAAAATGAACACCCGTTTGTGTTTTGTGGCAAAAGGAGCCGGAAGTGATCACTCATGTCAGGCTTTAGACACAGTCCATGGTGTGAATTGTCCGCAAAGAAGGGATCCTGAGTTTATGAGGTGGATGGTTCAGCGATCGGTCAAATTAATATGCTGAAGTTTGAATGAATCCTTGGTACGGTTTGTGAGTTTTTAGTTAATAGAGTTTTGGTAGCTTTGGGATTACATCCGCTTGTCGTTCGAGAGTTGTTAGTGGTGGTAGGATACAACAAGCGATGGACTTTATTGGGGAGATTTTGATTAGTCTTGTTTTCTAGGAATTCGGTTGGTTTGGATGTTTTATGTACTGCGAATGAAAGACTGTAACTTGTTTTTGGAGTTTTAGTTGTATATTGTGAATAAATAACCGCAACCAGGCCTGAAATACTTCATTTTTCAAAATTTTAAAGACGAAAGTTACGTTAAGCCACTAATCAAACTGATCAGTTAATGAGCGAATTAAATTGCTGAAGAACTAAAAGTTTAAAAAAAATTATTACCAAATATACCATATTTTAAACCGAACCAAATGACATTTTAGTAGCATATTTAAGTATATTTTCTCCCAAACTCATGTTGACATTAAAGGGATTAAAAAAATTTGTAATGGACAATGTGAATCCATATATATATATAGGACTAGTTTGGATATCACAAAAACCTCTATTCCTCAGTTTATTATTTATTAACGACTGCACACTAAGGGCATGCACAGCAAAGCTATATAATAATAAATAAACAGAAATAAATGTAAAGGGAAGAATAATTGCTTTATGTTCGTTAAGCTATCAGTACATCACATACCCTGAATCGAATATAAACAAATAAAGAATGAATTTTATTGGAGTAGTTTAAAGTTTGTAATAAAAGACTTGTTACTATGATTGATGTATAATTAACACACAAATTATAAAAGTGTATTATAAACCAATATCAATGTTCTATTAGCTTACGATATTATAAGTCAAACATCAGTTATTCCATTCAGGAAAATTGGATAAAGCATGTCTACACATTGCTTGAACATTTGTTTAATTTTAGTAATTAGTGTATTGAAAGAAAACAGTTTTAAAAATGTTAGATTAAAGAGATATGATCTTGTTGTAAGAGTTAATATATATTTATATACATTGGCTTTTTTCATACAATGAAAACTTTCAAAGTAAAAGATATTCTACTTGAATTGGATAAAAATATGTTTAATTCAATTTTATTTATTGAAACGTTACACCATTCCCTTAATCAAATATTTTTTCCCTAATAGAATAGAAGTGTCAACTCCGAACACTATGATCCAAACAATGGCGGAAAACAATATCTTCCTATAATTTCAAAGCCATTCTCTCAAAATATGTTTATGACAACTGCCCCATCACCTCCGAACAAAAACAGACCCTCAATAACGCAGTGAATCAAATTTCCCCTCAACTTACCCCATTCCCAGATTACCCGCTTATTCTTCAGGGTCCTCCAGGGCAATTTTCTTTCTTCCATCTTTAAATGAAGCCATTCTCTCCTTTTCAATGAACACATCGTCAAAATAAAGAGCCCCTCACACTCAAAAACTTCCTTTCGCAGCTATTTTCCATTCACAAAGATGGCTTTTATTAGAAGCCATTCAATCCATTCGCTACGGCGTCATTTGTAGACAGTTATACGATGCCTGGCAATCACTAAAAAGATTGCTTAAGTAATTGAGTTTATCAATGGTGTGGACATAGAGACCTTTTGAGGACTGGAATTATCCAGTGTGTGGGTAGGATTCATATTTTATAAAGCGGGAGCTTGGAGATATGTTTTTTATAGGAGCTTGGAGATATGTCTTTTATAGGAGCTTGGAGATATGTTTTTTATAGGAGCTTGAGATAGTGAATACGAGTTAGATGTTGGATACTTTTAAATCAACGATCATTCAAATTTTTCATCCTTTAATAGTTATTTTTTGGAGTCTAACTGAGTTTATTTTGCAGTTGTTGTTGTTGTTTCTTATTCCACTTGATCTAGAACAAGTCTAGACCAAGTCTAAGAGACCATACGCCCAAAGAAAGTCTCGAACCAGCACAGGGTTTTTAAAGAGATCGCTCTTCTCCAAATCCAAACAGGAAAGCAGATGATCCGGTGAAGCTTGATGGGAAACACACTTGAGGCACACAGGGTATCCTTTTGTCCCTGAACATATGCAAGTGTGCGAGTATGTCCGGTGATGAGTCTGGTGATGGTGGTTTGTAATTTCTTGTCGCCCTTATTTTGCAGTAAATTATGAAACTCTCAGCACATTGTTTGTTTTTATACTATTAACAACTATCAAAACAGTTAGTTACTGGTTATCACCCTATGTTTGTTAGTAATTAGTAGTTGATAAACATGTATCTACTTATGGGTAGTTACAATGAAATCAACAGTTGTTGTATATAGTGGTTCATTGCGGGTTTTACTTATTTTCATTTAAAATGAAGTCAATCCAGGGCTGTAAACTTTTCTACGGAATTCCGTAGCTTTTACGGATTTTTACTACTTTTTACGATTTAAACATGGCCGACACTTTTGCATTGCGATGAAAAAATACTAGATACAATGAGTTTTACATCAATAAATAAATAAGCAGCGAAAACAAAGTAAATAGAGGCAATAGCGAAAGCGTTCGTGAATTTCAAAATATTGGCAAAATACTGAAAAAAGATATTTCAAGTTGGTTTTTTACGTTGGTTTCAAAACACGTCCATAAAACCGAAAAAATCTGTTAAAACTACGGAAAATTGGAGAAAAACTAAGAAAAATAAGTAAAAACCACTGCAAATCTGTAGAAAAGTTAGTAAAATATCTCCGTTTCAGCGAAGTAGACAGTGCAAATAAAGTGTTCTTTAGGTATTCGTCAAACAAAAACATGAATTACCTTGAAGGGAATCTAAATAGATTTTATAGGCTTTCATTTCGTTTAGTCAACAGTAGATATTCTATTCATAGTTCGTTATCCCTTAATCATCAGTTACTGTTTACAGTTGACAATGAAATTAAATCGAATCGAATGACGAAACGAATTGGTTATAACAAAATTATAAGATTTATAGATTGCCATTTCATTTGCTAACAGTTATTCATAGTTAATTAATGGCTATTTCTTTATTTCATTATTCTTTTTAAAAACATTCATTCCTTTAACTCCGCAAAATATGTTTATCAATTAGTTGTTTTATCAAGCAGAGTGTGAAGTGTAATACGTCAAGCAATCATTCACGTAGATAAATATAATGCAACCAACTGTTCTTTTTTATGATTGTTCAGTACTTATCAGCAAATATTGTTGATGGTTAGCCAGTATTTAATCAAGAGCTAAAGTTCATGTTTCTTCATTGTCCTATAAAGAGTTTTTAATCATTACGTTTTTATTCAATTAAAGTTTGTTTCTAGCATTAACGATTTTATAGTGAATCAATAGCTAGCCAAACAATTATTAATTTTTATCTGAACTAAATAATGAATAAATATATCATAATATTAATCAATACGTTAGCAGAATCTGTTTCTAATTCTATCATATTCTGAAGTTATTGCTAAAATATCATTGTAGGAAAAAATGGAATGTCTAGGCTTGCATAAGTATAAAAAAGAAATGTAAGAATTGAATAAATTGAGAAAACTTCTTGTAATCAGCAATGAAGAAATAAAATGTATGAAATTTTCAATTTATGATGATAAGGATGACGCTTTCACATGAAAATATTAATAGACTAAGATATAAATAATGCTGATAAAATGTATAGTTTTTAAGGTTTGCTTTCTTAAAAATTTACTTACTTACAATTTTCTTGAAACAAATGTTTCTTTTTACTGTGAAATTAAATGATGAGAAGGTATTAGGTATTATTTGTTTGAACATTCAGTGAGAATAACATATGAAATCATAATATCACTCCTATAGTGGAACAACGAAGAAAATGCGATATTTTACGAAATTAAGGTAAACACCATAATTACAGGAAAACCGTGATTTATCTAAAAAACAATACTTGAGTTATCCTATCCTTATATAAGAGGGGCATTGTTAAAACTAGTTTCGTCAATGTATGAATTCTTTCATTCAGGATTTGTTATGACACCTGTATAAGAAAATAACTGTACTAATGTATGTGTTCCACTGAATGATTTCTTACTCAAACCGTTTTATATTGAATTTTACTAACCACTTTTATAACTATTAATATAATTTAAAAATATATATTTAAGTACCTGATATTGTCGTATAGTACTTTAAACACCAACATAGCCTTTGTCACCCTTACTTTTTCTTTGCTCCAGCAAGCGATCAGCGGCTTAATTTCTTTTATATAATGCATTTTAATTTCAATGAAGTTGTAACGGACAACCTCTCAGGCAATAACTACAAACATAGTTTAATTACTATCTCTATATTACTGATTAAAAGAAATTAAAAATGTTTTTTTCTGATTTTATAAACGATAGATTTGGAATGTCGATAATTTTCAAGTCACAAAATTATTTTCAGATTCCTGCGAAAATTAAGTTATTGTATCATATTTTCACTAATTCCAATTAATGTGCGGCTTGATTGTACTTATAAATTCTCTCTGTTCACAGTTCACACTGAAAAAAGTCAAACTATTCATAAAATGTGACCATCTATAATTTAAAAACACAAATAAAACACAATTATTGATAAAAAAAAAGATACCTGCATAATCAAGAATTAATCACATTAAAGGAATTACAAATAAAACAATGAGTTTAACTATGCCTTATCAAATTTCGAACAACACAACAGAGGTAAAATTATAAGAGATAAAATTAGACAAGATCACACCCATCATCCCACTAATTGAAAAAGTCTGAAAAACAGATAAAAACTTATTTATACCATCCATTGATAAGCTGAGGTATTCCTGCAACTTAAAGTGATAATCCCCCCTTTTACGAGCTATTTTAAACTCGCTGTGACATCTCTGTAACCTTCGTAACCTCGACCATTCACACAAGTCAAAATTCAATCGATGGATTGGCTATAAATAGAATGGACTCGGATGGCTTTTCTGTCCAGCTCGTTACCGCTTTTGTCATCCGCTTGTTGCCAGATTACTTTTTATGGAAATTTAAATTGGGTTTCGCGTTGCCATCCGTTCAACGATGAAAAGTCTGTATTAATTATGCTTTATTCATAATATAAAAAAAATCGATTTTATTTGTAAGAAAATTTTGTAAAGAACTAGTGGTGATATACTAAAACGCTATATAATCGCCTTACTTGTAAACGTGAACGTATTCATATTTCAAAAGGGTTGTTAGGGTGTTTATTTCTTTGACTGTTAGATACAGGAAATCAGAGTTAATGAAAAAGATGTTCCAAATAGGTTAAAGAATCATACAATTTAAAGTAAGTTTGCCTTGGGTAAAGAAATTTGTTTTTATATATATATATATATATATGTATATATACAAAGAAAAAGTTTAAATAAAAAATATTGAGGTTGAAAGTATTATAGCTCTATCTTTACGTAGAAACGATATTACATTCAAACAATGTCTTACGTTCAAAAACATGTCTTAAAACTTTAAGATAATCATTTTGATTGTAATATCTGATTTCGTTGTATTAAAATGGCGGGAGTCATGGTTTTAAATTCATTTTACTTAGATTAATTCCAAGTACAGTTAATTCTATTTTGGTTGGTTGGTTGTTTTCAGATTATCTGGCGCCGTCAGCAACACGTGGGCTATAATGCGCCGAAACATTCGTCATTAGACAAGCCAACATACATTTACAAACACCCATGCCTAACACGGGACTCGAACCCGCAACCTCGCTGTCTAAAAGCTAGCACGCTAACTACTATACCGTTCGGTCGACTAATTCCATTTTGGTTTTTACACCTTATGTATATTTTTCTAATTTCCTTTTTCCCTAAAAGATTGCTTCACAAATGAAATTCTAAACCTTTAAAAAATACATTATCCACATAATACCTTACTATCTTTTTATTATTCCTTACATTATTTTGAACATTTTTGCAACTTAAACTGATTATCGGTCTTCAATAATTTCAAAAATAAACTAATTAAAAGTGTTTTTTAGTACCCTTTCGGTTTCAATAGGAACAGGATCATTTCAATTATAACCCGGCATTAAATAAAAGCTTCTTTCTATCCATAACAACCCCTATATCACCTATAAGCAATTCTAATTTTATTTCCCATCAAGTACACGTACGACTGCAATATTTTTATTAAACATACCATCTCCACTTCTTTATGCGCCAATAAACAATACCCATCAAAATCACCCATCGGAATATTATCACGGATCAAATAACTGTAATTGTATATAAAGAAACGTCTATTCATAAATCTGACCACTCAAATGTAATAACAACAGCGCTTTACTCAATGATCCAAATACAATTCATTTATATACAATAAACTTACCATACTGTTGTTCTAAAAGACTCCAAATTTACGGTTATGACTTGTGATAAACTGGCAATACCGCCCAAATGCGCACGATTTTCAATCTGGGAATCGCGGTCGGGAATTGACCATCGCTCTCCATTCATTATCGTTTGCTATATTTCTTAAGGGGTTATAAAAAAAAAAGCCACTCGACCTTCTCGGCACGTACGTAGGTATACTCAAAGATCAAATGGCCATTTCTAACGATTATTACCGATACTTTTCGAACGTACGATTTTTTTTATTATTATGCTTCTAACATACTCCCTTTTTTTTTTGTAGACGGTTTTTAATGCATGAGAAATAGGGGCGGACGGAAATCGGCGGAAATTGGAGCATTCCGTTTATTGAGTGTCGTTTTAAAGAAGGTGTTATGTTGCTGTTAGATTGAATTTCAAGGCGTAGGGGGAGTTAAATAAGAGGTCATAATGTTGTAAGCTTAAGTTTACCGTCAGTATATTCAGCAAATTTTAATTATTTTACGACTTTTCAGACTGGTGTTCGCTGTGTTATTATATAATTATAATTCTTCTAACATACGCCAACCTTTTTTAGTGATGTTTAATGCATGAGAAATAAGCGAGGGCGGAAATTGACGTATTCCATTTACTGTCATTTTAACCCACTGACGTCATGAGAATGGGTGAAATTCTAGAGTTGTTTCCCCTGCAATAAGTTTTAAATTATATTTCTAATTCAAATGCATAATTTTTTTTTAATTATTTTTTATTTATTTTGTTTTAGAAAGGTTATAAACTATCATCTTAATATAAATATTAAAAAAAAATATTTTATTTTAAATTTTATTTATAAATTTTAAAATGTTGTGTATTGCTGGAAAAACTGGGGATCAAATGACCTATATATACGTGCATGACTGTCAGTGGGTTAAAGAAGGTGTTATGTTGCTAGTAGATTGAATTTCAAGACGCTGGAGGTGTTAAATGAGAGGTTGTAATGTTGTAAGATTATATTCAGTAATTCGGTTATATTTTTGTCAAACGTTCTTTATTTTTCTGTATAACCACAAAAGCAATGGAATCATTTTAGATTTGACTGTTCAATGGAAACACAGCACAGGCAGAATGGAATCATTTAAAATTTTGATGTATGTTCAAATCACAAAAAAAGCAATGAGATGCCATAAGGGATTTTTTCCGGTTTTGAGCTGCAAATTTAAAGTAATTTCTCTTGGAAAAACTGTTTAAATTCGGACACTGATCCAACTAACGCGTACGTTGGGACGGAGTATAGCCTTTATGTTGCTTATTCATAATAACAATTTCTATACAACCCATTAACTCTTTCTTCGTCATTACTTTACCAATTATAAGTTCCGTATTTGAATTTTAAATTAAAATAAGTATTCTGTAAAATGAAATGGTATATCGAAGACAATGTTATCAGATTAATTTTCTTTTAATTGGTTTAAAAACTTCATCCACGTTCAAATAAGAAACACTTCCTCTCACTGAAAAATTAGATGCGAACTTCTATTGCAAAAAAATTTTTCGCAATATATTGCTGATTTGATAAGACTGTATACCATATTATTACATCTAACTAATGATGTATTGTATTTTATGATAATATATGAATTATTTATTTGTCATAGGTTAATTATTTAATTACTATTTTAAGTAAAGTACAAATCTTGTAGAACAATCAATATGAATTTGTTAAGCTAAAAACATTAACTTTCTAGCTTTCATTTTTTTTCAAAAAAATAGTGGTATTATAGCAGTGATGTCGATGAGATAACAAACTTGTAAATGGTTAAGTGTTTACGATTGTAATAATACGAAACGGTTCAAAGAAACAACTTTATTAGTTAATACGCCATTCTCCGAACTCAAACTGCTATCTTAAAATCTATAGAACACAACTACCAAGGTAAAGCGCGAGGATATCTAGTTGTGACGGAACGAGGATATAATCATCCAGCTAGAGATGCACGAGGATATATTTATTCTGCTACAGACTCCCCCTCTGGGTCCGAAGTCGTCCCGACCAGGAACCAGACACAGAAATGTTCTTGTGATCTTATTTTGGTGAAGGTGAATCTGGGATGGCAGCTTTCTTTTTAGGCCGTCCGCGTTTTCGAAGAGGTACTTCTGGCTGAGAATCTTGACCTTGGTAAGGACACAGTGCTGAACTATGACAAGTACCCAATGGCACATCAAGATTGTCTTGATTACCCACTTCATATGTTGTTGGAGATCTTTGAGTCAATATTACATATGGTCCGTCTCTTCTCGGCATAAACTTCGATGTTTTTCCATGTTTCTTGTTGCTTAAATGATGTGATGTAACCCATACCATATCGCCAGGAACGTAACGAGGTCCTTCTTTTCGAGATTTATCAGCATAGTCTTTTCGACGATCCTGCTGTATCTCTACCCTCTCCCGAACTCCTTTCAATGTCTCAGCAAATCTTTTAAGGTAGGGTGTTATTTCTGGGACAAAGTTATCATTCTGAATGATGGCTCTTAGATCACGAGAAACATCATCAGGAGTCCTCATTTCTCTACCAAAATGTAGGCAAGCAGCAGTCTGTCTTGTACTTTCACATTTCGACGAGTTCATGGCAAACCGAATGGAAGGCAACAGCTCTACCCAAGTGCTGTGGTCATTACCGACCAATATCGCTAGGCGCGGCTTTAGATCCCGGTTTTTTCTTTCGACAGGATTCGCTTGAGGGTGATAGAAGGGAGTAAGACTCTGTTTTATGTCAAGGAAATACAACAGTTGTTGCATTATAGCGCTTACGAATTGCGCACCATTGTCACTAATGACACGACGGCTGAGCCCATATCGAAGAAAAACTTCATTCAAGAGCGTAAGCGCACACTCTTTTGCTGTGGATGTCTCAAGGGCAAACAGTTCAATCCATCTGGTGGCGCAGTCTTCGACTATGAAAATCCACTTTTTCCCTCCTTCTCCTTCAGGTAATGGACCAAAGAAGTCGATGGCAATGGTTTCAAACCTTTGGGAATACACAGGTGTTTGTAATAAACCTGAAGGCTTTTGGTTAGAAGCTTTGTATCTACTTCAGTCAGGACAATTCTTTACATACTCGGCAATAGTTTTGCGCATTCCAGTCCAATAATATCGAGTAGCTATCCGTTGAAAAGTTCCTTCTATACCATAGTGAGAAGCCGTAGGAGCATCATGATGCTCTTTCAACACCAACTCTTGTTCATGAGAGGGGACAACTAACTGAGCATCTTCCGATTCTGAATCTGGTGAGTACCGGTAAAGAATTCCATTATTCATTAGATAACCCCGTCCAGTCCATCTGGAAACATCTGTATCTTTTCCTTCAAAACAGTCAATGATATTCTTTATGTCATCATCTTTCAGCTGTTCAGTTCGTATCTCTGCTGGACGTCGAGTAGGAAAGTCGGCAACAACCATACATAGGTCACAAACTTCTTTGGATTCATCATGGCAAGTTGGACGTGACAGCATGTCAGCCATAACATTACATTTACCCGGAATGTAAGTCATCTTAACGTTGAATGACTGTAACTGCAAGGCCCATCTGGCAAGTCTTCCAGAAGGAGATTTCAGACTCATGAGCCACTTCAACGATTGGTGGTCAGAAGCAACTGTAACTTCCGATCCATCGATATAGCCACAAAATTTGTTTAGAGCCCATATGACAGCTAAAGCTTCCCGCTCTGTAGTAGAGTAATTTCTCTCAGCAGAGGTCAACAGACGACTTGCATATTCTACAGGGTGCTCGTCCGCACCATGTCCTTGTAAAAGAACAGCTCCAAGGGCGTAACTACTAGCATCTGTTCTCAATACAAAGGGTTTGTCTTCTTGAACTTGTGAAAGCACAGGAGCTGTAATGAGTCGTTGTTTCAATTCTTCAAAGACAGTTTGCTCTTCTTTACCCCATTTCCAAGTAGCATTCCTTTTAGTCAAGTTACTCAATGGTCTGGCTAAATCAGAGAAATTCTTGATAAATCTTCTGTACCAAGAGCAAGACTGCAAGAAAGATTGTAGCTGTTTTACCGTCTTAGGTGGAGGAATGTTCATGACAGAACTTGTTTTCTCTGGATCTACTTCTAATCCGGAGCTTGTGATCCAATGTCCAAGAAATTTGACTCGTGAACATGCAAAGTTACACTTCTCCCTGTTAGCACATAGTTTGAAAGTCAAAAGTCTCCGAAATACCTTCCGAAGATCAGCCAGATGTTGTTCAAAGGTTTCAGATAAGACGATAATGTCATCTAAGTATGCCAAAGTTAATAC
Source organism: Linyphia triangularis (assembly GCA_963978545.1). Taxonomy (NCBI): domain Eukaryota; kingdom Metazoa; phylum Arthropoda; class Arachnida; order Araneae; family Linyphiidae; genus Linyphia; species Linyphia triangularis. The sequence continues at coordinate 37,514,106 of OZ021730.1, forward strand.
ATCAGTTAGCCCACTTCGGAAACGATCGGCGAGCCTCTGGAATGTGGCTGGAGCGTTTCGAAGTCCCATAGCCATACGAATGAATCTAAAAGACCCATACGGAGTAACGAATGCTGTTTTATCTCTGTCAGCAGCAGCGACATTAACTTGGTAATATCCTGAACGAAGATCAATTGTAGACATGTATGGAGTATGTTTGGCTGCATGTAGCAAATCGTCCATTCTTGGCAATGGATAGGAATCAGGAACTGTAATCTCGTTCAGCTTCCTGTAGTCAACGCATAGTCGTATGCTTCCATTAGGCTTTGGCACAAGCACGACTGGAGCGGCGTATGGCGACTCACATTCTTCAATAACTCCCTCTGTCAATAATCGCTCCAGTTCTTTTCGAAGAATATCTTTCTTTGGTGGAGGAATCCTATATGGAGGTACGGCTACTGGTGCATGTGTACCGGTATCAATGTGATGTTCTATAAAAGGAGTGGCTTCTCCCCCTGGACGAAACACATCACCGAAATCCTTCAATACAGAATTCAAAGCGTCTCTTTGCACTCCGGTCAATTGCTGACCCTCTTCGTCACGTAGAGAACATGAATTGATTTTGAAACAAGGTGGAGACGTTAAAGTTGGAACACTCTTTTCAGATGCCAATTCATAACATTCATGGGGTCTGTCATTGTAAAACCATACATGTTCTTTTAGGTTTAAAACAACTCCAGCTGCTTGTAGAAAATCGATGCCCAATAATGTTCGATTTTCTTTTGCATCTGGAAGAACAATCAACTTGATTTGGAACGTTCTCCCTTCAAGTTCAATGGTAACAACCGCAGTGCTTACATTCACCGTAGATTTATGTCCATTAGCCATGCTCATGACTCGTTGTTGAGGTTTGAATTGTACTCCTTGTTCTAAAAGAAGATGATGTAGCATCTCTCCTGCAATACAGTGGCTTGCTCCGCTGTCAGCGCATACGATCCCATATATTCCATTAATTGAGACCTTCAAGTTAGCAACTTGAAAAGGTGCACAGGATTGGAGTTGAATGTTTCCGAAAGAGGCTTCCCCATCATTTCTTGACTTTGTGCAGGTTGGACATTTGGATTTGATAACACCTGGGGATCCACATCCATAGCACTTAAAAGTTTTTCCCTCTTCGGTCTTGAACATGGGTTTGTCCTTCTCGTGTCGTTTAGAGTTGTAGTTATTCTTAAAAGACTTTTGTCTGAAGGTATCATCGCTAGATTGGATATGTAGACTCTTGTTTCCAACAGGTTTATCTTCTTTCTTCGTAGTTTTTCGAAGACTGCAGTAAGCATCCAATTTGTCTGCAAGCTCACTTGGAGACACCCATCCAGTCCATTCATCTAAGAAGTGGTCTCTGAAATCCGGAAGAGCTTTTTTCTTGATTTGATCGGAAATTAACCGATCCTTTAAACTGCAAAAATCTTCGATCCTTAACTCACATAGCCATCCTTCGAAGTAGCTTCTTATTTCGAAATAAAAATCCCGCCAAGTGCTTTCCTGTCTTTTCTTGTGTTGGCAGAAAAGTTGCCTAAACCTTTCAGCAGAAAGTTTGAATCTCTTCAAAAGCATCTGTTTGACATTCGTGTATTCTTGTGACGTTTCTTCGGATTCTCTAGCTATTAACGTAGCCACTTCACTTGGCAGTAATCCGATTAGGTAGGGTACCCAATGTGATTCAGGAACCTGCAAGAATTTTAGCTGTCTTTCGAATAGATTAAAAAATATTGCCATGTCATCTTCCTTGGGATTAAAACTTGGAATAAGCCTCTTTAAATCAACTCTTTGTTGATCATATTCTGTGTGAGGGACATTTGCAGATGGTGGAGCACATTTTTGAATTTCGAGTTGTATTCTTAATCTTTCTAGCTCATACTCCTCTTTTCTGCGAGCTTCTTCAATTTCTAGTACTTCTCTTCTTAAACGATCATCTATTATAGCGGTAAACATTTCCTTAACGAATTCGATGTCGTAGTTCCGTGAATTAATTATCAAATTCTTCAGCTCAACTACCTTTAAATCTGGACTTGGATCTTCACCCAATTCTTGTGCCAACAGCTTAAGATCCTCTTTCTTTCCACGCCCCAAAAATGCCATGGCGAGAGTTAAATCTTAAATGCACTTCAGAATTAACCGATAAAGACCAGCCAATTTGTTTACTTGAAGAATGATAAACAATATCAGAAACCACACTCGGGATTTCTGAAACAATAACTCCAAATGCGAAAGGAAATATCGCCAAATTCTCTTTATGATCCGGATGATCCAAAACCTTTAATATTCAACTCGGGTCGAGTAAATTGCTTTCAAATTATTCCTCTGGGTGAGTAATAACCGAAAAATTATAAGGTTTAACTTAAAGTAGACTAGATATAACCTCCAACATTCAAATAAAATAACACTTATCTGTTCCGTTCATTTTCATCACCGACATATTGACTCTTCTCTGGGTAGTTTTCGTATGTTTTCGAGCCCCACGTTGGGCGCCACTTTATAGCAGTGATGTCGATGAGATAACAAACTTGTAAATGGTTAAGTGTTTACGATTGTAATAATACGAAACGGTTCAAAGAAACAACTTTATTAGTTAATAATATCCATTCTCCGAACTCAAACTGCTATCTTAAAATCTATAGAACACAACTACCAAGGTAAAGCGCGAGGATATCTAGTTGTGACGGAACGAGGATATAATCATCCAGCTAGAGATGCACGAGGATATATTTATTCTGCTACAGTATTAAATTATATCACCATTATCTTATCAATTTTAACAGGACAGCAATCAAGAAAGTTGTGTTTATTAAATGCATTAATAAATATGATTATGAATTGAGCAATTACAATGTACTTAGATAATATTGTATTAAAGGAAAAATATCGTACTCACATTAATTAAGAATTTCGTTTCAAAATGTATTTAAAAAAAAAGTAATAATAATAATCTAAACTTGTTAATTTTAAGTCCTAACTAATTAAATTCTAATAGGAAGCTCTTTAGAACACACAAGTACATAACCTTCTAAGTATGCAAACTGTTTCATAATTTATCCCATGAAAATAATTTAAGCAATCGGCCATTAGAAAGGCTAATTTACTAAATAACACATTTGCTGCCGATCACGTATCAGCTCAGAATGTCTGCTTACTCCCTTGCAGTCTCTCCTGATCAGATTGCACCCGATCAGAGTTTTCATTCATGCTGATTAACTGAAGTAACAAAATAATATTTGTCATGTGACCTAAATAAACATATATATCTTGTCTTCCTCCATTAGGTTAGCTGTAAGCTTGTGTTTTTGAAACTCATTTTCATATAATTCCAGCAAAGAACGGCAACCCCAATCGGGTGCAGTCTGATCAGGCCAGACTACTGGGGAATAACAAGATATTCTGAGCTGATAAGCAGCGGTAGAAATAGCGGGGAAAAAGTGGTGGGAACGAACAAAATTTGGTGACAAGTGCATTTCTTCCCCTCTCTCCCATCCCCTTCGCCCATTTTGAAAGATAGATTTTATATAAGATAGAGGTATGATTAGATTCGTAACTTATACTAAAAATATTAACTAGTAAAGAAATAATTTATACTTCCTAACATTAACATTAAACAAGGGTTCAAAATGTATTGTTATTTTAATGAATATTCGGCGACTTAGTTTTTTTACTTGAAAGTAAGAGATAAAGTTAAGTAATAATTCAATGTTAAATACATAATTGTTTATTTAGATTTAAATAATACTTATAAATGTGTGTGAATACTTTAATGAAATTAAATTAATAGAGAATTCTAAAAAGCTTTTTTAAAAAAATACCTTATTTTTATTTGAAACAAGAATATAAATTTAACTTAAAAAAATTCCTCCAAAGTTAAAAGTTGATCAAGTGTAACTGTATTTTGTTAGTAAAAATACTAATATCTTTATACCAAAGTAGTACAACACATTTTTATAATAATATGATGTATATATTACCATACATAGTTTTAAAGTTTTCAAATGTAAAAATAAACACTTTTTCTCGGTATCACTACATTTAAAGGCTAGTGTTGTTTTTTATTAGTTGTTTTTAGGCAGATTGAATGCTTTTAAAAGTGGGGGGATGGATTTCAGTGCTTTCAGAAGTGGAGAGACGCATGGGTATTTTCTTGAATAGTGGGGGGACGCGTCACCTTGCGTCCACCCTCACTTCTAGCACTGCTGATAAGTGATCGGCAGCGAATGTGTTAAAAGAATTTTACACTAAGGATTGCATTACTGATATCTAACTATAACTTCTAAGTAGCTTGCAAATGACTTCTGCTCAGGAAATATATGAAGCCATCTGAATATCCCCCCACCCCTCTCCATTTGTTCTACGAAATAGAGATTGCCCATAGTTAGCAACACATTCCAACTAGTTTGGGGGATGCTGCTATTATCGATGTCAACTGGATAGACTGCTTAACCCTGGGAAAATAAAGCCATTGTCAGATGCTGATGGATGGACAAAAAATACGGATTGCCGAAGATTGAAAATAAAATTGTTGGTTTTACACAGCAGAAATGTCAATTGTAGACCTTAATTAGTAATTATGAGCAAAAAATCTACTCTGGCATTTTACAAGGTTTCTCCCATTCCCATCCAACTATAAAAGTGAACTGTGATTGGTTAATCATCCACCCAGCGTCATCAACCGCTTTTTTCTCCTTGCATTGACATCGGAACAGTCTATCCAGTTGTTAATCTATATCGATGACTAATATAAATCCCTGTGGTAATTGTTAGGCCTTCTTCGGTTTCAAGTTAATAATCAATCATACACTATCCAGATGCTGCATTTAGAGGTCAATCGATGTCATAAATATAATTGCATTCACTGTAAAATTGAAGAAAAATAGACAAATTGAAACTTCAATAATATGCGTGCTCAAAAGCATAAGTCTTAAGCCATGTGTGACTTGAGGTGCACTTATTCGCGGGTTGTATTGAACCTTACAATATGTTATTACTTTCATGAAAGTGTTTTAGCTTTGAAGATCTTCCGGATCAAACTCTACCCTCAAAAGTTTGAAGCTTACGGTGTCTTTCAATAATATATTGTACTATAGACTTCAATATGTTAAAGATTTCGGCAATTTTTTTCATAGATAATCCCTCATCTCATAACTGAATCCCCAACTCAAGAATAGATTTAGAAACTCACTTTTAAGACAATCAACTACAAGCTAAAATAAAAAAAAATGCTGCGATCACGTCTTCATGACACTTGCGTACACTTCAGTTTTGAAAAATTATTGCAAGTCTGTTGTGGAAGACGTCAGAATTAATTTTCATATGGCGTACAGAAACTTTTGTTGCACGGCACTAAGCAACATCTCCTAAATCTTTCAATTTAAATACTTGCTGCGTGTTGCAAAAACAGACATTTATTATAAACTTATTTTAAAGAATCAAATTAAACATATTTCAGTAGTTACTGAAGATATGAAGCTAAAGATTAGAAATGATGCTAATTTATTTGTAACTTTGGCTTCCGTACGGAGACTTTTTTTTTACCACTGTATTTATTCATTCAGGAATGAATCTTCAGGAATGCATCTTCTGAAAGTATATTCCCATTAGGAACTGAAAGATTAAGGATAAAAATGCTAAAAAACTCACAAATATAGTCCATAGCAGGCACGTGAAACTAGTATTAATTTTCATTTCCTTAACTTACACCGTTTCAGCCCCCATCCAGCACTCCGACTCAGTAAAAAGTTCGAAGAAGTAAAAAGAAAGAAACACCTCAGACAGTGCTCATTTTTAGCCAAAGTACAAAATAATGACAGTGAATTGGACCCCAAGATTTCTATCTCAGGTGATCTGTAATTTTGTTGGGATAGCGAGGAAAGCTATTTAGTGGTAGACCCTATGATAACAGACAGCGCGGCTGTTATTTTTACTACTATCTGCTTTTTTTTTTTTTAAGCTCTATTTAACCACCTGGGTCGTCATGAAATTCTGGTCGTGAAAAGTTCTGCATGGGTGCTGATTGCAGGGTATGGAACATAGTAAAAGAATTTGTGGGTTTTGGAAAGTTGGCGGGTAAGTAGGGTCGTAAGTCTATGGACTTCGTGGAAAGCATTGTGAAGGGAGTTTCTTGGATCGTGTTGTAACGTATGGTTCGTAGAAAAAGATTAGATCAAGGTTATTAGAAGTATCTAAGGCAATAGATTTTAATTTCTGGGAAGAATATTAGGCTTCTTTGATAAAAAGTGTCATAGTATGAAATGACGTTCTTAAGTAATACTTGAAATCTAGATAAAAATTAAGGTATAGCAAAGGAAATTAGGCTGTGTTGTAAAATATGGTTCGTGGAAAAAAAAAGTACCATGCTTTTAAAAGTGACTAGGGCAATGAATTTTAATTTCTGGAAAAGTATATTTGCCTTGGTTAATAAAAACTGTCATAGTTTCAAATTGTGTGTGTGTGTGTGTGTGTGTGTGTGTGTGTGTGTGTGTGTGTGTGTGTGTGTGTGTGTGTGTGTGTGTGTGTGTGTGTGTGTGTGCGTGTGCGTGTGCGTGTGTGTGGTGTGTGTGTGTGTGGTGTGTGTGTGTGTGTGTGTGTGTGTGTGTGTGTGTGTGTGTGTGTGTGTGTGTGTGTGTGTGTGTGTGTGTGTGTGTGTGTGTGTGTGTGTGTGTGTGTGTGTGTGTGTGTGTGTGTGTGTGTGTGTGTGTGTGTGTGTGTGTGTGTGTGTGTGTGTGTGTGTGTGTGTGTGTGTGTGTGTGTGTGTGTGTGTGTGTGTGTGTGTGTGTGTGTGTGGAAGAAAGAAATTTTCGACCAATATACAACTTAACCATTATCAATATGTTCTCTTTGCGGTGAAGATCAGACAAAATTTAGGTTTATACTCCCTTCCTGTACTTTGTATTCCATAAATGGTTTACTTTTTAAAAAAATATCTCACTTAATGCAATCACTTCCTTCCACAAAATTTAATTATGTAAACACTGAGCTAGCAATATATTCAATAACCATGAAATTTTTAAATTACCAAATGAAAGCCAACTATGAATATGCGCATTCCAATTTGAAGAATTTTCCTAATGGAATTTTGCAACTTTAATCTAACGTTGGCATCACTGGCTAATTACATTGTACTGGTGGTAGTGATATTTCAAAGGATGGCCGATTTTTTTTTTTTTTTTCCAATAATTGGTCTTGAATCAACAATATATGGTTTGGTTTGTAAGCTCAACGACCTATATTTTTGCCCAATGACCGATAATCAAGACAGGACCTACAGCTTAACGTGGATTCTGAACCAAAACGAACATCTATGTCTAACTCGGGATTCGAACCCGACACCTAAGCATGCGAGATGCCGAACAATAACTACACAGCCATCAGGAAAGCAACAATTTATGAAACACAATTCATTTTGTCCAGTTTTGGCGGATGTAGAAGGAGGGGGGGGGGGGGTCAGAATAGGTAAAAAAATTAAGAATTGAAATTATTTTACTCCTAGTTGAAAGTTTTATTACATGTGTTTTAGAATATCGTAAGGCATTTTTCGGCAATCAGATGATATTTTGAGAGGGGGTTATTCTCCAACATCTCGTCTATTTTTTACACAAACAAATGCTGTAAAATTGACTGGTGCACATTAAATAGGTATTCTCCTAAATGTCCTCTAGTTAGTAAAGTGGGGTTGTAGAGAGATATGCGCGATAAGGTTTTGACCTCTTAATCTTATCGTAATCAAAATCACTGAGCGTATTGGCTGTAATAACCATTTCATAATGACAGAAATAGACAGCCGGGAGCATGCAAACTTAATTAAAATAAATACATATATAAAAAAGAATTCGAATTTTCAAATTCTTTTAAACAGTTCATTAAGTCACCCTCTAATTATTATCTGTGTTATCGCTTATTAAAAATTAGAACACGATTTATTAATATTAACGTTTTTGTGAAAATCGCTTAGCATCCGATTTTCGAAATCGAAAAGAATATGTTTTGACATCTCATTTTCCCTACCAAGTTTTTAATGGCACGCAATGGTGACCGACTATACGGATTTACTACGGACAGCTACATCAAAACAGAACACAGCGCTTTCATCAAAATAAAAACTCATTAATAAGTTGCCAAATTTTCTACAACATGTAAACAAAACACCCTCTATTAATTACACTCCAATATTTCCTTTCCCACATTTAATAACTTAATTAAACACAGTATTACAAGCGTACGACAGATGTCGTACAATGCGATAATGATAGATAATCTCCCGGGATATGTTTATGACGAAGGCGTCTAATTGGGTTATGTAGATTTTTCCTGACGAACATGTCATCACGTCTGACGACGGATATGAGACATGTTTGTAACCTTACTGATGATTGCCTTGGATGATAAGGTATCAATGGGATGATGAGGCAAACAGCTGTGTGTTATGGAAGTGTTTTGGTATTTGTTACAACATTTAATGAACCTTGGGAGATGGGGGTGGCCTAAAGTTTTGTTACGTGACGGGATGCTGTAGCAAGGGATGGTGGGAGGGTAGAAATATTAGTGGTGTCGAAAGTAAATTGTTCTGAGTGTATTTAATAGGTTTTGTTTTTGTTTAATTTAAAACTTATCGAGCTATTCTTACACCATTGTTGACGGAGGGTAAATTGTTATATTGTTTTGGGTAGGGTTATTCGGCATTTTGAGGTAGTATTTTTTAGTGTAGGATAAAACAAAATGAAGAATATTCATTTTGATGTTCAGTTGGTTGGTTGGTTGGTTTTGACTTTTCTTGCGCAAGAGCAACATAAAGATTGTATTGCGCCGATTTTGATGTTCAGTTTTATGGTCAATGCAAAGTAGCTGAAATATTAATTATGATTGAACGATTTTAAAACCATGGCATATTCGCATGAAAAAAAAAATTAGCGGTGCCTATATGAGATGAAAGCAGTTAAGAAACCGCGATAAGTTTGTTTCCGTTTTGAATTAATTACTTTTAAATTAAATTTAAAAAAAGAAACAAAATGTCTGAAAAAAGACCATAACATTTTGTCTCATCTAATGAAATAGGACATTTTAAACATAACGCGTGAGTTCTACCTAAAGAATTTTATTAGAACTATACCTCACTTTTTTTTTTTTTTTTTTTTTTTTCAATATTTTCAATCAGTGTAATAAATGTTTTTAAATATTTAAATCGATATTAAAATACAAAAGTAGCTTTAAGATCGGAAATAATTTATATATCTTAACTAGAACGACACATTTGGTCACTACAATGTGAGAAATTAGATTCTCGACGATGTGAGCGATTCACCAGTGTCTTGATGTACTCCCAGAAGTAGTCAAGGCATGAGAGATTCGTTGATTGTTCAAAATAATTCACCGGACCAAAATACCCGATCCATTACAGATTAATAACCTATAAGTCAGGGGTCTTTAGAATGCGGCTCTTCTCATGGATACTTGCAGTACTTCAAGTTCCAAGCAAAGCAACCTAAGTGTAAACTGATAAATCAACAAATGGTAATAAATGTGTACTTTGCTTAGGTAAATCCATTATAAACTTACTGCGTAATCTCACATAAGATCCGTAGTAACTGCCAGTCTACAACGGTTCATATCGGAATTAGTTAGTGTCAAGCCAATATTGGCCAACGGATATGTGCAACTTGGGCCCGTTCTTTCTAAATGTCACGATTTTTTCTTTCTTGTTTTCGAAGTCGAGACCATATATTTCCATCAGTTCCAATGGTTTAGTTCCGAAGATATATCAATCAGTTCCGATCTTAAAGCTTCTTTTATATTTTAATATCAATTTAAACATTTAGAACATTTTTTGAACTGAATGACAATATTAAAAAAAAAAAAAAAAAAAGTGAGGTATACTTCCGAGAAATAAGAAAAATGGGACAAGTCTAGAGAGATGAGTATGAGTAGGGTGAACTAACTCTGTTCTCAAATGCCAACTTAAAATCAGTGTAAACAGCGCTCAGTTGCTCGAGCAGTTCTTGACGTTCATTGTTTTCTAGTCTCATACTGAGGTAGATAGTGCCTTTAGCTGTAAACTTTTAGCGGGTTGCACGCTCTGTTAAAACATCTTTGCCTTTGCTGTTGATATATTATCTTGGAAATATATGGCCTCGACTTCGAAGTCAAACAAAAGGATGGAAAAAAATCATGAAATTTAGAAAGAACGGGCCCAAGTAGCACAAATCCGTTGACCAATATCGGCTTGATACTAACTAATTCCGATGTGAACCGTTGTAGACTTGCAGTTGCTGAGGATCTTATGCAATTTCGCCCTGTGCTGCATCTAATATACTGGAAGCTTTGAAATGTTAATTCAGAGTTTTTAAAATTGAAATATGGTTTTTTAAGAAAGGACGGAGAGGTAAAAATATGTTTTCTAATGGTTTTGAAATGTTTTTTTTTTTTTAAACAAATTGTGTATTTTGTAATGATGCTTAAGCCTCAACATGGATTGGCCAATCTTCCTAGAACTCATGCTTCCAACATTGGCCAACACCGCTGTTCTGGGGACTGAATTATATGCGTTCATCGGAAATGGTAATAAATGGTATAAAAATTAAAGCAATGAAAAGTTTATATTGGTATTACTCATATTTATTTTCCGGTTCTGATTATTAAATAGTTGGCTTTTAGCTCATAGTAGTTTACTGACCCCTTGTCTAAGTGATACCACCTACCCTACCTAGAAAGGATATACGGCCCTCCAAGTCATCCATATGTTCATCCTCATTCATGCTCTTAACCCTGGTGTTGAGACACCCGCTATGTTATTTTATATTTAAAACATTTCCTTTCCAACTTGACTTTCCAATTGACTTTCCAACATGTATTAGTTTTGATAATTTTTTATTATTTAATCAATCGTTTCCTAAATCCACAATTAAGTAATCTGTAATAACTGTCTCCCCAAATAAATCTAATCTAATCGAAGAACAAACAATTAGGTTCATTGGACTTGCAAAATTCACTTAATATTCACTTTTATATGCCATACCATTTCACCCTACATTCAGGTCAAGTTTCAGGTCATTCTGATCTGTGGTTATTTTTTGTGCGGCTGTTTGAAAGTGGAACTTTAATTGTAAGCACCCTGTATAATAAATAACCATCTACTTCCTACGTTTTTTAAAATATATAAGAACATAATCACCCCATCATTCGCTTAAATATATATGCACTTTATAAACTTTCACGGCTGATCAATCTTAACTTACAATCATTACTAAACACAAAACTCTAACTTAACAATTAAACTGTAATGCATCAAACAACGAATGTCGTATCACTTTATTCTCATTCAACCCTGAATCCTTCTAAAAAACTTACATCCCTACCATTTACCCTTCAAAATACCCTAACTCCTGCCACACCAAACGTATATTTAAAACCATTTCTCCTTCCAGAATCAACAACAAAATCTTCGTTCATTAAAACCCTTTCTCTTCAACAAAGCTCTCAGAATGAAATTACCCCTTGTTAAAAACTTGACACAAGATGATGATGAGAAAGGGGAACAATTCATGAATTTCGCTCACCTTTCACTGGCAATTCCCTGTAATAAGAAGAGCCAACAATCGGTTATGGCAATCAAGGGAATGCTTCCCTGTAGAGATTAGAAGACATCCCCATTTTTGTGTTCGGATGCATATGTGGGGGTTTTCCAAACAGAAAAGACTCAGCCGAAGTTGAGGTTGTATTTTAGAGTATTTAAGTGTTTCTTCTAATGCTGCTAAGCATATTAAAATATTATCTCTGGATAAATTCATTAAATGTGTGCCGAATCTAATTTTTTTTCTGGCTCAGTGAAGTAAAGTTTTTACCTGCATTGATAATTTAATTATCGTCGAATATTATAACATATAAAAACAAAACAAATGGGGACTAACTGGGTTTTTTTAGTCAAAGCGCTTTTCACACTGGTGGTATAACGAGAAAGTATAAATATTATTTTTAAACAAATATGCTCTTTAAATATTATCAAACATGAAAACAAACTTATTTTTGCTATAGCACTAACTTCATAATCGCCTGAAGATAATAATATAAAAGTATATTATATTTTATTATGCACCTTTCGCATGTGTACGCAAAAGAGCCCCTACAAATACAAATTAAAAATCAATGACTTTAAAATTATTATATTAAATTGAGTGAATAAGATTGATTTCACTAAAATTTACACATCATAAGTGCTTTAACATAACTTCGATTTTTAATTCCATTAAAAAAAATAATAAAAACACAATATCTTGTTGAACTTATTTTATTGTAATACGGAGTATTATTGTATTAAACTAAATTCCAATAAGCTACACAGTGGGTCTCCAAATGGACGACGTCAGAGGAACAAACGGAAGGGAAGGGGGGGGGGGGGGTGAAGGCAATAAAATCGAAAGTTTTAAAAAGTAGTAAAATTCACAAGAGAAAAGAATTGAGTATAAAATTAATATATCGAAAAAAAATGAAGGCAAAACTTATTCTTAGTATTTCACACAAACATTTACCACTTTCTTCCTCTCTGTGTACAATCTGAAATCTCCTGCAAAGAATCCGAACTCATAAATTTCTCCTTAGCCAAAAATTGGTTTGAAAATACAATATTAACTAATTATAATAGTGTATTGTATTATTATAAATTCATTATTCAATACCATATTGTTTCATTATGAAAAAGAAGTAAGATACACATTTTAAAATATTCATTTCAACAGAAAATGAAAGCAAAGTTATTTCCTAGCACTTTACAAAAAACCTTAGCCACCTTGCACTCTTTTACATGTATTCTAAAAACTCTTACACACAATCCTATGTATCAACCAAATTATAAATTAGTTAAAAAATGCTCTAAGCTTACTACAGCATTATATTGTTTAATTATAAATTTATTGTTCACTATTACGTTGTTTCATTTTTTTTTTTAAAGAAAACGTTAGTTTTAAATTATTCACTTCAACAGAAAATGAAAACAAAACTATTTCCTGCCACTTCACAAAAAAAAAAAAACTTTAGCTGCTTGCGATCTTTGGTACCCTTCCGTTAGACGGGTATCAGAAATAATTCGCTAAACTACCGTGGTAATTCATTCAAACTAACAACCTTCAAATCATTTTCAATTCCTATAATAAACCTTTATTAGGGTTGCTATAGTTAACCATAAGCAATTAGACTTGGCGATACATTTATGTGTCATTTAAAGGTCTAAACATTTGTAGATGGTGACAACTACACCAACTGGTACTCTTCTAACGGAAGAGTACCCGATCTCATTCTGCAACTTCCTGAAAACAATCCCTTGAGTCAACCTACGCTTAGATTAAAAAGGCAAGATAATCTAACTTACTACAATATTTTAATACAACACTACATTTTTTTCTACGAAAAACCCATTTCTAGCTGGCCCCTTTCAACAAATTCAGCCCCCTTTCCCTAGACACAATGTCAAGCGTTAATTCCTCTTCTATTACAAAGTCATGTATAATTTAATAAACAGCCCGCCCATTGTTTGGCGGGAATTTTACAACTTATTGTTGACTTTGGGACTCCTGACATCGGATAAATGAAAAGGGTGAAAAATTTTGTGAAGTGATGAATCCTAGAATTTCACAAAAACTTTTACCGCCATGCCATCTTTAGTGTGCTATCTGTAACCTCATGCAAACTATCCTATTTGTCAACCTAGGCATAAAATAGATTAAGGGCTCTGTCTACTTTGGATGCATGAAAAAAACGCTATTATTATTATTATTATTATTATTATTGTTATTATTATTATTATTATTATTATTATTATTATTATTATTATTATTATTATTATTATTATTATTATTATTATTATTATTATTATTATTATTATTATTATTATTATTTTAAGAATACTGTTATGTATATTGATATAAAACTTGTTAGGTTCAACAAAAACATTCGTAAATACAAAATAAAATTTTTTAAAAATATTGATTTTAAATACTTTTTTAGGGTGAAAATGCCAAGAAAACAAGGCCGACCAAACGGTATAGTGGTTAGCGTGCTAGCTTCTAAACCGCGAGGTTGCGGGTTCGAGTCCCGGGTTAGGCATGGGTGTTTGTAAATGTATGCTGGCTTGTCTAATGACGAATGTTTCGGCGCATCATAGCCCTCTTGTTGCTGACGGCGCCAGATAATCTGAATACAACAAACCAGGTAAACAAGAGTTCTCACAAAGGAGGTAGGTGTGCTCTGTTGAAAACATTTGAACTACGGCCCATCTGAAACAAAAATATTGAATGGTTTTAGGTTTAGTGTGACAGTGGCTATATCCCGTACCTCTAATATTAATTTATATTCAAAAATAACAAAATGGCGGACAAAAAATAAAAAACTTGTTTTTCATTTGCATGTTTTTTGACACAAAAAAAAAAAAAATATTAAAAATTAAATTTTTGCAATAATTCTGGTACGGGATATAGTGATAAGTGTACAAAACATGTGGTTAAAATTTCATAAGAATCAATCCAGTAGTTTCTGAGATTTTTTTAACACCGCACATCTACCTGCTTTTCGAAGACTACTCCTGTTTACCTTGCATTTTCACACTAAATAAGTGGTTATAGTCAATTTTTTTTTTTTTTTTTTTTTTTTTTTTTTTGTAATTTACGAATGTTTTGGTAAGCCAAATAAGTTTTGTATCAATAACCATAACAGTATTCTTTAAAAAAAAAATAGCAAGTTTTTTTTTTTTTTTTTTTTTTTTTTTCCATGCATTCCAAGTAGACAAGAGCCCTTAACAAGATGACATTTGCTTACTACAATATTTTTTAACACTATATTGCTTCAACGAAAACTTCATTCTTCATTAGCCCCTTTCAGCAAACCTACCCCCCTATCCATAAACGCAATGTGAAGCGTTAATTCCTCCTCTGTTCCAAAGCCATGTATAATTTAATAACAGCCCGTCCATTGTTTGGCGGGAATTTTGCAACTTATTGTTCACTCTGTGACTCCTGGCATCGGAGTATTGAAAAGGGTGACAAGCTGGCGACGTGTAGTAATTTAGGCCTCCGGAATTTAATCCACGATCGCTTTTAATTTGGGATTCACGGCTGATGGGTCGGAATAATGGCTGACGTGAAAGTACTGGAATTGTTGGAAGGACTCATTATAATAATCTACTGTGTTGTTTTGTTTTGTTTCCGGTACCTGTTTCAGTGTATTTAAGTTTACATTTCTGTAAATGAAACTTAGTTGACGTGGAGGATATGAATATTAATGACTATGCGAGGTCTACTCGTTAAGGCTTGTAGAGATTAGGCTGTTATTTAAATTTTGCTATCATTTTATTAATTTCCACGTAATAGTTAAATATAATGCTGATTTGAAGTAAATCTTCTTTTATTTAAGGCATGTTTTCGAAATGGGTTAAAATACACATTTATTATCAGGAAATGTGAAATTTAAGTATTTTACAAAATAAATTAAATACTAATTCAATCTTTGGACCCCCTAAATATGAACTTCCTGTTCATGGATCAAAATAATGAATTTCGTAAAAATACTGCAATATTTGTTACTTATTATTTTATGTCTCTGTACTAATGCCTTTTCGTTACATGATATTTATATTTATATGTCATTAAATGTATAATAACGATAACCAAACGTTAGGCCTTTATTTTCAACGGGAATTATACGTCCCATCGGCTTCTCATGGTACTTTATTAATTTAAACACTTTGAGAACCACTGGAACTTTTAAATCTACTGCCATGCTCGTTTTCTATTGTTGTGTAGCAGCAGAAGCTTATTTGTCTTTATAAGGAAACGCATAGACAATTTAAGAGCTCTGTCTACTTTGGATGCATGAAAAAAATTCTATTTTTATTAATTATTTTAAGAATACTGTTATGTTTATTGATATAAAACTTTTTAGGCTTAACAAAAACATTCGTAAATTACTAAAAAAAATAATATTGATTTTAACCACTTTTTTAGTGTGAAAATGCCAGTCCTTTAAAATGTAGGCAGTTGTGCGCTGTTGAATAAATCTGAACACCGCCCCATCTGAATCAAAAAATTTAATGGTTTTAGTTTTGGTGTGACAGTGACTCTATATCCCGTACCTCTAATATTAATTTATATGCAAAAGTAACATAATGGTGGGGCGGGGGGTGGAATTAAAAACGTGGGTTTTGTGTGTGTGTGTTTTTTTGCATATTTTTTGCCAAAAAAAATAGTAAAAATTAAATTTTGCAATATTTCTGGTACGGGATATTTTGTATACCGATCTGTTATATCGATAAGTGTACAGAATATGTGGTCATAAGAATCATAAGGATCAATTCAGTAGTTTCTGAAATTTTGTCAAAAGCACAAACTTTTGAGGACTCTTGTTCACGGCATTTTCACACTAAAAAAGTGGTAAAAATCAATATATATAGTTTTTTTTTTTTTTTGGTAAATTACAAATGTTTTTTATATCAATAAACACAACAGTATTCTTTTTTTTTAAAAAAAATGGTTTTTTTCTTTTTCTTTTTTTCTTCTTCTTTCATCCAAAGTAGACAAAGCCCTTAAAATCTTGTCGGAAGTAATCTTGCCCTTACATCATCTTATACTTTTGTCATTAGCAAGTTTACAGTGAAGTAAACTTGTGCTACTATCCAACAATTGAAGAAAGACCATCATAGAAGTAGGATTTTAAAGTCCCAATGTGTCTCTATATGGGATTTAAGAAATTTTTCAGGATGTCCCGTCAGTAAATAAATTGTTAAAGATTCGATCCTTGAAATTTATCAATTTCAAGATATTAATATAAGAAAAATTATAAAAATGTATCTAGTGTTTTAGAAATACATGCCATCTTCTTTAGAATTCATTTGTGTGTTATCTTGAATATAATGGAGTCTAGAATAGAATCATCGCACTTACTCCGTTGTAAACTTCTTAAATTGAAAAACAGTAGATTGTTTTAGTGTTGTAAGTAAAGTTGGGAACTTTCAATGTAGTTACAACTCTGACATTTCGTACAAATATCGAGAAGGACAAACGTAGGAAAATTAAGCTATTCTGATGTCAATTAACCACTTTTAAGGGGACGAAAAAGTGTCAAAGAGTTTCAAACGTGGAATATTAAAATATCCTCCTTCCAGTGTTCGCCAGTTAAATATTTCTAAAGGGTACTTTCACCCCCTCATTAAATTTTAAGAGGTATTTTTAAAATCCAAAGGGAATTTTTCAAACTAAAATTTTTAAAAACTAAAGCAAAATAATTTTTTTTTTCACTAAATTATTAACTACAACAATAATAATGAAGCACGATCTCTATTTCTCGTATCAGAACGAAAATATGCTTTTTAAATATTTACTAAAATCCCTTGATGGTTATAAACCTATCAACACTATGCTGTCCAGTGACACCACGTTGGTGACTCAACAAAACTATCCGGCAAATGACAACGATGATGATTTACGATATTCCAAAAATCTAAAAAAAAAATCGCCGGGGATAGGCGAAATTATCTGAACTTTTGGATCTGTCCTACCAGCGCCAAAAAAAAAAAAAAAAAAAAAAAATCTCGTTTAGACGTGTGGGCGACATAGTGTTAATCTACGTTTTGTCATTAACTTTTTCCTCTGTTTTGTGCACATGGTAAAAAACCGGAGAAATACACATAATCAAAGAATGTATACGAAATGGTCTTTTATGCTATCACTTGTAAATTGTGGAATGTCCCCCTACAATCCAAATACAAGTGATGCACATGGTATCAGCAGCCATTCAATGACTCCAGTCAGTCACTGGTCTGTGCGAGGCGCATTTGAAGATGAATAGGCATGCGTATTGCATTCCGTTGGAAAATAAAAAGGAAATTTAGCATTTTGCAGAAAAAAAACACGCTATTTTCAAAGAAAAAGGGCAAGGAGGTCAATGCCTACGTTAGTTGTTCGTCGCTAGTTATCTGATGTTGTCTGTATTTCATTCTAATAATGGTGTTTTTTTTTTTTTTTTTTTTTTTTTTTTTTTGCTTACGTTTAATTGTTTTGGATTGTGTTATTGGATATTGGCTTCAGCAAACGTGGTAGACTAATTTAGTTATATATTTTTAAAAACGTCCAAAATGAGTAAGGGAACAAATCAATCAAAGTTATTGAGCTTTTCTACTGAAGTTACTGATGCCATTTTACAGTTTCAATGTGGATTTCTTCTTATTTTGGAGGCTTTAAGTTTAATTTCGGGGTGGGAAGACATTTTCATCATCGAAAGCAAAGTCCCTGTGTGATTCTAAATGCAACACAGATTACATTTTGTCTATGTACACCGCAGCTGACATTTTCTCTATCACACTACCATAAAGTACCTAACTCCAACTAGAAATTCGAGACAAGCGTTCCGCATCATCACGTATTAAAAACACTGTAGGAGTTTTGCAGAAGAAACGAATGGAGAGTGGCAATGTCTTTCGTCTTGTTTTCAATCGCAGCTGATGAGTGATTCGGAAATCGTCCCCAGAAAGCATTGAGTTACCAAAATAATAACACATCGAGACAACCCTATCCTAGAAAGTGTCGAAGACTACTATCGAGTTAGTCACCTATAACAAAATTTTGGATGAAGTTAATCAAGATTTAACGAATCCGTACTGAACATCTTTGATATTACAACGTTCTCAAAAGTTGATTGTTATAAAAAAAAATAAAAAAAAAATTAAAAAAAAATAAGTATAACGTTTTTTGCAATTTAGACGTAAACTTGTTCTATTAAATAGATGACAAATTATCATTTCGTTTGTTGTATTCGCGGATTCACCCTTTATTAGCATATCTTATCTGTCATATACCTAACTATAATTTACACTAAACCAATTAATTTAATTAGGCAAACTCAATTCTAATTTATTGTCGTAAATTCACACGTAACCAATCATAGCGTCGCTTTTATGTGATGGAGACTTTTTCCTTCTCAGTAACATATTATGTATAATAATCAAGTTACTCCATGGTACAGACTTAAGAACAACAAAATTTACCTAAACTATTCAATAATCCAAAACTATAAATTTTTCCGGGCTGATACCGGCCCGTCTCCCCTAAGAAAACTCTGGATCCTCCCTCGATCGAATGTCTCACTTCCAATGTAGTAAAACTCTGATATTTGGTAGAAATGACAACACAGGCAAACATGGAAAAAGTAAACTACTCCTAAGTCGATTAACCCATGGAACGGAAATGCTCAGTGACATTGGATGAAAAAAAAAGTCGAAACGTTCCAAACACATGAAATATTGAAATATCCCACTTCCAATGTAGTCAAAACTCAGAAATTTGATACCAAGGGCAAGCACTGATAAAGTAAGCAATTCCGACATCAATCTATTAATTTTAGAGGGAGAAAAATGTGTTGAAAGTTCGAAACGTGAAATAGCGCTATGTCCCGCTTCTAATAACGACATAACTCAGAAATATGATTCAAGTATCATTAAAGTAAGCTATTCCAATCACTATGAACTGTTTAAAGTGTCGAAAATGGTCTAAACGTTCCAAACGAGGGATATTTAAACGTCCCACTTCCAATATAGTCACATCTCTGAAAATCGAAATCAAAATAAAGCACAGGTATATAAACTACCCTGATCTAACCCGATTAACTATTTTAAAGGATCTAAAGAGGATCGAATCATTCCATACGAGGAACGTCCCATTGTTCCACTTCCAATCGAGTCACAATTACAGAATTAGAGGCAAATGTCAATATGCGCAAGCTCAGTGCCGTTCCTGGCGGGTATGCAGCGAATGCCCCGCACGCAGGCGCCCAATTTAAGGGGCGCCAAATTCAAGTAGAAGGTGCAAAAAATATTATTTTCTGAAAAGTTCTCCAAAAAAAAACTTTTTTTCGGCTCCAGATTTTCATCATACAAAATCCTTAACCCTGTCAAAGACTCTCGCAATACCTCAGACTCACCCATAGATATTCTGAATTATATAACCAAGAAAAATTTGCAGTCTTTGTTTCTAAACCTGTCTATAGCATTAAGGATATTTTTGACGCTGCCGATTTCTGTTGCTTCTGGCGAAAGGAGTTTTTCAAAGTTAAAACTTGTAAAATCTTATTTGAGAACTTCGATGTGCCAGGAAAGGCTTTCAGATTTAGCTGTTATTTCAATCGAAAATAAAATATGTGAAGTCATCGATCACAATGAAATGATCAATGAGCTTGCATCCGCAAAAGCAAGAAGTGTTATGTTCTAAAACTACCTTGTTATTTGATAATTAGGTACTTAGGTATTAGACAGATCTTGCACATTTTCAAGTTAACGGATTTGTTTGCGTTGAGCGCCGTTTGAGAGTTTTAACTCAATTCACTCAGTTGAGTGAATTGAGTTATATTAGATTTTTTGTTAATTTCCGAATGGACGTGTTTTATTTATGACCTATATTGTACGTTAATAGTCTATTTTATTTGATGTCAAAAATAAAAAAAATTTCATATTTTTTCGTTGTTTTATTTTATTATGCCCATTTTCATAATCAAACACTTACACTAAAGTGACTTTAGTCTATAAGGAAACTATTTAGTTTAAACCTCAAACTAAAAATGATTATGAAAATTGGCCTTATCATCAAAATTTAAGCATAGTATATAGGGGCGCAAAAAATTATTCTTGCCCGCAGGCGTTCGCCACCCCAGGAACGGCACTGCGCAAGCTTTACTATTGGGTGTCAAATAAGTTAAACGACTTTTCAGCGCGTTAACAGTGTCACACGCTGAATGCTTCAAACATAATCTTTTGTTGATCATTATATAATAGTGATATTTTAAGTAAATATAAGTATGAGAAACCCTTTTCTAGTGGTGACTGCAGTTTTTTTAATTTAATTCTTTGATTCTAGTATACTGCCATCTATGAGCGATTCTGATTTTTTTTTTTTTCTAATTTAATTTTCATGGTGCTTTCGGGTTCATGATGCTAAGTATCAAGTAGTTGTGATCTGATACCGGTTGACCCAATCCAAAGATATGTATTACACTTATTAAAATACATTCACTTGACGGAAATTGTTGAATTAAATTTGGCATATACATCTTGAGAGGTTTTCCAATTTAAATTTTACATTTGCTGATTGTAAACACCCGTAATATATCACTATGTTTTTCCGCAATACACTTAATATGAAAAGAAAGAAGACACACTTCTCTTCCTTTAATTCGACAGCTCCACATAATCAATTCTGCTCTCAGTCGGCGCGTCGCCCTTCCCCAAAAGCTCTCCATCAGATAAAGGTAACCTCATCTCCAGCAATACATTCCCCGCCATCCGCTGAATGATAGATACTACCACACTCTTGCCTCCCTTTAAAGCAACACAGCCGTCATCAATGGCTCATGATAATTCCAAAACTTTACAGGGAACTGAAAAATATATCAAAAATAATTTCAAAAAACCTCAGCATCGTCTATCATCCGTTTGAAGAGTAATGGGTTGTGGTTTTCATTTATGAGAAAAATTGATGTCGTTTAATCCCTCCTTCTCTCCTTTTTCAATAAAATTTTTTTAAAGTGAGCAATACTTTAAAGAGGTTTTATTTTTATTTTTTGTTGACTGTATACAGAATGATCGTAATTAAAGTTTGTTTGTTTAGACTTATCTGGCGGCTGTAGAAAACGTAAGCAATTTATTTTATTAAGAAATAATTCCAGTTATTACCAAAAGGCAATGATATCCAACTGTAACTTCTGAATATTATTTGCTTGATTATTGACTTGAAGCCGAAGAAAGCTTAAGAATCACAATAGAGATCTGTGTTAGAAACTTTTCCCCCAAACTATTATACAACAATTATATGCATGGAGTCAAATTGGCTTCCTCGTTATGTAAAGTAGAAACCGTTAAAGATCTACTCTACTCGAAAGTTACAATTAGAGATAAGTGACAATAACAATAAAAATGTTTTGAAAATTATACCTTTATTCATATTAATTATGTTATTAATATTAATCAGAATACTGATAAAAATTATTGTTAATAATGTACTATTTGAATTCAAAACACAAAATTTCATTTTATTAAGTTGCATAAGTCTCAACCATCATTAATAAGTTATATAAGTATGAACCGTCCTTAATAAGTTGTTATAAACAATGTAAAATATATTTTAACAGTCTAAAAAGATCTTACTTCTTACGCATTATCTCAAAATTTAAAAGAAACGCAAGCTCGATTATGTTAACCGTTGAACTTGAATTTTAAGTTATATGAGGCATTCCATGCGACAAGGGTAAATTCGCCAAAACTGTAGTTCAAGAAAAAAAGAACCTCAAAGAAAAGTTTTGTCATTCCTCACAACGTTAGCTCCCAAGTTCTACATGCCAAAGCTTCAAACAGAAAGGACAAATAAACCATCTTAATGTATTCCTTAGCTCTTCAATAACAAGGCTTTCTATTGAAAAAAAGGGACTGGCTGATTCGCCCTTGTCGCATCGAGAATTCTATATAGATAAGAACAAGTTTAAGTTGGCCAGCATGACCCTAGTGTAGCCCTTGCGTCTTAAAAACACCAACCAACCAGCAACAGCTGAAGTATGTTTGTATATAAAATACGAATAACTGTGATAAACACTTTTCTATTGGTGACTACAATTCTTTAATAAAATAATTGTACTAAATGAAATATAGCGCCATCTATAATCAATGGTAATTTTGTTTTACTATGTATTTATACTATTACGCTCTGGTTTTTGAAATCATTAGTAAATATCCGACAGTACATTTGGATGAAACCGGCCAAAAGGGTGCAAAGTATTAACACACAAACAAAATCCCTCTTTTAAAAATTTAGACGAATTTTGATTCCTTTACTACAACTTACTTGAACAAAAGAACATATGTTTCGCACCACAAATCTCAATAATATTAAGTATTTTCTGAAGCATTTTTTGGAAAGTTGATAAATAAAGTTGTTTTGAGACTTAAAATGCATAGTAGAAACGCAGAAACGGTATTAGTATTGAATAGTAACAATTTTATTTGTCAATGTACTCTTAGCAACGAATTCCATTAACTTTTCTTTCATATAAAGTTACAGGGTGTCCAACAAAGGACTACCTGATTTCAAGATTTAATTACTTAGAAACAAAGATCGATAGAATAATGAAAAGAAAAAATAGTATAGTCATTTTCAAAGCTGTAAAAATCGGATATTTAATTTTCAAAATTAGTAACAAATGTTGCTAACAGGCGGTACTGTACACTGTAGTTCTTATGAATAAAGAGTGCTTTGAAGCTACTACAGGATTATCTGTTGGCAACATTTGTAACTAATTTAAAAAATTTAGAATCAGATCTTTACAGCTTTCAAAATAATAATACTTTTTGTTTCATTCTCCTATCGATCTTTGTTTTTTGGGTTATTTAATTTTAAAATCAGGTAATCCTTCGCTGGATACCCTGTATCAAGTAAGGTTTGTAAAGCGAAAATGGAATTCTCTTCCATAAGAGATATCAATGTTGCGAACATCATATAAATATATCGACCAACTTTCAAAAGAAAAAGTACATGAAACGCTTTCTAATACTTTTTACATTTATATGATTAAAAACAAACATGATACATCCACTTGTTTCAATTGCAGTATTACATCTTTGTCTCGGGAATCGGTATCATTTATATCTGTAATGCTAAATTGGGTATATATATTGGAAAATTCTTAACAAATAGTTTGATATTTTTACATAGGTTAAATACATATTATACAAGATACTGATGTTAAAATTTGGCAAAAAAAATATTATCAGAATTTTTTAGTAAAATTTTAATTCTTACAATCCAACAATTTTTTAACATGCTTTTATTAGCTTCGTATGTATCTATGTAACGGAATCTTTGAACTCGATTTTCGATCACTTCAAAGCGTTGGATTAATTTGAAATTTTGAACTGTTATCAAAGACCGATGACAATACAATAATACAATAAGTTTGTAGCATTATCGCAAGGATTAGCTCGTATTGCCCTTGCGGTGTTAAACTCCAACCAACCAATCTTCTTCAGAATCGAACCCTGGTGTCCCGTTACCTGCTACAACCCCAGTAGTCACAGAACCTACCATCGACATTTGAAAGATCTGTCGTGGACACTAAAGTTATACTATCAGCAAAAAGTTATTCAGATTTATCATTTAATAATAATGGACGAATTGGTTTTTATCAAATATTAAAGCGTTCTTTTCATCTTGTCGAACTCTGGATTGAAAGGATTAGCCCTAGAAGTACCACAGTTTTCCATATAAATGTGAACACGATCTAAGGGGCCATAAGGAGCCCAGTCAGTATCGATTTTGCTTCAAATGGTATACATGTAATTAAATCAATTTCGATACAATTTACGACAAAATATAGCTATGGTACTGCTGAAAGACGAATGTTGCCGGTTATCCTAAGTTGGGGATATGCAAGGGTGTACAGTTGATCATGCAGTCATTTATCTAGGTTCTCGAAGGTTTGCCGCTGAACAAGCTTATGTAGCACTTAGCCGCGTTAGGTATTAGGACGGTATTCGGATAGAAAAACTTGATTGCTCAAAGTTGACAGGGAGAGCCCCATATAATGGTGATGCGTTAGATGAAATGGTTATATTACGAAATAGTTCATAGAACGACCTGGTAATCTCTTTTCACTTGTGATACAGTACATTTGAATAATTAATAGCTTAAAAAACTAAAAAACACGCTTTAATAGAAAACCAAACTAAAAAGTAGAAAATTTTTAATAGTTTAAAAAACACACTTTAATAGAAAACTGAACTAAAAAGTAGAAAATAATTTTAAATGAGATTGAAATAAGAATAGAGTGATTAACAAGAAATATTTATTTTATCGTAAAAAAGAATGGTGTGCTTGATTTCAATTGATGTAAATATTCAAACTTATTAAAATTATTTTCTATTTTTTAATTCAGTTTTCTATTAAAGCGTGTTTTTCATTTTTTTTTTTTTTTTTTTAAACTATTATTTATTATACAAAGATGTGATATTTAAAAAAATTATGAAAATAACAGAATATTGTTTAGCCTCTATTTAATTTCTTGGTTATATTGTACAACAATAGCTAGTTCATAATAGCAAATGCTAATTCATTAAAAAAGGTACATTGAATTTTGAAACATCACGTTTAGAGAAAATCGCAGGTAAAGGACGTCTTAAATGTCCAATATTTAAGTGTTTGCTTATTTCAAACAAAATATAATATTCTTATAATTTCAGTAGAAACTAAAGTATTATGTCCATGGAAAAGCTAAATAAAAATAAAAATTAATAAAAATAAACATGACACGACGTAAAAAATTATTATTATTTTTTTTTTTTTTTTTTTTTCCTTCTTAAAACAAAGAATTCTGAAATCCTTTAAGGTTTTGACCCATTAATATAAACGAATTAAGGATGTTACACGATCTTAAATGTCGCTTTTACTTGATGTGCTATTCTTAATTTACAACGGCATTAACAAGCGTGTACATTTGGGGACATTTGGGCCAAAAATTTAAAACTATTGAAAGGTTGACGACATTCAGTAAAAAAAAAAAAATCCTGCCAATATTCAATTATTCTTAAAAATGTCCCCAATTTGTCAAGTTAGATGATATATTTTGTTAAACAACTTAAGTCATCACAATTGGAGCTCATTTCTAATATAAGTACCACAATTTTGAGTAAAAGTGTGAACTCCCCAATAGTATTATAGTCCGGGAGCAAATGTAATCCCGTGGGCCACTTCATGATGCAAACATGTGGGTGGTGTTATTCTCTTCGTATGAATGCGTAGAAAATGAAATCCGATGGTGGGTATCTGGCATCCCGGTACGAGAGTCGCTGCAGTCGCAAATCCAAAATGGCCGCCTCCTTACCACGTAACGTATGTTTTTGCCGAATAATGGCTTCCCAGCTCATTTTATCAACTTGTTGACTATTAGAAAACTTGTAGGAAATAAAATTTCCTTTTCAATGGTGTATAACACATGTATGTTAGGTTAAATTAAAAAATTCAAAATGGCCGCCGCATCGAGATTTTAAGTACGTTTTTCAGGTTGGTTGGTTGGTTTGTGCATTCAATGACATATACGTGTGCACAATAACGGTTAATTAGGCCGGGTCCTGCAACTTAACGCGGATTCCGAACCACAAAGAACATCCATGCTTAACTCGGGATTCGAGCCCGGCACCCTTAGCATGCGAAGCCCGAGAGCTAACCACACATCATCAAGTAGACAGTACGTTTTTCAGAATAATAGCTTCTCAGTGCGCTTAATACACTTGTTGGCTGTTGGGAAACTGTAGAAAATAAAATAACTTTTATAATGGTATATCTACCTATGTCAAAATTCAAGATGGCCGTTGTATTACCATTGCCGAAACGTCTTTCCAGTATAATAGCTTTCCGGTGTGCTATATGAACATGTTGGTTATTAGAAAACTTTTTGGAATTAAAAGAAAAAGCTTTCTGACCGTTATAGCCCCTTTACATTGTCGCTTCAAAAATTAAAATTCAAAAGGACACCATTATTGGGCATCTCTTTGGGACTCTAATAATAGTTTCCACATTATATTGTAAGATAAATGTGCACTACAGATGGTTAATATTTACAGATTGGACAATAAAATAAAGCCTTGACATTTTTCACAAGAAAATTAACTACAACAGACTGATAATATACTACTCCAGTTCAAAATTGATACGACAAAGCTTTTTAATATTTGGAATGTGAGTGTTACAGAAGAGTGTAACAGTGTAATAGTTTTTGTTATATGTAACAAATGGTGTAAACGATATTAAGATTTTTCGTTATCATTAAGTTAAATCAACATCTTCATCCTCAATTTCCACATTATCATTCCTTATCAGGTCAAAAACTGCAGTGTTGTCACATAGGTCATCATCTCCACCACATGAGCTTTCTGTGCAGGGCAGATTGTTGAGATTTCATCAGCAGGAAAGGGCACACCGACGTTTCAGACATGAACACTTAGTCACACCTTCCTCTTCAGCTCTTTCATACTCGGAGCATCAGTCCAAAATCAAAAGTCATCTCTCCAAAAAGTGGAAGACCCCTCCCTCTCATCACTGGTATGCAGCCAAGAAACCGGGCTCTTCACTTGTATCTTTTGGTGATAGAGCGTCTCGAACGGCAATTTCCAGATTGGCAAGTGGACACACGAAGAGTCTCTTGTATTCTGAGGGTAGAAAAACTTACCTTGTCTGCTCCAAATGTGAAGCCCAGCAGGCCTCTGCCGAACATATCCTGGACTGCTTGGGTCTTTCCAAAGAGAACTTATACGCTACACCACTTCTTGTCATCGACTTTTTGAGGGTCAACAATTTGTTGGATCTTGTCTGACTTCGTCAGACAGGTGGAGGATAAGAAACAGCAACACTTAGTCAACTTTTAAAGCCCCTGCGGAGCACGGTTCTGTACACATAATAGGATCAAATTTCCCATACACAAACAACGAGCTCAAATCAATAGGTTGAGGTACGTCAGGATGCTGTCGGAGTATCTTGAGCCAAAATCATTGCTTGGTAATGTGCACACAAAAGACCTGGATAGAGAGATGCTTTTGTATGTGCAAGAAGTTCCCCAGTCTTTTGTTGAAGAGCCACCATCTTACCTTCCCAGTGTCTGTCATTTTGGTTCGCGGTACATACACCTGACAAACGAATGCCTAAAACGTTTGTAACATTTCTGTGGAAATGGTTTCAGAATGATCCATAAAGCCCAGTGCAGCTATTATGTCAACACTAGCTGTATAAAAAGCATTCCCCCATTATAATATTTTCTTTTTTAGCAAATTATCCTGTGATATCAGCACTAGAAAGGGAGTGGAGTCCTGGTAGTGCTGAAGCCTTATTGGGCCCTAGTATGTCATAGATTGGCTGAAGATACTCTGAAGAACTCGTTTGCTTCTGCTAGTGCCCACTATAATGGGGGATTCTCTTGGAAGCATTGGATATCTCCGAAGATCAAGTACTAATACATCTCTGTCTGGGGAGTAAATGTCAATCTTGCTAATGCCTCTGGAAGCAACATGTATACTGTGCAAATTTTTTTAGTATCTGCTTCCTCCTGCGTGGTATCAAGACACGACACGTCCATATGGCTTGCATTTGTGTAATTTATCCAACTGCAAACAAATTGTTTATTATTCGTGATTGCATAGTCTATCTTTGATGATTGACAGAATACTTTGACCAAGTATTCTGTCAGTTCATCCTTAGTATTTTCGTGCAAAAGTAACTGGTACATGGTTACTTTAAGGATGTTTGTTGATGGGTACACTTTGTATTGGATAGGGACCGATTTACCCTGACGTTTCACCCATGTCGATGTCTTCAGCGAATTCTGTTTGTAGGTGTCAAATATTCTCTTTGTACATACCAAACTTCTATGACATTTGTCTGGCAAAGTGAGCTGCAAATTCTTCACAAGTCTTGCCAGTCTTAGGTTTATCAATGGAATACAGCTCTGCTATTCCATCAACTACTGCAACAGTTTCTGCCGCTTCATTTACTGGAAATGAATTGTGTGAGAATTATTTTTTCTCATTAGATGAAGGGTATAGATTTTGAGGAAGCACCTCCATGATACCCATAAGCTTGCTTTTTTATGATCAGTAATGCATACATCCATATAAGGGAAACAAAGCAAGTGGCAATAATGAGAATTCATAACGACAAAAAGTTGCTATATCACACAGACTTCTTTCTGCAATCACCAGTCAAGAAAATATACATAAATTGTTAGAAAATATTGAAAAAACACTTTTTCCTTTTATGTTACTTTAACATTTTTAAATGCAGATTTGCAGGCTTACGTTTCACCTTTTACATTGGTGCCCAAAACTGTGCTCAAGGCTTTGATGGTTCTTCTGTTGACTCTGTTGGTAGGTTGATCATTTTAATACGTTCCCCAATGAATTTGGAAAGAAGACTCTCACCAATATCAGCAAATGTACGTGTGTCTTTTTGAACGTCATCGAGAAGAACTAGATTAGTCACCAGGTATATAAGATGTTCTGTGTTGCATTTAAAAGGGTTGGCTGTCGATTTAAATCCCTCTCAACTTTTCATCGTTTTGATCCTGAAGCTTGCGAACTGATAAACAATGTTCATGGTGACACTTTGCATTGAGAGTGGCATTTTTAATCATTGCTTCGGTTGCTGCAGCAATTATTGTGATCTCACTCAGCCAGAAAGAATCTTCGAGCATACTCGTTTAGAGTGATGCCTAGAAGTTCACCTTGGACTTTAAGTCTTCTGTTCTGGTGCTTCAGAGCTTCATCGGCTCCTAAAGTGCAAAACGGTATTTTGGTTTCATTGATTACCCACTTTCCTTGCCATTGAGTTGTATGCTTTTTATTAAATCTTCACATATCCATCAAGTACAGTGGAATTATTCTTCAATAGTTTAGTCGATCAAAGGCAAAGAAATAATTTATGAAATCATGTGTGGCTGCCAAGTGCAAATCCCAGTCTGCATTTCTAACTGACCTGATGACTGTGTAGTTAGCTCTCGGGCTTCAGATGCTAAGGGTGCCGGGTTCGAATCCCGAGTTAGGCATGGATGTTCTTTGTGGTTCGGAATCCACATTAAGTTGCAGGGCCCGGCCTGATTAACCGTTATTGTGCACACGTATATACCCTTGAACTCACAAACCAACCAACTAACCTGAAAAACGTACTTACGATCGCGATGCGGCGGCCATTTTGAATTTTGTAATTTAACCTAACATACACTTGTTATACATCATTGAAAAGGAAATTTTATTTCCTACAAGTTTTCTGATAGTCAACAAGTTGATAAAATGAGCTGGGAAGCCATTATTCAACAAAAACGTACGTTAAGTGGTAATTAGGCGGCCATTTTGGATTTGCGACTGCAGCGCCTCTCATACCGGGATGCCAGATACCCACCATCGGATTTCATTTTCTACGCATTCATACGAAGATAATGACACCACCCACATGTTTGCATCATGAAGTGGCCCACGGGACCACTTTTTTCGACATTAGCGCCCAGACTATTACTATAGAAGCACTCTTCCTGTATACTTTGAACAGAACTTTGAGAGTAATCTTATAGATACCCATATGGAAGTTTTAAAATAAGTTACAAAATTTGTCTACAGGTAACGCTGGTATTTCAAATGTTTTGATATGAATTTCAAATAAGAGCTAGGGTCGTAAATGGGAATGAAACTGAAATTTAAATATATACAGGATAAATGTCATTATCAGCACCATCTATATGTATGTAATTTGAAAAGGGTGTGTTTATATGTCGAAAATAATACTTCTCGATGACAACTATTATTCTACAAATCAATAATACTTCAAATCAATAATTATACGACAATGGAATGGTTTTACATAAATATTCAAAATCTGAAAAGTACATTTTAGCCCACACAGTGAGTTAAAACGCATACATAAAATTAATATATAACTAAAATTTATAATGTACAGAAACAGATTCCTCGATTACATTAAGAAACAAAAATCTAATATAATCTCGTCAATATCAAGCAAATTCCACATCATTACAATGTGAATTAATGAGTCTGTACTATATTAACTGTATAAACAAATTTGATTTTAATTCGATGACACGCATTCATTGATTTGAACGCACTAATAGGATGAACTAATTAGAAATTATTCTAATCTGGTTCCTAACTTAAGACAATAAGAATGACATTGGCACAAACCTTGTCTTGGCCGAATTAGCATAATAACAAACTACGGATAATAACGATAAAGAATAATCTCAAACACACACTTCACCAATATTTTCCCTTCCCCTGGAAATCTTTTGGACTTTATGCAGCCATCTAACGAATGTGAGATTGTTTCTCCCTAACTTTGATTCCCTAACTTCGAAATGAAATAAACTCGAAAACCGAGAACGATTAAAGCATGTCACCATGTTGATTTGCATTACTTTTAAAAAAAAATTATGGAATTTGTAAAATTAGCTACAAAATTATCTACAGGAAACGCTTGTATTTCAATTTAAAAGAAATTTTTTTTAGAATTTTTAGGACCAGGTGAATTATTTGTCTAGAAACGATTTTTGAGTCTCTACAGAATGAATTTGGATTTTTTTTAGAAGCTCTCATAATTCTTAAGGAGTGTATAGAAATTTTGTAAAATCTTTATAAATTTTCCATTTCAATCACACTCACATCATCTAATTCACATGACAGCAACATGACCTTAATTAAAACGAGAATTATGATTTATAAGGATCCAAATTGTAAATATCACGTGTACTGCCACCTGTCAACGACCTTTACAACTAATTTTGAAACTGCTCCTCTTACGGATTTCCCAACAACATACCAGTAGCTTTATTGTTCTAACTATAGAAGTTCCCGATTTATTTAAATTCTTACTTAAAAGTACTACTATCTGAAATACCATGTATCCGAGCTTTTCTAAAGTCCATTAGTTCAACGTTGTGTAAGATTAAAAGAAGAAGAAAAAAAATATATCGAAATATGATTAAAATTCTCCATCCGTACAATTCCATTCACTCCAAAACCACTCAGAAACGTTCATTTCACGAAATTACAAATGGTCTGAAATAAAAAGACCAAGAGAACTTTGTAAATCTTAATATCTTTCACCCTCCGCTCTCCTCAACCAGATTCCCTAGATTCTCAATAAGGAGGCTTTCTTTTTAGTGTTACAATAAAAATCTAAGCATTATTAAAATCGCATCAATCTTCAAGATTACCTTATACTTGTCAGACGGGCAAAATGACTTATACTAACCACTTCGAAGGAAATATGCAGGGAAAAATGCCATCCAGTTTAAGGGCTAGCTGATGCACAGCCCCAAGCTTTAATAAATTAATCTAATCGACGAGGCGTGTGGAAAATTGTACACTTAGCTGTTTTTTCCACTTGATTGGACATAAATGGCATGTAATCCTTTTAAAGAAAATAACTTTTAGGATGATGCAGTGCGTTTTAATGAAAGGATGGTGGCCGAAGTAAACAAAAGTGGATATGAATAATTTAGACCAGGCAAAGAGTTGTAGTGAAATACCCTGAACTCTTCGGATAGATTGGAAGATGATTGCGAGAAGGGAATTAATGGAAATATTTATGTTAGCGCTACTTGTTCAAAAGTTTGCAAGGATAGCTCTTCGTTGATTTTCGTTACGCAACGAATTCATAGACACAATTAAAACAACAAAGATTTTGCAAAGATATCCTCGTTTACCTAATGGAGTCAATTCAACACTTGGCTGCGCTGCTATAGATAGTCTCGTGATAACTGAAATGTTTGGCACTGTAACCAACCTGACAGAAAGTAGATGGTAAGAACGTGAAAGTGATATCAGTTTCATAGTTCTGCCAAATTTTAGGAAGCTCCTTATTTCCAATTAAGCCCGTGCCCTCACACTTTGGAGACTCCAAAATGCCTAAAAATAAAAAATTTTAGTTTAACCATCAGTATTCTTTCCATTTATTCAATGTCTTAAAATTTGAAAATATATTTTTACAACATTACTTATTAAAAATATTTATATTTTGACATTAATTTAATCAAAACAAAGATCAAAATTGTCATTAGAAGCACCAACTATCATCAATGGGAGTTTTATCTGCTAAGGCAGGGTTTCTTAACCTTTTTGGCACAATGGACCACTTTAAAAATTTTAAATATGTCACGGACCCTTCTGTGAAAAAAAAATTGCTTAAACATCATTTATTACAAAATATATTCTGTTTTATTATTTAATTATTTTAATATTTTTATTTCAATAGTATAAAAAATTTGAAGAAATTAAATTTTTTAATGTGAAGGCTGTTGCTGCTTTTCCTTGATTAACAGATTGAATTGAGGGATGGTTTTCGACAAAGCAACGCGCATATCATGTTCGACATTCAGTCGATTTCGATGTTTTGTTTTTATTGTGACAAGTGTGGAAAATCTCGCTTCGCAAAGATATATTGTAGCAAACGGAATAATGGCTGCCATAGCTCGTTTTACAAGCAATGAGTTGGCTTCTCTTAAAGAAGACCAAAACTCTCCAAGAGTTTTTGAATCGAAATAAATTTTTAACAAGGACTTTGTTTTCAAATCAATTAGCTCATCTTTGGCAAGGTTCATGTCATCGATACAGTCTATATCACAAGGAAAAAGATTACGAATCCACAACTCACCTTTTATATTTATTCCATCCGAATTGAAATATTTTTCAAATGAAACTTGAAGTACTTCCAGGTGTTCACAGATTTCATTTTTCAAGTTATTCAATAACAAACTATCTTGCCGAGATCCATTTTCAAAAAGCACTTCGTCCAACATTTGAAAGTTTGCATATATCCCATTTTGAATTCTAATTTTCCAAAGTGACATTTTCAATAAAAATGCCTGTAGTTTCTCAGTGGCATCCATAATTGTTGTATCAGGCCCTTGAATTGAAAGACATATATCGTTCATGTGGTTAAAAATGTCTGCCAAGTAAGCCAATTTACATATAAAATCTTTTTTCTTGAAATATTCGAAGAGTGAGTTATCTTTTTCTTCTAAAAAAAGTGATTCTTCTGTCTTCAATAGGGATGGAACGGATATCCGGCAAATATCCGATATCCGGCATATCCGGCTGATTTTTCAATATCCGAAACCCCGTCGGATATCCGATTTGAAATACCGGACATCCGATAATTTCATTCGGATATCCGGCTATATATCCCGCCACCAGTTATCGACAAGAAATAATTTTTTGCAAAAAATAATGATCTTTTTCGGACAAAGGGTACACCGCATCCTACACTTTTTTTTTTTTTTTTTTTTAATTTTTTCTTTCTTGGACATAAATTACAGTCAAGTTAGAAAACGAAAAAGTTCCTTCGTGAGAACTATGCTTAAGCATATCCCTAACTTCAGAGATGAGCTAGAAGATGCAGGTGCATTTAGTTTCAATTCAAAGAAAGAGGAGCCGTATTATTGGCGCCGAGTTGATAAGCATAAACCATTCCGCAAATGTTTTTTCATACACATCCTTCATACGTGTTTTGCAATATGTTCTTTTCATTCCAAGTTTATGATCTGATTAATTCCAGATGTTATATTTGAATGCTTCTCCGTAAAACACGAACCGAAATACTAATAAATAATACTTTTTTCCATAACATAAGTTACTTGTTAAGAGTTTTAGTTATTATCACTTCCTCCTTTTTTTCTGACATTTGCTAGCGAGTAAAAAGCAATAAATAGCCAATGCGCACTCCTCAATTTTTTTTTTTTTCGTTATATCGACGATAATACCCTACCCCTTTATGCTGTGAATGGTATGGTCTAATTTCTGATTTTTCATTGCCAGAAGTTGAAAGCTGGTATATTTTTTCTGACGTAAAATGAAGTATTGTAATTTTTAGGTCTTTAACGCAGCGCCACAACGTGGAATTATATTTAGCTCTCTAGAATGTCTTGAATCATAGTTTTCTCCAATTACAATCCAATTTTTAATTTTTAATAATGGCTCATTTAAAATCACCCATTTGGAAGTATTTTAAAATTAATGGAAAGGACGAGAGCAAAGCCCTATGTGTTACTTGCTCCACAGAATCGTTTAAAAAATATATTGTGCGCGGTAAAAGCCAAAATCCTTTTCCACAAAACCCTTATTGAACCATTTAATGAGTGTGCATAAGGAAATTCACCGAAGCTTAAAAGACTCACTAAATGCATCAAATATTGATGAACAAGAAAAAACAATTCATCAAAACAAGAAATGCACGCAGACAACATTGGAATCGACATTATTTGTACCAATATTGTGGAGTTTAGATGATCCTAAAGCAAAAGCCTTAATCACAAATATATGTAAGTACTAATTATGTTTGTTTATATTAAATATATATTTTAAATATGGTATAACATAATGTTGATGAATTTTGGGTTCGAAACTTTTTAAGTTTATATTTAAAGACGGCTTTTCAGCTTTCTTGACTGTGGCATTTGTGTGTCACATAGCAGATGTTCCGGTCAGATGGTCATTCTGACGCCGAACCCCAGTGTTTAGTTCCCAAGCATGCATGGTCCTCCTCAGTTTATTTCTTTCAGGTAAGTCAACCTTGCCCAGTCTACGAATCAAACCATGGACCTGTGGCATGAGTGCGGTGCGCTAACCACTAATTATAATTTACTTGATACTTCATATCATGACCATTATTTTCGTATAGCATATCGTATAACTATCGTTTTTAGTGTATAGACCGAATATCCGGCCGGATATCCGGTGAAATCCGTTTCGGATATCCGTATCCGGTAGACATGGTATCCTGGATATCCGAAATCCGGTATCCGGCAAAACTCACATCCGTTCCATCCCTAGTCTTCAACATGAAAATTATTTTTAAAACCTGCCCTCGTGACAGCCAGCGCACTTCCGTGTGGTACAGAAGTACCTCAAGTTCTGCGTTCATTTCTTGACACAGTGTTTTAAAAAGACGATGATTAAAAGCTCAACTTCTAATAAAATTCAACGTTTTAATAACTATTGACAATACTTCTTTTAAGCTGGTTGGAAGAGTTTTTGTAGCCAGTGCATTTCTATGTAAAAAACAATGTGTAACAATAACATTAGGAGCCTCTTTTTTTACCAAAGTGGCAAAACCAGATTTATTGCCAAGCATCGCAGGTTCTCCATCCGTACAAAGTGAATGAAGTTTTTGTTTCCAGTCGAAGTCGTGTTTGGAAAAGAAAACATTTAAAATCGCTAAAACATCAACTGCCTTTGTAATTTGCAAAAGAGGCTCACAAAATAAGAATTCTTCTTTGATAGTATCAGCAGACACGTAACGAACAAAAACAAGAAGTTGACTACAATTCGAGATGTCTGTAGTTTCATCCAGTTGCATACTAAAGGGAAATGGCGGTGCTTTCAATTCATCGATGATCTGTTTCAAGACATTGCAAGAAATTCCAACTATTCTTGAATGTATCACATCATTGGACAATGGAATAGCCTCAAGTTTTTTTCTCTGTTCCAGTCCACAAACTAATTCAACCATTTCCAGCGCACATGGCTTAATTAATGTCTCTCCAATAGTATGCGGTTTCTTACTTTTGGCAATACGATATGCAACTCTGAAAGATGCCTCAACCAAAGGTTTTTGTGGAATACCAAATCCAAGTTTGGTTAATGTTCCAGATTTCGAAAACTGGGCTTTCTTCTTTGTAAAAAATTCTAGATCTTTAGATGAATTTTCAGGATGAAGAGATTTGAGATGCTCTATCAATTTTGCCGGTTTCATACTGGCGTTTGCCAAAACTTTTAAACACAGAAAGCATTGTAGCTATTCAACAACGTCCGATTCCTTCATGCAGCAGAATCCATACTTTACATAATTTTCATCATACTTCCTTTTTTTGGACATTTTGGGCTACAAAAAATATCAAATAATCAAATGAATCATTAAGAACAAACATTAAGACACAAAAAAACACTTGAAAAAGCGGCAAGGAATCTTGTATCGATGGAGGATATACCCTTATGTCTCGGCTTCGAACTCATTTGTGATCCACATTTTGGACATTTATACATCGATGAAATCATTCCCTCTTTCATACATTATTCTAACAACGCTTTCTTACCCATGACTGGTAAAACACTAAAATAGCCAACTGAATATTTATTTTTCGCATTCAAAACTTCAGCAAGAGCTAATTACATAGTGAAATCAAGCATTTAGCAATAATATAAGCTAAGAAAAAAATATGCTACTCGCAAACAGATGTAAGACAAAAATAAATGTACGTCTTACCTCCAGGGCAGATCCAACTGAAATAAAATCGTGAATCAAGTTTAAAATTATACCGCTATTTCAAACTCAAACAAATTATCAACCAATGAAAAGGCTAAAACAAAAGAGAAATAAATGAGCATGCGCGAAAAAGAGCCTCAAATTCTCTTCTCCGGAGGAGCGGAAAAAGAAACAGGGTTGCCATACAGAGCGCGCTAAGGATGAAGTAGGTCCGGGTTACAACTGCTGGCTTTTTAACTGCAAACATTTTAAAAATTAGGATCAGTCGGCGGACCCCCAAAATACGATCCATGGACCCCCAAGGGGTCCATGAACCACAGGTTAAGAAACCCTTTGCTAAGGTGTGCCGTTAGTAATCATTTTTCATCACGTTGTTAGTATATCATACTGTTTAACCCAAAGAGATGATATACTTGACAAGACAAGCACAATACACAATCTTATAGGGGTGTTGAGTTGTTGACGGCATCTGAGATTTCAGTTGGAGAGGTGAAGATGCAGTGGACGATTAATGAAATAGTTTCTCGGAATTTTTTCAAAGGTCATATCTTTCATTTCTGTAAAGGATTTGCATAGTACGGCTGTTCCATTAAAATATATTTAAAAAAAAAAAAAAAAAAAAAAAAACTGCTCGTATTTGGCTAAATGTTTTTGTTTGCAAATAGATAATCTGAAGTTTTAATAATTTTTTTTTTTTTTTTTTTTTTTTTTTTTAATTAGGTGCAATTTTTCTAATGAGATTCAAATATGCAGAAAGAAAAGTTCATTACATTCAACTGAGGCATTTAAGAACTAGGAAGTGTGAAAAAAAGGAAGGAGTGAAAAAAAAATGTCCCTTACTACATGATACTGGCAGTGAATTAGTAATATTAAGCCATATAATGCCACCAAATAACTTAAAATGGTAATTTGATGGGTTCAATAATAATAATATTTATTTTACCACTTTATTTTTACCTAAAAATTGATTATATTAAATATACTACTCGAATTGTTAAATACATATGTTTCAACATAAAAAAAAACTTCAGTACTTTAAAATATTGAAGGAATTCCTATTCACGAAAAACGAAGCTCAATCATTGAACCCTCTTCTCTCGTGCCAAACTTTTCCCTTAAATCTCGAATCCTTCCAGCAAGAAAATCATTGAAACATAATTCCCCATAATATGCACTAAATTCACCAGTCCTTGTTCCTTCCCCCCAATTTTCCCGGAGAACCCAGCCCTGTATAAATATTATTATTTCCCTTTTTCCCGAAGTTGACAGTCTATAATTGATTGGACCTAGTACTGTCCCGAACTCCGATAACAATGAATTATTCAAGGGGATTTTGTCGGAAACTAACTACGTTAGTGCGCGTATGAGTTTTTGCGGTGTGCTTTTAGAGGAGAAAGAGATTCATCTGTATAAAATTATGGCTATCTATTTTGTGCTGCGGGCAGGTCTGATAAATAAGCCGAAGATGATATTTCATTTTGGGATTTTTCCTCTTTTTGCTCTCATGGGATTCTTGTGGAATGAGTTATGACCCAAGAAGGGACTTCAGACGTTTCGGCTTCTTATAGAGGAAGAAATTTGATTTCCTTCCCTATAGTTTCCAATCCTTGACTATAATGGAGGGATAACAGATTACGCAGAAATTTCAAGATGAAAAATAGTTAGCCTGTGACGTATCAAAGACATTTTATGTCACTAAATAAGTACAGGACAGGGAATCTTGGAGTAGAACCTCGCATTTCTTAGTAAATATGCCCTTGAAGTTTAGAAGGCATCCAGAAATCACAGAATTTATTGATATCCGCAGTAAAAGAATGCAGAAAAAGTGGGAAGTTGTTAGAGATGAAAAATTGTTAACCGGTATCATACACAGGGACGTTTCCAAATGAGGGACGTATCAAAAGGACACACTTATTCAAAATCCTACCTAATACATATTGGCTAATCAAACTTCTGCAGAAAAAGAGCTTCAACATAGATCTGAAATGAGCTTATTGCTGTAAATACTTTAGCCTGCCAAATATTTGTGGACTGTTGGATGTATTTCCAATAATCCCAATTAAGATCATTATGTGATGAACTAAGCTGGGATTATTGGAAAGAGCTTATATTTGGAAACACGTGGCTAAAGTTTTAATAGAATTTTTGTTTTATTTCAGTTTAATGGGGGGAGGGGAGAGATATAGAGAGAGAGTGAGTCAAAGATGCACTAACATATGAACTTAGATTATTTGGGAAAATGTCTACCCTGCCAAGTACTGGTTGCCTATTTCCTATAAACTGCATTTATCTTATTGAGTGCAAAGTACTCAAAAGATATGAAACGAGACCGCTTGAAACTATTAGATTTAATAACTTTTTCCGGCTGACCATCGTTGGCATTCTTTTCTTTTAATTTTATCATTATAACAATTTCAAGTTGTTGTTTACGATGTATGAGCGGGAGAAAGTAATTTATTTCCAAATTAATTCGATAAATATAAAAAGGTGTTATAATTAAATGGTGTTTAATGAAAGATGGCCAATTTTTAAGTTTAGGGATTCAAATGTTGTAGAAAAAGAAGAAAATATAAAACTAACTAAACATTGATATATAGTAGAAAAAAACATAAATATTTAAGTCACCACTTCCTTTTACACGATGTTTTTTTTGTTGTTTTTTTATATATATATATAAAAACTCGCATTTTATTTAATGCTTGCCTTGCATTCTTAACAAATTTTTTATAATCTTGAAAATAGGGATACATTAAAAATACTATTTCTCACGTTAAATTTCGATGTCTTTTTTTAATGTTTGACTGCAGAGATACATTTTAAAATTGAGTAATTTCCAATCACGTTTTGTGTTCTAGAAACTCCATTAACGTGCCCAAAACTATTTGCTTATGCATACTGCATTGTGGTTATTTACATGGCGAAAATGTGCTGTTGATTAAATTCCTTATGTTTTCCGTTATAAATCGACTGAATCCTTATATTAGGTTTTTTTTTTTTTTTTTAGCACAATAGAACTAAATGGAAATGTTTTTTAAAAAAGAATTATAATTTCTAATTTTTTAAGTAGGGGCTTGAAATTGGGTTGTACGCTACCATCAAAAACGTATGTGAAAACAGCCTTTTAGTGACAGACACAAAACCTTATCGAAAGTAATATCCTCGACAACAAATGTATCTGCTAAGTTTCAGCTCGATTGGATGACGGGGCTTATTAGTAATCAAAATCTCCAATAGAGGCGTGTGTAAAAGTGACCTTTTAGTGACAGTGACAACTTTGATTGGATCAAGACAAGTGTGATAATTTGCCATCAGAAGCAACAATAGTATCGAGTGTGAAAGCGGTATTTTAGTAGCATGCAGACTTCAAAACTTAACCCTTTGCACTCCAGTGGCGCCTCTCAGGCGCCACACGATTGGATGCCAAACCACGAGAGGACCATTAGTTGTGATGCGGAAATTCGATGCAACGCCAATGACTGTGTTTAGTTTCTATGAAGCAAATCCATAAACATCAGCCGAACCTAAAATGTCTCGAGTTGCTGATTCTTCCGCGCGAAGAAGGCCTGGAGTGCAAAGGGTTAATATAATGCATTTTTATTGATAGCTAATCCATTTTGTTAACTTTCTGCGTGATTAGATGGGTATCATCTGGGAACTTTATTAAGCAAGCTTACTTCCTGGATGAAAATTGAGCCAGTTTATTGCAACTCCTTACCATCCTCCCTTAATGTTCCTTTCCATCATGGAGAACTAGATCAAGCAAGAGTTAACAACGACACAACTTTAGAACACCCTTGTCCCTTCTAATCAAGGATACACCTTGAAACGTCGGACTCATGTTGGAGACCCATCAAATCCACTTTCAACATTTGTTCTTGGACTGTACGACTCAAGCGGAGGAGAGCTCATGATCACGCAATCCACGAGAGGTTTCCTTGTCCGCATCCTTATCTTATACTTTCAGAAGAAGATGGTAGGGATCAAATTATACCATCCCCCCCCCCCTCCCCTAGTAGATCAGATTCTCCGATAGCCGATAGCCGAGAGGGGTTGGTCAGTTAGTGTTTGATTGTCTCGTGGAGTCGATTGTAGAGGATGGAGCCGCATCATCAGCTGTTCTGGATTCGGAAGGTGGAATTTGATCGGAGGTGCGAGTGTCACGGCCGAGTCTAGTGGTGAGATTTGCTTTGTCACTTGAAGTTGATGAGAAGGGATTTGCAAGGGATTCCTCGTATGTTTATTTTAGGAGAATGCGGAATAGTGTTGTTTAGGAAAATAACTTTATGTTTCAGAAGTAAACCCCAGCCATTGCTCTTACTATCCGTTGCTTTTACCTTAACGTTTACTATCCATTGCTTTTACCCTAGCCATTGCTTTTACCTTAACGTTTACTATCCATTGCTTTTACCCTAGCCATTGCTTTTACCTTAACGTTAGCCACTACGCGGCCCGCGGGCCAGATTTGGCTCGCGATAGATTTTTCTACGGCTCGCTGGTACCACAATTTTTTTTAAAAAAAAAACAAATTTTACAATATTAATTTTTTTTTTTTTTTACATAATTGTAATTTATCCGAAATAATAAGTGTTAATTATCTAGAACAGAGTTCTCCACAACGTTCCCGAAGAAAATATATAATGAATCTTTCTGCAAGGTGGTTTTCATCAAGTATAAATACAGGAATAACTTAACTGAATCTCATTTGGACAGTTTATTAAAATGGACTGCAACAAATATTCCGAAAGACATAGACTCTATCATAAAATAAACTGAACAATTTCGACCGCCATCGTCTCACATTTGATACCGAATAAAACGGAGTAATCTGGAAGTACATTTAAATACTTTTATCAAAAGTTAGGTCGAGTTGCATTGTCACTTTGAAAGAAAAAAAAATAACTTTTTTTTATAGACTTTGATTTACAATATTTTTTTTTTTTTTTTTTTTTTTTTTAATTTTAAAAAAAATTAATGGGGAAAAATTTCTTGTCAGAAATACTTTGTCTCACCCAAACAATATACCATAGCAAAAAGAATATATTATATATATTTGTATAATCAACACCAATTTATTATTTAAACTAAATTATTTGGAATTTCCGAATGGTTTAATTTTCGTAAGTACCGTAAAATGGGGTGAATCGGAACACTTTTCAACTTTCAAAGTAATAATCGATTGTAATAAGATCGTTAATTAACATATTTTTGACATAGAAACTTGGGTCTTACCTTCTTCTTTGAGAATCAACCAAAAAAATTTTTTAAAAACTAGGACTTTAATTTATTTTGAATTTTTTCATGGTGTTCCGATTCACCCCGCAGAAAGGAGTGAATCGGAGAACTCGTTACAATTTATGCCTGATCTTATTTAAATGTTTATAGGGTGCAAAAAACAAATAATAATGCATTGTAGTGAATAGGAACACAAAATTATCATAAAAAAATCATTTAATATGGCGGATAAAATTTGTGTTTATCATTTATTGTCAAAACAAATCATATGTTTGAAAGCGTATCAACTCTTGTATAACTCTCCTATAACTCATCCAAATAGTCATTAAAATTGAAAATACTTTTTAATCTACTTTATGTTT
Source organism: Linyphia triangularis (assembly GCA_963978545.1). Taxonomy (NCBI): domain Eukaryota; kingdom Metazoa; phylum Arthropoda; class Arachnida; order Araneae; family Linyphiidae; genus Linyphia; species Linyphia triangularis. The sequence continues at coordinate 37,556,539 of OZ021730.1, forward strand.
GCGTGTCGTATGACTGTAAATTCTTTAAAATATCTTGAGAAAGGAGAAAAGCATCCTCATTTGGTTTCAGAAAATCTCTTCGTTCATAAGCGATTTTTTTTTAAACACACTTATATAGCAATAATCTTGTGGGTATAAAACTTTTCTCACATCGAGTCTTCATACATTTTTCCATATAACTTAAAGATAACGAAGTCATTTAGAGAAAAACCACTGGAACAATCGGGTTTTCTGCCATGCGGAAACTAGGCTCCTCTTCTGACATTTATTCAAGCCTGCAATCTTGATTGCTGTCTTGAAGGGCGTAATTAGACTCTTCTTCAGTCGTTGAATCTTGTGTGGAACATAATCTTGCCAAAAACAGCTTTTTAATATCACTTTTCAAGTGTTCCGATTCACCCCGCAAATCTCTAAATCGAGACGAGGCAAAACATAAAAATTCGTAAAATAAAAAGTTTTTAAAACCAAGTTAAATTAAGTATGGCATGCTGTTGTGGATGTTTATACTTATCTAAAAATATATTAGTTAAGTCTATAACTGGTACATGTTATTAATTACGGGATAAGTTTTAGAGAGGTTAAAACTCATTGGATTGTATGCACGCTGTTTCAAAAAAAAAAAAAATTAAAAAGTATAGTGTTGAAAACCCCACAAAACATGTTCCAAGATTAAAAACATGTTAATCAAATAAAATATATATATATAATTAATAAAACTGCTTTATTTGTGCAAAATAATAATTTCTTTGTAATTTCATGAAGTTTCGTTCCGATTCTCCCCGCTGTTCCTATTCACCCCATTTTACGGTACCTATATAAAAAACGACCACAAAACATTACAAAAATAACAACAACAACAACAAAAACTGCATATATTTCTCCGCTCCATATTTTAAGTGGTTCTGATGATAAAAGTCAAAATAAAATATTTTAAGAATATTATTATTACAGAAATAAATAAACAAAAGCAACAAATAAAAGAAAAATGACAAGGGCAGACACGCACAAAAAAAGATTGCATTATTTATAACTCCGACAATTTTGATAAAATGGCGACTTGCAGATTGGCATAACGTTGCTTAAAACAGAGAACGCCTCAGTTTCAAATTTGAATAAAGGACACGCGAGTGTTGCCAAAATGTACTATAAAATGTTGCGATTCAGTGGCAGATTTGCAGCTGACGAGACTATGCTTGGTGCGCATGAATAAAAGATATATTATATGGCGATGACGTGCCCAGAACGCTTTATGTGTGAAATTAGGAGGGGGGTTTTATTATTATTTTCTGCTATAGAGGTAAATAAGTAGGAATGTATTTCGGTAAATCATGGTATGATTACATTTATACCTAACTTTAGGGTTACTTCTAATTTAGAACAAATAGTAGTGCGGATTGTTTTCTTCAAACTGATTAGTAAACGAAATCTTAACATTTTTTGAACCATTTACTTTGGGATCATAAATATATTTTATCAACAATTTGAAACCAAGTTGTTTGTTAAATACATTCAAGTCACAATTTTGGTATTCCTACAAGGTTTGTATCTTGGTTCGGAAGTACCTTTTCTTAAATCATTGCTTCGCTGGCACTAAAACGTTTATTGTGAGGTTTGCAATATATTCAATCGGGAAGCTTGAACCCACAGATATACATATTATACTAGAGTGGCAATCACGTGATATTGGGAAGTACGTATATTATGTCACGTAAAGTTTTAACTTCTTTTGAGACCCCCCCCCCCCCACCCCACCTCTCGTCAGTCCACCTCATGAATGTGTGGTTTGCTCTCTGATTTCGCATGTCAAAGGTGTTGGGTTTGAATCCCAAGTTAGGCATGGATGTTCATTGTGGTTCGGAATTCACATTAAGCTCTAGGTCCCGACCTGATTAGCCGTTATTGTGCACAAATATTTAAGTGGTTGAACGCAAAAACCAATCAACCAACCAAACCTCCCATGCCAAGTCCAGTTATATTTGATTAAGCCCTAAATTTGAATAAGCCCCTGATCTCCCCTAAATTTACAAACCGATTTTAAAATAGCGTCGGGAATGGGACTAACTTAATTTATATAAATTACATTTAGTGAATTTTCTCATTTCGTTTCGCCTTTTTATTTCACCATGTTTAAAAGAAAGAAAAATTAAGTGTTACCAATTGTAGTATTTTGAATACTAAGGTATGATTGTTGTAATATGAGGATTACGTCACTGACAATTCAGGAGGGCTTGTGAATAAACACAAAGTTCCAAGATTTTTTTTTTTTTAAATGTGTACTTTGAAGGGTCAAAATTCCTCTGGACCCATATAGCACACGGACATCCCACGGAAGTCCCATGGCCCTCCCTCATGCTAAAGGCCTTCCTCCCCAGGAGCGCCCAGGATTCTTCCCGCCGCCCGCCTAGGGAGGACCACAGGAGCGTAAAATGTCCGCTTTTAAGGCTCCCTCATTCTTCCCCAGGAGGTCACCACGGGGAACTACTAGGGAACGATATGGGAAGCAGTAGGGAGGTTTCAAAGTCAACCAACCTGCCGTAGCGTATAGGCTAATCGTGCATGAATTTTTATTTATTTTCAGTGAAGAAATCCAATTTAATATCTGGGATGATTGTATTGGTTATTTTTGCTTCCTATGACATCTTTAAATATCAAAATTACACTAAGAAATGTCACTTCCTGAAAGCTTTTCTGCACATAGATGGCTTTTGAGCCAATTGCTAAATACCCCCTTAAAATAACCTAGAAAAATAAATAATTTTGGCACCTAAATATTTAAAATGTCTTTTTATGAAAATATTTTCATAAAAAGGAATTTAGTTACTTAAATTATTATTCAACAATTACTAAAACTTGTAACATTAAATCCAACAATAAATTATACTAAATTGAACCTATGTTGTTAGCATTTAAAATCACATCTACTACAGTATTTTAAGCCTGAAGAAATGTACTTAAATTAATTTCATCTTGATTACATGGTTCTACCCAGAAAACAAATTTCCTTTGAAAGAATTCAAATCTAAAATTTGTAGGCTAAATACCAATGAAAAAACTACAACTTTTTACAACCTAAATAAAATTCACTTTTATGGAAAAGTTTTCAATAAGTAAAATCTACTTAATCTTTTATCCTTGAACTTTTTTGTTATGTGAATTTCATGATCAATGATACTGCAGTAAATTAAAGTTGATTTTATTTAAAATTGCATCAACTATTGTATTGTAATATGAGTTTGAAAAATGCACCTTAATTTGCTTTATCTTAAATGGTTTCACCTGAAATTTTTTTTATTTGTAAGAATTGAAACACAAAATTTGTAAAATACTCATGAAGAAACTTGGTAAACAATTTCACCATCTAAATAAATGAAAATCCCTTATGGAAATAGTTTTCATTTACAAAGAACTATTTAACATTAAAACCCAATTCAATGAATGATTTAAAAATAAAGTTATTTAATGAAAATCACATCCATTCCAATATTTTAATAGAAGTATGAAAATTTATTCAATACATAGTTTTACCTGCAAAAAATGTTCTTTAAGCAAATTAAACCATAGCAAAATTTGTAAATAAAAATAGGTTTATCGTGTACAATAAAAATTTCTCTTCTGGGACAGAGCTACATCTGAAAATATTTTATCAGCTCGCTTGGAGTTTTATAGTGGAAATATCTCTATAACTAAAACAAGAATATTAAAAGAGGAAGCAAGCTCAAGAACTAATAAATTAAAGACATTTTAAATCAATACAAAAAGGTAATTTAAAAATGAAATAATTCTAGACACAACTATGGTAGAAAAACATCCATGGGTCATTCTCCAAAACAGGGCATTTTTGGAGGTCATGTTTTTTTTTTTTTTAAGTATTTTAAAATGATTTATTTTATTTTTTTAAATAATCCCAAGATGATTCTTACTATATTTTAGCTCATGGCCAAAATCGTTAACAAATATTTTTGAAGAAAAAAAATATTAATTTTTTCATTGCCCATGGAGTTGACAGATCAAGACACGGAGTTGACAGTGAGCGGAATATTTCTTGAAATTTAGGAAAGAAATATAAAACTAAGTATTTTTCAACATGACTTTGAGTGGAAACAAATGGTTCAACTACAAATCATATTACAAGGTTTAATAAATAAATGCTACAGTACTATTGATACGAAGAATATATCTTCCATTCCGACAACAAATACTTTATTGTTGAAAAAATAAAAAAAAACATCCTTTTGAAGTTTTTTACTTCAAATTATTAAATTTTTTAAAATCAAAATCCTTAAACATATACGTATGTCGGCGGGTTAATACAGGTTCGCCCAGCACTTGCTTTATGTCATTCATATAAACCCAAGATGAGTCTTGCTCAGGTGGAAATGAAAATGTATTGTCAGCATTTCTTCTCATAAAGTCACCCCGATAGATTTTGCCCCCACCCTCTTGACATTTGTCTTCTTCTAAAATAATCCCAACAAAGTGATGGGTTTTCTTTCGGCCAATGAATGCTGCAACCACATATGTATTGATAATAGTGAATTCTTCCTTCTTCTGCATTTTACAAGGGATTTCCTCATTCCATTCATCATCGGTGTCTGAGGGCGCATCGCTGACTTTTAGTCTCTTTGAAGAGCATTTGTAACCTGCCACATTAGAAAGAATATGCTTCCCTCCAAAGCTAGTGGAACATCTAGGTTGATCAGGAGATACTATTAGGTCTCCTTTATCATAATTGTGAATACAAATTTCAGTTGGCTTACACTGAAAGCAGCTTAACCTTCTGAAACGAAGAATATGTGGTTTTGCTTTAGTCCACAAAACTTGGTGAACTTTCATAGTTCCTACAAATTTGTCTCCTTCTTGTTTTAGGTTTTCACGAAATGCATCGAATTCGCCTTCTTTTATGGGTATTATTTTGATACTTTTAATATTTTTCTGCAGTTCAGAGACAAGTTGATTTAAGCATGAAATGTCATTTCCCCTAGCTACTAACACATCAGCAGTACGTTTCAAAGTCCCCCCGAGTCCATCTGGTGCACCCTTCCCATGTCCAGCTTCACTATAATTCCAAGTGATTTCCTTCACAGATGAGAGGACAGACGTAAAGTGTGTGGCAATTAGATTAAACATCTTTCGGTTGCGATATTGTGTACTTGGTCCATCGCTGAGAAAATGGACAGTCGTTAAGTTAGGGATAAGAGTATTTACATCGTTAAGTACTGGACTCAAGTGGGTACAGATAGCAATAGGATCATGTTTCAAATTGTCTGATAAGGTACAGAATGACTTGGTAAGGATTGCAGTAGACATTTCATTTCTATAATAAATTATAACTGTATGGATGCTCACTTGTTGACGTGAACCACCAAAATGAAATGCTTGAATCTCACTTGAGTATTTGCACTCGTAATTTTCAGAGAAATCCATATGTATTAATACTTCTTTGGGTTTCAATCGGTCTTTCATATTCTTCAATTCTCTATGTTGGTGTAAAATGTTACTTATATGAATCATGAACTTTGGCATTTCTGATTGTAAGGCATGAATCAGTTCAGCAGTAGAACAGTTAATCTTATCTTTAGACTGTTTTTTTACTGTTTTTGGAGTACCTTTGACTATAATGTTTTCTTTTTTTAAAATCCATTTCTCATATGACACTGTATCATCTTTTGAATAATCTAATAAATGTATTATTCTATTTTGGCATTCCTTACAATTCCTCTCTAAGCATTCTTCAATATTATCTTTATCACAGCACAAACTTTTGTACAGTTCAGCTGGGGTACTCTCTGAAATAATCTTTATCTGTTTTAATTTCATCACCATAAGTTTCATGTTTTCATGAAGCCGACACAGACACGAGTCTCGTTGCCCTATTTTCTTCTGAACACACCAAAATGGCCTAAGTTTACAAAATGTAGAGTAATGTATGGAATATTGCGTACACTTGCTGGAGAAAGCCTTGTGAAGGTTTTGCAAACTGTCATTCAAGTAGCGTTTTTGTTTCTTCACTCCTTTTCTGGTTATTGTATCTTTTTTTCCAGGACATAAAGTGCTGCAAGAATCGTCTTCCAAAAAATTATGAATATCTTGTTTAATCAGTTCCAAATTGCCTTGAATCATTGTTTTTCTTTTAATATCTCTACTTTTCAGATTTTTTATTTTGAATATTTTTTTAACTTTATTAAGGCACTTATACTTTTTTATAATTTTTCCAGCTACGCAACAGAGAAAAGATTTTCTAGATTCTTTTTTATTGCGGGTTTTCTGAAAATTATCAGTCAGTTGGCAAATCAGTGCTTCAGTAAAAACTAGTCTTCTTTTTACTGGAGAAGATACCTTCAAACCTTTTGTTAATTTCTTGACTTTAGTATTTGGTGTATCATCTTTTCTTTGGTTTTTTTTCCCCTTTTCCCTAAAATATCTACTTTTATACTTGTTATATTTTGATTTGTATGCTTTTAGTTCATCCTCCAGCTTTTTTATTTTCCTGTAAGCTTCTGATCTACCTTTTTTTACTTTTTTCCGACCTCTTTCTTTTCTAGATTTCCCAGAAGAATAAGTTTCTGTAGATTTTTCAAAACTTGCACACAGTGATTGTGGCCATGACAAATTGTTTTGATGTTCTATAGGTTCATTTAGAACTACAGGTATTTCAGGAGTAGAAAGATTATCCGCAATAAATATATTTACTAACTTTTCACCTTCCTTTTTGGCTGCACGGTATTTCTTTGAACACATTCTCCAACTTTTTCGCTTGGCTCTTTGCTCTCGGACTGATGTGATTTCATTAATAGATTTTATTTTACCTGCTTCTTTTCGAGTATGATACCGTTCACGTTCTTTTCTCTTTGTTTCTTCATATAACTCTGGATTATTTTTAATACGCTCACGTCTTTTTCTCTCAGATTCTTTTTTCTGTTTCTGCCTCTCTAACTTGTATTTATCAGACTTATTCTTGGTTTTAGCCATTTCTAAAAATTAGAAAATAATTATTAAATTGGTTAAAAGATTTGAAAAAAAAAATCTTTGCTATAATGTAATGCAACCTCAATTTTGTATAACATTAACAACCACTCTATTCTAAGATTAAAATCAAGTAAGCCTATTACGAGCCACATTCCTATCCACTATTACGGATGCATTTTTTTAAAGGTTGAAGTATTAGACACTGCTATGCCACCATACTTATTCACTGTCACCAAATTTAGGCCTATCTATATGTATGGAACTTGGTATTTTTTTAAAAACTTATTTATGGGGGAAATCTGCTTATATATCATATAATAATGGATAAAAAAATGTGCATAAACCTAATTTATATGTAAAAGATGAGAAGTAGGTGCCAGTATATATGTGTTTGTAAAAATATATTTGTTAGAAAGAAATTGGAATTCTTTAGTTAGGCCTAGCATCAACTCCATGGGCAAAGCATCAACTCCAAGGGCAAAGCTGTCCGCAGAGTGTCCATGGAGATGATGCCCATGGAGATGATGAAATCACATTTTCAGTGTAAATTAAAGCACAGTTTTAATGCTATAAAGCTGTATTCAGGTATTTAATGTCTTTTTATCATGTACATCTTATATGATATAACAAAACATGCAACAGTTTGCATTTTATAGATTTTACAGAAGCCATGGAGTTGACAACTAATAAACATACTCACCTAGAATTGAGAATGTCTTCTTTTTCTGTGTATAAACAAAGCTTCATTGAGATCTGTGCACAATGTAGATGCATGCAAAATAGCTGTCTCTCTTCAAAAACACTAGACAAAAATGAGCAGTATTGCCATATGTAAAGAATTCTAGAAAAATACCTCTGTCCATGGAGATGATGCCAAAACCTGGTTGCAAACTTTAGAAGACCAAAACTTTATAAATTTACAATATTTGTTATAATTTCAACAGATGGAACTATTTTTCAAAGCATATTTATTTAATTTTACCAAAGCAAAAGATAATATTTCATGTAGTTTTAATAATATAACTATTTATTTAAGTAAACTATGGACTGGTTGCAGTCCACGGAGTTGACTTTCCTACCATATTTTGAATTATATCCTACTAAAGCAATTTTAAATAAATTTTGAATTTCAGGTAATTAATTAGTACCCATCTATACCTACATGATACAATTTTTTTAAATAGATATTTTGTTAATGGAATAGTCAATATTCTCGAGTTTCAAGAAAGTGCCCGTATTTGGAGAATGACCCCCATACTAACTTCAGTAAAAAGTTGGGTGCATATTAGTGTTCCGAGTAATTTCTTATGTTATTTAAATTGAATATCCAAGAGTAGTAAACAAATTACTCAAATCGAAACAGAATTTATATGATTTTCAAGGTCCCCAATCAACTTATAAACTCTAATAACAGACTATGAATAAAACTTGGCCAAATTTGGTATGGAATGCTTTCAATTTTAGTTAACTTAAAACATACTTCAAATTGAACTAATAAATTATAAATAAAGGAATAAAAAGTATATAATGCAGTCACAAAAGATTTTAATTGGGCTAGTTGAGAATGAAAGAAACAAATCAAAAAGACAAAATAAATTGCTTGTATACATATGTACTTTTTTGTGATTACATTTATCATTTCTTACTACAAAAGAAAACAATAAAATCTTCCATGAATAAAATTAAAAAAAGATTCGACTTAAAATTTCACATATTAGGACGGCCACAAGTATTAAGCGACTGTAAACTGTTAACACATCAAGTATTTAAATATGTCAAAAACTATGTTCTTTTCCGTTAGACGGGTACCAGATAAAATCACCAAACTGCAGTGATCATTCATCATAACTATATAACAACCTCTTCAAATTATTTATAATTCCTACATTAACAAATTAGTGTTCCTATAGTAAACCTATAACAAACCGTAAATATGTAGTGTTGGTGATACATTTAAGCCTGTAAACATTTAGGCCTGGCGCCAGGCCCGTAGCCAGCCAAAGTTTGTAGGACAGACAAAAATTTTCTTAGGAGGGGCAGAAATCTAAATTATTTAATTGGTTTTCAATTAATTTTTACAATTGATTACACATAAAAGAGTATTTATCAGAGCACTTTATGAAGTACATATACAAAAAAATATTAAAAAAAACAACAAAAAAAAAACATTGTTAATGTAATGTTCTTTTAAAGACCAGAAAAATTCTTGATAAAAACAAACTTTCAATTTAAATTTTTTTAAAGTATATTTAATACAATTCTATTCCTTTAAAATATTCTATGCTTGTCCATCTCTTAATTTTTCACACATTTCAACTTAAGAATATCTACTTTAAAAATAATTACAAATAAAAAAATTAGTACAAGTTACTTTTACATAAAAAAATTTTAACATACAAAGTTTTTTTTAAGTTCTGTTCTTACATTTCTATTTAAAAATATATATTGTTAAACAAATTACATTTTCCTATCATTGGTCTTGTGGAACAGCTACATACTTCTTTAACAAACTTGTCATTTAAGAAATTCTTTCAGCATTAAAAAGTTATTTACATTTTTATATAAAAACTATATCTTATATATATATACACACACATTACTAATAGAATTGCTATTTTCTCCTATCATTTTCAATACTCTGAAAAATTTATCAGAAACTATTATAATATAAAAAACCTTTTTCTATTTCTTTGCATATATTATTAATTATAATATAAAATAATAAGAATTCATTTTCCTATTCTTGGTCTTATATTAAACATTTTGAAACTTTTTAAAATACATAGCATAAAAAAATCTAAAATAAAATGATAAATGTTAGTATAATTGCAATTTCCTATCTTTACACATATTAAACAATTTCAAAACTCTATCTCGACTTCAAATGCCAAAAACACTAGATTTGCCATCCTTTCGTGGCCCATTGACATTCTTTGGGGACGATTTATGGCCGTCAAAGTGGAAAAGGTAGATTTGCAAGTTGCTATGCTACAACCGAAGGTTTTTCCAGATCGAGCACTGTCCGACCTCGCCCCCCTCCGACTACAGGCCTGCCTGGCGCCAACTGACACTCATCTAACGGAAGAGTACCAGATATCAATGCAAATCCTCGCAAGCAGTGTCTATGAATCTGACTTTGAAGTGTTTCTTTAGCATCAGAAATTAATAGTTCTTCACACATTGGGCAATTCACGTAATACGTACGACATATCCGATAGAGCAGGGTCTAGGGAGGGATCTGTGATCCCGGCAAGAGCGTGCACCATAAAGTGCGAGTTGGTTGTTTGTGAAGTCGTTGCAGGGGTGGGAGAGTACTACACAAACAGGATGTCAGAAGCAGGGACACTCGTAAGGGACACCAAAGTAACGTGTTGAGTCCACGATACAGCAAACTTGACAGCCTAGCACAGTATAATTTAGAGCACACGCTGGAAGATGTGTTGGTGTTACTCCAGTGTTGGTGGTGTTCACCCCATGGTGGGAGAGATGAGGCTGATGTATCTGATTAAATCCTTTTCAGTTGAACACAATGTTATGTCTTTCTAGGTGAAGCATAGTGGCAAGAGAAAGGGATTTTTATTTTCTGCGCTCCTTGGTCTAAAGAAAGAAAATTGAATAAAATTGATATTAATCACAAAAATTGAAATTATAATGCAGCTATGGTAGAACAATAAAATTAAGGATGCACCGAATATTCGGTATTTGGCCACTGAATCGAATATTCAGATTGGCCGAAATATCTGGATTTTAGGCAGCCAAATAAATTTTTCTTCTATTTATTGCCAATTTATTATTATTGCAGACTACCACTCTATAGAAATATGATTTTATTTTCATTATACAATATTTAAAAAAATGTCAAAACTTATAAGGCACATCCACAGCAATTTCATTTTATTTGACCACAGCCGCAATAAAGACACTTCGTTATTTATAAAGAATTTCAGCTGGTAATTTCTTATTGTAACTTTTCGATATTCTCAGTGTTGCCAGAGACCGCATTTATCAATATCGGGAGAAAAAAAACGCCAGATAAAATCACGTTTAAGAAATGCCAGATATTATATCTGTGCCGTACTTGCAATTCACCGCTGAATAGTTTCATTTCATTTTATTTGAGTATAGCTACAATAAAGACACTTGGCTATTTTAAGGAATTTCAGCGGCTAATTTCTTATTTCAACCCTTAGATATTCTCAGCGTTTTTAGAAACCGCATTAATCAACAACACCAAATAAAATCACCTTTAAGAAATGTCCTATATTACATCTGTACCATATTTGCAATTCACAGCAGAATAGTTTAATTTCATTTTATTTGACAACATCCGCAATAAAGAGACTTGGCTATTTATAAGGATTATCGGTGGCTAATTTTTTATTGTAACCTTTTGATACTCTCACTTTCATAGCAACAAAAATGAGCATATTATTTCCAGTTATTAAGTTCAGAACTTGTTGCTTTATTTATTCATTTTTTGTCACCATTGCATTCTTAAATTTCTAAAAAAATAACAAGGACGGGTGAAAATCAAGTAATCCAAGATTTTCTATACAAGTACAGAAATATGAGCAAATGGAGTTTCAAGGCAAAAAGTAATAATGAATGAAAAATGTACCATTGAGCACTTAATTGTAGAGCAAACACATATGGACATCAATAGGCCTTCTGCATAAAAAATAACATAAAATTTGCCTTTTGCAATCTAACTAAACTTAGTTCAACAAAACAACAGATAGCCTATAGATAGATCACATAATTAAAAGGAAGTAATAACCCTCACAAACCAAAATTATTGCTAGGAATTTTCCTAGAATGAGCTTCATTTATTTGATGAATGAACTTTCATAATACATGAAGAAACATTCATAATACATGAAGTAATATTTATAACACATGAAGTAACATTCATAATAATGTCGATAAAAATTAAAACTGAAATATTTACCAACTTAAAAAAATGCAACAAAATAATTAACGAGTAAGCCTTTTGTGTTCTTTCTCACTCAGTGGCCAATAAGTTCTATATACAACAGGTAAATAAATTAATGCTGAGAAAGATAAGCAAAGCAATAATCTAATTTGTAACAAACAAAATAATTCATAGTTTTTAATATAAACACTACTGGCTACATGGGGAAAAATATGATTGATAATCATGTTTTTTCTCGCCTTCAGTGCCTATGTTTTTGAATTATAGTAATGACTTACCCTAGCAGCAATTAAGATAGATTAAGGAAAGGAAAAATAACATTTACTCACCTAAAAATCACCAAACCAAACCACGTTTTAAGAACTTCGGATTTCGGCTGGCGAAATGGCGATTTGGCGAAGTTGTTTGAAAACCACCTGCCAAATTAGGTTGCTATATTTACAACAAACACAGAAAAGAGCGTTGTCGAAATCGCCAAATTGCTAGTCACATTTGGCATTCTTACGCACACTTGGCGTTTAGACAATCTTTTATATTCAATTTTTTTTTTCATTCTGAAATTTGAAATAAAATGTTTTATTGCAAACACTTTTAAAATGAATATGAACCGTTTTCAAAATGAAAATGTTCAAACAAGTATACTTACGAAATGTTCAAAGAAATGTAAGCATTACACTATAGAATTGACAAATTATTTAATTTTGTCACAGATTTGCTAAATTATTTAATTTTATCACAGATTCGCCAAGTTTTGTAATTTTTTCATATAAACGGGGTAGTTGTTGACCAATGCGGGGAGTCAATTTATATCATATAGTCTTAGGTTATTTTAAATCATAAAATATCCTAAATTAATCGTTTTAATTGAGCTTAATAAACACAATCATTTCCACAAACAAGGGACTACCCAGGGAGAAAATTGGGATGCTGATCCCTAGGACATGATACCGAAGGAATTCCCTAGGATGAACATCCCTGGGATGTCCCTCCCTAGGACCTCCTTTTGGCTCCCTCCCTAGGACCTCCTTTTGGCTCCCTCCCTAGGACTGCCCCACAGTGTCATTGGGAGTCCCGGGGAGGAATGGGGACTTCCTAGGGACTTCCTTGGGAGGATGTGTGCTATATGGGGAGTTGCTAGTGGAGTACCATGTATGTACCTCATTTTCCCATAATATTTTTAAGTACAGTTTTCAAAAGTGTTTTGCATTTATGATATTTTTTATTGTTCCAAAATTTCACAAGATATTTTATTCAATATACGAAATAGTTTTTAATATATATACAGTAGTAAAAAAATACTTTCTGAAAATCTCGCAACCTTAGATTTTTTATTTCATTTTCAGTTTGATTCCCTTGAAACCCCACTTGTCGAATTAATTACGTTCCAAAACGTATAGAAGTGTAACAAAAAAAAACGAACTTTTTGACTGAATGCACTACTTTCATTACTTTATATCACATACAAGGTAACTGAAAGTGAAAAATCATTTCATAATAATTACATTATCTTCAACAACGTCTATCTATTTTTAACAGTGTAGTTACAAATAATCTCTTCCATACTTTTCGTTCCCACGGGACGTTTTCCTCATAGTGGTACCACACACCGAAATCCATTCTTGAAAAAAAGAAAGGAAAATCCACCTCTATCGAACCAAATTGATTTTCTGTGTAACTCCCTCACTTCGGACCTTAGATTGTCTAAGAACCACCACTTTTTAAGTCGACTTCAAAACGTCAAATAGCTTTTTTTTTTCTTTTTTATTTTACACCCTTACTCCATCCTTCCACGCAAACAGTTTGCCCTAGAGACTCTTTCCTTGATATTTTTTTATATATATTTTATTTCCCACTACTTTTAGGGATCAGAGTGAAAGGTGGGTGGTATATAATAAGAGGATTATGGGTATTATTTCTTCTTTTTGGTGGGGAGGGTAGATGTCTAAAATGTGAACTGGAGAAACGATTTCTGCCGCTGAAACAAAAGGGGAAGTTTTGTACGGGTATTAAACATTGCAGCTGAGAAATTTCTCTGGTGAAGTAGAGGGATAAATTTATATAACTTTCATTCTTAACTTATTCTAGACTGTGTTGTGTGTGTGTTTCGTTTTTTAAGAATTTATTGCATGGGGCTTTGAACAGTACAATCGTGGAGGCAGCCATGTAAGGGGAAAAATTCTGCAACTTTATTTTTATTTTTAAGGGTATGGTTCGGTATTTTATACGTTTAACATTTATCTTTTGTACTATGAGGTATAGACTGATCGAAAATCAATTCCTGAGCCATAAAGTACACACAACGTAAAACCTATGAGTGAACTTAAGATATAAATGCAACACATTTAGTGCAAGAGTTTTTAAGATATTCAAGATCATAATATTTTCGGCAAAACTTAGATAAAAAGTGATAATTCGTGATGTTTTAAAAAAATTTACAGAAAAGAGTGCTATTTTTTTTTTTTTTTTTTTTTTTTTTTTAAAAAAAAAGGTCATTTCCCGATTTCATCAGTTCAGTGCTCAACATCAGTGTTTTTTCTAACACATACCGTTACAATCTACAATTAATACTTACTATAATACTTACTATAACAGCTAGAAGTCAATACAGACTGTAAGCAAAAGAGATAACGTTTCCTTTTGCACCAACAGACTATAAGGACGTATTGAAATTTCGTTTATTGGTTCGAATGGGTAAAAGCAATACCGTTTTAGTAAGTTTAAATATGAAATCTAGTATAATAGGGACACACGTTACCAATTGATACAAGTATGATATCAATATTAATGTTTCGATAGCAAATATTTTGATATCGATACTACATATGATAGGGGACTAATATCGATACCCGAGGTCCTTTTTTTTTTTAAAAATACATAAATGAAACTTTTATTTATTATAATCAATATGATAATAACAAGGAATGTGATGATATTAAAAAAAAAAAAAAAAAAAAAAAAAAAAACGAATAACCCACGCTGTAGGTGTTATTAGTATGTTGTTTTGTTGTAGTTGTTATTTAATTATTATTATTTTTTTCTGTTTTTTCTGAACGCGATTTTTTGTATTTTTAATTTGTCAAAATAGAAATATAATTTTATATTTGAATTTACAAAAACTCTGTATAGCTAAAATATATCGATCATATTTTTATTCAATGTTAATGGTTTATTTGTATAATCATATTGTTTTAAAATGATTAAATGGCAAAAAATTCGAAATGATTTAAAAACAATTCCGCATATTTTCTAATTTTCATGTTTCCTTTTGGGAGAAATATTCTTTCAAAAATATACATAAATACAACTTGTAATATATTATTGAGTTCATTGAAGTAGTTACTCTTTTTATGCCCTAAGACATAGTGTTTATGGCTAGAGCTAGATTTACTTTCATGAGGATATTACCTATATCCGTTGTTTTTTTTAAATTGGTGCATTAATAAATCTAATTATAATTTGTTTGCCTATTTAAAGAAAGAAGACGAGTTTGGTATTGACCCTTATTCATCATTGTTTCCAATGAAATAAAAAATAATCTTCATAGAAATCTATATCCATTGTATTCTCCATTAAAATCACTCTTCCTTTTAAAAGAAAATATTTCCAATTTTTTTTTCACATTTTCTTTACAAAATATTTTCTTTTTAAAAAATTGCTTTTGCATTAAAAAAAGAACCAGTTTCGCATTCTATGCGGGCGCGTAAAAAACTGCACAGGCCCACAAAAGAAACCCAAGGAATGCTAGAACTACATTTGCAAATTCCTCTACTCAAACTAAAAGGGAATAAATTTAGAAGAAAAAGCACAGCGCCCCCATTAGTCCTGATTGCGAAATACGATCTTCCTGGCTCTTTTTCCACTTTCTATCTCTTAGATCATAGTCTACAAAAGAAAATAGGAGATGCCAGCGCCACTAGTGCCAGTGTGGGGAAGTGCTAGTCATAGGGGAATAGAAAAGAGATTTTATCTCTTAGGTGAATCTTCTAGAAGGTATATTATCTCGAATTCCGTCTGTGACATGTAAAAGGAATCGGTATAATGGTTTGTTTTGAAAAGGAAATGTATTTGAATGTGTATCAGATATGAAACCTTGTGACTAGATGAAGGTTTAAAAAAGCAGCGGATTATTTTAAAATTTATATTCAAAATTTTGAATTGAAAATAAAAAATTCCTTTTTAATTGAACAGATGCAATATCAAATGAATGAAAGAAGTAGGACATGAGAAATAAGACGCTAAAAATTCAGAAATACATTTTCCGAAGTAATACGTAAGTAAATGCTTGTGTGTCTGACATAAAAATTATATAAATAAGATTTGATTTTCATATCAATAACTGTATAAAATTCACTGACGTAACAACTAAAGAGTTTGAATGAAATTCAAAAAGACCGAAAAAGGATTTTGAAATTCAAACACATATGAATGAACATAACACTGAATTGAAATAATTTTTAAAAATATCTTAAACATAAATTTGCTTCCATAGATGATGTAATATCCAAATAATCGATATTTTTTCTTAAAAATTCAAAAGGACGAAGATATATAAACAACATTATTCCTTTATCAATATCGTTGATATTTATTTATACATTTTGGTGAATCGTTGGAAAAAATATGATCAATAGTCCTAAAGTTCAATCCCCTTCAAACATGAATCCCATCAACAGTCCAATCAACAGTCAGTGATTGGTTGAAAGAGATCCTCTATAATTCAAATCCAAGTAGTATTTAAGCACTAATGTTATAAATTATGAGCACTTTTCTTTTTTAAATATGAATCTATTGTAGAGAAGTACATAAACTACGTCACGCGCAGAGGGAGAAGGAGGGAGGGTGAGTCATTAATTTATTAACCTACCAAATTCACTTTTGTGGGTCAACGTTTATACATTTTTATTTATTTATTTATTTATTTATTTATTTATTTATTTATTTATTTATTTATTTATTTATTTATTTATTTATTTATTTATTTATTTATTTATTTATTTATTTTTATTTTTTTTTCAATTTAAAATTAAAAAAAAAAAAAAAAAATAGTTTCTATCAATTTAATAGATCATTTGACCATGATACACAAAACAAAAAAGTTGGTACTAAGTTGCAGTAAGTTGAATTTTTCTTATATCAACTAATTCCAAAAATTACAAACTAACGAAGAGGTGGGGTAAAATTAATTAAACTAAATTTTAGGAGGGGATGTGGCAGTAACGTGATGTAATCTTAGGGAGGAGGATTCGATTAAGTGTCACTTAGCGTGACACAAGGGTAAGCAGGGGTATCAAAAAGGTCACAATTTTGCGTGACTCAGTTTATATACGTTCCCCTACATTAAATTACGATTTTTTTAACCATTCCAATTTTTCCTATATGCCAAAAGTTTACCGAGCTTACCATAACCACATCATACACATAAGCCTCTTGAAATAAAGGATCTATGGCCCAATTGGAATTACTCATAGACACTGCCCCATAATAGATAATCTATCGAACCTCATCCAATACCAGAAGATGAAAAATGTAGTGTACGTCCCAAGGACACTATCTAATATATCCCTGTATCCCGAAATCATCCCCTCTTGAAAAACTACAAAACCGTTGCCACCTATGTGTAGGTAATTCTACCCTATATCAGGTGTCGTCTAAAGGAGAGACTGGAGGGGGAAGAGCAAGGCTAGTATGAAACATTCTATGCAGTCTCATACTGTCCCACTTCTTCGCTATCCAGGACAAATTCCAAGAATTACTACTGGATATCAACTAATATATTTTCTCATATTACTATTGAAGAGCATCCGAACAAAAACCGAAAAGTTATTTTAACAAAAGCATTTTTGTTGTTTTTTTCCAATTTTTTTTTACTTTTGACAAATATATCACTGGGAATTCCAAACGCTCCTGCATGTAACTCTCAAAATTTGGAAAAGAAAAATATATATTATTTTAAGGGTATCTGGAACTCAACATTTAACGAATTCTCAATTTGTCCTTGTTATTGTAAGTATAATAAAAAAAATTCTAAATAAAATGACAAAAATTTTGATTTTACGTTTAGTAGAACTTGAAATATTTTTATTTTTTTTGTAGTTGTTACATGACAACTGTATCTTGGACTGTTATCTTGAAATTGAAACTTTTTCTCAGTGATGGCTTTTTGTCCCTTTTTCGATTTTAAATGGATACAACTTAAAAAACTAGCTAGTAAAAAATACTAGTTATAAATACTAGCACTAATATATAAAAAACTATAATATATAAACTACTCGTTATAAATATATGAAACTTTCCACAAATATTTTTTATATTTCTTTCTTT
This sequence comes from Linyphia triangularis, assembly GCA_963978545.1. Taxonomy (NCBI): domain Eukaryota; kingdom Metazoa; phylum Arthropoda; class Arachnida; order Araneae; family Linyphiidae; genus Linyphia; species Linyphia triangularis. The sequence goes on from OZ021730.1 coordinate 37,574,759, forward strand.
AATTCGTCTTCAGGAATTGTGTATTTTGATTTAAAACTTAGCATACACAATTTACACAATACCTTCTTTTGAATTTTTCTAAATATTTTATTGAAAAATCATGAAGACAATTTATGATATGAATCATTTGAAGTAATTTAATTGAAAAATGAAGTGATTTCTTACAAAATAATTAAAAATATCTCAAATTTAGGAAATGTCAAATTGTTGAAGTTTTGTAGTTTATATATAAATATATAATTTGAAAATTTAAAATAGTTTTTTTGAATTTCAAAGCATAATAAAATACTACATACGCAATTTCCGAAAATAATTATAAAAATAAAGGTTTTAGAATTTTGTGTCCTAGATCTCCTTAATCTAATTAGGGAAATTAGACAACACATGTTTTAAATTTTAAAAAAAATTGACCAATTTTGTTTGGCCAGGGTTTTGTTATGACACTGCACTCCTCAATTGTTTAAGTTACAAACACACGTATGTAGTATATGGATACATCATAAAACGATGTCATAAATGAAACAAACCGATTTGAATAATCATGGTTCTAAAAGATTTTCCAAGTTTATTAGTTGACTGAAAACTTTTCAAAATTTTACTTTTTCAGATTTCACGCACTATAAACATGTGCACATAGGTATATGCAAACGCAATTGTAAACAAATATATTTATAGGAAAGCCAAAAATAAATGGATGGTTAAAAGATTTCTGCGACACTACATAATTAAATGCACCTCCAGCAAAATTACTAAACTATTTTTAAAAAACTTTTTGGTACTGCCTGGTATTCATTTGAAAATGCATTGTCAAAAAAACATTCGTAAATTTATACTTTTACCTTATTTTGATAAAATCCATGAAAATGTTTTTGTTTTTTTCCGAGCGGAGTGGTTGTAGAAAAAGAGGTTTATATATATATATATATATATATAATACGACGTTTCCGATTGATAAGTGATGTTTCTTTATCGAATTTATTGAAAGTAGTTGTAAACAGCTTGCAAAATGCCCAGTTGTAGGTTTTTAGGTCAAGGTAAAATAAAGCAATATGTAAGGTCTTTTTAAGAAATTTTCACCAAAAGAAATCTGATTGATAAGATGTTCTGGTTGCACCCCTGGTTAAACATCAAGCGATAGCAGATAAACTTTTGGTTGTTAGGTATCCCTAATAAAAAAAAGGATGATCCCAATGCCTCAACAAATAATCCACAAACATTTTCTAATAAAAGATATTGAATTCTCAAACCAAATGAGGGAAAAAAAAAGAATATGAAGTAACCAGTATGACAAGGTTAGTTTCCTCCTCCCTTCTTAAAGTAGCGAATTAGTTACATATCCTCTGGTGTGTGAAAACGAAAATTATGAGACCTGTTTTTTCTTATGCCATCCATCCTTGGTTACGGATTACCCCCTGAATCGATATAACCCTATATCGATCTAATAAGTTTTGGGGTAAAAGAAAAATTCCTCTGATGAATTGGAAGGCTCTTCGCATCGCAGCGATATGCCCCCTCATAAGGGCTTTATCTTCTTCTTATTTAATCTTTTTATTATTTCTCCTGTGTATCCCTCGCAGGTATTATGTGAGTATGGTATATTTGATCTATAGTGTGTAGTTATGGAAGGACTAGCAGAAAATGTAGTATAGTGTTTTCTTTTCCGACAGGTGGTTTATCAACAGAGTATGGGTAGTCTATAGGGTATTTAGAGGAGTATTGTTTGAGAATGAAAGAATGTGTAATTATTTTTTATGATAGTATATTGTATGATGGCAGAATTAAATCTAAGATGATTTGATTTTTTAACATATAAATGTATATAAGCGTATCTTTTTAAAATAATTTTTTTTTTTAAACAAATATAATTTCCTTGTATAAACAATCAAGAATCGTGAAAGGAATGTGTACATTAACTTTTTTGTTTTGTCAACGTATTTTATAAAAGTTGAAATTTTATAAATGTAAAAATTTTTTATGAAAAGTCTCAGAAGGTAAATGTCTCTGGAGTGGGGAATTTCTTACAAATTATCATTTATCAATAATGTATATCTTTTGATAAAAAGTTGTTTAATGCGAATATTCATGATAGTTTGGTATTTCATACTTGTTTGAGAAAATTATGGTTTCCAACACGATTTAATCCATATTTTTGTGAAGATAGTTTGTTTTTTTACGTTTTCAATGCACTACATCATGGAATAAAACTGCATTGACCTAAAGCGTTTCAATACAAACTATGTATCAAAAATAAATTCAATTGAATATGAAATATTCTAGGCCATTTTCTGGTAACTGATAAGGACAGTATTAATTGCATGAAGGGTAACTTTAAAGCGAAACTTTCTCTTCCTTACATCAAACGGCACAGATCTTTTGCACAGTAGTCAAAATTACTTTTTGGCAAACCTGAAGTCAATACCGAAAAATTTAAAAGAATAACAACAGATGTCCCACTGTATGACAACCTTTTCTTTCCTTTACACGCTACTACCATCAGACCATGAAAAACCGGGCTATCAAATGCCTCTCGGAAGAATCTCATGTTACAATTCATTAATATCTCTGATTAATAACCGCCATATAAAAAAGGTTTGTCCAAAACCATTGAATACACTGCAACATCGCGTGATTCAACGCTCGGAACTGAAACCGCCATGCATGGTCTAACAGCCGCGTGCCAATCATCCCTTCTATGATTTTTATTATAACCACTTTTATTTCCATCGCAAAAACCGAGAGTTGATTTGGAATTGGAGGGGTGTATACAGTTACTCATTATTATGTTCGATTTTATGGTGAATCATTTGAAAGATGCGTGATCTGCAAGATAGTTTAGAATTGTGTCATCAATACAATTGTCACTTGCTCTGGACGCTGCAATTGTCAATTGTGTCGGACAAATGTACTGCTTATTAGTAACTTCAGCGCTTTCTTGTTAGATCTGTATAAATGAATTTCCCCGTTGTTTGGTGTATGTATAGGTAATTAAATAAATTTGCTTTATATTTTCCTTCAACCAGCCTTGAGGTTAACACATGGCAGCTTAATCTAATACATATTGCAGGATTTCATAATTACCACCAGTGACATATCATCCAACCCCAAGAAAAGAACAATTGGCGGTAGTAATTGTAAATTTTCATGTAGTAAATCTTATTTACCTTAGGTAAACACTTTTCAAAACTATCCCACCAATTCTAACCACCTAAATATTACATATTACTCGATATTTAAGCCACAGAAATCAGTAATTTTTTTCATTCCCATAATCTCTACATTTCAGCTGGCTGAACAAATCACATGCGTATGATTCCAATCGACTCTAGAGTTGGCGAAAAATTAAATAACTCTATTTCTTAATTAATCAATCTAGGTACACAGTAGCTCTCCCGGCAAGTTATCACTGCCAGACATATTTTACTGTAAGCAACTCAGCAGTATTTTAACCTCTCATATCTGCGCATTGCAGTATACCTGAGAGCTGATTTTTTATTTTGTTTTTACTTGTAGCTGTTAGACACAAAGTTTCAAGTCTCCAATTATATTGGTAATTGGATATATTGGAAATTATGGAAATGGTATATTGGAAATTAATTTAGAAAACTGCTGAAAACGACATATTTTGAGATTCACCCATTCACTCACTTATCATCAAATTACTAAGGTACTTCTATGAACTATGAAATCTGGTATGCTTGAAAGGTTTAACATGTATACAAGGGAAATAATCTAAAAATCGAGATTTTCCCCTCCGAATCCCCTTGAAGGAGCAATGCACGAAAAATTTGAATGTCAATTCTAATATATTTCTATTAGGACTAGAGTTATAAAACTTAAAATACTAGTAACTATAAGCATATATAAATAGAGGAGAAACTCGCCACACACCGCAAAGCCTCTAAAATCAAGAAAAAATAATTAAAAAAAAAGGTTTTTACTTCTTATACTTTCAGTCATTGGCGATAAATATCTCAAGGACTGTGGTTCTGTGAATTGAACTTTCTTAGAACAATCTGAGGTAATTTCCCGTTAATTGGACAACGTGGAAAAAAATTAACTTTCTTAATTTTAATACCAAATAATAAATTAAATTAAATGGATAAAGCAGTCGACTAATCACATAGCGCGTGTAGTTAGCCACTAACAAAACAAAAAGTTCATAAACTCTCTCCTCTCTCTCTCTCATATCTGACGATACACAGGGAATCCGAAATCTATATATTAGCAATCCGGTGGGCGGTATTAGGCAAAATTAGCTGTTGAATTCTTAGATTTTGGCGACATTTTTTTTCTTTTTTTTTTCTTCCTTTATTTTTCTTTTCTTTTTCTGGCTGGCTGGCAATCCACGCACTTTTCCGGAAGCTGAGACCTAACTGCCTGCCTTCAAGATATCTTGACGTTATTTCACTAGATTTTTTTTTGGGGGGGAAGGGGGTAGTGGGAGTTACGTCAAGAAGTTGAATTGAAGACTTTCGTGCCTCAGTAACCGGTACTATTGCTACTGTGACTATGGAAATGCTACAATGACCATGGACTGGACTTCCTGCTGGATATCTTCAGCGGAACAAAGAGAGCCCACTTGGAAATGTACTGATTTTTTTTCCATAAACTATGTGAGTCCTATTATATTATAATATAATTTTACATTTGTCTTATGGTTTTCAACTTTCTGTCAAGAATACAGCCCTCTAAAAACTAGGTCCATTTGATTCAGTCACGCTGTATTTTATGTTAGTAAAGAAATTTCATTTTAAATCATTGCATGCATTGAACCGAATATGTCATGCTAATTTATAACTTTTTAGACTTAAATAAAAACATTTAGTCGGTAAATTTCAGATGACATTACTAAACAATATACGCGCTGCTATATCAACGACTTTGATATTTTCCGATGCTTCAACTAACAACGATATAAGTGTTAGTTCATGTGTTTCAGCTCAGCGTCTATTAGGGTAATCGACTTAATAAATGCACAAAATCCCTCTAGTGCTTCATTTCATCCTTACATATCTCAATAAACAAAATAAGCATTCCGGACGGTTCAAATCCAGTCCGAAAATACCCTCTAGCCATCATTACGTTGAGAACTATCTTTCACGGCTTTTCAGCAAGAGATGACAGTCATTACTTGAGGGTTAATGCTTTTTTTCTCCCTTCCTCGATACCATTAGCTAGGTGGGCGTCGTGGCACGAACTTGAGATGCAGTGGATATTTAATTCCGATAGTCATTCTGGATAGTGACTATCAAGTAGGAGGAAATGGGTGCCTAATTGAGCGAGACGGTCAGAGCTGCTGCAGTGTGTTTGCTTTCTGGAGTAATTCTGTTTATAGTGGTTTGAATGACGATCGTTGGTTGATGTTTGTAGGATGTCGATGTCAGGTTTTAGGTATGGATTATGGTGATAGATATTAAACATTTCGGCATGTTCTTTGTGAATACTGTTCCTTTTGAAGGATTGCGAAGTCTTAACCTTAAAGAAGGCTGCAAATTTCGTTAAGTCATACAATACCAGCTCAAATATTTTATGGAATTTAGAGAAATAGTACTTATAATAATATCCAGGGCAGTTGAAAAAAATTGGATCAAAGTGTTTTTTTTTTTTTTAATTGATTCCCAGTGAGTTATATATAAAACTAACAGCCACAACTGACATAACTTGTAAAATATTGAACATCCTTTTTTTTTTTTTTTTTTCTTCTTTTTTTTTCCAGCTAATTTCTTTGCCACCAAATTACCTGTTTTTCGAAACGGTGGCAATTTGGCGAGGCTATTACCAATTAAGTTTGCCAGATTGACATCTGTCCCGAAAATTAGAGAATGTTTGGCCTTAACACAAAAGTCATAAACAGTTTGAGAAACATTCATCATGCGTTACAGAGGTAAGTTCAAAATATTCAGTACATCAGATCATGAAAAAAGTGGTGTCCGAAAATTTTGGGGCACCCTCCCCCTTCCAATTTCATCGAGTGTATTCCCGAGTCTCGCCCCAGTAGTAAAAGTGAAAAGTTGGCGCCTATGAGTAAAAGGGTTCAGCCCATCTTAAATTAGGAATTTAGAATGCCTTCTGCTCTCTCGAAAACATTAACATTTAGTTTTTACCGACGATAATAGACCTAAGCCCACGATTTCTCAATTAGCATATTAATGGTTTTAGTCTGTTCAAAACTTTTCGCTTAGGCATGCCTTTGAGATGACATTCTTTAAGTGTTCTGTAGAATTTCAGAATTGTATACAGCTATTAAAAATGAAACATTTTTATGTATGAACTTTTTTTGCGTTAATTTTTTTAATTAGTTAATTAAAATTCATATGACTAAAATAGGACATAATTAGAACGGATCTAATGAACTTGTAATTAACCTAGCGACATGATTTTTATTGGAAATAAATAGTAATATATGTGGTCCCAAACAAAACTTTGAAATTAGCTTTAATATTTATTTAATTTTACATTTTTAGATAAAAATGTGTAAGAATACATAGTTTTAACAGAAAATTAATATTCGGAAGTATTTAAAAATGTGTTTACAAAAATACTAACTGAATATCCGTGCTTCGCTACGAAATTTACCATGTGCAATTTTTTTAGCTAGCTGCGTGGCCCCGCGTTGCGGAGATCGCCGATTGGTGTATAGGTCCCAGCTTGGGGCTTTTCGCTCACAGGAAGGTTAATTGCTACGCAAGACCAAGCTCTCTTCACTCGCTGAAAAGTTCATGATAAGCACAAGCTTATTTCAGTCGTTGAAAGGTACGTTGCTATGCAAGCATAAGCTCACTTCTCTCACTAAAAATTAATTGCTGCGTAAACATAAGCTCGCTTCTCTCTCTAAAAATTAATTGCTACGTAAGCATAAGCTCGCTTCTCTCACTAAAAATTAATTGCTGCGTAAACCCTTAATATTAGGAACCCCTTCCATGTCGAGAAACAAAAAAAAATCCCCGTTACTACAATATTACACCAACCTTTTGAGAATATTTTAACACGTGTTTGTAAAAAGTAAAATTAGATGGCCAAAACTACTAATGTTGAAATTTTCAGAGCTTTAGGCCTATTTGAAGTCGCTTTTTTGTGAAAAAATTAATTAAAAAAAAATAAATTAGGATTATTTTTGTCAAAACTCCAATTAGAACGCCATAACTACTTATGTTGAAAATTTAAGAGTTCTATCCCATTTTAACTACCTTTCTATAGATCCACAGACAGACAGCTTGTTACTTTCAATTACCCATATGCGTACATAGGGTAATCAAAGTATAGTATTCGGTACATTTTTTTTTTTTTTTTTTTTGCATTCCTCCACGGTTTGGAACATCCTGATTTCAAAAGAGTGATCTAGAAAAAATGTATGTCTGCGTGTGTGTCTGTGACTCCCGAACAAATTGACCTACGATATTCAAATTTGGTGTACGTATTGGTGAGGACAAAAGGACCTACCATTAAGGTTTTCGTCAAAATCGAGTTTGTGCATAAGGTAGCTGCCGTTGAAAAAGTCATGTTTTTCAGTAATCGCTAAATAACGGCGCAAACGATTTTATTCAAAATCACGTGGTAATGCCCCTTAAATTGTTCTAAACGTATATCTCCAAAATCATCATTTTGGAGGGGTTATTATTATTATTATAATTTTTTATAAAACACCCATACAAGAATTATCTCAAAAAATATCGCCAAACTGGACACTTTTGCTAAATGAATGATGAAAATATAAAAACGGTAAAAATCCACGTCAGTATTATAGTGTAATTGAAAGTTATGCGATGTTCCACACCCCTAGTTTTATTAATATAGAAAAATTATATTTTGCTTGGCCCCGTGTTCATATTATTACAAATCGGCATACTGAATATACCACGTATACTGAAGTTATGTCTATTAGAGTAATATCATATTTAACAATAAAACATAATTATTTAAAAAAAAAAAAAAAAACAAGGTTAAAGTTTACTACACTAATTAATATATTCAAATAGGTTTACAAAACTCACTGTAATTTAATAAGTATTATGAGTTATAGAAAGCAAATGGTATCATTTTAAAGATGATGAATTAAAGAAGGTTTTTAAATTTAAAAAAATGCATACTCATTCCAATTTCACGATTCCCAACGTATACCTTAACTTAACCCTAGAGAACAACACATTCGTCTATTTTAATTAACCATTCATCTATTAAAACTAAAAATTCCTCTATTATAGCTAACCATTCCTCTATTATAACTAACCATTCATCTAATATTGCCGCATTTTGGTTATTTATACATGTGGCATTATAGCCGAGAGGTAGCGCATGAGGCTGGTGATCGATAGGTCGGTGGTTCGAATACCACCGGCACCCACTTTACTAAAATTTAATTTCTATTTATTTCTTGTTCCAGAAGAACCTTCTAGAACGTTCTATCATTTCCGGTACGACTTGTTTCCGGATGGATGTATTAGTGCTTCTATGCAAATCCAACTTTACTTGTTTCCGGTGAATGTTCTGGAACATTCGATCTGGCTTTATAAAAGAGTCACTCGAGTTGAGTGGGGCAGAGGATAGTTTCTTCGGTTACTGAACGTTGCTCTAGAATTCTTTCTAATAAATACTTACGAGACATAGCACCAACGTTGTATTTCTTGTGTACAGTTCGTTATACGTGACAGTTTGGTGGAGGCGCCGGGTACCGATCGTGGAGGAAGAAAGTGGCCGCAAAAGCCGTCGACTACAAGGACTGCCTCCGGAGTACGGGCGTTACATTCCCCCTCCAAGGAAAAATCGTAAAATTACTATGCCAGACGGATCGACCGAAACTAAACCTGAAATTGGTTCCCGGCTGTATCAGCAAATAAGACAGCCCTCCAGTTTCGCTGGTGAAGCTGGTCAAGATCCTACAAAATGGCTGAAAGAATACGAACGGGTTGCGAAATTTAATAGGTGGGACGACATGGAGTGCCTTGCTAATGCATACTTCTTTCTTGATGGCACATCAAAGCAATGGTTTGAAAATAATGAGGATGAATTATGTTCGTGGGAAAAATTCCAAGAAGGACTAAAACAAGCATTTGGAGACACTAGGCATCACGTCCAACAAGCAGAAGCCCTACTTAAATGCCGAGCACAGAAACAGGGCGAGAGCACACAATCTTACATCCAGAATGTACTAGCACTATGTCATCAAGTAAATTCCAGAATGGAAGAGAAAGAAAAGGTTTCTCATTTGATGAAAGGAGTTGCCGAAGAAGTTTACGCAGCCTTATTAGCTAAGGATATAGCTACAGCCGATGACTTTATTAAACAGTGTCAGCATATCGAAGACCAACACAAGAAGAGAGTTGCTCAACGAAAATACCAACGACTCCCAAATGTAGTCTCTATGGCCCCAATTGATGAAAACGCTGATTTAGCATCTATGATACGACAAATAGTTCAAGAGGAAGTTCAGAAACTAACACGTAACCTGCAAGACCAACAACCCCAGTATCAGTCTTTAGAAAATGTCATTCGCGAAGAAGTAGAGAGTGTCTTGGCTTCGGTTTCAAGGACTCCGCAGCCCTCTACATGGAACCAGAAAAGACAGTACGCGTATCAACCAAATAATGTTAGAAGACCTGAAAGGACAATAGAACCCGCTACCAGAAAAACTGATCTATGGCGAACGGAAGACAACAGGCCAGTTTGCTTCCACTGTGGACGTCCAGGACACGTCGTCCGCTACCAGAACTTCCTCGCCGCTCACAAACAGAGGACGATCACCAACACGTCGCTTTAGATCACCTTCGCCGTATAGAACCTCAAGTCGATCTCCTAGTCGACGCGTCGAGGAAAACTAGGTGATGCGAGCTTCTGTGGAGGTGAAGCCGCTATTATGCGAAACCCTCCGACTGCCGCTAAGATGTCCGGGAATCATTTGGAAATCATAGTCGACAATACGCCAGTGACGGCACTTGTGGATTCTGGGGCCTCTTTTTCTGTCATATCTGAAAAATATCGCCGAAAACTTAGAAAAGTGCAATTGCCAACCACACGGCGAGTACTTCTTAAAGTAGCCAATGACTCTTATGTACAGCCGACTGGACGATGCATACTTCGCCTCGATATTAACGGTAGAGTGCAACCCTTTGAGTTCATTGTTATGCCGCAATGCAGCCATGATATAATCCTAGGTTGGGATTTCTTAGAAGCCTCTCAAGCAGTTATTGACTGTGGTCGTTCTGAACTGGTTCTTGAAGACGCCGTTCAAGAGACACTGGCGAACGAAGATTCCTGGCATTTATACGCTTTAGAAGATTATGTGGTACCTGGACGTTCTATTAAACGAGCTATGGTTCATGGTGCCCCAGCTAACGCGTCTCTTGACGTCATTGTAGAAGGTAAGAAAGACCTGGTTTTGAGCAAGGAAATAGCGATTCCTTCAACTATCATCACCCTTGACAACGGACGTGGAGAACTTTGGCTAGCAAACGGACATCACAAAGCTCGATCTATTCCCAAGGGAATGTGCATAGCTTCTGCTGAGCAACTGGGAAAAGGCAAACTAAACACGATTGCCGAGGCAGTGGCGCCCGTCAAATTGAGTAAAAGAACCGAATTGCTACCGATGGTCTGTGAACAGATGATAGATCCTGGTTTGAACCCCGAACAACATGGTGATCTGCTAAATTTGCTTCAAAAATATGGTAGCTCGTTTGACCAGAAGAAATTCGGAGCAAGCAAAGTCAACGTCAAACATCGAATTGTAACTGGAGAACACGAGCCGCTTCACCAAAGACCCTACAGAGTGTCGCCAACAGAACGCCGTCTCATACAGAACGAAGTTGAGAAGATGATGAACAGAGGAATCATTCAGCCTTCGGAAAGCCCATGGTCGTCCCCGGTCGTCTTGGTGAAAAAGAAAGACGGAAGTTGGCGTTTCTGCGTCGATTACCGCCGCCTCAATAAAATAACCAAGAAAGATGTCTACCCATTACCTCGAATTGATGACACGTTAGACTGTCTAAAAGGGGCTCATTTCTTCTCATCAATGGATTTGTACTCCGGCTATTGGCAGATTGAGGTAGACGATAGGGACCGTGAAAAGACGGCATTCGTCACCGGCGAAGGTCTGTACGAGTTCAGAGTCATGCCGTTTGGATTATGTAACGCGCCAGCGACCTTCGAACGGATGATGGATAATCTATTGCGTCACTTGAAGTGGTCAATCTGCCTATGCTACTTAGACGACATAGTAGTGTTTTCAGATACATTCGAGAGCCATCTAGACCGGTTAAATGTTGTCCTTCAGTGCATTCAAGACGCAGGTCTAATTCTTAATCCCAAGAAATGTCACTTTGGCGCAACACAAATCAAGATCTTAGGCCATCTCGTATCAAGCGAAGGAGTTAGACCCGATCCTGAAAAACTAACAGCCGTAAATAACTTTCCTGTGCCCAAGAACACTCACGATGTAAAAAGCTTTCTAGGATTATGTTCTTATTATCGACGATTTATCAAAGATTTCTGTCATCAGGCCCAACCCCTGCAAGCATTACTAAAAGGCGATGTTAAATTTACATGGACCAAAAGTCAAGAAGAATCTTTCTGCAAATTGAAGAAAGCTTTGACTTCAAATCCTGTTTTAGGTTTGTTCGATGAGAATTCACCTGCGGAGCTGCATACCGACGCTAGCGGTTACGGAATTGGAGCTGTACTGGTCCAAATACAAAAGGGGGAGGAGAAAGTTATAGCTTACGCTTCAAGGACTCTTTCAAAGGCCGAAAGGAACTACTCTACTACGGAAAGAGAATGTCTTGCTGCTGTCTGGGCCATAAATAAATTCCGTCCTTATTTGTTTGGTAAGCCTTTTACTATTGTCACGGATCATCACTCTCTATGCTGGCTGACTGGGCTAAAAGATCCTTCTGGTAGACTTGCGAGATGGGCTCTTCGGCTTCAGGAATACGATATCTCAATCGTTTATGCTTCCTCCCACTTTTGTAAAGATGCTGATAGTTTGTCAAGAAACCCAATTGCCGAAGTTACTACGACGTTGGAAGCGGATCATTCCATCACCTCCCTGACTACAATAGCAGAAGAACAAAGGAACGACGAGGATTTAGTCAAAATAATTCGTGCCTATGGAACAACAGAACCACTTAAAAGGGGATACGAACTCATTAAAGGTGTACTTTGTAAAAAGAATTTCGATCCTACCGGAAAGAAATGGTTACCAGTTATCCCAAGGCAATTAAGATTGGAAATTTTAAATCACTTCCATGACGCACCAACAGCAGGACACTTGGGCTTCGCTAAAACCTATGACAGAATACGGAAGCGATTCTATTGGCCAGGGTTGTACCGGAATGTTCGACGATACATCATGCACTGCCGAGAATGCCAGAGAAGAAAGCCAATTCCTATGAGACCCCCAGGTCAGCTAAGACCCATTCCTCCCACCACGGAACCTTACCACCGCATTGGAATAGACCTTTTGGGGAGATTTCCTAAATCAGTTCAAGGAAATAAATGGATTATAGTCTGCACTGATTACTTAACTAGGTATGCAGTTACACGAGCTCTTCCAACCGCAGAAGCACCTGAAGTTGCAAAATTTATAGTCGAAGAAATACTTCTAAAACATGGCGCCCCGAGAGTTATAATAACGGATCGCGGACAAGTATTTCAATCGAAACTTGTCCAAGAGATCAATCGTCTGTGCAGTATTACCCATAGAATGACGACAGCGTATCATCCACAGACTAATGGACTTACTGAACGTTTTAATAAAACATTGACTGACATGCTCTCGATGTATGTGGACGTTGAACATAAGAAGTGGGACGAGATACTACCCTTTGTAACATTTGCCTACAATACGGCTAAACAAGAAACAACCGGCTTCACACCTTTCTATCTCCTACACGGCCGAGAAGCTGAAACCACACTTGACACGATGTTCCCTTACTGCGACGACGACCAAGGAGGTGATTATGTTATTCGATTGCTAACGCAAGCCGAAGAATCCAGGCAGCTGGCCAGACTTCGAACATCGGAGGCTCAAGAAAAGGATCGGCAAAGATACGATTCAAAGCACAGGCCAGTGCACTATGAATCAGGAGATCTCGTGTGGGTTTATACACCGGTACGTAAAGTGGGCTTGTCGGAAAAACTTCTCAAGAAGTACTTCGGTCCGTACCAGGTGAATCGAAGGTTGTCAGATGTCACCTACGAGGTACAAGATTTCGATCCAACGTCAAGAAGACGCAAACCAATCGACACCGTGCATGTCCTTCGAATGAAGCCTTATCACGATCCCGAGACTCAAGATGAATTCTTAAGAAACCATCCTACTGACTTTGAAGAGGACCATGTTCACCGCGGAAGAGATGAGGATACTTTCACTGACGAAATACCAGCCGCATACACTGGACCGATGACGAGAGCTCGGAAAAGACAAATTATAGATTACCGTAACAGCGGGACGCTGTTCTCTTAAGAAGGGAGCAATGCCGCATTTTGGTTATTTATACATGTGGCATTATAGCCGAGAGGTAGCGCATGAGGCTGGTGATCGATAGGTCGGTGGTTCGAATACCACCGGCACCCACTTTACTAAAATTTAATTTCTATTTATTTCTTGTTCCAGAAGAACCTTCTAGAACGTTCTATCATTTCCGGTACGACTTGTTTCCGGATGGATGTATTAGTGCTTCTATGCAAATTCAACTTTACTTGTTTCCGGTGAATGTTCTGGAACATTCGATCTGGCTTTATAAAAGAGTCACTCGAGTTGAGTGGGGCAGAGGATAGTTTCTTCGGTTACTGAACGTTGCTCTAGAATTCTTTCTAATAAATACTTACGAGACATAGCACCAACGTTGTATTTCTTGTGTACAGTTCGTTATACGTGACAATATTAATATACTTCCAGTTCAGCGGATTACAGATGTTCCCATAGCACAAACTCCTTCACACTCACCAAAAAGTTAATTTTTGCACATTTCTATTTAATAATTAAAATGTTATTACGCTTCTATTAAGATTCATTAATTTGTTTGAAATAAATAAAGGAAATAAAATATATATATATATATATATATATATATATATATATATATATATATATATATATATATATATATATATATATATATATATATATATATAATTTTTTATTCATAGTCTATGAGTCGAATGATTAGTTACAGAGTACCACTGATTTTAAGTTTAGATTTAAAATATACGGTACATGTGGACGCTATTCAGAATTAAGTGTTTTCCTATTTTTATTTTAAAAAGTATTTCGGGAAATACCGACAATTGACGCTGTTAAGGGGAGTTGATGCCCAAAAATTTATAAATAATCGATTTTGATTTTATTATTTTTATCAAAATTTAAATTCTCCCCTTTAAAAGTATACCTCACTTGTAATGAGTTCCTCAAATAGAAGTATTTTCAATAATTTTTTTGAATACAAAATCGGTAACTACTGGTGAAAGTGAAGTTTCCTTTAAAATGCGTTTTTCTCAAAACTAGATTTTTCATTATTCATATACCTTTTTCTCTGAAACTGCGCAAGCTATCTTCATGAAATGTTTACCACATATTTATTTTATATGTCCGTATATACTGAAGTGAGATTTTGTTGTTATTTTAAAAATAGTGTTTGTTTTGGCTTTTTTCTCCAAACAAAAACTTGTGATTTTTAACAAATTTGAGTGACTTTCACGAAAATTCATTTATAAAAAAAAAAGTAAATGAATCACAATCAAAAGCAATCTTCAGTAGAATAACAAGTTTCTGCTAAATGCACTGAAAAAAAATTAGGCTTCTAAGTCAAATACTTTCTGAGAAAAAGGTATATGAAAAATGCCAAATTAACTTTACCGGTATAAAAGGTACCAACTCCCCTTTAATTCTTTCTCTTCAGTAGTATATATAATTCCCGGTCAAGTATACTTAACATATATCAAGTATCCTAGCAACAAATATAATCCCGATTCTTGATTAGTATATTTGGTACAGATTTATTAGTTTATATAGCTTGAAGCTCCAATTAGTTCAGTTTGACAAGGTAATATTATAGTTCAAAATCATTTCTTCCGGCGATTCAACGCCATGCCAAACATTGCGTGCGTATAAAAGAGATAGCAGTATTTAATACATAATTTCCTCAGTATTGCACGCCAAGTTCACTTCAGGATTTATATCCTTACAGCAAAATGTCAACCGTTATCCCTATAAACATATAAATAATTCAATATATGGCAGTTATAAGAACAATTTAGAGATCCTATATCACACAGGGCTACGGGTATGTTAGTACTTCCTACAGGATCCATTGTTTACCAAATTAGTATCTACTAAAAGTGATGTAATGCAACTGGTGCACTTCTGCTTAATTGGCATTCCCGAGCAGATGGCACAGTGATAAATTTATTATGCAATTCCATCTGCTGTGCTATTGTGATTGTGATCTGTTTGCGAATACGCAATTTATACGGGGATGTCGTGTTCGACTGCATTGTTCATCTTGTCAGAGTACGGTCCCAGTTCGTGATTTTCTCTTTTCATGACTGAATATTTTAGGGTTTTTTATTAGTTTAAAACGTTTTTTGGTAGGCACATATTAAAAGGGGAAAAAATATTGTTATTTATAGATTGAAACGACAACATAGCAATTGGATTTATCAATACTGAGCACGCTTACTTTCGTAATTACATTGCACATAACATCCACCATATTCAAAAATTGGTCTTAAGAAAGTTAGGGACAGTGTATATATTTCAAATGCTGTTTACTAGTTTAAAATCTCTTAGACTGTTTTTAAATGGAATAAAAATTTCGTTTTTATCGTTATCGGAAATTCCAATTACCAACAGTGTGATTATTGATTTGAGGTATTTGAGCGGCAAAACTGACCATTTCACAATTTGATTTTTGTTGTTTCTACCCCGTTTTGTCAAAGCCATTCATACCAGTAGGGAACAAATTTAGTTTTTCAAATGGCCAACTGGTCTCATTTAATACAAAATTCCGTCTTTGGACCTTTGAAACGATATGTATGATCACCAGGTAAATTATTTTCAAGGGGGAAGGGAAATGGGGAGGGGGGGGGGGGGCTGGGTTGTAGTACTAAAAAAAAAAATTGTACCTGTACGGAAGCTTCCTGATCGTGGTGGTAACCCCAATTGTAGTTGAGATTTTTTAATTATAAAATCCAAATTCGCAATATTTTACATAATTTACCATACAAA
Organism: Linyphia triangularis; assembly: GCA_963978545.1. Lineage (NCBI taxonomy): Eukaryota > Metazoa > Arthropoda > Arachnida > Araneae > Linyphiidae > Linyphia > Linyphia triangularis. Next base: position 37,590,978 of record OZ021730.1, read on the forward strand.
AGGAAGCTAAATACTCTTAATTTAGGTATTAATTTTCACACTAACTTGTACCACAATACATGCATAACAATTTTTGAATTTTTATTAATTATTTTTAATGGTAGCAGTATGGCGTACAAACTCTCGAAAAAGTACTGGTATGCTGTACCGGCCTGCGTGCCCTCTTATGTGGTGCAAGCCAGTGGGTTTTATTTATTTAATTTATTTATTTAATTATTTATTTTAATTTATTTTTTTAACCTTGATCGACTAACCTTTATTCACTAAGTATTTCATTAAATTTTTGTTTAATTTAGTATTTTAAAACCTATAATATACTTCTATTGTACTATTTTCAATTCTATTTCCAGTTACTCGTACGACTTTTCTCCACATAATATTATTATTTCAAAATCCAGAAAGGTACAAGAGCACCTCCTTAGTCACACCCAAGTTGATATGACTCATGAAATGTGTTAATAAAAATGAAGGAATGTAATTCGGTTATATATTGAGTATTTGTAATTTGTTTTCAAAAATATCTCGTATCTGTTTATAGTATTAAACATTTTTTTTTTTTTTTTTTTAATAAATTTGAGCACCACTTTTTCTGAAGATTTTGTTATATTTTTAGTATAGTTGAATATGTTTTGGTTGATTGAAGGTTTAATATGTAAAACAGTTTGGGCATTGAAATTCAGTTTAAAAAATTTTGTTTTTCATGTCAGTAAAAGGTATCAGAGCGTAATTTATTATTCTACCCTCATGATTCTTAGTTAAATATAGTTAGAAAAATAATTATTAGATTTAAAATGGTCAATATTAAAACAATGCACATTTCTTTTCTTTTTTTAATTTTTACAGTGTCATTGCCAAACAAGTCCCAAACCCTTATCACAATTTGTGACACCGTGATACTGGCTTCCTATAGAATTACTAGGGAAAAATCTTTCAGTTAAAATCTTAAACACTTCCCGTTTGGAACTTCAAGTTTAAATTTGAAATAATTATTCAAATTGATAAGAATTAACTGATATTAACGTAACATGTCAGTGTCATTTGTATTTTAGGTTGGATGAGATGAAAATTGATTTTCAATCGCAACTTCCGGAACACCAGTGAAAGAAGTTTTGGTGAGGGAGAAGGGGAAGGGTGGGGGGGGGGGATTCATTTAAATTTAGAAATGGTAATTTCAAAATTACCTAATATTGGATTTGGTTAAAAATACCGACTTCAAACAAATAGAGGGACATAGCCTCTGAATAAATTTTTGATAAGACTGTACAGTGCATTTGCTGATTAAGTCATTTTATCCTGTACTAGCAATTACGTTTCTAAATTATACCATTTTTAATAAATATTTTACATGCGATAATTTACATATCTAAATATTTCATCTAATTAGAAATAGCTAGTCAAATCGAGTTTCGTTTCTCCCGCTATTATCTCCAGAAAAAAAATTATATATTCTAAAAATAACTAACTAGTTATTTTTCTAAAAAAATAACCATTAATTTAAACTTATTTAATGTTGTTTTACTTCAACTCTTTTTTTTTTAGCACTGGCACCACCAAACTGTTTTATCATACCACAGATATGTATCAGGTGGTACCATATCTATTCAGCTACTTCATATTCAAATTGCACAGATATTACAATATCCAAGTAAATATTTTCCCCTTATCTAATTCAACAGAAAAACAAACACTACAAAAAAGATTCCAATCTCCTACGTTGTCTGGAATCCATTCCCAAATTAAATCGAATGCACTTCAAAAGCACCACTTTAAAATAAAACAAAACAAGTCAGTATTTTTCCAATTTTTATTCAAAAAGAGCAAATTCGCGTGTTAAAGTGACATTTATAACCTTTCTACACAGAATTACTCATTAAAAACAAATTTCAAAAACACTTCACTCAGACATAGCAACCTGAATTTTAATGCCCTGCATTACCCCTTTCCTTTAATGGTTTGGTTACCGATTAAAACAAGAATGGTGTCCTAGCATCCCTTAACCACGCAGTGTTTGCGTGATTAACATAGAAGTGCTACATTGTTGTAATGTCTAGACGAAAATATCGATGGATAAGTTTTCCTGAATAACAGTAAAAACCGTTTTTCGATGAGTTATGCAAATAATGATGAATAGCTAGCATTTTGAAAGTCAATCGATAAAAATTACTGGATTTTGAAGAAAAAATAAACTATACCATATCCATAATGCTGTTAAAAAATAGGTTTAAAAATATTTAAATGCTAATTCTGGAATAACTTTAGCATTACTTTAGTGAAAAACTAATCAAATTGAAAGAATCGGAATTTAAATTTTCATAACTGTGTTAAAAAATAGTCAACGTTTTTCTTGCATGTATGAGCATTATATGTATAATGAAACATTTGAAAATACTTATAACAATTATTTTTTCCATTGCAAAGGGGAACTATGCATTATAAATGTGGTACACAAAATCTATACATACAGAAAAAAGTAATTCCCGAAATTTAATTTTTTCTATATTTTGTTGGTTTGTTGTTTTCAAATTATCTGGCGCCGTCAGCAACACGAGGGCTGTAATGCGCCGAACATTCCTCATTAGACATGCCAACATACATTTACAAACACCCATGCCAACACGGGACTCTAACCCGAAACCTCGCGGTCTAGAAGCTAGCACGCTAACCACTATACCGTTTGGTCAGCTTTCTATATTTTGTAAAAATAATGACGGTAGTTATGCAAATGATTTCCTTGCATAATGTAAAAGTAGCATAAACATGTCAATCTAAATGCATCGTTAGCGTCAAACATGCATAACAGTGACATTACCGAAACCATGCAAAAACTTAACTGAAGACCTCATTTTTTGTTTTGGTAAAGACACATTGAAGCTTCTTTTTGGTGACAGTTTCGATAATACCCTAGAACCAAATATCTTAACTATATTATTATTTGTTATTATAATTATTGTTTGTTCGTTCATACTGAATTCTTTTACAGAAGACTCACGAGTGTAGTCGTTTGTTTTTAGAGTGTTCATTTTGTATTAATATATTATAACCAGAAACTTTATTAAATTCAAAGATCTATCCGGGTCAAAGGGTAGCCAGCAAGGTGGGTCCTCGCAGCTAATACGATGGTAAAATGACCTTTCACTTATTTAAATATAAATTCGTTCAACCGATTACAGTATTGTCCCTTGACAGTATTATCACCTTAAAGAGTATACTCCTAAAAGACAGCTTGTAGGTATAAGACTTACCTGTAAACTTATACTTACAATCCTTTTGCAAAGCTCGATTGAAAAACATTTACCCTAGACATTAAATCCTTGGAAAAAGCTGTCAAGGATTCATCTACGAAATTATCAAGTACTAAAATAAGGTCACTTGCATTTTACCCTCCTCATGGCAGGTGTACGGGTTACATGTATAACTTCCTTTTCATTTTATAATTTATTTTTTTTTAATTTTCTGCAGAGAGATGCAACTTTGGTTGGGAGAGGTTGACAAGGTAAAATAAGTAAAAAACTCACCGATTTTTTTAAACTAAATTAAGCTTATAAAAGTTAATACTTTTAACTCTGAGTTTCTTGAACTCTTATTCATTCCAGGATACTAACGATTGTTTTCGCAAGTATTATTTCGCAAGTTAATATTTATCATGAAGTTTTGATTAAAATTGAAGATTCGTAATTGTATATATTTATGTTGAAGGGTGTAAAAATCAGACCCTGTTTTTAGTTTTGCATGGTATTTTAAGTAAAATATTTGCACAAAAAAAAATGTTATTTGAAGCATTGCGACAAAAAGTTTTTTTTTTTTTTTTTTTTTTTTTTTTCAGAAACGGTAATTAAGTTTGAATTCAATATATATAATAACAAAAAAGACAAACAAAAGATAATAAATCTTTTAACCCTAAATGATTAAAAAATTGACGCAAATAATATCAAACTGACATTCCACATTACAGCTTAGTAGAAACTGGAAGAAAAATAAACTATAAATCCATAAATCAAAGTTGCAACATTTTTTTATTGTGTATTTACCATACATACGATTTGAAAGCCGATTACTGAAGAACATATTAATTGCTTTTTTAGGATAATATATCATTGAGTGACTCAAGTTAATACGCCGTATTTGTAACTGAAAAAATTTCGCCAGCTTTTGTGTTTCTAAACCATTTTTTTTTTTTTTTTTCTAGAAAAAAAAAAGGGGGGGAATTGAATTAGATTTATGTGTTTTGACAAAGATAAGAATCCCTAAATTATTATCACTAATCAGTAGGGTTTCTTTCGTCATTTATCATTTTTATAACTTCTTTTTATCTGGTTGAGTTAATAAAACATGTGCTGTGAAATAGTTTCGAAACTAATTTAATTATTTATCAGTTTTTAGATATATCTAATGAATTCATCGTTCGAGTTATGTCTGTTCAACGAATAAATTGTAACCCATGTGTTTCCTGTGGAAAATTATTCAATATATGATTGTTTTTGTTTAAAAGTATTATTACTTTATATTTAATTATATTATGTGCTCAATATTTAAACACATGCAGATGGTAAAACAACCAAATTAGAATTTTTTTTACAAAACACACCTGTTTTCTTTTCACTAATGCATCTTGAGATATTTCAAGTATTCGGTTGAAGCTGAAAAAGACATCAAAATATGATATTTTTTAAAGGGAAGTTTTCGAAATTATCCTCAGGTGCTCAGGAACATTCATTATGAAAAAAACTTTCCAGCAAAAATTATACGTTTCAACCACTTTTTTAGTGTCATAAAGTTTTATGTATAATAAAATAATGTGATATTTTGATCAACCCTTTTCTAATTGTATTTCCTTGCCAAGTTATGAATTTTTCAAGTTTTATTTGTACATAGATATGATGCAAGGATACACTGGCGCTTTCCACTGAACACCTTAACAAGCCTATTTATTTAAGAAAATGAGTATTTTCTTGAAACGTATGCTCGTTTTAAAGCATCTCATTTGCTCATCGGCTTCAGAAGCGGCATTTTTCAACATAATTTCTACTTAAAAGTAATACTTTCTAAACAAGTTATTAATTTTAATCATTGCAAGTAGTATTAGTGTAACACAGCCCTATCAAACGATTTTAAACTTATACGTTATAGCTTCTATTCAACGACAAACTAACGGGGCATTTCCTACTAGTGTTGAAAAAAATTAAAAAATAGCTGCACATACGTTTTCAAAAAATTTTAGAAAATGTTGCAACGGCTCAATGAAGAAATTAGATTCACAAATAAGTATAATTGTAAATAAAAACTTATTGGAAATAAGAACTCTTTGATAACAAGAAAAAATTATTAGTTTGAAGTTCAAAAGAAAATTTTATCTTTGCTGAGTCAGTAATTAACAGTATCATAACAATTTATAGTGTTTACATTTAGCATGCTGTTCTGCACATATTTGACAGAAATATACACGATGATGTCACAACGCCATTTCATTTTAATCGGCAACTTATTAATTTTACTTGAATTCGAAAATTAGAAATCCTTTAAAAGAGCCTCTAAAATTGGTAATCAACTTTAGATTGATTGTAAAATCATAAATAATGTAATCCATAAAAACAAAGTTTTTAATCAAAATTCTTTATATTCATTGCAATTTTTTCTATTCATTAACACAGCGACGTTTCTGTTACCTTCTATTTCAGCAAAATATGCGGAAAACAAATTTTCAAAATGTATTCATTAAAAATGAATATGAATTTATTCACTCAAATTCAAATACATTTTATTTATTCTGAATAAAACAAATTTATTATCTATTTATTAAAACAATTTTGGCAACAGGAAAGAAATTCTTTCAATGATCGATCAAATGTTATTTCAGCGCGATTGGATTTGCGGCAAGTTGGTTTATTAGTTATCCTTAAAAGTGACCTTTTAGTGACAGTGGCAGCCTTCAAAATTTGATAGAATGCATTGCCATCGACATCGAACCTATCTGTCAAGTGTCAGCCCGATTTGATGACGGCTAGTGGTATAGACAAACATACCCACAAACATGCACACAAAATCGAAGTTAACATAAAAGATTTAAAAAACAATACTCAGAATATTATGGTGCATTAATTTAAATGTTACTACAAATTATTTTTTTTAAAACATTCTTACTGCGTAACAAATTGACATTGGCAAATCTTAAATGCTCAAAAAACACTTAAAAAATAATAAATATGAATTTTAGAGTTATCAATACAAAACGATAAGAATTGAGAATAAAAATTAAAGCACTGTCACTGATGACGTAAATAACTCAGTAGAAAGAATATTAAAAAAATAATAAAAAAATTGGAACTTCCCCAAAACATCTGCGCGTTCAGCTGGCTTAATTTTTTACTCCCTTTCTCTATTTCCAGACGATATGGAAATGCGAGATCGGAAGAGATATGGAACTCACTTTCCCCTTTTTTTTTTTCTTTTTTTTTTTTTTGGCAACGGCTTCGTTTCCTTGTTTTTCATGCATTCGAATGAAATGTACCATTCAAACTATGGCACTTTAACATAAACTTAATGTCACGTTTTTGCACTTACAACATTTATCAACATAAACTGGATTAAAATGGGTAATTTATAAAAAAAAAAAAATTCTCCCGGGATATGTTTGCTGAATAACGTGTGGTGATTCATCTATTAATTTAATTGAAGTTATTGCATAGAACAATTTTCTGTGAGATGTTATCGTTTGAGATTTTTTTGTATATGAAAAAAAAAAAAAGATTTGAAACTAAAAAAAAAAGTATTAGTGGAAGAGCTATTATATTTTGTTGCGATTTGAGTGGTATTTTGTCGCATTTATTTACAAAAAAAAAAAAAAAAAAAAAAAAAAAAATAGTAGTAGTTGAGCAATTTTGTGGAAGTAATAATTAAAAAAAAATCCAATAAGAAGAAGTATAAAACGCAGTGAAAACTTATGTAAAGTTTTTTGTCTATTAGCATTTTCATTTAATAATTATCATTCTACTCTATATATTGCAACAATCTTGCTTATTTAACTAGTCATCTAATCAATAACTTGTTTGTATTATTTTCAATTATCTTTCTCTTTTTAACCACATTAATACAAGCTAACTAGAATCTAAATTTTAATTGTGGGAACGTCAGTTCTAATACATAGAAGTAAATAAAATAACATTATAAAAATAAATTTTAAATACTCATTTTGTATTGACAGGATAAAATACATTTTGTTTTGAAAACAATAGGCTATTTTTTTTTTTTTTTATTAAAAATAAATTAGAAAACGTAATTGTTTTCTAGAATAATCAAATAAATATATTTCAGTTTTATAATAATATAGTAAACGTAATTGTGTTTTTGAATAATATCAATTAAACATAACAAAATTGTCATGCAATCGTCTTGCTATTGAATTTACCATTTGTTATAGGTAATTAAGAATTAATTTTTTTAATGAATTCTCAAATGCTACTCATTATGCAATATAGGGATTTTGTTTTAAGGTATTTAAGATATCCGACCAAGATAGTAATACTTTTTTAAACAAGCATTGAAATTTCGTAATACTTTGGCATTTTTAGATTCATTAATTAGTTTTTCTTACCAAGATTTAAAATATTAAAAAATAGAAATTTTAATGTATTTACCCAAATTGGGTAAATCATAATTTTGATTCTTTAAAAAGCTTAAAGCTTCTTTAAAATATTTAAATAACATTTTAAAATATCAGGTTTTTCGTATTAAATTTTTTCAAAGAACATATCGTTTCAGTTGACACTCTCAAAGTAAAAAAAAAAAAAAAAAAAAAACCGGTCTAATTCCTATTGAATTGAATGTTCTTAAACAGTTGTAACTTCGTTTCTATTTAATATAGATTCCAAATTGCCAATTTATAGAGCCTTATTATAGAAGAATAAGGCTCTGTATGCATTTTAAGTGAAACTCCTGTTAGCAACGTGCCGATCAAACAGTATATTGGTAAGCGTGCTAGCCTCAAGACCACGAGGTTGGGGGTTCGAGTCACGTGTAAGGCATGTGTGTTTGTAAATGTATATTGGCTTGTCAAATGTAGAATGTTTCGGCGCATTATAGCCCTCGTGTTGCTGACGGCGCAAGATAATCTGAAAACAACCAACCATGTTTGCAACGTACTTGAAAATCTTATGTAAATAGGCAAAGTATTATAAAATATTCCTACATCCATTTATTATTGACCACAAATAATCACCACTTATTTTTGTAAAGTAATTCAGATAATTTTATTTCAGTTAGTGTATTCTTTTATGGTCACTTTATTTTGTTTTCCTAAGAAACTAAAGCAAATTGTATACCAAAATCTGTGATCGGGCACTTGAGAAACCAGATGATTTGGATGAAGTTCTTCAGTATGAAATCGTGAGACACTTGGTCGCTTTCTACCTTTCGGGAGTACTTGCACTTTCCAATAATGATGCACATGACTGTAGTGTAATTCTTATTTATTTTTTTATACATAGAAGAAAAATGATTTGTGTTTTAATACATATGGGTGTAATACATATATATTTATAATATAAAGGAAAACAATAATAATAACAACAAAATAAAAATAATAAAAAAAGAAAAACAAATGAAAAGTATAGAAATCAGGAAATTGATAAAGCAATTGTTTTAATATGTCCTATTGTCTTTCTGTATATATCCTAGCCTGTCAAATCTTGACATAGTTATGCTTTTCTCTTGTGCACTTAAGTTGCGATTATTATTAGTCAATATATCATTTTATACCAATCCCATCCAAGGAGCAGCATATTGGGCTTCCCTCTAATTTCATATATATATATATATATATATATATATATATATATAAAACAAATTTTGAAAATTTATAATAACTCTATTAAATAATAAATTTGTCCCCAGTGTAGTTATTTGTTCATAGCAGTGCCAACTGCCTATGCTGTGGACTAAACAACTTTTCGATAACACACTCATCCTGTAGAAATATTATAATCTTTTCCACTAATGGCATAGGAAAAGCTCTTTTACCCCCACACAGTCATTAGATCTTGGGGCAGTTATCGAGCTTGTTGACCCCTTCCACACCCTCTTTCCACACTGCTTAACCCCTGGAGATTATATTCAGTTAACAACAAGTAAATGAACTGGAGATGAAGACTTCCAAAGGATTAAAGATTTAAGTAGCTCCATTTAATAACTACTTTTTTTAAAAAAATATAAACCAGGTAGGGGTAATATATATATTTTTTTTCATTTATTTATTTATTTATTTAATTATTTATTTATATCATGAATCCTTTTAAAGATGTTGAGATCTGCGTTTTGTTTCAACTGAATGTTTTTATACTCTAGTTTTGGCAGATTTTGAAAACAAGAATATACGTAAATAAGTATCCTAGTAAAGATTCTACAGTATTGATAAAGCACAAATCCCCTTTCCGGTATAGTACTTGTTTACTGTGTAGCAGATCCTTTTTCTTAGGTAAACATTCATAGAAAAATTGGCGTAGTTTAGCCCTTTTGTTCCCCTCGCGCCCAATACATTTGAAATACAACCAACCAACCTAGTAAGTAAAATTTAAGCCAATTATTTTTTATCTACAATAGTAACAGTGAAGGATTTCCATATAGTCTGATATTAAGACATCTGCATTTCTTTTCCAAGTAAAAAATACCTAAACACCTTATTTAAGGTGCATTCTCTTAGTTATTTTCATACTATTCAACTTGAAAAAAAAAAAAAAAAAAAAACTTAATGGACATGTTGACTTATTTTAAATGTAGCATTTTTAAATATTTTTTTGTGATCCCCTAAAATTTAAATGTCTGATGTTTATGGGATTTTCAAAAATTGCTATTTTTGTGGAAATAAAACTGTATACAATCTTTAATTTCGTAAATTGAAAAAAGTGCTACAAATGCTAAAAATTATACTATAACATACTGGCCAACATTTCGGGAATTTATCATGGGTGGTTTCTGAATATTTGTTCCCTTACATATTCAAAATAGCTAAGTTGGTTAATCCTCTCACTGTGTGAAACGGTTCATACTAGCCATTTTTGAGCTTTGAAAGAGCTCGTAAAATGGTGCAAAAAATGCTTGTATATTTCACAGCAATGTGGACATCTAACGCCATCTGTTAACCCAGATTTGAATAATTAAACATCGCAATATAAAACCATGAACGGGAAAGAGCAGGTTGCACAGATAAATATACGTCAAAAATGCACCCCCGCGGAAATCGTGGGGTGCGCAGCAAGGGGGTTAAACTGGAGAACAAAACTACGAATTGATCAACAACACTTTTTTTTAAATATATAAGAATTACTTTTAATTAGACGCGATTAAAATCATTTACTCTGCCAAATTTAAAAAAGTTCGAAGAATTTTTTTTACAAAAATAATCTCGAAATTGATTTTTTTAACGGTCTTTAAATCCGACTCCTCTTAAATAGGGATAAACGGAATTTAATAATTATTTTCCCAAATACCAACTAGTTAATCTCAAAAGTTAACTAGGCAAAATTTGTTTGTTAATAAATGAAATTTGAGGAAAATGAGGACATTTGTCCTTATTTATTCATTGAAGCAAGTTCTTTCAGAAAAGAGTATTTAACTTTGAAATGACTTAACCGTTGAAACAGTGAGAGACAGAAAGAAGAGACTAGTTGTATGATGGTTAAACAGTTATGGAATTTTATTTACCTTGGTTTGAAAATTTGATGGATGGTTTTAAATTTGATCGCGGCTGCACTGGTTTACCCATAAGGCTCATTTGCATTTGCAAGGATTTTCCCGTAAAAAAAATGGAGAATATGGGAAATTGAAAACCGGTCTGTATGAAAAAGATATCTCCCAAAACATTTCTAATTAATACCTATGCGCACCTGTATTTTACTACCTGAAATAATATATGTTAGTAATATGATATTTTAATTTTAATTGTAAGTATTAGTAAACGTAAAATAATTTCATATGTCCAATAGAAGGGTAAAAAATTATTATACTTTATTTTAGAAAAGAAAAAAAAACTCCAGTTTCCTTGAATATAAATACATTTTTTCATTTTCTTTTGGATAGGATGCCCAAAAGTTAAATTTTCAGTAAGAAACAAAACTCGTTGCAAAACCAGGTTCTAAAGTCATTTGAAACCATGTTAAACCATAAAACCATTTAGTCTAAAATAAAGTATTGAACAATATTGTCAAACAGAAATTCTACCGTTTGAGGAAAGCATAATGTAATGTAACCAATGAGTTTCATTAATTATTTCGACAACATTAATTCGGATTATCAAATAAAACGAAATTCACATTATCAAATAAAACGAAATAATAACAATACAATTCAACATTTTCAATTAAATGCTATTTAATACAATGTAAAACACATGAATCTCCGCTGTATTTTATCAGATATGTAAAAGTAGTGGCAATAACAATTCAAAATATGTTACCCTAGAAAAATATTACTTAATGAATATAAAATCCTATTCTCTTTAAATATGTTCCTTGAACTCCCGTTAAAAAAGCATTAGCGTTCATTTATTTATTTATTTATTTATTTATTTATTTATTTATTTATTTATTTATTTATTTATTTATTTATTTATTTATTTATTTATTTATTTATTTATTTATTTATTTATTTATTTATTTATTTATTGTAAATGTTTCAAATGAAATTTATATTCAAATGAATTTTTAGCGACTACATGTTTGGAATAAACGTAACAATGCAGTATTATTCTTGTTGATCTCTAAGAAATGTCTAGAATATGTAACAATATTCGTTTTAAAGATCAGCATCCATATTATAGAAAAACGTATTTCTGTGTTTTTAAAATAATACAAAATGCATTTGGTGCGTTTTAGGAACACTAAGCCTTTTTGATGATTCTCGGCTGCTTATTCGACAACTGAATTTCTGATTTCACCTGAGTAAAATTCTTTGTTCCAAATCCAATCCTCTACGCTCCACTAAATACGAATACATAATAAGACCTTTCGTCTTTTTTCTGCCATAAAAAAAAATTTAAAAAAAACAACACAAAAACCCGGTTTCAATTCTTCCATCAAACGCGCTTTTTCGAACTGATCCTCATTCCTACTACGCTTTGCATTTCAATGCTTTTCAGCGGCAAAAAGGGGGGAAAGAGTACAATCAGAAAGATTGAAGGGGCCAGAAAACACTTTCAGGTTCAAAAAGTAGTACCTTTCGATAATAAAAGTAAAAATAACAATGAAAAAAAAGTGGTAGAGATTGTTCGAGAAAAGGTAAAACTTGATAAAAAGCAATGGAAAGGTATGCAAATTTTTGCATCAAGGGGGAACGCCGATAATGAATCAAAATCGCCCCTTCCCCTGAAAGCAAGGATAAAAAGAATCCGAATTTAAATTAGCTTAAAATATTCACTTTCATTTTTTTATAACAGTTTTATTTTTAAAGGCTTTCCTTTAAGAAATCAAGGATAGGAACAGAGTGGAATAGTACAACAGCTTTCAGTAACATTTCCGCCATTTTCAATTGATCATTAACATGGATGTGCTTGGTAGGGGGTGGGGATTGGCCTTGTAAAAGATTTTTTTTTTTTTTTTTCAGAGAACAATTCTTAAAAGTTTTTTGTTATTAATGGATTTTTAAATTCCCAACCCTCTTTTCGGATGCTTTAAAAAAGCTGGAGCAGTTTGTTAATTAGGATTTGATAGCTTGTAAAAAGTTAAGGCAGAAGAATTACTCCTTTTTTTGTAGTTTCGTTTTGGGGGAGGGGTTAAAAAATTCATTTGGTTTGAAGAAAGAAAAGTGTTCTTACATTGTTTTGAGAAATTCTGATACTTAAAAACGAAAATATTTTTCATTAAAACTAGTCGAGCTGCAATACTTTCGACTTTTAATTTTGATTTAATATTTGTCCAGAAAAAGATTCATGATTTTCTTGTTCATGATAAAAGTTCCTTTATTTTCTTTATTCATCATAAAAGTTTCCTTATTTTCTTTATTCATCATAAAAGTTCCCTTATTTTCTTTAATCATCATAAAAGATAAATTGTAGGGATTAGTCTCACTTGTAGCTTATTCTTACAATCGTTTAGCTAAACACAATTGAAAAACATTTACTCTGGACATGAAATCCTTCGAAATAACTATTAACAATTCAAGTACGAAATTATCAGTTCTAAAACAAGTTTACTTTTACCTAAACCATATTGTTCCTCGTACTGAACAATACAAGCTACGTGAAACTTCTTTTTTCACATTCAATAGCATTTTCTAAATTTCTATAAAAACATTCAGCCATGGTTGGGAAGTTGACATGGTGAAATCTGTGGGAACTATATAAAATAGATAAGCAAATATCACCAGTTTCTTAAATTAAATTATAGTTTTAAATTTTAACATGCTTTTAATTTTAGCAAAGTTCAATAATATAGCTGATATATTCGTAATATACTGGCGATTGGTTTTAGACGGGCTGTAAGACTTATCGTAATAAAATTGTATTTGAATTAAATTTTCCAATAATTAAAAAAATAGTAACTTTCATTATTACGTAAATCACGCTCCACTAAAATAAGCTGAGGACAAAACTCACATCATTCATTTTTTTAAAAGTTACCCTTTTTCTTCTATCGTATAATGCATAACGAAGACAGAATTTTGTAAGGTTACCAACTAAATAATAATGTGTATAAACTTGTGTAGAAAAAATAAACTAGTTAGAAAAAAGATTAATATTGATATTTTGTCAAAAACATGAGAATACACATCATAAAAGAAATTTAAATACACCTAACATCATTATATCCATAAACTTGAAATAAAATACTGATTATTCAACCTCACACTTTCTATTTCAAAAATTAATCAGTTACTAATCCACCTAACTTGTGTCCCCGATGTATATAGTTATAGAGAAAATATAATCATATACAGATTTTACACATTTTTCTGAAAGGGACAATGGGCAATTTCCGCATTTTTTTTATTTATTTATTTATTTATTTATTTATTTATTTATTTTTTTATTTTTTTTTATTTTTTTTTTTTTTTATTACTTTTTTTCCATTTTTTTATTCTATAGATTCTAAATGTTTCGAAAAGGCCATAAACACACAAATTTCTGCTCAATGCGCTTTTTCTTTTTTTAAATTTACGATTAAAGTTACCTTGCTAGACGTTGGCGAGAAAAAGATTCACTGGCATTGAATGTGACGTCACGGATTCGCAAATATCTTGGCTTGAAATGCAGGAGTGAAAACCAGATTTGCAAGTTTCTCGCAAATCACGACAACCTGTTCGGAATGTGGCAGTGGTCTACCAACGCCAACTATTTGGCAGAAACCTCAAGATAACCATAGAATCTGTAAGAACCCTTGAGGTCACGGATTTTTCCAATAATTGTTCGGACTGGTTTTGGTTCGTTTCCTAGGCATTTTCTTTTCTTAATATTTAAATAACTAATTTTTTAAAAGAATTTTTGCTTAAATATTTGGAATCGGAAAGAAATTCTTCATAAATATAAACTAATTTCGCTCGTTTTCAAAAAATGAGGGAACTGTCCATTAACTTGCATCAGAAATATTAAAAACATGAAAAATTAAAAACATATTAAAAAAACTCAATGAAATTCAGTTTATGTAACAACTAGAAAAAGGCAACAATAGTTGAAGCAAGAGAAATACAATCCTTCTTTTCTACTAAAGATGACAACAGCATGAAAAAATAATGCCAAACTGCATCACTCTTCATACATCTAACAGCGGTATATCCTTATAAATCTCCTCAGGATACAAAGAAATTGATAAATCTTATACAATGAGCCCCACCAGGGCTGTAGTTTGTCAAGATTCCTTTTAGGCAAAGCATTCAAAATAGTTCATGGATGGAAATAAAGGTGATAGGTCATATTGAGAATAATCCTTTGTTGCAAAGTTATCAAACTTATAACTTTTCTTTTGGGCATGCAGTTTGAGTGCATTTTCTAAGCCAAGCCATTTCGATACATTGACTGTGTTATACAACCCAAAAGGAAAGTGGTATACCTTGTAGAATTTTATAAGGCTGGAAAAAATTATCAGAGTTATGTTTTAATTATCTAATTCTTTTACAAATAATCTGTGATTCATATAATTTCATGAGGGATATTATATAATTCACTTAATTCGATGAGGGACATTGCATAGTCAATAGTCTAGGAAAATTGTACAGTTCACATAATTCCATCAGGAACATTCAGAGATCCATCAAGCTCTACATGGAATTTCCATTTATTTAGCACATTTATGTAAAAAAAGTTATGTGATTCATATAATTTCATGATGGATATTATATAATTCACTTAATTCTACGAGGGACATTGCATAGTAAACGTAATTCCACTAGGAACACTGTACAGTTCACATGATTCCATCAGGAACATTCAGAGATTCATCAAGCTCTACATGAGACTTCCATTTATTTAGCACATTTATGTAAAAAAAGTTCTAAATCGGATATTTTTATTCGTGTGCGACTTTCAATGAATATTTCATACAATTCTTTGAGATAAATGTAAAATTTAACAAAACTGAAGAGTTTAGCAGGATGAACAGGATAATAAAATGCTCTTTCCTTGTTATGTGTTCCTTTCGCTAAATTATATTTAAATATATGAGACTCAAAAACATGTTATTCTCTCAGAAGAAACAATTACGCAAACTCTATACATGTCTCCAATAATCATATATATATATATATATATATATATATATATATATATATATATATATATATATATATATATATATATATATATATATATATATATATATATATATATATATATATATATATATATATATATATATATATATATATATATATATATATATATATATAAATTATCATTAGAAAATACTGATTGCCTATAGAGTCTTTCCAATAATGCTTCCTTCATTGTGTGCAAAGTATTCCAAAGACATGATTGAGGTCACTTTTAGCAGAAACCGTAGATTTCATAAATTTTTTGAACTGTGCTCTTTTTGGGGCTTTTTTTTTTCTATAGCTTGAAGTTGCTTTTTTTTTTAGGATATATTCTCTTTTCAGGTCTGCGTGCAAATGTAATATGCTTTCAAATGAATCGCTAAATGTAAAAAGGGGTTATGATCTTTAAGTTGAATGAAATTTAGCCCGTCATTACATTATATTTTAGCGATTCAAATGGTGATCAAAAATGAAAAAGATATTACAGGAAAATGCAAGCATAAATATTCTAAGCACCAGTAATATTTAAATAATGTTTTATTTAAAAAATATTTTGACGAAGTAATGGTAATGAATTGTCTACGCGAAATATTAACAAAGAAGACAATATTGCGAGTTTGTTTGATCGTGTTCAAGATAAAATACTACTCTGAAATAATTACTTAACGTTGAAAAAAAAAACTTCAATTAAAATGGATCAACCAGAAAAAGTAGTGAAATCTAACGATTTACGCCAAACAATCACGTATTATTTCTTTGATGAACTTCGCATACATTAATTTAGGGAATAGAAATAATCTCTTCTTGTTCAACGGATGCAAAATAGCACACATATATGAAATGAGATTGTTTCGGAAAAACTGTAACCTGCCAAGGATCAATTGCACATCTAAGAAACGATGCAGTAAAAACTATAAAAAAAAAAAAAAAAAGAGTCAAATTTCGGAAAACCGTTTTGTTGGCAGGCCTGGCAAAGGTTTTGGTCACAGCCAAAAGAATCAGAAAAAGAAGAGAAAAATTACGGTAATTTTGATAATCTAATTTACTGATTTAGTCGCGTTCTATTGTTTATTGTTAACAGTTGTAAGTTTTCGTCTTCTCACCTAAGGCAACACGATGACAAAAATATCAGGGTTCTTGTTATCAATAAAAGCTCAGCTGTGAGGGGTCAAAAACTGGTCTCACAATTAATATAGTTTACACTTACAGGTTCGGCGACTTTGACATCAGCGTTCCTAGATGCCAAGTGCGCTTAAAATTTATGATGCATTCTATAAGATAGTTTATAGGTAAAATCTCAGACTTCCATATCATCAAAGCACACAGCATTTAAATAGATTTGTCCATTTTCCAGATCATCACTTAAAAGACAACGAAGAATTTGAATAAGTTTAGAACCTTTCTGATCAAATGGAATTTCAGCCAATTTTATCCCTCCTTTGTTTTTAGTTAACATACGATCTTTTTCAAAGTTGTCATTTCCCATTCACAATTTGTTAAATAATTTATAAAGATATTTTTGCTCCTTTGCATCATCAAAAATCTCCAGTGAGGAATCAAAAGTTTGTACAGGGAATTTTTAAAACTTGCTTTTAAATTTCATTCTCACCACCTTGAACGCAAGTGTCTGCATTACAGTCTAGTCTAGGTAAACAGTTAACGTCCCATAATGTGGCATTGTAGTTTCACTCAATGAAGGCCCGTTTTTTAATATAGTGAACGATATATGGAAACTAAAAATTCTCTTTTAGTTAATGCTTTTGTTGTTTCTCTTGTAGATTTGGGGATTATATAAAAAATTTGGTTCAAGTGTACAACTATCATTTTGCAATGGAATTAAATCAATTTGCAAATCATGGGATTTGCTAATTCAGTGAAGCAGATAGGCCAATTTTGATTAGATTTAGGTAGGATATCTAATTGGGATATTAAATGGGGTATGTCCTTTAATATTAGCAAGTGTCAGGTTCTACACATGGGGAACCAAAATCAAAATGCGTCTTACAATTTACAAGGTATTATGATACTAACGTTGTCAGTGATCTGGGGGGTATTGGTTAGTAAAGATTTTAAGATGGGGAAACAATGTTGGGCGGCTAGTGACAAGGCAAATAGAATGTTAGGTTATATAAAAAAAAGTATTTCATCTAGATCTAGTAATATCATACTACCATTGTATAGAGGTTTGGTTTGGCAGCATCTTGAGTATGCAGTATAGGTTTGGTCATCTTTTTTAAAAAAGGATATTGATTTACTAGAAAAAGTTCAACACATTGCAACAAAAATAATTCAGGGTACTTCGGGAATGGCATATGAGGATAGATTGAAAAATTTAAACATGTATACACTGCAGGAAAGAAGGGCAAGAGGGGATTTGATCCAGTTGTTTAAATTTATTGTACGTGTTGAAGTTAGGGGTTTAGAATTTGTCACTGACAATAGGACATGAGGAAATGGGTGCAAATTGTTCAAATATCAATTTAATAAGGAAGGGCAAAAACTCTATTTTTACAATAGGATAATCAATGATTGGGAAAATTTGCCAGCAAATGTTATAAATTCAGTGAGTGTAAAAAGTTTTAAGAAACAGTTAGATATGCACTGGGGGATCGTCAATGGGCAATAATTGTATTACACTAGCTAGGTAAGTAACTTATATTTTGTGCTTTGTATATATTTATTTTAGGTTATTTAGTTACTATATTTGGTTACTTATATGTGCGTACTGTTGGATTTTGTAACATTTGTCAGCTTGCATTATGTATTGCATTTTTCCACTATGATTGCCATATGCTGTGTCAACTTTGTATGTTGCATTGTAGTATTATTATGTATAATCCTGTAACTAGTGTATATTGTATGCATGATCCTGTAACTATTGTATGCAAATTCTATTTCTATATACGTGTGTATATATTACAAACTCGACCAACCCTGTTGGGCCATGAGCCTGTTGTTGATCTTAAAATTTGTATTTGTATTATTTATATTTGTATTTGTAATGACGTTTGGGCTTTTACAATGACTTAGAGAAATTAATACGATGGAGACTTCATTGGGTTATGAAGTTTACTTTGAGGCAAAATTACAGCTAGTAGAATTAGTCTGCTGTGAAAGATTTTTTCATTTTTATTTAAGGTAGCGCAATGCTCGATCATTGACTGGATTGTTCAAGCTACTGGCACCGAGTAAACGCCAAACTGGCATACCGATAGTGACTTTCCAATCAACTTACCGGCTGACAACCTACACACTGGCAGCGTGTAAAATAAGTCTTTTAAGCAGGTGGGTTGCGATGTCGAAATCCTAGTTACCACGAGGCAACCTATGACAGCTCCACCTAACCGTTGAATTGACCATATTGTACTATCCAATCCATCAAAAGTCAATGATACATCTATAAATGGAACTATTCAAAGCGTCAACAATGTTTTAATTAAAGTTGAGATTGCAAGAACAACAACGTAGTATATTACTCAAATAAATTCAGAAGAATTAAAATAATGTAAGTCTTGGAAGTAATTTATTAATTTTGAGAAAAAAATAATTTTGATATATAAAACAAAATTACTTATATATTTACACGCGTACATTGGATAACTAATGTAATATTTGACCTCACCTAGCCTTACCACCATTCGCAATACATATTTGTTATCTATAACTGCAAACTATCTATAATTCACACTTCGCCTCTTAAAAAGGTCATCCGATAAGATTTTTTGGTATTTCAAGACAAATATTGCGCAATACCCATTTGTCGTCTATAAATTAACACCTAATTCTTAATTCTTCCTTCATGTATGACACATCATACCTCGCCACAACTGGATCTATCGAACCACGTGATAACGGATAACACGTAACCTTTAAATGCGCTATCACCAATAAGCTTCCATCTTATTATTATCCTAAGGCAAATTTGCCGACCAAACGGTATAGTGGTTAGCGTGCTAGCTTCTAGACCGCGAGGTTGCGGGTTCGAGTCCCATGTTAGGCATGGGTGTTTGTAAATGTATGTTGGCTTGTCAAATGACTAATGTTTCAGCGCATTATAGCCCTCGTGTTGCTGACGGCGAAAGATAATCTGAAAACAACCAACCTAAGGCAGATTTACAGGCTTCCAGTTACTGGTATCAGTTGAGATCATCGGTCATGTGCAATCTAGTCCAGAAGGTCTCTGGCTCCAGCAGATAGATCAAACTAGTGCGCAACTCCCATAATCCAACCACCTGCACTTTCCCTTAACCACCGACAGGTAGCGCAATGCTCGATCCTTGACTGGATTGTTCAAGCTACTGGCACCGAGTAAACGCCAAACTGGCATACCGATAGTGACTTTCCAATCAACTTACTGGCTGACAACCTACACACTGGCAGCGTGTAAAATAAGTCTTTTAAGTAGGTGGGTTGCGATGTCGAAATCCTAGTTACCACGAGGCAACCTATGACAGCTCCACCTAACCGTTGAATTGACCATATTATACTATCCAATCCATCAAAAGTCAATGATACATCTATAAATGGAACTATTCAAAGCGTCAACAATGTTTTACAAAGATTGTGATGTACTATGAATTAAACATTTATTCCAACGAAAATAAAGTGATGAAAATACTGAGACAGAAGATTAAAGTACGATTTTTGACAGAATCTGACATGTTCAATGCTAAAAGTATACTTCTTCACTTACGTCATTATTTCTCTGATTGCAGCTGATTCTTTTTGTGGACCCCACCCAAAGCCGAATTCCGAACGGACTTTAATTACCTTATCAGAAGAACAGAGCACGTTTTAGAGAAGAATACCCCTCCCCAGCGATCTCCGATTAGGACTACCAATCATGACGTCACTGATAAGAAAAAGGGAGGACTCAGAACCAGACCTAGAACCCAGGAAAATGTAAACTAGATACAGACTTTATCCTGTAACAATAGTAAATTTGTTGAAAGATATTATATGCATTCATTTTTAATAAATAATAATTGTGTATATATATATATATTATAATTTAATAGTGATTAAGTCAGAGATCACCCAATTTGCGTAATATATCTTTTCACATACAAAGAGCTTAGAACAGTATAAAAGAGCGCTTCGATGACACGCAACAAAAATTATAAAAAAAAAAAAATTATCTGAATAAAGAATTTTAAGTTTTTTCAATTACATTTAGTTTTAAGCGTATTATATTGTTAGTAAGAAGATTGTGGAAGCTCAAACTCACAAGATGGTTTGCAGTTACACAGTACTTAGAAAAATTCCGTACAATGATTTCTTTTCTAAAAATCATAGAATAATGCGGTTATCACAAGAGTGTTTTGTTTACAATTTTTGATAAGTCTGATCCAAAAATTGTTTCTTTGGCTGCTGTTTACTAAATAAGCTTAACTCTTAAGTTTGAAATTTTCGATACGATATTTTACTTATTTATTTGATTTAGAATACTCCGTTTAGATTAAAATAAAAATTTCAATTTATTTTACTGAAACACACGTCACTTATGAGCGAAAGATTTTTGGAAGATCTTCAACACAAATCTCAATATTAGGAAGCATGTTTTAAGTTCCAATTTAAAGCGGGGAGAGACCGAACGAGGACATATTTTACGACGCCGACGTTAGAAAAATACGGGTATTAGTTTAAAATTACAAGAAAACTACTTGGATTCATTATGTCCTGTTTAGCTACAAGTATTGCGAAATCAGTAAAGTAACTCAAAAGTAAGTCACAGTCTACTTTTCTTTTTGAACATCTAAATTTGTATGAGTCCTCCCTTGTTAACAATTTTTATAAATTGGAATAAATTCTATGTTTTCCTTCAAATTGTGTTTAAAAAAATTGTGCCAAATTGTGTATATAAGCCTTAAGAAGCGATAACTAAGAAATAAAACGTTTTTTAGTGCTCTTACTGTCAAATAGTTGTTCCTAGATCATAAGTTTTGCATTTCCATTTGAAGGAAATTGGAACCCATTGGCAACAATTATGGACATTTTACTGATTGCAACCAAAATTCAAAATGGAGGACTTCCACCAGTTAGGCCGATCAAACGGTATAGTGGTTAGCGTGCTAGCTTCTAAACCACGGGGTTGCGAGTTCGAGTTCCGTGTAAGACATGGGTGTTTGTAAATGTATGTTGGTTTGTCAAATGACGAATGTTTCGGTGTATTATAGCCCTCGTGTTGCTGACAGCGCCAGATAATCTGAAAACAACCTACCAACCAAATCAACCAGTTAGATTTTTCTAAACACTTTATATTTTTCAGTGTATTTTTCTGATTCTAAAAAATATTAAAACGCCTTGATCAATGGCGGCTCGTGCACAACAGCCAGTACAGACGGGCTGCACATAAATTTATTAGTTAAAATCTAAAATTATATATTTTACAATTTTCTAAAATGAACATCAAATTTCTACGGTAAATGTAAAAAAATCATCCGATAAATAGCAAACTTGTCGCCTCAATACTCAATTCAAGGAGGAAAAAAAAAAAAAAAAAAAAAA
This sequence comes from Linyphia triangularis, assembly GCA_963978545.1. Lineage (NCBI taxonomy): Eukaryota > Metazoa > Arthropoda > Arachnida > Araneae > Linyphiidae > Linyphia > Linyphia triangularis. The sequence goes on from OZ021730.1 coordinate 37,613,214, forward strand.
GAGAGAAAGAAAAAAACCGCTTACAATCAATCCAAACTGGTGATTTTCCTCCGAACAGCAGCCAAGTGTTCCTGAAACGCGTTTCGGTTGCGACGTTGCCATAGTAACTGCTGGAAAGAAACACGGCCTTTCCCTCCACGTAATGTGTAGCGAGACAGTCAGTTCGCAGTTTTCCTACTTTGGCTGCTCTTGAGAAATCGATAAACTGATAGACTCGTGTGTGAGTGAGTCGTGATATGTGGGTGGGAGAGAAAAGAGCATTACTTAAAATTTTCTCCACTAAACGGAAAAAGTTTCCATGATAAGTTTATACATGTGGTTTCTTGTTACTTTTTAAGTTAATACTAAAACTTATTATTGAACCATTTTGAAGCATGAAGCCCAGTTCTAAGTGAGTTTTAATAAGTTTTGTTTTCCTATTTTCTTTCTTATATTACTTTGTAAATATTGAAAGAAAATTTTGCGTTTGAGTAATTAAGATGAAAGACTTTCCAGTCAGGAATAATTGTGGGAAGCGGGGGAATTAGGTCACTGTTCCGGCTGCACTAACATTTTTGACCACAGGCCGCCACTTCTTTTGTTGGAATTTGCATTCTGTTCTTATCCGAAATGACTGGACGATAAAAATTAAACATTTTAAACAAAAACAAATGTGTTCAAACCTTTGCGCTTTTTTTTTTTTTTTTTTTTTACTATGTATTCATAGATAAAAATTGAAAGCATCTCTCTTACTGGATGTTCCCAGTATACATCCTTTATTGTGGTTATCTAATCACGCCAATACTTATAAATTATTCATGAAGATGAAAGCTTATCTGAGTGTTTGATATTCGTTCCTTTTTACTGGAACTGTTGTATTAGAGTATTGATATCAATGAAAAGGTGTTTTTTTTTTTATATATATAAAATATAGGGACATTGCACAGTATAACTAAGATACAATTTCTGCAATTAGGCAATCAAGCGATGTTTATCAGTTATTTTTGTCATTTTCATACATGCTGATGTAGTTAACTTTTTTATTTTAAAATTGGAACATAAACATTTAAAACAAATACTTTAAATTGGACTTAAAATAACTTAAATTAAATGTTTAGAAAAAAACTAACTTTTGTGATTTTGAGTGTGTTGTATGTACAAATTGTTATGTTGATTATCATCAGTAGATCTGAAATTTGACAGGTGAACTCCAGAAGGTTGTTGACCTACAACGAATTGTTCTAGCACTTGATGCAAATTAAAGAACTACTTATTGCAGTTGATAAGTGTTTATAATGATATGAAGGAAGTCGTGATAGAGGGGCTAGACTAGGGTTAAAGTCATTGTACACTTACACTCACTCCCATGTGTTACTTACATGTACATTCAAAATATTAATTTTTATGTCTTTTGATCAACTTATTGTACATAAATACCAATTTTGAAATGTGCGTAAAATATTACAAAGGTAATTTAAATAGTTTGTTAAATTCTTGTTTATAGCTAGCTCCTATTGTTGACGTTAAAATCTCTGGTTTTAACGATTTATTTTTTGTACCCAGAAGCGTTAGCTTTTGTTTATTTTATGTAAACTTCTTTTTTTTTTTTTCTTTTTTTTTTTTGTGCTGTCCCGTCCGTCCCTCACTGTAACTTTTCATGCCAATTAGATTTTTATATTTTAAGATGATCGCCCTTCGGGCCCATTTATGACCAGTGGCATAGTGCCTCCGGGTTGTAACCACTATAAAACATTATTAAAATAAAGTAAGTGTTAAATTCTTTTTCATGTTTTATAATTAAAAATCCTTCTAAAATTTGTAATAAATAGAATAAATTTTGTAACGATTTGTGCTTAATTTAAGCACTGAATATACAGAGTGTCCAGCGAATTACTCTGATTTTAATATTAAGTAACTCAAAAATAAAGATTGATTGAAGAATGAAACTAAAAGTATAGTTATTTTTAAAGCTGTAAAAATCTGAAACAGGAGTTTCAAAATTACGTAACCAACAGATGGCGCTGTAGTTACAAAATTCGAGGAATATGTTATAAATTTGTCATCTGAAATCAGTCGATACAATCACACCAGCTTCCTTTCACTTGTAAACAGTCCGAAGACTGATTTCTAAGAGCTTCAAAGCAATCTTTATTCACAAGAACTACAGCGTACAGCACCACCTGTTGGCAACATTTGTGACTAATTTTGAAAATTTAGTATCAGATTTTTACAACTTTCATAATAACTATACTTTTTTTTTCATTATTCTATCGACCTTTGTTTTTGAATTATTTAATTTTAAAATCAGGAAACCCCTCCCTGTACAGTGAATTGAACAGAAATGTGTATCAACACTAGATTATCAACTACAATAACACTTTATCAACTAATCATAAATCGACTTCAGGAAGATTAACCTTACGACTTCTTCAAGATCCTTTACAACCTTTAATTAAATGCAAAAACGGTTTCAAAAAGCAAATTCTACCCGGGAATTAAATCCACAATGGGGCAAGACAAAAACCAAACTCTAAAAAAAGTGTCCAAAGTGCAATTTGTTTCCACGCTTTACTTCTCTATTTTATTATTTTTACCACTCCTACTTGAGCATGGAGGGAAAAAAATTCACCTTTCAAGGTAAGAAAAAACCTGCAAATTTATAGCGCAGTCAGGGAAAAAGGAGCTACTTTAGCCTCATCTAAAAGAAAAGAGTTTTATAAAAAGGGAAAAATCAACCTAACTTAGGGATCATTAATTTCGATAAACAATGCACAGGGATTTTTCCAATAGATCTCTTATAAATAACCCCTGAGTGCTTTTGCGGTGCCCCAAAAGGGGTGGGTTAAAAGGGGGGTTGGACTGCATTATAAATGTAAAGTGTTCGCCACCTTGGGTCATTTGTCACCAACCACGCAATTAGGGGCCATGCATCAGCCCAGTGGTTTCTGGACTTGAGTTTGAATGGGTGGTAGGGGTATGTCTTCATTTTTTAGTGGAGCTAGTCACTGTTTGAAGAGGGCGGGGAAGATAAATGTATTTAAATTAGTTGGCATTTGAAATTATATGTATTCTGGGACGAATATGTGCGTGTTTTCCTTTTGTAATCTAAAAAACTAAATCTTTACCTCAATTAGTTTACCCTATTTTCTAAGGTAATACTTTCTTTGTTTAATCTAATGATTAAAAAAATATATATATTGTTGAGGAAATTCATGATTTTTTTTTTTTTATATATATGATTTTTTTTTTTTGATTTTTTTACTTTGTGTTGAAATAAATGTATGTTACTTACTTACTTGCTTGCTTTCTTACTTATTTAATTACTTATTTATTTATCTATTCATTAAGTATATAAAAAATATCACTAGATTCGTTTATTTTTTGTTGTAATAATTGTTTATTTACTATATTCTACATTTGCCTTATTTACCGATTGGCGTTATTCCTGAATGTATCATATACACATTTAATGTAGCAGAAGTTTGCGGAGTAAGTTTATAAAATAAAAACCTTAGTGTTTGACTAATAATTGAAAGAAAAGCAAAATACTTATTTTTATGATATGTATTTAAAAACAATTTTCATTGGAATTGTGGAAAAATCCTCCATTACGTTTTGAATATTAGCCCTTTTCTTATTTAAATTTACAAATAACACCACTAAATTTAATAACTGTTTGTAATACTAAGAATTTAACTTTATATAGCAATATCATTTTTCCAGTTCCTTGACCTCGCTTTTCTGAGTGACACAACCAAATCTTTGTACGAGTTGTTTTGGGGTTTCCATTTACCCGGGTACAATAACCCTTCTCCCCCTACATCCCAGTGATTACTCACCTCTTGAAGAGCGCAGGCAATATAAATGTGGAGGGGTTGTGCCCCTTTAATAGGGCGGAGAAGCCCCAATTATAGCCACAGAATCATTGGATGCAGTTGAAATTGGCGTGAAATTGTGAACTAACCACAATAGACTTAGAGAAACTGTGAAGTTTCTTTGGGGTTTTTTCCTGCTAAGTTTACAACTTCTAAGTAGTTATCCAGGAGAAACTAGCGGTTGGATACGGTGCAATGATATTATTTAGGACTGTTTCTATTAAATAGGGAGTATAAATAGGACAATAATAATAGTTTTTCTTAAAGAGGACAATCACTTTCAATTAACGACTACCTCTACACACGTCTAATGGAATATATATATATATCTCGATTTCAGCCAAACAAGCTGGATGAATAATACATTCAATTATGCCTAACATTTTCATATTTTTCTTATTTTAAAGTCGACAACAATTGGGGAAATTATCTTTCAAACTAGATGGTTTTTTTAATCAATAAAAATTGTCGTCAAGTTGGTTAGTTTGCCAATAATTTTGGTGGCAAAATATGTTACAAAATATCCAAGTTCCAATTAAATTGCAGTCAATTTGGATTCGATATACGAACTTTGCTTGGAGTTGCAATGGAACAACTTTTTTCGTCGAAGTTTGAAGCATTTCTGGTTGAAATTTCAGGCTGAATTATTCGTAATCTTTTTTAATTTTGACAAAACTTTCAAATTCATTTATGATACATGTCTGCAGATTTTGCAATTCATCAAGCGTTTTGAGTTGAAAGTGAACTTCCAGACTCAATTTTTGGAACTTCCGGAATTGATTTTGCTGTCCAAACTCATCTCGACTCTACTATTTGACATACCGCACATTGTGAATTAGATACTGAACATAGAATCCAGTGGCGGTGTTAGTGCAGCCAGAAACATGCGACTCCCCCCCCCCCCCACCACCACACACACTCTTTCCACAATCATATGTACAATCACACTTGAACTTTTTTTAAGTTTATCATGTTAAAAATCGGATTTTTTGCACTTAAAATTACATAATTAGTAATGATGTTTATGTGAAAAAAATTTCAGTTTTATAAAAAATTATTTAAATAATTAACATTTAATTCGTTATGATTAGCATGTTTTTGACAATTATTCGAATTTTATGGGGCCAAGAAAAGAAACTATGATTGAAAATTATTCGCAATATAATTCTTAATGTTATGAACCTGCATCTAGTTTCTAGAAAAAATAGTTTTTGAATAGAATTTTTTCAACAATGACAGTAGAAAAAATTGCAATTTTTCTAAAAACTTATACATTTCAAAATCTAGCAAAATTCATTTTCTTTTCCAATCAATTTGACTGAGGTTTAAAACATCTAATAGTTAATGCATATTTCATTTATCAAATCATTTTTCAAAAGATTATATCAAACTTCAATTATCACTGTTTAAATGAAGTTTCACGTGCCAAATACAAGGTTTTTTAGATAATGCCTTTAAAATATTCAAATATATTTTCAGAACAAAATAGTACTTCAAACTAATAAAATAGCTCTCTAGCCTTCAGATGATACCATTATCTTGTAAGAATTCCATCTACTTACCTTGCGATATTTTAAAAAAAATCACGCAAATTCTTTCAAACTCAAATTGAAGTTTTATTTCAATTGGTACAAAATAATAACATTTATACAACATAACATTATAAAATAAAAACTATTAATCAAATCATTCTGTATAATTTTGATTAAAAAAACATAACACAAATCAAAACGTTTTGGCCTCTAAATGTAAGTTCTGGTTTACTTAAAAACAACTCTGCTTTGATGAGTAATTGCATGAAGCGTCTTTTCAGAGATCTACCTTTTTGTTTAATCCACAATATCCAGTAACTATTTCAAATGCTCTTTTTTATTCAGACAATCAAACATGGCCAACAAAACATTTTTGTAAATAAACAAGTAAAAAGTTCATATCTTGCTTTTACTTTTATGTAGGGTTGGAACAAGGCCCCTCCGTGTTACAAAATGGCATTCGATTTGGAAGGATTTTTTTTAAAACCGTTCACTTTCACAGAACTTGATTTTCAATCTGAACCAATCAGCTTATTTATTTATTTATTTATTTATTTATTTATTTGTAAATTTTTGAAGATTATGGTATTTATACATAGTGTATTTTTTACAAAAAAAAAAAAAAAAAAAAACACAATGTCCTTTCTTGAACAAATAGTAATGTAATAACAAAGTTTTTAGCTTAATTCCTTCATATGGATTGACGATTTTCATACGCAATTACAATACATTTAAGCAATTTTGAAATCAGATCGAGTTTTCATAGTGTTTGGCCACTACGAAAAAAACCATCCATATCCGTGACATTGACTAACTTTTTATCTGTCACCAAATATTAATAGAATGCATTATCGACAGCGAGTCTATCTGCCAAATTTCAGATAGATATAATGACGTCAAATGAGTTATTTAGCCCTCAAATCCCCCCCCCCCCCAAATTCACAAAACCGAAAATAATTTAAAAATAAAACATGGTTCAGTGGAATTTCAATGGTGAATCCCCAAGTCGATGATTTCGTCAAACCACCGAATGAAATTTCATACCTTACAACAAACCACTCCTCAAATCCATATCAGATTACATTAATCATAACATCCCACCAAGATAATCATCCCAGACCAACCACCTTACAAACCTCAACCTCTATATTCCCCAAGGGTCCATTGTACCCAACTTAAGTGATGCAACCACTACCAGGGGGTGCTTTGGTCACGCTGGAAAATGTGGGCGTGAAAATCGCTCCCCATGCCCGATATTTAGTTTAGAGCCCGAACATCTGCCTGCCGAAACCATAAAAGATTCTTTGAGAGGGGCTCAAGTGCCCCTTTGGTCTAAGGGTATGTGATCTACCTTTTTTTGTAGAGGAATCTTGTGAGATGTGACCTATGCTTCCCTCTGGGAATTTTTTTTTAGGTGTGCTTATGTGTAAGCAGGGCTCTTAGGTGAGCCCGTATGTTGCTGAAGAGGGCATATGGGTTAGGGTTGAAGGTTCCTTTTACCTATGACAAGCTTTTGGTGTATTTTGGCGTTGCCGCGGTTGGTTTGCCGGTCGCCAATGTGCAGTGAACTTTAGTATCAATTGAATTGAGCACTAACACTGGAAAGATATAGAAAAGGAACCATCTATACCAAAAAACCCATTCCTTTTTAATACAAAAATTCTTTGCTTCATGATATTTACAAATAAGTAAAAATAAATAAATAAAAATGGTAAATTTCAATAAAAACTGTGTTGTCATGCATTATTAAGGAATTATTATGTAGAATTATTATTATTATTATTATTATTATTATTATTATTATTATTATTATTATTATTAAAACTTTGTTTGATTTTCATATTAAGGTCTAAATTATGTATGGGTGTTTTTTAATCTTTTTATTCAAAAATTAAGTCCAATAATAAATTCTAATATCCAGACAAAAGAACCTATTTAAATATTTACAATAAAATGCTCGATAATTTTCTTCATTTTGAATTTTTCGAAACTTTGAAAAGATTTTAACATCAGCATTTGAAATAAGCATTAAACTCCAGAATTATTTTTATTACAATTACCAAAATATGTACTTGCTACCCAAAATATCCTGCATTAGAAAATTGTGCTTCTTGATGTCAACTATTACGTTGATATTTATTAAGACATATTTCGCGAGTTTTTATTGATTAAATTACGTCCACCTTTGCCAGCAACAAAACTCAGTTTTATTATTATAAATTAAAATAGAAGAAACTAATACGTAAATAGCATTTGATTTTTAACGATTGTGGTATTCCAAATCCACTTTTTCAACAGGGCTTCAAAATATTTCAAATTTTAAGTAGATCAAAACACATTAACTCATTGGGAAAAAAAAAAAGCAAAAAAAAAAAGCATGGGCAGAATGCGATTTGCTGTAAAATACTAGTCAATGTGCTTGGAATTAGAGTCATCGCTATTTACTGGTTGTTCCAAATCGGACGGACGGTTTTCAAAAATGAATAAAAAACGGTAAACAGTAGAATGTACCGTTTGCTGCGTTCTAACTGGGAAATTAGAGAATTTTATCCTATTAATTTTCAAAAATAGTTACAAAGTTTACGAACAGTTGGCATTGCTGATTTAAAAGCCTTTAAAAAACAGTTAAAATGTGTGTGTTTTTTTAAAAAAAACACACAAATTCCAGCAACAACAAGGCACAACTGAAACATCATTTGGTAGTTTTTGCCACATATTCAGACAGTTTATTTTTTAATTTTTCAGTTAACAACGCCACATGTTGGGGAACTTTGTAAATATTTTCTGGGATGAATGAAAAAAATTTCGCAGTCGATCAAGAATAATAGAGCAAATGGTACATTTCCATCTTCTTCCATTTCTTAAATTTATTTTTGAAAACCGTTAGGATTATTTTTGAAATACTTTTTTATTTTTCTAAGACTTTAAATTAATATGTTTTATTCTTTCAAAAAGATAGGGCAATTCCATTTAAGGTGTTGCAAAAAGAATTATTACAGTCTGAGCCTAAAATGTTGAGTTACATTTTATAAAATAAGTTATTCCTGAAGTTCTTTTCTGCAAGCCACTGCCTCATTCATAGATTTGTTGATTTTTGCTTTGCGCTTTTCATTGAATTGGATTTTGGTCCAAATGGGTCTTGGTCTTATATTGTTTTCAGAGGTTCTCAGCACATTTTTTAAGTTATAATGTCTAAAATATTATAGATTCGTTTTGTAATCTTTGTATTAAAAAATATTATAAACAACACAGACCAAAAGTACAATAGGTTCAAAGTACCGAGTATTCACCTATACTCTTTGATGAGTTTACAATTGATATTATTCATCCGGATTAACAAAGTTTTAGTAAAATAAATATTAGAAATCGAGCAAAAGCAACCTTCCTTATATTGTCAGGTAACCCTGAAGTAGAATAATAAAGCAACCTCATGCTCCTTTTCTTTCTTTTTTTTGTTAGAAAGCACAGTGCCCGCCCTTTAATCTCTGGTATTAAAAAGGAACATCAAAACAGATTTTTTTTTTTGCGTTATTCTCCCATCTCTTTAATCTTTTTCTTCAATCAAACAATGCCAACAATACGCTGCGGGTTATACTGGACGCCGAGAACTTTTTGATCGGAATCTAAAAGTAGGGTTGGTAAATTTAATCAGCCAACAACCCGTGTTTAGTTTGTTAAACTTGTAATTTTCACGAGGTGAGGGCAAGAAAAACAATGCCAAATGGATCGATTTGGCTTCAGGGCATCGTCAACGATTATCTTAATGACAAAATGTTATTTTTTTACATGGAAGCGTTTGAATCAAAGTATCATGACCGTTGGGGATATTTTTTATCTTACTATGTATCAGATCACGCAAGTTGAACAAAAAAAATCATTGACTTGAAAATAGGTTAATGAAAATTTAATATTCACTTAAGGTCGGTAGCTTTGTACCGATTTTGCATTTTTTTAATATTATGATTGTTCTGTTTATTTAAAAGGTCGCTTTCTAATATCATATTTTTAACAATCTATTTCTTTGGAGACTAAATTTATAAAATTCCGGGACATAGCATTGCACAGCTGACATAGCCGCTCTTATCCATAAAACTTCATGCATTAAAATGCTTAATTTTGATTTTGTATATTTATTAAGGACGTAATTTCGATGTTAACAATTTTCAGATCAATTACAACAGCAACAATAATAATAAAAGCAATATTAACTATAAAAATGCCAATAATGCCCTCTAGGAATATTTAAAACTATTATTTTAATTATTATTTTTTTAAGTGGTGTTAACTAGGCAGTAATTTGGGCTTAAATTGAAATTAGAATGAAAATAAAATAAAAATTGTTGCTTTACATTTTTAACCGGGGAAATATTTACAATTTTAACAATGGAATAAGAATAATAGGTAAATAAAGCTGTAATAAGTGTGAATTCCTCACTTAGTTCTTGAGGAATAGTTAAGAACTAATTAAACCTTTAAGTACCTTACATATTGCAATATTTTTTCGTGAATTTTCGAACTAGATTCATGATATTTTCTACACTTAACAAGTGTTAAAAACTAATATATCTATGTAAAAAGAATTTTTTTCATTTAAAACTATTCAACCATTCATATAACTCCATTTACAAATTATTAAAGTTTTAATATTATTTGCAAAATAATCACAATGTTTTGTTTCAGAGAACCCCTACTGTAAGGCATGGGTGTTTGTAAATGTATGTTGGCTTGTCTAATGACGAAAGTTTCGGCGCATTATAGCCCTCGTGTTGCTGACGGCGCCAGATAATCTGAAAACAACCAACCAACCAGAGAACCCCTACTAAAAGAATAAACAAACTTAAGTCGGTTTTTTTTTTTTTTTTTTTTTTTTTTTTTGCTGCATCGAATTTCATTTCGAAAGTATTTAAAGTCATTTATCAACTTTTAATAAAAACATTAAGATTCAAAATTAGGTAAATAACAATTATGCCGTGGATGTATAATATCGTAATAGGTTCTCTGCTCTACATTATATTCTTTCAATACATTAAAAAAATTTAAATTGCGGATTCAAACTAAATTTATCTCTGGCGAAAAAAGGTCTTACACTTACACAAAAATGATCCCCCAGAAATCGAGGTGAAAGTTTGCAGTAGGGATCTTTTAACATTGAATAAAAAATGAACCCTTTATAAAAATAAACGTAATTTAAAAAGCGTTTTGAATACTATAAGGAACATATAATTTTAAAGCTACCAAGTTCGAGAATATTATAAAGTGAAAAACCAAAAATAGTTATTTTCACCAAATTTCCCAATTTCTAATGTATACTGGTACCTAAATAAAAAAAATTCTAAAATACAAACCTTTAAAATAAAAGGTCAAACGCAAAACACCTCCAATCACCTGAATATCAACTTATCCAGATTATACTCCATCCAGCATTCCAAAGCTCTGACTCCAGCAATACCACAGATCAAGAAGCATCTAAAGAAGACCTTGGATCGAAAAAACCTCCCGTGAAAGGAAGCTTAAAGAAAAAAGAAGGTAATGGGAGGGAGAGGGCAAGAAGAAGAAAAGAAAAAGGACATAAAAACTGGAGAGAAAAAAAAAGGAAAACGGGAGAAGCTCTTAGAGATAAGCCACTCTGGCGAAAATGATCTCAATGAAGGGAACAAAATCAAGGATTGGCCTGTTCGTTGTAAAGGCCGGAGAGGGTTTATTCGTTTTTCCCGAAAACGGAATGCCGGGAAAATGGCTCTCCGGAAATGACTCGTCCGGAAAGTCTTCCGGGAAAAAGAGGGATAAGACTGGAGTTGACATGGAATGAGGTTTATGTTTTCTGGCATAAGCTGAAGATTTCTGGATGGAGGTTATCTAGGTGATGTTGAATATGCATGATGTGTTGATTGAGTTAGGAAATGGATGTGTGTTGTTGGTTGTTGTTTAAAGGGAAAGGGGTTAATGCATGATTACAAGTGAAAACGAAGATTGTCCTATTTGGATATTTTAGCAAAGATAGACAGCACGGACAAGAAACTGGGAGATTTAGAGCTAGGACTATTTTAGATATCATATTGTTACAACTACATAGGAACACATTAGAAAATATTTACGATATCACTTATGTAAAATGTTTATTAATATGTGCCTGTTAAAATTATGCATCATAAATAGTATTTATGTTATTAAATTGTCTTAAATAATGCCTAATGAGTATGCCAAATAATAGATGGAGGGACATTTAAAACAAGCCTTGATAGAAAAAAAATACTTATCAAAAAAGTTAATATAATTAAAATAAAAGAAACATAATTAATAAAAGACTTGTTATATTGTAAAACTGTTAACTGAAATACATAAATTAATCCTAAGCACATAAAAGAACTTAATCCTTTTTTTTTTTATTTATTTAATATTTCAAACTAAAAACTTTGAACTTAAGTTGTTCAAAGTAGTTTGAACAATAGCTCTCTCTAAAACTTGATTGAAAACGAGGAATTTTAAAGAATGGATCCTGAAATAATTTAATAAAAATATGTTAATCGTAAACAAAATGGAACAAAGATAAATGAGTAAATGAAAATGTTTTCTTCGATTATTTTTCCATTTCAGCAGGATATTTTTGACTTTTATGTGTCATTTAAATCTAACTTGTAATGTGACAAAATATATATATATATATATATTAACTGTTCAAAAATGACCAATTTCTACATCACTAAACGATATCACTTATATGATGAGTTAATTAGAGACTTTAGTATTGGTGAATTAGTAGTATCTCTCATTGAAACCTCATTTCATATTAAATATATCATTTTTAATTGCACACTAAATTCATAATTCAAGAACTACCATTAACACAATTAAAAACTCTTTTAAATGGATTCAGATAATGCAAATTAAACATTTACAGAAAATACACCTTGTAATACGCCCTAAACTCATATCAATTCTTTAGTTTACCTATGGTGGACAAATGTAACTGTCTTTTGAACATCAAAAGCAAGGAATGGAACCGCCCAACACATATATATTGCAGAAGTTTTCTCCCATTCCCCCTCCATTCATGCATACAGGTGTGAATCGAATGCTGCCATCTATTATGTTCCTCTCTGCTTTTCGATTATTAAAACATTCATCATCGATTCTTTCATGCCATTGGAACAATGGGAGCCTCTTCGGGAATTCGACTCACGTCGATAGCCGAGAGAAAAAAAAGTGAATACTCTCTAAATAGAAATCTTTTTTTTTTTTTTCTTTTTTTTTTATTAAATTGGTGTGCCATTATTCAAAAATATATTTACCCATTAGCAACTTTGAAAGACTAGTTTCAAAAATACGTTACTGTAATATTACAATTAAATGTACTGTGAATAGTGCAAATCAAAAATAGTCTTTAATTTTTACTTTCAATTACCCATATGTATTATACATAGGCCGGATTTACACGCTACCAGGCGAGGTTCCAGTTTAGATCGCCAGCCAGTGACGTCATGTGAAATGCGCAGGCGAGGTTCCAGTAAACCAAACATTTTCTATTTACTGGCGCTGGCGACTCCGATCAACTAATCACGTGCGCTCTTCCGTGATCACCGATAGACGGCGCAACGGTTGCTTAGCTGACGTCACAGAACTGGCGATCTAAATTGGAGGACCGACTGGTAGCGTGTAAATCCGGCTATAGGGTAATGAAAGTATAGCACTCGTTCAACAACAACAAAAATCGATTTTTCTGCATTTCTACACATTTTGGAACAGCCTGATTTCAAAAAAGTGATCTACAAAAAACGGATGTCTGTGGTCAGCATAACTCTCAAAAAAATTGACCTACGATGTTCAAATTTGGTATGCGGGTTGCTGGTGGCCATGGGGCCTACCATTAAGGTTTAAGTCAAAATTGCGCATGCGCTAAGGTAGCTGCCATTGAAAAAAATCATGTTTTTTAATGATGGCCAAAAAACGGCTCCATCGATTTTGATAAATTTTGATAAAAATCGCTGTGCTAATGCCTCTTAAGGTGTTCAAAACATCCCCACCTCTTAAATTCACGTAAAAATGCTTAAATGGCGTAAAAAGTTGAAAAACGAATGCCTTCAACACAGAATTCTCTTTCCTTGACCATACCTCATAAACGATCGTTTTTTCTTCTCCCCTCAATTTCACTTTTAATAAAGGACAATATAAGGATTATCGAAAGTCCAGTACGATTCCGAGGTAGCGCAGCTGTATTGGCCAACGTTGGGAACAGGGTTTCAAGGATGTCAGTTTATGCCGAATTTCACACTAAAATACACGATTTTTTTAGAAATAAGCTTGTCAAAATCATCACATAATGCATTTGTTCCTCTCTGTGATTCCTTATAACACTATATTTCAATTTTAAGGGGAGTTGGTACCCTGTACGGGTAATGTTAATTTGGCATATTTCATGTACCTTTTCTTCAGAAAGTATTTGGCAAAGAAGCATAATTTTTTTTTTTGGTGCACCTAGTAGACACTTATTATTCTTTAAAGTTAGCTGTTGATTGTGACTCATTTACTTTTTTTTTTTTTTTTTTTTTTGGAAAATCACTCAAATTTGTTAAAAAATCACCAGTTTTTTTTGTGCAGAAAAAAGGTAAAACAAAATATTTTTTTATCACCTAATTATCTTCAGTTTATACAAGGTGGTTATAACTAAAGTTACCCTGTTTAGAGCCACATAGACTCCGTTCTAATGAGCAGATTTTGATAAAACTTGGCATATACACTATATGAACAATAGGGAAAAGAAATCTGCAATAAAAAATTGTAGTTCAAATTTTTACCACCAGGTGAAAAAGTGGCGCATAACGAACAAAAAACCACAAATTAAATACACAAATTTTTATTTAATTACAGCATATGTTCAATGTGCATTCCATTTATGTCAACCACATGCTCGAAGCGTGTTATAGAGTGTTCAAGTTCTTCTACAAGTGCTCGAGCGCTGCCAAGTGATTTGTCTATCCCTTGGTATACAGTTAAAAAGATTCTTCGATCCATTGTAAAATGGTATCCATATAAGATCCATGTTGTGCAACAACTGGAACCTGCTGACTCTGGTAAGTGCACTCAATTTTGCAGATTTTTTTTGGACAGAATAATCGTTGATGATGCATGGCCTTGGAACATTTTATGGTCGGACGAGGCACATTTTACACTAGATGGAGCCGTGATTACTCAGAACTGTCGAATATGGGGTGAGGCAAAACTGAATGTTGTGCATTATCAGTCTCTGCATCCTGATTGCATTACTGTATGGTGTGATTTTAATGCTGAATTTACTCGTGGTCCCTTTTTCTTTGAGGGGAGCACGCTTCGTGGCCCTCGAAGGTGTTCAATTACGGGGACCCGCTAGTGCGTGCTTCTTCGGCAGCAAGTTCTTCCTTGTCCTATAAGAACGATAATGTTTAGAGACTGCTGTCTTTATGCAATATGGTGTACCACCTCACATTGCATGACCATTGACAGCACTACTTCGTGCCCACTTTGGAGATGATCGGGTAATTTCGAGAAGTTTTTCGACTGCCTGGCCTTCTCATTCTCCGGACTTAAATCCCTATGATTTCTGGTTGTGTGGATTTCTGAAAGATCCTGTGTATGGAGGAAGCATACGGACTCTTCCTGAAATGAAAGCAAGCATAACATGTCATGTTGCTGCAAATGATCGAGAAATCATTCGCGCTACTGTTGAACATGCTATAACACGCTTCGAGCATGTGGTTGATGTAAATGGAATGCACATTGAACATATATTGTAATTAAATAAAAATTTGTGTTTTTAATTTGTGGTTTTTGTACTTTATGCGCCACTTTTTCACCTGGTGGTAAAAATTTGAACTACAATTTTTTTTTTTTATTGCATATTTCTCTCCCCCATGGTCCATATAGTGTATATACCAAGTTTCATCAAAATCTGCTCATTAGAACGGACTCTACGTGGCTCTAAACAGGGTAACTTTAATTATAACCACCCTGTACTAGCAGTCGGAGATATATCGATACGACGATATTTTATCGATATTTCTAAAAAATATCGATATTAAAAATATTGATAAAAGTCACCGATATATCGATATTTTCAAACATTTTTAGTTTTAGGATGATCGTTTTGTAGTTCCATGTGTTTTTTCGATTTTACTTATTCCCTTTTCAAAAACTTCAAAACTAAAGTTTGAATTTGGCTGAGAGACAGTTAAAACGGCACCAATATTCAATATTTTCCATACTCTTAAAAGCTATTGAAAATTATCTAAATTTTTCTTAAAATCACTGCTCCAATTAAGTGAAAATATAACTTTTTTTTTTTTTTTTTTGTAATAGATTCATTTCAGTTGAAAAAGTAGTCACCTTACAAAAAAGCAATCATAAAAAGTAGAAATTTGCCACGAAAAACTGTTTCTGGCAAAATTGAAAATCAAATAAAAAAATCATGTATCGATATATCAATATTTTTTTCTATGCAACGATATAGTATCGATATTTATTTTGATCGTTATTTCCGACCTCTAGTATATACAGATACATAAAAATAATATGTGATAAAAATTTTAGGAACGTAGTTTGAGCAGTTTCTGAGAAAAAGGTACATGAATAATGAAAAATGTAGTCTTGAGAAAAACACATTTTAAAGAAAACTTTATTCACGCTAAGAGTTACCAATTTTGTCTTCAAAAAATTATTAAAAATATTTCTAGTTGAGGTATTATTACAAATGAGGCATCCTTTGAAAATAAACTTTGAACTTTGATAATAAACTCAAAATAGATTATTTATAAATTTTTGAGTACCAACTCCCCTTAAAACTTTTCATCAGCATTTAAAAACTTCCAGCATCCAACATATTTTACCTAGCACTGGGAGAGATTGACCAAGATTCGTAGCAACGGCCTGTCTACAACGGTTCACATCGGGATTGACCAGTGTCGAACCGATACTGGCCAACGGATTTGAGCTGCATGAAGTCCGAGGACCAAGATTGCAAATGTGAAGAGGCAATTATAATGAAGTGCTGAAAAACCTTTCCTGACTTTTGATATTATACAACTTAAGGTTGATTTAAACTTTACCAGTCAGTCTTCAGATGCCAGCAATAGCATCATGTAAACTCTTCATGCCAGCCACAGGAGAAGCCAGTTTCTCATATACTCACCTGTAACTGTAACAACATCGAATCTTGGTGTTTTAATAAAAAGTGGGCAATTTCCAATGTTACAAAATAAACATTTTAGGAAAAAAGGCTTTTAAGTTGTAATTACAATTTTAGTAGGTTTCCTTGTAGCAAAAAATTGCGAATTTTTTGTAAAAAATAATATTCAATATGAATTGCAAATTGAGTTATGTTTAGCGCAATTAGACCTTAAATAGATAATTAAATTTTAAGTATTTAATTAGTATCAAAAATAAAATTTTGTCCAGATTTGTTAGTTTTCTTGCACTTGTTAGTTGGAATAAATTGTGTTTGGTTAAAAATTAAAGAATTTTTTCTTGTACGTTATTATCTTTTATTCCAATTATAAATAAATTCTAGGCATACAATTATTTATTCGTTTGGTTAAAGTAGACAATAATAAATACGATGATATGATTTGATGATATTAAACTGAAGGTAATTGTTAATAAAAAAGTTAAATGCGCAGTTTTATATGATTAGTAATTTTTTTATCTACATAGTATATCTACATTGTATATGTAATTATTCCTGTTCAATTGGAATAGTAATAATTGCCACCAGTATTTTTATTTATATATATATATATTATTCAATAAAGTGAATCTGAAAGTGATCTTTAAGTTTCATGATCAGGCGCTTAATAAACAAGGTGATTTAAATGAAGATCTTCAATTTGAAATCCTGAGAGAAGACTCAATCCCAAGACCCTTTTCTGCATTCTACCTTTCAGATGCAGCACTTGCACATGGCTGTCGATGTTTAAGTTTTGTATGTTTTACTATACATGGAAGTAAATATGATTGATTGGTTTTTTAATAAATATATGATTATTATTTTATAGGGAAAAAAGACACCCTTGAAAGATAAATAAAAATAATTAAACAAAAAAAAATCAAATAAAAAAAATATAGAAAACAGGAAATCGATTTTCTGTGATGATGTGTCTTTTGTCCTTCTGTATTTATCCTAGTTTTATCAAATCTTGACATCTTTTTACTTTTCTCTTTTGTATTTATGTTGTGATTATTCTTAATCAATAGATCATTTTATATCAATCCCATCCAAAAAGCAATAAATTTAGTTCCTCTCTAATTTTAGGCTGACTAACAACCATGTAAGATATTGTATGTTCGGTGCCACTGGCACATCTTTGATGAAATGGTAATTCGTCACTTGCAAACACCATGGTGTTTATAAATATCCAAGTAACTACGCTGCAAATTTAAATATATATATATACACCATATATATATATATATATATATATATATATATATATATATATATATATATATATATATATATATATATATATATATATATATATATATATATATATATATATATATATATATATATATATATATATATATATATATATATATATACACCAATCTCTATAATTAATAAACCCTACAACTTAACCTCTGCCTATTTCGGAATGACTCATGCTACACTTTTCACGGTCAACTTTTAAACAACCACTTGGAATATAATCAAAGTTCACAAATTAATTATGGGTTACCGGACGTCTGGCCTTCCAAACGACACATATTCCATCAGTAAACTATTCCCCTCAAGTCGATCGCAGACAGGCAATTAAAGCGGAGTTGAGGTTTTCTTTTTCTTCTTCGTAAGATCTCGATTTCCAGTGAAAAATAGTAGGCACAGAAAAACTTTTATTTGTTTTTAACTTGGTTTTCAAGGACTCGGGAATTGCACGTGAACATCCATAAAATTACTTCTTGCTATTTGGTGGAAAAGAAAACATGTACAAAAATATTTCTGAAAAATCGGTGTTCTGTAGCCCATGCCCAAATTAAAATATATCTCTACAATTACTAGTTTGCCGGGGTCTTGTGTGTTGGTAATGTAAGGGATACTTAACAAGATCTCCGGTAAAATGACTATCAGAAGGTTTTTTTTTTTTTTATGAAATATTGGATAAATCATGGGATGGATCTTGATAACAAAACAATTTAATCACACTATTTACGTGGCTACATTCTATTTCTAATAAACTAAATCATATTATGTACAAGTGATAAGAAACTTCGTAGAGGAGCAATGAGGCCGCATGTCTGGTGCTCATGAATTTTCGTAGCCGAGTGTGATTAAATTGTTTTGTTATCAAGATCCATCCCATGATTTATCCAATATTTCATAAAAAAAAAAAAAAAAAAAACATCTGATAGTCATTTTACCGGGGATCTTGTTAAGTATCCCTTACATTACCAACACACAAGACCCCGGCAGTGGTGACCCGGACGTGATTTGAACCGAGGACCATAGTGTCTGGAGACTGATACTTTACCTCTGTGCAAAAGAGTACTCCGCTGCACAGAAGCATTATCTGATATATGAGGTCGCCACAAGTTTCACAATAGCCTGTGTTTTTATTGATAGAGAACAGTACTGTAATATAGATTTTCGTAATAGTTTCCGGCATCAGTACAATTACTAGTTTCAAATTATACGTTTATCAATAGAAAAAGGTATAGTCCTATAGATTTTCGTATTAGTTTCCAGATAGTAATTTAGTTCTATATTTTGACTCGTGAAGGCACAATTTCTACACATATCTTCATTAAGCTTAGGTTTTATTGGTGCCTTAAAATTGTTCTGAATGTCTTAAATCTGTTTTTTTGACTTAACAGTTTTAATCTCAAAAACCACTTATTTAAAATTATTTTTTTAAGTTAATGGGCATAACATTTAACAAAGATTTCCTACGTGGAACATTAAATTGCTTAGAAGAGTGTGTTAGTCTAAAGTCTAAAACAGGATCTATAGAGAATTATCAGTAATAATCCTGAGATCAAACCACATGCATGAAAATGACATTAACTTTAAAATGAACCGAAATACAATTCATTAAAGAAAAGATTAACACCATTGTAAAATAGTCTATTGATGAGGAAAATTAATTATCCTAGTCAAATTATTTGCATTTCGAAATCTTAATTAATTTAACGATTATAAATTATTTATTAGTATCCAAGATGTAAGGTAGCAAAGTTTTTTTTATCTTTAACCTCTAGAGACCGGGCGTCCACTTAAATGGAGACAGTTTTGAATTTTTTGCACAGTAATTTTTTTTTTTTTTAAAGTCGATTATTTTTATGTTATTTGATCCCCAAAAAATGGAAAAACGCAAAACAATTAAAAAAAAAAAAATCTCCTTGCAAGCTGAGGTCTCTAGAGGATATAAGGTTTTGACTAAATATTTAACAATCTAGTGCATGATTTTTTTTTTACGTTGTAACTGGTGTTTATCACAAAAAGTATATTAAGAAAAATATATTTTTAGACATAAACAATCTTAGTATGACTGATATAATTAATTGAAATTTAAAATTGTAATAAAATAAGTGAATTATAACGCAAATTTTACTCACAAGTTATGTAGCATATACACTATCTGGCCAAAAGTATCCGGACACCCAGTGGTACGGACTTAGAGCGTCCTGAGGCACATATTAATATGATGTTGGTCCCTCTTTTGCATCGATGACACCCTACATACGTTTGGGAAGACTTTCCACCAATTTTTGATAGGTGACCATAGGAATTGCCTTCCAGGCGTCCATCACAGCTGAAGTGAGTGCTTGCAGTGAAGATGGTCGATTTGGCTGGCTACGTAATCTGCGCTCTAATTCGTCCCAAAGGTGTTCTATGGTATTTAGATCGGGGCTCTGAGAAAGCCAGTCCAGTTTTTGAACACCATTTCGTCAAACCATGTATGTGCAAACCTCGATGTGTGAATGGAGCAGTTATCCTGCTGGAAGAGAAATCGGCTTTCCCCGAAATATTGCCATAGAGTTGGGAGTGCAGCATTGTCCAGATTGTCCACATACATCTCAGAGTTCATGTTTCCATCCACAGGAACTAACGGACCCAGGCCTAACCACGAGAAACACCCCCACACCATTATGCTTCCACCACCAAACTTAACAGTCGGCACAATGCAGTCACTATAGAAACGTTCGCCGGGCATCCGCCAAACCCAGACGCGTCCATCCGACTGCCAGACTATAAAGCGAGATTCATCACTCCAAAGAACAGTTTTCCACATGTCCACAGTCCAATGACGGTGAGCTCTACATCATTGCAATCGATGCTTCGCATTCTGTGGAGTGATGTTCGGCTTGTGAGCGGCTGCACGACCATGGAATCCCAAGTCTTTTAACTCTCGACGGACAGTCCTGCTGCTAACACTAACGCCTGATGAACTTTGGAACCCCTGAGAAATTTCCACCAACGAGGACTTGCGATTTTGTTTCACTACCCTTTTCAGAGTTCTGCGGCTGCGTTCACCAAGTGTTTTCGGCCTACCGGTTCGTTTTTCGGCCGTTTCACTGCCTCGACGTTTCCACTTCACAATTACATCACTCACAGTGGATTTAGGCTTCTGTAGAATGTCCGGAATCTCACGAACTGATTTCCCACAAAGGTGGCATCCCACTATTCTGCCACGATCAAACTCACTAAGCTCCTTTGACTTACTCATTGCCTCACAAACGCATAAATACAATCTGACAAACCACTACCAACACTTTTATAGCTTTCAATTACGTATCAAATTGCGTCACTCACCAGAACCACTTTTTTAAGGGGTGTCCGGATACTTTTGGCCAGATAGTGTATATGCTAAACTATGTTAAGCCGACCAAACGGTATAGTGGTTAGAGTGCTAACCTCTAGACGGCGAGGTTGTGGGTTCGAGTCCCATGTAAGGCATGGGTGTTTGTAATTGTATGTTGGCTTGACGAATGTTTCGGCGCATTTTAGCCCTCGTGTAGCTGACGGTGCTAGATAATCTGAAACAAGCTAAGCTATGTACAAGAGGGATGAAACAGATTGTAATGAAATTGTCAGCGAATTTTATAATTTAATAATTTGAGTTTTTAAGACATTCCCTAAATTTTTGGAACCTAGAATGAAGAGGCAGATAATCCTGGTGTTTAGGATTGTCTATAATAAATAGACCGTCTCAATGAAAATATTCTGAACAGCTTTTAAATCTTACAATGGACACACCTTTAATGTCTTACTTCAGACTATCAAGATTACACATACGCCAATCTTTCCAAATCCAAAGAAGATTTTTATTCAAGAGATTTACTCCGTCTTGTCCAAACAGATTGCAATATAAAGTTTCTTAAACTTAAAAAAACTGACCTTTCCAATTACAGTTTATCCAGCCTACAATAAAGCATCCGAACTGCTCTAGAATGCTAATAAATAGAATACCACTCCACATTAACATTCTATCAACATCTTCATTTCCTACTTATCCCAGATTTCGGCCAAATCTACTTCTATTCCACAGAAAACCAAACCTAAACTACAAATACTTCAATTCTCATTGCTAACTTTATTTCCTCCTTCCCATCAGTACCTACAGAAAGAGTACTTACGTATTGAACCGTCGACATTTTTGTTGTAACAAAAATCTCACCAATGGACAATTCTCGCATTTTTTAAAAACGAGTTGAATTAGTATATATTTATGAAGAATTCTTTTCTAGTTCCAAATATTTAAACAAAAGTTCTTTAAAAAAATTAGTTATTTAAATATTAAGAAAAGAAAATGCCCCAAAACCAGTCTGATCAAAACATCCAACAAAATCCTTGACGTTTAAGAGACCCTATACTTTCTATGGTTATCGTGATTTTCTGCCAAATAGTTGGCGTTGGTAGACCATTACCTTATCCCTTATAGGTTGGCGTGATTTGCGAGAAACTTGCAAAACCGGTTTCCGCTGCTGCATTTCAAGCCAAGATGTTTGGGTTCTCTTTACGTCACATTCAATGAATGGTTTTCTCGCCAACGTCTAACAGGGAAATTTTGACTGCAAATTAAAAAAAAGAAAAAACGCATTGAACAGAAATTTTTGTGTTTATTGCCTTTTCGAAACATTTAGAATTGAATAACAAAATAATAATAAAAAATTTGGAAACTGTCCATTATTACATTTCTTGCTTGTTGCCAAAATGATAAAAAAAAAAAAGTAACTTATTGAGTGCTTGGCCATGACTCCATTCCCAATTTAATTTTCCCTATTTAATTTGAAAATTCACGATCTAAATGTGAGGTATTTTTTTTTTCTAAAGAAAAAAAATCATGTATTCATCATTTCTAAATGAAACAAAAAAAAAAAAATGGTACAAAAGTATTCTTGTCAAACAGATGTGGTTGCTAATGAGCATATTAACACAGCCTTGGTTGAAGATGGACTTACTAATCGGATACAGCATGGCCATTGAGATGCTCATGCATCATGCCATTTACAAGTCATCTAGCCCCTTTACAGTTTTTAGCCCCATCTTACAATATATACAGTTACAATACATTAATACTAATATTTTTTTCCTTATTACGATAGATTTTATCTGTGCAAGGATTCAAAAGATTCACTTGTAGAGTGAGAATTTACAAAAAGGTTCCTAAAACATCACATTATTAAGAATAGATACAAAATATTAAGATTTAAAGCATACAACATCAGGCTCTAAACTTCAGCAACTGTCGTGATCCTCAGTAGTATTAAATGCATCCGAAACGATCTAATCCAAATAAACTAGGAAAAGGAAAGAATATCTTCACAAATTGGCTCCATCCTTTATCGCTTACCATACATCTTCCTCTCTCTCAACTACTTCGAAATGCCACTAGATTGAAATCCCCTCACCCTCACCATTCCATCAACGTCTCCATTTCCTCCTTCCCACCTTTGCCCACAATCCAGAAGTCCGAATCAAATCGTCCATCCAACTTTATAATGTCCCATCTCTCAATGCCCAGCGGATCTTAAGGGTTAGAAGTAGGGAAAGGGGGGGCCCACACAATTGACGCCCTAGTATCATCCATTTGAGGGGGGCCTGTCCCTAAGGGTCGCCCCCGAGGCACGCGATCGGGGAGAAGAACGCCCCATTAGCGCCCTGTCCCTAGGGCGTTGCGTGATTTGAAGCGCCCCTTACGCGTAATAAGAGGGGGCCCCCTCCGGTTCTCTGGAATTCTAGAGAGCGACTGAAAAGGGAACGGAATTAGAACTGGATTACTTCTATTTGCTTTGCTTTTGTGTGTTGGATCTGGGTGTGGGGCGATACGATTGGACTGAGGGGGGTTAAGTAATTGAAATAGAGAGATGTTTGTTTCATTGGGTGTGGAGAAGGGGGGTCTTCTTTGGCCTGAAGAGCTCTGGAAGAAAGTTGATGAGAAATGAAATTGTATTTGCCGTCATCCATCGTTTTGTTTGTCTAGGCAGATTTTTTGAATCTTGCAGTTTTCTTCTAGCTCTTGAGGATTCTTCAAAAGTAACACACAAAGAAGGTCCAGTTGGTGACTGTTCTATTGAGAAAGGGTGGTCTTTTAAATTCAAAAAAGAAAAATGGTTAGTGAGCAACAAACCAACAGTAAAAACCTGTTGCTCTTGCATGGAAGTTGATTAGTGACCCAAATTGCAGATTACTATTTAATTTCATTCACTTTTTCAATTATTTTCCAAATGCAAATTTGAAGTATACGGTTTTCCATTGAATAATATTGTTACAATTAAGAAAATACAATATAGCGCCAACTAACATATTTTTAGTAAGGGTATAATTTTATTATGGATTAACCAATTGCCAACTGAACATTAAACACATGTCTATAACCAAGTGACTTTGAAATGCACGCAAACCAATAAGAACATTAATGACTTTGACTTCACTACTATCAGCCTTCTGTTAGCAAAGTTTATTAAATCGATTATTAATCGACTGTTATATTGATTGGCTGCAATGCCAAAATCCTCGTTTTGTCCGTGACAGTATATCGGAGCAGCACCAAAAATTTTCCCTTTTGGGTCAGATGATATGATATTATAACCGCATTATAGCTAATACCACGTGATCTCTAAATGCCGTGCGCACTATTGAAGAGATAAATCAATTATAATCACTATAATTAGAATCAAGTCGATTGACTGCAACGTCAAAATCCTTGTTATAACGGGATAATTTATGGAGGCACTTCATAACTATGTATTGACCAAATCATTAGAGTTTCTTTGAACCAGAAACTACTTGAAATATTTAACTATATATATATATATATATATATATATATATATATATATATATATATATATATATATATATATATATATATATATATATATATATATATATATATATATATATATATATATATATATATATATATATATATATATATATATATATATATATATATATATATATATATATATATATATATATATATATATATATATATATATATATATATATATATATATATATATATATATATATATATATATATATATATATATATATATATATATATATATTTTTTTTTAAATGTTGTTTTCTAAATAGCGCTATTCTGTATTCTCTAAATAGAGCGATTCTATGGTTATAAGGAACACTATAATGCTTTTTTGCTGGTCCTTTTTGAATTATGTGTCTATGGTTTCATTTCAGTAAATGCCCATTTCAATACTATGCATTGTCATATAAGGTGTATAGCGGCAAAGCCAGCTCCGTCTACATTTTACCCAAAATGATTTATTTTTTATTTTTCATAAGTTCCGGATATACTTCATCCCACTGTCACACGATTAGATCAAAAACCAATTTCTTCAACTTGAAAATTACTGTTAAAGTAATGGATTTGTTTCAAGAGCAAACTTTATCCAAGTCTCCTTGCATGGACACCAGGAACGCTGGGATCTGCTTTAGCACACAGAAAGGAATTGAATTGTGTTTCTTGTGTTTTTTGTTTCTTCATTTATTCATCATAAAAATTATTTGTTTTTGTTTGTTTGCATTATATTTTTGAAAAAATTCATTTGCATTTGAAATTTTCCGCTCAATAAAACCCATATTTTTCTTATTTGTTTTATTTACAATAAACAGCTTGCTCGCTTTTTCTTTTCTTTTTTTCTTCTTTTTTCTTAAATTTAAAAGGATAGTGTTCATATTTTTTTTTTAAATAATTTCTTACTTTATTTTTTAAAAAATTCATTTTCTGCTTGATAATAGTAATTCTTGTTTTCGAAAGTTTCGTGCAGTAGATAACATTAAATCAAATAGTTACTTCATTGCAAAAAGTAGTGGATCACTCGTTTTGCTTCAAAACCAGCTCCATACAAAATTTAAATTAAAATTTCCAAAATCTTATAATTGCAGAAGTTACAAAGTTAATCTTGAAACAATCTAGAGCATTTGCACTTTTCAATACAAAATTTTAAAGAAAACTTCGAAAAATTTATCGGTGTCAGAATGATTTTTTTTTTCTCTCTCTTGAAATTTTTTAAAAAATAATAGGAGCTGGTTTTAAAACTACCCACCTCATATTCAAGTTCAGCTATTTCAAATTACATGTAATATTCTTATCTTAATTGATATCATAATATTTCTTGGAAACATTATAAATTAAACAACTATAATTAAATTTATTCATGTCATTCTGGTCTTATGTTCTGTTAATACAAATGATATACAGTATACAATTAAATGTCAAATATTTAACGAACCAATCCACTCATTGACAATATGGATGAGATTACATTGCTTATAATTACCTAAGAATCAATTTCCTAAAATCTAAATTTTAGATACAGGTACCCAAACTATTCACACATGTTTTAATACGTCAAACCACTTGGATTAAATTTATATTACAGCAAGCACTAAACCGTATGATTTTAACAACAGGGCCCTATTTTAACGATACAAGTAAAAGCAAAGAATTCCATTTAAAACTATAGAACAAGCCAACCCGATTCAAGAAAACTTCTGCAATTAAGATGTCACGGCCCTCATCTTTAAATGAAAGCGACGTCTCAGTCAAACGCCACTCCAGGTCACCACCATACCTTTAAACCGTCTTGACAAGTCCGTTATAATTATCACGCATCACGGCTTCAAATGTAGCATCACACATCCCATCGAGAACCCTCACTCCAAAAAAAGAATTTCTCTGGCAGATAATTTAGACACCTCAAAGCTATGCATAAATCATTAGTTGGTGATTTACATCCAAGCAGAAGGCGATATCGCGATGTTTACCACCCTATTCTCAAGAAAACAAAGTAATTCTCCGGTCCCCTTACGAGCCCCCCATCAAAAAGGGGGCCCGTTGCATATCGGTAATTAAGTTTCCGTTCCGCTGGTTCGTCCATGTCATTATGGATGGAGGGAGGAAGGAAATTAATTGTCGTATGGCTTGATGCGGATTTGAGGCAGAGGGGGATGGATGGTAAAAAAAAAAAAAAAGTGGTGAGTTTGATGTGACGTGTGTAAGGGGAGTTTGCACAGGCGACAGATAGGATTCAGGGAGGAATCGGATCATTTTAGAAGATTAAATGGAATGAGGGTAAGGTATTTTGTTCTATTGTGTCTTTGTTTTAGTGACTGAAAGAAGGCAGGCGCAGATGCAGAAGAGGGTTTGTATGGCAATCACCACACACATCCTCCATCAGTCTCAGAGGTTGGAAAAAAGGTGTAGAATAACAGAGAAAAAAAATTTATGTAATGACTACTAATAAATGATCTTATCTTTCTACTACATTGTTTTTGTTTGATTGGTGTTCCATTTTAACTGTCTTTCAGCCAAGTCCAAACTTTAGTTTTTAAGTAATGGAATAAAGAAAATCGAAAAAACACATGGAACTACAAAACGATCATCAAAAAACTGAAAACGTTTGAAAATATCGATATATCTGTGACTTGTATCGATAATTAAAAAAAAATATCGTCGTATTGATATATCGCCGACCTCTATGGTGGAAGGCAGGCACAGATGCAGCGGAGGGTTTATAGGGCATTAACTACACACATCCTCCCACAGTCTCTGAGGTTTGAAAAAAAGGTGTAGAATAACAGAATTTTTTATTTTTTTTTCAGAATTTTTTTATTTGCTTTAGAGTTATTACAAGAGAAATCAGTACAAACAGATCAAATAGAATAAACCAGAGAAGTTTAGTGGTATTTGTCTTATCAGCAAACAGATTGAGCCGTCTTAGAGGGTAGATAGAACAAATACGGCGTCCACAATGGTGTTCAAATACATCTAAATAATACTTAATAATTAGCCTTACAAACCACTATTTTTTCCAAATAATTTATATTCACCATGTCATTTAATATGCAAACAAACCTTGTTTATTATATGTCTTGTTATTAAGAGTTATACAGATCCATTTGAGCTCCATTGCGCAACTAATTTGTGGACACATTGTATATACTTGTACTCTTATATTACAACCATTTAATTCTTTATGATTAATATCAGAGAAAAATTTATAATATACGAAGAGTCACCAATTTCATCATTTCTATAAAACCAAATATTGAAAATCGACTTTTCGTTTGTTTGTTTTGAAGATCTGAGCATGTCCGAGAACAATGTATGCATGCACGTATGCGAGCATAACCTATTAAACACGAAAACAAGTTTAAAAAAAGTTTTCATTCATATGCAAATACAACAATTTAAATCGATAAAAATGTCTCGACAATATAGTTGATCACGTGGACGAATTACAATTTTCTATTAGCAAGTGCTGGTATAAGTTATAATAATGAGTTACATATGCACGCAGGTAGACGATACCGGCAAGGAAAAGCCACTTTTTGCTGTAGTCTAAATATAACAATAACTGTGCGCTTACGTTTTTATGTAAATTATTTGCATCAAAATAAAAATAAAATGCTCAAAAGTGTGTTCCTTAAGCAAATGTTTGTATATAAAAACCCTTCTACAGTTTATTTAGTTTTAGTTTCTAATGAGTTACCATTTACTTTTTCAGAATAAATATATCACGCTTACATGTAAGCTATATATTTATACGTTTCAACATATATAATGCGTGAGTTGATATAATACAACTGTTGCTTTACCTATGATGTATTAAAAAGAAAACCATTAGAGGTTTGAACTGCCAATTTTATTAACTATTTTTTATCAATTAATATATAAGTTTAATACTAATCCTTTAATTGTAACGCCTCACATTAGAGCCATCATTAATTATGATCATATTGTGGAGCAGAAGTTCAAGAGACCCAGTACAATTTCATCATGATCCATCATGGTGAATCATCATAAGCTTTCTGAATTTAAATTCACCCAACAACGGATGCAACATTTCATGATTGAATATTTGTTTTACTAATTTATCTTTTCTTTAAGACTTAGGCCATGCACGTTAGTAACCTGTGTATTTTTGTCTTTAAAATGTACCTGTGTTTAAAATTTAATTTGATGTAATAGCTTGACAAACATGCCATATCCTCTTATGCGTTCCAAGTACTCTACTTTAGTACGAGCATCCGCTTAGCCTTCTCCCCTCCCCCCCCCCCCTACTTGTTCTTTGCTCTGGCAAGAGCTCAGCGCCTTATTCTCTTTTATTTTCTTATTCACCACCCTCAGGCAAGCACTACAGAATTTATTTATGATCTAAGATCCATTTGAAACTATGGATAGAGTGCCCCACGACTGGTACCCAATTCAATAAAATATTAATGAAAAATATTTTAAACTTTTTAGTAATATTTGTACAGTCAATCCCCGTTATCATGATATCGATGTGGGCTTCGAAATTGTTCGCGTTAACCGAATTTCGTGTTAAACGAATAGATTAACATTAACTGCTTTTACTTCTCGTTAAACGGTATTTCATGTTAAGCGATTTCGCGTTAACGGGGTTTGACTGTATTATAACCATTTAAATTGGAAAAATAATGAATTTATACAAAAATAAAAGCTAGAAGAGTAATTCATTATGCCTTTTTAATTTGATTATTTAACATTATTTGAGTATTTCACTGATATTTTCCTTAAAAACAGATTTTTCCTATCCATACTCTCTTGCTTGCCATACGTTGTACTTGACCATTTGACTAACATTAAATTACAAGTTAGAAGTGGCTAAAATTAAAAACATTCATTCAGGGTGTCCAGCGAAGGACTCCCTGATTTTAAAATTAAATAGCTCAAAAACAAAGATAGATAGAATAATAAAACAAAAAGTATAGTTATTTTGAAAGTTGCAAAAATCTTATACTAAATTTTCAAAAATAGTTACAAATGTTGCTAACAGATGACGCTGTGCACTGTAGTTCTCATGTATGCAGGATGCTTTGAAGCTTAAAACGATCAGTCTTCGAACGGTTCCACTGTTTAAACGTGAAAGAAAGTCAGTATGATTGGATTGCAGAGTACAAATTTTTAAACTATTTCTTGAATTTTGCGACTACCGTACCATCTGTTGGCAACATTTGTAACTAATTTTAAATCTTCTGTTTCAGATTTTAAGGTATACGACTACGTTCGGAGCAATTTTTAAAAAAAAAAACTTATTAATGAAATTTTTTATTGCATTAAAATGTTCATTTTATGGTAAAAACATGAAATTGACAAAAAATATTAATTTTTTAATTTTATTTTTCTAAAAAAAGGAGTTTTTTTATCGAAATTAACCGATAATTTGTCAAAACGGCTAGTGTTGTAAAAAAAGTTTTAAAGTATATTTTGATTTACCTTTTACTACATGATTCTATGATATTCATGATACCACGATATTCATGAGTATAATGATCTAAAATCTGAATTATATTTTCAAAAATAAAAAATATATAGGTTGTTATATAAGATTACACATACATTTCAGTTATGTTGCAACTTATTATTATGTATATTGTGTGTACTGAATCACATAATACATGAATTAGCATCTAGAAGAACGACATAAGTCAGTTTCAACTCGTACACAGTCTTGTGCCATTCAACCAGCTTCAAGTATATGCTGCAGTTTCTGATTCTCGACCCACTTTTACTCAAAATGAAAAATTTTGAGTTATGCTACTTTAGTATAGCAAGGGTGCGATTTGTCTGGAAAAAAGTTTAAAATTTCCATTTTAAAGTAATTTGTGTAAAAAAATTTTTGTAAAATTAGTAAAATAAATAATAACCTAATTATATTACTATTATTATTTAAATGTGATCAAAACTAAGCTTATCTCTTCTAGAATTAGATCACCCATTGATAATGTAATCTTTGTGCCCTTTAAATCATATTACAATGCAGGACCCTTCTCCCTTAGCCCTCACTTCTTATCACAAAACCCAATTCCCCCCTACCCCTGTCCCTTCCATCCACCAATCTTCTCCTATACCCCAACCATCTCCCTCTCGCACCCATAAATTACACCTACTTGGGAACTACCTCGTGGAATCGAACAATAACCCACGGCTTATGATTCAGCCTCCAAGCCGAAGATATTACCTCGGCCAAAAAGAAGATAAGGTTATTGTAGCCCGGCGTGCATATAACGATATTACCTGTCCATCTAAACCTAAGGGATATATATGCTATCCTATTTATATAGACGAGGTATTAAATCAAAAGTAAAAGAAGACGCGCACACAAAGGAATTCTTATGGTATTGTCGTTGGGAGGCACAAATATTGTTGATAAATTGCGAATGATAAAGACTTGGTTGAAGTCTCATCATTCGCAATTCATTAACTACATTTAGTAAGACTGGATTTTTAATAAATGTGGATTTGGTTGAATTACTAATTCTTATTTTAGTCTTTCAATTTTAATACACTTAATGGAAGTTAAATAATGGAAACTAAAGCAGTTGAAACTCAATTAAAAATAATCACTTCAACTATAGATTGGTTGTTTTCGGATTATTTGGCGCCGTCAGCAACACGAGGGCTATAATGCGCCGAAACACTCGTCATTTGACAAGACAACATACATTTACAAACACCCATGCCTTACACTGGACTCGAACCCGCAAACTCGCGGTCTAGAAGCTAGCACTCTAATCACTATACCGTTTGGTCGGCATCTCTTCAACTACAGAACATTCGATGCCCCAATAAGATTTTACACAAAAAAAAAAATTGTTATAAATTTATTGTGTGTTGTTAAGATGTTAGTCTGCTAAGTAGTTCTGTAGTTCTGCTCTGATTAGTAGTTCTGCTACAAATGTGAATATGTTATGGAATCTAAAAAGGGGGAAAACTTATTGTAGCTAGCAGCCCAGACGTATCGACATTACCGGTCTGAACCTAAGTTCAGAGTATCTGGTAACTGTACTTAGGTTCTGTATAAAAGTTCTGGTATCTAAGTACCGGACATATACAGGCTCCAAACTACAGGAATCTGCACATAGGGTCATTGAAAAGTCTGGACATTAGAACCGCATGATGGGGGAACGATTCAACTCACACCCATACCAAGTTAAAAAAAAAAAAGCAGTGAAATAATATATGTTTTCTATTTGCTCCTTCTTATTTTTCCTTTTCTGTGCGTCAGTCTTGAATGGGAAGTACCCCAATATATAAGTTAGTGGGCTTCGATGCTTAATGATGTGATCTCCTCTAAGTCTTAATCCTATTCCGCTGGTTTACTGTTTCAGAAGACAGTGGCGGCTCGTGCACTACCGCCAGTACAGCCGGGCTGCATCTAAATTTATTAGTTCAAAACTAAAATTATTTATTTTACAATTTTCTAAAATGAAGATACATTTCTACGGTAAGTGAAAAACAATCCGATAAACGGCAATCTGCTTGCCTGAACAATTCACGAGAAAAACCCCGCTTCCAAACAAAGTGATCTTCCTCCGAACCCAGCAGCCGTGTTTCCTACAACTAGTTTCGGGCAGCCATGTTGCCACGGTAACCAATGGAAAGCAATAGAAGACTTCCCTCTACGCAATGTAATAGCGGTGCTGCCGATCAAGAATTATTTTTAACTTCGGCTGCTCTTGAGAATTCGATGAGTTGATTGGCTGGCTCAGCATATGAAAATCTGCTTGGGTGGGGTGAGTGTGTTACCAAAACAACGCCATTTTATAACAACATCATTGACTGATTCACTGGTTTAAAAGAAAAGAGGATTGATTTTGTTTTCAGAAAATAAGTAAGTGTTTTCTTTCTCATCTTATTCATTTTATAAAAATTGAAAGAAAACTTTGATTTGAGTTATTTATTATGATTAAAGATATTTATTGTTATTTATTAAGATTTGATTATTAAGATTAAAGACTTGGCGTTCAAGAATGATTGTGAAAAGTGTGTGGTGTGGTGATGGGGGGGGGGAGGGGACGCATGTTTACTAGCATTTAGCATTTTCGATCACGGGCCACCACTGTTAGAAGATCATTCAATGAACATCGTTTACAATTAACAGTACACCAGTTCTGAGCTCCCTACAACGTTATTTCTCATAATTCTGAACATGCTTTAGAATATAAAACAGAAGATATCTAACTACGTACTGACTAATAAGAACGGATATCATTTCAATAAAAGTAACTCAGGTTTAAATTGATTGAATGTGGCAAAATCATAGTAATAAAGCTATAATAGTCCAGGCAATTTATGATTGAACATGAAAAAAAATTGCAACAGAAGCTTTTTTAATTGATTTTTAATCAGTTATCATTACTGAACAACATATCCAAAATTGGACAAAATTGATCCTTGGGAACACACCGAAAAGAGAATTTCAAAATGGCGGATTCCATGCCACATGATGGGGATGCCTAAGCGCAGTTTTCCCGCTCAACACCTCCTCAACCATGATATTTTAATCACGGATGTTAGCTTTAACGCAACAAAATGGTAGGTTATTGTGTTTAGAATTGTATGGATTTTTTAAAAAAAGGAGGACATTACATTTCACAGGTAAGAAGGTATACAGGTACAGGCATACATGATGTATTTTAAATAATAAAGATATTTTAAACAATACATATCTTACATTGTTGCTTAATAGTTTGTTTAATGTCAGAAGGAAAAAAAAAATCTTTAATCGTTTTCTTCACTTCCATTATATTTATAACTGTTGTGATTTTTACATCCATTGATTTGGCACGTTTCACAAGCTGTTGAACAGGGCAGGCCATTACACTTGCATCCACATCGTAATGTAGAGCAGATTTTTGTGCAGGAACATCGTATCATATTGAGTAAATAATCTGGAGCTGATGGTAAGTCGCCGAGTATTGGGTAGTACCGAGTAAGTTTTTACATACCAACCCCATTCTTCTGGTTTGATTCTTTCTTTAGTACCTTTCCATATATTTATTTATAAGTATGTTGGATAGCTATGATATTTTGTTGAAGAATCGGTTGTTGGCAGACGTTCCAGTGCAACAAAGGATTTGGCTGTAGTTACCTTAGCTACTAACATTTGAAGGCGCGGTTAGTCTGTACAATTTAAAAACTGGCAGTCGTAAAAAAGAAGCATTGCTTTTTTACCAGCGACAGTGATATCTGAATGTTGACAGGAATCAGAGCAAAATATTTTTGAAGTTCTGTCTCCTTCATCGTTTTGGCATATTCTGAGGATTTCCCAATTGAAAAAATTCTGAATATGGTATCGCAGCCCGTAAAAGCATGCAGACACAACAACAAATTGCAGCTTTCGCGACCTAATATGGATTGTATGATGTGGATATCTTATACTAGCTTTGGAGTTGATCCATGTCTTATATCACTTCGATAATATAGCTTGAATCGCTTATCCTTGGAGTGGTACAGAAGCAGAATCAGCAGATCGGTATCTTCCCCTATCACAGTGGTATGACCGTGTTCTGAAGATGAAACTGCGGTACGTACGGTGTCCAAATCAGCATTCCCATCTGTGTTATGAACAGTACAACCTTGTTTCTTTAGCAAGTCACCAATGAAGGCAGTTAGGGCTTGCTTGTTCTTTCCATTGGCTAGAAAATGTTCCTTTTTGCCAACGAATTTCATGCATGGGCTAAAATTTACATCTCTACTGGTCTTTGCGTACAGTCGTCTGTGAGTCCCATCCTTGATTGTAGGGGACCCAATGTAGTCATCAAATACAATGACATCTTTTCCAAGTTTTAAGAGTAAATTAAACATACGACATTGCAATGTTTTCGTAAGTGTTATTGTTGTACCACGAAATTCGATGTAAGAGAGATCCTCCATCCAAAATGTACCTTTCCACCTTGTCAGATTCTTGACTATCAAAATGTTTGGTATATTTATTTCACAATTGCTTCTGCTAACTGTGATTTGTCTGCTTTTCTCATTAGGGTTTGGGATTCAAATAATGCAGCAGGGTAAGCACAAAGTTCATAACGCATGATACCAACAAGATTCATAACAGCACAAGTGGCAACAGACTTCATTCTTTGGAAAAGTAGTGCTGGATCCGCTTGTATATCTGAATCATCTTTACTACAGACAACACCAGCAAATCCTAGAGTTTTCGCTTTATCTGACCTTTTAGCAGAATACTTTCATACATCCTTCCCTATAATTTCTGAGACGATTTTCGCACCAAATAAGCGCAACTCGTCAACGCTAACTTCTTCTTCGGCTGTTACGCCTATAACAATATTACGTAGAGCAGAATTAAATCGGTTGTTGTTTTTTAATGTCATTGCTGTCAATCTTTTGTCTGCTATCTCTCATTTCTTTGTGTTGTTCACTAGTTTGCATACTCTTCCATAGTTAAATTTTAAATTGAACAAAAGGGTACGCAAAAAAACTATGTAGCCCTCTAATTTTCTGTAAGTCCACTTCCTCACGTTCGTCTTCCTCTGCTTTTCAGGGAACGCATAAGCACTTGCTCTATAATAGATGTGATCCAAGTTCACCCTATAATTTGTCACTTCTTCATTCACAAATTTACCTTCCACAAACATTTTATGAACCTTTCTATTTTCAGATAGTATAGTTGAAACATTTTCTGCAAGTATAGGTAGAGTGACTTGAGATAATTTACATGACCCGCAGCTGTTATTTTGGGGAGAATCTCAAGCATAGCATATAAGTGCAATTCACATGAACCTATCCTGTCAGCTGTTATCAAGGTTCGCACAACACTAATCATTCGCTGGTATTCCAACCAAAGTTTACTTGTTCTCTAGGAAAATGACAAATGATTCTTCTTTGTCTTCTAAGCAATCTCAATCTGAGTAAAAGCATCACACAGTTCTACTTCATCCTTTTTTTTTTTTTTGTCAGGTCGTAATATCATAAAACAGACCACAAGTTTCCTTAACATGACCATGAAGAGATTTATGTTCATCATGCGGAAAAAATAATTAAACCAGCAGGATACTAAGCGCTGCATTTGCAATCATGTGCCCTCGTATCGCCCTGTAAACTGCTTTTCTAGTCACCATTTGTAACACAGCATTTGATCTATAGATTTCTAGAAGCACCTCAAATAATATTGAGCCATTCAGGAGAGTAAATTCAAGAAAATAAATAAAAACTACTACTTAATATTATGTGTGGTCCTTTATTAAGTTAACAGGTATGTTTAGCTCATTTTCAAGTGTAATCGATGCTTCACTAATATGACTTTGTCTTTAAACACCGACACTCTAAAAACAAAAGCATACAAAAAACACATACCTGTACCTGTATACTTTCTTACCTATTAAATTTTATGTCCTCCTTTCTTAAACAATCTCAATGCCATTCTAAGTACAATAACCTACCATTTTGCTGCGTTAAAGCTTACATCTGTAATTAAAATATCATGGTTGAGGAGGTGCTGAGCGGGAAAAACTACGCTTAGGCATCCCCATCATATGGCATGGAATCCGCCATTTTCAAATTCGTTTTTCGGGGTGTTCCCATGGATGAATTTTGTCCGATTTTGGATATGTTGTTCAGCAATGGTAACTGATTAAAAATCAATCAAAAAAGCTTCTGTTGCAAATTTTTTTCATGTTCACTGTATTTTTAATTTAGTTTGCCTGGACTATAATATATGGTATCGTCAACAAACGTTAAATTAACCTCACAGTCGTTAGAGAAAATGCAGTTGATATTTGTTGAAATAGATTAGTGGTACTCTGTTTCAATAAATTGGTTTTAACTTATAATTATAGTTTTACTTATAGAAAATGTGTTGTACAAATAAAAGGTATTCAACAAGAAATATATATTTTGAAGAACTGGAACATTGCAGAAAAATTAAAGACTGCAATAGAATCTTAATGTTGATAATGAAATTCTATGAAAATAAAGGAAAATTATTAAACTGTTGTGATTATTGTGTGCTATTTGTTAAATATATTGTGTTCTCTGTTTTATTACAGAAATCATCTCTATACAGGGTGGTTATAATTAAAGTTACCCTGTTTAGAGCCACGTAGAGTCCGTTCTAATGAGCAGATTTTGATGAACCTTGGAATATGCACTATATGGACCATGGGGAAAAGAAATCTGCAATAAAAAATTGTAGTTCAAATTTTGACCACCAGGTGAAAAAGTGGCGCATAAGGAACAAAAATCCACAAATTGAAAACACAATTTTTTATTTAATTACAGCATATGTTCAATGTACATTCCATTTACGTCAACCACATGCTCGAAGCGTGTTATAGCTTGTTCAACAGTAGCGCGAAGGGTTTCTCGATCAAGTGCAGCAACATGACGTGTTATGCTTGCTTTCAATTCAGGCAGAGTCCGTATGCTCACTCCATACACACGATCTTTCAGAAATCCCCACAACCAGAAATCACAGGGATTTAAGTCCGGAGAACGAGGAGGCCAGGCAGTCGAAAAACTTCTCGAAATTACCCGATCACCTTGTTGTGGGGATTCCTGAAAAATCATATGTATGGAGTGAGCATACGTATTCTGCCTGAATTGAAAGCAAGCATAACACGTCATGTTGCTGCAATTGATCGAGAAACCCTTCGCGCTACTGTTGAACACGCTATGACACGCTTCGAGCTTGTAGTTGACGTAAATGGAATGCACATTGAACATATGCTGTAATTAAATAAAAATTTGTGTTTTCAATTTGTGGATTTTTGCTCTTTATGCGCCACTTTTTCACCTGGTGTTCAAAATTTGAACTACATTTTTTTTTTTTATTATTATTGCAGATTTCTTTTCCCCATGGTCCATATAGTGTATATTCCAAGTTTCATCAAAATCTGCTCATTAGAACGGACTCTACGTGGCTCTAAGCAGGGTAACTTTAATTATAACCACCCTGTACTAGCTGTGTGGCCGCGCTGCTGGGGACCCGATGAAGGACATCTATCAGTTATTTGTTGCATCAGTTATTTGTTGCCATGTTTCTTTGGATTAATTGTTGTTCGTGATCAGCTTCCAATGTACTATACAGATCTATGTTTTCGTTCATTTTGTAATAGCACGCTCGGTCATTCTCCAGTCGAACTGTTTTTGCAGCGGTGCTGCCCTAGTTCTCTTAGCGGCAGACGCTCTATACTTATCATCTATATTCATCTTCTCTTTGGCGGCATATTAGAAAAAATATCGAAATGATTTGAAAGTTTTCAGTGAATTTCAATAATCTTCACCGAATCTACAATTGAGGCTGCAAGTGGTGAAGTCAAATTGAATCTTAATAATCCGTTTCTAAGCTAGATTCTATGTATATTTTGACTCCCTCTCATAAATGAAGTTAGATTAATAATTTTAATAAATCCAGCTAGAAAAGTTTAACCATTTAAAATTTTGTAAACATAGAAATAATATCAAAATATATGCTTGGTGTCTATAGTGCAGCTCTAGCTTCTGTTTTAAAAATAATCATGAAAATATATTGTACCAAATTCTTAATTTTTGTTTTAAAATAAAACAAAATCTGAATTAAGAGAAAATTTGACAGGCATTGAAACGGTAGTGTTATCTACCAAACTGTTTGCTAATTGAAAAAATATCGCCAAGTAGCATGAATATAACGTAATAGTACCAATATTGGTCATCGCTGTGCCATACACAACACCTAATGATATACGTAGGTGTTTCACATTAGATAGACTTCTTACATTTGATCTTGTAAAGGACACATTCTGGAAAAAAAGATACAATAGATTTATTAAGTTGACCAAAATCCGACTGAAAACATCCCATAACGGCCCCCATGTTGTAGTGGTAGATAAATTATGTTGGTAAACGA
Organism: Linyphia triangularis; assembly: GCA_963978545.1. Lineage (NCBI taxonomy): Eukaryota > Metazoa > Arthropoda > Arachnida > Araneae > Linyphiidae > Linyphia > Linyphia triangularis. The sequence goes on from OZ021730.1 coordinate 37,651,750, forward strand.
ACTTTTAGATGTTAGATATTTATGACAACTGTAATGCAGATGATATTTGCTAATAAAATACAAAGAATTTAACGAATTTATTTTGTTTAAATGTCATTAATACTCATTAAATTAAATCAAAATGTCAATACCCGCTAGGCACGATACGTCTTTGACAACAACACAAAATGTAAACTAAAACAGGATGAATTTAAAACCTAGAAAAACAAAGCATACAAAAATAATGCTTTAAAACCGCACATGCTCAGAAGATGTTAATGGTTTCGACTGACAGTAAATGTATTGAAATATTACAATAAAAATCGAACTGTTTATCGGACAGACGATTGTAGTACATAAAAATAATCAGAAAAATAAAGAAGGACACAATAAAATAACTTTTGTTTTTATTCTGATGTAATATAAAAATATCGTTGCCATTCCAAGCATTTTTTTTTTTTTGTATAGGTGTCATTAAATTTTAATAAAAGCAACTTTTAATCGAATTTAAATGTTGTTCTCTACAATCTCCATGTACTAAAGCTTCTATGCACCAAATTTCGTACCTCTAGGTTCAAAACTGTGGAATTATGCAAAGGTTCAGACGTACAGACAACACAGTTTTATAGATATAAATATACCAATTTCTAAAAGTGGCAGTGAAAATATCCCTGTAATTTAATGGTATTCCTGTAGTTAAAGTAGTAAATTATTAATATTTTTAATATTTCATAACAATAATGCTATGCAGTTATGATTTTTAATTTAGTTTAAGTTCTCAAAATCAAGTCTCTATCAATGATGATGCAACAATATAAAAATTTCAGTTTACGGTAAACTGCTTTTTTATTAAATTTAAAAAAAAAAAAAAAAAAAACATTTATAAAATGTCCGAAAAAAGAATGCAAACGATTGCATTTCAAAAATAGATTTTTTGAACAAATTCAAGCATCGGTTAGAAATGCATGTTAGAAACTGCAAAATGTAACTGATTTTTTAGATACAGCAAAATATGTTACTCTATGTTTCATCTCATTCATACAGTATTCAAATTACATATTTTGCCGATATGGTGTTTTCTAAAAAGAGATATCAATTTATTTTTCGTATGCTTCAAGTTTTTCTAACAATGCGGACACTGATTAATAATTAAAAAGATAATTTGCACCTTACATGTAATATTATTTTTGAACTCGTTGATAAGTTAAGCAACACAGAGAAAAACAAATAAAAATAAAACAAATTATCAAAATTTGTGTAGTGTTATTGCGACATTATCCAACCTTCATACACACATATGAGATCGACTTCTAACATTAAAATAATATCACTAAAAATGTTATGTCTAGTGCTACGCAATTTTTTTCTTACTCGTAACTATTTTTGACCACCCAAAAGTCCTCAAAAACACTACACTTCATACACAGATTTGACATGCTGTGATCATACAGATTTGATTTACAAATGAAGAAATCTGCTTAAGACTAATTAGCAAACAATTTTGAGTATTACAAGTGAAATATCTAAATTTTCCATTTGTTATATGGGTAAACGCAGGTTGACACAATTAGGTAATTCCTTTTCTTTTTTTTCAAAATAGTAAACCACCAGTACTTTTTGGATGGTTTTTTTTATAAAAATAACTGTTATACTAGGGTTAATAAAGTATTAATTTTTTTTAATTCTATTAGCATGACAGGGGGAGATGCGTGTTATGCTTGTTTAGTAGTAAAGCCATTTGAATGTTGACGATGGCACAGGAAATTTATCCGAACACTGTTTATCAGAATAAATATAATCTGTTAACATGAATGCAATGTGCTTATGTGGGTTTTTTGACTTCCTGTATTTGGGGTCTAAAAAAAATCTCCGTCATGAACATATATATATATATATGTATATATATATATTATTCGGATTATTCAAATAGAATTTTAACCTGTGCAGATTGATATCGAAGGTAGATGGTGAAAGTAATTAGCAAAAATGAATGAAAAAATTTTATGCAAAACTTTCTTGACTTAAATTTTTAAAAATTGCTAAATATTGGTACAATTTAACAAATAAATCTAACGCTCATACAATAAAAATTTAGTATGTTGAGAGATATTTTCTTTTAAATGCTTTTTTTTTTCCAATATGTCCACCACATCACAAATACATTTGTTTTTTATAAACATTTAAGAGAATAAAAAATTTAAAAAAATTTAATCAATTTTAGTCCTCTTACCAGTATGTTTGCTTAAATAAAAATTATGTAACAAATTATATCTTGTGGAGGTTTAACACATTTTGTGTGTTATTACAACAACTCTCTATAACTAGTACTGGGATTACTTTTGATATATTACTTTGAGATAAAGATTGTTTTGAATAACTTACACAAGATGTCTCTGAAACAAAAGGTATAACAAGTTAACTTTTGTGGGAACAATCAGTACAAACTTTGTCATTAAAACAGGTGTTTTTTTTTTTTTTTTTTTTTTTTTTTTTTTTTTTTTTATCTCTCTATGTTGTGTCAATGTTTTTGTATCAATATTTTTATTCGACAAAACTTTTATTGCAGAGCAAAAAGTACCAAATTTTGTAACTGCTAAAGATAAGAAAATGAAACAAACATTGAGCTGCATAACACTGATATAAATGTTTTCTTTAAAAAAAAAAAAAAAAACAGCACTAATATTTCCTGATGTTGCCATTCATATCAAAGTAAGTTTTCGGAAATTATTTTCTTGATATTTTATGCAGTGTCTCAGAGGAATTGATTAAAAGTTCAATAATTATCTAATGTAATTAAATTTATTCAATTTCAACCTCAAGGTTAAATTTTTTGCAAAACTAATCCAGTTTCTATTATTTTCACTAAAAAAACCAAAAAAACAATAAACAATACAATAATTTATTTAAATAAAAAAAGAAGAAAAAAAACTTTTGTATGATTAATATATTCTCTCTTTTAAATCTCTTTTACCATTATGACTCCTAAACATTCTTATTCTTTATCTTTAAAGACCTTCCATTTAAGAAAAACCCAAAACTACACTTAAAAATATTGAATTTTCTTAACCGAAAACTGTTGATGATACTTCGTAGCAACTAAAGCAACACTGTAGTATTCAACTCATTAGCATGTTAAGGCATAAAGCAACGTAGAGTCCTTCACCATCAGGATTTGATTGTGGCTAAGTTCACAAACTAGACTGGAAACATCATTAATTTTAATGGTGTCTGGAATTTTTCTCGCGATATTAGGAGGAAAGCTTGGCTCCCGTTCAAGAAGCGGTTTTCACCATTGTGATGAGCGTTTTCTAGGGAGGCTTTGGGGAAATCAGAACACGAATAACAAAGTTACGTTCAACAATAATTATCATTTTAACTACAGTAATTTAGGTAATAATGCCAGATAGACAAATTTAGAATGAAGCTATTATGTGCATATTTTTTAAGGTATTATTTAGAAAAAAATATTTCTTTTAAAAAAATATATAAGGTAGAATTCATTAGATAATTTTTTAGTATTTAGTTCAGATTTGTAATTTGGAAAATGAATTGGGGTACTCTACTGTTTCAAACGTTAGATCATACTTTCCATGCTTTTTATTATTTAATTAATTTCACAGGTATCTAATTGAGATATATTAAAGTGCATATTTGATAATTAGTTTTTTATTAGTAAATAACTCTAAAACAGCTTATAAAAGAATACCATTTACAGCCTTATTTGCTTTTTATTAATTTAGTATTATGTATTCTACTTCAGATTCACTCAACTCATTTGCTTTGATTTCCTGTTTAAAATTTTAAACCATCCAGGAATCGAATTTTGTCAAGTTTTATATATTTCTGTATAAACTATTTAAGATTACGATATTCGTTTCACTCTGAAGCAACATTTTTCTCAATCTTTAATTACGAAAACACCGAATTTTTTTTACATGTTAAAATTGCACTTTTATTTGCAAACACCATTAAAAAAAAGGCTTAATTTAGTTTTTTCCATCAAAGCATCCCAATATCTCTAGCACATATTCTTATCCTTATCTTATTTGCACTTATCCTTATCTTATTTGCACTTATCCTTATCCTTATCTTATTTAAACTTATCCTTATTCTTTAGAAATAAGACAAAATTTAGAGGAAGCTGAAAGTGTGCATATTCACTACATTTTGTCAATAATTCAGTGTTTTAACTACGAGAAGTCAAAAAACAGTTCCCACCTGTTGATTAGCCGTTATTATGCACAATTATAGATTGTTAAGTGCACAGGTCAACCAATCAAAGAACAAGATAATCCTTTTCAACCAGCGACGTTTGAATGTGGATGTATTTTTCTGATGAAAAGGTTGTTTCTTGGACAATCTGATTTTCTTGGATTAGAAAAAAAAGTTTAGGAGTATCAGGGCCAGTTCTAACGAGGAAAAATTAAAATGTGGAAGGTGTTTAATCCAAAATTAGCCATTAAAAATCACTCAAAAAAAGTTATGGCATTTAATGTTTTCCTTCTTCCACTCTCTAAATTTGATGGATTTAATTTCTTATTTTTATTACCATTTAGTGGTTTACAGATGATTAATTTCTAGCAAATTTATTCATAATATTTTTATAAATTTAATTGCATATTATTAATATCAATATTCCGACTTATTTTAAGATAGGATAATTTCTAGTAAGGATAATTTCCTATACCCTCTATGATACATTCCTCTAGCCAGTGCATTTAAAAACCACTTTCTATAAAACCTTGACATTTGCTGAGGAGGTAGGCAAAGGACGACTTATTGAAATGACATAAATTAAAAACTCTAAAATAGCGTGAAGTATAATTTATTTTTTAAATTCTTATGTCAATGCATATTCATTAGCTACCCCTGGTTTTGTCTTTTACCATTTTAATTTTCATTTATAATAGATAGACATTAAATGAAAACAATTTATGTCATTTCATTAAGTTATATATTTCGTACCTAAAAGTATTCAATTATTTTAGTTAAATGTATGAATTAACATAAATTTGGTTGGATGTGTAAATTTTTAAAGTGAAAGTTTAATGAGCTAGGCAGATTTGTTCTTTTTTTTTTTTTTTTTTTGATAAAAGATTTCTGGGAAACCATAAAATGTAATCGCCAAGTGAAACCAAAAAGAGCGATAAGATTGCCAATGTAGAAACCCTGAAATGACGTCATGTGCTCTCAACTATTTTACATTATCTCTATGGAAGCGTGCCATCTTTAACCCGAAGGGTTATTATAGTATCTTTGCCAAATTTCAATGTTTTATAGAAAGTAGTTTCTAGAAGCACTGGGCTAGAAGATTGTAACATTACGAATACAGCCGTTTTTATAGTTCTTCAGAGTCCAAACTTGCACTTGTTATATATTCAGAAATAAAACATGTTTGACACAAAGGTACAACAATAACTTTGGAACTATATTTCTTCCTTGTATGTATAAATTTAAACGTGGTGAGAATATATTTTAGGGAGTTGGTTTTTGATCATATTCCCTATATTCATTCTACTCATTTTTTATTTTTCCTGCTGAGAGATACTTTATTTGTCTCTTCTGTTATTCTTTTCCACCGACCGTCATATATTTTGTTATGAGTTCTCATGTCATTAAGAGGATGAGCAGCCATTAAATTTCCAAAATGTTACATTTTTTTAAATATCATGAAAATAAATATAAACTATAAACTGGTGAACAGAGTTCTAAATGGTAAATGTTTTCTTCTTAAACTCTTGCAATAAAAACATCTTGAAAGTATAACTTAATACTGATAATGGATAACAATACAATTCCAACAATATTCAGTAAAAGTATAATTGAAGTATTATAATACTTCCTATAAAAACATCTCATCATCTCATACACTAATTTGTTTGAAATGAATAAATGAAATATAAAAATATGTTTGTTTTTAATTCTTAGTCTATGAATCGAATGATAAGTTACTGAGTAACAGTTAGTTATTTAGCCTTAAGCCTGTAAATTAAGTCTCAAGTTCTTAACTTCTTATTCTTTAGTTTCAATTCACACAGATTAAGGGAAAGTCCTACTAAAGATCATTCATTCCCTATAATCGCTATGTTCCAATCTTCTAACTTAGTGCATTTAGAAAGTACTTTTTATAAAACCTTGAAATTTGGTGAGTACTTACGAAAAAGATCACTTAATGAAATAACATAAATTGTTTTCATTTAATGTCTATCTCTATATATAAGGCAAAGCCCTCACTCACTCATCACTAATTCTCCCACTTCCCACATGGTCAAAACTCTGAAAATTGGTACAAATATCAACAATGGTAAACATAGAAAAAGTAAGCTATTCCGATATCCATAACACACTTTAAGGGGTCGAAAAGGGGTTAAACGTTCCAAACGTGGGATATTCGAACGTAACACTTCCCACATGGTCATTACTCTGAAAATCGGTGAAAATATCAACAAAGACAAACACAGAAAATGTAAACTATTCCAATCTCGTTAACCCACTTCAAGGGGTCGAAAAGAAGTCAAATGTCCCAAACGCGGGATATTTGAATGTCCCACTTCCCACATGGTCACAACTTTGAAAATTGGTGCAAATGTCAACACAGACATAGAAAAAGTAAGCTATTCCGTTGTCGAATAATCCTTTTTAAGGAGTGGAAAAAGGGTTAAACGTTCCAGACGAGGGATATTCGAATGTCCCACTTCTCTCATGGTCACAATTTTGAAAATTGGTACAAATATCAACAATCGTAAAAACAGAAAAAGTAAGCAATTCCGATCTCGACTAACCCACTTTAAGGGGTCAAAAGGGATTAAACTTTCTAAACGAGGGATATTCGAATGTTCCACTTCCCACATGGTCACAATTTTGGAAATTGTTACAAATGTCAACAATGTTAAACACAGAAAAAGTAAGCTATTCCGATTTCGATTAGCCATTTTTAACGGGTGAGATGGGGTTAAATGTTCCAAACGAGGAATATACGAGTGTCACATTTCCCACATGGTCACAACTCTGAAAATTGGTACAAATGTCAGCAGATACAAACATAGAAGAAGTAAGCTATTCCGATCTCGAATAACCAATTTTAAAGTGTCAAAAAGGGGTTAATCCTTTCAAACGAGGCATATCCGAATATCTCATTTTCAATATATTCTAAATTATAAATTGTGGAAAAAATTTCGAGAGGAAAGTTCCTATTTTGATAAATCAATTTGTCGTAATTTAAATGGGAGCAAACATCTGAAGTGTAGAATACATGAATGTCTTTTGATTTCTAAAACGCAGAGGTAAAATTTCGTGGCGCAGCACGGGTATTCAGCTAGTCTATTATAAATGAAAATTAAAATAGCAAATTGCACAACCAGGTGAAGTCACTGCATATACATTGACATCAGTATTTCTAATATAAAATAAAATATATCAGACGCTATTTTTGAGTTTTTAATTTATGTTATTTCATTAAGGTGGTAATTTGTGTACCTACACCACCGAATTTCAAGGTTTTTTTATGAAGTAGTTTTTAAATGCAATGGGATAGAAGATTGTATAACATAGCGAGTATAGGTAATTGTTTTTACTATGAATTCCTCTAAACAAAGGTACAAGATAAAGTTTGGAACTTGGGACTGTATTTCTTCATTTGAATGTATTAATTTAATTACATTTTCAAACATGTCTTATTTCTGAATGTATAAAATGTGCAAATTGAGACTTTGATGAACTATAAAAAAAATTAAAGAAAATATTTGAATATTTGTACCCTAGAAATGAATATTTGATTTTAAAAGTCGGTCTTTGTTTGGTATTGCATAAATTCACCACTGGGTAAAAAAAAAAGGAATGTCCTTGTTTTGTTTAATAAAGCAAAAATACCTCATTTACAGAGGCGAAACATTATCGACAACATACACTCACTTCAAACAATCATATGGGAAAATGCATAGAAGGCTAAAATATTGAGAAAGACACTAACCAAGAGAAGTGCATTAATATATTGATTATTTCTTTGAAGGCAGAGACAAACGAAACAAATCTATTCCGATATTTTTGGTATCCTGCATTTAGATATATAAAAGTTGTTTTTGTCGTCCTTTTATAAATAACTGATGACATTTTATGAAGTAAAATACTGTATAGAGCACCTGTTTGTATTAAGTCAATGGACAATTCCCTAATTTTTTAAAAACGAGTGAAATTAGTTTATATTTATGAAGAATTTCTTTCTAATTCCAAATATTTAAACAAAAGTTCTTTAAAAAAATTAGTTATTTAAATATTAAGAAAAGAAAATGCCTGAAAACCGAGCCAAAACCAGTCCGATCAAAATACACAACAAAATCTGTGAGGTCAAGGGTCCTACTGTTTCTATGGTTATCTTGATGTTTCTGCTAATAGTTGGCGCTGGTAGACCATTGCTATATCACGTACAGATTGGCACGATTTGCGAGAAACTTGCAAAACTGTTTTCCGCTGACGCTTTTCAAGCCAAGGTGTTTGGGAAGCCTTGACATCACGTTCAATTTGAGCCAAATGAATCGTTTTCTCACTAACATCTAACAGGGAAACTGATTTCAAATTAAAAAAAGAAGAAGAAAAAAGAAAAAGCACTATGAACAGAAATTTTTATGTTTATTGCCTTTTCGAAACATTTAGAATCGAATAAAAAAATATTTTTCAAAAATTTGGGAATTGTCCATTAGAATAAAAAATATCGCCAAAAATATTTTTGTTTGGTCATTGTGTTATGTTAATTTTTCTTCTTTAATTTTATTTTTATTTTTAAGAAATTTTTTTAGTTTCAATAGTAATAACAAATGGTTTTTTTTTTTATTTTTTTTTTTTTTATTATTATTATTATTATTATTATTTTTATTTCAATAATATAAAAGAAGACCATTTTCCAATTTTAATAAGACAATTTGGTTAATTAATTAAAAGAATATAAATAACTAGCGGTTTAGATATTTTACCACTTTTTAACAAGATGATAATGTGTATTGTTTTCTTGTGCGACGCTGTTACTATACTATATTTAACCTTATTCTTAAAATAAAAAATATATATTAACATAATTAGAAAAAAATTAAATTAGGAGCGCCAAAGCTAATATGAATATTTATAACCCTTATTTTCCACTCAGTGTTCAAACTAATCCCAGTTCATATCAAGTATTATCAATTCTAGAAAGCAATTCTTAAAAATGCTTTTTGTTGCAGAAGCCCTTAATGTACTTCCTGAGCGAATTACTCTTTGCATTTTTAATATGAATCTTTCGCAAATGCACTTTGGAAAGAATATTTCTTCAAATAAAAAATATATAATTATTACTTTTTTATTATTATTCCTAGTGCGTCAAAATATCTTACGACTTTCTCGATTACGGAAACTTAATTTTTTAAAGCGGATTACTTTTTTTTTTATGTTATCTTTCGGACTTATTCTTTTTACGAATCAGTTCCATTTGGTGAAAAAGCGTAGGAGCCATAGGGGGAGAAAAAAAAAAGAATTAAAAGGGCCGAAGAGGGTAAAAAAAAAAAATAGCTAACCGCTCTCAAGAAATCTTTTTAAAAGCTATCTGAAAGGCCCCGGAGGCATTTGAAATCTTCGTTAATGGAGTTTCGTAGCCATCTGTTTGTTTGGCCATTATCTTTCATTAACCGTTTTCTTTTCTGAGATTACTGCGGAGCGTGTGGCATCAGTACGATGAAAATTCGCTGTTCTATTTCTCGTTTCGATATTATCGTTTGGTTATGTTTACAGTAAGCGTATCAAGTTTAGTTGTTTGGCGACTGGGGAAAATGACCCCTTGCATGAGAAAAGGAAATTGCATTTCATGCGTTGAGAGCTCAATAGTTGGAGTGGAGATGCGGGTAATTTAATGCAATTCTCTGAATATGAAGTAGATTAAATGAACTTAGTTTGTGGGTGGAGGCGTATTCAAGTGGAAGAATCGAATTTTTAATTCTATTTTACGATGCGCTAATACACTTAGTTTTAAATGAGTTGGATTGAATTTCAATTGCAGTGTCATGCTACCAGAAGACAAGCCGTAATAATTATTTAGTTTAATGCTTTATTTAATAAAGCACGGATTGGGGTATTGTTTTACACATTTGGTGAGTTGTTTATTTCAATTCCTCGTAAAACTGAAATTAAGCCAATATTGGTAAAAAGTTCTCAAATACTTATATCTTTAAAAATTATTTTTAATTTTCGTAGTCAAATAATTCATTTGTGTTAACGGAATTCGTGGTAGTTGTAAACTTGAACTTAAATTTCATGTTTATCTAGGCGTTTGTTGCTGAGTGGCTTTATTTAAATTGAAGCATCAAAGTTAATGTGATCAAATAGAACAAAACAAAATTTTAATCAAAATGGTATATGAAACAGTTTTTTCTTCTTAAAAAACAGTAATTAGTATAAATTTAATTTTTTTGTTACGAAGCTTCAAATTATACGACTTGCACCAAATAAAGCAACATTATTTTAAAAATAGTGTTTTGCGTATTGTTGAATTCATCTCCAATTAATTGTAATGATAATATATAATACATTACTAATTCATGATTTCTTTAACAAAAATGTGCATTCCACTGCTACAAAAAAATTTACCCGCGATATTTTGGTAAATTTGTCTTTGTTTAATACAGCACAGACTGGATTATCATTTTAAATAATTATTACCATCTTGTTAATTTAAGTGTTTACAAAGTAAAAGTTGAGCCAATATTTATTAAACTGTTCCGATTTCATTTTAGAACAAATATTCGCTCCATTTCTAAATAGTGATTTTTTCCACACACAAAAAAAAAGCAGCATTGTTTTAAATTAACTTATCATTATACGGAAACCTTTCTAAGAACAAAATCTATTTTCTGGAATGTGTATGTGATATACTTTACGCTTTTAAAAAGTATAGTAAAGATTATTATTTTGAGAAGGACCATTACATATAACTTTCAAACCTAGTTGTAAATGCTAATTCGATTCCATGCAATGGTTTTACAAAACATTTCAATTTGTTATTTATAAAAATGAATAACAAAACAGTATTTACTGAAATTAAGAACAAATGAAACGATTCGACATTGAATTTTAGAATTCGGAAGACATGTTCTATAACAAGTGGTTACAGCCTGTGTACTATATTGATATACTTTATTGAATTTTATCTGGTGTAGTAAAACTATCAGTTTTGTAAGTAAATGTATCAACCAAAATTTTTGTATTTTATGATAAAGTGCTATCTTCTCTAAGCAATACAGCATGAAGCATAAACAAAAAGTAATGTTGATTGTTGTATATTGCCTAACATATACCTATATAAGTAATCCAACTCCAAAATCGTCCCAAACTATATGTACTTAAAAATATACTTAAATTTACTTCTAAAAACTTAATGTTACGATTTCTTTTCATCAAAACGTTTATTATCATTACCAACAGCACCAAAATCTCTAGTACCCGGATAAAGTTCAATTCGTGAAGTTCGAATGACGGTGATCCTATCAAGAAGAGTTGAGTTGAACTTGGCCTTCTTCTAGAGTGGTGTTCACAATCATAATCACCCAGGGGCTTGGCCATAGCTCTACAATGTCGTGATCATCTCTGTTACACAAAACGATATCGTGCATCTCACGAATAGGAACTGTATAGGATATGCTGGTATGGAAATTAAGTGTGGTAATTGACTTTGGATATCTTCTAGAGGGATTCCGAGATGTGTATCTCCAAAGGCGTTTCATTCTAATTTAGATAGCATGTGCTCGCTTGAAAATTAAGCGGGATAGTGACGTCACCTTGGCTGTGGGACAAAAGAATCTCCTGAACGAAACGGAAGCTAATTTTGCTATGAACAGTCATGAACAGTCACAGATGACCCAAATGGAATCTTGATCTAGACCACTTTCTGGGGCAACACCAGTGATGGGATTGGTCAAAGAAGAAGGTTTATTTTGGTTAGACGAATCCAAGCTACTCCAAATGACGGCAGTTCAGTTTAGATCAGTTTCTGGTGTGAGCAAATAGTGACATCATCTGGGGCAAGGCCAAGATTGGTCAAACGAGGACGATAACGTTCGGATTGGCCAATCCCACTTACTACAAACGACGGAGGATTTTGATTAGATATGAAGCGAGTTGCGCTGAGTTTAAATAATATCCAAACGCCTTGGGTTTCTCTAAATTTTTATCTCGTCCGGGTGTATATGGTAGGATGGAAATTTGATATACGGTAAAGTAATTACTTTATAACAGTGGTATATGTCGCTGGATGTATGATGGTGGTAGGATTAAGAGAGATTATATATTATTCTTTAATGAGCTGATTAAAGTAATTCGGGATAAAATTGGCCACTTTCGCGAGGTTGAACCTTAACTCATGCTGAGATAGGAATCTAGTTAGCCAGTTTATAATCCTCTAAGACACCTTAAAGGGATGGTATATTTTCTTAGAATCATGTTTTCCTATTTATTCACATGGTGACATGGTAACAAGCGAATTGGTTTAACGTAATTGCAAATGCTGTTGCTCTTGGTATCTAAATTCGTCATTTTACTATCGAGGCTTTAAATGATTCAAAGAAAAATATTATTTTTTTTTCTATAAACATTCATTTAGATGCGACATTCACCAGGGTAAAACGACTTTAAAACATGCACTTATGCAAATTCGAAAATGTGACATACACCACTTTAGAGAACTATCGGATGAAGAAAAATAAGAACTTAAATAATTTATAGTAATTTCCAAATCAAAGATATTCCAAAGATTATGAATAAATTTTACCTAAGATTTTGTAAGCAAGGTTAGAAAAGTTTAAACAAATTGCATAAATATATATATATATATATATATATATATATATATATATATATATATATATATATATATATATATATATATATATATATATATATATATATATATATATATATATATATATATATATATTAACTTTATTAACAGCGACATGTGAAAATATTGTTATAAATGACACTTGGAACCTCCTAATTTTAAAATCATTACAATTCTGTTAATTTTAATCTCTTCGGTAATTGTTCTTTTCCATTAGAGAGACTGTATAAAATGTAAGTTATATCACTAGAATACTAAATACCATAGAAAATCGTTGACGGTCATTGATTGAAACATGGGAAAAGAACTGTTATAAAAAAGTAACTAATCTCAAAACGGACATACCCCAAAGAGTACGATTTAAGAAGACAGTTGATAGATATTTAGTAGAACTAAGATGATGGAACAAAGAAGCAGCTGCAAAATTTCCAAACCTTTATTGTGTGAAAACTCAAGGAATACCTAGCGCATCAGAGGAACAGACAAAACTGTAACACTTTGCCAGTTCCAAATTGCTGTATGTTACTAATAAAACTTGGTTTTCTTTAAAATTTTAAATTTTGCAGTTACTTCATTATTCCACCAGAACAGCAATATGCCCAGAGCTGAAAAAAAATTCATTGGAATTATTTAAAAACCATTGGAATTGGAATCAACCATCATATGAAGTATTAAATAACCCATCACCAGGAAATACTTAAGAATTGTGTGCTTATGAATAATTAAAAGTTTTTATTTAATATTAAAAAAATAAATTAAATTACAGTGGTGGCTTATCTCTAAAATTAAACTTGAAATCTAATATTGATTTTCTTGTGACATTTTGTATAGATATAAGAAGGTTTACTGAACAAGAAACTATAAGTTTTAAATTACAGAAAAGGAAAGACCGCACTAGTACGTGAGTGAAATGCTTGGCAACTTTCAATATTAGGATTAATTCTTCATCATGAATTCAGAAATCAGCTGTCATGGATATTAACCAGATGGTCAGACCACTTGAAAAGCGCTTCACTGTCTTGCCTTAATGGAAGAGGGTGAGGGACTCGCCATCATCGGTTCCTATCAGAGGAAAGACGCAGGCCTTAGAGCTGCGACATTGACCTACTGACTTGAGAAATATTTAGGCACAGGCCTAACATTTTATAGAATTAACGAAGCGAAACGGATTAACGGAATCGAAAATAACGTTTGAATTAACTTAAATTTCGATTTTGATGGAAGTTGTTTCCCATTAAAAAGTGGTGCAAAAGAGCACAATTTACTCAGTCGATTTTAGTCTCATATTAACTTTATATTGCTATTTTTTTAAATTAGTCTCTAATTTATTGTTCCCATCATTTTCTATTTCTCTGAAATTTTTGAAAAAGGTTGCAAGCAACCTAGGATTACATCAATTTACATTTAAAACTAAGCATATTTAAAATAACGGTGATTACAAAATTATAGCTGTATCTTTCTTCCACAATTTTGAAATGTTAAAAAAGAGTTTGTGTATTTAGAATATAGATTAGTAGTTGTATCTTTAGCTGGGGTTTCGAGTGATTCAGAACACTGAGTTTTACTACAGATCTGGAACTAAAAATAAAAATTCAATAAATTTTAGCTTAAAACTGACGGAAATTAAAGTTCAGTAAAATAATGAAAATCTCTAAAATTCAGTCATAAACTTTGGTTGGTTGGTTGGTTTGTTGGTTGGTTGGTTCCTTGCTTTACTGACGCAAGGGCAACTCCTGGGCCATACTGCGCTGAAAAAAATTATAAATATCAACCTTGTTAAACGTATTGTTGCGTGGACGGGTTCGAAAGATTTGAAGCCAAAATCAGATCAAAACTTGCAAAAATTTATTCCAAAATAACTCTTCACAATTCTCTTACAGCTCCAGAACTTCTCGTTCTAGTAGACACAATACAGCTCTTTTCAACTCAATAGAGCACAAAACAGCAGTTAAAAACTTGACAAACAACTGCTAAATCGCCGCAAAAGGCAATGCAAAACAGTTCGCTTTAGAATGCTCAGTATCTCCAGTCAACTAATTCAGTGACTCAAAATTCAAGAACTGACTTCAGTCAACTATCGGACTCAGCTAACAACTAGCTCCGTGACTCAAAATCAGTCAACTAACTCAGTGACTCTAACTTCAGTCAACTATCGGACTCAGCTAACAACTAGCTCCGTGACTCAAAATCAGTCAACTACCTAACCCTACTCACGGCCGTCCTTATATAGGAGTGGGGAACTTTCGTGAATATTCCAGAGATAGACATTTGGAGAACTTTCCAGATTGTAGTCGAAAAGTCCTTATACATGTACATGGGATACATGTACCCATACATGTATCGAAAATGTCGATTTCTCGCCAAATTTGGCGACAAAAATTAGTCGCCAAAACCTTCGCCAACTTGGCTCTATCTCGCCAATTTGGCGAGATTCCCATTACCATAATGTTAAATGCCCTGCCCCTTGAAACTCGCTTCCCAGAGTTACCTCTGTAAAACTCGTTATCAAGCATTGATATGCTCACTGCAGGGAAACAAACCATTGCATTGCCTTATGCGAAATGTACAGAAATTTATCTATTTACAAAATTAGCACTACGAAATATTTACATATATATACAAAAATTCGTAACAGTATTTATAAAACTTTAAAATTGATAGAATAAATTGAAATGATAGGGATTGATAATCATTCTAGAAACACTTTGTTTCTTTGGGTTTTTCTTTTGTATTTTTTAATTTTTAATTAATCATATGTTAATGTAGGGTAATGAAAGTATTGTATTCAGTCAAAAAACAATTTGATAAATGCATTTTACACGTTTTGGAACGTGATCAGGTCAAAAATGTTGTATAGAAAAATTTCTGTGTGACTGTCTGTCTGTCTGCAGTCAGATCTACGGTGTTCAACTCCATGATTGCTATGTAGTGCAGGACCGCTCTTTAATTGTTAATTGTGTGATTTGGAAAAAAAAAAAAACTTCCAGGAGGTATTTACAAGTGGAAACTGATTAGGTTTGACTCTGAAACGTGGAAAAATCTGCAAAACTGCCACCAGGAAGCCCGGCAAAGAATGTGTGGTAAGCTGTCATGATCTCAACCGTGACAACTCATTTTGAAAAGGATTTTTCTGAATCCTAGTTTATTTTTCGCGTTTTTTAACACGCCAAACGAGCATCTTTTTTTCCTACTGAGAGTGTATTTGAAGTTAATTTTAATCATGGCAATTTGTTTTTCTGCTTGATCCTGATTCGTTTAACACTCTACAAATAGACAAAATTTGTTATAACTCTATGAGCATAGGAATGTCAAGCGAATTGACAAATATACATACTTTTTATTTATGAAGGGGGGGGGGGGGACTCTCTAAACTTGTGCAACAGGCTCATAAGTTTCTCCAACGTGCTTAAACATCAATATTTCCTTTCTATTGTGCTGTCATCTACTGTATACAATCTAACTATAAACTTTAAAAAGTTTTTGGACTATTTCTGATTTTTAAAAGTGACTTAGTATTCTAACAAAAAGAAAAAATCGTTTTTGGTTTTTTTATTTCATGTTTTCCTATGGTTTTTTTTTTTTTTTTTTTTTTTTTTTTTTTTTTTTTTGCCTCTTTATTGATGAATTACTTTTGTTTGACTCAAATTAGGAGTATGTTATATTTTGTTTTAAAAATTACAACTTTCAATATAAACTATGTAAGACTTTTACTTTTAACTTTGATTTTCTCTAAACTTGATATTTTAAACTTCAATGTACTTTTTCTAACTATTAGAGATATACTTGTAAATTTTTTATTAATTTGTAGTACATTACCTACAAATTAAACGGAGGTTAAAAATTCTCAAGTTATTGTCTTAATTATTTTTAAACATACATTTTTCTAAAAAAAGGAGGGATTTTTTCGAAAAAAATTTAGAAAATTAATAAGAATTTAACAACAACAAAAATTCTGATAATATTTTTTATCAAACTTTTTTAACCTCAGTTTAATCTGTAGATTATGTACTACAATTTCATAAAAAAATTATTGATTTATCTCTACTAGTTAGTTAGAAAAGATACATTGAAGTTTAAAACATCACGTTTAGAGAAAATCAAAGTTAAAGGTAAAAGACTTATATAGTTAACATTGATAATTTGCTTTTTTAAAACAAAATATAACATACTTCTAATTTGAGAAGGAACAAAAGTAATACATCAAAGGAAAGAAGAAAATACATAGAGTAACATAAAATGAAAATCTCAAAAACGATTTATCTTTTATATTTAGGTTACTGAGTTCCCTTAAGCCCATCTTATGGATGTGAGGTTAGCGCTCTTACCTCGCATGTCAAAGGTGCCAGCTTTGAATCCCGGGTTAGGCATGGATGCTCGTTGTGGTTCGGAATCTACGCTAAGCTGTAGGTCCCGGCCGATTAGTTAATATTGTGCAAAAGTATAGGTCGTTGAGCGCACAAACAAGACAAAGCAATCTGATTTTTTAAAGCATCAATTTTTAAACAGATTAACACACTGTGCAATTGTAAATAAATTGTTCCTTTGAGGTCTTAACCTTTTAAATGGTAGATCACTTATCAAAATTAGTCTAAAGTAAAGGTAGGAAAAGTGATCATTACCGAAAAAAAAAAAAAAAAAAAAAAAAAAACATTCCAGAAATATCTGATGAGCTATTTTTAAGTAGATTCTTAAGATTCGAAGGAATTCTGATACATAATGAAGATTTAATTCTGGCTTGAAGAACAATGGATAGAACAAGATTGTATGTGTATACACTTTAACATGCGTCAATCCATTATTTAAACTTCATTAAATGTTTTAAAATGCAAAATATTAAACTAGTGCCATTGTATAAATTTTTACCACTTTTTAAGTTTTTTTTATTTTCATTAAAACTTGCATAACACCCAATGTAACTAGGGTTGAAGAACATCGCACAATTATCAATTACATTATATTACTAATGTGGATTTGTGTCAATTACCGCTTATAACTATCATCGTTTAGAAAAAGTGGCCAGTTGGCGATATACTTTTCAATAATTCTTATATTTTACTTTCTTGTAAATGAAACTGAGAAGAGGAGAAAAAACGATCAATGATGAGCTATGTTCAAGCAAAGAGAACTCTGTGTTGAAGGCTTTTATTTTTCAAAATTTTACGTCATTAAAGCCTTTTTATGGAAATTTCGGTGGTGGGGATGTTTAGAACACTTTAAGAGGTATTTCCACAGCGATTTTGATCAAAATCGTTTGAGCCGTTTTTTAGCAATCATAGAAAAACATTACTTTTCAAAGATAGCTACATTATACACAATCGCGATTTTGAGGAAAACCTTAATGGTAGGTCTCATGGTCACCACTAACCCACTCACCAAATTTGAACATCCAAGGTCAATTTGTTCGGGAGTTATGCTGACCACAAGCATACATTTTTTCTAGATCACTTTTTTGAAATCAGGATGTTCCAAACGTAAAGAAATGAAAGAAAAAAAAAGTTTTCAAAGTATGGTTCGAAATAAGACCATTTTAATAAAAAAAAATCTCGCTAATTTAAATTTTAAATAGTATAACAATTTTTAAAAGTTTTGTCCTCCCTCTAGAATGTTTTTTTTCCTCCCCCCCCCCCCCCCATTAAAAATCTTTTATTTTTAATGCAATAACATTATTAGATGAAAAAAAAAAAAAAAAAACGTATATCTGTATCTATAAAATTTAGTGAGTCATACATATGGTTGGTTAGTTGTTTTCAGATTATCTAACTCTGTCAGCAACACGAGGGCTATAATGCGCCGAAACATTCGTCATTTGACAAGCCAACATACATTTACAAACACCCATACCTTACACGTGACTCGAACCCGCAACTTCGCGGTCTAGAAGCTAGCACGTTAACCACTATACCGTGAGTTATACATATTGTTACGAATTTCTGTATATTTGTAAATATTTCGTAGTATTAATTGTGTAAAAGGGAAAATGTATGTACATTTCGCATAAGGCAGTGCAGGAGTTTGTCTTTACTTCGCTTTCCTGCATTGCGTCTCTTAATGCTTGAAAACGAGTTTTACAGAGATAATGCTGGAAAACGAGATTTACAAAGAGAAGGCCTTTTAACATTATGGTTAATAGCAATCTCGCCACTAATTTGGCGACTAATTTTGGTCGCCTAATTTGGCGAGAAATCGTCAAATGTTTCCAAACTTGGCGACCATTTAGCGACGTTTTCGGTTCCCATGTACCTGTACAGGGCTTTTCGACTGCGATCTGAAAAATTCTCCAAATTTCTATCTCTAAAAGATTCACGAAGAAAGCTTTCCTTTATCAGGCCAGGAGAGCGGGGGATTGAGTTAGTTAGTTAGTTAGCTGTCTCTCAACAAGCATTCAGAGAGCTGTATTGGGAAAGTGAACTGTATTGCATTATCTTTTGCGTCGATTTTAGCAGTCGTGTATCTAGTTTTTAACTGCTGTTTGTGCTCCATTGTTGTGTAAAGAGCTGTATTAGTTTACTAGAACGGGAAGTTCTAAAGTTGTAAAAGAATCTGCGAAGAGTTATATCGGAATAAATTTCTTCAAGTTTTAATCTGCTTTGGCTTCAAGTCTTTCGAACCCAACCACTCAACAATATGATATAAGTACTATCAAAAACAATAACGAGATCATTACTTTATATATACAATCAAAGCCCGTTAACGTGATGTCGATGAGGGTGATGGAAATTTTCACGTTAATTGAATTTCGTTTGAATAGTTTAAAAGCGTTTCCATCGGATGAGTGCAGATTTTAAACCACTAGCTGTATGAGAGTTTAATACTGCTGTTTTTTAGAACAACTACATTGCAATTCTTATATTTAATAGATTATTTGAAAAAAAAAAAAAAAAAGTGGTGTGCATTAGAAAAAAAAATCAATATATTTACCAGTTTGTATTTAATTTTTTGCTCTAACTTTGTTATAGAATACTTTTTTAAAGGTGTATATCTTCAAGACTATTCATACCACATGAAGCATTGTTCTCCTGCATTAAAAAATGTTGCAAGGCTTCGTCTAAAAAAAAAAGTGGTTTAAAGAGCAAATTTTGTTTCGTCTTAAACGGGATTTCATTAGGTGAGATTTCGTGTTAAACGAATAAATTTACGTTAAGTTTTAGTTTCATTGTAAGGAGAATTGTTTTTACTTCGCGTTAAACGGGATTTTGTTTTAAACGATTTCGTGTTAAAGGG
The DNA here is from genome assembly GCA_963978545.1 of Linyphia triangularis. Lineage (NCBI taxonomy): Eukaryota > Metazoa > Arthropoda > Arachnida > Araneae > Linyphiidae > Linyphia > Linyphia triangularis. The sequence continues at coordinate 37,671,803 of OZ021730.1, forward strand.
GTTTGACTATTTATGTACATTATTTTTTAATCATAGACCTTAACTGCCAGACCGTTTATTACCGTTTGCATTGTGGGGGGTTCGCAAAAGGCAGTAGAGTTTTTCTCTGATTATCAAGGCTTTATTGCATTTGGATTTTTTTTTCTACGCATGATTTTTTAATCTAAAAATTTCCATTGTCAATTTGTATGTGATCCCACTTTTCACCGAAGAAACACCCTTTAAATTTATTCGGGAAAATGGTATAAGTCATTTATATCAAAATTCGGTTGGTTTTGGAGAAACAGTTATTCGGTTTTTATTTTCAATTACCTATATGCATACATAAGGTAATGAAAGCATTCGGTAAAAAAAAAATCGATTTATAGTTGCATTTCTCCACGTTTTGGAACATCTAGATTTCAAAAAAGTGATCTAGAAATTATGTCAACTAAAATATGAATCTCTATTTTTATACGATCACTCATTTAAAAGTATTTCAAAGGCTTAATTGTTGAAACATAATAAATGTGAGTGAAAATGAATTCGCGGACTTATTGAATAGGAGGGACAATTTTCATTAACGTTTCGCATTCATATAAGCGTACAAGCACAGTTCAAATACTAATTTATTTCGGAAAGGTGATGATTAGTGGAGGGAAAATTTTTTTATTCCACATGCATATTTTTGACATTTTTTTATTAATTTATTAATTAAAAATAATAACCATTTTAAAAGTGTTTAATAAAAAATATCCATATTTATGTTTGGCTTTCCTGAACTAGTATAATTTTTAAAGAAAGTCAACAAAATGAATGAGTTATATAAATATGTATTTATGTCGTTTCGTTTTTTTTTTTTTTTTTTTTTTTTTTTTTTTTCTTTCAAATCATTGGAATTAGTGTAACTTTTTTATTTTGCATTTATGTATCAAATAATATTTTGCTAGTGAATTTTTTCAAATTTGCTAAATATTTGTTTTAAAAATTGCGATTAATAATATATATATATATAATTAGTTAGTTATATTATATATATAATTAATGTAGATAATATAACTAACGTAGATAAATAAATCTTGCTCGGCAAAAAAATTTGAACTTTTGTATCAAAATCGTAAACAACTATACTATGAAAATGGAAAAACATTTTTCTAAAAAGATACTGTGGTGTAATCGACAATTTATATTTTTATCAAAATGTATTTATATTTGCTCTTTAATTCGTATAAATTTGAGTTAAATTCATTAACTTTTACGTGAAATAAATTTTATAAAAAAATTTCCATAAAAATGACAGTATCATATTCTACCAAGTTTTGTTACAGATATCGTACAAAGAGAAATATTCTACAGGTGCTCTGCAAATATCAGATAAGCACAAACCTGAGCCATTTTCCCCGTTATTTATTTATCACCACTATAGTTACAGTGAAGCCAAACAAAGCTTCGCCACTGAACCAACAAAAATGTCATCAGCCAAATATTCGCGATACAAAGGAAAACCTCACTCAGAGAGATCTCGTAATTATAACAAAACCTCTTGGAACAACACAAATTCCACAAAGCGCGTTCGAAAAAGAATGCCGGGAATCTTTTATCCCAAACGATTTCTCGCACGAGATAAAAGAGGACGGGAAAATACTTCCAGGAACAATTACCGCTCTTCTTTTTGTGTCTTTCAGGTGGCAGCATCAGGAGCGGATGAGTCACGTGATGAGTAAGTGTGTGTTATCGTCGTCTGGCTATTTCTAAAGTTCCTGTTATCGACTCGAAGTCTTCGTTATTACAACTTTTGAACCGGGTTTTGACCTTGTTTCGAAACCCCGGGAAGCTTTTCGATCAAGATCGAAAGCAGTCGTTTTTCTGACGCGAATTATTATCCGAATTTTGCTCGAAAAATTGTTTTCCCTGGAACTTGTTAAATTTATTGTTCGGTTGTTTTGAAGGCGAAACAAGTTGTTCATGATGGATCTGCTGGAAGGAAATTCGATTACGTTTTGTTCCAAAAATTATTCTAACAAATTCTTTTTTGAAAAAAAAAAGGTGTTTGGTATCGAGTCCGGAAGCGTTTATAGTATAGTCATGCCACTTTATTGTTAGTAGTGGAAGTAACTTATAATGAGTTAAAGTTTGTTGGTAAAGGTTGGCAACTTGCTGATGTATCGCGCGCTTGTTTTTGAAAGACGAATAAATTGTTGATAATGGATTTAAACAGATGGTAAATCGATTAAGCTTTGGGGTAACTGAAAAATGGTTAAACTGCCATCTAGAAAATTATTCTAGTGAATAATAAAATAATAACTATGTTCTATGTTTGAGGTTTATATTTATAAAAAAAAAGTCTGAGATGTGTATTCTGATTTTGAAAATTACACACAGCATTGGTTTATTGATGAAAGTTAATTATAGTTGTTCGAGTTTGTTGGCAACAGTCACTTTTGTCGTTCCTCAGATGGTCTTCATACGGTGTGTGCTTTTTTATATTCACAAAACGTACCTGTAGCCTTACTTGCAAATGGCTGGAATTTAATTTTATTTGTAAAGAATCAACTTTCCAATAACATTGAGCTGAAAAGTGCGTGCTTGACCAACGAAGCTCTGTGTTCTTATAGCTGATGATAAAAACTAAAACCCATCACAACCGCTCTACTTTTTGCATTTGGTTACGACTTATAAAAAAATAAAAAAAAATAAAAAAAACCGCTTTTGAATACGTGCTATAATAATAACTAGATTTAACCAATTTGCACAAGTGTTTACCCATAATTTATTTGGGGTTAAAGACAATATTTTTACCTGTGCAAAATGTTTGTGGCCTTCCCTTACATTTATATACAATCTCTTTATAAAAAACATTAATTCGCTTTATTTTAATTTTGAATGTCACATAAAAAAAAAAGTACAATTATGTTTATTTTACCCTATGGGGATTCAATTACTTTCAATTACCAATATGTTAACGAAGAGTTATGAAAGTGTTGCAATTGGTCAACAAAAACAAAAAAAAAAAAATATTTCTTTGCATTTCTACAAGTTTTTGAAAGTGCCGAATTCAAAAAAGTGTTCTAGAAAAAAGGACTGTGAGTGTATGTGTGTGTCCGAAGTCAACATAGCTCCAGCACGGATTGACCTTTGATGTTTCAATGTTGCGTACAGTTAGTGATGGCCATGGGACCAGTCATAAAAGTTTTCGTCAAAATTGCGCATGTGCATTAGCCAGTTGCCTTTTAAAAAATCGTGTTTTTCAACAATTTCTAAACCCGGATCAAACGATTTTGATCAAAATCGCTGTGGTAATGCTTCTTAAGGTGTTCCAAACATCCCTTCCGAAACTACCGTAGAAATGCGATAAAGCCGTAACAGGTAGAAAAGCTTATGTTTTTAACACAGAGTTCTCTTCCCCTGAGAACTGTCCATCAACGACCAACGGCTGCTTCTTCCCTGTTTATCTTACAAGAAAGGGCAATGTAAAAATTATCGATAAGAATATCGCCAAATTAGTTATATTTGAATGCCCATATAAGAATTATCGCCAAAAATATATCGACAAACTGGCCATTTCTTTTATAATGTGTAATTGAAAGTTGTGCGATGTTTCACACCCCTTGTTTTCCAAGACCTATTCCATTTTCGAAAAGAGAATATTCCACCCTTCTTCCAACTATGCATTATCAGCCATTCGAGAAGATTCAACAGAGCCGAATGATTATTATTAAGAGTGTATTTTCCGTAAGAAGCTATATCGTTACCTGCTATTTTTCCACCTTAAAGGTATAAGTAGGGAATATGCATGTTATTACATAGATGTTGAGTCGGATAGTTTTATAACAGATAATATTTGGTTACTATACTGAAAAGACAACGAGATAGTTTTTATTGTGTGTTTGTCAGTGAATACAGCTTATTATAAATGATGGCACTGGCATAATCCATAATGTTTGCGTTGACCTTGTCATTTATTTGGAGTACTTCAATTCAGACTATAACATGTTACTTGTACGAATTTAAAATCAAAAGGTTTATTTTCAATATTGCTTTGCTTTTATGTAGAATTTGTCGAAGTTCCAGGACCAGGATGGGCAAACACTTTTTCATCCAAAGTAATGCCTATTCTAAAGGGCAGTCGTGGCTCATTTGGGCAGTCGTAAATCTAAAATTAGACAGTAGTATAAATTGCACAAAAAAAAAAAAAAATGATAAACTTTAATAGATAAAATCTCAAAAACATTTTTTTCCATAGATATACCTTCTCCACTTAACCCTCCTATTTTCTACCTGATAAACTTTTTTAGACAGGATGACTCTAAGTACTTAAGTGCTTACTCATTAATTGTAATTGATTTAATATACTTTTATGATATGTTTTATTAAGAGATTAGTGAGATAGGAAGAAATATTTGACTCTTTAGATAGATTTATGGCATTTTTATGACGAGAAAAACATTTCCTGCCAAGACAGATCTTTTGTTCTCGTTGAATGCTTGAATGGCTAACTTTGTTGAACAACATTATTGCTGAATTCAAAACATCCAAAATAATATCATCCCCCAAGCACGATTTGACTTCATTTTACCCTAGTTTTTATAAAGGAGAGGAATTTTGGGCAGTAGTAAATTTTGCATAGAATAGACCTTGGGCAGGTGAATTGTTCAGGTCTCACATACAATAAATTTTGGAGAAAAGAGGGGGAGGGGGGGGGGGTGTCTGTCGGTATTATAAAGTGCCACAACTACCGATGTATTTTGTCAGGTTAGGTTGTCATTCTGAGTCAGATATGATGATGGAAATGGTACATGCAGAATAGAAATGGAATGAGTATTGAGAAATTGAAAATAAAGCAAAAATGGGATCAAATAATCAATCCTTTTGACTTCTGTAACTGCAGAAAGGTTGTAAGACTATAACCATTTTAACTTTAGCTTGGAAGTTGAGAAATAATCAATCGTTGGCTTTAGAGGAGTAATGAAAAGTAATGTAATAACAAATAGAAATGAGAAAAAAATTTACTCCTGAAATGTTCAGTTATGTAAAGACTGAACGATGGGGTTCCCTAACTTATACCTTAGTCTGTTCTGATATATCAAATGAAATCTACCAAAGTTATCGTGTCAAAATATCTTAATTTATTATTAATAAAAATGCATGGCAAAACCACAAAATAATGTTTATATTAACTTGGAACACAATTTATTTATTTTTTACTTACAGTAGAATCTCGATTAACCGACCAAATTCGGACCAAAGGTAGGCCGGTTAAGCGAAAATTCCGGATAAAAGAGAGTTGTAAAAAACAATAAAAAGTAAATGATTTTCGTTTTTTGAATACAGGACTTTTAATGTTTTTTTATGACATAATTGTTGGAAATGAGTTTTTGTTGTAATAATCTTGATAATCTTTGTTTCGCTGCTCTATCCCGGAGTCTTTTTGAAGGCAATAGTTCAGTTTGATCTGCATCCGAAGGTTGCTTTAACCATGTCAGTTTTTTAAAAAAAACAGTCAAAAGCCTCACCATTACTTATGTAATTTTAGAGCAAGGGAAAAGATTACGGTTTAAAAAGGAACAAATGATTTATTACTCATTTGGGAGATTTTTGATGTCGTCTAAATGATTGCCGGTTAATAGAGAGTTCCGGATAAAGGAGGGACGGTTAATCGAGGTTCTACTGTATTTACAAAAATCATTCAAAATATTTTTACTTCGAATATATTGTTTTAAGATCTTTTCCCCTAGCAGGGATAGTAATGGCGAACAATGACAATTGACTAATAGTATCAGTATATAATATAAACTAACTATAACTTTATAGAATTCTATGGATTATTCTGCCTTTGATTAATCATATGGCTCATATGCTTAAACATGCTGATATAACTTATGGAACATATGGAAAGCATTGGATATTTCCTTGGAACGATTTTATTTATCGTTTTTTCCGAAATAAATGCAGTTTCTGCAAAGGGTTTTATTTTAAGTTATAATTTGTTTATTTTATTATTATTATTTATAATTTAACTTACTTTTATAATTATTTCTATTTTTACTTCATTTTATAATTATTTATATTTAAAATTAGGTTTTCATTTAATTTTAATTTGTTACCATGTTTGCGATTTTTGGTGACTTTTTTTATCGTCAAATGAAAAAAAAAATCGTCATTTATCCTATACTACATTCGTTCCGTGTAAATATAATATAGAATTGTGCTACGTGCATGTACTTAATGCTAGGCTGGATTTTTTTTTTGTAAGGGTTTCATCGTATGGCAAACTTGTATGGTACTTGGGACAAACTCGTGATCAATCACAATACACCTTCAGAAAATTTTAATTTTTATATTTCTATAGTCAATCAAGCCGAAAAATCGATTTTCCTGGAATCATAACAACTGAGAGTGACGTACACGATTAAGCTCAATTATATAAATGCCGCTTGCATATTGGACGAAAATAAAAACCGATTTTGATAAAATTGGAAGTAAAGACATGGACTTGGAATAAAAAATATGTCAATTATATGTGGCTTTCAGCAATTTGCTTTCAAAATAAAACTACTGAGGTCAAATAAATTCCATCACAATTGATGTATTGTTAGGTTTTCTTAGATTGGTTTCTATTTACTTACCACTACTTTCTTTCCATAGCAAAATACCAGCAGGCACACATAATGTAATTTATGTCCCGAAAATGTTTTACAAATTATTTATAAATAAAAATAATCGCAATAAAAGTTTTAAACAAAAAGTCAAGATTCATAAAAACACTTCAACGTGCAAAGGCTTTGTTTTAATAAAACTGCTTTAAGGATTCCGTTTTTAGAATATGACAACAGTAAAGAAATAAAACTGTTTAACTTTTCATGGATTGTTAGAAGGCAGCCGTTGGTGATTCAATATCATTGTTATTTTAATTCCATTATTTTCTTTTCACTTCACATCTCCGACCCTGTTTCCAGTGTAAACACGTCTCTTGGTCATATGTTAAGTCTCTTTGCTGTCCTGGCACGAAGGGTTAGTGTTTAGATAAGAATAATTTTAAGAAGCTGGTTTTTATGCAGTCTATTCTGTTGTGTGTTTTTATTTCATAAAATGTTGTTTTAGAGAAGTTGGAAGTCTTGATAGTACTAGGATTATTTTTAGCATGATATAGAAAATTGTGAAATATTTTTATTTAAACTTGTATCGCGATTATTTTTAAAAAGTAACAGACTGTATGTTTCATCGTCAGAATGAATACAGACAAGATTAAAAACGACTGCTTTATCTGATTTTAGAAGAATAGCTTAGACATTAAATTGTAAGTTTTAAAAGTTTGTTTTACAGTAACACACTCTGCTTCTATTTACCACAATTTAGAAACATTTATAGCAGCGGCATTTTAGTGACAGTCACATCTCAGTCAACTTTTTTTTAATTACAACATACACAGATATTTCACTCCGGTTTACATTATTATATCTGAATTAAATACAGATATAACGCCATTTTGCTATACATTTACTATTATGGAACTTCTCCATAACGTGTTTTCGATACATTGAACTTCGTTGGAAAACAATTTTTGTTGCGTTAAGTAAACTGCCCTGTGTTAACAAAGGCGATATAAAACTCTAAAAATATTCCTCGATAGCCTAAAATAACGGGTCACAAACCAAACTTGTAACTAAAATAACAATGGATTATTTAACACTTATTCAAACTTGTCAGTTCTGTCAGTTCCACACCAACAATCGCCACTTGTTTACGTTCGCCTGGTCTTCACCGACCATAAAACCGAACCTTGAAATGTCAAACTGAAGTGAAGAACGCCTCGGGAAGTCAAAAACCAAGAACAAGTTTTTTCGAGATCACTCTAAACGATAATGTCATCTCAAGGGATGATAATAATAATCACACCAAAAATAATCACAGTCATTCTCCAGATGATTGGTTTGCGAACAATAAAAGCAGAACTAAAATTAATAATGAATCCGCCGTGGATGTTTAATTTCCTTTCCAATTAAACAACGCCTATTGATGGAAATTGAACAGAGGCTCATTAATTCTGGGTTATGGGCTCTCAAATCGCCCAGAGATTGTTGAAAATGGAAATTATTTTCATGTCTTCAGGTGATAACGTGATTGTCTTTGTGACAACATAATCAGGCTTTTGAATGATACAATCGCGTAATTCTTTTTATATAATCTAACACGGGTATTACAGGGACATCTTTTTGTCGAACAATCGAATGTAAGTACAGTAAATTGTTTTTAATTTTGCAATTTTAGAAGAAAAGGTCCAATGTGAAGACTGATGATTTGGTTAAGTGTTTATTGCTTCAAATTATTCAATTGTTATTTCTTTTTATGTGCATTACTTTATTTCTATTGAAGTAAAAAAAAAAAGTTAATTCAAGAGTAATTTCAAGATGTACACGATTACTTAATTTGAAATACCTAATTCATATTGTTTAAGGATAAATAACAATGATTCCATTATTATTATTATTATTATTATTATTATTATTATTATTATTATTATTATTATTATTATTATTATTATTATTATTAATATTATTATTATTATTATTATTATTATTATTATTATTATTATTATTATTATTATTTTTAATTTGAAACGAGGAAGCTGTTTTGAAAGACTACTTGAATTGTCATCATATAATTCATTACTGACGTTTTTTTAACTAATTATCTTTAATACATTAATTAACTTGTTAATTACATATTTGGCTTCTTGACAGCACATTACATTGTTAAACGATTTATCAAAAGTACTTCAATATTTTATTGATTTGATTGTTGACCTTTCGGTTATGACACATTATACATTTTTTTACAGGTGATATAGTTTGGTTATTAATTTATAACCCTTTATGCCCCTTATTATCAGTGGGAATTATACATCTCACCAACTTCATTTTCATCATACATCTCACCAACGTCAATTTCAAGCAATTTTCCCGCCTGGCAATTGTCAATGCCTTCATTCTCTGGAAAATAAGTAGAAGAAATTCGAGACTTCAAGACCAATTACATTTTCAACTTCTTTTTATAAATCAATCTCAATCCCAAAAATATTTTAACATAACAGTTCTAAAAAAAATTGCCCTATAAAGCGTTAATATATCATACTTTTTGCTGTAGTATTCAACAATATTTCTTGATGTATGTGATTATATTCATTATTTTGAATTCATGGTGAATCAGATACAGTTTTTAGTGACACTAAAGTCTAAGTCATAAATCTAAGTTACAAGTAAAAAAGTATAAGCTATAAGTAAGTAAACGGAGATAAATATACGTTAAATGTTGACGATATAATATAATTATTATATTATAAAGTATAAAAAATGGTTTTTATCCGGGCGTAAGTAACGGTCTCTCATTTATAATTTCAGCACATATATTAAGACCGGGAGTGTCTTATTTTTCGTATTTATTTTCTATTATTTTAGTACTTATGTTCTATTTTTAGGTTTAAAAAAACAAAATTATAAACACTTTGAATCAAATTAATGATTAATAAACCATTTACGTATATTTTTGCGCAAGAGTGTTCATGAACTGATATTTTTAAGTCATTTAAAAGGTTATATTATGAACATATTGTTTTATCGGTTACAAATATTACTAGACAATACAACAAGGATTACCAGATTAACACAAACTTTAAATTTTTATATCGTAACTTTTGTAATACACATGCATTCGTACGGCAGATGCTCTCGTATTTTGAACGTTTCCTCCATTCCAGGCATACAAGCAGGTCAGTTCCAATTCGAAAATCCTCGCCGATGACATTCCCCCTCCATACAGATCTTTATATAAAGATCTTCCGGTGCAGTCCAGCCCTCGCTTTGCTCTTGCGCCAGAAAATATTCGACACAACCACTCGTACTTGCACTATACAGTAAAGTACTAAATTCGACACAACCACTCGTGCTTGCACTATACAGTAAAGTACTAAATTCGACACACCCACTCGTACTTGCACTATACAGTAAAGTACTAAATTCGACATAACCACTCGTACTTGCACTATATAGTAAAGTACTAAAATGTTATGCGTAAATGTCATATACATATACAACTTTGATCTGAACAAGTATTACATTACTTACTAGCCTAGAAGATTTTTGCTCTTCTATTACCAATACTTCACTCCTCTCTCACAGATAAAAAAAATATTCCCCAAAACCTAAAAACTACAACTTTTCCAACCCAGATTAAAAACTGGTAGGGCACTTATCCTTTGCGCAAACTAACTGAATAGTGGGGATACCCTACCGAACCATTGCTTCGCCTTTCATACGGTAAAGCTGGTATTATTAGTAGTAACCCTCCCCCTTCTTTCACTGCCACGATCGTAGCAGGGGGTGTAGATGAAAAAAATATACTCACAGCGGCAAAAACCACACAAAAATTAAAGAAGAAAACCTGCTGGGTTGGCAAGCTTCCAAGTAGGTGAAAATCTTGGATGGGGAGATTGTAATGTGTATAAGCTAGCTAGTCTTCGCTTTCCAGTTTTCACCCTGATATATATTTTTTTTTATTTAAGGCATATATTTTTTTTTTAGGTTTGTTTTTATAGCTCGGTCTCAACAGCTGTCAAATGCTATAGTGGGGGAGTGGTTGAGGAAGATTATGGGAGTCAGGCAGCGACTGTCGGGTATTAGTTGATGGGGGATTGTGTTATGGAATTAGAGGCGCCAACCTGTGACTTGATAACTCTGTGAAGAGGAATATCCTACCAGATTTTCAGATTGGATCGGGTCATGGACTCATAAAAGTAAATCCGAGTCGGTTAACTGGGGTTTTAACCTTTTACGGCTGTGGTGGGTTGGTTTAATAATTCTGGCACAGGGGCAACACGTGGACAGTACAAATTGGCCAAACAAATTGGTGAATAAGTCAATTATAGTCATAGTATCAGTAAAATCTATACAAACATTTAATATGAAATATTAGAGGGAATTGAAGAGTTCCACGAAAAATGATTCAATGGGTGTCAGACCGCAAACAGAAGTTAAAGGTTAAGCGGTACCAGTGGCGGATCCAGGATTTTCCTGAGGGAGGGGCGCAACAATTTGCCGTGCCTTAGTCAGGATGAAATTGAATATTTAAAAAAAAATTTTTTAAAGAAATCCAAGTAGTGTTCAAAAAATATATTTCAAGATCATCCATATCCATCGATTGACCCCCCCCCCCCCCCACCTCATTCATCACATCTCCGACTTGATAGCTTAGCGTAGGTGGTTAACATTGTCCTTTTGTTTTTTCATCAACTTTTTTATTTAATAAAAAAATTGTATTCAAAATGTACAGTACATATTGAACATTTTAGCAAGCTACATTTCCGGAGGTATCGATTAACTGAAGAAATTACAATGAAAGCGGGAACTTACTACTTCTATTTGTGACTAACTAAGTATAAACCTTACATTATACTTGCATCAAACTGGGAAATCAGTAATTGTACAGCAAAATTTAACCTATTCATAAAATATTAATGCAGTGACCTTAATAAGTAAAAATACATAGTTTTACTGGATAATCCATAGCTACTCGAGTATTCTAAAGTATATAAGGAAAAATTGTTTTCCAAAGAGAATGTTTTACTAATAATTATAAGTAATATTTTTAATAAGGGAGATAATACTTTTTGCAAAACTGTTTGCAAGTCTATTTCTTGTAAAAAAAATTGGCATACCTTTCCACTGTGGTGTTGCAAAGGAAGATTTTTAATCTGAACTCAAACATGGCACTTATTTACAAGCCGAAACACAAGCACGAGCTAGAGCTGGACGAGTTCTTATGCAGTTTATAAACAACCTTCTTCCTTTCTATCAAAACTTTAAAGTTTAGCCAATTACCATGTCCAGCTGAATGAAGGTAGCAATTTCCGAGGAGGGAGATTAACCCAAATGGTCAACCTCTCATCCTCCCCCCCCCCCCCCCTAGTTGGCGTTGAACATTACGCATGTGAGAGTCAAAATCTCTTCCTCTCAGCCGATAGGAAAAGGTATCTTTGGTCCTGAAGGACGGGAAGAATATTTATTGATAATTCGATCCCAGGAAACTTTTAACAGAAAGGGATGTGTTTTGAAGTGTCGTGAAGATGTCTTCAAGATCAAGGGGGTGGAGGTTTGAATGCTTGTACAGTCTTTCAACGTCCGTTTGAATGAGAAGGGGGAAGGCTATAAAAAGAACTTTGATTGAAAAATAAGTTTTTTGTTTTTCTGTTTTTTTCGGAAATTAGATGAAGGTCGAAATATGTTTGTAACGTGAACTTATTTTAAAAAATATATAGACTCAAGCTGAGGGAAGGGCGCGCGCCCCCCTGCTGGATCCGTCATTGTTATGCCGTAAGCATTATAATTACTTATAAAGTGCAATATTTCTTGCATTACTTTTGCAATAACGAAAAAAAAAAAAAGAAAAAAAAAAGAATTTGAAAGTAAGGTGAATATTTGTACAAAACTTTTCAAATTATCGTAAAAAACATACACATTTATTTTGTTAATTCATTCGTTTAATTTCGTACAGGGTTTGAAAGCGATATTTTTTTAAATAATTAATTCTGCTACTGTAGTGCTACTTTACACAGATAATACTACTTACAAAATTGTTTATAAATCTATTTTATGTAAAAAAAACAACAATTGGCATACCTTTCCAGTGTGGTACAAGAGAGGATTGTTAATCGAAATTCAAATATGACGCTTATTTACAAGCCGAAGCAGAAATTAGAGCTGGACGAGTTCTTATGCAGTTAATAAATAACCTTCCTCTTCCTTTCTTTCAAAAGTTTTAAGTTTAGCCTATTACCATGTCCAGTTGAATGGGGGTGGCCATTTTCGATAATAGTCCAACCTCTCATTATTTTTTTTTCCCTGGTTGGCGTTGGACATTACGCATGTGAGTCAAAATCTCTTCCTCCCACTCGACAGAAAAGGAATCGGGGTATCAGGGGTCCAAGATATCTTCAAGGTCAAGAGGGTGGAGGTTTGAATACTTGTTCAGTCTTCCAACATCCGTTTGAATGGGAAGAGAGAAGGCTATAAATAGAACCTTGGTACAAAAATAAGCTTTTTTTTGTTGCTTTTATCGGAAATTAGATGAAGGTTAAAATATAATTGTTGCGTGAACTTATTGAAAAAAAAAATTTTTATTATTAATATTTATTTCTGTAAATTGTAAAAAAAGACTCCACCTGAGGAGGGGGCGCGCGCCCCCCGCGCCCCCTGGCTGGATCCGCCATTGAGCGGTACTTTGCTAAGAAGGGGAAACGTCTAATTTGAGATTTGTGGTTAACATTTTGCATTATCTTCATTGATTTGACGGTATGTCTACATGTTGAGGCTCTTACTCAAACTGAATGTTTTCCTTGCAAAGTTTTACCGAGTATGGGTCTTATCTAATGAACTGGCAATTATCGATAATCAACACAAGAGGTATCAGTTGGTAGGTTATATGGGATATGTTTTGTAGCAAGAGGGCTGAGCTGGAATATTGTTAAAAAATATGGATTAGTGTGGGTACTTTATGTGTCAAGGGGAGAACAGGTTCAGGTATATTTTTTAAAGGGAAACTATCTCCCAGAGCATGTCGAATGGAAGATATCCCGGAAATCTCTACAATCGATACGGACTGTATCTCACAATTACCACCAAGTTTTCTCAATTTAACACTATATAATGCTTCCACTCACATGTACCAAGGTACTATTTGCAATATAAGTTTTTTAATTATTTTTTTAAAATACAGATATAACAGATTTTTCATTACAGTAAATAAGATTGTTTGAGTATACTCGTAGTTGGCGTATTCAATACATATTTTTTTCTTCTAGTGCTACTTTGTTTTCCTGTAATGTTACTTGTAACTAGACAAACAAGATTGTCTTGCGCGTGAAGGTAAAATGCGATGAGTTATTTTCTATTAGTCGTACACGAGTCTCTCAGTAAGAATTTGAATAGAAAAAGAGTAAGAGTCAGTCCATTTATGATATTTCCCGAGTGAATACTTCTCTGCCCCCCCCCCCCCCCACCCCAACTCCTCCTCACCAAAAAAAAAAGTCGAAAAGAAGAAGAATCAGTCAAAAAGAAGTTTGATAAATATTGTTGTCCATCCCAGAGAGAGAGAGAGAGTACGCCAAGAGTATTATTTAGTTCATTTCAGTGCACCAAACACCTAAAAATTGCTGGCCTTTTATTTAGCAAACTAAGTAATAACGGACTAAATAATACTCGAATTCGGCGATTTAGGTAAGGCATTTAGTGAAGAATTATCTCAGCTGACAAATGAACTTACCGACAATGAGAATATTTGAGGTTGGCAACGAACTAGTTAAATACAAGGCTCATTTCGTAACACAAGTCTGTAGTTAAAAACTTAGTATTCTGAAAGCGGAAAAAAAATATATAGAGAGGAAAATTCTATACATCAGGTTTTGCCACAAACTTACATAGAATTATTTCACTTCCAAAGTGGGAATTTTATCACTGTTTTAAATCAAATTGCATCACCTGATCATCTGATTACTATTTCTAAAGAAGAAAAAGAAAAAAAAAAGGACATTGTTAATCAGCAGACCAACAAAGACCTGAACTAGAATCATGTCGTAAAAATAAAGACCTCGCATGATCATTGAAATCAGTTTACGACTGGGCACGAAAATAACATAAACCTTATTTCAGAAATGCCCTTCGGCTTATAAGCCTAAAAGAAGAAAATTCCATGAAATCTAAGGGTTTTTTTTTCCCTTTTGGGATATAAAAGCTAGAAAAAAATATCTTTACTAGTTTTCTAGCATGTTTTTATGTTTTACATATAAAAAAAAAAGGATTTAATACGTTAGGATATAAACTTAATAAAAATACTTCTTTTTTTATGTCTTTTGTCCTACCCAGTATTAAGTCTTTTTTACGTCATAGAATTAAGATTTTTTTGGTCTTTCGTCAGACTAAGTTAGCTTGTTCTATATTATTCACTTAGTGTAATATCATTATATACATTTAGAGGCATAAGGGAATTAAAACCTTCGTCAGTTAATTTTTTTTTATGCGTTTCGTTTTAATTGGGAAGTTTCTTGTTTAATACGTTGTAACACATTGACATTAGAATTTTTTTGTGTCGAAAAAAATATATCAATTAAAAGGAACTTATTTCAGAACCACTTAAAAAAAAAAAAAAAAAAAAATATTGTAATTAAGATAAAATTTTGTGAAGCTAATGTATTGCCGCGTATGCGATTCCAAAAAAAAAAAAATTATAATGATCTTATTTTTTTACTAAGTGTATTACGAAAAAAAAAAAAAAAAAAAAATTGAAATGCGGCTTTTCTTCTTTGAACATATGTTTCAGTTCATATTTACTAGATATGTACAATTAAATCTGTAAAGATCAAAACTATCATATTGAGCTACTAGCTTGGAAAGATTTAATTTCTTTAAATATGCTAACTTTTTTTATGTTTAATAAATTGTGTAGAAGAATGTAGCAAATTAAAGTAACCTTAATTTATACAAAAGACTTAAAGGTTTAGAAGATGCTAATTCTTTATTTAAGAAGTAATTTGATTGCATACTTAAAAATGTGCTTTATTTCAAATAAATGATTAAGTAACGTAGATGCATTTGTTATGAATGGAAAAACATCTTTAATTAATTACGATTTGTTTGTAAAGCTTTAATACTTTTTTTTTCTTTTTTTTTGGTAATCTTTTTATTGTAGGTAAGTAATTGTATAAGCCGTATTGTAACACTTACTGCTGGTAAATACTGATATTTATATAATGGTATTTGATATATATTGTTACACAAATTTTCTGTACATAAATGTAAATAGTGAAGTATTTCTTTAATAGTTATATTTTATTTTATTTGTTAACAGTGATAATACAGCTTAGAAAAAAGGTAGCAACATTTAAAGCAAACGGGAGATTTCGAAGTGTTTCACTACGTTGTAGATTGACTGGATTTTCCGAGAAAGTTCAAACGCGCTTCTATAAAATAGATCACGGCGTGATATCATGGATCAGTCGAGTTTTTGACTCTGCTTTGAAAAAATCGGAGCTTTTGTTTATTTTCGTTGTGCATGAATTATCGCTGTATCTGAAATATATATATATATATATATATATATATATATATATATATATATATATATATATATATATATATATATATATATATATATATATATATATATATATATATATATATATATATATATATATATATATATATATATATATATATATATATATATATATATATATATATATATATATATATATATATATATATATATATATATATATATATATATATATATATATATATATATATATATATATATATATATATATATATATATATATATATATATATATATATATATATATATATATATGTATATATATATATATATATATATATATATATATATATATATATATATATATATATATATATATATATATATATATATATATATATATATATATATATATATATATATATATATATATATATATATATATATATATATATATATATATATATATATATATATATATATATATATATATATATATATATATATATATATATTATATATATATATATATATATATATATATATATATATATATATATATATATATATATATATATATATATATATATATATATATATATATATATATATATATATATATATATATATATATATAATATATATATATATATATATATATATATATATATAGATTCAGCAGATTGATTTATCAGGAGTATTTTGTAAATACACTTACCAAACAGTGAAACAGTGTTTGCAATATTTCATTAATTGTATGTTTATTTTAACATTTTATTTTGCTCTTAACTCATTTTCTAGGTCATACACATTTTCGACCTATGTATTTATGTCTTAAAAAAGTATTTGCTTATAAAAATTTCTTTTATTTTACTATAACAACCATGAAAAGTGTGCCCCATCTTTAAACTACTGTTGTACGAGCACCTGCTTAGCCTTCTTCACTTTACATATCCTTTGCTCTGTAAAGCACTCAGGGCTTGTTCTACTTTATTTTCTAATTCACTACAGGGAGATAACTGCAATGAGTCAGTAATATCACATGGCAGTTAAAATAGGTATGAAGCCAGCCCCTCAGACAATCACAACAAAGCAAATTTATGATCCCTGATGTTATTTTCTAATTTTTTAAAGTTTTCAGTTGGAATGTTGATTTCTAAAACGGATCATTAGGTTGGTTGGTTGGTTGTTTTCAGATTATCTGACACCGTCAGCAACATGAGGGCTATAATGCGCCGAAACATTCGTCATTTGACTAGCCAACATACATTTACAAACACCTATGCATTACACGGGACTCGAACCTGACGGGCGATGCTGACGGGAAGAAAATGCTGTTAAAGACATTCGCTTTTCAAATTTTTACGGCTTTATTTCTACGGGAATTTAAGAGGTGGGGATATTTAGAACACCTTAAGCGACACTACCATAGTTATTTCGATAAAAATTGCAAGAGCCGTTTTTAGCAATTTCAAAGACAAGAAAAGCCGTATTTTTTCAATGATCACTACCTTACACGCATGTTCAATTTTGACGAAAACCTTAATGGTAGGTTTTATCGCCACCACTAACCCTTTTGTAAAATTTGAACATCCATTCGTGGTCAATCCATTCGAGAGTTATACTAACCACTTACACACAGACAGCAAATTTTTCTATTATTGCAAATAATATTACAGCAACAATATATAAATGTTTCAATATTATATTACAATACACTTTTTGAACTCAGTGTCTTTCAAAACGTGAAAAAATGCCCAAAAAATCGAAACAGAACGCATTGCTTTCATTAAGCTATATAAACATATGGATAATTAAAAGTAATTATGACAAACTTAATTATTTTTAATTTATATATAAGTATTTATAAATAAGTTTCACTTCCTTTTTATTTTACACTCCACATCTGTACCTGTTTGTCCAAATAGTGCCCAAATAAAGCCCTCTAACAACAATAATCATCTTCCCTTCTTGATTTTTTATTCGCAAGATAGCGTTCCTCTACATTTTTATTTTGTAGTACACCACTGCACCTATTTATCTGTATAGTTTTCGAAACAAACTTAAAACAACAATAATTAACTTCCCTTTTTAATTTCACACAAACATCCATTTCCCTTTCTCCAAACCATAACTCGCAAAACGAGTTGGCGGTTTTTGTCGAAGGATGCAAGAACAAAAGACCGTCTAAATGACGGTGAAACTTTTGAATGGTTGAAACCGTCGACATGCCTTGTTATCAGTCTCACCTGATTTGCATGGTAATTACGAACAGAGTTAAAAAGACCTCCACCACCCACAGACATTATTTCCAGATGTTCTTTATGGATTCATCTGGGTGCCTCCCAACTTCTATTAATTAACGACGACACACGTCCTGAGGGTAAGTCTGCGTTGTTAGATGTTGTGAGATAGAAGTCTTTTCAGTTGGCTGTGTTTGGCGGAAGTCAGTGAAAGGCTGTTTGTTGTTGGCGACGGAAATTGGTTGGACGGCAAGTTTAGTCATAAAACCCAAAATGTAAGTGTTGTAAAATTTTCAATGGATACTTTGCGAAAGACCAATCTACAAGCGACGCAAAACAATGTTTAAAAAGTAGATAACATAGTGCAAGCTGTAGCTAATACATAATTCCTTCCATGTCACGAATCTATTTTTATTTGAATTCTCAGAAAACTTTGCACGTGCTTTGTTTGGAGTTTTTTCTTGAGTGTTTCAAAAGTAACAGTACTTTGAAAAAAATTAGTTGTTGAATTTATAGAAGTTTATAAATGTGGTTGTCACTAATCACTCACAATTTTTTTTTCCCCATGCAAGAAAAAAACTGCCATTTTCGTCAACAGATGGCGATGTAGTTGCCTGTGAGCCATTACCTAACATTACTAGAGTAGCAAGTTACTAATCATTACAACAATGATGCAGAAAGTCATCCGTTGATAAAAACTATTTCTAACTTTAGGCAGAAATAAACTATTTCTAACTTTAGGCAGAAATAAACTATTTTTTTTTTTAGTATTTCTAACCTCAACTTTCTATTTGCAAATCCTTCTGAACTATGAAATTTAAAAAGTCCAGTTACTTCTAGATCACTTTGAATAAAATTTTACCAACTTTTACTAGATGTAAAAATGCTAGAAACCGATCTAAAATTGGCGACAAAAGTTCAACGCCAAAGCTCTACACTAAAATAAGTCGACTGATTACTGATTAAAATCAACTGAGAAGGTTTTAAATCCATAGAAACCTAAAGCTACGAAAGAATAAGTGAGATTATTACCCTGGGGTTATAATTATTATGACAATGATATTTAAATTTGTAAGATTTATTTATTAGATTGACCAGCAACAGATTATACGCTTTAGGACATTGAAAAGTAGTTACACATGAGTATTTAATTATCTTTATTATTACAAAGGAAAATAAGTTTACAATTTTCCAATTTATACCATGCTGCACAATTTCATAAAAATAATCAAAGGATGAAAATGAGCCTTATTATTTCCCTCCTCCCTAGTTTAAAATTTTGTGCCACACTTATATGTCAGATTTATAGTCAAATGTAATCAGTCATGTTTTAAACTATCTAAATAAACTAGGAGAAAATATTTATATATATTTTAAACCATTGAAAGAAAGTGGTAACATTTAACTAAAACGAAGGGAAAATTTCTTTTCAACCTGCAATATTATTTCCCTCCTCCTTTGTTTAAGAATGTTTACTATACTTAAATGACTTATTAATATACAAATCTATTCAGTCATGTTTCGTACTATCAAGCTTTTAATCTTATTTAATTAAATATGTTATAGTTCCCATAAACATGCTATATCAAGAGACAATATAAATACATTTTAAACCTTTGAAAGAGAGCGGTAACATTTAATTAAAACGAAAGGAAAATTTCTTTTCAACCTGCAATTATATGAATTTCGCACCATCAAAAATATAATCAATAACAGAAATTTAATCTCAATTGGTTTTAATTTACCAATAGTTCAGTTGTAAAATAAATCGAAGATGAATTTTAAATAATTATCATTATCGAGTTGACTCTTCTAATCTGGCTATCCCCAAAGTAATCAGCAAAACATTTAAATTGAATTCTGATATATGATGATGCTATGACCCTGTTTCAATGTTACTTTCATAACTGAAACAAGTTTTTCAACTTTATATAAGGAGAGAACTGCAAACATAAAAAATTAATACTTTTCATTTGAATATTTTTTTTATGTAAATGTATACAGGGGTAACGTATATAAACGTGGCGATGGCTCATTTACATTTTTCTCATTAAGGTTTTTCCTCTACTTTTTAAAGGATTTGTTTATTTGAATATTTTTCGTGTTTAAATGGGCTGCATTTCTCTTATTCTTCTGAAAATGTTATTCATATAATTCAATTTGGACTGGCTGCTCTTTTGGTAGTACGTTTTTAAGCGATGATTCATATTACTTTTTTACCATTTTAAATATGTATAATTTTAGAACTGGTATTCATATGATAATGCATCAATTTAAAAAAAATGTAAGTGATAAACTTATAGTTAAATTTATTATAAATAATTGCTTAATTATTTTTGATAATTATTGTTTTTTTTAATTATGTAGCTTAATGCTATATAATTAAAAGCTTATGTAGCAGGTATTTCAAAGTTTGATAAAAATGAAAAACAAACTTAGTTAGGTAGGATTGGAATGAGTGGCATTGTCAATGAGAAATTGGATTATTTGTGAAGTTTTTAAATATAATTTTTATTCTTTTCCATTTCACTCCCGTGCTACATACAGAAGTAATACCTAATACTGAATAAATTGTAAGAAATAAGTGGCTAAATTATAAATAATTTTAAAACTGGTATTCAATTTGAAGAACTAAATTTGAAGTTCAGAAATGTAAATATTTTTGTATCCGATCCTTTAGCTCATGTGTATGATTTATTTCATAAATAAGTTTAGTAGTCACATATTTTTAATAAAGTAATGTATAAGGATAAAACACCATTTTTTTTTATATATAAAAATTGAATTTGCATTATTCCAACCAAATAATTTTCAAAGTCAGGACTTCTAATTAAGTTTGCTTCAAATGTAGAGCTCCATTGAATAACCAGTAGATGCTTTATACTTTTGTAATTGAAATTTTTTTTATCTCATTGTGTTTGACATGGCATAATAACTTCTGAAAATCACCCCTGTTGGCACTGCAGTCTCTTATATGGTAACATGTATACACATTTTCCACAGCACTAGGTTTATCCCTTTGAATTTTATTTCTAAACTTTGTATTCTGTAAATATTGATACAAGCCACGATGTTTATTCTCTTCAAAGAGGAACTGGATAACTCTTTTGCGAAGAATGTGTTCATCAAAGCAGATAACAAAATTTGCATAAATAATGTCAGAATATTGAATATGTAAATATTAGTTTTCGTTGAACGACCTACGTTGAAGTTGTTCCTACGAAAGTCATTAATGATTAATTCGAGAAAACAGTTCAAAAACCTATCGAAACTTTTTAAATTATGCATAATATCTTTTGCATAAAAATATCATTTTGTGTGGCAAATAATAGTGGTGACTAATACAGTAAGCATTTGCAACACCACTCACAATTTTTTTTTAATAAATTTTTTAATGATTTCACTACAATTTTTATAACCTTCTCTCAATCCACTTGTAGCATAGTTTGTCCCAAAATTTAAGCTATTGTGTAAAATAAATAATTTTCTGTTAAATTCATTATTTCTTACACAGAATTAATATGAAGTTGAATTTTAAAGGACCAATTTGTTTTAAATATAAAAGAGACGAGGTCATATTGCTGTTTATTTTTAACTCTTGTTGTGAGGATGAAATGAAACACAATTAATTTTAAAATTAATGTTAGCTACACTTTATTCTGCAATGATAATATTCTATAAAAATTAACTCTAAACATAATGTACTCTTAAAATTAATGTAGAGCGAATTTATGGCAGCTGTAGTAGTTATACCATATAAACAACATACTTATATTTGTGTTGCTTTACCCACTGTACCACAAAATACCAATTTCCTTACCTATAACGATAAAACCTAAATTTTATCATTTAGAACTGCTCACATAACATTTGAACTTGGCGAGCAGCAATGAACCACATAAAACAAAATCGTCCCTCGGGTATTTTCAAGTAACCACCTGAGAAATGAGTCTATTCCCAACATATCTGCAACATATTTGCATTAATTAGTTTTCCTTTTTGCTACCAATCAGAATAGAATATTTACTGGTTGCGTACTTCAGTTTTGTTCAACGGACATAGTTCAGTCAGGAAACCACCAACTCTAAAACGTGTCATGGTTTTTCTTAACAACTGTAGAAGCTGATCAACTTCAACATTTTCATATTATTGCAACTTCATTGCTTAACATTCATTTATTACTACTCATCTTAATGACATTTTCAATAATTACCTTACACAATTTAAATAATTGAAATTTTCCCAACGGGAAGTACTTAAGGCAAGTAACTTTTTTCGAAACTGCCGAGGAAGTTGTTCTAACAAACAATCCTCTTTTTCTGCAACTTTATTGCTTTATGCACCTCCACTACAAATCAACCATATGACATTTCCTCTAATTGCAATTTTTAATATTC
The DNA here is from genome assembly GCA_963978545.1 of Linyphia triangularis. NCBI lineage: Eukaryota > Metazoa > Arthropoda > Arachnida > Araneae > Linyphiidae > Linyphia > Linyphia triangularis. The sequence continues at coordinate 37,694,523 of OZ021730.1, forward strand.
GAAATTGTCCACCACACTGAATTTAGACCAGGAACCACCAATTTAATGAAATCCAAAGTATCTCATACCTCTTTCAAACGACAACTAACCACCAAATAAACGCCGCGGCACAAAAATGCTGAGTGTACCATAAAACTTTACGAGCGCCTTGCCAACCGCCAACAAAGGCCTTGCCGTCCTAACACCAACAGTTTAATAACCACCATACCTCCACCAACTGGCCTTACTACAATCATATCCATCCTTCCCTTTATAAATTAATCCTCTGGTCGAAACAGTAAAATCGCAAAACGACACCCACAGCACCGGCAGACGAGATAGCACGTGGCACGAAGGGGGTCCCCCACCCAGCATGCTTTTCAAAATCCCCTGGGGTACTTCAGCCCCCCATTAATGCCCCCCATCCCGATAAAGGGAAGCTTTTTCATTCATTAATATGCACCCAACCCCCTTTGGCAGCAGAAAGTTTTAAGTACTGCTTTTCAACTTTTTGATGATTTTCATTAACGTAAATGGATAGTGTCAGATATGGGACATGGCCTCAGTTGAGAGTTTTTGGGTGAGATGATATAGAGGTTCTTGCTGTGTGCGCATGTTAGGGATCTGGCTGGGGTTTGGGCGAGATTTTTATCTGTGAGATCTCAGTTCTTGATCAAAATCCATACTTTGGATTGTTCTGGGGGTGGGGGAGGAGGTTTGATGTATGGAGGGGTTGAATTGAGATCAAGTGAATTGCCTTCTGTTCGGGATATATACAGGAAACATTGATTGGAGCCCTTGTTGAAAATGTTATAACAGTACCATTGCTTCAAGTTTCAGGTAATGGAATCTGGTTAAAATACATTCTTAGGTTATACCTGAGGAAGTATACAATCGTGGCAGTAAGAAGAAAAAAAAAGTATGAATGAAAAAAAAAAAAAAGTATGATGTTTGCATATTACATCACCACCGCACTGTATGTCAAAACTAAATTGTATGTTTATACTGACAGAACCCAAATGAAATAAGTTATTGAAACTACAAACTTTTATTTATCACTTTTCTAGTTGTAACTTCTGGTAGTAAATAAGCTCCTTGTATGTTTTTGTAGAGATTAAGCTACACGCGTAATGCTCAAATTTGTAGAATTGCGATTAAGCACTTAGTCTTCTATCGAACCTGTGTATATGAAGTGTTTGATCTTGAAATTCGCCTTGAAAATATAACCGTTATTAGTAATAATATAGCATCGAGTTTTTAACTGTGAGGTACTGTTATTTGATATGGATGAGGTGAGATCAAGTGATCTCTCTTATGTTAAAACTATAAAGCTGAAGAGAAGTGCATTTGATTTATAGATGAGTTCATATAAAATCTCTCTATCCATTTTCTCCTGTTCAGATTATGCTTAAAAACGTTCTTACAAGAAAATCTTGTTAGAAATGTATTTAATGTTATTAAATAATTAGTACCTTGGTTTTGAAAAGGAGTGACACACTTGGCATCAATTTGGAGCGTATGTAGTGAAACACTAAGTTTTCATTTTATAATAAAATTTTAAATGTTACCTTTGCAATAAATCTTTTTCGAAATTCTTAAAGCAAGTTTGTTTAAAATCTCTGTTCAAAAGCAAATGTGAATTTGCTTATGGGACAGTGGCAAAATGCATGGGCGCCCCCAGGAGGGTGAAAGGAGGTACACTTGCACCCCCTTGGGTCATGAAATTTTTTAAAAGATGTAAATTCCAAGATAAAAAAAAAAAGCACATATGCTGTTTATACTTTTATGTTACAATGAGCATTTTTTTTCCATTAATTTAGTATTTGTTTCTTTTCTATGTCGTTTTTTATAGCTACTTGCGTGACGATTTTTTTATGTTTGTTGTCTATGATTATTAGAAGCTGATGAGTAGAAGTATTTATTCCTTTTATTGTATAATCATTTCCTGTGTAGTTCTCAAAATTCTAGGAAAATGTTTTGTTTTTTAAGTCATCAGAAATACTTATCTTGAAATCTATTTTTATAATTCAATTAAACATATTCCAATACTGCTTTCGTGTTTAATTTTTTTTTTAATTATTATTATTATTAGTATATCCAAAACTTGGAATAATAAAATTAAAATTTATTTAACTCTTCTGTAATTTTGTATCTTCGAGTTCCTCTATTCTAAACACTGTCTCTTGAATGCCGTGAGATCTAGTTGGATGATAAAAAAATCGTTAAAAATATATATTTTAATATTTTTACTATTTTGTATTTTTTTCTTTAACAGGGTTTTTCTTTCAAAAATATATACCATGAATGTCTAATATTTTCAAAGAGCATAATTTATAATGCATAATTATTAATTAACAATTCTAAAAAAATTTATGTTATTGATAAAAATCTAGTCTTGCACCCCTTTGCAAATATTCCTGGGGGCGCCCATGGCAAAATGGCATCAAATTTAAATCGTTTCAACACGTTCACTGCCGATCACGCGATAACGCGTGATGACTTGTTACTTCCCAGTAGTCTGTCCCTATCAGACTGCACCCGATCGGAAGTAACAAAATATTTGTCATGTGACATACATATCAGATACATCTTGTCTTCCACCATAAGGTTAACTGGAAGCTTGTGTTTTTAAAACACAGTTTCAGGTGAAAGAACAGCAACTCCTATCGGTGCAGTCTGATCAGGCCAGGCTTCTGGGGAACAAACTGATATTCCGCTCTGTAACGTGATCGACAGCGAAATTGTTAACACTGTCTTTTTATTACACTTTAAAAAGCTTTTATATGCTAGGGGAAAAATTCCATAAAATCTTGGACTCCGTTCTTATAATGTAAGTTTCAATGAACTTGACTTCTTTTTTCAACCGAAAATTACGTAAGACTGCAGCTCATCAACTAGTTTGAAGAAAAGGGTGGAAATTTTCTTAAGGTCGCAAGCCTTTTCTGTAATGACTAGTCACGCCTTTCAAGAACTAGGCAGTGCGCCCGAGGGGGCATCTTGAGTGCGGAAAGCTTACAAATAAATCTTTTTTCATAAATATAATACTCGACCATGTTTGTCCACACGATGCAGTTTGAGACGTTGAGAAGGAAAATAGAAATTCAGAAATATTTAAGGAAATGTATAGAGAAAAACCAATTCCCATAAATATAGAATATATTTCATCAACCACAGGAATGACAAAATTATTTCTAGATTTAAGGGTTCATTGATTAAAAGAGTTTCTTAAAACATTTTATCACAAATACCATGCAGAAATTAGTTTTTTTTTTTTTTTTTTTCAAAGTGGTAATTGCAAATAATTTTTTCAATCCTCTTTTTATTTCCAATTAGTCTTATGCTACCATAGAGGGTAATGTAAGAATTGCATTAGGTAAAAAAAAAAAATCGATTTTTTTTTTTTTTTTTTTTTTTTTTTTTCCCCATCTCTATTCGATTAGGATCCTTATTTGACCAAATGAAGTGGTCTAGAAAAAGTTATGTGTGTGTGTCTGTGGTCAGTTTAGCTCCTGAATAGATTGACCTACGTAGTTCTTGTAACTTTTGTTTACGGTTCAGTGAGGGGCGTGGTCAGAGATTTTTTTTGGGAGGAGATAGGAAATTACAAGATAACAAATCATAACAATCCCTTTTTTTTTTTTTTTCTTCTTCTTTTTTTTATATATCGATGTCGCATATGTTTAGTAATTAAGAAAAGTGTTTCTTATTAAGTATATTTAAATACTTTAAAGCATTTCAAATAAATTTACCATTTTAAATAAAAAAAAAATCCTTTGATTGTTTCTATTTCAAAAGGGGAAAAAATATCGGGAGGGGATATGTCCCCATACTCTTACTCCGGTTACACGCCCGCGTTCAGTGGTAGATATATTAGATACAGACCATTAAGATTTTCATCAAAATAGCGAAAGCGCCTTAGGTAGCAAGGACATTGATAAATTCATGTAACTTAATTATGTAAAAAACACGGCTATAACGATCTGGATTAAAATCGCCGCAGCATAGACCTTTTAAGAGGTTCTAAACATCTTTATCCCCAAAAAATCAAAAATAAATAAATAGGATGTTGAAAAACGCGAGGGATGACATATAGATAGATGCATCTATATGTTACCTTATCAAACCACCTTATCAAACCAGAAATTATAGTATGTGACCAGAAATGTCTTCCATCCTAGCTCGTGCCAAAACATAAACCTTTATAACTTTTCCTCCTCACCAAATCAGAAGGATTAATTTTTAATGGCCGTCAATAGGGTATGAAGAACGTGCCACATGAAAAAACAATTATCGTGATCAATTGACCATTGTTGTTTGAAATTCATTCGCATCCATCAAATGTTAGACATCTACAATTCTTGCAACAATGGCCAATGCGCTTCGCTCCTTCCTTGTTACCAATCAACGGTTAACTACCGATGCTTGTTTAAACGAATTAAAAAAAAAAAAAATCAGATATGCATCTTAAATTTAACACAGTGGTTCAAGATCCAGAACGGTTCAGTTTTGTTGTTCTTTTAAAAGAATGGAATATAATACCGAGGTGGCGGTTTTGTGTCCATATGTTTAATAAACTCGTTAACGTGTAGCAAAATGATTGAATGGAAGATTGGTGTTTTGTTGATTAGATTCTTATTATGTGTTGATTGATAAGTTGGTGTGTTGTGGTAATTGAAACTGCATGTTTCTCTGAAATTGGGTTCAATGGCAGCTGAAAAAAAGTTTTGTTTCAGTGAACCGCTTGTTGCTGAAATATCTGCCAATATCTCAAGATGGTTCTCTATTAAAAAGAAAAATCAATTCAAAGTATTGCTACGTTTACCTTTTGTGACAGAAACTAATATTTTTGAAACATATACGTAATATAACTTTGTTTTCAATATATTTAAGTCCGACAGGTTAAAAAAAATTCTACAGAATATTCTCTTAAACTTAATTGCTTCATAACTAAACTTGCTTAACAAAACTAAACTTGACTTTAAAACTTAATTGCTTAACAAAACTAAACTTGCATTAGTAAAAATTTTAGAATAGAAATATGAAACATATCAAAATAGTTTGTGTATCTATTATTAATATTAATATTAATATTAATATTAACGCTTATAACGAAGCATCATATGTGTATTTAATTTGTATATTTGGAAACATCCTATTAAAGAAGGAGCACTTTTGATAATATCACCTTTTTGTAACGACCACAATGGTAATATTCAAACATATTTATGTTAAATTAAAATAAAATCACTTGATAACATTGACTTTTTTCCACCTAATATTTATTTTACTTCGCACTTAAGAATATTATTGAAATTTTTGGTTAAATTTTACTAGGCTATGGGGTATAAATATTAGCATTTTATTTAACCTTTAGCGATTGAAAAAATGTGTAATGAAAAGTGGAACAAAAATGTAACAGCTATTTATGATATACAGAACTATTTACATGAAAGGAAAACAAAAAGGGAAAAAACAAATTTTACAGGAAACGGAATCAAAACTGAAAATTCAGAAGTTTTTAGTGCACTCCGTCACTTTCAAACTAAAATAGCTACACTGATCCCATAAAAATTTAGAAGGTTTCAAGAGAGTGTCTCTAACTCATAAAAATACTTTTAAAAAAATTACATTTGTAACCCAAATCAACGATATAAACTTAGCATAGTAGTGGTTATAATGGTTTCATTGTAGTTAAGCAAAATTTTCTAAAAATGTGTTATTTAGAACCTACAGTTATTTTTTTATCATTACCACTCTTTTTTTAAAGAAAACGTTTTTATAAATTAACTGTACTTGAAATGGTAACATATTTTGGAAACCTAATTGTAATATTTGAAAGAGGGTGAACCGGAATGGATCCCATCTCTTCAACTTGTGTTTACTCAATTGAGAGGTGGGTGGTTGGTTGTTTTCAGATTATCTGGCACCGTCAGCAACACGAGGGCTATAATGCGCCGAAAGATTCGTCATTAGACAAGTCAACATACATTTACAAACATCCATGTCTTACACGGGACTCGAACCAGCAACCTCGAGGTCTAGAAGCTAGCACGCTAACCACTATACCGTTTGATCGGCCAACTGAGAGGTGGATAAGGAACAGGTACCAAATATCAATCATGTATCGCTAAAACAGAGTTTCTTAACCTTTTTGGCACAATGGACCACTTTAAAAATTTTAAATATGTCACGGACCCTTCTGTGAAAAAAAAAAATTGCTTAAACATCATTTATTACAAAATATATTCTGTTTTATTATTTAATTATTTTAATATTTTTATTTGAATAGTATAAAAAATTTGAAGAAATTAAAATTTTTAATGTGAAGGCTGTTGCTGCTTTTCCTTGATTAACAGATTGAATTGAGGGATGGTTTTCGACAAAGCAACGCGCATATCATGTTCGACATTCAGTCGATTTCGATGTTTTGTTTTTATTGTGACAAGTGTGGAAAATCTCGCTTCGCAAAGATATATTGTAGCAAACGGAATAATGGCTGCCATAGCTCGTTTTACAAGCAATGGGTTGGCTTCTCTTAAAGAAGACTCTCCCAAGTCCAAAACCAAGACCAAAACTCTCCAAGAGTTTTTGAATCGAAATAAATTTTTAACAAGGACTTTGTTTTCAAATCAATTAGCTCATCTTTGGCAAGGTTCATGTCATCGATACAGTCAATATCACAAAGAAAAAGATTACGAATCCACAACTCATCTTTTATATTTATTCCATCCGAATTGAAATATTTTTCAAATGAAACTTGAAGTACTTCCAGGTGTTCACAGATTTCATTTTTCAAGTTATTCAATAACAAACTATCTTGCCGAGATCCATTTTCAAAAAGCACTTCGTCAAACATTTGAAAGTTTGCATATATCCCATTTTGAATTCTAATTTTCCAAAGTGACATTTTCAATAAAAATGCCTGTAGTTTCTCAGTGGCATCCATAATTGTTGTATCAGGCCCTTGAATTGAAAGACATATATCGTTCATGTGGTTAAAAATGTCTGCCAAGTAAGCCAATTTACATATAAAATCTTTTTTCTTGAAATATTCGAAGAGTGAGTTATCTTTTTCTTCTAAAAAAAGTGATACTTCTGTCTTCAACATGAAAATTCGTTTTAAAACCTGCCCTCGTGACAGCCAGCGCACTTCCGTGTGGTACAGAAGTACCTCAAGTTCTGCGTTCATTTCTTGACACAGTGTTTTAAAAAGACGATAATTAAAAGCTCTACTTCTAATAAAATTCACAGTTTTAATAACTATTGACAATACTTCTTTTTAGCTGGTTGGAAGAGTTTTTGTAGCCAGTGCATGTCTATGTAAAAAACAATGATAAACAATAACATTAGGAGCCTCTTTTTTTACCAAAGTGGCAAAACCAGATTTATTGCCAAGCATCGCAGGTTCTCCATCCGTACAAAGTGAATGAAGTTTTTGTTTCCAGTCGAAGCGTGTTTGGAAAAGAAAACATTTAAAATCGCTAAAACATCAACTGCCTTTGTAGTTTGCAAAAGAGGTTCACAAAATAAGAATTCTTCTTTGATAGTATCAGCAGACACGTAACGAACAAAAACAAGAAGTTGACTACAATTCGAGATGTCTGTAGTTTCATCCAGTTGCATACTAAAGGGAAATGGCGATGCTTTCAATTCATCGATGATCTGTTTCAAGATATTGCAAGAAATTTCAACTATTCTTGAATGTATCACATCATTGGACAATGGAATAGCCTCAAGTTTTTTTCTCTGTTCCAGTCCACAAACTAATTCAACCATTTCCAGCGCACATGGCTTAATTAATGTCTCTCCAATAGTATGCGGTTTTTTACTTTTGGCAATACGATATGCAACCCTGAAAGATGCCTCAACCAAAGGTTTTTGTGGAATACCAAATCCAAGTTTGGTTAATGTTCCAGATTTCGAAAACTGGGCTTTCTTCTTTGTAAAAAATTCTAGATCTTTAGATGCATTTTCAGGATGAAGAGATTTGAGATGCTCTATCAATTTTGCCGGTTTCATACTGGCGTTTGCCAAAACTTTTAAACACAGAAAGCATTGTGGCTATTCAACACCGTCCGATTCCTTCATGTAGCAGAATCCATACTTTACATAATTTTCATCATACTTCCTTTTTTTGGACATTTTGGGCTACAAAAAATATCAAATAATCAAATGAATCATTAAGAACAAACATTAAGACACAAAAAAACACTTGAAAAAGCGGCAAGGAATCTTGTATCGATGGAGGATATACCCTTATGTCTCGGCTTCAAACTCATTTGTGATCCACATTTTGGACATTTATACATCGATGAAATCATTCCCTCTTTCATACATTATTCTAACAACGCTTTCTTACCCATGACTGGTAAAACACTAAAATAGCCAACTGAATATTTATTTTTCGCATTCAAAACTTCAGCAAGAGCTAATTACATAGTGAAATCAAGCATTTAGCAATAATATAAGCTAAGAAAAAACCAAAAAAATATGCTACTCGCAAACAGATGTAAGACAAAAATAAATGTACGTCTTACCTCCTGGGCAGATCCAACGGAAATAAAATCGTGAATCAAGTTTAAAATTATACCGCTATTTCAAACTCAAACAAATTATCGACCAATGAAAAGGCTAAAACAAAAGAGAAATAAATGAGCATGCGCGAAAAAGCGCCTCAAATTCTCTTCTCCGGAGGAGCGGAAAAAGAAACACGGTTGCCATACAGAGCGCGCTAAGGATGAAGTAGGTCCGGGTTACAACTGCTGGCTTTTTAACTGCAAACATTTTAAAAATTAGGATCAGTCGGCGGACCCCCAAAATATGACCCATGGACCCCCAAGGGGTCCATGAACCACAGGTTAAGAAACCCTGCGCTAAAATAAGATGCATGAATTGACTGGAAAATTTAGTCGAAATAGGAGTACTATATCGTGAGATTCTTGCAGTAATACGGGTAGAACATGAAACTTGGTCTGGTTTAGAGCAATTATTTCGTGAAAACTAAAATCATTGAAGATATTGATAAATGCATCGTGTCTGTAATTATAGTACCTTATTACCCAAAACTTACTTATTTCTCGGTTAAAAGTTGTTTTATAAGTTCTGAACACTGCATTGGTTCGATCGCTTAAACAATTCTGTATAGCCAATATGTATACCATATTTATAAGTAATATTCCAATATTTATTAATTAGCACATCCGATTTACACTGTTTTTTTAAGATTCCAGTTGTATTTTCTGGCTGATGGGAATTAAGACTTATAGCTTAGCAGTAAATAGGTACTTTTCCGGCAAAACCATCTTGCGACCCAATTTGCAGCTCGGGTTTTGCAAAATCGATTGTTTATTATACATAAAAATTTATTAAATATAGTGGTAGTTAAAATAATTGTAAAAAACAAAGTGTAAAATAAAAGATCAAGTTATGAAGTGGCAACTTCCTGTGTCTGTAATCATCCATCATTTCTTAAATTCTTATATCAATCAGTAAACTAGTTTCTACAAAATACTTTTTTTTTTAATCCGAACAAGACTTCTGTTCACTTTTGTGTATTTGTTCACTTGCAGTTTAACACTTTTATACTACTTTAATACCTTAAAAATGCAAAACAGAAATATTCTCATCCACTTGGATAAACTAGGAATATATTTTGGGAAAAAATTCACTTAACTCCAAAAAATTCATACATAAATAAAAGATGCGATAAACGCGGCAAAGCCATTTCATCAAGCTCAAAACCACAACCTAACTTAACCCCGCGTTAATACAAGGTAAGGTCCACCCTCCCCCTTAAAACTCCAAAAGTGGGTACTTTAAAACAGATCACAACCGGCTGTTATCCAAGATGAATATCACCCAAGCAATTCTTTGTTCTTGAATAATTTCAAAGTCAAGGAGGAAAACTTCGGGATGGGGAAAGGGGGAGAATTTGGAACGTTTGCATTTTTGTTCCGTGGTACCCCCTTGGGTACCTCTTCCACTAAAGCTGTTCCTATTTTGCGTTTTTACTGAATATGCAAATCGTTTGCTCCGTTCTCTGATGGTGCATATGAAAATGATAGGCCTATTACTGGATGTAGAGAATGGTAGTAGTTAAGATTGACGACTCTTCGGAAGAGGTTTCTGGTTGAAAAAACCCGCCTAGTCGAATTCTGGATGGACGTGGTTTTAAAAGTGAAAGGGATTATTGATTTTGGGGATTTGCGTTAAGTTTAAAGCGGAAATTCGTGAAACATTCCCATTAAAATTCAAAAGAATTTTTTTTATAAGAATAATGTTTTAGGTTTGTTTTTGAGAAAATAGTTCTGTGTTATTTGGAAGTTTTTATCCAATCAGAGTACTTCATTTATTATGCGTTAAAACTGTGTATGTTCAAAACTTGGACTCGCGCAAGTCCAAAACGAAATACAAGTTTCGAAATTTAGGCAAACTTTTGAAAAAAATAATTAATTTCAAAATTATAGAGCATGCATACAATTGAAATTCTATTACGATGTTTTTAAACAAACAGTAATTTCTTTAAGGCTTTTAAGTAGCAGTTTCCACCTCTACTATAATTTCCTTCACCTCTAGGTTTTTAAGTATTTATTATTTTGAAGTATATAAAGTGTTATTTAATTATTAAGTATTTATTTTGCAAGTATTCTTTCTTAACTACCACTATTTTTAATTAATTTCTACAGCAACAGTGTCTTCAAAATTTAGATTTAGTGGAATCAATATATTGACCCTTGTTACCATTGGAGCCAACGCTTTAGGACGTTGCAGATAATAATAGTAGGTTGCAGAAATTAAGAGTTGGCTAACTTTAGCTAAGGACGTCGACCTTTTAAATAACAAATTAATACGATAATAAGTCTTACATCTAAGTATTCTACAAAATTGAGAACAGGAAAAAAACCTAATCTTAGTCCAGATTTGTGAAAAGTATTTTTGGGCTGTTACCATTGGTGAGTGTATTTCAAATATTTTCGCACAATTTGTTATCAGTTAACAACACAGTTTAATTCACATCAATACTTCATGGTGACGACATTTTTGCTTTTATTTAAAATATACTGTATTGCTAAGAGTTAAAAAATAAATTCATTGTACTGGGTAATCTTAATAATTTACCAATAACTATACAAAGAACGAATTAATAAAAAAAATCTTTTTTCCAAATTGTAATTGAGATTTAATTTAATATTATAGAACAAAACTCGTGAAATTTGCAGGCGATACTTTAAGTAATTTGTGTTTCATTGGATTCAAATGCATTTGTTGTTATTGTTTTGATTATGGAGAAAAGAGACTTGCGAATTAATTTTGCTTGGAAAACTAATTAACGAAACTGCGGAATAAATGTTGTGAGGACTCTTCCATTATATGGCATGGTCACTGACTTTTCAAACAGCCTTCATACACTGTTAAAAAATTCATTTCAACTTTGAACCAAATTTTGGCGCAATTTCAAGGGCAGCAGGCAGTCGCACCACTTTTTGGTTCAACTTCTACCAATGAAAACCGACATCAATAAGGCTGCACCAAAAAGTGGTTCAACCTCAAAGCACTGCAACCGAAAAGATCGTACATCAAATTAAAAACCATCAAATCGAAATGGAACACAACCACAGCGATCAAGATATCTACTACAAAACAACTCAGTATTTAGCTCATTTATAGAATATCAAAGTAAGTAAAGTGTTGTTTTTTTTTACATGTAGTGTCAATATTTTTTGTTTACTGCAATTTAGTTATGGCTACAGTAACTGATTTGTTTTCTTAGTGATGTTGACAAAATTCGTAGCATTGCATTACCAGTGAAACATCTAAAATTCGTACCCCAATTTTTTTTTTTTTTTTTTTTTTTTATTAAAGTGTGTACATATCAGCACCTATTATATGTGGTCCTATAACTACCACAAACCTGAATTCTAAATGTGTAACTTGAAGTTTAAACTATTCGGGAGTTTTGCTGGCCACACACAGCCGACCAAACGGTATAGTGCTTAGCGTGCTAGTCTCTAGACCTCGAGGTTGCGGGTTCGAGTCCCGTGTTCGGCATGAGTGTTTGTAAATGTATGTTGGCTTGTCTAATGACGAATGTTTCGGCGCATTATAGCCCTCGTGTTGCTGACGGCGCCAGATAATCTGAAAACAACCAACTGGCCACACAATCAATTTCTATATACCACTTTGCCGACCAAACGGTATAGTGGTTAGCGTGCTAGCTTCTAGACCGCGAGGTTGCGGGTTCGAGTCCCGTGTTTGGCATGGATGTTTGTAAATGTATATTGGCTTGTCTACTGACAAATGTTTCGGCGCATTATAGCCCTCGTGTTGCTGACGGCGCCAGATAATCTGAAAACAACCAACTATACACCACTTTTTTAAAAGTAGGACATTCCGAAACGTGGAGAAATGAAAAAAAAAAAAAAAAACTTTTTTTTAGCGAATGCAATATTTTCCCTTGCAATTAATAATGTCACAAAACAAATCTTTTTGGACACACATTGAAAGGAAGTCCTAGTAAGGATCATTCCCTATACTTGCTATGTTGCAATCTTCTAGCCCAGTGCATTTAGATTGGTTGGTTGTTTTCAGATTATCTGGCGCAGTCAGCAACACGAGGGCTATAATGCGCCGAAACTTTCGTCATTAGACAAGCCAACATACATTTACAAACACCCATGCTTAACACGGGACTCGAACCCGCAACCTCGCGGTCTAGAAGCTAGCACGCTAACCACTATACCGTTTGGTCGGCCCAGTGCATTTAGAAACTACTTTTTATGAAACCTTGACATTTGGTGAGTAGATACGAAAATGATCGCCAAAATGAAATTACATAAATTAGAAACTCAGGAATAATATATTTTATTTTATATTTGAAATCCTTATATCAATACTTATGCAGTGTCTTCACATGCAGTAGCCTTTTTGCTTTTTTAAATTTCGTTAACAAGAGATAGACATTGAATGCAAACAATTTATTTAATTTCATTAAGTGATCATTTCTGTATCTACTCTCCAAATTTCAAGCTTTTATAGTAAGTAGTTTCTACATGCATTGGGCTAGAAGATTGTAACATAGCGAATGGTTTAGTTTTGTGGCACAGAAAAAAGTATCGTCAAAATTGTTGTTTATAAAATTCAATCTCTAAAATAAAAAAAATTAAAAAAAAAAAAAAAATTCACGTCCCGTATAAGATGTTACTACGATTTTTTTTTTTTTTTTTTTTTTAAATATTTATTTGAAGCTTATAGAATACAAAAATACTTGATTTTTTTCAAATTTCATTTTTTAACAACTATCCAAGAGGTGCCAAAGTCGAGACCTAAAAAATATGGTATCCCACTGCCGACAGTTAAACTCAGGATTGGTGAATCTGAAACAAAAAAAAATAAAATGGAATCTTCAAAAGAAAGGTTCCTTACGTGACTATTTACCACAAAAATGCAGAAAGAAAGAAAAAGAAAAAAAAAAAAAAAAAAAATGGCGGATGTTTGAAAAAAAGGTTGAAAAAACACCTCTGTTTTTCACTGTTTTTTGCTAAAAAAAACTGTGTTATAATTAATATTTTTTTTTTGGCAAATGTGGTATATTGGCATACAAAACTTCTCAACAAAAGAAACAAGACCAAAATCATTGAAATCGACCGAGTAGTTTCGGAGATTAAGTGTCCGCCATTTGAAAAAAGAAAAAAAATAAGAATTTCTAGAAAAACGCGTTTTAAGTTTTCTCATTATTTTTTTCAAATAGTTTTTAAAAAATCAAGTCTTTTTCCTCTTACAATTTGTTAATCTGCTGTACCTGCACCGTAAAACCCTGGAAAGGATTGAGAAAATGCAAAACTAAAATAAAATCGTGTTTTTTTTTTTTTTTTTTTTTTTTTTTTTTTAAATTTATAAGGTGGTCAAATACCTCAATTTTAAACAGCGTTAATTTTTTTTCTAAAAAGATATTCTCCTTCTGCATAGCACAAAACAAAATATTGAAAATCACAGTAAAGAAAAGAGTGGTTGATTAAATTTTCCTAATTCTAAATCACCGTTAATAAATGATACTAAAATTACTCGTTTGCAACTTTTTTCACGTCAAAATGTCCTTAAGTATGATTTTTGAATTTATCTTTAACGCCAAAATTTCAAGTTTTTGTTCGTAACTAAACCGTGGACATATTTCAATACCAGGATACTTTGAAAGTTACATAAATTTACAAAAATATAATTTTTTTTACTCAATAATATCCTCAAACTCATTTCCTTCAAAATGTTACTTGTTCTATATGATATTAAAAACACTTTTCAGACTACATTAATTTTCTTGCGAACGTACACAGTGTTAAAAGAGCACTGCCGCAAACTGTGGTTATTGATTTAGAAAAGACAGTGAGAAAACACAATTTAATACACATTTTCTCTTTATTCCATACACATTTTTTCTTTTCTTTTTCAATGTTATCTGACCTGTCATGCTTCTTAAAGACATTAAATTTAACCATTGTATTTATACTGCCCTAAATCCAAAAAAAAAAAAAAAAATTAATTAAAAGCATATTTTGACACTTTCTTAGTGCTTGGAAAATAATCTTTTTATTTCCTTGAATGGCTCAGTTCTTAAGTCATACAACTTTGAACCCATACAGGAATAAAATATATATAATTTCTATAGACGAACGCAAAAGCGTTGAAATATACATTTGAATTTCTTTGGGAATTAAGCCTTTTTAACTATTGACGGCAATATAGACTTCCTGTTTTACAATTCTCTTCAGTTTTGCAATTCTCGCCCTTTCATTTTTAAATCTATCCCAACTACCCATTCCTCAGAAATCGCTTCCACCCCGCAGGAACGAATACATTATTAACTTATTTCAAACTTTTTCTCAATAACCATACAAAAACATTAGAAGCAGATTCCACGACAAAACCCTACACCATAACCCATCTCCAAAAAAAGAATGTTTACACGGTAATCTCATATTATCAATTTCCCCGGAATTTTGCATATTTCCCTCAAATACCCGCATCGTCTTAACCAGAAATTGCTCAGAGCCCACCAAAAAACAGCACGTGTTCCTCGGGAGTCCCATTTTTTATTCATCGCTTATCCCCTCGCCAAAAACCACCTCATAGATTGGATGCAGAATATAAGTTACTGCTGCATTTTAAGCGTTTTTTCGGCACCAGTGTTTCCACTTGCTTGCATATACGCCATTGAATAACATGAATAATTCACACACCGTGACCCCAAACTCTCGGCAAGAGGTGTTTTAAGTAATAAATTTTGCTCATCCTTTGGAGGTGCTTTTTACTTCTGGTTCCGCATAATGTCCTGATTATATTCAGGTAAACAATCCAAGCTGCTGTGTGCTGATATATCCACCCACTACTATGATGGAAGTGGTCCGAGACTGGGTTATCTCTCATAATTAGGTGCCTAAATCCACGGTAGGGTTCCTTTTCCTCCATGCATAATTGAATGCATGAACTGTATAAGGATGCTTGCATGTTTGGAAATTCAGTGCAGAGTTTATCGATGTTTTCTTCAAATAACTATCGAGTATCGAAGATAGAGTGGACTTGCTTGAGTGATTTTATTTAGATTCGTTTTTGATCCTTATCGAAATTTTCGTTGCTTGCAAATAATTTCTTTGTGTACGATTTAGAAACAATTTGAATTGTGACAGTACCAGTTATTGAAAATCTGCTTCTGTATTCTTTATTTTGATGAGGGAAGGGTATATAGCATGTATATACAATTTGGCAACATATTTAGAACTGAAATCTTCCCCTGTTAAGGTTGCCGAGATATGAGAACAAAAACACCGTCAGCACGTCAAACTCCCTAAAACTTGTCACCAAATATCCAAGTTCCAAGGTGGTATTTCTACTTTGATATTAAAAAAAAAAGAAAAAAGAACTTCAAATGTTGTTACTATGGAAACACTCTGCCGATCGCATTTTAAAACAGTTGCAGTTGAATTTTATGTAATTCAACTAATGTTATCGAGACCTTTGAATAGCATGTGACATTTACCTGAATAAAAATTTTCGTTTATGCTTAACGTATTCCAAACTGAATTTTTGATCGGCATTTCATGTATTTCCTTCCATAAAACCTCCTGATGAATTTTGATAAGAGAAATCGTCTCAATCAGATTATCATCTGGCATATCACACTTGTCTTGAGTATATGTAATTGTGTCAGGGAACGTTGATCAACGACGTAAAAGTATACAGAACCTTTGTAAATAAGCTTATTAGGCTTGCGTAGCAGAATGAAAAATGGAGTTGCCTACGTTTCGCTGTAGTTTCTACAGTTGAAGAGTGCAATCCTTAGTAAGTGTTCTCTTTATGAACCCATTATTTGATCTATAACTTATATTAGAAGAAGAATTACATAAACTGAATATTTTATAGAGCTTACTGAAATTTCAGTATTTTCTTTGTAGAACAAATCAAAGATACACTAAAGTTACCATAAAACCCAGAAAGTGTAGTTCTTATAGATAACGTAATTTCTCTGGAATCTGGAAATATTTTGAGCTCGAAGTATTTACTTCAACTTCAATGACACGCAATCTCTTACTGAAGTTATTTGATGATCATTGCATGATGTAAATTAACACTTCAGCAAACAGGCTGGACACTACAAGAGAGTGCCATTTCTTGAGATTTCAAAGATTTATTGTAAGAATGTCCTTGTCTATTGACTTAATGATTATATTTTTTTGTAACAGGAAAGACTATATCTGCTGAAGTATTTCTTTAAAACATACAACCAGATATAATAACAGGTACTATATCTGGTAATATGTAGCCAAAGAAGTCGAGTCGTCTGAGCCCTTTCTCATTGAAACGTAAAGAACAGTGGGTCACCATCAAACAAAAAAGAATGATCATTACTTGGCAACTTTTGACATATTTGGCAATCGAATTTAGTTCAACTCATTCAAAGTCCATTTTTAAGTAGTTTCGGAAATTTTGGCCCGACAGACCAGTGAATTCATGAATTATGAAAAATTGTCTACATTCTATAATATATTCAGAATGATGTTCGATGATGTAACTAAACTTATTCTCTATGCTTACAGTCACCTCTCAGTTTACGAGGGGAAATAAAAAAAAATTAATTATACTTTAACATTTTTAAAAGCTTGCTAATAAACACTTTAAAAATTAATAAGAATTAACCATTTGTAATTACATTATTTACATTAACTTTGATTATGTATGTTTGTTTTTGACTGCCGAAAAAAATCTGCAGGAGGCCTAATTAACCAATTTGCCGACATCCAATCGGGATGAAACTTGGAAGATAGATTAATTGTCGATGCCAATGCCTTCAATCAAGTTTTGGGGGCTTGTCACTGCCACTATAAGGTCAATTTTACACACTTTCCTATAATTACCTTGAAATACTAACAAATCATATATATATAGCCCCTCTCTCTCCTTCACAAATGTTTTCGGTTCCATTATTAAAATATGAAAATATGGATAATATCTGTTCGGCTCGAAATTTCAAATAATGTTTTAGGAAATCTATTGGATAAGCCTACATTTTACTTCAAAATGATCATATTACACGTATTTCTTTCGACAGTGTGTATATAAGTTTATGTATCCACCCAAAACTTTGTTTCAAAATTGAATGTGCATACGTGACTGGCAAATCCCTCATAATTGGATGTTTAAACTTCAGCAGAGTGTTTCGGTTGTGAAATGTCAAGCGTAATTGGATGTGCAAAGATAGAGGAGCTTGCATGTGTGGAATACATTGTAGAGCTTAGGGAATTTGAATTTTTTTTTTTTTTTTTCGTACCACAGAGCAACCAACTAGAACTCAACATAGTTTTGCTTCACTGATTTGAAATCTGTTCCAAACCATATCTTTATTCGGCATATATTCATTGTTGAGGAGAGCAGAACTAAACCGATTACAATTAACTAACGAACTATAGGCATCAGTAAAATATCAAGTGATCCAAATTTAAAGCTAAAAAAGTGACCCATAAAAACAATGTTTTAACGTAAATTATTTAAATGCATTACCGACTTTTTATAGTGTTTTGACCACTGAGAAGGAAACAATCGATTCCCTGTCGTACACTAACTCTTTTTTGAACCTAAAATTTGATTGAATATATTGTCATCGACAACGAGTCAATCTGTCAAGTTTCAGCTTGATTGAGTGAACGGCTACTGGAAAAATTAGTTCTCAGAAGTGAAATAAAAACGTGTGTAAAAGATGATTTTTAGTGACATCCTCCAAAGCTGGATAGAAAACACTGTCATCGAGTCTAGATACCAAGTTTCAGATTGATTAAATAACCGCAAGTGGATTAATTAGTTCTAAGAAGCGTAAATAGAAGCGACCTTTTGGTAACACACCTATTATTGATACATAACTTGATAGAAATTCTAATTGACAACGAATCTACTTGCCCAGTTTCAGTTCGATTGGACGACGGTAAGTTGATTAATTAAGCCTCCGCAGATTTGAACGTCACAAACAAACAAAATCGAAATTATGATAAAGTAATTATCAACTTATGCCAATTTTAAAATTGCAGTTTTTTTTTGTTTTTTTTTAATGTTTTTAGGGATTTAGAAACTGTTACATTAATAATATATTGTTTTGGATTAAATGTATAGCACCAGTAAATATTATATTCAATTTAGACTTTTTCTAAATATTAGTTTTAATAAATAATCAATTTATTTAGACTTTTTCTAAATTATTTGGGGTCAATTTGAGTTATCTGAAATGTTTGCAGATTGCAAATATACTCTTAAATAATATTTGGAAAGATTTTTTAATGAAAAAGGGAAGTTAAAATAAATACGTCATGTTTACAATTTTATACAGAATAAAATAAAATAGAACTATAAAATAAATACATCACTATTTACAATTATTTACAGACGATTTTTGTAACTATATAGAAGTAGATTCAGATCGTCACAATCGTAAAGGTTATTCACGATTACATTTCAACTTTCAAATTGCTGTAAGAAAAACACATGACCTTAAATTTTATCTGAGTATATACTTGAAGATGAAGGGCTCTTAGTGTCATCAGAAAAAGACTCTTTCCAACAATTTTTTTTTCTTATGACCCATTATTTATTTTTCTTTCATTTTCCCCTTTATCGTGTATATTCAATAAAATCTTATGTCATTCTGACACTTTTTTTTACAGCATTTTAAAAGTTGACATATATGACAAATGTTTGAGTAACTAGTTTTCAAAAATGTACTGAAGTTTTCCTTTACCAATAGTTCTTTTTGTTTTTAATTAGCAAAGAATTATACTATCTGAGGGAGTTTTCTTTTGTTGCTTTTTTATAATATTTTAAAACACGATCAATATTACTGATATTTCTATAACACAGAAATGTATGCGTTAGATTTTAACATTTGATTGCATTCTTCTTGAAAAAAATTAACTCTGATTTTATATCCACAAGCAAAAATTTTGTAGAATAAGATAAGCCTACTTTTGGTATTGTATCAATCTAAAGTTTAATATTTCATGATTGTCGTATACTATTTTATATAATCTTATACATAAATCTGTTGATAAATTAAAAAGTTAAATAAGTTTATATTTAAATTAATAAAGAGCATTTTTTTTTTAATTTTTTTTTTTTTTAATTTTCTAAAACTCACCATTAATTTCATTTTAATATTTTAATACTTCTCTTCAAAAATTTAGGTATACTAGAGAAAGTCCCAAATGGACACCATAAAACAAATGTACCTTTAAATTTATTCTGTAAGTAAGGGGCCTTTAGGTAACATTAAGAAAGCGTTAAAAAAATTCGTAATCAAGAATTTGCTGATATTTTACTGTTGTTTCCTTAAAAATGGTGGTACCTTCAGACGTTAGTCTTTTTATTTATATTGTGAAACTACTATGCCAAAAATATTCATGTAGGAGGTTAGATCTAGCTCCAGCAATGCTTGGAAATAACATAAAATGACAGACGAGTTAACAAAAAGGTACATATCACATTTTGAAACATTCAAACAACATACTTTTATATTTGAATGTACAATGCTGTGAGAGCAATTCCATGCAATCTATATTTATGTAAGATGTTGTAGCCAACAGAAACAATGCTCTGAAATAACATAAAATAGCATCCGTGGTCATGTTTGGGGCCCGTACCCTGAGATTCAGAGTTCCTTCAATAAATATTAACCTCAATATAAATCGATTTTGAGATGTTTAGTGACTTTGCAGAAAATATTCCTTTAAACCACGTCGAAATCAGAGTTTACTACATTTTTTAAATTAGTTATAAACACCCCCCCCCCCCCAAAAAAAAAAACTATCTACAAGAGCTATCTTACTTTGAGATGCCAATATCGTTCATAAGCGTTTAAAAAGCTTGTGTAAGACAAAAAAAAATATCCGAAGCCCCTCAAAACTACTCATAACGTTAATAACATGATGAAATATTATTTTTTTGGTATATGTATTAGCAAGCACAACTCAAATTACCTCCAAAAAAAAAAAAAAAGAAGAAAGGAAAGAAAAAAAATCCAATATATATTAGAAGTATTCTGTACTAGGTTAACTCTTAAATGCATAATTTTTAATAAATAAAGTTTGAAATCAGCAGGGAAATAGGTGTTGCTAATAAGAAAAATAAAAAAAAAGCTAAATTTTTCCTGCATAAATGTATCTGTAAATGCAAAAATATAAATATTGTTCGTTACTCTTACCTTGTTTCGATCCGAATTTTTTTTTTTTTTCTTGTGTGTTTTTATTCCTTTTTATGTAAATTATCGTAATTCGTAAAATCCACTTAAATGAAATTCCTAATAATAAAAAATCTCACAGATAAAACAAAAATAAATTGTCAAAGATTCTAGCTGCGTCCGAAAACGATATAATAGTTTTGGTAGAAAAAAAAAAAAAAAAAAAAAAAAAAAACACTATGCAAAGGTTGCTATATCAAGAGATGGAGGTTTTAAACATTGCAGATCTACATAAATTGTAATTAAGGAATACAGACATCTGGATATTAGTAAAATTTCGTATTGGTGATGATCAATACTTATTTGGAAAGGAAAACAACTGTTCGGAATCTCATAATAAAATATTATAAAATTATTAATTATATAAATTTGTACTTTAAATAAAAAGTGGTAAAAGTAAAATATTTAAGATATTAATTTATAATTTAAAGGTTTTTTTAGACTGGAATTTATGTTTCAATTGAAATTTGGAAACTATCTGGCCCTGTTAGCGTTTTTATTAAAATTCGTGGTGAAAGTAACACTTTATCGATGAGTCCTGCAGTAAATATTTTTTACAACAACGTGAAAAAATTAAACTATTATTTATTAAAAATCGTGGTGAAAGTAAAACTTAATCGATTATAAATCTGCCACCACGCACACCTTTTTGGCCTATATCGTTGCCACGGTTTAACTGCATTTCAAGCAAGCAACATTTGTTGACAAATTGGGACTAAAATCTCTCCTTGAAAAAGTTTATGATATTAAGTTATGACTAAAATCTTACTAACGTTCAGGACCTTTATAATTGTAGTTTGACTTTGAAATAGCTAATGTTATGAAGAAATGGTCTAAAAGCAACACTATTGGACAAAATTTTATAAAATTGGGTAATAATGAACAGGAGGACATGGAATTTTATTTTCCGAAAATAATAATAATAATAATAAATAAATAAATTTAAAAAAAAAAAACTGCGGTAAATGATGTATTTAAAATTGTTAAACGAAATAAATCATAAAGTTATGTTGGGCTTAAAACGTTTTTAATTGTTGTTAAAACTGTGCCGCTATTTTTACCCACTGATTTCTACTATAGCTTCTGATAGCTTTATCATGGGAGGATGCCGGATAGAGTCAAAAAGAAGAGACAACCTTTCTAGCACCAACCCTTGACGGCGAGATCGTTACACTAAGGAAATTTTCTGCCGTTTTATTGGTCATAACTCAGATGATAAAAAGCCAGTGTAATAGACCTTGATTAAATACAAACCATTTAAAATAACTAAACATTAAACTTTTAATACCTCATTATAAAAGGTGTATAAAAGTAAATCATCACAATAGAAACAAGCATACAATATATCTAAATGACCAACCTCCCATAAGAAAAGCGGTGGGAAATACGAAAATAAACTCACTGTACAAATCTTTCAGCACATGTCCTCAACCATGGACGGCCACTCGTTTATTTTAGGTGATGACTGGCTTTTTCAGACAAAATGTCCCGAAAGATTAAGGGGGTCTGGCACATGAACATTTTTCATATTATTAATTTTGGATTTATTAATGTTTATTAAAATTAAGTTCTTCTCTTTAATATAATGACTCATTTGTAATTATATCTTATTTTAAGGTACTTATAATATTTTTTTTTTAGTAAACAAAATGTAGGTATTTAATGCATTTCTCAAAATGTCGTTCTTTCATGTTTGGAGACACATAGCTTAATATCTGTTTGACATAAATGCTTGACATTTTTTACACATGTTTCTTTAATGTATTTAAGTACTTTAACTAGAGGAATAAATGGTAAGTAGCATACTTAAAAAAAAAAAATAATAATAATAATAATAATAATAAAAATTATTAAAATTTTAATATTTTTTAAAAATATTTTTAGAAATTCGTAATCACTTTAATTTTCAAAAAATAATAAAAATCTCTTGTTAAAGTATTCACTAGCATCCAAATATTATACGGTGAAAATTTCACAATGATAAAAGAATCGGTTGTTTAATGAGATGCCCTCAATGTTGTTGAACTTATCATAGGATCCTATGGAGTTGCCAGACTCCTTAAAACATGGAAAAAGGCATGCCTTCTTACGACATGGCTAGAAATTCAAACATTACGGTGGCGGCGGCGTGACTAAAGATACAGGAAACTAAACAGAATACGAAACTGGCGGTCACTGTTCCCTCTGTACTAGGTTGGTTGGTTGGTTGAACTTCCAGCTGGGAGTGGAATGGAAGGACTTTGTGAACTAGCACCTCCCTCTGTACTATATATTCAATCCGATGATCGGTGATTCCACCTTTCTGGTAAGTTCACCTACCATGCAACACATTTAAAATTGGAAAAGGCCTCCCAAGAGTCCCCTCTTTGGACCAAGTCAAAAGCCTACACTTGATCTACGACAAGCTTATAAGCAGATAAACCAATTGAATAATACTTCCCCCTCAACCATAGGTAATAGGTTACCTCCTCCTCAGTAATAGGTTACCCATAAGTTCAAGCACATTCTTATTAGTTTGAGAGAAGTTATCTCTACAGTGAATGAAATTGAGTCTAAGCATTCTGTTGCTATGCTAGGTTTTGTGCATTTTTAAATTAACTCACATGGAGTAAAGTTTGTTTCGTAATTAAAATGAATCCAGCCAGCAACATTTGAGCAATTAAAACCTTGTAAATATAGATATTGTAATATCCTTATTAGTTGACATTCGTAAAAGGATATTGTATATATTTTAATATGCACAAAACATTGGAAATTATAATAAACAAAACACGCCTGGTAACTATAGTGTGGCATATGTTTTTAAAAAAATCAAATTTTTTTTCATACAAAGTTCTTAAATTTTGTTTAAAATTAAACAAAATCGAAAGCAGGCAAAACAAATATTATGAAATCCTAAACATTAATTCTTTTTAAATTCCACGCAATATATCTTTACCGCAAATACAAAATATCAACAAAAAGTATGATGAATTTAAAACACATAAATATAAGACATTTAAAAGGCATTACCGTAGGGTATAGCTTTTAGGTTTGATAATGTCTCTAAATCCAACAACCAATCCAAAGTTTCCACTTACAGCAGTTGTGGATTTGTATGGCAAATGATATTTTTAAATAAAAAAAATTCTGCATTGGTGAGTTATAAGGAGTTAGAATATACTCAGATGAGTCATTTCCGGATGTTTTGACAAAAAAGCCAATCCAAAAAAGAAAGCAGCTTGAATATGTATTTTCTACTTAAATTTAATTAAACGCCTCAATTCCCTAAATAATCAAAACATGTTCATAATCCAGTAGAGATACTTTAACACTTTAAGCGCCCTGTCAGCCATCCGTGGCTGATACTGAGCTTTCCGTGTATTAGGCCGCGTTAGCCATCGGTGGCTAACAGTGTAAATTATAATACACAATTTAAAAAAATTACATTGTTTTAAGTAATTACCGAAAGTTTATTTTAAATTTACTTAATTTTTATTTATTACAGGATTATATCAGGCATTTTACTGGATTTTATTGAAACACGGTAAACATAAAAACGGTTGTCCTTCGCAGGTATTCCAAAATGTGACAACTCGTTTTGTCATTTTTTCTGGCCATTGCTCTACCATATTGTGTCACATATTTTTCTCAACATATTGCTTTGTCGTAAGAGGAACCCCGGCCGCGAGCCGAGGGATAAACAAGACAAAACGGACTTGGCACATAACGTGTTGAATGAATGTATAAGCATTTCGTTCTTAACATAAATATCTTCTATTGCTATAAGAAACAATGACTCTAACATATTTTCACAGCTGTATCGAGTAAATTTCAATTTGTAGGTAGTGCGCTTTGCATTGCTATACTAGCGCTTCTAAGCAGCGCGCGAGGCCTGAAGGAGAATTCTTTAAGAAATCGCGTGGCCGCTCAACATGTTAAAATACAAATAAATTTCTTATTAGAAATGTTAAGTGTCATTAAGGAGACATTCGATCCTAAAAATTAGGGATGGAACGGATATCCGGCAAATATCCGATATCCGGCATATCCGGATGATTTTTCAATATCCGAAACCCCGTCGGATATCTGATTTGAAATACCGGACATCCGATAATTTCATTCGGATATCCGGCTATATATCCGGCCACCAGGTATCCACAAGAAATAATTTTTAGCAAAAAATAATGATCTTTTTCGGACAAAGGGGACACCGCATCCTACACTTTTTTTTTCTTGGACATAAATTGCAGTCAAGTTAGAAAACGAAAAAGTTCCTTCGTGAGAACTATGCTTTTGCATATCCCTAACTTCAGAGATGAGCTAGAAGATGCAGGTGCATTTAGTTTCAATTCACAGAAAGAGGCGCCGTATTATTGGCGCCGAGTTGATAAGCACAAACCATTCCTCCAATATTTTTCCATACACATCCTTCATACGTGTTTCGCAATATGTTCTTTTCATTCCAAGTTTATGATCTGATTACTTCCAGATGTTATATTTGAATGCTTCTCCGTAAAACACGAACCGAAATTTTAATAAATAGTACTTTTTTTCCATAACATAAGTTACTTGTTAAGAGTTTTAGTTATTCTTACTTCCTCCTTTTTTTCTGACATTTGCTAGCGAGTAAAAAGCAATAAATAACCAATGCGCACTCCTCAATGCTTTTTTTTTTTTTTTTTTTTGTTCTATCGATGATAATACCCTACTCCTTTATACTGTGAATGGTATGGTCTAATTTCTAATTTTTCATTGGCAGAAGTTGAAAGCTGGTATATTTTTTCTGACGTAAAATGAAGTATTGTAATTTTTAGGTCTTTAACGCAGCGCCACAATGTGGAATTATATTTAGCTCTCTAGAATGTCTTGAATCATAGTTTTCTCCAATTACAATCCAATTTATAATTTTTAATAATGGCTCATTTAAAATCACCCGTTTGGAAGTATTTTTAAATTAATGGAAATGACGAAAGCAAAGCCCTATGTGTTACTTGCTCCACATAATCGTTTAAAAAATATATTGTGTGTGGCAAAAGCCCAAAATCCTTTTCCGCAAAACCGTTATGGAACCATTTATTGAGTGTGCATAAGGACATTCACCGAAGCTTAAAAGACTCACAAAATGCATCAAATATTGATGAACAAGAAAAAACAATTCATCAAAACAAGAAATGCACGCAGACAACATTGGAATCGACATTATTTGTACCAAAATTGTGGAGTTTAGATGATCCTAAAGCAAAAGCCTTAACCACAAAAATATGCAAGTACTAATTTTGTTTGTTTATATTAAATATATATTTTAAATATGGTATAACATAATGCTGATGAATTTTGGGTTCGAAATTTTTTAAGTTTATATTTAAAGACGGAATATTCCGATAGATCCAATTTAAGTTTTCTACGAGATTTCTTGAAATCCTTAATGTTTTAGGTGCATTACAAAAAAATAGACTTCAATTTCATAAAATATTTAAAATAAATCTTTTGTTATTAACAAATGCATCCGGTATAATTTTGTAATCATTTATCAATTATAAACAATGCATGAAGTAAATTGAAAGTAGCTATATTTTGCTCTTCAACAATGTAAAAAATGTTTTTAATATAATTTTAGGTGAGTTAATGGCTCTTGATGCTGAACCATTCTCCATTGTGAATAGAGAAGGCTTTGGTCAGTTAATAAAATACCTAGCTCCTCGTTATCCGCTTCCAAGTAGAAATTATTTTCGTGATAACAAGCCACTGGCTCTTATTTATTGGCATTAATCAAATATTAAAAAAAGTCGTCAATTCTATAGTGCATTTGCACCAAAAAGGCAGAAAAAAAGGTACAGATATTGAATAGGACATTTCCTAGGAAAACTTTTGTTTGGAAGATTTTTTTTTTTCTTGCAACATGTTTGACTTTAAGTTATATTTTAATATTTATACTTTTACTTAATTTTAACATTACTTAAATATTAATTTTAGAAAAATTTTCTAATTGCTTGATAAAAAACAAATTGCAGAACGTTCTATACTACATCTGTTCCAAAACAGATTGATATTGTTGAAAGTATTGCATACATTTTAATCAAATTAAAAAAAATTCTTATTAAATTTGTTGTCAGTTTTTATTAAATATTTTTTAACACATTTGTCTTAATAAACTAGAAATAAATATCATTAGTTAATGGAATTCCATTATTTTATTATTTTGACTGTGTGTTTTTCGGGTAAAAGCAATATAGGATATTTATGCAGACTTGAGGAAGATTATCATATGTTTACATTACATGATACAAGGTAAGAAAAAGTTGAGTAACAATTTACAAACGTATTTCTAAAATATTTTCATCACATTGCAGAATGTTTGGTACAATTTTAAGTAACACACAAACAAAATGGTGATGAAGTTTCAAAATTGTTCAGCAAGTGTAGGTATTGGCATCACTAAAACATCATTTCATCAACTAAAGTTTAAATAAAAAAAATTAACTCAGTGGCGCGACAGCCCGTGTGGACCAAGGCCTGCTTGGCCCAGCTCAGCTTTCTTGACTGTGGCATTTGTGTGTCACATAGCAGATGTTCCGGTCAGATGGTCATTCTGACGCCGAAACCCAGTGTTTAGTTCCCAAGCATGCATGGTCCTCCTCAGTTTATTTCTTTCAGGTATAAACAGCTAAGTCAACCTTGCCCAATCCGCGAATCAAACCATGGACCTATGGCATGCAGTGCGGTGTGCTAACCACTAATTATAATTTATTTGATACTTCTTATCATGACCATTTTTTTCGTATAGCATATCGTATAACTATCGTTTTTAGTACAGTAAAAGCCCGATTATCCGGAATCGTCGGGGAATTAGGATTTCCGGATAACCGAATTTTCATGTGAATTGAATGTCGACGTTTTTTTTTTTTTTTTTTTTTGCCAAATTTAAACGGCAAATAACGCTGGTGATGGTACCTAACATTGAAATCCTCACAACCGGAATATTTAAAAAATATTCTACATAGCTTTTTTAGTTGAAATTATGTTATATTTTACCCTTATAATCGGCAACAATTTGAAATATGTTAATAAAATTAAATCATTTTCATATCAGAAATTTCGTAAAAAAATGTAGAAGATTAATGCATTGTAAAATATGTATTATAATAATAATAAAAATTTAAAAAAAAAATCAGAGAGAAGTCTCTTGATTGTACCTATTCTAACCTAACCTAAATTTTAGGGTTACGGGGCGAACAAAGTGGACTATCACTATTTCAGTTCTGGAGGAAAAGTTGTCTTGTGTGCGTTTCCTCGGTCAGATTCCGAGAATTCTGGAAAAGTGGCTTTTGTATTTGGAAACCCTGATGATTTCATTGTCTTCCCCCCTCCTCACACACAACCTTCTTTGTACCCTTAAGTAATATATGCTCGGGAAGACGACATTCGTATTCAAAGAGGGTATTCGTATTCGAGGGCAATTATGTTATAGAAAAAAGGAATAAGAATTGTAATACAAATCAACACGAAATTGCGGATAATTTACAAAGCATTCAGTTTTGAATTTATTGTCTGGTTGTCGGCAAATCTAAACAATATTACTAAAATAAAAGTACAGCAAAACAGATTTATTTTTTAATTTATTGCAAAGTACGTTAATAGTATGCAATAGAATATACCCATATTTTTTGTACACAAAAAATAAAAATAAACAATTGCCGTTTTGTGCACAAAAGGGTTGACTAGCCTACAAATCCAACCTTTGATTGGGATAATAGGGGGAAATGCACTTGAATGGATGCAATTAGGTTTCATTCTGATTGATCGTGAGAAACTGATATTTTGTGATAAAAGAACAAAATGTATAGAATAGTTGAATTCGGCAGAATTGCATATTTTCCGGATGCGGTTGAAAATTTACAAATTAAATCAATGATATAACGGATGCATCGATATTGCTTGGAATAGAATGTAACCGTTACACATGGCTTTAAATTTAGCGAAATGCATGTTCCATATGTAGATCTAGCTTACAAACCGAATTATTGATTTTATCCGGATTTTGGTCAAACCATTACCAAATTTTGAATTTCCTAATTACTCTTTTTTTTAACCTTTTAAGTATCTGATTTGTAAGATATTTAATTTTATTAATCTGATTTTAATGTGGTTATATAAAAAGGAAATATTTCAGCTATTGTTTGGCGCAGTGTGGCTCATGTGTTGCCCTTGCGCCATAAAACCTAACCAACCAACCTAATTACTCTTTGCCGGATGAGGTTAAAAACGTAATTGCAAGTGGAAAATCACTTTTCTTTGCTATAATTACAATAAAAGCAGTCCATGCAGATTCCGCATATACAAATTACACATATTCCGGAAACGAACATAAATTTTTTATGGAATAAAAACGATGCAAGATGTGTATAGTTCTTTTTAATTAGAATTCCGGATAAACCAAATTATCTGCTGGAGAATGTTTTTCGGATGCTGTGGATAATGGAATTTCGATTACGAAATCCTCTTTCTTATGCAATTGAAACAAGCCAGATTTGTTTATAAATGCTGCTAATAACCACAGTATGTTTATATACTTGAATATTTTCCGTATATATTCCGGAAAAAACTAAGTACGGGATTTCCATTATGAATATTAAGGTTTTTGCTGATAATTCAAAGTAGATTGAATAAAAACTTCGGCATTCCAGTTAAACAGGAATAAAAAAATAAAAAATTAAAAATATATATATATATATATATATATAATAATATATTCATTTCTAATCAGTGCAAATTCAACTATTTCGTCATTACAAATTAAAAACTATCAAAATAAGGATAAAAACCACTCAACTTCGAAATCTCAAATGAAATTAAAAAAAAAAAAAAAAAAAAAAAAAAGCATTTGGCGATTTTTCGCCGTTTTCTAGCGAAATAACGCCAATTTTTTCGCCAAACTTGATTTTCAAAAATTCCGGTTGATTGAATGCCGGATAATCGGGCTTTTTCTGTATATAGACCGAATATCCAGCCGGATATCCGGTGAAATCCGTTTCGGATATCCGTATCCGGTAGACATGGTACCCAGGATATCCGAAATCCGGTATCCGGCAAAACTCACATACGTTCCATCTCTACTAAAAATAGCATTTTTTTTTTTTTTTCCAGATTTTGATGCTAATTCTTATGCAATAGAGTTCAAAGTATTTTTTTGAAAAAAATTGTGTGAACAAATTTTAGTATTTAAAAAAGCCTTAGCGTTTTGAAAAATGTGGGGAAAAAAAATTTTTATTTTTTAAAAAATGAAAAAGAATCTTTTTTTTTTTTTTTTTTTTTGTGAAATTTTGTTCTTTCATAGAAATTAAATTTAAGTCACCTATTTCTTATTTAAAAATAAATTAATAATAAAAAAAAGTTTACATGGTAGGGTGTGTCTTTAACAAAAAATAACGATTTTACGTTATTTAATTTTGAAGACAATAAAAACTTTCAGTTGTCGCCCTCAATATTAAGTAAAAATTTTGAAATTGAATATTTTGGCACTATTTTTTTGGAAAAAGTTTTCTGACCATTGGCCAAGAACTTCTGCTGAGATGTAAAGCGATTTATTTCGGATAATGGTGTGAAAATCGAAACTGACGCGACTCGTAAATTTAAGCACCATATCCCCTGATTTATTTATTTATTTATTTATTTATTTATTTATTTATTTATTTATTTATTTATTTATTTATTTATTTATTTATTTATTTATTTATTTATTTATTTATTTATTTATTTATTTATTTATTTATTTATTTATTTATTTATTTATTTATTTATTTATTTATTTATTTATTTATTTATTTATTTATTTATTTATTTATTTATTTATTTATTTATTTATTTATTTATTTTCAATCCCATGACCTATTGTACACAATTGCCACATTTGATAAAATTTCATCTAGTAGTTTTCTTTTTCTGTCCAATTGAAAGTTAAACTTTAATTTTAAAGCACTTGTACGTTTATCACAAACCGAAAATATTATTGTTACGTATAACCATTTTACATTAATTTGATCTTAACGTGTTTTTAACAGATGTCTTGAGAAATATGCGTGTGATAGTTACTTGGTTAATCAATACCAATGTAGAAAAGCAGTTTCAAATTACACTATTTTTAATACGAAATTTGGCAATTCTCAATGCTGAATTAATTTGAAACTCGGTAAACCAATAAAATGTGCTTTCCAGCGTAAAATGGAGTTGTTTAATTCCTCAGACTTTAGAAAAGTACTTAGAATTTTATGCCCTATAAATAGACCTTTTCCACATTCCTATAATCTATAAATAAATATTAAATTTTATATAAACACCACTTTATTAAATTATATTTGGTAAATAAATAAATGTTGTCAGTGTTCATTAGTACATGTAATTGATCTTTCACTAATGAAAAGACTTATTAAGCATAAGTTGCAATCTAGGGTTACAGAATTAATTTTTTTTCCAATTATAATCTCTTGGCCATCATTTTATTATGGTGAATCGTCATGAGCTTTCAAAATTTAAATTCACCCAACAACGGATGCAACATTTCCTGATTGTATATTTGTTCTATTAATTTATATTTTCTTTAAGATATAGGCCGTGCGAGTTTGTAACCCGTGTATTTTTGTCTTTTAAATGTACCTGTGTTTAAAAATTTTATTTATTGTCACAACTTTGACAATCAGGCCATATCCTCTAATGTGTTCCATGTACTCAGCTTTAGTACGAATATCTGCTTAAACTGCTCCCCCCCCCCCCCCTTCTCCCCTTACTTATTCTTTGCTCTGGAAAGAGCTCAACGCCTTATTCTCTTTTTCTTTTCTTATTCCCCACTGGAAACTACCTGAGATGAAGTAGTAAGGGCCAACACCTCAGGCAAGCATGACAGAATTTATTTATGATCTAAGATCTGTTATTAGTAGAACATAATTTAATCATATTAAACTGCTTTAATAACATATCCGTTAGTCGCGCTCTGCTTTTCGACATGGTTAGTCACGTTGCACCCAATCAGGTGTTTCTAGTTTTTGAAAGACAAATGATATTTATCCTAGCTTAAATAGTTAATTGTTACTGACTTAAGATTCTTTGAATTATAAAAAGTATTAAACAATCTATTTAAATGCTAATATTTATTCAAGAATCGCATTATAGGTAATTCAATAAAAATAAAGTGGTAGTAGGGATGCACCTGTAAGATGCACGCGACTAACGGAAGGTTAAAAAACTATTTTTTAATTTTTTTTTTTAATTTTTTTTTTTTTTTTTTTTTTTTTTTTTTTTTATTGCATTGACTAGAAACTAACCGAAACTGAGTTATAGTTTTTTAAACCATTAATTCGATTGCTGTATAAGTTTTTATTTTATACTGATAATGTCATTTATGTTGTTGGAAACTTCTTCAGACTATTAGCAATTTGTAAGGAACGTAACGTTTTAGTAAGTTTAAAGGTGAATCAAGAAATAGATATATGTTTGCTGTTTTACATTCATTGTTGCCTTCGCACACGTCGTTATCTTCCCAATACCGATTTAAATTCCTTCAAATAAAATTTAGTTTCTTATACTGCGTAGCATTTAAAGTTTGCTTTATTTATTGGATTTTCACTGTTCACCGAAAATGAACTCATATATTGGAAAGTTTAAAACATTGAAAACTTGACAATTCTTAATAATTGTGACGTGTGCTACAAATGATGCTATACATCTCAGATTCCAGCCTCAGAGTGGATCCCAATGTCCCATTCATAATGCAGATGCTACTCTACGTAAGTGGATAGCTAAGTTTTTCTTTGTGCAAGTTCCTAACTGACTGCTTAAAATGCATCGTTCAAGCTCTCTCAGACATGCTCGGCAACGACCTGTGCACAATAACGTCTAATCAGGCCGGGAGCTATAGCTTAACGTGGATTCCGAACCACAACAAACATCCAAGCCTTACCCGGAATTCGAATCAGGCACCTTTGACATTCGAAGCGAGAGCGCTAGCCCCACAGCCATCAGGTGGGCACGCTTCTGCTCTGCCGTAGAGTTCTGCAATGTATTTCTTCAATGTAATTTCCTGTTTGTTTTTTATTTGTATACATTTTATTTTAACTCTTTGTATTGTATTTATATGCCCAATTAATAATAAGCAATCCTATATGTAACTAATTCATTTGAATGTGTATAATGTCCTAGGAATGGCACAGAGTACAATAAAATATTAAAATACTAGCTAAATACTAACATTTTAACATGTGCAATATTTTAGCTAGCTGTGAGGCCTCGCGTTGCGGAAATCTGTCATTCACGTATAGGAACCAGTTTTTGGCGCTTCTCTCGCAGGAAGATTCATCGCTACGCAAAATCAAACTTGCTTCGTTTGCTGAAAAGTTCATGGACACATAAACACAGGCTTATTTCACTCGTTAAAAACTTCATTGTTATGAAAGCATGGGCTCGCTTTGCTCGCTGAAAGGTTCACTGCCGCGTAAGCATAAGCTCGCTTCACTCACTAAAATTTAATTGCTACGAAAAGACTTAATATTGGAAGCATCTCCACTGTCAAAAAAAAAAAATTCCTTGTAATATAATAATACAAGACCCCTTTATGATTATTTTATCACGTGTTTGTGGAAAGCAAAATTAGAGGCACAAACTACTTATGTTGAAACTTTCAGAGATCTAGGCCTATTAGATATCGTTTTGTCACATATTTATTAATTAATTAAAAAAAAAAATTAAAATTCTGTTTTTCAAAAATCCAATTAGAAGGCTACAACTATTTATGTTGAAAATGTTAAAGCTGTAGCCATATTTAAAATAATTTTGTAGTATTATATATTACTTAATTAAAAAAATTAATTAATAACGAACTAAAAAATTTAGAGCTGTAGCCCTATTAGAAATCGTTTGGTAAAATATTAATTAATTAATTTAAAAATTAATTAAAAAGAAACTAAATAAAAATTTAAAATTCTGTTTTTCAAAAGTCCAATTAGAAGGCCAAAACTACTTATGTTGAAAATTTCATAGTATTCGTTTTGTACAATGTTTATTAATTAATTAAAAAAATTAATAAAAAAGAACAAAATAAAAATTTTAAATTCTGTTTTAAAAAAAAACGATTAAAAGGTCAAAACTACTTATGTTGACAATTTCAGAGCTGTAGCCCTATTAGATATCGATTTGTAACATATTTATTAATTAATTAAAAAAAATTAAAAAAGAGGTAATTTTATTTTAACATTTTGTTAGTGATGTATAAAATTAGATGGCCAAAACTACTTATGCTGAAAATTTCAGAGCTCTACTTCAATTTTAAGTAGGTTTCTATACATCCACAGAGACACAGACAGATAGACAGACACACAGCTTGTTTTATTATTATAGATTAAATGGTGTTTTTATTATTTTTTCGCTGAAATGTTGACATTTTTCTTTTAATAAGCTGACATTTTTCTTTTAATATGCATTCTAATACAGTGTTTTTATAATTTGTGTGTTGAATTACTTGATAATTTTTTGTAGCATTAAATAAAATTATGTTTTAAAAAAAGATGTAGCTTTTATGAACTTAAAAATCTGTTAGCTGGTATTTAAAAATACAAATCTTTACTAAGGCAATGTCACTTCCTAACTTTTTAAAGGAGATATGATCAAAATTAAAAATACTGTTACTTTGTGTCTTGCTATGATTTCTCTCAAGTTTTGAAAACATCTATAATGAGTACGAAATGCACATAACAACGTAATGATAACTTTACAATCGGAAAAAAAAGATAAAGTTAAATATTTCCCTGAGTTACAAATATATTATGTTTAATTGTTAAGACTACTTTGATTGGAGATTACTTTTGTAGCTAATATATATTTACTATCTTTGCATTCCATGCAAAGGATTTTCTATTTATAATTGAGGACTAGAAATGGAAAACGACTTAAGTACATAAAAAAAAAAAAAAATTGAAAATCTTTTTTTACGGAAAAATGGCCTAAAGACTATGCTAAACAAACTGGAGAACTCCCGAAGAGCGAACGCCAACCAAACGGTATAGTGGTTAGCGTGTTAGCTTCTAGACCGCGAGGTTGCGGGTGCGAGTCCCGTGTTAGGCATGGATGTTTGTAAATGTATGTTGGCTTGTCAAATGACGAATATTTCGGCGCATTATAGCCCTCGTGTTGCTGACGGCGCCAGATAATCTGAAAACAACCAACCAACCCCGAAGTGCGAACTCGAGTAGCAAGAGTTCAAATTCAATCTGGTACTTAGACATTGCCTTAAGTACCAATGATAATGTTTTTCATTTTTCGGCTCTCCTGGACATTTTTCTTTTTTGGACTTAGGTCGTTTTCTATTTCTAGTCCTCAATTATTTAATGTATTAACATTATTTGATGAGATGAAAATCTACCTTATTAGATATAGATCAGCTATCGATTCAAATTCTAAAATAAACTGATTGCACATGATGAAGTTAAGGGTTGAAAATTTGTCACTGACAATAGGACACGAGGAAACGGGTGCACATTGTTCAAATCTCAATTTAATAGGGAAGGGCGTAAACACTATTTTCATAATTGGATAATCAATGATTGGAATGATTTACCAGCAAATTTTTTTACATTCCATGAGCATAAAAAGTTTTAAGAAACAGTTAGATATGCACTGGGGGATCGTCAAAGGTCAATGATTTGACTACACTGGCTAGGTAAGTAACTTATATTTTCTTCTAAAAAACTTGTATGTATTTAACTTAGGTTATCTAGTTACTATATTTGACTACTTATGTTTGCATACTGTTGGATTCTATAAAAAATTTCAGCTTGCATTAAGTATTGTATTTTTCCACTATGATTGTCAAACACTGTGTCAACATTGTATATTATTGTATTGTATTATTATGGATGATCATGTAACTATTGTATGCAAATTCTATTTCTAATCGTCTATGTATATATTTTTTACTCGACCAATCCTGTTGGGTCTTGAGACTGTTGTTGGTCTTAAAATTTGTATTTATTTGTAAATTAAATAGCTAACTCGTAAGGGTTGGTTTTAGCATAGCATGTATGAGACCTCGCAACAGAGTCAATTGGACAAGTTATTTATTAAAGATATGTGTAACTGCTACGAGCATCAAGAACACAAGAATACCCAAGATACAATCATCTGTTGGGAATCAAAGCATTATACAGAATAATATTTTAAGCATACACAAGTAAGCCACAAGGCGGCGCTGCTACAGTTGGGACAGTTCATGGACATAAGTAGAAAATGGGGAAATGGATTACATCGTTTTAATATTCCGACAATTAGTACTGAGTTATTACTTTTATTGAATTTTTCTGATCATTTAACAGAATATTCAATAAAAATTCAACTGAAAAAACACCTCTCTTAACATTCCCACCTATCCGTTCAAAATCTTTGAGGAACTCTTTTTATTGTATTTTATCTAATTTTTCTTCCACGTCATCTTTAAAAAAATAGCAACCGCTTTTATTTTAAATGCAACCAGATTAGGATACGAAACATTGCGAATTATTTAACACAATAACGCGAGAGTCTTTGCATAATTAGATTTATAACATCATTCATCAAACAATCTTCATATAAATTCCTTTTTTTTCCCCTAGCCCACTCATAATTCCCGGAAAACAGTCGTGTCTCGCGTTGCCACCTCATTATAACAAATAATTAATGCAGCAAGAAATCGTCTGCAAAGGCCTAAGCCTATTACCACGTGTAACCATCATTCAAGCTAATTGCTTCACCGAATAAAGGAACCTTCTTTACCTATAGCTACTAGCTAAGGCCTCTCAGGAGCACAGGATGGGTACAAATGACACAGCCCGAGGTCTTCGTGAATACTTTTAATAAAGACAGAGCTGTTTTTCCCCCCTTCTACGTCATTACTTCGCCTGAATTCAGGAAAGGATTTAATGAGGTTAGAATCGCAGCGGGTTGGATTTGATGGTTGCTTGGAAAGAATGTGCATGGGACCTACGCCATATGGGGGCGTATTTAAAGGTCAGAGGTTTGAGTTGTCCAACGTGTTTGGTGCTACTGTTTCCGCAGTGATGTCGTGCTGAGTAATTAATATAATTTTGTGTGAATGATTTATGCTTAAATTGGATTGGACAAACAGTAAGTTTTTATCGAAATAACTTTAATTTATTATATGCTTATAACTCCATACATATGCTTTACAAAGAAACAACAATACGATTTCAGGATTTTTACTTCAATTGAATAAAAAAAAAGAGGGGGGCTTTAAAGTAAACATTGCTTTTTTTACTGGCAAAATAAACTTTTACTGTTAGCAGTTTATAAAATATATGTATCCCAAGGATATGATAAACCCATTAATGAAGGTTAGCGGAAAAAAAAAAAAAAAAAAAAAAAAAACGCTTGTTATTCAAAAATTTTTTTTTTTTTTTTTTTTTGGCTAAAAAATTGCAATCGTGGCTCCAGCACATAGTGTTTATTAAAAATCATAAAAATATTTTCCAAAAAACCTGAAAAATTCAAAATATATTTTAAATGATCTAAATATACAAGGTAAAAGTTAAAAACAGTGATTGTTTATCCATTTCAAAATCGTCTTTAATGGATTAAATGTTTTGTAACAACTTGAAAACTGTAAATTCATTGCAATGTTTCAAAATTGACTAGTTTAATTCCGATCAGTAATTTGTATCTTAAAGTTCTTTTATAAGTTTGTACTTTTGAATCAAAAGTTTTGCTTTCTGAAGTTCATTTATAAATATCAACTGCTGTATATTCTGAACATGACTTTTGTTTATTTTATAAAACAAAAGTATTTATTTTCTTGAAATAAATATTATTTTCTTAATATATGTATATATATATATATATATATATATATATATATATATATATATATATATATATATATATATATATATATATATATATATATATATATATATATATATATATATATATATATATATATATATATATATATATATATATATATATATATATATATATATATATATATATATATATATATATATATATATATATATATATATATATATATATATATATATATATATATATATTATATATATATATATATATATATTATATATATATATATATATATATATATATATATATATATATATATATATATATATATATATATATATATATATATATATATATATATATATATATATATATATATATATATATATATATATATATATATATATATATATATATATATATATATATATATATATATATATATATATATATATATATATATATATATATAT
Source organism: Linyphia triangularis (assembly GCA_963978545.1). NCBI lineage: Eukaryota > Metazoa > Arthropoda > Arachnida > Araneae > Linyphiidae > Linyphia > Linyphia triangularis. The sequence continues at coordinate 37,732,554 of OZ021730.1, forward strand.
ATATATATATATATATATATATATATATATATATATATATATATATATATATATATATATATATAATATATATATATATATACTATATATATATATATATATATATATATATATATATATATATATATACATATATATATATGTGTATATATATATATATTGATGAAACTTGTAGTTCAAATTTTGACCACCAGGTAAAAAAGTGGCGCATAAAGAATAAAAACCAGACATTGAAAACACAAATTTTTATTTAATTACAGCATATGCTCAAAGTGCATTCCATTTATGTCAACCACATGCTCGAAGCGTGTTATAGCGTGTTCAAGTTCTTCTACAAGTGCTCGAGCGGTGTCACGTGATTTGTCTATCCCTTAGTATACAGTTAGAAAGATTCTTCGATCCATTGTAAAATGGTATCCATATAAGATCCATGTTGTGCAACAACTGAAACCTGCTGACTCTGGTAAGCGCACTCAATTTTGTAGAATTTTTTTGGCCAGAATAATCGTTGATAATGGAACAATGGTTGATTGGAACATTTCATGGTCGGACAAGGCGCATTTTACACTAGATGGAGCCGTGAATACTCAGAACTATCGAATATGGGGTGCGGCAAAACTGAATGTTGTGCATTAACAGTCTCTGCATCCTGATTACATTACTGTATGGTGTGGTTTTACGGCTGAATTTACTCTTGGTTCCTTTTTTTTTTTTTTTTTTTTTTGAGGGGAGCACGCTTCGTGGCCCTCGAAGGTGTTCGATTACGGGGACCCGCTACTGCGAGCTTCTTCGGCAGCAAGTCCTTCCTGCCCTGCAAGAACGATAATGTTTAGAGACTACTATCTTTATGCAAGATGATGTAACATTTCGCGGGCTTGGTTTAACAAGGTTCCAACTGACATTTTTGTCAAAAATGAGTTTTTTATACCATTGCATTTCAAATAAAGAGTACTATCACTGATAAAATTTTCATTGCGCTCTAATGGATAATAATAAATTTACTAGAGTGACAAAGTTCCAACTGCCGAAAAAATTATCGAAATGTTAGATTGACAAGGTTCTAACTACAGTTAGAACTGTGTCAATCTATAAATAATCACGTTTTTACATACTACCCCTTAAAAATATAAGTGCAGTCTTTATTCAGTTAATAAATTAAGAATGTTGGTATTGCTCACAGAGTATATACAATTATTGTTTTAATAATGTTACAGAAGTTTGTATTTATTAGTATGTTTTTAACATAATCTACTCAAATTATTTTCCAAATATGTCATTGCAATAAAAACTATGCAAAGTTAAGAATTTTAAAAGTTCGATACATGAATGATTTTTCTTTTAAAAAGTTATTTCAATTTATCGTTTGATTTTAATACTGTATTATTCCATGAAAAAGTCTTTTGGAAAATAAATACCTATAATTTGTGTTAAATATCTCAATAGAACTTAGAACATTGAGTAGAATATAAGATTACTAGTGAGATGATTTACATTTGAACTGGTTGACACAGCTGCTTATAACATGTACAGTGAGTGTAAAAAGTATTCGTACAGTACGACAATTGATTTAAAAGAGATCCGTTCATAAAAATTATAAACATAAATTCCATTTTAATTAATTATAAATACATAATAGAACATATTTTCACTAGTTTCATGTGAAATTTACACAAAAATAATTTTATACATGAATAAATATTTACAAAACTGAAACAATCCAACATCTTGTGGTGTAAAAAGTATTCGTACATCAGGAATATATTGGCCAATACAATCATAATATTTCAGCTAATACCTTGTAGGATATCCTTTTGCTCGAATAACTGCCTAGAATCTCTTTGGCATCGATTCCACCAATTTTGCTGTTATTGAGCTAGATATGGCGTCCCATTCTTGATTAAGAGCTGATTCCAAATCATTTTTATTTGAAATATGTCTGGATCTAATATTTTTTATCAAGAACGTCCCATAAATTCTCGATGGGGTTGAGGTCCAGCGATTGAGGAGGAAATTTCATGAACTTTGGGGTATTATATAGTATCCATAGCCTTGTGCTAAGGGCTGTGTGCTTGGGATCGTTATCATGCATGAAAACGTAAGCACCATTCAAGCCCATTTTTGTTGCATTAGGTCCTAAATTATTTTTTAAAATGTCAATATAAAGTTGATGATTCATAATGCCTTTATTTACCCACCCCAGAAGCACTCATACAACCCCAAACAAGCAGACTTCCACCCTCATGTTTCACTGTTGGCACTAAATTCTAAGGATGCATTTTTGTATTGCGCTTTCTCCATACCATTCGTCTCCCGTCCGATCCAAATATGTTGTATTTACTTTCGTCTGAAAAGATAATCTTTTTCCAGAAATCTGGACTTTCATTAACGTATTGCTTGGCGAAAGACAATTGCAGCTTCCGATTCTTCTCACTAACAAAGATTTTTCGTCTCGTAACACGGCCATGGAAACCTTCATTTCTGCATGCATTTCGAACAGTACTTACAGAGACTGCTGTTCCCATGTTCTTTAGTTCTGATGTTAATGTAGGAGCACTTATTTTGGGATCCTTCTTTAACGAACGTACCAGAAACCGTCTGTCAAATGATGTCAATAGACATGGTCGCCCAGTACGATAACTGTTTTGAACCTTTCCAGTGGTAGCAAACTTTTTTATGATTGACTGACTGCACAGTTGAACGGGGTCTACCGACCAGATCAAAAATCTTGTTGTACGATTTACCATTTTTACGGAGCTTTAAAATCAGTTCTCTTTCGGAAACACTTGTCTCTTTACTTTTACGACCCATTACAGAATTTCTAGTTTCTCACTACATTAAAATTTCCACTGAAGAACCTTTTAAGTAACTTACAAGATGACGTCAATTAACTACATCATAATGGCTAAACCAATCACAAAATAACTAAAAAAAATTTGCATTTCTTTTAGTGTATGAATACTTTTTACACTAAAATAAATCGTAAATTTTTAGTTTTCTGTAAATATTACCACAATTGTAATATTTTTTTCTGACTTTTACACGCATTCGTGTTTGATAAAAGATATTTTGTTAATTTATGCTAATTTTATGCTTTTTTAGGCAGAATTAACAAACCGATGCTAGCTCCTTTCTAGAAACCACTCCTGTACGAATACTTTCTACACTCACTGTATATGCTCTTTGTTATGATTGCTATCAATTATTGATAAATCATCGAATCAAGATTCAGATAAAAGTTCGTAAAAACGCATTTACAAAAAGATTCAATGACAAATACACTATACGAAAGTAAACGAGGTAAAAGTTGTAGCAGTATACGAAAACCTATATGAGATCCTGATTTTGTTCGAGAACACATTAAAAGTTTTCCAGTCGTTGAGTCTCATTACTGCAGGTATTCTACTTTTAAAGCGTACTTTGACTTAGATTTGAATATTGCAAAACTATATGATCGTTATTTGGAGAAGTTCCTTCAACAAAAAATTGATCCGGTAAAGAAATCAATGTACTACAAAATTTTCGTTACCGAATTATATCTTGATTTTCATGTACCTAAATCTGATCGCTGTGATACACGTAAAGATACAAACTAGCTACAATTTCGAAATCAGTACCTACCGAACTTGAAAAAGAAAACGAAACGCATTTGATGGGGGGGGGGGGGGAAGCAATGAGACAGGAACGTCATCAGGATAAACAGAATGGTACATCAGTTTTGATATTTGATTTGCAAAATGTATTAACTTGTCATTGTGCAAACGTTAGTTATTTTTTTACACTCGAAAACTTCATGTCTATAACTTAACAGCTTATTACAGTGTTACTAAAACTATATATTGGGCAATATGGTAGAAAGTAATGTTAGAACGAGCTGGAAATGACATAGCGAGTGCATTTAGGAAAATATTCGACATAGTTGCAGTATAACAATATTGTGACTAGAAGTGTGGCAGAAGTAAACAATATTGTGACTTGGTTTGACTCTTGTGTCTCATAAAATAGGAATTCCATAATTTCATCTGCAGTTATAGATTTTTTTTTTAAAAATAATGAAAAGATTGAATCGTTAACCATGAAATATTCAATTCCTGGACATTCTTGCCTTCAGAAAGTTGACATTGCTCACAGTTCTATTGAGAAAGAAATGTCAGCTACTGAATTTTATTCTCCAATTGAATTACACACTATACTCTTAAAAGTGAACCGACGACGACCTTATAAAATCATTCAAATAAAAGAGGAAGATTTTAAAGATTTTGCAAGTACATCTATATTGTTTAATTACAAACAAATATCATTCACACAAGCAAAGACAATTTAATTTACACAAATTCTTCATGAAGTTAAATTTACATTAAGTTATACAAAATCCGAAATGAAGCAATCGGCCAACATAAAAATGAATGAAATTTCAAGACGAGGACAACATGTAAAAGAAGGTGAACATTTGACCGTTTTTCATAATACTGTTAAAATACAGAAACTATATAGAGAAATAAGTAATGCCGGTAAAAGACCAGTAGTATTATTCAACTGTATTAAATACATAAAATATCCATTATAAATAATTAAATGGTCATCTAGAACCAGAATTCAAAAGTATCAGATGTATAATGTAATATGATATTCATTAATATATGCAAAAAAATGTATTATATATTAATTTTGTTTTGTCATTCTGCTAATTCAATATGTGGATTTTTTTCTTCTAATTTTGCAATCAGTAAATAAATTTATTATTAATTTTTGGTGTTCGAAATAACAGTCTTATTTCCTAAATTAAAATGAATACCAATAACTTCGATACTGTTATATAACTAGTAGTTGCAAGTAAATAACAGGCAGAAACGTACAAGCTTTCATAAAAAAAAAATCACCAGATTTTACTAATATAATTTTTGTAATTAGTAGTCTACACGTAAAAATAATAAATATCGAAATATTTATAATGATTAAATCTCTAATTTTCACGTTACATGCAAATAACCTCTGAGCATCGATATCTCTAACTAAAGAAAATATCAGTTAGAACCTTGTCAAACTAAGACAGCTTTGTATTAAAATAAAACTATTTACTTTGATATAGTTATCGCAGCAGTTAGAACTTTGTCACTTTTCTGAAATCGTTTGGCGAAAGTGTCAAAGTTCCAACTGCAAAAACCCCTATATCATATTTGTAAACTAGGTAAGTTTAAAAAATATATTATTTGTGCATTTAGTAGTCTATAGGCAAATGAATAAGTGCTGAAAATTTCGAAACACTTGCATTTTAATTGTTCGAGTTATAGTTAAATAAAACTTTGAGCTTGCTTTGATATCTCAGAATAGTGAAAATGTCAGTTGGAACTTTGTCAAACCAAGCCCGCGATCTCACATTGCACGACCACTGACAGCATTACTTCGTGCCCACTTTGGAGATGATCAGGTAATTTCGATAAGTTTTTTTACTGCTTGGCCTCTTCGTTCTCCGGATTTAAATCCCTATGATTTCTGGTTGTGGGAATTTCTGAAAGATCGTGTGTATGGAGGGAGCATACGGACTCTGCCTGAATTGAAAGCAAGCATAACACGTCATGTTGCTGCAATTGATCGAAAAACCCTTCGCGCTACTGTTGAACATGCTACTTCGATCATTTGGTTGACGTAAATGGAATGCACATTGAACATATGCTGTAATTAAATAAAAATTTGTGTTTTTAATTTGTGGTTTTTGTTCTTTATACGCCACTTTTTCACCAGGTGGTAAAAATTTGAACTAAAAAGTTTTATTGCAGATTACTTTTGCCCATGATCCATATAGTGTATATACCAAGTTTCATCAAAATCTGCTCATTAGAACGGACTTTACGTGGCCCTAAACAAGGTAACTTTAATTATAACCACCCTGTATATATATATATATATATATATATATATATATATATATATATATATATATATATATATATATATATATATATATATATATATATATATATATATATATATATATATATATATATATATATAAGGCAAAGCCCTCACTCATTCACTGACTCACTCACTCACTCATCACTAATTCTCCCACTTCCCACATGTCCACAACTCTGAAAATTTGTACAAATATCAACAATGGTAAACATTGAAAAAGTAAGGTATTCCGATCTCGATTAACCCACTTTAAGGGGTCGAAAAGGGGTTAAACGTTCCAAACGAGGGATATTCGAATGTCCTACTTCCCATTTCGTCACAACTTTAAAAATTGGTGCGAACGTCAATAAAGACAAATGTAGAAAAGTAAGCTAATCCGATCTCGATTAACTCACTTTAAGGGGTGGAAAAGGGGTTAAACGTTCCAAACGAGGAATATTCGAATATCCCACTTCCGACATGGTCACAATTTTGAAAATTGGTACAAATATCAACAATGGTAAACATAGATAAAGCATGCTATTCTGATCTCGATTAACCCACTTTAAGGTGTGGAAAAGAGGTTAAACGTTCCAAACGAGGAATATTCGAATGTACCACTTCCCATATGGTCACAACTCTAAAAATTAGTACAAATGTCAACAATAGTAAACATACAAAAAGTAAGCTATTCCGTTCTCGATTAACCCACTTTAAGAGGTGAAAAAGGGATTAAACGTTCCAAACGAGGGATATTCCAATGTCCTACTTTCCATTTCGTCACAACTCTAAAAACTACTGAGAATATCAATAAAGACTAACGTAGAAATAGTAAGCTATTCCGATCTCGATTAACCCACTTTAAGGGGTGGAAAGGGAGTTAAACGTTCCAAACGAGGGATTTTCCAATGTTATATTTCCCATTTCGTCACAACTCTGAAAATTGGTACAAATGTCAAAAAAGATAAACATTGAAAAAGTAAGCTATTTCGTTCTCGATTAACCAAATTTAAGGGGTCGAAAAGGGGTTAAATGTTCCAAATGAGGGATATCCGAATGTTCCTCTTCCTATGTAGTCATAATTCTAATATTTGGTGCAAATGTTAAAAGGGCAAATGTAAAAAAATAAGTTATTCCAATATCGATTAACGAATTTTTAAGGAATGAAAAGGCGACGCAACATTGAAACTATAAGAGGAATATCATAACGTCTCAATTCCAATACAGCTACTACTTTGAAATTTAGAACTAAGAGCAAACATAAACACAAGAAACTATTGCAATCTCGATTACGTAATTAAAAAGGATCCGAAGGGAGTTAAACGTTCTAAACGAAGCATATTCAAATGTCTCTTTCCAATCTACTATTCACAATTATAAATTTTGTTAAAAATGTCAACAAAGGAAAGTTTCTATTTTGTTAAATCAATTTGTCGGGATCGAAATGGGAGCAAACGTCTGAAGTGTAGAATACATAAATGTCTTTTGATCGCTAAAATGCTAATGTTAAAATTTCGTAGTATATCGTTTAATATATATATATATATATATATATATATATATATATATATATATATATATATATATATATATATATATATATATATATATATATATATATAAACATTTATTTTCTTAAAATGCATTCAAATGCCTCTCTACGTATTAAGTTTTAAAAACAAAAGAAAAATGCATTTTATCTTTAAAAACAAGTTGGTGAAATTTTTTCACCTTACCTTACGTAAGAAAGACTAAGTGTTTCAGAGATAAAGTAAGGTAAAATTGGGTAGATGAAAATAATTTATTTATATCTTACTGAGCCACTAAAGACTTAACCCAGAAATTGGTGTATAAATCTTTGCTGTATTGATGGTTCAGTCATATTCGTAAGATATTAAACTAGCTGTTGCATCAAAGCCTCAGAAAGTGGTACAAAGTCATAACTTTTGACGCCATGGTTATTTAAGAGAAAAGAGGAATACTGAATCAATGGAAGTAGAGGTAGGGTATAAGTTTTAGAAAAATCCTACGTAGATAAGCATTCTAATACATAGCTAATAAAAATTTCCTTAAGATAATCAATTGAAAAATCAAGGTAAAAAAAACCACTTCTATAAGACAGCCCCCCCCCCCCCCAGAAAAATTCTTCTTCTAGTGCCCATACTTAAGTTCAATTGTTGAAACTCCAAAGTCTGAAAAACCCACCTGATGGCTGTGGGATTAGCGCTCTGGCTTCTCATGCCAAAGGTGCCGGGTTTGAATCCCGACATGGATATTCGTTGTGGTTCGGAATTTACGTTAAGATGTAGGTCCGGCCTGATTAGCCGTTATTCTGCATAAGTATAGGTCGTTGAGAACACAAGGCAACCAACCAATTTTGAATTTATATTTATCTACTCTTACATATAGCCCCACCACGAAACCAAACATCTAGTATTTATTTAATTTCAAGTGCATAACCTACATATTGAGACAAAAAGTTAAAACAGTTAAAATGCATTTGTATATTATAGTCCCAATTACAAATGAAAAGTCAAAATAGTTTATTTGAAATTGATTCCCCAGAATCCACAAATTGAATCTATCAAATTCGGTAGAAGATTTGGATTATTTGTTCTGTTATGATTGATATCGAAATTCAATTCAAGATTATCTACATTTTACAGTAGCTTCTTAAGATTGATTTTCGATGAATATCCACATAATCTTTTTGCTGTTTTATTCTCCTTTTGATACACTGAAATACCTTTCAAACACCTTAGTTCAATGACATCGGTTATTTCTTTTAACTGGTGTAAAAAAAAGCAGTTCAAAATGGCATTAAATTTTTTAACACCACTTTTTTTTATTACAACTAATAAATAATTAAGTACTTCTAGTAGAAAACGTTGGAAATGTTTTCAAAGAAAGCATGTATGATTATTATAATTATTTTTAAGCTCTCAGAATACCTCATCGCCTTGACAAGCGATTAGGATAAAAACCAATTCCTTCAATAAGAACATTTCTTTCAAAGAAATGGATTTGTATTGAGACTAGCTATATCCTAATTTCTTTGCATGAAAAATTATAAGTTTTTAAAAATAATTTGTATTTTTTTGTTAAAAAAAAACACTTTGCATTTGTATTTATATTTTTGTAAAAATTCCTTTTGTATATGAATTTTTTCGTTGAATAAAACCTATCTTTTCGCTTTTATTGTTCATATTTTTTTAATAACTTTTTATTTGTTCTTGTTTTCAAAATAACTTTACCTAGTAACCGTAATTCGTGTTTTACGAAGATTTTGTGCAGCAGATAACTTTATAATAGTAACTTATGGCATTGTAAAAGTTTGTTAATTATCCGTTTTGTTTCAAAACCAGCTAAATCCAAAATTTAAATTTTCAAAAGAATAAAATTGCAGTATTTGTAAAATAAACCTTGAAACATTCAAGGACATTGATTCTTTCAATACGTAATTTAAAAAAAAAATAGCAAAAAAATTGATCTGCATGATAATGAGACATTCTTTTGCTCTCCTGAATTTTTTTTATACAAATTTTAATACCAACAACAGGCTCAAGGCCCAACAGGGTTGGTCGAGTAAATATATATATATATATACACGTATATAGAAATAGAAAGAATTTAAAAATGGATAGAAGCCGTTTTGAAGCTACACGCCCTCATATATACTAATCTAATTGGTTCATACTGAAAAGTAATCAATTACTATTCAATGGTTTTGAAAATTAAATATATTGTTGCGTAGATGGGTTCGAAAGACTTGAAGCCAAAGCAGATTAAAACTTGAAGAGATTTTTTCCGATATAACTCTTCGCAGATTCTTTTACAACTCCAGAAGTTCCCATTCTAATAGACTCAAAACTTCTCTTTACCCAACAATGGAGCACAAACAGCAGTTAAAAACTAGATACAAAACTGCTAAATTCGACGCAAAAGACAATGCAATTTACAGTTCACTTTCGGAACTCCTCTGAATGCACGCTGAGATACAACTAACTAACTAACTCAACTCTCTATTGGCCTTATATAGGAAAGCTTCCTTCGCGAATCTTCTAGAGATAGAAATTTGGAAAATTTTCCAGATCGCAGTCGAAAAGCCCTATACAGGTACATGGGGACCAAAAGTATCGCCAAATGGTCGCTAAGTTTGGTGACCAAAATTAGTCACCAACTTGGCTCTATCTCGCTAACTTGGCGAGCTTGCCATTAACCATAATGTTAAATGGCCTTCTCCTTGTAAAACTCGTTTTCTAGGATTATCTCTGTAAAACTCGTTTTCAAGCATTAAAAGACGCATTGCAGGAAAGCGAAGTAAAGACAAACTCTTGCACTGCCTTATGCGAAGTGTACATAAATTTTCCTTTTTACATAATTAATACTACGAAATATTTACAAATATACAGAAATTTGTAACAAAAAAAAAAAAAAAAAAAGCTGAATTTACTAACTGAAGCCAATCTATAGATTAATATAATAATAAAGTCCTATTGCACATCGACTGGAGTACAATACTACGATTTCTATTTTCCTATGGGGTGTTCAAAATTGAAATCAGTCTGCATTCTAGAACATCCATTGATCAGTTCAGCATAAAATGTTGCGTATGTGATACTGAGATAACTTGAAACATGATATCTTAAGAGCGAAATACATCAGATGAAATTCTCGTCTTTCGATAGAAATATGACACTAGTTTATGTAAAAGTTAACTTTACTGATTGAACCTTATCGGAAAAATGGTGATTAAAGTTCCAGACCAAAAAAAGAAACCATTCGAATGAAGTTTTAAGTATCTGACATACAATTATTGCCCTTGAAGCATCATTTACAAATATTTGAGCTATTTTTTTTTAAATATGTAAATTAAAAAAACATGTTTTTTATTTTCAGAATTCTTTTTTCCATCGTCTCAGTAGTGCTTATGTAAAGTCTGATGAAGATCAGTTATTACTTTACTTTCAATTACCCATATGTGTTAGAGGTCGGAAATATTGATCAAAATAAATATCAATACTTGTAGTTGCCTAGAAAAAAATATCGATAAAATATCGATACATGATTTTTTTATTTGGTTTTCAATTTTGCCAGAAACGAAATTTTTCGGAGCAAATTTTTTCTTTTCATGATTGATTTTTGTAAGGTGACTAGATGGGATTCCAACTGAAATGGATCTATTATAAGAAAACAAAAATTATATTTTCGCTTAATTGGAGCAGTGATTTTGAGAAAAATTTAGATACTTTTCAATAGTTTTTAAGTGTATGGCAAAATATTGAATATTTGTGTCATTTTAACTGTTTCTCAGTTAAGTCCAAAATTTAGTTTTGAAAAGAGAATAAGGAAAATCGAAAAAAAAAAAATACATGGAACTACAAAACGATCATCAGAAGAACTAATAATGTTTGAAAATATCGATATATCGATGACTCTTATCGATATTTTAAATATCGATATATTTTTTTTAACTATCGATAAAAATATCGTCGTATCTATATATCACCGACCTCTAATATATGTACATAGGGTAATGGAAGTATAGCATTCTGACAAAAAAAAATCGATTTTTTTGCATTTCTCCAAGTTTTGGAACATCTTGTTTTCAAAAAGTGATCTAGAAAAAGTGTGTGTATGTCTGTGGTCAGCATAACTCCCGAACAAATTGACCAATGATGTTCAAATTTGGTGTGCGGGTTTGTGGTATTACCATTAAGCTTTTCGTCAAAATCGCGCATGCTTGTAAGGTGGCTGCCATTAAAAAAAATCATGTTTTCAGTAATTGTTAAAAAACGGCTCTAACGATTTTTTACAAAATCGCTGCGGTTATGCCTCTTAAGGTGTTCTAAACATCCCCACCTCCAAAATTCCCGTAAAAATGTTTTAATGGCGTACAAAGTTGAAAAACGAATGATTTCAACACAGAATTCTCTTTCCATGAGCACAACTCCTTAGCGATCGTTTTTCTTCTCTCTTCAGCTTCGCTTATAATAAAGGATAATATAAGGATTATCTAAAAGCATATCGCCAAAATCACCACTTTAGCAAAAGCTGTTTTTTTTTTCTTCTTTTTCTAAGACGCTTACAAGAATTATCGTAAAAAATATCGCCAAACTGACCATTTCCTCTAGACAAATGATGAAAATATCAAAACGTTTAAATGAAACAAATCCTTGTCAGTATTATAGTGTAATTGGCAGTAGTGCGATGTTCCAGTTTAATATGTAATTTTTAAATAAATTTTTCAGATTTCAGACTGTTCTAAGCACCCCACTTGCACAATTCTACTGGCCAATATCGGCTTGACACTGGCCAATCCGGATGTGGACCGTTGCAGACTGGCAGTTGCTACTGATCTTGGCCAATCTCGTCAGTGCTGAATGAAATGTAGGACGTTTTGAAATGTTAATGCAGACCTTTAAAATTGAAACATAGTGTTATCAGAAAGGACGGTGGGATATCAAAATATTTTTTGTGATCAGTTGGACATATTTATTTTTAAAATAATCGCGAATTTTGGAACAATACTCGAGATTCAGCATAGACTATCCAATCTTCCCAAAACCCCTTTTACCAGCACCTCTGTACTACATGAGCAATCAAAAAGGGTAATAGTTAACTATTAGTTCATCATGTATATTGTTAAAAATTTCTGTATATTTGCAAATATTTCGTAGTATTATCTAAAAAGGAAAATTTATGTACATTACGCATAAGGCAGTGCAAGAGATTGTCATCGCTTTCCTGCAATGCGTCTCTTAATGCTTGAAAACGAGTTCTACAGGGATCATGCTGGAAAACGAGTTTTACAAGGAGCAGGCCATTTAACATTATGGTTAATGGCAATCTCGCCAAGTAGGCGACGATTTTGGCGAATAATTTTGGTCGCCAAATTTGGAGAGAAATCGCCAAATGTCGCCAAACTTGGCGCCCATCTGGCGACATTTTCTGTCCCCTGTACCTATATAGGGCTTTTCGACTACGATCTGGAAAGTTCTCCAAATTTCTATCTCTGGAAGATTCGCGAAAGAAACTTTCCTATATAAGGCCGGCCAAGAGTAAGTTAGTTAGTTGTCTCTCAATGAGCATTCAGAGTAGTTCCAAAAGCGAACTGTATTGCATTATCTTTGGCGGCGATTTTAGCAGTTGTGTATCAAGTTTTACTGCTGCTTGTGCTCTATTGTTGTGTAAAGAGCTGTATCGAGTCTACTAGAACGAGAATTTCTGGAGTTGTAAAAGAATCTGAGAAGAGTTATATCGGAATAAATTTCTGCAAGTTTTGATCTGCTTTGGCTTCAAGTCTTTCGAACCCATCCACGCAACAATATTGTGCAATGCATGAACTACGCCCATTGTATCATGAAGCCCTTAGGGACTCCATTAGTGTACTAATTTATGGCAAAACTCAACTGTTTCTGAAATAATTTTTCATACTCTCTTAAATTAATTGCACTAATGACGGCTTAAAAAGAACAGCAGATACATGCGACATTAAAATGCGTCCCGTAATCTTAAAGCTAATGATGTCACAGATTAGGTGAGTGCGTCCCCAGACACCGAATAATCAGCAACGCAATTTAAATGTACATGAAGCTGATAAATAATTTGTGGTAAATATTTATAAGCTTGAAGTAGTCAATGAGGAAAAAGTTTCCGTGATGCAAATTTTGCAAGAGTTATTCGCCGGAATAGTTTAGGATTTTTTTTTTTACATTGGAATCGTTGTCTTATGCATAGAGGTCGGCGATATATCGATAGGACGATATTTTTATAGATATTCAAATATTTATATATATATATATATATATATATATATATATATATATCGATATTAAAAATATCGATAAAAGTCATCGATATATCGATATTTTCAAACATTATTAGTTTTTTTGATAATTGTTTTATAGTTCCATGTGTTTTTTGATTTAATTATTCCCTTTTCAAAAACTTCAAAACTAAAATTTGGATTTGGTTGAGAAACAATTAAAACGACACCAATATTCAATATTTTGCACTGATCTCTACAACAACTTCTGGATAACGCATGCTTGGTTATTGACTTGAAGTTGAAGAAGGCTTAATAATCACCATAGAGATCTATTGTAGCAACTTCCCCCAAAACTAGTTCAAATTTGTTTGTAACTATGGGTAACCTATTTCAAAGCATTATGGGGGGAAGTATTCAAATGACATCATCTGCTTGCAGAGCAGAAACCGCTAATATACAATTCAGAAGTTGTAGTAGAGATCAGTGATATTTTGCCATACACTTAAAAGCTATTGAAAATTATCTAAATTTTCTTAAAAGCACTGCACCAATTAAGCGAAAATATAATTATTTTTTTTTTTTTTTTTTTTTTTTTTGTGCAATAAATCCATTTCAGTTGGAAAAATAGTCACCTTACATAAAAGCAATAATGAAAAGAAGAAAGTTGCCCCAAAAAACTCCGTTTCTGGCAAAATTGAAAATCAAATAAAAAAAATCATGTATCGATACATCGATATTTTATCGATATATTTTTTCTATGAAACGATATAGTATCGATATTTATTTTGATCGATATTTCCGATCTCTATTATATATAAGGAAAGATTGCGAAATACTGTGTTTATTGTACGTAATGGAGTGATTAAGGGTCGTATTGATTTGATTTAACAGGTAATTGCCATATATAAATTGGAGCCGTGATATTTTGTGAACTTTCGTTATTACTTGGAGTTAAATTAGTGTTTTCTAGAATTTATTCATTATACTTTCAAAAGGGTATTTAACATCTAACTATTCAAACAGTCACCTTTAAAGAAACTGATGCTGTATTCCAAACTGAATCCTTTTTTCAATTATTTAAATAATAACCATGTGCTTAAACAATCACCAACGTTTCAAGCTAGACATTCATTTCTAAAGATAGACAATCCAATATTATAAAATTCAAACCCAGAAAACCCATTTCTAAAATACACCTTCAAATAAAGAAATCAAATATCCCAATCTTCACTTTGAAGGGGCAATCAACCCTAGGTAATGAAACTTTTCTAAAGCATCGTTACGATAAACAGGATACCTCACGGAAAACAGCCGTAATCCACAATCCATACACAGATTTAACTAGTCAACCACGCATTATCGATTGCCAATACCATTGAGATATTTTCTGCTCTCTTTTACATTACATTTTTCACGCGATTTTCTTCTAGAGAAAAACCATAACCTGTCCTCCAGGAGAACATACATTAGGGTTTGATTCGCTGATACAGAAGTCGTCCCTAGTGTAAACATCATGTCTTGTAAACTTTGTCATGCAAAAAGAACCCAGACCTCAAAATTTTAAAGTTAACTTTTTATCGCAGTATATCACAAACAAGAATGGTTTGTCACGCAACTCCCCTGCAAGAAAAGTGACTCAACTCCAAAATATTCATTTTATGCACCAACACATCTGAATGAGTTATGCCTTGCTTTTGGAAGAGTGTCATAAGTGTTTCGATCTGAAACACTAAATGGCCCGATGGGTTACTTTGCTAACGCAGAAAATGATAAGTGAAAAAACAAGAACAGTAGCATATCGCGATAGGACGGTGTTACCTTCACAGGTTCAGCAAATCAGGAGACATTATTACTGACAGTTTTCTTGGTCTGTGGGTCACATATTGAAGTGCTAAGAGTTATGGTGAGTTTTTACGATAATGCATACCAACACTTTTGTTAATGGTTTAACAAGGGTCCAAAATAAAGAATTATGATTAGGCTAAATCCATGTTTTCGTATGAACTATTTTGAATGAATCTGAAATTTGATCAGTTTCACCCATAAAAAGTGTCATAATTCAAAATTTAATTATTTTAATAGTAGTGTTTGACCTCAATTCGCTCTCCACTAACCTCAATGCAGCATACTCACTTTCAACGTAGTCATAGTAAACAACAATTTCAAACAAAGCTAAGTCCAAATATACAGAATGATGTATGCAGTTTTATCCTATATTTACTAATTAGAAGGTGTTTGGTAAATATATGTGTTTAACTTTGGTATGTTTCTTGATTTGGAAACAGCAAGTAAAGCAGATACAATCACAAAAGTGCAATCAAAACGATATGCTTTCTAAAAAGAATTGCTATGGTAGTTTCAAACTGCATAAACGGGATGAGTGTTTACCTTTGGATAGGTATCAACGTGGACATCAAGCAAGAACTCATATAAATAATAGACAACAATAATTATAAAAATATAGTATTGATTGAAACAAGCCTTTTACAACTTTTTCCGCGTTCTGAGCCGGAACCATTTAAACACAATTTACAACAAAAGTTTCTCAATCAAATATATTTCTTACGGACCATTTAGAATTTAAAAATCAGACTACCAGTGAGTGGTCTAAAGACTACAAAAAAAAAAAAAAAAAAAAAAAAAAAAAAGCATTGTAAAAGGGCAATGTTCCTTTCCCCGGTTTCGAGTCCTAAAGGCTTGGTCCTTTGTTGCATAACAAGGTACATTTAAAAGAGTATAAAAGGCAGCCATTTTTATTACTTGTTACTTTTTGTCGTGCGCGATCCCATTTCGAAGGGATCGCAGATCCCAAACGGATGTCGTGCTTCAAGGCACTTTAAAGCACAACTCCAGCAAAAAAAAGCACTCTAATATGTGAGCCGCAAACAACCTCGCTTGTTGAAAGATCGCTTTATGGCCAGGGAAGGGGAAAAAATAGCTATTTTGCAAAGGGCCCGTGATTAAGAAAGCAACAAATGGCATTGAAGCAGGTGATATTATCGGCGATACACACATTCAAGCTCTTTTTTTTCTTTGTGTGTGCCGGGCAATAAAACCGCGGTGAAAACAATGAGAAAAAGCGGATAGATTTTTTTTGCAAGTCCAATTGCTGTGTTGACATTCTGTACCAGCTGAATAAGTTATTTGTTGAACGTGATCGTGCGGATATTCAGGGTAGACTGGGATATTAAAAACGCCTCTCTATGAAAAGTGGCTACTGACATTACAGGAAGTTACAGTTTGGTTTCGGCATGACGAGTTTGAAGTACCCAAATGACCTTGGGGAAAGGTACTGGCAGATTCATGTGCATCAACTAATCAGGTTTCGCTAAAGCTATAAAAATTGATTCTGTACTAAAAAAAGTTTCCTTAACATAAGATATCATATTCTCACGCATACTCATTTATTGTTTTTATCGAATTGAAGGCACGCTATACAATTCATTAGGTTCAAAATACATGTATTCCTTGATAAAATGTCAATCTATTGAGTATCTATCAATGTGTGCTACCAAGTGTTAATATAAGTTCGAGGATGTATTCATATGTTACCCTGTTTTCAAATGTATGTCCTCAAACATTGTAAAAGGTGATTTTCATAGGAAGAGCTGGTGAACAAAACATGAATTGTTCCCTAACTAGTTTCTTACACAGGAGATATCAAAATAAATTTTGTTTTGTATATGTTGCATAGGTAATGTTTTATGAATGCAATTATTTTGAGGAATTTAAATTTGCTTCTGATAAAAATATTCGAGGAGACAAATAAAGGTGAGTTTTAAAAAGCAGGTTTTTTTTTTTTTTTTTTTTTTTTTTTATAATTGACGTTATAAGGGCCAGTCTGGTTTTGGATCACCGTCTCCTCATACCATGTACGATGTGTAACAGTACATACATATGCGGTGCTAATAATATTTTTCGAATGCTCTAAAAACGTACTCAACTAATTGTATATTGTGCGAATGAAAGTGTGTATGAAAGAAAGCATTGTATACCTTTCATTTGTTTCATATAATGTCAGCATTAATAAAAAAACTCTATCCCTAATTATAGGTGTTGTTGAGACTAAGGTTAGCGTAAATGATTTTTAAGTCATATGCTTGGTACAATAGTATTTTGATTTCTTATAATATTTATGACAAATCTCTATAAGAAGAAAAGCCTTACAAAAAATATTTTTCTCTAAAAAGAATAAAAAAAAAGGACTATTTTTACTAATGAATGACTTTTATGATGTTAACTTATTTTACGGAAACCAACTAAAGCACCTATTTGTGATGGCTTACAAACTATATTTAGTAATTAGTTTGAAAATTGACTCGAATTTCGAACCACCAAAACTTTCATTTCTCGATTTCTAGTATTTATTTTTCCTTAATTACGGTATTCGTCATTTTGCAGGTACACCTGCTTTAATGTCATTTTTTGCTTTCTTAATTACCAGCTCTGCAAGTTTTAACCATTTCCTGAAGCACAATAAAACCTTTCTAATAATTTTTTTTTTTTTTTTTTTTTTTTTTTAAATCTCGAGACACCACTAAAATCAATTTACTATTTTTAAATAAAAAATTTAATCGATATTTTGGTTCCAATTGTTTGCAGTTTATCGATTTCTGATAAACCTCTTATCAATTTAGTTAATTTTCTTGCTTTGCATAATACGAAAAGGTATTTCCTATTACTATTCCATTTTTGTATTCATTGTTTTACATGGATTTTCCTATCAAATCACAATGTTCATGGAACCAGCACGCGTGAATAACAAGAGTTCAGTAATTGAACAAGGGCAGATCTTCAAAAGTCAGTTTGAGGCTATACAATACTCGGAATAATGGCCAAATCAATCACAAATGCCAAAAAAACAAGCTCTGCAAGAGTTCATTGGATAAAGGGTCAAAGGCACAATCGGAGTGGTTCATATGTGAAACGAATATAAATGAAGTATTAATAGCAGATTCAGTTGTGTAGGTCAATACATTACGGAGTTACCTGCTCAAGACGAGTCATGGATTGCAATCGGTCAACTGGATTTGATAAATTATATCAATCGCATATTCATGAGGTGATTGTAAAGAGCAAAAGGAAAACAATGATTCGAGTGAAAAGATGAGACATGCTTCGAAGATTTTTAACAACTCGATTCCACGGATGGAACCTGCACGTCAAGTTTAATTGTGGTGTAAGGGGAAATGGGATCTGAGTGTTTGGCCCTTTAAGGGGACATGGTACCCAAAAAATTATTTTTTTCAGAAATTGCACCCACTAAAATTTAAACTATAGTAATTTTACATTGTGTTGATGGTAAATAAACAAAAAAAAATATTATTTTTTTTTTCAAGATTTCAACTTTTTAATTTTGTTTGAAAAAATTTAAACATAGTACACCTTATTCCATACTAACTTTTGTTTATCAGATATGTATAAATACACTATACAAATTTCCTAATTCTAACTAAATTTAGAAAAAAGCCTTATTGATTTAAACAACACTCAAACTGAAAAATAGCGAACTGAGAAAGACAGAGTTCAAGATTTCTTTTTCAGTTTTGAAAGTGTGAGATGGCTTAGAAAATACAATATAACTTTTTATCTATCAAAGGTACAAGGCGAGGTTGCGGGTTCGAATCCCGTGTTAGGCATGGGTGTTTGTAAATGTGTGTTGGCTTGTCTAATGACGAATGTTTCGGCTCATTATAGCTCTCGTGTTGCTGACCACGCCAGATAATCTGAAAACAACCAACCAACCAAGGGTACAAGTATAAATTTTTGCACAGCAATTCAGAAAGATATTCTCCACATTATGGGATATAAATTGAAAAATTGACATTTTCGTCATTTTTTGCGTACCATGTCTCCTTAAAAATTTCATAATAAAGAATCTTTTATCAACATAGTCGCAAGTTGGTGCAATTATCGTCTCTGTATGTTGGAAAAACTTCCCACAAATTCAGCTAATTGATTGTACTAATTGTGTCATAGAAAAGCAACTATGCAATAAAATTTAAAAAGAATAAAACAGAAGCACAGGGCATCTAGTAAACGAAAACGTGTTTAATATACATACTTTTGTTTAAGTTTCAAAGAGTTTGCTTAGTTAAAGAAGAAAAGTATAGTAGAAATGCAACTATGCAATAAAAGATAATAATGACTGGATCAGTTAGCAAACGAAAATTGTGTGTTTAATTTACAAGAGCTTGTTTAGTTAGCAGAGATGTACAGTAGAAACGCAACTGAGTAGTAATTAGGACTGTAGTACATCGCACAACTTTCA
Source organism: Linyphia triangularis (assembly GCA_963978545.1). NCBI lineage: Eukaryota > Metazoa > Arthropoda > Arachnida > Araneae > Linyphiidae > Linyphia > Linyphia triangularis. The sequence continues at coordinate 37,752,485 of OZ021730.1, forward strand.
ATTACACTATAATACTGATGTCAATTTGTGTTATTAACCGTTTTTATATTTTCATCATTCATTTAAAAAAAATGGCCAGCTTAGAGATATTTTTTAAACTAATTCTTGTGTGGGTCTTTTTTTGATAATAATAATAATAAAAGCCTTCACCGAATAGATGAATTTGGTGATATACTTTTCTGTAATTCTTATATTATCGTTTCTTATAAGTGAAACTGAAGTGAGGAGAAAAAATGATAGTTGATGAGGTATGCTCAAGGAAGTAGAACTCAATGTTGAGGGCATTCCTTTTTCAACTTTTTACGCCATTAAAGTATTTTTACGGGAATTTCGGAGGTGAGGATATTTAGAACACCTTAAGAGGTATTACCATAGTGATTTTAGACAAAATCGTTAGAAGGGTACTATGGCTACTACTACAAAAGGGTACTATGATCCAAAGACTATGATAATGCAGTCCGAACAGTCACTTTTGTATAATGCAGTGGTTTTGCAAGACGTACTGACGGTGTCGGTCTAGTCCATGTTAAAAAGGCCTTTTGTATGTACCTTTTTTACAGAAACTGCTCATAGCATTGGCTTAAAATTTTGTACAGCCAATATTAAAATACTTTTACATAGACTGACATTTGCTTTTGTATTTTTTTTTTTTTTTTTTTTTTTTTTTTTTTAAGGATTTATGATGTTTTGAAATTTTTTTTATAAAATTTTCCAAGAAACAAACATGGGTAGGAATTTAAAAAAAAGAAAAAAAAATCTAATAAACATTTCTGTAAAAGCATATGCCTGTTTGTGTAAAAATACTATATGTACCAGGGGGGAAATAATTCAAAACAAAATATTGAATAGATCTTGAGAAAAAGGTACATTTGTATGAAAAAACAGCATTTTGAGAAAACAGCATTTAAAGTACAAAGCAGACAGCTTTTTTCAATGACGCTATTTTTTTTTATTTTTTTTTTAAATATTTAAAATTACTTCGGATGAGCGCATTGCCCACCAAGTTAAACCATTTTGTAGATAACATTTCAAATATTGCTATGTGCTAAAAACTTCAAAATGGATTAAGAGAAAAAAACATTCTTCCAACCCCCCTTAAAACGTGTATTTTAGAGCGATGCTCAAGTTTCCTACATTCGCCAATACCGCTGCGCTATCTGGGCTTAAAAGTTTTTAAAAATATGAAATGTTCCACAAAAAACTTTCAGGATACACCAAAAACGCTTCTCACGGAGGAATTTACACACATAAATAGACTTACCATCGGGCCCATAAATAATCCTCTTTCAAAACCGACTGAATGACATGTCTGTTAGGACGTTTCAATGGACCCGCAAAGTGCTTACGCTTCCAACCAAATACATCAGTCCAACGGAAAGTGCCAAGTTTACAAACAATCGGGCTAAGTTTTCGTCAGTTTATGAAAGGCCCCACACGCAGACAGGTATATGCTAGCAAACAGAGCTCTTTTTATGCGGATCTAAAAACATCTGAAAAGTCCCTTCGAAGTTGGTGAGGTTTTCTACGTTTGCGGAGAAAATACTGCAAAAAGTCTGAATGTTTTCTTCGTGGCACATAATCGCTTAAAGACCTGAAGACGAATTAGATATGTCAAAGATGAAGACATTTTTAGCATATGTTTTCGTTAATCATGATTATTTCCGTTGAAAACCTTGCGTCTTCATATACAGAGACATAACCATATACCAACGAAATATAAGATTGTTTCTATAAATTTTATAAATTATACCATTTTTCTTTTTTGTTGTATTTTTCGAAATGATCTTTCTCAATAATAAGAGAACCTAAATATATCGTCTAGGCTTGAGATTTAAGCTTGCAAGGTTATTTTTTTTTCACATTTTTTTTTTTTTTTTTTTTCGTGCTTTTCCCTTTTTTTACGGATCAAATAACATAAAAATAATTAACCTTAAAAAAAATTTATTGTGCACAAAATTTACAAAATGTCAATTTAAATGAACATTCGGTCTTTGTACAACACAAAATTCAAATTTATTTGAATTACTTTTTAAATTGTTACATTACATAAAAATCACATTTGAGATCAATCTTGATTATTTATACTTGATGAATCACAAACAGAAGGAACTTAGATTAATTAATTATAATAATAATAGACTAGAAACCGTATTCAGTTCAAAATTTGAAAAATTTATAAACGAAGCAGTAGAATAATGTAAAAACTGATGAAGCAGTGTTGTCACTGTTCTCTAAATAATGCAAGGAACAAGGTTGTTTTCAGATTATCTGGCACCGTCAGCAACACGAGGGCTATAATGCGCCAAAACATTCGTCATTAGACAAGCCAACATACATTTACAAACACCCATGCCAACACGGGACTCGAACCCGTAACCTCGCGGTCTAGAAGCTAGTACGCTAACCACTATACCGTTTGGTCGGCGCAAGGAACAAGGAATAAAGTTGCAAGGAATAAAGTTGGTACCATTTGAGTAGAGAAAATAGAGGGAACTCAAAAGTGTGTCCCTTTAAGTGGATTTCCGCTCTCTAGAGGATATGAAATTATATTTCAAATTTTAATGCCCTTTTAAACTTATTCTCGTTTTAGAGCAATTACCTTTTCCTCCAGCCGTATTTTTCAGTTATCTAAAGTTATTTAAAAAGTAAAATCATAATCAAAGCAATAAAAAATTAATAACTGTGAAGCAAGATTAAATTTCCAAAATTTAATTGTTTAGTATATATATATGAACGCTTACAAAATGGACACATTTTATTAACCATTGAAAATGAACGTCAATAATATAGAAAGAAATTGATTTTAAAACCTATGTATGTATATAAGTATGTATGTATGCATGTATGTACTCAGATAGCACAGCGGTATTGGCCAATTTCGGAAACAGGGGTTCTGGAAAGATTGGCTAACTCGAGCATCGTTCCATAATACACAATTTTTTTAAAAATAAACCTGTCAAAACCATCACAAAACATAATTTTTACCCCTTCTTACTTTGTTTTTTTTAAACTCTATATTTCAATTCAAAAACTCTGTATCAACATTACAAAACTTCCCGTATATTTTAATCAGAACAGTGCGAGGTTGACTAAGATCCATAGCAACTGCCAGTCTACAATGGTCCACATCAAGATCTGCCAGTGTCGAGCCGATATTGACTAGCAGATTTGTATTACTGAAGTATGTGTGTATTCGTCCTTGTGTCTATGTATGGATAAATCATGCATGTATCTATGTATAAATGTAAGTGTGTGCGTGCATTAGAAGTTGGAAGTATCGATTTAAAATATATATCGATACTACATCGTTTCATAGAAAAAAAAATCGATTTATAGATACATTTTTTTTTAACTTTTATTTAATTTTTTTTTTAGTTTAAATTTTGCCACAAAGGAAGTTTTTCGGGGCAAATTTCTATTTTTTATGGAGTCATAGCAAAATTACTTTAATAAATAAATTATAAAAATTGTTTTAATAAATAAATTATAAAAATTGTTTTAATAAATAAATTATAAAAATTGTTTTAATAAATAAATTATAAAAATTGTTTTAATAAATAAATTATAAAAATTGTTTTAATAAATAAATTATAAAAATTGTTTTAATAAATAAATTATAAAAATTGTTTTAATAAATAAATTATAAAAATTGTTTTAATAAATAAATTATAAAAATTGTTTTAATAAATAAATCATGTTATCAATCAGAAAAAATAAAATACATTTGGATTTCAATGCATAAATTCACATTTATTTTTAAAGAAGACATTTTGAAAAGTAGTTTACCGCATATTTTGCTGATAGAGATATTTTTATATTTAAAATTAGGTGCAAATTCCAGGCACACGTTGGCAACAGAAACGGTGCTATTTTAATAACTACTAATAAATGATCTTATCTTACCATTACATTATGTTTTCTTTTTGGTTAGGGTGCCATTTTAAGCCAAGGCTAAGTCTCTCAGCCAAGTTCAAACTTTAGTTTTGAAGTTTTTGAAAAGGGGATAAAGAAAATCGAAAACACACATGGAACTACACAACGATTATCAAGAAACTAAAAATGCTTGAAAATATCGATGTATCGGTGACTTGTATCCATATTTTTACCATCGATATTTTTAGAAAATATCGATAAAAATATCGTCGTATTGATATATCGCCGACCTCTAGCGTGCATGCATGTAAGTTTGATTGTAGCATAGAAGTCTGTATGTTTGTATGCATACAAGATTCATAAATCTTGGAAGTGATAGTCATGATAATTATAGAATATTTATACGCATATATTCTTCCAGACCAATATAGTGTGACCTTTAAATTATATTTAGCTGGCAACACGTATATTTAATATTATGTGTATACTTATTTGAAGAGAATACAAATATAATTTAGTATGAGATTCCTGTGTCGCAATAATTTTTTTCTTCGATAAAGAACACATCAATGTACTCATTGCTTTATTAATTCAACACAGCAAAACACACACAAGAAGATGCAAGGCAGCCAAAGTTCAACTAAGCCAAAGCTCAAACTAAACCTAGATATTTTTAAAATGAAAATTCTATTTCATAATTAAATATTAGTTTAGTGTTATTCAATTATTTTTGGTTTAAATGAATAAAATACTTATATACATATTTCTACTTTCTCTTGTAAGTGACCTTTTTCACCTTTTCCACCACTTTTTGTTTTATTTCAATAGTAATAAATAAGATTTTCGATGACGGTGTGTTAGAGTAGAATAGATGTGATATAAATTCATTCAACAATTCCGACGGTTAAGAGTCCTTTAGTTGAATATGAAAAATTGAAATTGTTAAGTATTCATTTGCAGTAAGTAAGGAAAGTATCCTAACTGAATTGCGTGAAACGCTTTTTGGAAAATTACGTTTTATTACTTTACATTTGCTTCTGTAATTATTCTGAGCGGTGATTTTATACTCTTCTAAATAGAAACATGCAAAATTTTTTACGATGTGGAATTATTCGACGGATAGCTGTTTTTAATCACTATCTGGAAAAGTAGGTATCTGGTATGCACTAAATTTTTTCCACATGTTTAAGAGAATAAAAATATATATTTTTTTTCACGACGCTTTACGGAATTTTTTCTGGAAATTTTGCTTTTGTTGCAGAAATTTATTTTATTGGAACTTTGATATAGAACATTCTTATACAAAAAATGTATAATCAAATTTATGAAAAACATATTTGAAGAACATTTTTGAAGTACTTGTCTCATGGAAATAAATCGTTAGTCATTAAAAAAAAAATTGTTTTCAATAAGTCAGTCACTTTAAAAACTTCTAAAACGAAAATGTTGATTTCGAATCAAATTTTTAACACAAAACAAAAAACCTAAACAATTTATTGTCAGCGGTTAAAGGTGCCAAGCTCATGAAAGGTCGATCGTGGGTTCGGTCCTGGCCTCGCCGAATATCGGTGTGTACGATAATTTTGCCCGGGGTACATTAATAGGTCGCGGCCTCAATGTCCTTTCCTTGGATTTTGTGGGGAGGTAGGAGGTTGAGAGAGAGAGGTATGCGCACCTACACCCGCAATCTTACAATCTTCTAGCCCCAGTTTATTTAGAAACTACTTCTCACAAAACCTTGAAATTTGGTGAGTAGGTACGAAAAGGATCACTTAATGAAATGTCATAAATTAGAAACTCGAAAATAGCGTCTAGTATATTTCATTTTATATTTGAATGCCTTACATCAATGCATATGTAATGGCTCCACCCGGTTTTGTCAATTGCTATTATAATTTTCATTTATAATATACTGACATTAAATGAAATCATTTCATGTCATTTCATTAAGTAATCTTTTTCGTACCTACTCACCAAATTTCAAGGTTTTGTGAGAAGTAGTTTCTAAATGCACTGGGCTAGAAGATTGTAACATAGCGAGTATAGGGAATGATCCTTACAAGGACTTACTCTCAAATTATTATTCATAAAACATTTTTTAATATCATTAATCCACAATTTTAAATTCAACAGAAGAAAATGAATATAATCTCTCAATTAATAAACACAACAAGGTTTTTAAATTATTTTTCTCACTTTCAGTGATCTGATAAAATTAGGAACATGTTCAAAATTTAATTCCAACTAATTGATTTTCCACGCCTCCTTTCACTGCTTAATACTCTGTCACGTATACGGTTATTGACCAATGTTCCTCGAGGATAGATACCTAATTACTTTTTTTAATCTGTGCGTAAGTAATTGCCACAATAAATTATAAGGCTTCAACAAATCTGCGCGAAATCGCTTCATTTAGTGTTTTGTTATTATCTTCAATTTTTTATTAAAGCTGTATGTTTTTTAGTTTAAATTTTTTTATACTTAATGCGGTACATAAAGACGGCTTCTGTTTGGTCGTGAATGAAGTATTGAATATTGTTTGGCATTGTTACCATTGAATAAACATACGTCATAAATTAATGAAATTAAGAGGAAGTTCTAGTAGAAAGGATCATTACTTATATTCGATATGTTATAATCTTCTAGCCCAGTTGATTTAGAAACTATTTTTGAATAAAACGTTGCAATTGGTTGAGCGGGTACGAAAATGATCACTTAATGATTCTAGCCCAGTGGATTTAGAAACTATTTTGAATAAAACGTTGCAATTGGTTGAGCGGGTACGAAAATGATCACTTAATGATTCTAGCCCAGTGGATTTAGAAACTATTTTGAATAAAACGTTGCAATTGGTTGAGCGGGTACGAAAATGATCACTTAATGATTCTAGCCCAGTGGATTTAGAAACTATTTTGAATAAAACGTTGCAATTGGTTGAGCGGGTACGAAAATGATCACTTAATGATTCTAGCCCAGTGGATTTAGAAACTATTTTGAATAAAACGTTGCAATTGGTTGAGCTGGTACAAAAACGATCACTTAATGATTCTAGCCCAGGGGATTTAGAAACTATTTTGAATAAAACGTTGCAATTGGGTTGAGCGGGTACGAAAATGATCACTAAATGATTCTAGCCCAGTGGATTTAGAAACTATTTTGAATAAAACGTTGCAATTGGTTGAGCGAGTACGAAAATGATCACTTAATGAAATGACATAAATTAAAAACTTGAAAATAAAGTCTAATATAATTTATTTTATATTTGAAATCCTTACGCCAATGCATATGCAGTGGCTCCACCTGGTTTTGTCTTTTGCTATTTCAATTTTTATTTATAATCAAATAGACATTAAATGAAAACAAATTATGTCATTTCATTCGCACCTACTCACTAAATTTCAAGCTTTTATTGACTCTCTAAATGCACTTGGCTAGAAGACTGCTATAATTGATAATGTTGGGAGTCAAAAACTGCTAAAAGTAACATTGGAGAGGAAAAATAGTTTTTAATCATACATGGATATTTCATCCAATGTTAATTTGAGCATCGTACTTACAATTTGAATTATTACCTATTTTAGTTTGTGTCACTAAGTAGAGACAATCTCGACACTTCTTAGCAGTCTTATACGGCTTATATGAGAATTACATTTCCTGGTAAAACTACAAATGCTACAGACTGAAGTGATTTGTTGAATGAAAAAACGGTAATTGGTAAAAACGAGTTTTAATACCAACATTCAAATAAAATTACCAAAAATTATGAAAGAAGTCAATTTGAGATTAATTAATTTTATATATCCGTTTGAAGATCTCGATCAAATTAATAAAATACGTAAAATTCAATCGGAATTTCATTAAAGTTCGACATAGGAATTCTGTGGGTTGTTTTACCTTAAATATAGAGATAATTTAATTAGATATCCAGTTTCTTTTCCAAATTTTTCTCGCCAAACTCACTAATTTGGTTACACTTTTCCTCATTAAAAATTCCTAGTTGGCAGAATTTTGTTGGCGTATGTCTTCAACTATAACAAAAGATGTCAATCAGCAAATGTCACCAAATTGTAAATTACTGTTAATTGAAAACCTTACCTTTGGTCCAATACCTTTCGTCGAATATATATCTACATATCATAAACGAAGACTGTTCGGAAATGTATATATTAACAGCAATTCAATTTATTTCAATATAGGAGCAATAAAACGTAAATATCTATAATTTTGAATTTCCATTTGAATAATCCCAACACTGTTTGAAACATAAGTATACCGTATAATATTCTATTTGATACCTATTGGCAGAATATTATTCTTCATCGTGCTTATTAGCGTGAATTTACATTGTAGCAAAACAGGAAACCAGCTTTTCTCGGAATTCCTTAAACAATGTAGGCACATCTCCCAATTTGTCTGGAGTTTACACGTCCTTTCACTTTCAGAAGTAAAACCCAGACACAAATATAAGCTCTTCAAAAGAAAAAGAAAAACTCTTCTTTAGCTCTCTATGCAATTTTCTTGCCCTCCAATTCGAAGTCAAGAAAACATCCGAAAAGCATCAAAATCCATAAGTCAAAATGGAAACTCAGGAGAATGCAATTGAGTAGGAATTCAGTGGAAGAACTTTAAACCAGAAATAATAAGATGGCATTACTTTCTTGCAGAGGAATTGTAGACTGCGGGGTTGTATTGGGAATCAACTATTTTGAGAAAGAATCGGAATTTAATACGATTCGTGCATGGATACTTGGTGGGTATCGATACAAAGTGAAAGACGATATCGATTTCGGATCGATGTATCATAAATAAAATTCTCTACAAGGGCAAAGGAGAGAGAATTTAACATGCAGCCACTAATGCACTGACGGTTTTAAAGTAGTTAAAAATAAAAGTATTTATATAATAAAAGTATTTATATTCAAGAAGTATAAGTGTTTATACTATTGTAAAATATATATAATTAAATAAAAGTGTGGTCGTTTGGAAATATTTCCAAGAATTTAAAATTAGTCACCTCATGATAAATATAGGCAATAGTTATTGTTGGAAAAATTATTTTTAAAAATTTGCGACTAAATTCAATAATTAGGTTAGTGAAAAATATTGAGTTTTTAAAAAATTTTGACAATTGTCTTTATCGATACATTGGTTAAAAACTGATTAAATTTAATGGTAATTCATTTAAAATTACACAGAAGTGTATAGTGTTGTGCTTTGTTTTACTCAGAAATAGACTTAGTGTAGGTTGAAATTAAAAACGTATTTATATTCAGGCATTTCGTTTGGAAATACTAGTGGTAACTTTATTTACCTATGAGAGGCATTTTAATTAAAAAATTATGAAATTGTGACTTTTATATCGATATACAGGGTGTGCGAAAAATGACTGTTAAATTTGAAAAATAAATTTAAAAAATAGACAGAAGAAGGAAAAAAAAAAAAAAAAAAAAATACGGATGATGATGGAATCGTACCCTTATTTCATACTCCTGGGACAACTTAATTTTATACATCAATTTTCAAATATAGTAAGAATGTTCACCAACATATAGCAACATTGCTATATATATATATATATATATATATATATATATATATATATATATATATATATATATATATATATATATATATATATATATATATATATATATCATCAACGTCAGCAACAGTTTCCGATGAAAGAAATTGGATGATCAAGTTTGCGCTGGTCTTACCGTTGAAACTTTTCATTGTGCAAGTTTGATACTGACTGCTTTTCATTGTGCAAGGACCAAATGGCACTACGCTGGTCGTATTGTTGAAACTTTTTGGTTTACTTTGTAGCTATTTTTTAGCCATCCACTGCTTTTCTGATATACTTCGAGTTGTTCTCTGTCAAAAAAAATTCCGATAAGAAGACTTGGATTGTCCCCTTGGCACACTCTTAGTATAGTGCTGATCGTCCTGGAAGATCCCTTGTTCTAAAAAGCGACAGACGTGCCCAGAAGGCTCTCTCCCGCTTTTTCAGTGGTCATCTGAGAGGCCATACTTTCCAAGGCGATAGTAAATCTCATCAAAATTGTCCCAAATGTCAATCTAAGCAATCGTCTCCTATGCACATCCTCGGCGCAGTATGGCCCTTGTGTTGCCCTTGCGCAAGAAATCTAACCAACCAACCTATGCACATCCTAGAGTGTCTGGGGTTAGTCCCATGATGATGTGTTTGATTTTCCCTTTATTGTTTTTGATTTTTTCAAAGTGAATAATGTCGCGATCTCGTCTAGCCGATAATAAACATGGATATTAGAAACAAAAATAGACATTTTTGAAAATAATAGGGTAAATTCTCTAGTTTTCCTAATAGAATGCAGGAAAACAGTACATTTTGTGTCATGTTTTGTATTTTTACTCATTTTTTAAATGTATCAGTCCTTTTGGGACAAAGTGTATACCACTTTCTGTTCTATTGAGTTAAGTTATTTGCTTTGTAATTTGTTCAATAACATAGTATAAAATAGGTTGACTTTATGGCAGAAGTCAAGTGATTCCTATAGGATGGACACATTTTTAGGCAAAACGAAATCTTAACTGACAAGCAAGATGATCTTTTAATTCACAAACAAAACAAAAATAAAGTCAAATAAACAAAAATAAAATCCCACAAAGCAGCCTCTATTAGAATTCAAAGCTCCGCTATTTTATCAATGAAAGACAAAAATAAAAATACAGCAAAGGAACTTTCGTCCACAAATTCCGATGCCACTAAGGTTTTTTTTATGTGTTTCTTTCATGTTTATTTTTTGACGACATTGTAGCTACGTCTTTACAAAGGCGACACCAGGAGCTTTGTGACGTCGTTGAGCCGTGAAGCATTCTGGGGCGGAAATCAGCTGAAGTTTCGATGTCTATTCACAAAAATATAAATTTAAAAAATATATAAGTTCGTTTCCTTTTTTTTTTTTTTTTTTTTTTTTTCAAAGAACCAGGGGGTGTAAGTATGGTTTGTATTGCATGTGCTTATTTTGTTTTACTAATAATAAATGGTTCCTGTAATGCCAGACAGTAAATGTAACGATTCAAATTTGCTGAAATAATAACAGAACCAATACGTCACCACGTCAGGATGTCCAGCGAAGGACAATCTGATTTTAAAATTAAATAATTCAAAAACAAAGATTGATAGAAGAATGAAATAAAAAGTACAGTTATTAGTTACAAATGTTGCAAACAGATGGCTCTGTAGTTGCAAAATTCTGGAAATATGTTATAAATTTGTCTTCTGTAATCAGTTGTTGCGATCACGCCAAGTTCCTTTCACGTTTAAACAGCGGAGCTGTCCGAAGATATGGTTCTGAGCTTGAAGGCGATCTTTTGTTATTAGAACTACAGAGTACAGAACCCCCTGTTGACAATATTTGTAACTAATTTTGAAAATTTAGTATCAGATTTTTACAGCTTTCATAATAACTATTTTTCGTTTCATTATTCTATCAATCTTTGTTTTTGAATTATTTAATTTTAAAATTAGAAAGTCCTTCGTTGGGTACCCTGTATTTGTTAAAGACTTATTATATTTGGAGAGAGAATGAAATCGAGACTTAGGTTATTCGAAGGGCAAACTCAATAGCGGGTAAAAAAAAAAAAAAAAAATTTTTCGCTTTCCAAATCTAGATCCTACGCAGACTCTACAGGTATATTTTTCATGTTGAGTTTGTCATTCCTTCTTTCTTAAAATACACAGAGAATGATACCAAGCAAGGAGAAAATCAATGCATGGAAAACTTTTCAAACATATTTTTTTTTTTTTTTTTTTTTTTTAAGGTAACCACCTTTTGTTGAATTCGCCCTGTATATCCACAACGCCTCAACTGAAAAACCATAGTAACTATTACGCAATAATAAAAATTCACACATTAATTTTTATTATAAGTAAAATTTATATTGCAGGAATATTCAAACAATTGCAAGGCCTTAAATATATTTGAATTTTAAACATATTCCAGGCATATATTTTTGCTATTATATTTGATTTTTAAAAATTGCTCAAAGTGTATATATTTAAAGTGTGATATATGCTTTTAATTTAGAAAGTGTAGGATATTGAAAAAATAGTTTCGAGACAAGAAACATGAACAAATACAGAATATATCTCATAAGTAAAAAAAAAATTAATTAAGTTTGTCATACGTACATAGTAATCAGGAACACGAAGATAATGAAAATGTTATATAGTATGAAAAAACTTAAAACGATTTGTTTTATGAGGAATATGGGCAAAACTTATTAAGTAATATCAATCGTATACTTAAAAATTACTTTAGGATGTCAATATAGAAATAAGATTTCGATAAAAAAATTATTTGAAATGTACCAAAAGTGGTTTTTTTGTTGTTGTTTTTTAAGATTTCTAATATTCATATCTTATTTAACTTTGAATAATGAATGCTAAATATAAGTAAAAATGAATAATAAATGAGTTCAAGGGGTTTTAGAGTTCAAGGGGTTTTAAGATTTAAAATATATATATATTACCTTCTCCATTATCAAACAACTTACATTTTTCTAAACATGTGAACTAGAAACTAATATTTCTATTTATGTTGTAAATGGTATTCACCACATTACGCACTACAAATATTGTGTGTGAGGTAGAATATCTTTAGCATAAACAACCCTTTCTTCCTATGGTTTCACTCTTTACCGTTTGAAGGTCTGAAAGTGCCACATTTCCATCTGATAACGCAAATTGGTACATATACTTATGCTTACTATTATCATCGATATTATTATTATTATTATTATTATTATTATTATTATTATTATTATTATTATTATTATTATTATTATTATTATTATTATTGTTATTGTTATTGTTATTATTATACTTATTATTATTATTATTATTATTATTATTATTATTATTATTATTATTATTATTATTATTATTATTATTATTATTATTATACTTATAATTATAATTATTATTATTATTATTATTATTATTCCTCTTCTTTTTCTTCTTCTTCTTCAAATTATTATTGTTCCTCTTCATATTGTTGTTATTATTATAATTATTATTATTTTTTGTTCCTCTTCATATTGTTGTTGTTATTATTATTATTATTCCTCTTCTTATTGTTATTCCTCTTCTTTTATTACCATTATTTTTATTATTATAACTATTATTATTATTATTGTTATTGTTGTTATTATTAATATTTTTATTATTATTATTATCCTTATTAATAATATTTTCAAACATTGGATAAAATACCAAGTGGTACGATATCCGTTTAGTAAAGAAAAGGTATTTTGAAATATTAAAAAAGGAACCAGTAACATGTAAAAAAGAAGAGGATGTTTAAAGAGAGTTTTAAGGCATGAGTATAAAAAAAATTTCAATACTTCTTTACATTACATTTTAAAATTTAATTGCAGCCTCATAAAAAAAATTGAATCATGAAATACGACCATTTTCCTTCTCATCAAAACTATTATTACCGATAGTTCTTGAAAGCTAAGAATTTAATGACAAATTCCTTTAATGATGTCCTTTAGCCGAAAGAGGTTAATGACTCCTTTTCCATATTTTGTCTTAATTATCAGTTTCAATTTCATCATTAAAAATCTAATCGACATTCTATCGTAGAAATATTTACCGAAAAATGTATTCCAATTAGTTTCTCCATTCAATCTTATCATTCCACTTATCGTAAAATTTTATATCGTTGATGGAAAAAAAAAAGCGTCTGCAATTTTAAGTATCGATTACTGATTCTCTAATCAATTAGACATTGATATCCTTATATGAAGAAATTATTTTTAACTGTTTATTTATACGATCCTACAGAAATCCTGAAAACTCTAAAGAAATGATAAATCACCAAATGGCAAATGCCATGGTGTAAATTAAGATCTCAAATTAGTGATGAGCGTATACAAAAGGAACTGTCTGTATATATTTTTGCTAGAAGCCAATCTTTGCCACAAATCAAAGTTTGACAAATACTTTGGCAGCCAGGTTCGCCAACTTCAAGAGATTTTTACTGTTAAGTAATTCCCAATGGGGAAGTTGCATCTATACCCGAAATGTCATTTCATAATTTCATATAAGACAAAAAGCTGTAGTTACGCAAGTATTGCCACCTAAAAGCTGTGAAAAAATGGTTATTTATTTATTTATTTATTTATTTATTTATTTATTTATTTATTTATTTATTTATTTATTTATTTATTTATTTATTTATTTATTTATTTATTTATTTATTTATTTATTTATTTATTTATTTATTTATTTATTTATTTATTTATTTATTTATTTATTTATTTATCCATTTATATGTCTGTCTATTTGTCTGTCTATCTATCTCTCTATCTATTTATTTATTTATTTATTTTTAATTTTTTTTTTTTTTTTTTTTTAATTAGCTATCAAAAGTGTCCAAAAATGACAACAACTGCACGTGATCAGAAGCGTCTTATGTCATCACATGACGTCAATACGCATAAAAGACCAGTCCACCTCTCTGCTAAACTCCACTAGATTACAATATTTGGTTATGTTAGCTTTCCTTTATAGCATTCTCCATACAAAATTCGCGGGTTAAAATTTTGTGAAAGTAAGTTCGGAAGGGAATTTTTTAAGCAGAGTGTTGTAGTGCTGAATTATTTTTTAGTGATCTTCCAACCAAGCTTCCCGATTGTGACGGTACTGTAAGTGGAATTTTTTAATTATAAAATGCAAATCCACAATATTTTAAAAATACCTTCAACCAAAAGTTTGTCAACGGTTGAGAGGATGATTTCAAGGGATCGAACTAATTCGAATAGTATCCCGTTGTCCTTTTTACAGGAAAAAAAAAATTGGCCAAATAATAAGCTATGCTTTGGAGTACCAGTGACTTCAAGACCATGAATTCCAAATGACACACTTAGTTTTATCATTTTGGCAACATGATAGAAATTCAGCATTTGACAAACTAAAGAGCAAAGAAAAGAAAATGTCGACTGAATAATACGTAAGTACCGGAACCTGTTCAAATTTGAATGGATATCCATAGATAGCTATCATATGAAATTGCAAATTGCTCACCACGGTAAGTTGTGGCTCCCGTTGCCAGTTTACTCTCAACAGAGTTCAGCTCTGTTTTCTAAACTGCAAAGACACTCCGCAAACTGTCTCAATATCGATATCGATTCGATAGTTTCCTCAATGTATCGATCTTGGAAAAGCGGCAAACTCAATGATGCGATCGCGGAATCACCTTTAAGTGAGAAGGAGAGACCCAGAAGCCCGATAAGAAACTTCCTGAATTATTCAATTTCAAGAAATGGCGAAGGAATTTTTGGTCGCCAAAGCAAATATCCAATAATTCATTATTAGGGACTTCGGAAGGGGATTTCTGTCACGTATTTCATAACTGTTGCCAACCTTTCCAATGCAATTTCGGCTTGGGTTTTCAGAAATAAATCTCACTTCCCGTAAAATCGAGTTTTGTCACTCCATAAACTTTTTTTTTTTTTTTGGAAAATGGAATTTATTTGAGATTTGTTTATTGGCAGATAAAAATATGAAAGAGGTTCTAGATTCTAAGTTATTGAAGAAATTTCTGTCGTTTCTTTTGTTTGCACTGGGTTTGTCGTTTTATAGGCTTAGAAGGGAAAAATTTATGGTACATCGATAAGTGTATTTTTTGGGATTTATACAAACTTATAAAATGTAACGAAAATGTTAAACGATATATTGTGTAATCATAGGCACCGGCAGAATTATTTTCATGGGGTTACAGAAGGCATCCATGGGGAGACAAGAGAGTTAATATTTTTGTTGTAGCCTTGACAGTTCAATTAGCTTGGTTTATAAAATTTTAATACCAAGTTATGTATTAAATTTCTTATCCTTTGAATATTTTAAAACCTGCACCGTACTTATGTTATCAGTTAATCTTACCCCTTTTCTCCACTTTTTTTTTTTTTTTTTATCGTTTCAGTACATTTGTATCGTTTCAGAATATTTGTGTCGTTACAGTATATTTGTAGCATTCCATTATATTTGTATCTTTACAGTGCATATGTATCGTTGCAACATATTTGCATTGTTACATTACTTTTGTATTCTTATGGTATATTTATATCATTTCAGTACACTTGCATCTTTAAAATATTTGTATAGTATATTTGTATTTTACTAAAAATAGTCTAAAAACATATCTTGGTTGTTTTCAGATTATCTGGCGCCGTCAGCAACACAAGGGCTATAATGCGCCGAAACATTTGTCATTAGACAAGCCAACATACATTTACAAACACCCATGCCTTACACGGGACTCAAACCCGCAACCTCGCGGTCTAGAAGCTAGCACGCTAACCACTATACCGTTTGATCGACTCTAAAAAAATGATATTATATCTACCGAAATTATTAAGTTATTATTTTGTAGCTATTTTAAATCTTACAAATTATTTAGCTAGTTATTATTTTGATTTTTATCATTTACACTGCTGTCAACCTTTTGATTTTAAACCACTGATAATATCCTATCTGAAATACACAACTACTATATTTCCAAAAACGTTCGAGCAAAACATTTAGGACATTCCAATCGTCACCAAGATGGTTAATTTATAAAACCACATTCCCAAGTTAATAAAAAACTGTAAATCACAATTCCTCCCCCAACACCATCCCACTCCAGCATCGAACATTTCCAGGTTCGATAGCGATTCCGAAGATGCTGAAAAATCAATTGAAAACGCTTTTTCCACCAAAAAAAAGCAAAGGAAGATGTGGCATGGAATTCTAGAGACCCGATGAACACTTTTGGGCCATGAATAATTCATTTTGTCACTGATTTTATGGAAGTGTCTAATGGGGGGGGGGGGGTCTGTACTATACAGCGTGTTATAGAAGAGAGGAGGTTGGGATCTCTTCGCACTGGTTGATTTATTTCCAGAATTTTTTTATTTTTTTTGACACTATATCTTCTCTCTTTTGATGATAATGCGAGTTTAACTAAAAGGTTTGATTGTGAGGGGAAAGGGGGGGGGGGGGAGGGGGGGGGGAATCGAGAGGTATATTTCGAAATTGCTGGTTTCGTGGAGATGGGAGGTGCGGCTCGGCGTTTTTGAGTTGAATGAATTGAAATCGATTGGAAGTGAAGAAATATTTTGTGTGCTTGATAGTTTTCGGAAAAAGTGGCGAATTCGTGTATGTGCAAATGATTGTGTAAAAGGAGTTGTAAGTGTAAATGTATGTGCCTTTAACCGACTTTTGTATGATTAAAATTGAACTATGAAAAGGAGTTTGATTTTACCCTCTAATGCATAGTGTAGCATATATGCAGCACAAGTTATCGGCATGAAATTTTATTAAAAAAAGCTTCGTTAGCACGTGATATTGCATATATGTTACAGAATGGTTTTAATTAATTATTTAATTAAAGAAGCACTTAGGATTTTTTGTATATTTTTAATGTGCCCAGGGGAAAAAAGAAAAAAGAAATCATTAAAAGAAAAAAAATCATGCAATGGATGGTTAATGTTAGCATACTAAAGAAATTTAGTAAAAGAAGAAAATTGCTAAAAAAAGTCAAGTTTTTCACTTTGCCTATTTCTTGCAAATCTCCTAGCACAATATATCCAAAAAATAAAATCAACTGGCATAATATGTCCTTATCGTATAGTCAACTGCACTATTTGTACCAATCATCTAGGACAAAGGTCCCAAAGCTTTCGACAATTTACCAGTAGTAATGTTAACCTGGAAGTGATGTGCAATCCAGTTTTTGGAATTTTTTCAGTAAAGTAATACTTAAAATATTCTTATAAAGTATTCTAATATTTTGAGATCAAGGTAATTATGTTAGCAGAAACATTCTCATTACTTTTAATTGCAAAGGTTTGAATTTCTAAATCCTCATATTTGTGGACTTCAATGTTGATTCTTTATAACAAATTAACTCATTGAATTAATCCCCAAATTCCGTCATACACTACAAATATATCTATACCTCCCATGCATAGTAGGTATAAAATTAATTCATTAAGGTATACATATACAATTGAAATGATTTTCTTTAATTTTTTGTTAATAATTTCAAACTTTTTGGCAGTATATCTGTATTAAAAATGATGCATTTATATATATAAATTTTATTTTTCTGTCAATTTTTTAATCAGCTAATTGCAATTAAAGTGATTGATTACGACATTATTAGAACATACATAAATAAACTTGTAATTAACTTAGAGATATGATGTTTACTGCAAATAAAAGATATTATATTGACGCATGTTCCTTTGGAGGATTTTGAATTTGGATGCAATATTTATTTAATTATAAATTTTTAAATAAAAAGTTTAAAAAAGACATAGGTTTTAACAAAAAATTAAGATTAAATATTCATAAAAATTGTGTTTATAACAATATATGTTAGATTCTCCGTAGAAAACACATTCACGACTTGTGTCTTCAGGAAAAAATTAGAATTTTGTAAATTGGACAATTTATTATGAAGTTATGGCCCGCTGGTGTAAAGTCATAAAACACCAAAATGTCATTCTTCAGAAAACGCGTTTAAAGTTTACTACACTAATGAAAGGGATACAAAACAGGTACACAAAATCCACTGTAATTTAAAAAGTATATTGAGTCTCAGAAAGAAAATGGTATTATTTTAAAGGTAATGAAGTCGGAAATATTTTAAAACAAAAATGCAGACTTGAGTCAAATTTTGAAATTCCTAATATATATGCATACCTTAAGTTTGGTGAATATGTCTGCTAAATAGTTTGATAAAGATTTTAAGCCCACATCACGCATTTGCAAATTGTGATAAGAACCATGCTCATTCAAGATCTCGTCACGACCCACCAAAAATTTTACTAGCGACCCCAGTTTGGGAAACGTTATTTTAAGGTACTGTAAAAATAACCATATATTTTACATGATCACACACATAATATATACCCCAGTAACGTAAATCACCTGGCCAATATCGGCTCTATACTGGCCAATCCCGATGTGGTTCGTTGTAGATTGGCCAATCTCGCTCATTGCTGGGAAAATATACTGGAAATGTTTATGCAGAGTTTTAAAATTAAAATATAACGTTATGAGAAAGAACGGAAGGGTAAATAGTATGTTTTGTGATGTTTTTGACATGGTTTTGTGATGGTTTAAAATATTGTGTATTTTGAAACAATGCTCAAGTTTCTGGTCAATATTCCAACAACCCCCGTTTCCGATATTGACCAATACCACTGTGCAACTTGGATGATGACTCTGATCACTTATAGGATATATTATCCCACAGTTAAGTAGGATTGAGACACTGTATCCCTCAAAAAGAATGTATTCAATATTCATAAAAAAGACCGTGCTCAAAAATTTTATGTGCGTGATCAAAAAAATAATATTGCTTAAAAAACATAATAAGAACTATTTTGCACTAAGTATGGTATAAATATAGTTGTTCTTTCTGTAAAATTAAAAAAAATAAAAAATTATACCAATTGACATTTGAGTTATGTGCGTGCTCAAAAACATAAGTCAGCCATTGCAATCTGAAAGTCTTTCCAAGTTATTTAATCCTATTTTTAACCCATAACTTTTAAAAAACATTGAAAATATCAAAACCCATGTAAATGTGATATTTATTTAATCGTTATGGAATGAAGTCTAACCTCCGTGCTATGTATAACCATTCGAGTTTAAAGAGTTTAAAACTCGATAAAAAAGTACCTGCGGGTGATTGCAATTATATTGCGACTGTTTCGATAAATTCTGAGCATTTCGTTGAAAATTGGGTTCTCATACTAAAAATTAAGACCATGAGGAAATGATATTAAAAGAGCACTAAAATTTTGTACCACAAGCGAATATATTGAAGACTTGTAGGTAATTTAACTTTTCCAGCAAATTAAAGATGTAAGTAATGTTTTAGACCAAGAATACAACAATCCAATAAATGAATTTGGTCTAATTTCAGTTCTTGAAGAATAATTTTCTTCCCTCATATGTTATACTTAATTTGTGACATTTATTTTAATTGTACGAGTGTAACCTATGGAAATAAAGCTATAAAAATTTTAATTTGATTAATAATTCAGATTGAATAATTAGCGGAAAATTAGTCTTTTGTAAAACTACCTATAAATTATTCTTAAGTAATCTCTCTATTCTGCAAATTAATATAAGCAAGGATTAAAATTTGGTCCGTCACCTGACGACACCAGAGTTAGTTTGATCACGTGAAGTAGTGGAATTAAAAAAAAAATTTAATTATTTTGTTTCTTTATTCAGTTCTGAAATTCGCTAATTCTAGGAGAGCTCTAAAGTTTAGTAAACTCCTCTTTCAATTTTCAGAGAAAATTCCTGAAATTTTTACAACTTATGTATGCTCATTAAATAATCCCGACCTCTTTTTGAAAATTGTAGTAATTTTTTAATTTTACCTGAAATTTAATCTGTATGTATTCAAAGAAAGAGAAAAGGTATGGCATAGTAAAAAAAAAAAACTTTTTTTTTTAATTATATTTTTCCCATTTCTTCGCGTGAATTAAAAAAAAAAATGTTGGTCATTTTTTAAAGCATTTTTCTTTTTTTTTTTAAATCCTTTTGAAAAGTGAAGTTTAATACAAATACAAATACAAATTTTAAGACCAACAACAGGTTCAAGGCTCAACAGGGTTGGTCGAGTAAATATATATATACACGTATATAGAAATAGAAAATAATTTGCATACAATAGTTACAGGATCATACATACAATATAGAATAGTTACAGGATCATACACACAATATACAATAGTTACAGGATTATACAATACAATATACAAAATACAATACAATATACAAAATATAATACACTATACAAAATACAATACAACATACAAAATACAATACAATATACAAAATACAATACAATTAATATACAAAATATAATACACTATACAAAATACAATACAACCTACAAAATACAATACAATATACAAAATACAATACAATATACAAAATATAATACACTATACAAAATATAATACACTATACAAAATACAATACAACATACAAAATACAATACAATATACAAAATACAATACAATATACAAAATATACTACACTATACAAAATACAATACAATATACAAAATATAATACAATATACAAAGTTGACACAGCGTTTGACAATCATACTGGAAAAATGCAATACATAATGCAAGCTGACAAATTTTATAAAAACCAACAGTACGCAAACATAAGTAACCAAATATAGTAACAAAATAACCTAAATTAAATATATACAAAGTACAAAATATAAGTTACTTACCTAGCCAGTGTAATCCAATTATTGCCCTTTGATTGCTTTGATAAGCATGACCTTTTAGATGGGATTCTAATTTCTCCACTATTGCATGATTTATTTATTTCTGATACAACTAAGGTTCGTGTAACTGATGCTTATTCTAAAAAGTATGCTAAGAAAAATAGTTTTTGGGTATAAGCAATCTTAATATGACTGATATAATTGATTTAAATTTCAAATTGTAAAACTAATATATTAAAATTATTCCTCAAATTTTAATCCAAAGTTGTGTAGCATATATGCTACACTATACATTAAAGGGTAAAAGCTTAACTTTCCAAAAGCATGGCATTTTTTTCTTATACCTAGTTATGGGTTTCAATAAGCAATGGTATGACATATTGTTGCGTGGACGGGTTCGAAAGATTTGAAGCCAAAGCAGATCAAAACTAGCAGATATTTATTCCAATATCACTCTTCACAGATTCTCTTACAACTCCAGAACTTCTCGTTCTAGTAGACTCAATACAGCTCTTTTCACAACAATAGAGCACAAAACAGCAGTTAAAAACTTGACAAACACAACTGCTAAATCATCGCAAAAGACAATGCAATACAGTTTGCTTTAGAACTACTCGGAATGTTCACTGAGACTCAGTAATTCCAATCAACTAACTAGTCAACTAACCCAGTCAGCAACTGACTCAACTAACAACCAACCTCATCACCCGCTCTCTTGAGCTTTTATAGGTGAGGCGAACATACGTGAAACTTCTAGAAGTAGATATTTGGAGAACTTTCCAGATCGTAGTCGAAAAGTCCTATACATGTACAAGGGGACCGAAAATGTCGCCAAATGGTTTCCAAGTTTGGCGACATTTGGCGATTTCTCGTAAAATTTTGTGACATAAATTAGTCGCCAAAACCGTCACCAACTTGGCTCTATCTCGCCAATTTGGCGAGATTGCCATTACCATAATATTAAAATGCTCTGCTCCTTGTAAAATTCGCTTCCTAGCGTTACCTCTGTAAAACTCGTTATCAAGCATTGAGACACACATTGCGGGGAAGCAAACTAACGACGAACTATTGCACTGCCTTATGCGAAATGTACATAAATTTTACTATTTACAAAATTAACACTACGAAATATTTACAAATATACAAAAATTCGTAACAATATTAAAAAAGTAGTTTGAAATAGTTGTTTATGCTATACTCTTTTTTTGTGTATGTACAGGTCAGATCATTTAGATCAGTGTTTTTATTTTCACAGCTTTTTTAAAGTTGAAGTTTAATGACAAACGAAGTTTAATGGTAAATCAATATGTGTTAGGATAATGCGAATTTAAATATTATTTTCATTTTTAACTTCTAAGTATTAGAATATTTAGGTGAAAATATCGAGATGTCAAATAAATGTACTCATAATTATTGTCTCTGAAAAGCGATCACCGCCTGTTAAGGTGGGTGTCATATTATAACTAAATCACTGCCAATTTGGAGATTTTTCCTGGTTAGATTTTAATAAGGTAACTGGTCTTGATGAGATCTTTAACATATCACGTTTGTTGTATCTTGGTATCTATCTGTACATTATCCCCCGTAAATTATAATCTATAAATTTCTTATGATCCTTTCTCTATTTTTAAAATAATGCCGTTGTTTCATTTCAAATGAGTAATGATGAATTCTCTCCTATAAAAATGAATATTTAAACTAATATGGATCATTAATTTCATAATAGCATGTCATATCAAATTGAATTTTAATAAATAAATAAATAAATAAATAAATAAATAAATAAATAAATAAATAAAAAATATAGTTCAATTGTCTGGAAATGTTGACCTAAGACATTCGAACAGAGACTGTTTATGAGTTTCTCACTTCATTTGTATAGTGTAAAAGCTAAAATTACTGTGATGTTAATAAAATAAGACTCATGTTAATTATTTCAAAGTTGAAATAATTTATATTAATGATCTTAGACATAGAACGCAATAATAAAAATTCTCTAAAATAACATCAGCCTCATTTCATCAAAGCTTCCATAGCGAATTCATCGGATTTTTCTATAGAAGTTTCATGTGGATTCTTAAGAACTTCTCTTTTTTTATTTCAACTTTTAAAATTCATATACTCGGAGAATAGAAGTTGTAAGACATAACCTGTTTCTTCGTACATATAATCACGATGGAAAAAAAAAAAAGAAAAAAAAAAACTATCTATGAGAAACACAAAACAAAAATATATAGCATTTCCGTACTAAATCTTAGAAATTCACAACACCCAAGTATAACACAGAACACAACAATAGATTCAATTTTCTCCAAACGAATATATATTCCTACAAGGAATAAGACACTTACACCAATGCATTTTCACAGGGCGCCCTTTCATATTTTTCAATCCTACTAAATCGATACAAGAAAATAAATTGTAGAACAAAATCTTTCTTTCCCACTCCTGAATATTCATCTGAAGCCATTTTCTTTCCTTATTTCTTATTTTGTTCTGTTCCACGTTCCGTATCCTTCGAGCATCCAGTTTATTTTGAATCGAGATTTTTTTTTTTTTTTTTTTTTTTTTTTAGGGTGTCCAGGTGATTTCCGAGTTCAGGCGATATCTATCCCTGCATTTCACCCTGTTTTTTTTTTTATTTTTTTATTTATTTTTTTTTTTATTTTAAAAGTATTGCAGGTGAAAAAAGCGCTGAGTCGTCTTTCGGAGGGAAATCGAATTTTTGCCGTAAGTAGTGTTGATGCTGTGTTCATCTATAAAGGTGTTAGCTGATCTGGGGATCGGGATTGGGTATCAGATAAAAGCAATCAAACAAGGATATTCGAACGCGTATATTGGAATGTTTGGTAGTTATAGTAAAAAGTTTTGATACAAATAAAAGTGTATTCACAGATATAAACAGATAAATAACAAGTATATAAACAGATTTTTTAGTTTTATATTTTTATCGAAATAGAATGTTACTTGGACGTTTCTGTCATAAAAATGTTATCTAGTTGATATGATGATTCATAAATTGTTGTGTAAGCACTAATACCGAGTACCTACACAATTGTCGACAGCAAAATTGGGTTGGTTGTTTGGATGTTTTCAGATTATTTGGCGCTGTCAGCAACACTAGGGCTACAATGCTCCAAAACATTAGTCATTTGACAAGCCAACATACATTTACAAACACCCATGCTTTACACGGGACTCGAACCCGCAACCTCGCGGTCTAGAAGCTAGTACGCTAACCACAACAAAATTGGGACTACGTGCACAATAAAACTTTGCACAATCGGGTAAATCTCTCTATTATCCCTATTGAATGAGTATAATTGTCAAAACTCGATAATATGGTCGCCGATGGGAAGTTAAATTATCCCCAATTTTTTTCACGAAACTGTCGATTTGCAATTATTTAGCTTATGGTATTTATCAAGAGTATCCTAAAAGGACAGTCACATTTGAAAATTGAATTGAAAAAACGGATCATTGCTGCATTCAACTTGGGAATCGGGAATTTCATCCCATCAAATTTCAAAAATATTTACAAAGTTCACCAACAGATAGCGCTGTTGGTTTAAAAAAAATTAAAAAGACAGTCTGAACATGTTGCACAAAGTAAAAAACGATGTTTTCAAAATATCAATCATTTCTAGAAGGAACATGGCAAAATTGAAGCATCGTTTTGTAGTTTCTGCAACATTTTCAATTTTTTTTTTTTTTTTTTTTTTTCTTTCCCCCATTCCACAGCTTAGTGTTTGCACTAATTTTTCGTTTTACCTGCCGTTTAACTTTATCACTATTATTAAAACTTGATGGATACAATTCCGTAGTTGCTCTATAAAATGCAGCAAACGGTACATTTGTATCGTTTTCGTGTTTTTTTTTTTTTTTTTTTTTTTTTAATTGTGCCAATTCAAACGTGCCAGTCTTTTTTTTAGGGCAGCTCGTATTTGATAGAGGAACCTGCAATATAATTTAAATACCTTTTTTTGTGCCATTTTTTGGGATAATATGTTAAAAACAAAATTAGCAATAAGCTATAATTTTGATAAATAAAGACTACTGCAAACTCTAAACTTGATTTGTGAGGATCTAAAAATATATTTGTAACACAATAACAACCTGTTTCTATACAATTTGAATATAGTGTCGAATAGAAATGTAAATCCAGGACAAACATTGCTCAAATTTACATGTTACACGTACTGATAGCAGAATGTGCAAGTCGTAAAGCATCAGCTGTCTCATAAACACAAAGTAAGAAATATATAATACTTTTTTCTTTCTATGTGCCATTATTTTTTAGAATTATTATAATCTAAGTATAAAATGTCGGAGAGTTCCAGGTTCTTCCACAACTACTACAGCCTCAAACGAAAAAAACACATAAAAATATTTCACAAACCACCGCCTCCTCACACTAAACTTGATATTTGTGTATACCCCCGACCATCAACTGTCATATAAACGTAAAATGTCCCCCTTAAAACTGCCTCGGAACCCAACGAAAGTCGCTTTTTAAATCCGACAGTTTCCAATATACATCTCTTCTAGAGTCGCTCTCGATTTTAAAGTCTAAAGTAAGTAACAAAAATGTTTTAAAAAAATAAGTAAAAAAAAATCTTCCTTTCCTCGAAAGCAGTGTTGACCGTGTGATGGTTAGATTCTAAGGTTTAGGATTTGAAATAGAAAGCTCCCTCATAATTTTTGTGTTTTCCAAAGAAGTGTAAATTTTAGAATGATAGATTTGCTCATTTTGCATCTGCCAATGAGGAGTAAGTTGCTGGTATGACGTCAGTACGGGGCGAGATCGGAGATGTAGTTTGTTTAATGAGAAATCAACACATAGGACTTTATACTTTTTTTTTTGCTACTGCCAACCTGAGGGCTGTGGGGTTAGAGCTCTGGCTTCGCATGCCAAAGGTGCAGGTTCGAATCCTAGGTAAGGCATGGATGTTTGTTGTGGTTCGGAATCCTGGTTAAGCTGTAGGTCCTGGCCTTATTAGCAGTTATTATGCTCAAAAATAGATCGTTGAGACTACAAACAAGCCAAACAAACCTCATGTGGTACAGAAGTAGTTTCAAAGAATCATATACTGAGTAGTAAATCTAAAAAAGGTTATCTCTTTTTATATTTTAATCGTGGAAAAATTGGCTAAAATACTTAAAAATGACTAAAACTGAATTATTTTACAATTCTTAAAAATATAACAATCTCATAAAGCCTTTTAAAATTCTATTTCATTTAAATTTAAGAATTTATTTTTCAAGTTTTTTATTTTAGAATAAAAAAGTTATTAAAGTATAATAGAACTTTAAAGTTATTCAAGTTACCTGAAAATCGAATTTGGCTATGTTTAAATTTTTCTTAAGTTACTAGAGAGTAAATTAGTTTGTTTATTAGGGATTAAAAATTGTGCTGAACTTATTGTAGGAATGAATTCTTGATAATTACAACCAGTCAGGATTTCGCCAATATCTTTAATTTCAACTTTAAGCTACCATTCAGTTTCTCTAATTTTAATTAAATTCAATTAATTTTAACAAAGATAATTTGAGATGACTGTAATAAAATTAGTTATCGAAACACCCTTATTCAATATTATCGTACGTTGTCATTTGATAACTGGGATTTTGGTATCACTACCAATAGATTAAAACCTAACAGAAAATTCTGATATTGAAGTAAAGTTTGTCCTCATCGGTTGGCGCGCACTTAGGATAATCTGAACTAATTCTCGCGGAGTTATGACGTCATACCAGTTGACCAAAATGAAATACTAATTTCTTCTTGGATTTACTAGAAACTCAACAACTATGACCTCATAATAAGAGAGTCCCCGTATGCAAGAAAAATGTGAAATTTACGAGAACACATTGTCATATTTATGAGCCTTGGGGACATTCAAGAAAACTTCATATATATATAAAAAAAAAAATTACAAATAAAAAAATCGTTTGCGGGAAAAAAATCGTCTGCAGCAAAGGAATACGGGAGGGTAGGAGTAGAAACTCAACCCAGACCATATGTCACAGCTTCTGCGGTATTTGTGCAGTAAATAAAATAAAACCACATCGTCTGACAGAGCAGGGAGTTGGGGGGGAGGTATTTCGAACGAAAAGGTGGTTGGGGGAGGGGGCGAACAGAACGATCCACATAGCACTGACTCGTTCTTTATTCAAAAGAACTCTATTTCTTCCATTTAGAGATTTTTTCAAGAACATATCGTACCCACAGACGCGCCCTATCAAAAATTAACCGTCCTAAGAAGGCTCTTTGAATATTTATGGGGGTATATAAAGATCGGTTCGTCATATGTGGCGTTTATTTTTTTATTCATGTAGTATCGTTTGCGTTTGGAACGTTTGTGTAATCGTCTGGGGAAAGTAGAGAAGTGATGGACGATTAGGAATGGTTGTGCGTGGGGTAAGGTTGTGTTCGAATTTCTTGGGTTTGAAAATCGTGTTAGTGTGAGTGTTCTATTTCGAAATATATCTACGAGGGAAAACAAGAGAAACTTGTTTCTATGACAGATTTTGAGGTATCATGGTTTTTAGATATATTTTTATCCCTATTGAATAAAATTAAAAAAAAAGGATTTTTGCTTTTAAAATAAATTGCCATTGAATTAAAAGCGAAACATCTCATTTTGGAAATGTGAGGAAATGTTATTAGAGTTGATCATGGTTGCATCTACCACTTTTTAAAATATAATTGATTTTTAAATTTAATTGTTCAAAATTATCACCCTTGTAACTGTCATATATACTACTGCTATATCTGTTTTTGTAGAAAAATAATAATGAGGCTCTTTTGTATAATTGCGCTTTAAACACATTACTTTTTACTGAAATTGAAATATATATATATATATATATATATATATATATATATATATATATATATATATATATATATATATATATATATATATATATATATATATATATATATATATATATATATATGTGGGAGTAGACGATCAGAGAAGGGACACTTGTTGAGTGTAGATTCCAGCTTTAATGAATCCTTATTGCCTCTTATCTCATACTACATTAGGCACAAGCGCCTTTCTTACGTATATTCACATCGAGAATGTTCAGTGATCTGTCTCTCTCATCAGAATGAGGAATACCTCCCTCTGCCGCTAGGAGTCGCCACGAGGGGTTCTCTAGTGGTGCGCCCTCTATCTCCACACTCGGTCATCTTGGCGAACTATGTCCTCATAGTTTATGTCTGAAGTTATCTGAAATAGAAAAACACAAGGAAAGCAATATGCACAGATACTATGATTGTCACATCTATGATTGTTTTTGATTGGTGTCTCTTTGTAATGGCCAAAAAATTTTGCTCGCTGAGTGTAAACTTTAAATGTTCTGGGTTTTTTGTGTCTTTTCTTAAACTGTTTGAGGCTCTCCTTATTCATTGAGGTTTCTTCAGTATTCTTACTTGCATCTGATAATGATCTCTTCTTTTTATGTTTTTCCTTGACATCCTTCTGTCCTTCTTTTTTGGTTTCATCTTGTTGAAGGTTCATTTTAATCTTTGAAATTTCTGCATTTTGAAGTTTCTTTCCATGCTGAATATGTTCAACGAGAATAGAATCTTCCTTCATTGCTCTAAC
The DNA here is from genome assembly GCA_963978545.1 of Linyphia triangularis. Taxonomy (NCBI): domain Eukaryota; kingdom Metazoa; phylum Arthropoda; class Arachnida; order Araneae; family Linyphiidae; genus Linyphia; species Linyphia triangularis. The sequence continues at coordinate 37,781,282 of OZ021730.1, forward strand.
TTGTTTAGTTATCTTCACATCCATTTCCTTTACTTCTTTTTGTCTGGAACATAATTCTCTCTTCACTTCAATGCTGTGATTTGTCTCCTTTAGCTGTCTTTTTAAGTTTGCTCCTTTTTCTAAACTTAAGACTGAGGGTTGCAAGACTTTATTAGTGGTAATCAACTCACATTTTTCAAGAGTTTGGCATCGTTGACCTAACTGTTCTTGTAGTAACTTGGCTATTCTCAATTCATTTTTAAGATTGACAATTTCTTCTTTAGCTGATCCAATTTCCATTTCACAACCTGCAATATCTTCTCTGTATTTTTCAAGAATTTCAGTGGTTTCTGCCAGTTCCTTTAAATTTTCCGATTCTATTTCTTCAAGTTTAGCTTGTAATGCATCATTCTTAACTTCCAGTTTAGAGTACTGTACTTTGAAAGTAGCACCTTTTGTATGCAACTGTAAGATTTCATCTTCACATTCTTTTATCTTACTTTGAGCTTCGTTCAGTTTGCAATAAAGTTCTTCCATCTCTCTTTTGAATTCTTCATCTCCTCTCAGTACAGCATTCTCCGCTACTTCAGGAAAGTTTTCTTTAAAAGGCGTACATTCTGTAAGTAAACATGCCGCAATCCTACGCTTTTCGCCAAATAATTTCGCATCTGCTACGGAATCTTCTCTCTTCTTTTCGCCGCCAAGGTCTAATCTTTCTCCCGTTACACCAGTAGGATGACTAGCGCTTCTGCATTGGGAAGGCGGAGCTACAAATTTCTCCTCTGCTCTGCTTCCTGATTGGCTGCCGCGGCCGTCGATCTTCTTCTCAACTGTCAGGATAGATTTGATTGACATCTTGCGGAGCGTTTCGCCTTCATTTCCTCTTTTGGCCTCGCCAGACTGGCGCCTGATAACTTGTAAATAAAAAACACGTGGATCCTCTCGGCTTGGATCTCGAAGCTGTCTGTAAAAGGATGGGTTTTCGAATTTTCCTATAACGTCCATTCCAATTATTAACTCATTTGTGTGGTCTTTGATGACGTATATTTTTGCATTGACTGAATGAGTGTCGATTTTAATGTCAGTATGGAAATATCCTAATGGTTGTATTTCTATATTACCTAACCCTTTTAGTAATATGTCATTTGTCATTAATTGGGGTGATCCTATTTTTATACACAAGTCCTCAGAAATGAAGGTGACTTGGCTCCCTGTATCATTAATAGCAACTATTTCATGATCAAATATTATTACCTTTGTGGTGCTTTTATTGTCAGTGTATGCACTAATTTTATTGATTGGACTATTATAACTTTCATTGTTGACATACACATTACTCTTATAATTAGGATAATTACTAATTACAGCTCTATTTGCCTTCTTTTTTGGACAGCTGGCCTGTATGTGCCCGATTTCATTACAATTAAAGCATTTAATACCTTGATTTTTAACTTCAAACTGGTTATATTCATTAGGCCACTCTGTATTATCAACAATACCATTATTTCTTTCCTTATAAAAATGGTTAGTACTGGTTTGAGCACGAACGAATGGACGTTCCTGTATATTTTCTCTAGACTGCCAGTGCTTCCTGTTTTTTTCTTCATATTTATTTTCGCGAAATACCGTATTCTTTTTAAAATTATTTCTAGTTGAATCAAAGTCATCGAGTTTGTTGACCAAAATTTCCCTATTTTTTATTTTCGGAAGTTCGTCCATAAAGTGTTCTCGAATTTCTTTGGGTAATTTTCTTTTTATTTGATCTACTAGCATTAATTCTTTTAAATCTTCAAATGTTGTGACATCAAGTCCGCTCAACCATTCGGTTAGATAATTGTTTAGTTCAAAAGCAAAGTCTCTCCATGTCTGACATTGTTCTTTTTTATGGAATGAGAATTGTATTCTGAACTGTTCTGGGCTAAGTCGGTATCGTCTCAGCAAAATGCTCTTAATGTGGTCGTAATTATTCGCTAGTGTTTCCGGCTCACGTGTTATTAAGCTTACTATGTCAAGTGGAAGCAATGTAATTAAATAATTTACCCAAGTATCTTTCGATATTTCTAGACGACTAATTTGTCTCTCAAATAGTGTCAAGTAGATGCTTATGTCACTACCGTCAAACGGTTTCATATATTGTAATATATTTGGGCTTCTGCCTACTTCGTTTTCCCGTGCGTTTGTTACAGTAGCGCCATGTTGGCGAACTTCTGCTTCTATGCGCAGTTTCGCTAACTCGAATTCTTTCGCTTCCCTATCTTTTGCTAATGATTCTTCATTTTCACGGTCATTTACAATTGTGTTTAACATATTTTTAACAAAGTTTTCATCATAATCGGCGTGTTCTGTTATTAATTTACATAATTGAGCGATTTTTGGGTTAATGGGTTGTTCCAATCCCAGTTCATCTATTAAAGCGAGTAAGTCATTCTTTCGTGCTCTGGCAAGAAACGCCATGTTAGTATAATCGAAAATTGTACTCACAGTTTTTCTGTTGACTTGTTACCTCGACTTGTGACAGTCAGTGTCTATGTTTCGTTATGGTCTCCCAGTGCTTGCTGGTCCCCTCCTTAATGATGTTGACCTCTTGTATTTGACACGAAGTTTCTTGGCTTCGACGGCGGTGTTCCAATGCTTGTTGTTTCCGCTAAACAATCCTCTTCGTCGGCGCTGACTTCGCTTTTCCGACGTGGTGGTTTCGCTTTCCGATGAGACGTGGTTTCCCTTTCGGTCACTGCGCTGTTATGTCGTTTACACAGCTAGGTGATACGACGGCTTATACTCCGATCCCCGGTTCACTGCTGGGTGACTACGGTGCTGTTCGGTTTCATTTGTACTCGTATCTCGTACTTCTGGTTTGCTCTTACACGTTCTGCCGTTTGGTTCTTAACGTAACGTTCTGACGCCTACTCAGTTCGTGATGCCGAGCCCCCATGTGGGAGTAGACGATCAGAGAAGGGACACTTGTTGAGTGTAGATTCCAGCTTTAATGAATCCTTATTGCCTCTTATCTCATACTACATTAGGCACAAGCGCCTTTCTTACGTATATTCACATCGAGAATGTTCAGTGATCTGTCTCTCTCATCAGAATGAGGAATACCTCCCTCTGCCGCTAGGAGTCGCCACGAGGGGTTCTCTAGTGGTGCGCCCTCTATCTCCACATATATTATGAATATGTCGATGAAAATTTTGTGTCTTTATTATTTAATGTTGCAAAATGTTATGTTATGTATTTGGCCTGCTAACTTTACTACATCGATTTTTCTGCGGCCCGCCACAGAAGACAAAAAAAAAAAAAAAAAAAAAAAAAAATCAAGTGTCATGGTATATGCCTTTTTTTTTTACATCATTGTAATTTATCCAAAATAATATGTATTAACTATGTAGGACATAGATTACTCCACAACGTGCTCGAAGAAACTATATGAAGAAGCTTTCAGCAAGGTGGTTTTCATCAAAAATTAATACAGGAATAACTTAACTGCAGCGTTTGTACAATTTATTAAAATTGACTGAAACAAATACTCCGATAGACATCGACTCTTCCATAACGTAAACTGAACGATTTCGATCGCTATCGTCTCATAATTGATAACGACTAAAACGGAGTAATCTGTAAGTACGGTTTAAATACCTAAATTAAAAGTTAGGTGAAGTCGCATTTTCACGTTGAAACAATAGATTCATTTCTTTTTTAAACTTTGACTTATTAATAATAAAAACTATTATTTTTCAAATAAATTTAGGGGGGGGGGGGGAAAGAAGGGGGGAAAAAACAGAATCAAATATCAATTGTAATTTTTTCAAGTTGAAAAAAATTAATAGTTATTTTTTTTTCCAGTTTTCTGAAATGCTACATCGATAATAATACAATCGAAATAATACAATCGATAATAATTAAAAATACATATTTTGGTGTGTACGGCCTGGAGGAAACCTCAAAATAAATCATACGACCCGCCTCTAAAAGTTAGTGGCGAACGCTGGCTTATACTGTTAACAAAGAAAGCTTGTAGATGTAACTGTTGCTAATGAAAAATTCCATTAATGATTGTTCCTATTGACTTCAGTGATTGGTCATCGCGTCATATGATTTCTTATTGTCCTTGCTACACATTAAATTTACCAATTCAATGTCGAAAGAAAAAAAAATCTAAATTTGTGTTTATTAATTTTAAAATGAATATTAATTATTCACATCTTTTACTATTACCACACTTCATCTCCCCTCTAAGCAAATAACACCAAATTACAAACTGTAGATATCTCGACTGAAAACATCTAATATTACATCAAACTCTCACAACCATAACCTAACACATTTAAAAAGAAAGAAAGAAAAAAAAAAAAAAAACTTACAAATCTGAAATATCCCATTTAAACCACTGCAACCCGCCATCAAACAAATTCCATTATAAATTAATTGCTCATTCAAACGCATATAATTTTAGGACCCACAAATTACTGGCTAGAAATGAAAAAGAACAAGACAAATAATAATATCAGGTCAGCAACATTTTTTCTCACCTGAAAGTTTTCATTTCAAAAGCGATCCAATCTATAAGTCCTTCCAACCTAAGACTTTCGATATTACTTTCTATGTCCTTCTCAAACTCCCCCACCCTCATCCGTAATCAAGGGGCCGCCTACCTTGGGGTGGTACACGCCCCAAGGCCAAACGGTATTAATTAATCTCCACTCCCCATAGGACCCCTGAGGAAAAGTTCTTAAGACCACCTGTGAACTTTTGGTTCAATATTTTGGTAGATTATAGTGCCGCTCTGGTGGAACAATGACACAACAGCGAAAAGTTTAATTTTACAAAAAACGCATAAAAGCGAATTGATATCACTATAAACTTCGGGATGTCTAACAACATGAAACTGGTTTAACATTGTTACAAAAAGTGTTACAATTCTGAAGGGCTAAGATTCATTTATGCAATAAAGATCCGTTTTGACAGATTTTACAGTTGCCTCATTGATTCACTATAACTGTGACGTGTAGAATAATTTTCTTGCAATGACAATGGTTTGTGTGATAATAAATGATTAAATTGGAAAGTGTGATTTTACATGAAAATGTACAGTTTTTTCTGTATTTGTGCGTTTGCAGAATATGGTCTCCAAGAAGATAATTTTCAACGATGCTGTGAATTTTCAATTTATTATACAGGTCAAAAATAGCTAATTAATAATTTATCAAACACGCCAAAAACAGCGAATTTTATATCCTGATTTTATAATTTCCTGCCTAATTTGTCAGTCATGTCGATTCACTTCGTGTCTCCTGTCAAGTATCAAAATATTCGCAAGGACAAGGGCTAAAATCTGTAAAAAAATAAACTCTAAGTGCCAAACGACCATCAATCACTCTGTATTAAGCAGTTTGTATTTAAACTACTTAATAACTAGTACTGTAGGAGTAGACTTTGAATGCCCAAAGACGGCCAATCACTCTGTATTAAGAAGTTTGAACCTAAACTACTTATTAACTAATACTGTAGGAGTAGACTTTGAATGCTCAAAGACGGCCAATCACTCTGTATTAAGCAGTTTGTAACTAAACTACTTATTAGCTAATACTGTAGGAATAGACTTTGAATGTCCAAAGACGCCCAATCACTCTGTATTAAGCAGTTTGTACCTAAACTACTTATTAACTAATACTGTAGGTGTAGACTTTAAATGCCCAACGACGGCCATTCACTCTGTATTAAGCAGTTTGAACCTTAACTTTTTCTGTAGAAAATAGATGCTGAGTACCCAATGATCACACTGTCTCAAGTACTTTGAACCTAAACTTAATCTGAAGAAAATAGACACTGTGTACCCAACGACCCCCGATCACTCTGCATTAAGAAGTTTAAATCCAAAATTACGATGTAAATATACACTCCGAGAACTCAACGAATCATTAATCACTCTGTAGCTGTTTGAACCTAAAATTAATCGATCATGTTAATTTACTTAGTGTCTTCTTATGTAGCAAAATATGTGCACTGTCAAGGGCTAAATACATTATAAAATTAACGCTACATACACGGTGAACCCCCTATCAATCTATAGTAAGCAGTTTTAATATAAAATTAATATAAACACTAGCATTAATAAAGCACTGAGCAAGTTGTATTTAGTAGACACTTACTCATCAATTAACGAGAAGCGTTTAAGGTTTTGAGATTAACCAAAATAACCTTTCCCAAATCGCAATACGACCAAGGACAGTTGAAAAATAAACTCACTTGCCCATACTCCTTTCTATAGAAACCCAACACCAGCCAGAACCCTTGAAAAGCATTATTAATCGAAAGAAAACCCCATCCCGGAAGCGAATATTTATAAATAAAACTCCAAAAAGCATCTCCAACAAAGCGTCCCATTCAAAATCCATTCTGCTACATTTCACCCAAGGGAAGCAAACATAATTTGAAATAATGAAGATCCAGCCTTCGCCGCAACTTAAGTTGCGTCCTATTTATAGGCGAACCTGTCCATTACCAAAACCCATATATCTTTCGGCAGAAGCATAATGCTTGGCTTTGTTCTTTGCTGTTCGGAACCACAAGACTTGCATTGTGGATACGGTTACGGCGAAACTGCGCTCCATGCTGACTTCGGTGCACATGGCCTGCCTCCAGATTTAATTCGGGGTTTTGTTTCTGGTGTTATCTTTAATATGTGGCAATGGTTTGTTTGTCTTCTTTTTTGAAGAAGATTAAAGCACTTGAGTGGATTGTATCGGGTTGAGGTTGGATTTTAGAACTCCCGGTTGTAATCTTGGTTTAAGTTGCTTTCTGAATTTAGGCATGTTCTAAAAAAAGTATTGAGCATAAAACCTTTTAAAGAGGATAATTTATGCATTCTTATAAATATTAGCAATATACATTTAATAACTATATTTTTAATACCTTTTTTACTCCAGCAATATGCCAAATCTAAATTTGTCTTTCTCTCCTTTTAAACTCTTCTAAATAAAGAGTCTTCTACCCATTCTTAACATAAAATGCTGGAATTTTGTCCGGCACTTTATGTTGTGTCTATTGGTCTCTAGCTACTATTTCTTGATAGTGCATAATTGATTATCGACTTGAAGCTGAAGAATATCATCATAAAGATCTTGTATGAGAAAGATCTGTAAGAATATCACCATAAAGATCTGTATGAGCAACTCCCCCCAGTCTTAGTATTGTAACCATGGACAACCTATTAGATAATATTATAGGAAAATTGTTCAATTGACTTCATCTGTTTGCAATTCAAAAACCACTTATAAGAAATCCAGAAGTAGTAGTAAGAGATGAGTGGTTGTGACCATTACTATAGATAAAGGCAGAATGCTTGCTTTGAATGACCACAACCACTGAATGCCCTAGTATCACTGATTTTTAACTGTAATATCTGAATAACTCATAAGTGGTTTATGGCCTGTATGCAAATGAAGGTAATTGAATTACTGCCATTATGTTCCCCTATCATGCCTAGTAAGAGGTTGTATGATATCGCAGACGCATACTAGTGTAGAGGGGGATTGCTATGCTAAAGATTTCTATGATGATTGTTAAGACTTCTTTGCGGCGTTGCTAGAAGTAGAATTTTTTTTTTATACTACGCAGTTGTTTTTCCCACACCTATATTTCGACATAGTGCCTATTTTTAGTACTTTTTGAAGTGCAGGAAGTCTTAGATTTTTTAAGTATTAGTGATATTTCAATAGGTAAAAATATGATTAAATATACTATGTCCAAAATGCCCTTGTGAAAAATTACCTACCTATTAAAATTTTAAATCCGAGGTCTGGCAACACTGCTACTTCGACTTCAAGTTGACAACTAAACATACTCAATCCAGAAGTTACAATTAGATATCACTGCTTAGCATGCAAGAGGTCGAGCCTTGTCAACATTCTGTTGTATTTATTTTCAAAGCATAAGTAAAAATGCTGAAGATCATGACAGAATGCTTCAAATGGATGGTCAGAATGTTTGACATAAATTATCCAGGTTTCCCTTTAAAAGGCCTAACGTAAGGCATTCTACCCCTCACACACCTAATAATATTCTAACGCAGAATGAGGAACTTTCAAGTTTTTTTGGTTTTATTTTTAAATAAAAGTGGAGTCAAAATCATGAAAAACAATACCATTCTTTCAAAAATTTGAGCTCGGATAAATAGTTAAAAAAATATTTAGTTTTTAACTTTGCGATTTGGCGGGAAAAAGGTACTTTTGCGTGTGACGTCAACTCGCAGGTGATGAACCAGTCTAAAAACTGTTTTAGACCTGGTTCCTCCTCTGATTTTCGACGGAATCTACGCATAAAAACGTCACGGGTTTTTTTTTTATGCGTTTTTGGTCACGTGACTTTTGATTTGATTTCAAACCTGATTTTTGATTAATTGAAAGCATAAAGATAAAAAATAATTGCACTGCTCAGATATATTCGTTGGATAACACTAGAAAATACTAAAAAATATTTATTTTCCTCACTTGTGCAAGTTCCTCATTGCCCTCGTGCAGTTCTTGCGCCAATAAATATTCAAAGAACTTAAGGAGAAGTAAAAGCTCGTTTCCAGACTTACTCAATTCATGAAAACGATCATGCTATGCTTAGATTTATAGTTTCCAAGATTAGGTTTGTCAACAAGTTTATTTACCAACCCTATGTAATATCGAAGTCTAAGTCTAAAACCTTGTAGATAATAATTTAAATGTGTAATATAACTGTTGTCTACGTATCTATCGCTATGTATCTTGATCACTCTGTTATAGAATTAAAGATTTTGCTGACAGGGTAACCTCAAATTAATTATTTCTTTACACAGTTATTATATACTTCTACTCATCAACATTTATATTCCTTTAGATTTATTGAGTGGAAACATCACTTAGTACTTCGCAAACGTCACATCTAATGCGCAAAATAGATTGCGAGTTAAGAATATATTAGAGATGCTGGCGATCAAAACCGGACGTGTTCCCTAATTACTAGTTTCTAAAAGGAGATGTGAAAATAGTGCATAAGTATTGCATTTTGAATAGATTTTTTGAGGGGTTTCGAACCGCTTTTAATTGAAAATATTTTGGAGGTTAATGAAAGCGAAGTTGAGGGGGCCGAAAAAAAAATTATGTTGTTTGAACAAGCCTACATCTATTCACCGGCCTCTCAATTGCAAACACAGCCGTTAATTCCTTTTCTTAAAAGCCAGTTTTGTTGAATGTTTCAACTGTAACCGTTCCAAATGATTTGAAAAGGATTTAGTCTTGGTAACTTCTACTTTCATCTTGTAGTTCTTTTCTTTTTCAAAAACAGTTTGTTAATGAAACAAGTTTCTGATCGTTACTTTCTTTAGTTAAGAGTATTAAGAGTATATTAATACTGCGCATAAGGAACCGCAACAAGTTTAACCACATAGTTTAATAGCTGAAATAGCAATATTATATCTACAGGGTATCCAATGAAGGACTTCCTGATTTTAAAATTAAATTACTCAAAAACAAAGATCGATAGAAGAATGAAACAAACAAACAAAAATCTAGTTATTTTTAAAGCTGTAAAAATCGGAAACAGAAGTTTCGAAATTCATTACAAATTTTGCCAAAAGGTGACACTGTAGTTTCAAAATTCTTGAAATATGTTATAAATTTGTTCCTTGCAATCATTTGTTACAATCACGCTAACTTCCTTTCACGTTTACATAGTGGAACGATCCGAAGACTAATCGTTCTGAGCTCCAAAGCACACTTTATTCATAAGAAATACAGTGTACAGCGCCACTTGTTGACAACATGTGTAACTAATTTTTAAAAAAAGATTATAAGATTTTTATAGCTTTTAAAATAACTATACTTTTTGTTTCATTATTCTATAAATTTTTGTTGAGTTATTTAATTTTAAAATCAATGAGTCTTTCTCTGGACAATCTGTATCTTCAACTTACTCGGAAGTCCAACAGTAATATTATTTATAATAAGCAATTCCCATTTCATTACACTTTACATTATGCTTTCAAAACTAAAGGTTGGTAGCTAACAATTTTTATTTAAACACCTAAAGTAAGAATTTCATAGAACAACCCACAAAATATTTCTTGGGAAAAAGATTAAAATTTCAGTAAACAACTTCAACGTTCAGATGCATCCGAAATATACAAAATATCCTATTTCACTTTTCGCTTCGCAAGAATTCAGATTTATATCGAAAATCTGCAGCATTCGGGGATTTCTTCGTCCTATTTAAAATTGCAGATATTGAATAGAATTCCTTCTTATAACAGTTCAAAAAACGTCCACACCAATTCCCAGAGCAATATATTTCGTCCTGTCTTCCTTAGCTATGAGGAATTGAGACTTGTCCACCAGTCGTGGAATTTTCCAGAATCTCCCCCCACATTTTTGTTTATATTTTGTTCCAGTCTCTGCCTCGGAAAAGTATTGACAAGGGGCTTCTTTTGCGCTGGACTTTTGAAAGATAGTATTCCCCCTACTCCCTGAGTTCCTTTGCATAAGGTGCGACGTTTTTGACAGGTGGGACTTTTCTGTTCGGTCAATAAGTGAAAAATTGGATTTTTTCGGAACGTCCTCTTCTTTTTTTCTTTTTCCTTTTTTTGGGGTGACGTCCAGTGAAATAAATAAGTTCTGTTTCGCTCTTTTTCTCGTTCTATGGAAATGACTTTATTCTTTGTTGAAAAGTGTTTTCGGAAGTAGGATGGATAAGGATTTTACTGTATGTGTTTTGCTACAATTTAAACAATGGTTCTGTAGCAAACATGCGTCGTCAATTACGCATTCTGAAATCATTGTCAATCAACACTCGGAAATTAAAACTATTGCTTTTTTGTAACTTAATCTTGTCCAATAAGTTCATGGTTTAATTTAGAAAATTGTTAAATTAAAAGTGCATTGTTAAATTGAAGACTATTGTTAATTTAAAAGTCATACTTTAAAGAACATTGTTCATTATCAAGACAATAATCTTAAACAAAGATCTTGCCTAACTGCTCTCATCTGCTTCAATTAATTTTTTGAATTAGTCTGGTCAATCTTCAGCAACAATTTTCAAATTTATTTCTGAAATGGTTCTTACATCTTCAAAGCTGAGTTTCACTCATTGCTTTCCTTCGACATCTGAACATCTGTACATCTTCAATTCAGTTGCCCAAGTTGATTATGGCTTTGCAGAAGAACATTGTTCAATTTTATACTAATTGTTTAAACGCTGGTGTCTTTGCATAAATGCGATGTGTTTTTTCAAAATATGAAGAAACAGATATGCTGGGATGGACTCCTTGATATTTTTTTTTTACCTACTGTGGAAATAATTTTATGCTATAAAAATATTTAAAAATGTAGATTCAGTTACGCTCGAGATATAAATACAACCTGATAAAGCTATGCATAGTGCTCTTATGCAAATTAATATTTACTGATTTTTAAAACTATTATTCAAACTAAAGATCATTGTTTAGTCTTTAGAGTATTATTCAAAATCACTGATCAAGGTTAAAGCAAATTTTAAATTATTATGTTCAAGAACGCCAAAACGGTTTATATATATATATATATATATATATATATATATATATATATATATATATATATATATATATATATATATATATATATATATATATATATATATATATATATATATATATATATATATATATATATATATATATATATATATATATATATATATATATATATATATATATATATATATATATATATATATATATATATATATATATATATACACATACACATACATATGTATATGTATATATATATATATATATATATATATATATATATATATATATATATATATATATATATATATATATATATATATATATATATATATATGTAATAGAAATCCTTTTTTAGAACCGACAGTTAAATTAATTCCTCTTTCCAAAGCACAAAACTCTTTAATCAATTCAATCAACAACTTATTTAGGATAACTTCCCACGCCAATTTAATGTGTGAGATCTTTGGTGAGTCAGCATTCTTGTTTTGTATCCCATAATTAGTATTCCGTTCTGGCGCCAACATACTTGCCTTCTCACTACAATGTTTATAAATTACATTTGATGAATCAGTGATTCCCACGATTTTTAACGAAGCTGTTCTCTGGTCGACATTACTATGTAGGACATTCTATTCCCAGTCAGTATGTTGTAAAGACGTAACTTTAACGCTCTCTCTCTCCGGGTTTAACTTTGATTTATGGTTTATATCTTAATAAATGTTTTATATTGTTAAAAATGGATTCTTCACTATAGTTCCACGACCACGCTGCAATAACCTTAATTAAAAAGGATTAATATATTACATATATATATATATATATATATATATATATATATATATATGTGTGGAGATAGGGGGCGCACCACTAGAGAACCCCTCGTGGTGACTCCTAGCGGCAGAGGGAGATATTCCTCATTCTGATGAGAGAGACAGATCACTGAACATTCTCGATGTGAATATACGTAAGAAAGGCGCTTGTGCCTAATGTAGTATGAGATAAGAGGCAATAAGGATTCATTAAAGCTGGATTCTACACTCAGCAAGTGTCCCTTCTCTGATCGTCTACTCCCACATGGGGGCTCGGCATCACGAACTGAGTAGGCGTCAGAACGTTACGTTAAGAACCAAACGAAGACCACACAAATGAGTTAATAATTGGAATGGACGTTATAGGAAAATTCGAAAACCCATCCTTTTACAGACAGCTCCGAGAGGATCCACATGTTTTTTATTTACAAGTTATCAGGCGCCAGTCTGGCGAGGCCAAAGGAGAAAATGAAGGCGAAGCGCTCCGCAAGATGTCAATCAAATCTATTTTGACAGTTGAGAAGAAGATCGACGGCCGCGGCAGCCAATCAGGAAGCAGAGCAGAGGAGAAATTTGTAGCTCCGCCTTCCGAATGCAGAAGCGCTAGTCATCTTACTGGTGTGACCCGAGAAAGATTAGACCTTGGCGGCGAAAAGAAGAGAGAATATTCCGTAGCAGATGCAAAATTATTTGGCGAAAAGCGTAGGATTGCGGCATGTTTACTTGCAGAGCGTACGCGTTTTAAAGAAAACTTTCCTGAAGTAGCGGAGAATGCCGTACTAAGAGGAGATGAAGAATTCAAAAGAGAGATGGAAGAACTTTATTGCAAACTGAACGAAGCTCAAAGTAAAATAAAAGAATGTGAAGATGAAATCTTACAGTTGCATACAGAAGGTGCTACTTTCAAAGTACAGTATTCTAAACTGGAAGTTAAGAATGATGCAATACAAGCTAAACTTGAAGAAATAGAATCGGAAAACTTAAAGGAACTGGCAGAAACCACTGAAATTCTTGAAAAATACAGAGAAGATATTGCAGGTTGTGAAATGAAAATTGGATCAGCTAAAGAAGAAATTATCCATCTTAAAAATGAATTGAAAATAGCCAAGTTACTACAAGAACAGTTAGATCAACGATGCCAAACTCGTGGAAAATGTGAGTTGAGTGCCACTAATAAAGTCTTGCAACCCTCAGTCTTAAGTTTAGAAGAAGGAGTAAACTTAAAAAGACAGCTAAAGGAGAAAAATCACAGCATTGAAGTGAAGAGAGAGTTATGTTCCAGACAAAAAGAAGTAAAAGAAATGGATGTGAAGATAACTAAACAAGTTAGAGCAATGAAGGAAGATTCTGTTCTCGTTGAACATATTCAGCATGGAAAGAAACTTCAAAATGCAGAAATTTCAAAGATTAAAATGAACCTTCAACAAGATGAAACCAAAAAAGAAGGACAGAAGGATGTCAAGGAAAAACATAAAAAGAAGAGATCATTATCAGATGCAAATAAGAAGACTGAAGAAACCTCAATGAATAAGGAGAGCCTCAAACAGTTTAAGAAAAGACGCAAAAAACCCAGAACATTTAAAGTTTACACTCAGCGAGCAAAATTTTTTGGCCATTACAAAGAGACACCAATCAAAAACAATCATAGATGTGACAATCATAGTATCTGTGCATATTGCTTTCCTTGTGTTTTTCTATTTCAGATAACTTCAGACATAAACTATGAGGACATAGTTCGCCAAGATGACCGAGTGTGGAGATAGGGGCGCACCACTAGAGAACCCCTCGTGGCGACTCCTAGCGGCAGAGGGAGATATTCCTCATTCTGATGAGAGAGACAGATCACTGAACATTCTCGATGTGAATATACGTAAGAAAGGCGCTTGTGCCTAATGTAGTATGAGATAAGAGGCAATAAGGATTCATTAAAGCTGGATTCTACACTCAGCAAGTGTCCCTTCTCTGATCGTCTACTCCCACATATATATATATATATATATATATATATATATATATATATATATATATATATATATATATATATATATATATATATATATATATATATATATATATATATATATATATATATATATATATATATATATATATATATATATATATATATATATATATATATATATATATATATATATATATATATATATATTAGTTTAAATTTTTTGACATTTATATTGAATGCAAAACTTCAATTCACCGCAACTTTTTATCTAGTACTAAAAAGTATTGCAGCAGTTCCAGACGACTATTAAATAATTGCTGATAGAAATAGCAATCAACACCTTTGAAAATTGTTTAATTCTAATAAATAATATTATTATTGTTTCATTATTTAAGTTTAACATATTTTTTTTTTTTTACTTTATTTAAAATACCATTAAAATATACATAACCGGCTTTTAGATAATTCATAAAGTTAAGAAACTGTGTGTATTAATTTTTGAAGTCCGAGAACAATGATTAGTCATTATTATGTGATTAGTGAAGTTCAATCAATTTATTTCCCTTTATTGAAAGTAAAGCCCATCAGACAGTAATGCAGGACTATTGGTTGGGCTTTAACAATTGTAAAATACAATTTCTTTGATTCATACTAAAAGTATAGAGGCTATTGATAAGTTGTAAGCTCGGCTGTGTCAACCACCATGACTTAAAAACCATGTGATGAGGAATATCGTGTGACCTTTAATCCTTAAATGCATTTTGTTGCCAATTGTCTACATTCCTTAAATGCATAGCGATATAAATCTGCATCGTATGTTTAAAACCTCATATCTCTTTATGTAGCAACCTTTGCATAGTGTTTTTTTTTTTTTTTTTTTCCTTTTTTCTTTTTTTTTCCTTGTTTTTTTTTTAGAATCTTTGACAGTTCATTTCTTTATATGTGACAATTTTTATTGTTGGAAGTGCTGTTGGCTGAGTACAGTTTCATTTCGGCTTGTGTTACGAATTACCATAATTTGTATAAAAAGAAATAAAAAAACTCAGGGAAAATTGTTTTCGGATAGAAACAGGGTAAGAGTAAAGAAAAATATTTATATTTTAGCATATACTAATAAATTTATGCAAGAAAAATCTTGCTTTTTTGTGATGTAAAAATACATCAATATACAAAATTCTTATGAGTTTTTTTTTTTGTTATTATTTATTTATTATTTTTTTCTCATTACCTACACCCGTTTTATGGTTGATTTCAAATTTTATTCATTAAAAATAAAAATCATGCATTTAAAGGTTAAATATGCACCAGCTAACGAGCAAGAGATCTTACTACTCATTTGCTTTTAACCAACTCTGTTATGTTTCAGTCGATTGGCTGCAATATAAAACTCAATTTGTCCTGTGACAATGCATAACAGCACAGCCAGGCAATCAAACGCATTGGGTTAAACAGCATGATATCATAACCACGTGATAGCTAGTGCCACGTGATAGCTAACCCCTAAATGTGCGTGAGCCAATGAAAATGAATCAACCGACTATTTGTTGGATTTATGTCAATTGGTTGTGTAGCTCAAAATCAAGTTATCACGAGACAATTATCATCAGCGCCTCCAAGCGTTGAATTTACTCCTAATGGGTTTTAAAAGGATTTATGTAAACTATTCAATTTGGCTTCAGAAAAGATTAGTCCTTAGGTGGAAAAGTATTTTACGGAGGGATTTTGTGCGCGATTTTCCGCATCTGTTAAATCTCAAGAAAAATGAAATACACAAAAAAACATGAAAATACATCAATTGTTGTTTAAGATAAGTTATAGAACCAATGTAGGTGAAAAAATCTTTTAAAAAGGACCCCTTTCTTTTCTATATACTAATACGACGAATTTAGAGATAAAAATAAAAGGGAATTGGAAAAGAATTGTCCTTAGTTTGTCTTGCTTTTGATCTAATGGATATTTCATTCGTAGACAACTCCAGTGCTGAAAATGTTAAGAGCCTGGCGCTAATGGTTTTTATATTGAGCTTAAAATAGTACCCGCCCCAGTGATTGTAATTCAATAACATTCTCAGGAAACACCTTTGGAGGAAATGGTTTAAGAATTTTGTGGATGTGTGTGCTGCCTTAACTATTTTCTAACTATATTCAAACGCCGCGCACTCCAAAAATAACCCAAGAAAAAGATCTGTAACACGGAAGTCATAATAGCTTAGTTTTGTTATATTTTCATGGTGAAAACTTCCCGAGGTGGTTTTTTTTTTTTTTTTTTTTTTTTTTTTTTTTTTTTTAAGAACTCTGTTGTTAAAAAATGTCGACTGCAAAAATCTTTGATGTATTTTATTTATATGGATTTCATTCAGTTTCAGTAAAAACTTTAAACAATGAAAAAAGTATATGTTATTTTTCTTTGTGAAAAAAAAAAAAAAAAAAAAAAATTGTTACAAAAGCTGTTATACCAGTCTTCTCTTTACCGAAAAATTTTGTATAGGTTATTTCTCTGTGCAGAAAAAAAGTTGTTATACATTGTTCTCTTTTAAATAAAAGTTAAACGGGACTTCTATTTACAAAAAAAAAAAAAAAAAAAAAAAAAAAAAAAAAAAAAATAAATAAAAAAGATATTATGCCTTATTGCTCTTTACAAAAAATAGGACAAGAACCATGTACAATACGAATATTTTTATTAAACACAAATTAAACTTCATTGAAAATCTATTTTGACTCAAGTTATTTTGAAAGACAGTTATTTGTTCTAAATACGTTACATTTCAAATCCATTTCCAATTTATATGTTTTTTATAAAAGATATGATTCATAAAATATAAACAAATTCTCGTCAGCAGTATATGAGATATATTATAAATCATAGCTAACCCCTTGTAACAATACGTCATATTCTTCGTATCCTTGTTATAACTAGATTTATGAATATGAATTGCACATTTTAATTTTGATCATTATTTAGTGATAATTTAATCTTTTAAACCATTAATAACTTTCCTAAATTTATTTCCTTTTCATTCATATTCTATCCTGAGGATTAATTCATTATGAAGATTAATGATTATTCATTATTCAATATAACTAATTATTTAAATTAACTAAAATTAATAACTGATTATTTAAATTACCTAAAATTAATAACTGATTATTTAAATTACCTAAAAAAATAATTTTTAATTTAAGTGGGTTTACATTTCGAAAACTATATTTTCAAACATGCAAAATTTCGGTTATCATTACTTGAGATATTTTTTGTTATTTCTTTGAAAAATAATCGCTGAAAATGTAATTTACATCCAAACAGTGTCATAAAGTGTCTGAAAGAGGTAAACATGACATTCTTACATAACAATCATTTTTAACAATTTCACTTTTCTCTTGAACAATTCCGCAACAAAGAAAAATTATAATTATCTTCAAACACAAAATTAGCGCCAACACGGTTTGTTTTTTAACCATTACCCTACCTCCATAATTTTATTTTATATGACATTCCTTCTTTCCTTTTAAGGTTTCAGCTCATTTCAAATCTTTTATCACTTACGAAATGACAGAGTTTGCAAAAACGAAAGGCAAAAATAGCCTTTCTTGATTATTTTCAAATATTTACTCAAACTCACAAACGGTATTCGTCACTTTCACTAAAATAAAGACTAACAATAGCGATTCCAAAACGCCCACTTGAGATTTTAATATATTCCCTAACAACAACTACCAGCCACGCCTTAATCTATAAATCCCAAATAATATCGGAATATTCAACCACAGCACCTCCTCGTCACACAACATTTTACCTTCACAATATTCAGTTCAGCTAACTTAATCAATAGCGGAAACCAAGGCAGCCTTTTTGTAACTCGCAAACATAGCTGATGCCACCGGAATAACGGAATATTGCACAAAAAATATAACCACCTTCGAATTTAAGTCGAGTAGGCTTCATATTTAATGCAGGCGTTTTCCAGACATGATTCCTTGGGTAGTGCACGCTTTATGTTTGTTGAGACTTATACCAGATGCACAAGCTGTTATGAATATTTATAAAACAATCTTTTTTTACTCTTTAATATTTAAAAAGGTGCACTGGGGTAACCAGGCTTGGTTTCGTGTTAGGGTATGTATAATTACTGGGGCGCACGGAATAAAGGGTATGTATTTGTATGTATGTTTAAGAGGTTTTGGTGTGGATTGTACTTCAATCGATTGAATGGTTTGGTTTTTTAAATAAGAATGAAGCTGAAATTGAAATGAGGTTTGTATGTAGTGAAGATATTCGGTTTGCGGTACTCGTAAAAAATAAATTATTTTGGATTACTATTTGGATTATTCTTACTATTTGAAATGGATGTTTTGTTTTCAATAATTCTTCTTAAATTCTTAAAATTTTCGAGATTAAAAGGTTAAATTAAGTTGAAATTTTAAATTTTCTTCAATAATATTAGATACAACTTTGATTATCGACTTTATTATAAAACAAATTTAAAGTGCATTGTTCTGCAACTATTATTGCTAATTTGTTATTCAACATTGTTGAGTAATATATTTGAGCGCTTAAAAATTTTCAACTATTTTCGATTGCCCAATTTGGCAAAATAAATGGAATTTCTCGTGTAATACTTAAGACTATTATTATTTAAATTTTAAAATAAATTTTATTTTACAACAGAAGATTAGGTTTACTTAAACAAGTTCTTTGACTCTGTTTCATCAACAATTTTGAATATTAAATAGAATGTTACTAGATACTTCTAACTATGCTTATAGTCACTTTAATTCAACCTTATTAAGTAACACATTTTAGCACGCTTAATTTTTTTTTTTTTTCAACTATGTACTAATAAACATGTTTGCAAATTTAATGCAATTTCACAAATTATTCTTCAAAGTTTAGCGCCGATTTTTATTCAACTGTATTTAAGAGATTAAGTTCCCTTGAAAAATTTTGTAAATTAATAACTACAATTTCGAAAATTATTCTTTAATTATTGTTTACTTCCACTATGCTAATTAAATTTCAAAACATAACAGGGTTTTGAGAAGGGTGGTTGTTAGAAGGGTGGCTCGATAGGATTTATGGAATTTACTCTTTAAAAATTACTTTTTTAAAAATAGAGGTTGACATTTTTAAATTCTGGTGATCAAGTACACAATTAAGGATAATTTAGTAATTATGCTTAAATTTTCAAAACTTTGCGCATAATATAAGTTACTTTCTGTATACCAAGTAAATGACACACAATTATTGCCCCCATAAGTATTGCATTACAACCACATTTTAAAAACTAATTAAAAAACTCATTTAAAATAATTCTGGCTTCGATGTGGAAAATTTCAGATCGCATATTAATAAAGTTCGAAATTCTTTACGTCAAGCTAAGAAATACCCTAATGCAACGGAATAAATTTGAAACTTTATTTTTTTTTTTAATTCAGAGAGAAATTTATGCTGGTTTAATTAAAAATGTTTCACAATTACGTACCAAAAAAATAATCTAGCTTTAAAAAAATGGAATTTCGCATCTTATTTATCTATTATGTCCATTGCCATCGATTCATCAACTGTGTTTCATCAAAGAATCTAGAATAATAATTAAAATTTCAAAAGTTTACTTTGTTTATTGTCATTTTAAACAGTTTTTCGTAAAAGAAAAAATTGCGAATTATACTTCTAGGGCAAAGATGTCAAAATGTATAAAGCATTGCTACCCCCTCTCATTTTTCTTTTTTTTTCACAAGACTGTAAAATTGTACTTTTTTAAACTCAAACTTTTCGTTTTGAACTATTATTTTTCGTGTATCCCAAATTAATGTAACTATTTGTTCATCCTTCCCCTTCAAAATTCAAATTAATTTTGAAGTTGAACCTAGCATCTTCAGATTACTCAATTTATGAAAAATAAATGATAAATTTGCAAAATAAATATACTTACAACACATTTTTGTTCAAGAAGCATTTCCCAATTTGAGGATCGCAAGCAGATGTCCGGCGAATCTCGAAAAAATAATAGTGGTGCTTCATTTTCGTTTCATACGCTTAAGTTAAATTTCCTTTTTAAATTCCAAAACAAATTAAATAGTAGAGCAGCCAAAAAATAGCCGAAAACTGCATTTCGTTAAACAAGTCTGTAATTTTGCACATTGATAGATAATGTCATTCTAATCATGTTAAGAAGTGGGGCCACTGGGATTTCACTTCCGGTCGAGGTTTTATATAGTTAGGCATAAAATATGTGTGTGTTTTTTTTTTTTTTTTTTTTTTTTTTAAATAAAAAGCATAATTTGTAGGTCATGGCCAAAAACATGAATTCGATTAACACATATAATATGTTAAATAGTTCGGCTTGTATTAAAGAATTAAAAAAAAAAAAAAAATTCAACTGGAAGTCCTTGATATTTCGACTCCATACAACATGAACTACATATATAAAACATATTCCATTTATAAAAAGGGTTGATTTCGAAAATCTAAATAAAATATTATAGTATATTAAATATATACCAAAATTAGAAAGCAAGTTACGACCGGAAGTTCTTAAAATATCTATATCCGTATAGCTTCTGCAAATCCCTTAATACAGTGAACTCAAATTCGTATTGCGTTTTCAAAATCTGATGCTGTTAGTTACATCTGTGCGTTTCAAATTCAAATTATTTTTCATTCTATTAATTATCTTAGATTTGTTTATTTTTTTTAAAAGGAATATTTCTATTTACGTCCTAATTCCAAAGAACAATTTGAAAATTTCTGAATTTCCATTGAAAACGTCAAAATCAATTTTGATATTAAAAGTCTTGAAGAATGACGTTGATTGGTTTTCAAAGCTATTTATTCTATCTATAAACAGAGATTTGAATCTTGATCAGTTTTTTCCTTCGAGAACAATCTATTTCACTTAATGTAGTATTAAGAACCGGAGAAAAATCAAACCTCGTGTCATGCTTAACCAAGCTAATGGAAGATGGTGAAAGTGGGACTGAAGAATTTTAAAATGATGATTATGGGGACCTTGATGTTAACGAGGAGACAAATGAATCCCACGAATGTGTAGATCATGAAGTAACTCAAAAAGTTTCTAATGCACAAAAAGAAGATGTAGTGTACACAGCAATTATATACGATGAACCTGCTCTTGGGCAGCTTTTAGACCCTAAAGCAAAAACTGCATTCCCCTAGATTTGCTTGTCATTCAAAAGCTATATATGTCATGGAGATGTGGGCTGAAGCCTGAATATCAACGAAATTAAAACTTGAGGGTTCTAAAATAGAAAAATTATTTCGTGACTGGGCACACTTGAAGAATTTAAGTAGTTGGTGTGTTCGATCTCATTGGTTTAGTTTTTAAATAACATTCAACTTTCAAAAAATGAATTTATATGCTTATTCTCCTAAGCAAACGTTATAAATTAATATTGAAAAATAATGTTTCTCGTTGGTTTATTTTCTAATTAAAATCAATTCTTTCAATTATCTAGCTTATATGTGAAAATAAATTTATTATTGAATAATTTCAAGAAACTTATTCTAAAAGGAAGCCTTCTAAGAAATAAGCAAACTGTAACCCAATCTAAAGTTTTGTGTCATTGTAAATTTATCGTTTGTATGAATCATGGATTAATCCTTAAGTCGTTTCCAAAGAAATTTAAAACAAAAAGCCTAAACATTTTCATTTAAGAAAATCTATTTCATTCTTGAAACCTTTAATATTATTTTTTTTCCACTAATCGGCCTTTGTTTCAACTTATGTTTCCTGAATATGAGATGGGTAAAGTAAAGTTGACATTCAGCGCTATCTAGTGGTTCGGAAGACGGATGTCAATTTCGGGTTTTTAAGGGATTGCAGCAGCCATATAAGTGAATAGTGAAGACACCACATTTTTTATTGTAGTATATTATACATAAAATTGTAATTGTCTAGGATTTGGTCATATGTGTCAAATTTTCAGTCTTTATCTAGTACAGCATATGTATCATGTAGTAGATAGCAATGTGCTACGCTCTGGAAAGAAAATGAAGCATCATTTTTTTGCTGATGTTATAATAATATTAAAAAGTTTGTCTGTGTGTGAAATTATCAGTACTATCATTATCATATCAATATTTTATATCTAGACAATATCGCTTTTAAAATATTTCATGGATTTTTGGAGAACTACGAACTGCATATTTAATTGCAGCTAATTTCTAAATTTAATGCAAAAAAAGGAAACCACTTTCCAAAACAACGCAAAGACACAAGAAATCAATATAAAGCTATCTTCCAAGGACAATCACAACCCCTCCCCATATATATCTCAACCCCTTACTTCTCACCCTCCCGCCTAAAAGGACCCGTTCACACGGAAAATAGCTTTTGACGCGGCTTAACTTTCACCTCCACTGGTTTCCGCCCCTTCGAAATCGTAAATAGGGAAATACCAACAGCAAATTTCCACTCAACGAAGGACGATTCCATTCGTGATAAGAGGGGATTAGGCAATATTGAGTTTTAATCCAATCTTGTCATGTGGAAAAGGAAGTTTATAGGATAGTTGAGAATCCTACGTAGAAAATGTTTGTTTAAGGTATAAGGTCTAGGAAGGCCTAGAGTACTGGGAGTTATAAATGCATTTGTTAAGGTAAATTTTACTTTGAAGTTATGTTGTTATACTAGAAGTAATAAAACTGCTTGGGCAACTAATGCCCAAGTGATGCATCAACGGAGCACTACATCAAAAACATCAACACAGAACAGATGCACATCAACATTAAAATACAGCAAAAACAATTTCGAATTACAAGTACAATATATTTTGTGCTGTACATTGAATCGATGCTGTGTTCAGCAACGCCTTTTTCAAATACGCCAAGCAGGGTCAAGGAGATGCACCCCCTTGGCTTTCGAAAATTTAGAAATAAAGTTGAGAACTGTTGTACAGTTACAGACAGATTAAGTGTAATATGTGTTTTTAAACTATTCATTTGAACAGAAAAGTAATGCATAACTATTAATTAACATTCCAGAAGGAAATCCAATTATCAATTAAAGTTTGAACACCAGATTTCCGGCTTACAACCATCTGTATGCAATTTGTACACCCCCTGTAATAAATAATCATGTCAGCACCCATGCTGAAATATTTACTATTATTTACCGTCTTATGAAACACCAAACCGTATATAGCAAAACCAAATAATATGACTGTTATACAAGTACCGTAAAATGGGGTGAATAGGAACAGCGGGGTGAATCGGAACGGAACTTCGTGAAATTACAAAGAAATTTTAATTTTACACAAATAAAGTAATTTTAGTAATTATATATATTTTTTTTTATTTGGCTAACATGTTTAGAATCTTGGAACATATGTTTCCCAGTGTTTTCAACATTGTGCTTTAAAAAAAAAAAAAAAAAAAAAACCCTGTAACAGCATGCATACAATCCAATGAATTTTACCCTCTCCAAAACTTATCCCGTGATTACTAACATGTATCTGTTATAGACTTAACTAATATATTTTTAGATAAGTATAAACATCCACAACAGCACGCCATATTTAATTTAACTTGGTATTTAAAACTTTTTATTTTGCGAGTTTTTATGTTTTGCCTCGTCTCGATTCTGAGATTTGCGGGGTGAATCAGAACACTTGAAAAGTGATATTAAAAAGCAGTTTTTGGCAAGATTAGGTTCCACACAAGATTTTTACGACTGAAGAAGAGTCTAATTACTCCTTTCAAGACAGTAATCAAGATTGCAGGCTTGAATAAATGTCAGAAGAGAAGCCTAGTTTCCGCATGGCAGAAAACCCAATTTCTCCAGTGTTTTTTTTTTTCTTCTCTAAATGACTTTGTTATCTTTAGGTTATAGAGGAAATGTATGACGACTCTATCTGAGCAAAGTTTTACACCCACAAGATTATTGCTATATAAGTGTGTTTTTCAAAAAGCGTCCATGAATGAAGAGATTTGCTGAAACAAATGAGGATGCTTTTCTCCTTTATCAAGATATTTTAAGGAATTTACAGTCATATGGCACGCAAACATAGAATAGATTTAAAATATTATCAGTTTTAAAGACTACTTAGATGAATTAGGAGAAGAGTTGATACACATTCAAACATATGATTTTTTTCGGCACTAATTGAGAAAAAAAAAAAAGAAGAAAAAATTCCGTCATATTAAATGATTTTTTTTATGAAAATTTTGTATTCCTATTTACCACAATGCATTATTACTTGTTTTTTGTTACCCTATAATCGCTTAAATAAGATCAGAGATAAATTGTTACTAGTGTTTCGATTCACACCTTTTTGCGGGGTGAATCGGAATTTCTTACAACTCGCGAACTGTCTTTTGAATTTTATTGTTGGTAGCCTACCTGGCTATACGACGGTATAATTAAATTTTTTAAGTGTTTCGAGAAACGTTAAAGGATAAATAACAAACGAGTCTTGTCTGAGGTATATTCAAAACATTCATGTACATACGATGCATTATCCTACTAATCTGTAGCTATTCTTCAACTTTCTAATTGCCAATTTGTATGCATCTTTTATATAGGTTATTTCAAAAAGAATCACCCGTTTTGAAATGTCTATATTATGAAAAATATTGAACATAGAGACTTAAGTTTGACTTTAAATTACATGAGTAATCATAAAGTTTTATTCATAACTAAATTACAGGTGCTCAATATGTCAACCTGTAGATGCACTGCATATCTGTGCACCAGGTGATTTCCATTTGGACAGTCAACCCGTGTCTTGGAAATGTTTAGACCACCGCCTAATGCTTTGAGTTGTAGGAAATCAACACCAGGGAATAGTCGACCAGATTCGCGCTGAACAGTTACTTAAGGCTCACACTTCGTGACAAGTGGAACACGAAACGATATCTGTTGTGCATCCGCTATTGGAAAGGAAAAGCGTTAGAGTTATCTGCCAGCAATTGCACGAAACTCGATATTTTCTTCTTTCGATGTAAATCTTATTCGATTAATCTTGATCAAACCAATACTTTATAGCCTTAAACCAGTCGGCTATTAAATTTTTAAAATTCTAATCAAGTATCATTCTACATCATTAACTATTCCACTAGTTCAAGATCGTCCAAGTTTCGCTACCAAAATAATACCTTTCTGATAAGAAAATCATTTTTTATGAAAAAAAAAAAAAAAATTTAAAAAAACTCTTATTATCTGACATATACATTATTTTAACATTGGCGCCCCAAGGAGGGTGCAAGGAGGTGCACATGCAAGCCACTTGCTCGTAAAAATTTAAAAAATATATATATATGAGAGAAAAGGTGTAAATTCCAATATAAAAAGAAAATCACATGTGCCGTTTCGTTTTTTATGTTACAATAAGCATTTGTTTTTGTATTATTTTAGTCTTGTTTCTTTTCTATGTCGTTTTTTATAGCTGCTGGCGCCTATTGTCTAGGATTATTGGAAGCTGAGTAGAAGTATTTATTTCTCTTATTGTATAATCATTTCCTGTGTAACTCTCAAAATTTTAAGAAAAATATTTTGCTTTTTAAGTCATCAGATATACTATCTTGAAATCTATTTTTAGAATTCAATTAATTATATCCAATACTGCCTTGGTATTTCATTTTGATTTTTTTTTTTTAATTATTTACAAAATTTGCAAGAAATATAATGTTACTCTTCTGTATTTTTGCATCTCTGTGTTCCTGTGTTCTAAACACTGTCTCTTGAATGCCGTGAGATCTTGTTGGATGATAAAAAATCATTAAAAATATGTATTTTTAATATTTTTACTATTTTTTTTTTTCTTTTTTTTTTTAACAGGGTTGCGCTTTCAAAAATATGTACCATGAATTGTTTAAACTATTCTAAAAAAAATATATAAATTAAAATACACAACTATTAATTGAAATCTCAAAAAAATTAATAATTTTGATAAAAATCTAGTCTTGCACCCCCCTGCAAATATGTCTGCGGGCGCCCATGTATTTTGACGTAGTATTCAAGTACCTTTATAATAAGGAAATAAGTCAACAAGGACAAAAAAAAAAAAAAAAATGTAAATTCAACAAAGAAATATAATCCAAACAATGTAAAATTACTAGCTCGAATTTAAAATGTACTTCACGTTTAATTGCAAATTGTGCAGTTTCCTTAATCAATAAACTTCTTGTATATGATTGACGTATCATTATGGATCAAACCTTGAACATAAGCACTTAACTCAAAATAAAACACATTCCATGTTATTAAGAGTTACAAATAAATTTACATAATTACCCAATTACACCGAAATTCCATACAAATTTACCTTCTTCAAAGCAATAACAATAAATTTTATTCGACAGTTACAAAAAGGGAAAAGTTGTAAGAAATAATATGAATACCAATATTTCCCAATACATGAATGAAAATCAGAGAATAAGAAGAAATCAGTCAATAAGGAAGAACGAAATTCTAAACCTCCGAAGTGAAAAAAGTGGTGATCTATGCTTATATTTTTAAGGAGGAAAGATTATTTTTCCAGATAAGATAAGATTCATGCTTCACACGCAGGAGCAGAAACAAAATTTTTATCTAAAGAAAATAGAAATAAACATACTTTTTTTAAATCTGAAACGTTTTTTTCCTTAAAAGTCACTCGACACAAAAAACCCAAACATTTTAGTATCCACAACATTGCAGTATACAATAGAAATTGTAATATATATATACAGGCTCTGAACTATAAAATTCACTAAAATCTCCATTTTTTTATTTTGTTTTGAAATCGTAAAATATCAAATATAGTTTAAAGTTTGATTAAATCGATCTTAATTGCCATTGTTGCATTTGGGTCAGGTTATATGGGAAAATGTTTGTGATGTTTCATTAAAATAAAAATATTGTGATATTGACAGAAAGGGCAATTTTTGTAATTATAATAATTTGAAATATTTAGGAAGTTTAAAAATTATAAATTAGTGCAAGTGTTTACAACACCTGTTATTTGTTACTATTAATGAATAACGTGGGAACGGATTGGGAGATTTAAATAAAATTTGCCCTAGAGGTAGGCTATCAATACCCATACATATGTACATAAAAGAAAAACATTCGATTTAATTTTAATTATGGTAACATAGTAGTAAAAAGAAGCTAAAATTTTTATTTGAAAAAAAAAAAACCTTAAAAAAACATTTCACGAAAAAAAAAATTGCAGAGGGCACATGCACCTTTATTCAAAAACTTTCTAAATGTGGGTAACTGACACACTTAACGAAGACAAGCAAAACTGGAGAAGTTCTACAATTTACTCTCCCAATATTCGTATAAGGCGCAGTGTACCCAAGTGTTGTCCTTGAAACATAAAACACAATCAACCTAATATTCGTATTCGAGATACTTGCTATCTGAGTATTCTCCCTTGAGCAGTTTTATTTTAGATGCTAATGTTAAGACTGTTTATAATCAAGTACAGAAAAACAGTTTTTCACCAATATCAACGAAGGGTTCATTCAAAAGCGAACATTATCTGAATAGCCTATTGGCGATGATTTTAGTTCGCAAACTCATTTTAGATTCATGATTTAATATCCCCCATCCATAAAACGATCTACGTTATCACTAGATCCCAGTAACCTTGGTTTACACACCTCACCTCTCTTTTTTCGAAAACTATTATTCTTCCAGCTATAGCCAGTTTCAAGATGTTTGGATACACCCAGATTTTCAAGGCACCACCCAGACCCGCAAGCTGTAACAACACAATCAACGGCGTTGCATTTATCACTTTACCTGATCTTACATGGTATCATCCATTCGAACCTGCTGGCACAACTTTACAGAGTAGATGACTGTTACTGGCAGCGGTTGTTTAAAAATGAGTACCCATTGTTTTGCTTTTCTAACTGTGATAGGAAGAGGCCAAGTTGAAAACCTAAGATCCCGCACACAGAGACACTTCCAAAGCGAAGTTCAGGACTTAGATGCAAAATACTTGTCTACATCACGATTATATGCATTCAATTCCTAGCAAGAGGGCTTTGTTGTATTTGATTTAAAAATTTGAAATAGACTGGACTGCGATTGGAACAGATAATTAACCTCGGATTAGTTGCTTTGGCTAAAAAAAAATATATCTTCTATCCTCTAGATACGAGGCATCCACTTAAATGGACACACTTTTGAATTCCTTCTATTTTCTCTACTCAAATAGTACCAACTTTATTCCTTGTTCCTTGCATTATTTTAGACCTTGAGAACAGTGGCAACCCTGCTCTATCAGTGTTTACATTATTCTACTACTTAGTTTATAAATTTTTCATATTTTAAACTAAATACGATTTCTGGTCTATTATTACTATAATTAATTAATCTAAGTTCCTTCTTTTTGTGATTCATCAAGTCATAATAGTTAGGACTGATGTGATTGTTATGTGATAAGTCTATGTGATTTTTATGTGATAAGTCATTTTAAAAAGTCATTCAAATAGATTTGAATTTTGTGTTATATATAGACAAATTGCCATTTAAAAGGGCATTTTGTAAATTTTTTGCACAATATATATATAGATATATATTTAAGGCCAATTATTTTTATGTGATTTGATCCTACAAAAAAGGAAAAACACAAAAAAAGTGTTAAAAAAATCTCATCGCAAGCTCAGGTCTCTAGAGGGTATAATAATGTATCTTGAAAGTCGTTAATCTTTTGAGTAAGTTTTTCAGCATACTTCAGTAATTTTAGCAGTTTTCTAATTAAATATTTTAAACAATTCAAAACCCGTATTAAATATTCTTTTCTCATCTTTAAGACTTTTTACCACTTTATTTTTAAATTTTTTAAATTAAATAGAAGGATATATGTGAAGATGTGTTTTGTTCAACTGACTCTTCAACCGTTACTCAAGACACTGCATTCAAAGTGCATTTATTTAACTGTTATTCAAAACCGGTGACCGCGTGCAATAAGCGTGCCCCCCTCAGATCACAAAGGGTCAAGGGTAAAAGTCCCGGGGTGGGCGTTTATAAAAAGAAACTTGCCCATCTTAGAACAGGTTCCTAGGCGTAGTGCCTTTTCTTCATTGCTATGCCATACCCTCGCCATATCGTGACCACATATCGCAGTTGAAACAGGCAGACCACGGAAATTTGATTATGTTATTTTCGTCTTAACATAAAGTAACGCATTGGGAGCATGGTTTTCTTGTGCCAGGTTTTTATCGCCAAGTTTGGAGACGGATATTCGGTTTGGTATTTTATTTTACAATTAAAAAAAAAAAAAAAAAAAAAACAATCGATCAACTGATAATCATTGGGGTTAAAGAAACTTTTTTTTTTTTTTTTTTTTTTTGTTAACAAGTTTCTGTTTAATATTTTCATTATTTCAATTGTGAGAATTTCTTAATTCAAAAAAGTGTATTTAGTGGAGGAAAAGTGTCATTTCGTTTCGTTTATCGAATTACTTGATTTTCTTATAAGTTTCATCCGATTCGAATTGCTGATAAGGCGCCGCTCTTGAAATTCGATTTTTGGTTTCTGAACTGCCCTTGTATAGTTGTTGCGAAGAAAATATTCACTGAAACATTATTAATTGTTGATATTAGAAGATTTGTTTTCTCCAAATTTGTCCCATATTTAAGTTGATTATTAAACTCTGCGAAAAAATTTCATTTCGCTTTTATGACATACATCTCCGAATATTTAAAGCTCAAATTTCAACAAGAAGAAAGTTCAAGTGTAGGAAAAAGTTCAAATAAAGTATAAATTCAAAATAAATATTTCATTTAATTCCAAAGGATCTTTAAAAAATATTTTTGTTAATGGAGGGCAGAGATTAACGCATTTTTATTTATTTATTTATTTATTTTATTTATTTTTTTTTACTCAAATATTCTACTGTTGTGAACCTTTAAAATAGTTCCTGCAAAGCTTTCAAAATATTTTAACGAATTTAATTGAACTGAAACGTATTTAAAACGCAAAGACTCAAGACACTGGAGGAAAAAGCTTTCCCAATTGATGGTATATCACTTATAAAAGAAGAGTAGTGGCTTAAGCTTGTTGGTAAATAAGCTTCACAAACATATACAGAATGGTTGCAAGCTATAATTTTAATAAACTTTTTTTAAACTAACTAAGAATGTTAAGTACACCTTGGGGCACACGTGTATTTTTATGGTACTATGTGTACATGAATATAACCTGAATTAAATCGTTTAAAAGTGAAGTTTTCTGATGAATCACGTCGAGTTTTTTCAAAAACTAAAATAATCCGTCTAGTGTATTATTTTTATTGTGTACTTGATTTTAACGTTACCAACTTAAATGTTATGAGGGAAAAGCTAAAGCAAATCACACAACTGTAAAAGTAATTACAGATGAAATTGATTTCAAAATCCAAATTTTGAAGACTGAAAAATAATAATAATAATAAACTCAATTGCTTTTTTTTTAATTATTATCATTTTTCCTTACATTTTGTTTGAATATTATAGGAATTTGGAATTTGAATAATATAACACTGAAAATATTTGTTTAAAATTAGAGGCCAAGAATCCAAAATATAAATTAATATTATTCAAATCATTTTCTTGGACATCAGGCTATTCCCAACAACAACACCTTCTCAATTACATGTAATCTGAAATTGGAAATCCATACGTCTTTAAATTTTTTTTAAAACCCACAAATGTCATGAAATGTATTCACAATGGTACAACAGAATGCTTTGTCAACAGGCAAGAAGGAAATAAACGAGGTGTCAAATTTCAATGTTATATATAAATAGGAATTAACATTAACTTTTGTTTTGTTAAGTAGTGTCTTATTATGTAGCAGGCTATAAAACTATATTATTAATGTGGCCAAACCTCACAAAGATGGCGCCTTATAAGAATAGCTAAACACACCCGCTTGGCGAAACTTGGCGACCATTTCACCACAAGTTGGTGATTCAAAACATGGCAACTCTTCATTTAAAAGGTTGGAAAAGGGGGGGGGGGATCAGCTTTGACTTTTGCTTGATCTTTATTTTAATTTTTTTTTTTTTTTTTTTTTTTTTTTTGCGTTTTCCCACCTTATTTTGCTATTCTTGTTGTGTTAGTTTCGACAATGGAAAGTTCTTTTTTTTTTTTTTTTTTTAAATAGGAAACGTGAAGCGAATAGGGAGCAAGTTAGAGAAATAGAGGGGAACTGCCCTATGTGTGAAGTGTGCACAAAGGCTTGAATTGGAGACCAATTAGAGAGTTGTAATGATGAGATTGCAATTTATTTCGGTTCACAATGACTTTAAGGATATTCATCAAGAACTTTAGTATTTTTTATTGCAAATCAGTATTTTCATTTCATATAGATTCAAATGATATATAGGTTCATACAGGTGAGCAACCATGGGAAGAGTTTTAGTTCCAGAATTTCTCCACTTTTTCATTTCAAATGATTTTCTACGAACTGAATTACACTGTAAGAGTGAACAGCATTTTATTAAGAGAGTTAACGTTATATATAAATATATATATATATACATACACGTTTTCGTTTCCTAAGAGAAACTGCCGACCAAACGGTATAGTGGTTAGCGTGCTAGCTTCTAGACCGTGAGGTTGCGGGTTCGAGTCCCATGTTAGCATGGGTGTTTGTAAATGTATGTTGGCTTGTCTAATGACGAATGTTTCGGCGCATTATAGCTCTCGTGTTGCTGACGGCGCCAGATAATCTGAAAACAACCAAAATAAGAGAAACTGTTAGATTTTTATGAGATGCAACTTGCTCGACCAACAGATTTTGATTACATGTTATTTGTTCAATTGATCTGCATAATTAAACACAAGGTAAAAATTGTAATCGTATATTGTTGTTATAATTTATAATCGATTTGACAACAATTTAATAAATTATAAATATAAAATAAAGTTCCACCACTATTTTAACTATTTTTGAAGATTTATAGTAATGAAATTATAAGTTTAGAGCTGATCTCTTCGTTCTTTGGAATACTTTTGAACAGTGAAACTACTCGTTTTGCTGACAAATAAATCTTATGTTCAATATTGCAAGAGATTGTACAAAAAAACATTAACTATAAAGTAAATTAATAGCATTCATAACAATATTTGGTCAATAAGTGGTATGTTAATGATGCTAATGTTTTTGCATTAAAGATACCGATTTTCATTTGCTCAAAGAAATTACATAGTTTTCTTTAAATCAATTTATAGCACACTGTAAAAATAGGCATTCAATAAACGTCCTTACAACCTATTGTAAAGAAAGAAATATTAATTTATTTGTGTAATTCACACACAAAACGATATCAGTTTCAGTCAAGGACATTGCAAACACAATGGCGCGTTAATAAACGTTCTAAAGAGTTTCACTCTTACTGATTCATTGATAGTGTTTTGCAAAAAGTGAAGTCCACCTCTCTTTCTTCCTTTGATTATGTTAAAAAAACCTCTTTATTTCTTTTCAAAAAATCGATTGTTTCTCTAAGAGTAAATAACACTCGATTCGGGGGTTATCTTCGATTAATCAGAGCCCTCCGCATCGGTGGAGCAAGTAACTGGCCTCCTTTAGTTGTAAGTAGCATCCATCAGATAGACCTGCTAATCTTACTAAATTATTGGCTTGGCTTCTCTCACTGGCACTTGACGGGACTTTCGATGCATCACTAACAAGGGATTAACGTTGCTTTTGCCCGTTTATATTATGCCAATGTCTTCCGGGGATCCGTTTTGGTGAGAGCGATTAACTATAAGGGCAATTTGATGTCGTGAACATATATTCCTTCTTCTTCTTCATTGGCACGGGTGGGCCCTGGTCTTCCTCAAAAGTCCTTCTCATGCTGCCCTATTCTTGGCGATTGACTTCCAGTTTTTCACATTTAAAATTTTGAAGTCCTTTTCAAGGCAGTTAGCCCACTTGAGCTTGGATCTGCCCCTAACGTGAGTAGATATTGTCACGTTAATGATTTCCTAGACGTAATGCGGTGACCAGTCTTTATTCACCAAAAATCCAACCCCCTTCGGCATGAAGACTCATATATATATATAAGAAATAATAGCGAGTAATACGGAATATGCAAATTAATGTAAAGAAATTAACATAAATCATAAGTTCAATATTTCCACCTAGGCTTGGTTTTGTTTACAGACTCGGTGTGTGTCCACGTCCTCACCCGGAGAAAGCATTGAAATGGCAACTTCAAGGAATTCCTTCTGCACCGAAATGATTCGATTCCCCCCCCCCCCTTTTTTTTTTTTATTAGTTCTTTTTTTTTTTTTTTCCTTCTTTTCTTTTTTTTACTTCAACCTGTTCCAGAGAGGTGGTTCTCTCACATATGTACGCGGAGGCAGGTGCTAGTTCACAAAGTCCTTCCTTTCCACTCCCATCCGGGAGTTTAACCAACCAACCAACCAGCCATTTCCACCTAGCGAGAACACAATCTGCAACTTTTGGCTTCGCTGTTGCAAGCCCTCCACCTCTCGGCAAGGATATCGTATTGTATGTAAGGCCAATGTGTCAATATGAGCTTAGCAGAGAAGATCTTTCTTGTTGTCCCATTGTCTTCCATTCGGATTACATGCCCTGTACACTTAATTCGTTGGAATGCTATGAATGAACACGTATTCATATTCAACTGAAATCTTTGTTTATCATGGTGTGGTTTCAGTAGATTGCTAATTCGTCAGAAAATCAGATATAAAGACATTCATCATATTGACTTTATGATGAAAAACTTTCGATAAATCTTATGAACTTGTGAGAAATTATATGAAAACCTTGAAGTAAAGTTGGCCGCCATTAGTTAAATAGCCCTAAATAAAAATTAAAAAAAAAAAAAAAAAAAAAAAAAAAAAAAAAAAAAAAAAAACAGCTGTCCTCTACTTCCTTTGCCACAAATCAAATTCGTCTTTCAAGGTTTCGGATGTTACATTACTTAAATAAGTCCCATTATATTATATTATGATAACTATTCCATGACAATGAATGGGGGAATTGAAATTGTTGAACTCGCCCCTTACCTACGAGCTTGCTCGGAAGTGATTTTATGGAGTAGCAGTTTAAAAGTTCTAAAGAGTTTATAGTTACGTTTACTTCGTTACTTTGAATTAGCCTCTGAAACTCTATCGCCCCCCCCTCCCCTCCCACCTTGAGGACCTGTCATCGGCAATTATCAATCTGTTCCAAATTTTATTTTCGCAAAAAGTGCTCTTGAACCGTTTTTTCCCTCTAGTCTCCATATATGACGAGTTCGAAGAATATTTTTTTTTTTTAGAAAGATATAATGAACTAATCCGTTAGCTGATTACTAACTGATGAACGGCCATCCTAGTTGAGGCCTTAACTTATGTGTCTCTTGGGACCTGAACGTTATTACTTTCTTGAGTTACTAATCTGAAGAGAATGTTGAAAAGTATTATTCCTTTGGGGAAACTGAGGAAGTTCTCAAGACAGTTTAAAGAATGGATTTGAGGCTGTTGAGGATTGCAGTTAATTTTTTGCATTTATGAATTCTGAAATAAAGAATGGCTTGTATATAATGGATATTTTCTGACGTAAAGCTTCAAGAGTTTACTACTGTATCGTTAATTGAACCCTTATATTCAAATTACCAAGAAAATTCAGACAATAGTAGCTAATTAAGTGCTCATAATAATGTAAACACTGATTAGTTCACGTCACGACAACTGGGAGGCAGCAGTGACTGAGAATTGAGACTTGTTACAATCTATATCAAGAGTAATTTTTCACAATTATTTTTTTATATCAACAATAATTCTCTAATGTTGTTATGACGACAAAATTGTTTTCTTAATATATTGAGATCGTTCTTTACAAGTCAAACAATGTCGAGATTGCTAAAAAAATAATTAAAAAAATTATTTTTTAGTTCTTGAATTAAAAAAAAAAAAAAAAAAAAAAAAAAAAAACTAATTAATGAAATCGAAATTTTTGTTCACTTGTAAAATGTTTACAAAAATCCTAATCGAGTTTTCTCTAATTTCAATCAAATTTACTTTTTTTACTGAATATGCATTTAAATTTTAACCTTTAACTGCTGTGGTTGGGTGGTTTGAGGTGTTTTGCGCAAGAGCAACACAGGGTCCATTTTGCGCCAAACATATTGGTGAACATCAGTTTAAAGTTTAAGAAACATAGAAACCGAAAAATTAATATAAAAGTCAAAGATGCGATATTTTAGGGGGTGGAAGCATTCTACAAAAAAAATGACTCGCGGTCTGTCAGACCGCTTACAGCAGTTAAAGGTTAATATAAAAAAATTTCTATTATATAAAAATGTGCTATGCACTTTTAGCAAATAAATAAAAATCAGACTAAAATAAAACTTCCAGATTTCGTTCAAAATTGAGATCTGAGGTACACCTACCAACTTTATCAATTGGATCCAGAAATAATCATTATCATTTGTTAAAAAAAGAATAATTTCATAAAATAAAGTTTTTCCACAAATATGCTTCTGAAGTATTATCAAACATGCTAAAAGTTTCAAAACCATATACTTAGGGAAAATGTTAATTTTCTGAAAACATCCTAACTTTTGGCTATGAGCGAAATAAACATGTATTTTAACTTGCTCAATTGGAATCCTTGTATAAAGGGAAGCTTTTTTCAATAAAAGCTCATCCTATACAAAAAGAGAAGAACATTTTCTAAGAAGGGTAAAAGGATAAAGAAACCTCATAATTTCTCAAGAACGCGAAACTACCACCGACTCCACAATTACAAGAAGACTGAGCCAATTTCCTTTAATGAATACCAGGGTCGCGCATACAAATTCAAGATTTAGGCTTTTCCTTATCTATTCAAAATCATAAGGTTCTTCCAGAGACTCCATATCTTATCCTTCAACCCCAAAAACTGAGTTTGAGGCCAGCTTTTATTTTCTTCTGGAGCACAATTGAACCACTGTAAAGGGTCTTCGTTTTTCCACCAACTGCCCTCAGTAAATCGCCGGCTTTCATGCCATAGAATGTAAAGTGTTTCTTTTAGGAACATTAGAGTCATTTCTCACTCTTATTTACGAACTCCACATGGGGAGTACTTTGAGTGAAACTATAGTTTCTGTTCCTAGAGATGGCCTTTATGTCAGGAACAGTTAAACCCCAACGTTTCTGTCGAATGCAGAGGAGATGTTTAGAGGAAAAAATATGGGGTTAACTTGCTTTAACTGGGTTTCGAACTCGACGTTCTGAAGAGCTTTAAAGTGGGATTTACAGTTGGGATTTGTAATTCTAGTATTTTTAAGGGAGGCTGCTGGTTTGTCGTCGCCATCTACAAAATTTTGATTTTGTAAAGATTTGTTTCTGTGTAGGGTTATGCCTTTATTTTTAAGAGATTGTACAAGCCTAGAATTTAAAGTAGATTCCGAACAGCAATCAGCATTGAATTCATGCCAAAACCAGAACTCATATTACCCGAAGTAAACAGTTTTAGAACATTTTTATCAATGTGCCGCAACGTGCTAATACATTAAGTAAACAATTTCTTTATTACTATTATAAAAAGGAATCATTAATCTAAACTATAAATTATAATTTAAAAAGTGGTGATTTACTTTTTATTTTACGATAGTTGCAGTTGTTATATACAGCTAAACGTAATGAGAGAACTGCAACCAAAAATCATATGCAGAGAACATGGAAAATTAATACTAAAAGTTACCGATGGGGAATTTTAGTGCTGCTATTACAAACGCATGGAATTTAATTTTGTAAAGAAAACAACTTGGATACCATAACTTTGGTCATAATAGTTTTATTAGAGCCATTGTTTCCCATTGTATTGTTACGAATTTTTGTATATTTGTAAATATTTCGTAGTGCTAATTTTGTAAATAGATAAATTTCTGTACATTTCGCATAAGGCAAGGCAATGGTTTGTTTTCCCTGCAGTGAGGATATCAACGCTTGATAACGTGTTTTACAGAGGTAACTCTGGGAAGCGAGTTTCAAGGGGTAGGGCATTTTAACATTATGGTAATGGGAATCTCGCCAAATTATCGAGATAGAGCCAAGTTGGCGACGGTTTTGGAGACTAATTTTTGTCGCCAAATTTGGCGACCATTTGGCGACATTTTCGGTACATGTATGGGTACATGTATCCCATGTATAAGGACTTTTCGACTATAATCCGGAAAGTTCTCCAAATGTCTATCTCTGGAAAGTTCTCCAAATGTCTATCTCTAGAAGGTTCACGTATGTTCTCAGGTCACCCTATAAAAGTTTAGGAGAGCGGGTGACTGAGTTAGTTGTCTCTCAACGTTCATTGTGAGAGCTGTATTCCTGACTTGAGATACTGAGCATTCTAAAGCGAACTGTTTTGCATTGTCTTTTGCGGCGATTTAGCAGTTGTTTGTCAAGTTTTTAACTGCTGTTTTGTGCTCTGTTGAGGTGAAAAGAGCTGTATTGTGTCTACTAGAACGAGAAGTTCTGGAGCTGTAAGAGAACTGTGAAGAGTTATTTTGGAATAAATTTCTGCAAGTTTTTATCTGATTTGGCGTCAAATCTTTCGAACCCGTACAACGCAACAACTGGTGTCAGAAGTGGGATTTGATGCCGATTAACAGAGCAATGGCGGAACAAGATGAAAAATTTCAACAACTTTTTGCTTTCATGCAAGAAATGAAGAAAGGCCAAGACGAGATGAAGAAAGGCCAAGTCGAGATGAAGAAAGGCCAAGAAGAGATGGAGAAGAAAATGTCCAAAGGGCAAGAAGAGATGAAGAAGGAAATATCCGAAGGGCGAGAAGAAATGAAAGCGAGTCAAGAACAAATGAAAGCGAGCCAAGAACAAATGAAAGCGGCCCAAGAGGAAATGCAAAAGAATATTTCTGCGATCTCTGCCGGACAGGAAGAATTAAAGAATAATCTTTTAGCAACTATGGAAGAAAGTGTGAAACAAATCGAAGACAAATTCGAAAAGAAATGTAATAGTTTAGAAGGGAAAGTCGAGAATGTAGAATTCAAGTTTAATGATTTGGAGAGAAAGATGGAGATTCTGGAAAAGAAGAATTTAGAAGAAAATTTGGGTGAGATAGAAGAAAAGATAGACCAAATGTTAGAGAAGAGACTGTCGAGCAGAACTATTTCGGAAGATTTGAGATGTGTACCAATTACCACCCGACCTTCAATCAAGCTTTCGACTTACGATGGAAAATCTTCCTGGCAAGTGCAGTGCTAGAAGTGTGGGTAGACGCGGGGTGACGCGTCCCCCCACTTGTCCAGAAAATACCCATGCGTCTCCCCACTTCTAAAAACACTGAACTCCATCGCCCCACTTCTAAAACCACTGAAATCCATCCCCCCACTTCTAAAACTACCGAAATCTATTCCCCAATTTTAAAAAACATTCAATCCGTCTAAAAACTAAAAGGGGAGGGGGGAAAAATAGAATTAACCATTTTCATTATTTCTGCTTTTTCTGGCTGTTTGTTATTTTTTATACTTTCATTTTTGTTTTGTTTAAAGCAGATTCAGTCAATTTTTCTTGGAAATGCGCGGCAAGTTTCGGCGCCCGTTGTCTGGGATTATTAAGGAGTGGATAGAAAAAGACATTTATTGCACTATCATTTCCTGTTTTGTCCTCGACCATTTACTTTAAAATGCTTTGTGTTTTGTTGATTATTAGTAGAAAACCGTGTATTCCTCCAACTTAACCATTAACTCTTACTTGTGATTCTAAACGGCATTTGTATTCGTAATCCATCTAGTACAAAACAAGATGAGATTGATATATTTGGCTTCAAAACTGTAAGAAAAATGACTCCGATACACTACAGAACGTTGAGGAAGGAGCAGTGGAAAATGTGCAAGTGCATCAAGTTGAAGAGACCACGTGGAGAGAGAATCTAGCAAGTGGCAGCAACAGTAAGCAAAAACTCACTTCAGTAATGATTATCCAAAGTATTGGACACAAAATGATACGCACCTTCAGAAATACAACGAGTATCCATGGCTTACTTGTGAAGAACAAAAACTTGGATCATACAAAAGGCTGCTAAAAAGCTTGGAACCAGAAAAAACAAGGTTTGAAACTTTCTAACGAATGGGTAGGGTGTAGCATTTTGCCACATGGAGACAAGGAATTTGATTAACGAGAATCCTTAAGAAAGCAGAATTTTAAACACAAAACCAGTAAAACTCATAAATGTGCAGGAAAAATTATCCATGAAGCCAAACGAGAATGCTGAAAAATGCAAACATTTCCTTTAAGAAGGTAAAATATCATTTTGCAATTTTTTTACTTTCACTTTTTGAATGCACGATACAATACTTGTATATACTATTAATGCCAAAATTGTTGAAACAAATTCATCTTATCACTGTCTTCCGAGTCATGTAATTCAAAATTGTAAAAAAAAAAAATTATTTATTCCCGACTATATTTTTCAGTTTTTATCACTAATTTTGTTTATAAATTTCTTTGAACATTAAGCAATACTGGGCATGGGATATTAGATAGTACTAAAATTAATTAAGCATAGATTTTCTTCTTATAAATATACCAAGCATGTAGGGAAATGCGAAATGTAATGACACTGAGAAAAAGTTTTAAGTCGCTAAAAAAAAAAAAAAAAAAAAAAACTATTTATGTTATAGTGTTATAAAAATGTATTATACTACCTTGTATAAAGATATAGGTATTTTCACTTGGTCAAATTTTAACTTTGGAGGAACTAGAAAAAATATATAAAAAAAAAAAGTATTTAAAAAGAAAAAAAAAATAGAATTCCTTATTAATTTAATTTTATGAAAGTATGCTTATTTAGAGGCAATATATAAATCTAAATAAACAGTTATGTATATAATGTTGAATGCACGATACTTCATCTCTTATTTGCTAGTAAAAAAACTAAGTCGCAGAATATTCATTAAAATGACAATCAATTTTGGACCCTTGTTCGTGTTGAAAATTATTTCCTTTCCACTAGTTAATTGTTATTTATTTAATTATTATAAATTTATTGTTATTAGAAACGAAATTATAAAATTTATCGTTGAGGGGGTGCACTTGTCACCAACTTTTGGCCGTCCCCCCACCTTTTTTTCCCACTTCTACCACTGGGCAAGTGTATAAAACTCAATTCACAATTGTCGCCAACTCCAACGGATGGGACTCCGTGACAAAAGCCTGCCAGTTAGCTGCATCTCTGCGAGCTGAAGCTGCAGATATACTACAAACGCTTTCCGAAGAGCAACGCTTGGACTTCAACGCACTCTCAAGTGCATTAGAACTGCGGTTTGGAGAAAAATGTGTGAAAGACTACAGCAGGCTGCAGTTGAAATCTCGCCAACAGAAGGCTACCGAAACACTCCAGGAGCTCGCCACGGATGTTGAAATGCTCTCCCATCTTGCCTTTTCAGACTGCCCCGCTGAAACGAGAGAAATCCTGTCTCTACAGTACTTCGTCGATGGCATCAGGGATGTAGAGATACAGAAGGCCCTACGAATGGCAGATGTCAAGGATTTAAAAAGTGCTTTAGTATATGCCATGAAGTACGAAGCAGCCCAGCAAGCAACTCGTAGAGAACGCCATCCTATCAGGACTGCTACTATACAGGAGCCAGAACACCTAATTGCTGCTCGTCTGGATGAATTGCAAATACAAGTCAGTAACTTGAGGAGAAATACTCCTAAAAAGAAGCAGAGCCTGAAGTGCTGGAACTGTGGAGGCGAGGGCCACATACAGAGAAACTGCCGATCCCGCCAAGACACTGGAGCTAAGACCGCTCCCAGAAGGGAGGAGGAAAACTAAATTCTGGCCATCTCGCGGGGCGGAGGTTGCCAGTTGTTGAGAAGCCCCATCTTAGAGCTCTACAAATTTCTGCAATGAGTGGCGGCAGTAATGGACTCTTCATCATGGGACACGTAAATGGAGTTCCCTGCAATATGATCATCGATACTGGAGCCAATGTGACCATCATCCGGAAAGATTTGGCTCAACAACTGGATGGAAGACTAATCTGGACCCCGCCCTGCGTTACCCTCCAAACTGTGTCCGGCGATAAAATCAACATCCATGGAAAAATGAACATTAACATCACGTTCGGGAGTGCTTCTTATCATCACACGGCATATGTGGCGGACATTATGGACACTTGTATACTCGGACTGGACTTTTTAAGGAAATATAATTTTTCCTTAGACTTTAAAAATAATGAGCTGCATTCAGTTTCTGAAGATATAGCGTTATTTGGAATCAAAGATAGTGAAGTTAAATCTGTACATCA
Organism: Linyphia triangularis; assembly: GCA_963978545.1. NCBI lineage: Eukaryota > Metazoa > Arthropoda > Arachnida > Araneae > Linyphiidae > Linyphia > Linyphia triangularis. The sequence continues at coordinate 37,822,772 of OZ021730.1, forward strand.
AATAATAGCTCAAAATGACATCACATTACCCCCAAGAACAGAATTATTACTTCCTGGATACATAGCTGAAGATAAAAGTTTCCCATATGGCATAATGGAATACCCTGAAAACCACAACAGCCCCAAAGGAGTACTGGTAGCTACAACTCTCGTCGACCTTTCAAGGACTGCCCTACCTGTGAGGGTTGCTAATGTGAGTGATAAAGCGAAAGTCATAAAGAAAGGTGAAGTGTTAGCCACATGTACTAAAGTAACTTGCATAAATCGAAATAGAAATCCTCCAGTCACTGTGTATTCAGAGAACTTAACATCAGAGCTACTTCAGAATGCACCGTTAAACAACGTAGAAAGAAGTGCTGCACAACTGGTCATCCAAGAATTCCAAGACGTCTTTTCCCGCACAACTTTGGATGTCGGACGAACAAGTTTGACGCAGCATAGAATTGATACAGGAGACCACCCACCTATCAAGCAACACCCAAGACGACTACCGTTTGCTAAACAGGAAGAGGTAGGAAGTCTTCTAAAAGAAATGCAAGATACCGACGTGATTGAACCTTCAGCTAGCCCTTGGGCCTCTCCCATCGTCCTGGTTCGGAAGAAGGATGGTTCAACTAGATTTTGCGTCGATTACCGGAGGTTGAACGATGTCACGAAGAAGGACAGCTACCCTCTTCCCAGAATTGATGACACTCTGGACATTCTTTCTGGAAACAAGTGGTTTTCGACACTAGACTTAAAGAGTGGATATTGGCAGGTTGAGATACACCCTGATGATAAAGAGAAGACAGCATTCACAACCGGGCAAGGACTTTGGCAGTTCAAGGTGATGCCTTTTGGATTACGCAATGCTCCAGCAACATTCGAACGCCTCATGGGAACAGTGCTAAGAGGTCTTTCCTACGAAGCCTGTCTCGTTTATCTCGATGACATCATTATCGTGGGGCGAAGTTTCGAGGAACATCTTGAAAATTTTAGGAAGGTGCTGGGGAAATTAAAAGACGCCAACTTGAAGTATAGTCTGGCCAAATGTAAGTTATTCCGACATGAAGTGACCTACCTCGGACATGTCATCTCTGCCGAGGGTGTACGCACAGATCCAGAAAAAGTGTCGGCAGTTAAAGAATGGAGATGCTACAAAGATGTACATCAGTTGAGGAGTTTCCTGGGGCTTTGCACCTACTATAGACGATTCGTGAAGGACTTTTCTTACATCGCAAGACCCCTTCACAAACTGACAGAGAGCAGGCAGAAATTCTTGTGGACAAAAGACTGTGAGGATGCATTTGACCAACTGAAGGAGGCTTTAACATCTGCACCTATCCTGACGTATCCTCAGCCCGATAAACAATTCATTCTTGACACGGATGCAAGCAACGAGAGTGTCGGTGCTGTTTTGTCCCAAGAAATAGACGGCCAAGAACGAGTCGTAGCATATTGGAGTAAGTGCCTATCTAAACCGGAGAGGAATTACTGTGTCACCAGGAAAGAGTTGCTCGCCATAATTAAAGCCGTAGAGCATTTCCATCATTACGTCTATGGCAGGAAATTCCTGCTCCGTACGGATCATGCATCGTTGACCTGGCTTCTAAATTTCAAGAATCCTGAAGGTCAGATAGCCAGATGGATAGAGAGACTCCAAGAGTATGACATCGATATCCTTCATCGGAAAGTCGGTGCCGATCATGTGATACCTGTGCAGCCCGGAAAGGACCGAAGAAACGCAGTCGAGGAAAACTGCAACGTTACAACGTGGGAGCTCCTTTTGAACGGATTGCGTTTGACATCTTGGGACCACTACCACGATCTGCTGACGGCAACAGATACATCCTTGTTGTCATGGATTATTTTACGAAGTGGCCCGAAGCGTATCCTATCCCTGATCAAGAGGCTACCACCGTTGCAGAGGTAATGGTTCAGAGCTGGATTTCCAGATTTGGAGTGCCTCTTCAGTTACACTCTGATCAAGGAAGGAATTTTACCTCTGCTGTAATGAAAGGACTTTGTGATCTACTTGGCATTGACAAAACACAGACGACGCCTTTACACCCACAATCGGATGGCATGGTGGATAGGTTTAACAGAACCATCCTCAATAACCTCTCACTGATGGTTTCGAGAAACCAACAGGACTGGGATCAGAAGTTACCTTTGTTTCTTCTGGCCTATCGCAGCGCTGACCACGAGACTACCGGCTATTCTCCATCCCAGATGCTCTTCGGTCGTAACCTTCGTCTGCCTTGCGATCTGTTGTTTGGCCGCCTTCCGGATGCACCTTCATCGCCAGAGGAGTACGTCGAGGATCTTCAGGCATGGTTTGAAGATGTGCACAATTTTGCCCGAGAGCGAATCCACTTGGCGACGGATAAGATGAAGACCAGATAGGACACGAAGGCTACAGGACATCAATTCCACGAAAGTGACAAGGTTTGGTTCTGGAACCCGAAACGACAGAAAGGACTCTCTCCCAAACTTCAGTCTCACTGGGATGGTCCTTACTCAGTCCTCAACCGGCTGAATGATGTCGTAGTCCGAATACGTAAGTCACCAAATTCTAAACCTAGAGTCGTTCATTACGACAGGTTAGCTCCTTACTATGGCCATAGTGTGTAATCCCCATAGTTTGTAATCCCCCTTATGTACAAAGTGTATATAGTTATTAAGACTTATTAAGACCATGGTCACATTTGTATATAAATTTTTAAGTTTATTGTTTATTTAATTGTTTATTTAATTATTTATTCAGTATTGTTTCTGTGTTTCTGTATATAAATTAGTAAGTTTAGTACGCCTTTCTTTCCGGGAACTGTACTGCCCGGGACGTGCAGTCCTTGGGAGGGGGTCAATGTTATGAATTTTTGTATATTTGTAAATATTTCGTAGTGTTAATTTTGTAAATAGATAAATTTCTGTACATTTCGCATAAGGCAATGCAATGGTTTGTTTTCCTTGCAGTGAAGATATCAACGCTTGATAACGTGTTTTACAGAGGTAACTCTGGGAAGCGAGTTTCATGGGGTAGAGCATTTTAACATTATGGTAATGGGAATCTCGCCAAATTGGCGAGATAGAGCCAAGTTGGCGTCGGTTTTGGCGACTAATTTTGTCGCCAAATTTGGCGACCATTTGGCGACATTTTCGGTACATGTATGGGTACATGTATCCCATGTATAAGGACTTTTCGACTATAATCCGGAAAGTTCTCCAAATGTCTATCTCTGGAAAGTTCTCCAAATGTCTATCTCTAGAAGGTTCACGTATGTTCTCAGGTCACCCTATAAAAGTTCAGGAGAGCGGGTGACTGAGTTAGTTGTCTCTCAACGTTCATTGTGAGAGCTGTATTCCTGACTTGAGATACTGAGCATTCTAAAGCGAACTGTTTTGCATTGTCTTTTGCGGCGATTTAGCAGTTGTTTGTCAAGTTTTTAACTGCTGTTTTGTGCTCTGTTGAGGTGAAAAGAGCTGTATTGTGTCTACTAGAACGAGAAGTTCTGGAGCTGTAAGAGAACTGTGAAGAGTTATTTTGGAATAAATTTCTGCAAGTTTTTATCTGCTTTGGCGTCAAATCTTTCGAACCCGTACAACGCAACAGTATAATTTCAATAATCTTAGCAAAATTTTTTAACATCATCCTCAGGGGTCTCAAATTAATAAACACATTAAAACAGGTGAACTTTCAGTTAAATAATTACGCCAGGAGTTGTTTAATAAAAAAAACTCTTAAATAATTGCACCCCCCTTATGTTATGCATACAGGGTGTCTTAAAACATACATAGCAGAAATAAAGTTTTATTAAATACTGCATAGGGGAATAGATAAGTTAACTTTTGCACTCGAGGCCTTTTTTCGCGCGGAGGAACCAGCAACTCGATACGTTTCATGCCATTTTCGGATCGCTTCGCGGTTACAGATCCGCTTCAAAAAAAACTATACTCAGTCATTGGCCTTGCATTGAGTTTCTGCATCAAACCTAGTAGTCCTCTCGAGTTACGTCATCCAATCACGTGGTGAGTGAGTCACCTCTCGAATGCAAAGAGTTAAAATAAGAAGACTCATCGCACCTGCCCAGCCATTTATAAAACCAAATCTTCAATGATTTCGCCATCTGCCTCGACGATTTATCACAAGAGGTCAGCAAAACTGATCTACTTAAATGAGAACGTCTGTTGGTATTGAAAATATTTTAAAATCAGTGCTCATTTTCAGGTTATAAAATAACGAAGGATTCTACCTGAAGATCTTGTCTTTCAAGAAGCCCCACCAACAACTGTCCCTATCAGGACTGTAGAATAAGAAGGCCAATGTAAATCACATCCTTAGTGCTTTGGGTAACCAAGTGCAATAGCTTTCTGTCCACAATATTCATGCAAAACACCGAAGATGACTCGTGGTCATGGTCAATGACATGTTCAAATGACATGTTATCTTAGAAAAAGCCTAGATGCAATATACATGACTCCCCTTTATAACATCCTCTTTTCCCAAAAAAATGATGTTTGATCTTGGTAAAAATATTTTAAGACACTGTAAATACACTTTTTTTTTTTTAGCTACAATTAGCATAAGAAATAGGAAATTTAAAAAAAAAAAAAAAAAAAAAATCAATTTTGTTTTAAGTATGTATTTTAAAAACAGAGTCAATGAATTATTTGTGGGATAGTTGTTTACAATGTCAATATATGCCATAGGCGATGGCGATGAATAAAATTTTATGAAGATTGGAATTTTCTCCAGACGTCTTTGAAAAAGTGCAGTTTGATAAATGCAGGGTGTTTCATAAAGGACTTCATTACTCTAAAAGGAAATAACTTGAAAATCTTGACCAATATAAGGATGAAAGATTTGATACGTTTATTAGGACTGAGACCTGCAAATCTGATTCCTAAAAGTGAGGTTGTTCAGTATTAGTGCAATGAGTTTTGTTAATCTCAAAATATTACAAATTTTCAGACATGGTATTTACTCTGCAGCTTACAGCACTGAATTTCGTGGAACTGCAATATTCCGAAATTAGTCAAAACATTATTCTAGAGTTTCTTTGTTAAAATTTGTTTTCTGATTTTTTTCCTTTGGAATATATTTAGTGTTATTTTTTATGAGAAGTATAAATGCAATGTCAGCAAAGTTGTTGGTTGTATGAACTATAACTCTATCACCTTGGCTCATCATTTTCTAAAAGACTCATCGCTTTATGTTGCATCCTATACTATCACCATCACTCACTCCTTTTCCATGAGATGTGGCAAACTATCTTTATGGAAATTTTATTTTACATTTTTCAGCCAATAGCTCCAGAACTTGAACCGCAAATTTGAATTCTAAGATGGGACCATAAACTTCAAATAACTTCCTCCGTTGGCTGCAAACTTTTAGCTAAGTCCAATGCTGAGAATTAGCCATAAAGGTTATTAATAAAAGTTAATATTGTAATTAAAGGAATGCAGTATTTTTATCCTTACTCTGAATATCAGAGATATTACGCAAGTTTTGCCATCCATTCAAAAATGCAGTTGTACCGTTTTATAATTTTTTTTTTTAAATGTCATACAATTAGATTCCGATAATTTTCTCTGTAATCTTAATAAAAATAATTAAATAAAAAGGGATCTATTCAGCGGCTTTAGTATAGAGTGCCACCTATTGACAACATTTGTAAATAGATTTGAAACTTCTGCATCAGACTTTTAGAGCATTCTCAACAAACATACTTCTTATTTCTTTTTTCTATTGAACATTGTTTTCTAATTCATAAATTTCAACGTTAGGGAATTCTTAAGTTTAAATTTAATTCTTAAATTCCATGTAAATGCATTGTTGATCACAGTTCCAATGAAATCTTGAAACGATCCCATGAAATTTATCGAAGGAACCAGTTGGGTGAATCTAACACTATGATCAATACAACCTACCCCATAAAGTAAATAGGAAAGAAAGATAAGGGAAAAGACACACAAACACAGCCCTCATCAAATTCGAAATCACGTTTTGGAAACGAAATCCTTTTCCTCATCCCGATCACGCCCTGGTGCCAAACGCCCCATGGGGCAACGGTCGTGCCCCTGCGGCTTACTTTTTTCCCCCTCAACGTACTAGTGCTTTACTCTGCAGTTAGTAGCAGACAAAAAACAGACAAATAATTCTGATACAATTGAAACACGGCCCGTGTGTTCATATCTTGTCTATAGAGTAACTGTCTGACGTGATAAATTTGCTGTTTCACTTAGGTCTTATTAACCGGGATAGGCGAGCCTGTTTTGTTACTTTTGTTTGTTTTATCTTAAGAATGTACCGTTTATTTATTCTATAGGTATGGCTTCTTTTATTTTGCTGGTGGAAGAGTTTGATTTGGATGACCAGGAAAAAGGAGACGCAAAATCTTATAAGATTTCTATAACACCGCAATATTAAATAAATAAATAAATAAATGAATAAATTAATGAATAAATAAATTAATGAATAAATAAATAAATGAATAAATGAATAAATTAATGAATAAATAAATTATTGAATAAATAAATAAATAAATAAATAAATTACACTAAGAAAAAATAATTTTAGCTTATTCGACAAATTGTTCTAGGTAATGTTCTAAACAATCAACAAACTGTTTCTAAATAATCAGCGTTAGACTCTTATTTAAGTGACTTCGGAAATCAAAATTTTAAGATTAACTTATATGTAGTACAGATTTAAAATACAGTTAGAGTTAAAATAGAATATACACATCCCTTTTAAAATCAAATGCATCGAAAACAAAGGGAACTTTAAATCAAAATTCGGAATTAAATTCTATGATAAATGTAAATTATATGTTAGTATCATTATTTGTCCTTGACCTTCACAGTCTCAAATTAACATTCAAGTCAATAGATATTTAGATAGAGGTGGAAGAGTCTTCGCCTCCAAGTCCTCCTCAACCCAACTTATGTCAATGTTAGTATCCTCAGTTTCTTATTGCAGAAAGAGTTACTTCAAAGTACAAATAGACTAGTACCTTCACGACGGATTGTAGTAAGGGAGTGTATGTATTTATTTAGGGGATTCCTATCTCTATTTTTACTTTCCATATTTGATTAAGTATTAGCCAAGAATCAAGATTGCCAAGCTGACAAATTTGTTATTCTGTTATTCTCTGTTCTGTCACTGTTCTGTCTGGATTTTATGTACTTTCTCTCTGTCTGTCTGTCTTTTGGTTCTGTTAAACTCGAATATACAATTTAAATAACACAACTCGGCAATAAATCAGATGTAGAGGTAAATTGTTGCTTCACGACGAACACCTTGCCAAACCTAGTATTCAAGTTCAAGTAATGTTAGTTTAAAATCATGAACTACAATAATTCTTTAAATAAAAAGAAGAAAAAAAGTGATTATTTAATTTTAAATAGATTTAAGTAAACAAATTCTCATTGAAAAAATATTCAGGTTAAATGGTGCAAAAATCATTTAAAACATTTTTTAAAAAATGTAATACATATTTCGTAAGGGTAATTCAAAGTAAATTATAAACTACTTAAAAAATATTTGTGCATTCATTCAAAATCGTTAATTGCATTTACTCAAATTTATTAAAAAATACATCAACCATAATTATGAGACGAAAGCTTCCAAATTGTTTTGACAATTAAAGTAATTAATTATTCGCGACACTAATTAAAATCTGACGTCATGTTACCAATCTTAAAGTAAAGAAAGTTCTGTTATACAAGAATATTAATTTTAATTTTTAAAACAACGAAATGAAATTTGAAAACATTGTTGATTTCCAGTCTTAAACCTCTCCTTCCCCAGTACTAAAGATATGTCCTGGTATAATATATGCTTGATTAAGAATGCACTTGACGCAATAAAATGTAATTATCACAAGAGTGTATAATTACTCTATAAACACCTTGTATAGTTTTTAATTAACATTCCATCTTTAAATCCAATTTATATATTTGAAAAAATAAAGTTTCAGCACAAACTTTTACCTAATTACACACAGTGGCGAACTTTCTGCACCCCACTACAATTAATCCTGACAATACTCAAGGATGAATGTAACGCACTAGTAATAATGTAGCAAACTGCTTACAGGATATCTGTGCATGCAACTAATGATTGTATTGACCATTAAAGGTAAGACGGATCGGTAACTACATACTGAAAAAAGAGAAGAAACTCAAGCATTGTGCAACAGGACTGACAATTATTTAAAAAAAAAATTATCCCTTATAAACTCTAAGCAACGAGCACAAAGACTTTCAGTTGATTCATCAGACATCGCGTGCAGAAACAACCCTAGGCCCTTATCTCTCCAAAAAAACGTCAACTCCCAACCAACCTAGAGATCACGGGCACGTCCGAGTTATTTGACAGCTAAATTGCCCCGATTTTACAGCTCGGGCATTTTCGTAATTGAGGAAATCCACGGTTCCATTCAGCGTCCGAGACTGCTTTATGGCATCCTAGAGCGCCTTTGATTCCACGGAGACTGTTTTCCGGCTTGTTGTGAAGTTTGCGTGATGATTCTTCTTGGCTTTAGAATATACTGTGTTTCTTCTTCCACAATAATGGCTTTTAATGTCAAATGAACAAGAACGTCCACGAGTTCGAATTGGATTCTAACTCATCACTTTATTTCAGTTCTAAATAATTTATTCATTTACAATGAATGGTATTTAATACAGCCGAAATATAAAATAATTATGCTAAAATACAATCTTAAATTGTCCAGCTTAAGTAAACCTGCTAACTTGATCACCGCATACTTAGAAAGATGATGGGAGATAAAAGTACATCAGCGATGTCAAATTAAAAATTAAGTAAATAGTCTTTTTTATATAACTTTACAAAGTAACCTTTTTTTTCTGCTCTTTATTTTCAAGCGATTTTCGTACTTGTCGAAAAATAGAAATCCTCATTAAATTTCAAGATAGTAAGGAGTTTCTTTCAAGTAAACTTATTTTATTATTTACTTCGTTTTCAATCTAAAAATGTCCTAGAATTCCCTCATTTCTTTTGATTTTCACTAAATGTTTTGAAAAGGCTATAAACACAAAAAATTCTGCTCACTGCGCTTTTTTTTCTTTTTTTTTAAATTTATTTTTTTAAATTTGCAACCAAAGTTCGCTTGTTAGTTTTGGCTTGAAAAAAGACACATTCAGCTCGAAACAAATGTGACGTCACTACATCTGAAACAACTCGGCTTGAAACATGGCAGCGGAAACCAGTTTTGAAAATTTCTCGCAAATCATGCCAACAGGCACGGGATATAGCAATTGTCTACCGAACACACATAAAAAATTTGGCAGAAACCTCACGATAACCATAGAAAAGGAAGGATGTTTTGACATCACAGCTATAGCGGATCGCTTTGATCGGACGAGATTTGTGGGCATTTTCTTTTCTAAATATTTAAATAACTGATTTTTTTAAAGAACATTTGTTTGAATATTTGGAATCAGAAAGAAATTCTTCGTAAATATAAACTAATTTCACTTGTTTTTAAAAAATAAGGGAATTGTCCATTCAAATACCTAGTCAATAAATAGTAAATATTCAAATAAATACTCAATAACATTTGTCAGATATTTTATGCCTTAATGGGTCATATATTTCAGAAAAAAATATTTATTTTTAACACTTGCACATTTCTAATGTTGTACGAGCACTGAGATAATTTTCTATATTTTCTTCAAAAACTGAACGCATTCGAAACTTTACCAAGCTAGACTAGGGGACACGTTCAAATAGTAAATCATACGATTTATAACTCTTTCTTCAAAACTAATTTCAATCGTTGCACAGAAAATCAAAAACTAGTCTACAAGTTCAAAAATGGTTACAGTGGCTAACTTAGGTGGCTTTTGTATCCATATTCTAAATGTTTCAATGTGAATAAGGTTCCTTTTATTTATTTCTATCTTTCTGTTAGTTTAAGAACTTTATTTTGGTTGGTTGATTGGTGTGTTAGCTCAAAGACCAATATTTGTACCCAATAAAGGCTAACCAGGTTTCTCTGTTTTGTTTTTCTGCTTTATATAGTATCTTTTAGCTCAACTGTCTCACACATGCTGTACCTTGTATGTTTCCTTACTTCACAGTGTTTTTCTTCAATTTACAATTACCTCACCCATATTTTCTGCAATGCAACTTCTTCAACGTTTTTATGCACTCAAATCGTATAACAGCGTTCTTATGCACTTATAAATAAGTGCAGCCAATTAATTGATTCGCATTCTTTTGTTAGCTCTTCCTGTCGTTACGCTTTTTTTCTTTCTTTTTTTTTCGTTGTTTATTTGCTTTTTATGTTTGCTGTTTTTCTGCCTCTTGCGATATAATCCAATCAATTGTAACCAATTCGATAAAGATGTATCGTGCCTTAGGGCTAACACTCTGAACTAAAAATATATTTAAGTTTAACCTACAACTTAACATGGAATTCAAACTACTATTCTGCTATCATATGATAAAATACCTTAATTCCTAAAAAAGTATCCAGTGCATATTTTGACGTTCGTTCCTTAAAATTAAATAATTTTTAATTAATGACGGTAGATTAAACAGCATTGTCTTACCCAGGATTCGGACCTATCTTGGCAACAGCGGAACGGTCACAGGAATGTCATTAATACATTTTGAAGTTTCGCATTACGCATCTAAATCAGAAGCAAACGCGTTTTATATATATCAGCCTTTACACTGACCCTACAAAATTAAAGTTATCCTTATGTTAAATTTTATACTATTGTTAAAAATAAAGTGGTAAAAGAGTTTATGATTTTAAATTATTTTTGTTTTTAATCCCTTTTCTTTCAAATAGATATGGAAGCACTGTTATTTGAAAAGCACCTTTCGGTATGAGTCAAACCAATTTAATTCAAATGTCAAACATTAAATACGGTAGTGACTTAGAGTGCTATTTAATAAGAGACGAATTGAAATATTTAACTATTGTTGATTTAAAAAAAAAAAAAAAAAAAAAAAAAAAAAAAAAAAAAACATTGTAATTTAATTATGAAACGTGTTTATTTATTCAGAATATCATAGTTCAGAATATCAAGTTTTGAATTCTTCTTAAGGAAAATTTAAAACAAATATTTCAGTATAAATGATTTATTAGATCATTGCTTTTGATTACTATCAGGTTTTGTCACCAGGACTGAAAACACTAATACACAAAACACTTAATACACAAAACAAAATTTTATGTAAAATGTGTTGGAAAAATTGTAAACTTTAAATCATAATCTTTTTTATAGTAAAGTAAAAAAGCATTCTTGGCAAATAAGCATGGAAACTCTATCTGTTTTAAAATCCGTTCCTAAAAAATAAAAACAATCAAGATTTGAAGTACTATTTCAAACAAAGGATTTTAAAATGATTTTTCATGCATATTTGTTAATTTAATAAAACTTAACTTATCTCCAAACATTGAATTTAAAAATCATAAAATTATTAAAAATCTTATAAATTAATCCAGTTTTCATTTTTAACTTAATTACTAAGGAGGAAGTAAAAAAAATAAAAAGTAAATGAATCACAATCAAAAGCTAACTTTAGTAGAATAAGCGGTGTCTGCGAAATGCACTGCAAATAAATTAGGCTTCTATGCCAAATACTTTCTGAGAAAAAGGTACATGAAATTTGCCAAATTAACATTACCGGTATAGCGGGTATCATCTCCCCTTAAAGTTGTAGTTATTTGAATTGCATTGCATTCTTTATAAAGGATGTACGGTATACGATACTGACCAGCTTTACAAGCCGTGTCATACCGGGTTCCACTTTCCAAATTAAGTTTCATTATATTTCTCAGCAAAGGAATACAATATATAACTCTGGTAAACTTCCAAAACAAAAAGAATTCCTTTAAGCTATCTTACATGAATTGGCTAGACACGAGTTCACTACTAAATTTTAAATCTTTCACGTACATTAAACAAAAACAAAAAAATTTAACTGATTGAAACACAAAAAATTAAATGGTTTTAGGTTTAGTGTGATAGTGGCTATATCCCGTACCTCTACTATTAATTTATATGTAAAAATAACAAAATGGCGGACTACAAAACAATAAAAACGTGGGGTTTTTTTTTACATGTTTTGTACCAAAAAAAATAGTAAAAATTTAAATTTTGTAATAATTCTGGTACGGGATATAGTGTACAGAATATGTGGTTAAAATTTCATAAGGATCAGTTCAGAAGTTTCTGAGATTTTTTCAACAACATACACCTGCCTACTTTTTGAGGAAGCCTGTATTTTCACACTAAAAAAAATTGGTTACAATCAATATATATATATTTATATATATATATATATATATATATATATATATATATATATATATATATATATATATATATATATATATATATATATATATATATATATATATATATATATATATATATATATATATATATATATATATATATATATATATATTTATTTATTTATTTATTTATTTTTAATTTACGAATGTGGGTTTTTTTTTTTTTTTAAGCTTAACAAATTTATATCAATAAATATAACTGTTAAAAAAAATAATAAATATAGCATTTTTTTTTCATGCATTCAAAGTAGACAAAACCCTTAATTAAATATAATAAAAATAATAATTGCTGTTTATAAATAAAATTAATCACGTTCTTAATTCCACAAAACGCTTACTTGTAATCACGAAGCATAAGTTAAAAGTCCAAATGAAAAATTGCTCTTAACAGGAAACCCATAAAGTCATAAAATCCACTGATAAAACAAGCCCTTGAAATAAGTCACACCAAACCGCCGACCTTAAAAGAAAACACCACAAACTATTTCCCGAAAAAATCGTTTGGGGACAGAACACTTTAAATCATTTTCTTCTTCCAGAAATAGGAGCCAAAAGGAAGTGCCAAAATCCCAACCAGACGAAAAGTCACTCTCGAATTCAATAAAATTCCGAGATTCGCATTTTTGTAGCCTCCCCCCAACTCTAAACAAAAACTCCTCCCCGAATAAATAAACGACGAGCGAACAGATAAAAGGAACAGGGAATCGAAAAAAATCCAGAGGAACTCAAAATTTCTCTACAGAGAATCGTAAACCTTCGACGAGGGAACATCAAAAGAGGAAACATTCTCTGATAAATCCATCAGTTTTAATACTTTTCTTCGCACAGCTTGGAGGCTTCTGGAAGCGCAGTTCGCTTCATAAAGATTTTATTGGAGTTTACTGGCGAGCCGTAAAAACACGTTGGAGTTGAGTTGCGCGGCCCCTGCCGGTCGTCGATTCCGCGAAATTGTCGGTGGGGCTAGTCCGATGGCAACTGTCATGCCTGGTCATAAATGAAGGGTGAGAGGAAATGGCAGAGATAAGGTGTTATGTTTCGAGGTTCTGAAGAGACAAGATACGTGTGTATGTATGTATGTATGTATGTATGTATGTATGTATGTATGTATCCATGTATGGTCATATGCACGTATCCATGTATGTATGTATATAAATGTTTGCAAGGGCATCTTCTAAGGAGTCAACGTGCATTACGTACATACTATTGTTTTGAGGTGTCCCCATTGAAGATTGCTTATGTGTGGTTCAAGACTATGAGACCATATTACAGGGTCATTAGTGAGGAAACACGTGGTTCAAAACTTCGTAAGCAACTGTATTGCCGTGATTTTTCTATCTACAAAAAATTGCATTACAATTCCCATATCAGAGTTTATTGTCATGACGTATGTTATTATATGGTTCTTATGTCGATACAATTGAATAACACCATGCATATATACATACACTTATGAATGAATGACATTTAAAAAAAAATTGCTTTTATAGATACATATATATGTGTGTATATGTTACTGTGAAAGACCGATATTTGACAGATGTCGATATTCTACGGTGAATGTCAGCATTCACATAGACGCTTAGTAAATGTCCAAAATATTTGCTAAATATCCTTATTTCTTACTTAACACTGGCAAATTGTGATATTGATCAAGCATATGAATATTGAATATATATATTTTTTAAGTTATATTTTTTATTAAAACATATTATGTTAAATGTCAAAATAGGAGAAAGCTTAAGTAACAACACATGTTAATAAACTGTTGAACTTTACATTCTAAATGAGAAAAGAACATTTAAGAAAAATTACTAAAATGAGAAAGAAAACAATACATTCTAAATGAGAAAATAAAATTTACATCAATAATAAACGCTTAATTATGTGATTAACGTTAGACAATGTAGTCCATGTGACCTCAATTGCGGCAGAACAAAAGATTTGGCGTTTTTGTCGCCTCTCTGCATGTCTTCTTGTTTCGACCTCCACCAGAGCATATTTGTGCTTGTCGACATACACTGTTGTTGGTCCTAATGTTTAAGAGTATAACCAAATATTCTGTCTTTCACAGGTAAATTTGGTGTGTGTGGACCTTCGTCGGAGAATGCATGTTTTCATGTTTCTACGAATGAATATGAGTGTGTAAAAAAATTCACACATATAGTGATAAATTGTATTGTATCAATATGTGCGCAAGTATGAAACGAAATATATGTGCTAAGCATACATAAAAAAATAGCGATTGTGTTCGATCTTAATTTTGTTAATTAATTTAATTTAAGTAAATAATTAAAGTAAACGAGAGAGAGAGAGACAATAACTGTTTACACTAAGTAAAAGGGTTAACATTTGTTATATTTAACAAATTGATTATATTTCTTTTGTCAGAAAAGTTAATTTCATGTATAAATTAGGAATATGCCAGATATTGCAAAATAAATGCTCAATTCAATTGCATAAATACATAATAATTTAGAAATCTTTCTTAGTTTGTCGTTATCAGAATAATTTTACAGAAAGTTGTCCAAGAAATGTAATGAGTATTAATGTATTGTATCATTAATAATGATATAACATTTCCTGGCCTGCAGTTAAAATTTAAAACAACTCTGTGTGTCAATTATTTTCTCTATAATATATTTGTGTTAAATACTCAAATTTTAATAAATAAAACAGAAAACGCTTATAAAAATATCAAAAGCCGGCTACGTTTAAATAAAATTACCTTTAATTTACTCTTTCAAGTGAATTTTATAAATGTGCTTCTAATGAATGCGAAATGTGTTTCTTATTTAAAAGTAAGTTTTAATATTGCAGTAATTTATGAGTTGTAGAAAAATTCATGTTTTTCTCAAAACGTTGGGTGTGGAAATTTTCTTTCCCCTAATTAAAAACAAATATAACTTCACAAAAGATTATTTAGTTCATTGACAAACTACTTTTTTTGTTTCATATTAATAAAAACTCAATTTAAAATTAATTTAATTTTTAAAGTGTAATTATAAATTTCGTGACACGGTAAAGGATACGTTTTAGAAAAAATTACAATGGCAAGCACTAATATTTATTAAACCTGTTGAAAAAAATATCCTCGATTGAAAAAAAAAAAAAACTTATTTACTTTTAGTTATGGGCTATAAATAAGTTCTTTGCATACCTTCAGACTTAAAAACACTTTAATGAGTTATAGTAAAAAATATTTCATTCATTCAACACTGAATTATTACTAAGCAGGACCCATATTTTGTTGTTTATTTTGCATAAATTCCATCTTCCAAACAAAGTAGCTGCTTGCTATACAAAACACTAATAAAAAATTAAAAAAAACTTTCCTGGCCTTGATTTAAGATCACGAGGGTTAAAACGCCATCCTAAATTGAATTAATAACCACCACTATTTTTCTAAATACAAGAAAAATCGCCCTGTACAGTTAACAATGACACGAAGAAAAAAAAACCTCTTAAACCAATTCGTGTGGAATTTTCCGGAAATTTATCGTCCGGTCACCGGCGTATTTAAACGATTGTCGTAAGTCATAAAAATGGCCACGGATTCTAAGCCTCTCGGTAGGCAAGTAGATGTTTTCATGTGCCTTAAAAATGACGCATAGCATAGAATTCTGAATGCTAGTGAGAGTTGAAGGATTCCTTCTTTTGCGTTCCGACAATATCATTGTCATAAATTAAATTGGAAGGAGCTGGAATAATTTATGTCGTAAAAGTTATGGCCGCGGAAGTTGGCGGGAATCGCAGAATAGAACAAAATGGAAGCATTTTCCACCGTATAGTTTATTTTGTACCAGACTAATTTATTCCAGAAGCATAAATGGATGTTTATGTGTTTGTTGTCGTAGTCTGTTGGACCAGTAAAAATGTATGTTTATGATTTTAGTTATTCCATGAGGAACTGGAATGAAATGCTTAAATTAATCAACTCACTGTCTTTGCGTGCTTATTTATTTGGTAGACAAGTTTAAGGATTTTTGTGAGTTTTATAACGGACAATAAGTTTATAAGCATATGCTGCGCTTTTACTCTGTTTATTTTGGACAAGTTCTTAATTAAATGAAGTTAATGCAAAAAAGGCATTTTAAAATAAATATCTTGGTGAATTAATTTAGCTACAAAACAAAGCTAAGTATTATATTCTACAGTATACACACATACTCACGGTGCATTTATAATAAAACACAAAGTTTCAATTATTATTTAAAAAAAGCTTTGTTATTTTATATCACTGACCAAGGCCAGACTGGATTGAACCAGGCCAATTTTCAAAAGTCTATGGGTGTGAAGGAAACAAGTTGTTCGTTCCATTTTCTCCCACTAAATAAGGGTGGCGCTGCAATCCAACCAAATTTGAAACTGCAATATAGTGAAATTAACACCCTTGCCTTAACTCAATCGTGCTGAAATTTGGCAGGTAGATTTGATGTCGATGACAATGCATTCTATCAAATTTTGAGGGCATTCTATCAAATTTCACTGTCACTAAAAGGTCGCTTTTACTTACGCTTGTATCTTCAAATCCTAAAAAAAACCAACTTGCCGTCATCCAATCGCTCTGAAATTTAAGAGGTTGACTCGTTGTCGATAAAGTTGCATTATATCATGTTTCGGGAGGTGTCACTGGCACTAAAAGGTTGCTTTTACACACGCTTTTATCTTCAGTATACTAAAAAACCAACTTGCAGTCATTCGATCGAAATGAAATTTGACAGGCAGATTCGTTGTCGATAACGTTGCATTATATCATGTTTTTTTGCGGGGAGGGGATTGTCACTGTCACTAAAAGGTCGCTTTTACACACTCTTCTATTTTTAGTAAACTAAAAAAAACAACTTGCAGTCATCCAATCGGGCTGAAAAATGGCAGATAGATTCGATGTCAATAAGGTTGCATTCTAACAAATTTTGAGAGTATCACTGTCACTAAAAGGTCGCTTTTACACACGCTATTATTTTCAGAATACTAAAAAACCAACTTGTAGTCATCCAAGCGGGCTGAAATTTAGCAGGTAGATTCGTTGTCGATAACGTTGCAATATATCATGTTTTTTTGGGGGAGGGGAGTGTCACTGTCACTAAAAGGTCGCTTTTACACACTCTTCTATCTTCAGTATACTAAAAAACCAACTTGCAGTCATCCGATCGCGCTGAAATTTGACAGGCAGATTCGTTGTCGATAACGTTGCATTATATCATGTTTTTTTGGGAGGAGGGGAGTGTCACTGTCACTAAAAGATCGCTTTTACACACTCTTCTATCTTCAGAATACTAAAAAAAGCAATTTGCCGTCATGCAATCTGTCTGTAATTTCACAGATAGATTAGCTGTGGATACGGTTGCATTACATACAGTTTTGGGGTTGTCACTTTCACTAAAAAGCCACTTTTACACGCGCTTCTATCTTCAGTATACTAAAAAAGCAACTTGCAGTAATCCAATCGAGCTAAAATATGGCAGATAGATTCGATGTCGATACGGTTGCATTCTATCAAGTTCTGGTTGGGGGTGGGGGGGGGGTACTGTTACTAAAAGGTTGCTTTTACACACGCTTCTATCTTTAATATATTAAAAAACCAACTTGCGATCATCCAATCGCGCTGAAATTTAACAGGTAGGTTCGTTGTGGATAATGTTGCACTGTATCAGGATTTTTTGGAGTGGGGGGGGGGGTATCACTATCACTAGAATGTTACTTTTACACTAGCTTCTATCTTTAGATGATAAAAAACCCAACTTGCCGTCATCCAATCACTCTGAAATTTAACAGGTAGATTCGTTGTCGATAAAGATTCATTATATCAAGTTTTGGAGGGTGTCGCTTCACTAAAAGGTAGCTTTTTCTTACTTCAATTGGCGCTTGGGATTTCTAATAATTCTACTTCCTTCATCAAATCGAATTGCCTTGAACATAATCATCAGATTTAAAATGCAAACTGCAGACAACAGTAGAGGGAGTCTTGTCATTAATGTGTAGATTGGCACTAGAAATCACTTTTGCCCATTCCTTGAGTAAATCCGGATCCAAGGGGAATTCGTGAAATTTAACATCTGCTCTCTTTCCAGAATATGAAGTACAGTGTGGTACTCAACAATTCAGCATGTTTGGTCTTAAATGATAATGAAATTAATTAATAAATGTAAATCTATGAGGATGACATCAATTCTATTTGCAAAAAATATTAGAAATTAAAAAAATTAAATCAAAAACTGCGATGAAAATTTTTTACAACGCCAGCTAAAATAAAAATATCCATGGCTGCCAACTCTGAAATCACGAGAATTGAAAACTTTTTAATTTAATTTTTATAATTTCTAATAATTTTTAAAAATATGACAAAGAATTCCAAACTCTGTTTCCATAAAGAGTTATGAAAATAAAATTCAAAAATAGGCCTTATTTTAAATAAACAACTTAATTCTAAAAATAGATATCAAAGTCTCATATTTGATGCGTAATAATTAACAAAAAGCAAAGAATTTTAAAATAAATGATAGTGTAGTGTGGCTTCTGACATCATATTTCTATGAAATATGAATAATAAATTGTCGCGAGTGAACTGTGTATAAATGTATTTCATTCGTTAATATTATCGTTTGGCAATTTTCGCCGTGTTCATTTTGTATTTTAAAAATAAAGTAATTTTGTTCTCTTAGTAACGTATTGGTTTTCGTATTTGACCAAGCAAAGAAAACACATGCTACTGTTTTGGATGGAATGCAGCGCCACTAGTCCACTGCGGCTGTTTCCACTCTTTACTATTAGTTGTCACGGCCTGGTTTAATCCAGTTCGGCCTTGCACTGACCAAGTTGTTGTTGTTGTTCTAATCTCCATCCCAGTCTGACGAAGTCAGACCAGGTCAAGGAATCCGTTGACATACTAAAAGTCTATGACGAAAAGGGGAGAAGAATAAATGTCCTCCCAAAGGTCCAGGGTGAGTTCAGCTGAGGCCTGGTGTGGTGGCATTTTGGGCAAAGAGTGATTTTTTTTTTTTTTTTTTTTTTTTTTTTTATTATTGGCCTTCAAAGGAAGTATGACATTTCAGATGGACGCTGGCTAGGAGCGAGAGCCTTTTTAATAATTTTAATTAATCAAGTTCATAATTAAAATTAAAATTTTGAAATTAAAGTTTAATTACCACTACATTTTCAAAAAATAATTTAGTTTTGTTAAGGGTTTTTGAATTTTTATCATAACGCATTTTGCAAGTGGACAATATTTTTTTAGGAAAATCACGGGTTTCAAGCAATAGTCTTTTCAAATAAAAATGTTAAATGCTATGGAAACCTAAAGAAAACTTATTAAATTAATTAATTATTGAGGATTGATTGAATTCAGAATATAAATCTTTTGCGAAATTCTATTTATTTAATACTTTTGATATTTTATTGAATTGGGTGTTGACCTTCGGGTATTTTACCCAGATATATGGTGATTACAAAACTGATTGGGTTATATCGTAATAGGCACAATATATAACAGTAAATAAACAAACAGAACAGATAAAACAAACAAACGTAACGACAGATCAGTAGGTAACATTGGATTTGTCTTGAATCAGGTGGTTACAAATAATTTTTACAAAGTTGAATCATGGAATAGGTGCAGATACGCTAAGAGAGTAGTGAAAGTCTTTTAAGAGTCTGTGGGACGACTTTGTCCAGAAAACGAGCCTGGAAACGTCGTAAAAAAATTCCATAAGAAGGGGTGTGGTTTGAAACTAACCAGACATTTTGATATGTTGAAAAGTTGTTGTCCACCTGATGGCTGTGTGGTTAGCGCTCTGGCGTAGCTTCGCATGTCAAATGTGCGGATTTCGAATCGTGGATTATGCATGATTTTTCTTTGTGGTTCGGAATCCACGTTAAGCTGTAGATCCCGTCCTGATTATCTGTCATTATGCATAAAAGTAGATCGCTGAACGTACAAACCAACCAACCTGGCCTAATTAGACGTTATTGTGCACAAATATAGCTTGTTGAGCGCACAAACCAACCAACCTTAGAAGTTCAAATTCGTTTAAGAAGTTCTATGCCACAAAATCTTAATCCATTCACGAGTTCGAATGATAAAAAAAGAAGTATTTAAACAACTCAGAAGCGTGAACTTGTTATATGGAACTTTTTAGGAGATCTTAACTATAAGGTTTATGCAAAGAGTTGAAGGTCCAATGATAGAACAAACATATTTGACTAAGTGTTGGAAAGGGGGGGGGGGGGGGGGAGAAAGGAAGAAAAAAAAGAGGGAAGAAAAAAAAACTCTCATTCATGTTTCATTCTTATTTAATAGTGAGACCTTATATCCTAGCTGAGATCAAAATACTGCAGGGTTATATATTGTGTGCTTATGAAAAATTAACGGTTATTATTACAATATCTTGGACTATTGGAACAAATAATTTCAGCGATTATAAGATTGAGACATGTTGTCCCAGTCGATCATACCATCGGGATATACTGTCCCATTAGATTATAAGGAAATGAAAAGAAAAAGTAAAAAATAAACATGACATAAAAGAAGTATACCATGAGCTAATAGTAAACTTTATTTAATATGTCATCTACTTTAATCAAGCAAATGTAGACTCGAAAGGGTAAATCTTGTGGATTAGGTAACGCTGAAAACAATATCCCTAAAAGGATTGGCTCTGAAAAAGCGTCAATAAAATCAATTGAGCTGATCAGTTTTGTCAGGGCTTTTTGTGAAACCAATAAATTTTTACTTTTGTTCGTCACAAAGATTGCCCTAATATGATATATGTCATAAATTGACAACTGTGTTGTTCTTTGGTCTGCCTCTGTCGTTATTGAGAAACTCAAAAACCAGTGGATTTTTCTATTTATATACATTGAAGAGCCAGTAAAACTGGTACTAGTATCATGTAGGGCCTCCACAAGCACGCAGAAGTGCCACTATATGACTTTGCAGGGATTCGACTAATGTCTGAAGGTATTCTGGGGGTAATTCACACCATGAATCCTGCAGGGCAGTCCACAAATCCATAGGAGGGTGAAGTGGTGGATATCTCTTTTGAACAGCGCGTTGGAAAGCATCCCAGATAGGCTCAATAATGTTCATATCTGGGGATTTAGGGTGGCCAACGGAGATGTCTGAAGTCAAAAGAGTGTTTCTGGAGCCAGTTTGCAGCAACTCCAGACGTGTAGGGTGTCGCCTTCTCCTGCTCGAATTATTCAAGTCCGGCCGAATGCGCCATGTACATGAATGGGTGCAGGTGATCGGACAGGATGCTTAAGTACCTGTCACCTGTCAGAGTCGTCTCTAAGCGCATCAGGGGTCCCATATCGTGCCAACTACACAAGTTCCATACCATCACAGAGGCTCCATCAGCTTGAACAATCCCTTGTAGACAAATAAAGTTCGTGGATTCATAAGGTTGTCTCCATATCTATGCTCGTCCATCTGCCCGATACATTTGAAAATGAGTTTCATCAGATAAGGCAACGTGTTTCTAGTCATCAACTTTCCGATGGTGGTTTTGGCGGACCCAGTCGAGTCGTAAAGCCTTGTACCGTGTGGTCAACAACGGTACACGAGTGGGCCTTCACCTTCAAAAGCTCATGTCATTGATAGTCCTTTGAACTGAGTGTACGCTGGACACATGTTGATGCTCCAGCAATGAAATCTGCTTCAATTTGTGAAAGTGTTGCACTTCTATCTTGTTTAAGGATTCTTCTTAGTCGTCGATGGTCCTGTTCTTTCAAGGTCTTTTCCCGGCAGTGCCGATGTCTGAGATTTGATGTTTTACCAGATAATTGATATTCACGGTACGCTTATGAAATGTTAGTAGGCGAAAATCCAAATTTCTTCGCCACCTCGGAGATATTACGTCCCATCTCTCGAGCGCCGACTATAACGCCACGTTCAAAGTCCCTTAAATTTTGATAATCTGCCATTGTAGCAGCAGGAATTGATCCAACCGCTTTGTCAGACATCTGTTGTCTTATATAGGAGCATCAGATTCCATCGCTTAGCGCTGATTGATGGCATACCTCCCTTATTTGCAAACCCACGGTTATACCAGTTTTTCTAGCTCTTCAGTGTATTATTAAGGATTAGGAAACCTGATACAGGATACGAAGATCATATAAAAATGTTGCAACAAGAATTTGTAAATGGCATCTCCAACTAAAGTGGGGGGGGGGATTGTCTTTTTAAAAAATTTTACAGATTAATTTCACATATATTGTTTTATTATTCACCAAAATGGATAACAATTTTACCACTATTTTAGTTTGTACTTTTAATATAAGTACTATCGCCCTATTTGTAATTTGTGGTAAACTCAGATTTGATATCAAATCTGATATCAAATTTGACAAACTCGTTGAGCGATCTAACCTAATTGAATAGGAGTTTAAATTTATCTATTTCTTTCTGAATCGTTGCTCTTTAAACAATGAACATCTCTGTAATAAACTGTTTCATAAGATGATGTTGCATTTCTCTAAAAAAGAATACGTTATGCTCATAATAAAGAAATCATAACGAAAAAAATGAGAAAGCATTCTCTCAGATAATTACACAGTTTTATTTGGGGGGTAAAAACTCTATTCATACAAGTAGTAATTGTCCCCAATAACTTTTACACTTCATTTGGATTTGAACTCATTACTAGTTAATGCGAAACATAAGAATTATTCATTGTTTTGATTTTGGAAAGAAAGTTTTTTTTTTTTTTTTTTTTTTTTTTTTTTTTTAATTCATTTATTTTAATCAAACACCCATTATTTAACACACTCAGCTTAATACCCTTTTTCTGCAACGAAATTTTACTATGTGCATTTTAACAGTCAAGAGACATATTCTTGCATTCCACATTTTAGACAAATTTATGACATATTTCTAAAATTGTGCAACTATAGCACCATCTTTTGACGGCATTTGTTTGTTTTCCATCTGTTGATAGCAGATTTTGAAACCTATGTTTCAGATTTTTACAGCTTTCAAAATAACTATACTTTTTGTTTCATTCTTCTATAGATCTTTGTTTTTCAGTCATTTAATTTTAAAATCAAGGATTTCTTCGCTGGGCACCCTGTAGGAATTACATACTTTTTCTACACTTGCCCTTGTTGACATTTATACCAAATGTCAGTGTTCTGCCTACTTTGGAAATAGGACATTTGAATACCCTTCTTTTGGAACGTTTCGATCCCTTTAAAATAAAGTTATTGATATTTGGATTGATTACTTTTTCTATATTTATCCATGTTGACATTTGTTCACCAAATTTCAAAGTTGTGTACATATAGGAAGTTAGAGAATTAGTAATGTGTCCGTCACTTAGTGAGGGCTTTGTATTTTATTTATAAAGATTTATAACGTATTTCCTTCTGTGGGGAGTGATTTATAAATCCTGAAAATTTCACACTTCATTACATCTGTTACTCCGCGTATATGTTTAGTAATAAACCAATTAACCAACGAAGTTTCCTTTCTATTTGGTAAAGATTTGACGTTAGTTGGTTAATATATAATAAACCACGCAATAATAGTCTCTAAAAGTTTTGAAAGTAAAAAAAAAAAAAAAAAATACTTTTAAGTAAATTCCTTACACTTTTTTATTCCATATATCCTGAAGTACTCATGCACAGATCATTCATCTAAACAAAAATAAAAATTTCGATATTAAAAATCTCAAATTCAAAACTCGACCAAGAAAACACCACATACAAAACCAACGGCAGAAAATGTGAAAATATTCTCCCCTTAACAAAATATCCCTGACTCCAATTCACACCTATAGTAGCCATTTCCTAAGCAATATCCACCCTCCCATCTGGCAAGCATACAGTCCTCCACTTGATTCATTTCATTAATCGCAACCGCTGTGCCACGCGATATCCCGTCATCTAATATAAATAGGACTGGCATCGCATATATAAGAGTAGACGACAGCCCCACTTAAATAATAGAAACCGAGGGACAACACGAACAAACAGCTGGGCTTCTGAGGCCCTTGAACATACTCCCTCCCTGGATCCAAATATTAGTTCCCATTGCAATCTCCGCTCCTTGTGCTGAGCCCCCACTTCTCATGTACTTGTTTGGTCAATTTAATGATGCAGTGTGTCAAGATAACATATAAGTTGGAGACAGTGTGCCGTGAATAGGAGCTTTGGGAGGAGTAAGTCATTTGGTTCCATACTCATTCCTTAGAATTTGTCCTTTTCTTTAGTAATGTAGGTTCATCAGTAGAATAGTGCAGAAAGCATAGGATTTTGCATTTGATGCAAACACATCAAGATAGCGTATGATTTGAAGACAGTGAGCATTGAATAATCGAAATTAGAGGTCGGCGCTATATCGATACGACGATATTTTTTCGATACTTCTAAAAAAATATCGATTTTAAAAATATCGATAAAAGTCACCGATAAATCGATATTTTCAAACATTTTTAGTTTTTTGATGATCGTTTGGTAGTTCCATGTGTATTTTCGATTTTCTTTATTCCCTTTTCAAAAACTTCAAAACTAAAGTTTGAACTTGGCTGCGAGACAGTTAAAATCTAACCAATATTCAGTATTTTGCCATACACTTAAAAGCTATTGAAATTTTATCTAAATTTTTCTTAAAATCACTGCACCAATTAAGAGAAAATATAACTTTTTTTCTGTAATAGATCCATTTCAGTTGAAAAAGTTGTCACCTTACAAAAAAGCAATCATAAAAAGTAGAAATCCCCGAAAAACTTTGTTTCTGGCAAAATTGAAAATCAAGTTTAAAAAAAAATCGTGTATCGATTTATCTATTTTTTTGTCTATGCAACGATATAGTATCGATATTTATTTTGATCGATATTTCCGACCTCTAATCGAAATGGGAAATGATTGCCTTTTGGTTCTTCACTAAAACTCCAAAGGTTAATCTGTAGCTTAGAGTGAAGAAGTGCGTGAATTTCTCTGAGTTGTTTTGATGAAATTTAAGTTCGACTCTCCTTGATTGGTTAATTTAATAATGTAAGTGTACTAAGGCAGCGTAAGATTTGGAGACGGTGTGTATTGAAGAAGAGTACTTTGGGAAGTAAACTTCTCTAAGTTCTTTATCCTTTAATAATTAGTTACTTCAGATGTCATAAGTTAATCCGTATTTCATGGTCATTTCAAACGCTACTTATAAAACCATTTAAACTGATTCCATTTCTTATACTACTTGTTCGGTCAATTAAATTAGGTAGTGTATATACCCAACTTGCTAGCTAACTAAAATGTACAGAGAGGGGAGGGGGAGATGTAGGTCCACTGGTTTTAAATCCCGTGCAAGTATTAAATGTATGTAAACGTTATTTACACGCTGGTAGTAATTGAAAAGCCCGCCGGAAATTTAATTGAAAGAGCATTGTGAAACTTTGATCGGAATGCCGCTTCGCATTTACATAGCGCCAGCACTGGAACAATTCAGCTATTGATTAAGCGTCACATCGCCTGTCTGTGGTCAAGAGAGATCGAAGGGGATGAAATGATGAATGTCTAGGCCAGTGGCGGCTGGTGCAGGGGGCCAGGGGGGGGGGCCCAGGCCCCCTCACTTTTTTTGGACCCTGGTCCCACTTATATATACTTGATAATGTTGTTTTGGAATTTCTGTAAAATATTTAAAAATGCAAAACAAATGAAAGCAGTTATTAACCTCACAATATTAACTATTGTGTGTTAAAGCAAAAGCTCTCTTGCCACAAACTCGCGAAAATTTCAATAGACCGCAACCATATTAATGAAAACACACTCCATCCATCTCTTCTCTTAAATACTCCATGATTATGACCTTGAAGTTTATCCACGGGGACGCAATTCTTGAGGGTTAAACTACCCTTTTCTCGAAGATCTTGAAAAGAACATAGTAAAGTTTGTAGCCAGGTCCTTCACTTCCTGTGTTTTTAGGGAAGGGAGAAGGGGGGGGGGGGAATAAAGGGTCACTTTCTCTTACATCGGTATCAATTTACTACAATAGAGTATTTGACACCATCAACAAATAATTACCAAATGCGGCATATTTATAGTATTTAACGAAATAATAATAATGCAAGCAGTTTTAACTCGAAATAATTGCTCAAATTTTTATAAATCAAATTTTAAAAATTGCTTTTCTGAGCGCCTCGTCACGTGATCAGAAACACTCGGATAAGCTCCTCCCAGAGTGTGACGTCAATGTTGACCACATTTGTAAGCAAACAGTTTCATACGTTTATTTTAAAGCTTGGTTCATCTCTTTTCCTACTATATGATAAATTATGACTATTGAAGGTAACTTTTAGGAAATGTTTATTTAAAGAAGTGTTATTGCAACATTGGTTGGCAGTATATTGCATTATATTGGTTTTGTAAAAGTACACATTTCGAATTTACCCAAAATAGATGTTTTGTTGGTGGGGTTCTTTTTCAAGTCAAGCTCAGAATTTTTTTCTGCAGAGTTTAGAAATGTTAAAACATTTGTGTAAGTATCAACAATTCTCACAGTTCTTATAATTAGAAAAGCAACAACAACACTTTTTCAGTTATAATAATCATAAAAACATTAGGATAAAAAAAATAGCAATTAATATAATTTTCTGAGTACTGTTAAAATGGAGTGAAAAGGAACAATTTTCAACTTTCAAAGTAAAAATAGAGTGTAATAATTAGGGATGGAACGGATATCCGGCAAATATCCGATATCCGGCATATCCGGCTGATTTTTCAATATCCGAAACCCCGTCGGATATCCGATTTGAAATACCGGACATCCGATAATTTCATTCGGATATCCGGCTATATATCCGGCCACCAGGTATCTACAAGAAATAATTTTTTGCAAAAATAATGATATTTTTCGGACAAAGGGGACACCGTATCCTACACTTTTTTTTTTTTTTAATTTTTTTTTTCTTGGACATAAATTGCAGTTAAGTTAGAAAACGAAAAAGTTCCTTCGTGAGAACTATGCTTTCTAAGCATAAACAATTCCTCCAATCTTTTTCCATACACATCCCTCATACGTGTTTTGCAATATGTTCTTTTCATTCCAAGTTTATGATCTGATTAATTCCAGATGTTATATTTGAATGCTTCTCCGTAAAATACGAACGAAATACTAATAAATAGTACTTTTTTTCCATAACATAAGTTATTTGTTAAGAATTTTAGTTCTTCTTACTTCCTCCTTTTTTTCTGACATTTGCTTGCAAGTAAAAAGCAATAAATAGCCAATGCGCACTCCTCTATGCTTTTTTTTTTCTTTCTATCGACGATAATACCCTACCCCTTTATGCTGTGAATGGTATGGTCTAATTTCTGATTTTTCATTGGCAGAAGTTGAAAGCTGGCATATTTTTTCTGACGTAAAATGAAGTATTGTAATTTTTAGGTCTTTAACGTAGCGCCACAATGTGGAATTATATTTAGCTCTCTAGAATGTCTTGAATCATAGTTTTCTCCAATTATAATCCAATTTATAATTTTTAATAATGGCTCATTTAAAATCACCCATTTAGAAGTATTTTAAAATTAATGGAAGTGACGAAAGCTAAGCCCTATGTGTTACTTGCTCCACAGAATCGTTTAAAAAATATATTGTGCGCGGCAGAAGCCCAAAATCCTTTTCCACAAAACCCTTATGGAACCATTTAATGAGTGTGCATAAGGAAATTTACGAAGCTTAAAAGACTCAGTAAATGCATCAAATATTGATGAATATGAAAAAACAATTCATCAAAACAAGAAATGCACGCAGACAACATTGGAATCGACATTATTTGTACCAAAATTGTAGAGTTTAGATGATCCTAAGCAAAAGCCTTAACCACAAAAATATGTAAGTACTAATTTTGTTTGTTTATATTAAATATATATTTTAAATATGGTATAACATAATGTTGATGAATTTTGGGTTCGAAATTTTTTAAGTTTATATTTAAAGACGGGATATTCCGATAGATTCAATTTATGTTTTCTATGAGATTTCTTTAAATCCGTAATGTTTTAGGTGCATTAAAAAAAAAATAGACTTCAATTTCATAAAATATTTAAAATAAATCTTTTGTTATTAACAAATGCATCCGGTATAATTTTGTAATCATTTATCAATTATAAACAATGCATGAAGTAAATTGATATTGAATCAATTTACAAACGTATTTCTGAAATATTTTCATCACATTGCAGAATGTTTGGTACAATTTTAAGTAACACACAAACAGAATGGTGATGAAGTTTCAAAATTGTTCAGCAAGTGTAGGTATTGGCATCACTAAAACATCGTTTCATCAACTAAAGTTTAAATAAAAAAAAATTAACTCAGTGGCGCGACAGCCCGTGTGGACCAAGGCCTGCTGGGCCCAGCTCAGCTTTCTTGACTGTGGCATTTGTGTGTCACATAGCAGATGTTCCGGTCAGATGGTCATTCTGACGCCAAACCTCAGTGTTTAGTTCTCAAGCATACATGGTCCTCCTCAGTTTATTTCTTTCAGGTATAAATAGCTAAGTCAACCTTGCCGAGTCCGCGAATCAAACCATGGACCTGTGGCATGCACTTGGGTGCGTTAACCACTAATTATAATTTACTTGATACTTCATATCATGACCATTTTTTTCGTATAGCATATCGTATAACTATCGTTTTTAGTATATAGACCGAATATCCGGCCGGATATCCGGTGAAATCCGTTTCGGATATCCGTATCCGGTAGACATGGTACCCCGGATATCCGAAATCCGGTATCCGGCAAAACTCACATCCGTTCCATCCCTAGTAATAATATCGTTAACGAACATATTTTTGATTTAGGAACGTGGGTCTTACCTTCTTCTATAATGTTCAAGCCCAAAAATGTTGGAAAAAACGTGACTTACATTGATTTTGATTTTTTTCATGTTGTTCCGATTCACCCCGGAGAAAGGGATGAAACGGTACACTCGATATAATTTATAGCTGATATTATTTAAAAAAGACAAAAAGGTGAAAAAGACAAGTAATAATGCATTGAGGTGAATAGAAACACAAGATTATCATAAACAAAATCCTTTAACCCTTTATCTACTGACGGTACTTATAAGTCCAGTCATTGTACTGCATTTCTCATGGTACTGTACTGATTTAAATGCTTTGAAACCCATAGGGACTTTGAAGTCCACTTCTATGAAGTTTGTTCTTCACATATTGAATGACAGCACAAGATTGCTTCTTTTTGGAAACATTAAATATTTAAAAGAGTTAGTACAAATTATAAAAAAATTAGTAAATAAAGGGTTAACTGCTGTGATTGGGTGGTTTGATCTTTTTTGGCGCAAGAGCAACACGTGGTTCATACTGCTCCAAAAAATTTGGTGAAGATCAAATTAAAATTTCAGTAACAAAGAATTGGAAAAATTAATTTAAAGTCAAAAATTAAATATTTTAGGGGGTTGGAAGCATTCTACAAAAAATAACTCGCGGTCTGTCAGACCGCATACAGTAATTAAAGGTTAATATGACATACAAAAAATGTTTGTTTTTTTTCAAAACAATTCATGTAAACAAAACAAATATTTTGATTTCAAATTTACAAAAAAAAAAAATCAATAATGATAATAATAAAAATAAAAAAAAATTCAATATTTCAATAGTATAGTGCATCAGT
This sequence comes from Linyphia triangularis, assembly GCA_963978545.1. Lineage (NCBI taxonomy): Eukaryota > Metazoa > Arthropoda > Arachnida > Araneae > Linyphiidae > Linyphia > Linyphia triangularis. The sequence goes on from OZ021730.1 coordinate 37,852,716, forward strand.
ACTTAAACTTTATATTGTGTAGTTAAAACATTTAAAAGAATTAAATAAAGTATTACTTGCATCAAAATGATCTTCACAAAAGTGAATCGTAGTCTGTGGTGAAAACTAAGTTGATTCTCTTCTTGCAAGATTTAACCACTTTTTTTTGTACGTCTGCTTTCCTGGGCACATGTGTACACAACTTTTCTGGAGTTTTAATTGAAGTACTTGTACAGTGGGATACTGCATAATACCGAAACCGGTGAGACATTTCTTGGAACGAAATCAAAAGGAAAACACATTTCGCGCAGGAAACTCACTCGCTATTGCGATGTTGTTTATGCAAGATTGACGTCACACAGACAGATGGGTTTTTGAGCAGCGTTTTAGGGCGGGGCTTCTACTTGCATTTTAAAATGCAATTTTTAGTGTTTTGCGGCATTATTTTGAAAAAGGAAAAAATACGTGTCTTTTATTTTGTGCATACCTTTTATTTAAAACATATTTTGAAAATTTGTCAAATACCCTATTCTATTGTGTATATTCACTTTGTGTGTTAGCCAAAAGTAGTCGAGCTCGAGCTGGAACTGTCGAAAGAAGTGTTGGCATTTTCTACAGCGCAAGCGTACAAGAAAATGACGGTGAATTAAATTGGAAGAGCCAGAGAAAATAGATAGAAAACTACAATTATACGTGCTGAAAAGGGAATTAATTTTTCAACAACAATCTCAGTAAGATCATTTAATTTTACCCTTTATTTTTCAAATATAAGTGTAAGCTTTTCTTAAGAAATAAATTTTTTAAACACAGAATCGTGATTTTTAAAAAAATATTTAGAGATTAATTTTGTCCGGATAATCTCATCGCATGGATTAGCCCAATTGTTAATGTATCTTAATTATCATAAAAGTATAATTTTTCTTTTTAATTCATTCGATTTTAGAGGTGATTAGTTAAATGAGTTATACAGCAAGTAAAATTGGGCTGTCCTAATCTCCCTCCTCCCATCATATTTCCCCACCTAATTGCTGCTATTGTCACGTATAATGAACTGTACACAAGAAATACAACGTCGGTGCTATGTCTCGCAAGTATTTATTAGAAAAAATTCTAGAGCAACGTTCAGTAGCAGAAGAAACTATCCTCTGCCCCACTCAACTCGAGTGACTCTTATAAAGCCAGATCGAATGTTCCAGAACATTCACCGGAAGCAAGTAAAGTTGGATTTGCATAGCAGCACTAGGACATCCATCCGGAAACAAGTCGTACCGGAAATGATAGAACGTTCTAGAAGGTTCTTCTGGAACAAGAAATAAATAGAAATTAAACTTCAGTAAAGTGGGTGCCGGCGGTATTCGAACCACCAACTTATAGGATCACCAGCCTCATGCGCTACCTCTCGGCTATAATTCCACATGTATGAGTAACCAAATGCGGCACTATAATAGACAACAATGGTCATCGTAGCTACCTCACTGACTTGACTAACGTCTAAATACGCTTATGAGTATGCTGACATAGGACCCACTATATCTTCAGCATCTTTTTACTTTGGTATAGCAATAAAACTTTATTTTATGGACTTATTATTATTATATAAACACATTTTTTTTTATTTTTTTTTTTTTGCAATTGAAAGATTATTTTAAGTATTTTAATCCATATAAATGTGTTTGACTTTCCCCAACAAAGAATATTAACTATCTTTATCATTCAGTTGTTTGAAATATCCATTTATAAGGACAACAATAAACGAATTTTTGGTACATTCCACAAGTGACAAAAGGACTCTGACTAACAGTAAACAACCAAATTTTTAAAAAGTAAAAATATAAGACTGAAAATATTTTTCTGTTGAGTAATGAAATTTTGAACTGAAATATTAATGAAATTTTGAACTGAAATATTAATGAAATTTTGAACTGAAATATTAATGAAATTTTGAACTGAAATATTAATGAAATTTTGAACTGAAATATTAATGAAATTTTGAACTGAAATATTAATGAAATTTTGAACTGAAATATTAATGAAATTTTGAACTGAAATATTAATGAATCAATAAGCATTAATTTTATGTTCAAATGAATAATTTAAAATCCCTACTTTTTCTGAAAATCTCACCACTTTTCTTCTCTTCATTTATAAATTTTCGAAATGCATGAGCCATTAAGTTCAAAAGCCCATGGGACATGAGGTTAATTTTCATAAGCTATTGGCTCAAATAAAATGCTGCAGTGTTAAATTTGTTATATTCATTTTACTAAAACATATATTTAATTAAAATTTATTTGGATAATTTGTTAACTACTCCTATAGCTTTGTTTTATGTGCATTTGAATAACATTTAATTGCATGAAACTCATACATTTTGAAATTTGCATTCACTCTCCCTCCCCCCCCCCCCCCCTCAAAAAACCATGCCATTGTTAATTTGGGCCCCCTCACTTTTGCTACTCACTAGCCGCCACTGGTCTAGGCGCCAACCAATGGAAAATGTGTGATTAACTGGAGCGAGCTGGTAGCTATAGCCGATCACGAGGCAAACTGGTTTCTTCTTTGACTGGAATGGAGCGTTTCCGTGGTGCTAGCACTGGCATCTGATGACTGGCGAGCTCAACTGGTAAAGTGCAAATCAACCTTAATTGAACTGTATTTTTTCTGTTAGTACAATTAACTGTTGTGGTTTGGGTTGAGTTGGAATACAATGGAGCTCCATGATTTATTGATTGACGAAAGCAGATTGAATTTTATGCGTCTTCATTATGTCAATGCCTCTTAAAAATGTGGAACCATTAATTGAAGAAAACATAATAGCATGACCAATTGAACCACTTATTGGCGAAACTATAGAAGGTTTCGCTGAAATTAAGATTTAAGTAACAATCGATCTCAAGAGAAGTATTCCAGTCAGGAAATGGAAAGAGAGATATAAATTCCAATACTTATAAATGTCCCTTAATCATAAGTCAACTAGTATAACATAATGCGTCCATATCATCTATTCATAAGGCATTTCGACTGACTTATTTTCTAGATTAGCTAGAGGTAGAAAAGCTCATTTTAGAGATTAGCTAGATCTAGAAAAATTTAGTTTAGAAATGAATATTCACTTATAGAGTAACTAATATGTATTATATATATAATAGAATAACTTATATAGTAGTATATGGCATCGGGAGAATTTTAAATTATTGTTTACTTCACTGTATCAGAAACAACCTAGCATAATCACAATTGGACAACTTTACAGACCAGCAAAAAAATAATCCTACTCCCATTGGATTCTACATAACGCTCTTCTATAGCTCAATCAATATATTTCGAGTGATTTGCGAAGTTTTGGTTCGATAGAAAACGAACTTTTCAGGCATTATCTAGGCCTTTCAGGCAAAAAGATGCAAATCACCAAATTAGGACTCATTGGAGAGGTACTGATATAAGAAACCCTATTTCACAATTTTCTTGATTTCATAAACTTTTAAGGTATACATATACATTAGGAATTGCAAAATTTGACTCAAGTCTGCATTTTTTTTTTTTTTTCAAATATTCCCGAATTCATTACCTTTAAAATAATACCATTTTCTTTCTGAGACACAAACTACTTTTTAAATTACAGTAGGTTTTGTGAACCTGTTTTGTATCACGTTCATTAGTGTCGTAAACTTTAAACGCGTTTTCTGAAGAATGACATTTTGGTGTAATATGACTTTACGCCAACGGTCATAACTTCATAATAAATTGTCCGACTTACAAAATTCTAATTTTTTTCTATAGACACAAGTTGTGAATGTATTTTCTATTGAGAATCTAACATATATTGTTATAAACACATTTTTTATGAATATTTTAATCTTAATATTTTGTTACAAACTATGTATTTTTCGTAACTTTTTATTTCAAAATTTATAATTAAACAAATATTGCAGCCAAATTCAAAATTCTCCATAGGAACATGCGTCAATATAATATATTTTATTTGCAATAAAAATCATACCTATAAGTTAATTACAAGTTTATTTATGTCTGTTCTAATAACGTCCTAATTAGTCACTATAACTGCAATAAGCTGATTAAAAAATTGACGGAAGAAAAAAGTTTATATATGTAAATGCATCATTATTAATTCCGATATACTGCCAAAAGGTTTGTAATTATAACCTAAAAATTAAAGAAAATCATTTCAATTGTATATGTATACCTGACTGATTGAGTTCTCAAATACGTCAATCAATTAGATTGAAACACAGTACCTAAAGAAATCCAAAGTGTTGATTTTAATTAAGTATTTAAACAGAAATATTTCTTAGAAGAAGAAAAAAAAAATCTAAAAGAAACTTTAAAAAAATTATGAACCTTGACAGTCCCAAATCCTCCCAAGCAACCTTCATGAGAACAAATATTCCCAAAGGAATCATACCTCCTAGTTCTCCCTTCAGATTATATCCCAAGAAAGTAATCAAATTCAGATCCCAAGGGGCACATTAGTTAAGACAAAAACTAGGATGGCCGTTCATCAATAGTTTATCGGATAACAGTTTCCTTCACAAAATATATCTCAAATACACTTCCTTCTAGTTCATCATAAATGGCAGCAGAGATAGCTGCCTTCGATGAAAGATTGTTCGACTGCAGAGTTAAGAATTGGCAAGTTCACTACTGATCCTGTAATTATATGTTGTGCTCAAAAGCTACATGTGTGCTAATACTGTATAATTCAAAAAAAAAAAAAAAAAAATCATTATGGTTTAAGTAGCTTATAAATTAAATACGCTCTATGAAACGAACACATAGTAGGGGCTTTTGAGTTTTTCAACGCCGTTTCTAGAATTGAAAGCTAAAGATAGTAATGCAAGCAATAAAAATACACAGCATTTTATTTTCCGAAAAAAAAAAAAAGCTTTAAGCTTCGAATTACTTTAGATACAAGTAAAAACCGACTTACAGAAACGATATATAAGTATACAGTAAAATTTACAGTTTTTTTATACATCGTTTCAGAAAAGCGTTTTTTTTTTTTTTTTTTTTTTTTTTTTTTTTTGTGACAATCCCTTTTTCTCTTTTTATACAAACCATATTTGATATATGATGTATCAATTTATGTGATAGACCACCTTTTTTAACAAACAGTTTTCTTACAATTTCACACTATGTTATTTATTTGATGACTGAAGTTAATTTTTTATTACTCAAAGAAAAGGGAATTTACAATGATCCCTTTTCTCCCGTTAGCTACAATAAAACTGTATTACTATTTTTAAAATGTAGTTCTCCGCTTTAAACATATCATTTGACACTCTGATGGATGTGTAGAATACCATTTATCACCAGACCACCACCGTGCCATGCCAAGTTCTGCTTTCCAAATCAAGTTTCATTATATCTCTCATACAATAGACTACATCAGATGAGCTTCCAAACAAGTAATTCCTCTATGAAGTCTTTATTGAGCAAGCTGCGCACATGTTCACTCATTACTTTTAAAAGAAACTACGAAAAAAAAAACTCTTTAAGGTAGGAACCGACGCTTTACTTCATAATACATATTTATAAAACATATTTAAAGTTTAGAAACAATAAAACAATTCGAAAAGTTTGAAATTCGGATCACACTCTGGCATCATGTATCAAGGCCATTGAATTTCTGTTATTCTGTCACCCATCCGATGCTCAGTCACAGGTTGTCTCTAGTTACTAATATACGCTAACTAATTTGTGGAAGAATCGAACGTTGGAGAGTTAACTGCCCTTATCCGTGACCACTGCCTTGCAGTGTAACTTTATAGTTAAAGTCGATGTCACTGTGTAAATGAAATGCTTGTATTTCAATTAACGCGTGTCAGTGACCTTTCAATTAGCTTAAATGCTGGCATACCAGTGACTGGCAACGCGTAAATCAGTTTTAAGTAGTTACGATCATCAAGTAGTTACAAAGACGCATCTATCTGTCTGAGAGTCAGTTGGATATCAAGAAAAGTTTTTTCCAGACAGGAAATTGGAAGAGAGAAAGAAATTCCAGTACTTATAAATATCTCTTAAACATAGGTCAGCTGGTATGAAATAATATGTGTCCCTGCCACCTATTCATAAGGTGTTTCCGCTGACTTTTTTTTTCACCTTTTGATGTACTTCTCTTCTGAATGGAAACTCGTTCTGTAAGTCGTAAATTGTACGTGGAAAAACTGATTATTATCAATTACTGGGTTGTTTCATTGGGGGAAAAAATGTTGATATATAACAGTTTTCTGTTTTGCCGTTTTGATGATGATTTGTGTTTGAAAGAGCTTCATCTTTCTTACAACCCGATTTAGAGAATTGCTTTATTTTTTTTTTTTTCCTTCTTTCTTTTTTTTGTTGCAATAGAAAAACTGATGATCCACTACTGACTCTACTCTTATCTACGTAGGTTCAATGGTAATACATGACAAAATATTTACTCTTGTAGAATGTATGACTGCTTTATGTAAAAAATAATTTTAAAGCTATTATTTTGGACAATTCATTCCGCTGGCAATTTTTATAAGCTTTCTACCACATTTACTTCGGTTATTTTTCAGTTGGATGGTTCTTCTATATTCCTGTAAGATCTTCGAAACCATAAATTGTGAAAAATTCACTTGATCTGAGATAATCTTTGTTTCTTTCCAACTTTAAACAATGATAAAATACACGATTTCGTTGTTTCAGAAACGTCACATTGACGACCCATTTTCAGCAAAAGACTAACTTAAGATTTTCTGAGCTCCAAGCTTTATACTTGTCGCAACCTACAGGTTATCTGAGTAAGTAAATAATTGTGCTTGCTTATCTCATTTTCATTGTTGAAGCGATTATTTAAATTTTTTTTTGCATTCAAGAACTGTAAACGATTGGAAAAAACTTTATTTGTTTTAAAAATTTTATAAATATTTAGTGGTGCTAATAAAATAAAATAAATGGCTTAAAGTAACAAATCACGAAATCGACATGATTTCAGCTGCTGGGTATTTTACAAGTTTTTCCCAAATTTCAGTGCATAACATCTAAGTGACAATTCCTACCCAACAGTACTGCTTGCTCCAGCTGTGAATAGAATTGTATGCGGAAAGCACAGTAGTGTATGGCGTCTCAGACTTGCCGACAGGAAGGTCATGACTTTTAAATATGACGGTAAATTCTTTACAAAATGTAGGAATTTGTATTGATTGTTACTGATTAAAAAAAACTTCAATAAGTTCAATCAGGAAAGTTAAAAAAAAAAAAAAAAAAAAAAAAAAAAAAACCACACGATTGTTAGGAATTCGAATTTTCTTAAAAATACTAGTTTTAACTTAGGTTTTCAGCCTTTAAAAATCATGAGTCTAAATTCTAAACAATACATTTAAAATTACATTCCGTTTTCATTGAAATAGTATTACATCCCTTTCTAAATGCAAATCTATGTTAAGTCATCACAGACTGTTTTAGTAAACCTCTTGCAAAACATTTCTTAACCTTTAACTGCTGTGGTTGGGTGGTTTGAAGTTTTTGGCGCAAGAGCTACACATGGTTCATATTGCGCCAAATAAATTGGTGAACATAGGTTTAAAGTTTAAGAAACATAGTATCAGAAAAATTAAGATTAAAGTCAAAGATGCGATATTCTAGGGGGTGGAAGCATTCCACAAAAAATGATTCGAGGTCTGTCAGACCGCTTACAGCAGTTAAAGGTTAATAGTTTTACAATTGATAATAATCCGTACCTCGTCGACTGCCTTGCGGCTCGGTAGGGATTTTCTGGATTTTTTCCATTACGGGATGCGAATGCGTAGCAGTCTTTTCTTAAAAGTCCGTTTAGAAGGATTTTCCCTCTTCAAGTGTAACGATGTTTCGGGACAGCAAATCCCTCATGCTGCCCCGAATCAATCAAATTCGAATCATGCTCGTATCAACACACTTCGAATCTATTGCCTCCTACCAAAAAAATATGTATCCTCAAAATGCTAGACCAATGTTTATACACTTACTAATCACACCCATTCATCTAGACGAGATCTTTCATTTGACATATCGCATACGTTTGCAGCCATTTATAGTACAGGGTGGTTATAATTAATGTTACCCTGTTTAGAGCCACGTAGAGTCCGTTCTAATGAGCAGATTTTAATGAAACTTGGAATATACACTATATGGACCATGTAGAAAAGAAATCTGCAATAAAAAATTGTAGTTCAAATTTTGACCACCAGGTGAAAGAGTGGCGAATAAAGAACAAAAACCATAAATTGAAAATACGAATTTTTATTTAATTTCATCCGTGTTATGCTTGCTTTCAATTCAGGCAGAGTCCGTATGTTCCCTCCATCCACACGATCTTACAGAAATTCCCAAAACGAGAAATCACAGGGATTTAAGTCCGGAGGACGAGGAGGCCAGGCAGTCGAAAACTTCTTGAAATTACTCGATCATCTCCAAAGAGGGCTCTATGTAATGCCGTCACAGGTCGGTTTTTATACCCCTATAAATTTGCATACCGTTCTTTCTCGTACATGAAAATTGCCATCTATCGGTTGAAATTTGAACTATTTTTGAGAAGTATCGGTATGCAAATTTGTAGTGGTTTAGAAACTTACTAGTTACTGCAGTAAAATCAGTCTGCATCATGCCATTAGAAAAGAAAGATAGAGCGTTACTGGTGAAGTTATTTTATCAGAATGGCGGTAATTTGTCAACTGCGCTGAGAGACTATCGATGTTTGAAGGGACTCCTAAAAGGGCCTATGTTTTTGCGAGCTTTGAAGAAGATGATTAATAAATTTGAAGAGACTGGAGAGTTGGGTGTGCTGAAAGGAAGAGAACGGCAAAGGGTTTCAAATGAAACTGAGGAAGAAGTCCCTCTTGCCGTGGTCGAAAGAGCCTCCTGTAGTCAATGTTCTTCTACAAGTGCTCCAGCGGTGTCTCGTGATTTGACTATCCCTTGGTCAACAGTTAGAAAGATTCTTCGATCCATTGTAAAATGGTATCCATATAAGCTCCATGTTGTGCAAATCCATGTTGTGTGTTCTGAAAAATCGTGTGTATGGAGGGAGCCTGAATTGAAAGCAAGCATAACACGTCATGTTGCTGTAATTGATCGAGAAACCCTTCGCGCTACTGTTGAACACGCTATAACACGCTTCGAGCATGTGGTTGACGTAAATGGAATGCACATCGAACATATGCTGTAATTAAATAAAAAATTGTGTTTTCAATTTGTAGTTTTTGCTCTTTTTGCGCCACTTTTTCACCTAGTGTTCGAAATTTGAACTACAATTTTTTATTGCAAATTTTTTTTTTCCCCATGGTCCCATATAGTGTATATACCAAATTTCATCAAAATCTGCTCATTAGAATGGACTCTACGTGGCTCTAAACAGGGTAACTTTAATTATAACCACCCTGTATTTCTGGAAATGGTAACCTTAAACAAACTCTAATATGCATTGTAAAGTCTTGAAAAAGGGAGGGAACACATAAAAGTACTTACTAAAAGGAAATAGTTTATTAAAATGTTTTGAAAAATATATATATATATATATATATATGAAAAAAATATTATGACCTTTTATCTGACATATAGTACGTGTCTGCGGTCATTTGTGGTATTGTCAGTTACCAGGGATTATGATCGTAGATAAACAAAACCTACAATACTTTCTAGAATCGTGAATTGTCTTGAAGAAGAGAAGAACTTTTTTAAAAGTACTTACTAATAATGAAGTTAATTAAAAAGTGTCTCAAGAAATAAAAAACATATTCATATTATTTTTTCTTTTAATTAAAACAAATCACATTCATCTCTACAAATTGAGAACCTGTTTCTACATACAGAAAAGTAATATATACGCGAGATGTACCCTAAAGCTTCTAAAAGATAATGATGTCTATATTTTATAAAAAAACATTTAATGATGCTTTCATAAGTTTTTGATAGCTTTTGAGCATGTAAATCTATTGCATAAGGTAAAAAAATCCACTTTAAATGCCCCAAAGCTATTCATCTAACGATTTGTAATTTCTTATTGTCGGACAAAAAAAACTCCATGATAAAAATCGTTTGGAAGCGTTTAGTTGTTTTATTATTTCGCTATCTTCAGAGCCATCGGCAATTTATCGTCTGAAGTACATACGTGGCAGGTGTTCTGGAGACTTGTAATTGATAATGTAATGTAAAATTTGTTTTAAAAAAAGTTATCAATGGATATTTTACCTCTTTGAATTTCATGTTTTTTTTCTGTCCACTTTTGTTACATCTTGATAACTCTCATTAAAATGTAAGATTATTAATTGTGTTTGTTCGGTTTAACTAGTTTTTATTTTAACAAAAAAAAAAAAATCTGCAATATTTCAAAATAAAAAATTACTAGTGCTACAAAAGCTTAAAAAAAAAAAAAAAGCATATAATGTTTAGTTTCTAATAATTGTGAATTGGTTTATTATTTGAAAGAATTCGCCTTGGAGAAATAACGTATATATCGCTGAAGTATACACAGTTGGAAAGAAATTTACAATGATAACTTAATATTTTTATTTAAATATTTTGTTTTCTACCTTGTCTAAAAATATTTTCCATTGTTTTCTTGTAATAAGGAGTTTCTATTCATAATATACGTCTTCAGTGTCTTTAATTTCTCTTAGCAAAACAATTCACACTTATTTTTTAAAGAAGTAGTTCAATATTTTAACTTTAGAATCTATTTCTATACTTTTTCAAACAATTATTATCAATTATTGGAAATATTATCGTATTAATTTCATGGAATTCCAGTGACTTGGATAGTTACAAGACTTGAAGAGATTGTAAAATGCTAGTAATTTATTAATGTACTTTTCTGTTGCATGAGATATAGCCGAAACTGTTGGAAAATCGATTTTCAATGAGTTTAACTTAATCCGATAGCTAACTATGGCATAAATTTCTAAATTACGAGTTTTTTTATTTGGTAATTCACCGCTCTTTACTTTTTAATAAGAAAGGATATAGGCGATTTTACTTCCCTGGCGGCAAATACTTGTATCTTTAAAAATTAACCAAATCGTCTACAAATATTACGCCATCAGTGATTTCAATGTTCTCTCGTTGGTGTTACGTGGATATATGTGAAAAGAGCTCGTTCAGGTGTCAACACTTTATCACCTCAATATGTTCAGTGTTACGAGACGCTGTTGTAGATGGCATAGGTGTTACAATGTTACAGAAATGTATGTCCTTATTGTGGATAGCCTTTGAGTAAGTAAACACTTATACCTCATAAACTTTACTTTAAATTTAAGCAATGTATGTAAAGGTTGATTGCATTTCATATTTTCTGGTGCGAGAGGAGCATGAGAGCTATATTGTTTGTATATTACAATAATCGCTCCCTCTACTTTGTCTAGCATTGTTTATTGCTTTGGAAATTAGACTAGACCTATTTTCCACTTGGGATTTCATGCAGGGTCTCAACCAGAAAAATTTTGCAGGAGGAGTTTTCAATCAAGCACTAAGTTAAAGGGGGTTCTGGGACTCAGAATTTTAATCAATTTTTTTATTACTTAAAAAAAAGTTATAAAAGTATTTCCGAATGAAATGATATAATTTTTTTCTATCATTTGTAGTTCATGAAGTTTTCAAGTTTTTGTTGCATGGCAATTGTATCTCCTTTAAGCCATCTTAGAAATTCGAAACTGTTTTTCTCGGGGAGGGTTTTTAGTCCTTTTTTTTTATATATAATTAAATTGATATAACTTCTTAAAAACTACTTGTTATAAATATATGAAACTTTCCACAATTACTTTTCATAATATTTCTCTCATTTGTCTTCATAAATTACGTATTTTTATTTAACTTTCTCTCTATATTAAAAAAAAAAGTTAGAAATCGAATTTTGTGTCACGTGTATCTCAATTTCTGGTGCAAGAAGAATTGTGTAATTTGAAACATAAGTAGTTTCTGCATTCATTTAGTTTCAAAAGAAAAAAAGTATTTAAACGGTGTTTTGTAAGGTAAATCTATATATGGCCTCGGCTACACTAGAACTAGTTCTCTAATTCTTACAAGTTCACTTGTATGGATGCTGCAATCGTATAACAACCCGGAGTCGGCAGGTGGCGCTGAATGCGCACTCCACTTTACAAATGCCAACTCCACTTTTTGAAACAGTGGCCGCCCAGCGTATATATAAAAAAAAATGCAGTTTCAAGAATGAAATTGATTTTTTAGAAATGAGAATGTTTAGGCTTTTTTTTTTTTTTTTTTTTTTTTTTTTAATTATTTCTTTAGGCCGTATTTACACGCTACCAGTCGGGGTTCCAGTTAAGATCGTCAGTCTGTGACGTTACGTAACTTCACCTGGCTACTGGTCAAACATTTTCAATTTACTAGCGTCTGCGACTCCCATCAACCAATCACGTGCATTTTCCCATGATCACCGACAGGCGGCGCAGCGGTCTTTTGGTTCACATCAATGAACTGGCAATCTAAACTGGAACCCCCACTGGTGGCGTGTAAATCCGGCTTTAGAAAATGACTTTATTTTTAATCCATGATTCAGGCAATCGATAAATTTACATTGACACAAAACATTAGATTAGATTAAAGTTTGCTTCGTGAATTAAATTATTCAATAATATTTTTATTTTAACATATATTTTTATTAATAACAAATAAGCTAGGTTGAAAGAAATGATTTTAAAAATTGGCACAATATTTCGTTTTTTTTTTAAAAAAAAAATTGAATTTGCAAATGTTAATAAACATAAAATAACGCAGCATGGAGTGGGTGGAGATTCCCCTATGCACTTTTCAGCCGTTACGCGGCGCGCAATGCTCACTCCTCAGGCGATTATCCGGACTGTGTTAAAAATGTGATTGCAATAGCCGTATAAGTGAACTTGTGAGAACGTGATCGAGTGTAGCCTTGATATGGCATAATAAAATGGGGTTGCAACTGAACTTTTTAAAGTTTTCTAGTTTTAATATGTAGTTGAGCCGTTGTAACACACACAAAACCTATATACAACCATGAAAAACCTTATACGAATTACAACGGTACTTTTCTCATTTTATTTCATCAATTATAATACAAGATATACGCATCGTTCGGATTTCTTTTTTATCATTTATCCATTTAACCATTCCCTCATAAGGAACATCGAACCTATTTCATGTCCCACCTATATAACAGAACCGTGTGTTCGAGCATTTGCGTCCCGTATGGCATAAAACTCAAAGGAGGCAGTCACTCATCCCTCTTGATACTCTCTATCTTCATCATCTACTATGAAATGGTTGACTACAGAGGGTCAGATTAAAATTAATTGCGATATCCATGCTTGCTACTGAAGCATTCTGCCTCCCAGTCGTGATTCAAGGCTGATTTGCAAATTACCAGTCGATGAATCAGTTCACCAGTCATTACACGCCAGCGCTAGCAGTGTATGAGCGCTTCATTCCAGACCCAGGAGAAGCCAGTTTGTCATGTAGTAGTTTGGGGCTGCTTACTCCAGTTCTATTTACTAGCACGTCCAGTCACATACGTTTCCCTGTGATCACCGACAGGAGGCGTAATGTTAGCTCAATAGCTGGATTGATCCGACTGGCGTTCCAGCCACGGAAAGCGTGTAAATCCTTCATTCAGGCTTTAAAATATTGAATTAGTTATGACGTCAGAATAGTTCAGAAGAATATTTCAGCGCAATAAAATCCCCTTGTATCTCTTGAACGATGAGAGTTGACATAAAACGAACGAGAAAAAATAGTCAAAGCCATAATCACCAACATGTTGCGCAAAGATTAAAAAAAAAAAAAAAAGCCGTGAAAAAAAATTTGTTTACGTCCTTCACTATGGCGATAAACAGTTTTTCACTCTTACATGATGAAGCGATCACTTGTAGTGATAAAAATCCCTTCACTCGTCTGGAACAAGATTGACAACATGTGCTTGTCGGTAGATATCCATTGACGTTATCATAAACTATCCACTTGTGTTATCGGTTGTCGGTGTTTACAAACATGTTTGTCTGCGAGTATTTCCTTTAAAAGACAAACTTTCTCTTGGTGTATGAATTTTTGAGCCCAATGACTCTATGCTGTACACTTCAAAACATATAAAAGAGCCATACACTTATTAGATCATGTATTCACTAAAAGGAAGCTTCTACACAAGTAATATTAGGGGACATTTGGTCTTAGTACCAAGTATCTATAATTTGGAAACATGTAATGACAGATAGCTTATATTGTTAAGGTTAACGGTATGTTAAAATTTAAATTTATAGTTGTTTAAAATAAATTTTCGCCAAGTGTTCAAGCTTGGTGAGTCGAAATTGAGCAATTCTTTCGTGAAACCTTATTAAAACTAGATTGAGACTTTGAAACTTAAAACGAATTTGAAATTGATTTGGGGTAGGTAACTTCTGGTTACATTTAAATGTGTAAACTAATCTTAACGAGACTTTCCATTTGATATATCACACCTTTTTCAGTTTAGTGCAAAAGCTAAAAATCAGTATGAGAATTACTTTTATTTCTGCTGACTACCCGAGGAAAATAGTTTTAAAGCCAGTTGGATTGTGGCACTCGCTAAGGTTGTTTCTACTTAGTAGTCACCTTTACAATCGAATCTTCTTGACAGATAAATAGCACAAGAATGAGTATTTCACAAATACTCAAATGTTGTTTTCACACCTTATGGAATTACTAATAAGATATGGATACACAGTAATAAACAGTCCTTTATATACCAACAATCGATAGCAGCGGGCACCATTTGCTATATTATGGATTGGGTCTAATATTCCGATTCGAAAAAACACGTATTCGTTAGAATCTGTCATTGCATATTCATAAGAATCTGTGATTACATTTTCATAATAATCTGTGATTTTTACAATATTTCATCTGTGGCATTCTATGAGTGGACACCGACGAAAGGGACCTCGAAAAGGACCGGTGGTTCACACTTTTCATTGTCCACAAAAAGTTTACTAATGAGATGTTGGCGCAGTATGGCCCATGTGTTGCCCTTGCGCCTTTTAACTCTAACCAACCAAATAATAAGATGTGGATACATAGTCCTAAACAGTCCTGTATTTAACATGCAGGTGTAAACAGTCCGAACGTGGCGGTCACCATTTGCCATAGTATGGATTGGGTTGAATATGCCGATTATAAAAAACACGCATTCGTTAGAATCTGTGATTACATTTTGATAAGAATCTGTGATTTTTACAATATTAGAACTCTGGCATTCCATGAGTAGACGCCGACGAAAGGGACCTCGAAAAGAATTTGTGATTCACACTTTTCGTCGCCCACAAAAAGTTGGTCAAAAAGTCTAAATAGTGCAGATAGTACCTATTTAGACAATTTATTCTTAATCATAAATATAAATAAACTTTTCTGTAAAATAATTATCTTAATGGTCGATTTTCCCCTCTGAACTACGTGCGAGAGAGTGAGGATTGGTTTATTGATTAGGTTTTATTGCGCAAAGGCAACGCTTGGGCCATACTGTGCCAAACAATAGCTGAAGCATTTCTTATAGACTGAGAGAGTAGGGAACTTTTTGAAAGGTACTTTAAATGACATTTTCTACTGTATGATTATTTAATGAAAATTATTTGGAGGGAGACGAGTCGGAATTATTATTATCATCGATTTTTAAATTTGATATGTATAGCATTGCCTTTCCAGTCAAAAAATTGGTGTTGTATATGATTATCTAATAAATTACGTTTGCCAACAGTCATTCATCTCCGTTATATAATTCAACATCATTTTAACAACACCGATCCACTTTTCTTTGACTCCTTTCTTACCTTCCTAGTCATCTGCAATGAGTCATTTCCACTGAATGCAATCAAGAAGAACGGAATATCAGCGAATTGTTCGCAGTTGTTTCCAAACAGGAGCAAGGCCAAATGATCGTGATTCAGTCTCTTATGGCTACAGAAGGCGGGATGACTCAAGGCATGACGGCATTTCGATGACTCTGTTCTTCATGCTGATAGTGTTCGCGGAAGAATATTTACAGCAGTGATGAGACATATTATTTTTGGTTGTCTTGCTTTAATGGGGAATCACAGATGGGAAATTACATAAATACATCTGTAAATTTTAACTAGCATTTATCCGGTTTTTTTTTTTTTTTTTTTTTTTTTTTTAACGAGCTAGCTAGCTATATTCTGGGTTCCTAAATACTACCAGCCCCTATAGCGTTCGGTATGATTAATTGCAAGGGGTTAAAAGATTGCTGCAATGTGTGTTAATTTATTTTTTCTTTTTAAGAATTTGGTACTTAGAAAGAAAAAGAATGAGAACCTTTTTCCTTCTGAAATATAAGTTAATTATTCTACATAGGAGCGAAACCAGAAAGAGATTTTGTGGGAGGGGTTTCTAATCTAATTTAAGCCCCAAGTTCAACATTCCTATGAAGAAAAAAAAAAACTTTCATTCAGAATTTTCTCATTCCATTTTTGTCGTATGTCATTAATATTTTAATAGTTTCTTAATGTGTCACCCTCTTATGACAAAATACAAAAAGGGTTTTTGATAAGTTTTCGAGTTTTACAAAACAACTGAGCACTAAACAACATTTTATCCAGATTCCGTATTGTCCATATTTTATAGATTATAATTCAATATGAAAATTTTCTTGCTTGTTTAAATTCAAGTAGAGAAAAAGTAATATTTTTTGTAAAAATGGACTAACACCAATATCAGGCTGATTTTTCAATATTTTTGGCACCTTATATACTAGGGCAAGTAGCACTTAAACACTTTAATAACATTTTAAAAATGGAAACATCAATATTTTTACATTTCTATGAAACGACACTTTATATTGGACTTAAGAAGACAAAAAAAAATATTGCATAAGGATTTTTCGGTGCTAGGAGTTATTTCTTTATTCGTTATTTACTTTAAAGTCTTTGGACCTACTAGCTACTTTTTGCGATATGGTAGGCAAACTCTGGGGATGGGGGAAATTGTACATTTGTTTTCCCTGCAATAATTTTGAATTTATATTTATGATTCAAATATATAACTTTTTTTTTTTTAATTATCTTTTATTTATTTTGTTTTAAATTGGTTTTAAACTATCGTCCCAATAAAAATATTTTATTTATAAATGTAAAAACGTTGTGTATTGCTGGAAAAATTGGGGATCAAAGAACGTATATAAACGTCCATGACCCTCAGACGGTTGATCACAGCAAAACACTGAGATTTTAGGGGTCCTAGGGAAGGGTCTTGACTCTAGACCATTCAGGTTGCGCGTCTGATTCTAAATTAATTTTTTGTTCAAGGAAGAATATTAAATCCCACATTAAGGTTCTTTTACCCTGCGATTTTTAACCTTTTTTTTTATTTTTCAAACACCACCGGGGAGGGGAAGGAGAGGGGGGGTGTAGTGCATGCCATTTACCTTCCCTGGCAGAGCCCATATCAGTCCACAGTGGCTCGGTTACCTGAGGTGTGGGTTCTCTAACCAGGGGTGTAGCCAGAATTTTTTTTCCGGCGTGGATAAGAAATTATAAGTCTTCAATACCATTTTTATTATTAATGCCATATGTATTTAGCAATCAAGAAAGCAGATATTTATTCTGTGCATGTTTCCAAATTTAAAAATATTTTAATAAATTTACCATTTTAAACAATAAAATCCTTTAATTTCGGGCCGATCAAACGTCATAATGGTTAGCGTGCTAGCTTCTAGACCGCGAGGTTGCCGGTTCGAGTGTTTGTAAATGTATGTTGGCTTGTCTAATGACGAATGTTTCGGCGCATTATAGCCCTCGTGTTGCTGACGACGCCAGATAATTTGAAAACAACTAACCTTTAATTTTGGCGCTCTGATAGTGAAAAGACAAATTTTGGGAGGGAATATATTCCCATATCCCTCCCTCTGGATACGCGCCTGTCCCTGACCAAAAGATTGTGAGATCGACCCAGCGCCCTACCATAACATTTGGGTGTAGGATTAACAGTGAATGCCATAATATCAGAGCAGGCCTATAATTCCTCTCGTTGGTGTGGTTTTGTAAGAGAGGTGATAGGGCACAGGCGAGTGATCACGTGGCCAAGCACAAAATGGCGAGGCATGATTATAGATACTGTTATAATGTTATGGCGCAGCCATGGTCCTCGTAGAGCCCTTTCGCCAGAAAACTTCAAAACAACTAAACAATCGAAAGATTATCGCATTGCAGATTGAATGGAGGAGGAGAACAATGGAATGGAGAACCTTTTGGTAGAACCTTAAAATGGAAAGTGTAATGAAAAAGCTCGAAAACTCCGAAGGCAGCCGAACAATTGAAAGGCTAGGTTAATTGATAAAAGTTGTAAGTGACAGTTTTATCAATCTGTGTTTTTATACTAGATTGAAAAAAGTGGTATGCGCATGATAACGTCCGACACATCTATCTTAACCCTTGATTAGGCTCGCAACCTTTTATCTCGTGGTTAGTCACGGGGGAACAAATGTCATCCAAGTTTAAATTTTCGTGCGTACCTGTAAGTGGGTATTTTAATTAAAAACACAACGTTATTGAACAGAATAAAGTAAAATTAAAAAAAAATTTCAAAATAACTTGAAATAAAGTGTAAGAAGGATTTTGATCATGAGCTGCCACCTATTGAGATTAAGGGGATCATTTGTCAACCGCGCGACTAATCAAGGGTTAATGTATTCACTATAGTAAAAAATTTCCAGAGACCTCTCGGATGCTGTCTCTTCTTTTTCTATTTCCAAATTATAATTCTTTGTTAATAAAATAATATAATAATTTATAAAAAAAAAATTTTAAAAAGAAAGTGGTAGTTAAAAATTAAAAATACTACTGGCGATATGCCTATTAAAAGAAATAACTCTTACATTTCAAAGCAATACTTCGTCGACGGGTGTATGCAATAAAGTCAGTTCTTTGTATAAAGTTTTGCCTTGATTTAAAACCACTGCAATATAAACGTCAACCATGTTTGGCAAATAAATTTTAGCCTTGTTTAATTTCGGTACTTATCAGCCAGTCAAACATGAAATTAGGACCCCTAGAATGATGATAGCTTCTAAAACAAACAACAAATAAGTTAATTATAATACTTCTGGCACCACAAAAATTAGAATAAGAATTTTAAATGTGTTACAAAATTAGTATTTAATTTCGTATATATTTAAAAATAAATTTAGAGTTTGTATCTGATTAGAATTAAAACTCCATATTGTGATTCACTATTATGTCGGAAATATTTGTTTGGTTTTAAATTTTTTTATAATTGGGCTTCAATTTAAAAAAGTTTAATATTGTCAGGTTTTCAAATGCAAGATAATATTTTAAACACATTTTGAAGCAAAAAGAATGACTCCTGAGCAAATAGTCATTTGTAAAGCAAGTTTATTAATCATGGTATGCGAATCTGTGGTATCAAATTAATTCTTTTCTAAGTTAAGAAAAGTTATAATTGATATAAGATGCTAAAAAATCAAGTACATATCAAGAAGTGTTTAAGTTCTAATTTTTTTTTTTTTTTTTTCGAAATATAATACGGGTTTTTCTTTAAATGTTTTAATATTACCCCATTTTTTATTGAATAATCCAACATATTATTGCAATTTAACAATTTTATTCATCCATTGAGAACTCTGCAAGATTTCAAACTTTTTGGACTCGGGAACTTTTTAAGTACTGCTATCCAAAGGGAAAAAAAGTTGTAAATTGATGACAACTTTGATAATATGTCAATCAAATCAAGTATAGATATCGCATTATATAAACGCAAATAAGAATTTTTAGATCTATTATTAAATCCTTTAAATATCAACTCATCTCAGGGAATAAACATTTGTAATGAATCGTGACAGAGTTTTTAAATGTTCTCATTCATAAGGGTTTATCTGCACTAACAATAAATATATTGATACATGACTTGACAAAAAGGTTTTGATCACACCCTTTAGAGTTCACGAATAATTTTAAATTCAGTGGAAACCTAATTCATTTTATGAACTAAAGATATCTATTGTAAAGTACTATAGATTTAGTGAAAGAATACTACAGGGTGTCCCACAAATGACCTACGATTTAAAAATCAATTAAAAAAAAAAAAAAAAAAAATGAAAGGCGATAGAAATATGCGGTTTGCAGCGTTATGCATAAATTATCAGAGAATTTATTCTCACCAATTTTCAAAATTAGTTACAAAAGTTGCCAATCGATGGCGCTGATGACTAGGAAAAACTACAAAACAATATTTTCAAGATAACCACCGTTTGCAGCAACAACGTGGTGCAATCTGATGACAGGTCCAAACAACTCCAAATGACAAGGTTTTCAAAATAACCACCGTTGGCAGCAACAACGTGGAGCAGTCTGATGACAGGTCCAACAACTGATGAACTCCAAAACAATAAAATACGTAATTCCAGCGAATAAACCATTTTCGAGATGTATGTACTACTAGGAATAGGATGTACATTCTAGGATGTAGAAATAATAAAAATCTGAAAGGTCGGAATGCGTAGAGAATAGCAGCGCCATCTGTTGGCAATTTTTGTAACTAATTTTGAAAATTGGTGAGGGCAAATTCCCTGGTAATTTAAGAGCATAATGCAGCAAACCGCATACTTCTATCGAATTCCGTTTTTTTTTTTTTCCTTCTTTTTTTTTCCCCCCTAAATCGTCGGTTTTTTGTGGGACAATCTGTATACACCAATAACAAAGAACACTAATCTTTAACCATTACACAAGGATATTAAGGTCCAAGAACAGGAGAATAAATTGTAAATCTAGTAGTGTAGTAAATCTGTACATTAGGGTGGATAAAAAAAAAAAAAAACTTTTTTTTTTTTTCCGAAATTTTTTTGGTATTGTGTTTTTAGTGGCCATTTGGGGTCTAAACCAAAACCCTAAAGTGTGAAGTTCGCGAAAAAATATCTTAAGGTTCCTCAAAGCCCGCCAAATTTAGAATGTTTCATAAAAATTGCATAAAATCGAAAATTTTACGAAAAAGTATTTTAAATACAAAAACATAAATGTGACCCTGTGTTATAATTTCTATAAAGTACTCAAAACAATTACGCAAAATATGAATTATGTGGAGTCATGTTTTAATGTTCTTTATTAAATCTCCCATTTCATGCATTTTTCATGAAAAACGACAATTTTCGAGAGAATTTTGGATCCCTAAATAATTGCTTCACATAATTCATATTTTACATACTTTTTTTTTAGTACTTTATAGAAGTTATTACGCAGAGCAGTGACTTTTAAGTTTTTGTATAAAACATTTTTTCTGAAATTTTTAATTTTATGCATTTTTTTATGAAACATTTCAATTTTGGGTGCTTTGAGAAACCCTAAGATATTTTCTCCTGAACTTCAAAATATAAGGTCTTGATTTAGATCCCAAATGACACTTTAAAATTAAATACCAAAACGAATTTCGAAAAAAAGGCTTTTTTCGATCCACTCTACTGTACATTTATCGTTCGGTTTTAAATAAAATCATGTAATACCGCATAGATCAGGCAATTTGAATTGATTTTATTTCAAGAACATAACTTGATGCTGCACTTTAAACGACTGCTTAGATGAAAAAAATTTTACGTCGTTATCCAAACCAATATGTTTCTTAAACATCACGAACAATACTTTTTATCCTAGCAACATGATTTGAAAGATATTCCATCCGATAAATACTTCTCAGTTCTAATTTTTGAAACATTTCACAATTCTTTACCTGGAACCTTTCTTCAGATAATTCTTCTTATGATAGACTAGTTTCAAACATCCAAGACCGAATACGAGGTAAGTTAAAATTTGCATACATCACGTAATATCCCATTGCTTTCCTTATAAATAGAGATGAAAAAGTTTTTCACAGTAATATGACGAACAAAAACGTTTTGCTTTTGTAGTTAAATTCATTTGCTAAGTGTTTTTTAGTACATATTATGTTAAAAATATGTTTGTAAATATAATACCGAATAAAAAAAAGTAAGTAAAAGAACACATCCAAGCAGTTCCTTAATATGCTAACAGAACACATATATTAGCGAAGTTCATTTTTGTTTTAACTCTGAAATCGGATTGATAAGAATTCATAATGTAACATATATTTACAACTTCAAATTATTAAGTTACATTATCTCTGGCAAAAGACAGGAACAAATATTTCGAACTTAATATTATCCCGTTGACGATTGGTGGACTTGCTGGTGATAAAAATTCGAAGCACCTTGCTTCCTCGGAGGTCCGGTTTTGCTCGGAGAAATGTCGGGATTTTCTCATAGAATAACTTAGTCGGACCTCAGACAGGACATCCGGAAAAACACTATCGACAGAATAAGAGAATTCTTTTGGAGAACTTCTTGAGTCACCAATGGTTGACTGAATAATACCTAAGTACCAAATATTTATAATACTGTTGCATGGATGGATTTGAAAGACTTGAAGCAAAAGCAGATCAAAACTTGCAGAAATTTATTTCCATATAACTCCAGAACTTCTCGTTCTAGTAGACTCAATACAGTTCTTTACACAACAATAGAGCACAAAACAACAGTTAAAAACTTGACAACACAATTACTAAAAATCGCCGCAAAAGACAATGCAATACAGTTCAACTTTCGGAACTCGCTGACTGCTCGCTGCGAGACAACCACAGTAACTCCAGTCAACTAACTCACTCCACTCACGGCCGGCCTTATATGGGAAGTCAATACTTCGTAAATCTTCTAGCGATAGAAATTTGGAGGACTTTCCAGATCATAGTCAAAAAGTCCTATACATGTACATGGGGATCAAAAATGTCGCCAAATTGTCACCAAATTTGGCGACATTTGAGGTTTCACGCCAAATTTGGCGTCAAAAATTAGTCACCAAAACCGTCGCCAATTTGGCGCGATTGCATTACCATAATGTTAAATGGCCTGCTCTTTGTAAAACTCGCTTCCCAGCGTTATCTCTGTAAAACTCGTTATCATGCATTAAGAGACACATTGCAGGAAAACAAACTCTTGCACTCCCTTATGCGAAATGTACATAAATTTTCCTATTTACATAATTGATACTACGGCATATTTACAAAATATACAGAAATTCGAAACAATACAATAATTATTGACTGATCGTTAAAAAAACATTCATAAGCTTTACATTTGTTCCAACCAAATCACATTCCGATTTTGTTTACATTCAATGATGTCATTTCAAGAATTCAAGGTAGATATTTTGAGATAAATCGTTACGTCGGGATCGAGACCAAGCTATACAATAGCAGCAGATATCAACGGTTGCATTAGAATAAAAGAAACTTTTTACAACGTTCAATCTTCTCACCTAACACTCCCAATGCTTTTAGTGTAAACGACTCCGACCAACTTGCATTCCATTCTAACCCCCCCCCCCCCTTCCCCATCACACCACAAAAATATAAAAAAGAAATCTTAAATCTGCGCATCTTCTGAGCTATTCCAGTTAAACATGACAACGACTAAGGTTGTCAGAATTCCAGCTGCGAAAATCGCAACTACTTTCTTGCTGAAGAACGTTTTTCTCATCCTAAAAACGAAATATAAAAGTCCGATTTACTGTCTCCCCCCCCCCCCCTCCCCCTTTAGAAATGATGATGTGTAGAGCGTTCAAGCCGCCCTCTCGAGTCGTAATGGAGAGGTGTTAGTAACACACCCGAGATTTCGCCTAAAAATCGCCTATTCGGGGAGTTGTCCTTAAGGACTTGAGTCTTGAAATCGGAAGAGTGGCGTAAGATTTTTTTCTGAGGGAGAAAGTGAAATATTTACTTTTATATTCTTTACAATATGGAACATTAAAACAAAATTGAAAATTTATTTTATCTAAGAGTATTAAACAATATTTTTTTGCTATTGGTCTCTTCTTCAGTTCAATGGCAAGTTCTTAATTGCTTGTTTAAATCTGCCAAACTGTATTTTTCAAGAATAGTTACAACACATTTTTTTTTTTTTTTTAATATCAATAAAATCCTTCTTTACTTAATTTATTCAATATTATAAGTTTTGCTTGGTATATAAATGCAGTTTCAAATCTACTATAACAAAAAACTGCAACAATTATTAAGTCATAATATCTCAATCAAAATACAGAAAAAGATATTTGGTACTTACGAATTACCCCGCCGACCGTAAGCGAACTTTTTGTTGGAGACAAAATGTTCGAAGCACATGGGAGGTCTTCTTCGGCTCACGCCAGTGTCGAAGACTTCCCTCAGATGCGGAACGGGACGGGCATTTGTCAGGCTCCACCGTTTCGATGGACTAAGGCCTTGGAAAAAATGTAAGGCCAACCGTCAACGGATGATACGTAAATACCAAAAAATTAAACTTCTACAAATAATTTCTGTTAAAACAAAAAAAAAACTAAAAAAAAACAGTATAAAAAATTTAAGTTATACATACATAAGTAATTGCGAAATTGGACTCAAGTTTTCGTTTTTTTTTTTTTTTTTTTTTTTTTTTTTTTTTTAAATATATTCCCGAATTTATTACCTTTAAAATTATACCATTTTCATATCGTAATTTTTTGATGAAAACTATGTATTTTTTCAAATTTTTTACACAAAAACTTAGCATTAAATAGATATTGAAACCAAATTCTTAATTCTTTATGGAAACATGCGTCAATATAATATCTTTTATTTGAAATACAAATCATACCTCCAAATTAATTACAAGTTTATTTATGTCCTTTCTAATAATGTCCTAAATAGTAATTTTAATTGCAGTTAGCTAATTAAAAAAATTAATGGGAAAAAAAAGTGTATGTATAAAAATGCATCATTTTTAATTCTGATATACTGCCAAAATTTTTGAAATAATAACATAGAAATTAAATAAAATTGTCTCATTTGTATATGTATATTTTAAAGTAACCGAGTGGATTAGAAATGTTGGTTGTACTTTTTTCTATAAACCATTTTAGTAAACCGTTTTGATAAGAACCATTTGGAAAAACTGTATACTACATATAAGTTAAAAATAACCACATTGTCAGGAGGAGGCCTTTCTTGAACCAGTTTAACTTTAATGAAATTTATCGCTTTTTCCACGTAACTGAAAACTATTTACGATGATGAAAGATTCGATATATGAACTTGAAATTATAAAAAAAAAACTGTATAAAATGTGAACTATAAAGATTCGATATGTTTATTATCAGCATTTCCTCAATCAGTTTCGTAACTTCAAATTTCAATACGTTCTTTCATGTGCTTTTTCAATAAGTCATTGCCAATGCAAAGACCTCGAAGGTTACTAAGAATTCTGCTGTGTCATGCTATTTGTTACTATTCTATTATATGCTACTCTTTTAAAGGTCCATTAAGGGTTCACTAACAAAAAGATTGACACGGTAAGTTTTTAATGTGATACCCTAAGAGTCAAGTAATATTGTTTGTGTAGGAAAATATCATGACCCCACAGTAATGGGTAAGGTACACAAGTAATCCATACACAAAAAGTTTAAAATTGATTTCAAAATGATGTTTTGATTAAAATTCTATTTTCACAGAGAAAAAGAAAATCCTTATATAACTGGAACTATAACTGGAGTTCTTACGGAATAGAAGCTTTTCTAAATACATTTTAATCTCTTAACTCTTTGATGTCCGATGCTATTTGGATGCTGGTTAGTTTATCAGTGATGATTTTTTTAAAGAAACCTCAAGTAACGTAAATACAGGCTGGAACTGAGTCTATTTATTTAGATTTCAAATTCAAAACATATTTCAAATGTTGAAGCATTCGGAAAAATAGAATGAATCTATTCCATAAAATATGCATAAGTCATATAACTCAAGGAAGAATGAAAATGTTTTTAATCCTGCTTACAAATTCACTTTATGCACCAGTATATTTCAAAAACTGCGAACTTAGGTGAAATTTTTTTTTATCCTCTATCTTGGTACTCAGTGGTTTTAAATAATAAATCGAAATGCTTTTTAAAATGCGTTATGTTTTATTTTGTTATGATAGACAGTGTAGATATATTATTTCCACAAACTTTAAACTTTATTTGTGAGGATCTAGTTCTTATCAGCGTAAGATAATTATTTTTCAAAAACACTTTAGTTAGAGTCAACCAATTAAAAAAAAATTCAATTTCAAATGCAAGGTTGAGGCTACTTGGATCAAACGCATTTGTGGAAAATTTTTGTACCTCGGACAGCGATTTTAAAAACAATACTATATGAAAAAAATTCTACTTAAGGTATATTTAGAATTCTAGTTTCTTGCTTACAACCAATGTAAATCTGCAATTATAATTCTAAATCAGTTACCTAAGACCCTATTTAATTAAACAAATTATCTATTAAACAATTTACAGAAGTTTACTTATGCTGAAACGTTAAAGTACTTGTTAATACAATAGAAAATAGTCAGCATGGTTATAAAATTTAAATAAAATAATCTTTCAATATATATTGGTGCTCTGCTTTTAACCATTCGTAATTCGACTGATAATAGAGCAAATGGGGTAGCGATAACCACTGATTTCTAAAACTTTTACTTCTGAGTAGTGCATGATTTCCTATTAACATAAAAACAAAGAATGCCTAACGCGATCACCATAGAGATCTTTAGCAACTCACTCCCCAAATTAGTTAAGGTACGTTGGTAACCAATGGAAACCAATAGCATTAGATGGAAATCACTATGACAGCTATGCAATTGGCATCATTTTATTACAATGCTAAAGCTTCTTATGAGCTATCCAGTTTACAGTTAACAGATCAGTGAAGTATTTCATAAAATAAACTGACTTAGCCCACTATTCTGCAGCAACTCTCATATGTAAATCTCATCTCTGGGGCCGTTTCTCTGGTTTAAACTGTGACAGAGAAAAGAGGGGGGTAAATTTTGCTCACAACCGATTTTTGGAATAAAACATCGCCATGCATTTGGCTCTAACGGGATCCCTTTACGTTTTATGGCTGGTACGATAAAAGTGAGGCTTACCCATTTGGCTCTGCCTAAAGTTGTGCTATCATTTATACCGCGTTACGTGCCCCCCCCCCCTCATTTTGCTGTTACGAGCTTTGTTTTAGTGTGCATTTCGTGCCCTAGATTGTTGTAAGTTTCAGTAGAGTTGTTTATGATGTAGTTTAGATGGTGGAAATGGAATTTGACATTGTAATGCAATCAACGAATTGAAGTGTATTTTTTTTGTATTTCATAAGTATGGCAGACATTTGGGTGAAAATAGTGTGGTGAGCATGGATGCCACCAGAGGAAATAAGGAGGAAATTTTCATCTTAGCCTGGTGTTTGAAAATTAAAATAAACTGGTGAAAACTCTGAACAAAATAAGTATATTATAGTTTTAAATTATTTTTGGAACAGCAAATTAAAGTATAAGTATTAACTTATATTTCCATGCGAGTTTTAATCAGTATTTAAGTTTTGAGCAAAAAACTTATCACCTTGTTAAGCAGTGCACATCCTGCAAATAATCCTTCCGATGACAGCGCCAGTGGTGGTGAATTTTGGAAACATATTTGAGAAACGTGTAATTACTTAAATTATGATGCACGAATTTTATTGAAGAGTTTGAGATTTGATTGTAAGAAGTAATTGTTAACTTGAAGGTATAGTTATATATATTTCATAAAACATAAGACATTTTAGCTCTTACTCGAAGTTAAAGAGTCATAATAAGAAAATTTGTAAAATCTTCAATGCATGAATAATTACGAATTTAACATTATCAAGTATTTATTGTGGAAATTGTATAGAATATGTGAATAATATAAAGGATCAGTTAGAATGTATTACTAAATTATTAAACATACTAAGAAACTTCTTGTGGCATCGATAGAGAATTCTGACTATCGTTTATTAAAACGTTACAGAATTAGGAAACAAATGATCTCCACGAATATTCACTATCAATATATAGAGTGTCTATAAAATGTTGAACACCTTTTAATGTTGAATAATTCATAAAATAATCAAGATAAGATTAAATTGATAAACAAAAATAGTACCTAATAAAAATATATGAGTTATTTTATGTATAAATGCTGTAAGTTTGTTTGGATCTTCTTTATTTTATGAATTATTCAACTTCAAAATGTGGCCAACATTTTATAGACACCCTACATTTTGGTATGCTATGTAAGTTTATGATGAGGTAAAAACCAGAACAGCAGGAATAAGGGTTAATTTACAATAATTTAACTTTAAGGCAATTTTTCAGTGGTATAACAACCATCCTTTACTGTAGATGGACCTATAACAACTAACGAAGTAAAGATGGTTCACGAGAAAGTCAAAAATGGTCCGTAAGCCATTTTGACAGAGCAGATCATTCGGATCAAACCATTCAAATAGTTTCTCCAGAGTTTGTGCTAACGAAATTTAGGTAATACTATCAGAAACTTTTAATTACAGATGCAAGAACCCGAAAAAAAAATGTGTCTGAAGAAGTCAAAGCCTAACTTCTAAGGCAGTGCTCTCTTATTGCATTCCTATACTTCAAAGCTTAAAATTTATAATTTCCATTTGCCGACCAAACGGTATAGTGGTTAGAGTACTAGCTTCTTGCTCGCGAGTTTGCAGGTTCGTGTCCCGTGTTAGGCATGGGTGTTTCTAAATGTATGTTGGCTTGTCTTCGAATGTTTCGGCGCATTATAGCCCTCGTGTTGCTGACGGCGCCAGATAATATGAAAACAACAAACCAATTTCCATGTCTTTCTAAGTCAGTTGGTCTTGCTATTGCCTTTAGTTGTTCACGATCGGTATGTTTTTTTTTTTCTTTTTTTTTTTTTTTTCCCAGAAGGTTATGACTTACTTCCGGGTTCTATGAACAGATTGGCATTATATATAGTTCAAAATAACAGTAGTGTTTGTTTTTTATTTACATTAAGTTCATATTACTCACGCAATAAGTTATTTAATTGATTCTGTACAACGATAAATTCACAAAACAATACGAATAAAAGGATCTCAACTGTATAGATATCAAAGATAAACCTTGTCATCGTCCAAATATCATTCATTCAGACACCAACCGAACAAAAAAAAAAAAAAAAAAAAAATGTTCCATACCACAAAGGAACTATCCCCCTATCTATTCCTGGTGAAGATATTCCGGGGCGAGAATAACAAATGCCACAGAAGTCACCAGGAAAGTCACTACGAAGAGCTACAAACAACAGGAAAAGCGGGGAGGGACGGATGGCACAAATAGCCGGAATTCCGTGGTACCACGAGCAGTCAATGGCTTGCGTTGTCGCCGTCGTCGATGGTATGTCGTCAACACGGATATGGTCTGGAGTCCCACCATCAGATTGATCTTTGTTCTTGTGGGATAACGATTGGGGAAGATGGTTTTGGTTGGTTTAGTGCGAGATCCTGGAGAAGGTGCTTCTTTTTCTGAAGGAATAAGGGGGCTTTGTGGTTTGGGAATCCCGAATGGGAATCCCTTTGAGGTGTGGGGAGTGAGTATTCTTGAAATGTGGATGAACTACAGTAAATGCTAATGATATAGCATTTATGAAGAGTAATTGATTTAAAGTTTTCAAGAACAGTGACTTTTGGGGAATGCCTTTCAGTGAATGGAAATGAGTAGATTTCTAGAATTGAGGAATGCGTATTACATTAATTTCGATTGTTTTTAAGTCATTGCAACCAAAATCGCAGGATGGCAAATAGCCATCACATTTTTCATTGCTGTTGTAGGAAGACGTTTGTTGAAGAATTTGGTTGATTTAGAGGTAAATGGTGGATTTTTTATTTGTTTGTTTGTTCGTTCGTTTGTTTAGTTATTTATTCATTTTGTTTTAAATAGGTGAGGGGAGGTGGGGTCCTCTAACATAGTGTTTATAAGAAGAAAGAAAAAAACACAGGACATATTTAAATATTTTCAAACAATTCGTGCAGCTTTAAAATTTTTTTACCTATTTTCAAAATGTTTCTAATCATCTCCTTCAGAGATATTCACTATTACAACCCGATTATAGATTTTCATGAACTTTTTTGAATAATACTAGCCCTTAAGCGAATACCAAAAGTGAATCAAGCTTTTCGACTGTTAATCCTTCAGCCCGATCTGCTTTCTTTCCAATCGTCACAATTCCATAAATACTTCTATGCAGTCCATCCTCCCCATTACAAAATCCTAAATCAGTTAATACCCCCTTTAAACACATTAACGATACCCAAGATTTACTTATACACATTCACATAAACTTATCTTCTCAACAATAAAGGGGCACCGTTGTTTTAAGTAAGAGAACCCTCTACCTTCAAACAGAGCGAGCACTTCCCACGAAATATGACCTCCCACCCTTCAAATCGCAGACGATTCTTGAAAAAGAAGAAAGAAAAAGAAAAAAAATACACCCCACTTTTCATACATTAAAAAAAAAAATGAAAGTGTAGAGAACCTTATCTTGGGAGGGGTGGTGGTATTAAGACTAGTTTATCGTCTGTCTTTTAACTGAAAGAACAAAAAAAGAAAAGAAAAAAAAGAGATCTCCCCCTTTCCTCATAAGGGGATCTCTCGACAACTGATAACAGCCCCTGTATTGTGTTGGAAGGAAAGTTGATGCTATAAATTATTGGATGCTTGCCTGCTACGGACAGGAATGTTCACCGTTCCAAGCTGGTTCGGTGTTGCCACTAAAAGAAGAGAAATTACGCGGCAATCCATGGTAAAATACGACCCGGCTTGTTGATAGCTATGGCCTAATCTAGGGATTTGCCCTCGCGATGAAGAAATTTTTATGACTGATTTTGGTGGCAATGAATTTATGGCGAAGAAATACATACAAAGGACTGATTTAGTTCATTGGTTTGGATAAGAAAAATTAAGCATTTACGCTTGCGTGTTCGAACTTTCGAATTTCTCATAAAAATAATTTCGAGTTTACTTGTGTGGATTAATAGTGGACGAAAATTATCATTAAATAAAAGTCCGTGTTCTGTTGAGTAAGTTTCTTTCAAAGTCAAATTTTTTAAAATTTTAGTTTAATTAAAGCTCTATGATGGCATCTAAAATTTTAAAATGCATTGGGCTATAAATTTTTATATTTCAGTACATTACATGCCTCATTAACAAATCATGATTTCAATAACAATAAACCGTAGCTTGTGGTCAATCCTAAAATACACTTTCGCATTTTTCTAGAACAAAATCACAAACTTCAATTAATAATCTAAATTTAAATGAGTGCATAGATATATAATGTACAAGAAACACAAATTAAAAGTAATTTTAAAAATAACCTATGAAGAGAAAATAATGCATAAAATAACTCATTTAAGGAAGTCTTTTCGCTTTTTTTTAGGTGTAAAAATAATGAAAATTAATAAGTAAATATTAGTGAATATTTCAAAGCAAATCATACAATTATGCATAAAAACCTCCTCTATGGCACAATGTACTAACTGGAAAAAAGAACAGAGAGCAGAAGAAAAAACTTCTATCACAATTTGCGTTAAAAATAATTAACATTTTTCAAAAAATAACCCTTTTTTAACATAGCTCTGGAAAATAAAGTCTCTTTTTGAAGAACTAATTACTGGATATCAATTGCGGTTACTGAGTAAAATTAATTAAATGGAATAAACTTCTTCATTACGCAATAATATTTTCAAAAAAGTTTCTTCAAAGTTATGTATTATTAACGTTCATTTCATGCGTTTATGTAAGAGAGATTCCCCGTATTTTAAAACACGAACAAAGCATAATTTATCAGGACAGTAGCACATGTTACAAAACATTGACCAAAACAAAGTCTTCGTAGACACAACTACACGTAGTCATAAACAGTAATTTGAACAATCGCCTTGATTCTAGAATACAAATTGAAGGACTTTCACCTGTATAGAGCAACAGGTGTCATTTGTATTCAAAAACTCGGTATAATTTCGGCTTAGACACTTTATCGTCTATAAAACCTCTAAAAATAGATATTCACCGACGAAAAAACATTTCATTTGTAGTTTTGTTTCTAAATTTTCCTTGAACTCAATTCGGCATGAAAAGTTATGGCAGACGATTTCGTCTTGTTCAGGAAGGAAGATTTTATATTCTTTCTAATTTTTTTTAATTTTTTTTTTGTGGTATGATCATTATGATTTAGTTCTTTATTTTGTGTTTTTGATGGTAATACTTATCAATGCCATTTATTCAAACTTTAATACTTCTCTAAAATCTTTGTTATTATTAATAATAATAATAATAATAATATTAATTCTAGTCGTCATACGTTGAACTTTTTTCTCAATTCATGTCAATAAAATTTCATATCAATGAAACTCTTTTCCTAAATATTAGGCCTACTTTAATGTAATATAATAATTACTTTATGTATAATATCTTAAGAGTTATTTGTAAGAAGTGTGAAGCAAAATATAAACATTTAAAAAAAAACAAAAAAAAAAAAAAACAGTGTCCTTGGTTTCTAATTCTTCTAGGACACTGGCACACATTTTTTCTTAAATGATCCGTTATCCGAAAGATCAGTTATCCGCACAACCCCAGTACTTAATTATTACCGACAATCAATGTCATACTGTAATATTTTAATAGAATTTGTGCATGGTCTGTTAACGAAACTATTTTAATTTGAACTTCTGCCTACCATAAATAGGAAATGGAAATTTCATCATTATCATCAACCACCAGAAGGCTACCAAGAGGGTGAAATGCAGTTACTTATTTTTTATTTTTTTTTAATTGGCTATGTTAATGAAATTTTTATCAAGTCAAGAATAAATTCCTTATACATTAAAAAAATTTAACTTACATTTTTTTTTTTTTTTTTTTTTTTTTAATTTTCAGTGAATTAACCACTTTAATTATTCATACTTAAATTATTTAAAATTTCAAAGTTCATGTTGTTCCAGGTAAACGCCAATGTCAATACCCCCCCCCCCCCAAAAAAAAAAAACAACTTTAAAAGCTGCAGTTTCAATAATTTCAAAGAACTTCTGTATAAACCATTTAAACATTTAAAATAAGCCTGCATTTTTAAGTAGACATAAATATGTTATCTGTAATTTCAGTTTTTTAGTTTATGATTAAAAACAAGTTTTCAGAATTTTTTTCAACACAAATTAAGATTTGCTTTTTAATACATTTGAAAGACATTTTTTTATTTGAATATTAAATGAGCAAAAAGCACACCAGTTTATTACTAATGTTAGAGCTTTGTGTAAGGGCATATATATTTATTAGGAATGACATCAGTAATTGTGGTCGTTTTTTTTTTACTATAATTTGAGAACGCCGTTACGAAAATGTAAGTGAATGCAGCAAGTTATTTGTACGCTTTTCCCTCAATAAATATTTGTTGTTATTCTCTTAAAATGACTTATTCGTCTTGAATAAAATATACAAGAAGCCAATAATTAATAACAAAGTTATGCTTTGATTTGCGTGGGAACGTCAAATTTTGACTTTATTTCAAATATTATTTATTTAATTATTTATTATTATTATTATCATTATTTTGTATGTAATTTTTCGTACACAGTTTAAATCGGTGATTCGTCAGCATTGATCCACGGACTTCAAGTCGCCCGCTAGTAGGTCAAAATTATCCTTGGAGATGCAAAGATTTCATGATAAAAATATTCAAAAATGCAAAAGGAGTTCGAAAAATAAAGCACGTATAAGGCTTCAACAATTTATACTTTTCATTGTTTTCCTTTTGCATTACTGCATCTAAAAACAATCCCATATATTTCTTTCGAAACTCTCTGAAATTCAATCTTGGTTGTCTAACTATTCATTTGGTATGCTTGAAGAAGCATTTATTATTATTATTATTATTATTATTAGTATTAGTATTATTATTATTTCCTTTTTAGTTGTCTTAAACTCAAATAACATTTAATAATTCCAAATTGTAAAACTTCCCTAAAATACGTTTAAAAACTCTACAATTTGTAACACATGAAACATATTCAAATATGTTAACATCAAAAACAGAAGTGTAACACAAAGAATGAGCATTTTTATTTAATTTTAGGTTTTAACAATCGAAATTAATAGCTTTTACCCCTTTAATTCTTAAACATTCCTTTGAAAAAAATATTGGAATATACCAATGAATGTCAAATTTAATTTGAAAGCTACACTGACAATACTATTTTTTCAGACAAACGAAGTAACGACAGACGAAGACGAAGATCATGATTTTTCCCTTTTAAAATTGTACATAACAATACGGTCTCTTATGATCTTAAATTCAATGTGTCTCAGTTTCTTTGTACGGATTTTGAGACGTATACAGTGAGACTCAAAATTTTAAGGACACCAGATATTTTATTATCACCATAAAACTAAATACAAAACATGAACTTAACAACATATATATTATTTAAATTGGCAATCAAAATTTTTTAACCCA
The DNA here is from genome assembly GCA_963978545.1 of Linyphia triangularis. NCBI lineage: Eukaryota > Metazoa > Arthropoda > Arachnida > Araneae > Linyphiidae > Linyphia > Linyphia triangularis. Next base: position 37,887,074 of record OZ021730.1, read on the forward strand.
TACTTTATATCACATTATTTTAGTATGAAATAAAATAACATGCAAAACAAGTTTTTTTAGCGCGTCCAGAAATATATAGAACAGTTTAGTTTTTCGTGAATAATGGGAATTACTTGCGAAGTCATTATTTCGTTGGTCGGCATTTTCTTTCCAGACAGTTAGCCATTATCTTTGGCATACTGATGATCACTTGATTCAAGTAATTAGAATACTATCACTCTATACACAGTAAACATTTTCTTCAAGCTCTGATTATGAGTTATATTTTTTTCAGTTTGCATGAAATTTCCTTGCCAAATATCCTCAAACTTTTTCTATAATATTTTTATTTGGAGAATTCGTAGACCATCTTAAGAGCTTGTTGTTTAATTGTTCAGCCCCCTTTTTTATGCTTAAGAAGTGTGGTATAATGCACCATCTTGCTGAAATATGAAGTTTTCTCTATCCCAAGGTGAAAAAGCTAAAAGTTGTATGGCCGACCAAACGGTATAGTAGTTAGCGTGCTAGCTTCTAGACCGCGAAGTTGCGGGTTCGAGTCCCGTGTTAGGCATGGGTGTTTGTAAATGTATGTTGGCTTGTCAAATGACGAATGTTTCGGCGCATTATAGCCCTCGTGCTGCTGACGGCGCCAGATAATCTGGAAACAACCAATCAACCTAAAAGTTGTATGTCCAGAATTTGAAGATACGTCTGTGTGTTAATAGTTTTAAAAAGAGGCTTTAAGTCTTTTTAAAGCTTGAAGTCTTTTTAAAGCTTGAAGTCTTTTTAAAGCTTGAAGTCTTTTTAAAGCTTGAAGTCTTTTCACTAGAAGAAATAACACCCTAAAACATCAAAGACACAGCCTTAAAACGCCTGCTCCATCAGATTCTTTTCTGGAACTTCTTTGTCAGGAACACCCTAATTTAAACGGCCCGGTTGTACTGGGTGTACCCCACGACCCCCCCCCCCCCACGGTCCGAAAATAAGACACTATATCAGTTTACATTGTCTTTCATCCATTTTAGTACTACCTCTCCTTGCAAAAAGTGATGTATTTTCTTCAAGTACAGTTTTTTTTTTTTTTTTTTTTTTTTCTTGTTTTTTTTCCTAATTACTTTTGAAATATTTCATTATCTTGCATTTATTCAAAACACGTTTAACAGTTGACCTTGAAATCTTCTTACTCAATGCATCTCCAATTAGGAAAGCAAGCATATTTTTTTAGACAGTCATGCGAACAATTCGTCTTAGGTATGTTGGCCCCTATTCATTTCTATATGTACTGATCCATTCATTCCTCTTTTTGAATACATTTTCAACAGCACCTTTTGATATTTGAATAACATTACTAATATAACATAAATACCTACCACTCCTCCTCAAATTCCATACATTTTGAATTTCAATTTCAATTAGTTCTTTTCCACGAGGCATTCTAAATCACGTCAGGTCAAAAATAGTCCTGAGCAAAATTAACAATTAGCTTTTAACAACCAGTGTCCAAACGGAGGTTAATATTCTAGAGGAATGATTTCAACATAACAATTATAATTACTATTTAATTTATTAAAATATACTTACGTTGGAATAATGCTAGTTTAAATAACATTAAAGAATATTTTTTACTCAATTGAGCGTTAAGTAAAATTAGAAAGTACCACAATGATTTATACAAGTATTCTTCTTATTGAGATTTATAGCAGACATATAATGCAACTATAAATATATTTAAAATTATTAAATTAATTTTCTACTTTTAATATGTTATATAACTTAGGTATAGATTTTAGGTTTATTTCTTATATTTATTTTGCTACCATCAAAAAACACCACTTAATAAACATTCCATGACATGTATAAATAAATTTACACAACCTACTTTTTTAAGTTATTGTCTTAATTAATCCTCATGCATGCCACATTGATAAGGAGGACAAATTATAGCCATTCACATTAGGCAAGGCCGAACTGAATTGAACCAGGCCGTGACAACTAATAGTAAAGAGTGGAAACAGCCGCAGTGGACTAGTGGCGCTGTATTCCAACCAAAACAGTAGCATGTGTTTTCTTTGCTTGGTCAAATGCGAAAACCAATACGTTACTAAGAGGACAAAATTACTTTGTTTTTAAAATTCAAAAAGAACACGGCGAATATTGCCAAACGATAATATTAACGAATGAAATAAATTTATACACAGTTCACTCGCGACAATTTATTATTCATATTTCATGAAAATATGATGTCAGAAGCCACACTACACTATCATTTATTTAAAAAAAAAATGCTTTTTGTTGATTATTACGCATCAAATATGAGACTTTGATATCTATTTTTAGAATTAAGTTGTTTATTTAAAGTAAGGCCGATTTTTGAATTTTATTTTCATAACTATTTATGGAAACAGAGTTTGGAATTCTTTGTCGTATTTTTAAAAAATATTAGAAATTATAAAAATTAAATTAAAAAGTCGTCGTTGGCAATTCTCGTGATTTCAGAGTTGGCAGCCATGGATATTTTTATTTTAGCTGGCGTTCTAAAAAATTTTCATCGCAGTTTTTGATTTAATTTTTTTAATTTCTAATATTTTTTGCAAATAGAATTGGTGTCATTCTCATAGATTTACATTTATTAATTTCATTATCATTTAAAACCAAACATGGTGAATTGTTGCGTATCACATATTCTGGAAAGAGAGCCGATGTTAAATTTCACGAGTTCCCCTTGGATCCGGATCTACGACAACGAATCAGCCTTATCGACAACGAATCTGCCTGTCAAATTTCAGCGCGATTGGATAACTGCAAGTTGGTTTTTTAGTATACTGAAAATAGAAGCCTGTGTAAAAGCGACCTTTTAGTGACAGTAACACCTCCCGAAACATGATATAATGCCACTGTAACGACAACGAATCTACCTGTTAAATTTCAGGGCGATTGGATGACGGCAAGATGTTTTTTTTAGTATCTGAAGATACAAGCGTTAGTAAAAGTGACCTTTTAGTGACAGTGAAATTTGATAGAATGCATTGTCATTGACATCAAATCTATCTGCCAAATTTCAGCTCGATTGATTTACGGCAAGTGTGTTAATATCACTAGATTGCAGTTTCAAATCTGGTTGGATTGCAGCGCCCCCTTGTTTTGTGGGAGAAAATGGAACTAAAAACTTGTTTCCTTTGCACCCATAGACTTTTGAAAATTGTCACTGCCTGGAGAGAGCTCGTTACAATCCAGTTCGGCCTTGCATTAGGACGTAAGTTTCTAATGAGTCAATGGACAAAGCTATTCAAGTTATAATCGCGGATAAGACTGAAAACAAAACCAAGTGCTATATCGTTTAAAGCAAACTGGTCACTATTATAAATTGGTTCCAGGAAAACAATAAAAGATACTCAGGGTCTTAGAAATTCTACTTAAATTCCTTGTAGTTTTAAACGTAAACGTGCCATGCACATGGCATTGCATATCCTCATAAATCTTCTAAAGAATACAGCTCTATAAGGAACAGCGGCCATCTTTCTTCATAACATGCAACTTTGCCGATATCCATCTCTAACTTCCGCGAAAGATTACAACACGAATACTCTTGTTCGATCCCTAGAAACCGCCTTGTAAGAGATTCCTATCGCAAAATTCGAAGATTCATGGATATCGCGTTTTCTTTATACGATACCCTTGTCTTTATTCCAAGATAACGTCAAATCAGGTTTCGTCTTGTTGAACCACGCTTTCATCTAGAATCTTCATTTTAAGTTGTAATGACCTTCCAAAGCGATATGTTGCTATGTCGGGGATAACTTAAATACCCATACTGTCAGCATACCGATGGATCATACTTGATGATGGGCTGCAAACGTACTAGATGGTATCGGGAAGATCTACATGAAAGCCAGTCGCATAAGCTGATTAACCAAACTTTTGGTTGTTGCCATCAGCGTTTAAATTATGCATATTGATTTATATCTCAAGACAATAGTGTGGTGAGCACAATTACCTTTCAGATGGCTATCTACGTTAATTGTTATTTTGATAATGCATGCGCGGATGATTGATTGTGCTGTTTGTGGCTCTTAAATTGTGGTGAATCATGCTACAAACTATAGTGTACATCAAAATCTAATAAAAAATGTACTACCTGGCATGATCATCAAACCAAAATATCGTCTTGGGTTAGCTCAGAACCGTAAAATGACTCTTTATGGAAAAAAGTGGTGTTCGCAGGTGATTATGTTCATTTTTCGATAAAACGAATGAGTTAAATAATACGTATCTATAATAATAATTATTTCATCTACATATATTTTTCATGTATCATTTTATTTTGAGAAACTTTTTCATTCCTGTTATAAAGTAGAAGGAAGTTGCATGTTCTATGAATACATTGATGTCCATACTAAACGTACTTTCATAGTTATTAGCTTCGAAATAAGGTAATGTTATTTTTTTTTTTTTTCTTTTTTTCTTTTTCTTTTCTGTAAATAGGGTCCGTGTGTAACGTAGGCCTTTGAAAACGATATAGGATAGCTGTGTTAAATGTGTGGTCCTGCGACTTCCTAGCTTTCTTGGGAAACGTAAGTAATAACAAAAGGAAATCATAGGAAAAGGGAAGAGTGAAAATGACCAAGATTGAAATTACTTGTTGACGAATACGGCTTTAACTTTCAGTAACACAACTTCGACGCTGTTATATACAGTGGGTAAAAAAAGTTTCTGTTCGCAGCTATGACTATAAATGAAAGTTTATTTTGTCACTCAAAACTAGTGTGAAGAAAATGAAAAATAGCAAATTGGTACAACACAATTACATGTATTATTCAGGGGTATTATAAAGAAAATATATCGAAATAATTAAATAATAAATTTAAAGAAACAAAATATGTCACGAATAGGGAACAAAAAAAAAAGTTTCCGTCCGGTATTTATGTAGTTTATATATTAACCAAGTTATATTTAACGGTCGATAGGGCCACCTTTAGCCTTTATTACTTCTTGCAAACGGTGCCCACAAAGTTTAACCCCATTCCTTTTCATATTCTATTAACGTCAGAAATCCGATCGTAACAATTTAGCAATCGAACATGACATTATTATACGAACCTGGCTTAACGTCAGTGGCGGCTCATGCACTACAGCCAGTACAGCCGGGCTTCATCTAAATTTATTTGTTCAAAACTAAGTTTATATATTTTGCAATTTTCTAAAATGAAGATCCAATTTCTGCGGTAAGGGGGAAAAATCCGATAAACGTCAATCTTCTTGCCAGAATAATTCACGAGAGAAAAAAGAATCCGCTTCCAATCAAAATGATCTTCTTTCGAACACAGCAGCCGTGTTCTCTGGAAACGTGTTTAGGGCAGCTACGTTTCCACGCGTTGCTATGGTAACCAATGGAAAGCAATAGAATCCTTTCCTCCATGCAATCACAGCGGTGCTGTCGATCATGCATTTATTTTACCTTCGGCTGCCCTTGAGAATTCGATGAGCCGATTGGCTCAACATGTGAGAATCTGCGTAGGTGTGGTGAGTGTGTTATTAAAACAACGCCATTTTATGACGATATCATTGACTGATTCGCAAGTTAAAAAGAAAGGAGGATTCATTTGTTTTTCAAAAATAAAGTACGTGTTTTCTATCTCATCTTATTCATTTTATAAAAATTGAAATGAAACTTTGATTTGAGTTTGAATATTAAAGATTAAAGACTTAGCGTTCATGAATGATAGTGAAAAGTGTGTGATGTGGTGGTGTGTGTGGGATGGGGGAGGGGTGCATGTTTCCGACTGTACTAGCATTTGCTTTCACGGGCCGCCACTGTTCATTTTCAAAATATGACTAATTTTCCACACATGAACTAATGAGACGTTACACATTATTGTGATATTATTCATAATCAAAAAATTATTCGTACATGATTCGAATCAGAATGCAATTTTGTATCCAAACGTGATTCGTTTTAAATTCACAAACATTACACATTATCCCAAAATTATTCATTAGAATCCAGAAATTTATAATTTGGACATAGAAAGTAAAATGTAGGAAGTGTTTGTATTACGTCTTGTTTTCTAAGAAACCAAATAAATGTCCTTCATTTGTTGATGCATATTTCTTGAATTTGTCTGTTTTTGATGTTGTTGAAAATGCTTAAATAAATTAATTTGTATTCACAAAGATGATTTTCCTATCAAAAAATTCTTTGAAGAACTTTCTTACTTTGATTTTTATACTGAATGATTTTGTATTTTTGCATGCTTTTTCTCTTCTAGAAAAACAAATAAGATATTGTATTGTAAAAAAACAAACAATAAAAAGTACAAACTTTAAAATATTTACAACATAAGAACCATGGTTTAGGAAGAGAATCACTGCACATGTGATCACAATTGAAATGGCAATAGGGTAAGAAAATTTTACGTGTGTAATACCTAATGACATAAATGTTCATGGATTATAACATATTCAATAAAAATTAAATTACAAATGTTTTGTCAATTTTTTATCGACTTCACAAAAGGAGATTATTATTCTATTGCTGAGTACAGTTTTTTTAAAGTGTCTGTAATACCCAGTAAATCTAATAAAGTGTAAAATGGATAATTGTTTTGAAAATAATAGCAAAGTTTTGAATGTTTCTTCCCCCTTGAAATCTAGAACTGTGTAGAAAAAAGCAATTATTTATAGAACACTGTGTCCTTAAATATCCGGGAATTCTGTCCAATCTGAAAGTGTAAATAATTATAAAATTAATTATTACATTTAAATAATTATTTATTTGGAATAACTTTGAAAAAAGTCCACTTATTGGTAAACTGGTTTTCCATTTGCCTGGTACATCTGGTAAATGTTAAACATCCTACGATCAGTCAAGCCATTTAACCGAAAATAAATTTAGAAATCTGTATAGAACCTTGAATCGTCAAAGAATTATCCCATATTTTAAAATACAATTCTAAAGTGTCTTGGAAGTATTGTAAAAGAATAACCACTATTTCATATAAATACCACTATATTAGATAAACTCACCAAACAGTGATGCAACATTTCATGATTGTATTCTTTTATTAAATTTATATTTTCTTTAGACATAGGCCTTACAAGTTTGTGATCTGTGTACTTTTGTCTTTAAAATGTACCTGTGTTTAAAAATTAATTTATTGTCACAACCATGACAAATGCACTCTATCCTTTTATGTGCTCTCTTGCACTCGACTTTAGTACGAGCATCTGCTGAGCCTTCTCTCTTCCTCTTCATAACTACGTTTTCACCAAGATTGATTTCCAATTATCTTTATTATATTAAAATTGCATTTTTAACAATCTGTATTAATTTCAAAAGTGCTATTTTACTATAAAGTGGCCTTTTCAAATACAACATTTATTTATCCAGAAAAAGATTTCGACAATCTCTAATAATACTAAAAGTGAAATGTGAAAGTGATCTTTCGATATGAAATACTCAATCCATCAAATAAATAAATAAATAAATAAATAAATAAATAAATAAATAAATAAATAAATAAATAAATAAATAAATAAATAAATAAATAAATAAATAAATAAATAAATAAATAAATAAATAAATAAATAAATAAATAAATAAATAAATAAATAAATAAATAAATAAATAAATAAATAAATAAATAAATAAATAAATAAATAAATAAATAAATAAATAAATAAATAAATAAAGCACAGAAGTGAGTTTGCATTTCGACCAAATTGAGTTATTGCTACCAGTTTTCCTAATTTTTTCTATACAATGATAAAGTTTGATGGTTGTTCCTTCCCAGAAAATTTTAAAAAAGTTAACTAAAAAGTTGGCTTTAATTATGTGATGTTACTAAATTCCCATTTCAAGGGGTGTCCATGCCCTCTATACTGGTAATGTTAATGTTATATATTCATGTAACGTTTCCTCTGAAAGTACTTGACGATATAGGAGTCTAATTTTTGTCAGTGCATTTAGCAGACACTTGTAATTCTTCTGAAGTTGGCTTCTAATTGAAAATCTTTTTTTTTTTTTTTTTTTTTTTGAAATATGGGGAAAGTTTTTCAAATTTGCTAAAAATCACAAGTTTTTTCTGTCGAAATAAATAAAAACAAAGAATATTTTAAAAATAACATTAAAATCTCACTCCAGTATGTACAGACACATAAAAGAAATGTGTGATAAAAAATTTAAGTAGATACTTTCTACAGCTTCTGTGAAAAAGGTACATGAGTAATGAAAATGTAGTTTTGAGAAACACTCATTATAAAGAAAACTTTACTTACACTAATATTTTCCAACTTTATCTTCAAAAAATTATTAAAAATTATTTTTTCATAAAAATAATAATTTCAAGGATATGTTTTAATTTTAATAAACATTAATAAACTCAACATCGATTTGTTTTAAGTCTCAGGGCAACTTCATTTCTTTGTGCATTACTAAAATACAGCACTGTAATATTGAAAGTGGTGCTCAACTGTAAAATAGATTTTCTATTAATGATATTCAATATATATCTTAACAAAAGTTTCAAAATGGTTCCCTTAATTATTAATATTTTAATATTTAATTAACCCCATTAATAAATCTAACGATAACCCACTCCTTTGTTTATAGCAGGTTTACCCATATCGAATGATTCAGAATCGCAAGACATTCTTCTATATACTTTCCGTGTTTTGTGCGCCGCACTGCGTCACTCTGTCTAAACACGTGTGTTGCCACAACGGGCGTATTTTGGTGTCATTAGCTCGCGTCCTATTATCACCCAAACTTCCGGCATTCTTCCGGTTGATTGCGTTTTTTTTTTTTTTACTCGCCGGATAGTTAGTCCCAGACATTTCCGGTTTTTTTTTATGCAATGTTGGTATGGATTCCTATCAGATGTATTTCGAGTAAACAAAATAGGGACTTATTTATATTAGGTTTTTTTTATAATTAGGAGGGATATCCTGGAATAATTTATTGAACTGTGTGGATGAAGTTTAATTTTTTTTTTACTATGGGAAAATAATTATAAACCTGAAAATGGCAACGAATTATTATTTTTTAGCTGACAAGTTGTATATGTTTAATCGTTAATGCCTTAAAGGTAAAGGGAAGACAGACAGCACATTTATCTTTTATTTATTTATTTAATTATTTTCAAACTCTGCCGCATGTTTTTTATTCATAAATATCTGCTTAATTTCCGATTATGAGTATTGTAAAAATAGACACAGAAAAATACGAAAATAATTTATTAATTTTTCATTTAGAGTAGTTAGGAGCAAAACGGCAAAAGTTTGTGTTCACACCTTGATTTTCCATTGAAATACTATTCATCCTAGAGAACTAAACTTTAATCAGCTAATTCATTGTACACGTAGCCTACAAATTATTATAATTTTATTTTATTTTATTCAGTTGAAATAAATTAGTGGTTTTTAGAAGAGAGTATTATAATATTTCAATTAAAAAATAGAAAAGTGGTAAAAATCAGCGTTTGCACTCTTGGCAGATGTTAAAAGTGCAACGAGAACATTTAAAATTCGCAAAACTTGCAGGGGTTGAGCAGTCTATTAGACGAATATTTAGCTATTCATGGTAAATAGGTATGCAGTAAATTTCAGTTAAAATGAATAATGTAACGCCCATATTGTATGCGTGAACTTTTTTCACTTTATTTCACTTTGCTTTCAATTTTTAATTGCAAAATGGGGGGGAATTCAAGATTTGTCATAATCAAACACGTTAATCTTAAACACTGATAAGCCTTTTTTTTATATATATATTACTACAATCAGAACGGTTGTATGCTCGTGTACTTTATCTTTAGAATATTTTTAAATGAATTATAATTAGGTAGACGAATATCTTGGTAGAACAAGAGAAAAGAATTCGTGATCATACAAGTTTAAAGACTAAAATTATCATAATTTCAAATAACTTCTTGCATTATTTTGCTCGTAAATTTCTTTTCATATTTATTTACAAAGCATTAAACTGGAGAGAAAACAGCCAACAAGTTAAAATAACAAATAATTAATGTATACTACTTATTAACGTTATTTATGAATACTATTTTTTGTTAAAGTCGCCAATGTTTTCACTTTAAACGATCCACAAATATTTTTTTAGGATTGTCCTTTTCGAAATCCTCCTGTGTCCCTTTGCTCATAAATATTTGTTTCTTTGTTTAAGCAGTCAACGTATATCTGTAAGAGTATTCTTAAGAAAACAAACATCATGATAATGCACGCTTTCCCCTCAAAATTGTTCGTCTACTTATAATTTATTTAAAAATATTCAGAAGGTACATAAAACAAGGTTTCTTAAATAGTGCCCATTTCTCTAATAGTATTAAAAATTGCATGCTGTTTCGTAACCATGCATATCTCTAGATTATGCTGGGACATAATATCAAAAGGTGGCCAGTTTGAATACCTATATAAAATTTTATATTTAGTATCGTACAAATATTTTATATTAAGAGTTACTTTTTACTGGAGTGAATTGTCCTTTTATGGTTAAAATATCATTTAAAGTAGTATGTATTCTTAAGGCTTGTTTGAAGCAGTTTGTGATGTTAATCAAAGATAAAATATGCTTCATGCTTTGTTTCTAAGACATCTAATCATTGGCACTAATCCCAATTAAAATAACATCATTATGAAATTTTTTAAACTGTATATAAATTACTAAATTATTCTTTTTAAATTTGGTTATTAAAATTTACTTCCTTTAATTACTAAAAAAAAATGAGGAATCACCGCATATTTCTCAAGAATTCTATATAAAAGTGCGCGAATTTTATAATTTTACGAGGTGTCCCGAAATTGATCGACGATTTGAGAAATCAATTAAAAAAAAAAAAAAAAAACGGAAGACGATAGAAATGTATGGTTTGCCGCATTCTGTTTAAGTAACCAGAATATTTATTCTTCGCAATTTTTAAAATTAGTTACAAAGTTCGTCAACAGATGGCACTGATGACAAGGAAAACTACAAAGCAATGTTTTCAAAATAACCACTGTTTGCAGCAACAACGTGGCGCAGAATGAAGACAATATTCGCAAACGCCCGTGAAAACATTTCAGTTGAAATGTTCTCACAAGCAGCAAACAGTATTTATTTTGAAAACAATGTTTCTTAGTTTTCCTAGTCATCAGTGCCATCTGTTGACAAACTTTGTCACTAATTTTGAAAATTGGTGCGAAAAAATTCCCAGGTTACTTAAGCAGAATACAGCAAATCGTACATTTCTATCGCCTTCCGTTTTTTTTTTTTTTCCTCCCCCTTTCTCAAATCGTCGGTTATTTTTGGGACACCCGGTATGACTGCTATGAAAAAATATGCAAATGGTACAGAATGACTTATTAATTTACATTGCCCTTAAATAGTTAACAAGTTAGTGATCTGTAAACTATTTAATGGAAATGTCAATTAATAAAACATGCAAGTTTTTGATTTTTGTCAGAGTGGTCAACCTCTCACCACAAAGTTTATTTATGATCTTAACTAAACATAAAATTACCTTTTGTTAGCTTTATCTGCCATTTTATCTCAAGTAAAGCTAAGGCAACCATCAGAGATAAACTATGTCTTGAAAGTATATTTATACTCATTACAATTCTTCAATAAAAGTATCGATACGTGAGCAGTAACAAAAAATAAAAGCTGATGAGCAGATATTAATCTACTCGTACAAGTAAATTTACTACAAGTTGCTTACACATCAAAATACTGATCAATAAATTTTTAATATACAAAAAAAATATCTATTGCAATTAACATTTATGTACATATTGTACAGTTTACTTTTCTCAAATAGAAGTACAAAAATAAGAAAATATAAATAATTCACATACACATTATTACATAAAATAATCATTATAAAAAAATCAAAACTGAATTTATTAATTTTACCTATAATTATTTCAAACTTAAAAAAAATAAATTTAAGAGTGTTTCTTTCCGATACTGAACCTCTGGAATCGATATCAGTATCCTTACTAAAAAACAAGTATCGATGATAAGATATTTGGTATCGAGAAAAAATCAATTGAAAAAACAGAAGGGAAAAAAAATGGTTGAATACTTTTTTTTTTCCGTTACCTTGCTTCTTGGTATGGATATCAGTATTCGCATCCAAAAACTAGTATTCATTCTAAAATACTTGGTATCGAGCAAAAGTATCAATACCATATTTATATCGATAGGTACCGTTTACCTTTAGCGACCACCTATTCTTTGGATTTTAGTAATCGTTTACTCATATTTTCATAGGTTACCAAATACCAAATATTTTTTTTTTTTTTTTTTTTTTTTTTTTTAAGTTACACGTACGATCCATAATAACTTCAGAATGAAATACATTTGAAATCTTACGAAAAGCGCGTGAAGTTATACTGCTCATTATTGTAAATGTTGCAACTTAGCCTTTATTATGATTACGAAACTCTTAAACAATAAAACCAGACAATCAACCACAACCATTACCTGGTCACCTTAACCCTAATTTAATTCCTTCCGCACGACAACCGTCTATTAAACAAAACACATTCAGATTATTATAAAATAGGATCGTTGCTAACAACGAAGTACAAATAAAACAATAGGAATCATTTTAAGAGTTCGAAATTGAGGATAAATCACCAAATTAAGTATCGTTTTACGCAGTAACTTTCTCCCATTAGTTAATTACTTCTACATCTATTTACATAACTGAATTCCATTTTCTATACCCTGTAGTTCTACTTTCTTACTAAAGTTCGTGATCTCAAGATTTCGAGTAAGCAGTAATATAAATTCCCTTTCATCCTCAAGAGAATTTGTACCCAAGAAATAGCATCACGCAATGCTGTCTCCTGAGAAATTGTCATATTTTCATAGAGAAAGTACGATTGTATTTTATTTGCCTTTACTTTACTACCAGTTTTATTTTCAAATACTGAAGTATATATAACATTCAACATCCCATTACAGGAAGTATATTTTAACTAAGTTACGAATTGTACAAGAGTCTACCTTTAATAATGAAAAATTGAAAGGGATATGGGATATGTTTCATGTAATCGAAAAAGGTTACGTTTAGAGTTACTGGTGAAGCATCATCTCCAATATATATTTTAATCTCGCAATGTTTGCTTAGGAAATGCATTTGAAGCAGCTAAATAAGCATGAGAATACTCTATGTTAGTCTGATAGAGTTCAAAGTACAAATAAACAATATTTCCTTATTACTATTTCTTAAATAATAAAAGTATTAATATGAAATTTGTAAAGTTTATATTAGAAATCAAGATCAAAACCACGGGCATGGAAAATATTTTATGTATACTTTCCTACTAGATTATGGAGAGCTTTTATTGTTTATTCACATTTAAAATTTTCAAACAGTCAGTTCGTATGAGCAGTGTGCAGAATTTTCAAGATTTAAGATTAAATCCACGATAAGACTACAGTTATTAAAATTATAAAGAAATATGTAAGGTTACAAATTATTCTTCCAAATGACCGATAAAGTTAAAGTAGCGAACGACATTGCAGAAACATAAAAAAAACGTGTGCTTTTAAGGATCTTGTAATTTTGTGAATAATGAAAATCTTTGATTAGTAAAATTTATCATTAAATTTCATTGGTTTTATTTGAAGGGTGTTTTTTTTTTTTTTTTTTTTTTTTTTGCATACATACAAAGTATAACATAAACCTTTAAAATGGATTGACTTTTACTTGAATAAATCAATAAAATAAAGCGTTTTGATTCTATTTTAGGTTGTATTCTAAGACCGTCAATGTAGTAAAAAACTGCCACGTATATTTTTACTCGAAAATTGAAGAAAAATTGTCAGATGTTGTCTGTCGATAGACATTTTAGAAGTTCTTGATAGAACTATAGCATGCTATATGATAACTACTCAATCACAGTGACGTTTACATGTTACCAAAAATATGTCTTAGCATTTTATTAGTCTTGAATCTCAAACATGATTTTTTTATTCCTTGAAAAGACTTGTTCTCCCACTCAAGATTTACGCTTTTTTCCCTGCCTCTATTTTTAAGTGCCTCGTATGTTTAACTCAACCAAACTTTTGATCTGGTTGGTCCTTGCCCTAAGTCACATTTTATTATTTATCCTTTCTTTTTAATATTCCCTGAATTCAGAACACCGCTGATAAAAATTATTTTCATTTTTCTTTACAGCACTAACCTCAACTTCATCTGTTACAAAGAATACCAAAAATTCATTACAAGCGTATGAAGGGTAAGTGGGATTAAAGTGCAATGTCTAGCATTTGGCAAAACTAAGATTTTTACGCCATCTATAGTGTATAAAGGACACTATTAATCTATGTTTTCATTTTAGGAATAAAGGCATTAAATAAACAGAAACTGAGGAAAGAGGCTTACTTTAATGGTTAATAGATGAGTTGTTAGAGTGAAAGAACTCTGGCTGAGGAACATACTTTTTAAGACAATGCGTCTTCATACCTTATCCCCTCCACAATCAAAACTTTTCTTTTGACAATTATCCTCAACATTCGCTTTTTTTCCCATTGGTAATTTCTTTTCACGAACAGCAGCAAATATGTAAGTGAATAATTTAGCTCAAATGAATCCAACCAAAACTACGAAAAGAAGTTTAGACTTTCCTCAAAATATTCCACATTCATTCACAAAACTAATGAATCTACGAAACAAAACAAAAAAAATATCCCCTTTAGACGCTGACATCGCCAAAGGCAGTTTATCCACCTATACCTGTCCCCCAACGAAAAAAAATAGTGACACTTACACCAAGCAGAATAAAAAAAAATAATTCTCGCCATTTCTCACGCTGCTTTATTTTTTAATGGGACCTGCACCAAACCATATCGCGTGTATGGACCCAAGCCAAGACCTAGAGGATACCTTGTTTTCTAAAATGCACGTTCTGTTATTTGGTAGGCGTGGCTTCATGACGTCACCAGAGCTTTGTCCCCTCTTAAGATTAGGCTTAGCTGTTCTGCTCGAAGAAAAAAGAATTATTATTAATAGGAGTTGGCACGGCATACGCCATATTCTTCATCAGCAGGCTTTTTTAAGGCATGGAAGTAGTATCCACGGAGGTGTGAGGATATAGAAAAAAATATTTAAGTAACTTCTCACGGAAAGTTAATTCTCACGTGAATGCCCCTATTGTACTGTGTGTGGGGAATAAAAGGCTAATGATCGGTTTCTTGGCGTAATGAATAAGGGGAAAATCTCATTATCGGTAACGAAGTGGAGATTAAATACAAGACATGAATGCGAAAGGGGGCGGTCAAAGCTTGATATAAATGGCTAGCTGAGCTCGTACGAAGGGTTGTTCTTAGGCCCAACCATTATATGCCACTTACCCTTCTGAAGCGTTATCAACATTGATCGAACGATTAAAGTTTGACTCTTAACTTCAATGTGAAACTAACACTCAAATCTGAAAACAAGTGGATAACCAATGTAGATACAGGGTATTTCAAAAGCCATTCGCAATACTTAAACGGGAACGCCTCGACAACATAATCACAAAAACTCATAAATCAATCTGAATTTTACTATCCTTCCAATAAACTTTCAAGTAATTACATCTGAGTAACTGTTTTCGAGATGTTGGGAGATTTTGAGATACCCTATACTAGAGGAAATGACTGTTTTACTTCTACACACATATAGAACCCACATGGAGTAGGGATGGGCTACACATATTGTCCTGATGCGTGCCCACATGAGAACTATATAGATTGGGGTATATGAGTTCTATAAGGACACCCATAGGTTTTCCAACATAGGCCCACACAGAAAATCCATATCGGCCTATGTGGATTCCCCTAGATCAGCTTTCACCTAATTTTTAGAGCCGGGCTGAATCATATTAGATACAACATATTTTACACATAACCCAAGTAGCACTGCGATATTAGCCATTGTCAGAAACAAGGATTTTGGGATGATTGGCCAGTTCATGGAGGAGCTCAAGCATCGTTCTAAGCACGCGATATTTTTAAAAAATAAACAAGTCAAAACCCTCAAAAACATATATATTTTTTATCCCTACGCCCTCTCTGTTAACTTTTAGTTTCGTTTATTGTTTGTTTGGCGCAGCATGGCCATTGTGTTGCCTTTGAGCCATAAAACAAGAAAACAAACAACAAACCCTCTCTTATAACACCATATTTCAATTTGAAAACTCCTGCATCAACATTTCAAAACTTCCAGTATAGTTTACTCAGCAATGGTCGAGATTGGCCGATGTCCATAACAACAGCCAGTCTAAAACGATCCACATTGGTATTGGCGAGTGGATTTGTGCTGCTGCGGAAGACCTTTTAATGATAAACTAAGTTATTTGTTGGAACAATGATTAAATGTATCCATTGCTTAAATTTTTCTAAAATTAAATTTAATAAACTGTACAAATATTTTTAGGACACTTCAACAATAATACAAATACAAATTTTGAGACCAATAACATGCTCTAGGCCCAACAGGGTTGGTCGAGTAAAAAACATATAGAAATAGAATTTGCATACAATAGTTAGAGGATTATACATAATAATATACAATAGTTACAGGATCATACATACACTATACAATAGTTACAGGATCATAAATAATAATACAATAGAATATACAAAGTTAACACAGCGTTTGACAATTATACTGAAAAAGTGCAATACATAATGTAAGCTAACAAATTTTATAGAATCTAACAGAAAGCAAACATAAGTAACCAAATATTAACTAAATAACTTAAATATATACAAGTTTTGTAGCAGAAAAAATAAATTACTTACCTTGTCAGTGTAATCCAATAATTGCCCATTGACGATCCCCCAGTGCATATCTAACTGTATCTTAAAACTCTTTACGCTCACGGAATTTACAACATTTGCTGACAAATCATTCCAATAATTGATTATCCTATTGTAAAAATAGTGTTTTCGTCCTTCCCTATTAAATTGAGATTTGAACAATTTGCACCCATTTCCTCGCGTCCTATTCTATAGTGTCCTCGTGTCTAATTATGATCTTATCAATCTGTAGGGACTTTGACAATTTTAATTATTCGATTCACGAGAATTTATGGGGTACAAGATTATTGAAAATAATCTTTTTCGAGATTAATATCAAAAGCTATTTTTAGGCAAGTCCATTTAACATTTACTATTGAGCATCAATTATCGGAATACCGATCAACCAAAATCGTTCCAGTCGGTTAATTCAAAAGATGACTTATTTTTTCAAAACTTTAGGATCACTTTATTTTAGTTTTACATAATGTAAGGTAAGTGGTAGAACGATTGATGCTAAAAATATACAGTTTCTTTTTTAATAGTTTCTTACTTTTCTTATGTCACGGATAAAAGTTTGTTTTATAAATGATCGAGTAACCCGAACCTCTTGTTCCCAATTGTTTCGGATTATTAATGCTCTACTGCTTTGCACACCTACAATGATTTTGAATAAATTCACATCACTGAACTTTTTCTTTTCTTTCAGATATACCTATAGTGGCTCTAGATATACCTATAGCTTATATGCATACATGGTACAGCTTCCAAGCGAAAAAAATAGACTTCAAGCAAAAACTATGAACTTCGTGATATATTGAAAACAAGGTTAATCTAATTAAGGTACTTGACCACATTGGAAAGCTAAGAAATACAACATTTTCAATAATTTTTTTTCTGGTCCTGTATAAGATATTATATATATATATATATATATATTACTTTTATTTGAATCTTATAGAATATAAAAATACTTGATTTTTTCCAATTTCATTTTTTAACAATTATCTAGGAGGAGCCAAAGTCGAGGCCTCAAAAAAATAGAGTCCCACGGCGGACAGTTATTCTCAGGATTGGTGAGTCTGAAACAAACTAAAAAAACGAAATCTTCAAAGGAAAGATTCCTTACGAGATAATATACCACAAAATTGCCAAAAATGAAAATAAAAAATAAAAATAAAAATTTAAAAATGCCGAGTGTGGAAAAGGTTGAAAAAACACCCCTGTTTTTCACTATACTTTGCTTAAAAAAAACGATGTTATTATTAATTTTTTTGGCAAAATGTGGTAAATTGGCATACAAAACATCTCAACAAACAAAACAAGACCAAAATTAACAAACCAAACAAAATCAATAAACCAAACAAAATCAACAAACCAAAATCAACAGACCAAACAAAACGAGACCAAAATCATTGAAATAGTCCGAGTAGTTTCGGAGATTAAGTGTTCACCATTTGAAAAAAAGTAGTTTCGAGAAAAACACATTTAAAGTTTTTACTCGCTAGTATGGAGTGCTGGAAGCGCAAGCACACTTTCACTAATTTCATTAGGTTTGAATTCGATTAAAAAAAAAAAAAAACATAATATTTTTTTTTTTTTGGTGGGGGGGGGGGGGATTTTTAAAAGTATAAGTATTGAGAAAGAAAAAAAAAAAGAATAGATTTTTTTTAATTTATAAGGTAGTCAAGTACCTTAACTCTTTTTTAAAATTTTTTAAGCTAAATTAAAATTACAGAAATATAGGTAAAAAAAAAAAGAAGCTAAAATCAGCGTTTCCACTGAGCTGTATCACACCATCGCCATTTCTCTGCGCATAAACATTCCTCAATATTTGCAAAACCATCTGTTTCAAAATATTTTACATTATTTTTGTGCTCAAGTGTAAACACTAATTTCTTAAATATAAACTTGTTAACAGTACAAATATCTTTTTAAAAGTGCAGAAGTTTTAGCAAATCTTAACTTGACATTGTTGTGAGCTTATAAATACCTAGTTTGTCCAACACAAGAAAAATGACAATAACAAAATGTTTCTCCAACTTTAATATTTTCAAGAAAAACTACTTAGCAAATTCATATATAAATATATATATATATATAACAACCAGCGTTTGAATATGTTGGCAGTTAGCTCTTAGTTCGAGAAGAAAACTTTTGCATTCAAATATTCAAATAGAATAGTACATGGTCAACAAAATATTTGCATTAGCCAATCAACAACCGTATTGATAAAAAATATATATAAAATTACTCTGAAAGACAAAATTTTAAAAAATTTCTTTTAAGTTATAAAAATAGACATTTCCTGATTAATTCAATGTACTAAATATTAATATGATAAAAAAAAAATTAAAAAAATGCTGAATTGGGTACGGTTTCTTCTTATGCAACATGCACACAATTGAGATATAATGTACATGTAAATAAATATTATAATACATGTTAAGAATGATTTAACCTTTTTCATACTTTAACTTTCTTTTAGCCAGTTTTTTCGTGGTGGACTATCAGAGAGCGTACAACCATAGTCAGCCAGTACTGGTATTTCTAATTTGCCTTTGAACCCATACTCTATGTTAGCAATATCGTGGGGGAAACGTTACATATTCTAAAGAAAGCGTTTATACGTAACCGCTGTAATTATTGAGTTTGATATGTAAAGGAGAAGCAACTGCAAACTCATCAACAAAACAACTACCTTCATATCAGCGCAGATCTATCAGCTTTACTTGCTGTAGTCAAGAGTCCTCTCTTCAAGAGTAGCTTTAGAATACTGTACGTCTCCTTCGTATAGAAAGCATATGTCCGATAAGTATGGATGGAACATGGTAGAAAACCGATTTGAGACTCAATTTAAATCCGTCTATAAACAGTCTCCTTCGTAGAGCTCAAGTTCAATGCCGAGTTCTTGTAGTAGGACATCAATAGAACGAAAGATTTTCTTTATTTTCAAAGAGATATTTGAAGGACTGATGACGGTATAAAGTCATTCGGATATTTTATTTGAGATGATTCCACGGTTAAAGCTTTGAGGGGGTCCGGCACCTTCATAGAAGCCTATGTTAAAATCTACAAGTTTAGGTACACTTTTCTCTAGAACCAACTGTCCGATATACATGAAATTTTTGCCCCATATTATTTAAATATTTAACAATGCTTTAACATGAGGTCTTAGTTTTTATTTATTTATTTATTTATTTATTTATTTATTTATTTATTTATTTATTTATTTATTTATTTATTTATTTATTTATTTATTTATTTATTTATTTATTTATTTATTTATTTATTTATTTATTTATTTATTTATTTATTTATTTATTTATTTATTTATTTATTTATTTATTTATTTAAATTGAAATAAAAATGGCTTTTTTTAAAGTGTCCAAAAAAGTTCACAAATTTTCAACTCAAAATACTTCTATTAAAAAAATTAAACAATATTTTTCTTATTCCTTTTAATTTTTTATCTTTTGAAGTTTTGGAGAAAAATGTACTTAGAGATGAAAAAAATCCATTTTGAGAAAATATGATTTAAAGTTACGTCAGTGGACGTAAAAAAAAAATATATATATTAAAAATACTTCTAATCAGATACTGTAACAAATAAGGTATGATTTTTAAGAGACGAATTTAAATTTTAATAAACGATAATAAACTCAAAATTGATATTTTGAAAAATTTTGAGGTGCCGGTCCCTTTCTTCTCTTTACTTTGGACAGATAGAATTCCTGAACAAAATCGTTCAGTGCACCTAAACTAAGTTGGCAAAGTGTTTTATCATAACACAAACAGCCATAATCCCATGAGATGACCGATCGACGTTGACTGTTTAGGATATTTCGTATATGTTTGGTAATCCTTCTCGTCTGAACTGATTGAAGATCTGTACGATGCTCTAAAATAAAGAGTCCTTCACCAAACAAGACCGGACGAAAGGAAAACGGTAAAATAGTCTTTTCAACAATCCACTTCTTTTTCTTGGAGATGCCTCGAGAAACTGGTGGTAGAGTAAGCAAAAAAAAAAAAAAAAAAAAAAAAAAAACGAACTATGGTTATATCTTGTATTCAAATTGATAAAATAATAAAGTCAAGTACAGTTGTATATCGTGGAAGGTCTTTATTAATTGTATATATATATTTTTTTTTACCATGAAGGGTCATCTACATATTAAAACTAAACCAAACTTTAAAAAGTTCAATAGCAACCCCATAATATTATACCATACTTAAAATTAAAATCCCCCCCAAAAAAACTCTAAATACTAAATTTCATAATTTCTAGTGAATGGTTAGTAATTTAAATTATGTCAAAAAAACAATTAATTAAAGTTAAAAAGATTTTTTTTTTTTTTTGCCATAAATTCTTATATAGTTAATATAGTTTAGCAATTTTTATTTCAAAGGTTAGTTTGTTTAAGACCAAACATAAATAACATACAACTTTTGTATTAAACATTTTTTTAATAATGAATTATTAATTAATAAAACAAGATTTTAATTTTTTTAAATAGTAACATACATTTTTTTTTGCTTCCATTAGAATTATCATGTTCGAAAACCCCTCTAGAATTTTTTTCATTCCATTGTGGCTTTTGGTTCTTGAATGTAAAAAAAGCTCACTTTAAGGAACCGCGTAATAGATTACATCTTGAAGCATACAAAACGTTCGATTCTTCCCCGCGATAAAGAAATTTGTCCTCAAGATCGTCCAAAACATTTTGTCTCATAAATAACGTGTTTCTCAACATAATGAACTGAAATTTAGTATTTGGGGTAAACAAGGTATTCTAAATCTAATAAAAACATAAAAAATAGGGGTTCGTATAGAAATTTTTAAAGATATAGTTAAATTTACTAAGTAAACAACCCCTAAGAAAAAAAAAAGGCATTAGACATATAGAAAATTAAAAATAAAACACTTTGGTTCAAATCGCAAGATTCTACAATAATTAGACAGAAGATATAGCCATTGTACAGATTTTTTTTTTCCTTCTTTTTTTTCTTTTTTGCGTACAATACCATGCAAAAATGTCCTCATCAAGATGATTATTCGGTTCCTTCTTATCTTAGACGCACCAAACGCCACTTGAGCCAATAGAGCCTGCATACTCGAGTAACACAAATTTAAAAGAGAGGCTGAGTTGTCGCTTACTAATGCAGACAATTCAGATTCTTTAAACGTGATTGAAATAACTTTTTGGCGTCGAAAACGATTTTACAACATTTAATTTCGTCACGAAACTTTTACAAGATGACTATAACATTTGTTAACTATTAATATGTAGTGCATTACTACATTAACATTAACACGATAGTTCCAAAAGGTTCGTCTATCCTCTGCGAAAGTTCAGAAGTAGCGGTTTTCTTCTTCTTCCAGTTCTCATAGAAAATATCGATGACGTCACACGCGAGTACTCATGCAACAGCAGTATAGTGGGGCACGTTGTCCATCTAAATTCCTTCAATGCCATATAAATGATCAAGTATGACTAACTGCAACAGAGTCTAACAAATTTTGTTGAAAAAAAGAAGGCAAAAAAAAAAAAGACTTAGACTGAAAAGGTTTCTAAAATAAAATTGAGAGTCTAAGGGTTAACAATTTAGTCTTGGCAAGTGGTATCTATGTTTGAAAGGGAAACATTTAATCGATACTATTTATCGAGTCGTCGAAATTTGTGTCTGTGTTTGATTTCAAAATATGTATTGCTTCGATACAGCTTTTAAAGAGAATAAATCTTGGTCAACTCCAAAAAACCCTTTGCCATTTCAAAAACAAACACTCAACTTTACATCCCAATAACAATCATAATAAGTAACTATCATTTTCAAATAATAATTGGACCCAACGATTTTTCAGAAAATGCTCTCCTCATTTGAATATCCAATCAAGGAGACTGCCAGCATATTTTTGAGAAACCTCTATTCTTGTGCCATCGAAAATCTCCATTAAGCACGCGATATTTTACTTTGATACTTGCCCACAGAATAAAGTAAATCAACATTTCTCTTCGTGAATACATATAACTGCCTTGAATTCATGTAGAAAAAAAATCCAAAAATCAATGCAACGAAGCAAAATATTTAATAACCATTTTTACCGTTCAGTGAATTATGCACTCACGTATATGCAAAAAGAACCAACTCATGCAATACAATTATATATTTATTATAATACTCTTTTAACTTATTCTGAGGCCTTCCATGCGAATAACAAAACTTACTTTCAGTTTTTAAATTAAAATAAATATTTGTATACTTTTGTTTTTAAGTAATTCTAAGTTTCAAATGTGCATATTAATGTGAATATTTTTATTTTTAATTGCGTATGTTATTAGCTACATTTTAATCCCTGTTTAAATTGATAATTTGTCACCACTATCTTATTTTTTTATACATAAATAATAGATTTCCATGTATCGAACATTATTCATTTTGTATTTATGTGCTCAATCAGATTAATTAATTCTAAATGTAACTAAATTCGAATGGGTATCGTGGTCTAAGCACCAAGTACAATAAATACTAAAGAAAGAAGACTATTCAAACACATGACTATCAAAACTTACAGCTTTAATTTCGATTGTCGAAAGCCAGAGGATATCTAGTGCACCCTTGGCCAAACTTGTATTCAATCAGATTGATTTTACCGTTCCTACTCAGGTACTTTTTAGCATAACACATCTCCACGCTCAATCCAATACACTAGCTTTGCACTCACCTATATCGCATTTTCAAGAAATATTATTATGATTTGAAAACGGGAGCTTTTGTATTTATTATGCGTTAATATTCAGTTTTTACGGTCCGTTTTTATTGCCCTTTCTCTTTTTGGCCGCACGCAACCAGTTTTGCTGAGGTCCTTAAATCACATTAGGCCTGGTCGGGATTACAAATGGTCCTCCTCTGTAGAAAGGTTAGCTAGTTTCGTGCTTGTTTAATAAGGGTCGTAATGAAATAAAAAGTGGACTGCCGGCATTTTAGGATTTCCGATTGGGAATATTAAAATGGTGGACTCTAACAAGTTAACAGGGCGTTGACTTTGCGGAACGTGAGATTTGGGTCGGAGTCTGTTGGTCGGATGAGTGGCGTGAATTTAAAGTTTGTTTTTTTAGATATAGTATGAAAGGATTTGAGTATAAGAAGACTATGTCTTGTAAAAGTTGGATTTTGAACAAAGCTGGATTTTGTTAGTCAATGGCGGAGATTTAGAGCCCAAAAGTGCTAGGTGGGAGGGAGTTATGAAATTTTGATAATATTGCCCAAAGTTTGAATAAGTGCATAAGGGATCGTTAAGTGGGAGGGAGAGACTGATTCCCCTTTGCCTTGCTAATTGCCTATCAGGTTTTAATACTGTACTTTAAGGTATACATATACAATTGAGACGATTTCCTTTAATTAAATAGGTTATAATTTCAAACTTTTTGGAAGTATATCAAATATAAAAATAATGCATTTTTATGTATAAACTTTTTTTTCGGGATATTAAGAAGAAAAAATAAAAAAATAAAAAAAAATTCGAGAATATTAAGAAGAAAAAAGAAAGAAAAAAAAAAAACGCAGACTTGAGTCAAATTTTGCAATTCCTAATGTATATGTATACCTTAAGATATATATCTTGAAAATAAACTCAAATTTTGTCAATTTCACTTAATTATTCCAACATTTTAAAATGATTTTTTTTTTTTACCCAAGGCCTTAAGCCTAAGGCAAGGGTTTCTTAACCTGTGGTTCATGGACCCCTTGGGGGTCCATGGGTCATATTTTGGGGGTTCTCCGACTGATCCTAATTTTTAAAATGTTTGCATCAATATTTAGCCAGCAGTGGTAACCCGGACCCACTTCATCCTTAACGCGCTCTGTATGGCAACCCTGTTTCTTTTTCCGCTCCTCCGGAGAAGAGAATTTGAGGCGCTTTTTCGCTCATGCTCATTTATTTCTCTTTTGTTTTAGCCTTTTCATTGGTCGATAATTTGTTTGAGTTTTAAAATAGCGGTATAATTTTAAACTTGATTTACGATTTTATTTCCGTTGGATCTGCCCTGGAGGTAAGACGTACATTTATTTTTGTCTTTCATCTGTTTGTGAGTAGCATATTTTTTTGGTTTTTTCTTAGCTTATATTATTGCTAAGTGCTTGATTTCACTATAGAATTAGCTCTTGCTGAAGTTTTGAATGCGAAAAATAAATATTCAGTTGGCTATTTTAGTGTTTTACCAGTCATGGGTAAGAAAGCGTTGTTAGAATAATGTATGAAAGAGGGAATTATTTCATCGATGTATAAAGGTACAAAATGTGGATCACAAATGAGTTTGAAGCCGAGACATAAAGGTATATCCTCCATCGATACAAGATTCCTTGCCGCTTTTTCAAGTGTTTTTTTGTGTCTTAATGTTTGTTCTTAATGTTTCATTTGATTATTTGATATTTTTTGTAGCCCAAAATGTCCAAAAAAAGGAAGTATGATGAAAATTATGTAAAATATGGATTCTGCTGTATGAAGGAATCGGACGGTGTTGAAAAGCCACAATGCTTTCTGTGTGGAAAAGTTTTGGCAAACACCAGTATGAAACCGGCAAAATTAATAGAGCATCTCAAATCTCTTCATCCTGAAAATGCATTTAAAGATCTATAATTTTGTACAAAGAAGAAAGCCCAGTTTTCGAAATCTGAAACATTAACCAAACTTGGATTTGGCATTCCACAAAAAACTTTGGTTGAGGCATCTTTCAGAGTTGCATATCGTATTGCCAAAAGTAAGAAACCGCATACTATTGGAGAGACATTAATTAAGCCATGTGCGGTGGAAATGGTTGAATTAGTTTGTGGACTGGAACAGAGAAAAAAAAACTTGAGGCTATTCCATTGTCCAAGGATGTGATACATTCAAGAATAGTTGAAATTTCTTGCAATATCTTGAAACAAATCATCGATGAATTGAAAGCATCGCCATTTCCCTTTAGTATGCAACTGGATGAAACTACAGACATCTTGAATTGTAGTCAACTTCTTGTTTTTGTTCGTTACGTGTCTGCTGATACTATCAAAGAAGAATTCTCATTTTGTGAGCCTCTTTTGCAAATTACAAAGGCAGTTGATGTTTTAGCGATTTTAAATGTTTTCTTTTCCAAACACGACTTCGACTGGAAACAAAAACTTCATTCACTTTGTAGGGATGGAGCACCTGCGATGCTTGGCAATAAATCTGGTTTTGCCCATTTGGTAAAAAAAAGAGGCTCCTAATGTTATTGTTACACATTGTTTTTTACATAGACATGCACTGGCTACAAAAACTCTTCCAACCAGCTTAAAAGAAGTATTGTCAATAGTTATTAAAACTTTGAATTTTATTAGAAGTAGAGCTCTTAATCATCGTCTTTTTAAAACACTGTGTCAAGAAATGAACGCAGAACATGAGGTAC
Source organism: Linyphia triangularis (assembly GCA_963978545.1). NCBI lineage: Eukaryota > Metazoa > Arthropoda > Arachnida > Araneae > Linyphiidae > Linyphia > Linyphia triangularis. Next base: position 37,913,261 of record OZ021730.1, read on the forward strand.
TTCTGTACCACACGGAAGTGCGCTGGCTGTCACTAGGGCAGGTTTTGAAACGAATTTTCATGTTGAAGACAGAAGTATCATTTTTTTTGAAGAAAAAGATAACTCACTCTTCGAATATTTCAAGAAAAAAGATTTTGTATGTAAATTGGCTTACCTGGCAGACATGTTTAACCACATGAACAATATATGTCTTTCAATTCAAGGGCCTGATACAACAATTATGGATGCCACTGAGAAACTACAGGCATTTTTATTGAAAATGTCACTTTGGAAAATTAGAATTCAAAATGGGATATATGCAAACTTTCAAATGTTGGACGAAGTGCTTTTTGAAAATGGATCTCGGCAAGATAGTTTGTTATTGAATAACTTGAAAAATGAAATCTGTGAACACCTGGAAGTACTTCAAGTTTCATTTGAAAAATATTTCAATTCGGATGGAATAAATATAAAAAATGAGTTGTGGATTCGTATTCCTTTTCTTTGTGATATTGAGTGTATCGATGACATGAACCTTGCCAAAGATGAGCTAATTGATTTGAAAACAAAGTCCTTGTTAAAAATGGATTTCGATTCAAAAACTCTTGGAAAGTTTTAGTCTTCTTTAAGAGAAGCCTACCCATTACTTGTAAAACGAGCTATGGCAGCCATTATTCCGTTTGCTACAGTATATCTTTGCGAAGCGGGATTTTCCACACTTGTCACAATAAAAACAAAACATCGAAATCGACTGAATGTCGAACATGATATGCGCGTTGCTTTGTCGAAAACCATCCCTCAATTCAATCTGTTAATCAAGGAAAAGCAGCAACAGCCTTCACATTAAAAAATTTAATTTCTTCACATTTTTTATGCTATTGAATAAAAATATTAAAATAATTAAATAATAAAACAGAATATATTTTGTAATAAATGATGTTTAAGCAATTTTTTTTTTTTTCACAGAGGGGTCCGTGACATATTTAAAATTTTTAAAGTGGTTCATTGTGCCAAAAAGATTAAGAAACCCTGGCCTAAGGGTATTGTTTTCAATTGGTCAAAAGTGTTGTCTCGTGTCCGTTCCCATTTAACCTTGGGCATGTACAGAAAAGCATTGTGTGTGCATGCGCCTATTCCGACTGCTTGTATAAAAAGTAATATATGATCAAGTTGTTCAGTTGTATTATTGTATTGACATTTTATAAAACTCAAATAAAAAATAAAAAATTTGTTATATCCTTGGATTTAAAGCCCAGAATTAACTGCACATCGCCCCTAAGCTGATTATTTATCTTTATTGTATTACGCTTTGGCGTTGACCTTTTCAACTATAAAATGTTTGGATATTTTTAAAAAAGACCCTTATGTGGAAACCAAACCAATACTCGATTTTCGAAATCCCAATCCGATATCAGTCCACCTGATGGCTGAGTGGTAAGCGCACTGCCATGGCGGATTCTACGTTATGCTGTAGGTTCCGGCCCAATTAACCGTCATTGTGCATAAAAATAGGTCATTGAGCATACAAACCAACCAATCAACCCATTCCGATATCCCAATACCTGAGTTTGTTGCGATCAATCGGAATTTTTTTTATAGAATTTTTCTTAATGGTTTTTCTAAGGTAGGTTCGTTTAAACTGTTTATTAAATAGTATTTCGTTCTTCAAAAAGTAAAATGCTTGCCTTCAAACAAAAAACACAACAATCACAACATTGGCGAGTTTGGCGACTGTTTGGGCATCAAAATGCTTCTTATCAATGTAGTATCTCAATATTTCAGTTTGGAGACCGTATTTTTGATTTCACATTTTTTTTTTTTTTTATATTCACGTAAGCTAGAACTTGGTTCAAAGTTACACCTAGAAAGTGAATTGATGCCCCTCACTTTTTGAAATTTTAGTATTACGTGTTTTATTTTGGTGGGGTAGTATATGGCCCCCTATGAAGCTTTTGCGCCAAATAAACTTAAGCCAACCAACCGTGATTTATTTGTATCCTCAACGGATTTCAATTTTATCCACATCTATGACATCTAATCGCAGTCAATACTTCATATATCAGTTCATATCTCGGATAGAAGTTTTCGAAATTTATAGATTAATTTCAATATACGAAAATCTTTTGTACTAACACTGTGTCTAGAGTACATGTTAGCGATATTTGCAATTTTGGCTGTGAATATTGATTTTGGGATTTCAGAATTCTGCATAAGTGAGTTTTTCGGGTTTTATTTCAACAACCATTTTCGAAAAGTTAATAAACAAACTCGTACAAGTAATTAAAACATCATACAATAGTAATAACTAATATTATAAAATATGCAGTCACTCATTTATTAAATTAGTATACCATGAAAGAGAGGTACGGTAAATTGACGCAACGTTGTTACATTGTATTTAAGTAAAAATGATGTTGATGCGACATTCGATTTCTGCATTATCTTCAACCTAACTAAATGAGGAACACGGGTTCAAAAGTTTTTTTACAAATAAAGCATGTAAGTTAAAAACAAATTTACTTGTTAAGGGCATAGGTTAGAAACAATTTTTCAATTGAAGGGTACAGGTTAAATATAATTTTAGAGTTGAAAGGTACGGGTTAAAAATAATCTTACAAATGAAAGGTACAAGTTAAAAAGAATTTTACAAATACAGTAAGCAGAATATAAATAATTTTACAAATAAAGTAAGCAGGATATAAATAATTTTACAAATATTGTAAGCAGGAAATAAAGAATTTTACAAAAAAGTAAGCAGGATAAATTTGTAAATGAAGGGTATAGATTAAAAACATTTTGCAAAGTATAAGCACAAGTTAAAAGCAATTTTGTGATTGAATGGTACAGGTTAAAAGCAATTTTAACTCAGGGCAATTAATTTAAAGAAAAACACTTTTATCTTGTAGAAAGTGTGTTAACATTTTTTCGTGGCTAATTTTATATGAGCTGGCGTTATTTTACCCATAAAATTGTGCCAATACCGTCAAAATTCACATTTGGGCACCAAAAGTTCAATTTCATCGAAAAGTTGACTAAAATAGTTTCTCTCCTGCCCCCTTCAACTACGAAACCATCCCACGAAACTTTTTTTTATACCTTAACTTTTAATTTCCTCCCAACATACATTCACACAGTAAATATTCCCACTGCACTGAATCTAATATTCCCTCCTTGTTCCCAAACCAACCCACTGACAGGTAATCTGCATTGTTTTTAAAAACCCTCACTCTTCTTTGTACAGACTTCCTGCTCTCGTTCCCAGTGACCTTCTGATTTCTACACAGGACTCAAATTCGATCGCCTAACACGATTGCCACCTGTTTATTTCACCACTTGACACCAACCTACCCTCGGCAGATCCCCTAGGCAACCGTACCCTCGCCTGAGAATTTTTTTTTTTTTACCCTTATTGTGTTCAAGGCAAACGTTTTTCATGTAGGGCGATATTAAGAGATTTTTTTTTTTGTCTGTGTAATGAACAGATTTTCGAATTTATGTATAAATCTAAGGGTATGGCTCTCTGATCAGAACAGTTACTTATTTGGTTGCTTGAAACACAGAATGATGTATTTACGTACTTAACCTCCTATCTTTTTTGTCGTAGCAGAAATCTAACCAATTGTTTAATTTTTTTTCCTGTTCCCAAAATTACAAAAAATTATTAATTGAGTGATTGGCCATGACGTCATTCCCAATCGATCGTACATTCTTCCGAAGATTAACGATGGTTTTTTTTGTGTATTGTATTGGTCATGACGTCATTTCCAATCGGACATGCTTTTACGCATTAATTTTGATTACCAAAATTGACAATTCTCGCATTTTTTAAAAAAGAGTGAAATTAGTACATATTTATGAAGAATTTCTTTCTGATTCCAAATATTTAAACAAAAGTTCTTAAAAATAATTCGTTATTTAAATATTAAGAAAAGAAAATGCCACTAAACCGAGCCAAAACCAGTCCGATCAAAACAGTCAACAAAATTCGTGACTTAAAGAAAGCGCTTCTATGGTTATAGTGAGGTTTCTGCCAAATAGTCAGCATTAAAAAAGTTGGCGTTGGTAGACCATTGCCACATTCCGTACAGGCTAGCGTGATTTGCGAGAAACTTGCAAATCTGGTTTCCGCTGCTGCATTTCAAGCCAATACGTCTGGAATCTCTTTACGTCACGTTCCATGTCAACGAAATGAGTCGTTTTCTCGCTAACCTCTAAAAAGATAATTTTGATCGCAAGTTAAAAAAAAAAAGAAAAAGCGCATTGAGCAGAAATTTTTATGTTTATGGCCTTTTGGAAACATTTAGAAAAGAATAAAAAAAAAAAAAAAATAACCAAAAAAAGCGGGAATCGTCCATTGTTCGACTGTGATTAGCGAACTTTTTCTACGATTAAAAGATAGACGGTTCAATACGTATGATTCCAAGGTTATGATTAAAGCGTCTATAGTTGCCACATTTAAACTATTTAATTTTATCAGAAATTAATTTATTTAATTTTAAGCACGGCTACACTTGATCACGTTCTCACAAGTTCACTTATACGGCTACCTCAATCGCTTAAAAACTCGTAATCAGAAGTGGCTCTGAATGCCCACTCTTTACCAATGCCACTTTTTGAAACAGTGGTCAATCGGTTTAAAAAATATAATTTTAGTAGGCTCAAGAATAAAATAGATTTTTTTTTAGAAACGAAAATGTATAGGCTTATTTAAACATATAAGTTAGGTAATTGAACGAAATGATTTTAATTAAAAAAATAAACCATTATCTAAAAAATTGGCACATTATTTCGTTGAAAAAAAAATTTGAAACACAAAATACCGCACGTGGAGATTCGCCTCTGCACTTTTCAGCCGTTACGTGGCGCGCAATGACCACTCTACAGGCGATTCCATCCCGACTGTGTTAAAAAAATTTATTGAGGTAGCCTTATAAATGAACTTGTTTGAACGTGATCGAGTGTAGCCGTGTTTTAAGAAAGCTAAAACTACATTATCAACAAAGTTCAATAACCAGAATTTTTCTGACAGAGTTCAATGTAATTACCTATAAAGTATTTTTACATTTAATGACAATGATGATGATGATGGTGATATAATATTGTTTTCAATAAATAATTATTCTGATTCACAAAAAAAACCCAGAGAACCAGAGATTTTTACATTTAATGGCAATGATGATGATGGTGATATAATATTGTTTTCAATAAGTAATTATTCTGATTCACAAAAAAAAAAGAACCAGAGAACCAGAGATTTTTACATTTAATGGCAGTGATGATGATGGTGATATAATATTGTTTTCAATAAGTAATTATTCTGATTCACAAAAAAAGAACCAGAGAACCAGAGATTTTTACATTTAGAGAGTTTTACATTTAGAACCAGAGATTTTTACATTTAATGGCAATGAGAATGATGATGGTGATATAATAATATTTTCAATAAGTAATTATTCTGATCCACAAAAAAAGTTGACAATGGGAAAGAACTTCAACAATTTGACGAGATTTCCGATAAGACGAAAAGGTAGGAGGTTAAGTACGTAAGTACCCAGAACACTTAGCATGCAAAAGGTATCGGGATTGAGATAAGCACATGGCTCTCTGTGTCTATATTTTAAAAGTTGGTTGATCCTGCAGCAATTGGGAGTTCAGTTTCCTGACGAACTTCAAGTGAAATAGTATGAGTTTTCTGGCGCTTGAGAGAATCTCTGGAAAGCATTCGTTCCTCATCTAATAGACTGAGAAGGTGACTTCAAGCCTAAGTACCCTATCGAATTGCAATCTGAATTATATTTATAGGTTATGAATATACTAGTCTACCGGAACAAAAATGGCCGAAACATTTCTTAAATCGACTTTGAATGAGTTAAAATAAATCTGATTGCCAAATAGATGTCTTAACTTGCTAACTAATGAGGATTCTTTTTTATTTGGCAACCCACCAAAGTTTAATTTTCAATGAAGAAAAGTGCAGCAGACGGCTTTAGATCTCTGTCTCGAAAAACTTCCATTTTTTTTAAAAAAAAAAATTTTAAACTGAGCCGAATTATTATTATGTTAAATCACGAGCGACGTAATATTTACTGTCAACTTGGCTCAGTTTTAAAAGCTGCAAGATTTCCGAACCAGAGATTTGATTTCGAACTGATAAAATAGAAAAATAAAACTGTGATTTTTTTTCTTTTAGCTTTAAGAAAAAAATTCAATATAATTTAATAAACGAAAAAAAAAGAAGAAAGAGAGCATTTTGACTAATATCGAAAAAATGCATGTTTTATTTAGAATATTTCAAGACTTTTTCCCTACAAAAATGCTTACAAATTGAAGGCTTAGTAACATTTAAAACCTTTTAAAAACACATATAATATTTTTTTTTTTTTTTTTTTTTATTTTTTTTTTTTTATTATTATTATTTTTAATTATGCAAAAAAAGGTTTGCTTTTTTTTTTTAACTGTTATATATTTAATAAATATCTATATCAAAGTGTCATGGAATTTCAATTTCTTAAAATTAGAAGCACCTAATAAAATGAAAAATTAAACAATAATTATCGGAAAATTAAATGTTCAACGTATATTAACTATACAGCCAAGCCAAAATAGCTTTCATAATTCAGTTGTACTAATGTATAGCTATTAGTGCATGATAATTTACTAAAATCCGTCCTAATGGAGAATTGTTTGCGGGCTGAGATGTTAAGTGAGATAGCATCTAATGATAAAGTTTGTAATGGAATATACTGTAGATTAAAGCTAGTTCTATAATTGGTATGTGGTAGCGTAATTACCTGATATGCATTGTGTTTGGATGGTATGGTATAGAGGATAATGTTTAGTATGTTCTGACCACAGACTGGTATTGGCTGGCCAGGGAAAGGTTATTAGGGACTTGTGAATAATGAGTTAAGTGTACTTACGTTATTGAAAGTGGGTGAAGTTAAAATGTACCGCGCTACCTCATAAATTGGTTAAATTTGAAAATGATTGCTAGTTCACAACTGCTTGTAAACAATATTTAATAATTTTAAGTATTCAAAATTGTTTCACTAAATTGGTGAGGATAATAGTTTCATTTACGAAATGGCCTTAAATGCAGATTCGATAGTATATTTTCTTTGCCTCCGAACCTATAAAGATGATAGTTTTTGATTTTAAGGAGAAATGTTATTAGTTTTAAGATTTCTGGTTTTTACTCACATATTGTTAATCACTCACATATTATAATTACATACACATTTTCTTAACATCTAATAGTTTGTAGTTGTAACGGGTACCATATATTGGTTGGTTGTTTTCAGATTATCTGGCGCCGTCAGCAACACGAGGGCTATAATGCGCCGAAACATTCAAGCCAACATACATTTGCAAACACCCATGCCTATCACGGGACTCGAACCCGCAAGCTCGCGGTCTAGAAGCTAGCATGCTAACCAGTATACCATTTGGTCAGCGGTACCATATATACTTGGATAAGTGTTTAATAATAAATTTATTTTTAATTATTTGTATTTTAAAAAGATATTTTAATTTAAAGATGAAAGTTTATGCTAGTGATTTAAGGGAGACATGCTTTTGAAAAGTTTGGATTTTATTTAATTTTTATTTATTTTAAAAATCTTTAGCATTTGATAGTTTCTACAGATAAAGCCGAGTCGTTGGATCATAACTTCATTTACAAAATTGCTTCATGAATTAGTTTTTCTCTAAATTTTGAGAGAGTTTATTTTTTGTCTCAATGAAAATCTTATAAGCCTTTATTAAGAAAGTAAAGAAGGTTGAATAGAAAATAACTTCAGAGCGATTTCCGATAACTCGAAGAATTTGGCCTGTCTCTTGTACTTCGAGTTATCTTAAGTTGACTGCACATTGTTTTTGGTCTTCTTAGGTAAGTTAAAACAACCATTTAAAGAATTTTAAATTATGGATGTTATCATTTTTCATATGTTATAATAGTGTTTCAGAGCTCCATAACCCTTGTAATTAAAGTGTCATAAATATTTAATAAAATAAACCTGGTGTGATATTAGCGTTCGTTCTTTCGCCTAAAAATGTACTTCTAGAAATTGAATTCAAACAAACAACAAATATAAATGATTAATCTATAATCTAGATAGTATGAATAATACCGGATCTAGGTCAAATGTAGTCAAGTAATAGGGTGCGTTGTATGACTCAAATACAGGACAAGACATTTTAAAACTTTGGCATATACAGTTGATAGATTAAGAAATTGCTTAGATATTGGTGACAAGTGACAAATAATCAGTGGTAGAAATAAGGGGAAAAAGTGGGGGATGCCCAAAACTTAGAAACAAGTACAACACCCCTCCCCGCAAACAATAAATTTAATATTTTCGTATCTTATAATAAAAATATTATCTAAAAAGAAAATAATTTATACTTCCTAAAACTAACGTTGAACAAGGATCCAAAATGTATTGTTATTTTAATGAATATTCTGCTACTTAGTTTTTTTTCTTAAAAGTAAGAGAAAACGTGAAGTAATAATATTTTTTTTTAAAACAGCATGTCTTTTTATGAAACAAAAATAAAAATATAGAAATTTAACTGAAGAGGAAGTTCCTGAAAAGTTAAAAGTTGACCAAATATAACAGTATTTGTCTATAAAAATACAATACAAAGTAGCATATTATCATATATCTATATATTTTATAAGTTGAAAACTTTAAATAAATTTTTCTCAGTATCACTATATTTAAAGGTTAAAGTAATTTTTACTTTCAATTACCCATATGAATACATAGGGTATTGAAAGTATAAAATTCGGTCAAAAAAAAAAAAAAAAAAAAAAACTTCGATTTTTTTTTCCCCCATTTTTTTTCCTTCTTTTTTTTTTTTTTTTTTTTTCTTTTTTTTTTATTTTCTTTCATTTCTCGGCGTTTTGGAACATCCTGATTTCAAAAAAGTGATCTAGAAAAAATGTATGTGTGTGTGTCTGTGGTTAGCATAACTCCCGAACAAACTGACCTACGATGTTCAAATTTGGTGTGCGGGTTAATGGTGGCCATGGGAGCTATCATTAAGGTTTTCGTCAAAATCGCGCATGTGCATAAGGTAGCTGCTATTGAAAAAATCAGGATTTTCAATGATTGCTAAAAACGGCTCTAACGATTTTGATCAAAATCGCTGTGCTAATGCATCTTAATGTGTTCTAAACATCCCCACCTCCGAAATTCCAGTAAAAATGCTTTAATGGCTTAAAAAGTTAAAAAACGAATGCCATCAACACAAAGTCCTCTTTGCTTGAACATATATCTCATCAACGATCGTTTTTCCTCCTTTCCTTAGTTTCACTTATAAGAAAGGATAATATAAGAATTATCGAAACGTATACCGCCAAAAACACCATTGAGAAGGTTTTTTTTTTTTTTTTTTTTTTTTTTTTAAGGCCTATTTAAGAATTATCGCAAAAAATATCGCCAAACTGGCCCTTGTTTCTAAGCAAATGATGAAAATATAAAAACGATAAATGACACAAATCCACATCAGTAATATAGTGTAATTGAAAGCTGTGCGATGTTCCACACCCCTAGTTCTTATTAGTTTTTAGACCGATTGAGAGTTTTTAAGTGTGGGAGGGATGGATTTCAGTGGTATTTGAAGTGAAGGGGATGCATGGGTATTTTCTTGAAAAGTGAGGGGATGCGTCACCCCACGTCTACCCACACTTCTAGCACTGCAAATAAGGGATGAGAAGGTTCTGCCTACGTTGCTTTTTATAAATGCAAAACACACTTTGCTTGATTGAAACCCCTTCCACATATATTTTCTGGTTGCGTCCCTGATGGTATATCGAAACTGATGTGATTGGTTGGTTGGTTGGTTGAACCCTCGAACTGAGGGGTCGAAAGGAAGGAAAGATGTGAATCTGTTTATAATCGTTTTCTGTTGAATCATAATCAAACTTTGGAACGTACCGGATTACGTATCGATAGATGCGCACGTGCAATATTTATGCAATATTAGCGAAACCTATTGAATTACAATTGCTATTCTGGCAAAATTATTGCTATACATCTGCCTTGCAAAAAGAACGATTTTTTAAAGAAGGGTCATTTGACCCGCCGAGTTAGAAATCTTGTACATAATCGGTAAGTCTAGTGTTATATTTATTTCAGAGTTCCTAAGATGGAGATTTATTAATCTATTTATTTTAATACATTTTAATATTTTAAAGGGTTTATTTTAAATAATAAGAATTGTCGCGATTCGGTTGGGCTTCTCGCTCTCCAAAATCGTTGTTCTCTTTCCCGTCGCGAGATTCAACAAGTATGGTAGTACTAGGAGTGTAGAACAACGCACAGCTTTCATTTACACTATAATATCGGTCATTGCATTAAAATTTATATTATTATTTACCGTTTCCATATTTTCAGTCACTTAAACGAAATTGACGGTTTGGCGATATTTTTGGCAATAATTTTCACATAGGCAAAAAAGGTTTAAAAAAATATATATATGCCAAGATGGGGAAATTGGCGATATTATTCAATAGACATTACATTGTAATTTCTTGTGCATGAAACAGAAAAAAAATTAACCATTGACGGGCGATGCTCAAGGGCAGATAGCTATGTGTTAAATGCACTCGTTTTTTAACTTTTTTCGCTTTTCCCACATTCGTACTGAAATTTTGAAAGGGGGGGACCATTAGAAGACCTTAAGAGACATTACCACGTAAATTTTAATAAAAATTATTAGAGCAGTTTTTTAGCAGTCGCTGAAAAACGTGATTTTTTCATGATTTTTCATGATTTCTACCTTATGCGCTTTCCGCGATTTTGATGAAAATCTTAATGGTAGGTCCCATGACTCCCCCCCCCCCCCCCCATCAACCCGCACCACAACAAACAATTTGAACATCATAGGTCAATTTGTTCGGGAGGCTTGCTGACCACGTAACCACAGACAGAAATTTTTTCTAGACCACTTTTTTGAAATCAGATGTTCCAAAACATGGATAAATGCAAAAATAAAAATAATAGTAATAATATATTTTTTTTAACCGAATGCAATAGTTTCATTACCATATGTTGGTTGTTTTTAGATTATCTGGCGCCGTCAGCAACACGAGGGCTATAATGCGCCGAAACATTCGTCATTAGACAAGCCAACATACATTTACAAACACCCATGCCTAACACGGGATCATTACCCTATGTAAACATATGGGTAATTGAAAGTAAATATAACTTAAAAATATTATTTACTTAATATCTTTAGAAATTCCGCAATCTATAGTTTAAATAACTTCCAGGCTATATAAATAACTATCTATATAGCCTGCCAATATATTAATTTAAATGGATAAGGTCCCCATCAGATTAGTGCCAGACGGCTTTTAGACTTTTCACAGAAATTCAGCTAATCCGCTACACCCCAATCTCGATCTACTTTTCCAAAATCGGATCTACATTATAACTGTTTTATTTTAAATTCCTCGACCATATAATTACGGCCATCTGTTTTGGCAAAGTAATGTTCACAATCCAACAATATATAATTAATATATGTATTAAGGATAATTTGATTGATTTGAGTATTATACATAATAACTGGTAATTTTATACAATAACTGTCACTATTGGTTAATGCCACAAAGTATTCAGACCATTAACCTATTGATCGTAAACTTATCAGATAAACTCGTTTTAGATGACAATGATTTCTATTAAGTTTTAGGGGCAAAAAATTTTGGTTAATGTCCTGAAGTGAAGTATTTCTTAGTTCTGTTCAAACGTTATGAAAGCTCGATCTGAGATTAAATAAGTTGCAATTGGACATAAAAATTGCCATAACTTTGTTTTAAGTGTTAGTTTTTTACGCTCTTACATTCCATCATAACAATCAAGGCCCAAAACTTTACATAATTAATACAAAACTGGCAAAGACATCGAGTTATAACTTACAAAGATATAATTCATTTTTATATTTTTACGTTCATTCTTTCCATCATAATACTGTTCATGATCAAAAGCTTTATAGAATTAATACAAAACTGATAAAGACACCGAGTTATAATACAAAGATATAATTCATTTTTGTATTTTCATGACTATTCGTTCTATCATAATACTAGTAATGATATAAAACTTAATGGAATTAATATAAAACTGACAAAAAGACACCGAGAGTTGTATTGCAAAGATATAATTCCTTTTTATATTTTTACGGCCATTCGTTCTATGATAAGAGTGGTCACAGTAATATACACATGACAAAGACTCTCAGTTGCAATTTAGTTGCAAAGAAACTGATTCTCTCCCACGCCAACCAATTCCAGACCTATTCACGATACACACTTTTCAATAAAAGAACTCCAACTTTAACTCAAATAATCGTTTGTCGGGGTGGTGCCGAGGGGTGTTGCCTGTCAGGTGTGAGCGAAGGCTGGAGTGACGCCTAATCTGCAAATAAAAAGACCCAGAGATCGGGCGGCGTGACCGGGTCAGGCCTTCCGCAGTCTTTGTGCGGTGTTGCCACGTGAGTTCCATAATTCAGATACTGCAACATTGTGTTCTATTTGGAGGAAATCGTCTGCGCGGAACGTCCGCCCCACGCGACATTTTTGTTTGTTCGTTTTGTGTGTGTGTGTTGTTCAACTGAGATTATTTCGTGTGGCAAGATTAAAGAGTGTGGGGTGTAGATTATAACTATTTTAATCTTTTAAGCTAATAACAAATTCACTCTTTTGGAACCAGTGATTTCAAATAGCAACCACATTTCCAAATTTGCATATTTATTTCCCCATCTAATTCATTTAGAATTCAGGTGGCTCTGAGACTAGATCACTGCCCTCTAACAGCAACTTCAAAATGGCCTAGAATGGCTACTTAAGATTTACTTGCTGATGAAACGATTTTAATTTCCTCAATGCTGTTATCCGTCTAAAGCCTCTTTCACACGAGGCAACTAGTTGATTCAACTAGTTTATCAGTCGGTTAATAAGGTAAAATAGACATATAAGATGATGGATAAATATATAATAGGGAATCGCCAGACCCCTTTCACACGCAGTCAACTCGTCCGCCCAGGCGGTTTGTTTTCAAGCACAAGTGCCGCTAACGTTATCATCCTAACTAGTTGATTCAACACAAAAGACATTATCGATATTCGTCCTTTTACACCAGTCGCTTAGTTGAATCAACTCAGTTCACTATGGAAAGCTTTGCAATTGCAAGTTTCAATGGGGAAAGTTTAACGAAGAAATTTGTGTTAGTAGTCCAGCGATTTGTTGTTATCAAACTATATACATTAAGTAAATATCGATATAAATAAATGCAGATGTCTACTCCATAAAGTAGTCTGTACCATTCAAATTTAATAGTACATTTGTTATTTTGTTAATGGTGTTAATAATAGTAAAAAACTCCAAAATTAAAACTAAAGTTTTACATTTTTTTAAATTAAAAATATATATAATAATGCTGACTGAGAAAATAGTGGGAGGTTGGCCCCCATAGGATCGGCCCTTGCCTCGCATACCAAAGAGGCCGGGTTCGAATCGTGGATTAGACATGAATGTCCATATTGCTTGGAATCCACATAAATTAGTAGGTCTTAGTATGATTAACGTTATAGAGGGAAAAAAAAAGTCGTTGAGCAGGTAAATGAACTACCTTTTAGATATTATAAGTATGAGAAAACCGGGAAATATTCCATCACTCTTCCGGGCAGTTGGTACAAGACTATATGGCATGTTTGATGTCGTGTAATTTATTTTTGAACCGAGAAAATGCAGGTCGCCGGCGAGGTTCAATATCTAAACCTTTTGCATGCTGAATGAGCATTTTGCCTCCCGGAAGTGACTCCGATCCACAAATTCTAAATTTAAAAAACGAGTAGAAACGAATACGATTATGCCAGAGAGCCTCATTAGGATGACAGAGCTGCTCTATCTGTCACCGGTGGAAATTTCTCGGGTGTCTTCTCATTTGAACAACGGAACATGTTCCTTTTGATGGACTAGCGGGAAGGATTTACTGGCTAAAATTTTCAATCTCAAGTATCAATATTTGCGAAGTAAAATTAGTAGAGATTTAATAAAGTAAACTGGCAGCTAGGACTAAACTATAAAAAGAAACTATAGAATACACAAAATGTATTAAATAATCTATGCAATGATTAGTTAATAACTGTTACACAATATTTCACTTATTATTACATATCCTATTTTTCTTTACCTGTTTCCTTAGTCAAGAAACAGTATTTTTTAACTTTGCCGAACAGAATGTTTAATTGATCAAAATAATGTAAAGTTTAATTTTATTTAAAAATTTATTTTTTAAATGTAGAGGATATTATTTATGATATATATATATATATATATGAGTAAATAAAGAACATCTAAAAAAATAGACAGTTATCTTTTATCACTATGTCAGTTCGCCTGCTTACGTACTAATATCGACAATTGATTTAATAAAAAAAACTTTTTATAGATAACCTCATTTAACTAATTTATTGGTGCCGATACTTGTTTAAGTGGTTAGAACTCTGCCATCCCATGCAAAGGTGCAAAGGTACACAAAAAGAAGTCATCGGACACACAAACCCACCACCGTTTTTATTCGTCGTTTTCATTCCTATTGCTTTAAAACCAGGAAACATTTCGTCATGCAGCCCGACAGCAATAAAAAAAAAAAATTACGAACGTGATTACGACTCGTGACTATATTTTTTTTTTTTTTTTATGCTTTTCAATGCTGTTGGACATATAGTCTCTTGTCGATGACCGGTATATCTGTCAGTCTATCACCGGTATGAATTTCCAGAATTTGTTCTCTATCGAGATGTAAACTTTTGGCAATTATCCAATTTTGTAACCCGCGAATGCAATCGCCCTATTTGAAATTCTGAAACAAGCCATAAGCTTCATGTTGCATTAATTCAAAGGATTTACTGATCGAAATATGAAAATCTCAAGCATCAATATTTTCAAAGTGAAAATGGTAAAATTTAAACTGGCATTGTTATAGACACTATTGAGCTGGCATTATATAAACTAATATATTTAAATAAATTATTACGCACACAAACTTTATTAAATAAACTAAACTACGATTAGTTAATAACTACAAAACAATATTATATCCAAAAATATATAACCTCTATGTTTCTACTTACACAACATTTTCAAACATTGTTCTTTAACACTAGAAGTAAAGTGTTCTTAATTTAAATTTAATTACCATTGACATCAAGATTAAAACTTTAATAACAATTTACTTTTTATATATAGTGGTGCTATAATAATTTTATTTAAATAATTTATTTGCTTTTTTTACTTTTTATACAAATGAAACAATGTATGCAAAATCCATTAATTATTTTTTAATTAATCATTAAAAGAGTGGGGTGGATGAAAATTTAGGATATTTTCAGTTAGTAGAAGCTCGATGGGGGGATTGTTTCCAGCAAAATAAGAAAAGTGTTTTCTGCTTGTCTCTACGAATTCATAATTGTTTATATCGAAATAACTTATTTGTCCTAAATAATAATTACTTTATTACAATTGGTTCGGATATTAATTATAATACAAAGTATACATTCAAGCATCTTATAATAAAAAAAAAAATATATAACAATGATATTTTCATTATTCTTATTAACATCCCTGTGAAGATGTTTAACAACGCAAGTCCATTTAACCCATACCTTATCATTCTAGCTCTCATCGACGCTTTGAGACTTTTGAAATTGAAGATTTCCTCTCTGTTATCGCCTTACGGTGAACAAGAATTTGTGTTTGTCGCTAAGTGAGCAAAACTTACGGCAAAAGACTTCAAACATTGATAGACTTTTTCATCAGAGTTGTTATGTTCCATTTTGAATTCAATGAAATGTTCGTAATTGGCACTTCTGGTGGATGAACATATTTCTATTCAAAATTCCATCATCATCCCAACTCTATTTTGAAAAAACAAAAGAGAATATTTTCCATATATCTGTGTACCAACTTATGTATTTCCTATACTACTTCAATACAATCTGTGCAAACATAACGTGTGATACTGATATTATTTCTATATTTACAGCTTCAGCAACGTAGCACTTGTTTGAATCTTCAATAATAAATCTGTTCTTAAAACAAAGTTCGTAAAATCTGAAATCAGGGTACATACAGATGATACGATATACAATATACTATGATACAATAAACTCATTTCTAGAACTGGATGTATAGTTTAATCGGTTAGAAACCTTTTTATTAATGGAACAGTGACCTCTATGGTTCTATTATTTTTGCATTTATAGAAATAAAAGAGAAATATGCTATAAATTTTTGCCTCTTGTCTACCAGTAATTCACAATCCCATGGGTTTTATTACCTTAGCTGAAAAAATAATTATATTATTTCTGCTGATACTGAGTACAACAGTAGCTTTCATAATTTTTCTTAACCTGAAAATTGTTATGATAAATTCGCAATTTTAAATAGAATACATAGTAAACAATTTACCTTAGTAAAAATTACACTTTAATACCAACCTGATACTATCCAAAAAGCTTTGGTGATATTTATAAAATCTTTCTTGGATTCCAAAAGAAATTTATGTATTTCAACTTGATTGGTTTCCCGTTACCCTCGCTCTCGATTGCCAAAATTGATTATTGTTGACTTCCAAACAAGAAACGGAAGAAAAGAAAAAATTAGTTTCAAGTAACACTTTTATGAAATTGCAACCATTTTTTAAACTTAGCAAATCTAATTGTTTCCCCAAAAAAGGATGTGGCTCCTCTCTACATACGCAATTGTTGGAGTATATATAAGCTTTAATTATGTAGATTATGTGGACGTACATTTTATTTCTCAACTGTATATGGTCAAAGAAAATCATTTAAATTATAAGTGTTGTATAATTAGCTTTTTCATTGCAATTTTTTAGTTTTATATAATAAAAAATCACCAGTTATTTTTTATACTAAAATATAATTGCATTTTCAACTTTGCAAAAGTATTTTTAGTCTAATACTCAAGTCAAAATATCGAATGACAATTAGATATTTATTCAATGAAATAGTGAACTACATAAAAAATGTTCTGAAATATTTTACAAATTTATCCAGCTATTATCCAAACGTTTTAAATAATGTGTACTGTTGAAATTCAGCCCTTTGTAGCAATTAAAAATTATAGTGATGTATGTGTGACACTAGATGACACTCTCTTCTGAAGTAACAGGTGACAAATGCTTTAAAAACCGAAGAAGTAGCATCATTGCTCTGATAAAAATATGAAGAAACCATCTAAAAATCGACCCATAACTATAAAAAGTTGTAATCAAGCGAAATAAATATCTCAACCACAAAGTAAACCTTGCCTCTAATTGGTTAGAAAGAATATAAAAAATAAATCGTTAGCGTAAATTGACAATAATGACTGATATTAAAATGAACCTTATTAGTTAAGATCAACAAATCATAAATACGGAGCATTTAGTCAACCATCAATAATCAATCACCACCAAACAATAACAAACCATTTAAAAACATATCCTTATATCGGATGAAATCAATCTCCTCAAGTGTGCAACACAACGACCTCTTTCTGATTGGACAATTCCCCAAAGGGACCGCAGCTAAAGAAGCTGCGTGACTCGAAGTATATTAAGTCTGCAGAAGTAAACTGCAGACCTTGATCAGATGCAATTTATACAAGACGTAATATCGTGTAGTGAGTGATTGAAGTTGCATGTAAAAAGATCGTGTAACCGATTCAATTAGTTCTAGAAAATAAAAATTCGGTCTTCGTAACTAGATTGGTGTAGTAGAACGGTATATGTAGTAGGAAATGCGATTTTGTGGGTAGGGGTTTTTAGAAGTTATAAATCATTTTGTGATGCTTAGATTATGATGATGATGTATTTTTTTTTTTTTTTTTTTTTTTTTTTCGGGTTATATATTTTGTTTGAGATTGCTTGGGGTTTCTAATTTGTAATACAGAGTAAAAAAATTATAAATTTTTATGAATTTAAATTTTTTATGAAATATTTTATGTAAATTCTAGTATTACCGTTTCATATCATTTAGAAATATATTTTCGGTTTTCATGTTGCATTAAAAACTTAATTATTTTACAAGGGCAATAAATTGTGAATTATAAAATATTAAAGCAGGATTATGGTCGTCTGTATATAACTTGGAATAAATCCAATCAAGACTTCGAAATCTCACAGATGAAATTTTTTGTATTTAAGTGAACTTCCAAATTTCCTAAAAATCTGGACTGGACTCATGTCCATCTAAAACCGAATGAATCCCATAGAACGATTGGCGCATGTTCATGGACAGACTATTATTTGAAACTGTTGAAATATTAGTAGACATTATGTAAATTGTAATGTCTTCCGATAATTATAGTTGGGCTTTCTAGTGGTACTCTAGTCATAATTCCGTTCCCCATGTAAGTACTTTCGAAAGTTTCCTTATTATTTGAACAACTTTTACCAGTTCAGAAACTACTATGAAGTTTTGGTGCAGCTAAACAAAACAAAAAAAATCAGCCACAAAATACAGAATTAAAGATTTTATAAAAGTGAGATAAAGAAATGTTGCTGGCAGGTGATATTCATGTGTTCTGCAATTTGCCTAAGGAAAATCCGCTTCAAAATTCAGCAGTTTTCAGGACTTCTTTCGTTTTTGTTTATTTGCAACAATTTTATGAAAAATATACGTGCCAAAACCATGTACAAAACCTTCCCTCTAACTACAAATCATATGAAAGTAAATCTTATTTGCCTTATAATTTCATTTTACATGTAACTATCATTTACCCATTAACGATTGTAGTAAATTACGATTGTGGTTCCTTTTAGTACTTTTTAAAAATCATAAAAATAATTTTCAAAAAAATCTAAAAAATTAATTATTTACCTTAAATGACATAAATAAACAAGGTAAAAGTTAAAAATAATGACAATTCATTTTAAAGTCGTCTTTGATGAGTTAAAGGAAAAAAATTGCAAACAAACAAAATAAGTATATTTAACCTTTAGAAGCATGATTTTCCAAATTAATTTTTTTTTTAAATATTAATTTATTTATTGCCTATATTTATTGCAGGAACATTATGTAATGGTAACATACATTCAGCTGAATATTAAAAACAGTTCGATTTAAAAGTCCGGTATCAAATTTGAAATTTGGGGCATTTAAGGGTTAAACTATTAGTTCCTATCGCACCAAGATAATCACACCACGACTGATTCCTGGAAATTAAAAAATTTCAAAATGCTGTGTCTGTTTGTGAAAATTTATCTACTATCCCTCTGTAAAATTTCCAATTTTTTTTCTTTTTTCCCTTCATTATTGCATTTCTTTGTATCCGACGAAGGAGTATGTACTGCAATGACAATATAAATGTCATATATATTCCCTAGGATTCCAAACTCTTGTCTGTGGAAAAATTATCTACTATCCCTCTGTCAAAATTTCCAATTTTTTTTTTTCTTCCCCCTTTATTTTTTTTTCTTCTTTTTTTTTTTTCTTCTT
Source organism: Linyphia triangularis (assembly GCA_963978545.1). NCBI lineage: Eukaryota > Metazoa > Arthropoda > Arachnida > Araneae > Linyphiidae > Linyphia > Linyphia triangularis. The sequence goes on from OZ021730.1 coordinate 37,932,758, forward strand.
TTTTTTTTTTGTTTTTCTTCTTTCTCATTATTGAATTTCTTTGTATCCGGCGAAGGAGCCATGGAGGTAGAAATAAGACAGGAGAGGGCAGCGGTTAAAAATCTGAACCATTTAACTGTAACCTACCGCCATCTTGTTTCAATCAAAAGATTCGACTTGCGGTATCTCTCTACAGTGTAGAACATCGAATTAATTTATATTTTTAAGGCTAAATATGATTGTTTAGAGAAATGGAGTCTATAACTGCACAAATAGATATTTCAAGAAAATATCTTAAATAACTTTTCATGGATAAATACTATTTTTATGCTGATTTCTTATGTGTTAGAATTCAGTTTCGGCATTTGATAGATCATTAGGCTTGAGCATTTTTATTTTTGAAATGTAGCAGTATATATGTTAATGATTGAGTATCTAATGAAATATAAAAAAAAAGGATTGAGATAGACATTTTCAATTTTTATATGTATATATATATTCAATTTACATATATATATTTTCAATTTATATAAATGATGATTTCAAACTTCTTTTGAATTTCCTTTTTGCTGTTCTTTTGAAATGATAAACAGTATGTAGAATATCAGATTATAATCTCTTTAAAGTACTTTATGGAGATCTTTCACACAGATTTGTGCCATTATTTAACACCAAAATTGAATTGTTAATGTATTTAAAAAAAATGCTAAACTTTTAGGTATTATAAAGCAGTGTATTTCTTTTAAGTGTTCCAAAAAATATAATACAATCCCAGTTTCTATTTCAATTCACTCCGTAAGTTTATGGGATATAAATATATATGTTTTTAAAATATAAGGGGCCTTTGCTCCCTGCTCGTTTACTCTCGCCAACCCCAGAAATAGCTTCGCAATCAAGTCACCTGGTCAGTAATGTTTGCCAAATTCCAAGCTCACTACTCCAGTGAATTTTTATAAAAAATTTGAAACTGAAAACCATCTGTCAGTGAAAGCTTTGTGACATGATCCTGGAAATCAATAAATTGTTATTTGAATTACTCTCCTTAAAATATCAAGCACGTGGTCAAAATTACATCGAATCTATTTGAAAGCGAACTCTCAAATCTAAGGTTGCCAGATTTTCATATAATTAAAAACATACTATTAAATTAGAGCATTCTCCGAGGACGACGGCCCATGCAAAAAATTCTCTGACTTTGATATACAATAATTCAGAAAAATAGCTTATTAAATAAAATATCTTGTAAAATTTTGGAAAAATAATTTTAAAAATATATCATTAATATACAACATTTTTTAAAACTGGTACTTAAAAAATGTATGTGAAAATGAGAAATATGCATGGTAAGTCAATAACAACTCTAGAAGAATTTTGACCCATCAAAGCACCCCTTTAAACACATATTGGAACTTTGTGAATATTCACAAGTCTCCTAGAGTTGCTCGTGGCGTAGTCTTCACACTCTAATAACCATATTACCTTAGAATTAAAAAATATTACAGTTTGAAACACTTCATTTTGTCTATTAAATATGGCGAAATTAGAAAACACCATTTTGCTACATTAAATTAACACATTCCCTGGTGAGGACTGCCCATGTATAAAAAAATTGTTTCCCTTTGTTAGAAACTAAAGTTTGCAACTCTAAATTGTTCTTATCAGCAGACTTCTCAAACTTTTCTTTTCTAATGTGCAAAATTTCACACTTTTAAATCCAATACTTTTTCCACTGAGATAAGTGCACTCGGTGGAAAAATTCTGAAACCGTTGCGACACTTTTTAATTCTTACTTATTTTTAGTATAGAAAGAAATTCTGATTGTAATATGATAGGTGACAAAGTATTTAATACAACAACAAAGAAATCAATATGGAATTTAAATAAATTACATCTTGTAACACGTTTGTATTAGTTGCCTTTGTAATTATTTTTATTAAAACAAAATTCTTTATTATGTAGTAATTTTCATAAGTTTAGCAATCTTTAACTTCCTTAAATAATTTTGCTAATAAATGTGCAATAAAAAATAAAGCTTGTAATAAATGTAAATAAGAACATGTAATTTTTAAATATTTTGATCACACGAAATTCATATTTTTTTGGAAACAAGTAACCAAGATTCTGTCAAAGATGGTATTTTAAAGAATAAGATTACAAAATTATGATGAATGCAACAAAATGATTATTTTTGAAATTACAAATTCTGCCTAAAATGTTATATTGAGTATATTTGTATGAATGTCTCTATTTTAATTTGTATCACCAGAAAAGTTTACTTTTGGACTATAAAATTCATATTTGTAAATTTTTTTTTATACTTAAAACTCCTTGATGTTTTGTCTAAATGCATTAATAATTAGCCATGAATCATAATGAATAAAAAATCGTTAATGTTCCGAAAATTTCCCCAAGACATCTATTTCATCAGTAGGTTACATACAATTTTGCTTGCATAAATGAATAACACTAATTGCTTAAAAGGGGAAAGGATGATTGCGAAAAACCTTCCGCTCAGCCTAAGTCCGACGTTCGAAGAAGTGCGGCTTTTGGTTGAACCGACATGGCCGACGCCTCGCTTCAGTCTCTACTGTGGGGTGAGATAGGGCATGCCTCCTCCTTCTATTTCTACCTCCATGGAAGGAGCATGTACTGCAATGACAATATAAATGTCATATTTTTTCCCTAGGGTTCCAAACTCTTGTCTGTGGAAAAATTATCTACTATCCCTCTGTCAAAATTTCCAATTTTTTTCTCTCCCCCCCCCCCCCTTTTTTTTTTTTTTCTTCTTCTTTCTCATTATTGAATTTCTTTGTATCCGGCGAATTAGCATGTACTGCAATGACAATATAAATGTCATATATTTTTCCTAGGGTTCCAAACTCATGTTTGTGAAAAATTATCTACTATCCCTCTGTCAAAATGTCCAAATTTTTTTTTTTTTCTTATTTTTTTTTCTTTTTTTTTTTTTTTCTTTCTCATTATTGAATTTCTTTGTATCCGGCGAAGGAGCATGTACTTCAATGACAATATAAATGTCATATATTTTCCCTAGGGTTCCAAACTCTTGTTTGCGAAAAAATATCTACTATCCCTCTGTCAAAATTTCCAATTTTTTTTCCCTTTTTTTTTATTTTTCTTCTTTTTTTTTTTTTTTTTTTTTCTTTTCTTTCTCATTATTGAATTTCTTTGTATCCGGAGCAGGAGCATGTACTGCAATGACAATATAAATGTCATATATTTCCCCTAGGGTTCCAAACTCTTGTTTGTGAAAAATTATCTACTATCCTTCTGTCAAAATTTCCAATTTTTTTTTCCCCCCTCATTATTGAATTTCTTTATATCCGGCGAAGGGGCAGGTACTGCAATGACAATATAAATGTCATATTTTTTCCCTAGGGTTCCAAACTCTTGTCTGTGGAAAAATTATCTACTATCCCTCTGTCAAAATTTCCAATTTTTTTTTTCTTCCCCCCTTTTTTTTTTTTCTTCTTCTTCTTCTTTCTCATTATTGAATTTCTTTGTATCCGGCGAAGGAGCATGTACTGCAATGACAATATAAATGTCATATATTTTCCCTAGGGTTCCAAACTCATGTTTGTGAAAAATTATCTACTATCCCTCTGTCAAAATTTCCAATTTTTTTTCCCCCTTTTCTTTCTTTTTTTTTTCTTTCTCATTATTGAATTTCTTTGTATCCGGCGCAGGAGCATGTACTGCAATGACAGTATAAATGTCATATATTTCCCCTAGGGTTCCAAACTCTTGTTTGTGAAAAATTATCTACTATCCCTCTGTCAAAATTTCCAATTTTTTTCCCCCCTCATTATTGAATTTCTTTATATCCGGCGAAGGGCCAGGTATTGCAATGACAATATAAATGCCATATATTTTCTCTAGGTTTCCGAACTCAGACAACTAAAAAAATATTAACACTCTCATTAACAAAATCAGATAAGTTATGTAATAACACCAAACCCAAATGCCATCACATCCACTGCCTCAAAAAAGTGTCCTTGGTCCCAAGCGACCCCCCTCCCCACAACATAACGCCCCCCTCAGTAACGAAGCGCAACAGAATGAAAACTCTCAAATAACCGATGCTTATCTCACATCTAGATTTCCTGTGTCTCTGTATGAAGGAAACAGGATGTTATAAGGATTCCCCATCGGTTATTTTCACTACCGAAATCCCCTCAGGTTCTGTTTCTGTCTGGGACTCAATGCGAAGGTCTTATTTTTGTCAGGTTTCTGTCGTGATTGTTTGAGACATTATTGTTTCTGTTGGGACTGTGAAAGTTTTCTTGTACTAATTATTATTCACGGCGACCTATCGGTGATTGATTGTGAACTTATATAAAAAAAAAAAAAAAAACTTTTAATTTATCCCTAAAAGTCTTCACGTAAACTGTTTACATCCTTGTGTCTGGAGCTACGATTTAAGCCTTCGGTCTCCGATTTGTTTTTCCCTGAATTAGATCTTGCAGTTTCGAGTAGAAAATAATAAATATGTAAATTTTGGATTTTTACAGTGCAAAATACCTTTGTAACCTTTTAGTTTCAAGTAATACTTTTATGAAATTGCAATCATTTTTTAAACTTAGCAAATCTAATTGGTTCCCCGAAGAAAGCCATTGGCTCCTCTTTATATACGCGATTGTTGTAGTATAACTAAACTCTAATTATGTAGATTTGGACTTACATTTTATTTCTCAACTGTTTGTGGTCAAACAAAGAAAAGAATTTAAACTATATGTGTTGTATAATTAGCTTTTTCCTTGTGATTTTTTAATTTTATATCATAAAAAATCACCAGTTATTTTTTATACTAAAATATAATTTTTTTTTCAACTTTGCAAAAATCCAATAAATGTAATAGTCCGGGGAATAGAAACTGAAAAAGGGGTCTTACCTTGCAAAAGGTTATGTAGTTCTGATTTTTTAATATGTTATAAAGGTCGGTCCCGTGCTTTATAAACCAAGTTTTCGACCTCCTAACCTTTGTGCGTTCTCCGTGGTGCACCAAAAACTGAGCCGTTTTTCAGTTTATACGTCATAGCTCTTTGCCAATGCATCTTAGAAACAAACATTATATTCAAAAGTTGTAGAATATTAAATTTTCTACAACTTTTGTATACTAAGTTATTTTGTAGACGTATTATGTAAATAGTTATGTCGCATCAAAGTCAAAACTTTTTCGTAAAAATGCTACTTTTCTAAGATTTGTGTCAAGTTTTTTGATTATATCTTCATAATGGTACGTTTTAGAGAAAAAGTTTGCGAATAAAAGTTGTAGAGCAATAAATTTCCTACAAGTTTTCAATTTAAACTTATTTTCTAGGACTAATAACAAAGGAGTTACTCTGCTTTGTGTATTTTCCGTGGTGCACCACAAAAAAATACGTTTTTCAGTTTATAGATCATAACTCTTTCGCATGCATTTTAAAACAAACATTAAATTTCAAAGTTGTAGAATATTAAATTTTCTACAACTTTTGTGAACAATTTGCTTTTGTAAAGCTATTATGTAAAGAGTTACATAGCATCAAATTAAACACTTTTTCGTAAAAATGCTGCTTTTTTAAGTTTTTTGCCGAGTTTTTCAATTATAGCTTCATAACAATAAGCCGCAGGGAAAAATATATTGTACAAAAGTTGTAGATCTATAAATTTGCTATAAGTTTTATTCAAAATGTTACTATCTAGGACTAATAACTAAGGAGCTACTCTTCTTTGAAGGTTTAGGAGATGATAACCTATAATATTTTATGTATAAGTAGGGGCTTAAAAATAGCTTCTTACTGCATAGTCTGACAATTTTAATAAAAAAATAAAACAATATATACATAATACTAATGATAATGTAAAATAAAAAGTGGAAATATATTAAATAATGTATATATCTATAGATAATAATAGTAATATAAAATTTACCATTTTGCCGTGATGCACCAAAAATGTCTGCATTCGGAAATAAATATGAGAAATAGACTGCATTCAAGTGGCTGATTTTAAACTACGTGGGGTACAGATCTTTTGAGATAGAATAGAAAAATCACAAGTCGGGTGGCAGTAGTGACATGTAAAGGAATTCTTTTAAGGACTCAGTTTCCGAAAAAACAGCATATACTGTTGACTGAGATTTGCCACTGCCGAATTTAGGGTAGAAGATTAGAAGAACCAAAAAACCATTCTCAACCCTCCCCACCACTAACCATCCCGACAGAATATCAACCACTCAGTGTAGTTACTTAATATTGGAATACATGCGTTGTAATGATGGCTGCTTCTTCATATCCAATATTACAGGAATTTGCAAATATCTTCCTAGATCCTAATGCTAGTGTTTCAAGCATCACCGAAGCAGTATCAAGCATTCTTGTTGCTCTCTTTGGTGGTCACAGGGCAAAAACTTGCAATGCTTTGCGTTATAAGCAATTTTCCAAATCAACAACTGGGTGCAAGTTAAATCTGTCAAAGCTACCTCCGACCCAAGAAGCTGCTACGCACCATGTCTTTCGCACATACCATCAAGTAAAGACATGGATGGGCCAATTGAAAAATCCTCTGGTATGTGGGTGGAAGATGGACAGTAAAGGACTTCTTCCTATTACAACCACCAGGGATTCAGCTCCTCAATCAATTCTGACCTACATTTTCTGCCAGCGCAACATAGGATGCACTAAGGCCTGCGGTTGTAGAGAGGCCGGTCTCAAGTGCTCCATAATATGTAAAAACTGTCATGGACAAACCTGTGACAATACAGCGAACATCATAATTAATGACAACGATGAAGACGACCCAACAGAACTCTTAATTCATGAAGTAGCGGAGAAACTAGCCGAGCCTTCGTGGCTACACGAAACTAAATTTAAGAATTTATAAGTTTTCTAAATTGTAAGTTTTATTGATATTACTATTATTATATATAGATATATACATTTTTATAATATTTATATTTTTTGATTTATAATACTATTATTTTAATACCTATATCGTTTTATTTTTTATTAAACATGTCAGGCTTTGCAGTAAGAAATTGTTTTTAATATTAGATCTTACCAAGTAGCTCTTTTGTTATTAGTCCTATAAAATAACTTTGTATACAAAACGTAACAAATATAGGGTTCTACAATTTTTATGATATACTTTTATGGATATCATCTAAAAACTCGACAAGAATCTTAAAATGGTACTTTTACGAAAGAGTTTTTACTTTGATGCTTTTCATACAATTTGTTTTTCATACAATAGTTCTACAAAACAAATTTCGCACATACATTAGTGGTAGAAAATTTAATACTCTACAACCTAAAATTTTTTCCCCCTATAAAATGCAGTGGATAAAGGATATGATCGGTATACTGAAAAAAATTCAAAATTTCAGAATTCAGAAGGTTTTTGGTGCACCATGGCGAAAATGGTAAATTGATATTACCGTTATTGTATATAGATATATACATTATTTAGTATATTTCCACTTTTTATTTTACATTATCATTAGTATTATGTATATATTGTTTTATTTTTTTATTAAAATTGTCAGACTATGCAGTAAGAAGCTATTTTTAAACCCCCTATCTATACATAATATATTATAGGTTATCATCTCGTAAACCTTCAAAGAAGAATAGCTCCTTACTTATTAGTCCTAGATAGTAACTTTTTGTATAAAACTTAGAGCAAATTTGTAGATCTACAACTTTTGTGTAATATATTTTTCCCTACGACTTATTGTTATGAAGATATAATTGAAAAACTCGGCAAAAAACTTAAAAAAGCAGCATTTTTACGAAAAAGAGTTTACTTTGATACGACGTAACTCTTTACATAATAGCTTTACAAAAGCAAATTGTTCACAAAAGTTGTAGAAAATTTAATATTCTACAACTTTGAAATTTAATATTTGTTTTAAAATGCATTGCGAAAGAGTTATGATCTATAAACTGAAAAACGTATTTTTTTGTGGTGTACCACGGAAAATACACAAAGCAGAGCAACTCCTTTGTTATTAGTCCTAGAAAAAAAGTTTATATAGAAAACTTGTAGGAAATTTATTGCTCTACAACTTTTATTACAAATTTTGTCTCTAAAACGTACCATTATGAAGATATAATCAAAAAACGTGACACAAATCTTAAAAAAGTAGCATTTTTACGAAAAAGTTTTGACTTTGATGCGACATAACTATTTACATAATAGGTCTACAAAAAAACGTAGTATACAAAAGTTGTAGATAATTTAATATTCTACAACTTTTGAATATGTTTGTTTCTAAGATGTATTGGCAAAGAGCTATGACGTATAAACTGAAAAACGGCTCAGTTTTTGGTGCCCCACGGAGAACGCACAAGGGTTACGAGGTCGAAAACTTGGTTTATAAACCACGAGACCAACCTTTATAACATATTAAAAAATCAGAACTACATAACCTTTTGCAAGGTAAAATGTTTCTATTCCCTGGACTATAATTCTTAAATTAAAATATCTACGGTGACCTATCGGTGATTGATTGTGAACTTAAAAAAAAAAAAAAAAAATTTAAATCTTTTAATCTGTCCTTAAAAGTCTTCACGTAAACTGTTTACATCCATGTGTCTCTTAGCTATGATTTAACCCTTCGGTCCCCGATTTGTTTTTTCCTGAATTAGATCTTGCAGTTTCCAGTAAAAAAAATAATAAATACTTAAATTTTGGATTGTAAATCAATTTTTTACAGTGTAAAATACCTTTGTAACCTTTATTTTTTTAATATATATCCCGGATATTAGATTCGGTGTACACTGGCGTCGAAAACCTACTTTAAATCAAATGTAAGTTAAAAAATATTTCAGAAAATGAACGCAGAAAAAAAAAATATTTACGGATGTTTTTATCGAAATGTGCAACAATCAATTGATTTTTAACCACAGGTACAGACATCGATCTGTAATTTGCAACTTTTGGATATGAATGCTTGGGTTACTGATTTGAAGCCAAAAGAAGGTGTAACAATCACCATAGAGATCTATATAAGCAACTTCTCCTCATACTAGTTAGAATAGGTTTGTAACCATGGAAACCTTTAACGTAATGGGGGGAAGTATTCAATTGTCTTTATCTGCTTACAGAGCAGAAACCGCTTATAAACTATCCTGAAGTTGTAGTTAGAAGTCAGTGGGTACGGAGGTTGGACTAAATTTACGATTATTCCTGTTTTACGGAACCCAGACATTCAAAGTTACACCATAACCGGCACCACCTATTTCTTACAGTCTGACTAAAATATCCATTTATAACTAACAGCTAAAGTCATTAATTATGAAAAAAAGTATATAATTACTAAACAAACGTCTAATTTTTAACTCTCCTTTTAAAGTAAAAGCGTATTTAATCAAACCAGCTAGTAGCGCCTCTTTAAGTTCCAGCGCCCTCTATCGACATGTACTCCTAAATAATTCATTAACCAGACTGCAGTATTTTCGGACGACAGTGATAGTCAGGGGTTGTTCGAAAGATCCGGAATCGAATACCAGGACCCCCATGCAATTTTCGGAACAGTTTTTGTCTGAGGAGAGTGGGGAGCCCCTAATCTCCTATGGATTTATTCAGGAGAATGGTGTCATTAACAGTTGGTAGTCTTCAGACAACATTTTGGATGGAGGAAGTTGGGATAGTGTTTACGAATACAGTTACTTTTGTTTTAGTGAGGTTTGATGGACGGAAGTGTAGATATTTGTGAATAGATACAATGTTGCTTTTTGTAAGATATGGGAGTTTGGGAAAACAGTGTTATTCATTTGTGGTTTTCTGAAAAGGTTATCCACTAGTGATGAATATAATGGGGAAGTACACAGTGAAAATCCTTGAGAAAAAGATATGATATTTAAATCATTCTTTACGACATGTCATGGGCTGCTCTAATTTTCAAAATATTTAATGAGGCAAATGTTGCTTCATTCTATTCAAAAGGAATTTTTTCATTTCTATTGCAGACAATCAGGCAAATTAGCAAGTCTTATTATTTTTTTCTCAAAATAATAGTGGTGGAAATTCTTTAAAAAATTTAAATTTTGTCAGGGACAGTAGCAGGATTATTTATAGAGGGGGAAGGTACAGTACGCAAAAAAAACAAAAAAAAAAACAGAACGATGGCTATATCTTCGGTTCTAATTATCGTAGAATCTTACGGTTTGCACCAAAATGTTTTGCTTACGATTTTCTATATATCTGATGCAATTTTTTTTTTCTTGAGGGACCGTTTACTACGTAAAAGCAAGGCTATCTTCGAAAATTTCAATACGAACCCTTATTTTTTATCATTTCATTCGATTCAGAATACATCATTTACCCTGTATACCAAATTTCAATGCATTATGTTGAAAAATACGTCACTTATGAGAGAAAATATTTCGACCATTTTTGGACCGATCTTCAGGGAGAATTTCCATAAAACGAAAGGTATTTTTAAGGTTCTTCTTCACAGCGGGAGAAATAGAACGGTCAATGTGGCGCGTTTCACGAAGATTAAAAAATACAAGTATTAGTCTAAAATTGCATAGAAACTACTTGGATTTATAGTGTCACGTTTAAGATTAATACAAAAATAGCAAGTAGACGCAAAAGTAACATAATTTATTTACAAAATTAAAGATGCGCATTCTTCACACGAAATAAATAAATATCGAAAACTGTAATTGCAGAAATATAACGAATACTACTGATAATTAGAAAATTAATAAATATTAAATGTAGGCATTAGTAAACAGTATTTAGCAAAGCATGAATATTTTACAGAAATATTTCACTATAAACACAAATGTAACTAGATCGTTGAAATTATTTATAAAATGAAAAAGTCACATGATTCAGTAAAATTTTTAAATTATAACTTATTGAAATTGCTTAAAAAGTGTTATTTTAAATAAATGGAATTTAAGAAAGCAAATTAAAAAAAAAAATTGATAGTTTACAGAAAAATTAATTAATAATTTAAAAAACTAAAAAACACGCTTTAATAGAAAATCAAACTAAAAAGTAGAAAATAATCAATAGATTAAAAAACTAAGAAACACGCTTTAATAGAAAAGTGAACTAAAAGTAGAAGATAATTTTAAATAAGTTTGAAATAAGAATAGAGTGATTAACAAGAAATATTTATTTTATCGTACAAAAGCGTGGGGTGCTTTTTAAGATATTTTCATAATGGCTCTACTTTTATCAATATCTGTCATTAAATATTTACAAAAATTGACATCAAGCACCCCACGCTTTTTTACGATAAAATAAATATTTCTTGTTAATCACTATTCTTATTTCAAACTTATTTAAAATTATCTTCTACTTTTTAGTTCACTTTCCTATTAAAGCGTGTTTCTTAGTTTTTAAACTATCGGTTATACGATAACTGAACGTTATGCGATTTTCCATACCTCTAGTTTACCTTGAATTAATCTTTGATAGTTTTCAAAAGTCGTCTACTATACGGTCCCTTAAAGTGAGCGTTTTTTACATTTTCTCTAAAAAAAATCGAGAACTAATAGTCAAAATGGAAAGAAAAAAATTATGGGGGATTTTTAGACCATGGTAAATCTAATGAAAGCAAAAAAAATATATATTTCTATTCAAATTTTTTTTTTAATTGTTTTATTAATTAATAATTAATTATTAAAAAAGAAATTGATTCAAAATCTGATTGCTATTTATGTTTGGCCATTTACAAACTACCTTTTGAAAAAAAAATTACTGAAATATATTAATTATTTAAGTATTTATGGCCAAAAAACCAACTTTTTTATTTAACATTAATTTATCATTTTCTTTTTATCATTTAAATTACAAACCATTCATTAGAAAATTACGAATTTTTGTATTTCGCATTCTTTTTTAATGCTGAATCCAAATATGGAATAATATTATGAGGTTGCTATTGAACTTTTTAAAGTTTAGTTCTGTTTTAATATGTAGATGACCCCTCATGATAAAAAAAAACTACATACAATTATTAAAAACCTTTCACGATTTACAACGGTACCTTTTGTTTGTTATTTCAACAATTAGAACAAAAGATATAGCCATCGTTCTGTTTTTTTTTTGGGGGGGGGGGGGGTACTGTACAATAGTTTATGTTTAAACCTTGATTTTTCAAATTTAATCATTAAATGACCTGGAAACTATCTAATAGTCACGTATTAATTTTCTATACAAATTAATATTTTATAACTCAAATAATGCCCAGATAAACCCAAAAAATAACCCAAATTATAATGTAAATTTTTCATTTATCTTCACTTAATTTTTGATTTTCAAAAACCCTCAGGGTGCAAGTGCAACCTTTGGATTCTCACCGGGGATGCTCATTATTAAAATATGTAATGATCACTGGGGATGGTTCTTTTTCACTTCACTTGTCCAGAAACGATTAAATAACTTCATACTTAATAAATCAAGATATGCATTTCTTTACTATTTTAAAAATTATGTATACCACTTTACCAGAAAACTTAATTTTAACGTTCTCTGAATGAATGCCTTTTGGATGCATAATTCATAAATAATTTTACAAATAAACCGTAAAATAAAGTCTTTAGTGCAAGGAACGGATAATTTATTTTCTTCTCAATAGTATTCAAAACATATTTTAAGTTTTAAAAAATTAAAGAAAGAAAAAAAAGAAAGAAAAATTTCAAAATTTTGAAGTTTCCATTTGACATGACTGCTAACAAAAGGATTAATCTTTTGTTTCCATTCAAATTTAAAAGGCTGTTAATACATTTGTAAACATCACATACTTTCAATCACACCACAGGATGTGCATTAAATAAAATATTTACTTGTTTTTAAAAATAATTTCAATATTGCTGTTTATCAGATTTTCAGAAAAGTTAGCATTTAGGTTTTAAAAGAAATTAAGCTATTTCATTAGCACGTGGTAGTTTTTGTTTAAAATAGTTCAAAAATAGAAAATAAATATTTTTGTTCCAAACCTAAGTAACCCGTTATTTCTTATTATAATCAGTTGCACATATTTTTTATTGAAATTTTTAAAAGACGTTATAGATATATTTCTTCATAAACTAAAAGTACTTAGGTTTTCTGTTATGATTAGCAGAAACTATTGACTCATTTTTTCTCTCACTACTAATTAACATATGAAGCATTTTACCCAATTTTCCTTACAGATTCTTATTTACAGAGACGTAATCAAATTTAAAACAAATTTCAGGCTACTTAAAAATTTCAATGTATCACCAATTCTCTAACAATATTTAGACACAATTAAATGAAAAAAAAAAAAAAAATCTATTCCCAAGATTTTACGATACAATTCGCTACATCAATTGAAAACAGAGAGAAAGAGAGTTTCTATTTAAAATATTTAATTGGAGTCATTTTAAAGGGAATTCGAGTCAATAATAATTCCCATGATGTATGGGAAATGAGAGCGTAATTAGGGGAACAAAGGGTGCAATAGGCATGATTAATATGCTGAAAATGTCACTCTGGAACGCATACATTAACGGAAGTTCGAATTCGGGCGAGTTCAAAAGGCCCCTTTAAATCAGATAATTCTGGTTGCCTCTTTTGCAGTTATGAAGTCCCCCTCATTGTAATGTGTATTTTCTTTGGAACTGTTGGATGGGTGGTGATTGATTGGGTTTCGGTGCAGATCGTCGAAAAGCGTAAATAGAGAATTTGAAGTTTTCTCCACCATATCATGTGATGGATGGTAATTCAAATGATTGGGATTCGGATAAATTCAGACTCTTAAGTACACTTAAGACGAGGCTTAGTCGTTCAAAAAGATTCGTTGGTTTAGTATCTGGTAGTATAACAATATACAGTTAGTTATAAGCAATTGTCGTTTTAAATCTTTTATATTAGCTTTGATTGTGTGCGTGTGCTTGTTTGTGACTGGCGGGCAAATCTGGGACTTTAAGTTTTGGTCGCCATCGAGCATCATTACAATTTATTTTTTTGTGGAATGTGTAGAAGAAAAGATTTTTGTTTAATAGCATACTTGTCTACTGGAACAAAATAACCGGAACTCTTCAAAAATAGACTTTGAATTAGTTGAATTAGAAACCTCTGGAAAAATTTATGTCAATAGTTTCTAAATAACAAATGAGTTCACCCTTTTTTAACAATCACATTCTTTAATTTTGAATGAGAAACCTAGGGCTTGATTTCCCTTAACGCCGCAATCTTTTATTTTTGCAAACCTATAAAATTTGAGAGGCAATTACGATTCCATTTGCGTCATTGATGGCTTAGTAGCGTTGCCAAATCGTATCAAATTGATAAAAGTCAGTTTGTGGTAAGAAAAATGGAGCCATCGGTTTGTAGTTACAAAATTTATCAGTGTATTTATTAAAAAAGACGTCTGTTCTTATTTTTTTAGTTACAGAGCAAATTTTTGAATAAATCATTTTGATCATTCAGATCAGTATATTTTTAAGCTACAGTCAACTCACGATAACTCGAAGTTTGAGGGACTGGCTAAATTCTTCAAGTTATCCAAAGTTCGAGTTATCGAGAGTCTCTGGGTAGTTATTTTGTATTCAAGCCATATTCTTGGGACCTAATGAAAACCTCGAGATAAACGAATATCCGACTTATGAGACTTCGAACTATCGCGAGTTGACTGCACTCGTTTTCTCTGCTCTCTATAAACATTCATTATGATGTTCAATAAAGTATCAAAACTTGCATCCGCATCTGCATGCTGCAATAAGAATATTGCTATGTCACATTCCATCGAACTGGTATTATCTAATCCGGATCGAATGCTTCCTCCGTCTCCAGACAATGTCGGATTACCGTCTGCACGTCAAGAAAATCGTCTTGTCAAGGAACCACTACCAAACGACATCTAACAAGGAGGATAGGGTACAACTATTTCCACTAATGGTCTCATACGACAAAACCGACGCACCGCCATCAGAGATAATAAGGGGCTCAGCCAAATCGACCATTGTTGAAGAGGACGCATGTGGGTGTCAGATGGACAATGAGGTTCACGATCGGGTCACGTGACTAGAGGCATACTTTTTGAAAAAAATCCGTTTGGAGAAAGGCTTATGAAAGAAACGACTGCAAGGCTAGTTGTTATGGAGGGAGATATTCTCATAAGTGTTGCGTACGATCTTGAAGAAGTCTGTCATAAAATAATTAAACGGAATGTGCAGACCTGTGCGAAGATAAATATCTTTGATGAAACCAGGAAACAACCGAAATAAATATTATTATTATTATTATTATTTAAATGTTGTATTGATCTGGTACGGAGGAAACACTTGGTGATCATGTATTGTTAGGGTATTATGTCGTACTGTAAGTGAAATTGTTCATAAATTGGCAAATGAATAAGTTATTGTATCCAGCAAGAGTGTCACCTGATAACTTAAAAATTCAGCAACGCAGCCATTTGACTTATTTCGACATTATACTGTAAAAGTTATTTGGCAAATATCTTTTATAAAATGATGTTGGACGATAAATGTGACAGTGTAATAGCTCAACTTTTATAAAAAAAAATTTAAAAAAAACTTTTAATGAAAACTTTTATCATAGTTAGTTCCTTAATTCTACATTTCATAAAAGATATAAAAATGTAATGGGAAACCTTGTCAAAAAAAAAAATATTATAATGAAGTGGAAGTGCGTCAGTGCGTGTCATTTGGTACTGGTTATCACGGGGTTTTGATGTCATACCAACTGTCCTAATTATAATCCAAAGGCAGTACCAGTCAAAATTTCAAACTAAAAATTGCATCAGAAAGTTATGTAGAAAGCAAATATATATATATATATATATATATATATATATATATATATGTAAATTACAATTTA
Organism: Linyphia triangularis; assembly: GCA_963978545.1. Lineage (NCBI taxonomy): Eukaryota > Metazoa > Arthropoda > Arachnida > Araneae > Linyphiidae > Linyphia > Linyphia triangularis. The sequence continues at coordinate 37,948,565 of OZ021730.1, forward strand.
AGTTTGCAAAGTTTATTACATGCACGATTGGCAAATTATTGTCACCTAGACATTATTTCTGAGGAGAAGAATGCGTGGCACTGACATGAGTACCATTTTTGGACTCACCGAGCGTCATCCAACCACCAAGCAGTGATAAATCTTAAAAGGAGAAGGATTGTTATGAGGCGACATCGCTTTCCCAACAAGCCTTACTAACAGGTCATGAAGAGTTAAGACATTGCTTTGGGTATATGCCCGACCTGATTTGTTACCTCGGGATCAGAAAAGGTGACCAAGCGATTAGAGTTTGAATGGAAAGTATTGTTATGGTGGACAAACGGGAATGCTTATTTAGTTGGCCCAACAATGCAGAAAAGCAATCACCAAGTGCGTGTGCAAAGTGTCCGGGTGTTTAATGTCAATTAGATGTTTATCTTGCTTAAGACTGGGAGGGTAGGTCACCTGTGATATCACTGGGTGAGATCAAAAGGTGGAGGGGATTTATCTTCAAATGGCTTCCTTGTAGAACTGCTAGATGGGTGTAGAAGTATGGATTATTTGCTGGAGGGTGTTGTATAGTTTCCGTACGTCCGGTCTACGTTAAATATTCATTCTGATTTCTGAAATGTCCGTACTTTTGATTAAAACATCAACCTGTTGGAAATGCATGTATAAATACTTTTTAATTATGTATTTTCTATTTCATTTTTTTTTTATAATTAACTTTTGATTTCTTGTTGCTTACAAATATATTATAGAAGGGGAGATGCAATGAATCAAAAAAAAAAAAAAAAAAAATTTAACTTAATTTAATATTACAAATTATTTCAGAAAATAAAAAAAATAAAAAAAATATTTAAATTTTTTTTATAGTAAACAAAAAAATTTTACACTAAGGTACGAAACTTGGACACAACTCCAAAATATATTAGTTTTATGATAAGAAATAATCCATAATCGGAATACGTTGAACTTGCAACAGATAATCTGTATTCAAATTTGCATAGATTCAAATCAAAATATTGTTCAGAAGGAATGGAATAGTTTGGAATAGGAAGTTGAAGGTTTTAAAGTAAGACTCTCCTTCTTATTTTGTTTTCTTGTAAATCGCAATATATTGTTGAGAACTGGTATAAAGTTCTTGGTTTACACATTGAACTATAGATCTTATGCCTATTTTTTAGACTTTGGTTATCAGATCTATTATACTCTAATCCTAAGCTTTTACGTCGAGTCATATTTTGGTTGAAATTTTATGTATGTTACCGTGAAAGACCGAAAATGGAGAAAGTAAACATTCTGTTGTGTTAGTCGACACATACAAAATACGTCTTTGAAAGACAGAATACTTGGTTAAATTCTTATAGATTCGGACCATCACCGGTGTGAGTCGACAAGCATAGATATGCTCTGGTGGAGGTCGAAACGAGATGCCAAAAAGAGAGAGAGGGGATAAAAATATTAAATTCTTTAGTTAGTCTCGATTGAGATTGCGTGCTATTGAGAGTTATGTTATCTTCTTTTCTCATTTAGAATGTACTGTTCGTTTTGTTCAATATATCATTTACATGCTCTGTTACTTAAGTTTTATCCTATTCTGACGTATACCATGATAAGTTTTAATAAAAAAGTATGATTTAAAATTTAACGAAAATATTTTTATTCAACATTCACTAACAGTGCATCGTGGTTGGTTGTTATCAGATTATCTGGCACCGTCAGCAACATGAAGGCTATAATGCGCCGAAACATTCGTCATTAGACCAGCCAAAATACATTTACAAACACCTATGCCTAACACGGGACTCGAACCCGCAACCTCGTGGTTTTGAAAACAGTGCATCGTGAATGTCGATATTTGGTGGTGTAATGATAATTTAGCAAATATTTCGGACACTTGCAAAGCATCTGTATGAATGCTGACATTCACTGGAGAATGTTGACATTTGCTAAATATCGGTCTTTCGCATATATTGCAACTTTAAATTAGTTCTTAAGCGTAACACACTCAAAATTTAACAAGAATGGAATTGATAGTAAACTTATAAATTAGCATGTAAATTAGAATGACAGAATAAATAATCTCTAAAAAGAAATAGACGCTAGACTAATAGTTCAAAATGTAAACCAAGGATTTTATACCAGTCACAGAAAACACATTACGAAACAACACTCAGCCAAGCAAAAACATTAACATAAAACCAATTTGAAATACAAATTAAAGTTTTGGCGATTAAATAACTAAACTATAGAACTATTCAGCAAATATATTCAATGAATATTTAAGTCGAGATTGTTGTTCGATTTCGAAACATAATAAAAGTTTATGGAAAATAGCCACAATCCTTTTGTGATAAAATACATTCCGTATATATGCATAAATCAATTTAATTCAACAATACTTTAATGAAACATTCTTTCTGGAAACTCTTAAAACTCTAACCAAAACGCCTTTTTACCACTCAAAATAATTTTCTTTGGAACAATATTAACTTTACAAACAAATGACTACAACTACAAACTAAGACGGTCAGAAACGATTGCACAGTTATAATTCGCGCTATGAAGCACTTATTTCCCCAATTCCATACCAAAATACCTCAATTCTCCATTAAGCCCTCTTATAAATTAAGCTTACCTTCTCCTAAAAGCGGCTTTCAAAACTTTCCACAACTCGAATACTTTTTTTTTTCTCATTCGAGTTATGGAAGCTTTTCGATGCATCGCAGAAGAGGATTAGAACTCGCAGTAATCCAATGCAATTTTGAATCTAATGCAATTTTGGATCTAATGAAGTCTTACACAACCTGCACTCCCCCTTAGTTTATTAAAGCTCTGGCAAACCTTTTAAGTGCATTTGCCTGTATTCCTGTATTTCCATCATTTGAAAATTTAGCCCCATCTTACTTTAAATCCATCGACAAAACTTCGCAGAAACTGACTAATGAAGGAAATTTTCATCCGAGCTACGAGAGATATTGTATCGAAAAAGAACTTTTCTCCTTTAAGATGATTAAAACGGGGATCATACATCAAAATCCTTTCGTTGTTCGTTTTATTGAGTTGACGTTTTCGATTTTAGTTTTTGAGGCCACGATTGTAATGTGAAATGAAAAATGTTGTTTGTCGTTTAAACCATTGGGGGAATAGGAAGAAAGAGTTTATTTCGCGAAACTTCCCGTTTTTGTAATTTTGTCGGAGATTATATATAAGATTATACATAAATTACTCTGGAAGCGGTTTCAATCTCGCATCTTATTCTAATGAAAGATTCAAAATTGCATTCTTTATCGTTGAAAGACTTAAGTAAATTTTTTAAAAAATGGTTCACTAACCTTTGAAAGCGTCCTAGATTGTCACATACGCCTTATTGTGCATCTAAAAGTTCTCAAACTATATGAAAGGGCAAACAGAAGCGACCTTATTTCGACAGTGCCTTTCGCATTAAAAACTTAATTTATTCTTAAAATTAATGATATTGTTCGCCATTGCATTTATTAAGATTGTGTACAACATAACTGAAAAATTGGATGTAATAATCATACAAATTATACAGTTCTCGATTATTATGCAAAATCGGCCAATTATCAACAATGATAATCACGACCCCACATGCTCACATGTTACTTTCGAAATGATTAAACTATTTCAATACAACTCTTTATAAAAAAATGTATTATATTCATTTTGTAAAAATAAGAAAAGTGGTGTTTTATTAATTATATAATACCTATATTAGATATTCAAAGTTTCTTGAGTACCTTTCAAGACAAGTCAAATGAAGAGAATGAACTCCTTCTTTCCCCCCCTTTTTTTCTCCCCGTGTGATTACTTTCCCCTATGTGGTATTCCGGATCCCATTCTTGATTATCCTAGAGTAACAAATGACCCTTTGCAACTGTCGTCAGATTAACCCCTCACGGATTTGGCACGTGTTATTTTGAACATTTGGAATTGTTTTTCTCGGTGATGGCTTTTTATCCCTTTTTTGAGTTTAAGGGAGACCCGTAAGCAAAAACCTAAAAATTTTATTAATGAATTTAGTAGTACCAAATTTTTTTTATAAATATAACATCTATTTTTATGCAATTATTGACACTAATTTTTGCTTTTTAAATTTAATATGTTTTGATATTTTGTTTTTTAGTGTTTTTTGGCCGGAATATACGCCTTTTTAAAAAGACTACTCTTTCATTTTTTTGATATTTTTTTTTAATTTCATAACTAATTAATTATATTAAAGTATACTCTAAAGAAGTAGGGAGAGAATTTTTTTTAATTAGTTTGGCAGGGGATTTTAAAAGGATTTTTTGTGTTTTTCAAAAGAAATGTCTAAATTTTCACAAAAAATTCTTAATTTTTTTTAATTATTAAAAAAAGTTACTACAATTTACTAAAAAAACTCTCCCTATATTTATCAAACAGATATTTAAGATTTTACAAATATAAGCAGCTTAAATATAAGTAAATTTTTCTCAATGCCTTAGCATTTTAAACACAATCGAAATTGCCAATTCTAGATTTTGAGAAAAACGAACTTAAAAATAAAAACTTGCATACAACTACAAAGTAGATCGGTATGTAACAGTTTAAAAATCGAATGTTAGCAGTTCCTTGGAAGTTTGAAATTTCTCTGTCTTCTTGAATATATTTAGCTTAATTTTATGCAATAAAATAAATTATGTTGTTGTTTTTTTTCAAATTTGTCCTATATTTGGTGTACGGGTCTCCCTTAAATAGATATAACTTAAAAACCACTTGTTAGAAATATATGAAACTTTTGCCACAATTATTTTTCATATGTATATTTCTGTAACTTTTCTTTAGGAATAAAATATTTGGAATTTAGATATTATGAGTTTTATATAGTTTTTGCACAAAATATTTTTTTTTTAATTTTTTCTTAATATTTTATTGAAAAATATTGAAGACAATGTATGATATGATTTATAAGAAGTAATTTAATACAAAAATTAAGTGATTTTTTTAAAAAAAGTTTTTTAGATGTATCAAAATTAGAAAATGTTAATTTTAATTTTTTAATTTTGTTTTGCTTGAGTTTTATTTTAAATTTTGAAGTTTTTTTTAATTTTAAAAAAAAAAAATTAATTTTTTTTTATGTGTTTTGTGTTTTAAAGCATAATACAGTTCAGCATAAAAAATTTCAAAAAAAAAAAAAAATAATAACTCTAAAAATAAAGATTTTAGAATTTTGACTTCCAGACCTTCTTAAATTAAACATTAAAAGTAACAGAATTCGCCATCACTTTAACATTTTGCTAAAGAATAACTTGTGACTTCAGTTCTTTTGCTAAAAAGTAACTTATGACTTCAGCTCTTTTGCTGTAAAATGTTTGTACCCCAGCTTAAACACTGGTTTGGAGCAGGAACAAATTAACATCCTGACGACCACTTCTTAAAAATCAGCCATCACTTTAACATTTTGCTAAAGAATAACTTGTGACTTCAGTTCTTTTGCTAAAAAGTAACTTATGACTTCAGCTCTTTTGCTGTAAAATGTTTGTACCCCAGCTTAAACACTGGTTTGGAGCAGGAACAAATTAACATGCTGACGACCCCTTCTTAAAATATTCACGACGAACCGTTAGGAATCCAAATAAACTCTTTTAGTAAATAATAAACCCGGACACCACTAAATTCCAAGTTCACATCCAAGTTCCTAATGACCATAGCCTCCTTCGAAACAAAGCCTCCATAGGCATCAAACTTTATCCCTCACTGCAATGAAAAGGCATTATAATGACATGCTAATGCTATTCGATCCGCTAAGGTTGCCCGAAAGGAGCAACTAGAAATATTTCAATCGCAGATTACAGGGCTTCTGGAAGAGGAATATACTTCAGAGTTCAAACACTAGAAGTTCCGGGATAAAGTGTGGATGTATATTTTAAGCTAATTCGAAAGGCAATGCAGATTGTAAATGTGAGATGCGTTGAAGAGGGATGTGATACGTTTGCGTTGCAGTTTTAGGTGTTCGGGAATTTGCATGTTGGACTTGAGTGGGCTTAACCCTTTTCCGAAGGAGGCTATTGTGGATTCGGAGACTTCAAATGGTGAATTTTTAGAAATTGAATTATTGAGGATTGCTGGTAAGTACAACTACTCAATATCAAAACTAACTAAGGAATATTAATTTACTGAATAATAGCTGATGAACCTGGTCTTATTTAGAGTAAAGAGGCTTAATTTCTTTTTCACAATGGACAATTCCCGCATTTTTTATTTTTTTTTAAACGAGTGAAATTAGTTTATATTTATGAAGAATTTCTTTTTGATTCCAAATATTTTAACAAAAGTTCTTTAAAAAAATTAGTTATTTAAGTGTTAAGAAAATAAAATACCCCAAAACAATGCCAAAACCAGTCCGATCAAAACACTCAACAAAATATGTGACGTCAAGAGAGCCTTCCGTTTCTATGGCTATCGTGAGGTTTCTGCCAAATAGTTGGCGTTGATTTAGTAGACCATTGCCATATCCCGTACAGGTAAGCACGATTTGCAAGAAATTTGCAAAACTGGTTTCCGCTGCTACATTTCAAGACAAGATGTTTGAGATCTTTTGACGTCACATTCAATTCGATCCAAATGAATCGTTTTCTCGCCAAAGTCTAACAGGGGAACTTTGATTGAAAATTTAAAAAAAAAAAGAAAAAAAAAAAAAAAAAAAGAGTGCATTGAGCAGAAATTTTTATATTTATGGCTTTTTCGAAACATTTAGAATTGAATAATAATAATAATAATAAAATGCGGGAATGGTCCATTGTCGATTATGCAAGTTCAATCCTGAAATATTTTGATGTTAGAGAAGATGAATAGTTCATTAGATAAGATATGGTCTTAACTAGGGATGGAACGGATATCCGGCAAATATCCGATATCCGGCATATCCGGCTGATTTTTCAATATCCGAAACCCCGTCGGATATCCGATTTGAAATACCGGACATCCGATAATTTCATTCGGATATCCGGCTATATATCCGGCCACCAGGTATCTACAAGAAATAATTTTTTGCAAAAATAATGATATTTTTCGGACAAAGGGGACACCGTATAGTACACTTTTTTTTTTTTTAATTTTTTTTTTCTTGGACATAAATTGCAGTTAAGTTAGAAAACGAAAAAGTTCCTTCGTGAGAACTATGCTTTCTAAGCATAAACAATTCCTCCAATCTTTTTCCATACACATCCCTCATACGTGTTTTGCAATATGTTCTTTTCATTCCAAGTTTATGATCTGATTAATTCCAGATGTTATATTTGAATGCTTCTCCGTAAAATACGAACGAAATACTAATAAATAGTACTTTTTTTCCATAACATAAGTTATTTGTTAAGAATTTTAGTTCTTCTTACTTCCTCCTTTTTTTCTGACATTTGCTTGCAAGTAAAAAGCAATAAATAGCCAATGCGCACTCCTCTATGCTTTTTTTTTTCTTTCTATCGACGATAATACCCTACCCCTTTATGCTGTGAATGGTATGGTCTAATTTCTGATTTTTCATTGGCAGAAGTTGAAAGCTGGCATATTTTTTCTGACGTAAAATGAAGTATTGTAATTTTTAGGTCTTTAACGTAGCGCCACAATGTGGAATTATATTTAGCTCTCTAGAATGTCTTGAATCATAGTTTTCTCCAATTATAATCCAATTTATAATTTTTAATAATGGCTCATTTAAAATCACCCATTTAGAAGTATTTTAAAATTAATGGAAGTGACGAAAGCTAAGCCCTATGTGTTACTTGCTCCACAGAATCGTTTAAAAAATATATTGTGCGCGGCAGAAGCCCAAAATCCTTTTCCACAAAACCCTTATGGAACCATTTAATGAGTGTGCATAAGGAAATTTACGAAGCTTAAAAGACTCAGTAAATGCATCAAATATTGATGAATATGAAAAAACAATTCATCAAAACAAGAAATGCACGCAGACAACATTGGAATCGACATTATTTGTACCAAAATTGTGGAGTTTAGATGATCCTAAGCAAAAGCCTTAACCACAAAAATATGTAAGTACTAATTTTGTTTGTTTATATTAAATATATATTTTAAATATGGTATAACATAATGTTGATGAATTTTGGGTTCGAAATTTTTTAAGTTTATATTTAAAGACGGGATATTCCGATAGATTCAATTTATGTTTTCTATGAGATTTCTTTAAATCCGTAATGTTTTAGGTGCATTAAAAAAAAAATAGACTTCAATTTCATAAAATATTTAAAATAAATCTTTTGTTATTAACAAATGCATCCGGTATAATTTTGTAATCATTTATCAATTATAAACAATGCATGAAGTAAATTGATATTGAATCAATTTACAAACGTATTTCTGAAATATTTTCATCACATTGCAGAATGTTTGGTACAATTTTAAGTAACACACAAACAGAATGGTGATGAAGTTTCAAAATTGTTCAGCAAGTGTAGGTATTGGCATCACTAAAACATCGTTTCATCAACTAAAGTTTAAATAAAAAAAAATTAACTCAGTGGCGCGACAGCCCGTGTGGACCAAGGCCTGCTGGGCCCAGCTCAGCTTTCTTGACTGTGGCATTTGTGTGTCACATAGCAGATGTTCCGGTCAGATGGTCATTCTGACGCCAAACCTCAGTGTTTAGTTCTCAAGCATACATGGTCCTCCTCAGTTTATTTCTTTCAGGTATAAATAGCTAAGTCAACCTTGCCGAGTCCGCGAATCAAACCATGGACCTGTGGCATGCACTTGGGTGCGTTAACCACTAATTATAATTTACTTGATACTTCATATCATGACCATTTTTTTCGTATAGCATATCGTATAACTATCGTTTTTAGTATATAGACCGAATATCCGGCCGGATATCCGGTGAAATCCGTTTCGGATATCCGTATCCGGTAGACATGGTACCCCGGATATCCGAAATCCGGTATCCGGCAAAACTCACATCCGTTCCATCCCTAGTCTTAACCCTCAATCTTATGTATTATTTCTGGATGGTATTTTTTGTGACTTTTTCTTTTCTCCCTTGATACAAAACCAAAATTGATAAATAATACACCTTGTTTTAAAGCTAATATCTCAGCTTCCAGCAATTATCTCGTTTACAATTGCACATTGCATTATTTGTTTGAAAAGTGAAGTGAAACAAATCAGAAGTAGTCAGAAATTTGAAAAATAGATAAATACATTTTAAAATAACTATGAAAAAATTTTCAACGAAGAAATATATACATAACTAGCAGAATGTTTAATATACAAATCTGATAAATTGTTTCGAATACAAAATATTTTTATTAATCTTAACATGTTCTTTAAATGTTAAGAATGTCTTGATACACTAATCCCAGAATTCAAAATGATTGCATACACATATCGATTCCGGACATTCAAACCACTTTCAATAAGTAACCCCATTAAAACAATAAAACCAACATAAAGGGGGGGGGGGTCACAATCCCCCAATCTGAAAAAAACACAATCACAGCTTATCTTAAAAAAAAAAAAAAAAAAAAAAAAAAACTCTCCAAACGACAATTTTCCTACATCCAGACGCACGAAAAGCACCCTACCTCCCTCATCTCAAAAGCGATACCAGAAGAAATCGTTTGCAAATACCTCATCCCAGGGATAGCCCTCCCTCCCCTTTATTATCGTCCCACGCAATTACGAAAGCTCCCTTCTTCCAAAAGCCTTCATTACTGAAAAGGGTACATTGCCAGTCGAGAGTCTATGTCCCCAGTCTTAAGTCTCTGATGACCCTTAGTCTTGCACCATTAGAAGGGGGTCGAACCCCCCCCCCCCCTCCATACATTGTTCATGGAAAGGACACTGACTTCTTTCTGATGGTCTTTTTATATTGTTGGCAATAGGTGAAGACTATTTTTTTTTTTTTTTTTTTTTTTTTTTTTTTTTTTTTTTTTGTGGGAAGAATACTCATGGAGGTATCAATTGTTGGGATGATGGTGGTATAGATCGTTTTTAGGTACATTAGTGTGATGCTCTTGAGGACGATGTTGAATTGTGTATTTTTTATGATATTGACCTGTGTTTGTTGGATGTGGATTTTTTTTTTATTATTATTTTTTACCGATGTGTAGTGTCAGTTGTGTCGAAACGTGTATTTAGTGAGTTATTTGTTGTTGGAAGGTGGGGGATGGGAATTTACTTTGTAAAATTAGTCACTTCCAAGTTTCTTATTCTCCCTTGTGAAGTTAAGAAATTTGTGTTTGGCAATAGAGTACGGTCGGTGTCGATATTTATCGATACTGATATAATATCGATATCGGTATTTTTTTTTCAATTCTTTTTTCTATGTCAGTTGCGTTTTTGTCTTTATAAGAACAATAATAGAAGTTGCATAAACCCACAACATGAGACTATTGAACAGTTTTTAATACCAAGGTCAAACAGTTTGACCTTTGTTCTCCAATAGCTAAAAAAAAGAGTTTTTTTAATAAATGTTAATCTAACAACAATTATTACAACATGCTTAAATATTAAGTTGGGATCAGTTTGGGTTTTGTAGTTTTAAATTCCTAAAATTACCTTGTTTTTTGCACATTACTGCAAGAAATTTGTCAGCAGAATTTGTGAATAGAGGATTCTTATATTGAAATATAGTCTCGGTGAATATTTTATTTTGTAATTTTATATTTTATAGAGGTGCAAACTCAAAGTTTACAAATGTTGAGAATTGTTGTTATATTGTTTGCAGTGTCGTGAAAAAAAAAAAGAAAAAAAAATTAAATTACCATTTTGAAGCTCGACGTGTGTGTTCACGTCCTCACCCGGAGAAAGCATTGAAACGTCAACTTCACAAAATTCCTTCTGCACCGAAATGATTTGATATACCCCCTTTTTTTTTATTAATTCTTTTTTTTTACTTCAACCTGTTCCAGAGAGGTGGTTCTCTCACATATGTACGCGGAGACAGGTGCTACTTCACAAAGTCCTTCCTTTCCACTCCCAGACCGGAGTTCAACCAACCAAACAACCAAATTACCATTTATTGAGATACTGAAGTCCAAAGATCAAATTTTCTTACCTTGACTCTAAAAATTCTTCCAATAAATACATATGATACATCAAATGAAAGCCCTAAATAGAAGACTTTCATATATGAGACATAAAGTTAAGAAAAAAACTGTTTCTTATTTAGAAATGTCAAAATCTGTCCAAAAAGAGCCAAAATATTCGTATATATATATTTTAAAATCAAATGAGATTCAGACTCAATGTTATACTTTTTCTCCCCGATAATTATGAGCACTACGCACATAAAAAGAAATCTGCACCATATGTTTGTTCCTTGACAGTTTTTAATATTTTAGTAACTACCAGTGTAATCATACCTATTCTTTTCAATCTCTATAGTATAATGCTTTCTTATCTTCAAACGCAATGTAAATCTGGTGAGTAAATAACTTTACACAAATCGACAAAATGTTTTCTCTGTTTCTTTGAAACTGTATTTGCTCTGATAGTCAATTCAAGATGTCTTACAAAACTTTTAATACAAAATCTTCGAACCGTGTATTGTTCCTTTTTTCGCGATTTGCTTTCAGATCAAAATACTTCTATAGACAGACTCAAAATCCAAAAAAAAATAATTTAAAAATCGAAGTATAGATATATACAACAAAGTGTTGAATCTGCTTTGTTTTTGGGCTTTGTAAGAGAACATGAAAAAAAAATCTCTTTTCCAGAAGAGTTTCTTTGATTCTAGAAAAGATAAAGTAAATGTTCCTGCGTTTGAACTTCTAAATGGATTTCCAGGAAATGAAAAGGAATTTTTCGATATAAATTTCCCCAAAATGGAAATAAAAATACGCGAAATACCTATGTAAAGCAGAAACTATTTGAATTGGAAGGAATTTATGTAATTGAAACAACATGGATTGGAAAATATCGGATATTCTTTACATGGTATATAAGTGTTTGTGTATTCTGTACTTTTGCCGATTTATAGTTTTGTATAGTTTTATTTAGATTTTGAAAGATTCCCGCATTAGGAGGATTGTCTTTTTATGTGTGCATTATTTCACGATATTTATTTTTCCAGGATGATTTAAAAGTCAGTAAATTGGTCATTTGTTTTTATTATTTGCATTTAGCTCTATTAACTGGAAGCGTTTTTCCGTGCATTTCTTTTATCAGTTTATAATTTATTGATTAATATTACGATGGTCAGATTTTAATAAAATTACTATTTATTATACTATGATGGATTTAGCTTCTTTTAGTATTGCTGTTGTTAATATCATCGAAGAAATTATTATACTTATAAAATGCAGGATGTTTATAATTAAGTTTCAAATTTAAAAAAGCTACACACAAATCACTGGTCAGAATGACCATCATAAACTCGAAGTAGGTGGAAACGGTACGGCATAAGAGGCATTTTCCCATTCTACTTGTATATTCAAGGGAAATTATAGTCATTCTGACGAGCAATTTTTTTTTTTTTTTTTTTTTTTTTTTAATTTTTTTTTTTTAACATTAACTTGAATTATTATCATTCCGATTCAGGAAATTATAATCATTCAATTTCAGGTCACTCTGACCAGTGGGATTTTTATGGCTTCTTGAAGAATTAGAAAGACAATGTAAATTTTTTTATTTAAGAAATAAATTATTATTTAAAGAAATTGGAATAAAATAAACTGGCCTAAAGCAACGTGAGGATGTTTGAACGTCAGCTAGCTGTTTCCATTTACTTCCTGTACGAATAACATGCCATTTCTTTTCCCAGGATTGACAAGACCCACTGGCCGGTTAATGTTCAAGGATTGACACGATATCCCATCGTGGCATGCTGGTGACAGACAGGGACAGGGACTACTGGTTCCCTTTAAGCGGCTTGCCATTAGCGGTAAGTGGATGCGACAACCAGTAGGTCTTGTTCTTGCTCCAAGTGAAGTGAAGTGATGAATGTGGCTGAGGAACAGAGACAGTTTCCTTGCTGTCTTCTAGTCTTCCCAATTTGGTTTGGTTGCAGAGTTGTACTGAAAGGGATGTGTAACTTTGTGGAATGGTTACATAATACACTTATAATTTGCTTTTAGAAAAAGAAAAAAAAAGAAGACAAGAAATGATAATTTTGTATGTTTTGTTATTGCGTTGTTCATAAATATATTTTTTGACTGAGATGACAACATTAAATACTAAATACTGTGTGACAACAGTGGTAAAAAGACTTCTCTAGCCGAATCATGTTGGTTAAAAGTTTGATTTTGTTGCAATAACGGCAGAGTTATACTAAAAGGGCTGTTTAATTTTATGGGATGGTTGTTTGATCCAAAAAAAAAAGTGATAATTTTGTAGTTTGATAATTGTGGTGTTGTGATTTTATTTTTGACTGAGATGGGAAAACTTAGTATTGAATACGCTGTGCAACGACCCGGAATATGTAGTTCCATGGCAAGTTGGCTAGTAGTCTTCAACAATAGGGATTTTTGGAATGAGGACAGAGTTTCTGAAAGCATTGTTATACATACAAATTACTATTGACTTGTTTATGTTTGTTGGAACGTATGTTTGTATATAGTTCGAGTATTATCTTTTTGTATGTTTTGTAATTGTTTAGTGTTCGGAATTTTTAACACAATTTTTCAGATGACATTAGATGGAAGATCGGGGAATAGAGTTATCTGCTGAGATCGTGTTGACTTGTATATCCCCGGTCATGGCATTAGGAAACACAATTGTCGATTTTGATTTTAATACTGTTTCTAAAAAAGAAGAAACAAAAACACTGGTGGCTTAACCCATGTATGAGAAAGTTGATACCAGGATCATGCTAGATCTGATATCAACTTTCTGCTAGAGATTTTGCGTACAATAATCTTTAAAATAAATTATTCTTTTTAATAGGACATGGTGTTTCTTTCAGGAGTATAGAACTAAAATTTATAGATAAAAAACTTTACCCACAGAAATCTCGTGCGGTACTGGATTGCCTTTACAGATTGCGAAGTGTCTGGACGATTTTCTTGCAGAAAGAACATCAATATTTATGTTACGTGGTGATGACACACCCATTGGGAACGCGTTTTCTTCATTTTGCAAAGAAAAAAGAAGTGTCACAAAATATCCAAACTGTACTAGGAAGGTTTGTTTGCCGTCTTCATGGTCAACTATTAAAAAACAGCCAATTCACTTCAATTAATTTTGCACTATAATCCAGAGGCTAAAAGAGGGAAGCTTACTATCAATCCTGGGAGCTCTACAATCACATACTTGCCAGGCATATTGTTTGTTTGGATTTGGATTTTTACTAGTGACAGTCAGCAATTACTTTCAAATCCTGAAGATGATGGATGGTACAGGATTGAAAAGGGATCATTTATGAAAATAAAAACTAACACCATAAGCAGTTACTAACGTACTAAAGTATAGTTGCAAGAAATAAGTCACAATGTATGCAAATTAATGTATGTATAGAACTATGCTCATGTATAGATTATGGTGTTTGTAAAATATCACGGAAACTTCAGAGATTAGAAATTAATGCATGTTGATTAACTTCTTGGATATGTCTTTAAGTTTATAATGCTTATTTACTTTAGTATAAACATTATCATGTGACTCTTTAATACTACGGAGGAAACGCTAAAATTATTTTTTATGTATAAAATAATACTTACTAAGTCTAATACAAAATTTCCATGAATTTCTTCACTTTTTTCAACCGCTCAAGATTCAAGGTAACTTACTTTATATAGTTATACTTTCCAAGAACATTTTTTTAATTGTCTCGTCTATAAATTTGAAAAAGAATTTGTCCTTATTCCCTTTCAAATATTTTAGGTTGGTTAAATTAAATTGTGATAGTTTATTTTATTCAACTAGCATCACAAACCAGAAAGCAAAAAAAACCAACTTAAGTATTCTGGCTGTGTGGGTAGGAGAAATCGGTAACAGCTGAAACGTTTTATTCAATTTTATCCACTTTAGCAGCAGTTAATCAAAACTGTGACAATTTAAATTACCTATTTGAGCATGCTTATGGGAGCATGTCAACAAAATTTCAGCTTCTTAACAATGAAAAAGGTAAAGAACGAAAAATCTTTTTTTTTCTCCTCCTCTGTCTTACACTTAAATAAAATTAGGTCTATATTTTCTATATACTTGTACAGTACGCAAAAAAAAAAAAAAAAAAACAGAACGATGGCTATATCTTCGGTTCTAATTATCGTAGAATCTTCCGGTTTGCACCAAAATGTTTTGCTTACGATTTTCTATATATCTAATGCAATAATTTTTTTTTTCTTGAGGGACCGTTTACTAAGTAAAAGTAACGCTATCTTCGAAAATTTCAATACGAACCCTTATTTTTTATCATTTCATTCGATTCAGAACACATCATTTACCCTATATTCCAAATTTCAATGCATTATGTTGAAAAACAAGTCACTTATGAGCGAAAATATTTCGACCATTTTTTGACCGATCTTCAGGGAGAATTTCCATAAAACGAAAGGTATTTTTAAGATTCTTCTTCACAGCGAGAGAAATAGAACGGTCAATGTGGCGCGTTTCACGAAGATTAAAAAATACAAGTATTAGTCTAAAATTGCATAGAAACTACTTGGATTTATAGTGTCATGTTTAAGATTAATACAAAAATAGCAAGTAAACGCAAAAGTAACATAATTTATTTACAACATTAAAGATGTGCATTCTTCACACGAAATAAATAAAATATCGAAAACTGTAATTGCAGAAATATAACGAATACTACTGATAATTAGAAAATTAATAAATATTAAATGTAGGCATTAGTAAACAGTATTTAGCAAAGCATGAATATTTTACAGAAATATTTCAATATAAACACAAATGTAACTAGATAGTTGAAATTATTTATAAAATGAAAAAGTCACATGTTTCAGTAACATTTTTAAAGGATAACTTATTGAAATTGCTTAAAAAATGTTGTTTTAAATAAATAGAATTTAAGAAAGCAAATTAAAAAAAAAAAAAAATTGATAGTTTACAGAAAAAATAATTAATAATTTAAAAAACTAATTAATAATTTAAAAAACTAAAAAACACTCCTTAATAGAAAATCAAACTAAAAAGTAGAAAATAATCAATAGATTAAAAAACTAAGAAACACGCTTTAATAGAAAAGATAACTAAAAAGTAGAAGATAATTTTAAATAAGTTTGAAATAAGAATAGAGTGATTAACAAGAAATATTTATTTTATCGTACAAAAGCGTGGGGTGCTTTTTAAGATATTTTCATAATGGCTCTACTTTTACCAATATCTGTCATTAAATATTTACAAAAATTGACATCAAGCACTCCACGCTTTTTTACGATAAAATAAATATTTCTTGTTAATCACTATTATTATTTCAAACTTATTTAAAATTATCTTCTACTCTTTAGTTCACTTTCCTATTAAAGCGTGTTTCTTTTTACTATCGGTTACTATCGTTTTTAAACTATCGGTTATACGATAATTGAACGTTATGCGATTTTCCACACCTCTAGTTTACCTTGAATTAATCTTTGATAGTTTTCAAAAGTCGTCTACTATACGGTCCTTTAAAGTGAGCGTTTTTTACATTTTCTCTAAAAAAATCGAGAACTAATTGTCAAAATGGAAAGAAAAAAATTATGGGTGGGTTTTAGACCATGGTAAATCTAATGAAAGCAAAAAAAATATATGTTTCTATTCAACATTTTTTTTTAATTGCTTTATTAATTAATAATTAATTATTAAAAAAGAAATTGATTCAAAATCTGATTGCTATTTATGTTTGGCCATTTACAAACTACCTTTTGAAAAAAAAATTACTGAAATATATTAATTATTTAAGTATTTATGGCCAAAAAACCAACTTTTTTATTTAACATTAATTTATCATTTTCTTTTTATCATTTAAATTACAAACCATTCATTAGAAAATTACGAATTTTTGTATTTCGCATTCTTTTTTAATGCTGAATCCAAATATGGAATAATATTATGAGGTTGCTATTGAACTTTTTAAAGTTTGGTTCTGTTTTAATATGTAGATGACCCCTCATGATAAAAAAAACTACATACAATTATTAAAAACCTTTCACGATTTACAACGGTACCTTTTGTTTGTTATTTCAACAATTAGAACAAAAGATATAGCCATCGTTCTGTTTTTTTTTGGGGGGGGGGGGTACTGTACCAATTTTCAGATTACTGGTGATATTTGAAACTTAAAATTGTAGCATATTCCATATTTGGAACGATTCGCACTTTTACGATCCTTTGGTTTTGATTAATCAAAATCATATTAGTTTAGTGTTACTCTATAACAGGGTTGGCATGGTTAAACCAAATGGTCTTATTACTCAAAAAAAAAATATATATATATTTTTAAGAATAATTTAAATTTGGGTTATTATTTGTTTATTTATAATTAGATTTTTTATAAGGTATCAACAATAAGTTTTTATACTAATCTAATTAATTTATTAATGTTTCATAATTATTCAAAATAATTAGTTAAAAACAAATCATAGGCTGCAATTTAAATTCGTTTCTGAAGTAGAGGTTTTGTGCTTTAATAACTTATTTCTAAATCTTAAAAATATCATTTTGTACAGCTTATCACCATTACTGAGAAATCTAAGAGCAATATTCCATTTAGATTCAGTAAGCAATTACTATTGAATTATATTGTATGCATTGAATTTTTAAAAAAAATGTATCTCTAAATATAATACTAAAATTTAATATGATTTGAATGTCCACATAAGAAGCAATTTTTTATTTAATCAGTTTAAATTATTTTCAGAAAAAATATTATTTGTTATTTGAATATTAATTACTCTAGCTAATGTCAAATTTTATTTATAAATATGTATACATGTAATTAGAAAAGGATTAAAAAAAAAAAATCCAATCCTGCTCTATAATGTCCTTGGGTATATTAGTACAAATTTTGGGAAATCTGGCTTTATGGGAAGTATGATACTGGGATATTTTATATTTAGAACGTTTTTTCACCTTTTCCCGATTTCTTAACTTTCTAAATGGAACCATGCGAATATTTTTACTATTCCTAGCATACTAGCTGAGCGGAATTGGTGGGATATTTCAAAAATAAATACGTTTTGCTCAATAAACCTTAAATTTTTTTTTAAAGAAATTGGAATCCTATTTTTATATATTACTATTCCCTATAGTATAACAAGAATATATTTTAATGTTGCTTTTGATAAAAATTACTCATGAAATTGCCCAAAAGCTCGCATAACATAGTAACCTTATACGTTGCTACCGTTCAGTAGTTCCTTACCGCATAATTAAATGAAAGAATGCGGCTGATTATCATATTCGGTACTCTTTCGGTTTTCTTAATTTTTTTTTTTTAGAAATAATTTATTAGCTAATCATTGCTGAATATAATCTTTGGTGAGATGAATAATTATATTTCCATTGTGTAATTTTAATGCCAAGAGTTCTATACTTTATTTCCGCCGCCTAACAATTTATAATCGCGTGCAACGTAAGACAGTTATGTAGATTAGAGTTAAAGGAAAAATAAGTTTATTGCGTTCTAATTGCATCCTTTACAGTTCTGAATTTTGAAGATTTAAAGAAAAATTGGAACATTTATAAGCTTCTTATCAACTAAAGCTTAGGCAGTAGGTATCATTACAAAGCAATGTATTTATATAATTGCATTTTCTGTTACATACGTCTTATCATATGATACATATAATGTTTTTAGAACACAATTAAATACCGTCCACAGAGAAAATTTTTCGGGATAAGCTTTACATTTATTAATGAAAATTACACATTAAGAGCAGCTCTTCCCAAGGTGTGTTGCGATGATAGATAACTCGATTTCGAGTATTTTGTAAAAAATGTATTATGTTTTTCACTTTCCTTACTTATGTTACCTAAAGAAAATCATATTTATATAATTTAATAAGTGGTAGAGAAATAAGATTTTCTGTTCGAATTGAAAGAATATTTTATTTCTGTAGTCTTATCCACTTAGGTGTGTATAATTGAAACTTAATTTTTAATCCACAAGTAATACTCTCGTATGTTATGGAGTTATATTGCAATTAAAATTATTCTTTTCCAATTAAATTTTATTAAATCGATAGATGTTTGGGTTCATTTAAAAATGTGTATACTCTTCATAAATTATGAATTTAAAAAAATGTAAAAATTCTTTTTCTTTATCAAAGAATAAAATTTACCACACAGAGTAATTCACCATTTTTTTAAAAAAAAGAATGAAAAATGTAGCATATTTTCAAACCATTATTGAGTTTTAAAATAATACTATATAAAGTGTTAAAACATTTAATATTTTATGAAGAGTTACAAAATTGAACTCTTCATTTCAAACGCTGTTTTCAAAACAACTTGTGTCAATTGTATCATTTATTAAAATCTACGTGTTTTATTTTGAAATTACTTTTGTTGCATACTTAACAGACACATAAGGTAAAGAAATATATACTTCAATATTTATCACAACTGTTTTTATTCAATTAAAACATTAGATATAATTAAGTAGTCCACAGTTTGTAAAATATTTTAGTCTTATCAATGTAATAATAAAATTTTAATAACCAATCGTTACTAATTCAATTATAAGATCCTTATATCGTAAATAAATCTGTAGTTTTGCATGAGGCTATTACTACGTCATCGCAGATAGTTCCCAGTGGGGTATAAGGAAGTAAAAAAGAAAAAGAACATTTAAATGGGTAAAGGATGAGCAGGTCATCTTATTTAAGTAGCGTGTAAGTGAATCTTATTAAAGGAATCGGGTGTACTTATAAATGTCAAAATATATTTTTAAATGCAGATACATTTTAATCACAAAATCTCCAAGTTTTTAGAAAACTTAAAAATATTATTTTAAATTAATTCATCTTATTGTTGTTTAGAAATATGACAGACTTTATATTTATACTAACATATTATTTATAACTTAGTGGTAATTATAAAAACTAAATAATAAAGAAATAAAGACAGTACACAGTTGATACTACTGAATGTGTTTAATATTGCTAAGTGCTACAGGTGACAATAAACTGATCCGGAACGGACATGTATATATATATATATATTTATATATAATATATATATATAACAACACTTCTGTCGCATACTTAGCAATGAAAACGGGTGTTATCCGTCAATGATGATTTCACACAAAAAAAAAATTCTTTTTTTCATTTTCTGTTTTCCACTTTATTTATGTAGGTTGAGTGAAGACCGTTTCTTTGTGCATGTTAGCGGCTTTATATTGATCTAAGTCCTTGTTGTAGCGACCAATGAGTTGGCTTTGAAGTCGGACAAGACGGATGATGAAAAAATAATAACAAAGACAACAAAATAATATTTATATATCCTCAATTTCTCACACAACACACACATTCTCGCTGGTGAAATACGCATTCACACGACCGCCATGTTTGGTCAGCTAATACGGCCATTGTTGGTCACAGTGAGTGAATAATGCCCGCTGGTTTAAACACTGACATTTTACTATGACGATATATTGCAAATATATTGAGTGTAAGTACACACCTGAGTTTCCCGCTATATACATTTTATAATGATAAAGAGAATTATGTATTTACATAAATACACAAGTCCAGTTCGGAGTTGGCGCTTTAAAAGACATGATGGCTGCATTAAATGTCCCCAACTTCGTGCATGTTTGACCGAAACTTGTAGATTTATGATCAAACTTTTTACTTTTAAATTTTCTAATAAATAATTTCCAAGTTATTAAACTTAAATAACACACTCATTAATTAAAAAATTTAAACGTTTTTGTCAGTTTTGAAGGTTTAATTTTATTTAACTTATAATGAAAGACAATAAAATTTTACTTCTAGAATGATTTCAGTTGTATGATTATTGACATTTATATGTATGGTCTTTCACTTTTAAAGTTTAGATTTATATTTCCAAGTCTCAGATTTGTCTTATAAACATCTATTTACGAAATAGAGTCAGAATAATAATTATTTATTGAGGTGAACGGTGTTTGTTATTTCTCAAAAGTAAGTTTGTTTAACACAAAGTAAATGTTTTTGATAAAAAAAACCACAGCTTAAAATGGAGGAATGTTTGTTTTGATTCAAAAGGAATGAAAAAGTAACGAAACTATCATTGCACAGATAAGACTAAATTTACTTAGTATATCGTCATAGTAAAATGAATCTTTAGTTTGTGTATCGTCAACTGAGAACCAGAACTAGGTAAAGCAACTCTTAATTTCAAATCATTAATGCTGAGATCAAGGAAATTTCAAAACTAGATAACTCGTCTATCCTTTAACTGTTGAACGAGTAACATGCTATTCTTCTTGAGGAAAACTAATACGATTAAATTAAGAACTACTGGAATTAAATTATTACTTGGAAAATTAAAAACATTACATTTAAATTTCCCAAATTTTTTCTTTGAGAATTTTTTTTTTTAATAAAACTATTACAATTAAATTGAAAATTAGTGGAATTAAATTTTTAATTGAAAGTACTAAAATAACCTTAAAATTTTATTTGGTAAGTTAAAAAAAATAATTAATACGATTATATATAAATAATCAACAAATAATGAATTAAATAATTTTGTTATTCATAATAAATAAGTAAAAAACCTACCAATTAATTATTAACGTCCCTCTTCGTGAATAAAAAATTGTGCAGATGGATAGACATTAAATGCATTATAATTTGAAACTAGAATAAAAATCACAGCGTTCTTGCTCTCAAGTGACAATACTAGACATAAAAGTAACAAATCATTCACAATGATATTATTAAAGCAGTGTAATATTCTTTATACCACATTCTGTTGCGGATATGAAAAAGTGAAAATCTGAACCTACAATTCTCATACATTTTATAACTGTACAATTTCAAAAAATATAAACGTTATATACATAGTTTCGCACAAAAAATCTTTAGTAGCACTCAAGTTTCACAAATATATGCACATGTACATTAACTCTACAGTTGAACAACCCGATTTACGTTCGGAATAATAATAATAAAAAAAGGGTTATCAGGGTTCTAGGAAAGTATTAAGCTATCGAGATGAATTAAAATAGCGATTTTCTTAGTACATCTGGAAGTATTCCAAGGGGTCTGTAAGCTTAAAATAAACCTCTTAATAGAGTATTCCATAAAAGAAGAAATAAGAGGGAAGATTTAAGAGCTTGTTTAATGATCTTGCTATGGCTTTACATAATCTCCAATACAAAAATAGGGTTGTTCAATTATGCTGAGTTTCTTACGTTCTTTAACATTTTCGGTAAAGCTTAATTGAGCTTTGAGACGTTTATTTTAAAAACGAAAATATAACAATTAAAAATAATACGTGTATCTTTGATTTAAATTTGCTTTTTTGAAAATAAAGTGGTGAATCCATAAAGGTCATTTTATATTGATCATTTAAAAAATAAAACTTATTAAAATATATTTTGAATTATTGTTATCTTATTTGGCAACAATTAATATTGAACAAAATTTTTCTGAGGAATGTTTAATTAAGAATAAATTTGAACGAAGCTATGATGGGTATTTTATTAACTTAATTTTATTACTACAAATTAAAATTGGAGTGTGCACAAATATTATTAAGAAATAGAAGAAAAAACAGAAATGTTAAAACTCAAAAATATACTAAAATTCTATAAATCTTTAAAATTTACAAACGAGAAATATAACTAATAGTCATTTCAGACATAATTTTTTTAGAACAACGTAAATGTATTTATATTTTTAAATTTATTTCAAGTATCTTCAGATAAATATTATTATAAAGAATAGACGCAATGCAAATTTTATCAAATTTGTAAATACTTTTATATAACACGAAAAACTAACAAAATGAATTTATAAATTCAACTTTTATTTAAAACAACGCCAATTTTTTTTTAGAAAATATACGTCTATTTTTTTTTAGATAAAATAGAAAAAAAAAAAATAATAAGAAAATAGACGTCTCATCGCAAAGATCCAACTCGATACGTGCATATAAGCACTTTGTGAATTTACGAGAATCACAAAAACTCGAATTCTAAAAAAACTCGACTTTTGATAGACAAAATTCGAGTTTTTTAATCGAATTTTTTTCCCCCTCGTTTCAAGATCTTAACTTAGAAGGCACTACTTACTGCATCTAAGCCAGAAAATATACAAACTTCTTACCCCGACAATATCAAAAATAAAAAAGGCAAGAAAATTAAGACCACTTGTTCATACATTGTTGCACGTATCACAAATGAGATGTTTTGTGCAGATTCGTCGTAAAATTTAAATTAAAAAGTCATTCAATCTTGTACAGAAATATGTTTTTCTTATTTTTCAAATATATACCTTAATATTTTTTAAACTTTAGAGAATATATATACCTTGATATCTTTTTCGTAAGATGTATAAATTCGTTGAATATTAGAATGGCAATAGTCATGACAGATTCTGTCAAAAAATTGAGATATTTTTATATTGTAAAGTTTTTTTTTTTTTTAAATAAACAAAATTATTTCCACTTACATTATATTTTAGATTTAATTTAAAATGAAAATAAATTAAGCAATTGCAAAATAATATTTAAACTATGAAATGTTTGATAAATTTATTTTACATTTTTTTTTATATAAATAACTACTTTAAAATTGGAATTGTTTATTTTGTTAAAATTACAATTGAATGATGTTATAATTTTAATATAAGCGTAATAGTTCATGACAAATGCCATTCTATGAATTCTAATATAAAGCATATTGATTTATATAAATAGTTAGATTCAAAAGTCAAGAAATGTTTCTAAAATTATCAAGTTTTCATAAATATATCTTTAACATCCGAATTTTGATGATAATGGTATCTTACTATTAATAATATGGGTAATATTTATGGCAAATTTGTAAGTACCAATGAAAGACGTTTAGCATATTTTTAAAAATTATAAACTACTAATAATAAAAAGTATGTACAAAATGAAATTAGTAATTAAAAACCTGTTTGTAATTAGTAATTAAAAACTTGTTTGTAATTAGTAATTCAAACTTGTTTACAATTAGTAATTCAAAACTTGTTTGTAATAGGGATCCAATGCATTACATGTTCGTGTAAGTCGAAAACAATAACCATCTTGGCAAAAACTTTTTTTAGTACTTCAATTTAACTTGCTATTTACATTGTAAAATTTTAGCACAATCAAACAATTTTTAAACAAGCACGAATAAAATAAGCACTACGTTTATCTCATTTTCCAAGCACCGTTTGGTTGAAACGAATTTTTTTAAATTTGTTTTATTAATTTGGATATTAAGTACATTGTGAAAATCTTGTTTTTAGATTTTCCTATTCTTTTCAATATCGTCGAAATACAATGCACGAACTAAACATTTCATACAAAAGCTCTTATAACCACAAATAAGGTCTTTATCAATAATAATAATTACATTAGAAATTTCTTGGTCACCAAAATACGGGCCAATTGCACATGTTTGAAGGCATCCATAAACGAAGACCCTCGCGTCAAAATACGATTGAATTTTCTGAGTTTTCAGTGACCACCGCATTAGCTGACCAACGGAAGAAAACAACATCACAACAATAAAATATAAAACATTCACGCATTCATCAGAGTTCCGTTTAAAAATAAAAACGTCGGATCTCACACACACGCTTAACATCATGAGGACAGAAGACACACAGACGCATTTTCGCAGCGCGCGCATTTTATAACACTTAATACAAGGGCGAGTCCACACTACACGACAAGAGCGTGAGATGCTCGGCGAACACTTCAAAAATATGCCATTTAACTTCTGCCATAAAATAGAGAAACATAAAATTAAAGCTTTTCGCAATGATCAAGAAAACTGTTCACCACTAGGCTGGAAAAATGTATATCCAGACAAGCTTGGGTGCAAGATTTTCTGCTGAACTTTAAAAAAATGATTTTTTTTTTTGTGGGAATTTATTTCCAACATGTAGGTTTTAAAAATGAGATCTCTAAAAAATAATTTTAAAAAATGTATACAAGAAATAATAATTAAAAATCGTATGATCGCATTGCAATGTTTAATTTAAACATTTTCTAAAAAGTTTTTATTAAAAAAAAAATCAATTAAAATAATTTGAAAGGAATTTTGAAAAGTTAGTATTAAAATAACTAATGTCGTTATTAAAGAAATAAGTATTACTATTTAATGATTTTATCATAATAATATAAATTTAAAGTAGATGAAGTTTGAAGATTTTGCATTATAAAAATCTAGTATCCTTATAAAACAAAAATTTACGCTTTATCAATTTAATACTTGGAATTATTTCAATGTAAATTAAAAAAAAAAAAAAAAAAAAAGAGAGATGAAGTTTGAAAATTTATATAAAAAATTTAACATTCTTATTTAACAAAACCTTATGTATTAACAATTTAATGTTGGGACAATAGTAATGCTTAGTTAAAATCGCTAACTAAAATAATTATTTTTCAACAAATATTTATTTTTACATTAATTTTTGTCGAGTAAATCGTCGTGTAGTTATGAACAGTATTATTGAATGATATATTTTCGGGCAGTGTTCGCATTGCGTTTCGTGCTCTGATCGCGCGGTATTGACGAGAGTTGGCTTTCTTTGAGAAAGAAGCGGAGTAAAATAGTCCCCTCGAACGCCGTCATTGGCGAGAGTTCACAAGGACGAGAGAATTCAGAGAGACACATTTTTGTGGATGAAGAAGGCAGAAAAAGACGACGACGGCCGTCTATCGCTTTGTCCTCACAGAAGACGCACCCTGTTAATCTGAAAGGAAAAATACAGAGTTAGTGATTTCATATTTACTGTATTAGAAGAATGAAATATATAAAGTGGGAAGTGATAAAAATTAAAAAACCATTAAATTATTGGAAATTTTATATTTTTCCAGAGATTTTTAATTTAAAAAAATCTTTTAAATAAAAATTATTTTTAATTTGAATTCTAAATTGAAAACATAAAAAACAATTTAAGGTGTTTTTTAAAAATAAATCACAAAGATGCAATTATAATAAAACATTTAAAAAAATATTTTTATTTTAAATAAAACACAAAGATAAATTAATAAATTGCATTAAAAACTAGGCTTAGGTCTTAGAATTTTAAACACTTAAATAATAATTAAAAAAAAAAAAAACAAAAAAAAAACACACATTTTAAAATTTTGAAAAAGTTGATAATTTTTATAAAAGAATTTCATTAACAAAGATGAAGAATTCATAATTGTTTGTGCAAATATTAGACAAATTCAAGCGTTTGTAACATACAGTTTTTAAGTTTTATATTTACTGTCAAAAAGAAAAAAGATTTTAAATTGTTACAGTAATTGTCACTGAAAGACAATATCTACACATATTTTATTGCGGAACATTAGGTTACCAAACATGAGAAATTTGACCTCATTTTATAACTGAAAGCCTACTCTGTTAAAGTTTGGCGACATAGAACAAAAAATCATGCCAATTTGTAGTTGTTGCCAACTTGAAAACACATATAACTAGAAAACTTGTCAGCGGATATTTAACTTTTAATCCAATATCTCTATTTGCAGCCACGAGTGAACTCCCCACACCTGACTTCCAGTAGCTTAGACTAGAAATTCTGATTAAATTTTAGTTTGGGAACTCATCTCAACGAAAACTTTCAATTGACATATCAACCTTTCATTGACGGGCGTAAAGCAGTACATTTAAATTTCACATAAAAAATAAATAAATAAAGAGATTGCAAAATAAAATCAGAACAAAACTTTGAAAATTCAACTCAGCCAAAATTGTTATTTCCAAATAAAAAGCAATATTTGAAATCTTTTAAAAGGAAATGGCGCGGTCACTTTCTTGGACAATGCATGTTCCATTAGGTCGGTGGAACTTTTTACACAAAAGCCCACATAAAATTCCCCCGTTTTGAAATATAAAAATCCTTAGACTTTTTATGTATAAAAATAGAAATCCAGTTTTTGGATTTGAGCCGCATCATTGAATACAACTCGTAAATAAATATATGATTCACACTTCTTTGTTAACGACTCATTGCTGTGCAAGGAGTTTTCTATAGGATGGTCCATTTAGTACGTTGACTTGACGTGTATACCGCAGTGCGACATAATAAAGATTAAAGATATCGGATTTCGTACTTTAGTGGATGGACAACACCCTTAAATAATACTATAAGAAATAGTGGTGTTTTTCAATAGAGAAGATTAAAATTTATTTTAGAAAAAGTGCATTTAAAATTTTGATTGTATTTTAAAGCATCAAGATGTATTCACAAAGAAGACAATCAGATGTCTTATTCCTATAATAATGTTAAATGTAATTTTCATATGAATATCTTTTTATTAGTATTTCATTTCTTTCTACATTAAAACAATAACTGTAAAAAAAAAAAAAAAAAAAACATTTTTGTAACAATTCAATTGAATAATTTCCAAACAAGACACTGATTTGCTTTTCCCAGGACAGTTATATAAACAAAATATATAATTGTTGGACATTTGTGTGATTAGGGAAAAACGATCCCTATCGATATAACTATGCTATCGATACTTTTTATTCATTACTAAGTATTTTGATATCGATACCATATAATAGATACAAGTACTAGTATCGTATCGAAAACAAAGTTCCGGGTATCAAAAAAAACTGAAACGAGTTTTTTTTTTTTTTTTTTTTTTTTTAATAACTATAATTAACAACAAAGTTTCATTGACTAATAATTCTTGTATTTCATTATGTTCACTCACTTGTGTATATTTGCATACTGTTGAATTTCTTTTTGATTTTTCTTTTTATGTAAATGTTGATGGATTTATTGGAAATTGTATTTTTTTTTAAAAATCTCTTATAGTTTAATGCGTTTCTAGTTAAGGCGACATTTACTCGTACGAGTAAAATGATACTACTAAATATCGGATTTTATTCTCTTTGGTACTACACACGTATTGATTCTTTCATTGCAGGATTGTAATGTGTATTAAGTAATGCTACTTTCATATGATATCGTTCATTCTTATCTGTGTTTCCAGGATCGGAATATAAGCTCCAACTGAAACTAATGGTCAGTTGCTTGTCCCAAAGCATCTACAATCTTCATCGTACTTCTACATATGACTTTCTGCCGATTGGCAATATTTAAATTATACAATCAGAAATGACTGAATATATGTAAAAAACAGCAACAGGACATACAGTCAAAGTGACAATTTTGTTTCTAGGTCAGTGGTCGGCGACTCAGTCAAAGGAACTACAGCTCAACAGCACAACGATTTGAGAGCCAAATTTATTCACCAAGTACATTTGTTTATGAATTAGAGCTACGTGAACACTACTGACGCCAGGTACGTAGTCAAAATCGATTCGTAGAAAAGCCGCACTCAAGGGGCTTTAGGGCCACAGGCGGCCAGCGAGCCGTGGTTTGCCGACCATTGTTCCAAGATATCACTTAACTAACAGATGGACAGATAGGAATCCTATGACTATTACCTACCCTTCCTATTTACATTCTGATTAGAGGTCGGAAATATCGATACTATATCGTTGCATATAAAAAAATATCAATAAATGATTTTTTTTTTTTTTTTTTTAATTTTAATTTTGCCAGAAACAAAGTTTTTCGGGGCAAATTTCTACTTTTCATGATTGCTTTTTTGTAAGGTGACTACTTTTTCAACTGAAAAGGATCTATTACAAAAAAAAAAAAGAAGGAAAAAAAAAATTATATTTTCGCCTAATTGGGTACAGTGATTTTAAGAGAAATTTAGATAATTTTCAATAGCTTTTAAGTGTATGGAAAATATTGAATATTGTTGCCATTTTAACTGTCTCTCAGCCAAGTTCGAACTTTAGTTTTGAAGTTTTTGAAGAGAGAATAAAGAAAATCGAAAAAACACATGAAACTACAAAACAATCATCAAAAAACTAAAAAAGTTTGAAAATATCAATATATCGGTGACTTTATCGATATTTTTAATATCGATATTATATTAGAAATATCGATAAAAATATCGTCGTATTGATATATCGCCGATCTCTAATTCTGATACCAAGCTACTAACTACTCGTACCAGAACAGTATACACTCGCAATGAATGCTTTATACAAAAATACAGTAATGTGAGTACATAAAAAAATGCAGGTGGAAAATAAGTATAAAGACATAGAGTAGTGGAATTGCTTATGAAATACAATTGGATTATTGCTGTGAGCAGCAATTAAAAATGGTAAGAAAAACAAAGTTCTGCTAGTAACAATGTTTTGGTAACAAGTAATAGTAAATATTAGGGTTGCGGTGAAACCTTTCGTACCAGATGCATTTACCTTAGCTTATTGTCATTGGGGAAGATATCTTAGTTTGTAATTAGTGGCACTTTTTTTTTTTTTTTAAATAAAAATTAGTCTCTTTTAGAAAAGGGCTTTTTCTTTTTTAAATCCTTCGCAAGGATTTCATTTTCGCCAGATGTTCATTAATATTGGGATCTCAGGGTATCACGCATATCCTCTAGAGAACTGAGCTTCCAAGGATAGTTTTTTTCTTCTTTTTTTTTTCAGAATTTTTTTTGTGTGCTTTACTCTTTTTGGGGGATCAAACACCATAAAAATAATTGAACTTAAAAAAAAATTATTGTGCAAAAAATTTACGTAATGTCCATTTAAATGGACGATAGGTCTATGTACAACACGAAATTCAAATCTATTTGAATGATTTTTTAAATTGGCATATCACATAAAAATCACATTTGAGACCAGTTTTAATTATTATTACTGGATGAATCACAAAAAGAAGGAACTTAGAATAATTAATTATAGTAAGAATAGACTAGAAACCGTATTTAGTTCAAAAGATGAAAAATTTATAAACGAAGCAGTAGAATAATGTAAATACTGATAAAGCAGTGTTGCCACTGTTCACTAGGTCTAAAATAATGCATGGAATAAGGATAAAAGTTCATACTATTTGAGTCTAAATAGAGGAAATTCAAAAATATGTCCATTTTAGTTGCCCAACCGTTTCTCTCAAGATACTATGGTAGGATGACCTTACTATGTGAAACAGACGATTCAATCTAATTCAAATGATATCCTAAAGCTAAATTTTTCTAAATTTAATTATAAGTGGTGATTAAGTAAAACCCTAATTAAAAATTTATAATTTAAACTGCATTTTGGTATCATTGAGTATACAGTTTACATCCAACTACAATCATCCAAATCTTTTAAATCCACGAAATAATTTCAGAAACACGTTTTCAAAGCCTTTCATCGGATGATCGCGCTATGAGCACGTGAGAAAAATAGGAGCAATGCCCTTTTTCATGCGGTAAAAAGGTCACTAAATCAAAATGGACAGGTATCTTGACTGATGACTGTTTCTTTCTTTGACATACTGAACACGCGATTTGATCCAAGGCATGATCCACCGTGACATCTTCCTTACATCGCTAATGGACCATTGATGGTTTATACTGCCTGTATAGTTCTTTCTTAACCAGAAAAGAATGGTAAATATAGCCTCTACATCTCGGATATGATCATATGAATGCAGTCATTTTTCTCATGAAGTTTCATGTCATGTTGGATTAGCTTAATTTAATTGCAGATATAGTAAGTCTGAACTAGAGATTCAATGTTTAAAGAAAAAAATGTGTTTTGAATTAGAAACAACATTTCAAATTAAAAACATTAAAAAAGAAATTTACCCTAAGAACACTTCAAGATAAGATTCATTTTTCAGGTAGGTTTTACCTTTTACACTATGTAAGCTCATTGACCAAGATTTTTCAATATCTTTATAAAATATAGAATGAAGAATATATCTACGAATATGTTTTGTTCTGTAAAAGTTAAGTTACACTGAGACATGTATTGTTTAATCTCTTAGTCCACTTTGGGGATAAACACATGTTAAATGATGAACTTTGCTACATTAATCTTGAATTGAAGATGTTAGACGAAAAACGTGTCAGTGTAATACTTTAAAAATTTAACTCTATTTGACCCTTTATATTACATTTTATACAGAATATTTTCAGTTAACTTTGTATAGCGTAATAACGACCTACATGTGATAAACACCTTTTATGCGAGTCTTAATTCTTAGAAATTCACTAATAGTACGGTTAAATTGCCTAATTGAGTGTTTTAAAATACACAGTTAAAATCTTTCAAGCATCAGTAAATATTAAAAATAAAATTATTAAAAAATTATCCGACTTTAAATAGAAATTATTCACTCAAGACAATTTAAAAAAAAAATATATAAAAAAATTGTAATTTAATCAATCAAATTCAGAATTGTAATTTAATCAGAATTTTCACTCAAATAATAGCACACTAATTACCTACAGAGAAGTAAAGTTGTAAATAGAGCTAAAATTTTTTTTTTTTCATAGAACATTATTTTGAAAGTACTTTCAAATATACAATTATAAGAGTCTTCTGGTCCTTAGTAGCTGTTAACATACCTTTTTATTTGATTGAGACTAAAGTTATTTCGGTCGTAAGAAGTTTTGCTATGACAAATTATATCCTCAATTTAAAAACTTGTGGTGGTGATGTTTAACCGACTTTCTCAAAAGAGAGCATTGATTAAAAAGTATTTTAATTATTGTTAAAACACTGTTCTAAATTAAAGCTAGCAAGTTCGATAACACAGTAAAATAATAAGTATTTATTTTATAAATTTTTCAAATACACACAAGTTCCTTAACAATGTTACTGAATTTGAAAACGAGTTCAACAATAATTCATAACATTGTCATTCAATATGAAACTGATACAACTAGGCGGCAGTTAAATTTCTGTTTGAACCTTATACTTCATCTTTTTGGAAGGATTATAAAAAAATTAGGCCTCACAATACCCCTGGTTCCCTCTAGTGTCGATAATCCACGGCGTGAAAAAAAAAAAAGCGACAAAAACCACGTTGTGCAAGTTCACGGACTAGTGCCCATGCCAAATCGATGAGTTCTAGCTAGTTCGTGAAAGGACTCTTTTTAATACGCCACGCAGAGAAATGATTCAATCTGTAGAGAGTAGAATAGCGTGTCATGCCTTGCAGTCACGCGAAGTCGCCATTTTGCCACACCAGATGGAGCTTGGTAAGTCTAATCTTGGATGTTGCCAATCCAATAGCTGCTAATATCGCATACCTGCATCCGCTGATGAATTGGCCGGTTAATGTTTTATCCCCTATCCAACAGATGTTTTAGCGATGTTTAATTGGAGTTGGAGTTTGGGTGTTTTAGAGCGGCTAATTATAGCTTCGCGGTTTGGTGGAAAATATTTAGCAGGGATTAATTGGTATTTGCTATTGTCCGTATGTCACTGCGTGTAAGCGTAGTTTTTATGTCTGTTAAAAAAAAAAAAAAAAAGGAATGAATTCATATGACGATTTAAAAGTGAATTGATTATTTGAAATACATTTAATTTTACACATTTGAGAGTGTAATCAAATTAGCTAAGGCACACTTTGGAGACTGGTATGCATCCAAATAATGCTTAGTACATACGATGGTAGTAAAAGTGACTTGTTTGTGACTACTTCACAACGCGATTCGATAACTTTGGGACTGGGATGTTTTCGGTGGTCGGAGCGAAACCACTGCAATCATATTTTAGGGTCAACAAATAAAATTACTCATTCAATCAAGAATTTTAATAAATATTTCATATTTCTTTTTCGACTCAAAATAAATGAAAGTTGGTTTAGTTCCAAAAATTTCAAGAACAATCCACAAGAAAAAGAATTAGTCCAATTTGACTGGCACACAATTCAATGAAGGAAACACAACAAAAATTCCAACACAATAACAATAACTAGTATCTCAATGAATCAAAACATATACACAATATTGAAACAATAAAAATATACCAAAAAGGAACAAATAATTTTTAATCTAGAAAAACGAAAATAATTTAGAATTTCAAACACCAAATACTTTTAAACTGAATAAAAAGCAATATATATAGACAAATATTAGACTATAACAGATAAAATAATTTTTTGGCACATAGAAATTTTTTCCTGGTTCGCGTATGTCGTATTATTTGTATTGAAACAAATTTATGCTAAAATGTTTGGATACAATTTCGAAGCAAAAAAAGCTCTGCGCTATTTTTATAGAGCTCTAGAATAAGATATATTTCTTCAAGTAAAAAGAAAGTTGGGTAATTTAATAAGTCCAAGGAGAAAGTTAGAAATACAGTTTAAATGTAAAAGCTGTATGCGTGTTTGTATACTGCTGTCATTAGTTAAAAGGCTCGAAATCCAAAAAAATATAAATGCATATTTTTACACTTTCTGAATAATCTTTAGAAAATAATCTCTTTATTTAATTGAATGGCTTAAGTACTTACGTCAAACAAGCTTATATACAACAAAATATACATTTTAAATTTTTTAGATTAAGAGCTTTTTAACTGTGATGGCAGCATAGGGATTGATTCCATATTAAAATCAAACAAGTTATATATTCTGTTCAGATATGTGAAATAAACGTGGAAAAAGCAGCGTTATTTTCATCACAAAAGTTACTGAACAGACTTTTTCGCAACCAGTTACATCAACCTTGAAACGACCAATCAACCTAATTTTCAACTAGGGATCAATGCGAACATATCTAATTTGCAATTATGCATCAAAGTGAACATTTCTAATTTTCAATTAGGTATCATGGCAAATATTTCGAATTTGCAAATTTGGGATCAAGTCAAACATTTCAAACTTTCCATTAGGCATCAAGACGAACATTTATAATTTTTAATAAGGTAATCTTTTATAGTTTTAATTTGGCATCAAGGTATAATAAAGCCAGACGATCTCGTACGGCATTCCTAATTAAGGTTCTTCCAGGTTCGTAAAAAAGTTTGCCCAAATTATAAATTAGAAGAAGAAAATCAGTACTTTGTTCTATATCAACTGCCAAAGGGAATTTCCTCCCAATTTTTTAAATT
Source organism: Linyphia triangularis (assembly GCA_963978545.1). Taxonomy (NCBI): domain Eukaryota; kingdom Metazoa; phylum Arthropoda; class Arachnida; order Araneae; family Linyphiidae; genus Linyphia; species Linyphia triangularis. The sequence continues at coordinate 37,982,541 of OZ021730.1, forward strand.
TCCAGAAGTCGCATATTTAACTCCATGTCTGTTTCTTAAATTTATTCAATCATGTGAATTTACTAAATTAAGTATCATTACTTAAAAAAATTAATACGCAATAAGATTTCAACATCACAAAGCATGATAATCAACTGAAAAAGTTACCGTTGCCAGTTTCAGTTTCTTAAAAGATTGCTGACGCCAGACGATCTTATACGGTCGGAAACACTCCAAACTAAAGACCTTACAGGTTCGTAAAATCTTTGGTACAAACGATAAATTAGAAGAGGAAAATCAGTACTTCGTTCTATATATTGGAAGAGTGGGGCCCTGAAAACTGGTCCCTGCCGAACGATTTTTATTATACCAACTTTTCCTCTTCTGTTGAGACGATGGACATAAAATCCCCATGTTTCGCCTGCACTAATAGTTCGAAATTGCTTAAGACTCCTTTCGTGTTTGTTTAAGATTGTATCAAGGCGAAATATCGTCTGTAAAAAAAAAGTTAGTGCTTTTTTTCTTCCTTTTCTAGCAAGCAGTAAATAAAGAGTAATTTTCATTGCAAGGAGTAGAATTTATATGTGATAACAATCAAGGAGGTTGTAGAAAGGGGATGGAGGGAATTGGAATATCAAATGATAGTCATCAGCTGTTGCCAAAAGAAAAGAAAGAAAGAAAAGAAGTAATTTACTTGACTGCGAAAATCTGGAAAAATAATGTTAAGTTTCATCATTTTAATATTTTTCTGCAATACATTGAAATTACGCACATTAAGAGATAAAGTTCTTGGTACTAGACAAAAAGGTCGAACCATCTGAAGGTATATAATTACAGTGACCAGCAATAATTTATTGTCACCAGTAAGTATATAGGAACATAACTTTTAATACGTAAATGCTCCAAGTACTCGTTAGGGTTTACACAAATATTACAAACTTTTAAGAAAGCAATTTCAGGAATCCGACCAGAAATTTGCTGTGTATTATATACTTCGGCTACCAAGTTTTATTAGAATATGCTATGACAAAATTAATCAAAGAAAACCTGTTCTTGGGTTCCAACCAAAAACAGCAAAGGGAATAAGTATACACAAAAAGTATACTGAAGTCTAAATAAAGAAATACATCTCCTGCTGTGCATAATTTCACCACTTCATCGCTCGTATTTTAAGCTGCCAAGATAAAATGCCCTTGAAAGTTTTTAAATTATAAAAATAAATAGTTTAGAAACACTTTGAACAAACTTGTCTAAAAATAACTTTAAAAAAAAAAAGGCAGTGACACAGCCCAGCATTCAAAATAATTTTGAAAAGCAAATAACACAAGCGAAACATGTGAGCACCAAACCGCGAACATCCAACCAGAAATGTTTTGGAGACAAGCCAGGGTGGGGAAAAAAGACAAATTCGCCATTTATGTCCACTAAGACGAAAAGCATTCTTTGAGGTAGAATTAAATGGGTAATTTAATTAACGTATACTACCACTAGTTTTAAATATTTACAAAATTTAAAAAAAATTAATTTCGTCACTTTGTAAAATGTTGGCAAAATTAAATCTTCCAGAACTAGTTATTGTAATAGTAATTAAATCATACATATATCGGAGACTTATTTCGAAGGTATCATTTCTTAAATTAAATTTACAACTCACCAATTTTAATCATAAGATTTTTATTATAGAAACGTAAATTGTTCTGAAATTATAATATATTTGGAACAAATGCAAAGTAAATAAGGTAATTAAGACAAAATTTCTAAATAAAATTTTAATTAACTGCAAAACATTCAATTATTACTCAACTCATAAGAGATGCCCAACTTTAAAAATAGGGAACAAAACTGTTCACAAACACAATGCCAACTTAAATTATTAAAGTTCAATTGAGAGCGACAAGAAAAAACCACAATCATAAAAATTGCAGTCAATTAAATAAGAATCAATTTCAGGGTTTTTAAAATTACTTTTAAATATTACTTAGCAATAAATCAGGTTTTTTCATTTAACCACAACGTCCTCGCTAATAGAATTTTGAAAGACTTTCAACTCTGAATCTGCCAACTTCATGATTCAATCAAATTATAATAGTAATTGCCTTAAGACGATTCTGTTAACCTTCTGTTGGTTGTTAAGTTTAGTTGTAAAGTTTTTATTGTCTGATTCTGTTATTGTTTTTACTGTGTAGTATTCGATTTTATCAATCATACAATGTAACCAGTCATATGTCTAAGTAAAGTTGCAGCAATGCCAACATCAAATTCAATAAAATATTAAAGTAAAGTTAATTTAACCGAACATGTGAAAGAAATCAAGATAAATTCTTAACTCCAACAATAGCTTCTTTATAACAACTATTAATTTGGATATCCAAACCATGCTAAAGCACAATATGGTAAAAAATATAAAATAAATAAAAATCAATCAACAAAAATAAATTAACCACTAATTCTGTTTTATTCATTAAACGAAATTTGATATTCCTGAATTAATATATATATATATATATATATATATATATATATATATATATATATATATATATATATATATATATATATATATATATATATATATATATATATATATAAACTAATTTCGGTCTTAAATAAACTTTTGGTCAACAATAGACGAATAAGTTTTTGTCAAGGTGTGATAATTTTGAATTTATAAAAATGAGTTTATAAAAGATTTCAAATGACACACTCAATTAAATATTTATATTCACTTATTTCGGTTCATGTTTTTTTTTTTTTTTTTGGCAATACCACTTCACTCGAATTGGTAAATCAACATGAGAACATTTTTAAAGCAATTCTATCAAATTGCTAAAACAACTACAAATAGACATAAGTGGCGAACTTTATTTTTACCATATCAAAGATTGTTTTTTAAAGCAATTTAAAATAAAGTTTTTAAAAATTAAAACAAAACGTTTAAGAATATCACCTTCTAACATACTTCGCAAACCATTAGCGCATCTCTAATCTCACGTACTATTTTATGGGATCTTTTTCCTTTACTTAGAATCCCGCACATGAGCGGTTACGAATATTATATACAGCTATTTTATAGCTACCCTAAAATACAGCCCACTTCAGAAATAAACTTGGTTTGGTAACAATTATAACTGGTAGTGATACTTATGGGAAAGAACATCTCCTTTTTGGATTTTTATTTACACAAGTATTTTTTTCTTTGAAACTATTTCACTCAGTTAAAATTATTATATTTTAAGTTATAAAATATATGTGTTCGGTAGTCTAGGGGAAATCAGGTAGCGAAAATAGGATTCGGAACCGGCTGAGGCCCCATGTTGTGGTCGGTAGTCTAGACGAAATCAGAAACGATGTAGTTTTGATACTTTAAGTTATTTAATTTCATCTTAGGTTAACTACAATAGAAGACTGACCTTCACTATAAAAAAAATAGAATGTATGGAAGATTGTGAGGGCGGCCTCGGACAAAATCTTCCTGCTCTGTTTCGTTCTTTTAAACCAGTGGCGCTGCAGTCGATATTAGACGCTGCAGTCGATCCTTTGTGGATATGACATATATAGATAGTAACATCAAGAGAAAAAGTAAAAAATTGAAACTGAAGGTAGGATTTTTATTTTGCTTTTTTTTTATGTAAAACAAATCAAATTACAAGCTCCAGATGATTTTTTTCCTGCAAAATGGATATTCTAACTAGTAATATCTGTACAATGTATCTTGCAAAAAAGTTAAAATTTTTGGATTGCATTTTAAAAAATAGTTTCAACAGCATCTATTTTTCGTAATGAATTAAAAAGTGTGTCCAACAATGGATCCATTACGGCGGTTCGGCAGTACCCCATCCCAAACCCACGTTTATAGGAAACTATCATCATCATCATAAAGAAAAACCTGCTTCTCAACTTTTGCAGAATTTGTTCTTGTACTTTTCTTCTTCCCCCACTTTTACGGAACTGAGGAAGAAAACGCTGACATTACACTTTTTTCTTCTTTTCTTCGCTATCAAAAGGGAAGAAAATTTCGTGCACCGTCAAGAATTGTGAGCAAATCGGACGTCACGGCGTGTTTTTGGGGGTTTTATTTATTTTTTTAGGATGTTTCCCAAGAACGTCTGACAAATAGGCAAAGAGCCATTCTGGTATCCACATGTTGCTATTAATCAACGCAACGCTTCGCTTTGCTAACCCTGTCAGAGGTGGGTTTTTTTTTTCTTAAAAGCGAAAATAAAAGATCCCTGTCTCTATTTTGAATTATGCTTTCCAAACTAGTTGTTGGTATGTGATGTCTTTAACTTCGGTTTCCTGTTTATTAGGTTCTTTTGGACGTTTGTCAGGTATACATTTTGTGTTAATAGATGGATGTTTATTACACTAGCACACACAAAAAACTCTACAAACACACACAAAAAAGTGCTGAAAATAATGTCAATGTAGTATGGATTCTATATTTGGGGGGAAAAAAAGTCTTTAAACTTCATAGCAAAACTTGCTTTCTTGGAGCTTTTCCGAATGATTACAAAGTTTACGAAAGGTTGTAAAAAATAACTGAATACCATCCCACAATTTCGAAAACAAAAATATTAGGTAAGCCAACGATAATTTAGATTGTTACAATAATAATTATATACAACAGACAACTATTTAGATTATCGCATTGATAATTATACAGCAGGTCGCAGTTTAGTAATACTTATGCAAACATGCAACCATATACGAAGGTTAATGGATTTATGAGGATACAAAAGACGACAATAATAAACAGAGGGCCATTTAGATTATTTTACTAATGATTATGAGCACAGAAAATTTAGATTATTGTATTAATAGTTACGCAAACCGATACATTATATTAGTCAACAAGTGATAATTTAGATTATTGTCTCAATAATTATAAAGTGTGAAAAATAATTGGAATATTAATGAGATAAATTAGTTTAAACTTAAACTAGTGAATAATAAAAAGTAAATAATCCATGAATCACACTAACCATATGACCAGAGCTACAATGTTCTATTATAACACTTATTATACACTTACATGAATAAATACTAAAGCTGCTAAGTAACTAAAACACTAAAAAACAGAGTAAATATATCATTACAAATAAGAAAGCTTTTTATTTACATCCATATGTCTAGAATCAACAGAAATTTTGTACCTCAAAGCCAATATAATGCTACAATTAGAATTAATCCATCACATTTAATCAGGATCGGCTTTGATATTAAGCAAGTTGCACTGAATTTAAAAACAGGTTACAAAGCACTCACTATGGAGATGGCGCTACGAACGCCTTAGGATTTCGTAAACGCCCAGAATTTGTCAAAGATGATTTTTAAAATGAGAGTAAGTGTTACATCAGAAGGTGTTCCACAAAAGGGAAGAGTTTTCTTTTTTTGAAAGAGGGGGGGGGGGGGGTGAGTAAGAAAAAAAAACAAAAAAAAAAAAAAACCTTGCAAAATTGAATTTAAGGAAATAGATACATAAAGCGAATTATTGATAGTTGAAATGGTATAATAAGATACCTTTATAAGATAATAAAGGCATGTACACATGAGGGCCGCCAGAAAGAATAAATTATCAAACCTGGTTTTGTAAAGAAAAGAAAAAATGATAACATTCTCAAGAGGCACTATAAGTGTGCTTAACCCGTTCTCGTTAGTAAGATATCCTGAATTCAGCTGAGTACTGATTATAGAAGAAAATTAGCTACTGTCGTTAAAATTCTGAATTTCTTGTTTATATCTTCACGTAAGAGTGGATGTTTGGATAGGGGCTATTTCAAGGACCAACCTCAAATTTTTACTGGTTTCAAAACCAAGGGGTGTTTTGGGAAAGCTGTAACCATGATTCGGCTCAATGTAGTATACAGACCATTATGACAAGAAAATCGAATATATTATTGTAAACTCTTTTGGAAAACACGCGAGAGCATTTATCAATATATAAATTCATAAATCTTGATAGGAGTATAGTCAGTTTTCGGAACGAGTAAATGATTATTTGTCCATTGTTGACTTGCGAACTAAAATTTACCCTGATCTAATAAATTGTAAGATTAAAATTTAATAATTTATCTAAATTAAAAAGAGTAAATGACAATGGTTATAATGTTGATTTGCTTGCAAAAATTAACCAGACTACATAAATTGTACAATTCATATTTAATAAGTTATCTAAATTAAAAAGAGAAAATGACAATAGGTCTACTATTGATTTCCATGCTAAAGTTGTCCTGATAAATGAAATTTTATTATTATTTAAAATTTAATAAGATATTAAATTATATAATTATACAGTATTATGATTTTTTTTATATTTTTATTACTGAGCCACTAAATAGTAATTCCATCCATTGACCTTACTCCCCATCAAATGCCATCCATTGTTTATTTCACGGGATTTTTTAAGGACCCATAGAATCCTATGGGTCTTTGTACTAATACAAGTAATGCCTATTTTATTTATAAAGGCTTTTAAGAACATCAAAAGGATATAAAAAAAAACTGAGGACCGCTAAAATAAACCATTATCGATCAACAACCTTTTAAATCATATAAACACAACATCCAACAACTTTACTTTAAACAAAAAGAGAAACAAAATCATACGCTTAAGAGCTAACAAATAAAAACGCCTACTCCGCAAAATATATAAAATTTTCAAATCCCATAAATTAAGCAACCCAATTCAATCCCCAAAAAAGCAACCCAGAGCGAAAACCTATTATTCTTCTCAACACGCATTCAGCAGACAGCATTTAATTTTTGTGAATGCAAAGGGTGTTTTGACTGGTAGAGGGCGCGCCATATTTCAAAAGCGACGTACCTTCCAACAAAGACATATCCTCTTTTTAAAAAGGAAGACTACAATTACATGATCCAGTCAAAAGCTGTCGACGCCCAGTTCGTTAAACTGTCATCGATGGAAAGAGCTCGAAAAGGAGCAAGGTTAAAACCTGGATGCAATTTTTTGGTTACTTTAACTTTTGCATGTATGAAAAGAATTTTTCCTTGATACTTTTTCTTAAAATAGAATTAAATTTAACAAGGAGATTTTGAATGAAAATGGAATTCGTTTAATAATATTTGGGTGCGTAGAAATTACGTCACCCGCAGAGAAGAAAGAGTGGGGTTTGTTTGTCCAACGTGATAGACCGTGCATGGAAGGGGGCGGTGTAATCATTTGCGTGACAACGATTTCCTTTTTGCGGGAAAAATTTTAATCAATTGAATATATATCATTTGACCAAGAATCACATTAATAAAAGTTAATCTGCAGGAAGTCGGACTTAATTTTATCTGATGTATTTTCAAGATTACAAAACTACTTTAAATGTGCATTTTTATTAATTTTAGAAGCAGAAAATGGTTAAATTTTAGAGTAGAGGGGGGGGGGGGGGTCAATCGAACGCGACTAAGCGTGACATGGGTGGGAGGGGTGTTGATAATGTGACAAGATTTTTCTACACACTGAAACTTCATCACTTACCTACTCTATTAATTTTTAACTTCTGAAGATATTTTCGCTTTGTTTAGAATGATTTTGGCGGGACTCTGTAATGGGAAAGCGGGATAATTTGGCGGGACATTCGGTCAGCGATGTGAAAAGCAAGACGTCTGGTCACATTAAGTGCTGAAAAATTCAAAATTTTGCATTTTTAACGTAATTCATGCATGTTTCTATTCAGAAAATAAAAGGTACTTTAGAAACCACAATAGATTTTTGGAAAACATAATGAATCATATTCAATTGAAAATTTAAACCAATTTAATCAAGTTTTTTTTTTTTTTTTTTTTTAACACAAGTGCATTTCAAAACAAGAACCGATATGGAGGGCGACTCTAGTGCAAGCACCTGCTTATTCATCGTCTGTTGACATGTTCTCTACGGAAAGCTCTCAGCGCATTATTTTCTTTTAATATCTCATTACCCATTGGGCGAATGACTGCGACGAAGTAATAATTGCCAGCGACTCAGGCAAGCACTACAATGTTTATTTATATTGTCTGATCACTCAACAAAAATTTGAGTACAGTTAGACGTATACTGAACTTCAGAATATAACACCTAAATAATATAAATTATTAGTTCCTCAATTTAATTTCACCAGTATAATATTTTTATATTTTTATTATATAAATTTAAAAATCGATTAAAAGGATCTCAGTAGGGTGCTATTATAATTCCAGAATCATAGTGTGATTGTCGTGCGTGATTAAAGTTCTAATTTTGCAAAAACGAGTCAAAATGTGGCCAATTATGCTGAGTTGCAAAAATATTAAACAAGTTTAATTTGTTTCTAAACTCTTGCTCATAAGCGTAGACTTGTTGAAATCGATTGAAGTTTAGCAATTCTGTCTTAGACAATCAACATTCTTTTGAAATTTTTCCTAACGAAATAACCCTTTCCCTTGTTACGCATTTTTCAATCGACAGTTTAATTCATTTCGTTAGGGAAATGTTAGTAAGTTTCGCTAGATTATGTGATTTCCCCTGGCGATAACTTGCTTCACTTTGCTCTACTTTCTAACAAATTTACTTTTAATCATTGAAGCGTGTATTTAATGTTACTGGGGAAAATTACTTTGAGTACTTATGATCAATTTTCTCTTGTTTAGAATTAAAATTATTCGAAATTAAATCCTGTTGAGAGGTTTTTTTCGCATGCATTAGTTCCGTACTCGTAATTATTTAGGAAATAAGAATTTCACTCTAAATGGATTTCTAGAATGCAATGAACGGCGACGTTCAGTTTGAATGGAAAAAGCTTTACATTCATCAATTATCTAAATGGGAACGAAATATTTATAAATTCCCGATTATTTAATGCAGTTGTTATTGATTTTTTGATAAAAATTTATTTCTTCAGAAATATAAAAAACAAACAAATAATATAGTGGTATCAACGAATACATTTTTTTTTTCTCCACTTTTTTCAATGGTACGTTATTATCAAAATATAAAGTTTTTTAAATAATTTATTTGAAATAAAGAATAACGACGTAAATGTTGTGTTTGTCTCGACTTCTTTGATGTTTAGCTTAAAAAAGAGCATTTAGTTCAATCAAAAGATATTTATTATTCAATTTAAACTTTCTAAAAATGAATTAAAATTTTATAATTTAATAAAACAATGAACTTAAGTAAAATTTATATAAAAAAAAAAAGGAATAAAACAATGATAATAATTATTTCATAGTTATGAAAAATTGTACATATAGTTGATTTTTTCAATCGATTTATCCGTTATAACAGTTTGGAGTCATTTCATTTGGTTTACGAAAATTTCGCCTTCGCCAGCCTGTCGTTACTCCATAGACGTCAAGTTTAATTTTTGGGCAGTAATATCGGTCAAAGTATTAGAGAATTACTTTAAATATTTCATATCTCTAGCAAGAGTCAACAATAAACATATCGGAAAGTAAAACTAGGCTCAGTCAGTTAAAATAAAAAATAAGTCATACGTTAAGTTTCAGCAGCAAACGAATTTTTTTTTTAAATAAAAACCCATTTAACTTTCTAACTAATTTATATTATTTCAGAATACAAATTAAAAGTTCCGAACATCATTCAAATAACAGGAGCTACAAAACATTTCAACTCATAACATTTACCAACATTCCATTTCCATTTCCCCTTTACAAAACTGGCATTACTTATTCCCCGCCAAAACGATTTAAACTCGATAACATCTTCCACAAAATAATCGTAATCGCTCCCCAGAGCGCTCGGCATACCTTACCAAGGGAACGCATTGACAAAACAATTTAATTACTTCTCATCCAATTAGTGGTTTACACGTGTAAATATCGTAGGCGCAGTGGTGCGTTAATGTTTATGTATTCCAAAACGATACTTAACTGTAACTGCAACGGCTATCTGTATCGTCTGCAACTGATGTATACATTCCGGTTTCGATTAGGAATTTTGTAGATCGTTTGCGCCTCTAGAGGTGGCACAGAGGGCATTTTCGCAGTGGCGGATATTGGCTTTTTAAGCGCTTATTTCCTCTAAATGGGGGGGGGGGGGAATGAGCCAACAGTTAAGGTAACTGTTAACTTCGCGATAACAGTATACAGCTGCGTATCTCGATTAAAATCAATTTGGAATGTTTTTGGCCCTTCTGTAATTTTATAGTGTTTTATCGAAATCGACTATTTCACTTTCAGAAATGCATGTCATTTGAGACGCCACTGCAAAGTAGGCTCCTTAAAAGATCTCCCGGAAGGCATCCCTCTCAGTCAATTCCGATTTTGATATAACGATTTTATGTGCAGTCCAGCCTTCGTATAACTTTTGTACAATATAATCTGTAATACAACCAACATTAGTACAAAGTGACTCAAGTTCCAATCGTCGGCCTTGATTTAAAAAATAAGTAGATACGCTGTGGATTATGAGAGGTAAAAAATCTCACCAATGAGTTCTCCTTTAAAATTTGAAACTTCTCTTAGTCGTCAAGATGTTGCAACGGTTTCGCCGCAGTAGAGTCCTCGAATATATCTCGTGTAATGAAATATCTAACACAACAAACCAATACTAGAAGCCGAGATTCAGGTGTTTTAGGCAGCAATGAGTCAGTATGCAACATTATCTCTAATTTATAATTATTTTACCATCTAGAAACGGGTTGATACAATGTTAAGTATTTTACTTTACTCGTTAAACTTACTAGTTTTGTAACATACAGCACGCAAATGCGTGAATAGTCCATCTTTTAAAAGTCCTTACAAAATATCTAATTTCACCGATACATATTAAATAGTAATTTAGTTCCATTGTTACACCACTATAAAAAAAAACACAATTGAAGGCTCATTGAAAAGTACTGGATATTGCTATATACTTTTTTAAAAGTTGGAAAAATAGTTATGGAATGAACATTATTTTAAGTGCAAAGAAGCGTTTTAGACAAACCTGGACATCAAACGCCGCCGTAATTGCAATAATCACTGTTTCGTACAAAAGCCTCCAAGTTTAAATTCAAGGACATATCTTTATAGCAGAATTCAAATAAAGCTGAGTGATTTAAAGAACAGCATAGATAAAATACAATTTCAGAAATCGGTATACCGACAAAGGCTGAAATTAGCACCAACAAAAGAAACGTAGGCTTCGGTGAGACATGAAAGTAATGCACCTTTTTATTTCTTTAATACTTTTTGGGGAGGGGTAATCTTTTCTAAGTCACCTTGAAGTAAGAAGACCGGTTTGATGCGAGGGTAACAGGAATTTCTTACTTTGTTAATTTATTCTTTTCATTAAAATATATAAATAAAAGAAAATATTTCTAAAACGCAAATGTATATTTTATACTGGTGATAAAGTGATGAAAATTGCTATATCAAAGAGAGTTAATGTAATTAAAACTAATTCTCACTTACTGCATGAAACCTTTTCATTTGTTGTAATTTATTCTAAGTTCAACCATAAAACTATCTTCTTAAATCGTTATGTGTAAATAATTGGCTAAATTTATTGATGCGGATTAAATATAATACGTTGTAAGAAATGTTTACACAGGTACAAAGGACTCTGATATTTTATGGTCGCTTTTATGGGCAATAAACGGTCGTAGTCCTTTTTTTTTTTTACCCACTATCTCATTAAACTTTTTCTTTTACCCTCTTTTTAGAAAATCTTTCGCAAATTCTTTTATTAAATATTCTAAGATTTTTTTTTTCCCGAAGAAAATATTTACAACTATGGAATCCTTAACATTTATACTTTTTTTACTAATATTTTTTTTTTAAACACCACTTAGAAATAAGTGTTTTATTAGCCGGTAGAAAAATAATCAAGAATAAAAAATAAAAAAAATTAGTCTCTTATACACATACGTATTTTTTAATAATACAAAATACTTTTAAGGCCTTAGGCTCAGTTTACAATCCAAATATCATAATTTATACGAATAGGTTGGTTTTTTTATATGCTCAACGACATATTTTTATATGCACAATGACACCTAAATTAAGCCGGGACCTACAGCTTAATGTTAATTCCGAACCACAACGAACATCCATACCAAGCCCGGTATTCGAACCCGTCACCTTTGGCATGCAAGGCCAGATAGTCCAGAGAGCAAGGTCTACATAAGTCCCCTACTACCCAGTATTCTATCTCCAGTTAGAGTACTACACCATCACGGGTTACGTTGTCATAGCAGCTGTTTCAAATCGCAATAGAAAATGTTATTTTCTTGAAAAACTAAGGAATTTTTAATCGCATAATCCACTGGAAATATTACAGGCATTTTCTATTTTTAGAATGGCTCGAAATTTAGAATTTTTTGAAAAGTGCCATTAGTTTTCCTATTATGTGATCTTTTTGAATATTTCGTCAATATAACTTTTTTTTATTTCTTTCCTTAATTATAAGGAAATACATTGATAAAATAACTATTGAAAATAATGAAAATATCTTGAGACAATATGATAATTTTTGTTATTCTTTCTCATTTAAAACTTTTACGAATTTAATATTTCCCAACGCTATTTATTTTATTGAGTTTACTTCGTTTTCTTACACTTGAGTCGAAAATAAGAGGAAAAGTATCCTTTTATACAGCCGTTCACAAAAAAAAGTCGGAAGTTTTTCTAAAAAAAGAATAATTTATACAATTCAGCGAATTTTAAAATAAATTTAAATAAATTCAGATTCCAAAATGGAGTAATTTATTAACGAATCAACCAATTTAATTCAAGAACAAAAATGCAACCTTTTCAATTCAGATTTTTAAAACAGTCTATTTGTTCAACGAATCAGCCCCAAGACAAAAGAACATTAATGAATGTCAAAACCATCGCTATGTGTATTCACTTTGTGAAATAGACACTGCAGGAGTAAAAAGAAGACTCGATCCCGGAACCTGTTGCATGCTCTCTGTTGCAGCTACTAAACCCCCATATATACGGATTAAAATACTTTAATTGCAGGCAACACAAAATCTTAAAGTTATGCAATATTAACATATGACTGCAATGTACTACAATAATTTTTTTATCCAACTTAATTATTTATAAAAAGGGTCAACTAGTGACCTTACGTGTTTGTTCGAAACCTTTACGGGTAGGGTTGAGATTTCACGGTCACGGTCAAACAGAAGTTCAGAATCAGACGATCCTGACATTTCGAATCCACCCTTTTTACCCTTCGTTGCTTGAGATTAGCGAGATCGTCTGCAAGTTTCTAATTAGGAAAAAAAAAATAGTGTTATAAGATATCGTTAGTTTCGATGGGGGCAATAGAATATTAGACGACTTTAGGGTATAGGGTTAATCGTTTGGAATAGGGATGAGTCAGAACCAGTTGTTCGAATCGTGTTTTTCGTGTTTTTTTTCTTTCTTTTTTTATTTATTATTCGACGAAATTGGTTTGTTTGTATGCAGTACTTCTGGGAAAATACGTTTTTTTTTTTTTTTTTTTTTCTTTCTTTCTTTTGGTCGAGTCTTAAAAATAGCCGTACCGTTTAAACGGTGCTTCTGTCTTTAAATCCAGCAATTAGGACTAGGTTTTTTTTTTTTTTTTTTTTAATGTTTCTCCATCTGATAAAATTGGCTTAATGACGGATTGGTAAAGCGACGGTAAAACCGCTAATGATAGCTAGACTTCACCATAAACAGGGAAGGTATTTAGAGTAAGGACTTACGCAAACAAACGATTTTTCAATTTATTTCCAATCGGTAGTTTAGCAGCTTGTTACAGAATAACAGAACAACTTTACTACTCGCTCATACTGACGCGAAAATCTACATCTTAATAGGTTTTGGTATAGTTTGTTCGTACGCTCACCGACCTTTTTTGTGCACAATAGCTAATCAGGCCGGGACCATCAGCTTAACGTGGATTCCAAACAACAACGAACATCCATGCCAAATCCGGGATTTGAACCCGGCACCTTAGGCAATCCACAGCGCTAACCCTACAGCCATCAGGTCAGCAACATCTTATCAGGAGAGCAGCCAAGAGAAGCAAAGCATTTACGTGCAATTAAAAAAAAAGTGGTAGTAATTTCTTATATTCTTGATTTAGTAGCATTTAAGTGAGTATGATAAGCCAACCTATATTAATGAGCACAAATAACTACTGAAATAATTTAATATTAAATGTGGGCTTAATTTATGCATATAACGACTGCGCTGGTATGTGGAAATTGTGACGTTTACGGGCGTTGATAGATTTCAAGAGATCAATTGATTTTATTCAGCACTCAACTGAAAAATAACTTTCTGGGATTTTTTCATTCCCCGATAGATGGTAAGATTGATCCACTGATCATAAGATTTGGCAGAGACAGAAAAAAAGAGTAATAGTCAAAATTGTCTCCGATGATTGTAATAGGTTTCGTTATATATCACAGTTTTTAAACATATGTAATGTGACCAGACGTCCGGATTTTGGCGGGACAGTTCCGCTTTTCCCCTCGTTGTCCCGCTTTCCTGTTACTGAGTCCCAACAAAGTCCTTCAAAGTAAAACAAAAATGCCTTCAGAATTTCGTTAATTAAGAAAACTAACAGAGTGGGTAACTGATGAAGTATCTGGAGATATAAAAATCTGGTCACATTATATATATGCAAATATGAAAAAATTAAATATGTGTTTGGATTCCCCGTGTCGAGTTCTTCCTTCATTTCATTTTCTTTGCACCCTTTTCTTGTAATTTCTGTGTCTGTTGGAGAATGAGGGGCGATCTCCCCTATGAATCTGTGATTGAACTAAAATCAAGGTATGTTTTCAAAAGTAGCAAAGCTACAATTCGGCTAAGCTGTAGAAAAGCAGTTATTTTTTAAAAAATATTTAAATATATCAAAATGAACGAGGCATCAACATCTAACACGCGTTCTGAACCGTAACGTATTTTAAATCACAAGTAAATACCAAATATAATGCATCATTTAAGGTTAGTGGTGGCCAACATTAATGTAAGGAATACAGTGCCATCTACTCAGCCGCAGGGAGGGTTGGTTATTTAATTTAAAAATACTACTAATACACTTTCTGTAATTAAAAAGTTTTAGCAAGCAGTAATTAGTATTTACCTTTCGCCAATTAAATCCATTCTTAAAATCCAAGACTCAAAAGACACCATAAAAAACTTTACTTCCCTAACATTTCATAATTTCCCATTAATCTGCAGAGAGCAGCTAAAGTCCCTCATCCACACACTTTAAAGTTAATCCATTTATCTTTGAAGAAAGTCGGAAATTGCAGACGTAGAAATTCATTATAGAAGCAATTAATTGGCCGTTGCCGTAGATAAGCAGCTTAAAAGTTGCTCGTAGGGGCAACTGATTAATTAGCTGCATCATTAGCTTTAACGCGCTAGAAGGAAAAGGGGGGGGGGGTGCTTTTAAAGTGAATTTCAAGGAATATTTACAGTAAGGGACAATTATTTCACAATTTCTGGGAATTACTATTTCGTTAGTGGATTTCGATTTGAAGTATCGCTTTTAAATCAGTTCGACTTTCAATTATCCTCTGGTTGGATATGGGAAAAAGACGGAGTTACAATGGTGCGTTTTTATGATGCAAGAAATAAAATGTCTAAAATGTCCTAAAACAATGTAAATGATTTTTGTCTACAAACTTTGATACACAATAAATATATTATTACAAATGTTTACAAAAATAAATTTAACTTTGCTGCACAATTTTTTTTTTAAATGTTTCAGTAAAAAAGTTATAAAGCTGCAAAACAGTCGTGTGAAGTCGCTATCGTTTAACAGAAAATCTTGAACAACTCCATTAAATTTTTTCCAACTCTGGAACAGTAACTAGTTCTCCTGAAGCTCTTATTACGAAAATTGCATGTTTTTTCCCCCCTCCCCCTTTTTTTTTTACCCCTCGAGTGTAAGAATACACAGAGAAGTAAAAACAAAAGTCTGCTTGATTCCTTTCCCAGACAGATATATTTACCCATTGTGTTTCGAAACCGTTTCTAAACTTTTCAGTTTGATTGATTTGAGTAGTATACCAATATGACCGGAACCCGCTTTGACCGGGACTGTCTCGATTTTCAGACAAAATCTCGGTGTCCCGACCGGTTTACTTCACGTCACGGTAAAAATTAAATTTGATTTTATAGATGATCAAAAAAGTCTAAAAATAATTAACTGTGGAGGATTATTTAGGATAATTACTTAGTCATTTATTTCTGTACTGTTTGAAAAGTGAAAATTATAGAAGAGTGATGGTCTGTTAATAAATAATATTGTCATCGTATCGTCTTGTCTTGCCAATCGTGACCAGTTGAAAGAGTATTTTCTTTGATGAACAAAGCATGGACTGATGATAGGGGGTTGATGAAGGTATCGACAGTTCAAGGATTGATGACATGTAAGATTAATATCGGATTAGCTTGAGAAGATATTTATAACAAGATTAAAACCAAAAGAGACTTTCTAAAAAAATCCTAGTCAATGAAAAGTACATGTAAATATTGTTCAAATTTTTATTCTTCATTCAAAGTGTTTCTTCTTACTTATAAATAGCTTATGAATATTAATATGTAAAAAAGAAAATGTTTAAATTTATATGCTTGTGTCATTTATTATTACCCTAGGTTTAGGTTCCTAATCAGTAACCATGTATTAAAGCATTGAGTATAAACTACCCTCTAAAACACTAAAAACTCGCCAATGGTGTGTACCCTTGAATACTCGCGACGCTAGGGGGCCATTCCGGTGCCCCTGTTGAACATTTCAGAAATCTGGCAAGCCTACCAATATCGTATCTAATCAGATTATGTACAGTATCACGACCATAAAAAGTAAAAGTTATAGAAGTGAGACTCCAACTAAGATGTCGACCGCGTCCAAATGACCGTGTTTAAAACTTTATCTCATCTCTTTGTGGAAAGAATTTGAAATTCTAACTCACTACAGCATTTACTCTTCCGCAACGCGCGTTCGCTCTGAGTGAATGTTTAGAAACAAACAAATAAAAAAGAAAGGAAATCTCTTTCAGATAAAAGAATCAAAAATAAAAATACGTCGCAGCTCTTCCCAAACAGGAAAGCAAAATACGTAAATGGTTTGGCACTGGGGCTCACAGACAGAGCGAGAACAAATTAATAAAAACAATAAAAGTTGTAGACCGCATTTAAAAGAAGAATATTGAAAAATCACCCAAACGTGCGGTCCTTTCCCGAAGGAAAAAATAAATAAAAAATCTGATTAACTGTGACTGTAACCGTGAATGCAATTGTCGTTCGGTTGTCTGGGTTGCTAATATCATGGTTCGGAACTTAAACTCATTTATTTCGACCATTAAAAATGAGAGAGAAATAATGTGTCGCCAATTGAAGCAATGAACGGGAAAAGCCGGTGGCCTTGGCTTTGAAATTAGTATTTTTGTTGACTATAGTCATTGTGTTTATAATTAAGAATGCTGGTCATCGGTTTTATTAGTAATTAAAAAATGAATACGCGTCACAGGAACGTTGACATAAAAAAAAAAGCAAGAAAGGTACAAGAATTGAATGACGGATGTAAGTACGAACAACGGAAAAAAAAAGTTTATTAAATGATTCAAGGTACAAACAATTTATGAATGGAAAAAGAACAGCAATTGAACGACAATATATAAAAACTAGCTACGAAAAAATTTGCGATGATTGAGCAACAAAAGGAAACCTAAAAGACGAATGAGCTAACAGAATTAATGGCAAATGGAAGTGCAAAATGGGAAATGACGAGAACTGCAAAATATTAAAAGAAGAAACAGCGAACTACTAAGGAAAAACAGATTGTCGAGCAACGAGACGATTGAAGAATGCATTTCGAAAGAACATAAGACTGAAGAAATTTGGATGAATGACCGATAAGGACGAGTAAACGAAAAAAAGTCCAGTGTCAGAGCTAACTAGGAAATATAAGCCAAGTAGCTTGCACGAAATTTTGAACCATAACAACTGGAAGATTTCACTTCGAACAAACGTGTTTAATTTAGAAATCGTCAATGAAACTTCATTATATATAACCATTTTTGTAAAATAAAATAGTTGGTAGAGTACGCAATATTTTTTTTTTAAATTTTTGGTACAATTCAGTTTAATTTTTAAACTAATCTTAGAATGAAATACTGATTGGGTCAAGGAAGAATTTTTTTTATTTCAATATCTCGACAATTAGATCTTTTAAAATGAATTAAATTTCGTGACAAGTTATTTCATTATAAAGTTTTATTTTTGTGTTAACTTTAACACACGAAAAACTTGTCCTTGCTTTAAAAAAAAAAAAAAAAAAAAAAACACTTGACGATCCGTCATTAATAAACCAAAGAAACAATGCTGATGCAGGGAAATTAGAGACGAATGCCTTCATGTGTTGTTTTGATGCCAGATGACAAATGCGTTTTCAGGCTGTCAAAAAGATTGCATAAAATGAATGTGTCGCAAAATATACGTAAACAAGTGCCTATTTCATGAATAACGCAAACCAGACGTGGTGACTAAAGCGATAAAGTAAATGACACACAGTATATCAGATGTTTGGGTATTAATGTCGCAAGAGAGTTTAATGGATTACTATTTTCGAGCCCGCATTTGCATACACATATAGAAAAGCCTTCAGAAATGTGTTGTTTTGCATTTAGGGGTTTGTGGACGATTAAACGACTGACCCACAAGATCAAAAACTAAATGTCTGAAGGTCAGCAACACAAATGGGGATGTCATTTCAGTAAGAAAATGTTTATATAATTTTATACTCACAGAATAGCTTCCGGCTACCTATTCCTATCAAGTTAATGCTAAAAGTAGCTAAAAGTTTGTAAGGGTATATCCCTTACAAATTTGGAATTCGGGCAGAAGACAATGTCGATACCTGAGCTAACGCCTCATTCTAGATTGACAAAACATCCAAGACGGACTTACAAGTTAACTCAAGTCACTAGATGCCACCAACTAGTACTACGTAAACGCTTCATGCCCGCAACTGGAAGAGACAGTTTGTCAGTGACAGCTCCAGTAAATCAAACGTATTTAATTTTCAGGCACGTCAACTCTCTCCCCCCCCCCCCTTCCCGTGACTATCGAATGACGGCATTAGGTTAATGGTCCTTCCAATCAACAGCTAGGCAGCGATCCAATCAGCTGGCACGATAACCACTGAAAAAGTGCAGATCAGCCTTTAGGTTTTGTTAGATTCGAAGTGCAGTAATCCTTGGTTGTTTTGCATTTCAGTATTTTGGTCTGGCTGTAACTCAGGAGTCATAGCCATGTGACTTACGCTTTTGGCGACCTACGTATTTATAAATTTTTGGGAACTTCAATTAGGGTAATCCTGAAAATTGGTGGACATTTCCATTGGTCTCATATCCTTACGCTTGAAATAAAACGATTCTTCCTAATTTTGATACGACATTCCTAACTATAAAATCTGATTAAAGGTAGGAAACTGTTATTCCATTAATGCTGATGTTACTTTTTATAAATAACAAGTGTCTTTGTTATAAACTCTCAAACCAGATTGTACTGTACATTACAAGAAAGAGAGGCGTACAGAATATCTTTTTTAAAATCCTATTATAAGCTAACCGTTTGTAATCGAAAGCTAGTTCCCTTACATGCTACAGTGAAGCCTCTATGCTATAGTAAAGTCTCTATGCTGCAGTGAAGCCGAAGATATGTCATGACATGAGTTCGATGTAAAGATCCAGAAAGAAAAAGTCCCATTACGGTTTCGAGCCAAAAGGAGAATAAGAGAATTCAGTAAAAAATTCATGACTAACAACTAACAGGAGGCACCAGAAGGGCCGTTGCACTAAGAGCAGGAGGAGCAGACGACCCGAGCGAATCCCGAACAACAGGAAATGACCTTTCATTCCAACCCTCACCCCCCACAAAGAGAATAAAAGAACAGATTTAAAGGGGGAAAAAAAGTTGTAAATTTTCCATTTCGTCCTCCATTGAAAAGTAGGATGAAACAGAAAAATTGGGGGAGGGAATTGTTGATGTGGTACTAATTGAAGTTTCTGGTCGGTTGACTTCGGATGTTTACTAAATTCAAGAGTTTAATTTCAGTTTTTGGGGATGGTAGGGGTAGAAACCTCTAAAGGCCTCCGTAAATACACGTTTTCGCCCGTTGTGTGTGTAAAATTAGGATGATTGGATGTGGTAGCTGAATTGCGGTTCCGAGAATAGCTGTATGTCTAGAAAAAGTATAATTACACTTGAAAATGGTAATTTCAGAGTTAAATGGGTACAAGAAAAATTAAACAGAAGCTTTTCACAAGCTGTTTTATATTAGTTTTTTGTGGTTCATTATAACTGTATAGAAATAAAATTACGAACCAAATGAAATGAACATTACTACCAATTTTTAAATTATATATAGTAATTTAAAATTGAAAATTGCGTCATCGTAACTAAAATTATAGTATACCAATTACCTATAAAAGGTTCTATAAGGGAGTCAAAGCTATCCTATAGAACTTAACAAAGATATATAGAACCTTCTGTACGAGACAACTACGTAACGTAACCAAATTCTTGTGGTAATCACCTCAAAACAATTCTGTTACGCTTCTGTAAAATTGTTAAATTTTTATTGTTTGATTATGCTTTTGTTTTACCAATTCGATTTATCAATTATTCAATGTAACCAGTCATATGGCTAGGTAAAGTCAAAGAACTTAAAACTATAAGAAGGCAAGCTTCGCCGATACGTAAGTGCTGCCATCTCGCGGATTTTCATAGTTGAGAGCACAAAACTTTCGCCAAATTGCTCCGATTTCCAGACATGCGCAGAGCTTTGTTCTTACTTTGGCGATCGTGCTTTTCAAACAAACAAATAAGAACATCAGATTTATTTCGTCGAATTCCGTGGGAGATTTAAATAATAGAACAAAAATGGAGGATTCTACTTTGCAAAGTAATATATTATTTATTCAAGTTTGTTCAAATTGTTCGCTTTTGTGCACAATAAATTTCGGTAATGCTCTGAAGATTATAGAATTTTCGTAAGAGAATTTTAACAGGACATTTTTTGCAGTGCTGATGGTTGTGATGAAACTTGATGGTTAGTGTTCTTAATCGTTTGTTTTTATTTTTTCGTCTCATTCAGCAGGCTAGTTTTTATGTTAAATATAGTTGTTTTTTTCATGTACTTTTCTTTTTTTATTACTTTGACATCGCTTGAAATAATGTTTATCATTTGTTAGTTACATAAATGCACGCAATTATTATGTGTTTATTATGATTTTTTGAAATTTGACGCCAATCTCAATTACCATTGCGGTATTTTTATTTTATGAATTAATAAAGCTAAATGATCATTGTCAACTGTTAGTAAATTCTTCTAAACTAGTACATGCTAAATGATATTGGTTTTTGTAGTTGCAAGTCCTTTTTAAATTCTTGCACTCAATAACTAGATATTTTTTAGTTTCCTAATGTACTGCTTCGAAGAATGCATGGATACTTTATCAAAATCATTTTCTTCTAGAATGTGTTTCAATAATTTTGTAATTAGTAATTTTGTTAATTCTTGATGTTCATATTTATTACGAAAACTTACTAAAAGTTCACCAATATTGGAATATGCTGTAAAAACCCCAAATCTAATATTAGGATTCGTATTGCATTACAGGATGGAACTTTTGCTGTAGTGGTTCAATATAATATTAATATTGTTTGAAAAAGTATTCAATTATTTTAGTTAAAAATATAAATTAACAAAAATTTGGTTGGGTGTGTAAATTTTTTAAGTGAAAGTTTAATGAGTAGTTAGAAAGTGGGGCTCCGGGGCCATGGACTGACCGAGCGACGGTATGGTATGGGGGCGTGACCGAAAGGGGGCGTGACCGGATATGACGTCACAGGAAGTGACGTCACCGGAAGTCACGTGACCGGGAGTTGAGTTGTTCCCCTCCTGCTGTTGTTTTAGTTTCATTATAAGCTGTTTGTGTATGACGTCACAGTAGGTATGACGTCATAATGTGTTTTATATTAAAGTTTTGAGTGGTGGCAACACTTTTCAGTTTCGATTTACCTTTAAGATGGAGTTGAGTTGTTCTAGGACTGCTTGTAAATGAATAAGTTAGAGTGATAGGTTTTTATTGCGTGACGTCACAGTAAGTATGACGTCATAATGTGTTTTATATCAAAGTTTAGAGCGATGGCAACACTTTTTAGTGTTGATTTACCTTTAAGATGGAGCTGAGTTGTTCTAGGGCTGCTTCTAAACGAATAAGTTAGAGTGATAGGTATTTTTACTAATGACGTCACAGTGGGTATGACGTCATTCTATGTTAAGATTTACGTTTTAAGTGGTGATAACATTGGATATATACCAAATTTAGTTTTCAGGTGTTGGCAACGAGTTCTGATCGGTCAGCTAAATGCTCGCTTGTGACTGATAAGTTTTAAACTTGTGACCAAAAGTTAACTCCTGGTTGTCTGTTTGGTTTTCTAGCGAGTTACTTACATATCCTTTAGCCAAGTTAAAATACCTGCAACAAAGTTACACAAAAAAAAAATGTTAAATTTGAAAAGTTAATAAAAGGAATGCCATTTGCTAAGGGTCTAAAGAACCCTAACCCCGAGCTACACGTGACATTTCAATATTTTACCAAACAATTGTTAAACACACATATTAATAATACGTTTTGTATAATTCCATCTTACCATAAAGCTATCAAGATAAATTAATTTGCATAACTTTTGTTTTACTTTGAAACTTACAATTAATAAATTTTGAAAAATTATTTATTAAAGGTGAGGGCCCACCTCCAGCCCGATACCTCTTTTAGGAAGAATTGGTACCGTCTCACTCCACCCTATCAACAACAACAACAACAACAACAAAAAAAAAAAAAAAACTTATTTCAAAGAACGTATATTTCCTTGAAATATGAGGTCACTAACCAACCATCCAATAATATCTTTTAAGAAGACATCATTACCTTAAATCCTAAACAATTTTAAATTTTAAAAAATCTGAAAAGAAGACTTGTGAGAACGTATATTTCCCAAAATTAAATTTAATGGTCACATACAAAATCCTGGAAAAAAAAAATTAACGCTAAATAAGTTTTTAAAAAATTAGTTAAAGTAATATTTTAGTTAAATTAAGGCTTAAAGAGATAAAAAAAAAAATTAAGGATTAAATGAATGATTTAAGGAATTTTGAAGTGACCATAGGCATAGCTGGTTATGCCATCTTCCAGCAGATACCGCTTGTCGTCATAGGCCGACAAGGCTCTCTTGGTTTGTTGGAGTGAGAAGATGTTTAAAAATTCACTTACCGAATAATCGAAACGAAATCTGCGAAGCTAAAATAACTGTGAATAACTACACAAGTACGAACAAAATCGCGATGAGAAAAAAAACACGAAGTATTAAACACGTCTTTCACACTCAGGTATCTAAGTAGAAATGGCGAGACGGCAACCGGTAGCGTCTATATATGAGGGGTGATCACGTGACTTCACCGACCAATCAGGTTTCACGGTAGAGGGCGCTGCTTGGTTCTAACCGATCAGAGCGGGTGGGGAGCGAGACTAGGCATGTTTCAACACGCTTCAACGCGTTTGCGAGTTGAGTTGTTGTGTAACGATCTTGCTTGAAACAGTTAAAGTGATAGATAATTTGTTCGTGACGTCATAGTGTAGCGAATGGGTTTTTAGCGTAGACAGTTGTTTCAATTGGAGTAATTATGAAATTTATTAAATATAAAGATAATATTTAGTAATAATTATCAGATTTTATTATTATTATTATTATAAAAAATAAACTTATAAAAAAAGTGAACGTGAAAATTTACTTTATGAATAAAAATCATGTCTTTAAAATGTGTACGAATATCACTAAATAGGAGAAAAAAGTAACATACTTAAACTCTTTACGACAAATAACTTTAAAATTAACGAAAAAAACTTACTTTACACATAAAAATCACTTTAAAATGTGTAAAAATATCGCTAAATAAGAGAAAAAAAGTAACTTACTTAAAATTTCTAAGATAAATATTTAACCTTTACGCGAAAATTCCCTTCATGTATAAAAATCACGACTTTAAAATATAACATGCAAGAGAAAAGTAACGTACTTAAACTTTCTACGACAAATAACTTTAACATTAACGTAAAATTTTACTTTACACATAAAAATCCCGATATTAAAATATGTAGAAATATCGCTAAATAAAAGAAAAAAAGTAACACACTTAAACTTTGTACGACAAATAACTTTGACATTAACGTAAAAAATGTTCTTCACATATAAAAATCACGACTTTAAATTTGAAATGTAGGATGAAAGTATAACATACCTATAATTTCTACGACAAAGAATTCAAACATTGCCGTTCATGTCTTTAAAATGTATAATGACAACTCTAACTTTTAGAAAAAAGAAACACTAAAAATTTACAAGGCAAAGAATTTAAAATTAACTTTACATGTACTATCATACTCTTATATCAACGATAAATAAGATAAAAAAAAGAAACTCTAAAAATTTATAAGGCAAAGAATTCAAATAATACGCGAAAATTTACCTCACATATAAAAATTATGTCTTTCAAATGTGTAAGAATAACGCTAAATTAGAGAAAAAGAAATATTAAAAATTTATAAGGTAAGGAATTGAAACAATACGCGAAAATTTATTTCACACATAACATTTTTATCTTTAAAATGTGTAAGAATAATGCTAAATTAGAGAAGAAAAAAAAATAACATACTTAAACTTTCTTCGATAACAATTTAAACAATACGCGAAAATTTCATACACAATTATTTTCTTAGGTTAATGTTAAATAATGGGAAATTTAACAGAATAAAAATTTCAAAGATAAAGAATTTTAACCTTTACACGAAAATTTACTTCACATATAAATATCATGTCTTTAAACTTTAACGTGACAATTTACTTCTCATATACAATTAAACTCTTAGGTTAATGTTAAATAAAAGAAAAAGTAACATACTCAAAAATTTCTAAGATAAGCATAACGTAAAAATTTCATATCATGTGTTTAAAATGTAACATATAAGAGAAAAAAAAATAACATACTTGAACTTTCTATAGCAAAGAATTTAAGCGTTAGCGTAAAAATTTACTTTACATATAAAATTCACGTCTTTAAACGGGGTGATAAGCATGTGACGGTAATTAGCCAATCAGGTTAGCGGTAGGTGATACGCCACTTGCCGGCATTTTTAGACCGGAGGATGAGTCACGCTAATACTTGTTCAAACAGGTCGGGAGACTTGTACAGCAAGAACAACAGCATCGACGCGCAAGCAGCGGGTGATGCTGCGGTGTGTCAGCAGGTCTTCGAGATTATCGTTTTCCTACTTTTCCTTTTTCATAATGAAATGTTTGTGAAAACTTGGAATGAATGAAGTGGATTTCAAAGACACATTAGTAAGTGAAGGTAGAATTCGCATGGACTTTCTTCCAAAAAGTATGATTCACTTGGAGAATTTAAGATCATTTCTACTTGAAAACTTTTCTATTGTCTAAAACATTGAATATTGTTCAAACTCAGTGAGATTATATGCTACAATACGGGTAAAACTTAACAAAATTGTTACATTGAAGAAAAATAATAAGAGATTTAAAATAAATACTAGTTATAGATACTCCAAGGAAAAAAAATTCACCTCTACTTTTCAATCGGAAAATCAATGCAAGTTGGAAATTTATGTTACTTCAAGAAAGACTTAGACAATTTACTTTGTAATAATATACGTTAAGGTGTTGTATTAACTCGTGCAATACATGCTGACTAAGGTTTATTTTACTTATCTAAGAAAGGTGAATTGGGGGAAAATATTAAATAAATTGTAGATATTAAATACATTGTAAATATGCATTTAAGTTTTGAAAATCACCTGCAAGACTTTTAAAACATCTTAAGAAAAATTGAAAGAAACTTGCGAATTATATGTAAACTATATAACTTTTTATACTCTGAAAGGAAATCACAAGTAATTTAGTTAACTTTTTTCATGGTAACACTCATATTCAACGACATGTTTTAAAATGTAACCTTCTTTACATGATAATAGTTATAAATTTTTTCAATCTCAGATGCGATAATACTATTATTTCTAACATATATGTTACGAATTGTGTAAAGTTTTTAAAACTGTATATGCAAATCACCAATCAGAAACATAAAAATCTAACATCAATCAAACAAACTAAAATAATAAGATATTTTCCTTAGTGGAAATAGTTAACTATACTCATGTGATGGAATATACTTAGAAAATTTAAATACTGAAAAAAGTTTGCTAGGCAAACTTAAAGAATATTTTTTTTTCTTGTGAAAAACTAGCATAAATTTGGAAAATGTAGAGTTTGTTACTACGTAAAATTGAACATCATCTGGACAAACTAAATTATACATGATTTTTTTTTTTATTTGAGAGGTGCTGACAATATATCATTAATATAGATTTTTAACTTCCACCCATAATTTCTAAATAACTTATACATAAATTTCAGAAAAACTGAAACGGAATGTGTTTTACAAGAGGCTTATTTTGTAAGATGAATATTCAATATTAATATAACTGAGCAAAGTTCATTCCGGAAAAAACTTGTAAAAGATACTTATATTTTGAAAATAGTTTGAAATATCCTTTTAAATTTATGAATGCTCGCTTTCGAAAGACACAAATAAAACTGATATTACTCATGATAATTAACACATACATAACATTAGTCAAACAAAGTGAAATTTTTATTGCTTGTGACCGATAACTTTTCAGTGAAGCAGAACTTACATAGGAAATTTGTGCAAACTTTTTCAACTTTTAAACCAAGTATCATGTAAAATTATAAATTACGATAGGAAATAGCATACTTCAGAATCCGAACAAGTCTTGTAGTTAAGCTAAATGTATTTCTCAAGGAATTGAAAGCATACCAGAGAAGTCCTTATCATTTCGCATCTTTTCTCATGTTGCAAGAAGACATACATTGTAAAAGATCGTCTTAGAACTTAACAAAAATCAGTAAAAATAAATATATTTTCTATGGCAAAGATAAAACTTCACAACTTAATTACTTAAATTTAGCTAAGTTGCATATGGTTTATTCACATAACTCGCATGTGCTTTGAATGTTGAAATATATTTGTCAGTTGAAATCAAACTCATCGAAAATAAATGCTATCTACATTTTCAAGTCGGAAATTACTATTAAATAAACTTTACATGTAAGACATTATCATGTTAAAAAGAAAAATCTACAAAAATGTAAATGATAATTTTACTGTTGGTACATAAATGATGAATAATTTATGATTTTATTCTAGGCAAACGTTTTATTGTCTAACAGAGAACTTAAACATTAGCAGAAAAACGAAAAAATACAATTTTTATATCCTATCATGCTTGTCGAAAATTGAATTTATTAGCTGTTGTAATAGATTTTTATTGTCCAAATTTCTATAGTTCTTCCCAGTGCAATAATATTAAGTTCATGTGTAATGAGTAGGTTTTTTTTTTTTGTTGAATCTTATAAATTTAATGAAATTATTATGACCTAAGAGATTGAGTGAACTGAATAAATCAATGACGTAAATTTAAACAATGACTTGAACTGATACATACTATAACTGTAAAGAAGTATGACAAAGTGATAGATGAAGTGAAAATATAAGTTGAGTGAAATGTGTTGAAAAAAGTTGAAGACGACAAGAAATTCATAAATGAGAATTATCATTGACTTATTTTAACTTCGTTTTTCTTGCTTATGACAAGAAAATACACTCTTGTTTATTAAGAACCAACTTGATATCTTATCATAGAATGACAATGATGAAATATCTATACATTAAAAAAAAAATACCAAACTTAGACATAGCAAATTTCTTGAAATTCATGTATAATGTGAGAAGTTTTACTGGAAATATAGAAGATACAACATTGAAAAATGTGAATGTTTCGAAGTACTTTATCAGAAATTAAAAAAAAAAAAATGCGCTGAGGTCCGCTATAAAATTTTTTAGGAGAAAGTTTAAACAAAATTTAAAATCAAACATGCTTTTAAGTGGGAACACATATATTAAAACTATAGCACATTTAACAATTTATATTATGTCATCTCAGTTGGTATCAAACTGAATAATATGAAAAACAATCACAAACTGAATAAACATGAAAATTATCAATATATGTGGAAAAGTTTCCTTTTTTCACATATAAAAAAAAATATAACACATTGACATACGTTAAGATCACGAAACATGCGTAATCATATACCGATAAGAGCAACCAATGTTGCGGGGAGATATTCACGTGATGGACAATATCCCATGAATAAATTGAGTGATTTAATTTCTAATGCTAATTCCAATAGTATTCCACGTAACTTCAACTTTATATGTTACACTATAGATATATTTATTTTTCAAATATATTGACTTTCGAAAAATCATTCTTCAATATAAGAATGATCATAGTAAGAATAAAAGAAAAGATACTAAGCATTGATTTAAAGTGTATTTATTTCAACTTAGCAACAAATCATATGCGTGAAACGAAAATTGCCTCGAACCAAAGTATAACTATCCAATTTCATTGATTCCTACAAGGAAATTTTTCTCATCTAGTAATTGAATTTTTTTTTCTCGTACACATTATAAGTGTTGTCCAATCAGGTGTAGAATAGCTGAAGATATCCGACCTCTTTCTAAATATTAATAAGTCACTGTTGAAAAACTTATAAAAATTTCAATTTACACTTAAAGTTTTTTTATATATATATATTTCAAAGAATTTTTTCAAATCAATATGTATATTTAAATACTGAAACTTATTCACTTCAATAAATGTATGTTTAAGTTATAAAACTTGTCGTATGTATTGAAAAATTGTAACTTTTCGTCTTCGTATAAATCGATAACTTATACACTAGTTCTTCATCAATTAATCTTCTAAGTAAATCTTTCAAAAGCAAAAACAAACCTATAGCTTTACATTTGTAACAAGTTAAATTGTACATGTTTCTCGTGAAATTAAAATTTTATATGTTTTTCATGAAAATATATAAAATTTTGTAACTTTCACATGAAACATGTACAATTTAACTTGTTACAAATGCAAAGCTATGGGTATGTTTTTACCTTTGAAAGATTTACTTAGAAGATTAATTGATGAAGAACTAGTGTATAAGTTATCGATTTATACGAAGACGAAAAGTTACAATTTTTCAATACATACGACAAGTTTTATAACTTAAACATACATTTATTGAAGTGAATAAGTTTCAGTATTTAAATATACATATTGATTTGAAAAAATTCTTTGAAATATATATATATAAAAAAAACTTTAAGTGTAAATTGAAATTTTTATAAGTTTTTCAACAGTGACTTATTAATATTTAGAAAGAGGTCGGATATCTTCAGCTATTCTACACCTGATTGGACAACACTTATAATGTGTACGAGAAAAAAAAATTCAATTACTAGATGAGAAAAATTTCCTTGTAGGAATCAATGAAATTGGATAGTTATACTTTGGTTCGAGGCAATTTTCGTTTCACGCATATGATTTGTTGCTAAGTTGAAATAAATACAATTTAAATCAATGCTTAGTATCTTTTCTTTTATTCTTACTATGATCATTCTTATATTGAAGAATGATTTTTCGAAAGTCAATATATTTGAAAAATAAATATATCTATAGTGTAACATATAAAGTTGAAGTTACGTGGAATACTATTGGAATTAGCATTAGAAATTAAATCACTCAATTTATTCATGGGATATTGTCCATCACGTGAATATCTCCCCGCAACATTGGTTGCTCTTATCGGTATATGATTACGCATGTTTCGTGATCTTAACGTATGTCAATGTGTTATATTTTTTTTTATATGTGAAAAAAGGAAACTTTTCCACATATATTGATAATTTTCATGTTTATTCAGTTTGTGATTGTTTTTCATATTATTCAGTTTGATACCAACTGAGATGACATAATATAAATTGTTAAATGTGCTATAGTTTTAATATATGTGTTCCCACTTAAAAGCATGTTTGATTTTAAATTTTGTTTAAACTTTCTCCTAAAAAATTTTATAGCGGACCTCAGCGCATTTTTTTTTTTTTAATTTCTGATAAAGTACTTCGAAACATTCACATTTTTCAATGTTGTATCTTCTATATTTCCAGTAAAACTTCTCACATTATACATGAATTTCAAGAAATTTGCTATGTCTAAGTTTGGTATTTTTTTTTTAATGTATAGATATTTCATCATTGTCATTCTATGATAAGATATCAAGTTGGTTCTTAATAAACAAGAGTGTATTTTCTTGTCATAAGCAAGAAAAACGAAGTTAAAATAAGTCAATGATAATTCTCATTTATGAATTTCTTGTCGTCTTCAACTTTTTTCAACACATTTCACTCAACTTATATTTTCACTTCATCTATCACTTTGTCATACTTCTTTACAGTTATAGTATGTATCAGTTCAAGTCATTGTTTAAATTTACGTCATTGATTTATTCAGTTCACTCAATCTCTTAGGTCATAATAATTTCATTAAATTTATAAGATTCAACAAAAAAAAAAACCTACTCATTACACATGAACTTAATATTATTGCACTGGGAAGAACTATAGAAATTTGGACAATAAAAATCTATTACAACAGCTAATAAATTCAATTTTCGACAAGCATGATAGGATATAAAAATTGTATTTTTTCGTTTTTCTGCTAATGTTTAAGTTCTCTGTTAGACAATAAAACGTTTGCCTAGAATAAAATCATAAATTATTCATCATTTATGTACCAACAGTAAAATTATCATTTACATTTTTGTAGATTTTTCTTTTTAACATGATAATGTCTTACATGTAAAGTTTATTTAATAGTAATTTCCGACTTGAAAATGTAGATAGCATTTATTTTCGATGAGTTTGATTTCAACTGACAAATATATTTCAACATTCAAAGCACATGCGAGTTATGTGAATAAACCATATGCAACTTAGCTAAATTTAAGTAATTAAGTTGTGAAGTTTTATCTTTGCCATAGAAAATATATTTATTTTTACTGATTTTTGTTAAGTTCTAAGACGATCTTTTACAATGTATGTCTTCTTGCAACATGAGAAAAGATGCGAAATGATAAGGACTTCTCTGGTATGCTTTCAATTCCTTGAGAAATACATTTAGCTTAACTACAAGACTTGTTCGGATTCTGAAGTATGCTATTTCCTATCGTAATTTATAATTTTACATGATACTTGGTTTAAAAGTTGAAAAAGTTTGCACAAATTTCCTATGTAAGTTCTGCTTCACTGAAAAGTTATCGGTCACAAGCAATAAAAATTTCACTTTGTTTGACTAATGTTATGTATGTGTTAATTATCATGAGTAATATCAGTTTTATTTGTGTCTTTCGAAAGCGAGCATTCATAAATTTAAAAGGATATTTCAAACTATTTTCAAAATATAAGTATCTTTTACAAGTTTTTTCCGGAATGAACTTTGCTCAGTTATATTAATATTGAATATTCATCTTACAAAATAAGCCTCTTGTAAAACACATTCCGTTTCAGTTTTTCTGAAATTTATGTATAAGTTATTTAGAAATTATGGGTGGAAGTTAAAAATCTATATTAATGATATATTGTCAGCACCTCTCAAATAAAAAAAAAAAATCATGTATAATTTAGTTTGTCCAGATGATGTTCAATTTTACGTAGTAACAAACTCTACATTTTCCAAATTTATGCTAGTTTTTCACAAGAAAAAAAAATATTCTTTAAGTTTGCCTAGCAAACTTTTTTCAGTATTTAAATTTTCTAAGTATATTCCATCACATGAGTATAGTTAACTATTTCCACTAAGGAAAATATCTTATTATTTTAGTTTGTTTGATTGATGTTAGATTTTTATGTTTCTGATTGGTGATTTGCATATACAGTTTTAAAAACTTTACACAATTCGTAACATATATGTTAGAAATAATAGTATTATCGCATCTGAGATTGAAAAAATTTATAACTATTATCATGTAAAGAAGGTTAAATTTTAAAACATGTCGTTGAATATGAGTGTTACCATGAAAAAAGTTAACTAAATTACTTGTGATTTCCTTTCAGAGTATAAAAAGTTATATAGTTTACATATAATTCGCAAGTTTCTTTCAATTTTTCTTAAGATGTTTTAAAAGTCTTGCAGGTGATTTTCAAAACTTAAATGCATATTTACAATGTATTTAATATCTACAATTTATTTAATATTTTCCCCCAATTCACCTTTCTTAGATAAGTAAAATAAACCTTAGTCAGCATGTATTGCACGAGTTAATACGACACCTTAACGTATATTATTACAAAGTAAATTGTCTAAGTCTTTCTTGAAGTAACATAAATTTCCAACTTGCATTGATTTTCCGATTGAAAAGTAGAGGTGAATTTTTTTTCCTTGGAGTATCTATAACTAGTATTTATTTTAAATCTCTTATTATTTTTCTTCAATGTAACAATTTTGTTAAGTTTTACCCGTATTGTAGCATATAATCTCACTGAGTTTGAACAATATTCAATGTTTTAGACAATAGAAAAGTTTTCAAGTAGAAATGATCTTAAATTCTCCAAGTGAATCATACTTTTTGGAAGAAAGTCCATGCGAATTCTACCTTCACTTACTAATGTGTCTTTGAAATCCACTTCATTCATTCCAAGTTTTCACAAACATTTCATTATGAAAAAGGAAAAGTAGGAAAACGATAATCTCGAAGACCTGCTGACACACCGCAGCATCACCCGCTGCTTGCGCGTCGATGCTGTTGTTCTTGCTGTACAAGTCTCCCGACCTGTTTGAACAAGTATTAGCGTGACTCATCCTCCGGTCTAAAAATGCCGGCAAGTGGCGTATCACCTACCGCTAACCTGATTGGCTAATTACCGTCACATGCTTATCACCCCGTTTAAAGACGTGAATTTTATATGTAAAGTAAATTTTTACGCTAACGCTTAAATTCTTTGCTATAGAAAGTTCAAGTATGTTATTTTTTTTTTCTCTTATATGTTACATTTTAAACACATGATATGAAATTTTTACGTTATGCTTATCTTAGAAATTTTTGAGTATGTTACTTTTTCTTTTATTTAACATTAACCTAAGAGTTTAATTGTATATGAGAAGTAAATTGTCACGTTAAAGTTTAAAGACATGATATTTATATGTGAAGTAAATTTTCGTGTAAAGGTTAAAATTCTTTATCTTTGAAATTTTTATTCTGTTAAATTTCCCATTATTTAACATTAACCTAAGAAAATAATTGTGTATGAAATTTTCGCGTATTGTTTAAATTGTTATCGAAGAAAGTTTAAGTATGTTATTTTTTTTTCTTCTCTAATTTAGCATTATTCTTACACATTTTAAAGATAAAAATGTTATGTGTGAAATAAATTTTCGCGTATTGTTTCAATTCCTTACCTTATAAATTTTTAATATTTCTTTTTCTCTAATTTAGCGTTATTCTTACACATTTGAAAGACATAATTTTTATATGTGAGGTAAATTTTCGCGTATTATTTGAATTCTTTGCCTTATAAATTTTTAGAGTTTCTTTTTTTTATCTTATTTATCGTTGATATAAGAGTATGATAGTACATGTAAAGTTAATTTTAAATTCTTTGCCTTGTAAATTTTTAGTGTTTCTTTTTTCTAAAAGTTAGAGTTGTCATTATACATTTTAAAGACATGAACGGCAATGTTTGAATTCTTTGTCGTAGAAATTATAGGTATGTTATACTTTCATCCTACATTTCAAATTTAAAGTCGTGATTTTTATATGTGAAGAACATTTTTTACGTTAATGTCAAAGTTATTTGTCGTACAAAGTTTAAGTGTGTTACTTTTTTTCTTTTATTTAGCGATATTTCTACATATTTTAATATCGGGATTTTTATGTGTAAAGTAAAATTTTACGTTAATGTTAAAGTTATTTGTCGTAGAAAGTTTAAGTACGTTACTTTTCTCTTGCATGTTATATTTTAAAGTCGTGATTTTTATACATGAAGGGAATTTTCGCGTAAAGGTTAAATATTTATCTTAGAAATTTTAAGTAAGTTACTTTTTTTCTCTTATTTAGCGATATTTTTACACATTTTAAAGTGATTTTTATGTGTAAAGTAAGTTTTTTTCGTTAATTTTAAAGTTATTTGTCGTAAAGAGTTTAAGTATGTTACTTTTTTCTCCTATTTAGTGATATTCGTACACATTTTAAAGACATGATTTTTATTCATAAAGTAAATTTTCACGTTCACTTTTTTTATAAGTTTATTTTTTATAATAATAATAATAATAAAATCTGATAATTATTACTAAATATTATCTTTATATTTAATAAATTTCATAATTACTCCAATTGAAACAACTGTCTACGCTAAAAACCCATTCGCTACACTATGACGTCACGAACAAATTATCTATCACTTTAACTGTTTCAAGCAAGATCGTTACACAACAACTCAACTCGCAAACGCGTTGAAGCGTGTTGAAACATGCCTAGTCTCGCTCCCCACCCGCTCTGATCGGTTAGAACCAAGCAGCGCCCTCTACCGTGAAACCTGATTGGTCGGTGAAGTCACGTGATCACCCCTCATATATAGACGCTACCGGTTGCCGTCTCGCCATTTCTACTTAGATACCTGAGTGTGAAAGACGTGTTTAATACTTCGTGTTTTTTTTCTCATCGCGATTTTGTTCGTACTTGTGTAGTTATTCACAGTTATTTTAGCTTCGCAGATTTCGTTTCGATTATTCGGTAAGTGAATTTTTAAACATCTTCTCACTCCAACAAACCAAGAGAGCCTTGTCGGCCTATGACGACAAGCGGTATCTGCTGGAAGATGGCATAACCAGCTATGCCTATGGTCACTTCAAAATTCCTTAAATCATTCATTTAATCCTTAATTTTTTTTTTTATCTCTTTAAGCCTTAATTTAACTAAAATATTACTTTAACTAATTTTTTAAAAACTTATTTAGCGTTAATTTTTTTTTTCCAGGATTTTGTATGTGACCATTAAATTTAATTTTGGGAAATATACGTTCTCACAAGTCTTCTTTTCAGATTTTTTAAAATTTAAAATTGTTTAGGATTTAAGGTAATGATGTCTTCTTAAAAGATATTATTGGATGGTTGGTTAGTGACCTCATATTTCAAGGAAATATACGTTCTTTGAAATAAGTTTTTTTTTTTTTTTTGTTGTTGTTGTTGTTGTTGTTGATAGGGTGGAGTGAGACGGTACCAATTCTTCCTAAAAGAGGTATCGGGCTGGAGGTGGGCCCTCACCTTTAATAAATAATTTTTCAAAATTTATTAATTGTAAGTTTCAAAGTAAAACAAAAGTTATGCAAATTAATTTATCTTGATAGCTTTATGGTAAGATGGAATTATACAAAACGTATTATTAATATGTGTGTTTAACAATTGTTTGGTAAAATATTGAAATGTCACGTGTAGCTCGGGGTTAGGGTTCTTTAGACCCTTAGCAAATGGCATTCCTTTTATTAACTTTTCAAATTTAACATTTTTTTTTTGTGTAACTTTGTTGCAGGTATTTTAACTTGGCTAAAGGATATGTAAGTAACTCGCTAGAAAACCAAACAGACAACCAGGAGTTAACTTTTGGTCACAAGTTTAAAACTTATCAGTCACAAGCGAGCATTTAGCTGACCGATCAGAACTCGTTGCCAACACCTGAAAACTAAATTTGGTATATATCCAATGTTATCACCACTTAAAACGTAAATCTTAACATAGAATGACGTCATACCCACTGTGACGTCATTAGTAAAAATACCTATCACTCTAACTTATTCGTTTAGAAGCAGCCCTAGAACAACTCAGCTCCATCTTAAAGGTAAATCAACACTAAAAAGTGTTGCCATCGCTCTAAACTTTGATATAAAACACATTATGACGTCATACTTACTGTGACGTCACGCAATAAAAACCTATCACTCTAACTTATTCATTTACAAGCAGTCCTAGAACAACTCAACTCCATCTTAAAGGTAAATCGAAACTGAAAAGTGTTGCCACCACTCAAAACTTTAATATAAAACACATTATGACGTCATACCTACTGTGACGTCATACACAAACAGCTTATAATGAAACTAAAACAACAGCAGGAGGGGAACAACTCAACTCCCGGTCACGTGACTTCCGGTGACGTCACTTCCTGTGACGTCATATCCGGTCACGCCCCCTTTCGGTCACGCCCCCATACCATACCGTCGCTCGGTCAGTCCATGGCCCCGGAGCCCCACTTTCTAACTACTTTAATGAGTTAAGCAGATTTGTTCTTTTTTTGGATAAAAGATTTCTGGGAAACCATAAAATGTAATCGCCAAGTGAAACCAAAAAGAGCGATAAGCTTGCCAATGTAGAAACCCTGCAATGACGTCATGTGCTCTCAACTATTTTACATTATCTCTATGGAAGCTTGCCATCTTTAACCCGAAGGGTTATTATAGTATCTTTGGTAAAGTGCCGCAATGCCAACACCTAATTCAATAAAATATTAAAGTGATATGTGTAAGCGTTGAAACCAGAATATCAAACCTCTGGTAGATCGTGACCACATCACTTGAATACGTGATTGTCCATTTTGCTAAAGGCAGTTTTCAGCCACGTTCTTTAGGTTCCGAATTTGTTCAAGCTATAGAGGCTGGCCTCACTGTCGTTAACAGGGTCATCGAACAATTTATTGCGGCTAAGTTTTCGATATAGAACTGACTGTTGGGCCACCATGCAAAATGTGACCAATGTCACTGCTAAGAAGTTCTGTCACAGAGGAATGTATCCTTGTCTTCATTGAAGAAAATTAAAGAACGTGAAGAGACTTTTACCTTTTTAGCACCTGCTTTACACTTGAAAGTATAAATCATTTCTCACCAACGTAAGACCTCCTTGTTACACAACCTTACTTTGGTAGCCTTCTTGTTACCATACGTAAAACTTTTTAAAACACGTAATAAATCTTTTACATCGTTTTGTGAATCTTTTTAAGATTATATCTAGTGGTATCTATACTATAGATGTTTTATCGCAACAGCTAAAATAAAACCATGATAGCAGTTGTATGTCTCATCAAATTGTTTAAAAATTACATATATTGCCACCTACTGTCATTCTTCTGTGTTAAACCTGCCAATTTACGTGAGGAATAACCCCACTTTTACGATCAGTAAAACATTTCTCGCCTTTAGAGACTAAGACTTGGCGTCAAAAAAAGGGGCCGTTAGAATTTCTTTTATTGTCTGCGTGGACAGCTCAAACAAATTACATTGTCTGTTAGACGCTTAGTTGTTGGTAAGCTTCATTTATGGCATTTTGTCTGTCAACATGTATTAACGTAGCACAGAAAAATGATATTTCTAAGTTTGTTGGCGAAACAATCTTTAGCGATAAGCTTGACGTTTAGATTTTGCTCAGTTTTCCAGAAGTTATAATTGGAATTGCTGAGAAACTATTCCTTCCGAGATAAGTATTTTTAATTAATTAATTTATTTTTAGTGGGGACTTTTCAAAGTTTTATTTGTTTCTTTTTCTAAACTTGCGCTCTTTAATAAAGTAAAAGGAACATTTAGGATCTACTTAGGTAACTTTTTTGGTGTATAACCTGGAGTTAGATCTGGGAATAAATCCTGGATAAGGTATGAATGTTTATTGGATTGCATGTATTTTAAATGTAGGGGAGATAAGTGTAGCCCTACATAGTGGGCTCCGGTAACCGGTGGTTAAATGTACCCAGCTCATGATCCTGATATTGTGGGTTTGGACCAGGATCACCGAATACCGGTGTGTACGCTGATGGGGACTAGTGCACATTAAATAACATATGGCCTCAATGCCTTGGGGCTATATGTTTGTTGGGGTTGGGTAGAGAGGTTTGCAGAAGCTTTCGACCTACTAGTTAAAAATTATTAGACGTATTTATCTGGGTTAAGCACTTGGTAGTGGTAGAAATAGACAGCCAGAATCTTGGTGACAAACAAACAAACAAACACACATACATACACTTTCTAGTAATTTGTCCTTGGAAATAGCTCTAGAAAACCGCATTGCAAGGTAGTTATGGATTTTTGTTTCACTATGTAAATGTTTTAAGATGTCTGGAGAGACAATTCTGATACTTGTGCAAGTTGTATAAGAAATTTCTAATAATCAATAACAAACGCAAGACTTGATGTGGAAACACTACAACATACAGCATAAGATATAACAATATACGATTATTCTAAACCGATGACAAATTTAGGAATTGCAAAGAGTAATAAATACTAGAAAGGGATAAGATCAATATGTCATTGAAGCTCAAAAACTCAGATAACCTTCTCGAAGCAAGACAAGTTATGTTATAAGGTTGATTTAGAATTGAAATCCGTAACCGTTGCCGAGCTGGCAATTGTATTATATAATATAATAATAATAGCAATGAACTCATTTATGACGTATACATGTGTGTTTGCTCTTTTGAGCCAGAAGAAAGCAATTGCCACTAAGCATTGGACCATTATTGCATATTCAGGTTTGGACTGAGCAACCCTTATATGCTTCGAAACAGAATTAGTTGTTAATGCGGGCACATTTAAACAATTCCGATTGATTGATACTAGGCTCAGAGGGTTTCAGCTTGGTTTGACGAAGCTTCAGTCCAGATTATCTAGGTGTGTTAATCTTGTTATTTGGATACGTGAATCTCTAACTGACGGAGGATATCAGTTGAAGTACTGGTCAAGACTACCGCTTACCTGTTGCATCTTTTCAAAGTCTAGACACGGCCTCTGGATGGCCACAACAGGCGTCCTCCGATGCCTCTTCCGTGGGGACACCGCACACAGCTCGTGCGGCGGTATGTGCGCCTGCCGCACGCACTTGCTCGGCTTGTACACATCCTCCGGCGGCTCAGTCCTGAACTCGACCGGACAGCACTCTTCACCATGGCTCACCCACTTGCGCTTCTCAGGATGGTGAGATTGAATGTGGTGATGGTGGTTGTTGATCACCTCTAGTTCTTCCTCCGAGGAGTGGTGTAGGTCGCTGTCTGAGGGTAGGGCGGAGTCTGGCAGGCCGGGGGACTGCAGCCTGTTGTGCCTTCGGTGTCGGTGGTTGTGGGGATAGTGGTTTCGAGGGGGCGGCGGTGGGGGACAGTCGGCTTTGGTCACCTGGGAGAGGGGGAGGCGTTTCGTGCGACGGCGGCTGCTATCGAGGTGGATGATGGTCTCCATATCTGAAGAAGACAAGTAATATAATTTACTATGTGTACTGTAAAACATATGTATTCTAAAATATATTCAATATGTAAATAAATTCATTTGATAAACACTTTTAATATATTCCTTACGTAAATTTAATCGATATGTACGCTATGTCCAACAACCATATGTAATTTTAATCGATATGTGGGTATAATATATTCATTCCAGACGTAAATTTCATTCATATGAACATATATTTCATACTTAACATTAACCCTTTGTACTCGAGGCCTTCTTCACGCGGAGGAACCAGTAACTCGAGAAGTTTAGCAGCATTTTTGTTTCGGTTCGTGGTTGCGGACCCGCTTCAAAGAAACTAAACATAAACAGTCATTGCATCGAATTTCCGCATCAAACCTAGTGGTGAGTGAGAGTCACTTCTCGAGTTGCGGCATCAAATTATGTGGTGAGTGAGAGTCACCTCTCGAGTGCAAAGGGTTAATATATATGTGTTCAGTAATATTCATCATACAGTCCACTAGATGGCGCTATGCGCAATTGTATTTATATTTTCCCTTACTACTTGAATATAACCGTCAGTAGTAGCCATGTGAATATTCTTGCTACCAAGTACCTTGCAAGCTGAGATGACGGTTCAAATAAAATGTACCAGAAACCTGTAAGTAATTCTTTACTGTCCTGTCATGAGTAAAATGCGAAACAGAACGAGTTAATTAAGTATAAATAATATGTACGTATAATGTACTCCATGTAAATTCAAACCATGAGTAAGCACTCTAGTAGGTATTATATCTCGGCCGACGATTGGACTTGCATCGCTCTCGGATGGAACGGTGAGTGGCCTATCATCGGTCTCTCGCACTAAACTCATCAACTCAACCACAACTGGGCTCAAAGGTCCGTTTGGATGATCATTCATGGATCATCGTCACCCGATGAATTCTCATCAGAATTCGGGGGGGGGGGGGGACTATCACTACAGCCGATTTCCGGCCAAGGCTGTTTCAGTCAGCTTGAACCATCTTACCCTATCCGATGCCACCTTCCTCCATTTATTCACCCCTATTATTCTTCAAATTCTTTTCCACGTTGTTCATCCACCTTGTACGTGGCCTACCTCTTTTTCTTTTTCCTTCTGGATTTTGAAATGTTATCTTTTTTGCTGGATTTTCATTTTCTTGCCAATATACATGGCCGAGCCATCTTATTTGCGATACTTTAACGACTTTTACTATGTTTGGCTCTCTGAATTTAACTTGTAGTTCATGATTATATGCATATGAATTGCATTACCCGATAACAAGATGGCTTTTTACCAATTACAGCTAAGTCATTTAAACCACTAAAATGCAATGGCATATTTCTTGCCCATATCGCGACCACAACGAATTCTTGCTCATATTGTGCTCGTCTGTCCCAATTGTTGCACGCACCGGTATTTGACAAGGTAGGAAGGAAGCTACAATTTTCGGATCATGAGGTGGATGCTTCTACTCACACTAAGCCATCAATGCCTTGCCTTGCTGCAACCGTATGTGATTGTAATTTGTGAATGACCCAGAGAGGGCACGTTTGCTGATGCTGTATTGCTAAGATTTGAAAACTAATCGTTGAAAGGTGAATTTTGCATGACTTTTCGCAATGACTTTACTGTCATCTCTAGATAATGGAAATAAATTTAGTTCCCGATATTGAATTGCAGTTACCAATTGATGACCGCCATTCAGTTTTGAAAACTCATAGGTAAAAGTTGACTTATGAAAGAATTTTCACGATGAATTTGCTATCATCGGCAGATGATGGAAA
Source organism: Linyphia triangularis (assembly GCA_963978545.1). NCBI lineage: Eukaryota > Metazoa > Arthropoda > Arachnida > Araneae > Linyphiidae > Linyphia > Linyphia triangularis. The sequence continues at coordinate 38,023,555 of OZ021730.1, forward strand.
TAAGTTCAGTTACAGATACCGAGTTGCAGTCACCGATGAGTTTCGATCACTGGAGGAGGAATCGTCACGCAGTGATTGCTACTATGGTAAGATATATTCCTATGTAAATTTAAACGATGTTTGTGAATGATATTTTGTAATTACGTAAATTTAGTCGTATCGATGTATACGTTTGTCGATATATCGACGTATAATATATTGAATGTTATTTCGTGCATTTTGTGTCAAGTACAATGAAATCGTTACGTGAATATTTTGTATCTATATTAGTACACAATTTAATCCATACATAAAAATGTTTTAAATATACATTTGACATGCACAGTCAATAGAAATATACAATTCATATATTGATTAGTAACACAAATAACAAATCTGTATGAATGAATACTTGTTAAATTACAACTTAATGTGTATGTGCATATAATTGAAGTACAATGAAATCAAAATGGTTCAAATGAATTACGAACTGTATTGAATTTTCTCTTTTCATTGTACAAATTAAAAAAAGAAATATCACTCATAAATTTATCGACAATTTAAATTTCTTTGTCATGAATTACATAAAAAAGAAGAAAGTGGGACTCGTACATTTTTGAAGCTCCTCGATTTCAGCACCCTCGTCGTCCGACTCTGTCCCAGAATCCCGATCATCGTCTGTCTGCAAGAGAACACACTACATTATTACACAAATATATTGGAACATCAGAAACTGTACATCGAATGGGATAAAATACGGAAATCAAAAGAGGAGACATAGTAATCAAAAGAGGAAACATTGACATTGGCCAACAATACTCTAATAAGAGGTTACAACTAACTCTGATACAATGAGGAACTTTCACGTTTTTTGGTTTTATTTTTAAACAAAAGTAGAGAAAAAATCATGAAAAACAATACCATTCTTTCAAAAATTTGAGCCCGGATAGATAGTTAAAAAAATTAATTTAATTTTTCACTTAGCGATTTGAAGGGAAAAAGCTACTTTTGCGTGTGACGACAAAGCGCAGATGTTGAATCAGCCTAAAACCAGTTTTAAACCAGGTTTCTCCTCGGATTTTCGACGGAATCTATGCGTTTTTGGTCACGTGACCTTTGCTTTGATTTCAAACTCGATGTTTGATTAATTGAAAGCATAAAGATAAAAAAATAATTGCACTGCTCAAATATATTAGTTGGATAACACTAGAAAATAAAAAAAATATTCATTTTCCTCACTTGTGCAAGTTCCTCATTGCACATTTGACCGGTAAACCTATAGCAAACCTACTAAAATATATAGGGTGTCTATAAAAGGTTGGACACATTTTGATGTTGAATAATTCTTGAAATAATGAAGATGTAAACAAACTTATGGCATTTATGCATAGAATAACTCATATATTTTCATTTATGGCGAAAGTTGCCATAGAAAATTTCCTTTTCCCATTCCCTTTCTTTAGTAAATATTGTCTGTCTGCGTTATTAATTTTATGTTTTTCTCGTTTCTCTTATAAATATCGTCAACTCACGTTATCAATAGTATGTTTTTCTCTCTTGACCACCCAGATCACCAGATAAAACACCACTGGACATTTTCCTTTGGGGATTCGTAAAGGACATCGCTTACAGAAGGAAAGGATCGAATGTTGATGACTTAAAAGCCAGGATTACAGTCACAATAGCCTTAGTGGATACCGACATGTTTGCCTGTATCTGGCGTGAAAGTGACTACCGTCTCGATATTCTCCGTGAGACGAACGGCGCACCAGTGGAAGTCCATTGACAAGGGTCATAAAATTTGTTGAGTCTATCTAACCATTAGTGTTATCAATTTAAATTTGTCTTCGTTATTTTATGAATTGTACAACATCAAAATGTGTCCAATCTTTATAGGCACCCTGTATACCCATTAGTTTTTAACGTAACGTTCATAGCAGAGAAACCGCTCGTTTGAAAGACGACTGTCAAAATACGAAAATCGTCAATTCACAGGTTACAATATATTTCTGGACAGTTCCTTACACCGTAAATGCAATTGTAAAAGCATGCTTTACCAAAAACAATTTAAAGGACCGAAAGTTGCTGTTAGAGACGGTTCTCGTTCCAAAACCAGATATTCAAAAATTTCAGTGAAAAAACGGTTTGAAAATTAAAAATACAGAAGCGAAAAGTATTAAAATTTACAAGGTAATAAAATATTAAATTATAGATAATTAATGCGTAAATATTAATTACCTTTCAGAAGGAAAAACAACATTTTTGAATGCGTGCAATCTGCATTTTCCTGCATGTAATTCTACCCGCGCCCATGTTCGGGGCGATGATAAAAACCTCCAATTTAATTAAAAATTAGCAATTTATAATTAATTCTAAACCTTCTTTAATAGTGTACACTTACCAGAATCAAAACAACAACGATCTCCAATCCGAAATACGCCCGTCAAATAAAAAAAAAAAAAAAAGCCCGGATATGTCAGAACTCAATAGAAAAAGGGGTAAATAATGGGCATAATTATGATTCAGGAAATGCAGGTGCAACAGCCAAAGTAAAACAATGCCAAGGCGAACAAACAAGGATTACCAATTCGTTGCTACGCCCGCCAAACTACGAATATATTCCCCATTTACATCTGGCCAGGGACAAAAGAAACAAAAGTGTGATAACGATTTGGTCGCCGGGCTTTTAAGGTTTATTCGCCATTATTGTTATTGTATGGTGATTACGTGACCTTAATCTTATAACTTCTTGTTACGTTGAAGGTTACGGTAAGTGGAAATTTGGAAGACAGCCTGAAAAAGCTTGGAGTTGGCCCGAAAAATTAATACAAGGTGGACAGACGTTAAAAGTTGGTACTATTTAAATGCAATACATGCTTTATTGTATCTTTATAGCCAAAATAGTTTAGACTCTCTTTTAAAGTCTTTAACTTAAATAATTTTGTGAATACTTAAAGTAATTTTTGTTAGTGCTGAATAGTTCATACATTAAGTTTGGTTATTTTATGTCATTTGAGCTACAGGACGGATGTACTGAGACGTTTTTCAATAGAAAACTGTCTCGCATTTGCATCTGGAACGACAGCAAACCCAAATCACCTACGAGGTTGCTAAAACTAACTCTAAATACTTCTAACAAGCAACTGCTCTGACTGATACAGAAGTTTGATATATAAAATGTGTAAGGAAGAAATCATTACTTAATATAAAATATATTTATGAATAAAAAAACTGGTGCTATAGTATATTATTTAAAAGGAATTTAGAGCTATAAGGGTATATCTACAAAGACCAAATCATGTGGACAGAATGCTCCCAAATCCATAAATTCTATTTATGTCTATATACTACTTCGAATACCCGTTCTTGTTTACTTACCACGTGAATTTATTCTTTAATTGTTAACTCAAAAACTCATTTTTTGGTGAAACTGCAGTCGCAAGTACAGATTTTAATGAGAATTCTTGTAGTTGGGTTGCACTCTTTCAATGATTGCTCCGAAAAATCCATACGTCTTATATGCCTCAGAATTGCTATATTCCATACTTCAATTTACGCACACAAGAATCACGATACAAATAAAACCATTCTAAGGAAACAATTATTAATAGTAACTGAATTTATAACGCAAAAACTACGAAAGATAGATGTCGCTCAAGGTCAATGAAAACAAAAGTGTTAAGAACTTTGAAATTATTGATTATGACAACAGTAAAATTTGGTTTGATCGAACATTACCAAAGGTAGGTAACAACAAAAAAGAAAAGAGGTCGATTTCCTAAAAAAAAAAAAAAAAAAGCATCCATCAAATGGAAAACGCGGATATAATAACTTTTTCGAAACGTAGTCCCGATTTCCTTCATCCATCAAATTGATAATGTTCGCAAGAAAATGAGCATTGCAGACTAAACTTATCACAATCTCTAAAAGAGTTTGGAATCTGGAAAAATCGACCCACCTTGTTAAGGCCAGATTTGGCGAAAATTGCACTTTGAGTGCGTTTTGAATAGAAAAATTAAGTACTTTTGCTTTTGAAAGTAATAATAATTTCAGCTTCAAATTAGTGTTGATTTTTATTAAAATTTTCTAGCGCACGATTTGTATTCCATCATGTTATCTTAGTGTATTCATGTATATTTAATCTAAATTGTGTTTGTATCATATTCCCTTACACAAAATTTCCTGCAAACATATTTTGATACTTGAATATTTATTGGAAATATAGGGATTATCGGTTGGCGACTGCTTTTCCAAGATGCCGCCAACAAAGAACATTAACGATACTATACGGTACGATAAATTCACTAACAAAATAAATTATTTTGAGATTTGATCAACATTACTTTAAAAAAAAATATTGTGTTACATTGAGATTTGTGGCAATCATAACTCAGCAATGGCTGATAAAATTTGGTTAAATTAATGAATTATTCATTAAATTTCGATACATGAATAACCCACGATATTTGAAACAGCGTCACCTATTTATAATATCAGCAACCGTTTTAAGCCAGAATGGTCCGCTGCATGGTCCGTATTGCCGAAAATTAGCCTCTGTATTTGTGTAGTTGTACCTAGTGTACCTAGTATATTTCTAAATTACGTTCAGATTGCACTGTAATCTGACGAATCAAATCAATGAGAAATTGTGACCGAATAAACGTAAATGTAAATGAGTGTAGTAAAAAGAAAAAAAAAAAAAAATAGAATAAAGTTTGAATAGATAAGGAACATAAAATATAAATAATATTTTCGAAAATAAAAAAAAAATTGGCAAAAGCAGAGTTGGCATGGTTTAAACCACGGTTTAAACTAAATGTTTTATTTTTTTACAAAAACAATTTTTTTTTTTTTTTTTTTTTTTTTTAATTATAGTTTGAAATTATATTTTTATATGTTTATTTAAAATTATATTTTTAAAATTATTTGTTGTTGTAAATAACTTTTTTTTAATTATTTGTTGTTGTAAATAACTTTTTTTTTTAAAATAAATCTTACAATGAAAGACTACTGAATTTTTTATAAGTATCAACAATAAATTTTTATATTAATATAATGGATTTATTAATGTTTTATAATTATTCAAAATTATTAATTAAATTAAAAATATAGACTGCATTTTAAATTTGCTTCCGAAATAGAGGTTTTGTGCTTTAATAACTTATTTCTCAACTTTAAAAATATCATTTTGTACAGCTTATCACCATTACTGATAAATCTAAGAGCAATATTCCAAGTAGATGCAGTAAACAAATACTATTGTATTATAGTGTATCCATTGAATTAAAAAAAATATATATCTAAATATAATATTAAAATTTAATATGATTTGAATATTCACTTAAGTAGCAATTGTTTATTTACTTAGTTGAAATTATTTTCAGAATTAATATTATTTGTTATTTGAACACTAATTATTCAAGTTAATGTCAATATAAATATATGTATACATGTAATTAGAAAAGGCTTTTTTATAAAATCCGGTTTAAACCAAAACAACCTGGTTTAAAAAAATATATAATAAAATTTAAAAAAAAACAAAAAAAAAACGTGTTTTTTTAGTGTTTTTTTTCTCCAATCCTGGGCAAAAGTATCCAAGTATAATAATTTTTAAATTGGCGATACTTGGCGAGCTTTTCGAGGTTCATTTAGTTCCAAAGGCTGGAAACCCAGGTCGCTAATGAACTGGTGGACACCTGCTTTGCATAATTATTCAATCAAACCCGATTTAGCTGTCGCGAACTCTCCACAGAAAGCCAAACCTTACCGCAGCAGCAAAAAGCAAATGTCTTTTGTGAGTCTGGCAAAAAGGAGACAAAAACACATCTTCTTTGTTCGCAGCCTGATAGATTCGGGAAGAATTATTCTTCCAAACACACACCGAGATCAATTGTTATTCAGCCTATTCTTTTCTTTCTTTATATAACTGAGTGTTGTTATTGTTCTCTTTTTTTTATCTTTTATTTTTTATTTTTATCCGTAAATATAATGAGAAGCTAAGCCTAACTGAATGAGACGGATAACAATAGAAGTAGAATTCCGATTTCTAACTCGTAATGTTTTATTTATTTATTATTATTTTAATATTCTTATCGCCCAGGAAAGAGAATAAATGAAAATTTTCAAAGGCCTTTTTTTTATTTTTATATATCCTGCCTGATTCGTAATGTACTACTAAGTGTCCGAAAAGAAAGATTGTCATGAAAAAATTAATTAACATAGTAATAGATTTTTTTTTTTAATGGCATGAAATAATTTTTGTTTTTGTACTTCTCTCTCGGAAGAATTCAAAAGGTTAGCAGCACTTTTTAATTATTTAGCATTAATGAAGATGTAGGCGGGATAGATTTATATCTAAGAACATTGGAGATAGTTTCACTTATTTAAATCTAGTTAAGTATTCATGCAATATATACAAATAGGAACGGTCATATGATGTGCGGTGAAACATAAAATTGTATAGTTATTATTATTGCATTATGATAACCAGATTGCGTGAAATTAACGAAGGTAAGCAATCTAAGACGAAAATGGGAGAAATACTGTAACCATTTCCATATACTTCTACTTTTATGTCAATGGAACTCATGTTTGGTAAAGTTACAGTAAACTGTTTTTACAATGTCTGAGACACGTGTTTTTGATTGCCCGAGTATTCAAATTGAATATTTTGAGGCATGACGTGATTGATCATCAAGTTTTGACAGATAAATAAATCCTATTCCAAATAAGGTTGTGCATTAAGTTGATGTATGTGTTAAGTCACTGGTGAGGCCTGTTTGTCACTAGCAGCTCCAGTAGATCAAATATTTTCTATATTTGGTCGCCTCACACACGATCGGTTGTTCTCGCTAGTGACCACCGACGGACAGCATAATGATTTCTCAATTGCTGGGCTATTCCAGTTGCTGGCACTGTGTAAGGTAGAATTCCAATGAATGCGAAACAGTGACCAACCAATCAATTTACCATCTGGCAGTCCAGCGACTAGCAACGCTTTAAATCAGCCTTTAGTTTCTAAAATGATTCTTGGAAGTGTTTATTTTCACAGTGAAAATAACTTTTGTCAGATGAGATGTTACTGAATGGAAAAACATTTCTGGCGACTGAACTTTCTGACGAAGTGTATTTTTATATGATCCGGCGATTAATTTATATTTATTTTGACACAATTTTGCAACTTTTTTAAGTTGCAAAAACATTGAAAAATTGCATGACAAGCAACACCGAATCAATTTTGTTACTCTAATTTAATCAATTTTTTTTTACTCTCTTGTCATTAGCATTCTTTCAAAATGAGGAAAAGTCAGGTAAAATAACACAGTTAAAATGTTTTTACCTTATTTTATAATTGGGTTTATGTTCACTTTCAACAAATACTATAATTATATGAAACAATATCTAACATAAATCATTAAATTAATACAGTATTAAATTAGTATGATAAAACTTTTTATAGATCTCGAATTGGATAACGAAAAGCGGGGAGGGAGAAGAAAGCTCATTGATAGCGAAATTGTTTGGCAAAAAGAGAATGCTGCTGCACCACTCAGCTCTTTTCAAGTGCGACGAATAATCCAATAATCCTTTTTCTCCAATGGCAAAGCAGGCTCACATTGATTCTAATACACGCCTTTTCTGAATTAAGAAACGAAAAAATGTCCCTAAAATACATTAGGACCAGCTTTTGCAAGTACATCCTTATCATTCAAATGCTATTTACCAGGAGTAAAGCTTTCATGGCTAATTCTTTCAGCTCTTATAATAATAAAAAAAGTTGTGCGGAAGAATAAAAATAAAACAGCAATGACTGGTCCGAATGAAAATGGTTTGGTCATGTAGTGTGAAAACAAGGTATTTCATTACAGACACTTTTCGGATATTTTTTTTTACCAACTATTTACTTTTGGTTGCAAACGTTTTGGTTAATAAGTCATGCACCCGGATATAACCTTGAGTTTTTAAATAATTCAAATTTGTAAAATCGTTAAACATATACATAACGAAGTCACATTTTTAAAGTATTGTACTGCATAAAATAAACCCTATAGAAAGCCCTTAATATAAAAAAATATTAATAAAAGGAACACGTAAGCACCAATTTTTTTTAACTTATAACTCACACATTTACAAATTTAACACAAGTAATTAAAAATAATGTAGATTTTTTTTTTTATTTTAATTTAATCCTTATTAAATCTTTTACTCTCATTTGTTTAATCGTTTTTGTGCTGAATCCTATTTCGATTATTTTTCATCACGAACACCCATTGTTAATCGATCGTTGAACTCGGATCATATTCGATTCACGAATTTGGTATTACAAATCGATCATTGAACTCAATTATTTTTCTATTCGTTTATTCTCGATTCTCATATCATAGATTGAATTTTCTTTAAATTCTCATCATAAATATATGACCAAGAGAACAATGGATAAGATATATGGCATATAAGATATCTTAATATTTAAAAATATATTAAACAATAATTTCGCAAAACACTTCAAAATTTGGCTACATAGAAACAACTAAATAATTTATTACCCTATGAATTGAAAGATAAACAAAATAGCTTTTTGTAACGAAAAACCTGATTCATTTACCAAAACCCAACGTAAAAGCAAAGTCATATATTCCATTATATTATGGATTTTATAAAGAAAATAATAATGAAAAAAAAAAAAAAATTATTTCAGACATTATAAAACGATTTTAAAGACAAAATTTTAAAGATCGTTTTTTTTTCCCTTTTTTTTTTTTCCCCCCCGAATGATAAGTAATCCCCTCTCGAACCACTTAAGGATCGTTTTGTGGGAGATGGGGGAGCAACGAAATCGTTTGGTTTTTTTTCTTTTTTTTTTTCTGAAACCTTTCATTAAACTTTTCATTTCAGACGATGACTGATGATTGCCAATAAATACTATTTAAAAAGATTTTTTTTGTTTGTGCTGTTAATTTCATTCCAAGACGAAATAGAACGGCTGTGATGTATTGTTATCGATAACGATACATTTTTATATAATGCGCACTTTTTTTAATACAATTGATTGATAATTCATTTCTACTTTTAAGCTTTGGAATTTCAAATTACAATGGCTCGAGTTATTGATTAAAACATAATGTGCTTTAGAACTCTCTTTTTTCAGTTCCAGTTTAATAGTACGAAATACTTTAGTTTTTTAAGTTAGTTTACTGTCCCTGGTTGATTAAAATGTTCTTGCCCTAGTCCTTCACTTGTTCTAGTTGAAAATAGTGGTACGTAATTTAATAAATAAATACTGTACTACGTGATGAATTTGACAAGGTTACAATTGAAGAGTTTGGATAAGAACTTTAAATTAATAATCACTGCCATTAAAAATGCGTTTCTTCACATGTTATATTTCATTCATATTTGTGTAGATACCTATCTGGCATTAGTTCCAACAAACTCAATTCATGTTTAATATAATCGACAGAAATAAATGGCCAGAAATATTACGATTTGAAAAGAAACCTTGCGAAATAGTCGTTTTCAAGTTGGCGAGATTAGACATATAAGGAAAGAAAATTGTTGCATTAACTCTAACTGAATACCTCATTTTGAATTTTATAAACATATTTTTCAGAGATACCATGAAAACTATTTTTTGACGAAATTTCTAGAGACAGACACTAAAAACGAAGATTTCTTTTCTCTTCTTCAATCTTTTTTCAACTACTTTGATTTATTTTTTTATATACTATATTTGAAAATGAATAGAACAGTATGATGCAATCATATTACCAGCTTGAAAAAAAATTGGCTCAAAATTAATTCCTTACAACAACAAGTATATTCAACAAATTTTTTAAAGTATTTTATAAAAGAAAAGTTAATACAGTCAACTCGCGATAACTCGAAGTTCAACGGACTGGCCAAACTTTTCAAGTTTTCCGATGTTCGAGTTATCGGAAGTCACTCTGAAGTTATTTTCTATTCAAGGCATATTTCATCAAGGCCATCTATTGCTTGTTCATGTGGAGTCCGAAAGACAACATTGTGTCTTGCTTTGAACTTTTCAACAACAAATATATTCAAGAAATTTTTTAAAGTATTTTAAAAAGGAAAAGTTAATACAGTCAACTCGCAATAATTCGGAATTCAAGGGACTGGCCACAGAACTTGATACAAATCCTTCAGCTTTTAGTAACCGGGCAAAGTCCTTCGCTTTTTCTTTTTACATCACCACACTAAGAGTGATTTTGGAATTATGGTTTTGATATGTCTCAAACTGTTTTACAAGAGCAGCTTTGACACCAGCAAAGGCACATACCTTCACTCATTTACACGATGGATCGAGTTTCGATGCATGTCTTCTAAAAATCGCATTTGTTTTCCAAAATTGTTGAAAGAGTCGTCGAAGGAATTCTATACTTTAGAGCAACGTCTTTCTTCTTACATCGAAGACATTGCTATTTCTTTGATTAATTTAACCTTTTGGGTTAAACTAAGCGTATTCAATTTGCGTTTTAACGTTATTCAAAGCCAACGTAATCCATCACCATTGATTCACATTTAAAATGTGGAATGGAATGTAAAGGCAAAAGCTCATTTACTTTCTGTAGGTATCACTGCAAGCGGATTTTTCCCAGGTAACAAGTTAAATTGTAAAACATGATGCTAAGATAAAAAAAAATAATAATATACATTTTTTTAAAAATTATTATTAGCCTTTTGCTCGTTAGTAATGATAATGAAATTTTCACAAAAAATTCTACTTAAAAGGTGTACACTTCAAGATATGGAGATAATTTAGTGTTAAAAAACATTAATTTGTCTTGGGACTTAAAGAAACCTTTGAGATAAGCTAATATTCGACTTATGAGAATTATAGCGAGTTGACTGCACTAACATTTTAGTATATTTAGTGGGTTTTAAACATATATTTTTCACATTACATGAAAGTAGAGGGGATAAAACACCAATGGTAAACATAAAATTTCGATGTCAACACAATATTTAATATTTCCCCTCATTTTTCCAAACAGAACACTTTTATCCAAAAAATTAAAAGTATATATTTCTCACATTTACACCTTGAAACAATAAACTTGTTGTCCACAGTGCTATTCCTTGGATAACCTTGGATTTTAGTATACCACTAAAGATGTAGGCCTAATGGGAATCGGCAAGTATTCTTTAGAAATACATTAACGCGTAAAAACCTTTAAATTCTTAAAATAAAAATAAGTGCTTGGCATTTTTTGATGTTTGGAAACGCCCAGACAAGGTTCGGTTTTCCTAAATACTAGATTACGCCCTTGCATTTTTTTGTGAACGCCTATGTCTCGAATGAAAGAATAATTCGCTTTATATTTAACAGGGTCATTCGATTATTGGTGAATGGAAATCTCAGTTGACGTAAGTCGTGATTAACCTTTTGATCAATTCACTTTGTAATAAAAAAAAAAGTTGAAAAGTTACAGCTGCGTAATTATTGTTAAACCTTTCGGATGCTATGTGTTTTTTAAGCTACACCTTCTATTTAAATCTTTTATATTACCTTCGATTTTATGTGTGTGTGTCGATGGGAGGTAAATATGGGGACTCCTAATTAACCCTCTTGCCGTCATTCAATCGGACTGAAACTTGGCAGATAGATTTGATTTCGATGACAATGAATTCTATAAAATTTTGGAACTGCAACTCTCACTAAAAGGTCGCTTTTACACACGCTTGCATAATTGCTTCGGAATACTAATAAATCTCATTTAACCGATCATTTATTGACACTCCTTTCCTGATGCTAAATTGGTTTAATTAAAATAAATGAAAGATTTGTGTTTTTATTACCTCATGTCAGACTTATCAGCTTTCGTAGATCGTTGTAGAGGACAATGCATTCAATCGAGTTTTTTGGGGAAAAAAGTACGGACCTAATGTTCTTAATTGTCAAACACTATGAAAACTCGATCTGAGCACGAAAAGTTGCAATTGCACGTAAAAATTGGGAATGCATATAAAAGATTTATATTAAAAATTTTGTTTTTATGTGGTATATTATTATCTTATGAAAGCACGTTTTACTTAATTAACTATAACGTATTGCCGTTAACGACACAGTGTCTAAAACTGCAAAAATGTAGCACTTTTTCGCGAGAAGTGGGGGAAAAGTAACTATTTCGCACTATTGTGAAAAAATACTTGAAAAAGTACTTTCTTGTACGCTTCGTGCTCAAATATTATGTAGTCTAGGCATTGAAATAACATATTAGCGGAAAAAATTCATTGACTCGAGTTGCCAACATTAATAAATATATGTATTAGAAATATTTTTAGCACGTGAATGGTAGAAATATTATATGAAACACGTGGGAAAAATCTTTTCAAACTAGGTACATAATCGCACGCTTCAAAAAAGTTTTTTGAAAAAATATTACTTTCTCCACTAGTTGCAGAAAATAATTATTTCTCGAGTTTATTAACGATTATTAAAATTTTGATTCTTTTTACATGCGGAATAATCCGGCAAATAATATTAAAAGACGTATTTAATTGTTATTATTAATAAAAAATAAGTGGTGAGTTTAATAATAAGGTTGTTAATATAATTAGTCTATAACTAAAGAAAAATTGTAGCAACTATAGAAAGAGTTCATAAATATTATACTTAAACTTTCAATCAATTCGTATACCAAGAATTTAAAATGAACTTTTTACCCTTGAAAATAAGGCATGTGAAGAATGAACATTAAACATATATGCTGAACTCATAGTGTTTCTGTGCCTGCCTTATGGTTCAAGAGCAGGCCTTGCAAAAAGAAAATGTTATACATCAAGCCAGAATAAGAAATCACAGATTGCTAAAGCAATTACAAGTTTTACAGAGACGTGACCTTGCATACCAGCTTTTCATAACTAAGCTAAATGTATCCATGAATAAAATTGTGTAAAAGACCTTCATTATATGTTTGTATTTTTTGAAAGAAGATTCATCATCTGAACTATTTTAGAAGCATATTGGCTGTAAGCTACACTTTTGAAGGTCACCCAGACTTGTTTATAAAAAGTTGTTTTTGCTGCAGAAAATGTACTACAGAAGTAAAAACAGCTTTTAGAGATATATATGAATTTTATAAGCGGTGAATGATGGAGAAACAAATGAATTAAAAAAAAAATAGTTTTAGCAAACAGATTTTTGTTTTTGTTATTATGTATATTACGCTCCTAGTTGTACGTTCAAGAGTCAGAGATTAAAATAAAATTACCTTAGCTCTTTCTACTAAATCATCGCCACTTAATATCAACAAAAGTGTAATTGTATAATGATCAATAGACTTGTCATCGTATAATGTACAAATAGCTTAGTTGTAGATCGGGGAATTGAGAATGCAAAATGATAAATTCTCATTTTTTATTTAAATCATTAATATTGAAGTATATAACTTACCGGGAATCGTTACAGTGTAATTTTTTGACATAAAAGTAACACTAAACGTTTAAATCAATAAATGAAGAAAAGAATATTCAAACATTGAATCTAGGTTGACTTTTACCACAAAACCAACCCATTTACACAGTTTTCACTAGTTCAACTTCTGCCCAAGTGGTAATATTTCTTCTATTAGGTGAAATAAGATTTGGAGAATTAAGAAACAAGAGAAAGTCAGGTCACATCTGGTACAATACTGAAATCTTAATCTAAAGTAATTGAAACAATTCGCAGGAAAATGAACAAACCGAAAAAGAAAATAGTAATAGTGGTGGCTACAAAAACAAAACTGCGAAAACGAGGAAAGATAGAGTGAAGATTAAATTTCGGATTCCGAAAATCCTCTAGAATCTCAAGTAGAGAATTGGCGCTAGTCGGAACTGTGTCGTCATGAATAAAAGAGCAAACGAGTCGGACAGTGTTGCCACATTCTCGAGTGGAAAAGTGGCATACGATATCCAGAATTTATTTGTCGAGGAGAGTACTTTTATTATGGTTTGCATAGCGCTGCGCATGGATAATTGCAAATTAAATAACCTTGACTACTAGTGTGACCTCATTTTTAGAATGAGTTTGGCTAGATTCTGTTATATTATTTAAGTTTGATCGATTTTCTCATATCTCCACTGAAAGTAATTTAATTTGGTGAAGTTGAAACTACGGTTTTTTTTTATTTTTATTTTTTTATTTATTTATTTTCCTAATCAAGTAGAAATTTGAAAACTGATTTCCAAACAAAACTAATTTAGAAGAGTTTACAAGGACACGCTAGGATTTCGTTGTTAAAATTAATTTTCGAAGGTCAATATTCCTAGCTTAAAGACATTGTTTCTCTCATATACAGCATAATATTACCAATACCAATTGGGATAGCGAAATGGTATACCACTACCCAACAAAGTTTAATGTGTATTGTATTGTGTGAATACTTAAACTTCGCATGTTTATAGTCCTCTTATGAACATACCTTCATTAACATTGTTATACAAACTATTTAGGATAGAGCAAAATAATATATAACTATTTATTTGAAGATGAAAAAATTGGAACCACCAGTTGGCGCTTAGGCAAGAAGAAAAATAGAACTTTGCAACCAGAATCTTTTCTGTAAAGCGTTGCATGGACTAGCACCATGTAATTTCTGTCTTTATGGCATAAGTTGTAAGCATATCAAATTAAATGAAAATCTGTTGTTTTCAAAACACACAAGTAACTTTTCAATATCAATAATAGCTATTTAAAGTATTTTCCCTGAACGTCACTTAGGTTTTATTTAACTTAAAAAGGGACAACTTCGTAAAAAACGACACACATTATTATTTCAGAAAAAAAATATGGTAATTCCTTAATTACCAACCAGCCGGCGCCACAGACGACAGTTCGCATCATCTCACTTTAGTTCTCTTGCTCACTTGACGATAATAATGAATGAGCCATAACGTCCTTACCTATAAACACTCCCGCCAACACTTGAGGAATATAATTATTCAAACAAACAACCTCTTCAGAAGGAAAAAAAAATCAAACAAGAAAGGCATCCATAAAGACAATAGAGATACAACCCTTAAGAAAGTCACCATAAACAAAATTAAAAAAAAATAACAATTTGACGCCCACGACAAGAGCAGACGACAATTTTAAAATAATCTTCCGTTGCCACTTTTAAAGCTAAATCAATCATTTTTTGACAATTCAGCCACTTGTAGCTGTGGAGTGGGGGTTATTTATAACAATAATTATTACTCCCGCACATAAGATGAGGCACTTGAAGACGGCACCTTGTCTGAACTGGAGTGGGTTTTTTCGAAAAAAGATCGTTTGCAAGTTGTATTTTTTACGGGATTTCTTTATTCGATGGCAATATGACCGTTCGGTTTCTATTTCCGTTGATGTTTGCATTGCGAGTTGCAATTGAAGATTACTGGATTTTGCCTGTTCTTAGGGCAACAGCGCCAATGCGGCGACTATATAAGTGACAATCCACTTTTAAATTCTGCTCTTAGGTAATAAATTAGAATAAACACATGTACTTTAATATGGCGCCTTGATGAGTGATATGGCACTAATTATGTTCTTTTAAACAGTTGGCTGATTGTACCGCGGATTTTATTGTGCAAGAGCTAGACAAGACTTTTAACAAATCATAAAATTCTTGAAATGACACACAACAAAAGCTTTGGAAAGCTTCAAATGGTAGAACAGCCACAGCTATAGATGTACTATTTTCATCATTAAATTATTTGCTATGTACGCAAATTATGCTTAGTTTTTTTATGGCATGTCAACCTTTGAATATTTTCGAGTTGGAATTTATACTTGGAATTAAATGTCCTTAAAAAACTTCTATGAAACATTGTTTATGTTTTTTATGTTTCGGATAAAACTTAGTATGTATAATAAATTAAAGTCTCAATTGTTCAGTTAATTTCATGTAAGAATATACAAAATATGTATGTTTTTGTAATCAATCCTTTACGGGTGTCGGTTCAATCATAAACAAAAACGCTTTAGAAAGTTTAACGTTAATTCCGTATTTATTCTCTATCGCATTTTATACTTCATTGAGCAAGAGATTCAATAGCGGAAAATGCGCCATTTTCCTAACACTGTTTAAACTAATGAGAGCTAATACAATTTTGATGGGGGGGGGGGGGGCTAACAAAACAAAAAGCCTTTCAAAGGTAATACCTAACATTTTTATTCGATTTCTTCTTACTTAAGCATGTTTTTTGTTGTTGTTTTTTTTAAACTTTTTTAGTCGGAACGTTTCAATCCCTAGCAAAGTAGGCCAGTTTTAGAGATAACGAAGAAAATTAAATTTTGACTGAACCATCCTAACACATTACGAGCGATTTTCATCTTCTATTAAAAAAAAATAAAATACAAACACATAACACGCAATTACTTAAAGTACTTCAAAGATAAAAGACTCGAAAAACCAGGCCACTGCAATCGCGCAGAAATGTTTACAGCAAACACGAGCCCGTCAAAACCCGTTCAACACCGACATGGCATCTTCAATAGCGGAGTTACGACTGAAATGTAGATAGATAGAAGCGTATGCAAAACAAACATCACACGACCTCAAGAGCAAACGATAATTCATCGAATTAAGAAATTGGAAAACGAGGTCGCTCGACACATGTCGGAATGCAGCGCAGTCCCCGATAAATATCGTCTGAATCAACAATCCAACATGCTTGGGAGACGTGTGGTGGCAACGTACGGCTGAGAGAGAGGAATTTAATTTAAATTAGACGAGGAAGTTCTTGGAAAGTGAAGAATGTTTTCGTGATTGTTTTACGGAAAGTGTTACGGAAGATGTTTTTCCTAAGTCCTATTTTATTCGGCAGAGAAATCGTGTCTGTTTACGAGCAAACACTGGTTGGCATATTTGTCACTAAATTTAATTCTGTAGCGACGGAACTGAGTAAGGTTTCCAAAACTAATCAAGGAGAGTAATTAGTGGTGTCACTTAAAAAAAATCCCTTCCAATTAGATGAAATTACCGTTTGCAGTTTAGTTTCACAGAACCCAATAACAGATATCGCTGGCTAAGCACGATATAAAAAAAAAGTAATAAAGATGCCATTTTATTGGTTAATATGAATAACGAACTAACTGTTCTAGGAAGTTTAGAATTTATTTTAACATAAATTCCTATAGCTAATTCGGTACTTTGATTTTTATGAGGAATATGCAGGTGACGTCATAGGTCAATTGCCGCTGGCTACCACGTGGCTTGTGTTTGAAATATTATATTACTATTTTTCACATTACAAGCAAGTGTATATGTAAAATAGGAGTCTTATATTTTGACAATTAAATGTTTACGTCAATTTTCAAAATTCCAAAAAGAACGACAAGGACGATTTCAAGAAAGAAACACGTGCCTCCAATTTTTCAAGTATAAGTAAATAAGCTAAGCGAATGGTTCAATATGAGTTATTGTTGGTCCGCACCTAAACCTGCTCTGCATAGGGACCATGGAATAAATGTTATATTATTTTTTTATTTTAAATTAAAATTAATAATTCTATATGTCTATCGTTCTTTGACAATTCGATTCCGTATAAATTTTGTAAAAAAAAAAAAAAAAAAAAAAAAAAACTTAATTTATTGTGTTTTTAATTTTCGAAGAAAAAGCGTTTATTGAAATTTAGAGCGCCATAAATGCATGTAAGTATTTGTAAAATTCAAATTGTGACATGGAATTTTAGGATTCTAAATTTATGTTCTGATATAGGTGGTTATGTTTTGGTACCTCTTTTTTCTCCTCCCAATGTTGATAATGATATCCAATAGCGGCTCTATAATTACTTAATCGTTTCTAGTGAACTATATTTATAGAACTCAGATAAAAGGTATTAAAAGTTGGTTTTTTTAATAGTTTTGCAGCATAATGCATATAATTATAAAATTCAAAATAACGTTCACACAACTTTATATTTATTATTATACTATTTTAGTTAAAAAAAAAAAAACATATAATAAGATTCGATTTAATGATTTTCGACAAGTTTCCATAATTACTTTTAAAATTTGGTTTGCATTCAATCCATATGAATGAATTTTAAATTAACTTAATGATTGGTTTAAATAAAAATATAAATTCAATTAGAATTTACTTCTTTCATCCTAGAAGGAGAAAAAAATATTGTTTTATGTATGGTTGAATTCCATAGTTCAAGGTTGCTCAAGATTCCAAACAAACAATTAAAAAAAAAATACACTTGCTTTCACAACTGGGTCGAACCTCCAGGAAATAGAACGAAGGAATTTTACTAATCGAAAAAACGCACTCACCGAGACGTTATTTTAATACGGGATTTGGCAACAGCGGAGGGTTTCGTTTTACAACTGTAGTGAGATGCCAGCGAACATTTCCCGCGCAAACCGGCCTATGACGTCATGCCTTGGGAGGAACTTTCAATGCCACTAGCAAACGACCTTCCCAAAAGCGACAGCAGCGCCAGAGCGAAAGCAGGTAAAAGGTCTTGGGCTGTCATAGAACAAGAAATTATTGCATTATTTTAAATCTAGTTAAGACTTATGAATGGGTTTGTTGATTGATACAATGGAGAACTTGAAGAAATGTCATCAGCATTTGAAAACCATGTTGGTTCCAGTGTCTATATTTTAATGGTGTAGATTTGGTTTGTTCGCTCAAAGACC
Organism: Linyphia triangularis; assembly: GCA_963978545.1. Lineage (NCBI taxonomy): Eukaryota > Metazoa > Arthropoda > Arachnida > Araneae > Linyphiidae > Linyphia > Linyphia triangularis. The sequence continues at coordinate 38,042,165 of OZ021730.1, forward strand.
TATACTTGGCACAATAATGGCTAATTAGGACCATCGATATAGATAAACAACTGGATGGCTTAACGCTGGGAAAATGAAGCCTTTGCCAGATGCCATTGGTGGGGAAAAATATACGGATTGCCGAGGATAGAAAATAAAATTTTGGAATGTACACAGCAGAAATGTCAATAGTAGACCTTAATTAGTAATAATGGGCAAAAAAATAACTACTCTAGTACTTTACTAGGTTTTTCGAATTCCCATCCAACTATAAAAGTGAACTGTGATTGGTTAATCGTCTCACCAGTGAGGGTTTAGATATCTACTATGTCATTCACCGAATTTAAAATTTCGAAATCAATTTGGTTTACATATACATGTAGGTCTTGAAAATAATACAGCGGAAGTATGTATAAACAAAAGTTAATAATCTGTTCAAAAACAAACAAATTAGCAGGTATAGTATTTTATGTTATTCCATACTGATACAGTAACGTGGAGCTATCGAAGAATTTACGGTAAGTATCCAAAAAAAATAAAAAAATATGTAAATTAAAAATTGAGCCAAGTTGGCAAGTTTGGCAACTGTGAGATAATTAGTTGCTTCACTCCAAATTAATAAAATAATCTGATAAAAAGCAAATTTAAGATAAAATATGTTAAGTAATTTTTCAGACGTGATTCGTAGCAATGTAACATTAACTTTACGTTAGAAAACAATGTACTAAAAGAGTAACTAATATGTTTTTCTGGCAATATTTTCCCTCTTTTTAACAACATCTACTATATATATATATATATATATATATATATATATATATATATATATATATATATATAAATCTTTACCAAAGCTATTCCAAGACGAAACGTACCAACTTAAAAGGCAAATTGAATAAAAATAAAAGCAGAAATTTCGGTAGAGACCTCAATATGTCCCATGGTGTTGTTTCGAATGTTACATCACAGGAAAGTCGGAGTAACTGATGGGTACTATTTGTAGCATATCCCAAGCAGTCTACGAACAATCGGCAATGTTTACGCAAGAAGACGTGAATTGGCAAGAGCAGAGGAAATACTTGCGGCAGAGGGCATTTCGTTTAGATTTTGGCTGCACCTGAAATTCCACAGGAGAGCTCCACCCTCAGCTTGCTGCATCTCGCTAACCTATCTTTAGTTGACCCTTGTAGATGAAGGTGTGATAGTTTTACTTGTGAGGGTCGTATAACTATGGCCATATACAGGTACTTACATAGTCCAACGCATTTTTTCAACGTTAACGTATAGTAGGTATTGGATAGATGTACTAATTTAAAGTACTTAAGGTATACATATACAATTGAGATGATTTTCTTTAATTTTTAAGAAATAATTTCAAACTTTTTAACAGTATAACAGAACTAAAAATGATGCATTTATATGTATAAACTTTTTTCCCCGTCAATTTTTTAATCACCTAATTGCAATTAAAGTGACTAATTAGGACATTATTAGAATATACATAAATAAACTTGTAATTAATTTAGAAGTATGATTTTTATTGCAAATAAAGATATTATATTGATATGTAATAGTTCCTGTGGAGAATTTTGAATTTGACTGCAATATTTATTTAATTATAAATTTTTAAATAAAAAGTTTAAAAAAATACATAGTTTTTAACATAAAATTAAGATTAAAATATTGATAAAAAATGTGTTTATAACAATATATGTTAGATTCTCCATAGGAAACATATTCACAACTTGTGTCTTCTGAATAAAATTAGAATTTTGTAAATCGGACAATTTATTATGAAGTTATGACCGTTGGTGTAAAGTCATATAACACCAAAAGAAAACGCGTTTGAAGTTTACTATACTAATGAATCGTGATACAAAACAGGTTCACAAAATCCACAGTAATTTCAAAAGTAAATTGAGTCTCAGAAAGAAAATTGTATTACTTTAAAGGTAATGAATTCGGGAGTATTTTAAAACAAAAACACAGACTTGAGTCAAATTTTGCAATTCCTAATGTATATGTATACCTTAACAGTTTACTTCACTAAGTAAGGTATTCTATGATTAATAAAATGATTCTTTTTGTAGTGAACATACCTTAAATAAATTATGCATGGAAAACACTTGAAAGATCCTACCTGGCGATCTGCGAACGGTAAATGTCCCTACCATCATAGTGTTTATCTCTTTCTGAAGGTGGAGTATCAATGGAATTTAATTATTAGGATTAGTTGATGCGATTTTCTCCGCAATAGGGGCCACATTGCAACGATACCCGGTGGCAACATTACTGATCATTAAAGTTTCTTCAGCGAAATTCTTCAAGATGTCCGGTGCATTTGTTTTACGAATGGGAGTAAACTCCAAAACGCACACCGGGTAGCTCAGCAGACGAGATCGGATGATGGACCCCTTACCTCTTTGAGTCGTATGACTTTTGGAGGCAATGTTTCTTATGTATCATTTGAGATACGAATCTCAGTCCTCGCAGGACCATCACTCAGGTCTAAACCATTTTTCCACCATGATGCGAAATCAGGCCTTTTGGAGTGGGTGCACATAAGCACAAAAGGTATCTATTGTAAGTAAAATACAAATAAAACCAGTTTACAAATTATTCAGTCGTCAACAATCTCTGGGAAATCTTAATGACTGTAATTTGAGCTGAGAGAATGACATAAGGAAATACTGAAAAACATGTAATATCAGACAGCAGGTCGCCAGAGACTTTCCTCGTGAACAATAAAAAAACCAGCTCGTTGAATTAAACATCCAGTGATTCTTCGCAAGAAATGTGATTCGACCAAGTTATGCCATTTATACCCGACCTGTCAAAATCCATAGATGAAATACTACGCCCATGATCATTTTGAGCGACCTTCAGTGTTGAATCGGTTGAACAAAAACCCTTTCGGCGCATTTCGAGTGACAAGTTAATCTGAAAAGCCCACTGCTGGTCTTTGTTCGAAAAAATGACAAATAGCTTACTGTAAACGACACGGCTACTTTAGTTATAGCAAAAACTCCCTAGAGTTGCGTTCTCTGCCTTAAACTAATTTATTTTTAGATTACGTTTTAGATCATTAAAGAGATTGTCATATATAAGCGATTTAGTATGACATGAAAAACTTTACCTTGGGATTATAAATCATTTTCGAATTTCCCAGTCGTTAATGAATGAATTATTTATCAGGTTTATGAATCGTTAAAGAATTCCGAGTCCTTATTCAAATGCTCATTCTTTAAAGTTGAAACTTTTATGCGACATGTACAGGTACAAAACATAACCGACGTGCATCCACTCAAGGATTAGTGGTACAGCTTTCGGATAACTAACCCATAGTGGTTAGCTAAGACGTAAGTAAGTCTTGTGAACGAAATGTCGTGAGATTGAGTATAGAATATCTCAATGCCCTATTGTTTGTGAGGTTAATGAAGATCGAGAGGTACCAGCTTAGGATCAGCCCGTCACCTAAGTTCCTCACTAAGTTCAAAATTACGAGGCTTTAATGCATATGTTGATAGTGATAGTTATACGGCGCAGTATATCCCTAATAGTGTAGGCTGTACACAAGATAGCTTTAATGAAACAGGGTAGCACATTGAGATCTGGGATTCGATTCCCAGTAATGGAGTTTTAAAAACTGAATTTCAGAAACGAATAGAGACAATAGCTAATGTGACAAATTCTTTATCTTCATTTTGAGGGATTCTGGTAGAGGTTCGTAATGCTTTCTCAATCTCCCATACGTTGAATGAATCAAGGAAGTTCTTGTTGCCATTTCTCCTGAAAGGCATCCCCAACGAAATTTGAAAGTTAAAATTTCGCACTTCAATTGAGGTAGTTAATAATTAGAAGTTAGTGATACAACATAAAGTAATGCATAAATTTACTTGAATATGATGATACTTGTAGGTGGTTTGGTGCCAATCTCAACTGAAAAGCGTTCTCATGGGCCGCTTACATTTCATACTTCAATTCACTATGTGTGATGAGTTAAGGAACCCGGTGCCAGTTTCGTCTACATAATTTAACTTACCAGCATACAAAGTACAAAAGAATGTTATAAAAGAGCTAACAACCAACTCCAACTTTTAACTTTTCGATGGAACAGGCAAAGTTGGAACAGGCTTTCAATATTCTAAATTTTACCTCCTAAATTTCCAGAACGCGATAAACACAAATTTATGACGCATGTGAAAACTTTTTCGCCTCAAAACTGGCAAAGGCTAATTCCACGCCTGACTTCTAGAACGTAAGACACCCACACGTTCTATACACGCATAAAAAACGTTTCCCTTGTCCAACCGAGTTTCATGTTCCATGTTTTACGTTCACGCGAAGAGGAACGTCATTTTTTTTTTCCAAAAAAAAAAAAAAAAAAAAAAAAAAAAAGGGGAACGAGAGCCGACGTTCTTTAAATTTTTAAAGCTCCACGTTGCGAATAAGTGGAAAAAGCAAGATGGCGGAATGAAGATGATGCCAAACGATATGCGAAGCAAAAGTTTTAAAACGCGTAGTGGCAACCGAACAGCTGCCTGAGTGAAAGCGAGAAGGGGAAAAAAGAAGTACGGAGGTCAAGGAAAAAAGAAGTAATGAAATATGTTAGAAAGAAAGGTTTTCTTGGAAGTCAATTTCACGCAGAGTGGAGCTCAGCAGGGAAAATCTTTTTTTTCTTGAAGAAGCCATTTTTAGACTGACTTGGAGGTAATTTAACGGGATCGTCTTCGTTGGTTGCACTCTTTACCTACCCGCTAAATATTTCTAATAGGAAAAATAGAATACTTTTGGCGTGTTTGTGGCGGGATTTTCTGTAGCACAATGCTTTGAGATGTTTGAGGATTTTTAAATAACTCAGAGAAAAGAATTCGAGAAGGGAAAGCCGAGTTCAAAGTGTTGACGTATTCTAAAAACTTCTTTTCGGTGAAGGACAAATTACAGTGTCATTTAATATTTAATTGAAAAGACTGTTTCAAAAGAAAAAGGATTGCATCATGCGATATGGAAAATACTACATAATTGTTAACAGAAGAAGGAGCAAGGAATAAAATTGGCAATCATTACTTATCATTTTAATTTACTTCTATGATAAATATTTGTTTTAAGATTGAAAAAATTATTGACTATTGAAGTTTTATTTCTAGTGCTTCGTAAATTTATCGTTTCATAGTGGTGATTTTATTTCTCATTATCTACTTGTAGAATTAAAATGATTTTCGATAAACAAAATTCCTTATCAAGTTGTGCATGTAAAGAATCTCACGTAGTAGTAAATTACTAAAAATCATAAATTTTTTGTTAGTAGCTTAGTTAGACAACCAGTACAAATATGAATACATTACCCTATAGGCGAGTCCAGTATCTGCAAAACAGGTCTGTGTAAAAGCCCCTCGCTCAACCGTTGGATTATCACAAAAGAATCTAGAATAAATTTAATCGTTTTACTACCGAGTCCACAATTAATTTCAAATATAAGTTTATATAACCTGCTTTTAATTAATTTTACAATGAAAGTGCAATTAAAAAAAATCAGCGATGACGGTTTTGATTACTCTAAATTAAGGGATATAAAAGTTTACTTTCGATTTTTTTAACCCTACACAAAGCATCAACTTTAAAAAAAAATGTACTTCCATTTTATAGTTCATTACAAACATTGTAGTAGCAAACTTATGGACTGTAATTAACGGGCAAATTTATCCAGTAACAATTTTAATTCGTTTTAACTTATATAAATAAGTAATAGTAATTTTTATGCCAGTTACATTTAAGTATAAAGAAATCTTTCAATTACTTTATTTTACCCCCCATCCCCTCTCCCAATATTATACAACATTGCAATTCATTAACTCGTAGTAGTGGAAATCGTGTTTAGTGTAACTTACTTGTAAATGATATATCACTAATAAATAATACATAAAAATAAATAATACATTCAAGCAATAGACAACAATAGCAATTTAGATATCAAGTAACTTTACGCATCTCGATATGATTCAACTAGTTTCGAAACTGTGTGTCAAGAATTTGAATTTACAATTAAATAATAATTTTGTTTAAAATTCATAGACGCACACATGGATCATGTCAATCTCATAGATATTAAGTTAATAACTTTAGTAGTTATATGTTTCAAATATAAACGCTAAGAAAAAATCCAAATGTTTAGATAATACTCTAAAATGCTGGTTTTATTCTATACTTATTAGAAATAACCCACCTCATAATGTCATTTAGATGAATGCTATTAGTTTAATTTCAAAATCAGCTATACAACAACTTGAATTTCGAAAACGGCGAACTGCACATTTTATAACTGTGGTTCAATGAAACTATACCGTTCTTTGAGATTAAGTACATTAGCTGAGATGTAAATAATAGTATTGTTAAAGTGTATTGATTTATTTATTTATTCCTTCATTTTTATTAACTGGATGGAATCAGTACATTTGGTTCTTCAGTCAAATTTAATTTTGTACATACTGCCAGAATAGAAACTAGGCAAATTGAAAGAGATAAGCTTTGTTAATCTCTTTCTTTAGGTAGGAATAGAGTTGGAAAGAGTCTCCACAACCACAAAAATGGACATTTGGTGGCAGGGAATAAATCAGTGGCTCATTGTCAAGTGTCATTAGCTGCTCGTAACCGTGAACGCGCAAAGAACGTCGAACCTGAATCAGTTTATGTTCGAATCAATCATTCGACCAGGACCAGAGAATTCATCACTTGGATGGGCGAGCGTTGGAACGACTCGACCAAGAATTCGGCTTTTTATTTTTGTCGCCCAGGAGGACAAAAGTAATTTGCCTGTACGGAAATGATATTTGTTTTGTTAAATGTCGCAGAGATCCATTTCTGGATTTAAGCTGCAACGGTATAAAAATAATAAAAATGTCTTAAGATTTCTTTTGGATGAGTTCTGCTGATTTTTTGCTTAGAATCCTTTTCGTATATAATTTCCAATTGTTTTTTTCTTCGTAAAAAAAAAGTGGTGATATAAGTGTAAGTATATATATTTTATTATGACAAACACTGTAAACGTGTGTGGTTTTTTTTTTTTTTTTTTTTTTTTTTTTTAAATGTAATTCTTAGTTTAAATTCTAAATTTTCATATCTATAATGTTGTTTTTATTCTTAGTATAGTATTTTGGTGCCCAATAAGATATTAATCAATCCAAACTAAACACAACTATATCATATGAATGAGCATAGGGTCGTAGGATTGGCACCCAATACAATATTAAAGTAAGTTGAGTTATCTTAGTAGTATTAGTAGTAATAATTAGTATCATAGTTGAATTAAACAACAACTTAGGTTTCAACTCCATATGATTGTATTCTGTAAAAAATATTAAATATTTAAAAATTTTAAGAAAACATTAAACACAAGTCAGCAAAAAAAAATTCCCAATATAATTTAAGATGAAATCCGTGAAGTAAAAAAAAAAAAGCGGCAATCTTGACTAATCCTTTCTCTATACTAATACATGAAAGTTAAAATTACCCAAATTTAAAACTAAAATAGCCGTATAAAAATTCCATTGTCAAACAAGAAATACATGCACGCTCCCTTGCTTCCCTCCATCTAAAAATAAATTCATAACTTTCTGAAAAAATATCATTAAAATATTATCCTAGAAATAAAAAAAATCTACTGTTTAAAGTTATAAAAGGTGTATAAAAATATATTTTATTAAAAAAAAAAAAAAAATACTAGTATGTCCTGAAGTAGGAAGATGTACAGCGCCATCTAGTGTATAGAATAGTAACTTGAAATCAAGGCCTAGTATGTCTTGAAGGATGTTGAACTAGGATGTTATGCAACTACCAAATCATGCCTCATGTCCGGTGTAAATAATGTATATTCTAGGGTAACTTCGATATTTGTGTTTAGAATTTATGACATAAAAAGAAATAGTTTACGGAATTAAACATGTCCATCTTCATAAAACTCAAGAAAAAATTTCCATTTGCTAATCGTATCTTTGTCTCTACGTTTCAAAATATAGGAAGTAAAATTGGTTCATAATATTAAGAATTCCCATCGTTTTAGTGGAAGACTTAATAACTAAAAAAAAAACCAAAGTAATGAATAGAAAGCAATATTTATTTAATAGAAATAAAAATTAAAAACCAGTCTCTTCATTAAATAAATTCTTTATAGTTGAAAACCCTTTTTACAAAATTTATATTCACTAAATTAATTTGTTTTTGTAATTTCTCCCATTGTTGCAAATAAAAATATTCTAAATTTAATTTATTTATATTCCAGTTTATTGGAGGCATATTAAAATTTATATCACAATTTTTATTTTTTAATAATGTGCCAACATTTCAAATTAAGTTTTTTCAAGGCAATAATTGATTCATTTTAACTCTTGAAAGTAAGTTTCGCAAACGATATAACTGAAATGTACTTTATACAATATAATTTTCCTTGTTAGAAATAATAAAAATTTGAAATTCAATCTAATCACTTACAATTCTTTCTCAGACAAAAAATCACTTTTTTTGAAAATGATAACAATTTGAAATCCAATTTAATCATTTACAGTTTGACAAAAAGAGAAGGGGAAAAAAGATAATAATAATAATAAAATTAATATATTTCTTTCATCTATCTAGTTTTATATATTTTTTATATATACAACATACATTTTATATAAATTCAATTTCCCATTTGTCTATGAATATATTTCTTTCAAGAGAGAATTCTTTATATTTTTTGGGTATTCAAATAGGAAATATTTATTTCGGAATAAATCCTACATAGGCGCACAGTTTGTTTTTGGATTATTTTGGTTTTATGGAATATCAACAAACCTCAAAAACGAATTTATTGAATTCTTAAATTTAAGAATAAACATAGATGGAAGCAACATATTATTGGATAAAAAAAAAATCATTTGGAATATCAACAGATCTAAAAAAAAAATATATTGAATTCTTTAAATTTATAAGTTTGAACATAAGGGACTGTAATATAATTTTAAAAAAGAATTTATTCCCGATTTTTATCAGTCTAGTTCAGATTGACTTCAAGTATTCTTTACGATGTGTTTACATCTTGCAACAAAATATATTTTTTAACAATTTTCCAGAAAATTCATAAAAATAAAATACAAAAGAGGATTTTTTTTTTTTTTTAAATTAATTCTAGTCTGTAGTCTTCTTTTTTAATGTATGCTCTCAGCAAAGAATCGCGATTATCAAAATATGACAACTTTGTTGTTAAACAATTTTCAATCACGCACATTATTTCAATTTTAAATACTTTACCACTATGTGTATTAAATGTATAATTAAAACCTTAATGGATGTTGGTAGAGCTACATAATGAATTCAGTCGTTTGTGTTCTAAAATTCCACATTGGTAAAGCCACAATTCTTAATTGAAAGAGAGCGGAAAGACTGCATTTGCGTAACATATAGGAGAAAATCCAAAAGCATCCCAACGGACAGGTTGACCGGCGCATTTTACACCATTGCAATTCCCTGTGATTACAAAAGATAAATTTCTTCGATGACTTTAAAGGAATACGACATTGGTGAAACGTAAAGGAGAAAAACCAGAAAACTTGGTACTGTGTAGATTGACAAGCGAGACCATAGTACCATCTGAAAGCCACAAGCTCCGTTGAAAACTATCCAAGAAACAAACTACGAAAAATACCTCATGGGCATGATCAATTCATCAAGAATAAAATATAAAACCACTCCAAACATTTGATAAAACAGATATGACTCCACCAAAATTAGAAAGTATATTTTTTAGCGAGGTATCTTTTGGACAAAAATAAAAAAAATTAAATAATTGAGAAATTTGAGAGAATGGCACAAAGAGCAATACAATGGGGGCATTTCAATAGAAAAAAAAAATCGCTGAAATAAACCGGTTTAGAGGAACTAGGCGAACCTCTTTAGTTTAGGAACGATACACGATGGTAAATAAACCGGAAAGTATGAAGTATGTTTTAATTCAAATCCGATTTCAATCATTCTGATTAAGTTTTACCCCGATTGTCATTATATGTGTAAGGGTGAGTATAGTACACATAAATTGATAGTTTGCTATTTAATTTAAATGTCAGTTTGAGGGGTTAATCATAATTGAATAAATGATAATGAAAACAGAATGATATTCAAATTTTTCCATTTACATGACATTTTGATTTAAACAGAACATAATTACCAAATACTGCTTTTAAGATATCATCTCCACTATTATATTTAGCTTATAATTATTTTTAAATATGCGATAGTTTTAAATGGGAACACCCCTTAGGGTAGGCAAGGAGTTCACCTAACTTATAAATAGTAATAGTAGTAACGTTATTAAGCATGCAATTAAGCATTAATGTAATTTTCTGTTATATCAGCGTTCGCCACTAATTTTTAGAGGCGGGCCGTATGACGCATGTTGGAGCTTTTCGCGGGCCGGATACAACAAAATAATTATTATCAATTTAACAATATAGAGCAATTATGAAAACTGGAAAGTAATATAATTATTTCTATCTTCATAAAATTACAACTAATTACAACTAAAGTTTGATTCTTTTTTTTTCTTCAAATGAATAAAAAAATAACAATTTTTATTTTTAGTAAATCGAAGTCTAATTAATATAAAAGTGAATCTTTAATTTCAACGTGGCAGTGCAATTTGATTTAACTTTCAACAAAGGTATATAAACTGTATACTTCCAGATTACTCCGTTTTAGTCGATATCAATTGTTACTTGTGAAACGGTGGCGGTCGAAATTGTTCAGTTTAATTCATGATAAAGTGCAAGTCTTTCGGAGTATTTGTTGCAGTCGGTTTTAATAAATTCTCCAAACGAGATTCAGTTAAGTTATTCCTATATTTATTCTTGAAGAAAACCACCTTATTGAATGTTTTATCATATAGTTTCTTCGGGCAAGTATGGGAGAACTCTGTTTTAGATAGTTACCATATATTGTTCCGGATAAATTACAAATATGTAAAAAAACAAACACTATACCATGATTTTTTTTTAAATTTTTATATATATATATATATATATATATATATATATATATATATATATATATATATATATATATATATATATATATATATATATATATATATATATATATATATATATATATATATATATATATATATATCTTCTGTGGTGTCGGTGGGCCTCAGAAAAATCTGACTCGCGGGCCGCGTAGTGGCTAACGCTGTGTTAGATGTTAACCAATCTTAAATGTAACTAATTGATTTGAATGGATATAGTGTCGTAGGACTGGCAGCCAGTACAATAAAATATTAAATATATTAAATAAGGGTTTCCGTATTGTTGTAAGGAAATGAAATGCTTTTTGCAGTAACAAGTCATTGGCATTTTAATTCGGTAAAAGATAAGAACAATATTTTCAGTTTCGTTTACTTTTTGAACAATTCGTTTTAGATTAACGCAATCATACGAAGTTAGAAATTAAAGTAAAGAAATATGCAATTCATACGACAATGCATGCCAAAGTAAAAAAAACCCATGAAAATCGATATTAAGTGCGCAAAAATTTTGTTTGCGAAGTCAGAGCGTAAGGTAATTTTGCATTTATTTATTGTTGTTATTTAGAAAAAGGAAAGCTATTTTGAAAACCATAAAATCGGAGATATTTAAGACTGTCGTAAATGTGTTTCAAAAGTGGACGTTAGAGCACATTTCAGGAGGAAGATTTTTTTTTTTCAATATTGCTTACGGACACTTTTTAGGCTATTGTAAATCTTAGAAATATGACACTTGGAGGTATGATGCAAATTTTCACATCGAAAATAGGACACTTTTTGAAAACATGCAGATTCAAAAAAGCAAAATCAGACACTACGGAATGATTGAAATCTTTTCATTACATTAAAATAAGTGTTTGATATTAATCAAACCAAACGATTTTCGGAGAATGCCTTTTTACCGCCAACCAGAGAGAATTCCTTGGTTGACTTCCCGTCTAATGATATTACTTTCGCAACGGAGCACATTAGCAAACTTTGAATCATTTTTAGCTGTATCTACTTTAAACTAATCCATTACTTCCAAGTTCCTTTTACTAGCAAACAACTACATTACGTTTCGCAAACCTCAAAGCAAATAAAAAGCTACATTTAAATAACTGATCGCACTATTTCGCAAATTAGTTAAAACACCAAAAATAAAGCGAACCAATTAAAATAACGAAACCGAATAGCGAACTGCAAATTGACACCAGCGCCGCCCGGCGGGAAATCAGACTTAAATTAGTTTTATGGTCTGCCGAGGTAAAGTGGTTGACATTTATTCTGAGGTAGACGACTTTGTCCCAGTTGCAATCATTCAGACGCATTTTTTTTTTTTTTTTCTTCTTTTATGCTTTTGTTTTTAGTGTACGATTTGATAAAAGGGTCATCTACCGTAAGATCGCTTAACATAGATTAGGGCAAGATTGTACACATGCATGAATGACGTTGGGTTTACGAAATTCCTTTTCACGCTCTACACCTGTCTATTTTCCTTAAGGTTGACATTTGCGAATAATCGCACCGTTGCTGCAACTCTGTAACTATACTTAAATGACTGTTGAAGCTTTTAGTGTTTAATTCTTTTGTTCTGGGATAGCAGATATGGAGAAGTGGGTATTGGGTAACCGATACTCGAATGGCGGTTGTGCATTGTTCTCAAGGTTATCTAGGAAACGAGTATGTAGTTAAAAGAGTTTGGGAACCAACTCGCTATAAATAGCTATTATCGTTAGCTAAATATGGTTGTTAGAATATTTTAAAACAAATGAAAGCATTATTTGGATTGCTTTATGGGAATAGTAGGTAAGCGATGATCTCCTGATTTTCGGGAAAATGCATCGAAAGTATTTCTTAGTAAGTCAACCAAAAGTCACTTAACTGCTCTATAATTAACTCAAGAAATAATTAATTTGCAAAATGTGAAAATGTGAGAAACGAACTCCGTTTCTGGAGGTAATGCTACATTATAAACGATGGTGGTGTTTTCTTAACTTTAATTCAATTAATTTTTTTAAATTTGCGTTAACTTTATTAAATACTTCGAAGTGCTTAAATTAATACATAAGAAATTCAATAGCAGGGATTAGGCTGTGGCTGCTTTTTTAGCAAAATGCTTAAGAACTTTGTTAAATGCTAACATCAGAAAGTGTGGTTTAACTCTTTTGTTAAAATATTTTGACACAAAATGCACAGAATCGCCATTTTTGTTATCCCAAGATTAGTCATCGACTTAAAAGAACAAGTAAACTAAAGGGTGAAAAGGAATTTTTCCAGTTGATATTGATGTAAGATAACATTATATTTAAAATTAATAATGATTTTATAATAAAGAAGTGTTTTAGCTGGGTTAAAACAATTATCTCGAGTGATGGAACTCGTAATCATTTCAGCCAAATGCTAAAATAAAAATTGTGATTTTAGCTAAAGAAATTACGTAGCCCAGTTTAAACACGGTCCTTCAGTAATTAATGGTTTAAAGCATTAGTTAGAAAAATATGCTAAATAATGATGGCAAACAAAACGGAAAATTGCAAGCAGAAATGTACTTCATCAGTGGCAGCAATTTTGAGTACAATTAATTCTCTGAAGAGTGTAGTTACATCATTCTGGAAAAGCTTTAAATAATTTAGTATGATCATTAATATGATATTAAAAAATTTATGTAAAAAAAGTGGTAAAAATAGTATTTATATATTAAATTAAAGTTAAGAACAGTGGTAAAAATTATATAGTTAATAATTGAATCTCCTATGCAAATTCCAAGAAAAATATAAAATTGTACAATATATAAACATTCTGAAAAATTTAAATGTTTGAATTCTTTGTTACGTCTATCGTAATGAAATATAGGGTATTTAGTAAGCTACACATACAACATTTATTCATTGTTCCCAAGGTTATCTTGAAAAACACGTCGACACCCTTTTTTAAATTTGTGATATCAATGTCAAGTGGCGTTTTGCCAAATGACTTTCAAGGGCCGTGATATGTAATTTATGTTCTTCAACTAAAAGCTAAGGTTGAATTATCATTAAAAGGGGTCATTGTGGTACGAAAATTGGTAATTGTGTAGCATTAAAATATTAGTCGAAAATGTACTGAGTTAAAAAAAAGGATTTCATTAAAAAAAAAGTAAGAGAAACTATAAAAGTTTCATTTAAATTAGAAGTGGAAAAGAAAACTTTAAGGAAAGGGGGGGGGGGGGATAAGAATTAGAGCAAAAAACACACAACAATAGAAAATTAATTTTTTGAAACTCATTTGACATACTTGACATTGCATTATGTTAACGAAATTACTAGTATATCATTTTGTACTGGTTAAAAAAAATTTAGAGTTCTTTTTTTTTTTTTTTTTAATAAACTTATTCTAAATTAGTTGGACATTTTAAAATAAACTTATTTTAAAATTGGGATTAAAGAGTTCAAGAAAAGGGCTAATTCCCTTACAAATCAAAAATATTACTACAAAAAGAAAAATGAAATAATAAAATGTGAATAAATAACTTACGGTTCGTAGTTTTTTTTGCAAACCGAAAGAAAATGGGTTATTTTGGCAACACAAGTATTGGCTTATATTTACGAATATGGTACTAAATTAAAAATCGAAATTTTTAATTTATACCTTGCGTATTGAAACACGAGAATCGGATAGTTTCCGCAATAAATTACATTTTTATTTTCTATATAATGGAATGATCTTCGTAAATGTGTAAATTACATTATTATTATCTGAAGTAGATTTAACAAAACTTCCTAATTTAGACTAGAAAATTATCTTATCATAGAGGACGCTTTGATACCACATCTGAAGGAAAAACATTCTATGAAGGGCGTATTTCTGTATTTACAGTGGCAGGAAGAAATTAATATGCAATTATGTAAATCGTTAAATGATGCATGTTTATGAGTTTTATTAACAGGTTACTTTATGTGTCTATGATTGTATTTTGCCAAATAAGAGCACATTTAAAGGAGACAAATTTACTAATAAAGCAACTAGCTTAACGAATTAGCCTGTTCAAATTGGGTAAATTTCAAATATGTGCAATAGTTGAAAAAAAAATTATATATTCTGTTTTTATTCCTAGTTTATATACAACAATAATATTCATACTTTGATATATGTATTTATTGTGGTATAATAAGTTTGTCGTATTTCATCTGTTGAATACAGATTTTATACACAGGGGAAGTATGTAATGCAGTAATGAAATCCAATCTAAAACTGAGACATATTACTTGTAAAAAAATTATATGTAAGCTCTTACGTATGGCGTACTCCTTTAATTTTTCGTTGTTCCGGCGCTCTTTCGGTAAAGCTTTTACGTAATGAAAACTATTAAAACGTATGGGAAGCTTATATGCGGAGCTTCTAAATTTTGCATAAAATTAAGAGTTTTTTTTAAAATTATTAATTTTTGTAGGAAATCTGAGAATTTATAACATTTAATACAGTTTTCTTAGTGAAACTTAAAATCACATTTTAGCAATAACTACAACTTTTTTTTTTTTTTTTTTAAATTTTACGGGGATCAAATAAGATCTTTTTATACAATCTTTTTTCAATATATTTAATTTTTTTTGTTAATTGAAATGAATAAAAATTTGGTGTTAATTTAAGTATATTTTTGGGTAGTTATTAATTTCGATAACGTTAGGAAGCCGATTTCAATAGGATTAGTATATTTTAGAATATTTTTACATCACGTATAACAAATTTGAATAAAATTACACTCAATTGAAAAACAGAGAAATCCTCATACTGTACAAATTATTTAGAATTTTCGCATGATAAAAATAGAAAATTTTGGAAAAGATTCATACTTTAAGTAAGAAATATATTTTAGGTCAACCATTGTTTCCCAATTGAAAAAATTTCATTGTTTTTCACTAACATACGTATCACGTGCGTCAATTTCCGAATGTAACGTACATCAGTTTAAGTTTTTGTTTATTAAATAAGTAAAAAAAAAAAAAAAAACTTTTTGCAAATATTTTGATAGATAATTATATTGTTCTTAGGTATTTCTTAATTATGGGGCTTACAAATTCAGAGAAAATTTAAACTTTTGTCTTGAGAGCAATTTTCATTTCTTTCTCCGTGTGCGTCAGCGGCTTTTAGATGTATATTTGTTCTAATTATTTTAATTAATTTTCTCTTTATTTTACCACTAAAATTATAGAAAACAAAAAGATACAACGTATACTCGCTACATTTCCATTGTTACTTAGATTACCAGTAAAAAAAAAGCTTTAAATGCCTGGATCGGCAACCAGAAAATAAATTGCATAATTTTCGAAGAAAATTCAATCCTGTTTACAATTCCATTTAAAGCTAGTGATATCGTTACATGATTAAAATTTGGAACATAATTATATATAAGGAATTTAATTTATAAAAAATTAAGTTCTTAGAATTTAAAACTGGTGGTAATACGGTATTAAAATCCAAAGCAACAACACAAAAATCAAGCTTTATTTATTAATTTAATCAATCAATCAACGATATCTGTTAAAATTAAGAACAATTGAACCTGCCGTCTAGGGAAGAAATTAAGTACTAACCTAGATCCAAATGCATTGGTGAAAGTGAGATCCGTTCGGAAATCAGGAAGTTATTTAGAACAAGTTTACGAATCGTCAATTTGTTTACAAAACCGAAAGATCTTTGTTACGAGAATGTCTCAACAAAGGATTCAATGGGTAAACACATTCTTCCTGATTGTGCGGGGCCGACCAAACGGTATAGTGGTTAGCGTGCTAGCTTCTAGACCGTGAGGTTGCGGGTTCGAGTCCCGTGTTAGGCATGGGTGTTTGTAAATGTATGTTGGCTTGTCTAATGACGAATGTTTCGGCGCATTATAGCCCTCGTGTTGCTGACGGCGCCAGATAATCTGAATACAACCAACCTGATTGTGCGGGAAAGTATTCGAATGCCAACAATTTATGGTATTTTCTACGTTTTACCAAAATCAATCGATTATTTGGAGAGATCGAGTAGTAGTAAATTTGAGATCAAATGTTTCGATTCGGAAAATAATTGGGCAAATGAAAATATCCAAATTAAATTTTCAATTATTTATGAATTTTCGGGTAGGTTTGATTGTGACACATTCATCGGTTCTTTATGCTATTTTTAACCAATTATTGGAACAAATATTTTTTATAAATCGAAAGATAGAAATTCAAGAGAATAGGATAAACGCATTTTCAAATAAAAACGCGTATATTTCGAAAATATCGATCTTAAGATAGATTTAATTTCAAAATAAATACAAGTGAAAATATCTTCAAACGGATTGTTATATTCAATTAGGATTAAAAGGCAGATATTTTTTTGTTTTGTTCAAAACGAATCGAACGGAAAATAAATGTGATTATAATAAATGTGATTATTGAAGAAAGATTTTATTTTCCGTTCCACTATCCAAACGTATACTTTTCATGAATACCAATAACAAAAGAATGGGAAACAACTACCTAACTAACAAACCGAAGTGAAACAATCTAAGATGTTTAAATGAACCACAGAAATAAACAGGCCTAATCTGTTCAAATTGCAACGCAATCGAAAATGTCCAAATGCAATCGTGCCCAATTCGTTTCAATTCAATCATCACAGAAAAACAGATGATAACGCGTTTGATAGATGTCATCAAATAAATAAAAAAAAAAGAGAGAGAGAATTTTGCCATTTCAAGTGGCGATTTCGCGTGCTCTATTCAAGAATAAAAAAGCTTATCGACAGATTTACGGCCATTGGAGAAAGCTTAAAACCAATAAATCAATATCGCGTTAGAAACTGAAAGAAGCGCTCAAAATATTCCGCAGCTAGCTGCAACTCAATTTCCGAATGTAAAATATGCTTGAATATCTTATCGCCGTTTTGTACATAGGAAGATGCGTTGGAGGATTTTGCATAATTAGATGACTAAGTTTAGAAATATCACTCATTGAATGATTAGTGACGATCAATACAAAAAATGGCAATATCCATTATTATTTAATTTTCCAGAATTTATCTTACTCACCGATGTCTGATATTTTATCACAAATTGTGTCTGCGGTGAAAACATCGCAATACAGAATTAACTAACAAGTCGCCAAAAAGAGTACGTAAGTGCATAAAGTGCTGCTTTGTTAATGATTTTTCTTCTTCTTTTAAATAAGGAATTAACATTATAATAGGTATAAAACTTCTTAAATTCCACATAAGCATTTGTACGCCGCAAAAGATCGGAAACATTCTTTCAAATCGATAATTCTCCTTCCCAAATAGTTTTAAATTTGTATATTATCTAAAAATGCTCTATTTATATGCATTTTTAGAAAATACAACAGTCGTATAACTCCTAAAAAGATCGGAAATATTCTTTCTAAAGTATTCGATAATTCCTTTAGTTAAAAAAGAATCAAATTTGAATACCATCAAAAAATTCAACATATATAAAAGCCGTCCTTTTTAAAATATTTGATAATTATCTTTCTTTTATAATATGATATATGCCAAGGGAAAATGGCCCATCTGATAGCTGTGTGGTTAGCGCTCTGATCACGCATGCCACAGGTGCCGCGTTCGAATTCCGAATAAGAAATTGATGTTCGTTGTGGTTCAGAATCCAAGCTAAGCAGTAGGTCCCGGCCTGAATAGCCGTCATTATGCATAAAAATAGGTCGTTGAGCGTATAAACCAACCAACGAAAACGCAACTATTGATCAGAAATTAAAGTTGGAACTCAACTATATTCTTGCGAAAATATTCGATAATTCCTCTTTTAATGCAGTAACAAATTTGTACACCATAAAAATAACATGAAAGACTTAGATGAAAATTTTGTAAGAACGGATCTTGTGATATTGTTTTGCGAATGTGGTTTTGAATTTTAACCTTGAGAGTCAAGTTTTAGCCCTTCAAATTATAAAAATTTTAGCACATGATTCCTTATCATCGGACGGAATAATCCTTATCACACTATACAATTTTAATTTAAAAAAATTACTGGTGATTATTTTGAAATTTTTACACCCCAAACTTCGTTAGCGTTATTAGATGGAAAAATCCGTAATCTATTATTGCACTGATAAAAGACTGCATGAAAATATGCATAGTTTCTGTAAAAATTTCGTAAATAAAAATAAATATTTTATCATATTATTCGTTGTATACTACAGTCATTAATCAGTAAAATTCGAAGAAAAATTTCGCGGTGCGTACTTTTACGTATGCAAAAAAATTTACAAATATAATCTTTCCGAATTTCGAATTAAAATCCCAAGTTGCTCTCAATTTCTTTTACAAATTTCATAACTAGAGATGAAATTTCGAATCCACTTTGGAGAAGAACGTTTTTTCTCAACATTTGTGAAATTCAAGAGGTCAAATGATTATATTTAACACAGAGGACAATGAACTTGTTTGTGAAGAATGTCATGGCTGTGTTGCAAACACATGACATTGCAATAACACAACAAAAATTAGAAACGTAAAATTTCAGAATTCACAATGAATCATTATTAAAGTTATTTTCCGACGAAGTCAATTTTAAACTACTTTGCAACTGATTCCAAATTATTTGATGTTCTTTTCCTCCAAAATATCTGCTATTTTTTAAAATTTTTTTCGGACATTGAAGACTTCATGAAAGGTGAATGAACTCAAAATTCTACAAAGCACATTACCGAACTAACATTCATACATAAACGTTTTTAAATCAGATTAATTTATTCATTATTATTAATTATTAATAAATCAGATTAAAATTAAGTTCTATGTTTCCAAGCTCCCATAAAAGGCGATATTCCTGAGTTAGAAACTTACGAATTTAGTCTCAACTTCACTCCCACATTTTGGGGAAATCAGAAGTTGAGAAAATTTCTTTTAACTTCCGGTGAGTCGGCGCTGATTAAAAGCACTATCACAAATTTATCCCTAGCTTTAGATTGTAAATTGCATTTGAAACCAAAAAATTAATTTGCATACTACCGTCCCCGTCAAACGAAATTCGACGGAAGTTTCTGAACAATGAATAGATAGTATAACTTCGAAACCGAATCCTTATTACATTTTTTACGTATGAAAATGGGTAAGTCTCAGGAAAAAACATAAACTTCCAAATGTTAATCCGATGAAGTTTAAAATAAATACATACAGATTCATAATGTTTCTAAATGACGTAAAAAACTTTTGCCCCTTTCAAGCGAAAATCGATAGAAGTTTCTAAATAATTCTTGTATTATGAGTAGACAGTAAAACTTTGGAATAAAATCCAAGTTAAATATTTTTTTATATAAGAAAATGCGCAAGGGCTCCGCAAAAAACACCAACATAAAATTTTCAAACATTAATCGGACTAAATTAAAAATAAACGCATACTAATTCATATTATTATTATTTTTTTTTAAATCACGTAAATTTGGGTAAACTCATCAGAAAAGTTTGCGAAAAAATAAAAAGTTTCAACTGAACAATCCACGTATGAAATCCTTCTAAGCAATTCACAACAAGAATTAGTAAGCATCACCGTGAATTTCGTTCTGGTAAAACTTTCAAAGAACTGAAGTTCTGTTGCTATAAATCAGTTGATTTTCGATTTCTCGCCAATACTGGGGAAAAAATTCGAAGTGGAAAACGCTGGGATAAAGTTCAAAATAAATGTTTTACATTTAAAATTCACAAATCTTCCAAAATCACGCAAATTTGCGAAACAATGATCAGAAAAGCTTTAAAAAAAAAATGTTCAATTGAATAATCCACTTACGAAGTCCTTCTAACATCAGGACAATTCACGTCAGGAATTAGGCAGATAAATTTTGAATGCATTGCAAGTAATTTCGCTTGAAGCAATTCGCAGAATTTAAACTAAACTTTCCAGTTTTCACTGCTGCAACTTCGTAAACTTGCCATTGCGGACTATAGTTACTTCTACATTTCTCGAAATTTAGCCAAAAGTGGAAAAATCTTTCATATATACTCTTCCAAATTTCAATGTTTGGAAATTCAAAACTTTCCAATTCAATATATATACGCACATAGGTCTGATTTAACTTTTGATTTTTCACTATTTCAAATTTGCACCTTTCCTCAATTCAAGAACAATGTTCAAGAGAAAAACTTTACACCTTACGGAAATTCAAAAGTTTAAATCTCTACCTACGAAGTGATTAATCGAACTAGTCTGCAGCACAACGAAATTCCTTAGGAGCAACTCAAAAATCAAAAACTTTAATTTTCAGTGTTCGCACTACAAATTCGTATGTCTCTCAAGTCTCGGTAATTTACAAATAATGTATATACACTTTTAATTTTCATAAATTCTAAAGTTTCCAATATTATTTCCAACAACGGATGAATCTTATAAACTACACAATGCAACGAATTTCGTTAAAACCAACTCCTAAATAAAGTTCAATCTAATCTTTCCACGGCAGCGCTTCGAAAATGATTCAATTTCTTGGTAAAAGGAGAGAAAGTTTCGTATAAAAATCAAACTAAATATTTCATTTCGAAATTTTTTCCAAGTTTCCGAAATCCGGCGAATTCGTGTATTGCACTTCAAAAATCAGTAATCCGATTCCCGTGTAGTAGTTCCGGAAAATAAATTGAACTTAATTCGTCCAGGACGAAAAATCTTACCTTGACATGGTACGCTTCGCTTTCATTGAGAGACTGTGTACGAAGTTTGTGCGTTAAATAACTTAGCATCGCAGTCGGACAAACACGAAGAAATCACAGTTTTCGGCAACACAGTACCACTGTGGTCCCAGCACTGACAGTCGTAGCATGCACCACACCAATGCATCCAACATTAAGTAACTTCAGAGTGGCAGCAGCAGAAACAACACGACCATCTCGACTGCAGCGCGAATCAACTCTGGAAGGAACACAGTGCTCCGACGCGACATATATTGGAAGCAGGGTCGAACACACACGAAAGATGGGGGTGGGCGAGTTATCTTTTGGTGCTCCCTCGCTGAGGCTTCGCGTCCATCTGAGGTGGGGAGAACGAATGGGGAAGACTTACTCTACCAGGGTGTGACGTCATAAGCGGAAGCTGCGGACGATTCTACTACGGAGAGGAGTCGAGGAAGGTGAAAGGAGCTTTCCCATTCGGTTTTTTCAATGGGAGTTTTGCCGCATGAGGGCGCTAGTAGACGGTGGAGTGTTTGCAACGTGGGGGGTATGGAGGGGGATAGCAAAGGGAGACTGGGAATTAAGAAAAATAAGTGTACAATGCAGTTAATTAGAGCTAAAAAGACATTGAAAGTGTAATTTGTTGGCAAGTTTGTTTCAACCAGGGGAACACTTTAAACGGCTGTTGATAATATAAAACACTTTTTTTTCTCTCCTTGTTTTTATTGATGTTTTGTTGCTTATAGAATAAAACCTTCTTTGAATGAAACAAAAATGGAGAAAACATAGTGACAAGTAAAGCATTATTTTTATTGTTTATTATAGTAAATTTTAAAATTTGTTCTTACATATGATACTGTTTGTGTTTAATCAAGATGCATTTTCTGTTTGTGATTCATTTTGTTTTTGATTGTGATGCATTTGGATTTTAATAATAATGCATTAAAATTTTAATTAGGATGTGTTTTGTTTGTAATGGTGATATGTTTTGTGTTTGGATTTGAGTTCAATTATTATGTAATTTGATTTTAATTATGATAGATTTTGCTTTTCAGGAATTTAATAGACATCGTATCTATTTCTATAACTTTAATATATATATATATATATATATATATATATATATATATATATATATATATATATATATATATATATATATATATATATATATATATATATATATATATATATATATATATATATATATATATATATATATATATATATATATATATATATATATGTCAATAACCTAGTTTTATTAAACTTTGTATTACAATTTTTACACCAACACAACCCCCAACAAAGACCAATTCCAACTTCAGCACGCATTTTCATAAAAAACTAACGAGGCATAATTTCATCATTTGGATGAGCAAATTTAGTGAAAATCTCAGGGCATTGTCCTGTGTCAGAAGTTGCCACAAATTGAGAGAGTATGGACTGCAATATAAAGACGATTCCACCGTCATTAACCACTAAACGCTCAGAGTCCTCCCCCCCCCCCTCTCCCTCATAATGACCAGTATTGGTCAATTTCCAAGTAAAGATTGAAAATCAAACAAACATTTTGGACATAGACACATTTCTGACGAGACTGACAGTCTGCGGAAAGTAGACGTGTTCAGGAATTTATACTTCAAATCAGTAAAATTTTATCTAATTCCATTTAACGATGTACCCTTCAAACCACCTTACACTACAGTTACAGTTAAATGCATAGACAAAACTGAAATATCAAGTTCAGGAAAAAATCGTTTGGTAAGGGGAAAAAAAAAAGAGGAATAAACACACTACGCTCTGTGTGAAGTGGCAAGGTCGAAATTTAAAAAGCTTTGACGTAAGGGAGAGAGGATGAGAAGTTGTGCTGGCAAAGTGCCAAACGATAAAGCTAGGGTGCGCGGAGGTGACTCGGAGGGTAGTCAGACTGCTTGGAGGCAGTCGAAGCTCACGGAGGGGTTGTCCGCCGCGTTCGAAGAGAATGAACTCGACGTAGTTCAGACGATAAGATGGGCTCTTATCCTTGGCTTTTACCTGCTTTAAAGCACGTAGAGTTATCGTTTGACAATATGGGTTGAGTAATTTTGTTTTTATTTTGCCAGTGAATGGGCGTTCATGTTTTGGCAGTCTTTAATTTTAAGGTGTTGTACGGAGCTTCAGGCGGTCATTTGTTGTTATATTTTCGATGTGGTGGTTAACTCCATTGCACCAGTCTAGTGTCAGCCTAATGTAGTTGGTTGGATTTTCACGTAGGCGGTTGAGGTTTGCACTTTTTTGTGTGTGTCTTTGGGTTCGTGTACTTTGTTTTTATATTTTCGATGTAGTTGATGGTTGCTATTTGCAATCTTAAATTTTTTCGGTATGGTTGATGGTTTGTTTATTATTTTGGTAATATTTTGTTTTTCTCACTTACTTAGTTGATTTTTAGTCCAATTTTACTGTATGGTTTTACATTGGATAAGTTTTTTTGGGCATCTATTTTCCGCTAGTTTACACCATTTACTCCTTTATTCTTTCAGCATAATTTTTTATAATTAGGTATTTATTGCACAGGAATTTTAAATTTTGTTTTACTGTAGTTGGATTTATGCACATAATTTTTAACTTTAATTTTTCAGTGTATTTTCCTTTCTATATATATATATTGAGCCTGAACGATTTTTAGCATTAGTAATAATAGACTTTTCATTGCATATTTTTACCATAGTTTCTTTTAGCAATTACCGCAATTTTCAGTTTAATTTCAGATACTTTCCGACATATTAAAGATTGGCTTTCTTTGTTCAAATGATTTTTAGCTTTTTAACTTTCTTTTCAGTTTTCCACTGCCTCAATTTTTTCTTTAGTAGTGTCGTAATTTGGTCGCAAACCGATCTTAACTATGCGCTTACGAAACTGATTTTACCCTGCATGCAATTTTAATGCTGCCAATTATTTTAAAGTTACCATGTTACAAACTAATTAGTTTCCAATCAGAATACGTTGCTTGTTTGCAATCGAGTTCATTTAGTTGTTTCTTTATTGTAGGTTATTTTTAACCTTGATTATTTAGCATTGCTCTTGAGACTTGGTTTGTGAAACACAATTGGGATCATTCCCTATCTCGCTGTGTTACAATTTTCTAACTCAGTTCATTTAGAAATTACATTGTATAAACCCACGGTGAATAGGTGCAAAAATGATCCCCTAACGAAAAAACCAAAATTAAATACTCGAAAAAACCAATTTATTTATATTACAAAAGAAATTAAAAAGCAAAAAAGAGTATTGTAAGGGCCACTGCATAAGTATTGATGTAAGGATTACAAACATAAAAGTAAGATTTATCATTCGCTATTTTCGAGTTTTTAATCTATTTCATTTCATTAAATGGGCATTTTTGTACCTATTCACTGAATTTTACTGGTTTTATCCATAATAATTTCTAAATGCAGTAGGTGAGAAGACAGTTCTATAGCAATGATACTTACAAGGAGATACTTTAATCTTGAAATATTAAATTTTGTTCCCAAAATTTTCAAATTAAGTTCTGTCCAGTTTCGTTGTTGATTAGTTTTTCCACTCTGAAGTTTTTTTTTTCTTTCTTTTTTTCTTCTTCTCTTTAAATCGGTTTTGTACATTATTGAGCAATTTTTCATAAATTTATGCTTTAGAAGGTGATTTTTAACATAACGTTTTCGAATTTTGTTTAAGCCGAGAAGTAGGAAATACTTTTTTATTGTTATTCAATAATGCCTTTATCCTATTTGAAGCTGGAAGTTTTCTTTAAATATTCTTTTATTATTTGGAATCGTTTTTTAGTAACTTCAGGTTTTCTAATATTCCCTCAAAAATCAATTTATTGAAAAAAAAAACGATTATGAAATAAGCCAATATTAATTTGTAACTTAATCTGCATGGTAATGGGAAAATAAAATCACTCTTCATTTCAGCGTCATGATTGTTATAGTATCATACGTATATTTTTATTGACGTTTAGAGGTGTCAGCAAGTAGTTAAAGGTTGTTACATATATCTATATCACCATCAATTAAGTTTTTTTTAGTTTTTATTATTATTATTATTATTATTATTATTATTTTAATTTTGATACTCTATTGCAAAAAAATATTTGCTATTATTTATGTATCATAAAAAATCAGATTTAAAAGTGTATCTGAAATAAAAATATCTCGTGTGCATATTTACAATTGGTAAGACTAAAGATTCAGCAGTTACTCTTCACCGATACTTTTTTTTATAACTGTTACGGATTATGGTGAAAACTTATCAAAGATATATATATCTATATCTATATATATCTCTCTATATAAATATATATATATATAGCACTCGAAACTATAAAAAACAAACTTAAGTATCAAAATCTAAAATTTGGTTTCTTATGTTCTTTGCAAATTTCCTCTCTTAAGAATAAGACTATTCATCTTCACTCTACTTACACTGCTTTTTTTTCTCATCTAAACAAATACTCATCTTAAAAATGCCATTGTAAAGCCCTTCGAAAAATGAGTTTTTAAAGGCTTGTAAGAACCAAAATATATTTTGGAATACTTTATGTTATGCTAATAAAGGTTCTATGAAATTCAATCAATTTTCTATTTACCGCATATTTACACTGCAATCTAAATAGTAGGCAAAGGGAATTCATTTTAGATATAAGTAAATTACCCAATCTCTGTTATCTTTATAAATGTTTCAACAATTCAATACTGCTTTATATATTTTATTTTTAATTTTGCTCATTTTTAAAAAGTAGTTTTTTCAAAAAATAACAAGTAATTTTTTTTAAGTATCATCACATTCTAAAATGTTTATTTTTAAAAAAATATTAAAAGTAAAGTGAGAGCAACTGAACACGTACGTACCACAGCATGCAATTTTATATCTTATCACTGGTTTCGTCTGGAAGTGGAGAAATGAATCATTGGCAATCCGAAATCCCAATCAGACTTACTCTGCCATCTATTAGGCAAATTCCCAACTACAAACTCCCTTTAAAATCTTATGTTTAAAGAAATATAGATATTTTAACTGTTAGTTTGTAATTCTCAGTAAAACAGAAGAATTTATTTAATAATAGAATTAAATTTATCTAATCACATTAAATTTAGGTTCAGATGTAGTGTGGGGCATTTTTTTGTTTGTATTTTATCTGACGTTTTCTTTTTCGGATAAATACGATTTTATAGCAACCGATTTTATTTAAAATAATATTTTAATTCTTGATATTATTTACATTTTTAATAATTTTATTATTATTTACATTTTTAATAATTTTATTATTATTTATATTTTACTCAATTTTATTATGATTGATATTTTAAATTAGCTACAGTATATAAACTTTTGAAATAACATTGGTAGCCAAATGCAAAACCATCCCGAATATCCTATACTCCACCTGTTTCTACATTTATTCATTAAATTTATTAAAATACACTCTAACTTTTTGAATGCTGCGGATTTATGTAATAATTCTTCGAGATCATTTTAGAAATGTTACAATGTGTTTTTATTAGATTATTGGATTTAAATTTCCTTGTATAGTTAAAATTTATTATAAACAGTTTTAATAGGGTAGATAGAGTAGGGATGCCTGCAATAATTTCTAAATAAAACACTTTTCTAAATTTCAAATTCTTTTACTAGGTGAAGTAACCACAGCTTCATATTTAGAGCTATGGATCATTTTAGTAGCAGATATTTAAGAGGTTGTGTAGCAAAAAAGCTATTTTGCAACACTATAAGTAAATACCTTTCTATATTTTCAATATAAGTTTGCAATATCTTTCATTATTGCAAACATGATTGTTTTTAATGTTTTTTGTAGGCCTAGTAATATAACTTTTATGAATTAGCAGTTAGGTTAAGCCTAAAATCAGCATGTTTTTAAGAAAAAAATATTTTAATCAAATTGGGTGTGTAGGGAGGAATACCTATGATATCTCCTGCCAAATAACTATGCTTACTACGCAAATTTTTTAGTTTTTACAGTCATCATAATTATTTGATTGCAGATATCATAGGGAATAACTTTTTTAATCACATGCTTTTGTGTAGCACATAAGACTATTTTTACAATTTGAAATAATGTTAGATAAAATAAAGGCTTAAAAATAAACAATTAACCTTAGGTACAAATGGGAAAGCGGTTTCCGTAATTTTTTCATAATATTTTTGAAATTTTTTCACGTATTTTAACTTTCACACACATATCCCATCCCTGTGAGGGAGGGAATGGGACATTTGTCTTTCTCTTTTCATTTGCTTATTAAACTAGTAAACAAATAATTTCCATCATATTTATATTTTTAAGTGTGATAAAATATTTCAAGATATTATTCTAAAATTTTCAATGTTGTATTAAATGAAAATAATTTATTTGGAAATTTTTGTAAAAAGTGTCCCATCCCTCCCTAATTTCCCCTGTAATTTAAATATTAAATTTAAATCGTGTTCGTAGTTCTGCAGTTTTTTATATCATTTTAGGGGTAATTTTAAAATTATTATAATTATAATATAAATTAATACAATCTCATATAATACATGTGTTCCTATGTCCATTAAAACATTGGAAGCAAAATAAGTTCATTTAAAACTATTGATTTTTACAACTGTAAAGCATGTGTGTTAAATATATAACTTTATAAAAACATAAAAGCATGAATTGTGTTCAGTCCACAAAAAATAGCTATTTACTGTAATATCTAGAATCACAGTTGTAGAAGTAAGGGGGGGGGGGGGGGGATGCTCAAAAGTTGTCTCCCCCCAACAATTAATTCTATAATTTCCTGGTCTTATATTAAAAATATTAACTAGCAAAGAAACTAACTAACAATGAACCAGGATTGAAAATTTATTCTTATTTTAATGAATATCCTGTGATTTAATTTTTCTACTTGGAAGTAAGGGATAAAGTAAAGTAATAACTCGATTTTGTTTATTTAGATTTAAATAATGCTTTTAAATGTGCATACTTTCATATTAAAGTAATAGAGATCCTTATAACGTTATATATATATATATATATATATATATATATATATATATATATATATATATATATATATATATATATATATATATATATATATATATATATATATATATATATATATATATATGAAAGATTAGAGATTGAACTTAAAATTTGTTGAAAGTTGACCAAGCGTAACTGTATTTGTTAATAAAAATACTTATATCTTTATACAAGGACATATAATACATACCATAAATATATATTTAATTTTTACTCTTGAAAACTTTAAATCACTGTTTCTCAGTGTCACTACATTTAAAGGTTAATGTTATTTTTCTTTAGTAGTTTTTAGACGAATTGAGGGTTTTTAAAAGTAGGGGGATGGCTTTCAGTGGTTTTAGAAGTGGGGAGACGCATGGGTATTTTCTTGAAAAGTAGGGGGACGCGTCACCCCGCGTCTACCCACACTTCGTGCACTATTAAGAAGAGGTCTTTCAACAAAGTTTAAGGGCAAAAGAATGAGTGTATTTTTGTTTTCAGAAAGTGTCTAGGACATGTCTGTTTTAACTGCTCTACAATTCGCTTGTTTTTCTGAAACAACAATCCAATCATCAATGTAATTGATTGAAACTATTATAAGGTTTCAGAATCCATAGGAAAGAACTTCGAAACCGTTTTCATGATACTATTAAAAGAGGTTTTGTTTAGTGCACTATTCTCAGATGAAACAAAAATCGTTTGGATCATTTTGTTTAGCTTCCTTTTTCTGATTACTTTTAATGGAGAAGAAAGTTTATATGTTTCTTTTTTGTTCGGTTTTTGCTAAGTATGTTCAGAAGTTTATTATTCAGAGTGGTCTAAAAAACTCTGAAATATTTTAAATTAATAAAAAATCAAAAAATCGGGGCACAAGATTGCAGTTTGCATTAAGATGTTACATACAATGATTTTTTTCCTTCTTTTTTTTTCTTAAAGAAACAAATGAAATAGTTCTTCTTATTACCCATAGATGGCGATATACCTTTAAAACAACAATTAATACAGCAAAAATTTAAAGTAATCATATGTTTTATTGATGCATGTGCGTTTTGTTGTATTTCTAAATGCGTTTCCTGTGGTATTTGTATTTGCTAATGAAAAATTAAATTCTCTAAAACGGTTTTTTCTTGAATTTTGAGTCGGTATTACATAAGAGAAAAACGTCATATATTGTTAAGATTAAAAGATGGTTCTTCTCATGTAACTCTAATGTAATGTAACTGCTTGTGCAGGATGTCCAGTGATGGACTCCCTGATTTTAAAATTACATAATTCAAAAATAAAGATTGATAGATAGATTAATAAAACAAAATGTATAGTTCTTTTGAAAGATTTAAAAATCGGATACTATATTTTCAAAATTAGTTGCAAAATTTTCCAACAGGTTGCGCCGCACACTGTAGTTCTTATGAATAAGAATGCAGAAGCGATCAGTCTTCTGATAAGTTCCACTACTTAAACTTGAAAGGAAGTTAGCGTGATTGCAACGACTGATTGCAGGGGACAAATTTATTACATATATTTCTAAAATATTTTTCACCTACTTTACCATCTGTTGACAACCATATGGAACTAATTTTAAAACTTTTGTTTCAGATTTTTACAGCTTTCAAAATAACGTTACTTTTTGTTTCATTCTTCTACGGATCTTTGTTTTTGAGTTATTTAATTTTAAAATCAGGGAGCCCTTCGCTAGTTACCTCGAAAAGATGGCACTTATATTTTCAATATATTTTAAACAATTTTGCTATTGGTTAAAATTACTTTTCTTCTTGAGAAGCGTTTTAATGCAAACAGCTTTCTCGTTCGCCGTCTACTTGATTATTTATTGATCTCATTCTTAATTTTAGATGAAGCATCATAGAATTCTATAAAGAAGTGTTACTGTGAAAGACAGATGTCTGGAAAATGTCAACTATTTCCTGTGAAAGTCAGCATTCATATAGTCTCTTGGTGTAGAACCGAAATATTTAAAATTATGTGATTAAAATTATACTGCAGTAGTAAGCACAGAAGTCCGTTTCTGCAATTGAGTTTAAAATGAGAAATTGCGGT
This sequence comes from Linyphia triangularis, assembly GCA_963978545.1. NCBI lineage: Eukaryota > Metazoa > Arthropoda > Arachnida > Araneae > Linyphiidae > Linyphia > Linyphia triangularis. The sequence continues at coordinate 38,072,887 of OZ021730.1, forward strand.
TTATATTACTAACAACTTCCTGTTATTGTTGTAGCATCAACTTCAACTTATTGATGCTACAACAATGTAAGTATTATTAACATAATACCAACACAAGTATAGATAATATAATTACATAGAACTACCTGTAACTATGACTCATTTTGGCCAAAAAATGCAAATATAACCTATTGTGATTGGTACAGTAGTATATATTGATATTCACTGAAACAACTTTTCTTTTACGGCACTTTGAATTGAACAAATTTTTTTTAAAATTGTTTTTTGTTCTGAACACTTCTTTTCGAACCCTACCAGTGGTCATCTGTGCTTGTCGACATAAACCGGCGATGGTCTGAATGTGTATGAAGGTAACCAAATATTCGATCTTTCACTAACTTATTTTCTATGTATCGACACTTACAGAAGAATACACTTTCTCTAATTTTAATCTTTTCCTGTGACATAGATATTACATATTAGACTATAGAGTCAGTCTTCTTTTGACGTCATTACCAACACGAAGAGAAAAACATTTTATTTTAGATAATGCTTCTGAATTTTAAAATCCAATGCCATAAGTAATCCATTACCTTAAAGTAAAAATAAATATATCACACATCTTATTTTAAAACTGAACGTAATAATTTAATTAATTTAGCCAATATTATTATTTCAAATTAAATTGCCAAAATGTGTTAGGTATGTATCCATGTGTATTAAAATCTGAAATTAGTAATTACATAAAAAGTAAAATTTGGTATTATCAATTGGAGTTGATCGTTTGGATGGAGCTTACAGAAATTAGATGCTAAGTAGTACAGTGTACTGTTTCTATATGCCAATTAAAGACAAACCTTGTTAATTTTGTTACTGAAGTGCTTAGCTAGTGACATCTACAGTCAGTTTAGTGAAACTAATATGCGAATGATATTTTGTTCAAATTGGAAGGCATATTCATAGGTGAATTTCATTTAACACTTCAAAACTTGTAGCCAGAAATGTATGATGTGTGTTTCCATAAGTTTGTTTGTAAGATTGAACTCTATTTTAAAATGGTAATTATTAAATCAGTATTGTTTGAAATTTTCTTTAAAATGTAAATGCTATAGTTCCCTTTATTTACTAAATGTATTAACTTTTTCACGTTAAAACTTTATTTTCCATTTTAAAAATTCTATAGAAGAAGGATATACGGTAGAATTATATGCTAATTCGTCAACACTTGAATTACGCAGTAGAATTGAGAATTGAACCAAATTCATCCAAAGTTAAATTCATAGAGTCCATTGAAAATTACCTATTATAGTTTCATTAAAAGATGTGTATATTTGAACTCCAGTGGCGGCTCGTGCACTACAGCCAGTACAGACGGGCTACATCTAAATTTATCAATTCGAAACTAAAATGATATATTTTACAATTTTCTAAAATGAAGATCCAATTTCAATAAAGTGAAAAAAAATCCGATAAACAACAATCTTCTTGCCTAAACAATTTACGAGGGGGGGGGGGGGGGGAGAAAAACTGCTTCCAATCAAAGTGATCTTCCTCCGAACAGCAGCCGTTTCTCCCTGAAACGCGTTTCGGGCTGCGACGTTGCCATTCGTTGTCATAGTAACCAAAAGAAAGCAATAGAGCCTTCTCTCTTAGTAATGTTTTAGCAGGGATGCCAGATCAGAATTTATTCCTACTTCGGCTGCCCTTGAGAATTCGATGCTATGATTGGATAAGCTTGAAAATCAGAATGGGTGAGGTGGAAGTGAAAGACGTAGGAAAGCGAACGGTTTCTAAAAATCCTTCCAAATGGAATGTCATTTTGAAACATAGAGATCTTTTATGAAAATGTGTGGGTATTATTTAATTCTGATGAAGAGGTTATCGCCCACTCGGGAGCATTGTTCCAACCCTAAATGAAAGTTACAGCAAGGTACGAACTTTTTTCATGGTTATATGGTACTTTTTATTTACAAAAACTGTTTTGTTGACCATGTTTGATTGTTAAAAAGAGCGTTTGAAGTAGTTGTTGGAAATAGTGGATTAAACAAAAAGGTAGCTCTCTGAATAGACGCTTCATGCAAGTACTCGTCAAAGCAGTGTTGTTTTTAAGTAAACAAGAACTTACATTTAGAGGCCAAAGAGAGGGATATGTTTTTTTAATCAAAACTACACAGAATGATTTGATTAATTGTTTTTATTTTAAAATGTTATGTTATAAATGTTATTATTTTGTACAAATTAATACTTAACTTCGATTCTAGAATTATAGAATTTGAGTGAATTTTCTGTTATACTTGGAATATCGCAAAAGTAAGTCGAATGTGTTAATAGTTTTTTTGCTCTAAAATAATCTCTAGATCAGTGATTCACAACCACTGTGCCGCGGCACTTTTGTGTGCCGCCAAATTCTTAAAGTGTGCCGCCAAATTTTACAAATTTATATAGTAAAAGTTATAATGCTTTTTTTTTATTACTAGTAAAGTTTAAATTAAAGAAAAGTACTTATATATATACGAATATTGTAACGAAGATTTTTCACTTTCACCGCTTCGTTACATATTTCTCTGTGTCTCGTTTTTGGCCAATTTTTATTATTAGATATAAAAAAATTTGATTGGGTTCATAATCCATTTGTGATAACGAATACTTCTGTATTTGAATTAACTTTGAATGAAGAGGAAGAACTAATTTCGCTTTCTAATAATCGAGATTTAATTTAAAAATATTCAGAAGAATCAATTAATTCATTTTGGATTAACATTAGATGCGATTATCCCATGATAGCCAAAAAAAAGCTTTAAAAATATTATTACAATTTTCTACATCTTTTTTGTGTGAATTCTGATTTTCAGTATTAACCAAAATAAAAACGAAAAAAAGATCGAGACTGTTAAATGTAGAAGACGATATGAGAGTAGCATTGCCATTTTTAGGACCAAATATAAATGAAATTATCAAAAAACATCAAGATCAAATTTCTCATTAAAAATATTCTTATTATTCATTTGTAATTAATCCCTTAATAAACGTACTGTTATTTTTGTAGTACATATTATATTATTTTATTTTACATTCCAAATTATTATCATAAACTATTTTACACAGTGTATTATAGGTAAGTAAACAACTTTAAAACTTATCTTTTTCTTTGTGTACCGCCAAATTTTGAAATCGTTAAAAGTGTGCCGCGACAAAAAAAAAGGTTGAGAATCACTGCTCTAGATGGATATTTTGCAAAATAATGTTATCATCTGAAGACTAGATAGTTATTTCATTAGTTTGAAGCACTATTTTGTTCTGAAAATAAATTTGAATATCTTAAACGCATTATCTAAAAAATCGTGTTTTCGGCACATGAAACTTCATTTAAACAAAAATAAATGAAGTTTGATATAATCTTTTGAGAAATTATTTGAAAATACAAATCTGCATTAACTATTACATGTTTTGAACCTCAGTCGAATTGATTGGAAATGAAAATGATTTTTGCCCGATTTTCAAATGGGAAAGTTTTTAGAAAAATTGCGATTTTTTCTACTTTCATTGTTAAAAAAATTCTGTTTAAAAAACTACATATTCTAAAAACTAGATAGAGGTTCATAACATTAAGGATGATATTAGGAATAATATTCAATAATAATATCTTTTTTTGGCCTCATAAAACTCGAGTAATTGTTCAAAAATATGCTAATTATAACGAGTTAAGTGTTAATTAGTTAATTGACTTTTGAATAAAATTGATTTTTTTTTCTGTAAACATCATTACTAATTATGTACTTTTAAGTGAAAAAAAATCTGATTTTTAGCATGATAAATTAAAGTATACACATACATTAGAAATCGCGAAATTTGACTCAAGTCTGCGTTTTTGTTTGTATGTTATAAAATATTCCCGAATTCATTACCATTAAAATGATACCATTTTCTTTCTGAGACTCAAATTACTTTTTAAATTACAGTAGGTTTTGTGAACCCGTTTTGCATCACGTTCGTTAGTGTAGTAAATTTTAAACGCGTTTTCTGAAGAATGACATTTTGGTGTTATATGACTTTAAGCCAACGGTCATAATTTCGTAATAAATGGTCCGATTTACAAAATTCTAATTTTGTTTTGTAGACAATAGTTGTGAATGTGTTTTCTATCGAGAATCTAATATATATTGTCATAAACTCATTTTTTATGCATATTTTAATCTTAATTTTTTTTAAAAACTATGTCTTTTTTTTAAACTTTTTTTAAAAAACTTATAATTAAATAAATATTGAAGCCAAATTCAAAATTCTCCCTAGGAACATGCGCCAATATAATATCTCTTATTTGAAATAAAAATCATACCTCTAAGTTAATTACAAGTTTATTTATGTATGTTCTAATATTGTCCTAATAATCACTTTAATTGCAATTAGCTGATTGAAAAATTGACGGAAAAAAAAGTTTATGTATAAAAATGCATCATTTTTAATTCTGATATACTTCCAAAAAGTTTGAAATTATTACCTAAAAATTAAAGAAAATTATCTCAATTGTATATGTATACCTTAAAAAAAAAGTTCAAGTGTGATTGTACATCTGATTGTGGAAAGTGTGAAGTGTGTGCTTGGTGGTGGTGGTGGTGGGGAGGGGGGGGAGGGAATCGCATATTTCCGGCCGCACTAACATTTTAAACCACGGGCCGCCACTGTTGAACTCAACTTCAAAGTGGAATTGCAAGAATTACAAGTTGAATGCGAATGTTAATAATTTCGATTTTAAATTGTAATTTGTAACTTTTTCTTAATTACTAAGATTAACTTCTTTTTTCAAAGTTGTTTATGATTGAATTCCTTTAATCCATGTCCTCTTCGTGTCAAAAAGTCTATTCTTTTGCAAACTGAGTCAAAATGGCAAGATTCTTTCGTCAAAAAATACTTAATTGAAGATGTAATTATTTCAATTAACGTGGCTTAGTATGGGAAAAAAAAAAGAAAAAAAAAAAAAAAAAAAAAAAAAAAAAACGTTTTCTCTAAGGCAAAAATATCTCTACTTTATCATGGTTGCATTTTAATTTATTTGGGGCAAGGGCAACACAAAGGCTAGATTGCGATTATATCCTAAAATTAAATCGACAATCATATGAGACCATTTTCTCAATCACAAATCGATATATTATTTTAAATAAAGTTTAAAAAGTCGTCTACGCTGATTATTGAAGAATATTTAATGTCAGTTGGTATCCTTCTATACAGGTAATCTTAATTTGGCATATTTTATGTACCTTTTTCTCAGAAAGTAATTGACATAAAAGTCTAATTTTTCTTTCAGTACATTTAACAGACACCTGTTATTCTACTGAAGTTAGCTTTGGATTATAATTCATTTACTCTTTTTTTAAATGAATTTTCGTAAAAGTCAATCAAATTTGTTAAAAATCACAAATTTTTGTTTAAAAAACAAAAACAAAAAAACCCAATAACCCCAAAACAAAAAATATTTTTCAAATAACAACAAAATCTCACTTCAGTTTGGGAAGATCCATAAAAGAAATATGTTGTAAAAATTTCAGGAAGATAGTTTGAGCAGTTTCTGAGAAAAGATACATGAATAATGAAAAGTGTAGTTTTGAGAAAAACGCATTTTAAAGAAAACTTTACTTACTCTAATAGTTACCAATTTCGTCTTCGAAAAATTATTAAAAATGCTTTTAGCTGAGGTATTATTACCAATGAAATATCCGTTTAAAGGGAAGAATTTAAATTTTGATAAACAATAATAAACTTTAAATCGATTATTTATAAATTTTTTTGTACCAATTCTCCGTAAAGCCAAAACCTTAGTAATTCCATTCACAATTTTGAAAATTACAATCGAACTGCTTATAAATGCTACTTTGCGGTCGTAAAAGCATTGAATTAGTGTCAGAAACCGCTGAAAGTTTTATGTAAGAGATTATATTCTCACACTCATTTGATTTCCATAATCAAATGAAAATTCGTTGCGCTTTTCATGAATAACAACTTTTCCCGTCTTGAAGGGCGGATAAAATACCACTGTTAAAATTTTAAATTTTTTCATTTTATGAATTTTTTAACGAAAATTTCGAGATTAGTTACTAAATTATGAATATTCTGACCTGGCGAGGCAAATAATAGCTGAAACAGTGTAAAAATCGAATTTGAATGAATTGAGCTAATTCTGACTGCCAGATCTTTGTCACAACTTGTCAAATGAACATTCTGCTTATTTGTTTTCTTTTTGAACTTGGTTCTGCTTGAAAAGATGAAAGTTTTCCAATCCGGAAATCGCCTGCATCTTCGTTAGGGGAAATTAGAATCATGGGTTATATACAGAGAGGCAACTGCAAGTTTAAAAGTCAGCCAACTTGGCCATACATATTATGCCATCGTTGAAGCAATATTTATCGCCAAGTTGGCTCACTTTTACAAGCTGGAACTATTTTCACCAGAGAATTATTATCTTTTGCACTCTTCCTCATCGAAAATTAAAGAGCATAGTGTTACCACATAAAAAAGAAAGCTCATTATTATATATTCAAATTATGTCATGTTGGACTATCGGATCTAGTCGACTCATTCAAAGTCGATTTTTTAATTGTTTCCGTCGTTTTTGCATTGATCCTTCAGTATAGTATTAATTCAATAACGTTTTTCTACATTCTATAAAGAATTCAGGCTGTTCATTGATGGTGCACCTAAATTACAGTCCAGTCCCTATTCAGACTATAATCAATGTTATGTTAGAATGTGAAATTATGTGAAACTTACATTTCTGCAGTTAAAAGTTTTAAATTTGCATTATGATCACAGAATTGAAAGAGATAAAGATTGTATTTAATTGACAATAAAGCCCTTTTTAACTCTACTTAAAACTTTATGACCAATTAACAATACTATAGATATTATGTAACGATTAGAGTATTAAAGTTTTTATTGATATCTCAGTAAATTTCTCCTTTGATATTCCTTAATTGTATTTTACTTTAAGATTTCTTAGATTAAATGTGATATTTTAATGAAGAAACTATTTGAATGTCCTTCGATAGATCAACAAAACGGTAATGATCCCAACTGATAGCTGTAGGTTAGCACTCTGATTTTTATACATATTTGGTTGAATTTTTTTCGTACAGACCAGGATATTCTCGCTATTGGTATTTTTCTGCATTCTATCAAATCACAACAACGATTTTCGGTGCATACCAAACTTTGCAGACACTTCTGGGCCTAGTGAAGTAGCTTCTTGTGTTTGCCATAGTATTCAAGTGACACAATTAGATCCACACGTTTAAACACTATTATCTTTATAACGGGTGTCCCAAAAATAACCGACGATTTGAAAGATGAATTTAAGAAAAAAAAAATCACCAGAAGGTGATGGAAATGTAGGATTTGCTGCATTCTGCTTAAGTAACCAGGGAATTTATTATTACCAATTTTCAAAATTAGTAACAAAGTTCGTCAACAGATGGCACTGATGGCTAGGAAAACTACAAAACAATGTTTTCAAAATAACCACAGTTTGCAGAAACAATGTGGAGCAGTTTGAGGACAAAATTCGCAGGCGCCCGTGAAAATATTTCAGTTGGAATGTTCTAACAAGCAGCAAATGATGGTTATTTTTGAAAACATTGTTTTGTAGTTTTCCAAGTCATCAACCCCATCGGTTGACAAACTTTGTAACTAATTTTGAAAATTGGTAAAAATAAATTCCCTGGTTACTTAAGCAAAATGCAGCAAACCGTACATTAATATCGTCTTCCGTTTTTTTTTTTTTAAATCGTCGGTCATTTTTGAGACATCCGATACATTAAAGACAAAGCACTCACTCATTCACTGATTCTCCCACTTCCTATATGGTTACTACTCTGAAAATTGGTACATACGTCACGAAGTACAAACGTAAAAAAGAGTAAGATATTCCGATCTCTATTAACCAACTTTAAGGTGTCGAATAGTTGTTAAACGTTCCAAACGAGGGATATCCAAATGTTTCATGTATCAGCAACTTTGATATTTGGCACAAATGTCAACAAAGACAAACATACAAAAGTCAACTATTTAGATGACGATTACTCATTTCTAAGGGGTCGAAACGTCTCAAACGTGGAATATCCCAATGTCCCACTTTCAGTATCAATACAACTCTGGAAATTGAGACTAAGGATAAGCACAAATAATGTAAGCAATTCCAATATCGGTTTACTCATTTTCAAGGGCTGAGGTAAAAGGGTCGAACACTTGATTCAAGGAATAGCGCTATGTCTCTTTTCCAATAGGGTCGCAATCATAATATTAGGAACAAATGACAACAACGACAAGCTTGGGTGAAATAATTAAGATATTCCGATTTTGATAAACCAATTTTCAGGGTTCGAAATGGGATCAACCAGGTAAACTGGATCAAACAGGTAAATTGCATGCATGATTGCATGACTTTGATTGTTAAAATACATAAGATATAAATGTCAACAATAAAAAAATAAAGTAAAATTTCGTAGTAAAGCACGGGTATTCAGCTAGTATTTTTTAAAGTATAGTTTTACGGTTTTATCGCTGTTTATGAAATTTAAGTCAAGAAAACTAGGGGTGTGGAACATTGCACAACTTTGAATTACACTATAATACTGATGTCAATTTGTGTCATTTAGCGTTTTTATGATTTTATCATTCGCTTAGGAAAAAATGGCCAGTTTGTCGATATTTTTTGCGATAATTTGTGTAGGGGTCTTAGGGTCTTAAAAATAAATACATAAAAAAAACTTTGCCAAAGGGGGTATTTTGACGATATTCTTTTCGATAATCCTTATGTTATCCTTTACTATAAGTGAAGCTGAGGAGAAACAAAAAACGATCTTTCATGAGATATGTGCTAGGAAAGAGAACTCTGTGTTGAAGACTTTCGTTTTTCAGCTTTTTAAGCCATTAAAGCATTTTTACGGGAACTTCAAAGGTGGGTATGTTTAGAACACCATAAAAGGCATTACCACAGCGATTTAGATCAAAATCGTTAGAACCGTTTTTTAGCAATCAGTGAAAAACATGATTTTTTCAAAGGCAGCTACCTTATGCGCATGAGCGATTTTGACGAAAACCTTAATGGTAGGTGCTCCATCACCAACCTTCACACCAAATTTGAACATTGTAGGTCAATTTGTTCGGGTGTTATGCTGACCACGTACACACAGACACACAACCATACATTTTTCTAGATCGCTTTTTTGAGATCGGGATGTTCCAAAACGTGGAGAAATTCAAAATAATCGAATTATTATTATTATTTTTTTGGACCGAATGCTATACTTCCATTACCCTATGTATTACATATGGGTAATTGAAAGTAAAAATGGGTTTTTAAAAAGCTTTTTAATAGCAACAATTACTGTATAGAATCACCAGTTAATTTAATAAATCTTATTAAATTATTTATACAGCTGTTTTTATTGTAGATTTGAGAAAAGAAAAAACCAACAAAAGTAATTTTTTTTTTATTTTTCTATATTAACTCATTGGGTTTTTCGTCGAATACCTATCATATTAAATAAAAGTAGATTTTTCAATTATCTGATATATATGAGATACAATGAAGACTAGTTATATATGCAACTAGTGGGAAAAGTAATTCTTTTTTAAACGAGGTAAAACGCTTATTTGACGAGTGCGATATCACGAGTCAAATAATTTACCAAGTTTGAAAAAGTATTTTCCCTCATCTTGCATACAATATTTTTTATAATCAATTGCATGTTTTTTATAATCACTTATCTTGATAGTTCTCAAAATTACACTATTATTATGTAATTATTTAATCGATTTTTGCTTTGTTAAAACGCTATAATAATTCAAAATAATCATTCTTTAAAGTGATAGCAGATAAGGTCCCTCAAATAATTATTATCTTATTAATTCTTATAATAATAATTAATCTTATAATTATTAATCTTATTATCTTTGAAATGAACTTTTTAACTTAAATAGCTACTTCTTAATCGGGAATACTTAAAGTATATTTCTATTAATTTTTCAAAACTATTTGAAACAAGCTATAAAATGCTCAGTCATCGAAATCACTTAAAATATTAACAATCCACTGATAAAGTTTTTTTTTTAAAAAAACTGCTTATAAATATAATTAAACACATATTACGTTATTTAAGTTTTTTAATTATGTTGTATAAGATATTTCTTAACCGAGGAAAGGAATAACTACTTTGAATTTAGAAGACAAAAAATATAATATCTTTGAATTTATTGTTATATAAAATTTATTTCAAAGAGGGAGATACTTACAGAGGGAGATACTTACAGGTTAAATTACTATAATTGAAATGCTTTTTCTTTGAAAATTACAATGGAATAGGGAATAAAATGGCAGGAGACTACTAAAAAAATCGTTTGCGGGATTACCAACATGGTGGCATCCGTCGAATTAGAACAAAATTTCCATTTTCCATTAGCATTCCTAATTAAGTTTATATTTGAATTGTAGGATAAAAAAATACATTTTGAAAGAATAAAAATAAGTGAATTGTTAATAGGAAGTTCTGTCTAGTACTGTAACGAAGCGATATATTTTTAAAGAGTATATAAATAAAACTAATATGCTTTTAAGTTTAGCTCGTTCTATCTAATGTTTAATTGTAAAAGTGCATGGTTGATAAAAGAGTTTATTTTGTTTTTATGATAGAACATCAAGATATTGATATCCAGCTTTTTGTATTGTTAATTGGTATTAAGAACTTGAAACAATGAATTCGACCGGTATGTAAAAAATTATAGTTTAAAAGTTTAAAAATAATCATGCAGTTTTTTGTTTGTTATTTTTACATTTGTGCATTTTGAAAGTTGTAGAAATCTAAGTTAAGCACATTATACAGAATTACATAACCTTTAAAGTAAACTTTTTACAGTTAGTTGATTTATCTAAATTTTTAATTAAATACTACTACTAACTCAACTTACGATCTTATTTTAAATTCTGCTACAAATTTAACAAACAAATAAACAACTAATAAATACAATTCCTCCGAACTAAACAATAGAGGAGAGTAAGTAACCTGCAATAACTTCAAAATAACACATTTTTCTAAATTTTCGATTTTTTTACCAGGTGAAGTAACCATAGCTTCAGATTTCCAGCTATGAATCATTTTAGTTGCAGATTTTTACGGTTAGTTGGTTTGTACTCTCAACAACATATTTTTCTGTAATGACGGCTAATAGGGCCTGAACCTATAGCTTAAAGTGGATTCCGAACCACAAACATCCATGCCTAATCCGGGATTCGAACCCAGCACATTTGGTATGCGTGGACAGAACTCTAACCACACTGCTATCAGATGGAGCAGGTTTTTTTGAGGTTATATAACAAAAAAGCTATTTTTAGATGTACCTTTCTATATTTTGAATATAAGTTAGCAATATCTTTCACTTTTGCTAATATAATTATTTTTATGGTTTTTTAGACCTAGTAATATAACTTTTATGAATTAGCAGTTAGATTAAGCCTACAGCCAGCATGTTTTAAGAATAAGTTATTTGAATGAAATTTTATGTGTATGGAAGGATGCCTATAATATCTCCAGCTTACTATGCAAATTTTTTAGTTTTTACAGTTAGCATAATTATTTGACTAGATATACTATAGGGAATATCTTTTTTAATTGTGTAACAGAAAAGGCAATTTATTTTTACAACTTGAAATAATATCAGATAAAATAAAGATGCTAAAATACACAATTAACCTTAGGTACATATGGAAAAACTGTTTATGTCCTTTTTTCATAATATTTTTGAAAATTATGCATGTATGTTAACTTTCACGCACATGTCCCATCCCTCCCTCACAAATGGAAGGATGGGACATTTGTCTTGCTTTTTTAATTTGCCTATTAAACTAATATAAAAATAATTACCATCATACTTTTCTTTTTTAAGTATGTTAAAATCTTTCCAAGATGTTATTTGAAAAATTTTAATGTTGTATAGATAGAAAACAATTTATTAGAAATATATTTGTAAAAAGTGTTCCATCCCTCCTTACTGTACCCTATCTAAATATTATGTCGGGAAGCATACAATTTTTTTTTTTATACTTAAAACACAAGTCGACAAAGATAAACTACTTTTGTTCAACTTCAAGATTTGCGATATTAATATAAAAGATATCGAAATACCATTCAAGTTGACTTCTGTGTATTGAAAAAAAAAATCGTTCATCTTTTCGTTCTATTCTACTCAAGTTTCAAGTGTTATAGAAAACAATATTGTAATAATATATCTTCTAAAAACACTTCAGGTTCATATTAAAGATATTACGTTGTTGATATCCACTTTTCCACTAAAACAAGATTTGAATTGTTTTATTCTCTCTTGTACTGTTATTACAATGGTATAACTTTTGCATGCATTTTTCATTATTCTGTATATGGTGGGGTTTTAATAAAATTCTTTTTCGCTTATGTATTTCAACAATTTAACGCATATATTTGTTTTTTAGTCATTTTTTTCCCCTTTTTTTTTTCCTTCTTTTAAAAGAGATATGGAACATCGAAAGTTTTACTATAGTTATGTTGTAGCAATTTTTTTTGACTATTGCCATTGTAATATACAGTGTCCTGTGGGTAACTTGCGGAAATTTTTTAAATATCAAGCATCTTAATTGTAAATAAATTAAATTAATTTTCAATGTTGAAATTATTTTTGTATGTTGCCACAATCAGTGATTTTCATCGAAATCATTCTTCGAATCCCAAATATTTCTTTTCGTTGAAGGAAACCTGAATTATTTCCATTGCAGTTACCGTCTGCTCACGAGCTTATCATTTCTTATATGTAAAAGCTAAAACTAATATAAATTCAACTTGCTTAATGTTTGAAGTTGTATAATCTATTCATTACACTAGGCGAAAGATACTTTTCTTTAACGAATATTTTATAATCTTCAGAAAATTACCGAAATTTATTGTGCACAAAAGCGAACAATTTGAACAAACTTTTATACATAACGGAATAAATAATAAACTAGTTGATGATTTTTGACTATTCTTTTTCTATTCTTTTCAGCTTGATTACGGAAGTGCCTATGCTGCGTAAGAATAAGCTCGCTTCACTCACTAAAATCTAATTGTTACGTTAAGCCTTAATATTAGAAATCTCTACCCTGTCGAGGAACAAAAAAAAATTCCCCTTTAATACAATAATACAACACCTTTTTAAGATCATTTTAACACGTGTTTGTAGAAAGCAAAATTAGAAGACCAAAAATACTTATATTTAAATTTGTAGAGCTCTAGGCCTATTAGAAGTATCTTTTTGTGAAAATATTAATTAAAACAAATTAAAATTTTAACGTTCGTTTTATCAAAAGTCCAATTAGAAGGTCAAAACTATACTTGTGTTGAAAATTTCAGAACTGTAGCCCAATTAGAAATCGTTTGTAAAATATTTGTTAATTAATTAAAAAAATGAATTAATAAACAAATAAAATTATAAAATTCTGTTTTTCAAAAGTCCAATTAGAATACTAAAACTACTTATGTTGAAAATTTCGGAGTTGTATCTCTGTTTAAAGTTACTTTGTAGAAAAAAAATTAATTAAAAAAATCAATTAAAAATTAAAAAATAACTAATTAAAATTTTAACATTATTTTTGACATATGTACAATTAGAATGCCAAAACTTCTTATGTTGAAATATATATATATATATATTCACTTGTCATTTGGAGTCGAACCTTTTAAGTTAGGATGCTTACAGCGCATTCTATCTCTAACATTTTGAACTGTTTATTTTTTTCTAGCCTGAAAAGTTCAGATTACATATGGGGATTCTTTACAATAGTTCCAATTTAGCGCATTATGTACAAGTAATCTAAATAAATTATATGCGTCCGCTTGGCGGCAAACATTACATTTCATAACTTTTTCTGGGTGACTATTTTACTTGGTGGAACTTTTTACAACGTCTAGTCGTTTTTTTGAGAAATATTACTAAATTCCGCCTTTTTCTTTATTTCTTCTTTTTGTACAGCAACACAAGTCAAACAGTATTTTCTTACATTTAATTTGCAGAGTATGCTCGAAACATGAAATCGTTTTTATTTTGCTATGTTGTTATTCTACATCTTTCAAGAAAAGAAACCAGACTTATTCACTCATTATAAAAAGGTGTGTGATTTTTGTTGTTGTTGCCTTTTCTCAACTTGAGATCGAATATTTCAGAAAATAATGAATGAAAAAAGACGAAATTGCTATTTGTCGTCCTATAAAAGAACATTTCAGGAAAGACATATTTTTTCTTTCTTTCGCAGTTCTTAATGGAGCTCTATAACGGAAATTAATATCAATTTACTGTAGGTACAATACAAAAGTTTGTCAAGTATGGAAGAAATATGCTTACGTTGTATTTATTTATTTTCTTTTAAATTTTTTTTTAATTAACTGCGGTAGAATCAGTTGAATGTTAAGGTTTTAAATAGAACAATTGTCCAAATATTTATTGAAAGAACATTTTTCAGCTGGACAAAGAAAGATATCCGTATTATATTTTATTTTGAATCATAAGTACGAAAAATTTGATGTCTAATGATTAACTCTGAAACTATGTCACAAATTGTTTGCAAAGGATCGTTATTTTATTTTTTTCTACTAAATTAAGCCTAAATATCATCTTAGAACACTTATTTTAACTTAATATATTACAAACTTCGTATTCACTATGACAGCATTACATTGGTAAGAAATTTTTTATTAAAATAATTTTAGACAAAGGTAACCACATGAATTGGGTTTTTCTGAATAGTTTTTTCGAGTTTAAATATAGCCTCCTGAATAATTATTTGCAAGAAGGTATAATGCTGTGTCAACAAAGAAAGTTATTTTAGTTTTCAAAATTTGATTTTTAAAAACGTTAGATTTCCTAATGAAATATTATGTAGTAGTTATTCATCAATATTGTGTTTAAATGAATAATTTGAAATACATTTTTAGAGGCACATGAATGCTCTAAATTTTCAAACTTTAAAATTTTCTAAAAAAATTTATAAAATTTCAAATTCTATCTTCTTTTTCATAACCCCCCCCCCCCCCGATTTTTCTAAAATAAATGTTTCTAGTAATATAATCTAACTTTTTAGGTATCGGATATAAAATAAGTCAAATAGTTTTCGATAAAAACAATAATTACTCTACCTATAGGTAAAAAACAGGTATTTTTCAACATTTAAATTTGTACAAAAAATGTTTTTCTGTATTTTTAAAATCCATGCTTATTTTTGTCAAATAGATATTAAGGATGACACACAAAAAATTTCAAGACATTTTATTCATATTTGCTGAAGTTTTAGCATTTTAAGTAAGGTGGGAATTTCAAAAATCACGAACTGAGAAAAATGCGTTCGAAACATCGAAACAGCTATTGCAGCAATGCTAAATTCTAGGTAAGAATATAGTTTTTCTGCAATTGCAGTTATCGAATCAGCTCAAAAACTTTCCAGAATAAGAAGATGGTTTCAAAGATTATAAACACGCAAAATATAGAAAATTGATATTTTTATTATTTTTTTGTGAAAACAAGGGTTACCAAGTTCCCTTAATTTATTTCATCGTTTCAAAGCGCGTAAAAATCTTCTCCAAATTATATGATGTATTAAGTTTAGTAAGAAATTAGTTTTACTTTGTTAATCTTCAAAATTACGCTATTATTGTGTTATTATCATATCGTAAATTTCTGCATTGTAAGAATGCTATTATTATTCAAAATAATCATTCTTTAAAGAGATAGTCAGTAGCAAAGGTCACTCAATCACAAATTAAAATGTTTAGTTATTTTGGAAATAAACTTTTTAACTTGAATATGTAATTGGGAAATACTCCGTAATTGAGAATACTTGAAGCACAATTTTATTACATTTTAAAAGTAGTTGAAACAAGCTATAAGATGCTTAGTTATCAAAACTACTTAAAATATAAACGATCCACTGCTAAAGTAAAATAAACTTGCTCTCGTTATCAAATACATATTATGTTATTTAAGCTTTAAATTAGGTTCCATAAAATATTTCCTAAAGGTGGAAAAGCATAATCACTTTGAATTTAGAAAAAAACCTAGGAGTGTGGAATATCGTACAACTTTCAATCTCACTATAATACTAACGTGGATTTGTGTCTTCTACCGTTTTGATATTTTCATTATTCATTTAGAAAAAAATGTCCAGTTTGGCGATATTTTTTGCGATAATTTTCTATGGGACTTTGTATGGAAAAAAAAAACTCCGCCAAAAAGGTGATTTTGGCTATATATTTTTCGATAATTCATATATTATCCTTCTTATGAAACTCAGAAGAGAAGAAAAAATGATGTGATATGCTCTAGGAAAGAGAGCTCTGTGTTAAAGGCATTCGTTTTTTTAACTAAAGCATTAAAGCTCAACCATTAAAGCATTTTTATGGGAATTTTGAAGGTGGTGATGTTTAGAACACCTTAAGAGCATTATCACAGCGATTTTTATCCAAATCATTACAGTCGTTTTTTAGTAATAATTGAAAAACATATTTTTTTCAATGGTAGCTACCTTATGAGCATGCCTAATTTTGAAGAAAACTGTAATGGTAGGTCTAATGGTCCCCACTAACCCGCACACTGAATTTGAACATCCCAGGTCAATTCGTTTGGGAGTTATGCTGACCACGTATACACATACACACAGACAGACATTTTTTCTAAACAACATTTTTGAAATCAGAATGTTCCAAAAGATAGAGGGATGCAAAAAAAGATGATTTTTTTTTTTTTGACCGAATGCTATACTTTCATTATCCTAAGTATACATATGGATAATTGAAAGTAAAAGAAAAACATCTTATCTCTGAACGCATTGTTGTATCAAATTTATTTCAAGGGGAGAGATACCTAAAAGGTTAAATTACTGTAATTAAAATGTTTTTTTCTTTGAAAATTATTTATGGAATAGGGAAAAAATGGCGAGCGACAGCTGAAAAAAATCGTTTGCGGGATCAACAATACGGCGGGATCCATCGAATTAGAATAAAATTTCTATTTTCCCATTCGTATTGCCAATTAAGTTTGTATTTGAATCCTATGAAGAAATTTTTTTTTTTTTGAAGGAGTAAAAATAAGTGAATTGTTAATAGGAAATTCTGTCTAAAGCTGTAATGAAGCATTATATTTTTAAAGATTAAGTAATAAAAATTAATACGCTTTTTAGTTCGGCTTCTTTTCTGGCAACGCATTATGATATTAATATAAATCTTTCTCGTATTGATAAATATATGATCAAGAACTTGAAACAATAAATTTGACGATGAGTAAAAATCTATAGTTTAAAAAAAAAATTTAGAAAAATCCGTCAGTTTTTTTTTTTTTTTTTTTTTTCAATGGTGCATTTTGAAACTAATAGAAATCTAAGTCAATCGTATTATGTATAATTACATATTCTTTAAATTAAACTATTAAACATTTATTTCTCTTATATTTTTCAAATTAAATATTATAACTAATACAACTACAGTAATATTTTAAATTCTACTAAGAAAAAAACAAAAAAATAAAATAAAATTCCTTCAAAATAAACAATCTCTAAATATTATCTCGGAAAACAAAAATTCTGTTTGTATACCTAAAACACAAGTAGATGAAGATACGCTACTCAAGTTTAAGTTTCAGCAATATTAATATAAAAGACATCGAAATGCTATTGAAGTTGAAGTCAGTGAATTGAAATAAAATGCTCAACTTTTCATTCTATTTTATACAAGTTTCAAGTGTTTTAGAAAACAATATTTTAATATATGTTTTTCAAAAACACTTCCTGCATTGCTGATATATGTGTTTCCACTGAATTCTGAAACAAGATTTGAAGTGTTTTAATCGCTCTTTTACTTCTATTACGATGGTGTACATATTTTATTATTATATGTATGATGGAATTTAATAAAATACACTTTTCACTTATGTCTTTTGACAACTAAACGTATATATTTGATTTAAGTTGGATGTATTATTGTCTGAAAAAGATATGAAACATCAAACATTTTATTATACTTATATTGTAGCAATTTACTTGATTATTGTCATTCTAATTTTATATAGGGTCTTATGGAATATAATGGAAGCATTTAATTACTTTTTAATATCATGTTTCTTAATAGTATATCATTCAAATTAATTTTTAATGCTGAAACACCTTTTTGTTTTAATACTACCAGAGTGATTTTAATCCAAATCGCTAGATATTGTTTCTTTTCGTAACAGGTAAACCAGAATATTTTCACAGCATGTTCCTTCTGCACTCAAGCTTATCACTAGTTTAGTGTAAAAATCAAAACTAAAATAAAGTTGAGTTTTATGTTTGTAGTCGTTGTATTTCGCTAATGCAGTATTGTTTAAAAACTTATGAAACTCTTCTATATCAATTGGATGTTTTTTTGTTTGAAATTACAAAATGTTTCAAATTGTAATTTCAAATAAAAAATATTTAAAATTGTAATGCATTTCACAAGTCATTTCACGAACGGTCTAACGAAATAGAGTACCATTAAGAAAAACTTAAATTTCGCATTTCTGAATTTAGTTCCCAATCAATGAATTATATCAATACCATACGTTATACATAGCGCTCAACATTCATTAGAGGTTGAACACTTTACATAATGTTTCTCCAATATATATTTTTTCAAAATTAAAGGCTGAAGAGATGAAATACTATACATATTTATTTACAAATAAAAGTGGTAGTTTTTATTTTATAAGTAGGGCTAAGTAGTCCTTATATTGGTATCCAATAAGTTAGATATTGTGCAGACCAAACGGCATAGTGGTTAGCGTGCTAGCTTCTAGACCGCGAGGTTGCGGCTTCGAGTCCCGTGCTCCCGGCATGGGAGTTTATAAATGTATGTTGGCTTGTCAAATGACGAATATTTCGCCGCATTACAGCCCTCGTGTTGCTCGTGCGCCACATTACAGCCCTCGTGTCCAAATAATCTGAAAACAACCAACCAACCAAGTAAGATATTGTATTCCAGTATCTACTTAAGATTATTCGGATAAATCATTTCTTTAAATCTCAATCAATGGTGTACAATCTGGGATGGCAACTTAATGGCATATTTTGTTTCTGAAAAATCGCCTTATTTAATTTGTTATTTTTCTTTTTACTGCATCTGGAATATTTATACTGTTCAGGAAACATTTTAAGCATTTAGTGAGTTTTAATACGAATTTCGATGGATAGTGGGATGGATAAAAATCGTGGAAGCCGATTTTAGCAATTTCTGAAGAACATAAATTGCTCAAAAGCAGATATAATTTGATAATGGCAGATTTTGGTGAAATTCTTGTTGTCACGACTTTTGTACATATTATTGTAAACTGTTTTTCTTATCATTTGTCTCAGCAATAATTCTTTATCGTTAATTTTTTTTTTTGGACAGAAAATTTTCCTTTCTGAGGTTATCTAATCTAATATCTAATGTTAGGACCCAATTGACTCCCAACTGCATTTTTCTTTCCACTTTTATAATTATTGTTTCAGTATTTTAATTCTCATGAAAGATACAATTTTCATATTGACGACCGAAGTGTTTGTTAGGTACGGTCGATATCCTTTGAATTTATATTGAGGGTTAAATACGTAAAAAGAAATCTAAATAAATTTTTTAGACGATTATTAGACCTTTTTTTATTAGGCGGAATATTTAATTTGTAATAGTTTATACAGGGTGTTAAAAAATCAAAATAACTTCAGAAAGAAGACAATGCTAAGTAAAAAAACCTTACCGTTAATTTTCAAAAAATTACCACATAACTGGATCTTAAAAATCAACAGTATAATGATACAGAAAAAAGTTATACATTTTATTTTAACAAATCACTTAAAGTAACTAAAAATTATGCAGACAAATATATACAAATTCAATAAAATATTTTTCACACAGAACTATTTGATACAATAAAAAATGTAAACAGATAATTAACAGAACATACATTTAGAATTTTCGAACTAGAAATTTTTTTCGAATTTTGTATCTTATTGAAAAAATTTTGCAAATTTTTACTGTCAGAAAAGACAAGAAAATCGCTTGAGAATGCGTTGCTGCATCGCAAATCTACACTAAACACACAAATAATGCTAGAACGTAGGTATCATTATACATGTTATCTTTCTATAATATGCTAGAAACATTCATTTTTATTTGTACTTTCAATTACCCATATGTTTACAAAGGGTAATGAAAGTAGAGCATTCGGTCAAAAATAAAAATTCGATTTTTTTTTTTGCATTTTTTGACGTTATGGAACATTCTAGAAAAAATGTATGTCTTTGTGTACGTGTTCAGCATAACCCCCGAACAAATTGGCCTACAATGCTCAAATTTGGTGTACGGGTAGGTGGTGGCCATGGGACCTATTAATAACGTTTTCATCAAAATCGCTCTTGCTCATAAAGTTGAAATCATGAAAAATCCTGAAAAAATCATTTTTTCGCCAATTATTAAAAAACTGCTCTAAAGATTTTTATTAAAATTTACTTGCTAATGCCGCTTAAGGTGATCTAATCTTCCCCAGCTTCGAAATTCCAGTAGAAATGCGGTAAAGCGTAAAAAGTCGAAAAACGAGTGTCTTTAACACAAAGCTTTCTTCCCTTGAGCATCGACAATCAACGATTACTTTTTTTCTTCTGTTTCACGCACAAGAAAGGACAATGTAATTTTCTATCGAATAACACCACCAATTTCACCATCTTGGTGTTTTTTCTTTTATTTTTTTTGCCCATGTAAAAGCTATTGCCAAAAATATCGTTAAACTGGTCATTTTTGTTTAAAATGAACGAAAATATGAAAACGATTATAATACCATACATTTTAATGCAATGACGAATATTATAGTGTAATTGAAAGTTGTGAGATATTCCGTACGTAATAGTTATGCATGGTTTCATTCAATTTCCAATTAAGTAGAACTCTTTCAATTTTAAAAATGCAGGTATGAGATTTTTTGAAATGATGTTAGTGTACTAAAAAAAAGTTTCCAATTAATCAAATTGCCTATAGGGGTTGTATATATATTTAAAATGCAAAACTTTTTAAAAAATGTTTTTTTTTTCTTGCCACGTGGTTTTATTTAGTATCTTATTTTAAACACTTTTGCATTTTACATTGCTCACTTGTATGTAAAAGGTAAAGAATTAAACCTCTTTTCAATCTTTTTGTGACACCCTGTATATTTTCTAGACGGTGTTTCTTTCTGATAACCCTTTTTTTTTCACTTAATACTAAACAATAGTGTATAAATAAAACCATTAATATGCTAATGCAGTCGCTTCGGGCGAATAATTTATTTGCGACTCTAAGTCGTATTATTCAATAAAAAAGAAGTTACAAAAAGCAGAAATTGTCCAACAATGTTGAGAAATTGTGATAATATACAGTATATGGTGACACTGTAGAAACAAGAAAACCACAATTGAAGCATATTGAGGAAATATAAGGATTCCTATATCTATCAGTAAAATAATATTAATCTAATTAGATGATCTACCTAAAAAGCAATTCTTTTAAATCAATGGTCCACAACCCATGCTTCTCGAACCGCAAGCGACTCTTTAACCCACTTAAATGCGGATCTTTTACAAAACGATTTCAACCAGGTGCAGGTCGTGTTGACGTAGTGCCGACTACTAAAAACATGGTACTTGGAGAATAAATTTGGCCCTTAATAGCAATCTTAATCATTGTACTACTGAATTGTGGCTTTTTGACTGATAAGTTCCACTGTTATAAGCAATTTTAAATGTTGTGGTTGCTTATTTGCCACTAGTAATAATTTCATGAAGAATGATCCTTTGTTGTAATTTATAGAGACAATCATTAAATTCCTTATGTATAAAGAACACATTTTTCTATGGTAGAAGAAACCTTAGATAATATATTTTATTTATTTATTATAAGAGATTCAAAAAATCATACCTGAACGACACACATCAAACACATAAAATAATAATTGCTTTTGTCGCAACATTTCAGAAAAAAGCCAGCAAATATGACCTAATTGTTGTCAATTTCTTACCAGATACAAATAATTTATTGGAATGACTCTATATTTTTCACGCTCGAAGAAAAAATAATAAACTTCCACACTGTTTTCCTCCGCTTTTGTCGGACTACGAAGTTTGTTTTTCATTTCCTTTCACTTCTTTCTCAGGCCACGAGCTGAAAAATAATTATCTACGACATCAAGAATCTACGAAAACGGGAACCGCCTTTTTCTTTATTTCTTCTTTTTTTGTGGCAACACAAGTCAAAATAGTATTTTCTTACATTTAATTGCAGAGCATGTTCGAAATACGAAATCGTTTTTATTTTGTACTGTTGTTATTCTAGATCTTTTTAGAAAACAAACCAGACTTATTCGCTCATTATAGAAGCAGAATTATTATTATTATTTTTTTTTTTCGCTTTTCCTCAACTTTAGATCGAACATTCCAAAAAATAATGAATGAGGAAAGACAAAATTGCTATTGTCGTCCTATAAAAGAACATTTCCGGAAAGAAATCTTCGTTTTCTTTTTCGCAGTCTTTAGTAGAGTTCTACAACGGAAATTAATATCAATTTACGGAAGGTACAATACAAAAGTCCGACTAGACTCGGAGAAATATGTTTCCGTGATTTTTTTTTCCCAATTTTATTTACTGTCGTAGAATTAGTTGAATGTTAAGGTTTGAAATAGAATAGTCGTCATAATATTGGTGGATAGAATACTTTTTAATAGAACAAATAAAGATACCCAAATTATATTTAATTTGGAAACAGAATTGCGAAAAATTTTATGCGTAATGATTAATTCTGAAACAATGTCGCAAATTGTTTGCAAAGGAAATATTTTAAATAGAAGTGAGATATGGTTTGTCTTATGAAATATGCTTAAAAAATTTTGCAACTCCAAAATGAATTTTTAGTCTGATAAAATCTAGCTTAGCTTTATTTTATAAATTAAAATTTGCTATACAAAAATTTAAAAAATTATATAAAATTGTTTCAGAAATAAAATAACTGGTGCTTATTGTTATTGGTATTTAAGTGAATGTATATGCTATCTTATAAATAAATAAATAAATAAATAAATAAATTAATAAATAAATAAATAAATAAATAAATAAATAAATAAATAAATAAATAAATAAATAAATAAATACCCAGTTACTTTCCCCATAAGATTTTCTTAATAAATCTTTATTAATGCAACAAGTTTCTACCTCTACTTTCGAAAATTCGCAAAAAACAATACTGCATCAAAACTACCATTGTTTTTTTTTTTCCTTTCTTGCGTTAGAGATTTAATGCAATTTTTTTTTAATATCATATTACATACTAAAATATTGCTTTCTAACTTATTAAAACGTACAACACATTACTATATGTAACATCAATAATAAAAAATGATTAACACAAATTGCAGGGATAATGAGTTGAATTTTTATTAACACAGCAACGTCTTACATTATTTTCTGTATAGACCGGACCATCTGTTGGGCATCAAGCAAACGAAATTTCAATTTTATTTAAAATTCAATACTTAAATTTCCATGAAATTGGTATTACAAATAAATGCTCTCCTGTGCTTTTAAATTAGATTTTGAAAAATCTTAAATTTTCATACACAATTTCTGCTGTCTTTGTGTATAATAAAAAGTTGCATAGACGTTCAACACTTTTAGTATCATAATTCCTTCAATGAGCAAGTTCGTGAATGAAATATTGCCACTAAAATTGTGTTCATAATCAACTAAATAGTAAAATCTTGAATTTCATTCCAAAGACTAACATTGCATCTACCGAATCAATGGCAAATGATGTTGGTTTGTCAACCCCCTCCCTCCAAGCCAAATTTAATTGAGCCCCTCAAATTTATTTTTCAAAATCCACCCCTTTTTATATAACTAGAAGAATCAAATTTTTCTTTGGATTATGGTTTTGAGTGTAAAAAAAGTGTTATAGAAATGTATCAGAGTATGGCTGTAAGTAGGATTCAACAAAGTTACATTTTCATTTTACAAGGTCCATTACGAGTAACCAAAAAATAAAGTTTTGTTAAATTGTCAGGAAATTTCATATTAAGAAACGGGTTCGCCAAAAGAATATTATTCTTAAAAGAATTATCAATTCAATCAGTACTCATATTTCTGTTATATTACCCCAGAAGAAGATAAACATACAGTTCCACCTTGATTTTTTTTTTAAATTTTGTCTTCTCGTTCTTGTTTTTGGCTTTCCATAAAACCGTTAACAAAATGTTTTTAAACATCAAAATGCAAGCCATGTTCGAAAAAGGGTAATCCCTTAAACACACTTTCTCCAAGAAAAATATCTTTGGCTACTAAATGTGTTGTAACTTTAAATTGTAGATGGCGCTCTCTTAGTATGTAATAGGAGCGTCTGGTGCCGAAATCTTCAGATAGCAGATTGGATCATGATGCGACCCTGAGCTGTTTAGAGGGTCAGCATAGATTCATTATAATCAAAATATTAATTAATTTCCTGTCTTCCTGTTTCATCATGTCTTGAAATAAACCTAAAAAAGGCCTAAATGGAGATGTATTTATTTATAGTTTTGAGTTCTGTGGAATAAATCATATATGGATGGTTTTAAAGTTCGAATTAAACATGTAGGTAGCCCTTAACTATTACATAATCAATCAAAATTTATATATATGCAAGAGAAATTCTCTTTCGTATTTTTGGTCTAATAATAATAATAATAATAATAAATGTAAAATTAAGTCTAATAAAATAGATGACAGCAAAGAATTGAAATAATTTTTATTTATGAAGTTTTTCCTTGAATCAATGACAACTTATTTTGAAAGTGAATGAGAGTGGGAATGATTTATTTATTTATTTATTTATTTATCACATTTTAAAGTAATTTTATTGGAATAACAAATTGAAAAATAAGAATTGATTTTTGTTGTTTGAGTTATTGTATTATTATTTTTTATTTTATATAGTTTAGTTTATTCGGTCGGTTTCCCTGTAAGCCACGCCATACCCACTTCCCCACGTGCCAGGGACCTCCTGTAACGCCACTAAACTGAGTAATCAAAACAGGAAACCCGTAAAACGGCCCTAGTATAATAGGATAGCCATCAACCTCCAACTGTTTGGTATTATTGAATACAAACCTTCAATTCCATACTATTCCCTTAATTTAAGCTATTCCGTCTCCACGCAAGTCTTCAAAGCTGATGCGCTTCATATGGGATCGAGCTGCGGGGAAACACGTGTTGGTAAAACCCTTAACGGTTTGATGGAATGGCCCAATTTGTGGTCATTCGTCTGTGAGAACCTCTAATAGGGGGCACGCGAACGATAAAGGGGGGAAGTGGCCCGAAGCCACGTGGGTGCAGACGATTTCAATGCGGGATTTGGATTGGAATTCGTGTAATTGTCTACTCTAGAGTTGGTGTAATGTGGCTCTGAGAGTTGCCTCGAGGCACTGAGCGATATGGTACTGTCATATGCACGATGTCTTTTACTTTGGTTTGCGAATTGCGATTGAAATTAATATTTCTGCCTAGGAGAGATATGTTTGATTTCTGCAAGGCAATCTTGATTTGCCTCAGGACATATTTGTGGGCTGTAGCTGAAGCTTGTATCTCACTAATTTGATAGACATTAGAACAACCGCTAAAAAATTTCATATTCTACGAAGTACTTCAAAAATTCTATATCTACCAGCACGGACTCAAATTAATTCGGATTCTACTCAACACGAGTTTCATGAGTCGTCGGTTTACTTTTGTTTGAGTCACAAATGTGTGGCAGTCTCCATCCAGAAGGTGATACCTTTGGTATTTTGCACTTACGTTGTTTCGGCACAGAATTTTAGAGTATTGTTTCCGTCAAATTATGTCTAAATTAAGACGAGTCCTCAATTCGGATTGTAGCCTTCTAAGTTCAAAACACAGATTTTTTTTTTTTTTTTTTTTTTTTTTTTTTAATTTGCTTTACTATAAGTTGTGCGCTAGGAGGGTCAAATCAAATTAAAAATGAAGAAAACATACTGCCATCCTTTTCCGAAATTGTAAAATCCAAAATTCTTGTTCCCAATTGTTTTGGTGTCTGTTTGATACAGTCCTTCCAATCAAATATAAAATATGCATAAAACATATTAGATTTGGAGGATTAGCTAACGAAGGCATTTCGACAATTTTGCTTGTCTAATACGCTGATCTTGAGCAAAAATTATATATCTTGCCAAAATATTGTTTTTCTCTTATTTTTCGTGGAGAAGAGTTTATTGAGACATTACAAAATATAGCTATACAAGTATATATGTTACGGTTAATTAATCAACTATTAAGTAAAATTACCGATTAGCTTATAAAATAATCAAAAGGACTGGTTAATATAGTAAATTAAAAAAAAAAAAATCATCACTTCTGCTGGCTATTTGATAAATACATTCTAACTCCGTTAATGTGAAATCGCTTAATCGAGGAGAAATATAATCAGTTTTTCGTACGCTTAAGCTTAAAATTAACATTAATTTATTCATTTAACATGAAATTGAGTAGCATGAAGAGTGAACAGCTAGTATAATTATATTAATAGGATTTTTTAAATTAACTGGTGATTTTACTTAGTAACCAAACAACTGCTGCTAATATAATTAAATTTCCATATTGTTGTTAATATATAAGAGCTGCTTTTTCAAAGTTAGATGACAAACAACACTTTAAAAATTATAATCCCAAAGCAGCGTTATCACTTGTCATGGTTAGGTCTCTGCATAAACCGTCGTGGTTTGCTCTCTTGATTGTCTGGTCAATGTTACCAGCAAATGTGAATGCTGTTCCGCAATCTATAATAATAAAACAAGCTGTGTATGTCTGTCTGTGGCTCCTGTGGATCTATAGAAACCTACTTAAAATTGGAGTAAAGCTCTGAAATTTTCAGCATAAGTAGTTTTGGCCTTCTAATTGTATGCAACACAAACAGAATGCTAAAATTTTAATTAGTTCTTTTTAATTAATTTTTTAATTAATTAATAAATATGTTACAAAACGATATCTAATAGAGCTACAGCTCTGAAATTTTCAACATAAGTAGTTTTTGCCTTTTAATTGGACTTTTAAAAAACAGAATTTTAAATGTTTATTTTGTTCTTTTTTAATTAATTTTTTTAATTAATTAATAATCATTTTACAAAACGACTACTAATAAGGCTACAGCTCTGAAATTTTCAACGTAAGTAGTTTTGGCCTTCTAATTGGACTTTTGAAAAACAGAATTTTAAATTTTTATTTAGGTTCTTTATAATTAATTAATTAATTTTTTATTAATTAATTAATTAATATTTTACAAAATTATTTCTAATAGGGCTACAGCTTTAAAATTTTCAACATAAGTAGTTTTGGCCTTTTAATTGGTCTTTTAAAAACTGGACTTTTAAAAAACAGAATTTTAAATGTTTATTTTGTTGTTTTATAATTAATTTATTTAATTAATTAATAATCATTTTACAAAACGACTGCCTATAAGGCTACAGCTCTGAAATTTTCAACGTAAGTAGTTTTGGCCTTCAAATTGGACTTTTGAAAAACAGAATTTTAAATTTTTATTTAGTTTCTTTTTAATTAATTTTTTTAATTAATTAATTAATATTTTACAAAAGGATTTCTAATAGGGCTACAGCTCTAAAATTTTAGACATAAGTAGTTTTGGCCTTCTAATTGGACTTTAGAAAAACAGAATTTTAAATTTTTGTTTAGTTCGTTATTAATTAATTTTTAAAATTAATAAATGTATATATTACAAAACGATTTTAAATAGGGCTACAGCTTTGAAATTTTCAGCATAAATAGTTGTGGCCTTCTAATAGCATTTTTGAAAAACAGAATTAAATTTTTTTTTTTTAATTAATTAATAAATATGTTACAAAACGATATCTAATAGGCCTAGATCTCTGAAAGTTTCAAAATAAGTAATTTTAGCCTCTAATTTTGCTTTCCACAAACACGTGGTAAAATAATCTTAAGGGGGTGTTGTATTATTGTATTAACGGGGAATTTTTTTTCTCGACAATGGAGAGGCTTCAAATATTAAGTCTTTACGTAGCAATTAGATTTTAGTGAGTGGAGCGAGCTTATGCTTACGCGGCAATGAACCTTTCAGCGAGCGAAGCGAGTCTATGCTTGCATAGCAATGAAGCTTTTAACAAGTGAAATAAGCATGTGTTTTTGTGTCCATGAACTTTTCAGCGAACGAAGTGAGCTTGTTTTTGCTTAGCAATGAATCTTCCTGCGAGCGAAGCGCCAAAAACTAGGTCCTATACACGAATGACAGATTTCCGCAATGCGAGGCCTCACAGCTAGCTAAACAATTGCACATGTTAAAATTTCGTGACGAAGCACGGGTATTTAGCTAGTAAATAATATTCAACAAAAAATGGCCAACTCTGTGATCGAAAAAGGTTCGTTTAGCATTGAATCTGGGAGACAAGGAAGAGAATGATTAACAAGTAAAAAAGACAGTATTTATTTACTTCAACAACTTTAAACAATAATTGAGCAGCAAGTTAGGTACCCCTGTGCATTAATAATTTAGCGGAAGTGCTGGGCTTTAATTAATAAGGAGAGAGGGGAGTTTAACTTACGGCCTGGAATGTGCTGGACTCAGGTTAGCGTCTGTACAGGTGGCGTTCGTGTGCTGGGCTCTATCGGTGAAGAGCTCCAAGGGAGGATTCTCTCGACAGGTAGGCTTGTGGAATCGAGGTCGGGTTGGAGGTTCTACTCTGCTGGCCAGGCTCTATCAGTCGAGGGCTCCAGGTTCTATTAGACGAAGGCTGCTAGGTTCCATTGGTCAAGGACTGCTGGGTTCCTTCAGTCGAGGGCTGCTGAGTGGATCATCTGGCCAGGTAGGCTATGGTATCGCATTGGCACATTTCCGTATACTTAAAGCTCTCGTCTATGCCTGGTCCATCCTTCTCTCTCCGTTCCATCGTATAAATTTAGTTGAAGTCATTTCGCTCATTACAACATTCTTACGAAAATTGAAAAGTGCGTAAAAAATGGATCCTGATCGCTTGCAGATCCTTTTACGTCGAACTAGGATGATCCTTCTTCTTTATGGCATCCCATTGGACTTGAAGTTTCATGTATTTATAACAAATAGATTTTAACTTATATCCATTTGAACTAAAAGAAGGACAAAAAGCCATCACCGAGAAAAACAGTTTCAAGATATCACCTCCGAGATACAGTTGCCATGTAATAAAAATGTAAATATTTAAAGTTCTACTAATGATAGAAACAAATTTTTATGTCATTTTATTTATAAATATTTGTATTATTTTTACACACACACACACACACACACACACACACACACACACACACACACACACACACACACACACACACACACACACACACACACACACACACACACACACACACACACACACACACACACACACACACACACACACACACACACACACACACACACACACACTAATTTTTAGTTCTAGTCGCCCTTAACCATCTTAAATTTATTATAGTCTTTAAATAAGAGACATTGAGTTCACTCATGTAAGTTTATTAATGATTGTTCTTGGTATACAAAAACTTAAACTGTTAAAAAATGTAAAAAAAAAAATTAAAAAAAATGTAGTATTGCTTTCTTTTCTCCTTAACCATTTGTATTTTCAAATGTACATAGTCTTGTACCACATTACTAAGTGTTGTCCATCCTTCATTATCAACTCATCAGGACCTAAAAAATTATCTTGTGTAAGGAAGAATTATTTTTTAAAAAATTACATCATACAAGTTTTGACTTTGTAAAAATTAGTTTTATATTTAAAACCGAATTATACAGTGTTTTCGTTTGTTTAGGTAGTAAGATGAATTTTAATTGCTTAAAAATCTTATGGTTAGCGAATAATAATGCTTGACATGTTGATTTGCTTCAAATGTTTAAGAAAAAGAAATCGCAATTAAATGCTCTTGTAATATTTTTCTATGTTATAGACTATACTTTGGTACAAAGTGGGAGGCATTACGAAAACTTTTCTTTTACCGCCATTTTCTTTTAAATAATACATAAGTCTTTGGAAATTTAGCCATCATTATTATTATTATTATTATTGCCTGGTAGATGCAATGCTTTTTAATACCGCATGTATTCTAAAATACAAGGTGGTCATTAAACAAACTTTACCGATATATTGACCTCTAGCGGCCGTTCTGTACAACAGATCGAGATGAGATTTTAGGTATAGATATTCAGAGGCACGAGCTCATGATTCTATGAATAACAACAAAATTTCACTCATGATTACTTTTATAGTTACAGAAACTCAAAATTTTCACATGCCAACACTTACTTTTCCTATCGCAAAATGCTCAGCGCATGCGAAACCCCTAATGAGGGTTGGAACGGTACGTGTATCGCAAAAAATCGACGCGTTATGCACGCACAAAAACAATTCAGCGAACGGACACCAGAAACAAGATCTCTTGGCACACGGAGGCCGCTCGCCAGATATTCAGCGTAGAAAACCGATCAAATTGCCTGTGATGGCGCCCATGTGAACTTTGGCCTCTATCATATGCAAATTTCGACCGCGCGCACCAATCGTATTTTTGTTAGCCTTTCGCAGAGCCAATTTTTGTGCATGCATAACGGTTCCGTTTTTTGTGATACACGTACCGTTCCAACGCCCTTTAAGGTTTTCGTATGTGCTGAACATTTTGCGGCTGGAAAAAGTAGGTGTTGCTATTCGAAAATTTCGAGTTTCTGTAATTATAACAATAATCGTGAGAGCCATTTTGTTGTCATTCTCAGAATCCCGAACTCATACCTCTGAATAACTATACCTGAGTCTGTCTATAAGGAAAACAACTCCCGTGAGAGAGTCTTGATGTGATGTGGTCTCTCAAAAACAAGACTCGTCGATTTAGAATAGGGATGCTGCTTACAGGAAATTGTCGATCTTAAGGTTACAATGAGGTATTCGTCTTGGCGATGAGAAATCGTTCACTTGATTAAATCTTATTTAAAAATCTTTAAAGTATTGCAAATATGTCATCAGAGCTGTCAGCAAACCGATGTTGATGTCTTTCTTTTGAATTACCCATCAAAAATAGGACTATACTAAACTCCAACTTAACTTGACATTACTAGATGATAGATCTTCATTCCATTAGCATTCCATCATAATCCATTTTAGCAGAGTGAAGACATAATTCTCGCCAAACCTTATAGCCTTTTGTTCTCTACAGAGTTGCTGGGCTGAGTTTCCTAGCATGATTTTTTCTGGTGGGATGGGTGATGAATGAAAAGGGAATGGGGTGATACAGTATTCCTGTCCATCGCGTTTGTCGAACAACAGGCTATATGGTTTGGCGAGCATTATGCTTTCAAGCAGCCAAAATGGATAAATTGACTATGAGAACAGTGACGATCTACCGTCTAGTGATGTCAAATTGAATTGAAGTTTAGTAGAGTCTTACTTCAAAAGACAACGCTAGATAACTCGGTGGGAGTTATTACTCATGTGATGGACAGATAGTAGATGTTTATAAAATAGACACCAAGTCAGGAACATAATAAAAATCAAGAATCATAAGATTGTACAATAGACGCGCAAGAAGGCATTTCATGTTGAGTAGAAAAATAAACAGGTTGATGCGACGTAAAGCTTCATTTAGGTGAAAGCATTTTTTTTTTTTAAATTGTCACCACTTTGAAAGTTAAAACATTTTCTATATAAGTTTCTGTCTGGTTTTGCAAAGGGAAGTAATTATTGAAAAATAAATGTAAAATTTTGTGGAGCTTTGTAACTTTCTGTATCTTTGGACTTGAAGCGTG
Organism: Linyphia triangularis; assembly: GCA_963978545.1. NCBI lineage: Eukaryota > Metazoa > Arthropoda > Arachnida > Araneae > Linyphiidae > Linyphia > Linyphia triangularis. The sequence goes on from OZ021730.1 coordinate 38,104,756, forward strand.
CCCATTTTATTCTGTTTTATTAGATCTTGCCTTATTATCGTATTTAAAACCTCTACGGTCTTTTCTAAAATATTATTTTGTATTGCCCTGTACATTTTTGGATTAGTATTGATATATTATAACTCAAGAACAATCAAATGGATTTAAATGAGGAGGCTCTTAAGTGTGATGAGGTGATGTTTGAACAATTTCAGATTTCAATATAATGCATAAGATGATTTCTCGAATGTTAATATATACTCAATATTTAAAACGAATTAAAATACCATTAGTAACAGGTTCCATAGTTAACTTGGATGTCCATATGTTCATTAACCAAAACTTTCCATTTTCGGAATCATTTGTGACGTTTGCAATTTTGTACACGTAGATTTTTCCAAAGATTCTTTTCTCTTCAAACCTAAAAAACAAACAAAAAATGTTAGAATAATCTTGCACTAAAGACCTTTTGAATACGGAAATGAAACAAAATAAAGTCCCCTTGAGACCTATAGAAAATAATAAAGTTTAAAAATATCCCGAGAGTTTTGTTTTTTTGCATCTGGGCCAAATAAAACTATAACAGTCATTGGGGACTAATAAATAATTAATTGACTGAAAAAAAATCATATTAGATCTGCTATTTAGCAATGACTGCATGTTCTGGATAAACGATTCTGTTGAAGAATATGAAAAGAATAAAGCAGTTTTCTGTTTAGAATACCTACAAACGAAAACGTGGTATTTTTCAAACTTCAGCTAAAGTTCCTTAAGCTTTTACGAGATATATTTTTTATTTATAATTTTGAATAAAATCAAACACGTTTTTGTTTTCCTGTATATATTTGACAATCAGGTTTAAATACAATATGAAAGTGTTATGTAAGCCGTGACTGGCTTATTATGGATACTTATTAGATGAAGTGCTACGGCAAAGAACGATCCCAGTCCGTTTTTCTCATTTCTCCAGAAAAGCTGATTTAAAGTTTCAAGTCTCAGGGTTTGCATCAGGGTTGATGTATATGGTTGTTCATAATCTCACATATGGTATTAATTCGCCAGAGTACTCCGTGTGATTAAACTATCTATTATAATCTTGTAGGAATATAGATTTCGAAAAAATTGAACTCTGACCATTCTTTGTCGTGGTCCTTCATTTGTATCAATACAGTATCAATGAAAACATATTTTAAGGGTATCCAAACTTGCGAAATCTATGTCTTCTGTACGAGTTGGCAAATGAGGCCGATTGGATCCTTTTTAAAATTTGAAAAACGTGGAGGAATGGGGCTTTATTTTATAATCGTTATGGTTATTAATTTTATAACCGGTTATTAATTTTATCGCAATAAATACGCCATTGTGATTTTTACTTTCAATTACCCATATATATACATAGGGTAAGAAAGTATGACATACATACATACATACATACATACATACATACATACATACATACATACATACATACATACATACATACATACATATATTATTTCTCCGCGTTTTGGATCCTCCTAATTTCAAAAGAGTTTAATAGAAAAAATATCTGTATGTGTGTCTGTGGTCAGCATAACTCCTGGACAAATTGACCTAGGATATTCAAATTTGGTGTGCGGATTAATAGTGACCATGAAGGTTTTCGTCAAAATCCCGCATGATCATAAGGAAATTGAAAAAAAAACTTTTTTTTAATGATCATAACCCTCCCTCCCCCAGGCACTAACGATTTTAATCGAAAAAGCTGTGTCTTAACCTTACTCAGAAATTCCCGTAAAAAAGCTTTAATGTAAAATGCCTACAACACAGAGTTCTCTTTCTTTGAGCATATCTCATATTTTCTCCTGTCCTCAGTTTCACATTTCTAGCAACAGTAGTGTGTGCATTTTAATAAAATGCGAATGATTCTGAAAATTATTGAATTCGTTACATATTCTATAACGAAATTATTTATTCGGAACATTTGCTAAATAACAGATTCTATTTGAAACAATCTTGGGAAGAGAATCTGTAATTCTGCATTAGACACATTTCAAAATGTCTGCCTTCGTAGATAGCGTATTTTACGATTTCAAAGAGTATCATAGTTGAAGACAGTATCATCAATATAAAGTAGATTATTCTGAGTGTTTGCAAATCTCTAAATTGGATTTCTGTAGCTCTTTGACTTAGAATAGCAGTATGACTTATAGTATGACTACCTAATTAGATGAATAAGCTAACATACTGAAAACACTTTTGTTTTTCGTGCATGTTTTATTCAATGTTTGTTCGACGAAGGTTTTCAAAAACTTATCGAATTTTAGAAAAGGCATTTTTATTCCGAATTTAAAAGTAAAGTTGTCTCTCTGCAATCCAATTGTACTGCTTCTGTAATGAACATTTCGTGCTTCTAGTTGCGATACTTTTCTCTAAATTCCAAATGTGTAGAAGCCCGATATTTATTTTGTAGAAAAACAAAATATACATATGTTCTCATATCTTTTTAGAGAACTGTAGAAAAAATGTTATCTTTCTAACGTTAAATGCTATTTATTTCAAAGTCGTGTACAATTACTTCTGCTTGTTTAATAGAGGGAGTCTCATATCCGCTAGAGAACGGGAATCCATTTAAATGGACACACTTTCGAATTCCCACTACTTTCTCTACTCAAATGGTATCAACTTTATTCCTTGTTCCTTGCATTATTCTAGACCTTAGAGAACAGTGGCAATACTGCTTTGTCAGAGTTTACATTATTCTACTACTTCGTTTATAAATGTTTCATATTTTGAACTAAATAAGGTTTCTAGTCTATTATTACTATAATTAATAAATCTAAGTTCCTTCTTTTTGAGATTCATCAAGTACTAATAACTAAGACTAATCTCAAATGTGATTTTTATGTAAAATGTCAATTTAAAAAGTAATTCAAATAGACTTGAATTTTGTGTTGTATATAGACCGAATGTCGATTAAAATGGCCATTTTGTAAATTTTTTGAACAATAACTTTTTTTAAGATAAATTATTTTTGGAAAAAAACCAAAAATGTTAAAAAAAAAAAAAAAATCTCCTTGCAAGCTTAGGTCTCTAGAGGATATACACTAATTTTATCTAATGTCGGTAAAAAAAAAAAAAAAAAAAAAAAAAAAAAAAAAAAAAAATTAATATTTTTAAACTGTATAAGCTGAACTACCTTGCTTTGTAACAGAATTCTCCTGTACTTTTTTGGTATAGAATTTGAAATCTGTGAAAGAAACTGCCATCTGATCTGGCGAAAATTTTGGAACAAAATTGTGTAGCTTCAGGTACAAAATCGCTATCGGTACAAAAAGAAATTTCAAAAAAAGTTTGCACTTATACGGTTTGACAAAAGAATCCTCTATTCACGCCAAGAAATATTTAAAATAACATTAAAGTTTCAGGGTTTGCAACAAATTTAGTTTTGGTGCCAAATAAATTAAAAAAAAGTTTTGGCTTGAGTGCCATGATATAATTTTTAATTTAAATAAAAAAACATTTTTTTTTCCTTTTTTTTTTCTTCTTATAAAGTTGCAGCTTCTGTCTGCTTTTAAGAATTGTCTTGGCGTATGCAAAATCTTTGGAGCGTACTTTGAAAATGCTTAAGTTTATCCAATCCAATAGAGAAATTTTATAAGCATTTACCAATTCTTTCAGTGTTAAAATAACTCTTTGATCAAATTCCACTTTTCTTCGTTTTTATTGCATCAATTACTCTCTTTGCTGTGGCTTGGATGTGGAAAGAGAGGTGTTAGCCTACTTGTTGGCGCGGCATCATCAGAGCAAGTTAAAATTATGAAACGTAATTTTAGATGTTGAAAAAATGTTACTCAATAAAACTTTAACAACCTTACCTAACCTCACATCGATAAGAATGGGTTGGTTGGTTGTTTTCAAATTATCTGGCGCCGTCAGCAACACGAGGGCTATAATGCGCCGAAACATTCGTCATTTGACAAGCCAACATACATTTACAAACACCCATGCCTATCACGGGACTCGAACCCGCAACCTCGCGGTCCAGAAGCTAGCACGCTAACCACTATACCGTTTGGTCGTCCGATAAGAATGGGAAAATATAACTGTGGTGTTTAACCTAGCTCAAAGTCAGGTGATTTCTGGAAGCATACGGAACTATGAACTTAGTCCGAAGTGCAGTATCTCAGTAAGGTAGCCCAATGTAGTTAGGTTTGGAGGAAACTGAAGCGGCCGAGAACTTTTGATGTTATGCAAATTACAAGTGCTAAATAGCAGAGTCTGAAATGTAACCAGAGGCTTCTCATCTGATTCAACACCTTAAGTGTTGCGGCAATTTCAAGTTTTAGTTCGACACTCTAAGTGTCACTTCAATTTTGATTCCTAAGTCGACACTCTGAGTGTCGCTTGTTGTAACGGTTATTATGAAACTTTGTTAATTAAAGTTGTTAAGTTTTTAACTATTCTCTCCTGATTTATTTCATGAAAGAGTTAGTGGTTAGGGTGTAAGTCACGTTTTGATGTATAGTCTGAATCCCTGGCCTTCTGTAAAATAGTTATTATGTAGGCGCTGGAGGCTAGCGCTAACCTGACACTTCCCGCCCTACATAAGTATCGTTCGGATTTTTTTAATTGGTGTATGAATCATTTCTTCCTGCTCTTACGCTAGGCAATTTGTTTTATAGTCTGACTGTAAATAAATTAATTCTAGAGTTACAACTAATGTTCATTTTAAAATGTTGACAATTATTTAAGGAACCGTACTTGTATCTCGGATCCTGATTGGCAGCCCTCTCCATGACTTCGTAAGCAGTGAAATTTTCTGGAACTTTAAGTGAGATACTCTGTGTAATGTCTTTCTTGTCTCCAAAATACAAAGAATACTTGACATGTATTTTCAGTCCTAACGAATCATACATTTCCGACACAGTATCTGAAAAAGAATGGGATTGTATTTTTATACTACAATTACAGTGCATTTTGAAAAAGTTTAAGGGTACTTGGTATCCTTAAAACTATTTTCTGAATTTAAGCATTTAAAATTATAATTTTTACGTATTTTGAAGTATTATTAGCCAAAAATTACATGTTATTTTAAAAGAGTTCACATAGTGGTCCAAATTTAATTTTTTTTTTTTTTTTTTTTTTTAAATTCATAATTTTTTATTTATTTTTTATTTGCTTCATTTTTCTATATTTTTTCCTAATTTTAAAAAAAAAAAATGTCCCGAGTTAAATACTCTAACTTTTTAGATATCGGATTTTGAATAAGTAAAATAGTTTTCGTGAAAAATGACAGTTACTATACCTATAGGTAAAGGTAAAAAAAAAAAAAAAAAAAAAAAAAAACGTAAAAAAGAATATTTATGAACTTTTAAACAATTAATTTTATTAAAAAATCCATGCCTATCTCTTTCAAATCGATTTTTAGAATGACTCACACAAAGTTTCAAGTCATTTCATTCATATTTGCTGAAGTTTTAGCATTTTGAGTGAGGTGGGAATTCCAAAAAAAAACGAACAGAGAAAATTCGTTCGAAACATCGAAGAAGCTATTGCAGCTATGCTAAATTCTCCATAAAAAATATAATTTACCTGTAATTGCAACTATCGGATCAGTTCAAAAACTTACCAGAATAAGGAGAATCGACATTTTTATAATTTTTTGTGAAAACAAGGGGTTCCAAGTCCCATTAAATGCACAGCAGTTTTGCTTCCATATGTTTGATCAATATAACGAGAATAATAAATTATAAAAAAAAAAAATTTCTTAAAAAAAAAAAAAAAAAAAAAAAAAAACCGTAATGATTAATTGAGAATTACCTATTTCAGAATAAATTGTAAAAGTTAGAATATTTATTTTAGCAAAAATCATGAAGTTGAAAACGCAAACGAATTTACTATAAAAACAATAATTCAGGAAATTCAATAGGGAGGAAACTTACATTTTAATTTTAATACTAATAGTAAGATATAAGGAAATGTTTATTTAAGCTCATATATAGAAAGGAATAAGAAAATAAGAAGAGAGAGAAATTTGAATGAATAATAAGTATAGTGAATAAACTAAAAATATATTTTTAAGAACTGAAAAAGCAAACTAAAACTTACGATTTAACTCCTACCACTTACTAGCAACAAAAAAGAAAATAATGCATACTCCAATGTAAATGAAAGAAGCTGTCACTTCAATAACAAAAGTTACTACAACTTTATGCAATCCTATTCATCTTATTGAGATCTTTAAACGTATGTATCTGTACGTTTTTATAATTTTGGGATTAACGATTTGATAATTGATTTCATGTAGCCATTTCAGGTACAACCGCTTATAACATTGAATTGAATTTTGACATGAAAACTAATGTCATCGAGGCCATTCATTTAACAAATAACATGAATCGGTGGCATTCATGTTTATATCTGGGAATATTGACTTCAGACAGACGGTTAGACGGATATGTTTACAGAGGGACAAAGCCTCTGTACAAGCTTCTCTAAACACTAAACATTAGTCAGTGTAGAAGATAAATTTATGAAAGAACAATCTAAAAAATGATCATATCGTTTTGATCATATTATCATGCTTTTTGCCAGCAAATTAAAAATAGAATTTAATATAGGGTCAGGAAATGACTTTACCATCTCCATGTTTTCGAAGACTGTCTGAACAATCAATTTTCGAAATATCCGCCAAAGTCTTTGCATTTAACACAGGCAAAGTGAGGTATGCAGTAAGGAAATCTGCAGAAGGTGAGGCCATAGTCGTCATCAAGTACCTAACAGCGCTTCTCAAATTCCAGTCTTTGGAATTTTCTTGGCCACTAGCTATCATAGCCTGAAAGTAATAATATAAAATTAACACAATCTACTTGCCCCTATCGAAACTTAGTAATAATATGAAATTGACATAATCTTTTTCCATGCCAATAATATTCTTAGTAAAAATATAAAATTAACATAATCTGCGCATCCGTATCGAAGCTTAGTAATAATATGAAATTGACATAATCTGTTTCCATTTCCATAATTTTCTTAGTAAAAATATAAAATTAACATAATATGTGAGTACATATTCTGAAGATTTTTAGTAAAAATTTAAAATTGACATAATCTACGTATCAATACCCAGAAGATTCTTAGTAATAATATAAAATTCACATAATCTATGTTTCTATATCTAGAAGATTCTTAATAAAAATATCAAATTAACATAATATGCGAGTGTATATCCTGAAGATTCTTAGAAATAATATGAAACTAACATAATATGTTTCCATTTCCAGAAGATTTTTTTATTAAAAATATAAAATTAACATTACATGCGAGTTCATATCCTGAAAATTCTTAATAATAATATAAAATTGATATAATCTACGTTTCAATACCGAGAAGATTCTTAGTAATAACATAAAATTGACATAATCTATGTTTCTATATCCAGAAGATTCTTAAAAATAATATGAAACTGACATAATATGTTTTTATTTCAAGAAGATTATTAGAAAAATTATAAAAAATCAACAAAACATGCGAAACTATATCCTGAAGATTCTTAGTAATAATATGAAACTAACATTGTTTCCATTTCCAAAAGATTCTTAGTAAAAATATTCAGTATATGGACACGCAGATATTGACATAATTTGAGTGTCCATATACTGAAGTCCATATTTTACTCAATAGTCACAATGGTGTTACATTTATTTTATTATGTAATTCTTCAGATTACTTCAAGTTTAAGTTAGATGCGTTCATTTTCTTGATGTCTAGCAAAATAATTTCATAATACTAACAAATTGAATGACTTCAAAATTTATCATCCTGTAATTTACTGACAGCAAGGAATTTCCAAACTACATTATTGTTTAAACTACTAGGCCTACTATTAACAAGGACGAAATTTTTATTTGGTAATAAAGTTTTGTTTGAGAGATTTGAAAAATAAAAAAAGATTCGGTGAAGAAGAAAGATAACTTTTGATGGCATTATCAATAGCATTCAAATAGCTATATCTGGAGGAGTTCTAAGTTTTTTTGAAAATTGGGAATACTTTTTTACCATGCACTTAATCTGGTTTTATATGTTTGAATGAATATATATTGATTAAAAAACCATAACAATCAGATTTCCAGACAAAGTTTACCAGGTTAAGTGAATTTTTTTTTAATTTTAAACAAGCTTCATTTGGAAGTAAAATAGATTTTGTACATTTTTAACGCAAGCTATTCCATAAGTGTGGGCTATATATTTCTCTGTAATAACATAAAAGAATGCATCGTATAGTTAACAAGTTACTTACTTGAGTGATTAAAGCTGTGCTGTGTGCATTTCCAAAGCTTCCATCTTGAAGTTGAGATTCTTTGAAGCGTTTGATGGCATCTTCATACAGAATTGACGTGTTCGTGACGTCTGTTACATTCTCACCACGATTGATCATACAGGAGAGAGCCATGACAGCCATCGCTTTAATGTCTGTAATGGAAAAGAATGGTATTTGAAACAAAGATCCCATCCACACAGCTTCTATTTAGATGTTTAGGGAAATTGAATTTAAATGAACCCATTAACAGAACATACTTTTTTTGGGCAAAACATGGAATATTTTAAAATCAGATATACAGGGTGGGTTGTAGTTTAACTGAAGGTTATTCAGTTAATGTAAATGATAAAGATTTCAAATCCATTCAGTTAAACAGCATTTTATTCAGTTAATATAATGTAAATGATACAGATTTCAAATCCTGGTTACCTTCGACAAAATGGTAGTCAGAGTGACGGTTTAAAATTCTATTCAATTCATCAATTGCTTTTGCAGGCCAAGTTTCACCGGCATTGCAGAGGGCTAGATAGGCAATCGGATGAGTGAAGTTACGAGTTGTTTTTACTCCAGTCTTCAGTCGCTTTACCAAGTTGTTTCCATAAAAATGATGAGGATTGTGGCAGGTCACTAACAAGGCATTAATAATCATGCTCAATTCACTGTCTGTGATTGAATTTCTAAAAGTATAATGGTAATAAATTCGAAAATAAATTATTTATATACTTCTTATACAAGTGGCAGATAAAAAATAATGCAATATAAAATAACACCATTTAAAATAAAGCCGTTGCGTAGCTATATTTCACATTGACCCATTTTAAATAGTTCTTTGATACACGATACTGAAGATACTTATTAATTTTTGACTTCTTTGGCTACAAGCCAATAACCAAGCATACACTATCATGTTGCAGTTAGAAATCAGTGCTGAAAATTAATTAAAGTAGTGGTTATTGAGAAGTTTCGATTATGATTAAAATTTGACTAAGGAATTGAAATCATGCGAATCGGCTGTGTGGTTAGCATTCTGACTAATAATACAGCCATCCACGTTAAGCTGTATATGCCGGCTTGATTAGTCACAGTTAAGCAAAAAAAAAAAAGAAAAAAAAAGAGAGAGAGGTCGTTGAGTGTATAAACCAACCTACCAGAAAATGCGAGATGTCTATTTTGGTAACCAAAATAATTTTCTTTAAAGTACAATGTTTTTACCTTAGTAAAGTAACTGAAGTTCTGACATCCGTTTCTTTGGCCATAAGTTCTTCATCCAGATCACTTTCAATGGATCTGACTCCATTCGCAAGGTAAAGGGCAACAACAGCTCGCACAGTATTATCCTTCCAGCCCCAAAATATAGCTCGCTGCTTTTTTATCCAAGATATTCCATTTTTTAAAGATTCTTCAGTTCCGTCAACAGCCAGTACACCTCTTACTGGAATAAGATTTGCATTAAGCTGGATAATATGCAAGATGTATAATTTTTCGAAAAAAAGAAAAAGATAATGGATTCGTGCAAGGTGATATTCTGAGTAGGGTTCAATCGAATAGCAATGCATGTGATCAATAAAAACACACCTTTGAAATCAAATATGAACTTGCGCATTCCATTATCCAATAAAAAAGCTCATTTCACTTTCTCGCAAACCAAGCAGTTGACTCCTCAGTAGTACAAATCCGCTGGCCAATAGCGGCTCGACACTGGCAAATCTCGATATGGACCATTTTAGACCGTCCGTTGCTACGGATCTTGGCCGATCTCGCCCAATGCTGGGTAAAATATAATGGTTAGTTTTTAAACGTTGATGCAGAGTTTTAAAATTGATACATAGTAGGATGTGTTGCGAAAAACTTTTTTTGGAAATTCAGAATTTCAAATCGATAAAAATTACCACTATGCTCAGAAATTTACCAATTTTTTTTTTAGTTCAATTCAAAAATATTTAGGTCTTCCTAAATAGACCTGAAGTTTGATATTTTTTTTTTTTTTTTTTTTTTTTTGTGAAAAAATGTTAATATGAGGCAAATTTTTATTTTCAAATATAAAAATTTAAAGTTTAGAATATCAATTAACAGTAATAAAAAAAGTATATATGCTATTTAATATTTATATCTCCCGGAATCTACACGAAAACCTTAATTTAAAAAAAAAAAAAAAAAAAAAAAAAGTACGCATATTTTTCGATTTTTAACCTATTCTTTAGGTTAGTTTAAATTATTTACTAATAGTCTATATATAGTATAATTTCGATTCAAAATATTAGAATAACCATAAAGAGGGTTGGGAATTGTCTTAGAAAATGCTTGATATATGTTAAAGTAAACAAGATATTCGGACGATAAAATTATTAAGTGTTTACTGTAAGCTGACGTATAACATGTTCACACGTGTCTATAAAATTAATAGAAATATCATAAAAAAATATTGAAATGTTTCAAAAAATTAAAATATTCCCAGAGACGAATCACAATATTAGAATATATGCAAAATTATGTGATTGGTCAGCAAGGCCCGATCATGACAAGTTGGGGCCCAAGGCCGGGACACATTCGGGTGCCCTATTTGTCAAACGGGTGATTTATTGGAAATGAACTCGACGCAAAGTCAAAGGAATTAACACGCAATACAGAAAAAGTTGATGAATTAATGTTAATATAGTTTTCTAAAAGTTGCTTTTTTATCACAAATAAAGAAACAAATTTCAAACAATCAAATTTATAAATCAAAAAAGGAAAAACTTTGTTATGTATAACATTGCGTTTCACTATATCAATGTGTATATCCGGGACGACAATATCTGCAGCATTATTTACAACTTCAGAGTCGACATTTGCTGATTAATCTCACAATAAATTCGTCAAGACTTCCTTTCAATTTTTTTTTCTTTATCTTTCAAAAAATCTTGTGTGTCACGCTTTTAAACAGGTTTATTTGAATAAATACACTCTGAGATACTAAAGGCGGTTCAAGATCAGTATGAAATGATTTTTATGTAAACATTATTTTTTACAGATTATAAAAGATATTCACATAGCTTTTGTGAAACAAAGTTTACTACAAATTTCGGGGTCCCCTAAAATCATGGGTCGAAGGCCCGGGCCTTTTGGGCCTAGGCGATGATCAGGCCCTGTTGGTCAGCGTTGATGATAAAATTTGCATAAATGATGTCACTGTATTATTTGAAAGTCAGTTTGAGTTACTTCGTACTTAAAAATGGGTCACGTGAAAGACATGATGAATACTACTGAGACTACGATTGCTCAATGAGGGACTAAGTCAACAGATGATCGCTAAAAAAGTTCATTCTTCTCAAGTAACTGTGAGTAAAATCTTAAAAGATTAGTATGATAATCAAAATTTTAGAAACATTCGTGCAAATATTGATCGTAAGCGAATAACCACGCCAAGACAAGACAGATTGCTGAAACTAAGACCGTGACTGAAAACCGATTCAGGAACCTGACATTTATAAGTAGAAAATGGTGAGGAGAAGGCGTCTATGCCTCCTCAAGATCAAAAGCACTGCAGCCACTCCATGAATTAGATTTTCAATCACATGTGCCTAAGACAAAGCCGCTACTTACTTGCAATCAGAAAAGGGCCAGCGTGCCATGGTACAATAATAGATTGCAATGGGGTCTTCAGGACTGGAATATCGTACTTTTTATTGAAGAATCGATGTTTTGCGTTTGCCACGGTCATCAGGGTATCCATGTTTGTCAATGTAAGCAAGAAACTTTTCCGGCAGAATGTTTGAAACGCTCAGTGGAGTTTAATACCTTGGCATGATTTAGGGGTGTATGAATGCTGAGGGCTTAGGAAAAGCTGTGTATTTTGACAGGAAGAGTAAATTCCGAAGTATACAAGGAGCTACTTGAGCATTTTATGATTACATCATCGGAAGATCTATTTGAGGCTGACTTTATCTTCCAACAAGACTCTGCATTTTGGCAACTTCTAATTGGTATAATACTTTCAAATGGTCACACTGAGAAAATAACTTTAGTGAATTTAATTAAATTTCAAAGAAAACCCTAATAAAAGTTTAACATCAGTTATAAACTACATGGCTAAAAAATATATTGCTTACCTTATTATTTGGTTGGACCACTTTTGGCTCGCATTACCTGGCATTGTTCGCACAAGATTCTATATGGTTCAAGGGCTTATTGCCGTTTAGATTTGCAACTGTTTTTTACCGAGATACTGAACTGATAACGGAAGAGACGAACCACCCCGTAACGTCTGTTCTTTCATATCTCAAAGATTTTTTACTAGGCTTTGAGGTGGCCAATTCAATTCCCAATAATTCGAGCTCCATGGATTTTGGCATTGTCGTCCTGGAATATGTTAGTTTTATCGGGGGGGGGGGGGGGGAGAGAGAGAGGATGACTTGGTCATTAAGCATATTTAAATTCATTTCAAACAATTTGTTTTCGCATAAGGTTGCTGATCCAAGACCAGACACATCGCAGTAACCACTGATCATAATGCTGCCTCCATTGTACTATACAGTGGGTACTATGCTTAAAGATTCCATAGTTTCACATGTTCCCTTCTTACCCTGGTGTGCCCATTACTTTGGAATCGGCCGAACCCTGACTTATCATACCATATAATGTTCTTCAATTCTCAACAGTCTATTCCTATTCTTTATACCCTTTAACGAATTACAGCCGGGTTTTTTTTTCTTCTTTTTTTTTTCTTTCTTCTTTTCTTTTTCTTTTTTCTTCTTCAATTAATGTGAATAAACTACTCGAAACAAGTAGTTTTCTTGTCGCTCTACGACGGTTAAATTCCATTCCTTTAAGTTCTCGTTTCATTGTGCACATTGAAATGGCTCTATGTTCATTGTTAAACTTTGCAGTGAGTTCAACAGATGATATTTGGTGAATTTGCTTTAACAATCTCTTGAGAGATCTTCGACTACATTTATTCAAGATTTTGTCGACCACGTTTATTCCGAGGTATTGAAGGTTCAACACTATCCTTCTAGATTTTAATAATGTACAAGACCCTAGTTTATTCAGCTCAAATAAAATAAGTGATATCTTTTCTTATTGATTCAGGACTTTAATTTGACCCTGTTTAAACGCGTAAACATCTTTTCTTCGATCGCGTGAAACAATTTCACACATACATTTTACAGAAATGATGAACTCCACATTGCTTCAGCACTATTTAAATGTTAAGTTAGCAAAACACCATGTAAATCGTTATACTATAGAGTCAATAAGGGGCTCTTATATATTTGCTTCATACTAAGACTTTTTTTTAACCACGTAGTGTATAATGCGAGTCTACATTTCACTTATGGTTAATTTTATGTAGTATGACGTTGTTTCGCATAGAAAATAATAACATAATTCCAAAGTATACTTCTGTGTGAGACAAGATCTCACCAAGAGTTCAATTTCATGTAAGAGTGCACTAAATGTGTTTCTTCCCTGAACACTTTACTTATGAACACCATTGTAAAGAAAAAGCAGCAAATTAAAACAAAGTATACTTTGGCATGAAATAGTGTTGTTTTATAAACTAGATCAAAATATACTTTAAGTCAAATTATTAAAATTTAAGTATTACATTTTTAAGTCATTTAATGATGACACCCATTTCCTTTTGTTATTTTAAAGTTACGAAAACAACTCAGATATTCATTTTAATGTCTGGCCTTTATCTTCCAATGTACATAATTAGTGATATTTATAGACTAAATAACTTACCTATTTTGTATTCTATAGCAAATTTGGAGGTGTAGTAGGAATAGCCGCCTCGTACAAAATGAACAATTTTTACGTTCGAATAACTGACTTTGATATTGAAGTTAATGGAACTTTCTTTGTAGGTGACAGTTCTATTCGTTTCAACAGCTGTTATTTCCAAGCCGTTTGTTGTACGATAGTTCTGAAAAAAATTAAATAAATATGGATTGTTGTCAGTGCAAGTTGGATTGGGACGGTAACTGTCTTTAAAACGCCACTTCTACATAATTTGTATTCTAGTACATTACTTTTAGATACAAGCAACTCCTAATTCAATAACGTTTAATGACTGATATCTCCCCGAGTTAAGGTTGAGAATTTGGACCGAGAATTTAAAGTGTTTTTTTTTTTTTTTTTTTTTTTTTTTTTCTTCTTCTTCTTGGAACTTTGCTTATATAGAATTCGGCGACAAATTTGACGAGAAAACTTATCATAGAATATCTACTAGTCCGAGAGGCGACTATAACTTTTGGACCCCATCGAACATCATTCTGAATTTTTTATAGAAATTGGAGAAAAGTGAGTAGATTATGAATCCACTGGTCTGCCGTGGCAAAAATGGCCGAAACTGATCAAAAATCGACTTTGAATGAGTTGAACTAAAATACGATTGCCAAATATGTCATAACTTGCCATAAAGAGAACAAACTTTTTCGTCTGGCAACCCACGGCATTTTGATTATCAATGAGAAAAAGCGCAAACAATTTTTGATCTTTGGCTCGGAAAATGTGTATATTTTAAAAGTAAGCCAAATTGGCAACATCAGTGACGTAATGTTTATTGCCAATTTGACTCATTTGTGAAAGATGCAAGTGAGCCATAGCCACACATCCGAATCGTTTGCAACCTTCTTAATTGAAAATTAAAGAGTGAGGGTTACCAAATAAAAAAAAATGCTCATTACTTGGTAAATTATGGCACATTTGGCAAATGGATTTAGTTCAACTTATTAAAAGTCGATTTTTGACCAGTTTCGGCCATTTTTGCCACGGCAGCCAGTGGATTCGTAATCTAATAACCTTTCTCCAATTTCTATAAAAAATTTAGAATGATGTTCGATGGGGTTCAAAAATTGCAGTCGCCTCTCAGTCTATAAGCTCTATACTATGTCTCAGTTTAGGTGAATCTCATATTATTACTATTGAGTCCTCTTCCAGTCGATTTTAAACAATGTGGGGTTAAATTCGGATAAGAAAACTTGCCTGTACGAGATCTTATATATGGCATATCGGTTTTGTGTACAGCGTTTAGAATTTCATCTGGGAACTTTTATTTCAGATGGATGGACAGACTTTTGAATAAATTTTTTACTAAATTACTCTTGTGTAGATGATTAAATTACGATTCGTAAAAAGTTTACCCTCTAAAAACATTAGTTAGCAAGACTTTTGGCTGTCTAAAAATATGTCGATATTTACTTTATTGAAGACTGAAGAGGAATGAATAATAATACATTTTATAGGATATTCAGTACATGGATTTCAAATTCAGAGGAAGTAAAGAAAAGAAGGATCTAAAGAAATTAATTTGGTAATATTTTAGATGCACGTATTAGCTCTTCGACCGTTGGCGAAACAAAAAGTTCGCCAAACACATTCCCTTAATCCACCGAAACTGCCAGTTTCAATGGATAACTGGTCCATCGTACAGTTTCGGCATTTCACAGGAAGGCCACAACGCTCGTTCTTCGAACCGGTCCTTCAACTTTTTGTAACAAATTCAAAGTTCGTCAACAGTCAACGGGATAATACGTAAGTACCTATTTTTTAATAACTAGACCGACAAACAAATGAACGTGAACACCAACCGGGAGTTGAAGCCTAACATTTAGAACTATTGCTCCGTCTTTAGGAACTTCAAATAACCAGCATCTCTCTTCATTTGAAGTACTTAATTTATCCTCTATGAAACCTGAGACGTCAGATATTATTGTACAATTCTCGGTGAGGACAGACGCTAAAAATAGAAATAAAAACTTTAATATTATTGCATATTTATAAAATTACAGATGCAATAGACAATTTCCGCATGTTTTAAAAACGAGTGAAATTTGTACATATTTATGAAGAATTTCTTTTTTATTCCAAATATTTAAACAAAAGCTCTTTAAAAAAGTCAGTTATTTAAATATTAAGAAAAGAAAATGTCCCAAAATCCAACCAAAACCGGTCCGATCAAAACAGTCAACAAAATTCATGACGTAAACAGATCCCTGCGTTTCTATGGTTATCGTGAGGTTTCTGCCAAATAGTTATCGTTAAAAAAGTTGGCGTTGGTAGACCATTGTCACATTCCGTACAAGTTGGCGTGATTTGCGAGAAACTTGCAAATCTAGTTTCCGCTGCTGCATTTAAAGCCAAAATTTTTGAGATCTCTTTATGTCACGTTCAATGCCAACGAAATAAGTTGTTTCCTAGCCAACCTCTAACAAGGTAATTTTGATCGCAAATAAAAAAAAAGAAGAAAAAGCGCATTGAGCAGAAATTTTTATATTAATAGCCTTTTCGAAACATTTAGAATTGAATAAAAAAATAAAATAAAAATGTGGATATTGTCCATTCTCAAGATAAAAGTACATATCGATTTCAAGTTCGATAATTTTCCAAATTCAAATCGACACAATAACCCTGAATCTGTTACTACCTAGGTCCTAAAACTGAGGATTTCCCTTTAAAGTACCTATTCTATTATACCAATTTTCCTTGTTTAATTTGTGTTGCTCTAACTGTAGAAATGCCACGAGCACATAGGTATTAAATGATTAACAGTGCACATTTTGCCGATTTGCATACACTCTTAAGAACTAAGATATGTAAAAATTAAAGTTGTAATGCGCCATCATGTAATTTTCAAGTAAATAATGAATAAATTTTAAATAATTTAAAAACTAAATAACTAAAATAATAATAATAATATGTAAGGGCCCCGATACCCTGGCGGTAGAGTATCGAGCTCATAACCGGATGGTTGTGGGTTCGGGCCTCCGTCAGCGAAATATCGGTGTGTACCTAATGGGGGCTGGTGCACATTAAATCTGTCGTGGCCTTAATGTCCTCTCGTTAGTGTGGTGGGGTCGGAGAGAGGGGTTTACACTAGAAGATTTCGATCTCGTATTCTTCTAAATGCTCAAAATAAAGAGACGTATTTGGCTGTGTTAAGCACTTTATAAGTGGCAGAAATAGACAGTCGGTAGTTCCAAAAACAAAACAAATAATAAAATGTAAAATTCTATAATCAAACTTTTTGTCCCACCTTTCGAGAATTAATGACTTATCGTATTTGACTACTGCATTAGTTGATGTCCTCAAAGAAAATCATTCTAGAAATACATATTTCTCAACACCAGTATTTTGAACTCTGCACACTTGCAAATATTACCCTTTCCTATACA
Source organism: Linyphia triangularis (assembly GCA_963978545.1). NCBI lineage: Eukaryota > Metazoa > Arthropoda > Arachnida > Araneae > Linyphiidae > Linyphia > Linyphia triangularis. The sequence continues at coordinate 38,122,192 of OZ021730.1, forward strand.
GCATTTGGTAATCGGCATGTTGTTTCATGGTGAATTCTCTGATGATGGACGAAACAAATACATAGTTATTCATTTTCTATGAAAATTTTCATCGGACTTTGTCACAGTTCTCGAAATTGATGAGTAGTTTGTTATTTTATTGATAGTATTCATCATAGTACTCAATATTGGCGAAATTTATTATTAGGGTCTTAATTTCGACGAACATTGGCATCAGAACTCGAATTTGACTAAAATTGCAACTCCAGTATTTAATCAGAATACCCTATGTTGAATAAAATTTAATAAAATTTGCCTTATTTAGTCAGAGTTCTTAATTTAAGGAAATAAAAATTTGCGAGAGCTTATGTAAGAAAACTATTTCGTCAAATTTGAGTGACTTCATTAAATTTTGGAATGAAATGCAAATAATCTCCAAAGGACAATTCCCGCATTTTTTCTCTCTCATTTTTTTTATTCAATTTTAAATGTTTCGAAAAGGCCATAAACACAAAATTTTCTGCTTAATGCGCTTTTTCTTTTTTTTAAATTTGCGATTAAAATTACCTTGTTCGATGTTGGCGAGAAAACGACTTATTCGGCTGGCATTGAATGTGACGTCATGGCTTCGCATATATCTTGGCTTGAAATGCAGCAGCAGAGACTAGATTTGCAAGTTTCTCTCAAATCACGCCAACCTGTATGAAATGTGGCAATGGTCTACCAACGCCAAATATTTCAACGCCAGCTATTTGTCAGAAACCTCACGATAACCATAGAGACGATCGGTTATCTTTATGTCACGAATTTTGTTGACTGTTGTGATCGGACTGGTTTTGGCTCGGTTTTGGGGCATTTTCTTTTCTTAATATTTAAATAACTAATTTGTTTAAAGAACTTTTGTTTAAATATTTGGAATCAGAAAGAAATTCTTCATAAATATATACTAATTTCACTCGTTTTTAAAAAATGCGGGAATTGTCCACTGCATACAATACAATTACATATAATTATTTACAATTTGACATCCAAATTTTTGTACAGGATATATCAACATTAATAAAAGATCACCAACAAAATTTGATGAGGAAATAACACTCATTTAGTAATTTTGTCTCCACACAAAGCACAATTATTTCATCATCCTTATATTAAGATCGAAAGTAAAGAAACTGTTTGTTGCCAATTTTTTTTTTTCTTAAAGGCACTAGAAATGTATAAAAAAAGGTGATATATAATTTAAAAAATAAGTAAATAAATAAAATCCTTGCAAAGTTGATGTATAATAATTCTGCAAGAACAAGCTTCCCTTATCCATCTAATTAGATTCTTATAATTATCTTTACTTTGGGCTATTTGGTGTCTTTTTAAGAGGTATCACCTCGTCAGCATTTACCTGTCAATGCTTTTTCGCGCACAATATATGTCGAATCCGAAGTATTTATTTAAAACATACATTTTTTTTTGCCAGATATATCAGCAATAGTAAAAGATCATTTGACTTTGATTTTATGACAGTTCGTTTGGTAAATCAAATTCTATTAATGATCTTTATCACCATTTTTATACATGGTAAAAAGGTTCATATGTTTCAAAGTCTACCTTAGCATATATTTTGACCAAAACAATAGGAAGCAGTCGGTCTATATAACAGGGACAAACTGATACTCCTTCTTCATATAATTCGGGCCATCGTGAAACCGTTCTTTCCCTCTTTAATTGATCGGGACCGTGACCATAGATATAGTGACGTCACAAGTTCAACTCTCCCTAATACCGTTTACGTAGAGGAGAATTGAGAGAAATGAGACTTTTTAATACAAAATTTATATCCTTTAAATTGTTTTCTACCGTTACAACATTGAAACATTAGGATAACATATTCAAGCATTTTGACACACTTGAAAAATATAAATATCATGGTAATTACATATATAATTAAAAAAAAAAAAAAAAAAAAAAAAAAACACGCCAAAATAGTGAATTTTTTCGATAGACTTTACATTTCCCTTTCTTGCGCTTGAAACATAAAACTCTAGGACAGAGAGCTCTGTGTTACAGGTACTCGTTTTTCAAATTTTCACGCTTTTATCACATTTTTATTTGAATTTCGAAGGTGGGAATGTTTAGAACACCTTCAGAGGCATTACCTCAGCGATTTTGATCAAAATCGTTACAGCCGGTTTTTTTTAGCAATTACTGAAAAACCGAATTTTTTCAATGGCAGCTACCTTATGCGCACGCACGTTTTCGACTAAAACCTTAATGGTAGATCCTTGTATCATAAACAACCCGAGCACCAAATTTGAACATCGTAGGTCAATTTGTTCGGGAGTTGTGCTGACCACTTACATATAGACATACATTTTTTCAATATCTTTTTTTTTTTTTTTTTTTTTTTTTTTTTTTTTAAATCAGGATGTTCCAAAAAGTAGAGAAATTTAAGAAAAAAAAAAAAAGAAAAAAAAAAAAAAATTGACCGAATACTATACTTTTATTACCCTATGTATACTTATGGGTAATTGAAAGTAATTAGACAACTTAACGTGGGGTTGAAAGTGTGACGTCATTCAAGCGCTGTGGTCTAGCCCGTTCAACTGGAGAAAAGAGGGCTTTACAATGGCCCCGATATAACGGTGTTTAATATAACGGTCTCAAAAAATTGTTAACTAAATCATTTGAAATTTTAAATGGCAATACTCACATGCGTAACATCCACCCAGAATTACAAATAAGATGCTTGCAAGAAACTTCATCGTTTTTGTTAAATTTCAAAATGTGTTTACTCAAGAAATGCGCTTGTTTGCTTATATATATAATTGCAGCATTGATAAATTTGGTGGTGATACTTAAATAACCTTCAAAAGTTACGATTAAGATAACCTTTTAAGTATTTAAAGAACCTTTACTATCCTTTTAGGAGATTAGAAAGACAACTCTTCTATTCCAGTATTTTTTTACTGTATTGCATTGAATTGTAACGTAGATAAGCATAAAAAATCGTGCTTGTGTTAAAGTGCTGTTAATCTACTAATTGTTTCAAGATTTTAAGTGTTTGGAACGGAGACTCCCATTGGACTTTAATCAATTTCGCTTTCGAAAGGTAAACAGGTTTAATCAGTTCGGAGAAGGACTCCAAATTGGTGACAAGAAGATCTCAGCAATAACAAAACACAATGTAAAGATAAATTTTTATTTTGGCATTTCTTATTCTTTGAATTAATTTTAAAAAAAACGATTGAGATGATAATATTTTAATCGTTCCATGGGCGCCGCCAGGACGGGAATGCAGTGTTGCACTTGCACCTTGTGGCATTTCAAAAATACAAATTAAGTGGAAGGAAATACAATAAAATTAACAGGAAATATTATTTAATCATTGGTATCAAGTTATTCATATGATTTCAAAATTATTGTGTAATTGTTAAATTTCATTATTAAGAAAGTTTTTAAACGATCATAAGATTTGTACAGAAGCTTAAGCCCCTTTGTATAACCTCTGTGGGCGAGTTGTACCCCGGAAAAGTAGCCAGTGACCTATTAATTTCCAAAAAAAACACACCTTATTTTGCCGCGATTTACCGTTTGACGTATCTCACATGTAGTTTGAGTTTGTAGTTTTACTTGGGAATTTTGACCCTATTCATCAGTGGCAGCTTGTGCACTGCAGCCAGTACAGCCGGGCTGCATCTAAATTTATTAGTTCAAAACTGAAATTATATATTTTGTTATTTTTTAAAATAAAGATCCAATTCCTACGGTAAGTTAAAAAATCCGATAAATGACAATCTTCTTGCCTGAATAATTCCTCAGAAAAAAGCCGCTTCCAATCAAAGTGATCTTCCTCCGAAAAGCAGCCGTTTGTCCCTGAAATGCGTTTTTTTTTTTTTTTTTTTTTTTTTTTAAACTTTAACCCCACATTAATATTTGATACAAGTCAAATATAGGGTAACAATTTCATAAAGAAGCTAGTAGCCGTTTTTTCAAATATATACATAAAAGTTTGAAAAGTGACTTTTTGAGATAAATGAATTTTTATGCGAAGTTATGCTATGGCAAACGTGGGTTTACATTTTTTTAAACTAGCTTTTCCTCGGAACTGAAAGAGTACATGTCAAAACTATATCTTAAAAGAAGCAGACAAGTTTGAAATTTAAAGACATGCAAAAATCTCGAAATCGATATTTTTGTAATTTTAAGCTTACTGAACCTCCTTAGGTTAAAGAACAGAAAATTCTCTCAAGTTAAAGTTAAAAATTGAACACATTCTCTGAGATTAATATTCAATAATTAACTAACGTGGAACGTTTCGGGTGCAACTGTATTGGAGATTTATTGAATGAAATATTTATGAATATTGAAATATTTATTATAACTATTATATGCAGTATGTTTTTAATTATTAATGATTAAATGTATATACTGTTAATAATACAATAATTAGTCTAATTGTTTTTTTAGTAGGTTATGTATCAATAAAATTAATATTTTATAAAAAAATATTTGAGTTTTATTTAAAAAATATAAAACTTTAAGTTGAACTATTAGAACAGCATAATTAAAAAAAAAAGGAAAAAAATGTACTTATTTTTTAATCAAATTGCGTCTAAAAAAAGCTCTGAAAACCAGTGTTACATCTTTGAGTTAGAAAACTACTTTTGATAATTTTTCTCAAAATAATAAATACCTTATTTCAAACTTAAAGCAAAATTCGTTTTGGAACACATTTTTTTTATATGTATTTGTATAAAGCTGATAATTCTGTATTTAATAAAAAAGGAGCAATAATTTTTTTTTTGTATTCCAAACTTTTTATTGTTACTTATTTTTTTAAGTATATATTTGCAAGCTTTTGTATTCAAGTTAAAACTAGAAGGTACTCGTGGTAAGGAGAATTTCTACTACAAAGAAATGAAGTGGATTTGAATTGCTCACCTAAATCTCTCAACAATACTTAATCGTAATATTTATTTTACCGGCGCGTATCATCCTCACTACACACTTGACCAGAAATATTGTTGCGTTGTACTGGTTCAAAAGATTTGACGCCAAAGCAGATCAAAACTTGCAGAAATTTATTCCAAAATAACTCTTCACAGTTCTCTTACAGCTCCAGAACTTCTCGTTCTAGTAGACACAATACAGCTCTTTTCACCTCAATAGAGCACAAAACAGCAGTTAAAAACTTGACAACAACTGCTAAATCGCTGCAAAAGACAATGCAATACAGTTCGCTCAGTATCTCCAGTCAACTAATTCAGTGACTCAAAATCCAAGAACTCACTTCAGTCAACTATCGGACTCAGCTAACAACTAGCTTCGTGACTCAAAATCAGTCAACAACTTAAGTCAGGAATACAGCTCTCACAATGAACGTTGAGAGACAACTAACTCAGTGATTCAAAAACAACTAACTACTAACCAACTCAGGTCGCGCTTATATAGGAGTGGCTGCGAACATACTTGAACCTTCCAGAGATGGACATTTGGAGAACTTTCCAGACAGTAGTCGAAAAATCCTATACATGTACTGAAAATGTCGCCAAATGGGCGCCAAGTTTGGCGACATTTGGCGATTTCTCGCCAAATTTGGCGACAAAAATTAGTCGCCAAAACCCTCGCCAACTTGGCTCTATCTCGCCAATTTGGCGAGATTCCCATTACCATAATGTTAAATGCCCTGCCCCTTGAAACTCGCTTCCCAGAGTTACCTCTGTAAAACTCGTTATCAAGCATTGAGAGATTCATTGCTGGGAAACAAACCATTGCATTGCCTTATGCGAAATGTACAGAAATTTATCTATTTACAAAATTAACACTACGAAATATTTACAAATATACAAAAATTCGTAACAATATTTTGCACATCCCGTGTTGTATTGTTCTTTTAGGTAGCCAACTTGGGGACCACTTGGGTTGAAATTTACCCGGAAAGTTGTAAATGAAATATTAAACTAAAAGAAGATAATCTTGTATATTTTTGAATGACTGACCTTTTCTGAGTGCCTAAGAAATAAAAAATTTTTGTACTTATTTTATATTTTTTCTTGATTTTAGTACAATAATTATAAAAAAAAAAAATGAAAAAAAAAAATCTGTTGATTTTACAGTTTTTTAACAGTCTTAAAATGGGGAACTTTAATTGTTAAGGGGGCGCAGGACACAAAATTCTAAAATTGAAACGCAAAAAACTATTTTAAACATTCAAGTATATATATATATATATATATATATATATATACATATTATATATAAATATATATATTTTTTTAAATTAAAAAACTTTAAAAGTTAGACATTTCTTAAATTTGATATATCTAAAAATTTGTTCAATAAATCACTTCATTTTTGCTTTAAATTACTTCTTATAATTTATATCATTAATTGCCATCATGTTTTTTCAATAAAGTATAAGAAATATCAATGAAAAATAATTGTGGAAAGTTTCATATATTTATAACAGTAGATTTTAACTTATATCTATTTGAACTCAAAAAAGGGACAAAAAGTAGATTTCGGAAATATCGACACTATATCGTTGCATAGAAAAAAATATCGATAAAATATCGATACATGATTTTTTATTTTTTTTTATTTGATTTTTAATTTTGCCAGAAATGAAGTTTTTCGGGGCTAATTTCTATTTTTCATGAATTCATACCAAAATTGTTTTAATAAATATATTATAAAAATTGTTTTAATAAATAAATTATGTTATCAAATCAGAATAAATAAAATATATTTGGATGTCAATGCATAAATTCACATTTATTTTTAAAGAAGAAATTTTGAAAAGTAGTTTATAGCATATTTAGCTGATAGAGATGTTTTTATTATTTAAAATCATATGCAAATTCCAGGCACACGTTGGCAACTGAAACGGCGCTATGTTAATGACTACTAATAAGTGATCTTATCTTTCCATTACATTATGTTTTCTTTTTGGTTAGGGTGCATTCTAACCATAAAAAAACTAAAAATATTTGAAAATATCGATATACCGGTGACTTGTATCAATATTTTTATCATCGATATTTAAAAAAAAATATCAATAAAAATATCATCGTATCAATATATCGTCGACCTCTAACAAAAAGCCATCACTAAAAAAATCAGTTTTTAAGTTTATTTTTATGTCATTTTATTTATAAATATTTGTATTATTTTTACACTGATATTTTTTTTTTTTTTTACATTTTGAATCCCAGCCCTCCTTTAACATTTTGAATTTATTATAGACTTTAAATAAGCGACATTGAGTTCACTCATGCAAGTTTATTAATGACTGCTCTTTGTATACAAAAACTTAAACTGTTTAAAAATGGGGGGAAAAAAATGTAGTCTTGCTTTCTTTTCTCCTTAACCATTTATATTTTCAAATGTACATAGTCTTGTACCACATTACTAGGTGTTGTCCATCCTTCATTATCAACTCATCAGGACCTGAAAAAATTATCTCGTGTAAGGATGAATTATTTTTTTAAAAATTACATCATACAAGTTTTGACTTTGTAAAAATTAGTTTTATGTTTAAGACCGAATTATATATGTGTTGTAGTTCGCTTAGAGGATAAGATGAATTTTAATTGCTTTAAAGTCTTATGGTTGGCGAGTAATACTGCTTAAGTTGTTGATTTGCGCCAAATGTTTAAGAAAAAGAAGTCGCAATTAAATGCTCTTGTAATTTCCCCTACGTTATAGACTACATTTTGATGTAAAGTGGAAGGCATTACGAAAACTTTTCTTTTACCGCCATTTCCATTTAAATTATCCAGAAGTCTTTGGACATTTAGTCATCATTATTATTTTTTGCAATGTTTTTTAATACCGCATGTACTCTAAAATACAAGGTGGTCATAAAACAAAATTTGCCAATATATTGACCTCTAGCAGCCGTTCCGTTGTACAGATTGAGATGATATTTTAGGTATAGTTATTTAGAGGTACGAGCTCGAGATTCTGTGAATAGAAACAAAATTGCACTCATGATTACGTTTATAGTTACAGAAACTCGAAATTTTCACATGGCAACACCTACTTTTTCCTATCGCAAAATGCTCAGCTCATGCGAAAACCCTAATGAGGACTGGAACGGTACATGTATCGCAAAAAATGGACGTGTTATGCACACACAAAAACAATTCGGCGAATGGAATCCAGAAATATGATTTATAGAATCGGAGGCTGCTCGCCAGATATTCAGCTTAGAAAACTGATAAAATTGACGGTGATGGCACCCATGTGAACTTTGGACTCTGTCATATGCAAATTTCCACCGTGCGGCCCGATCGTATTTTTGTTAGCCTTTCGCAGAGCCGATTTTTGTGCATTCATAACGGTTCCGTTTTTTTTGCGATACACGTACAGTTACAACACTCTTTAAGGTTTTCGCATGCGCTGAACATTTTGCTGGTGGAAAAAGTAGGTGTTGCCATTCTAAAATTTCAAGTTTCTGTAACTATAACCGTAAACGTGAGAGCCATTTTGTTGCCATGCACAGAATCCCGAGCTCATACCTCTGAATAACTCTACCTGAGCCTGTCTATAAGGAAAACAACTCCCTTGAGATAGTCTCGAAGTGATGTGGTCTCTAAAAAACAAGACTCGTCGATTTAGAATGGGGATGTTGCCCACAGGAAATTGCCAGCCTTAAGGTTACAATGATGTATTCGTCTTGGTGATGAGAAATCGTTCACATGATTAAATCTATATTAATAATCTTTAAAGTATCGCAAATATGTCATCAGAGCATTCAGCAAGCCGATGTTGCTGTCTTTCTTCTTGAATTACCCGTCGAAAATGGGACTAGTCTTGCTTCAAAAGGCAAAGCTAGATAACTCGGTGGGAGTTATTATTCATGTGATGGGCAGATAGTAGATGTTTATAAAATAGACACCAAGTCAGAAACATAATAAAAAACAAGAATCATAAGGTTGCACAATAAACGCGCAAGAGGGCATTTCATGTCGAGTAGAAAATAAACAGCTTGATGCGACGTGAAGCGTCTTATGAGTGAATATAGTTTTTTTTTTTTAAATATCACCACTTTAAAAGTTAAAATATTTTTTATAAATTTTCTGCCTTGTTTCTTTAAAGGAATCAATGGTTGAAAAATGAATGCAAAATTTTGTGAAGCTTGTAACTTTCTGTATCTTTGGACTTGAAGCGTGCCCATTTTATTCTGTTTTAGTAGATCTTGCTTATTATCGTATTTCAAACCTTTATGGTCTTTTCTAAAATATTGTTCTGTATTTCCCTGTGTCTGATGGAGGTGGTTTTGAACAATTTCAGATTTCAATATAATGCATAAGATGATTTCTCGTATGTTAATATATACTCAATATTTAAAACGAATTATAATACCATTAGTAACAGGTTCCATAGTTAACTTGGACGTCCATGTGTACATTAACCAAAACTTCCCATTTTCGGAATCATTTGTGACGTTTGCGATTTTGTACACATAGATTTTTCCAAAGATTCTTTTCTCTTCAAACCTAAAAAAAATTTGTTAGAGAAATCTTGCACTAAAGACCTTTTAAATACGGAAATGAAACAAAATAAAGTCCCCTTGACACCTTTCCCGAGACACCTATAGAAAATAATAAATTTTAAAATTTTCTCTAGAGTTTTTTTTTTTTTTTTTTTTTTTGCATCTGGGCCAAATAAGACCATAACAGTCATTTGGGACTAATAAATAATTAATTGTCTGTAGCAAAAAATTGATATTAAATCTGCTATTTAGCAATAACTGCATGTTCTGGATAAACAATTCTGTTAAAGAATATAAAAAGATTAAAGCAGTTTTCAGTTTAGGTTACCTAACAAACAAAAACGTGGTATTTTTCAAACTTCAGCTAAACTTCCTTAGTAAGTTTGTTTAGCTTCTGATACAATACTATACGATATATTTTTTTATTTATAGTTTTAAAATAGTCATACATGTTTTGGTTTTCCTGTATATCTCTGACAACCAGATTTAAATACAATATGAAAGTGGTATGTAAGCCATGGCTGGCTTATTATGGATACTTATTAGATGAAGTGCTACGGTAAAGAACGATCTCAGTCCGTTCTTCTCAATTCTCCAGAAAAGCTGATTTAAAGTTTCAAGTCTCAGGGTTTGAATCAGGGTTGTGGTAAATGGTTGTTCAAAATTTCAAGTACTATGATATTTATTTGCCACAGGACTCCGTGTGATTAAACTATCTATTATAATCTAGCAGGAATATTGATTTCGAAAAAATTGAACTTTGACCATTTCTTTTTTTTTTTTTTTTTTTTTTTTTTTTTGCCGTGTCTCTTCATTTGTATCAATACAGTAGGTTGCATCAATGAATACTTATTTTAGGGGTATCCAAACATGAGAAATCTCTATCTTCTGTGCAAGTTGGCAAATGAGGCCGATTGGATCCTTTTTGAAATTTGAATTCTAATTGTAGCGAATTAAATATGCCAATGTGTTTTTTACTTTCAATTACCTATATGTATACATAAATTATTATTATTATTATTATTATTTTTTGGTGTTTCTCCACGTTTTGGATCATCCTGATTTCAAAAAAGTTGCGTAGAAAAAATTTATGTCTGTGTATCTGTGCGTCTGTGGTCAGCATAACTCCCGAAAAAATTGACCTAATTTGATGTGCGGGTTAGTAGTGATCATGAGACCTAGTATTAATGTTTCCGTCAAAATCGCGCATGAGCATAAGGTAGCTAAAATTTAAAAAAAAAAAAAATCAAATTTTTCAATAATTGAAAAAAAAAAAAAAAAAAAAAAAACAGCTCTAACGATTTTTATCAAAATCGCAGTGCCTTAAGGTGTTCTAAATATCCACACCTCCGAAATTCCCGTAAAAATGCTTAAATGGCGTAAAAAGTTGAAAATCGAATGCCTGCAACACTGAGTTCTCTTTCCTTGAGCATAGCTCATCAACAATCGTTTTTTCTCCTGTCCTCAGTTTCACTTGAAAAAAAAAGAATAATATAAGAATTATTCGAAAAGTATATCACCAAAATCATCATTTTGGCGGAGTTTTTCTTTTTTTTAAATAAGAATTATCGCAAAAAATATTGCTGAACTGGCAATTTTTTCTAAATGAATGATGAAAATTTAAAAATGGTAAATAACACAAATCCATTTCAGTTCAGTATTATAGTGTAATTTAAAGTTGCACAATTATCCACTCCCCTAGTTATTTTTACTTTGTTTTCTTCACAATTTTTTTATTTTAATGAATTAACAAAACAAAAAATTGCATTTCTAGCAAGAGTAGTGTGTGCATTTTAATAAAATACGAACTATTCTAAAAATTACTTAATTCTTTTCATATTCTGTAACAAAATTGTTTATCCGGAACATGTAGTTATTTTCTAAGTAACAGATTCTATTTGAAACAATCATGGGAAGAGAATTTGTAATTCTGCATTAGACAAATTTCAAAACATCTGTCTTTGTAGTTATCGCATTTTACGATTTCAAAAAGTATCTGTAGTTGAAGACAGTGTGTGTGCGTCGATATAAAGTAGAATATACTGAGTGTATAGATTACAAATTGCTAAATTGGATTTCTGCAGCTCTTTGACTTAGAATAGCAGTATGACTTAGAACTTTATACATATATTCTATCTAATTAGATGAATAACTGAACATACTGAAATCACTTCTGTTTTTCGTGCATGATGCTTCATTCGACGTTTGTTCTACGAAGGTTTTCAAAAACTCATCGAATTTTAGAAAATGCAACTTTGTTCTGAATTTAAAACTAAAGTTGTCCCTCTGAAATCCAATTGTACTATTTCAATGAACATTTCGTGCTTTGAGGTGCGAAACTTTTCTTTGTATTCTAAATATGTAGAAGTCTGACACTTATTTCGAAAAAAATATGCATATGTTCTTGTATCTTTCTAGAGAGCTGTAGAGAAAATGTTATCTTTCTAACAGGAAATGTTTTTTATTTCACAGTCGTGTACGAATACTTCTGCTTGTTGATTAGAGGGAAACTCATATACACTAGTTTTGTCTAATCTCTCTCTCTCTCTATATATATATCTATATATCTATATCTATATAAATCTATATCTATATCTATCTCTATCTCTATCTATCTATATATATATTTCTCTCTCTATATCTCTCTCTCTCTTTATATATATATATATATATATATATATATATATATATATATATATATATATATATATATATATATATATATATATATATATATATATATATATATATATATATATATATATATATATATATATATATATATATATATATATATATATATATATATATATATATATATATATATATACATAAATCTATATCTATCTATATCTATATCTATCTATATATATATTTCTCTCTCTCTCTCTCTCTTATATATATATATATATATATATATATATATATATATATATATATATATCTATATCTCTATCTATCTATATATATATTTCTCTCTCTATCTCTCTCTCTCTCTCTCTCTCTTTATATATATATATATATATATATATATATATATATATATATATATCTATATCTCTATCTATCTATATATATATATTTCTCTCTCTATCTCTCTCTCTCTCTCTCTTTATATATATATATATAAGCTGAAGTACATTGCTTTGTAACAGAATTCTCCTGTACTTTGTTGGTATTCTGATTTAAAATCTGTGAAAGAAACTGCTATCTGATCAGACGAAATTTTTAGATTAAAAATTTGTAGCTTCAGGTAGAGAATCGTTATCGGTCCAAAAAGAAATTTCAAAGCAAAAGTTGCACTTATACGGTTTCGATAAAAGAATCCTCTATTCACGCCAAAAAATATTTAAAATAACATTAAAGTTTCCGGGTTTGTAACAAATTTATTTTGCAGCCGAATAAATAAAAAAAAAAAAGTTGTAGCTTAAGTGCTATGGTATAATTTTCTATTTAAATAATAATAATAATAATTATAATAAACATTTTTTTTATTTAAAGTTGTGGCTTCTGCCTGTTTTTAAGAAATGTCTTAGCGTATGCCAAATCCTTGGAGAGTACTTTGAAAGTCTTTAAATTTGTCCAATCCAAGCTATAATTGATGCATTTTATTAGCATTTACCTATTCTTTTGATGTTAAAGGAACTCAACTCTTTCAAGAAATTCCACTTTTCTTAAATCAATTATTCCCTTTGTTGTAGAGTGGATGTGAAAAGAGAAGTGCTAGCTCAGATGTTGGCGTCCCATCATCAGAACAAGTTAAAATTATAAGACGTGATTTTAGATGCTGAAACCTTGTGTGGTCCTTACACAAGAAAACTAATAATATTACCTAACCTATCCTTACATTGATTAGAATGGGGGGAAAAATAACACACATTCGTATTTTTTGTTTGGTGTTTAAATCATTTCCTCCTAATCTTGCTTTAGGCATTTTGTGTTATTCAGGGTAAATACAGAAGAATCCTTCATTTTCAAAACCCGATTTATTCAAAAGTATTATACTTAGTGGTTATTTTCATAAATCAATCATATTTTTAAGTATAATACTTTTGAATGAATCGGGTTTTGAAAATGAATGACTCTCTTGTAGTAACTCTGTTTTCTGAGTGTATATAAATAAATACTAAAGTTACAGAAATGCTCATTTTGAAATGTTGGCAACTATGAAAGGAACCTTACTTGTATCTCGGATCCTGATTGGCAGCCCTCTCCATGACTTCGTAAGCAGTGAAATTTTCTGGAACTTTAAGTGAGATACTCTGTGCATGGTCTTTTTTGTCTCCAAAATACAAAGAATATTTCACGTGTATTTTCAGTCCCAGCGAATCATGAATTTCCGACACGGTATCTGAAAAAGAATGGGATTGTATTTTTGTACAACAACTACAGTGCACTTTGAAATAGTTGAAATATACAGGAGTTTTTATTTCATATATATAAAGTGATAAGGCGATGTTCGACCAAAACAACGTCGTGAAAAATAAATTATAAATTATAAAAATTATACTATAATATTATAAAAATAATAATACTCTAAAAATTATAAAAGAAGCTAATAATTGAGAATTACCTATTTAAGTACAAATTATAAAAGTTAGAATATTTGTTTTGGCAAAAATCATGAAGGTGAAAACGTAAACGTATTTACTACAAAAACAATAATGAAGGAAATTGAGTGAGGAAACATATATTTTAAAGTTAGTACAAATAATAAGAAATAAAGAAATTTTAAGTTCATATATAAAAAGGAATAAGAAAATAAGTAGCGATATAAATTTGAATGAAAAATAAGTGTAATGAATAGGAGCCCAAAATATGTTTCTATAATTAAAAAATAAATAAATAAAATAAAATAAAATAAAACTTAAAACTTAATAACTGAAAAAAAATTAAAATTTACAATTTAATTTCTTCCACTAATTAGAAACAACTTTCTTTATATTAAAAAAACACACAATTATATTCTTTTCCTTCATCTATGCAACGCTCTCTAACTAGGATACCATTTTATCTAAGACTTTTAACTAACTTTTGTAGTAAAAACATTCAGTTCTTTTGACGAATTTAAATTTTTACATTACCTAAAAATGTAATACTTTTTGACTATTCACAGCTCAGCCCGTATTTATAGCCTTTTTTTAAATCCTTCATATTAACTTCGCTTTTGTATGTTTGTCGACGGCAGTGGAGTCTGCGGAAGCCTAATTTACTACCTTGACCTTGGGATGAAACTTGGCAGATAGGTTCGATGTCGATAGCAATGCATTCTATCAAAAGGTCGATTTGGCGGAATACTAATGAACCAACTTGCCGTCATTCAATCGTATTAAAAGAGTATTGAACCGACCATTGTTGAAACTCTTTCCTGTTGCCAATTTTTTTTTAAATAAATAAATAATAAATTCGTTTTAATCAGAAGAAATTAAAAATGTTTGGATGTGAGTAAATAAATCCACGTTCATTTTTAATTACTAAATTTTGAAAAGTAGTTTGCCGCACATTTTGCTGATAGATATGTTTTTGATATCGGCGCGGTTATAATGAATAAAAAGATTGACAATGCTGATAAAGGATTTTTTAAAAACTCTATTTTTATGGTTATATTATACTCATTTGTCTTGAGTCCATTTTAATGCCAGATTTCTTTTTGTCAGTTTTGTTCGATCCGTCCCCATTTTTTCTTGTTTCAATGTTTTTTAGTGTGCTCGATAGTGTCAACTAAATGCTGCCATTCGGCTCCAATTATATAAGTAGAAAGGTGCCCTAGGGCTGGCGCTACTATATCACTATTATCAAAGACAAGGTTTTCTTCATTAAGAAGAAAAGAATGCATACTTTAATGTAAATGAAAGAAACCGACTCTTCAATAACAAAAGCTACGGCCACGTTATGGAATCCTATGCATTTTATTGATATCTTCAAACCTATGTACCTGTACGTTTTTGTAATTTTGGGTTTAACGATTTTAAAACATTAAGGGAGATCCGCAAGCAAAAACCTTAAATTTTTATTAATAAATTTAGTAGCTGGTAGCACCACATTTTTTGTATAAATAAAACATCGATTTTTAAACAATTATTGACAACATTTTTTGTTTTTTAAATTTAATATTTTTTATACTTTAGTTTTTTAGTGTTTTTTGGTCCAAATATACTTCTTTTTAAAAAGACTCCTCCTCCTTCAATCCTGATTTTTTTTTTTTTTTAATTTTTCAAAAGTAATTAATTATATTAAAGTATACTATAAAGATGCAGGGAGAGATTTTTTTCATTAGTTTGACAGGGGATTTTAAAAAGAAGTTGTGTTTTTCATAAGAAAATTAAAAAATTTCACAAAAAATTTCCATTTTTTTAATTCTTAAAAAAAAGTTAATACAATTTACTGAAAAAACTCTACCTACATTTATAAAACAGATATTCGAGATTTCAAAAATATAAACAGTTTAAATCTAAGTAAATTTTCTCAAAGCCTAAGCATTTTCAACGAAGTCAAAATTGCCAATTCTGGATTTCAACAAAACGAACATAAAAATAAAAACTTGCATACAACTACATTGTAGATCGGTGTGTAAAAGTTTAAAAATCGAAGGTTTGAAGTTCCCTAGAAGTTTAAATTTCTCCTATCTCTTCTTGAATATATATAGCTTAATTTTATGAAACAAAATAAAAAATATTTGTTTTCTAAATTTTTGCTATATTTGGGGTACGGGTCTCCCTTAAAGGCGACTTTGAAATGGATAAACATACATTGCTTTTAACCTTTGCCTTGTTTATTTAGATTATTTACAGTACATTTTGAAATTTTCAGATTTTTTGTAAAATTATTTTTATGATTTTTAAAAATACTAAGTGAACAACAATCATAATTTATTAGCAAATAAAATAAAATTTAGATGTCGCTTGGCAAGATAGAGGTCGTTAATGGGTTAAAATTGATTTCATGTAGAAATTTTTTGATACTTCCGCTTGTAACATTGGATTGCATTTTGACATGGGAACTCATATCATCCAGGCTTTTAATTTAACAAATAGTATGGGTCAGTAGCATTTATGGTCATACCTGGGAATCTTGACCTCAGACAGGCGGATGGGGGGGGGGGGGGAGGACAAACATTTGTACGAACGTCTTTCAACATTAGTTAGTGTAGAAGATAAATTTACTAAAAAGCATTAAAAAGAAATTATGTATCGTTTTAATGATATTATCATATCTTTTACTTCAATGATCGTACTGGGTGTCCCACAAATGACCGACGATTTGAAAAATCAACTGAAAAAAAAAAAAAACCGGAAGGCGATAGAAATATGCGGTTTGCTGCATTATGCTTAAATTACCATTGAATTTATTCTCACCAAATTTCAGAAATTATTTACAAAAGTTGTAAACAGATGGCGCTGATGACTAGGAAAAACTATAAAACAATGTTTTGAAAATAACCACCGTTTGCAGCAACAACGTGGCGCAGTCTGAGGACAAAATTTGCAGACGCCCGTGAGAACATTTCAGTTGGAATGTTCTGACAAGTAGCAGAAATGCCTTTTTTCTAGTCCTCAGCGCCATCTGATGGTAACTTTTGTAACTAATTTTGAAAATAAGGTGAGAATAAATTCCCTGGTAATTTAAGCATAATGCAGCAAACCGCATATTTCTATCGCCTTTCGTGTTTTTTTTTTTCTTTCTTCTTTTTTTTTTTCTTCCCCCCCCCCCCCTTCCCCCCCCCCCCTTTTTTTTTTCCCTTTCTTTTCAAATTGATTTTTCGAATCGTCGGTCATTTGTGAGACACCTTGTATCTTTTACCAGTAAATTAAAAATAATTAAACATGGAGTTGGAAAGTGCCTTTACCATCTCCATGCTTTCGAAGAATGTCTGAGCAGTCAATTTTGGGAATATCCACCAAAGTCTTTACATTTAACACAGGCAAAGTGAGGTATGCTGTAAAGAAATCTACAGAAGGTGAGTCCATGGCCCTCATTAAGTACTTAACAGAGCTTCTCAAGTTCCAGTCGTTGGAATGTTCTTGACCGCTGGAAATCAGAGCCTGAAAGTAATAATGTATATAATATTAGCATACTTTGCATATTCATATCCTGAAGTTTCTTAGTAATAATAAAAAATTAACATAATCTGCTAGTCTATATCCTGAAGATTTTATAGTAATAACATAAAATAGACGTAATCTGTGTATCTCTATCCAGAAGATTCTTAGTAAAAATTGAAGGACTGAAAAGCAAAGGGATCTTCGTTACTTTTCTTAACTTTTGAGAAAACACACTTTAAAGTTTCTTATTTATGTTTAATTCTATTAAAACTAGCGATATCTTCATTCTAGAGCAGCGTTAGCCACTACGCGACCCGCTGGCCGGATTTGGCATGCGACAGATTTTTCTGCGGCACGCAGCACCACCCAAGATTTAAAAAAAAAAAAAAAAAAAAAAAAAAACACTTTACGATATGAATTTTTTTTCACATTATTGAAATTTATCCGAAATAATATGTGTTAACTATGTAGAACAGAGTTCTCCACTACGTGCTCGAAAAAACTATATGAAGAACTAAGATTCAATAAGGTGATTTTCACCAAGAGTAAATGCAGGAATAACTTAAATGAATTTCATTTGGATAATTTATTAAAATTGACTGCAACAAATATTCCAAAAGACATCGACTTTACCATAAAATTAACTGAACAATTTCGACAGCAATCGTCTCCTAATTGATATTGAATAAAATGGAATAATCTGGAAGTACAGTTGAAATACTTTTTTAAAAGTTAGGTCAAGTCGCATTGTTTTGCTGAAACAAAAGATTCACTTCTTTTTTAGAATTTGATTTAGTACTAATGAAAATTATTATTTTCCCTTAATTATTAAAAAAAATAAAAAAATATCAAATATCAATTGTAATTTTATTAATATAAAAAATATACTATACTATGTCTGAATGAAAATATATTTATAGGTAACCATAACAATCAGATTTCCAGACAAAGCTCACCAGCATAAATGCAATTTCGGTTCATTTTAAACAAGTTATTAAAGTAGATTTAGTATATTTTTAACGGAAACTATTCCAGATGTGTCAGATGTACTTTTCTCTGTAATAACATACAAAAATGCATCATATAGATAACAAGTTACTAACTTGAGTGATTAAAGCTGTGCTGTGTGCATTTCCAAAGCTTCCATCTTGAAGTTGGGATTCTTTGAAACGTTTGATGGCATCTTCATACAGAATTGATGCATTCGAGACGTCTGTTACATTCTCACCACGATTGATCATACAGGAGAGGGCCATGACAGCCATTGCTTTAATGTCTGTAATTTAAAAGTATGATATATAAAACGAAGAAGGTTCCATTCACAGAGATTCTATTTTAATTTTTAGGAGCCCTTTGAAAATTGAACTTAAATGAACCCATAAACAGCACATCTTTTTTTTTTTTTTTTTTTTTGTCCATGTAGTTCATTTGGTTTAAAAACTGATTTAAAACAAGGAATATTTTAAAATCAGATATACAGTTCGGGTTGTAGTTTAACTGTAGATTATTCAGTTAATGTAAATGATAAAGATTTCAAATCCTGGTTACCTTCGACAAAATGGTAGTCAGAGTGACGGCTTAAAATTCTGTTCAATTCATTAATTGCTTTTGCAGGCCAAGTTTCACCGGCATTGCAGAGGGCAAGATAGGCAATCGGATGAGTGAAATTACGAGTTGTTTCTATTCCAGTCTTCAGTCGCTTTACCAAGTTGTTTCCATAAAAACGATGAGGATTGTGGCAGGTCACTAACAAGGCATTAATAATCATGCTCAATTCATTGTCTGTGATTGAATTTCTAAAAAAATATGGTAATAAATTCGAAAATTATTAATATACTTCTTACATAAGTGGTAGATAAAAAATAATGCAACATAAAATAACACCATTTAAACTAAAGCCGTAGCGTAGGTATATTTCAAATTGACCCATTTTAAATAGTTCGTTGATACACAATATTGAGGATACTTATTCATTTTCGACATTATCTTTCAAGCAAGAAATGTCTTAATATAAAACAAATAGGGTTGACTAACCCTCGTAACACATTATTCAGTAATCCATTGCATTATCTATTAACCCATTACATTATCTTTTACGTTCAGCTAAGTGGACCGTAATATTATTCGAGTAAAAAAGCAAATTTATTTAGAGGCAATAATTTGCTTTAGGAATATTTTTCAAAAAGCTAACTTTGATTCACTCCATTTCTTCTGTAATAAACAAGGCAAATAACTCTATTTTTAAAATTTCAATTGCAAATCGAAACAAATAAATTCATTACAGAAATAAAGTACAATCTTATTTTTTTTATTCAAACTATAAAAAGTTCTCCTAAAAAGTATTACCCACCTCAAATTTTCTTTTATTTATCATAATTAATTTTTTAGTTTGGCTTCTTAGTCAAGCTTTTTGAAAAGGCACGAAAACAGAAGAAAACGTGCTCCCATGCACCATCCGATATGTAACCGATACAAGGAAACAAGATTAGGCTAATGAGAACTAACATTTTCTGTTGCCAATTGAAGATTTATTGAGTCCAAGCCAATTATTGAATAACATACGCATACCCAAACTTTCCTTGTATCTACAAAGTGAGTGAAAATTACCGATCTCTAACTCCGATCTCTTCTGGATAGCTTGTGAAAATTACCGATATCTATCAACAACTTCTGGATAGCTTGTGAAAATTACCGATCTCTAACTACAATTTCTGGATAGGTTGTGAAAACTACCGATCTCTAACTACAACTTCTGGATAGCTTGTGAAAATTATCGATCTCTAACTACAACTTCTGGATAGGTTGTGAAAATTACCGATCTCTAATTAAAGCTTCTGGATAGCTTGTGAAAATTACCGATCTCTAACTACAATTTCTGGATAGGTTGTGAAAACTACCGATCTCTAACTACAACTTAAGGATAGCTTGTGAAAATTACCGATCTCTAACTACAACTTCTGGATAGCTTATAAGTGGTTTCTGCTCTACAAGCAGATGAAGCCAATTGAATACTTTTTCCTACCTATGTTACGAAATAGGTTGCCCATGATAAACAACACATTCCAACAAGTTTTGGGGAAAGTTGTCAATATAGATCTCTATGGTAATTAATATCATACCATATAACTTCTTTGCCTTCAAGTCAATAATCAAGCATACACTATCTTGTTGTAGCTAGAAATCAATGGTGAAAATCAAAGCAGTGGATGATAAGAAGTTTTGATTTTGATTAACACGTTCTCTGCTGATCATGCGCCAGCGCGGAATATCGGGTTGTTCTCCAGTAGTTTATGCTGATCAGACTGCACCTAATTGGAGTTTCCGTTCATGCTGGAATTAACTGAAGCAACAAAATAATATTTGTCATGTGACATAAATTCCGGTACATTTCGTTTTCCTCCATAAGGTTACCTGGAAGTTTGGAAAAATGAAAACCTGAATTTTAACAATTTTGATTAAAGTCTCAAAAGCGGTCATTTGGACGCTCTGGTGGTTTAATGTTAAAACCTACCAGAGAGGTTAAATGACTGTTTTTGAGACT
Organism: Linyphia triangularis; assembly: GCA_963978545.1. Classification (NCBI taxonomy): domain Eukaryota; kingdom Metazoa; phylum Arthropoda; class Arachnida; order Araneae; family Linyphiidae; genus Linyphia; species Linyphia triangularis. Next base: position 38,143,247 of record OZ021730.1, read on the forward strand.
TTAATCAAAGTTGTTAAAATCCAGGTTTTCATTTTTCTTGAACCTACTGCACGACTTTTTCTGTAACATAAAACTACTTAAATTTTCAATATCTCTTTCTTTTCTTGTCCTGATAATCATATGTACTCTACCATTATCTATCGTGAGCGGTCTTTTGACTGCTGGAAAATATTGGAAATTTTATAAAGTTATCTGCATTTAAATATCAAACTTACTACTAATTATAAATCTCGTGGATGGCCTGTCCGTGTATTTTTCATCATTTTGGATTTAGCTGCTATAAATGCTTGGATTTTATATAAGCAAACAACCGGAAAAAGGATTTCGCGACAGGAATTTTTATTTCAGTTATCAGAGGAACTTGCCATCAAATACCGAAATTTATAGGAACAAGACATAAAAAGTATGGAGAAAAACTTCAGCAGATTCCACTACAATTTCTGAAAGATTAAAAACATGTCAAATTAGATATTGCAAAAAAATAAAACCATAAGCATTTGTTCTACATGTAGAAAATGTGTTTGTAGAAAATGTTTATGGAAGAAACCTTCCATTTGTAAAAAATGCGACGGTTAGTAAATTTTATTTTAGTTTCAATAATGATATCGACGTAAATTACGGAAGTAACATATAATTTTTCAGTTTCGAGTTTTTTTTCTAAAAATGTATATTCCTAAAGCCCGATTTTTTTTTTTTTTTTTTTTTTAATAATTACATGATGATTTTTGTGTGTTTTTTTACCTATGTTAAATTCTGTATTACTTATAATAATTAACTGGAAAAGAATACAATATTTGAAAAGCGGTCATTTGCCCGCTACTGATAGAAATAGGTATACATAAAATGTTAGTAGATTTAGTGTTAAAACACAGTTTGAGGTAATTCCAACAAAGAACGGTAACTCCGATCAGGTGCTGTCTGATCTAGACAGGCTCTGGGGTACAGCCCGACATTCCGCGTTGGCGCGTGATCGGCAGCTAATGTGTTAAAATTTGACTTAAAAATTGGAATCCTGTGGTACGGCAGGATTACTTGCAAGAGGTTGCACATCACGTACAAAAGATATGCGACGCAGCTAAAGTTTATGTTCAAATCTTGATTTTAGGATTGAATTTCCTACTTAAATGTTACTAAGCGTTGTGTTTTGATTTTAAATTCCAATGAATAATTTATAAACCAAACTAAATATTTTTTCTAGTGAATTTTACCACTTTTCAACACTTAATTAATTTTAAAACCCAGTGTAATGCAAGTGCGCTCCTATTGATCCTCAATGCCAACGCCCAAAATCAGAATGACTTATTCAAAAAAATTATTGCTCTCGAATACTTTTAGAAAATGAGGGATTTCTATTTTGGTAACCAAAACCAACATCAAGTGATAGAAAATGCTAGTACCCCTCCCCCTACCACGCACTTTTCACAATCATTCATTCCTGAACGTAAAGTCTTTCATCTTTCATGGATGTCTCTATGAATATTTGCAGGGGGGAGGGGAGCAAGACTACATCTTTATCAAAATCATTAATATTTTAGAAATGTTAATTAATAATTATGCATTATAACTATTCTTTGAGAATAATTAAAATAAATTCATGGTATATATTTTTGAAAGCGCAACCCTGTTAAAGAGAAAAAATAAAAAAAATATTAAAAAAAATATTTTTAACGATTTTTTTATCATCCAACTAGATCTCAAGACATTAAAGAGACAGAGAATAGAACAGAGGAACACGAAGATGCAAAAATACAGACAAGCAAAACTTTACTCCTTCCAAATTTTAGAAATAATAAAAAAAAAAAAGAAAGAAAGAATCGTTCGCTCTCCCTTTCTCCTACCCAAACAAATTTTCGACAAATCAATTAATCTAATTCTCAAGGTCAGCTGAAGGTGGAAAAGTGTTCACTGGCAGTCTCGTTACATATTACGTGGGGAGAAAGACTCTGTTGACTTCTACCGGTTACCATGGCAACGTCGCAGCTGAAACGCGTTTCAGGAACACTCGGCTGCTGTTCGGATGAAGATCACCAGTTTGGGTTAATGTTGAATATTGAGGAAAAAAGCTTGCTATTTATCAGATTTTTGTACACTTACAGCACAAATTGGATTTTCATTTTGAACTAATAAATTTAGATGCAGTCCGGCTGTACTGGCTGGTGGCTGACTTGAGGATTGAATTTCCTACTTAAATGTTACTCAGCGTTGTGTTTTGATTTTAAATTCCAATGAATAATTTATAAACCAAACTAAATATTTTTCTTGTGAATTTTACCACTTTTCAACACTTGGCTGACCGACATTGTAAATGCTCTTAAGTAATATATACCTTAGTAAAGTAACTGAAGTTCTGACATCCGTTTCCTTGGCTATCAGTTCTTCATCTAAATCGCTTCTAGTGGATCTGACTCCATTCGCAAGGTAAAGGGCAACAACAGCTCGGACAGTATTATCCTTCCAGCCCCAAAATAAAGCCCGCTGCTGTTTAATCCAGGATATTCCATTTTTTAAAGATTCTTCAACTCCATCGACAGCCAGAACGCCTCTTACTGAAATAAGATTTGCATTTAGTTAGTTAGTATGCAAGAGTTATAATTTTTCTTTAAAAAAATTTAATGGATTTCATACAAGGTAATATGTTGAGTAGGGTTCAATCGAATAGCAATGATTGTGATCAACAACAACACCTTTGAAATCAAATATGAACTTGGCACATTCTATTACCCAAATACAAAGCTTATTTAATTTTCTTGCAAACCTAGCAGTTGACTCCCTAGTAGTACAAATTCGCTGGCCAATATTGGCTCGATACTGGCCAATTCCGATGTGAAACGTTGTAGACTGTCCGTTGCTATCCAGAACCCCTATTTCCGATATTGGGCAATACCACTGTGTTTCCTTGGCTGTGATGTTCCATAGGTAATTCTTTTGAATCTTCATTCCAGTTTAAAGCAAATTAGTAACATTTTATTGCTATGTATTAAGTGTAGTTATTTCTTTTAAATGCGTCTCGAAATATCGCATAGTTACTCAACCCAATTTCTAGCATTTTAAGGTACTTGCCTACGTTGAAAAGGTTGATTTTGATGACATTTAAAAAAAAAAAAGAAGAAAAAAAAAGTATTATTCGTGAATATTATAGCATATATCTTTAAGTTTCTAAAACTGTCTTTTTAACTCTGCTTTGATTGGAACAAAAGTTATGATAATTTGAAACTGATCAAAAACTGTAAATTGTAACCGAAAATGTCCAGAAATAGCATACCAAAAACAAAAGTTGCCGATTAAAATGCGATGTCCTTCTAATATTGGGAAAAAACAGTATTGTTTTATAACCTAGATTAAAATATTCTTCAAGTCAAATAATTAATTTAAGTATGAAAATTTTAAGTCTTTACGATAACACCCATTTCCCTCATTGTTATTTTAAAGTAACAGTAACAACCCAAATATTCATTTCAATGTTTGGTCTTCTAATGTACATAGCTAGTGCTATTTATGTACCAAATAACTTACCTATTTTGTATTCTAAAGCAAATTCGGAGGTGTAGTAGGAATGGCCGCCTCGTACAAAATGCACGATTTTTACGTTTGAATAACTGACTTTTGTATTGAAGTTAATGGAACTTTCTTTGTAAGTAACAGTACTATTCGTTTCAACAGTTGTTATTTCCAAGCCATTTGTTTTACGATAGCTCTGAAAGAAAAAAAAAAGAATACAAAATAATCAACAGAAAGAGATTCGAAAGAGAATTGACGGAATCTGTTCTTAAAACGTCACTTCTACATCTACATACATTTATATTTGTTGCATTAACCACGTCCAATTTAACAATGTACAATGACTGATATCTTCCCGTGTTAATGTTGACATTTTATGCTAATAATTTAATTTTTTTTTTTTTTTTTTTGGTCTTGTTACTATAGAGTTTGGTGTTATTATAGAGTCACACACTTTGTTATTATGGAGTTTGGTGAAAATACGTACCATACAATATTCAAGTTCTATACGATGTCTCAATTTATGTGAGTCCCATATGAATTCTATAGAACGCTCTTCCAGTCGATTTAAAACAATTCGCGGTGGAATATCGGTAATAAAATTCGTCTCTACTAGACCTTATATTTGGCATATCGCATTTGTCTATAGCGTTTAGAATTTTATCTTGTAATTTAAACTTCAGATGGATGGGTATTTTTTTTAATTAGCTTTTCACTAAATTAGTCAAGCGCAGAAGAGATAAAGTTGCGATTCTCAAAAAGTTTAAAATCCAAAAACATTAATAAGCAAAACTTTTGGCTGTCGAAAAATATGTCAATGTTTACTTTATTAAAGAATGAAGGGGAATAAGTAATAATACATTAGGATTTTCCCATTATCTTTAATCTCTAAAAAAGTTGAGAAAAGAAGGAAAAATTAGTTTAACAATATTTTGAGGTACGTATTAGTTCGTCGACCATTGGCGAAACTTCAAGTTTGCCAAACACATTACCCCTTAATCCTGCGAAATGGTCAGTTCCAAATAGCACAGTTTAGACATTCCTTAAGTCCGGATGATGGTCTGAGGCGAACTCCGAAGAGGCCAGGTGAATCCATCTTTTTGTAGTTAACTAAAAGTTCGTCAACAGTCAACGGGATAATACGTAAGTACCTCTTTTATAATAACTAGACTGACAAACTAATAAATATGTACACCAACCGGGAGTTGAAGCCTTATATTTAGAATTATGGCTCCATCTTTAGGAACTTCTAATTCCCAGCATCTCTCTTCATTTGAAGTACTTAATTTATCCTTTATGGTACCTGAGGAATCAGATACTATAGTACAATTCTCGGTGAGGGCAGACGCTATAAAAGGGAAAGGAAAACAACTTAAAAATTATTGCATATTTAAAAATTCGAGACAATTCTCAAAATGGAAATAAATTTTGATTAGAAGTCCGATAATTTTCCAAATTAAAATAGACACAATACCTCTGAATCCGTTTCTTTTTATTGATATATGACTTTAAAATTACGTTTAAACATGTCTACAAGTATTTCTTGTTAAAAACTAAACTTCGCTCTAAAAAAAAATCAATAAAAATAAATTTGTAAAACATAAATATATATATATATATATATATATAAATACAAAAAAAAAAAAAAAAAAAAAAAACTAAGGAAATTTCTATTTTTGTTATTGTTTAAAAATTTTCTCATAATTTTCATTTAGTAAAGCACACACTTATTAAAAAAAATCTATTTTTAAATTTTTTTTACTGTCTAAATTGAATTCAGAATTGTTTGCATTTTTATTTGAGCTGCCCAAGAAGAATATTTTTTTTTTAGATATTGTTTATTATATAATAAATAGATATATATTTTACTAAATCCTTGTTTTATCGAAACATGTTTAACTCGGCTTAAGGGATTTCGGAAAATTATGGAATGAAATACAATTACTTCCAATCGCAATCGCATAGAATACAATTTCATTCAATTATATACAATTGAGCATCGAAATTTTTGTACCAGATATATCAACAAAAAAGAAGGATCTTGCACAAAATTTAATTAGGAAATAAGTCTAATTTATTTATTATGTTTCCACATAAAGCACAATTATTTCATTATCCTTATATAAAGAAAGAAAGAAAGTCAAAAAACTGTTTTATTACCAAAATTTTGATTTCCTGAGAGGCAGTAAAATGCATAAAAAAGAAGTTTTTTTAAAAAAATTTTTTAATTTTTTTTAAATTTTTTTTTAAATTTTTTTTATTTATAGTAATTCATAGTCGATTTATAATAATTCTGCAAGAATAAGCTGCCCTCTTCCCGTCTAATTAGATTCTTAGAATTCTCTTTCACGGACTTGATGTTCTGATGAAAAAAACATCTATTGAAGAGATATCATCATGTCAGCGTTTACCTACTTATAAACCTAATGGTGTTTTTTTTATCCACAATATCTGTGGAACCCAAAGTATTTATTTAAAACATAGCATTTTTTTTTTTTTTTTTTTTTTTTTTTTTTTTTTGGTCAGATATATCAGCAATAATAAAAGCTCACGAAGAAAATTTGATGGGAAAATAACTCTGTTTTTATTGCACTTCGTTTGGCAAAGTTTCTATAAGGTAGCTTATAAATCATTACAAAATTCATAAATAAAACTCATTAGTTATTTTCTCATAAAATTCTATGAATTATCTTTAATCACCATATTTACACACGGTAAAATATTCAAATGTTTTAAAGTCTACCTCAGCATACATTTTGTCAGTAACAAAACGAAGCAGAGGTCTATATGGCATAGTCTAATTCGTACTTCAATTCTTCTTAACATATAACGATGTTTGTCTAAAACTTGAAATGTTTTTAAAAAAATTATATTAATTCATTTGAAATATCAGATGAGATTAATCAACCACCTACCGTAGCATCCACCTATAAGTACAACTATGATGCTTGTGAGAAACTTCATCTTTTTATGTTAAACTGAAATATATGACTTGTAACGAATAGCTTGTTTATTTTTATATAAAATTACAGCATTGGTAATCTTAGTGGTGATAAATAACCTTCAAAAGTTTTGATTAAGATAACCTTTTTAAGTATTTAACCTGTTCAGGACCGGCGAAAGGAGAAAGAAGCGCTTCCCCAGGCCCGCGCGCTCAAAGAGACTACGCACGCACGGGACCGGGCATTTTTCCCTGTTAAGCATTTTGCCCCGTTAAATTCAAATAAAACGTTCCAATCTGAAATCACGTCTGTGTGATGATGGGCCGGCTGGCACGGAAACACTGATCACAAATACGATATCGCGGGCCGTGAGGGAAGAATCGTCTGATCACATATACGCGATCACGGTCCTGAACAGGTTAAAAAACCTTCAATAACCTTTTACAAGATAAGAAAGACAATTCTTAGTATTTTTTACTGTATTACATTGAATTGTAACATAGATAAAAATCGCGCGTGTGTTTGAAGTGCTGTTAATCTACTAATTGTTTCAAGATTTTTTAGAGTTAGGAACGGAGATTCGCATTGTACTTCAATCAGTTTCACTTTCGAAAGACAAACAGCCGTAATCAGTTCCGAGAAAGACTCCAAGTTAGTGACAAAAAGATCTCAACAATAACAAAACACAATGTAAAGATAAATTTTTGTTTTGGTATTTCTTATTCCTTGAATTAACAATTCAAAGCTGAATGAGTTGATAATAATTTAAACATTCCATGGGCGCCGCCAGGGCAGGAGTAAAAGGTTGCACTTGCCCCTTGTGCATTCCAAAAATATAAATTAAGTGGTGGTAAAAATAATAAAATTAACAGTATATATTATTTAATCAGTGGTATCAAATTATTCATCTAACCATCTGGTTACAAAATTAATGTGTAACTGTTTGTTACATTTCATAATTATGTCGAATAATTTTTTTTATAAGACCATTAAGATTTGTACAGAAGCTTTAGACACTTTGCACAACCCATGTGTACGATTTGAACCCCTGAAAGATAGCCAGTGATCCATTCATTTCAAAAGAAATTTGTTTTGCCGCGAACTTACGTTTGACGTATCTCAAATGTCTGTAGTTTTACCTGAGAATCTTGATCTCATTCATTGCATAAGATTCTGTTACATTGCAGAGTGAGCTGAAATTATTGTAACGTTGGACGCCAAACATATAATTATGTGTTTTTCTTCTATTCAACTCTATATAATGAGTTACACAACTATAATTCGCGGAAGAAGTAAGCGTCTGAAAACGGGAGGAATTCTCACGTTTTCATTGTTGACTTCCGGTGTATCTGTTCAATATTAAGTGGCATATTTAATAGGATAACATTTTGACGATGTTGTATTAGTAAAAATTATCATTACGTATCCCTTTATCATTATTGCTATTATTTGAGAATTGTATTATCTCTATAAAAAATACAATTTTCATATAATTGATTCCTTCAAAAGCAGTAAATTTATATTTTAAAGAAAATAATATAGTTAGTGGTGGTTTATCTTTAAAACTAATTACTTTATTTGTAAGGACTCTTTTACACGAAACGGATACGAGTACAGGTACGTATCGAAATGGCCGACCAAATGATATAGTGATTAGCGTGCTAGCTTCCAGACCACGAGGTTACGGATTCGAGTCCCGTGTAAGACATGGGTGTTTGTAAATGTATGTTGGCTTGTCAAATGACGAATGTTTCGGCGCATTACAGCCCTCGTGTTGCTGACGGCGTCAGATAATCTGAAAACAACCAACCAACCAACCAACCAACCAACCAACCAACCAACCAGGAATAATGATCGATGGACGTATGCCCTTACACGTTTCCAACGGCGGATCTGTGACTGGTCAGAGATATCGGGATGAGGTCCTAGAGACTTATGTAAGACTTTTCAGAGGTGCATATGGATCTGATTTTTTTTATTTAGGGAGGAAAATTCTCGCCCACGTCAAGCAAACCTCTTTGACGAATTTCTTAAAAGTGAGAACATTGAGCAAATACCGCGGCCAGCACAGTTTCCTAATCTTAACCCGATTATAGAACTTTTGGGACTATTTTGGGAGAGCATTTGCAAGTAGTTACCCTCCTCCTACAGTTGTAAATGGGCTGAAGACGGCATTGCTGATTATAAACTATAATTTCAGATTATAAACTACAATGTAAAATAGGAATATGGCCGGACAGCCATATTCCTATTTTACAAGGATTTCATATTATATACAGTGGACAGGGAGGAGAGGAGGAGGGTGAAAGGCAGCTAAGTTTTTCTTCAAATCTTCATTCTAACAAATTTTGGGGGCTGTTACTGTCACTAAATGGACGGTTTTACGGAATACTAATAAACCCTGATCTTCACTATTTCTGAAGAGGGAGGCTTTGGTGAATCTAAAAGGAACTCGTAGCTATATATAAATTTAAATCGTTTATAGTTGAATAGATGTTGGTGCCAAAGTTGTAGCTGAATTCAGCATTATGGTAACATTCTTGGCATATTTTAATGTAAATTTATAAAGATAACAGTTAATGAATGCCACCACCTTTCTGATTAAGAGTGAACAGCATTATCTCTAAAGCAAAAATGGATCCAAATATTCACTCTATTCATCATGATTCCTCAAGGTGAATTGGTATAAGTTTTGTGTATAATTTTCGAAAAACAACGGTTGCATCATTTCATTATTGCTTTACAATTTTATTAATTTATTTTGCATTTATCATAAAAATTTGCCCAAAACTGATTAGTCTTCGCCCCTTACATTTTATTTATTCCTCTCTGGGAACTAATTGCGATGAAATAGTAATGGGAAAACCCTCAGACAAGCAAACTGCATAGTTTAATTTTGATCTTTCTATAAAACAAGGATCGAGATCTACCAATATACTTTAAAATGCTAGTTATTTTCTGTTTTAAAGGTAGCAATAAAAGAAACTAATCAATGAATTTTGAAGATAAATAATTTGCATAGTTTTTTTTATTTTTTCCTATAAAAAAAAAAAAAATACTATTGAATTTATAATCCGAAATTAATAGCGCAACATGGAGGAAATTTTAAAATCATAACTGCATTAGTATTATTTTCAAATTTGAAGTATTGACCGCGTCTGTATTGTTCTTGTTTGTCGCTATGCAACTTATTAAAATAGATTCATGGGAGTAGATACAAAAAAAATTAAAGTTTAATAACTCCAGATAAATATGAAAATAAGATCTGCTTTTTTAAACAAATTAAAAATCATACAAGCAAGCTGAAATGTCCAAATACGAAAGTTTTAAAAATTGCGGATTTTTTAGGGAGATCGGCATCTTTTCTCTAGCACTTGATCACCCGAACCCACCCTGCACAGCCATTGTGATATATGGAATAATTATGACATATATAGTTGTTTGTTTTAACCGGACAATTCAGAATTATAAATTTTTGTTAGGAAACTAGCATTGCTGTTAGGAAGAGGGGTCATAGTCCTATGCACCAAGGTTGACTGCAAATAATTTGCATTAAATTTGCTACAAATTTGGTTTGTTTTAAAATTATTTTGTGATTTTCCCCTATTACGCTAGTTGAACAAGGTGTAATTTCTTAATATTTTTTTTAAAAAGATTTTACAATGCCCGCCGCATAACAGCAGAAAATTGGCGAGGCGATTTCATCCAGACTGTATCGGTATCAACGCGAATATAGTAACTATGGTTATTTCGGGTCTGGTACAACCAGATGGTTCTCTGGCTGAAGCGTCGCTAAGCGATGGATGAAAATGTAAACAAACTATTCTACTAACTGGATTGTATACACGGAATTCAAATTTATCAATAACTAAATGTTTCTTTTTATCCTTTTTTTTATTTAATTAAAATGCTGAAATGTGGAAAGGATAATTCTATAAAGGAGTGACTTTCAAATTTCTAAACTTTACGGGTAAGTTGTATCATGTTATAAATGTATTACTTTCAAACTTTTATAGTGTTCGAAGTTAGGTTTTTTCCTATCATAACTCAAACAATCTCTCATAGAAATTAAAAAGTTTCATTTAATAATTCAATTTTAAATATTCTTTTAAAAATATAATTTTGTAAAACTGAAAAAAAGAAATTTTAAGATGTTTGTTTCCTACTGATACAGCTATCATATAAACATTTGGTGAATTTTTAACATCATTAAAAATATTTAGAAATTAATCTTTCTATTTATCATTTGATTTAAGTTGAAATTATCTTTTTTATGGCTATACTCGTAAACAAAACCTGATGATATTTCTTTTCTTAGAATCAAGGAAGGCTACAAGAATATATGATACCGATGAAAAAATGGACCAGTTAAAAGAATATATGATAAAATCTAAAAGAAACGTACACATTGTAAAAATAAAAAAAAGACTGGCTGCTGTGTGTTCAAGAAAACTGCAATATTTTTTATTGCCTGAACATTCAAAAAGTGCCAATAAGTGTTCGTCAGAGTATTTCCATGGAAAAGAATCTGCCTAGAAATGTTTTTTTTTGAAGGAAAAAAAAAAAAAAAAAAAAAAAAAAAATACGAATTAAAATGGCTCTTTAAATGCAATGTTAATAAAGATGGTTCATAGTTCAAAAAGAACATATAATGTTCTCAATTCGAGCTCGTCTGAGTTAATTAGTAGTTGCATTTATTAATACTGTTTTCTTTTTTTTTTTTTTTTTTTTAACTATCAATACTATGCATGCTAAAGAGTTATTTATATAATTTTTTTACTGACATTTATTTTTAAATATATGTAAAACATATTCTAAGGGTATAATTTTTAAGATTTAATTTTAACACTTATTTTCAAATTAAGGAAGTCTTATTTGTTTGCCCATCTGATGACTGTGTGGTTAGCTCTCTGACCACGCATACCAAAGGTGCCTAGTTCGAATCACTGATATGGCATGGTTGTTCATTGTGGTTCGAAAGCCACTTTAAGTTATAGATCTCGGCCTGATTAGCTGTCATTGTACATACAAATAGGTCGTTGAGAACATAAACCAACCAACTTATTTGTTTAAAAATGAAAATATGTATTTGAAATAATTTATCATCTTCTTGAGGAAAAACATTGCCTAAAAATGAAATTTTAATCAGAATATTAGGTACCAGCACTTTACAATTTTTAAATTCCTATTTTTCAAAGTTGAAATAAAGTTTTTGTATAATAATTTAGTGTTTGTATTTTTGTAATGTTTATTCTTTTAAATACATACTGTTTTAATGTATTGCTTGTTATGGTATTGAAATTATTTCAGTTATGTTAGTATATGAATATATTTCAGAGAGTTTTCAACCTGAATAATCTATTATAAAAGGTTTGAATATTATTAGTATTAAAAAAAACACAGTTATTATTTCAACAATATGCGGCAATTTTAATTTAAATCCCACTCTTGGTGCTTTTATTTTATGAAATTAAATGTTGTATCTGAATATTCTGCAATTAAACAACTTAACGTATTAAAGCATTTTATAAGTCACTACATAATATTTTATTGAAATTACCAGAGATGTTTCATTACGTCTGTGAATTACGGTCTATGGTAGACAGCCTTTGTGTTTTCATCCATCGCTTAGCGTGACGTCATCAAACTTAGGATCGAGCTCTATACAGAGTAGAGAGTCTCTTAGTTTCGCGGCGGTAGCCGTATAAGTGAACTGTAAAGAATGTGATCGATTGTAGCCGTGCTTTGACAATTGATGAAAAAAAAAAAAAAGTGAAAAAAAAAAAATCATCACCATTGATTTCTTAGAAAATATATTTGGTTTATGGAGTGGAGATAAACCGATTACTATTTATTTCCTGTTAAATGTGCCAAACATTTTACGTTATTAAGCATCCAACTCCTTTGGCAACGAATGGTACAATTTTCCAATTCATTCCCACGTTTCACTTTGAGGATGCGTTCATGAGAATCTCTAAAAATAGTTACAGATTTTCATTGACTAATAATTTTAAAAGAATATAAAAGATTATTTCTATCGAAAATACTGGTAAAAGTTGTTTTAAAAAAAATCCGAATTTTTTAAGAGCGCTTTTGAAACTTTTAATTCAGAGTGCTGTCAGCCATTTGAAGAAACATCTTATATTATTTCAGGAAGGAGCTTTTTTATGACCATTCTTTTTCTCCCAATGTATAAAGCCAAAATTGATAAATGATATGCCAAATTAAAACAACGCCGATGTCCGATTCTGATAAATATATTTAGAAGTGCAGATTGTATTATTTGTTTGAAAATCGAAGTTTAAACCATCACCAGAAATAATAAAGAACACCGGTTTAACAACAAGTATTACTATAATCGATGATGTTTTAAATGCATTACTGGCTTTCGTATTTATGCCCCAAGTTTCCAGATCTAACGATTTTTAGCCAATTTGGAATATTTCGACGTCGTCTGGTTATAGGAATTAGGTTACGTTCCTCACGAATGTATCCTTCTCGTGATTTTTTTGGTACTTTTGAACTTTTCAAGTGATTTTCTAGCTATTTATTAGTGCTTTTTTTTTTTTTTATTATTATATTTTGCTTTTGGTTAAAGAAGACTGACTCAGACAATGTTCACCAACATAAAGAAAAAATACTACAAATACCCCCCCTTCCTCATGCTTTGACCATAGATTAAAGACACTTATAGATATGACACTCTGATTGGATTACCATTAAGGATTTTCTATATTGAAAGCGCCATAGAAACCAGCGCCCCCAGTAGTTTCGGTTGGAACTACATTTGACGGCAACGCAACGCATGGTCGCTGATTGGCTGATTCGTTGCCATGGCAAAGCCAAAGATACTATAATAACCCTTTGGCAAAGCGCATTGCTTGGATTGATGTTAAAGCTTCTTGTTTTTAGACTCCGAATGGAGACTTAACACACCCTCTTATGTTTCGTAACTTTAAATTTTATTCAACCAGCAGATTGGAGTTTTTTTTTATTAATTATAAAGTTAAAGTTGCAGTCGAATTTATTTGCTAAATTAATTTTATTTAAGGCTCAAATAAAATTAGTTTTTTTTTTAAATTCTTATTAGGTTGTGTTAAAGCTTTGTAATAAGAAATTAGCAGCAGAAAATATCACCAAGTACCTTTTTATTAATTTTGAACGAACTTTTTCAATGGATGAATTACTGAAACATTGCATTTTGAAAATATATCAATATATTTTTACAAAACTGTATTGACGTAAGAAATTTTTTTATACATTATTATTATTATTATTTTTTTTTACAAATAAGTTCTTGCTTGCTTTTAACTACAGGTAAAGTTTATATTTCAAATACAATTTTACAAATAAAGTTTAAATGCTTCATTAAATACTAAAAATAATGATAATAAAATTAAAAATATAATATTACCAACAATATTAATAAAATAACGACAACTTTAATATAAAAACAACAACAAGAAGAATATAAAACACAATAATAATAATAATAAAGGAAGACACACACAGCAATCTCAATAAATTATTACCAAGAAATAATTCGTTGTTATTTTTTCATAAAATGAAATGAAATCTCAATTAGATATGCAAATAACGTAAGTGCATGAGAATTTTAACTCGTAATTAGCTTTTAATATAAATTGAATCAAAATATTAAATCTTCCAATTAAAATCAAACGATAATCTAACAAATAAAATTAAATCTTCGCTATGTCGTTAGAATAACAAAAATAGAATTTTTTACAATTCTATTTTTTGTTAACATTTATTTCGCCATGAAAGCATTTTTAAATATTTTAAATATTTTTAAAAATCATAAATTTTATTTTTTATTATTTAAAAAACAAAAAAATGTGATACAAAATGTAAAAGCATCCAAGATTCCAATCAACCAATCAATCTTTGAAGATATATTAGTTCGTTTAGTAACTACTGGGGGCAGAATCGGTCAGAATGAGTTGACAGTCTAGAGAATACTTAGTCTATGGCTTTGACAGCGGAAAAAGTGTTCGTTTATAATTATAGCCCTTTAAAAACCAATTATTATTATAATTTTTTTAGATTTTCTTAAATTTAAGATTTTTACGTTTTCTGAGTTGGCAGCCCGAAAGTTTCTGTGTTACAAGAAATGTAAAGTTAGCTCTAAAGCTGATTACAAAATGTTTAAAAATTGGAAATAATTCCTCTCTACATTTTTTAAAATAGTGGTTGTAACTACAACAGATTGAATGATTTCAAAGAAGTTTCTATTGATCATATCTAAAAAATCCATATTAATATAAAAAAAGCACAAGTTGGTTGGGCTTCTTACAAGCCTCTTTAAATGAGCAAATAGATTTCAATGAAAATCATAGACTTTGCTAAAAATTATTTTTATTATATGTTAAAAATGTATCAATTATGTTAAATTTGAATTAATTACAGGTGACCTCTAAAATTAAATAATTACATTTTTTTATCCACCACTTTTTTAAAAATAAATTTTAAATATAAATTTTGAAATCCGTTTAGCTCGTTCTAGCAAAGATACCACCCTTCGGATTAAAGATGGCAAGCTCCCATAGAGATAATGTAAAATAGTTGAGAGCACATGACATCATTGCCGGGTTTCTACATTGGCAAGCTTATAGCTCTTTTTGGTTTCACTTGGCGATTACATTTTATGGTTTCCCAGAAATCTTTTATCCAAAAAAAAGAACAAATCTGCCTAGCTCATTAAACTTTAACTTAAAAAATTTACACACCCAACCAAATTTATGTTAATTTATATTTTAAACAAAAATAATTGAATACTTTTTTAAACAATATTAATATTATATGGCACCACTACAGCAACAGTTCCATCCTGTAATGAAATTCGAATCTTAATATTAGATTTGGGTTTTTTACAGCATATTCCAATATTCGTGAACTTTTAGTAAGTTTTCTTAAGAAATATGAACATCAAGAATAAACAAAATTACTAATTACAAAATTATTGAAACACATTCTAGAAGAAAATGATTTCGATAAAGTTTCCATGTATTCTTCGAAGCAGTACATTAGGAAACTAAAAAATATCTAGTTATTGAGTGCAATTTAAAAATGACTTGCAACTACAAAAACCAATATCATTTAGCATGTACTAGTTTAGAAGAATTTACTAACAGTTGACAATAATCATTTAGCTTTATTAATTCATCAAATAAAAAACAACAATGGTAATTGAGATTGGCGTCAAATTTCAAAAAATCATAATAAACACATAATAATTGCGTGCATTTATACAACTAACAAGTGATAAACATTCTTTCAAGCGATGTCAAAGTAAGAAAAAAAGAAAAGTTAATGAAAAAAAAATAATTTATATTTAACATAAAAACTTACCTGCTGAATGAGACGAAATAATAAAAACAAACGATTAAGAACACAAACAAACCATCAAGTTTTATTACACTGCAAAACATGTCCTCCTGTTAAAATTCTCTAACGAAAATTTTATAATCTTCAGAAAATTACCGAAATTTTTTTTGCACAAAAGCGAACAATTTGAACTAACTGGAATAAATAATATGTTACTTTGCAAAGTAGAATCCTCCATTTTTGTTCTGCTATTTAAATCTCCCACGAATTTGTCGAAATCAATCTGATGTTCTTATTTGTTTGTTTAAAAAGCACGATCGCCAAAGTAAGAATAAAGCTCTGCGCATGTCTGGAAATCGGAGCAATTTGGCAAAAGTTTTGTGCTCTCAACTTGGAAAATCCGCGAGATGGCAGCACTTACGTATCGGCGAAGCTTGACTTTTTATAGTTTTAAGTTCTTTGGTTCTAGTACGAGTAGTATAGCATGGAGACGGAATGTAATGATGGAGTGTATGAACTTATTAAAGGGATTCATATCCTTGTTTTTGCTTTCCATAATTAATCCAGTATTAGACTATTTTCTAGATTGTCAATCTGACAAATTTGTTGTCCTGTTCTGTCCTGTTTTTATGTATTTTCTCTTCCCCCCCCCCCCACCTTTTTTTTTTCTATGTTAACCCCGATTATACAATTCAGATAATGCCACTCGGCAACAATCAGATGTAGAGGTATACAGTCGCTTCGCGGCGAAGACCTTCAGTTCAAGTTCAGTCTGGTTAACCTTTGTTCAGCAGTTACACAAGACCAAATGACGTCCCATGTACCTGTGCTAACTGCGATGATAACTATACTGCCAAATGTACTGTCTATCCAAAAAGACCAACAACGGAATCAAACCAGGCAGGGTTGCCTGTGTCTACTAGCAAACAAAATACCTTCTCATCACGTCCTAGAACTACTAGAATCGTTACGAATTAAAATTCTCAATCTACCCTCAATTACTGGACAAACAGAAACTTAACTACCGCCAATGCTCAACTGGCCGGACCAAAACAAGTAACCACCAGCATTCAGGTGAACAACGTTGTTAAAGTCTACTCTCATAGTAGACTATTTGTTTCAATAGTTGTGATCAATTAACATTTTTATGGTTGGTTGGTTGTTTTCAGATTATCTGGCACCGTCAGCAACACGAGGGCTGTAATGCACCGAAACATTCGTCGTTTGACAAGCCAACATACATTTACAAACACCCATGCCTAACACGGGACTCGAACCCGCAACCTCGCGGTTTAGAAGCTAGCACGCTAACCACTATACCGTTTGGTCGGCAACATTTTTATGAGTTTATGACAAGAGAATTGTTGCTACACCCACAATAAGTATAGCCAATAACTACTTAAATTAGTATTATGCTTTTCTCTAAAAATATTTTTCGGACATCCAGCAAAAAAACAACATTAATAGGGTAAAAAAAAAAGTTATAGGGGACCCCCACCCTAGCCGCCACTGCCCCCCCCCCCTTTTTTTTTTTAAGAAGTCAATATTTAGTTTTAGCAAGTGTTTGTCAATGGGTTTAATTGTGAGATCTTTGTGAATTAGTGAATTGCATAAGTATCTCATTGCTCCAACCATTTGGCTGTAGAGCATTAGCGAGCAGGGAGCGGAACCCCTTAGAGTGTACAAAGGAAACACATCTTCATTTTTAAATTTACTATTTCTGGGGTGAAATTACAATTTAGAGAAGACTGTTATATAATATTTTGTCTTAAAAATGAGTGCATTTTTTTTTTTTAAATTTTTTTTTTTAATATCATTAGTTTAAAATTAGCATAACCATTTGGTCTCAAACTGTAATAGAAGAGCACCTTGTTTTTTTATAAGAAGATGGCTTGCTTTTGCATACCTCCTTTTAACTATAAGACTAAAGACAGTATCTGTCTAAAAATTGACCCACATTTTCTCGACATAAATTATGAATTTTTAAGGATACATAATCTTGACGTACGTAAAGATATACAAAAGACAAACATATATACATTATTATTAATAATCAAGTATATTATTGTGTATTTCAATTAATATTTATATTTAGAAAAAACTGCATCTGGTTCTGTTAAAAAAAAAGTTTTTTCAATTCATTAATTACTGAAGATCTTCCTTTGCGTTTTAACTTATATCTTTTTCAAATATCAAGACACAAATTTTTAAAAATTTTGTACGTTAAATTTCTTCAAACCTATTTAATTATCAATGTTATCAAAACCGTATACGTTCTTTAAACTAGGGGTGTAGAACATCGCACAACTTTCAATTACACTATAATACTGACGCGGATTTGTGTCATTTACAGTTTTTATATCTTGATCATTCATTTAGAGGAAATGGTCAGTTTGGTGGTATTTTTTGCGATAATTCTTGTTCGGGAGTTATGCTGATTATATATACACACACACACACATTTTCTCAAGATCACTTTTTTGAAATCAGAATGTTCCAAAACGTAGAGAAATGCAAAAAAAAAAAAAAATTATACCGTATGCTATACTTTCATTACCATATATATATATATATATATATATATATATATATATATATATATATATATATATATATATATATATATATATATATATATATATATATATATATATATATGGGTAATTGAAAGTAAAAAATACTGTTTATTTTTAAATTTAAAAGAGCATTCAGTTCATACAAATGTATATTTTATTGTTTGTTTTAGATATACAAAGACTTGGCCTTGAAACGTTAAAAATGTACAAAACCGATGATAGGCTTCGGTTTCTTATGGTTTTAGTCATTCAAATATGCATAGTCTTGTACCACATTATCAGATGTTGTCCATCCTTCATAATCAGCTCATCTGGACCTGAAAAATTGTTTAGTTATAAGCATTAGTATCAAAACTTATATCACTTGTATTTTTACTAATATATACAATAAACAAATTACTAATATTTTCAATCGATTAAAGTCTTTTTAAATAGCATATAAAGTGTTATCATAATTAACTAATATGGGAAACGACTTTTAATACAATACAAGCGTGTACAATATTTATTTATGGTAATTAAACACTTACTTTAGAAAAAGGGCATTAAACGTACATTAATAATCATTTATAAGCTTAGATTACTATATATAGACGAAAAAATGGTGTACTTTTGCATTTCAATTTTTAGTTTTCTAATTTGAATTGAAAGTTTACAACATTTATCCAGAGTAGACACGTATTAATACCAAATTTATAGTTTTTTACATTCCAAAATAATCTACATACATACTTTACATTATTCAACTAAGTGACGTTATATTTGTCGATAATATGTAATCAGATTTTTTTTTGGCATTGTGTTAATTAGCGAGTTCTGCTAATGAGCTTCGAAACTAGGCACGGCACCATGTTTATTCACTGCCTTGCTATTCATACTCATATTTAGTATTGCGAATCTTGACCAGCGGTCGACAATCTTCTTAGTCGAAGGAACCACACATCAACAGTATAACGATTAAGGTTTCTTTTGCGAGCCAATATATTTCCCCCCGAAGAATCATGTTTTTAGGTGTCGACGTTTCCTCAACAAGACTCTACACATAGTGGTGGCCTGATTAGCCATTATTGTGCATAAAAATAGGTCGTTGAGCGTGCAAACAAAACCAATCTGCACGTAGTCGAAATCAAATCGTGGTAGGTCCACACTTAAGTGGTTGAAGACCCGATCACTGTTCAAGACTGAAAAAGGTGTGGAGTTTGAAGTCAAGTCAGCACTAATCTAGATGTTATCGCCTCCAGCACCTACACATTAACTATTGGTTGGTTGGAGTTTAACGGCGCAAGGGCAACACATGGGCCATACTGCGCTAAGCAGAAGGCCAACATTCCAGTCTATAGCTTGAATCATGACTCACAACTTTTTTTTATGAAATATACCATAGAGAGTTTAGTTAAACATAATAAACTTAAATTAATCCACTTTACTCACACGAACTCGTATCTGTTTTTATAGCAAACAACACTTTGTGTGTCAAACTAGGTCTCGTAGCAAAAGCAACACTTAATATATTGAACTAGAACACGAAGCAGCGCGCTGAGTTTCAGTTGCTGATTATAAAGCACAAGTAATTTGCATATATCAAAAGTGTTTAGTTGCTTTTCAGTATCCTCCAAATCTAAATTATGTTATCTCACATTGGGCTAGATTGAAAGCTTTGAAAGATAATACTTTGGTATTTATAGACACCTATAAGGCAAGAAGTAATTAATTTATTTTATTCTGAATATAAGAACTAAACCTAAGGTAATTTACTTTTCAGAACTTCGAAGACATCGAGGATGGATCTTCACCTGGTAATTCAGGTGAGTAACCACCATTTAACCCAATATCTAATGCGACTAATTTAATTAAGATATTCCATGCCACACAACGTTTCGACAACAGTGGAAAAAGCAGCTTCGAAGTGAGTCCCACAATTGACTTATTTTAATCCGGAAACAAATATTGATGCGTCAATTAGTAAAATTTAGCTGATGAGCGCTATAACAAAATAGTTCAAAAAGCGAATGCAAGTTTACGTACCCCATAGAATATCATTTTGAATTGAAGACTAGAAATGAAAAACGACCTAAGTACAGAAAAGAAAAAAAAAAAAAGAAAAAAAAATCGAAACTCTTTTTTTTTAACGGAATCCTGAAGACCAAACTAAAAAAAATGGAGAATGCCCAAAGTGCGAACTCCAATAACAATAGTTCAAATTCAATCTGGAATTTAGTCATAGCTTGGATACCAAATGCGAGTGTTTTCGGCTCTCCTGAATTTTTTTCTTTTTTGGCCTTAGGCCGTTTTCCATTTCTAGTCCTCAATTGTTTTACAGAATGTAGACAAATGTTTTTAAAAAGGAAAGACCAGTGGGTTAACAAATAAAAAGGATTGCTCACTTTTTGACAAGTTATGACATATTGGGCAATCAGGTCTAGATCAACTTACCCAAAGTCCATTTTTAAAATCTTTGGCCATTTACCCTGACAGACCAGTATATTCCTAATTTACTAGCATTTCTATATATTATATTAGAAATTCAGAATAATGTTCAATGGGATAACTAAACTTGTGGTCGCCTCTGGGACTACAACTTTTCCAAATAGAAATGTTTTGAAAAATGCTTCCATGGGTTTCATCACCGCCTTTTGGTTAGTTGATTTTGAATTCTAGAATTTAATACCTTTAGTTACGGGTTCCATTGTTAATCTGGATGTCCACACATACTGCAACCAAAACTTGCCGTTTTCGGAATCATTCGTGAGGTTCGCAATTTTGTACACGTACATTTTTCCAAAGATTCTTTTCTCCTCGAATCTGGGAAAAACAATAACATTTTCTATTTAAAACATCTCACGAAATCGTTCGTGAAGAATGATGCAAATGCCAAACTGAATAATTTGGTAATGGAAAATATATTGAAGTGCACAGGCAAAATTTACTTGAATTTCGAATCTTCAATTGCAGCTCGCTCCATGACTTCGTAAGCAGTGAAGTTTACTGGAACCTTGAGTGAGATGGTAAGAATGACGTCTTTGCTATCACCAAAATACAAAGAATACTTCACACGCATGTGCAATCCTAATGAATCATGAATTTCCTTCACTGTGTCTAAAAAAGTAAATATTTTTTTTTATATTATACATAGTTTTACTAATTAAAAAGCTGACATGTAACTGCAAATTTTTTTTCAACTTAATACAACTTTATAATAGTTTAATACAAGTTGTATTGGGACATACACTGTCACTTAAAGATTACTTCTACAAACGCTACTATTGCGCTACATTACATATTCAGATTCCAAGCATGTACAATTTGGTGACATTAAATCTTTGAAAGTTGCATCCGTTAAGTTAAACAACATACGATGATATTATATGCATTTTTTTTTATAATTTATTAATTGCATTTTTTTTACCAGTGACGGCCCGTGAACAACAAACCAGCTAGAGACATGGGATAGCCCCCCCCCCCCCCCACACACACACTTTTCACAATCATTCATGAACGCAAAGTCTTTAATTTTCAGGGACGTCGCCAGGAATATTTGCAGGGGGGTGAAAGACTTGATTTTTATCAAAATAATTAATATTTTAGAGATGCTTGGAAAACCTAATGGTATATATTTTTGAAAGCGCAACCCTGTTAAAGAGAAAAAATAAAAAAATAGTAAAAGTATTAAAAAATATATTTTGAACGATTTTTTTACCATCTAACTAGATCTCACGGCATTCAAGAAACAGTGTATAGAACAGAGGAACACGAAGATGAAAAAATACAGAAATATTTTCTTACGAAGTTACTATAGAATCACTCTTCAGTTCGAATTTTAAAACATTTCCAAACGTTATTTGGAACTAAATGATAGCGTGGAAACTCTAGAAGGCCTTCCATTTGACAAATCGCACATATCTGATGTTTTGTCTGGGAAAATTGACTTTATCTGGAGGAACAGAGCCTTTATATACGTTTTTTACATTAGTGTAATGTAGAAGTTAAAAAGTAAATGCCGCTCAAAAAAAATTAAATTCTGAAAGATCACTTCCATAGACTACTGATATTGCAACGCTAATAATTTAGTAAATTATATTTTCCATTTATGTCATTGCTTCGGTTTCTTAGGTTAGGGCTACCCACTAATCTTTAACTACAACTTCTGGATAGCGCATGTTTAGTAATTGACTTGAAGTTGTAGGCTTAACAATCACCATATAAATCCATATTAACTCTCCCCAAACTATACTAAACTCAACCTTAACATCACTTAGACGGTAGATCTTCAACGTGCTCATAGGAAATTCATCCATTTTGGCTGCGGGAAGGCACGCTGTGAAGCTCAGTCCAGCAACCCTGTTACCGGTATAGAAAAGTCTATACCGGTTTGGTGATAGACTGAGAAACAACTGCGAGTTTAGGTACCCCATCGAACATCATTCTGAATTTTTTATAAAAAATGGAGAAAAGTTAGTAGATTACGAGTCCACTGGTCTGCCGTGGCAAAAATGGCCGAAACTGGTCAAAAATCGACTTTTAATAAGTTGAACTAAATCCAATTGCCAAATACGCCATAACTTTCCAAATAATGATCATTCTTTTTTATTTGGTAACCCTCACTCTATAATTTTCAATTAAGAAGGTTGCAGACGATTTGGATGTCTGGCGACGGCTTACTTGCATCTTTCACAAATGAGCCAAATCGGCAATAAACATTACGTCACTGATGACGTATCTAATGTCGCCAATTTGGCTTATTTTTAAAAGAAACAAGTTTTCCAGTCAGAGATCAGAAATCATTTGCGGTTTATCTCATTTAAAATCAAAGTGCAGTGGGTTGCCAGACGAGAAAGTTTGTACTCTTTTTGGCA
Source organism: Linyphia triangularis (assembly GCA_963978545.1). Lineage (NCBI taxonomy): Eukaryota > Metazoa > Arthropoda > Arachnida > Araneae > Linyphiidae > Linyphia > Linyphia triangularis. The sequence continues at coordinate 38,166,461 of OZ021730.1, forward strand.
AGTTATGACATATTTGGCAATCGGATTTTAGTTCAACTCATTCCAAGTCGATTTTTGACCAGTTTCGGCCATTTTTGCCACGACAGACCAGTGGATTCGTAATCTACTAACTTTTCTCCACTTTCTCTACAAAATTCAGAATGATGTTTGATGGGGTACCTAAACTTGCATTTGCCTCTCGGACTATGAGCATTATGCCTTCACCACCAAAATGGATGAATTTCCTATGAGCATGGTGAAGATCTACCGCTAGATGTAAAGTTAAGTTGGAGTTTAGTAAAGACAGAATTTGTTTGTAATCATGGGTAACTTATTAGATAACGTTATGGGCAGAAGTATTAAATTGATTTCATCTGCTTGCAGAGCAAAAAACACTTGTAAGCTATTCAGAAGTAGTAGTTAAGGTTTAGTGGGTGTTTCACTTAATTTTGTATGTAAGGAATGAATGTTTCTTTTATGTTAGGAATTGTTGAAATAATTGTAAATAATTAGCCTTTCGCTTCTCTAAATATATTGTTCATTTGTAACAGCCATACCAAAATTAAAGTGGCTAATGAGTTAGTAAAATTAATGGCAATTACACTTGTTTGGCGATGTTCAATAGCCAATTTTATCGAATTGAGAATTGAGTGTGTAGAATCATAAAAACTCGTTCATTAAAATTAAGTAAGTTGTACAAATCTGCCATTAACATTGAATAATAAGCACACACACACACACACACACACACACACACACACACACACACACACACACACACACACACACACACACACACACACACACACACACACACACACACACACACACACACACACACACACACGAAAAGTCAATAAAAAAAAAAATAAGCAAATTTAGTTTCCATCGAAATTTAACTAAAAATAAATAAACATATTGAAATATTTCTTTTATTAAAAACTTATTGGAAAAAAGTAATAGAAAATTTTCTCACCATCTCCATGTTTTCGAAGACTCTCCGAGCAATTAACTGATGAAATATCCACCAAACTCTTTGCATTTAGTACAGGCAAAGTGAGGTATACAGTAAGAATATCTAAAGAAGGAGAGTCCAAAGCCTTCATCAAGTACTGGATTGCTCCTCTCAAGTTCCAGTCTTTGGTACGTTCCTGGCCACTGGCAATCAGAGCCTAAAAAGAATTTTTATTATTAATATTTCCGCTCTCATAGAAATTCCTTTTAAAGTCATTTTAATAAATAGAAAGATATCCATATCGAAAGTATTATTTTAACTTCTGATAACATCATATATTAAGAAGTTGGTTGTTCTTTATGAGGCAAATCTCCAACCTTTGTGCTTAAGATGGTCTTCCAACATTTCAAGATATTTTAGTAAGCTTTATAGCTTTGGAGACCAACATCGAACTGCTTCCTATCTAAAGGGTTGGAAAAACAATCAAAGACTCAAAAGTGACAGCCCCTTTAGCAGGGCAGCCAACCAAAATCTCTTATTTCCTGAAGTTGAATCCTGCCTTTTGGGGACCCCCCCTAAATCCACTGGAGGATCTTCCAAATGTTTTCTTTCATGAAGAACTATCTTTCAGTAGTAAGAAAGACATGCATCCAGCACTTCTGAAACAATTGGCTTTAGAAACAATTCATAGTTCCCCATTAGGGGCAGTTCGGATATTCACTGATGGAAGTAAACACGATAATGGCAATACAGGCAGTGGAGTAGTAATTGTAGCACCCGATGGCGTTACAAAATTTAACAAGCGAAACCCAAATTTTTGTTCAGTCTTTAGATCTGAATTGATAGCCATCGACGAAGCTCTACATTATATGATTTCCAATAATTTCTCCTGCGATATTTGGATTTTCTCGGACAGTAAGAGCTCCATTCAATTCTTAAGCAAATGGCGAAACATTACCGACAAACTCGGCATGGATATTGTGAACAAACTAAAGATTTTCTCTTCGCATAATGTCATTCATCTGCAGTGGATACCCTCCCATGTAGACCTCTTCTTCAATGACTTGACCGATGAATTGGCTAAGGAGGGCTCTGCTGTAACATCCGAAAATTGTGGTCATCTTACGTTTGGGGAAATTTTCTCAAAGGTCAGAGCCGACAACAACAAGACATGGAGGATTCCACCAACTCTTGACTGGTATGAACAAAAACGTCCTGGGGCTGCCCTGGAGATGAAGGGCGACAGGAAATTACAAACCACCATCACCAGACTCATCACCGGACATACTCGCACACTTGCATATGTTCAGGGACAAAAGGAGTACCATGTGTGCCTCAAGTGTGTCTCTCATCAAGCTTCACCTGATCATCTGCTTTCCTGTTTGAATTTGGAGAAGAGCGATCTCTTTAAAAACCCTGCGCTGGTTCGAGACTTTCTTTGGGCTTACGGTCTCTTGGACATGGTCTAGACTTGTTCTAGATCAAGTGGAATAAGAAACAACAGAAGTTGGTTGTAAATTTATATAGTATAAGAAAACGTTTTAAAATATCCTTACTTGCTATAATAGAGCTAAAGACAAGTTACATATTTTACATTATAGATAAGATGCAACGCCCGTCTTTTCCACGGACTCAATACTTCATTGTTTAAGACAGATACCACAAGAACCAAAATTATACTATACTACTACTGTTTAAGAGGTGGGCGGAAATCCTACAACCGGGATAGCATCGCGAGAAGTCCGTAATTTAAAATGGGATTGCATAATTGGTGATATTATAAGGTAGCTAAATTTTAAAAGCTTCAAATACCAGCGTATATATATAAAAAGCTAAAATAAAATAACTGGTAGTACAATTTAAAATAGTTTAAGCCTCAGTTTGTAGCAGAGTTATTTTAGGCAAAAATAGGTTGTTGGTTGTTTTCAGATTATCTGGCACCGTCAGCAACACGAGGCAAAAATAGTACAAACCTTGCACAAATTCCCATTGAGCTGAAATTTTTCAGAGTGGCTCTATTTGATACCCTGAGCAACCTACACAAAGTCCCCCTATTCTCCCACTTCAGCTTCCTGGTTTATCAGGAACTGAAGCCCTGGAGAAATGCTGGAACAGTTGTTAAGCACAAATGGAGAGTCTTATTGAGCTTAAATAGGTATCAAATGAACGATAAATTAATGTGATAAAATTTAAACTTAAATTGTGTATCAGTCTGTACCTCATAAATTGATAAAAGCTTATCAAAAAACAAAACTATGCCCTTTTCTCTATTTTTTCGATTTTAGCGCTTCATATAAAACTATTAATCTGTTCGTTAGCTTTTTATAGATAGATATCTTAATATAGCTAGTACGACAAATTGTTGCAGATATACGAGCGTTTCAGTGACGCAATGCAAGGCTTTCTCTTTTCATTTAACCATCAAGGGTCTGAAACTATATGAGAATCTTTCTCATTCGGAATTGAAGGGTCATTGCATCAATTTAGCTACACAAGTTGACTCCCCTTTAAAAAAACATGTGCCATCTCCGAAGTATTTCTTGTTAGGACCTGGGTTGCGTTTAACTGAAATGAGGGAAACAAGATTGACTTAGGAACTTTCGTGAACTTTTTTATGCGCTGTTTTAGTCGCTCATTATGATTACTTACTGAAAAGTATAGCGCTTTTCCTTTTTTATTGAGTTTTTTTTTTGCAAAGGCCTTTAGATTACAACCCAGTCATGCTCGCTAGTTCAATGTCTGTTCCCACATTAAGGTTTCCCGGCAATCTGGCTCTTAATTAATATATTTGTATTGATAAGCGATTATGATAAATTAAAGCATCGGCGAGGATCGAGCGTAAATAATCAACTCAAGAGCAGAGCAAGAACATCTGTTAGGTTAATATCTAACATTTCCCTTTTAGGTGTATTTATTTCAGTTGTAATATATAAAATAACTGGATATATAACTGAAATATATAAAATAACTGGATATATAACTGAAATATATAAAATAACACATTGCTAAGTTACAATTTTACTTTACAATCCGAGAACATTGAGGAATGTATGTTTACAAATATGCAGTTTTACATTTTACAATCATTCAAGTATCTTGGTTTGTGACAAATAAGTCTATTCTTATTTACAGAAACACGAGAATTATTATTGACATTATTGATAACATTTTGTTGTGGTCCATTGTTTGCACTTGGTTCAGGTATATGTTCTACAATACCACATTCAAACAAATCATTAAAAATACCAATAGATTTGATAAGATGTTAAGAAGCTTAACTTTCTGAAAGAGGATGCTTCTCTCGCATTTAGCTTCCTGTCACAGCAACAATTGCTGATGCTGAAGCAGTGCTCTAATTTTAATCCAAGCCTCTTAAACAGTATATTATTCAAAAGTATTTACTTGTGTGATTAGAGCTGTAGTGTGAGCATTTCCAAAGCTTCCGTCTTCAAGTTGGGAAGCCTTAAAACGTTGGATGGCATTTTCATATAGAAACGACGCGTTGGAAGCATCAGTCAAGTTTAAACCACGTTTAATTGAGCAGGAAAGAGCCATAACAGCCATTGCTTGAATCTCTGAAATGTAACAGAGGGCCATACGTAAGTCAAAGACTTAGTAAATTAAGTTGAAGAATCGATAAACCAATTGCTAGAGGAAATTCATGAAAGTAGAATACCTAACACGATACAAATTAATATATATATGAACAAAGAACATCAAAATTAAAACAACGAATAAGAAATAAAATTAATTTCTTGACAACGAAAACTAGTTACAAAACAAAAAGAGTATAAATTAACTTTTCTGAAAAAACTTATTCATTGAAATAGTGTACCCATTTCATTGAATAAGTTTTCATTGAATAATTAACTAATTCATTGAATTAGTGTACCTATTTCAATGAAGAAGATTTTTCAAAATTCTTAAGAAAGATTTCAACTTCATAACTATACTGAGTATTTGATACGGTTCCTTTTTTTTTTTTTTTTTTTTTTTTTTTTTTTTTAAAGGAATTAAGATGACTGGTTATAAATTTTGGTGGAAGTAAAAACCTAACACGAATCCAATTGACATCGTGGTGAAATTCTATTCTATTTCAGTTGTATAAATATAAAATAAAGTATAAGGTTGTGGAAATTGTTATGTTGATTTTCGATTTTCCTAGAAGATAGCTGTATACTCGTCAACCTATAATAGCTAGTACCTGGTTGAATCAGACATTGTACTATGATAGGTTGAGTTTATATTTAGGAATTCCACACATTCAAACAAAAGTTCTTAAAAAAATTAGTCATTTAAATATAAAGAAATCCAAAACCCCTTTCGATCAAAACGCTCCACTCTTAGCTGTGACATCACGACATCCTTCAGTTCGGTGACGCAATCCTTCTCTCCGTCTTGTTCTCTGTGGTTATCGTGACGTTTCTGCCAGATAGTTGGTGTGTGTTTGAGGGACAGTTGCCATATCCCCTACCGGTTGGTGAAATTTGCGAGAAACTTGCAAAACTGGTTTCTGTTGCTGCGTTTCAAGCCAAGTTGTTTCAGAGGAAGTGACGTCACATTAGATTCGACCCGAATGTATCGTTTTCCCGCCAAAATCAAACAGGCGACCTCAGGCTGCAAATTTAAAAAAAAAAAAAAAAAAAAAAAAAAAAGTGCAGAGATGCAGAGATGTTTGTACTTATGGCCTTTTCGAAACATTTAGAATTGAATAATATAAAAATAATATAAAAATGCGGGAATTGTCCATTGTAGCAACGTATTGCAATCAAGCTTTCAGGATACACTTAAGGAGCTCTGTAGTCTGTTACTGAACTCTTCGACTTTACATATACATTTTCCGAATTTGTGTAAAGAATACGTTGTCGATCCTTTGAACCCACCTGTTAGAAATAACACGACAGACATTTCAATCCTAATTACCTTTGACGAAATGGTAGTTGGAGTTGTCGCTCAGCACTCGATTCAATTCTTCAACGGTTTTTGCAGGCCACGTTTCATCTGCATTGCAGAGGGCAAGATAGGCAATCGGATGAGTGAAATTACTATTTGCCTCTACTTCAGTTCTCAGTCGATTTACCAAGTTGTTTCCGTAGAAATGATGAGGATTGTGGCAGGTCACCAGCAGCGCGTTAATAATCATGCTCAATTCGTTGTGAGTGATGGATTTCCTGAGAAAAAAAAAATTATTTCAAATTCACACGCAGTCCAAGAATATTTTATGCTGGGTGTAAAGTAAAGGTCGGAAATATCGATTAAAATAAATATCGACACTATATCGTTGCATTAAAAAAATATCGATAAAATATCGATATAATGTTTTTTTTTTTTTATTTTATTTTCAATTTTACCAGAAACAAAGTTTGTCGGGGCAAATTTCTACTTTTCATTATTGCTTTTTTGTAAGGTGGCTACTTTTTCAACTGAAATAGATCTATTACAAAAAAAAAGTTTTATTTTCGATTAATTGGTGCAGTGATTTTAAGAAAAATTTAGATAATTTTCAATAGCTTTTAAGTGTATGGAAAATATTGAATATTTGTGCCGTTTTAACTGTCTCTCAGCCAAGTTCAAACTTTAGTTTTGAAGTTCTTGAAAAGGGAATAAATAAAATCGAAAAAACACACGGAACTACAAAACAATCATCAGAAAACTAAAAATGTTTGAAAGTATCGATATATCGGTAACGTTTATCGATATTTTTTATATCGATATTTTTTTAGAAATGTCGATAAAAATATCGTCGTATCGATATATCGCCGACCTCTAGTGTAAAGTGCAGAACTGTACATGGGAGTCAAGAACACGGTAACAAGCAGGAATCATATGGTTAAATAATCAACGCAGAAGCCCAAGAGGACGCTGAAAGTCGGGAGCAAAGGTGGTCAAATTCTTTAAAATTTTCATTCACGGAAATCGTGTCACATGAATTCCTTTTTCTGTATTATGAGTCACAATCCATAATACATAAAACATACATACACGTGAATTGAGGTCTAGAAATAGAAAACGACCTAAGTCCAAAAAAGAAAAATGTTCAGGAGAGCCGAAAAATGAAAAACATTCTCATTGGTACATAAGACTATGACTAAGTATCAGATTGAATTTGAACTCTTGCTACTGTAGTTCGCACTTAGGGAGCTTTCCAGTTTGTTTAGCTTGGTCTTTAGGACACTTTTCCATAAAACCATAAAAAAAAAAAATAAAAAAAAAAGATTTTCGATTTTTTGGTTTTTAGGTCGTTTTCTATTTCTAGTCCTCAATTGTGGATTGTTATTGTGTTTCTAAACTTCATTCACATTTCTGAGAAAATGCTCAATTTGAATGTGCAAGTCAAACTGTACATCAAAATGTAATCTTATAAATTTTCTGGTGGGTTTAAATAAATAAGAAAATATATAAAAACTAGGTCATACTGATTTAAATCAATTATGTGTACAAAATTAATTAGATTTCAGTACATGAAGATATAAAACAAATTAAAAGCTTTATAACGACAAGCTTTTAAAGGTTTAAAATCTTGCAATATTCCTGTAAGTTTCTTTGAATTTTTTGAGAAAAGCTTAAGTTTTCATTTCTACAATAATTACATAACTTTAACATGAATGTTTATAGAAACAAGATGGTCAATAATCCCACCAATTCACTATACGATAAAAACCTATAAACACAATGTTCATTACTTCCCCCCTCCCCCTTTTCCCCTTAAATTGTTGTAATACAGGTATGGACGCCGACAAGGAGTGGAACAACCCTGGCAGTTGAAAATTAAAAATACAAGAACACTCGTTAATCCGCAGAAAAATGTAATATATATTTCAAATTATTCATTTGAATAGAATACCATTACTATTAAATATTATTTAAGTAGGTAATTCACTCACTATTTTAGAAAAATCAAGGTTTGAACAAAAAGTTTAAGCGATCTACATACCAGTATTCGATATGCCCCCCCCCCCCCTCCCTGCAAATAATCCTGGTCGCTGTCATAAGTAGTACATATTTGACATCTCCCGTCCCAGAATAAGGTATTTATAATTACCACTTGAGTAAATTATTTCAATCCTTTGTTGGGCGTACTACTTTACGTTAATCGCAATACAACATTAAAAAAATAATCAATTTAGCACCTTTCCTGTTCGAACAAAATTACTTTATTCACACACCAAATTGTATATATTTTACTATACAGACTAAAACATTAGCGTTTGAAGTCGAGCCATTTATTCGTTGTGGTTGGAACAGAAGCATTGGCTGGTATAGTCTTAAGAAGAGTTGGTACCCTCTATACCGTTAATGTTAATTTGGCATATTTAATGTACCTCTTTCTCAGAAATTGACATAGAAGCCTACTGAAGATAGCTTTTAATGGTAGTTCTCTTACCTTTTTATAAAATGAATTATTGTGAAAGTCACTCAAATTTGTTACAAATCACTAGTTTTTGTAGCTGAAATAAGCCAAAACAAAAGGTATTTTTAATATATTAACTAAATCTCACTTCAGTATATACAGATACATAAAAGGAATATGCCGTAAAAAATTCAGGAAGATAGTGAAGTTTCTAAGAAAAAGGGTACTTGAATAAGAAAAATATAGTTTTAAGAAAAACGCATTTTAAAGGAAACTTTACTTACACTAATAGTTAGTTACCAGTTTTGTCTTAAAAAATTATCAAAAGTACTTCTAGTTGAGGTATTATTAAAAAAAAAAATTAGGTATCATTTTAAATTGAAGAATTAAAATTTTGATTTATTAAAGGAACCAATAATAAACTCCAAATCTATTGCTTATAAATTTTACAGTACCAACTTGCCTTAATATCGCTTCAAGATATAACACCAAAATATTAATTTTTAAGTCTTAAAGAGTATGTTGTAAAAGTATCTCAATCTGAAATTTATATTCGTGAATCCTATTGAAAAGACCCACACTTAAACGCATATATATATTTAATAAATTGGGCGATAAGCGCAGAGTTTGCAGTAAAATTCTTACCATAAAAGAGTATTTTTTTAAAACAGATATTTTTTTTTCTTCTTTTTTTCATTATTATATTTTAAGCTTAGATATAGCTGAGGTCAAACAATTCAAGATGTATTGTAACTATTTTTCCTCAGAATTGCTTTCCCATGGATAGCACTTTATTCCGTAGAAACAAGATGAATAAAAATTCATCAGTTTAATTACTATAAAAAAATCAGCGCCATCTATGAGTGAAATTTTAATCAAAATACTATTTAATTCTAAAAATCTATCCTAAACAATTCAATCATTTCACTGCAAACTGAAACCACTTTTTAAATTATTGAACTTATGTGGAATATTTATATACTTCAAAGTAACCTATGGCATCTTTGTTTATACCATTTCCGTGTGTCTTTCCTTAATCCTGAATATGGTCTTTTGAATCTTTAACTTCACTTTCGTAAATTAGTTTAAATCTCACCTTAGTAATGCAATTGAAGTTCTGACGTCTGTTTCCTTTGCTATCAACTCCTCCTTTTGATCACTTCCTGTGAACCTGATTGCATTAGCAAGATACATGGCAACAACAGCCCTCGGCGTTTGCTCATTCCAGCCCCAAAACGCAGTCCGCTGATTTTCCATCCAGGCCGTAGCCTTCCTTAAAGAATCATCCACTCCTTCCACAGCTGTGATGCCACTTACTGGGATTTCACGAATAAAGTTCAGGGTTAGTACATAATACAGATTCAGTTATACAGGGCAGCACTCTCTGATTTTCAAATTAAATAACTCAAAAACAAAAATTGATAGAAGAATAAAACAAGAAGTATACTAATATAGTGATACTGAATTTTCAAAACTAGTTACAAATGTTATCCACTGTAGTTATAAAATTCTAGAAATATGTTATAAATTGGTCATCTGCAATCAGTTGTTGCAATCAGTTGTTCACGTTTAAACAGTGGAACCGCTATCTGTTGGCAATATTTGTAACTAATTTGGAAAATTTGGTATCAGAGTTTTACAGCTTTCAAAATAACTCTACTTTTTTGTTTCATTATTCTATCGGTCTTTGTTTTTGAGTTATTTAATTTTAAAGCAGGGAATCCTCTGCTGGATACCCTGTATGAGTGAAAGAAAAAAAAAAAATCTTAAAAAAAGTGAGAGATAAGTGAAATTCCAATTATTCCGTTGACAAACTGACTGTTTTTTTAATGCATGGTGATTCGGAACCTTTTTTTCAGAAAGGAGAATGAAAATTCGTAGGTCCGGTCTTAAGACAATTCTTTTAATAAAAGCATTTCAAGCCGGTATATGGGATTACGGACTGCATCCCAGAATCGAATAAACATATACCCAAAAGATACTTGACAGCGGCATCTGTTTATTCAACAGATGGCGTGGTTGATATCTGTGAGCAACTGTTCCATGTTATTTAAAATAGCTATGGGATATTTTTTATAAATAATCATGTAATGTAAGGTTGTCTGATGAAAAAACAATTTCTTTGTTCTGAAAACATTACTTTCTTCGGAGCATTTCTAGAAAATAGCTTCTTTCTAATCTAAAATATTCTTGAATTATTGATATGTTTTTATTACGAAACAATGACAGATTTTGTTTAGTTAACATCACATAATGTTTCAGTAAACATCTACAGTATTGGTTTTTAATGTAAGTTTCGATTCTGCCACTGAATGCGGTCCTTAAGATTTTAATTACATATCATTGGTCAAAATGCTCATTTCTTGCCAAATGATGTGTTTACAATTTTTTTGACACCATTGATTCGTGTTTTTTTTTTTTTTTTTTTTTAACAGGAACTTGTTTTGTTTTTTTCTGTTGAAGATCTGAAAAGGTTTCGATTTCGACGCAGAAATATATATATATATATATATATATATATATATATATATATATATATATATATATATATATATATATATATATATATATATATATATATATATATATATATATATCAAAGTATTTTGTAATATTTTGGGGCTTAGTTAATCGTAAAGACTAAGATTATTTAGAGAAATATAGACATTGCTCTATTCATTAAAAAAAGAGGTAAAAAATAATTAAATAGTTTAGTTTTAAAATATCTTAGTAAACTTATATTGCCAAAATAACTCATTAGTAAATATCAAAATAATACTTATAATATTGGCAAACCTATATTTATCTATGTGACCCATTTGATTAAGAACTAGTAAAAAGCATATATAATTCGCCTAACAAAAATTAAAAGAATTGCAACAATAAAAATGATTTATTTACTCTTACAAAAATATTGCGTCCCGTGTGTCAGTTTTCGAATGTCCCGCGCATCAGTTCATGTTTTTGTTTATAAAATCCACACACAAAAAAACTTTTTGCAATAATTTCGATTTAATGTATGTTACTAATATCTACCCAAACGTTCCTAAATATTTTATAACTTTGGTGTTTAAAGAAAAAACTTTCGTCTTGAACGTAATTTGCTTTTGTTTCCCGGTGTCTCATACGTCAGTGGATTATAAATGTATATTTGACTTAAGTAAAATTTTTACTTTTCCATATAATTTTGCCACCAGCTAAAATTATAGAAACCAAATAAAAAAAAAGAATTGTAATATAACCAGCAATTTCAACACTTGTTCTGAAGAAACAAGAATAAATAAGAGCGAAAAATGTCCAGTGCGTCAGTCAGCGAATCGCCCAATTTGGTCCATCCTCTAAGAAAATTGATGCGTAATTACATAAAAAAAAAAAACACACACAATTAAGATACAATTAGATACATAACCTGTGTCTTTGTTGCAGACGATTAGAAATCAAGGTATTGGAATATTTTAATAACGTGTAATTACTGCCTTATTTTTAAAGCACTAAAAAATATTGGAATTATTGTCAGGGTTTTTCAGTAATTTAAGATTTTTTCTTTAAAAGTTGTAATGAAACTTTACAACTACTACGTTATACTCTTCCCACTTTGCAATGAATTCATGCAAAGCAGTTAATTCACTTACCAATTTTATAGTTCAAAACAAATTCTGACCACCAATAACTCTGAGTATTTCGAGCAAAATGAACTATTTTCACGCTGGAGCTGTAGACATATTGATCCAATGTAACGACGTCTCTTGTAATTGTTTGCTTTTCACCATCTTCAATTCGTATAATTTCAAGGCCATTGTGTGTTGATGACTAAAAAAAGAAAAGAAATGTCGATAATAATTTGAAATAGAAAATGAGATTAATTATGCTGAAAATTTCGAATTAAAGAATTACAAAAATATCGCTCAAATGAAAGTTATCATATTCTGTAAAAGAACACACGTCGAGTGAATACCCTTTTTAAGGTGTACATACAAACTTCAATTTTTAAAAAAATTTTTATCATTTTAAAAATCTATTTTTTGTGTGCTCTTTAAAAGTAGATAGTTAGTAATTATGAAAAAAGTTCAGTTTTAATTAAACTTAAATTAGCTAATTAACATTGAACTCGTTAATTAGCATTTTTTGAACAGTGATTGCTTAAACTTCATTAGATCAAGAAAAAAAATATGGTTGGAAATGGTTCATAGTATAATTATTAGTGTTTTCACTCTCCCATCAATTTTCTATAATATATAGTTCTTTTACTGGAATTTTTTAAATTTTAAAAGTAGAAATAATCACATTTTTTCTTAAAAAAACAAAACACTTTTGTTTTTAAATATCTAGCAATTTCCCCCCCCCCCCCAATTCATTTGACTGAGGGTCGAAACATCTAATAGTTAATGCAGATTTTAATTATGAAATAATTTTTCAAAAGAATTTTATTTAACTTCAGTTATCCCTGTTGAAATGAAGTTTCACGTGTCAAAAAATTTTGTGTACAGAAGATGGGGTTTAAGACTTATTTTCAGAACAAAATATTCCATCAAACTCATAAAATAACTCATTAGCTTTAAGATGATACCATTATCTTGCAATAATTCCATCTAAAGGTTATCTCAAAACAAAAACAAAACAAACTAATATCACTATTTTGCTGATTTTGCTATATTTGGAGTGTGAACATATATACCTTTAAGTGAGGGTTAAAAAACAGTTTATTTTTAAAGAACAGCTTTATAGAGTGCACAATTAGAAACTATATATGTAACTTGTTTTTGTATCGTATCCACGATTGATTGCATGCAAAAACTGGATTCCAGTAATTAATTTTGTCAATTTTATCACCATGTCCTTTACTTCTTAAGTATGAAATTGAATCGAATTATCATTAAGAATGTAGTAGTAATAAAACAAAGGTACGTACAGAATTACCAAATATGAATTTTATTTTTTAAGATCCATAGTCTAGAAATAAACAAAATCAGTGGCGGAGATTGCGAGTAGCAAAAGAAGTGGAAACTTTTTATGGATATTTGCATATAAAATACTTACATTATATTAATGGCCCCTTCATCCTAATTACCGCCATTGTCCAAAATAACATTTCTTAAAATATCCTGAACAATACCACTCATAAATTTGAAAGCCATGTAAAATTTATTACAAAAAAATAATATAAAGCACACTTTTTTTCATATAAATATGAATCAAAGCTAAAGAGCCCATTCCTAGAATATTTTTGTAAAAGTTACTCGCAATTACTGTTTTTCTTTTGAAACGTGGTTCTTTTTTCCATTACCTTTTTTTTTTTTTTTTTTTTTTTTTTTTTTTTTTTTTTTTTTACCCCCTAAATGATCGTTTAAAAAATATTTCAATACAATACAATAAGTTTATATATTTCTTTCAAAAAATAAAAATAATAAATAATATAAATCACACTTTTTTTTATATAAATATGAATCAAAGCTAAAGAGCCCATTCCTAGAATATTTTTGTAAGAGTTACACGCAATTACAAAGACTGTTTTTCTTTTGAAACGTGTTTTTTTTTTTTTTTTTTTTTTTTTTTTTTTTTTTTACCCCTAAATGATTGTTTAAAAAATATTTCAATACAATACAATAAGTTTATACATTTCTTTCCAAATCAACTTTTTATTTTTTTTCTTCTTATAAACCGTATATTAAAGTCGATAAAATTTTAACACAATATCTGTTGGCTTAATGTAGTCAGTATACATACCAAGTCAACCATATTTATTTTAACTTAATGAACTAAATTTTTAGAAATTTTTTAATCGTATAGGTTCAAAATAACAATTGTACAATGTTTGGTTTCGATCGATTAAAAGTACTAAGAATCCATCAAAACATACTCAAAATTTGGAGGTTACGTAAGAAATAAACAAATTATTAAAATTTTAATCACGTAGAATTTTTAATCTGCATAGAAAATTGTGTAAAATCCGAACTAACCTCAAACGATATTTTTAGTTTAAAAACCACACTGCTATCTTCTGGAACTTCTATTAACCAACATCTTTCTTCAATTTGGGCATTTATTCTATCCTTAATAGTACCAAATAAACCATTTTCTACTATGCAACTCTCGTTGTGGGCTAGGGCTGAAAATGTAAAATGAATAAATGATGAATCCAATTTCATTAAATCCATTTTCATGATCGACGTTTCTATATATAATCAAAATATCTCAAAAGTTAAGTATTTTATATTAAAAATTTAAGATTTATAATAAATATAGTTCTTCGTGCCGTGGTTACTACACTCAAAAAAAGTTTGTTTTTCTCTAGAATTTTTTTCCACCAACTCAATGGCAAAGTGTACGTAGTTGGACACTTTATATATGAGAGTTAAGTATGAGAAATACTACATTAGGATAACATTTTGCAATCATTTTTAACTAAGTGTTAGAGCTGTAAATTTCTTTTGAAAAGTATTTAAATATAAATACAATTTTATAAATTAAGCTAGTTTTGTTTTGCATATTTAATGAAATTTTTTTTCGTTCATTACAGTGCTGTTACAATCAATTGTTATTACAATTTATACATTAAACACTGATCTGTTTCATCAAAACCCTTAATTTACCGGATTAAAAATAAAAAACATAGGTAAATAATAAATTTTATATTACTTAAGTAATAAAAAATACTGGTGACAATTAGGTCTAAAAATGATAAACGCATTTACAAAACAAGAAAGTACATTATTTACCATTACCGATTTCGAAGAATATTCTTCAGACATAATAACCTAAAAACCAAACATGTAAAGAGCATATGCTTTCAGAGAAAAAGAAGTGCATTGCTAAAGTATTATTCCAAAAAAACATTACTCCCAATACGTTTATTTAGATCGAAAATTAAAAAAAAAATATTAAAGAATTTCAAATAAAAGGTTCTTACATGCTTGACATCCACCTAAGGTTAAAAATAAAACACATACTAGAATTTTTATGTTTTCCATTTGTGTCATCTCTTATTTCATCTGCAATTACGAATGCCTTCTACCAAATTATATAGTGCACTGATAACCGTATAAATACTTATGTTTAACCTTGGAAAGTTTAAATTAACCCCTCGAACATTTGAAGATATCTTTATTCTCACTGATTATAATATCAACTCTTCTTTCCCAAGTCTCTCCTTTACCATCTTTTATATTTGTTTCTTTCTGATAAGATTTAGCGATGTCAACTTGAGAAGTGCTTATAATCTGCCTTTTGTTTGAGGATTTTTGGAGTGGTATTGTATTCTTATCTGCTTCAGATCTGAGGAAGTTCCCGATTGGTCGAATTTAACTAGGAGAATGTTTCTAATATGAGTTGAAATAAACGATATTTTGAGTATCAATTGTGTATGTATACAAATGGGATGGTTTCAAGCAAAAAGAAATCATATCCACAGTATTTAATTTTAAGTGCATGGAGAGTTACTTTTTTTTTTTTTTAAGGAGGGTGATACTACAGATCTCTATTATATAGAGAAGTAGTTCTCAACCATTGATACAGATAAACAACTGGATAGACTGCTTAACGCTGGGGAAATGGAGTCGTTGCCAGATCATTGGGTGGCCAAAAAATACGGATTGCCTTTATTTAAAAAAAAATTGGGTTGTACTCATCAGAACTGGCAATAGGTGCCCTTAATATGCAGAGAGAGAGAGAGAGAGAGAGAGAGAGAGAGAGAGAGAGAGAGAGAGAGAGAGAGAGAGAGAGAGAGAGAGAGATGTTACCAGACCTCAAGTGCGAAGCTTTGATTTCTGAAGTTCAAAACATCCTATTGTTTGTGGAATAACAAATATAATGATTTTGAAAATAGTGTTTTGGGCTTACATTAATTCAAAAAGGTTTTATTTGGAAATATAATTTGAAAAGTTATTTTATTATTTTTTCTAAAACTTAAGTTTATGTATATATACATAAACTTAGTTTATGTATATATAAACTTAAGTTTATGTTTATGTATATAACTTAAGTTATAATTTCATAGAAAATACTCCCTTCGCTCTATTGGTAGCCAGTGTCATCCACACTTTATCGCTCATGTCGCTCTGCCGTAAGTTACTCACCGCTTACTGCTTGTACAGGCCTCATGTACGATACGAGCGGTGAGTAACTTCCGGCAGAGTGACATGAGCGATAGATTGTGGATGACACTGGCTACCAATAGAGCGAAGGAAGTAATTTCTATGAAATTCTGTCACGACGTCATCCAGTGAACTAGCTAAGTACCTCATTTTGAAAGATTATCACCTACAAGAGGAAGTATCTGAAACCAAGATGGTTTTATGGTGGCGAGAGCATTGCAAAACATTATTTCCAAATAAAACTTTTACGAAATAGTGAAAAACCAAAACACTATTTTCAAAATCATTACATTTGTCCTTCCAAAACTATAGTCTGTTTTGAAGTTTTGAAATCAAAGCTTCGATTTTGAGATCTGGTAATTTTCTCTTATCACAACCATTAATAAACGCAAATTATTACTACACAAATAGAAGTTTTCTATCTATTTGTACAAAATAATAACATTTCTAAAATAAAAACAATTAATCAAATAATTTTTATAGTTTTGATTAAAAGAGCATTCTCTTTCACTTTTTCTTCGCTTTGACGTCACACTACGTCATAATTCTATTTTGTTTTGTGCGATCTTGGAAACTACAGTGAATTTATTCGCATTGCTATAGCACATTTAGCTCCTTTTTTTAATCTTGTATTCTTTAAATCTATTTAAAATTATATCCTTATTCAGAGTACAAACATTGCCTCGTCCTGAAATGTAGGAATACCTCAGTCACGAACACTTCTAAATTATTTATCAGTGTTCTTAAATATACAGACATCCGCAACAAGTGGTGTAAAGTCATTAAACGGGACGATATTTCTGCAAAAAGTACCCGATGGGTTTGTGAAAATAATTTTTATCTGAGTATTTTACATCTATTGCTTTTATTTTTACATAATGATTTAATTATTTTGGAATTCGATCATTTATAGTAGGTCCAAAGCCAGACTGGATTGAAACAGGCCATGACAATTTTCAAAAGTCTATGTGTGAAGGAAACAAGTTGTTAGTTCCATTTTCTCCCACTGAACAAGGGTAGCGCTGCAATCCAACCAAATTTGAAACTGCAATATAGTGAAATTAACACACTTGCCTTAACTCAATCGGGCTGAAATTTGGCAGGTAGATTTGATGTCGATGACAATGCATTCTATCAAATTTTGAGGGCATTCTATCAAATTTCACTGTCACTAAAAGGTCGCTTTTACTTACGCTTGTATCTTCAAATAATAAAAAAAAAAAACTTGCCGTCATCCAATCGCCCTGAAATTTAAAAGGTTGACTCGTTGTCGATAAAGTTGCCTTATATCATGTTTCGGGAGGTGTCACTGTCACTAAAAGGTCGCTTTTACACACGCTTCTATCTTCAGTATACTTAAAAACCAACTTGCAGTCATCCGATCGCGCTGAAATTTGACAGTCAGATTCGTTGTCGATAACGTTGCATTATATTATGGTTTTTTTTGGGGGAGGGGAGTGTCACTGTCACTAATATGTCGCTTTTACACACTCTTCTATTTTTAGTAAACTAAAAACAACTTGCAGTCATCCAATCGGGCTGAAAAATGGCAGATAGATTCGATGTCAATAAAGTTGCATTCTAACAAGTTTTGAGAGTATCACTGTCACTAAAAGGTCGCTTTTACACACGCTATTATTTTCAGAAAACTAAAAAACCAACTTTTAGTCATCCAATCGGGCTGAAATTTGACAGGCAGATTCGTTGTCGATAAAGCAGATTCGTTGTCGTAGATCGGGATCCAAGGGGAATTCGTGAAATTTAACATCTGCTCTCTTTCCAGAATATGAAGTACAATGTGGTACGCAACAATTCACCATGTTTGGTTTTAAATGATAATGAAATTAATTAATAAATGTAAATCTATGAGGATAATATCAATTCTATTTGCAAAAAATATTAGAAATTAAAAAAATTAAATCAAAAACTGCGATGAAATTTTTTAGAACGCCAGCTAAAATAAAAATATCCATGGCTGCCAACTCTGAAATCACGAGAATTGAAAACTTTTTAATTTAATTTTTATAATTTCTAATAATTTTTAAAAATATGACAAAGAATTCCAAACTCTGTTTCCATAAAGAGTTATGAAAATAAAATTCAAAAATAGGCCTTATTTTAAATAAACAACTTAATTCTAAAAATAGATATCAAAGTCTCATATTTGATGCGTAATAATTAACAAAAAGCAAAGAATTTTAAAATAAATGATAGTGTAGTGTGGCTTCTGACATCATATTTCTATGAAATATGAATAATAAATTGTCGCGAGTGAACGGTGTATAAATTTATTTCATTCGTTAATATTATCGTTTGGCAATTTTCGCCGTGTTCTTTTTGTATTTTAAAAATAAAGTAATTTTGTCCTCTTAGTAACGTATTGGTTTTCGTATTTGACCAAGCAAAGAAAACACATGCTACTGTTTTGGTTGGAATGTAGCGCCACTAGTCCACTGCGGCTGTTTCCACTTTTTACTATTAGTTGTCACGGCCTGGTTTAATCCAGTTCGGCCTTGGTAGGTCATGATGTACAGTGACTCGCAAAAGTTTTCGTACAGTTTAAAGAAAAAGTCATGTAACCTGAAATTGAATTCGAATATTAATTCTTATATTTTTTTTTATCGAATCTTTATTTAATTCTGAATCAAACCTAATACTTTTAGAGAAAAAAAAAAGAAGAAAAAAAAAAAAAAACTCTCTTTTAATTTGCACATAGTTCACAGCATAGCCTCCATATGTTTCCCTCGCAGATCGGTTAAAAAATGTAAATAAATATTAAGGTTGGTTGTTTTCAGATTATCTGGCGCCGTCAGCAACACGAGGGCTATAATGCGCCGAAACATTCGTCATTCGACAAGCCAACATACAGTTACAAACACCCATGCCTTATACTGGACTCGAACTCGCAACCTCGCGGTCTAGAAGCTAGCACGCTAACTACAATACCGTTTGATCGACAGTAAATATTAAGGATTTTAAATCCAAACCGGTATAATTATTTTTGTTAGTTAAAACTTTTACAGGCTTTATTTGAAAATTGCGAGCAAATTTAGAAAAACAATCCGTTTTGGTATTATTATTATTCTGGATAAAAATTAATAGCGCATTGACTACGCAATGGCATATTCACATAGCCAGAAAATAAAACAAAATTCATTAGGTTGCCTATGCTTGTGATCTTGAGTATATGTAATTTGTTAAAAACGAATGCCAATTAAAAATGCATCTACAGGCATAGAGCAGGGCATAAAAGAAATATGAGAAAAAACTTTTAACTAGAAACTTTTTAAGCCTTTCAAGATAATAAGAGTTCGTTCTTGCGGAGTATGTGCGAACATCGCCCGACTGTTCTTACTGAACTAAAATTATTTTTAAAAAAAGCAGGTCAAAGAAAATTGGATCAGCGTTTTAATTGAATAGGAATATACAAACAAAATGAAATGAAATGTATAATATTGTCTTTTATTCTGCTTTGACAATTTGAAAGAATTTGTTAAAACGATCCATATTATATTCTTGGTAATAAATGTCGCCAACTTTGTGGATGAGAGATATGCAAGTTGTTCAAAGAAGTAAGAGTGCTCTTGAAAATGGGAAACTATTATTTCTAGCGGAATATAAATTAATATGAACTGAAAAAAAATGCTATATTGAAAATAATGGCAAACTTTTTTTTACGCTATTGGATTTTCATGGCAGTTGTTTACAAAGCACACCAAGTTACAGACATTTCATTTATTAGTAAAAAAGGTGGAAGCTTCTACTATTTGAATCCATCAATTTTGAAAATTTGATTTTAAAAATACTTCTGGGTACAACTGTAGTATAGAAAACTAGTGTTTTTATAACTTTCTTAGGAGTGAAGAGTTGTTAAAAAACAGACTTAAAGTTTTCGAAATAGCACCATAAAATTTATGAACAAGGAAAAAGTCATTTGTTTCTTGTACAAGAATCAAATGAACTTGTATAAGAATGACTTGTACAAGGACGGAATGAAAACTCTTGAGCATGAATTTTTATTGAATATAGAGTTTGTGGTTAAATACGATTCGTTTCGAATAGTTCGTAAAATATGTAAAATTTTGAGCTCCGAAAATATTGGCGAGCTGTCACTGCAATGTTCTACAGTTTAACTGGATAGAATGATAATTGAAAATAAAAACTTAAAATAAAAATAAATCATATTCAATCAAGTTAAAGACAAATGAAAAACTATTTTTAAAATGGGTAAATACCTTTCAGATTTTACACCCCGAATAT
Organism: Linyphia triangularis; assembly: GCA_963978545.1. Classification (NCBI taxonomy): domain Eukaryota; kingdom Metazoa; phylum Arthropoda; class Arachnida; order Araneae; family Linyphiidae; genus Linyphia; species Linyphia triangularis. The sequence goes on from OZ021730.1 coordinate 38,187,096, forward strand.
CATGAAATTCGTAGGTCATCGTAGGTAAACAAACGAAGGACACAATTTTCCATCGGATTATGACGTCAAATCTAACCAGCCAATGATGGAACGTTTTGCGGTTCCGCCCTAATAGCACACATCCTCCCAGGGAGGTCACTGGGAAGTCATTCATACTCCCGGGGATGACTGGGGACTTCCTAGTGACCTCCCTGGGAGGATGCGTGCTATTAGGGCGTCACGATTCCACTGTTTTTACTATTTTTCTTCTTTCAATATTTAATTAAATAAATTTTTAATCGCAATATAACTTACAAATTCGGAATCAGCTTTGCTTTCTTTAATAAAATGTATTGCTTTCGACCATTTTTAAAAAATACGCAACTTCTCCTTTGCATGGAGCTTTTATTCCAAGAGCTAACTGCTGTAAACTGTCAACAATATAAAGTTGAAAGTTTTCCGTAATACACCAGCTATTTGAGTTTCATTTCTTATCAATTCAGTTTAAAGAGATTTTTTAAACGTTCGATTGAGCACTCGCGCGCTTTAAATGCTCGTGTGATAGTAGTCAATCCACCATATCCAGCACTATGCCAAACGCCCATTTTAATTCAGACAATAAAACATGGTCAACAAAACGTCATTTTTTTTATTTTTTTTTTGTAAGTAAAAATTATCACATAACTAAGAGAAAAGCACATACCAAGATAACTGAAAGTTACGACCTTTATTTTTTTTTTTATGAATGAACTTTTTTTTATGTCGGTCTATCTTCTTTAAGTTGTTGGCATTTACTAACTTCTTTCTATCTTCTAAAAGAAGTTTCTCTCAAGACGCACACTTAAACCTAATGAACTTCTTGTTTCAAATAGATTAACTTAAGAAATTACAAGACAACATGCGTGTAAACATCACTAAAACTATTTCCGTTTTGGAGGGATTCTTAAAAGTGTATCTGTCGCCCGCACTCGCTGATTTACGCCGCCAATCAGTTCCTCAAATTTCCAAATACAGCCGAAATTGTAAAATTCATCTCAGGCTGAACCGCGCCATAAAGCCTTATTCAAAATGTGGAGAGAAAAGTTCATACCCATACACACATCCTCCCAAGGAAGTCCCCATTCCTTCCCGGAACACCGAAAATCTGGTACCCGTCTAACGGAAGATTACATAGACTTTGTCATATTTAAATACTTCATTTGTTAACAGTTCAGTCGCTTAATACTTGTGACAGTCCTAATATGTGACATTTTAAGTCTAAACTTTTTTTTTTTTTTTTTTTTTTTTTTTTTTAATATTACTCATAGAAGATTTCATTGTTTTCTTTTATAGTAAGAAATGATAAATGTAATCACTGAAAAAGTAAGAAGTACATATGTAAACAAGCAATTTATTTTGCCTTTTTAATTTGTTTCTTTCATTCTCAACTTGTCCAATTAAAATCTTTTGTGACTACATTATATACTTTTTATTCCTTTATATATAATTTATTTGTTCAATTTAAAATTTGAGGTATGTTTTAAGTAAAATAAAATTGAAAGCATTCCAGACCAAATTTGGCCAAGTTTTATTCATACTCTGTTATTAGTGTTTATAAGTTGATTGGGAACCCAGAAAATCAGATAAATTCTATTTCAATTTGATTTTTTTTTTTACTACTCTTGGATATATAATTTAAATAAAATAAGAAATTACTCAGAACCCTATTATGTACCTAACTTTTTACTGAAGTGGGGGTCTACACACCAATAACGGATCTCCACAACGCGGGGCAACGCAGATAGTAGGTAATAAGAGTACAAAAGACTCTAAGAAAAATTTTTAATCTAAAAAGCTTGTTTTGTCTAACAATTAAAAGAGCATTAATCTTAATCTGTTTTGGCAGCGTTTCTGTTAAATTATTTTAATGAAAAACAGACACATTACATTTTCGACTTCAAACTGCGTATTTTTTAATACTTCAAAAGTTATTCCCATCAGAATTCATCGTGTCTGTTTAACACCTTTTACACACCCTTATACTCAGAAGTAGCAGCGAAAGATCTGCAGCTTTAATTACGAAGTTTAGAATGTTATTTTAACGTTTCAAACTTTTTATTACTTTTTTTTTATTTTTTATTCTTCGGAATTGTTGCCACTTGGCGCGAAAATTTTCATAAAGAGAGCGACAAACAAAAATATTATGATTCGTCACGCAGTCGCTCCACACAAAAATATAGAAAAAAGCAAAAGGAAATTTAATTAATGCATCGATCCCCCCCTCACCCCTTAAAACACTAAACCATAATTAAATTAAGGAGGAAATTTTGGCGGAAACACTTAGTGCTTGTGAAAGTAATAACATCGCTGTGAAAATTTAATCAAAGAACCTGGGACCGAAGCTAAAAAAATGGACGCCAAAGTAAACCTCGAACCCATACGTAATAAGAGAATGGAACGTGTCGTTGACGTGTGAGTTACACAGCTTGGAGGAAAGCACGTCGCAAATTAGACGCCATCTAGCGTAAATCGGACCCACTATCGCTTCACTGATAGAATTTCGATAAACGCTGTGCCGTTTTTTAATTCTTTTATATTTCTTTCTTCTTTTAGAAATAAAAAGGTGTCATTTTGCCCAACGTGTGAGGGTATTATTAAAAGATTTATTTCATCCCGGTTTCTAGTTGCGTGTGTGTATCCTCGGAGAACTTTTCACAAGTTGGCGTGGAATTCATTTAGCGTGTGTATTAAAGCGGCTAAAATGGTATTGGGTGCATTTTTAATTTAGAAATCTTGCAAAATGGGGGAAAACTTACTGACGTCTAATGCAGGTACATATATGTGTTTGTCATGTTCTTTAGTTTTTATTCGGTCACCTAACAAAGTTTTTTTTTTTTTTTTGCAGCTAAACTAATTTTGTTGCGAAAATTGTTTTTGCGGATGTTACGCCATTGGAAAAGTGACGTTTAACAGGAAAATGTTTTTAATAACTGGATACTTGTCAAGGTATTTGCATTAGGACAAAAACATGCAAGGCGATTTCTTCTAAGTTTGTTTCCTTTCATTGATTTTTTTTGTGGTACGAGTGAAATTTAATTTTTCTACATCCAATTCAAAAAATGTGTTTTTCTTTGAAAACTATGACGTTTAGTATGTAATTGAAAAAGATGTAATTTCTCAACTCGTCAACTTTACTTTTTATACGTTAATTAAGTTGCCGACATTTAAAGGAAATTTAAAAGGGTACATTTTATAATTGGATGCCAAAATAATTTTTCTGAAATTTTGAAGGATGGTTAAATAATATAATTAGCGTATAATGTAGCTAATTTATGGTTCATACAAAAATTCAATGGGCTTATTAAGAAAGTGTGATAATTATTTTTACATCTTTCTTGAAGAGATACAATTTTTCGAAACAAAGTTTTCCTATCACACACTAAAAAAAAAAAAAAAAAAAAAAAGATCGCCGAAAGAGTTACTTTTAAGTGGTTGTCATTATCTACACATGTCATTTTTAAAATCCGCTACATTGTATATTGTGATGCAGTGGGCGAAAAAAAAAAAATAATTTAAAAGTTGGTTATATTTTCAGTTACAAAAAAATATAGGATAAAAGTTTTTTACACCCATGAATCTTGTTTACAATTCGATCAATGTGAATGTAATGGAAGTATAAGAAATAAATGGGGGGGGGGGGGGCTTCTTATCAGGAAAACTATAAAGTTTGGATTTTTAATTAAGTATTCATAATTAAAAAACTGTTTAAAGCAAAAGTTTCAATTATGTAAGGCCATTACCATTATGTCGTTTGCAACAAAAATAATATAATGGATTAATTTATTTCTCTGAAAGATTCCTTGAAAATTTACGAAATTTAGTATTCCGACGTTTTTGTAAGATGCTATGGACAATTCCCACATTTTTTATTCAATTCTAAATGTTTCAAAATGGCCATAAACACAAAAATTTCTGCTCACTGCGTCTTTTCTTTTTTTTAATTCGCAAATTAAATTCGCTTGTTAGATTTGATGGGAAAAACGACATAATCGGTTTCCAAGCTAATGTGACGTCACTTGATCTAAAACAACTTTGCTTGAAACCCAGCAGTGGAAACCAGTTTTGCAAGTTTCTCGTAAATCGTGCAAACCAGTATGAGATATGGCAATTGTCTACCAAACAAACGCCAACTATTTGGCAGAAACCTCACGTTAACCATAGAGACGGAGGGATGTTTCGACGTCACAGCTATAACGAATCGTTTTGATTGGACTGCGATCGGACGAGGTTTTCGGACATTTTCTTTTTTTAATTTTTAAATAACAAATTTTTTAAAGTACTTTCGTTTGAATATTTGGAATCAGAAAGATTTTCTTCATACATATAACCTAATTTCACTCGTTTTTAAAAAATGCGAGAATTTTTTATTCTAATATGGAATAACAATAACAAGCTTGACGTTGAACTTCTTAAAGTATAATCCAGTTTTAATATGTTTATGACCGCTTATGACTAAAGCAATATATAAATTTTAAAAACCCTTCCACGACTTATAGCTATACTTTTCGTTTTCTTTCTCCTAATAGAGAATATTTGTAAAAAATTTCAGCATGCAGAAGATATAAGTTATTAAAAAAGAGTTAGTGAAACCTTACTATTTTTGTATATATATTGGATTAAAGTTGATTTATCAAAATTGGATTTTACGAAATATGTTCATGATACCATAAATTTAATTGCATAATCAAACAACTCTTTTAAGTCTTTTTAATTCAACTCGTTTAACAATTTATTTTTAACACTAATCCCTTCACGTTTTTAAACTTTCAAAGCGAAATTTCTTATATGTTACCAGCAATGTTTGAAGGCCGGGATTATAGAATTTTTAAAGCACACTATGGAACAATCATCATTTTTCATATTTGCTATGCATTCCAAACTCCTAATGGCAAATTGAAAGGGTAAGAAATACATATTCTATTAGTTCTGCTTTGAAAGGGCGAAAACACTATTTTTACATTAAGATTATCTATGATTGGAATGATTTGCCAGCAAATGTTGTAAATTCATTGAGCGTAAAGAGTTTTAAGAAACAGTTAAATATGCACTGGGGGATCAGCAATGGGCAATAATTGGGTTACACTGGCTAGTTAACTTATATTTTGTACATTGTATATATTTAATTTAGGTTATTTTGTTACTATATTTTGTTACTTATGTTTGCGTACTGTTGGTTTTTATAAAATTTGTCAGCTTGCATTATGTATTGCATTTTTCCAGTATTATTGTCAAACGCTGTGCCAATTTTGTATATTGTATTGTATTATGTATGTTGTATGTATGTTATAACCCTGTAACTATTGTATATAGTGTGTGTGATCCTGTAACTATTTTATATTGTATGTATGATCCTGTAACTATTGTATGCAAGTTATTTTCTATTTCTATATACGTGAATTCTATTTCTTTATATTTACTCGACCGACCCTGCTGGGCCTTGAACCTGATGTTGGTCTTAAAATTTGTATTGTATTGTATTGGAACGTGGCAAAAAACGTGACCCCATGCTGCAACAAGTAGGTTAATTTTAGTTTTTTATTTTATTAAAAAATTTGTTTTCTTTAATAAGAAAGACATAATTGTTTTGCACACCTTCCATTTCTCTAAATACATCTATTAGTTTCAAATGTCACGTGGCAAAAACTTGACCCATGCTGCAACAAGTAGGTTAATTTTAATTTATTATTTAATTAAAAGAATTTGTTTTCTTTGATAAGAAAAACGTAATTGTTTCGAGCACGTTCCATTTTTCTTCATAAATTTTGAATAAAAGTGTTTTAATGACATTCTTACAGAATTTTTTTCAAAACAACATTTGCATTTTTGAAAAATGCGGGATTTTTAAATAATAACCTAGTAATTACCTTTTTTTATACCTTGCTTAACTAGTATTTACTATTCTATTGAATGCCTAGGTATTCTCTACAATGTCTAATGAAAGCATATAATTTTTTTCTCATATTTTATACTTTGCCTAAAAACGCGCTCCATTCTATTAAATGCTTAGAAATGTCTATAGAACTCCAGCGTTTCATACATTGCAGGTAACGTATACAACGTTATCAAATTAACATTTGCCTTTATTACTTTCATTAAAAATCTAATTCATTTTCTTCAATAGTTATTTGTATCTTAACTTTTTCGCAGATAAATATTTTCAAATAGACATATCTACCACGACGCCGATTGGTTAATTAACCTGTGATCTGTGGAATGATTTTTGGATTTGATATTATTATATTTGTTTGATATTAGATCTATTTTTTCGACTAACATTGAAAATGTTAACGTAATGCCAAGAGTTTTATAACGAAATTTTCGAAATTCATATCTTTTTATTTGTAATGACCCAGATTGCACATCTGTATTCGCGAATAAAAAAAATAAAAAAATAAAAAATTATATATATATATATATGGAAACCATCACAAAACATATTTTTTACCACTTCTTCCATTCTTATATTTTTAATTTTTTCTATCTTTTTTATTTATTATATATTTAATTTTAAGGTTTTGAGAGGAGTTGGTACCCTCTATACTAGTATTGTTTATGTGGAATATTTCATGTATCTTTTTCTCAGAAAGTATTTGACATAGAAGCCTAATTTTTTTTAGTGCATTTAGTAGACACTTGTTAATCTACTGAAGCTAGCTTTTAAATGTGATTAATTTTTTTTTTTTAAATGAATTTTCATGATAGTCACTCAAATTTGTTAAAAATCACAAGTTTTTTTTGTCGAAAAAAGTTAAAAACAAAAAAATATTTTATGTAGTTTTGAGAAAAACGCATTTTAAAGAAAACTTTACATACATTAATAGTTACCAATTTTTTTCTTAAAAAATAAGTAAATATACTTCTAATTGAAGTATTACTAGTACTACAAATGAGGTATCCTTTTAAAGGCAAGAATTTAAATTTTGATAAAAAATAATAAACTCAAAATCGGTAATTTAAACAATTTTGGGTACCAACTCCCCTTAAAGCTCAGCATCAACATTTCAAAACTTCAAGTACAGTTTACCCAGCAACTGTGCGAGATTGGTCAAGATCCTTAGCAACGGCCAGTCTGTAGCCCCTGTGTCTAGCGATATTGGCTAGCGTAATTATGCTATTAGGGTCTCTTCACTGTTTCAGAAATTAATTTGCATGAAGAATCGGTACGTTTTTTTTTTTTTTTTTTTTTTTTTTTAATTTAAGAAAATCTCATTTTTAGTAAACTTTACTTCAAATAACTTTCAAAATAAAATAATATTGCTTAACTTACTAACTGAACTTAATAAAATAAAACACTCGCTTCACAGAAATAAAAAAAAAATTCGTTTTATTTGAATTCAATTACTTAAAAATGTGTTTGAGTATAGGCATGCGTGAAAGTACCTTAAACGCATTTACTCCAAACAAAGCAATTCTAGTTTTTCCTTTCCTAAAGTTGATATTTATTAGAACAGAAAACGTTATATAATCAATTTATTTTCCATTAACTTATATTTCAGTATTTACACCCAATTCTATATTTCTTTTCACGTCTTAAGTTTCCTTCCAAGCTACTAAAATGAACATCGTGAGCGGAACACTAATTTTTGTTTAGCCCTACGGAAATGTCAAACTTCTTTGGTGGAAAAGAAAATGATGAATTTATTCAATTTAATTTGGAAGAAAAACTCCAGCTTGTAAATAAATCTTCGAATTTTATTCATATTTTAAATGGAAGTCACTTTATTGGAAAAGGATTTACATGGTGTTGCCACCGGAAAAGTGTTTAAAGGCAAATTCTATCTATAAAAACTAATCTCGGTAAAATATTGTTCCAAAACGGAAAAAACGTCAAAAACTTTTAGGAAGTATGTTCTATCTAGTAATTACTTTTACTTAAAACTGAAAGCAACTTTTCTGCTCTTTTTTATTGTTATTCTTTTTTCCGAAGGAAAATTAAAGTCTTTTCTTTCAAATTTGATTGAAGAACCTCTTGTTGAATTTTCTATGGAATTTCAGAACTTTGTTCTTTTAACAGCAAAATGAGATTGTTCTGAGAATGTTTCAAACTTTTTCGTTCAAATATTAAGAGAAATGTAAAGTAGGTGGCAGCATTTCCACGTTCTTATTACGTTTAAAGTCGCACGCAAAACGGTCATTTTTCATCGAAAGACAGTCGCCATTTTTTTCCTCTCAAGTAAGTTCCAGATGGAATATCTAATCTGGCAACGCATTCTATGGGACTATGCGATATAAAGTTTTTAAATTAAATTTTAGAAATCTATGCAAGGCTCTAAGACTTTTTTTTTAGTCAAGTTTTTTTACCGAGAGTGAAATAGTATTTCAAAAGGATCCAGAGAAACTGTTCTGAAAAAAAAAAAAAAAAAAAAAAAAAAAAAAACTGTCACAAGAGATATCTTTGTTTAACTGAATTCGAAGGAATAATAGCAGATCATAAATCATGGGGAATTATTCACTTATTCATCGAAAATGATTTATTGGTTTATTATTCTTTACAATAATCAATTTCAACGTTAGGTGAGCTGTATTTAATACTGTTTAAAACAGTCATTGAACGATGAAATACTTTGCTATTCAACATGAGATTTTATTTGGGTTAACATTCTTTCTTTTGAATTCATTGCATTTTCCTTTAAAATTGACTTGCAAATAATTTAGGACATTTGTCTTATTACCAATATTGGAAAAAATCATTGAATTGAAATTAATTCAAATTATTTAAATTTTATAAACCTTAATTAAAGACAATAAAAACGAAACATAATCTTGAAATAACCAACTGAAATATTTAGTGGATATTTAATAAGTCAATAAAATACACACATCTCATAAATTTATCATAATTTGCTGTACAACTTTTTGGAAATTTCTGAGATTGAATTCATGTTATTTAATATTTTACATAAATAGTTTTTTATGTTAAGTATTATTGTAGTGCAATTGCTAAGGTTACAAAGTGAAAAAAAAAAAAGATATAACAAAGAATCAACTTTAGAAATAATAAACTTTCGAAATCGCTACTTAACATAAACACTCCTGTTATTACATATAACGATCGTAACAATAGATTAAATTATTTTTTCATTGGTAGTATTATAATGAAATAAGTAAGTGTTACGCTTCACTCAAATCGAATATTTCACGCACTGTGCTTTTCTTATATGGAACAAAATAAATTTCAGTCGCAATTCTTCCCATGTTGTTTTAATAAAACGATGATTGAGTACTGAATCAAATGCATCATTAATAAACCATAAGCTCGGCATTTGAGCAATAATTATCACACAAGTACCCCATCAGTTAATTGGAAAATTCCAAATTCACGAAAGGCTGCTTTCTGCCATTTTTATTCAACTAAACGAAACTCGCATCTCATTGGTTCTTTCCTGCATGACATCACAAGCCTGAAAAGCTGTCTTTGGATGAAAAATGGCCCTTTCGCGTGCAGGCAATCAAATATTAAGGCAAGGTCTAAGACTTGCGAGAACTATTGACTCGACGTTGGTGGTTAGAAGAAAGGATAAACACTTTGAAAGAATTGCTCTAAGTTGTACTGCACGCAATGGCGTTTTACTGGGGGGTTGGGATTGGACGAGAAAGTTTTAGGGAATCATCCAATAAGGCGCTATCTCTGGGTGAATTTTGTTCCGTGTTGGATCCAAGCTGTGTTTCACGGAATATGCAGCAACGTCTTTGTTTTAATTTGCTGGGAGGTAAATTCTGGAAACATGCTATGTGGTGTGTTTCAGATTTAATTTGGGTTTTGTTGAAAATTGTAGTATTTTTCATTTTTCTGAGAAAGTTGAGTTATGAATAAAAATCATTACAAAATGGTTTTTCGTTCAGGAAGGAAAAAATCTTATGATTCCGTTAGCAAGAATTTTTACAATTTAATTTGCAGTTTTGAAGAGTTTTAGAAGGTCACGCGATAATTTGTGAATCAATTTTGGTGAACATTATGTTATATTGAATAGAATTTTTCATTTACATAAAAGCATTTTTAAAAACGCGCTGAAGGAAACTTAATTTAACTAAATCTCGTATAGGTAATTTAAAATAGAAACAAAACGATTTTATCATTTTCATATATGTAAGTTTATTAATTAACCTCACATTTCTTTTTGAAATGGTGATTTGAAACCTAATTTTTGAGTTAAGAGAGAATGAAGTAAACACCTTAAATTTATTACAAAATTTGCGAATTAAATCACAAAACTTAATTGGACGTCTTGATGTTTTCTAAAAAGGAAAAATTAATAAATTCAAGCACGAAGTTCGTCCTTGAACATACTATCAATATAGATTTAATAACTGAAGCTATTTAGATCCAGTGCCTATGAAATTACCATTATAAAATGTGGTCATACATTTGAGGCCTAAAAACATATAAGTTTAAGTTCTTACCAGGTGGATAATGTGTGGCAATTTAAGTATTTATATGGACATTTTTTTAACATTCAGTTTTTGAGAAAGAAGTCACAAATGAATCCAGTAACATTTTATATCTGTGTTATAATTCTTGTTCTTAAAGCGCCATTTGCATTTTTTTTAAAACTATTTTTAGATTAATTATTTTTATACAAAGTGTACCAACACAAGGATTTCAAACCTTGTTCATGGTACAAGGAGAAGTAGAGTACACATAGAATACTCAGAATCACTAAGCAATGCTGGCTCGGATATGCTTTCCAGACGTGATAAATGGTGTTGCACGTACGCGGGATTCCCAAGCGTTCTTGCAGATACACTTCATTTCACACACTGACAAATGCACCGCTGATATGAGGCCTGCATCACAGCTCGTAGACGACAATTTAAACACGTCATTTGAGTTGTATGCAGTGGATATGTTATTTTTGTAGATGTTCATTAAATAATAAATAGCATATTCCTTTCCTTTCTTGTGTTTTCTGCGTACTCTGCAGTAGTAGGTCAATTGACCCGGCATTAATTCCGATTCGTCTCGGTGAGCCCTTCCCCTCCTCAAAGTTTGCAACTCTGGTGTTGAGCCATCCTGTATACAGGTGACCATAAAATAACTTTCCATCTCCGGCGGCATCTGCATCTAAAACAAATGGACAATTTGAAACCATTCTCGTATACAAACTTATTAAAGTATGGGAAGGTGAATTCCGCAGAAGAAAAGATTAGTACCAAAAGTCACCGATAGGGCAGAGTTTGTTGCTATCGGAACCGAAAATCTTTTGATAATTACAATGAATACACGGAAATGAATTATGTAGAATGTCAATAACTGTTTAGAGAGATAAAAAAGAGATAAAAAAAAAAAAAAAAAAAAAAAAAAAAACACCTTACAGTTTTGAATGAATTCACTCAGCCCTTCTTATATTCCTGTTTCATGATATACAGGTTCAAAAAGCCACCTGCATACATAATGTATTTAATGTACCCACACTAGCAAAAATCACACGCAGTGATGTGGCGTCCTTTCCGTTTAAAAATATTGACTGATAAATCTCTCGCTACTAAAATTCTGACGTACTGTGACGTACTAACGGCACTGTATATTAAATAAATAATAAAAGTGTGGCTGTGCTCTTTCATGCATAAAAGTTATTGAATACAAGCAATTTTTTTTTTCTGCAATTGCGGAATAACAATTTGCAGTATTTGCACCTATTTTTCACCACTAACGATGCAGAAAAATAGGACCTGTTCAAGTTAAATTCTCCAAGAAGTATGGTGATTTTATGAAATTGGCCGAAACACCACACCACACGGTCAGCTTTAAGGAATGAAATGGTATTCTTTGGATCACTGTGGATGTTCACATGTCCAGATACGGAAGCTCTGACAATTAATAAATCCATTCAGATAAAAATAACTCTCGTCTTCCCACATTTTCCAAGGAGAATAATTGCTAATCTCAAATTCTGACAAGAAACATTAGCGCAGAAGTGAAGTTCTAATCATGACCTCTGTAATATCCTCTGCCAGCACCAGGTCCTAGCAATCCAGTTCCCTCGAATTTTTCAAACATAATTATCAGAAAACAACGAAGCCTTCGAATCTCTACTGAGAATTACTACGGCATTGCAGTGTCTAATATAGAACAGTTTTACCAGTAAAGCACGTTGAGGAAAGGAAAGGCTCGTATTAATCTTACACCAACAGGCAAAATCAACGAACTGCTGATTGAACGTTCGCTCTCACTTTTTTACAGAGAATGGCATTGTGTTGCTGTCACGTATGTACTAAGAATTTTGCACGGTCGTTCCCAATTTGTAAATTTATTCGTGTACACAAGACAGCAGCAACAAAATTTCCCCTATCACCAACTTTTGAATTGAAGGATTTTTCTATAAAATGTATTTTCCATAGTCTTTAGATAAATTGTAGTTTAATTTTGTTCACTCGTTTCGGCTTATGATGCCGTTCGACATGGAATATTATTTTACGGCCACGCTGTTATTATTACCAAATGGCCCCAGTAGTAAGCATAAAAAAAATTATGAAAATCTTCACGCTCGAATTACTCTGTAGAGGGACGGATTGATTAAAGCTACCCTGCATTTATTGACGAAAATAATACCAAAGACTACATTCATATGTGATCAAAATATTATAAGATATCCAATCGGGAATATAAATTTAATAATTTCAATAGGAGAACTATATATTAATAAATCCGGGACGAGCAACAATTCGTTAATAATTTATTTACGAACTTGGCATAAAAATTTTCACAAACACTGTGTTGATAATAATGTTACGAATGTAATCAACAACAAATATTTTATGAACATGTTACTAAGCAATTCTATATATTATCCAAATGAATTAGTTAAATCAGCAACATAACGATGAAAAATTCTTTAATGTAATTGGTTATAATCAATCGATCAAGAATTTGATATTATTAATTCTTCTGCTATAATGAATTCTCAATTTTTACATAGCTAATGATCATTGCACAACTTGCCACTGAAAAACAGATACAGTTACTTACTCTTCTAACGACGTATCATCAGTTTGATTAACTGCGATTCCTATTGTTTAAAACAAAAAAAATGAATACGTCATTGCATTCAAGTGCACTCGTTTTTTTGTGTTTAAAATTAATTGCCCTAACCCATCAACCTATCCGGGCCATCCGTATGTACACGGCTCTTCCTAATTGAAGCCTATTATCATTATTTTAAACTAACTAGCAATTATTTTTCAAGAAAAGTTATTTTCCACCCAGCTAGACATTTGTGTACTTCTAGAAAATGGCCAGTCGTTAGGGAAAACAAAGAGTTTAAAATGGTGAGTTGGCAACAGTAATAAGGCGGACGATTGGTAATGGCAGCCGTTATGGAGACAGAATGAAAATCGGATATCGTAATTAAGACTATTGATTGTTTACTCGTAACAATTATTTATCGGAAATGAATTAATCGTTTTCTGAATCTTATCGTATGTTAATGATACAGTTTGCGTCTTTTTGGTGTAGGTAGTGAATAATTGTCCTGGTTTAATGTGTGTTTGGAGATGTAATTTTGTGAAAAATTCTTCTTTGTTGTAGCTTGTCGTTAAGGTCTGGGTGAAGATTTCTGTTTGTTTTATCGATAAAGTAATCGGGGAAAATGACATCCAATCTTTTGCCAATAGAATGTAAACTTAGAGGATATATTTTGTTTTAATGTACCTTTAGTTCGGAGCAATTTGTTCGTTTCCCTGAGAATGAATTACTCGATACCCATTTTTGAGATTCCGTTGCTTTTTAATTTATTACAGAATTGGCATTTATATTGTTGGTTGGTTGTTTTCAGATTATCTGGTGCCGTCAGCAACACGAGGGCTATAATGCACCGAAACATTCGTCATTAGACAAACCAACATACATTTACAAACACCCATGCCTAACACGGGACTCGAACCCGTAACCTCGCGGTCTAGAAGCTAGCACACTAACCACTATACCGTTTGGTCGGCAGGCATTTATATAGATTTCAGGATCTTGATGTTTGTCATAAATTGGGTACAATACCTAGAATAGCAGATTTATCTATTAAGACACTTTCGTTAAGCCCAGTTTAATAAAAAAAAGCAATTATAAAATTTTAAGGAGTTGTTAAACATATACTATTTAAAATAGTAAATCTCACCTTCATTTTGTATCTCTGTTTATTTATTAATCTAATACAGTTTACGTTTTCCGATGAAAATACAGCTCGTTATTTCAGCTAGTAAACTACACTGAGGTGAAAAGTTTATACCGTAGGTCAAATTTATTACTTGACTAGCTGCGTGGCCCGTCGTTGACAGATAAACTCAGTTTTTGGTACTAAATAAAAGTAATATAAAAGTTTAATAAATGGAAAGTTTACAAAGCATGCTGTAGTAATATGTATACGTATATATATGTAAAAATAAGTACAATAAAGTAAGTCTGTTTATAATATGTTACGAAAATAGTTTTAAGCACTATTTGAGTTTAAATCTTTTACAACTTTTTTGTCGATTTTGCTTAATGATGGGCGTTTTTTTCTAGGCATTGTGAATGTAGAATATCATTTGCGATTTTCAAAACAAACCAAACGAAGATTGTCATTCAGTTGCCATTCAGGAAATACTAAATTGTGTCTGCTTAAAAACACCAAAAAAAATTATTTCGGAAATTTTAAAACTCAATTAAAATTAAAAATATATCGCCTATTTTACTCTTGGTCGTTTAATTAAGCGATATACCAAATTTCATCCTAATCTGTTAGGTAGTTTTTACGTGAAACGGTCCCCAAATCCGTGTGACAGAAAGTCAGTTTTTGTCTGCTTAAAAACAGCAAAAAAAAATAAATTATTTCGGAAATTTTAAAACTCAATTAAAATTAAAAATATATCGCCTATTTTACTCCTGGTCGTTTAATTAAGCGATATACCAAATTTCATCCTAATCCGTTAGGTAGTTTTTACGTGAAACGGTCCCCAAATTTGTGTGACAGAAAGTCAGTTTTATTTATATAGATGTTGAAATTTGCAACCAATCTAAATAAATCTAAAACAGAAACTTGAAATAAGTGGTAGATATCTGTTCTCATTGATCTAGTTGTTTTTAAGGGTTATGTGATATTAATTATCACGTAGCATGTTGTCAAACCATTTGACTCAATTATACTTATTGAAAATATTATAAGTGCTCCATTGTTCAATAGTAAAGATGACAAGGCAAGTTATATTTTAACAATTAATAAATGAATGCGACGATATTAATTGTGAGATCAGACTAATTTTATTTTTTACATTGAAATTGGATTACGTTTCCGGAAAAACCAATTTACCCATCAGCTCTAATATTTTGTGCATCAGTATACACTTTTACGGAAAAGAAGAATTGTTTATTTCCTTGTTAATAGTTATTTTAATGTAAAAACAAAATTGTTACAATTATGACCACAACATTTGGTCAAATAATAAGAATTATAAAAGTTCACTACCACGACCATGTTATTACAACAAACTACTGCTAAACATTTAATTTAGGCACATTTGCACCCGCTTTAGAGGATATGTCGTTTCTATTTGATGTTGACTTCTACTTTTCTTAATTAGTCAAGAATTGTTTTAAGATGTCAACTAATTCAAAGATTATTAATTCTCTTCAGTCGTCAAAACTTTATTTCAAGAAAGGTAATACTTGACATTCTTTCCTTTTATAAAGTTATCATCAAATAAAACTTAAATTGAGCCATTCATTAACTTATCGATATATTTAACAACGATATAGAACTAGACAATCCACAAAACTATAATTTTGAGGATAATACCAGAAGCAATAACTTTAACAACAACTTTAACATTGGCACTCTTTCCTTTTATTGAGTAAGCAACAGACAAAACTCGACTATTTTATGTACAAGTTCTTCTGCTAAGATACAGAACTAGACAATTAATCCGTGGTTACCGCCCCCCCACTGCCGACTTTTCCCCTTCATCAAATAGTCCGGTTCAACCCCTGTATCCTTCCACCCCTCTAAATTCGATTTCCATGCAGGCGGGAATCTCCCTTTGAAACATGGACTATTTATCTACGCGCGGACCCATCCCCTAACACTGCAACTCGATGCCGCGCGGAGGTAATTCGATTGCAACCCCATTTCTCGACACATTCTTCCGCCATGCTAATCAAACCCTCGGTGTTCTTAAGTAAACAGAAGGGGCTCCCCGTCGGTAATTTGTCGTCTGCAGATCTGAAGTGAAGAGAGAGGCTCCCGGGTGTTGAACCTTCGAAAGCACCTGACGTTTTCGATCAAATATCTCTTGGCCTCCTTCTCCCTATTCTGAATGGTGTAGAAGTAGTTTGCCCCCTGCCGAAAACCGAGATTTACATATTGTGTTTGTTTAGGAATGGTTCTTAATGTTTATATAGAGTGGCGACCTAGATGTTTGTGTGTATTGAAACAGTGATAAACAACTAACATTATTAACAGAGTGTCCAGCGAAGAACTGCCTGGTTTTATAATTAAATAATTCAAAAGCAAAGATCGATAGAATAATGAAATAAAAAGCATAGTTATTTTAAAAGTAGTAAAAATCTTATAACTAAATTTTCACAACTAGTTACAAATGTTGCCAACAGGTGGGGCGGTACCTTGTAGTTCTTATGAATAAAGAATGCTTTGAACTTCAGAGCGATCAATCTTCAAACAGTTCAACTGTTTAAACGTAAAAGGAAGTCACCGTGATTGCAATGACTGATAGCAGAGAAGAAATTTATAACATATTTCTAGAATTGTGCAATTACAGCGCCATCATTTGGCAACTAATTTTGAAACTTCTGTTTTTGATTCTTACAGCTTTCAAAATAACTTTACTTTTTGTTGCATTCTTCAATCGATCTTTGTTTTTGAGTTACTTAATTTTAAAATGAAGGTGTCCTTCGCTGACACCCTGTATAAACACTGTAAGGCAAATTGATAGTAGAGAAATAGAATACAACTCACGCAACAAATTAATTGTTTGAATTACTTGTATTCAGTGCCTTGGCCGCGTGATAGGTTTCTTCCTCAGGTGTTGCAAGGCGGCAAAGATTTTGTTCAAACCTTGACTTCTCAAAAGTGATCATTCAATTTCCAACTGAGTTTATTACAGTTCAAATGATTTATTTAAAGTAATTTCAAATGAAAAATTTGCGTACTTAAATAGCACATAAAATTTAAAGTAGTGGTTTTCTAAATTAGTTACTTCATTTATCCGTAGCGGATCTTTTCGATCATTTTTTGCGGGATCGAAGTTAAATGAAATGTAAATCTGCTTATATTAAAAATTAAATCAAAGGAAACGAAAAAAATAAGTTTTTGAATATTACGGGCAATTTCACACTCAGCTTTGCTTGTAAAAATAAAACTTTATATAAAGCAGTATTCTTTTATATCAAATCGTCAAAAAATTTAATCTTTTGATATGACCTAATGAACAGACATTTAGATACATTTTAGTCATGAATTTACAAGTTAAAACGAAAGAATTCACCATTGTTTTTGGTAATAAATTATTTTGTAAATAATTTGTTTTACAATAAACAAATTTTGTAAAGTATTGACATGAAAAATCAAAACATCTTTTGAGTTCAAAATTTTAAAATACTGTATTTGACTAAAATGAGCATCGAGCAGTAAAAAGTTAACACCAAGCAAAAGCAATATGATTACTTAAAAACAAGTAAAAACTTATCAGTGTTTCTTAAAATTACAAATGGGAAATTGTGTATTTTATTTTAATATCAAATTCCTTAAACATTAAGTATTTCTAGTCCGAGGCTCACTGTTAATAAAATGGATGCCCACCTGATTGCTGTGAGGTTAGAGCTCTGGCTATGCATACCGAAGTTGATCCCAGGTTATACATAGATGTTCGTTGTTATTCGGAATCCACATTAAGCTGTAGGTCCCGGCATGAGTAGCCGTCATTGTGAAAAAAATAGGTCGTTGAGCGACATTATACTTTCATTATATTACATTGTATGTTCTTAATACGTTATATGTTCAATTAAAAAATTAAACGATTAAATATTAAAAAGCAACCTCAAAATATGTTTTGTTTTAAAAATAAAATACCAAATTCGTTTGTTTTCAAATATATCAGAAAAATACAGTCTGTTTTCAAAACTTTAAATGCAATTCAATGACCTGGAAACATTTTTGATTAGATAAATATATACCGTTTTTATAGAGCACAATTTTCTATAAGATCAATACAAGGTGATTCCTTAAGTCCTTTTCAGCCCTCTAAATTGGAAACAACGTTTCGTATAACCATGGAAGTTATATATATCGATAATGAAGTGACTATGTTGAATATTTTAAGATAGCTTACAGCGTCGCTGACGGCGATTTATGGAAGTTACAAAAAAAATAAAAAAAAATAAAGGAAATCGGCAAAAAGTCCAATTAGAAAAGTGTTAATAATAATATGACAAATATGGTTCACAATAATATGGTAGTCTGAAATTAAAAAACATGTTTTTCTGATTTTGATAGCTAAATGATAATACCGGGGAACTAGTTTCTATAAAGTAGTATAGATAAATAAGGATATGCAAAGTTTTCCAATAATTGAAATGGAATTTCTGCACGAGTATTTCATACAAATGCTCGTGAGCCTAAAATTGGCGCTAATTATCTGACAAATTATCACCAGTCAGTATTCAGTATTTAGTACTACAGTCATGAATTACCATAATCAGTTTCCAAAATGCTGGTTCTGTTACGTATTATTTGAAGGTGTACCAAAGAAGTGACTTTAACCTTCACGTTCACCCTCACATTTACAACATGCTGCAACACATATCCTATTATAAAAAACACTATTCTTGTCATAACTTTATGACCATTTTAACATCTACCTTTTATCATTCTGCTCTTGCAAAAGGTATTCTATTTTTATTCTATGCAACATTTTCTCTCTCTTAAACAATATTTCTTCAAGAAAGCTTATAATCACATGCTAATACCATTTTTTTACACACGATTTAACAAATATTTACAGGAATTCTGGAAATTTAAAATCTTACCTGCACAATAGAAAAATATATTATTAAAAAAATACTGGTGACTACGAAGTTTTTAAGAAAGAGTTAACTTATTGGCCAACTCTTCAATGAACTCCTGAAAAATTTAATGATAATTTTATTCCAGTAACTGATTGTAAGTAATCTTTCAGCAAATGTATCATTCATGAAAAACATATTAATACGGTTTTAACTGTAGAGAGTTTCTTTTGATTTAGATTAATAAATTTCACTTTTTTTTTGGGACCTTTGGAGATCTGAGAAATATTAGCTTTAATGGCAGCAATAAAAAAGTACGCTACTGACAGTGTTTGGTAAAAAAATGTTTTCTTTAAAATGCGCGTGTTATTTTTGCTTTCATGTCAATGAAATAACTGAACTTTGAAAATCAAAGATTTTCATTAAATTATTTATTAAAAATGTCTTTATAAATTTTATGATACTTTTCACATTAAACTTTCCAAGTAATCCATTACTTTCATATTTCTTCCAGATTTTATTTTAGGTGAGTGGTTTCAGTTCTCGGAGAATCGCCTTAAATATTGTCATGGTGAAATTTCACAGTGCTCTAAAGATCTAAAACATAACATTACTTTTTTTCTGTTCAAAAGTTACATATCAAGCAATTATCTTTTCAATAACTCTAACTTAAGATAAGATGTTTCCGCTTAAAATCTGCCTGCCAATTTATAGAATTGATAAGCAGATATTTTCCCAAACTATTACATAACAGTTAATATTTAAGTTGAAATAAGAACTCTATTTATGTTGTTATAAAGTTTCGAATAAAGATTGGATGTAATTATTTAAATGTTAAGTTTCCCCCAGGTGAACTATTATATCCTCGCATGCATTTAATTCCCAAATAGCAAATATTTGAATTACGTAACGAGAAATGTACATATAATTCCCATCCGGAAATTCCGTTACTAAAATCAAGTCCCGAAAAGACATATACAGGATAATTATATGGCTCAATGGAGCGAAATTAAACTGCTATTTGATAACTGCATTTTAAATAGAATGTTCTACACGCTCAGTAGCCATAGGAGAAGAGTTGAGTGGTATGTCGTCTGCTGCTTGTACGCGTTTGCCAATCGAAGCCTAATTAAATCGTTTGGCAAATACGGGCTGGAAGGAAACGAAGAGGGTGGACTGATGAAATCGATGGAAAGGTTGTGGGATTTAACAAAGTTCCCGACTTTTCAATTTGTTTAGAATTATGACAACTATTTATCTGGGTTAAAAGGATATGGGTGTAGGATTTAAGGATGTGTTTTGACATAGTATTTCTATTGATGACGTGGGAATGTATGTTTTCCCGAATGTAAAGTGAAGGGAACGGCTAAACATAAAGTGATATTGCTGATTTGTTATTAATTAAATAATTATCTTAAGAAAAGTTACATTTAATGTATGAAAGTGAAAAACATAATTGGAAAAGATCTAAAGCTCTTTCTGAAAACTTTCTTTTAGTAGGTTCACAAAATAAAATGAAACAGTAACTATTTTAAGAATTAACTAATAATAAACAGGAGCGCCGGTAGAATTATTTTCAGAGGGGTGTAGATGGCACCCAAGGAGGTGTAAAGCAGTAGATTATTATTATTAATTTTTAATTGTAATCTTGATTTTTCAATTGAATCTCAATGCAATTTTAATTGATAGTTATGTATTAAATTTCTTAGTCATTAAATATTTTAAGACCTATATTTTACTTCTATTTGAATCATACCTTTTTATTCATCCAAGTATTTCTATTTTTCGAAATCCAAGATAATCAAAGGCATATTCTTGCATCTCCCTGGCGTCACTCATTACAGTAAACATATTTTTAAAATTTCTGTCATAAAAAATTTGGGTACACATTATTCACGTTTGAGACCAAGTTCACCCTTTCAACTACCAAAAAGCCTCAAATATAGTTATAAAAGTGGTGGTTAGCTACAGTAAATTAGTAACCAGATAAGTTGGTTAGTTGTATTCAGATTATCTGGCACCGTCAGCAACACGAGGGCTATAATGCGCCGAAACATTCGTCATTAGACAAGCCAACATACATTTACAAACACCCATGCCTAACACGGGACTCAAGGGCCGCGTAGCCCAGTCGGGAGAGTATCGTTCTCGCAACTAGAAGGTTGCGAGCCCTGAGGTTGCGAGTTCGGGCCTGGGACCGACTAAAAACCGCCGTGTTCGCTAATGGTGACTGGAGCACGTTAAATCAGTCATGGTCGCAAAGTCCTCCAAGTTCCCATACAAATCAATACCTCTGGGGGTGGCAAAGCCAAGTCTTCTGGTGGAATCTTCTGCTTGGTATTGCCTCTAAATTAAGAAGTTCCACATACGGTCGGTAGTGCTGCCATCTACCGGATAGCTACCGAAAGAGGTAGAAATGAACTCTTAAGGTGGCTATAGGTAGACTTGCTCACTCCCATTTCGCGAGTGTGCGCTTACATCCTGTGCAGTACTGCCCACTACCGATCTGTACGGGACATGGGGTTGGTACAAAATGCTTAAGCAGAGGTGCCTTAGTCCCCATAGTCCTTGATAAGAAGAAGAAGAAGAAGAACACGGGACTCGAACCCGCAACCTCGCGGTCCAGAAGCTAGCACGCTAACCCCTATACCGTTTGGTCGGCAGTAACCAAATAAGACCATTTATATTGTAGCCTGTTGTAAAACGGAGGAGTTAGCGTTCCTAATTCGAAAACGGTACGAGATAAGGGGAAAATATGATTTACTATATTGTAGAATAGCATCATTTTAGAACGAAAGGACACTCCGTGGACATGAGTATGTGGCGGTACGGCACTTTACTCAATACAGCGATGATACTACTCAACTCTGGACGGACAGTGTCGACCAAAACCACCCCCCTTTGAGTGGTATAAAATCAAATCCAAAGCAAACTCTCACATGTTCCCTTCGTATCTCGAGATTTTAATCATGATCTGTTAGCTGTTTATATTAATTTCTAAATGTTAAGTTGGGTTTGTTATTAAATTTGAGTCAGTTTCAATCTACACCACACACACGCATCACACATTAAAAACAGAACGTTGAAAACAAGAATTTATTGTTCGCAATTTTCTAAACTGCGACGTTATGAAACGATCTTAGAAAGAAGAAAATAAAATTAGTTATCACAAACGTAAATATTTATTACTCAATATTATTGTTTTTAATTACAATCATACAATAATAACAAAAATAATAATTAAAATAATAATACTAATGATGATGAAATGAAGAAGAAAATAAAATTAGTTATCACAAACGTAAATATTTATTACTCAATATTATTGTTTTTAATTACAATCATACAATAATAACAAAAATAATAATTAAAACAATAATAATAAAGATTACAATCTTCTACAAATACTGTTAACAATTCAAGTGTGATATTTATTACTTATAAGAAATATTCAGTTCATAAAGCTTAACGCGATTAATGAAACTCTAAAGCTGTAATTACATATTTGCTTGATATAATGCTTCGTAAAATAAATAAAAATTGCGTCATATAATTCCGCCATACATTCCATGTATAAAAAAACATATTACTCTAGTAGAAATTTACTGTACTGCTTGTCCATTAGAATTTATAGTTAGTTTGATGACATCATAACAAGCTCTACAGTTCCTGTTTATCCACTATCAGATAATAACGTGCTTTCAATAAAATCCAAGAGTTGTAAACTACCTATTGTTACATCATTTTATGGCAATGAGTTCCCAAATGCAATAGTGACTACCTGGCTTTATTGCTGCCATCGTCTATATTAAGGGGCCATTGTTACGTTTATTACCGCATATAATAGAAAATGCTTCCAAAGAGGTCTTCGGTCTACATCGCGTAAAAATTTAGTTATAATTTCAAACTTTGCAGGTGATCATATGTTTAGGAGAGACGCGTAATTTTACAGCGTTTTTAAATTCCTTTTGACAAGGCTGATATAATAAAAGTTCCACTTTTTGTTTAAGAAAAAAAAAAAAAAAAAAAAAAAAAAAACATTGGTCAAAATTACCTGAAATTTAGCCTGCATATATTGGTATGGGGAAATGGTATGGAATAAGAAAAAAAAAAAGAAAAAGAAAAAATTATTTAACTCCAACTATTTTGCTCAGAATGGCCTAAACTTTGACCTGAATTAACGCAAAGGGGGAAATGGTATAGCTTAAAAAATAGTTTGGTTATATGCCGTACCATTTCCCCCGTCGCATGTATTCAGGTCACATTTTAGGTCATTCTGAGCAGAATTTATTTTTTACAGTATTTTAAAAATTTAACTTTATTTATAATCACCCCGGGGTGAATAATTAAAGTTAAAATTTTAAAACGCATGATATTTTTTCTTACAGAAAATCATGATTTTAAAAAATTAGAGTCAAAATACTTTTTTTTTTCTTATGACACACCGTTTCACACCCTTCTTCTTGTATGTGCAGACCAAATTTCAGGTCATTCTGACAGTGTTTTTTTTATATATACATTTTTTTGAAAGTTGAACACAGGCCAACAGTGGTTTTGGTGCCGAGGTATTTGGAGCTGATATCATAAGAATTTGATGCCCTGAATTCAAATATGGCATTAGTTTTTGCCTATCAGCTCAAATTTCTAAGATATAACATTTTAATGAAATGGGCTGACGCACGGAACAATTTGGCACTTTTTTTACTCGTAAACAGATAAGAATTATAAAAATAACATGAATCTAATAGTTATGTTTTTATTTGATATATATTACATGGTAATAAAGTTATATTGAAAAATAATAATTTGAACTAGATCAAATATGCTTTTTTAGCCATCTACTAACGGGACACGTGCTTTGGTGGCTTTTAAATGTTATTTCACCTAGGTAAAATAATAATTTTTCAATATAACTTTATTATGTACTCAGTATTACTCTGTAACTAATTATTCGACTTAAAGAGATTACTTGACTAATATTAAAAACAAGTCTACCTTTATATTTTCTTTCTTTATTTATTTTAAACATAAGGGCTCTGTCTACAGTAGATGTATGAATTTTTTTTTTTATTTTTTTTTTTAAATACTGTTATGTTTATTGATATACAATACTTGTCTGGCTTAAGAAAAATATTCGTAAATTACAAAAAAAAAAAAAAAAAAAAAAAAAAAAATATTGATTTTAATCACTTTTTTAGTGTGAAAATGCCAGCTAAACAGGAGTCCTCAAAAAGTAGTTAAGTGTGCTCTATATAAAAAATCTCAGAAACTACTGAATTGATCCTATAAAATTTTAACCACATATTCTGTGCATTTTTGCTATACCCCGTACCAGAATTATAGCAACATTCTTCTTTTTTTTTTTTTGGCAAAAACATGAAGGAAAAAAAAAAAACTTTTTTTCAATAGTGTTTGCTGTCCGCCATTTTGTTATTTTTGCATATAAATTAAAATTAAAGGCACGGAATATATCCACTGTCACACTAAGCCTATAACCATTAAATTTGCTTGTTTCAAATAGGCCGCTGTTCAGATTTTTTTAACAGCGCACACCAACCCACTTATTGAGGACTCCTGTTTACCTGGCATTTTCACACTAAAAAAGTGGTTAAAATCAATTTTTTTTTATATAGTTAACGAATGTTTTTGTTAAGCCTAACAAGTTTTATATCAATAAACATAACAGTATTCTTAAAAAAAAAAAAAAAAAAAAATTAGTAAAAAAAAAAAAAAGCATTTTTTTTCATGCATCCAAAGTAGACAGACCCGTTAAAAAAAGTGCTATAATATTTTAATTAATAAATAGAAATGTTCAAAAATTAACTCTTCGGTGAGGTTTATATCATTTATAGCCTTAAGGTACGAGTTATGAAGACATTGAATATTATGGAACTTAGAAACCAAGATCTAAATGAGTACCACTGTGAAGTAGGGAAGGATTGAAATGAGGAACTTTCACGTTTTTTGGTTTTATTTTTAAATAAAAGTAGAGAAAAAAATCATAAAAAACAATACCATTCTTTCAAAAATTTGAGCTCGGATGGATAGTTAAAAAAATATTTAGTTTTTCACTTTGCGATTTAGAAGGGAAAAAGCAGCTTTGAGACGTCAACGCGTAGACAATGAACCAGTCTAAAATTTGTTTTAGACGAGGAATGAGTGAGTTTTTTCCTATGATTTTCGACTTTATCTATGCGTAACCACGTCACCTTTTTTTTTTTGTTTTATTTGGTTTTTTTATGCGGTTTTTGGTCACGTGACTTTTGCTTTGATTTCGGCTAATTTCAAACTCGATTTTTTTATTAATTAAAAGTATAAAGATAAAAAAATAATTGCACTACTCAAATGTATTCGTTGGATAACACTAGAAAATATTAAAAAAAAAATATTCATTTTCCTCACTTGTGCAAGTTCCTCATTGTCTTACCTCCCTCTTTCTGTAGAAGTTGTTACACTACGCTAACATTTAAGTAGTAGTGAAAACAACTTGCTTGGGTTAGGATTCCGTTAGTTTGTTCAATTTTGGAAACTAAACATGAGTAAAATACAACCTACGTTATTTAACAAAACATGCAGCATTAGAAATATCTGCTTATTGGTGCTTAAACTGCTTATACTGTATACTTAAAATAACATTAAGTTACTTTAAGTAAACAGTTTAGTCTGATGATAATAAATTACTCAGCAGAAACATTTTGCTCGAGAACTTTCTTTAGAAGTTGTTTCGCTACGATGTTAAGCTTAATGTAGAGCTTATCATCAAGCTTAAAGTAAATATTTATTATTAAGTTGTTAACTTTCATTACGCACAAAATTCAAAAGAATCAAATATTAATAATTTTTGTTGATAACAAAGTAAAATGGAAAAATGATTATATTAATTAGGTCACACATATACAGCTATTACTACTTATGTGTACCGAGTTCACTACAAAACTTACCTTATACAAGTTGGGTTGGTTAGTTGTTTTCAGATTATCTGGCACCGTCAGCAACACGAGGGCTATAATGCGCCGAAACATTCATCATTTAACAAGCCAACATAGATTGACAAACACCCATACCTTACTCGGGACTCGAACCCGTAACCTCTAGAAGATAGCACGCTAACCACTATACAGTTTGGTCGGCTATATACAAGTTGGGACAAATATCGTTAGAACAATACTCGTTATATTTTTTTGTTTATATGTTAAAACTAATTTTAATTATTTAGATATTATACACAATAACAGTTTATTTTACAAAATAGCAATCACTAATGTTGATTAATTATTAACACTTTCTCAATATTCATCATATAAACCAGTTATTCTGCATATTAAAAAAACACAAAAATTTATCTCGAATTAATAACATTAACCAGCTATTATGTATAGTTGTTAGCCTGTGGTTTGTACGATAAATACGGGATTTTACGTTTGTTATGCCACGTACGTATTGTTTATGTTTTCATCTTTGTTATTCTTGAGCATTTGTTCAGCGATGACTTTGCTTTGGGATTCTTGTTTTTAAAGGTTTATAAAGCTTAAGCACAAAGGTTTAAAAACTGCAAAGGAAAGTGTTTATCACCATTAGGAATTCATCTGTGTCTTTTGAAATTCTGTTTCATAGTGGGATTAAAAGAAAAAATGGCTCTAATACAGGTGTGCAACCAGAAAATTTCTGCGGAAGGGGGTTTTCAATAAAGGAACGAGTTTGCTCCTGTATTTGTATAGGAAACAATTTCCATTCAGAACTTTCTCAGCCACATTGGACCATCTATATTTTGACGTATCTTTTAAACGCCACATATTATTAGACCTAAATAGACCCAAACTGATGCTTTATGGTTTTTCGATGCTATAAGATTTACAAATGCGTTATTTATTTCAAAATTTCTTGAGCCTAGTAGTTACTTTAGTGCGATAGTAAGAAAACTCTGCCTGAATTATGGTATAGTAGTAAATTAAACTAAAAAGAAGACTGAAATTAATTTTAATTAAAAAAAATCGACTCTTTTTTTTAAGGGAAAAAAAATCTTTTTTCGACGTGTGGACGGTCGGCACAAACAGTACTCTAATATGTACAAAATACCTCTAAAACCATCAAATTTTTGTTGTATGAACGTTATATTACCTTTATTTGTTAAATTGTATCAATATTTTGCATCTTTCTTTTTTATTTAAGGGAATAAAAATTTAGGGCAAGTTTCGTTCACTTTTGCCAATTCTATGTCCATTTTTAGCATTTTCGGTATCAATGTGGCAGGGGTTAACATTATTTTGTTATAATAAAACTTAATACATTGTCAAAATTGGTCGAGAGGAAAAAATTTTGAGTGTGGGCAATCGAATCCGAAAAAGTTTAGTTTTTTCAAAAAATTAAAAAAAAAAATTATCTTTTTAACAGCATCAGGCTCGTTGCTTCACGGGTTAATATTAATTTATCGGAATGAAATTTGGCACACTGTCAAAATATGTCAAAAGGGAAAAAAAGAGTTGGTGAGGGTTAAAATCGGATAAAATTTCATTTTTGACCCCATATAAGGACCCTTCTAATACATACACAGGGTGGTCATAAAATAACTTTCCCAATTTGGCGGCATAACTAAATATACCCAAGTACTACCTACTTTTTAGTAGGTAGACTATAAAGGCAGGGGAAGATGAATTCCTCCGAAAAAAAATAAAAAAATTAGTTCCAAAAGTTGCCAATAGGGGGAAAATGGCGCTGTCGGAACTGAAACACGGGAATAACTACAACGAAGGCACGGCAAATAGATTATTCAGAATGTCAATAATGTTTTAGTTATTAAGAAAGAACACACCATAAATGAATTAATGAAACACAGAACATATGCGCAACAGTTTCAATATGCTGACCTTCCCGGTGTACAACATATTGCATTCGGTGTACACATCTGAGCGAAAATTTTCAGTTTGGATGTTCGCAATGGCCCGTCTTATGCTTTGCTTCAAGGCATGCAAGTTTGGAATGCCAGTATGCCATCATCTTACACAACGGAAAAGTCACATGAGTTGGGGTGACGTCACATGAGTCACATGGGGTGACGGAGTAGTACACATTGAACATTTACACAGGTTATGAAGCCTTTGAAATTCCCTAAGAGCCGTCACAGCATTACACTGTTTAGTGTTGAACTGTTTTACCAGCAAGGAACGTTGAGGTATATATTAGCCCTCATCAACAGTCAATGAACGAATCGCTAACTGAACTTTCCCTCTTTTCGTTTTAAAAGGAATGCGTTGCGCTGCCATCATCTACACACTAGGAATATTACAAAATTATGAACTCGATATGTAAATTTCCGCATACGTACGTGAAAACAACGCCAAAATCTCCCTTATCGGCAATTTTCGGAACTAATTTTTTTTTCTGTTTATAAAATATTCATTCGTTTTATCTGCGGGTGCCGTCAAACAGGGAAAGTTATTTTATAGCCACCCTGTATATCCAGCACAACACAGTTTAGAGAAAAGTGTCAAAGTTAAAATTTCTAATCTAGGTAGTCATCAAATAGAATTAAACGAATATAACTTTGATAAAAATTTTTTTTTTAACGGTTGGGTTTGAAATACATGTATATTTAAGGTATACATAACGTTTCAAAAAAAAAAAAAAAAAAAATTGTTTTTGAAAATTTTAAGAATTCCTAGATACCAAGAATGTTTACGTTAATCAAAATTGTTAATAAACAAATTTTAATTTCACATATTTTGTATACTGGTTCACATATTTTTAACGCATCAAATTTATGCTATCAATTGAAATTCAGACGAACCCTAATCGTTCAGATTTTCATTCATTTTTTCACAGCCGCGCAATTTGCATCAGTTTTGTAATTGAATGGAAGTAGTTGAAATGTGCTCACTAATGGTGTGAATATGGTACATTTATTTTAGAATCATATAATTTTAAAAGTGGTGCGTTTAAAAGTGGTGGCGGAAAGTAAGGGCCTATATCGCCGAAAGCAGCGTTCGCCATTATATATAGATATAATGGTACTGCAAAACAAGTCAGAAAAAAGAGTGAGTAATTTTTTTCTTCTATATTATTATGATATAATATTGCCTTTTTTGGAATTAGAAATAAACCTTGTGGTGTGTTGAGAATGTATAAGTGGTCAAATATATTGGGAAACTGGGTATAATAGTAATTTATATATTTTATTACTATTGTCATTATGCATACAATCACTGAATACATTGGTACCAATATATATTGGAATAGCTTCAATTTAATTTTTTAATTAAAATCGTAATTTTTTTTAAACACTCAACATATCTGCACATTTGATGTAATTGAATTATTAAACGAAATGTAAATCTTAATTAAAGTAGCACGAGTTATAACTTGATAAAGATTTACTACAGAAAACTAGAATTGTAAATATAAATTCATTTTCTTTTTTTCTTAGAACCTTGTTTTGAAAGTTTTTTAAAAATTAACTTTTTTTTTTTTAATAAAAACATCAAAATTAAGTTGAAAAACTAATTATTCCACGAATGCATTTAATTCTAAACCCAACCTCACCTTATACATAAATTACATTGTTTTAATTATTTGATTCTGATCTTCCACTGATCACTGGTGTAATTGAATATCAGGTATAAAATGTGGTTCATCAGTATCAAATATTAGAGAAACTATATTTTCTTTCTATTCTAAAAAAAAAAAGTAAGCATTTATATTCAGTGAATGTTGCTTTAGATTGTCTCCGTCGCGCGTACTTTTTCTGTCTCGCAGCTTTACATATTAATGGTTGGTTGGTTGTATTCAGATTATCTGGCGCCGTCAGCAACACGAGGGCTATAATGCGCCGAAACTTTCGTCATTAGACAAGCCAACATACATTTACAAACGCCCATGCCTACACGGGACTCGAACCCGCAACCTAGCGGTCTAGAAGCTAGCACGCTAACCACTATACCGTTTGGTCGGCACATATTAATGGAGAAATGTTTCAGAATATTCTTTTCATTGGCGGTTTTCTCTATGATAAAACAAGAAATTTAATTTTTTTGTAATCACACACTTACTTACTTTAATACTGTTTTATAGTGGTTACAACCCGTAGGCACTATGCCACTGGTCATAAATGGGCCCGTAGGGCAGTCATCATAAAATACAAAAATCTAATTGGCAAGAAAAGTTACAGTGAGGGACGGACGGGACAGCACAAAATAAAAAGAAAGAAAAATAAAGAGTTTACATAAGAAAAACAAAAGCAAACGCTTCTGTGTACAAATAATAAAACGTTAAAATCAGAGATTTTAACGCCAACTATCGGGGCTAAAAAGAACAAGAAACTTGCTTATCAAAAGTAGAAAAAAAAAAGGGGGGGGGGGAGGTCTGTAAAAGTAAGAGTAAAATTACAGAATGTGAGATAAAAAGGCTATTTGTTGAAACTTTTGGTCATAATAGCATCAGAAAGTACAAATGCAGCATAGGGTCTGTTACGAGAATCACTTTGGTGTATTTCGTAGTCCAGACATTCGTTAATGATAGAGCTATTTTTAGTAGCCTTTTTATAAAAAGAGATATTTAATTCTGCAAGATGTTGGGTAATAGTGTCAATTTTTAAGTCTCTGTGAATGAGATTGTTTCTAACAAAAATGCTGGCATCTACCATGTTTCTAAGAATTTTGTTTTGCATAATCTGTAGTCTGTTAATGTCTTTGGAAGTGCAGGTAGCCCATGCAGGGGACGCATATGTAAAAACTGGCCTAACTGCACTTAGGTAAAGTCTTCTTTTGTGGTTGAGTGGGAGAATGGAATTACGATTAAGAAGAGGATAGAGTTTACCAACAATTCCAAATGTTTTTTTGATCACACTGGTGATGTGATCCGACCAGTTAAGTTTAGAATTGATGGTAACACCAAGATAATTAGCTTTTTTAACGTTGGGTATAACTTCATTAAAAAAAGTGATTTCCTTGCCATTAATTTTGTTTTTCTTACAATTTTTAGCAGTGGTACATAGAACTTGTGATTTGCCAGCATTAATACTGATTTTCCATTTAGAGCACCAGGATTCAATGATGGGCATTTTATTTTGAAGGTTTTTCAGGGCGTTTGGAGAATTAAGTGATTTAGTGACAATGGCCGTATCGTCTGCGTAAAAAGCAGTTAAGCAGTTCCTGTCATCTTGAAAGGTTGGGAAGTCAGAAGTATAAAAGTTGTATAAAGTGGGACCCAAAATACTCCCCTGAGGGACCCCGGCCTTAATAAGTCTGGTAGAGGAAATAGATTTGCCCACTCTCACTCTGAAGGACCTTTTATCCAGGTAGCTCCAGATGAGGTGGACAATGTCATTTGGGATATTGAAAGAGAGGAGTTTGAATAATAAGCCATAGTGAGAAACTCTGTCAAACGCCTTGGCGACGTCCAACATAAGAATGGCAGTGCTTTCATTGCGGTGCTTAGCAGCGCCCATGAATTCCAAAATTCTAACCAGTTGTCTGGTTGTGCATCTGCCCCTCATAAATCCAAATTGCTCTTTAGGAATGTGATCAATAAGTGGAGAGAATCGATTGAATACAATTCTTTCGTAGACCTTACCAATGCTTGGGAGTAAACTAATTGGTCTATAATTAGAAGGAATGGTGGAGTCTTTACCTGGCTTATGGATAAGAATAACCATGGCCTCTTTCCATATGGAGGGAAAGTAAGCAATGCTTAAGCATGCATTGAGAATATTCGTAATATGATCGATAGTTTTGGTAGGAATGTTTTTGAGCATTTTATTAGAGATATGGTCGTAGCCAGGGGCTTTTTTATTTTTAAGTTTTTTAATAATGAAGGACACCTCATCAGTGGTGGTAGGGGTAATGGAGAATTGAATTTGAGAAAATTTCCAAGTCTCGACAGTATTGTTAATGTGCCTTTCAAAGTTAGCATCATTAGGAGTGGTGTTATCCTGGAATTGAATGGCAAGAGAGTCAGCAAATGCCTCACTCTTATCATTTTCAGTGTATACAGGTCCATTAATACCCTCAAGGGGGGTTTGGAAGGATTTTTCTCTTTTCAAGGCTTTAGCCATTTTCCAGATAGAGTTATCAGAGAACTCTAGAGTGGTCAATTTTTCTTGCCATCTAGCATTCCTGTTTTCTTTAGTGGCCTCTTTAATTACTCTTTTAAGAGCATTTAATTCAGGTTTAAGAGTGGGGTCCATCGTTCTCTGATATCTCTTGCGCAGCCTATTCCTGAAGCGAATAATGTCTAAGATGTTCTTGGGGAGCCTCATATAGTCATGAATAACTTTTTTGTACGTAGTGGCTGCAGAGTGTGCAGAGGTAATGTCCTCATTAAGTTTATTAATAGCAGTGTCAATGTCCCTTTCATAGACCAAAGGTGGGTGTTGTTCTTGACTAGTTTGTAGAATGTTATGGAAAAGATCCCAATCCGTTCTGGGGATGGAACCAGGGTCGTTATTCACGAGTTTGGCAACTTTTGCCAGGACTGGGAGGTGATCAGAATCAAGATCATTTAAAACCTCTGTGTGTGCAACGAGAGAAGTATTAGTAATAATGATATCTAAAATATCGGGAGTATGTCCGAAATTAGAGTAATAGGTGGGTTGCTGAGGTGCAATGACCTGTATGGAGCCATCCAGAACACATTTTTGGAGGGTGAACCCATTTCTGTTGCTGGCTCTGCAGCCCCATGATTTGTTTTTAGCATTAAAGTCTCCACAAGCTATGGTGGGAGTGTCCCTAGGAATAAGAAAATTAATGACTTCCTTAGAAATTTTATTCTGAGGAGGATTATAAACAGCAGAGAAGTGGGTCAGTCTGCCCCTGACTTCTAGAAGAATGTTAGTCTCCTCAATATTGTCATTATTATGAATACGGTAGAGAGAGGTTGGAAGAGAATTTCTGGCAAAGATAGCTGTGCCACCCCCTCGGTTGTGCAGTCTATCAGTGCGGTATGTTTTGTAGTTTGGAATTTTTAAAGAATTGCATGGCTTAGCATGCGTTTCAGAAACCATAAATATGTCTATAGAGTTCATGTACAGAAAGTTCTTAACTTCTTCAAGTTTATAAACGATGCCATTTGCATTCCAGTATGCAATGGTAAGTGGATTAAAACTTTGGGTCCTACTAGACATGCTGGCTATTGAAGTTTGGCTTCTCGTTTTTATCATCAAGTGTACTCTTAAAAGCCTTTAGTAAGTCTACGAGGCCGGCCTCTTTTACCCATTTAACAAGGTCAGAGAGTTCCCCGAGGACATTCCTGGCTTCAGTGATATTGATTTGTGTGTTAGAAATAGTGTTGTTGGTGGAATTTGGAATAGTAGTCATGATTTGAGAAGTGGGCGGGGCATCTTGTGTAGTAAAATAATTTAAGTTGGGGGGTTTTTGCCAAGCGTTGGGAACATTAACAAGATTAGAGTTGGTAAAAACCCTTCCTTGGGAATTATCAGATATAGCTGGGAAGTTATGTTCATTGATATCTGGTCTAAAATTGGTTTTCTTGGGTTGTTCTTTAGGTCTTTTGGAGCACCCTGGGAAATTTGCAGTGTGTCCCTCACCACAATTAGCACATTTTAGTGTACTAGAATTCTTTTCCAATGTACATGAACTGGAAGAGTGGTCTCCTGCACACCTAACACATTTGGGTGGCTTCTTACAGCCCCTTTGAGTGTGTCCAAAAGCTTGACAATTGAAACACATGGTGGCCCCTCCCCTTCCCTTGTAAGATTCAACACTGATTTTCAAGTTTAAAATGGAAGTTAGATTGTGAATGGTCCTGGCTTGATCAGAGCGGGGGAGAGTAATAAGAAAGAGAGGCAATTTTGTGATATCCCCTTGTCTCCTTCTAGTCATTTGGCTAACACTCTCAACAGGTAACTCTCTCTCAATGAGAGCTTCTTTGAGATCATCAACATCAGTGTCAATTGGATTGTAATCACACAACTGATAAATTACTAAATTTATATAAGTAAACTAACACTATAATATTGGTGCCTTTTATTAATTGCCATCTACATTTATCCAAAATCATCACTGCACATATCTAAATCATCGATTGTAACAAGATGATGGTAATCATTGAAATAATCAAATCATTAATAATAATGTTTTCGATTAACAACCAACACATTTCTTTGTTTACTTTTTTAATAGATTGACGTTACTAAGAACTGCGTTTTTTTTTGTTTTTTTTGTACATACTAATAATGTGTTACTTTTGAAGAGCATTATCGTACAAAATTATCTTAAAGTTCATAAAAGCATGCTTAAGGCCAAAATCTTTCAGGTACTTTTTATTCAACGTCTTAACTTCATACACATTCTTCAATGAATATTTTAAAACTAATTTTGAATATCAACACCTACCCTTCTTTACTTTTTTGATGGCTTGAAAGTTGGTTCAATATTAAACAAAAGAAAATTTATATAAAAAATATCTTGTCAATATTATCTTATCAATATTTTTTTAAATATCACATCCCTAAAATAAAAATTGGATTGCCTTTATCAATCTTATAAAAATTGCATTAATTTAACATGCTAATAGATCTTACATTTTGTAGTTATTTTTCTATGCGATACACGTCTAAATGTTGAGTGTTATCTTTTCTTATAAAAAAGTCACTGAAAAGAATTATTTAATATGCTAAAACTTGACGCTTATCTTTGACACTTAATTTATAAGTACAGGTCTCAAGAGGGAGGTTTTTACAATTATGTTTTAGCTCTGTTTTTTTTTTTTTTAACTAAGCTCTTCGTAATGTGATGTTAATATTGGGTAATGCTCTATCTGCAGTATTAAAGGAGTGAATGATTAAATTATTTTGAGTGTTTCTTAGTTGTCTATGTAATAAGTGAAAAGTAACCCAATACATACAAAAATTTCAATTAAGTAATACAGGGTGATTATAAAAGTTCAACTTTCAAAAATCTGTAAAAAAAAAGAACTGATGTACTACAGATGACCTGAAATTTGACCTAAATTTAAGCGAAGAAGGGAACAATCGTATGGCATAAGAAAAAAAATTAGTTCCAAATAGTTTTTTTCTTTTCTTTTTCTTTCTTTCCAATCTTTTTACTTTTTCAAGTTCTTCACACCAGTCTTTTTTACTTTCAAGTACCTATATGTTAACATAGGGTATTAAAATTATTTTAATTAAAATAAATTTGATTTTTTTATTGCATTTCTTCACGTTTTGGAACATCCTGTCATAAAAAAAAATTGTCCAGAAAAAAATGTTTGTGACACGGCCAGCATAGCTACCGAACGAATCGACCGACAATGTTCAAATTTGGCGCATAAGTTAGGGGTGGCCATGGGACCTGTGTTTAAGGTTTTCGTCAATATTGCGTTTGTGCAAAACATGGAAAAAAAAAAAAAAAAAAAAAAAAAAACGTTTTTTAGCAATTACTAAAAAACCGCTCCGACGATTTTGATCAAAACCTCTATGGCAATATCTCTTAAAGTGTTTGAAACATCACCACCACCGAAATTCTCGTAAAAATGCTATAAAAATGTAAAAAGTTGGAAAACGAGTGTCTATAGCACATAGTTCTCTTCCCTTGAGCATCGCTAATCAACGACCCTTTTTCTGCTCTCCTCTGTTTCACTTATAAGAACGGATAATGCAAGAATTATCAAAAAGTATATCGCCTAATTCACCATTTTGGCGATGCCTTTTTTTTTTTTTCCCATTTAAGAACTATCGCGAAAAATATCGCCAATTGGACATTTTTTCAAATAAAAAAAAAATATGAAAACTGTAATAACATTATTCCACGTCAAATTTAAAACAGTAACCAGTATTATTGTGTGATTGAAAATTGTGAGTGTTCCACACCCTTAGATTTACAAATATCTGGAAATTGAACTTTAATTATAATTGTATAATAATTTCCTCTAATGAAAATGTTTCTATGAAACAAATTGGAAAATTTGAAGTTGACTTTTATTCCGTTTAATGGACAATACCCGCATTTTTTAAAAACGTGTGAAATTAGTTTATATTTATGATGAATTTCTTTCTGATTCCAAATATTCAAACAAAAGCTCTTTAAAAAAATTAGTTATTTAGATATTGAGAAAAGAAAATGCCCCAAAACCTATCCATAACTAGTACGATCAAAACACTCAACTATAGCTGTGACGTCAAAACATCCTTCCGTTTCTATGATTATCGTGAGGTTTCTGCCAAATAGTTGGCTTTGGTTTGTTAGACAGTTGCCATATCCTGTACAGGTTGGCTTGATTTGCGAGAAACTTGCAAAACTGGTTTCCGGTGCTGCGTTTCAAGTCAAGTTGTTCGAGATCAAATGACGTCACATTCAATTCGCACCGAATGAATCCTTTTCTCACCAAAGTCTAATAGGAGAACTTTGATTGCAAATTAAGAAAAGAAAAAGGGTATTGAACAGAAATGTTTGTGTTTATGGCCTTTTCGAAACATTTAGAATTGAATAAAAAAAATGCGGGAATCGTCCATTGTTAATCTTTATTGATATTTAAATAAAGTTTGTATTGTTTTCAATTTTTTGTTTTATAAATCGATTCTACATAACACAATTTATTTGTTTGATTTGTTCCGACTATTAATATATATATGTAAGCTAAAGGTAACTAACTGGATTGACTACTCATATGGCATCGCACTAACGAAAAAGTGCTGTTAACAAATATGAGTATGCTAATCGTATTTGCTGGAAGGAGTGTATTCTTTTTTAAAGTCCTTTATATTAACTTCGATTTTGAGTGTTTGTCGATAGGAATGGAATCTGCGGAATTAGAATTAACCCCCTTGCAGTTATCGAAACGGGCTAAAACTTGGCAGATAGGTTCGATGTCGATGACAATGCATTCTATAAAATTTAGGGATTGTTACTGTCACTAAAAGGTCGCTTTTACGGATTACTAATAAACAAACTTGCCGTCATCCAATCGCATTAAAATAGCATTGAACCGATCATTGTTGAAACTCTTTCCTGTTCCAAATTTTTTTTATTAAGTAAATAAAAAATTATTTTAATCAGAAAAAAATAAATGATATTTGGATGTGAGATTCACGTTCATTTTTAATAAATAAGTTTTGAAACGTTGTTTGCCGCACATTTTGCGGATAGAAACGTTAATAAATACAAAAATTGACAATGCACATAAAGGATTTTTAAAAAAAACAAAAAAAAACCTCTGTTTTCATGGGTTTTATTATTTTAGATGGGGATTTTGTCAAATAGGAGAGCATGGTCATAGGTGGCTTTTGTGAAATCAATTTGGGTAGGGATTTTCCGAATCATGATCCACTAATGTTTTGCTCACAATTGCAAGAGCAGCTAAGGTTTTAAAGAAACCAAAATAGTCATTTAAACATGTTGAAATATTGTTTATATATATATATATATATATATATATATATATATATATAAAATACGCCAAAGCAGATACAAACTTGTAGAAATTTATTCCAAAGTAATTCTTCATAGTTCTCTTACAGCTCCAGAACTTCTCGTTCTAGTAGACACAATACAGCTCTTTTCACCTCAATAGAGCACAAAACAGCAGTTAAAAACTTGACAAACAACTGCTAAATCGCCTCAAAAGACAATGCAAAACAGTTCACTTTAGAATGCTCAGTATCTCCAGTCAACTAATTCAGTGACTCAAAATTCAAGAACTACTCAAGTCAGGAATACAGCTCTGACAATGAACGTTGAGAGACAACTAACTCAGAATCACAACTAACTCGGTGATTCAAAATCAACTAACTTCAGTCAACTATCGGACTCAGCTAACAACTAGCTCCGTGACTCAAAATCAGTCAACTAACTAACTAACTGCATCACCCGCTCTCCCTGAGCTTTTATAGGGTGACCTGAGAACATACGTGAACCTTCTTGAAACTCCCAGAGGTAGATGTCTGGAGAACTTTCCAGAGAGTAGTCGAAAAGACCTATATAGGATATGGGATACATGTACCTATACATGTACCGAAAATGTCGCCAAATGGTCGCCAAGTTTGGCGACAGTTGGCGATTTCTCGCCAAATTTGGCGACACAAATTAGTCGCCAAAACGGTCGCCAACTTGGCTCTATCTCGCCAATTTGGCGAGATTCCCATTACCATAATGTTAAATACCCTGCCCCTTGAAACTCGCTTCCTAGAGTTACCTCTGTAAAACTCGTTATCAAGCATTGATATGCTCACTGCAGGGAAACAAACCATTGCATTGCCTTATGCGAAATGTACAGAAATTTATCTATTTACAAAATTAACACTACGAAATATTTACAAATATACAAAATTCGTAACATTGCCCCCCTCCCAAGGACTGCACGTCCCGGGCAGTGCAGTTCCCGGAAAGGAAGGCTTAATAGAAAACACTCTGTGTTCATTACAAAACTATACAACTTACTAATTCAAATACAGAAACATTACTGAATAAATAAATAATTAAATAAACAATTAAACTTAAAAAATTATATACACATGTGACCATGGTCTTAATGACTATTTACACTTTATACATTATGGGGATTACAAACTATGGCCATAGTAGGGGGCTAACCTGTCGTAATGAACTACTCTAGGTTTAGAATTAGGTGACATACGGATTCGGACCACGACATCATTCAGCCGGTTGAGGACTGAATATGGACCATCCCAGTGAGACTGAAGTTTCGGAGAAAGACCTTTCTGTCGTTTCGGGTTCCAGAACCAAACCTTGTCACCTTCGTGGAATTGATGTCCTGTAGCCTTCGTGTCGTATCTGGTCTTCATCTTGTCCGTCGCCAAGTTGATTCGCTCTCGGGCAAAATTGTGCACATCTTCAAACCGTGCCTGAAGATCCTCGATATACTCCTCTGGCGATGAAGGTGCATCCGGAGGGCGGCCAAACAACAAATCACACGGCAGGCGAAGGTTACGACCGAAGAGCATCTGAGATGGGGAATAGCCGGTAGTCTCGTGGATAGAGCTGCGATAGGCCAGAAGAAACAAAGGTAACTTCTGATCCCAGTCCTGTTGGTTTCTCGAAACCATCAGTGAGAGGTTATTGAGGATGGTTCTGTTAAACTTCTCCACCATGCCATCCGACTGTGGGTGTAAAGGCGTCTTCTGTGTCTTGTCAATGCCAAGTAGATCACAAAGTCCTTTCATTACAGCAGAGGTAAAATTCCTTCCTTGATCAGAGTGTAACTGAAGAGGCACACCAAATCTGGAAATCCAGCTCTGAACCATTACCTCTGCAACGGTGGTAGCCTCTTGATCATGGATAGGATACGCTTCGGGCCACTTTGTAAAATAATCCATGACAACAAGGATGTATCTGTTGCCGTCAGTAGATCGTGGTAGTGGTCCCAAGATGTCAAACGCAATCGGTTCAAAAGGAGTTGCTACGTTGCCTCGACTCCGTTTCTTCGGTCCTTTCCAGGCTGATCGGCACCACTTCTCCACGTCAGCCCTCGCCCTACTCCAGTAGTACAGCTCTCGAACTCTTGTAATCTCTTCATTATTCCATAGTGGCCTCCAATTGAACTGCTATGAAGTTCTTTAAGAACGTCTGGGACACGGGATCTTGGAAGCACTAGCTGCCATCGGGATGTTTTTCCATCATCACATTCGATCTTCCAGTACAACAGGTCGTTTCGATTATGGTCAGAGTCCCAGAGGGCCCAATATTGCTTTTCGTAGGACTACAGATGGAAATGTCCTTCCAAGTTGGTGTCGCATTCGAAGACTCCATTAAATCCTCCTGTCCAGCACAGATCGCAGCATTATTCTTCTACATTTCCTCTTGGCCAGAGAGAATCTCTTTCTTCATCTCTTCTTGACCAGAGAAAATCTCTTTCTTCATCTTATCTTGGCTAGCTTTCTTTTTTTCTCGCCATTCGGATATTTCTTTCTTCATCTGTTCTTGGCTCGCTTTCATTTGTTCTTGGCTCACTTTCACTTGTTCTTGACTAGCTTTCATTTCTTCCAGCCATTCTTCTTGACTAGCTTTCATTTCTTCCAGCCATTCTTCTTGACTAGCTTTCATTTCTTCCAGCCATTCTTCTTGACTAGCTTTCATTTCTTCCAGCAATTCTTCTTGACTTTTCATCATTTCTTGCATGAGAGCAAAAAGCTGTTGAAATTTTTCATCTTGCTCCGCTATTGCTCTGGTAATCGGCATAAAACCCCACTTCTGACACCAGTTGTTGCATTGTACGGGTTCGAAAGATTTGACGCCAAAGCAGATCAAAACTTGCAGAAATTTATTCCAAAGTAATTCTTCACAGCTCTCTTACAGCTCCAGAACTTCTCGTTCTAGTAGACACAATACAGCTCTTTTCACCTCAATAGAGCACAAAACAGCAGTTAAAAACTTGACAAACAACTGCTAAATCGCCGCAAAAGACAATGCAAAACAGTTCGCTTTAGAATGCTCAGTATCTCCAGTCAACTAATTCAGTGACTCAAAATTCAAGAACTACTCAAGTCAGGAATACAGCTCTGACAATAAACGTTGAGAGACAAGTAACTCAGAATCACAACTAACTCAGTGATTCAAAATCAACTAACTTCAGTCCACTATCGGACTCAGCTAACAACTAGCTCCGTGCCGTGAGTATAGTGGTTAGTTAACAAACGTCAGAATTAATCTAAATGAACCTAATTTCGTGCATAAGTTAAAGCGTTGCAATAACTCAAATTCGTAACTTGAAATGATATTTATTCATGAACAATAGGTATGTAGACAACACATTTCCTCAAAGCACGCTTAGTTAAGTCAGTGCTGACATCCATAGATTAAAAGCAAAATATAATATATCATAAAGATATCATAGGAATAATAAATCATATTGACACTTTTTCATATTGACACTTTTGATTACTATACAGTATAAAAACTGGCTGAGCATTTGAATCAAGAAATTTCACTTACTGGCATATCTGGGTCAGGAAAATGGCGATCTCATGTGCGCGTCATTGCGTCCGATAAAAATGCATCTCTCTCCCAGGAATCACCGCTTGACCGACTTGCTATCTCCCCAATTTCCTTCTGTCTCTTACGATCCCCCTCATAATTACATCAAAACTTCTCTCTCTACGCCATTGGAGCGGCTCGAATCCTTTATGGAATCGCCAACTCTTATTTGACCAATTGGCCAAACCCCTGTTTAAATATTCCCCCAAAAGCTTCGGACAGAAACTTAAGGGGCTATGCACTTGTTGTAGTTTTAAACAGACCCCTTAATACAATTTGTAAAATGTCTGTGGATATACAGCATGACACTCCGTGACTCAAAATCAGTCAACTAACTAACTAACTGCATCACCCGCTCTCCCTGAGCTTTTATAGGGTGACCTGAGAACATACGTGAACCTTCTTGAAACTCCCAGAGGTAGATGTCTGGAGAACTTTCCAGAGAGTAGTCGAAAAGACCTATATAGGATATGGGATACATGTACCTATACATGTACCGAAAATGTCGCCAAATGGTCGCCAAGTTTGGCGACAT
Organism: Linyphia triangularis; assembly: GCA_963978545.1. NCBI lineage: Eukaryota > Metazoa > Arthropoda > Arachnida > Araneae > Linyphiidae > Linyphia > Linyphia triangularis. The sequence goes on from OZ021730.1 coordinate 38,228,572, forward strand.
TTGGCGATTTCTCGCCAAATTTGGCGACACAAATTAGTCGCCAAAACGGTCGCCAACTTGGCTCTATTTCGCCAATTTGGCGAGATTCCCATTACCATAATGTTAAATACCCTGCCCCTTGAAACTCGCTTCCTAGAGTTACCTCTGTAAAACTCGTTATCAAGCGTTGGTATGCTCACTGCAGGGAAACAAACCATTGCATTGCCTTATGCGAAATGTACAGAAATTTATCTATTTACAAAATTAACACTACGAAATATTTACAAATATACAAAATTCGTAACAATATATATATATATATATATATATATATATATATATATATATATATATATATATATATATATATATATATATATATATATATATATATATATATATATATACAAAAAAAATCTTTCATATTTGAGCTTTATTTCAAATGCAACAAAATATATATATATATATACAAAAAAAATCTTTCATATTTGAGCTTTATTTCAAATGCAACAAAATAAAAGTTTTTGACTTAATTTCAAGTTGCTTTTTAAAACTAAAAAAAAAAAAAAAAAAAAAAAAAAAAAAAAAAAAAAAAAAAAGGCATAACGCGACCACATTTTATTTGTTTGGACAGATTTATTTAGCACGTTAAAAACTTCGATAGTCTAAGACATATAGGAACTGCACATAAATAAACACCAAACCAAACATACCAGCTACCTTCATAAAAGCCAACTTTTATCTTTCAAAGACAACATTCAACCCCCCCCCCCTCTCCCCCCCCCCCAAAAAAAAAAACACTAACACCAAAACTCTAAAATTAACAGTCCTTTTTTCAGTTTCCCAACTCACCCATCCTCTCCTTTTTCAGCCACCAATTCGAGATTTCTTACGACTGAAAACCGCTCATACGACCTCCTTTTCCCCTCAAACAGAAGGGCACTTGAAAACCCTGTTTATAAGGAGTCAGGGATTCCCAATGCGATGCCGGGGTCGTAGAAGTTTGGGAATAGGGGTATAAAACTCCTCGACCCCGGCATCAATGGAGACCATTGCGGGCCGGATAATGTCCCGTCGTAAAAGCGGGCCGCAGAATGTGGAATATTTTGGACGCTTTCTATTCGTTGGAAAGGTTTCCGACTCTGAATGAGACACTTTCTTCGGGGACCATCAGTGATATTAATGAAATGATATATAGATACAAGAAGTTGAATACTCGTGCTTCAATACGAAAATGTGCCATGTGCATTTTAGCAGTCAAAGGACGATACTATTCCGTTAGTCAAGTACCAGACCAAAAATGCCAAATTGCAACGGTAATTCATCCAAACGACCTTCAAATCATTTATTAATTCCTATAGCAACCTCTAAACATTTAGGCTTGGCGATATATTTATGCGTCATTTAAATGTCTAAACATTTAGGCTTGGTGACATCTACAGCAACTGGTACCCGGCTAACGGAAGAGTACCCAAAAGACATTTATTCATTGCCGTTTTTTGGAACATTTGATTCCTCTTAGAATGCTTAAAACTAATTAATCGAAATCGGAATTGCTTAATATTTTATGCTTGTCCTTGTTAATATATTTCAGAGTTGTGACGTGAAGTAAGGTTTGACTCCTTTTTAACCAGTTAAAATTATCTAATCAAGATCAGAACAGCTACTTTTCTAGATTTGTTTTTGTTGGCATCTGAATATATAGAGATTTTCTAAGTTTAGGCACAACCACCTATTCATATTCAAAAACATTTTACCATTGTTTCTGCTTGCTACACCTATCCTAAATCATATCTCAGAACATCTTATCAATCGGTGGCTTGGTTAGCTAAGGCGGCAATATCATGTATTGAAAGTTGTGAAATCGGACAAGCACTGCCATGTCGAATTCATGGTGGCAACTGCACGTTGAAATTGTAAATGTCACAATACCCGCTTGGTGGAGAAAGATACAGAAGTGCTAACTCAGGTATCGACCTCGTTATCTATACGAATCAAAAGACAAATCCTTGTAAATTAAGCTTTTAAATATGGCAGAAGTAAGCAGACGGTACCCTGATATAAAAGAAATCTAGCAGAAAATAAACTTGCAGTTACAATCCATTTAAAAAGAAACATTCTGCCTGGGAAAATGTTAGTGCTTTCTCTGGTTTTAAATACGAGAAAATTTAAGAATACTCTTTTGCATCAATAGCCTTGGTGTGTGTGACTTTAATTTTTACTTTGCCATAATATAACACTTAAATATAACCTATAAGAATGCTTTTGTTTCTTGGATGATCATTTTTAAATGTAATAGTAAAGATTGTTGTTTTGCATTTGCGGTTTCACGATCAATCCTTTTCTGGTCAATACTTTTTATCCCATGCTTATTGAGAGTCTTAGTGCACACAAAAGAATAAACATATACGCGCTGGTCGTGAAGATTCGTGTTTTCTATACACATGTAAACATACGATTTCTGACCAGTATTTTTATCTGCAGCTTATATCAAAGAATTTGCATACACGGCGTATTTACAAACACGCATCTATAGTAACGTTGTTGTTTTGTATGCACATGAAAACATGCGCATCCTGACCAATTAGAGTTCCGAAATATTTATAAAGTTTAATTTGATTGTGCAAATGGAGCTCAAAACATGTATTCCTGATGAAAAGTATTTCCATCAGTAATGGACAATTCGAAAATAAAGGGTTAAATTTACAACACCAAACACAATTTACAGTCGCCCCCTCACAAACTTTCTAACAGCTTCAGAAAAATGCCACCACCCCCATCTCTTCCATTAGACGAAATCCGGACATTTGGTGAAAAGTTTACGCACCCCTCTCAGCCGATAAGTGCAACCCCTCGGTCAGAAAGGAACCCCTCGAATATTCCACACTTCGCAATTAATCTCGCGCTATGGAATTCCCTCGGACGTTATGTCTAGCTGTAATGGTGAAATACGGCCTTTGAAATGTTGCCCTAGCACCCCTCTGAATGGGGGTTGGGGTATGACTTTGGAACGCCAGCCTTGTATCGAAAAATTCTGGAAGATTTTAATTATGGTTAGTGGAGCATGGGACTCTTGAAAGAGTGAGTGGTTAGGGCCTAAGGTTGTTAAAGATAAGAGAGTGGGTCTCTTAACTTTGGCCATAGGACAGCGGCGTCTTTTGATGAGAATAACCAAAATTTATGAGAGATGGATACTGTACAAACCAATATTGGTGCGACTTATATTTCTTAAGTCGGTAGGTTTGTGTTGAGGATTGTAAGCGTTTATCTTGAGGAGAAAACTTATTGTACAATTAAAATGGCATTCATAAGTTTTTATAAAATAGATTAAGTGCTCTAAATTTGTTAGAGGAATACTTCTTACTACGAAATATGTAATATTGTGTACAACAGTTTTTTTTATGTAATTCTCATGACTTAATTAAAGTGAAAAATGATTGTAAATAAACTTCTACAAGTGTGATATGCAAAAATATAACTTTTTAATTGCTTCACAACGTAACTGGCATGTTGCAACAAATTATTTTGTTGATATTAAACAATGAATTGTTAATAAAAAAATTAATTACAAAAAAATTGGTAGTAAGTCAATATTAAAAGAATTATTTTAGAGTGATTTTAAAGTGTTTTCAGAAACACAGCTTTTGCGTTATTTGTTATACAACTTATATTTTCTCAAAAGGTCTTATACTAAAATCAAAATTTGAGCTTTTTAAAGCTGAAGAATTTAATCATTATTTTACTACCACTGAGTTAATTTTAAAACTTCCTTACTGTAACAACTACATAATATAGTATAAGATGTTAAGTAAATTATTTTAAGAAGCAATATCCCCTCCTATCTAATATCCTTGGACTGTACCAACTTTTCCTTTGCAGTTAGTGTTCAGTTAGGACTTGTGTTGCTTATGACCTTGCGTTGAATTCTGCGGGGCATGGTCATTGTGGAGTTGAGTTGTAGGGACGGATATCGTCTGTTTATGGTGTGTTTGGAAACATTTCATGTTTTCTTCTTGCAGTTGTTGCATGATTCGTTTTAATCTACGGGAGAGGTTGTGATGTTTAAGAGGCTGCAAGAGATCGTTGAGAGTTGAGTTGTTAGTGGGAACTGTAAAAAGGTTTTGAAAACTTTGGAGTGGATTGTGTTTATAGACGTACTTTACTTTGAAATTATTTGTGGTTATATTATTTATGGCTTTTATGATATCACATATAAGAGACCTTGAAAAGAGCTGTTAGTTTGAGTTGTTTGGAGAGAGAATAAGACAGTGTAAATGCAAAGTAGACCAAGAGTCCATTTCTGAAAAAGTTCGAAACACTAAAACTCTCTAAATATAAACATGTGATGTTACTCATACTTACTGCACTTACTGTTTCTTTGATTAGGAAAAAAGTTTGTTTATTCTGAACAAATCCATCATCGAAGATATCTCATAAAAAATTATAGTATTGTTACTTGTTTCGTTGTATTTGAGATTTTTTGGCACAAGAATTAGACGAGGGGTTTACTGCTCTGAAACATTGTTAGGTCAGTACCTAGACCACCGAGAATAGTCTTAGTGTCAAAGGAAGGAAAGGTATTTCTTTCAATTTAAAAGATACCTGCATTTGAGTCTCGAATGAGAATAAACCCGGGAAACTCTCACCAGGCAGCGCGATAATTGGATATCTGGAACAATCACCACCGTGTCTGATTACTTTGAAAACAGATACCCCAGAAAACAAGGACATAACTCTCAATTTCTGTTTAAGGTTTTCCTGATGACATCCAGACTATGCATAGCACTGTTCAATTCAGAATTCTTAAGTTGATGGGTTCTATCTATAGATACATGATAAAATTGCAGAAATTGCAGAATTTACGGATTGTCTTTGATAATACTACTAATCACAACCGAAAATTGGTTTAAACTTAATCTACCCCCAGTTAAGTTAAAACTAAAATGAATAACAGATAGCTAATTAATTTCACCATCTAAAGTTAATCGAGAACATATTTTTAACCATGCTAGCTGTATTAACTAAAAAAAAAAAGTAATCAAAACTTTAAAATTGTGTTTTTTGAAAGTCAAATTCGAAAGCTAAAATTATTTATGTTGGAAATTTCAAAGCTGTAGCCCTATTAGAAGTCATTATGTAAAAAAAAAAAAAAAAAAAAAAAAAAAAAAAAAAACATTAATTTAAATTTTAACATTTTGTTTGTCAAAGGCACAATTAGAAGGCCAAAACTACTTATGTTGAACATTTCAAAGTTCTAAGCCTATTTTAAGTAGTTATCTATAGATCCACAGGATCCACAGATACATAGGCAGATTGTTTTAATATTGTAGATAAAAATTATAATTTGTTAATTTTTGGTAAAATTTTAAACACTCATTGTTAATAAACGATCCATTATTGTATCTTAAAAAGGGGATGATTTAAAAATATTGCCTTAAGAGGATCCAATAGTAAGGATCATTCCCTATAGTAGGTATGTTGCAATCTTCTGACCCAGATCATTTAGAAACCACTTTGTATAAAGTCTTAAAAGCATGTGACTAGGTACGAAAATAAATAAATTAAAAACTTCGAAAATAGCATCCATTATTATTGAAAATTAAAAAAACTGGGGGTGTGAAACATCGCACAACTTTCAATTACACTACAATACTGACGTAGATTATTGTATTATTTACCGTTTTTATAATTTCATCATTCTTTTAGAGGAAATGGTCAGTTTCGAGGTATTTTTTGCAATAATTCTTGTACTATGCTAAAAAGAAAAAAGAAAAAGAAAAAAAAAAGAAGAAAAAAGAAAGAAAAAAAAAGAAGAAAAAAAAAAAAAAGAAAAAAAAACACTTCGCCAAAATGGTGATTTTGGCGAATACTTTTAGATAATCCTTATATTATCCTTTGTAATAAGCGAAACTGAGGTGAGAATAAAAAACTATCTTTGATGAGGTATGCTCATTTCAAGAAAGCTCTGTGTTGAAAGCATTCGTTTTTCAACTTTTTAAGCCACTAAAATATTTTTAAGGGAATTTCGGAAGTGTGGATGTTTAGAACACCTTAAGAGGCATTACCACATAAATTTTTATCAAAATCGTTGGAGCCGTTCTTATATAATAATTGAAAAGCATAATTTTTTCAATTGCAGCTACCTTATGCGCATGCGCGATTTGACGAAAAGCTTACTACTCATAATGTAAAAACAAATACATTACATATAAAGAATACAATTTTCTTATTTTAAGAACTTAATATTTTTTTTTTTTTTTTTTTAATTATATCAATATTTTGCAACTTGCTTTTTTATTTAAGCGAATTAAAATTTATGATTATTTTCGTTTATTTTTGTGACTTCTGTATCCATTTTTACCAACTTCAAAATCAATGTAGCAAGGATTAATACTCATTTATTACAATAACGTTTGGTATATAATCATAATAGGCCAAAAGAAAAATATTTCAGAGATCTAAAATCAAATACGAAAAAATTTAGCTTTTTAAAAAAAATTCAATTTGCGTGATATTTTTACCAACTTCAGGCTCATTGCGCCACGAGTTAATATTGATTTATTGGAATGAAATTTGGTACACTGTCAAAATTGGGCAAAATAGTTACAAACAAAATGAGAAGGTGAGAAGCAAAATCGGATTAAATTTCATTTTTGACCCCGTATAAAGAACACCTAACCCTGCATGCATGATATTCTTATTATTTCAAGAGCTATAAAAAGCAGCTATTGCATGCATTTAAAATAGCAAGTGTTTCCACTTTCCAAATTTACTGCGAATGGCAATTCCTTAATAATTTTGCAATTTATCTATATTCCCTTACACAGGGGAGTACTGGGACATAAAATTGGCTCGATGATATCTGATCCATGCCGGCCAAAATTTCCGATATAATCGTTAATAAAATTTTAACAATTATTTTTAAAAATAAAATAATTTCAATAGTTAAATAGTTTTTTTCATTTTTTGATAAATGAATTTGTTTAATAATTAATTTAATTAAGTCGACTTAACATCTTTGTTTGGCGTATATCATAGTATCTAATTGCTAATTACATCATTAGATATTAAGACATAAACATTTATTACACGTATAATCTTTTTAATTCTTTGATTTTTGTGTAACATATAATTTGTTTATTATGACCTGAAAACTTCCAGCTTAGCTTTGTATACGAATCATACCAATTTAAAAAAAGAAAATGGCCCGGCCATTACATTTTTCTTCTACAAAATGACAGTCACTTTCTTTTTTGTGTTTCCTCATTTATCAATTTCTTTCGGCTTTTGTTGTTGATGATGTCAAGAGTTAGCGCTACCAAACGAAAGGCCTCACCAAGAGTGAGGGGTAGTATGTAGAGGTCGGCGATATATCGATACTATGATATTTTTATCGATATATCTTTAAAAATATCGATACAAGTTACCGATACATCGATATTCTTTTAACAACATTTTTAGCTTTTTAATGATCGTTTTGTCGTTTTGTCTTTTTTCTTTCCTTTTCAAAAACTTCAAAACTAAAGTTTGGACTTGGCTGAGAGACAGTTAAAATGGCACCCTAACCACAAAGAAAACAATGTAATGGAAAGATAAGACCATTTATTAGTAGTCATTAACACAGCGCCGTTTCTGTTGCCAACGTGTGCCTGGAATTTGCATCTAATTTTAAATATTAAAAACATCTCTATCAGCAAAAGATGCGGTAAACTACTTTTCAAAATTTCTTCTTTAAAAATAAATGGGAATTTATGCATTGACATGCAAATGTATTTTATTTATTCTGATTGATAATATAATTTATTTATAAAAAAAAATTTATAATTTATTTACAAAAAAATAAATAAATTATAATTTATTTATTAAAACGATTTTTATAATTTATTAATTAAAACAATTTTGGCATAAATTCATGAAAAGTAGAAATTTGCCCCGAAAAACTTCGTTTCTTGCAAAATTGAATATCATTTAAAAAAAAAAAAAAAATCACGTATCGATATATCGATATTTATTTTGATCGATATTTCCGACCTCTAGTAGCAGGAGTGATTGAGATGTGAATTAAAAAAAAAAAAATAATAATAATTCCTACAAAATAATAATAATAATAATAATAACTTCCGTGTTAGACTGGTCAATTTTTTAAAGGCTCTGACACGTCTGATGATTGCACAGGACAACCCTATGGCCAGTAAGTACGCCCCTGTAATTACCTCAAAATCTTTTTTAATTTTTCAATTATGAGAATACTCTCTTTTAAATGTGACGAATGCATTTCAATGGGCATATATTGTTTAGGATTGAAAAAACAGCTGTTCTCACATTGCTTACATCATATGGCTCTTTAAATTGACACTTTGGTGTAGGAATCGGTCATTTCCGATTTGTCATTTGCACTATACCTTTGGTTCTAATCATCCAAGTAACAAAAATAAAGCAATTTTGGAATTCCAAATGTTTGGGCTTTAAAATACAATTATAATAATAATAAAATCGTAAATTTCGAGAAATACAGTGTTTTTTGGGTAAATACGTTCCTTTAGAAAGAAAATAGTCAACGTTTAATATACAGGAACGCTTAATTAACAAATCAAACTTTCTGCTTGAAATTTTTTGAAATTCTTAACGTTACTGTGCAAAGAATCCAGTTTTATTTAAGGATCAAGGTTTATTTTCATCTCAGATTTTTGTTTATCTTGGGGTGTTTGAGTTTATAGCTTAGCGTCTATTAAAATGCTGCAGTTAGTAATGAAACCATTTAATGCCTTGCATAATTTTATCGAGAAATATCTAAGCACCAGGGAACCAAACCCAGTTTTAAGTGCTTAACTTTATAGTTTCTTTCAATTGGATATAGTTACCCTGGACAAAGATTAGTCGGTAGCGCCAAGCAGAAGTTTGATAAGTTTATGCTTTGGCACAATTTTCAAGGAATAATCGCATTCCTTTTCAGGCGTATTATATATGCCAAGTGTGGTTGTAAAAGTATTATAATCATTTCCAAGGATTCTGTATTTTAAGGAGGCAATAAAAATTTTTCACGTACTTTGTTTTGTATATTATAGTGTACAAAGGAGGAGGATTAGATAATAAATAATAAATGAATTTCGTCTGCTTGAAAATACAGAAATTTGCTTTCCATTTATATCTGTACTTTCTATTTAAATAAATAAAATATCTAAAGTCTCAAATTGTCCCTTTGAATTACATACACCTATTAAATAAATAAAATAATATTGATTTTTTTTTATACAATACATGTCGAATTATACCGAATATATGAATCCATATTACATATAAAATAAAAATATGATTATGTGTAACTGTTTAAAATATAAAAATTTTTACCACTTTTTATTACAAAGCATATTATTTAAATACGCCAAGCATATGATAGTTGTGTAACTCAATCATCAATTCAGGATTCATTCAATTCAATCAAGAGTCCCGTGATAGACAGACCTGTTCTGCTCGATCCTGATTTTCTCATATGGCCCGAAGGAGGAATGCTACTCGTGGCGCAACAAAAGACAATGCCTCTGCTATTGTGTCCTCTCCTGATAATGATGTTGATCCTGCCTCGGATGCAAAATCTACTGATTCAATTGAATCTACTCATCCTGTTAATGAGACTTGCAAAATCCTTAAACCGGCAGAAGAGATGTTGGATTATGATGAGGCAAATGCTGCAAATTTAGTTAGCACCCCTTACGTACCCACATCTTTCTACTTTGCGACTGACTCGTTTGGAAAGAGTGCTATAAGTGAACTACACAAGAGGATACTTGAACACAATAGTACTTTGGACGCCCGAGTTAAAGGAGGTTTATACTGTGTCACCCCTCGCCAGGAGGTTGAGGAGGCACTTTATTATACCTGGCTCAAAGAAATTGGTGTAACCTTTTCCCAGAATGAACCGAAGCTAGCCACTCCATTTAGAGTGGTAGTTAGGGGACTGGCGGTTACTACCACCCCAGAAGAAATACATGACTGGATGAAGTCTGAGATGCCTGACCATCTGCCCAATTCAGTCATGCAGATGAAGAGGAGGAGAGGTGTCAAGATGCCTCTTTTCATTCTTGAGTTTCCTGCCCACTTCGATCGGGAACTCATCCTTTCCTGGAAGATGCTTCTTTATGTCCAAATACAGATGGAGCCGCTGAAAGGGAAGCAAGACAGTGGTCCCCGGCAATGCTTTAATTGCCAGAGCTGGGGATCACACTTGGCCTCTTCATGCACCTTGCCCACCAGATGTCGCCACTGTGCGAAAGCACACCGTAGCAGCGACTGCCAGTCCAAAGATGGACCCAAAACCTGCTGTAACTGTAAGCAAGATCATTGCAGCAGCTCACTTTCTTGCCCAGCTCGCAAGAAGCTTTTGACGAGGAGGGTAGTTGGACCGTTGGTCAAGAGGGCGACCATTCCACCTACTCCCCCCCCCACCTAAGTTAAAGAAACAACAATTCCCGCCCAGATCCCTGCAACATTTGAAGCCTACCTATGCAGAAGTTGCATCGCAAACTATTTCTGATGTTGCTTCACAAACCAACCCCCAATGCTCCAAAGGAACGATGACACCCAGCAGTTCTCTCTCATCAGAAGTTGATGCTGAAGCTGCTGATGCCATTTACCAAGCCTTTGATGTCATCTTTTCATCCTACTCTACCAAGCACAAGCTCCTTAAAGATACTAAAGAACTTAAATTCATGATTCCCATCATGAACTTTGGACTTAAGCATCTTTCTCAAGACAATTTATTTTGGCTTCTTTAAGCCCCGCCCACCTGCCATTTCCTCGATCCCGATTGGAAGTTCATCTTAGCCTGCTGCTTCTTATATAAGAGCGTTTTGGATTTCTTCATTTGCATCATTCGAACTTAGAGTTTCGTACTAGACAGACCTGTTCTGATCGCTCTCCTACTATTTTTTCGTATGGCTCCTCGCAAGAAGAGACTTGTTAAGCAAGTCGCAACGAAGGGCTCTGTCCCTGATGTTGTTGACGAGGCTAACGCTGATGTTGATGTTCCTGTTGATGTCCCTGCCCCAGATTTAACAACCCCTGAAAATTCCATGGAATTAACTCAACCTGACGTTGAGAGTTGTAAAATGCTGGCCCCGGCAGAAGAGGTCTTACAGTACGAAGAGGCAAACCTTGCTAACATTGATAGCCCCTCTTATGTACCTACCTGCTTTTACCTTGATTCAGATGCGGACGGGAAGAGTGCCATAAGCTTTCTGCACAAGAAGCTTCTTGAGCAAAATGGTATTCTGAACGCCCGTGTCACTAAAGATCTGATTTGCGTCACCCCTCAACAAGAGATTGACGAGGCGCTTATCTACACCTGGCTGAAGGAACGAAATGTTCCCTTTACGCAAAATGATCCTGGCAAACTCACTTCATTTAAAGTAGTTGTCAGGGGATTGCCTGGATCCACGTCTCCGGTGGAGATTGACGACTGGTTTGCTGCTGAGATGCCAGACTTCCAACCCAAATCAGTCACCCAGATGAGGAGAAGCCGAGGTATAAAGATGCCTCTCTTTATCCTGGAGTTCCCCGGCCACCACCACAAAGAGAGCATTCTAACCTGGAAGATGCTGCTCTTCCTGCAGATTTCGATGGAACCTCTGAAGGGGAAACAAGCACACGGACCCCGGCAATGCTTTAATTGTCAAAGCTGGGGCTCGCACTTGGCCTCTTCATGTTCGCTCCCCACTAGATGTCGCCACTGTGCAGCTGATCACCGCTCCAGTGTCTGCCCGACCAAAGTTGGTCCCAAACGCTGCTGCAATTGCAACCAGGCGCATTGCAGTAGCTCACACTCCTGTCCTGCTCGCAGAAAATTGATATTCAGAGGTAGAGAAGGCCCCTTGGTCAAGAAGGCGACCATTCCTTCTTCTGCCTCCTCTTTCAAGCAGGTGCAGAAACCCCAGTTTTTGCCTAGACCCCTGCAACTTGCTAAGCTAAAGAAGCTTACTTACGCAGAAGTTGCATCGCAAACTACCTCAGATGTTGCATTACAAACTATCCCCCAATGCTCCAAAGGAACTATGACACTCGACAGCTCTCTCTCATCAGAAGTCGATGCTGAAGCTGCTGATACCATTTTCCAAGCCCTTGATGTCATTGCATCATCTTACTCTTCCAGGAATAAACTCATTAGCGCCTGTAAAGGACTTAAATTCATGATTCCCATCTTGAATTTTGGATTCAAGCACTCACATCTCCTTAAAGATCGTTTATTCTAGCTTCCTGTTAAGCTCCTCCCACCTGCCATTTCCTCGATCCTGATTGGACGTTTCGATTAGCCTGCTCCTTTTTATAAAAGAGCGCTCTGGATTTCTTCATTTGAACTGTTTTTCACCTTCTGTGCTGTCCTGTCCGTCCCGTCTTAGATTTTTGCCAATTTTGACCTTTTTAATTCCGACGATCGCCCTCCGGGCTCCACTTCGACCAGTGGTAAAGTGCCTCCGGGCTGTAGCCACTTCAAACCATCATCAAAGATATTCATTTGAACTGTTTTTCACCTTCTGTGCTGTCCTGTCCGTCCCGTCTTTGATTTTTTGCCAATTTTGATCTTTTTAATTCCGACGATTGCCCTTCGGGCTAATTTACGACCAGTGGTAAAGTGCCTCCGGGCTGTAGCCACTTACAATCATCATCAAAGATAAAATCTTCATTTGCATTCAATCATCATACACGATGTTGATGCGCTCGAAGCTGGTTGCCCCTGTGACGCTCCTGGTTCCTTCGGATATTGCTTGTTTGGCCAATTCATCGGGTATTCTGTTCTAACGGAACTGTTTATGATAACCTGAGTTTGGTTCTAGCTTGTAATTTTCTGATCACTGACGCTGCTGCTTTTCTGCTGAATTCCTGACTGGTGCTTACTACCGACGTATTGATGTTTGCTGACTAACTGAAGACACTGCTTAAGTATACCCAAACCTTAAATTCCACGGATTTTCGACAGCTGTGTTGAACTCTAAAGCGCGGCTTTGACCGTTGCTTAGGTTAGGCAGCTGTCATCCACCCATTTCCTTGGTAATAGGATTGGGTCGGATCTGGGTCTAATCCTGGTCCCTCAACTTATTTTTCAGGCAAAGGATTCCTTCCTCGCTTTTCCTGTTAGGCAAATTTGTATTTAAATTATTAGTTAATTTCCCTCCTTCCCCCGCGGATATGGACTTAATGGCTAATCAACTTAAGGATGGGACTAATAACCCTGTTGACGAGGCACTTTTGAACTTCTCTCAAACCATTGTAGAATTAGGAATTGATGAATCTTCCATGAGCCAATTAACTTTTCTACTTAAACAAGTTTATGGTCTTATTAAGAAACACATTAAGAAACCTGTTTCTAAGGAACCAAACACAAATGAGATAGACGATGAGGTCACTGATAGTAACACACTATTCCTAACTCAAAATGAAATGACGAATTTGGATAATGATTCCACTTCTGAATTGGATAGTGAAACTGAGAACTCTAACCTTACCAAACCTTCTACCACTAGAAGTAACACCCAATTTCGAAAAAATGAGCTTAGCAAAGAAAAAATTCCTAAGATAACCAAACGTAAGACCCGAAAACAACCTAAGCAACAATCATCTGATTTTGATATTAACAAACACACAGACACCAACAATGAGGACCCCACCCCTGTTCATACTGAGACTGCTATTAGCAATCAAACGGAGTATAATATTAATGATATAGATACCCAAATTGATAGTGAATACAATAGTAACAAGACTATCGTCTCAAAACTTCAAACTACCGACACTGAGATATCCCCGGACCAATCCGGTACACAGGGGGCGGAGCCCACCTACAAAATTGCAGACAGCCACCAGGTCTCACTCCCTCTAGCGGAGGAACCAGGTACTTTTGACAACGACATTAATGGAGCTCCATTTTCCCGAGCTACTAAAACCACAAGCAGGACTCCCATCATTATCGAGGATCCTAAAATTAGTTGGAAGACTATTAATGATACACTAATCTCAAACCATATTAAGGGATTTGTTGGAACAGTGCAGGGGACTTATAAATACCAAATAAAAGCACAATCTGATGAACAACTTCGAATTATAACTAGATTACTAGACTCCCTTAAAATACAATATTACTCTTTTGTCCTTCCAGACGACAAAAAGACTAAAGTTGTCATAAAATCTCTTCCAGTCGACACTGATGTCGATGAATTAAAAGATGCTCTAATTGAGGCAGACTTCCCAGTTGAGAGTGTGAGTCAAATGTCGAGAAGAAGGCAAGGTGACATCACCAAATTACCTCTCTTCCTCGTCACCCTCCCCCGATCTGATCAGGCCAGGGCTATTCATAACTTAAAAAACATTCTTAATCTAAAAATAACTATTGAATCTTACAAAGGACGTGGTGGCGCCACTATGTGTTTTAACTGCCAAGCCTTTGGTCACACCCAAAGAGGATGTAGAAAATCTCCAAAATGCGTTAGGTGCGCTGGGGACCACCCCTCAAATCAATGTACCCTTGATAAGAATCCAAGCACACTCAAGTGCGCTAATTGTGGTGAGGGTCATACTGCTAATTTCCCTGGGTGCCCCATGAGACCCAAAGAACAAACCAAGAAAAACACATATAGACCTGAAATTAATCCACAAAATTTTCCAATCATGACTAACAGACCCCAAGGAAAGGTCTACATCAATTCCAATTTGACCAGTGTTCCAAACGCATGGATAAACCCCCCCAAATTAAATGCTAGTGCATCACAGGACGCTCCGTCCACCTCACAAACCATGACTGCTGTACCTGATAACACAAACAACACTATTTCTGATACTCAAATTAGCATTGCTGAAGCCAGGATTGTCCTCGGGGAACTCTCTGACCTAGTTAAATGGGTGAGAGAGGCCGGCCTCGTTGACCTACTTAAAGCTTGTAAAAGCTCCTTTGATGATACTGAGAAGCCAAAATTCAACTCCCAACATGTCCAGTAGGTCTCAAAGCTTTTATCCACTCACCATTGCATACTGGAATGCAAATGGCATTGTTTATAAACTTGAAGAAGTCAAGAATTTTCTTTTTACCCACTCCATTGATATTTTTATGGTAGCCGAAACGCATGCTAAGCCATGCAACTCCTTAAAAATCCCCAACTATAAAACATATCGCACTGATAGACTGCACCACCGTGGGGGTGGTACAGCTATCTTTGCCAGAAACTCCCTCTCTACCTCTCTTTTTCGTACACACAATAGAGACAATATTGAAGAGACAAACATTCTACTTGAAGTCAGGGGCAGGCTGACCCACTTCTCAGCAATTTATAACCCTCCTCAGAATAAATTCACTAAAGAACTTATAGACTTTCTTATACCAAGAGACACCCCCACCATTGCATGTGGTGACTTTAATGCAAAGAACAAAATTTGGGGCTGCAGAGCCAGCAACAAAAATGGGTTCACCCTACAAAAATGTGTTCAGAACGACACCATCCAAATTATTGCACCCCAGCAACCCACTTACTATTCACTGCTAGGTCACCCACCAGACATTCTGGATATCATTGCTACCAACACCTCACTTATTGCTCACATTGAAGTAATTAATGATCTTGACTCCGACCATCTCCCTGTTCTGGCAAAAGTAGCCAAACTGGTTAACAATGACACTGGGTCCATTCTCAAAACAGACTGGAAGCTATATCACAATATCCTCCAAACTAACCAAGACCAGCATACACCCATGGTGTATGAAAAGGACATCGACATTGCAATTAACAAACTTAATGAGGATATTTCCTCTGCTCACATCACTGCCTCCAAACGCAAAAAAATTATCCACGACTACATGAGGCTCCCATCTGACATCATTGATATCATTCGCTTTAGAAATAGATTACGTAAGCAATATCAAAGAACCAGGGACCCCTCCCTTAAACCTGAACTGAACGCACTGAAAAGGGTCATAAAAGAGGCCACAAGAGAGAATAGAAACGCCAGGTGGCAAGAAAAATTGACCACCCTGGAATTCTCTGATAACTCAATCTGGAAGTTGGCAAAAGCCCTAAAAAGAGAAAAGTCCTACCAAACCCCCCTTGAAGGTAATAATGGACCAGTATATACTGAGAATGACAAGAGTGAAGCTTTCGCTGACTCTTTGGCCATCCAATTTCAGGACAACGACACACCCAGAGATGAGGATTATGAAAGACACATTAAAAATACTGTAGAAATCTGGAAAAACTCTCAGATCCAATTCTCTATTACTCCTACCACCACTGATGAAGTGTCCCTCATCATCAAAAAACTCAAAAACCGTAAATCCCCTGGCTATGACCAAATTTCTAACAAAATGCTCAAAAGCATCCCCACTAAAACAATCCAACACATTACTGACATTCTAAATGCATGCTTAAGCATAGCATACTTCCCCTCCATTTGGAAAGAGGCCCTAGTCATTCTAATTCACAAGTCTGGCAAAGACCCCACTATTCCATCCAACTATAGACCCATAAGCTTACTCCCCAGCCTTGGCAAAATATACGAAAGAGTCATATCAAATCGCTTCTCCCCACTCATAGCACATATTCCGAAAGAGCAATTTGGTTTCATGAAAGACAGATGCACCACCAGACAACTGGTCAGAATCTTATAATACGTAGGTGCTGCTAAACACCGCAGTGAAAGCTCTGCCATCCTCATGTTGGACGTTGCCAAGGCATTTGACAGAGTCTTTCACTGCGGATTGATATTTAAACTCCTCTCGCTTGACATCTCAAATGACATTGTCCACCTCATCTGGAGCTACCTTGATAAAAGGTCCTTCAGAGTGAGAGTGGGCAACTCTATCTCAACTTCCAGGCAAATTAAGGCCGGGGTCCCCCAGGGGAGTATCCTGGGTCCCACTTTATATAACATCTATACATCCGACTTCCCTTCCTTTAAGGACGACCGCAATTGCTTAACTGCTTTCTATGCAGATGACACGGCCATTGTCTCCAAATCACTCAACTCTCAAACTGCACTAAAAAACCTGCAAAACAAAATTCCCACCATTGAAGCCTGGTGCTCCAAATGGAAGATTAGTATTAATGCTGGCAAATCACAAGTTTTATGCACAGTTACTAAAAACAATCAAAAGAACAAAATTATTGGCAATGAGATCACACTTTTTAATGAAAAAATCCCCATTGTTAAAAAAGCCAAATATTTGGGTGTCACCATAAACACAAAACTTACATGGTCAGACCACATAACTAATGTGACCAAAAACACATTTGGAGTTGCCAGAAAACTCGCCCCACTTATAGGTAGGAGCTCCACACTACCCCTCAATCACAAAAGGAGACTCTATCTCAGTTCAATAAGACCAGTATTCACTTATGCTTCCCCTGCATGGGCCACCTGCACAGCCAGAGATATTCATAGACTCCAGGTTATCCAAAATAAAATTCTTCGAAACATGGTAGACGCTAGTAGATATGTAAGGAATGACCTTATTCACAGGGACATGAAAATCAACACCATCGAACAACACCTAGCTGAGTTAAATATCTCCTTTTACAAAAAAGCGACTAAACCTAATTCTATAATCAATGAATGCCTGGACTATGAAATTTCTCAGATCGACACACGTAACAGACCATACGCTGCTTTTGTGCTATCTGACGCTATAATGACCACAAGATTTAATAAGTAATTTATTGATCTTACTTACTGTAAACACAAATTCTCTTACAGACAGACTTTTGTATATAGAAACGCAGGTTTCATGTAGATAGTTCATATTTAACCAATTTATTATTCTTATTATTATCTTTGACGAAGTAAAATCTCCGAAATTTTACGAATTATTTTTGTACCTTAAAGGGTTTGTATTTTGTATTTAGATTGACGACGTTAAAATCTCAGGATTTTTAACAAATTATTTTTGTACCAAAAAGCGTGAGCTTTTGTAAATAGTTACGTATTTAACCAACTTTTCTTTTTAATTATTTCGTATTGTCCCGTCCGTCCCTCACTGTAACTTTTCATGCAATTTAGATTTTATATTTTATGACGATCGCCCTTCGGGCGCTATTAAGACCAGTGGTAAAGTGCCTCCGGGCTGTAGCCACTTACAATCATCATCAAAGATCTTCATTTGTACTGTTTTTTCGCCTACTGTGTTGTCCTGTCCGTCCCGTCTTTGATTTTTATGCCAATTCGACCTTTTTACTTTTGACGATCGCCCTACGGGCTCTTTTACGACTAGTGGTATAGTGCCTTCGGGCTGGAGCCACTATAAATCAGTATTAAAGTAAAGTAAGTTGTGTAACTTGATTTGAAATATTGTTTCATCAAGCAACTGTTCTAGCAATTGCGCGTTGTAAGAGCAGTTGAATTGATACCATACAAACTAAGTGAGTGATTTATTGTTTACTGAATTTCCATATTATAGTTTTGTGACTTAATTGTGTTGTTGTTGTTTCTAATCTCCCTTTTGTCTGAGCCGACCAAACGGTATAGTGGTTAGCGTGCTAGCTTCTAGACCGCGTGGTTGCGGGTTCGAGTCCCGTGTTGGCATGGGTGTTTGTAAATGTATGATGGCTTGTCTAATGACGAATGTTTCGGCGCATTATAGCCCTCGTGTTGCTGACGGCGCCAGATGATCTGAAAACAACCAACCAACCCTTTCGTCTGACGAAGTCAGACAATATCAGTGAAGCCATTGACATTAATGAAGTCTGACACTTGTTGTGGACAGTTATAAATGTCCTCCCAGTCCAGTCTAAGGCAGTCCAAAATGTGCTGAGGTGATGCCTGTTCTTTTTGGCATTTAGGGCAAAGAGGAAATTTTTTGCTTCCCCCAGAATATGTGAGGCCTTTAAGGTGACCACTAGCAAGTCGGGACAGAAGGGTATTGGTGTGCCTATCACAAGGAAGAGATAGGAAGTATCCTGGCTTTTTGGCTTTATACCATTCGTGAGACGAAGGTATATGCCATTTCGTTTTATTTTGAGCTATTTTCTTTGAGTATAACTCCTGATATGTGAGTTCTTGAGTAGAGAGGACAGGGTGTTCTAGTCCCTCCTTAGCAAGAGTGTCAGCCAATTAATTTCCGTGGATGTCTACATGTGACGGGATCCACTGAAAGTGCACTTTGTGCAGTTGGGATATGCTCTTGACTTTGCGTATTATGGATAGACTGGTTTTGTCTCCCACGAGGGCCCAGTTTTTGAGGTGTTGAATGGAACTTCGGCTATCGGATAGAATCCATAAGTCTCCGTAGTTGACCTCGCCAAAGATATTCTCTAAACCCAGGTCAATTGCTATAAATTCGCTTCGAAAGACAGAGCAGAAATCTGGATTACGTTGTTTAATAGAATGTGTTTTTACTTAATTAACTCGTTCTGTTTCGTATGGTACTCATGACAAGACAGTAAAGAATTACTTACAGGTTTCTGGTATATTTTATTGGAACCGTCATCTCAGCTTGAAAGGTACGTGGTAGCAAGAAAGTTCACATGGCTACTCTCTACTGACGGTTACATTCAAGTAGAAAGAAAAAATATAAAAAGCAATTGCGCATAGCGCCATCTAGTGGACTGTATGAAGAAAGTTACTGAACATACCGCCCCTCTTGAAACCTCGGAGGGGGGTTTCAACAATGCAAGAAAAAATATTATAACTAAAACCTACTAAAGATAGCAATATGAAAGTATATAGAAAAGATACACAGATGGAAAGATGACTCTTTACATTGCTGAAAGAAAAAAATTAGAATAATTATAATTGAAATAAACATAGAAAATAAGAATGTTCAATCTTGAATAGGTAAAGGGAAAAGTTTCACAATTGGTCTGATAAGTTCACCATTTTGAGTTTTTACCCTAACGACGCGAACCTTGTTGTCCTTTCCAGGGAATGTTTTGGAAATTTTACCCAACTTCCATTGAAGTGGAGGGAGGTTCTCGTTTTTTATCAAAACCAGATCTCCAATATCCAGATTCTTTTGTTAGGGCGCGGCTTGCACCAAAGAAGTTCGTTCCACAATCGTAAAAGATCTCAGAAGGCTTACCCCTGCGTGCTACAAATCTCTTCAAACAAGCGATGAATGCAGTGGTTGTTAAATCACTCACAACTTCGAGATGAACTGCCTTAGTTGCGAGGCACACGAAGACACAGATGTAGCACTTTGTGGTCCGACTTCCTCTTCTTTTGGAACTTCGGATAAGAAACGGTCCAGCGAAGTCAAGACCAGTTCTTTGAAAAACTGTAGAAGGACTAACTCTGGACTCGGGAAGATTTCCCATGATTTGCTCAGCAAGCCTTGGCCGATTCCTGAAACACGTAATGCATCTTCTTACAACTCTTCTGACAGCATCTCTGGCGGAAAGAACCCAAAATTTTTCTCTCATTGCTGCTTGAAGAAGTTCTGGAAAGTGGTTCTGTTCAAAGTGGTTAGATGGTAGTGATTGATGATCAAATCTACGACGTGATCACTTTTTGGAAGTAGAAGAGGATGCTTCTTCTCTTCTGGAACCCTTGCATTTTCCAACCTGCCGCTCACTCGAAGAAGTCCAGAATCATCGATGAATGGTGTTAAAGAGATAATTCTGTTGCTTGAAGGAAGTTGTTTTCCGGCGGTAAGACATGAAATTTCTGAACAGAAATGAGCTTGTTGCACAATTTTTACGATAACCTTTTCTGAGTCATTCAACTCTATAGTCGTCAAAGATGTCTTCCTCCATCTCTCAGCTGGCAAAGAACAATTTCTGCGAAATCTAAGACACCATGAAAGAATTATTTTCAATTTATTCCACGAGGAATATTTATGAAAAATCTCAATTTTGAATGTTTCACTGAAAGTTTATAAAATGGTAATCTTAGGTTGTTTCTTCTCCTCTTTTGACATCTCATCTTTAAGAAGATGATCCTGTTCTACCTGTGCAGTGGGTAGAGAAGGATCTTTCAACCACGTCGGACCATTGAACCACAAGTCAGCGTTAACAAATGTGGATGGTGTTAAGCCTCTTGTGCCATAATCTGCAGGATTATCGAGTCCACTCACAAAGTTCCACTGAACATCAGGAACCAGTTCTTGAATTTGTGACACTCGATTTGCAATGAATGGTTGCCATCGTCTGGGCTCTGAAGTTATCCATGCAAGAGTGATTTTGGAATCGGACCACGCATATTTTCTCTTAATAGGAATGTCTAAAGACGGTAGAGTAGAATGTAATAAGTTCGAGAGTAAAAGAGCAGAACAAAGTTCCAACCTAGGAAGAGATTGTACCTTGAGAGGTGCCACACGTGTTTTAGATGTCAGAAGAATGACTCGAACAGAATCAAAGGAAATGCAGCGTACATAGATTGCCGCACAGTATGCTTTTTCAGAAGCGTCGCAGAAGGCATGCACTTCAATTTCAGCATGAGATTGTAATACGTATCTCGGAAATTTGACTTGTTCGATAAGATGAAGTTCTTCCAAAATTGACCTCCACCTTACGCAAAGTTCGTCTGGAAGCGGTTGATCCCAAGTGAACTTATGCATCCACAACTCTTGAAGAACGATCTTCATAAATATCACGCATGGTGACAAGAATCCCAATGGGTCGAACACACGAGCTGTTTGAGAGAGAACTTCACGTTTGGTATAAATAGCCTTTATCTCAACTGGAGAAACGGCAAATTGAAACACATCCAATTTGAGACACCATTTGATCCCCAGTACCTTGCAGTCATTGTCAGCATCCAGGTGAACTAGATCGTTTTCTTTGGTATCGATAGAAATTTCCCGAAATATGGACGGATCATTTGAATGCCATTTACGAAGATGGAAGCCCCCTTGTTTCATCATTGATTGAAGTTCATTTACAAGCAGAATAGCTTCCTCCTTAGTTGAGGCTCCACTAAGAAGATCATCTACGTAAAAATGTCTGAGTGTTGCACTTGATGCGGCTGGGTATTTATCTTTTTCGTCTAGTGCAAGTTGACGTAAGGTTCTTGTTGAAAGAAATGGAGCGCAAGCAGTCCCGTATGTGACAGTGACAAGACGATATTCTTCGATTTCATCGTCGGGCGAATTTCGCCAAAGGATACGCTGCCAATCGGTATCTTCGTCATGAACTCTGATTTGGCGAAACATCTTTTCTGCATCTGCGCTGACAGCTACTTGAAACATTCTGAATTGAATCAGAATAGGGTACAGTTCAGGTTGTACTCGATAGCCAACCATGAGAAAGTCATTGAGTGAATGTCCTGACGACGTCTTACTAGATCCATCGAACACAACTCTCAATTTAGTAGTGCTACTAGATTCTCTTAAAACAGCATGGTGAGGCAGATAGTAAGCGTTTTTTCTGTTATACTCAGATTTGGGAACAGCTACCATGTGATGTAACTTTAAATATTCGGTCATAAATTTCCTATATTGATTGTATTTTCCTAAGTTAGAACTGAGATGACGTTCCATACTAACCAATCTACGAAGGGCTGTTTTTGTCTAGATTGACCTAACCTCGTTGGTGAGCAATGAAATGGTAACCTAACAGTGTACCTGCCATCATCATTTCTAGAATGTGTCTCTCTGAAATGCTTTTCGCATGACCTTTCTAAAGAAGTTAGTGGTTTTACACAAGGAACAGAATCCAATTCCCAGAATTTGTTGATTAGCTGATCGGACACTAATTGAATGTTATTTACATGCAGAAGAGTTTGACTCCCAGAAGCGGCTTTACCACCTATCACCCAACCAAGTTCTGAACGTATTGCGAATGGCCTATCTTCACCCATTGACAGTGTCTGACCTCTCAGTAATGGTAGTGTGAGATCAACTCCAAGAAGTATATCTATTGGACTACTTTTATAAAACGTTGGATCAGCAAGAGTGAGATCCCCAAAGATTTCAGAATAAGAAGAATTTAAATTGTGGTGTGGAAGCATGCCCACAATTTTGTTTACCACATACACGGATGCTGTACGTGAACACTGAGAAGGAAAATGAGAAGTGAACTGGATCTGAGAAATCCCATTTGTTCGAGTGTCGGACGCACCAAAACAAGAAATACGAACATTAGATTTCTGTTTACTCAAACCAAGTTTTTCAATGCACTCATTTGTAATCAATGAAGCCTGGCTACCACTATCTAGTAAACACCTGCACGTTTGAAAATTACCCCATATATCTCTTACACGAATTATGGCTGTGCAGAGAAGAATTTGAACTCCAGGGCCAACATTTGATAGACAGGATGTAATACCCACCATTCTTGAATTGTCAGATGGTTCATTAGAAACATCCTGACCCGATGTAGAAATAGGTATAAAAACAGGAGTATTTATTGAAAGTTCACTGAGATTTGACGCACTACTTGTGTTCTGCCTGTCTCTAGCATTGAATGTTTCGAAATGGAGTAAAGTATGATGAGGTTTTTTGCACGTACGACATCTAAACTTACTCTTACAAGTTCTGCTTCCGTGAAATTGAGCCAAGCAGTTATAACACACATTATTGGATTTAACAAATTCCATACGCTTCTGAACTGGTAATTTTGTAAATGATTCGCATCTACCTAAAGTATGGTCATTTTGACAGAGAGGACACTGTGATTGTATGTTGGAAGCAACTAAAGTCACCTTTTTTTAAAAGTTTCTCTTCGCACTTTGATTTCCTGTCATAATAGACCTTGCATGAGTTGAAAGAAATTTAAGCAAATCATCCAGTTTTGGTACCTCATCATCGGAAAGTGTTCTCTCGAACCAAGTCCTGGTATTAGGATCCAATTTGAATAACACAAAAAAACATAAGAAATGTATCCGCAGTTTGATCTACTTTGAACTCCAGTGACTCTAAAGTTCTCACAAATTCTTTAGTAGAATCTACAAAATTTAGCATTTGAGTATACGACTCATTATTTAAGGGTGACATATTCATGAATTTTTTCATTAAAGAGGATAGTATCTCGCGCTTATTAAAATATCTTTCAGTTAACAAGTCCCAAGCGATTTGAAAATTACTATCTGTGATAGGTAATGAATGAACAATTTTTTGTGCGTCCCCCTTCAAAACGCCTTTTAAATATTGTAATTTTTGAGCAGCTGACAAATTTGAATTTTCCGAAACAGCAGCGGCCGACCAAACGGTATAGTGGTTAGAGTGCTAGCTTCTAGACCGCGAGGTTGCGGGTTCGAGTCCCGTGTTGGCATGGGTGTTTGTAAGTGTATGTTGGCTTGTCTAATGACGAATTTTTCGGCGCATTATAGCCCTCGTGTTGCTGACGGCGCCAGATAATCTGAATACAACCAACCAACCGAAACAGCAGCGCGAAAAAGATCCGAAAAAGTTAGCCAGTCCTCAACAACACATGAAAATGTCGGTAAAGTCAAAGTTGGAAGTTTCACATCTGCAAATTCAGGGTTTTTTGGACTTGTTTCCCTTTGTGTTCGATCAATTTCAGAAATTTTGTGTATGTTTCCCCCAAGTAACGCCAACATTTCTTCAAGAATGTCCAAAGAATCATCCCTCTCAATTGAAAATGCATCAATTTCATCATCTTTACATGAGCTTATTAAAGATGTAAAAATCGCGCCCAACTCTCTCTTTATACTTAAGAAACGATTCCGTCTAGCTTCCAATTGCGCCAAAGTCAAAGTTTGTAGATCTCCATCTGTTTTAGATTTTAATCGAGTAATGGAAGATTTTATACTCTTTATCTGATTGAGAAGCGTTTTCAAATCCATAGCTCAGCAAAAAGAAGCAACTCACTCAATAAAAAAAGAAAGAAAAGAGAACTCCAAATGACTGACTCTGACTCATTCGAATATAAACAAAACCGTAGAATAAGAGAGAATAGAAAGAAAAAAAAAGAAAAAAACGAAGAAAAAAACGAGATGGCAAGTGCACAGGTTTACCATAAATTAAGGATCACGAACGGATAATTAACTGATCGCTTAATTTGGCGATCTTCAATTTAATTTAGAATGTTTCACATAAAAATAAAACTGCAATTTTCTATCTCAAAAAGGCAGAAATAATTATACCTTATGAATGTTTCACAATGTACCATAGAAAAGTGTTTGGAAAGAACATTACATAGCCAAAACTAGCAACGAAACAGAACTAGAATTTTGAACGTTACACAAAGCACAAGAGAATTCGAAATTTTCACAGAACAGAAACTCCGGCTTCGAGGAGACCAAAAAATGTTTTTACTTAATTAACTCGTTCTGTTTCGTATGGTACTCATGACAAGACAGTAAAGAATTACTTACAGGTTTCTGGTACATTTTATTGGAACCGTCATCTCGGCTTGAAAGGTACGTGGTAGCAAGAAAGTTCACATGGCTACTCTCTACTGACGGTTACATTCAAGTAGAAAGAAAAAATATAAAAAGCAATTGCGCATAGCGCCATCTAGTGGACTGTATGAAGAAAGTTACTGAACAGAATGTTTCTCTTCGGGCGTTTCTATATAAATTCCACTGCCTGCCTGTGTATCTATTTTGCTGCCATCTGTATAGATTTTGATGTCAATTGAAGGAATTTGATTAATAATTTCTAATGCCAATTGCCTAAGAAATTCCGGACAACATTCATTCTTATTAAGTGTGGTGGGAAGGCAATCAATAAAATCAACATTGGAGAGTCCATCGTAAGTGTTCAAATTAGAATTAAGACAGTGGGGCTCTACATTATCTGCTATTAACTTCTGTGATTTAACTTGGCTGAAAGGACTGTGTTTCTTAAGTCTTTGATTGCTTGTCCAGTTATTTAAGTAATAGGCCGTTTTATTTTCTTGGATGTTATTGATGTTTCTTGGACTTGTTAAGCTGGAAAGTTTATTGAAATATTTGACCAAGCCTGCTTGCCTTCTGAGAGAGAGTGGTTGCAGATCCGCTTCGTAAAGGACAATTTCTGAAGGACAGCTACGTTTCAGTCCTGTGATTATGCGGGCAGCACTCAAGTGAATCCTTTCCAATTTGTTCAAGTTCGTATCAGAAGCACAGCAGTAGATAGGGCAGCCATATTCTAGAATAAGTCTAATAAGTGCCTGATAGGAGGTTCTGAGCGTAGTTGCGTCCGCTCCCCAGTCTCTACCTGCAATGTGCTTAACACATTATTTAATCTTTTCCTGGCTTTCAAGGCTATATATTCAATGTGTTTATTGCAAGTAAATTCGGGATCAAGAATGAAACCCAAGTATTTTGGATGTTTCTCGTAGGTGAGTTTCTGCTTTTTGAGGAACAAGGATGGCTGGTAGTTATAGAGGTGCTTATTGGTAGTAAAGAAAGTGGTAATAGATTTGACGCGGTTAAAACTCAATTTATGTTCATCCGCAAACATGGAAATGGCTTCTAAAGAGCTATTGAGCTTCGTTTCAATTACATGTATGACATTACCGGAGCTCCAAAGAGCAATATCATCTGCAAACATTCCGATATGAGTTCCTTTAGAAAACTGAAGTATACAATGTGAAGAACAGCTGATGACGTGAAGAACAGCTTGTCAATCCTAATATTCATGTTCAAGATATCAATTTTGAATATTGGTATTTTCTTTTTAAAGAGTAACTAGCTGCATTAAGCAGTGCCATAGACAGAGGGGAGGGCGACGGGACAACCCCCTCCTCTCCCCCCCCCCCCCCCACACACACCGAAAGTGTGTGGATAATTGTTTTACTACTTCCCATTCTTATTTTGTACAACTTGTTATTATGCATTTAATCAAATCTTCAACCATACCCCCCCCCCCTCTCTCGAAAAAAAAACATCGGAAGACACTGGCTTTATAGATATTAAAATTTAATAGGGCATGTGTTTCGTCAGCTTTCATTCAAAACATTGCTTTTTCACGATTTCTTAAAAATTAGTCAAGGAAAAATATCCAAATAATTTATATTTTTTACTGAAACTTCTTAATAATCCTAGAAACGGCTGCAAGTTTAGTTTACCCATCAAACATCATTCTGAATGTTGTATAGCATGTAGAAAATTGCAAGTAGATTATGAATACTCCGTCTGCAGAGGCAAAAAATTGTCTAAACTGAATAAAAACCGACTTTAAATGAACTGTACTAAATTTGATTCTCACTACTCTAATTTTCAATTAAGAAGATTTCCAACGCTTTGATTTTCCCTGTACCAAAATCTTTTGTCTTCTTTAAATTGCATAGAATCGGAATTCAGGAAGCAACATGTTTGTAAAAAAATGTTTCTAATAAAATTATTATTTTAGGTCGGGGACGAAATTTTTGATTTTTATATTTTAGTGGGAAAATATAGCCTGAAATATTAGCTTTTAGTACATACCTTACTTTTGCTGATCCGAGAAGAATTAAAAATATTATTTGAGTTTTTGTAAACGCGCATATTAGAAATCGTCTGTTTTTTTATTTTCTTTAATTGCATTTTTCGCTTCATGTGTATTTTAAAATTTTTAGGGTATTCGATTTGTTCCTCGTGTTTCAAAAGTTGATGTATTTTTTTTAAATTTTGAGATATTGTTTACTATACTATTTTGAACCCAATTGTGCATGGATTTTGGAATCTGGTATATTTTTATTGTTTTACAGCAGTTTTCGTAATGCTTCTATTTAAAAAGTTCAAATTTTTTGCCATTGTACCCAAGTTTGACTTTTAAACAATTAACCAATGAGTTAAATGCAAAATCCATGCACAATTATGTCATTATATATTCGATTAGCTTGTACTAAAAAATTTAGACAGATTGAAAAAAAAAAAAAAAAGAGAGAAAAAAAAAAAGAAGAAAAAAATGAATCGCAAGAGCATTTTTTAAATTACGAAAAAAACGTTAAAATTTTCATTTTTTTTATTTTCTTGAAAAAAAATCCATGTAAATTTTTTAAATGTTGTGTTGTGTTTCATTTAAGGGCTATTGATATCCACAAAACATTTAATGAATTTTGGACAAAAATTGAAGAATTTTTGTTTTTGACTTAACAGTTCCCTTAAACTGAGACAAAATACTTAAGAATCTTTAAAATGAAAATACAGAAATCTTCTTATAACACTTTCGGATTGTTCATTTTCACAAACATTCTATTTCTAATTGATCGCACTAATTGTACGTTGATTAGTTGTTATTATACAAAAGTTTAATTATAAATATAGATACTTTGTAGAAAAAATTTTGATAATTTTTTACAAGTACCACATCCATTCAAATATAGAAAACAATCATAGATGCCATCACCAGAACAAGAAAATTTAAACTGAGACAAAATGTTTAGAATAATCCTAAAATGAAAATTCAAAATTCTTATTAAAAGAAACTCCTTGTAGGAATCATTCCTTATTCTAGCTTTATAATAATCTAGCCCTGTTTATTTAACCCTTTGCACTCGAGGCCTTTTTCGCGCGGAGGGACCAGCAACTCGAGACATTTTTGGTTCGATTGGCGGTTAAGGATTTGCTTCATAGAAACTAAACACAGTCATTGGCCTTGCATCAAATTTCCGCATCAAACTTATAGACTGAGAGGCGACTGCAATTTTTTTACCCCATCGAACATCATTCTGAATTTTTAATAAAAATTAGAGAAAAGTGAATATATTACGAATCCACTGGTCTGCCGTGGCAAAATTGGCCGAAACTGGTCAAAAATCGATTTTTAATAAGTTGAACTGAATCCAATTGCCAAATGCACAATAACTTGCCAAATAATGAGCATTTTATCCAGATAGTCAGCGTAGAAAATCGATAAAACTGTCTGTGATGGCACCCATAAGAACTTCGACCTCTGTCATATGCAAACTTCCAGCGTGACATCGATCGTGTTTATTTTTGGCTGTTCGCAGAGCTGGTTTTTTTTTTTGGTGCATGCATAACGCGTCTGCTTTTTGTAATACGCGTACTGTTCCAAAGCTCTTTAGAGTTTCTTTGCAGTCTGCTTTAAATATCAAGTCCAACCAGCTTCTCCTGAACACATCCTGTCTGGGATTTTCTAGAGAGGACATATATTCTTTCCCTTTCTGGTCCTCGGCTTAATTAGGGGCCTCGACTTAGTTAGGGTTAATTAGGGTATGGACCTTGTCTGACTTCATCAGACTGCTGGAGGATAAGTCACAACAACAACAATAGAATTTTCGCATGCGCTGAGCATTTTGCGACAGTAAAAAATAGGTGTTGCCAATCGAAAATTTCGAGTTTCTGTAACTATTACCGTAACTATGAGCATCATTTTGTTGCCATTCACAGAATCTTAAGCTCATACCCTTGAATAATTATACCTGAAATCTCATCTCAATCTGATGAACGTAACGGAGCTAAAGGTCCATTTATCGGCTAAGTTTCTTTATACCACCGTGTACTTTTAATTTCATTAATCAATCGATATTTGCTTATAAATTATTTAATTTTAAAATCAGGAAGTCCTTAGCTGGAAAAAGCCATCATAAATCCCATCACCAAAACGAAGATTATTCAAGATTAAGACAATAGAGGAAATGAAATTTGTTTCTCTCTGCCACGGTCTCAAGAGACAACCCATCCATCTCGCTTCAGACAGCCTCGTGTGTGTGTAACCACCTCATCCCAGTCCCACCTCCAACTATCCATCAACTATAAGTTATCATCACTCCAGTAATTTCACTCTCAGGAGATTAATGGACAGAGAGGTAGCCAAAATGAAAACACTAAATGCACAGAGCTCGAAGTCGTTCTTTCACGACACTGTTTGCCGGACGGACATCCATCCTGGATATGTCTCTGTCGGATAATCAATCAGCTGGAGAAATATGGAAGAACCTTAGCCGGACTTGAGGTGACATTGCCGGTTGTAAATGTACCGAAGACACGTTCACCCTGGCTATTGATTTCTAGGGCTTTTTTTTAACTGAGAGGGCATATAGAATTTTAGAAAGATGACTAGATAAAGTTTAATGTCATAAAGACATAAATTGGGAATATGTTCTTTTTTATTTAAAATATTCAATATCAACTAAGCTATTCAGGTGCCTTTTATACAGGTGGTGCTTAACAAAACATGAACATCCTCAGTAACACAAATCCGCTGACCAATACTGGCCAATCTCGATGTGGATCGTTGTAGACTGGCCGTTGCTATGAATGTTGGCCAATTTCGCCCAGTGCTGGGTAAAATATACTGGATTTTTTGAAATGTTGATTCATAGTTATAAAATTGAAATATAGCGTTAGAAGAAAGAAGGGAGAGGTAAAAAATATGTTTTGTAATGATTTTGACATGGTTTTTTTTTTTTTTTTTTTAAATCGTCTATTTTGAAACGATATTCGAGTCACTCATGGACAAGTCAATCTTCCCAAAACCCATGTTTCTGGCTTTGGCTAATCCCACTTCCTGGTACCTATGGTAAATAAAGTCGTAGTTGGTAATGGGTGTGATGATTGCAGAGCAGAATTCTTCTACCTAGTACTAGTCACGTGAAAGGTATGAGACTAAAAGCAGATGTCGCTGGAGTTGTGTGTAAGCATTCTTGTAGTTGAGCATCAAAATGCCTGACTTCTTTATGGAGTTCATATTTGCAACGAATTCGGCTGAAGTATCAGTTATAAACACTTCAAAACTTGTGGGTAATAGGTGAGCACTGGGCTCACTGTTATGACAGACTACGTAACATGGTAAATATCACGTTCTAAAAATAAAAGGATTAAACAAAAGCTCACCGACTGGGATAGTCAAGACTCATAGGCAGGTAGTAGCTCAAATTCCCATGACAAAGATGTTTATGATGGCTTTCAAAAGGTCCAAATTTTGCCTAAAGTATTTTTTCTTGTATGCCAACAATGTTCGAATTGAAATTCAAATATATTTTAAATTGTATTCTTTATAAAGATATTTATAAATTCTTTATAAAGAAAATACTTGAGTCTAAAACGTGCATTAAATATGTTGGTAATAAGGATGACAGATTTATAAGAAAGGCACTTGATAGCTTTATAAGAAACGCCAACATATCCTGATACAATTAAACTGTACGTAATTTCTTATTAATAAAAGCAATGGAAATATACTGGGTGGTGTTTCACAAATTTTTCCATTGATGTGAACATGGGTAAACAATAGTTTTTTAAAATTCCCATTACCCCCTTCCCCCCTCCCCCCTCTTCTACCCCCAAAACAAAAATCTAGTTTCGGCTTTGGTACCGCACCATCAATGGTATCTTTCTCTACAGTATGACTCCAAATATCGTAATTCTAAATCACGATTCGATCACTTGACTCATTCAATGTTGGTCCCACGTTTCCCCTGATAAAGCAATGGAATAAGTTATCTTGTTATTCTTCATACTCACTCTGTGATTGCCACCCAATCCAGCGTTTATAAATTCTTAGATAATTTTTAGATACTGATATAAAAACTAGGAGTGCTTGGAATATCGTACAACTTGACATGGATTAGTGTAATTTACCATTTCCGTTTTCATATATTCACGAATTAAAAAAAAAATTACAAATTGGCAAAAACTTGGGAGATAATTGTTACAATTTACTATCTTACAAATTACAATTTGTCGACAATTATTCAAAAGTTGGCTTTATTTTGGGGGTGTATTGCATTATTCCTTTCAGGTAAATGAAACGAGGGAGTAACAGTCGCTGATGGGAAAAACTCAATTGAAGAAGATTATAGTTAAAGATGTTCATTTTACTTATTCATCTTTATCTAATTTTAATAGAAGTTCGATGGTTGGAGATTTAGAATACACTGCGTGAAAAAAGTAGAAGGACACATGATTTTTTTTTATAAATAAAAAACACTGATTTTTTTCCATTACAATTTAATGAGTAACACTTTAAATTACTAATTACAAACAGATAACTGTATCTGAAAATTGAAACAAAAAAAATACAGGTCAAGTACAGCAATAAATCAGTTTTGACTTCATCATACTCTGTGAAAAAAGTAGAAGGACACTTCTAAATAATGCAAATAAAAGTCTTATTAATAGGGAATTCTTCCACCATGGGCTTTGATTACTTCAAAAATTCGATTTGGCATCGAATCATATAAAGTTTGAATTTCTGTTTGGCAGAAATTGTCCTATACATAATTCAAAGTTCTCCAAAGCTCAACTATAGATTCAAACTGCTTGCCTTCCGCGTAAACGCGACGAACAATCATTGCCCATATGTTCTCTACAATGTTGAGGTCCGGGCTTTTAGCAGGCCATGGCAAAACCCGAACATTATTTGCTGCAAACCAATTTTTAACCCCATTAGCTGTGTGAATTGATGCTCCGTCCTGTTGAAAAATCCAGTCATTTCCGCCTAGCTCAACGCCGTAGGGAAGGAGATCTGAATTCAAGACTTGGAAGTAATCTGTGTGTTTCTGCCTGCCACTCAGGAACACTAGGCTTGTTCTTCCTCCGTACCAGACTGCCAACCAAACCATTAAACTCCCTCCTCCCATCTTTCGGGTAGAATAAGTCTTTTCTTCAGTACCGAGTCAGTGCCAATAGTATTTGTAGCCATCTGGACCGTCTAAATTAAATCTTTTCTCATCAGAAAATATAACGGAGGTGCATTCTGAAGTCCAGGACATGTGGTTTTTAGCTCAGTGCAATCGGTGTTCAATGTGCCTTTCATTCCATTTGGGATGGTGCTTCCTTTTTCGGCATACGAAATTTTCGGACCTTTTTATGTAGTTGTAGACAGTTCTTCTTGAAACGTGTGTGATGCCTGCATTATTTTGAGCTTTGGCAATACTTTCATCCGTTTTTTTTAGTTCCCGAATGATTTTTCTTCGATCGCGTTGCATCAGTTTTTTAGGTCTGCCATTCTTCTTTTTTGTTCCCTGACTACTAGGATTTCTTATATAGTTTGAAGCAGTATTTGGACTAATATGTAGCTGGTGGACAATCTCTCTTACACTTTTGCCATCGTTTTTGTGGGCATAAATTTGGCCTTTTTCAAACTCACTTAAAGGTTTTCCTCTAGGCATTCTAAAAAGATGAAAACGACGGATTTTCAATAAAACAGTATGTTTTTCTTAACAAAAACAGTTAAAAAGAATGAAACACCTACCTTTGAGGTTTAATATATTCCAAAAGAAATTATTTTAGCACGTGTCCTTCTACTTTTTTCACACACCAAAAATCGTTCAGTACTGTTTTCCTTAATTTTTACTAGTGGTAGATAAAATTTACTCATTTATAAAAAGGAAAAAGTAGCCAAACTACATAAAAAAAGAAATTTAGATCAGGAGGATCGAAATACAAAGCATAAATTACAAAATATGACTGTCCTTCTACTTTTTTCCCGTAGTGTACCTTAAAAAACATTACAACTGAAATTTTGATCAAAATCATTAAAGCCGTTTTTGACAATTGCAAAAAACAGAAATTTTATGCGCAAATGCTATTTTGAAAATGGGAAAACCCTTAATAACAAGTCACATGATCACCAGTAACTAAATTTACAAAAGTTGAATATATATCATACAATCCACACTTTTTTTTATTTGCTTTCAATAATTGCTTCTAAACCATTTTTTTGCGCTCAAGGAATTTGCAAAAAGTGTAGATGTAACGAAAAAGAAAGGGTGTTTTTTCTAGACTGCATTGCAATACTTTCGTTACCCTATATAAAATATAAGGCAATTGCAAGTAAGAAAGTCCATCGAAATTTCTAAAAATTACTTTATAACTTTCACTAGCCAACATCAAATATATCTTGCAAGTGCAATTATCCCAATACAGGCAGAAATGTTAGCTCTCTTACGCATGATATATCGCACAATTTCTTCAGTAAAAAAAACGAACCAAAAAAAAAGTGTGAATTTCCTTTCTAACTAAATTATTCGTAGGTAAACGTGATTTATACCAAGAGAACGAGCAAACGATATTTGTGAGGGGGAAAAAATGAAATATCCATGGCTGATATTCCAACCACCGCACATTCATTTTTCACTCTACCTTCACTGTGACTGCAACGGTTGATGTTCAGACCCGGCTTTTAGCTCGGTGGAAGCACAGTCACGGATGCAGTGACACAGTCATCCGTCAACGGTTTTCGGTACTCGATTCTTGGTCACGTATACGAGGGGAGACAATTTCGCAGTGCCATTAGACTAATTTATCGTCATTATTTATACCTGGTTGAAGTAGAAGTGGTTTTTTTTTATTATTATTTTTGTTCTAAAAAGGAGGGTTTTTTTATTGCTGGAAAATGGATTAAGGGATGAGGCAGAATTTTTATTATTTAGATGAGTGAGATATTTAACATAATAATAAATTGTCGTCCATATTGCATTTCAATCATAATTTCCGGTTGTTATTGAATTAGTGATGCAAAAAAACAGTGATGGAAGAATAATGAGCAAATAAATATGTTTTTCTTTTATAGGTTTTCACTTATGACTATTAGATGCCTATTGAAAAGCCTTAAAATTTATATGAAACAAAAGATCAATGGTATAAATAAAAAACTAACGAACAATTAACGAAACTAATTGAATTTTGATCAAAGAAATATGTATTACATACAAGGTGAATGACTGCAATATAAATAGTTAGCATGTTAATATTGTTACGAATTTTTGTATATTTGTAAATATTTCGTAGTGTTAATTTTGTAAAAAGATAAATTTATGTACATTTTGCATAAGGCAGTGCAATAGTTCGTTTTCGCTTGGCTTCCCTGCAATATGGGTCTTGATGCTTGATAACGAGTTTTACAGAGATAACGCTGGGAAGCGAGTTTTACAAGGAGCAGGGCATTTAACATTATGGTAATGGCAATATCGCCAAATTGGCGAGATAGAGCCAAGTTGGCGATGGTTTTGACTACTAATTTTTGTCACCAAATTTGGGAGAAATCGCCAAATGTTGCCAAACTTGGCGACCATTTGGCGACATTTTCGGTCCCCATGTACATTTATAGGACTTTTCGACTACGATCTGGAAAGTTCTCCAAATGTCTATCTCTGGAAGATACACGAAAGTTCGCCTCCCTTATATAAGACCGAGAGAGAGTGTGATCGAGTTAGTAGAGTCAGTTGAGTTAGTTGACTGAATTTTGACTGGTCTTACTGAGTTAGTTGAGATACTGACTGAGTGGAGTTACTGACTGAGTGGAGTTACTGACTTGGTTGTCTGTCAGCGAGCATTCAGAGAGTTCCGAAAGCGAACTGTATTGCATTGTCTTTTGCGATGATTTAGTAGTTGTGTGTCAAGTTTAACTGCTGTTTGTGCTCTATTGTTGTGTATAGAGCTATATTGAGTCTACTAGAACGAGAAGTTCTGGAGAGGAATCTGTGAAGAATTATATTGGAATAAATTTCTGCAAGTGTTAATCTGCTTTGGCTTCAAACCTTTCGAGCCCATCCAAGCAGGGACGACACGAACGGGGGGCGTAGGGGGCGTCTCGCCCCCCCCCCCCCTAAAGTTTTAGAAAGAGTCGAACAGTTGGCAAATGTTCGAAATTTTATTAAGAAATTTTTTATAGAAATTTTTATAGAAATATTTTATTCGAAAATTTATTTCGCCCTTTTTTAAAGTCGATCCACAATAAAATCGAATTGAATGAAAAAAAAAAAAAAAAGTCGAATAGAAACATTAAGAATACTGGCCTGAGTTTCACGAATCGGCATTTTTACACTAGAAGTCTATAATAAGGGAGTCGGTGTCTTTTCCACCGCCTACATTGATGGACTGCGTACACAAATATAATAGGTATCTTGCGAACACAAATCATAGTATCTTCATTATCTCACCTAGCCAAAGTTTTTAGAAAAAAAAAGGCGGCACTCGGCAAATTTCTAAAATTTCATCTATTCCTTTAAAAGTGCCAAGAGAGGGATGTTTTAAAACATATTGAATAGAAAAAAATATAAATAATTAAAATCGTCAATAGTATTTAAAAATCCTGATCACAATTCAGTCCAAGTTGGCGGTCGGCAATTTTAAATTGACAGCTTCTAAATGAAATTAAATATGAACATATCTCCCGTACCCCGCACTGTTGCACAAGTATCAATTTCCACAAATTCTCTACAGAATGAATAATTTTCCTTCAAGTTCAAATCAGTACATTTAATTGTATAAATTGTCAAGTCGACTGTCGTAAGTTTTTAAATTCAATCACCTGATAAGTACACACTATATTCTCAGGAAGAAACTGACAATAATTACTTATTCTTCGAATTAATAGATAAATCTGATGTGTTACAGTAGGTGACATAATTTTAGTACGTCAGGTAACGCCTTAAAAACCATGATATGCCCATTAAACGTCATTTACATAAAGTATGTATTGTACATTATATGAATTGAAAGTCTTACAGAAAATTTCAAAACATCTAAATTTTTACATCCGGAAAATGAGCCCTCTTTTATCAAATACATACCTTACGTATATCACTGGTATGGCGAGAAGTTTCAATTTCGAGTAAAACCTGCTTATTTTTTGGTAAAGATAAAAATAAAAAATACATTTTATAAGATTATTGAACGAGGTTTATTTTTACTTATTACGAACGGGAAGTTGAGTGAAATGGAAGAAGCGCACAATTCTGTCGAAATATATTTCTATTACATTTTGCCAAATTTGCAATTGATGTCAAGTAGAACTCTATAAATGATGTTATATAGTACTTCATTTATTAAAATTTTTAACGGTGTGCGGTAATGGAGAGTAGAACACGGGACTCCTAGATCAGAAGACAGGCGCGCTAACCACTAGACAAAAGTGATTACTAGTGCCTAGGTGTTGTATCTGTCATTTGTACACGAGACCACCACATAGCCCCTTCCCAGTGAGTTTGCGAAGGGGTGAACGATTGAGTTGAGTGTGAGTTGAGTGCGTTGCGTGTGGCAGTGAGTAGCCAGAGATGCTGAGGTGGTAGTGTGGAAGTCATTCAGTAGATGATACCTCTGATGTGTTCGAATATTCGGGTCACCAATATTCGGGTTCGAATATTCGGTGTGCACTAACGGGGAGTCAAATCCAGGACTCTTAGATCAGAAGACAGGCACACTAACCACTAGGCAAAAGTGACCACTAGTGCCTAGGTGTTGTATCTGTCATTTATACACGAGACAACCGCAAATGTATTACCGAAATAATGCATTCCATGTAAATTGGAAGGCAATGTCGTATTTATTGCAACAAAATAATCATTGGAAAAGTATTGAAAGGTTTGTTATAATACTATCTAAATTTGTTGACGTTTCCCACAGTCAAATAGCTGTGGCCTGACATTGTCCGACGTACAACCAGGTTTCAGTCTATTACAAGTAGTGAGTACCCTTTCACACCTCTCCTTGATTTCACCACTTTATACACGAAACATCGGAAAGACATCCTGTTTCAAATAAGTTAGATTAGTCAAAATACCTTTAAAAATATTTCAAATTGGATCAGTAGATCTCACATTAGGATCATAACCTTTAAAGGTGGGAAAGGGAAATGTAGGAGGATTTTATAGAAATCTCATGTTGACTGTGACGTTTCTCTTTTTTAGAAGATCATATGCGCAACTTCTCCTTCCTCAAGATAATAACATTGGTGATTTGAATACATAAAACTACGCGTAATAAAAAAAAAACTACGCAGGTACTATTCCTTACTTAGTTTGGATTTTTGTGCCGAAAATCATGGTTTGCTTTTTTATAGATCTGAATATTTTGTTGCTAAATTCGAAGTTCATAAGAGTAGTGAGTTAGTTGAGAATAATTTACTTTGTAAAACTTGATTTCTACTTCATTATGATAGAGGATCATGTATATATATATATATATATATATATATATATATATATATATATATATATATATATATATATATATATATATATATATATATATATATATATATATATATATATATATATATATATATATATATATATTTTACATATAAATAATATTATACTTTGTTTAATGCTAAAGTAATACATTTCATTTTTAGTTCTGTTTAAAGAAAATTAGCATTATACTTTCCTTCTAGAACAAATGATTATTATTAATAAAATGAGTAATATTTGCTGAAATTATTGCTGAAAAACCTAAAAAAAATCATTAAATTGAATCCAGCAGTTTTGGTAAAAAATATGTACACGAAGTAATAATTTTTAAAATGTAAATTCCTGTGCTAAATTGCAAAAAAAAAAAAAATTAGTTTTACTATTAATATACTTTCCAAGAGAAAGTAAAATCCTCTTTCCTTTTTTGGTTAGGAAAATATGTTAAAAAGTATTTAAAAATTAATTAACAAAATGTTTTTAATAACTATTGTATTTGGAAGTGTAATTATAAAGTCCATGAGCGCCAACAGGATTATTTTCAATGGAGGTGCAGATCGCTAACAGGGAGGTATACGGCGACAAAATTCTTCGTTCAATCCTAGATTTTTCGAAAATGGGAATTGGATTTCCTAATTTGATGTTAATCAATAGCTGTACATAATTTTTTGCTCGAATTGATAATTTACTACCTGTATATTTTGTTCTTGTGAATTACTTCTTCTACATTACTTTATTTTTTGAAAGGCAGGAGGGAGTGTAAGTGAATGTTTCTTATATGTCCCTGACATTGTCTCTATTATAAAAATCGCAATGTTTCGCGTAGGTAATTTTTTGTGATATAGCAATAATCTGCCAGGATTTTACAATGAAGAATTTTTCCAGAATATGTTTGATTAACTTTATTTACAAATCTAAATTAGAGTAACCGATTTGATCAATATTTTTCATTTATTTTATTCCGTGTTGTAGGGCCATTTCCATACACTTTTACACGTTTAATTAATTTCTTCGAAACTGCAATTTGAAAAAAAAAAAAATTAAAATAAGACAAAATTGTATTGAAATGAGCCTTTGTACTTACTACTCATGTTACTGAATTGGTTCAAGATTGTGAGAATGTATTCTATCTGCAAGTGATAAATGCCTCCCTTCCCCACCAAAAAAATACTTCGAAAAATTATCTCCTTTGTTCTGGAAAGAAGGAGGTTATTTATTAAACAAAAATGAACAAATTAAATGAAGTGGAACTTTAACTAAATTACGAGGGAAATTTACTTAAAATATGACATTAATTACGTATTAATAAAATGCCATAAAATATTAAAAACACTAATTAAAATTAATTACACATTAAATAAAATAATTCACAATTAAATAAAAAAAAAATTATCGATTAGTTATAAACTCATTAAAAATTAACTACGCATTAATTAACAAACAATTATATATTAATTAAAAAAAATTATGCATTAATTTTGCTTTAATAAAATTTAATTAATAATAAATTAACACCTTAATGGATATTTTGTACAGTACCCAAAAAAAAATATCAGAAAGATGGTTATATATTTTGTTCTAATTGTTGAAATAACAAACAAAAGGTACCGTTGTAAATCGTGGAAGGTTTTTAATAATTGTATGTAGTTTTTTTTATCATGAGGGGTCGTCTACATATTAAAACAGAACCAAACTTTAAAAAGTTCAATAGCAACTTCGTAATATTATTCCATATTTGGATTCAGCATTAAAAAAGAATGCGAAATACAAAAATTCGTAATTTTCTAATGAATGGTTTGTAATTTAAATGATAAAACGAAAATGATAAATTAATGTTAAATAAAAAAGTTGGTTTTTTGGCCATAAATACTTAAAAAATTGATATATTTCAGTAATTTGTTTTTCAGAAGATAGTTTGTAAATGGCCAAACATAAATAGCAATAAACTTTTGCATCAATTTCTTTTTTAATAATTAATAATTACTTAATAAAACAATTTTAATTATTTTTTTTAATAGAAACATATATTTTTTTTTTGCTTTCATTAGATTCACCATGGTCTGAAACTCCACCACAATTTTTTTTCTTTTCATTTTGAGTTTTAGTTCTCGATTTTTTAGCGAAAATGTAAAAAACGCTCACTTTAAGGGACCGTATAGTAGATCACTTTTGAAAACTATCAAAGATTAATTTAAGGTAAACTAGAGGTGTGGAAAATCACACAACGTTCAATTATCGTAAAATAGGGTGAATAGGAACAGAATTTCTTGAGATTACAAAAAAAAAAAATATATATATATATATATTTTATACAAACAAAGCAGTTTTATTTTTTGTATGTATATTTTTAATCTGTCTAACGTGTTTGGAATCGTGGAACATATGTTTTGTGTGGTTTTCAACAGTGCCCTTTTTTTTTTTTTAAATTTACTTCCTTAAATTACATTTATTTAAAACCACATTTTTTAAGCAATTTCAATAAGTTATCCTTTAAAAATTTTATTGAATCAGGTGATTTTTTCATTTTATAAATAATTTCAAAGATCAAATTACATTTGTGTTTACAGTGAAATGTTTCTGTAAAATAATCACACTTTGCTGAATACTGTTTACTAATGCCTACATTTTATATTTATTAATTTTCTAATTATCAGTAGTATACGTTATACTTCTGCAATTACAGTTTTCGATATTTTATTTATTTTGTGTGAAGAATGCACATCTTTAACGTTGTAAGTAAATTATGTTACCTTTGCGTTTACTTGCTATTTTTGTATTAATCTTAAACATGTCACTATAAATCCAAGTAGTTTCTATGCAATTTTAGAATATTTGTATTTTATAACGTCGTGAAACGCCTCACTGACCGTTCGATTTCTCCCGCTGTGAAGTAGAATCTTAAAAATACCTTTCGTTTTATGGAAATTCTCCCTGAAGATCGGTCAAAAAATGGCGAAACATTTTCGCTCATAAGTGACGTGTTTTTCAACATAATGCATTGAAATTTGGTATATAGAGTAAATGATGTATTCTGAATCGAATGAAATGATAAAAAATACGGGTTCGTATTGAAATTTTCGAAGATAGCGTTACTTTTACTTAGTGAACGGTCCCTCAAGAAAAATAAATTGCATCAGATATATAGAATATCGTATGCAAAACATTTTGGTGCAAACCGTAAGATTCTACGATAATTAGAACCGAAGATATAGCCATCGTTCTGTTTTTTTGGGGGGGGGGGGGGTACTGTACATTTACATCATATTTGTCTTAATTTTAGGTGGCAAAAGTATGTTTAACCCCCCCCCCCCAATTGAAATTCTTAGCGACGGCTATGCATCCACGCAACAATATTATAAAAGAGTAAATATAGAGAAGGTATTTCATGATTTTGTTTGTTTTTTAAACTTTCATAGTAGCATTGGTACTGACATAATTATTTTCAGAAAGGGACAGATAGCACACAAGAGGATGCAAGTCGCTTAAAGCGTGGGATTTTTTAAAATTGGGTTTTCTAATGAAACGTTGATCAATAGCTAGAGTGAGAGTTACTCTTCCGATGAAAACATAAAAATACTAGCCATATTTCAACGGTATAGTGGTTAGCGTGCTAGTTTCTAGACCGCGAGGTTGCGGGTTTGAGTCCCGTGTCAGGCATGGGTGTTTGTAAATGTTTGTTGGCTTGTCAAATGATGAATGTTTTGGTGCATTATAGCCCTCGTGTTGCTGACGGCGCCAGATAATCTAAAAACAACCAATTAGCCATATATCTGCTTTCCAGTCAAAATCATCACTTAATTTTTAATTTTTAATTTTCAGTTGCCTCCTGGCGAAACGTATAAAGAGTAACATCACTTCATACGCAAAAATATTCAACAAACTATAAAAAAAAAATATTTTTTAA
Organism: Linyphia triangularis; assembly: GCA_963978545.1. Lineage (NCBI taxonomy): Eukaryota > Metazoa > Arthropoda > Arachnida > Araneae > Linyphiidae > Linyphia > Linyphia triangularis. The sequence continues at coordinate 38,270,167 of OZ021730.1, forward strand.
GCGTTTTTGGCATGCGAGAGCAATAGCTTGTAACACTCATATAACACCCATGTCGATAAACGCTAAAACGTAAATTCAAAAATAAATGCAAGAAATTAACCAAATAATACATTGAAAAACCAAAAATGGTAATATCAATAAGCCAATTAAAAATATCTCTAAAACCGTTGTAACTAAATATTGTGTGTGAAAAGTGTATATTTTTTACTTTTGCGTCGACATTTCTGTGACAATAAAAAAAACTTCATAAATAAAATTATATGTTGGTATAAAGGCGATATGTGCGTAAACTGTATAATGAACTGTTTAATAAAGTTTTATTTTTATTGGTAGACATGATAAATAACGAATTAATTTTAATACAGTGATTTTAATTTCATGAACTCTCAGATGTTGATAACTTTTAGAAAATGTTTTTGTAATTAGAATTTAAATTTTTCTATTAAAAATAGGGGTGTAGAACATCGCACAATTTTCAATTACACTATAATATTGGTGATTGCATTAAAACTTGATATGGTGTTATTTAGCGTTTTCATATTTTCACTCATTTTAATAAAAATGACCAGTTTGGTGATATTTTTGGCAATAATTTTTACAAGTGCAAAAAAAAAAAAAAAAAAAAAAAAAAAAAAAAAAAAAAAACCACCTAAGATGGCGAAATAGGCGGTATTATTCGATATACTTTATATTGTACTTTCTTGAACGTAAAACGACGGAAACTTGAACGAAGGAAATCATTTTTCTCTTTTTTTACACTTTTATCGATTTTCTATGGGAATTTTGAAGGTGGTAATTATTATAAAACCTTAAGAGGCATTAACATAGATATCTTAATCGAAATCGTTAGAGACGTTTTTTAGCAATTGCTGAAAACATGCTTCATTCATGATTTTTCATGATTTCAACCTTATGCGCGATTTTGACAAAAACCTCAATGATTGGTCCCATGGCCACCACTAACCCGCACACAAAAATAAAACATCTAATGTCGATTTGTTCGGGAGTTATGCTGACCACGTACACACAGACATACATTTTTTCTTGATCACTTTTTTGAAATCAGGGTTTTTTCCAAAACGTGGAGAAATCCAATGCTGTATCCAATGAAAGTACCGAATACTGTACTTTCATTATCCTATGTAAACATGCGGGTAATTGAAATTAAAAATAAAGTTAATTTTATCTTCTGACACTAGATCAATCAAACTGCACTAACTTGAAAAAATAAAATGGTTACTCTAGCTTAAGAATAGTTCAGAAAGACAAACTTCCTAAAAATATGGGAATAATTAGCTTTGGATGTAAGGATTTTTCAAGATTATCGTGTTTCGGAGCTTGCTATTATCGCTTACTAGACCCAACCCACCATTGGCAAAAATAACTTTTGTAAAGCTCAGAAAATTCCGTGAATACCTTCAAAAGGTCCATATAGACATATGCTCTACTTCAGTGGAGGCTAGTGCAGTACAGCCGGGCTGCATCTAAATTTATTCGTTCAAATTTAAAATGATATATTTTACAATTTTCTAAAATGAAGATCTAATTCCTACGGTAAGTGTAAAAATAATCCGATAAATACCGAACTTGTTGCCTCAATATTCAATATCAACCCAAACCGGTGATCTTTCTCTGAACAGCAGCTGAGTGTTCCTGATACTCGTTTCGGCTGCGACATTTTCATGCTCTGCTATGGTTACCAATATAACCCAAAATATCCTTTCCCTCCGCATAATGTGTAGCGAGACTGCCAGTGAGCACTTTCCCAACTTCGGCTGACCTTGAGAATTCGGTAAACTGATTGGTCGAAAATTAACGTGGGTAGAGGAAAGTGAGATCGAACATTTCTTTGTTTTTTAAATATTTCCGAAACTTGGAAGAAATAACATTTTACTCTTCTGTACTTTTGCCTCTTTGTGTTCCTCTGTTTTAAACACTGTCTCTTGAATGCCGTGAGATCCAGTTGGATGACTAAAAAAAATATTTTTTAATACTTTTACTATTTTTATTTTTTCTCTTTCACAGTGTTGCGCTTTCAAAAATATATACCAGAATATTTTGTAACTATTCTCAAAGAATAGAAGAGAAGTAAACGATTATATTCCAACAGTAACTACGGTAACCATAAATACCTACACTGTAATATTTGGGTTTGGGTGGGAATTAGTCATGTTTTATAAAGTTAGTGAAAACCTCATCTAAGGTGCCTATTGAATTTGTTTAGTGGTAAAATGTAAGTTTTATTTTCGATTACAATATTATCGTAAATTGACTAGAAATATAGGAGCGCTACTATTATCGCTTACTAGTCCGCACATACTATAAAACTAATTGGCAATAATTGCTTTTGTAGAACAAAAAAAAAAAAAAAAAAAAAAAAAAAAAAACACCATATAATAATAATAATAATAATAATAATAATAAATCTGTGCATCGCAACGAAAAGTTTATTATGGCAAATTCTTAATTAGCCGGTTGAGAGCATAACTGTCGACTAAGGAATTAGAGAAGGACTCTCTAGAAGTAAGAGAAGGAAAACGATTCTACTCTAGCAATGTCTACGGTTACCACAAAAACCTGCAACATTATAATTCGGTTTCGAATGAAGTTGTGTTGCTTTTAAAAAGTTTGTTTGAGTTGCGTTTTGAATTGGTATAGGGGCAAAATGTGAGCTTTAGGTTCGATTAATTTATTTAAACTAAGGCATGATAGTGAATTAATATTGCAGTAAGAAATCCAATTATCATCAAACTTAGATTTGATCAAAGCATTTAACCAAATTAATTTCGCATACAATTAAGCCTGCTCCCACCCATGGGCAAATATACACGTAGTATAAGTTTAACCCAGCGTTAGCCACGACATCTGTCGCGAGCCCCAGATTTGGCCCGCGACAGATTTTCCTGCGGCCCGCAGGCACCACGTAAGATATAAAAAATCAAATTCCACGGTATGGACCTTAAACATAATTGTGTTGTATCCGAAATAATATATGCTAACTATTTTGAACAGAGCTCTCCACTACGTGTCAGAAGAAACTATATGAAGAAGCTTTTAGCAAGGTGATTTTCATTAAGAATAAATACAGGAATAACTTAACTGCTTCTCATTTGGACAATTTATTCAAATTGGTTGCAACAAATACTCTAAAAGACATCGACTCGTATCATAAAAAAAAACTGAGCAATTTCGACCTTCATCGTCTCACAACTGATATGGACTAAAACGGAGTTTTCTGAAAGTACAATTTAAATATTTTTATAAAAACTTAGGTCTAGTCGCATTGTCACGTTAAAGCAATAGAGTCACTTCTTTTTTTAGACATTGATTTACTAATAATGAAAACTATTATTTTTTTAGTTATTTAAAAAAAAAGAGAATAAAATATCAATTGTAATTTTATTAAGATAAAAGAAAATTATATATTTTTCCCCCGTTTTCAGAAATGCTATATGTTGTAAATCGATAATAATTAAAGATACATATTTTGGTGCATTCGGCCTTTGAAAACCTCCAACATACGTCATACGGACCGCCTCTAAAAGTTAGTGGCGAACGCTGGTTTAGACTGTCGTAGAGTTTTTACTGGCATCAATAGCGTAGCAGTCCAATTAAGAGATGCGTACCATTTACTGTGTATACCATTTACTTCAGCGTACAAGGTGCGGACTCCCTTTACGGAATAATTTCAAAGAAAAGAAAAAACTAACAAACACAATATAAATTAAAACGTAATACTATAATGGAGTGTTATTAAAGTAGAGCAATTCAGAATAAACTTCCTGAAGTTAATAACTATTGCTAAAATCGTAAACAGCTTCAAAGTTTCGCTGTATTCTTTGTAAAAAGTAAGCAACACACTACAAATGTAATTTTGCTGGATCTTTGATTGTGAAAGGTTTTATACTTTGAAGTAACAATTTACTTTAATGAACTCGGAAAAAGTTCTTTTAAAAGTCTGCCTCTAAATGGAACTAGCAACAATACAACCGAATTGCAATTGCACGGAATACAATCGACAAGAGCCACAATAACATGCAAATGCACATATATATTCAAAACCGCACTGAAAGAGAGGCAAATCGTATTTGGCCAAATCCCTGGTATATCCGTCTAACACAATCTTTTATATTATGTGATACTCGCAGAAAGAACAAATTTCCCGCCAAGAAAATCGAATGTCTCGGTTCATAAAAGGGCTAGATTGCAAAACTGGAAAAGTGCGCCTAAAAGAATAGGACGTCAACAAGAACAAAAAAATACTTTTTGCTATTCCTAGAAGAATGGGGAAAGGTAGAAAACTTTAAAATCGCGACGGAGTTACAAATTAAATAAAAATCCTTCAGACTTCTCGACAGCAGGAAATGTTCGTTGGCGACTTCTATCAGTTCTCGCCTCGGTAACTAAGTTTATCGCGCCGAATTCAATAAGGCTACTGGCTTCCTTATTTTTTTGGATGGTAGACGTGGTTGGAACTGCAATATGCGCCAAACTAAAAACAAGTACAACGTCTGTATGGGATATGTGGGTATGAACTTCTCTTTTATTTGATGGGGGACCGGGAGTTTGGTCTAATGCTGTGAAAGTTAGTTTCGATGAGATTGCAGATGGTACAGAAGTCAGTTCGGATAAGTCTGCGAGCTGTTTGGGTTTGTTTCTAAATAAAAAATAAAATCTGCGCGGATGGTTAAGTGTTTTTATGTTCTATGAAAAGAGTTGAGAACTTTTGTAGCTTTTATATTATTTATTTTTTGTATTCTTAGATTCTAGTTTCTATTTCATATTTATTATTCAACAGCTAGTATTTGACAATTGAATTAGAAAAGTTAAGAACAGTGAAAGAGTCAAATACAAAATATCGGAAAGGAAATGAACTATCTTTTCTTCTTAATCAATCTGTATCAGTATAGTTTTCATCATTATTATTTTCCTGTCATCATTATTATTCTTATAATCTTTATCATTATTTTATTACAATTCTTAATTGTATTGCTATCATTATAACAATTATTATCATTAGTATCATCATCATTACTAATTATTATTAGTATTATATTTATTAATAGTAGTAGTAATTATAGTAGTTAGAGTAATGTTTGGTTGGTTTTAGATTATCTGGCGCCGTCAGCAACACGAGGACTATAATGCGCCGAAACATTCATCATTGTAGTTATAGTAATAGTAGTAAATACAGTAGTAATAGTAGAACCAGAACTAGTAGAAGTAGCGGCAGCAGTATTTATATCATTAGTAATAATAGTAGTAGTAGTAGCCATAGCAGTAGTAGTAGTAGGTTGTAGTGATACAGTTGCAGAAAAAGTAGTATTTGGTATTATTAGAAGTAGGAGGAGGAAAAGCAGAAGATGTTGTTGTAGCAAAAGTAGTATTTAGTATAGGTAGAGTAGGTTTATTATTAGTAGTAAAATATTTATGTTGTTATCAGCGCTTTTATCCACTGATCTCTATCTAGAAATCTTGGAAAGGCTTTAAGCAGTTTCTGCTCTGTAATAGGTTGCCCGTGGTTACAAATAGATTTTAACTACTTTAGAGAAATTGCTAAGATAAATCTCTATGGAGGTTGTTCAGCCTCCTTCAGCATCAAGTCAATAACCAAGCATGCACTAACCAGAAGTTGTAGTTAAAAATCAGTGTATTTATTCTTGTTATTTTGCCATCATTATCTTTATCCGCATGATAATTCCACCTCTTACAAAAACTGCAAATCCTTTGTATGGCAAAATTATTACTTACATTTTACGTAACTGCCCTAGTTAATTTACCCATCTAATTAAATAACGTTATCTAACTAAAACATTATAATAACAATAAAAAAAAATACATAATTATACACATTAAAACTTTCAGACATTTCCCCCATCAAGGCACTCTTCGGCATCCAATTTTTTTTTTCAAGGCGCGGAAGACTATAATAAATCTGAAGAGGTGAAGACAAATTCATTAGCAAGGGCCTTCAGGCTTTTGATACTCATTATCATGCAAAGGTACTTCAATTTCCTCCTAAAAAATAAAATTAATCTTTTTTTCCACTCCCTTACTCACTGCAACGGTGTCGCTGCCCTTTTAGCCTTGGGGCACACGGATATTTCTAATGAGATGAGGCGCAGACCTGTAATGTGCCCCAAGCTTTGTTGCAATTAAGAAATCTCCGTGAAATTGGGTTGCGAGGAACAGTGGTGAGGTGAAATCTGCTCATCAGATGCCTGAGGTGGTTTGGTCCACTAATAACGAGGCAATGGGTTTTGTTAGTGATATTCGAAATTTGACTATTTATGAAAGATCTGCATGAAATATAGTTCATATCCTAGGTCTAAATGCAGTAATATGTTTGGAAGGTAATGTTTGGAATGGAATATTTTAAAAATAAAAGATGTATTAAGTAATTCATTATTTTTATACGGTCTCTCTGAAGATAAAGAGCTTAGATCAAAATACTTTAAAAATTACGTTATGAAATTATGAACGAAGTTTTTTTTTTATTTATCTTATTCTATTCTACTTCATTTTTTTAAATGACACAAATATTATAACACATATTTTACCAACTTTATTTCTTTTTGGATAGTTTGGGAATAATTATATTTCCAGGTTTCTTTCAGATGAAATGAACCTTATACAAGCAATTACTTTGAACATCTATCAACCCCACTTTTCTCAATTCAACCAATAAAATCCACTTCCTGCATGAAATTATTTCTGCTACCAACCCCAAACGAATATATTATTTTCCACGCTTAAAACAATTCTCTGGGACGACATCATGTCTAATTTCCGTATTTTTTAATTTTATTTTTTTTTTAATTTTAACATAAAGATTAGTTAAAAAGAGATTACATTCTTTCTTGTTTGAAATCAGTACATATGTTTGATTTAGCAATCTCCATTCTGTCCTATTCTTCCTGCAAGTCGAGAAGGTACGAATTGAAAAAAAAAAAAGTAATTCAAGAATAAAGTTAAAACGGTTTCCATTTCTAATTATGTCAGTCGTTATGGCGTCACACAAGTGAGAGTTGTTACCGCGTGTCTCCTTAAGACAACCATGCAAACCAAGATTGCGTCGCTTCTTTCTGTAAGATATAAGTTGCTTCACTGCAATGTCAAAATACCAATTTATATTTGGCTATCTATGGTAGCGCCACCAAGTGTTTTAATACATATTCTCATTTATTAAAATTCTGTGATCGGAAAAGAATTCCATCGCAAATTTTAGTAAACAACATGTCCAATCACATTTGTTAGGCAAGGGAGACGAGGGCTGTTGTCCCCTCACTTTTGAGGATGTGAGTAATTTGGTCCAAAAATACTTGAAAAATTGAACAGGTATATACCAGGTAGGCAACAAATTGTACGGAAATGAGGTTATGGGGTCGTCGAATTCAGATTGTCATTATATAAGTATCTGCAGTGTGATTTGCTCCAAGGTATCTATTACTTTATGTGTTACTTATAGGATAGTTAAGCTACTATCTAAATAGAAGGGTACACTCATCAAATTCTATCGACACATTTTTCTTAAAATCAGACATTTAACACTCATCTTATGCTGTCATAAAGTCGTCCAATTTTGTATTTTCCCCTTCATTTTTGGAATTCAATCCCTTAAAACGATATTGCCGTTTATAACTCAACATTGGCAATCACGCTTTCTTGATTCTATTGAATATTAACATACCCATAGGAAACCTCGAATTAGTTTCCGTATCACTTCAAAATTATTTTATTAGTCTGAAATCTACATTCTCTTCCAAAACTACAAATACAAGTGCGATATGAACTGTAGAATAATACCACAACATTAGCAGACATATTTTCATCAAAAAATTTGATCTCTTGTTAGCAAATTAAATAATACTATTCATTATATTTATAGGTAAAAATAGTAATTAATTTTAATGAAGGTTAATTTCTATTTTTACATATGAATACAATGAGTTTTGATATTTTTCTCCTTTTATTCACAGATATTCCATTTTATTTCAGTTTCTTGTGGTACAATAAATTTGAAGTATTGCTACATTGCTCAAGATATTATCTTGCTACTCCAAAGTAAGTACAAAATTAGGTGGTGCAAAGGTATCATCACCAATGACATATTTAACACCATCTTTTAGAAGTTAATAAAAATGATAATAAAAACATTTTTGATATTTTTATGAAAATGGGAATCGTATAACAATCTCTTATAGTCCGAGAGGAGACTGCAAGTTTTGGACCCCATTGAACATCATTCTGAATTTTTTATAAAAATTGGAGAAAAGTTAGTAGATTACGAATCCACTGTTCTGCCGTGGCAAAAATGACTGAAACTGATCAAAAATCGACTTGGAATGAGTTGAACTAAAATCTGATTGCCAAATATGTCATAACTTGCCAAAAAGAGAACAAACTTTCTCGTCTGGCAACCCACTGCATTTTGATTTTCAATGAGAAAAAGGGCAGACAATTTTTGATCTTTGGCTCGGAAAATGTGTATCTTTTAAAAGTAAGCCAAATTGGCGACATCAGTTACGTCATCAGTGACGTAATGTTTATTGCCAATTTGACTCATTTATGAAAGATGCAAGTAAGCCATAGCCACACATCCGAATCGTCTGCAACCTTCTTAATTGAAAATTAAAGAGGTTACCAAAAAAAAAAAACAAAAAAAAAAAAAAAAAATGCTCATTACTTGGCAAGTTATGGCACATTTGGCAATTGGGTTTAGTTCAACTTATTAAAAGTCGATTTTTAACCAGTTTCGGCCAGTTTTGCCACGGCAGACCAGTGGATTCGTAATCTACTAACTTTTCTCCAATTTCTATAAACAATTCAGAATGATGTTTGATGGGGTCCAAAATTTTACAGTCGCCTCTCATTTAGTATTAACAAAATTTCAATCTTTTTTTTTTTTAACTTTGGTTATTCCAAAAACTTTGCAAATGATTATAGAAGCGATCAACTAAGTGTAAAATCATAAATTTTTCGCGTGTTCTGTCAAATGTGCTTCTCATTATTGATACAAATCTCACCTACCTTTTCTCTCATATTTATAGCACTTTAAACTTACACTAAAATGAAATATTTACTTTAAGATATATATATTAGAATATTGATCAGCAGTTGTACACTACACAGACAGACACATATAATAGGAAACATTATTCATTCCGAGCATAGAAATTACATTAAAGAATTTAAATATTAAATATAAAGTTAGGAAGAGAGAAAAACATACATCCGTTAGGATGCAAGCTTATAAGTAATCTGAACTTGACATGCGCAGAGGAAGGATTACAACAAAAATAATTTCACTAGAGGTCGCTACTACCACGGAATTATGTCAATGAACTATAAAACAAGAAGTGGGTGGATATTGTATTATAACAATCCCAAAAATATTTAGTATTGTATATAAATAACATGTGAAAACTTGTATTATTTACCAAGATTTTGCTTAAAATAACAAATTTATATTACCTTGAAAATATATTTTTCTTTAGAACTATAGAAGATCGTAAACGACACCAATAAGTGCAAACCTCTTTTTTTACACAAAAAAAAAAAAAAAAAAAAAAAAAGTATATCCATATCAAATTTAGTTCGCTGTACCAAAGCGTTAAAGCCAATAAAGTATTTGATTTTTCTTGTTTATGCATAACTTTGTCTTATGGGTAGATAGTTTTGTTTTTGTTATGGGCGGGGTTGTAGTACTAAAAAAAATCCGATGCGCAAGTTTTCCAATCGTGGCGGTAACCTCAGCTAATTTTTTAGTATAAAATGCAAATACACAATATTTTACATAATTTACCATGTAAAAAAAACCGAAATATTTTTAATTTACGTATTTATTTTCTTACTAATTTATATCACACTACATGCAAAAAAGATTTATGAGTTATTGTTAATTAGTTAATAATAATAATAAAAAAAAAAATTACAAAAAATCAATCCATTAAACTATTTCGAAGGAAATTTATGAAAAAGTTCACAACGTTCTGAAGATCTTAGAGAAATGATTTCTTAGCAATTCATCAACGGCATTAAATCTTCGAGAACTCTTCGCCCACCATTATCTCAATATATGTCAGCATAAGCCGCAGGATAATACAACAGAAATTGATTTTTACAATAGTTTATTTATAAACTTAATAAAATAACATTTAATAAATCCTAAAAATTCCTCTGAAAAGGCTCTAAAAAAGTAGTTTTAAAGTAGTTTTAAAGTAATTTACTTAGGTAAAGAGAAAGGTATCGTATTTAGCAGTTTAGAATCTTCTTAAAATTAAACACAATTTTTTTTTTATATATATATATATATATATATATATATATATATATATATATATATATATATATATATATATATATATATATATATATATATATATATATATAAAACACTCTGAACTATACTTAAAGATGCTATAGACTTCAGAAATCAGTAAGTAGAAGTCATGTTTATTGAAATCGGTTTGACCTGCCTTGTCAGACTTATTCTTGTGTGTTTTCAGAATTTTATTTCATACAAAACGCAAATCTTCACTACAGTTAGTCACCAGCCTTGAATATATGAATCCGGATTATATAAAATACTGTTATGAATTTTCCTAGAGGAAATGATGACACAGTTTTTATAAAATAAAAGCTATACTTAAATTCTTCGTTTCAAAGGCTCGCAAAACTTCTTCAAAACAACAGTAAACTCGTTATCAAGCTTTAACAAAACCTTTAGTGCATACAACTTCGGATGTAGCGATAATTCAGGCATCACGAAAGTAAACAGGTACTCAGTTCCTTTCAAATCAGTTCTCGAAATCCAGCTGACCCCAATTTTACGCCTTGGTGGTATTTATATTATCGCGTGGTAGAAAACATCCCGAAATTTCTCTATTCACTCGAATGTTGCCAATTTTTAACTTGTATTATAGCTGTTAATAAATACATATAATAAAATAAACTATAAACAGAAATGTGTTTACTCACGGCTACACCGATCACATTCAATGCAGTTAACTTATACGCCTACCGCAATCATATTTTTTAACGCAGTGTGCTGTTTTTTGCCACAACAAGGCGCGCATTGTCAACCCCACTCTATACTGATATTACTGAGAGCGGTATTTTGTGTTTATTTACATTTGCAAATTCAAAAGTTTAGTTAAACAAATTAATGTTCTCCTACATAAAAGTTATACATTTAATATTGAAAAAGAATGTTTCTTGTAGATTTATTTTTTAATTAAAATCATTTCCTTCAATTACCTAGATTATATGCTAAAATAAGTTTATTATTAAATAGTTCCATGAATTTTTTTCTAAAAATAAGTCTTATAAGTATGCAAACGGTAAGCCTCAAGTATTTCGTGTCAATGTAAATCTATCGATTGCACGAATCATTGATTAAACCTAAAGTCATATTCTATAAGAAATAAAAAAGATCCTAAACATTCTCATTTTTAGAAAAATCTATTTCGTTCTTGAAAGTACTAAAATTATATGGTTTCCACAGATCGGTCACCATTTCAACTTATGTTTCCTGAATAAGAGATGAGTAAAGTGAGGTTGGCATTCAGTGCCACCTGCCGATTCCAAGTTTTTAAGCGATTGCAGCAGCCGTATAAATGAAGAAAATCTGTCACTTTAAAGAAATCACTTTTATTGACTGAACTGTTGAGAAAGAAGTTTCAGACAAACAAAATGTTTTCCAATTCAAATGCCTTTTGCAACAAAATGTGAACTTTTTTTTTTTTTTTTTTTTTTTTTTTTTTTTGCTTTAGGCATACACATTTTATAAATTTCTATTGATTTCAGTAGGATCCAGGCTGATTTAGTTAAATTTAAGTGGCCTGACCTCAGCAGTCTAGATATTGTTAAGTTGTGAGATACAGTATGACTTATGAGTTGCTCTGACTATCCAATAACAACCAACCACCTTCTTCGAAACGCTTTTTGAATAACAAAATGCAGTTGTATTACAAACTTGTTCACTGTTAGCCTTTTATATGTAACCATTCCCACCCCCAAAAAACGTCAAGATACCAACCACAGACCTCGCGAGTAACTTGTACCATTTCACTGCTTATTCTCGCCAAATGAAAGATGTGATTGCCAAGTACATAGTGAGAATTCCTAATTACTGGAAGGTGGAAAGACTATCGAAAACTCTATTAAAAGAGTCCTCTTAGTCCACAAATGAGTTTTTTTTCCGTCTCGTCGTTGGGGGTGGTATTTTTTATGGTTTTGTTCAAAGTAATTTTATTTACATTACTGAAGTTACTATTTGGTATGGGAGGTAAAAAAAAGTGTCTGAGGCCTTAGGTTGTCTGTCTTGATGGGTGAGATGGTTTGATTTAATCAATCATTTACAAATAACATTCTAATTATAAGTAAAAGACATTATCATCAAATATTACATTTTTTATCACTCCTGTAAGTTAGTATGGTTTGATTTGATCAGCTGCGGGTTGATTAGATAGCAGCTAACATAAACGGTGACTTAACTTGTGGTTTGAAATTAGTTTAATCAATGTGGCAAGCATTATCAAAAAGAATACTTCTAATCAAAACTTGTCGATTTCAAACTTTGTCATATAGCTGAAAAACTTTGTTTGATCTTGAGAATATTCCTTCACATAATCAACCAAGGTCTATTTTATGTAATTTGTTAATATGTATTAATGAATTAAAATATCAAGTTGATTCTGTATTTTTACATTTTCAAAGCTATTGTGATATTTTAGTATATCTGTTAATATTAATAACTGGGTAAAATGATCCAAGGTTTTTTTTTGTTTGTTTTTTTTGTTTTGTTTTTAATTCTTCACAATGCTCCGAACATACTAAAAAAAAAAAAAAACTGGTGTCTAACCCCTAATTTTAGTTCTCTCAAGCATAGAAAAAGAAGGCTTGGAGGAAGGGGTTTGGTCCAATACGGGATCTCCCTTAACTTTTTCTAAAAATTCATACTGATGGTGACTGCGTTACAGTGTTGTAATCATGGGATCAAATATTTTGTTTTAGAAAGAAGAAATTGCCAACAAAGAAGTGAAATACATTTCAAAAAAAGATGTTTTAGAATTTGTAAATTTCTTTCAAGAGGAATTCATAGATGAGGTTGATTCTAATTCCGGCACAAACTATTCTTCAGATATGTCTTTTATTGTTAAATTTTCTAACTTTATTCCTATTATAACACAAACCTACAGTTACTATACTATACTATAATATGGAATTATTGTGGATCCAGCCCGAAGGGCACTGTTCCACATGTCTAAAGTAGCCATAAAGGCAAAATGTAGCATTGATATCAGATCTAATTGACACAGTAGTAGCAGAAAACAACTTTACTTTACTTTAATAATGATTTAGAGTGGCTACAGCCCGGAGGCACTTTACCACTGATCATAAATGGGCCCGTAGGGCGATCGTCGAAGATGTAAAGGTCATCATTGGCAAAAAATATTAAAGACGGGACGGACAGGACAGCACAGAAGGTGAAAAACAGTTCAAAATGAACTTACTTTACTTACTTTAATAATGATTTAGAGTGGCTCCAGCCCGTAGGCACTATACCACTGATCAATAATTGAGCCCGAAGGGCGATCGTCGAAGATGTAAAGGTCATCATTGGCAAAAAATATTAAAGACGGGACGGACAGGACAGCACAGAAGGTGAAAAACAGTTCAAATGAACTTACTTTACTTTACTTTAATAATGTTTTATAGTGGTTACAACCCGGAGGCACTATGCCACTGGTCATAAATGGGCCCGAAGGGCGATCATCATAAAATATAAAAATCTAATTGGCATGAAAAGTTACAGTGAGGGACGGACGGGACAGCACAAAATAAAAAGAAAGAAAAATAAAAAGTTTACATAAAATAAACAAAAGCAAACGCTTCTAGGTACAAAAAATAAATCGTTAGTTCAAATGAAGAAATCCAAAGCGCTCTTTTATAAAAAGAAGCTGGCTAAGCTGGTCTTCCAATCAGAATCGAGGAAATGGCAGGTGGGAGGAGCTTATCAGGAAGCTACAATAATCTGTCTTTTAAAAGAAGAGGATGCTTAAGACCAAAATTCAAGATGGGAATCATGAAATTAAATCCTTTAGTATCGTTAATGAGCTTATTCTTGGTAAGGTATTTCGATACAATGATATCAAAGGCTTTGAAAATGGCATCAGCAGCTTCAGCATCGACTTCTGATGAGAGAGAGCTGTTGTATGTCATAGTTCCTTTGGAGCATTGGGGATTGGTTTGCGATGCAACATCTGAATTGGTTTGCGATGCAACTTCTGCATAGGTAGGCTTCTTGGGCTCAGCAATTTGCAGGGGTCTTGGCAAAAACTGGGTTTTTTGCGCCTGCTTGCGAGAAGAGGTAGAAGAAGGAATGGTCGCCTTCTTGACCAAAGGGGCTTCTCTACCTCTTGACATTATTTTTCTGCGGGCAGGACAGATGAGAGAGCTACTGCAATGCGCCTGGTTGCAATTGCAGCAACGTTTGGGACCATCTTTGGTCGGGCAGTCACTGGAGCGGTGTTCAGCTGCACAGTGGCGACATCTAGTGGGAAGCGAACATGAAGAGGCCAAGTGCGAGCCCCAGCTTTGACAATTAAAGCATTGTCGGGTTCTGTGAGCTTGTTTCCCCTTCAGAGGTTCCATCGAAATCTGCAGAAAGAGCAGCATCTTCCAGGTTAGAATGCTCTCTTTGTTGAGGTGGCCGGGGAACTCCAGTATAAAGAGAGGCATCTTTATGCCTCGGCTTCTCTTCATCTGGGTGACTGATTTGGGTTGGAAGTCTGGCATCTCAGAGGTAAACCAGTCGACTATCTCCGCTGGAGACGTAGATCCAGGCAATCCCCTGACAACTACTTTAAATGAAGTGAGTTTGCCAGGATTATTTTGCGTAAAATCAACTCCACGTTCCTTAAGCCAAGTGTAAATAAGCGCCTCCTCAATCTCTTGTTGAGGGGTGACACAAATCAGATCTTTGGTGACACTGGCGTTCAAAGTGCTATTTTGCTCAAGCAGCCTCTTATGCAGAAAGCTTATGGCACTCTTCCAGTCCGCATCTGAAGAAAGGTAGAAACAGGTAGGTACGTAAGAGGGGCTAACATTGTTAGCAAGGTTTGCCTCTTCGTTCTGTAAAACCTCTTTTGCCGGGGCCAGATTTTTACAACTCTCAACGTCAGGTTGAGTTAATTCCTTAGAATTTTCCGGGGTTGTTAAATCTGGGGCAGGGACATTACTATCTGTGCTGGCTTCGTCATCAACTTCAGGTACAGAGTCCTTCGTTGAGATTTGCTTAATTTGTCTCTTCTTGCGAGGCATAAGAACGATCAGAACAGGTCTGTCAAGATTCAATCATGAATAATCGAATGTTCATTGATGATGATTGATTGATGATCTGATGATTGACAGAAAACAAATCGCCCAGCGACCGACTAAAAGAAGGAAGCTGGCTTCTCTCAGCATCCAATGGGATACGAGGAAATGGCAGGTGGGAGGAGTCCTCTAGTCATCGAAGGGAATGTTAGGGTATGTAAATTTGATGAGGAATCCAACAACAGGCACGAAAAAGGGTGCATGCTTCTGGGTCCAATTTAAGCATTCATCAAAATTCTGGAAGCTATCTGAAACCAAGGTTTCAATGTACTCAAAGGTGCGCGTGCACTCTTTAATGAACTTGCAACTATCCATGAAATCTTTTTCAATTTGGGAAGCAAAATCTGCAGTCTGAATGGGGGTCAAAACAACAGGGCCAGTCGCCGTGTTGACTGTGGGATCTGGAGTATGACATGTTGCTTGGCATGCGACTTCCGCATAAGTTTTCTTAGTTAATGCTTTGACCGCAAGCGGTCTCGGCAAAAATCTGGTAGAATTGTTGGAATGTGAAGTGGTAATGGGGGCAAAGGGACCCTCTTTTCCCATTTGATTGGAATTCGATCCTAGCAGGACAGGAAAAGGAAAAGTTTATTTAAGACTTTAAATAATACTTTAAAGCTAAAAAAATAGTGAAATTTGAATTTGAATTTTTTATTTTTTTTTTTTTTTTTTATTTTTTTTAGAATTGTACATTTTTTACGAATATTTTTTAAAGTGTTTGCATTTTTAATTCTCATGGAAGTCATAATATATATTAGTGCATTAAAAATGTACTGTATTAGATAAAAATAATTATGAATTATGAGAAGTAGCAAGTGTGGCCGTAGTATCTTTGTAACATATATTTTACATATTCATAAAGTTTTTCCAAAGTTTAGTTTAAAACATGATCAAATATGTACGTTATCAAAATAAATAAAATAAATTGTTAGTATACTTTTATAAACTAATAGCAACGTCACTATGTATCAACATTTAGTTTCAATAAATACAATTCTGAATTGTGCCCTAGAGAACTGTATCCCAGCTATAGAGTTCTCTAATGTGCCCCGTCGGCAGCATTACATTTCTTGTTAACAGGTTGCATAGGGGTGCAAAGCGATAAAAGTCAGGGTTTAATCTTTAATTTTTCAACTGGTGATTCAATGGATATCTTGCTAAAATGTTAATTATTAGTTATGCATAGATTTAATGTTCAAATAAATAGTTGAAAACACTATTATACTTAATTTTTTTTTTTAATGAATTTTTCTTTATTTTCCTTCACATTACTTTTAATTTTCAAAAGCCAAAAGGGGTGCAAGTGCACTTCCTTGAGTTTCCTGGTAACGCAATGACATCCCAATTGAGATCTATGTTTGGCACGCAATTATCACCATTTCTGGGAAAATACGTTAGACCGTGTGTTGTAACTTGTCACAAGCATGTAATAAGTTTTTCCATTCGACGAAATATATTACATAAGATATTTTGCTAAATTTTTGAATAATAAAAAATACAAAAAATATATCATATTTTTGGAAACTACTATTTAAAATTGTGTCCAAAAAATTGTGTAAAAATGAGAATTTTACATGGCCACGACATTGCAACTCTTAAAGACTTTTGGCCAATCAAGCACATCTTTAAAAACGTCTTGGAATGTTGTGATTAGTCACAGGCCCTCATGAGTTGCTAGTGACGAAATCGTCATAATACTATAATTCTTGTACTATTCTAGTATTCAAAACACTAAAATTAGCAACACTTCATTTTCTCTTTCAAAAATGGGAGAATAATGAAAAACAATTTAAGTTGTAACTAAAAAATTAAATTTGTCACATTTGTACCTCTACTTTAACAATCTGGGCTCTGGTTTTTTCAATCGAATCCTGAAAATATGAGCTATGTCAAGATATAATTTATTGAATGAAATTCATCTTTTTCGATAATTTAAGCTAATAAAGTAACAAACATCAATCGCGTAGGCTAAAAATTGAACTTTTTGAAATTATTTTTTAATAACTCCAAATCTATACAAATAGCTAAGAAACTCGAGCTTAAGTAAGACTTATTGCAAAAAATTAGATTTCTATAGTGGATAGTTTTCCCTGGAGAAGACGATTCATACAAAAAAATATCTATCACTTTGTAATAACTCAAAAACTAAAGTTCGACTCTCTAAATTTTTATTAGCAGGTTTCCCAAACACTTTTCTAGAAACATACCAACTTCCATACTTATAAATCCAATTGTTTTTGCGCCGTGAGACAGAAAAGTATGCGAGGCGGAAAAATTCTTAAGCAGCGTCGACTGAATGGCTGAATGTTAATCCTTATGTTTTTAGTAGAGAGAGATTAAAATAAAAAATGAAAGTAAACACCACTTTTAAATTTCAATACATTTTTTTATATTCAAGTGTTGCGTAGTCGTATGATAGGGTGACACTTCATTCACAAATAAATTTTATCGTTGAAAATCAAAATGGTTTTCGATGATGAACTTATGAAAATAGTGAATATTGACCAAACCTCTGTTGACTGAATAACTCATACACGATGGCAGTAGCTGGAACAGCAAGTTAATTGACTAGAGGGTTACTGCCGTTTGTTAATTAAACTTCTTGCACCAGCAACTAAAATTTTCTATTATCCAGCTATTGGGCGAGCACTACCACCGCCTGTTGGGGATCACTGTGACTGGATTATGGGAATTGACGCAGCAGCAAATGAATAATTTAATATCTTAACGTGACCCTTCGTGACCCTCGAAGGTGTTCGATTACAGGGACCAGCTACGGCAAGCTTCTTCGGCAGCAAGTCCTTCCTGCCCAGCTACGGCAAGCTTCTTCGGCAGCAAGTCCTTCCTGCCCTACAAGAACGATAATGTTTAGAGACTACTGTCTTTATGCAAGATGGTGCACCACCTCACATTGCACGACCACTGACAGCACAACTTCATGCCCACTTTGGAGATGATCGGGTAGTTTCGATAAGTTTTTTGACTGCCTGGCCTGCTCGTTCTCCGGACTTAAATCCCTATGATTTCTGGTTGTGGGGATTTCTGAAAGATCGTGTGTATGGATGGAGCATACGGACTCTTCCTGAAATGAAAGCAGGCATAATACGTCATGTTGCTGCAATTGAACGAGAAACCCTTCAAGCTATAACACGCTTCGAGCATGTGGTTGACGTAAATGGAATGCACATTGAACATATGCTGTAATTAAATAAAAATTTGTGTTTTTAATCTTTATGCGCCACTTTTTCACCTGGTGGAAAAAATTTGAACTACACATTTTTTTATTGCAGATTACTTTTCCCCATGGTCCATATAGTATATATACCAAGTTTCATCAAAATCTGCTTATTAGAATGGACTCTACGTGGCTCTAAACAGGGTAACTTTAATTATAACCACCCTGTATAATATAGTTAAAATATGATTACAACTGTATATCGGTCAAAAGATCTACCTTCTAAGCCAAGTTGTAATTTCAACAACAAAAAAGTTCAAAATTCATATATCTATGGGTTCTAAAAAATCCTTAATTTCAAATATTTTAGCCCGATTTCCAATCCAACCAATCGTTATTTTAATATTTGTAATAATGTTATAGAAATTTTATTCAATGTGTATTCTTGAATTTAAAATTTCGGAATGGTACATTATATAAATGCAAAACATAGCACCCCACAGTAAATTTTCTTGATATCTATCAGTAGATATCAACTCACAGTTTGAGAAACGCTGAAGTCTATCAAACATGTTTTTATGTTCAATATATATATATATATATATATATATATATATATATATATATATATATCAGCAATGCATTTCCTCAAGAAAATGATAAATATTTAAAATACATATTTTTATTTTTAAACAAATAAGTTGGTTGGTATATATTCTCAAAGACCTATTTTTATGTACAAAGACAGCTAATCAGGCCGGGACCTACAACTTAAAGTGGCTTCCGAACCACAATGAACATCCATGCCTTATCCGTGATTCGATCTCGGCACCTTTGGCATGCGTGACCAGAGAGCTAACCACACAATCATCAGATGGGCAAACAAATAAGACTTAATTAATTCGAAAATAAGTGTCAAAATTAAATCCTAAAAATTATACCCCAAGAATATGTTTTACATATATTTAAAAATAAATGTCAGTTAAAAAAAAAATATAAATAACTTTGTAGCATTCATAATATTGATAGTTAAAAAAACAAAAACATTATTGATAAATGCAACTACTAACTTACTCAGACGAGCTCGACTTGAAAACATTATATGTTTGTTCTCTTTGAACTATGAACCATCTTTATTAGCATTGCATTTAAAGAGCCATTTAAATTCATGAATTTTTTTTTCTTCTCCAAAAAAACATTTCGAGACAGGTTCCTCTCTATGGAAATACTCTGACGAACACTTATTGGCACTTTTTGAATGTTCAGGCTATAAAAAATACTGCGGTTTTCTTGAACACACAGCAACCAGGTTTTTTTATGTTTGCAATGTTTATGTTTCTTTTAGATTTTATCATATATTCTTTTAACTGGTCCATTTTTCCATCGGTATCGTATATTCTTGTAGCCTTCCTTGGTTCTATGAAAAGAAATATCATCAGGTTTTGTTTACGAGTATAGCCATAAAAAAGATAATTTCAACTTAAATCAAATGATAAATAGAAAGATTACTTTCTAATTATTTTCAATGATGTTAAAAAATCAGCAAATGTTTATATGATAGCTATATCAGTAGGAAACAAACATCTTAAAATGTCACTTTTTCAGTATTACAAAATTATATTTTCAAAAGAATATTTAAAATAGAATTATGAAATAAAACTTTTTTAATTTCTATGAGAGATTGTTTGAGTTGTAATAGGATTAAGCTTAACTTAGACTATAAAAGTTAACACTATAAAAGTTTGAAAGCAATACATTTATAACATGATTCAAAATACCTGTAAAGTTAACAAATTTGAAAGTCACTCCTTTATAGAATTATCCTTTCCACATTTCAGCTTGTTAATTAAATAAAAAAAGGATAAAAAGAAACATTTAGTTATCGATAAACTTGAATTCCGTATATACAATCCAGTTCGTAGGATAGTTTGTTTACATTTTCATCCATCGCTTAATGACGCTTCCGCCAGAGCGCCATCTGGTTGTACCAGGCCCGAATAACCATAGTTACTATATTTCGCTGCGGTCCTGACATAACTCCCAAACAAATTGACCTACGATGTTCAAATTTGGAATGAGGGTTAGTGGCGGCCATGGGACATACCATTAAAGTTTTCGTCAAAATCCCGCATGCGCATAAGGTAGCTGCCATTGAAAAAACCATGTTTTTCAATGATTGGGGAAAAAAAACGGCTCTAACGATTTTGATAAAAATCGCTGCGGTAATGCCTATTAAGGTGTTCTAAACACCCCCACCACCGAAATTCCCGTAAAAAAGTTGAAAAAGGAATGCCTTCAACACAGAGTTCCCTTTCTTTGAGCATACCTCATCAACGATCGTTTTATCTGTTCTTCTCAGTTTCGCTTATAATTAAGGATAATATAAGGATTATTGAAAGTATATTGCCAAAATCACCATTTTTGAGATTTTTTAAATTTTTTTTTTTAATACCCATTCAAGAATTATTGCCAAACTGGCCATTTATTGTAAATGAAGGAAGAAAATTTACAAACGGTAAATGACACAAATCACGTCAGTATGATAGTGTAATTGAAAGTTGTGCGATGTTCCACACCCCTAGTTTTAATTAAAATGACTTAAAAATGTCTCGCAAATAAATGATTAATTATAATAGTATTTCAATATTTACTCGTAGTTAAAAAAAAAAAAAAAAAAAAAAAAACATGCTTGATTAAGTCTTTACTAACAAGACAGGTGTTTTTCACCTCAGACCTTTCACCTTCTATAAATTGTTAGAAAATGTTGCATCACAACATACAAACATACAAAAGTAAAAAAAAAAATCTATTTTTTAACTATAAAAAACTAGTGTTATTTTTACTATAAAATGATAAAACTTACTATATAAATATACAACATTGCTACAATTAGGCGACTTCTATTCCATTTGTGCATTCAATATTGTATAATAAAACCAAGGCCAGACTGAATTGAACCAGGCTGTGACAATTTTGAAAAGTCTATGGGTGCGAAGGAAACAAGTTGTTAGTTGCATTTTCTCCCACTAAACAAGATTGGCGCTGCAATCCAACCAGATTTGAAACTGCAATATAGTGATATTAACACACTTGCCGTAAATCAATCGGGCTAAAATTTTGCAAATAGATTTGATGTCGATTACAATGCATTCTATCAAATTTTGGGGGCATTCTATCAAATTTCACTGTCACTTAAAGATTGCTTTTACTTACGGTTGTATCTTCAGATTCTAAAAAACCAACTTGCCGTCATCCAATCGTCCTGAAATTTCACAGGTATATTCGTTGTCGATAAAGTTGCATTATATCATGTTTTGGGAGGTGTCACTGCTACTTAAAGGTCACTTTTACACACGCTTCTTATTTTCAGTATACTAAAAAACCAACTTGCAGTCATCTAATCGAGCTGAAATATTGCAGATACATTCGGTGTCGCTAAGGTTGTATTCCATCAAGTTTTTTTTTTTTTTTTTTTTGGGGGGGGGGTCACTGTCACTAAAAGGTCGCTTTTACACACTCTTCTATCTTCAGTATAGTAAAAAACCCAACTTGCAGTCATCCAATCGCGCTGAAATTTAACAGGTAGAATCGTTGTTGATAAGGAAGCATTATATAATGTTTTGGGGTGTCACTGTCACTAAAAGTTCGCTTTTTCTTACTTCAGTTGGTGCTTGGGTTTACTAATAATCTTACTTCCTTCATCAAATCGAAGGGAAATTCGACAGATAGATTCATTGTCGATACGGTTGCATTGCGTCAAGTTTTGGGGGATGTCACTTTCACTAATAGGTCCCTTTTACACACGTTTCTATTGCCTTGCGTCGGACTTATCAGCTGTTACTAATGTTCTATTATTCAGATACCAAGCTCAATTCAAACATATTTCATTTGGCGATATTTATTAACTGAAATCTGTCCTATTAAGGTAGACGAGGCAAAATATTCGGAGGGCTAATAAACCCATTTTCCGTCATACAATGAAATCTGAATCTTAGCAACTAGATTTGTTGGTAAATTCCTAATTTACTTGTATGGGTTGGTGCCACTTCAAAAAGTTGGCGACAAAGCCAAAACGCTGCGACGGTACACCGTTAGCCGAAGCAAATTTCAAAATGACCACCAAAAAAATAATATTCTCTCTTCCTACCCTTTCCAATTAGGGTTATCCTAAAATCGCAGAAAAAAAAAAGTTGCTAAATATGTGGATCTTCATCGTCTACAAATGGTGCAAAATTGGCTTGGCGATATTTTCAAGTCAACTGGGAATATACAGATTCGTTGAGAGAAAACAATGTATTCAATCAAGTTTTTGGGACCTAAACGAGTTAGTAAATTGTTCAAAATAGATATTCTGTTCTTAGCTGTCAAAAAACTATGGAAACTCGACGTGAGCTCAAGGAGTTGCAATTGCGCATAAAAAATGCAATGAATGTAAGGAATTTATATTAAAAACTTTGTTTTTATGGGTTATATTATAATTTGATAAAATTTCGTTTTTTTAGTTCCAACTTCTGGCTTAAAATTTGAGTCTTTTTTTTTTTTTTTTTTTTTTTTTTTTTTCCCCTTTCCCCACAGTAAAAACGTCGCAATCCAAAGCGAATTTGCAATTTCTAATGGAATTATCTAGAAATCAAGAATTTGTCTTTCTCAGATGTTATGTTAACATTTTTAGCGGATATTAAACCTAAATTAGAATTTATTTTTAATCAAATATCCTTTTTAATACTATACTTACCTTTCAAGCCTTTTTTACCTTTTAATACTTCATATGCATTGGCATATACTACAATGCAATTCAAAGAGAAAATGATGTTTGAGTAATACTGCATTTGTTAGAAGTACGATTGTAAAATCTATTACAGGAACACGAAAATAGTTAAGTGGCTACCAAATTGAAATATTAAGTAAAAACTATTTTTATTTTAACTGAACGAATTACTAAAACTTTAAACATGTATTATAATTAGAAAATGTCAGTTTCAGCACAGTTTCTTAATATGGTAATCAATTTCAAAAGCATGAAACCATATTTATGTTACAATATAAAATTTCTGATTATTTATGAATTAATGAAAGATATGACATCAATTCTATTTAAAAAAAAATATTAGAAATTAAAAAAATTAAATCAAAAAGTGCAAGGAAAAATGTTTAGAACACCTGTTAAAATAAAAACATTCAGGGCTGCTAATACTGAGATCACGAGAATTGCTAACGGCGACTTTTTAATTTAGTTTTTATAATTTCTAATATTTTTAAAAAATACAACTTACAATTCCAAACTCTTGTTTCCATAAAGAATACTGAAAATAAAATTCAAAATAGGCCTTAATGGAAATAAACAACTTAATTCTAAAAATAGATATCCAAATCTCACATTTGATGCCTGATAATCAACAAAAAGCAAAGAATTTAAAAGTAAATGATACTGTGGTGACAAAAAGATTGACTGCTGACATCATATTTGCTTGAAACAGGAATAATTAACTGTCGGGTGTGAACTGTGTATAAATGTATTTCATTCGTTAATATTATCGTGTGGCAATATTCGCCGTGTTCTTTTTGCGTTTTAAAAATAAAGTAATTTTTTCCTCTAGTAGTAACGTAATGGTTTTCGTAATTAACCAAGCAAAGAAAACATCTGCTACTGGTTGAAATGCAGCGCCACTAGTCCACTGCGGCTGTTTCCACTGTTTACTATTAGTTGTCACGGCCTGGAGAGTGTCAGCGCTCGTTACAATCCAGTGTGGCCTTGATAAAACTAGTCTTCAGAATGCTTTTACCAAACAGTAAAAGCGCTTTGAATTGTAAGCTTTGTACAAACTTTTCCAACATGAAACTACGGAGTTTTTAATGTACAACTAGTACAGCGTACGTATGTTCTCTAACAAAATAAATACCAAAACAAAGTTGCATCAAACTTTGTTGTTGAACCTTTTTAGTTCAGTTGCTCATAGACTGAGGGGCGACTGCAAGTATTTAGGTACCTCATCGAAGATAATTCTGAATTTTTTAGAGAAAGTAGAAGAATGGTAGTAGATCATGAATTCACTGCTCTGCTGAGCCAAAAATGGTCGAAACTATTCAAAAATCGACTTTAAATGAGTTGAACTAAATCCGATAGCCAAATTATGTCATAACTTGCCAAAAAATGAAATTGTATTTTTTTGTCGGGTAAACTATCACTTTAATTTTCAATGAAGTTTGCAAACGATTTGTTTTTCCTTGCGCTCAAAATCTTTCAACATTTAAAAGTCAGCCAATTTAGCAATAGATATTACGCCATCAGTGACTTTCAATTTTAAAAGCTGGAAGGGTTTTTCGCCGGTGAATGTATATCGTCTGCACTCTTCCTCATTGAAAATTGAAGAAAATTGCTTATTATTTGACAATTAGAACATATTTGGCAATCGAATTTAATTCAACTCATTCGAATTCGATTTTTGAATAGTTTCGGCCATTTTTGCCACGGCAGACCAAAGGATTCTTGATCTACTAACATTTCAGAAGGATGTTCAATGGGGTGCCTTAACCTGTAGACGTCTCTCGGACTATTAGTGTAAACTCAGCAAATAGTTGTCGAACTTCGGCCCTGGGTACTAAAACAATCTCAGCGCCTACAGTTCTTTTTATTTTAGATTTATTTCAGTGTACCGATCTCGATCTATTTTCTTTAAACAGAGAACTGGGGAGAAACCTTCAAGATGTCGAAATGTTGTTCTCCTGCCTCTCTGCTCTTTTAAAGCATGGCTGCCATTTCTATTTCGAGAAACCTTTCAAGTTTTACTTTAGAGGCTCCATTCCAAGATTCGGTCTTTTGGGAACAGAACAGGATGGGTGAGGATTTGTATTTTACCCACTTCGTATTTTATGAGAATAAACCAGCAATTTTTCGAACTTGAGTCTCATTTTCTTTCACTCGGCATTCTATTCGAATTCCAACAATGGCTTCACCGCGTCCTTTTGACCTTTCGCTGTGAATTCGCTCACCTTCAATTTCGCCATAAATTGGTGGGATTTATTTATGCAATAGAATTCCGAAGAGGATAAAAAGTAAATAAAGTTGCACTCAAAATGCAAATTCTATCCGTGTGGATTCTTGTACTCAAAGTAAAATGCTGTTGGTGGAAAAACTATTATGAAAGAAGCAAAACTACCAATCTACTAGTATAAGGCTCTTTTGAAATAATGAAAAAATACAGTTGCCACCAATAAATTTATTGTATGGTAATTGAATTTATTGTATGAAATTACTTAAACTTGACTGAAAAATAAATACGCTGAAGTGTACCAGTTGAACTGGGAGCAATTTTACACAGACGTCGAATTAAATCTTACGTATTAAAGCTTTAGTGTAATGGGCTATGCTTACTTTGCAATATCTATAACAATAAAGTTAATTTCGCAAATTTTAAGATATTAATATGTAACAGAACTGACACTGCGTCAAAAGAAAAAATGTAACTGAACTAAACAGGCTTCTAAACCTAATTGTGTCTCCATTATTGTTGATTCGCTCATAAAAACCAGTTTTCCATCGTAAAAACTTTTACATGATTTGGGGCTCGAATTCGTATCATATATCCTTAATTCTTGATCATATATCATAATTCTTGACATAATCATATATCCTCATTCCTTGGGTTTATTAATAGAAGAGTTATGGTTTAACATTACTATAAGCTTTGTGATACATGATGTCCCACAGTATCTCGATTGGGTTAAGATCTGGGCAACACGCTGGATAGTTGAGAATTATTGTATTCTGAGAATTAAACCATAATTTTGCAGTGTGAATCGACGTATTGCCTTGCAGAAATTCTCACTGAAGACCAAGTCAGTAAATAGCAGCAAGTTGTCCTCCAATACTTTAGCAAAATCCTGTGATGTTTGAAGACCACTGTCAATGTGGAGGCTTGTCCATTGTAGCAAAAGGTTGCCCAAACCATTACCGAGCCATCACCTTGTCTACTACTAAAATATACCAAGCAAGATTCTTTGAGCAATACGATGAACCATCCGTATCCCACTTTTATTCATCGCTAAACATCACCGAGTGTCATCTCGGTCAATATGACTTGTGATTTCGAACCGACATGTTTTTGGACTAATAATGGAGCTGGGTTTTTTTTTTGCAATGAACTATTCATTCTTGTTTCCGAAATTCATCTATGAATCATATCCTTTGATATTGAATGTCCTGATGACCTTTGAACCAGAGTTGAAGTGCTAAATTTTCTTTCCCGATACATAATCTTCCTGATCAGGCATTAACTTCAACTGAAGCCTGGTATTTGTTAAGTATAAAAAGCAAATTTCCAATACTTTACATAACTTATCAGATGAAAAAGTTAAATACGTATTTATTTTCTCTCTAATTTATATCACAGTACATGTATATTGATTTATGAGTTATTATTAATTAGTTATTAATATAAATTTCAAAAAGTATACCGGTACGCCTTACTGGAACTCCAAAAAGGATCCCACTACACCCCTGCTTTGAAATTCACTAACAGTAATTTGTTAGGCACTCGCCAGTCTTTGCATTTGACGATCATCGCGTTTTTTCGTCAAAAGTGTCTTCCCTGGTCTACGTTTCGCTTTGTATTTACATCCAGTAGATAAAACTCGATCGCTTGAATTTCATTAGTCGGCATCTCGACTACGAAGTGTTATCGTTAGCAGAACTTTATTTGAAGAAAGTTTTACCATCTCGAGAATTTATTAGATAGCTTTGGCAAAATCCTGCTGTGAAAAATAATGACCGAAATAAAAATCTTCTATTATCTAAATAGTTGCACAAGAATCATAAAAAAAAATTTCCTGAATCAAAATTAGAAAATATATTGCACTGAAAGCAACTTCAAAGATTTTATAGAATGTCGTACAATTTCAAATATAGGTCAAGCATTCTATAGTTCTTACTATTTATCAGAATTAACCAAAACTTCATATGATTACCGCTGGGTAAAAAATTAGTTCAAGCACTTGTCGACAAGAGAAAACGTGTCGATTGGGGAAATAAATTTTTGTACGTGTGTAATTTAGGAGCGTTCTCAATTTTAGATATCATATTATCGCATATGCCAATGGTATAACACCTACAAACCATTTCTCCGCAAGTTTAGCCAAGGCCAGACTGGATTGAACCAGGCTTTGACAATTTTCGAAGGAAACAAGTTGTTAGTTTCATTTTCTCCCAGTAAACAAGGGCTGCGCTGCAATCCAACCAGATTTGAAAATACAATATAGTGATATTAACACACTTACCATAAATCAATCGGGCTGATATTTGGCAGATAGATTTGATGTCGATGGCAATGCATTCTATCAAATTTTGGGGGCATTCAATCAATTTTTACTGTCACTAAACGTTTTTTAAACGCGTTTACGTGGTAAAAAAGGGTTGCCAAATGTAGATCTTTATCGTCTACAAGATGGTGGCAAATTGGCTTGGCGATATTTTCAGGTCAACTAGGAATAGACCGATTCGTTGTGGAAAACAATGTATTCAACCAAGTTTGTGGACCAAAACGAAGTTAGTAAATAGTTCGGAATATATCTTCTGTTCTTAGTTGTCAAACACTATAGAAACTCGATCTGCGAAAAACGATCTCGAAATGCGACTAAAACGTCACAATCCAAAGCAATTTTGCAATCTCTAATAGGATTTTCTTGAGAATTCGTAGTTTTCAAGAATTCGTCATTCTCAGAAGTTAACATTCTGAACATTTTTAGCTGATATTAAACCTAAATTAGAATTTATTTTTAAATAAAATATCCTTTTTAATAATATACTTACCTTTTAATATTATATAGACTTTGGCATATATACTACTTGGCATATACTACAATGCAATTCAAAGAGAAAATGATGTTCGAGTAATACTGCATTTACTAGAAGTAGGATTGTAAAAACTATTACAGGTACACGAAAATAATTAAGTTGCTACCAAATTGAAATTTTAAATAAACACTATTTTTATTTTAACTGAACGAATTACAAAAACTTTAAACATGAATCATAATTAGAAAATTTCAGTTTCAGCACAGTTCTTTAATATGGTAATCAATTTCAAAAGCATGAAACCATATTTATGTTACAATATAAAATTTCTGATAATTTATGAATTAATGAAGGATGATATCAATTCTATTTGCAAAAAATAATAGAAATTAAAAAAAATTCTATCAAAAAGTTAGATGAAAAATGTTTAGAACGCAAGCTAAAATAAAATATCCAGGCCTGCCAACTCTGAGATCACAAGAATTGCTAACGGCAACTTTTTAATTTAATTTTTATAATTTCTAATATTTTTTCAAAACACAACATACAATTCCAAACTCATTTTCTATAAAGAATAACGAAAATAAAAATTCAAAAATAGGTCTTATTGTAAATAAACAACTTAATTCTAAAAATAGATATCAAAGACTCATATGTGATGCCTGATAAGCAACAAAAATTAAAAATTTTTAAACTAAATATTAGTGTGGTGACAGGAAGAGTAACTTCTGATATCATATTTGCATGAAATATGAGTAATTAATTATCACGCTTGAACTGTGTATAAATTTTTTTCATTCTTTAATATTATCGTTTGGCAATATTCGCCGGGTTCTTTTAACGTTTAATTTTGTCCTCTTAGTAACGTAATGGTTTTCGTATTGACCAAGCAAAAAAAAAAAAGCTATTACTGGTTGGAATGCAGCGCCACTAGACCACTGTGGCTGTTTCCACTGTTTACTATTAGTTTTCAAGCCCTTGAGAGTGCCTTAGCGCTTGTTACAATCCAGTGTGGCCTTGGTTTAGCACTAAGAAGTGCTAAGTAAGCAAATTACCCTATTTTCATATGTACACAAATTAAAAAAAATTAAAAACCAATCTAGCAAACTACAATGGATCGGGACATGACACACAATCGTCCTCAAGCTCAAATTTCCTAGTCTTAACTATGAATCCAGTTTGAAAAATACGTTGGGATGATATTAAGTATTGATGACGGTGAGTTATCACTTAACAAATCTCAAATTTTTTATTTAATTGTTGAAAGCTACACACCACTTTTAATTAAAAAAAATTACTTTTATAAATTAACTTTTTACAATTTTGGTAATTGATGAATTAGTAATGAGCATTTATATATACAGTTACATTGATTAAAGTAACTGTGTCAGGTGCCAAAACAAGTCAGCTATTGAGTGAGCATCACTGAGTTACTCATCGGTGATTATAATATGAAATATAGAGATTCAACAAATAAAGTCGATTAGAAGTATTCTCGTGTAAAATCTGTCAATCCTCTTTCAACATCAAACTAATTAATTAGAAAATGTTAGTTATACCGAAGCTGCCAGCTACAGGTGAGCAAGAAACAGTCTCCTCTGGTGACTCGAGTAAAGCGTTTGCACTTTTCTTTATATAAAACAATTTTATCATTAAAAAAATATTTTATTCCAATAATATTTCTCTTTTTAGAGTTATTCAAGCTCTGTATTGTGAATTATAATCCAGTTAATCATCCTCTGAAAGTTAACTGCAAACAAAAATCTCTCTCTCTCTTTTTTTTTTTTTTTTTTAACAAATTACTTCATTCCCTTTTGAAAATACTTCAAATTAGTAAGATCTCCAAGAAAAAAAGTGAGTTTACATTGCCTGGAAACTCTTTATGACTGTCTCAAAATACGAAAGATTCTTGATCTATTTTTCAATGCAAATTTGTGTTACATATATTGTAGAGGGAAGGATCATCCACCTTGAATACAAGTGGGAAATACCGATAAAAATAAATATCGATACTATATCGTTGCATAGAAAAAAATATCGATATATCGATACATGACTTTTTAAATTTTATTTTCAATTTTGCCAGAAACAAAGTTTTTCGGGACAAATTTCTACTTTTCGTGATTGCTTTTTTGTAAGGTGACTAATTTTTCAACTGAAATGGATCGATTACAAAAAAAAATAAAAAAAAAATAAAAAAATATATTTTCGCTTAATTGGTGCAGTGATTTTAAGAAAAATTTAGATAATTTTCAATAGCTTTTAAGTGTATGGAAAAATTGAATATTGATGCCGTTTTGACTGTCTCTAAGCCAAGTTCAAACTTTAGTTTTGAAGTTTTTGAAAAGAGAATAAATAAAATCGAAAAAACACATAGAACTACAAAACGATCATCAAAACCCTAAAAATGTTTGAAAATATCTATATATCGGTGACTTTAATCGATATTTTTAACATCGATAATTTTTTAGAAATATCGATAAAAATATGGTTGTATCGATATATCGCCGACCTCTAACCTTGAATAGATATTCATATAGTTTGCAATCTTAAAAGTGATCATTGAATCGTTTTACAGCTGGGATATTTGAACTTTTTTTAAGAAACTTTTGTTAACCCGACTCTTAGTAGAGAGTGAGTGCAACCAGTTGTTAAATACTCGAATCCAAATGAATTTTTTTCTTCAGATTTTGACTTGTGAGTACCTCTTTAATTTTCGAATAGTCCTCTGTACGGAAAAATAGAATAAATTTCAAACCAATTGAACTATGATTTAAAAAAGAGTATCGATTTATTTTCGAAATTTCAAAGTTCTACAGAATAAAAATTACGGAAAACGACTGAAATGTTTTGTTTACTGCAATCTACTTAGGCAACTACGGAATTTTATAGTCTTCTAAAAATAGTTACAAAGTTCACCAAAAGATGGTGCTGATAAATAATATTCTAAAAAAAAAAAGTGTGAACATGGGTAATTTTTGTTTTCAATCAGCAATGCCATCTGTTGTATATTTTACATCTATAAGTTAGCAGATATATTCGATGTCGATGACAATGCACGTTATCAAATTTTGGGGGTTATCACTGTCACTAAAAAGACGCTTTTACACACGTTTTTATAAAAGGTTTTTTGAATACTAATGAATCTCATTTAACGGATTATTGTTGAAACTCTTAGAAAATTATTTCAAACAGAATAAATAAAAGATAATTGGTCGCGAATGCATACTGATATTATAGAGTGAAGTCCAATCAATTCAATGTTGAGCTGCGTAGTAATACTGTAAGTGAAAGAATTTTAACCAATCATTGTTGAAACTCTTTCCTGTTGCCAAAATTGTTTTAATCAGAATAAATAAAAGATATTTGAACGTGAATGCATAAATTCCCTTTCAATTTAAAAAAAACAAACAATTTCAATTTTTGAAACGTAGTTTTGCGGAGAGAAATGTTTTAACTATTTAAAATTAGATACAAACACCAAGCACACGCTGACAAAAGAATAGGTGTTGTGTTAATAAATATAAAAACATGGCATTGGATACAAAGGATTCATATAAAAAAAAACTTTGTTTTTATGGGTTGTATTATTTTACTTTAACCTGATACTCGAACCCTTTCGCTTCCGCGTTTTTTTCTGAAACATAAAAATACGCTTTACAATACTAAGATATGCGATGCACACATTTACGTTTACAATTGATGTGTATATTAAGATACATAACTGAAAATCTCTATTAAGGTAAAACAAAGCATCCTAGATCGAATGAAGAGAAAACAAAAATATAACTGATTCATATATATTTAAAAGTTTAAGGCAACCGTATAAGAAATATTGCTTTATTTAAAGAACATTATTTTTAATAATCGGTGATGTATTAAATTATTTAATAAGCTTATTTAAAATCTTAAGTTTTTCATCTTTTCAATCGTTCTATAAATTAAAATCATATGGACTTCTGCAAAAGAACTCGACGAATAGTGAAAATCCTAACCAACCAGGTAAATTAATAATAAAACATTTCAAAACGCCAAATAAAACGCCAAACAATCATTTCTTTAGCAGTTTTTACGTAATGTAAGTTGTAGACAACTTTTTAACGGTTCGTTTTGACGAATATATTTTTGGATTGAAAGCAGTTGCAAATTAAAGACAATCAGACAAATTTTTAATGTCATTAACTTCTATCATATAATGAAAGGAAAATATTATTGCACCCTATTATCTCTATCCATAAAATATTATCTCTTAGTCCAGCTTTAGCCAATACGCGGCCCGCCGTAACCACGTAAGATATAAAGAATCAAATTCCACAGTATAAACTTTTTTTCTTCTTCTTTTTTACACAATGGACAATCCCCGCATTTTTTAAAAACGAATGAAAATGATTTATATTTATAAAGAATGTTTTTCTGATTTCTAAATATTCAAATAAAAGTTCTTTAAAAAAAAAATTTAGTTATTTAAATATTAAGAAAAGAAAATGCGCTAAAACACCTCAAATTGCGATCCGCTCAAAACGGGCCGATTTTGAGTATGACGTCAAGAATTCCGAAAGGTTCGGTGACGTAATCATTTCGCTCCGTTTGTTATGGTGAGGTTTCTACCACAAAGTGTCAGCTATATACTCTGTGGTTTCTATTTAGTAGTTGCCGTTTCTCAAATATTTTTGATCGCCTATTTTGTAGGTATTTTTTTTTTTTTAATTGCAAATATGGAACCTGGTTTTGTAAGAGGCCAATCGGACAATTTGCCAAAACTTGACTCGACAATGATGGCTGTCTATTTCAGCAAGAATATGGATTTTGTAACAGCTGAAACCCGTGGCGTAAAAGGCAAGATTCCCTGCTTTAATTAACTTGAATGTTTTTGTTGTGCTTGGAATAAAAAGTTTGGTGGGAAAATATCGGTATTTTTTCGTTAAAGCGGTCGTTGTCAACATCCAAGTCCGGTACGGATTCTGCGCCATGATGATTTTTGCCAAAAAATGGCTGCATCGCCATTTTTTTTTATTTTTTTTTAATAACAAGTGAACATAATTTGGTGTGGTTTTATGTAAACAATTTTTGGCGCAAAATAAGTACCGGACTTTGAATTTTAACCCATTACTTGCACTTAATGTTTACAAAAATTTATAATAAACTATTTAAAAACAAATCTAAATAAAATATTTAAAAAAAAATTAAAATATAAATTTATAATAATAATATATATAAAAAAATTATAAATAGCTTTCCTAACAAATAGCTTGTTTTAAACTTAAAAGGCAAACATTCTTTAATTTTCCTAATATAAAATAATAAATGTAACTAATTTCAAAATGATCTCCTCAAACATAAGTCTTTGTTGACAGTGGCATATACTTTTCAATGTCCCATTCATCGTTTGGCACTACTTTTTTCGAGTATTTTTATTCCGTGGTTCGTAAATGAAAGTTTTGTCAGGAGTTGTTATTGATGTGCTTTTGCACATTAGAACGATACAATATTTGTAGAAAATGTTAGACATTTTAAGAAAAAAATCAATCAAATAATCTCAAAACAAAATGACGAGAAGACAAGTATTTGCAAGTATTCGCAAAAAAAAAGGTTCGTTTTCCCGCAAAAATCTGACTGGCAAACTTAAAATGTGAAATTTAAAAAAAAAAAGCGTGGAGAGTAGAAATTTTTGTGTTAATGGTCATTTCGAGACATTTAGAATCGAATAAAAATAAAAAAATAAAAAATGCGGGAATTATCCATTGTAATTTATCTGAAATAGTATTTGTTAACTATGTAGAACAGAGTTCTCCACAATGTGTCCGAAAAATCTAAATGAAGAACCTTTCAGTAAGGTGGTTTTCATTAAGAATAAATACAGGAATAACTGAAATGTTTCTTATTTGGACAATTTATAAAAATTGATTGAAACAAATACTCCAAAAAACATCGACTCTATCATAAAAAAAAAAAAAAACGATTTCGACCGCTATCGTCTCACAAATGATATGGACTAAAACGGAGTAATCTGGAAGTACAATTTAAATACTTTTATTAAAAGTTAGGTCAAGTCGCATTGTGACGTTAAAAAACAACAGAGTCGCTTCTTTTTTAGACTTTGATTTACTAATAATGAAAACTATTATTTTTGTAATTGTTTGAATATATATATATATATATATATATATATATATATATATATATATATATATATATATATATATATATATATATATATATATATATATATATATATATCAATTGTAATTTTATTAAGGTAAAAGATATTTATATTTTTTCCAGTTTTCAGAAATGCTATGTATTGTTCAATCGATAATAATTAAAGTTTCTAGAATAATGCAAAATATTTAAATAATGGAACATAGCATAAGGAAATACTATTAAATCGCCTGCAATTTTTATTCTACTTCCCGAGGAATTTCAAATATTAGCTAACAAATAAGCACCTATGAGTAGAACTTTAACCTTATTCCGTAGTGACCAGTTTCTCTAGACATTTAACAAATCATATCTGCATAAATCATTCTGTGGCAATTGCATTGTCCTTTCATAACGTTAGGGTTGTAATATTCTAGCACTACCAGGTATGTACAAAGAATTTAAAACTACAAGAAAACAAGCTGCGCCGATACGTAAGTGCTGCCATCTCGCGGATTTCCCAAGTTGAGAGCACAAAACTTTCGCCAAATTGCTCCGATTTCCAGACATGCGCAGAGCTTTGTTCTTACCTTGGCGATCGTGCTTTAAGAAAAATAATTAAATAAGAAAAGAACATCAGATTGATTTCGTCGAATTCGTGGGAGATTTAAATAGCAGAACAAAAATGGAGGATACTACTTTGCAAAGTAACATATTATTTATTCCAGTTTGTTCTGTTCTCTTTTGTGCACAATAAATTGCGGTAATGTTCTGAGAATTATAAAATTTTCATTAGAGAATTTTAACAGGAGGACATTTTTTACAGTGTAATAAAACTTGATGGTTTGTGTTCTTAATCGTTTGTTTTTATTATTTCGTCTCATTCAGCTGGTAAGTTTTTATGTTAAATATAATTTTTTTTTTCCATGAACTTTTCTTTTTTTTCTTACTTTGACATCGCTTGAAAGAATGTTTATCACTTGTTGGTTGTATAAATGCACTCAATTATTATGTGTTTATTGTGATTTTTTGAAATTTGACGCCAATCTTAATTACCATTGCGGTTTTTTGTTTGATAAATAAAAAAAGCTAAATGACTATTGTCGACTGTTAGTAAATTCTTTTAAACTAGTACATGCTAAATGATATTGGTTTTTGTAGTTGCAAGTCATTTTTAAATTCTTGCACTCAATAACTAGATATTTTTTAGTTTCCTAATGTACTGCTTCGAAGAATGCATGGAAACTTTATCGAAAACATTTTCTTCTAGAATGTGTTTCAATAATTTTGTAATTAGTAATTTTGTTAATTCTTGATGTTCATATTTCTTACGAAAACTGACGTTCACCAATACTGGAATATGCCGTAAAAAACCCAAATCTGATATTAGGATTCGTATGTATATTACAGGATGGAACTTTTGCTATAGTGGTTCAATATAATGTTAATATTGTTTAAAAAAGTATTCAATTATTTTAGCTAAAAATATAAACAAATTTGGTTGAATGTGTAAATTTTCAAGTGAAAGTTTAATGAGCTAGGCAGATTTGTTCCTTTTTTGGATAAAAGATTACTGGGAAACCATAAAATTTAATCGCCAAGTGAAACCAAAAAGAGCGATAAGCTTGCCAATGTAGTAACCCTGCAATGACGTAATGTGCTCTCAAGTATTTTACATTATCTCTATGGAAGCTTGCCATCTTTAACCCGAAGGGTTATTATAGTGTATGTATCTTATGTATAGATCTGTAGTTAAAAGAATCAAGTACATTCATAGTATTAAAGCCGTGAAACAACATCAATAATTCCTGCTTATTTACGATTATAACTTACTCAATTATCACAGTTTGAAATATACTTATTATAAAATGCTTTACAAAATAAAGTGGTGAACGTAACTATTTTTATCTCCTAACAAATATTGGGTGGTTATAATTAAAGTTACCCTGTTTAGAGCCACGTAGAGTCCGTTCTAATGAGCAGATTTTGATGAAACTTGGAATATACGCTATATGGATCATGGGGAAAAGAAATCTGCAATAAAAAAAATTGTAGTTCAAATTTTGACCCCCAGGTGAAAAAGTGGCGCTAAAGAACAAAAATCACTAATTGAAAACACAAATTTTTATTTAATTACAGCATATGTTCAATGTGCATTCCATTTACGTCAACCACATGCTCGAAGCGTGTTATAGCATGTTCAACAGTAGCTTGAAGGGTTTCTCGATCAATTGCAGCAACATGACGTGTTATGCTTGCTTTCAATTCAGGCAGAGTCCGTATGCTTCCTCCATACACACGATCTTTCAGAAATCCCCACAACCAGAAATCACAGGGATTTAAGTCCGGAGAACGAGGAGGCCAGGCAGTCGAAAAACTTCTCGAAATTACCCGATCATCTCCAAAGTGGTCTATCCTTTTTTGTCTATCCCTTGGTCAACAGTTAAAAAGATTCTTCGATCCATTGTAAAATGGTATCCATATAAGCTCCATGTTGTGCAACAACTGAAACCTGCTGACTCGGGTAAGCGCACTCAATTTTGTAGAATTTTTTTGGCCAGAATAATGGTTGATAAAGCATGGACGAGGCGCATTTTACACTAGATGGAGCCGTGAATACTCAGAACTGTCGTATATGGGGTACGGCAAAACCTAATGTTGTGCATGAACAGTCTTTGCATTCTGATTACATTACTATATGGTGTGGTTTTACTGCTGATTTTATTCTTGGTCCCTTTTTCTTTGAGGAGAGCACGCTTCGTGGCCCACAAAGGTGTTCGATTACGGGGACCTGCTACTGCGAGCTTCTTCGGCAGCAAGTCATTCCTGCCCTACAAGAACGAGAATGTTTAGAGACTACTGTCTTTATGTAAGATGGTGCACCACCTCACATTGCACGACCAGTGACAGCACTACTTCGTGTCCACTTAGGAAATGATCGGGTAATTTCGAGAAGTTTTTCGACTGCCTGGCCTCCTCGTTCTCCGGACTTAAATCCCTGTGATTTCTGGTTGTGGGGATTTCTGAAAGATCGTGTGTATGGAGGGAGCATACGGACTCTGCTTGAATTGAAAGCAAGCATAACACGTCATGTTGCTGCAATTGATCGAGAAACCCATTCGCGCTACTGTCGAATTCGCTATAACACGCTTCGAGCATGTGGTTGACGTAAAGGGAATGCACATTGAACATATGCTGTAATTAAATAAAAATTTGTGTTTTCAATTAGTGATTTTTGTTCTTTAGCGTCACTTTTTCACCTGGTGGTCAAAATTTGAACTACAATTTTTTTTTTTATTGCAGATTTCTTTTCCCCATGGTCCATATACTGTATATTCCAAGTTTCCTTAAAATCTGCTCATTAGAACGGACTCTACGTGACTCTAAACAGGGTAACTTTAATTATAACCACCCTGTAGATATAAGTAATTAGAAATCACGAATGAAAATTCTAGAAACTTCTATAATGGTTTGCGTCGGGAGATTTTTCAAAATGTGCACTTCTAATAAAATTCAGTAAACTGTTTCGCAAACAAATTCATGAAGTAATTAAAATATTGATGTAATACTGGTACTACTTAAATATTGAAGAGTTGAACGAACAATATCAAAAAACTCCATTATGAACATTTCATCGGTCGCTTTCTTTTTACATTAAGCTGTACAAATTAGTAGAAGTATACAGATTTTGATGTAAATATAAGCTATCCATATAGTTGGTAATGATGCTAAAAATATCATAAAACTATACATTTCTTCTTATACTCTACGTTTCAGTTTACTTCATTATGATGAAATTGATATTGAAACTTATTTTCCAAACTAATATTCAATGATATATTTATCATTATGTAACGTAAAAATAGAAATTTAAAAATTAACAAAGTTACTAACATTTCTGAGGTGGATTTTCATTATAAACTATTTTTTTTTTTTTTTTTTTTTTTTAATTGTAAATTTTTATGAAGACTTCAAATCACAGCTTTTAATAATATGATTCTATGAAATCCACGAGTTATAAAAGGTAGATTTTGATTCTTTAAAGAAACGCGCGTAATCTAAAGTGTACACTGAATAATCGGAACCTTTATATGTATCTTCCTATGCCAAAAACCACTTTCAAATAATTATTTGTTATACAATGTGGTGTTTACGTACAAGTAACTATTTAACAAGATGAACATGAATCAAATCAGAGTTATAAAAAACAAAACAACTTCAATGAGTTAAAAAATTTCTTATTGAAATATTCTTAAATTTTTCTAATATTAATTTTTTATAATTCGGTGATCTACACAAATTAAGAAACTTAAATAAATGCTTATTTAAAAAAAAAAAAAAAAAAAAAAAAGTTCTAAAACTAATGTTTCTTAAATCACCACTATTATAGTTTAAATTCCCAATAAAATTCGGGGTTTTTTTCAAAATTGAATTCAAAACATTCTTATGATAATCACATTTTAACACATTGACTACCACCGAATTTAGCAAGATTCCAGCCTAAAGAGCCAATGTGATTTAACCTTTAACTGCTGTATGCGATCTGACAGACAGCGAGTTATTTTTTTTTTTGGAATGCTTCTACTCACTAAAATATTTCAACTTTGGATTTTAATTAATTTTTCCGATACTTTGTTTCTTAAGTTTTAAATTCATTTTTACTAATTTCTTTGGCGCAGTATGAACCACGTGTTGCCCTTGCACCAAAATAATCAAACCACCCAACCATAGCACTCGTCGACGCGTTAATTGGAGAGGAGATTAAACCTGTGGTGTGAGTTGAATTCAACTCATATGGCAATCAGCGTGTTAAAGATTAATTTAGAGTATTAATCCAGCATATATCATACCCGGACGTATATTTAGTGCAGTATAATGTGCGACCCCCCCCCCTCCCTACTGTACGTCACGGTACAGCACCCAGCGTTCCACCGGCGTTTGCCAAGTTTAACGCATTGAATTATACTATAAGTATGTCCTGATATACCGGGTGTCCCACAAATGACCGACGATTTGAAAAATCAATTAAAAAAAAAAAAAAAAAACGGAAGGCTGGAACTCGAAAACAATAAAATACGCAAATCCAGCGAATAAACCATTTTCGAAGCATACGTTAGGATGTAGAAATAATAAAAATCTGAAAGGTGGGAATGCGTAGAAAATAGCAGAGCCATCGATTGGCAACTTTTGTAACTAATTTTGAAAATTGGTGAGAATAAATGCCCTGGTAATTTAACCATAATACAGCAAACCGCATATTTCTATCGCCTTCCTTGTATGTATGTATATATATATATATATACATACATACAATATATATATATATATATATACATACATACATATATATATATATATATATATATATACATACAAATGCCTGAGCGTATTGTGAATACCTTATAATTTTTCTAACTTTTTGTTTTTCATAAATTCTGCTCTATTCCTTTCCGTCCATTTTCTTTCTTATGCCAATGAGATTTTCTGATTAAATTCACGCCTTTAAGGGTTCATTTGATGTATATGGTATACAGCCTGCGGGATGAAACCATAAAAAATCAGTATTATAACTAATCCTTGCTTTCGAGTGTAAAACAATGGTATTAAAACCAAACGTTAACTCTTCGAATTCCAAATCTTCTGTCTCAAACACATTACCTCTGGTTTCGCATGCCAATGGAGCCGGGTTCGAATCCTAGGTTAGGCTTGAATGTTCGTTGTGATTCGGAATCCACGTGAAACTGTAGAGGTGATTAGCCGTTATTGCGCACAAGTATAGGTCGTTGAGCACACAAACCAACCAACCAACCAACCAACCAACCAACCAACCAACCAACCAACCAAACCCGTTACCTGCTCGGGCCACATTTATCCATGAAGCTAATTAAAGCGACGAGTTCCATTTCCGAACGGTGACGTGTTTCAATTAGAATATTATTATATTCGAAGGGAATGGATCCCGGGGGTGCGCTCTCTCTTTTTCGTACCACCCCTTCCCCTTATCCTGTTACGTTGAGGGTGGAACTGTCCGATTGGAAATGTAACAGCTGAAACATTACAGTGTCACGTTTTAGCTGCAACTAATCGGCTGTAGCAGAAAAGTAGTTGGGAGCCTGTGAAATTAATTTCTTAATTAAAAGAACGCAATTTTCTTCTAAACTGACCCTTGATTCAAGTTGCGTATCAAAATATTTTGGATGTATGCGCATGGGTAACGTATGGACAAATCCACTATTTGTAAATCGATCGACAGTGTGTAAAAAATGTAGACAATTGGCGATTAAGATTGAATTCGTTCTATTGTATTGTTGTAGATGTCATATTGCAATGCATATAGGGGGAGAAAAAAAGAAATTTTAATTTAATTTTAATAATAGCTTTGGCAAGGATTTTGTCACAAAGAATTTATTTACCTAAACACCTTTTTTTTTTTTTTTTTTTTTTTTTTTTTTTGGGAGGGGATTTGAACATTCTATCAAATTAATAAAACATGAATTTCAAAAAATGCGTGTTAAAATAGCGTATGGGAAAAAAAACACAACAGACATTTAACAAAAAAAAAAAACTATATTAAAGTTCTTCTTATTTCTTCAAACGTCTATTCTTTATTTCTTCGAAAGACTAGATTGATTGTTTTGTTAACTGATGCAATACACGAAGTAAACAGTAAGTAACTATGTACAGTACCCCCCCAAAAAAAACAGAACGATGACTATATCTTCGGTTCTAATTATCGTAGAATCTTACGCTTTGCACCAAAATGTTTTGCTTACGATTTTCTATATATCTGATGCAATTTTTTTTCTTGAGGGACCGTATACTAAGTAAAAGTAACGCTATCTTCGAAAATTTCAATACGAACCCATATTTTTTATCATTTCATTCGATTCAGAATACATCATTTACCCGGTATACCAAATTTCAATGCATTATGTTGAAAAACACGCCACTTATGAGCGAAAATATTTCGACCATTTTTTGACCGATCTTCAGGGTGAATTTCCATAAAACGAAAGGTATTTTTAAAGTTCTTCACAGCGGGAGAAATCGAACGGTTAATGTGGCGCGTTTCACGAAGATTAAAAAATACAAGTATTAGTCTAAAATTGCATAGAAAGTACTTGGATTTATAGTGTCATGTTTAAGATTAATACAAAAATAGCAAGTAAACGCAAAAGTAACATAATTTATTTACAACATTAAAGATGTGCATTCTTCACACGAAATAAATAAAATATCGAAAACTGTAATTGCAGAAATATAACGAATACTACTGATAATTACAAAATTAATAAATATTAAATGCAGGCATTAGTAAACAGTATTTAGCAAAGCATGAATATTTTACAGAAATATTTCACTATAAACACAAATGTAACTAGATCGTTGAAATTATTTGTAAAATAAAAAAGTCACATGATTCAGTAAAATTTTAAAAGGATAACTTATTGAAATTGCTTAAAAAAAGTTGTTTTAAATAAATGGAATTTAAGAAAGCAAATAAAAAAAATAAAAAATTGATAGTTTACAGAAAAAATAATTAATAATTTAAAAAACTAAAAAACACACTTTAATAGAAAATCAAACTAAAAAGTAGAAAATAATCAATAGATTAAAAAACTAAGAAACACGCTTTAATAGAAAAGTGAACTAAAAAGTAGAAGATAATTTTAAATAAGTTTGAAATAAGAATAGAGTGATTAACAAGAAATATTTATTTTATCGTAAAAAAGCGTGGGGTGCTTTTTAAGATATTTTCATAATGGCTCTACTTTTACCAATATCTGTCATTAAATATTTACAAAAATTGACATCAAGCACCCCACGCTTTTTTACGATAAAATAAATATTTCTTGTTAATCACTATTATTATTTCAAACTTATTTAAAATTATCTTCTACTCTTTAGTTCACTTTCCTATTAAAGCGTGTTTCTTTTTACTATCGGTTACTATCGTTTTTAAACTATCGGTTATACGATAATTGAACGTTATGCGATTTTCCACACCTCTAGTTTACCTTGAATTAATCTTTGATAGTTTTCAAAAGTCGTCTACTATACGGTCCTTTAAAGTGAGCGTTTTTTACATTTTCTCTAAAAAATCGAGAACTAATTGTCAAAATGGAAAGAAAAAAATTATGGGTGGGTTTTAGACCATGGTAAATCTAATGAAAGCAAAAAAAATATATGTTTCTATTCAACATTTTTTTTAAATTGCTTTATTAATTAATAATTAATTATTAAAAAAGAAATTGATTCAAAATCTGATTGCTATTTATGTTTGGCCATTTACAAACTACCTTTTGAAAAAAAAATTACTGAAATATATTAATTATTTAAGTATTTATGGCCAAAAAACCAACTTTTTTATTTAACATTAATTTATCATTTTCTTTTTATCATTTAAATTACAAACCATTCATTAGAAAAGTACGAATTTTTGTATTTCGCATTCTTTTTTAATGCTGAATCCAAATATGGAATAATATTATGACGTTGCTAT
Source organism: Linyphia triangularis (assembly GCA_963978545.1). NCBI lineage: Eukaryota > Metazoa > Arthropoda > Arachnida > Araneae > Linyphiidae > Linyphia > Linyphia triangularis. The sequence goes on from OZ021730.1 coordinate 38,313,154, forward strand.
TGAACTTTTTAAAGTTTGGTTCTGTTTTAATATGTAGATGACCCCTCATGATAAAAAAAACTACATACAATTATTAAAAACCTTTCACGATTTACAACGGTACCTTTTGTTTGTTATTTCAACAATTAGAACAAAAGATATAGCCATCGTTCTGTTTTTTTTTGGGGGGGGGGGGGGTACTGTCAAGGCCATCTCTAAGTAAACAGGCCCGAGCCATCGTCTTATTTTCCTGTGTGACGTCACGAGACAGGGCCCATGCCATAACAGTTGGAGCCCCAAACATTCATTTCATTGCTTCGCAGTTCGCAATTGCTACTGAATGGTGAATTTCTTTGCATTCTATTATTTTACTACTTTAAACGGCATTTCAATTATCTGCTGAAAAAAGTCGGAATATATAAAACTAGGTAAGTGATCTCCATTTGTTATTCTTTATATTTTAAGGACTACAATTTTTTGTTAACTTGTATTATTTTGTTAAATGCTTCCACCAAATGGCCTGTTGTTAACTTAACAGTTTATTCTGTTGTTAGTAACTTAAAAAATGTTGGTTTTAAAAAATATCAATAACATTTCCTGATTTTAGTGCATAGAATACTGGGAAATAGCCAAATTGTTATTAGCACATGTTTACTTAAATGTATACTTTTAGGAAATTGTTACTTTTCAAAACTTTGTCCACGTTAAAATTACACAAACAGACGTTTCAAAATCCTCATCGTCAATTACTAATATAACTTATGTGGAATAAGAAGGACTATAATATTTATTTTTATGGAAAACATTATTTACCATGCTTTATTTAAATTGTATGTCCTTGTTTGGATTGATAATAGAATACTAATAAAAATACTACTCAACTAAATTTACTTGGCACAATTTCGGAAAATTATTGACACGAGGCATACATTATCCATAGCATTGGCGGGATTTAATGTTGCTTGGGTTTCCATTTTCACATTGGTGTGATTAAAATTGCCAAGTTCAAGGTTTAAAAAATACATACTTTATCGTGTATTGACCATGTATTGCCAAAACTTGCCTAATCAAAGGTGCATCGTTTTTAATAAAAAAATTGAAAGTTTTTAAGATATTTAAACAAATAAAAACAAAAATTACTATTTTACGTATACTAATAATATTTTACAGTTTACAGGCATGCCACGGAAGTGTGCTGTCCCTGGGTGCAACTCTAACTATAAAGGCTTGCCCTACACTACAATCTTCTATTTCCCTAAGGATGCCGAAAACAAAAGAAAGTGGATTCGATCCATACACAGAGAAGGTTTTGAGCTGACTGCGGAATCTGTTGTTTGTATCAAGCATTTTCATAATCAGTTCATAATACGAGAGGAAGTTCGTCGCGATGGTGGAAGCTGGTTATGCGTATAACGATCAAAACCGAAACTGTCGCTGGATGCATATTCAGATGGAAGATGAGTGGAGGCAACTAGATAATAAGTCTTCTCAAGATCAATTCGTCTCAGAACGGTGTGTTTTCTCTAAAAACTTCGTGCATTATAAGTAGTGTAACGAGTCTACCTATTCAGTAAGTAATAGTGATTATGAGTTTTTGGAAAATATTACTTACGAACAATATTATGTTAATTTTGAAGAGAATGAGATACGAGTAATTATTTATATATCGGGATATGTTGCTCGCCAAATTTCTTGTTGTCGCGAATACATACAAAAATTTTGCAGTCATCGCGCCATGGCTTTTGAGTTTTCAGGTTTCCTGTATAAATATTTGGAGGTGCTTGATCGTGGGGGGTCTAACATATCCTACGCGCCTTACTGTTCATTACTATATGAATACGTTAAGGGTTTTTAATGTTGTGCTCTGTGAATATTATGAAAATAAATTTCGAAGTTAGTCATGCCAACGGGACTTAATTATGAAACTAACTCTGCAGTTCTTATCATCGAATGAAACTGATGATATTTCATGTGTATGTGGAAAAACTGCATTAGATTTAAGAATACAGTGTGTAAAAATGATGTCCAATATTTTGCTGAACAATTATTGCAAAATAAAAAATAACAGTTTAGATGAAATGAAGAGAAATCAATGAAGTGTGACAATCGCAAGTTCTATGAAAAAGTAGTATATTTGAATATATTATTTTAAAATGTATATTTTGTGTAATAAAATTTTTTGAATTATAGTGTTTTATTTTTTATACATAAAATTATTTTAAATTTGAAAAACATCTATGAGTCTTACTTATGCAAAATATGTCAAGTTTTTTCTTATATATATATATATATATATATATATATATATATATATATATATATATATATATATATATATATATATATATATATCTTATATATATATATATATATAAGATATATATATATATATAAGATATATATATATATATAAGATATATATATATATATATATATATATATATATATATATATATATATATATATATATCCCAACTTTTCTATGAAAACCTCTTTTATAAAGTCATGAAGTTATAAGTAAAAAATTAAAATAGATTTAAATGGATTTTCAAGTTGAATTGATAGCGATTTTTTGGTTTTTAAATGCTTCCATAGTAATGTTTATTTATATAAAAAAAACTAACTTCCAGATGATTTAGAACTTAAGCACCTAAAATGTATTGAAAATGAATGTGTAATTCAAATCTAGTTCAGTTTATCAACAGAAATAGACTTTAAAAAATATACATATTTAGTACATAAGATCATCGCTTTGTTTTGGTTATGATCAATGGCCCCGTTTCATGACGTCACCAGGACCAGGTTTCGGCCTGTTACACATAGAGATGGCCTTGATACTGTACAACTAAGTCCTTTTAATTAATACTGCTTATGCTATAACTTTAAAATCAACCTATTGGGTGTATCTTTTCTAAATTCTTTTTATGTGATAGATATGAATTATTTGTTTGGCACATTTTTTAAATTGATATTTATTTTCTATTTATTTAATTTAATTTTAAAATTGTGCATTCATTGAGTTCCACAACTGTAACCAGATGACAGTTCTACTACCATGATTTTCTGCTAATAATAAGTAAAAAAAAAAATTAAAAATTTTATAAAGTCAAAGAAATAAATTAGAATTATCACAGAAAAACCACGCAATAGAAAATTCTTTGGAGGGCTTTAAAAAAAAATGACTTTTTGCAATGCGTTTGTCCTCTCAACCTTCTTATTTGTCGTCTATTGCTACTATTCGTCGCAGATGTCCAAATAACTGTTATAAGTGTACAAATTTTTACAAATGTTTTCATAGTAAGATTTGATCCTAATGTATACCTATTCATTGACGAAATAACCTATAAAATAACTATAAGATAAATTTATACAAAAATGAATGATACAGTATGTTACAAATGTAATCTTCAATGATGAAGGAAGGAAAACACAAAGAAATAAAGCATGAAGGCTTTAAATATACTATATCATATGGTTATAAGAATAATAGCCTTTGAAGATATTAAATTAACCTATATTGAAATTCATATCATTGGAAGAGACTGATTTCGAAATGAATTGTTGTTAATGATACTCAGCAATCGTTGTTCAAGGAAATTCTTTCCAGAAATGAAATTTATCAATGAGGATATCAAAATGAATTATCATTGATGATACTAATAAATCGATGATCAAGGGAATATTTTTTTCAATTTATGAAATTTATTAATGATAATATCAAAACGAATTTTTCTTCGACAATACTAAGAAATCCGATGATCAAGTAAATAATTCTTTCAAGATATTAATTTTATAGATAAAAAAAAAGAGAAGTTTGTTCATACAAAAGTAACTTATTATGAGGTTTCCATTAATAATAAAGTAACTGATGACTAAAAGAATAAATTGACAAAACTAAATTAGCCGATAATAAAATTATCTTCGAACTAACTATGAAAGAAATGCTCTTTATTGAAATTTAACTAAACTATCCTGGAATTAATAGTCTTCGAATAGATGGGAACCGGAAAAAGGGTTTTAATACTAAAGAAATGTGAATGAAAAGAATAAGAATTTCTTGACTTAATTCCTATTTTGCATGCCATATTGGCGTGATTTTTAAAGTTTGCGTAAATGCCAAAAAATACCGTTTTTATATTTTAATTTTTTGTCTCTAAATCAAGATGACGGCTGACATTGTCGTTAATACAGAACAATAATTAAAGGCATCACAAATATGCAAATATTGAACAAAAATACATTAAATGCAATTAATCACTAAAAATTTCCTAATTAAACAAACAAATAAATAAAAGGAGGAACATCAGGCAGTACATAAGCATTTGAAAAGATTGAACTAGGAATTGTTACTGTATTTATGCTTCTAAGTCCAAGCAATTCTACAAGGATAAAAGATTGATTTTGAAACCGTGTTTATAGATATTTATATCAAATTTTACAATTTGGACAAATGATTAAATAAATAAACGTCATTTCTATACCTACGCCAAGACCACAAATCTAATCCAAATTTTGTCAATCACGTGACTTATGACAAAGATGACTTATTACAAAATTTAATGAAATTCTCACAATAAGTTGGTCAGGCAATTTGCGCACCAGAGCTCATACAGAACCGTATGGTAAGTATGAGAATATCATGTAATGCAAACACTGATGCTAGTGTGGAAGGGTGGAGGGGAGGGGGGGGGGGTCATCATATTATCTGCAGTTGCGGACTCAAATGGTTTTGTTTATTTTTCCCGAGGAAGCATCCGTACACCTGCACACTACACTGTAAATGCATACCTGTCCTCTATTTATTTCACTTATACATTGTGTACGTCATCTTGAAACTATGTTGTTTCATTTATTGTTTTAGCAAGGTTCCCACAGTCATTGAAAGTCAGTAAAAGTCATTAAAAATGCTTGATCTTTTTTAACTTGTTTTTAAGGCCTTGAAAGTGCTTGAAAATGCTTTGAGGTGCTTAAAAGTCCTTGAAAATGCTTAGATGTCCTTAAAATTGCTTAATTTTTGCAGATGTTGTGTGGCCAACTGCACAATTTATAAAAATACAACTCGGATTTTCTATCCCCGCGGTACCGCCACTTATCTTTACCGTATCAGAATTTTCCGATATATTTGTTTTGCGCATCCACCAACTTGTAGCTTTTTTTTAGCAGAATATACTTTATTAAAAGTTTATGTATAGACATGATGGCTGAAAAAAAAAATTTCGAAGGTCCTTAAAAACATTAATTAGGTCCTTAAAAGTCATTGATTTTCATTCTGGAATATGAGTGGGAACCCTGTTTAATACTTAAGGATGTTGAGAATTTCCTGTACCTAAGCTTTTCCACTTAAAAAGTATTATAAAAAAAACTGACAGTTGCTTTTTACATTCAGTACACGTATATGTGGAAAATGTAAAGACCCTGGCTGGAATCGAACTCCAATCATCCTGCATGGTAGGCCGAAACTATAACCGTTAGACAAAAGCCATTACCAGAGTCGAAGAGAAATTTCAGGGTTTCGAAGTGACTACCAGGGGTACATGACGGAACGGACCCAGTGAAGGAACGAAACCGTATGTCACGTGGGTGCAGAGAAACATATTGCAGTGAAGTGCAGTGTGTGTGTGTGTGTGCGCGCGCGCGCTCAATCCAGGTTCATAACTATGGAGAATGTTAGGTCCAGACGGGTATCGAACCTCAGTCATCCAGCATTCTAGGCGGGGACTATAACTGTTAGACAAAAGCCATCGCCAGTGTCGAAGGGAAATTTCAGGGTTTTGAAGTGACCACCACAGTACTAACCTCACAGTTAGTCGTACGGGAACATGACGGAACGAAACCGTATGTCACGTGGGTGCAGAGAAACAGATCGCAGTGAAGTGCGTTGTGTGGTGGCAGAAGGCTTTGAGTGTGTTCGGTCCAGGTTCATCACTATGGAAAATGTTAGGTCGAAACGGTATCGAGCCTCAGTTATTTAGCATGCTGGGCCGAAACTTTAACCGTTAGACACAAACGATCGAAGGGAAGTTTCTGGGATTTGAAGCGACCATCACATATATTAAAATAAATTTAAACTCTGATTTTCCCAACTTTCTTCTGTAATAAAAAACAGATTTTTCTTTAATGACTCTTTAAAACAATATCTTTAAAAAAAATAAAGCAATATTTAAGTGAAGATAAGTATCGATATTGTCATTCCAAGCACATTGCATTATATTTCAATTAATATCAATTCACTTTTCTTTTTCATCTACTCAATAGCAGCACCTTCTTTTGTGCGTGCTGACATATCCCGATCGATCGCCTCAAAATTATGTCAGAACAAACAAAAAAAGTTTGAAAGAGGGGAATTATACTGGAGAAGTAATTAATAAATCCCTCCCGGGCTCTTTTCTTTTGACATGTCCAAAGGCTTATTAAATCCGGAAGAAGAATTAATGTGAAATGGATCTATGTTGACACGAAATTAAAATAAAAACAAAAGTTTGGCGATTTTTTTAACCCAATTCGCTACTTTAACTTGGCGACAACAAAAAAATGTGGAAAGTCATTAGGATTAGTTGTAAATTGAATTAAAGAAGTTTTTAGTTACACTTATGACATAAGTTATTTGTTTATTGTCTCGTTTGGGTCTGGAATTGAATAAATCAACAAGCTTTAGTTTTAGTATGGACACTGTATTAAGTAAAACATACAAAAGCTATGAGAAGTATTGTTTGTTATATATTTATATGAAATTCCATTGAAAAAACATGAATCAACTAATTATTTTAAATAAAAGGATTAAGTATTAGTGAAATAAACTAAGTTCTGTAACAGATGATTATGTGAATAATTTTTATTTCTAACAAATAAAATATTTGGTGGGATTTGTGGTAAGCTTTTTTTTTTTTTAGATTATGTACATAATAATAATTAGTTCAATGAATTCAGTTACAATTGAATGGGGGACATCAGTGTATTTTTAATTTTCATTTAATTAAAGTTGTTTTTTTTAAAACAAAAAACTATCAGGATTCTGAATATGTGGTTAAAACTTCTGTTATAAAATTATGTATCTAATTATATTAATTTTAAAATCACTAAAAACAGACGGAAACATGAAACAGTCAAAAACGGTCGTGACGTGGATCTGCTCTTGCACATGTGTATGGGTTGACGCGTTTTTGAAAAGTTGGCGACAAAGCTAAAATGCTGAGTACCAATACATTGTAATACGATAACAATGCGAACGCTATTATGAGTGCATGATTATCATAAGTAAATAATAAAAAGTAGAATAAAAAGACTACTACTCACATCAAAATGGTCTTCACAAACATGTCGAACAGACTGCTCTGATAACGGAGGATTTTTCTTTACATTCCTATTCTATTCATTGTAATACGCCAACGCTTTCGGTTAGATAGTGTTTTCGGTTAGGTCGGTGCTTTAAGCTGTCCATTTGGAAACTTTGCAAAATGTGGCCAAGTTGAATTGACATGTTTACAAATGGATGCGCATAATACGTCACTCGGCAACATTTCACGTATTCAGTTTCAGCTAGATATCGAAACTAGCTATTTTAAAATTTAAATAAAAAATTAAATAGGTCTCAGAAAATGTAAAAAGTGGTTTTTATTTGATTTAAGACTGTTTGCAGTCGATTTAAAGCAAGAAAAAAAATGCCGCAATTCCCCATTGAAGATAGATGATTAATCAACCCTATTTTATACCAAATATGATTTTACAGAAGACTGTTTAATAGTTTACAATTTTATTTTCATGTTATTTTTGTCAGTCTTATGAATGAAATGCATTCTCAACTTATTCACTAAATTCGTTAGGCATTATTTTATATCATACTTGCTACTTGGCCCAGCTATGCGTACACTCGACAATAGATCCTAGCTTTTGACGCCTCGTTTTTTAAAGGTTTATTGCTACACATAATTAAAAAAATTTATCTTTTTCCCAGTTAATACAACACCCTCTCTCTTCGAGAAACAAAATATAAGTTTGCTCCGTTAATATACTACACCAGAGGTCGGCAAAATGTTGTGCGCTACGAGCCAAACATTCAATTATCAGAATCGCATTTTTTAAAAAGCCGTAAAATAAATATAAGGAGTACCAATATGAGCTTTTAACTCAAAACAATTTTATACCATTTTTATGGCATTAAAATAATGGCAGATGAGGCAAGTGCGTAGTCCACTTTTGTTTTAAATAAACACATACAGTTCAGTCCATTCTTTTGAGGAAGTTACTAAGGATCATTTCCTATTGTTGCCTGGATGGGTTCAAAAGATTTAAAGCCAAAGCAGATCAAAATTCGCAGAAATTTATTCCGATAAAACTCTTCGCAGATTCTTTTACAACTCCAGAACTTTCCGTTCTAATAGACTCTATACAGCTCTTTAAGCAATAATGGAGCTCAAACAGCAGTCAAACACTAGATACACAACTGCTAAAATCGTCGCACAAGACAATGCAATACAGTTCACTACTCTGAATGCTAGCTGAGAGACAACTAACTAGATAACTCAACTAACTCGATCACCCTCTCTCTTGGTCCTATATAGGGAGGCGAATCTCCTAAAGATAGAAGTTTGGAGAATTTTCCAGATCACAGTCAAAATGCCCTATACAGGTACATGACGACCAGAAATGTCGCCAACTTGGCAAGATTGCCATTAACCATAATGTTAAATGGCCTTCTTCTTGGAAAACTCGTTTTCCAGCATTATCTCTGTAAAACTCGTTTTCAAGCATTAAGAGTCGAATTGCAGGAAAGCGAAGTAAAGAACTCTTGCACTGCCTTATGCGAAGTGTAGATAAATTTTCCTTTTTACATAATTAATACTACAAAATATTAACAAATATACAGAAATTCGTAACACTATACTTGCTATGTTACAATCTTCTGGTCCAGTGCATTTAGAAACTGCTTTGTATACAACCTTGAGATTTGGTTAGTAGGTACGAAAATTATCACTTAATGAAATGACATGAATTAAAAACTTGAAAATAGCGTCTAATATATTTTATTTTATATTTGAAATCCTTACGTCAATGCATATGCAGTATGGTTCCACCTGGTTTTATCTTTTGCTATTTTAATTTTCATTTATAATATATAGACATTAAATGAAAACAATTTATGGCATTTCATTAAGTGATCTTTTTTGTACCTACATGTCAAATGTCAAGGTGGTTATAGAAAGTAGTTTCTAAAAGCACTGGACTAGAAGCTTGTAACATAGCGAGTATAGGGAATGATCTTTACTATGACTTTCTCTTAAATTCACGATTTTCCTCGTCAATTTTTCTCTTCCTTTTTGATGAGGTCAAAGACATGCTCTGCCAATATAGTAGAATATCAAAGGAAAAAGGTGTTTTAACAGTTCGTGCATTGCGAAAACTTACAGTGAAGATACTATCTATCTCTTCGACGGTGAAAAGAACAACGAACGTCAATAAAAGGCTCGATGCAACTGAGCTTGGATTAATGGTGAATTAACTCTTATTGGCGCACTCTGATTGTTCTGTATTTCTATTGATTAGTCCATCCTACTCACCTCTCTGTGTTTTGCTTATTTCTCGGGTTTCAGATTATGCAGTAAGAAATCGAGTTTTGAACTGGTTCAATCATTCTTTCATGGGCAGACCAATATTACTGATAATATTTTTGAACATTATTGAAAGTTCAGAATTCTGATTGTGCTGTATTTCTATTGATTAGTCCATCCTACTCACCTCTCTGTGTTTTGCTTATTTCTCGGGTTTCAGATTATGCAGTAAGAAATCGATTTTTGAACAGTTTCGACCATTCTTTCATGGGCAGACCAATATTACTGATAATATTTTTGAACATTATTGAAAGTTCAGAATTCTGATTGTGCTGTATTTCTATTGATTAGTCCATCCTACTCACCTCTCTGTGTCTTGCTTATTTCTCGGGTTTCAGATTATGCAGTAAGAAATCCATTTTTGAACAGATTCGATCATTCTTTCATGGGCAGACCAATATTACTGATAATATTTTTGAACATTATCGAAAGTTCAGAATTCTGATTGTGCTGTATTTCTATTGATTAGTCCATCCTACTCACCTCTCTGTGTTTTGCTTATTTCTCTGGTTTCAGATTATGCAGTAAGAAATCGATTTTTGAACAGTTTCGATCATTCTTTCATGGGCAGACCAATATTACTGATAATATTTTTGAACATTATCGAAAGTTCAGAATTCTGATTGTGCTGTATTTCTATTGATTAGTCCATCCTACTCATCTCTCTGTGTTTTGCTTATTTCTCGGGTTTCAGATTATGCAGTAAGAAATCGATTTTTGTACAGTTTCGATCATTCTTTCATGGGCAGACCAATATTACTGATAATATTTTTGAACATTATCGAAAGTTCAGAATTGTGATTGTGCTGTATTTCTATTGATTAGTCCATCCTACTCACCTCTCTGTGTTTTGCTTATTTCTCGGGTTTCAGATAATGCAGTAAGAAATCGAGTTTTGAACTGGTTCAATCATTCTTTCATGGGCAGAACAATATTACTGATAATATTTTTGAACATTATTGAAAGTTCAGAATTCTGACTGTCCTGTATTTCTATTGATTAGTCCATCCTACTCACCTCTCTGTGTTTTGCTTATTTCTCGGGTTTCAGATTATGCAGTAAGAAATCGAGTTTTGAACTGGTTCAATCATTCTTTCATGGGCAGACCAATATTACTGATAATATTTTTGAACATTATCGAAAGTTCAGAATTCTGAATGTCCTGTATTTCTATTGATTAGTCCATCCTACTCACCTCTCTGTGTTTTGCTTATTTCTCGGGTTTCAGATTATGCAGTAAGAAATCGAGTTTTGAACTAGTTCAATCATTCTTTCATGGGCAGACCAATATTACTGATAATATTTTTGAACATTATCGAAAGTTCAGAATTCTGAATGTCCTGTATTTCTATTGATTAGTCCATCCTACTCACCTCTCTGTGTTTTGCTTATTTCTCGGGTTTCAGATTATGCAGTAAGAAATCGAGTTTTGAACTGGTTCAATCATTCTTTCATGAGCAGACCAATATTACTGATAATATTTTTGAACATTATCGAAAGTTCAGAATTCTGAATGTCCTGTATTTCTATTGATTAGTCCATCCTACTCACCTCTCTGTGTTTTCTTATTTCTCGGGTTTCAGATTATGCAGTAAGAAATCGATTTTTGAACTGGTTCGATCATTCTTTCATGGGCAGACCAATATTACTGATAATATTTTTGAACATTATTGAAAGTTCAGAATTCTGATTGTCCTGTATTTCTATTGATTAGTCCATCCTACTCATCTCTCTGTGTTTTGCTTATTGGGGCCGTTCAAATATTACGTAAGCACCTAGGGGGGGGGGGGGGTTAGCGATTTGCTTATTTTTGCTGACAAGGGGGGGGGATATGAGTGATGCTTACGTAAGCATTTAATAATCCCTTTATTCCTAAAAAAAAATTGAAACTTACAAAAAATTTCACTTTTGTACACCGAGTTCTAGGATAGGTGACTTTCCATTCAAATCGATCTAAGGGATTTAAACTTACGTCACATAAGAGTGACGTACTCTGCTTTCAGCTAATTACAATCAAACATTGATGATGCAAAATACTGCAGTTTCAAAATGAATAAAGGGGATTCCCCTCTTTTGGGTGTTTGGAGACGTGAATCCTACATTAAACCTAACTTATGTGACAGACAATTTTTGTTTTTGTTTCGCTTAGCGACTGGCAGGTGCCTAAGATGGAACAGTAGTTGGTTTAAGGTTCAAGAATCCGAATTGAGTTGTGTTTTGAACAAGTTTCTTTTTCCACTGCATTCCTTCTTGAACTTTTTGAATATTAAGCAAATATAGTTGCTCTGCTTTCTGTTTGCTTTTTTAAAAAAAATACATATGTCTTCATTTCGTGAAATTTTATATAAAAAGCTGTTTGAAGCTTTTAAAAAGTCTACATCAAACAAACCCTTGAATGATATTCAGGATATAAATAATGAGGTATGGCGTCATTTTAAAAATGACTCTAAAAATGACGAAGAACTAGAAGTGTTGGTGTTAAAAAGACTCGAAGAAGAGTTGCGAAAGGCAACTAGAAAAAATTAAGTTAAAGTTCATTATTTGCATTGAATCCTAACTTTTTTTCAGATTATTAACGTTACAAAAAAAAAAATCAGGTGCTGGGGGGGGGGGGGGTTACCGTATGCTTACGTAATTATAGATGGGGGTATGCGATTTGCTTATTTTTGCTGACAAGGGGGGGGAGGGGGTCAAAAATTACCAAAAACATGCTTACGTAATATTTGAACGACCCCATTTCTCTTGTTTCAGATTATGCCCTTAAGAAATTGATTTTTGAACTGGTTCGATCATTCTTTCATGGGCAGACCAGTATTACTGATATTATTTTTGAACATTCTCGAAAGTTCAGAATGATGTTTGATAAAATACCAAAACCTGAAGCCTCCTCTCTGTCTAGAGTTCAATTCAATTTATATTAACTAAATTTACAAAATTATGCAAATCAGTTTTTAAATTAAAGTAATAAGTTTAAAAACTCACAATCCATACCATTTCCTTTAATTCATATTTACAAAAAATAACGTTAAAATTATAAATTCAATTTTATTTTTCCACTAATTTAAAGAAACTTTGAAAAAAAATAGCTTTAATTTTAATGGTTACGATTTTGTCATACTATTGCTAAAAAGGGATGTTTTACGTAAACTAGCTAAACCCCCTTGCTTTGCAAGGGGATTGCATGCTTATAATGTTTTATGAAAGTATTAGAAAAGTTATCAAGGAAAATTTATAACTCGAAACGTCAAAAAAACACAATTTTCTTGCACTTTGCTACACCTAACTTTATTTTTTAAAACAATTTGTGAAAAAAATTTAAATAAATGAGTGAGTGAGTGAGTGAATAAATAAATCAGTTAATTAATTAATTAATTAATTAATTAATTAATTAATTAATTAATTAATTAATTAATTAATTAATTAATTAATTAATTAATTTATTTATTTATTTATTTATTTATTTATTTATTTATTTATTTATTTATTTATTTATTTATTTATTTATTTATTTATTTATTTATTTATTAATGAGTGAGCGAGAGAATGAATAAATAAATAAATATATAAATAATTTTTCAGGAATATTCTTGATATTATGCATTCGACTTAATAAAATATTTTGCCCTTTCCATTTTTACAGGGTTTGCTTCTAGGACAACACATTTTTTCTGATACCACGCATACCAAAGAACATTCGACCAAATTAAATGAACTAAATAACTGTTGTTTTAGCAGGCATCGAACCAATTTAACAACAAACAATGATTGCGGCAAACATCATTCTTTTTTTACTTAAAAAGTACTATTAATTGTAAATTTTATTTTTATCCAGGATGAGATTATTTTGCAATGTCAGCTTAATTGGTATCAGTTGAGCTGTTTTAACATGATTTATAAGCAACTTGACCAATAAGAACTTAATCAATGTAAACCGAATTACGATCAACATAAATTGAACATTTAATCCTTGGTTTGTCGTGCGGTTGAGGAACGTCCCCCACAAAAATTGTTTTACTCAATTTCTCATTCGATAGCAGCCCATTATTAAAGCCCGTCCCAGTACCTTTCTATTTAAACTTGGCGTTTGCCAACATATATTCATTCAGTTCCATGCGTGTACTTAGGCGTCACAGAACCTATTTGATTGATGTTTGTCCCCCACGCGACCAACCCTGTCTTCTAATTTTAGTAAGTAATCTAAAAGTGGTTTTATTATTATTATTATTATTATTATATAGTTTTTATGTTTCGTGAGGGGGCATGTTATTTTTTATTATATGATTTGACTGACACATTATTTCTCAGCAATAAAAAAAAAAATTATGCAATATTTTAAATAAATTCAATTTTTTTTATTAAGTAATACTGAAAATTTGACAAATGGGTCTACAAGACCATTTAATTCAGATTTAAATATGTGCAAATTCTACAGGTGTTGAAGAGGACACTGAAAGACTTTTTATGATAAAATCAATTTCTCTGCCTTATATCATCGTTTTAATACTATTTTAGTTATAAATTTATATTTTCACAATAGTTTTATCAACACTGTTTAATGCGATTATGCTTATTACGTTTTAAAACAATTTTAAAAATAAATTTGAACCATCACAATGTTCCTTTCAATAATAATATGTTTTGTATTCTTAGTTTTTTTTTCCAAGTTATTCTTAAAAATATTTAAGTTTTATTTCATTCTATTCAATAAGGTTGTGTTTTTAATTAAACTTACTTTGATATTTTATCACAAATTTAATGGTATGTACAAAACTATGAATTTGGGAGACGTTTGTCCCCCACGCGACTAACCGCGAGACAAAAGGTCACGCGACTAACTTAGGGTAATCTAATATATATGGGAACTTACATTAATTACGTCACTCAAAATTTTGATTTTCTTAGGCACCCTGCTCTCACCATTTCACTTTCAATCGTGTTTGATTGCCCCCCCCCCCCCCGTGAAAAATTCATCTAGTCAATTCTATCATCTGCCCATAAAATTTTAAAAATGTAATTTGCAATTTTCAGATTATCTCAAATAAAATAACTTTCATCGTATTGCAGATTAAATTTTATCAATGTTATTCCGTGTCAAATGATTTATTCATGTGATTCGAACTAATAGGTTTTGAAAATATAAAACATAAAATTACCGTAAAAGTGAAATTGTTACACCAAGCAAGTGATAATCAACCCCCCCCCCCCCAACCCCCTTTCAATGTCACGGTACCTCACATTAGAAGATTCTCAATATTCATATACCCATAAAAATTAGTGAATCCTTACCTTTTATATCTTTAAAAATATATGGCTATAAATGGCCCGGGTTTTATATGCATAAGAGCGCAATTGTCTCCATTTCCTTTCGCAATTTACATTCGTTTGATTTAAATTACTTTCTCTTGTAAATCTCAAAATATACAGGGAAATTCCAGAAGTTTTTTTTAGTCCTTTCAATTTGAAACAGCGGAAATAAACGTACGCATATAGTCTCGAAAGTCTATAATCCCGAAATCATGAAAAGTTCATAATACTTACAGATAACTTCATGAAACTCTTTTCTGCGCTTTTATCATGGTATTGTTAACATTTTTCTAACTAAGGAGGTCCGGTACCGAAAATAAAAATAACTTTATTTATGTACATTTTTATGTCAAAAATGTATTTTATGTATGAGATACTATTTATATATCTTTGAGAAAATGTTTTTTTAAATATTGTGTTTAGTTATTCAAAAAAAATTTAAAAACCAAGAAAAATCCATAATAATTGATGTTTGCGTATTTTGATATAAGTCAAGAAAAAATATTTTTTTTTTTTCAAAGTGAAAGCTTTCTGTAATACATAATTATATAAAGAAAATTTTGTCTTCACAGAATTTTGATAGGTGAATTAAAAAAAAATTAAAAAAATTCTCAAAGTTAAAATATTGAAATTTTTGCTTTTTTTTGTTATCTTTTACGCTAAATGTTATTTTTTAAAACAGAATTTAAAAAATAAAATTCTGTGAAGACAAAATATTTAAAACTATATAAATTAAATGCTCCAAAAATTTGAATAGCCAATTATTAATGGTTCTGGAGATATATCGATTTGAATATGCAACATCTGTGAAAAACACTAGTGTTCGAAAAACGCACTTTAAGCAGACGCTTCAAGGTGTTATGCCCATTAGTGATGTTTAAATAACAGGTAATTTTGTGGCGTTCTAATCACCGGAGGAATAAGATAAAAACATCATTCTCTTCAGGAATGTATGAACTATTTTTTTAAATCAGAAAGAAAAAAAAAATTGGGATTTTTGAAAAAATTTCTGTACTGACCCCCTTAAAGATTTTTGTCGATTTTTAGTTATTTTTGTAACTTCCATAAATTGGCACTAGGAGCACTGTAAGCTGTCTCAAAACGTTTATCATAGTCATTTTACTACTTCACTAGAGGTATACTTTACTTCCCTGGCTATACGAGAAGCTGTTTTAAATTTGAAGTGCTTAAAAGGACTTTTAGGAATTACCCTATATAGAGAGCAATAAAGATTCAAAAACTATCATGGCCTTTATATATTTATTTGCTTAGAATCAGAAAGGATTTGCTAAAAAGGGTTCTTCCCTACAGTCTAACGCCACCTCCCCTTTGAAGATATTAAAACAAATAAAAACCAAAGCCTATAAACCTTTCTACAAGGAGGGTCAGAAATAAAGAACCCTACTCCGACCAACTTCACCCAAAAAACAAATAAAAATAAAGCATATCCCTAAAGATTGCTGAAATCTTATTACCATCTTAAAGGGATAAAAGTCCTATCTCCCTGCCTTGAGATGGCCAACTCTCAACAGATCTGTTTGCTGAGTACCGTTCCTGTTATCTACTCACGCAGTAAAACAGTTCTGATACCCGCTTCCGCAATAAAAGCCGGACCGAACCGGACTTTATAACTCTTGCCGGACCGTGTTGCCGGCCGTTTACTGCCGTGTTCCTAGAGGGGCTGGATCCAGATGGTCACTGCATTAGAAGCCTCCAATCATTATATATGGTTTGCTGGGGGGGAGGGGGGAGGGGAAACACGAATCTGTGTTTATGCCTGGAAGTTTCTCCATCGAGTATGCTTCTTGTTTTGTCGGTGTTTGGATTTGGGATTGGATTGAATGAATATATGTTCTATAAATTGAATTTGTAAGTTTGGATGAATTGATAAATCAAAATTTATGGTAGTAAATTTGTATAGTGAAATTTATTGTTAGAATTTAAAGTCGGGATATATTCATAGATGTAAGATTATTATTATTTTTAGTAGTAGTAATACTATTATTATTATTATTATCATCATCATCATCATCATATTATTATTATTATTATTATTATTAATATTATTATTATTATTATTATTATTATTATTATTATTATTATTATTATTATTATTATTATTATTATTATTATTATTATTATTATTACCATTTTTATTATTATAATTATTATTATTATTATTATCATCATAATATCATTATTATTATTATTATTACTATTATTATTATTATTTTTATCATTATCATTATTATAATTATTATTATCATCATCATCTTATCATCATCATCGTTATTATTATTTTTATTATTATTATTATTATTATCATCATCATCATCATATCATCATCATCGTTATTATTATTTTTATTATTATTATTATTATCATCATCATCATCATCATATCATCATCATCGTTATTATTATTTTTATTATTATTATTATTATTATTATTATTATTATTATTATTATTATTATTATTATTATTATCATTATTATTATTTTTATTATATTTTATATTTTACATAGAAATGGTTTTTATTAATAATGTAAGTATATTTGTGAAAAATAATTTCGTTTCCAAATGTATCTATGGAAAATTAAAAAAAAATTTAAGAAAAAACATAGAGATCACCTAAGAATGAAATTTTTTCTCTTAAAAACAGACAATTCAATATCATATCACACTCTTGTTTTAAAAATGACACAACTCAAAATTCTTTGTTTTTAAGTTAAAGTGTTCACACAATACTGACAATATGGACTTGAATCTCGGAGACATTAAACTTCAACATCAAGGAAATTTCTAAGATCAGATACATCCATTGAGCAATTGATTTTTAAGTAAATTTTTAATATTGCTATTTTTATAAATAGTTTGCATTTTGAAATACTTTCATTCAAATTACATGTGAGAAAAAAGTTATTAACTTAAAATTACAATTCTAATATTTTCCCGGTGCAAAATCATTTTTATATATAACTAGCTGAATACCCGAAATTTTAACATGTGCAATAAATTAGCTAGCAGTGAGACCTCTCGTTGCGGAAATCCGTCGTTGGTGTATAGGTCCTAGTTTTTAGCGCTTCGCTCGCAGGAAGGTTCAACGCTACGCAAAATCGAGTTCGCTTCGTTCGCTGAAAAATTCATTGACACAAAAGTAAAGGCTTACTTCACTCGTTGGAAGGTTCATTACAATGCAAGAATGGGTTCGCTTCTCTGGCTCAAAGGTTCATTATTGAGTAAGTATAAGCTCGCTTCACTCCTAAAATCTAATTGCTACATAAAGCCTTAATATTAGAAGATTCTCCCCTGTCGAGACACACAAAAAAACATCCCCGTTAATACAATAATACAACACGCGTTTAAGATTATTTTAACACATGTTTGTGGAAAGCAAAATTAGAAGGCCAAAACTACTTATGTTGAAACTTTCAGAGCTCTGGGCCTATTAGAAGTTGCTTTTTGTGAAAAAATCAATTAAAAATAAATAAAAATTTTAACATTCTTTTTGTCAAAAGTCCAAAACTACTTGCACTAAAAATTTCAGAACTGTAGCCAAATTAGAAATCGTTTTGTAAAATATTTGTTTTAATTAAAAAAAAAAAAAAAACTAAATAAAAATCTAAAATTCTGTTTTTCAAGAGTTCTATAAGAAGGCCAAAATTACTTATGTTGAAAATTCCAGAGCTGTAAACGTATTAGAAGTCGTTTTGTTAAAAAAAAAATGTTCATTGATTAAGAAAATTAATTAAAAAAATAACTAATTAAAATTTTAACATTCTGTTTTTCAAAAGTCCAATTAGAAGGCTAAAACTACTTATGTTGACAATTTCAGAGCTGTATCTCAATTTGAAGGGATTTTGTAAAAAAAAAATAAAAAAAAAAATTAAAATATTAATTAAAAAATAACTAATTAAAATTTTAGCATTCTGTTTGACATACATAAAATTAGAAGGCCTAAACTTCTTATGTTGAAAATTTCAGAGTTCAACTCCAATTTTAAGTAAGTTTCTATAGATCCACAGAACCACAGACAGACAGACAGACATACAGCTTATATTATTATTATAGAAAATGCTTATCACATGTGAAAATAACAGGTGAATTCGGTAGTAAAAATATGAAAGGAAAAGCCGCTGATGTATATTGTTAACTTGAATCGATTTATATAATAAAAATGTGATGTTAGAAATAACAAACAACTTTTTACTCTTAACAATAAATCTGGACATTTTGCCTCATCAACATTCTCAATGAATCTCGACATCTCACCAAGCTGGGTAGAAAATTTCAATAGAAGGTGCTACCGTTCACCGCACTCCAATAGATTTCGAATTTATGAATGCACCAAGCATCAAGGGCTTCATTCCAATTCTGAATTTTCCTACCCAACGATAAAAGACAACTTCTCGCCTGCCGTTCGAACACCCTTTTGTTCGTTATCGTTTCGCCAGCCGCTGTGCTGTGCACTTGTATCTCTTTTCCTATGTGATACGACGTCTCAAATTTCTCAACTCAAAACATTCTTCTTCAGAACTAAAAAAAAAAAAAAATGTCTTCTTCCTTGAGAAACGGAACTCCTTTGAGCGTTCCGAGAGTTCTTTGAAATCTTGACATTCGCATTTGATGTAGTTGAGAGCAGTTGCGCCATTCGCAGCCAAGGTTTGTTAACTGGAAAGATATATCTTGTAACTTTACTAAGTTTAAAAACAAGACATATTTTTAAAATGAGTTCAGATTGCCTTAATGCTAATTTACATTCTGCCAGTAGGGCTATCAGCTGGAATCGTCAGTCACTAGATACCAGTTACTAGCACAGTGTAAACGCTTCGTGACAGTCACTGGAGATCAATAGGCATGCCAGTTGAGGTCCCCAGCCACTAAATAGCAGTTAACAGTTCCTGTCAGTCTCTGGATATTAGTTTGTATGCCAGCTGAGTCACTGGATATCAGTTGGCCTGCTAGTCGAGGTCAATGATTATGGAACCATGTAAACGCTTCATACCAGTCACTTCCAGATGAATCACCGAAAATCAATAGATCTGCTAGTTGAGGTCATCAACCACTAGATGCTACTTACTAGCATCATGTAAACGCTGCGTGCCTGTAAAATGGTACGTAGGTCTGCCAGCTATGTCACTGAAGAGTAGGCAAGTCAGTTAAAGTCATGTATCACAAGATGTCAGTGACTAGCACCGTGTAAACGCTTCATGCCAGTCACTGGAGAACAGTAGGTCTTTCAGCTGAGTCACTGTTAATCAAAAAACCTGAAAGTTGAGGTCACTAGATACCAGTAACTAGCACCTTGTAAACGCTTTATGTCAGTCACTGGAGAAGCCAATTTATCATAAGTATGCCAGTAACTGGTAACTGAAGTAGATCAAACAGTTCCTATTTGCTGGAAAGTCAAATCCCATCACCCGTGCTTTACCGAGACCACTAACTCGAGGTGTAATGCTCGTTCAATAACTGTACTGTTCGAATTGCTGGCACCGTCCCCAGCAGCACAACAACACTGGCCAGTATCGCTCAACATTGGCCAATCCCGGTTATAAAGACCGTCGTTGTTACAGACATTGGCCAATCTCGTCAAATGCTGGTTTAAATATAAAGGAAATTTTGAAATGTTGATGCACAACTTTAAAATTGAAATATTTTTCTTATAAGATAGATCAAATGGTAAAAAAAAAATATGTTTTGTAATGAATTTTACATGTTTATTTTTAAAAAATCGTGTATTTCGGAACGATGTTTGAGTTTCGGCCAGAATTGGCCAATCTTCCAGAATCCCTGTTTTCGGCATTGGCCAATACCGCTGTGCTGGTGTAAGCAAGAAGCTGACATTCAAATAGACAGGTTACAGTGACCTTCTATATACTTTACCAGCTGGCATTCCAGCCACCAACTGACATTCTAGCTACTGGCAACTTATAAATTAGCCTTTACATATAAGGAGTTGGTGTTCCAAATGGGCCAAATGAATTTTTAAGAAAGCAAGGTCGAAATTTATATACCTCAGAACTAGACGAAAATAAATCACAATTTAACAACTCTACAGGGGGAATGCAAAAGCTCAATCCTACTTTATAATGCTCGTTATAACTTTCGGTACATGATTTAGTTATTTTGTGTGATAGTTATGATGTTATGATGTGATAGAAAACGAAATTTTAACTTATAATCTGCAACAAAGCAAAAATTACCAAATTTGGACTTAAGCTAGTTTGGCTTTGATGTACAAATATACATGAGGGAAACTTTTTTTTTAATGTGTTATAGCACTAATTCCGAACATAACACCATATAGGGTAGGAAATTCGCGATTTCAAGTCCTTGCCTCGTGTGTTGGCCTTTGATCGTGTGTTTTGCCCTTGACAGTGGTAGAAGTGGGAAACAGAAAATTGAGGGGAGGCCCAAAAGTTGGTGATGAGTGCACTCCCCCAACGATAAATTTTATAATTTCGTATCTTAGAATAAAAATATTAATTAGTAAAGGAACAATTTTTACTTCCTAACACTAGCATTGAACAAGGGTTCAAAATTTATTGTTATTTGAATGATGAATATTCTGCGACTAAGTATTTTTTATTTTTTTTATTTCGAAGTAAGAGAGGAAGTGAAGTAATAATACAACGTAATATACATTACTCTTTATTTAGATTGAAATAGTGCTTCCAAATGTGCATAATTTCATTAAATTAAATTGATAAGGAACTCTAAAATCTTCTTCTCCTTTTTTTTTTTTTTTTTTTTTTAAATATCTTGTATTTTTAGGAAACAAGAATAGAAATTTAACGTAAAAGAAAGTTTCCTGCAAAGTTAAAAGTTGACCAAATGTAGCTGGATTTGTTAATAAAAAATACTTAAATCTTTATTATACAAAGTAATATAATGCATTTTTGCCTTTTTTGATATACCATACTTTTTTTTTAAACTTTTGAAAAAATTGTATCCCTTTTTCTTGGTGTCACTACATTTAAAGGTTATTGTTACTTTTCTTTATTAGTTTTTAGACAGGCTGAGTGTTTTTAAAAGGGGGGGGGGTGGATTTCAGTAATTTTCGAAGTGGGGGACGCATGGATATTTTCTTGAAAAGTGGACGCGTCACCCCGCGTCTACCCACACTTCCAGCACTGTCCCTTGATGGTGTACAATAATGAGAGTGGGTGCACGTTAAACAGGTATTGACCTCAATGTCCACCTGTTGGTGTGGAGGAGAGAGCGAGATATGCGTGATAAGGTTTCGACCTTGTAACCTAATCGTGGATCAAAATATGAGGTGTATTTGGTTGTGACAAGGAGCACTTCATTGTGGTAGAAATAGACAGTTATAACCGTGCAAAATAACTCTGGGAACATCCTTGTACTCTGGCACTACCTGACTTATAATGTTTCTCAGCTTCGACGTCTTATGACGTAATCCCCGTGGGGAAGATAAGGCTTATTTATGAGAACGTTCACTATTTTCTATTAACCTTATTTTTCAGTCGACGACCAACGACAGATGAAGTTTTTTTTTTTTTTTATGTGCCACTCATTCCCCCAGAACTGCTTCAAAGGGAAGATATCGTTTGGGTATTTTCAAAAACTGTTCTTGAATAAGCCAGGGAATTCTGTGCAGTTCGGGAAAAATCTTCTCAAGTTCGAAAACGGAACTCGCTTATCTTTTGACAGAAAAAAAAACGTGAATCCTTTTGTTCAATAGCCCAGAGATTAGCTATAAAAGCGTTCCGAGGAACGTAGGAGAAAAGGATGCTGTATTTTTTTTTAACTTAAATGTAAACCGTTAGGAATTTAGATAAAAACAAAATGCAGAAAGATCAAAATTCCATAAAGAATTCAGAACTCGGAGTTGGGATTCGAAAGACTAGGCTTAGCTTATCGGAAAATGGAACAAGGGATTTGAATGAAACAGCTATTTGCGTGGACTTTTTGCTGTATCAATATTTTTTCAGTTCAGTTCCTGATCTATGATACGTTGCTTAGTGTTTCATTCAAACGCTGCGCTGTTTTCTTTCTTAAAACTTCCGATTCTGGTCGTTTAAGTTGACAGTTTCTTATTATTACACTAGAGAGTTGAAACTTTCTTAAATATTACACTAGGTTCTTTTTTTTTTTTTTTTTTTTTTTTTTTTAATGTTTATTTTTGCATGAATAATAATTAATTAAATTAAAGTATTCAACAATAATTGTTGAATTCCATTCCATAACATCAATTTCTTTCAAATAACATATTGTGGAATGTGGAAAATATTTAATTATTTTCAATATACATTTCCAATAAATAAACAATTTGGTGTATTAACAACTTTCTATTTATTATTAAACTATTTATTATATATTAAACTAAATGCGTATTTTATAGATAACGTTTGCATTTTTTCGAATGACATAATATTATTTATTGTCTTGCAAAAGCTATTTTTAATATACAGTCAATTCGCGATAACTCGAAGCCTCATAAGTCGAATATTCGTTTATCTCGAAGCTTTCATTAAGTCCCAACACAATTTAATGTTTTCAATACTGAATTATCTCCATATCTGGTTTAAGTCAAAGTTTTTGCGGAAAAAAAAAAAATTCTTTACAAAAAAAAAAAAAAAAAAAAAAAAAAAAAACGCAAAGTACTAATAAAAAAAACAGACTTTTATTTTTTCCTCTTTACATCGTGTTTTACAATTTAACTTGTTACCCGGGAAAAACTCTTTCGCATTGACGCATACAGAAAGTAAAAGGGCTTTTGCCTTTATATTCCAATCCAAATTTGAAGTGTGAGTCAATGGTGTTGGTTTACGTTCGCTTTGAATAATTTTAAAACGCAATAGGACATTCCTCGTATCCTATTGCCAGTGACAAATTCTAAACCCCTAATTTCACCATGTGCAATAAATTTAAACAACTGAATCAAATCCCCTCTTGCCCTTCTTTCCTACAGTGTGTGCATGTTTAATTTTTCAATCTATCCTCATATGTCATGCCCGAAGTACCCTGAATTATTTGTGTTGCTCTGTGTTGAACTTTTTCTAGTAAATCAATGACCAAAACTGTACTGCATACTCAATATGGCGGCCTAACCAAACCTCTATACAATGGTAGTATGATATCACTAGATCTAGATGAAACACTTTTTTTTTATATAACCTAGCATCCTATATGCCTTGTTACTAGCCCCCCTACTGTGTTGCCCCATCTTAAAATCTTTACTAACCAACACCCCCAGATCACTGACAACGTTAGTACCATTTATTATAATACCTTGTAAGGAAGGTTACAAGAATATATGATACCGATAGATTTGACGGTGGGGTTAGCGTTCTGACCTCGCATGCCAAAGGTGGCGGGTTCGAATCCTGGGGTCAGGCATGGATGTTCGTTGTGGTTCGGAATCCACGTTAAGCTGTAGGTCCTGGCCTGATTAGCCGTTATTGTGCATAAAAATAGATAGTTGAGCATACAAACCAAACCAACCAAACCGATAGATGAAAAGACTGGTTCGAAGAATATATGATAATATCTAAACGAAAACGTTAACGTTGCAAAAAAAAAAAAAAAAAAAAATGGTTGTTGTGTGTCCAAGAAAGCAGCATCATTTTTTATTGCCTGAATTTTCAAAAAGTGCCAAAAGTTCGAAAAGAGTATTTCCATAGAAAGATATCTTTCTCGTAATGTGTTTTTGCAGAGCAAAAAAAATCACAAATTAAAATGGCTCTTTAAATGTAATGCTATTAGAGATGGTCCAAAAAGAAAATATAATGTTCTCAAGTTGAGCTAGCTTAGAAATAAAAGATGCAGTTCTCTACTTTTTATTTCAGTATAGTTAACTGCATTTATTAATACTGTTTTTTAATTATCAATATTATGAATGCTACAAAATTATTTAAATAATTTTTTTACTGGCATTTGTTTGTAAATATAACTGTAACCCGGAGATAGAGGACATCGTGTCACATTTTTGTATTTGTTCAGGCGATCCAATTTTCCTAATAAAACGAATATGATTTTATTTTTCAATGTCTTATCTTCGTTATTTGTGGGAACAGGACATAATGAACTATACCATTGTACAGATCGAAAAATCCCCATTAAAGACCTGGTGTTAAGTCAATTTAATAAAAAAAAAAAATTGAAATGGTGCCTTTTACCATCGGGAATGATATATAAAACATATTCTTAAGGTATATTTTTTATGATTTCATTTTGAACCCTTATTTTTAAATAAAGGAAGTCTTATTTGTTTAGAAATGAAAGTACGTATTTGAAATAATCTATCATGTTCTTCTTGAAGAAAAACATCGCTTAAAATGAAATTTTAAATAAAATATTAGGTATTACTTTACATTTTCTAAATTCCTCTTATTCAAAGCTGAAAAAAGTTTTTGTATAAGAATTAATGTTTGTATTTTTGTAATGTTTATTATTTTAAATATATTCTGTTTTCATATATTGCTTGTTGTGGTATTGAAATTATTGTTACGAATTTCTGTAAATATTTCGTAGTATTGATTATGTAAATAGGAAAATTTGTGTACATTTCGAATAAGGCAGTGCATGAGTTCGTTTGTCTTTGCTTTCCTGCAACGTGTCTTTTAATGCTTGAAAACAAGTTTTACAGAGATCATGCTGGGAAACGAGTTTTACAAGGAGCATGCCATTTAACATTATGGTGATGGCAATCTCGCCGAATTGGCGAGATAGAGCCAAGTTGGTGACGGTTTTGGCGACTTTATTTTTGTCGCCAAACTTGGCGACCATTTGGCGACATTTTCGGTCCCCATGTACATGTATAGGACTTTTCGACTACGATCTGGAAAGTCCTCCAAATTTCTATCTATAGAAGATTCACGAAGGATTGACTTTCCTATATAAGCCCGGACATGAGTTGAGATAGTGGAATTACTGAGCTGAGTTACTGAGTTAGCTGTCTCTCAGTGAGCATTCAGAGTAGTTCTAAAGCGAACTGTATTGCATTGTCTTTTGCGGCAATTTGTAGCAGTTGTGTATCAAATTTTTAACTGCTGATTTGTGCTCTATTGTTGTGTGAAGAGCTGTATTGAGTCTACTAGAACGAGAAGTTACGGAGTTATATCGGAATAAATTTCTGCAAGTATTGATCTGCTTTGGCTTCAAATCTTTCGAACCCACCCACACAGCATTATTAAGCTATGTTATTATATCAATACATTTCAGAGAATTTTTAACCTGCAT
Organism: Linyphia triangularis; assembly: GCA_963978545.1. Taxonomy (NCBI): domain Eukaryota; kingdom Metazoa; phylum Arthropoda; class Arachnida; order Araneae; family Linyphiidae; genus Linyphia; species Linyphia triangularis. Next base: position 38,339,247 of record OZ021730.1, read on the forward strand.
AATATTTCTACTGTAAAAGATTTGAATATTAATAGTACTAAAATAATTCAGTTATAATTTCAAGAATATGCCGCAGTTTTAATTTAAATCCCACTCTCGGCTGGGGCGTACTGGCCATAGGGTTGTCCGGTGCAATCACCAGGTTGGTCAGCCTGTGAAAAATGGGCCGGTCCGGCATGGAAGTTCGTATATTTTTAATATGTCAATATAATTACTAAATGCCTTAATTATTAATATTTTTTTTTGTTTTTTTGTTAAGCCCAATGCTCAACGCCTGAGGTGAGGAAGGGACCAACGACGTCTGAGGACCACCTACAATGGTCCAGACATCGATGAGCTACAAACCCATTACGATAATTCCTCACCAAGATTATTGGCGACAGAGCATATTGTTTGCACTTCTTAAAAGGCACAAACCTTTATAGGAACTTTTCAGGGGGTCATTTTTTCGAGGCGGGAAAGTGGGTAGAAACTCTTGCTGTAATCATCGATATAGATAAACAACTGGATAGACTGCTCCATTGTCAATGCAAAGAGAAAAAAAAGAGAGATGGAAATGCGAAAAACCTTGTAAAATGCTAGAGTATATATTTTTTTGCACATTATTACTAATTAAGGACTACTATTGACATTTCTGCTGTGTCTATCCAGTTGTTTATTTATATCGATGGTTGTAATATCACCAATAGTCGAACGAAATTGACAAATGTTGGAACACAACACATAAAAAGAAAGTGACCGTTGTTTTGTTGAGCCGAACATTTTCATTTTCCAAATTGGTATGGTTCCACACAAAGTTAAGCTGGACGTTTTCAGGTCAAAATAAACTAATTATGTTTCAGACAATCAAGAAACTAAAAAAGATAATATACGTAATAAATGGTTTAATATTGTTACGAATTTTTGTATATTTGTAAATATTTCGTAGTGCTAATTTTGTAAATAGTAAAATTTATGTTCATCTCGCGTAAGGCAGTGCAATGGTTCGTCTTGGTTTGTTTCCCAGCAATGAATCTCTCAATGCTTTATAACGAGTTTTACAGAGGTAACTTTGGGAAGCGAGTTTCAAGGGCAAGTTGCAGGGCATTTAACATTATGGTAATGAGAATCTCGCCAAATTGACGAGATAGAGACAAGTTGGCAATGGTTTTGGCGACTAATTTTTGCCGCCAAATTTGGCGAGAAATCGCCAAATGTCGCCAAACTTGGCGACCATTTGTCGACATTTTCGGTACATGTATCCCATGTATGTACAAGTATAGGATTTTTCGACTACTGTCTGGAAAGTTCTCCAAATGTCCATCTCTGGAAGGTTCAAGTATGTTCGCAGCCACTCCTATATAAGCGCGACCTGAGTTGGTTAGTAGTGAGTTGTCTCTCAACGTTCATTGTGAGAGCTGTATTCCTGACTTGAGTAGTTCTTGAATTTTGAGTCACTGAATTAGTTGATTGGAGATATTGAGCATTCTAAAGCGAACTGTTTTGCATTGTCTTTTGCGGCGATTTAGCAGTTGTTTGTCAAGTTTTTAACTGCTGTTTTGTGCTCTATTGAGGTGAAAAGAGCTGTATTGTGTCTACTAGAACGAGGAGTTCTGGAGCTGTAAGAGAACTGTAAAGAGTTATTTTGGAATAAATTTCTGCAAGTTTTGATCTGATTTTGGCTTCAAATCTTTCGAACCCGTACAACGCAACAATATCTATATTGATGTAATCGGCAATTAGATACAATTAATCAACACCAAACGCAAATGTCAAAACTGTTATTGAAATTAAATATTGTATGTGAATGTTCTACAATTCAACAACTTAGCATATTAAAACATTTTATTACTCACGACATAATATTTTATTGAAATGAGCGTAGTTGTTTTATTAGAGCTGTGGACTACGATAAACGGTCCTTGTGTTTTCTTCCATCGCTTGGCTTAGCGTGAAGTCATCAAACTGAAGACCAGGCCCTAAATACAGAGTAGAGAGTCTGTTTGATTCGAGGTGGTTCCGGTTATACCATAGACTAACTATTCTCTAGACTGGCAACTCATTCTGACCCCAATAGTTTCTAAACGAACTAATATATCTTCAAAGATTGATTGGTTGATTGGAATCTTGGAGATTTCCGATTGCAGCGCGACTGTTTCTTGATTACGTACTAATAATTCATCATTTATTGATTGATGATTGGAATTTTTGATCTTAGCGCTACCCTGTTCTTAGGAACGAACTAAACGAACGTGAACTTGATTTGATGATTGAAATATTTGAAATTTATACTCGCAAAAACTTCGAAACTTAGGTCACATCTCGGTTGCCATGGCAACAGGAAAAAAATTGTTTTGGATGCTTTTACATTTTGTATCACATTTTTTTTTTTTTTTTTTTTAAATAACAAAAAATAAAATTTATGATTTTTAAAAATATTTAAAATATTTAAAAATGCTTTCATGGCGAAATAAATGTTAACAAAAAATAGAATTGTAAAAAATTCTATTTTTGTTATTCTAACGACATAGCGAAGATTTAATTTTATTTGTTAGATTATCGTTTGATTTTAATTGGAAGATTTAATATTTTGATTCAATTTATATTAAAAGCTAATTACGAGTTAAAATTCTCATGCACTTACGTTATTTGCATATCTAATTGAGATTTCATTTCATTTTATGAAAAAAAACGAATTATTTCTTGGTAATAATTTATTGAGATTGCTGTGTGTGTCTTCCTTTATTATTATTATTATTGTGTTTTATATTCTTCTTGTTGTTGTTTTTATATTAAAGTTGTCGATATTTTATTGATATTGTTGGTAATATTATATTTTTAATTTTATTATCATTATTTTTAGTATTTAATGAAGCATTTAAACTTTATTTGTAAAATTGTATTTGAAATATAAACTTTACCTGTAGTTAAAAGCAAGCAAGAACTTATTTGTAAAAAAAATAATAATAATAATAATAATAATGTAAAAAAAAAATTCTTAAGTCAATACCAGTTTTGTAAAAATATATTGATATATTTTCAAAATGCAATGTTTCAGTAATTCATCCATTGAAAAAGTTCGTTCAAAATTAATAAAAAGGTATTTGGTGATATTTTCTGCTGCTAATTTCTTATTACAAAGCTTTAACACAACCTAATAAGAATTTTTTAAAAAAAAACTAATTTTATTTGCGTATTAAATAAAATTAATTTAGCAAATAAATTCGACTGCAACTTTAACTTTATAATTAATAAAAAAAAACTCCAATCTGCTGGTTGAATAAAATTTAAAGTTACGAAACATAAGAGGGTGTGTTAAGTCTCCATTCGGAGTCTAAAAACAGACAGCAAGAAGCTTTAACATCAATCCAAGCAATGCGCATTGCCATGGCAACGAATCAGCCAATCAGCGACCATGCGTTGCGTTGCCGTCAAATGTAGTTCCAACCGAAACTATTGGGGCGCTGGTTTCTATGGCGCTTTCAATATAGAAAATCCTTAATGGTAATCCAATCAGAGTATCATATCTATAAGTGTCTTACTATCCAGGCCCTTTAGAAATGTAATTCTAGAACTACCACTTTTAAAAACAAATATTTTTAAATATAAACTCTACGTCATCTATAACATTCATGTTTCCCAGTAGTTCTAATTAAAACAGAACATATTTGCGCAGTTAAATATTGTTCTTAACAGTTTCAAATAGGAAAATGTCAAACGCGGAAGTGCGGTTGGAAGTACTGTTATTGTCGCAAATTCCGACTAATTTTCACTACTTCTATGTCGTAGTCTATTTTGTCAAGATCAAGATTAGACTCAATTAAGAAAAATAATTAACTAGTTTAATATTCGACATTTCAATTAATCCAACTCTCACAAAGGCAACTGGCTTATTCTAAAAACAGTTAAAAAAGAACAACAGAAAATTAATCATTGTTGCCATTTAAACTAAACTAAAAACTGAAATTATACAAATTTATATTCATTGTGAAAATGACGTCACACCTTAAAGGTCTTGGGTGTAATTAAAATAAAAATAAGTTCACATGTTCGTTTATTTCCGACATTCTCCCACCTTTGATCTTTTAAATACTTTAAAAGTCAAATAAAAGTTATTCACAAGTTCAAACGATTTGGAAGTCTTATACGTCGTCCACGTCTTGTTCTTAGGTTGTTATCTTTGCGTGCTGCGTCGATGGTTCCAGGTTGTGAATCTCAGTTTTCTTCTTCAGTTTTCTGAACTTCAAGTGGGTACAATCGTTGCAGCGGTCGCAAAAATGTTCCAGAATTCGTTTTCACTTTGGCAATTCGAACCTTTCCGTCTTTCCCTGGATACAGCTCCAAAATTCTAGCTAGCGGCCAACTTTGTTTTCTAATGTTGGTATCGCCCACTAGAACGATGTCTCCCTCTTCCACTTGTTGCACTTTTCTAACCTTGTAGTGTCCTTTTACTGTGCTTTACTTCTTGATCCTTTGTTAATCCGAATCCAGCCATAGCCAGTGTGATTCGTTCTTCTCCTTCAACCTCGCTTTTCAAAAAATTCATTAAATCGTCTAATCTTTCTTTAGCTTCAGTTTTAGAATGAGAGGTTGCACTTCGATTCCAAGCTTTTAAAAAATCTTGTGGAAAACAAGACTCTACCATTGGATAAAGTATTGAGGCACATTTATCAGTAGTAACACCTAATGTTTCAAGTGCTCTCATATACGATTCAAGTTTATCATATAAATAAGTGATAGAGGGTTGTTCTTTGGTTTGCACAGATATGATTAATTTCAACAATTCTCTCACATACACTTCAATCAAAAGATCTTCCTTACCGAATCGAGTTTTCAAGCAATCGACAGCCTTAAAGTAATTTTCACCGCTTGGTGGAAAACTGTCAATGACTTCTCTTGCTCTAGAACCGGCAACTGTTGCCTGAACTAAATATTGAAACTTATCTTCGGCTGCGATGTCTTCGTCATTGTGGATGTTACAGAATTGTCCCCAGAAAGGCAACCATTCTTTTATATCTCCTCCAAATTTTCTAAATTCCAGCTTGGGTAATGTAAATCTTCTTTTAGAATTGAAATCTTCATTAGGAACAGCTTGAATATTAACAAGGTTTGGATTGGCAACTTGCATTCTCGCCAATTCAATTTTCAATTCATTTTCTTGTTTTGCCAAATCAATCGCTTTTTTAACTTTCATCTTTTGTTTTTCTAATTCAAATTCTTTTTGTTCTTGCGCTTTTATTTTTTATTTTTCTAACTCAAATTCTTTTTCTTCTTGAGCTTTTCTTAGCTCAAATTCTTTTTCTTCTTGAGCATTTCTTAATTCAAATTGAGTTTTCCTTTCAGCTACCGCCGTTGTGAGAAGCTCTTTAATAAATTCCGGATCGTCTTTCGTCGCTTGGTTTTCCAAAATTCTTGTCCTTATATCAGAGATATTCATTTCTGGCGATATAATTTCTCCTAAATCTTCAGCTACTGATTTTAAATCTTCTTTTTTTAATCCTTTTACTTTAAATATCATTTCCATCTTGTTGCAGACGATTCAATAAAAACGTTAAAAATCAATTGTTCGTACTCACGCAAAGTCCAATCTCGAGTCCCAGCAGGGATGCCAAATGTCGCAAATTCCGACTAATTTCCACTACTTCTGTGTCGTAGTCTATTTTGTCAAGATCAAGATTAGACTCAATTAAGAAAAATAATTAACTAGTTTAATATTCGACATTTCTATTAATCCAACTCTCACAAAGGCAACTGGCTTATTCTAAAAACAGTTAAAAAAGAACAACAGAAAATTAATCATTGTTGCCATTTAAACTAAACTAAAAACTGAAATTATACAAATTTATATTCATTGTGAAAATGACGTCACACCTTAAAGGTCTTGGGTGTAATTAAAATAAAAATAAGTTCACATGTTCGTTTATTTCCGACAGTTATAATACAAATTATTCCCGATAGTTGATGCTCTTACTAAGTTATTGAAGTTACTAGAAGTGTAAAATTAAAATTTTAAATACTTTTCTACAAACTTTTAAATACGTTTTTTTTTTTTTTTTTTTTTTTTTTTTTTTTTTTTTTACAAATCCTTTACTTATACAAAGTTTGTTTTATACCCTGAAATTTTTTCTCAAGATGTTTAAGCTCTATACTTGCTTTAGTTCTAAACACTAATAAGGCAATGCATTTTCGGTAAATGTGATGTAACTAAGTTCATGCATATTTGAGAAGAAAAACGGCAATGTCGATGTCCTCAACAACATATGTTCAAAGAAATATCCAGTATATGTAATGGTAATTTATTGTCAAATATTTTAATTTATAATTTGTGATTACCGTTTGTAGGCCAAACTTGATTCAAATTTGCTCAGAGGCCACGAACCATTAACACAAATTCCATTACAAAATTTACTTATTTTGGGCCCCTCTACCTGTTTTTAAAAATTTGCCTGATATTTTAGAAACACAATGTGCAATGCCGATTGCGGTCATGGAGAATTGCCGCGTTGTTTTTGCGATCGAAATTAATATGTGTTTGGGCAAGGCCGAACTGGATTGAACCAGGCCGTGACAACTAATAGTAAAGAGTGGAAACAGCCTCAGTGGACAAGTGGCGCTGCATTCCAACCAAAACAGTAGCATGTGTTTTCTTTGCTTGGTCAAATACGAAAACCAATACGTTACTAAGAGGACAAAATTACTTTATTTTTAAAATGCAAAAAGAATACGGTGCATATTGCCAAACTATAATATTAATGAATGAAATAAATTTATACACCAGTTCACTCGCGACAATTTATTATTCATATTTCATGCAAATATGATGTCAGAAACCACACTACACTATCATTTATTTTAAAAAAATTTGCTTTTTGTTGATTATTACGCATCAAATATGAGACTTTGATATCTATTTTAAGAATTAAGTCGTTTATTTAAAATAAGGCCTATTTTTGAATTTTATTTTCATTACTCTTTATGGAAACAGAGTTTGGAATTCTTTGTCGTATTTTTAAAAAATATTAAAAATTATAAAAATTAAATTAAAAAGTCGTCGTTGGCAATTCTCGTGATTTTAGAGTTGGCAGCCATGGATATTTTTATTTTAGCTGGCGTTGTAAAAAATTGTCATCACAGTTTTTGATTTAATTTTTTTAATTTCTAAAATTTTTTTACAAATAGAATTGATGTCATCCTCATAGCTTTACATTTATTAATTTCATTATCATTTAAAACCAAACATGGTGAATTATTGCTTACCACACTGTACTTCATATTCTGGAAAGAGAGCCGATGTTAAATTTCACGAATTCCCCTTGGATCCGGATCTACGACAACGAATCTGCCTTATCGACAACGAATCTGCTTGTCAAATTTCAGCGTGTTTGGATGACTGTAAGTTGGTTTTTTAGTATACTGAAGATAGAAGCGTGTGTAAAAGCGACCTTTTAGTGACAGTGACACTTCCCGAAACATGATATAATGCAACTTTATCGACAACGAATCTACCTGTTAAATTTCAGGAAGATTGGATGACGGCAAGATGTTTTTTTTTAGTATCTGAAGATACAAGCGTAAGTAAACGCGACCTTTTAGTGACAGTGAAATTTGATAGAATGCCCCCAAAATTTGATAGAATGCATTGTCATTGACATCAAATCTATCTGGCAAATTTCAGCTCGATTGATTTACGGCAAGTGTGTTAATATCACTATATTGCAGTTTCAAATCTGGTTGGATTGCAGCTCTCCCTTGTTTTGTGGGAGAAAATGGAACTAACAACTTGTTTCCTTCGCACCCATAGACTTTTGAAAATTGTCACGGCCTGGAGAGTGCCTTAGCGCTCGTTACAATCCAGTTCGGCCTTGGTTTGGGCCAATAATAAACAGCATCAGGTAAAAATAAGAATCCGATTGCTGACTATATTTTGTACTAAGTAATATAAGAAGAAAATAACAGTTAATAATCGTAGAATATTCTGTACCAATGAGTTAGATTTTATTGGCTTAAGACTAAATCGGATTTCAACAATATAGAATTATTTCGGATTATTGAAGTTCATAATTTAAAACCATGCATGTTAGGTATTAAATAGTTCTGAAAAATTTGACAAATCGATTATATATTTTAATCTCTATCAAAATTAGTATGGTAATTAACAGTTATGAAATAATTTACTCTTTAAATAATAATTTACTCTTTAAATAATTTACTCTTTAAATAATAATTTACTCTTTAAATAATAATTTAAAACAGAAATTTTACATTATATAGCTGTGAAATTGATCAATTTCCACTAATTTATTTTTTATTTTCTAAAGCATATTTTAAGTGTACCTCCAAGGTAGTTTCTTGCTAACATTTTCGTCAATTTTCCTAAAGAATGGCGACGTCGAACAGGCGAATACAGTTGTCAAAAAAATTCACATCGTAAGGCAGATAATACAGCTTTTTAATATTAGGAACAAATGAATTATCAGAAATATCAGAGCATCCTAAATTTCTAATTCATGAAAACGAACAAAAAAGAAATAGAATTATTACATTTTCCCCCGACAACAACAGATTAAAACAGGGTCCGATAGTCCTTGAACAAAACTTCAAAATAGCCATACATTTATTCAGACATTCAATTTCGAAACTTCCTCAGTGAAAGAATGTTACCGTTCTGCTAATTACGTACTTTCCTTAAATTATATTCAATTGTCCGTGTTCTCTGTTGACAGCTTCCCCTACTGTGAAAATCGTCAAGTGGACAGGAAAAATGCCCTCGATGTCAAATACGGATGACGGAGCGTCAAGTTTCCAGCCAAAGGCTTTGCATATTAATAATTTCCTCCGCGCAGGGTTAATCAAGGAAGGCTCAATTTGCATGACAAGCATGGAAGGATAAAGTCCCGGTCTCAAATTTTGTGACGTCAGAGTATTTAAACTGGGAAAGACTTAGAATGTAGCACAAAAATGTGAACGTTGTGGGGTCTGTATTATTGGGTTACAAATGAGTAATGTGGATTGTTGATTTTAATTAAATGGGATATAATGCATGGTAGGCCATTAATGATCACCTTCCCAACTGCAGACTTAAGTTGTCAGTGATTTATATTTTCAAATACTTTTCAAATGGGAGAATGTAACTTTAATTTTTAAATTGATGATACAGTTCAGCGTAGACTTTTGTGAAAATCGGTAGTGTGTGGTGACAATGTCAGGTGAGAAAAAAAAAAGTTTCTTTAAAAAATATTTTAAAAATTACCCTATGAATGTGGGATTTGCAAGAAGCATTTTTCATGAATATTTTAAAACCTATAAACTTCTACTGAAATCATAATTTTTCTTCACATCATTTTTAATTTTCAAAGGTCCAGGGGGCGTGAAACAGCACCCCTATGCACCTTCCTGGTATCGCGGGTGATGCTAAGGTATGCTAATTATGTAAGAAAATAAATAAAAAAGTCAAATATGTTTATCTTTATCACATTACAAAAAATTCGGCAAAGTAGTGATAAGAGTAAATGAATATAAGCCATACAAACAAAATTTTTAATTTAAATTCTTTATATACATTGCCAGATTTCATGTGCAATTGCAACTTATTGAGCTCAGATCAAGTTTTCATAATGTGCTATTTTTTTTTTTTTTTTTTTCCCAAAGAATACCTAGCGCACCGAAAAGAGCAAAGACGGAATTGCAACACTTATTGTAACAATATTACGTCAGTTCCAAGTTGTAATGCATCACTAATTTTATAAAAAAATCAGTTTGTCTCTTTTAGGTTTCCAGTAAAATTCTTAATACTTTCAATTACCTCTTTGTTAACATAGGATAATGACAGTATTATTTTCGTTCAAAATTTTTTTTTTTAAAGTAGTCTAAAATAAGTCTGTGTGTCCAATGTCCATGTGACTGAGGAGTACTTGTTCAACATAATTTCGGAGCGAACTGACTTACGTTGTTTAAATTTGGTGTATGGATTAGTGGTGGTCATGGGACATGTCATTAAGGTTTTCATCAATATTGCGCATGAGTAAAACATGCACAAATCATGATTTTCAGCAATTTTTAAAAACGGTTCAAAGAGTTTCAAAATCTTTCTGGTAATGGCTCTTAAGATGTTCTAATTATTGCCACCTCCGAAATTCGCTTAGAAATGCTATAAAGGTGTAAAAAGTTGAAATATGAATGTCCTTAGCGCGGAGCTCTGTTTCTTTGAGCATCACCCATCAAAGACCGCTTTTCTGCTCTTCCCTATTTCACTTACAAGAAAGAATAAAGTAAGAATTATCGAAAAGTATATCGTCAAATTCACCATTTCGCCAAACTTGCCATTTTTTTAAATGAATGAAAATATGAAAATGGTAATAATACTATTCCACATCAAATTTTAATGCAGTGTATTATAGTGCAATTGAAAGTTGTGAGGTGTTCTACGCCCCTAACTTTCTTAGTTGCGTCATTGTTCCACCAGAGCGGCGACATGTAAGCCAAAATTAAAACCGAGTTTGACCATGTGCAATGCTCCAAGCACTAACCAATACTACTAAAATGTCCTGCTTGTATAATAGTTAACCTCTGCATTTACAATTAAAAAAAAAATGAGGACACTAAAACAAACTTTAATTATATGAAAATACTGTTACAAAACACAAACGTTAGCTTCATTTTCGTTCATAAAAGAGAAAACACTTGACTAACTAAATCTTCATCAGCATGGCTTAATGCAATAAAATGAACAATAATCACCAAACGCAACATTTCATTTGAATTTTAAAAAATATAAAAATTACGTGTTTCTAACTTATAGAACACATTCGCGTCAAAACATTGTAAACTATTACCATGCGCTTATCACTGATTCACTCAATGGCTCTGTAACGCTGTAACATGGCAGCATATAATTTGCATACATAAAACAACAGCATATATATTACACAACAGCATACACAAAATTACGCAAAGAAAAATTTTATAATGTTTTAATTACCGTTTACAAACTGTAAGATGGCGCTGTCATCGCATACATTTTACATGCGCGAAATCACCTAAAGAAAATTTAATTTTAGCATGATTTTTTTTATCATTTCATGTAAGTAAATCAGAAATAATTTTGATGCATCAGAAATAATTTTGTATATCAGAAACAATTTTCATTGCAACGCATAGTATCAGCATACCAAACATCTATGGGATAAACTTACATTAAAATTTACCTCGATATCTAATGCAAGAGTACGAATTTAAAGGCAAATATTACATTAAGGTCCCTCTCAGTCTTTCTATGGTACCTTTAAAGCCTCCATTAAACCTCGATACAATTCCTGAGAACCCCTTTCCCCCTCCTATTAATCCTTCACGTGCCCACTTTGGTCCAACTGTAGTGACGTCACGTATTCAGATAAGTGCTTCTTTGAGGCAAGACTTGTGTCCTGGTTAAGATCTTTACCGAAGTCTGCCTACTCATGGATGGATAAAATGTAATGTTTTGGAAGCGAAGGCTGCTTGTGTCCTATCTGCAAGACTAATTGGCGTGATTAGGAAGGCGTAATAAGGACCATGGCACAATGTAATAAAATGTAATCCTTTTGCAGGATGGATTCTGAGTTCTATAATGTCGGCTGTGGGTGTAAGTGGTGATTGAGGAAGAAGTGGTCTTGATTGGTGTACAGTTGGGGGATTTAGGGTGCATCAGAACAACATTACAAGTGTAATCTCTGACTTAGGGTGATATTCAAGTCTTTCATGAGGTTCCTTCAATATATATTATCAGGGCTGGCATTATCCTCAACTGACAATAAAACTGATTCTTGAAAAACACTTACCAATAAAGTTCAGCCATTAAAAAAAAATTATATTATTAATAAATAACATATGACTTGTAATCTAGTATTTATTAATCATGAATTTATGTTATCCTATGTAAAAATTCCCAAGCTAAAATTCCCTCTAAGACTAATATGAGTGATCAGAAAGACGTAATAAAGATCATGGCATAATCTAATTAAATGTAATTATTTGAAGGATGGCTACCGAATTTCACTATCCCCAAGTGATATAAGTGGTGATCAAAGAAATGATGTTTTCAATGATTTACGATTGATTTTGTGGTACATCAGAGCACTTTTACAGGCGTAATCGCTGATTGATCGAATCGCTTTATCGCCACGGGGTGAAATATAAGTCTTTTAAGATGGAAAGATTTTCTTGGTCGCCAAAATCAGCTTGTCGTCGTTAATCAACTAAGAAAAATAGTACATGTAGAAGTGGTTTATAAAAACAGTTAAAAATTACGTTCAGCCATCTTGAAAAACATACTTATATTAAAATTGCCGTTGAGTTTCTAATGTTTTCTTTTGTTAAAATTCATTTCGTCCCCTACATGATAGATTGGAGTGATTTAGAGTGTGTTATAGGAATCATAGTACAAGTAAATAGATATCGTGTTGTGCTATAACGCCTGTGTTATAAGTAGTTATTGAAATGTACTTAGTTTAGAATAATGAACCATCGAAGGATTTGTGGTCAATTATAATAACATCGGAATAGAAATCAACAATTTAAAAGACTAATATAGGACATTATTGTTGTTTAGAAATTTTCTTAATCGTTGAATAGTTGCCATCAAATCAGTTTGACATCCAATTGTCTCTAAACATCCCATGCCACGAATACTAGGAATCAACCCTGAATAGTCATCGTCCACCACTTGTGGAACTACCCAAAAATCACTCATTTAAATTGCATAGAGGCGTTATTTTTTTCCCCCCTGCACAACTACGCCTTCCCTATTTACTTTTTTTTTTAGAGGTTTTGGCCTCAACGGCCTTTTTTTTTCTTCTGCCAAAGAAATGAACTATTTGACTAAGGTCGGAACTAGAAAGGAAGTTCTGATTGTGGGGGAAGGGTAAGGAGGGATAAAGGCTGGTTGATAAAACGGTGGATGGGTCTCATAACATTTTCCTCTTCCATGTTCTTCGTTGATTTTATCACAAGAATGTGATAAAATCAACTTACCATCAACTCACTTAAGACCATTTTCTTCAAGCACTGAAAACAATAAAAAAATTCTCTAAAACTATAAAAATTAGATTAGTATAATCAATTTTCTTTAAACTGATACGAATTTATACCTTAAGTTTTAAAAATTACTTATTTGTATATTTTCTAACATTTTTCAACTATATATTAATATATACTTTTATTTTAAATATTATCTTTAAATATATAAAAGTTTATTTTTTATCTTATCAAATGCACTGTTTTGTAGCACATCCTAAATGGATATCTAATCCAAATGATATCATAAGTAGGCTTGAAAGTACTGTTAGTGTTCGGGGTATTGACCCCAGTTCACCTTAACCAACCACTCCATGGAAAAAATATACAAGTATATTTTCTTTATTGAATCAATACTGTCTTTCAAAAAATTTGAATTATAATAAGTCATATGGTGTAATGATATAATTAGTGTTGGGCATAGCAATATTATGATTAATAGGTCATTGTAATTTGTTTGAACTATTTCATTCATGCGCATTAAATTATCAGATCTGTAAATGTACAATGAATAATAAATGTTTTTTTAATTATTCTTACAAATTCGTAAAATTATTCAAATTTGTAAATATTGAACTTTGGTATCACTATAGTCCAACCTGTAAAGTATGCACGCAAGATAAAATGAGAAGGAAGAAACAATTAAAGAAAATGAATGAAATATGGAAAGATACAATGAGGGATTCAGTTTAGTTGTCATAGAGACACTTTTTTATTTTTGACACATTCAGATACCACTAGTAAGTATTATCCAATCGTCAGGGTGTAGTTTCATCATTTGTCCGAGTGGAAGAAACTTTTCCGAAAATTGATAAATTTTGTCTTCAAATAGGTGAAACATTTGTCGAAATAACAAAAATGGAGAAAACTTTTGTCAAAACTAAAAATTGACAAATTTTTGAAATTGATAGACTTTTTCAAATCAACCAAATTTTTGTAAATTATAACAATAATTTTTTATAATTATTATTTTTTTTCCGAAAATTAACACATAAGAGCGATTCTGAAATTAATAGGAATTTAAGGAAGTAAAAAAACATAAAAATAAAAAAATAGTTAACAAGATTGAAATTTTACTCTTAGAATTTTATTAACAAAACTAATGCAATTACTATTTCAAAAAAAGGTCAAGGAAAATATATATATTTTCTAAAAAAAAACATTTTTTTTTTTTTTTTTTTTTTTTTTTTTTGTAACCTTTGTGGTTAACAGAACTCATGGAGGTCATAAATAAGTAGAAATAAAGAAATAAGTCGATTGCCATGGCCATGCTTAAAACTTAACCTAAGAGACTGAGCTTTGCTTTTAGAGAAGAAAAAATTGGCTATTTGATAAAAGGTAACACCAAAAGTATGTTTAACACTATTAGGAATAACATTACTGAACATAGAGGTTACTTGAAAAAAAGAACTCACCAGATTTTTGAGGATTCTACGGCTTTTACACAAACAATATAAAACTATGCACATCCAACAACATCACCAGACAAAATAGTTGATTTGATTTGAGCTTCACTTCTGCTCTGATAAAGCAGACTGTACTGCTATCTAGTAGAATTTTTAATCAAGTTAAAGATATTATACGGAGGTTACATCAGCACCCAGGGACAACTTATATGTTTAAAATAAAGTGGTAGAATAAATTAAAATTTATATTTCTCTGTTATTAGTAAGTATTTGTATAATAAATAAAAGTTTAACCCAGATTTTTCCGCAAATATACTATTAATTAGGTTTATTTCTTCAGTTAACACTAAAAAAGCAGAAGTGGGGACATTCCATGGAGGTTACATTTCCCATTCTTTGGATTTAAAAAAAAATAATAATAATAAATAAATATGTAAAATAAAGGCTGAAAACATTAAATGTTAACTTTTTCCTACTTAATACTAATTTCCTCACTTAAAGAAATAAATATTAAGCCAATAAAAGCACAGGGACTGAAATTTCCCCTTAATTTCAGAATCGCCCATATTTATTGAAATAGACGAAACTTTTTTCAAAATCAACCAAGTTCGTCAAACTTGATTAACTTTCGTCGACCTTAACTAAGCTTTCGAAAAATTTATCAAAATCTTCATCATCATTTATAAAAAAAAAAAGATAAAAAAAATAAAAAAACATCTATGATTCGATCAGGCTTGACGAAATATCAGCCAACTAGATACAAATGTGTATCCCGTTGTCTTTTTAAATTCTTTCTTGAGGAGCGCTTCTCCTGTCATGACGTCAAAAGAATGCTTGACACAGTTGGAAAAAGCAGTTCATACCACCTTCCTTTATTTGCCTGCTTTGTGGAGGCGGTTTCCTAGGAGGCAGGGAGGTGTGGGCTTTTCATTTCCTGTTGTACTCTGGAGACATCAGAGTTTCCTCCGCGCAAATTTCCCCGAACGCAGACAGCGAATTTTCTCCAATTTCATTTCTTTTCTCATCGCTGCTTTTCTTAGAGGACTTGGAATACGCAATCATTTTTTTTTTTTTTTTTTTTTTTAATTTTTTTTTTATACCCCCAGTAGTTATTATTCGCGCCCTGCGCTTGTAACTTTGTCACCGTAATGGAAATTCGTAGCGTGTTTGTCAGGAGGGGAAGGGGTCTGTTTTAAAATACATAGAAAGGCCATTTTCTGTTTGAATTAAATTGCCGGTGCATAAGGTGAATCAGTGACATATATCTGTTTACTTGGAATTTGCTTTTCGTGTGATTTGAATGGAGTGCTAAGACGTTAGTGTTATAAAACCTCAGATTCATTTAATGTTATTGCAGATAACAACTTCTTAGAATGAAAAGCGTAATGAGATGTAGCAGAATTATATATTACTTGTTGGTAATATATCCTCCTGAGACCCACAACTGTTTGAAATATGATTTGAAGGTAATTTTTTTGTATATTATTCTTTTGGATCTATATAACGTACTTTCAAAGTTATTGGGTTTCAACTATAAAGATGGGACAAAAAATGACTATCTCATTAAGCTTGCAAAAATTCTGAAATTTAATAGTTCAGATGTGAAATTTAATCATCAAAGGCTGCAAAACAATTTGGACGTGATACATAAAAAATACTTTACAGTTAGTGCAAAAAAATTTGTTCGCGCTGAACATCCAGACATCTGACAATGTGAGGAAAAATTCTTTGTGTCCATTGCTTGCATGTGCTTCGCACCAACTTTTCGTGACGCCGCTTCTGGCAGAGGAACTGTTTTTGACGTTTCTTTACTGGCTCTACTTCGTCAAAATCGGTGGAACTATCATCAGCTGTAGGACTGAATTCGGCTATTTCATGCAAAGAAAAATTATGCGCCCAAAAGTCGATGTGATTTTAAATGTACGCGGAGTCTCAGGAAGATATAAAGAAAAAATTTTATTAGTCCATCCTTGACATTAAACTTGCTGGCATGCGGATGAATCGGTAAAAGTACTTAATAACTTGTAATTTATATTATATTTGATGTGGAACGAACTACGAGGACATACGTATGGACACATTGTTAAACAGCAAGTTTTATAAAACCTTGTACATTACACTGTTGAAGCGGATGAGTCTCGGAACATAACGTTAATGACATATGACACTTCCAGTAAAGCATAGTTTTTAAATAGTTATAAATAGATCTCTGCAACTTTTTTTCCGAAAAGTCAAAAAAAAAATTCAATTTAGAAATTGTTACTCAATATCGGGGGCCACAACTGAAAATTTATAGTGTCCTAATCCACAGTAGCACAATAACAGTGGTCAATAGAACTCGACATTGATCATTCTCGATGTAGACCGATGTAAACTAGATGCTGTTACCGATATTAGTCCATCTTGCCCAATGCTGGATAAAATATACTAAAAGTTTTGAAACGTTGATACACAGTTTCAAAAGTTACATATTTTATAAGAAAGGATGGAGTGCAAAACAAAATATGTTTTGTGATGATTTAGACCCTGTAAATTTTATAAATAATCGTGTATTTTGGAACGAAGCTAGAGTTTCGGATAGAATTGGGCAATCTTCAAGATCAGGCTTCCGACATCGGTCATTGCTGCTGTGTTACATAGGAAAAATTACGTAACTCAAAATAGTTATTTTGTAGAACAAATAAAACTTCAAATTTATAAAAATAAATTTATTTTTATTTTAAAGCATTCGCTGCCATATACGGTAGAGAATACTTTGAAATAAATGCTAATGTAAAGTTTCATTGAGTTGAAAATAAAAATTAAATCTTCGTCACTATTTCTTTTGAATGAGCTTCGGTCAGAAACCCCTTAATTGAGTTGGCTAGGCATATTTACTACATTTCAAGGCATCAATGTCTAGAATCTTAGAAATGAAAAACATCGTTTTCTATAGAAATCCCCAATTGTTTGTAAACGGATGTTTTGGATTAGTTAGTAGATGTAGCCGTTACAAAGCACAAAAGTTACAGTAGGGCTATACTGTACAAAAACAGGGTTGAACTTTGAAGAAGAAAATATCTTTCATTTACGTATCGATTAGGAAGAAACCCGGAACACTCCCACCAGGTTACCGTCAATCGACTCGAGACTGTCTATTTCCTTTTTTAAAGGAAACTTTTGGAAAAAATTATTTGAGAGATTGTCATTGAATATTACATGTTTTGAAAACATTTAAAGTTATTTCAATAATCTAAATCAAAATCATCCATTTTAATAATATTCTAACTTGAAGAAAGAATACACCTTTTAATTTAGCTATGCAAATAGTTAGAAAACTTTAATTATCGCCAAAACAACCAATTTTATTAATTATATTATTTTTGTTTATTAAATAAAACGGTAATAAATTTTGTCTTTCACTGGCTCCGTTCTCAAAACTGCCGACCAAACGGCATAGTGATTAGCGTGCTAGCTTCTAGACCACGAGGTTGTGGGTTCGAGTCCCGTGTTAGGCATGGGTGTTTGTAAATGTATGTTGGCTTATCTAATGACGAGTGTTTCGGCGCATTATATCCCTCGTGTTGCTGACGGCGCCAGATAATCTGAAAACAACCAACCTTTCTCAAAACTTAATATACGGTTGGTTGGTTGTTTTCAATTTATCAGGAGCCCTCAGCTACACGAGGGCTATAATGCTCCGAAATATTCGTCATTTGACAAGCCAACATACATTTACAAACACCCATGCCTTACACGGGACTCGAACCCACAACCTCGCGATCTAGAAGCTAGCACGCTAACCACTATGCCGTTTGGTGGGCCTTAATATAAGGACTGCCACATTGAGGAATATTGTTACAATCACGTTGTATTGTTATGTTTTTAAATTACTGTTATTCTTTTTATTGTATTTTTGTGTTCAATTAGAAGTTAACCAATACTAAATGTAACTCAATCATTTGAATGGTATAGTGTCCTAGGACTGGCAACCAGTACCATAAATATTAAAGAAAGAAAAAGGCAAATATTAGGGATAGAAATTGAAACTATATGAGATACGCACAGATCGCCTAACTCTGTTCAACAAATTATACTGAAAAGGGGCAATAAAATTAGGTTTAAAATATATTGAAATTGGTAAGGTGAGAAAAGCTTTAAAATTCTAAACGAAATTTGTTTAGTTAATTTCCATTTTTTTCAAGCAACGCTTATATAATTGCACTTACCCTACTTGGGTCTCTTATGACGCGGTCCCTTTTTAGTATAGTTAGTATTCCCTCATTAGTTCTTCCACACGCAATCATTCATTTGAAATTAAATGGAGTTATCTTCTTAAAAACGAGCCACCCGATCAAGCCTCTGGGAGTTCAAAAAAAAAAAAAAGTGACCAAATGAGCTGACCAAGTGCGCTTTTTGAAGTTCCCAATTGACTTTAAAGTACCAATTTTACCTCATATGTCCCCGAAATCGCTCAATTTAGCCCAAAAAGCACAGATCACATGTCGTCCAATCCGAAACGGAATGGGAAATTTCACTCGTAAAAAAAAAAATGGAAAATCTTTTACGACCGACTCCTCAAACTGCTTTTTAGGATCGTTCTCACAATCGTACTTTTTGCTCCCATTTTTAATGATCCATAAAAGTTAGGAGCGAAGAACGCGCGGGGGCAGGGATTAGTTTAATACCCTTTTTACCTTATCTCAGCCACATAGGTTTGCTGGGTTTTCCTGGGAAAAGCAACATTCGCCAAATACAGAATTCGCCAAAGATGTCTAGTGGTAAAAGTATGGAACTTAGGGTAGGCCCTGTACCACTAATGTTAAAAGGACAATTTTCTCTGTATCTTTTCTAAGTAATTAAATCACGGATAATTATGAAAATTTTCCTGAATATTATTTAAGAGCTCTGTCTACTTTGCATGCATGAAAAAAAAAACGCTATTTTTTTTTTTTTTTTTTAAAGAATACTGTTATGTTTATTGATATAAAACTTTTTAGGCTTAACAAAAACATTCGTAAATTACTAAAAAAGAAAAAAGAAAAAAAGAAGGAAAAAAAAGAAGAAAAAAAAATGCGCTGTTGAAAAAATCTCAGAAACCACTGAACTAATCCTTATGAAATTTTAACCACATATACTGTACAGTTAAAGCTATATTCCGTAAAAGAATTATTACAAAATTTTAATTTTAACTACTTTATTTTAGCAAAAAACATGTAAAAAAAAACACGTTTTTTAATTTATGTTTTTTTTTTGTCCGCCATTTTGTTATTTTTGGATATTAATTACGGGATATAGCCAATGTCGCACTAAGCCTAAAACCATTAACTTTTTTGCTTTCAGATAAGCCATTGTTCAGTCTTTTTCAACAGCACACATACTTATTGAGGTTGGTTGGTTGTTTTCAGATTATCTGGCGCCGTCAGCAACACGAGGGCTACAATGCGCCGAAACATTCGTCATTAGACAAGCCAACATACATTTACAAACACCCATTCCAACACGGGACTCGAACCCGCAACCTCGTGGTCCAGAAGCTAGCACGCTAACCACTATACCGTTTGGTCGACCATACTTATTGAGGACTCCTGTTTACCTGGCATTTTCACACTAAAAAAAGTGGTTAAAATCAATATTTTTTTTTTGGTTTTTTTTGTGTGTAATTTATGGAAAGTTTTTGTTAAGCCTAAAAAGTTTCATATCAATAAACATTCTATGAGATGACTGCATTTTTGTGTAAAATTGTGGCATGCCAAACATGTGCTTAAAATTAGGTTTTCTCCGGAACTAGACAAAATAAAAGCCAAAATTATATGTTAAGAGAAGCAAAATAGTTTGAAATTTAAACATATGCAAAAATCACATTTTGAAATTTTTAGCTTACTTATAAGGAAGTTTTAGTCAGACTCATTCTCAATACTCGCGGTGTTACAATCTTTTAGCCCAGTGCATTTAGAAACTAATTTTTATAAACCTTAAAATTTAGTGAGTAGATACGAAATAGATTACTAAATGAAATGACATGAATTGCTTTCATTTAATGTCTATATATTATAAATGAAAATTAAAACAGTAAAAGACAAATCCATGTAGAGCCACTGCTAATGCATTGATGAGAGGATTTCGAATGTAAAAGTATATTAAAAGCTATTTTCGAGTTCTTAATTTATGTCATTTCATTAAGTGATCATTTGTATACCTAACTCACCAAATTTCAAAGTTTTATACAAAGTGGTTTCTTAATGGACTGGGCCAAAAGATTGTAACATAGGGGATATAGGGAATGATCCTTGCTACGGCTTCGTCTTACAAACTTACTCCGCGAATTCCCGAAACAACTAAACTCGTTACACTATTTATTTCCCCAACTTTGTCAGAAATAGTTAAGAAAAACTAAATTCCAGATGAAGAATGGTGTTTTGACGCAAAAAAGATGGCACATGGCTCTTTGAAGGTATATTAATTCAGTTTCTAAATTATTGAGAAGACAGACATTTCATTCCAATCACTTAGGGTAATAGGAGAATAACTGAACAAACATGAGATGGTTACAGACGATGGCTATGTCGCCACCTAGTGAGCACATTAGCTTTTGGGCTTGAACACCAGATATGAAAAACAATGTAGTATTAAACTGAATTTATGCGCAAGGTGTTTTTCCAATTGTAGGAATAAATAAATGTGAATTTATAAACATCTATTGTACTACTTTATCTACTTCAAGGCCATAGGGCTCCCAAATTCTATAGTGTTTAAAACTTTTTAAGTGATTTTTATATAGAACAATTTAATTTATGGTAAAAAAAGGCAATATTTTTGCTGAATTTAAGAATCTTGTTCGTTTTTGTCATCCTCACATGACACACTTGGCAAAATAATTTTGAGAAATGCAGTAACTAACCTTGATGAATACAGATGCTTAGAAGCAAAAGTATTTTTTTAAAGTGATTGCATATATTTATAGAGGTCCGCTCACACCTGTTTTATGAACTGATTATTAATCGTTTACCTTATTATCTTATTACTTCTTAATATGGTTATAACTTCTGCACAAACTTATTATACAAAAATATCCTAATTTCGTATTTCGATTATCGTAAAATGGGGTGAATAAGAACAACGGGTGAATCGGAACAGAACTTCATGAAATTACAAAGAAATTATTATTTTCCACAAATAAAGCAGGTTTATTAATTATACATTTTTTTTTTATTTGGCTAATATGTTTGGAATCTTGGAACATATGTTTTGTGGAGTTTTCAAAATTGTCCTTTTTTAAAAAAAAAATTCTGAAACAGCAAGCACCTCTCCAAAACTTATCCCGTAATTACTAACATAAACCTGTTATAGGCTTAAGTAATATATTTTTAGAAAAGTATAAAAATCCACAACAGCATGCCATACTTAATTTAACTTGGTTTTAAAAACTTTTTATTTTACGAATTTTTATGTTTTGCCACGTCTCGATTTTGAGATTTGAGGGGTGAATCGGAACACCTGAAAAGTAATGTTAAAAAGCTGTTTTTGGCAAGATTATGTTCCACACAAGATTCAACGACTGAAGAAGAGTCTAATTACTCCCTTCAAGACAGTAATCAAGATTACAGGCTTGAAAAAATGTCAGAAAAGGAGCATAGTTTCCGCATGGGAGGAAACCCAATTGTTCCAGAGGGTTTCTTTTCTCTAAATAACTTCTTATATTAAAGTTATAAAGGAAAAAGTTATTCATATGTATGAAGACTCTATGTGAGCAAAGTTTTACACCCACAAAATTATTTCCATATCAGTGTGTTTTACAAAAAGAGCCCATGAATGATGAGATTTTCTGAAACAAATGAGGATGCTTTTCTCCTTTCTCAAGATATTTTAAGGAATTCGCAGTCATACGGCAAGCAAACATAAAGTAGATTAAAAAAATATTATTTATTTTAAAGACTATTTGGATGAGTTAGGAGAAGAGTTGATACACTTTCAAACATATGATTTGTTTTGACAATCGACAAAAACAAATTTTATCTTTCATATTAAATGATTTTTTATGATAATATTGTGTTCCTATTCTCCACAATGCATTAGTACTTGTTTTTTGTCACCCTGTAAACGTTTAAATAAGATCAGACATAAATTGTAATGAGTGTTCCGATTCACCCCTTTCTGCGGGGTGAATCGGAACACCATGAAAATATTTAAAATAAATTAAAGTCTTAATTTTTTCAACATTTTTCTAGTTGATCCTCAAAGAAGAAGGTAAGACCCAAGTTTCAGTGTCAAAAATATGTTCGTTAACGATTTTATTACACCCGATTTTTACTTTGAAAGTTGAAAAGTGTTCCGATTCACCCCATTTTACGGTACTTCACTTTGTACTAGAATCATCATAAATTACAAAGTATATAAGTGTATGTTATATACTTTGTTCCAAGGCAGGAGGGGGGTGAAAAAATATTTTTACCAATCTGGGGATGTACATAAATTACGTCTTACAAAATTTTTTACTTTTTTAAAAATTCTATCCAATCTCCCCCTATTTTTTTTTTTTTTTTTTTTTTTTTTTTTTTAAGACGGGAGAGTGGTAGTAACATGACGTAATTTTAACGGTAGAGATTGCTCGAACATGACATAAAGGGAGAAGGGGTGAAAAAATTCAAAATTGAGCATGATGTAACCTATGTATGTACCCACCCAGAGTACAGCCTTGTTTTATTACTGTAAAACTAGCCAGTTGTTATTGGATGAACGAAGAGTGGCTATCACGTCTTACCTCAAGATAGAAAAGAAATTTAACAACAAAGAACCATATTTTTAAAGTGAATGTATGATATCAAACAAATAATAACTTATCAATATATCATTAATAGGATTAAAATAAACCTATAATTGGCGATACAATAAAGGGGTACCTTATTTGTTTATACATTATTATTTAATTTTGTAAGTGGTGTGTTTTAAAAAAATTTTATACTATTAAGTTAGTTACTTTAGTTCTAGGTACATTTAAACAAATTATAGGTTTATAACCCCCTGTATAAACTGTAATCACATAAATATGTTCCAATGTCCACCTTTTAAAAAAATTGTGACATTTAATATGTTTAATCAAATCAATATTATAAACTGCTACATCAAATTGTGGCTTTCTTACCCTTATGTTTACATAAATTGCATCGTTTTGCGCCAAATCAGTTCAAAAATCGCCAACATTGACAACGCTGCCTCAAGAAATAAGGGATTATTGCCTGAAGATACAGAAAAGTAGAAATTTAATGGCAAGGGTATTCTCCCCATTTGTTACTTTTTCCCCTTTGTCACTGAGCTCCTAAGGGAAAAGTTACAATTAATTACATCGTTAAAATAATGAGTAAGAAACCACTTTAAATCCTATTGTGTCATTTTTTAACATGGGTGGTTTTAGTTAAATTCTGATGGGCTTATACAGGGAATTAATTAATCATCCAAAAAGATAAAATGTTTTGTACCAAAAAGTAATAAATATATAAATGGTGGATTTAATTCCGAATTTAACTTTAATAATTCTTACTTTTTCTAAAATATCTCAATGTAGGAGATGGAAGAAAAATTCCAAATAGGGATTATTCAATTTGCATGTTACTCTTTTAGGTTATTAATTTTATTATTTTTATAAGAAAGGACTAGTAATGACTCGACTAGTAATTATAGCTATAAAAATAAAGGTTTTATAGTCTCAATTGGCAACGATACGGAGCATTCTTAATTCGTAAAAATTGCAATAAAAAATTCTGAGACCTCAAAGTGAAGCTAAAATGTACAACAATGGACAATTCCCTCATTTTTTAAAAACGAGTGAAACTTGATTATAGTTATGAAGAATTTCTGTCTGATTCCAAATATTCAAACAAGAATTCTTTAAAAAAGATTAGTTATTTAAATATTAGGGGGAAAAAAATGCCCGAAAACCTCGTCCAATCACTTTGTTCGGTTTCTATGGTTATCATGAGGTTTCTGCCAAATAATTAATGCGCGTTTGGTAGACAATCGTCATATCCCTTAAGGGTGGCGCGATTTGCGAGAAACTTGCAAAACTGTTTTCAGCTGCTGTGTTTCAAGCTAAGTTGTTTCAAATGTAGTGACGTCACATTCACTTCGTGCCGAATGTTCCCGCCAAAACTAACAAGCTAACTTTTATTGCAAATTAAAAAGAAAAAGGGCAGTGAGTAAAAATTTTTGTGTTTATTCCCTTTTCGAAACATTTAGAATTGAATAAAAAAAAAAAAAAAAAAAAAATGCAGAAATTGTCCATTAACCTAAAAGACAAAGTTTTTACTAAAAATCCTGTATACGTATTGCCAACTTCTTTTGTGGAATTACCACTTATTTAAGCAATTTTGAGCTTAAGTCGAGTTGGCTGTTAAGAAGAAAACCATCGATTCCGTATCATTGATTAACTTTTTTTGTCCCCCAAAATTTGATCATTGTCAACGAGTCTAACTGCAAAGTTTCAGATCAATTGGAGGGAGGCAAGTGACATAATTTGCTCTTCGAATTTCATCGCTGCCCAAACAAAATCGAAGTTAACATGAAGAATTAAAAAACATCAAAATATCACGTTTTTGACTTGGTATCTGGTAATGATGTAACTAATATAAACGTGTGAAAGGTGGCCGTTTACAGGTAGTCACCAAAAGTTTGCATCTTAAACTGCCAAGTTTCAACTCGATTGGATGACGGAAAGCCCCCACCGGAGATTTACCTAACACAAACAAACGCACACATAAACTCACCAAAAAAATCGAATATAAAGGATTTAAAAACATGTTATTGTAAGCAGCAGTTATTTTATGCACGCTATTAGTTAGGGGTTTTCTCACACAATATCAACCAAAACTTATGACCAATCACAATTACACCAAGTTGGATTAGTACAATGCTCTCAGACTTTTCATTTTTTCCGTCAGATATTTCGAAGAGCTGTAGTCTGTGACAGTGTCATGCATGAATCCCATGGGAGCTTAAAATATTTTTATTAAAACATCTATATATTAATTTGAAAATGTTTTGTCACTTTTTTGAGATGACTGGACACAAACTTGCATATTGTATAATAAAATTAAATGTACGTAGGCGAGAACGTTAAGTTCAACCTCCAAGTCGCTTAGAATAAACCACAGACATGTGTTATACGTCAAATTGAAGATCTCAACGAAATTAATAATTAAAAATATTTCCACCTGAAGGGCATAAGATCATTTCATGAAGATTGATTCAAGGTAGCTTCATGATAATTTAGAACCTAAGCTCTAAATTCTTATATTATCTTTCACTTTTGTGTTTGGCAATGCTTCGAAATTCACAAATTTTGTGAAATTTTTATAGTTAAATATTAAAAAAAAAATTGACGACATTTGTTACTTAATATTATAAAATAATGCTCTTTATAAAATATAATAAATATAAATTATTTTAATTAATTTTTTATAATAAATATCTCCGGGCTTTAGCTCTTCCAATTATTGATTCCACATGCTGCAAAAGAAACTGAAAAGTATTTGTAAAATCGTCTTCTATGTAGTATTCTGATATTTTTTTTCAAAAACTTCGATCGGGAAAAAAATTTGGAGAAGAAATCAGAGCAATTGTAGAAGTGACCTTTTAGTGACAGTTAACAAGCCAACTTGCTTATAGAGGACACAGTTTGTTAAACTTAAATGGAAAGTGCGGTCTTCTTACATAATCCAGATAAATTTTCCGATAAAAGTATAGGATTTTCCTAAAATCTTAATATCTTTCTCCAAAGATATCAAATAAAAACTTTTATTCCACTACAATTCCAATAATATATAAAAGGAATTTGTAGACTGTAAGTAATATTCTGAAGGAATCCTCTTCCGCTGCCGGTCAATAACTCATCGTTACATGGAGGAAAAAGCCCTCAAAACTCTTAAAATGTATTGTAATAATAAGCCAAGCCTCATCAGATCTCTTCTTCTGAACTTTCAATATTTCAAAAGACGTCGCAATTCCTGGGGAAAGCTTTCATATCCTGTCCGAGAAAGTGTCTAGAAATTCTTTTGTGTTTTCCCACTGAAAGAAATATATTCCCTTCCCCTTCCACGTTGACATTCATCAAAAAGATTGGGTCGATACTTAGCTCAGCAAATTCTTTACGCATCTGCGAGTGTAAAAACGACTCGGAAAAAGAGATTGGAGATTGAAAAGAAATGCAGGGATACAAAGAACCCTAGAAATAGAATTCAGAGATGCCATCCATCTTCGTTAAGCAAAGCGTTGCCAATCGCCAGTTCCGAAATAATCCATCAAAATCGTTTTAATCTCCCAAATTAATTTAGGGCACGGAAATGATTCATCATTTTCTTTTGTTTTCTTTGCTTTTAGTACAATAAGCAAAGTAACTTTTCAACGCACATATTCTTCCCTAAAATGCTTTGTTGACTCTGGCGTAAAATGTCTCCAATAAGTATTTATTTAAAATGGCAATCTTGTGAAGAAGAATATGGCAAACGACAGAGCTTATCGGTGGGTTTTATTTCCGCTGTATTGGAAAGCATAATCGATATCTAAATAGCATGAAGATTAAACTATATTTATCTTGCAATAGTGTCAGAATTTCTCAATAGCTAGAGAAAATTTAGATAAGTTTCATAAAGTGGATAAAATTCTTCAAAAAATCAGCACGATAATGACTAATTTCATTATAAAACATTTTACACTGTGGTTACTTTCTGGTCAAACTCAGATACACATTTAAATTGAATAATTAATTCGTGCTTCAAATGTTGAAAAACTTTAACAACAAAATAAACCACTAAAAAACCAGTTTAACAATGCTTCCACACCATAAATCTATCAGGGAAAAAATCTAGAAAATGAACGCTATCAAAGAGAAATCTGAATTCTGTCAAATTCTATTTCCAACAAGATCTGAACGCTGTCAAGAAAATGTCTTCGTAAATAAGCACAGTAAAAGGAGAAAATTGAATTCTGAAAAATTCTTTCTAACTAGTTGAGAAATTTGGCACAAAAGTGCCTCTATGGACAGGTATAATGAAGAGAACAAATTGATTTTTGTAAAACTTTCTTTCAAACAAAATGAAAATCATGTCATAAAAACATGCTTTTATGGACAAGTATTATAAAAGGAGCAAACTGAGTTCTTGGAATTTCTCGCTATAACAAGACGTAAAAATTGACACAAATATTAGTTTATGGACAAGTATAATGTAATGAGCAAACTAAATTCTGTAAAGTTCTCTTTCCAACAACACATGAAATGCTATAAAATCATAGCAAAATTTAACCAATGAATACTCATTTAAAAAAATAAAAATCTCCCCCCCCCCCCCCTTCTAAGCTTACTAGAGATCTTATAAATGTAAAGAAACTTCTATTATCTTAACGCTATTGATAATCTTTAAAAATGAATACCTCCATTATAAAGGCTTATATACAATGGTATTGCATACCTCTTAAAAGAAGAAGAAACTCAGCAATTATAACTTGAAGATATAATTAAAATAAATATCATGGCCTTTATGACTGGAGTACAAGTATGCTCAGTAAATCTATGTTATAGAATCTTGCAAAGTATTTAGCGCAGGCACAAGAAAACATTTGTTCATACTGTTCCCTGACCAGTTAATGAAAAGTTCAAATTGAAGCTATTATAATGCGTATTTTTGAATATTGTTTCTCCGTTCAAATATCCAAGAATTGAAACTGTCCAAACTTAACCCTAACCTTAACCCCTTATTCCCCTTTCAATCATACGGCAGATTATAACTTGAACGCTGAAATTATAACTGGGAAAATATAAATAAAGAGCATACAGAGGCCTTTACCACTAGGATGCAAATATGTTGAGTAAGTCTAAGTTATAGAATCTTGCAAAATATTTAACCCAGACGCAAAACAAAAAATTGTTTATACTATTCCCTGACCTGTTTATGAAAAGTTCAAACTGGAGATATAACGATATGTATTCTTGAATATCGTTACCAAGTTCAAATATCCAAGAATTGAAACTGTCCAAACTTAACCCTAATCTTAGCCCCTTTCAATCATACGGCAGATTATAACTTAAACGCTGAAATTATAATTGGGAAAATATAAATTAAATGCATACAGTGGCATTTACCTCGAAGATGCAAATATGTTCAGTAAATCTAAGTTATAGAACCTTGCAAAATATTTAACACAGACGCAAAGCAAAAAATTGTTTATACTATTCCCTGACCTGCTTATGAAGAGTTCAAACTGGAGATATTACGATATGTTCAAATACAAGTTCAAATATCCAAGAATTGAAACTTTCCAAACTAGAATTGAAACTGTCCAAACTTAACCCTAATCTTAGCCCCTTTCAATCATACGGTAGATTATAACTTGAACGCTGAACTGCGAAAATTTAAATTAAATGCATACAGTGCCCTGTATCACTAGGATGCAAAAATTTTCAATAAGTCTAAGTTATAGAACCTTACAAAATATTTAACACTAACACAAAAAAAAAAATTTATACTATTCCCTGACCTGTTTATGAAAAGTTCAAACTGGAGATATCAAGATATGTATTCTTGAATATTGTTTTCAAATTCAAATATCCAAGAATTGAAACTGTCCAAACCTAACCCTAAGCTTAACCCCTAATTCCCTTTTCAATCATACAGCAGATTATAACTTGAACGCAGAAATTATAGCTGGGAAAATATAAATTAAATGCCTACAGTGGTCTTTACCACTAGGATGCAAATATGTTCAGTAAGTCTAAGTTATAGAACCTTGCAAAATATTTAACCCAAACGCAAAACAAAACAAAAATTATTTATACTATTTCCTGACCTATTTAGAAAAAGTTCAAACTGGGGATATCACGATATGCATTCTTGAATATTGTTTCCAAGTTCAAATACCCAAGAAACGAAACCATCCAAAACTAACCCTAACCTTAAACTATTCGACTGGTTAAGTAATCCTTCACCTTTCAATTCCCAACTTTATCTCCGAATTTAACACTAACCCCTGCCCAAGCGGTATCCATCAAGGCCGGCATATAGGGGATCCGAATCCCCATGGGGGGAGTTACTCGCGATATATAGGCGACAAGGAGCGAGCGCGCAGGGACGCATAGTTCGAACGCCCCATTCGCTCTGGGGCGGCGCCATTCCCCCTGAATTATAGCCTCGTTGCTATCAGTCTGCCGCAATAGTCAGTGTGATCTATTGGGCATTGTGCCTTTCCCCGAACGCTGCATAAAGAGGAATGGGGCTGCGTTCGGTTGGAATATTCCGGGAGAAGGGGGCTATTCATTTGAAAAGTTGGTGCAGTTCCGGGATTTCGGTCCGGGAGAGAGTGTTTGAGTGGATATTATGAGACTTGAGCCGTGCTTTGGAATAAAATGATTTCTGGTTAAGGTACCAGTGAAACAGTGAAAATTGAGAAATTTGGTGAAAGTAAACGCAAATACAGTTTGAGGGGAGGGGCGGGGCTCTTTTAAAATATTCTTGAAATCTGTAGTTAAGGGGAGTTGGTATCCTCTATATCGGGAGTGTTAGTTTGACTGATTTCATGTAAGATCATTCCACTGAGACAATAAACATATTGTTACGAATTTCTGTATATTTGTAAATATTTCGTAGCATTAATTATGAAAAAAGATAAATTTCTGTACATTTCGCATAAGGCAGTGCAAGGGTTTGCTTTCCTGCAATGTGTGTCTTAATGCTTGATAACGAGTTTTACAGAGATAACGATGGGAAGCGAGTTTTACAAGGAGCAGGGCATTTAACATTATGGTAATGGCAATCTCGCCAAATTGGAGAGATAGAGTCAAGTTGCCAACGGTTTTGGCGACTAATTTTTGTCACCAAATGTCGCCAAACTTGGTGACCATTTGGCGACATTTTCAGTCCCCGTGTACATGTATAGGACTTTTCGACTACGATCTGGAAAGTTCTCCAAATATCTACCTCTAGAAGTTTCAAGAAGGTTTGACTCCTATATAAGGCCGGCCGTGAGTTGAGTCAGTAAGTTGACTGGAATTAGTGAGTTGAGTCCGTTAGTTGACTGGAATTACTGAGTTGAGATACTGAGCATTCAGGGTAGTTCTAAAGCGAACTATATTGCATTGTTTTTTGCAGCGATTTTAGCAGTTGTGTTGTCAAGTTTTTAACTGCTGTTTTGTGCTCTATTGTTGTGAAAAGAGCTGCATTGAGTCTACTAGAACGAGAAGTTCTGGAGTTGTAAGAGAATCTGCGAAGAGTTATATCGGAATAAATTTGTTTTGATCTTTGTCTTCAAATCTTTCGAACCCATCCACGCAACAATATTAAATTTTTGACGGAAAATTAAATATCAGTTTCATCTGTGGGGAAAAGCCTGGGTTATGAGTAGGCTTGCCAGATTTCTGAAATGTTCAACCAGGACACCAGAATGCTCCCCAGCGTAGCTGGTATTCAAGGGTACACACCATTGGCGTATTTTTAATGTTTAAGAGGGTAGTTTATTCTCAATGCTATTAATAAATGGTTACTGATTAGGAACCTAAACCAGGGTAATAATAAATGACACAAACATGTAAGTTTAAACATTTTATTTCTTACATGTAAATATTTTTAATTTATTTATAAGTAAGAAGAAACACTTTGAATGAGGAATAAAAATTTGAACAGCTTTTTTTTAGAAAGTCTTTTTTGTTTTTATTCTTGTTATAAAAATCTTCTCAAGCCAATCCGATATAAATTTTACATGTCATCAAGCCTTTAACCTTAGATTCCTTCATCAGACCCTTATCATCAGTCCATGCGTTGTTCATCAAAGAAAATAGTTTCTCATTTGGTCCCGATTGGCGAGACGACGATACGATGACAATATTGTTTATTAACAGACCATAACTCTTCTATAATTTTCACTTTTCATACAGAGCAGAAATAAATGACTAAGTAATTATCCTAAATAATCCTCCACAGTTAATTATTTTTAGACTTTTTTTATCATCTATAATATCAAATTTAATTTTTACCGGGACGAGAAGTAAACCGGCCGGGACACAGGAATTTGGTCTGAAAATCGGGACTGTCCCGGTCTAACCGGGACGTCTGGCAAATATAGTTATGAGGATAGGCAAGTAAATACATATTTCTTATTTTTAATTTAACTTCCTACAGCAGTATTCACATGAACGGGGCATTAAATTAAAATAAAATTCTAATGGATTTTCGTATGTCAACACGTAGCAAAATTAGGAAAAGCAATTAAAAATTCTGCGATTTCTCAAAATCTTTAGTTTCTTCAGAAGGTTACAAGAGAAATATTAGGTTACAAGAGATTTGTTATTTAATTACTATCAGCTGAAGTTTTATGGAAAATAAGGTATTATAAACTATAGCATTACTAATAGAATTTGGGCTCTAAATGCCATAAACGTAACATATGGATTGGCCTCGTACCTTTTTCTCAGAAAGAAAATAACATAGAAGCATTATTTTATTCAGTGCTTTCAACTGACACTTGTCATCTGAAGTGATACTTTTAAAAATCAAATTTTGAAACTGATATTCTTTTCCGTTACTAACCGCGAGGGTATAATAGATATAATTATTCAATATAATTATTTTTCAATGAAAAAATTTCATTAAACTTAAAATCTCACTTCAGTAAAATAACAAGTGTCTGTTGAATCAATGCACAGACAAAAAATTGGGCTTCTATGGCAATAACTTTCTGAGAAAAAGGTACATAAATTTGGGAAATTAACATTACAGGTATGGAGGGTAACAACTCGCCAAATGATTCTAAATCATTTATTAAATTCAAAAGTACTTTTTTTATTTGAAAAAAAAAGAAGAAATTCAGTGCTACAAAATCACTATTTCAAACTTTAAGAGAGATGGTCTGTCTGTCAAGGTTTCATATGCCTAATTCTTCATTTTTTGGCTTATAATATTGGCCGAATTGCTACTTAAAAGCTTGTGACATATTTTGCATGGTACATCAGTATTACCAAAAGCTCGTTAACAAAATTTGAAAATTAAATAAGCTGTATATTTTTAATTGCTAATTTTTAAGTGTTTATATGCCAGTTTATAAAAACTTTTTAAAATGCAATAAAACAAAAACTATAAATTTTCCTGGTATAAAAATTCATACCTTCGTCAAATATTGTGTTCTAAAAAAATAATCATTTTTGGTCTACGGTTTTTTCGACAGATAATTTAATCTTGTATCAATTAAATATAAAAAGAAAACTTTAAATGTAATTTAAAGAGCATAATACAGGTATGAGAGCCTTATAGAATGAAATACATCCATGGAATAGTCAATTTTTTAATTAATTTTGAACCTTGCTATTTTTTTTTTTTTTTTTTTTTTTTTTTTAATTGGTTGGTTGTATTCAGATTATCTGGCGCCGTCAGCAACACGAGGGCTATAATGCGCCGAAACATTTCGTCATTTAACAAACCAACATGCATTTACAAACACCCATGCCTACACGGGACTCGAACCCGCAACCTCGCGGTCTAGAAGCCAGCACGCTAACCACTATACCGTTTAGTCGGCTTTTTTTTTTTTTTTTTTCATACAATTTTGTTTTGAAAGTATTAAAAAAAAAGTATTAGTTTTTTTTTTAATACTTTCAAAACAAAATTGTATGAAAAAAACTTTTCCATTCCCAATTTCAACTAAAAATTTAGAACGCAATTTCATTGCAAAACTCATGCTATTCAAGCTTGAGGTGTTAAGTTAGATTTTGGATCTAGAGAGAGATTTTTCGCCAAACGAGCCAACTTGGCAATGTTTTTCTTCATTCATGCAGGATGGCGTAATAATTACGCCATCCAGCGCATATCTAACTTAAATCCTGTTGTAATGGAAATATCTTCATGAAATTTGTATACAAACTATTTTGATCATAAAGAAATGAAATATTAAACAAAAAATAGACGTCAGATTAAATGTTTTGCAGCCAGATAAATATCACTTTAGAGATACATATGCCGGACAGTCCCACTTCACTGGAACGTTTATCCAACAGTGTTTGCGAAGCAAAGCCCACTTCAGTTCTTGAGCAAGAAAATCTTCAATACAACCAGCAGTAATTTCGATGGCGGGCAAATCGGCGGAGACCTAATTAACCTCCTTGCCATCATCCAAACGAGCAGAAACTTGCCAGATAGATTTGATGAGGATAACAATAATTTTTATCAAATATTGGAGGATGTCACTATCACTAAAAGGTCATTTTTATGGAATACTTACTAATCAAATAACTTGCCGTCGACCAATCGAGTTGAAATAGAATTTATTGATCATTGAAGATACTCTTTCTTGTTGACAAAATTGTTTTAATAAATAAAAAATAAAATTCGCTTAATCAGATTAAATCAAAGATATTTGGATGTGAATGCATAAATTCCACTTTTTTAATTAATACATTTTGACAAGTAGTTTACCCCATATTTTACTGAAAAAGATGTTTTTAATATTTAAAGTTAGATGCGAACACTAAGCACACGCTGGCATCAGAGCCAGCGCTTTTTTAATGAATATAAAAACAGGCAATGCATATAAAATATTTATATTAAAAACTTTGTTTTTAATAGGTTATGTTATTCATCTTTATTACTGTGACAACACTGTGATTATGTTCTTATATCCTCACTGCAAGTGTAGATAAAGCAACAGCTGATAGAGACACTTATAGAAAACTTAGCAGCTTTTACTTATATACTAACAGTAACTGAAAACCATAATAAGAAATTGAAACATCAGGATAGTCTATTTATAAAACAGTACCACTAGTTAACACATGAATATTTGATGTCAAGTAGTATATGACTGCTGCAAATTCTCAGAACAGATTAGACACGTGAAGAATGGTATACAGCACGTTCCAACAACTCATATACATTCCGACATCCATCATAAGCTTACTCATAACAGTATTACAAGCAGCACATTGAACCGTGGCTACAAATTTACGACAATGTCCATTGTAACTGAGACATATACCACAACATACCATTACCGACAGATCGCTTTACAGCGATAAATACAAGGTCTTCTCTCATACCCATATCAATTGCTCAAACTGGAATAGCTCTTCCAATTTATATGTATGTATATATTCCATGTTGCGATACAGCTGGGGAATCTTCTATCCGGGAGCTGCTCCGGAATTCTCCCGGCATAATTTCCGGAATCAATCCTCCTGGAAATTTCAAATAATGATTGCGGGGGAAGCGATGCGGGAATTGTTTATTGCTGGGAAGAAAATTTGCATCAGCAGGACTGTCGCTGCTAAACTGGATCTGCGGGTTGGCTGCAGAAATCTGTCCGGAATGTTGAAGAGTCTATGAGGATATCAATTTGCTTAAGACAATGGCGCCCTCCCAGCATCTTCGCTGAATTTAATACTTCTACAATATAACGAGGGACTATAATCAATCACTGTTAATTATAGATACTTGTTCAAAAAAGAAGGTTGTAATATTCTCTAGAGGATAAAAATAACTGATTACATACAGTATTCGTTTTCATAACAAATAAATTTGGATCAAAGCGTTACTTTTTTTTTTACCATGCAAAAACAATTGAGACAACTACTATGATGTCAAAACCAGGCAATAACTGCCACCGCGTGAATCTTGAATACGCGGAGAAGACTGCGATTACTTCTCCTTGATTATTATATATTACCCTCTTTCTGATAGGTTTATGTAGATTGACCAAAATATAGCTGGGCCAAAATCCCTGTCATCAAATAATAATCTGTGGCACTGGTACCAAGCGTTGTTTTGTAAAAATTGGAACGGTGTCATTATTAAATAGTTTAACCTCGAAAGATCAATACTGTCAGAAATTGATCTTGTACGTTTTCTTTTTCAAATAGTTACTTCAATTATTAGATTAGAATCAAACCATCAGCATCAAAAAAAGTTTTTGTAAAAAAATTAAATAAAAAAAAAATTCATCTGTTCACACAGAAAAAAAACTCAATGCGCGTTTTGCTCAAACGAAACTCTTTACTCTTTTCCCGCATAATGTACAAATTGGAATGAAAAAAAAAATGGAATGCGATGAAATAAGGACGACTTAAAACAACATGGCGTGCATATATATACTATACATGTTATGATATACAAGTGAAAAGTATGAGCAACTATTTAACGAGAATTCAATCAAAGCAATTAAAAAAAGCAGCAAAGAAATACAGTCAAAGGAAATGTAAGAACAGTGACATGACAATCAGTTATTCAGATCGGTAAATTTTGAGTAATGATTTCATTGTAATCATTGTAAATCCTTGTTTTGCTATATCGATAATATTGAAGACTGCGAGCTATAATATGCTCGACATTATACATTGAAAGTATTTTATTTCCTTTGATATACTCTTGAAGGTAGGGATCTAGTTTTAGAAAATTCTTAGTATATTTCTTGCAAGTTGGATAAGCATCTGACAATGCCGAATACTACAAAATATAACATTTTTCTTATTCAGTAGTAATGTTAGGGAATATTTTTTGAAGAATTTCACCCTTTCCAAAAACCCAATCGCCACTTTTTTGTAAAATCGCCCAATGCAGCTTATTCATTGCTACGTCAAAGTCAACTGCTATGTTCACAGGAAAAGAAAATTTGTATTATGACGGAATGTGACAATTTGAATTTGTTTTTAATGGTGTATAGTGATTGGTCACAAACTTGTCGTAAATGATGTCATACAATAGAACCCCACCGAAAAAGAAAAAACCTCTTATGTAAGGTCCATATTTAAAAAATGATTACATTTAAAATATGAAAGATATTTGTACTTCAATCTCATTACTGAACATAATATAGAATAATATCATGTATCATTGTGTTGTCGTCGCCCTGTTTAAGTCCGATTCAATTTTAACAAGCATAATGATCTTTTCCACTCTTCTAGTGAAACTTATAAACTTTTCTTGGCTTGAAAGTAAGAAAAGAAAAAAAGATTTAGCCAGCGTTTGGATTGTTTTTGCGTAAAGTTTGTAGCAAATTGTGACAGTTTTTTAACATTACTTGTTGCTATTCAGTTAGCTCTCTTTTATAAGTTAAATACTCCAAACAGTCTAACAAGTTTATAAAATTACAAACAGAGAATCGGGAAGTTAATTTTAACAACTTTGAAGGTTTCAACAAAATTTTGTCTCGTACTTGTCCCCCGGGAAAACTAAAACATCAACTCTCCCCCACCTCTAAGTTAACAACAATGTAAATTCTTTTTCACCTCCAGAATTACGCCTTTCACTTCGACGTTTCATATTCACTTTAACCTCACTGCATTTTAGTGAATTTTCAAGTATAAATTACTTCAAAATCAAATACTTTTCGTTGAATCTGACTAATTACTTTTGACTCAGTGGATTCTTCAGAACTGGTGAAATATCGACATGCTACCTCAAGAAAATCAAATAACCGATTTCCGATTACTACGAAATGACTTCAGAATCAGTTTCTTGATCAACTCGAAACAACATTTAGACGAAGAATAATTCCCTTTGTGCTGCCTCTCCAGAGAATTAGAGAAAAAGGCGTGCAACAGACAGGACGCCATTGCTGTTTCAAAAGTTCCAGCCAGCAGCGTTGCCATTTCTATCTGTCAAATTCATAATCGTCATTTGGTCTCGCTGTCGATAACTGCAACCGACAGGTCCTGCCCGTCGAAGAAAACATTTCAGGAGAAAAATCAGAAAACGCTGACACAATCCGGAAATGGAAAAGAGGAGAAATAAATATGGATATTTCCATAGGGAAAGCGAAAAGGCGAACTTTTCATTCTCAGAGGGCGCGGGAAACCTTAAACTGGAAACAAGATGGCAAACACAGATGACTAGAAACTGGAAGCGAAAATTGCTTTTTACTACGTTCTCCAAGCGGGGGCACACACATAAATTGGCTTATGCATCTAAACTCGAGAGCGAAATAAATTTATGTAGAAAAATCCGTTTACGCCAAACGTGTGTTTGTATTAGGTTTCTTTGGCGGCAAGCTTTGTGTTCAGATTTAAAATGAGTTCTATCTTTCTCTAAGAAATATTGGCAAGTCTTGTCTTATTTACTGCGGAAGAATTTGGTTGTTGATGGGTACATAAGTTTTTTTTTTTTTTTTTTTTCTTAGTTTTATATTCATAACATTCCTCAGGCTAGATTTTTTAAAAAACAGTAAAACAAAATAGATTAGAAATCACAAGCGTAGATGGATTTTTGACAAATGTCCTTAATTTCATTCTAGGAAGGGAAAACAGGATCTGAAAAATATTTGTAATATCTACAGCTACTCCTATTTACATGACAAAAACTCAAATAGCTTTTTTATCTGTAAAGCTATCTACCTGTCTTTCCCTATGAATTTACATTTATACTCTTTTATACTTAGACAGCTGAGTGTAATTTCAAGAAAGATTCCCTTTGTTGTCGCTGCACATTGTTTTGACATCTAATTAATCTTTAGTTATTATCACTTTCTCTTATATTTTGCGAAATCTTAATTTTGATATTTACCAAGCACATTCAAGCAGATTAACACTTCACTACAATAAAATTATTGGAGTCCTTGGAGGTGAAATGTGAAAATAAAATAATTTCTTCGAACTACATTCATGAATTCATAATTGATTGATATTTTTGATTAACTGGTTAATACAGTCCTGATTTGTATAAACATTCATTCTTATCCGTAATGATCTTAATAACCTTTCAAAGCTAAAACTCCATATGCTAAAAATTTCATTCCTCTCGTTTTACTTTCAATTATCTACATGTTAACATAGGGTAATGTAAGTATTGCAATCGGTAAAAGAAAAGGGCTACTTTTTTTTGCATTTCGATACGTTTTAGAACATACTAATATTAAAAAAATGTGTGTGTGTGTGCGTGTGCGTGTGTGTGTGTGTGTGTGTGTGTGTGTGTGTGTGTGTGTGTGTGTGTGTGTGTGTGTGTGTGTGTGTGTGTGTGTGTGTGTGTGTGTGTGTGTGTGTGTGTGTGTGTGTGTGTGTGTGTGTGTGTGTGTGTGTGTGTGTGTGTGTGTGTGTGTGTGTGTTAGCACAACTCTCAAACGGGTTGACATAAGATTTTCAACTTTTTCATAAGGTTTAGTGCTGGTCATGGGAGCTAATAATAAGTTTTTCGTCAAAATTGCGCATGCTCAAAAGGTATCTGCAATTGAAAAATTTATTTTTCAGCAACTGCGGTTCAAACATGGATTTATCGATTTTGATCACAATTGCTGTAGAAATGTCTTTTAAGGTGCTCCAAATATCTCCACCCCCAAAATTCCCGTAGAAATTTGATAAACGCCTAAAAAGTTGAAAAATGAGTCTTTAATGCAGAGTTTCACTCCCTTGAGCATTGCCTATCAATGGCAGTTTCTCACCCTTGAGCATTGTTCATCAGTTATAGTTTCTCTTCTGTTTCACTTCACCGAAAGGATAATACTCATCGAATAACATGTAGCTAATTTCGTCCTT
This sequence comes from Linyphia triangularis, assembly GCA_963978545.1. Lineage (NCBI taxonomy): Eukaryota > Metazoa > Arthropoda > Arachnida > Araneae > Linyphiidae > Linyphia > Linyphia triangularis. Next base: position 38,378,145 of record OZ021730.1, read on the forward strand.
TTGGTGGGGTTAGGGGTATTTTGCCATTGTAATAATTATTGTCAATAAATCGCCAAAATTGCCATTTAAAAAAAAAAAATATTGAAAATTTGAAAATGACCAGGACCACTGTAAACTATATTAATCTAGGTCTCACTATTTGAGTGTAATTGAAAATTGAGCGATTTTCCACACCCCTAATTTCAAAATCTTTGTTATTATATACGAGATGAACAGCTTTTTGATATGTTTATCATCTTAGTACGAACCTCCCTAAAACTGACATTGAACTCTTTATTCACCACGAGCAGTAGAATAGTGCACTTTCTTAATTGGTTAGGGAAATATAGTTCTTCAAAGTTAGGGTGTCCTTTTGTAAATGCCGACCAAACGGTATAGTGGTTAGCGTGCTGGCTTCTAGACCACGAGGTTGCGGGTTCGAGTCCCGTGTTTGGCATGGGTGTTTGTAAATGTATGTGGGCTTGTCTAATGACGAAAGTTTCGGCGCATTATAGCCCTCGTGTTGCTGACGGCGCCAGATAATCTGAATACAACCAACCAACCTTTTGTAAATACCCTATATTATTCATTCTCATTCCTTCTGAATTATTACATTAAATCTTTTGATGAGTAAGTTTTCAATGTCGATTTTGTTCATGGTGGGGAAAAAAATCATGGAAACGAAAAGGAGGACGAGGTATTCATCACCACCGCTTTATCTCACACCTCACTGTTCGACATCGTAACCCTACAGGTAGACATTGATTTCGTTTGACATTATCGTTCTACTATTGTTTATCTATAACGTATTTTTTTTTTAAATCACTATGATATGACGTCTTTATAAAACTTCTGCAGTAATATCCTCTTTCAAAAACTTCTTCTCAAACATACTGCTTTTCAATATTTTACTTATTTCTCTTTGGAGATTCATGTGCCCAAGTCTTCTAATGGACGAGCTGCCCCTGATTACAAACTGAAATTTTTATAAAAACAACTGTTTTAAGTATAGTTACTTAAAAGGAATTCTCAGTTTCCCGAGAATAGGCGACATAATTGCCCAACTCTCAAGCACTCACTTTAGACTTCTAAACCCTTTTATTCTCATTCAACCCGTCAGTGAAATAAATGCATTTCCTAACAAATAGTCGTAGAATTCCCGATCTTAATGCGCCCCATGGGACAATTGCCTTGATAGGACGCACTTCCAAGCCGTAGCATTCTAGATATCTGTCTTTTCCCCCTTTTACCAAAGACCAAATAGCCACGATGCGTCTAAATGACCCCAAACGCTATTACCTACGCGCCTACTTTAATTCTTTCTTCTTCACTTCACTTCCATCGGACAGCTTTATTTCTTTTTACGGCCATTTAAGCTACCCTTCAGGGTGGACATAAACAGCCCTCGAAGTGCGAGTAGAAGGCATCCGTCAGAATTTCAACGCCCATTAAAAATCCGCCAGCGCGCCACTTGAAAAATGGCAGCGCTGGGACACGGGCCCCTGCTGTCGTCCTCTACCGATGCCAACGATAAAGGACTTATTAATATGTGAAACCAAAGTGTGCCTCGGGGTTCGATTTAAAGGACGGGCGTTCCCAAAATCGGGAACGTGACTTGGAGGACCTCGCGGGGAGGATATATCTTTCGGTGAGAAATATACTCTGTGAGATTCTTCTAATATTAAAATGGCGTCATCGTTTTGAACCAGAGAATCAGACTTTTATAAGAGCGCGATTTATCGTTCACTGGAGGTTCTCTGAAGTAGGCTATTCGAAATTTTGGATTAGGATGCACATGGAATTATAACTTTTGATAGCTTTTGGGAGATATGCCATCCCTTAACGACATGCTACTACAAGTTTAGGAAGTATCGTTCCCGGACTTTTGACATAAAATGGCGAGTTTATTATTACATAAATTCATTGAATTCGTTACTCGGAACTGAAGTTGACCACGATACAATGTTTTTATCGCTGTTGCTCGAAACTTTTATGTTATGCATTCAGAGAGGCGATCAAAGATTTCAACCCCTATCTGAATTAGTAATGATGTTTTTGGAATGTGTACTTACGAAATGCGATTTAATATATTTTTGTGAGTACTATTTCTAATATCGTTCTTTGAAATCTTTCATAAGTATAGTAAAGAGAGGATTTGTGCTGCGAAGTAAAACTATACATAATATTTATTTCCTTAGATTGTAAAAGAAGTTCAGCGTAGAATGTTTACTTTAAGCCATAAAGGAAATGTCGTATATTTAACTACTTTTATAACAAGTTAACTGAAGTAAACTTTCGAATGAATTTTTAATTGGTTAGTATGGACCGAGCACGAGGAATCTGGTTTTGTAGACGGTTTTCCAAAATAGAACATGCCAGATGCATACAACTTTAAAGTTTGTTAGACGCTGTCAGAAAGAGATAGACAATAATTGCGCCATAACATTTCCGTATATAAATGTAAATAATGTATATATTCCTTTTCAAAGTTATATTTTCTTAAATTTATTTGTTAGCAGTAGTAATACTGGTTGGCAAGGAGTTAATCAAGAAATTTCTAGATGTTTTCCAACGCATGTTGTTCACCAGTGCAGTTGTTTTCACGCGAGGATATAAAAACCCAGAGACGAAGAGTTTCAGCCAGTTGGAGCCGTTTTGGAAGAAAGACAGCGCTAATTTTCCTGAGTCTGAATTATCGCTGTATTTACACAGAAGTTTTTGTTAAAACTTGATAGCAAGTTCGCCATTGTTTAGAGAAGTTTTGTAAGCATCTACGACAAAGAAATAAACAATCAGTTTTTATTTTGTCGAAACTGAATCGATATTTCTTCTAAGAACATTCGTAATAATATGATTCTTCTAAGCACTTTCTCGAAATAAAAATATATAGTTACTTAATTGTCTTCTATCGCCAAAAATAATAATAAAAACCACAGGGTTAGTGAAAATTCGATTTCATCCAATATTAATGAAGCAGTTTTATATGTTGGGTGAATGATATAGTGTGTATCGCCCATTCAATATAGTGGTTAGCCCATCAGACTACCACGCTGGTGGATCTCGGTTCGAATCCGGGGTAAGATATGAATGTAAGACGTGGATGTCCTAAGTTAGGGGCAACAATGGTCTTCCCACTGGGTGACCATTCTCAAGTGGCCATCGCTACTGGCCTTGTAGTGGCCAAGTAACTGCATGCACTATCAAGTGACTATAAGTACTTGAGCCCGCCATTGGAAAAAAAAATTTTTAAATGATAGTATGTTGACCAAATTAATGCTATCCCTCTCTCCAATGACACAGTCTCTCGTACCATGAAAAATTAATAGCAGTGGATATTTTTCCATTGAAGTTAATGAGAGTACTGATGTATACTAGAAGACAACATACCCTTAGATCGCTGAGTAAGCTGTAGGAACCGGTTCACATATCGTTGTAGGGTATTCAGTGAGCTCAAGGTATGTTGTCTTCTTGTATAGCACCATTAACTGTTTTGAAAGTTATTATAACGTACTTGAAAAGAAATTAATTTGCAGGACATTTTCTTTGTTAACCTCAGTCTGAAAGTACGACACGTGCAGATATTTTTCATGCCATTGATACCTATCTTACTGGAAAGGGAATAAATTCATAGATACATAGATATTAGTTTGTATTTGGCGTTGTCCTGAAGCACTTTACCATCTTACGGGCCTTATTATTTGAAAGATTTTAACGTCTCATTGGGCACATAAAGAGCAATTCAAAAGAATAAAAACATAACAAAAACAAGGACAGCAAACAATCTGTAAAATAGATGTGAGTCTGTTACAGTAGGGAGGGGAGTATTTACATATCCTCAGTGTTAGTTTTTTTCACAAATTTACATATCTTCATCTTTCTTTCAAGAATAAATGCATCAGAGTACTGTGCCTTAAGTACTGACGGTGGAAAGTCTACGTCAGTATGTTACTCCGGTCTCTGTAAATATATCAAACCATTAGCTCCTTTGGTAAAGTGGACACAATGTTGTATCCACCGACAAACTCTAGCACCGGAACTCTTTCGTGCTGTTATCAAAGACGTTTTGGATGATTTTGTAAAAATGCCCAATTTCATAAAATCACGCTAAACGAATTCAAGTCTGTTCGCATCACTGTGTCATGAAATGGGTAGTATTCACAAAATCCTTCTCTTCCATGCTTAGTTTCGATGACTGCTCGGGGTAAAGTTCTTATACGTTTATTTAAGCTTATATCATACAAAGTCAAAGTGCTCTTTGAGACTCATTTGAATGCGATGATCATGTTATGGCTTCAAAGCCTTGCATAATGCATATGTTACCCGCAATGTATGAAAAGTCGGCAATCTATAGACTATGTAGACATATTATATAATGTCCAGCGTTTTAAGGCAAATTAGGAAATATGAGTATTATTATGAACTTTACCTAGGCATTGTATATAATGCCTAAGCATTCTATAGTATGACAAATGTTCTTTAGGCCAACTTTGAAAATAGGATGCTTACCATGCCTAGGTATTATATACAGTGCTTAAGTAAGGTATATAATAATTCTTATATTTCATACTTTTAACACTCTCAAATGACATTCTATAAAATGCCTAGGTAAAGTATAAAATAATTTTCAAATTTCATACTTTGCCTAAATACAATGGGCCTAAATGAGATGTATTTCATACTTTTCCGGTTTATCATTCTATAGAATACCTAGGCAATGTGTGCAATGTTTAATCGTTTCATAGTTTGACGTTCAGTTTTGGGTATTATATAAAATGTATAGGTATTCTATAGAATGTCTGCTTTGATATCCCATTATCGGTAACTTATACATATCCAATATATTTTCAAAATTAAACCACCTAAGTTTGTTCTTTCAAAACAGCACAATAACTATATTCTAATTCATCGACAAAATATGATCTTTTGTTAAAAAGCTAGCATTTTGGAAGTTATGTATTGAGAACAACCAATTTGAAGTTTTTGGAACACTGCACGATTTTCTCTCTGAAACGGATGTTGTTCACGTATCTCAAGAATTTGAGAATAAGATCATTCAAAATGCGAATGGAGTGAAAGCGGCTTTCAAAAATATTGTCCCAAACGAAGAACAGAAACAATGAACCGCTGGATTGTGTACCCTTTCATAGAAAAGTATTTCTAGTGTGCATCTTTTCCTGACCGTGACTTGAGCAACATCAGCACGTTCTGGGCTGACTTGAAGTAAGATATTCCTAGACTCGTCAACAAGGCATTCACTATTTTGCTGCTTTCCACAAGGACCGAATTAGTGAAAAGTTTCTCGGAAGAATTTCTCGTCCAATTCTTAATAAAAAAAAATAGGTACCGAAACAGAATTTTAAGATGTAAAGTTGGACTTGAGACTGTATTTGTCATCTTCCGATCAGGAATTTAAATTACTGAGTGCAATCATATAACGTCAAAATTTCCATCAATTTTACTTATGTATGTTCTTTTATTTCATTAAATGTGTATCATTATGAATAAACACAATTTTTGAATAACTGGTAATAATAAATTAAAAATATGTATTGTTTGACTAGAGAATAGCAAGTAAAAAATCCAATCATCCAATATTTGTGATGCCCACCTGCATTCCATCAAAGGCTCGATTATAGATGAAAACATCAAACACGTTACGAATTAAATTCCCCTTTCCCTATTTATAAACAAGAATATCATTATTAAAAAATTCGCCATAGGAGTAACACTAACATTTAAATTCACATCGGATAATGTAATTTCAACCTCATCGGATAATGTGATTCAACCCCCCCCCCCCCCCTTGGATATAATTTCATCCCCAATTTTATTTTTTGTTTAAGTAGTTCTAATTCATGTTCGCACAATTCAGTTTAATTTACTTTTTAAAACCTTATGCTCTCTCTCTCTCTCCCAATTCAGTTTCAACGATTATTCAATTTTTTGTTCTAATCTTTATTCGTTCAATTTGTGACATGCTAAATCTATATTTATTATGTATTTTCAATACTAAATCAAGTTAAAAATTCTCTGCATTCTAACCACCTAACCTCACGCATTTTTATCCAAGATTATTAATAACATTGTCGAAACCCGCAATAATCGCCACAGCAGAATGGACATCTCCCAGTCTGGAAGAGTTCCGAATTCAATTCTTCTTTTCCTATCTGGAAGCAAGAAATCCTGGGAAAACTTTTAGAGAAAGATACGCCCTACGAACGACGCTTAACGGATAAGATAACATCGGATACCCGACGTAATCCCAAGAGATTGAAACGCCAGTGCAATGGGATTCTCTGTATCGGTAGTTCAGGATATCAGCATTACAGTTTCGTTTATCCTTTGGTTGACAGTGGACAGCGAAACCTCTTGGCGTAATCTGGACTGATATTTTGCTTCAGAAGTTTCAGCTTGAACGCTTATGTTGTTTTCTTCCAGTGGAAGCCTTCCTTTTTCCGTTAAGACTTGGATTTTTACCCCTTCTTGAAAAAGAAGAATGAATGCTTTTTACGTTTGGAACTTTTGTTTTACGGAATGGATTTTGTTTCTGTAATGTTTTTTTTGTGTGGGTGTGTGGGTGTTTGAAAGGAATAGATGCATTTGGTGTTAGAAATTGGTTGCTTTGTTTTAAAATGAATAAAAGTTTAAAGTTAATGTTTCTGCATGTTATATTTCGGCATTCACTGTCACAAAATTCAATTTTGTGCTCCCGATATATGTATCAGATATTCTCTGTTTTGTGCACTGGAGTGGCAAAAAGCTAAAAGTTAGTCCAAATACATTTAAAAGATTACAGAAGAGGCATTATTACTTAAAAACTATTTTCTTCATCATGAATTGACTTTAAGCTTTTCCTCTATTCTGGAGAACAGTCAAACGGCGATGCATTTGCTGTTCCACATTTTTCTCTGCTACAAGAGCGACTGTTAAATGTGAAGGATTTAACAAAGGATTCAAATGTACTTGGACATTGAACAAAATCGCTTTAACTAAAAAAAATTATAACTTTTATAATGTAAGTACAATGATATGAATTCGAGATTTTATTTAAAATAAGAAGGATTAAGAAAGAAGAATAAATAAATCAAAATTTAGAATATGGCAACATCAAAAATCAAGATAAAAAGTTAAATTGTTGCTTCTGACAGAACAAAGTAACGCCATTAGTTACTTTCTTTTGCTTTTAAAATGTTAGCAAACCTGTCGTCGATTATAACCGATATCTGAGGTTGTTTTTTTTGGTTTTTTTTCTTTGTTTTTTTACGAATCACAAATTACATCAAAAGTTCTCAAGGCAATTTCTTTCATTTTATTTTTCTTGAATATATCTTACCTTCCGTTTCACTACGATCACGGGTTTTCTTTATATAAAGTTAAACTTCTTTACCAGAAAATGAATTACTTAATTACGCGCATGACATTGAAATTTAATTCAAAATTGTTTACTTTATAATATTTAAATATTATTGATGTCCTTGAAAACAATTTGTTTTGTTAATTTAACATGAAAATTGTTACTAACATTTAAAAGGTATCGCTTGAAATGTCAATGCAGCTGCAATATTTTATCAAAGAGTTCCGATACCTTTGACATTTTATTTTTTATTTTTGCAATTACATTATAAAAAAAAATTTCCCTTCCTGAGCTCACAAGATAAACACTCTACAGAAATTAAAGTTATCAAATTACTGACCCATTTTTAAAAAAATTGAAAAATTTCTAAATCTTTAGCAATTTAAAAATACTTACTTTAACTTTTAAATTTTTTTAAACAAAAAATTTACATATTGTTTTGTAAGATCTATAAACAAATATATGGATTCCATTTAGAATTCAGAGGAATCATTTTAAAAAAATAAATATTTATAGCAATTTTGACCAAGGCCAGACTGGATTGAACCAGGCGGTGACAATTTTCAAAAGTGTATAGGTGCGATGGAAACAAGTTGTTAGTTCCATTTTCTCCCACTAAACAAGAGTGACGCTGCAATCCAACCAGATTTGAAACTGCAATAGTGTGATATTAACACACTTGCCGTAAATCAATCGGTCTGAAATTTGGCAGATAGATTTGATGTCGATGACAATGCATTCTATCAAATTTTGCGGGCATTCTATCAATTTTCACTGCCTCTAAAAGGTCGCTTTTACTTACTCTTGTACCTTCAGATACTAAAAAAACCAACTTGCCGTCATCCAATCGTCCTGAAAATTTTAAAAGTAGATTCGTTGTTGGTAAAGTTACATTATATGATGTTTTGGGAGGTGTCACTGTCACTAACAGGTCGCTTTTACACACGCTTCAATCTTCAGTATACTAAAAAACCAACTTGCAGTCATCCAATTGTGCTGAAATATGGCAGATAGATTCGAAGTCGAAAAAGTTGCATTCTTTCAAGTTTTGGGAGTATCACTGTCACTAAAAGATTACTTTTACTCACGCTTATATCTTCAGTATACTGAAAAAACAACTTGCAGTCATCCAATCAAGATAAAATTTAAAAGACGGATTCGTTGTCGATATTGTTGCACTATATAATGTTTTTTTTTGGGGGGGGGGGGGGTCACTATCACTAAAAGGTCGCTTTTACGCATGGTTCTATCTTCAGAATACTATAAAAACAACTTGCCGTCATGCAATCTGCCTGAAATTTCACAGATAAATTAGTCGTCGATACGGTTGCATTACGTACAGTTTTGGAGTTGTCTCTGTCACTAAAAGGTTGCTTTTACAAACGCTTCTATCTTCAGTATATTAAAAAACCAACTTGCAGTCATCCAATTGGGCTGAAATATGGCAGAGAGATTCGATGTCGATAAGGTTGCATTCTACACTATCTGGCCAAAAGTATCCGGACACCCAGTGGTATGGACTTAGAGCGTCCTGAGGTACATATTAATATGATGTTGGTCCCCCTTTTGCATCGATGATAGCCTGCACACGTTTGGGAAGACTTTCCACCAATTTTTGATAGGTGACCATAGGAATTGCTTTCCAGGCGTCCATCACAGCTGAAGTGAGTGCTTGCAGTGAAGATGGTCGATTTGGCTGGGTACGTAATCTGAGCTCTAATTCGTCCCAAAAGTGTTCTATGGGATTTAGATCGGGGCTCTGAGAAGACCAGTCCAGTTTTTGAACACCCATTTCGTCAAACCAAGTCTGTGCAAGCCTCGATGTGTGAATGGAGCAGTTATCCTGCTGGAAGAGAAATGGGCCTTCCCTGAAATATTGCCATAGAATTGGGAGTGCAGCATTGTCCAGAATGTCCACATACATCTCAGAGTTCATGTTTCCAACTACAGGAAGTAACGGACCCAGGCCAAACCACGAGAAAAAAAACCACACCATTATGCTTCCACCACCAAACTTAACAGTCGGCACAATGCAGTCACTATAGAAACGTTCGCCGGGCATCCGCCAAACCCAGACGCGTCCATCCGACTGCCAGACTGTAAAGCGAGATTCATCACTCCAAAGAACAGTTTTCCACATGTCCACAGTCCAATGACGGTGAGCTCTACACCATTGCAATCGATGCGCGGCTGCACGACCATGGAATCCCAAGTCTTTTAACTCTCGACGGACAGTCCTGCTGCTAACACTAACGCCTGATGAACTTTGGAACTCCTGAGAAATTTCCACCAACGAGGACTTGCGATTTTGTTTCACTACCCTTTTCAGAGTTCTGCGGCTGCGTTCACCAAGTGTTTTCGGCCTACCGGTTCGTTTTTCTGCCGTTTCACAGCCTCGAAGTTTCCACTTCACAATTACATCAACTCACAGTGGATTTAGGCTTCTGTAGAATGTCCGCAATCTCATGAACTGATTTCCCACAAAGGTGGCATCCCACTATTCTGCACGATCAAACTCACTAAGCTCCTTTGACTTACTCATTGCCTCACAAACGCATAAATACAATCTGACAAACCACTACCAACACTTTAATAGCTTTCAATTACGTATCAAATTGCGTCACTCGCCAGAACCACTTTTTTAAGGGGTGTCCGGATACTTTTGGCCAGATAGTGTACCAAGTTTTGAGGGTGGGGGTGTCACTGTCACCAAAAGGTCGTTTTTACAAACGCTTCTATCTTCAGTGTATTAAAAAACCAACTAGCAGTCATCCATTCGCCATTCGCGCTGAAATTTAACAGGGATATTCGCTGTCGATAATGTTGCACTATATCATGTTTTTTTTTTTTTTTTTTTTTTGAGCAGGGGAGGGGGGGGGGGTCACTGTCACTAAAAGGTCACTTTTACACACGCTTCTATCTTCAGAATACTATTAAAACAACTTGCCGTCATGCAATCTGAATGAAATTTCACAGATAGATTAGCTGTCGATGCGGTTGCATTACGTACAGTTTTGGGGTTGTCACTGTCACTAAAAGGTTGCTTTTACACACTCTTCTATCTTCAGATACTAAAAAACTCAACTTGCCGACATCCAATCGCGGTGAAATTTAAAAGGTAGATTCGTTGTGGTGACTAAAAGGTCGCTTTTTCTTGCTTCAATTGGCGCTTGGGATTACTAATAATGTTACATCCCTCATCAAATTGAATTGAAATTCGATAGATAGATTCATTGTCGATACGATTGCATTGCATCAAGTTTTGGGGGATGTCACTTTCACTAATATGCACTTTTTACACGCGTTTGTATTGCCTTACTTCAGACTTATCAGCTTTAACTCATATTCTATTATCCAGATACCAAACTCAATTCAAACATATTTCATTTTCGCGATATTTATTGACTGAAATCTGTCCTATTAAGGTTTACGAGGCAAAATCTTCGGAGAACTTATAAACCCACTTTCCGTCATCCAATGAAGTCTGAATCTTGGCAACTAGATTTGTTGGTAAATTCCTAGTTTACGTGTACAGGTTGGTGTGATTTTAGAAAGTTGACGACAAGGCCAAAACGTTGCGACGGTACACCGTAAGCTGAAAACTAATTTCAAAATGACCATAAAAAAAAAAAAAATCTGCTCTCCTCCAACGCCTTTCAATTAGGGTTACCATGAATCGCAGTGCTCATTCGCAGTAAAAAAAAATGGGTTGCCAAATGAAGATCATTATCGTCTACAAGATGGTGCCAAATTAACTTGGCACCATCATGTCAACTAGGAATAGACCGATTCGTTGTGGACAAGAATGTACTCAATCAAGTTTTTGGGACTAAAACGAAGTTAGTAAATAGTTTGGAATAGATCTCCCGTTCTTAGTTTTCAAACACTATGGAAACTTGATCTGAGCTCAAGAAGTTGCAATTGCGCATAAAAGTTGCAATGCATGTAAGAGATTTACATTAAAAACTTTGTTCTTATGGGTTATATTATTAATTAATAAAATGTCGTTTTAAGCAAGTTTGCCGTCTCTAATAGGATTTTCTGGAAATCAAGAATTCGTCTTTCTCAGAAGTTAACATTCATAACATTTTTAGCGGATATTAAACCTAAATTAGAATTTATTTTTAAACAAAATATCCTTACTTATCTATACTACTATACTTATCTTTTAATATTATATTAACTTTTAATTCTACATATGCATTGGCATATACTACAATGCAATTCAAAGAGAAAATGATGTTTGAGTAATACTGCATTTACTAGAAGTAGGATTGTAAAAACTATTACGGGAACACGAAAATAGTTAAATGGCTACCAAATTGAAATATTAAGTAAACACTATTTTTATTTTAACTGAATGAATTACAAAAACTTTAAACATGTATTAAAATTAGAAAATTTCAGTTTCAGCACAGTTCTTTAATATGGTAATCAATTTCAAAAACATGAAACCCTATTTATGTTACAATATAAAATTTCTGATTATTTAGGAATTAATGAAGGATGACATCAATTCTATTTGCAAAAAATAATAGAAATTAAAAAAATTAAATCAAAAAGTGAGATGGAAAATGTTTAGTACGCCATCCACGGCCACTGAGCTAAAGAAAACACTGGAGTGATGACCTTGGCTTCTTTCACAAGCGAGCTTGCGCACCACGCTCATTAATACAGTATGCCCTTACAGACTAGCACGTGCTAGAATGTTAGGGCAAAACATTGCGATTCGTCTATTCAAATTATTCGTGGCGGGCTTTGTTGCAAACCAAATACTCTTGAGTATTTTCTGCATAATAGTGACGTATTTCTTTTAACGTTCTATTTTATCTTATTTTATTTATTAACAGCGATAATACAGCTTAGAAAAAGCTTGTTTACATTTATATAAATCGGTAAATGCCAAGGTTTGAGTGTTTCCTTATAGTGATCATCAAAACAAAAGTGGATATTTTGAGAAATGTCTCGTACGTTAATATAAATAATTTTGCGGCTTGAAATCTTCAATTAGTCGGTGAGCTTTTTACTTTGCCCTGAAAGGATTTAAGATTTGTTTATTTACTTTGTGTTCAATTTCGCGCGATTCGAAGTGTATCCAACGAAGCTTCTGTGAAAGCCATAGTAAGTACAACTGCATTTTTCATACTTTTGTTATTGAAGAAGTATAAATTTATCTTTTAATATATTAAGAGATTGTATATTTTATAAGCTACTGAAAATGAAATTGTAATTCCAATTATGATATGCTCAAATAGAAACTGAATATTGCTTTTGACACAAATTGTATTAAAATATTTAGAATATTGCTTCTGACACAAATTGTATTAAAATATTTAGAATATTGCTTCTGACACAAATTGTATTAAAATATTTAGTAAAATAAATTGCAATATCGATATCGAATGTCTGCTATAATTTGGTTATGATCCGATTACCATACGATATAGCAATTTTTGCCGTATTCTGAACTTTGTTAAAAAGTATATAATAAATTTTAATAGTAATGTAATCATTTAATAATTTTAAATTTGGAATCTAAATGCATATATTCAAAATGAACAAGATGACATATAAATGGTTTCTAAGACATTCATCATTCATAAGGATACTCATTACTCAAAAAGTTCTGAAAAAAGAATATGTGAAAGTTCTGTACAAAAATCTTGCAGGTGCAAAATTAACAAAACTTTTTATTTATTGTCTGTCCTTTAAACTCATTAGTTTAAAGGTCTATTATATTGTTTTGTATGGAATACTTGAAAATAAATGGAAGGAAAACAAATTGACTATTAATTTCATCAATTGTTATTTTATGATTCAATAATTTATTTTAATGTTTTGACAACCAACATTGTTTTCAATTCTGTAATATAGTAGAAAAATGTATTACAATTTTTTTCTAATTTTAAAATTAAAGTCATTGTTAGCTTAAAAAAAAAAAAAAAAAAAAAAAAAAAAAAAAAAAAAAAAAAAAACGTCCTAAAAAGGATTGAAAACTCTTGGATAACCTTAACACTTTAGAGGCATGGGTTGATTGGATTTAAATGTATTTGGTGCACACGAACATTTGGATATAAGATTTCAAAAAATAAAATAGATCCATGTTGCACAGAAATTTTATTGTGTATCTAGCTATTGCACTGTTTTGGTGTGGTTCTAAAAAAGCCTCAAAATGCAGTACTGTGCTTTAAAAAGGTGGGATATTTTTAATCCCGCCGTGCCTCAAAGAGCTAAAATATGCATTTGAATTAAATTAACATACTTGGCCCGATTTCCCGAACATCCATAGAAGAATTTCTATCTTGTAAACATGGCAAATAAGTTAGATCCCTTAACCTAAATCTCTATTTTGCTTGATTTGGCACATTTCCTTCCTCATATAAACAGCATAATTTCCAATAAAAATAACACCTTTATATCCTGACTTTTGAAGCAAAAATTCTACTCCAATAAAAAATAATTTGTTTCTGTATAAAAGTTGCTGATTGCAAGTGAAGAGCCAAAACTTCACCCATTATTATCAATGCATGAAGCTATGGGGAGGAACTACTTTTCTCCTTCGTATTCGCACACTCGCTAAAGGGTGCGATTCGGTTTCGGCTCGCTCAGTCAGCACTCCAGTTTCGTATTCTTTAGCTCAGTGTCCACGGCTGTCAACTCTGAGATCGCAAGAATTGCTAACAGCGACTTTTTTATTTAATTTTTATAATTCATAATATTTTTTAAAAATACAACATACAATTCCATAATCTGTTTACATAAAGAATAACAAAAATAAAATTCAAAAATAGGCCTTATAGTAAATGAACAACTTAATTCTAAAAATAGATATCAAAGACTCACATGTGATGCTTAATAATCAACAAAAAGCAAACATTTCTAAACTTAATGATAGTGTGGTTGACAGGAAGAGTGACTCCTGACATCATATTTACATGAAATATGAATAATTAATAATCACGTGTGAACTGTGCATAAATTTTATTTCATTCGTTAATATTATCGTTTGGAAATATTCCTCGTGTTCTTTTTACGTTTTAAAAATAAATTAATTTTGTCCTCTATTAGTAACGTAATGGTTTTCGTAACTGACCAAGCAAAAACTCAGGTGTTACTGGTTGGAATGCAGCGCCACTATTCCACTGCGGCTATTTCCACTGTTTACTATTAGTTGTCACGGCCTGGAGACTGCCATGGCGCTCGTTACAATCCAGTGTGGCCTTGTTTTGACACAAAAATGCATTAAAAAAATTGAATTTTCACTTTAGAACTAATTATAAAACAATTGGTGACAAAAATAGAAAATCTGAATTCATACATCTGTTTAGTGTATATTTATATATTACTGAAGAAGAAAAAAATAAGTTTAAGAATAACAATTACAAAGCCTTAGCATTTTTAATGCTATTAAAATTGTAAAACTGTGAAAAAAGATAAGAGCATTTGAAGTTTTATTATAATAGCACAACAATACACGAAATAACAATTGAAACATTCATATCTGCAAGAGTAATGGAAATTTTTTAAAGACATTTGTTTGTGAATTGTAAAGAAATGTTTGAATACTATTTTTAAATTATAAAGCAAAATTCGACTTTCCTTCTGATTTTTGTATATCGGAAATCCTTAACATACCTTAATTTAATTTATTTAAGCGCGTTTTAGTGGGGTTAGATTCATAGCAAAATGCGTAAATTTTAGAGGGTATTATTGTGAATCAATTGCTGTGCTAACTTGTTGATGTTACATTTGCCATGTGCAACAGATTGGCTGGTTGGTTGTTTTTCAAATTTATTAGACGCAAGGGCAACACAAGGACCAAACTGCGCCACAATGTGCAACAGGATTTTTTCATTGGTGGTGATGAGGTGAGGATTGGTAGAGGTGACATTTTCAACATTTAATATGATTGATACCAATAATCTCAAAATTTCGGGCACAATTTTTAAGCTCCACTTGTCGAGTGGATACATTAATCAATATTTCAAAATACAGAAAAACTACATAGAGATGAAAAAGCCGAGAACGAAGCAAGACAACAAAGCAAATTACAGTTTGAAAATGTTCAATGTGTATATATATTAGTCATTAGATAATTTTGTCTATCATATTTAACAATAATTTATCCTGAATCCAATAGTTGTAGACAACTCTAATTTATTGTCGTTAATTCACACGTAGCCAACCATTGTGTCGCCTTTATGTTATTTAGACTTTTTACCTCTTTGTAACATATACAAATTAATCAAAGTTAAGTCATCCCATGGTATAGTAATGCAACTTAAGAGCAACAAAATTTACCTAAGCTCTTCAACAGCCACCGTCCCCTTCGTAATAAAAGTCTGGATCCGCCCTTGCTAAATATATCATAAAATATGTTGTTACTATAGCTGTGCAAGGGTGTGTTCGGGTCAGACAGAAATTGCATATGCTCCCTTTGAATCCATTAAAGGTTTGCCATTTGATAATAAAGTTTTTAAAAAATTTCACCAACAATGAGATCAATTTTTCGAAAAAATATTTTATTTGGTTTATGGAGTGGAGGAGAGATCTTTCAATCCCGGTAAACGTGTCATACATTTACATAAAAAAGCATTCTACTTAATTATTTGGAATCGAATGGTATGATTGATATGTATCCACTCGCCTCATTTAAATGAAGCGTTTAATTATTGAGAAAAAAAACAAGCGCCATTGAAAATATTAATTAACTTTATTTAAAAGATTATTTCCATCAAAATTACTGGTGGTAATATATTTAAAAAAAACCTATTTAAAACTTCTAATTTTTTAACAATTTTTGAACTTTTAACACATCCTATATATTACAAGCAGAGCCGGCCACGCGTTGCTGTGGCTAAGGTTTTTATTATATTACATAGTAGTAAAATATTCAAGGGAAACGGTAGGAGAACACCAGTTATGGAAACCACCATGCTTTTTAAACAGATGCCATTTGTAAAAAAACATGGTGACCTCCATGATTGATTTTCTACTACCGTTGATATTGAGCAAAAGTCAATACAAAAGAAATAAATTTAAATTTTTTTTATTTTTTGTATTCAAGTTTGTAACAAATGAATACATTACAAAGTTGTTAGTAAATAACACGTGACACTTAAACTTATAAATGAGGTAGGTAGGGCAAATAGTTTTAAATCTTTAACATTAATGTTTATTATTTTGAATTATAAATACTTTTTATTTCAATTTAATTTAGCACTAATCGGTGCACAATATTTTTGGTTAACCTGTCTTTAGCTAACACAAATAGATTCGACGGTTTTCCTACACGTGAGCATGCAACATATAGTTGCTCATTACTTACATGTATATATTTTAATTAAAATTTTTTGAAAAATGAAGCACTAATAATTAAAAAGCAAGAAGAATTAAACTGTATTACTTTTACTATAATATGAATTGAATTTATACTTCAGTCTAAATAACACGTGGCCGGCTATGCTATTGCTCGATGAAAGGTTCATTGCTGGGTAAGCGTAAGGTCGCTTCACAGAATAAAAACTAATTGTAAGGAAAGCCTTAATATTAGAAATTCCTCTCTTGTCGAGAAACAATAAAAAAAAAGCCCCGTTAATAATTATAACACAACACTCCTTTAAGAATGTTTTAACACGTGATGTTTGTAAAAAGCAAAATTAGAAGGTCAAAACTACTTATGTTGAAACTTTCAGAGCTATTAGAAGTCACTTTTTGTGAAAATATTAATTAAAAATTCATTAAAAAAACAATTAAAATTATCACGTTCTTTTTACCAAAAATCCAATCAGAAGGCCAAAACTATTTGTGTTGAAAATTTCAGAATTGTAGCCCAATTAGAAATCGTTTTGTAAAATATTTGTTAATTAATTAATTAATTAAAAAACAAATAACATTTAAAAATTCTGTTTTACAAAAGTCCAATTAGAAGGCCAAAACTACTTATGTTCAAAATGTCAGAGCTGTTGCCCTATTAGAAATTGTTTTGCAAAATATTTATTAATTAAAAAATTAATCAAAAGAGAACTAAATAAAAATTTGAACGTTCTTTTTGTCAAAAGTCCAATTAGAAGGCCAAAACTATTTGTGTTGAAAATTTTAGAGCTGTAGCCTTATTAGAAATCATTTTGTAAAATATTTATTAATTAAAATAGTCAATTAAAAAAGAACTAAAAAAAAAAAAAATTAAATTTTGTTTTTCAAAAATCTAATTAGAAGGCTAAAACTACTTATGTTGAAAATTTCAGAGCTGTAGCCCTAATATAAATCGTTTTGTAAATTATTTATTAATTAATTAAAAAAAAAACTAAATAAAAATTTAAAATTCTGTTTTTCAAAAGACCAATTAAAAGGCCCAAACTACTTATGTTGAAAGTTTCAGAACTGTAGTCCTATTAGAAGTCGTTTTGTAAAAAAAAATTTGTTAATTAAGAAAATTAATTAAAAAATAACTAATTAAAATTTTAACTTTCTGTTTTTCAAAAGTCTAAATAGATGGCTAAAACTACTTACGTTTAAAATTTCAGAGCTGTATCTCTATTTGAAGTCACTTTGTAAAAAGTAAATTAATTAAAAAAATTAATAAAAAAAGAAGTAATTAAAATTTTAACATTCTGTTTAACGTACATAAAACTCGAAAGCCAAAACTTCTTATGTTTAAAATTGTTTTGGGTAGTAGCTTATGTGAAACGTTGGTACTTTCAACACAGCGCCATCTGTTAGAATCGTTTGGAGCTAACAGATAATAATAAACAAATAATTTGCAATAAAATAATATTGCGGCTATAAATTGACACGTAAGCTATCCTATTTCTTAAGTTAGACCAAACTGCACATGGTGTGCAAATTTGATTAAAATCGGTTGAATAGATTATGAGTGCATTGGGAACAAACAACGTGACACGTAATTTATATATATTAAGATTAAAAGTTTTTGAACAATGAAGCACTAATAATTAAAAAGCAAGAAGAATTCCAAAGTATTACTTTTACTATAATATGAATTCAATTTATACTTCAGTCTAAATAACACGTGGCCGGCTATGCTATTGTTCGATGAAAGGTTCATTGCTGCGTAAGCGTAAGGTCGCTTCACACACTAAAAACTAATTGTAAGGAAAGCCTTAAAATTAGAAGCTCCTCCCTTGTCGAAAAACAATTAAAAAAAAAGCCCCGTTAATAATTATAACACAACACTTCTTTAAGAATATTTTAACACTTGATGTTTGTAAAAAGCAAAATTAGAAGGTCAAAACTACTTATGTTGAAACTTTCAGAGCTCTAGGCCTATTAGAAGTCACTTTTTGTGAAAATATTAATTAAAAATTCATTAAAAAAAACAATTAAAATTATAACGTTCTTTTTGTCAAAAGTCTAATCAGAAGGCCAAAACTATTTGTGTTGAAAATTTCAGAAATGTAGCCCAATTAGAAATCGTGTTGTAAAATATTTGTTAATTAATTAATTAATTAATTAATTAATTAATTAATTAATTAATTAAAAACAAATAAAATTTAAAAATTCTGTTTTTCAAAAGTCCAATTAGAAGGCCATAACTACTTATGTTCAAAATGTCAGAGCTGTAGCCCTATTAGAATTTGTTTTGTAAAATATTTATTAATTAAAAAATTAATCAAAAGAGAACTAAATAAAAATTTGAACTTTCTTTTTGTCAAAAGCCCAATTAGAAGGTCAAAACTATTTGTGTTGAAAATTTTAGAGCTGTAGCCTTATTAGAAATCATTTTGTAAAGTATTTATTAATTAATTCAAAAAATTAATTAAAAAAGAACTAAAAAAAATTTAAAATTCTGTTTTTCAAAAATCCAATTAGAAGGCTAAAACTACTTATGTTGAAAATTTCAGAGCTGTAGCCCTATTATAAATCATTTTGTAAAATATTTATTAATTAATTAAAAAAATTAATTAAAAAAAGAACTAAATAAAAATTTAAAATCTGTTTTTCAAAAGACCAATTAGAAGGCCCAAACTACTTATGTTGAAAATTTCAGAACTGTAGTCCTATTAGAAGTCGTTTTGTAAAAAAAAAAATTGTTAATTAGGAAAATTAATAAAAAAATAACTAATTAAAATTTCAACATTCTAAATAGATGGCTAAAACTACGTATGTTTAAAATTTCAGAGCTGTTTCTTTATTTGTCTTATGTTGAAAATGGCAGGGCTCTATTCCAATTTTAAGTAGGTTTCTATTGATCCACAGGGGGAGCCACAGACAGAATTGAAATAAAGAACTAAACCCTTTCACAAAAATACATTTTTCAGTACTGCGGTAATAAATCACATGCCATTAAATTGCTCACTACCTCGGTGCAGCGTGTATTAATATTGAAATAAAGAACTAAACCCTTTCACAAAAATAAATTTTTCAGTACTGCGGTAATAAATCAGTTGCGGTAGTAAATCACATGCCATTAAATTGCAACTTATGTGAAACGTTGGTACTTTCAACTCAGCGCCATCTGTTAGAATCATTTGGAGCTAACAGATAATTGTGACTGTCAAAGAATAAACAAATAATTTGCAATAAAATAATATTGCGGCTATAAAAATTGAGATGTAAGCTATCCTATCTCTTAAGTTAGATCAAACTGAACACGGTGTGCAAATTTGATTAAAATCGGTTCAGTATTTTAGGAGTGCATAGGGAACAAACAACGGGACACGTAATTTATACGTATATTAAGATTTTAGGAGGGATGTTTCTTGTGACCATTCTTTATCCTCCCTTTATCTAAAATTAAAATTGGTTAACGATCTACCATTTTACAGACTAAGAGCTTCACTTCTGAAGTACAATTGCCAAATGCACTGTTCTACTTCTCAACTAATTCAGTAGACTCGGCATCTAATATTATGCTTTTAGATGCATTTTATCAACAAAAGAACAGAACTCCACAAAACAAGCATCTGTTCACTTCAAATTCTCATTTTATTCTCCCTCTTAGCTCAAGGTTACACTTCAGAAATGAACATATGTTTCCATTAGGTGCTGCTCTCTGGTGTTACATATTAAAGCTGACATTACATATAATATAATACTCAACATTCTCCCCACCTATGAATAGTTTTACTAACATTCATGAATCAAACAATACAATAAATTTACTACGATTTAAAATAATTAAAATATCAAATGATATCAAATATACTTAAACACTATATTATTCAAATAAATGAAACTAATACACTACTTAGTACAGTAAAACAAAAAACATAATATAATTAAGTATTTACTGGCAAAATACTAATTTTTGAAATTGCACGTTTAAAATTCCCATGTTGTGTTTTCACTAACACAACTCTTACTTTCTTATCTTTACCTGGAAAAACCTGAAGGATTTTTCCTAATACCCACTTGCAAACAGGCAAATTGTCCTCCTTTATTAGCACAATTGAACCAATAGACACATTATCTTTATTAAACATCCACTTTGACCTTTGATGCAAATTACTTAAATAATCAATATGCCATTTTTGCCAAATTAGTTGAACCATTTTTGTTATTTTTCTCCATGCGGTTAATCTATTATCAGGTATTTCAATTAATGATTGTTCAGGAACAGAATTAAGTGGTCTTCCAATAAGGAAATGACCAGCTGTCAGAACCTCAAATTCACAATCATCACTAGGTACAGAAGATATTGGTCGGCTATTTAACACTGCTTCGATTTGATTTATCACAGTTAACAATTCTTCATAAGTGAGTTTTACATTACCTACTACTCTTTTTAAATGATGCTTAAATGACTTAACAGCTGCTTCTACTAGCCCAGCAAAGTTTGGCCCTTTTGGTGGCAGAAACTTCCACACAATTTTCTTATCTGCCAAATAATTTGCCAAATTTTCATCTGGTTGACTTACAAAGTTGAACAATTTCTTCAACTCATTATTGGCTCCAACGTTATTTGTGGCATTATCACTATATAACTTAGCGCTTTTTCCTCTTCTAGCGAAAAACCGTTTAAGAGTTGCTATTAGGGCAGCTGA
Source organism: Linyphia triangularis (assembly GCA_963978545.1). Lineage (NCBI taxonomy): Eukaryota > Metazoa > Arthropoda > Arachnida > Araneae > Linyphiidae > Linyphia > Linyphia triangularis. The sequence goes on from OZ021730.1 coordinate 38,399,484, forward strand.
AGTTAAGTCACTTACTAATTCTAAATGCACTGCTTTTGTTACAAAACAAATAAAAATACAAACATACATCTTATGACAAATACCCTTTCTTTGATTTTTATATTTTATAAAAAATGGACCGCACAAGTCTAGCCCTGCAATATTGAACGGATAATTTTGTTGTACTCTATCAAGGGGTAAATTACCCATTATTGTTCACAAATTACAGGCTTAGCTTTTGCACATACTACACATTCTTGCACTATTTTTCTACAAAGGCTTCTGCCTTTAACAGGCCAGAATCTCTGACGAACAAAACACAATAATGCTTGTGGACCAATATGAAGATTTTTCTCATGAATATATTTAATTATTAACTTAGTAAGTAGGTGAGAAGATGGCAAAATTATTGGATGCTTTTTATTATAATTCAATGCTGAATTACCAAGTCTGCCACCAACTCTTAAAATACCTTTGTTATCTATAAATGGATTTAAAGATTTAATTTTACTTTTACTTAAAATTGGTATTTGTTTCTTTAAATTAGAAATTTCATTATGATACTCTATTGCTTGCATATTTTTAAGAATACAGTCTTCACCTATAGTGCGCTCTTCCAATGTCAATGGTTCCACTCTTTTATCCATTGGGTGCCTACAGTTAAATGAAAACCTGTAAACAAAACTACATATACGAATTAATTTTTGATAATCATTTGTTATCGAAAGAAGATCATCAACAAATAATTTTTGAGTTGTTATAGATAAAACTGTGTGTTTATCATTTCTGTCATCCCTTTTTTTAAACTCACAACAATATTCTTTTGGAAGTGAAGAAGAATGCAACACCTCACTGTCGTATAAAACTTCTGTTTCATAGAGAAATGCTGGTCCATGAAACCACATGTTATTCTCCATGAGTTGCTTGGCATCCACACCTCGTGATAGAATATCAGCAGCATTCAACTCTGAAGACACATGCCTCCAATCTTTCACATTTGTAAGGTTTTGAATTTTACTTACTCTGTTACCCACAAATGTTTTCATATGCAAAGATTCTTGATTTATCCACGCAAGCACAATTGTAGAGTCACTCCACAAATATATTTTATCAACACAACACTGAAGAGAAGATTTAACACGATTCACTAGCTGTGCAAGCAATACTGCTGCACACAGCTCTAAACGTGGGATCGTTTGACGTTTGACTGGAGCCACTCGTGACTTACTTGCAACTAATTTTACTTTAACATCACTTGTTGTTTTCGATCGACAATAAACAACACAACCAAAAGCACTTTCTGACGCATCAGCAAACCCATGTATCTCCACTGTGGTAGCTCTTTCCACGACGATGCAGCGGTCCACCTGGATGTTGTTGATGGCCGGAAGAGCGTCGAGGAAACTTTGCCACTGCCTTGCCTCTTTTTCTGGTAGATGGTCACTCCATGATATTTTTAGTATCCAGAGTCTTTGAAGAAACACCTTTGCTTTGGTAATAATAGGTCCACACAGACCTAGAGGGTCGAAGAGTCGAGCAATCACATATAACACAGTTCTCTTTGTGAAAATGGTCTCTTTTTTCAGACTTACTTGGAAGGCCAGCTTATCTTTCTTGGGCATCCAGAAGACACCAAGAGTTTTAGTAACTCCCGAGTCATCAAATGTGTACTCTCCAGTGTTATTATTTTCTAGTTGAAAATTAGCACACCACTTGTGTAAGTGCATGCCACAATTGCGTAGAATCTCAGTTAGTTGGTGCCTGATTTCTTTTGCACTGTTTATATCATCAGATCCCCCCAAAACATCATCCATGTAAAAATTATTTAATAGCACGGGCTCTGCGAGAGGATATTGTTTCCCCTCATCTTTTGATAGTTGATGCAACGTTTTTTGTGCTAAATACGGTGCTGACACTGTTCCGTAACTAACTGTGGTGAGTTCAAAGGTTTTTATATCACCCTTAAGTTCATCCTTCCAAAGGATTCTTAGAAGTTGTGTTTGCTCAGGATGTATTTTTATAGCCCTATACATCTTTTCTATATCCCCCGTAAATGCGTACACGTATTGTCTAAATCTGGTCATTATGGTGAACAAGTCCTCTTGTATCATTCCACCATTATATTGCAAAGAGTTTAGTGAAGTTCCATTGCTTGTTTGTTGTGACGCATCCCAACAAACACGAAGTGGTGTGGAGATATGACCAGGACGATGTACTCCTACGTGTGGGATGTAATAAGTTCCTACTGATTCCCCTTTATCTTTAATTTCCCGCATATGCCCCAATTTCTCATATTCACTCAAAAAGTTTCTATATAATTTTAAATATTCAGGGTCTTTTTTTAAGCGGTTCCACAATGAGTTTAGTCGTTGAATCGCTATATCTCTGGATTTACCTAGCACACTCGGATCTTCCTTTAAAGGCATTGTAACTACGTACCTTCCCTCTGTATCTCTAAAGTGAGTTTTCTCATAATGTTCATCACATATCTGAGTTTCCTTATTTTTAGAAATTGTCTGGTCGACATTTTCCATTTCTCAGAACTTTTGTAATGTTTCATCTAAATTTACATGTTCTTTAATTAAAGCACAATGTACCTTATTTTTATTGGACTCACAAACACTTCCTGCCACTATATATCCAAACACGGAATTTTGCAGAATTAAATTGGTGTGTGGTATTTTAATTTGTTCTGGTTTTATTAGAGTGTAGTAAATCTCTGATGAAATTAACACATCCACTCTCCCAGGAACATTATAATATTCATCCGCCAATTCTACATTAGGTAACTCAATTCTATTAATTTTAATTGGCCTATTTGGAGTATAACTCATAATCTTTGGGACAATTAGAAAAGTTAAATCATGTTCAAAAGTTTTAGAACGATTAATTAATCGCGTTGTTACACTATATTTAATTTGAGAACAAGTCTCGTTTAAACCTGATACCTCAATATCTATTTTCTTTCTCTTTAAATGCAATTTATCAGCAAATTCTCTAGTAAAAAAGTTACATTGAGACCCATTATCTAAAATCCCTCTTGCTAAATGCAGATCTCCATTGCAATCCTGCAACCAACACATAACTGTACTCAATAAGACCGTTTGCTGGGAATTATTATAATTCGTTCCCACAAAAAGATTACCACTTCTTGAATCCGCGGGTAAAAACTCAGCTGCATTAGGTGATAAATCTCTAGCACTTGAAGAAGGAACCACTCGGGTTTCATTTATTGCGACTGGGTTATACGCAGTCGATTCCCTCTCCCTCTCCGAATGATTGGTTGGTTGTATTCAGATTATCTGGCGCCGTCAGCAACACGAGGGCTATAATGCGCCGAAACATTTCGTCATTTAACAAACCAACATACATTTACAAACACCCATGCCTACACGGGACTCGAACCCGCAACCTCGCGGTCTAGAAGCCAGCACGCTAACCACTATACCGTTTGGTCGGCCTCTCCGAATGAAAGCATAACAATGAATTATGGTTTTTTAGACACGTTTTGCAAGAATATTTAGAAAAACAATTTTTAATTAAATGCGGTTTTAAGCACCTAAAACAAAGTTTACTCTTTTTAACAAATTCAACCCGTTCCTTTACATTTAAACTCAAAAATCTCTCGCACTTATAAATTTCATGTAAATGGTTATCACAATAACTGCATTTTTTATTTTTTACATCCGCGAGCAATACTTTATTCGAAGCATATTTATGATACTTATGTACAGAAGTATCAGATGGGTTTCTACCCTTAGACGAAGCATATAAGTCTAGTTCCTGACCTAGATTTACTGGGGATAAAAAAGAACTGCCTTGTTTAATACTAATGTAAGTTGAAATGTCTTTATCTAATGTTTGAAATATTTTATCTGCTACCATTAATTCTTTTAGTCCTGTAAAATCATCAACATTTCTTAGTTTTAAATAATAATTAAAGTTATTTATCATACGACTTGTGAACTGGGTATAAGTTTCATTACTGTATTTCTGAGCCTTTTTAAAATTATCTAAACATATTTGTGGAGTAGGCTCATATTCTCTCAAAACAATTGATTTAATTTTAGAATAATTATTAAACTCGTCATCAGAAATATACGTTAGGATATTATTAGCTATATCTCCAAGTAATATTAACAAAATTTCCGCTTTAAATTTATCAGGCACACATTTTGTTATAAACGCTCTCTCTAATGAATTAAAAAAGAACCCCCAATTTTCAGGTTTAGTTGGAACTTTGCACGTTAAAACTTGAACACTTTTTAGAAGCGAATCAATGGACACGCCCAAAGCAAAATCCTCTTGCTCAGTCGCTTCACTTTTCTTTTCTGAGAACTCATTTCTTAACTTTTGTAATTCTAATTCTGATGACACACGTTGAAGTTTTAACTTTTCAAGTTCAATATTGTGCAATTTTTCACTTTTGCGCTCTTCAATTATTGTGAATGCAAGTTCTTGCACCGATGTTGGATTTTTAATGTACTCATTATTGTTCTTGATAAGAGTATCCAGTTCAATAACCGTTAAATTATCGGTTGTCTTTATACATAATTCCTTCGCAATCTCATATAAATCTGCTTTTGTAGCCCCTTTAAACAACATGATCAAGCTCTCGATATCAGTGTTCAACACAAAGGCAATCTCAACACAAAGGAAAACTTAACATTATATGCAAATAATGTACTCACTCATTATACCAGTTCTTCTCCTGGCGACGGACCATTTTTATGTTCTACTTCTCAACTAATTCAGTAGACTCGGCATCTAATATTATGCTTTTAGATGCATTTTATCAACAAAAGAACAGAACTCCACAAAACAAGCATCTGTTCACTTCAAATTCTCATTTTATTCTCCCTCTTAGCTCAAGGTTACACTTCAGAAATGCACATATGTTTCCATTAGGTGCTGCTCTCTGGTGTAACATATTAAAGCTGACATTACATATAATATAATACTCAACATGCACATTGCATTATATATTTCTGTTTTGCAAAATTGAAGTGGTGAAAAATAACGAATAAACTAAAACTTTTTATTCAAATCGACATTGATTCAAATGCATTTGCACCATTCATGTTATATGTCAAAATTGTGAAAGTTTCCAAGATGAAGATATCCAGGTCTGACGATTTTTAGCAAATGTTGCGACGGACGGGATTACGGAGGGATTATGAATATTAATTTCTTGGGATTTAATTTTTTGGAAAATGCAAGCTTTTGATGTGATTTTCTGGCTATTTGTTATTTTTGTAATTATAATTTATTTTTGTGCAATGCAGACTCAGACAGCGATCATAAGCATACAAAGAAATATTTCAAATAATCTTTCCCCGTGCCTTGACAATACATTCAGTGTTCGTTTCTATTCACAACCCTTCCAAAATTATATTTTTTGGGAGATTTTCATAAGCATAAGTTTAACAATTTTGCTTATTGAACTGGTGGAGATTTCAGAATTGGCTGCATTGAAGTTTCTGCGTGACAAGAGCTGCAAATTTTGCTTTCTAGCAGATCATAAAATTCAAAAATTTCCCCGATTCACTTCTAAAATTTTAAAAGTTATATATAACCCATTGAGGTTTTAATTCAATACATCAAAGAAATCCATACTAACATACAAAAAAAGTTTGAATTTTTAAAATAAACATGACATTGAAATTTAACTCAAAATTATTTTTTCTATGATATTTATATTTCATTGCGGTTCTTTTTTTTTTTTTTTTTTTCTTTTTTTTTTTTAAACAAACAATTTGTTATCTTAATTTAACCTTTTGAAATGGATAAAAAACATCATTGTTTTTAACATTTACTTTCTTTATTTAGATCATTTAAGGAATATTTTGATTTTTCAGATTTTTTTAGAAAATTACTTATATGATTTTTAAAAAACACTGAGTGAAACCACAATGGCAATTTATTAGCAAAGAAAAAACTAAAATTTCGGTTTTCAAGTTTTTCCAGTTTTCTTGCCAACCGTCGTTAATGGGTTAATATTAAATTCAATATAAACGAATGGGGGGGGGGGGACAATATGGGAACTATCGTTTGAAATGTTCATGCAGCTGCAATATTTTATTGACATACTTTAACCCTTTGCACTCCAGGCCTTTTTCGCCCGGAGGGACCAGCAACTCGAATCATTTTAGGTTCGGTTGGCGTTTACGGATTTTCTTCATGGAAACTAAACACAGTCATTGGCGTTGCATCAAATTTCCGCATCGAACCTAGAGGTCCTCTCGTGTTTCGGCATCCAATCGTGTGGAGCCTGTGAGGCGCCGCTGGAGTGCAAAGGGTTAATAAATTTATTTAAGCGCGTTATAGTGTGTAAACTTTTTAGCAATCCTCGTAGATTTTAAAAGCCATTATCGCTGATCAATTAGTGTGGTAACTTGTTAATGTTACATTTGCAATGCACTACTGGATTTCTTCGGTGGTTGTGATGGGGTGAGGTGGGAAAGGGATGAATTTTTGAACATTTATTATGATTGATACCAATATTCTCAAAAATATTGACATAATTTTTGCCCTTCACGATGAAAACAGAAATCCATTAAGTTTCTTATTATTTATTTAATAGCAACTAGCATCTTTAATAAAGAAGAATTTTAAAAATTACACCTTGTCCAAAAAGCGAAATGGAAAGAAACCACAAAAACAATTTGAAAACGTACCAAATTCGTGATAAAATTTAGAGCAAATAAGTAGCAACCAATTTGGGTATATTGAACTCTACCTAAAAGCAGTTTTCAGTTTCCAAATACAAATTGATCATTCTGAATTGACCTATGAAACGAACAACTAAATATATATCATATCAGAACTTCTAATGGTGATATCAAATTATTAGAAACCGAATTAAAAATGCGTTTGCAATTGATATATTCCATTGTCACTATAGCTGTTCTGACAAGGTTCGGGCCAGGTAGAAAATGTATAGGCTCCTTTTGAATTCATTTAAGTTTTTTCAATTGATGATAATTTAAAAGAAAAAGAAGAGTTACCATCAATATTTCAATTGAGATCGATTTTTCAGAAAAGGTGAACAAAACTGGTAAAGGTGTCTTATATTTCATATTAATAAGCATTTTCTTTCCTTGGAATAGAAAGACATGATATCTTCAATATACTGTTACGAATTTTTGTATATTTGTAAATATTTCGTAGTGTTAATTTTGTAAATAGGAAAATTTATGTACATTTTGCATAAGGCAGTGCAATAGTTCGCCTTTATATTGTTTGCCTGCAATGAGTCCCTTGATACTTGATAACGGGTTTTACAGAGGTAACTCTGGGAAGCGAGTTTCAAGGGGCAGGGCATTTAACATTATGGTAATGGGAATCTCGCCAAATTGGCGAGATAGAGCCAAGTTGGCGACGGTTTTGGCGACTAATTTTTGTCGCCAAATTTGGCGAGAAATCGCCAAATGTCGACAAACTTGGCGACCATTTGGCGACATTTTCGGTACATGTATGGGTACATGTATCCCATATATAAGGACTTTTCGACTACAATCTGGAAAGTTCTCCAAATGTCTACCTCTAGGAGTTTCAAGAAGGTTCACGTACGTTCACCTTCCCTATAAAAGCTCAGGGAGCGGGTGATGGAGTTAGTTCTTGGATTTTGAGTCACTGAATTAGTTGACTGGAGATACTGAGCGAACTGTATTGCATTTTCTTTTGCGGCGATTTAGCAGTTGTTGTCAAGTTTTTAACTGCTGTTTTGTACTCTATTGAGGTGAAAAGAGCTGTATTATGTCTACTGGAACAAGAAGTTCTGGAGCTGTAAGAGAACTGTGAAGAGTTATTTTGGAATAAATTTCTGCAAGTTTTGATCTGTTTGGCTTCAAATCTTTAGAACCCGTTCACGCAACAACTGGTGTCAGAAGTGGGATTTGATGCCGATTACCAGAGCAATGGCGGAACAAGATGAAAAATTTCAACAGCTTTTTGCTTTCATGCAAGAAATGGAGAAGAAAATGCCCAAAGGGCAGGAACAGATGAAGAAAAGCCAAGAAGAGATGAAGAAAAGCCAAAAAGAGATAGAGAAGAAACTGTCCAAAGGGCAGGAAGAGATGAAAGCGAGCCAAGAAGAAATGAAAGCGAGTCAAGAACAAATGAAAGCGGCCCAGGAGGAAATGCAAAAGAATATTTCTACGATCTCTGCCGGACAGGAGGAATTAAAGAATAATCTTTTAGCAACTATAGAAGAAAGCGTGAAACAAATCGAAGACAAATTTGAAGAGAAATTTGAGAATGTCGAAAAGAAATGCAATAGTTTAGAAGGGAAAGTCGAGAATGTAGAATTCAAGTTTAATGATTTGGAGAGAAAGATAGAGATTCTAGAAAAGAAGAATTTAGAAGAAAATTTAGGTGAGATAGAAGAAAAGATAGACCAAATGTTAGAGAAGAGACTGTCGAGCAGAACTATTTCGGATGATTTGAGATGTGTACCAATTACCAACCGACCTTCAATCAAGCTTTCGACTTACGATGGAAAATCTTCCTGGAAAGTGTATAAAACTCAATTCACAATTGTCGCCAACGCCAACGGATGGGACTCCGTGACAAAAGCCTGCCAGTTAGCTGCATCTCTGCGAGCTGAAGCTGCAGATATACTACAAACGCTTTCCGAAGAGCAACGCTTGGACTTCAACGCACTCTCAAGTGCATTAGAACTGCGGTTTGGCGAGAAATGTGTGAAAGACTACAGCAGGCTACAGTTGAAATCTGGCCAACAGAAGCCTACCGAAACACTCCAGGAGCTCGCCACGGATGTTGAAAGGCTCTCCCATCTCGCCTTTTCAGACTGCCCCGCTGAAACGAGAGAAATCCTGTCTCTACAGTACTTCGTCGATGGCATCAGGGATGTAGAGATACAGAAGGCCCTACGAATGGCAGATGTCAAGGATTTAAAAAGTGCTTTAGTATATGCCATGAAGTACGAGGCAGCCCAGCAAGCAACACGTAGAGAACGCCATCCTATCAGGACTGCTACTATACAGGAGCCAGAACACCTAATTGCTGCTCGTCTGGATGAATTGCAAAGACAAGTCAGTAACTTGAGACGAAATACTCCGGAAAAGAAGCAGAGCCTGAAGTGCTGGAACTGTGGAGGCGAGGGTCACATAAGGAGAAACTGCCGAACCCGCCAAGACACTGGAGCTAGGACAGCTCCCAGAAGGGAGGAGGGAAACTAAATTCTGGCCATCTCGCGGGGCGGATGTTGCCAGTTGTTGAGAAGCCCCATTTTAGAGCTCTACAAATTTCTGCAATGAGTGGCGGCAGTAATGGACTCTTCATAATCGGACACGTAAATAGAGTTCCCTGCAATATGATCATCGATACTGGAGCCAATGTAACCATCATCCGTAAAGATTTGGCTCAACAACTGGATGGAAGACTCATCTGGACGCCGCCCTGCGTTACCCTCCAAACTGTATCTGGCGATAAAATCAACATCCATCGAAAAATGAACATCAACATCACGTTCGGGAGTGATTTTTATCATCACACGGTATACGTGGCGGACATTATGGACACTTGTATACTCGGACTTGACTTTTTAAGGAAATATAATTTTTCCTTGGACTTTCAAAACAATGAGCTGCATTCAGTTTCTGAAGACATAGCGTTATTTGGAATCAAAGATAGTGAAGTTAAATCCGTACATCAAATAATATCTCAAAATGACATCACATTACCCGCAAGAACAGAAATATTACTTCCTGGATACGTAGCTGAAGATAAAAGTTTCCGATATGGCATAATGGAGTACCCTGAAAATCACAACTGCCCCAAAGGAGTACTGGTGGCTTCAATTCTCATTGACCTTTCAAGGCCTGCCATACCTGTGAGGGTTGCCAATGTGAGTGATAAAGCGAAAGTCATAAAGAAAGGTGAAGTGTTAGCCACCTGTACTCCAGTAACTTGCATAAATCGAATTACCAATCCTCCAGTCACTGTGTCTTCAGAGAACTTAACATCAGAGCTTCTGCAGAATGCACCGTTAAACAACAAAGAAAGAAGTGCGGCACAACTGGTCATCCAAGAATTCCAATATGTCTTTTCCCGCACATCCTCAGATGTCGGACGAACAAGTTTGACGCAGCATAGAATTGATACAGGAGACCACCCACCTATCAAGCAACACCCAAGACGACTACCGTTTGCCAAACAGGAAGAGGTAGGAAGTCTTTTAGAAGAAATGCAAGATAGCGACGTGATTGAACCTTCAGCCAGCCCTTGGGCCTCTCCCATCGTCCTGGTTCGGAAGAAGGATGGTTCAACTAGATTTTGCGTCGATTATCGGAGGTTGAACGATGTCACGAAGAAGGACAGCTACCCTCTTCCCATAATTGATGACACTCTGATCATTCTTTCTGGAAACAAGTGGTTTTCAACACTAGACTTAAAGAGTGGATATTGGCAGGTTGAGATACACCATGATGACAAAGTGAAGACAGCATTCACAACCGGGCAAGGACTTTGGCAGTTCAAGGTGATGCCTTTTGGATTATGCAATGCTCCAGCAACATTCGAACGCCTCATGGAAACAGTGCTAAGAGGTCTTTCCTACGAAGCCTGTCTCGTTTACCTCGATGACATCATTATAGTGGGGCGAAGTTTCGAGGAACATCTTGAAAATTTTAGGAAGGTGCTGAGGAAATTAAAAGACGCCAACTTGAAGTTAAGTCCGGCCAAATGTAAGTTATTCCGACATGAAGTGACCTACCTCGGACATGTCATCTCTGTCGAAGGTGTACGCACATTTCCAGAAAAAGTGTCGGCAGTTAAAGAGTGGAGATGCCCCAAAGATGTACATCAGTTGAGGAGTTTCCTGGGGCTTTGCACCTACTATAGACGATTCGTGAAATACTTTTCTTACATCGCAAGACCCCTTCACAGACTGACAGAGAGCAAGCAGAAATTCTCGTGGACAAAAGACTGTGAGGATGCATTTGACCAACTGAAGGAGGCCTTAACATCTGCACCTAACCTGACGTATCCTCAGCCCGATAAATAATTCATTCTTGACACGGAAGCGAGCAACGAGAGTATCGGTGCTGTTTTGTCCCAAGAAATAGACGGCCAAGAACGAGTCGTAGCATATTGGTGTAAGTGCCTATCTAAACCGGAGAGGAATTACTGTGTCACCAGGAAAGAGTTGCTCGCCATAATTAAAGCTGTAGAGCATTTCCATCATTACGTCTACGGCAGGAAATTCCTGCTCCGTACGGATCATGCATCGTTGACCTGGCTTCTAAATTTCAAGAATCCCGAAGGTCAGATAGCTAGATGGATAGAAAGACTCCAAGAGTATGACATCGATATCCGTCATCGGAAAGGATCATCACGTGGAAACGCAGACGCCCTGTCAAGGAGACCCTGCCCAGAGATCTGCCGATATTGTTCCAGGGTTGAGGCGAGTTACGGACTGATCAATCCGGTAATACGCCAAGTTACATCTTCAATTTCATCGGATCCAGACCCGTGGAGTGACGGAGAAGTCAGAAAAGACCAACCCCCCAAAAAAACTTTTGAAAAGTAAAAAAACCGCCAACCTCAAAAACACAAAAAACTTTCTAGCAAGAAAAAAAAATCATACACATAATCAAAATTTGCAGCTACAAACACAGTGATATAAAAAAAAGGCCAACCTCTGATTACAGCTCTTGGTTGTGACTCACTTAACAATGTATATTTACTTAGTTTATTTTTAAAATTTAAGTTCCACTCCCATAAAAATTTACGCTGCTTGAGGTTGGTGCCCGTCGTCGGAATTTTGACAATGTTTGCATCTAAACTAATTCATGGACGAATATTGGAGGAGGTATGATTTAATTTGGATGAGTAGGAAATTTCAATTTAGTGTAAATTTTCCAGTTCACGTAAATGTAATTTTCGAAATGATATAGAGAAATTGTGCTGAAAAGCTCGTATTGGAATCTCTATGAACGATTTTTAAATTGTAGAAAACAGATGTGTTTGTGGTAAGCTTTTGTTTGATTCATACATACATTTCGGAAAGTTTTTGCTGTGTGGTGAATTGCAAAGTTTAGTGATTAAGACGGGCGCCAACCTCAAGCAGCGTAAATTTTTATGGGAGCGGAACTTTAATTTTAAAAATAAACTAAGTAAACGTACATTGTTAAGTGAGTCACAACCAAGAGCTGTAATCAGAGGTTGGCCTTTTTTTTATATCACTGTGTTTGTAGCTGCAAATTTTGATTATGTGTATGATTTTTTTTTCTTGCTAGAAAGTTTTTTGTGTTTTTGAGATTGGCGGTTTTCTACTTTTCAAAGTTTTTTTGGGGGGATATCAGAGCTTTTTTTAAGACAGTGGTAACATCTTTTTTTTTCTCCTTTTCTCCCTTCCCCCCCCCCCCCCCTCCCTCTTTTTTTCCATTTCATCATTTTTTTTTTCTCTCTGTCCTTGATTTATGATGTACTTTTCAAGTTCTTCACTGCATCGTAGCATTTGGCGAAATGATGCAGCCAAACTTAACTTTGCGATAAACTTAAGTGATTTGATTGATAGTAGTTAGAAAAGGAGAGTCCTGAGCCAGGGCGGGATGCGGGATGGTATGGTATGGTATGGGGGCGTCACCGGAAGGGGGCTTGACCGGATATGACGTCACAGGAAGTGACATCACCGGATATGACGTCACCGGAAGTCACATGATCGGAAGTGGAGTTGAGTTGTTCCCCTCCTGCTGTTGTTTTAGTTTCATTATAAGCTGTTTGTGTATGACGTCACAGTAGGTATGACGTCATAATGTATTTTATATTAAAGTTTTGAGTGGTGGCAACACTTTTTTAGTTTCGATTTATCTAGCAGACGGGGTTGAGTTGTTCTAGGACTGCTTCTAAGTGAATAAGTTAGAGTAATAGGCTTTTATTGCGTGACGTCGCAGTAGATATGACGTCATAATTTGTTTAATATCAAAGTTTTGAGCGGTGGCAACCCTTTTTAGTGTCGATTTACATTTAAGATGGAGCTGAATTGTTCTAGGGCTGCTTCTAAACGAATAAGTTAGAGTGATAGGTATTTTTACTAATGACGTCACAGTGGGTATGACGTCATTCTATGTTAGGATTTACGTTTTAAGTGGTGATAACATTGGATATATACCAAATTTAGTTTTCAGGTGTTGGCAACAAGTTCTGATCGGTCAGCTGTATGCTCGCTTGTGACTGATAAGTTTTAAACATGCGACCAAAAGTTAACTCCTGATTGACTGTTTGGTTTTCTAGCGAGTTACTTACATATCCTTTAATCAAGTTAAAATACCTGCAACAAAGTTACACAAAAAAAAATAAAAAAAAATGTAAATTTGAAAAGTTAATAAAAGTGAAGGCCATTTGCTAAGGGTCTAAAGAACCCTAACCCCGAGCTACACGTGACATTTCAATATTTTACCAAACAATTGTTAAAATATCGACTATCGGACGTTGCCTTCATGGTAACTCATCTACCCACCCCCCTTCCCTAACTAATTTTGAATAAGTTAAGACTTTAGAATTACAATTAATAAATTTTGAAAAATTATTTATTAAAGGTGAGGACCCACCTCCAGCCCGATACCTCTTTTAGGAAGAATTGATACCGCCTCACTCCACCCTATCAACAACAACAACAAAAAAAAAAAAAAAAAAAAAAAAAAAACTTATTTCAACGAACGTATATTTCTTTGAAACTTGAGGTCACTAATCAACCATCCGATGATATCCTTTAAGAAGATATCTTCACCTCTTAACAATTTTAAATTTTAAAAAATCTGAAAAGAAGACTTGTGAGAACGTATATTTCTCTCATGAATTAAATTTAATGGTCACATACAAAATCCTGGAAAAAAAAAATTAACGCTAAATAAGTTTTTAAAAAATTAGTTAAAGTAATATTTTAGTTAAATTAAGGCTTAAAGAGATAAAAAAAAAATTAAGGATTAAATGAATGATTTAAGGAATTTTGAAGTGACCATAGGCATAGCTGGTTATGCCATCTTCCAGCAGATACCGCTTGTCGTCATAGGCCGACAAGGCTCTCTTGGTTTGTTGGAGTGAGAAGATGTTTAAAAATTCACTTACCGAATAATCGAAACGAAATCTGCGAAGCTAAAATAACTGTGAATAACTACACAAGTACGAACAAAATCGCGATGAGAAAAAAAACACGAAGTATTAAACACGTCTTTCACACTCAGGTATCTAAGTAGAAATGGCGAGACGGCAACCGGTAGCGTCTATATATGAGGGGTGATCACGTAACTTCACCGATCAATCAGATTTCACGGTAGAGGGCGCTGCTTGGTTCTAACCGATCAGAGCGGGTGGGGAGCGAGACTAGGCATGTTTCAACACGCTTCAACGCGTTTGCGAGTTGAGTTGTTGTGTAACGATCTTGCTTGAAACAGTTAAAGTGATAGATAATTTGTTCGTGACGTCATAGTGTAGCGAATGGGTTTTTAGCGTAGACAGTTGTTTCAATTGGAGTAATTATGAAATTTATTAAATATAAAGATAATATTTAGTAATAATTATCAGATTTTATTATTATTATTATAAAAAATAAACTTATAAAAAAAAAAGTGAACGTGGAAATTTACTTTACGAATAAAAATCATGTCTTTAAAATGTGTACGAATATCACTAAATAAGAGAAAAAAGTAACATACTTAAACTCTTTAAGATAAATAACTTTAACATTAACGTAAAAAACTTACTTTACACATAAAAATCACTTTAAAATGTGTAAAAATATCGCTAAATAAGAGAAAAAAAGTAACTTACTTAAAATTTCTAAGATAAATATTTAACCTTTACGCGAAAATTCCCTTCATGTATAAAAATCACGACTTTAAAATATAACATGCAAGAGAAAAGTAACGTACTTAAACTTTCTACGACAAATAACTTGAACATTAACGTAAAATTTTACTTTACACATAAAAATCCCGATATTAAAATATGTAGAAATATTGCTAAATAAAAGAAAAAAAGTAACACACTTAAACTTTGTACGACAAATAACTTTGACATTAACGTAAAAAATGTTCTTCACATATAAAAATCACGACTTTAAATTTGAAATGTAGGATGAAAGTATAACATACCTATAATTTCTACGACAAAGAATTCAAACATTGCCGTTCATGTCTTTAAAATGTATAATGACAACTCTAACTTTTAGAAAAAAGAAACACTAAAAATTTACAAGGCAAAGAATTTAAAATTAACTTTACATGTACTATCATACTCTTATATCAACGATAAATAAGATAAAAAAAAAGAAACTCTAAAAATTTATAAGGCAAAGAATTCAAATAATACGCGAAAATTTACCTCACATATAAAAATTATGTCTTTCAAATGTGTAAGAATAAGGCTAAATTAGAGAAAAATAAATATTAAAAATTTATAAGGTAAGGAATTGAAACAATACGCGAAAATTTATTTCACACATAACATTTTTATCTTTAAAATGTGTAAGAATAATGCTAAATTAGAGAAGAAAAAAAAATAACATACTTAAACTTTCTTCGACAACAATTTAAACAATACACGAAAATTTCATACACAATTATTTTCTTAGGTTAATGTTAAATAATGGGAAATTTAACAGAATAAAAATTTCAAAGATAAAGAATTTTAACCTTTACACGAAAATTTACTTCACATATAAATATCATGTCTTTAAACTTTAACGTGACAATTTACTTCTCATATACAATTAAACTCTTAGGTTAATGTTAAATAAAAGAAAAAGTAACATACTCAAAAATTTCTAAGATAAGCATAACGTAAAAATTTCATATCATGTGTTTAAAATGTAACATATAAGAGAAAAAAAAAATAACATACTTGAACTTTCTATAGCAAAGAATTTAAGCGTTAGCGTAAAAATTTACTTTACATATAAAATTCACGTCTTTAAACGGGATGATAAGCATGTGACGGTAATTAGCCAATCAGGTTAGCTGTAGGTGATACGCCACTTGCCGGCATTTTTAGACCGGAGGATGAGTCACGCTAAAACTTGTTCAAACAGGTCGGGAGACTTGTACAGCAAGAACAACAGCATCGACGCGCAAGCAGCGGGTGATGCTGCGGTGTGTCAGCAGGTCTTCGAGATTATCGTTTTCCTACTTTTCCTTTTTCATAATGAAATGTTTGTGAAAACTTGGAATGAATGAAGTGGATTTCAAAGACACATTAGTAAGTGAAGGTAGAATTCGCATGGACTTTCTTCCAAAAAGTATGATTCACTTGGAGAATTTAAGATCATGTCTACTTGAAAACTTTTATATTGTCTAAAACATTGAATATTGTTCAAACTCAGTGAGATTATATGCTACAATACGGGTAAAACTTAACAAAATTGTTACATAGAAGAAAAATAATAAGAGATTTAAAATAAATACTAGTTATAGATACTCCAAGGAAAAAAATTCACCTCTACTTTTCAATCGGAAAATCAATGCAAGTTGGAAATTTATGTTACTTCAAGAAAGACTTAGACAATTTACTTTGTAATAATATACGTTAAGGTGTCGTATTAACTCGTGCAATACATGCTGACTAAGGTTTATTTTACTTATCTAAGAAAGGTGAATTGGGGGAAAATATTAAATAAATTGTAGATATTAAATACATTGTAGATATGCATTTAAGTTTTGAAAATCACCTGCAAGACTTTTAAAACATCTTAAGAAAAATTGAAAGAAACTTGCGAATTATATGTAAACTATATAACTTTTTATACTCTGAAAGGAAATCACAAGTAATTTAGTTAACTTTTTTCATGGTAACACTCATATTCAACGACATGTTTTTAAAATTTAACCTTCTTTACATGATAATAGTTATAAATTTTTTCAATCTCAGAAGCGATATACTATTATTTCTAACATATATGTTACGAATTGTGTAAAGTTTTTAAAACTGTATATGCAAATCACCAATCAGAAACATAAAAATCTAACATCAATCAAACAAACTAAAATAATAAGATATTTTCCTTAGTGGAAATAGTTAACTACTCATGTGATGGAATATACTTAGAAAATTTAAATACTGAAAAAAGTTTGCTAAGCAAACTTAAAGAATATTTTTTTTTTTTCCTTGTGAAAAACTAGCATAAATTTGGAAAATGTAGAGTTTGCTACTACGTAAAATTGAACATCATCTGGACAAACTAAATTATACATGAATTTTTTTTTATTTGAGATCTAAATAACTTATACATAAATTTCAGAAAAACTGAAACGGAATGTGTTTTACAAGAGGCTTATTTTGTAAGATGAATATTCAATATTAATATAACTGAGCAAAGTTCATTCCGGAAAAAACTTGTAAAAGATACTTATATTTTGAAAATAGTTTGAAATATCCTTTTAAATTTATGAATGCTCGCTTTCGAAAGACACAAATAAAACTGATATTACTCATGATAATTAACACATACATAACATTAGTCAAACAAAGTGAAATTTTTATTGCTTGTGACCGATAACTTTTCAGTGAAGCAGAACTTACATAGGAAATTTGTGCAAACTTTTGCAACTTTTAAACCAAGTATCATGTAAAATTATAAATTACGATAGGAAATAGCATACTTCAGAATCGGAGCAAGCCCTGTTGTTAAGCTTAATGTATTTCTCAAGGAATTGAAAGCATACCAGAGAAGTCCTTATCATTTCGCATCTTTTCTCATGTTGCAAGAAGACATACATTGTAAAAGATCGTCTTAGAACTTAACAAAAATCAGTAAAAATAAATATATTTTCTATGGCAAAGATAAAACTTCACAACTTAATTACTTAAATTTAGCTAAGTTGCATATGGTTTATTCACATAACTCGCATGTGCTTTGAATGTTGAAATATATTTGTCAGTTGAAATCAAACTCATCGAAAATAAATGCTATCTACATTTTCAAGTCGGAAATTACTATTAAATAAACTTTACATGTAAGACATTATCATGTTAAAAAGAAAAATCTACAAAAATGTAAATGATAATTTTACTGTTGGTACATAAATGATGAATAATTTATGATTTTATTCTAGGCAAACGTTTTATTGTCTAACAGAGAACTTAAACTTTAGCAGAAAAACGAAAAAATACAATTTTTATATCCTATCATGCATGTCGAAAATTGAATTTATTAGCTGTTGTAATAGATTTTTATTGTCCAAATTTCTATAGTTCTTCCCAGTGCAATAATATTAACTTCATGTGTAATGAGTAGGTTTTTTTTTTTTGTTGAATCTTATAAATTTAATGAAATTATTATGACCTAAGAGATTGAGTGAACTGAATAAATCAATGACGTAAATTTAAACAGTGACTTGAACTGATACATACTATAACTGTAAAGAAGTATGACAAAGTGATAGATGAAGTGAAAATAGAAGTTGAGTGAAATGTGTTGAAAAAAGTTGAAGACGACAAGAAATTCATAAATGAGAATTATCATTGACTTATATTAACTTCATTTTTCTTGCTTATGACAAGAAAATACACTCTTGTTTATTAAGAACCAACTTGATATCTTATCATAGAATGACAATGATGAAATATCTATACATTAAAAAAAAATACCAAACTTAGACATAGCAAATTTCTTGAAATTCATGTATAATGTGAGAAGTTTTACTGGAAATATAGAAGATACAACATTGAAAAATGTGAATGTTTCGAAGTACTTTATCAGAAATTAAAAAAAAAAAAATGCGCTGAGGTCCGCTATAAAATTTTTTTAGGAGAAAGTTTAAACAAAATTTAAAATCAAACATGCTTTTAAGTGGGAACACATATATTAAAACTATAGCACATTTAACAATTTATATTATATCATCTCAGTTGGTATCAAACTGAATAATATGAAAAACAATCACAAACTGAATAAACATGAAAATTATCAATATATGTGGAAAAGTTTCCTTTTTTCACATATAAAAAAAAAAATAACACATTGACATACGTTAAGATCATGAAACATGCGTAATCATATACCGATAAGAGCAACCAATGTTGCGGGGAGATATTCACGTGATGGACAATATCCCATGAATAAATTGAGTGATTTAATTTCTAATGCTAATTCCAATAGTATTCCACGTAACTTCAACTTTATATGTTACACTATAGATATATTTATTTTTCAAATATATTGACTTTCGAAAAATCATCCTTCAATATAAGAATGATCATAGTAAGAATAAGAGAAAAGATACTAAGCATTGATTTAAAGTGTATTTATTTCAACTTAGCAACAAATCATATGCGTGAAACGAAAATTGCCTCGAACCAAAGTATAACTATCCAATTTCATTGATTCCTACAAGGAAATTTTTCTCATCTAGTAATTGAATTTTTTTTTCTCGTACACATTATAAGTGTTGTCCAATCAGGTGTAGAATAGCTGAAGATATCCGACCTCTTTCTAAATATTAATAAGTCACTGTTGAAAAACTTATAAAAATTTCAATTTACACTTAAAGTTTTTTTATATATATATATTTCAAAGAATTTTTTCAAATCAATATGTATATTTAAATACTGAAACTTATTCACTTCAATAAATGTATGTTTAAGTTATAAAACTTGTCGTATGTATTGAAAAATTGTAACTTTTCGTCTTCGTATAAATCGATAACTTATACACTAGTTCTTCATCAATTAATCTTCTAAGTAAATCTTTCAAAGGTAAAAACATACCCATAGCTTTGCATTTGTAACAAGTTAAATTGTACATGTTTCATGTGAAAGTTACAAAATTTTATATATTTTCATGAAAAACATATAAAATTTTAATTTCACGAGAAACATGTACAATTTAACTTGTTACAAATGTAAAGCTATAGGTATGTTTTTGCCTTTGAAAGATTTATTTAGAAGATTAATTGATGAAGAACTAGTGTATAAGTTATCGATTTATACGAAGACGAAAAGTTACAATTTTTCAATACATACGACAAGTTTTATAACTTAAACATACATTTATTGAAGTGAATAAGTTTCAGTATTTAAATATACATATTGGTTTGAAAAAATTCTTTGAAATATATATATATAAAAAAACTTTAAGTGTAAATTGAAATTTTTATAAGTTTTTCAACAGTGACTTATTAATATTTAGAAAGAGGTCGGATATCTTCAGCTATTCTACACCTGATTGGACAACACTTATAATGTGTACGAGAAAAAAAAAATTCAATTACTAGATGAGAAAAATTTCCTTGTAGGAATCAATGAAATTGGATAGTTATACTTTGGTTCGAGGCAATTTTCGTTTCACGCATATGATTTGTTGCTAAGTTGAAATAAATACACTTTAAATCAATGCTTAGTATCTTTTCTTTTATTCTTACTATGATCATTCTTATATTGAAGGATGATTTTTCGAAAGTCAATATATTTGAAAAATAAATATATCTATAGTGTAACATATAAAGTTGAAGTTACGTGGAATACTATTGGAATTAGCATTAGAAATTAAATCACTCAATTTATTCATGGGATATTGTCCATCACGTGAATATCTCCCCGCAACATTGGTTGCTCTTATCGGTATATGATTACGCATGTTTCATGATCTTAACGTATGTCAATGTGTTATTTTTTTTTTTATATGTGAAAAAAGGAAACTTTTCCACATATATTGATAATTTTCATGTTTATTCAGTTTGTGATTGTTTTTCATATTATTCAGTTTGATACCAACTGAGATGATATAATATAAATTGTTAAATGTGCTATAGTTTTAATATATGTGTTCCCACTTAAAAGCATGTTTGATTTTAAATTTTGTTTAAACTTTCTCCTAAAAAAATTTTATAGCGGACCTCAGCGCATTTTTTTTTTTTTAATTTCTGATAAAGTACTTCGAAACATTCACATTTTTCAATGTTGTATCTTCTATATTTCCAGTAAAACTTCTCACATTATACATGAATTTCAAGAAATTTGCTATGTCTAAGTTTGGTATTTTTTTTTAATGTATAGATATTTCATCATTGTCATTCTATGATAAGATATCAAGTTGGTTCTTAATAAACAAGAGTGTATTTTCTTGTCATAAGCAAGAAAAACGAAGTTAATATAAGTCAATGATAATTCTCATTTATGAATTTCTTGTCGTCTTCAACTTTTTTCAACACATTTCACTCAACTTCTATTTTCACTTCATCTATCACTTTGTCATACTTCTTTACAGTTATAGTATGTATCAGTTCAAGTCACTGTTTAAATTTACGTCATTGATTTATTCAGTTCACTCAATCTCTTAGGTCATAATAATTTCATTAAATTTATAAGATTCAACAAAAAAAAAAAAACCTACTCATTACACATGAAGTTAATATTATTGCACTGGGAAGAACTATAGAAATTTGGACAATAAAAATCTATTACAACAGCTAATAAATTCAATTTTCGACAAGCATGATAGGATATAAAAATTGTATTTTTTCGTTTTTCTGCTAAAGTTTAAGTTCTCTGTTAGACAATAAAACGTTTGCCTAGAATAAAATCATAAATTATTCATCATTTATGTACCAACAGTAAAATTATCATTTACATTTTTGTAGATTTTTCTTTTTAACATGATAATGTCTTACATGTAAAGTTTATTTAATAGTAATTTCCGACTTGAAAATGTAGATAGCATTTATTTTCGATGAGTTTGATTTCAACTGACAAATATATTTCAACATTCAAAGCACATGCGAGTTATGTGAATAAACCATATGCAACTTAGCTAAATTTAAGTAATTAAGTTGTGAAGTTTTATCTTTGCCATAGAAAATATATTTATTTTTACTGATTTTTGTTAAGTTCTAAGACGATCTTTTACAATGTATGTCTTCTTGCAACATGAGAAAAGATGCGAAATGATAAGGACTTCTCTGGTATGCTTTCAATTCCTTGAGAAATACATTAAGCTTAACAACAGGGCTTGCTCCGATTCTGAAGTATGCTATTTCCTATCGTAATTTATAATTTTACATGATACTTGGTTTAAAAGTTGCAAAAGTTTGCACAAATTTCCTATGTAAGTTCTGCTTCACTGAAAAGTTATCGGTCACAAGCAATAAAAATTTCACTTTGTTTGACTAATGTTATGTATGTGTTAATTATCATGAGTAATATCAGTTTTATTTGTGTCTTTCGAAAGCGAGCATTCATAAATTTAAAAGGATATTTCAAACTATTTTCAAAATATAAGTATCTTTTACAAGTTTTTTCCGGAATGAACTTTGCTCAGTTATATTAATATTGAATATTCATCTTACAAAATAAGCCTCTTGTAAAACACATTCCGTTTC
This sequence comes from Linyphia triangularis, assembly GCA_963978545.1. Taxonomy (NCBI): domain Eukaryota; kingdom Metazoa; phylum Arthropoda; class Arachnida; order Araneae; family Linyphiidae; genus Linyphia; species Linyphia triangularis. The sequence continues at coordinate 38,421,800 of OZ021730.1, forward strand.
AGTTTTTCTGAAATTTATGTATAAGTTATTTAGATCTCAAATAAAAAAAAATTCATGTATAATTTAGTTTGTCCAGATGATGTTCAATTTTACGTAGTAGCAAACTCTACATTTTCCAAATTTATGCTAGTTTTTCACAAGGAAAAAAAAAAATATTCTTTAAGTTTGCTTAGCAAACTTTTTTCAGTATTTAAATTTTCTAAGTATATTCCATCACATGAGTAGTTAACTATTTCCACTAAGGAAAATATCTTATTATTTTAGTTTGTTTGATTGATGTTAGATTTTTATGTTTCTGATTGGTGATTTGCATATACAGTTTTAAAAACTTTACACAATTCGTAACATATATGTTAGAAATAATAGTATATCGCTTCTGAGATTGAAAAAATTTATAACTATTATCATGTAAAGAAGGTTAAATTTTAAAAACATGTCGTTGAATATGAGTGTTACCATGAAAAAAGTTAACTAAATTACTTGTGATTTCCTTTCAGAGTATAAAAAGTTATATAGTTTACATATAATTCGCAAGTTTCTTTCAATTTTTCTTAAGATGTTTTAAAAGTCTTGCAGGTGATTTTCAAAACTTAAATGCATATCTACAATGTATTTAATATCTACAATTTATTTAATATTTTCCCCCAATTCACCTTTCTTAGATAAGTAAAATAAACCTTAGTCAGCATGTATTGCACGAGTTAATACGACACCTTAACGTATATTATTACAAAGTAAATTGTCTAAGTCTTTCTTGAAGTAACATAAATTTCCAACTTGCATTGATTTTCCGATTGAAAAGTAGAGGTGAATTTTTTTCCTTGGAGTATCTATAACTAGTATTTATTTTAAATCTCTTATTATTTTTCTTCTATGTAACAATTTTGTTAAGTTTTACCCGTATTGTAGCATATAATCTCACTGAGTTTGAACAATATTCAATGTTTTAGACAATATAAAAGTTTTCAAGTAGACATGATCTTAAATTCTCCAAGTGAATCATACTTTTTGGAAGAAAGTCCATGCGAATTCTACCTTCACTTACTAATGTGTCTTTGAAATCCACTTCATTCATTCCAAGTTTTCACAAACATTTCATTATGAAAAAGGAAAAGTAGGAAAACGATAATCTCGAAGACCTGCTGACACACCGCAGCATCACCCGCTGCTTGCGCGTCGATGCTGTTGTTCTTGCTGTACAAGTCTCCCGACCTGTTTGAACAAGTTTTAGCGTGACTCATCCTCCGGTCTAAAAATGCCGGCAAGTGGCGTATCACCTACAGCTAACCTGATTGGCTAATTACCGTCACATGCTTATCATCCCGTTTAAAGACGTGAATTTTATATGTAAAGTAAATTTTTACGCTAACGCTTAAATTCTTTGCTATAGAAAGTTCAAGTATGTTATTTTTTTTTTCTCTTATATGTTACATTTTAAACACATGATATGAAATTTTTACGTTATGCTTATCTTAGAAATTTTTGAGTATGTTACTTTTTCTTTTATTTAACATTAACCTAAGAGTTTAATTGTATATGAGAAGTAAATTGTCACGTTAAAGTTTAAAGACATGATATTTATATGTGAAGTAAATTTTCGTGTAAAGGTTAAAATTCTTTATCTTTGAAATTTTTATTCTGTTAAATTTCCCATTATTTAACATTAACCTAAGAAAATAATTGTGTATGAAATTTTCGTGTATTGTTTAAATTGTTGTCGAAGAAAGTTTAAGTATGTTATTTTTTTTTCTTCTCTAATTTAGCATTATTCTTACACATTTTAAAGATAAAAATGTTATGTGTGAAATAAATTTTCGCGTATTGTTTCAATTCCTTACCTTATAAATTTTTAATATTTATTTTTCTCTAATTTAGCCTTATTCTTACACATTTGAAAGACATAATTTTTATATGTGAGGTAAATTTTCGCGTATTATTTGAATTCTTTGCCTTATAAATTTTTAGAGTTTCTTTTTTTTTATCTTATTTATCGTTGATATAAGAGTATGATAGTACATGTAAAGTTAATTTTAAATTCTTTGCCTTGTAAATTTTTAGTGTTTCTTTTTTCTAAAAGTTAGAGTTGTCATTATACATTTTAAAGACATGAACGGCAATGTTTGAATTCTTTGTCGTAGAAATTATAGGTATGTTATACTTTCATCCTACATTTCAAATTTAAAGTCGTGATTTTTATATGTGAAGAACATTTTTTACGTTAATGTCAAAGTTATTTGTCGTACAAAGTTTAAGTGTGTTACTTTTTTTCTTTTATTTAGCAATATTTCTACATATTTTAATATCGGGATTTTTATGTGTAAAGTAAAATTTTACGTTAATGTTCAAGTTATTTGTCGTAGAAAGTTTAAGTACGTTACTTTTCTCTTGCATGTTATATTTTAAAGTCGTGATTTTTATACATGAAGGGAATTTTCGCGTAAAGGTTAAATATTTATCTTAGAAATTTTAAGTAAGTTACTTTTTTTCTCTTATTTAGCGATATTTTTACACATTTTAAAGTGATTTTTATGTGTAAAGTAAGTTTTTTACGTTAATGTTAAAGTTATTTATCTTAAAGAGTTTAAGTATGTTACTTTTTTCTCTTATTTAGTGATATTCGTACACATTTTAAAGACATGATTTTTATTCGTAAAGTAAATTTCCACGTTCACTTTTTTTTTTATAAGTTTATTTTTTATAATAATAATAATAAAATCTGATAATTATTACTAAATATTATCTTTATATTTAATAAATTTCATAATTACTCCAATTGAAACAACTGTCTACGCTAAAAACCCATTCGCTACACTATGACGTCACGAACAAATTATCTATCACTTTAACTGTTTCAAGCAAGATCGTTACACAACAACTCAACTCGCAAACGCGTTGAAGCGTGTTGAAACATGCCTAGTCTCGCTCCCCACCCGCTCTGATCGGTTAGAACCAAGCAGCGCCCTCTACCGTGAAATCTGATTGATCGGTGAAGTTACGTGATCACCCCTCATATATAGACGCTACCGGTTGCCGTCTCGCCATTTCTACTTAGATACCTGAGTGTGAAAGACGTGTTTAATACTTCGTGTTTTTTTTCTCATCGCGATTTTGTTCGTACTTGTGTAGTTATTCACAGTTATTTTAGCTTCGCAGATTTCGTTTCGATTATTCGGTAAGTGAATTTTTAAACATCTTCTCACTCCAACAAACCAAGAGAGCCTTGTCGGCCTATGACGACAAGCGGTATCTGCTGGAAGATGGCATAACCAGCTATGCCTATGGTCACTTCAAAATTCCTTAAATCATTCATTTAATCCTTAATTTTTTTTTTATCTCTTTAAGCCTTAATTTAACTAAAATATTACTTTAACTAATTTTTTAAAAACTTATTTAGCGTTAATTTTTTTTTTCCAGGATTTTGTATGTGACCATTAAATTTAATTCATGAGAGAAATATACGTTCTCACAAGTCTTCTTTTCAGATTTTTTAAAATTTAAAATTGTTAAGAGGTGAAGATATCTTCTTAAAGGATATCATCGGATGGTTGATTAGTGACCTCAAGTTTCAAAGAAATATACGTTCGTTGAAATAAGTTTTTTTTTTTTTTTTTTTTTTTTTTTTGTTGTTGTTGTTGATAGGGTGGAGTGAGGCGGTATCAATTCTTCCTAAAAGAGGTATCGGGCTGGAGGTGGGTCCTCACCTTTAATAAATAATTTTTCAAAATTTATTAATTGTAATTCTAAAGTCTTAACTTATTCAAAATTAGTTAGGGAAGGGGGGTGGGTAGATGAGTTACCATGAAGGCAACGTCCGATAGTCGATATTTTAACAATTGTTTGGTAAAATATTGAAATGTCACGTGTAGCTCGGGGTTAGGGTTCTTTAGACCCTTAGCAAATGGCCTTCACTTTTATTAACTTTTCAAATTTACATTTTTTTTTATTTTTTTTTGTGTAACTTTGTTGCAGGTATTTTAACTTGATTAAAGGATATGTAAGTAACTCGCTAGAAAACCAAACAGTCAATCAGGAGTTAACTTTTGGTCGCATGTTTAAAACTTATCAGTCACAAGCGAGCATACAGCTGACCGATCAGAACTTGTTGCCAACACCTGAAAACTAAATTTGGTATATATCCAATGTTATCACCACTTAAAACGTAAATCCTAACATAGAATGACGTCATACCCACTGTGACGTCATTAGTAAAAATACCTATCACTCTAACTTATTCGTTTAGAAGCAGCCCTAGAACAATTCAGCTCCATCTTAAATGTAAATCGACACTAAAAAGGGTTGCCACCGCTCAAAACTTTGATATTAAACAAATTATGACGTCATATCTACTGCGACGTCACGCAATAAAAGCCTATTACTCTAACTTATTCACTTAGAAGCAGTCCTAGAACAACTCAACCCCGTCTGCTAGATAAATCGAAACTAAAAAAGTGTTGCCACCACTCAAAACTTTAATATAAAATACATTATGACGTCATACCTACTGTGACGTCATACACAAACAGCTTATAATGAAACTAAAACAACAGCAGGAGGGGAACAACTCAACTCCACTTCCGATCATGTGACTTCCGGTGACGTCATATCCGGTGATGTCACTTCCTGTGACGTCATATCCGGTCAAGCCCCCTTCCGGTGACGCCCCCATACCATACCATACCATCCCGCATCCCGCCCTGGCTCAGGACTCTCCTTTTCTAACTACTATTGATATAGGGTTTTCGAGGATATATTGTGCATGATACTGGTTAATTTCAATAACAAAGTATCATATTTATTAATGTTGCATAGTTGTGGATTACATTTCCACTTCTTGTTAGGTATACCACCCTCAACAGCAGATTCAAATAAGTTCTAGCATTTTCCGTCTACGCTTACTTGTATCGAGAATATGCAATCAGCGAAATCCCTGTAGGTCGACTCAGCGAAAAAAGGTTCAGTGCTAGAAGTGTGCAAAGATACGCCACTCAAAGACTTATACTTATCTTCCGCATTAGTGCACATTGCAGATTTTGTGAGCAGTATCTTAAATTTAGACCTAATCAAATGCAAGTTGGATCGCAATGTTTTACGTGCTCTTTACGAGACGCTATAGCCCATTTAATTAGCTTATCTACAGTCAATTGTGCATTTTGTAAGTCAAGTTTATCCGTTATCTATTAATTTTGTGACGAAAGGCGCCTTAAACTTTTCAGTCTCTATAATGTATGACAAGTTTTTTTGGTCGACTATCTTACAAGAAGTTGAACAAGAAACTTCTGTAGGAACATAAGTATCATTTAAGTTCAAAGAACTTTCAAAATTAGAAACAGCGGAATCCTGTGTAATGTCGATTCCCTTTCGTTTTGTAATTGAAGCAACACCTTCAAACAGACGTCTTTTGATTATTACTTTTTCTTCTATGCAATTGGCGATTGATTCGGAAGCTTTCCTTTTTGCGTAAATCTGACGGTTTTTTTTAGCTTATTTTGCTGTGATTTTGAAGGCATATTAATCTAATTTGATGAAACAAAATCAAGTTGTAATGAACTCTTACCTAGCCATAATAGTTTTAAAACACTTTTCAAGAAGCAGTTCGTTCAGTTACAGTGAAAACCAGAGTTACACCCAATTAGTAAATCTTATACTCTAGTAAAATCAAAAATACATTGTGAAAACACATATATCATCAATTAGAAACTGAATGAATAATATTGTTACGTACTTTGATAATTATTAAGTTTAAAGAAAATCTTTTTCCAATTCCAACCAAGAACCAATCGCAATGTGAATAACAAAATATTTTTCCAATTCCAACCAAAAACCAATCGCAATGAGTGTTTCACTTAGTCCGGTTCTAATGTATTGACTGTGACGTCATCTTTTATTATACTACGAATTTATTCCAGTATCTGGCAACTAAATATGATTATTTATATTCTTCATTTATTTTTCAACATTTCAACGGAGATTTCCCGAAAATAGAATGTGTTTGAAAGTTATGCACTCTTAATTTTCACACAGTTCAAATAACACATCCAATTTATAGAAAACATATTCCTCTTTACGGTCATTCTCAATTAGCCCTAACGTGGCGGCCAAACTAACGTCGAATTAATGACTAACCTGTTTGGCGACTTGGCATTTAACCTGAACCACAATTACAGGCTGATCGCCCGTATCTATCGCCAAATTTTGAAATGAAAAAAAGTGGTTTTAAATTAATTAAAAATAGAAAGAATTATTTAATGAAGTTCAAACCAAGGTAGGATTTTAAGTTGAAACATTCTGAATCATATAATCTAATCCGATTGAAGATCTGTAGCTTAGTTAGGTCTGGACGTTTGTCTAAATTTTTACATCAAAAACGGGCTAGAACTCGTTTTTTTATTTCATTTTGGAAATTTCAATATTTTTTTCTTAGTTGCTTTTTATCCTAGGTACTCGATTTTTTTTTCTTTAAAAGTTATTACCAAGATGAATCAATGGTATTTTTTGTATAATTATGCGAAGTTCCGGAAGCATGCTAGAAAATAGTCAATTTCGGCTTTTTCGTTGGAAGTTGTGCAGAGAATTGATACTTACTGTCGTTTTCGCCTTTTTAAGGTTGGCGGCGAAACGACCGTTTCGTCTGATTGGGAGATCCTGACATTAAGCCTTTAATCGATTTAAAGGAGTCTTCGAATGCGACACCTACTTGGCAGGACATTTCCACCTTTAGTCCTACGACAAAGCAATATTGGGCCCTCTGGGACTCCCTCCATATTCGAAACGGCGTGCTGTACCGGAAGTTCGAATCTGATGATGGAAAGACATCCCGATAGCAGCTATTGCTTCCAAGATCCCGAGTCCCAGACGTTCTTAAAGAACTTCATAGTAGTCCAACTGGAGGCCACTTCGGAGTAATGAAGACGTTGCAAAGAGTTCGAGAGCGGTTCTACTGGAGTAAGGCGAGGGCTGATGTGGAGAAGTGGTGCCGATCATGTGATGCCTGTGCAGCCCGGAAAAGACCGAAGAAACGCAGTCGAGGAAAACTGCAACGTTACAACGTGGGAGCTCCTTTTGAACGGATTGCGTTTGACATCTTGGGACCACTGCCACAGTCTGCTGATGGCAACAGATACATCCTTGTTGTCATGGATTATTTTACGAAGTGGCCCGAAGCGTATCATATCCCTGATCAGGAGGCTACCACTGTAGCAGAGGTAATGGTTCAGAGCTGGATTTCCAGATTTGTAGTGCCTCTTTATTGGACTTGAAATAACTCAGAAATAACTTTAAGATGAAAAATGGTTATTTTAGTTTCAGAAGAATTTTTTCTTTTTTTTTTCAAATTTAAAAACAGGTGAACAGAGTTGAGTTGTACAAATGTTGTATAATGGAATAATAGGTAGTGGCTTAAAAATAGAGTAACATGAAATATTGAATTTAAATATTCTAACACTCCCCCTCAATATTTCTATCCCACCAACCCCATTCCTTTTGAAAATTTTGCAGTCTTAACTGCTTCAAGAGGCTTCGTCAATAAGTCAGCTTTCATGACATCAGTTGGGCAGTATAATACCGACAGAAAATTATTAGTTACAAGTTCACGAACAAAATGATACTTAATGTCAGTGTGTTTGGTGCGCTGACTAAACCTTCCACTCGTAAGCATTTTGATGCAGCTCTGATTGTCTTCGAATATGGTTACAGGTACCGTAGCTGCTTCATGAAAATCCCTTAATAGTCTGTTTAACCATATAGCTTCTTGTGCTGATTCTGCAAGAGCTACATACTCAGCTTCTACACTCGATAAAGAAACTGATGGCTGTATCTTGCTTGACCAACATATTGTCCCTCCATATAGTTGGAACAAATAACCACTCTGTGATCTTCTTCCCTCAGATCCTGCCCAATTGGCATCCACATACCCTTCTAAAATGGTAGTTTCACTGTGTAGATCTGAACCTAACTTTAGTCTTTTGTGCACTGTAGTTTTCAAGTATCGAAATACTCGTTTAACTTCTGTCCAGTCACTTTGAGTTGGTCTGCTAACTTTACTAGCTAGAATTGATGTACTAACTGATATATCTGGTCTTGTATTAGATGAAATGTAAAGTAGTGATCCTATAGCTGCTCGATAGACTGTATTTGTTTCCAATGGATCTTCAACTTCATTTCTCTTTAAGTATCCTGGCTCCAGAGGTATTCTTGATGGTTTCGAATCCTCTAACCCAAACTCCTTTATTTTTCCATTGATGTAGTTTGTTTGTTGCAAATAGAAAAGTCCATCATCATCTCGATCAATTTGTAAACCCAAATAAAAATTTAAATATCCCAGGTTCTTCATTTTGAATTGTTTCATAAGTTCCAATTCAAATTCCATTAAGTTTAAACTTTCTTTGCTGGCTGCAATCAGATCGTCAACATACACAAGAATATAGGTCCAGGCTCCATTTGAATGTTTCGAATATAGACATGGGTCTGTCTTACTCTGCTTGAAGCTCATTTTCATGAAACTGTCATGGAGTTTCTTATTCCATTCGTTTGCACCCTGTTTCAAACCATATAAACTCTTCTGAAGTTTACAAACAAGATGTTGCTTTCCTGGTTCTTCATATCCTTTTGGCTGTTTCATGTATACATCATGATGTAGATCGCCATTTAAGTATGCTGTCTGAATGTCATACTGATTAACTTTCATTTTTCTTTTTCCTGCAATAGTTAACAAAGTTCGAAATGTAGTCTGGCGTACAACAGGTGCGAAAACTTCATCATATTCTTCGCCAAATTTTTGAGAAAATCCCTGCGCAACCAATCTGGCCTTAAATCTGTCTACATGTCCGTTTTCATCAATTTTTCTCTTGAAAACCCACTTGCTGCCTATTGCTTCTTTATTTGGTGGGAGTTTTGTTAATTCCCAAGTTCTGCTTTCCTTCAGTGAATTTATTTCTTCTTTCATTGCATTACTCCAAGATTCAGCATCTTTAGACTTGATCGCTTCTTCATATGTTTTTGGTTCTGCTTCTTGAGTTTCACCTTCCTTAGCCATTTGGATTGTTTCAATTAATCTTTCAGGTGCTTTTCTAACTCGATTTGATCTTCTGAGCATAATGGTTTCTTCATCTGTTTCATTTGTTTCTTCTGTTTCCTCAAAATCAAAATATGCCGAAGAGTTGGTCTCCCCCTCAAGTTCGAATTGACATGGTTCTTCTTCAACTAAATTGTCTGGTATGGCTTCCTTTTGACTTTCAGACTCGAAATCGTCTACGAACTTCACATGTTTACTGATGGTAATCTTGTTGGTCTTTCTGTCTAACAATCTGTAGGCTTTAGATCCCTCTTGATAACCCACAAATGTCATCAATTTTGCTTTGTTGTCTAACTTTAATCTTTGTCCTTCTGGGATTAGAGTGTAAGCTTTAATACCAAATGTCTTGATTACCTCCAGACTTGGTTTTTCTCCATGCCATAACTCGTAGGGTGTAACTTCATGATGTTTTGTTGGCAGTCTGTTCTGTAGGAAGTTGGCAGTCGGAATAGCTTCTCCCCAATATTTATTTTCAAGACCTGATTCTAGAAGTAAACATCTTGTCATTTCAATAAGGTATCTGTTCTTACGTTCCGCAGTCCCATTCTGCTGAGGTGTATATGGTGCGAGGTTTGTCTCTGTATTCCCTCATCAATAAAGATTTTATCCACTTCAGAATTCATGTATTCACCACCTCTGTCTGATCTTATGCACTTTGGTGTTTTCCCGAACATAGTCTGAACCTGTTTCACATAATGAATTATGTTTCTTGAAACTTCCGACTTATTCTTCAACAAATAAATTTTAGTATACCTGCTAAAATCATCGATTAGTGTAAATATATATCTATTTCCACTTGGTGTTGCAACATGAATCGGTCCGCAAACATCTGAATGAACCAACTCAAACAATTCTGATGTTTCTGTTGTCGATTTCTTTGGAAATGATGTTTTCGTCATTTTCCCTTTAATGCAGATCTCGCATACATCAGTGTGTTTGCAAGGTTTTATCTTTAATCCTGTGGCTAAATATTTATTCGCCACTTTCTTTATAGCTTGAATATCTCGATGGCCTAATCTTTTATGCCATTCATGTTATCCCCAGTGATGTAGAGGGCGCTGCTAATGTAATCCCCTGGCGGCGACTTCGTCGCCAGAGAGAGAGAGAGTATGATTGAAGGAGTGGAGGTGAACGGACGTGGAAGTAGCCTCTCCTAGTTTAGGTTTAAGAACCTATTTCTATCTTTTGCACGAATAAACCTGCTGTCCATTTAATTGGCCTCTTTCACTTTTACCCCTTCATCATACAACATTCATGTATACAGAAATAATTGCAATCAGTTGCACTTAATGCCTTTTGTGTATTTAGTACATACAAACTGTTTTTAGTATTTGCTACAGCAACAGTTTTTTCTTTTAACTTTATAGTACATTGTCCATTACTAAAGTCAATTTTAAATCCTTTATCAACTAGTTTCTTGACAGATAATAAATTTCCATGCAATTGTGGCACATAAATGACATCTTGAACTTTTATTTTACTTACTTGGTTCTGGTCATTTTCATAAAATATCCAGCCTTCACCCTTTCCACTGATCACTATGATTTGTCCATCTGCAAGGTAGACTTTATCTTGAATGGTTTCATCGAGTTCTGTAAAGAAATCAAAGTTGCTGGTCATGTGGGAAGTTGCACCAGAGTCAATATACCACGTAAGAGTTTCTGTTTCACCCAAGATAAAACAAATTCTTCATTGCTGATTGTAATTTCTGAACTGTTATCTGCTAGAGTTACTTTCTTAGCTGTATGTTGATTTTCTTGCTGATTTGTTCCTTTCCGTTGTAACCATGCTTTATACTTTCGACAATCTACCTTGTCGTGGCCTGGCTTCTTACAAAAAAGACAGCTTATTTTGTTTGTATACTTCTGAACAGTAGAATTTACCTTTAATACCTTTTCATGGCTTTGCTGGCTTCCATGGTTCTGTTCTCTTCTTCTGTTTTCTTCGATCAACTTATTTTTAACCAGTTCTTGTGTCAAATCTGATTCCGGTCTTGAACTTTTATTTTACTTACTTGGTTCTGGTCATTTTCATAAAATATCCAGCCTTCACCCTTTCCACTGATCACTATGATTTGTCCATCTGCAAGGTAGACTTTATCTTGAATGGTTTCATCGAGTTCTGTAAAGAAATCAAAGTTGCTGGTCATGTGGGAAGTTGCACCAGAGTCAATATACCACGTAAGAGTTTCTGTTTCACCCAAGATAAAACAAATTCTTCATTGCTGATTGTAATTTCTGAACTGTTATCTGCTAGAGTTACTTTCTTAGCTGTATGTTGATTTTCTTGCTGATTTGTTCCTTTCCGTTGTAACCATGCTTTATACTTTCGACAATCTACCTTGTCGTGGCCTGGCTTCTTACAGAAAAGACAGCTTATTTTGTTTGTATACTTCTGAACAGTAGAATTTACCTTTAATACCTTTTCATGGCTTTGCTGGCTTCCATGGTTCTGTTCTCTTCTTCTGTTTTCTTCGATCAACTTATTTTTAACCAGTTCTTGTGTCAAATCTGATTCCGGTCTTGTCTCCAAAGCTGTAATCAATGTTGCATAGCTGTCAGGGAGGCTGCTCAACAATAATGCCACAGTTAGAGGTTCCGCCAAATTTTCACCCAATGCAGTCAGTTGATCAATTAGATCTGTCATAGTGTTGATGTGTTCTTCCATATCACTGTGTTCATCCAGTTTCAAACTACACAGGCGTTTCAGCAAGTTGACTTTGTTTGACAATGGTGATTTTTGGTGATAGTTGAGAAGAGAATTCCACATACCATTGGCTGTATTGTGTTTCTTCACATGGCACAGTTGGTTATCTTCTACTAAAAGTCCGATGGTAGCCCGAGCCTTTCCATCCTTAGTAATCCAATCTTCATTTGCATCCGCAGGTTTCTGATTTTCTACAGTATTCCAGAGTCCTTCTTTAATTAATAGAAGTTCCACTTTATACTTCCAAATTTGGTAGTTTGAATTATTTAGTTTTGTAATTGATATTCGAGCTCCTTCTGCCATTTTGTCTTCAGTGTAATCTGAATCAAAACTTCTGCTTTCGTAATCAATTTCAAATTCTTTAAAAATATTTCAAAACTGCACTCAGTCTCATAATCTATTGGACTTGAAATAACTCAGAAATAACTTTAAGATGAAAAATGGTTATTTTATTTTCAGAAGAATTTTTTCTTTTTTTTCAAACTTAAAAACAGGTGAACAGAGTTGAGTTGTACAAATGCTGTATAATGGAATAATAGGTAGTGGCTTAAAAATAGAGTAACATGAAATATTGAATTTAAATATTCTAACACTCTTCAGTTACACTCCGATCAAGGAAGGAATTTTACCTCTGCTGTAATGAAAGGACTCTGTGATCTACTTGGCATTGACAAAACACAGACGACGCCTTTGCACCCACAATCGGATGGCATGGTGGAGAGGTTTAACAGAACCATCCTCGATAACCTCTCACTGATGGTTTCAAGAAACCAACAGGACTGGGATCAGAAGTTACCTTTGTTTCTTCTGGCCTATCGCAGCGCTATCCACGAGACTACCGGCTATTCCCCATCCCAGATGCTCTTCGGTCGTAACCTTCGTCTGCCGTGTGATCTGTTGTTTGGCCGCCCTCCGGATGCACCTTCATCGCCAGAGGAGTACGTCGAGGATCTTCATGCACGGTTTGAAGATGTGCACAATTTTGCCGGAGAGCGAATCCACTTGGCGACGGATAAGATGAAGACCAGATACAACACGAAGGCAACAGGACATCAATTCCACGAAGGTGACAAGGTTTGGTTGTGGAACTCGAAACGGCAGAAAGGACTCTCTCCCAAACTTCAGTCTCATTGGGATGGTCCTTACTCAGTCCTCAACCGGCTGAATGATGTCGTGGTCCGAATACGTAAGTCACCAAATTCTAAACCTAGAGTCGTTCATTACGACAGGTTAGCTCCTTACTATGGCCATAGTTTGTAATCCCCATAGTTTGTAATCACCATAGATTGTAATTCCCCTAATGTACAAAGTGTATATAGTCATTAAGACCATGGTCACATGTGTATATAAATTTTTAAGTTTATTATTTATTTAATTATTTATTTATTTATTTATTTATTCAGTAATGTTTCTGTCTTTAAATTAGTAAGTTTTATAGTTCAGTAATGCCATTGCTTTGAAAGTAAGCCTTCCTTTTCGGGAACTGTACTGCCCGGGACATGCAGTCCTTGGGAGGGGGGCAATGTTACGAATTTTTGTATATTTGTAAATATTTCATAGTGTTAATTTTGTAAATAGGAAAATTTATGTACATTTTGCATAAGGCAGTGCAATAGTTCGCCTTTAATTTGTTTCCCTGCAATGAGTCCCTTGATGCTTGATAACGGGTTTTACAGAGGTATCTCTGGGAAGCGAGTTTCAAGGGGCAGGGCATTTAACATTATGGTAATGGGAATCTCGCCAATTTGGCGAGATAGAGCCAAGTTGGCGACGGTTTTGGAAACTAATTTTTGTCGCCAAATTTGGCGAGAAATCGCCAAATGTCGCCAAACTTGGCGACCATTTGGCGACATTTTCGGTACATGTATGGGTACATGTATCCCATATATAAGGACTTTTCGACTACAATCTGGAAAGTTCTCCAAATGTCTACCTCTAGGAGTTTCAAGAAGGTTCACGTACTTTCACCTCCCCTATAAAAGCTCAAGGAGCGGGTGATGGAGTTAGTTCTTGGATTTTGAGTCACTGAATTAGTTGACTGGAGATACTGAGCGAACTGTATTGCATTGTCTTTTGCGGCGATTTAGCAGTTGTTGTCAAGTTTTTAACTGCTGTTTTGTGCTCTATTGAGGTGAAAAGAGCTGTATTGTGTCTACTAGAACAAGAAGTTCTGGAGCTGTAAGAGAACTGTGAAGAGTTATTTTGGAATAAATTTCTGCAAGTTTTGATCTGATTTTGGCTTCAAATCTTTCGAACCCGTCCACGCAACAATACTCTTCCTCTTCATACGAATCGCGCAATTGTTATTAAAACTGTTTAATGGGAAACCATCATTTAATAGGTCTTAGATCATAAATAAATTTTCTAGTGCTTGCCAGAGGGTTTGGCCATTACTACTTCATCTCAGGTAGTTCCCAGTGGGGAATAAGAAAAGAAAAAGAGAATAAGGCCCTGAGAGCTTACCAGAGCAAAAAACAAGTAGGGGGGGGGGGGGAGTAGGCTAAACAGATGCTCGAACTAAAGTAGAGTACATAGAACACATAAGAGGATATGGCATGTTTGTCAAAGCTGTGATAGTAAATTAAATTTTGAAACACAGGTGCATTTTAAAAGACAAAACACGGGCAAATTTGCATGGCCTATGTCTTACAGAAAATATAAATTAATCAAACAAAAATACAATCATTAAACTATCAGATTATAAAGCAGCTTTAAAATTATATAAAATTACACTCTCGTCAAAACTACTGGTGAAAATACAAAAAAGACCCATAAAAGCTTTCAATTGCCCATACATGTAATTTACACAGGGTAATAAAAGTATAGCATAAGGTCAAAAAAAAAAAAAAAAAAAAAAAAAAACATCGAGTTTTTTCCATTCTTCTACGTTTTGTAACATCCTAATTTCAAAAAAGTGATCTAGAAAAAATGCCTGTCTGTGCGTCTGTATGTAACATAAAGTATATGAAAGTATATCATTCGGACAAAAGAAATTTTGTTTTTTACATTCTTCCACGTTTTGCAACATACTGATTTCAAAAAAGTGGTCTAGAAAAAATGTCTGTCTGTGTGTACGTGACCAACATAACTCCCGAACAAATTGACCTACGATGTTCAAATTTGGTGTGCGTGTTGGTGGTGGCCATGGGACCAACCATTATAGTTTTCGTCAAAATCGTGCATGCACATAAGGTTAAAATCATGAAAAATCTCGAAAAAAATCGTGTCTTTCATCAATGGCTGAAAAATGGCTCCTATGATTTTGATTAAAATCTCTCTGCTAATGCCTCTTAAAGTGTTTTAAACTTTCTCACCTCCGAAATTTCCTTAGAAATACGATAGAAACATAAAAAGTTGAAAAACGAGTATTTTAGCAGAGTTGCTCTTGAGCATCACCCATCAACGATTGATTTTTATCTGTTTCACGCATAAGAAAGGACAATTTAATATCTGTCGAATAACATCGCTAATTTCACCATTTAGGTGGATTTTTTTTTTTTTTTTTTTTTGCTTATGTCAAATTATTGCCAAAAATATAGCCAAACTATTCCATTCTATTTACATATCTGAAAATATGAAAAGGGTAAATAACAACCCATATCAAATTTTAATGCAGTGACCAATATTAAAATGTAATTGAAAGTTGTTTTACAGTGTTCCACACCCCTAGTGTAATAACATTTTCTGAACTTGAAACCACAAGCCCAGTCAACATTTAAAAAAAAAAAAAAAAACTTGTATTACTAGCTGCTTGCCCCCGTGTTACGAAAACCAGTCATTGATGTATAAATCCCAGGCTCAGATTTTGGCGCTTCACGAACAGACTCTCTTCGCTCGATGGAAGGTTCATTGTTACGCAAAAACAAACTCGCTTCACTCGCTAAAAGTTTCATTGTTACGCTAATACAGCTTACTTAACTCGCTGAGAGGTTCATTGCTACGTAAACCTTTAATATTAAAACCCCCACCCCGTCTGTCGAGAAACAAAAAAAAACAAAAAATTCTCGGTTAATACAATAACACAACCCACCTTACTGAGAATGTTTTAACATTGTGTTTGTCAAAAGTCCAATGAGAAGGTCAAAAACTACTAAGAACGAAAATTTCACAGCTGTAAGCCTATTGAAAGTCGCTTTGTAAAAAATGTATTGAAAAAATTAATTAAAATTTTAATTTTTTTGTCAAAAGTCCAACTAGAAGACCTAAATTATTTATGCTGAAAATTTCAGAGCTGTACGCCGATTAGAAATCGCTTTAAAAAAAATTAATAAAAATTTAACTTCTGTTTTTCTAGAGTCCAATTAGAAGACCCTAACTACTTATGCTGAGAATTTCACAGCTGTAGCCCTATTAGTAGTCATTTTCTATTGAAAAAAAAAATTACATTTTTTTTTTTTAATTTTAACCTTGTTTTTCAAAAGTTCAATTAGAAGGCTGATTAACATTGTTTGCATTTGTGCTGATTTCCCATTTGGAACACCAATCTTCAATATCAGTTAGAGTTAGTCGGAGATTATTAATAGCAGCTTGGGTGTTTAAAGATTTAGAAATTATCGCAGTATCATCTGCATAAAATGCAGTGAGACAATTTCTATCATATGTGAAGGTAGGGAAGTCATGTAAAGGTTGTACAGAGTAGGCCCCAGGATGTAGATTTTCTGCAGAACCTCCTAGCTTTGATAACTCTAAAGAGGGAGATGGCTTCACCCACTCTAACTATGAAGGACCTATTATCAGAGTAGCTACAGAATAAGTGGATATCATCATTAAAAAATATTAGAGAAAGAAGTTTAAAAATGTGGCTAGAGTGAAAAACTCGATCAAATGCCTTTGCAACGTCGAGCATAAGAATGGCAGAACTCTATTTGCGGTGCATGGCTGCACTGACACATTCAAGAATTCTAACCACCCAGGTAGGAAAGCGGTATTGACCAATGACGGTGTGGTGTCACATGCCCACCAACTCTCTAAAGCAACAACTCAACTCGACTCAACCCGGAGGAAACATGAGATGACTCTGAACTCCCGGGCAACGTGCTACGAACTTAACTAGCGAACTAATCAGACAGTCATGACTCAACAATTTTCTAAAATTTAATTTGCACTGTTAAGAACAATTTTTATTTACAATAGGTAATGTCCTTTATATTTTCAAGTTAGTTATGTGCTTGTCAATGTTCATCGATGATCTCTACTTAAATAAAACCAACCGATAAGCACAAACGTAACAGTGGTGACCTGTGTATTAACGAACATTTTAATAACTTTTGAGCGATATGGTGAGCATTACAATTGTGGTCATAAAGGATTACGACTTTAAACCTGACTTTCAAACGATTTGGAGCCGAATTTGAAATGATGAAAACCAACTTCCCAAATGGATACACGTCGTTTGAATGAATACACGTGGTGAAACCCGAAGTATCTCTGCATTGAAGTCCACGGCAGAGAGAACAAGGTAGGGATTTGACATTAATTCATTAATTCTTTCGGAGTGGTGATTGCTTTATTTCTTAATTGCATTATTTTATTTTGGTTTCGTTTTGATTTTTCCAACTATTTCTGTTTTTAAGTCAAAATGTCGGTTACTGATAACACTGCTGAAAATGTGGAAATTAACCGCGTGCATATAAAATTACCAGTATTTCATAAAGGAAATATAAAGTTATTTTTAGCGCAACTCGATGCTGCATTTTCAATTAATCAAATTAAAAGCGAAACTTCTAAATACAACTATTTAACTAACGAGCTAAATAATGAAATTTTGGCTTTAGTTAGTGATTTGGTTCTTGAATGTCCTGATGATAAACCGTTTACTACTTTAAAAACGCGGCTTTTGGATTTGTTTCAACACTCAGCTGCCAAAGAGGCAAAAATTCTGTTAGAGGATTTACAACTTGGAGACCAAAAGCCAAGCATCTTATTACGTCGAATGAAGGAACTTTCACATGGTAAAGTTGGTGACGAATTTTTGAAAAATTTATGGTTGCAACGACTTCCGAAAAACATTCAAACAGTGCTAGCTATAAGTGGGGATAAGTTAGTTAAGTTGGCAATTCTTGCCGATAAAGTTGCAGAATTGCCTGAACCAAGCAATTCATACGTAACTGTAGTGTCAGAAAATACTACCCTCTCTGAATTGAAAGGTCAAATCTCTGAATTGAGTAAAAAACTTGAAAGACTGAGTACGAATTTTGGATTAAATCGTGAACGCGACCATTCACGCGGGCGTAATAACTACCGTAGAAACGCAATTTCCTGTAATCGTTCCGCAACTCCCCATAGTACACAAAACAATTTAAATGATAGAAGTATGTGCTGGTATCATTGTAAGTTTGGAGCAAGGGCTCTTACAAGGCTTGGACAAGGGCTCAGTGCAACTCTCCATGTTCCTTTCAAAATGCGTCGGGAAACGCGCAGGGCCAGTTGCAGTAGCGGCTTGCGATGATGGCCCTAACACCAAACATATAAGCCGTCGTTTGTTTATTTTGGATCTTAACAGTGGCATGAAATTTCTGGTTGATTCTGGTGCTGATATTTCTATTATACCTCAATCCGGAAATAATAAACCTTCGCCCATATATCTCTTTGCCGCCAATGATTCTAAAATCGCTACGTATGGGACAAAAATGATGGAATTAAATTTAAACTTGCGACGTCCATTTAGGTGGGAATTTACTGTTGCCGACGTAACAAAGCCTATAATTGGATCTGATTTCTTAGAACATTTCGGTCTGGTTATTGACATTAAAAATAAAAAGCTCATTGATCCTTTAACTTCATTAACGATATCAGGAAAATCTTATCATGGACCGCCTATATCAATTAAAACTATTGCAAGTGGTTCATGTGTACATGATATTTTAAAAGAATTCCCCAACCTTACTCGACCCCGCCCATTTGCGGGAGTATTTCCTCATAACACGAGGCATTTTATTGAAACAGAAGGTCAGCCTGTATTTTCTCGGCCACGTAGATTACATCCTGCCAAGCTTAAGATAGCAAAGCAGGAATTTCAGTATATGGTGGATCAAGGTATATGCCGCCCTTCAAAGTCAAATTGGGCATCTCCACTGCACCTCGTTCCAAAAGGGGATAATAACTGGAGACCTACCGGCGACTATAGAGCTCTTAACAAAATCACTGTTTCTGATAACTATCCAGTACCGCATATTCAAGATTTTTCTCAGAATTTAGAGGGTTGCAAGGTTTTTTCAAAAATTGACCTCGTCCGCGCTTTTCACCACATTCCAGTTAATCCGGATGACATACCTAAAACTGCAATCACCACACCGTTTGGTTTGTTTGAATTTTTGTGACTTCCTTTTGGTCTTTCTAATGCGGCCCAGAGCTTTCAAAGATTCGTCAACGAAGTTCTGCGAGGATTAGACTTCTGCTTTCCTTATATCGATGACATCCTGATTGCCAGTTCTGATATTGAGGAGCATCATCAACACCTCAGATTAGTCTTCAAGCGTCTGGACAAGTACGGTCTGACTATTAACACCTCTAAATGCGTCTTTGCAGCAAAAGAAGTTCCATTCCTGGGATACCTCGTCAACCAGTATGGATCTGAACCTTTGCCAGATCGAGTCCAAGCCATTCAAGATTTCCCTAAGCCTGAGACTAAGAAAAAACTTCGGCAATTTCTTGGAACCATCAACTTATACAGACGTTTCCTGCCTCACACTGCATCAACTCAAGCACCTCTTCATGAGCTTCTCAAGGATAGTCGTAGAAATGACAAAACTCCAATCCCATGGACAATTCAGACAGTTCAGGCCTTCATCAAGTGTAAGACTGAGCTGGCACAAGCAACACTTCTGCATCATCCTTCAGCGAATGCCCCCTTAGCATTGCATGTTGATGCCTCAGGCTTTGCAATCGGAGCTGTTCTTCATCATGTCTCTCCATCAGGCGATCTGCAACCACTGGCATTTTTCTCTAAAAAACTTACACCAACTGAGAGAAATTATTCAACATATGATCGGGAACTTTTAGCAGCATATTCAGCAGTTAAACATTTCAGGTACATGCTTGAAGCCAGAGAATTTCAACTGTACACTGACCATAAACCCCTGACATTCGCCTTTAAGCAGAAGCAAGATAAATGCTCACCACGCCAGATGCGACATTTGGATTTTATAGGGCAATTCACCACCAACATCGTCCACATTAAAGGCTCTGAAAGCATCCCAGCTGACACTCTGTCAAGAATTGCTACAGTCACTTTTCCTTCTCCTATTGACTACGAACAAGTTGCTAAGGACCAAACCATCGACGAAGATCTCAAAGAAATTCTCTTGTCCACATCATCAAGTCTTCAGTTGCAGAAACTTAAACTTCCTGGAATCGATGTTGAGTTACACTGCGACGTTTCTACAAAGAGAATCCGTCCCTTCTTACCAACTGCACATCGACGACTGGCATTCGACACCCTTCATAATCTCAATCACCCTGGAATACGATCTTCGGCGAAACTCGTAAGCGAACGATTCATTTGGCCTTCCATGCAGAAAGACTGTCGAATGTGGGCTAAAGCCTGTACTTCTTGTCAACGCTCCAAGGTACAAAGACATGTATTTAGTCCCTTAGGAACATTTGCAGTCCCTGACACTAGATTTTCTCACATCCACATCGATTTAGTCGGCCCACTCATACCATCCCAAGGATTTCGATACTGTTTGACAGTGGTCGATCGCTTCACCCGTTGGCCCGAAGCTTTCCCCCTCGCAGATATCACAGCTGAAAGTGTTGCAGAGACCTTGTATTCTGGTTGGATTTCAAGATTCGGTGTTCCGGCCCACATCACCAGTGACCAGGGACGCCAATTTGAGTCGACACTTTTCAAGTCACTAGCCAAGCTTCTTGGAATAAACAAGCTGCGCACCACCGCTTATCATCCTATGTCCAATGGTTTGGTAGAACATCGTCCTCTGAAGAGCGCCATCATGTGTCACAACACAGAGAAATGGAGTGCAGTTCTTCCTACTATCCTCCTCGGCATGCGATCTTCAATTAAGGAAGATATCAACGCCACTTCAGCTGAGCTGGTATACGGCACAGGTTTACGACTTGCAGGTGAATTTTTTATCTCCAGCGAAACAGATCCAAATCATACCATTTTCGTTGAAACGTTGAGGAACACTATGAACAGGATCAAACCAACTCCAACCTCCCATCACAAGCGTTCGAAAATCTTCGTTCATAAAGAGCTGAGCACCTGCTCCCATGTGTTCGTTCGAGTTGGACAAGTGAGATCATCGCTTCAGCCACCCTATGATGGTCCATATCGAGTACTTTCTCGTGATGCCAAAACCTTCCGTCTGCTGGTCAATGGAAAGGAATCAACTGTCTCCATTGATAGACTCAAGCCAGCGTTCACCATTAGTGATTCGGCTTCGGAAGAGGAACAGACAAGCGAACCAAGACCTTTGATTCCTCAAGATGTTGTAACAAGACAACACCAGACAACCACAAGGTCTGGAAGACGTGTCAGATTTCCCCAACACCTCCTGACTTAAACTCTGGCAGGGGAGTACTGTGGTGTCACATGCCCACCAACTCTCTAAAGCAACAACTCAACTCGACTCAACCCGGAGGAAACATGAGATGACTCTGAACTCCCGGGCAACGTGCTACGAACTTAACTAGCGAACTAATCAGACAATCATGACTCAACAACTTTCTAAAATTTAATTTGCACTGTTAAGAACAATTTTTATTTACAATAGGTAATGTCCTTTATATTTTCAAGTTAGTTATTTGCTTGTCAATGTTCATCGATGATCTCTACTTAAATAAAACCAACCGATAAGCACAAACGTAACAACGGAAACAGGGGTTATGAGAAGATTGGTCAGTCAATGTGGAAACTCGAGCATCGTTCCAAAATACACGATTCAAAAAACAAAACAAAACAAACAAAAAAACAAAACAAAACAAACCATTACAATTTTTTTTTTTTTTTTACTCCTATGCCCTTCTTAAAAAACTATATTTCAATTTTAAAATTCAGCCATTATAACATTCAAAACTTTCAGTATATTTTACCCAGCACATGTCGAGATTGGCCAAGATCAGTAGCAACTGCCAGTCTACACACATCAGGATTGACTAATGTCGAGCCGATATTGGCCAGCGGATTTGTGCTACTTAGACAATTGTTTAGTGGTGGATCTCCCTTTCATAAAACCAAGCTATTGAACTGGTATATGAGAAAGAAGAAAAGTAAAAAATAATTATCTCGTAAATTTTTCCTGTGCTACGAAGCAGACTAATTGGTCTGTGGCTAGCAGGAAGGGTGGGATCCTTGGTAAGTTTGTTTCAAAATAATAGCTTATTTTTCCAGCTGAAAGGGAAATAACATAACCCCTAGCTGTGATGGAAGATGTTTGTTAACGATTGAATGGTGGTGTTAGGTTGGTTGGTTGTTTTCGGATTATCTGGCACCGTCAGCTACACGAGGGCTATAATGAGCCGAAACATTCGTCATTTGACAAGCCAACATACATTTACAAACACCCATGCCTTACACGGGACTCGAACTCGCAACCTCGCGGTCTAGAAGTTAGTATGCTAACCACTATACAGTTATGGTGGTGTTAGGAATGTTTTTAACATCCTATTTGAGATCTTGTCGTAAAACCAGAAGATTTACAAACTTTCGAGGGTTTTTTTTTATGATAAAAACAACTTCTTCGGGAGTGGATACGAAGTGGGTTCAATAGTATATTGAACTGGAAGAAGTTTCCAAGTGTTCAAGATGTGTGCAATGTGTTTCTTGAAATCTTCATCATTTGGAGTAATATTTTTCTGAATATGAAATTCAAGTGAATCAAAATCACACTTGTACTTAAAATGTGCTCAGTGTACTTAAAATCATCGCTACTCATAAGTGATCTTTAGGTGATTTTTCCAGCTTCCAAGCTTTTGAAAAATGTCAAATAGAGTTGTCTGAAAATTCCAGAGTGGACAGCCTTATCTGTCATCTGGCTTTTCTATTTGAGGTGGTACAATCGTTAATGATTCTTTTGAGGACATTGATCTCAGTTTCAAAACAGGTTCATAGATCCTTTGCAAGGTTTTTCGAAGTCTATTTCTATACTTTAAAAGGTTCCGGATTTCAGTAGGCTGACGCACATAACCATTAATGAACGGCTTATTAGTGGTGGCAGTAAAGTGTGCAGATTGAATGTTGTTGTTTTAATTATTAAAATTACTCCATCAATATTATTAGTTTTATCAAAGTGGGAGTGGTAATCTTATTGAATAGCCAAAATGTTGTGGAAAAGATTCCAGTCAATTTTAGAGACGGATTCTGGATAAGAATTAATAATTTTTTCGACTTTAGCAATGATAGGAAGACGATCAAAAGAGAGGTCATTGATGACATCTGCCGAAGAAACAAGATTGGTGTTAGTGATTATTAAAACAAGAATGTCAAGAGGGGGTTGTCCTTGTATACAGTAAGTGAGCTGTGAATTGGCAATGATTTGGGTATTGTTGATGCTAAGTCGTTTGTTAAGAATGAATTCATTTTTATTGTTGGTTCAACAACGCCAGGTTTTGTTTTTCGCATTGAAATCACCACAGGTTGGTTGGTCGTACGGATTTTCATGGCACAATAGCTAAGATTGGCTAAACTGCGCTAAACATTTTTAAAATCACCACAGGCAGTAATTCTTAGGAACTATTCTTAGGGACAAGGAAATCAATAAGATAATAACAATTTTATTCAGAGGAGCTTCACACAACAGAAAAGTGTGCAAATTTACTCTCGACTGCAAGGATAATATTAGTCTCCTATATATTATCACCATTGTGAGTTATAAAGAGAAAAGTATTAAGACAATTTCTAGCAAAAATAGCAGTACCAAAATTTAAGCTATTCCAAATTTCATTAAATCTGTTTTCAGGGGTCGAAATGAAGTCAAACATCTAAAATGTGGAATGCTTATGTTAAAATTTCACATTGAAGCACAGGTTTTCAACTCGTTCATTCATATAATTCAAGCACCTACACAAAAATTTATCGCAGGACTGCCACTGACTATAAGCCTTGAAAATAGTTGCTTTTGTAGCCTCAAATGTTAAAAATAGTAGCCAAAATAGTTGGTTGGTTGTATTCAGATTATCTGGCGCCGTCAGCAACACGTGGGCTATAATGCGCCGAAGCATTCGTCATTAGACAAGCCAACATACATTTACAAACACCCATGCCTAACACGGGACTCGAACCCGCAACCTCGCGGTCTAGAAGCTAGCACGCTAACCACTATACCGTTTGGTCGGCGTAGCCAAAATAGTAGTCTCAGACTTTGGAAATAGTAGCCTCGCTTTTCATTGCTTAATAACGATTTCTTCTTTCAAAATGTTTACTGTTTAAACAATTATACTCTAACGAAAATGACGGGCGAATTTAATTAAGCCCAGTTTTCCAGTTTTTTAAGCTACATTCAAAGCAATTAAAAAAATTGCTTTAAAATTTAAGTTATTAGTAGTTATAAATTTAGCTACAATATTGAAATTTTAGTCATTCTGCATCGATTGAACTACACTGCGAAATCGATCATCACACCGGCACAAATCATGGACATAATGTCTTGTAACACAAACGGAAGCCTTGGCAAAAGCACCCATTACAAGAATGCAAATCAGTTATAACATCAGCACCTAAACGACGACGCAAATATCGAAAATACAGCTGTTGAACCGTAAAATCAGCTTAATCTTTGGTAAAAATGTCTATCACTCCAATGTAAATATCGGTGATGATGCCTTTCATACCGACTCAAATCTCAGCAATAGAGTCTTCTACATCAACGTAATACTTGATGAAAATTATCATCACAAGAATGTAAATATTAGCGATAGTGTCCATCATAACAGAGTACATCTCGCAATGGTCAATTACATCAGCGTAATATGCGGCGAAATTAACCGTCACAAAAACATAAATCTCGGTGATCGCCCAACATACAAGCTCAAAAACCGGCAATAGCGGCCATTACATCGGCGTAATACTCAATAAAATTAACAATCACACACTAACATAAATATTGATGATAGAGACAAACATTAGAGGAAGAAGCGATAAAAGTAGTCATTCCACCAGATATTTTGGAATTCTGAATGCAGGCAAGGATCTGTGCCGAACAGACTAGTAAGCAAGTACACACATGCGCCCCCTTGAAATTTTAATGCGGATTTGGATCGATCTCAGGAAAATTTGTCCAAAAAAAGCTGAAATCAGCACATCCGCAGACACATCCACGTGTGATTTTTCATGTCCCTATCTGTATGTTAAGAAACAAAAGCTTGCTTTTCACAAGTCTTGTTTCCCTTTCACACACAGTAACTTCCACTTCGGAGCATTGCTTACATTTAGTGATGTGTAGTCTCAAAATGTCACGCACTTAGCTCCTTTGATTGATTTAGGAAAATAACAAGGGTTTTTTGTACTTAAATATTAATGCAATGACCTTGACAAAGTTACGCGACTTTTTTAACAAGAAAAGAAAGATGATTTAGGATGGCATTATCAAGCCATTTAAGTTGCGCCAAAGTTATGCTCCATTGGTTACGTTGGCAAACCTCAATTGCTAAATGTACATTTCAATTGGTATTTTTAAGCAGATACAAGATTTCAATTAAAAAAGAACAGGTTAAGGAAGCTGTCCGTACTTATGGCATTTTCCTCCGGTGTTCAAGACAAATTTCACTAATTCATTCATGTCAAGTAAAGTAAATAAAGGCAAAATAATTCCGATATTTGAGAATATAATAGTGTATATTGTTCCGCCCTGTGCTGCGAAAGATAAAACATTGGAACCTAACAGTTAAGCGAAAATAATAAGTGAGCACGATTGATTACCAGGGAGATACTAACCTCGGACAAACAAGGTTACCACTCGATCCGCGAACATGAACTAAAATTAACACCTATTTCGGTGCTCCCTGGCCTCATATGACAAAGGTTCCAGGTGTGAATCCTAGATTAGACATACATTTGTTGTAGTTCGGAATCCACGTTAATCTGTAGGCTACGGTATGATCAGCCATTATTGAGCTCAAATATGTCATTGAGCGTACAAACCAACCACTAAATGAGCTTCCAGACCCTTGCACAAGGAATTTTTGTTGGGACTCAATTGGTCCTCCACCACAGACACTTTTGGAGTTTCATCAAAATCGATTTAATATTTACTGACTTATAGATGGCAGAATTCTAACTTGACAGACGAAAATATATCAAAATTTCATATTTTCGAAATAAGGTAGAAATAAGTCAAATTTGTGTGGTTGATTATTGAACGATATCCATCATAACTTTTAACATCTGATGGAAGAGAAAATAAATACAACTAAAGATTTGCAATAAAACTTTCATCTCTTTATTTCAGTTCTTAGCCAAAAGTAGCAATTAAACTATTTATGTCATCAAGTTTGCCAATTAAGATATGTGTAATTGTTTACTTTTTAAATATAAAAACCAAAATCGATAAAATTGGTTTTTTCTTTTTTCCTATCCTCCATTTTTTTCTTTCCCCCTCCCCCTTCCCAGAAAAGAAAGTTCTCCCGACTCAAATTCTTTTAATCTATGTTATTAGATAATGGTTGGGGAAATGTTAACATTAGATCCATTTGTAAAACAATTCCACTGATCCAAGTATAATTGTAAGGGAATGAAAAATGATACAAAGTGCAATTTTAATACATTTTATTAGAAGATAAGAATCATTCTGCCAATTTCTTACAAGCAATGTATTTTCAGCCTACGTTGAATACTTTGAAGCACAGTTTTCCTTCAAACAATGATACTATGTGTAGCCTTTAATACTAAAAGCAGAAAACAAAATCGATGAATTGCAAATACAAAATGTATAAATGATATTTGTATGTATAGTCACCCTATTAAAATGCAGGTACAATGTTAACAATTCCAATGAATTGAGAAAATTTTACAAAAAAAAATAATGCACTGAAGTATAGGTAAATATAGTAAGATTATGTATTAAAGTACATTTCACAAAATGTAGTATAATATGCACATCCAATTTTTTAGACATTTGTAGCACCAATCTTAAACATTCATATCATGTTTATGTGACTTATTAAAGTTTATATAAATTAATTAATATAGTTAGATTACCAGAGAGTTTACAAAATTTTAAATTTAAAAATTATGTTACATTTTTTTTTAACAAAATCCTTGCACTAAAAAGGGCTTATACCTTTAATCAAGAAAAGTTTTGATCATCAATTTCGTGAATTATACATTACATTAATTATTGTACTGTTTGTTTACAGTCAATACTCTTATTTTGACTATCCTCATTTCAATATTGTAATATACCAAAACCAAAAACCTAATCTCGACTTAGTGCATTTTCCATAATACTTTAAATCACACATTTATAAATTATGATAATTTTGTTTTTAAATAAATTCAATACATCAACAACAAAAAATGTAATAGATAAAAAAAAAAAAATGTACGACTAAAATTACAATTAAAGGCTAACAAAGTTATCAAGTTTGTATTTATTTCTTAAATAATTCACATATCCTTGATATTAAAATAATACAATATGAAGCACATGAGGGCAGCACATATGTGTTATGAAAAAGAAAATTAAAAATACAATTTTTACACTTCAACAAAAATGGGGAAAAAATTTACAACAGAAGTTATATTTAGATTTAAATTATTTCAAGAAAACATACATATTACATTGCTCTAATTACAACAATGACATATTTACTTCCAGGTTTAAATATTGTTTAACTTCTTATCTACACAAATTGTTCCCAATTAATGTATAAGAATTTCATTATTATAAATAATATTTATTATTTTAACATTATATAAAGGTAACATAAAATAAAATAAAAATATAGTAATAACAATATGATTACTATTTATTTTCCTATAAATTTTAATTACAAATCTATAAAAAAAATCTATGCATGATAAATGACAAAGAAAGTGGATGTTTATAGAAAATTATAAAATAAAAAATATACATTTTATAATCGATTATGCATGTGAAATCACCATTTTAAACATACTTAATATATACAGTATGCATAGTAAAAAGAGAAAGTTTAACAAAGGGAAGACTTTTCATGTATACTTTCTTTCCCCTGAGACTAAAGGATTGCTTTAAATGCAATTTTAGAGATTTATGTTTTGTCATTTTTCTCTGATTGTGCAACTTGTTTGAATTCACAATTTTCAAAATGTTAAAATTGCAACTAAAATAGCACGTTTCCAAAAATTCAGTTAAAACTGGAAATTGAAATCCATCATCTAAATGTTCCAACAGCTTAATTTTTTAAAGATAGCACAATACCATTTGAACTACATGAAACTTAATTGTATTTGTTTTGTTCGACACTATAAATAATTCCCTTTTACAGAAACAATTTTCTATTAACAGAAATTATTAAATTTAAACACAAAATGTTTAGGCATACATAATTTTAGTGTCTTGAATATAATGTAGAATGCCAATAAATTGATAGGAAAAAAAAAATCTTGTGTTCAAGGTAGTTTTTAAAAATTTAATGAAAACGGTTTTCATGCTTTTATGAACTCTTCTGAACTTCATTACAAAATATAATTCTGTTAAGTGAAACCATTATTAATCAGCACATCAGCTATAATTTTACAAAAATTAAAACATTAAAAAACTTGCACATACAAACTATTACATAAAACATTAGAAGGGAATATATGTAACAGATTAACTTTACACAATAGCACATTTAATTAAAAAAAAATTCAATTGTGCCAAAAGGCATGAAACAATGTTTACAGTTAGAGACAAAGTATGCTTATGATAAGATGAAAATGGCATCTATGCAAAGACCTATTTACATATAAACTTAAATATATTTTGAATTCTAGAAGATAATTAAAGAAAAAACAGCAGAGATGAAAACACAAAGCTTAAACTATAAAAGAGCAAATGACAAAATAATGAATTAAATAGAGACAGTAAAATTAAAAAAGTGACAATGCTGAATTGAATAGTCTGATTATCAGAATAATAATAAGTTAGTTATTTAGTAGACTAATACTTTTATAGCTTGTTTAAAAACCATGATTAATATTTGCTTAACAAGAGTATTTGTAAATAAAACAAAATTGTGTTTTCGATATCAAATATGTCATGAACATCACAGGGTCTAATGTGAACATTTGAGGTTAAGATGTTAATACAGAACAGAATTAAAGCATAATATATTTAGATAGGCTCCAAGTACTTTGGATAACTTATACTTATTTATACCTTTCCTCTCAAATAATTAGATCAAGATTGTGCTTTAGTTAATTATTAAATAAAAAAGCTATACACAAAGATATTAAAAAATTATTTTAAAAGTATAAAACTTCCCAATAAATCCTCAGAAAAAAATGGAACAAATTAATTGGACAAAACAATATTTAATATACAATTAATTATTCTTGAGTTCTTAGCAAAAAAGTTTAAAATCTGCCTAACCTAACCATTATCTTTTATCATAACCAATAAACTTTAGTAAAGCCATTTAAAATAAAGAAACAATATAAAAAATTCTGTTTTGTATTATTTAAAAAAATAATAATAATAAATACATACACATTCAGTATTGAGCAATTTAAAAACAAATTTTCTTAATCAATTACTACCATAATCTTTGTTTTCGAGGGTCAATAAAATGCAATACCTCAAATTTTGATGACAGTAACAATATGAAATTTATATTGATAACTCTAATGTATCAAAATATATTGACCCCAGTATGAATAAAAAATAGAATGAAGTATAAGGTAGAAACAATAGTGATGACAGTAATGGATAGAAACTAAATTGATGAATAATGTAACATTTTATTGGTGATAAAAATGGCATACATTATAGATCTATGAAAGCAGACACGCCTAGAGACAGTACATGTATGAGGCACTCAAAGTTAGTGTGCATAGTAAAGACAGAGCAATTTCTACTTAACAAATCACATTTGTTCTATGTATACAATTGAATTTGTGCTTACCAAAAAGAATTTGTACTAATGAACAATTTTTTTGTATTAAATTACCAGAAAAAAATTTATAAAAAGGACGGCAAAGTTGATGTTAACTTTCACTTAAAAATCTTAAATGTTTTTTGTATTGAAAATACAATTTTAATACTATTGAGCTTGTATTTCAAATCGATTATGCTTATTTACATTTTGAATGGAATTAAACATTAAAATAAAGTAAAACATATAAATATCATAACTACTAAGTTGATTAGTGCATAAATTGCAAAAATTTCAAGCATCAAGAAAACTTCCAAGATTCAAATTATCCCTTAGCCATAAAATAAAAAATAAAAAAATTACAATCATATATTTTGCTAATATTAAAGGAACATAAACATTTAGATTAAACTACCAAATTAAACCTTAATTTGCCATATTACTCAAAATGACAATTGTGTCCTTATTTAGGAAATAGCATGATTTTATAACTAATTCTATATTTACGTTATTTTTGGGGGGAGGGGGGTTAATTCAAGGACTTTGTACTTTTAGTTTTTTTCATTTATTTTTAAAAGAAAACAAATTTTTTTTTAAATAAAAGTTACATGAAGCAATAAGTTAAAACAAATTAATAAATTTAAACTAAATATAAGATAACTTTTTAAAAACATCACATTTTTATTAGTGGTATTTCTTGACAATTCTCATACCATTATTGCTCTCCTACTTCCTGATTTAGAAATCAGCAATTGAAAATTTACGCTTTACAAACTCCATCTATGAATAAAACTGAATCGACTTTTAATTTAAGGTTATTTCAACAAAAAATAATATAATACATCACCAAAAGCAAAAAAAATTTAAAATTTTAGAATATTTCTTAATATTTACATACAAGATATATTAATATATTAAACAACGTCAAATAATAGTCAACTCTTTAACAACCAATATAGAACAAAGATAAACGAAAATAATAATTAAAAACAAGAAAGTAAGATATCTTATTACTAATACAGTATAAATTTTATGTAAGGAATACATTGTGCTATTACAGAATAGAAAAGTAGCAACATAGACTAGGAACCGCGCAGCGCAGACATTTAATATGTGTCATATGACGTCTACTACGATATATAAAATATAGACTAGTGTTTCTGCATCCATAAGTTCGTGATGCCTTAAGTAAGTCAATTTTTAAGTCCAAAGATCCAATGTGTCATAACCAAAGATCGGATCCAGTAATCTCATTTACTAGTGATGCATGAGCAAGTAGTGAAGGTTTGCTTAAACAAAACAATAAGGAAGAGCTTCAAAATATGAATGACATGAAATGTGTTTAAACAGTATTGTTTGCAAAGGATAAAGCTTTAAAATAGCAATGACACACAACAAGTTTAAACTGTGCAATGTTTATAAAATAAGGAGCATCAAAATATCAAGAAACGTAAAACAAATTCAAACAGTTTTTTTTGTTTAGAAAGGCACACCATTCAGGAAAGGAAGATTATAATAAAAAATAAAAATAATTTCTTTAAGAGGTACTTTTCATAATAGTTTCTCTCGCTCACACTGGATTGCCCCAATTCACTTCAGTTGCAGATTAAGTAGAAGGCTAAGTAAGCAGGGAAGGCAGACATTTAAAAAGTATGCTTCTTATTGTATTCAAAAACAAAACACTGTCTTACTTTCAATCTCGTTCCACACAAATTTCATTCTTGAACAAACACCTATAAATAGACCTCACGCTATTAAAAAATCCACTCCGCTTTTTTACTGAATAAAAACAGATTACGAAGCATCATGCCCAATGTTCAGGTAAGAAAATGATTGTGATGCAAAATCCAAGCACACATGGACACCTAATTCTGTGCAAGAGCAACCCGTGCTCTCTGATCGGAAGAATCGCATACGTATACCAAAAACAAAGGGGTACAGTTATGGAAAATGATTATTATTTTTAACTCCTCTGGAGCACTTGCCACATATTTTTTAAATAAAAAATAGGAGGCTGCAAATCCATTCAACCACTTTTGAAGGTGGGCTATTTAAGATTCGCAGCTTGAAGAATGGTCTTTCTCTTCACCACGCTTCACTTGTGGGCTTGGGGGTGAGCTCAGAAGAGAGCTGTTGTTTGATGCAATAGAGTTGCGTGGTGATTGGTCAAGAGTTCCCTGCGAGAAGAAGTACTAATTAATAACTAAGAGAATTAATGCAAATAAAACAAGCACTGTTGTATTCTATTACAGGAGATGCAATGAGTTTTCTAAAAAATTTAGGAAGGAATTTTAGGGATAATTCCAAAAATTTTAGGGAAAATTCACTAACATATTTTTTCCAAAGCTTGTTTGAATACCGGAAAAAAAACTACCAATTTTCAAAAAATTGAATGTCGAACAACTTTTTAGCAAAATAACAGTTATATAATAACTTTTGACAAACATGCCAATTTAATTAAATTCACTTTTCTCATCTGGAGGATCTCAACTAGATCTTTTCTCTCTTTTGGATGAAAATCTGGGAATTTTCGGGGGTTTTAAATTACTATTTTATTTATTTTCTTCTTTTTTTTAATCATCGAAAAATGTAGGTAAAATTTTTGGGAAAAGTTTAGGGTGTTGCAACCCTTGCTATTATGGTCAAATAACTTTTAATTTTATTTTTTGACACAAATATTTTCCCACGACCCAGTCAAATCTGAATAAGTTCTTGGGCTTAAGTTGAGAATTTGCAATATATGAAAGACATACTCAACCTATGTATAACATTTATTGCATCACTATATAAAAATATTTGTAACAAATGAAATAAAAACTTGCAAAAAAGGGAAACAAAATGAACTAATTCAGCATAATATAGAAGGTAAAACTTTTCATTTAACAGACCAAACACTTACATCTCGAGGCCCAGTAGAACTGTGGCCAGATCCAGCTGTGTAAAAGCTGGATGAATGATCCTGAGAAGACACAGAACCATCTGGAGATATCACTGGCATTGACCCTACGGGACGATTGGATAGCTTTCCTGGAGATCAAAAAAACAATTTTTTAAATATTGCATTTCTATTACAGATTCTTGAAGAATTATGGATAATTCTTTTAAAAAATCTAACTTTATGTGTCTTTTCTTTTACATGGACTCGTCAAATAACGGGGTACTCAGGGGGAAACAATTTAAACTTTTCCCTAACAATTCCAGGTCACTTACTTGTACTTTAACAATAATGCAAAGGAGATTTATGGCAAAAAAATTTATATTGTTTATAGGTTTTTTTAAAAAATATAATGTTCTTGTAAGAAAGATGATTTCTTTTTCTCTGGAGAGATTTCTTTCTATCAAATACACTTATAAACAAACTGTTATTTCCAGAACTGTCAACTTTCCTGACACAGGGTGGCCATAAAATCCAGGAAAAAAGTTCCCCGATTCTCTTGACAGATTTCAAAAAAGACTCCCTGATTTTACAGCAAAATTTTTTCAAATTTCCCCAAACTGTAGACACCCTGATCAAATAGAACATGTATGCCAAAGAGATAATATACCAATTTTTTAAAAATAGTTTTGGCTGTAATGAAAAGTTTAAAACATTCCGTAGCATGAAATTAACAAAACAACTCTCCGGGTAAATGGCACCACAATACGAATGAGCGGGGAAATGTACCTCCAAAACAGTGATTGAAAATTTCCTTGATTTTCATTAAATTTTTAAAAATTCCCCGATTTCCTGGTTCTGTGGCCAATCTGATATTTCGCTGATTTTTATATTTTCCCTGGTGACTTTGATAGATAATAACTCAGTCAAATAACCAACACTAAATCTAAATACAACTGCAAAATGCCAAAAGAAAAAGTATACTAAAAAAGAAAAATTTATAAAATCTTACAATTCACATACCTGATAAGAATAAACTTTTACTTTTTTCATCCTGGGGCAAAGAATTTTGCTTGAACTACAATAAAAAACAATGAATTGCTTAAGATTATTCAAATAGAAAAACAAAAAAGAGAAAAAAAAATTATTAGCAAGACCTAATTTTTTGTATCCTTAAAATTTATTATTTGTACTATTACTGAGTTGTAGGAAATAAATAAGTTCATTTTAAATTCTAAAGAAAATCTAAACCAATCAACCTAACATGACATACATATTAACAATGCAAAAATAAAATGTTGCTGAAAAGGAATATTTATCAGTTTGCAACACATTTACATTTGAAATTTTACTAAGTTTATGAATTTCCTTTTGAAGATTACTTTAACTAAAATCAAGATTTTTATAATTACCTGAAAATTTTAATAAAATTCAATGTTTTTTTAATTGATAGACATGTCTACCATACAATACAGTTACCAAGTTTGTACAAGGTTCCCACTCAAATCACAAAATGAAAATCGATAACTTTTTAATGACTTTTAAGGACCTATATAATAAACCTTTGAAAATTTGTTTACAGGTATCATGTCTACAAATAAATTTGTCATAAAGTATATTCTACAAAAAGTTAAAAGTTGGCACATGCATAATTTCAAATTTGTCAGAGAATTCCAATATGGTGCGGATAAGTGGCAGTCACGCGAGGATAACAAGTCTGAGTTCAATGATCGATTACGATAACTACACTTTATATTTTCAATACTGAGACACCGAATTAAGTAAGCTGTTTGCAGGACTCCTTTTTTAATTTCTGAAGTTATTCACAATACAATCTTTTTTAAAAAATTCTTATATTCAATTTAAGTGTGACATCACAGCATCTAGTATCCCTAGTTTTACAAGGAGTGGAGGAGGATGTGCATAAAATCCCAGCTGTTTTATAGTAATTAACTTAAGAGGTCACTTTGAAAACCAATAACTTTATAATTTTTTTAGATATAAAAAAAATGGTATTAACAGCATTCATTAGCGAGCAGGGGCAGCGCCCTCAACTTCTTTAAAAAGAAAAAACACCTCTTAACTAACTTTTAAAATAAGCACTATATATAAAATAATAAAATTTAAAAGCCTGCCGAGTCATTCCAAGCCAGATCATCCAGGCTCGTCACCCCACCTTCTCAGATTTGGCTGAAACTTGGTACATGGTAACTTTAGACAAATATAAGAACCCGTATTTTTCATTTTTTAAATATTGACTTTGGTTTGGAAATTAAAAAATTTCGAAAATTTTACGTATTTCAGGTATTGCCTTTCGGTTACACTGCATACACAATGACGCGTGTTTACATTAATCTTGCTGCTTACCATAATTATCGAAATAAAATCCTAAAATTTTTCATACTTGCTCAGAATTTAATGCAGATTCCAAATATGGTTTGCAAAATATAATTGAGTTCTTGTAAAAGGGTGGAAATTGAGCTAAAAGTCGAAAAAGTAAATGTTCAGAAATCATAAAACATGCTTGATTTATACTCTTGTAACTTTTTTCTGCCATTTTTTAAAAAATTTTGCTTTATGTCATTTTAAAGAGCATAAAATTTCCTATAAGAATGTGATATTTTTAAAGTGGGTTCTTTTGTTTTCAGCCCCCCCCCCCCCTCCCGATTTCATTTTTTACAACTATACTTTATTTGGGTGCAAAAAATTGTTGGACTATCATCTTAATTAAAACTCACATCAAATTATGTTATGCATTTTATTGAATAATATTGTCATATTTATAAGAATATATTTTTAATATTTAAGGGCTTACTATTAATACTGAAATTAATAATTAAAAAGTAACTTAAAATCCATCAATTAAAAAAAAAGTAAGGTTTTTTTGTTATAAAAATTAGTTTTATATTTCTAAAATGCTTAATAAATATCTCTGATTTAATCCTTTTTATTAAGTCAAATACTATATTCAAAATTATCCAAATAATCAATCAGAAAATGCAAATTTCCTTTTGTTTGATGCTACATTTATGTGACATCTACTTTCTTTGGGATCTCAAAAATTTTTTCAATGAGATACTTTAATAGAAGTGTTTCTTTTATTAATTTTCATAAATAATTTCAAATGTGCTCCATTTATGGAATTTAAAACTAATACAATTTTGTGCTTTAATAACCAACTTATATTTGTTTTCTCTTGCTCCAAGTTGTCCTTCTTATGTCATCACTATAGTTAGCCTTTGTAATGTTATCTATTTCCTACAAAGGCATGGCACTGCAGGGCAATTCACAAACAGCATGTTTTCCCCTTAGTGCAGTAAGGGGGAAAGATAAAGTGAGGATTTGTCTCCTTATCTCTGACCACCCCACCCTTGAAAGGGAAATAAACCCATAACTCACCCCCACCCCCTTCTTTTCTTCAAAGAAACAACCTGTAACATTGTGGGTGGGATATTACTTAAACCAGGCTTTTTGTTTACCCATTGGAATCATGATTCTATTTTTTGGGGAGAGTGGGAAGGGTGTTAGAATGTGTGAAAAGAAAAGTTATGATACCACCTGATTGAGGAGCTACAGTTGTTTTCCATTATATTTTTTTTGCTGTCTGGAGATTTTGGCAGAATCTCCTTCATTTTCTGTAGGACTGTCATACTGGAAAGACATGTCTTCAAATGTTTATGAAAAGTGCAGTGTTGGTCTTTTTACAAATTCCGAGTGTCATGCAGAAAGATACACTGACAAAAAGATACTTCACAATATTGCTGAAGAACTTTCTAATGAAGAACGTGAGATATTATGTTTGAGGGCAGAAGGGCTTATTCTGCATTCAAATGCAAGCATTTGTTCACACCACTATTCAATAATGATCAAGTATTATGGCAATCAGTTTAGAATATGTTCTGATCCAAGAAAAATACATAAAAGGTCTATTAAAACTTGCCTACGAACTATTTCCTTGCAAATGGCTAGATATGTAAAAGAATTATCTGGCATTCTACTAGTTTCTGGACAAAAACTGTGCTCCAATTGTAGGAAAAAACTACTCATAGGTTATTGTGCTGATGACTTAGGAAATGCTGAAAATAGTTCCAGTGATGATGAGCTAAAACAACTACCAGATCCACATGGCCTCACACCTGAACTGAAAAATCGCGGGGAATCTACAGCTTTTGCAAAAGAAGATCTGAATGCAAGTATCACATCTCTTGATCTAACACCTATAAAACTGAAGTCGATTCCAGAACATTCCAAATTATTATATGGCAAAAGAAAGGTAGCAGACGTTACAAGCAAAGTAAAATCAAAAATTGCAAAAGTTTTGCAGCTTCCAGAAGAGGACATTCAACTTGGTAGAAGTAGTGATAATGAAAATGATTTAAATTATTTAATAAGCCAGATGAAAGAAAAATTAAAATCTACTACATCCAATAGAGAAAAGATACACATTTTAACAATTGCACCTAAGTCATGGTCTCGTATGAAGATAGCAACAGAATTCAATGTCAGTGAGTACAAGGTAAGAAAATCTCGCAAATTAACAAAAGAAAGAGGTATCCTTTCTTTTCCTCAACCTTTGCAAGGACGTAAAATCTCAGCAGAAGTTGCAGAAAGGGCAATAAATTTTTATCAAACAGATGAAAATAGCAGACTGATGTCTGGTGCTAAAGATAAAGTTAGTATACATAAGAAGACTTATGAACAAAAGCGGTTGATTCTTTGTAATCTTAAGGAACTATATATAGCATATAAAGAAAAACATCCTAATGATAAAATAGGATTTTCAAAATTTTGCGAGCTTCGTCCTAAATGGTGTATCACAGTTGGTCAGCCAGGCACACATTCAGTATGTGTATGTGTAATACACCAAAATCCAATCCTCTGTTTAAATGCTATGAATTTGGAAAAATTGTAGGAATCTCCCAAATAAAAGTTTTCACAGATTTGTTAGTATGTGACCGCGATAAGAGGGGTTGTATGTTGAGAATATGTCCCAACTGTCCCAATTCGGAAAACGTTGAGAAGTACATAAGAGACATATTTCAGGATTTTGACATTGAAGATGAAGTTAAGTTTTCTCAGTGGGAAACAACTGATCGCAGCAATATACAAACATTTGTGCTTCCTTTATGTGAATTTATAGATTTTTTTGTGAAGAAACTGGAGATATTAATACCTCATTCATTTATTTCTAAACAGCAGTCAAAGTATGTGAAAGAAAAGAAAGAAAATCTTCAGAAAAATGAAATGCTTATTTTAATGGATTTTTCTGAAAATTATTCATTTGTTATTCAAGATGAAATTCAGTCGTATCATTGGGTTCATGCGGCCTGAACTGTTCATCCAGTAGTCCTCTATTTTAAAAATGGTGATGAATTAAGTGAAATGTCTTTGTGCTTTCTCTCCAATTGCTTAAATCATGATGTTCCCTTTGTGTATGAGGTGCAGCGAAGAGTTACCTTAATAATCCATGGAGATTTTCCAAATATTAATAAAGTGGAATACATCACAGATGGCTGTGCAGCACAGTATAAAAATTATAAAAGTTTAGTCAACCTTTGCTATCATTATGAAGATTTTGGATTAAAAGCTTTTTGGACTTTCCACGCAACAAGTCACGGGAAAACAGCTTGTGATGGAGTAGGAGGGAGCGTTAAACGAGCAGTATCCAGAGCAAGCTTACAACAGCCATATAAAGACCAAATTGTAACAACTGAAGACATGTTGACATTTTGCAATGATCATTTTTCTAAAATTAAATTTCAAATTATAAGTGAAGAAGCAATTTATTCAATAGAAGAAAAATTAAAGGAACGCTTCTTACATTTCACTACAGTGCCTGGAACAAGATCCTTCCACTACTTCATTCCACTATCAAAAACTGTTATAGCTGCTAAACGAATGAGCAATGACAAAAAAATTTCACTAGAATATTCTCCTGTTGAAAAATCACAAAGCTTCAAAATTAGCACTAACTCGTATGTCTGCGCAGTTTATGACGACAAATGCTACATAGGGTTAGTAACAGAGAAAGAAAAAGAAGATGCGATGATTAAATTTATGCATCCACAATGGCCATCAAAATTATTTTATTGGCCTGAAAACAGAAATCTCGGCAAGGAAGATGCTTGTTGGGTCCCTTTCGGAAACATTCTTTGTACTGTCGATGTTCCAGAACTTGATACCCAGATTGGAAGGATACAATATAAACTAACATCTAAGAGTGAAAAGAAAATTATGTCTAAATGGAATGAGTGGCTTAACAAATGAGGTACTCTTGACTTTTTAATATAACTATCAAATAGTAAACGAAGTACTTTAATTCATATTTTCCTTGATGTAAATATATCATTCAAATTAACTGCTCTTTAACAAATTTCAATTTATGTGGAAGTTACTTTTTTACTTTTAAAATATAATTTGTTTTATTGTACCTACTACACAATTTTTCTCACTGAAAATCACTTCTGTGAAAAGTGTGATCAAATAACCCTCTCTAAAATGCATTAAATATACTTCTAATTAGTTTTAAAATGGTATATCTCTTTCTTTTGCAATTTATAGGTATCTGTTTTAAAAAAAAAATCATTACATTTTTTTTAAAAATAATTTTACTGTGGTAGTAGTCAACAATTTTTTTGCACCCAAATGAAGCATCGACGTAAAAAATGAAATCGGGAGGGGGGGGGGGCTGAAAACAAAAGAACCCACTTTAAAAATATCACATTCTTATAGGAAATTTTATGCTCTTTAAAATGACACAAAGCAAAAAAATTTTAAAAATGGCAGAAAAAAGTTACAAGAGTATAAATCATGCATGTTTTATGATTTCTGAACATGTGCTTTTTTGACTTTTAGCTCAATTTCCACCCCTTTAGAAGAACTCAATTATATTTTGCAAACCATATTTGGAATCTGCATTAAATTCTGAGCAAGTATGAAAAATTTTAGGATTTTATTTCGATAATTGTGGTAAGCAGCAAGATTAATGCAAACACACGTCATTGTGTATGCAGTGTAACCGAAAGGCAATACCTGAAATACGTAAAATTTTCGAAATTTTTTAATTTCCAAACCAAAGTCAATATTTAAAAAATGAAAAATACGGGTTCTTATATTTGTCTAAAGTTACCATGTACCAAGTTTCAGCCAAATCTGAGAAGGTGGGGTGACGAGCCTGGATGATCTGGCTTGGAATGACTCTGCCATAAAAACAAGAAAAACAAAATACCTGAGTTTTAACCTGTGGCAAATCAACCAATTTCTGTAGTTGAATACCAACACCTGGCCCTATATGAGAAATATGGTTGAAATTCGTAGGTCCCGATATGAGTCTAGAACGTCTATCCACATTTCTGAAATATTTCCAAGATATTAAATAAAGACAAATTTTTAAAAGGACAAGCACAAAAATATTTTTTTATCTATATTATTCATCAACTTAATACTACTGATAACATGAAATATTATTCATATAAAACCATGCAAGAAATAATCAACTACGTATATATATTTTCCTTATATTTTATTCAACTAAAACAAAGGTTAATAGGGGGGGGGGGGACTCGAATTCTTCATATAACAAGTCTCAAACAAAATATATGTTTAATAAATCAAAGTCCATACAAGCACTGTTTCACTTAAAACTGTACCAATAAAAGAACATTTTACAATATTTAAATAAATTATTTGAATGCAGAGAATTTTTTATCTTTGTGATTTTCAAAAGAAAAGTTTAAGTATATTGAAAAGCTGCAGGTTAGGATTACAATGGATTCTTCCAAAGTATTAGTGGTGAAATTAAACAAGTTTAAGTTATAGCAAGCCCCAATAGCCTGTTTCTTAAAACTTTGTTCTAAAAGGTTATTGTATGAATTAAAAAAATATATACATTTAAGCATGATTTTCATTAAATTTTTATTGTAGCAGAATGTTACCAGTATCAGCTTTTAACCACGTCAAATTGCATTTTTTATTTAAAATTGTATGTATATTACAGATATTTTTAACTTTCACAGAAGTAAAACTGTTTCAATTTCTCTGATATTTCCGACAAGTTCCAGTCACTGCACATTCGAATTGCTAAATGTAAAAAGGGGTCATGCCAAATTTTTTTAAATTTGATAGAGAAAAAAATACTACTTCCTTAATAGTAATATTTTTTTGTAAAAAATTTACTTATATTGCTGGAGAAATATCTTTTTTCAAGCCCTGAGACAAGATTTCAAATTTTACCTACTTAGGAAGAGCCAGCCTATATGACAGAGACCGCCCTATATGACCTTATTACGGTACTAGATGGAGCAGTCAATGGAAAGGAAATAGCCCTGGCGACCTTTCTGTATATTGAAGGGGCTTTTGATAGAGTTCCAACGAATGTAATCAGTAATGCCCTTCTCAAAAGAAATGTTAATTCAAGCATTTGTACTTGTAAAAAAAAATATGCTGAAACCAGAATGGCTCAAGCCTCCCTTTTGGGAGACATACTCACTGTGGAGAAATGTAAACGATGCCCACAGACCTGATGACCTTTCTGTATATTGAGGGGGCTTTTGATAGAGTTCTAACGAATGTAATCAGTAATGCCCTTCTCAAAAGAAATGTTAATTCAAGCATTTGTACTTGGAAAAAAAATATGCTGAAACCAGAATGGCTCAAGCCTCCCTTTTGGGAGACATACTCACTGTGGAGAAATGTAAAGGATGCCCACAGGGAGGAGTGCTGTCACCACTACTATGGAGTCTAGTGGTTGACGAGCTCATAAACAGGATACATTTTTTGGGCCTGCATTGTCTAGGTTATGCTGATGACATAATACTGGTCATAAGAGGTAAATTCCAGATAACTGACCTCATGAGCACTGCTCTAAAAAAAGTCGAAAAGTGGTGCAAAGAGGTAGGATTGTCGGTTAACCCCAGCAAGACTAACCTAACAATGTTCACTCGAAAAAGAATACATGTTATGCAAACAGTAAAATTCTTTGGAAAACCACTTGCACATTCAGTTGAGGTTAAGTATTTAGGGGTTACCTTTGACAAAACCTTGACATGGAAGCCGCATCTCCAATACAGCAACAGCAAAGACAAACGAGTGTTCTGGGCCTGCAGATGTGCCATTGGAAATAATTGGGGCTTGTCACCAAAAATGGTGCTCTGGATATATATGGGAGTGATTACTCCAATGATATCTTATGGGGCCATGCCATTGCCTGGGGAAATAGAACCCATAATGCAACAGTTTAATTTCAAGTTTTTCCATGCATTTAAGTTGATTGAATCCACACATTGCATGTCCACCGTGTACAATACCTTACTATATTTATAGCTCTTTTATTTAAGTGAAATCCCTATCACAAGGTAAAAAAAAAATTCTTTGGCAGAGAAATGCAGTTTCACTTCCTAAAAAACAACTAGTTTCCACTACGAACATCAAAAAATCATCCCTTCATTTTCGGAAATTAAAATACTTTCTAAAGCCAATAGAAAAGGAGGTTTTGCTGATTTCATTTTTAAAAAAGCCAATACTTCCAGAATTGCCAAGTTCCCTGATATTTTACTGCTTTCCATAAGTTCTCTATTGTTGAACATACTCTTCCAAAAATCTTAAATAAAGAATAGCAATTAGAAATTAAAAATAAATAAAAAACCGAGAAAAATTCAGGAATTTTAAGCACTTTCTTTTACTTAACTGAACTATTACACTAACAACAAATAATCGCCCGAAAACCCCTTTTCATAACAGGTAATAATAACAAAAAAATGCCATGGTATCAATCCCTTTAAAAGACACCTACCCTTTGCAAGCCTTGTCCGTCTCCCTAACAGAAAACCTCCTCCGCACCCTATTAAGCATGGCCTTGGTCTGTCTGCTCTTAACAGGATGGGCAGACGTCTCTGGGACACACACCCTGTTAGTGCGATGCAGCACATTGTGGATGTAGAGGATGTGGGGAAGATCCGTCGCTAGAGAGAAGCACAGCATTCCGTTGCGACACAGGGGCTTGGTCTGGAAATGATAAGAAGAAGACTTATGAATATGCCACAGAGTATCATATATTGTTGAGCAGTGGTCACTATACTTTCAAAGGATAGGGCACTATTTTAGAAAGTTTATATTTCGCACCCTACTTTTTGTAAATTGAGCCACCCTCAACTAACACATAAACATAATGATTTTTGTTTTTCAGTGATACTTATTGATGATCTATAAAAAAGCTCAATATTATTTAAATATTACATATCTAAATATGCCTCTCAAGTTAAAAAAAAAAAACGAAGTAATATAATATTTAATATATGGTTCTAATACAGTAAATGCACAATTTATCTCAAATTATACATCTCAAGTTCCCAAAAAGTAATACTTTTACTATAGTTTCAATAAACTAAATTTAAAATTTAAACTAATCAAAACATAAAAAAAAAAAAACTGTTTCAAAAGAAGTGTTAAATTAATTTTATACCCTGAACACATCTCTCACAAAACAGCTGGCTGAAGCAAACTGGTATGCATGGTGATGATAATTTAAAACTATTTTCTGATTTTCTGTGTACCTTAGAACCAAAGTCCTGGTTGACTTTCTTTGGTTAACTTTACATTATAGGAAGGTTATTAACAATTGAATTCTACTCCACATTGGGCTCTCCGTCATAACTTTCATTAAATGCTTTAGAATTTTTCTTAATGGGTTACGATGATACGATAGAAAGCAAAC
Source organism: Linyphia triangularis (assembly GCA_963978545.1). Lineage (NCBI taxonomy): Eukaryota > Metazoa > Arthropoda > Arachnida > Araneae > Linyphiidae > Linyphia > Linyphia triangularis. Next base: position 38,465,177 of record OZ021730.1, read on the forward strand.
ATAAAACTAAAACATAACCATAAGGACAGGGTGATAAAAAATCACCAAATTTGAACTTCCGACACGTTTGGCTCTGAGAAATTGACTTTAGTTTTTACAGGGTTTTTGCCAAAATAAAATGTCACAAATCCATGACTTTCCAAGACTGAAGCAAATAATTGTTTATGACTCAAGAAATCAAATCGCAAAAAAAAAAATTCAGTGTTAAAAAAACTAATCAATCTATAATAATAAAACAAGCTATCTGTCTGTGGCTCTATAGAAACCTACTTAAAATTGGAGTAGAGCTCTGAAATTTTCAACAAAAGAAGATTTGGCCTTCTAATTGTACATATGTCAAACAGAATGTTAAAATTTTAATTAGTTCGTTTTTTATTAAATTTTTTAATTATGTTTTTTTTTTACTAAGTGACTTCAAATAGAAATACAGCTATGAAATTTTCAACACAAGAAGTTTTAGCCTTCTAATTGGACTTTTGAAAAACAGAATGTTAAAATTTTAATTAGTTATTTTTTAATTAATTTTCTTAATTTTTTTATAATTACAAAACAACTTGTAATAGGGCTACAGCTCTGCAATTTTCATTATAAGTAGTTTTAGCCTTCTAATTGGACTTTTGAAAAGCAGAATTTTTTTTTATAATAAATTTTTTAATTAATAAATATTTTACAAAACGATTTCTAATAGGGCTACAGCTCTGAAATTTACAATATGAGTAGTTTTGGCCATTTAATTGACCTTATAAAAAACAGAATTTGAAATTTTTATTTAGTTCTTTTTTAATTAATTTCTTTAATTAATTAATAGATATTTTACAAAACAATTTCTAATAGGGCTACAGCTGTGAAATTTTCACCATAAGTTATTATGGCCTTTTAATTGAACTTTTGAAAAACAGAACTTTAAAATTTTATTTTATTTTTAATTAATTTTTTTAAATTATAACAAATAATTTACAAAACGATTTCTAATTGATAGATAATTTTAAAATAAATGTTTACTTATTTAAGTGCCAGTTTTATTAAAAGTATTCATTCAGAGAGCTTTATAACTAAAGAATTTTTCTTATTTCTATTAATTACTATTGTGAGAACACCAGCATTATCTTCACATATATCTGAGCACTCCAATTTAACCTTTCTACCGATTAACAAAATTAATGTAGATTTTTTTATTTTAAATGTCCCTTTCATAAACAATTTTATTTGCTATGTATTTTTGAAACAAAGAATATAAATTAAAATTTCATAGACATAAAATTCTTGATAAAACTTAAATAGGGAAAAAGAAATTGACTTTATTTTCATTTGAATTACTCTAGATGCTTGGAACAAAGGCTATGGACTAAAATGTCATAAAATACATGATTAAATTTAAAAGATGCTCACCTTCTTCACAGTTAAAGTCTGCAACCATTCTCCAGTTGATGCCTCAAAAACATCAACATGAGTATCACTGTAGACATTTAGATAACCATCAGTGTAACCTGGATAATAAATTGCAACTTTTTTAATTAAGAATAAAAAAAATAATCTTAAGCTAGACTCACAGTAGGGATTTAACTTAGGATGCTCAATTGAAGAAAGTTACTGTTGTTCACCCTCATGAAAGGAAATTTGAGAATAAAACGATAAAAAGGTTATAAATCTTTTTGTGTGTTTTGAAACTTTTGAAAGTGAATCAGATGGAAAAAACAAAGTCTTTTGGTCAGCTTCACAATAGCAAAAATTCACAATTAAATTAAACTCAAAGGAGATGTTAATGTGTTGATTGTATGCAGGTGCTGAAATAATGCTTAAGCATATGCACATCCGAAATTAAAGATATCTTTTGGTCAAGTTATTCAAGGGATTTGGATATTTGGAGCTGCAAAAATAAAGAATTGGTGCAGTATAAGACCTTAGCAAAACAGGCAGAAACACAAATTTCAACCAGTATGTTATGGATATGGATCAGTCAAAAATTTGAATTCCAACAAAAATTGGAAATTTAAAAACAAAACATACTTTATAAAAGATTTATAATTTTAGCAACAGCTTACATTCAACATTTCTAATTTAGAAAATAATTTTTTAAATGAATCAATACTATAGTGCAAATATAAATTAAAGTAATGCACCAAACTGGGCAACTTGAATTGTTTCTTTCAATAGACTGCTGATTCAGCAAGTTTTTCAAAATGTGTTTACTTTCATGTCAAAAAAGGATTTGGACCAATTTGGTTAAATTGAGTGATTGGAGAAGAAATGGCAAGGTAAAACAGTTTGGATAAATTACGGCAGGTGCAACTTTTTTGTTTATAAAAGAATAAAAATTAGACTAATAAAATAACTTACTGACAGCTTCAGGAGGGGCTGGAAACATAAGTTCTTTTTCTCTGCTTTTTCTACCAAATCCGTCCACATAAATGCCCAATTCTGTATTTATAACACAAGCATTAATCACAATTACAAAGCGCAGACATTCATTAAGAGTCGAGCATTTCAAATATTACCGATACTTACGAGAAAATACCAAGAGGTATTCATTATTTTGCAGCTCTACAACAAGATAAGGATCCATGAGATTATGTGCAAAGAAGGATAGGTCGTTACAGTCTGTGTTAACGAGAGCTACAAATAAAATTGAAGAATATAGTAAAACATGTAACACAAAAATGTAATATAAAAGTTATTTAAATTTTCAGAAATTTATCTCAAATAGGTATAATTAACCCTTATCTAAAAATTTTAACTTAAACTTGAAACCATTAAAGAATTTTTATGAGTGCTTAAAAGTTACTGTGTCACGTTAAGTGCCAGCAATTATTATTTATTAATGTTATTTAGCACCTCAGATTAATAAGCATACCAGTACATAACCATTAAAAAATGAATGACAATAGAAAACTGAATGTTCACTATTCAATGCTTGCTGACAAAAATGCTATTACTTAGTTACATCTGATTCAAATACCCCAGCAATGTGTAATGTAAATGTAGAGTTTTATGTTATAAAACACTCACAATTGTCCGTGTGACATAACTTACAAAGTATGACTTTCCAAATATTCTAGGGTATCGAGATAGCAAAATATTCAAATTGTAAACTTCTCACATAGCTAGACAATGAATCTTGGAATAAATGTCTTAACAATCTTAATTTACAGCCAATTTTTCACATTTTTATGAAAATTTTTCGTTTGCAAAAAAACTAACTTGGTTTCTGCGCAAGTTCTCAATTTTGGACAGAGAATCTTTTCCGAAATCAAGGGGTCAGCTTATATGTGAGTATAAATGGTAACATAACTTCACACCAAATAACAAGTATTCAGCTAAGAATAACATTTATCTTTCATAAATTTGAGTTTATATTTTGTACCACAGAGGAAAAGGTTGATTTTAGGCATGTAGAATTTGTTTCACATTGAAAGACAGTATACACTGCATATAACAGTGTTTTCCTCTTGAATAAAAACTTAATCCACTATTTTTGCTTTAATACTAAAGCAAAAATAGTTAATTAAGTTTTTATTCAATTATATTTACATTATTGTTTTCCTCTTTACTTCATAAAATAATTTACAATGTCAAAATTAAATATTTTAACTTACAAATAGGAGGGCTGTCATCTAATACAGAATATAGATGGAAAGCTGATGGCAACCCAACACAGAGCCTGTTGCCAATAACGTCCAATGTTTGAGCAGGAACAGGCAGGCAAATTTCTTTCCTACGATGATGTCTGCCTTTTGTTCGATTCACTTCATAAACTAATACCTACACAAATTTAACAAACAAAAATGAAATATAGTCAAATGAAAATACAGTTGAGATTAGAAAAATATCCAAGTAAATTTTCAAGCATGATATTTACTTTTGAGATATCAAGTTTAAAATTAGATAATTGTAACGGTTATGTTAAATAAAAGACTGAAAAGTTAAGAAACCCTGACTGGATCTCGTTATCAAAGGGTTCGAACCCAGCCAGGATTTCGGGGACACGTTTCTGAAGGACCCAAATCAGTAATAAATTACCAATCCTTCCTCAAACCCTGAAGCATCCAGAAAGTCAAATAAATATTCAAAAATTTACATACATTTATAAAACCAAAAATAGCTACAAACCTCTCTAGTCAGAGTGGATTGCAATATTGTTTTTTTCTTTAAGTGCGAGACTATGTTATTTTTCGATAGTACTATTTCTGACAAGAGAGATTTGTAAATCTTTGAATATTTATTTGACTTTCTGTCTTGCAGTTGAATGCGTCGGGGTTTGAGGATGAATTGGTAATTTATTAGTGATCTGCCCTTCAGAAATGCATCCAAGAAATCCTGGCTGGGTTCGAACCCCTTGATAACAAGATCCAGTCCGAGTTTCTTAACTTTTCAGTCTTTTATTTAATGTAACCGTTACAATTATCTAATTTTAAAATTGATATTTCAGATTTGATTATTCTATTTTCATGCAGCATTGCGCTGAAGATGAATTCTCAAAGTTTTCACAGTTTTTTAGTATGACAATTGTTTTGTACTTCACTTTTATATTTACTATTGAGAACATTCCAAAATAATTCTAGAAATATCGAATAAGAAAATAGGATCGCAAGATTAACTCAGCTCTTTAAATGTGACGCTTCTTTTATTGGTCATAATAACTTATGAAGTATTGTTTTAAATTGGGTGAAATATTTTATCAGGTATAGAAACAGTAATATAAGCTAATTAGCAAAATTCGAAGTGAAAATAATTGGTTTATTTCATTAATAATTTTATAATGTTTTTATAATATAGTTAAACTATTTGAAGTCTAGAAAAAAACACCCATTAATTTTCCTCCACATTTTATAAATGAGCATATATTAAGATACCTGGAAAAATATTTTACAAATTTTAAAACAGGAATTTGGCAGATATTGCATCCCAAAAAGAGAAGCACTAATATTAATGAGTTTTTTCATCAGCCAATGTATATCAAATACATGTATGGTTTGGACTACTAGTGATACGGTACGATTTGATCAAATAAAGAAAAAATTATTAATCATATTTTAAATTTTAATAAAATACTGATTTATCATGCTTTTTTAATAATAATATTTTGTAAAATAATACTATATCCAATTGAATGAGGAACTTTCAAGTTTTTTGGTTTTATTTTTAAATAAAAGTAGAGAAAAAATCATGAAAAACAATACCATTCTTTCAAAAATTTGAGCTAGGAATAGATAGTTAAAAAAAAATTTAGTTTTTCACTTTGCGATTTGGGGGGAAAAGCTACTTTTGCGTGTGACGTCAACGAGCAGATGATGAACCAGTCTAAAACCTATTTTAGACAAGGTTCCTCCTAGGATTTTCGACAGAATCTATGTGTAACTACGTCACGGTTTTTTTATGCGTTTTTGGTCACGTGATTTTTGCTTTGATTTCGAACTCGATTTTTGATTAATTGAAAGCACAAAGATAAAAAATAATTGTACTGCTCATATATATTCGTTGGATAACACTAGAAAATACAAAAAATATTCATTTTCCTTACTTATGCAAGTTACACATTACCGAAATGCATAACAAATTATAGATATATATATATATTTTTTAATTATTGCAAGATATGGAAACCATTGCTCAACTCACACATCAAACTGCAAACAAACCATAACTCAATTACTTTTTTGAGTGATTTATAGCATTTTTACTGCAAACATCAACCATCTTTTTAAAATTCATCCCAATTTTTTTATTAAAATATAATATTGAATGAAATTTACTTCTTAGAAAAGTTGAACTTTGCATTCAAAGTTAAAACCTTACTTTTCAAGTCATATTTCCAAATTTCGGTTTAGTTTAAAAACTTGTTAATATACAGTAGGATTAACAAATATGTCTAACTACATAGAGGTTGTGATGAAAAGCGAAAAAAGCATAGAAATGTGTGAATGAGGAGAAAGGGGTGGGTGAAGCAGTGACATAAATGTATTACCACCAGAATGTGTCTCCAGAATTGGAAAAATTGTCATTTTATTATAGAAGGCCTCATTTTAAAACAACATTTTTTTTGGTTTCCCTTAAAAAAAAAAAAATTCTCAATTCTAAAATACAATTACAATCTTGATTTTTAAATTATGTAAAATCATATAATTTCAACATTTACTTTTTCTGCTATGATTTCTTTATACTAGTTTAATTAAATTAACTTCCATCTTCTAGAAAGATAGTTTCTAGAAAGATAGTTAAGATAGGTATATTATGAGAAATTATTTGTAAAATACTTGAGAATATAAATTCTATATAAAGTTTTAGCTTCTTTAAAAATAATCAAGCTTAAGGAACTTGCACAAGTCAAGAAATAGTTTTTGTATTTTCTAGTGTTATCCAAAGAATATATTTCAGCATTGCAATTAATTTTTATCTTTATGCTTTATATTAATAAAAAATTGAGTTTGAAATCAAAGCAAAAGTCTTGTGACCAAAAACACATAAAGAACCGTGACATAGTTACGCATAGATTCAGTCATAAATAAGAGGAGGAACCTGGTTTAAAACAGATTTTAGACTGGTTCATCACCTGCACGTTAACGTCACACGTAAAAGTAGCTTTTTCCCACCAAATCACAAAGTGAAAAACTAAATATTTGTTTTAACTATCTATTCGAAGATCAAATTTTTGAAAGAATGGTATTGTTTTTCATGATTTTTTCTCTTTTATTTAAAAAAATAAAACCAAAAAACGTGAAAGTTCCTCATTCACTTTATTTTGTATTGTTCCTTACAACAAAAAGAAAATTCCTGGATGTAACATGAAATGGTCCATGAGATAATTTTCAAATAATTGAAGTAAAACATACAATAAAAATTTACTTTTCTCAAAAAAAATATGAAGATTTAGGTAGTAACCTAAGTGACAATGTGGTAGTGACTGGCTCCCTGTCATATCAGAATGAACCTAATATATCGAAATGAAATACCAGTTTACAATAGATATTCTGGAAACCATATTTAAAATTCAAATACAGCAATATGCCAATACACCCAATGCCACATTAATGAAAAATTTTAAGCTAAAAAAACTTTCTTACACTTTTATCCAAATTTAAATTTGTTTGTTTAGCAGAAAAGGAAAAACCGCACCATAAATTTTATGAGACTTCCAAGCAAGAATTAGCACAAGGAACCTCAAAAAGGAAAAAGAAAATCTAACTAGATCTTGAACTAAAACGCAATGTATCATTTTAATCCAAAACATTTTTTTAAAACCCACTTCAAAAGTTAGTAAATTAAAAACAAACTAGCAAAAGTATATGAGAAGCCTTAAGAAGAATGGGAAAGATTTTAAGATTCTTACCTTCCGGGTCTTTCTTCCCAGCTGCATAAAATAATTTAAAAGAGCGCTAACTTATGAGCACAGAATTTGTGAAATACTGAATAAAAAGAAGTTTGCAAAGTTTCCTAATAGATGGAGTTATGATAGAAGTAAAACCAACAATGTGAACAGCGAAAAGCAGTAAAGAGAGAAGAAAGTGCAAATCATGAGATGAACGAACCATTATTTTGTAAATGGGAATCACTGCAGATTCCAAATGTACAGAACAAGTTCAAAATTATAAAAAATGAAGAGATAGAGAGAAAATAAAGTAGAAAAGTTGAATAAGCAGAGTAAGAACAAGCAAAGTAAAAAGATATTTTTATGGCAAGATAAAATGAAATTTATTTTTAAATTAAAAATGTTTTTTGTAATAATTTATATACTAAAATTCAAACAAGCTAGTGCTTCCTACTTGTGAAAGTAAATAATTATAAATAATTCTTGAATAAATTTTCATTTTAAATAATTTTGAAAGCAGTGAAACGAAATTGCTATTCACAATAACTACCACATGGCTACTTAAATTACACTACAATGAATGTTTATTTTATAAAAAGGGCTTTGTAATATATTATAAAAACAAAAACTTTTTAGCAATCCAACACAAGCAAAAACTTAAATTTTTTTTAAATAACTTAGATATAAAAAAATTATACAAGGAAACTTAAGTTGTTTGATAATCAACTTTATTTTAAACACATAATAACCACCTTAATTAAAAAATTAAAACAAGGCATATTTCATGGATTTCCAATATTATATAGACAATTATATGCAAGCACCAGGAAAGCAAAGTGTGGATTTCTATATAGGTCGTTATACTTTGTAAACTGGTAACTCATCGAGTATTTATAATAAAACTACCACTCCTAATTATATATTGACTAAATGAATGCATTGATACCAATGACTCAATTTTGAACATTTTGTTCCTAACCTACATTTCGCATAAACCTGTCTAAATATAATCGTGACAATACAAGTCCAAATCTTAACAACTTTGGTCGCTATACAATTTGGGCATGTAAACATATATCTTTTAACACATTAGCGCCAGGCACCAAGAAATCTGGTAATATACTTGCCAACAATTAGTGACATGCACTAAAAACCTAGTATTATGTGATCCACCAGAGATGTGACAAGTTCAAGCAAGTAAAAGCAACCTTGATTTGTTAAGCATACCATTAATTAAAAACTAGAATAAAAAAACTACGGGGCATTCACTTTTATATTGAATATTTCAACCACAACAACAAAAATTAAAATGTCTTTAAACTTCATTACTAAAATATAGCAAAAGAGAGGAAACCTAAACTCAAAAACAAATGCAAAAATATTTCTGAGGTACAGCAAGTACAGCCAGGTTGCACCTAAATTATTAGATAAAAATTAAAGTTTACTAATTACTAGGCCTCTTTAATTATTAATTTTACTAATGTTCTTAAAATGTAGATTAGAATCACAAATGAAGATAGAATTTTTACGGTAGTAAAAAAAATCTCCAATAAATAGAAAACTTGTTGTGCTACACACAATTAAAAGAAGAAAAAAACTCACTCAAATCAACTAAATAGTTACAAAATAGGTACAGCCATAGGAAAAAAATTCCAAATAGGCAGAACCGTTTCCATGGTAACAGCTGCTAGTATGGAATCTCGGATACGAAGTTGTGGCGAAATGCAGCCAGTTACGAATTTTCTGACTTCGATGTACCTATTGGCTTGTGTAAACGTGACGTGAATCAAGATGTGTGGGTGGGAAAGAAACGAGCATTTCTCAGAATTTTCTCCACCAAATGGAAAAAGTTTCCATGATAAGTTTAAGCAATGTGCTTGCTTGTTAATTCTTAAATTAATATTAAAACTTATAATTGAACCATTTTGAAACATGGAGCCCTTTGAGGGTAAGTTAAAATAAGTTTTTTTCTTTCTAATATCATTTTGTAAATATTGAAAGGAAACTTTTGAGTAATTAAGATTATACGATTTCAATTCATGAATGAATGTATGAAGTGTGTGGGGGGGGGGGAGGGGCTGCATTAACATTTTTGACCATGGGCCGAAACTGCTACTTTCATAAACAGGACAATAGACAATTCCCACACTTTTTAAAAACGAAAGAAATTGATTTATATTTATAAAGAATTTCTTTCTGATTCTAAATATTCAAATAAAAGTTCTTTAAAAAAATTAGTTATTTAAATATTAAGAAAAGAAAATGAGCAAAAAACCCTCAAACTGCGGTCCACTCAAAACGGGCCAATTTTTAGTATAATCACGTCAAGAGACCTGAAAGGTTCGGAGACGTAATCCCTTCGCTCCGTTTGCTATGGTGAGGTTTCTACCACAAAATGTCAGCTATATACTCTGGTTTCTACTTAGTAGTTGCCGTTTCACAAATATTTTTGATCGCCTATTTTGTAGGTATTTGTTTTTTATTTAATTGCAAAAATGGAACCTGGTTTTGTAAGAGGCCAATCAGACAATTAGCTAAAAATTGACTCGACAATGATGGCTGTCTATTTCAGCAAGAATATGGATTTTGCAACAGCGGAAACCTGTAGTGTAAAAGCCAATAGGTAAGATTCCCTGCTTTAATTAACTTGATTGGTTTTGTTGTGCTTGGAATAAAAATTTGGTGGGAAAATATCGGTATTTTTTCGTTAAAGGGGGCCGTTGTCAATATCCAAGTCCAGTACGGATTCTGTGCCAAGGTGATTTTTGTCAAAAATGGCTGCCCCGCCATTTTTTTTAATGACAAGTTAGCATAATTTGGCGTGGTTTTATGTAAACGATTCTTGGCGCCGAATCCGTACCGGACTTTGAATTTTTACCCATTACTTTGCACTTGATGGTTACAAAATTTAGAATAGCTTTCCTAACATATAGCTTGTTATAAACTTAAAAGGCAAACATTCTTAAATTTTCCTAATATAAAAATTATCGTAAATGTAACTTTGTTCAAAATGATCTTCACAAACATAACGTACAGTCTTTGTCGACAGTGGTATATACTTTTCATTGTCACTCTTCATCGCTTGTCACCACTTTTTTTGAGTATTTTCATTCCATGGTACATAAATAAAAATTTTGACAGGAGTTGTTATAGTTGTGCTTTTGCACATTGGCACGATACAATATTTGTAGAAAATGTTAGACATTATAAGAAAAAAATCAATCAAATAATCTCAAAACAAAAAGACGAGGAGACAAGTATTTGAAATTTCCATGATAACAACATTTTAACAGCCGCAACCGCCACGTGACTTATGGAGATATTTCGGAAGCAGTGACGTCACAATGGAGTCACAAAAAAAAAAGTATGTTTTCCCGCAAAAATCAGACAGGCAAACTTAAAATGCAAATTAAAAAAAAAAAAAAAAAACATGGAGAATAAAACTTTTTGTGTTAATTGTCATTTCGAGACATTTAGAATCGAATAAAAATATTATAATAAAAAATGCGGGAATTGTCCATTATAGCATATGATCATGTTTGATGTTTCACAATAGGAACTCTCATACAATACACAACTTTATCAAAGCAGTCTCAAATGTCCATTCAGAATATGTTTTTTCTAACTGTAGTAATGAAGAAATTACTGCTACTGAAATCGAGATATTGTGTATCAACCACCTAAATCTAGATCCAACTTCTTACGGAACGGCATTAAGACAATGCTAATACACCTATTATTTATTTAGTTATAACAAACTATGAGTAGGGTTCAATCATTTACCTGTTTTTTAATTGCTGTACAAAATAAATACATGGAAGAGCTTCCATTATGAATGCACATAGTGCAAAAAGTAATGCAACCTTTGGTGTCGGGCACCTTTGTCCACTCAACATCTTGGCCATCTAAAGCACCTACTGGAATTAACCGGAGGAAACGCTGCTTTCCTGAAAAATAGACATGATACCAATTTCTAGTTAACTCATCCATAATTCAACTTAAAGAAACAGAAAAATTTTCTGTTAAAATTTCCCTTTAATTTTTCTAGTTATTTTACAAATTAAACAACTTTCCGATAAAAATATTTTATGTATTTCTACCCAAAAACTGCCACCATACCACATAATTTCATAACTTTCACACAAAGCTTAACCAAATCTGCAACCAATTATACCATCTCAAAGCTTTAAGAAATCAGAAACTGTAATTTGCAATTAAGTATTTTTAACAAAAAGTAATGGTAACAAACAATTCTAAAATCAAGCAAATTGTTCACGACAAAAAGAAAAATATATACCTAGTCGTCTTTTTGAGTTTACTAAATATATTTATCTCATTTCATTCAAATCCTACCTGTTAGGCATGCTATTTCCGGCCAAAAAAAGATTTTTGGTAAATAATTTAAGTACATTAATATGCCAGAATAAATAAAAACAATTTCATACCACCAAAAAACTTAAGCTGTGGTGTTGTCTAGTTTTAAGGATTTTGGAGCATCAAATTTTAAAAATTGAAGCAGTATAAATCATAATTCTGAAGTAGTCAAAAATGATCTAATTCAAACAATGATGATCAATTTTTAAACAAAATATCTGCTTTAACAAATAGTGCCATTTTTTTCAAAGCAGTTATATTCATGCCAGAACATACCAAATATAGTTTACCTAATAGCCAACTAAGTTTTTGGTCCATTATAGCATGAATGGTTTTGGAAAAAAAAAAAAAAAAATAGAAACAGCAAAAATCAAATTTTGAGATGGTCTGATATGGTACTCAATGCCTCATTTAAAATTTGGTGATTAAAAAAAAAATTAGCAATTTTGAAGAAGAAAAAAAGTATACAGTAATTGTTAACTTCTTGTTTTGAAATAACACCAAATTAGCACGATTTTTTTTTTTTTTTTTTTAAATGTGTCTTGTTCCCAAAAAAGATTGTTAAAATAATGCAGTTCTGGAGAATAGCTAAATATGACTGTTTTGAAAGCAATTTAGGACAACTGGAAGAGGTGCAATACCTCTGCATATGCTAATTCATTCACCAACATTAGATGGCAATCCAAAACAATGAGTTGCAATTTCTTTACATTTGGAATATATTTTTAGGCATTATCAAATCTACATTACAATTTAATATTCTACATTACAGTTACATATATAGACAACAGACAATTTTTGCTCTAAAACAATTTTTTTAAAACATGTAAAGGGGGAAAATTTTTATAAATAAGGAGAAATTGCATCTTTATGATTGAAAAAAGGGGTGAGAAAACTTAACGTATAACACGACAAAATGAACTTAGATCCGGCCACTACAAAAGAATTTTGTCTATAAGCAAATGATAGGTCACAGATTGTTCTACTACATAGTTAACAGAACAGTTAGCTTATAGTTAGATAATTTTTCTGGATATACAAATAGAAAAGGTTAACATGATGCAAAATTTTATATTCTAAATATATTTAGCAATAAATACCAGCAATAGCAAGAAGTAACTGTTCTTCAGCAATATACTCAAGTTGACAGACTTTTTTGCCATCCCCAATGCGAGCAATTTCTACAACAATTAAAAAAAAACCAATATTAAATTCTATTTATAAAAATACATTAATTTCAATAAAAGAAAAGCAACATGCTAATTTCTTAAAAAAAAGTTAATTTTTATAAAATAAAAATTTTTTAAGGAAACTATACAAAGATAAAAATGAGTTTTTAGACAATACATGTAGAATTAAAGCAGCAAATTTATAAATGAAAGAAAAGCCTACATATATTATTATATTTTAAATTAGAAGAGGCAATTTTGGTTAATTATATTAAGTTAGACTAATAGTTAAGAAATAGTGTTAATGATTAATTTTGTTTAAGAATATTAAGTTAATATCCATAAAAATGTAGATGAATTGTATTTCAAGAGCATTAATTGAAACTTGACTCGCAGTGTGATTGAACGACTAAATATAAATGGCATGTAGGTTTTTAATGAAACATAACCTCTCTCTTATGGATAGATAGGGAAATAACACTTCAACCATACTAAATCCCAGAAACACATTATAAATGCTCGTCTTATGAATACTTCTATAAAATTCTGTAAAAAGTACAAAATTGAGAAAATAAGAATTGTTTAATTAGAAATTATTTTTACCTTCTCTGTCTAAATCAACACAGTATAAACCTTCCTCCGTGCCTAAAACTATTCTCTCAGGATCTAAGAAACATAAGAAATTAAAAATATGTAACAAACAAAATCACGTTAAAAAATCTAAGTTATTAAAACACACCATTTCCTTTCCCATTGTTTAAAAATTTACAAAATTGAAAACCCCAATTCTACATAATACTGCCCTTTAAGGCACAGTATATCCAAATTAACATTCAAGTTGAAGTAGCTTTAAAAGAACTATATTTTTTATAGATAATTAGGTAATTTAGAATGCATAACTCTCAAGTGCAAAATTATCTGAAAATAAAATTAAAATATACATATTCTATAGCTACGACATCAAGAATTTAAATATGAATCAAGATGCTGATTGCGAATTATGAAACTTTCTAGATAAAAAAACATTAGATCACAAAGTATTATTTTATCTGGAAACCTGCTGGATGCAGCATTGTAAGGATGCCCTAAAATAAAGAATTTATTATTTCTACACATAAAATTGATTAAAAACTTACCTATTACAGCTGCTGATGTAGCATTTTTTATCAACGTCAAAGTATTATCCAGAATTTCTTTTGCTTGAAAAACCTAATATATAAGATTTAACATTTTACAAACCAAAGTATTAAATTATCTGATGCAAGATAAAGCAAACACTACAAATATGGATTGTGAAAGAAAGTAACAAGTGCATTATAGGACAAAATGCAAGCTATAAAAAGTAATAAAACGTGTATTCTTAATGATACATTAAGTAAAAGTAAATCGCAATAATAAAAACAAAATACAGTAAATAATAATTATATGAAGGGTAGCTTGTTTTTTACTTTTTCCGTCTTTTTACAACCAATTTTTACAGGCAGTTATCTTTACTGTACCTTAAAATAGCAACCTAAAACATGCATCTGCAGTAAAATAATTGAGGTATGAATAAATTCATATTTGAAAATACAAAGAAATCACAAATGAATGAGTCCAGATGTTGTTTTGGATAAAATTAATACATTTCAATAGCAAATAAAATTTCTAAAATTTTACAGGTTAAACTAACAATTTAACAGCAGTTTGCGCCTTTTATTTTGAGATAACTATAGGCCAGTGAAAAATCATAATATTTTGTACAACTTATGAGAAAATATTAAGCACATAACTCTTGAGGTATAAGACTAGAAAAGTAATTTTAGAGTAAATGGATTTTTTTTAAAAAGTTTTAGACTGTTTAAAGTTTGATAACCCTCTTTACCATTACAATAAATATCTTATAATAATAGAACACAACAATATTCATTTAGACTTCGCAAATGATTAGCCAATACAAACAGCAAAACCACAGACCCTTTAAATGCTGTATATCTATAAAAAAGTTACTGCTGTCTTTCTTACAGTTACTTTGTGTATATAAGAAAATAAGTCATCAGCTTACAGTTTTTGAAGACAATTTGTTCCTACGTAGAATACGGTGAAGTTCATTCAAAGCGTCCACCCACTTCAACTTTTCGCTTTCTTTCTCAACCAGCATAAGAGTGTGATTTTTAAGACCAGGAGGATTTAACATTGATGTTGTTACCTGCAAAAATTATGTAAAAAAAAAAACATATATTAAGAAGATATTAAAATCTACCCAATTTGTGTAAAATGAAAGAATATTAAAATGTACATAAAATCAAAAAATCTCTACCCAATACACTTAATTACAGGGGGGGAAAAATACTTGCTTCATCTGGTTCATTTCATAAATACATTTGAAAACTAAACAACAAAAATGTCTGATGGAAAGTAAATAATTTTTCTCAATTCCGATATGGTACTCACCCGAAATATGCAAGGAATATCTTTTTTATTGGCATGGATAACATCTGATTCTAAAACTGAACTCACAGAAAATTCTTCATCTCTGAAATATAAAATCAATAACTATATTTATTGTAAAAAAAAAAATCAACAAAAATCTAAGTCATTAAAACTCTTTCTAAACAATATCTTAGAATAAGAACTAAAATAATCTTATAATCAGCAATACATTTAAATGAAATTAAATTGTCTATCTCGGGCTTAGAAAGAAAAGGTGCCGAATCCACTTTTGATCTCAAATTATAAAAGCAAAAAGAGAGGACCCATCAATTAATAAAACTCTTAAGATGCAACTTGATCAATGAAATAAATTTGTGGCAAACGATTGGCATGCTAAAACTCTAAGCGCATATTGAATAAACCTTTTAGGATTTTTACTCTCTCCTGAAAACTTGAACAAATTGGAGTTGGAAAAATTCTCTCTAAATCATCAATATATTCCGTAATTTTCACAATTAAAGTTTTTAGACACTTCTGTAACACTTACTATTATCTATACACTTTAAAGGTACACCCACGAAAAATATTTTTAAAAATTAGCATTTTTTTAACATTTATTGAAATGTTAAAAATTAAATAAAAAATACATGATAGTATATCATTCGAGCCAATTTTTAAAGATTATTGGAAATACTTTTGGAAAGTCCATAATATTAGAGTTCTATTCTAAAATGTTACATTATAACAAGTTTTGTTTCCAAAAAATAATTTTCTGAAAAAATGCAGTTACTTTTTTTTAATATTGCATTGCAAAATGATATTTCCTGAATTTAAGGAAAAAGTTGTAAGAGGAGATCTAGAATAAAACTTGTAACAGAATTTTTTTTTAGCTTATTGTGACAAGCTAATAAACACCAAATCTTACGGAAGAATAACATAATTTTCTGTGATTTCTTGAATCAATATTAATATATTTAACAGGGTTCCCACTCAAATCACAGAATGAAAATCAATGACTTTTAAGGACCTAATTAATGTTTTTAAGGACCTTTGAAAATTTGTTTTCAGGCACCATGTCTATATATGAAGGAAGTTCAATAGTATATTCTACCCAAAAAGTTACAAGTTGGTGGATGCGTAATACAAATATGTTGGAAAATTCTGATACGATGGAGATAAGTGGCGGTTACGCGGGGATAGCAAGTCCGAGTTCTATTTTTATAAATTTTGCAGTTGGCCACACAACATCTGCAAAAATTAAGGATTTTTAAGGACCTCTAAGCATTTTCAAGCACTTTCAAGGCCTTGAAAATAAGTTCAAAAATATTAAGCACTTTTAATGACTTTCAATGACCGTGGGAACCCTTTTTAAACAGATATATCACAATAATGTACCACTGAAACACAATTTGATACATGGCAGTTCATTTCTTTAAAAAAAATTTATAAAATTATGTTTTAATTAATTTCCTATTTACAACTGCTCCTTCAGAAAATTAAATGGTTATTTGTTTCATATTTAGACAACAGTCATGTATTATTGGATGAATTATTGGTAAATTGAAATATTTGTAATTTAACTATAGAAACACCATAAACAAAAAACAAAATATTCTAATTTAATTACTTTAATTGAAGGTTCAAAACTTTAAAAAAAATTAAAACTAACACACCGAATTAAAAAAATAAATCTATCTTAAAATATTTATTTTCTTATACAATTTTTTGCTTCGCTACAGTAATAAAAACTTTGGAAAACTTAAAAGTAAAGATCTGGCAAATGATTAAACTTGCCTCATATCTAAAACTTGAGAAATCCAAGTGTTGGGTTGAGTGCTTTTGTCTTGAGCTAAATCGTACAAAAATAATTTAAAGTCGCACACAACAACAAACTGTCGCATCCATCCTTTCTTCACGCCACCAGGTTTAGGCACCTTACAAGAAAAATTTATTTATAATAGCTTCATTTCCAAACAATGGATTCTAACTGCATAAAATGAACAATCGTTTACAAATTAAAATAACAATCAAAAGAGGCAAAGAAATAATGCAATAGCTCTTATATGAAGACCATGAAAGAGAAAGGTCAAAGTTACTTATGATTGATTTTACGGGAACGTCTTTAAAGTTCAGTGAATTTCGAACTGTATTGTTCTTCCAACTTGACAAACTACTATTTGTTCGCATTGCTAATGTACCAACAAATAACAGTCTTGGCTCATTTTCCTCAAAAAAGGACTAAAAATTTTCTTCCCTCTTAGTCTTCATATATTAAACATTTAACAAATGAAAATGACAGCATGTTATACCAACCTTCACATAGCCTTCATAAGCTGTACCAATCCCTCGTGTCGGGTCAATCCCCACAGGCCTTTTAACTATTTTAAAAAGTTTGGATTATAATTTTTTAAATAAAATTCCTTAATACATATTTAAAAATTATATTTCACTCAGTATTTCAAAAGTAATTTGCACCAAAAGAGATTAATTATTATTTTTTTCAATGTATATACAAATATAAATTGATTTTATTCATTAAATTTTTATTTGAAACAGATTTTGAACAGCATATCATAATATGAAAAATATTCCATTTATTAGATAAATCTATATAAACTGAGTTTTAAAATGTTTTAAAAATTGCATTTCTAATCTTAAAAATGTTACAAACGTGCTTTACGTTTTTGACATAAAAATCTCTACACGAGAAAAGGTTTAGCTGTAAAAGAAACATAAGGACCAGAATTCTATAAATTTTCTCTTGGAACAGAACTAAAGAAGTTAAGTTTGAGTAAAATAACTACAAATACCTATACGTAAGATTTTTTTTTTTTTCGTTCCCATCACATCCCCCCCCCCCCCCCCAGTTGCAAAGGACAATTAATTCAAAACAATTTAGAGTACAAAACACCATATAAAAATAGCAAGATACTAATATTAAAATCAATAAAAAAAAACTATTACATCTGTGTATTTAAAAGCACTATAATTGAATTTAACTGACAACTTTCTGTCACTATAATTTATGAAAACCAGACCGGTTAATTTTCATACATTGAAGAGGTGCTATTATATAAAAAGTTAATGAATTACAAAGCTTCATAAAATTCATACTTTGATCAGAAGGAACAGGACAAACAGCTGGTACTTTTTCTTGGCAGGTAACATGGCAGGCAAATCCACATACTATACAAAAAAAAAAAAAGATTTAAACAAATATAAATAAGTGTGTTTCAACAGAAATTACAAAATACGAATGGAAAATAGTAAGCTTTCATTTCTAAAAATAATTTCTTATGATTGGATAGCTTTATGCAAGTAGAGGATAAGCGACAAAATAAATGTTCAAAATTGAGTTTTGGGTGTTGTTGGATTCAGTTCGTCAATATCTAGTCATCTGTAATGACTTTACTCCAATATATTAATTCATAAGTTATTTAAAACACAGTTAAACAACCCTTGATAGAAGCCCATACTCTAAAAAGTGTCCCAATAAATTTTTTCAAAAATCAGATGCTTGCAGCTTACTTGAAATATGCATAAACTTGTCCAATTATTTCATAAAAATACAATTGAGCTAGTCATCTTAAAATTATTTAAAATATCAGATCTAAAAATAAATTAACGAAAAAAAAATTAAAAATTTCATAAATAACTTGAGGCATAGCTGCACATTAGAACCCAACACAATTACGCAATTTCACAGAAAATTAGAAAAAAACAACTTAAATCTATTAGACTTTATATAATGCTCTGTTATAAATCACCCAAACCCTATTGATATTCTTTTCAGTGAGTTAAAATGTTATGGCTCAATCGAAAACAAACTTTTAGGCATAATCAACAATGAAACAAAAATTGTCAAATTCGGACTTGTGCTTGTTTGGCATTTCAAACACTATTCTTTTGAAAATGATTTTAAAAAATTTCCCAATCCATTTTAAATATGAAATATTGATTGCTAAATAACTTGAAATATAATGCTAGTTACAACACCAACATCAGACCACATAACAAATTAAAAGTTAATCAAGTAAACAAATAAATAAAAGTTAAATAAAAGTAAACAGAACCTACCCTCACAAACCACTCCTTGTCTGCATAGACCAATCATAAGGGATGTACAATGATTACACTTGATTGGGGATGGAAAGGTCCTAATTAGGAATTGATGCGCTTTCGGCTGAAAACAAATAAAAACAATCTAAGTTTAAACAGTTACTTTAAATGGCTTAACTTTAATTTTTTACATATAAAATACAAAAGTTCCAATCAATTTGTAATAAAAAATATTCTTCATGCCTTAATTAGTAAACATAAAAGGGAAATAATAACAAAAATATTCACAGGTTTATCTAAAATCGTTTCATTGAGAAGTTAGTAAAATGGCTCGATTTAAATTTTTTATTAGATTCCAAAAATAAAGATTTTAAATACCTTTGGAGTCAACAAACTAATCACAGGTCGGGAATCTATCACAGGTGAGAAGGTAAAGTTATCCTGAAAAAAACACAATACTAACTCAGATAAACTGGCAAAATAGCAGCTAGAAAGTTAACAGAAATATACCTAAACAAAACATAACTTTGATCACATAATGCTTAGAGTATGTCTACCAAAAGTCGAAGCATTTCAAAGAAAAATAACTTCCACGTTCCTAAAAAACATAGAACAAAAAGATAGGTTATATTGGGGATTTCCTGATACAAGAGCTATACGAGACTGAAGAGTACAAACCATCGAACAAAAGAGGAATTCCTAATGACTTTTAAGCACTATGCACAAATTTCAAGGTTTGGCAGAATTTTTAGAGAAAAATCTACCGACTTTCATCTCAATTTATCTGATCATTGAATAATCATAATTTAATCTCATTGATTAGAATACATACTGAAAAGCCAAATAGACGCAGTGTACAAATAGGAGACAATAATTTTTCCACAGAATATAGATTTTTTTTTAAAAATGGGTACCCAGTTCTTTTTGTATAGAAATATAACAGCTCAAGGTCAATTTCACTCACAGTCTCTTCACTGTTTTCCTCATTACCCACAGAGCCATACCTCTGAAATTAGGTACCAATTTCAACAAGAACATAGAAAATGTCAAACAATTCTAATCCTGATTTTAAAAGGCCATGTGGGATGCACGGAAAGCTAACAAGCAGCATTTGTTTCAGTCCTTATTATCCGGATTCACCCCAGCAATCCAGAAAAAAGGGGAAGTGCTCCTAACTCGATTAAGAACAGGTCCCGCATGTTTTACCCGTGTGCATGTTCTGCCCCCCACATGCAATTCCTGTGGTATTATTTTTTTCTGTTTAACATGTTTTAAATGAATATCCATCTTTCGATACTGTCTAATAACGGGATTTTAATACCAACCATCTTTCACTTTCATCCATTTTAAGTTCACCTCCACACAAAAATCTTTCTACTTTTTTATCTTAGACTTTTTAAATAATACTACGACCTCTTTAAATCAATTTTAAAATCAATTCACAATTGGTTGGCTCAGTATGGCCCTAATGTTGCCCTTGTGTTATTAAAATCCAACCAACTCGCTTTTAAAGAAATAAAAAGAGATGGAAAGTTTAAAATGTGAAATATCCTGATATCTTATTTCCATAAAATAAGATGCCAAAAATAATACTTTTTTCAAAAATCTACAAAGTACATTCCATAGTAAAACTTAGCTATTGCGAATCTGACTACCCATCCTTAAGAGAAAGTACAAAGGCAAAACGTTTTAATTTTAGAATACTTGTATGCCCTACTTTCAATAACACCAGCAGGCTAAAAATTGGTAAAAACTACATAACCAAGCATGAGTATTTAGCTAGTTTGACATAAACTGTGTTGAAAAGCACTGAGTCTTTAACAACATTCGGAATACAGGTTACAGTCTTTTATTGAAAAGCATTATTTGAAGACAAATCTTGCCAATTTGGTCAAAATTAATGAAAAAATATTACCAAGTAGACAAACTTGTTGACAGTGCCCTAACATCCATTTCAGCCCATATCCGAATTTGGAGTCATAAGATGAATTTACTATAAAATCATGACAATACACAGATAGAATGGTATCTACGGTGAAAATTTAAGACACTTTCAGTTGAATATATTCAAGATCAACCCCAACGAGAGGTTAAGCCTGAATGTTATAATTAGGATTAGAGTCAAGAATTTCAAGGCAGAATGCCTTCCAAGGCAAACTACTTCACCTTTGCAAGGAGAAAACACAGAACTCTCTCAACATAGACCAACAATCAATACAAGACCATTTGTCCCAAACACTGTCATTTCTACTCATTTTTTAAAACAAGAGTTATAGAAGCAGGGCACATGAACACGAGTCATCTAGCAAGCTAGGAAAAATAATGACTCTGACCCATGAGTTTAGCACAGATCAAAATTTCAGGGTAACACTTTTGCTAACAAGCTGAGACCTCCAATCTGATAAATAATACATGTACATTAGAGTCATAGACTTAGTTGTGAATGTTGAGCTCAGAAAGATATAGCTTTTGTACAAGCTTCTCAGAATAGTATAGAAATTAAACTATTTACAGCACTAGCTTCTGATGCCGTAGATTTGCTGCTACCACCCGAAGCTGGCTGGTTGTCTTCTACATCCGCTTCGTCTCCAGCACCGGCCGATTCCCCACTGTCACTGTGCGCCAATCGCTGAGACGTGTCCTTCAAGAACTGGTCAAGAAATGACATCCTTGATGACGGTCTATCAAGGACTGAAAGTAGGGGGGGAAAAAACATCCAGGATATGAGTTATCAGACAAGAATTATTATACTATGAGAATTAGATAAAAAAAATACACCATGCTAAAACATGTGAAAGTAGGTTTCAAAGTTAGGTATGTCTATTTTGGTAAATCATTATGTATGTGATGTTCAATTGCTAATTTTACAGTAACAAAAAATGCTAGTCTTTATAACCTTATTAAATGATGGAAAGCTCTTTAACTTATACAGAACAAAAACAAGGAATTGAGTACTTTACATAAAATAATAATAGTAATAGTAAATTACATAAAATAATAATAGATCAACAATTATGGACTACTGCATTCATAAGAAAAAAATTAACTTTTTTTAATGATGTCAAGTGCAATTTAATTAGCTATATTAGTTCAGTTTAAGCTTGCTACAACTTGCTTACTTAAGAGACTTAAACACGAGGTATTTATAACATTTTAATTGCAAAAATAGTTTGTAGGCATTGCATTTAAATCATGGATTTGTCAACACTCAAAATGTAAAAGTATCTCAAGGCACTTCAAACATTTTATGCTGCTCCTGCACATAGTTTAATATTAGCATAAAATGTTTTTTTTTTATTTTAATAATCACTTCAACATGGCTAAAATGTAAAAATGGATAGTAAAATGACTATCACGTGATACGGATAAGTGCCTATCAGACAAAGTAAAATTTTAAAAGAAAAATGGTGCTCATTAAAAATAAAATGATCATCAATAAGATATTAAGGAACTTAAAATATCTTTTATCATTCCAAATTTTAATTGAATAAGTGGTACAACTGCCTAAATATTAATAGGTGATATACACAAGTACACATTTATTTACAAATGAACTTGATATTACCATCAATAATAAGTTTTTGATCACTATCTCCTGAAGAAGCAGCAAAAAAAAGAAAGAATTTAATTTTAAATTTTATTCAATGTGCATTAAACATGTGGACTAAATAAAAAGAAATAACAATTAAAAAAATTTCATTTAGATTAATTAAACTATTTCATTCAAATAAATAAGATGAATAATAGTAATTTTATTTATATAAATAAGACAAACTAATTTAGAAACTTTTATTACATTTAGATACATTTGTAATTAAAAAACTAGAAATAACATCAGTGGATGAAATATGTTGTGTGTCAAATCATTAAGCAAGATATCTACCAATTAGAACAGAGAAGAAAGAAGACTAGTAAAATCAGACAAAACATATAGCCTCAGAGAAAAGGAACAATAAGTTATTATATTATTGCGATAGAGAGAGTCATTACAAAAATTTTTATCAGATGCAGATTTTAAGTAGCAACAAATTCGGAGCAAAACAATCAAGGTTTACTGTTTTGGATGCAACAATTTTACGATATAAAATCACTTAAATTTAAACATTCATAACGTCAATAAAAGCAAATTATTTGGCTCTGTGCAGAAAATTTTCTGTCAAACCAACTGAAGCACGAGAAGTAGTTTAGCCATTAAAAAATTATGTGAAAACTCTCCTTAATTATTATAATCAGTTGTGAAATAATTTTCAAAACATTTTCTTTTCGACAATCAATTCGAATGATAAATTATATGATAATTTTGAATAAGTGATGAAATAATCCTAAAACATAAACATATTAATTTTTTATTATGATTTTAAACATGTAGTTTGACATTTTTTTTTAAAGAAATTTTTTTTACAAATTATTGGTTCATTAAAAAATTTAATCAAATTATAAACGTCCAAATGTAAACTTCTTTCACACTGGTCTAAAGTCAAACACATTGCGCATCAAAGGAAATGTTGGCATGGGGTAAAAATGATTGCTAAAAATTTCCCATTTACTAATTAATCAATTAACAAGTCATATTTTAAGTATTTTACTAATTACAAGGATCACAACTATTAAATAATAACCCCAATTTTAATACTTATTTTGTTCGTTTTTTTAAAAAAAAAGAAAAGATTTCGATATCAACTAAAAATATTATGCTTCCTAGCATAAGTCAATGTGTTGTATACAAGCATAAATAACAAAAGGCAGTGGGGAAAATTGTAAAGTACATAAACATTTAATAATGTTCAAACTGTGCATGCTTTATAATTATATTGTAAAGCAAAAGAAAATATTAGTAAGGATTACCGTTTTGACATTGAACTTCCACAACATCTGCAGCTGTGTTAGTAAGAAAGGGAGAGTACAAAATTAATTCAAGTATTTAAATATATCAAAAGAGAAAGACTTTTCAATAAACTACTTGTCAAATAATGTGGTTTGATATTATTCTAAGTTGAAGTAGAGTTTTTATAAACTGGTGTTGCAACATTGTTTCTTTACTAGCTAGGAGTAAAAGTACTTCATGAAATATAAGTTTCACAATACTGATACTGAAGATGACAAACAATAAATCAATGAATCAGTAAAAAAAAAAATATATATATAATTTCATTTAATACTATTGTTTTCAAAGTAATGCTATTAAATCTTATTTAAAAAAAAAATAGATATTACCCTTGTATGGTAAAAAACTAATCTGCATTTTTTTTTTTTTTTTTTTTTTTTTTTTAATTACAATAAATTCTACTGGCATTTTGTATCTTAACATACAGCTTAGTTACAAATCTAATGAACTGCAAATGTTGCAATTGCTCCTAATAAAATAAAAAATTAATTTTTTATCTACGAAACAATTTTTCAAATTTTTTTAACTATTATTTACTGTTAATTTTCCAAATCAGTAAACAATGTTAAAATAAAGGTTAGTAAAAGACATGTTAAGAAATTTAAAATAGTTCCAGTACCAAACCACCACTTAAAGTTAGTCAAGGATATAAAAAGTTTTAAACAATTAGTTAACATATACTTGTATATTTATAGACTGCAAACCAAACAATTTCCTCGACATTATACAAATACTTTAACTAACACAAACAATTCATAAATAGATACATACATATAAAAGCAACAACAGCAAAATGTTACATTAGTACGATAATAAAAATGCAACTCACAGTTATCACCCGATTCAAGTCTACGTTGCAAGTCTTTTATTTGAGTATCTTTTTTCAAAATATCTCGTTTGAAAAACTCAATCCTTTGCAAACAATCTTTGTGTTCCCTAGAAAGAAAAATTTAAAGACTTGCTAGTTTTCAATGAACTGACATAATTTATGCATTTATAGTACTATGTATTAAAAAGAGTAAAAAAAGCCGGAAAAGGCCAAGAGTTTCGTATTGAATAGCCTCGGGTGCAAGCACTAATAAATAGCCTTTATTAGCATGTAACCATTGGAATAACAAGAAATTCAAGAGCAAGATATCTTCATAGTATTCCAACGTTATTTCATCCAAGATAGTACAACAAGCAGAAAGTTATATACAGCTTTTTATTTAATATAGCTATTTAAAAATGTTTAAATTTCTTATTATTTAAAACATTTTAGTAAACCTAAATAAATTTCCTGTAAACTATTCCCAGTAAAATACTATTCTGGTTTTTATTATTTTTTTCTGCCTGTAAGCTTTAAAACTAGAGAAATAAGAATTATTCATCATTAATTAACTCTATACTTCATCAGAAAAATTTATACAATCCTCACAACTCAATTTTGTGCAACATTTTTTAATCATTCGGCAAAAAAACAATGTCATTTTTCAACAAACAAAAAAACTGTTACGAAATTTTAAACAATATTTAAATAAAATAAATAATTTTCTTATTGGTATACATTTGAGAGTTTAAGGACAATCTGTATAAAAAATTTCACTTAAGGCATCCAAACCACTTTTACGTAATTCACCTTTTAAATATTTTGAACAGACAGATATCCAACTCATTGAATACGAGTTTGATTTTTTTACTTTTAGGGTTTGGAAAATAAGTAAAATAAAAAAGCTAAATACTTCTGTTCTGCAACCAAATCGGCTCGCACTCTGGTAAGTTCTTGGCTGATGGCTTGCTTGGCTTGAATTTCACTCTGAAGACTCGACTGAAGATTTAGTAGTTCCATTTTATCTAATTTCTGGGATCTCCTATTTCTCCAGTTCTTCTCCTAGGAAATAAATATTGAAATTTTCAGACACAATAAAATGCAAGTAAGAAAATTGTTGCTCCAATCAAAGTAAAGGAATCTAGGAAAAATATTACTCAAAAACCCAACAAATATTACCATTGAAGCCAAATAGTTGTGTATGTAAACTTTAGCCTATTGAAAAATTAAAAATAAGGAAATAATTTTAATTAGAATTTTTTGGGAGAAGTAAATTTATGTCACAGTCAGTCCAATAAAAAATCAGATTTTGAAAAAAATTTCACGTATTAACAAAAATATATACAAAGATTCTACAAAGTGGATGTGGAAACTACAGGCCTCGGCATATTTTAATGAGATGCTCAAATGGGAAAAACTAATGAAGAAAACAATTTTAACCGCTACTTTAGAAATTGATCAAGAGATAATATGGAATTAATAAAAGCTCTGGATGATGGGTATTATAAAATAATTACATACATATTCCTAGATATTATGTGAAAAAAATAACATACAACTGTAGAGGTAGGAGGAACGCCAGTCATTTTCAATGCATCTAATTCTTCGGTCATCTTTGTCGCTAGGGCTTGAAGATATCCTCGAGCATCCTTCTCATCACTAACCCTAATAAAACAAGTATAAAATACATTTCATCAGTCTAAAATATCAACTGGAAATAAGTGTTTAGAATCCATTCTGCAAACAATTTAAAGCTTGGGATAAAACAGTAAAGCTGAGTTCTACTATACACTACAATAATTGTGTTGTTTATAAATTATTTAAAGAAAACTGAATGACACTAATGTTGCAAATCAAA
Organism: Linyphia triangularis; assembly: GCA_963978545.1. Classification (NCBI taxonomy): domain Eukaryota; kingdom Metazoa; phylum Arthropoda; class Arachnida; order Araneae; family Linyphiidae; genus Linyphia; species Linyphia triangularis. The sequence continues at coordinate 38,492,045 of OZ021730.1, forward strand.
TTTGTGTTATTGAAGATATTTTGTATTCCTCAACGCTGCATGTTTCGTATCTAGAATTAGCAAGTTCAATAAAAAGACAAACATTGCTATTAAAATCTTCAATTGCATTTTAATGTTTCATAACTAATGAAGTGTTTCAAAATTTTTGTCTCAGTCATGTAATTTCATTGATTATGTATTGAAATTGGCAGGACACAATAGAATAAAAAGGGCGAATAGTGGCATTAAAATGTTAAAAGCTTCCATAATTTTCTGTACAACACAGCACAATGCTAAATTTTAAATTTGACAAAGAAATTGTAAGGGATATTTATATTCTAAAGAGAGGCTAGAGACATAAATCAATATGCTTAAATATATAGAAAAAAAATGACAAATTAACGAAACAAATTTAAAGAATTTTTTTTTTAATTTAAAGCGTGCACTGGCATATTAAATAAAAAGTTACCATTGAATAATTTCACTAATTTGAGCTTCCCATTGGTTAATGGAATCCTTCTTATCCTTGATTAAAATAAAGTCATTTTCTAGACGCCTCTTTTCATCTTCCACTTTGCTCAATGTTCGAATGTACTGCAAAGAAAACAATTTAATTTCACATGAAAATACTTTCTAACAAAGCATATGAAAAAAAAGAAAAAAAAAAAATTATTTAACTCTAGAATGTCTTCCGAACAGACACAATACAAATTATTCGATTCCTAAACAATCCCAAGAACAAAATCATGACTCTTTTTCAGAATTTGTAGGAGAGTTTTGCAAATGAGATTCTTTCATTTTAATAATTGTCGTGCACTCAAAATGGTAGAAATTATAGATTTGCTCATGTATAACCAAAAAGAATCCACCTTATAATAAATTTCTTAAAAGAAAATCATTTAGAAAATCCATGTCTCCTTGCAGATGCTTTGGTAAAAAGAAATCTAAATTATTAATATTGTGAAACCTTTTATGACATGATTATCTTTTATGAATATCACAAATTAATACAAACAGATAAAAAAAAAAGTTTTGAAAAATAATTGGAATGAGCACTATTGCAAATACTTTTAATCAATGTGGTATGGGAAGGTCACCCAACTTAAAAAATACTCAGAATTCTGTTACCCCAAAATACCAGGATTGTGTTTTATTTCCCCTTTAATCAATGTAGAAACGATGATAAACCTCCAAGTGTAACAGGTCATCTTATTATTTTAAGAGAGGCTCCTATATACCAAAAATAGATCATATTAAAGAAAAGTGTTTAAAAAATGACAATAAAAAGATGTGATGAGTAACAGAAATTTCTACTGATATTTTATATGACATGAAATTATTCAATTATGATTAATAATAATAATAAACATTACAACATGAAAATATCAAGTTGCAATTAATAATTATAAATATTGTTATAATATTGTCCAGCGTGATTTTGTAGAATAATTGTAATCTCCATAATCTGTCAGTAGGAAGTCATAAAATTTAAATAACTTAAATAGGGCTAAAACTTAAAATAGAAATTTACCTTTTCAACATCAGAAGTCATTTTCTTAAGTTCATCTTGTAAAATAGCTCTATCACGATCATGTGTCCGTTTCATTTCTTTAATAAGCTCTTGATGTTCAGATGAACTATTAAATAATAAAAAAATTTAAAGTAAATAATTGCCCAGAAAATCAGAAAATCCCAAAATAAATGTATGGTGAATGAAAAAATTTGACAAATAATTTAAAATTGAAAATACACAACGGTTTTAAGCTTAAATTATGTGTAAATCTCTATTTTACTTAAGAGTGCTATAGTAGAAGTTATGTAAAGTACAATTTTATTTATAGCATAAAAACTATTACAAAATATATTACTTATACAAGACAAATAATTTACAAGATAAAATTTGATTTAAGGGTATATACCTTTCTGATCGAACTTGTTCAACTTTGTCTTTGAAAAATGCAACCTATTAACAAAAACAAGCTAAATTTAAAGATCAAATGAATAATTATTTATGAATATAATTACATAATTACTCTACTATTCATCTAATTTACAAGATACAAATAATGTGAGCATCATTTAGAAAAAAGAAAAAAAAATACATAAATAATAGCATAGATCTTTTTTTTTAAAGTGATGAACTTCATTCCGATATATTTGTCCAAGAAGCAACATCGTGCTGAGTTCAAGTTATCTTAAAGTCAAGATATAGTGACTAGGGCATGGTTCTAATAATCCAAGTTAGTTTGCTTCATTATCGTTAAGACAACTCAAATTGCCCAAATATCCATTAAGTAGTACTATCATAGACTCGTCAGTTCAAATGCTTCAGCCTACAAGTCCATTGTACAAGATGTTGCAATACTCAGTCATTGTTTCAGAGCATCAACATACAATTGTTTTCTTTCAAAGCTTTTGTCAACAGGTGTAGCCAGGTAATATCAGCAAATGTCAGATCATATTTTTTACTGCTGTTGCTGACAATCACAACCATTTGACATCCTCATCAGCTCACAACAAAAACTGTTACAGAAATTTTTTTGCAACCAAAGAATTTTACTCGGAAACCAATTCTGCAAGATTGTTGGACAACTTTATTTCAGTTGCTTTACTTTGAATTGAATCAAATCAAAATATTTCTTTTATAAATTTACAGCATGTATTTCATCAAAGGATGTGTTAGTTAAATCATTCTGCAAAATATTGCTTTTAGTCATAATGCAATTCATTTTAGCTGCATAATGAAAATACCTGTAGCAATATCCAGAGATAATGTTAGTTGATAACAATGAAACAAGTTTACTAAATGCTGATTGGTTGTGAATGCACAGCCAAGTAGAGCATTTACATGATTTCTATAGATACAATGCTTTTTCCAAAATAATTTAGTCTTCACATAATGTTGTCCAATTGTCAAATGGTGTTTATTACCAAAGAATAACTAGATTACCAACCATAAGTAAAGCTTCCACATTACTAACTGAATGGTGAAAATGTCTTCTAATTGCCAGAACTCGAATGCAAATACTAAAATATTGTTACACAAGTTATATAATCAGCAGTATTTAAGAATCGAATAAAAGGTGCAATTATTTTGTGTTTTGACAATTGTTTAATTAATAAATATGTATTACTTTAATCTATAATTAAATCAGCACACTAACAAAACCCATGCACTGTGTGATCTGTAAAATGCTACCTACTTCTTTTTCCGCTTTAGATTTAGACACTTCAGCTTCTTGCAGTTGTTCATTTAATGCAGATATTTCAGCAGCATGCCTGATCTGAAACTGAGCAATGGCTTCCTTATGCTGCATAGTTAAATTGTCCAGCTCTGTCTTTAACCTAGAAAATGGAGAAAAGTATAATTAAGACAAAATACTATGTTTTCAATCGGTATATTTGTCGTTTTTACAAGTAGTGAAAAACTTTTATGCAAGAATCTTTCAAAAGAAAGTAATATTCTATGAAATAAATTGACAGCATTTAAATAATTTTTGCTAATTTACATCACAAGTAAATATTTATTTTACATCTAAAAGTAATAAATTCTTCTAGATTTAGTAGTTGTGTTCATTATGAAATAAATAAATTAATGAAACAATTTAGTTCATTAAGGTAATTAAGAGTCAATTTTAAATATAATTTCTTAACTTATTAGAACAATTAACAAAAAAAAAAAAAACTAAACTAACGGTGCAGAACATTGCACAACTTTCAATTACACTATAATTCTAGTCACTGAATTTAAATTTGACATTGATTGGTGTAATTTACTGTTATTGTTTTCAAATTTTCATTAGTTTAAAAAAAAAAAAAAAAAAGCAAATTTGGTTATACTTATTATATTATCCTTTCATGTAAGTGAACCAGAGGAGAAACAGTCGCTGATGAGCAATGCTCAAGGGAATAACACTATGTTCAAAACATTTGTTTCTCAACTTTTTACACCTTTAAAATTGAATTTGTATGGGAATTTCATAGGTGGGGATGCTTAGAATACATTGAAAGGCATTACCACAGCGATTTTGATCAAAATCGTTAAAGCTGTTTTTGGGCAATTTCTGAGAAACAAATTTTTCAGTGGCAGCTATACTCAGTATGTTCCAAAAATGTATAGAAATGCCAAAAAATACTGATTTTTTTTACTGAATACAATACTTTCTTTATCCTTACGTTAACATATATGTAATGGAAAGTAAAAAAGTATTATTAATACCAACACATACTTTCTAAACAAAAATCAATCTAACTAAAATCCTTTATAATTAATTGTAGATATATATGTTTTTTTATTTCTAAACTAGAATATATTCATTGTAATATGCCAATGACGCAGAAATGAACTTTGAATTTTACTACAAAGTTGGTGGCATAGAAGATAGAACTAGTGACACTCATTACTAGAAATTGAATTTGTAATTATATTGTACAAAGAAGAAAGAGGACAGTTTGCCTTATACACTTTAACACTCTCACCTGCACAATTTAACCCAAACATGTGGTAAATACACAAGTATTAAATTTAGACTTTGATTTATTATTTAGTAATGTTTTAATTTAGTTCAATTTTTACATAAACCATGTTTAAATTAAAATAACCTTAATTCAAGTACTTCACAAAAATAAAATGAATTTAGAAATTTTCAGTAGTTATTTCCTTTGGTCATCAGAAGATAAAAGAAATAATTCAACACTTGAAAGCATCCATACAAAAATAAGGAGACAAAAGAAAGGAGTGAAAATTTATACCTGTTGATTTCCAGACTGTTATCTGTTTGTTCAGGGGAAAAAGCTCGCCCAACATTTCTCCGTTTCAAAGTCTCAATCTCCGATTCTAAACGCCGGACGGTTTCTTCAGAACGCTCCCTAAGCTTCTGTTCTTTCACTAAATCAGTTTTGTGATCTTCCAGTCTTATTTCAAGCTGTTAAAATAACATTTTATGTTTTGGATGGATAGTAATAAACTTCTCAATTCTTGAAATTAAACTAGCAAGAATGGAGTAGCTTATCTTCAGAGTTTAATAATGCAAGCTAAAAGTACAAGATTCCATACATTTTAAAATTAGCTCAAATCAAAAAATGACAAAAAACTACACTTTTCGAAATCATTACGACTTTAAAATATACAAAAACCTAAAAAAAAAATGGAAGCAAGACTTAACTAAAAAGCTAAAATCAGAATTTTTTTAAGCAAAATGCTAAAATGAGTAAGAGTTGTGTAACTCTTAATGTAGTACATCTAAAATACTCATTCGTTAATTATTAAGAAACTACATCAAAATAAATCACTATTAACTTTAAATAACAAACTATTGTATACCAAATATTAACAAGAAGAGAACTTAGAAATTATTTTTAGTTTATTCTTTTTAGTCGATGATTAATATCCAGATAAAAATAGTGATTTTGAAATATTTCTAAGCATTTGAACAAAAAAGCTATATCCTATTTTTCTTTTCAATTTTAGAATTAAACAAATTATTTTAGAAATGCTAAAATAGAAGATACAATCCCTATTAAGAACATGCCAAGAATTAAGTGTGACAAAATAATAAAAAAGAAACCCATGGAAAATAAAATTTAAACTGAAATTAAATTAAGTCAATTCAGAAAACAATAATTAAATTAAGACTTCTTTATCAAAAGATAAAAAAATCTAGATGTCAAATATGCTTGCACAATGAATAGTTATTATGATTTAAAAAAATAAAAATTACATCTCGTCTAAGCTTGTCAGCTTTCCTCATGTCTTGTCGAAAGGCATCAATTTTCTGCATTGCATTTTCCAGCTCTTCCTCCTTATCCCTCAATTGCCTTGATAGCTTCTGCTTTTGTGCTCGGACTTCTGAAAGCCTGCAAAAAATTCAAATATCTATGAGGAGGATGATTAAAATTTACATAAAACAATAAGCTTTTTAGAATGTATATCAAACTCATTTTTAAAGAATCATTACAAAAAATAAATTGCACAGTTAAAAACATTTTAATTTAAATATTAAACAAAAACCTTACTACTTCCAAATTTATAACAGAAAACTATAGTTAACAGACCAGGTCTACTATTATTAATAGAAAGAAAAACTTTCTATAAACCAATAGAATACAAATTCCATCCAAATGTATTTCCACTGTTTTTGCTAAGAATACAAATTATACAATATATTGTTCATTTAGACAAATGAGTACTGTACAATTTGAATTAAAAATATAAAACAGAAAAAATAAAGCAATTAAAAAATACTGTAATAATTAGAGAACTTACTTATCACTAATTTCTGTGTATTCAGTCATGGCTGATTTCTTTTGCAATAGTGCATCTTTTAGCTCTTTTGATTGTAACTTGAGTTTTTCCTGTGATTCTATAGCTTCCTGGAACATAAATTTTTAAATTAATATTGAGTATAACCTTTGAATAGTGCAACAAAAGGCTGGATAATTATACAAATAAAATAATAAGACAAATAAAATAATTTTGTAAGGTATATTTTAAGCCACATGTCTATCATGGTAGGCAACAAGAACAAAAATTGGATGTTTATATTTTAAATAAGTGTAAATAATCAAGTAAAAATATTTACTTTTTTAAATCAAATGTTATAATACATTCAAACTAAGTTTATAGGGCTATAATGTACTTTCAGAAAAAAATTTGCACATCTTTTTTTTAAAAAACAATTTTGTGTAAATTGTATATGAATTGTAACAAAAAAAAAAAAAAAAAAAAAAAAAAATAGGAATATCATGAGTGAACTATGAAAGTTTTTTTGCAAGATGAGTGATTCAAATAAATATAATCTTGTATTTAGTATCAATGTTTCTCAGTTTCATACTGCTTCTATGACACTGGTATTTTTTTGTAAATAATCAGTTAACCAAACATCCCCACTCTATTGGAAAATCAATGCACTACAGCAGTACAATTGGGCATGTTGAAGTCAAACCACATTTGCTAGTAATTTTATTATAGGTGAAACACAAAACAAAATTGTTTTTTTGGAAGCGAGGGGACTTTAATCTGTGAAAAATTATTATTTCAACTTTTCATGCCTCATTCTGTAACAACACAACGGCATCCATACTTCCTTCTCACTACATTTTATTCATTACAGCACCATCTACGCACTGCTTCTCGCTTCAAATCATGATTTCAGGAGGTCAGCCATGACCATGTGATCATGAGAAATGACAAAAAAGATGGGATGCTCTTTTGAAGGGAACAAAGTTTGTAAAAAGCGAAATATGTCTCTTTCGATGTAATGAATGGAAGTTATAGACAGAAAAGTGTTTAACTTATAGAAGTGTGAAAACTAAGTATGCTCATCTTAAACAAAGAAAATAACGGTATTTGTTCATATATTAGGACAGGTGTTGCAAATGTAGTTAGTCTTAACAGTGATTTATTTTAAGAGTGTTCAACTGTACAAACATACTGACAATTTACAAATTGTAGTACATTATATTTACTATAATAACTTAAATTGCACCTATGCATAGATTTTCAAATTATACAGTTCCTTTAAAAAAAGGTCTTTGTGTGATTTTCTTGAATAATACACTTTAAAAATTATCAATGCAGTAAGGAAATATATTTTTAATACAGTATTGCATGTGCATGAATTATTTAAAGCTATGTGTCCAACATAACAAATTTTTTAGCCAGCATGCATTACAATAGCATCCTACATTTGATAGAGAAATCCATAAATACTTTTCTAATCTAAATTCAATTTTATTATAATGAACATAAGTCTTCTATTTTACAAATAAAATGTACAACAAAATACTGAAAATACACTAACAAATTACAAAAATGGTATAAATAGCCTCACGACAGCAACTAGATATAAAATTTGTTATACATATAAACAAGTTGCGCAACTATTTAAAGTAATAATATCGTTACAAATATTTAAAAATTAGAATGTAAATCTAAGCACAATAATAATCACAATTCACTATGTATTTCACACCATTTCTTACCAATCAACAAGGGTCAATCTACAAGTGAAACAATTTTTTGTAATTGTTGAATAACTAAAATTTATATGGCAACTCACCTTATGTAATTCATCTTTTTCTGCTTTTAATAATTTGAGGGCCTTTTCTAATTCCTTAATTTGGGTTGATTTTTCATCTTGACTGGATTCCAAGTCTTGTTTGGCTGTCAAAATCCTACGATGATCTGTTTGATGTTTTTTTAGTTCTTTCTCCAATTCTAAATAAAAAAATAAGTTTAACACAAAATACTTAATGTAAAAAGTTTCATATAAGCCTAATGACCATAAAATACTAATTCAAGAACACAAACGATACCTAGTGATTTCTTTCGTAGTGTGTTTATTTCATCCTGAAGTTTTCTAACTTCATTTTCCGTATTGTTCTTGATACCATTATCACCATCATTTAAATTTTTCTGTACATTATTGGACATTTCTAAAAGAAAGAAATATTTCATAAGTTTAATACAAGATTCAGCACTAAATATGCATAGCTGTATATTCCAGTTTAAAAACAAAATATGTTATTGTATAGGCTGGTTTCCACTCTTAATTGAAAAACTAACATATTAAAATGAGAGTACCTCGATAAAAAAAAAATGCTGTCTTTTGAGCTATAACATACAAGACTTTTTAAAAGTGATTCAATCTCAATCTTTTAACAAATGTTGCATCAGCAGAAATACATCATAAAAAATTCTGGCAGTTGGGGTTCCAGCAAGGCTAGAGAAAATTTTAACGATCCCCTCTTTTACAATCAATGGTGGGGAGTGTTTAAATTGAAAGGGACATGAATTACAAATGTTGAGTAATCAGATCTTATAGGTAGTTCCTGAGAATATCCTCTGTTGCGTCATCCGGACAAAATGAGTTACCATCTTACAAAAGGAAGAATTGGTGTTTGCTGCGAGGAGAGTTACTGTAATTTTATAACAAAGAGCATTTTCTCTAAATAGTAAAAAGTATTTGCATAATTGTATAATATTAATGGAAAGTTTCTTTAGCAAACTTAACCATTTACAGAATAAATGCAATAGTAATTATATTTGAATAAAAACATATTTTTTTCTACCTTTCACTTTTTTAACAAGGTCACTTTTCTCTTTTTCCAAATCTTCTACTTTTCTCTCTAAATTAGAGTTTGGAACACCATCAAGAATATCACAGACAGTATTGGCCATTTTGTAGAAGCCCAAATCAGATATTTTGCTGAAACAGACATACATAAAAGTAAGACAAAAAAAAAACTATAAAAACAAGTATAATGCAAAAATATATATATATATATTTTTTTTTAATATCAATACCTTCCACTTGTGTATGTAAAACCAATGAAAGGTAAGTGGAGACCAGAAAACACACTGTTGGAAGTAGGTGGCGCTGAATCCTAGAAAATGAATGTCAAATTTAAAGTTAAAATTTTTGCACATCATGTTTTCTTTTCACAGATATGGAGCATGAAAATGAATATTTCTTGGTTAGTTAGCTACCTGTCACAAGTAACATTGAGTGCATTCAATGAAAATATAATTTTTTTAATTTAAAATTATGAAAAAAACTTATTATCGTTGTGAAAGTCTTCAATAACATTGTTTCTTGATGTATTTAGCTTCAGCAAGTTAAGGAGGAGGATGTAATGCTTATCAGAAGTCAATGCTTTTTTCATTAAGTTCAAAGTAATTCATCATATTGGCCAGTTGACCGATATGGGAGTACGATGATTCTGACATTTTCTACTGTCAGCAACTGAGCCAAACCGGTTTATTTGTGCTTTCTTCTCGACCAACTAGTGGGAGCTGGGCTATACAAAAAAGATGTTTCTGAATATATTTAGGCATTAGCTCCACCTATTATCAATTTACATAACCTGAATATTACGCTACCTTTACTTCAAATTAAATTTATTTATATACTGCATAAAACTGAGTTGTCTGTAAGTCTGAACCTTATGCAAATCAATAGCTTTCACTTAGAGGTACGAAATTTGGTACATAGAAGCTTTAGTATATAGAGATTGTAGAGAACAACTTGTAAATTCGATGAAAAGTTGCTTTCATTAAAAAAAAATCTCTTGGAAATGGCAACAGTATTTTTTTTTATTGCATCAGAATAAAACCAAAAGTTATTTTAATGTGTCCCCCTTATTTTTATGTATTACGATCATCCATCCGATAAAGATTCAAATATTATTATAATTTTCCATATATTTACTACTAATCGAGCTCTGAGCATGCACCGATTTAAATTGTAATGCTACTTAATATTCTGAATGTAAACATAACGGCTAAGGTTATTGAAATTCACTGAAAGCTTTCACATCATTTTGACATGTTAATTTTTCTTCTTATTCCCTTGTAAATACTTATTTATTTCCTTTATTCTTATTCATTTATTTTATTCATTAATCATGGATATTTAAATCAGAATATCAAAATTCCGTCTTTTGATTCTTTTCATTAGTAGAGTATTTTTTTCCTGTGTATCAGGTTCCATATAACTTATTCTAGATTTGAATAAATTTTTTGTATTATACATGTTTTACTATTTACACCAGACTATTTTACAATTTACACCACAGGGGTAGTGACAAAATAAGAATATATAGGATTTTTTTTTTTTAAATATAGGACAATATAAAACATTAAATAACTGCACACAGTTGGTGCTGAACTTTAATTTTAACTCATTATATATTTCATTAATTAAAACTTTAAATGAAACGTTTTTGAAATGAACATATAAGGCATACTTATTTGAAGTATGAGAACTTTCACACAGCACTAATTTTCCTTTTTAGTAGAGGAATATTAATAAAAAGTACTTAGAAAATTATTATCCCCCTTTAAAACTCATTATATTGAATTTAAGAAAACTGATGAGGGAAGAAAAAAAAAAAAAACATTAATAAAAGAAATCGCCTGATCCTGAATATGTCATCCTTCATTCATTATTACCTCAATATTTCATACTTGGTATTCATCAATAAATCAAGTTTTATATTAGCTACATTTGCAATTTTGAGCCTTTTGTTTCTAGCATCTATAAGTGCTTGAGCTAACCTATTTCTTTTAAGCATTTTCTTTTTATCCTTATTAGCAGTCTTTTGTTGGTAAAGATTTATCCTACGGTGCCGAATGGATTGACGATATAGCGCCAAATGTGGCAACTCGTTGACTTAGTTTTCCGGCAATCCTAGTGAGCGTTTAGATTTAGCAACACAGATTTTTGACGACTTTTTTGAAAAGTCGCTATCCGAATTCCGACACTGTACAGCAAATTTTAATCCTTTTGTTTCCTTCATCAATCATCGACTGAGCACTCGAAATGTCGATTTTAGTCCTGCAAGTGTATAATAAAGTTGTTATTTTTCCGTTCTTCCCGAGGTACATTTGTTTCTGCATCGCTTTCTTTGGTTAAAATTCCAAGTCCTGTACGGATAGTGCGCTAAGAATTGATTAGATTACATAAAACAGCGCCAAATTATGGCAACCATAGGTAGATCACAGGTCATTAAAAAAAATGGGCTAGGCTGCTATTTTTTGGTAAAAATCACCTTAGCGTAGTTTCCGTACCTGTGACTTGGAATTTTAACCTTTTCTTTTTCCGCTTCTCTTTTTGCATTATGACCAATTAATTTACTATGCGTGCTATGGAAAAGTTCACTTGTTTTTGTTTACAATTCTCGTCGGTCGAGTACAGTTGAGTTGTAAGAATAAGTCATCGTTACCTCTGTCGACGTGCGCTTTCCCTATCTACGCAGAAAGGAAGTGAGGAGTCACTGCAACACGTGACGTCACAAGAGATACGGCGCGTCAGCTTACTAACATCGCTTTTGTGGGTTTTGTTAGGTCTCTTTCACTTACGATCGCGGCACAGAATCCGGAATATAAAAAATTCCAACAATCGGCACATTATTACGAATTGGAAGAAAATATAGGTCGAATCAACACAGAAATATAGGATTTATAGGACAATTATAAAATATTGGACAATATAGGACGTTTTTTCCAATTTTTAAAAATATATAGGATTTATAGGATATATAGGACGTCTGCGACCCCTGACACCAGAAGCGTAGTATTTCATTTTCTATTTATTTCTTTGATGCTTTATTTTGGTTGTGATTATGAAGTTGATAAGGGGGTTCTACTTTTTTTTCTGTGCACACAAAATTTTTTAAAACACAAAACTTTTTGGGTACAGATGTAGAAGACATTTCTTTGGCGCTGTTTTATTTGGTGTTTTTGGACAGATAAATGCTGCTTCTCGCAACGATTTTTATTTTCAGTTATATTTTTATTTTATTTTGATATTTTAATTTTGTACTATTCTGTTAGTCGGGTACCAGATAAAAATAGCCAAATTGCAGACCTAACTAATCCAAACAAAAAAACCTTCAAATAATTTATATTTCCTATATTCAGAATTGGCGATACATTTACCCGTCATTTAAATGGGTAAATGTTTCGGCTTGGCGTCAACTGGTAATCACCTAACGGGAGAGTACCCTTAATAATTTATATTTTAACTTAATTTTATGATTAATTTTCTTTTAGTTACTGTGTTTTTGAATTTTGCAATTTTTCTGATCGTTAAATGAAAAAAGTTTCAAATACCTTATATTATTTCTGTTCCACTTTTTCTTAAATGTAAACTTTTATTTCTTTCAACGGGTCCCCAGCAAAGTGGGGCCACACTGCTCATTATTTATAAGAGGATTTGAAACCTCATTCAAGACATTCACATAAATTCATATACGATCATGAAATTCTTATAACATGAGTAGGATATAAAAAAATATACTAAAAAAGTGTTATATCAAAGCATTATACAAATATTTCTCAATATCGCAAGAAAAAAATTTAGAAACCAAACTTAATATTTAAAGTTAAAATAAATGTTATTTCATAGTTAATATTTGCAAAAAATAATTTATACCCAAAAATACAATACATATACAAACTATGAAGGAACTTACGGATGATTTCAAATCACTTTCGTCAACATCAAAATTAGATGTATCGGTTGGGCTACTGACTTCAGGAATGTATGGGGCAGAAGCTGCAAATGAAAGAAATCTGTAAAGGCAAAGCCATTTTTCCCCCCTGTATTGCAATTTTAAAAACATCTTATAAAGAATTGTGCTTGAAGTTAAAGTAGTAGAACAAGCATTGTAATCACAAATTCATTGTGCATAAAAGGTGGAATTAGTTGTTTCACGAATTTGCGTGTTCATGTAAATAGATGCTAAAAATAACAAAGATAATACTTTGGGGTTGAATGAATCAGATTTATACTGAGACATTGTTGCACCAACACCTAAACTACTAAAATCAAGACTAAACAATAAGTGAGGAATGCATTTCAAAAGGTGTTCCAAAGGAAACTTTCCAGCTTTTGAGTTTAGACACCAGAAATCCTCCATAAAACTTTCACTAGCAAATTGAAAACCAAAGGAAGAACAAAAGAGCACCATCATAGTGAATTAAACTTGAATTATCTTGCAAATTTGTTCTACCTCCTAACCACGAGATTGGACAATTCATTTAGGTTTATCTGTAAATAAATGTTTTCAACAAACAACAAAATTTTAGGTTATGCAAGTTGAAAAAACCAACATTTTTTTAAAAATTATATTTCTGTCTAGTATGAATATTTAGGTAATTTCTAAAATTTCATTTCAATTTAATATATGATAAGGAATTTGAACTAGAAACTTCAAACATATGATAAACTAAAAAAATAATGTTAATAAGCATCAGACTTAAGAAAGATTAGAACAAATCACAACTTTCGTCAGATTCAACATAAAATATTAACAGAGGGGGTAATCAGGTTTTTTTATATTGTGTATTAATAATAAAAAAAATAGTGCACTTACAATTTCGAGCCTTTTCCCAGTCTACATTAGCAAACCAAGGATGATTTTTAAAATCTTCAAGACCATTCTGTCCTAACCTGCATTCAGAAGAACAAATAAGCCTCCGCATTAAATCCTTAGCATCTTCCGATATGCTAATTGTTGGATCATCAGGGAAATCGAAGCAGTTCTATAATGAGAAAAATAAACATAAATATAGTATTTAAAACAAATGTATAAAAAAAAAAAACTTAAGTGATTATGAAATATCAGACAAAACTAATATCATATGAAGGGCAAAAAATATAAACAAACCAAGTGCATATTTATCTTTTAAGTTATGGACACTCTAGGATAAAGCTTAATAAGTTTTATCATAATAAAGATAGGAAATAATAGTTAATTATTCTACATAATTATCACAAAAAAATTAAAAATTCATACATTAATAATTCATACAGAGAAACTAATGGTGTATATTTAAAAAAATATGAGAGAAATGTCATGTATTCATGATAAATGGGTCTAGAATTATATCTATTCAAAGTTTAAATATTGGGAAAATATCATCACCAAGAAAACTAGACTTTGTTTAAGAATATCAAGGTTGAGAAGCAACTGTTATGGTGCTAATTATTTAATATTAAAAGTTATAATCTAGGTAAAATTTACTTTTGATTCTTTCAATTCACGGCTACAAATATTGTTTTAAATATTATTAAGAAATTACAAAATATGACAAAAAAGGCCTATATCAACAAATGATGAAACAGAGTAAAGAGTAAAGTGTAAAAAAAATATATATACACAAAACCTTCAAACAAAATACACATAAAAACAAAACCTACTTTATGATTCATAATTTTCCCATACGTTTCCACTAATGATTCAGCATAAAATGGTGTTTCCCCAAATATCATCTCGTACATGCATACACCTAATGACCACCAATCACATTCTGGTCCATACTTTCCTTGCCCGTCTTCCATAGCCTGAAAAAGAATTGAATTTTCATTCATTACTTTTACATTGGATAAAGCAAAAAATTTCATGAATTCAAGTTAAAAATTTCTTTTAAGTCAAAATAGATCAGGGGCAAACCTCCAATGAAATAGCATATTTTTAAATTTGCAGGTTTTAAAAAGAAGTAATAAAATGGAAATCAATTTAAAATATCTATTTAACCTATTCTTAAAATATGAAGCATGTCTTTAACTAAAAAAGAATTTATTAAAAAAAGAAATATACATAAAAACGAGAATAAAAGGGACACAGAGGGTTTTTTTTTAGTAATTGTTCATTGTATAACTTGCCTCAGAAATTGTAAAAGTTACAAAATATTAAGACAATCTTAGAAAAATATAACAAATGACAAAATTTCCAAAATACTTTAACTGTTTTACTAAGAACCAATCAATATTATTAAGATGATATACAAGCAAAAACACTAAAAAAAAATTCATAAAACTTTACATTAACACAAATTTATTTTACAAATGCAAAAATAGTTACCCTTAGTATCTCAGGAGATATATAATCTGGTGTTCCAACAGCAACATTTGATTGCACCTGGACAAAGATATTAATTACACAAAATGTCAAACAAATTTCAATTTGTGCATTTTTGTAAAAAACATATAACTAATTAACAAGCAACTGCAACTTACAGAACCATCTTCAAGTAATTTTAAACAGGATCCAAAATCGGCTAATCTAATATGACCAGATGCATCCAAGAGTACATTGTCAGGTTTAATATCACGGTGAACATAACCCAACTTATGAATGGAGTGGATAGCCAAAATCATTTCGATGATGTAAAATTTAGCCATGTCTTCAGGCAAACGGTCCTCAAATTTGCTCAACAGAGTTAAGAGATCACCACCACAGTAGTAGTCCATAAGGAAATACTGAAAAATAACAAAACAATTGTTTAAAATTTGAATATCCAAAATTTAAAAATTTAACATTATTTTACTAAGTGCTGAAAGATTATGTATATAACAGAATGTTTAAGTAAGAAAAAGGGCACCCTTGCAAAATATTATGAAAAATATTTTCACAAATATTTTTATATATTTTGGTGACATAAATATTTTGGTGACACTGTTGTTAATAAACCAGTTCTGAATGCATTTTATTGCAACAAATAAGGTCATAAGCTCATAGTTTTTAAAGAAACCCTTGAATACAAGATGAATGTTGATATTATAAATACTTGACAATTGCTTAAGCATGTAAAACTGCTAAGTAGAAACAGAGATACTACAAATGAACTATTTGGGAGCATTTAATAGCTAAAATCATGTTCTGTTAAGGTTGATGGTAACAACAAAAACTTTGCCAATTTGGAGAAGTGTATACCCAAAAATGTTAAATTTGTGATGAAATTTTGAAGCTTTAAACTTCAGTTGAATTCAAAGAATGTTTAATCTCAGAATATTGACTGCAGATAATTGTACAGAGCCTTTTCATACATAGTGTAGTGTAGAAAGCACAATGCTTTAATAAAAAACTAATGATACTATTAAAACTATGAATGAAATTAGTTAATCACTAAACTTTGTATCATCGAAAAATCAAAATGGAATGCTACTTTTATTTTTTATTTAGTGAAATGCGACTTACAAAATTTAAATGAATTCCTAATTGCAAAAACTAACTTTAAGATCATTACTTAACAATAAACAACAATGTCAATCTATTACTATACTTTACGATACCAGCCATAGTTTTGAAGTTTTTAAAAAGAAAGCTATAATAGAAACACTTAAAAGTGTAAAGGTTAATGTGTCCTCAGTATATTATTTCTTGAAGAAGTATATTGCTGTCGAAAAATGATGAATAAAATCAAATACTGTAATTTATAAAACAACTAAACAAAAGAGATCAACCTTCATGTTAAATTAAATGACAATAACTGAGATTTAATATTAAAAAAAAAGCCAAGTGTTTGACAGCACTCAACCTACTACCTATGATCAATATACTTAATAAAAACACATAGAACACAGAAAAAATGCTTAAGAAATAAAACTTATAAATAACTTACAAGATTGTTGTCATCTTGAAAAGCATAATGGAGATTTGTTATCCATCTTTTGTCCCCATAGACTAAGACATCCCTTTCTTCTTGAAAACAAGCAGTCTGTATATTGAAAGAGTAATTAAACACAATTAATTAGTAAGTAATTAAATAATTAATTAGTAACAAGTCTAATTAAACACAATGTAACATTAAAATACACCAAAACACAAATAATTCAAAAGTAATATTGCAAACTTCTATTTGAAATAGAATACTATTAATATCCATAATTGAAATTAAATGCAATGGAATTAGTTATGTGAAGTACAATTATGCAGTACGAGTAGTCGAAATTTAATTCTAGGGTGCCAACAATTACTTTTTAGCAAAATAAAATCAATTTCCAAAGATTAATAGACAAATACTGTGCACATAGAAAATAGAAGAGTACTAAAATAAGTATAGCATAGAGAGCATTAAAAATTCATAGTGGACCAACTTTCGAAAGCAAGAACGTTTTCTAGAAAGGTATTTCAGGCAGAAACTCCTACATTTGCGTTCCAAATTAGGGAAAATTCAGTAAAATAAACCTGGCAATTGATGCAAGACTATCCGTTACAACTACAATTGGAATTAATTTTCTTGAATAATATAGATTTCACAGACAGTGCCTATGTGAAGTATTGAACTTGAAACCTCTCACAATGAGATTAGTTTTCTTCATCGAGGAACAAATTTGGACAATAGTGAAATAACAGCTCTTAAAAAAGGTTTTTGAACACTAAAAAATAACAAAAATAATTGTTAACTAAAATACATATTTTAATTTTTATTTTAGTAGGACAGAAACAGAATGAAACTCTTGAAAAAAAAAAAATTTAATTAAATTACCTCGGCTCTTTTCAGCATTTCCCATTTATTTAGAATTTTCATTGCATAAACTTTACCAGTTATCTTATGCTTGACCACAGCAACCTGTAATGAGGCAATATTTTTTTCGAACAAAAGGTAGGTAAATCAAAGAACACATTTGAAAAAAGAAAAACATTTACATATGAACCAGATTGATATTTATAAAACTTTACTTTTCTTTAAAGAAAAAAGTATTTATTAATCAATTTTTCTAGAATTAAATAGTTGAGATTCATTATTTACTAAACTATTCATTCACTAATTATACATTCAACAGGAGATGTTGATTTCAAACAAAAGCTTCTCACTAAATAAGTGTAGTGAAGACGCTAAAAGAGGACTAAATTGAGCCCTCTTGAGAAATAGTCAAAGGAAACAATACTTTAACTTTTTTTTTTTTAAGAAAAATGTAACATACAAAAAGAGAACAAATTCATTTAAATTTGAAAATGTGAATAATGCCTTTTGGAATCACTAGTTTCGAAATGCTACATCTAGTGGTAAAAATTTTAGCTACTTTTTTTTTCTCTGTGGAAATCCTTTCCCCTTGGTCTCAATAGTATATGATGCCCCAAATTTTACCAAAAAGGGAGGGAACAAAATATACATACAAAAAATATAAATAGAGAAGTGAAACTTTAAAGTTTAAACAATAGAATACTGATATCAGATTCGGCCATCAAACTTAACTTTTCCTGAGTATGGGCTGAATTAATAAATTAGTGGCAAAAAAATACATCAATTTTTCTACTAAGATCATTTCCCCTGATTTCAATAAGATATTTACCAGACTTTATCAAAAAGGAGGCAATAAAATATGTTGAAAAAAAATCCCTGGTATTTCCCTGATTTCATAAGAATGTTACAATAAAAAAAATATATAAATATCAAATTGGAATTTCTGACATTGATTTCAGTTTTAGCAACCATCAAAAACCTAATGTTTCCTTATAATGCAGAATTTGTATTGGCCTTATTTGTAGAATTTGTTTGATTGATATAAGTACCACCTGGGTTAATTAAAACATAAATCTCACAAACATTAACTTTTTACAATACTCTATATAATAACGAATATCATACCATATAAAGAATTAATGTAATTTATTTTCAATTTTCCATTGTACCATAAGTTTAAAAAAAAAAAACTGAATTATGACAAATTTATGAAAATCACCCAATTTTGACCCCTCCCCCCCCTCCCCATTACACTATATTAACAATTAAACATAGTCCAGTTTTGAAATCCAATCAATGAATGTACTGTAACTCAGTTTCAAAATCCTGATTTGGGACTTGAGATTTGAGCACCTCAAATGTTGATAAAAAAAGGCTTTAAACAAATGCAGTTTGATTATAACCAGTCAGTAAATCATAAAAAGAATAATGCACTTACTTCACCAAAAGCACCTCGACCAATAACCTTAAGGACTTCAAAATCATCTCGACTAAGTCGCAAGCCTTTTATTCGTTCCACAATTGGTTTCACTAAAGAAAAAGATGATTATTAATATAAATGCTTATCCTTCTTAAATGCATTATAATTTCTTTCCCTAAAAGTCAGGAATTAAATACTAATAGAATTACAGTCTGCCCATCCCAAACATTAAAAGTTAAATAACAACAGTAAGTGATACATTATAAAATAATAGTAAACACGCAAAATCAAAAAAGTTTTATTCAATTAAAAATATTATTGTTTAAAAGTGAAACTATTAATCGGTGAATCTATTCAGAACTATTATTTAAGAAAAACTAAATTATATTATCAGAATGAAACTATTAATAAGCTGCAGAGCACATTTATAATTAAATTGTAAATTAATAAAATATTACATATTTAGCAGTCGATTTATTTGGACATAATTTGATTCATTTATACAAATAGGGAGTAAATGTGAACTTAAATGTTTTTACATCCACATCAAAAGTCCTCATGAAACTAATGATCCTAAAATTACAGTATTCAGATTATTAATTGCAACCTCTAAGAGATACAAATTAATTTGGAGCAAAAAAAAAAAAAAAAAAACAGTTTTAGTTTATAACAGGGATAAAATTTAATAGGATAAAATTTAAATAGTTTGTTAATAGTTTGTTCCTATCACATTTAAATTGTTTTAAGTTCAATAAATAGAAGTAAAAACATGAATTTCGATGAACATAATGTTCCGAAAATTTCCCCGAGACAGTTAAAAGGTAAGAACAAAAGAAAAGAGTACCGTTTTGAAGAATAAGACAACAAAAGTGAATTAAAATTGAAAATTGCTTTGATTTTTATTAATACACTTCAAGTCACCTAGTAAAAAACTGACTGTTAATCTCAAAACTCAGTGACACAATCGCTTAATCTTGGACCATATGTTCCAGCACCATAAAACTAATCAGAGTGTCTGCCAAACTAGTAATTAACGATGCTATATTTTTGAATATAAGAACAATAATGCAACAAATTTAAAACCTAATTTAATCAGAAATAATAATCTCATATCTGAAAATTAGTTTTAAAATTATGCATTTTACTAATTTTCAACAGATGGTGACATCACTAGCCACAGTTAACTTTTGCACACATTTGAATGAAAAAATAACTATTAAAAATTTTAAGACCTGAATTATCTGATTATCTTCCACAACACTAATCATCTGTCTGATATAAACTTATTTTGTTTGAACCAATACCAATGTCATTGATATAGGGCAATATTACAACAGATGTAAACAGGAAAGTGAAGTACTGTAGGATATAAAGTGAAAATTGTCCAGTGGTAAAATAAAAAGATCATGGACAAGGATTAAACTGTGCGCTTTTTAAACAAAATGCTAAAGAACTTTCTTAACTAAAATTATGAGATTTAATTTAACTCTTTTACTAAAACACTTAACTACAAACTTAGAAAAATCCCCATTTTTGTTAACCAAAAATTAGACATCAACCTAAAAAAAAAACTGAAGTTAGAAGAGCATTGTTCCAGTTGATATTTGGTGTAAAACAGTTCTATATTTATAATTCATCACTGATTAAGCTATGGGTGCTTTTTTAGCAAAATGCTTAAGAACTTTCTTAAATGCCAAAATTATAAAGTGTTGTGGTTTAGTTCTTTTGCTAAAACCTTTTGATGCAAAATGTGCAAAATCAGCATTTAATCATTGATCTAAAAGAACAAGTAAGCTGAAGGGGGAAAGTATTTTTCTAGGTGATATTTGGTATAAAATAGAACTATATATAAGAGCTAATAATGATTATATAATAAATTGTACTTTGACAAACTAAACATTACAAGTGATGGAAGTCGTAAGCATTTTGCTAAAATGATGACCATAATAAATTTGATACAAAAATTTCCTTAATTTTTAATTAAAAAACATGAGTGATGAAACTTGTAACCATTTTAGCATTTTGCTAAAAAGAAAATGTGGCCTTAACTTCTTCTTTACTATGGAAATTTTGTATCCCAGCTAAAACAATGATCATGGAACAACGTTCCACGGCGCTCCACTCCACTCTTCATTATTTAATTCGCAATTATGTTCGTAATTCGTGAATATTTCCGGCATTCATGAAAAATAAATTGAAAACTGCCTTTCCCCATTGCTAAAATCCCGCAGTTTCAGAGATTACACCAAACGCGCAAAGGCGGCACGCGTATCCTTTCAGTCAAAGCACTAGAACAGATTACTTGTCAAAAAATAATTAATGACACATCTCTCCAGACAACACACGGCGAAACTTTGTTTCTGATACGTAATCCGAATATCTAGGGCCAAAGTGTCATAAAAAGGAAACAACTTTTTCAGCAGAAGGATGTGACGCACTGAGCGAGGCCCGAAAAAGTAAACACGGAAAAGATAACTTTTTTCACATTGTATACAGGAATGAGATTACTTGAGAAAAGGCGATCGAGCGCCTTTGTTTATTTTTTTTAAACAAAAAAAAAGCGATAATTTTATTGGAGTAGTTTCCTTAGAAATAAACCTTCCCAGTAATAGTAATTGCGGTCTTTGTCCTTAAAGCACGTGTCTGAAATGTAACATGCAGGCGCGGATTTAGGGGGGGTGCGGGGGGTGCGACCGCACCCCCCATGATGTATCTCGTCAAAATTATTTTTAAATGGCCGTTTCCTCTAAATTCAAAAAAAAAAAAAAAAAAAAAATTACATTTCTTTAATATTTGTAAGATCTATTTTTTATTTAATATCAATATCGATGGATTTAGAGGGGGTAAACAAAATTAAGCTTTTTCTGACATTTTTCATGTTTCATTAAAACAGAGTCTTAAGCCACCTAACCGAGCTCCTTATTTCACAATCCGTAGAAGAAATAGGCTTGAGAGGGGACGAATAGATCGCGATTGTGATGACATGCAATGTGCCGGTCAACGAATCTTTATCCCTTGTGTGATTCTCAAATTAAAAAATTTCTCACAATACCATTAAAAAATTTCTCAATTTCAGCACGATTTTCTCATTTGTGAGTAGGAGATGGGGCCAATAACTGGCAAGTTTTTTATTCCAATTAGCATTCTGCAGGTATACTTCTTGTCTTCTTGATCAGAGGGCAATTAATTATACAGGTTTAATATCGGGGTGCCATCGCACCCCTAAACGTACAAAAAATCATGCACTAAAAATATTAAAAAAAAAAAAAAAAAAAAAAAAGAACCTTTAATTATAATTGGAAAATAAAATGCCTAATTCCTAATTAAAAAAAAGCTTTGATCAAATCAGTACAATAGCATTACTGCAATTATACAGAGGTTGTAAGAAGTTCCGATGAAGAAGCTATCGCTAAATTAGGACCAAGAAAAGTTTCCCTTCGTTCTCTCCAGAAGATCAACAAAAACGACCCCTTCTTTCTTGACCTTGAATTTGAAACTAAGGACACAAAGCAATAAAACTTGTGGGACATACTGTCCCCTCCCATGCACGTGACATTGCACCATTGTGAGTTGCAAATTACTAAAATGCCTCTACTCTGGGTGGAAGTGACAAGTGAATGGAATGGTCATTTTTGCTTGAGTTGGAGTGTGCGTGCGATGTCAAGACTTTGTTTCTTCAATTGGTATGGCAGTGCAAGATAATTGACAGTAATATATAAGCATGATAAGATTTTTTAAATGTTACTATTTATTTTATAAAATGTAATATTTCATTAACAATTTGTTTCAGTTTAGACGTTTGCTTTTTTTTTTTCTAAATATGTTTGAATATTTCATTTTTTTACAGAATAATCAGAAGTAGTGATTTATACTATACACTCATATTTGGCATTTTATGCAATTATCAACGTAACTCTCAATTCAATACCACCAGTATACGAATAGATTATAATAAAATATGTAATTCTTGTAAAAATAAACTGGTTTTACTGGATTAACCCCTTGTATCTGCACCCTTTCATATGCAAAATCATAAAAGCCCTTTGATAATGTCAAACAAAATTGCTTTCGTAAATTATAAAATTGAATTTATCCTTAACAGTATAAAGTGAGTTCCATATTACCTTTTAAATCCTTTTCAAAATATTCAGGATCATAGCCAAACCATCGATATAAATAAACAACTGGATAAACTGCTTAACGCTGGGAAAATGAAGCCGTTGCCAGATACCGTTGGTGGGATAAAAAATACGGATTGCCGAGGATTGAAAATAAAATTTTGGGTTGTACACAGCAGAAATGTCAATAGTAGATCTTAATTAGTAATAATGTGCAAAAATATATATACTCTAGCATTTTTCAAGGTTTTTCGCATTTCCATCCAACTATAAAAGTGAACTGTGATTGGTTAATC
The DNA here is from genome assembly GCA_963978545.1 of Linyphia triangularis. Lineage (NCBI taxonomy): Eukaryota > Metazoa > Arthropoda > Arachnida > Araneae > Linyphiidae > Linyphia > Linyphia triangularis. Next base: position 38,515,616 of record OZ021730.1, read on the forward strand.
TTCCCACCAGCTTCGCAATCCCCGGCGCGTTTTTCTCTTTGCATTGACAATGGAGCAGTCTATCCAGTTGTTGATCTATATCGATGAGCCAAACACGTTTTTAAATATTGCTATATGCTCCAATCTCACACCTCGCGAAAATTCACCGGATCGAGCAATATTTGGCTCTCTGTAGTCTGTTTTCAAATTGAGTAAACACTTTACAAATTTTGACTAGTAATCTCGCGTCGATTGTTGAGCTACTTCCTGATAGTTTTCTGAGGTTTCTCTTATTTAAGATGAAGTCCATTTTTCCCTTGAAAGACCATCTGGTAGATGTTCTCTGCTTGATAAACAAACTAATCAGAATTTAACGTTGTTCCGGTGCAATATCTGGAAATATCCGGTACAGCGACATTTATTGCTACTAGAATATCAAGTAATTTAACATATTGTAATTTCAAAACTGGTCAGCTTAGATTGCAAATTTGTAAATATTGCGCATTCGCAGCTTTTGACAGTTTTTATTTGCTCTGTTAAATAAAAGCCAAAATTGTTTTGTGCGAGTTGATTATTTAAGTATAAATTACTGAAATATTAGGAACAATACCGATGACTTACAAATAATTTAAATTATTTAATGTTAAAATCTTTTTAATTGGTGTTTTTTTTTTTTTTTTTTTTTTTTTTTTTTTTTTTTTTAAATTTTAAATGTGTTTTTGTGTGTGTGACTCAAAATTGATGGTAATATGACTACTAATATATCTAATATGAGACACAATATGTAACCGATTAGAGATGTTACTTGTGATGAAAAAGCAGGTCCTATGGTTATATGAAAATTATTATTATTACAATTTCACCTGCTGTAACTAATTTAGTTTGGAATTTTATTTGAATAAAACGCAGAGAGTTAAAGCAAACTAATTTTCAGATAATGTTAAGTTTATTGTTTGAAAAACCTGCTGCTTTTTTTTTTTTTATTTTTTTATTATGGTGATTTGTGTGTTGACGGTTTAAGATGGGCTTTGAGTACATTTTCCTAATTTAAGTTCTTTTTAAATCATATTTATAAGAGAAAATATACAGTTATGTTAAACCAATCTCAAAATTTATATTAAAGTACAGGTTGGGTACAATAAAAATCCGTCTTTTTAGAGAATTTTTGCAACTAAAGGAAAATATAAAACTTTAAGATGAAAAGGGCTTATATGGCTTATCAATAAAGGCTTATCAATAAAGGCTTATCAATATCAACTTATATCAATAAAGTGGTCTAGATAAAATGTCTATGCGTACATGGTCAGCATAGCTCCTAAACGAAATGACGTACGATATTCAAATTTGTTGTGCGGGCTAGTGGTAGCCATGGGACCTACGATTAGGTTTGAGCATTCACATAAGGGTGAAATCATGAATCTAATGCCTCTTAAGGTGTTTTAATAGCCCCCACCTCCGAATTTCCCGTAGAAATCTGATAAAAGCGTAAAAAGTTGAAAAATGTGTGTCTTTAACGCAGAGCTCTCTGCCCTTGTGCATCGACCATCAACTATTGATATCTTTCTGCTTTTCGTTCAAAAAAGGACAGTGTAATGTCTATTGAATATCATCACCAATTTCGTCGGTTATGCGTTTTTTTTTTTATTATTTATTATTATTACTATTTTTCTTGTCCCACGTAAAAATTATTGCCAAAAATATCGCCAAACTCTCCATTTTCATTTAAATGAAGGAAAATTTGGAAACAGTAAATAATACCATATCAAATTTGAATGCAGTGACCAATATTATAGTGTGTAGTCTCAAGTTTATGTAACTTATATTTTAATTTACTAATGTGATGTCAAACAGAGTTGAAAAGAATTGTTTAACTTTGGAAATTATTAAAACCTTATGAATATAGAGTGTTACGTACCTGCAATGCTGTCTAAAGTTGTTAAAAAGATCTATCGCCTTTTTCTGCATCAATTGATTTATGATGTTGAATGTATTGGTAAATTAACTTGTATAAAAAAGTTGAATTTTCATGGTTGCTGAGCTTTTTACACTTCACCTAATCTGCATGAGATATTTTTTTGTGCTCTTAAATATTTTTTGTTTAATAAAAAATACTAAATATTTAAAATTTAATTTTTTATTACATTTTCGGGGTAATTTGTTACATGGGGTGCAAAAGAGGATTGTCAAACCCTCTAATCTCTAATTTTTATTTTTCATTGAACCCTGATAGTATCATACTAATTGATAATACCCATCCCCCCTCTTCCCTAAGTTGTCAAACTATCACCGCCACTGTAAACACTCCCGTTCATAATCGCACCCCCCTTGATTGACCTCTAAATCCGCCCCTGGTAACATGGTTTATCTAGCGGGAGTTAATCAGAAATAAAGTAGAGTATTTACCAAATGTTGATAGAAAATAACAAGGTGGCCGATTGAACTTAAATAGAAGATAATTACTTGAAAGGGAAAAAATATATATTGAAAACGTGATATAACTACAAGGTGTCCATTCCTTCATCTTAAAAACTTCCTATTTCTTGCGGTTCTAGCGCTATCTATAAAAACGAGAAATTGCGGTTGGCTGCAAGACCGTAGTCAGGATTTTGTTTTCGGGGGTGAGAGGGGGTATGGTTGAAGATTTAATAAATACATCAACAAGTTACACAAAAAAAGAAGGGGTGAAACAAGATTTCACACAATTTCGGGGGGGGGGGGGAGAAGTTCCCTTCCTCTCTACGGCCCTGGTTGGTTGAATTGGAATTTATTAAGGCCGTAAGAATTACACGAGGGGCTACCCAGCACCGAAGCATTTCCACAATATCTGGATGACATTGGTTAAATTCAGGAATTAAGATTGTTGCAGAAAATTAGATGCAATTGCATTTTCTTTCTGTTACTACCCTTTAGATTCAAATTGGTTGATTTTAGGATATTGAAAAGCTAATTCTGCAAGTTAAACCATCTTGTGCACACCAACGGCATTAAAATAAAACCTACACATAATAAATTTAAAACTTCAAAAACGCATTCCTGTGCCGAGATGAAATTCAAACGTCAACTCGGAAAGAATACCAGGACGTCATCCTTTGCCAATTAAAAAAAAAAAAGCACTATTCACGCAATTTTGGAAAAAATCGGGGGAAAAAAATCTGAACAATGGCTATATCTTCGGTTCTAATTATTGTAGAATTTTGCGGTTTGCACCTGTTTAGTTTACGATTTTCTATATGTCAGGTGCAATTTTTTTTTCTTAGGTGACTGTTTACTAAGTAAATTTAATTCTATATTTGAAATTTTCAATACGATCCTTTATTTTTTATGTTTTTATTCGATTCAGAATACTTCATGTACCCTAAATAACAAATTTCAGTTTATTATGTTGAGAAACACATCAATTATGAGCAAAAATGTTTTGGTTGATTTTCAAGGCAAATCTCTTTAAATCAGGGAAGAATCGAACGTTTGCGTGCTTCAAGATATAACACGGTCTCTTAAAGTGAGCTTTTTTACATTTTTTCTAAAATATGAAGAACCAACAGTTAAAATGGAATGAAAAAACTTTGGAGGGGTTTTTGACCATGATAAATCAAATAAAAGCAAAAAAATACATATATCTATTTAAAAAAAAATTTTAAACTTGATTTATTAATTACTAATTAATTATTAAAGCACTGTTCGATGCAAAAGTGGACGGTTGGTTGGTTGTATTCAGATTATCTGGCGCCGTCAGCAACACGAGGGCTATAATGCGCCGAAACTTTCGTCATTAGACAAGCCAACATACATTTACAAACACTTATGCCAACACGGGACTCGAACCCGCAACCTCGCGGTCTAGAAGCCAGCACGCTAACCACTATACCGTTTGGTCGGCGCAAAAGTGGACGGCTATTTATGTTTGGCATTTAACAAAATATCATTTGAAATAAAAATTACTAAAATATAAATTATTTAAGAATGTATGGCCAAAAAAGTGATTTTTTCTTTTAACATTAATTTGTCAATTCTTTGACCTCATTTAAATTTCTAACCACTCATTGGAAAATTATGAAATATGGTATAATAACTTTTCAAAGTTTGGTTCAGTTTAAATGTGTAAATGACCCCTTATGACAAAAACAAATTATATACAATTATTCAAGTCCTTCCAGGATTCACAACAGTACTTGTCTTTTGTTATTTCATCAATTAGAATACAAGATACAGCCATAATTCAGACTTTTTTTTGCGTACTGTACATTTAGATTCCAAGGCAATGTTCAAAAAAGATATTGTTACGAATTTTTGTATATTTGTAAATATTTCGTAGTGTTAATTTTGTAAATATGTACATTTCACATAAGGCAGTGCAATAGTTCATCTTTAGTTTGCTTCCCCGCAATGTGTGCCTTAATGCTTGATAATGAGTTTTACAGAGGCAACACTGGGAAGCGAGTTTTACAAGGAGCAGGGCATTTAACCTTTAACTGCTGTGTGCGGTCTGACAGACCGCGAGTCATTTTTTTGTAGAATGATTCAACCCCTTAAAATATTTCAAGTTTGACTATTATATTATTTTTTCCGATACTATGTTTCTTAAATTTTAAACTGATGTTCATTAAATTGTTTTATACAGTATGGACCACGTGTTGCTCTTGCGCCAAAATTATCAAACCACCCAACCACAGCAATTAAAGGTTAACATTATGGTAATGGCAATCTCGCCAAATTGGCGAGAAATCGCCACATGTCGCCAAACTTGGCGACCATTTGGCGACATTTTCGGTCCCCATGTATATGTATAGGACTTGTCGACTACGATCTGGAAAGTTCTCCAAATATCTACCTCTAGAAATTTCAAAGTTTGATTCCTATGTAAGCCGGCCAAGCGAGCGGGGGAGTTAGTCAGCTAGGTTAAGTCAGTAGTTGACTTGATTTTGAGTCACTGAATTAGTTGACTGAGTTGAGTCAGTGAGTTGACTGGAATTACTGTATTGAGATACTGAGTCTCAGTGAGCATTCAGAGAGTTTCGAAAGCGAACTGTGTTGCATTGTCTTTTGCAGCGATTTGAGCAGTTGTGTTGTCAAGTTTTTAACTGCTGTTTTGTGATCTATTGTTGTGAAAAGAGCTGTATTGAGTCTACTAGAACGAGAAGTTCTGGAATTGTAAGAGAATCTGTGAAGAGTTAAATTGAAATAAATTTCTGCAAGTTTTGATCTACTTTGGCTTCAAATCTTTCGAACCCATCCACGCAACAATATGTTGAGTCTGGCATGTATAGCGAAAAAAAAAACGAATATATGCTCCACATCGCAACTAACAGTACAATATAATACTTTTAAGATAAAAAAAAAAAATTAAATTAAAGCCACATTTAAAGTTTCTGTCGATTATGAAGTACGTTCATTCACTTACCAAAATATAAATTTTTGGCAATTTAGTATGTTTTACTAGCAAAATAAGTTAAATTATTTACAATCAACTACCATACATATACGATCCCGATTATAATTTTTCTAGACAAGAGCGCCTCTCCAAATGCAACTGTGAGACTATTCGCCGTTGAAAGATCTCCCCCCCCCCCTCCCCCTTCCCTCGATCCCGTTTAATTCGGAATCTTGGAAAGAAGACACGAAACACTTGCACAAATTCAATACAACAACCCTTGGTTAGTCGGAGTTTTCGGTAGCAAGGGCTAAACGAGAGCCTTGATACGCAGTAGCATGAACATCTATTATGCATCGTGATTTTGAACGTAATCAAATAAAAGTCATCGTGAGTTAGCACCTTTCTCACTGCATCCACACCAAATACAACCAACCTAAGCAAAAGAACTAGACAGCTAACAGTAAAATCCATTTGAAAATACCTTTCAACAATTGAAAAAGCACTTTTTAAACTCAAATGTATTTTTTCTGAATGAATAGCTAGGTAAAATATTTCAAAATCAGTTTTAATCTTAATTTAGTTTACTGAATATTAACCAATCTAAACAATAGAAATCCAAATCATCAAAGGTTTGAAGGCGATTCCGCCCTAACATATTACTCCCTCCCACTTGAGTTCCGAGAATTTCCCAAGCCAATTCATATTTGATAAAAATCATGGAGGTAGTTCAAAATTTGAAGTCTATGGTTGAGACAGAGGTTGAATGCGACGGAATTGTAGGAGGTTCAGATGCCAGTGTGAATAATTGTGAGAAGCTTTAGCAGACTTCATGGTACTTTTTGTGTTTAGCACAAAAATGCGGCTGACAAAAAAACATGATTTATGTAATTACAAAACGTTTTTATCAATATTTTTGGAAAAAAATTATAAAAACAAAATTTAATTTTTTTTTGTTCCACGGGCATTGCCCTACCCCTTACGTCCGCCCTTGCATTCAATTCATTCAGCATTCCATTGCTAAAGCAGAAAAGCAAGATTATTAGGAAAAAGAAAAAAAAAACTGAAGAACAAAGCGAAATCATTGTAATTCGTCTTCCACATTCGAACGTGTTTTTAATGACAACAATTGCCAGGAAATCCTTTACTCATTCAAAAACCTCTTATCATTTAACCTTTTTCACTCTTATTTTGAGCGTCACGAGTAAAAGGGGATTTTCCACGCGCAGATGTTAAGCCTCTTCACAGGTAAACCAGACCCTGGTGGTTCCGGGAGAGAAGTTATAAGAGTTCACGAAGATCAAGCAAGAAGAATAAAATAAAAAGTTCTTGAAGTTCTGGCGGGTGGAGAACGTGCCAAGAAATGTGGGCGTATCTATTTTTTTCTTCGTTGAGTGGAGCATGGAGTTGGTGCGAAAATAGTATTCCATTCTCTATTTGCGTCAACAACACTTCTTGAATGAACGGGAGTAAGAAGGAAAAAAAAGATTAAATTTGTTACTATATGAGTAGAGGTTCTAAGAGGACGTGGGATTAGAACAAACGAAGCTAGAATAGCTTCCATGTGCTCTTCGATTTTATGGATGGGAAAACGTACTAAGTGGACTGACGTGGGGGGTAAGTATAAATTCAAACAAGCAAATGCAGAACTCATTTGACGCAAGAATGGTAGCCAAATCCAAAATAAGCAAGAACAGACATAAATTGCTGTGTTGTGGGGAATACTTTAGTAAGACGATTTTTGATAGCGAAGGAAGAAAATTGGTACATATATGACAAAGAAAAATTGGTTGTTTGGTTGTTTTCAGATTATCTGGCGCCGTCAGCAACACGAGGGCTATAATGCGCCGAAACATTCGTCATTAGACAAGCCAACATACATTTACAAACACCCATGCCTAACACGGGACTCGAACCCGCAACCTCGCGGTCCAGAAGCTAGCACGCTAACCACTATACCGTTTGGTCGGCGACAAAGAAAAATAAATCGATCATCATTTATAGAGACGCAGGTTGGTTGGTTTCAGATTTATCTGGCCCGATCAGCAACACGAGGGCTATAATGCGCCGAAACATTCGTCATTAGACAAGCTAACATACATTTACAAACATCCATGCCTTACACGGGACTCGAATCCGCAACCTCGCGGTCTAGAAACTAGCAAGCTAACCACTATACCGTTTGGTCGGCATATAGAGACGCAGGATTGATGAGACTAATTTATTCCAGCAACTTATCAGGACATTTTGTTGGATATCCTATATCGCCTCTTTCTAATTGATATCACTTAAGAGTGATATCAAAATCAGTCACGCTGTTAACATTGAAGCCAAGTATCCTAATCATCCACTACTCGCGATGAAAACATGTGCTAGAAAGGATGTCACTATACAAGATACAGGATGTCAATCTAATTTAATTTGCTCTTTAGAGAGGGGTGGGGGAGGGTCAATGATGATTCCTTATATGAAATTTGGACAATTTCTGCAACTGAAAAACAATTAGATGCTGTCTCTTAACTTCCATCAGAAGTAATGCAAATCAAATATAAGCCCTACAGCGTTTATGTTAATGTTTCTAAAAAAGTCACTTTTTCACATCTAAAAACTGAAGCGTCCAACTCCACCTTAGACATAAAATGACATTTAACAGAAATAGCCAAACATGAAGTGAACAATAAGTGGAGTTTTTATAAATTAAAATCTAAACCATAAAACAAAGTGTGTGTTGATTAACATGATTGTAAATGAGTTAACACCCAATTAATCAAAAAAATTGAAGAATTAAGTGGAATATTTTCCGTTACTAAAAATTGCTCGATAATCTGAAAGAATTATTCAATGGAAATTTAAAGAATTGAAATAAATTTTAAAATGTTGTTTGCCACTTAGTTTAATGTTTTAAATATTTGAGATTAGTTACAGAGTGAAACAAACATTTTCTTAATATGAAATTCGGAAAGTTCTAAAAATGGCTATTATAACTTAATAAACGTGTTGATACATGTCATATTTTGTATGCCTGTGTTTACAAAATCAACAATACCAATATAATTTTAAAAATATCAAACGAAAAACAGACCAGTTTTTCGTCTTTCACCTAAGTCTCACTACATTCGGTTTCGATGAAAATAGTCGACGGGATATGCAGCAATGTATAGTCAAATTTAAATAAAAGTGGGGGGGGGGGTCAAACAGCAAACAAATTATTTGTACTTTATAGCCAATAAAATATTTAAAAAAAATCCTCAATAAAGTTGCCACTGTCATAAAGACGAAATTTATACGGAGAAAAGAATTAAAGAGCACAGGACACGAGACTGGATCGTATAAAGGTATTGATTGCATAATGATGTGAATTAAATTGAAATTAAAATCTTCTTTTCAAAATAAGTCGACATGGCATTCTATCACGTGAAAGATATAACTTGCACAGGCTGATACATGCCTAACCACCGTCACACTTCGCAGAATTGATGTGAATTGCTCACTCTAGGTTCTTTTTGTTAGCTAACCCTATCACGCATCACGAATTCGGTATACTTCGGAATTGTTTACAAACACATCCGGGATCAGAAGCGTGTTCACTGCACCTGCTGATCAGCCTCACGGAGTGGGAATGTCCCTTTTGTTTATCCACTCATTAACTGTGAAGTCTTCTTGGTCTGTCGAAAAGGGGTTAAAAAAACTGGAAAGTTGTTTTTGTAATTAATGTGTTCTCACTCGCACATATTTATCAGGATGATGGGGTTCGCTCGAAAACACAAAAACTCCATCTCACATTTCTGTCAGGAAATTAATTGGCGACGATGGTTCACACATTACATCTTTATTGAAACACAGCACAAGAAGGAATCGAAGAACGAACATTTACATTTTGAATACAGTTTAAAAATATGGAAAAGCGCCATCTCTTGGCCCTTACAATTAACATTCCTGGGGCTGTAACATAATGGTTATGTATTTTAAAGTTTAAATAGGGTGGCTTCTGGGAAGGGAGGTAAAGTGATGGTAGTAGGATCGAATAAATGTAGCGTCTTTTAAAACCAACTTCCCAAAAGGAAATATATTTATACATCGTGTAGTGTATTAAAGTAGCTAAGACCACAAAATGGTACGGGGTTCTTCTATAAGAAAAAGGAAGAATTTGTGTGTCTATCTATAGAAACTAACTTCCACTATTCGCAAAAAAACTGACACAATAAACATAAGTAGTATGCAACTTCTTATTTAGTTTTAACAGACAGAATACTAAAATTCTAGAGCCTTTTGTTTTTATAATTCGTCATTCTGTTTTAATGTCTCTGAAAAACAACCACTGCCAGGCAGTTCCAAAATTACCCGTCAGATGGTGGCAGCACTACGCCATTTACGATCACGCATGCACCAGATAGATTCTCAAAAACACAGGATAATTTTTCTTTCCCAAAAGTGGGCTACTAACGGGGAAATGGTTTAAACTGAACAGAATTTTTCAATATGGTATGGCATAGCAATGTACCTTTTAGAAGGAGAAACTAACCTAGTTCATGAAGCGTTAAAAGCTAAGATCTATATACACATTAACGGATTTCCGCGACGCAGTTAGAGTAACAAAAAATAATTCAACACCCTTGCATCTTTTCATTTATGTCTGTTTCCATGACCTGCCTATTTCTTTGTTATGCAAAGAGGTGGAAAAGACGATTTTCATTGCTGCATAACGTTCGTTTTTTCATCAATTTACTACTTAAGTATATTTTTAACGGATTTCGGGGTAGGGACGTTGAATGCGCGATTTTAATTATTGACTGACAATGTTATAGACAGATAAAGTGCTAATTGTTGAGGAAACCTTGTTATTCATTGTTGAAAGACGTTCAAGTTTTTTCTTTCTTTTTTTTTCCTTCTTTTTTAACTTTCTGAGTTAATTTTGATGGTAAAGTTGAGAACCCTAAAAGGACAAAAACTTTGTTTTTTATCAAAATCCTAAGAACCGTTTTTGAGCAATAAGGGTAACTTGTATTTTGAACGGCAGAATGCGTGACTTTGACCTTATTTCCTTGTTCGGACCTTAAACCTTATTTCGGTGTTTCATAATATTGTTTCGTATGTCACATCCGAATAACGTAGCACTTTCCATTCTGGAAATATGCTAATCACATTTTGCTTTTTTAGAAACGGGACTTTCCACAACGTAGAGACCACCGAAAACACGACATTGATTTTTTTTAATCCTTTTTAAACCCTATATTGCTTGTCGGATAATTGGAAGTTTAAACTAATAGCCAAGCTAATACACTTAATCCAGCCAAAAAATTAGGATTACAAACAAGGATATTAAATCCACAAGAAAAGTTTACAGTCATGACTAATCTTTTAATGCAGACTTCAACAATTGAAAGTGACAAAAAAAAATCATCTAGTTTTTGGGTATTAATTTTTTTAAGTTCTTTTAAATTTCCTCTTGAAATTATATTATTGTATGATACTATAATAAACACAACATATAAAAAAAAGCTGATCCTGAAATATTTAACTTGGATGAAAGAGTTCATAACTAATTTATTTTTATAAAAACATTCTAAATCTATTCTCCTTAAAACAGTCATTTTGATTGCTTGTTTTGGAGTATTCTGACAGAAGGGCTCCATTAGAGCATATTGTGCCATAACTTTAACAAGAAACACCTACAATTAAGCTTAATTTGAACTTGGCCAGATGACAAAGCATCAACACCTGAGTTAGCAACACTCTCTTCACACCGGAATAGTAGTCAAGATGTTACGATGCAGCAAAGTGTTTGAGCAGTCAGACAATTAGGCATATTGGGTCAAAATATACAACTTAAAAAGTTTTTTTTTTTCTTTCCAAACATAAAATCATAATCATTTCTAATTTGGAAAGTAATTAAAAAATCCATTAATAATGAAAAAAAAGTATAAAATGCTCAGCTTATTACCAAAAGATAAACACCATACCATGGCTGTCTTTATGTTTGAAAATTAGAGACTTTACTAAAAATTATTTACTTCTCAGGTAAAGTCCTGAAATTGCAGAAGTTTTTGGCTAATTTACCTGTTTAGGACCACAAATGGAGCAGTTTGTAATAATTACAACAGATGCAACACTTGTACTTTTATAGTTTGAAAGGAAACATTTTTTAAGGAAAGGATTAAAAAAGGTAAGATAGTAACAAGTAAAAAAACACTATCCCAATGCCAATCAGACATATATTCTGTATAAAAATGTTAAAAAGAAATACAGAGTAACCAAACATCAATTACAATATCATTCAAAATAAAGAACAGATAATAGCCTTCTAGGCAAATAGAAATAAGAAGCGAGTTCGAACATTCTAATTTTCTTAACATGTTTACAGACAGAACTACAAGACCATACAGACAGATTTTTGAGATTTCTGCTAGTTACCTAAATAACGTTACTATTTTATAAAACTCCAATACACTAATTAAGGCAAGCTTATGAAACCAAACTTTTTCATCGAGTCAAACAAAGAAATTAAAGCCTGTTAGTTCAAATTGTGAATGACACTTGCAAAATAGCACAATATGCATATATTGATATGGGCATTGTCAGGGAGGTACTTGCAACCCGCTGCGCCCCCAAATTTTGAAAATTAAAAAAATAAAGAAGATAAAAGTAGTGATATTAACTTTAAATTGAAAAATGACATTACGCTTTAAAATATTCAATTAACAAGAAATTTAGTAACTAACTATTAATTAAAAGTTCTTTAAGATAGTCAATTAAAAAAACAAGATTAAAATACAAAGATTAACTGTCCTACCCCATAGTGCCATCTGCAACTTCCTGAAAATAGTTCTGCCAACCATACATGGATATTGAATAATCTTTCAAGTGTAAATATGCTAACAGTGAGCACTTTTTTCTCTAGTAACTAATTATACTTTAAAGTTTACTCATGTAACTTTGGCCAGTGGTTTATTAACAAATTATTTTTACCACGCTCGAACAGGTTTCTAACCTAGTTAGTTAGAATTTGTAATTCACTACTTTAAGCTAAGAAGTTAATACACAACTTATTTTTAGATCAAAGTCATTATTGGGGTATTGTTCAACTTCAAGAGCTTTAAAGCAGAAAATTGGAGAAGTGTAAAGGCATTTTGAAACAGTACTAAAGTTTTGAAGCAGTCAAAATAATTAATTTAACCAATCATTGACAATTTTGGAACAAAAAATATCCACAGTAAAATACTTGAAATCCGGACTTCCAAAATTGGGAAATATCTAAAATCTGGACCTTCCCCCCCCCCCCCTCCTATCTTAAAAAAAAAATTGATGGAAGTTCATTCGTATCCGAAAGCAGGGGTGTAGTGGGGCCGGTACGCAGTGGTACGGCATACCTGTACTTTTTTGGCGTACCGCCACTTTTTTTTAACTAATTATTAATAACTTATAAATCTTTATGCATGTATTGTGATATAAGTTAATGAGAAAATAAATACATAAATTAAGAGTATTTAGCTTTACTTTTGTATTTTAAATTATATAAAATATTATGAATTTGTATTTTATAATTAAAAAATACCAACTACAGTTGGGGTTATCACCACAATCGGGAAGCTTGCGTACCAGTAACATTTTTTTAGCACTACAACCCTGTCTGAAAGTGACGACAGCGAAAACGAAGTGGTTGAGGATAAAATCTAAAAGAACCAGTTAGTAGAGGTATTAGGCCCTACAATTAAAGGACTAGAGGAAGATTTTTTCAGAATCAGAAATAATGGAGATTCACAAAATAGGAGAAACATTTAATCAAAACTATTAAAACAGCTAACCTCAAAACTAAAGTTTTTTTTAAACCACAATCAGTTGTATAAAATTTTTCTTATAAAGTTATATTTCATTTCATTGATTTTGTGTATAAATAATGACATGTTCTAAAATCGGGAACTTTCTGAAATTCGGAATCGCCTATTTTATAAGAGAAAGCATACGCATAAATGAGTAAAGAAAAGGCTGTATTTGGATATGTGGATTGGCAACACTGACAGTGTGTTTATATATCGGAATCAACGGTTGTTGAATAGTTTAATCAGAATTTTAAAAAAAAATTATCCTGCAACATTTAAAAAAAATAGGACAGCAAGAAAAAAAAAATTTGAAAGGCGAAATGCTGAAGATAGCAATTTAGCTTGCATTGGGAATGTTGTAAAAACCATGATACAGTTTTTAAGTAGAAAGTTAGTTCTTTCTGACTTCTGAGAAAACTTCTTTTCTGACTTCTTTTCACTTCTGAGAAAAAGAAAAATTCCTCCTGGGAAATATTTAAATGAATACAATGAAGTTAAACTTTTTCAATTTGCTATTGACCATGACATGAAAAAAAAATTATGCTAGGACATATTTCAGGAGTTGCAGTAAGTTTTTTTTAAAAATGTATGTAGAAATTTTAGGGATAATTCCAAAAATTTCAGGAACACTTTTAGAGGTAATTCCTAAAAATTTTAAGGATGATTCTTAAAATTTTAAGAAAAATTCTTAAACTTTGAGGAAAATGCTTAAAATCTTAGGGAATATTCTAAATTTTTGGAACATTTTTTTAATTTTTAGGTTATTTCAAAAACATTTAATGATATTTCTTTTAAAGCTGAACTTCTAACAGACATATTTTTTCCAAAGCTTGTCTTAATATCGGCATATAACTGCTAATTTAAAAAAAAAAATTAAAAATTGGACTTCAAACAACTTTTTGGCAAAATAACAGTTATATAATCAAACAATTATACCACTTTGACAAACATGAGAATTAAATCAAATCCATTCTTCTCATTGGAGGAATATCGGGGAGTTTTCGTGGGTCTCAAAGGAAAAATCAGGGAATTTTCGGGAGTCTTAATTTTTTTTTTTAGAAATGGTTGAAAAATTTAAATACAATATCAGAAATATTAAGGAGAAACGAAAGTTTAAAGAATATTAGGAATCTTAGGGATAAAGTTACCCCTGGTATTTTGAAGACGTCTATTCTTTCAATGAGCGAAGCAAGCCCGGCTAGCATGGCACCACTACATTTCACACCTATTCTTATATTAACTGCATTAAAACTTATTTTTTTATTGAAATATATATTGATAAAAACAACATAATTTCTTCGAAACTATCGTTAATACTCTTGTGATTTGTGTAAAATATGGTGTATATTTTAGGATGTTCAACTAGACATTAAAGTGATTCAGAGGTATACTGTCAACTTTATAGGTACTCAATGGTAGAGATTAGGAATAAAAAAGTAATAACACAGCTTTATTTTTCAAATATATTGCAGTTAAAAACGCTGAAAGTGTGGAAAGTAATATGCTTGCAGAAAACAATGCAACAGCCTCAAAAATTGCAGCCAATTTGGATAATAAAATGGATTTATTTAGTGATCTGTTGTTAATTCTATGCCTTGTAAATACTAAAAATACCAAAATAAAATACAGACTTACCTAATTCAATAAAATTAGAAACAGTTTTTTCCCGCCTAAGTGATGAATTACAACATTCATCATACAGAACGACCAATGAATCCACAAGTGTTTCCACGGAAATAGACTTTCCGTTCTTGCCATTGTTATTCCCATAAAAGATAGCATCCAACTCCACCGTCAGTTCTTCGGGGGGACGACCAGACATAATCACACTATACTAGTCTTCTGGCAATGTCTTTAAGCATTCTTTGAAACACTTCCAAAATTCATGAAAATTAAACTTTAATGAACCTGAAATAAAAAAAAAAACATACTACTTAATATCGAACTGCCAAAAAACACAAAATATAATGGGGACCGGAAAGTAATGTCTTTTTTCTACATTAATTTCAAACAGATAAATTTTTACCAAGGTTTTTATTTTAATCAATAATGTAATCACCCTCATTATCAACAACATTTTGCCATCTAGTATGCAAATTTTTAATGCCAGATCAGCTAAAACTAAAACAATTTGTTTTCGAGTAAAATATTTGGAAAAGGTACTTTGGACGTCATACGAATTTTAAAATTTTTTGCCACTTGGAAAATTTTGTAGCGATCGGAATAAATAGAAATTCGATGCCGCAATATTGGGCAAGTATGGTAGGTGAGGCAATACCTCCCAACCCAATTCATTAGTTTTTTCGGGTTTCGTCATGCGCAATGCGATCTTGCAAAATCCTGTTGAAGAATAAAGCCTTTTCTGTTGACAATCACTGTACACTTTTCAGTTAAAGATTGGTTTACTCGATAAAACTGGTCACAGTAAAGGTCTGCATTCACAGTTTGACTAAGTTTTAGCACTTTAAAATGAACCATTCCGCAAGTACTCCACCAAACACACAAAAGTGCCTTTTTGGGATTTAAAACTTTGTTGCGAAACTACTTTGTAGCGATTTATTCAGAGAGAGACATTGCCTTTTACATTTTTGATTATCATAGAATATTTTTCATCTACAGATATCAAGTGATTAAAAAACGCTTCTATATTGTACCTTTGAACCAATAAGTTACATGTGGTGGATCGGTTAGCTTTGTTTTCTTCGGACAGATTATGCGGAGCCCAAACACCTGCTCTGCTTACTATACCAATCTGCTACAAATGTTCTCGGATGGTCGACCAAGGTTGGTTAACAGTGTTTGGCAGTTCCTCAATTGTCTGACCACTGTTTCCAATTGCTTCCACTTCCGCCCTCACTAAGTCATTGTCTAAAGTTACTGGTCCTCCTGATCAACATGAGTCAGAAAAATAGAAATTACAGAATTTGAAATTGGAAAACTACCTTTGGCATTTATGAATGTCTAATGCGTTAGGATAAACATTGCAAATGTTTTTGGTAGCAACCGTTGTGATACTACCCTTATGAAACTCAAAAAGCATACAATTTTGGGCACATACCTCTTCTGTTATTTGGCTGGCAATTTCACCATAAATTGCCCCAAAAAAATCACTCTAACCTTAAAATGTCTTTGCACGACTTTGAAATACACAATGAGTTGATAAATAACTAACAAATATCGACATGCACAGAAACGACATTACTTTCCGGCTCCCCTAATAGTTTACTAAAGTAGCAAATTAAAATAATTATGAGTATTCCATACTGAAAAAAGTATATTTACACATCAATTTATTTAGCCACCCATCAGCAAATTTTACTTTTTTCATTATTTTTCAAGTTTTAAGAATATTATATAACACTGCAAAAAAAATAAAAAATTGACAATTCCACAAGACCTTTTTAATTTCAATTACCCTATATTTAATATACAATAAAATTATTGCATTCTGTCAGAAATAGAAATTAGATTTTTTTCAATTTCTACACATTTTGAAATATACAGCATTCAAAAAAGTGGTCTCGACAAAATGTCAGTGTGTCTTTCTGTGGTCAGCATAACTCCTAAACGGATTGACCTACAAGGTTAAAATTTTGTGTACAGGTTAGTGTTGGCCATGAGACTTGCCATTAAGGTTTTAGTCAAAATGGTGCATAGTTGGTTGGTTTGTATGCTCAACGACCTATTTTAATGCACAATGAGGGCCAATCAGGCCGTGACTTACAGCTTAAAGTGGATTTTGAACCACAGCAAACACCCATACTTAGCCCAGGATTTAGATTTTGATATTTTATTGAATCTAAACATGCAAATTGTTTTTATTTCATTGCTATAGTACAAAAAAGTAGGTTCTCATGAGTAGTATTAAAACAATGCTAAATTACCAATGAAGTACCCCATAATATTTTCAGAAATACTCTTTAAATACCACTTGTGAATGAATTAGAAATCAGAGCAGTTAAATAATTATACCCTTTTAAAAATGCTGGGCACGATTTTCAAAAAAAAAGCGTATTTCACTTTTACACAACCAACAAATGGAAAAGGGTACTGAAGCACAATAGACACCTGGAGAGCTTTAATAACTACATATAAAACTAAAAAAATATAGCTCACAACTATGAAGAGTTTTGTAAATAAGATGTTCAGGTAATAGGAATTATCAGGCAATTGATTTACAATAATCAATTATTTCATTTAAACAGTTATCGAAAGTTGTCATGTATACATAAGTGCGTTAGTCACTGAAAAAGTATTTAAAAAGTAAAAAATAATATTTTTCTAAAATATTAAGCTAGGTTTCATTAAAAGAAACAGAACTGTGGATGGATTATTAACAACTCTTCTAATTAAGAGGACTCCCTACACTACGCAAGAGGACAAGATGAAGTCAGCTCAATGAGTAGGCTATAGGAACCGGTTCCCCTATGGCTGTAAAGCATTGAGGGAGCTCAAATGAGGTTGTCTTCTAGTATAGTACCGATTCTGTGCCAAGAGTTGTTTATCCTCTAGAGGACGGGCGTCCATTTAAATGGACACACTTTTGATTTCCCTCTACTTTCTCTACATAAATGGTAGCAACTTTATTCCTTGTTACTTGCATTATTTTAGACCTAAAGAACAGTGGCAAAACTGCTTTATCAGTTTTTACATTATTCTACTGCTTCGTTTATAAATGTTTCATATTTTGAACTAAATATGGTTTCTAGTCTATTACTACTATAATTAATTAATCTAAGTTCCTTCTTTTTGTGATTCATCAAGTAATAGTAATCAAGATTGATCTCAAATGCGATTTTTATGTCATACGTCAATTTAAAATGTCATTCAAATAGATTTGAATTTTGTGTTGTAATGTCCTTTTAAATGAACATTTTGTAAATCTTTGGCACAGTATTTTTTTTTAAGGTCAATCATTTTTATGTTACTTGATCCCAAAAAAAGGGAAAAACACCGAAAAAATCTCCTTGCAAGCTCAGGTCTCTAGAGGTTATATAAAACCTGCACCAACTTACAGCAACGTAGACTTTTTACTACAACTAATCAAAATAGCATTGTCTACCATTTGCTGGCATTATTTACTTTGAAAACAATTTGCATTCGAGTTGAAAATCCAGCCGCACTTATAACTAAGCAAAAATTAAAATCTTAAATATGTTAATTCCTCCTATAAAAAAGCCTGAATATTCATTCATAGCAAATGACATCTAGTAAAATTGCTTGACAATAAAGAACAGCTAATCTGATATTGCGCTAGTAATAGTGCAGGTACACTTTCTCTTAAACAGTGAAGCTGGAACAAAAAATAAGCAGTTTAAGCGAAAATCTGGTTAAAGCGGAGTTTTGAAAAAAAACAGAAAATTAATTGGATAACGATTCATGTTTTTTGAACAATGAGGAACTTGCACAAGTGAGGAAAATGAATATTTTTTATATTTTCTAATGTTATCCAACAAATATATTTGAGCAGTGTAATTACTTTTTATCTTTATGCTTTCAATTAATCAAAAATCGAGTTTGAAATTAGCCGAAATCAAAGCAAAAGTCACGTGACCAAAAACGCATGAAAAAACCGTGATGTGATTACGCAGAGTTAAAGTCGCAAAACGAAGGACCACACTCAGACAAAACCACACTCATTCCTCGTCTAAAACAGGTTTTAGACTAATTCATTATCTGTGCGCTGACGTTTCACGTAAAAGTGGCTTTTTCCCGCCAAATCGCAAAGTGAAAAACTAAATATTTTTTTAACTATCTATCCGAGCTCAAATTTTTTAAAGCATGGTATTGTTTTTCATGATTTTTTCTCTACTTTTATTTAAAAATAAAACCAAAAAACGTGAAAGTTCCTCATTAAAAAAATTTAACAAATACATCAAACTATATCACTTCAAAAATTTCCATATGGAGACGTGCGATCCAAATACTTCACTCATACCTTTGTTTCATCAATTTTTATAAAAAGATTAATAGAGAAAGCATATATCTTCTGCTACACACAACTAGTTTCAATGCTTTCAACCCATCCATATATGATTTGAGGTATGTGACATTGTCATCGATGTCAGTGTCATCTCCTTGGACCATTTCAGTGATGCCTTCGAAGATTTTGTAATCCAACAAACTCTCTTGCTGGAGATCTTTGTCAATGCCCAGCCACTGTTACACAGATATGCCTTTGCATGAATTAAGATTTTTAAATGATGATACAAAAGTTGTCTATATATTGTTCTAAAAGGTTTGTGGAAAGACTGAATTGAAAAGCAAGCATGATACAATAACAGCACGAGAGAAAAAGTATTACTTTCTTTAACAAATTCATAATTTTTTATATTAATTTTATTTTTTTACGTTTGATACTTTAAATAATTTCAGCCGGTTAAACTGGAGATCCAGTTAAATGGAGGCCAGTTAAAAGGGGTTTTACTGTATTAGTAGAGTCAATGTTGTGTTAGAATTCATTAAACCTTTTAAACTAATTAAATAGTTGTCTTAAAAATCTTATCATTTTCACGTAGTCAATTGAAAATTCCATTAATCACAGGATTCAAAAAGTGCATTCAAACCACAAAATAAATTAAAATCTAAAGAAAATACAGAATCACACTTTACTGAATCGTGTAACAAAAAAACAATGTTTCATGAATTCATATACTACTTTGCTTATGAATGCATGTAGTCTTAGCATGAAATCATAAAACTTTCATGAATTCATACAATAATATACTTTAACAAAAGATAATTCAAATCAATATTAGTATGGTGTTTTGCTCACGTTTTTTTATTTTCAAAATCTATAACTCAAAACATACACAATAAAGGAAATTTCAAATTTTAACTCACTTTTTGATAATCCCCAAATACAGTAAATTAAGATAGAAATATACAAGTTAATTCATAGCAGAACATTTTGAACTACATTGACTATCAAATACTAGATAACATGCAAAACGTGTTTTGTGACCGCAATTTACATTTTTTGAGAGTTGCTTCATCTAATTTCACGTACTATTTCCGAGATCACTTACCTTTGACAATATATGAAGATATGTCAAATTTCTAAATCATTTAAAAAAAATGCCTGAAATAATAACATTCACATAAAAATATTCAGAAATGTGAATTGAAAACAAAATATCCTCAAGGTTAAGGCAAGATGATAAACAAAAGTTAAATTTGAAACTAATTTCAAAATACGCGATCACATATTCTAACACATAAATGAAAAAGGGACGTGTTGAACCAAAAATCATATTTAAAATAACATGATCAAACTTACATCATCATTATCTACCGCATAATGTAAACAATCCAGGCATTCAAACCACAATTATGCATTTAAGAACCGGAACTGTAATAATTAACTTATTTTCTTCTGTGCTTTAGAAATGACATGTCATGACAGTCAGATTCTACAAATCTCCGAACTTTTTTTTAATCTTGTACAATTAAATACTTGTTTTGTCTGAAATTATATTGAACTCAAATGTTTTTTGATAAGCAATTTAAAGACATCTCAGTCTAATCAAAAATATGGCGAAGTCCATTAAAATCGTAAGCTTTTCAATGGACGATGCCAAACCGAAACAGTATTTTATCCCTAAAATAAAGTTCAATGTCTTATTTTTGCTGATGATGCTTTCAGCATAGAACGCTTTCAGTACCTTCAAGAGATTTTTCTTCAAAATAAAGCAAATTAACCAAAATTTTATCATTATAATGATTTTTATCTATGAGTTGTTATAATTTTTTTTACCAAATTGGAGTGAAAAAATATAAATATAATTTGCCTTGAACATTTGTATATTTACCGATCCCTCCGACTTTACAATAATAAAAAATTTCAATTCTCATATTTTTGAGATCCTCTAAATTATTTTTTACACAACAATAATGTTTTTTAACACGTAATGAAAACTTTATAAATATATTTTATAACCGCCATCTAGTGCGAAACTTTAGCAACACAACTGTTTTCAACTAGAAATTTATCCGTTAAAAGGTAATTATTACAAATATATTTCGAAATATTATTTGCTTTTTTCGATATATTTACTGCATTTAATTGCTGACTTTATCAATCGAAATAACCCTTTGACAATCAACTACGAGAATCCACCTGGGTTTGATTGCCTGAACTATAACAGTCCCTCATTAGTTCAAGTGCAGATGTAAATAAAATGGTATTTTGCTGTGTACCTTTATGTGGCAGTGACAGTTGGACCAGCGATCCAAGTATCACTTTTCACGAATTTCCATCAAATCCAGATTTAGCTGCGAAATGGATCCAGCAGATAAATTCTGCCATTATAGCCAGGCAGAAACCGATGTGGTTTCCGCGAGGAAAATCCATGATATGCAGCAAACATTTTCTACAAACCGATTTCAAAGACGATTCAGACTCCTTAAAACCAAACGTTATACCCACAATCTTCGGTCACAAATATATAGGTCTCAATGGAAACGAAAAGGACAAACAGACCTCTTCCCCCGAAGTTAATAAATCTCCTTTAATTGTCAACTTACTCAGACCTGTCATTAAACAAGAATTTAAAGTATCCGATGTGAGATCAATATCAGATCGAGGTGATTCTTTCCGAGCTTCACAATCACATTCAAAAAGCAAAGTTAAATCAAACCCTGGATCAAATTCTTTTTTGAACTATATTAAAGAGACACTTAGCCTGCCTGTTAAAAATGAAGTCACACCCAACAAAATATCAACAGGAACTGTTTCAAATAGATCATTAATATTTAACAAAAGAGTGTCCAATACTGATTTAAATCAAACACAGTCAAATTCCAAACAGCTAGTGAAATCCTGTGTCGGTAGCAATATGTTAGCGAAGACATCATTGGGCATACCAAAAATAGGTATGAAAAGTGGCAATATGGTCCAAAAAAAGAGATTGGAGGAAAAAGCCAATACAAAACCAAAACTTATTGAAATAGGTCCTCACACGTTTTTAAAAATAAACCCTGACATAATAAAAGTCAACAAAAAACAGACTCCATCTGGCAACACAGTTTTGCAGTTTGTTATGGATCAGAAATTAGCTAACAGTCAAGGCGCTGCTGATTTATTTCCAAAGCTAATACAAAGTTCAACAGCAACTGTATCTCAGAGGAATAGCGAAAAACTACAGCAGAGCAATTCCAACAACAAACCACATAATGTCAATGAAACTCCCAGTCTTTCTGAAAATAGTGATTGTGTTCAGCATGTAATAGGGCATCTTGTTGATACACATGTTTGCAAGGATTCATGTTCAGAGCTTAAAGATGCAGATGAGGATGCTGAAATGGATGCAACAAATTCTGACGATCCTGTGCCTTCAACATCTACTGAAATGGAAACTAGCAAAGCTTACAACACAGAAGGGAAACCAAAAACAATCCAAAATTTCCTCAACAAAGCACCTGTATTATTTACCACTAACACGCCCCTTAGTCACTGCTTAATGGACAAACCTAAATTTATCACTCAGTTGAAGCAAAAGTCTCGACAGATAGCATCTCTTAAATTCAAAATCGCCTCTCTAACCAAGAAAGTCGAGGAATTAGAAGATCGATGTATCGTTCAAGAACGGCAGCTGTCTTACTCGTTTCTCAAGCGGCTTAAAACGATACGCAAGAATGCCAGTAAGGGTGATTCCTGCGCTACTTATATTCTAGAGCAGATACGTTGTTATGCTGGTAAAAACAAGATGCGATGGTCGGATTCGACGCTGTCTCAGTGCGCTGTGTGGTGTCGCAAAGCTCCTTATGCTTACGAGTATTTCAAGAAGTCGGATTTTTTCAAGCTGCCATGTTTGGGCACTGTTAAAAGGTTCATGAAAAAGCACCCTGAATTAAAAGTCCTGAATAAAATAAATGTCCAGCGGCCAAAGGACGATGACAGTTCATCTGACTTTGACTTTGATGACAGTGACAGCGAAAAAGGTCAAGGAAACACTGATGTGGAAGATAGCGGTGAACCAGCAACTGTTTGTGAAACTATTTTGACGGAATCAGGTGGATCGGTGAATTCGCTAGCAACTCAAGAAGTAACCCAAAACTGCAAGAAACAAGCGAAAAATAACTCTGATCTCGGCTCAACCAGTGGTATACAAGAACATGCCCATGAAAAAATAGAAAAACCCGCTGAAATTGCCACTATCCCAATGACTGTCGATGGCTCCAACTTGGAAATACAAGAACTTATTTTACCATCTGGTGAAGTTGTACAGTGTTATAGTTCAAACATCTGCAATGGCGATGGGGAGAATCAGTACTATATAATTCCCAGTATGGATCAAAATACAAGTGGTGATAATGAATATAATGTGGTTCAAGCCAGTTCTGAGTCCTTACCTGTTATTCTACAAAATTTGGAAAACGCTCAGTTGCCTCAAGAACAACTCATTTTTATTACCAACTCATCTGACCAATTAGAGTGTACGGAAACTGAAGTTGTTACTGCTTCGGTATAGACATCCATATAGTGTTGATGAACATTTGCCTTAATAGGAAATGATTAGGTAACAATATTCCCAAAATATTTTTCTGTGTGTAAAAGTTTTGTGCAAAAAAAAGTGTCAAGACAACCAAGAGTTCCTTTTAAATTTGTGTTAATAGTTTATTACCTGTTTTGTATTTTCTATGCCTTATTTCGTCAACTTAAATATATAAGATTGCAACACATAGATAATATATATACCATTTTCTTCATCTCTTTTCATTGAATGAAAAAGTATGTTTCAACTCAAATGTGGTCATTATTCTACATGGAAAATTTCTTATATGTTTATAAGGGAGGTACTCTTCCATTAGACGGACACCAGTTCTCGACAAGCCTAAATGTTTACAATTTTTTATAGTGTTGCTTTAGCAACCCTATAACGATTTGTTATAGGAATTGTAAAGGAAAGGTTGTTAGTTAAGATGAGTTATTGCTGCAATTTTATCTAGTACCTGTCTAACAGAAGAAGAGTACCTAAGGGAGTTTGCCTCCATTAATTTTCCCGACTTGTTATTTAATTAAAACTTTCATTTTTTATTGAAATTTATGTTTAGTTGATTTTAGCAGACAACTGATTGAGAAAGCATACTTGCCAACAATAGAATTGTTTAAAATTGAGTGTAGGCCAAAGCTGGTTGATTTCTGTCTACCTGACCTTTCGAAATGTCACTATCGCATGAACATACAATCGATTACTTTTACTTTATTAAAATTACTTTTATTTTCCTGTATTAAATATAAGTGCAATTTTGGTTTGTCTGCTAACAGCAATTCACTTTCAATACTTGTATCCATGTTTAATTATCTTCAAGTTGAATAACTTCTTTTTGCAAAGTGGAGGTTTTGACTTATATAATAAGTCCTTTTAATTTGTTGAATTAAAGTTCAGGAGATCCTAAACATAAAAACTTTAATTTTGAGTAAAAGATTTAGAAG
Organism: Linyphia triangularis; assembly: GCA_963978545.1. Taxonomy (NCBI): domain Eukaryota; kingdom Metazoa; phylum Arthropoda; class Arachnida; order Araneae; family Linyphiidae; genus Linyphia; species Linyphia triangularis. The sequence goes on from OZ021730.1 coordinate 38,540,217, forward strand.
AAAATTCATTAATGAAAAAATAAGGAATCAACCGTCAAAGTTTTACTATTCCACAATAGAAGGATCCAAAATCAGAATATACTTTTTAATTTTTCAATACTTATTTAGGGTTTAAACTTTTTTTTAACCAACTATGAAGTCATGCAGTTATGAAAGATATTTAAACTTGTATTCGATTTATTTTTAATTTAAATCGATGCTAGAAGTGTGGGTATTAGACGCGTCCCCCAACTTTTCAAGGGAATACCCATGCGTTCCCCTACTTCTAAAACTACTGAAATTCCCCCCCCCCCCCTCCTTCCACTTTAAAACTCTCATTTCGTCTAAAAGCTACTAAAGAAAAATAAATAGAACACTTTAGGTTCTCTTTTAATTTCATGAAAGTATGCACATTTGGGAAACACTATTTAAATCGAAATAATCAGTTATGTTGAATTATTACTTCACTTTATCTCTTACTTCCAAGTAAAAAAACTAAGCCACTGTAAAATAACAATAAATTTTGAACCTCTGTTCAATGTTATTGTTAGGAAGTATAAATTACTTCCTTAATAGTTAATATTTTTATTATGAGATATGAAATTATAAAATTTATTGTTAGGGGGGTGGGCACTTGCCGTCGAGTTTTGGGCATCTCCCCACTTCTACCACTGATTTGAATGATATTGTAAAATAATTATGCCTCTGTACAACTGTATATAAAGTGAAATATAATAAAAGTAAGGTTTCTTTAAGATATGTTTACTTATCTAGTTATTAATTTAAAACTTTTTATAAAGTTATATCTTCATCATAAAAATGGAGAATATTCCAATTAGTATGTTTTATCTGGAATAAGCATTTGTAACAGCACGGCTACACTCGATCACGTTCTCACAAGTTCACTTATATGGCTACGACAATCGCTTAAAAACTCGAAATCGGAGGTGGCTCTGAATGCCCACTCTTTACCAATGCCACTTTTTGAAACAGTGGCCAATCGGTATAAAAAAATATAATTTTAGACAGCTCAAGAATAAAATAGATTTTTTAGAAATGAAAATGTTTTGGCTTGTCTTAACATATAAGCTAGACAATTGAAAGAAATGATTTTTAATTAAAAAATAAACCATTATCTAAAAAATTGGCACATTATTTCGTTGAAATAAAAATTTGAAACAAAATACCACACGTGGAGATACACCTCTGCACTTTTCAACCGTTATGCGGCGCGCAATGCCCGCTATGTAGACAATTCCATCCACTCTGTGTTAAAAAAAATTATTAATGTAGCCGTCTAAGTGAACTTGTGAGAACGTGATTGAGTGTAGCCGTGGTAACAGAAACACCCAAGCTAACATATCAATGATTTTAACCTTATTTTTCTCTCGAGGGCTTCCAAAATAATGGAAAAGTCTTGTGACATTAGGTAATCTATAAGAGTACCTTTGGCTCTTAAAACTGCTTCTTTCCTTCTTGGAAAGCAGTTGCGGCTTATGGGGTACACCAAGTGCATCTAAATTTATTAGTTTAGATGTAATATTATATATATACTAATTTTCTTAAATAAAGCTTACAATTGAAAACAATGGTAGAATTTCTACGGTAAGTGAACTATGCACAATTCTAAGTTCTGGTACAATGCACAACTAGGAAGAAAAAACCTTTCAAATAAACCTAATACCTAGTAATCTAGCAAACTATAGCAACGCCACCCAAATCTCTTAAAGTGTTGACTACAGCCAGTTCCCGATATTATGAATCGGCTGAGTTGTTGCTACTGTGAACTTTTTCCTCCACATTTTGAATACAGCAATGTCGCACGGTACAGCCCAAGACTTATTCTACAATTTCAGCTATGCTTAGAAATTCGAGGAACTGATTGGCTGTTTCGACGATAGGGGCACTTTTAAAAATCTCTCCAAATGAAAATAGTTTTCTAACTGTTTACATGTTTATCGTCTTGTAATTTCTTAAGTTAACTATTTCGAAACATGGAGTTAATGACTAAGCATGCATCTTGCTTGAAACTCATTTTAGAAGATGATAAATGTACAACTACGATGAACTTGCAATGTCCTTTAGAACAGGAACAACTTGCATCACATTCAGTTATGTGAAGTAAACCATAAGAAAATGCGAGTGTTGATGCAAAATTCCAATTAATTTTTTAAATAATACACCTGTAACTTTTCTATTAAAAAGTTCAAAACCAGAGCTTTCAAATCATACATAGATAATTTAGTGACACTAGCAATCATTTGTTGTTCATAATTTTTACATACGTTGTAAAAATTATGAACAAATGATTCATATAAATACATTAAGCTCTATAGGTTTGTGTTAATTCGGATAAAATTAACAAAACATTTAACAAATACAATTAACACATTTTTGCTAAGTTAGTTTAAATTATAATTTTTTCAGTTTATATATTTGTCTAACACCAAATTTTATTAATGGGTATTAATTTTTATTAAGTTTTCAAAACATTTTTACATATTTTCTAAAAAATGGTGTGATAAACTTCTTATACAGCAACTTAAGTTTATATAGAAAATTTTTCTCCACATTTTGTCTTTGACAATATGCAATGGGACTGAACAGTATCAGGTGGACCACTTGAATCAACACAACTTGAAATCTCTGGCAAAGTCTCTACTCGACTGTACTTGACACCGGAAGAAAGGGTGCTCTCAAGCAACAAATTTAAGGTACCATTTGGCAAATACAATTCTTGATTATCCATTAACATATTTTTTGTTAAGTGAGATTCGAATCGCCAAACTTGGTTATTATCAAAAAAGAAATATTCACTGTTAGCAAACTCTACATCTTTCCCTGTAGCATCTACCATCAGTATTTTGCAAGTAGAAAAACCCCAAGGCAAGCCATAACCTTTATTTCGGGTTATAGCAAACTCAACCTGACCTTTGCCATTCAAGAAAAGATCAATGTGGAGGCAAGACTCATACTCGGTCATTGGAGGAAACATCTTCCACACTTTAACACCTCTTTGAAGAGCTGCAAAATTTGGAATGCTCCATTTTAAAAAATGCCTGTTCTCTTGAACACATGTGCGAAAGAAAAGAGAATGAGGAGTAGAGTTATCTTCCCCATTTTTTAAAATTCGACATTCTACGGTAAATGTGTTATTAGGCAGAAATACAGCTCTTCTTGGACCGAAGACTTCGCCGCGTGTCACAAGATTTTGAAACATATTGCCTCTGGCAACATTTTTCATTTCTTTCTCAATCAAAGGTGAACCGTCAGAATCCAGAATTGAAAATATGCAGTCCAAGGCGATAGTTCTCCGATTAAATTCATACAGCTCAATGGTAATATAATTACTATCATCTTTACCTCTTGGGTAAATCATAAGACACCATTCCAAAGAGTAGGCATAAAAAGTAGGAGCTTTCATCCTCTCAGTTTTTGCCATGCCGCTATAACCGAAATTTTCAATCTGCCATTTCCCTGTGAAGCCCCCTCTCTGTTTACTGCACGCCATAATTTCTATTTCTGTTATTATTAAATGGTCCACCAGTCGAGATATCGGACAGTAGCTAGCTATATCCACGGCGCCTTCCTCACGGAGTCAAATGATTTCGAGTTTTGTTTTTGGTTTTAAAAATTGGATCACAGATACAGTTAAATAAGCAAAAACAAAGCAGTAGCAGTGGGATTATGCATGAAATTTTTTCCAAACAAAGGACAATTTCCCTCATTTTTTAAAACGAGTGAAATTAGTTTATATTTATGAAGAATTTCTTTCTGATTCCAAATATTTAAACAAAAGTTCTTTAAAAAAAATTAGTTATTTAAATATTGAGGTAAGAAAATGCCGCAAAACCCAAAACCAGTCCTATCAAAACACACAACAAATTCTGTGACGTCAAAGCTTTCTTCTGTTGCTATGGTTATCGTGAGATTTCTGCCAAATAATGAGCGCTGGTAGACCATTGCCATATCCCTTACAGGTTGGCGCAATTTGCGAGAAACTTACAAAACTGGTTTCCGCAGCCAAGATGTTTGGGAAGCCTTAACGTCACATTCAGTTCGAGCCGAATGAATCGTTTTCTCCCCAACGTGTAGCAGAAAACTTTGATTGCAAATTTAAAAAAGAAGAAAAAGCGCATTGAGCAGAAATTTAGACTTACGTATTTTTTTTTTTAAATCACTCTTGTTTAAACTTTTCAAATTGTCTTAAATATTCAACTGTCAAGGTATAAAACCAAGGCTATGCCGCTTAGTAATGAGAACTAACCACTCTATAGGCCGTAACAATTTTTAGAAGTGTACGAGTGCAATGGAAACCGTTTTCTCCCACTAAACAAAGGAGTTAATACACTTTCTGTAATTCAATCCGGCTGAAATTGGCAGATAGATTCGATGTCGATGAAAATGCATTCTATCAAATTTTGGGACCTGTCACTAAAAGGTCGCTTTTACATACGCTTCTATCTTCGAAATACTAAAAGAAAAACTTGCCGTCATCCAATCGCTCTGAAATTTGTCATATATAGATACGTTGTCGATAAGGTTGCGTTAAATCAAGTTTTGGGGCTATAACTGCCATTAAGTCGCTTTTACACATATGTTTCAAATGGAGCAAGGGATTACTAATAAACCTACTTCCCATCATCTAATCGAGTTGAAATTTAACAGATAGATTCGTTGGCGATACGATTACATTACATCAAGATTTAGGAAATGTCATATTCACTGAAAGTCAGCTTTTATACACGCTTCTATAGCCTTTACTTCAGATTGATCAGCTACTGCTTTTACTCACGTTACTATATCCAGATACCAAGCTTAATTCAAACATATTTAATTACGGAAATCCTTGATTAAACCGAGAGTTTCGTCTGTTTCATGAGCACCATTTATATGATGGGTAGTCTGGGAAAACACTGAGAATAGTATGCCTTTTTAGTCTCTTTTTATCTTTCAAGCATTCAACGTAATCATCACATTTAAAACGCAGACAACACTAGAGAAGACTTATCATTAATGTGTGGATTTGCTCTGGAAATCACTTTTAACTATTCCTTGCGTTGATTCGGATCCAAGGGGAATAAGTGAAATTTAACATCTCCCTCTCTTTTTAGAATATGAAATACAGGGTGGAACGCAAAAATGTACTATGTTTGGTTTTAATCAATAATGAAATTCTATTATTCTATCAACTATTTGGTATTGAACAACATCGTCCAAACAGTTACGTTGAATAAATTTTTTACACTAAGGTTTTGATTAAATATTTGTTAAAAGAAAAGAGTGGTGGTGATTAAAATTAAAGTGTTGTTGAAAAAAGTTCGAAAGAGTCCTACAAAATGACGACTCTGGAAAAAAGTATTTTTCCTTCTTTGGTTGGTTGTATTCAGATTATCTGACGCCGTCAGCAACACGAGGGCTATAATGCGCCGAAACATTCGTCATTAGACAAGCCAACATACATTTACAAACACCCATACCTAACACGGGACTCGAACCCGCAACCTCGCGGTCTAGAAGCTAGCACGCTAACCACTATACCGTTTGGTCCTTTTTCCTTCTTTATTAATCAAAGAGAGTGTGGGATGGGCTGCGTAGCCCAGTCAGGAGAGTATAGCTCTCGCAACTAGAAGGTGGCGAGCCCTGAAGTTGCGAGTTCTTGCCTAGGATCGACTACAGGGTGTCCAGCAAAATTTCTGATAAAAATTCAAGCATATTTCAAGAATTTCAAGGCCCATCCCAAAAAATTTCAAGGACCCCTCTCGCCACCAATCAATTACCACCATATTTTCCAAAGTATACCCCCATCCAGTAGTATGTTGAACTAATTTTACAAATTACAAAAATTTATGAAATTAAAAAATAACTAATTATCATGTAAGAATTAGATTATGTACTTGGAAAATAGAAGATTTTTTTTAAGTCTTTTTTTTAGGGGGAGAAAAAAGACATAAAATTGTTTAACAAGTGACACAAAGATAGTAGGTCTAAACCTTAGCAGATAAAAAGAAAAGGGAATGAACCTAGGCGTGCAATTTAATAGTTTGCTTTAAGCACCAATCACATTGGAACAAGCAGCTTCATTTTGTGCATAAGATTTAAGTGTGAAGGCTTGTTTAAAGCACCACCTACGATCTTTTTTATTATTTTATATTTTAGATGGACATTTCTCTGCAATTTTTTTTTTTTTAGTTTCTTTTGATGCAAGCTTTTTCTTTGAACACGATTGCTTGTCACAAACATTTCTATTGCTAAGAATTAAGGGAGGGAGGTTCTGCATGTAACTGACATGGCCAAAGCAAAAAAAACTTCACATTTTCACATAGTTGCACAAGTTAATTAATTTTAAACAATTACATAAAAAATTGCTTTAACTTTTAAACTATTATATATTATAGTTAAAATGTAAAATTGTTTCAAGCTAAAATAAATAGTTTAACATACAAAAACCGTTAAAATTATAATTAAAAAAAAGGATAAACAGTAAAATTGGACAATTGAAACTACTTTCTTACATAAAATCAAATCTAAATCCTAGAAATTCAGCATCGATTCAAACCAAATGGCGAAACCGATCTTCATACCGACACTAATCACAGGAAATAGCGGCTATTACATCAGGGGAAGCCTAGGCGAATGACATCAAAACGGCATCCCAAATCTCGGCAATAGCTACTATTGAAACGGCTTAAACCAAGTTGAAAATTATCATTACGCCAATGTAAATATCAGCGATAGCGAAAAAAATACAGACATAAATCTTGGTAAATACATTAAAGCAAAATATTGTTGATATGGCGTCCCGAGGATTGCAACCAAATAAATTTCCCCAACGCGATTTATGGCCAAAAGGCCTTAAGTTTCTGAACAATGCAGAGGAATTTTCCGACCAAAAGTAATTTAGTTGACGATCAATCCCTCGAGGTTCTAAATGAGAAAAGAAAGAATCCCCTCTAACCTAACTTTCACATGAATTTGGGAAACGGTAAGTTTTAAAATATACTATTTGAAAAGTTTTTTTTATTCACCAAAATAATACGAGTTGTGACATATTGCAAGCGGTTTATAAATAAGTGCAAACTTATAAAGGTTGACCTAAAGACTGAAAGGTTTTCATGACCCTGAAAAGATTAAAGAATTTCAATGTCTACTTCCGTTTGAAATAAACAACGCGAAAATCTGCCCTTAGCTGTCTTCAAAACTTACATTTTAAGGAATCGATCGTGTAAAAAAAGGTACAGAATTACCAAAAAGAAGTAAATTAGTTCCATCGACTCCTTTTTTTGGATGCTATTGTTATTCTTTCTGAGCATTCAATATAATTTCTACTAATTTAAATTTTTCACATTTCGCATCTACCTGCAGGAACTACTTTCAAACATTCTGAAGCAATATGGCGGGATTGGATTATTGGCGGGAAAAGGTTGATTTGAAATAGATACATGCTTTGTTTCAGATATCGGAGCTCTACCCTACCCAAAATGATTGGCGATTTGTCGGAATATCGAGTTAAGTCAATATCAATTATAGGTTAAGTTGGGTCGATCCTTCATTAATTGTGGTCGTATAGGACGAATTGTAATAAAATCTAGTAGGAGGAAGTCTGAAGTAAGCAGGTTCCTTGGCTGTCAAACTTCCAAGCAAACCCAATAAAATTGTAATGCAGATTTGTATCTATCTCAGAAATAGTACAAATTTCAGTAAAAAACGGAATTCCGCTTTTTTGGCTGAACTTTACCATGTCTGTCATGTGCAAATGTCTGCAATAGCGTCAGTGACTATTATATCGGCGTAATAATAGCAACAACCTATAATTCACGACCATAGCGCCTAATATAATCACGAGAATAAAGGCCATTACATGACTGTAATGTGCAGCAAAATGGTCATCACATATGAATGTAAACAATGCCGATAGAAGCTATGATATTGCAGAAAAAAAGAGAGAAAAGTACTTATTCCATCGGTGGTTTCGGAAAGTCTGAACGTATACAGATCCCGAGGTTATCAGACATTTTTTCTCCGAGTTCTTATCGACCTCATGCATGATTGAAATTTCGGTCAAAAACCCTGAAATTCTCGGATAGAACCGTGTTAAAGTAAGAAAAAATTTCCAAAGAAAGGAGAAACTACTATTCTCCATGAGATCAATAAGAAAATTGTAGGAAAACGCCCATTTTCTTTGGAATTTGTAATAAAAGAGGACAAATATGTAAAAAAAAAATTAAAATTTTTTTTTTTTTTTTAAAAAACATCCATAGAGATTTTTTCTGATAAAAAAGAGAAGAGGTAATTTCCCGACGAGGACCGGAAATTCCAAAATTTCAAGCATAATTCCCGACTTTCCCGAGGTGCAAAAAATTCAAGTACATTTCCCGACTTTCAAGGCTGCTGGAGTTCCAAGTTTCCATAAAAATCAGTACCTCTGGGGGTGGCAAAGACAAGCCTTCTGCTGGAATCTTCTGCTTGGTATTGCCTCTAAATTAAGGAGTTCCACATACGGTCGGTAGTGCTGCCATCTCCCGGGTAGCTACCGGAAAGAGGTAGAAATGAACTCTTCGGTGGCTATAGGTAGACTTGCGCACTCTCTCGCGAGAGTGCACTTACATCCTGTGCAGTACTGCCCACTACCGATCTGTACGGGATATGGGGTTGGTACAAAATACTTAAGTAGAGGACTTAAAGAGAGAAAACAAACTCATATAATTGAGAGAAAGGGGACTCAATATTGAATAGAAAATCTTCCGTCTTGGTTGATATTAATAACTATACTAGAAGACAACATACCCCAAGCTCACTGAATATGCTGTAGGTTAGATCCGCAGGCTCTAACCTACAGCATTCAGGCTTCCGCAGAAAAGATATATAGTTCCAAGCAAATCGCAACTTATATGGTAATATTGTTAACCTGCACACATATTATTATGTTAAACTTAAATATAAGTTGATAAAAAAAAAGTGCTTTCAAGTTTAAATTTTAATTACTATTTTACTTTGCTAACCATGGATACTACAAGAGTTTTAACAAATCAACCACATATCGTTCCGATCAGCCAATCAGGGCGTAGTAAAACTAGTTCACTCATTGTTATAGGGTATTCCGTGAGCTCAGGGTATGCAGGGACGGAACTAGGTCACTTTTTACCCGGGGCAAGAATTCATTTTGGCGCCCCCACACAATAATTTTTTAGATTTGAAGCTAACTATATATACATTGAAAATTAACAAAGGTTTTTCCTTTGTAAAATTCTGTTTTGAAACAAACAATAAAAGAATTAATTAATTGAAATTTTAAATAAATATATTTGACAAGCCCTTATTAATGACCAGGGTTCATTCTGCTTGCATAAAGATTTGCATAAAGACAAAAAAAAAAACTAATGAATCAATACAAATAATGTCAGTTACAATGAAATAAAAGAACATAGTTGAATGATATGTAACACTTTTTAACACAAAATCTGGTTAACCTGGTTTCAAAACGTCTTAGATCATAAACAATTAAGCTGTTTTACATTTCAAAAAATATTTTCTTCTGTAAAATACTAATACAAAAATTTAAAAAGCTTCCGAATATTACCAGAACTCATTGAACACAAAAGCAAATTAATTTAATGACTTGTCTACAAAAATCATTGAATAGTTGGTAAACACATAAATGTTTATTTTAGAACAATTAATTTAAACTTATTGAAACTCATTTTAATAATAGAATGAGTAATATATTACTTACTGTGCTATGTGTGAGTTCTCCATTTTCTTGGAGAATTTTAAATTCTCACCAATGCAATGGACAAAATTTGTCGAACATGCTGTTTGGTGAAAAATAATGCCGTCAAAATGACAATATAACTCACGCTGAAAATTGGCGCCTTTTTCTCGTAGCATGGAGACTGGATTCTTTTTATTTTATTTATCACTTCCTGGAAAATACTTTCTTTTTCGTTATTTTTTATGAAAAATAAGGCCTTGAGATCTATTTTTAGAATTCATGCCTTGATGTTTTATTATTTTTTCATTATTTAGGAATAGATAAAATGTTACACTTAGGCACTGTTATGCTTCCGTTTTCTCTTTTTACGAAACATGTTTGAATGCTTGTGTATGATCAAAAAAGAAAAGTAGGAGTGTTAATAATTTAACCTGTAAAAAACAAACTTTTTAATCAAATCCCTTATAAGAATTATCAATTTATTAACAATAAAAGTATTTTTTTTTTTAAATGATTTATTAAAATGCTTTCGAAACTCCCCGTCGATTAAAAAAAAAAAAAAAAGGTAAATTCCTAGTTCACGTTTATGGGTTGGAGCACTTTTGAAAAGTTGGCGACAAAGCCAGAATGTCGCCAATTCGGAATTCCAATATGAAAAATTGAGAAACGAACCAGCTCCATGATTTGTAGTATAGGAAGGTTGAAGCCAAAGCGCGTCAATAAAAAAATGGGATTGCCAAATTTAGAACTGTATCGCCTACAAAACAGCGCCAAATCGGCTTGGCGATATTTTAACGTCAACTAGGAATAGACCCAATGGGTAGACCCAATGTATTGTCATGGGCTTTAAGCTAATTGGCCAAGTTTCAGGACGATAGGATGATGGGAAGGGGGTTAATTAAGCATCCGAAGATTTGTACGCCAGGCTCAAACGCACACTCAAACAAAAGTGAAGTTAATATAAGGGATTTAAAAATATATAGTAAAATATATTGTTAAAAATATATAGTCACATATTTAGTCAGTGCATTTAAATTGAGATTTGGATAGGATGTAATTTACTGTTTTCGTTTTTATTTTTAAAAAATCGATATGTTTTGCGATAAATAGAAATTCTTGTTCTCAATAGGAATTCTTGTCTCAACTTTTTATCGCATAATTTTTTTGCATTTCTTCACGTTTCAGAACATTCTGAATCAAAAAAGTGTTCTAGAAAAAAAGTTTGTGGGTCCGTGTGTTGTCTGTGGTCAGCATTACTTTCAAACGGATTGACCTACTTTGGCCATTACACCTGGCGTTACGGTTTTTGTCAAAATTGTGCTTGCGCTGTCATTTTTACAGCCAAAATAATTGCTAAATTAAATGAAGGAAACAGTGGGAATTGAAAGTTGTTCCAAGTTCAACACCCCCAGTTTTTTTAAACTCAGCACGATTCAAAATGTGTAAAAATGAAAAAAAAATCTGTTTTTAGCTGAAGAAATACTAAATTATTCACTTAAAGAAAACGTTTCAATCGTTAATTATTTCAATTTTTAATTAACTTTTTGCTAATTAATTTTCATTAGGAATCGCAATGAACCTTTAAAGTTAATGATAATCAACCTCAAAAACAAAAGTAAACGATTTCTAAACAATTCAACATCTTGCAGCCCCCTGTAAAAATTCCTGCGGACTCCTAGAGAACAATAAATATATTTGGCAAGAGATATATCCCAAACGTAACCCTTGTCCTTAATACACATCTTCCGAAGTTTATTAGGTTACAAATTTAAAAAAATTCTTACCTTCATTGGTTTCAGTCTCGCGAACTAGCCAAGATGATAAAAGGTTGGGATATTCTTGCAGTTTCTTTTGCTTTTCTGCGATTCTGCGCCTTAGATAATTTCTTCGACATATTTCAATTTACGAAAATTTCAACAGAATTAAATTGTTGTAATGCTAAATTTTATCTAACTACATTGCGACTATATTACCAATGCGATTTTAAATTAGCATTTCTGGCAGCCTGCCATGTAGCACAAACCTATTCTTCATAGGGGGTAGGGAGAATTCGTTGTCATTCTTTTGTAAAAGGATAGATTATTACTTTCTTTGTACAGAAATGTATTATTTTTTTTTTTCTAGTGGATTTTTTCTTCTGTAGGATATCTTAAAGATCATCCAGAATTTTAAGAAAAAATGAAAATTTATTTATGAAAAATTATCCTTTCGTCCAAATATTAAAATTTATACAACAAATAGTGCTTTGTTGGCTTTTCGGCGCCCCCTCTGGTTAGCGCCCGGGGCAGCTGCCCCGCCTGCCCCCCCCTAGTTCCGGCACTGAGGGTATGTTGGTTGGTTGCGTGGATTTTAATGACACAAGAGCCTATATTCGCTAAGCTGTGTCTCAGGGTATGTTGGCTTCTAGTATATACAGAGGAAAAAGGGCGGGGGTAAAAATCAATGCACTTCTAGGCTGTTCCATGAATTATGAAACCACAGGTTATTTTTTATTTTAATGGGTGACCATTATTTAATGACAAGAAGTTATTCTTTCTAATGGTGTTATTTATATTCAAGTCCAAAAATATCTAGAACCTGAATTGAGTAATTGTAGTGCAGCATACAAAAAATGTATATATTTTAAAATGCTCAACATTCATCTTTGGATAGTAAATTTCAATAATTATTTGCAATTTTTCTAATATAGCAACCCTGTTGAATATAAATACTATTACATAACACTTTAAAAGTATTCGTTACTACTTAACTTCCAATGAATACATAAAATCTTGATGTTACATACAGAAAGAAATTTGCATTTATTATTATAGTTGACTCATTAGTAAAGCAAATATTTTCTTGCAAAGGTAGTTTGGGTATACCATCTGAAATGAAAATTGGTAGACTTTATACAACTTTAGTGTGGGAGTTCTAGGCTATCATGTTTGTGACAAACCCAATCATGTATGTGACTATAAAAGAAGTGCAATTTTTGTCTCATTGGCATTTCCAAAAAATAGGTAAATACTATAGAAATAAATAATATCAGTATTTGACAACAATAAAATTAGTACTTTACATGGCACCATGGTAGAAAAGAAATGTATGAATGAAAAAAAAAATTAAATTCTATAATTTTTACTTCCATTTTGAATTATAAAAAAATTGCAACTAGAGAGCACATCTACAAACTGTCATATGCATGATAGCTATACATTTATTTATGCTCCAAAGTGTCTAGAAAAATTTGTAAATGAGAACAAGAGTATACTGTTTAAGATAAAAAGTTAACTCCATGAAAATATTCACCTTTATTACCTATTAAAATATTATTTGGTGTGAAAAACATAAACAAATGTCTTATACATGATTATTGAATTGCCCTTCTTTGCAACTTTAGAAAGGTGAACAAAATACTTGTTACTTTACTGTTCTTTTCTTGGTAACAACAAAAAAAAATAATTAAACAGCACATTCATATTTAAAGTAAATCTATAAACGAGTATTTTATTTCACATATACTTCACAAATATAGGCAACATTTTACCATGCAAACACTTTCAATGATACACTTGAAACACAACAAAATATTACACAAGGCGTACACGTTAAAATTCTGAAGACAATGGTACATTCATCATAAAACTGAAACAGGCCCAAACTTGTTTAAAGAGTGGAATGAATTTAGTTTGGCCCCGTTTCTAATGAATGATATGCAACATCTGAAAATACGTTATGAAAACAGTAAGTATAACTTAGCTATTATCAAAACTATAACTTAGAATTCTATTAATTTAAGAGGTCAACCAATTTATTACAACGAGAATACTGTTTTAGAAAGAATGTAAAAAAAAGTTTTTAAACATATTTTATGTACTTTATAAACATTAATTAAAAATTCATCTGAAATGGTAGTTGAGGAATTAATTTAATTTTTATATCATTTGGTTTAAAAACTAATTCATAGAGATTTGTATTTGGTTAGAATGGGAAATGCAAACAAAGTTTTTAACACATTTTACAATCAATCCTTTTTAAAACTATGTAAAATTAAGAGAAGGTAGAGGGTCAGTTGTCCTATATGATGCTTTCAAGATATAAGATGGATAACCTTCAAAAATAGTTGGAACTGTACCTCTCTTTAGTACATTTCGTTTTATATTTGGTATATAATCAGAATTTTTAAAATGTTTTGAGCAAACAACAGAAGATGATGATTTGTCATTAGGTACAAAATCTTTTCTTGAAATATTCCTCAGCCACAATTCTTTTAATTTTTGATTCGAAGGAAACTCGTGAAAGGAAATACATTTTCCATCTTTAGAACTGGACTTGCAGTATGGCACACAACAATACATTATGAAAAAGAGCCTAAAACACACACAAAAAATTAGTCATCTAATGATCACATAAAAAACAACAACATCCAAATTAAATCATGGTTAACCCTCAAAATAAAAGAAAATCTTGAAAACTCTCACCAGACAGCATTATCAATGATATTAGACTATTTGTTACAGTTACCATCATGCCTACTCTTCTTTAAAATATGATATTGTAGAGTGCTCTTGTGGGAAAAAGTTTTAATAAAACTCCAGGAGGTATTTCCAAAAACTTGTCTTGAGATTGTCATAAAAAACTTTTTTACCAATAATTTTTGGAAATTGTGTGAACTGCTATTGTATAAAATACAAGCATTTTGAAGTGTAATAAATATGAAATAAAATCTGTTTGCAAAAAACTATTTAGTTTGAAATGCAATCAACACCATGTTTACAAAACATTATCTTATTTTTTGTAAATATTTTCCTGGTAAGGCCAAAGTAGCACCAAAGGTAACATATGGTTGGTTGTATTCAGATTATCTGGCGCCGTCAGCAACACGAGGGCTATAATACGCCGAAACATTTCGTCATTTAACAAACCAACATACATTTACAAACATCCATGCCAACACGGGACTCGAACCCGCAACCTCGCGGTCTAGAAGCCAGCACGCTAACCACTATACCGTTTGGTCGGCGGTAACATATGGAATCAAACAAAACAGAATGACTTCTAAGTCTAACACAGGAACTGTTTCGATAATTTAAAAGAAATTGAGTACACATATATCTAACAAAAACTCAAGCAAAGTCAAATAAGAAAATTTTTCTCACTAATTCCTACAATTTTTTTTAGTTAAAATCTCTCTTTGTTTATTAAGTACATTTTGTTTGGTAACAAATGAAACCTACATGAGAGGTCAATCAATCAAAGTGATTATATTTAGATTCTTGTTATGTTATAGTGGTAGTTTCGAAATGTTCAAAAGCTATTACTTGAGTCAGAATGTCCGAGTGTATTTCCCTTTCACGGTAAAGTTTATGTCCCAATTCAGTTGTGTATGAATTCACCATAACTTTTTATTCAATGTGTTTGTGTTATTAGCACCGTACAACTAATTTTTGTTAACATTTTAGTGGTCTAAATTGCAGAGATTTAACACTTGTGTCAATGTGAATCACTTGAGAGTGAGCTTAAACTAACTTAAATGTCAATGTTTTGAAGTTGCTCCAAACTTAAAAACTCAGGGTTTGATTCCGTGAATTTCCAACTGACAGTGGATAACTTTAAAAATTAAATTTTGAAAAGCATCACTAAAAAATGTAACAGGTTTCTATTGAAAATAACAAAATTAAAACAATTAGGTTAGTAGAAAAATAGTGAATACGAACCAGTCCCATCCAATTTGTTGCAGTTACGTTTTTATTCTCCAAAATAAAAATCCACCAACACAAAAGTTGAAATTGGAGCATCAATCCAAAGAAAACGACCAAATCAGAACTAAGCACAGACCGGCAACAACAGAATGGATTTTATACGATTGACTAACGCGACAACCGGCACCTGAAGAAGGTTGCAACTTGGCTGAATTTTATGGAAGCCAATGTTTAATGCGCCAAAATTGAAATTCGTCAATTTTGGAATTCGACGCCAACCACCGAGCGATAGTGAACGTTAGGGTTATTATATATAGTAGCCCCGCCATTTCAGATGTGAATTGTGATTGTAATGCGCCGTAAATAGTTTTCTCTTCAGTCAGATTGTGTATTTAAGTTATCTTTATTTTAATAATTGTATAATGAGTTCATAGTTTTGTCTGAAGTAAGATTTTTCTTGCTTTTAGTTGTTCATTAGTGCACGTATATTTTCTGTGTTCTGATTATTTCGGCAATTTACGATGCTTACTATTTTGTTGTAAATATTTTTATTGTGTATTGCATTTGTAAATCTTGGCCTGTTGGTGTGCTCGCTTGAAGTAGGAGTTAATTAAAATGTTCTGTTTTACGAGTATACTTGCCGGCTGTTATTTACATTAAAATAACTTTACTTTTTATACTAATTCTATTGGTTGATGTATTATGGCTAATTGAACGTTAGGGTTAACGTATATCCGCACCATGTGATATTAATGCAGTCAGTGTGCATATAGTTTTCCCTTTAGCAAGATAGAATTATTTATAAGAAATTATTTTTATTTCATAATTGCACAATAAGGTTTATAGAACATTAAATATTCTTCATAAAAACAGATGTTTCGAGCAGGCATAAGGATATTTTAAACTCCACGCTTCTCTTTTAGTTCATTTGTACACAAATATTTACTAGATTTCATGTTTTATTTATAAACATATCAACAATTTACAATGCTTTCGCCTTTGTTGTAATTTTGTTTTATTGTATATTGCATTTGTAAATATTGGCCTGTTGGTGTGCTCGCTTGTAGCAGGAGTTAATTAAAATATTCTGTTACACGAGCATACTTGCTGGCTGTTATCTACTGAAAACATGGAACATTAAATATTCTTCATAAGCACAGAAGATATTTCGAGCAGGCATAAGGATATTTAAATTCCACGCCAGTTAGTACAACATGTAAAATGCTGATGTTTTGCCTGAACTGAAGTAAGATTTCTCTTGTGAATGTGTGTTATTTTCTACATGACAAAACTATAAATCGAGTTAATAATTTTGGAAGTTTTCTTTTTACAGTACAGCACACCTATTGAGGTTTGAAAAAGTCAATTAAAAGAATGAGTAATAGAAAATGTCATTAAAAAAAATAATGAAAAGGTACTTAATAGTTTTAGTTTTTAATCTCTTTTTTAAAATGCTTTCTTAAAGTATTAGAGTGGCCACAGAACCTGGAATTCAGGGAGCTTTTTGATTCTGGAAAAAAAAATCCGGGAATTTTATAAAATTTCACAAAAATCAGGGAAATTTTCAGGCAAGCATGTTTTCACTTTCTTCTGTATTTTGGTGCCTTTTACCAAAAGATTTGTTGTGGTAATTGTTAGAAGTTTAATGTTACAGAATAATTTAAACTTTTCATTACCACCAAAACTATTTTTAAAAAATTGGCTTGTTATCTCTTTAGCATACATATTCTATATGATCAAGGTGTCTACACATCTATACTAAACTCCAACTTAACATCACTAGACGATAGATCTTCACCGCGCTCATAGGCATTTAATCCATTTTAGCGGAGTGAAGACATAATTCTCGCCAAACTTTATAGCCTTTTGTTCTCTACAGGGTTGTGGTTTGGCAAACATTATGCTTTCATGCTGCCAGAATGGATTAAATGCCTATGAGCAATGTGATGATCTACCGTCTAGTGATGTTAAGTTGAAGTTTAGTATAGAAAAATTGGGGAATTTTAAATAAAAGTTTACTGTAAAATCCGGGAATTTTTTAGAAATCTGTCGGTCAACTTTTTTCCTGAATTATATGGCCACCCTGTATTAAATTTCAGTTATAGAGCACCCATACTATTTTTGGAGGGTTCATTTCCATTGTAAGGCGTGCCTAAACTCTTCCTTGCACACCAGCTTATCGCTCATAGGCCAGCCCTGTTGATGGGTTAATATTTCGTTATTCATCAGGAGTTTAGAGTTTGGTACACAAAGTGTTCTAAAATTATGAAGCACATTTTATATTTGAATGTCGTCATATCCAGTTGTGGGAGTTTAAATTTTATTTTTGCTTTGAATTTTTTTTTTTTTTACATGAAATGTGCAATGCACACAATAACTTTTGACCACCCTGCTTCTTCCAGATGGCACTTGACAATACGACTTTTTAGTAATGTTGGTAGTAGACTTTATTTATTGGCCATCAAACAGGAAGCTGCATGCTTGTATATTTGCCTATTATCATGAAATGTAATATGTACAGGTCTGTTGGGGATTTAAATAAGTCGTATGGTTTATTAAATTCTCATCTTTTAGTTGACTTAATTGATCTGAAATTTAAACATGCACCAATTCAGTAGAAATGCAAATTTCATTCATTGCTACACAACATCTCAAAAATTCCTACCAAGCTAAGCTCATTTTTTTTGGTTTGTTATGGAACTGTTGCTTGCTTGTCTAAAATATCCTTTACAACTACCAACAAAAAAAACTGAATGTTTTGATGTGAAAGATAATGACTTTCAAATGTACAAAATACTGCCTTATTTAAAGAATGTATAAATGTAGCACTTTGGCTCTTCTAGAAACTAATATAATTTAAAATGTTCTAGAAACTTGCCTTTATTGATACAAGTATATGGAAACAAACAATATTAAAAACTTGGCTATTGTTAAGATTCAATCTAGGAACTTATCCATTTAGCTGCTAATTATAAAATTTGTTCAATATTTAGTTTTCAGAAAAAGAATGTAGCCAAATATTTAGTTGCTAATATACAATTTTATTATCGCCAATTTAGAGGAGGGTGGCAGTGTGTATTTTACTTAAATTTACCTTCATAACCTAAATGATTTTATTAAATCAAGAAACAAAAATTATTTGATTACTTTCAGCCCTCGTTGATTCAATTAGATGACTATAGTAATTGTTAGTAGTAATCAATAGAAAAGCATGGAAGTTTTATGTTACTGCTTATATTTCTATTAAAATCCTTTGTCAAATTTAACAAACAATCAAAAAATATGCTAACCTGCATCATATGACATTCTATTAATTTTCATCAAAATTCTAAACTGAAGTAACGCAAGAAGAAAAATTTCTTGCTTTAGAATGCATCAATACTTTACTCTGCACTCTTCTGTTAGACAGGGGTACCAGAAAAAATCGCCAAATTGCAGTGGTAACTCGTCTAAACTAAAACTATTATAGGGGTGAAATAACAAACCTATTACAAACCGTATTACCGCTTGGCGATACATTTATGTGTCACTTAAATGTATGAACATTTAGGCTTGGCGCCAACTGGTACCTATCTAATGGAAGAGTTTCAAAATAATAAAATAAAGAAACTTGCACAATTAAACATTGGTGTGTTTTGGTATTTATTAACTTAGTATAAAAGACTAATTCAGTATTCTTACACAGGTGCTTGTGTATTTCCGCATCGACCATTTTCAGCAAAACAAAAAATGTCGCCAGATGTCAACATAAAAGGAATGTTAAACAAAGCAAACAAGGAGGCTTCAGTTACTAAAGTGTGCAGTTTGTAATGCCACTTATCTGTTATTAGGGCTAAAGCTGCCTTTTGGCAATAGTTCCTAGTTATGTTGAAATTGGTCAAAGTGATATGTACCATTGCATCTTCAATTTTCACTATAAAAATGTCTGACAATGCTTGGCTTTATTGTTTTTAGCTCTAAAGTTACAAAAATCTCCTAGTTACATATAGTGCATGAATACAATAAATGGGGATTTTACATAGTGCATGAATACAATAAATGTGGATTTTACAAACTAAAATTTAACAAACCATTTTGTCTTGTTGGGAGACATTTTAGCAATGTATATGACAATATCATTTCCTTCGTCGCAAACTTTCATAGTGAATACAAATCCCAATAAAAACACAGATGGCACAATACAAACAGATTGACAAACTCCATACTAAGAGTCTTTCCTAAGCATCAGTTAAGAAAAATATAACTGGTGACAATTGGAAGTAGCACGACTTAAGATATTATAAAGCGAAAAGCATATTTATTCGGCAGGGAATTAGTTTTTTTTTATTGGTGGGGGAGGGGGGGGGGTATGTAAACAAACGAGTATTGCCATTCCGACTATACAAATACCAACAATTGGCTAAATTGTATTATAATATTCTTCAATAAACGAAAGATCATTTTTATTCTTTAAACATATTCCACGAAATTAGTTGTTCAATTTATTTGCGACATATTGGCGGCGCTGTGTATATGGCCCCGCCCCTTTTGTTTACAATTTAGGTTTCACGCGATATATATAAAAAATCAGCTCGGTCATTTTTAGTATTAATTTAATGCATGTCTTTACAGCATGGATCCACCTTATATTGTATAGAAGTAATATTTATGAACAGTAGTTTTAGGATAAAATATTTTTGTACGCATATATATAACGGTGGAGAGTTACTTTTGAAAGGATTGTTTAGCCAACATGCTTTTTGCCACAGTAAGTTAGTCTAATCGTTTTATAATGTTTTTGCATTGCTCTGAGCTGGTGTATAAAATGATGCATTGTTTCTGGAAGGAGATTTCTACATAATTCTGCTACATTGGCCTGTTGGAATGTTTGCTTGAAGCAGAAGTGAATATAAATATTCTGTTTCAGGCACATTCTTACCAGCTATTTCTTTTAATCCAAGAACATTCTAAACTTATATATTATATTTAATTTTCCACCACCCAATTAAAATTGAGTGGAATAGGTTGAAGTTTTTATACAGGTAAACTTAAAAGATTGTTTCAAAGTTATACAAGTTTCTGAAGTGATGTCAAATACTTTTTGGTGTTATAGGGATCATAGTCGAGTTTCTTTTGCTATTAAAATATCACTATTTTCTTCATTTGAGATGCAAGAGCAGAATAATTTCAATTTAAAGACCGGTACGGATTCTACGTCTTAAGTGATTTTTGCCAAAGAATGGCAGCCCCACCATTTTTTTTTTTTTAATGACAAGTGAACTTTCAATGGTTTCTTTTGTGTAAACAATTCTTAGCGCAGAATCTATACCGGACTTGGAATTTTAACCTAAAGACTTTCTGCAAGTTTTTCCATTCACACTTCAGTGGAGTATAGCCCTTGTACAGGTAAGTACAAACTAATTAAATACTTATGAATACCCTTCGATAAATTGAAATATCACTTTTTATCAATAAAATCAAACAATATAACAGGCGTCAAGATTCGTTAAATTCTTTATATTAACTTCAATTATGTTTGTCGATGGTGGCTAAATCTGCGGAGGCCTAATTAATTCCCTTACCGTCATCCAAACAGGCTGCTGAAACTTGGCAGATAATGTGCGACTCTTAATTATATTCATCGGGTACATTATTCTCTTTATGGTAATTCATACTCTAATTCGGAGTAAATTCATTAACGTCCCCTGTTCACTATAATGGTTCAGCAAAAATTATCAAAAAATCTATGGAAGCAGTAAAACTCTTAGGGAAAAAAACTATAGGCACTGCAAATAGATTAAAGCTATTAAAAAAAGAACAGATTAATGTAAATTCAATAGTTTATTATTAAAAAATTTCTCGGAGGAAATGACGTCACAGCTTTTACAAAATAAAAGCTGTAATTCTTCACTTAAAGACTCACAAAAGTTCTTTGAAACAACAGTGAACTCGTTATCAAGCTTAAATAATAGCTTTAGTGCTTACAACTTAAGGCAGAATGATAATTCAGGCCCCACAAAAGTAAACAAGCAATAGGCTACCAATACCAACTAACTCTCTGCGCATTGGAGATATTTAAATACTCGCTGGCAAACTTTCCTGAAAAATAAAATGCAAACAATTTGGCAATCAGAACACAAAGAATAATCGAAAATGTCTTGATTAACTTGTGTATCGCCAACTTTTTTCTCCTAGCCAGTATTGTCGCCGTTGACAAATAAATTTAAGAAAATATACCTTTGAAAAGAATTATGTACACTATTTACAATTATATACAGATAAATTGCTTAACAGTATCCAGAGAGGAAATTTTAAATTCCCAGTCACCTGTATTATTTATATATATCACTTGCAGTATTGAATTATTTATGCGTGATAGCAAAAGTAAAGAATCAACAGTCAAAGAAATATAAATAGTCAGAAAATAATGAAAGCTTTTAGTATTCTAAGCCAGCATTTCACAATAAATTTTGTAAAAAGCTCAAACTATGTTTCTTAACTTCAGAGGTAGGCTGCAAATATTTGTATTGAATTATTTACGATTATGATATTTAAGGTAATTAAACATTAATAATTAAATTACTAAGTTGAAATTTTAAGTTCGCAGTGTAGCATTCAACCTTATTAGATCAAGAATACTGATTATAACAGTCAAATTTTCCTAAAATAGCTAAATACTTTATCACCAACAATTAATGGTGAATTCCATTAATTGGGATTTTTGATGATCTAGTGATGCCTTGAGCAAGAATTCAAATTCCACTTGAACAGCATCATGTCACTTGTAGTGAAGGAGTCTTGGCTTTGCAGCGATTGTCGGGTCACAATTCTGTATGTGATGCCTCGAGTAGTAGGATTGATCTAATTATGAGGAGCGCATAGCGTTTTCAAATCCTTCGGATTTTGTAATAGTCTGATAGGGCACAGGTGGTAATTAAGAAAGGTAGAAAAACTGGACACACATTGATCTGGAAGTACGCAATTGAGTTTAGAAGTAAATGAGTCTTCTGATTATTTAACAAGTTAAATACTTCAGAAAGTCAGCACCATTGATTGGAATTGGGAAATCAATGACATTTTTTTTTTTCCTTTCTTCACAGGAATGGTTTGCACACATCAAAATATTTGTTTGCAGCTGTTCAAGTAGGGTTATTGGTATTATTTGCAGCATATAGGGTAAAGCTGGTATCTGGGAACTTCTTATTGAAAGCGTAAAGCAAGTACCACTGAAATTCTTTGGGCCGAGTGAATGAGAAAACTTCAATGATTACTGGTTGGATAGCTTTATCGCTCTTGGTTGGTATTTCCCATAATGTTAAAGCATGCTTGTCTGTCAGGAGTTCTTAGAGTGATTTGTTGTGGGAATAAAAAGATAATATTCGAAAGTGTTGACTAGTTGAAAGTTCAAAATCTTATAAAGAAAAATGGGATGCTTGATTATACTGATATTTGAAAAGAGGCACATCGTGACACAATTTTTCACTCCAGGCACATACACTAACAGCATCATTTGTAGGTAGCCGTTCTTTTTGTAGGATTCCTTCGGAAACACCAATAATTGTGAAGATCATTTTTTGTCAAAAGGTGGATCCTATCCAAAGTATCAGTAAGCGAGTTCCTCACATCATCAATACATTTTTCAGTAGAAATCCCTTGAGACAACTTTCCTGAAAATAATATAAAATTAAGTAAATAGATAAAATTACTACAGGCATTGAGAATTTTTTAGCAATAAGCATATATGAGGCATTGAGCGCCAGAACAGACTGTGGCGTAGCCTTTAAATGCTGGATAAAAGCTTCTATGCAGCGGAGTATTCTTATGCATAGCAGCAAGATTTTCAGCTTGAGAACTAAAGGTCCTACGATCAAGGCCCGGTGACCGCACTAACCAGCTTCGCCGCAAGACCATCCCACAATTTGACTTTTGCTGTTTCTACCCAGTTTTTCAAAACCATTCATGCCAGAATGGACCAAATACAGTTTATCCAAAGACCAACTTTTCAGAGCCTCATATAATAGTGTGGTGCACAGTGCTTATTCCATCAGACGCACTAATTTTTTTAATCAGCACGTATGAAAAATAACTTTAGATACACATTCAAAGTCATTTTATTTGTTCAAACAGTTAAATAATAATGGAACCAGAATATATATAAAAATATAACTAAATTAAAAAATATAACTAGATTAAACTGCGAAATTTTATTAAAAAATTTATTGTTTATTAACGTCTAATATTCAAAGTGAGCCGTATGTTTCTGAAATTTTTTAATTATACTGTATTTGTGAATTTTTAGTGGCAACAAAAAAACTATTATTTTGAATTATATATTTTCTTTTATTAGTTTCATAAAATCATATTTCTAGAATTTTAAGAAACGAGATGATTTGAAAAGAAAAGCAGATTTGAACAAATTGAGGTAATATCACCAATTATTAGGTACAGCAAGGTTGTTCAGTAAATAATGTTTAATATTCTTTAAAGTTTACCATATTTTGATCAATATGTTACAACTGGAGCTCTCAGTGTACCCACTTTGTAAATTGGTCAATGCAATTTT
This sequence comes from Linyphia triangularis, assembly GCA_963978545.1. NCBI lineage: Eukaryota > Metazoa > Arthropoda > Arachnida > Araneae > Linyphiidae > Linyphia > Linyphia triangularis. The sequence goes on from OZ021730.1 coordinate 38,564,134, forward strand.
TTAAACATTTAATTGAAATGCATATCTACTTCTTAAGTATGCATTGGTTGTGTTTATTACTATTTAAAATAAGTATTTTGATAGAACTTGGTTGTGATTTCGATTGTGGTACAGAAGTGTCTTAGGAACACCTTAGTCCGTGACAATTTCGAGAAAAATACAAATGAACATTTTTAATCTTGCAGAGGGCACATTAACGCATTCGTGTGGCTTATTTTAGTTGAAATTTCATTGCTTGGCGACACAATAAAAACAATTTCATTTCAGAAAAAAGTCCCTTGAACCTAAACGATTTATGTTGCGAGAATGAGGTTGAACCTTTCAAGGTTTAATTTAAGAACAGCAATTGATTGTGCTAAAAATAATTTCCAGTTTAAATTGTGGATTAAAATATTGTGATGCCAATTAACATAAAAACACAAGAGACATTTAATATTACCATTACATTCAGATTCATTAATAATAGGTTTTACAAAAATATCATTGATTAAATATACCTGTGTTATTCAGTCAGTACAGCGAAGATTATTTCCAATACAGATCCCAACACATAAACAATCACGAGGACTTCACAAGGGCAAACTTTACATGGAACTCTACTTTCTAAAGTTTAGGTATATTGTTTAGTTTAAAATATATATACCATTTGCATAGTAAAAACCATTGCTTTATGTATTTTATGATTACCTTGAATAAGATACAAGTCTCTACAAGTTTTCAAAAAAATTAAATTTTACCCAAGTACATGATTAAAAAGATATCTATTGTCTACCCAGGGGTCAGAAATGATAATAGTTTGTGCACCACTGCTTTAGAAAAACCACCAATTCCTATGCATAAAGTTTTAGAATTAAAAAGTTTTTTCTATGATCATAATTAAAATGAGTCATCTAACTTTCATTATATTTGTGTTTCGTTAGCCATGTCTCAGCATTGGTTGGTTGCGTGGATTTTAATGGCACAAGCCAATATTGGCCAAGCTGCACCAAACATATTTTGTTTTACGAAACTATATAATTTTTAGCAGGACTTATTCAAAAAGAAATAAGTCAAATTAAGTATGTAAAACCAATGTCTTTCAAAAATGAAAACAAATTTGGATGTGGTTCGTCTGGCAGTAAATCCTTTAATGTTAAATTAGTAGTACCGTCTAGGCATTGATTGGAGAAGATATATTCTATTTAACTTACTTGCTAAAGAATCTCTTTCCAATTTTCTTTTCAGAAAATAACATATAATAGCATGTTGATGGTAAAAATGAAATCATCATGATCACGTGTACAGAAGTATGGTATATCGCAGTTACGGTTAAATAAATTCGTATTCTAGGCGATTTAACATAAGTAAATACTACCACATTTGGCGTTTTATGTCAACTCCAACTAAACTGTGTTGCCAAGTAAGAAAATGGTGATGTTGTGCCAAATCTGGTACTTTCTGTGCCAAACATATTATGACATCATTTTAGACCAATCATAGTGAGGTGCCGGTTGTCCCGTTAGTCAGTCGTGGATTTTATGCACGATTTCATTTAGAAAGAGATGAAATGTTACCAAATGTTAAAATACTGCTCTAAAATAAATTCTGATATTTAACAAATTCTATACCTGCATTGGTGAGAAGACAATAGCTAATTAGTAGTATTAGAATAGTTTTTATAACGTTAATCAATCTAATTTTTTTTTTAACAAATTGAAATATAAAATTTATCTCATATGCACTTTACAGTGGCAGATATAAGCAGCCGAACCGAAACCCAAAACAAAAGGCAACCTATTGTTATTGTTTTCTAAAAATGAACAATTTATGTGGAGCATTAAATTTCACGAATCGGAGCACACCTGAAAATTAAGCTAAAGGTTATCATTTCTTAGGTACGTAAAAATCATCATTATAATTTGATAACATAATACCAACTCTAAAGAACGGTTGTTTTATTTATCCATTTGTTAACTTTATGAATCATATATATTTCCAATGCAATCGTGAAGAAAAATCGCTTTTTGTAAATGCTTTAGTATGACTGTCAAAGCAAAGCTTTATTTTGAATGGCTGTTTTTCTGTGGTTTTTCCATTTTCAGGACTGCAACTTAGAAGAATATACGCCGAGGGAAGAAGACCTCTGATTACAACTAACTACCACAGCGTCTCCATCCAACAGAAGAGTACGGAACGACTCCCTGTCACGTGACACGCGGACTCGTATTCTCATATACGAAGTGTTTACTGTGCTTTGTACTTCAAAATGGTACATTACTGTTGTGCCTATAATTGCAAGGTACTTTTTCAAAAAGGAGGACCTGTTACATTTCACAGGTAAGAACTTAATCCAATTTTTTATGAATTATTACTTTGTTTTTATCGGTTTTTGGGAACTTATGTTGTATAGCACATTTGCCGATTTTTTTTTTCATTTAGCGATCTGAAAAATTGCCAATTAAAATAATATAATTAAATTATTATAAATTATATAATAAAATAAAATTATACTTAAAAAAAAATCATTGTTAGATACTACAACATTTATCAGGAGCAAAAATAAAAATGCTAAATCAAATTGCATCAAAGAAAGAAGTCATATACTACATCTGTTCCTAATTTTGTATGAAGCTTTACAAATAATCAGCTTAAATTTTTTTTATCAATTCTCAAATTATGCTTATTGAAACAAGAAATTTATTTAGTATTTTGTTAAGAAAAACAGCAGCTTTTACTTAATTTTACTCATTTGTTTTTGTTAAGTGTTTGCTTACAAAATAAAGAATATGTGTGTTTTATAACTAGCTGTGTGTCGCTGCATTGCAGAGACTTGTCATTGGTGTATTGGTTCCAGTTTTTACCACTTTGGAAACAGGCTCGATTCAACAGGGAGAAATGCAGTTTGGACCTCACCCATTCCACCCTTCTAGCCTTGACATAAGGTCTCAAACCAGTTGCTAGAGAAGAAAAAATCCTAGTACTTTTGTTTGAGATCTATTTCTACTAAGGGCTATTGATCTCGCAGACACAGCCAAACAGCTCTTATGTACAATGATGGAAAAAAAAAAAATTACAAATAATTCAAATTGTAACATTCTGCTGTAAATTACAAAAATAGAAGACAAGAATCTACTTATGTTTAAAATTTCAGAGTTCTACTCTATGCATGTTGGGATTTACTTCTATCGAGCCACAGGGATTGTTTTATTAGTACAGATACAATACACAAGTAATATTTGTTGTCTCATTAAATCTTTTTTTTTTCTGCTTTACAACATTGCAAATTGTGCTAATCGCATAAGCTCTAAAGTGGAGCCACTTGATGTTATCTATAAGTTAGTGGTAAGGGTTTTAATATAATAAAGCTTTTTCCAGTAACAAGTTATTTAAAAAATATTACATACATCACTTGTTCCACTCTTACTTGATTTGCTTAAATATCTGTTGATCAGCAACGAATCTGTTTAGAGAGCTATAACTAAGTTTTATGCATATAGTTTTCATGCTAGAAAACTTCATAATTTAGCTGTTACATGTTCATTGACAGGTGAGCGAAACAGGCTTGGATTGCTTAGCAATTTCATAGGAGATGTGTAGCAGTGGCGGATCTAGGATTTTCCTGGGGGAGGGAGCACTACACTAGCCTTAGCCAGGACGAAATTGAATACTTAAAAAAAGTTTTTTTAAAAAATGTAGTGTTCAAGAAATATACTTCAAGATAATCCATATTCATTGACAGACCCCCACCCTCTTTTGTCACATTACTGACTTTATATCTTAGAAAAGGTGGTTGACACTGTCCTTTTATTTTTTCATTAACTATTTTATTTTAAAAATAAATGTACTGTGCATTTTAAACATTTTAGCCAGCTACATCCCCGGAGGTATCGATTATACTGAAGAAATTCCTATGACAGTGGGAACTTGCTACTTTTATTTGTTATTAACTAGCTAAGTATAAATCCTATACTATACTTATATCAAACTGAGAAATCAGTAATTGTACATTAAAATTTAACACATTCATAGCATATTTATGAAATGAGCTTAATAAGTAAAAATACATTATTTTACTGGATAATCCATTGCTACTTGAGTAATCTAAAGTATGCATGAAAAAAATTGTTTTTCAAAGAGAATGTTTTATTAATAATTATAAGTAATATTTTCAATAGGGCAATAGAAACAAATACAATTTAAATTTTGAACAGTTTTTACAAATCAAATTCCAGTCTTTTGATTTTGTAAATCCATCTATAACGTGATCAACGTTAACATTAATATCAGTATGCACATGAATGAGAGCAAGACCTGTTAATCTTTCTTTGGTCATCCTTGACCTTGTCTATGTTTTTTTAGTCTACGTAGTGCAGAAAAACTGTGTTCAGCTGTAGCAATTGAAATTAGTAACGTTGAAAATTTCTTCGATAGACTGTTCATTATAGGGTTTAGTTCCGATTGTTTTAAAGCCTCCATGCTCTTTTTTAGATTGTTATAATTTAGATTTTTTTTAAGTGACAACATTTCATTTAAAAGTTTTAGTTGCAAGGTAACTTCTTCAATTCCAAGCAGCGCGGAAAATTTTCACAAACTGGAGCGCGCACCCCTTGGCTGGATCTGTCATTGATGTGTAGCATATTTTGTGGACTGGCGTGTAACTTGGTGTTTTGTTTGTATTAACTGGTTGATAATTACATTATGTGCTCAAAATAGTACCATTAACAAAAACAAATGTAATATGCAGTGCTAAAATAGTTTCACTTTATAGCTGAAACTAAAAAAAAAATTTATTTGTAGAAATTTACAGTCTCAAATGGAAATTGAACCATTTATTTTTCTGAATAGTTTTTTTTATTGTTATTTGGTTTCCTGTTGTACTTTCTTGTGTGAGATGCCGTGCTTCTGTAACCTCTCCTCCTCTTATCCCAAAATGACACAGCTTTATGAACCCTCTTCCCCTTACCAATCGTGACATCATTTGTAGACAGTTTCTTGACCATTTATCTTCTAACAGTACTTGTTAGTAATTATTTTAGATATAAATTTATTGCATTGAATTTTTTGTTTCAGTTTTCCAAAAGATCCTGAAAGACGAAGATTATGGGAAGTTAAGATTAAAAGAGCCGACTTTAAAGCCACTGATCATTCTAAAATTTGTTCTAAACATTTTACACCCGACTCTTTTGACACAACTAGGTTTGGAGGAACGTGGCTGAAACCTAATGCAATTCCGTCCATATTTGACTTCACTAAACATTCTGAAGAGGAAACAACTAAGATTCCTCAACTTAGAAAGTCTCCTCCGAAGCGAGGAATATCTCCTGATAAAATTTTGCATCAAGGTAAACAGATCTAAAAAGTTTATGTACATACTTTATCATCTTTTCGTTGACTAAACGACCCAAACTTATAAATTTAACTTAAAATTCATAACCCAACACTTATCATGGTAAATCTTTGAAAAATAGTTTATTCCTTTTACTTTAATAAAACTATCAAAGTTAATTGACATATCTGTAGTGAGCTTAACATGTTCGCTGCCAAAGCTGATATGGCGAATTTATTCACACACACCAAGATCTTATATACATTTTTATGCTTTGAAATTATATTATGTTGTTTTATTTTTTAAATATAAATATAACATTTTATTTTAGAAATAAATAAATTCACACGAGATTGCTGGTAGTTAACAAATTAAATAATATTTTTGTTGTTTGTGCCAACTACGAGATAACTTACAACTTGATAAACAATACTATTCTGCTCTTGAACATAAAAAAAATCTTCCATGCGCAATATGCATGTTTTCTAGTAGTCTTACTCAAGATCTCTGAAAAATCTGAGCAGTCTGTTAATAACAAAAATCAAGTGAATAAATCAAAAAAAAAAAAAAAAAAATAGTGAAAAATTAATACTTGGTAGAGGTATTTTGAGAAAATTATCCATTTCAGTTTTCCAAGAGTATTGAGTCCATTCCTGTACGACAAACACCTAAACATTGGATTAAAAGGCAAAACTCGTTCTCGTGATTTAAGTAAGGTGATCAGTAAAGAGTAAACTCATTTTATGAAAACAGTATTCTCATAGTTATCAACAAATGTACTAAGTTTGATTCATTGTAATAAAACATAAAACTGATTTTTGTATCTATTTTTAATTTGTAGGCTCATCCACCAAGCCAAACAGCGAGGAAAAACAACTACGCCTTGATAAGACTGATGTTTCAAGAATAGTGAAAAAAATGCAGCAGATTTCGCAAGCTGAAGTTTCAAATTCCAAGCAGACCATCCACAACTTAAAGAAAGAAAATAAGTATGTTGTTTTTTTTTTACTTCAAGGTTATGTATTTTGAAAATAATCATCTTTTTTTTTAAATGAAAAATATAAGTTTTTTAGGATATACGACATTAGAAGGAAATGCTTAATCCAATCCTACTCATTGTTTCTGAGAAGAACTTGTGTGAGATACATAGCATGGTATGTACAATGATGTGGTGGACATGGCGAAACTTTATAACAATTAAAAGCGCTTCAACTAAAATAAAACGCAGTCAAAAATGTCTGGAATTATTTTAAAACTAAATTATTAATTGGTTCATTCCATATTCACTGAATCCAGATTTGTTATTTAAGAAAGATAATTTACCATATTGCTGAGTGGCTGATTGAATGATGCAAAGAAATTATTTTTTATTTTGTTTAGTGAAGTATAATTTAAGAAATATTTCTTTTCTATAAAAAAAAAAAAAAAAAAAAAAAAGCAGAATGCTAAACTTAACCTCAAATATATGACCCAAGTACAACACACACTGTGATTATATAAACAAATTTTACAAACACTAACATATTATGCCCACCCAGTTAATGGAATAATTGTAAAAAAAAAAAAACATTTTATGTTTTATCAGTTAAGGCTAAACTAAATAAGTAATTTTCCTTTAGCTAGTTGGGAAAAGCCAGGATTGCTTTGCTTGTACATGTAACTAGTCGAACCAAAAAGAAGAATTTTTTTACAACACCATCTTTGAGAGCATTTATTTTACAATACAATATCAACATTAAAGCAACTTTTAGTAAAAAAGGCTGCTTGTATACCTAACAGCTATTACCATGTAATGCATTCTTACTATAACTAGAGTGGCAATTTGAAAATCCAGCACTGTCACTATTTGGGCAGCATTTTATGTTAATGAAGTTGTTTTCTCTTGTATTTGTCCTTTTTAATAAGCCTTGTTGTGCAATTATATGTATAGTTGTATACTTCTGATTTACTTATGAAAAAAGTTTGATGAATAACAAAATAACTTATTGTCAATTTAAATTAGAATACCTCTAGAAGAACTGAATTGGTAATTTTTAGAATAGGGAATTTATAGCATATTTAAATGATATAGCAATATTAACACACGTTTTTTTAATTTCAAGTGAAAGCATTTAAAAGTACAAATAAAACAAAACCATTTGAATACAATTTGTAAATAAAAGTTGTTTTCCTTTAAAACCACATTAAGGTTTTGGCTTAGTCGAACCCCCAATGAGAGACTAGTTAGGATCTCATGTTCCATCCAATCAATATATAAAAAACTTTATACATCTGTTGTTTGTATTTCTTGCATTGAAGCTGCTTTAGCTCTGAATGTAGTTTTATGCAACCCTTCTAGTTTAATATTTTGTGCTTTTAATATTGTTAACTTAATTTTTTTATGATATACATTACAAAAATTCTTGACTTCACTTTTCCATTTTTTTTAACTTATTTACAGTAATACTAAATGTGACAAATAAAAACATGGGAAAATATAAAATCTTAGCTTGAAGTCCTTGTTTTGTATAAGTGTGTGTTGCCAAATGATTAAAAAGTATGGATTTGATCAACTTATATTTGTTAATAAAATTCACCATTTTCTGATTTCGTTTTTTTATATATATATTTATATTTATTCAAATATTGTATTGTTTTTGGTGTCCACAAAAAGTCCTTGTCTTTAAAAACCATAAATCAGAGTTATTTGGACCCTAGAAGGAGCTTACTTGGCCCCAGAAATCATTCCTGATACAGATTTATTGAAATGCCCGATATAGTTTTTAGTACCTCTCAGGTAACTCACGAACTATGTTGAACATTTCAATAAACCAACATCAAAGAAGACATTCACTTTATCATTCTCTGTTCAGGTTGGTCCTAGTAACTTTGATTTATGTTACTCAAAAACTATTTGTCGATCTTGTTTCAAACAATTTTAACAAAACATGGAAATCAGAAATTTGACAGAAAAATGTTACATCCAAGCTAAAATCTTTAAAAATTTAGACTTTTTTCATAAAAATATGTACCTTCAGTAGGAGCAGGAACTTTCTATACTTAGATAATTTAATTTTCTCGATAAAAGCAGAAATGTTTTATAAAAAAATTCTGGATATCTGTTTGAAAAATCATGCTCTCTTGCACTTTTATCTCTATATACTTTTGAGTTGCAATTAATTTATGTATGATTATAATAAAATGGTTTGTGTTATTGATTTTCTACTTAAACGCCAGTGTATTTATAGAATTGTGTTCTTAGAAAGTCAAATATGCATGAAATAACATTGCAATTTTTTTTAAATTTTATGTCGACAAATTTAAATTTTTATATAGTTAATTTCATTATTAAATTCTTGTTTCTATTATACGTGCAGGATACCCAAACATTCAGGTCTACGTTCGTGTTGGTCAAGGGCAATAAGCGACAAGTTGAGCAAGGCCAACTCAACAGTTCTGTCCTCCCAGCATTTTCCTGAACAAAATTCTGAAGAATCCCAATCCAGTGGGAGATTAAGTTCAAATGTGGTACCGTCTATCTTTGATTTTTCTAATAATTCTCATAATGTGGTAAAACAGATTTGCTGTGTGCCTTCGTGTGAAAGTGCCAGTGAGAAACAGGAACCCTTCGTCACTTTTCACGAGTTTCCATCCCATCCAGATCTGTCGGCAAAATGGATCCAGCAGATAAATTTTGGCATCTCGGATTACCGGAAACCGATGTGGGTTCCTCGAGGCAAAGCTGTGATATGTAGCAAGCACTTCGTACAAACTGCTTTCAAAGACGATTCAGACACCTTAAAGCCTCGTGCTATTCCTACGATTTTTGGCCACAAATACATTGGTCTCAGTGAACAGGCAAACAAAGTACAGACTCCAGCCACCAAGACAAGTGATCCTCCTTTAATATTTAAATTAGTTAGGCAATCTGCTAAAAAAGAGAAGTCTGCATCTTTGAATATCATAAATCAAAATGGATCTTCAAAAATATATAAAGAAAATTTGTTACGGAGTGATGATGTCTCAGGAAATTTTGTTGATATGCAAGCTGGTAAGGATACCTCTGCAGATCTTCAAGAAACTGATGATAATGGAAATTTTGAAATGGATGTGCCTTCCTCTTTAACTTCATCCAAGAATAAAAAATATAACACACCTAAGAAACTGAAAAGAATTCGAAACTTCCCTAACAAACCTTGTGCATTATTTAAACAAAACAAATCCCAAAAAATGGATGAGACTAAATATTTGCATGAACTTGAGCAAAAATTTAAAGTGATCGAGACCTTCAAGCTCAAAGTCGCTTCTTTAACAAAAAAAATCGAAGAGTTAGATAGCAAATATAGAGCTCAAGAAAGACATATGTCATCTTCTCTCATAAAAAAAGTGGCAAAAATACGCAAGAATGCTGATAGAGGCGATTCCCGTGCTACATATATTTTGGAACAAATTGATGGTTATACTGAGAAATATATGCAATGGTCAGATTCTACTCTGTCTCAATGTGCTGTGTGGGTCAAGAAAGCTTCATATGCTTATGAATACTTTAAAAAAGCAGAATTTTTCAAGCTTCCTTGTTTAAGCACTGTTAAACGGTTTATTAAAAACCATCCAGAGTTGAAGTTTCAAAATAAAAAAATTGCATCACTTTCAAACAATGACAGTTCTTCAGATTTCGACTTTGGTAGTGACAGTGAAGAGGACGATTGGGAAAGCATCAGTAATAAAGAAAACTATGCTGTTTCCACTACCTGCAAAACCATCGTGACTGAGTCGAGCGTCTCGAAGAGTCCTATTCAGTGTCAAGAAGTGAAACAAAATGATACGACTAATTTAGAAAATCTCTCAAACTTCAATGATGAGACATTTAGTAATGTTCAAGAACCCACAAAAGAGGACAATTCTGAAAAAATTGGCAATTCTCCGGAAATTTCCATTTTACCAGTGAACATAGATGGTTCCAGCTCAGAAGTCGAGATCGTTTTATCAAATGGTGAAGTTTTACATTGCTATACTTCAAACATTTGTAATGGTTCAGATGGTAGTCAATATTACTTTATACCCAATGCAGCTCAAAATTCAGATGAAAATCATGTTGAAGTCAATGATGAAATTTTATCTGTTATCCAACAAAATTTTAAAAATTCCCAGCAAGATGTTATAGTTATTACTAATTCCTCTGAACAATCTGAGTGTACTGAAATTGAAGTTGCTATTCCTTCTTCGAAATAGCAGTTCTTAATTTTGTTTCCTTTGACTTCTAACCTGTAGTGTTTTTTGCTCCATAGAAATATTTATTCTCTATTTCAAATGGTGTCAGTAGTATGGAAATGATGGCCCTCATATGCGTGAAAAAATGTGATGGCTTTGATATGCACAACTGCGTGTATCCAACAAGATATGAACCTTGACAGCACCGATACTCAGTGGTTATATGGAAGTATGCAGTCGTGAGTTCACGACTGCATTGCGCGTAGCAGTTCACGACTGCGTGTATCCAACAAGATATGAACCTTGACAGCACCGATACTCAGTGGTTATATGGAAGTAGGCAGTCGTGAGTTCATGACTGCATTGCGCGTAGCAGTTTGCAACTGCATAGCTATTTTTTTCCACAAGCACCCAGGAGGTAAAATAGCAAGCTTGCGGGGTTTTTTTTTACGTGGTGTCCCCAATAGGCCTAATCCACGTTGTGTACATAGCTATTTTTTCCACAAGCACCCAGGAGGTAAAATAGCAAGCTTGGTTTTTTTTTTTTTTTTTTGTACTTGGAAAACATTTACAGCTGTGTACAAACCTACATATTTACAACTTACGATTGTCCATTGCACAGGTATCAACTAGGTAAACAACAACCGCTTCCCCTTTTTGTAATGTGGCATCGCACCTGGAAGTAAAATTGGAATATCAAATTAGTCTCAAATGAAAGATATACAAGTAAAATTGGCAATGCTCCATTGGTAAGCAAAAGCGATTGATAAAAAATATTTGACAACTAGTGTTCGAGACTCCAATTCTACTTACATTTAAAAAACGAATTATTCTCTTCTGACACACAGCTTTTCCTAGACTGTAAAACTTAAGAGAAAAATTAAGACAACAAGAGACATATGATTACAATTTTCAAGAAACATTTTATTACAGATAAAGAATATAACTACACCAAAAGTAAAACATAATATGATAGTTACAATTTCAATAAACATTGATTACATATAACAAATATAAACCTATACCATTAAAGAAAAGTAAAACATAATATGATTACATTGAATAAACAACCATCGATCACGTTTGAGAGAAAAGACGATTAATGTTGCTATCCGGAAGAGTGGAAAATCAAGTCAAGTACAGGTAGAACTCGTATCAATCAGGAGTAGGTCAAGTTCAGAAGGAAAATCGACTTACTTGAAGCGGTGAACGAGATTGCAGTTGAATTTCTTTCACTTTCACGGACAGCTGAAGAATGGTCTTGTCGGTTTTATGATCGCTTGCTGTTTAGCCGTTGTAGATATAAGACCGACACCAAGATAGAAAAAACTAACTCTCCTCTCCCGCGACTTCTGATTCGAAATTTTTTGTTAAATAATGACCATGTGGGAGAGATAAATAACCATCTGTTAAAAATCTCTTGTCATAAAAATTACTTAGACTGATTTTATTTTGTTTCACTGTTTTTATTTGATGTGATTTTGAAAGAATAGTTGACTGACAGTGTCTTAAAATTACATTCTTGTCTAATACATGCTTATAGTTTTCAAATGTTATATTTTGAATGGTTGATTTTTTAACACCTTTAGCGGTTCGCTTCAATTTATTACCGTATTTAAACGCGTACATCTTGCATTTTAATCTTGTAAATTGTTCGAGAGGAATTATAGTTTCACACTTCAGCATTCCTAAAACACCTTCATTAACTTTTGAATGTAAGTAATGATCTTCGGGAAAATTACTAAGATCCATAATATTATGGAATTTTAATTTCAGATCGGTGTATGCATCATTTGTTTTTATAAACATATAAAGGCTATCTGTATCTATATATAACAATTCACAATTAGACTTGTATTGTTTTTTAAAAAAGTTATAATATAGCTTATACATGTGTAGTTTTGAATATTCCAGGATACAAAATCCAGTGTAAATCGGTTTATTTAACAAAATATTCCTTTTTTTCATTCGAAATAAAATGAAGTTTTCGTTTATACTCTGGAAATATTCCACTAACGGGCTGGCTAGTTTCTTTTTGCATTGTGTTATATTTAAAGCACCTTCAATGTTTTGGTATCGTCTTAAATTTTGACCAGTTTTGCCAAATGTACTGTTGTTTACTTGCTTAAAGAAGTTTTTCTCAAATGCATTATTTGCTAAGCGACGTCTTTCATTGTTTCCATTAATAAATGATCCCATCCAGTTTCTTTGTGTAAAACATAAAATTTTGTGAATTTGTTTTATTTGTAATCCGTTTTTTATATAAAATTGAAGATTCAAATAATGCGTAACATAATTTGTTTTATCGTAAAAATTAGGTGTCAATTTTTTGTTGCATTTTGGATACTTCATTTTATTAGCATTTAATAGTTCCTTTTGATAGGGAGAAAGCATATCATATTTTATGTCTAGAAAATCAGGGGCTAGAGGAAAATCTGAATGCAAATCATGTAAGTATTCAGGATACGTAAGATCACATTCAATTATGTACCCCCATTTTGAATCCCTACTTATTTCAAATACATTAAATTTTGAGATTTCTTCTGGATTTAACCATTTAAAATCGCCTGTTGGTACCTTAAACCCCATACAGTACCCATATAGGTTTGAAGCATCTAAACCCAAAATGTAACTACGTGGAGCATTTACATCAAAATTTGGAATGTACGGGTTGTTAGCGCGTACGTATCTATTACCTAAATAACAAATACCTCCTCGTATAGACTGTTCAAACCATTGGTACATGTCGCAGTTTGTAAGGAGTTCCAATTCCACTCGAGTGTATTTTAGACATGCGTTCCATGATAAGTCAGCTAAGGTAATGAAATGCACAGGATCTAATTCATAAATTTCCATACAAAGCATGCGAAAAGCGGTAAAGCATTCGGCTAAAAGAACTGTATCCAATTCCTGGTAGATTTTTAAATAATCTTTAAATGTTTGACAGTTAAATGCCTTATACACAAGATTCGCATAGTCATAATCTTCATCGGATATATGCGTTTGTTTTAATTGATAAAAAAAATGGATTTTATCGGGTAAACGTGTTTCATTTAGAACGTTTATGTTTGAAAAATAACTATAGGGAAAAACACCTTTTCTTTTTAAAAGAAATCTATTTTTTTCATTTTTATAAAAACTGTTAAATATCGGAAAACTATGATTTGCGTTTTTTAAATTTTCTACCAATGTACTTAATGATTCGTTTAAAAATAATAGACTGTCCATGAATTTCATTTCATCTAATTTAAAAGATGCAAAACGTTCTGAATTTATGGGACAAGGCAAAGATACCCGTTCAGTTAAGAAATAAAAGATGTCTCCTCAATATAAAATGTAATGATAATCTTTGTTTTCTTTATTCCATTTTGGCAAAGTTATATCCAGTATCTCGGAATTCTAATTTATCATCGCAATATAAAAAACACTTAAAAGAATTACAATATCATTTTTTGAAATTTCCTGTAACGTTAAGCGACATCAAAAAATTTGAAACAAAAAACAATTTATGTCTTAATATTTATGCTTATGACAAGGAGCTATATCCGTTAAAAATTAGTAAATCCACAGGTAAGCAAATTAATTTATTGTTGCATAACAAACATTACTTTCTGATCACAAATTTCAACAGATTATTAAATTCTAAAAAGGGTATTCATAAGTTTTGCAAAAACTGTCTACAAGGATTTCAGAGACAAAGCACGTTACGATCACACGAAGATATTTGTTTTAAAAATTCCCCACAACGAGTTTCTATGCCATCATGCGGGTAAACAATTCTAAAATTTACAAATCTCTCAAAGACGCTATACCATCCATTTGTTATATATGCCGACTTTGAATGTTTAACTACAAAAGTTAGCAGTGTCTCGCCATGCTCTTCAAAAAGTTTTACATATGATTTGGAAAAACATGATCCTATTAGCTATGCAATTCTTGTTTTAAACTACAAAAATGAAATAATACAGAAACATTTTTACTGTGGGGAAAATCTAATTGACTATTTTCTTACAAGTTTAAAAGATATTTCTCTTCAGTTATTAAATGAAATGAGAAAAATAACTCCTATGATTGGAGGAAATCGAAGAAAAAGAAAAAAAATGCCATTTGTGTTTAAAATTTTTTTCACCCAATGAAAAAAAAGTGATTAATCATTGCCACCGCACGGGGGAAATTCTAGGATTAGCTTGCAAAAGTTGCAATTTAAATTATCGCGTTTCGTATTTTATTCCAGTAATAATTTATAATCTGAAAAATTACGATGGTCATTTAATTTTAAAACAACTTTCCAGTACATATGCTAAAAGAATTTCTATCATTCCCATAAATTCAGAACGTTTTACATCTTTTAAATTAGATGAAATGAAATTCATGGACAGTCTATTATTTTTAAACGAATCATTAAGTACATTGGTAGAAAATTTAAAAAACGCAAATCATAGTTTTCTGATATTTAACAGTTTTTATAAAAATGAAAAAAATAGATTTCTTTTAAAAAGAAAAGGTGTTTTTCCCTATAGTTATTTTTCAAACATAAACGTTCTAAATGAAACACGTTTACCCGATAAAATCCATTTTTTTTATCAATTAAAACAAACGCATATATCCAATGAAGATTATGACTATGCGAATCTTGTGTATAAGGCATTTAACTGTCAAACATTTAAAGATTATTTAAAAATCTACCAGGAATTGGATACAGTTCTTTTAGCCGAATGCTTTACCGCTTTTCGCATGCTTTGTATGGAAATTTATGAATTAGATCCTGTGCATTTCATTACCTTAGCTGACTTATCATGGAACGCATGTCTAAAATACACTCGAGTGGAATTGGAACTCCTTACAAACTGCGACATGTACCAATGGTTCGAACAGTCTATACGAGGAGGTATTTGTTATTTAGGTAATAGATACGTACGCGCTAACAACCCGTACATTCCAAATTTTGATGTAAATGCTCCACGTAGTTACATTTTGGGTTTAGATGCTTCAAACCTATATGGGTACTGTATGGGGTTTAAGGTACCAACAGGCGATTTTAAATGGTTAAATCCAGAAGAAATCTCAAAATTTAATGTATTTGAAATAAGTAGGGATTCAAAATGGGGGTACATAATTGAATGTGATCTTACGTATCCTGAATACTTACATGATTTGCATTCAGATTTTCCTCTAGCCCCTGATTTTCTAGACATAAAATATGATATGCTTTCTCCCTATCAAAAGGAACTATTAAATGCTAATAAAATGAAGTATCCAAAATGCAACAAAAAATTGACACCTAATTTTTACGATAAAACAAATTATGTTACGCATTATTTGAATCTTCAATTTTATATAAAAAACGGATTACAAATAAAGCAAATTCACAAAATTTTATGTTTTACACAAAGAAACTGGATGGGATCATTTATTAATGGAAACAATGAAAGACGTCGCTTAGCAAATAATGCATTTGAGAAAAACTTCTTTAAGCAAGTAAACAACAGTACATTTGGCAAAACTTGTCAAAATTTAAGACGATACCAAAACATTGAAGGTGCTTTAAATATAACACAATGCAAAAAGAAACTAGCCAGCCCGTTAGTGGAATATTTCCAGAGTATAAACGAAAACTTCACTTTATTTCGAATGAAAAAAAGGAATATTTTGTTAAATAAACCGATTTACACTGGATTTTGTATCCTGGAATATTCAAAACTACACATGTATAAGCTATATTATAACTTTTTTAAAAAACAATACAAGTCTAATTGTGAATTGTTATATATAGATACAGATAGCCTTTATATGTTTATAAAAACAAATGATGCATACACCGATCTGAAATTAAAATTCCATAATATTATGGATCTTAGTAATTTTCCCGAAGATCATTACTTACATTCAAAAGTTAATGAAGGTGTTTTAGGAATGCTGAAGTGTGAAACTATAATTCCTCTCGAACAATTTGCAAGATTAAAATGCAAGATGTACGCGTTTAAATACGGTAATAAATTGAAGCGAACCGCTAAAGGTGTTAAAAAATCAACCATTCAAAATATAACATTTGAAAACTATAAGCATGTATTAGACAAGAATGTAATTTTAAGACACTGTCAGTCAACTATTCTTTCAAAATCACATCAAATAAAAACAGTGAAACAAAATAAAATCAGTCTAAGTAATTTTTATGACAAGAGATTTTTAACAGATGGTTATTTATCTCTCCCACATGGTCATTATTTAACAAAAAATTTCGAATCAGAAGTCGCGGGAGAGGAGAGTTAGTTTTTTCAATCTTGGTGTCGGTCTTATATCTACAACGGCTAAACAGCAAGCGATCATAAAACCGACAAGACCATTCTTCAGCTGTCCGTGAAAGTGAAAGAAATTCAACTGCAATCTCGTTCACCGCTTCAAGTAAGTCGATTTTCCTTCTGAACTTGACCTACTCCTGATTGATACGAGTTCTACCTGTACTTGACTTGATTTTCCACTCTTCCGGATAGCAACATTAATCGTCTTTTCTCTCAAACGTGATCGATGGTTGTTTATTCAATGTAATCATATTATGTTTTACTTTTCTTTAATGGTATAGGTTTATATTTGTTATATGTAATCAATGTTTATTGAAATTGTAACCATCATATTATGTTTTACTTTTGGTGTAGTTATATTCTTTATCTGTAATAAAATGTTTCTTGAAAATTGTAATCATATGTCTCTTGTTGTCTTAATTTTTCTCTTAAGTTTTACAGTCTAGGAAAAGCTGTGTGTCAGAAGAGAATAATTCGTTTTTTAAATGTAAGTAGAATTGGAGTCTCAAACACTAGTTGTCAAATATTTTTTATCAATCGCTTTTGCTTACCAATGGAGCATTGCCAATTTTACTTGTATATCTTTCATTTGAGACTAATTTGATATTCCAATTTTACTTCCAGGTGCGATGCCACATTACAAAAAGGGGAAGCGGTTGTTGTTTACCTAGTTGATACCTGTGCAATGGACAATCGTAAGTTGTAAATATGTAGGTTTGTACACAGCTGTAAATGTTTTCCAAGTACAAAAAAAAAAAAAAAAAAAAAAACCAAGCTTGCTATTTTACCTCCTGGGTGCTTGTGGAAAAAAATAGCTATGCAGTTGCAAACTGCTACGCGCAATGCAGTCGTGAACTCACGACTGCCTACTTCCATATAACCACTAAGTATCGGTGCTGTCAAGGTTCATATCTTGTTGGATACACGCAGTCGTGAACTGCTACGCGCAATGCAGTCGTGAACTCACGACTGCCTACTTCCATATAACCACTGAGTATCGGTGCTGTCAAGGTTCATATCTTGTTGGATACACGCAGTCGTGAACTGCTACGCGCAATGCAGTCGTGAACTCACGACTGCATACTTCCATATAACCACTGAGTATCGGTGCTGTCAAGGTTCATATCTTGTTGGATACACGCAGTTGTGCATATCAAAGCCATCACATTTTTTCACGCATATGAGGGCCATCATTTCCATACTACTGGTGTCCTAAAAATATTTATAAATTTAAACTAAACATTAAAAAGTAACCTCCTACTTAAGTGATTTTTAGAATACCAGTATTTATTTTAAGGCTGTGCTAATTTTTTCATTGCATATATCATAGTAAAAATTAAAATATATTGTATAATTATAATAAAATACTGTTAATTCAATACATATTATTAAGAAAGGAGTATATTTGGCAGACTTTAAAAAAGTGATAAATAAAGGAGAGTAGAAAGTCTTGTACAGATTACAAGAACAAAAAATTATTATGCGAAACTATATTGATTGATATTTATTTCCTTGGAAATAGGGCACACTCTTTAATTTTTTATGAACATCAATTTCTGTAGCCAAATTCAAGGTGCTCCCTCCTCCTTTGCAGCTCAAAGAATGCTAAGTCAAACTTGTGCTTGCTACATATTTTTTTAACATTTGCTATGTAACTCTTGACACAGCAACTGTTATAATGTTCTTCATAGTTTGAATATCATGATTTTCTGTGTAACTGTGACCTCAAAATTGTAAGCCAGGATAGCATGAAATTCTTTGCCAAGTGTTACAGAGCAAATGTAGCTAGAACTGTATTAATACCTTTGTGTTGTACTCTTAGATTCAAAGAAAACACACATTGAGTTAGATTAAAGTGGTGCTTAAATTAAGTACTGCAGGTACCACATTCAAAAAAACATATCAGTGGCATAACTTTTTGTTCTCCCTATACTTTCTTCCATGGTATTCTTTTCATCTCAAAGTTATGGTAAAATGTCTATTTTATTAACAACTTTTGAATATAGTTCTATGATTATAAAATTTCCATTGAAATATTTAACAAATTTTAGATGTGTAAAAGCTGTATTTACTTGGCATGTTTTTCCATTAATAGGTTATGATTTGCACAGCATATTTATGCACTATTTGATTTGACTGTTGTCAATTAGTCTCAATTCGACAGTATTTACTGAAATTCAAATGAAAGTACATTTATAACATAGGTTGTTGTATGCTTCATTTTTGAGATTTGGAAAAATATCATTAACAGTTGTAAAGCTTCTTGGTAGAGTATTATGTTTGTGAAAAGTTTGGTTTTCAGCACACAAATTAGTATCAAATACTATTTTGTTGACGAGAGAAGTATTGTAAAAGCTATGCAATTTTCTAACTTACATAAATAATAATTATAGAATTATTACCGATTCATCATTAGTACTTGATTATATTTATATATATTTAAAATATTGGGAAATACATAGTCCCTTGTCAAAATCTTAAAATTTCATTAAAAGCAGTTACCTTAAAACTGTTTTTTTGTCGATAATTATCCATCATATCGACAAATATATAAATATACATGCATTAAATCATGTTTAATGTTTCTGAATGTGAATAAACTATGTTACTCTGTACAAAGATGTTAAAGTACAATAAACTGATTGTATTTTAGTTAATGACTTGTTTTATTTACATTTAAAAACAGAGTGGCCACGGAACCTGGAAATCAGGGAAATGTCAGGGAGCTTTCTGACTGGAAAAAATCAGGGAAATGTCAGGGAACTTTTTAGAATTTCACGAAAATCAGGGACATTTTTTTATTATATCAAGCGTGTTTTGCTGTTCATCTGTATTTTGGCACCATTTACCCAGAGAATTGTGGTGGTAATCGTTAGAAGTTTAATATTACGGAATAATTAATATTTCTGATTAACACTGATATTTTTTTTTTTAAATTGGCATATTTTGCTAAAGCATACATGTTCTATTTAATCAGAATGTCTAGACATCTGGAAAAATTGAAAAAAAGTTTGCCAATGTGTCCTGTGTTACCAGGCAGAATTTAGTTTAGCCTATTCCAAGTTATAATCGTACCCTCCTCGCCCCGGTTCACACTCTTAACCACAAAATATTGGAATGAGGTCAAGTGGGCAAAATTTCCTTAAGATCAGAATAAAACTAGATTTGTATAAAAAACACATACTCTTCTTTGTATATAGATTTGCTGATTTTGATAAAAAAATTATTTTAGATATTTTTATTTAAAAATTCTGAAATAATCATGTAGGAATCATGGCAAATGTTTTGTCTGAATCATTTTTTTTTATAAGTACAGGAAAGAGATTCTTCCGCTTTTTGCCGATTTTCGATCTTATGTAATTTGGAGAAAATCCGCCTTTTTTGGTCTTTTTTTGCTGTTAAACCTATGCTTTCTTTTTTCCGCGAATTTTCATTTTTACCTCTGCTGCAAATTTTAACTTTTCTTTCCGAAAATTCCACCAAAGAAAAGATATCTTCGGTTTTCGAAAGAAAATTCTTGAAAAATATGCTTGAACCCGCGTCATAACTCTTTTACTGAAGAGGAAACCAGTCGATTTATCGTCATCGACGGAAAACGCATAAAATCATCGCTGGGAAAGCAAAAAAATCAGTTCCCAGAAAAAACCTGCGTCCTGATCTAGGTGTTTTACCCGGGCTCTACATGCTTTCCTTTTTCATTCTATTCGTATGTTCGTACGTGGTTTGCGCATCGAAATTGTAAAATTTTTAAATGAGGATTTCTTTTGACGATCGACTATTTCGATAAAGATTTATTTTTATTTTATGGCTACTATTAGAATTGGACGCTATTCTCGTGATTATGGCTGTAAAATTTTGAAATAAGAAATTGTAAAATTTTTAAATTACGATTTCTTTTGACGATCGACTATTTCGATAAAGATTTATTTTTATTTTATGACTACTATTAGAATTGGACGCTATTCTCGTGATTATGGCTGACACATCGCCGAGAATTACGCTTTTGAGCGGTGATCATTTCCTTCGGAAGTTACGCTGATATAATAGTCGCTGATGTTAGTACAAAGATTTACACGTGTCAGACATGGCACAGTTAAACTGTAGGGCGAATTACAGCTTTTTTTTTAACACGCTTCTATTAGCTTCGTATGTATCTATGTAACGGAATCTTTTAACTCGATTTTCGACCACTTTCAAAACGTTGGATTAATTTGAAATTTTGCACAGTTATCAAGGACCGATGACAATACAATAATTTAATAAGTTTGTCTCATTATCGCAAGGATTAGCTCGTGTTGCCCTTGCGCAGTTAAACTCCAACCAACCAACCTTCTCCGGAATCGAACCCTGGTGTCCCGTTACCCGTTACAACCCCAGTAGTCACAGAACCTACCATCGACAGTTGATATATAAGGCAGACATTTGAAAGATCTGCCTTGGGCAATACGGTATACTATCAGGAAAAAGTTATTCAGATTTATCATATAATAATGATGGATGTGCCACCGATTGGTTTTGATCTAATATTAAAGCGTTCCTTTCATCTGGTCGGAACTCTGGATTGCAAAGATTAGATCTAGAAATACCACAGTTTTTCATGTAAATGTGGGCACGATCTAAAGGGCCATAACCGAATTAATGAGCTATTCGCGGTTTCACCTTAATATGATATGTACTGAGACATGCATAATTAATCATTGAGACAAGCATATGACTAATGTCCGGATCAACTAATAGGGAGTTTCATTCACGTTTCATAATTGAATAATTAATAGTTTAAAAAACTAAAAAACACGCTTTAATAGAAATCGCGTTTTTTTAGTCGCATTTTCCTTACAAGGATGAGAGTTTTGAACACTTAAAAAAAAAAAAAAAAAAAATATAGTTTACAACAAAAATAATTAATAGTTTAAAAAACTAAAAAACACGCTTTAATAGAAAACCAAACTAAAAAGTAGAAAATAAATAATAGTTTAAAAAACTAAAAAACACGCTTTAATAGAAAAGTGAACTAAAAAGTAGAAAATAGTTTGAAATAAGAATAGAGTGATTAACAAGAAATATTTATTTTATCGTAAAAAAGCGTGGGGTGCTTTTTAAAATACACTGGTGTGCAAAACTTAAGCAACAATGTAAAAATTTAGCAAATAGCCATGAAATTGCAGAAAAGGAGGTCTGGAGATCAATACCATGAACACGTAAGTCAGTAGAAATGTCATGCGTATGCAAATATCAGGAACGAAACGTCAGTGGCGACGTGAGCGTACGCAAAACGCATGATGTCGGCGCTCGCAGCTCAACAGTAAAATAAAAGGAAGGACGGAGACGCAATTCAACATATTCGCTGCAAGTGCCAGTGAGTCAGTTCGTGAAATATGGCTAGAATAAATCACCTGGACGACTTCACACGTGGAAGAATGATCGGAAAGCAGGAGGAGGAGCGTACTGTCACCAGTGTAGCTGTAGAGTTCGGAATCAACAAAAGAGTTGTTTCGCGCTCTTGGAAAGCGTTCCAAACCACAGGTACAGCTGTTAGAAAGTTTGGTGGTAGCCGCTCGAGGACGACAACTGCAGGGGAGGACCGATATATCGTCCTGCAGGCGAAAAGAGGCCGACATCAGTCAGCAAGCGCCATTGCTCAGCAACTCTGTACAGCAACGGGGCGACAAGTGTCGCGGTTTACTATGGCCAGACACCTTCACAGGGGCCTATTCGCCCGCTGTCCTAAACGCTGCCTCCCGTTGAAAGTTGGTCATCGACGCCACCGTTTACATTGGTGCAGAGAGCCCAAAAACTGGAGAACTGATCAATGGAGTCGTGTCCTCTTTACGGATGAGAGTCGGTTCAGTATCGGAATTCTCAACGCGTTTTGATTTGGAGAGAGGTCGGAACCCGGTTTTATCCCAGTAACATCAAGGAAAGACACCGTAACGGTGGTCCTGGAGTTCTTGTCTGGGGAGGCATTATGCTAAACGGGCGAACTGAGCTCCACGTTTTCGACAGAGTGTCTGTAACCGGGGATCACTATTGTGAGGAGGTACTCCTTCCCCATGGGCGTCTGTTCCGAGGTGCCATTGGCCCAGACTTCATTTTTATGGATGACAATGAACGGCCACATCAGACTCTTGCTGTTGAGGGGCTACTGGAAAGTGAAGATATTACTCGAATGGATTGGCCAGCGTACTCCCCAGATTTAAATCCCATCGAACATGTGTGGGATGCTTTGGGGAGACGCATTACAGCACGCTTACATCCTCCAGAGAACACCCAACAACTCAAACAAATGCTGATTGAGGAATGGGCACTCCTACCGCAAGAAATGTTGCACCAGCTGGTTCTGAGTATGCGGAGACGGTGCGAAGCAACCATTCCAGTGAGGGGAGGGCATATCCCATATTAAGGAATATCTGCTTGTTGTTCTTCCTCTTCGATAGACAATCATGAGTCACGACACTATGCGTTCAATAAAGCTTGTTTTTGTTTGATTCCCTACCGTATGCATTGTGTTCCATTTTCAGCGCCGATACTTTCGTCATCCTTTACGTACATAATACTTTCTCTCATTTCTGAATTTCATGTCTCTCAGATGATTTCTCGTGAAGTTATGGCAAAAAACCCACCTGTTGCGTAAGTTTTGCACACCAGTGTATTTTCATAATGGCTCTACTTTTACCAATATCTGTCATTAAATATTTACAACAACTGACATCAAGCACCCCATGCTTTTTTACGATAAAATGAATATTTCTTGTTAATCTGTAGATTCTTATTTCAAACTTATTTAAAATTATTTTCTACTTTTTAGTTCACTTTTCTATTAAAACGTGTTTTTTAAACTATTATTATTTTTTTTTACAAAAATTTCGATAATTTCAGAGATCGATACAGATCTGCATTACAATTTTATTGGGCTCCTTGCAAGTTTAAAAACCACGAAACTTGTGTACGTTCAGATTTCCCCTAACTTCCGATGTAATAAACTCTTGCAGATTGCCTGCCTCTATCAGCATTATTTACATTGGTATGTCATGGCCGCTATTTCAGTGATTATGACGTCGCTGTCAAAGAGAATTACGTGGCAGCGTGATGATCATTTTCATCGGGTTTCACGCCAATATAATAGATACTGAAGCTGTTGCAGATATTTGCACCTATCAGACATGGTACAGTTCAGCTGAAACGTGGATTTAATTTTTTATTTATTTAAAAAAAAAATTTTTTTTATTGAAATTTCGATTATTCCCAAGTTTGATACAAATCTGCATAACAATCTTATTGGGCTTGCTTGCAAGTCAGGTAACAGCGGAACCTATGTACCGTTTCAGACTTCTCCAAACTTCCGATGTCATGACCACTTTTACTGTAAATTGCCAACCTCTATCGGCATTATTTATTTTGGTGCGCGGTGATTATTTTCTCTGAGCATTACAATGATGTAATGACTGCTATTGCCGAGATTTGCGCCACAACGGCGAATGCTATTATCGAGATTTGCGCTATTCAACTGCGAATTCACCATCACCCAAGCAATCAGTTCCAGGTAAAAGTCAGACCAAACCCTAAAGACGAAGACAATATCACTCAGTCGAAAATTTAGAACTCTGATGTTTGGCCCAGAAGAAAATTGCACATCAACGTTTGAAACTGCAGAGGATTTGTTAATACATATAGTTAGAGGAGAACACCAAATTCCTAAAACAATCAAAGGTCAAGACAAGGCCAGAACTGCATTTGCAAAGTGAATAGAAGCAGTGACAAAAAATACCAATTAGGAAATTACTGCAGCTTTTGAAGAACCCACTACAGAGAATAGAAATTACATCTATTTAAGTCTTGTGCGCAAAGAAAGATGGGCACTGAAACCCAAAAGGAAAGTTACACGTTCAAACCAAAATCAAAAACAGTTTCTTTTAGAATGCTTCAACAAAGGAAATAAATCAGAAAGTAAATTAACACCCCAAACTGTTGTAAATATGATGAGAAATCTTACAGTTGGTGGAAAGAAGAAATTTTGTCCAAATAAATATTTGACACTGGAACAAGTTATGTCACATTTCCACAGAATGAAATGTGTACGACTGAAATACGCAGTGTTATTGAAGATAAAGTCATTGAACAATGACGAACTTTATCCTGGTATCATTGAAGATAATCGGGTATGTTAGATGACTTGAATATATGTAATTTCTATTCTCTGTAGTAGGTTCTTCAAAGCTGCAGTAATTTCATAATTGGTCTTTTTTGTCATAGCTTTCATTCTTTTTGCAAATACACTTCTGAATTTGTCTCATTTGTGATTATTTTAGGAATTTGGTGTCCTCTACCAATAAGTAGGGACAAATCCTCTGCAGTTTCAAACGTTGATGTGTAATTTTCTTCTGGGCAAAACATCAATTCGCAGTTGAAATCGAAATTACTGTCCCGCCCCAAATGGAGAATATCATAAGACAGATAAAGCTAATTGCTGATCAGGACTGCGGATATGAAATTCAGCCCCATTCTTTTTACGTTGTCATGTATATGATATACGATTTTACATTGGTAAACTGCTGGAAGATTGTGGTGATGGAATGTTTAAATTGAAATTTCTTTATCAGAGGAGAGCTGAGGAGCATAAGTGGCCATTGCGTAATGACATGGACACAGTGCTTTGGGATGAAATAAAATAACACGAAAAACAAGATTTTTAGCATGTGCAAAAATATAAGGACAGTTTAGTTTTTCGTGAATAATGGAAATTATTCGCGAAGTTAATGTTTCGTTGAGCGATCTTTTCTTTCGAGACAGTTATCCATTCTCTCTGGCATACTGTTGATTAGTTCATTCGAATAATTAAGATCAATTTCACTCCATATATTGAAAAGTTTCTCTTAAACTTCTGCCAATGAGTCCTATTGCTTCTGTTTGCATAAACCTTCCTTGCCAGATATCCCCAAAGGTTTTCTAAAACTTTTAAATCAGGAGAATTCACAGGCCATGTCAAGAGCTAGATATTTCTTTCTTCAAACGATTTTTTATGCATTAGAAGTTTGGCATGATGCACCATCTTGCTGAAATACAAGGTCCGGCTATTAATTTCTAGGACTGGCGTAACTGTAGGAGAACGAAAAGCCGGAAGATGGCGCTAATGATTGCATATTGAAGAGCGTTTTCTTGCGCATGTGCAGTGTAATCGGCGCCATTCTGAAGTAAGTGGTTCTCGTGGAAAGGCGCATTAAAACGTAGCTCTTAAATTCCTGTTGTCGAAGTGAAAATGGAGCAAAGAATTAACATTAAATTTTGCTTCAAATTGGGTATCCTATCCAGGTACGCAGGGTCAGTATCAGCGTTGTCGATAAGTTCGCCATATGCGTCCAGTCTCAATCGCTTTTGTTCGTCCCTTAAATGGTGAGGAACGAATTTGGAACAAATCTTGCGTTTGCCTAGGTCTTGCGTCAAAATTCGCCAAACCGTCTCTGTCCATATTCAATTCATTGGCGAGTACTTGAATAGTCAATCAACGATCATATTTCACCATATCGCGAACTTTTTCAATTGTTTCCGGCGGGCGTACGGACTGCGGCCGACCTGTGTGTGGATCATCTTCGACGCTTTCGCGCCCGTCCCGAAAGCGTTTAAACCATTCAAAAGTTCTTGAGCGGGATAATGCTTCCTCGCCGTAAACTTGTTTGAACATTTCGTAGGTTTCCGCAGCTGTCTTGCCCAATTTGAAGCAAAATTTAATGTTGATTCTTTGCTCCATTTTCACTTCGACAACAGGAATTTAAGAGCTACGTTTTAATGCGCCTTTCCACGAGAACTACTTACTTCAGAATAGCGCCGATTGCACTGCACATGCGCAAGAAAACGTTCTTCAATATGCAATCATTAGCGCCATCTTCCGGCTTTTCGTTCTCCTACAGTTACGTCAGTCCTGGAAATTAATAGCCGGACATTGTATGAAGTTTTCCCCACCTACACCTAAAGGCGAACAACATGCGTGTGTTTTGAGGTCATCTTTTAGGAGAAATGTTTTATCACACAATTCACAGTCACACTCATGTGATAATGTGAAATACTTCCAATGTGCATCCGTTGACCCTTTCAGTATTTAATATAATTGTGCTCACTTATTGGATTTTATTAAATTCTGAAGGGGTTGGTTCTGCCTTTAGCTTTGTCCATCAACGACTATTTACATCCTGTTTCACTTCCAAAAAGAGATAGTGTAATAATTATCGCCAAACATTTCTTTAAAAAATTAATGAAAATATGAAAACAGAAACTGTAAATTACACCAATCCATGTCTAATTTAACTGCAGTGACCACTATTAAAGTGTAATTGAAAGTTTTGCGATGTTCCAGACCTCTAGTTTGTATATATCCTAAAGGAATGAAGTCATTTTATTTTCATAACGGTTATTTTTATTTCGTAGAAATTTGCAAATCTCACTGATTGTATTAAAGCATTATTTTAACACTGAACCCAATATCAGTAGCGATGATTGAAAGTTCGGTAGTTGCACCCTCCTTTTTGCGCATTTATTTAGTGATTTTGACGGAAATATCTTGAACATTTTGTAGTTTGACCCCTGCTCCCCCACTATAATTTATAGCATCTTTTCGCTCCCAAAATTTATGATATTTTATATAAATTGTGATTTGACATAGATTTTTCTGAACATTCTTTTTTGTCAATGGCAGATCGTGGGGTACAGACGAGCTGCATATTAATTAGTTTAAAAGTAAAATGATATATTGTACTAAATTCCTCGTATGAAGATTAGAATTGAAAACGAAGATATAATTTCTAGAGTAAGTGAACAAAACTTTAATAAATAGTAAACCTGTTGCCTCTAACGACAATTAAGGGGGGGGGGGGGGCAACCCCCTTCAAATCAGCCCAAACTGGTGACCTCCAAGCTAACTACAGTAACGCCACCTAGAGAAGACTCTCTCTTTCTCTCTCTAAGTGTTGACTACAGCCAGTTCCTAAAATTACAATCCGGGTGAGTCATTGCTATGTCAATCGTAGTTATTATGAGCTTTTCCTCCACGTTTTGAATACGGCGTTATAGCGCGGTTCAGCCCGAGAAGAATTTTACAATTTCGGCTGTATTCGAAAATTCGAGGAACTGACTGACTGTGTGAATCGATGACAGGGACAGTTTTGAAAATCTCTCCAAATGGAAATAGTTTTCTGTTTACACATGAGTCATTTTGTAATTTCTTAAGTTAACTATTTTAAAACAATGAGCTCGCAATGATTAAGTATGCGTCTTGCTTGAAACTCATTTTAGAAAATAGAAAGAAGAGGGTACACGCCAACAACTTAAAAAGATAGACCGACATCAAAACTGTCCATTAGAAAGAAAAAAAAAAGGGAGAGGGGGGGGGGGGGATACGTCTCAGTATGGTTGTAAGTTTCAGTAATCTTCTTGGTATATGCTTTTTTTGTGGTGATATGGTAGCTTTTACTTACAGAAATATGCTTTGTTGACCATGTTTGATAGTCAGAATTAAATGGGCGTTAAGAATAGTGGTGGATTGATCCCCATCATACGAGCATTTAAAGGATTTAATACGAGCATTTAAGCATTTAAAGCATTTACACGAGGGCTCAATCGAACATTTAGAAAACTCTTTAAACTTTGAATTGATAAGAAGGGAAACTCAAATAGCTGGTGCATTAAGGAAAACTTTCAACTTTATGTTGTTGAATTTAAATAAAAGGTACCTCTCTGAATTGACGTTTCACGCAATTACGCATCAAAGAAATATTGTTTTTAAGTAAACAAGAACTTTCATTTAGAGCCCAAAACGAGTGGGAATGTTTTTTTTTTAATTAAAAGTATACGAAATTATTTGTTTTTATTTTATAATGTTATGTTATAAATGTTATTATTTTGTACAAATTGAAGGGAAATTTCGATATGAGTATTAAAATATTTGCGTTCATTAATGATAGTGGAAAGTGTGTTTGCGGTGGGACGCGGGGGTAAGCGCATGTTTTCGGCTGCACAAATATTTTGGACCACTGACCGCCACTGTTTTTGTTTTTTTTCTTGTTTAAAAATGAAAAACAATCTATAAATGGCACCGAATCTCTTCATTTTTCAAAGCTGTGGTCAGTATGATGGGTAAATATTAAGTTTATTCGATTATACAAATTCCTTGTTTTTACATAAACTTCTTTTTTTTTTTTTTTCTTCATACTAAGAAACCAGCTTTTTTGAGGAATTTCATTCAATTTATAAATGACATGTGGTTTTTTTTTTTTTTAATGACTGTGGTTTTCAGATTAAATATTTAGATATGTTATAGAAGTATACACTATGGAGCTCCGTCCCCTGATCACATCTGAAGCTAGGAAGGTCTACTGGTGTTTGTTCGTGAAGTCAATAAAAACGACACGCCATGTGGAGTGATCTTCCAACATCTAATTTTAATAACAGGAAAATGGTTACATTTGAATATTCAAGCATGCGGTACCTCTAACGCCATCTATCGGTACAGGACTATACACAATCATGACTCACCATCCTCCCCCCCATGAACCCATTAGGGTTCTTAACTTTAAAATAACAATACAATATTTCAAAATGCTAATGAGGAAGAGAACTAGACTTTAACAGACCAATGTAAATTACATATACTATAAAATTCAAAATAATAATCACTAAGATTACTTAAATATACAAGAATATCAATAAGCACTTTAGCAATAACATTTCACATTCATGATTGGTTGTATTCAGATTATCTGGCGCCGTCAGCAACACAAGGGCTATAATGCGCCGAAACATTTCGTCATTTAACAAACCAACATACATTTACAAACACCCATGCCTAATACGGGACTCGAACCCGCAACCTCGCGGTCTAGAAGCCAGCACGCTAACCACTATACCGTTTGGTCGGCTTCACATTCATGAATTTAGAATTAATACAGAACAAGAAATTTTTAAGAAGAATGTAGATTAAACAAGTTAAATTCTGCATGAAATAATTTGAGATATTACTGCTTTAAGAACACCATATAACAAAGGTACCAAAATGAACTAAACTTAATTATTAGCACAGTATTATGAACATTCACTCGTAAATGGGCAATTTAGAAATTTTTACAATCGGTCGAATCAATTCACCAGTTGCAGTTTTAAGTTTTACAACTCTAATTCTGTTGTCCTTTCCTGGAAGCAGTTCAGTCACTCTACCTAACTTCCAACGCAGGGGTGGAAGATTGTCTTCCTTCACTAGTACCAACTGACCAATCTCGATATTAGGGTTAGATTTGGTCCACTTCCTACGCTGTTGAAGACTACTTAAATATTCATTAGACCAACGCTTCCAAAATCGTTGCACTAGTTGCTGAGTGAGTTTCCAGCGTCGCCAAATGGGAATTTTCTCGTCGACCAAATCATTTTCAGGTAAAGCAGTTAGTGGAGCACCAATCAGAAAGTGCCCTGGAGTCAAAGGCTGCAAATCTTCAGTGTCTGTAGACATAGGAGTGAGGGGGCGCGAGTTGAGGCACGCCTCCACTTGTGTGATCAGAGTCATGAATTCTTCGATAGTTAGCACCTGATCACCTACAGTTTTCTTCAGATGTAGTTTCATGGATCTAACCGTAGTTTCCCACAGTCCTCCGTGGTGAGGTCCTCCAGGAGGGTTGAAACGCCACACTATGTTTTCTTTCAAAAGATGGTTTTGGAGTTCTTCGTTGGATGAGAAAGAGGAAACAAACCTTCTCAATTCTCTTTCAGCGCCTACGTAGTTCGTGCCGCAGTCGCTCCAAATCTGTGCTGGTTCGCCTCGGCGAGCTGTAAACCTTCTTAAGCATGCCAGGAATGCTTCAGAAGAAAGATCACTAACAATTTCCAGATGCACAGCCTTCGTAACGAAGCAGACGAAGATGCAGACATAGCTTTTACTAGACTTAACGCCTCGTCCTCTTCTTGGTGTCACGAGAAAAGGTCCAGCAAAGTCAGTACCTACACTCGAAAATACTCTTGATGGTGTGATTCTTGAAGATGGTAAATCAGACATAAACTGTGTCTCAGTGCTGGCTCTTTGTTTGTAACACTTCATACACCTGAATATCACGTTCCGCACTAGTTTCTTGACGTTGATGATCCAGAACCTCTGCATGAGGGCTGAAGATGTCAGTTGTATTCCACCATGTAGGTTCATTTCGTGGTAGTGCTTCACGATTATTGTGCACACATGATGATTCTTAGGCAGAAGAATGGGATGTTTTCTGGAGTCGGACAAACTTGAGTGCCGCAGTCGACCACCGACTCGAAGTACCCCCGACGAATCCAAGAACGGAGCTAGTGGTAAAATGTTGCTGTTAGTCTTCAATGATTTCCCTTTCTGCAGGCGATCAATATCTTCCTTAAACGCTGCCAACTGAATCCTCTTCACAATCACCCTTGAGGCATTTTGTATCTCTTCGGTTGTTAGAAAGGTTTTCTTTTTCTGAGCAACCTTGCAATTTTCTATGAATCGAAGACACCATGCGACAACTCTCTGTAACTTGTTCCAAGAAGAATACTTGTTAAGGATTTCATCAATAGAATTTGCTTGCTGATGTTCACTTGAGACGAGGCTCACATTCACTGCCTTAGATCTTGTTTCAACGATCACTTCAGGCTCTCTGGAACTGTTGCTCATCTCCATCGAACACCCTTTGATCCATTGCGATTCGGGCAGACCTAACCAGGAATTCGCCTTCCACCAGTTCGTGGTATCACTTATAAGATCATCTGCCGAACAACCTCTTGTAAGTAGATCCGCTGGGTTGTCGTTCCCTCTGCAATGTCTCCAGTTACTTGGTTCAGTTAGTCCTTGGATTTCATTCACTCTATTGCTGACGTAAGGTTTCCAATTCTTGGCATTACCCTTTATCCAGTGTAAGGCAACGGTAGAGTCGCTCCACAGGGTGTAGTTGGTTCCAATCTTGAATATTTCCTTCAAAGAGTTGAGAACTCTTGCGCCAATGGTGGCTGCTGAAAGCTCAAGCCGCGGTAAAGTTATTTTCTTAACGGGTGCAACTCGGGCTTTAGCAGAGATGAAACTTACTATAAAACTGTCTGCAGCAGGATAGCGGATGTATGCAACGCAACCGTAGGCAGCTTCACTCGCGTCACAAAACACGTGTATTTCGTATCCAGAGTCAAGGTATGGAAATTTGGAGAAATATGACCGTGAAATAGACAAATTCGAAAGTTTTGCAATTTCCAAATTCCATTTCTTCCATTTTTCTTTCAAATCCTTTGGCAGTTCTTTATCCCAGGTTAAACCTCTTTGCCATGTCTCTTGGAGCAGGATCTTTGCTCTGATGGTGAATGCAGCTATCAAACCCATTGGGTCGAACAACTTGCAAGACATCTGCAAAATGCTTCTTTTAGTGCATTTATCCCTTTCTAGGGCACGAAGAACGGAATCCAAGTCGTACTTGAGTTCATCGGTAACCGTGTCCCATATGATGCCGAGTACCTTAATTGAAATTAAATTATTCCTGGGTTTCTTTTCAAAGTTATTGTTTTGCCAAATAGCAGAGAGTTCAGTGGAATTAGTTCTCCATTCACGTAAGTTCATATTGGCAGAAGCAAGAATGGTTTTAGCATTTTTACATGTTTCAATAGCTTCATTCATGTCGTTCAAGCTGATTATAAAATCGTCGACGTAAAGACAATCATTTAACGCCTTGTAGGTTGACGGATGGGAAATTTCAAATTTCTTAATGTGATGCTTAATAGTGGCAGCCAAAAGAAATGGAGACGATTTAACTCCGAACGAAACGGTAGTGTTTCGGTAGACCTTAATTTCGGTGGGCGGCATTTTATCAATCCAAATAAAACGCTGACAATTTCGATCCGTTTCGTTAAGACCTACACGCAAGAAAGCCTTCTCTATGTCCGCTATTAAGCCTATTCTATTCATCCTAAATTTCAGTAAAAGTGTCAATAAATTAGGATTTAAATTTGGCCCAGAATGGAGATTGTCATTTAATGAAAGACACCCCTTTTCTTTCGAAGACATATCAAACACAATCCTTAATCGTGTACGATTGCTCTCCTTTTGTTCTCTTATAACCGGATGGTGGGGTGCGTAATAGATACGGCCCATTGAATCATCCTTGGTTATATCGACCTCTTCAATTACACCGGATCTCAACTGTTCTTCAAATACTGACTTGTAAGTTTCATACAAAGCTAGATCCCTGTTAAAACGTGATACCAAGCTAGTCAATCTCCCTTTTGAAACCTCAAGATTGTCGGGTAAATCCACTTCCCTTTTAAAAGGTAAATTTACTTCGTAGCGCCCATTTTCATACTTCAAATTATTTTCAAAATCCCTTAGAACTTCTATTTCACAATTCAAAAGGCTACTCTCGTTTTCATTAGAAATAAACAAGTTACCTAATTCCCATAATTTCTTAAGTTCAAGATTTAAATTCTCATCCGATTCCCTTTCGTTCAAGATTTGTGCTTTACAATCTCCTTCTATCTCATTTTTGCCCAACACGCAAAGATTAACAAATGATTTCAAATTATTACTCGATCTCGCGGTTCCACTTACAAAGAATCCAAATAACGTCTCAATACAGTAAAGACCTCTTTCTAATTCAATCCTATTCCCCGTTTGAAACCTCCACATTACGTCACATCCCAACAAAATATCAATTTTTCTTTTCCCCTCTACCAAAGCGATCTCATTTGCAGGAATTGAAGCATTCGCCAACATCTGCTGAATATCATTTTTTGGAATTCCTATTTTAGCATGAGAAATATTGTCCGTAATGAAAACCTCAATTTTCGCCAAACGACTAGGATCATTAATGTGACATATTAAAATAGTTGCCACGTCAAAAGCAGTTTTTGTTGGAGCATTTCCAAAAGTGCATATATCTAAAATTTCCTTACGAGTAACCACTAAATTTAATTCACTTGCAATATCCTTAGTCACGAAACTGCACGAGCTAGTAGAGATGTGATATTTACGTTCTTTTTACTGAACAGGTGTTCTCTGCTCCCGTTCTTTTAAAATGAGCTACTCATTAACCCGTTCTTTTGAAGAACTAGTTCTTTTTTTCCAATTGCCGAAATCATAGCCCTTGGGAAGAAGTGCTATCTTCGGTAGGTCTCTGGGATAGGTCACTAGGATCAAGGACGAATCTTTCCCCTCCACTTCACTGCTCTGTTAACGTGGCGTTTTAAAGAATGAGAGGAAAAGTTACTACGTTTTTGTGTGGTTTTCCAATGACCGCGTCAGAATAACACATACAAATTAGAAGAGACTTTTTTATATTTTCGAAAATATGATTGTGACAGTCGCTCTCCTTAAATTATAAGCTTTACATATAATTTTAGTTTGAATATTTGCATTTATAATGTAGGAATTTTAAAGGAATGGAGTTTTTAATATCTAAAGTTTCCAAAACAATGGGACTCACAGAAAGTTCAAAACCTCAATGGAAAAATACAAATAAATATTGTTGCATTTTGGTATATAATTTATTAAAAGGAATGAATAAATGAATTAGAACTCTAAATTAGAAATTAATGGAGGTATACAAAATCATAAACGATGGTGAATTTTGAATAATTTTTTTCCGACACACAAGAAATTATTATTTTTATTTTTTTACTTTCATTTACCCCAAGGGCGTAGCCAAAAAAAAAAAAATTCGGGAGAAGATATGAAATCATGTCAATAAATCATACAATCTTCTTTATCAATGCCGCATGTATTTAGTAATCAAGATAATATCTATTTTTTTGTATCCTTATAGACATTAAAAAAAAAACTATAATAATAAAATAAGCTGTGTGTCTGTCTGTCTGTTTATATATAGAAACCTACTTAAAATAGTAGTATAGCTTTGAAATTTTCAGCATAAAAAGTTTTGGCCTTCTAATTGTACATATTTGTCAAAGAGAATGTTACAATTTTAATTAATTCTTTTTTAATTGATCTTTTTTTTTTTTACAAAGTGATTTCAAATAGAGATACAGCTCTGATATTTTCAACATAAGTAGTTTTTTGCCTTCTAATTGGACTTTTGAAAAACAGAATTTTAAATTTTTATTTAGTTTCTTTTTAATTAATTAATTAATTAATTAATATTTTACAAAATGATTTCTAAAAGGGCTACAGCTCTAAAATTTTCAACATAAGTAGTTTTGACCTTCTAATTGGATTTCAGAAAAACAGAATTTTAAATTTTTATTTAGTTCGTTATTAATTAATTTGTTTAATTAATTAATATATATATATTACGAAATGATTTCAAATAGGACTACAGCTTTTAAATTTTCAATATAAATAGTTGTGGCCTTCTATTGGATTTTTGAAAAACAGAATTTTAAATTTTTATTCAGTTTCTTTTTAATTAATTTTTTTAATTAATATATATTTTACAAAACGTTTTCAAACAGGGCTACATTTCTGAAATTTTCAACGCAAGTAGTTTTGGCTTTCTAATTGGACTGACAAAAAGAATATTAAAATTTTAATTTGTTTTTTTATCAATTTTTTCACAAAAAGCGACTTCGAATAGGCATAGAGCTCTGAAAGTTTCAACATAAGTAGTTTTGGCCTCTAATTTTGCTTTCCACAAACACATGTTAAAATAATCTTAAAGGGGTGTTGTTTTATTGTTTTAAAGGGGAATTTTTTTTCTCTACTAAGGAGAGAGGCTTCCAATATTAAGGTTTTACGTAGCAATTAGATTTTAGTGAGTGAAGTGAGCATATGCTTACGCATCAATGAATCTTTCAGCGAGAGAAGCGAGCCTATGCTTGCATAGCAATGAACCTTTCAACGAGTGAAGTAAGCCCGTGTTTATGCGTCAGTGAACTATTCAGCGAACGAAGCGAGCTCGATTTTGCGTAGCGATGAACCTTTCTACGAGTGAAGCGCCAAAAACTGTGTCCTATACACGAATGACAGATTTCCGCAAAGCGAGGCCTCACAGCTAGCTGAAATATTGCACATGTTAAAATTTCGTAGCGAAGCACGGGTATTCAGCTAGTTTTAAATAAATTTAATATTTTAAACAAAATATCAATTGATTTTTGTGTTTTAATGGCAAACCTAAAAATTTCGGGAAGGGATATATCCCGTATCCCTTCCCCTGGATAAACGTTTGAATTACCCATTTGTATACATAGGGTAATGAAAGTATAGCATTCGGTCATTAAAAATCGATTTTGTTTTTGCACTTCTCCGCGTTTTGAAACATCCAGCTTTCAAAAAAGTGGTATAGAAAAAATATCTGTCTGTGGTCAGCATAACTCCCGAAAAAGTTGACCTACGATGTTCAAATTGAGTATGCGGGTATGTGGTGACCATGGGTACCATTTAGGTTTTCGTCAAAATCACGCATGCGCACAAGGTAACTGCCATTGAAAAAATCATGTTTTTCAATTATTGCTTAAAAAAACGGCTCTAACGATTTTCATTAAAATCACTGTGGAAATGCCTCTTAAGGTGTTCTAGATATACCCACCTTCGAAATTCCCATAAAAATATTAAAAGGCGTAAAAAGTTGAAAAACGAATGCCTTCAACAAAAGTTCTCTTTCCTTGAGTATACCTCATCAACGATCGTTTTTTCTTCTCCCCTCTGTTTCACTTATAATAAAGGATAATATATAAAAACTGTAAATGACACAATTCCACTTCAGTATGTAATCGAAAGTTGTGCGATGTTCCATACCCCTAGTTTTCATTTTAATGGTAAACTATGCTAAAAACAAGTATTTAATCGGCGCCATTTGAACAACGTTTTAGTTTTTTTTTTTTTTAATTTCTAGAAAGTTACAACTTTAAATAAGTAACTCAAAAATTTAAATTATTTTTGAGCATACACGTTTCTGAAAACAAAATTCTTATAGTATTACAACTATCTTTCTATAGAACACTTATTAAACTGAGGTAGAAAAAAAAAACTTAAAAACTAGTGAGAGATAATTTGTTACTATCACTGTCGTGTCTACTCGTTTCTGGATAGTAGAAATTACATTGGCCCGGTGGGGCGATAGAGGATGAGTAATTTGTGAAAGATTCCCACAGTGATAATAATGTAGTGTAGAAGAGATTAATTTGAAACAAAAATGTTAGAGATAGCCCAGTTCCTTTTACCAAAATAATATTTCACAATAGATTTACAATATATGGAACACACTAGTTTTATTTCACATTATATAAAAAATACAACCTTCATTACAGTGGATTTGGAAATGTCAACGAACAACTCAGCCTGCTAAGGATTCGAACCTAGCACCTTAAAAATATGACAAGCAACCTTTGGAATAGCATTAAACAAAAAACGACATTTCTCTTCTTTCTTAATTAATACAAATAGGAAGACCAAGAAGAGGCTTAAGATCCAGTAGGGTTATTCTAGACAAAATAAAATACTGAATTTATAAAATACACAATACAAAAAACCGCTAATGCATGAATTCCTAATAGAAAATACCGAATTTGTAGAATTCGATATTTTCAATTATGTATTCCTATTATGCATTGTGTATATTGTGTAAGTAAAGAAAGTAAAACTGTTTACAATTCCTCACCATGGCAAGAATTCTGTGAAAGAACATGTTCTTAACAAATTTATTATAAACTCCGCAAATTTATTTTTTTAATTCTTTCAAAACCAGCTTTTATTTGTTACACACAAATATAGTGAAAAAAATTATAATAATTTCAATTTAAAATCAAGGTAAAATTAAAAAAGAAAAAAAAACTAAATGTTTTTTTTTATTTGCTGGATGGGATTTACCGGACCAATGTAACATAGACCTAATACATTAAAAAAAAAATAATAATAAAAATAATAATTCCACAACGTTTTGTTACCATAAATTATGTTTCCTTTTTCCAAATTAAAAAAAATTAAGTTTACTTAATTTAAAAACACACTTGTAACACATTATAATAAAAGAAAAACGCGGTTTCATTCCAATGCATTGATAGTTTGAATATAGAAAGAGAAATAAAATAATGTCCTTATTATTATTTTTTTATACTCAAAATAATAATAATAATAAAACATATAAGCATTAATATCTGCTGAAATTAATTGAAAAGATCTCACCCCCCCCCCTCCTCCCCGCGAGCATTTCAACACAGTCCTAATAATGAAATCAACAGCATATCCGAGAAACACGGAACCAGTTCTGTAGAAGCTCCCGTTCCGACACAGAGCGGGAATGAGCAGAGAACAAGTGAACGGGAATAGTTCAAATGAACTAGCTCTTTACGGAGCAGTTCAAACTGAGCCGTTCGGAAAGAGCAACTCAGCTCAACTGTTCTGAACAGAGCTGGTTGAAAAGAACTGGCTCTTTGAAACAAACCTGCTCATCGATAGTACTCCATATCGATGCTGTTCATCTACTCTGCGCCTGCGCAACGCAGCCCTGCTGTTAGGAGAGAGATCATGGATAAGGAATGTGTGTGAGGTGGGAGAGGGGAAAACGAAACCTTCTTCCTCAAGTGTGACGTCAGAGGTGTGACGCATAGGATCGGAGCGGGAAGGATTTCGCCTAAGATAAGAATTAAGGAACAGGGTTTTGGTGTGATCAAAGAACAGGATGTTCCCGCTCTTTTTAAGGAACAGGCTCAAAATAGCAGACTGTTCTTTTATTTCCCATCCCTACGAGCTAGCAGAATCAAATAGAACAGAAACAATTTTTGACCTTGAACCTTGACCGGGATTACGAACTCTTACTGCACACGTGGGCAAAATGGAATCACCTCCCTCTTTTCCTGAATGTGTTACACTTGAAATAATTGATTCAGAATTTTGAGGAGTTTCGACCTCAGTTGAAATATTTTTCTTTTCAAGACAAAACAATTCATTATGAAACACACTTTTACACGTTTTGCAAGGAGGAATTTGTTCCTTGCAACTAGAACTTAAATGAGAACCCTTTTCAAAACATCGATAACATCTTCCCTCCTTCTTTAATTTTGATCTTTTTTCGATAGCAGAAAGTGTTTTACAATTTAAAGAAGGATGGAATTTATCACAGAACAAACAGGTATTTCTTTTAGCACAAGTAGCAAAGGAAACTTCATTTTTTACAAATCTTTTATTATCTCTATTATTATCATACCCTCTACCCCTTGTGTAACTATCGTTTCGCACATTAGCATGTTCCAAAAGATTTTGACATTCCCTTGTCTCCAATTCTGATTTGAAAAACTCCATTAATTCAAGAATATTAAATTCAGATTTTGATTTCCTTACCCTATTATATTCTAAACTCAAATCATTAGGCAACAACTTCATGGCAATTGGACACAAGAGTTGACCATAACTTCCCGCAACCACATTTAAACTTTCTAAAGACCTAATGTTTACCTCTAACTGATCATACAACATTCGAAGTGCCTTTATGTTCGAAGAATTTCGAATTGGTTCTAAATTCAAAAGTTTGGTCATATGACTATTAATTATTATATCATGTCGCCCAAACCTCGACTTTAACAATTGAATACACTTCTCATAATTTTGTTCTGTTAACGCAAGACCTTTTATAGCATTCAATGCCAAACCGCCTAACGAACACTTATGATAGTGAAACCGTTCTACATTTGTTAAAGATTTGTTTTTATGTATCGCGTCTTCAAATTGGCCCCAATATTCCAACCATTGACATGTATCGCCAAAAAATCTAGGTAATGCGAGCTTAGGCAAGGACATTCGCATGGATAAATTACTTGAATTTTCATCGTAATTTAAAGTATCAGGTCTGTCATTTTGCATCGAAACACTTCCGTTTGCGTTCAAAGTCGAACTATCAAAAGTTCTGGTTTCATTTTCAAGTTTGAGAAACCGTCCTATTTTCCCTTCCCATCTCACAATTTTTTCGTAATATTCCTCTGCGGAAATGATTTCCTTTTCAAAGTCATCAGCGGAAACAAAAGTTTCGATTTTGTTGTCCAAGTCCTTAAGTGTTGACCTTTTTTCACTTAATTGATCAAGTAGACAGCTCAACTCTTCGCGTTTCTCGATTTTGTCAAAATTTTCATCATTATAAATCAATTCAATTTTCGAAAGGAGTTTTGTAGTTAGCTGACGAGCAACGCTTCGTTTTTTGTTTGATCTCTCAAATTCTTCCTTCTCAGATTTATTTTGTTCGTCACCGGCCATATTTATATTAAATTAAGTTAACTGGGTTCAATAGTTTCAAATTCAAAGTTCACGAAAGGTTTCCACTTATTAAAACAATAAAGGAAAGATCTTACTTGCAAAGGTATCCGTCATTCCTTTCACGATATCCTTCAGTTCAGCAACAACAATGCGTCATTCAAGAATTCCAAGTCATTAATTCAAGGCAATTATTCAAGAGTTCATGTTTCGACCGTTGAACAAAACCAATTGTAGTTGAAATTTTCCCAAGATTATAGTTTCACTTTCACTCATTCAAATAGCGCAGATTCCTATTTCAAGTAATTTCAGGTCCATTTCAAACATAATTTCACCTTCCAAAATACGTGCGAATTTTTCAAGAATCAAGTTTCAATTTCGAAGGCCGCGGGCCCCACGTTGTAGCGCCAAACAATGTTTGTTCGTGAAGTCAATAAAAACGACACGCCATGTGGAGTGATCTTCCAACATCTAATTTTAATAACAGGAAAATGGTTACATTTGAATATTCAAGCATGCGGTACCTCTAACGCCATCTATCGGTACAGGACTATACACAATCATGACTCACCAACTGGTAAATGTGTAACACAGATTATTTTAATCAATTTTCTGTAATATTTTTTCTAAATTTTTTTTCACGAATATTAAATCAAATAAAATTTTTGTTATAGTTAAAAAAAGTGTCTGTTATTTCCTACTTGGCAAAACTATGAACTAAGTAAAAGAATTTAGGAGTTTGCTCTTTAAACAAGTAGTACAGCATGCCTATTGAAGTTTGAAGAAGTTAATTAAGAGAATTAGTAATAGAAGAAGTCATTTTAAAAAATAAAAATAACGAAAAGGTACTAGATACTTTAATATTTACTATTTATTACTACAATTCCATCTCTTTCAAATGACACCTTAATCGTAAAAATTGAAAATTAAAAGCTATTTAAAAAGTGAATAAAAAGTTCAGAAACACAAAAATAAGACTTTATTAAATATTAACAAAATATTTCTTTTTTTAACAAATATAAATTCATACAATAGCTTCCATCAATTCAACTATTTTGCAAACAGCATCTGGAAAAGTTTCAAGGTGGTCTAAATCTCCTGGCTCTGGATTCAAAGA
The DNA here is from genome assembly GCA_963978545.1 of Linyphia triangularis. Classification (NCBI taxonomy): domain Eukaryota; kingdom Metazoa; phylum Arthropoda; class Arachnida; order Araneae; family Linyphiidae; genus Linyphia; species Linyphia triangularis. The sequence continues at coordinate 38,605,194 of OZ021730.1, forward strand.
AACACTAACTTTAGGAAGAGTGGAAAATAAAGTAACTTTACCAACTGGCTTACAATAGTACTTATGTATACAATAGGCTTTTTCTAAGACTTCCAACAACTCCAAAACCTGAACGGGAGGCAAAATCAGTGAAAAACTGTCACAAACTTGTGTCGTAGATATACCTGGAGAGGTTATTATATTAGTTAACAATGTAAATAGAAAATCAGAAAGCACTGGTTTGTTTAAACTGCCATCTGGATTGCGCCAAGTCCTTGGGATGAAATAAACTTCTCCCTCAGTAGACGTCCTATGGCTCTTTGTGGTAGTAAGCTCTTCTTTATTTAAAACTTGAATTTTGCCTTTGTCACTCTTGTTGTGACGCAGTTGTGTTGACAGTGGACGATTGAGAATATCTCGAGGTTGCAATGACGACAGCACCCAACTCTTCGCAAAACAGCAAGTTACATAAGTAAACTTAACAACGCCAACCCTAACGACGAGAAATGCTTCCCTGAGCACATGGAGATGATCAAACAGAGATAGCTCTCCTGGAAGACTACTGAACTCATGCAAAAGCTCTGTTTCACATATTCCATTCGTACCGGCTTCAAACAAGATATTAAATATCTGCTTGGCATCAGCAACAGTTTGAGGTAAGTATTGCTGATACAAACTTTTAATTTTATCCAAATAACTTATATTTGTTACGAAAGCGTCGGATGGAATGAAGCATATCAAACTATTTATTATTTCAACAATGTGTTCCCGTTTCAATTCTGTCCATTGTTTTGTGGTGTGGTCTGTGGCTTTAATTGAATCGGGTATTTTTTCGTTAATGTCTATGGGGTTTACAGGTAAGCTTAATGAAGTGCACGGCTTTAGACTGCAAAATACTTTGGATACATTTAAAACAATATAATCCTGAGAATGCTGTTCTTTCTCAAGTTCTGAAGTAGACATTTCATGCCTCAACAAATACAACGCAAACCGGGATGCCTTGGTAGATTGGTGCATTTCGCACACATGGGGCTCAACTTTAATTATTGATAAGTTTGAATTTTGTAAAGTACTAGTACTTGGAAGGTCTTCAGCAGAATATAAATCCCCCTGAGCAGAAAACTGAACTTCAGTAGGAACTGATAAGTTTCCATCGTTACTCAAATACTTTGACAATTCAATGGTATCTTTCTCGCTTAATGTCTGACCCATGCGTTCCACAATGTCTGTTTTAGCTTTTTTGCTAAGGGAAGAATCGATCAAAATTACCTGGTCTGGCACTTCGATGTGAATAGCCAACCGCTCTATTGCAAGCAGAGATATAACAGAAGCAGTAAAGCCTACAGGAATATCTCCTTGCAATTCTAAGTCTGACTCTGGATGTAAAGATTTTAAACCGTCCAACAGAATTTTAGCTTCATTAAAGTTTTGTAGAGGAAACTTTGGTATATTTGCATTGTGATACGACATTGAAAACTTATAGGGGCAAGTAGATAGACATAGCCGGCGTATATCACTTCGATGGGCTTTGCTTTTTACAGAAATTACCTGTTCTTTTCTAAGATGAGCTATGGCAGATCGTAAAACATTTTCTGGGTACATTTGATACATTTCGTTCAACTTTGAAGTCCACTTTTCTTCATCCTCGACAGCCATAGCAGACAAGATAAGATATAACAACGTATACTTTTCAATTTCTTCGATGCTACATGGAGTGTGGTAAACTTTTTTTCGTTTGAAAAAATCACGTTCTGTTAAAATGTCAAACTGTTGATTGAACATTTGAACAGTTCTTGGAATACAAAAAGTTGTACGCCTTCCCGCAACCGGCAAGGTATATTTTTTCCGCAGTATATTTATAAGTTTGGTAAATATGCTTTCCCATACTATCTCTTTGGTCCTGGGGGGTTTAGGTACATCAAATTCCTTTACTAATTCAGCATCCTGTAAAGCTTCTCTCAGAAATACTTTAACATTGTTGATTGTGGTGGGATTCATCATGATGTACCGCATCCGTCTCTGGCATGCACGAGAAGTTTTATCAGCTGACACATGCGGAACGTTTCGGTGTAAGAGATCTCTGACTATAGTGTAGCTAACAACAATTTTTTGTCTGTTAGAAGTGGATTGTAAAAAGCAAGAAGCCACTTTGCAAAGAAGAAGAAAGCTGTCTTCTTGTGGTGTCCAATGACAGCGCAATTTTTCTAATTTACTAATAGCAAATTTGTCTTTTTTATCATATATTGGAGCACGTTTTGAAGGTCTTTCCTTTATAGTTTTTAATTTAATTGATCGTTTGTTATTTTCTTCGGTAGACACTAATGATTTCGGTTGAGCTAAAGTTGTTTTTGAGTGGTTCGAATGTCTGACTTTGGGTTTATTTCCATCTTCCGTTTTAAAGTTGTTAATTTTTTCACCTTTAAATATAATTTCCTTTGAAGCAATGCATTTTCTTTTCTTTTTTTCTGTTACTTTGTTAACCTGTACCTCAAATTTTGTTTTATCTTTCTTTTCCATGGATTTGCTTGATATATCATTTTTCAAATGTCTTTCTTTTTGGAAAAATAAAGAATCTCTTTGTAATCTCGGACTAGTTACAACTTTAACTACTTTCTTTAACTTGAGCAGGCTTTGCATTGAAGGTTCTATCTGCTTTGTATTGAACTCGCTTTTATTCGAACTTTTAAATGTGTTATTAAAGCCAGCACTAGATATATGCCAATTCTTTCTTATATGCAGATAAAGAGTCGAATCATAACCTGCTGCTCCTAGGCCATCACCAGGTACAAAACCTTCATCGCAAACTTCATCAAAGTTGATGTTCTTTGAGCAACCCAATAATTCTGGTTTTACAGATGGCGGAATAATAACCAAGGTTTTACCAATCGCAGTTGAGTATATTCCTAAAGGAGTGTGAAAACATATGGCTTCTAATTCCTGCCAAAAATTGTCAATGTCCTCTTCACTTTCGAATGAGTACGATTTGGCAACATATTCTACATCTGGACTAACATGAATGTAACCAGGCGAGGAAACTGTCGTGTCTTTGAGAGTTGCTCTCTTGTGTACGTACAGCATAGCTTGATCTTTTTGTTTTCCAACTTGAGGTCCAAGCGATACCAATCCCATGTAACAAAGGATACGGATACAGCCGTTAATAGAATACAAGTACTTGCGTTTTTGCAGCAAATGGTTGCGCAAACTTTGAGGTAGAAACTTTATGAGATAGTTTGATTTTTCTTTATTTTCTAAATAATCTTTCAAATTAGGTATCCCTACCATAAAGTTAACAAGTTGAACAAATAAAGAAAGAGGGATACTTGAAAAGACGTCTGCAATCAAACACCAGCCAGGGTGCCCATAGTTAGATACTGGAGGAACAAATCTTTTCCAACTCATACTTTCATGATAAACAATCTGCTTATTGCTTTCAACAGCTACTTTTTTATGTTGGTAAACAAGATAATATAGAAATCGATGTAATACTTTAACGCGAACAAATTTTGGTGTCGTGCTGGGATATGTGCATAATGATTTCATTTCATTTAATTGCTGTTTGCGCACTTTAAAATTACTTGCAGCATTCTCAATTGTGGATTTTGCCTGATCAATATGGCTTTTCTTTCCTTCCGGTTGCCAATTAACTTTCTTATCTTTGGAGACACTAAAGTTTTTGAATTTTGCTTGCTCAATGGCAAGCAGCAAACGAGGGTCTGATTTTTGAAAGGATTTATCACATATGAATTCAATTTCCGTCTTTTTATTTTCGAACTCAAATTCAACGACAATTTTTTTAATTTTACCTTTATCGAGTAAGCTCTTAACCAATCTTAAAGTTGATTTTTTATCCAATTTAAAATTGTACCCTTCTTCTTTTTCAATCTGTAGAATGTGCCTTTGTAAGTCACTTGTGGTTGAAATGCAATTCCTTTTTAAGAGATCTAGAATAACATTGCACCTTTTGTACTTTCGGTAAGTGAATTGCTTTGAGGAAGGAAATAACTTTGGGAGAGATGATATGGGAGTAAGAAATTTCTTAGATGTTTCTGCTATGGAATGTGAACTGTTTAAAATTTCATCAACTTTATGTTTTGCATTTTTTAAATCCTCACGAATACAATCTTCCTTTACCTTTTCTACTAATATTCCATTTTTCTTCACGATGAATTTTTGATCATCTCCATCCAATATAACTCTTTTAATCTCAGAATTATTATCAGTAATGTCGGTATAATCAAACTTTCGTTTTATACAAACGTTCTTCAGTCCTTCATTCGTAAAAAGTTTGTCTTTGTGCTTCACAGCGCTATGTTTACTCATGAGTTCTATTTCTTGACGATTGACTTCCCTATTACTGATGATTTCCTGTTCTATTACTTTTTCATCAATAATAAGTTTATCTTCTTGCTTCTTACGATTACAATAAGTCTTGCTTTCATTTTTATAATCTGTTGAGATATACATGTGCAGAGTTTGTCTTCCCCTCGAACGCGGTACGGAAAAAATATGTCCTTTCCTATCCAACGTACGCACTAGATTTCTTATATCTAGTTTTGGAAGGGTCATTGCCCTGCCTAAATCGGCTAAACTGATGCCTTCAGGGCCCGATTGATTAATAAGACTATACACTTGGTATAATAATGGTACTCCATAATCAATTTTAGAGTAATCAAAATGTACATTTAAAGTCGGAGCTTGTTCACCATCAGCAGACTCTTCCTCACTATCTTCTTCATCACAGTGTTTTATAAGTTGCAGGACTTTTACCATTTTCTCTTGTCCAGTTATTGTGAGCCACTGTTTTTCAGTTCCGTTCGGGTAAAGCTCTTTACAGGTTATAGTGCTGGCTTTCAACCACTTCTGGGACGACTTGGTTAAAAGATTCTTGAACAAACTCCTTTTGGCTCCCAACTGAGCTTTGAGCTCAATGTAGGCCTCTCGCTTCTGTGGCTTATCCTTCAAGATATCGCACACGTTTTTCACCAGGCATGCCATCTTGGTCTTCCTCAGAACATAGAACCTCTTGAGGTGGAACAGACATCCACTGATAGTAATTCCCTTTCTCGTTTTTATAGAGTGGTCCTGCTTTGTGATCAAACCTTTCGAGGACAGCTTTTTCCTATAGTAATGAATGTGCTTGCAAAATATAGCCTTCAAAGATAGCAATCCGCCTTCACCTTGAGTAACTTCCCCCAAGTACCGTGATCTTCCAATGCGCTCCAGCAAGCAATACTCTTCAAGAGACAGATCAATGAGAGGATTGGTCTCACTACCAATCAAGGCTAAAAGGCGAGATTTGGGAGACGCGACCAAGACCAGGGAATCTCCCCATTCCTCAACAACTTGTCCCAAAGACATCATTAGGACGCAAGTGCTGTAGCGAATGTCAGATGTGACGCACTTCCTGGTTTCATACGAGGCACAAGACCCACATATATCACCGTCATTAATGGGAACAATCGGGTAGTACGGATCCTGAAGTTTAACAGGGGGCTCGCAGACGGTTTCATGTTCTGGGTCCACATGTTCATACCTGTTATAAGTGGGTACGAACTCTCTGGATTTTGGAAGTTGATACATTTCGATATCTTCCAACTTGGCGATGTTTCTCCAGAAGAAGTCTTTGGAATCGTCATCTATGGCGATGGGGAAATCGGGACGGTCTTTGAGGCGCTGCCACAGTGTTTCTAGGGTTATGCCATCCAGTCCCTCGAGGGAGATCTCGTCTAGGATACAGGATATGAAATCCAAAGATGGCGCCATTTTTACTTGCATCAAACCAAACAACTACATCCTAGAAGAACAGTAAATTGTGATAATGTAAGATTTTTAAAAATTATTTCGAAAGGAGCCCTAGTAAATAAGCCCTTGTAAATTCAATGTACCGATTGGCTCGTGCATGAGTGAATCGAGATGTGTGGATGGGAGAGAGAGAGCATTTCTTAGAATTTTCTTTACCAAACGAAAATAGTTTCCATGATACGTTTACACACGTGTTTTCTTCTTACTTTTTAAGATAATACTAAAACTTATTATTGAAACATGGTGCTCTGTTATAAGTAAGTTAAAATTGGTTTTTTATATATTTTATCGTATTTCTCATATCATTTTGTAAATATTGAAAGGAAACTGTTTGAATTTCCTTTTGACTTTTTAAACTTTTTGAATGAAAGAATTTCCATTTATGAATGATTGTGGAAAGTGGGGCGAGATGGGGGGGGGGGGGGCGAGTTGCTGCTTCGGTTGTACTAACATTTTTGGTCTCGAGTTTACTTGTTACATTTAAAGATTTGTCACTGATGTTTACTTGTTATATTTAAAGAGTTGTCAGCACTTCTCCCACGCTCGTTGTTTACTGGCTGAGGATACGCTTTTTTTGATTTTAGTAAAATTTTTATTGAGTTTTATAAGCTGGTGACAATATTTGCCAGTTAAATATTTCCAAAGGGTACTTTCACCCCTTCTCTAAAAATTTTTAAGACCAAAGCAAAATAAATTTTTTGACAAAATTAATAACTACAATAATAACAGTGATGCATGATCGCGATTTCGCGTATCAGAGCGGAAATATGCTTTTTAAATGATTACTTAAAACACACTTGATGGTTATAAACCTTTAACTATTAACACTATATATATGCCGTTCTGTGACACCAGGTTAATGACCCGCGAAAGTATCGGGCAAATGCAGGTGACATCTAGAAAACTATCGGGAAAATACCGATAACACTGCATAAACTGTCGCGCAAATGACGGAGAAGTAAAACTTGATGATTTACGATATCCCGAAAAAATGTAGGCTAGGCAATAGGTGTAGGTAAAATGAAACGGCGCCAAAAAAAAAAAAAAGAAAAAAAAAAAAAAAAAAAAAATCCTGATTAGACGTGCGATCGACATATAGTATTAATCTACGTTTTCTATGAATTCACGCATGAGGTTATCTTTTTTCTCTATTTTGTGCAAGATGGCATGGTAAAAAAGCCGGCGAAATACACTCTATCAAAGAACGTACGAAATGGCACTTGGAAATTGTTAGACGGCCCTACTAATGCCGAGTGTGGTATCAGTAGTCATTCAATGGTCTGTGCGAGGCACGTTTGAACATAAATGCGCATGCGTGACAGGTGATTTCGGAGGGAGTGATCCGCATATTGCATTCCGTTGGAAAATAAATGACAATTTTGCATTTTTTCAGTAAACGGGCGCTATTTTCAAAGAAAAAAAAAAGAAAAAAAGAAAAAAAAAAAAAAAAAAAAAGGGGGGGTGGGGCAGAGAGGTAAAGCCACCCTTTGAAAGACGGCTAGAATGATCTCTGATTTTATAAAATGGAGGATTATTTTTAAAAATTTAACCAAGAAGTGCCAATACGTGAATTCACGCAGGAGGTTAATTCTATGGGATAAAATTGATTTTCATTGCGTGTTCACGCAGATTTCACGCATTTTGGGGAACTTTGGCTGGTGACGAGTTTTCTATTTTATCATAATTTTCTGTACAGAGAGTTTTGCGGTGAAAAAGACGTGCCAAACAGCAAGTTCTTCATAATTTCTGAAAAGTATGGCTAACACAAGAGTGAAAATAGGTTAGTTACTGCACGAAAATTTAATAAGATGCCAGAAAATATATTGCCATCTTGTTAAGTTTCATGTGCAGATTATGATTATATTTGGAGAATGTGTTTTATAAACACAAGAGGAAATTAATGAATGTTTCTAATTTCACAGTTAGATCGTTTAAACCATTTTTCTACCATTACTCCACAACTGCTTTCATCAGCCTATTCCTGCCTCATAGATTTCATGCATAACTTTCTTAGGCGACAATCAATATCCATTGATTATTTTAAAACGTATGAACTTTTCTACCATGTGTTTTTATTTAGCTGTCGCTTATCTTAGGTTAAGATTTGTTAGAGGAGCGACGATTTACTTTTCTATGTGTAATTCTGTAATTCTATGTGTATGTTTTTTTTGTTTTGTTTTTTCAAGTGGAGCGAGATTTTGTATTTACGAGGATTATTACTTTGCCTGGTTTTATGAAATTTTTTGTTTGGCGCAAGGGGATGGGGTAGAGGGGTCAATATTAGGTTCTAAATTTTAATTAATACATTTTTTTTCATTTCACCAAAAAGAGGGCGGAGCCCTCTAGTAAAGTATGTTACACCTTTGGTTTTCTTTCAAATTTTGTTAATTGATCTTTTACCTCTATTATTATACTTTGTCTATATAAATGCAGATTTTCTAAGCAATGCTTCAGCAGACATTGTGGCCAAAAACGAAGCTATGAGAAATGGTAGCCGGATGTGTTTATTCGAAATTTCAATAACATGTAAATCATCTTAAATTTAAGGGTTCACTGATGGTCTCAAATCACTTTTTAGCATGTTTGGGAACATGAAAAGAAGACCCATAGGTTAATTAAGGTCGCAACTTGATCAATGAAATAAATTCGAAGTAAATGAGTGATGCGCAAAAGCGCTATGCTTTTGTTGAATTGGTATTTTAGAATGTTAGAACCTTTTCACTCCAAGACATCGATATTCTTCGAACGATGGTGGGACCATTTGTGTTGATTTTCAGTACATCTCTGTGTATAAAAAGCAACGCCTTCTTTCGCTTACTTACTGTTTGACTCACTCATCACTAATTCTACCACTTCCCCTATAGTCACGACTCTGAAATTTGGCTCAAATGTTAACAAGGACAAACATAGAAATTTCAGCTATTCCTATCTCGATTAATTAACTTTAATGGGTCGAAAAGGGGTTAAACCTTCGAAACGAGGGATTTTCAAATATGCCACTTCCAATGTTAGCCACAACTCTAAAATTTGGTACAAATGTCATCAAAGAGATACATAGAAACAGTTATTCCGATCTCGATTAACTAACCTTAAGGGGGCTAAATGCTCTAAATGAGGGGTTTTCAAATGTCTCACTATATGTAGTCACAACTCTGAAGTTTGGTACAAATGTGAACAAAAACAAACTTAGAAATTTAAGCTATTACGATTAGGTTAACCAATTTTAAGGAGGGGTCGAAAAGAGACCAAACTTTCGAAACGAAGGATTTTCAAATATCCCACTTCTGATGTAGTCACAACTCTTAAATTTGGTACAAATGTCAACAAAGACAAACATAGAAAAGGCTATTCCGATCTCGATGAACCAATTTTAAGGTGTCGAAAAGGGGGAAAACGTTCCAAATGAGGGCTATTCAAATGTACCACTTCAAATATAGTCACAACTGTGATACTTGGTGAAAATGTCATCAAGGGCAAGCATAGAAAAAGTAAACTTCTCCGATGTGGAATAACTAATTTAAAGGGTCGAAACTTTTAAAACGAAGTATATTCCAATGTCCCCACTCAAATTATAGAATGAAAATCAATGACTTTTAAGGACCTAATTAATTTTTTTAAGGACTTATGAAAATTTGTTTTCAGGCATCATGTCTGTATTTAAATTTTTAATAAAGTATATTCTACCAAAAAAGTAACAAGTTGGTGGATGCGTAATACAAATATGTCGGAAAATTCCTATAAGGTGCAGATTAGTGGCGGTCACGCGGGAATAGCAAGTCCGAGTTGTATTTTTATAAATTTTGCAGTTGGATAACATCTGTTAAAATTAAGGACTTTTAAGCACCTCTAAGCATTCTCAATCACTTTCAAAGTCTTGAAAACAAGTTCAAAAATATTAAGCACTTTTAATGACTTTCAATGACCGTGGGGTCCCACTTCCAAATTAAGTCGTAACTCTGTAATTTGATACAAATATCAATATGGTAAGTTATTCCAATCACGACTAACTAATTATAAATAGTTAAAAGGGGTCTAAACGTTCCGAATGAGGGATATTCAAATGTTTCACTTCCACTATAATCACACCTCTGAAAATTGGAACCAAGAACAAGCACTGATAAAAAGCTAATCTGATCTCGATTAACTAATTTTAAGACGTTAAAACGTTCCAAACGAGGATATTCCCATGTAGTCACAACATTGAAATTTGGTACAAATATCAGCAAAAGTAAACACAGAAAAAGTAAGATCCGATCTTAACTTATTGTAAAGGTTGGAAAAGATAACGAAATATTTCATGCGAGGAATAACCCAAATTTGGTTGGTTGATTTATGCGCTCAAAGTTCTAATTTTATGCACAGTCACTGCTAATCAGGCCGGGACGCATATTACCATTCCCTACTCGCTGTTGGGTCACAGAGGGGAAAAGAGCACTTTCATTGGTTGCTTAGCTGGTGTCGGCAATGATGTCACGCCCCCAAGTCACTGCCCTTTCTCCCTTTCGTGTTCAACTTCGTTCGCTTTTGTTTCATTTCACGCTGAATAAATATTACTATTCATCAAATGCTAATATTATTAGCACTTTATAATAATAATTTTTAATATGAATTTTTAATTGATATTATTATAATATCAAACTGCTACTTTGGGGTGCTTTTATTCAACATAAAAAGTATATATTTTAATAATTACATTGATAAATATACCATTGTCCGATAAAAGTAACGTATTTAGGAGGCGCATCTATAAGAAAGGCAATATAAATGAAGCCATCAGAAATAGCAGCATGTTATCAATCTAGATATTGTTATACAAGGATATAACGCGTGCGCAAAGATATGATTGCGAAAAGTTTCTTTATGACTGCTTTATTAATTTTTCTACAACTATCAGTTACCTAATTTGTACAAAAACCAATATAAATAATCGAATACACAAAAAAATTACATTTAATAGGATTTTATTAAAAATACTAATAGACTAAATACATTCAATATAAAGCAAATACATAATATACAATTAATAAAACTTCACAAAATAAATTATATTTAATAGATTTTTATTAAAAGTATTAATGAATTACAATCTTCTTCCATGGTATGCTTTAAAGATGCCATTAATATAATTTAATAATATATACATATATATAAACAAAGTACGTAGATGATATTTCGCAATTTTGCTTAATATTGTTATAACTTTTGTTATTTTTAGAAGAAAAAAAATTGTTTTTTAAACCAAAAAAAAAAAAAAAAGGCGTAAAAGTTATTTCCAAACATATTTTGATACTCACTGAAATACTCATTTATTGCCCATTCATTAACATAAGTCGAAAAACGGAAACATTCGAAAATAACTTTCTGAACCATTCATAATTTTCTTCTTTAGAAAACAATTATTTTAAGCATATGAACAAACTGAATTACTTCTTTTAAACGGTTCTTAAGTTCTAAATACTTTCCTTTTCAGCAGAATTGAAAAAATAATGTATTCAATGTTTTTAATTAAAAAAAATAGTAAATCCCAATTTTGAAATATCTTGCGAAGTTTCCGAATGGTAAAGAAATCCAAAAAAAGTTTCGAAATCGACGGATATGCAACCGACTTAAATCCCTCCACCTCGCAGGTGACGTCATTGCCAACATCTGCTAAATAACCAATGAAAGTGCTCCTTTTCCCTCTGTGACTCAACAGCGAGTAGGGAATGGTAATATGCGGCCGGGACTTACAGCTTAATGTGTATTCCGAACCATAACGAACATCCATGCCTGACCAGGGATTCGAACCCTGCACCTTTGGCATGCGAGGCCAGAGCGCTAACCCCACAGCCGTCAATTTGGAGCACCCAAATTTGGAGCTTGTCAACAAGGGTAAGTTTAAATAGAGTAAGATATTCCGATTTTGATAAACTAATTTTCAGGTGTCGAAATGGGATCAAACGATCGAAATGCATGAATGGGTTTTGATTGTTAAAATGCATATGGTAGAATTTTAGCACGTGTATTCATCTAGTTTTGTATGAAATAGCTAAAAGTTCATAAGGATTTTATTTTTAAAAGTTTCTTAATTATTTTAGAATAAACATCCAGAGAAATGGAACTTGTAGTAATTTTAGCATTTTGCTAAAAAGAAAATTATGACTTAGCTTCTTTGCAAAAAAAAAAAAAAAATTTGCACGCAGCCAAGAGGCAGATAATTTTTGATAAACTTTTTGCAAGGGAGACAGTCATTTTTTCGACATAACAGCCCACATTACTTTGATGGCACTTGATAATACACAGTATACTTTGATTATTGAATATATCCTGTATACTTAAAGGTATGAAAGTGGTTGAAATAAGAAATGTTATTTACAGGGTTGTAATGCTAAATTTTTTTTTACAGGTACGCAAGCTTCCCGATCGTGGCAGTAAAACCAACTGTAGCTAGGATTTTTTTAATTATAAAATGCAAATTCACAATATTTTACATAATTTACCATAAAAAAAGAAAGCTAAATATTCTTATTTATTTTCACACTAATTTATATCACAATACATGCATAAAGATTCACGAGTTATTATTAATTAGTTTTAAAAAAAAAGTGCCGTTGTGCCATACCAGCTCTCAAAAAAAGTACCGGTACGCCATGCCGGCTCCACTACACCCCTGGTTATTTATTAAAAAAAATTACTATTAATTTTCAGAACACAAGTATTACTTTTCAATATTTACTGTCATCATATGAATAAAAATTTATAAGGTACAAAATTCAACAAAAATATAAATTAATTAGGGGAAAAAATAACGCAATTATTATATTGAATTAAAAAAGAATTAATAACACTTATAGACTAGAGATGACATCATTATGTTAATTCAAGGACAGGAGTTCTTAATCCAAATTCTAAACGTACCTCGAGTCCAAGTGCAAAAATATGCAGCCTGTTACAGTTTAGATTGTAATTTCAAAAAGTTTTATTACAATTCGTATTGTTTTTTGAGAGGTTTTAAACGAACAAACAGAACATTTTCTTTTACATATATAAAGAGATGTTTCTATTAATTACAAATTGTAAATAGTCATGAGCCTCGACAGGATTACAAGGGAGATTAAAGTTTTTGTTCAGATATTGATTTTTCAAAAATGGAAATTAGATTTTCTACTGAAATGTTCATTAAAAGATATCGATAAATTTGTTCTTCAAATGAATAATATAAAACTCCATCATACTTTGAATTTTCCACTTTATTTTTAATTTTCAATAGCCAGGTCGTTCAACTGCATCTCTTTAACCCTGGCGCCCATTTTCTTGAGAGTAATATAATTTGATGCAAGACAATATAATTTAATTACTATTTTAGCTATTATATTTGTAATTTAGTTAATGGAATTTTACACATTTTCCAATTTATAATAGATAAATATTCAATTACGAAGGAATTACATAAAAAATATAGAAAATAATTGCACTGACATCACAGGAACACAGTCAGTAATCTTAAATTACTTTTTAGAGTTGATAGGAATATATTTTTCAAACTTTAGTTTCGTTAGAGAGTGCAAAGAAAAAAACCTTATCTAATACATGCGCAAAATATTTTCTTATGTCGTACATAAATGCGTATTTAAATCTAAGATGGGTAAATAAATTGCAGGGCCAAAAATACTCACCTAACATTTCAAGACTCATTTTGGTTATCCCTAAATAAAATGATATAAACGTGTCCAGAATACCAACACGTGTTTTTGTGCAAACATGAATACTGAACAGGCGTGAAAAGAAAACATCCCTCTTCGTAGAAATCGCAGAATTAATTACGGAAAAGCACGTTTCAAACCTCTATCTGCCACCTCTCGGTGACATCAATATTTATTTACATATTTGGTAGTTGCACGCTTTCTGGTAAAATTCCGTTAACAGCCAGATTTGGAAATGCACACTTGAAGTTCTGGTTTGGAACGTAGGTTTCGGTTTGTTTGGAATTTGGCGATTTTTTGTTATTAAATCTTGGCAATTCCATTACTGTAAACTACAATATACCCTTAAATGAATTTTATGTATGAAATTAATTGTTCACTTAATCACAAAAGCGTAATACATTTTTCCGCATAAAGTTAACTTTTTGAAGTCCCCATGCATAAAATAAATGGGCCACAATTTCAGAATTTATTTTAGATATGTAAATTAAAAAAGAGGGAGCAAATTGAATGGATAATTCTGGCATTTTTTAGAAACGAGTGAAATTAGTTTATATTTATGAAGAATTTCTTTCTGATTTCAAATATTCAAACAAAAGTTCTTGAAAAAAATGAGTTATTTAAATACTAAGAATAAAAAAATACCCCAAAACCGAGCTAAAACCAGTCAGATCAAAACACTCCGCCATAACTGTGACATCACGACATCCTTCCGTTCTCTATTGTGAGGTTCCTGCCAAATAGTTGACATTGTTTTGGTAGACAATTGCCATATCCATTACAGGTTGGCGCGATTTTCGAAAAACTTGCGAAACTGGTTTCTGCTGCTGCGTTTCAAGCCAAGTTGTTTAAGATGAAGTGACGTCACAATTCGTGCCGAATTATTCGTTTTTTCGCCCAAGTGTAACATGTAAACTTAGGCTGCAAATTTAAAAAAAAAGATAAAGTGCAGTGAGCAGAAAGTTTTGTGTGTATGATCTTTCTGAAACCTTTAGAATTAATGTAACAGCTTGTTTGTAAGTACACTAAACTGAGCTTTTTACAACCTGAAATAAATAATGCAAAATTCTTTAGTTTATGTGAAAATCATTTGTTGTGGGCAGTAATGCAGCTAAGAAGTTGACGAAGGCTATAAAATATGCTAGACACATACATTCATTTGAATTTAAATGTAACAAGACTTTTAATGAGAAAACACATACATAACAAACACAACATATTGTGATAAAAATGTATACAATGAAATCTAACTGAATTAGTGATTTTCCCCGACCAACATTTGCTTATATGCAGATGAAAGCAATGAACGTTTCCTTATATTTTCAAAGAAACTAATTCCTAATAGTTTTCAGTGGACATAATGAATCAATGGAAAGAGTTAAAACCACGAAATGAATCAATGGGAGAGTTTAAGGCAACCAAAGATTCACAGTGCAACAATTTTGCTGCTGTCATACATAATTGATCTTTTCTTTTTAGGAAATGGCAAACATAAATATCACAAATGCATACATGCAATTTTTTTTGCAGGGGTATAGAAAGCATGTTAGCCGGAAGTTTGTCTTAATTTCTATTTATACAGGGGGGGTTGTTAGCCATATCAAAAACTGATTATAATATAATTAGAACAATAGAATATTTATGAATCTATATCTACAGAATCGGCTTTTTACAAAATGTTTAGGAATGGTCTCACATAAAACAAAGCTTGCTTCTTTTAAAACTGATCCAGGTTGACTAAGTTATTTTTATTTGCATTAATGATGACATAACTTGGTTCAGTTTTATAAGAACCATTTATTTGGTACCAGAGAAGTAAAATTTTTTACCTTCTTCCTCATTAAAAATTAAAGAGCTGTGGGTAAACCAGAATAAAAGGATGCTTACCTTTTTTTTGACAAATTATGACATTTGAACTATCAGTTTTAATTCAAGTAATTTTAAGTCAATTTTTATAGAGTTTAGCCATTCCTCCCTTTGACTTGTTTCTCAGCCTATAAATAAAGTTTTCAGGTAATCTTATGTCAATAGGATATTAGCTTTTAATTACAACTAAATATTTAACTTTACATTGATATATAACCAACTCATAACCTCCATTAGAAAAACTAGATGTATTTTGGTAGACATGCAATATGAAAATTATTAAATAAAATTTACACTATGTGAAAGATCCATTTACGAAACATCTTTAATGATAAAATCTGAATAAAAATCTTATTTTCTATATGTACATGATTTCTTTTGCTTTTGTTCCGCTTCATAGAAAATATCAGTTAATTGTGCTACTTTACAGACAGCATCAGGGAAAGGTTCGAGATGCTCTAGATCATCTGGTTCCGGATTCTCTTTAATAAAAGTCTTTTGTGGGGGCGCAAATAGAGAAGTTTTCTTGAGGGGAGTACAATAGTATTTGAAACAACAACAAGCCTTTTCTAATACTTCTATTAATTCTAACGTATGTACAGGTGGCAAAACTGTAGAAAAATGTTCACACACTTGTTCTGTAGGAGTGCCCGGCATTGAGATGATGCGACTCAGTACCGTCGATAGCAAATCAAAGAACACAGGTAAGTTTAGGCTACCATCAGGATGGCGCCATGTCCTTGGAATAAAGTAGATTTTCTGAGCACTAGACCTACTTTGGTTAGAGTTTGATAACACTGGTTGCTGGTCACTTGCAGTAAGTGAATCACAATCATTAAGTTCACTGTTCAATGTGTAAGACGTACAGGAATCTGGGATGTCAGACAAATTATTCATTGCTTGGCAATTTTCTATAGTAGATTTCGTGACATTTGGAATCGTACTATCCTCATCTACTTTTGCAGAGTTCTTCTTCTGTATGTCTGATAACTCAAAGGAAGTTAGTACCCAAGGGTTTGCAAAGCAGGCACACACATAGATGAAATTTGTAACTCCTGCACGAATAACTAGGACAGCGTCTCTGAACCTCTGCAGGTGATGGAAAACTGAGAGTTCTCCTGGTAGCTTTAGAAATGCTTTCCAGGTTTCTTTTTCTGAGACTCCTCTGCATCCAGCCTCGTATAAGTAATGAAATATACATTTGGCATCAATGACTGTTTGTGGGGAATATTGCTTGTACAAACTTTCTACTAAATCCAGATGGTCTTTGGTTAAAGAAAACACATGTGGAGGGATGTTAAACGTCAAAAGTTTCACAATATCTGAAATGCGAGAGTTTGTTAGTTCCATCCTGTCCCTGGTGATGTACTCAGACTGGGCAGTTTTGTCCCAGTCAGGTGTTTTCTCTATTACTGCAGCAGGATTGACCGGCAACTTTGGATGGGTAGGTGTCTTTAAACGACAGAAAACACGGCAAGAGTTCAGAACAATGTAGTCCTGGGAGTGCTGAACTCGTTCAATTGGTGGTTGTGATAACTCCTGTCGTAGTAAATACAAGGCAAATCTGGAGGCATTAGATGAGCGATGAACTTCGTTCAGTTGTAAATTTTCATCTTCATCTAACAATGGATTAAGGTCTTTCATTCCACGGCCGTGCACTACAGCAGAATAGGCCTGGTTGGATTCATCTTTTCCAGACGGCAGTAACAACTGCGATAACTCAGCAGACTCTTTGTTGTTTAAGGTGTGTTTCATTCGCCCAACAATGTTCTTCTTGGCATCTTCATTGAGTGAGGAATCAAATAAAATTATCTGATCAGGGATTTGAGTATGGACTGCCAGGCGCTCCATCGTCACCAGAGCAAGAATAGAAGCGGCATAGCCAGCAGGAACATTTCCCTTTAACTCTACATTAGTTTCAGAGTTAAATTTGTTTAAATTATCCAGCAGCTCCTTGCTCTCTTTGAAAACTCTTATAGGAAACTTTGTCAGCATAGCATTGCTGTAGCTGATTGAAAACTTGTAGGGACATGCTGACTTTAGTGAGCGTTGCAAATCCGTTCGTAGTGTTCTCTTCTTCACAGCAATTATCTTCTCCTTTCGGAGGTGAGCCACTGCTGATTGAAGTAAACTCTCAGGATAGGCTTGGTAGAGCCTATGTAAGAGATAAGACCAATTTTTTCCATCACTATTATTTGTAGCCATGGCTGAAAGAATAAGGGTGAGAAGAACAAATTTTCTAACTTCATCCTCATTTTTAGGCTCAATATAAACCCTATTTTGATAGAAAACTTTATCATCCTTCACAATCTCGTAGGACTTACAGAATGCCTCTATGGTATCAGGAAGCACTATGTTCTTGCACCGATCAGAGGCAGGCAGGGTAAACTTGTCCCGTAGTTTATTTAAGACAGTTATGAACATGTCCCTCCATATAGACTCATTGCTTTTGGGTGGTTTGGGCTTGTCAAATTCTCTCACCAGTTCCGCATCCTGAAGTGCCTCCCCTAAGAATACTTTCACATTGTTTGCAGTAGTTGAATTCATCATCATGTACCTAACCCTTCGCTGGCAAGCTCTAGAGCTTTTGTTAGCAGATACCCCTGGTACATGTTCGTGCAAGAGATCACGCACTATGGTGTATGGAACAGACAGATTCTTGTTGAAAAGTGGATCAAGGAAAGATGAAGCCACTTTGCAAAGAAGGAGAAAGCTGTCTTCTTGAGGACTCCAGTCACAACGAGCCTTGTCCAGCCGTTCCATTGCTGCTCTATCCTTCTCATCATAATAGGGCAAACGCTTGGAAGATCTCGCTTTCAGGGTTCTAATTTTTATCCTCTTCTTCTTCCCACTTTGCAGCAATGGTATGGGTTCTACTCGTTTATTTGTAACACCTTTCTTACCCATTTTTAACTTATTTTCTTTCTGCAAGAGTAGAGAGTTCTTTGTCAGTCTCTGCAGTCTGGATCTGCTTTCTGGCCTTGCTGCATTTGAGGTATTTAGCAAGTGCTGCATTGAGTGTAGAACTGGACTTGTCTTTTCCTTGGAAGAATTAGAAGGTATTTTGACAGCACTTGCAGCTGCTTGCCAGTTACGACGAGAATGCAAAAACAAAACTGAGTCGTAACCTCCGGCCCCTAAGCCATCTCCTGGCGTTACCCCTGTGTCTGAAACCTCATCAAATGCTTTACATTTGATAGTTGCCATTAATTCAGGTTTAAAGTTAGCCTCCATAATAGCTATAGTTTTCCCAGCTGCAGCACTAAACTTTCCCAAAGGAGTGTGAAAACACGTGCTTTCTAGATCTAGCCAGTAGTTGTCTACGTCTTCTTCCCCTTGAAATGTGTAAGATTTGACTTCATAATCAATATCAGCTTTCACATGGATATAGCCAGGAGGAGAAATGGTCGTGTCTTTCAGTGAAGCTTTCTTGTGCACATATAAGAATATTTGATCTTTTTGTTTCCCCACTTGAGGGCCAATGGACACCAAACCCATGTAGCAAAGGACACGGATTACGTCATTTGTTGAAAATAGGTATTTACGATTGTTCAGCATGCTGTTGCGTAAATTCTGAGGTAAGAATTTTATAAGGTAGTGTGACCTCTCTTCATTCTCAAGGAAGTCATCCAAGCCAGGTACACCTGATCTGAAGTTGACAATCTTGAAGAATAGAGAAAGTGGCATGCGTGTGTAGATGTCGGCAAGAAAGCACCATCCCTCATTTCTCCCATAGTCAGGGAGTGGAGGTACAAACCGTTTCCAAGTTGCGCTATTGTGATACACAACTTGCTCATTGCTGGGGATCAAATCTGCTTTGTGCTGGTATACAAGATAATGAAGGAACACATGCAATGTCTTTGCGCGTATGTACTTAGGTGTCATCAGAGGATACTTTTGTGTTGGCACATCTTCTCCTGCCCCTTTTTGTGTCAATTCCTTTTTAGGAGTGGTTTGATCAATGGCTGGTTCTGGCCCATCCTGCAGGCCTTTGGAAGTGCTTGTTTGTTTTCCTCCAGACTGTATCTTTTTATTTTCTTTAGACACACTAAAGTACTTGAATTTTGCTTGTTCAATGGCAACTTGAATGGAGGGATCAGATTGCTGTAAACTATTTTCACAAATCAGTTCAATCTTGGTTCTTTCATCTTCTAATTCCAATTCAGCAACAAATTTCTTCAGTTTTTGGCTGGAATGAAGGGCGTTGATAAGACGGTTAGTTGATTTTTTATCCAATTTATAATTATATCCCTCTTCCTGTTCCCTTTCAAGTATAAACTTTTGCAAATCCCCTATTGTAGAAACTCGCTCCCTCTTTAAGTAGTTAAGTATCATATTAGATCTTTTAAGTTTACGATAAGTCATTTGTGATTTATAAGCATTAGACGTTACTACAGTGGGCTTATCTGAGAAACTAATAAGCTTTGGAGATTTCCCATTAATAGGATCTTGGCTTTGAACTTCTAAAACTTGAGATACGATATTCTGAAAGTTGGACACAACTTCATTTTGTTCCTTGGTACTATTAACATCCTTATCATTTTGTACCAAAACTTCATCTGCAAATCTAACCTTTTTCTTCTTGGGAGAAGAAGCATCTTCTTCGCTAAAGGCTGTATTACGTTTCACAGAATGCTTTGAATGCATACCATTGACCAGCATGGCTTCTTTTGTTCGAATTTGTTCTTCCTCCATGAGTGTTGAGTATGCCAAGTTCTGCTCCTCGTAACCTTTAGATATGTATTTGGTGACTTTTTGCCTTCCCCTGTCCTGCAGCATAGACACAATTTCACCCTTTTTGATCAAAATACGCAATAATCCTCTTATATCTAATCTGGGAAGAGTCAAGGTCCTCCCCAAATCCCCAGAACTGATGCCTTCTGGTCCTGCTTCCTTGACGAGCTGAAAAATTTGATACACAAGTGGCACACCAAGCAAAATCTTAGAGCTGTCAAAATGGACATTCAAGGGAAGATGTTTTTCTTTACCATTAGATTCTTCTTCTTCGTCATCATCCTCATCATCACAATGCCTAAGAAGCTGTACCACCTTCACCACTTTTTCATGTCCACTGACTGTATACCAGTCCTTTTCAGTGCCGTTCACATAAAAATCTTTACAGGACATGGTATGAAGCTTCACCCATCGCTGAAATGGTCTATAAAAAAGCTTCTTGAAAGTTGAGTCCTTGATGCCAAGCTCTTCCCTCACAACCTTACAGGCCTCACGGTTTTGAGGCTTTTCTTTCAGAAGGTCACACAGACGTTTCATCAAAGTGGCCATTTTTGTTTTCCGCTGGACATAAAATCTAGTAAGATGGAAGAGACAACCATTTGATGTCTGCCCTCTATTCATTTTCATGTAGTGCACTTGCTTGGTTATAAGACCTTTTTCACTCAGCTTCTTTCTGTAGTAATGCAATTGCTTGCAAAATGGGGCTTTTAAGGACAACAGTCCTCCTTCCCCTTGAGTCACTTCACCAAGGTAGCGGGAACGTCCGATGCGCTCCAGCATGCAATATGCCTCAAGAGTGAGATCTATAAGGGGGTTCGCTTCAGTACCAATCAATGCTAAAAGGCGTACTTTAGGCGAAGCCACTAACACTAGAGAATCCCCCCACTTTTCAACTGCCTGTGACAAAGACACAAGCAAAACTTCATAACCACATCGTATATCAGATGTAATGCATCTTCTGGTCTTGTATGTTGAGCATGATCCCCGGACATCCCCATCTTTGATTTGTACAATGGGAAAATAAGAATCTGGCATTGGAGTAGGCTCTAGGACTACACCAAGGTCAGGATCTATGTGGTCGTATCTGTTGTAAATAGGCACAAACGGACGAGGCATTGGTAGTTCATATATTTCAATGTCCTTGTGCTTAGCAATGTTGTCCCAAAAGAAGCTTTTGGAATCCTCATCGAGGGCAATGCGGAAGTCATGGCGGTCAGCTAGGCGCTGCCATAACATTTCTAACGTTATACCATCTAGTCCTTCAAGAGCTATTTCATCTAAAAGACTGGATAAGAAATCAAAAGCAGTTCCCATTTTGGATTTGTTGGTGCAGTGATGGCAATAACTTCTAAAAAAAAAAGAAGAAAAGTAATTAATAAGAATAAAAATGCCTTGCGATTTTGTTTTCCAACACAATGAAAATGGACAGATTTTTATTTTGTCATCCATCACAAGTAGAAAATATAACTGCAATTGATATAAAATGCTAAATTAATAGATTTAAGTTTGTTTTTTAAAGTCAAAGAATATTTCAATCTCCAAGGAATTTTAATTTAAAAAGTTTTTTATTTTTAGTTTTAGATATTTATACTAAGTAGTGTTAAGCTTACAAAGGGTATGTATGGCTACTGTTATGAACAAAGTTAACATTCTTAGCCCAAATTAGACATCGACAGCTATTTTCTTATCCACAATCCAAGATTACTATTTGAAACTTTATTTGTTAAGTTTCTTCATACACAATTTTTTTTATAGGAATCATTAAAATATTGCTACAAAACTTTCAATTTTTATCATAAATTTGATATGCAAATTTTTTTAAAACCTTTATTTCAAAATAAAAATAACAAGCTTTTGAGTCCCCTTTTACAGATGGTCATTACAAATAATAGGAAAATTTTAGATATTTTTTAAATAGTACTAAATATAACAAGAAAACCTATTAAAAATATTTAAGCAAAATATTTGTCAATTATATAAGTACACAACTCGAATATTCTACAAATAATAAAATCACCTTCAAACTAAAGAGCTATATTCATAGCTATAGATTTGAATTATGTTATGTCCCAGATGTTAAAGTGGCCTGCGTAAATAAGGCAGACAAGTACACCATAGCCTTGCTAAGTAAAACATTACTTGGATGCTGTGGTGCAACAAGAAAATTCTTGGACAGGAGGTTTTCAACCAAGTATAAAGTTTACTTCAATACGACTCCTTTAAAAATTTCCACACAAAACTTTTCCGTCTCATATGTAACAAGTTATCAATCTGTGACCTACAAATGTCAAATGGATAGTTTTTTAATCATATAAAGATATCAAACATCCCAACATGGAAAAACTTAATTTTTATTATCTGGAAAAATGAAAAATCTTAAAGTTTTGTTGTATAACACTTTAGCACTGAGTAAACCACTTCACACAAAGTAAATAAAAAATAATGTACCTACAACCATTTTTTGATGCAATGAGATTTGTAAGTCTGTATTTTTTTTTTTCAAAGTTCAATGATCAATTTCAGGGTGGCAACAGAATTCAGGAAAAAAAGTTCCCTGACAACTCCCTGATGGATTCTAAGAAATTCCCTGATTTTACGACAAACTTTTTTTTCAAATTTCCCCAACTTTCCAAGATGTGTAGACACCGTGATCAAATAGAACATGCATGCTCAAGTGATAATACCCCATTTTTTAAAATAAAATAGTTTTTTTTTACTAAAAATAGTTTTGATGGTAATGAAAAGTTGAAATTACTCAGCAAGTTGAAATTTCTAACTATTACTGCCACCATTTCCAGAGGAAATAATGCCACAATATGGATGAATGGGGAAACAAGTCTTCAATACAATAGAAAATGTCCTCGAGTTTTGGAAAATTAAAAAAAAAATAAAATCCCCGATATGTCCAGGTTTTGTGGCCACTCTGTATTTGCTACTTTAGGGCAATACAGAAGGCTACAATTGGCTTTACTTGTCAACTCACAAACTCTGAATGTCTCTGTCAACTCATAAACTCAGCCGAAGAACAAATTAAAAACTTATAATTTTTAAAAAAATTATTTAGAATTACTTAATGGTCCTTATTTATTCATAATATTTAACCAGTTAGAAGAGGACTTGTTTTTTGTAATTTGAGAATAGCTTTTAAGTTAGATTTTTTTTTTTTTTTTAAACTTTCTACAAAAAAGTATAATTCTTTCTATAAAGAATTTTCTGTTTTATACTGTTTTTAGTTCTAATATATATAAAAAATAAATAAATTATGATACACATTTTTTTACAATTATGTTATTTTAGGGATCAATTGTGCTGCCATCTGTTGTGAAGGTAGGCAAATAGGCAAAGTTTCTTAATATATTAATTTATAGTTAAGACATAACTACATATTTTTACTTTTAGCCAAAAATTAAATTTTTAAGACACAAAATAAATGTTTTTTAATAATTAAAAAAATATAATTAAATACATTATCAATTTGTAAAATATTTCTTGAACTAACAAGTTATATTTGAATACCTATCAATAGTTATGAAAACCAAGTTTGTTGATCAAGGTTTATAAAAAGACTAAAGAAATTTTTTAACATAATTGGTATGCATATAATAACTTAGGGTATACAAAGTATAATTCATTTTATATATGTTATGTTTTCGATTCAGGTATGCAAGAGGTGGGGTCACAATTTCATATTTTAAATATCACTATTTATTTTTATTGAAGAATCTGTCTAGGAAATGATGAGTAACCTAATAGCAGCATTTTTTTATGTTAATAAATTTAATCATTAATAGCAATTACAGAAAAGTATTATACAACAACACTTTTATATATATTTATTAAACATTACTATATCGTTCTTACATTACCTAAATTTTAGTACAATTAAATAAAAAGGATTAACTTTAAAAGTTTAGTTTTTGGTATTTAGTTAAACTACTCAAACATATTTAATTTATTAGGAAAAAAAGAAGAAAAATTTACAAATGTATGGCATCTAACATCTTAATGGTGCTAGTTGAAATTCACTGAATCCTAATAATATAATCAGCTCCATGTTAATATTTAAACTATTTTATAGCTTTAATTCTTTACTACATAAGGTTTTTAATAATGTAGCAATGGAAGTCACCTTTCGAAACCTATGATAAAAAAATCATCAATGGTTCACAATACCGAAAGACATAGTCAATTGTAATACTCAACACTAGCAAACTGTGTTTTCTACTATTTTTTATGCAAAATGGGTGACAGTTTGCCTCAAAAGACCACTTATGGAAGATTTACCAAATCCAATAACAAAAGAATACTCTGGAATTCTCTTGGGCAAAAAATAAGTTTGACTAATTTTAAGCTCCATTGATGCATTACATGAAGTTCTTAAACTGGAATAATATATTAGTTAGCCAGTTATGATTAATTTCATTTTGTAATAACCTTGCTATAGGGTTGTATTATTTAACTAAGTGAACACAAATATGTATGGGAAACATTTTATAAAATCACTGTCTTTTTAATTAAAAACAATAATCACTTTGCTAATTTTTAAAATATAATTTTGAAACATTAAGTTTAATGTACTAGTCAGTGGGTGTAAAATATCTGGGGTGTAAAATATCTCTTTATTTAGAAAACCTAAGCAAAATGCAAAAATGTATAAGAGTTCCATACTCTTGGTATTTGTCCTAAAATAATCACTAATTATTAAAATACTTTTTTTTAATAAAACCCTATAAACTTTACAACTGTTTTATACCAAATATTAATTGTAAAGGTACACTTTACCTTTCAGCTTGTTGGTTCTTGAAGGTCAATGATTAATCTTCGGATAACAACGATGGTAAATTTTGTTTTAATGAAAGAGCTAATTAATTTTCTAGTTTAGCATTTAAGGAGTTTAAGACTGAAGTACATTTCAAATTTTTCATGCTTTACCCCTTTTGACACTGTAAAGGGCCAGAAAACGGTTTTATTATATACAGAGCTTTGATAACATGAGCACACATTTTCACATTTCTATTTCAATGGGCAACAATTTACCTCTCAGATTAACCAGGGTTTCTACTGAAATCACAGAACAAAAATCAATGAGTTTTAAGGACCTAAATAATATTTTAAATTTTTAAGAAACTTCAAAATTTTTCTTTCAGCCATCATGTCTCTATATAAATATTTAATATAGGATATTCAACATAAAAAGTTACAGAAATTTTCAGTATGTTGTGAATTAAAAATACTGATGTAATATTTTTAATTGAATATTGTAGTAAAAACTGCAATTACTAATTACTTTATTATCTACATAACCTCGAACGTTTTCTTGTCCCTTAACAATTCTCGATTTTAAAATTAATTGATGCAGAGAAAGAAGAAATCTCTCCCTAGTTTTATCTCAAAAATCCTATCTAATCAACACTAAAGAATTAAAATTGACGGTAGGTAAAAAACATGCAGACGGTACAGTTCTTTGAAGAAAAAGAATTATTCAAATCAAGCAATCGAAAGTCCATAGATTAGCAAAGCATGCAAGGTATGTCTTTTTATAGATTGTTTCGGCCCACATCCACAATAAGAAATATTAGAAATTGCAATTTTCAGACTTAAAGGTGTTAATTATTTTTCAAATAAAGTAAGTCATTTTAAAATGGTTGTGTTTATGATCATATTACATATATGCCTTTATTCTAGCACAGCATCCAAGAAAATTAAGGACTTTTAAGAACCTCTAAGAATTTCCAAGTACTTTTAAGGCAAGGAAAACAAATTAAAAATATTAAGCACTTTTAATGACCGTTGTAACCCTGTTAACCTGTTTGTTAATAAGTTAGTTTGTTCCGCCTGCCCATTACAGCTACTATCAAGTGTTTTACACAGCTACATACGATTCGTAATTTAGAATAAGCTAGGACCGAACCCACAATCTCCAGATCATAAGCTTGGTGGCTTAGCCAAATAATAATAAAAAAAAATCCGGTTGTTTCCTGTATAACCCGACAGACCCTGGAATTACAATACAAAAATTCTGACCCTAAAGTATTTTTTGACTATTTCAAAATTTAATTACATAAAAACATGTTAAAAAAACCCTGATTCATTGATTACTATGTCCCAGAGATTGTAAAGTCAATTAATAATTTATTAAGCGTTTGAAGAATTGGCTTCTTTAGAGCAGCATACACCTGCTGCAGCCTTGCTTATTGGCGGGTAATTAACTGCAAAGCAGGTATTTACATACCCTGTTTGTATAGAAATATAATGCACCCAAGTATTTTATATCACTTATCACACCCCTGATAAATTTGAAATCTAACATTAATAATACTCGGATAAGATTTCACTTTGCGCATCTGCTAAAAATATACATATATATATAAAAAAAAAAAAAAAAAAACTTTTTACCTACCCTTATATTTTGGCCCATGTTACAGGAAAGAAACCTTTTTTAATTTTGGCTTTGGCCACCAGGATACTGGAGACCCTCAGGTTAATCTTTAAAATGTTTACTAAGAGTTCAAACTTTAAATTGTAAATGTTTAATAACTACTTAACAGAATTGAGAATTTTACAAAGAAACACATTGCGCTTATTTATTGGCAAAAGGGAAAATTTAAAGAACAGTAAAATTCTACAGGATATACTTCACTAAATAAGCTGAATTATACTTTTCCAAAAATGCTACAATGAAAAGATGATAAACAAAACATTTTTTGATAACAGATTTCGTAGCAAAGAAGTGTTTTGTCTGTTTTTTTAAGGGAAGAAAATAAGACGATTTTAATCGATGCGACAGGAAATAACCAACTATAGAGCTTCTTTTAAAGAGATAAAATATCACAAATATTTACATAATAAAAAATATGTTAAAAATATCTTTTGTAATATTTTACAATTTTCAAAGTAAGGCACCAGAATCTGGCTCTGGTATTGGATTGCCATATTTGGCATTAAAATCTCTAAAAAAAAATTGGGGACCATACGTCAAACTAAGCCAATTATATAAATAAAGTTGCAATAGATATTGTATATAATTATATAGAACAGATATAGATATTAAAAAAAATGTATATTTTCCACTGTAATAGATTCTACAGTAATTTCTACTGTATAGATATTTAAAAAAATTTACATTTTCTACTATAAGGTTACCATACAAAACTTAAAATTGACTTTTATATAAATTCAAGTTTTTTCAATACTTACATATTAAACACACATAGCACTAAGCATAAAGAACTAAGTTCTGTCAAACTTTTGAGTTGTGTAAATAGCACTTAAATGGTTTAACTTTGATGGAATTTAAAAGAAAATCGATTTTTAGATTTGTTATTTACTACAATATTTCAAAGTTAAGTAAAAAAAAAAGAAAGAAAAAAAAAAAAAAAAAAAAAAGAAGGGGAAAAAAAGAAAAGGGTAAGGTAATGTCAGATTGTAAGTAAAGTTAATCTAAATACGAAATGGAGTGATCCATTCCAATATTAAAATGAGCCACTAGGAGTTTTGTTTTTATCAAACGAGATAGTTTATCAATTTTTAAATTTTCATAGGCCAACAACTTTTTTTTAAACAATCGAAACATCAAAATATAAAATATCAAATTCTATTTAAATTTTCTAAAAAATTCCTTTCTCCCCCTTTCTTTTCTGTACCATTCGTTTTCCAAAATCTCGCTTTATATGAGTGGAAGGAAATTTGTCAACATTTTATACATTATTACTTCATGCAACAATTTCTTAAGATTTCGGGGCTCGAACGCGGAACTAGGGGTTAGAAGCACAATGCCTTAACCACTATGCCAACACGGCAAAATATATTTTGCAAAATAACATAAAAATATGATCGAATAAAGGAAAAAGTTAATACTTACGATGATTTACGAAATTACTGCATAAAATGAAAAACTAGCTCACATCATCTTGGTTAAATATAGTAAGGAGAAAATAACAATCGATCTTTTACATTATTGTAGGAAGCGTCGGCCATCGGTAGAAATGACAAATTTTAGTTAAAATGAAATTGTTGCATCATACAAACTATCAATTTAAAATGATAAATTGGAGAATAATTGACGAAATTGTTTCTTTAGATATTGATTATTTTATTTAGTAAAAAAAGTCATATATTTATTCATAAAAATTCTATTTTTACATTAGCAGAGTTGTTGCCAGACCAAATATGCAAATATTCTTAATTTTAAACAGATGTATTTAGATATACTTATCAGCTAGAAAGCAGACTTAGAAAAGAAAAAAAGAAACATAATGTGTTATGACCTGTACACTTTTCCATTTCCACTTGATTTGAAATTAAAATGCGCATTTTATTCTCTTGCTAAATAGCAATTTATGCTCCCTTCTTACTCAAGTCGTAACTGTATCTTTGACTTTTCTATTGTAAACAAAACAAAATAAGCCGCTTTTCTAATCGTATGTGAATTCGAACTGTGAAATATTTCTGAAAAAAGTATAAAACAAAAAGAATTCTGTTTGCCAAAAAAGAAAAATGGAATCGGACGTCGAAAAAATATCTGCAGATATTGCTGGAACTGTAAAATTAATTATGGATCCATTTACACCGGCTGCAGAAAGGAAACGAGCCCTTGAGGTGAAAAAACAAAATTACAATCTTTGGAGTATAAAGAAAGTTGTACCGGCTTTATTCCCTTAGATATATTAAACAGTAAAATTTAAGTATACTCTACTTGCCCTTCAACATAAATTTTTTTGCCCTGGCTGTGTGTGTAACTTTTTCGGAGTAAATTTCTACTTCACGTTTGTGGGTTGGCGCGTTTTTGAAAAGTTGGCGACAAGGCTAAAATGTCGCAAATTCGAAATTTCCAAATGAAAATTTGAGAATCGAACCTGCTCCATGATTTGTGGTATAGGAAGGTTGAAGTCCAATGCCAAAGCCGTTATGCTACGGTTGCGATGCGAGTTGTAGTAAGATTAAGTGTTTTTACTATTCATTTCAATTACATTTATAATAAAAACGTACATCCCGGAAAGAAATTAAAATGATTTGCGTAAGTTTATTCGATGTCGGCGAAAATTCAAAGGCAATGAAGTTGCAAACGATAATTGAAAAAACAAAAAAAGTTAAGGATTTTAATTTTAAACGATAATTGATTTGTTTAAGCAATTAAAAGGTCTATTCCTAGTTGACGTTAAAAATCGCCAAGCCGATTTGGCGCTGTTTTGTAGGCGATACAGTTCTAAATTTGGCAACCTCATTTTTTTTATTGATGCGCTTTGCTTCAACCTTTCTATACCACAAATCATTGAGCTGGTTTGTTTCTCAATTTTTCATATTGGAATTCCGAATTGGCGACATTCTGGTTTTGTCACCAACTTTTCAAAAGTGCGCCAACATATAAACGTGAACTAGGAATTTACCCAATTAAAATCTAATTTCAAATAATTTAAAAGGGGTAAAATTTCATTAAACTTTTACATTAATGACAAATATCTAACCCCTTCCAGAATATTTAAATTTTTAATCACTTGCTAAAAACTAAGGTGTGCGCGCGCTTCGCGCTCTAAAAAGAAAAATTTAAACCTATTTCGTTGGCCTTACGGCCAATTGAACCTAAAAAATATACCCTTACCTAATTCGGGCAGTAATTTGTGGAATCTCACCCCCAAAATCACTTGTTTTAATTACTTATGGCACTAATTCATCATGGCGGTTGATTTCAAATCCACAAGATGGAGTGTGATTCGAAATAAACAAGATGCGGTCAAAATGACTGTTAATAATAAACGATATCTGAAAACATAAGGAATATTAAAGTAATTAATAAAAATTGACATAATAAGCAAATTATTAACAAACAGCACCTGTGAGATAGACAAATGGCTGTTCGAAAACCAAGTTCCTTTCTGGCAGGATTTCCTTGAAGTATCTTTCCGACAAACCCATTGGTCAACTGGTCTCTTTCCCCCAGATACATTTATTCACCACATTTTTGACCAATAAAGAATTCCGATATTAAACCGGCATCCATACACTATGGCAAAACCTGGCTTTTTTCTTTCAATTCCAAAAAGAAAAAACCTAAAATGTGAATTAAAAAGAAGCCATCGTAACAGAAAACACCGTTAGAAATTTGAAACGGCCACAAAAATGCCATCCTCGATCCTCCACGCATTCAAAATTAGGGTTACCATAAAATCACCTTTGTGCATGCTCTTAAAAAAGGAGGGTTGCCAAATTTAGAACTGTATCGCCTACAAAAAAGTGCCAATCGGCTTGGCGATATTTTAACGTCAACTAGGAATATACCTTTTTCGGCAAAACCTTTGTCACATATTCGTACTTTTTTTTGCTTCATAATTATCGACGTTAGTACTGTGTTATATAGTTTAAGCAAAAAGAATTTGGAATGGGTTAAAATCATTTTTAACATGTGCAATAAATACATTGTCGTTAAAAAAATGAAAAGGTCTTTGATGTGATCGAGTAATAATTGAAAGTATATTTTGATTAAGATTTACTATAGGGTGTCAGAAGGCGACTCTTTTTAAAAAAGTTGTCGACATTGAAAATGACTTCAAAAAACTGTATCACTAAATCTAAAATGACATCAAAATGCTTGTGTGGCTCAGATTTATTGTTCAGTCCCCCCTGGTGACTCTTTGAAAGTTGGCGATTCGGCGTCAAATGTGGCAACCCGTCGCCAAAGTTTTCTGATAACCTTAGTGACCATTTGGATTTGGTAACATGACTTGTTTTATCGCCATTTTGAATTTGGCGACACAGCCTTTTGACGTCATTTTCAATTTGGCTATTTTTTTTAAAAAGTCGCCTATGGGGACCGTACAGTAAATTATAATCATTTCGTTGTTAAATCCAAACAGTCACTAGGGTTACCAGAAAACTATGTCGACGGTTTCCACATTCAGCAATAAATTGTCAACTTTCCGCCGCCAATCCATCTGACACCTTACAATTAATCTTAACCTTTTTACATATAACAAGCCCCTCTGATGGCTGTGTGGTTAGCGTTCTAACCACGCATACCAAAGGTGCCGGGTTCGAATCCCGAATTAGGCATAGATGTTCGTTGTGGTTCGGAATCCTCGTTAATCTGTAGGTCCTGGCCTGATTAGCCGTCATTGTGCTTAAAAATAGGTCGTTGACATAAAAACCAACCAACCAATTTACATAATATTTAACATGAATATACAAAGGTTTGATATATAGAGAAAAGGAGGATGAGAAAGAGGAAAACATAGTTTAGTTGAAGCAATGTCCTGGTTGAATTCATTGAGGTTAACTAAATAATTCATTATGAAAAGATTCTTGTTTATCCAATAGTTATGTTCTTACTGTTTTGTACTCCAAAGGTAACTAATAGAACATCATTGTAGTCATTTATCTTACAATTTGGATAGGAATGGTTCTAAAACTCCTTTTGTTGGTCAAGAAACTTGCTTTAGGGGTATCTTCAACAACTTTTTTAAGGGTATTGTTTTTAACTTCTTCACTATTTGGCACAACAAATAAGGCAAGAGGCAGGCAAAAAAGCTTAAGTGCAGTCAGTCAAGTTTACACAAAAAATAGCTTTTAAAACTAATTTAGTAGAACAGGTCTTCTCACTGGACATTGTTATATTAGAAGATACTTAATTATTATGGGTGTTGGTGGCAGTAAGTATTGAGAATGCATAGATATGGAGGAACCTCGTTGAGCACTTGGGTTGTCATTTGAACTATGGAAGCTTCAAGAAATACCTGTTAAATGTCTGCTGCACTTTGTTTAAACCTCAAGTTTCTTCAACAGGGAGATGGTTACATTTTTTATATAATACTAGATCTCTGGTCTAGATTAAATTAGAAAAGAGAATGGCCAAGCCATGTGCACTTAGACTGGCCCATAGTACCTCTCATACAATTTTAAATATGTAGCATATAGCAGGAGTCGGCAGTCTACGGCTCAAGAGCCGCTTGCAGCTCTTCAAGTTCTAAGTAACTCAACCTAAGAATAAACTGATAAAGCAATAAATAGTAAGAAATTTATGCATTGTTCAGGTAAGCCTGTTATAAATTTGCTGCATAATTGTGAATCTGAGAAATAAGGTAAACAATGAAACAGAGAGAGGAGTAGGGCGGAGTGGTAACAGTGTTCTCAAATGCCAACTTAAAATCATACTCCACAGCGCCCTCTGGCATTTTTTCAATTGAAATACAGAACAATCATTATGCGAAATATGATTACATCTATTTTGCATAATGTTGCTCATTTGTACAAGCTTAAGTTGGCGTTCATTGTTCTCTCATCTCCGACTGATTGCGTTTTTGTGCATTCATTGAAATGTTTTTTGCCTTTGCTTTTGATCTACTATTTTGGAAAAATATGGTCCCGACTTTGTCCAAAAGGACTAGAAATATTTATGGTGAAAATCGTAAATGTAAGAAAGAATAGACTGAATTCTATGCGGGTTTTTTTCAAACAAAAATGGACTACAGACATATCTCATCTGCCTTAATTTTTACAGCATGAAAATTATATAAAAAGTTTTTCAGTTAAAAGCTCATATAAGTACTGCTTTTATTTACTTTGCGGCTCCTTAAAAATTTTACGATTCTGATTTTGAATATTTGGCTCTTAGCGCTTAAAAGAGTGCCAACCCCACCCTCATACCATATCAAATTCTAAAGCCAAGCAGTCTGATAAGGAGACATTGCAAAGTCATCAGGTTGGAAATCTATGCTATAGGTTTTATATTTTAGGCCCATGATATTGCGGTATTCGCCAAATATATGCTCCATTATTTCAGATGAGTTTCCTCAGCCTCTGTACAGATTATCCTCAACAACTTTCAATGTTTTAAGATAGTTCCTGACACAGTGACTGGCCATCATGCCAATTATGATACTGTAAAATTTTCTATTCAGTTTAAGTATAAACTTCTGTGTTTGTTTTGAAGTTCTCTTTGTAAAGTGTTTAGATTGTTGCATACCTCGAGAACTTTTCCAGACTCTTTCAAGTTCTTTGATAAGTCCTCTGGTCCCCTGAGATGTATTATGGAACACTTGTCCTCAGATAAATGAACAATGAGAAACTGTATGGGTTTGAAAGGTCTGTAAGAAGAGAAAGACTCAATATCTTTTAATGGCCAAGAACTCAGACCAACCCATAACTTTATTGTGCCTACTTAGCTCATTCAAAGCATACTTATATATTTCTCGACGTCTGGTCTAAGTGCAGGGTTATATGTTGATCCACTCACCCAAGTTCAAAGCATTTTGTCTTGAACATTAAAATTGCCTCATGGGGATTAACACACAGCTACTCCATACATCCACAAATATTGACAACTACAAAAATCTTTTTAAAAAATATTTTTTTTTCTAGTTGAGAATTTTTTTCCCCACCACATTGTGTTTGGTAACAAATAAGGAAATCTAAAAAAATATGTCGCATCTGTGACTTGTTATAAACTTTATCAATAAAATAACTAATTAACTGTTGTTCCTGTTTCCTAATATGAAACAGTTTAGTAGATGGCTGTGAATAATTTACAGTTTAATTAATGTGCTGGTTTTATTGAAAGGTAGCTTTTCATCAAATCAATTTAACTTTTACTATGGATTCAAATGAATTTGCTGTGCACTTTTTTGTTGTTGTTGTATCAATTATAATTATTGAATGCCTTTTTAGATGTTGGATAATTTCAAAGATACTTCACCTCTCTGTGCAAAATGTGGTTTTTTCCTCTCTACCAAAGTTCATCCTCCTACTGTTCGTCATTGTGGCTTTCATTTGATCGATAATTATATAAAGTAAGTATTCTCTATTGTACATCACATAATTAACCTTCTTTAGACCAATTAAATTGCAGAACATCCATTATTGGTTTTAACCTTTATGCAAAAGTTTTGAAGGCTATTTAGTTGTATCTTCATATTTTTCATGGTGATACAATGCAAGATTTTAATATTTCCAAACCATTAGTGTTGGAATTTGATTTAATATGCAAGTGAGAATGATACAGAAACTTTAATATGTCCACATCATGACAAAGTTATTTTATTGTCAAATGAAAAGACACTCAATGGCCCAATTCAACAATCTTTTGTTTTATTTGTTCTGTTTCGGATGTGCATAAGTCCTTATATTATTGTTACTGACTGGTTTTTGTGTAAAACGATAACCAGTATATTTATAACTATCTACCAGTATATTATAACTAAAACACAGGTAGTGTGATAAGTGTCTTATTTATCAACTTTTAAAATGTAGCTTGGATATAATTTTATATTATCTATGTAATAACTGTTTTATATTAATTTGTTTTTATTTTTCCTATTGTAATAGAGTCTAAAAATTTTTATGTGAAATTAACGATCTCTGCATTTTCAGATTACATTGGAATGAAATTGATTTAGATCAAAAGCTCTGGATTAAAAATTCTATTATTCAAACAATTGCTTCAGTGAGTTGCATGGTTTACTTATACACTCTTATTATGTTCAATTTAATTGTATAAATTAGCATATTATATATACTATTAAATTTAATTTTCTGGGTGTTAATTTATCATCACTTGCAAAATTAAACCGATTTTTAATCTATATTATTTATGTGAAAGTTGTGGTTGTTGCTTTTTGAAAGAAATAAGTAATTAAGCAGAAATTTTGCTAATTCTCTGGAGTTCTGTTTTTTTTTTTTTTTTTTTTTTTTATCTTGAATTTTTGTTATTACAAAATTCATGCAAACTTTCAAAATTTAGTCATCCTGCAAAGTTCAGTTTTTTTTTGTGCTAGGAGTTGTATCATGTTTGTTTGAATGCATTTCTTGTTAGAATAGTATAAGTGTTTTTATCACCACTGGCAAAAGTTGTTTCACCAATAAATATTTTTAATGTAACTTATTGGCACAATTTCTTATTAACCTAAAATTTGAAAATATATTCTTAATCTTTTTGAAAATGTAAGGAAAATTTGGTTAGGATTGTTTTTTGAGCAAAATTATATTTACTGTGTAAAAAAAAAAAATACTGCCTGCAGTAATTCTAAAAATTACTTCTCTTAATTTCTAGAAATGCTTTTTTATTAATCTCCAGTCTGCCAGAAATAATGGCTGTTTTTTTGCTCAACAGTCAGACATTTTTCAAAAATTAGCTTAGTGGTGAAAATAAATACTAGCAAAGGCCTACCTAGCTTGTTATGCTCACATTTTTTTATATTACAATCCTCTTTCACACAGTTACCCAAATGGGGCCTCTCGAAATGTTTCGTGCATTACAAGAGCCTTCGACCTTTCAGTACCAAACAATTAAAGCTGGTGTTCTCTTTGAGCTACAAGTGTTTCACCCTCTACAAATCAATGTTTTGTAAAATGAAATTGACAATCACTCATTACTGGTATTTGGATAACAGAGTTGGCTGCATTCTCTAATTTTGGTGGCTCACTAAGATAGCTGTATAAGTACTCAAGTAACCAACATTTTATATGGTCTACTGCAGCTGATTTTTCAAAAATTATATCAATACAAAAGTTTTGAAATCAGAAATTATATTATTAGAAATTAATTATTACAGAACTTTAATACCAGAAAAATAACAATTGAACCAAATTTTAAATTGCTGCAAAAATAAACTGGCGGTGTAAATTTTCCCTCAACTCTCATAATTTTTTTTTTATTAGGGCACTGAATCAGTTTTAAAGGAAGAAGTTTATGTTAAGGATGCAGTGAGCCGAATAGTAGTCGAGCTTATCAAAAGGGAGTGGCCGCAGCATTGGCCTTCGTTAATGGAAGAACTTCATAATTTATGTATTATGGGTGTAAGTATATTTGCAGCCATTATAATTTGTATCTGAAACAGTTTTTTTTTGTCCATACCATTCAATGTTTCTTTAGCTCAAATTTTGTTTAGTTCATCACATTTAAAAATATAATAAATTGATTGTAGCTATAGTAGATGGCATTTGCATGTTTCGCCAATCATCATCTTTAATGCTAGTTTGTTACCAGATTGGAAAGTTTCAATATGGTTTGCTCACAGAAGTTGAAAACTTTGATCTAAATATTATAAAAGTTTCTTCTAATTTAAAAATAGTTTAGATTTACACTATTTTTAAAATTTGGCTTCTTGTGGGTAACTTTTATGCTGTTCCTATTTTACTAGGGTTTAGAAAATAAAATACTGATACTATCCTCATGATAAAACGTGACAAATTAGAAAAATAAACAGCTAGTATTTTCTGATTTTCTCTCAATATAAGAGTAAGTTAAGTATTCACTTTCTAAAACTAGTTTTTTTTTACTTCATTTCACTACTTTATAAAGTAGGATTTTTTTTTTGTCCGACAATAATTTCCGCATTTTTTTTTTGTAGAATTAGTATTTGTATAATATTGTAAAATTTAAAAATATTAGTACAAAAAACAAAAGAGAAAATATGTGCATTCAATAAAAAGAGATTCTGTAAGTGCCAAACCAAAGACTTAATGTTAAGCTCTTTAATGAATAAAAGGATAACCAAATTGTAAACTAAAGTCATTAACTAAATAACTAAATTCATAACTAAATAATTAAATTAAAAACTAAGATTCTTCTCTTGTAGGAAACTAGAGAAGTGACAAAGGTGCATGACTTTAAATTGTTTTACTTGGTAAATTCCCAATCAGTTCTGTTTGAAAACTTAATAAAAATCTTATCTATGCTTTTAAACATATTCTGATTTTAGATGCATGTTTTATTTCAGGATAAGCAAACTGAACTGGTACTGCTAATTTTTTCTCGATTAGCAGATGATATTGTTCAATTTCAAAATGTTCCTGATGTTCGAAGACGAGAAATTTACAAAACTCTTTGTAATCATCTCAATTTTTTATTCACCTTCTTCTGGAAAACCCTCTCTACAAAATCCGAAGTTTATATTAGTAATGTAAGTAGGGTTTTACAGTCTTACAATAACATTTTATTTTGCTTTGAATACTCTTTTTTCATTATTTTTACTTTCAATTACCCATTTGTATACATAGGGTAATGAAAGTATAGTATTCGGTAAAAAAAAAACAATCGATTTTTTTGCATGTCTCCACGTTTTGGAACATCCTGATTTAAAAAAAGTGACCTAGAAAAAATATCTGTCTGTGTGTACGTAGTCAGCATAACTCCCGAACAAATTGACCTGCAATGTTAAAATTTACTGTGCAGGTTGGTGATGCCTCAAGTATAATGTACAAAAAATGAAGTTTCACAATCTAATTAAAGTTGTTTTTTTTCTAGGAAATTTCAGGAATCAAGAATGAATATGTAAGTATTAGTCTGTCTTAATTTATTTCCAGAAATATTGAGTTTGATCTAAAAAAAAAAATTCACTTAGTTTCAAAGTAAAGTAGTTGTACATGCATAATTTGTATTTTGATCTGCAATTATTATAACTGATGTAATTATCTGTGTAAAATAATTTTAAATATTTTTAATAACTTCATTACTTGTTAGGCATACTTGAACAAAATTTTGCCACTCATGAGTTAAATGCGGTACTTTATGTTGGGGTGGTCTCAGTTCTGTATTGTAAACAATAATTTTTCTATAATTTATCTTTACATGCATGTGGAGAGAGATTATACTAGTCGGCAGGAAGTAATGAGACAAGACGATTTGTCTCTTGATTTATTTATTAAAATTTTTACTCTGCCAGGTTACAACATGAGTGCATCTCGTGCAACAATCTCGTAGGAAGTGTGACGTTCGAGTGAGCTGTTGTCTCATACTGCTCATTCTTACTAGTAGACGCTGCGTATTAGGAGAGGGGAATGGGTTGTTCAATCCCACATATATCTCAATATTGGCCTTAAAGTAGAATAGTATAGAAAATGTCATAAATATTTTATATCGCCCACCTGATGGCTATGTGGTTAGTGCTCTGGCCTCAGATGCCAATGGTGCCTGGTTTTGCATCCTGGGTTAGGCATGGATGTTCGTTGTGGTTCGGAATCCACATTAAGCTGTAGGTCCCAGCCTGATTAGCTGACGTTGTGTGTAAAAATAGGTCGTTGAGCATACAAACCAACCAAATGTGTTCTATAACAGGGATGAGATTTTTCTGCCTTTTGGCGCGTTTCCACTTTTTTTTTTTATATAAAATTTTCCACCTTTTTATCCCTCTTTCGAGAGTCTGCATTTTTCCCGATCTGAACAAATTTTATGTCATGTCTGGGCAAGATATTTTCCCACATCACTCCCCTTTCCCAGCACTTCACAAGTGCTTGGTTACCAGGGTATACTTGGTGCTGTGATTGGTTATTGAAATCAAGTGACTACCTCAGTGTTTTGGGGTAAAGCATTCTGTTTTATTTTGTCTCACCTTAGGTCTAATAAATCTTCTCTCACTTGATTTACACTTAATAATAAAAAATAATTAATTATTATTGTGTAATATTTTCAGCATTTTGCGTATTTTGATGTTTTATTTCTTATCATCTTTCGCATATTAGTTATGGTGTATATATCTTGTTCGCGTATGATTTCAGTCTTTTTGCTGTTTTTGCTAATCTCATCCCTGATATTAGTTGGAATAATCAAATTAATAATACATTTAGAATACCAAAACATTTGAAGACCAATGAGGAAAAATGGTTTATGTCACTTGGAAGTTATTTTGAGAAAATACATTATAAAATATTGGTGCATGTGTTTTGTCATTTCTCAGCTCTATTTTCGTGAAAAGTTGATTTAAACAGTTCTTTTCTCATAATTTTTCTTTGTATAACAAATTTATCTTTTTTATTTTATGTTTATTAATATTTCACTTAAGTCAATTTAATTTATTGTAGTTATTATTTATAAAATTTCTCTTGAGTACTTTTTGTGAACATAAATATTATTGTAGGCCTTGTATCCTTACTATATGATATAATAAAAAAAAGGGCAGACATAAGTACTTGATAAGAGCTGTTATTGTAAAGTATTAATGAGGAACTTGCACAAGTGAGGAAAATGAATATTTTTTGTATTTTCTAGTGTTATCCAATGAATATATTTGAGCAGTGCAATTATTTTTTATCTTTATGCTTTCAATTAAACAAAAATCGAGTTTGAAATTATACGAAATCAAAGCAAAAGTCGCGTGACCAAAAACGCATGAAAAAAACGTGACGTGGTTACTCAGAGATAAAGTCGTAAAATGAAAGAGAAACCACACTCATTCCACGTCTAAAACAGGTTTTAGACTGGTTCATTATCTGCGCTTTGACGTTTCACGCAAAAGTGTCTTTTTCCCGCCAAATCGCAAAGTGAAAAACTAAATATTTTTGTAATTATCTATCCGAGTTCAATTTTTTGAAAAAATGGTATTGTTTTTCATGATATTTTCTCTACTTTTATTTAAAAATAAAACCAAAAAACATGAAAGTTCCTCATTCAGCTCTTTTAAGTTAAACGCAACTATTTTTTATTAAACATTTTTGTTAAATACTATATGTTTATTTATTGCTTTTTCAGGCTTTGGAAACTTGCAGAATTATTCAAGTTACCTTAGAAACATTATCTACATTTGTAGAATGGGTTCCTATAACTTTCATAACAGAAATACCATTGATAAAACTTTTGAGTAAACTGTTGGAATATGAAAATCTACGTATGTCTGCTGCTATGTGCTTATTAAATATATTTGAACGAAAGGTAGATTTTTTCTTATTTTTCACTTGTGATGCTTATTTTCTGTTACCTTTTTAACTTTTTGTAATCCATTTGTATATTTCTAATATTATCAACCTGGGTTTCATTTATAAACTAAAACAAATATTTACCTGAAACATTTATCAAGTTACTTTTATTATGTATACTAGTGATATATGTGTTTATTAATTGAATTGTATATTTAAGCTCCATCCCCCTCTCATCTGGTTCCATTAATGCAACAATCAATAATTGATTGTGGAAATAAAAAATTAAAGGAGCATCTCAAACTCAAAATTCTAAAATGATTACCATTTCAGACTAACATGAAAAAGTGCTCAGATAAATATATACTGTATGAAGGTGTCTATCCAGGTTTTTTTTTTAAAGGGTCTTATTTTTTGTGAAGAAAAAAATTATTTTGTGAAGAAATTTAATTTTGTGAAAAAATTTAATTTTATGAAAAATTTCAAATTTTATACCTTTTGAGCATATGGTTTGGCATCATGACATCACTTCCTTGAAACCAACATGTGGGCAAGCGGGCTGTTTTCTCCTTTTGACATAAAACAAACTTTGTGATTTTGTAATTGGTCAATTTTTAAACTGGGAATTATTATGAAGGTTCTGTTTTTTTGACAAGTAATTTTGTGAAAGGTCTGTTTGTTGGACATGGAATTTTGTGAAGGGTCCTTTTGTTAGTTATGGAATTTATTGAAAGGTCAGCTTTTTGGACTTGACATTTTTGTGAAGGCTCCTTTTGTTGGCTATGGAATTTTGTGAAGAGTCAGTTTTTTGGAAATGAATTTTTTGAAGGGTCCTTAAATGGACCGAAATTTCCTTCTGCATAGACCCTAGTTTGGTATTAAAATTTAAGTGTCATTGAAAAAGATTTTTGTTTTTTGCCCTGTTGACATTTCAAATAGTCACTCCATAAAGTAACAATTATTTCTGATTAGGATTTTGCTTCAAATTGGCTCTACACATATGTGGTACGTTTTATCACCAAACATAAGTCAACTTGTGTTATGTTTCTTACAATAAGGTCATATTATTTATATTGAACCAATCCTTTGCACTGCAAATGTGGCCTAATCAAATAATTTGTAATTACAATTTGGATAGTAAAGCTTTTTTAATGTAACTGATAGAACACACTCTGTCAAGCTTGTCAATTGAGATATTGATTATAAAGGATTTGTTAATGTTTTTTAATACCATATTTTAAAGAATTTTATGTGCAATTATAGTGTTTTTCATTTTATTTTCAATTAAATTGCTTATGGCAATGAGTACATATGTAGTCTCTTTTTAATAGGGCAAACCAGAGGAAAGAAAAGACTTATTGATATTTTTTGAAGAAACTGCTTTATTTAAAGAAATAAGGTAGATATATCAAAGTATTTCAAATTTATGCTTTTATTTATATGTTGATATGTTTTTGATTTTTAAGGCTGTTATGCCTTTGAGAAGAAAACACACATTTGAAACTATAAATGTATATTATATTGATCAGTGGATTGTAACCCTTTCTGTTCTCTGAACTTATAGAATTCATGAAATATAACTGGTATTATCTTTGTAGTTGCTAAAGATTAAGAATACCAAAGTAGAGAAACTGTACTTGTTGTTCTAGTCTCGATTATAAATGATGGAGTAAAAACCTATAAAAGTGAAAATAAGTTGTTGTTCGGTTGTATAATAAACCAAATTCCTTTTTCTTCTGAAAAATTTATCAAAATATTATGGTGTAATTGGTTTTAACATCAGGAAAATGGAGTATTTTGTATGTGGATTGCCTTAATGTTTTTTTAATTGTTATTCTTTTTGCTAAAAAAGTAAAAATAAACTTTTTTTATTCAATTTGCAAGTGTAAATCTTATCTGAAGCGCTGTCCCCTGTGCATCCTAGTTTTTATCTTGGAGATTTTATTATTATTTGTGTTAAATTCATTTTCCCTTTTTCAGTGAATTAGATGAAACTACGCTACTGTCTGAGAAGCATTACTTATTTTTAGGAGAGTTATGCAAGTGTTTTGTCTCATTAGGAGCAAATTTATGTTCCTCTATGGTAATGCTATATTTTTAAGTTTAAAAACTTACACGAATACTGTATAATTGGTAGGATTACATAAACAATCTGAATAACATTAACATATTTTTTATGATTTTAATTATATTTTGTTAAAAATTAATTTGGAGAACATTAATATTCTTATTAAAGCGAATTGAAAGCATGCCGAAAATTCCTGATATTTTTTACTTAAAATATTGTTTCCATTCTAATGTTAAAACTGAAACTCAGAAAAATTTATATCTTCCCTATATTTTTGTATTTGGTACTAATCGTTTGATGTAAATAATAGTTTTGTTTTTCATTCGACATAAAACTTCAAATTAATATTCATTTGCTTTTAGGAAGTTAAATATTTCCTGTTTTACCTCAGACGTTATTAAAACATATAATTTTCCTTTTGAGTTTTATTTTATCTCTCAATTGTTGAAATATTTATATAAAATATATTTTATTTCAGGCAATGTATTCTCAGGCTCAAAATCCTATTACGGAACCTCAGAGCTTACCACTTTTCTTGAACTGTGCTCTTTTATTTGCTAAGCATCCTAGTGTGGTAAATCACATTTTTTGCTATTTTAAAAATTTAAATGAATTATTTTAAGCTCTTCAAATTACACAATTACTCATATTAAAAAACTATTTTGAAAGTTTACTACTAGACTAATATTTTTTTAAACCACCCAAAGAAAATCTTTGTTTTATCATAAACCACTGCAAGTGCTATGGCAACATATTTGAGATAATCTTGAATGTAAAGAAAGACGATTAGGAAACAACACTTGTCTGTTATACTTTATCCTATTTACTTTCTTATTCTTGATATAAATGCTATAATTGTTAATCCTCTTCATAATTGCCTTGCTATTATAGTGTAGCACTTTTATAAGAGTCACTTCTATGTTTTCTGAAACTTTAAAAGAATAACACATAAACCATTTAGACTTAATTTAGCACACAACTGTTCACGAATATGAAAACAGAATTAATTAACTAGACTTTTTGAACCAAAACTTATTCAGGATCATTAAAAGTGCTTAATATTTTGTAACTTTCTTTCAAGGCATTGAAAGTGCTTGAAAATGGTTAGAGGTGCTTAAAAGTCATTGAAAATGCTTATAGGTCCTTAAAAGTCCTTCATTTTTGCAGATATTGTGTGCCTAACTGCAAAATCTATTAAAATATAACTCAGACTTACTATTCTCGTGTGACCAATTATCTGCACCGTATCGAAATTATCTGACATATTTATATTACACAT
This sequence comes from Linyphia triangularis, assembly GCA_963978545.1. Classification (NCBI taxonomy): domain Eukaryota; kingdom Metazoa; phylum Arthropoda; class Arachnida; order Araneae; family Linyphiidae; genus Linyphia; species Linyphia triangularis. Next base: position 38,648,221 of record OZ021730.1, read on the forward strand.
CTATCAACTTGTAAATATTTTGGTAGAATATATCGTATTAAAAATTTATTTACGAACATGATGCCTGAAAACGAATTTTCAAAGGTCCTTAAAAACATTATTTAGGTGCTTAAAAGTTTTTGAAAAGTCATTGATTTTCATTCTGTGATTTTAGTGGGAACCTTATTATTTACATTGTTTTTTTAAGTTTGAGAAAAATGTTTTTCTCAAAAAATTTATTGTGTTTGATATCCAATAAAAGCTACAAATGAGAGGATTTGAAAAGTATTATAACATGGGCCTTGCAATGAATTTTTTTAACCAAAGCTGTTATAAACATAAAAATCCCCTTCTCCTCTTAATTAAAAAAAAAAAAGAGAAAAAAAAAAAAGAAAGAATCAACCAATAAAAACCATGTTTTTAATATTTATCTTTTACATGCATTTCCAACTTTTTTGTGCTATTGCAACTTATTTAACAGATTTTGTGCTCAGATCAAGTTTTCAAAGATTTCAACCTTTACAAAGAAAATCATTAATTCCTTGCCTGCACTAACTAATTTTGCCTTCAAAACTTTATAGAATGTATTGCCAATGACAATGAGTCTAACTACCAATTTTCTGCTTCTTTGGGAAGTCGGTTAATTTCCTTCAAAGCTACAATAGAAACACACTTTAAAGCAGCCATTTAATGACAACTCCCACGACTTGATAGAAAGCATTGTTATCAACAAACTTTTGACTCAAGTTTCAACTTGATTGGATAACCGCAAGTGTGTTACGTAGTAGTAGGTTAATTTTTTATTTCACCTTATAAATACCCACTGCTTAAAATGAGTAAGATGTTTACTTTTGAGTTGTGAACATGTTGGCTCAACTGTTTTAGCTCTGGCTTATTATAGTTAGGGTTCAGGCTCGAAATTTAGCTTTGCCATGTGCTCTTGAAAATTTAGTTGTTTGAAAATTGTCATTCTATTCAAAAGATTATAAGCCTACCCATTTGACATTGAGAAATAGTTTATCCTTTATTACATTAAATTACCCACATGTATACATAGGGTAATTAAAGCATAGCATTCAGTCAAAAAGTTTTTATTTTTTTGCATTTCTTCACGTTTTGGAACATTCTGATTTCAAAAAAGTGATCTAGAAAAAATGTCTGTCTGTGGTCAGCATAACTCCCGAACATATTGACCTATGATGTTCACATTTGGTGTGCGGGTAGGTAGTAGCCATGGGACTTGCCATTAAGGTTTTCGTCAAAATCGTGCATGCGCGTAAGGTAGCTGCCATTGAAAAAATCATGTTTTTCAGTAATTGCTAAAAAATGGCTCTAACGATTTTGCTCAAAATCGCTGTGGTAATGCCTCTTAAGGTGTTCTCAACATCCCTACTTTCGAAACTCCCATAAAAATGTTTTAACGGTGAAAAAATATTAAAACAAATGTCTTCAACACAGAGTTCTCTTTCCTTGAGCATACCTCATTAACGATCGTTTTTTTTTTTTCTCTTCAGTTTCACTTATAATAAAGGATAATATAAGGATTATCGTAAAGTATATCGCCAAAATCACCATTTTAGCAAAGTTTTTTTTTTGCTTTTGTGAAATTTACTGTCAAAAATAACACCAAACTGTCTTTATTCAAATGAGAGAAAATAAGAAAATGGTAAGTAGCACAAAGTCAAATTTTACTGCAATGACCAATAGTATATAGTGTAATTGAAAGTTGTGCGATGTTCCACACCCCTAGTTTTCGTAATTTAATCAGCTTGTCTTTTTTCAGAAAAATAGTGTATTATGAATCACCATTAAACCATGGTGAAAAACAGGGAGACAAATATGTTTAGTTTAGAAACGATTTTATGCACTCATTAATTAGAAAAGATCAGATGTTTTATCTTGATAAACACTCTTAGATCACTACAATGGTGATTGGCTCGGTTTCTTAACCGAAGTATTTATATACAGTTGCAGACATAGTACAGTGCGACTCATAATTATAAGGACAGTCCTAATTTCCCTGTAATAGCGACAAAAGAACTTAGAATGAGCTATATGCAAACAATATGATAACTTATTGTTGCTACGCACTTTAGTATATGTTTCAGTAAAATACATGAATAAATTATTCTAATTTTATAAACAGTTATACATTTTTGCAAAATGTTATTGGTTGCAAATTATATGGTTGGTTGGTTTATATGCTCAACAACCTATTTTTATACACAATGACAGCTAATCAGGCTGGAACCTACAGCTTAACGTGGGTTCCGAACCACAATGAACATCCATGCCTAATCTGAAATTCAAACTTGGCACCTTTGTCATGTGTAGTCAGAGCGCTAACCACACAGCCATCCGATGGGCTCAAAATTATAAGGACACCTGATATATTTTACCGTAGCTACCACACAAGCGCATAATCGCAGATCGATATTAAATTTTTTTAACTGCGAGTCTAAACTTGTTGTAATTTTTGTTTAATACCATTTTCCACCTAATGTGAATTTGTATACCTCGTGGAAAAGACTTTACTGAAATTGAAATTCAAAATGTTTGGAACTTGCATGGAAGTATCGAGTCTATACATTATATTAGTAACGTTATTCAAAGATCAAAAGTTTCTGTTAAAAATGTAATCTAAAGAGGAACAAATGTTTCAGTATAGAAAAGAACTGGCGAACCGAAGCTATCCCAAAGAGATCGGAAATAAATTGTCTGCATAACTGTCTTAAAAAATGTGCCTGCTTGTCGAATTGCAGATGCTTTGAGTAAAAGGGTTTCAAGGTCAATTGTTACTCGTGTTTTGATTAAATGAAAGACTGTTAAATATGTAAAAATGAATAAAAAGTGTGCTTGATGAAAAGACATCAGCTTTTTCGAAGAAAGGCAGTATTAAAATAGATGAAAGATATTGTGAACTAGAAAAGTGTAATATTTTCTGATGAGAAACATTTCAATTTGGATGGTCCCGATGCTTTAACATGTTATTGGCATGATTTAAACTCTGAGAAAAGTATCAGATGGAGCATGTTTTAAGGGTGAGTCTTTGATGTTCTGGAGTGCTATTTTTTCTAGTGGAAAGACTGATTTAGTGCAGTAACACACAGATGTATCTTGAAATCCTGGGCATACAGCTTTTAGCATGTTGTTTGCTTTTAGGTGGTGGAAGCTTCATGTTTCAGTAAGGTGGTTCTTCATGGCATACTTCTTACACATCAAAATACGGTTTGAAGAAAGAAACATCAACTTAACATGGCCTGCGAATTCTCCTGATTTAAATATTATACTAAACATTTGGAGATATCTGCCAAAGAAGGTTTATGCAAACAGAAAGCAATTTAACTCATTGACAAAGCTTGAAGAGAAAGTTTACAATATATGGAGCGAACTTGATCCTAATTACTTGAATGAACTTGTCAGCAGTATGCCAGAGAGAATGGCTAACTGTTTCCAAAGAAAAGGCTGATCAACGAAACATGGATGTTGTCGATGATTTTCATTGTTCATGAAAAACTAAACTGTCCATATATTTCTGCACAGGTTAAAAATCTTGTTTTTCATGTTATTTTATTTCACCCCAAAGCAAAATGATAAAAATAGAGGTTAAAAATTTTTGATTGCCAGTTTAAGCAATGTATAAACATGTTGTTAAGTTCATGACTTGTATTTAGTTTTATGATGAGAATAAACTATACGCTGTCCTTATAATTATGAGTTGTACTGTAAAATAACCCTCTTTTTCATTTTGTAATGTGATAATCTTTTTAATTCACAAATAGTTGTAATTTTCAACAAAGCAAAATCTTATCTTTAGCATCATATTCATTCTTAATCATTTTACTTTATTATTTCAGCTCTCTTTCTGTTAATTATGAGTTTTAATGCTACTCGTTTTATTTGTAGGTACTAAGCCATAGAGCCCAAGTACTCTGGCTGAACATATTACGTAGTGCACAGCTGTCATCTAGTCCATCTGTTCTCTGCCTGATTCCAACTCTTCTCAAATATGAGACAGAAAAGCTTTTGAAAGTAATATAAATTTATCTATTTTGATTTGTTTAATTAATAATTAATTTGGTTTATCAGTCCAACACTTTTTTTTTTAACATTTTACTCATTTGTGATTTTTGTGATCTTCTCCTCTCTGCCCCCCCCCCCCTTTTTTTTTTTGTTATGTAAGTTGTTTTGTGGTCAGATTTAGAATTTTTTTTATTTCAGACAAGTATATTAGAACATTAATTATTAGACAAATTATAATAATTTAGTTTTAGGTTAGGTATTTTATTTATTAGAACAGATTTAAGGTTACCAGAGCTTGTATATTAAAAGTTTGATTAAATCAATGTGCATGCTTAGTTATAATATTTCTTTTTAAAGTTTTCACAATATTATTTAAGAAGGTACATATTTAATTAAGGCATAAAAAACATCATATGTTTAGAAAAATGTATTTGATTGGCAATTTCAAATGGTCCTCTTAATTTCAAAACCGCAATGCCAACGTATATTATGAGGTTTTTTTGGGAAAGAGTCAACTTCAAATGTAATGAAAATTCAGTTGAAACCTTACTAACAACAGACGTTATAGTTGTACTTGTAAAAAGAATTAGACAATTCCATATCTAATTATTTTGAATATATCACTTGTTAGATTTATAATAAATTATTTTTAATATTTCGAATTTTTATTCTTGAATTTATTTCTGAATACTTGATGAACGATGATGTTTTTCATGCCATCACAATTTTCATGATCTAGAATTTTTGTTGTGTTGTGTTTAATGTCTTGATAAAGATTTTTAATGCTTTGTTTTATGTAAACAAAATTTACACTGTTTTACAGCTTACTTGTACTTTTTCTATCTGAGTGTTAAATGAAAACTGTCAATGCATTTTTATTATGATTTTCTAGTTCTGTTTGTATATTTTTAAATTGAGTTAATTAGTGTTTTAATAAAATTTTACTCAATCTTGTTTCTTAAAAAATCCTTTCCAGGTTGGATATCCATCAAAAAGTAATTCTCCATCCTGCAAATTTTCTTTGATTGAGTTTGATTCAGACGAAGACTTTGAGTTGATATTTAACAGTAAGGTGATTTTTTTCTTTTTCACTTCTATTTTAGTGAAAGTAGTTAATTATGCTATTTTTCCCTACGGTGTTGCTACATTTTTCAATTATCATCAGGGAACTTTGCCAGAAGTTGCCTGTTCTTGTACAGCTCAATACTTTTCAGCATTTTTTTAAGTAAAATCTTTGCACTTTATGATTTTAATCGAGTAAATAGAACTCGAGAGTATATATGCATACTAAAAGTAGTGAGAACAGACTATCACTCATTCCTAGAAAATGTAAATTGGGCATTAACATCCTGGTAGTAATTGATTAGCTGCTAAATGGGATGATGTTTGCTTATGTTACTGTCTAGAGTTGACAGTAACGTTATAATAAACCAATTAAATGACTTTGAGGAACATTTTTGCAAGTAATGTAAAAATACTTTTGACCATGCCTGTACCTACACTTCCAATAGTTAAGCACAGAGAGGAAAATGTTAATTTCTGTAAGCCAATTTGGATTAAAGAAGCTGAAATTTGCTGCAAAGGTAGATGGAAGTATGCAAATATGTTAGGTAATAGCCAATTACCAATTACGGTTTCGCATCAAGAAATATGCAAAACAGGCAGTCGTATAAGAAGTTGGCATTATGAAGGGTTACATGAGTTGCGTGTAAGTGCTGATAAAAGGTGTTTAGAACATTTGTACGATTTGCTTTCAAGCTAGACGTGTTTTTTATGGTTTCTAGAAGATGAATAGAAGATTCTGAATGCTGGCGGGCTGTCGGACTCATTGAAGCAGGACAATCTATCACAAACGCTGCTCTTTTCTTTAGTGTTCACCCTCCACATGTGTGATATCTATGGTTGTAGCGGCCATTGCTAAGACAATATCTGCCACTACTGTTCGTTGAATGCTACATGTGAATGGTCTGTATGCCCGGGTACCACGAGTTTGTGTTCCTTTATCCGTCCAATCCAAAGGGGCACGATTAAAGTGGTACCGCCAGCATATGAATTGGACTGTGTCTTATTGGGGCAACGTTATGTTTACAGATGAGTCCAGATTTTCCCTACAACCCAATGATAAGCATGTAAGGGTCTGGAGGGCACAAGGCACACACAACTAGCCCCAGAATATCACGCATTCCGCATTGGAAGCATCATGGACTGGGCAGGGATTTCATTGGGATATCCCACTGATCTGCACATATTCAGGCGAGGTTCTGTGATGGTTGTACTGTATCGAGATGAAGTCTTGAACCCTGTTGTGAAATTGTACGTTGCAGCAGTTGGTCCTTATTTCTTTCTAATGGACGATAATACGCATCCCCATAGAGCTGCCATCTTTGACGACTTTTTGGAGAGTGAGGGGATTGCATGTATGGAGTGGCCGGCTTACTCTCTGGCCCTTAATCCAATTGAAAATCTTTGGACTGCCCTTGGCCGACATTTCCCACCTCTAGACACTCTTGGAGATTTAGAAAGTGCCCTACAGGCGGAATGGTTATTACTGAACTCTGTGGTGGTTGATCACCTCGTAACAAGCATGGTCCCACACTTTGTATGCAGGTAAGGGGTGCTCATATACCCTATAAATGTTGTTTTTTGTCGTTTGTTTTGAATTTAAACATCATTTTGTAATGAGGCAAATATGAGGTCATATTTTAATTTATGAAAATTCAATATTTTTTTTTTATCTCTGTTTGCAATTCTTTGTTTTGTTTCATGAATAAACATAGCGCTACTTACTTGCATTATTTCGTGTCACTCAAAGCAGTACTTGTCAATTTTTGCGCATTTTACCACTCCGTGCTTAACTTTTGGAAGTGAGTGTATATATATATTGCATTCTAAGCTCTTCTGAGGACTTAAAAAAAAAAAAAAAATCTGATAAAAGGAATTTTTTTTATCTGTCAACACAAACTCTGAACTCTAAGCTTAAGATAACATTATTTGCTCTCACATTTCAGAGGAATTTTCACAACCCAAACAATGTATCAACACCAATAATTTTGGAAAAGGTGCTTATTTTAGACATTCAAAACAAAATCGTAATTCTAAATATCCCTTTGGTATTGTAATATTTTATATGTTATTTTTATTTATAGCTGTATAAAGGGTTCAGAATATAAAAAGATTTAGTGAATGATTTTTTTTGTTTTGTTTTGTTTTTGTTTTTATCGGTATTCTAAGATGTGCATTAAATAAGCTTTATCACAGTGCACTCAAACAATTAATTAAGCTTTCTATTAATTTTACAATGAAGAATTCAATTAAGTACCACTATATTGATCTATGGGATACTCAAAACTTGTCAGTCATTTTCTGAGAAATGAAAATGTGACGTCATTGTGTTTGTTTTCCATATGAGAAACAAACTAAGAAATGATCATTAAAGGCAAAAATACCTACCAATTTTTATTGGAAGTATTTCTCCTATTGATTTCTCTCCTGTATCCACACATCGTACATTAGGATACAGCTCCAAAGCCAATTAAAGCTGCTTGTGTATAGTCTCTATTTCTGGGAATAAATGTACGTAATTAATTATCAATATTTAAGATGTACTCTTCTTATTTCAGGGTTACGAGCTGATGTAGCAGATGTCTTGAGATTAATTATGAATATCCAACCCCAAATAGCATTTTCATTCTCTAAAATATTACTCAGTTCTCTGACAACTGAAGGAAAAGGCTGGAAAGAGATTATTGGTAGTTCATGCCCTGGTAATATTTATTTTAAAGTATTATCTTAATTGTAAGAAGATGCAATGAATTCTATTATGTTATCATATTTAAAACAGGTCTACTAAAATTTTATGTAACATTTTAAGCATGATTTTAGAAACAAAAATATAGGTTCTAATATAATTTAACTTAATTACTTACAAAACAAAATAGTCGCATTTATTTTAAACTCTTTACTATCAGTCAGTATGTCACCTAGAACAATATTCTTTTTCAATGATATGGAAGATGAAGTTTTAATTACGAGTATTCTATTTATTATTCTTTTTATATCAACTGTACATTTCTTTACGTCTAGACCACTTACTAAAACATTTCCTACTTTTTTCATGATCATTTTGGGATTTTTAAATTATTTCTTTTTCTTTTCATGATACAGACTGTAACTCTTTGGATCTAATTAGTCTAGTTTTAATAGCTTCTGTAGATATTTAAAGCTGTAATTTATAATGCATTTAGTTTCAAATTTTTATTTTCAATTACCCATATGTTTACATAGGGTAATGAAAGTATAGCATTCGTTAAAACAAAAAATCAATTTTTTTTCAGCATTTCTCCACGTTTTAGAACAAACTGATTTTAAATAAGTTGTCTATAAAAAATGTATGTCTGTGTGTACGTGGTCAGTAAGGTGGGCCGAAAAACACTTTTTTTTCGAAATCGCTATTCCAATAGTGCGGAAAGGGTTCTCTTTGAGTTCAATAAACACAGTGTAAAATATTTTTTTTGATTAGATAATATCTTCTGCCCCCGGCATCAAGCATGAATTTTGGAAATTTGGGTAAAAATGTAAATTTTTACTCACCTGTAGGAACTGTAATTATTTTTCAATATATCTATTCTAATAGTACGGAAGAGGTTTCCACTGGGTTTAATGAGAAAGGTGTAAAATATTTTTCGGTTGAACGATATCTTCTATTCTTGCATCACAATTGAAATTTTGCAATTTTTGAAGAAAAGTACACTTTTTTTTATGTGTTATAGAAATAAATCAAACATGAGAAATAAATGGGAACAAACTCTGTTTATTGCATTATAATTTTTCACAATTGATTTATACTGCCTAAAAATTATTAAATAATTGCTAAGTCACAGTATATTAATATAATATTTATTAAGAATATTGTATCCATAGAATGTTATTACATGCCAATACCAAAGTTTTACTTATACTTATTCAACAAGGAGAGGCTTGAAATTAGCCTTATGGTCGTATTCAGACATAATTGATCGGGAAAATAAAATGGATCTAATGAACCCGTCTCTACTTTGAAACCCATAAACCATAGCGGATGATTCTGTCACTAATTTGGCACACCGTTTAACTGCCTGTGTGACATGGAAAATGAACAAAGTTCCAATCTGGTTATTCTTACCATGCACAATAGAATTAAACACGGTAGTGGATACATCCCGAAGGATTAGTGGAGAAGTAACAGTAATTCATGACAAGTCAATCATTTCCGTATAGTCAGTCTTCACAATTCAGTTTCGGTGGGAGAAATACACATACTACTGACGTTACATTGGAAGATTGCTCTCTCGACTTATGTTGTACATAAAATTTTCTGTTGTGTGGTCTTTCATCCTTCAACATACACAGCATAGCAAGATATTCTCAGAATAAGCAAAAACGAATTTTGACAAAATATTGCATCAATGACGTCCATGAGGTCTTGACACAAATGCCTGGACATAGAATAGTATTCCAAACATGTTTAGCTGCACCTTTCAGTGAGTGTTTAGACTTTATATTATACCAGTTTGGAGTGTGAACTTTCATTACAAACTCAGCAATTTGTTTAAACTTCAAAGAAGGATCTGGTGAACTAACATATAGTCATAGAACTCTGTTCCATGTTGTCAGTAAGCGTGAATGCAGTAATGGACCATGAATGCTTTCTCAATCACGCCGCTTGAAATATTTCTAGTAAATACATTTTATCTTTGCTGAAGTCACATCTTGCCGTCAATAATTTCAAAAGTTGTTACTTGCAAAGTTTCACATGTAAGGTGCCTTTCCAATATTACCAGAATATGATTTTGGATAATTTGTTGGCCCATCCAACGTTTCAAACGATTGTTTCAGAGTTAGTTCATTAAAATACTTGAAACTTATTATCCATTGCAGAGTTTTACCAAGTTTTAATTCCAATCACCGAATTACACCGGACTTCCATCCTCTATTAAGAGATATGCCGTCACAGCTAATTGCCAGAAGCCGAGAAAGATCTATGGTGAACCCTAAAAATATCCGATAATTGTCTCGATAATCTGTTTTACAGTGACAAATGAGGGACTTAAATGAGTAATGTAATGTGAACTTTGTTCTTCAATAAGAGACAAATGTTCCTCATTACTTTTCGTGTATCTTTTAGTATATACTATCTTTACGACTATCCGAATGCAGCCCCTTCAACGGTAATGCCTGAGCTTCTTTTAAAGCTTGAAATTTTAAATCCTTTCTAACTTTAGCCTTTTCCCTTCTCAGCTTTTCAATGTTGTATGCTGATGGTTTATAAATGTCTAGACTCAAATCCACTTCAGATGTATCTGAAGAACAATCTTTTTCTTCATTATCTACATACCCTGCCTTAGGCGTTGCTTGTTTGTAATTTAAATAAAAATTGTGAACCTTTCTATTAGCATTATCAGCAATATTCTGAAGTAGTTTTGTTTCATTAATGTTAAATGAAGCAATGTAATGAAGTCTTGTTGTCAGTTGATCTTTCAGGAAATCATACTCATTTCGAGGTAATTTTTAGTACATGTGCAACACATGTGCAATCCTTTAAAGTAATGCATTGCAGACCATTATGTCAAATAACTTGGTGCATGCTTCTTGTCGAAATGCTTTGATCTTTGCTAGCAAAGTTATGTTGTGATATCTTTTGTAACACCCGTTTAAATTAGTATATTCTCCATTGTAAGTATGGATCATCTGCACTATTCTAGAATGGGTCACAATGCTTGCTTTTGCCCATACAGCCTTAATTTTAGTTGCAACTATTTCCACAATTCTTGAGAAACTCATTTCTTGGTTCCCAGTTTTAGGTACTAGATTTGAAATCTCAAAAGAAGCAGAAATGCAGCATATCTTCGTATGTAGGAAGATTAATATGAGATATATCTTTGTGGCTTTCAAGTATTGGACATTTAAATTTGTTCTGTGTTCTGATTTTTGATGCCATGTCTATTAACAAATCAATCAAACCAAAATAATGAAGAATGTAATTTAAAAACTCACATACACTTTCGATTTCGTAGTTCGAACTAATAGCAAGAAGTAGACCTGAAAATTGAAATTTTCAAGTAATAGCCAGTGGCCGGTAGACACTCATAGTTCAGTAGCCACTACATGGCAGACTTTTTTTTTTTAACCAGTGGCGCAGCCAGGGAAGGGGAGGTTGGGGTTTTACCTTTTACTTGAATAAATGCAGTAGTGCATTCAGATTTTTTTTTGGAGGAGATTGTTTCAATTCTTTATTTGATTTGTGTTAAATATATAAATTAAAAACACATATCTAAGTTAATTGTGTTTAATAAAATGTCGATAAAAGTAAAAAAAAAAAAAAAAAATTCAAGTACAGTATCTAAGGCTTTTCATTTATGGATGCCTATAGATTTGTTGCACATCTGTAACATAGCGCTGTAAAAACGAAAAAATCTGATGGTATCAATTTGAAATATTAAGGAATTGAGGGTTCTAATACATTCTGTTGACAAAAACACCAGACAAGTAGAAAAATAAACATGCCTGTGAAGGGTGCAGTCAGATTGAGAATTTTTTTTACAGTAAGGCTACCGATAGCCGCGCTTTTAAGTTATAGGATAACTAAAAATATAATCGAAATAATACACAAATAATTAAGGTTCTGATATATTTTGTTGACAGAAATGCAAGGGAAGAGACAAATAATCATGCCTGTAAAGGATGCAGTCTGATGGAAGTTTGAGAATTTTTTTAACACAGTGAGGCTACCGGTGGCCGCTCTTTTAAGTTATAGGATAACTAAAAATATAACAGAAATAATACTCAAATAAAATAAGGGTTCTAATTAGGCTTGGGCGATGTATCGATACATCGTCTAAAACCGGTGTGAAATCAACATTGTCAAACCGGTGTTACTATTTTCCCTAAACCGATACATCGCGATCTTTTTTGACGACAGCGACACACTCATTGCCTAGCACTTCAAGGACGAAGAACCGATGATGCCACGATTCATGCGCGGTGTTTCTAAAATACTATAGAAACGTATTGGAACCTTCGACACCGCTCCGTTTGAGACACGATTCTTCACCAGATCGCAGTAATCCTCCCTGCATATGCGCGGTGTATCCAAGACTGTATAGAAACTTAGTGTAACCAACAGCTACACCGTGCCGTTTGAGACGATTTCCATTTGCTTTTGCTGTATCGGCATCGTGGTAATCGTATCCGGTTAGTGCGATGTTTCCATGGTTGAATAGAAACAAAACGCCACAGATGCCATCGCTCACTTATTACATGTTGCATTCGCTTTTGCATCTCCTGGCTTTTGAAATTTAAAATAAAGTTGGAAAAAAGTGCACATTTCAAGGGGAAAAAGCACGTATGACATGTTGAAATTATGATTCAATTTTGCGATGTATTTTTTTTTTGTAGGTCTCGTGTTTATTTCCTGTTTTGTTTTTACAGTTGAGTATTGAAATTACAAGGTGGTTTTCAGACGCCAGTTAGTCTAGTAATATTGGAGATCCAATGAAAGAAGTATTCCTTTTATTGTTTGAACATTTTTTTTTTGTTCTCTTAACTCATAAAAAACGTTTTGATTTTTATTTAATTTGTCATCAGATACAAGACCTTGATATTCTATTTTTGGAATTCAATTGAGTATTTCCTAAACTTTTTGTGTTTCATTTTTGATTTTTTTTCTCTAACTTGGAAGAAATAAAATATTACATTTTTGTATTTTTAAATCTTTTAAATTAACTTCAGGATTTTTTTATCTAACATTTTTACTCTTTGAGAGCTTTGCTTTATTTATTAACTCAAGGGGATTGCGGTATTCTTGCGTGGTAATTTATGTCTAGTTCTTACCCAGTTAAGATAATCAGGTTGTTTATTACTATGATAGTTTGTTATATCTGCCAAAGTCAGTATGAACTAGCGCATGGATGGATACTAGTTGTTTCTCTAGTTTGATTGCTTAAATACTTATAAACGATTTTTCCCCCATTTACGTTGAAGGATTTTCTCTTCTGACTCGTAAGTAAATAAATGTTTTATATTTTTTTTTCCAGTTAGTACGATTTGAATAAAGTTTATTTCCATAAGATTAATTACTCAATCCAACATTGCTTCTTAAAAATACTGAAATGCAGATTTTTTTGGCACAAAATAAAGATCATTAGAATTTTAAATGTTATGCATTAATTTTATTTTTATTGTTTAATAGTTATCTATAATAATAAAACAAGCTGTGTGTCTGTCTGTCTGTGTCTCTGTTGATCTATAGAAACCTACTTAAAATTGGAGTAGAGCTCTGAAATTTTCAGCATACGTAGTTTTGACCTTCTAATTTTATGCATCACAAACAGAATTTAAAATTTTTTATTAGTCCTTTTTTAATTAATTTTTTTAGTTAATAAATATGTTACAAAACTATATCTAATAGGGCTACAGCTCTAAAATTTTCAACATAAGTAGTTTTGGCCTTTTAATCGGACTTTTAAAAAACAGAATTTTAAATTTTTATTTTGTTCCTTTTTAATTAATTTTTTTAATTAATTAATAAACATTTTACAAAACGACTACTAATAGGGCTACAACTCTGAAATTTTCAACATAAGTAGTTTTGGCCTTCTAATTGTATACATCACAAACAGAATGTTAAAATTTTATTAGTTTTTTTTTAATTAATCAATAAATATGTTACAAAACGATATCTAATAGGGCTACAGCTCTGAAATTTTCAACATAAGTAATTTTGGCCTTTCAATTAGGCTTTTAAAAAACAGAATTTTAAGTTTTTATTTTGTTCTTTTTTAATTAATTTTTTTAATTAATTAATAAACATTTTACAAAACGACTACTAATTGGGTTACAGCTCTGAAATTTTCAACATAAGTACTTTTAGCCTTTTAATTGGACTTTTGAAAAACATAATTTTAAATTTTTATTTAGTTTCTTTTTAATTAATTTTTAGAATTAATTAATTAATTAATATTTTACAAAACGATTTCTAATAGGGCTACAGCTCTAAAATTTTCCACAGAAGTAGTTATGTCCTTCTAATTGGACTTAAGAAAAACAGAATTTTTAATTTTTGTTTAGTTTGTTATTAATTAATTTTTTTAATTAATATATATATTACAAAATGATTTCAAATACGGCTACAGCTTTGAAATTTTCAACATATATAGTTGTGACCTTCTAATTAAATTTTGAAAAAACGGAATTTAAATTTTTTTTTTCATTATTAATTAATTAACAAATATTTTACAAAGCGATTTGTGATTGGGCTACATTTCTGAAATTTTCAACACAAGTAGTTTTGGCCTTCTAATTGGACTGATAAAAAGAATGTTAAAATTTTAATTTGTTTTTAAATTAATTTTTTTACAAAAAGCGACTTCGAATAGGCCTAGATCTCTGAAAGTTTAAACATAAGTAGTTTTAGCCTCTAATTTTGCTTTCCACAAACACGTGTTAAAATAATCTTAAAGGGGTGTTGTATTATTGTATTAACTTGGAATTTTGTTTTTCTTGACAAGGGAGAGGCTTCCAATATTAAGTACGTAAGTATTAGATTTTAGTGAGTGAAGCGAGCTTAATGCTTACGCAGCAATGAACCTTTCAGAGAGCGAATTGAGCTTATGCTTGCATAACAATGAACCTTTTAACGAGTGAAATAAGCCTGTGTTTACGTGTCCATGAACTTTTCAGCGAATGAAGCGAGCTCGATTTTGCGTAGCGATGAAACTTCCTTTCGAGCGAAGCGCCAAAAACTGGGTCTTATACACGAATGACAGATTTCTGCAACGCGAGGCCTCACAGCTAGCTAAAATATTGCACATGTTAAAATTTCGTAGCGAAGCACAGGTGTTTAGCTAGTATTGTATATAGCAAGCAATACAATATTCATTATAAAGTATGTTTTTGATTTAATAATTAAGAATATCCAATAACTAAAGAAACATGTGCACCGCCAGGAAGTGCACTGGTCCTCCCCCCCCCCCCCTCCTCTCCTTCCGTGGATAACAACAAAGTAAAATTTCATTAAGATAGAGAAATCGAAAAATCTGGATTAAACTAAAAAAAAATTA
This sequence comes from Linyphia triangularis, assembly GCA_963978545.1. NCBI lineage: Eukaryota > Metazoa > Arthropoda > Arachnida > Araneae > Linyphiidae > Linyphia > Linyphia triangularis. Next base: position 38,663,319 of record OZ021730.1, read on the forward strand.
AAAAATAACCGGCTTATAACCCTTGGGTGCTTTGTGTATCCCTCTGAAAGTAATTCGGTCGCTGCTCATGTTATTTAAAATAAACTTCCATACATGAATTCAATAAAATGTTGCAAAGCTAAGTAAGCATAACTTTCGGCTACATAGCGTGTTATGAAAACGTTGTTTTATAGTATTTTGTAAAAAAAATATAGTTAACATTGTGATGTATCGTGACATTGCAATGTTTGCTTCCCGATATATCACGATGCATAAATGTTAACATCGCCCAAGCCTAGTTCTAATATATTTGCTGACTAAAGCGCCAGGCAAGAAGAAAAATAATAATGTCTGTAAGAGATGCAGTCAGATTGAAGTTTGATGAATTTTTTTTAACAGTAAGGCACGTCCACACTTGCCCAGGAAATGCAAGAAGGGAAACTCAAAAGTTTCAAAATTCCTTGACATTTCCCCAATTTTTCTTGAAGAGTAAGATTCTCTGACATTTCTTTAATTTTTCTGAGTTCCCGGTTCTGTTGCCACACTTTCAACTTATGAATCCATATTGTGGAGGAATGGATTTTAACTGCGATTATTCTCACGTGATTCCAAAATTTCAAGAAAGGGAAGGGAGATTTTCATTGATTTGGAAATTTTGGTATATTTGGTAACAATTAAAAAAAATCATTGGGGAGGGGAGAAACGAAAGGTGGCCGGTTGATTAGTTTATTTAGTCGCCTCATCATGCCGTTTAATCGACCTGTGGTGAGTGGCAAGTAGATATTTTCAGGTCTAGCAAGAGGTAGATTTTTTTGCAGGTGCACGCGCACACAGATAAACCCAGCATATTTTCAGTTACAACATGTTACACAACAATATGGAGAAACAAATTCACAGAACACTGCGAACAAGTGCAGAGGAATGTGAAACCCTTTCCTTTCACTTTCTGTGTGAAATGGCTAGAAAATGTGCACTTTTCTTCAAAAATTGCAAAATTTTTAATTGCGTTGCGGGAACAGAAGATATAATTCGATCGAAAAAATATTTTACACCTTCCTTATTGAACCCAATAGACACCTCTTCCGTACTAGTAGAAAACCAACATGAAAAAATAATTATACTTCAAATGCCGAGTAAAAATTGTCAATTTTAACCAAATTTCCAAAATTCAAGTGCGATGCGGGGACAGAAGATATTATACAATCAGAAAAATATTTTACACATTGTTTATTGAGCCCAAAGAGAACGCTCTCTGCGCTATTAGAATAGCGATTTCGAAAACAAGTGTTTTTCGGCCCACCCTAGTGGTCAGCATAATTCCCAAACAAATTGACCTACTCTGTTCAAAATTGTTGTGTGTGTTTATGTTGGCTATGGGATGCAATTACCAATATTATAAAGTAATTGAAAGTTATGCAATGTTCCACATCCCTAGTTTTATAATTTATGTTACTCTTCTTACCTGTCCACTGACTACAATAAAAATGTTTTGTTATTTGAATGCATTTATGTATGAAATGCAGGGTGTCTAACAACAGAAGAAAAGGGTTTCATCAGGAAAATGTTCAATTCTGGAATTATCAGGGAATTTAAAGAAAAAAAATACTGAAAAATGTTTGCAAAAAAAAAAAAAAAAAATTCAATACAAGCATATTCCTTCAGAGCAGAAAATAAAATTTTCTCAAATAGGTTAACCAACTGTGTCTTTCCTGTTCACAGAAGGTTTTTTGCTACTAATTTTTAAAAATTTAAATTTAAATTAAAAAAATAAATAATTGTAGATTCAAAAGTGGTATAAGAGTTATAATAATTTCCTTTGAAACATAGAACACTGGCAAACTGAAAGTAGTTTTAATTTATGTTGTAATAAAATTACTTGTTTTTAATGTGAAAATTATTTCTGATTTGTTTATCTATACTCAAAACAATTAAAATTTTTCATGATTAATGTGTTTTGAGTAATTTTATAGAAGTTGAACGAAAAGTATATTGGGAGGCAATGGTGACCTATATTGAAGCTATTTGCAGTACATTGATAAAGAAGGATCTAGTTAACTCCAGGGTTTGTTTAACATTTTATTTATTATTTTTATTTAAGTTATGTCCCCCTAAAATGATAACTGTATTTTGGTACCTTAATAAAATAAGGGACTATTTCCATATTAACAATTTTGTGTTTTATCCACCAATTACTTCAAAACAGTATAATAAAAAATTGTATGAATTCAATAGAAAATGTTCATTACTTCAATTCAGTTTTAATTTTTTTTAATGTTATTTATGTTAATAAAGCAGTATTTTGTTTATTGTTTCAGGAGTTTGCAAAAGATGCATTTGAAATGATTACAATGTGTAGAGATCTTGCCTGTGAGGTTTGTATGTATTTTCAAAATTTAATGATCAAATTTAATTATTTATTGGGGGATATTGTATGTGTGTATTGGGATATTTTTTTATGTAGTCTATTTTTTAATTGAATGATCTATTTACAATTTTATCTTACCTTTCAAATTTTTTTTTTTGCCTTTTTTTTTTTTTGCAAGACTTAAATGTTTTTTTGTAACTGTTTTTGTTGTTGTTTTTTTTATAATTAATTTTTTTTTAAATAATTTTGTTTTGTTTTTTGCAGGACCCTGTGGTTTTATCTTATGCACTGTCTTGTATATCATCTCTGTTCTTTTTCTATTCATTTTCCCCTGAAAATTGCTCAGAAGCCGTTGATAAAGTAATCAATTTATTTATTTAGATGAGATATTTTTCTTAATGAATAGCAGTGATTGTGAATGTAAAAATGATGAGACATTTCATTGAAATTTTTAATTTGTCAACTTTGTTAAAATAGACAAATATGCAGCAATTTTTTTAGTGTTTATATAAAGTTTGTAACATTGAAGCAAGTTTAATATAATCAAAGTCAATTACATTAAAATTTGTGACTCTACATTTTTTAAGTTTTAATGTGTACATTATAAGAATGTGTAAATTACTTATCAATTTATTAACTTAATGTAACATTAATTAGAAGGGAAAAATTGTATAAATTCAAATATTTCCTTTGTATATTGAAAGTGAAATTTAAGAACAAAATACGGTAATTCTTTTTGTTAAGTTTTATTTCTTTTGTATACTTATCTTTTTAATTTCTTGTTAATGCTGTTAAAATTGTTAAATTTTATCATTTATTTACATTTTAGATTTTTTCCTATTTTACTGTTTTTCCAAAAGATGGTCTCTTTGCTAAGGAAGTAATGAATTTGAGGAGGCATGCATCTTCATTATTAATTAAGTTATGCTGTAACCATTCAACATTACTCTTAGTGAGTATTTTTTATTAAATTATCACTATTTATTATAAGTGTACTCAACCACTCTATTTTTACCAGCCATAGAAATTTATCAAACCTGGGCTATGAATGCAATTATTGTACAGTTTTCTTAGTATCTATGCATTCTCTTAAGAAAATTTCCCAGTATTTGCACAGTTTTTGAAGATTTTTTCCAAGAAGTACTAATAATTTTTTTTAATGTAATTTAACCAATTTTTTAATTAACAATTTTTATAGTTTTTAATAATTAAAAAAAAAATTAAATTGAACAAAAACATTAAAAAATGCTAATAGAAAGTTTTATGCCTTCATTTTTATAGCTATTATTATTATTTATAACTACTAATTAGATTTTGACAGTAGGAGAAGCCAAAAGTTTTCTAATTTTAAATTATCCTATTTTTGTGGTTGAACATTCTAGAGTTAAATGCTAGTCATCAAATATTACTGGAACGATCTGCAAACTCCAGAAATGGAATTTTGTAGTCATTCGACAAATAAGTTTCAGTGAATAGTTTGTAATTTTACAGATTATGTCATATATTTCTCTAAGATAAACATATTAACTGATTTGAAATATTTATAATTTGGTTAATAAACTTTTTTTTTTTAAAAAATTCCTAGTTATGAAATTGTGACTTTATAATTAATTTTATTACCATTTCAGTTTGAAATTCTATAATGTATTTTTGTGTCCGTAGCCTCTTTTTGATCAACTTTGTGAGCGTATTCAGTCACTTTTCCTAATCGAAGAATGCCTCACAACTTTCGACAAGTGTGCTTTAATGGAGGCATTGATGGCTCTTAGGTGAGTTTACAATTTTTAATTTTTATTCCATATTGGGAATTTGATTCAGAGTAATGACCACTCTGAATTAAAGTTAGTATGTAACTTATGGGAGACATATGACACCCCATGTTTGGTACCATTGTAAATGGTTTTTTCTTTATAGGATGGCTTACATTTATAGATATTTTTTTTGGAGTGTAAATTTAAACACTTGCAATAAAGAAACTTAATTTATTTTAACAGTTAAGATAACATGTAAGATACAAATGCTGAACAATATTTTAAAATTTGAAATACATAAGCCCAAAGTATAAGAAGAGTTGTAACATGTTTTACGTCTCTTCCTTTATTTTGGCCACATATATATCCTGGCAACATATAATTTTTTTCTAGTTTTTGTGTTACAGTGCCCATCCATTTAATTACAGCCAATCTTGGTCTAGAGCTTCATATGTTGCAAATAATTTATTATAATCCTAAAAAGTTTTCAAATATCTTGTACACAATAAAGAATTCATAATATTGAATAAAACTATAGTCCTTTCAGACTCAGTTTGAGTAAAAATATCATGCTTCTATATTTGATAAAAAGAACACTTTCAATCCCTGTAACTTTGATAAAAACTGACTCTGAAGCTTCCCCTTGCAAATTTTAAAACAGCCAAGTCAGTTTAATTGATTAGTTTTCTGTTCTCAAGAACTACATTCGCCAATACTTCTACATAACATTGCATGAACTAACATTTTTAATCATGCCTCATGATTTTAAACCTAGTCAAATGTTATTTAAGGATCATCACGCATATTTTTGAAGGTTGCTTATTTTAGAAACCTTGAGCGTCTAACGGTTTCTAACTTATAATTAAGTCTAAAAAATACCTATAATGACTATTAGAAAGCCCCTTTACCACTTTTAAATATTGCTACCACTTTTAAGCTTTTGTTATCGCTTTTAATAAAGTGTTTTCATATCAAATGAAAAAATATGTGTTATATAAATTTTATAATAAAACAGTAAGAGAAAAGTACAATTTAGGAAACACTTGATTATTTAGTAAAATTTGTTTCATTCAATGATCAGTGCACTCTTTTGACTGGAACGGGTTGACTGAGGAAAAAGGATTTTGTGATACTTTTCCAACATTTTCTTATATCATACATAAGCTGTTTATTTTTGGAAGTATCTTAATCAGTTCATGGGGTAAATGAAAGTGAAGAGAATATATTATACATAGTTATTTAATGTGGTAAACATTAAGTTACCTTTGGTAGAATTTAAGGAATATCAATAATTTAAGGAATATTAGGAAATCAATCTTATAACTTTAATCAGACCCTAAAATTGTTAAAACAAATATTGTTTTGCTTTGTATTTAGTTTAATAGATGATGTTATGGGAAAACTTTGATTTTGATGAGCATTCTTATACAACGTAAAACTATATTTGTATGTTGGGTAGTATTAAATTTGTTTTTCAAACTGTGGAACATTTTTAATAACTTTTTTTTAAAAAACAAAATGCAACGGATAATGCTTTTTTTTTTTTAAAAGAATTTAATGAAAATAATAATAGTTATTAAAACATAGAATTTACTGTCTCTTTTTTCCAAAGTAACTGGCTATGAGGAAAGTATTTGAATAATTTCTTATGAAAAAACCATATTTCAAATTTACTTGCAAGAACAAAGTACTTGTTTCAAAATTGTCTTATATATATTTTTTTAGCAATAAGTTTTGTGATTATGAAAAGCAGTCTGAGTTCTTGAAAGCTGTGCTGTCTTCTGTTATTCAGATTTGGTTTTCTCCCTCAATAATATTGTAAGTGTGACGTTTTATTGTTTTATTAATTTTGACTTTTATTTGTCCTTGTATTTTTGATTTACAAAAATTTGTTCTGTACCTCAGATATACATTATTGTGACTTTTACACAGTTTTTTAATTGAACAAAAAAACTGTTTTATATATGTAAAATATAGTCGATTTTGCTTCTACACTTAGAACATTTAACCTTTAAATGCATTGAGTATCGCAAGTCAGTTGATAGAACTCTGAAACTCAAGAAATCTACACATTCAATAGTTTATTTTGAAGGCACAGGGAGGATTACTATCCTCTTTTTAAATATGGAAACTTAAAAAATGAAAGTGAATTTAAATAATCAGAGAAATATCACTCACTCAGAAAAAATTTAAAATATGTCTAAATTTAAAAAAAAAAGTCTTGAGTTTTTTCTAATTCAGTGTTTGTGTACATATTATTTATTAGAAATCATTATTAATGATGCATTATAAAAATTCCCAATTTTCCATACTTTAAAAGGATAATGTTTGCATGTATTTTTTTCAACCTTCAGTTTTAATATCTAAGGTTACTGTTGTTTTCTTGCAAAAGGATTAGTCGAAAATCCTTTTAAAAACCTAGAAAATATGGGGAACTTTTTTCCTTGTTTTGCTTAGCAACTCAGACAATGTGATCAAAAAGGCATACTTAACGATTGTTTCCTTATGCTACTCCTGTTATATGTTTGTATCATTATCTTGAATTTCTTTCAGATAACTAAATGACCCTAATATATTCATTTTATTGTATCAAACCAATGTTTCATTTCTGTTTTAGAGGTATCGAATCCCCTGAAGCGTTTATCAACTTCATTGGTGTGGATAAACCTCAACCCTCAATTGTCGATAATGTTCTTAGTAAAGATGCTTGTGATGTAGGTAAAAGGTTATTTATTTCATTAGTTTAATTTGTGTTTCGATCTCTGGTAATCGAGTCAATAATTGTAATAAACACTTAGAAAATATACCTGCATTTTATATGTTTTTTTGCACAATCACCATTTTAATTTGATTAAGGCATTTTTCTATCATGTGATGCCTATGATAAAGTGAAACTTAATGATGACATTTCATGTTCTAATCTTGAGAAATGACGGCAGGGTTCATATGCCCCAGGGAAAACCTGGAAAACTCAGGGAAAATAAATCAAACTTAAAATCTCGGGAATTCTCGGGGGAAAAAGAAAAACCCCCCTTAAAACCTAGAAAAGTCAAATTCATACTCTTCGGTGCTATCTGTTTAACCTTAATTCGAGGACTTAAATTTACAGAATTATTTAATAACACAGACTTGCAGAATTTATTCTTAAAGTAAAAGATACTTTTTTCATGTTATTGGAAGAATTTGTGTAATCAAGGTTTGTTTATTTTTATCTGATTTGCTAAAATAATTAAAATAATAATTCTTATTACAGGAGTGGCCACAGAACCAGGAAAACCTGGAAATCAGGGAAATGTCAGGGAGCTTTCTGATTCTGGAAAAAATCAGGGAATGTCAGTGAACTTTTTAAAATTTCTTGAAAATCAGGGACATTTTGTATTGCTTAAGGCACATTCATCCATATTTTGGCGCTATTTACATGGAGATTTGTGGTGGTAAGCCATTAGAAGTTTAATGTTACGGAATAATTTAAACTTTCCATTACCAGCAAAACTATTTTTTTAAAAATTGGATATTATTTCTTTAGCATACATTTTCTATTTGATCAGGGGGTCTAGACATCTGGGAAAACTAAGAAAATTGGGGAAATTTAAAAAAAAGTTTGCCCTAAAATCAGGGAATTTTTTAGAAATCTGTCAGCAAAATCAGGGAATTATCAGGGAACTTTTTTTCCTGGAATTTTGTGGCCACCTTGTATTAAAAATAATTAACTCCATGATAGAAAACACGACTGGGAAATCTCGGGGAATTTTTTTTTCTGACAATGAGTATGAACCCTGGATGGTTAGGTTGCCAAAAATTGTGGGGAAAATATTAGATCAGGCATTTTATTGATCTCATTTTTATATAACAACTGTTGCTACAATTGTATATTTTGAAATCTTTACAGCTTTTGTATAGTTTGAATGTTGTCAGAGCATGTGTCAAGAGATGCGTGTATCCTACTGATCCAGAAGTAAGATAATTTTTTTTAATGAATAATTTTATTTTTTAGTGTAAAATCATTTCAATATTAATATCTTTCTTTTCCATACTAGGATGCTAAGAAAGGTAATTTTGTTCACCCTCTCAGTGATTCTATTGGTACCGTAGTTTACCGAAATCCTGCTGCGCAGTATATCATTCCAGTTTTAGAAAAAATTATTCTGCTGTTGAGGTAATTTCAATTGATTTAAATTTGAATAAGCTATTTGAGAACACTTGTAAGTTTATTGAGATCAATTTTGACAAATTATGAAAAGTGTCTAGAATTTTTTTTATAGATTTCTAAAATCTCCTTGCCAGCAATTTGGGCTTTTCCTAAGCTATGATATGTGTATACCTCTTTGTTTGTAACTAAATAATTTCAAAAGATGGAAACAGTTATAACTGAGATCTTAATTTTCAAAAAAACAAACTGCTAGGGTTTTATGGCATACATAAAGTACGTGTCACACCAAAATGTTGACTTTTTTTTACACCCCCATTCCCCCACGTCATGTTCAGTCACGTTTGACTGACCCCCCTCCCCCTTTCCTTCTCCTTCCTACAATTGTGCCATGTTGCTCTCCCCACTCTTAAAAATTAATTTGTCCGTTTCTAAAACAATATTAATAAAAAAAAAAAAAAATAAGGAAAAAAAAAATTCTAATTGAATGCAATTTGTAATTTTGAAATTATCAAAGATAAACTAAGATCCATTGCAGATTAATTTTTATTAATGGGATTCTTAGTCAAATAATTGAAACTAATTATTTTAAACTTTAAAAAAAACTTTTATGAAAAGTTTTTATTAATTAAACAAAAATTAAATTTTCCCTACAATAGGGAAAGTGTTATGTCATGTACATTATTATTCTACCCCCTCTTCTTGTCACAGTTGAGCATGACCAAACCCTTTCTCTTTGTGTTATACAATTTGCGTATGTTCCCTATCTGAAATAACTGATTTGATCACGTACGTATTTCAAACGTTGCAGTAAAGTATATATTGTTTTATCCTTCATATCGATGTATTTAACGTACTCTATATTTGCCAACTTTTTTCCGAACTCTGCATAATTATGACTGAATAAGGTTATAAATTGGAATTCGTTAGAGTTGAAAACTTATTTTTTTAAAACCAACTTTCTCAAACAACTGATTTGGTTATTGTATAATGTCCATCATTTGGAAAATAACTGTCACAATAAGAAATTTCTGATTTTCACACTCAAAATGTTTGATACCGTGCATTTGGACACCAGTACAGTAGCAGCCTATGATCGAAAATTTTAGTGCAGCCGGAAACATGTTACTCCCCCCCCCCCCCCCCAACAACACTCACACTTTCCACAATCATGTTCAAACACACTTGAACTTTTTTTTAATTATTATTTTAAAAATTAGATTTTTTTGCACTTAAAAATACATAATTAGTAATGATGTTTACATGAAATTTTTTAAGTTTTATTCAAAAATTAATTAACATTTAACTCGTTATAATTAGCATATTTTTGAACGCTAATTACTCAGGTTTTACAAGGCCAAAAAAATAAACTATGTTTGGATATTGCTCTTAATATCATTCTTAATGTTATGAATCTCTATCTATTTTCTAGAATATATAGTTTTATTTAATAGAATTTTTTTAACATTGAATGGAAAAACCACAATTCTAGCAAAATTCATTTTCTTTTCCTATCAATTTGACTGAGGTTCAAAATATCTAATAGTTAATGCAGATTTGAATTCTCAAATCATTTTTCAAAATGATTATGTCAAACTTCAGTTATCACTGTTTAAGTAAAGTTTCATGTACCAAAAACACGATTTTTTAGATAATGAGTTTAAAATATTAAAATTTATTTTCCGAACAAAATAGTACTTCAAACTAATAAAATAACTCTCTAGCCTTCAGAGGATACCATTATCTTTCAAAAATTTCATCTAGAAACTATTTTAAAGCAAAAAAACAATAAACACATTTGACCTTTTTTTGAAAAATTTCAAGTGTCTATATACACCTTAATAAACGCAAATTCTTTAATACTCAAATCAAAATTTCATTTAAATTTGTACAATGTGATTATATTCATAACATAACATTATAAAATTAAAACAATAAATCAAATAATTCTGTATAGTTCTCTCACCCACTCCCACCCACCCACGCTGGTTTTCATATACAGAGCTAATAAGTACATTGGATTCTGAAGGAGAGTCGAAGTTAGAAAACTGCTGAACTGGCTGTTTCGCTACACATTACGTGGAGGGAAAGGCTCTGTTGTGTTCCATAGGTTACCATGGCAACACATGGCCACGTCACAGCTGAAACGCGTTTCTGGAAAATTCGGCTGCTGTTCGGAGGAAGATCACCAGTTTGGGTTGATTGAAGCTGTTTTTTTTCTGGTGAATTGAGTATTGAGACATAAAGTTTGCTATTTGTCAGATTTTTTTTAACATTTACCATAGAAATTGGACCTGCATTTTAGAAAATTGTAAAATATATAGTTTTAGTTTTGAATTAATAAATTTAGATGCTGCCCAGTTGTACTGGCTGTATTGCACGAGCCGCCACTGCACCAGTAAAAATTCTACTTCTAACATTAAACTCACAAGTAGGCTTTTTTAGACAAAAAACGTTAATTGCAATCTTCAATGTCCTTTTTGAAAATTTTAAATTTCTTATTATGACATTTTTCTCCTAAATGACTAATGTAATAAAGTATATTTTACTTCTTTAATGCTTTTTTTTCTTCATAAAGATGTATTTTAAAATTTATCTACTTTTGCAGGACACTGAATGGATTGTATGATCCAAAAGAGAATAAAAAAATTGATCCAAGTTTTTCAAATATCCTTGGTATTAATGAAGGGGAGAGAAATCTCATTTTAGGTAATTTTTTCTGCTCTTTAAACTTTTTTTTTATCTTTTTTTTTATGGGCTCATGAAATTTTGTATAACTTTTTTACCAAGGCTCTATTGGCATTTAATTTGCCATACATAACAATGGATTGTTGAAACAATACTCGCAAAGATCACAAAGATTATGTATATTTAATACGTAAGTATCCCAATTACAAAATACAGCTCAAATAATTCATTGGGCTCTTACCGATATTTGACTTATAAGGCGACTTAAAGAGAAAATGTGTATTGAAAACTTATTTTTTAAGGTTTTAAAGGAGAAGATTTTAAAATAAAGTTCTGGTTCTAACTGGGAATTGAATTTTTTATGCACATAACTGATTTTCCCAGTAACAGAATGTCTAGCAAAATGAAAAATGTAAAAAACAGTGACTTGTCAGAAGTTGTCAGGGATTTATTAGGAATTTTGAAAAAATTGTAATTCAATCATTAAAGTTTTCATTTACAAATGTAAAAACAACCACAATAAACCACACCAAGAACTTATATTTTCCATTGATAACTGATTAAGGAAAATATAAATATTTTCTGTGCAGTAAATTACCTTAGGATTATATTGGCATCCAGAAATTGCATTGACATTCAAATTGTTTTCATTTTGTACACCATGAGTTATGTTTTATAAAAGTATCACTGTAACCCTTCACTATATCGCACCTCAATATATCGCGCATTTGGATGTAATGCGCTTTTGCTATGTCTCCTATTTTTTTTTTTTTATTTCCCGTTTTTATTGTATCATATTGCTCGATATATTGTACAATCGGTTATATCGCATATTTTGCTTGTATCTTCCACTGAATATTAAGGGACTACTGTATTTATAAAACTATCTTATAGAAAAATCAGTAATATAGCAAACTTATAGCTTAGTTATAGTTTAAACTGGAAATAAGCATAAGAAAGGTTAACTGTATAATATTTTAAACAAGTTAAACTAGAGATATTAGAAGTAAACAAGATATAAAAAAAACTTGCTTTACAAAACCACTAATCTCTATTTCTGACTTCAGCATAGCTCATAAGCAGTTTCTACCCTGCAAACAAATGATGCCAATTCAATAGTTGGCATACTATCCTGCATCTGATGCTTTGTTATAATTTGACCTTGGTTACCAACAGACACTAACTTGTTTTGGGGAGAGTCGTTAATATAGATGTCTATGGTGATTGTTAAACCTTCAAGTCAATAGGAAAGCATGCATTATCCAAAAGATATTGTTAGAAGTCAGTGGCATAGGGCATCTTATTGAAATAGTGGCATTTTACCATTCTTTGGCATAACTCAAATTTTCATGTTTTTTGTACTATATATACTTTTAGGTAAAACATTCGATATAATTTTATACCATGTATTATATTTAAGACATAAAAATGTGAATACTTTATGAGTAAAAATGCTGTTAATTTTGTAATTTTAAAGTTAAATAGTCTGTAGTAAAAATTAATGAAACCTAAAATTACAACATTGCTTAGTACTTTAAATTTTTTGTTTTTCCATTTTATAGGGATTTCTAGTTCAGACAACTCTGCTCAACAAAAAACTCCAAGTGATCGCATGAAGATCTACATTCAAAATCTTTATGAGGGATGGTGAGTAATCTTTTAATTTACAAGTTATACAGGCTTGTTTAACGTGACAACATAGCAATAAAGTTGTAGTAAAGTGAGTTCATTACCAAGATGTTATAAAGTTATATTTTGGATATTTTGAAAAAAATCTCACCTTTAAATACAAGGATGTTGTTTCTAGTATTTGCAAGTTTTATATTACTATTATTAACGTTTTTGTTACAAAGGACTTTTTAGGAATGATAATAATTTATAAATGACTTCTATTCTTTTATTGAAATAAAATTGGTTATATTCTTGAAAGATAATTTAGCAAAGATAATTTTTTTATTACTTTAAGATAAGTTTTCATTTTAAGGAGTTAAAGTGGATGTATATTGTTTTACTAAATTTATTCTAAATTTTTAGTCTAAATAAATATATATATTTTGGTTTACTTGAAAATATATTCATTTTAGTTTATTGAATGTATATTGTCATGATGGTGAACAAAGCTTCATTTTAGTTTTATTAAATATATAAAAGTTTGAAATAATATATAAATTTTAGATTGAGTAACACATAAATCACTTTTAATTCATTGCAGTTTGTTTGCCTTGGGAAATTCAGTGGAAAATCTTGGAATTGATTTTTACAACATTCCAGACCTTCCAGGTCTTGTAAAAGAAAGCATCTTGCATAAGATTGAATATATGCCAGCATTCAATCTCAAATATTTAATTCATATCCTTTCATGAGTGTAAACATAATGCCATATTTTACCAATTGCACTATTTTGAGGATAATTAATAGTTTAAAAAACACGCTTTAATAGAAAATTGAACTAAAATGTAGAAAATAATTTTAAATAAGTTTGAAATAAGAATAGAGTGATTAACAAGAAATATTTATTTTATCGTAAAAAAGCGTGGGGTGCTTTTTAAGATATTTTCCTAATGGCTCTACTTTTACCAATATCTGTCATTAAATATTTACAACAATTGACATCAAGCACCCCATGCTTTTTTACGATAAAATAAATATTTCTTGTTAATCACTCTATTCTTATTTCAAACTTATTTAAAATTATTTTCTACACTTTAGTTAACTTTTCTATTAAAGCTTGTTTTTTAGTTTATTAAATTATTAATTATTTTCTACTTTTTAGTTTGGTTTTCTATTAAAACGTGTTTTTTAGTTTTTTAAACTATTAATTATTTTCTCTGTAAACTATAATTTTTTTTAGTTAAGTGTACAAAACTCTCCAGTTGTCCCTGCCAATAGTCACATGCTTGTCTCAAATTTAAGTCATGTGTATGCCTTAGTACACGCCATATTACTTGGCACAAAACACTACCGTGTCCCTGAATATGAAAAATCGCTAATCCTGAAGATCCCGGTAAGGGTAATGCGACTAAAAAAACATACTTTGTATAACCGTCATGCCCACGACAAATCTTTCAAATGTCTGCCGATGATATGTTCTGTGATTACTGGGATTGTAAAAGGTAACGGCACACCAGGGTTCAATTCCGGAGAAGGTTGGTTGGAATTTAACGGCGCAAGGGCAACACGAGTTAATCCTTGTGATAAAGCGACAAACTTATTGAATTATTATACTGTCGTCGATCTTTGACAAGTGTGCAAAGTTTGAATCAAATCTGATCGCTCAAAATAGGGCAAAATCGAGCCCAAGAGTCGGTTACAAGCATACAGGTGAAACTATTAAAAGCGTGTTAAAAAGTGCTAAAAATATAAAATTTCCTCTAGAAATCATAACATGAATCCATTTTATTTTAGCACTGGTTTAATTGTAACTAATAAAATTAAATAAAAACACTTCACATCTTGGTTATAAAATACTTGTACTAAATTGATATTGTCTGTTAATTTTGTATCTAATTGAATATTGTAAATTTTTTGCTATTGGTGATATTTTATGTTACTACTATTAAATTAACTGATTGACACAGTCCAATTATGTCTCCATATATAATTGGTATACATTCTGCCTCTTCCAATAAATTTCAAATAATACTTAATAAAACTTAATATTTTGTTTGTGGTTTAGCTTCACAACTTGAAACATTCTGCTTTTTAAATTTGTTGTGTTTTAATTTTATATAAGGTCTTTAAAAAAAATACTATTACTTTATTCCAACTAGTTTCATAAAATTTGCTAGTATCAAACACACCTTCCCAGGGTTCCCACGGTTGTTGAAAGTCATTAAAAGTGCTTAATATTTATGAACTCGTTTTCAAGGCCTTGAAAGTGCTTGAAAATGCTTTGAGGTGCTTAAAAGTCATTGAAAACTTCAAGGACCATAAAAGTCCTTAATTTTTGTGGATTCTGTGTGTCCAACTGCAAAATTTATAAAAATGCAACTTTGATTTGCTATCTCTTGTGACCTCCACTTATCTGCACCGTATCAGAATTCTCTGACATATTTGTATTACGCATCCACCTTCTTGTGACTTTTTTGGTTAAATATACTTAATTAAAAATTTGTAAGTAGACATGAAAACAAGTTTTCAAAGGTCCTTGAAAACATTATTTAGGTCCTTAAAAGTCATTTATTTTCATTTCGAAATTTGAGTGGGAACACTGCTTCCAATTTATCCTTAACATTATCAAGATTATTCTTAAGGCCATTTTTTCTATGGTGTCCACCTTCAGCTTACAATGAACTAATGCTTGTGCTCCAGGGTTTATGTCCATTCATGTTGCAGGTAAATAAATTAGGCATTCTAAAACTAACTAAACACTGAGAATAATTATTCAATTACATCAATATATACATTTTCCTGGTTGCTTTTAATTTAAAGAGATTGTTTAAATTTCAGAAATTGTCAACTGTTTGGGAAAAGTTCAAGTTGAGGTATGGAACTAGGTGAGATATATTCATACATTGTTGTTATATTTTTTTCTCTGCTATATCATGTGCTTTACTATTGTAATTATCAAACTCTTTGGGTTTGTACCCTTTTCATTGATGAAGCAAATATTCTAAAGTACCTGTATAATGCCCAATTTTAATAACAATATATCTTGGAAAAAGGGGTGTATTCCAGATTATCTTAAAGAATTAGAACCTAAAAGTTGTATAAGTCTTTTCTTACCTTAATATTTGCCTCTTTTAATGATTCAACAAATCATTTTGCATTAAATTTCATCTAAATTTATGCAATTGCATCTTGTTTAAAGTAATTTGAATTAAGTTTTTTTTTATTATTTTAAAGCTGCTTTCAATTAAAAAAAATTGTGTTTAACAGTATTTCAATGTAAGATGCAATTTCTAAAAATTCCATGTCATTTGTCGATTTTCACTGTTGCTCTTTATCAATGTAGAATTCATTTTATTGTTGATATTGAGCTGTAGTTTGTCTTAAATTCAAATGTCTGGATTTCCCGTCTGGTATTGCTGTGAGAAATGAACTTATTAATTTAAATCTATTCCGATCTCGATTAATCCACTTTAAAGGGTGGAAACTGGGATATTCGAATGTTTCACTTATTACATGGTCACAACATTGAAAATTGGTAAAAATGACAACAAAAACAAACATAGAAAAAGTAAGCTATTCCGATCTCGATTAACCTACTTTAAGGAGTGGAAGATTGGTTAAACGCTTCAAACAATGGATATTCGGATGTCCCACTTCCCACATGGTCACATCTCTTAAAATTGATGCAAATGACTGCAAAGCCAAACATAGAAAAAGTAAGCAATTCCGATCTTGATTCACCCACTTTAAGGGGTGGAAAAGGGGTTAAACGTTCCAAACAAGGGATATTCGAATGCCCCATTTCCCTCATGGTCACAACATTGAAAATTGGCGCAAATGACAACAACGCCAAACATAGAAAAGTAAGCTATTTTTATCATGATTAACCCTCTTTAAGAGGTGGAAAAGGGGTTAAACGTTCTAAACGAGGGATATCCGAATGAGCCTCTTCCAATGTTGTCACAATTCTGATATTTGGTGCAAATGTTAAGAAGAGCAAATATAGAAAAAATTAATTATTAGTTAAAATTATTAAAAAGAACCAAAGGGGGTTAAACGTTCTAAATGAGGGATATTCAAATTCTCATTTCCAGTATATTCTTAATTATAAATTTTGGAATTTTTTTTAACAAACGAAGGTTTCTATTTTGATAATTCAAATTGTCGGGATCGAAATAGAAGCAAACGTCTGAAGTGTAGAATACATGAATGTCTTTTGATTGCTAAAATGCACATGGTAAAATTTCGTAACGCAGCATGGGTATTCAGCTAGTCATCTGATAAATTGCTTATATTTAGGGGTTTAGATTTATCCCTTCTGTATTTAGCAGCTACTATTATTTAGTGGCTACTTTGTAATTCAATTATAAAGTTAAATTAAGGTATTTTTTGGGAATTATTGGTTTTATTGACTTACAATTCCTCCATTGGTTAAAAGTAGATTAATTTCCTTCAAAAACAACTTACAAAATCCGATTGGTAAGATAGGCTCTTTTTTCAATTCCAAATTCTTCTCAAATACTCTTGAAGCTGGGTAACATAACTACATTTGTTCTCAAAATTTATAAAATATTTCAGCTTTTATTAAAATAAATCCATAGCCTATTAAAAATAATTAAGTACTCATAAAATGGAAGTGTAGTTTAGAATTAATAGCATATTTATTCTCTTTTAAAATCTACAGTGTAGGTTATGAAGAGCAACAAACTGAAAATGAAGAAATCCTAGAAGATCAGTTAAACAGGATACTCTCTAGGGAATACATTCAATTCTTAGGTAAATTATAATCTTTTTATAATCATTGTTTCATTAAATGGCTTATTTTTATGTCCTAAGTTGTATTGGCTTCTTTTTTTAAATTGGGAGTTTTTAGTTGTGTTATTTAGTGTTGTCTGGAAGTTAGTCTTAAATAGTTGACTTAAGATCATATTTGTATGTGTTTTTAATTTTTTTAGCTGCATTGTATGGCAAAATAAATCTTTGATTTTTTACCTTCCTCTTTACAGTAGAGCTCTACTGTTTCTTTCTCCCTTTTTCTCTTCTAGAATTATATTGCTAACTTCATGTAATACTTCCTTGATTCCTATGCTGAATATCTATTTCTATTCTCACTCCCATATCCAAAGCTGAATCTTAACTCTGTCAAAGCTAATATTTATATAGTTATTATTCTTTGACTAATAAATGATTATGGATTGCAAGATGAAAGTGCATGTATCCACATAAGTTCTGCAAATTGAGATTTGCATGCTAAATCCATTTAACTGGTTAAAAGTGAAAATTCCTTTTCCTTAAGTATTGTTCATGTAGAAAAAATTACTATGTTAGCTGTCATAGTTGGTATTTTTTTTTTTTTTTTTTTTTTTTTTTTTTAAATATTGATATAACAGATTACTTTTATAAATAAATTAATAGCAGGTTCAGAAATAAATTAATAGAACATATTCATAGTTGGCAATGTGAAGCAATACTTGTAAAAAAATAAGTACTGGAAATCGGGAAGAAATGGGAGATATAGCAAAAGCATGATAAATCTGAATGTACAATATAATGAGGCACAATATAATGAGGCACAATATAATGAGGGGTTTCTGTATTTGCTATGTCAATACTCGTACTTTGTAATTTAGGTAAGACAATCAATAACTAGTAGTTCTGTTGCATAAGTTTAAAAGCCCTTAAATTTAAAAAAATTTCAAATGCATATTTGGACACTTTGTATTTGTCCTTTGAAATTACATATCTTTTTTTTATGGTTGTATAGGTTTTTATGATCTAAAAACTTGTGTCATTCAATGAAATAAACAGATTATTTTTCAGAACTAGTCAGTAAGTGTCAAAATATGCATTTGAATTTTTTTTTGGATATAGGGCCTTTTAACTTATGATGACAGAGCTATTTTGTAAACTCAATTTGCCAACTACTTGTATTCTCGTACCAAATATGTATAAATGGTGATTATCGTGCTTTTTTCATAGTCTTGTTTTGTCATTTACTATAAATAAACAATTAGTATTTTGTTTTTATTTTTTCACAGGGGAGTTGCTCCATAAGCAAAACATAAGTACACTAAATGGAGATAATATGGAGGATGGTCATACTGATAGTGCATCTAATCAGTCGAAATCACTCACTGAGCTGGGATTGAAAATCATTCGAACGGAGGTAATATTAAATACAATTATTCCTTTGAATGACACATTTTAACTTCAAACTCTTTTATGTTAAGTAAACAGGAATCCTTTAAACCTATATAGAAAAGTGGTATCTGAAATATTATTTAACTTCAGTTGGACAAATTTCCAATTAAACTGGAAACCTAAACAAAATGTTGAATTTATAGTTTATAGGGACATTTTGTTGAAAAATCTGTTGCTTATGCTATGTTGTGTATTTTTTGTATATATGTTGCTCAAAGTGCTAGCAGCGATTTTGTTAAACTTAATAAAAATATAGAATTAATAAAAATAAATGTTTGAACTTATTGTTAACAGATTTTCAAAATTGGCCAATTTCTCTAAAAATAAAGGTTATTCATTATCATTGTTAGAAACACTTATTTGTTATTGGTTATTTGGTTATATTGGTTATTTAAATGTTGATGTAACAGTAAATAAGTTTATGTTTAGTTATTGACATACTGTGACTCTTTTACCACAAGAATCATACTATATTTTTTCTTCTATCATGTCTCTTTTTATTTTGTATCATGTGTTTTTACATATTTATAAATTTATTTCAATGCTTTGATAGATTATATTTTACTCTTTCTTTTTGTTGCCTTAGCAGAATAACCCTATTATATAGTCATTGCATTAATTTTCAGTCTGTGCGAGCTGTATTTATATGTACAGCTTTCGATTCTCTCCGATGGTTAGATACTACAACAAATATAAGGGCCCTTCATTTGTGTGAATTACTTTTTCATAAGGTAATGGATTTTAACTAATTATTAGATTTTGCATCCTGAAAATTTCTTAATAAAGCTCATTCAAATTAAATAATATATACTACTTTTTTTCTTTTTTTTTACAATTTAAAAAAGTATTCGTAAAGTTTTTATCGAGTGTTGCTACAAGTTTCAAAAGTATACTTTTTACATATACATTATATGATAACATAGTATTACATAGTATTTTTTAAGATAAATTTAGTAATGCATTTAGAGGGAATTTTTTTAATTTTTTTTATTATTTTTTTATTTTGGTATGATTAAAAATTTTACTCTTAAGGTTGAATCTTTGTTATAAAGCCTGTTTTTCGTATAATCATATTTAATATTTTTAACTATTTGAAAACTTTGCATTGAGGTGTATAAACTACTGATAAATGCAGATTCTATTTTACTACCCAGTAAATGTTCATAGATGATATTCAAAAATATTTTATTGATATAATAAGCCATTCAATCTTTCATATAAAATAATTTAAAAAAGCTTATTTGAATTTAAAATTTATGTATGTTATGGGAATTTTACTGATGCTTATTTTGACACTATCCAGAAACTTTGCTTTTTCATTTATGTTATTGTTTAATTAAGAAAACAGTAATAAGAATTTTGTTATTTAATGAAACCAAAATTAGTATTAATGAAACAAAATTTCAGTTTTAATAAAAAATAACCATTTACTATTACAATAAAGCATTGATTAACCATCACAATTGGGACTGGGGTTGTTCAGATATCTGATTTTTCAGGTAATCATTTTTGAAAATATGGTACCAATGTCTTAGAAGCAATACCAAACAAAGAAACTGTAATATTAAACACAAAACTATATATTTTGTGTCACACATCTTTCAAATAACCTAATAAATAATACTGCAATAATAATACCACCATACCTAATAAATAATACTATATTAAACTATGTCAAAAAAATTTGAGTTTCCCGACTGGGACTTTTTAGATTAATTGGTATTCAGATAATCAATACTTTACTGTAGTATTCAGTCAAATATTAAACTTCTAATCAGCATCTAATTTTATAAACTCAAATTCTAATAACGATATGCATGACAATAAACAGAAATAATGAAAAACATGATTGTTACTTTTTCGAGTGTACCTGTGTTTTAATCATAAAGTTGACCGTATTAAACCATTTTCTTACTAGTAGTTCATTGCCTTTCCCTTTTTATTTAGATTCTAGAAGATGGCCTTGTGCAGAGACTTCAAGAGGCAAATTACCTTCTTCAAAGTGTTTTGTATGGTCTTCAAGAGCTTGGTGAACATGAGGCCAATCTTGCTCTTATGTTGTCATTTAGTATAACTGTCTATGACAACTTGAGACATCGTTTTCCCGAAATCCGTATTACCCTGATGTCATCAGTCGCTTGTAATGAGAATAATATACGAGTTAGTATAAATTTAGTGATGTTAATTTTCTGTATTTTATTACCATGGTTGGAAAATCGGAATTTAGTAAACTATTTTTCATAAGTTTTTTAATTTGTTAATGGTTTGTTTAGGAAAATTTTTTAATTTAACAAAAATCTCTAATCTGAAAATTAAGTGTTCTGAATATTTTCTCCCAGTTTTAAATTTTTTTTATCAAAGTTGAACTAATAGTTTTTATGTTTGAAATGTTTAATAATGTTTAAATTAATATATTAGATATGGAATATTTAGTACATATTATGAATTGTTTATCTTTGCTGTTGTAAGAATAAAGATAATTCAGTAAATCCTTTTTAAGTTAAATATATTTCAGTTTCCAAATGGGTTTTATTATATTTGTAATTGTATTTTTACTTACATTCTCGAAAAACTTAAAATTTGATTTTTAACTTTTATTTAGCATTTGGATGATGTTCTAACTAAAAATTCTCAAAAGACTAAGAATGACAAGCAAAAGAAAGATGCATTTAAGAATGTTGTTGGTAAAATTATTGGGGTACGTATGCTTTTTAAAGTTGGTTTTGCTAGAGTTAAATATCATATTTTAATGTCATTAAAGCAGAAATTTAGGGTAGCAGTGTCTACAATGTCTTGTAGCTTTTGTAATAAAACTTTATTTTTTCAGTAAAAAAAAATATTTTATTTTATAGTTTTCCTGTACTTTCAGATACTTCACCTGAATTGTCAAAATAATTTTAAATGAAACAAAAACTAAATTAAAAAAGAAAATTACAAATCCCCATAAAACATACCTTGGTTTTGATTTCATTGCTTATATCACTATTTTGGAAAAAAGTTTTTGTATTATAAAACTTAAGATTTAGTGCTTTTGCATTAAAAATGTTTGAAGTTATGCATTTTTTTATTCGACTCATTATTATAACTACACCTAATGTTAGACTCAAAGTTATAAGTTAATAAAAATATATTTTTAGAGCAAAAATATGCACTCCTGTTCAAGCTTACAATATTTACTAAATTTCTGCGCTTATGGAAGTCGGGAAATGTCATGGAAAGTCAAGAGTTTGGATATTGGGTAAATTTTGTCATGGAAAGTCATAATTTTGAGCAAAAACATGAGCATGAGTCATGGAAATACAGTATATTGCATGGAATTCTAAAAATTTCAAGTAAAATCACGCAATTGTGACGTCATAAATGTCATGATCGTTATTCAGCTCATCGAAAATTCATCTGTTTTTATTTACGTTTTGATGGAAACAACGGTCACAGTTAAAAACTGCGGCCAATGAAAACATTTCTGAACTCCACATTTGTGACATCACACGAGTAAGGTCTCATAGGTGAAATTTTTATTCATAATATGAGAACTGAAATGAACAGTTTTGATAAGCTTGTGTTTACGTTTTTTTTTTTTTTTTTTAATTTTTTCCCCCTTTCTTCTGTTTTGAATTGTTGATATCAAAACAGTTGATTTTTGATGATATAATTATTATTGACTTATTCTTTCTTCAAATATTTCTTTATTATTAAATATTGATTTGCTTTTTTAACACTGAGATATCAAAGAATAGAAAATTATGTTTCTCTTTTTCTTCTGGTTTGGAAGTTACTGAAACAAGGATTTTTTACTTAAATGCTTTACTTTTTGTGATTTGATTTCTTGAGTCATGGAAAATTATATTCTTCAGTCTTGGAAAGTCATGGATTTGGAACATTTTATTTTGGCAGAAACCCTGTACTTAACTTGTTTCCTACAAATTGAAGTTTTTTTGTTTTGTAATAATTTTCTTCCAAATGAGCAATAGTAGCCATTCTGATTGTTCTCTAACCTTCTGTGTGTTTAAACCTATATTTTAATTTAATATGTTTTTTTCCTTTTCATCTTTTACATTATATCTTAAATTTAGTTTTCCTTATATATTGGACAATGCTAACTTTGACAGAATTCATTCAAAGGCTTGATTACGAGGAATTGTCAAACTTTCTCTGTCCCATAGACCTAATGCTTCGTTTTTGTAGCCTCAATATCTGCTGAAGTAATCGATTTAAAACATATGCATTGTCATACCAGGTATAACCAACATTGGTAAAAATTCATTAACTAATAAATTTGAAGGATAAATCAGTAGTGGTGTAAATCAGTAGTAATAGTGTTTTTATTCTTAATTTTTACAAAAAGGTTTTATAAGCTAAAGTATAAAAACTTTTAAAAAAGTATAATAAAAAAAAAATTCCCTGTTATTTTCCTTTCAAATGTTAACAAGCTTTTAAACAAAAAGTCCATTTGCTTAACAAAAAGTCCATTTTAAGATATCTTGTATACATACATCTTCTTGTATATTTATCAAACATACATCTTCTATATTCAAAATTGAATATCCTATGTAAATATATTAACATATTTTTCCACATCTTGTTTATAGTTACATATTCTTAGGTTTTTCCATATTTATTTTAATTAATTTATTTTAACTTCAATTCTCTTCACGCATAACAAAGTCATGAGAACAGCTACTGCAAAAGTAAAACATTTAAATAAAACTTTAAACTAATCATCGTATCTGGGAATTAGAAAAGTAGTTTTCCCCCTTTTTTTTATACATATACTGCTAGAAAAATACATTGATATTTCTATCTGTTCTTAGAAATAGAAAATAAATGAAATTTTTTAACTAAACTAATCTTCCTTAGAATATGTATTGTTGATATTTTATATTTGATGGATATTTTATTATCTTCATTCAATGTTTTGAAAGTTATTTTTATTTTTTAGATCAATCTTGGACAGCATCATAAAAAAGAAGTTGTGATTAAAAACTTGCCACCTTTATTATCTTTTAAACCTAAAGAGAATTCTTCACTCCTTGATGTAGAAGTGAATGATGATATTGGTATTTGTAATTTATTTGCATCGAATGGAAAAAGTTAATCTTCATAACTTAATAACGAATAGTGTGTAACACAAGGGACAAATAAACTTTGGTAGCTCAAAAAATTTAATTTTGATTGTTTTACAATATTCTTCATATTTAATATGTATTTCATACATTGTGAGTTTCATTTGTGATATTTTTAGAAATAATTTTCTAATGGGCTTAACGCAAATTCTACAGATTTCTAAAATGTGTTATTGTATGTACTACCTCTAATTTTAAATGCTACTTTCATGCTTGTTTTGGCCTTTAAGTTATTTATGAAACCTATTACTTGTTATTTTTTAAATTGTCGTTTTATATTATTTCGACAGAATATTATATTGCTGAAACAGTCTGCGACAATATTAAATTAGTGCAAAAAATAGATCTCATTTGTTAAAAGTATAAATTTCTAAATTTTCTTGTTTGTGGAACATGTGCCCTAAACTCTGAAACTTATTGCAGAATACATCTGCCATTATAGTTATTTAAATTGAACGATAACCAAGGAATTCAACTGAAAATTTCACGCTGAATTCTTCAAGGTAAATATTTTAAACTTTATAAATTAAATCTTAAATATGACATTTCACACTAAACAGAAATTCTTTTTGTGGTTACTATTGAATTTTATATCAACTGCTCATGTTGATTAGCTTATCCAACTTGCAGAAACAGAAGGGAGAAACTTAATAAGGAAAAAAAAAGTTTATTCTTAATTAATATGTTTGCTGCCAACTGCAAGGATGCTCCATAGTTGATGCAATAAACAAAAATGTTATTTCATATGCCAGCTATGAATATACTTGTGTTTATATATTTATTGCTAAAAGTCATCTATTAAATCTATATCTAAAGAAATAAACAAAACAGTCCTGAATTTTAAACAATAGAAATACAGAGAGAATCTTGGTGAAGTGAATGGATGTATTATATCAAGCTTTTAAAGAACTAATAATAAATAAAAGCCTCTGTTATGATATTTTATAGATTAAAATATACAACTGGGTCATTAGACATTTCATTAAAAAGAAAGTGGAAAATGTTTAAGTGCATCTAATTTCTTTTACTTGTAAAATTTCATATTTTAGTTTATATCTTTTTAGTTTATATTATAGTTTATATCTTGAAATGTTTGTAATACATATGGCTTGAAGGATTTTTGGTGCTTATATTGTATTATTTATTAAAAATGTATTAAGAAAAAACAGTGGTTTTTGTTTTGTTAAAATCTTAAGGCTTTCAAGCAATGCATTCTATTTATTTGTTAATTTTTTTATTTAATTTAATTGTAAGAAGAAAGGCTATGCTTTAAGAAGAGTGATCATGTTAATAACTGTAATTGTAATAATTAGCTTTTAAATTATTTTTACTTGTTGTCTTTTATCCCACACAAAAGTATTCATATAATTTTTTTTTTAATTAAATAATGAACAGTTTGAATACTAACATATTAAGTTCTAATGAATAGTCCAGATAAAAATTTATTATTTACACCTCTGCTAAATAATTTGTAAAATTTTTAACAACACAAAAAAATTGCAACTGTAACTTGGATTCTTTTGCATTATAAACAAAGCTATCCTACCATTTGTGCTTAATTCATTACAATATTTATGACAATTTTTAGGTGCTGAAATATCCTTTTAAGTGGATATTTAAATTCATGTAACTTAATATAATAAATAATTTATAAAGACTTACTTATACTGGAATTTGGAAAACAATGATTGTTTGAATTACCTTCATCTTATGTACAGAGTGATAAATGCATGCATGTATATAGTCGTAATTTTAAACACTTTGGCTTGCTTGTCAATTGTGACATCGATAGAAATGTATCAGTTTTTAACAGAAGGATTTAGAGATTGTCAACAATATCTTCGAAACAAGGAAACTATTAACAATTGTTATATACATTATTATTCAAAGGTTATTGGACCTTTGTTATTCACATTAAAGTGTGCATTGCTGGGAAAGACATTTTAAATGTTGACTTTTTATAACCATGGTGCAGAATTTTCACTCTATTGTAATTGATTTTGTGTCTTAGTAAAAGTTCTGTATTGTAATTTTTATATCTTGGTGTCTTCATCTTCACTATTTATAAGTATGTAATTTTGTTTCTGATTTTATAAATAAATTCATTAGTATATTAGTTCTTTTTATTTCGTATCTTTCTTTACAGGAGAAATATTCTGAATTTGATATTTTGTAAAGTTTTATATATAGATAAAACTTAATTAGAATATTTTATTTACTTGTTTGAATTTGTTATTAGAATATTTTATTTAATTTATTTGAATTATGATTTAACTACATGACAACATTTTCTAACATAATCAAGAACCAAGTTTCATTTTTGAGGAAGATAAATATTAGGACTGGATTGCAACTAAACTTAAACATGTATTTTACCAATATCTTTTACCTAACAGTA
This sequence comes from Linyphia triangularis, assembly GCA_963978545.1. Lineage (NCBI taxonomy): Eukaryota > Metazoa > Arthropoda > Arachnida > Araneae > Linyphiidae > Linyphia > Linyphia triangularis. The sequence continues at coordinate 38,689,582 of OZ021730.1, forward strand.
TTGCAGCATTAATTATTAAAATAGTTTAGTTAAAAGTTCATACTCGATTCGATTTTTTTCATGTGGTATGTTTGTTAGCTGATGGTATGCTTTTTTTTTTTTACCAAGTGCTACATAAATTAAAAATTATTTGCCAATTTAAAAGAGCAAAAGTTTTACTCACATAGTGTAAGTAAAATTTTTTTGTGGGTTTCATGTTCTTTAATTATTCATTTTCCTACATTAACTGCTAAAAATATAGTTAATAATTTTTTGGTTTATGTATGTAAATAGTGAAGGGTCTGAACTGCCTTTGAATTGCTATACTACTGATTTTGGTCAAAAGTGGGTTATTGTAGAAAACTGTCAAAATGCTTTTGACAACTGAGAACTTTTTTGTGCTATGATATGATTTTTCATTATTTTAGAGGAATTGGAAAACTCAAAAGCACAATTTCTGAGCACTTGACTTAATTTTATGAAGAGGTTAATATCTACCTGTTATTCCTGTTAAATGAGAATTCATTAACAGAACATTGCTTTAAACCCATAAACCTCACATTGCATTTTTAAATCACCACATTGCTTCTTAAAATATTTCAAAGTTTAAAAAAGACCATTTTGAATCATTTAGTGGACGAGTATAATCGGTATAATATTCAAATAGTGACAAAAAACAACCCTTTGGCACATGGATCCTTTATCTGCCTAAATCGCATTATTTTAGATCAATTCAAATTAAAGATATTTTTCTACAAGTATTGGCAATGGCTTGTTCAAATAGCTCTTGTATTTGATTTTACTATGGCGTGGGAATATAATGAGTCTCGCCACGCCTCTGGATGTCGTAGACGTAGTTGTTGGTTTTGGCGTAGTAGGTTTCTTATAACAACACTTGCAATGCATATTGTGACACTTCATAGCTTTTCTATGTGCCCTCCTGCTTAAAACCAAATCCCCCCAAGTTGGGGCGAACACTTTATCCCACCTTAGATCTATCGAACTCTTAATCCAATCCACTAACCCATCAGTCTCCAATGCAAACAGATGATTCAACCTTATTCTACCAACATTCGCTAATTGAGCCGCAGATCCTGTAAGATGGACATCGTCTACCCAAAAGTACGGCAACGTCTTGACCGCTTCGAACAAGCGACCAGCCACATTTGGTTTCGTAATGTAGGCCCAACCTGAGCAGTAATCATTGAAAGTATCCGACTTAAATTCAGCTTTGGATACGAACCACTTACTTACCGCATCTCTTACGACTGGCATGCTTTTCTGGTAGTAGCATGCGATATTGTTTCGCAAATTTAGGTTCTTCAATTTTTGGCTGATATATTCTACGAGCTGGTAAATATCCACGAATATATCGTCATCCATCTTCATCAGATAGCTAGTTCTGTTGCAGTTAGTCGCTGCCCAATGGAGACCCATGGCATGTTTGTAGGTTAGGTTGCGGTAGGAGTCAATGAAGTTGCCTTGGATTATGTCCCTGTGCTGATCGTTTTCATTCACTATCTTGTCTTGAAAATTCTCCGCAATGGCCAAAAGAAACGCCACTTTGATGACCGGAAGGCCACCGCCGGGATTGCCCAATGTCTCTCGAATGACATCTCTGTGTTCGAAATGGTTAGCTGCCGAATGAACTAGTATTAGAAGATAGGGATCTTCCTTGCAAATATCGTTCTGTATTAGGTATTTGAACTTGTATAGATCCAAGTCACTTTTTGGTATTCGTCTTAAGGAATCATTAAACAAATATGCTCCAGAAATAAGAATTAAACATATGCAACATACTGCTGGAATTAATCGTCTGAAACAGTTGAAAATATATTTGAAACACAACTTAGATACTTCTTGCATTGTAACATAATAAACAGCAGCAGTAATTCATTCCTCTTGTATCTGTCACCAATATTTGAAACATACGATTCCACATTTTACTTGATGTCAACCTATTTAGGATCTTTGTCACTTTTCTTCATGCTAATGAACTGAGTTGAAGTTTATTTCACTGGTACGCATCTTAAAAGACTTTTAGCACGAATCACTTCTGATATTTCAAAACGCGCACGAAAAAAACTACGGGTAATTCAAAACATGTGTCTGTGGAACTTTAGTTAACTTGTTCGCTTGAATGTTAACAGATCCATCATAGCTCACGAATTCACTTAACTTCAATACAATTTTCCACCTCAGAGAAATTCGAACTTGGAATACGAACACCCTTTTTAATTTCCGTCCAAGCTTTTCGAAAGTTCTTTATTTGGAGTTTTCATGTTCGCCTCTTGGAGAAAGTGAGTGGGTATCGTGCAAACACGTGGGTTGCGTGATCCCCCTTCTTATTGGATAACACACCTTTCCTCCGAGGTTGACCCATATTTTATTTTTTCTTAATCGTGTTGGCGAGGTTTACCTTGAGGCGGTTTCCTTTGCATGTTACGCTCGTTATTAGCATGTTCCATTTCAACGTATTAAAATCATTTCATATCGATAAGCGACTTCAATATTTTTTTTTAGTTAAACTGGTTTATTCTTAAATCGTGCAGAACGATTTTTTGTTTTATTTTGTAATGGAAAAAAACTTTAGACTCCAAGACATGTTTTAACGATATTTCTTTTAATAAGTGATCTATAAGTAGATATGTAACATCCTACCGAATTGATGAGGCAACTTTACAAACAGTTTTAAATAAATTTATAACATTTTGTTATTACAGGTTTGGTGTTGAAAAAGGAAAAACACGATACTCATATGATAATTCAATGCAAGTAGGTCCAAAATATATGGACATGCGCGAAGTGTTAGGATCGAACCTTTGTTAAAGTTCTGCGATCCTATTTTAAGGTATACGTATAGGTTTCAACATTTTTTTTTTTAATTTTCAATTTAAAAATTAGACCTTTTTCACCTTACATTATTTGTTAAACTGTCTCCAATAATTTTTTAAAAAAAATTTCTTTAATTTATAAATTAATTAACATTTAATCAACTAATTATGCTGATTTCGAACGGTAATGACAAAACTTCTAATTATCCCATAGATACAATTTTGTTGTACAATAATGCGGAATACCCTGCTCTATATTTTGACCCTATTAACATAATTTTACAGTGTGTATATTTTGTCATATCTTGCTTTAACTGAGTCTATTAGAAAAATCCAAGTTTTTTTTATACAGAATCTTATCTTTAAAATTCAATTAAGAAAATATTTATTTACAAATCATTTAGTATTTAGGGTCAAAACATTCAACAACATGCAGATTATATAGCAAAAAACAAATTTCAAAAAAATATTATTTAAACTGGTGTTATTACTGTTTGAATGAAACGCAAAGCAGAAAACACTACAATCTGAGAATTACTTTTAAAAAAGTATTTTTTATATAAAAAGACTGTTATTATTATACTAATTATTATATATTTCCTTTTTAGTATGCTCCTCCATCATAAGGTTTCCTTCTTTTGTGTTGTTTTTATTTTGCTTTTGTTTTTTACGGCCTTACAAATCTTCCCCGATTTTTGCGAGTTTTGCGATTTGAAGCCTATACGTATACCTTAAAGAACGAGTAGACACGACGATAATTATTGTGACTGGTAGTTCTTGATTTTGGGTCTGACTGGAAGGAATTTCCTGGGGTTTCTTTTATTCGAGATGCAAATGATGGAAATTTTCTATTTTGAAAAAAGTTATAACGATATTTTGGCGCATTCGGTTGTTAGACAATTCTTGCACTAAAAAAACTACCAAAAGCAGAAAATAGTTGATTAATGTGGCGATCAGCATGACTTTTATGTTTTAAAAGATTGGTTGGTTGGGGTATTAATGCGCAAGAGCTACACAAGGACTCTACTGCGCCTATATTTTATTTTAAAAGAAATTTTACATTCATCGACCCAGCTGCGTAAAATAGGAATGAAAGAGTTAGAAGTATTAATATTGAATTAAAGCAATTTATCGCAATTTTCAGATTGTAACTTTTTTATTTTCAAAAGCTAATGGTTTGGTTGTTGCACATTATCTGGCGCCGTCAGCAACACGAGGCTCCGAAACATTCGTCATTAGACAAGACAACATATATTCACAAATACCCATGCCTAACACGGGACTCGAACCCGCAACCTCGCGGTCTAGAGGCTAGCACGCTAACCACTATACCATTTGCTCGGCCAAAAGCAATTGTTGAAAGGATTTTGTTTAAGACAATCTGTGAATTTGTCGTAAGAGTTATTTACTCGTGTTTCCAACTTTGGTTCCACGAAATTTCCAAAGTATATTCAGTTTCGGAATTCTTAGTTCAGCGAATCTATTTTCAGAACACGTTTTTTGGTTCATCTGTTATATATCTATTTATTAAGTATAAATTCAATTAACTCAATATATGAAATAATTCACTGCGAAATGTTTTTTTTTATCGAATCTGAATTAACTGTCTTGGAAAATTAAATAATATCTGCACATAAATGTAAATGTTATAGGCTAATATGATTAATTTGGATATTATAGATAATAAATGATTATTATTTTATAAAATTATGTATAATAACCAGTTATGTATACACTTTGGTGTATTACTTCGTTATTCTAAATTATCTAAGGGAAGCTTTTTTTTTTTTTGTAATTTTGTAAAACAAATACTGGGTAATTACTCTTCCAATAGAATATATCCTGCAAGAGGAGAATTTAATCGACCGAATCAAACCAGTTTCCAAAAACCAAAATCCTTCAAATGATTTAAATAAAAAATGAAAACACTGGAATGTGCAGTTGTTTTGTCTAAAACACGGATGTCAAGCCTCTTTCTTATGCAACTAATATTAGTCTTACAGTAATGAAATCAAGTAACTCATTCCTAAGAAACTTGTATAGTAAAACTAAACACTTTGTAGAATTTCTGATTTTAATTATAAACTTTTATTCCTGAAATGACAAAAATGACTACCTATAATTGCCATTGTTTTTTATAAATGATGAATTTATTTTCTGTGTCGTAAATAAATGACATTTTTTGGTAATATTGCGTAATGGACAATTCCCGCATCTTTTAAAAACGAGTGAAATTAGTGCATATTTATGAAGAATTTCTTTCTGATTCCAAATATATAAACAAAAGTTCTTTAAAAAAATTAGTTATTTAAATGTTAAGAAAAGAAAATGTCCCAAAACCGAGCCAAAACCAGTCCGGTCAAAACAGTCAACAAAATTCGTGACGTAAAGAGATCCCTGCGTTTCTATGGTTATCGTGAGGTTTGTGCCATATACTTATCGTTAAAAAAGTTGGCGTTGGTAGACCATTGCCACATTCCGTAGAGGTTGGCGTGATTTTCGAGAAACTTGCAAATCTGGTTTCCGCTGCTGCATTTCAAGCCAAGATGTTTGAGATCTCTTTACGTCACGTTCAACGCCAACGAAATGGTCGGTTTCTTGCCAACCTCTAACAAGGTAATTTTGATCGCAAATTAAAAAAAAGAAAAAGCGCTTTGAGCAGAAATTTTTATGTTTATGGCCTTTTCGGAACACTTAGAATTGAATAAAAAAATAATAATAATAAAAAAAAAAAAAAAAAAATGCGGGAATTGTCCATTGTCATCTCTTTTAATGTGGTTCAATAGATCCAGATTTTTCATCCAGGTATCTGGGAAAATAAAATTTATGCATAATATGAGCAGCAATATTTATAAATTTTTTATAATTTGCGAATTAAATATTATTATCAGTTAAATATAGAGACGCATGATTATCAAACTTCTCAGTATCATTTGAGTGTTATTCAAAATCACTAGCAAGAGGGATAAAGTTTAGTGATATTTTTGAAAGTCAACTAGATTAGATAATGTTTAGTAATGGGCGATTGTGCATTTCCATCGATTCATAGCTTGCATGCTTCTAAATTTGTTTGGCAAATCCCACCTTTATTCTTTTTATTTCTAAGTGGTTACTGAACTTCGAACAAAAAGTATACTCAAAATAACCGCTCATAATGGACAATTCCAGCATATTTAATTTTTTTTTATTTAATTCTAAATGTTTCGAAAGACCATAAACAAAAAAATTTCTGCTCAATGCGCTTTTTCTTTTTTTTTAATTTGCAATCAAAGTTCCGCTGCTAGACGTTGGCGAGAAAACGATTAATGATGTTGGAAGTGAATGTGACGTCAAGGCTTCCCAAACATCTTGGCGTGAAATGCGGCAGCGGAAACCAGTTTTGCAAGTTTCTTCCAAATCGCGCCAACCTGTACGGGATAGAGCAATGGTCTACCAACGCCAACTATTTGACAGAAACCTCACATAACCATAGAAACGGAAGAAAGCTTTGACGTCACAGAATTTGTTGAGTGTTTTGATCGGATTGGTTTTGGGGCATTTCCTTTTCTTAATATTTAAATAACTAAATTTTTTTTTAAGAATTTTATAAATCTTTGGAATCAGAAAGAAATTCTTCATAAATATAAACTAATTTCACTCGTTTTTTAAATTTGCGAGTATTGTCCATTATAAATTATACATGGAAAGCAAGAACTATAACTCAAAAACTCTTAGGACATTTTTTAAAATTAAAAGCATTTTAAGATCAAATTTTTAATTCTAAAAATATTTGGTACATATTAGAGGAATAAATACTTGTGTATAAAGATACTTAAAAAAAAAAAAAAAAAAAAAAAAAGACAAAAATGTGTATATAGATGTTACTTATAATATAAGGACACAATTTTTAGTATGGCATATATAAGGCGTAAGTTCCTCTGCGACCCAAACATTGAATCTTACACACTTATTTCAAAATAAACCATTGATTTTATTCCTTTCAAACTGTACAAATACTTCAAATATAAAACGCTTTCTCTTTAAAAAAAAAAAAATACACACTGTTATTTTTACATAAATACATGCTGAATTTTTTACAACGAATCGACGGTCTTGCGAATGATTTCGATACATTGGGTCATCTCTTGGCTGGTTATGACCAGCGGGGGCGCCAAGCGAATGATATCTCCATGCGTTGGTTTGGCGAGAAGTCCGTTGTCCCTCAATTTCAAGCACACATCCCAAGCATCTAAACCTGAAACAAAAGAATTTTCTGATTTATAATGCCAATCTAAAACACTCAGATTGCCCGTAATCGCTTTAATGGACAATTCCCGCATATTTTATTTTTTTATTCAATTCTAAATGTTTTGAAAAAAAAGGCCATAAACACACAAATTTCTACTCAATGCGCTCTTTCTTTTTTTGTTAAATTTGTAATCTAAGTTCGCTTGTTAGTTTTAGCGGGAAAAACGACACATTCGGCTCGAAGCGAATGTTACGTCACTATATTTGAAACAACTTGGCTCGAAACGCAGCAGCGTAAAACAGTTTTGCAAGTTTTGCGCCAATCGGTAAGAGATAAGGCAATTGTCTACCAAACGCCAACCAAACTCACACCAACTATTTAGCAGAAACCTCTCGATAACCATAGAAACAGAAGGATGTTTTGACTTCACAGATATAAAGTAGCGTTTTGATCGGACTGCGATCGTACGAGGTTCTCGGGCATTTTCTTTTCTTAATATTTAAATAACCAATTTTTTTAAAGAACTTTTACTAGAATATTTGTAATCAGAAAGAAATTCTTCATAAATATAAATTAATTTCACTCGTTTAAAAAAAAAAAAAAATAAATAAATAAATAAATAAATAATGCGGGAATTATTTCCGTCAGTTTTCTTTTGGTACTGTATTAATTTAAGCTCTTTGAGGCTCATTGGGACTTTGAAATCCACTTCTATGAATTTCGTTCTTGAATTGTTAGATGGCAGCACAAGCTTATTTCTCTTGGAAGCTTGCTAGAGGCAAGTATATAAGACGATGCAAGTCCAAGGTGGATGACTAGAAGATAGAAAATCGTTCATATGTGTGCATTCAAAGAAAAATAATCTTGTGCCGCCATCCAACAATCTATTATCGACGTACTTTGAAAAAGGATTGCAGAAGCACTGGATGACGTCCTATCGCGATATCTTTTGCATGCTAGCCGCATGACACATTGAAATGCTCTCTTCTTTACTTTGCTGCCAAACAAAATGTAATTAAAGAAACTTTTTTCCCTCTACTTTTAATAACATTTTTTTTTTTTTTTTTACGGTTGGGATATGGTTCTGGTCTAAAATATTATTGTAGTTACAGAATAGAAGTGTGGTAAATTCCAATTATATTGTTGCGTAGATGGATTCGAAAGATTTGAAGCCAAAGCAGATCAAAACTTGCAGAAATTTATTCCAATATAACTCTTTACAGATTCCTTTACAACTCCAGAACTTCTCGTTCTAGTAGACACAATACAGCTCTATACACAACTATAGAGCACAAACAGCAGTTAAACTTGACACACGACTGCTAAATCACCGCAAAAGACAATGCAATACAGTTCGCTTTAGAACTACTCTGAATGCTCACTGAGACTCAGCATCTCAATTCAGTAACTCCAGTCAGCTAACGGACTCAACTCAGACAACTACTAACTAACCCGCTCACTTGGCCGGTCTTATATAGGGGAGTCGAACATTCTTGAAACTTCTAGAGGTAGACATTTGGAGAGCTTTCCAGATCGTAGTCGAAAAGTCCTATACATGTACATGGGGACCGAAAATGTCGCTAAATGGTCGCCAACTTTGCTCTATCTCGCCAATTTGGCGAGATTGCCATTACCATAATGTTAAATGCCCTGCTCCTTGTAAAACTCGCTTCCCAGCGTTATCTCTGTAAAACTCGTTATCAAGCATCAAGAGACTCATTGCAGGGAAACAAACTAACGACGAACTATTGCACTGCCTTATGCGAAATGTACATAAGTTTTCTTATTTATAAAATTAACACTACGAAATATTTACAAATATACAAAAATTCGTAACAATATCGTTCTACCAGTACAAAAGTTATAAGAATTTTAACGTTTCTGTCATTCAACGGTTTCGATTTTTAACATTGGGGTTGCGGAATTCTTATAACGCTCATTTCATGGTGAGAAAAGTCATAAGTAAACATTCAGAAATTTTTTAACAACTTTTCTAAAATAGAGATATTGAAAGATTTAAACGTTTCACCTTCTCTTATTACTATGGCATTTAGTAGTCCTTTTCCTCTGACAAGCTTAACTTTACTCTTTGGTAGTTTCTCGAGTTCTTCACGAAGAAATTTTCCCTGCTCATCAGCATTTTGTGCAAGATTTTCTTCCTTTAAAACCTAAAAGAAAGAATACATTCACATAGTTTCAAAGAAACAACGCAAGGCTATTTTCTTCTTCATCGAATTTACCATAAATAATCACCGCGACGTCAATGGGTTAAGAAATTGTTTTTGTCGCCAAGTTCTTCTCTAATTCGTATTTTGACCATTTTGAGCTGTCTAAAATTGCAACTTTGATCCTAAACAATTCGATCCTTTGGACATAGATTTTAATTATATTGTTTTGGGTTTTAAAATGAATTAAATTAAAAATAATACAACTTTCCTTTTTTTTTTTCAAAAAGAAAATGTAATGACACGATAAACTATTTACCTCTAGGGCAGCCATTGCAACTTTACAGGCCAGAGGATTTCCACCATAAGTCGAACCATGTTCACCAGGTTTGATTACCAACATCACTTGGTCATTGGCTAGCACAGCAGACACCTAATAAATAGAAAGTAACAGTATATGATATTCAAGATTTATGTAGTCCAATTTTCTAAATTCAAGTTACAATTGAAATCTACCTTCGCCAATTTCAACTAAAACGACAATACATTGAGGATGTATCAGGATTCTAAGATACATTCAGGATGCATCTTTGGTTCCACGGAAGTGTCGAAGTGTTGAAGAATACGTGATTTTGAAGGGCCCCGGAATTCGCATTGAAAACCATTTCTTTGGTAAAAAGTAAAAATTGTGCCTGTTTCCCTTCAACTTCAATTAAGTGGGAAAAACTTGAGTGGGAAAAGAGCTGTGATTTGAATTTGTGTGAAGTTTGGTGTCGCCACCTATTGAAAAGAATTGGAATGTTAAGAAAATGTGAGTGTAGTAGAGGGGTAGAATTTTGTTTTTTATGAGATGCTCAAAACTCGGGTAAATATCAGCCCAGCCACTACTATAGAAATAATTTTTAACTCACGGCAGCGTATTGAGGCTTGATAGTTTGGTTTGGTTTGTTGTTGTTTTATGGCGCAAAGGCAACACAAGGGCCATGCTGCGCCAAACAAACGATAAAAGAAATTAGAATGGATGATGAGTTATAAATAGATGAAGGTAAGGTATGATTTAATAAAATAAATAAAATATGTTAAAAACTCATTTTAAAAAATGAAGGGATTTAAAAAGGCTTAAAACTAGATATGAACAACATTAGATATGATTTAAAAACCCGATTGCTCTTAGAAATGCAAAAAGATTTGGATGGGGGTTTTCCCCAACCAAATCCTGTAGGTTTAAAACTGTGCTTTTAAAAAATTGAACGCGATGAGAATAAAATTTTGGACATGAAATTAAAATATGGTGCACAGTAATATCGCAACGACAAACATCACAAATGGGCGGATCTTCTCCCAGTAACAGATGTCGATGCGTGAATCGGATGTGACCAATACGCAGACGAGTCAGTTTGACATCTGTCCGACGCATTGGATTTACTGGCCACATATGAAGATGGTTTTTAATGGTATGAAGTTTGTTGCTAGGTTGCAAATCCCATGCTTCTTGACGAAAAGAAAAAATAAACTTATGAATATGTGATTTTATGTCTTGGTAGGGGACTGGCTGCTGAAACGGGATTGACGCCGCTTTAGCAGCAGAGTCCGGCAATTCATTTCCTGAAATCCCCACGTGACTAGGTACCCAGCAAAACAAAATAACAAAACCTTTCCTCTCAAGTTTGTGTAACAGAGATAATATGTCAGGAGCTATTGGATGACATATGTTATTAAAATGCTCCAGGCTTGTTAAAGCACTTAAGCCATCGCTGTATACACAAAACTTGCGATGGGAGCACAAAGAAATGTGCAGCAGAGCACAAAAAATTGCAACCATCTCAGAAGTAAAAACCTAGCAGGATTTATGAAGCGTGAAACTGACTGTGGATGTGTCAGACACAACACCACAGCCAACACGTTCACCTGCTTTGGATCCATCAGTATAGACTGCATGATAGTCTCTATACTGAGATCGGTGTAAACAAAAGATCTTCTGCAAAATTTCTGGGGCAGTGTCTGCTTTGTAATGCATCGCAAATGGATTTAAAAAATTAAATGATGGAATATCCCATGGAGGAAAGATCCGAGAATTAGCCAGCTAGATATCTAGGTCACTTAGAGCTGCATCCGATATCACAGAGTGAGCTCTTTCAGAAAATGGGCGAATGCTAGATGGACGTGCACTATATAGCCTACCAAGATATGCGTCAAGACTCAAATTCCGTAAAGGATGAGAAGGATCAGATTTTATTCTACAGTAGTAGTTAGCGCTTAACTTTTTACGTCTAAGGTCAAGTGGGAGTTGACAACACTCTGTTAACAGACTCTCAATGGGTGAGGTGCGAAATGCACCTAAACAAATACGGGCAGCAGTATGGTGGACGGTATCCAATCTGCGCAGAAGAGATGCTCCTGCAGAACCATACGCAACGCATCCGTAGTCAATACGAGACAGGATAACTGAATTGTATATACGCAGCAAAGAAGTGCGGTCCGCTCCCCAAGAAGTATTAGAAAGCACCTTGAGGATGTTAAGTGACCTTTCGCACTTCTTGCGCAAGGACAATATATGAGGGAGAAAATTCATCTTATTGTCGAAAATGACTCCCAGATACCTTATCTGATTGACAACAGGGATGGGCGTGTTGCGTATGTGGATTTCAGGGTCAGGGTGAAGACCCCTCCTCCTACAGAAATGGACACAACTGCTTTTAGATGGTGATAGTTTATGGCCGTTTTGTTCACACCATTCTACAAGTCTGTTAACAGCAGTTTGTAATTGACGTTCAATTAAGCGCATGTTTGATCCTTGGCATGAGATTTGCAAATCATCAACATATAAAGTACCATGAACAAAGGGTGAAAGGACATGAAGAATGTTACTGATGTGAAGGTTAAAAAGGGTGACACTTAAAACGCAACCTTGAGGAACTCCTTCAGATTGATTAAAATAATTAGAAAATGAAGTTCCAATGCGAACTCTAAAAACACGAGATGATAAAAATTGTTGAATAAAAAGGGGCAGATTACCCCTAAAACCAAAATTAAATAGAGTTTGCAGGATACCATATCGCCACGTATGATCATACGCCTTCTCAATGTCGAAAAAGATTGAAACTAGATGATTCCTCTGCACAAAGGCATTGCGAACATCTGTTTCTAGTTTCACGATGTTATCAAGAGTGGACCGTCCTCGTCGGAATCCACTCTGGAAAGGTGATATACATTTATCTTTTTCTAACATGTAGGAGAGTCGGGCGTTTACAATACGTTCAAAGGTCTTACAAAGGCAGCTCGTTAAGGCTATCGGTCGATAGCTCAGAGGATCCTTGGGATCCTTTCCAGGTTTCAGAATGGGGATTACAGTAGCTTCCCGCCAAAAAGTAGGAAAGATGTTCTCCTTCCAGATTCTATTAAAGAGAAAAAGGATATTAAAAAGAGAATCTGGACTTAAATGGCGAAGCATTTGGTAACTGATTCCATCTGGACCTGGACTGGTGTTATGTGCTTTAGATAAAGCACTCTTCAATTCGTACATCTTAAGGTCACAGTTGTAGGAGTAATCAATATTGCTTTTGAAGTTAATTCCAGTCCGTTCAGCACGATTCTTAGTCACTAGAAAAGTAGAACTATAAGAATCGGGACTGGACACTCTTTCAAAAGTTTCACCGATAAGGTTAGCAATATCTTCAGGGGAAGAGAACACAGCAGCTCCGGTTTGAAGTATCGGACAAGAATATTCCGGATACAAACCATTGGCTGCTCTAACCTTCTTCCACAACTGCTTGCTTGATGTTTTGGATGTAATTGAAGAGACATAACTTATCCAAGAATCTTTCTGACCCTGGCGTCTAACCTTACGAGCAACTGCCTTTGCCTTTTTAAAGGCGATAAGGTTTCCTGTAGTTGGGTATCTGCGGAAAATACCCCATAACTTCTTTTGTTTCTTGTATGCAGACTGACAGTCTGCATTCTAGTATGGTTTACAGTGCCGCAGTGTTCTAGGTGATTTCTTAGGAATGGAGGAGTCAGCAGCATTTAAAATTGCCTCAGTGATATTTTGGACAGCAGCATCAACATTCTCACTATTCACCATTATTCGTGTTACAATAGCCAACTCGGTAAATTTGTCCCAATTTGCCCTATGGTATTTATATGTAGGTAGGCGATTGGTCACCCTACCATTACCAGTATGGGAAATGAGGATAGGGAAGTGATCACTGTTATGTAGATCACTCCCTACAGCAAAATTCAAGTATGGCAGAAGCACGGGGGAACAAATGGCTAAATCAAGTGAATGGAATGTTCTTGTGGGTTCAGGGAAATACGTTTTCTCCTCGTTATTCAGGAGACAGAGACAGTGATCTGATAACAACTTTTCGATCTGTCTCCCACGAGAATTCGTATTATCATTGCCCCACAGAGTACTGTGACCATTAAAGTCACCGAGCAATAAAAATGGTGCTGGAAGCTAGTCTATCAGATAATTCAGCTCCTCTTGACGGATGATAGCATGTGGCGGTAGGTATATGCAACAGACTGTGAGAAGGGACTGTATATGAAGTCTCGCAGCCACAGCCTGTAGAGATGTGCGTAGTGTGAGTACAGTGCTGGGATAATCATGAGAAATAAAGAGACATACTACTCCAGACACTGTATTACTTTTCTAATGCAACTATACCCACGGATCTTAGATGTATATGAATCCTTCAAGAAAGTTTCTTGAAGGGCCAAACATGCTGGATGGTAAAGTGAAATAATGTTCTTCACATCATCCTTCCTAGACCTAAAACCGCGACAATTCCAAGAAACAAAAGAAGCCATTAACTATTAAGTGAAAATTTTAAAAGAGGGTCGGACTCTTCACTGATATCTTCGTCCTCATCAGATGGGTGAAGATTCACCACATCCGTGTCCTTAAAAGAACGAAGAATATTGAAAGGATTTGAGGGCCTCTCTCGAGAAAGTCCCCCTTTGGCAGATTTTAATTTAATTGTTTGCAAAGCTTTTGATTTAGCCAGGGATTTCTTAACAATCGTCGGTCGTTTTGGTACCTCTACAGATGACTTTGGAGGTAATTTGACAAGAGGTGATATAGGGCTTTCCGTTTGGGTGCTTTTACTGCTGAAAGTTTTTTTACAAACATCAGCATAAGCAACACCAATTTTAGGGGTCCTAGCATCAACTAGCCTCCTAGCATCAAAGTAGGATAAATTTTGGCCCACTCGCACGGTCTGGATTTCTTTTTCTTTTACCCACTGTGGACATGATCGAGAGTATGACGGATGTGTGCCATTACAATTGACACACTTCTCGGGTGCTTTGCAATTAGCACTATCATGTCCAGTACCTGCACAACGCGCGCATGTTTCCGTTTCCCCACAACACGCTGTTTGAGAGTGGCCAAATTTCTGGCACTTGAAACAGCGAAGTGGGTTCGGAATATACGGACGGACATGGCAATTCAGGTACCCCGCCTTCACATGAGACGGCAAAGTAGGTAAATCAAAAATGACAATTAGATGTTTGGTGGGTATTATGTTCCCATCTCGGCGTATTGTAATGCGGTGGACGGCTGAAACATGCTGATCACGAAGGTGATCAAGTATCTCGTCCTCCGCTGTATGGTATAAGTCAGATTCTGACACAACACCACGAGATTTGTTAAGGGAACCATGTTCTTTCACAGTAACCGGGAGTGAACCGAAATTTTCAATTTTTAGAATATTCTTGGCTTGCTGATGGTTACGGACTTCAACAAGCAAATCAACGGACCTCAGTTTTTTAACTGAAGCCGTATCACCAACCAACGATTGTAGTGTCTTTTCTATAAGGAATGGAGAGACTTTCTCGAAGAAGCCCTCTTGACGATGTACCACGAAGAATTTTGCTCGAATTTGTATTGAAGAGTCATGACAATGTTGCTCCCCACTAGGAGGAGAAGGAAAAGAAGTTTCAGTTTCCATAAAGGTAGCTTAAATTATTCGGGTACTAGAATCCCACCCACCATGGAGTCCACGATATTGGGGATAGTGTATACCGGCAAGCAACAAAAATAATGAAAAAAGGAAAACGAGAACTCAACTATTGCGCACGGTATGCCACTACCGGGTTATCCAGCACCTATACGCGAGCGACTCGTCCCTGTAGAAGTCTCCACCCTTAACGAGATTCCCAGCAGACGAGCCGGACGCTTGATCCCTAGCCGCCGACGAAGTCGGACGACCAGCCGATTGATACACACGGGACCAATGTGTACCTCCCGTTTATCTGAAGCAAGTGCCAAAGTAGTGTATTGGGACAGTGTGTCGCCCCTCAACTACCAGGATCCCCCTTTCCAGAGACACGGGTCTCCACGCACGGCAAACACGTGGGTGATATAATCCCTGAGAGAAGCTGATAGCAATAGAGCGGCACAAAGCTTCTCAAGGGGAGCCCTCACCTCTGAAGAGGTAACCACAACGAGGGAAAGAAGAGAAGCCAAACAATAAATACAAAACCAAAATAGGAAGGAAAAACAGAAGGAGGGAAAGATCACTGGGGCAATCCGGGGTTGTGAGGCCCGTATTTACTTTGAGAAAGTAAACCTCCTGAGGGGTTGAGGCTTGATAGGTTTCATATCAAGGATGTAAAGTTGTAAACTACAAGACTTTTCAAGAAGCGGAATGTACTTAACTTTCCGTTGCGTGGTTGGCGGCTGAGTAGGACGCAATGTGGTTGGTAGGCCCCATTCACAAAACATAAAACACATAATTAAGTTCATTTATAGGACTACCAAGTGATGAACATCATTATCTGGAGTGTGAAAAGAAGAAAAATTCAAAATTTTCAAACCACATATTTGAAATACAACTAGAGGCGAAGAAATCGTCTGTGGTTGTCGGATAAAATGTACTGGACGGAAGGTTAAAAAAAGCAAGTGCAAACTGTCCTCAATAGACTTTGTTTTTATCTTAGAACAAAACACCCCGTTATCTAATGTGTTTTTAAGGTAAAAACTATCGGTACTAAATCGAAATATGATCTGATGATGTCACAGTTTTGAAAGGAACTCCCATAGGTAAACAGCATTTGACCGGCTAGAGTTTTTTTTTTATTTTTTATTCTTTTTTTTTAGAACTTGTCACGAAAAAAGAGAAATTTGATTCCCAAGTTCGTGACAACAGATTCTCTAGGGACGATGAAGGATAACACTGTAATAACGTTTACTCGTAATCTTATTATTTATAGAATTTACAATGAAAAAAACAGATGGCATAACGTGGAGAACATTTACACAATTCAAAAATATCACATCTGTCGTGAGAGTTATTACAGATCAGTTTCCATTTCAGAAGAACAAGAATTGTTGCAATTTCAAGACCGTTGGTATGTATAAGTTGAGTTGGTTACTGCTTCTTCTTCTCGCGACAGAACTAATCTCAATTCAGTGCAATGGGTGGAAAGTAGCTCAAACATATGAAATTAGATGAAGTTATTTCGAAATAACTCTAGCCTGCCAAGTATTGACTGACTATGGGGTTCCCTCCCCCCCCCCCCAATAATCTCAAGTTATTTCATTGTGTAGAAGTATCCAAAAGAAACTAAATGTGACCAACTTGGCAGCCACCATTAGATTTCGCCTTTCTGGCTCATTATTTTACTTAAAGAGGTTTTATATAAAGTATAATTATATTTTTGTGTGGAGATTTTGGAGATACTTACTGGATATACTCCTCCAGATAACGCTTTTCCTAGTAATAAAATATCTGGCTTAACTTCTTCATGATCCACACATAACCACCTGGAAGGAAAAATAATTTTTTTTGGTAAGCGTTTCTTCTACATGTCCTATCGAAATATATTCTATTGTAGCTTTTATCACAATTTTTCTATTGTAGCTTTTATCAGAGTGTATTCTATTGTTGCTTCAATTGGAATATATTCTATTGTGCATTTATTCGATGAAAGTGAATTTAATTCAGAGACCTCGGCATGTGAGCTAGGTTTTCCTTCTGTACAGTTTAAAATTGTTGTAGAAGTTTCAGATTTTATAAGAGAACCAAACATACTTGAAAACGAGCGCATTTCATTTATTTCGGAACATTAAAGTTTTAACAATAAAATATATTAGTACAAATATGCTTTTGTCAGAATCAGGATATCATGAGATGTCCTCAAAAAGTTGTTCTGAATTGGTAATTGAGTCACGTAGTGTGGTACGAGGAGCGGTTTTTGCAATTGAATTCCAAAGCAAGCTAAAAGCGTAAAAAAATTGTAACAGGTTTATTTTTTCTCTCACTGCTTTGATACAAGGTTTTCAAGGTAAATGAAAATAAACAAGCTTTGAATCATAATTTCTAATATTGATTGGAAAAGTTACTAAAAAGAAATACATTTATTTTTCGTTTAGGAAGACCTTGTAGACTTAGCTAGTCTAAATTGCAATAATGTATTCGGACAAGTTCGTACAATTTCTCTTTGGAGGCCAAATAAATTCTTTTGCACAGAAGATATTGTCGGTTACCCAGGCGAGGTTCTCAAAGACGAAGGGAGGTGGGGCCTCTTTAAAAAGAAAGGGTTTGTGAACCTATTTCTTATCTAAAAGTGTTTGGATAGTTTCTGAATTTCCTCATTACGCGATACAAGATAGAAACAACAAAATTATAGATTTTTTCATGATATTTCGGTAACATTTACGTAGCTAGGGGTGTGGAACATCGCACAACTTCCAATTACACTATAATACAGGGATCAATTTGTGGCATTTACCGTTTTTATATTTTTATCATTCATTTAGAAAAAAATTGCCAGTTTGGCGATATTTTTTGCGATAATTCTTGTATGGATCTTAAAAAGAAAAATCCGCCAAAATGGTGACGTGGGCGATATACTTTAATCATTACATTATCCTTTATTATAAGTGAAACTGAGGGGAGAAGAAAAAACAATCGTTGATGAGGTATGCTCAAGGAAAGAGAACTCTGTTTTGAAGGCATTCGTTTTTCAACTTTTTACGCCATTAATGCATTTTTACGGGAATTACGGAAACGGGGATATTTAACACCTTATGAGGCATTAGCACAGCGATATTTATGAAAATCGTTAGAGCCGTTGTTTAGCAATCATTGAAAAACATGATTTTTTCAATGGCATCTACTTTATGTGCATGCGCGATTTTTATGAAAACCAATTGGACAATTACAGTAGGCTCTAAATTTGATGGGTGAGAAAGTAAATATAAGTTTATATTCTAGAAACTTTAAAATAATATTCAGAGAATCCAACAGAATTTAAAAAATGTAATATATGTTAGACACCGACTTTATTCAGAAGGTTTGTCTTTGGCTTGTACGCTACAGCGTTTGGGTTTACGTATTTTTTTTTATCCATGTGCGAAAACGTCACTTGAATTTCAGAACTAAATAAGTTTAGTTCATACTATTTTCACATGAGCTCTTAACGCCTCTATATTTCAATTAAGCACTACAACGGGGAAATTAATGTGAAAAAAATTAATGTTTCATTTTACATTTATCTTGAATAAAGTTTTGCTTGACTTGATTTCTTATGAATACATACTTTCCGGTTCGGCAAAGTCCCGTTTGAATCTCATCTGCAATCCAGAGAACATTATGCTTGTTGCATAATTGCCGAACTCGCGATAAGTATCCAGGATCTGGAACGACTACTCCAGCTTCTCCTTGAATGGGTTCAACCATGAAAGCACAAATATTGCTGTCAGATGATAATTTATCCTGAAATGATACAAGAACGATAAAACAAATCAATAAACCTGTTCTGAAGGCTTAGAAATAAGTTCCTAATATCATTTATTATTTTATAGGTCAATGTAAAGTTTTTTTTTTTCTCTATACGAAGTGTTTTATTATTTTCATCACATATTTATAAAAAAAATCATAAACATGTTGCTCTAAGAATGAGGATATTTGGTAGAGATTATTTTACAAAGAAAATTTCTCCAGTGATAGAACCCTGTACTTAACTTATTTTTCAATGCAGTTTTTAAAATATTGTTACGAATTTTTGTATAGTTGTAAATATTTCGTAGTGTTAATTTTGTAAATAGCAAAATTTATGTACATCTTGCATAAGGCAGTGCAATAGTTCGTCTTAGCTTGGCTTCCCTGCAATAATGCTTGATAACGAGTTTTACAGAGATTAACGCTGGGAAGCGAGTTTTACAAGGAGCAGGGCATTTAACATTATGGTACTGGCAATCTCGCCAAATTGGCGACGGTTTTGGCGACTAATTTTTGTCGCCAAATTTGGCAAGAAATCGTCAAATGTCGCCAAACTTGGCGACATTTACGGTCCCCATGTACATGTATAGGACTTTTCGACTACGATCTGGAAAGTTCTCCAAATGTCTATCTCTGGAAGATTCACGAAGGTTCGCCTCTCCTATATAAAACCGAGAGTTGAGTTGAGTCACTGAGTGAGTTGACTGAAATTGCTGAGTTAGTTGAGATACTGACTGAGTGGAGTCCCTGACTTGGTTATGTGTCAGCGAGCATTCAGAGAGTTCCGAAAGCGAACTGTATTGCATTGTCTTTTGCGGCGATTTAGCAGTTGTGTGTCAAGATTAACTGCTGTTTGTGCTCTATTGTTGTGTATAGAGCTGTATTGAGTCTACTAGCACGAGAAGTTCTGGAGTTGTAAAGGAATCTGTGAAGCTATATTGGAATACATTTCTGCAAGTTTTGATCTGCTTTGGCTTCAAATCTTTCGAACCTGTCCACGCAACAATATATTTAAAGTAAGGTTCCAAAAATCATAAAGTTAAAACAACTGATGGAACCATTTGGAATTACTAGTACCAAAAGAGTTAAAAGAAATGTGTTGTTTAAACAAGTTTTAATTTTGACTTTTGTTACCTTAAAAACTATTTAAGTGGAAGTCCTAGCAAGGATTATTCCCTATACTAGTTATGTTACAATCTTCTAGGCCAGTGCATTTAGAAACTACTTTATATAAAACCTTGACATTTTGTAAGTAGTTACAAAAATGATCACTTAATGAAATGGCATAAATTAAAAACTTGAAAACAGGATCGAATATATTTTATTTTATATTTGATATCCTTACGTCATTTTTCAGTGGCTACCCCAGGTTTTGCCTGTTGCTGTACTTCATTTATAATCGATAAACATTAAATGAAAACATTTTATGTCATTTCACTAGGTAATCTTTTCCGTACCTACTCACCAAATTTAAAACTTTTATAGAAAGTAGGTTCTAAATGCACTAGGCTAGAAAAATTTAACATAGGGAATATAGGGAACGATCCTGACAAATATGATAATGGACAATATTCCGTACTTTTTAAAAACGATTGAAATTAGTTTATACTTATGAAGAACTTCTTTTCGATTCCAAATATTTATACAAAAGTTCTTTAAAACAATTAGTTATTTAAATATTAAGAAAAGAAAATGCCCCAAAACCCAGTAAAAAACTTCCTTCCATTTTGCAATGGTTATCGTGAGGTTTCTGCTAAATAGTTTGCGGTGATTTGGTAGACCACTGCCATATCCCGTACAGGTTGGCGCGAAACTTGCAAAACTGGTTTCCACTGCTGCATTTCAGTCCAAGATGCTTGAAAACTTTTGACGTTACATTCAATTCGAGGCGAATGAATCGTTTTCTCGCCAAAGTCTTGCAGGGGGAACTTTGATTGCAAATTTTAAAAAAAAAAAAAAAAAAAAGCGCATTGAGCAGAAATTCTTGTGTTTATAGCCTTTTCGAAACATTTAGAATTAAATAAAATTAAAAAAAAAAAAAAAAAATGCGGGAATTGTCCATTGAAAATAAGTAGTGGTGAAACAAATGAAACTATTTAGAAAAAACAATACGAATTTGACTTAATTATTAATCAATTGTAAGTGAGTGCACAGTTTGCGTGAATGGAAGCTAAACAATTATTTGTCAGTATGCCCAAGACAGGGTGGTATAAAAATATTACACAGCGAACGAAAGAGGAAATTAATGACATCCATCAATTCCAAATGCTACGGATCTATTTAATATATTTTATACTTCTGGAGACATAAAAAATTTAAATGAATGCGAGACGACTTCGTTTGAAGAGTAAATACATTTTACGAACTCCTAAAAGTGGTATTTATTTACGAGCATAGGAAGTGGCTGGGAATAAAAAGAATATAAATGCGCATTTAATATAGTTGTAAAATTTAGGATTGGTTAAGCAATAATGTCCCTATAAATTTTCGAAGAGAAATTAATACTAGCAGAACTTTTAGAAAATCGATTATTATAGAACTCAGGGTTCCCACTCAAATCACAGAATGAAAATCAATGACTTTTAAGGACCTAAATAATGTTTTTAAGGACCGTTGAAAATTTGTTTTCAGGTCTTATGTCTATACATAAATTTTTAACAAAATATATTAGATCAAAAAAGTTACAAGTTGGTGGATGCGTAAGACTAATACGTATGAGAATTCCAATATGATGCAGAAAGTGGCGGTCACGCGGGGATAGCAAGTCCGAGTTACAGTTTTATAAATTTTGCAGTTGGTTACACAATATTTGCAAAAACTAAGGACTTTTAAGGACCTTTAAGCATTTTCAATGACTTTCACGTACCTCTATAAGCATTTTCAAGGCCTTGAAAACAAGTTCAAAAATATTAAGCACTTCTAATGACTTTCAATGACCGTGGGAACACTGGAACCGATTTTACAGAAATACTCAAAAATTTTGATAAAATCGATTAATGCAGAGTTTTTGTGAATTTTTAAATATTTCTGTGGTAACGTAAGTCAAGAGCACAAGCTAAAGAATTTTCATCGTTTTCCGTTTATGTTGAGATCACAAACCTCTTATCGTCCTACAACTGGACAACGATATTCAAAAAGCGGACAAGACCCCAAATTTTACAAATTGAGTTATGGATATCGTGTTGGATTTGTTTAATCGAAATCAAACTAAATTTGAAATGCATACTACTTGAGAACTAATTTATAAGAGGAAGATTCCTGGCATCTTGCAATTTTGGAAACCCTTTATGCTCCTCCTTTTTCTCCCTTAAGGGGTTTGAAAACAATTTTAAGTTCTACTGAATCAATTCGAACATTATTTTTTCCAATAGGCATCGTGACTAATCCAGTTGGTTGGTTGGTTGGTTTGAAAGCTCAAAAACCTATTTTTATACATAATGATGGCTAATCAGGCCGTGACCTACAATTTAACGTGGACTCCAAACCACAAGGGACATGCCTGACCCGGGATTCGAACCCGGCATCTTTGACCGAGGCCAGAGCGCTAACCACACAGTCATCAGATAGGCAGATTATGAGGAACACAATTTCATTCTGCCTTTATGTTGCTAATGCAGTAAAATAGAGGACAGGGGATTAGGAGGTATGTTCATAACTTTCAAACGAGGAATGTTCATATCCTCTTATGTATTCCATGTACTTTACTTTAGTACGAGCATCTGCTTAGCCTATATATATGGATGGATGCGGTAACATTCATATTGGATCTTTGGTCTAATGAGAAAAAATTATAATTTCAGAAGGGGTTAAATCAACACCTCCTATATAAGAAAACCTCTGTACGGGTTACCACTTTTAAATATGACTTCATTAAAATAGTCAAACTTGAAAACTACGAACTTATTCCATACGAGGTGCCATTTATAAGAAGATATCTTTTCGATTTGGCGATAAATGGTTTGGCGACGTTCTACGGGCTTGTGATTCGTGGAGATATGGTTTGGCGACGTCTTACGTGCTTGTGATTCGTCAAGATCTATTTTGGTGCATAACTCTGGCATACGGCGGACAATAGCAAAAATCAACATCGCCATTTTGTTTACCGAATACATTAAGTCTGCTGCATTTTCTAACACGTATAGTCTGCTGCATTTTCTGTTCCGTAATGTAAAGACTACTGCATTAAGAGTGCTATAAATTATATTAAAATGCGTGTGGTAAACTGCAAAGGAAATTTTAAAAATGGGCCAAGAGTTCCAGTATTTGTATTTCCCAAAGATCATGAACTTAAAAGAAGATGTATAACAGCTGTTTCGAGAAATGTTTTCGTAGTTACTTCTAGTTCAAGGGTAAGTACCATTTATTTATTTCTAATTAAATCCATGCAACAGCTATTTCAAACTATTACTTTCTTACTCAACAACTTTAAAAGAATTTAAATTTATTTTCGTTATAGGAGCCATAGTGACATGATTTTAACTCATTAATTTCTATTTGTAAATCTTTTTTGCTCAAATTTTTTGGAAGAATAAAAAATAAAAGTAAAGTAACTTAATTTTATAAAAATTCCTATGACTTGAATGTAACTTTACTTAATTTGAATATGTAAATTTAAATTTTTTCAATTAAATTTGCTGCACTTTTATTTTGAACATAACATAAAAATACTGTGTTGCACTAAAAACCTGTTGTATTTTTTTTTTTTTTTTTTTTTTTTTTTGTATTTCTCTACTCAGTTTGTGGTTTGTAAGCGTCATTTTTCTAAGGATGTTATAATCAAAGAGATAAGGTGATGGATTCTTCATCTGGGGTTATGAAGACGGTACCTGTGGAGAATTGCTCTTCTATAAAACAGTTACGAACTTTCTACACTGCATAAACAAGTCTATATTGACCCGGATTAATTTATCTTTTCAACTAGAACCCAAGGCTCACCTAGTTCTGAAATATTTAGATAAATAATAGAGCTAACTCAGATGTAAACTTAACGGCTCTACTTTATTTCACACAAATAGACAAACACGAACTGAAACTGAAACACAAACAGATTTTCGTGATGCCACACCTAGAAAAGTTATATAATTCAATTAGTAATGAAATGGAGTTCGCATCATGACATCACATTCTCCCACCTTGAGTAGTGGAAGTTCCACGACTCAACAACTCAATTAGAGATCCAACCTTTCGGGAATTTGTACAGTTCGACCTAGCCTTGTCTTAGTTTGAATAATTGCAGAGTCGATGGAGTTGTCATCAGAGCACTTAGGAATGCCATTTTTCATAGAGGCAACTTTCGTAGATAGTGCGTTTTTATCCATTGTAAAAGGCGATTCACTGGAAGAAATCTCTAAAGGGAAGACGCTCTGAATCGGACGCAGAATTTCTCCACGAGAAGTTCTAAGTTTGATGAGTCGACAGACACCATCTTTCCCTGGCAGCATTTCTGTCACTTTTCCTAGTGGCCAGTCGATTCGATTAGCGTTATCACTTTTTATGAGAACAATATCTCCGGGAGCAATCTTCGAAGTTTTAGTCTTTTCTGACCTCCTTATCAAAGATCCAAGATATTCGGACCTGAACCTTTTTCTAATGTCTTTCTGCAAAGCTAGCCTGTACTTGATGCGATGGTTAAGACTTTTATGATCAGCAGCATCACAGTCTGGAACACCAGAGAGCTTGATATCCCGAAGAAACATGGCAGGGGTAAGTGGAACAAATTCTGAGTCACATTCGTCGATGTAAGTCAAAGGGCGTGAGTTGATAACAGATTCGCAATCACAAATAACAGTCATTAATTCTTCGTAAGTCAAACTTGCTCTTCCAAGTATTCTTCTCAAAAGACTTTTCAGAATACCAATTAGCCTCTCCCACCATCCACCCCACCAGGGTGAAGAAGGGGGATTAAACTTCCACCTAATTGGATGAATAGTATTGTCGTTGCAGATGCGGTCCCAGTCTTCAAATGAACTAAGCCATTCTGGCCCTTCCCACCAACATTTGGTTTTCATTAAAGTACTTGCTTTGCATCCTCGGGAGAGTAAATCTACAGGATTGTCAAATCCAGAAATATGACGCCAAGAAGATGCTTGGCTGATATTCCGTATTTCTTGAACTCTGTTATTCACGAAAATAGACCAATTTTCATCTTTAGTGATCCAAGTAAGAACGGTAGTAGAATCACTCCAATAAAAACATATAATATCCGTCCATCCAAGAGCATCTAACACTGATTTCTTTAATCCTGCTCCCACCAATGCAGCAAGCAGCTCCAACCTTGGAATTGTCGCAACTTTTAGAGGAGATATTCGGGATCTTGAGGCTAAAAAATGCACCATTTCACTTTCTCCCTTTTGTACAAGATACGTAACGGCGGCATATGCATCTCTACTTGCGTCGCAAAATGTATGAATGGAGAAGGCCTTCATATTTTCTGAAGTAACTTTGATCCAGCGAGGAATGTTAATGTTCTCCAATTCTTTTAGTTCCCTAAACCATTGTAAAAATTCATGTCGAAGGGGTCCAGTGATTTCTTCGTCCCATCCCAAAGATAATTTCCAGGTTTTTTGTAGCATAATCTTGGGACAAAGCATTACAGGTGAGGCAAAACCAAAAGGGTCAAAAACTTTGTGAGTAACAGATAATATAGTACGTTTGGTGATGTTTTCGATATTTACTTCTTTCAGCCAGTTGATATTTAACGAAAAACAGTCTTTAGTTTTATTCCATTGAAGGCCTAGAAGATCCTCTGTATTAGATCCTCCATCTTCTGTTAGTGAAGATGAAGACTCCCAATCCCGCAGAATAAAACCACCTTTCTTCATTAACTCATTAGAAGTACTCATTAATCGTTGCAAATCTAATTCATTGTGAACACTGGTTACAAGATTATCCACATAAAAGCTCTTCAAAAGGCAGCCAGTTACAAAAGGATCAATATCAGCATTCTGTTCAAGATGGTACTTCAACACAGCTCCTAATAGAAATGGACTGCTGCGAACGCCAAAAACTACTCTGGCATGACGAAAAAATCTGTAGTCTTCACAAGCTTTATTTGTCCACCACAGAAATCTCAAAGTCACGGTCTTCTCTACAAAGGCAAATTTGCAAAAAGGCTTTCTTTATGTCTGCGATTACGCCAATCTTCTTTTCTCGAAACCGCAGCAAAATATCAGGAATCAACTCAATCAAGTTTGGCCCGCTATGTAGGGAGTCATTTAGTGACGGATGTCCCTTTATTCGAGCAGATGCATCAAAAACCGGGCGAATTGGAGTTGTCTTACTAACTTTGATAACAGGCCTATGAGGTAGGTAATTTGCAGGCAAATCTTTATCTTCAACTGGTACTTCTTCGATAATTCCTTCACGTAGCCATTCTAAAAATATGTCTTCGTAGTTGTCGTACAAATTTTCCTGAAATAATTTCTTGGTTGTGGTGTCTAATCTTCTTTTAGCTTGTTCAAAATTGTTCGGTAAAGGTACAGAGTCATCCAACCAAGGTAAGTGAACTTCATAGCGATTTTCTTTGTTGTACCTAACAGTTCGAAGAAAATTTTCAGCAGTCAAATCTTCTTGCTCTTTCTTAGAGAGCTTCTCAATAGGATCCTTGATCCCAATAGAATCCAACTTCCAGAAATCTGAAATGTCAAATTCTTTAACGAAAAGTGATGTCACCAACATGGCATTGCTTGACGTTACTGCACTTTCAGGAACTTTCCCTAACAAAGTCCATCCAAGCAAAGTTTCGATGGCCACTAATCCGCTTGATAGGACCCTACGCTGACCGGTTAAAATCTTTCCAAAAAGATCAGCTCTTATAAGTACTTGCACTGGATGTTCCTTTTCTCCAACATCACTTAATGTTATATTCATTTCTTGAAGCTCTTTTAACCAAGGCCCTGAATTCACAGGTGATACATCATTACATATAGTTTCTTGATCCAATGCTTCAAAGTTGCACGCAAAATTGTTCTTAATATTTTTCAATCTAATTCTGTAACATGTATGCACAAATTCTTTGGATTTAATCCCGCCAAACAGTGAATGTACTCGAGTTTCTTTCCTTACATGTGCATATTCCATTTCTTCAGCAAGACTCTTTACAATATAAGACTTTTGTGAGCCGGTGTCCAGAACAATTCGCACGACTATGTCTTTCTTATCTGATATAAGCTTGCACTTTAGAGTCTGTAAAAACACTTTAGGACCCACACTCAGGTTAGACATGTTGACCTCGTTGACAACTTCAGATTCTTCTGTCATTTTGAAATCTATTTTCCTTGACTCGTTTGTTTCGCACATTAAGGGAACATGCTTCTTCCCGCAAATTACGCATCTCAAAAATGAACGGCATTTTCGGACGGGGTGACCGGGAGCCAGACAGGCAAAACAACAATTTTTCTCCCTTAAAATCTTTTGTCTTTCAGGTAAACTCATCCTTTGTGCAGAAAAGCAGTCTGAGCTGGAATGAGTTTTCTCGCAAAATACACACGACTTTCTGGTTTCTTGAGTATGAGGATTGTTAAAAAGACCGGCGGCTGTGGGTGTTTTATTCTGTTTCACTCTTGTTTCAAATTTCTTATTTCTAGACCCATTACTGTCTTTATTTTTGTTCAAGCCGAAACCTTGCATCGCCAAACAAATTCTTTCCTCTGATTCAACTTCAGATTTTAAAAATTTTAGTAAGCTACTAAGCCTTTCTTGCGGTTCCCCACTGTGGCTGAAATCAGGACTTCTTTGTCTTTGCCACACTTTTAGTGTATCTTCCGGTAAGCATGATTCAACCAAAGGATGAAGCAGAGCAGCACTTTTATCCGTTGTTACGCCAAGTGTCTCCAATGCCCTGATCTGAGACTCCAAATGGTCATACAGAGCACATATATTAACAGTAGAACTTTGCGAAGCGTTTTCCAAAACCAATTTTAAAAGCTCGCGGACATAGAATTCCACTAGTAAATCAGTTCGACCAAAACGCGATTTTAAAGATTCTACAGCTTTGGCGTAGTTGGCGCCGGTTGGCGGAAAATTTTCCACTACCTCCCGAGCGCGCAATCCGCTAACGGTTGCTTGCACTAAATACTGAAATTTATTTTCTGGTGCTATATCTATATCATTATGAACATGTTCGAACTGGCTCCAAAATGGTAACCAGTCCTTTAAATCTCCAGAAAAAGGACGTAATTCTAACTTAGGTAAGTGAAATTTCTTTTTTACACTACCTGATTCTGTAGATTGATCATTTTCTTGAGCATCTAAAGCTTTCAGGGAATTTAATCTCGCTAATTCCAACTCATGTTGTCTTTGCCGTTCTCTCTCTTCGACTTGGCGCTTTCTCTCCTCGTCTTGGCGCTTTCTCTCTTCGTCTTGGCGATTTTTCTCTTCGTCTTGACGCTTTCTCTCTTCTTCAAGTTTTCTTTCTTTCTCTTCTTGAAGTTTTTGAATTTTAGCCTCTTCTTCCTTTTCCTGCCTTTCAGAAACAGTTGTGGCTAACACGGCTGAAACAAAGTCCGGATCTTCTGTATAGCATTTACTGTTTAGAATAACATCTTTCAGTGTAGATATGGTAACTTTCAACGGTAAGTCCTCGTTAATCTCTTGGCACAAGTAAATTAAGTCTTCCTTTTTAAAGCCTTTAACAGATTTAAACATAATGACGCTTACCAATCCTGTCGCGGACGCCAGATGTGGAGAATTGCTCTTCTATAAAACAGTTACGAACTTTCTACACTGCATAAACAAGTCTATATTGACCCGGATTAATTTATCTTTTCAACTAGAACCCAAGGCTCACCTAGTTCTGAAATATTTAGATAAATAATAGAGCTAACTCAGATGTAAACTTAACGGCTCTACTTTATTTCACACAAATAGACAAACACGAACTGAAACTGAAACACAAACAGATTTTCGTGATGCCACACCTAGAAAAGTTATATAATTCAATTAGTAATGAAATGGAGTTCGCATCGTGACATCACAGTACCCCTTTCCTTTCCAAAGCTGAGAGATGGAGTGGTTTCTTCTATTTTTGAAAGCTATTCTAATGTCTAAAGCAACAGACCCAAGTCCTGCAGAAAAGATGATGATAGCGAATGAACAAAATATTAGCAAAGCTATCCTGCGAACTCTAAAGGATTGAAATGTGCCATTCACTGATTTAAAAGAATGTGGTCAATTTAAAAAAGTCTACACATCTTGTTTTAAAGAAATTACACTTTCCGAAGAAGATTTTATTGCCTCAATTAATGTATTGCCATTACTAATTTACAGTGCCAGTTATTGTGACCATTCCATTGTGAAATACAGCAAATGTTCTAGGTTTAAAAATATTTTGCAACTTGAAAACATCGATGCTTTTGATTTTCTTGACAATGATAAGAATAGTTATATTTTGAATCAGAATAAAGATGGTTTATGCTATCCAAAACATGAGGTTTTGAATGTTATTTTGTATTTATAAGTTGTAATTCAAAAGTTCATTTCTGTTATATATGAGAAGTTGTTTTAAAATTTTTGAAGGTCAGAGATTACTTTCAACAAGTTTAACTTGAGATATTATTAATGGTAATGAAATAAATAACATTCCGCATGAATGTGAAGAACATAATATAAAATTTATTGTAGAAAGTATTCTTAGGGATGCTGCAAACATATCTAAATAGTTATTGTAGGCAACAAAATGACAACCTGTTACAAGAAGAAAAAAAAAATTGAAGCAAAAGAATGTTAAAAATAAAAAATAAAACTTCAAATATTATAGTAATTTTGAATTAATAAACAGCAACCGTTAGCTATTTTGATTTAAAATATTTTATTGATTAATAACTATGATTTGTGAATAAAATAAAAATTGTTTATTTAGATTTGGTGTTTTATTTCGGAATCAAATTCAAAATAATAGTTGAACATAAATATTAAATTTTTTTTCAATTTCCTCTGTCAATAAAAAAGAAATGTTTTCTAAATTCTCTCCTATTCAAATTAACGAGCAAAACTAAGAAAAGGAAAATTCCAATGCGAAGGACGATCGACTACTCTTGTGACGTCACGCAGACAGTGCGTAGGCTTTCTTTTATAGGAGGTGTTGGTTAAATCCCTCATCACACATCCCTTTAATGCGCAATTCGGAAGGGCAAGTGGGTAGAGGTCGACGATATATCGATACGATGATATTTTTATCGATATTATTTTTTAAAATATCGATATTAAAGATATCAATAAAAGTCACCAATATTTCGATATTTTCAAACATTTTTATTGTTTTTAATGATCGTTTTGTAGTTCCATGTGTTTTTCCGATTTTCTTAATTCCTTATTCGAAAACATCAAAACAAAAATTTGGACTTGGCTGAGAAGCAGTTAAAATGGCACCAATTTTCAATAGTTTGCCATACACTTCATAATCATGGGCGCCAACAGGAAGGTTCAAGGGGGTGCAAATCCCTGGCTTTTGAAAATTAAAATATAATTGGAAAAAACGAATTATATGTATATTCATCAATCTGTTAATTTTTCAGTTATTTACATTGTAAAAATATTATGCTAAATATTCAACTTTGCCATTAAAAGCAGTTGAAAATAATATAAATTTTTTTTTATAAAAAATTATGTATTGATAAAATCAAATAAATAAATCATGTATCAATATATCGATATTTTTTCTATGCAACGACATAGTATCGATATTTATTTTAATCGATATTTCCGACTTCTACAAGCGGGCGGAATCCCGCTCAGAGGTTGTGAGAAAACTTTGAGCAAGCAGTAGTTTCACAGGGATGGTAGATTGACGTTAATGATAGAGCGCAATACCTGGAAGACGTAAAAATATTCTTATTAGACTGAAATGTTCATGTTTTTTTTTGTTTAATGTTTTCACTTCCGTGTATATGTTTAATTTTCATTATCAAGAAAGCTTAGCTAGGATAAGTAATTGCATGATTTTGTATCCGATGGGATTCGCATTATGGCATATTACTTAAGGTACTTGCCTACGTTGAAAAGGTTGATTTTGATGAAATTTAACAAAAAATTATTATTCGTGAATATTTTAGCACAAATCTTTAAGTTTTTTTTAAAAAACTGTCTTCCTTTTAACTCTGCGTTGATTTGAACAAAATTTATGACAATTTGAAACTGATCTATAACTGTTAATTGTAACAGGAAATAGCAAAACAAAAACAAAAGTTGCTGATTAAAAAGTGATTTCCTTCTAAATATAAATATTTTATTCTTTTTAATAAATAAGAAAAAAATAAAAATAAAAAATGAAAAAGAAGGTGCATTTTAAGTGTGTAAGTAATATGGTTTATATAGAAATTGAGTGTAATAAAAGTTTATATGCATTTTTCTCGGAATTGATTTTCACACAAATATTGCTAATTTGAAATGTCATAACTCAAAAAATTATTCATGAATCATTATAAATTTATTGTACTTTTGTTGATTGTTATCTAGGGCATCTGTTATAGAAATTGAGATTGGAGGATTATTTTATAAATACCACCTTTAGTTGAATATAAACAAGGTGAATTATCAAAAAATCATTAACTTATTTTTCGACTACCCATAAAAAAAGTTTTAATGAATATATTTTTTTAAAGCAGTATATGCCCTAGATACAAGCATGTAGTTTATTAATATACAATTTATTTCCTAAAAACTTAATAATTTTTCATTTATCTTATTTTAAGTTTTTGAAATATTTCATAAAAATTTCATGCAAAATTGTAATATAATAAAAAATTTCGAAATTTTTTCACTGTATTACTAATCTATACTAGTACTAAATATAAAAAGGCACTTAAAATATTCCTACACAAAGTTTTTTTTAAAAAAAAAAAGTACTCCGAACGCAGGCAAGTACTTTAAATGCGTTACTGCATGACCTGTTGAGCAATTTGGATTGAAATAATTATTTTTAATAATTATCATATTCAAGTAGAGGGTTTTTAAAACTGAAAAAATTATTCTGGAACAATCTAGACATGTGACGCATATTTTTGGAGTAGTTTTTTTTATGCCGAATCGAATAAAAAAAAGCAAGATTATAATAGAACCATTACAGAAAAAGTTACAGTCCATTTAATAAACGAAAATACATTTCTAAGCCAGGAAATTTAAAATACGATGCAAGAAAATAAAAAATTCATCCTTTCATGAATCTTGGCAAAACCGTTTTGTCATAAAAATAAAGAAACTAAAGATTCCTTAAAAATATCTCGCATAGAAGGGTGTTTTTGAGGGGGTGAGAGGTTTTTTTTAAACTGAAAATTAATTTTGGTAAAACCTAGGCATATGAAACATATGTGTGGAGTATTTTTACATAAAACATGGAGTATTTTTTTTAATGCTGAATCGAATGGAAAAAAAGCAAGACGGCATAATTATCCTATAAAAATAAAAATCATTTTAAAATCCTTTATTTAGCTTCGATTTTGGGCGTATGTAGCTGGGCATGTCGATGGAACATTGCGAAGAAACCATTTCCTGTTGCTAAAATTGTTTTAATAAATAAATAATAAAATTGTTTTAACCAAAATAAATAAAAGATTTTTGGATCTGAGTGCATAAATTCGCAATCATTTTTAATAAATACATTTCGAAACGTAGTACATTTCGCCGCACATTTTGCCTACAGAAATGTTTTTAATATTTAAAATTAGATTCAAACACCAAGCACGCGCTGTTTTACAGATTCGTCCCTGTGTAAATCATAGACTTATTATTATCAACAGATTGCGCGTTCCCACTTCAATTATACAACGAGAATGAAACCAAAATGAATCACATGGGTAGAGACTTTTTGGGAGCAGGGTTGCAGATTTGGTGGGTTTCTCCTCTCTCAGGCGACAGATTTGGCGGGTTTCTCCTCACTCAGGCGATAAAGGATAATAAGATTATTAGATAAAGGATTAATTTTACGACGTAACCAAATTAAAAACCACGTGACTGATAGACGAATTTTGTGATTCATTTTGGTTTCATTCTCGTGATTGAAGTGGGAACTCGCAGTCTATCGATGATAGTAATAAGTCTATGGTGTAAATGAATATAAAATTTGGCAATTCATTTAAAGGATTTATATCAAAAACCTTGTTTTTATTGTTATATTATTACTCAATATTTTATAGTGGAAAAACACATTTCTACAGAATTTTAGAACGGGGGCGATCGCTCCCTTTGCCCCCTCGTAGTTGGCGCTTACGAACACAGGTAACTTAATCATTTAAATTCTTCAAAGCATACTTGCCTCAAGAGCCTGCAGATCGTTGTAGGGAACAAGTTCAAAATTAGGCATGAAGGGTCCGAATCCCGCATAACTGCTGGGATCCGTGGAGCTCGAGATGGCAGACAGAGTTCGACCCCAGAAATTCCCTTCTGCAAATACAATTTTGGCTTTGTTTGGCTCGATCTTTTTTACGTCGTAGCCCCATCTTCTGGCTAGTTTGCAGGCAGTTTCGCCGGCTTCGACACCTGCAATTAAATTAATGTTTCTTTAAAATAAGTTTAACCAAAGTCAATAGGTATTGTGGGAGGAAAAATAAGTCCGAGAAATTTGAACTTTATAGTTTGTCTTGAATTGAGAAACGTGTTACTCGGCGAAGAACAAGTGTCTCAATTTTAGGAAGGACCCTTTTTGAAGTCATGAACAGCCAGCCAAATTTTCAGCCATGTATATCTCCGCCAAAGGACAATTCCCGCATTTTTTAAAACCGAGTGAAATTAATTTAATATTTATGGCGAATTTCTTTACGATTCCATATATTTATACAAAAGTTCTTTAAAAAAATTAGTTATTTAAATAATAAGAAAAGGTAATGCCACAAAACCGAGCTAAAATTAGTTCGATCAAAACAGTCAACAAAATCTACGACTTCAAAGCTTCATTCCGTTTCTATGGTTATCGTGAGGTTTCTGCCAAATAGTTAGTGTTGAAATATTTGGCGTTGGTAGACCATTGCAATTACCCTGTACAGTTGTCGCGATTTGCGAGAAACTTGCAAAACTGCTTTCCGCTGCCGCATTTCAAGCCAAGATGTTTGGGAAGTCTTGACGTCACATTCAATTCGAGCCGAATGAATCGTTTTCTCGCCAACGTGTGACAGGTGAACTTCGATTGCAAATTTAAAAAAATGAAAGCGCATTGAGCAGACATTTTTCTGTTTATGGCCTTTTCGAAACATTAATAATAATAATAATTTAAAAAAAAAAAATGCGGGAATTGTCCATTGTGAACAAACATGAAACTTTTTCTTGTTGATTTGTCATATTATTGCGAACATTTTTCTAATGGGACTTTTTTTGCCAATCTTTTTTATTTTTTTATTTCTGTAACTTCCGTAAATCGCCGCTACAGGCGCCGTAAGCTGTCTCAAAATATATAACATAGTCACTTTATTATAGGAATATATTACTTCCCTGGTTATACAAGACACCGCTTCAAATGCAAAGGGCTTACAAGGATAATTATGGAATCCCTCTGTATAATATAGAAAGTTAATAGATTGAACATACCACAATTGTTTGACTCCTATCCTTGTTTAGTCGCATATCAATTCTGCTGAGTTTCGGCACCAGACACATTTTACAAATCTGAGCTCCATCTACATGTAAGAGTTACTACAAGGTATATCCCTCGATTTTTCTATCAGTTCATTAACAACAATAACGTCTTGCAATCCACAGGGTTGCACGTTCCTATTTATTCCACCTTCAGCTACTTGCTCTCAAAAATTTATCTCCCCTATTAAAGGCCATTCCGTCATTGAATGTTAGCATGGCGCTTTCCGGCTAATACGAAACACAAACCAAATAGTCCGAGAGGCGACTGCAATTTTTGAACCCCATCGAACATCATTCTGAATTTTTTATAGAAATTGGAGAAAAGTGTGTAGATTAGGAATCCATTGGTCTGCCGTGGCAAAAATGGCCGAAACTGATCAATAATCGACATTTAATGAGTTGAACTAAAATCCGATTGCCAAATATGTCATAACTTGCCAAAAAGAGAACAAACTTTTTCGTCTGGCCACCCACTGCATTTTGATTTTCAATGAGAAAAAGCGCAATCGATTTCTGATCTCTGGTTCGGAAAACTTGTATCTTTTAAAAGTAAGCCAAATTACGACATCAGTTACGTCATAAGTGAAGTAATATATTTTGCCAACTTGGCTCTCTTTTAATATATGCAAGTAGACCGTCCCCAGATATCTGAATCGTCTGCAGCCTTCTTCATTGAAAATTAAAGAGTATGGGTTACCAAAAAAAAAAAGAAAAAAAAAAAAAAGAAAAAAAAAAAAAAAAAGAGCATTATTTGGCAAGTTATGGCGCATTTGGCAATTGGATTTAGTTCAACTTATAAAAAGTCGTTTTTTGACAAGTTTCGGCCATTTTTTGCCACGGCAGACGCTTCGTAATCTACGGACGGATTCGTAATCTACTCACTTTTCTCTAATATTTATAAAAATTTCAGAATGATGTTCGATGGGGTCCAAAAATTGCAGTCGCCTCTCCCAGTTTAAAAGGGTTGTAGCTGCTAGATTCCCAAAAATGTAGTCCCCAAGTCATAACGATTCTTAAAAGTCAACGGATGCAAAGGAAACAGATAGTCAGTTCCGATTTCTCCCAGGAAACAAGAGTGGCGCTGGAATTCTACCAAGATTTGAGATTGTGATATAATGACACGTTTCGTTTGGAAAATGGCTGTTCCGATTTCGAAATACTTTATTTTTGTGCTTTTGCGTTAAAAATATTCGATAGAATGTACATTTTTATTCGACAAAATGTCGTTTTTCTAGTTCCAATGTTCGGTTGGTTGTTTTCAGATTATCTGGCGCCGTCAGCAACACGAGGACGCCAACATGCATTACAACGCCATATAATGCGCCAACATGCATTTACAAACACACCCATGCCTAACATGGGACTCGAACCCCCAACCTCGAGGTCTAGAATCTAGCACGCTAACCACCATACCGTTTGGTCGGCGTAAAGTTTGAGTCTTTTCTTTTTTCTTCAACAAAATCATCGCTATCCAATGTATGTTTGAAATCTGTACTTGCGTTTCCTGGAAGTGGAGAATTAGTGTTTCTTGTTACTGACATCTTTAACGTTTTTACTTTCAATTACCCATTTATTAGCATAAGGTAATGAAAGTATTGTATTCTGTAAAAAAACGTTCAATTTTTTTTTGTGTGGCATTTTTGCATGTTTTGGAACGTGCTAAGTTAAAAAAAAAAGTGGCATAGAAAAAAAATGTGTGCCTGTCCGTGATCAGCATAGTTTTCAAACGGATTGATCTACGAGGTTCAATTTTGCATACGAGTTAATTATGGCCACGGGACTTGTAATTAAGGTTATCGAAAGTTTTTTTTTTAACAATAATAGTGTAAAAATTTGAAAAAACGAACGTTTCTTACACAGTTATCTTTCATTGGCATTGCCCATCAATGACTGTATCGCCTTTGTTGCACTTACAATAAAGTATAATCTAGTATTTATCTCGCCATTTTGGCGGTATTTATTTGTCAATATAATACTTATCACCGAAATTATCACCAAACTTGCCCTTTTTTTTCATTAATGAAAATATGAAAACGAAAATGGTAAATTACACTAAGCCATGGCAAATTTAAATGCAGTGACGAAGTGTAATTTAAAATTGTGCGATGTTCCACACCCCTAGTTAATACTTTACTTAACTTTTAATATACTTTACTTATCTTTTAATATACTTTACTTATCTTTTAATATACTTTACTTATCTTTTAATATACTTTACTTATCTTTTAATATACTTTACTTATCTTTTAATATACTTTACTTATCTTTTAATATACTTTACTTATCTTTTAATATACTTTACTTATCTTTTAATATACTTTACTTATCTTTTAATATACTTTACTTATCTTTTAATATACTTTACTTATCTTTTAATATACTTTACTTATCTTTTAATATACTTTACTTACTTGAATACTATACTCACTTATGTGAGTGATATAATTACTCTCAATAAAAGTTTTTATAAAAAAGCATTAAACATTTAGCCGATTGTTACAGATTAATACAATTTAGAAGCTAAGCTGATATTGTCTACAAAATTTTAAATGTGTCAATTATTTTTTAAATCCTGATAATATTATCATTAAATAATTATCGTCTTTACATAATTATATTCAGCCAAAAGTTTTGTACAGAAAATATATTACAAAACCAAACCCTTTAATTAGGTATTAAAAAGTGTTTTTTAAATAAAGCTAAATGTAGTTTTCCTTATGGTTTGGGCCGACAAAACGGTATAGTGGTTAGCGTGCTAGCTTCTAGGCCCCGCGAGGTTGCGGGTTCGAGTCCCGTGTAAGGCATGGGTGTTTGTAAATGTATGTTGTCTTGTCAAATGACGAATGTTTCGGCTCATTATAGCCCTCGTGTTGCTGACGGCGCCAGATAATCTGGAAACAACCAACCTTATGGTTTGAAAATTACTAACTTAATTTAATAAATTGTCAATAAAACTACATAAGATAAACTTAAGGGCTAAGATTAATTAAATTTACACAAAGTAACGCTTTAAAATTTACACTCGCAAACTATTTTCGAATTATGAATTAAAATCCCATTAGTTTATCGTCTAATTTTTAAATTTTATGTTTAAAAACTACATTGGGAAAAAGGTAAAATGCACTTTCTTATCAATATGGTGATTTGTTATTTTCTTCGTAAATTACTTACTATATTACATAAAGAAATTTAAATGTCAATTATCATTAATTGCAAATTTAGAGATTAGTTAATAGTTCAAATTGTTTCTTTTTACTTTTCAAATGTCTTCAACGATTTATTTTTGTACACAATAACACCTAATCAAGCAAGGACATACAGCTTAACGTGGATTACGAACAACCATGCCTAATCCAAGATGTAAACCCGACACCTTTGGCATGCGACGCTGGAGTCTTAAGTTATGGCAGAGCCGTGGATAGATCTCAGGATCTTCTGGTAGGTCATGAGACGGACTTCCCAGCTAATCAAACCACTTGGGGGCTCTAATATTGGTTGCCAAACGTCCTTCGGTAATATTAGTTTTCATTGTGTAAGATTCACATGCATGAAAAAATGTGCTATTTGAACCACACAATGTAAAATGGTGTGAGGAGTACTCTGCTGTCGAATTTAATAAACCTAATTTCTGAACAAAATCCTAAAAATAATTTTTTTTCTTTTAGTAAACTCGTTATATATACTGTATACACTGAGAAATAATTTTTTAAATGAATACATTTTCTTGCAGTTTTGGAGATTTTGTACCTTAAAACTTATATAGTCTATCCATTTCTTAGAAAAATCAATGTTTTCCTGCAGGGTTCCAACGGTCATTCAAAGTCATTACAAGTGCTTAATATTTTTAAACTGGTTTTCAAAACCTTGAAAATGTTTAGAGGTGCTTTAAAATGCTTATAGGTCCTTAAAAGTCCTTAACGCTTGCGGATGTTGAGTGCCCAACTGCAAAAGTTATAAAAATACAACTCTGCCTTGCTATCCCAACTTGTAACTTTTTTGGTAGAAGGCACTTTATTAAAAATTTATATACAGACATGATGCCTGAGAACAAATTTTCAAAAGTCCTTAGAAACATTTGTTTAGAGGTCTTTAAAGGTCTTTGAAAAGTCATTGATTTTTATTCTGTGATTTGAGTGGGAACCCTGTCCTGATACCCGAGTTGGAGTCAATGCCCCTTAATTGTATCTCGAATGGAAGTAAATCCCACAAACTTTCATCAGGATGACCACCAATCAAAAAGCGATCATTGGTCACAATTAACATCACACCCACTCTCTCCTGTAGGGGAAAAAAAGATTTTACAGGAACAACACATAGCTTCACAGTATAGCCTCTGCTATACAGCATATCCTTTCTTACCTGTGTTCATTGGGAGTACTTTATCGAACCCGAACAACTTGGTGACGTACTCCTCGTATTCCCCTAGCACTGAAGCGTGGAAGGCTCTAGAGGTGAGTGTGACAAGGCTGGCCTGCTCCTTCAAAGCGTTGAGGATCTTCGGATGACAGTGGCCTTGATTGACTGCACTGTACGCACTGAGAAAATCGAAGTACTTCTTGCCGTCAACATCCCAGACATTCACTCCTGCAAAAGACAACATATAAAGTCATAAACGAAATCTTTTGAGTAGTTTCGTTTCACACCATGGCACGTTTCACAATCTCCGGTTTTGATTGGATGGCAAAAAATAGAGGATGACATTCTTTTAGTGGCGTATAGAAGAGAATCCTTTTCACATAATCTGGTGGGGGCAAAATTTTACCCAGCGATAGGTTAACCCTTTGCACTCGAGGCCTTTTTCGCGCGGAGGGACCTGCAACTCGAGCATTTTAGGTTCGGTTGGCGTTTATGGATTTGCTTCATAGAAACTAAACACAGTCATTGGCCTTGCATCAAATTTCCGCATCAACCCTAGTGGTCCTCTCGTGTGGCGCCTGAGAGGCGCCGCTCGAGTGCAAAGGGTTAACAGTCAGCAAAAAACCCGTCGCCGGTTAAGATTTTTCTGCCACCGGTCAATGTCTTTTCTTCACGCCGAATGCCACCGTCCGTATTTATGCCATCCGATCAAAACTGGATAGAGTGAAATCTTGCCTAAGCGACCATTTCTATCTATAAAGGCTGATATGAATATGTTTAGTGACTGGAACGCCAGCAGATAAGTTGATTGCACGTTGATTGGAATGCTAGCTTTGCCCAGTGTCAGCAATTGGAATAATCCAGATATTGAAAGAGATGAAGCTGTGTGTGAAAACGACGAATGGAGAATTAGAACAAACAAAGAAATATATGATTGTTAGAAAAAATCGGATTTAGTCACAGAGATAAGAAGAATCCAATGGCTAGGCCATGTAAAGAGAATGGAGCCTAGTAGAACAACTAGAAGACTACTAAAAGAAAACCCTAGTTTACTCAGAGAAAGACCAAGAATTAGATGGATTGATCAGGTCGAGGAGGACTTGGATTTTAAAGAAATAACGAACTGGAAACAGAAGACCACTTGTCGAGTAGAATGGCGAAAAGTCTTAGCGGAGGCCAGGGCCCGGCAAGGGCTGTAGTGCCAATGATGATGATGAATGAGAAGAATATCGCAAGTCGGTTAAAACGTCACGGGAGAGCAAAGGTGATTGGATAATGGGAGTTGGCACACCAGCAAATGAGAAAGTTTGATCTACTGGATCTGCTAGCTTATAGGTGTTCAAGTGACAAACCCACTTTTCTAGTAGTTTGAATGAAGATTTTATACGCTTTCGGTCACTGGCATTTAATAACTGGCTATATCAATTGGTCCGCCGATGTTATTTTACTGCCGCCATTGGAACACTCCTCGTTTAAATGGTAGTCCAGCACCTATACCAACTGCGATATGTGGCAGAACAAGAGGTAATTTTGCAGCTTATTTGGTTAAAACGATGACATTTACGATAAGCTTGAAAATTGATTACTTTTTAACTTAATCAGTTTGAAGTCAAGATATTTTGATGAACTAAAATAATAGTTTCTATAAACTATTCTAAATCTTTTTGCCAAAACGTTGTAAACATGTTTCATAATTAAGTGAAAAAGGGATTTTTGTTGATAAAAGTAATGCTAAATCGCTGAAACCTTATGAAAATTATGGAAAGAAGCAGAAACTTGTATCACAAAAAAAAAAGCGGCATTCGGCTGGAGGCAAAGAAAACAAGCCCATGTATCTTGCTATTGAGTGAAGGTGTTAAGTCACGAAGCCATGTTAATGGATGGGCCTCTATGCCATGAATTGCTTCAATATCGTTAAGAGCAGCCTCAGAGTGACTTGCTGGGGCTTTCTTCACCTCAGAGTTAGTCTACAGTTGACTGCTTTTGCAAACACAGCTATCCGGAAGGGGGGAAAACAGAAAGGGCTTTTGGAGAGGAGATTTTTATGCATTATACTCGAGATATTTTGCTTGGAGAGATTGGATTTGTTAGTGGTAGTTAAGGAAGTGGGATCAATTAAAAAATTGGTGAATAAAAGTGCAATTTATCTGGGATAGGAAGTGAGCTGTTCCATAGATTATACATCGGAAAATGCTTGTTGTAATGCGGAATTGTTAATACATGGATATTGATATTATGTAGCTTTTGTTTGGTCCCAAATTCAATAAAATAAAGTTAAAATTTGAAAGATGTTAACGTTTGGGTGTTCATGGACTAGGTATGTGCAAAATTTTATTTAAATCGTGCAACCAGTTCAAATTTCACTTTTAGTGTTTCGTATCGACAACCAAAACCATGCATTAAACTAAAAGCTTCTTTATACACTATTATTGGTAGTGTGTAATTCAACCTTGCAAGTTGAGACCGCCAGTCTGTGACGTCACCCGGCTACTGGCTCCAGTAGATCAAACATTTTATATGTACTAGCGGCGACGACGACACACCTCATCCAATCAAAATGTGGTACTGTCAATCTGTCAGAATCAGAAGTGGCCGATATATATTCTCACATTTGAAGTTCCGAGGTAACGAAATTTACACAGTACATCCTGTTCTGAAATCTTTGTTCAGTGTCCTTAGTTTTAGAACAATATGTTCTTTGGTTCCATATTTATGAATTCAAGAACACTCAATTAACTCAATATATGAAAATTCAATCAGCAATGAAAATCTTTCTTGAAGCGTAATTTTTTTCCGAATATGAGTTAATTATTTAATGAAAAAAAAAATAATATATATATATATATATATTTGCAAGCGATTTTCTAAATACATGATAGATTGTGATCCGGTCAATTGAACGTCAAAAATGTTATGAAAACGTCTCATTCTTACACTATTGTTTTGAATATAGCGTAATTAATCTTAAATTGAAAGGATATGGAATAAATTTTCAAACATAGTTTACCACTAATTTTTACGGAAAAAATTGTTTTTGTTACTTAAAATTAGCCTAGAAACCATATAATCTAAAAAAAAAAAAGAGTAGGAGAGAATTATTTTCATATTATTTTGGATCCTTTTGTGACATTACTAATTACTAATTTATGGTAACATTGATTTTAAAGGAAATAGTCGTCGCAGTCTTTTGGATGGTTGTATTGTAGATTTTCTCGTAGAAGGGTTACACAAGGCCTATGCTGCCTACCCCAGGCCTAGAGGACATTGAGTCCTCGACGGATTCAAGTGCTCAACCACCATCAATTCTATACATTAGTGATAAAATGGCGTGCTAGTTTGTTCCCACAGTTATTAGACTAATGTCTTAGCTAACCCTGTCAAAAAAGTGGTGTAATTACAGCACAGAGAATTCTAAATTAGGCCTGGTTGGCTTATTATATATTTTATTTTATAAATGAAAATTAAAAAAGCAAATGTCTCTCGCAGATGGAGCCACTGCATTGGCATTGACGTAAGGATTTCAAATATAAAATCAAATATATTACACGCTATTTTCGTGCTTTTAATTTATGTCATATCATTAAGTGATCATTTTCGTACACAATACCGTAAAATGAGGTGAATCGGAACACTTTTCAACTTTCAAAGCAAAAATCGGGTGTATTAAGATCGTTAACGAACATATTTTTGACATTGAAACTTGGGTCTTACCTTCTTCATCGAGGATCAACATAAAAATATTGAAAAAAACTAGGACTTTAATTTATTTTGAATTTTTTCATGGTGTGAATCGGAACACTCTCTGCAATTTATATCTGATTTTATCTAAACGTTTATAGGGTAACAAAAAACAAGTAATAATGCATTGTGGTAAATAGAAACACAAAATTATCACAAAAAAATAATTTAATACGACGGATAAAATTTGTTTTGTCAATTATTGTCAAAACAAATCATATTGTTACGAATTTCTGTATATTTGTAAATATTTCGTAGTATTAATTATGTAAAAAGAAAATTTATGTACATTTCACATAAGGTAGTGCAAGAGTTCGTCTTTACTTCGCTTTCCTGCAATGCGTCTCTTAATGCTTGAAAACGAGTTTTACAGAGATAATGCTGGAAAACGAGTTTTACAAGGAGAAGGGCATCTAACATTATGGTTAATGGTAATCTCGCCAAGTTGGCGACCATTTGGCGACATTTTCGTTCCCAATGTACCTGTATAGGGTTTTTCGACTGCGATCTGGAAAATTCTCCAAATTTCTATCTCTAGAAGATTCGCGAAGGAAGCTTCCCTTTATAAGGCCAGGAGAGCAAGTGAGTTAGTTGTCTCTCAGCGAGCATTCAGAGTAAACTGTATTGCAATGTCTTTTGCGTCGATTTTGGCAGTTGTTTTATCTAATTTTTAACTGCTGTTTGTGATCCATTGTTGTGAAAAGAGCTATATTGAGTCTATTAGAACGGGAAGTTCTAGAGTTGTAAAAGAATCTGCGAAGAGTTATATCGGAATAAATTACTTCAAGTTTTAATCTGTTTTGGCTTCAAGTCCTTCGAACCCATCCACGCAACAATATGTTTGTAAATGCATCAACTCTTCTCCTAACTCATCCAAATAGTCTTTTAAACTAACAATATTTTTTAATCTACTTTATGTTTGCGTGCCGTACCACTGCAAATTCCTTAAAATATCTTGTTTGAGAAAGGAGAAAAGCGTCCTCATTTGTTTCAGAAAATCTCATCTTTCATGGGCGCTTCTTGTAAAACACACTTATATAGCAATTATCTTGTGAGTGTAAAACTCCAGCTCACATAGAGTCTTCATACATATGGATTGCATTTTTCCATATAACTTAAAGACAACGAAGTCATTTAGAGAAAAAACCACTGGAACAATTAGGTTTCTGCCATGCGGAAACTAGGCTTCTCTTCTGACATTTATTCAAGCCTGCAATCTTAATTACTGTCTTGAAGGGAGTAATTAGACTCTTCTTCAGTCGTTGACTCTGCTGTGGTGCATAATCTTGCCAAAATAGCTTTTTAATAACACTTTTAAAGTGCTCCGCTTCACCCCGCAAATCTCAAAATCGAGACGAAAACGGCAAAACATAAAAATTTGAAAAACAAAAAGTTTTTAAAACCAAGTTAAATTAAGTATGGTATGCTGTTGTGTATGTTTATACTTACCTAAAAATATATTAGTTAAGTCTATAACAGGTACATGTCAGTGATTACGGGATAAGTTTTGGAGAAGTTAAAACTCATTGGATTGTATGCACGCTGTTTCAGAATTTTTTATTTTTTTTAAAAAACAGGACAGTATTGAAAATTCCACAAAACATATGTTCCAAGATTCCGAACAAGTTAGCCAAATAAAAAATATATATACTTATTAAAACTTATTTCTTTGTAATTTCATGTAATTGAGAGAAAGAGTGCAAGTGCACCTCCTTTCACCACCCCAGGAGGCGACCATGAGCGAACAGGAATTAATAAAATAAGAAAACTACGGTTTTGGTTTTATTTAGAAATAACACAGCTAAAGTATCAATATTTAAAATAGCTTTTTTTTTTTAAA
The DNA here is from genome assembly GCA_963978545.1 of Linyphia triangularis. NCBI lineage: Eukaryota > Metazoa > Arthropoda > Arachnida > Araneae > Linyphiidae > Linyphia > Linyphia triangularis. The sequence continues at coordinate 38,734,011 of OZ021730.1, forward strand.
TTTAATTGTAGCATTTGAATGTTTTACATTTTTTACAACACATAGTCAACTTACGGTCTAATCAAAACATTACTTGTCGAGTCTACGTGCAATAGTCGAAGGGTTAAGGAACTCAATTCCATTTTAAAAACAAAGTGGCAAACTCGAACGACACTTAGTATTGACAAATAAAGTCCGAAGCAAATTCCGCTGGATGATACGAATATAAGAGCGAACTCGAATGCAATTCCAAAAATGATAAGATTAGAAAACTTTGAAGGGATCTTGTAAGAACAATTCAAGGAAATGATTAAACACTTATGTGCAAACAATCTATTGAACGCATTTCGTAGAACAATTGTTCTTCTAAACACCGAGACAAATGAAGATAACACCAGTTTTGTCATTTCTTTCTATTTTTGCTCGAGTGGTGCATTGTATCTGAACCTCAGAAGTACACTATCGTAAGTGCAATTTTAAATCAATCTCACTCACGATAGTTTATTTCGGTTGGTTGGTTGGTTGGTTGTATTCAGATTATCTGGCGCCGTCAGCAACACGAGGGCTATAATGCGCTGAAACATTCGTCATTAGACAAGCCAACATACGTTTAAAAACACCCATGCCAACACGGGACTCGAACCCGCAACCTCGCGGTCTAGAAGCTAGCACGCTAACCACTATACCGTTTGGTCTTAATTTATTTCTGAGGTGCAGATATATACAGAGTGTCCTATAAATGACTGACCCCAATTAAATTTGTAACACGTGAATAATTAAAATATGATTGGAGGTAGGAGTGTACAGTTTGCTGCATTGGTACTTTGAAAAATACAAAGGTTTGTCAATTAGTTTCTATCTTAGAAACCGTGTTTTTATTATTTAAGTTCAACATGGGTCAGTCATTAAGGTATTTGACCACATTGGAAAGCTAAAAAATACAACATTTCCAATAATTTGTTTTTCAGGTCCTGTATAAGATATTACAAAGATTTTTTTTTTACTTTTATTTGAAGTTTACAGAATACAAAAATACTTTATTTTTTTCTTCAATTTCATTTTTTAACTACTATCCAGGAGGCGCCAAAGTCGAGGCCTCAGAAAAAAAAAAAAAAAAAAAAAAAAAAAAATGCTTTTGCACGGCGGACAGTTAATCTCAGGATTGGTAAATCTGAAAACAACCGGAATCTTCGAAAGAAAGGTTCCTTACGTGACAATTTACCACAAATTACAAAAAATAAAAAAATGGTGGATGTTTGAAAAAATGGTTGAAAAAAACACTCCTGTTTATCACTATTCTTTGCTTAAAAAAAAAATAATAAATTTTTTTGGGCAAAATGTGGGAAATTGGCATACAAAACATCTCAACGAACAAAACAAGACCAAAATCATTGAAATCGACTGAGTAGTTTCGGAGATTAAGTGTCCGCCATTTGAAAAAAAGTAGTTACGAGAAAAATGCGTTTGAAGTTTTTGCTCTGTATTTTTTTTCAAATACTTTTTAAAAAATCATGTTTATTCACTTACAATTTGTTAATCTGCTATCCCTCTGCTATCTGCTATATTCTTAAAATTTATAATTTGGTCAAGTACCTTAATTGTACACGCAGTATATACAGCAGAAAAATGAAGATATTTTATGAATGGTGAAATCGATTTAAATTTTACCAAAGAGAGTTGAACCTTACAACCCCTTCTCCTGGATACGGGCGGTCGACACGTATTTGCGTCTCATCTGGGATGTGTTGTTTTTGTTTGGAGATTTTCTGTTGTAAGAGGAATAACGTTATAATAGACTCAATTGAATTCTAAAAATAGATATCAGGGTCTTATACCTGAGGACTAGTAAATAAAAATCTAGGCATTTTCCAAGTATTGAGAGAACATATAAATGATTAGACAATAAAATGAATAAATACTTCAGTTAGTCAATCTCCAATTGTGCAAGATAACTGGCACATGAAAGCTATTTCTTAATAACAAAAATATACTCAGCTATAAAAAAGAAATAGGTAATGAACAGAAGACTTAAAAAAAATATGCGCATCGCGACTTTAAAGCGTAGTTTCAAAATGGCATACGTGCTTCTTTTAGCCCTTGGCATTTACATAAATTCTCTATTTTTTTTAATTATTAAAATCCAGGGGGGGGGGGGTAGTGTACCCCCTAACACCCTCTTGGCGACGCCCAAGATAATGATATTTAATGGGCAACTAAACTTGCAGTAGCCTGTAGTAGGTTTAATAAGGTTGATTGGTTTGTGCCCAATAACCTCTAATCAGGCCGGGACCTATAGCTTAACGTGGATTCCGAACCACAACGAACATCCATGCTTAAACCAGGATTCAAACCTGGCACCTTTGGAATACGAAGCTAGAGGGCTAACCACACAGCCATCAAGTGGGCAGTAGTAATATATTAAGAGATCGGGTCAATTACCAGGCAGTTAGTAGGTGGAAATTATTCTGTGATTTTGAGAGTCTGTTTGCTGAAGAAGGTAAAGTTATTGGCAATTTGGTTTTCTGATGTGAAAAGCATTGGGATGTGACTTCAAAAGTAAAATAAAGTTTTTCTTACTAGTCAACCTGACTTTTGATGAAAATGAGTACGAGCACATACCTTTTCCCTTGTGGAGCACAACAGGCAAGGGGTGGTAATTGTGAGCTCCATATTTGGCTTCCCTTTCAATGCAAGTTTGAGAAGATAGATGGTATATGGGTGCTGTGGCATTGTCTTTGCGAAGAGGTATCACCGACAGGGCTCTGTTCACATTCTTAACGGAAGATACCAAGGTTGTTTTCAAGTGCTGGGTACCGATCATGATTGTACAGTGCTGGAAAAGAATGAATTATAAATCAGATAAGAGGATCGCAAACTTTTGAAGATCAGGTATCTTTAATATACAGACCCACACCTGCGATAAACGCGGGCCACAATAAAGACGCCCGGGCTGACCACTACTGTGGTTCAGTGAAATATGCTCTATATTGTTACGAATTTCTGCATATTTGTAAATATTTCGTAGTATTAATTATGTAAAAAGATAAATTTATGTACACTTCGCATAAGGCAGTGCAAGAGTTCTTTCCTTGGCTTCCCTGCAATGTGACAATTAATGCTTGATAACGAGTTTGACAGAGATAACGCTGGGAAGCGAGCTTTAAAGGAGCAGGGCATTTAACATTATGGTAATGGCAATCTCGCAAAGGTCGCGAGATAGAGTTGGCGACGGTTTTGGTGACTAATTTGTGTCGCCAAATTTGGCGCGAAATTGCCAAATGTCGCCAAACTTGGCGACCATTTGGCGACATTTTCGTTCCCCATGTACATGTATAGGACTTTTCGACTACGATCTGGAAAGTCTTCCAAATTTCTATCTCTAGAAGATTTACGAAGGATTGACTATCCTATTAAATCCGGCAATGAGTCAGTTAGTTGACTGAAATTACTGAGTTGAGATACTGAGTTAGCTGTCTCTCAGTGAGCATTCAGAGTAGTTCTAAAGCGAACTGTATTGCATTGTCTTTTGCGGCGATTTGTAGCAGTTGTGAAGTTTTTTTCCAACTGCTGTTTGAGCTCTATTGTTGTGTAAAGAGCTGTATTGAGTCTTCTAGAACGAGAAGTTCAGGTTTTGTAAAAGAATCTGTGAAGAGTATATTGGAATAAATGTCTGCAAGTTTTGATCTGCTTTGGCTTCAAGTCTTTCGAACCCATCCACGCAACAATATGATTGCATGCATTGCTTAGAGTCTGAGGGCCACAAGCGATAGACGCAACCTTCAGCCACAGTAGTGGCCCCGTCTGAAGCTGTGAAGAGCACGCACCACTGCAGTGGCTCCATACGGAGAGAGTAATGGGATGGAATTGACTCTCCTTCATCTTTGGAAAAGGAATTGGGCAATTGTCTGGATGACGCACGGGACATTTTGGCTCTTTTTTCAACAAGTAAACAGATAAGAATTATAAAATTACGATGAATCTAATAGTTAGAACTAAATCAAACAAACTGAATGGCTATTTATCCAACGACCTTTTTAATTTCTAGAAGAAAGTTCTGGGCATATTAAACATGAAGTTTCTTCCTTTAACTGGAGAAATTAGTTAAAATCGACGAATGATGAAGGAAATGCATACTCAATGTCGCCCCTATTCAGAAATCGAAGAAGATTCGTCGATTGGTGCTCCACCTCAGAATTAACCCTTTTCACTCGTATGTCCCCATATGGGGGGCATCACTCGTTTTACCATTGTGCTCGTATGTCCCCGTACAGGGGACATTGCATCTGTATTGGGCAAACTGTGATAACTTAACCAAAACATTTTCTGTTCGAAGTATTTCTAAGTTGATTTGCTTTGGTTGAGGTGCCGGCATTACGTTCCGCCCCTAAATATTGTTTATATAGTTTGTTCATATTATTACATTTCTTAGATTTTTAACCTTTTGCACACCGTCGTTCTGGACGGCTACTAGCAGCTCAGCTCTAGTGTTTCCCTTGCGCCAGTAAATTTCAACAAACCCAACCATTGACAAACTCTCCTTATCGCTCCTTTCAAGTGGAGAAGAAAAGTGCTCGGATCGTCGTGAACCAACACTTCTCAAGCTTTCTTTTGACATAAAACCTCGCTGAATTTTTTTTTTTTTTAATATATTGCTTGGTAATTTTGCCATATTTTGATTTGATTTCTTGTGCCATTTCAAGAGAAAATTTCAGGGAAACATGTATTTCTCAAAAAGTTGTGATGGAAAAAGTTCAATTCTCCGTAATCACTAATAAGCTTTAAAGTCCTCTGAGAGGGCACATCCGAGTGATATGCTAGATTAAGGTGTCCCCTGAGAGGGGGCAACGGAATGCAAAGGGTTAAAGCGGTGTAGTGTAATATACTTAAGTATTCTTAGTAGTTTCAATAAAGTATTTTGACACGTTGTAAAATAAAATATTATGTGGCCACATTCACATCCTAGGTCAAGGGGTGCATTCTGGAGCTATATTTTTAAATTTTTGATTTAAGGATGGTAAACCTTCTAATTAAATTGCAACACATTTCCATCAAAAAAATTAATCTTGATTGAACATGAAAAAAAATTCCGAGTTATTTGCTAACTTTCTAAAGCACGAGTGCAAAGGGTTAAGCTTTTCCCTTTTCTACAGCAAGAAGTGGGCTTTGCCGTTGTATGTTCGTGGAAAGAGAAGTTATTTCTTTTTCAAAGTGGTTTGTTTGTATATGCTCACCGACCTATTTTTGTGCACAATAATGACTAATCAGACCGAGACCTACAGCTTAATGGGGATTCCGAATCACAACGAACATCTATGTCTAACCCAGGATTCGAACCCGACACTTTTGGCATGCGAGGCTAGAGCTCTAACCCCACGGCCATCAGGTTGGCTATTTTCAAAGTAACAAAAAAAATATAAAAAAATACTGGAAATAAGTAACTAGTTGAAAGTTATTTTGGAATAAGATTTAACTTGTTATGTTACAAGTTACTAAAAGAAGTAACTAGTCACTTTACAAGTTTGAATGGTATACATTATTTTATTGTCTTTCTGTAGGAAGAAATATGGCAGGTTTCTTTTTTTGGCTTAAGTGTGCCAAAGGTGCAACAGGCAGAAGGCGCAGGGGGACACATCCTATTCTCCCCCGGGCCTGCATCACTGTCAATTTAATAGAGCGTGACAAAATGAAAACCACATTGTGATTGGTTAATATAATGTGATTTAAAAAAAAAAAAAAAGGTGTGTTGAGATTGGCCACAAGCACGTGTGTCTTCAGAACCGTTAAATAAAAAACAAAATCAATTTAAGAATGGTGAAGTTAGTCTATAATAATAAAACAAGCTGTGTGTCTATCTGTGGCTCTATGGATCTATAGAAACCAACTTAAAATTGGAGTAGAGCACTGAAATTTTCTACATAAGTAGTTTTGTCCTTTTAATTGGACTTTTGACAAAAAGAACGTTAAAATTTGAATTTGATTTTTAATTAATTTTAATTAATATTTTAACAAAAAGCGACTTCTAATAGGCCTAGAGATCTGAAAGTTTCAAAATAAGTAGTTATGACCTTCTAATTTTGCTTTTTACAAACCATCACGTGTTAAAATAATCTTAAAGGGATGTTGTTTTATTGTATTAACGGGATTTTTTTTTTTGTTTCTCGACAAGGGAAGGATTTCCAATATTAAGGTTTTACATAGCAATTAGTTATTGTGTGGAAGAGACATTACGTTTACTCAGCAATGAACCTTTCATCGAGCAAAGCGAGCTCATGTTTGCAAAGCAATGAACCTTTCAACGAGTTAAAGAAGTGAGTGCTTATGCGTCAATGAATTTTTCAGCGAGCGAAGCGAGCTTGATTTAATGTTGCGATGAACCTTCCTGCGAGCGAAGCGCCAAAAATTGAAGCATATACACTAATGACGGATTTCTGCAACGAGAGGCCTCACAGCTGGCAAAACATATTGCACATGGTAAAATTTCGTGGCGAAGCACGGGTATTCAGCTAGTTTTGTAATAATCCTAGAAGGGTAAAAAAAAAAAAAAATTAATTCTAAATATCTTCTGCAAAGATTTCATTCTTCTCTTAGCACAAAAATAAATAAAAGGTCGTAAAAAATAACTTTTCTGAGAAAATAAAAGTTTTTTGAGAAAAAAATAAAAAAAATAGTGGTGCTTTATAGAGTAATTTAAAGGATATTTAGATTTAATGTCCAGGAATTCTTTAGCTATAATCATTAAAATTCTGAAAATTTAAGGAGATTAATTCCAACATTGATATATACCAAAAAACTATTCTTTTTCTAGATGTATTTTTAGAAAATTGCAGGGAAATCAAAATTCAAGAAACATGGATTTATATGTTAAATTAATAGTTCTTGCAAATTGTTTTTGTTAGTCCAATTGTTATGATTAAATATGACTCGGGCGAAACATTTTGAGATGTTTTTTGTTTTTGAGGTAACAAAGCTTAGAAAAACAAGCAAATACGTAAATAAGCAAGAAAAAGTTAAATATATTTTTGAATAAATAATCAAACAAAATTCTGAATGGAATAGTGAATTAAAGATAATTCAATTTACACTTTTGATAATTGAAATTTTTAAAATTGTGTAAATAATTCCAAGGGACGAATTTGTGTAAAAATTTTAAAACTTCAGAAAAAAATTTAATTTCCATTTCTATCCTAATAAAATATACCACTCGTTTATTTAGAAGGTACTGTCATAAGTAAAAGTGCAGTATATTTACGATGTTGGATACACAGCAAACTGAAATGTCTTAAAATAAGACACAAAACTGTCTTAAACAAGTGGCACTGTTTTAAGACGTAAAATGGTGTCTTAATCTTTAAGACACTTGAAGTGTCTTAAAATGGGGTATTTTCAGAAGTTTAGACTGTCTGAATTGGGGATATTTTCAGACAGTTGATGTGTCTGAAAGGGTTGTTTATGTTACCTTTCAGATGTTGGGAAGCTAAAAATACGTATATTTAAATTAAAATGCAATAAATGAGCTTGTGTTAAATAACAAATCTTTATTAAAAGAAAAGTCAAAATTACTGTTTTATTACCATGTGCACATAACTTTTTGTTGACTATGTTTCACTTTCCTGGTAAATTTAAGCATGGGATTGCAAAACTGCAACACAACTGTTAATAATAGGCACACAACTATTAATATATCCAAGCAAGGGATTTGGGACTTAATGTAAATATATGTATTGAGATAATGGACATTGTATTGTGGCTGAATCTTAAATAGAAAAGGTTTGACTTCCAAGATTGTATCACAGTTTTAAGTTGCTTTTTACAAGTCAACTTTAACATCAAATAACAAGCGTGATGTAAACACTTATAGTAGTTGGCAAGTCTAAGATACATTATGTGGCAACATAAACTTATTTTAATGATGAATCAAGTAGTAATAATCTAATTATTCCCCATCTGGGAATTTAACTTGTTTATAACATTTCCCTATAATAACACTACATAATAACAATGGTTATAACACTGCAATGCTTCAATTATTGTCGAATAGTTGAAGCAGATATAGGACTTTAAAAAAAATATATAAACAATTAAAACAGAAGGCATTAGAAGTATCTGTAAGGAGACGCTTCAGAATATGGAGATAAGAGTATATTAAATTTGAAAAGTATGCAAGTTGCGAAAAAATTTTGTGTTTCTGAAAACGTCAGTTTTCCAAATTTTTGTATGCTTGTAAAAAAATATGCCAGATATATAGTTGAAATTTGTTATTATGATTAAATAACATATTAAGTGCATACTAAAACTAAAATAATATTAAAATTCCAGTAATTTGGGGATGGGACCTTTTTACAACAATTTTCCCTGTCGCTGCGACTTTTCTTTAATCGTTGAGAAGCTCAAGAGAGGGCATTTAAAAAACCTAAAAAAATGTAAGAAAATGGGGGGGGGGGGAGGGGGGGAATAAAAAAAAAAAAGGAATTCGAAATATCTGTAAAAATGGCTGCTTCAAAATACAGAGTTGAAGCACATTAAATTTGGAAAACATGTAAGTTATTAAAACTTTTAGTTCTTTCACGTTTTCTCAAAACGTTGATTTTCCAACTTTTGGTATGCTCATATAAAAGACTATGCAAGATATAGAATTGAATTTTTTTATGGCAATTATATAACATCTGAAGTACATATTAAACAAAAATATTATTCAAATCTATGCAATTTAGTTTTTAATTATTATTAAAAAATTGCAAATTTTCATACGCTCAACTAATTACCACATAAAAAAACTTTTTATTATTATTTTGAGAAAGCACATATTTAATGCAGTATATAGACATTTCGAAGAAATAATAAGCAAAAAAATCTTTTTTTTTAGTTTTAAGAAGATTCCTCTACGAACGTAACCAAATTCAACTCATTGCAGATTGTTTTTTAATCGAGTTTTAAGTAAGTGATTATTATTAAATTATTAGCCTATTATTATAAACTTTTTTCTAAAATATAATTTTAAAAAGGTTTGAACAACATATGTAAAAAAAATTTCTTCATTTTGACCAATATTCAATTTATTTCAAATGCGTTGATTTTTCTGATTTCAATGCTGTCATCGAGTATCTAGTCCCCATAATATGCAGGTCATATCATAAATATCCTCAGATGTAATAATATGGAACACATAAGATCATTCATGAAATAAAATTAAGGGACACAATAAATTTTATCCAAATTGTATCAAATCATGCTAAATATATTTTCAAAATCATTAGTACTTGTAATATGCAACAAAACCAATAAAAATGTAATTGAATGTTAAAAACAGAAAATTTAGAATTCTGTGAGGGTCATTTAGAAATCGATCAATTAAAATTTACTGTAGTAAAAACACTGAAAATAAGATAAATAATAATACATAAACCAACTTTTTCACTAGGAATGAAGCCGTTGTGCACATCAAAATAATCATTTCTGAGTTTGAGCAATTGATTGTCAAGTCACTTAAATACTATTCTATTTGTACATGTATAAAAAAGCATTGTGAACAAATGCTTTTTAATGCTGATCAAAACATTTGACTACTTCAAGCACATAATTATTTCAAGTTTGAATACTGTTGTCATTAATATCCCTCGGCGTTCAATTTATGTTTTTTGTGACATAGTACTTACTCTCATATCATGCAATCAAAGAGTACTGCTCCAACAGCTTGTCAACGATGCTCAGTTTGGATATGTTGCTAAGTGCTATGGAGTATGAAGTAATAGTATTAAAGGGCAATTAGAACATAGTGTATGCCGTTTGTCCATGATTCAGCAGTGGTAGCAATTCTAGAAGAGGCAAGCGATACCAACACTTCTGATCACACTTTTATTGCATCAAATTAATGAGGAATATTTTCCCTATAACCACCAATTGAATATTAAAAAAAAGAACAAAAAAAAACAAAAAAAAACAAACACTCAAGACACATTTGGGTATGTGAGAAAACTCTGGCAACAATATTTGATACTTTTCCGTTAGACAAGTACCAAAAACCGTTAAGTCGGCATAGTTATCGCCAAGCTGAAATGTTTACACGAAAATAATATTTTGATCTAGTGAACTTTTATTTTTATTCATTAGTTTGGGGGACTGCCAAACCAAACCTTATCACAGATTGGAAGTTATTAGTTTGAATAAGTTATCGCTGCAAATTAGCTATTTTTATCTGGTACCCGTCAAAAGGAAGAATTCAAATGATGTTGTAATCATTGATCAAGAATAGGTTAATATTGGCCTATAACTCATGATCTACAGAACCAATTTGGACAAAGTTTGCTTTAATAGATAGAATTTTTGCTGAGAATACACTTTAAATGCAAAAAAAAAAACTGCAATTACATATGAAAATGAATGTCGTATTGCTGTCTATGCTTTATGTCAATATAGATAGTCTTTTGGGAACGGAACAATGAAATGTATATAGATGAGCATTTAGAAATTCACACACATTTATCGTGTCCAATTCAAACTTTTTACGAGTTTATAATACCTTTAAGAGCGAATGTGAGCTAACGGGATTCGAAAGTGGCACTCCTAGGTCAGTAGACAGGCATGCTAACCACTAGGAAAAGTGACCACTAGTGCCTAGGTGTTATACCTGCACCACCACATGCTTCTTAAAGGCTTCGTGCAATAAGAACAACAAAAGTTTGTGTGAAAGTGTACTATATTTATGCAAATGGCAACAATACAATTATACCTTGAAGAGTGGCAACGCTTCTTAACTTCTGGAAATCTCTTATTTGAAATGTTACGTTCTATCGTTACGATTCTAGTGTTCTAAACGTACGTCAAATATTAGTTAATAAACTTCTCTGTAACCTCTTTAACTTGAGTTAAAAAGTTCGTGAATGTCCTTTTCCAGTGTTTCCATTTTGATTCTGCGCCAACACACATAGGATCAACATCAAATCTCTCTGGTTTCAAAAGTCGTTCCATCTTTTAGGAGTTTAAGTTCAAAATAAATATTAGTTAATAAAATTGAAATGATTATGACATTACTGCAAGAATGAAGCTTAAAACGAAGCTTTTATTAACTAATATTTGACGTACGTTTAGAACACTAGAATCGTAACGATAGAACGTAACATTTCAAATAAGAGATTTCCAGAAGTTAAGAAGCGTTGCCACTCTTCAAGGTATAATTGTATTGTTGCCATTTGCATAAATATACCACACTTTCACACAAACTTTTGTTGTTCTTATTGCACGAAGCCTTTAAGAAGCATGTGGTGGTGCAGGTACAGCACCTAGGCACTAGTGGTCACTTTTCCTAGTGGTTAGCATGGCATGCCTGTCTACTGACCTATAGGAGTGCCACATTCGAATCCCGTTAGCTCACATTCGCTCTTAAAGGTATTATAAACTCGTAAAAAGTTTGAATTGGACACGATAAATGTGTGGAATTTCTAGTCCAGCTCTTAAGTAATTACGTATCCGGAAAACGTTTATTTATGATTTGATTTGGTGGGGGTTTTGCTGGATTATGCTTCCGGGGAGAGGGAGCTTTTTCCAGACATTATCCAAGGAGATATGCGTACGAGGCTAGCGTCTTCTGCGAAGAGTAGAACTTTACAGGACAATTAATCATGAAAAAGATTGGCGTCTATATCATTCGGGAAGCAGGTTGTAAATAAAACAGTGATCAAGGTTAATCAAATCTTTTCGTAAGCGAAATGAATTTGCATAAGGCTCTGATCTTTTCTTTGGGTCGATGTGACCAGTCAAAAAGCCACAGAAAGGACAGTGGAATGCAGCCGAGATCTTTGCGGAGGGAGTCACGTTGGATATCGAACGCAGGGCATACGAGAATGAAATGCTCTGGAGTTTCAACATCAGCACAGAAATTACACTTGGGAGAGGGATTTTGAAACGATGAAGGGTGGCATTAACGGTGGCCGTTTTAGTTTTCAGTCTGGTCAAAAGGATGTCCATTTGGCGGTTGGGCGAGAAGGACAAGCAATTTTTCTGCAGTGGGTAGATCCATGGGTATCTGATAGAGTAAGGAGAGTGGTCCCAGTCGAGAGATCGTTCAGCAATGTGGTTACGCTTGATGATCTGGATAAGATCCTCGGGAGAAGTGAGGCGCGAAATCAGGGGTTTTGATAAAGCCTGGCGTGCTGCTGAATCAGCAAACTCATTTTCCGGGATGCCTACATGGCTCGGCACCCAGACCAGGGAGCACGAGACAACACTGGATGTCTCTCTGCGAATGTTTATTTATACATAAACGACTCTGAAAAGTATGATGATGCCATCGATATCCTGGATTCTTTGTATATTACAAAGAGAAATGAAATCTTCGCCAGACACTGCTTGGCATCTAGAGTCCAACAAACGGGAGAATCTGTAAATGAATATCTAGAAATTTTGAAACAGATGAGTATAAAGACTGCGAATTCAAATCCGTTACCGCTGAACTATACAAAAATGAGTACATTAGAGATGCTTTTATTCGATGTTTAAGAAATACGTCATGTCCGCTACTCCGCTAGGCGCGATTTCACACGATCATAACGAGTTTTAAAAGTAAACAAACAACGTTACGGCGGAAGGATACAAGAAAAGTTTCTTTTTTTGTTTTATTTTTTATATATAATATTCTAGTGACTGTTTTTGCTTGGTTTTGGCATTTTATACTGATAAATAAAAAATAAAATTACAAAAAAAAAAACATTTTTATAACTCTAAATTATGATTTTAAATTTTGGTTTTGCAAAGTTTCTTATAGGAGTGAAAAAAGGTCTGGAAAAGTAGTTCTACTTTTAAAAATTAAATTTTAAAAACTATGCTCGTTTACATAAGACAACTTTGGATTTCTGTGAAAAACACTTTTTTTGGGATCCTTCAAAATTTAAAAGTATTCCTTTTACTTTGTAAATGAACTTGAATGATATAATTGCTACGGCCTGTATTGTCTGTACTGTCTGAAAGCGAGAAGCATCAGAATTTCGAAATGTCTTAAATTGGTTAGAAGTGTCTTATTTTAAGTCACTTGTTGCGACTGAAAGCAATTTAAGACCCGTGTGATGTCTGAAATTCGAAGAAGTAAACCACCTTTGTGCCAAATAAGTCACTTAATGTGTCTGAAATGAATTTTTCAGACACTTTGTGTCTAAATTTAAGACACCAGCATTTACAGTGTAGTTAATGCCATATACATGGCATATCAAGGAATGTCATACCGACCGTCGAACAGGAACATCTGTTTCAAAAAACCAAAAAACACTGAATATTTAATGCTGTTCTCTTATTTATTTTGTACATGTTATTAGCATTCCCCCTTGACATGATTAAATGTTTCTAGCAAAAAGGCAACTCTTAGTAATAGAACACGACAAAAGAAAAAAAAAAGTGGCCCGAATGTTGTGGGGTTTTGATTTCATTTAGTAACGTGGGTGAACATATTTTCTTAACCCTTTTAGTGCCGAACGACGATATATCGTTTTTCGCTGCACTTACGAAAAGTGCCAACGACGATATATCGTTGGCGCCTATTACGCATCACAAGAGTTCTGTATTTCAAAATAACTTTATAAAACGTTATAAATGGTTCAAATTCTTTCCATTACAATTAAAAAAATTATTTATTAGAACTTTTTGTTATGTTTTCTGCTGGTTGGTGCCGAAGCACTGTATACGCTAGAGCGATAAGGTCGAATCTCGACACGAGATAGTTTCTTGGAACCTTTCTCCTACAATACGCTGCATTTTGAATTTCTTAAATATTATTTTTAGTTTGGTTTTTATGAGCATTATTACAATCCCTAGTAAATTTGTTAAATTCCTTCGGTTATCTTCGCACAGGCATCCGTTTTCGAGCGGCACTGTAAGGGTTAAAGCAAATATTCTTTTGAAACAGAATTGCATTTTATTGCTGTCGTAATAATGTCTTTGTTTGAACTATAAGATGAGAAAACTTCAGTACAGTGATGTTTTATTTAATCATTTTTTACGAAATTGTGTTTAATTTGATCTTTTCAGACCAATACGTTAGTGTTTGAAATGATTTCTTGTTTATGAAATTGCAAATAAAATTAACTAAAGAAATCCCGAATGTTTTGTACATCTATAATTTTTTTCTCAAATGTTACGTAAATTGTAATCCAGTTCAGCTTACAAACAATTAGAGTAAAACTTGGAAAAAAAAATTAAGTACGAAAAAATAACTGTCCTAACTGTTGCTTTAAGTTTAAAAGTAGGTTAATACTGGTCCAAATTAAGACAGGTTAAATTAATTAAAAACCAATTAAACATAAGATGTCTAGCGTTGAAGAATTAAAATTAACTCGGCCGTCAAAATAGGAATTCACATTCCGTGTCTACATAATAGCAGTTTGGAGAGTTAACACTGGGAAATATGCCAGCAGCGTTTTCGAATCGTTAAATGATTGCTACAATAAGAGTTTGGAGTAGATTTAAATATAATTATTCAATTACAGAACGGATTGAAGCTAACACGTGCATTTTGAATCTACATGGGAATAAGGAAATGACGTGAATCTTTTATTAACGTAACTTGTGACAATCCCTTTGAAATATTTTATAGATGTCCGAAGGTTGCTACGATTCATTGGTATTTCTAGATGGCTCTCTAGGTTGGTTTGTTGTTTTCAGATTATCTGGCGCCGTCAGCAAACGAGGGCTATAATGTACCGAAACATTTGACAAGCCAACTTACATTTATAAACACCCATGCATACACGGGACTTGAACCCGCAACCTCGCGGTCTAGATGTAATGTCCATGAATTCTTTAGTTATAATCAATAAAATTCTGAAAATTTAAGGAGATTAATTCCAGCATTGATATATACCAAAAAACTATTCTTTTTCTAGATGTATTTTTAGAAAATTGCAGGGAAACCAAAATTCAAGAAACATGGATTTATATGTTAAATTAATAGTTCTTGCAAATTGTTTTTGTTAGTCCAATTGTTACGATTAAATATGACTCGGGCGAAACATTTTTGTGATATTTTTTGTTTTTGAGGTAACAAAAGCTTAGAAACACAAGCAAATAAGCAAGAAAAAGTTAAATATATTTTTGATTAAATCATCAAACAAAATTCTTAATGGAATAATGAATTAAAGATAATTTAATTTACACTTTTAATAATTGAAATTTTTAAAATTGGTGTAAATAATTCCAAGGGACGAATTTGTGTAAAAATTTTAAAGAAACTTCCGAAAAAAATTTAATTTCCATTTTTATCCTAATAATGTACGCTCAACGAACTATATTTATGCACTATAACGGCTTATCAGGTGGGGACCTATATAATATTGTGGATTCTGAATACGAACGAAGATACTAGGCTGACCCATTGGACCTCGTAATTTTCAACTTCGTCTGTTGACGAGGCCACTAACATCTGAGCTAGCATAGCTCTTGGTTTTTCCTCCCCTTCTTGAATCTGAGATGGCACAGTGCCATGTGGAGCTTGACCTTGAGACCTTCATGCGACTCGCTACCTTGCCCTACATAACTTAACATTCGTCTATTATCTAATACTAACACTGAGATATAATGAATACTAGCTGCGTGGCACAGCGTTGAGAAGACCGGCCATTGGTGTGTAGGTCTCAGCTATGGGCGCTTCAAGAACAGGCACGCTTTGCTAGTTTGAAAAGTTCATTGTTAGGCAAACTAATGAAAATTTTAACATTCTGTTTCAGGGTTTCTGCCAATCTTAAATGTCCCAAATCCCTGACTTTTCATGACCTTCCATGACTGAAGCAAATGATTTTCCATGACTCAAGAAATCACATTAAAAACATTGAACCTGGCTCAAGAATTTTATTATTTTACTAACGCAATGCAGTAAATTTTACTAACGCAACATAGTAAATAAATTATTGTATATGATTGTAAAATGATTACTATAAGTTTTATATTGAGTAAAAAATCCTCATTTCATGTAAGTAAACTAAGCATAGAAAAATAATACAGTAAAGGTGTATAAAACAGAGCGAGGTGTGTAACAGAGCTATTAAGGGTAAATAAAACCGAAAAAAAATCTGATGGAATCAATTTGAAATATTAAGGAATTTAGTCTTCTAATATATTCTGTTAACAGAAAACACAAGGCAAGAAGAAAAATAATCATGTTTGTAAAGGATGCAGTTAGATTGAAGTTGAAGAATTTCTGTTTATGGATGCGAGCTGCCGCGCTGCTAAGTTATAGAATAACTAAAAATCTAACAGAAATAATACGTAAATAATTAGGATTCTCATACATACTGTTGACAAAAAATAAGTTTAAAAATAATCATGCTAGTAAAGGATTCAGTCAGATTGAAGTTATATGAACGGCAAGCGTAAGCGACTGTCGGCAGAACAATGGAGCGGCACCGCTTGCCTTTAATGTGAACATTGATTACAACTGAAGTATGGGTCCGGCCGGCAATGATGAACATGAGCGACTGGGTGAAACATTTTGCCGCTTCATTTTACCGCTACCTCCAAACATTAATTTTCGTTCACCGTCCAGATGGCAGAGAAGAGCATAGATCTCCGTGGCTTTGATTTCAGAAGTTTAATACATTCCATGTTTATGGAATGACAAATATAATGATTTAAAAAATATTGTTTTGATTTTACATTAATTCAAAAATGTTTTATTTGGACGTATAATTTGAGAATTTTGGTATTAGATATATCATCTTGCAGATGATAATCACTTAAAATGAAGCGCGTTAGCTAGTTCAAATTTTACGCAATTCCTTTATTTTTCCAGAATAGTGAAATTCCCTGTTCTGTCGCCACCCTAGATATCTACAAGAGACTTTTCCAATAAATGCAGAGGAATAGGTACTCACCATATAATCAGTAACGAAGATACGTCGAAACCAGAAGAAACGGCGAAAAATAATTTTCCATTCTTTGATATTTCAGGTGTTAAAAAAGCTAATCAATCTTTAATAATAAATAAATATTTGAAGAAGGAATAAGAAAATATAAGTAAATTAAATAATCAAAAATCAAATGTTTTGATATCAACAATGTAAACCAGTAGCATACAGAGTCAAACCAAAAGTAAAGATTACGAAATTAATTTTTTTCAGTCTTACATTATGAATTTTTTTTCATCGAGACCTACTTGTGTGATGTCACAAGTTTGGAGTTCAGAAATTCTTTTCATTGGCCGGAGTTTTTAACTGCAACCGTTATTTCTATCAATAAAGTAAATAAAAACTCAAATGAATCATTGAAGTAACAACGAATCGCGATCATGGCGTTTATGACGTCATAGTCGCATGATTTTCCGTAAGATTTTTTGGAATCCATGCAATTCACTGTTTTTCCATGACTTTTAGGCTTTTTTTGTTCAAAATCCATGACTTTCCATGACAAAATTTACCCTATGTCTAAATTCATGACTTTCCATGATTTTCCCTGACTTTCCATATGCGCGGAACCCTGTGTTTGTTTAAAGTTCAATCAAAAGGCCCCAAACTACTGATGTTGAAAATTTCAGAGCTCTACTCCTATTTGAAGTAGCTTTCTATATCCGTCCACTTAAGTGAGCATAGTTTTGAATTTTTTGCACTGTAAATTTTTGTTAGGTCAATTATTTTTATGTTATTTGATCCTCACACACACACACACACACACACACACCTCTAGAGGATAGAGGGACATGCAGATTCCGTTTTATTATTCTAGACTAATGTTTATTAGTCTAGAATAATAAAAAGGAGTCTACTAGATTTCCAGTTTAGCGGATTACAGATTTTCCCATATAGTACCATAAAATTGGGTGGATAGGAACAGCGGGGTGAATCGGAACGGAACTTCATGAAATTACAAAGAAATTATTATTTTACACAAATAAAGCAGTTTTATTAATTATATATATATATATTTTTTGGCTAACATGTTTGGAATCTTGGAACATACGTTTTGTGGGATTTTCAACTGTCCTTTTTTTAAAAAAAAATTAAAATTCTGAAACAGAATAAAATTGCATAAAATCCAATGAGTTTTAACCTCTCTAAAACTTATCCCGTAATTAGTAACATGTACCTGTTATATACTTAACTAAAATATTTTTAGATAAGTATAAACATCCACAACAGTATGCCATACTTAATTTAACTTGGTTTTAAAAACATTTTATTTTACGAATTTTTATATTTTGCCTCGTCTCGATATGAGATTTGCGGATTGAATCGGAATACTTGAAAAGTGATATCAAAAAGCTGTATTTGCCAAGATCGCGTTCCACTCAAGATTCAACGAATGAAGAAGAGTCTAATTACTCCCTTCAAGACAGAAATCAAGATTGCAGGCTTGACCAAGATTCCGCATATGGCAGAAAACTCGATTGTTCTAATGGTTTTTTGTCTAAATGAATTTGTTATTTTTAAGTTATAAGGAAAAATGTATGAATAATCTATGTGAGCAAAGTTTTGCACCCGGAAGATTATTGCTATATAAGTGCGTGTTTTACAAAAAGCGCCCATGAATGAAGAGATTTTCTTAAACAAATGAGGATGCCTTTTTCCTTTCTCAAGATATTTTAACGAATTTTCAGTCATACGGCACGCAAACATAAAGTAGATTAAGAAATATTATCAATTTTAAATACTATTTGGATGAGTTAGGAGAAGAGTTGATACACTTTCAAACATATGATTTGTTTTGACAATAACTGACAAAAACAAATTTTACCCGTCATATTAAAATATTTTTTTTATGATAATTTTGTGTTCCTATTCACCACAATGCATTATTACTTGTTTTTTGTCACCCTGTAAACGTTTAAATAAGATCAGACATAAATTGTAGCGAGTGTTCCGATTCACCCTTTTCTGCGGGGTGAATCGAAACACAAAGAAAACATTCAAAATAAATTAAAGTCTTAGTTTTTTCAACATTTTTTGGGTTGATACCCGATGAAGAAGGTAAGACCCAAATTTCAATGCCAAAAATATGTTCGTTAACGATCTTTTTACACCCGCTTTTTACTTTGAAAGTTGAAAAGTGTTCCGATTCACCCAGTTTTACGGTACAAACTCATTCTCATTCACCGAAACGTTATACATAAGTTTTGCACATTTTAATTAAATATTATAATGCTTCTTTTAAGATACCCTAATTTGTTTGAAATAAATAGAGAAAATATAAAAATATACTTGTTTTAATTCGTAGTTTATGTGTCGCATGACTAGTTACAGAATTACACTGATTTAAGTTTCCTTATCTAAGATTAGCCTAAGATGAGCTACGAAAATGACTGATATTCCTGAAAATTCATTGAAATAAAATGTGAAAGACTGTGCCAAGTGTGGCTCTAAGGTATATGACAAGGGGCCATAGGGTAACAACGAAGATCAAGGGTGTATTGGGAGAAGGTGGGTTCATCTGATCCACCGTAAGCAGTGCAGGATTAACGTAAAAGCTAGACAAGCTGTAGCTTAGGGGCCCCAAGCAAGTCGGGGGGCCCCCAAAAAATTGTCCGAGTGAGCAATGAACGATGTAAGTGGTGATGTAACGGTCGTCAAGTGAGGCTAAACAATCCGTTGCTATGCAAAGTTCTATGCATTTTTAGATACACCTTCATCGAGTAAATTTAGAACCGTGATTTAAACTAATACAGCAATATTTGATCTTTTAAAACCTTCTAATCGTATAAATTAGAACTCATATTATGTAATGGTTACTTTTGGAACATTATTTTTTAATGTAATTATTTGTTTCTGTGTATTTTAAAACGAGCTTTTGCTATCCTGTGCTTAGAAATAAAGTAAGAGACTCAATCTTGGATGATTTAAGAACTGCAGGGTACTTTAGTTTATCTGTAGATTCCACTGCAGACCAGTCCTATATTGACCAGTTCACTGTTATTGTGAAGTATGTTTCACCAGATGATGGGCTCCCTATTGAACGTTTTCTAACTTTCCTAGAGATGGGCAGCCACACAGGGGAAAGTATGGCTAAGATGGTGCACAACTACTTTTCAAATGAGTGCAAAATAGATTTTAGTAAGTGTCGAGGTCAGTCATACAGGGGTCAAAGTGACAAAATAAGAATATATAGGATTGTTTGTTTTTTTTTTAAAATATAGGACAATATAAAACATCAAATAACTGCACACAATTGCCACTGAACTTAAAAATTAACTCGTTACATATTTATATACTCGTTATATTTAATTTAAGAGAATAGAAAACACACCTTAAAAAAGAAATCGCCTGATCCTGAATATGTCATCCGTTATTGCCTCAATATTCCATCCCTAAATCAAGTTTTATTAATTACATTATATGCAATCTTGAGTCTTTTGCTTCCAGCATCTATAACTGCTTGAACTGTTCCAATTTCTTTAAGTATTTTCTTTTTATCCCTGTTTACAGTCTTTTGTTGGTTCAGATTTACTGTTCAGTGTCGGTTGGATTGGCGGCGAAAAGCGGGAAATTTAGCACCGAATGTGGTGAACCGGGGACTAGGTTTTCCGGAAACCCAAGAGACCGTTTGGATTTGACAACACAACGTATTGACGTCATTTTCAATTTTGTCGACTTTTATGAAAAAATCGTGGCTAATATTCCGAACCCGGTACGGATTCTGGGCCAAGGTGATTTTCGCCAAAAAATGGCAGCCCAGTCATTTTTTATGAGCAAGAGAACTGCGTATGGTTGCCATAATTTGGCGCGGTTTGATGTAAACTATTCGTTGCGCAGAATCCGTATCGGATTCGGAATAAAAAAATCGCCATCCGATATCATACAGTAAATCTTAACCCTTTTGTTTCCTTCATCAATTATTGACTGACCACTAGAAATGCTCTTTAGTAGTCCTGCAAGTTAATTACAAGTTGTTTTCATCCGTTTTTTTTCCGAGGCAGAGTTTTATTGCTGCTTCTCTCTCTGTATTATGACCAATTAATTTATTACGTTGGTGGAGAAAACAGATCAGAAATTCAAGACCGCATGCTATGGAAAAGTTCACATGTTTACATTTTACAACTCCCGCCGGTCCAGTAGAGTTGAGTTGTAGGTTATGCAAAACGTGACGTCACAAGAGATAAAACGCCACCGTTCAGGTCTTTTTCACCTACGATCGCACCAAAGAATCCGAAATGTAAAAAATGGCAACGAACGGCGCCGTTATTACGAATTCGAAGAAAATATAGATCGAATCAATATAAAAATATAGGATATATAGGACAATTGTAAAATATAGGACAATATAGGACGTTTTTGCCGATTTTAAAAAAAATATAGGATTTATACGACATATAGGACGTCTGCGACCCCTGGTCATATGATAATTCTGCCAATATGTCTGGCAAATACAAGGGTATGTAAGAAATAATATTGAAGATTAATATTCCATGTGCTTATCATTCCCTGAATCTTGTTGGTAGAGCAGCAGTTGGCTGTTGTTTAGATGCAGCAAACTTTTTTGGAATTGTTCAAGAAATATATGATTTCTTTTCATCCTCTACATATAGATGGGCAGTACTCTTGTCATTCTTCAAAGATGATTCAAAAGTCTTTGTCAAAGACTAGTTGGGAAGCACTTTCAATGGCCAAAAGTACGATACTTGATAGTTATGGAATAATTTCTGCATTGCAGCAGCTGCATATTAATACTACAGAGAAAGGCGAAACAAGAAATCAAGCCGTAAACATTTTGAATAAAATGGAGGAATTTTAATTTATGGTAATGTTATATTTGTGGAGTTACTTGCTGTATGAATTTCGCAAGACTAGTCAATCACTGAAAGACCTCCAAATTATTCTAGATGTAGTTAGGAAGTTGTATGCTTCACTTTCGGATTTTGTTAAAGGTTCCAAGGATATGTTCGATCATTTTGAAGAAAAGCAAAGAAAAAATTGCCTGATGTTGATTACAAGAAAGGTAAAAGCAGATATAGAAGATGGCATATCAATGATGATGAAGATGATGCTTTAGAGAACCCAAGAGACAAGTTCAGATTCAAAACATTTATACTAGTTGGTTGTATTCAGATTATCTGGCGCCGTCAGCAACACGAGGGCTATAATGCGCCGAAACATTTCGTCATTAGACAAGCCAACATACATTTACAAACACCCATGCCAACACGGGACTCGAACCCGCAACCTCGCGGTCTAGAAGCCAGCACGCTAACCACTATACACATTTATACTAGTGATGGATGAATTAGAGTCAAGTCTCGCGCAGAGGGCCTCAGTGTACAATGATGCTGCAAAAAAGTTTTCATCCTTAAAATTAGAAGCTACAGAAGAAGAGATTCGTGAAGAAGTTAGTGCGTTATGCCAAATATATCCTGAAGATGTGGACATGAATCTTGTAGGAGAAGTCAAGCATTTTCGTTAATATGTCAGACATAGCCAAGCCTATGGTTCAGCGAAACATGATAGTCTGACACATCAGGATCAGTGTACGGTAATATTTAACGATCGTGTCCAATCAGAATTCCCTAATAGACTGAGAGGCGACTGCACTTTTTGGACCCCATCGAACATCATTCTGAATTTTTCATAGAAATTGGAGAAAAGAGAGTAGATTACGAATCCACTGGTCTGCCGAGGCAAAAATGGCCGAAACTGGTCAATAATCCACTTTCAATAAGTTGAACTAAATCCAATTGCCAAATGCGCCATAACTTGCCAAATGATGAGCATTTTTTTATTTGGTAACCCTCACTCTAATTTTCAATTAAGAAGGTTGCAGACAATTCAGATGTGTGGCTATGGCTTATTTGCATCTTTCACAATGAGCCAAATTGGCAATAAACATTACGTCACTGATGACGTAACTGATGTCGCCAATTTGGCTTACTTTTAAAAGATACAAGTTTTCTGAGCCAAAGATCAGAAATAGTTTGCGCTTTTTCTCATTGAAATTCAAAATGCAGTGGATTGCCAGGCGAAAAAGTTTGTTCTCTTTGGCAAGTTATGACATTTTTGACAATCGGATTTTAGTTCAACTTATTCCAAGTCGATTTTTGGTCAGTTTAGGTCATTTTTGCCACGGCAGACCAGTGGATTCGTAATCTACTCACTTTTCTCCAATTTCTATAATAAATTCATAATGATGTTTGATGGGATCCAAAAATTGCAGTCTCCTCTCGGACTATAATGTAGAAGCAATTTTGAGATTGTTTCTTAGTATGATGGTTGAAAATTACTCAGCAGAAAGATATTTTTTCTCAACTGAAGAGGATAAAAAATGAATTTAGGACAACAATGACTCGAGATAAATTATGTTCCCTCAGTCTCATGTGCATAGAAAGTGACAAACTACGCAGTTTATCATTTGATGATGACATCGGGGATTTTGCTGCGGCAAAGGCAAGAAAGAAAAATTTTTAGTTTAAAATAATTTCGTAATCCTTATAACATGTTTAAAGAGATTAGATAAAAAGCCTTTGTATATTGTGCCTTTTAAAAGAACTTTTGTTTCGTTTTACCAGTTTGCATTTTTAAGTTTGTTATGAATAGAAATGATTTTAAGTTAAAGCTTTATTATTTCACTATCTTCTGAATTGTATTTCAGTTTAACTCTCTAGGTATCCGAAAATCATATTTGACACAGACATATAATATCTGGACTTATAAAGTGACCCTTATCTCAAATAGCTTAGGGCCTTATCAAGTCTAAATCCGGCTCTGACCGTAAGGTTCAATTGTTAATTGCCATTCACTTAGTTTCAAAGTTTTTAATATAAATCTTTTAAATACATTGCTAGTTTTTTTATATTCGTTAACATAGCACCGATTCTATAAACAACGTGTGCTTGGTGTTTGCATCGAATTTTAAAAATTAGAAAACATTTCTATCCGCAAAATGTGCGGCAAACTATGTTTCAAAATTGGTTGTTTTTCAGATTATCTGGCGCCGTCAGCAACACGAAGGCTGTAATGCGTCGAACCATTCGTCATTTGACAAGCCAACATACATTTACAAACATCCATGCCTTACACGGGACTCGAACCCGCAACCTCGCGGTCTAGAGGCTAGCACGCTAACCACTATACCATTTGGTCGGCTAAGTTTCAAAATTTATTTATTAAAAAGGAACATGATTTTATGCACTCAATTCCAAAAATCATTTATTAATTCTGATAAAACAATTTTATTATTTATTCAAAAAAGTTTGGCAGCAGGTAAGAGTTTCTTCAATGGTCGGTTAAATGCTATTTTAACGCGATTGGATGACGGCAAGTTGGTTGGTTGTTTTCAGATTATCTGGCGCCGTCAGCAACACGAGGGCTATAATGCGCTGAAACATTCGTCATTAGACAAGCCAACATACATTTACAAACACCCATGCCAATACGGGACTCGAACCCGCAACCTCGCGTACCTAGTAAGCTAACCACTATACCGTTTGGTCGGCAGCGGCAAGTTGGTTTATTAGTATTCCGTAAAAGTGACCTTTTAGTGACAGTTACACCCTCAAAATTATATAGAATGTATCTGCCAAGTTTCAACCCGATTGGATGACGGCAAGGGGATTAATTTGGCCTCCGCCGTTTCTGCCGCCATCGACACAAAATCGAAGTTAATATAAAGGATTTTAAAATATCAAACTCTTTAAAATTCACACGTAATGTGATTTGAGCCTATGACTGTAATGATTGGTTGTATTGGAGATTCTCAAGTGCAAGAACTAAACGAGAACTATACAGCGAGAGATCAAAGTTAAATCAAGATCTGAGTAAGAAGATATGGTTACAGGGAGGTCTGGTATGTTAAGAGTGAAACTATCGCACATTCGCTAATAAAAGAAAACACGGGAAACTTCCTCTAGGAAGATGACACAAAACTATCAGTCGTAATAACCGGCGTGTCTACTTGAAAAAAAAGAAAAAAGAAAAAAAAGACAATGCAATAAGTTTAGTTCATAAGATATCGGGAGGAGAAGGAGGGAGAGATGCCTGTTTCTAAGATTAAATAAATCCTGCAATGCTTATTTGACAATCCAAACTTTAAAATTTGGCTAAATTATTTTTAATCTAATGTATGTAACAAAATTTTTTAAAGACATTTTGTTTTACGAGACTCGATGCCGCTGTGAGAGAATACTAGAATGGTTGGTTGTTTCCAGATTATGTAGCGCCGTCAGCAACACGAGGGCTATTATGCCCGAAACATTCGTCATTTCACAAGCCAACATACATTTACAAACACCCATGCCTTACACGGGACTCGAACACGCAACCTCGCGGTCTAGAAGCCAACACGCTAACCACTACACCGTTTGGTAGGCAAATACTAAAATAGTGAGTGGATAGTAGAATAATATTGGTCGGCTCAACGACGGCATCTACATCTTAATGTGTATTCCGAACCATAACGAAACATCTCCACCAAACCCAGGATAGGAACCCGGCGTTTTTGGCATGCTAGGTCCAGAATAATATTAAGAATTTGAAATTGGTGAAATAAACACGAAATCAGTGCTGTAAAATTAGATGATGTGTACGGTATAATTATGACCAATGTTTTAATTATCATATAATTATCTAAAAATTTATTTCCCCTAAATGTATGTTATAATATTGAGGATGGATATTATTTAATGTTTATAACGCAACCGGTGCTTATATTGGATAGTTTAAAAATGAACGATCCGAATAGGAAACTGCATTCTGTATTGATTTCATGAATAGAAACACGAACTGGTTTCAAACTGAAGTTTTTTTTTTTTTTTTTTGTAAACTTAATGTACAAAAGTGAAATAAAAACTATTTTGGCTAAAAAAGCGTCAGTGAACTATATTTTTTATTGTATTTCAAATTACGCAATAAAAAAAACCGGCTTATGATCAGACACGAAAAATTGAATATCGAATGAAAATCCACAAATCGCACTGATATTTCACAATTTTGTTAGGTGTGCGACTTTTATTGGTCTCCTCATATATAGAACGAAGATTTATTTAACAAACAAAAATATTTGCTCAACAATATTAATTTTGCAATTTGGTGCTATAAATGCACGGATCGACATCGCGCAATAACCGCGTTGAAATAAAAGCATTGCAAAACTGTAACAAAAAGGGAAGAAACAACATTACCGATTCAAAAGAAGATGAAGTTTTCTCTGCGTTTCCACTGCCTTTTAAAACCACGTTTCTTCGCGAGATATAATCCTCAATTGAATAACACCTTTCTGTAAAGGGGATAAAAATCGAGTAGAAAAACAAATCGATCTCAGACGTTCATTCAGAATTCCTGCGTCAAAGTACGTCATCAAGAAACCTTCCAGAATTATATTCACTTCAACCTTTTACTGGCGCCATCTGATGAACAATTTAATAACTAGGACTGAACAGACGAATTAGATTAATAATATTAAATTCATCAACCATCTACGGATTTTGAGAATCAAATGCTAATTTTGTGGTAAGTGTAAACATAGCGTTGTTTCGATCTTTATTTGCTCTGAGGAAATGTGATTTAAGTTGATCTTAAGTAAATAAAAAATCAATCCCGTTAAAACTAGAGCTGTTATGGAACATCGCCCAACATTCAGTTACACTACAATACTGGCCATTGCATTCAAATTTGGTAAGAAATGGTGTTATTTACCTTTTCCATATTTTCATTCATTTAAACAATAATGGCTATACTTTCGGCAATAATTTTTAGATGGGCAAAAAAACAATTTTTTTTATGAAAAACTTTATTTTTTCAATGGCAGCTATACCTGCGTACGCACAATTCTGACGAAAACTTTAGAGACAGAACTCCCATTGTCCATTAACCCGTACACCAAATTTGAACATCATAGGTCAATTCCTTCGGAAGTTATGCTGACTACGTACACACAGGCAGATATTTTCTCTAGATCTATTTGATGTTAGGATCTTCCAAAACGGGGAAGGGGGGGGGGGGGGAATCGCAATTATTTTTGGAGTGAAAACAATACTTCTTTACCCTATGTTAACATATGAGTAATTAAAAGTAAATGCATATGAAATTGTCATTGTTAATTTACTTTCCTACATTTGAGACATTTATAGATATTTTTGAAGTGATAACATAAAATGTAACTCAATAAGATAATATCGAACTTAAATACCGGATCGTCTTTTCAACAAGAATTCAAGCAATATTATGCAATGAATAATTAATTCGCAAGTAGTTAACAGCTTGTTTAAATTCGGATTTCTATGCAGGACCAAGAACTTCCTTGCTTTATCATTGTCATGTCTGAAATATTACTTTGGGAGATATAGGAGATGTAATATAAAAATGAACGTTGGGAACAAAGTTAAAGACAACATTTCCTAGTACAATAAGTAGCATGCTACTGATTACTGTACTTAAGCTGCTTACGGCTCTGATTCATTAACAATACTTTTTCTTTATCTAGACTAAATTTTCAAACATAACATGCACATTATCCTCATTGGTTTTAGATAGCTAAGGCGTCAGAACAATCCAGATGCTGGTAAGATTATTTGCTGGGTAGTGCAGATCGCGTACAGAAAGATAAAAAAAAAAAAAAAATCAAATCAAAAACAATAGAATTTCCTACCAGAATCTTAATTAATAGTTTGGCATTAATTTTCTTTTCAAATAAATATTTTAAAACCCATATAAATCCCCCCCCCCCCCTGTGAATTTACCTCTTGTATCTGCTTTATTTTTAATTTTTAAGCCAGAGTGATGCAAGGACACCACTTTGATCCTCCCTTCGCTAATATTTATGTTGGCGCCTCTTCTATCCGACCAAATCTAAAAACATGAGGTATATTGCTATTTAAATGTGTGTACTAACATATGTGCTTATAGCCAAATCTATGTAATGTTCATTATAATTGTTTACATCTCATTGTGGTAAAACAATAACATGTTATTGCTTATTCTTAGTCCTTAGGTTTGAAAAATCAATATCAAAATAAAATAGATATTATAAATTTGAAATTTTGAGCAAATGGGAAAAACTGTTGGCATTACAACAGTTTCATTCTGTAATGTAATATAAAATAAAACCCGTAATTTGAGTTGATTTTTGTTTAACCTCTAGAAATGGTGATTGAGGATAGAGTACACATTCAACTTGTTTAAGTTGAATGTGCCAAAGTACTTGTCTTGTGGATTGTTTAGTATAAATTGAAAATAGCTTGTTTTATAAAGCTTGTAATAATTTTACTATAAAAAAATTCTTAATTATTGGTTGTTTTAGATTTTAACATCTTGTTAAAAAGAAAATTCTAATTTTACCTGTTTACTAAATATATTTTGTATTCCAGATTTTTATGGCTTGTGTAATATAGACATGTAGTTTGTACATGAAGCAGGTTGGTCAACAATAAAGAATCAAAGTTTTTTTATTCTTATAATAACTCAATGAACAGGCAGAAATTATTCTTAAACATACATAATGTATCTTTTAAAGTTCATAACTTTTCCACTTTTGTATACTAAACAATATTTTTTTTAATAAATTACAGTTCAATTATTTACTAATAGGTGATAGCTCAGATTACTTGTCCAAAATCATGAGGCGGAAATGTAGAAACTGTTGTTTAAAGGTTGCTGTACAGTATGGCCTTCGGGTAATACTTGAACACACGTAGAGAACACACGTGATTGAGAATAGTGGGCAGATTATTTTTTGAACTTGTAAAAAGTACTTCTACAAAAAAAAAAAAAAAAAAAAAGTAATCAAGAACTATTTGTATGAGTAGTACAAAATTACTGAAACACTTTCCAGCGAAAAAGATTTTAACGTTTCCATGATGTTGCATTGAACCAAAAGACATAATGTATTGAGAGCATGAGATAAAATGATACGTAATCAAAAACAAATATCATTTAGCACTTACATAGAATGAACTGAAACACACCAAATATCAATAATATCAAAACACAATTCACAGTAACATAATTTAGAAAAAAAAAAAAAAAAAAAAGTGTTTTTATCACTATTAATACAAACTCAAGTTTTCGTACCACGAAATTTTATATTACTACCACTTAGGCTTGAGAATATACAAGGTCCGGCTATTAATTTCCAGGACTGACGTAACTGTCGGAGAACGAAAAGCCGGAAGATGGCGCTAATGATTGTATATTGAAGAGTGGTTTCTTGCGCATGTTCAGTGCAGTCGAAGCCATTCTGAAGTAAGTGGTTCTAGTGGAAAGTCGCATTAAAACGAAGCTCTTAAATTCCTGTTGCGAAGTGAAAATGAAGCAAAGAATTAACATTACATTTTGCTTCAAATTGGGCAAGACAGCTGCGGAAACCTACGAAATGTTAAAACAAGTTTACGGCGAGGAAGCATTATCCCGCTCAAGAACTTTTGAATGGTATAAACGCTTTCGGGACGGGCGCGAAAGCGTCGAAGATGATTCACACACAGGTCGGCTGCAGTCCGTACGCACGCCGGAAGCAATTGAAAAAGTTCGCGATATGGTGAAATGTGATCGTCGATTGACTCGCCAATGAATTTAACATGGACAAAGAGACGGTTCGGCGAATTTTGACGCAAGACCTAGGCAAACGCAAGATTTGTTCTAGATTCGTTCCTCACCATTTAAGGGACGAACAAAAGCAATTGAGACTAGACGCATGTGGCGAACTTATCGACAACGCTGATACTGACCCTGCGTACCTGGATAGGATACCCAATTTGAAGCAAAATTTAATGTTAATTCTTTGCTCCATTTTCACTTCGACAACAAGAATTTAAGAGCTACGTTTTAATGCGCCTTTCCACGAGAACCACTTACTTCAGAATGGTGCCGATTACACTGCACATGCGCAAGAAAACGCTCTTCAATATGCAATCATTAGCGCCATCTTCCGGCTTTTCGTTTTCTTACAGTTACGTCAGTCCTGGAAATTAATAGCCGGAACTTGTGTTTTTAAACTGGATTATATTTCAAAAGTTTTATAGTATACTTTTAGCTCCAATTTCGTTAACGTAATTATCTTTTTATATTTCTTGCGATCTCATCCACTTTCTAAGTTTTTTTTTTCTCACTTACCGTTGAAATTGGATCTTCAATTTAGAAAATTGGAAATTGGTAAGATTTTAATTTTGAACTAATAAATATATATGCAGCATTGCTGTAGAGCACGAGCCACCACTGCATAAACAATAAACTACTGCAGATAATTTTGACTCACCTTTTAGACTACTAGGAAGACTAAGGCGAATACTTTAATTTTTTATTTCAAAATATTCCAATTATTTAGCTACAATTCCATTCATTAAATATATAACCATAATGCTTATTCAGACTTTCTTGGTTCTGACCAGAGTTGTTTTTGACGACGAAGACATCACCGCGTCATAGACGTATTTTATTTTACTCTTATCGTAGTCAGCCCTGATCACCGTTCTATAGCTCGTATTTCTATTGTACTCGACCAGGGGCGGATTAAGAGGTCAATCAGGGGGGGGGGGGGATTATGACCGTGAGTGTTTATAGTGGCGGTGATAGTTTGTCAACTTAAGGGACAGGGGGGAGGGGTATCATCAATTAGTATGATACTACCAGGGTTCGTATGATACTACCAGGGTTCAATGAAAGATAAAAATTAGAGGGTTTGACTATCCTCTTTTGCGCCCCATATAACAAATTACCCTGAAAATGTAATAAAAATTAAATTATAAATATTTAGTATTTTTTTATTAGATGAAAATATTTAAGAACGCAGAAAAATATGTCATGTAGATCAGGTGAAGTGTAAAAAGTTCAACAACCCTGAAAATTCAACTTTGTTATACAAGTTCATTTACCAATGTATTCAACATCATAAATCATTTAATGCAGAAACAGACGGCAGATCTTTTAACAACTTTAGACAACACTGCAGGTACGTAAAACTCTATATTTATAAGGTTTTAATAATTTCCAAAGTTAAATAATGCTTTTCAACTCAGTTTGACATTACATTAGTAAATTAAAATACAAGTTACATAAACTTGAGACTATACACTATAACTGTACACTATAATATTTATCATTGTATTCAAATTTGATATGGTATGATTTACTGTTTCCATATTTTTCTTCATTTAAATGAAAATGAAGAATTTGGCGTTATTTTTGGCAATAATTTTTACATGGGATAATAAAAAAAAAATAATAATAATAAATTAAAAAAAAAAAAAAAACGAACAAGAAAAAACGCCGAAACGGCGAAATTGGAATAGACATTACACTGTTCTTTCTTGTGCGAAAATCAGAAAAATATCAATCGTTGATGGACGATGCTCAAGGGCAGAAAGCTCTGTGTTAAAGACACTCATTTTTCAAATTTTTACTCTTTTATCAGATTTCTACGGGAATTTCGGATGTGGCGATGATTAAAATTCCTTAAGAGGCATTAGATTCATGATTTCACTCTTATGTGAATGCGCAACCTTAATCGTAGGTCCCATGGCTGCCACTAACCCGTACACCAAATTTGAATATCGTACGTCAATTCGTTTAGGAGTTATGCTTACCACATAGACATTTTAACCAGACTACTTTTTTGGAATCAGGATGTTTCGAAACCTAAGGATATGAGAAGGGGGGGGGGGGGGGAAGAGAGAATCGATTTTTCTTTACTGACTCCTGTACACTTTCATTGCCCTATGTAAACATATGATTAATTGAAAGTAAAAGAGTGTTTGACTATGATTCTCAATATTTTGAAAAGAAGTACATAACAACATGGAACTCACTTTAAACTGTTAAGGATGAATGACTTTTTCATAATTTAAGAAAGTAATTTTGTTGGACATTGTCAAATGGTTTTTATGATTTTGCATATGAAAGGGTGCAGATACAATGTAAATTCCAGTAAAATCAGTTTATAAGAATGAAATACCTCGGATCATTCGGACAAAAATGAAATATTTAAACATTTTTCGGAAAAAAACGAATATCTAAACAAATATTGTTAGTGAATTATCACATTTTGTAAAAAAAAAAAAAAAAAAAAGAAAGAAAGAAAAAAAAAAAAAAAGGAGCTGGTTTTTCAAACAATCAACTTAACATTATCTGAAAATTAGTTTGTTTAACTCTCTGCCTTATATTCAAAAAAATTTCAAACTAAATTAGTTACAGCAGGTGATATTGTAATAATAATTATAATACAAGACCAATTCAGAATCAAGAATAATACAGAATGCAACTACAAGATAATGCACCGGGACAACGTTAGATTCTGATTAATTTGTTTACCAAGCAGGGGACATATGCCAGATGGTTTTTTCAAGGGAAAAATGGACTTCATTTGCATCTTAAGTAAGAGAAACCTCGGAAAACTATCAGGAAATAGCTCAACAATCGACTCAAGATTACTAGTCAAAATTTCTTAAGTGTTTACTCAATCTGAAAACAGACTACAGAGCACCAAATATTGCTCGACCCGGTGACATTTCGCATGGTAGGCCAATATATTGAATCTTGTGAGCGAGATTGGAGCATAGCAATATTTAAAAACGTGTTTGGCTATGATCCTGAATACTTTGAAAGTAAAATTAAAAGCTATATGGTAAAGCACTTTAAACTATTAAGGATATATTACATTTTATAATTTACGAAAGTAATTTTGTTTGATGTTATCAAAGGGCTCTTATGATTTTGCATATGAAAAGGTGTAGATACAATGGGTTAATCCAGTAAAATCAGTTTATTTTTATAAGAATTAAATATTTTATTATAATCTATTCATACACTGATGGTATTGAATTGAGAGTTAGGTTGATGATTGCACAAAATACCAAATATAAGTATGTGTTTGTCATATGAGTATGTCACTACTTTTGATCATTCGGTCAAAAATGAAATATTGAAACATATTTAGAAAAAAAAAAGCAAATGTCTAAACTCAAACAAAATGTTAATGATATATTACATTTTGTAAAATAAATAGTAACATTAAAAAAATCTTTTCATGGTTATATATTACTGTCAATTATTTTGCACTGCCATACCAATCGAAGAAACAAACAATCTAACTAGACATCGCACGCTCACTCCAACTCAAGCAAGAATGACCATTCCATCACTTCCACCCCAGAGTAGAGGCATTTTAGTAATTTTCAACGCACGTGTGATATGGTGCAATGTCACGTGGTCTGTGTCCTTAGTTTCAAGGTCACCCAAAGAAGGGGTCATTTTTGTTCCCTTCCTTGAGCTGTTTTAAGATTTTTTGGAGCGAACGAAGAGAAACTTCCTAGTCCTAATTTAGCGATAGCTTCTTGATCGGAACTGTAAGTTCCTACAGTATTCTGTAGAATTGCAATAATACTATATACCGATTTGATCAAAGAAATTTTCTTAATTATGAATTAGGCATTTTATTTTCGAATTATAATTATAGATTTTTTCAGAAGTTATTTTAGTGCATGATTTTTTGTACATAGAATGAAGTTTAGGGGGTGCGATGGCACCCCGATATTAAACCTTTACAATTAATTGACCTCTGATCAAGAAGTGAACCTATAGAATGCTAATTGCAATCAAAACTTGTCAGTCTTTGGTCCCATCTCATACTCTATACTCCCAAATGAGAAAATCGTGCTGAAATTGAGAAATTTTTTCACGGTATTGTAAGAAATTTTTTAATTTGATAATCACACCAGGAGTAAAGATCCGTTGACTGGTACATTGCAGGTCATCACAATCCCGATGTACTCGTCAAGTCTCACACCCATTCCTTCCACGGGTAATGAAATAAGGAGCTCGGTTAGGTGGCTTAAAAATCTGTATTAATGAGGCATGAAAAATGTCAGAAAACGCTTAATTTTGTTTGCTGATTTCCATCGATATTGATATTAAGTAAAAAATATATCTTTCATATATTAATGCAATTTCAATTTTTCTTTTACTTTGAACTCGGTGGAAACTGCCATTTAAAGATAATTTAGGCGAGATACCTCATGGGGGGGGGGGGGGGTGCGGTCGCACCCCCCTTAAATCCGCGCCTGTACTCGACCCAGGGCCTGAAACCACTTTACTTGCATAACCAACTGCGTTCATTTACATAAGTACCATTATCACATAAATAAAAAAAAAATGTTAAAACCCTTATTGGAAAAACTTGTGAACATGAAATTTTTATAAAAAAATATTTATTTTTTAAAGTGGGGATCTAAGGCAAATAAATAAAAACATTTGTTGATTGATAGTAGAAAGGGATTTTTTGAAATTTTGTTAGAAACGGACAAGTTGAGCATTTTTAATTTTTATTTTATTAAGAGTGACGAAAGACAACCAAATCTAGACATTTTTTTGAAAACCGCTTAATATTTCTCGAATAATAGGCGTTTCAATTACCCACTTTTAAAAGCCCGGTAAAAACGAGACTATCTTAGCTGTGACATCACCCTACGTCATAATCCGATTTTTGTTTCGCGCGATCTTTGAAACTATCGTGAATTTATTCGCATTGCTATAGTGCGGTTAACTTTTTTTTTTTTTTTTTTAGTTTGTATTCTTTTAGTCTATTTAAAATTATGTTCCTAAAATTCCATCGAATTGAAAGAATTCTTCAATTTCCAACCCTGCTAAATTTATCACTGTTCCTAAAAGCGCAGATATCCACAAGAAGTGGTGTAAAGCCATGAAACGGGACAATGTTTCAACAAAAAGTTCGCGACACATTTGTGAAGATCATTTTGATGTGAGTATAGAACACCTATTACTCTTATTTTTACATAATGACCTAATTATTTTAAAATTCTATCATTATAGTGGCCCATGATATACAGTGGTTCCCAAAAGTGTTCGTACAGTTTATAGATTTGTAGAAAAAGTAGTTCTGCAATCTGGAATTGAATATTAATTCCTATATTTCTTTATATTAAGTCTGAATGAAAATTAATACTTTAAAAAAATATATTGAATGGTTTTATTTTTATAAAAATATAAATTCATAGAACTAAAGAAAAAAAAATACTCCAATGGTGTTCGTCCAACTCAACATTTTCAGATAAATTCACAGTAATAGAATTATTTTCTGGCTTTTTTTACTTGAAACATGTAAAAAATAAAATTTCTACATTATCTGATTTCGCAATTCTTATACTCCATTTGTTATTTAAAATGGCTGGTAGTCACATAACAAAAACGAATCAGGAATTCTATTTGAATATTTTGAACGATAAATTAAAATTGAATTAGGGCATTACGAACAACTTTATTTTTTATTACAATTATAGTCCGAACACACTTTATTCAATATTTGCCTCTGGTGCCGCTATAATCTATAATATAAAATTTTAAAACACCATCTCAGTCACCAGATTTGAACCCAATAGAACACATTTGGAGAGAAAACTGGAGATCAGAATAAGAAGACACAACATTAAATTGAAAAGCCAAATTAAAAACAGTAATGATCAAAGAATGGGGAACATTGATGCAGAAATTACAACAAAAAAAATCAATGTCTAGGCAATTAAAACTTGGGAATGCTAAGGGATATTCGATTATGTTCTAATTTACCAAAGTATTACAATAAATACTAATAAATAAAAAGAAAATGTAAGAGTACGAATACTTTTGGGGGAAATCTTTTGTGTTACTTTTATGTTAATGACTTTTTCAAATTTTACTATACATTAAAAATATTTTATTTAATTTCATTAAGAATAAATTAGATATATTACTAAACAAATTACTATTCTGAAGTATTAATTTTTACAATAGATTTAGTAGTATTTGATTGAAATTTATAAGTGTAGAAACACTTTTAGGGGAGCCACTAATAATGGTAAATTCCACCTCATGGTAAATTCTTATGCATGTGTTTCACGTCGGCTTGTTTGGAAATTTTTTAGATTGAAAAATTATAATTTTGTACACAAATTTGCCGCAACTTTCTCTAACCATGATAACGGCGTGTAATATTGATTCGGGACACTCCTGCAAAAAATCTAAAAGTATTCCCATGTACCTTATCTCATGACCATTTTTTATATTTTACCTAAATTGTATTTAGCATTCTATAGAAAATCTAGGCAAAGTATACAATAAATCTCGTATTTCATATATTGCCGGTGATATATAGGTTCTACAGTGATAGGGCTATAGATCTATTATGACTGTAGATTCCCTGGAGGCTATATTCCAGATTTATTGAAGAACTAAATAGCAGATTTCTTAGCAAATGAAACAAATAACACAAAATAATTAAAATTCACCTATATGAAAAAAAAAAAAAAAAAAAAAAAAAAATATATATATATATATATATATATATATATATATATATATATATATATATATATATATATATATATATATATATATATATATATATATATATATATATATATATATTTGGTAATTTTTTCTTGGTAAGGAACGCGAATTCTTTTTTCCAATTTTTTTTTTTTTTCAAAAATTTGTCTTGATATAAGTTAAATGCCTTGTTCACATTGCGTTATGTTGGTTTATCAAAGATTGATTGTTGTTGATTTATTCGAAAGATTGCTTATAATGATTTCTTCATTAAAATATTTCGTTTAGTATCAAGAAATATTATAATATAGTTAATGAATTTCAAGGAAGAAAGTTAATGGAACAAATAATAATAGCCTTTTTTGCGTGTCGCCATAATAGCAATTTGTATAATTATAGAAGAATCGCATTTTTTTTTTTTTTTTCATTCTATAACTGAACCGCATCTCACCTTTTCGATCTGTTTGATTTTTTGTAAAACGGAATGCTTGGATGCCCATATGTGGATGAATTAATTAGACTTGTTTGAAACTTCTAAAATGGCTGTACACGCGTATAATTTTGTTTTATATCATTCTCAGTCGAAAAACTTATTATTTCCCAACAGTTTTACATATGTGATTAAAAATTGCGTTGGATTTATCATTATTAGAACATTCTTTCAGACACAATTCAAAAAGGTCTCCGATTTTGAATCTACGCATACCTACAAATAAGAAGCATTTTCGCTAGTATTCAAAGCTAAATTTAGCCTCAAAATAAGCAAGAAAGAAGAAGGTTACAACAACTTAAAAACATTCACGTAAAAACTCGTTAAGGCAATGCATTTTTTTTTTTTTTAAAGGTATTAAAATATTTTCGAAACAAAATTTCATCCGTTGGATATTCTTATTTTTTCAATATTTCCATCAAACTTATGATATGCCTTTAATATTGTTGCGTTGTACGGGTTCGAAAGATTTGACGCCAAAGCAGATCAAAACTTGTAGAAATTTATTCCAAAATAACTCTTCACAGTTCTCTTACAGCTCCAGAACTTCTCGTTCTAGTAGACACAATACAGCTCTTTTCACCTCAATAGAGCACAAAACAGCAGTTAAAAACTTGACAAACAACTGCTAAATCGTCGCAAAAGACAATGCAAAACAGTTCGCTTTAGAATGCTCAGTATCTCAAGTCAGGAATACAGCTCTCACAATGAACGTTGAGAGACAACTCACTCAGTGATTCAAAATCAACTAACTTCAGTTAACTAAAGGACTCAGCCAACAACTAGCTCCGTGACTCAAAAGCAGTCAACAACTAACTAACTAACTCACTCACTCACGGCCGGGTATATATATAGGGGAGGCTGCGAATCTTCACGAACCTTCTAGAGGTAGACATTTGGAGAACTTTCCAGACTGTAGTTGAAAAGTCCATACATGTATATGTTGATACATGTACCTATACATGTACCGAAAATGTCGCCAAATGATCGCCAAGTTTGGCGACAAAAATTAGTCGCCAAAACCATCGCCAACTTGGCTCTATCTCGCCAATTTGGCGAGATTCCCATTACCATAATGTTAAATGCCCTGCCCCTTGAAACTCGCTTCCCAGAGTTACCTCTGTAAAACCCGCTATCAAGCATTGGGAGGCTCATTGCTGGGAAACAAACCATTGCATTGTCTTATGCGAAATGTACAGAAATTTATCTATTTACAAAATTAGCACTACGAAATATTTACAAATATACAAAAATTCGTAACAATATAAATGGATATGTCCATACACCATCTTACATATCCGTTTTGTATAATATGGATATGTTCCATTTGATATAAAATAGATATGTGAGGTGATGAACTTAAAATTAAAAACAATGGGGATGGTAAGTATAAAAATGTCGCATTCTGATTGTATTAAAAGATGAGCATTCATGTAAAACTGAAAACGTGCAGGCCATTTTATTGGCAAATGTAAAATTTACAACAATGCAGAACACAATGGAAATGGGGAACTCTAAATAAAGCAATCAAACTAAACATATGAAAACCAAAAACTTATCAAAATTTAAAATAAGCCACAAAAGTGCAACGGAATGAAACTTCTAATTTAAACAGAACGTTTTCATCATAAGAAATATGAATTGGCTCTCCAATTTAAAAACCTAGTATGTGACAAAAACATAAAAATACGTATTTTGGCATTGTAAGTTCTATTAATATGTACTGCATACACTCAGTAACAAAGTTAGCCTAAAAAAAAATACAGTTTTGGAGATTTGTCTCTTTAAAATAAAGAAAACTTATCGTTTACTTAGTTAAATAAAACTGTTTTTGTTCGCTCCTGTAAAATGAAGAAGTGAGCCCCTGGGAAACTAGAGTTTGTGCGCTTCTGGTACCATGTTATCTTGTAGCGGATTTCCTTCCCCTTATAAACAGGTGTTTGTGCGCTAGTGGTAGCATTTTTCCCTGTTGGCTCGTGACATGTCGGCTAGTGCCACGTAACCTGAAATAGAGTTCAATTTTACAAACATCATTCTTCGATTAAACGTTATTACCAATTTAAAGGTTAGACCTTCGCTTCTGACGAATAATTTATTTTCAATTGTTCATTGTGTTAATCTCTATATATATCAGGCAAAGCCCTCACTCACTGACTCACTCATCACTAATTCTCCCACTTTCCACTTGTCCACAACTCCGAAAATTGGTACAAATATCAACAATGGTAAACAAGAGGTCAAAAAAGGGTTAAACGTTCCAAACGAGGGATATTCGAATGTTCTATTTCCCATTTCGCCACAACTCTGAAAACTGATGCGAATATCAATAAAGACAAACGTAGAAAAAGTAAACTATTCCGATCTCGATTAACCCACTTCAAGGGGTGGAAAAGGGGTTAAACGTTCCAAACGAGGAATATTCGAATGTCTCATTTCCGACATGGTCACAACTTTGAAAATTGGTACAAATACCAAAGATGGTAAACATAGAAAAGGCATGCTATTCCGATCTCGATTAACCAACTTTAATGGGTGAAAAAGGGGTTAAACGTTCAAAACTCGAATATCCCACTTCCCATATGGTCACAACTCTGAAAATTGGTGCAAATATCAACAAAGACAAATATATTAAAAGTAAGCTATTCCGATCTCGGTTAACCCACTTTTAGGGGTCGAAGAAGGGTTAAACGTTGCAAACGAGGGATATTCGAATGTTTTACTTCCCATTTCGTCACAACTCTGAAAATTGGTACGAATGTCAAAAAAGATTAACATAGAAAAAGTAAGGTATTACGTTCTCTATTAACCAACTTTAAGGGGTCGAAAAGGGGTGATATCCGAATGTTCCTTTTCCAATGTAGTCATAATTCTGATATTTGGTGCAAATCTTAAAAGAGCAAATGTAAAGCAAATAAGTTATTCCAATATCGATTAACGAATTTTTAAGGAATGAAAAGTCGACGCAACATTGAAACTATACAAGGATTATCTTAATGTCTCAATTTCAATGCAGCTACTACTTTGAAATTTAGAGCTAAGTGCAAATATAAACACAATAAACTATGGCAATCTCGATTACGTAATTAAAAAGGGTCCGAAGGGAGTTAAACGTTCTAAACGAGAGATATTCAAATGTCTCTTTCCGATATACTATTCACAATTATAAATTTTGTTTAAAATGTCAACAAATTAAAGTTTCTATTTTGATAAATCAATTTGTCGGGATCGAAACGGAAGCAAACGTCTGAAGTGTAGAATACATGAATGTCTTTTGATCGCTAAAATGCTAATGGTAAAATTTAGTAGCGCAGCACGGGTATTCAGATAGTTGTTTATAAACCGAAATTAAAATTTTTTATAGCACACGGAGAGAAGGTTTCTGTTATGATTCGTTTTTTCGATCTCGAACTGAATATTACCCACAACGTTTAAATTCATATTGCTTAGTTTTGCATTTGCAAGAGGCAACTAAGTTTGTTTTTAGCATAGAGTAAGATGGTAGTTTGTTCTTAATCTTAATATTTCTAACATAAGAGAACGGAAGATTATTGATTTTAAAGATTTTAAAACTATGTAAAGGCATGTAGAATTTTACTAAAATTTTCATTAATGGGACAACTTGGAAATCTACAAAAAAATATAAAAATTGTAAGTTTTTTAAATTTTTTTTTAAATTTTTAATTTTTTTTATTTATTAAGCCACTTTAAATAACCTAATGGATTTTAGTTAAATTGTTCGGGTTTGCTTAAAATTATATTTAAAATATAATAAAAACTAATAAATTGTGTTATCTTTCAGTAGTAGTTTATAAATACTTTTAAAATTAATAAGAAATGATTTTTTAATCACCACTGTTTCTAAATTTGAAATTGTTTGAAATTTACTGAGCAATTTGGCAAAATCATATTCAATTCCATGTCTTAAATGCATCCTTCTGTGCAGCTGTTGTATGGGATTTGATTAGATAAAGAATGAAACACCAAAACGAAGATGCTATAAGAAATGAAAACGTACATTGTCAAGTACGTAACAAGATTCTGCAGAGAAACATAAATTTTTTATTATTTTACTGTCACAACTATGACAAATGTGCTACATCTTTGAATGTGTAAACTTGTAGTTTACTGTAGTGCGAGCACCTGCTAAGCTTTCGGATACTTTCATGTTCTTTGTTCCATCGTCTTATTATTTTTTATTTTCTGATTTCTTACTGGAAACTAAATGCGATGTCGTAGTGATGCCCTGCCTCTCAGGCAAGCAGTAAAAACTTTATTTATTATTTAAGGGGACACAGTACCATAAAAATAGCCAAATTTTAGATTTTTTTTTTATTTGCTATAATTAAAGTTTGGAATCTTCTAAATA
Organism: Linyphia triangularis; assembly: GCA_963978545.1. Classification (NCBI taxonomy): domain Eukaryota; kingdom Metazoa; phylum Arthropoda; class Arachnida; order Araneae; family Linyphiidae; genus Linyphia; species Linyphia triangularis. The sequence continues at coordinate 38,775,040 of OZ021730.1, forward strand.
CGTATACAAAATTTTAAAACTGTATCTACGTTTTTGAATGAGTTATTTGACTTTTTATGCTGGTTGACAGGAGAGAAAATGTAAACAAACGCCACATGTGGTCTGCTTACGTTGGCTGATATACTCGGGAAAATAAATTAATTTACAATTATTTCCAGTAACTTTAGTTTGAAGTGAAGTGAGTTAACTTGAAACGCTTCAATTGCTTTTAGTTTGCTTATGCCTGATTTACACGCTACCAGTAACTACCGCGACAGCCGGCCAATTGGCTGGAAGATCATTGGAACCAGTTGGCTGGAATTCTAGTTTACTAGTGTTTCATGTTTACACGGTGCCAACCGACTGGAAGAATACGGGAATTGCGCGAGCATAATTTGCTGACGATTTGGTTTTCTTCTTTGACTAGCGGCAGCTGTTGATTTTTTTAAATAAAGTAAAATCTAAAATATATAAAATCTAATCTTAAAATGTTTAAATATACAATTTTTCTCAATCATGCCCATTTTTAAGGCTGTTATAGACTCTTTGCACATTTTTTTTTATATTTCCCATTGAATATCTGTAACAAAATCGTAATTTTACTAGTTTGGCGACAACGGGTTACCAGATACTTGTAAAATTGCCTTTTTTGGGTATATTGTAATAGAATTTCGTTGTTTTGTAATTGACTCTAGTATTTGAAAATTTTACAGTCACTGATCTCTAATTAGAACTTCTGAGTTATCATTGTGTTTCATAAATGTTTTAAATAACTTAGTACAATTTTCTACTCCCTTGCACTTCCTAAAATCTTCATATACATAAAATTTGGAATAAAACTTATGGTTTCTTTTTGTTATTAAAACAATTCTCTATTTTGTTTATAATATTGAGTTAAATGTAAATTTGCAGGACAAAAGGTGGAAATCTTAGAAAATGCTTTTATACGAAATACATATTACCTAAAAAAAAAGCCTGTCCAACAAAGGAAGTTAAATGTAATCTCCCCCCCCCCCCTTAACTTATTTTAATGTTGAATTAAAAACTAAATATTCGTTTTTCTGTGGACTAGGGTTTTGATACATATTCTTTCTTTGATTGATAATTCTTTAAGATTAAAATTTCATCTTAAAAATGTTAGCAAATTAAATATCATTAGTTAAGCAATTTGTAAGCATACTGGAACTAAAGAATTTGGATTTAAAAAAAATGACTAAATTTATCTTTTCATTAAAAAAGATTTTGTACTTTAATCAAGTTCATAATTTGCACTTGAATCTTCTTTGGAATTCTATTCATATAAATGAAATAACACCAGTGAATGAGTCAGACAAATAAATTTCATATAGATGTTTTATTCTTACAATAAAATTTTAAAAGTCTAAAAATCAATAGCTAAAAACATTTAAATTTGTAATTAAATACCACCAGTATAAGTTTTTACAAAAAAAAAAAAAAAAAAAAAAAATCCTGAGTGTATATTTAAATAAAATAATCCATTTTTTTTAATTTTGAAAAGAATCATCCCAGATCCTTATTGCAGTTGAAGGTTTATGAACAAGGAAGAGGAGCGATTCACGACAGGTCCGAGTTGGTCAAGATTCAGAAGCCGATTTTAAAAGTATTGCTAATAATAGAATTCATTGGAAACAAGCGCCTGTGATTAAAGCAATTCCCATCTCGATTCTGGTCTCGCCTATCAAAAGTGCCATGTTTGAACCCTGTATTAGGCGACAATGTTCTTTGGGGTTCAGAATCCATGTCAAGTTGTATATCCTGGAATGAGAAACCGTTATCAGGCACAAAAATAGGCTGTTAAACGTACAAACCAAAAATACAAAGATTGCAGGAACTTTAAACAGGCGTGCAACCAGGGGAAAGGTTTTTAGGATTCGAACACCCCCCTAGAATCCCCAACATTCCCAGTGTTTTGTTATGAATGAATAAGAAACAATTGGCAACCGAAAATAATTTCAAAGTATACATTTTTAATCTACCGTCATTCAGACAGAGTAAGTTAATGTATCGCACTAAAGTAGGTATTAGACTCCAAAACTGAAATAAATGACATATTTGTAAATCTCATACTATCAAAAAATCATTGTAGATTGCCTTTTGACTTTTTGGGTCCAATAAAAAGTATTGTTTAAAAATTTTATAAACATGGATGTCTATTTTCCAAATGTTGTTCTTGTGTTTCAGTGCTTCATGCCTTTTATTTCAAACACTATTAAGGTATCCGACTAGGTTCGGAGACTTTTTTTTTTAAATTTCCTTTTAGTTGGCATAATTTTTGCATTTTAAGGTAAAACATATCTTAGAATAAAGGTATGGACTAAAAAAATATTTTTAAATATTGAATATTTTTCAAAATTTGAAACATTTTTAGACTAACTTTTATATAAACGTTAACAACGTAAAAAAAAATTCCACTTACATTTTATGAAATTTTCTTTGACTAACATGTTGTTTGAACTATACTTTAGGGCCTTGAACTATGAAATAGGTATATTCCAAATTTTAACTGAGGTATGGATGTTGGTGTACATAACCTTACTTTCTTCGAGAAAACAACAAGTGTCATTACATAAAATCCTCCAAAAAAACACCTTTAAAATCAAAATATCTCAAAATGGTAGTTCAGTGCACTACGAAATGCACTGAAGTTAATGTAAAAAAAAAATATCAAACAGATATGTAAAATGATTCTGATATTGGTGTTTGTGTCCATTCACCTAAAAATATTGCTCCTTCTCTAATTAAATAAACAAGAAAATTTTTGCATCGATTACATGGATAATACAGGATATAGAAAAAAAAATGCCATATTAGGTTTTTATGTATAACTTGAATACTGGACAAAAACCATTTTAATATTTTGGCATATGTGACATATTAAGAAATTGCAAAAATATTGCTTTGTGAAAAATATAAGATGAGGAATTTTTATGTAGAATTTGTTTTTGTAACAGAAATACAGAAGTTAACTTGATGGAAAGAGAAATTTTCTGGTTGCTCCCCTGACGTTAAAACTAGTTCCATGATGCAATAGTGAATACTAAATGGTTTGCAATTCTGGGAAGGTTTAAAAAAGTGCTGACTAATGCTGTACCATGAAAATAATTACATGAAACTGACTAGAAAATAAAAATGGGAAAAGTGTCAGAGGGGATTTCAGTCGAGATGCATTTAAAGACTTGATGTTGCTGGTAATTTTAAATAAAAGCATATTGTTACATATTAAAATATTTGAGTAGCATAACAAATTAACTATAACACATTATGCAGTATTAGTGAGAAGTTGCAGTTTGCATGTTTAAATTTTTACTATTTTCATATAATTAATTTCACAAAAACAAAAAAGTTGGATGTTAAACACAAATAGAAATTTTTAAAGGTCAGCCAGTAAGAAAAAACAACTTTTTACAATAATAGTTTAAATGCGTTGGATGAAAATCTTGGTTTGCAATCTAAGCCATTGCAGCACATTCGAGTGGCAGACAAATCAGGAAAAACCAATTTGAAGACATCTGTTGCATATTTGAACACTCTTGTTGAAGAGTAAAACTGAAATGCAAGGGTCATTATACTTTTTTCTTGTTATTCATCAGCACTCTTTTTGTCAGTTCCCAAAATACATTCGAAAATACAAAAAATTCAGAAACATTTTCACAAATAAAGTTACGTTTCCTTAGCGTTAATAATTTCAGCCAAAATAACTACGTTGATAATTTCAGATAAGTGTTTACTATTTTTTCCCCCCATTCACCTTGTACTTTGCTGCAAGTTTTTTTTTACAACACATTTATACTAACTTTCATTACATTTTAACTTTCTGCTTTAAGTGGCTCAATGTTTTATTGTAATTGTGATAACATCCAACAGCCAATTACTTCAAGTCTAAGAGCTGATGAAGACAAGTTGCACTCTGCTTGTTAGTTTTCTTTCACAACCTAGAAAAGAAATTTTAATTGGATTAGCATTGTTTTCAAAGAATTTTTTGGCGTTAATAATTTCAGCCAAAATAACTACGTTGATAATTTCAGATAAGTGTTTACTATTTTTTCCCCCCATTCACCTTGTACTTTGCTGCAAGTTTTTTTTTACAACACATTTATACTAACTTTATACTAACATCTATATTAACTTGTTTTCAAAGAATTTTTTAGCGTTAATAATTTCAGCCAAAATAACTACGTTGATAATTTCAGATAAGTGTTTACTATTTTTTCCCCCCATTCACCTTGTACTTTGCTGCAAGTTTTTTTTTACAACACATTTATACTAACTTTCATTACATTTTAACTTTCTGCTTTAAGTGGCTCAATGTTTTATTGTAATTGTGATAACATCCAACAGCCAATTACTTCAAGTCTAAGAGCTGATGAAGACAAGTTGCACTCTGCTTGTTAGTTTTCTTTCACAACCTAGAAAAGAAATTTTAATTGGATTAGCATTGTTTTCAAAGAATTTTTTGACTTACTATCCTATCTCTGATTCAGACTAAAAAACGTTTGTTATTGATGGCATATATTTTCCATTAAATGACATCCAAAAACAAACAATTTTTAGTTAAAAATTAGTTTATTTCACAATCAGGTTATAAAACTTTCCAATGCAGTTAACCTATTCAAATTTCGCATAAGCAGTAGAACTTAATTTACATAAACACTCAACATGCATTCAGAGATAATAAGAGTCGATTGTGATAACATCCGACAGCCAATTACTTCAAGTCTAACAGTTGATGAAGACAAGTTGCACTCTGCTTGTTAGTTTTCTTTCACAACCTAGAAGAGCAAACAAATATTGAAATTATAATGTTAATCTTCAAACAAAATATACATATCTACAAAATTTGCTGATAAAAACACTGCACAAATTATCCATTTGTGAAATCTATCTCATGTTGGGTCCTCCTTATGTTGTGTAATAACCGAGTAAATTTATGACTGAAATTTGTACCAAAACATTTAAGCTTTCCTAAAACTACCATTATTTGACCCTATATATTCACTAGAATTTTAACTAAATTCAAATACCCAAATGTAAACAAACATCTTATTGTTGACATTCTTAACATTGGCACACATATTTCATTCTAGTAACCATTAAGATAATTCTTATCTTTTATTAAAAGTTACATAATAATTTAAAAAATCAATAAGTAAAAAGGAACAGTTAGGCTTACATACGAGTGGTTGTAACAGGTATTATTCTCCTACTATCTACATCCAAAAACATTGTACGTCGGCATATTTTAATGTGATTGTCAGATATTACGTATTATTTTAAATAGTTTTTTTGTACTTGGCAACATGTTTAATTTTATTTAAATCTTTTTTCTGTTTTTACAGCTGGCATTGTAAAAAAAAATTGGTTATCGTTTGGTAAAAAAATTGGTGGAATAAAGTTCGGTGATGCTTGTGTTTTGAGAAACGAAAAATAATCTGAGTTCTATTATTTTTTTTAAGCTATGAATTAACTTAAGCACTGAATTTTCGGAGTCTTCTGATTTGTTTTTGAGGTCTGTTTTTAGACATATGGCGTCCGCGACAGGACTCTGAACTTTGTTTTCGGTTTCGTGAGAGTCTACTGGTTTTGAGCCAAGCATTATGGAATTGCTTAAGCAAGCTAGAACACAGCATCGCCGGTTGTTTACACAAGCGTGCAACGAATTTGAAAATACTGAAGCCAACTTAAATAATGAGCAGAAATTCCTCAAGTTGAAGGTTATTGGAGAAAAAGGAAAATTGCTGCTTTTGGCAGAAGAAAAGGTAAGAGATGAACTTTTTCGTGAAGTACGCGATGAAGATGAAATCAATAAAGAGATCGACGAATCTGAAAAATACCTTGACAGATACCGAGCCTTTGAGTTTAAATTAGAAGAGTTTGTCTATTTGTGTGAAAAAGAGAGAGATAATATGTCTGTGTGTAGCTCGGTAGTTCAATCAAATTCACTATTGCAATATCCTAAAATTAAACTTCCTACGTTTGACGGAAATTTAAAAAACTGGCTAGGCTTCTGGGGTCAATTCAAAAAAATTGATAGAGATGTGCAATTGGATGACCATGATAAATTTTCGTATCTCAGTCAGGCAATGCAAAAAGGTTCGTGTGCCGAGGAATTAGTAAATAGTTTCCCACCAGGGGGAGAAAGTTATTCAAAAGCTTTGAAACAATTACAGTCAAGATATGGTAAAGAAGAATTGTTAATTCAGCTGTATGTGAGGGACTTATTATCTATTGTTTTGCAAAAACAGAAGTTAGGAAATATTTCCCTAAGAAAATTGTATGATCAACTTGAAGCTAAGCTTAGAGCTTTAGAGGTGTTAGGGGTAACTAGAGAAAAGTATGAGGCAATGTTGTTTCCACTTGTCGAGTCTTGCATACCTGATGAAACACTTAAGGCATGGGAAAGATATCGAGCTGTTTTGAGACGGTCTACCAACCCTATTGTTCCAGAAGTTGAAGGAGCAGAAGTTATCAACAAGACTGACCTGGATTCTTTGTTAGAGTTTTTGGAGGGTGAAGTAGAAGCAGAAGAACGAGTTGACATTGCTTCTCAGACTTTTGACAAAGGTACAGATGGTTCTGGAAAAAGAGTTTTTAGGAATGATAAACATCAGAACCTGAGAACCAAATTTGGTAAATCTTCTCATACACCATCAACATCAGAGTTGTTTGTTACACCACAAGGGAAGAAACTGTGCCTGTTTTGTGCAAACCAACACAATTCTTGGCAATGTGAGCAGGCGAGAAACTGGTCAGTTGAAGAAAGAGAAACTGCCGTGGCTAATTCTCGTTGTTGTTTCTTGTGTCTAAACCCAGGACACCAAGTACGAAAATGTAAAATGAAGTCATGTTTTAAGTGTGGTAAAAGGCACAATGTACTTCTGTGCAGAGGAGGGGCTAATGTTTCTCAAAGTCATGAGAGTAAGACAAGTGAAAGTGTTGTAGGAGATAATGTATTGACCAGCCATTCACTTTTTTCTGAAGTTTTGTTGCAAACCCTAGTTTTACGCATAAAGAATGGGAATCGAGGAATACTTGTAAGAGCTATTATTGACACAGGTTCTGAAAGAAGTTATATCTCAAAAGATATAATCCAAATGTTGAATTTCGAGCACCATGGTGAAATCAAGTTGATACACAAGTTGTTTGGAGGTGTGTCATCTGGCGAGAAATTACATTTTCAATACAAAGTTACTCTAGAAAGTGTTGATGATAAGTTCAATTGTAAAGTAGTTTGTTTAGACCAGCCAAAGATTTGTGATAATATTAAACGTATCCCAAATGGTCCTTGGTTAGATGAATTGAAAGAATATGGGATTTCTGTGAGCGACACTGAGTACTATAGTTCTCTTGGAGTGGACAACGAAATTAAACTGTTACTGGGAGCTGATGTGGCTGGCAAGCTTTTGACAGGAAACATAAAACTTTTGAAGCAAGGTCCTGTTGCAGTCGAAACACATCTGGGATGGACTCTCATGGGTAGGATACCTGGTGGGGGTGGTTCTATTGCAACCCACACTTCTCTTTCACTGCTTTCGGCAGAGGTCCCTGTAAGTCATCTGTGGTCATTAGATGTTTTAGGAATTACTGATCCATATGCTAAGAGAACTCGGGCAGAGCTACAAGAAGCAGCACATGAACATTTTTTAGAGACAGTTGAAGTCGATGAAGACAACCGCTTTGTGGTTTGCATGCCTTGGTTAGAAGGTCATGCTCCGTTGCCGACTAATTATGATTTGGCTTACAAAAGATTAAATTTGACTGTCAAGCGACTGAAGTTGCAGTCAATTTATGAGCAGTATGAGCATGTTTTTAACGAGTGGCTTGAAGAAGGTGTGATAGAGGAAGTAAAAGATAATTGTGAAGAAAATGTACATTATCTACCTCATCGACCTGTGGTGAAAGAAAACAGCACTACAAAGATAAGGCCTGTTTTCGATGCATCAGCCAAGGTGAAAGGATTTCCAAGTCTAAACGATTGCTTAGAAAAAGGTGAAAACCTCATTGAGTTGATACCAAGTATTTTGATGCGGTTTAGGACTGAGAAAATTGGTGTTATTGCGGATATTCGAAGAGCCTTCTTGCAAATAGGACTTACTACAACTGATAGGGACTATTTGAGATTTTTATGGCTTAGTGAGAAAGGCCTGAAAGTTTATAGACACTGCAGAGTGGTGTTTGGAGTAACTTGCAGCCCCTTTCTTTTGTCCTCAACAATCAGATATCTGTTGACAGGTGTTTTGAAGGAAATTCAAGAACACAAATCACTTTACCCTGAGAGTGTTGTACAGAAACTGATGAAAAGTTTTTATGTGGACAATTGTGTAACAAGTGTCAGAGACACAGAGGAGTTAGATGTGTTTCGAAAAGTTTCTACTGAAATAATGGCTAGTAGAAAATTTGATCTTAGAGGGTGGGAGCAAACCAATTTGACAGCTGATAAGTCAGAGCCTACTAACGTGCTTGGAATGATATGGGATAAGAAAACTGATACCCTTCAAATAAATACAGTCTGTGCTAGAGAATTGGAACTTGAGAAGATAACTAAGAGGACAATCCTTTCTGCTGCACATAGGCTCTTTGATCCTTTGGGTATTATTGCTCCTGTTGTCTTGATCCCCAAGTTACTTCTTCAGAGCATTTGGAAGATGAAACTTAGTTGGGATGATGAAGTTGATCAAAATACCAGAAGAGAGTTTTTGAAATGGATTGAGGGTGTACTACACATTGATAAAATCAGTATTCCAAGATTTTTTGGGTTGTGTGGTGCCAAGGACTGTTCCATACATTTCTTTTGTGATGCTTCTAAACTGGCATATGCAGTTGTTGTTTATATTAGAGTTGAATCAGAGAATCGTGTACAAGTACAAATGATACAAGCAAGAAGCAGAGTAGCTCCGACTGGAAAGGGAGAAATTACAATTGCAAGACTAGAACTCCTGGCGGCAACCATAGCATCTCGTCTCTCAACTACTATTTTAACTGAAATAGCATGTGATGAAGTATATTTCTGGTCCGATTCAACAACCGTTTTAGCATGGATAAAAAGACAAGAACCATGGGGTATTTTTGTCCATAATAGAGTGAGAGAAATCAGAGAACTGACAGATAGCGATTCCTGGAGACATGTTCCTGGGTCTATAAACCCTGCTGACTTACCTAGTAGGGGATGTTCCGCTCAACAATTGATGAGATTGAAATGGTGGGAGGGGCCAGACTGGCTACACTTGCATCGAAAAATGTGGCCCTCATCTGAAGAAATAATTAATGAAGAAGAAGTGAACTGTGAAAGGAAGAAAGGTGTCACATCTTCAATGATGAACTTTGAAGTAACAAGCTTGTTGGGTTCACATATTTCTGATTATAAGAAGATTTTGCACACTGTAGCATGGATGAAGAGATTTCTGTACAATTGTCTAAATCAGACAAAAAGAAAAGGTAATCTTTCTGTGAACGAGATAGATGAAGCCGAGAAAACCATTGTTTATCTAATCCAACAAGAGTCATTTACAGGAGTTACAGATAAACGTTTAAAGTCACTAGACATATTTTTCGATGAAAAGGGCATCATTAAGTTAAAAAGTACCATATGTAGAAGAGAGGATTATGAAGAGTTTAAAACACCTGTTATTTTACCTGGAGATCATCCTATTGTGAAGAGTTTAGTATTAGCTGAACATAAGAAAAAAGGACATGCAGGTGTTACCTACACTTTGAATTCCCTGAGAGAAAGATTTTGGCTTCTTTGTGGAAGAAGAACTGTCAAATCTGCATTGAGATCTTGTGTGATATGCAAGCGGTTTTCTGCAAAACCTGTAAATCCCCCAACTACACAACCACCTGCTGATAGAGTTCAAGATGCAAATATTTTTCAAGTGACTGGGGTGGATTTTGCTGGTCCTGTGATTTTGAAAGACGGCTCAAAGGGGTGGATCTGTCTTTTTACCTGCGCGGTCTATAGAGCAGTTCATCTTGAACTGGTCACATCACTGTCAACTGAGACATTCTTATTATGTTTCCATCGTTTTGTTGCCCGAAGAGGAAAGCTTTCTATATTATACAGTGACAACGGAACTAATTTTACTGGAGCAGCAAAGGCACTTTCATGTATTGATTTTAATAAGGTTTGTGATAAAGCCAGAGATGAAAAGATGCAGTGGAGATTTATACCTCCCAGTGCTCCTTGGTGGGGAGGGTTTTATGAAAGACTTGTTGGTATGATGAAAAATATTTTGAAGAAAACCTTAGGTCGAGCAAGTCTAACCCATGAAGAAATGCAAACTGCTCTATGCAACTGTGAATGCATTCTGAATGAAAGGCCTTTGACAACGGTGTCCTCTGACTCAACTCTTACTGCCATTAGACCAGTAGATTTTCTAAAAGAGATAAAAAGCAGTTTTGTACCTGATATCATTACTCAACCTGATCCCAACTATTTGAGAAGAAGAATACGCTACCTGCAAACTATTAGAGAAGCTTTCCGAGCAAGGTTTCGACAGGAATATTTAGGAGCACTGTGCTCTAGATAGAAAAAGAAGACATTTCAACCATTGGCAGAAGGTGACATTGTGCTGATTGGAGATGATAACAAGAAAAGGGTGCTGTGGCCGCTTGGTAGAGTGATTGAGACATTACCAGGAGTTGATGGAGTAGTGCGTCGAGTTAGGCTGAAAACTCAACAAGGCGAGTTGTTCAGAGCAGCCCAAAGGTTATATCATTTGGAAGTATCTGCAAATGAGGACTGGTCAAGAGATAAGCTTGTGAAAAGTAACATTCGTCAAAATATAACAAATAGTGTTCCACTTGAAACTGTGAGCCATGTTCCATCTACTACTAGAAGCGGTCGAACTGTTAAAGTGCCTAACAAACTATCCCTATAGAATTACATACCTTGTATTTTTTTAACTTCAATATTTCTCTACAAAAAGTTAACTTATGCTATTTCAAAACTTGTTGTGTTTAAGTGTTCTGCATAATATCTTTTTTGTTCGTAAGTTAACTCATGAGTCATAATATTGTTAACTTAGGTGGGAGTATGTCAGATATTACGTATTATTTTAAATAGTTTTTTTGTACTTGGCAACATGTTTAATTTTATTTAAATCTTTTTTCTGTTTTTACAGCTGGCATTGTAAAAAAAAATTGGTTATCGTTTGGTAAAAAAATTGGTGGAATAAAGTTCGGTGATGCTTGTGTTTTGAGAAACGAAAAATAATCTGAGTTCTATTATTTTTTTTAAGCTATGAATTAACTTAAGCACTGAATTTTCGGAGTCTTCTGATTTGTTTTTGAGGTCTGTTTTTAGACAGTGATTGTGAAACACAGTGCCGTTTCAATTCAGCGAAGGATTTCATCTGCCGTCGCCAAGCTTACTAGGGTTGCCTTTCAGAATATGACGAAAATTACTTAAAATATATTTGTATGTTTTAACACAACCAAAAATACTAATAATTATACTAACCCAAAGCTAGATGTTAGGAGAATGAGTTTTCCTTGACAGTTGCTGTTTTCATTATATAATCCATATCATTGAACCAGTAGCATTCATGCATCTACAATAGCTTGTAGAAACACATTCCTCGAAACACGATTACGATATTACGGGCAAAACAAGTTCCTAAGATTTTCATAATCCCGGCACAATTATACAAATTTAACCGTTTCTGACTCATTCCAATGATTTGGCATCATTTCAAGTTTCCATATATACAGCTTGTTCTTGTTATAAACATTATCATTCAAGTCTTTAAAACTTTCAGAGATGCGAAATAAAACTATTGCAGGTGTTTTACATGGTGCACGAGAGTATGAGGGTAGGAAGAGTGGTGGGGGAGGGGAGTTGACACGCCAGTAAATAGAAAATGTTTTATCTACTGGAATCACCAGCCAGAGGCGATCACGTGACAAACTGGCTTATCCTGAGACTGGAATGATGCGTTTACACGCTACCAGCTGTGACGTCACACGACTAGGGATCTCAACTGGAACGCCGACTGGTAGCGTGTAAATCAGGCATTACATTCGAAAAACGTGATTCCGCTTATCGCCTATCGCTACCTCCAGACATTCATTTTCGCTCTCCGCCTAGAGTCTTTTCAGTTCACTTAGAAACTGTCGTCCAATAAAAATGTCAGAGTAGAGAACATTACTAGATCTCGAGCGCGATGCCTTTGATTTCGGAAGTTCCACGCAGGCCATGTTTGTGGAATGACATATATACTAATTTTAAAAATACTGTTTTGATTTTACATTAATTCAAAAATGTTTTGATTGAAAATATAATTTGGAATGTTATTTTATGATTTTCTTTTAAAAAATTTATGTTTATGAAATGTTATGTGAAATCCTAGCCTCCAAAAAAAAAAAAAAAAAAAAAAAAAAACAGTTTTGATTTTAGATCTTTCATTTTGTAGGAGATAATCACTCAGAATGAGACGCTTAGCAAATACACAGGATGACGTCATGTTAGGAATTTAGGAATTGTGGGAAAACACAGCCTTCGCTCTCATCGTGCTCACCGCTCGTATTGTATCCGGGGTCTAAGGACCTTTTCCAGAGTGTTATTAGGAGAGAGAATTAATCGAATTGCGACACTTGTGATGTGCTTGTGATCAATCGTATCCCATCATTGAAAGGTAATTTTCACATTCCATTTGCCAATACCAATACGTGTTCCCTTAATTCCCAAGCAAAGAAATTGACTGACGTGGTCAAGCAAAACTTCCATTGAAAGTGTTAGTATTTTGTACTTACAGTTTTTTTTAGTTGGCTTTTAGATTTGAATACAAGTGCTTAGTTGGCTGTTTATTTGTGAACGTTTTGTGATGTCTTGATAAATTTAATTGTCTATTGAATAATGTATCTTTGTCAGTTTCTTCACTGTAAGTGTAAATATTGCTACACTTCTTCATTAAGTTTAAAAGATATGGTACAAAAACAATGATTAATTGAAAGCGTCAGTAATTATTCAATAACTTTCCAGTATTCGCTTAACATACACCAATATTCAAACCCACCCAAAATGTTACAAATATCGCCTTCAACATTCTTGATTTGTTAAATATTTGTTACGACATCAACACGAGACACGAAAAATCTTTTATATGCTTGTAGAAGAAGTCACCTGCAGCAAAACTCAATACAATAATAATAATCGAATTGTAAATCATTAATTGATGTGTAAGTCAACTCGAGCAATTCACGACAGTTAATAAAAAGGAATTAATAGCGATAGAATCGAAGCGAATTAATAGCAATTGACCTGGGTTTAGAGAATATCTTTGGCGAGGTCAACTACGGAGACTTATGGATTCTATCCGATAGCCGAAGTTCCATTCAACACCTTAAAAACTGGGCCCTCGTGGGAGACAAAACCAGTCTATCCATAATACGCAAAGTCAAGAGCATATCCCGACTGCACAAAGTGCACTTTCAGTGGATCCCGTCACATGTAGACATCCACGGAAATGAATTGGCTGACACTCTTGCTAAGGAGGGACTAGAACACCCTGTCCTCTCTACTCAAGAACTCACATATCAAGAGTTATACTCAAAGAAAATAGCTCAAAATAAAGCGAAATGGCATATACCTCCATCTCACGAATGGTATAAATCCAAAAAGCCAGGACACTCCCTATCTCTTCCTTGTGATAGACACACCAATACCCGTCTGTCCCGACTTGCTAGTGGTCACCTTAAAGGCCTCACATATTCCGGGGGAAGCAAAAATTTTCCTCTTTGCCCTAAATGCCAAAAAGAACAGGCATCACCTCAGCACATTTTGGACTGCCTTGGACTGGACTGGGAGGACATTTATAACTGTCCACACTAGTGTCAGACTTCATTAATGTCAATGGCTTCACTGATATTGTCTGACTTCGTCAGACAAAAGGGAGATTAGAAACAACAACAACAATAAAAAGGAAAATATAACTGTAGATGCTACTATTTACTATTGCCAATGGGTATCTTGTTTTCTCTAAGCACACAAACCGTTGATTGAGTCTTAAAGATCACTGTCGCTTCAAGAGCTTTTTCCCTTTCCTCCTTTTATCCCATTTGTTCCAACCTATCGATATGTAATTGCAATTGTTCTTTTAACAATAAAAGAAAACTATTTAACAAATAAAAGTAATATTGTTTATTTTGATTGTTTCGGTGATAATCAAGCCAATAACTTACATTAATATTTTAAGGTATTTATAGTTGAGATAATTTCTAAATGCGTAGAATTTTGTCGCATTAATTTATGGTCCATTTTTATAGAAATAATAATAAAAAAAAAACTTCCTGTCACATTAATTTATGGCCCATACTATTCTGTTCAATTCTGTATAATTCTGTTCAAATAAATAATTTAAAACCATGGGCACCGGTAAATGTATTTGCAAGGGGGTACAGATCCATTCAGAGAATGCGAGTGCATGTGTTAAAGACTAATTTTCCCAACAACAATGTTGACCCTCTCTGGCGACGTATTTGACAAAACTATTTAACTTAATTTTTGTCGTTATTAACTACATTTTTGTTTTAAAATTGATCTTTAGTTGTTAAATTTTTATTGTTTGATTCTGTTTTTCTTTTTACTGTGTCCAATTTGACTTTACCAATTATTCTATGTCTACCCAGTAAAAAAAAATCATCTGGGCCAGCAGTGGACGACTGACTGTGGCCATCACCTAAACTGCTGGACCATTAGCGGATGGCCTTTACTTTTCAGTGCATAAAAGTGACCGTCTGGCCTACACTTGGGCCAGCAGTAAGGGCAGGCAATTGGCCGTTGATGTCTGGCCAGCCTTCACTTACCCACTGCTTCCCCTGCCTAAATTACTGGCCAAACCGCAAGTGTACAGCAGTGGCCCTACAATTGACAGCCTAAGTGAAAGAAAATTTTGTCTGAGCCGCCGCTTAGCCAAAACATAAACATTGCTGTTGCCTTCAACGGCCCAACAGTGCCCCAATATCTGTTTTCTGGCTGCCTTCAGCAATCCCACATCGACTCGACGAAAGTTCGCCTTATAATGTCAATTGCCCTTTACAATACTACAACGAGCAGCTAAAGATTCGCATTATATTATTAATTTGAAATTAGCAGTCCCACGACAAACTAATAATGGTTCGCTTTCCACAGGCTGCTTTTTAAGCTCAATTGGTATTCACTTCCCATTTAGTGCATTTTTCATGAGCATCATCTTTTTGTTCCCTACTTTTATCTACATATGGATAAAAGTAGGGAACAAAATGATGATGTTCATTCAAAATGCACTAATTGAGAAGTGAACATCAATTAGGCTTGAAAAAGATAAGCATTAAGAGATTTAGTTAACACAACACAAAAAATCTCATTACAGAAAGTTAAAATATATAATCCAAATTAAATAAGTTGCATGGATTATAAGATTTTTTGTAACTTTTATTTTTACCAGTAACTTATAATAATTATCTTGAATAATAGAATTATGAAACTAGAAAATTTGCATTATGTTGATCTACAATTCAAATTACATTAATTGCTGTAATTATTGAAAGGAACTTGTCAATTCTTTAAACAAACACACCATGTTTAAATATCTTCCATTTACTTCTACACTATTCTTTTCAAGCACTATCTATAAGGTTTTTTTTGCAACCAAATAATTTTCCAATTTATGTTCAGCCTCCACTTAATTTTTTCAGAAGTTCTCCTACATAAAGATTATCCAAATTTTTAAAGTATAATTTAAAACATCAAGGGTAGAAAATGTGTAGTGATACTATTATTAATAAATTATATCATGAATTTTGGTTAGAATTACAAGTAATTTACCTCATGCTATGTACTCAACATAATCTCCCACGCAAATCCCATTATTTCAACAATTATTGAAAGAACCTTAACAAAACAGCAATTGTAAAATAAAAACAAAACAAGGACACTATGCTCTCAATTCGTGGAGTAAATTTATTGTTATTTATTATAAATTAGGGTAAAATGTCATTTATTAGATTTGTTGTGACCGTGACCTTCTCCCGTTCCTGTCAAGCGCTGTTCTAAGCCACCGCTTTTAACTATCTCTTCTATCTCAGCCTGTTTAGTCATTTATGTAGCTTGTGGCCCATCTGATGACTGTATGATTTGCTCTCTGGCCACGCATGCCAAAGCTGTTCGAATCCTGGATTAGGCATGGATGTCCGTTGTGGTTCGGAATCCACGTAAAGCTGTAGGTCCCGGCCTGATTAGTAGTCATTGTGCAGAAAAATAGGTCGTTGAGCGTATAAACTAACCAACCAATCGTAGCTTGTGTTTTTCTGATAGCAGCTGAAATAGAAATATACTATTATATTAAGTATATACTCATGATAGCGATTTCACAAATGTTACTAATTTAAACATTCAATAGTAAGTTTGCATAAAAGAAACAGCGTATCAATAACTTCTCCAAGTCAAAAGTTCTTTTACAAAATCAAATCATGCAATTATTAACTTCTTTTGAAGAAAACAGATTTGTATGAGTTTTAACTCTGTATTTAAAACAGATGTATTGCAGGTAATTCATTTAAAACTTTCTATTTCAAATTTTGTGCTGATTGAAAATACCAGCTTTTTCAAACTTAGTAGCTTTAAAATGATATTATACTCATATTTGTGAAGCTACATACAGGGCAGGGAGCCCACTAGGATAAAATACATTCATGCAATCCAATAATTAATGTTTAGCTTGATTTTTAATCTTAATGTTCCTAATTAAAGGTCAGGAACTCCCGGAAAGCAAGTTGACAAGAGAACCAATTTCAAAGATGTTTCTGTAAAGCGGGATCAATGATCTGTATGCATTTAAAAAATATCGTCCAAATTGCGTAGCTGAAAAGAACAGTTGTCAGATAGACTAAAACTTTTTTTCTGAACGATTTAAAAAGCGCGTTTTTCAGCAAGTTACGCTGAGGGAAGGCAAGGAGAGGAGGGGGAAGAAAGACAAGAACGATCCACTAATTTTCGCGCTTTTTTTTTTTTTTTTTTGGACTTGGAAGTGTTGGTTCGGAAGGGGATCGAATGGAAGAATAATGGAAAAGTTTCCACTGATTTAAGTAGGTTGGATTTTAATTTTACCAAATAGGAAATAAAATACCCTTTGGAAAACAAAGTGCAACTCCACTAATGCTTTGAAAATATAAAACATATATTAATTCTGCATTATAATTTTGCTTACTTAAAATGAATTTTGAAAATATTAACTTTTTATTTAATTCAATTAACGAAATGACTTGTAAGAAAAGTCAGGAACTTGGAACTATTTTATAGGCTTCACAGTTATTTCATTAGGTGTTTTAATAGCACCACTAATTATTATTCTTTTGCATTATAGCATTTGAAACACATGCCAAATGAATATAAATTCAAATTAAAAAAAAAAAAAAAAAAAAAAAATGACCTCTGTAAACAAATTTAAGTTAAAACCAACTAAGTTTTGCCATGACATATACAGAGAAATTCCCGTATTTTGGCGTTGAATATAGTAGTCACCCCCTGACGAAGTTACTATAATAGAGAAATATACCTTTTCCAGTTATATTTCCGCTAACCAAATGGTATAGTGGTTAGCATACTAGCTTCTAGACAACGAGATTGCGGGTTCGAGTCCCGTGTAAGGCATGGATGTTTGTAAATGTATGTTGGCTTGTCAAATGACGAATGTTTTGGTGCAATATAGCCCTCGTGTTGCTGACGCCGCCAGATAATCTAAAAACAACCAACCAGTTATTTTCCCATTTGTTATTCAATTCTCTGCTATAATTAAAACTTTGAAAAAAATCATTCCTATACATACAAATATTAATAATTTTTTTCACTTTTGAGTAACTTCACCAAGCAATGTCTTTCGACACCTTACAAACATACCTATCTAGTTTTTGTTTACTCTAACAAAATTCCTTCCACTAAGTTGCTAGCTTCAAATGTTAAACAAGTAGTGAAACATCCCCTAAAATTATTATAAGCATACATCATAATGCATTTTGAGCAAAAATCCGTAATATTTTAGTACAGGAGTTATTCTGTAACATTAGTTGGTTGGTTTGTACGCTCAACGTCCTATTTTTATGCACAGTGACAGGCTAATCAGACCGGAACCTACAGCTTAACGTGGATTCCGAATCACAAAAAACATCCATGCCTAACCCGGGATTCGAACCCGGCACCTTTAGCATGCGAGGTCAGAGCGCTATCCCCACAGCTAACCGATGGACAAAAGTAGCCTGCTTCGGTGGTCTGTAACATTAGTTCTTACTCTTTAGTAAGCAACTTCGAAACTGTTCCATTAGATGGATACAAGAAAAAAACTTCCAAATTGAAAACTAAACTAATCCAAACTAACAACGTAGACCTGGTGGCTGTGTGGTTAGCGCTCTGGCCTCGCATGCCAAAGCTACTGGGTTCGAATCCTGGATTAGGCATGGATGTTCGTTGTGGTTCGGAATCCACATTAAGCTATAGTCCCCGGCCTGATTACCTGTTATTATGCCCAAAAATAAGTCGGTAAGCGTATAAACAAAACCAAAAACCAGACTAACAACATTCAAATCATTTATGAATTATTATTATCATTATTTAAATATCTTTGGCTCTAATCTGCATTACAAAAATCGTTATACATAGGAAATAAGTAACACGAAGGAGGGAAAGAATTAAAAGCTAGTATTCGGAAGGAATCGTGGTTTGGGTTATGCACCTATACACTTACATTAAATATATCAAAACATTCGAAACAAAACTAGCCCTTAACTGCTGTGGTTGGGTAGTGTGATATTTTTGGCGCAAGGGCAACATGTGGTCTCTACAGCGCCAAACAATTTTATGAACATCAGATTAAAATTTAAGAAACATAGTATCGGGAAAATAATTTTAAAGTCAAAGATGAAATATTTTAGGGGATGGAAGCATTCCACAAAAAATGACTCGCGGTCTGTCAGACCGCATACAGCAGTTGAAGGCTAGAATATTAGTTAATGTTCGTTCAACACGATGCATACTGAACCAAATATACATTATGTCGTGCATAAATGTTGTCCTCATGTATATACGACATATCGTATAATTATGTAAAATACAATTGAATACAACATAAGGAAAAATATTAAAAAAAATTATTACTTACACGTCGATTTTCTTCCATGATGAATATTTCCCGATCCTTTTCTTCAATGAAATAAAAACAATCGTTCGATGTTCACGTTTTCAATGAAATAAAAGAAAAATAATGACGCAGAAGATATCACTGGCCCTTGTGTTGCCTTTGCGCCATAAAAAAACAACCAAACCAAACCAGAAGATATCACAAACGCAGCAATTTTGTCTGCATGCAATGGCTACTAGAAAATCAAGTGAAAAAAAAGTCGTGTTTACGAAAGTTCAAAACAATCATGCGCATGCGCAGAAGGCACGATACGATGACGTAACCGTTGCCACCAGTTATATTACTAAAGTGCTGGATGGCCATCAACGGACAAGAAGAGGTTGGCCTAAAAAAAATAAGCTGATGGTATCCCAGTAACGAACCGCGAGTGTGCCATTGATGGCATTACGTGGCCATCACCCACCCAGTACTGCCGGCAACTAGCCGTGAAGCGGCCATCGTCCGTGTTTTTACTGGGTAGGCAAAGTACAACAATGCTAAACACCTAATGAAGAGCATGACTGAAATTTTTCTACATTAATGGAGTTTTTTTGTGTGGATATAATTTCGAAAGTGTCATTGATATGACTATTTATAGTATCGTCACTAAGTGTTAGAAGTAAAAATATAAATTTTTTATTGATCAAATAGTCACAATTACAATGTAACATTCAAAAAGCTGAAAAGAAAAGCAAAGAAACGTGACTCGAAATGACTTTAAATTTGATCTCTATAGACTCAAAGAGGGGAGAAACTTTATAGCAGAAAATAAAAACTACCTCGGACCATTTTTTTTTTTTTCTTTCTTCTTTTTTTTCTGATAAGATACTACTTTTTTGCATTTCGCGATTAATCAAGTTAAATTTTAGGTGATTCCGACGAGTATATATTAGAGGTCGGAAATATAGATACTATATCGTTGCATAGAAAAAAATATCGATATATCGATACATGTTTTTTTTTTTATTATTTGATTTTCAATTTTGCCAGAAGCGAAGTTTTTCGAAGCAAATTTCTACTTTTCATGAATTCATCCCGAAATTGTTTTAATAAATAAATTACAAAAATTGTTTTAGTGAATATATAATATAATCAATCAGAAGAAATAAAAACATTTAGATATTAATGCATAAATTTGAATTTATTTTTAAATTTTGAAGAGTAGTTTACCGTATTTTTTGCTGATAGAGATGTTTTTAATATTTAAAATTAGATGCAAATTCCAGGCACACGTTGGTAACAGAAACGGCGCTGTGTTAATGACTACTAATGAATGATCTTATCTTTCCATTACATTATATCTTCTTTTTGGTCAGAGTGCCATTTTAACTGTCTCTCAGTCAAATCCAAACTTTAGTTTTTAAGTTTTTGAAAAGGGAATAAACAAAATCGAAAAAACGCATGGAACTACAAAACGATCATCAAAAAACTAAAAATGTTTGAAAATATCGATATATCGGTGACTTGTATCAATATTTTATCCATCGATATTTTTAAAAAAATATATCGATAAAATAATCGTCGTATCGATATATCCCCCGATCTCTAGTATATATATATTTATATATTTTAGTACTTTGAAAGTTTTATTATAATTTTTATTATAACAGCTTTTATTATAATCACACTGGGGTGATAATAATTAGAGTTAAACTTCCAAAAAGGATAAAATTTTTGTCTAATACCACATCATGGCTTTTAAAAAGCAATAGTATTGCATAAGAGGGGGAGGGGAGGGGGGAAATAGGTCCTAATAATTTTTTCTTATGTCACATCATTTTCCCCTTCTTCAGATATATACGTATAAAATTTCAGGTCATTTTTAGGTATATATAAACATTAGCAATTGCGAAATTTGTCTCAAATTGGCGTTTCTGTTTTTTTTTGTTTTAAAATGTTCCCGAATTCATTACCTTTAAAATTATAGCAATTTCTTTCTAAGAGTCAAGTTACTTTTTAAATTACGGTGGGTTTTGTGAAGATGTTTTGTAGTGTTGTAAACTTTAAAAGCGTTTTCTGAAAAATGACATTTTGGTGTTATATGACTTTACGCCTATATGGTTATAACTCCATTATAAATGGTCCGATTCACAAAATTCTAATTTTGTTTTGTAGACAATAGTTGTGAATGTGTTTTCTACTAGAATTTAATATATATTGTTATAAACAAATTTTTTATATATATTTTAATTTTTTGGTGAAAACTATGTATTTTTTCAAACTTTTTATTTAAAAACTTATAATTGAATAAATATGGTAGTCAAATTCACAATTTGCCATGGAAACTTGCGTCAATATAATATCATTTATTTGCAATAAAAATTGTACCTCTAAGTTAATAACAAGTTTACTTATGTCCTTTCTAATAATGTCCTAATTTAATTAGTCATTTTAATTACAATTAGCAAAAATTAAAAAATTAAAGGAAAAAAGTTTGTGTATAAAAATGCCTAAATTTTTATTCTGATATACTGCCAAAGAATTGGAAATTATAGCATAAAAATTAAAGAAAACCATCTCAATTGTATTTGTATATCTTAACCATTTTCTTTTTTTAGATTTTTGAAAGTTGAACTGTAAATTTTGAGAAATCTGCATCAATACTCCAGTTATCGAAGCCAAACTCTTGGATCAGAGGAAACAGACACGCCTGGAGTGTGAAACAACTCCGGTTCCATACCTAGCCTCGGCTCCCTTGTTAGGAAATATTGTTCCGTGGATGGGTGTTCGAAAGATTTGAAGTCAAAGCAGATCCAAACTTGCAGAAGTTTATTCCACTAACTCTTCACAGACTCCTTTACAACTCCAGAACTTCTCATTCTAGTAGACTCAATATAGCTTTATACACAACAATAGAGCACAAACAGCAGTTAAACTTGACACACAACTGCTCAAATCGCCGCAAAAGACAATGCAATACAGTTCGCTTTCGAACTACTCTGAATGCTCACTGAGACTCAGTATCTCAACTCAGCAATTCCAGTCAACTAACTGACTCAACTCAGTCAACTCACTGACTAACCAGACTCAACTCAGTCAACAACTGCTCCCCGCTCACTTGGCCGGTCTTATATAGGGGAGGCGAACATTCTTGAAACTTCTCTAGAAGTTTGTTAGCTATATTTGGAGAACTTTCCAGATCGTAGTCGACAAGTCCTATATATGTACATGGAGACCGAAAATGTCGCCAAATGGTCGCTAAGTTTGGCGACATTGGACAATTTCTCGCCAAATTTGGCGACAAAAATTAGTTGCCAAAACCGTTGCCAACTTGGTACTATCTCGCCAATTTTTCGAGATTGCCATTACCATAATGTTAAATGCCCTACTCTTTGTAAGACTCGCTTCCCAGCGTTATCTCTGTAAAACTCGTTATCAAGCATTAAGACACGCATTGCGGGGAAGCAAACTAACGACGAACTATTGCACTGCCTTATGTGAAATGTACATAAATTTTCCTATTTACAAAATTAACACTACGAAATATTTACAAATATACAAGAATTCGTAACAATATAAATACACACACTAGGGATATCAATTGTACAGAGTTGTCATTTCGAAGCTTCTCCTATTCCATATTCAAATGCAAATGATTTCTTTATAAGACCTTTCCATAATCAGTTCTCTCTTTAAATTTAAACTAATATTAAAAATAAGTGTTACGGTATTTTGGTAATGCTACGTTTAGATGTTTTTGCGCAAAGAAAAAAAGCAATGTAAACCAAAATGAGTTCGAAACCATGATATATATTGAATATTTACGAAAATTCAGCCCCATGGGATATTTTATCAATATCAGAAAATACAGCGATTTAACAAGTTTGTATATTCCTTCGTAACGTTCAATTAAGTAGAAAAATGTACAAGTTATTATTAATTATTTTATTAATTATTAAAAAATATATTCAGACAATTCTCATTAGATTCTATTTCAGGTTTTCTATTTCTAATCCTCAAGTATTACTTGGCATTAATAAATAAATAAATAAATAAATAAATAAATAAATAAATAAATAAATAAATAAATAAATAAATAAATAAATAAATAAATAAATAAATAAATAAATAAATAAATAAATAAATAAATAAATAAATAAATAAATAAATAAATAAATAAATAAATAAATAAATAAATAAATAAATAAATAAATAAATAAATAAATAAATAAATAAATAAATAAATAAATAAATAAATAAATAAATAAATAAATAAAT
Source organism: Linyphia triangularis (assembly GCA_963978545.1). Lineage (NCBI taxonomy): Eukaryota > Metazoa > Arthropoda > Arachnida > Araneae > Linyphiidae > Linyphia > Linyphia triangularis. Next base: position 38,798,400 of record OZ021730.1, read on the forward strand.
AAATAAATAAATAAATAAATAAATAAATAAATAAATAAATAAATAAATAAATAAATAAATAAATAAATAAATAAATAAATAAATAAATAAATAAATAAATAAATAAATAAATAAATAAATAAATAAATAAATAAATAAATAAATAAATAAATAAATAAATAAATAAATAAATAAATAAATAAATAAATAAATAAATAAATAAATAAATAAATAAATAAATAAATAAATAAATAAATAAATAAATAAATAAATAAATAAATAAATAAATAAACCACGCCAAAATGATGATATTGTCGATATGTTTTTCGATAAATATAACAATAACATTATCCTTTCTTGTAGGATAAACAGAGGAGAAACAGTCATCGATAGGCAATGCTCAAGGAAAGTGAACTATGTGTTAAAGACATTCGTTTTTTCTTTGTATGGCTTTATCAGATTTCTACTGACATTTCGGACGTGGGAATGTTTAGAGCACCTTATTAGACATTATCACAGTTATTTTTTTTTAACCACAAGTGTTAGAGCTGTTCTTTGACAATTACTGGAAAACATAAATTTTTCAATCGCATCTATCTTATGCGCATGCGCAATTTTGACAAAAGCTTTAACGGCAGATGACCAAAACTAACCCGTATACAAAAGTTGAACATCGTAGGCTAATCCGTTCGATAGATTTGATGGCCACAGACAGACACACACACATTTTTGTGGACTGTATTTTGAGTCAGCAAGTTCCAAAGCGTCTAGAAATAGAAAGAAAGAAAAAAAAAAAAAAGAAAAAAAAAAAAAAGAAGGGGGAAAAGGAAAAAAAAAAAAAGGGGGGGGGGGGAATCGATTTTTTTTTTTTTAGATCATTACTGTCGATAACAAAATTGATTACTTCAATGATGTAAGTTAAGTTTTTGATGAGTGTTTTGTTTTTATTTATTCCAAAGATAGTGTTCAATAATATCTAATAGTTAAATCGAAATAGTGAAGCATTCTCCTTAGAATGCTTTGTTAAAGGGTAGACCGGAAGGTCTTTTTTAAGGAAGGTTAAGAAAAAACCAGCCTAGTGTGCGACGAGCCTGTGTTATTATTTTTTCTCTGTGTGGCATAAGCTGAAGTTTTTGCTTAAAAGCATAACAGCTCCATTTTTCTGATTATTCTCTAAAGACTTATCAGTAGTTCAGATTTCGGGTTATGCAAAAATGCTGTTTTTAACAAAAAGCATCATTGATAGCAGTCTAGAGGTATTACATTCAACGTCACGTTCTGGTTGTCGATATTTCAATTCCTCTGCAGTCACAACATTTTCTCATTGAATAAACTGCTCAGGCAAGTTTCCTTTAATACATTTATTTGCTTTAATCTTGATTTTTCTTTATAAATCTTAAGGGGACTTGGTACCCTTCAAACTTTTTTTTTTATTTAAGCCTTTAAAATTAGAATTTTTACATATTTGTAAGTATTGCTAAGTAAAAACTGAATTACATTAAAAAAAAAAGTTCACGTAGTGCTCTAAATTTTTAAAAATTTAAAATTTTTAAAAAAATTAATCAAATTTCATATTCTATCTTCTTTTTCATTTTTCAATATTTTTTCCTGGTCTTCTTAAATTTTTTTTCCTAGTAATATACTCTAACTTTATAGGCATCGGATTTAGAATAAGTAAAATAGTTTTCGAGATAAACGATAATTACTGTGCCTATGTGTAAAAAAAGCGTAAAAAAAGAGTATTTTTCAACATTTATATTTGTAAAAAAAAAAGTTTTTATTTTTTTCAAAAAAGCATGGCTATTTTTGTTAAATAGATATTAAGAATGACAAAAAAAAAAAAAAAGAAAAAAAAAAAAAAAAAAAAATCAAGTCATTTCATTTGTGTTTGCTGAAGTTATAGAAGTCATAAACGTTTGAGTAAGGTGGGAATTTCAAAAATCACGAACTGAGAAAAATGCGTTCGAAACATCGAATGAGCTATTGCAGCAATGATAAATTCTCCATAAAAATAAAGTTTTTCTCCAATTTCAGTTATCGAATTAGCTTAAAAACTTGAACGGAATAAGGAGAAGGTATCAAAGATTATAAAAAAGCAAAAAATAGAAAATTTATATTTTTTAAATTTTTTGTGAAAACAAGGGGTACCAAGTCTTCTTAACAAAATTTTAATTAACAGTCATAAATTAAATTTCTTAAAAATTGATTAGTTTAAAACTTATTCTCAACTTCTGTTTTCAGTGAATCATACTATATTTCTCAGCATTTTTTTAAAATTTTAAAATCCATGGGGATGTAATTACATCTCCTTGCACCTCTCAGGTCACGCCCATGCCAGGATTAATTAGTTAGTTCAAGTTTAAATAATACTTTATGCTTCATTTCAGAATTTGAGGGAAAATAAAGTTTAATCTTTTTCGTAATGACTTCTATAAAGCATAATATAAATAAGGAAATTTTTCCTATAACGTATTTTTACTATTTTCATATAACAAAATATTTATTAAGCTTGCAGGTTCAAAATATTCTAACAGATGGCAGCACATATCAGTCCTGACGTTTATTACTTCATTATCTAATTTTTGAAAAATTTACTATAAACAAAGAAATTAAAATTAATTTCTTTAATCAGGTTGTGTGAAAAATGATTATTCCAATCGTTGTTGGCGTGATAGTTCTGGGAAAAGCCTTCGATTTGTATCACGTAGCTCCAACTGAAAATCAAATAATTGATAAAAAAGATATTCAAGAAAATTTGCAGGTAAGTAGTAAAAACGAGCTTGCAATTTTTTAATATGTAACAAGTTGCACTTAATAGTTTCCATTTATCAATTCAGATAAAAATTAATTCGAATTTGAAATATAACGTTTCCTTAAAATGTACTTTTTGTATGCGACTTTTTTAATTTTTAATGAATTATAAAGCGTTCTTAACATATGTACAAATATATTTTTTATCGTTCAATACAAATCCTACACTTTTCATCAGAAAAATAGCCATTTTTTTAAATTTTTATTTTGGCTACCAATAAATTTTAATCGAAATTTTAAGCTCTTTTGGAAGTATATTTTAAGTCGTAATGTGTAGGTTATCTTAGAAATACTGTTACGAATTTTTGTATATTTGTAAATATTTCGTAGTGTTAATTTTGTAAATAGGAAAATTTATGTATATTTTGCAGTGCAATAGTTCGCCGTTAGTTTGCTTCCCCGCAATGTGGGTCTCAATGCTTGATAACGAGTTTTACAGAGGTAACGCTGGGAAGCGAGTTTTACAAGGAGCAGGGCATTTAACATTATGGTAATGGCAATCTCGCCAAATTGGCGAGATAGAGCCAAGTTGGCGATGGTTTTGGCGACTATTTTTTTGCGCCAAATTTGGCGGGAAATCGCCAAATTTCGCCAAACCTGGCGACCATTTGGCGACATTTTCGGTCCCATGTACATGTATAGGACTTTTCGACTACGATCTGGAAAGTTCTCCAAATATCTATCTCTAGAAGTTTCACGTATGTTTTCCTCCCCTATAAAAGCTCAAGAGAGCGGGAGATGTAGTTAGTTGTTAGCTGAGTCCATTAGTTGACTGGAACTACTGAGTTGAGATACTGAGTCTCAGTGAGCGTTCAGAGAGTTCCGAAAGCGAACTGTATTGCATTGTCTTTTGCAGAGATTTGAGCAGTTGTGTTGTCAAGTTTTTAACTGCTGTTTTGTGGTCTATTGTTGTGAAAAGAGCTGTATTCTGTTTACTAGAACGAGAAGTTCTGGAGTTGTAAAAGAATCTGTGAAGAGTTATTTTGGAATAAATTTCTGCAAGATTTGATCTGCTTTTTCTTCAAATCTTTCGAACCCGTCCACTCAACAATACTATTTGAGTTTCAAGTGGAATGGTCTAGATAAATTTATGAATTTAAATGTGTTCTAATTTTTTTCTCTTCTTAGATGAATTATGAATGAAATAAAATAAAATAATTTTCTACTTCAATAAAACCTTGGAATATTAAATAGTTAAAAAGAAAAATGTGACTTAGTTGCCTTATTTTCATTTTTAAGGTTATCCCTCAAAGATGCAGCCAGAAACACTATAAAATATTGAAAACGGCTTCGAACCTAAATGAAGCCTTGAAAGTGGATCCCTTTCTCTCTTTGAAAGTGAAGAATGGAGATGTCAGAACCGTTGGATTACAATCATACTTAACAAACGTCATCAACAGAAACAAAACACTAGAAATACTTATGATAGTGGACCTTGAAACCGTAAGTCTACTTATATTTATTTTCTTAAAACATGCATTTTGTTTAAAATTTGCTTTTATCAAGTGACTGGTATATTTTAACCCTTAAATGCATATTGTTGCCAATTGTCTGCATTCCTAAAAACGTCATGTCTCTTTATATAGCAACCTTTGCATAGTGATTTTTTTTAAATTTTTTAATTTTAACAAAACTATTTTATCGTTTCCGAACGCTACAAGAATATTTGGCAATTTATTTCTTTATCTGTGACAATTTTTATTGCTGGGGAGGCTGGTTGGCTGTAGAGGTATATATCGATACGACGATATTTTTCAAAAAATATCGATATTAAAAATATCGATAAAAGTCACCGATATATCGATATTTTCAAATTTTTTTATTTTTTTAATGATCGTTTTGTAGTTCGATGTATTTTTTCTATTTTCTTTATTCCTTTTTCAAAAACATCAGAACGAAAATTTAGACTTGGCTGAGAGGCAATTAAAATGGCACCAATGATCAATATTTTGCCATACACTTCATAATCATGGGCGCCAACAGGAAGGTTCAAGGGAGTGCACCTCCCTGACTTTTTGAAAATTAAATTAAAATTGGAACAAACGTGTTAATTATATATATATATTCATCCCTCTGTTAATTTTTCAGTTATTTACATTGTATAAATATTATCATAAGCGAAATAAAGAGTACTCGAAAAATTACTCGAAGTGTCTAAATTAGTTACGTAAGTTAGTTAGTCTACTGCAAATGGTTTAGGCCAGCTGGTCCTTACCTTTTTCGTCCTGCACCCCATTTATTTAAAAAAAAAAAAAAAAAAAAAAAAAAAAATGAGGTCTACTACTTCATAGAGTATGAGTAAGTGCGTGAATCAGTAATTCGTAAAACACAATGTATAAAAAGCATTTAAAAATCATTTTTATGAAGAAATGAACATCATCATTGCGATCACAACTATAAGAAAACTAAAAAAACAAGTGGTCCGAGTTGGGAAAAAAAAAAAAAAAAAAAAATGGTCTATGAGATTTTTGACATTATTTGTCCCACGTGTGAGAGTCAATATCTGTATTAAAACTGGATAGTTGTAGCTATGCTGTGGAATTCACTCGTTAAATCATAAGAAAATACAATCGAATTATTTGATTGTTGCTAACAATCGAGTAACTTGATTCTTCCATCTCTACCTGTGTCGTTTCTACGATATTTATCTTGGCTTAGACTCTAGAAACCAGACTACTCGCGGTCCACTTGTGGGCCGTGGCCCATTATGGTTGGAAACCACTGGTTTAAGCAATAATTTCTGATAATTTATAACAATTTTATCAACAAGGTATACCAGTAAAATTTTATTTACCTATAGATTAAGAGTAACTTGAATAAGAATATATAAATTTCTTTCATTCGCAGGAAACCCATAGCTTTCCTTCCAGGCTGAAGAAAGGTTCAGGATGGCAGGGCAAATCCCAGGAAGAAGTTGGTACCCACTATGTCAGCAGTATAAAATATGGCGGACTTCTGGTAGCCTCTCTGCAGTTAAACGCTGTCAATCCCAAATACATCGAACAAATAGAAAAGGCTGTAGCGTCGAAGATACCGAGATCTGGTTCTCTTGACGAACTGTTCTTCAGTGAGTGCTTCTTCACTCTTAGAATAATGTTAGGGTTTCTACGAGTGGCATTGTTTGCAGAGATATCTTGTGTAAGTTACTCAAAGTAAAATTGATAGTTAGCTTAGAACTCGCTAGAGGTGCTATATAGGATACAAAACATGGTAAAACTCAACAAGATTCAGGGTAGAAAAAATTAAAAGTGGTAAGGGGGTGAACCAGGTAAGCGGCGTTTGAAAAACGTAATAATGATATTATAATCGTAATTCTAAATTTATGTAAAAGATATATAAATTATTGTATGTTTTTAACTTTACGTAACCTGTAAAATGTATAAAATTTCCGCGGTACAAAAATGTCGCATGTTAGCTAATATTATTAATGCTTGAATCTTGTTGAGCAAATATTGCATTTCGTCGATATGATGATAAAACAAACTGTTTATAAATCTTATAGATATAACTGATATTTATCTTCCGAAACATCACTACTCTTATATTACACTTACTTTGATGTTTAATAATATTTAGAAGAAAATATGAACAATGCGAGTTTCCAGTGTACTTAAACTGCAAATATTGACAAACATTTTTAAACAAAATAATAATGCAAAGTAATCAATGCTTTGCATTATTATTTTAACTGATGTCCACCACATTTTCAAATAATGATTTAAATATTTTACGAAGACAGTTTTAATACAAAGTAATTGCCAAAAAAAATCTCTCAAATGATTTTGATTAAAATTGCTGAGGAAATGCCTTTTAAAGTGAGCTAAGCATCCTTATCCCCGAGATTCTAATAAAAATTCGTCGTTTTTTTTCTTTTCTTTCCCCCCCCCCCCCCTTTTTTTTTTTTCCTTTTTTTTTTTCCTTCTTAAGTCTAGCATAACAATTTTCGCCAAAAATATCGCCAGACTGTCCCTTTTTTCTAAATAAATGATAAAAATATAAAAACGGCAAATAACACAAATCTATGTTCTACACCCCTAATTACAGATGTTTTTAATGATTTTTGCTAGTTTCTCAAAATGTAAAATTGAACAACCAAAACACAGTGAAAACATTGAAGATGCAATATATATATATATAAAAAAGATTTCTGAAGGTAAACCTATTATATAGTATATTTTTTTTAAATATTTGAATAAATGGCTACGGCCGTTGAGTAACCCCAAACAATCACCTTGCTAAGACGCCAACGTTAAAAACAAAGTTAAGAAATATTTCAATTACATTTTTGCTTCGAGATGGAACCGTCAAATGAATCCTTTTTATTGTTAATTAAGCTTTTTCTTAATGGTCATTAAAGGATCGGCTCGGTTTTCAATGTCTTTCAACACTATTAATTTCTTTTTACAGAGGATTTGGAAAACGTTGTATTATCTGTTTCCAAAAAGGCGATGGTGACCATCAAGGTTGTATCGACAGCAGGTATGATCTTTCCACCTACTAATATTAAAGATCTGGCGAAATTGGTGAAGGAGTACCCCGAGATTGTGAGTCAAGTCAACGGAGGGAAGGGTCAGCCTTTGAGAATTGAGCTTGAAGATCTTCACAGAGTGCAACCTAATTACACCAGATTTGAAATCAAGCCGTAAGTTTAAAATTATTTATTCAAATGAAGTTTTTTTATTTTATTTCTGGCTGACTTCTTAAAAAAGTGTTCGCTGATTAAAGTGAAGAAATCAACATACAATTCAAAATTGGGAAAAGATAATAATAATAAAAATAAAATAAAAAAATACTGTAGTGCCCGGAAAGAAGTATAAAGTTTTATAGTCATTGATGTAATTAATTTTAGGGCCAAAATTTTCACCTATTAAAGATGTTTGGAACTAATATTTTTTTACTGAGCCAATCTATTTCCCACGGTTTGTAACTTATGTCCACCAAATTAGGTTCATTATGTTAATATCTCTGTAGACTGTTCCTAACAAAGGTGTTTTAATTTGAATGTGAAATCAGATTAATAGTATTTTTTTTTTTTTTTTTTTTTTAATACATCAGAAAAATAGGTTGTATTTATTTGAAATCTACAGGTAAAAGACATTGTATCTCTATTTTTGAAATTTGTGAGGAGCGCTGTTAAATTTAAAAATTTTATTATCCTGTTGCAATTACGAATCATACAAAAATTGCAATCTTCGTTATATAAAGTCGTATCAGATATTATTGGATCAAACGAAATATACTATCCCAATCATAACCTGAAAATAGAAGAAAACAAAGATAGTGTATTTTCTCTCTGGGATAAAAATATAACAGAATATGATGCATTGCATTTTCTATGTTTCAGAGAACTAGAACTGTTAGTGGAAGACGCCAATGAAAAATTGGAAGATCTGCGTGTAGCAAATAAAATTTTCAGAGACTGGAACAAATCCGGTCCAACACTGAACAAGCAGGAACAAGATTTGGTAAGTTTACAAACAAACAAACAAACAAACAGACAGACGGACGGACGGACAAACAAACAAAAATTTCGCAGAGAATATAAAGTCACGTCAAGTGGAAACGATACCACCCCTTTTCCGAGATGACGAAAATCACATCGAATACCGAATGCTCTGCATCAATTATTATTTGCTATTCTTGCAAAATTATATCAATGCTGGATACATAACTTAGACATTGTTTCAATGGCATACCTTAGGAATAGGGGCTTACAATGAACTTATGCTTTCCTGTTTTCAACGATTCCTTTCTTTCTTTAGTGTTGTTTGACATATCGGTATTTGAGTCCGCAGAACAAACCGATTTATAGAATATATATGCAAGAGTAAAAAAAAAAAAAAAAAAGGTCCAAACTAAGAAAGAGATCGTTCTAGACAAGCGATCGGCAGACCGCGGCTCCTGAGCCGCATGCGGCCCTTCTAATGGATAATTGCGGCTATTCTGAAATAAGAATATTTGAGAAAGTTCTAAGTAATTCAGAAATTTCTAAGAGAAAAAAAAATGTTAAAGCAATATATTGTAATAAATTTGTGCTAATTAATAAATAATAATGCTAATAAAAATAAATTTGGAAACCCCATTATAAACTTACTACGCATTCTTAAGTCCGAGTTATAGGGGAAACGTGACGAAATACGGAGAGGGTAGTTAAGTGGATTCGTAACATTATTCTCAAATAGAAACATAAAATAAGCGTCCACTGTGACCCCCCCGGGCATATTTTCTTTCGAAATACAAAACAATCAGAGTGCGCAATAGGAGTGCGCCTACCACTCTTCACAGTCTCAGTTCCATCGAGTTTTTGTAGATGTTGATTTTTCTCTCGCCTCCGACCAGAAGAAGATAGCACCTTTCCTCACCAAATTTTCGTAGTTGTACTCGCTGTTAAAACGTCTGTTGCATTTACTTTTGGTATACTATATTGGAGAAACATGACCTCAACTTCGTCCAAAAGGATGATAAAATTGACAAGGAAAATTGTGAATTTTAGAATGAACTGAATTGTAGTATGCGTTAATTTCAAATAAAAATGGACTACCGACCATCTCATCTTCCCTGATTTCATACCATAAAAATTTTGTTGAATGCTCATGTTGGTTTTGCTTGAATTTAGTTTGGCTCTTTACAAATTTTTCGATTCTGGTAATTCAATGTTAGGCTCTTAGCACAGAAAAGCAACGTCCTATATAAAGCTCTAGATCGAAGTACCGTTCTTGGCACATGAAAACATCAAGGATGAAGGGGTGGAGCTAATCTTCCAAATACTGTTGTTTCTTGAAAAAAAATTGCGACCCCTTGCACATTTTGTCTAATAGAGTATCATTCGAAAATAGTATTTAGTAGTCGAAGTCTTTGAAATATTAGGAGACGAATTCTTAAATTTTGCAGACGTGGTTGTCGGGGGATCTAGTAGGTTCTTGTCAATTATTGTTTTAAAAAATTGTAGGGATACGGTTGACCACAAAAGAACTAGGAAGGAAATTAGTGATTAATTCCTTCTAGACCACATTTAGATAAAATTAATTGGGAGCAACTACCCCTCTATCTTTTATTGAAAATTTTCAGGGGTTGGCTTTCAGGGCCTCATAGCAGTTGATGCGAAATGGAAGAGATCTTTGATCTGCCAATGGGACTCCTGTTGCTGGAACTGGTAGAAATGTTTGGGAAATGTTTGCTTGGTTTTGAAGGATTTAAATCCAATTCAATTATAATTTCATTAAATGACCATTTGTTAGGTTACAATTCTCCTACAGTTTTATGATCTCGGTAAATCTCTCTCAATAACACGAAAAAAATTCTGGGACACCATTTTTATCAATCATTTCTATTTTTCTTTGTGACAAAGTAAAAAATTTCATATGTCTATTTAAATGCAAATATCTTTAATATGGTTTACAGGTAATCTCATTACTTTTTCATAGAAAGAGCAAGTGAATCGTTAATTACAGAAACACTTAAGTCACCGAAAGTTAGTTCTTGGGAAATCAACGTTTACTGTTTTCTCTTTAACTGTAATTCACATTGCCAAAGTTTTATTACATTTTAACACTCTTTCGAATCTTTCATTAATCTTATCGCTTGAATGGGTTTCATATCCTTTAATTATGTAATTATTAATTATTAACGGTGCTTGACTTATGTGGTTTCTGCATCTTACAATTTAAAATTTATCTCTGAAATGAAATTTAGCAAAACGATTACTTAAAATTAAGATAAATTTTTGTTTAATTACTTTAAAGAAGAAAAGAGAGATATTTGGTATTTAAAATAAGAAAAATTAATAAAAGTTTTAAAAACATAGATACATTTTATTAAATATCATCTTCTTCTTCTCATTCTTAATCTGGAACATTTATTGATGAAACAGTTAAGGTTGGTCAGTTAATAAATTTATTAAATTCATCTGAAATGAATTACAGTAGTTTCTAAATGATTTTAATTAATTTTTAATTTGTTGATAGGAAGTAACACTTTCGGTTAAGCAGGCGCACTAGTTTCAGCAGAACTTTTTTTTTTTATCATGTCGAGGCGACCAGTTCTTCTAATCTCTTACGTCACTAGTTGCTGCAATTATTACTTGAAACTTTTCACCTATAGAGGAACTCTCTGTTAATTCAGCGTATTATTTGTATATTAAATCCATTTTTAAAATTTTGCGTTTTGAAACAGTGATATCCCTGTGATATGGCAAAAATATATGGTCTCGGGTGGGAAAATATTGTTTAATTTTTTTTTAATATTTCTATTGAAGTTAGTGCTGACATAAATCTAACTATAGTATGATTATTATTTTTTGCTCTACACCAGTCTGAAACAACATGAAACTTCTTGACTTAAGAATTTTTTTTTTTTACTTTAAGTAATTTCATAAAAATGAACCTATTTCATTTTGGCCGTTAGTTCTGTTACTTAAATGGTTTATAAAAAAAAAAGAAGCAGTATCCCTAAGCAGTTGTCCCTAAGATTATGCACGCAGGAAACACTCACAGTAATTTATCGGAAATAAAATAATTCTTTAAGTTTTTTTTTAAAACAGATTTTAACAATTTTGATTGAACCATTTTTAACTCTAGCTCCTGAACAATACCTCATCTCATTTACATCGCATCGCATTTGTATCTCGAATGGGAGGAAACCGCGTAAACTCACACCTGGCAGTGCAATAACCCACATGATACTATGTATCCCGATCGCAACATCTGATTCTTTAAACAGTTGTTGCATCTTGTAAGTCTTAAATATATTATAAAACCGTCATCCGTTCCGAAGAAAGTTAGCATTGAGAAATTCTAGCAATCCTAAGTTTAGCGGCTGAAACCTACTATAGACTAAACTCCAACTTAACTTGACATCACTAGACGATAGATCTTCACCGTGCGCATATACATTTAATCCATTTTAGCGGAGTGAAGACTTAATTCTCGCCAAATCATATAGCCTATTGTTCTCTACAGAGTTGCTGGTCTGAGTTTCCTAGCGTGATCTTGTGGGACGGGAGAAGAATGAAAAGGGAATGGGGGTGATACAATATTCCTGTCCATCCTGTTTGTCTAACAAAAGGCTTTATGGTTTGGCTAGCATTATGCTTTCACGCCGCCAAAATGGATAAATTGCCTGTGAGTACTGTGACAATCTACCGTCTAGTGACGTCAAGTTAAGTTGAAGTTTAGTTTAGTAACGGTTTAAGATGATCTGCGGTATGTTGCAGAAACTACATAAGTCACTGACTCATGCAGTTTCTTCATTAAACGCGATTCTCGACAGTCCATTTCTACAATAAACAATTAATCAAACTCTTCTGGTTTTTGTCACATACTTGCGTCTACCACTAACGAATCGATTCGTCAAAAAGTCAATTTCGAAAAATTAGTGACTAATATGGTCTCCGAAATAAACGCGATTCAAATGCAGCCAAGTACTAATGGAATGTTGGCTCTTTACTTCTATTGAGGGAAAATGAAAATCGTATACAAGTTGAGTCTTATAGTGTTTTATGAATTGAAAGTAAGTTTTAACTGCACCAACTCTATATAGATATTGAGCGTTATTTTTCTACCATGTTAAAAATTTAATACTTTAAAAATTATTCTTTACATGAAATAGTATATATTTTAATGTGAATAAATGTTAGGATACAGCATTGCTTTGGAATAAAATCAAAATAAGTACTCATTAAAAAAAAAAAAAAAAAAAAATTAAATTAAATGTATTTTTGGTAATTTTGCAGATAAATGCCTATCTGGGGATATTGCGCACCTCGACGGAAGCATTTTCGACAGCAATTACGAATCTTCACTACAATGGGGAAAGCAATCAATTTGAGGAAGCTTTCAACGCTTACAACAAATTGAAGGAAGACCGTCCATATCGATACACATACACCATTGAAAGATTCATTAAAGCCTTTGTAAGTAATCAATTTAAGTATTATTTTAAGTTAAGAGATAACCCATGTATGACATGCTACCTGAATTATCGTGCTTCCCTGCGATATTTTACCGAGTGCATTTTAGCATTAAATAAATGTTCACGTAATCTGCATTTTGGACATTTGATACCATTCCGATTCTTAAAAATTTGTTAATCAAAATAGGAATATCTTTATCCATGATTGTCCTTATTGATTGGTTGGTTGTTTTCAGATTATCTGGCGCAGTCAGCAATACGAGGGTTATAATGCGCCGAAACATTCGTCATTAGACAAGCCAACATACATTTACAAACACCCATGCCTAACACTGGACTAGAACACGCAACCTCGCGGTCTAGAAGCTAGTACTATACCGTTTGGTCGGCTTGTCCTTATTGACATTTGTTCCATTTGTACGAACATTGTTCGTGGTAGAAGTAGTGGTGGCGCTGCACATATTCACTTTTTATTTGGGCCAACCTAATACAGGGTGTCCTAAAAATGACGGACGATTAGGAAAAAAAAAAAAAAAAAAAAAAAAAAATAGAGGGGAAAAAAAAAAAAAAAAAAAAAAAAACGGAATTGGATAGAAATGTACGGTTTGCTGCATTATGCTTAAATTACCAGGGAATTGATGTTTTTTTTTTTTTTTTTTTTTTTTTAAATTTTTTTTATACAAATTTTTAAAATTAGTTACAAAGCTCGCCAATAGATGGCGCTGGGATTCTGTACGCGTTCTGACCATTCAGATTTTTATTATTTCTATATCCTAGCGTATGCTTCGAAAATGGGTTTTTAGTTGGAATAGCGTATTTTTATTGTTTTGGAGTTCCAGCACCTGTCCTCAGAATGCACCAAATTTTTGCTTCAAACGGTAGTTACTTTGAAAACATTGTAGTCATCAGCGCCATCTGTTGACAAACCTTGTAACTAATTTTGAAAATTAGTTAGAATAAATTTCCTGGTTATTTAAGCAGAATGCAGAAAACCGCACATTTCTATCACCTTCCGTTTTTTTTTTTAATTGATTTTTCAAATCGTCGGTAATTTTTGGGACACCCTGTATATATATATGCATTTAAAACATTTTTTACACTTAAATCCACTTAGACAACTAATTCGAACTCGCCCCTAGTTGCATAAATAACCTTTAATTATTGAAGTCATAGACATTATCTGAATATATGTTTTTATATCAAATTATAACAACAACCTGTATTCAATTAACCTATTTTTACAATGATTTTTCTTTTGATCCTTTTAGTCTGACAAGTCTATTTTTGGACGGTTTTACATTTTTATCATGAGATGGATGAAAGCTGTCGTGGGATTGTAAAATATGCACCCACTAAACTAGATATTAATATAATGCAAAACACAAATTGTATTATAAGCAATTGTTTAAAGTTGGAACTGTATATACCATGTGTTATTAAATAAAATGTTAAATGTATTGCAAGAACAATGTTTGTCTCAATAAAGTCCTCCAACTTTGGATTTAAGGTTGATGAAATAGCTACTAAGCTGATGTGGAAAACGATCACTCTCAATGGAATAGTAAAATCGTTTAAAAGTCTGCGTTCATTAAGTCTGAGTAGGAAATATGTTGTAAAAGTACCGAATTGTATAATAGGCATTTAACAAAAATTCTAAATATATTTTAAATAAAGCAAAAGCATGAATTGAAAATGCGTGGTTTTCTTTTTTAAAAAAATAATGTTGTGAAAAATTGCATTTTATATTGCCAGCAAAACTCCCCAAATCAAACTCTGGCTAAAACCCAATCCAAGTGTGTGACGTCATTGTTATCAAAATTGAGACGCATCGTGAATCATAAATTCAGGTGAGCTTCAAGCAAGATTATGGGATCATATTTTATTATCTCTCTTTTCGGTGTTAATTATATATTCCTCTCCACTTTCCCTCCTTTTATAAATGAAACTCACCATCGCTTTTTCAAATATAAATCAAATAATAGAACTTGTTTATTTACAAAAATAAGTAACTTTTACGTTTCACTAGGCAGACGAGGAAAGCGGAACGTGAAATGCGATCAAAAATTCATTTTTTTAAAATTACAGTTATAAAAAATTTCAGATTTACTTCATTGAAAAAAAAAAAAAAAAAAAAAAAAAAAAAAAACTTGCAGTAATTTTGTATTGCTTTTAAATACTTTATTTGGTGCAGCATTTGGTAATTGTTTGCTGCCGCTGTCAAATACCCTATTTTAATTTTTTGTAAAACATTAGAGAAAAAAGACGCAATAACTGAATATTACAAAAGGAAAATCATGTTTGATTCTTGAACATGCTTTAGTTTCTGCAACTAGCAAATTTGTCTCCTTGAAATAGTTGGTTTGTATGCTTAACAACCTATTTTTATTCACAATGACTGCTAGTCAGGCCAGGACCTACAGCTTAACCTGGATTCTGAACCACTACGAGTATCCATGCATAACTCGGGATTTGAACCCGACACCTTGGCATTCGAGGCCAGAGCTCTAACCCCACAGCCATCAGGTGACTTCTTGAAATGTTAAGACTTTAAAAGAACGTTGTTCGCACTTCATGGAAACGATTTTGATAAGAAAACTTTACAAAGATAGTATTTCCTGCGGCGATTTTCATCTATTTGATAGACTTGGCTCTTGCTCAGATTTAAAATGAAAGCATTTTTTAAAAGTAAAATACAAATTTTTTCAACTCCTCTTGTGCCGTTTTCTTAAGTCTATTTACTGTCCGTGAATTCCGGTTTCTTAAGGATCGTTATAACAAACCAAAAGTGCATTTTATACTTTTTCATCACCATTTACCAAATCCTCCTTTTTTATTTATTTGATACTGAAATACTACATTCGAGAATGTCTCAACATCGTATGTTTTGCATTTCTTTTTTATATCGCATTACATCATATTTATGAAGTATAATTTGCAAGTACTAAATTCTACAATTTAAAAAAAAAAATTAAATGTATTTTGTTTTCAAAAATTTAAGAATTTATATCTATCACTTTCCATGAAATTTTAAAAAACAGAGATCAACACATAGCGGGACATAGCAAGTATAGAGCACACACACACAACAACGTCTATATGTTTTTTGTAAAGTTGACATTCGGTCACCAACTTCAATCAATCGTACATTATCTAGAATAGTTTTCTTGCTGCTCAGGAAGCTTACAGGTCGTCCTTTGCGTTCACGACTTGATAATTCAGAAATGAGTGGTCGTGCTGGTCGAAGTTGAAAATTTAATTGGTCTTGAGGATCCGAATCTCTTCTACTTACTTTCCTGATAATGAAGGTATTAACAGTTGGTGGGAAATATACATACTTCCCACTGCCTTATAATGGGTTAAACAAGTTGTTCTATTCCAAGGCAATTGTATTCACACAGATTTTTGAATTGTTAAGTTCCTGTTCTTGAACAAGTGAACATAGTGGTAAATATCATATATTATAAAAGTAATTGTGTAAACATGCTATAATATACTAGGTGTGCAGTGAAGAACTCCCTGATTTTAAAATTAAATAACTCAAAAACAAAGTTCGATATGATAATGAAACAAAAAGTATCGTTAATTTGAAAGCTGGTATAAATCTGAAACCGAAGTATCAAAATTAGTTACAAATGTTCCTAACAGATAGCGCAGTAGTTGAAAAATTCAAGAAATACATTATAAATTGGCCCCCTGTAATCAGTCTTTGCAATCAAGCTAACTTCCTTTCACGTTCAAATGAAGAACTGTCCGAAGACTGGCCGCTCTGAGTTACAAAACACTCTTTTTATACATTTTTTAATTTTTTTAAATTTTTTTTTATAAGAACTACAGTGTACTGTGTACAGCGCTAACATTTGGCAATATTTGGAACTAATTTTAAAATTTAGTGTAAGATTTTTTCTCAGTTTTCAAAACATACTTTTTGTATTATTATTTCATCGATCATTGTTTTACAGTTATTTATTTTACATCAGGGAGTCCGTCGTAGGCAGGGGTGGGAACGCGTGGGAACGGCGATCCTATACCTTCCAAGGAGAAGGAACGGCGTTCTCTCACCTAATTCCCCCCCCCCCCCCCCTACGAGACACTAAACGCAAAATCAAGTAAGAAAATGAAAAAGTTCTTTCGCGAGAACTATACTTTCGTTCGATCCACAATTTCAAAGCTGAGCAGGCCCGTGCAAGTATTTGCAAAACATTTAAAAGAGGCGAGGCAACCCGCACATGGCCATTCTATCAACAATCCGACGTATGCATTAAACTTCGGCCATTCCCTGGACCGTCAGTGGATTAACTCAATACGTAAAAATAATGGAAATGGGTGGCGCCAGGAGGATGCATAGGAGAGGATGCTTGCATTCCATAGTTACTTAAATTTTTATGAGATTGGAGAAAGGGGCAATATTTACCAGAAAAAATAAACTGTGTGCACTTAACAGATTTTATATTTATCATTGTGAGAAGAAAAATAGTTTTGAAAAATCAAGGTTTGAACAAATTTTTTTTCTTGCAACCTTCTGCAAATAATGCTGCAAGCACCCATGCTAATGAATCTAATTTTACAAAAAGGTATTCTCATTTGTTGCTGTTATATATTTCATTTTCATGCTAAAACTGCGAATAATTTTGTAAATGGGTATAATATATCGACATTGGGCTGTGAAATAGTAGGAAAGTAATTCAAATATTTTTTAAGGGAGTCAGACGTGCTATCTTGGAACTTTGAAACTGTTTTTCTCAGGGATGGCCTTTTGTCCCTTTCTTAAGTTAAATGAATTTAACTTAAAAATCATTTATTATAATTATATGAAAAATTCCACAATTATTTTTGAAACATATTTCTTTAATTTGTCTTCAGGAATTGTGTACTTGGATTTACCTTCTAAAGTTTTTGGAACTTAGCCTACTATAAGTTTTATATAGTTTTTGCACAAAATATTTACAAATTTTTTTTCTAAATATTTTATTGTAAAATCCTGAAGATAATTTATGATATGAATTTTAAGAAGTAATTTAATGCAAAAATGAAATCATTTTTTAAAAAAGTTTATAAATATATCAAATATAAGAACTGTAAAAAAAATATTTAAAAAAAAATTATTTTTTAAACTTTAAAATAGTTTTTTGAACTCCAAAGCATAATACAGTAGTGCATAAAAAATTTCAGAAAAATAAATCCACAAATAAAGATTTTAGAATTTTAAGTCCATTAAGTAAGTCCGTTTTAAGTAAGTTAATAAAATTAAAAACCCAGGAATGTCCCGAGCAAATCTATATGTCTGGTAAGTGAAGGGTCTACATTTGAATATCTCTTAAAATTAGAGATTATTGCGATGGCGCACAAAGTAATATTTTATCAAGAAATTTTAAATCGACTGATAATTTTCAACTTTCCAAGTGATATTCTTCTAATTGTTAATTTTATTTTAATAATGGAGCAAATTTTGAAAAGGAAAGAAAGCGGCTATCAAACAAGAGAAACTTCTACATTTTCATCGCTAGAAAGAGAAAAACCATAAAACTCTAAATCGACATATTCGCAATCTTTTTAATTCATTTTGAAAACTGATTTCGGGGAGTCACAGAATCTGGAAATTTATTGAACCCATTTCTGAAATTCTAGAAGTCAGATGATCATGTTAAATCTAAACTCCGAATACCCACATATCAGCTGATAACCCTATTATGGTGCGTTCCAAGTCAAATATGTCTGAATCAAAACTCGATCTCTTATGAAAATTTTTCTGAATGAAAATTGTTAAAAAAACATGTAAATAATCTGTTTAAAATGTGCAGTAGATAATCTGTTTGAATATTGTTGTAAAAAATCTGTCTAAAAATTGGTGTCAATAATATCTTTGAAAATGTCTAATGACAATAAAAGATGTTGTATTAATGTTAATGACAATATTAATGTTAATGAGAGTTTAAAAACACATTTTTTTTTCTTTTTAAATTTTGAAGTGCTCATTATCTGTTTTGAGATTATTAAAGTAATATTAATGAAGTTATTTAGTCTTAGTTTTCATTTTCCCTCTCTCCCCCACCCCCTTCCACTTCTCCCTGACAGAAAAAAAAAGTATACGTTTGTAACGACGCGACATAGCGTTCCCACACCTTTTTATTTTACACTACACCACTGGTCGTAGGTCACCCTGCATAATAACCGACAGAAAAGTTATTTAAGTCTGAGAATATTATTATCTCATTTAGATTTTGTATATAAAATAAAAGTTTTTTATTAAACTATATATTGAATTTACTCATGTAAAAGATGTCCAGAAAAATAACATCCTATTTCAAAGCCGAGACAACAGGATAAGTCGTTCATCAGAAATTTGTGAAATTATTTGGAAAACTTAATGAGAAGGGTTGGGAATTTATTTCTTTAAAACTAATTAGTTTTAAATATCACCACTAGAGAGCACTGTTGAAATCTAAGGCACTCTTTACACAACGTTACTTTAACAAGCACCAATAAGCAATGGAAACCAGTATTTAATTCTTATTTCTACCGCAAAGGACTAGTGACGCTGTAACACATCCAGTATCAATTGTGAGACCATGAAGGTAGAATTTATCTAGTTCCTTTAATCATAGATCATTGAGTCGATATCTGTCGCTGCATTTGTTGCAACCAATCTTAATAAATCGTCCAAATGAACCTCAGTTAAATTATTCCTGAATTTATCCTTGATGAAAACCATCTTTCTGAAGGTTTCTTGATATAGTTTTTTCCGGCCATGTAATGGAGAACTCAGTTCTAGATACAGAAACACATATCATTATCACTTTAAAGTATTCTCTTTATCGGTAGTTTGAATGTCAAAAAATAACAGTTAAGTGGATAAAAGGAAATAATAAACACTATTAACCGTTATACGTTTTTTTCATGGAGAAGTATTTTTGTGAAAGTTTAGTGAGAAAAATATAAATGCCTAAATTTACTAACAATCCCTTTCTTAAGACTTTGTGGATAATTGAGTTACGAATTTCTCTTAAAAACATTGGTAAAAAAAAAAATTAATGACATCGAAATATAAAAAAAAAGAAGAATGTGCACTTTTATTCTTGATAATTAAACCCTATGTTAATACATTTTTTTAAAGATGATAAAATTGGAGGCGTTAAGCGCTATAACGAACCATCCTACAATTTGCTTTTTGCTGTTTTTAACCGTTTTTTCTTTTTTTCTTTTTTCTTTTCTTCTTTTTTTTTCTTCATAACCTTTCATGCCAGAATGGATGAAATGTGGTCAATAAGGTAGATCGTTAGTAGTTAGAAAGTGCCGATCCTGGGCCAGGGCGGGATGCGGGATGGGATGAAGGATGATGACGTCATCGGAAGTGGGCATGACCGGATATGACGTCACAGGAAGTGACATCACCGGATATGATGTCACCGGAAATAACGTGACCGGAAGTGGAGTGGAGTTGTTTCCTTCCTGCTGCTGTTTTAGTTTCGGTTTCATTATAAGCTGTTTGTGTATGACGTCACAGTGTGAATGACGTCATAATGTGTTTTATATCAAAGTTTTGAGCGGTGGCAACACTTTTTTAGTTTCGGTTTATCTAGCAGACGGAGTTGAGTTGTTCTAGGACTGCTTCTTAGTGAATAAGTTAGAGTGATAGGCTTTTATTGCGTGACGTCACAGTAGATATGACGTCATAATTTATTTTATATCAAAGTTTTGAGCGGTGGCAACACTTTTTAGTTTTTTTGTTTCCACCCTAATAACCATGTGACGAGTATGTGACGAAAAGCGATATCGCATAGAGATCACGCGATGTCACGGCGATATCACACAGGGGTCACATAGTCGTCCAATGTCCGTTTTAGAGGGGGGTTTGCGACGTAACTTTGTGATATCGCTGCGATATCGCTTTTCGTCACATTGTGACATTGGGGACGAATTTGCGATTTTTGCGATATCGCATTGTGATCTGTATGTGATCTTAGTGATTTTGGCGACATCTATGTGATTTATGTGATCTTCGCAACGAAAGCTTTGTCACTGCGATATCGCTTTGTGACCTAAATGTGATCTTAGTGATTTTGGCGACATCCGTGTGATTTATGCGATTTTCGCAACGAAAGCTTTGTCGCTGCGATGTCACATTGTGACCTAAATGTGATCTTAGTGATTTTGGCGACATCCGTGTGATTTATGCGATCTTCGCAACGAAAGCTTTGTCACTGCGATATCGCTTTGTGACCTAAATGTGATCTTAGTGATTTTGGCGACATCCGTGTGATTTATGCGATCTTTGCAACGAAAGCTTTGTCGCTGCGATGTCACATTGTGACCTAAATGTGATCTTAGTGATTTTGGCGACATCCGTGTGATTTATGCGATCTTCGCAACGAAAGCTTTGTCACTGCGATATCGCTTTGTGACCTAAATGTGATCTTAGTGATTTTTGCGACATCCGTGTGATTTATGCGATTTTCGCAACGAAAGCTTTGTCGCTGCGATGTCACATTGTGACCTAAATGTGATCTTAGTGATTTTGGCGACATCCGTGTGATTTATGCGATTTTCGCAACGAAAGCTTTGTCACCGCGATGTCACATTGTGATCTCAGTGATTTTGGCGACATCCGTGTGATTTATGCGATCTTCGCAACGAAAGCTTTGTCACTGCGATATCGCTTTGTGACCTAAATGTGATCTTAGTGATTTTTGCGACATCCGTGTGATTTATGCGATTTTCGCAACGAAAGCTTTGTCGCTGCGATGTCACATTGTGACCTAAATGTGATCTTAGTGATTTTGGCGACATCCGTGTGATTTATGCGATTTTCGCAACGAAAGCTTTGTCACCGCGATGTCACATTGTGATCTGTATGTGATCTCAGTGATTTTGGCGACAGCCGTGTGATTTATGCGATCTTCGCAACGAAAGCTTTGTCACTGCGATATCGCTTTGTGACCTAAATGTGATCTTAGTGATTTTGGCGACATCCGTGTGATTTATGCGATTTTCGCAACGAAAGCTTTGTCGCTGCGATGTCACATTGTGATCTGTATGTGATCTTAGTGATTTTGGCGACATCCTTGTGATTTATGCGATCTTCGCAACGAAAGCTTTGTCACTGCGATATCGCTTTGTGACCTAAATGTGATCTTAGTGATTTTGGCGACATCCGTGTGATTTATGCGATTTTCTCGACGAAAGCTTTGTCGCTGCGATATCGCTTTGTGACCTAAATGTGATCTTAGTGATTTTGGCGACATCCATGTGATTTATGCGATTTTCGCAACGAAAGCTTTGTCGCTGCGATATGGCTTTGTGACCTAAATGTGATCTTAGTGATTTTGGCGACATCCGTGTGATTTATGCGATTTTCGCAACAAAAGCTTTGTCACTGCGATGTCACATTGTGATCTGTATGTGATCTTAGTGATTTTGGCGACATCCATGTGATTTATGCGATTTTCGCAACGAAAGCTTTGTCACTGCGATATCGCTTTGTGACCTAAATGTGATCTTAGTGATTTTGGCGACATCCGTGTGATTTATGCGATCTTCGCAACGAAAGCTTTGTCACTGCGATATCGCTTTTTAACCTAAATGTGATCTTAGTGATTTTGGCGACATCCGTGTGATTTATGCGATCTTCGCAACGAAAGCTTTGTCACTGCGATATCGCTTTGTGACCTAAATGTGATCTCAGTGATTTTGGCGACATCCGTGTGATTTATGCGACTTTCGCAAAGAAAGCTTTGTCGCTGCGATGTCACATTGTGATCTTAGTGATTTTGGCGACATCTATGTGATTTTCACAACAAAAGCCTTGTTCCTGCAACATAATTATACAAAAAATTCACAATTAATTTTTTTTATCAACTACCTATATCTGCTTCAAGTACCTACTCTCACTATGAAGAGGCTCAGTATCTTTTCTTTACGTCAAATATTTTCTAATACTATGGTAATATAATTTATACTATCAAGGCCAGTCATTACTTTAATGACTGGCCTTAATGGTATAATCATAGTATTAGAAAATATTTGAATATTTTCTAAAAGTATTAACTTTTCTAAACTTAATATACATGAACTTAATGGTATAATAAATTAAAGAATCATAGCATTAGAAAATATTTCTTCGTCTTCAACAAGACTTTGGGAAGTAAAAACTAGTCTCCTATATTAAAAACCAATGAAACAGTTAACTACCTAATTAGCCTTTAACCAAGAGAATTTATCCATTCCAATAGATTTCTCAGCTAAATATATACCTTAAAAATAAGACAAAACATGACTAAATCTATTAAAGCACAATGTAATGTATCTCATACATCTCAATTTTTCTTTTAAACAGATTACAATGTTGTTTTGCCATTTTGTGCAAATCTTCTCCTTTATAAGTTTAGCATAAAAGAAAAATACAAAACTAAAAACAGGTTGAACAAATCAAGCAAAAATGGAAATATGCAATTAAAATAAGAGTAAAAACATAAAAAGGTAATAAGTTTATTTTATTGAACACAAAGCAAACATATTCTTTGTTACACTAAATATTGCAGAATGCTTTTCTTTTCAGCAAGGTATCTGTCCATCTGACTGCCAGGAATTAAGCCACTTCCTTCAATGTAGCCTATTCTTTCTTCGTGTTTCAGAGCATTAGGTGTAGGCTTTGGACCTAGAAAATAAAAAATAGGTTATTCTTAAATTTTAGTTTAAAATACACCATTTTTAAAATTGCCACTCACAATACAATTTTAAAAATCTAATGCAATTATAGCACAAGATGCTAGTTAATAAAAATAAAAACAGAAATTCTGTGCCAACTTTAAGTATTCATAACAAGGTTATAATAGTAATTAAAATGTGTAATGCCAACATAAATAATTGATAATTACACTCAATTTTGATATTGTTACAAGTGATTATTTACAGCTTCCATCACTGTAATCCATTAATTGCTAAAAAATTAATTTGGAATATTATGACTTACTATTTTCTGATTTTTTTTTTTAATATTTTCCCCCTTACCTTTGTAAAACTAAAACTGATAAATGGTATACCAATTAAAAAGCTAAAACACCTCTGCTTCTGACAAATAGTTTATTTACAATTGCACATATTGCTATCCGTTTGACAAATAATTTATTGTTTTTGGCTTTCAATGAATATGCAGTAGGAAATATGTTAACTCGATCTGGAAATTATCCTCTTTTCAATTGTGAGACTTAAAACTACAAAAAAAAAAAAAAAAATTGTTTTAAAACAGTTTTTAATTTTAAACATTTCCCTCCATTATTTCTTAAAAAATATAACTTATATATTAAAAAAGTTCCATTGAATTGAATAATGGATTCATAAGATACAATTTATCACTAGACGACCAGATATCCGAGCCATGCCAAGTTCTGTCTTTCAAATCAAGGTTCAATACATATCTTAGTAAAAGAATACAATACCTAACGCTGATATTTATGTTTATCTATGACTCACTCTGATAACAGAGGTTTTATCAGACTAATACTTCCTAATTAGTGAAAAAAAAAAAAATTCCATTTTTAATTATTGCTAAAAAATTGACTTGTTACTGAAAGTTGTTACGTCCAACAACCATTTGGGACCTCTAATTCCCCAAAATTGATATTTAAGAACACTATTATTAAAAGCAATAAATTTGGCAACAGTAAGTGATTTTAAAAAAATAAGGCAATTTGAGGGGCTTCAAACGACTGTTCGAAGAAGATGCCTGCTATACTTTTTGTTACTTTTAGAGTTTTGCAACAAAAGATAAAATAAAAAATTATAGAGTGCTTTTATTTTACTATCTAATTGTCTATCATTAGAAATTTTATACAAAAACTAGTTATATCACAGAATAACTAGACAACTGTTATAACTAATTATTTCACAATTTAACCTCTACGATATGTTGTTTCAAACTTTGCTTAAAGTACTTCAGTCCTTATATAGAAAAACTAATTTCACTTTCATACATTGACAATAACACACGCATAACATATATGGTCCAATTAGAGAATTCAAAAGCTAAAAAAAAAAAACATCCTCAGACTTAACTTTTTCCTTAGTGGCATTATTGTATTTCTTCTAAATCAATTACATTTTATTGAAGATTTATCTGAAGACTACAATTTCTTGAAATTTGAAAGAAATTAATGCTGTTATGTTCAATTAGTATTGCAAAATGTTGACAGCAGCCATACTTAACCATCTATGTAACACTGTTCTTGCTTCATGGATTACATAAATATTTTTAGGTATATATATATTTAGATATACAAACAAAATAAAATGAAAAACGGCAGAAATTTGGAATTTCATCAGGGGGCAACTTTCAGGGTGTTTAGCAACTTGGAACTTCAAAAAAAGGGACTAAGGGACCAAAAGTTTGAAAAAAAGGTACTTGTAAAAAAAAAAAGGGACTAAGGGACCAAAAGTTTGAAAAAAAGGTACTTGTAAAAAAAAAAGGGACTTTTACACAAAATTTGTTTTTATAGCATAGAAAAAAATGCCTAGTATTCAGTACTTACAATTTAAGGGGTGGAATTAAAAATTATTTGTCCAAGTGTAAACTTTGCACTCCAAACATTCATCTGGAATGCCTATTAAAAAGAAAAGAATTAATTATTGACTGTATATTACTAAAAAAAACACTGAAAATTATGATTACCACATTTTTAAAATTGTAAACAGACAGAACGCAAATAACAATTTTGGAGTGCAAATTTCACCTTTGCATCGGATTATTTCAACACATGATTGAACACTAGAATTCTTACGATCTGCAGAAAACCTATATTTAACACCAAAAAGTGCTTATTCATTCGAACTAAGAAGAGAGCTACTTAAAAACATGCACGACCATCTTTTTCATTGAGAGTTAAAAACATTCTCTCATTCCATCAGGTGGATAACCTTAGAGTTATTCCTCCAACTTTCCCCATTTCACCTTGGCATCATCATGAAACTACAATTTTTAACCCTTTCTCAAATTTTAAAAAGTCTGAAACCCCTGATACTGTTTTTAAAAGTATCTTTTATGATCATCGTAATAATTTTTCTCATTTCAAATCTATTTTTACTGATGTGATCCATGTTGAAACAACATTGACATTCAACGTGGAAACCACATGGGCAAAAATGAACACTCATGTGGAAACAATGTGACAAATCCACGTTGAACCAATATTGACATTCAACATTGAAACCACGTGGGCAATAGCTAGCATGTGGAAGCAGTGTGATATATCTACGTAGAAACAACGTTGGCACTCAACATTGTATCCACGCTCCTTTAAGTGAACACTTCCGCTTGAAAACAACGTTGCAGTTCCACGTTGAAACAACATTGTGCATGTTGGTATTGAACGTTGACACCACATTGAAACAACATGGTTGCGTTGCTTGGGATATATATACATACATAAATACATATAGTAATTTCAAAACAATAAAGAATTTAAATTGAAATATTTTTAGTTAAAAATTAATATTGTGCATGGATAGTCAATGGAATTGAAGTTAATGATTCAAATATATTTAAGAATCATAAGCAAATTGAAATTGTCTAGAGTTTTAGTCGAGAGTTTAGTGATTTTATAGACTTTTAGATATATAGATTTTATAGACATGTGAATTTATAGAATAGAGACCAGGTAGTCTCTATTCTATAAATTCTATTCGACTATTATGAAAAGAATGTTTTTTATGCACACTTTTCCTGCACAAAAATTATAAAATGAGTAAAACTACATGAACAATAATGGCATTTTTCATTTAAAAAATTTTAGGCAGAAAACTAGTTTTGCTATCAAAAGAGTAATTTACCTGTTGACTATTATAATCGTCTTCAGCTCCATGTTGTCTTTTCATTGTTCTTGCTTTATCCATCTGGTTTAGCAGGTTCTTGTCCCATGTCAGATACTTCTCCATGAACCATCAACTAAATTCTCCCCAAAGGTGCTTTTGAGAAACTTTCTCTCAAATATGGCAAGGACCTATTGACTACAAAATAGTAAAAATTAGGTGACTGATTTTTTGGATAACAGATCATTTATATGATAAAATGTGGTACCAGCATCATAACAGCCATATGAAACCAGGAAAGAATGCTATTAAACACAAAACTATAGATATTTTATATCACAGGTTTTACAAATAACCTTACTTAAGAGTAATATTACACTAAAGTAGGTCTGAACCTAAAGTTTAGAAAAAGTTATACATTTTGAATTGATGATCATTAACACGAGATGAAACATTTTGAATAGTGAATTTTCATCATCGGTCATCACAGCTTCACATGTAGCTCGGATATCAGCAAGGCACTTTTACCAAAATACGATGATTGCTAAGATACATTCAAAAAGGAAATAAGATATATGTTTGAATTAATCTAGAGATGATGTCTTGACTAAGCTGCAGTATGCTTATCGGATAACAGAAGAAGAGGTAAAATTATGCCTTGTTTAATAAGAAGACACGTAAGACATAATAATGTACAACCTCAAAAAACAATTACCATATTTTTTATGGCATCACAATGTAAAAAAAAAACAATCAAGCTATTTCAATATGTTGCAAAAAGATACTAATCAAAAATTGATTTTAGCAATAAGTTTTCTATAATTCAACAAGATGAGGTTTAAAGTACCCACTTGTAACAAAACCAGGTTATATTATATACAGCTTGTATATGCTACTTAGAAAAGGTACTTTGCTATGCTATTGTGCTTTATTCTATCCATCATGATAAATAGCAGAGCATTTTTGTAACTTCCTATTAATTGAGGAGACATACCAAGAAAGCATACAAAATTTTTCATCAACAAATTTCCTGATGGAGCAGGGCAACCTATAAACTGGCATTGTTTTGTGGCCTCTTGAGGGAAGGGAGTAGTAGATGATAGATAGTTTATGAATTATGATGTTTTTACGGATGCAAATACCTTTGTTAAATATATTATATCGGCGGAATTTGCCAAAAATACAAAAACTAATGTAATTTTTTTTACAAAGAAAAAGTAGAAAATGCCTTGAGGAATTGGATAAGATCTGGAATTTAGCGGAGTTTTGGATAAGATCTGTGATGCGCAACCAATTCCACTAATACGGAGAGTGCATTGTGTCGTATCAGTTTCTTCATAAACCATAAACTGCTTAGTGACTTTTAATTACCCTCAAGGTAAAGTTGTCTATACATCAAAGAAAATGGAGAGTGATATTGTACAACAAGTAAAAAATAAAGTTATTGTCACATGATGAATATTACCTCAGGAAAGTGGTATGCTGCATATTGGAAAGAATAATCACTAGTTTATTGGCCGGGCACTTAACGTTAGTCTTAATGAAGACAAATTCTCATACATCTACCAAACTAAGCCATCTAAAAATCAGTTTTAAGAGGCTTAAACCTTTATTATCCAGCCACACCCCTCAACTGTGTATTACCGCATGATTTTTAACACATTGAATCAAAAGTTTGAAATTTGTAACTGCATATAGTATTTTGTTTATTATCTTATTTTTAGTTTACTTTTCATAAATATTTAAATGCTTAAGTTTATGTTCTGTGCTTAGTCACCAGATTTATTTGATTGTAGACATATACTGTGGGTAAAAAAAGTCTCAGTACGGAAGCCAAAGTTACAAATAAATTAGAAAAATTTCTACTCTTTTGCTTCATATCTTCAGTAACTACTGAAATTATGTTTAATTTGGTTCTTTAAAATAAGTTTAAAATAAATGTCTGTTTTTACAAAACGCAGCAAGTATTTAAATTGAAATACTTAGGAGATATTGCTTAAGTCGCACATGGCTTAAAAATTTATAAAAATATTGAAGGGACATCTCAAACGGTGAGAAATATTATTAAAATAGCGGGTCTGAATGAACTTGCAGCCCGTAAGAATCCTTAAACAAGTACCTGTAACAGAAAAAAATGCCTTGAGTTTGCAAAAAAGCATGTAAGTTATCAGTTATCTTTCTGTGAATCAGTTCTTTTTAATGATGAATTAAAATTTAATATCCAAGGGTCAGATAATCGAGTTATGGTCTGGATAAAACCAAACCAACAAATGTTAATTTAGAATTTATGTGGAACTGTCAAACACAGTGGAGGAGGTGTTATAGTATGAGGGTGTATGAGAGCTGTTGGTGTGTCGCAATTTACGTTATGTAGAAGGAAACAAGCATAAATATGTGTATCTTGAAATTCTAACACAAAATGTCTTAACCAGTGCACAGAAATTGTCACTTGGGAAATTGTCTTCCATGCTTTTGTTAATTCTTAAGCCAAGTGCGACTTGAGGTGCACTTATTCGCGGATTAAATTGAACCTTGCAATAGGATATTTCTTTTATGAAAGCGTTTTAGCTTTGAAGATCTTCTGGATCAAACTCTATCCTCAAAAGTTTGAAGCTCACAGTGCCTTTCAATAATATATATTAAAGATTTCGCCAATTTTTTTCATAGATAATCCATCATTTCATAACTGGGTAAATTCCTAGTTCACATTTATGGGTTGGCGCACTTTTGAAAAGTTGGCGACAAAGCCAGAATGTCGCCAATTCGGAATTCCAATATGAAAAATTGAGAAACGAACCAGCTCTATGATTTGTGGTATAGAAAGGTTGAAGCCAAAGCACGTCAATAAAAAAAATGAGGTTGCCAAATTTAGAACTGTATCGCCTACAAAACAGCGCCAAATCGGCTTGGCGATATTTTAACGTCAACTAGGAATAGACCCATAACTGAATTACCAACTCACAAATGGATTTAGGAACTCTATTTTAAGACAATCAGCTACAAGCTAAAATTAAACAATTGCTGCTATCATGTCTTCATAACACTTGCGTACACTTCAGCTTGGAAAATTTATTGCAAATCTGTTATGGAAGACATCAGAATTCATTTTCATATTGCATACGGAAACTTTTTTTGCATGGCACTTAGCAATATCTCCTAAATATTTCAATTTAAATACTTGCTGCGTTTTGTAAAAACAGACATTTATTATTAACTTATTTTAAAGAGTCAAATTAAACATATTTCAATAGTTACTAAAGATATGAAGCTAAAGATTAGAAATAATGCTAATTTATTTGCAACTTTGGCTATCGTACGGAGACTTTTTTTACCCACTGTAATTAACTCAGTTTGAGAACACATTTCTGATAAAGAAAAGTTTAATTGACTAAAAATAATTTTAAGTTAAATAATAATAATAAAAAATAAAAAAACACTGATTACCATGCTTTGATTTGATTTGGTGGTGGTTTTGCTTGATTATGCTTCCCGGGAGACCGATCACCATGCTTTTTGAGCTGTATTTTGGAGCAACAACGTATTGTCAACTAGAGTATTGCCACTGCATATATCTAAAACTAATACAATTTATGTATGGTTACGTCATAGTCAATTGCTTATACAACATATAAATAAAATGGATATTTTTGATTGGTTTAAAATTTGAATATGTTTTTAAATCTGTACTTTTCATTAGTTGGGTTTTGATACCATGTGCTTCAAAAATTTCTTTTGTCATGAAATGAAAAATTTTACTTCTTAATTAGTTTCCAAATTTTTGATTTCACGTACTTTCCTTTTCTTTTTAATTATGTGTTATTTTTTTATTGACATGCTGAGTTATATAACGAATTGAAAAACTCGTTTCAATCAAATGCATTCACGTGCATTATTAAATATAAATATGCTCAGCTTACAAATTTCCTAAGTTACATATAAGCACACACAATGAATTTATTTTCTGATTACAACACTATATGCTTATAAATATTCTAGAGCAGCGTTTGCCATTAACTTTTAGAGATGAGCGGTATAAGTTATGTTCCAGTTTTTTGTGGGCCGCAGATTTTTACAGAATATGCCAAAATGATTCCTATATATTTATTTATTTTTTATTTTTTTTTCATTTTTAGGAGTTAAAAAAAATATTCTCATTAGATTATTTTAGCTAAGATTATCAAGTTTTAGATTATTAAGAAAAAACTATTATAAACTATTCAAGTTTTAGATTATCAAGCATTAGATTATCAAGTCTAAAAAAATAAGCGAATCTTTAATTAAAACCTGTCTATTGTGTTTTTTTGTGACTTCTGACTTGACATAATATTCAATAAAGGTATTTAAATCATAATTTCCATATATTCTGCTGATTTATTCGATATCATCAATCTTACTGATCATGTTATTCATTTGCTTAAACTAATCATGGACGTATTTGTTAAAGTTTAAGCTGATTTATGATGGATTTTAGTGTATTTGTAATTTGGCAAGTAGCAAGGACTCTTTATCCGAATGATATACATTTTTGCAAGTAGTGTTTTTCATATTCATATAAATTGTGTGATCAGTTTACATCAGCATCATATGTCCAGAAAACACTCAAATCTAAACATGTTATTTTAATAAATTTTGTTTGCTTAATTGTATAAATATGGGGGGGGGGGGGGTAATAGATATTTTATTATCTATCCATAACATCCAGGATATATTTTTCAAAAGTCAGGTTTATACAGAATTCTGATATCCAAAAGATATGTCATATATGCATCGTTTATTGCATTAAAAATATATTCGTTTTCGGTATACAATGCAATTTATTTGTCTGGAATCCTTGTAAATCTATTACTTATTACTTTCAATTACCCATGTGTATACATAGGGTAATGAAAGTATAGTATTCAGTAAAAAAAATGTGAACGTTTTTTTTTTTTTTTTTTTTTTTTTTTTGCATTTCTCTATGATTTGGATTATCCTGAATTCAAAACTGTTATCTAGAAAAAATGTGTCTGTGTGTCTGTGGTCAGCATAACTCCCGAACAATTTGACTTACGATATTCAAATTTGGTGTGGAAGTTGATGATGGCACAGGGATCTACCATTAGGGTTTTCGTCAAAACCGCGCATGCAAATAAGGTAGTTGCCATTGAAAAAATAGTATTTTTCAGTAATTGCTAAAAAACGTCTCAAACGATTTTGTTCAAAATTGCTGTGATAATTCCTCTTGAGGTGTTCTAATCATCCCCACCTCCGAAATTCCCGTAAAAATGTTTGAATGGCTTAAAAAGTTGAAGAATGAATGCCTTTAACACAGAGTTCTCTTTCCTTGAGCATACCTCATCAACGATTGTTTTTTCTTCTCTCCTCAGTTTCACTTATGGGAAACGATAAAATACGAATTATAGAAAAGTAAATTGCCTAAATCATCATTTTGGCGAATTTTTTTTTTTTAAAGACCCATGCAAGAATTATCGCAAAAAATATCACCTAACTGGCCATTTTTGCTAAATGAATGATGAAAATATAAAAACCGTAAATGACACAAATCCACATCAGTATTATAGGGTAATTGAAAGTTGTGCGATGTTCAACACGCCTAGTTTTTATTATAATTATAGTCTATATTAAAGAAACGTAACTTTACAATCGAAATTACATCTTCCACATTGAAAAACTGATTAATTCAAAATCGAAAATCTGACTAAAATTTTATAATGATTTGTTCGAAATTCCGATAAGATGATAATTTTTATCATTCATTCCAATATTCAACAAATTTATTTCAACAAATATTTTTATTGCTTTGAAAAGAAATTCATTTCCGGAATACATGCAGTTTGGATATCCGGAATCCAAATAAATTAATAGTTAACTTTTACTGTAATTATAGTAAAGAATGGTGAGTTTTTTCTTGAAATAACTTACTGAAAGGCATCCGGCCAATATTGATTATATTATTCAAAATCGGAAATTTGATTTTAAATTTTTGTAATGGTTTGACAATTCGGATAAAAGTAACCTGGAATTTGGTTTATAGGCCAAATTAAAATAACTTCGTGAATTTTACCAATTGTAAAATCGTATAAAACGAACAACTATGACATTTGATTCTTTTATAGCAAAATTCTAATTTCTCATGAACCAGAATAACATCTAATATCGCCTCTGTTTACATCTGTGCATGGAATGTATTTTCCTCTATAATCATGGCACATTCGCAATCTACCATTTTATGCACAAAATGGTGAACGCTCAAGTCAATGAGATTCTGACCGTTCAACTTTTACCCGGAATTTAATACTGGCACAATTAAACGATCACTATGAATTGTTGCAATTGAAATTATTAAAACCAAAATATATATATATATAAAAAAATTATTATTATCTGCTCTCGAAAAGCATACAAACATTAACTGAATTAAGAAAATTTAAAATAAATATGGTATCCTTTATTTTGTCCTTGCAAAAAGTAAGAATTAAATTTTGCTGAATACTATAAAGTAGTTTGCATTCTATTATTATTAAAAACTCTTTAACAATCAATCAAGTATTAAATCCGCAATACCAAAATAAATTTGTCGCATCAATAATTTTGTTTCAGTTTTATAATTGTGTTGTTTAGATTGACCAATAACCGAACGATCAAATTCAAAGGGAATTCTTTGACGATTTGCATTTCAATTCCTACATTATTTTCTATGTTTTATAAATTGTTACTGGCAATAATGTATTAAATCCGGCATTCTATAGAATACCTGCACCTAGGCATTTTAAATTATTCCAAAAATTAGCCGGTAAAGTATAAAACGATTAAACATTTCACGCATTGCTCAGGCATTCTAAAGAATGCCAAATGACAAACCGACCAAGTATAAAATACATCACCAATTTTTTGTATAGTTCATATAAATAACGATTTTACTTTTTATAAGAAATAAAGTTAAGTGAAATTGAAATTAAGTAAATTATCAACTTTCTTGGTACAACAAAAAGGTTCATATTTTATTTTGTTTCATTAATAAAATTCATAATTTTTTTTTTTTTTTATTACTTAAATTCTTTTTAAGTATTTTAAATAAAAGCTTTTTCAAGGGCTGTTTTTCATTATTTTTTCAAAATTACAAATGTATTGTTGAGGAAGAACATTTTTTTTTTTTCTTCAAAGTTTTATCATGGCTCTTTTTCATACTTTGCTAAAAATGCCGGTCATTATATAAGGTAGATCGGCATTTCGTACGTTGCCGGTCATGTGTTCTCAAACATACTTTTCTTGACGAGGGGCGGAGAATGAAGGAACAAGGGACAAGAATGAACAATGAAATCCCCATCAGAGTTTTCAGAATCTGACCTTGAAAGGACCCACAGAAAGAGTGGCAGCAAATGATCAACGACACGTTCTGTCGAAAATCTGACCGGTTCGTGACGTCACTCCCCGTTTTCAAGTGAACGCTGGATCACGGGACGCTTTCCTAGGAAACCAGGGCTTTTAGACGCTTTCGTTTGAAACGGTTTATCATACTTTTTTTTACAATGCTCTGTTTTCTGAATGAATTTAAGTAGTGAAAATGATTTAATTTTTTTTTTTAAATTTTTATATATATATATATATATATATATATATATATATATATATATATATATATATATATATATATATATATATATATATATATATATATATATATATATATATATATATATATATATATATATTACACATTTTTATTGACTGGAAGGTTAAAATATAACATACGTATCGTTATGTTATTTTATTAAAATATTTGTTACTTTTAATTTGTCTTCTGCTGGCTCTGTAAGTTTATACAATAACAGACTTACATAGTTTTCGTTTTTTTTTTTTTTTTTTTTTTTTTTTTTTTAACTATTTAATGTGAAACAGAATTCGGTGAATATATGTGATATGTGAGCATGATAGGAATTAGAAAAAAATTACAAATATAGTAAATAAATTATTCGATTGCATCATGCTTCTTAATCGTTACTGAAATAATAAAAGGAAATAATGTTTGCTTCCAAATCAAAATAAAGTATTTTAATTGTCAATATGTGTTTTTCATGGCTATCTCAAGTTAATTAACTATTTTTAGAAATAATAATCTTGCGGTTAAAGTTGTATTATTTTTATATTTATCTACCATTTTCAACATCATTTCCAGATTGGTTGGTGCCCATCTGATGGCTGTGTGGTTAGTTCTCTGGTCACACATGCCAAAAGGTGCTGGATCCGAATCCCGGATTAAGCAGGGATGTTCGTTGTGGTTCGGAATCCACGTTAAGCTGTAGGTCCCGTCGTAATTAGCCGTCATTGTGCATAAAAATAGGTCATTGAGCGTATAAACCAACCAAACAGATTGGTAATATTTCTTCCATTTGTACTGCTTCCTTTATTGAACAAAATCAAATTGAAAATAAATCATTATTTGCAGTTATTTATTATTCATTTTGTTAAGTTTTAAATGAAAAGCATTAGTAAATAACCAAAGAATATCTAAGAATATTTTTCAATATTATTTGGAACGTTAACCCAATTAATAGATAAAAATGGAAAAGAAAAAAGCCGAACCTAACAAATCATGTGAGAAAATAGAATCGGTTTCTGTCAAGATTGGATCAAGGGAAAGATACTAAACTTTTCATCCCCCCCCCCCCCTCTCCTTCACCCGACAACGCGACCAGTCTTTTAACAAACGGAACAGATGTGCAATCTTGGTTCTTTGGTTCATTGAATTTTGCTTGCGAGACAAAAAAAAAAGGAGGAACTGGAGGCCAGAGGCCAAACTGACCTAAAGCGACCCTCTATAACCATTTCAATTAGTTATCCCGCCAATCGATCTTATTATTTGTTCGCGTCTCTTGAATTGATCTCGTATTTCATCGCCTGCTGGTTTTGTAAAGACTCTTGTCTCTTCAACACAAGCTTCACATTATCAGATTATCCAAAGAAATACTTCTTCCGTAGTAAAATAAAATAAATAAATAAAAAATACACCATTTTTTTAAAAAAAATCCGCAAATACCCTCATTTTCAAATTATCTTCCAAAATACCAGCCAAACTTTAAAATACGGTAATTTTTGCAGGTAATTACCCGATTACCGGCTGCTTGTGTAAGTTGTTAATTTAACCTTTTCACATGGGCTCCTGTGAGAGGAAGGGGGCATGTGACAATTTCGGAATTGGGGTGAGAGGAAGAAATTTCGACAGCACACATGGCCAGCCCATTCAGTTGGGACACAAAGGGGTATTTTGAAGCTGCTTGACAGGGGGGCAATTTAGTAAATGATAAGTGACTTTTACCTGCTAGGCGGGTTTTCGCTAACTGCATTTCTACGATTTCCTTTGCTGAATGTTTATTCTTTTGGCTCTATGAAGTCTTGATATTTTTTTACTAAATTATTTTGCAAATGTTTAAAGTATCCAAACCATAAATAAAAACTTAACTTTAAGTTAACTTTAGTGAATTTTAAGAGCATTTAATATTCTGATTCCATAAATCTGTTAAAATTTGTCGTAAAACTCTTTTTAATATTTTTCAACTTTTAATTTAAATTTTTGTAGAATCAAATTATTTTAAAAGTGTTTATTTTAAACAAAATTTTTAAAATCAAAATTCCCTTTATTGCGTGTCGATAGTCATATGACCAATTGTTATCAATTTACAGGTTATGAAATAGAAATGTGGGATGTAAATTTGGTATATTATATTTTACACTTATGTTGTATTATTACTTTTATTTACTAAAGACAGATAGATAAATTTTCTATAATCTGAAGAATTATAGTATGAAAGGTGTAAAATTAAAATAATACAGACAAAAAGTACAATAATATAATTTATCGTATGAGTTTTCATCCTTTTATTAAAAAAATATATAAAAATAAAAAAATGTCTTCAATTTTGACGATATGTAGCAACACAAATATTGTTTAGTTGGTGAAATTCCCGATAAGAGGAGGTGTAAATTTCTGAAACATGATCTGAAGAAATTGAAAGACATAGGCCCTTGAAGAAAGTTATCTCCACAGTGTAATACAGGGGCTAAAATGACGTAGTTTTAAAAAAGAAGGTAAGGAAGATGAGAAGTGTACGCGAATCTTTTTTTATTTCAGTTCACATGTCATAAACATATTGTGAATAAAAACAGTCAGTAACTGTTGCAAAATAACTGTTTTATTTTACAATTTGGTTGATTACGTCTTCTGTAAATTTTTACGCGAATTTTAGTGGTGAGGATGTTGAAATTTTTTTTTAAAGTAATAAACAATAATTGGTATATTCACTATAAAAACAAAAGTAATAAATATAACATTAATAAGCAGTTTTTAAAATAAATCAATATATATCCTTTCACGCTTTTGTACAATTGCTTTACTTTTTTTATATATATAAATGGCAGGCTTTTATAGTTCTTCGCATATATGTATTTGAAATTCATTACAAGCAATAGGTACAGTTTCTATAACATATTTTTGAATAAAAAAAGGAAATAAACGTTTCACCTTTTACCTCTCTTGTCCAAAGTATTGAATCGTTATACCTTATTCTTGTACGTTGTTCTGTATTGGAGCATTTTGAATTTATAGTAAAATATTGCAGTTTCTTACTTTAGAAAATAGTTTATGTTTATATAAAAAATGCAATAATTTTCAACTATTGTGACATAATGGTTAAGTACTATTTAGAATATTTAAGAGAACTTAATAATTACACAGCAATCCAATCAATTATCCAATAATGATAAAATGTTTTATACGATCGTTCACTATTGAAACAAACTAAGATTTATACAAATAGTTAAAACTAATTGCATACAAGCAAAAAGAAAATAGTTAAAAGCACACTAAAAATGTCATTCTGATTTCAAATATTTCATACCGCATTGAGAAACATTTTTAAGGTGTATTTTTATATTTTGGAAATCTGAATAGAAATGAAAAACAGATTAAATTTTAACATTTATATTGAAAGTGTGCAAAATTTTTATTTTATATCTCATTTTTTATTAGCATCCTAAATTTTAATTGCGTCATTAGATTTCCAACAAAAAGTAGGCTACTAATATATGTACATTTTCTATTTCTACCACACAATCTTGAAATTCCAAATCTTCCACACCTGTGAGGGGCGTGAATGACTGTCTTCAAGGATGGACGACTGTATTGTACTACTACCAGTACCTTACAATGGCCAAGGAACACCCCTCTGGGAAGACTCCAATAGTGAAAATTTCTTTCCCCCCCTTCAAGAACGACCTTATGGTGAGCCCCTAGCTAATGTTGCATGCAAAATATATATATATATATATATATATATATATATATATATATATATATATATATATATATATATATATATATATATATATATATATATATATATATATATATATAAGGTTTCTGGGATAATTTTTCTTTTAATTTTTTTTTTTATTAATTAAC
This sequence comes from Linyphia triangularis, assembly GCA_963978545.1. Classification (NCBI taxonomy): domain Eukaryota; kingdom Metazoa; phylum Arthropoda; class Arachnida; order Araneae; family Linyphiidae; genus Linyphia; species Linyphia triangularis. The sequence goes on from OZ021730.1 coordinate 38,836,354, forward strand.
AAATATTATAAATAAACGATTTCTAATAAAGCTACATCTCTGAAATTTTCTAGATAAGTATAGTTTCGGCCTTCTAATTGGATTTTTGCTAAACAGAATTTTAAAATTTTGATTTCTTTTTTTTTAAATTAATTTTTTTAATTAATTAACAAATATTTCATAAAACGATTTTTAATAGGACTACAGCTCTGAAATTTTCAACATAATTAGTTTTGGCCTTCTAATTAGACTTTTGACAAACATAATTTAAAATTTTGATTAGCTTTTTTTTAATTAATTTTTGTAATTAACAAATATTTTACTAAACGATTTCTAATTGGCTATAGTTCTGAAATTTGTAACATAAGTAGTTTTTGCCTTTTAATTGGTCTTTTGAAAAATAGAATTTCTTCTAATAGGCCTAGAGCTTTGAAAATTTCAACATAGTTATGGCCTTCTAATTTTGTTTTTTACAAATAAGTGTTAAAATATTCTCAAATGGGTGTTATATTATTGTATTACCAGGGATTTTTTTTTTTTTTTTGCTTCTTGACAGGGTAGGGGCTTCTAATATTAAGGGTTTACGTAGCAATAACTTTTTAGGGAATGAAGCGAGCTTATGCTTGCATAGCAATGAACCTTTCAACGTGTGAAGTAAGCCTGTGCTTATGTGTCAATGAACTTTTCAGAGAGCAAAGCCAGCTTGGTTTTGGGTATCAATGAATCATCCTGCGAACAAAGCGTCAAAAGTTGGAACCTATACACCAATTACGGATCTCGGTCGGCAACGCAACTCTAACTAAAATATTGCACATAGCACAATTTCGCAGCGAAGCACGGGTACTATTCAGCTAGTTGCGAATAAAAACGAAAACTAATTAACTTCTGAAGTAATTCAGGAGATCATGCCTCTAGTGGCGCCATCTAGTTATAACTGGGGGACTAAATAGGGGAAAATGCAAAATTTTAAAGTAATAAAGAGATGGGAAATAAATATCATCAATATATATATATATAGTTTAAAAGACACGAGTCATATCTAATACGATCAGATTTTTCTGATTAAAAAATCAGGACATGTCTCTGCTATGGGAAAGGGATAATTTTTTTTACGTATTTATTTATGGAGTTCGGAACACACAATTCTAAAATCTTCAATGTTTGCGGTTTTTTCGGAAGATATACAATATACATTGTAATTCATAGGTTTATTTAACTTTTTTATTAGCTTTCAACCATACTTAATATATTTTTTTGAGGCTATAATCCAGAAACTCTGCAGAAATATGACAAGTTAATTTTAGTTATTAACAAAGATTTCAGAGTAATTGCAGAAAGTTGTGCCTTCTCAGAATTCCAAATTTTACTAACAATAGAAAATGTTCTTTCAATATCTGCAGTTTTCCCGACAAACTAAAGCTGAATTCCACAATTTTCATAATTTGGCAATTTCAATTGAATGCTGGTGGAAATGTAAATGGGTAATGTAAATGTCGTCAAAATCACTAAGATCACATACAGATCACAATGTGATATCGCAGTGACAAAGCTTTCGTTGCGAAAATCGCATAAATCACATGGATGTCGCCAAAATCACTAAGATCACATACAGATCACAATGTGATATCGCAGTGACAAAGCTTTCGTTGCGAAAATCGCATAAATCACATGGATGTCGCCAAAATCACTAAGATCACATACAGATCACAATGTGATATCGCAGTGACAAAGTTTTCGTTGCGAAAATCGCATAAATCACATGGATGTCGCCAAAGTCACTAAGATCACATACAGATCACAATGTGATATCGCAGTGACAAAGTTTTCGTTGCGAAAATCGCATAAATCACATGGATGTCGCCAAAGTCACTAAGATCACATACAGATCACAATGTGATATCGCAGTGACAAAGTTTTCGTTGCGAAAATCGCATAAATCACATGGATGTCGCCAAAATCACTAAGATCACATGCAGATCACAATGTGATATCGCAGTGACAAAGCTTTCGTTGCGAAAATCGCATAAATCACATGGATGTCGCCAAAATCACTAAGATCACATACAGATCACAATGTGATATCGCAGTGACAAAGTTTTCGTTACGAAAATCGCATAAATCACATGGATGTCGCCAAAGTCACTAAGATCACATACAGATCACAATGTGACATCGCAGCGACAAAGCTTTCGTTGCTAAAATCGCATAAATCACATAGATGTCGCCAAAGTCACTAAGATCGCATACTGATCACAATGTGATATAGCAGTGACGTGAGATTCGTTGATAAAATCACATAGATGTCCCCAAAATCACATAGAGATCACACTGATACCACAAAAATAGCATAAATGTTAAAATGTGATATCCCTGTGTATCCCTGTGATATCGCAAAATTACGTCTTATATCACATACATGTCACAAAATGACTTATTTGTGATTTTCATTATATAAAATTATTTTGGGATATCACTGGATGTCGCTGCCATATCACAAAGTAACATCACGACTTCGTCACAGTGTGATGTCGCTGCGATATCACATGGAAGTCGAAAGTGACGTGAACTTTTGCGACATCGCTGCGATATCCCATGCAAGTCACATTGTGACCGTGATCTTTGCGACGAAAAACTTCGTTGCAGTGACGTAACTGTGACAAAGATGGTTAGTAGGGCAGTTAACTGGAGTTGAGTTGTTCTAGGGCTGCTTCTTAACGAATAAGTTAGAGTGATAGGCTTTTATTGCGTGACGTCACAGTGAGTATGACGTCATAACTTGCATAACGTTAAAAGTTTTGAGCGGTGGCAACACTTTTTAGTTTCGATTTACCTTTAAGGCGGAGTTGAGTTGTTCTAGGGCTGCTTCTAAGTGAATAAGTTAGAGTTATAGGTATTTTTTACTAGTGACGTCACAGTGGGTATGACGTCATTCATGATTTTACAAAACTTACCTTTAAGACGATGGCAGCAATAGAAATATGCTAAGTTTTAGGCGGGATGGAGTTGAGTTGTTTTAGGGCTACTTTTAAGTGAATAACTTAGAGTGATAGGCTGTTTTACCAGTGACGTCACAGTGTTAATGTAGTGGGGATGACGTCACGATTTGCTTTATATCAAAGTTTAAGGAATGGCAACATCTTGTATCCTGATATATAGCTAAGTCTCCTTTGATTGGTTGAAATAAAAGCTCACTTCTGATTGGTTAGAATATGTCACGTGATTTCAAATGCTCTTCTCATTGACTATACAGTTTAGTAAGACAGTTTTCTACTAAGTTTAATGTAATTCCGGCGCCATCTAGTGGTAGGAAGGAATATAAATTACATAGTTTATAACTTTTCATGCTTAACCATTAAAAACTTCAAATACATGCAAAGATAATATACTAACACAAATGCGTAAAGTTTCGGATTGAGTGGATTTTTTTTTCTATAAGTGCTTAACACATTTAAACTAATGTTGAGAGATATAATCGCAAGAAATTTTAAGGAATCAGGTTTAATCAATGTTAGACACATAAAGTCTCATTATTTTCTCAATAACAGTATGAAATGTAAATATAAATTAAAATTTATGAGAAAAAAAAAAATTAAACTTTGATATCTTAACGTGAAAATTTCTTTTACAGAGCTTAACATGTCATTAAAAAGTTTTTTTCTTTTATTGTCATAGTTTTTGAGGGATTGAATACACAACAAAAGAACTTAGACTAGAATTAATTTTCAATATTCAGCAACTGAAACCCATTATGGAAGTTAAAGCAATGATTTTACAATTATTTTTAGGTTGAGTTAGTCTGACCCTGTTGAAGGAATTAGTAGTTGTAGTGTGTTCACACGTGAGTTTGCAATACAATATTAGTAATATACATTTCCAAAAAAAACGAAATATGTATCACTTTGAATAGAAAAATGACGATTTTTTTTTTATATTTATGTAAGTATTATTCTCAATTTTGTAAATTTTAAATGTATTATCCATATTTTATTGAAGAATTTATATATTTTTTCTTCTTCTTTCAGAATGGTTTAGAAAAAACATTTCATTTTAGTCAGAACAATGTTTTCAAAGAGATGGAAATACGCAACTTTTCGATATATCAACCTTCAAATACTTTGAAATTGATTCTATTTGTTACAACCGGTTGTAATTTAAAGCTATACTGTACTATACGAGCGATATTATATATCTTAGCTACTTACTGTCTATGTTAAAATTTATATTACCATTAAACTTGTTAGAAATTAATATGTCTATGTTAGTTATATTAATCAAGATAGTTTTTATTGTACAATGATACTTACTTAAGTTGATGAATGGCAACACAGAACTAGCTGCTAATGCTGAATAGATATGTGATAACTGATTTTGGATACTCTAATGTTTAAATAAGAGAGAAAAAGTAACATACTTGAACATCTTACAACTAAGAATTCAAAAGTGAACATGAAAATTTACTTTACGAATAAATATCATGTCTTTAAAATGTGTACGAATATCACTAAATAAGAGAAAAAAGTAACATATTTAAACTCTTTACGACAAATAACTTTAAAATTAACGAAAAAAAACTTACTTTACACATAAAAATCACTTTAAAATGTGTAAAAATATCGCTAAATAAGAGAAAAAAAGTAACTTACTTAAAATTTCTAAGATAAATATTTAACCTTTACGCGAAAATTCCCTTCATGTATAAAAATCACGACTTTAAAATATAACATGCAAGAGAAAAGTAACGTATTTAAACTTTCTACGACAAATAACTTTAACATTAACGTAAAATTTTACTTTACACATAAAAATCCCGATATTAAAATATGTAGAAATATCGCTAAATAAAAGAAAAAAAGTAACACACTTAAACTTTGTACGACAAATAACTTTGACATTAAGGTAAAAAATGTTCTTCACATATAAAAATCACGACTTTAAATTTGAAATGTAGGATGAAAGTATAACATACCTATAATTTCTACGACAAAGAATTCAAACATTGCCGTTCATGTCTTTAAAATGTATAATGACAACTCTAACTTTTAGAAAAAAGAAACACTAAAAATTTACAAGGCAAAGAATTTAAAATTGAACGTTAAAATTAACTTTACATGTACTATCATACTCTTATATCAACGATAAATAAGATAAAAAAAAAAGAAACTCTAAAAATTTATAAGGCAAAGAATTCAAATAATACGCGAAAATTTACCTCACATATAAAAATTATGTCTTTCAAATGTGTAAGAATAACGCTAAATTAGAGAAAAAGAAATATTAAAAATTTATAAGGTAAGGAATTGAAACAATACGCGAAAATTTATTTCACACATAACATTTTTATCTTTAAAATGTGTAAGAATAATGCTAAATTAGAGAAGAAAAAAAAAATAACATACTTAAACTTTCTTCGACAACAATTTAAACAATACGCGAAAATTTCATACACAATTATTTTCTTAGGTTAATGTTAAATAATGGGAAATTTAACAGAATAAAAATTTCAAAGATAAAGAATTTTAACCTTTACACGAAAATTTACTTCACATATAAATATCATGTCTTTAAACTTTAACGTGACAATTTACTTCTCATATACAATTAAACTCTTAGGTTAATGTTAAATAAAAGAAAAAGTAACATACTCAAAAATTTCTAAGATAAGCATAACGTAAAAATTTCATATCATGTGTTTAAAATGTAACATATAAGAGAAAAAAAAATAACATACTTGAACTTTCTATAGCAAAGAATTTAAGCGTTAGCGTAAAAATTTACTTTACATATAAAATTCACGTCTTTAAACGGGATGATAAGCATGTGACGGTAATTAGCAATCAGGTTAGCGGTAGGTGATACGCCACTTGCCGGCATTTTTAGACCTTAGGATGAGTCACACTAAAACTTGTTCAAACAGGTCGGGAGACTTGTACAGCAAGAACAACAGCATTGACGCGCAAGCAGCGGGTGATGCTGCGGTGTGTCAGCAGATCTTCGAGATTATCGTTTTCCTACTTTTCCTTTTTCATAATGAAATGTTTGTGAAAACTTGGAATGAATGAAGTGGATTTCAAAGACACATTAGTAAGTGAAGGTAGAATTCGCATGGACTTTCTTCCAAAAAATATGATTCACTTGGAGAATTTAAGATCATTTCTACTTGAAAACTTTTCTATTGTCTAAAACAATGAATATTGTTCAAACTCAGTGAGATTATATGCTACAATACGAGTAAAACTTAACAAAATTGTTACATAGAAGAAAAATAGTAAGAGATTTAAAATAAATACTAGTTATAGATACTCCAAGGAAAAAAATTCACCTCTACTTTTCAATCGGAAAATCAATGCAAGTTGGAAATTTATGTTACTTCAAGAAAGACAATTTACTTTGTAATAATATACGTTAAGGTGTCGTATTAACTCGTGCAATACATGCTGACTAAGGTTTATTTTACTTATCTAAGAAAGGTGAATTGGGGGAAAATATTAAATAAATTGTAGATATTAAATACATTGTAGATATGCATTTAAGTTTTGAAAATCACCTGCAAGACTTTTAAAACATCTTAAGAAAAATTGAAAAAACTTGCGAATTATATGTAAACTATATAACTTTTTATACTCTGAAAGGAAATCACAAGTAATTTAGTTAACTTTTTTCATGGTAATACTCATATTCAACGACATGTTTTTAAAATTTAACCTTCTTTACATGATAATAGTTATAAATTTTTTCAATCTCAGATGCGATATACTATTATTTCTAACATATATGTTACGAATTGTGGAAAACTGTATATGCAAAACTGTATATGCAAATCACCAATCATCAGGAACATAAAAATCTAACATCAATCAAACAAACTAAAATAATAAGATATTTTCCTGAGTGGAAATAGTTAACTACTCATGTGATGGAATATACTTAGAAAATTTAAATACTGAAAAATGTTTGCTAGGCAAACTTAAAGAATATTTTTTTTTCTTGTGAAAAACTAGCATAAATTTGGAAAATGTAGAGTTTGTTACTACGTAAAATTGAACATCATCTGGACAAACTAAATTATACATGAATTTTTTTTTTATTTGAGAGGTGCTGACAATATATCATTAATATAGAGATTTTTAACTTCCACCCATAATTTCTAAATAACTTATACATAAATTTCAGAAAAACTGAAACGGAATGTGTTTTACAAGAGGCTTATTTTGTAAGATGAATATTCAATATTAATATAACTGAGCAAAGTTCATTCCGGAAAAAACTTGTAAAAGATACTTATATTTTGAAAATAGTTTGAAATATCCTTTTAAATTTATGAATGCTCGCTTTCGAAAGACTCAAATAAAACTGATATTACTCATGATAATTAACACATACATAACATTAGTCAAACAAAGTGAAATTTGTATTGCTTGTGACCGATAACTTTTCAGTGAAGCAGAACTTACATAGGAAATTTGTGCAAACTTTTTCAACTTTTAAACCAAGTATCATGTAAAATTATAAATTACGATAGGAAATAGCATACTTCAGAATCGGAACAAGTCTTGTAGTTAAGCTAAATGTATTTCTCAAGGAATTGAAAGCATACCAGAGAAGTCCTTATCATTTCGCATCTTTTCTCATGTTGCAAGAAGACATACTTTGTAAAAGATCGTCTTAGCACTTAACAAAAATCAGTAAAAATAAATATATTTTCTATGGCAAAGATAAAACTTCACAACTTAATTACTTAAATTTAGCTAAGTTGCATATGGTTTATTCACATAACTCGCATGTGCTTTGAATGTTGAAATATATTTGTTAGTTGAAATCAAACTCATCGAAAATAAATGCTATCTACATTTTCAAGTCGGAAATTACTATTAAATAAACTTTACATGTAAGATATTATCATGTTAAAAAGAAAAATCTACAAAAATGTAAATGATAATTTTACTGTTGGTACATAAATGATGAATAATTTATGATTTTATTCTAGGCAAACGTTTTATTGTCTAACAGAGAACTTAAACTTTAGCAGAAAAACGAAAAAATACAATGTTTATATCCTATCATGCTTGTCGAAAATTGAATTTATTAGCTGTTGTAATAGATTTTTATTGTCCAAATTTCTATAGTTCTTCCCAGTGCAATAATATTAAGTTCATGTGTAATGAGTAGGTTTTTTTTTGTTGAATCTTATAAATTTAATGAAATTATTATGACCTAAGAGATTGAGTGAACTGAATAAATCAATGACGTAAATTTAAACAGTGACTTGAACTGATACATACTATAACTGTAAAGAAGTATGACAAAGTGATAGATGAAGTGAATATAGAAGTTGAGTGAAATGTGTTGAAAAAAGTTGAAGACGACAAGAAATTCATAAATGAGAATTATCATTGACTTATATTAACTTCGTTTTTCTTGCTTATGACAAGAAAATACACTCTTGTTTATTAAGAACCAACTTGATATCTTATCATAGAATGACAATGATGAAATATCTATACATTAAAAAAAAAAATACCAAACTTAGACATAGCAAATTTCTTGAAATTCATGTATAATGTGAGAAGTTTTACTGGAAATATAGAAGATACAACATTGAAAGATGTGAATGTTTCGAAGTACTTTATCAGAAATAAAAAAAATAAAAAAATGCGCTGAGGTCCGCTATAAAATTTTTTAGGAGAAAGTTTAAACAAAATTTAAAATCAAACATGCTTTTAAGTGGGAACACATATATTAAAACTATAGCACATTTAACAATTTATATTATGTCATCTCAGTTGGTATCAAACTGAATAATATGAAAAACAACCACAAACTGAATAAACATGAAAATTATCAATATATGTGGAAAAGTTTCCTTTTTTCACATATAAAAAAAAAATAACACATTGACATACGTTAAGATCACGAAACATGCGTAATCATATACCGATAAGAGCAACCAATGTTTGCGGGGAGATATTCACGTGATGGACAATATCCCATGAATAAATTGAGTGATTTAATTTCTAATGCTAATTCCAATAGTATTCCACGTAACTTCAACTTTATATGTTACACTATAGATATATTTATTTTTCAAATATATTGACTTTCGAAAAATCATCCTTCAATATAAGAATGATCATAGTAAGAATAAAAGAAAAGATACTAAGCATTGATTTAAAGTGTATTTATTTCAACTTAGCAACAAATCATATGCGTGAAACGAAAATTGCCTCGAACCAAAGTATAACTATCCAATTTCATTGATTCCTACAAGGAAATTTTTCTCATCTAGTAATTGAATTTTTTTTTCTCGTACACATTATAAGTGTTGTCCAATCAGGTGTAGAATAGCTGAAGATATCCGACCTCTTTCTAAATATTAATAAGTCACTATTGAGAAACTTATAAAAATTTCAATTTACACTTAAAGTATTTTTATATATATATATTTCAAAGAATTTTTTCAAATCAATATGTATATTTAAATACTGAAACTTATTCACTTCAATAAATGTATGTTTAAGTTATAAAACTTGTCGTATGTATTGAAAAATTGTAACTTTTCGTCTTCGTATAAATCGATAACTTATACACTAGTTCTTCATCAATTAATCTTCTAAGTAAATCTTTCAAAGGTAAAAACATACCTATAGCTTTGCATTTGTAACAAGTTAAATTGTACATGTTTCATGTGAAAGTTACAAAATTTTATATATTTTCATGAAAAACATATAAAATTTTAATTTCACGAGAAACATGTACAATTTAACTTGTTACAAATGCAAAGCTATAGGTATGTTTTTACCTTTGAAAGATTTACTTAGAAGATTAATTGATGAAGAACTAGTGTATAAGTTATCGATTTATACGAAGACGAAAAGTTACAATTTTTCAATACATACGACAAGTTTTATAACTTAAACATACATTTATTGAAGTGAATAAGTTTCAGTATTTAAATATACATATTGATTTGAAAAAATTCTTTGAAATATATATATATAAAAATACTTTAAGTGTAAATTGAAATTTTTATAAGTTTCTCAACAGTGACTTATTAATATTTAGAAAGAGGTCGGATATCTTCAGCTATTCTACACCTGATTGGACAACACTTATAATGTGTACGAGAAAAAAAAATTCAATTACTAGATGAGAAAAATTTCCTTGTAGGAATCAATGAAATTGGATAGTTATACTTTGGTTCGAGGCAATTTTCGTTTCACGCATATGATTTGTTGCTAAGTTGAAATAAATACACTTTAAATCAATGCTTAGTATCTTTTCTTTTATTCTTACTATGATCATTCTTATATTGAAGGATGATTTTTCGAAAGTCAATATATTTGAAAAATAAATATATCTATAGTGTAACATATAAAGTTGAAGTTACGTGGAATACTATTGGAATTAGCATTAGAAATTAAATCACTCAATTTATTCATGGGATATTGTCCATCACGTGAATATCTCCCCGCAAACATTGGTTGCTCTTATCGGTATATGATTACGCATGTTTCGTGATCTTAACGTATGTCAATGTGTTATTTTTTTTTTATATGTGAAAAAAGGAAACTTTTCCACATATATTGATAATTTTCATGTTTATTCAGTTTGTGGTTGTTTTTCATATTATTCAGTTTGATACCAACTGAGATGACATAATATAAATTGTTAAATGTGCTATAGTTTTAATATATGTGTTCCCACTTAAAAGCATGTTTGATTTTAAATTTTGTTTAAACTTTCTCCTAAAAAATTTTATAGCGGACCTCAGCGCATTTTTTTATTTTTTTTATTTCTGATAAAGTACTTCGAAACATTCACATCTTTCAATGTTGTATCTTCTATATTTCCAGTAAAACTTCTCACATTATACATGAATTTCAAGAAATTTGCTATGTCTAAGTTTGGTATTTTTTTTTTTTTAATGTATAGATATTTCATCATTGTCATTCTATGATAAGATATCAAGTTGGTTCTTAATAAACAAGAGTGTATTTTCTTGTCATAAGCAAGAAAAACGAAGTTAATATAAGTCAATGATAATTCTCATTTATGAATTTCTTGTCGTCTTCAACTTTTTTCAACACATTTCACTCAACTTCTATATTCACTTCATCTATCACTTTGTCATACTTCTTTACAGTTATAGTATGTATCAGTTCAAGTCACTGTTTAAATTTACGTCATTGATTTATTCAGTTCACTCAATCTCTTAGGTCATAATAATTTCATTAAATTTATAAGATTCAACAAAAAAAAAACCTACTCATTACACATGAACTTAATATTATTGCACTGGGAAGAACTATAGAAATTTGGACAATAAAAATCTATTACAACAGCTAATAAATTCAATTTTCGACAAGCATGATAGGATATAAACATTGTATTTTTTCGTTTTTCTGCTAAAGTTTAAGTTCTCTGTTAGACAATAAAACGTTTGCCTAGAATAAAATCATAAATTATTCATCATTTATGTACCAACAGTAAAATTATCATTTACATTTTTGTAGATTTTTCTTTTTAACATGATAATATCTTACATGTAAAGTTTATTTAATAGTAATTTCCGACTTGAAAATGTAGATAGCATTTATTTTCGATGAGTTTGATTTCAACTAACAAATATATTTCAACATTCAAAGCACATGCGAGTTATGTGAATAAACCATATGCAACTTAGCTAAATTTAAGTAATTAAGTTGTGAAGTTTTATCTTTGCCATAGAAAATATATTTATTTTTACTGATTTTTGTTAAGTGCTAAGACGATCTTTTACAAAGTATGTCTTCTTGCAACATGAGAAAAGATGCGAAATGATAAGGACTTCTCTGGTATGCTTTCAATTCCTTGAGAAATACATTTAGCTTAACTACAAGACTTGTTCCGATTCTGAAGTATGCTATTTCCTATCGTAATTTATAATTTTACATGATACTTGGTTTAAAAGTTGAAAAAGTTTGCACAAATTTCCTATGTAAGTTCTGCTTCACTGAAAAGTTATCGGTCACAAGCAATACAAATTTCACTTTGTTTGACTAATGTTATGTATGTGTTAATTATCATGAGTAATATCAGTTTTATTTGAGTCTTTCGAAAGCGAGCATTCATAAATTTAAAAGGATATTTCAAACTATTTTCAAAATATAAGTATCTTTTACAAGTTTTTTCCGGAATGAACTTTGCTCAGTTATATTAATATTGAATATTCATCTTACAAAATAAGCCTCTTGTAAAACACATTCCGTTTCAGTTTTTCTGAAATTTATGTATAAGTTATTTAGAAATTATGGGTGGAAGTTAAAAATCTCTATATTAATGATATATTGTCAGCACCTCTCAAATAAAAAAAAAAAAATCATGTATAATTTAGTTTGTCCAGATGATGTTCAATTTTACGTAGTAACAAACTCTACATTTTCCAAATTTATGCTAGTTTTTCACAAGAAAAAAAAATATTCTTTAAGTTTGCCTAGCAAACATTTTTCAGTATTTAAATTTTCTAAGTATATTCCATCACATGAGTAGTTAACTATTTCCACTAAGGAAAATATCTTATTATTTTAGTTTGTTTGATTGATGTTAGATTTTTATGTTCCTGATTGGTGATTTGCATATACAGTTTTAAAAACTTTACACAATTCGTAACATATATGTTAGAAATAATAGTATATCGCATCTGAGATTGAAAAAATTTATAACTATTATCATGTAAAGAAGGTTAAATTTTAAAAACATGTCGTTGAATATGAGTATTACCATGAAAAAAGTTAACTAAATTACTTGTGATTTCCTTTCAGAGTATAAAAAGTTATATAGTTTACATATAATTCGCAAGTTTTTTCAATTTTTCTTAAGATGTTTTAAAAGTCTTGCAGGTGATTTTCAAAACTTAAATGCATATCTACAATGTATTTAATATCTACAATTTATTTAATATTTTCCCCCAATTCACCTTTCTTAGATAAGTAAAATAAACCTTAGTCAGCATGTATTGCACGAGTTAATACGACACCTTAACGTATATTATTACAAAGTAAATTGTCTTTCTTGAAGTAACATAAATTTCCAACTTGCATTGATTTTCCGATTGAAAAGTAGAGGTGAATTTTTTTCCTTGGAGTATCTATAACTAGTATTTATTTTAAATCTCTTACTATTTTTCTTCTATGTAACAATTTTGTTAAGTTTTACCCGTATTGTAGCATATAATCTCACTGAGTTTGAACAATATTCAATGTTTTAGACAATAGAAAAGTTTTCAAGTAGAAATGATCTTAAATTCTCCAAGTGAATCATACTTTTTGGAAGAAAGTCCATGCGAATTCTACCTTCACTTACTAATGTGTCTTTGAAATCCACTTCATTCATTCCAAGTTTTCACAAACATTTCATTATGAAAAAGGAAAAGTAGGAAAACGATAATCTCGAAGACCTGCTGACACACCGCAGCATCACCCGCTGCTTGCGCGTTAATGCTGTTGTTCTTGCTGTACAAGTCTCCCGACCTGTTTGAACAAGTTTTAGCGTGACTCATCCTCCGGTCTAAAAATGCCGGCAAGTGGCGTATCACCTACCGCTAACCTGATTGGCTAATTACCGTCACATGCTTATCATCCCGTTTAAAGACGTGAATTTTATATGTAAAGTAAATTTTTACGCTAACGCTTAAATTCTTTGCTATAGAAAGTTCAAGTATGTTATTTTTTGTTCTCTTATATGTTACATTTTAAACACATGCTATGAAATTTTTACGTTATGCTTATCTTAGAAATTTTTGAGTATGTTACTTTTTCTTTTATTTAACATTAACCTAAGAGTTTAATTGTATATGAGAAGTAAATTGTCACGTTAAAGTTTAAAGACATGATATTTATATGTGAAGTAAATTTTCGTGTAAAGGTTAAAATTCTTTATCTTTGAAATTTTTATTCTGTTAAATTTCCCATTATTTAACATTAACCTAAGAAAATAATTGTGTATGAAATTTTCGCGTATTGTTTAAATTGTTGTCGAAGAAAGTTTAAGTATGTTATTTTTTTTTTCTTCTCTAATTTAGCATTATTCTTACACATTTTAAAGATAAAAATGTTATGTGTGAAATAAATTTTCGCGTATTGTTTCAATTCCTTACCTTATAAATTTTTAATATTTCTTTTTCTCTAATTTAGCGTTATTCTTACACATTTGAAAGACATAATTTTTATATGTGAGGTAAATTTTCGCGTATTATTTGAATTCTTTGCCTTATAAATTTTTAGAGTTTCTTTTTTTTTTTATCTTATTTATCGTTGATATAAGAGTATGATAGCACATGTAAAGTTAATTTTAACGTTCAATTTTAAATTCTTTGCCTTGTAAATTTTTAGTGTTTCTTTTTTCTAAAAGTTAGAGTTGTCATTATACATTTTAAAGACATGAACGGCAATGTTTGAATTCTTTGTCGTAGAAATTATAGGTATGTTATACTTTCATCCTACATTTCAAATTTAAAGTCGTGATTTTTATATGTGAAGAACATTTTTTACCTTAATGTCAAAGTTATTTGTCGTACAAAGTTTAAGTGTGTTACTTTTTTTCTTTTATTTAGCGATATTTCTACATATTTTAATATCGGGATTTTTATGTGTAAAGTAAAATTTTACGTTAATGTTAAAGTTATTTGTCGTAGAAAGTTTAAGTACGTTACTTTTCTCTTGCATGTTATATTTTAAAGTCGTGATTTTTATACATGAAGGGAATTTTCGCGTAAAGGTTAAATATTTATCTTAGAAATTTTAAGTAAGTTACTTTTTTTCTCTTATTTAGCGATATTTTTACACATTTTAAAGTGATTTTTATGTGTAAAGTAAGTTTTTTTTCGTTAATTTTAAAGTTATTTGTCGTAAAGAGTTTAAATATGTTACTTTTTTCTCTTATTTAGTGATATTCGTACACATTTTAAAGACATGATATTTATTCGTAAAGTAAATTTTCATGTTCACTTTTGAATTCTTAGTTGTAAGATGTTCAAGTATGTTACTTTTTCTCTCTTATTTAAACATTAGAGTATCCAAAATCAGTTATCACATATCTATTCAGCATTAGCAGCTAGTTCTGTGTTGCCATTCATCAACTTAAGTAAGTATCATTGTACAATAAAAACTATCTTGATTAATATAACTAACATAGACATATTAATTTCTAACAAGTTTAATGGTAATATAAATTTTAACATAGACAGTAAGTAGCTAAGATATATAATATCGCTCGTATAGTACAGTATAGCTTTAAATTACAACCGGTTGTAACAAATAGAATCAATTTCAAAGTATTTGAAGGTTGATATATCGAAAAGTTGCGTATTTCCATCTCTTTGAAAACATTGTTCTGACTAAAATGAAATGTTTTTCCTAAACCATTCTGAAAGAAGAAGAAAAAAAATATAAATTCTTCAATAAAATATGGATAATACATTTAAAATTTACAAAATTGAGAATAATACTTACATAAATATAAAAAAAAATCGTCATTTTTCTATTCAAAGTGATAAATATTTCGTTTTTTTTGGAAATGTATATTACTAATATTGTATTGCAAACTCACGTGTGAACACACTACAACTACTAATTCCTTCAACAGGGTCAGACTAACTCAACCTAAAAATAATTGTAAAATCATTGCTTTAACTTCCATAATGGGTTTCAGTTGCTGAATATTGAAAATTAATTCTAGTCTAAGTTCTTTTGTTGTGTATTCAATCCCTCAAAAACTATGACAATAAAAGAAAAAAACTTTTTAATGACATGTTAAGCTCTGTAAAAGAAATTTTCACGTTAAGATATCAAAGTTTAATTTTTTTTTCTCATAAATTTTAATTTATATTTACATTTCATACTGTTATTGAGAAAATAATGAGACTTTATGTGTCTAACATTGATTAAACCTGATTCCTTAAAAGTGTCTTGCGATTATATTTCTCAACATTAGTTTAAATGTGTTAAGCACTTATAGAAAAAAAAATCCACTCAATCCGAAACTTTACGCATTTGTGTTAGTATATTATCTTTGCATGTATTTGAAGTTTTTAATGGTTAAGCATGAAAAGTTATAAACTATGTAATTTATATTCCTTCCTACCACTAGATGGCGCCGGAATTACATTAAACTTAGTAGAAAACTGTCTTACTAAACTGTATAGTCAATGAGAAGAGCATTTGAAATCACGTGACATATTCTAACCAATCAGAAGTGAGCTTTTATTTCAACCAATCAAAGGAGACTTAGCTATATATCAGGATACAAGATGTTGCCATTCCTTAAACTTTGATATAAAGCAAATCGTGACGTCATCCCCACTACATTAACACTGTGACGTCACTGGTAAAACAGCCTATCACTCTAAGTTATTCACTTAAAAGTAGCCCTAAAACAACTCAACTCCATCCCGCCTAAAACTTAGCATATTTCTATTGCTGCCATCGTCTTAAAGGTAAGTTTTGTAAAATCATGAATGACGTCATACCCACTGTGACGTCACTAGTAAAAAATACCTATAACTCTAACTTATTCACTTAGAAGCAGCCCTAGAACAACTCTACTCCGCCTTAAAGGTAAATCGAAACTAAAAAGTGTTGCCACCGCTCAAAACTTTTAACGTTATGCAAGTTATGACGTCATACTCACTGTGACGTCACGCAATAAAAGCCTATCACTCTAACTTATTCGTTAAGAAGCAGCCCTAGAACAACTCAACTCCAGTTAACTGGAAACAAAAACTAAAAAGTGTTGCCACAGCTCAAAACTTTGATATAAAATAAATTATGACGTCATATCTACTGTGACGTCACGCAATAAAAGCCTATCACTCTAACTTATTCACTAAGAAGCAGTCCTAGAACAACTCAACTCCGTCTGCTAGATAAACCGAAACTAAAAAAGTGTTGCCACCGCTCAAAACTTTGATATAAAACACATTATGACGTCATTCACACTGTGACGTCATACACAAACAGCTTATAATGAAACCGAAACTAAAACAGCAGCAGGAAGGAAACAACTCCACTCCACTTCCGGTCACGTTATTTCCGGTGACATCATATCCGGTGATGTCACTTCCTGTGACGTCATATCCGGTGATGTCACTTCCTGTGACGTCATATCCGGTCACGCCCACTTCATGTGACGTCATATCCGGTCACGCCCACTTCCGATGACGTCATCATCCTTCATCCCATCCCGCCCTGGCCCAGGATCGGCACTTTCTAACTACTATCGTTGTGGCGTTCAACGCCTCATTCAAATCATTCAATAATTATGTTTCATTTGAAAATAGATTAGTTGGCAATATAAATATTTACATCCTTACAGTGCAAAAATATAATTAAATGTATTCCTTAATTCCTAGTGTTAACTTTCATACGTATTAAAAAACTGTTTCCTTTTAAATTTTGAGGTAAAATTGAAGTATGGTAATCATTTCTATGAGTCCACAGAGAAGTAAACAATGTTAAATATGGTGTTAATATAACATAAATTTTATGGATGAAGCAGCATTCCAAAGTTGATGCCTTAGAAAGTTTTCTAGTAAAGTTATATATACCAAGGCCTATTTTAAGGAAAGTTTACGACTGCCCAAAAGTACAATCTCTCCCCCCTTTACCCACCTGATGGCTGTGGGGTTAGCCCTCGTGCTTCGAATGCCAAAGGTGCCGGCTTCGAATCCCGGATTAGGCATGGATGTCCGTAATTGTTCGAAATCCACGTTAAGCTCTAAGTCCCGGCCTGATTAGCCGTTACTGTGCATAAAAATAGGTCGTTGAGTGTACAAACGAACCAATCAACTCCCTCCCCCCTTCCCCACTTTCAACCCATACAGCAAATTAATTTGAAACAATAAAATTCCATAATTTATCTTTAAGTATAACAGTAACACTCAAATTTTAAAATCAGGTTTCTGTTATCCTACTTCATGAGGTTAATATTTATATATCTACTAGATGAATACCCGTGCTTTGTTACGAAATTTTAAAAGGTTCAATATTTTAGCTGGCTGTGAGGCCTCATTTTGCGGAAATCTCATTGGTGTATATGTCCCAGTTTTTGGCGCTTCGCTTGTAAGAAGGTTCATCGTTACACAAAATCGAGCTTGCCT
Organism: Linyphia triangularis; assembly: GCA_963978545.1. Lineage (NCBI taxonomy): Eukaryota > Metazoa > Arthropoda > Arachnida > Araneae > Linyphiidae > Linyphia > Linyphia triangularis. The sequence continues at coordinate 38,854,463 of OZ021730.1, forward strand.
CTTTCACTGAAAAGTTCATTGACACATAAGCACAGGCTTACTTCACTCGTTGAAAGGTTCATTGCTATGCAAGCATAGGCTCGCTTCGCTCGCTGAAAAGTTCATTGCTGCATAAGCATAAGCTCGCTTCACTAACTAAAATCTAATTGCTACGTAAAGTCTTAATAGAGAAACAAAAAATCCACCTTAATATCCCGTTAATACGATAATACATCACCCCTTTAAGATTATTTTAACACGTGTTTGTGGAAAGCAAAATTGGAAGGCCAAAACTACTTATTTAGAAATTTTCAGAGCTCTAGGCTTATTAGAAGTCGCTTTTGTGAAAATATTAATTAAAAAACAAATTAAAATTTTAACATTCTTTTTGTCAAAAGTCCAATTGGAATGCCAAAACTACTTGTATTGAAAATTTCAGAACTGTAGCCCGATTAGAAATAGTTTTGCAAAATATTTGTAATAGTTAAAAAAAATTAATTAAAAAACAAATAAAATTTTAAAGTTCTCTTTTTCAAAAGTCCAATTTGAAAGACATAACTACTTATGTTGAAAATTTCAGAGCTGTAGCCCTAATAGCAATCGTTTTGTAAAATATGTATTAATTAATTACAAAAAATTAATTAAAAAATAAGTAACTAAAGTTTTAATATTCTATTTTTCAAAAGTCTAATTAGAAGGACAAAATTACTTATGTTGAAAATTTCAGAGCAGTATTTCTGTTTGAAGTCACTTTGTAAAAAAAAAACATTAATTAAAAAAGAACTAATTAAAAAATTATAATTCTGTTTGACATGTATACAATTAGAAGGCCAAAACTACTTATGCTGAAAATTTCAGAGCTCTACTCCAATTTTAAGTAGGTTTCTATAGATCCACAGACAGACTCACAGCTTGTTTTATTATTATAGATATTAGATATATTTTTATATATTGTTCTTATGAAAGAATTCGAAATGCCTTTCATTACGAAGTCTCAAAAGACAACAAAACAATCGTGAATACGAATTCAATGTTTTTGATACCAAATATTAAAAGATTATTTACACTCGCAAGGCAATAGCTGTCATCCACCTTCTTCCCTCTTGTCAACTATTTATTGCTGTTTTTATTTTACATCTGTTGTCACCCACCCCCTAAAAATGCAGTGGTCATCTCCCAAGAAAGAGGACAGGACACACAGCACCGAGGGACAAGTGTTGACCGCAAACAACCGAAATGAAGATTTATTGACAAAGGGGTTTTCGCGCTCGACTGTTGAAGTGGATGAGACAAGATATCCCAAGGTTTCGGTATGTAGGGGTAGCTGATCAGCTGACACTGGACACTTAACTCAGATAACATTCCGTATCGGTATCCACCCCCTATTGCAAGGTCAGGGAAAAAAAGAAAACATCCGGTGTGCTTTCAGCTTTCTAAAAATCTTTCTAGTCAATAATGTTTTAATCTTAGACAGGACCGGCTTGTTCTGATTTGGAGTTTAGATTTCAAATTTTTTTTTTTTTTGTTGTTGCATTTCTCCACGTTTTGGAGCATTCTAATTTCAAAAAAGTGATCAAGAAAAAACGTCTGTCAGTGTGTGTGTGTGTCTGTGGTCAGCATATCTCCCGAACAAATGGACCTACGTCATTTGGTGTGCTGGTTGGTGATGGTACAGGGCCTACCATTAAGGTTTTCGTCAAAAATCGCTCATGCGTATAAGGTAGATGCCATCGAAAAAATCATATTTTTCAGTAATTCCTTAAAAACGGCTCTAACGATTTTGTTCAAAATCGCTGTGATAATTCCTCTTAAGGTGTTCTAAACGTCCCCACCTCCGAAATTCTCATAAAAAGGCTTTAATGGCGTGAAAATAAGTTGAAAAACAAATGCCTTTAACATAGAGTTCTCTTTCTTTGAGCATACATTATCAACACGATCGTTTCTTCTTCCCTCCCCAGTTTCACTTATAAGAAAGGATAGCATACAAATTATCGAAAAGTATATCGCCAAAATCATCATTTTGGCAGAGGGGTTTTTTTCAAATTTTTTTTTTCAAGACCCACACAATAACTATTGCAAAAGATATCGCTAAACTGGCCACTTTTGCTAAATGAAGGACGAAAATATAAAAACGGTAAATGACACAAATCCACGTCAGTATTATAGTGCAATTGAAAGTTGTGCGATGTTCCACACCCCTAGTTTTTCCCTATTTTATTTGTTTTTTTAACGACTGCCCAATTTTGAATTTACGACTGCCCATTTTGGATTTACGACTGCCCAAATAAGCCACCACTACCCGTTAGAATAGGCCCTGATATATACTTATCGCGATGTACATTTCTCCAACTTTTAGAGAATGGGAATCAGTGTAAAATGTAAAAATGTTCGAAATCAGATAAGGAGTTATAAATCGATAACGTAGTACTATAAGAAATACATTTAAAAAAGTACAGCATTTAAATTTTTATGTCTCCCCTATAGTGGAATCCCTAGAAAGGCACTGGGCAAGATTTTACTTGGTGTCATTTATACCCCGCATTAAGTCATAAAATAGTAGCCTGATTTTTATGAGTCTCAAGTATCTAGATTATACATTTGTCATAGTTAAAATATGTACTATATTGCAAAATTATTCCTGATTTAATATTACGCTATTGCAAAAAATAAAACAAATCATTCGATCCTTAAAATCGAGTGCATTAAAAAGTTACTAATGTCACATCAGAAAAGGAAAATTTGGTCTATAACCAAAATAATTATTTCAATCGCATAGGTTACGCACTTTTGAATGCGTTCTGTTTCAATTTCTTTTAAAGATTAAGCCTAATAATCTAGATTAGATAAAGAAATAAATTTTACAACTGTTCATAGCATTGAATTTTATTTTTTTTTACGGAAAATATGAAAAACAGCCTGTTGTGCGGCTAGTCTGTGTTTATATCGTCTTTCTACGTGACATCTTACAACAGCTTAAATTTTTGCCTACAAGCAAGAAAATATTTTTTTCTGATTAATCTCCCAAGTCTTATCGGCAGTTAGAGTTTGCAAAGAGTAGGTAAAAATTAAATTGTAAACAAAAAAAAACAACCTTTTCCTGTAGCAGTTGGGAGATGATACATTCAACATCAAGTTCTGGTTGACAACATCAAGTTCTGGTTTACAATACTTCAATCCCTTTGCGTTCCCACATTTGCACATAGGATTCGCTATTTTAGTAAGTTTTTCTAATGCATTTAAGTATCACAGTTTCTGGTTTGAATAATTGTTTTATACTTTATTTCAAAATTCCAGTAAAAAATTTTTCCATCGCCAGAATACAATAACAAATTTTTCAATCGCCAGAATACAATACAATACTTAATAGTAATGGCTATGGTAAAGTATTTCGAACTTAAACCTTTAAGAATATTAAGTTTTCAGATTCAAAAGATACTACAAGATGGCAGCACGTAGCATACAGTTTTTACTTGGATTACTTATTAATGCTTGTAATTTCTTGTAGTTATCAGGATAGTAATCACGATTTTTTATACCTTTTTTTAACCCACAATATAAACTACTTGTTTTGTAGGATATTTATGCAGATTTTCTAACCCAAGCTTATGTTTCATTTAATATTTATACTTAGCCTGTTTATGTTTCATAACCTTTATAACATAACTTAAGAACACATTCATAATAAAAACTTTTGTTGATGTAATAGCTTATGAGCACTAACTTTGAACTCTTCACCACCTAAAGTTTTAGTGATTTTCCATTTCCAAACAAAGAAATATAAAAGTTATATATTTTTAAAATTAGCTTGTGTGAAAAATGATTATTCCAGTCATTGTTGGCGTGCTCGTTCTGGGAAAAGCATTTGATTTGTATCACGTAACTCCAACAGAACACCAAATAATTGACCAGAAAGCTATAGAAGAAAATTTGCAGGTAAGTAGTAATAACGTTCTTTGAAATTTGTTGACATTTTTAAAACTATATGGTTACATTTATGCATCAAGTTTAAAAAAAAAAAAAAAAAAAAAAAAAAAAAAAAAAAATAATAATTGAATATTAAACGAAACTTTTCTTAAAAAATCTCTTTTGCAATAGTTTTTCTAGATTTGTTTCTTTTTATTAAGTTATAAGGCATTCTAACTTATTTAAATATGTAAATTTTTTAACGTTTTAAACAAATTTTGTTCTTTTTATCAGAAGAGGGCAAAATTTAACATTGGTTTTGGCTACCAATAGCTTTCTGAACGAAATTCACGTTCTTTAAATATAAAAGACAATGGAGGTTATCTTGAAATTATTGTTTACGCTTTTACTGACCAAGAACTAAAAAACTTAGAAAAATAAACGTGTTTTCATTCTTTTCAGACAAATTAAGGATTAAACCTCTATAGTGTTTGATTTTTTCCTTTTTCATGAAGTCATTTTTTTTCGTTTTCTTTTGCCTCTGAAACCCTGAAAAAAATTTCCAAGTGTCTATTTAACTAAATAATGAATTAAAACCGTTGTAAAGTATACATACAACATCATGTGCTAACGAAGCGTTTTTTTGTTCTAAGATTTCTCTACGATTAGTATAGGCAAATTAGACCCCAATTTGGGCCTAGACGGAAATAATTATTAGAAAACTGAATTCTTCTGAAATAGGTTCTTTAGGCCCTCCTGAACTTCTCCAGAAAAGTCCCAAAAAAATCCTCATTGGGCAACATTCTTAAATTTTGAATTTAAGTCCGCCATCTTGGAATTTTTAAAAACTCTATAACTCAGCAATGCAGAATCATAAATAGGTTCTATTGGTGTCAAACGTTTCTTTTTAGCAAGAAGAACTTGTTACTGCAATAAAAATTCTAAAATAGAGAGTTGATATAATTTTAATAACATAAAACAGGCCTAAAACCCTCAAAAACAGCCCTTTTCCACTAAAGGTTTGTAAAATTTAAAATATATTCGATTAAAATCTTTCCTTTTCGAAAAAACAGGTATCGCCACTACTTCAATTAGTTTCTTTTATACAACTGTTATTGATCGTTTTCGGGTTTGGAAAGCTGAATAAAAATAGAAGAAAATTGTGTTTTACGCGGTGAAGGTGGAATGATAAACACCAACAGTGTCAATGTAATAAGAGGTTTGGTGAATTTAAGGAATATCAGTATAAGTAGAAAAGATGGGATTGGGAAAAAAATTTAAGGCGTTAATCATGTACTCGTGTGTACAGTGCAGAAAAAATTATACCAGACATGGGAGTTACATTTCAGTAGCTCTACCTGGAGAAGTAAATGCAACAAAACCCCTTCTCAGAAGTGATCTATATCCCTTCAATTTTAAAACATGCTGCCTTTTTTGCTGAGAGACAGGTGATAGGGAGCTTACAAGAAGAATCCACATCGTTACTCAAAAATTTCAAGTATTTGGAGTAGGTGGGAAAAGAGGTGTGATAATTTGGGGAAATTAGTTCTAAATCGCATTGACAGCGAATGTGATCTAATAGCGCTTGAAGCGCAATATCATAAAAACTGTGATGCATGGTTTTCAATCGTTGGCTCAAGCATGTCAAGCGAGCCATCTGAAAGGGTGGTATGAAGACCTGTTGGTAAGTCGAAGTTAGATGCTTTCAATAAATTATGCAACTTTCTAAATACCAACAATGACTGACAGTATCTGCTATCCGATCTTATGGAGATGCTCTCAAATTTTAATACTGAAAGTACCAAGTTATACAGTGAAAAGCGTCTGAGGGATCTTTTAATAGCACGTTACAGCAGTACCGTTCTTATATCAGTTAGCATGAAGTAATTCGGGACAGTTATTTCTTTTAGGCCAGTTGCATTGAATATTTTGCTGGAAAATTGGTAAGCTAAAAAAAGACTCCTTTGATGAAAAAAAAAAAAAAGAAAAAAAAAAAAAAGGATATAGATGCGGCAATTAGTAACCTTCAAGAAGAGATAAGATCTGAAGTTTATGATGCTCGGTATTTCCACTTGCGAAGAAACATCAAAAGGGGGAGAAAATAAAGTTGGTGAGATGCTTATTCATCTGCTTTCTGGTAAAATGAAACTAATAAAAAGTTTGTCTTGCAATCAGAAGGTGTTGAGTGTTGAACACTCTAGCATTTCTTCAGTGCGCCCACGATCATTTGTCTTAGCTGTGCAGGTTGGAATTGGAGTGTTTCTTCACAGGTGTTTCCGATCAAGACATCTAATTAACCTTCTACACAATTTTGGCTGGTCTGTTTCCTACATAGAGGTTTGTAAGTATGAAACTTCCGTAACAGTGAACCCTTCAAGAGAAGTTCAGGATAATTTATTTGTGCAGTATGTCTTTGATAATGCGGATCACAACACTCGAACTGTGGATGGACATGGGAATTTCCACGTGATTTGAAGAGTACAGTGTATGACATCTTCTTCAACTGTTCAGACGAATTCACGTTTTCCACTACCAAAGAATCTACCAAGGTCAACTGTTGTTGGAAAGTTTGGATTCAACCCGGTCAATACTCACTACCGACTTAAGAACCATGGATTAAAGCACCGAGTTTTGGAAGACGTCCTTTTCCTGAAATTGAGGCCAGTGGATGCCGAAATCGGAGACATATACCACTGGATTTGGATGGGGGTTCCACGTAAGCTGAAGAATTCATACAGGATGGAGTGGTTTCATGGATATTGCAGCAGGGAAAAAATTGCTACTAAAAGTCAGCAGTGATACCCTTGACCTTCGTCAATCTTCAACCTTCTAACCCCACCTCAATGTACACCTGTTTTCATTTTACGGCTGAAGAATATAGGAAGCAACAACAAAAGTGTATTGTAACATTTGATCAGCTGCTTTTCGTTGATGCTAGAGATTTAGTCTCTCAGGCTGATGAAATTAATGAGCTATCCAAGGTAATCGTAAGACTAGGTGGATTTCATCTGCTTATGAGTTACATGGCGGCCGTGGACAAAATCATGGATGGTAGTAGTATTGAAGAAATGTGGGGTGAGGTATTTGTTAAGAATGCCGTGGTGCACATGGTTAATGGGCATGCTTATTCAAGAACTTTACGAGCTCATTCGCTTTCTCAGGCTGTTATAGCGCATCTGATTTTGGAGAGTTCTGAGGAAGACAGATTTTTAATTTCTTCTGTGGTCAAATCGCTCAGGGAAATTCATAACGAGCTGATAAACTTATCATCCTCCAAAGTATCTTCTCTATCCAAAGTCCAACCATTACTGAGGATTGTATCCGATGTGATGAAGGAGCTGGAAAAAAGAAGCTAACTTATGGCTGCAGTACTTCAAGCAAGTTTCTATAATATATGATTTTGTGAAAGTAGAAAGAACAGGTGACTAGTATCTTCATCTCATCTTTGTCCAACACATGTTAGTTTACCTCCATGCAGCTGGACATATTCATTACAATAAGGATAAAATCAAGACTACTTAGTCGGATCAAGAGTTTGAATGTTTCATCAGTCAGGGTTATTTCCCAATTAGGTGATCGGATAAGTTTTGGAGAAACGTTTGGATGGACGTGACTATAGAGCAGGTCCTAATGCGATCTATGAAGGTTATACGTGGCTTGACACAAGGGCGAAATATGTCTGATAGTGTCGTTGCGCGTTGGATTTGCTTAATGCCAAACAGTCTCCAAGCAACGGAAGCAGTACAAGCTATCGTAGGAGTGAATCCTCTGACCAGAACATTCCTTTATCAAGATCGTGGCAGACTCGAGATACCAGTGATTTGAAGAATTTTTTTATTTCGCACGTGCGTTTCAACCAGAGAAACTAGTGCAAAGCGTACACGAGTTTAATGAAAAACAAACATTTTTCAAATATATTGAACATTATCTATATTTCTTTAAACATACTCATTTCTAAATCTTTTAAACGAATTCTATTAAAAATTAAGTTTCCAAACAAATTTTTTTGTAGAATAATATCTAAAAATTGCTGTTTTTTATGTTTTCAAACCGATTTTAAGTTAATGAAACTATATTAACTCTTTATTTTAGACTTTTTATTGCGGTAACAAGTTCTTCTTGCTAAAAAGAAACGTTTGACACCAACAGAACCTGTTTATGATTGTGCATTGTTGAGTTATAGCATTTTTTAAAAAATCCAAGATGGCAGACTTAAATTCAAAATTTAAGAATGTTGCCCAAGGAGGATTTTTTTTTTTACTTTTCTGGAGAAGTTCAGGAAGGCCTAAAAACCTATTTCAGTAGGAATCAGCTTTCTAATAATTATTTCCGTCTCCAACCCTAATTTGCCTATATTAGATAAGTTATGTAGCAATATATGTTACACTATGCAGTAGAAGGTTAAATGAAATGAAATTATGTTTATCTCTATAAAGCATTGTATTACGAAATGTACACAAAAAATTTAGACTTACTTCTCCATTTTATAGGTTATCCCTCAAACATGCAGCGAGAAGCACTACAAAATCTTGAAAACGGCTTCGGATGTTAACGGAATCTTAAAAGTGGATCCCTTTATCTCTTTGAAAGTGAAGAATGGAGATGCCAGAACCGTTGGATTGGAATCATATTTATCAACCGTCATCAACAGAAACAAAACACTAGAAATACTTATGATAGTGGACATCGAAACCGTGAGTATAAATAATTTAATTCATTTTCTTAAAACATATATTTTTGCAAAAATGTATCTAGAATTTCTTTTCATTAAATGGCTCGTTCAAGTGGAATATTATATGTTTAATTTGACTGATTAATTAGTTTTACAACTTTCAATGATATTGTTGTTTTACTTCTTCCCAAGTGATATATTGGATATCTTTTGGCTGATCAACGATCAACTTCTGGCAATGAAAACTTCAATTCCTCCGAACATGATTTACGTGTTAAATTAGGCATTTATTTAATTAAATCAATTTCCTAAAAGTCAAACATTTTCTTTATTTTGTTACAAATGCTTTTGCATTTCAGGAACGCTTGAGCGTTCTATCTGTCCACTTCCTATCAACATAACGATGTGATGTCGACAGCATTTATTTCGCCAACTCTAACTACTCTGTCAATACAACATTAACGTAGTGTAAATGTATATTGGACTTAACACTCGTTAGGTCCTCTGATAAAGATGCCACTTTATGTGACATAATCTGAGACGTAAAGTTATAAATGTCGATTGCTAATGAAACTTTTAATCAAAGTAATCTATTCACCGAAAATATTTAAAAGTCAATTTGTCTTTATAGCAAGAATAACATTTTATAAAATGCATCTTAACAAAATGGGCAGATATTTTATACTGAATCGGTAAATATTGTTGCGTGGGTGGGTTCGAAAGATTTGAAGCCAAAGCAGATCAAAACTTGCAGAAATTTATTCCAAAATAACTCTTCACAGTTCTCTTACAGCTCCAGAACTTATCGTTCTAGTAGACACAATACAGCTCTTTTCACCTCAATAGAGCACAAAACAGCAGTTAAAAACTTGACAACTGCTAAATCGCCGCAAAAGACAATGCAATACCGATAAAGTCGGAGATGTGGCCAGGGCTGTACTCAATGCCTTTTTGGTCCCATTTGGCTTGTCCTATCACCTTTTTTCTGCACTTGTCACACGACAACAACAACAACAGACAATGCAATACAGTTCGCTTTAGAACTACTCGGAATGTTCACTGAGATTCAGTAATTCCTATCAACTAACAGATTCAGCTAACAACTAACTTCAGTCAACTACTTCAGTGACTCAAAATCAACTAACTACTAACTCTACTCACGGCCGTCCTTATATAGGAGTGGGGAATCTTCACGAACCTTCCAGAGAGAGAAATTTGGAGAACTTTCCAGATCGTAGTTGAAAAGTCCTATACATGTACATGTACCTATACATGTACCGAAAATGTCGCCAAATGGTCTCCATGTTTGGCGACATTTGGCGATTTCTCGCCAAAAATTAGTCACCAAACCAGCGGCGACTTGGCTCGCTGGTTTGGCGACAAAAATTAGTCACCAAACCATCGCCAACTTGGCTCTATCTCGCCAATTTGGCGAGATTGCCATTACCATAATGTTAAATGCCCTGCTCCTTAAAACTCGCTTCCCAGAGTTACCTCTGTAAAACTCGTTATTAAGCAATAACACCCATATTGCCGGGAAACCAACTTAACGTCGAACTATTGCACTGCCTTATGCGAAATGTACATAAATTTTACTATTTACAAAATTAACACTACGAAATATTTACAAATATACAAAAATTCGTAGCAATATTGTTACAAAAAGCCAATCATTATCACAGCAATCAAAATCAAATCGCTATTATCACCCAAAATTGCCATCGCTCATAAACACGGTTCAGACAGGAATTTGCATTAAAAAATTGCACTGTGTCACTTTTGAATGTGAAATTGGGAGAGAGCTAACATAATTAAACGAAGTGTCTAAATTAGCTGCATACCTGACCATCTTCTACAAATACTTCATACAATAATCTCTGTTAATTTAGAAGAACTTGAATGTGAAGGCATTAAAGTAAACATTTCCAGATTGAGTTTGAAATAAAATTATAATATTCCAAAATGGCAAAATTGTTGCCTTCAACCCTATTTCTTCTTAATATGTCTGTACATTCGTAGGAAACCCGCAGTTTTTCTCCCAGGCTGAGGACAGCATCAGGCTGGCAGGACAAGCCACAAGCAGAAGTTGGTACCCACTATGTGAGCAGTATAACGTATGGTGGACTTCTGGTAGCTTCAGTACAGTTAAACGCTGTCAAGTCCAAATACATTAAACAAATAGAGAAGGCTGTGGCGTCGAAGATACCGAGGTCGGGTTCTCTTGATGAACTGTTTTTCAGTGAGTCGTTTTTATTTTTTTATTTATTCAAAAATAACTTGCGTGTTTCCAAACGTAGCACTGTTTTCTGAAACGAATGGTGGATACGGTATAAGTATTCGGTGGTATAAGTGTAGTAAGGTGAAACAGCTTTCCAGATAGCACAGCGGTGTTGGACAATGTCGGAAACGAGGTTTCTGGGAAGATTGGCTAGTTCATGCCAAATCTCGAACATCGTTCCAAAATAGAATACGCGATTCTTTTTACAGTGTCGGCCAGCGGATTTGTGTTACTGGGCTTATACATACGAAAATTTCTTTAAAAAATACATCTCTATGTAACATAGCTAAAAATGAAGCGACACATTTTTGCAAAAATTATGTATCCTTTCACTCACGGGAGTTAGTACCCATAAATTTATAAATAATTGATTTTGAGTTTATTATTGTTTATCAAAATTAAAATTTTGCCCTTTAAAAAGATACCTTATTTGTAATAATATCCTAACTAGAAGTATTTCTAATATGTTTTTTTTTTTTTTTTTTAAATTGGTAACTATTATTGTAAGTAAAGTTTTTTTTTAAATGTGTTTTTCTCAAAACTACATTTTTCATTTTCATGTACCTTTTTCTCAGAAACTGCACCAAAATATCTTCCCGAAATTTTTACCACTTATTCCTTTTACGTATCTATATATACTGAATTGAGATTTTGTTTTTATTTTAAAAATACTTTTTGTTTTGGCTTTTTTTCAGCAAAAAAAAGAAGGGAAAAAAAAAAAAAAAATGAAGGGATGATTTTCACAAAAAACTCATTTAAAAAAATAAGTAAATGAATCACAATTGACAGCTAACTTCAGTAGAATAACAAATGTCTGCTAAATGCCCTAAAAAAATTGGTTTCTATGTCAAATACTTTATGAGAAAAAGGTACAAGAAATATGCCAAATTAAAATTACCGGTATATTACCGGTAACCCATAAGAACTCAAGCAGACCGACTATTTTTGAGGCGGAGCCTCAAACAAAATCGTTGCGCATTTGAATATAATTGAGTATTTTTTAATGAAATTCAAATAATCGACTCGATTTACAATTTCTTTCAACACTATGAATTCCTTTTTACAGAGGATTTGGAAAGTGTTGTATTATCTGTTTCCAAAAAGGCGATGGTGACCATCAAGGTTGTATCGACAGCAGGAATGATCCCTCCACCTACTAATATCAAAGATCTGGCAAAATTGGTAAAGGAGTACCCCGAGATTGTGAGTCAAGTCAACGGAGGGAAGGGTCAGCCTTTGAGAATTGAGCTGGAAGATCTTCACAGAGTGCAGCCTAATTATACGCGATTTGAAATAAATCAGTAAGTAGCACACCATATTTTTTTATTTTTGTAATTATGTATTTTCCACTCCAGTTAACTACTGTTAGACATAACGCGTGCGTTGGTTATATAAAACAAATAAGTTTGCAAAATGTAAAAAAAAGACAAAGAAATTTTCACAAACTTGTCTATAACGATATAGATATACTACTTCTGCAGCTTAAAAAGTAAGGCGCAAATGCTTTAATGTCTGGCAATGTTGTACTTGTTCATTTCTTGTCAATTAAAATTGATTATAATTGCAAGAGATTGTAGTCCGAATTAGAGGAATGGAACAACTCACATTGCCTTATAATACAAGTCACTGCATTTAAACTGGAATTGGATTGGTGTAATTTACCGTTTACATTTTAAAAGGAAAGGGTCAATTGAGGATATATATGCCAATGATTAATAAAATTACCCATTAAAAAAAAAAAAAAGCACACCACAAAAATGACGATATTTTTTCGTTAATTATTACATTATCCCTTTGGCTAAGTTCATAGATGGTTCGGGTAAGTTTTTAGGTTCAGAGGTGGAACAGTCGTAATTGGATTCGGCATTTCTATCGCGGTATTTGGGAAATGTTTCATTCCATTAATTAAGCAAAAGATGGCACTTTTGATTGAAATAAACTTAAAAAAAAAAGAAAGAAAAATGGCTGGTGTTCTCAGCATGCATCCAAGTGGAAAATAATACGGATAAATGAAGGCTCATTTTCCAAAGTGTAGAATCATGAACACCCAAACACCAACTGGTATACTCATTATGTTGTTCAACGGACACCCTTGCATTCACTGTACATGTATGGGGTAAGTGCTGATCATTAAAAAATGTAGATGCCTGGTGTTCTCAGCATGCATCCAAGTGGAAAATCATACAGAGAAATGAAGGTTCACTTTCCAAAGTGTAGAATCATGAACACCCAAGCACCAACTGGTATACTCATTATGTTGTTCAACGGACACCCTTGCATTCACTGTATATGTATGGGGTAAGTGCTGATCATTAAAAAATATAGATGGCTGGTGTTCTCAGCATGCATCCAAGTGAAAAATCATACAGAGAAATGAAGGCTCACTTTCCAAAGTGTAGAATCATGAACACCCAAACACCAACTAGTATATTCATTATGTTGTTCAACGGACACCCTTGCATTCACTGTACTACATGTATGGGGTAAGTGCTGATCATTTACATGAGCTGCAGATAAAGCTGTGAAACGTGTAGTCTTGTAGATAGTCGACATATGACTGTAAAGCCTTTGTTTCCTTTTATATTCCTTGGGTATTTCATTGGTGACATTAAATACATATATGCACTTTTGAGTGTTAAAAATTAATAGGATATACTGGCATATCTAGTTATTGAGGCAATTGATGAGAGACTATCGGGCAATCGGACTATTAATTTCACTCCACCACATTTGGGATCTTAACGTAATGTTAATGTTATTTTTCAAGAACACGTGCTTACTTTACTTTAATAATGATTTAGAGTGGCTACAACCCGGAGGCACTTTACCACTGGTCATAAATGGGCCCGAAGGGCGATCGTCGAAGATGTAAAGGTCATCATTGGCAAAAATATTAAAGAAGGGACGGACAGGACAGCACAGTAGGTGAAAAAACAGTTCAATACGAACTACTATACTATAATATTGGATTATTGTGGATCCAGCCCGAAGGGCACTGTTCCACATGTCGAAAATGGCCATGAAGGCAAAATGTAGCAGTTGTGTATATCTCATTGACACAGTAGTATTAAAAAACAAATCACCCAGCGACCGACTAAAAGAAGGAAGCTGGCTTCACTCAATCTCCAATGGGAAACGAGGAAATGGCAGGTGAGAGGAGTCATCTAGTCATCGAAGGGAAGGTTAGGATATGGAGATTTGATGAGGAGTCCAACAACAGGCACGAAAAAGGGTGCATGCTTCTGGGTCCATTTTAGGCATTCGTCAAAATTTTGGAAGCTGTCAGAAACCAATGATTCAGTGTACTCAAAGGTGCGCGTGCACTCTTTATGGAACAAGCAGCTATCCATGATATGAGTTTCAATTTGGGAAGCAAAATCCGCTGTCTGAATGGGGGTCAAAACAACAGGGCCAGTCGCCGTGTTGACTGGGGAACCTGGAGTATGATAGTTTGCTTGGCATGCGACTTCCGCATAGGTAGGCTTCTTTAGCATGGCAAGTTGCAGGGGTCTAGGCAAAAACGGAGGTTTCTGCACCCGCTTTAGAGAGGAGGTAAGAGAAGGAATGGTCGCCTTCTTGACCAAGGGGCCTTCTCTACCTCTGGACATCAAAGTTCTGCGAGCAGGACAGGTGTGGGAGCTACTGCAATGCGCCTGGTTGCAATTGCAGCAGCGTTTGGGACCAACTTTGGTCGGGCAGTCACTGGAGCGGTTCAATACGAAGAAATCCAAAGCGCTCTTTTATAGAAAGAAGCTGGCTAAACTTGACATCCAATCAGAAACGAGGAAATGGCAGGTGGGAGGAGCCAACTTTAAGGTGTTGACTGCAATGGAAGTTGGGAAAGCAGAGCAACAACAGGAACAAAAAGTGGTGCGTACTTCTTGGTCCAAACAAGGCAATCTTCCAGGCAAGGAAAACTATCAGCAATGGTAGAATTCAAGTTCAAAATGGTGTTCCTGCACTCATTAGTGAACTTGCAGCTAACGGTAGAATCCACATCAGGGGTCGAAGGGGGGGTCAAAACTTCAGTTTCAGTCGCCGTGTTGACTGTGGTAACAGGAGTTTGAGATGTAGCTTGGCATGCGACTTCCGCATATGTTTTCTTAATTAAAGCTTTAACCGCAAGCGGTCTCGGCAATAATTTGGTAGATCGGTTCGGATGTAAAGTGGAGGTGGGAGCGGAGGGAGCTATCGCCTTCTTGACAGCGGGCCTTCTTTTCCCATTGGTATGAAACTCAATCCTGGTAGGACAGGAAAGAGAAGAGCTAGGGTGATTTGCACCACAATTACAGCAAACTTTAATGCCCTCTTTGGTTGGGCACTCACGACTGGGGTGGTTAAGTGAGCAGTGGCGACATCTGGTAGGGAAATTGCAAAATGCAGCAAAGTGATCTCCGAATCGCTGACACTTGTAGCATTAGATCGGTCCTCTCGCTCGGCCACGTTTGCTTAGAAAAGGCTCAATCGTAACTTTTACGAAAAGAAGAGCGTTCCAAGATTGGATGCTCTTAACATCTTGAGTTCCAGGAAATTCCATCACGAAGAGGGGCAGCAGTTTCCTGCTAACCTTACTCTTGAGTTGGGTAATTATTGTAGGTACAGAATTAGGCTTTTCCATATTGATAAACTCGAGAATCTCCACTGGGGAGGTAGAAAGGGGAAGGCCCCGAATAACAAGCTTGACAGGCTTTGGTGAGTTAGGTGGAATGGATGAAAATCCACAATCAGCATCCTTCAGAAACTTAGAAATAACATTCTCCTCACGAGCATTGTGGGGAGTTATCTGGTAGTTATCTCGTACTACTGAGGCATTAAGAAGGAGATTACTATCAACAAGCAACTGGTGCAATTTACGAAGTAACTCTTTGCCATTATGGTCAGCAGGAAACTGGAAAATGGTGGGAAGGAAATCAGCATTCTCGGCTTTCATGGCAGCATCCCTGGCTGCACGTTTAGCATTCAAAGTGTCAAATAATGCAGTAACCATTTCTGAGCTGGAAAATGGATTTGGAATAATCGGTTTTGGAGAAATTTCCACAGCAGTGTTGTCTATGTGGACATCATCTGCTGGAGCAGGAACAATAATATCAGATTCGATCGTAACAGCCTTGTTTGGTGCCAGGGCACTAGCAGTCTTGGCTTTACGCTTTGGTTTAGGCATTGCAGGATAACCAGGTCCTATCTCTCTGATCTCTTAGTCAGAAGTCAAATTGAAATTGAATGAATTAATTG
Organism: Linyphia triangularis; assembly: GCA_963978545.1. Classification (NCBI taxonomy): domain Eukaryota; kingdom Metazoa; phylum Arthropoda; class Arachnida; order Araneae; family Linyphiidae; genus Linyphia; species Linyphia triangularis. The sequence continues at coordinate 38,870,527 of OZ021730.1, forward strand.
AACACGTGCTTCTACATGGCTCTCAATTAATAAAAAAATAATTAGAAAAAGAAGTGGTGTTGGAGTAACCTAAATAAATGCAGAAAGCCTCACTTAATGACACTCGGTGACGATACACATGCTCGGGGCTTATATGAAAGAAAATTAAATTTACTTTGTATTGAAGAAATTAATTTGTAATTCTTAAATATTAAGTTCTAATAAACATAGTAACTACGAATAATTTGTTCGAATTATTAAATGTATTATTGTATTTATTTTTAATAATTTTATGATTTGTGTAATTGCGTTTCTGTACAATATCTGATTCACAGTTATTAACTGCACTCAAGAAGTTTGTTCCAAATATACAAATGTGTTGTAACGAACATAATTTTGCTTGTGGATTTCTTAGGCTGGGGAATTAATAAAATTACATGAGTCAAGGAAGAAGAGCGTTTATTATTGCAACATTATTTACGCAACATTAAAATTAAGAAACATTTACAATGTGATACGTAACTGTATATGTCTATATCCAACTAGTGAAGTACTCTCTTTCTCTCTCTTAATAAAAATGATAATTATCCTATAAAAATGTAAATTCTATAAAAATGATTATTGGAGCAAACTAAATACACTTGATATCGCAATCAGAATTTAAAATAGAAGAAAATGGAGATAGCGTCTTTTCCTTTCATAGTGTACAAATATAACAGGATCTGATACATTGCATTTTCATTATTTTAGAGAACTGGAAGTGTTAGTGGAAGAAGCCAATGAAAAACTGGAAGATCTGCGTGTTGCACGTAAACTTTTTGGAGACTTTAAAAGGACAAATCCAATAATGACCAAGCAGGAAGAAAACTTAGTAAGTGTGCAAAATAAATAATTTAAGTTATTTCGTACAGAATATAAAGTCACGGGAAGTGTAATTGATGCACCCAGTTTAAAAACCTTTTCCGAGGTGACTAAAATCACTACTTGGTATTATTTTTTCTTGGTTTTGGCTTTTTATTGCATTATTTTATCAAACCGATTCATAGTGCTTGGTATTTAACCTAACCACTGTTTCAATGACGTGTATACTATAAAGAGAGGGAGGTAACAGTGTATCGTTGCAATGGACCTAATTCAATGATTTATTTCTGGTTTTAACAAGTTAACTGCCACAGAATTTTGCACGATTCCGGTCTAAAGAGCTAATTTGATTTAACCTTTAACTGCTGTAAGCGGTCTGACAGACTGGAGTCATTTTTTGTGGAATGCTTCCACCCACTAAAATATTTCAACATTGACTTTTATATGAATTTTTCCGATACTTTGTTTCTTAAATTTTAATTCGATGTTAACTAATTTCTTTGGCACAGTATGAACCACGTGTTGACCTGCGCAAAAATTATCAAATCACCCAACCACAGCATTCGTCGACGCGTTGATTGGAGAAGAGATTGAACCAGTGGTGTGAGTTGAATCAAAGATATTATAATAACCCTTCGGGTAAAAGATGGCAAGCTTCCATAGAGATAATGTAAAATAGTTGAGAGCACATGACGTCATTGCAGGGTTTTTACATTGGCAAGCTTATAGCTCTTTTTGGTTTCACTTGGCGATTACATTTTATGGTTTTCCAGAAATCTTTTATCCAAAAAAAGAACAAATCTGCCTAGCTCATTAAACTTTCACTTAAAAATTTTACATAACCGACCAAATTTTTGTTAATTTATATTTTTAACTAAAATAATTGAATACTTTTTTAAACAACATTAATATTATATTGAACCACTACAGCAAAAGTTCCATCCTGTAATGCAATACGAATCCTAATATTAGATTTGGTGTTTTTACAGTATATTCCAATATTGGTGAACTTTTAGTAAGTTTTCGTAAGAAATATGAATATCAAGAATTAACAAAATTACTAATTACAAAATTATCGAAACACATTTTAGAAGAAAATGATTTTGATAAAGTTTCCATGCATTCTTCGAAGCAGTACATTAGGAAACTAAAAAATATCTAGTTATTGAGTGCAAGAATTTAAAAATGACTTGCAACTACAAAAACCAATATCATTTAGCATGTACTAGTTTAGAAGAATTTACTAACAGTTGACAATAATCATTTAGCTTTATTAATTCATAAAATAAAAAACCGCAATGGTAATTGAGATTGGCGTCAAATTTCAAAAAATCATAATAAACACATAATAAGTGCGTGCATTTATGCAACTAACAAATGATAAACATTATTTCAAGTAATGTCACAGTAATAAAAAAAGAAAAGTTCATGAAAAAAACAACTATATTTAACATAAAACTGACCTGCTGAATGAGACGAAAAAATAAAAACAATTGATTAAGAACACTAACCATCAAGTTTCATCACAACCATCATCACTGCAAAAAATGTCCTGTTAAAATTTTCTTACGAAAATTCTATAACCTTCAGAACATTACCGAAATTTATTGTGCACAAAAGCGAGCAATTTGAACAAACTTGAATAAATAATATGTTACTTTTCAAAGTAGAATCCTTCATTTTTGTTCTGCTATTAGAATCTCCCACGAATTCGACGAAATAAATCTGATGCTCTTATTTGTTTGTTTAAAAAGCACGATCGCCAAAGTAAGAACAAAGCTCTGCGCATGTCTGGAAATTGGAGCAATTTGGCGAAAGTTTTGTGCTCTCAACTTGGAAAATCCACGAGATGGCAGCACTTACGTATCGGCGAAGCTTGCCTTCTTATAGTTATAAGTTCTTTGGTTGAATGCAGCTCATATGGCAGTCAACGTGTTAATGATGTTTGAAATCTCGGTATCTGAGCAGAGCAAAGTGATTCATAGTGACATAGTTCAGAGGCAACTGATGAAACAAACTCTCACTAAAATAAGAAAGAGATCGTTGTAGAGCAAAGAACCGAACGAATAATGCTCATTCTAGAGTAAAGATGAAAATTCTTGCATGACTTTGTTTAACCCTGAGTAACCACTTTCAAATGATCATTCTTTTACCCAAAAGTTAAAGCTATAAAGGAGACAACTTTACCATTTACGCGTGGTTATCGGTGATTGGCTTACAGCAGCGTTTCTCAACCTTTCAGTATTCGCGGCACAGTTTTCAATCATAATTTTCATCGCGCCCCCACTTACAATAAAATGTATACAACAATAATGTGTATTAAGTATTTTGGATTCTGTTTTTAAATTATTTTTAACTAACTACCAAAACAAGAGTAAAAGCTTGCCAACGTTGGCGAGAAACCACATCTGGCATTTTGCCAAGCGGACCGTGAACACGACCGATGCCGTTTCGAGCATGCGCAGAACAAATGTTTTCTCATAGGAAGAAGGAAAATGTTCGATAACACAAGTTTCAATTCCAGCCAATCTCATTCGAGTCGATCCTTCTATCGATATCGAAACTATCATGAATGTATATGTTATATGCAATGTTCATGTTAATTGCAATTAACCATATTAAATATTCATGACAGCAGATTTATGCAGACTCATGGATAAATTTTTAAGCGGAAGTAAGCAAGCATTAGACGATAGTCAATCATCAACAAGTACACAGACGTGCGTGGTTCCGAAAATAAAATCAAGGAAATAGTCTTAAGAAATACTTAAACTGTAGGTTTACCAGTACTGAAGTAAATGAAGAAGAAAGGCCCCATGTGTATCATTTGCTCAAAGATATTGGCCGCAGACAGCATGAAACCTAATAAACTTAAACGACATTTGGAAACGCGTCATAGTGAGTAAGTCAACAAACCCAGAGAATTCTTCGAATTAAAATTAAAATCATATAAAAATCAGAAATCAATTTATAAAGAAACGTTGTCTGTGAACAAAAAAGCTTCAATTGCATCTTACAGAATTTCATATAAAGTAGCCAGATGTAAAAAACCTCACACCATTTGTGAAGAGCTTATTTTGCCAGCAGCAATTGAGATTGTAGAAACTATGTTTGGAGATAATTTTTCAAAACAAGTTCAGTTCATACCTCTTTCAAATGATACTGTAGTCCATCGAATTAGTGATATAGCTGAAGATGTACAGTGTCAGAGCTTTTCTCGAAGTTGTGTGACAAATTGTTTTCAATGCAGCTTGATGAAGCAACAGATAGTAATGAAGATGCTCATTTAATTGCCTATGTTCGATTTTGTGATAATATGTCAGTAGTAGAAGAACTACTTTTCTGCAAACCAATAGAACTCCAAACAACAGAGGTCGTATTATTCGCTATTATAAATGATTTTACGAACGAGGCAAACATAGAATGAAAAAATTGCGTCGGAATATGTACCGATGGCCCTCGTTCAATGTCCGGAAGATTCCAAGGTATACAAGCATTTGTAAAACAAAAAGCGTCTCAGTGCGTCTGGACACATTGCATGATCCACAGAAAAGCTTTGGCCTCGAAAAAAATGAGTCCTTGTCTGAATATTGTGTTAACTACGGTTGTAACCGTAGTAAATTACATAAAAATGAGACGCCTGAAATCGAGAATCTTTTTCGCACTTAGTAAAGACATGGGTTCAGTACATTCAGCGTTACAATTTTATTGCGAAGCAAGATGAAAAATTTTGCAACTTGTTTATGAATTAAAAGAAGAAATCGCCATTTTCCTAGAAGAAAACCGACCGGAAGCCGAGAATTTTCGCAATGGTTTATTTGAGATGAAATTAAGCTACTTGATCGACATATTCAAGAAATTAAATAACTTGAACCTTCAACTCCAAGGAGCAAATACACATATGTTGGATACAAGTGATTAAGTTAATCCTTTTTGTATAAAATTGGAATTGTAGAGCAGAAATTTAAAGCAAAAAAACCTAACAATGTTTGCAAATGTGGATGATTGTACTAAAACTTACAAGGCTGAAGAAGAACATGTAAAATTTGCTTTTGCAACCATTGAAAATCATTTAGCCTTGCTGGCAAAGAATTTTAAAAAGTATTTTCTTGCTGATGACAAACTGATAGCAAGTCACGAGTGGATTAGGGATCCATTTCATAAGACTCCTGAAGGAGTCTCAATTGAAGAGGAAGAAAAATTCATAGACTTCACGACAAGTGGCGAAACCAAAAGACAGTTCAGTAATAAATCCCTATTTGAATTTTGGGCAGGAGTAGAGGATGATTTTTCTGCACTAAAAACAAGGGCATTTCGCATTCTTTTACCATTTTCAACATCCTACCTTTGTGAAACCTGATTTTCTGCTTAGGCTTCTTTGAAGACAAAATATAGATCTCGGCTAAATATAGAAACTGGACTGAGAGTGACTATTTCTAATATTAAGTAATATGCAAGACAAACCCAAGGAAGTCACTAATAATTATTAAATTTGTTTTTAATTTAGTATGTTTAGATTAAGTAAGTTTTGATTTAGTAAGTTGTTTTACTTTATTTGTTAAATATGTCGAAATGTATTTTGTTTTCTATGTGTACGTGTGCTTTCCTTTCAGTCAGTTAATCAATTTTTTTAAATAATATTTTCTCTTGGATATTCTCGCGCCTCCCCTCTTGTGTGCTCGCGCCCCCCTAGGGGGGCGCGCCCCACAGGTTGAGAATCGCTGGCTTACAGGTAACAAGCTGCGGGAAGAGTCCGGCATGGTCAAATCATCGATATAGGTCATACCGATTATATCGATGGGTCCCATTGTTGACTAATGTCGGACTCTTTTTAGTTTTCACCTTCTTGACTAAAACGAGGAAAAACTTCGCTTAGTTAAACAGAAGGGAAGAAATCATCGATGATCGCAGTCTTGATTAAAGCTTTTGTAATGTTGTTGTTGCTTATCCTCAATAGATCTGACATTTGCAGATCAACTCCAGAAGGCTGTTGACCGCCAGAAAATCGATGACAATAAGGGGATCTGATGTTAAATCCGTCCTGGAAAGTCCGACGCAATTCAGAATTTGATCCGGGGAGGCTGGATGGTCACAGCACTTTTTGCAAGTGGGGTAAATTTTTGTGCCATGTTCGAATGACAGACATTTTAGGTGGCCACTTGGAGAGTCTGGCTAAAGCAGCCTGTGAGCCTCGATCGCATTTGATTTCCAGAAGAGTGCCAGGAGATGTTTCGGTGTACCATTGGTGCGCAGGTGGAATTCGCCAGATTAAATTTGTTTATTTGACAGATTAAATTCGTAGGTCAGCTTTAGTAATAATCTCATTGACTGCTAGATAGGAACTACAAAAAACTGTTGCATACAAAACTGGTCAATGAATAGTTTGGGAAGTGAGGCTGGCATTGATTTTCTTATCCATTGGATAAAAAACATGGGTTGTCAGGTAAGGACCCAAGTAGTCCAGCAGTATTGGCCATGACTTCTGGAAGACTGACCAACTTTGGCTGAAAGTAGAACATCGTTTCAAAAAAATTTACCCTTCGTGCTTTCTTACAAATAAAACATTTCAATTTTCAAAAGCATTAATATTTCAAAACTTTCAGTATATGTTATTCAGACTGTCACTGTCATTAAACGGTCGCTTTTGCGGAATATTTATAAACTATTTTGCCATCATTCAATCGCGCCGAAATAGCATTTACCAGATCATTTTTTAAACTATTTCCTGTTGCTAAAATTGTTTTAACAAATAAATAAATAAATAAATAAATAAATAAATAAATAAATAAATAAATAAATAAATAAATAAATAAATAAATAAATAAATAAATAAATAAATAAATAAATAAATAAATAAATAAATAAATAAATAAATTGTTTTAATCAGAATAAATAAAGGATATTTGGATGTGAGGGCATCAATTCACATTTATTTTTAATGAATAAATTTGAAATGTAGACTACCGCATGTTTTGCTGATAGAGATCATTTTAATATTTAAATTTAGATGCCAACACCATGCACTCGCTGACTACAGAAACGGTGCTTTGTTAATGATTATAATTTTTTTTATGGGTTATTTTATTCTTTTACTAAGTTACATAGATAATATTTAACAACTCCTATGTGAGGAATCGCACATATTTTATTGTGAATGAATGAGAGTGTGCACATCATCACCTTCAAATGATAACATATAACACACCTGCGAGAATAGTGACTTCACTTCAAAATTCCTTTTTTTTTTTAATTTAAATTGTGCTCAGAATCGCATAATGCTACTTGAAGTTGAAATTGACACGTGCTGTTTGTTTTGGTTTTCAAATTCATACCGTCTTTGTTTTCAAAATATTTTTTTTAATAATAAAAAAAAATAAAAAAAAAAAAAATAAAAAAAAAAAAAATGAGTATACTTCCGCTTTTCTCGCAGATGTATATATACTCCCTTTTTTCTTAAAAAAAAAATTTTTTTGAAATTTTTTTGTGTGGAATTTTATAGGTAAAGGATTTTGGATTGATATTACTCGATTCCGTTGAAGCTCTTTCAACAGCAATTACGAATCTTCACTACAATGGTGACAGCAATCAATTTGATGAAGCTTTCAAAGCCTACAACAGATTGTACTTCCACTATCCATACAGATACACTCATACCCTAGAAAAACTTATTAGGGCTATTGTAAGTACGCAATTTAAGTCTTACTTTAAGTTAAGAATTCTGATGTGTGATATATTATTCACATAGAAATCAACACACTTCGTAACCATCATTATTGATCACTGAATGTTTTTAATAATATCTGTATGCATTCCTGAAATTTTGAGAATCATTTGAACTTAGAAATCGAATAGACTTAATACTGTCCGATTGCAAGCATTTATTTTCTGGAGTAACATTCAACACATTAGAAAATGAAGTTTTCGTAAAAACAAGGAACCAAGGTTTTGAAATGAATACCTAGCGTAAAGCAAGAACAAATCTCTCTTATTGTGATAAGTGTTATTTTCAAAATTTGTTTCACTGTTTTGTAACACTATGATTATCCCGTTGACGTATATGAACGAAAAACTTATAACAAACTCTCGACGCGTCCACTAGTTAATGTTTTTGAGTTAACGTCAGAATATTGGTATTCAACTTACCACTTTATTATATGAAAAATTTAATTTATATTAAAAGAGATTCTATAGGCACTTTAAATAGCACGTTGTAATGGTAAATAAAACCTACGATGTGTGGAATTACAAAGAAGCATTGCTAACAGGTAGAATTATTTCTGTTTAGGAACGAAAAATATCTTGAATATTTTAGGTAATTCGGGAGTTATTCAGCTTAGAGAATTCCTAAAAAACAATTCTGCGTCTGAGTGGAAAAAATTACTTTGAAATATTCCTAACAAAAGAGCTTAAAAGACAACCAAATTCATTAAAAAAAATTATTAGACATCACTTAATTCAATATTTTTGAAAGATATATAAAAATATTCGATTTCTTTTAATTGAGCATTGTCTACCAAAAAAACCACAATTTTAAAAATGAAATTCTTTCAAAGGAATTGTAAATATGATTTCCTCATAGAAACTTGGCCCTTAGAGTTTTCAATTTGTTTACAAAATATTATTCGGAACACTTTCCTACGTTGTTTCTTGATATTTGACCATACTTTTGTTCAGTTTTATATGAAGGTATTCTTTTAGTATTTAGTTTTTTATACATTTAAAGACCTTATACTTTTTATATTTATATAATCTAAACATTGCTTTAAAAGGATGTTTGTTCAAGAATATCAATTTTTCTAATTGATAAACACATGTATATGAAGAAATGTTTAAAAAAAATAAATAAAAAAAAAATAAATTGTTATTGTATAATATATTTTAATTTATGAAGTTACAGACATGATCTGAATATGTGTTTTTCTATGAAATTAAAATAATAATTAAGCTCTATTTAAATAATTTTATTTAACAATAATAATTTTCTTTTGATAATTTTAGTCTGATAAATCTATTTTCCGACGGTTCTACACTTGGTTCATCAGATGGATTAAATCTCTGGTGGGAAAGTAGAATGTGCATCTACCAACTCAAAACCTGTGCAAAAGGCAACCTGCATCACAAACAAATTTTGAAATTAATTTATCATGTATTATTAAATAAAAACGTTTAATTTAATTTAATGAGATTGTTTGTCACAGTAAATTGTTTGATTATAGGCTTTAAGCTCAATAAAATAGAAACAGAACTGATTTGGCAAATGATCAATGTCAATTAGGCCAGGCAATTAGGATTTGAAAGACCCACGTGAGTCATACTCGGGAAAAAAAGTTGTGTCCAAAAATTAAAAAAAATCATCAGCAAATTTTGACTAATACTGCCAACGTATCGTTAGAGTATTTTGTCATCGACTTTCGTATAAAATCATGTACATTTGACTCAGACACCCTGTAAACGAAAGTTACATACTACAATTGTATTCACTTAGCACATGCCTGAGACTCAAAATATGAATTGCAAATAAGGACAACACTTTTGATTCAATAATTTATTTCTTAAAATGTATGACGTGCAAAGAATCCACAAATGTCAATCTCTATGTATATTCAAATTTAATTTCTATGATATGATACATAAATATTGAATCATACAAATTGCAAACAGTTTTGCCAAATGATTATTTACAATAATATATTTCTAAAATACACTACTCCAATATGCTGTTTCCAATGCATTAATAAAAATATTGTGTCGTTTTTTTGTTTTGCCGTGTACTAGTGCTTTATTATATTTTGAATGCAGCTTCACACTGAACCTTGGTAAAATAAAAGCCAACATTCATACACAAAGGAGAAAGATAAATATCATCTTTCTCCCCTTTTAACTTAGTATAGGTTTTGTATTATAACTTTCATAGTTTTAATTTTGTTAAAATCTCATCCACTCGCGGGACCATCCCTTGTGGAAACCTGCCGCAGGCTAAGGAGTTCTTCGCAAAACACCCTCTAATCCATAGTAATCCATGTATTTTAGATCTAAACGAGTTAAAGTCCAAAAGTTCATTATCTATCCCATCATAACATCCACTCAAAACATTTCTAAAGCATTTAGAGATTTATAACAAAGCGTTTTATAGAGAGTCCAATACAAGCTGGATTTACTCTTTCCTATTTCAAGAAAATATGCCCAATTGTGACTGAAATACGTTTGATGCTGAGAAATAGATCTGTGTAGCATTATTGAAAGTAAAATACAATAACATATAATAAGCATGATTTGAAAGTAAAATATTCTTAACGTCTCAAAGAGTTTCATATTAAAAAATATTTTAAAGTCAAACAAGGTGCACATAAGGATGCAGATATTACTCTACAAGTAATTGCAATTCACTTTAGACGGTAGATCATAATAGCCTGCATAGGCTTGCAACCCATTTGGGAGCTGTGATGACATTATGCTCACTAAAACATCCACTGATCTCTTAGCACCACACAATGATCGCCATAAGGCCAACTTTACAGTTTGTTTATGTTTCCGACCGCGTTATCCACGGTAGGGTGGTTCGAAAAAAAAGTAATTTTTTATTTTTGAAACGCATGAGGTGAGAAAAGTTGTTACATATCTTGATAAGAAAAACTATAAAAAAAAATAAAAAAATATCTTTCGATCGCGCATTCACCTCAAAGTTTGGAGAAAAAAAAAAAAAAAAAAAAAAAAAAAAACACCCTATTTTTCCTAAATTTTTTTAAATTTCTAAACGTTATATATTTCAAAGGCAATAGTTTGCAATGTGTAGTGAAAGGGTGGCATAACACAGGAAAACACTATTCTATGCATTTTTAAAACATATATTATTAATTAAAAATATTAAAAAATAAATTTTTGCTTAAAAAATTTATTTTTCTATAAAATGGATACTAACGCTATTTATAGGGAAAAACAGTAGACTACTGGTTTGAAATAATTCATCTGAACAAAAAATTAATTTATCTTGTCATTATAATTAACCCTGAACTCCCGGTGCAAGTAATCCCCATTTCTAACTAGAATTTTGTGAATTAGACCATTTTTAAATAAAATTTGAATTCTTATGCAAATATTAAAATACTAAAAAAAAATATATTAATTCAATTATGTTTTTTGAATTTTCATAGCGCTTTTTAACAGTTATGAACTCAAAAATATCCGATGCATCACAATTTCCAAAAAAAGCGAAAGGATTTTTTTTATCGTTTACACAATCTCAGAGATCGATAAACATCAAGTCATTCATATTATACTCCTCCCTTTCTTAATCCGCAATTATGTAGAGAGCAAAAGGATACAAAATTTTACAAACGTCGTGAGGTGTCAAGAGATCAGTGGTTGTTGGCGAGCATCCACTGAGCATCAAATTGGATGGAAAGCATATTACTCCAGGCAAACTAAATTAAAAACACAGTGAACATGAAAAAAATGACAACAGAAGCTTTTTTGATGGATTTTTAATCAGTTATCATTGCTGAACAACATATCCAAAATTGGACAAAATTCATCGATGGGAACACCTAGAAAAACAAATTTCAAATTGACGGAATCCATACCACATGATGGGGATGCCTAAGCGTAGTTTTTCCCGCTCAGCACCTCCTCAACCGGGATATTTTAATTACGGATGTAAGCTTTAACACAGCAAAATGGTAGGTTATTATACTTAGAATGGCATGGAGCTTGTTTAAGAAAGGAGGACATAACATTTAATAGCTAAGAAGGTATACAGGTGCAGGTATGTGTACAGGTGTGTGTTTTCTGTCTGCTTTCGTTTTTAGAGTGTCGATGTTTAAAGACAAAGTCACATTAGTGAAGAATCGATTGCACTTGAAAATGAGCTAAACATACATGCTAAGTCAATAAAGGACCACAAATAATATTAAGTCATAGTTTTTAGTTATTTTCTTGAAGTTACTCTCTTGAATGGCTCAATATTATTTGAGGTGCTTCAAGAAATCTATAGGAGGTGAATCTATGTGCTGTGTTACACATGGTGACTGGGAAAGCAGTTTACAGGGCGATACGAGGACACATGATTGTAGATGCATCACTTAGTATCCTGCGGGTTTAAAAGTTTTTTCGTCACGATGAACATAGATTTCTTCAAGGTCATGTTAAGGAAACTTGTGATCTGTTCTGTGATATTATGACAGGACACAAAAAAAGAAGGAGGTAGAACTGTGTGACGCTTTGGCTCAGATTTAGATTGCTTAGGAGACAAAGAAGAATCACTTGCCATTTTCCTAGAGAACAAGTAAACTTTGTTTGGAATAGCAGTGAGTGATCAGTGTTGTACGAACCTTGATAACAGCTGACAGGATAGGTTTTTGGGAATTGCACCTATATGCTATGCTTGTGATTCTCCCCAAAATAACAGCTGAGGGTCATGTAAATTATCTCGTCACTTTACCTATACTTGCAGAAAATGTTTCAACTACTATTTGAAAATACAAAGGTTCATAAAATGTTTGTGGAAGGTAAATTTGTGATAAGAAGAAGTGACAAATTATGGGGTGAAATTGGATCAGATCTTATAATAGAGCAAGTGATTATGCGTTCCCTGAAAAGCAGAGGAAGACGAACTAGAGGAAGTGGGCTTACCGAAAATCAGAGGGCTACATGGCTGTTTTGCATGCCCTTTTGTTCAATTTAAAACTTAACTATGGAAGAGTATGCAGGGGTTTTCATGCAAACTAGTGAACAACACAAAAAAAATGAGCGATAGCAGATAAAAGCGGGACAGCAATGACATTAAAAAAAACTGGTCAATGCACTAGAATCCATATCCCGATTTAATTCTGCTCTACGTAATATTGTAATATTGTTAAAGGTGCAACAGCCGAAGAAGAAGTTAATGTTGACGAGTTGCTCAATATGATACGATGTTCCTACACAAAAATATGCTCTACATTACGATGTAGATGCAAGTATAATGGCCTGCCCTGTTCAACAGCTTGTGGAAGTGTCAAATCAATAGATGTAAAAACCACAACAGTTATGAATATAATAAAAGTGAAGAAAACGATTAAAGGTTTTTTTCTGAAACATTTTCTGACATTAAACAAACTTTTAAACAACAATGTAAGATATGTATTGTTTATGATATGTTTATTATCTAAACTGCATCATGTATACCTGTACCTGTATACATTCTTACCTGTGAAATGTAATATCCTCCTTTTTTGGAAAAATCCATGCAATTCTAAACACAATAACCTACCATTTTTTGTGTGTGTTAAAGCTAACATCCGTGATTAAAATATCATCGTTGAGGAGGTGCTGAACGGGAAAAACGGCGCTTAGGCATCCTCATCACGTGACATGGAATCCGTTATTTTGAAATTCGTTGTATTTATTTTCTTGAAGAATACTTCATCATAAATATTTAGAGTTCAATAGTTCCGGATTTTTGGTCTAGATTACAAACTGAGCACTCAATTTTACCCAATGATATATGTATACATAGTAGTAAGTGAAGTATGTATATAAAAAATTGTAATGAAAGTTGGTGGCGTTAAATTTTGATGATACAGACAATTTTTCTTAGTAGTAATTACCAATAGCTTAGTTCGCTGTTTGTATCTTGTATCTCACATATCTACAATTCAAATTGGTCATTTTATTGGCATAGCTTTTTTTTTATTATTATTATTATTTTTTTTACTATATTTACATAATTAATCATCTACGGAAATAATTTGTTTTACTGGCACCTTATGATATTTTTAGACAGCTAAAAACTAAAACAATAAAATGTCAGCAATACCTATTTAGCACTATATTTCGAAAATATTTATTTCAACAATCTCACTCCATAAGCTATAGTTAAATTGGTGCCCTGCATTAAAGTAAAAAATATATATGAGATAGAAGACAAAATACCTGCTAATTTATATGAATATTAATCTACAATAAATGAAAAATCACACCATGTGTGAAACCTTACTATCACAGCCATTTAAAAACAAGTCAATAACCAAATTAATTAAATATAAATAATTTACAAATATTATCTATCTATTCAAATTTTAACACAAGTTGTACTTATGCCTGTATTTTTAGTCTTGGGCCAGTATCTAGAACGAATTATACAAGACTTGAATAAGTAATACGGATCACACAATATTACAAAAAAAAAAAAAAAAAAAAAAAAAAAAAAAAAAAGAAAGAAAAAAAAAAAAAAGAATCACCCAGATTGCTTCAAAACGTATATAATAATATAAATACTCAAAAAGATATAATTTCGTATTAAATTAAAAACTCTCTTCACTTTTGTGACTTTCTTTCCCTAATACCTAATAATTTTCAATATAGGATCGATGATTTCAAAAATCAACATTAGGGGAGGTGCTGCTACTCTTTACTAAAGGTAAATACTTGTACAATACGTAAAAAAAAACCGAACGTTGAATATTTTTTTTGGTTTTAAAAATTTTATAACAAAGGCATTTGTTTATGATTCTTAATATGTCTGGTACACATAATTTTTCTGTTCACTACTTAAATTGAATTTTGACTATGAAATTTTAATATAACCCCAAATTTTTATCTTTTCATTTGAATTTTCTGTTCGGATTTTATTTTCGTACTGTATCACAATTCTTACTTTAATCTTTTCCAAAATTACTTCACACCCTGAATATCGACTGTATGTGAAGCTACAATTATAGGCCGTTTAAGAAAAATGAATCTTCTCCGAAAATGACTCGAGTTCATAATATTGAAAATAATTTAATGTATTAGGAAAGGTTGACTGTTTTGCCTATCTTAATTTTGTGGCTCAAGGACATTATTTTTATTTCCAATTTGGCTACATATTTACCAAGACACAGACTTGTCTTTTAACTGAATGCGCTATCATAATTAGTTTTTGAATAGTTTAGATGGCATGTGCAAAAATGATTACGATATCGTAGAAATAAAATGATAATTCATTGGCATTAAAATTTAAACATTAAAACGTTTTCACTGATTAAAAATATCACAAACCATCATAATGAACAATCAGTATACTTAAAAAACTCCAGAATTTTTAAAAAGTGATAAAATATGTAAAAATATGTGTTAATAGATGTTCAAAGAAGTATAAATCTTTGAAACTGAACTACTGTACATGTGTTACAATGTGCAATCACTCTTACTTATATATCTGTAAGGAAGGTTTACTCTTAGGACAAATTCAAATACATATCGTTACAATTTTCCACAGAAACTTATAGCAATATTTACAAAATAAACATTGAATCACTCAATAGTTAATCCTTAAAAATAAATGAGCAAAAACAGAACCTTAATTGTGTGTCTACTTTTGTTTAAAATATCTACAATCCAACCATCAACTTTATTGGGTTATTTAAAAGTCGAAACTCCGAAAAATGACTAATTTTCTAAAATAATTACAAAGTACTTATGCTAAACGTACTGAAATAAATTTAAAATTCAAGCTTTTAGAAAGATTTATTTATAAAAAAGTGTTGTACAGTTTTTTGATGATGTGCCAATGGGGAAAAAATGTTAAAAAAATAGCAAAATTAGCAAAAATGTGGAAAAAATTACCAACGACGCATTGAAAGCAGGAACTTTATGATATAAAAATTTCATTGGATCGATTTCATTTTGATATTAAACTTCATTATAAATTTTTCTTATAAACATAAGGATGAACTACGCAAGTTCTTTAAGTGCCATATTTCTATCTAGCGGAGAAAATTGGAACTGATATTTATACTTTTTCTACCCTCAGTTACTATGGTCGTCCTGAACTACAAATGAAATATGATTTGAACTAAATAATGTGTGTCGATAGCGCAGCTTTTGTGGGCGGTAATGAATGCCTTCAAACAAGAAATGATTTTGTAAAAATATATGTATGATTACAAAAATCTTTCATAATAATTCACAAGTTAACTTTATAAGAGATACATTCTATCAAAAACAATTTTTTTTTGCTCCAATATAATTTTTATTTGTATAACACATATTCCGTTTCTTAGTTTTAAGAATGCCAAGTTTGATTGTAATAAAAAACAAGATTTATATCAGTATAATTATGAGTATTTTGATAATTATTGCATACTGTTGGATTAGTTTAAACTTAATTTTAATATTAATTGAATTGCTGGTATGACACTATTCTCGGAAATAACTGTCAGCATGCTCTGTTGCAATTCTGCACCAAATAGAGTCAGAATGGAAAAATTTAGACAATTACGGATTTGGATTTAGCTCATGGTCCCTTTATAGGCAAACAATTAAGGTTCTGATGCATACATAATTTTGAAGGTGAACAGCAAAATGAAACGAGAGTAAACATGTCCATCAGCAAATAGCAATCTACTAAGTTCATATGTACACGTTTGAACATTGCGCTAAGATATGTAATGCACCAACATCATCTGTTTCTCCTTCATTAGTGAAAGGAGAATAGTATCACCAAGAAATAAAACCCAAACAAAAGTTAGTTTGATAGCAAATTGCAGATTTAACATCTCACTTGTATTTTGAAATTCATGTGAGGAAGGTAGAAGATGCCAACAATTTAGTAATAAAAACTTCAACAGAAATGGTCATATGTAGCACGGAATATGAAGAGATGCAACGTACGGTCAATGAATAATCAAAATCCTGCTAAATTGTAACTTCTATGCTGATATGCCGTAAGCTTCATGTCACGTTAGGTTAGAAAACCAAATGGAATTGGTCATTTTTACAGTTATTTACGAAACTTATCCACCCCTGCCATGTTTTAAAATGTGTTTATAAACCATTTCTCCAAACTATTTTAAATAAATAAGATATTAGGAAGCTTTTGTCCAGCTGAAGTTAAGGAGATGAAGTTAGTATTAAACAACTGGCATTTATCTTGAAAGTGTTTTCAATGCATCCTGGTCAAAGTAAAAAAAATACTTGAGGGACTAATATTTATTTATATTTTTTGGTAAAATAATACATGCTTCATTAGTTACGTTTCAGTTAAAGAAGACACTAACTTGCATTAAAAAACAAAACAAAAAAAAACGTGGTGGTATCGATAACTAATGTGTTAAAGTGGGAAACACCAGTAACCTGTTATAGTATGAGGCAATCTGTGCTAAGGCGATATGGAGTTTATTTAGAATTGTTGACTGATTTTTAACTAGTTATTGTAAAACGGTAATTTATTGAAATAATATTGATTACGGCAATCTGTCTTAATACGTAACCAAACTTAATTATTGTGTAAGAAGTATCGATTTATTGGGACAATAATATGATTTCGTATAGACATGGGATTTTCAGATCAGATTTCGACGGTGTAAATATTTACTTTGATCACCTCAACACATCCTGAAATACTGATCAGATATTTTCAAAACGACCTGTATTCCCCACATGAATTTCTGAAAGCTATCTGATGGCATACTAAATTCTGCAGTCGCCTTCTTTTCGAAATAGGAAGTCGTTTGTAGTATAATTGGTTCGAGGAGGAATCAAACGATGGTTCCCCTCACACCGTCAGGAGGTGGTGTGATCTCTACGTCCACGCTCCCCTTGTTTGGAATAAGGATGGTTCCATTCTCATGCTGTTGTTCGACGAGAAGTGGTTCTGCCTGCAGAGATTCCTCCGAGCAGTGGGATCTCCTTTTTGATTTCTGTTGCTTGGAGGTGGTCGTCTTCGCTCTCACGGAACCCCTCTTCATGAAGATCTTGACACTGGACACAGGACTTGGTCGAATGAGGAATCTGGAAAAAATAAGTAAATAAAACATAAGGCGAAGGAACGCAAATGTATTTGGTTCTTTTCATAAGTTACAAAGCATTCGGCAGTTACACTTGACACGAATTATTTATGCTAATGGTTTATCACATTACTTTATGGCCCATCAGGATGTTTTAATTTGACCAACACATTCAGGATATAACCAGTTAAATTACATATTTAAAATAAAATTTTAATAATTAGCTAGTACTGAGTAGAGTGACAATTAAAACCCTATTTTATATCTCTCTGATCAGAATAATTTTTCTACTCAGCCACCAAAAAAATACCATTGGAAATCAACAATGGATAAAAGTTTCTTACTGATTGAGTTATGATAAGTAGAAGTCCTTCTTCACTTTTACATACTATTTTAAAAATTAATTTCTAAGAAACGAAGTATAATATTTTTTAAGAAACAAATAATTTAACTATTTCGTTCACTTACATCACGTCACCTAATTCCAATTTCTGGTCACAGCTAGGATTTATTATCACGTAGGAAAGACCGTTCCTTTTTTCAGACACATCATCTGCAAAATAAAAAATCTTAAGAGGTCCAAAACTGGGGAATGATAATAAGATTATGCCTTCTCAGTTTGAACTTAATTTCTTTGGTCAAATTTGGTATTGCTAACATCAACACGAGGTCAAAAATGTGCACCTTTAAGATAAATAAGGAACTATTAAGGAACTACTATTAAATAACCCATATAGTTAAATAGCCCGTAGGGCATGTCAATGGTAACGTAGAAAAATACTATACATAATTGTACACAGAGCATTGCAGCAGTTCTGCGATTGGCACATCCATAAATATGAAAAAATTATCCTGCTCCACATATTCTATACTGCCAACCAAAGCAAGCAATTTGATATCTTGCTCTAGGGCATGTAGTGATTCGTATTGACTGTCGATAGCGACAGCTTGCAAACACCCTCACTTCCTTATTCTTATTTATGCTTTAAATGTCTTTAATTTGGAAGGAGTAGATAAGGGGGAGGGGGGGGGGTTCAAAATTAAAATCTTGTAGCACATGTTCAATATTATTATATCTGACATGTTATATAGATGCAAATAATAGGTTTTGTTCCAGCCGGAATATTATATTTAATCTGTGTATGTGTAGCAGGCACAGGTGCACAATTGACACTTTTTTTTAGCTAAGCACTTTTGACCCTTTGCACTCCGGGTCTTTTTCGGTGCACCAGCAACTGCAGAAAATTCGCAGCCTTTTTACTCCTTTCTTAACCGTGACTTAAAATCATTACACACTCAAATTAATGTATGGAATTTTCAAATTTTAACATTTTATACACCTTTTCAAACATAATATCTTAAATATTAGTCTCTATAATTTTTTTTGTGTGTGATACTACCGCGCATCCAGTTTAGAGGTCGGAAATATCGATCAAAATAAATATCGATACTATATCTTTGCATAGAAAAAAATATCGATAAAATATCCATATATCGATACATGATTTTGTTCTTTATTTTTCAATTTTGCCAGAAACAAAGTATTTCGGAGCAAATTTCTACTTTTCATGATTGCTTTTTTGTAAGGTGACTATTTTTTCAACTGAAATGGATCTATTACAAAAAAAAACAAAAAACAAAAATTAAAAAAAAAATAATTATATTTTCGCTTAATTGGTGCAGTGATTAAAAAAAAAAAAAATTAGATAATTTTCAATAGCTTTTAAGTGTATAGAAAGTATTGAATATTGGTGCCGTTTTGACCTGAGCCAAGTTCAAACTTTAGTTTTGAAGTTTTTGAAAAGGGAATAAACTAAATCGAAAAAACACATGGAACTATTAAACGATCATCAAAAAACCTAAAAATGTTTGAAAATATCGATATATCGGTGACTTTTAATATCGATATTTTTTTAGAAATATCGATAAAAATATCGCCGTATCGATATATCGCCGACCTCTAATCCAGTTACCGTAGCAAACCAAGTGGTGAGCGAGAGTCACCTCTGTAGTTGCGGCATCAAACCACGTGGTGAGTAAGAGTCACCAGTGGAGTGCAAAGGGTTAACAAACTATGTTGTTTGCTGTGTTGTTTAGGAGTGCAGTAACCGGTAGAAAGCACAAGTTCGTTTTGGAATCAATGAATCATTTTCGATCCTTTTCCCAGAAAATAACAACGAGTTGTTATTTGTGTAAAATGCTTACCGTAATCTTCGGTGGGTAGGCTCAGGTCATTCATGCGGTTCTTGACCAGGTTGCTGATCTCTTGTCTTTCAATATCAGATGTTATTCGGTTCCTCTCACTGTCAGCAAGTTCTAGAGATACCTGGAATTTAATGAAATGTAATTTTTTTGCCAGAAAATAATTGAAAAAAAATATATATATATTTTTCCAGAAAAGTAACATGACACAACCATCGATATAGATAAACAACTTGATAGACTGCTTAACGCTCGGAAAATGAAGCCATTGCCAGATGCCGTTGGTGGGATAAGAAATACGGATTGCCGAGGATTGAAAATGAAATTTTGAGTTGTACACAGCAGAAATGCCAATAGTAAACCCTAATTAGTAATAATGTGCAAAAAATGTCTACTCTAACACTTTACAAGGTTTTTCCCATTCCTATCCAACTATAAAAGTGAATTGATCAATCACTTTTCTGCGATTGGTTAATCATCCCACCAGCTTCGCAATCCCCGGAGCGTTTTTCTCTTTGCATTGGCAATGGAGCAGTCTATCCAGTTGTTTATCTGTATCGATGGTCACAACTTCGCTACATTTCTCCTTTTGTGATTTCAGGGTCCACGAGTAAAATTACCTTTAAATATTATTTATTGCAGAAGAAAAATGACCAATTCGATTGTTCTTCTCTATCTTTTAACCATGATATTCCAGATCTTTGTTTTATTGTTAATTCATGTTTCAAAATACAAATCTATATTCTACATGACCTTGCCCTCCCCCCCCCCCTTCTCTCCATCTTCTCCCTGTATGAAGTTTAACAAAATCCAATAAAGAAAGAAAATTAAGGATAATGAGTATTTTAAAAAAGTATCATATAAGCTTTTAATTAAAATTGTAAAAATCTAAAATTTTGTTATAAAAATGCTCTTTAAGGTCTCTTAGGTCTTGTATACTTCAAAGAGTAAAATTATTTTACAAGTGTTACAAAATACTTTATAGTGTGGTAAATTTTTATCCAGGGAATTATTGCTGACTGCTAAAAAAAGGATCACGTTCTGTGAAATAAATCTTTAATTCCACACCTTTACAATGATAAGACAAATGCTTTGTCACAATATTTATTATAAATTTTGCTTAAAAGTTCCAAAATTCTGTAAGGGATTTGTTTACGTGGACTTAAAAGACATTTGAGCACTTGAAATTACACCCTAAATTGTTTATGATAATACACTACTATCTTAGTTTCAATAATACTCTCTAACAAGCTTAAAATAAAGGATTATATGCTGAAATTTATCATCATCTATCATTGCCGACGGATTTTGGGAAGGAAGGTTACGAATAACAAAAAAAGAAATTGAAAATACTAAGTATATGGCAAATCTATTTGAGGCAAACATCTTGTGTTTGTTGACTTAAATTTTAGACAATTTTTTCATGGTTAAAATCCATAAAATAATCACTCAGAAAAACAAGAAATTGGCACCATAGTGCGGTTTTCAACTTTAGACTTATTAAAAAGTCCGATTTTTTGGACACCATTAAAATTGATAAAAATTCTAGCCAGTGGAACTCTTTTGGCTCCAAGTTAACAAAATACTTAAATCAAAAGTTCACTCTAAACACTCAGCTAAAGGCTGGTATGTATTAGAAGAAGAACTGCTGATTCATATTTTCTTTTAAAGCTATAGAAGATATTTACATATTTTTTGGATCCTAGCTTCTACCTGTCATCTATTTGTAAAACTGATAACTTTTTTCCTTGTATTAGAAGTAATTCAACTCTTAAAAGAAATTTAAAGGTGAAAATCGTGCTACGGCACATCAATTTATTTATTTATTTTTTAATTTATGGTGCACACACAATTTATGATGATTAATAAAATTGTATTTACAATGATAAATGACTCAAAGTTAAATAGTTCAATCATTACAAAATTACAAAAAACAACAACATATATTTCTGATTGAAGCCAATTTTTTTTAATTTAAAGACTTATTTTATTACTAAATAAATTTTCTTCGAGAAACAGAGTTCACTATAATTAATGGTTTAAATTTTTTGGGGGGTATTTACCGTGGAAGCCTCACAGAGTCCTGATATTTGTGTTCTGTATATACCAATAGGAATCTCACATGTGGACGAGCAGAGCTTCTGATATAACCGACCATATGTCCTTATCCACATATCTTCTTTTGTTATCTTCATCTAAAATAGTTTTAAAATAAATTTTATAAACAACCAGTCTGAGGGACAAAAATAACACTTATCATTAACTTTAGCGTAGGTCAAACTATTGTTGCGTAGATGGGTTCGAAATATTTGAAGCCAAAGCAGATTAACACTTGCAGAAATTTATTCCGATACACTCTTCACAGATTCTCTTACAAAACCTGAATTTCTAGTTCTAGAAGACTCAATACAGCTCTTTACACAACAATAGAGCTCAAACAGCAGTTAAAAAAACTTCACAACTGCTACAAATCGCAGCAAAAGACAATGCAATACAGTTCGCTTTAAAACTACTCTGAATGCTCACTGAGAGACAGCTAACTCAGTATCTCATCTCAGTAATTTCAGTCCACTAACGGACTCATGGCGGGCTTATATAGGAAAGTCAATCCTTCGTGAATCTTCTAGAGATAAAAATTTGGAGGACTTTCCAGATCTTAGTCGAAAAGTAATATACATGTACATGGGGACCGAAAATGTCGCCAAATGGTCGCCAAGTTTGGCGACATTTGGCGATTTCTAGCCAAATTGGCGAGGTGGCCATTAACATAATGTTAAATGCCCTGATCCTTGTAAAACTCGCTTCCCAGCGTTATTTCTGTAAAACTCGTTATCAAGCATTAAGAGACACATTGCAGGAAAACAAACTCTTGCACTGCCTTATGAGAAATGTACATAAATTGTCCTTTTTACATAATTAATGCTTCGAAATATTTACAAATATACAGAAATTCGTAACAATATGCATTAAGTTGCAGTCATCGATACATTATGCAGAACAATTGTGGAACTTTTATATATTGGATAGGAGAAACTGCTTCGCAAATAATTTCAAAATTCGTGTTTTTTTTAGTAAAAACTTTTAAAGTTACTAATATAGTGTATAGACAATACTATGAAAAATATCAAAACTCATAAACAAAATTTAACTGAATTGCTTTTTCAGAAACCTCATAATTGTAAAACGTCTAGTTTTGAGATAATTAAAAAAAAAATTAACTTAATGAACACTTAAAAAACCAATTAAATGAAAAATTTAGCTAACTTCACTTTCTTGGTTGACAAGTCATATTTTTGTCAATATTTTTATCTTTTTGGAAAATAATTTTATAAAATTATATAGTAGCCGTGTTTTTTTAATTATCTCAAATCTAGAGGTAATGCAGTTATTGGGTTTCTCCATTAATCAACTGAATAAAACACAAGACACAAGTTGTTGCAAGTACATTTGCATTCATATACTAGCAAATATAGCTACCCACATACGCTTTAAAATGATAGGGACATTAAAAAAAAAGGAAAAGAAAAAGAAAAAAAAAAAAAAATAACCTCAAATTTTTATATTAGGCTAACATATTTTTGAAAATTTTTCTAAAGTTCATTTCTTTTGAAATTTAATACATAAATTAAAACAACGAAATAAATTTTTTTTAAAGCATTATTAAAAAAAAAAAAAAAAAAAAAAAAAAATTATTAATATTTAAAAGAATTTCTCGTCAATGGTAAAAAAAAAAAAATTCAAATAATTGAAAAAAAAAAAAAAAAAAAAAAAAAGTATTGCATCAAAAATCAAGTTATATTGCATTTTTAATTGATTATAAAAGAAAAACTAAATAACGAAAATTTAAAAAGAAACACTACACAACAACTAAAACGCAGCTATATTATATTTAAAAAGTTAAAACCTAGATTATTATCACACCACTCCCTTCGGCAAGCGAGGTAATTTTGTTATTAATACAGGATGGTTAAAATTAAACTAACAGTACTCAGAGGCTCTTGTTCTGCGGAACGCATCCGAATGAAACTTCAAATGTATGTTATGCTGATCGGGAGCATTGATATTAGAGGTCGGCGATGTATCGATACGACAATATTTTTCTCGATATTTCTAAAAAAAATATCGATATTAAAACTATCGATAAAATTCACCGATATATCGATATATTCAAACATTTTTAGTTTTTTGATGATCGTTTGTAATTCCATGTGTTTTTTCGATTTTTATTCCCTTACAAAAACTTCAAAACTAAAGTTTGAACTTGGCTGAGAGACAGTTAAAATGGCACCAATATGCAATATTTTCCTTACACTTAAAAGCTATTGAAAATTATCGAAATTTTTCTTAAAATCACTGCACCAATTAAGCGAATATATACAGTCAGTCACAAAAGTCTACATACACCCACTAATTTTCTCAGATCTAGCACTTTACTCGTATTTTTTAATATACAACTTTATTTTCGTTAACATGTTGGATAATAACTCATATCTAACAAAAAAAATTATGAACAAATTCGTTAAAATATAATAAAAACTAACAACATATTAAATTATATAGTCACAAAAGTCTACATACAGAGACAGAACAATACAAACTTTCAGAATTAAATGCCAAAAAATGTAACATTAATACTTTGTAGGACCTCCCTTTGAAGTAATAACTGCCTGAATTCGGTTTGGCATCGACATAACCAGATTTTTTGTAGTTTCAGGTGCAATTTGAGACCATGCAAGCTCTATTCCTTGCTTGTTACCGATTGCTCCCGAACTCTCCTATCAACTTCCTTCCAAAGGTGCTCGATGGGATTAAGGTCTGGGGACTGTGGCGGCGAATGAAGCTGTTTAGGTGTTTTATAGAGTAGCCATTCCTCGACAATCTTAGCTGTATGTTTTGGGTCGTTGTCTTGCTGGAAGACAAAGTTGTTCCCAAGTCCCCATTTTCGAACCGATGGAAGTAGATTGTCTTGCAAAATCTTCAGGTATTCAAATCGATTCATTATGCCATCGATAAACACTAAATTGCCCACTCCAGCGGCCGCCATTGCTCCCCAAACCATCACACTGCCTCCACCGTGTTTCACAGTTGGAGTCAAATTCTCGGGATTCATTTCTGTGTTTTTTTCCCTCCAGATTTTTCCGCGGCCATCACTCCCGAACACGTTGAACTTATTCTCGTCTGTAAAAACAACTGTTTTCCAAAAATTAAAATCTTGGTCAATATATGCAGAAGCAAAATCAAGTCTCTTTTGTTTGTTAGTAGATGAAATGAACGGCTTTCGTCTAGAAACTCTACCATTATAGCCGGCTGATCGAAGAATTCTACGAACAGTTTCTGGATGCACTTTCTTTCCACTAGCTGTTGCAATTTGATTCGCTAATTTTGGAGCACTAATTTTCGGATTTTTCTTCACTTTTCTTACTATGGTTCTTGCATCACGATCATTAAGCTTTCTTGAACGACCACATCGATATTTGTTAAGCACATTTCCATGCATAACATAATTTCTGTAGATTGTTTGAACAGTTGACCGACATTTTTTTACAATTTTTACAATTTTTGCAATTTCTGCATAAGATTTCTTTTCACATTTCATTCTTACTATCATATTTCGAAGTTCTAAAGATGTTTCCTTTCCCTGACTCATTTTGTTGAAGTTACAATGTCAAAAAATCTCGGGAAATGAAGATTAGAATAGATAACGAAACATGTAACCTCAAACTAAGACAATCTTCCAAAATAACTTCGTATGCAAATTTTTTTCCATCCACCAATCAGGTGTATGCAGACTTCTGCGACTTGATAATTACTATACAAATCACAAAATTACCTAGAAATTATTATTTCTGAATAATTTTATTATGGAAAATTTTTTTTTTAGAGGAAACTGAAGGAGTGATATGATTTTTAAAATTGAAATTTAATTGCTTTTTGAGAAACCTTTATTTTGATCAGTGTATGCAGATTTTTGTGACTGACTGTATATATATATATATATATATATATATATATATATATATATATATATATATATATATATATATATATATATATATATATATATATATATATATATATATATATATATATATATATATATAGGATTGTAATAGATCCATTTCAGTTGAAAAAGTAGTCACCTTACAATAAAACAATCATGAAAAGTAGAAATTTCCCGAAAAACTTTGTTTCTGGCAAAACTAAAAATCATATTAAAAAAAATCATGATCGATTAATCGATATTTTTTTCTATGCAACGAAATAGTATCGATATTTATTATGATCGATATTTTCGACCTCTAATTGATATCGTGATTGATCGTTATCTATATCGATGATGGTGAGGCCGCAGTTTCCTTAGAAGAAAAAATAGTTTTAAAGTTTACCAACAGATGGCGCTGTAAAGAAGTAAATATTAAGATAATGGTTCAAAAATCAAGGAATAATAGAACATTTTATTTATTTACACACTTGTGTGCTCTATGCGCCTACCTTGTCGGTCAACAACATGCTGAAAGCGCACCACCGCGTTATATCAGTTATATCGCAAAATATGAGTAGGAATGTGTTACCAGCGAGCAATGCTGGCTACAAGTATTATTAACCCCTTGACATACAAATAAAATGCGCGTACAAATAAGTGCGGATAATTTCAGAGATCACTGTTATACTGACTACCGCTTTCATTGTGCTTCTTTCTGTTTACTTGTTTGCCGATACCATTTTTCTTATCGGTACTGTTGAAAGTGGGAAAGCATCTTCAACAGTTTAAACAAAGCAGCATGGATGCACGACCGAAACAGATAATCTAATATTATACTGCCCGGTGTTCAACCAAAGACAGTTCTTGACGTCTCGGTGACGTCCAAGTCTACAATGGCACATGAAATAAATGAAGTCTTCGAGGACGTCATTGTATGTCAAGGAGTTAAAGTAGATAATAATTTTCTAGACATCAATCATTAATACTAGTATTCGTTTTCAATACTTAGTCTACGATACCAATATGCATGATATCGATAAGAAATACTTTAGGTTAAAATCGATTTTTAAAGAAAAGCGATGAAAATTAAATTTGGCACGCTTTTTCTGCAAAATTCAGATATTGATGAAAATTAATTTTTTAACACAAATTTCATTGATTCTGATAACATCTAACGACAACTTACAGAAGACAAGAATCCGGAGCCAGGTGCTTGATCAATTCCCAGCAAAAGCCTAACAAAAGTTATCATATATTCTTTCACGAATGCCTATGAAGAAAAACAGTATTTAAAATAATGTCCATAAAATCATATTTGTATTTTGAGGTAATATTGTTGCGTGGGTGAGTTCGAAAGACCTGAAGCGAAAGCAGATTAAAACTTGAAGAGATTTATTCCGATATACAACTCTTCATATATTCTTTTACAACTCCAGAACTTCCCGTTCTAATAGACTCAATATAGCTCTTTACACAACAGTAGAACACAAACAGCAGTTGAAAACTAGATACACAACTGTTAAAATCAACGCAAAATACAATACAGTTCACTTTCGCAATACAGCTCTCTGAATGCTCGTTGAGAGACAAGGAACTAACTTACTAACTCGATCACCCCTCTCTTGGTCTTATATAGGGAGGCGAATCTTCGCGAATCTTCTAGAGATAGAAATTTTGAGAATTTTCCAGATCACAGTCGAAATGCCTTATACAGGTACATGGGGACCGAAAATGTCGCCAAATGGTTGCCAACTTGGAGATATTCCCATTAACCATAATGTTAAATGGCCTTCTCCTTGTAAAACTCGTTTTCCAGCATTATCTCTGTAAAACTCGTTTTCAAGCATTAAGAGACGCATTGCAGGAAAGCGAATTAAACAACTCTTGCACTGCCTTATGCGACATAATTGCCTTAGTGTACATACATTTTCCTTTTTACATAATTAATACTACGCAATATTTACAAATATACAGAAATTCGTAAAAATATATGTAATTTGGAGGAAACGAAAAATCTCCTAGTGATTTCGTTCAAGTATTTTTTTCTTCTTTTTCTTTCTTTTTTAATGGTGGACCCGTAGTCTCTTGGTGCACTATGTACTCGCAGTCACTTGGCCATTGCAAGGCCGGAACCGATGGCCATTTGTGAAGGGGTACTTAGTGGGAGAGCCATCGTCGCCCCTAACTTAGGACAACCATGTCTTGCCCCGGATTCGAACCGGGACCCACCAGCGTTGTCTGATGCGCTAACCACCATACTGAATGGGCGACATATTGTTCAAGTACTTATACATGTTTCAAAGTACGATCATTTTTTTTTTTTTTTCAGTCTGCGAGTAATATATTTATCATAATATTCATTGTTTAGATACAATGTTGTTTTTAAGCAACAATATGATATATGATTACTTGTTCCTAATATACTTGCTATTTAATGACACCAATGAAAACCTCACTTAAATTATGATAGTTACAATAATAATTACTATTTTCTTTTATAACTAAGCAAATCATACACCGGAATAGCACTTGTTATTTGAATTCATTATTTTATAGTGGAATAGATGAAAATGCTCTGAACAGGAAGTACTTTACTAGGGAAATAAAATGAGGAGCACTATATATAAAGCCAAAACAGAAACCAAGCCATTTGAAACTTTTAATATCTATTTAAATAAATTATATAATATTATGGTGGCCCAAATGAAAAGTGGACACGAGAAACGCCACCACTATCTCTACCATGAACAGTGTTCGTGGTAGAGGTAGGGGGCGCTGAAGGTGTCCACTTTGCATTTGGGCCACCCTAATATATTATAAATGGATAAATATAGTTTTGTAATAAATACAGAAATGCTACCATACATAAAAATAGTAAGTATAAAAAATAATCTATAGCTAAATGGTATAAATAGTAGTAAGTATGATTGTAAAGTACTTGATATAGCAGTGTATCCAGCATGCTAGCACTAAACACGCTGCCGGCAGCAAAGGGTAAACGGAACATATAAGAGATATGAGATCCTCTATCACGCTCACTCTGAAAAATTCATTAAGACTATCATACAAATTGAGACATGGAAGAAAACAATTTATGAAAGGGTGCACACACAGGTTAACGTTTTCGAAAGAAATATATTATTTCAATGGTTGTTGTTTCGCACTAAAGTATTACAAAAATATCGAAAATTGTTGACTTTATATGATATTTAACGAAATTTAAGTTTACAAGGTCTTGATGTTCAATTTTATATAAAACATATCTTATTATTTATTTTTTATAAAAGAATACAATAGCGAGGATCCAAAAATCTCTACTAAAAGTTAAAAATCTAATGTTTATTTGACGAAAAGTTTTGGTTGCTTTTTTTCTTCTAATAGCAACCTACTCCAAAATAACACATCGCTTACATGCTATCGTACTAAGGAAAAATGCAGTCTCCAATTTCCGTCTTTTTTAAATTACATAATCCTTACACCATTATTTACGGTGTCAACGAAGCAAAAAAGATCTTAAAAGATTTAAGCTTGGTATCTTAGTTCCATCACAAATTCTTACTTTAGCGTAAATCGAAACTACTAAATGTGGAGATATCGCCTTCTTATCTTGGATCTCAGTAAAGCTAATAATAATATAAGACATTAAAAATTAGTTTCGGTGTATTAGAAAAAATTGTATGTACTTCAAACTTTCGTAAGATGTACTATTTCGCTTTAAAGAAAATGCCCTAGTGTATAGAAATGTTGCTTTTTGTAATCACTTAAAAATAGCAATTCGATATCGTACTTTTCTTAAATTATAATTTTATAAACTTAATTCTTTAGAATAAATTATACTTGTGTATGTGGTTTACAAATGAGAAGATCAAACCTTTTCCATTTTTGACAGATGCAGTGCGTAAGTGTCGTTAGCTCGGAACTGCATAAACCTCATGTTACTGGATTGACTGAGCTCAGTAATTATCCTCACACTGGGAAACATCCTGAAAGAGGGAAAATTAGTGGGTGATGACGTTATTTTGAAGGAAATGATATTTGACATTAATAAAACTTTAATCCCATCCCGTGATATTAGCAGAGCATGTTTGTGAGAACTAGTAGAAGAATCAGCAGTGCAAAGTTATTTATTGAGAAATGATAAGCTGCCACGGTTAACAGGAACAGTCAAGGTTGACAGCAATCATCACAGGGAATGGGGGAGAAAAAAACATAGCACAGAATGACATTTAACGTATCCGGCCACGAGATGCATATGGGACAGTTCCCAATAGTGGAAATACGGGAATAAGGGTTTCAATATCCCCAGGATTTGATTTAGAGAACCGATAACTATAGGCACAACATAGCAGACAGGGGCATCCATCCACGATTGGGGGAGTTATTTAAATATTAATGACAATTTCTATTACCGGCTATTGCCATCTTGATTAAATTATTGTTGAGATATTGATATTTTAATAACTAATGAGAATTATTAAAAGTTATTTTCATATTTTATAGCATTGTTAAAGTGCGCTGAACAGAGCCTTGATATTTACATAAGAATTCAGAATTTTTCAGGCAATTTTTGGGGTACCCGAAATTTAGGGTCCCTACAGACCTTACAGGCCTTATGGAAAATAAAGGCCCTGGATATCCCAATACTGAGATAAGCCATAGGGACATTGTTTTCATAGAAATGGGTTATTTCATCCTAAAATAAAAGCCTAAAAAATGAAACCACTGATACGTGACAGGGCTAGTTAAAAGTTACTCAATGCAATACTGTGACCTCTTTTGGCCGGGCTGAATAACTGTACATCTAAGTTCTAATTCTACAGCGCAGTACGATCCGAGAATTGCCCTTGCGCCATAAAATACAATCTATCAAGTCTAATTCAACAGAGTGCTTCAAATAAAATCACCCGATTTAAATCCTTATGTTCAGAAACAACAGAAATCTGGTGAAAAAAAGTTACGTAGCTAGAGGCCTGAAGTTTTAGAGAATCGCCACTAGATGACTCGCCTTGAGTGAAAGACGGAAAAATTGCCATTTATGCAGTCGGTTAAGAAGTCGATAGTAATTCTTATATATATATATATATATATATATATATATATATATATATTCCGCTTTCTTCCCGAAAATTTTTAAAGATTTATTGAACATTGAGATATTTCATATTTTATAAATTCCCAATATACTAACTAAAAGTAGACTTTTTGAAAATTAGTGCCACAGTGTCCTTCACTAAACAGGCATGATTACGTTTAGTTGCTATACTTTAGGTAAATGTATTAAGTATAATATATAAATTATAGGATATAACTGATAAATGGCGTTAGATAAGTTGTTTTCATTGTAGGTTTCATGGAAAAAATGACGTGAAACAATTATGTGTTATCAAAAGAAGTAAAACTTATGCAGTACTGATATTGGAACTTACTTGAACATGGTCTGGACGGCCACAATGGTGTTGCAATCAGCCAGGAAGTCTTCCTCGGCCGAATTCGTCGATTCCTTATTCACCACCACTACACTGTCAGCTAAGTTGATGCCAGATCGCAGGAGATCGTCTAAACTACAGACAACACACCACAAGGGAAAATCAATGGAAATCCAGAACTTGAACTTTCAGTATACATTCGAATTTGATAAATTTTGGGAAAGTCATCATACTCTCTAACGAAATTCTATGAATGAAATATTGAAGTTATATTTACCATTCTAGTTGGTTCTCTGTGATAAATCGTTATGTATCATTTGCTGTTCAAATTAAAATTCTAAATAATCGCAAATTAAAGTTATGACTATGTTCAATAACACCCCCATTAGGTATTAAATTTTAAATAATGAATTAAGTACTGTAGATTGGAAAATTCCCCTCCTAACTCATCCTAGTATATTACCTTAGAAATTTACTACGTTGCATGTATGGTTTTTTTTTAAACACTGCGATAATATTGATTTTGATTGATGGAAATTATTTACAACATCAACCACACATTTCTATATACAGGATGGCCATAAAATAACTTTTCTGTTTAGCGGCACCTGCAGCTCAAACGAATAAATGAAATGAAACTATATTTTATATATAGACTGTAGAGGGCATGGGAAAACAAATTCCAAAAAAAAAAAAAAAACCAGTTGCAAAAATTGCCGATAGGGGAGATTTTGGCGTTGCTCTCACTTAAGTATGAGATTGCGAACATCCAAACTGAAAATTTACTTTCAGATGTATACAACGAATACATTATGTTGTACCCAGGGAAGGTCAGCATATTGAAAATGTTGCGCTTATAATCCGTGTT
Organism: Linyphia triangularis; assembly: GCA_963978545.1. NCBI lineage: Eukaryota > Metazoa > Arthropoda > Arachnida > Araneae > Linyphiidae > Linyphia > Linyphia triangularis. The sequence continues at coordinate 38,902,591 of OZ021730.1, forward strand.
TCATTAATTCATTTATAACTGTATGGTATGTTCATTTTTTTTTATCACTAAATCATTATTGCCATTCTGAATAATCTATTTCCCGTGTGTTCATTGCAGTTATTAGAGTGTTTCAGTTCCGACAGCGCCAAATTTTCCCCCTGTTGGCAAATTTTAGAACTAAATTTTTTTTCTTGTGGAATTCATCATCCCCCCATGCCTTCCAATGTCTACTGTAAAATATGATTTAATTTCTTTCGTTAGTTTTAGCTAAAGATGCCGCCAAATAGAGAAAGTTATTTTATGACCACTCTATTATAATTTTAAATATTTAATCGAATAAAAGTTTGCAAAGAATTATTTCTTTTATGGAAAATAATATTGGAAATGAGACTGACATCTTGTAAAAACTCGCTGCAGTGCTTACTTATCTATTGATCCCTGCATCCAGTACACTAATGGAAACCAAGAAATCGCATCCAGAAAAGCCTCATGTGGCCTTCAAAGACAAGAAACAAGTATAAGATAAGCAAGCATTAACCATTAAACTACTTATACTGAAGGGTAGATAAAAGTTGAAAAGGTACATTACGATGAAGACATGAATTGTTGATTGTTGAAAGGATCTAGATATAAAAATTAATTATAAGAAGATAATGCAAAACAAAGAATATCCAATGACTTTGTTTTCTGTTCTGTGAACGATGGAGAATATATTATTATTATATTAGGATAATACTGTTTGTAGCCATTTGCCTTATTAGCGATTTTCTACAGTGCTGTATAAAATGTTCTACTAATTATTAAAACATTTAATATGTATATAAAAACATGTAACATTTAATTTCCCTATTCCTAAATCTGGACAATTTTTTTCAACTACAAGTCTCAGTTTACATTGTCGGACCAGTGAAACACACTAAGTCAAAAAACTTAACTTTTTAAAAAGTAGGAGGAGGAAAAAAAATAATACAAATTTCATATGTATTTGTAATAAAGCTTTCATGAAGCTAGATATTAAAAACTTTATTTAAAGAGTGTTGACTGTCGATAAAATATAACATTCTAGGGTGTAAAAGAAATTAACTCCAAAACTGAAAAAAAAAAAATACTGTGTTTCATTTGTACGCCGACGATATATACAAAAGTAGTGATAGGTAGTCATTTTTCAGCGAAATTCTAAGAAATAGATTTTCGAATATTTTACTCAAGATTAAAATGCCGCTAATGAAATTTTTTATCGTCCAAAATATTGCAATACTCAAAATAGCTATTTTTAGTAGAAATGCAATTTAATACTTCTAATCAGATACTTATTTTTGTTTTAAAGTATTGTGTTCTAGATGATACTAAATAAAATTTTGGCAGACCAAACGGTATAGTGGTTAGCGTGCTAGCTTCTAAACCACGAGATTGCGGGTTCGAGTCCCGTGTTAGGCATGGGTGTTTGTAAATGTATGTTGGCTTGTCTAATGACGAATGTTTTGGCCCATTATAGCCCTCTTGTTGCTGACGGCGCCAGATAATCTGAAAACAACCAACCTTGAAAGTTGTGCCACTTTGCTTTTCGAATAAAATCTTTTGACAGAAACTAAGGAATTTAGTCAGATAAGTATATTATGTTCCTTTATAAGTGCCAGATGTTTGTTTTATTAGTGAAAGAGATGAAAATATTAGACATACAAATCCACAACTGCTGCAAGTGGAAATATTAGGTTGGTTGGTTGATATAGACTTCATCAAAGCGTAAAAGCTACTGTAGGGCTATTCCATGCCGAAACAGCTTCGAAGCAGAAGTATATCTATGGGATTGCTTTCCAGGAGATCTTTAAATAGGAAAATATCCGCACTTGTTCATCAAGCAGGGGAAATGAGGAAAACCCCAAAAGCCGCCGGAAAATTGGTGCGAGGCTATCTATGTACCCCATTCTTAAAGAATCAATTGACTCATTTTTCATGAAAAATAAGTAAATATTAAAACAAAGTTATATTGAAACATAGATATGACATTTACAATATTCATCTGTAAGCTCCACAATATTTGAGGGTCAAAAATGTTTTTTAAAAAACCACATATTTATAAATAGCATCTTACTTTACGGAAACTGCTTATTAATTGTGAAAATAACTTTTAAAATAGTATTATGAAAGGAAAACTGATATTCTGGTGTTAATAGAGTGACACAACTGTACTCGCCGTCTTAATAATACCCTTCACACTTCAATACAAATGGGTCGCAAATATGTACAGGTATTTGTATTTTTGTTCGAGATCGAAATTCTTCATTAAGGTTTCATGTTAAGTGAAGGCACCCACCGTTACCTAGTCTTCCGTCTTTTAATTGGGCCATGATTAAGTAACCACATATCTGCCCTGATACATTATTACGAATTGTCCTCTTGCATTACTCGAACAATTCCTTATGATTTTATACAAGTACGAGAAACTTAATAAGAATTTAAACCTCTGGTACACGTACAAATGCTCCTGTCCAATCTGCTTAAAAACTTATGTGTTAAATAATTATCTCTTCTTTTTTTTTTCACATCATGCTTACATGAATCACATTGAGACAGAAACTCTACAAGATAAATTCAACAGCCCTATGTAGGATTAACAGACGAACATAAAAAAGAAAAGCTGATTTGAAATAACGTTGATTCAAATGGCGAAAGTGGATCTGTTGGCCAACTTTTATAGCATATGAAAAAAAAATGTTTTTATTTTTTCATTGAAAAATACCTATAAAGCAGTCGGAGAATGGACAAAATCAACAAATGGGTATTCGAGTTGCGGGTTGCCGACCTCTGATAGTCATACACATGTAATAATCACCAACACATATATCTGACGTATTCCTCAAATCTTTAGCTTGAATCAATTATTTGCCACACATGCAATTATAGTGAAGGGTACCAAATGTATTTGATTTTTTTCTTATAAAAAAATTGGTGAAAAACACTTAGATAGCTTCTTAATATTTTAATGGAATAAAAAATTAATATAAAACTTTTTTTGGAAATTTTATTAGGAAATGTAATTAATATTTTTTTTGGAAAATATGGGATTAAAAAAAAATCTTAGTCGCTTTGTACCCTTTCCAACTAATCTAGCTGGCTTCCATGGAAGTGCAGAAAACTTGATACTTTTATTGAAAACAAGATAAAATTTTCTCTTCAAAAGTAAAAACTACACCAGGTAATACATATCTTCTGTTTCAAAGGTTGCAATGCCAGACGGTTTAAACTTTGTCTTAAAGTTTTTACTGCGGTTAAAAATGTACAATAGTGTCTACAGAATAATTTGCAGGGAAGTGAAACGTAGGTAAATTTTTTATTCAAGCTTGATTCTTCATAAAAATAAGAATTGGATCGTATCTATAGCTGAATGGCTGCATCTATTGGCATCGTATAAACGCAAAGCTGGAATTCTGATCAATTATGCGTGACAGTCGCCTGCCAATAAAGTAACCGGTTGGCTTTTCTAGCACTGGCATTTTGTAAATCATCTTTTAGGAATTAAATGTCTGTTCAAGAGAGAGTGATTTAAATTGAAGATATTCAGTTTTGAGTCCAATTTCCCCACACGGTTAAAAAAAAGTATCGGTTATTTAATACCACATCAAAGTCTCAAGATACTTCCTTCACCAAAACGTCAATGAATAAGTTGATGGATGTCTCACCTCCTTTCGAGCAAGAGTATGATGGGTCTGAGAGTCTGCGGCAAATGGAAGTGGGCACGAAGGGGGATAATGAAGTTGTAAATCCCGTTGGAGGCGAAGTCTGCTGCCAGAATAATGCAGCGACTCGGCCAGTTGTACTCCTTGGCGTTGCGGAAAGAGCAATGGACGCATACCTGAAAACAAAAACATGTTAAGCTATAATTTACTAAACTGCTGAATATAAGCTATAATTTACTAAACTGCTGAATATAATCTAAGTCGTGGCCGCGTTGGCAAAAGCCTAATGCCCAATGGATAAGTAGTGCAATCTGGGATATTCATAATATCGAAACCTGTTGTAATTATAACAACGTTATAACCGTCGTTGGGTCGTTGGGGGTTATTGAAAACTAAACTAAACTGGCATCTTCTTTTGTCAGTTCAACATGGAAAAGTTCCAAAGAAAACGACTTAAATTTTTCTTTTACCTAAAAACGTTATATGATAAAAATAAATGTATAATTTTAAACTTGGTTTCTTAGGGACTAAAAGTTTTGAAAGTAACTGCTATAATGAAATTTTTAAAACCAGTTATTTAAAACATTTTGATGTTTATATAAATTATCTATTTTCTTAATTTGCATGGTTGAATTCAAATTGCATTGACTTAATTCAACTATGTGCGTTCTATTGCATATATAGTATTAACAAACATCATTATTTGGATTTTTCTGATTATTCTTTGCAGTTTTATAGTTGCCTATTCCCAAGTGTCGTACTTGAATGAAGCTTTCAATAGTTACAGCTTTTTGACACAGGCGTGATTCAAAAGTGTAAATAAGTGTTTTAAATTTCCAATAATAAATCATAATCAATTTCACACTAAAATAACCTCTTTAATAAAACAACAAGAACTTATTTTCCAAAAATTGCCCTTTTTCTAACTAAAGAAACATTGGTAGGTAAAGCTTAAATTGTTTGTTCTTGAGCAGTCTAATTCAAGACATTTGTTGACTCTAGTAATCAAGTTTGTATACTTTATTCTTACGCAATAAGCTTATACCAATTACTAATTTTACGCAGTAAACCTTATTCTTACAATCTTTCATTTATTAAAAAGCGATCTTAGCAATTAACTAGGATTATCGAATGTTTATCTAAGATTTATTAAAACTTTGGAGATTAAAAGCATTTACTTTTACTAAGACGTAGTATAATGATGCACTTCCTAAATATTGCTAAATTAAAAAGCTATGAACGTTTTAAAAGTACATTTCTATATGAGTTATATATACTGAATCATTACCCTGACAGCTTACCCCACTATTTTAAATAATACTAAACCATTTAAAATAGTGGTTTTTTTAAAGTTTGAATATCAACTACTACTTACTGCTTCATGAATAAAACATTATACATCAAATTCCTTTGGTGATTTTGGTTTTAGTCAAAATAAATCGCATGGTTAAATAGGGATTTGTAAAGTTCAAATCGCGAACATTTAATATTTAGTGATACAATTAATGAATTCGCAGTCCCTCTATATGCTTCAACTTTAGATGAACAATAATAAATAATATACATTATTTTTACTATTTAAGACATGACTCGTGTTGGTTAATGTTGTTGTTGTTGTTGTCGTGTGACAAGTGCAGAAAAAAGGTGATAGGACAAGTCAAATGGGACCAAAGGCATTGAGCACAGCCCTGGCCACATCTCCGACTTTATCGGTATAAAGGGTGTCATGGCAGCAGTTGAGATCGATGTTGAAGAGGGTCGAGGCAACAGAGATGCCACTGAAGAGATGCTTCGGATCCAGCTGAACTCCTGGGAAGTGCCTGCATTCTGCATAAGTTCTGGAGCCGTCAGGCATGATCTTCATACCTCTCATGTGCCCCGTCCGCAATCTGCTGATGGTAGTGGTGATTTCGCAGTCAAGATTAAGCTCCGGAAAGCACCATTTCTTCCGAAGTCCGCCGCAGAGGTGATGTTTTGCAACGGCATTTGCATCGAAGCAAGTGGTTTGCATGGGAGGGGGAAGTAGAGGGGAAATAAGTGGGTGGTAGAAGGGAAATAAAATACCTTCCTCGGACCAACAGGTAGAAGTCCAACCTCTCGAGGCAATGGCAACCCTCTCTATCACAAGTGCAATAAGTGCAATGTTGGCTAATGCCCAACTTATAATTTCTTTGTAATATTCTGGTTCATTTTTGTCCATATTGTATTGGCCTGCATGAACTGTCCGTTTTACGAACTGATTAGTAATTGTTTTCTATACTTCAGTCTTTGTCCACAAAAGATGAACACTGAAAATCCCAACCATTTGGTAAAGTATAGTGTGCGCCGAACGCTTCTCAAGGTAGACGCTTGATGAGAAGACCATATTTCTATACACAAAAGCCTTCCATATTATCTTTGTCCTCAAAAGATGAACACTGAAAAGCCCAAATATTCGGTAAAGTATAGAGTACGCCTATCACTTCTCAAGGTACGTGTAAGGTTTCTGAATTAATAATGCGTTTACATCTGTTTGTTTTGCTAGATACCAGCCAGGGTAAAATTAAAATATAATAAACGGGTTTTACAATTTTTAAAACATTGTTGCACTAGATGGTATTTTTAAAAAATAATTAAATGCGGTTTGATGGTATTAGTTAGTTTTCGAAAAGTAAAGTGAAATGGCGGTTCATTGGTAATCGGATGTTTGTTTTTTTTAATATTTTTTGTAACATAAAACAGCGACTGATATTAGATACTTGATGAGAAAGCCATATCGTAAAAAAAGGATGTATGTCTGTGATTATTTGTGTACAGCGATACTTTGATTACGGATTTCCAGTATAGCACACAAATGAATTGATACTTTCCATTCAATTTCATATACTCACATTTCATTTTCATTATACTACTGTGCAAGTATGAGTTTAGAATACTTGTAGTTGCGAAGGCACCTTTTAATTTTAGTAGTGAAAAATCCAACATCCTCATCTATTTTTAAAATGCTATGCTTTATATTGAACTTGAATAATTAGATCCCGTTGAAAATTACTAAAATCTTTGTATCCGACCACTCTTAACTGAAAAACCATCTCTGTTAACTTCCAGAGATGTTAGCCACTCAAACAATGGTGAAAAATTATGTCATTTGATATATTTACAATCCTGCACAAAAGTTTAGACACAGCTGTAATTCCCGAAAAAAAAAAAAAAAAAAAAAAAAAGGGAAAAAAAAATAGCATTCATTAATTTTCATTAGTTTCTTTCAGGTCATAAGTAAAAAAGGTAAGGTAAAAAAAAAAACCTCATGGAAAAAAAGAAATAAAATTGTCTAACATCAACAAGTTGAAATTTTGCAAACTTTCCATTCCTCAAAAGTTTAGGCACAAACGTAAGATTTATGCAAATTCTTGAGAGGAAGTGATCGCATCATCAAAGAGTAGTGTCCTAAAGTTACTGTAAGATGTTTGAAGTAATTTTCACTGCTTAAAATGATGCCGAAGTCTACGCATTTTTCGTTTGTAGAGATTTTAAGAATTTGGGAGTTAAAGGCCAGAGGTGAATCGGTTTTCAAATATTTGAATTGCATTAAATCGTTCCAAAAGAGGTATTTATAGAGTCTTAATACTTGGTGATCAATATCAACCAAAATCACGATCTGGAAGGCCTCGAACGACCAGTAAACAGGATGAAACTGACTTCTAATCATCATTACTCTGCAAATCAGATAAAAAATGTAATTGCCTCCTAAGTTTCACTGAAAATTATAAGGAGAAGAATTTGTAGGATGCGGGTTTTTTTCTTAAAAAATCTAAAGTTAAACGTAAACCGCGTTTGAAGTATCATCACAAAGAAGCAAGTCTAAATTGGGCTCAGCAGCACATGTCATACAGTGACAAATGGCTACTGGTGGTCTTTGGTTACATGGAGAAAAAAAAACAAGAAGAAAAAAAAACAAAAAACGGAACCTTGATGGTCCAGAAGGGTTTTTCTTCTACTCGCATGATCTTCGCTTATAGCTCAGTTTAGCCGACGTCAAGGCGGAGGTTCTATCATGGTTTGGGGAGAATTTGGATTCAACGGCCCAACTTCCGTAGCGTTTTTAAAGGCAAAACTAATATCCAAGGCCTACCAGCCAACTCTCTAAAGTAACTTACTAACCATTTGGTGAGCTTTTAAGTGGACTTAACTGAAATTTCAACATGACAATGCCTCCATCCACACATCCAGATTAACAACCAAGGGGTTTAGGGCAAAATAAAAAAAAATAAAAAATTGAGGTTTCCGATTAATTTGCTAATAGTCCTGACTATAATCTTATTGGAAATGTAAGGAGAATTCTTACAAAAATTATATATACCAATGAAAAGCACTACTCCACCATTTCTGTACTAAGGAAGCTATTGAAATGGGGTGGTATGTAATCAAGCCTGAAACCTTGCAAAAGCTTATGCTTTCAATAAAAAAAACGTGTTTTTGATTTGATATAACAACGCTGAAGCTTTATTGATTACTAAAACTTTTCACATACTTACACTAGGGATGAGCTTAACAGTTATTGTTAAATAACTGCAGTTACATTAAAATTATTAGGAAATAACGAAATATTATAACCGTTATCCGTTATTTTTAAAGTAAAAGGTAAATAAAAATAAATACATGGAATAAATAAAACATACCTGTTTTTCTACAACATTCTCTTTAGATATCAGTTAATCGATTTTAAATTAGAACATCTTTCAATATAAATTTGTAAAAATATCAAAATAAAAGAAATCATTTATAGTTTTGAGGTTATTTTATAAGAATTTTGTTTTTTATTTTTTTATTTTTATGATTTAACAATAAATTGGAGAAAGAATTTACAATACAACATAATTCATAACTGATACATATAAAATGAAAGTGATTTTTAAATGAAAACACATTTTGAAACATTTTACGTGCACAGGCTTTAAAATTATTACTTACATATAAATTTTATGTAATATTGTGAGAAAAATGTACATTTTCAGAGGAATCTTTGAAGTATAAAAAATATATGTTTTAAATATAGGGATATTATTATTATTTCAATAACTATATTTTTGAAATTATTGTAAATTAATTATGGCGCGTTAAAACTATTTACAGGAATTATGTATTTTATAAATAATTGTGCCGTCACGACCACATTTACGTATACATAAATTCATGAAATAAAAATTTATAAACAAAAATTATAAATTTAAGTTACGATATTAAACCCGAATAAAAATATTTTTAATAAAAAATTTGAAGTAAAATTCAAATATTATAAAGTTAATCAAACTAAAAAAGATGAATGTCATGTTTATTTAAAAAATTCAATTCATAATTAATCAAGAAAAGCAATTTTAAAAATAATAAATTCCCTTTATTTAGTTCAAATTGAAAAATGATCATAAAAAAATTAAAAACCTCTCAGGTAATGCGTTAAATATAAAAAATATATGCATAAACAAATTTTTGTTTAACATTAAAACCTATTTAACTACGCTCCAAATTTACTACACAATCTTTTGATTATATCGATTTGAAATTAGAAGCTTGCTTTACAAGGAAAAGAACATAATTTATTTTCCATCAAAAGGAAAAACTCAAATCCTACGCTCTCTTTATTTTTTATATATAGTATCATTTTCTTATTCCAAAACAATAGCGAAAAATTTTCTTACCTCCAACCAATACGAAAGAAACACAGCGAGTCTTTAAAAGTCTCATAAGAAGACTGAAATGAAATGCGAACGAACGTTCAAAACCTCTCCCACCAAAGGAATTCTTGTAACATAAAAAAAAAGAGCCTTCAGCAAAAACACGCATGCATTTCTTCCTAAATCCTTAATCCTAATCCCCCGCCTTCTTTCCCCCATCTCTGTCATTTAAACCCAAAGAATGTTGCGTCAGATACTCCCCCCCCCCCACGCACATTCCTCTTCACCCTACCACTCATAATGTGCATCAAATCATAACGAACTGACAAAAATCAACGAAAAAACAAAAAAAACCAACAAAAAATCGAAACGAAATTTAAAATACCATCTTGAAAAGCAGCGCTAACAAAGAATGGTCCAAAAGTTATTCCAATACAAAAACTTCTGTCAATATCTTATAACAGTTATATCTACTTTTATTGAAAATTATGTCAATATCAACTGATACCAATCGGACACGTTAATCCATTCAGACAAGATATTTCGATGGATACAGTTAGTTATTCCAGGAATAACGATCAGGATCCTAATATCAGAATCACGATAAAAAAATATATTTTTCCGTTCACCGTTATTAGAAAAATATATTTTTCCGAATCACCGTTATTAGAAAAATATATTTTTATTTCGTGATTCTGATATTATGATCTTCAATAACAGAAATATATGGACATACTAGCGCCATCTATTGCATTTATAATAAATGAATAACTGTTACTTAGAAAATTAGGTAACTGTTAATTCGCGTGAGTTTAAGTATCAATAACTTTTAACTGTTATTAAAATATGGCTCATCCCTAACTTACACAAATCTAAAAATTTTAATTTGGGCCTAAAACTTATGATTGGATTGGGATTAAAACTTATGATTGGCAATGGATTTTTTTTTTTGCCGATAATTCGTTAGAGATATGTATTTGTCTTCTCGGTTTTATTCAAAAAACTCATATTAGTATTGTATGGTGTAAAACAGTTGTTTGTAGGAAAAAAAAATTTGTCAAATAAATAAAGTTCAAACGTCACCAGTAAAATTTCAAATTCCGGATGAAACTTTGGTATGCGATTCATTTTTTTTTTTTTTTTTTTTAAAAGGCGTACGAGAATAAAGTATTTTGTCATTAATATTGAATATTTTTCTCTTTTCAATGTTATTTAGTAATTCTGAATAAAATGCCATTCCATACACATAAAAACTATTTTATTATTATAATAAATAAGGTCTTACTTGAGCTAGCTGTAGACAGCACAAGGCTTTCTTATCTCTTAGCAAATAGCAGAGAGTAGGACTTACTCCAACATAGGGGGAAACAGGTGGGAATCCTTTCACAATCCTGAAATAAAATGAAATATTTTTAAAGTAATTAGTGTATACTTTAATTAATTTCTTAAGTATGTTTATTTAGACCGAATTTAAATATATGAGAAAATTATCGCGCTTTTAGGTGTGCATTAGTTTAATTCGCTGCAGCTCTTCAGAGATAATTTGATTTTAAAAAATTTAAAAAATGAGAATAATTCATTTAGTTGTTTACGTAAGTTTTAAGGCTAATATTTATTTGATTTACACAGTACACTATCATATGACCTATAAAATGCAAAAGATATTTAAAACCTTCTAAAAATGTATCATGTATTATGTGGGGAATTTAGATTAGATATTATTAATGTAATTTTATCCTTTTAATAGTTTTTTAATCTTCTGAAAATTAAATTATTTCTTGCGAGAAGAACTTTACTTGCACACTGATATTATTTTGGATTTTGTGTTCACCAATGTATAAATTTAATTCTACCACAACGTAGTGGCAATCTTATTCACAGGCTATGCTCGTTTGTTATTCCGTGTGAGGTAAATGTTCACTGCAAATGATTCAAGTGCGATAAGTTAAACTAAAATTTTACCTAAGATGAGTCTCAGTACCAATATTCAACTGGGAATAACAATCAAATGCACCGAAAATGTCTACGGTAAGGAAATTTGTAATTAATTAAACCTAAACTAAAAATGGCGCTGAATGGTTTCGTATATCATTTTGAAAGTTTTTATACGATTTATAGGATTACCAAAAAATAAACCGGAAGTCTCAATTGCAAGTGCTTTAAAACTTGATCGAATTAATGCTTCTGTAGTAAGTATCTTTATGTTTGTAGACCCCTCTGTAGAACAACCTGCAGGTTTTAGCCGACCGAAGCTATAAGGCAAAAAAGAAGGTAAAAAGTCACTATATCGAACAAAGTAAAAGCCGCAAGAAAGATACAGGTTACCCCCCCCCCCCCCGTCCCCTTACGACAGAAGGCCTCTTCGTCTGCGTAACGAATGCAGAGCTAACATCAATTTTTATACCTTAATTTCTCCGAGACACTAACGAAAACACCATACAATTCTGCAGCACTCGCAATGCAGGCCGAACGAATCGCCAACCAACACTCGGAACAGAACTACATCCCAAAGAGATATCTATATAGATTTCTAATAATACATTACACAATGTTTAAAACGCACACACTACTATGGTAAATTCGCTTTCCACTCACTCGCAGTGTTCAGCAGGTGTGATCCAAGGCACATCCAGATCATTCTCGTCCTCTTCCTCCACCTGCATCTGACATCCTCCTTTTCCATTCTCTTCCACATCTTCTCCATCGGATGAGGAAGACGAGGATGACTCCTGGCCGAACATGGCGGGTACCGGAGCAATGGAGGGCCGCCTTCCTCTCGCCAGCGACGAGCTGAAGCTATCTGAGCCACCGGACGAGCTACCGCTCTCCATCTTGGGTAAGTCGAGGTGGCGGCCGAACTTGCGTTTCAGCTTGAGAGCGAACTTGGAGCGGATGGGACTCATCTCAAAGGTCTTGCTGTCTGGAATGAAAGAAAAAGAGACTTTTTTAAGAGTTCTGATTATACAGATTTAGACTAAAGCGAAAACAATACAATATTAAGTTAGAATGTAAGCTTAGGAAAACTTTATTCACTCGTTACTAGACTTGCAGTGACAAGGTTGCAGATGCAACCTCATTACAAGTTTACAAGTGCTAGGGTGAAACGGCTTACGATGGCAACTTTTCGAAAATGTCGCTTCAAGATTGGCACATATATACAGTGTAAATATCGTACCAATCTTATTTCGAAAAAGTTTACGCATCTTTGATAATATAAACCTTCTTGAACGTTTGGTTGTGAAAACGTTCGAAAAGCTTGTCAACTGTGAACTAGGATCCTGTTTTTCATCTTTTAAAAATATTGAATCTTGGTCAACTGAACATTTGCATTCTTTTCGTTTAGGAGGTTTACAGAAGGATAAATGGGTTGATATTTACTTTTGCTGCATGTGGATGTATTAAATGAACACACATGCAATAGTGTTAGGGAAATTTGAAATGTTGAATATCTGTAAAAAGTTGAATACTTGTCATATACTTATTGTTCTTGAAGCATAATTTACAAAAATTTGATCTAGTTTATGTATATATATATATATATATTACTTAAAACCGGGATCCTATCAATTACTTAAAACAATCGGTAACGTTTACAACAAATAAAACTATTGAATAAAAATATCAATTAATGCTGTAGCCATCACACTCACCTGACTCACTCATATGCAATTGCAGAGTGGACACATTGGAGCTTTTGGATATGAGCAGTCCCTCCTCCTCACCGGAAGCGGGCAGAAAGGCGGAGTTCTCTTCCTTCGTGATATTCATGTAGAAGCATATGTCCGAGGACTGCATGTGGTAAGAGGGACCTGGATTCAGCATAATTGGCCAAGTTCCATGAACGTCCATCTGGACGCCCACCAGAGCAACGCCGTACCTGGTTGCAAAGTACATGAAAGGTGTCTCAAACAGTGTTATTACTATTATTAAGCATTAGTAGGGGAAACTTGTGTACCTATTGCCACCTTTTTTTAATGCACAAAAAATAAGCCACTGAGCCGTTTAAAAATGTGAAACTGATATGCATACTTTACATATGGTAATTACTTTCCGTTTGATTAACAAAAATACTTAAAATAATAGATTCTGTCAAATAGAAGGTTTTTAACGAAATTTCACAAATGGCCCTAGGTACAAGACCTCTTTGTACCTACGGATAGTAGCTAATGTACCCTGGGCTATTCTTTTTAAGTGAGATTTCAGTTCATAATGAATAGAAAACGAACATACGCAGATGAATTTTATAAAAGAAGCAATAAGAAGTAATTATCAGTCATTGGTTTATCTTATAATAACTATAATAAATTGCAATGTGCCAAATTATTAGTGAATTACAAGTATTTCCATAACTCGAAAAACTGATTTAAAAAAAAATGCACCCTATTCATTTTCGCTCTGAAGAACCAACAGATTTTGGTTTTGGCAATTTGAACACAATAAGCAACTGTGTGGCCCTAAGTGCACAACTTGATAATTTCATACAAAATGTCTTCTACCAAATATCGTTTACTCCTTTAGTATTTAATGTTACAAAATTATTTACTAGAATTCAAACAAAAGTATTTGACTTAAATTTGTAAAACAATACCTAGAACTAAACCTTATTCAATAAAAGTGGGGTGGCCCTAGGTACACAAGTCTCCCCTATTGTTTTACATATTATAAAACATTCAAAGAAGGCATAGTGTTCAATATAGGATGATCTTGATTCTACCTCAAAAATTTGTGCTTGATATATTTTTACTTTAAAAAAAAAAAAAAAAAAAAAAAAAAATTGATAGTAAGCGAGGAAGCAATTGTAAGCGTTTTTATTTGTTTACACATTTATTAGTTTATGAAAATTTGATTTTTTTGCGATACTAACGTGGAAAGCACTTTGTCTTTTTTTTTTTTTAACATGATCTGTTCGCTTAATCTCTCCTGCTTTTGGAAGTTTTGTAAAAATAAATAGACCTTATTTTGATATTTTTTATTGGAATACATCGTTGTCTTCAGATCGGTGCGTTAACACTAACTTTTTGTTGTATGTGAATACGTCACAGTCGTGTATAACATTTATAGGAGGGACTATAAATTTTAAAGCTTTATATCCTCAGAATAAATTGTCTTTTTTAAAAATTAAAGGTTTATGAAAAACGTTTATTTGTTACTAATAGATTTCTGTTCACGACCGATATGACCTTAACAATTTGGAGGCAACTCTTTTATTGGATGTCTGTAGATAAGGCAACGTTAGAATTTTGTGTATATCATACTTGTCAGAAATGTAGCAGTGATTTATTTATTCAGACATTTAGACAGTGGCTGTGATTGAAGGTCAGAAGTTCCAAACAGTTGAACAGATGAACAGTTTGCGTGTCGAGAACACTTTCATGAAGGGATCAATCACACAATACAACTAAACTCAGTGCTAGAAGTATGGGTAACGCGGGCGGGCCCGTACCCCCACTTTTCCAGAAAATACCCATGCGTCACACTACTTCTAATATCAATGAAATCCCTCCTCTCATTTTTAAAATAGCTCAATCCATCTGAAAACTGTTAAAGAAAATTAATGTTAACCTTAAAATGTAATGACATTGAAAAAGAGTATTTTTTTTTTTTTTTTTTTACATTTCAAAACTTTAAAACTCTTACTGGTATAAACGTGGAGATGGGTGTACTGGCAGGGAGAAAGTAACGAGACGGGAAATTGGTCTCTTTGTTTATTAGGTAATAATATTGACAGAACCTAATGGGCGCGTGTGTCGTACGCGGCAGATCTACAGGAAGTGTGTGATTTTAGAGTTATTGAGTGCTTCTGTTCATTCTCGCCAGGAGGCGTTGCGACTATGAAAGGGGAGAATGACTGTTGGTTCCCACACATATATATCATACTATTATAAAAATGTATTATACTACTTTGTATAAAGATAAAAGTATTTTTTATTAACAAACACTGTTATACTTGGTCAACTTTTAAGTTTTGGAAGAACGTTCTTTTAACTTAAATTCCTAATTTTTGTTTCATATAAAGAGACGCTTTTTTTTTTTTTTAAAGTGGTCTCTAAATTTCATGCAAGTATACACATTTAGAAGTATTATTTAAATCCAAGGAAACAGTTATGTGTATAATGTTAAATTATTACCTCACTTTATCTCTTACTTCCAACTAAAAAGAACTAAGTTGCAGAATATTCATTAATATAACAATACAATTTGAACCCTTTTTCAATGTTCGTCTTAGGAAGTATAAATTATTTCCTTTCTAATTAATATTTTTATTATAAGATACAAAATTTTAAAAAGGTAGAGTGGGTAGGGACTACGCTTGTCCCCAACCTTTAGGCATCACCCCCCACACTTCTACCACTGACAAAACTTTTATTTATTTTATAAACACCTTTACATGTTACAAGTATATTATCGCAATAATTAAATTCCTACAATGTGTTGCCGTCTAATTTTTTAAAGAACCGTCCAATTAGTTACGAGATTAGTAGATAATGAAAAAGAATGGTATAGGAATTTCCACTGAAGTGTCGATAGATTTCCTTTCTTTTATAAAGTATAGTTTACTTTTCTAGAAATAATGGTATTTCCGTATTAAATTTTCATAAGAAGTCTAACATTTATAGAAAAGTAAAAATATAGAATTTTCGTTAGCTATATGAATGCATATAGTTATTATAAATGCAGGCTCATTACATTGTGATTGGTAAAGTATACACATTTTATAAAACTTGAAGCAGCTTCTAGAATTTGTAACTAAATGAGATTTTGAATAATCGTTATCGACATCATTATGAATGTTGATGAAGGTTTTGTCATAAGTGGAATATAGTGATTTTTGAATTCTCCATTTTTAATAACGAATGACTGTTCCAGTGATTTCTTCTGGAATCCTCATTTTCCAATGAGGTTTCCGGGAGGAAAGCAACAACATTGACTTGCCCATTGAGTGGTTTCGTTATTTCTAGATTATCAAAAAAAAAATAAAAAAATAATAATAATAATAAAAAAAAAAAATAACTAAATGAACGGATTCGAATGAAACTTAAAACATATGTTATGTAGATCATGCGGCTGAGGTGTCCGTTGGATAAAAGTAATTTCAAATGTTGCCGATAGAAGACGCTGTAATGATGTAAAAAGCCAGATAACTGTGAAAAAATGAAAGACCCACTGAATATTTTATTTTTTACACACTTGTGTGTTCTACGTGCACGCCTTGACTGTCAACCATATGCTGAAAGCGTACCACCGAGTTAACAATGGCCGCACGCAACGTATCAGTAGGAATGACGGAGGATTGTGGTTTTCAAGTCCGATTCATTAGTTACACGTCTTTGATAAACGCGATCTTTGAGAAAACTCCACAGCCAGAAGTCACAAAAGTTCAGATATGAGAATCTTGATGACCAGACCATATCGTAATGCATGGGGAAATGTAGAAGCTTTGTTGCACAGCAAAAGGATTGGTGGAATCCTATATGCGACAAGTCTGTGTGTTCATCGCTCCATCTAAGTGAAATTGAGCATCATATGAATAAAGAGATGGCAAGAACTCATCCACTTGCATCCTTGTCAAGGCAAAATCAAGACGTGTAGAGTACAGTTTAAAATGTTGCACGAAATGCACCTTGTAAGGGTACAGCCTCGCAAATTTGTGCAAAATCCTGCGCACGTTTTCCCACGCAATGTCCAGTGCTCGTGCTATTGAACGGTCACTTTATTGTAGAATTCGAAGAATTTGCAGATGTTGTTGCAATTTCTACTTCCTCCACGTTCGCTGACGCAGTTACTTGTCATCCTCTTCCCGGTGCAACGTCCAGAGTGTCTGTTTCGAACCATACGTATCGCTTTTAAAGTGTAATTACTCATATATGTCATATGGCTTTACCAGTACAGCGCTATCTATTGGAGTTATTACAAACTATTTCTTTTTCGACTGAACCTCGGCAGCATGATCAACATAATATGTATTTAAAATTTCATTCAGATCCCTTCAGTAGAATCGTAGCTAAGGACCTCTGAGTACCGTCATTTTAATTTTAACCTCCCGGTATAGCACAATGATTTCTAGTATCAAACATAATATGTGTTGTAAAAGTGTTAATAAATAAGATACTATCTTTTGTAATATAATTTGACCTTTTATACGTTACTCTGTAATTAGTCAAAAGTTTGCCAGTATGTAATGTAATTCGTGAAGTTTGTATACGCATATTGGAACGCTTGTGTACAGAGACAAAAATAGGGGGCGCTGACGCCAAAGACGTTAAGAAACACCTTTTTTAAAAAACGATAATTAATGCCTGATTTTTATACAAAAGTTTCATTCGAAGTGCATCACTGGGCTAGAAAGATAAAAAAAAAAAAAAAAAAATGCAAGAAATAACGCTAGTACCCATTTTACAGAAAAATTTATTATTTTTTACAAAAAATTTTACTTTAGAAATTTTTTGAAATATTAATATATGTTTTAAAAATGCATTGAATAGTGCTTTCCAGTGTTATACTACCCTTTCACTACACATTGCAAACAATTGCCTTTCAAATATATAACTTTTAGAAATTAAAAAAATTTAAGGAAAAATAGTTACTTTTTGTATTTTCTTCAAACTTTGAGGTGAATGCGCTATCGGAAGTTATTATTTTTTGTGTACAGTTTTTCTTATCAAGATATGTAACAACTTTTTCACCTCATGCGTCCCAAAAATAATTTTTTTTTTTCATTTCACCCTGATATTCAGGAGTGTAAATAGGGTAAATAGCTATAACCGAAAATACTTATAAGTTTCATTAACTTAGTGTCAACAACAAATGCATTAAAAGGTTGAGCATTTAAAAAAACAACTCAATTTTTAATAAACTTTTTATTATAATGCTATTAATCTTTATTTAAATTATATTTCGCTTATAAGTAAATGTTTCACTGAAGAAAATTTAGTAAATTTTACACATGGTTAAATAAAATATTATTTATTAAGTAATTACTTCAAAATAATCATACAAAAACCAAGCCATTTAATTTCAATAAAATATAGATAATAAATAAAACCCCCTTAATAACTCTACAATGAAATGTCTATTGAATCGGTCAGAAATACCAAACCGATTCATTCATAAATGACAATTAGCCAGAGAAGCGTTGCATATGCAGGAAATCTCAATTTATATATATAATTTTTTGGATATAATAAGTGGTAGAAATTTATCCATTACAAAAGGCGGGCAATTCTACTCTTGTTTCAAAAGTTAACTGAGGTGGAATTCTAAGCTACAATAAAAAGAGAAACTTATTGCTCAGTAGAATTCCAACCTTGGAGAACATTTTTTATGATTTAAAATTTTATTACTCGAACTTTATACTAATGACGTACTAAACTAACTTTTAAAATTCGCAAAGTTTTTATCATGTGTTTAAATTTTCGTACTTAGGCTATAATTGAGAAACATGATGTTCCAAATGTGTCTGAGAGGGACACATATACTTTACAAAAATTATACCAATCACTTAGAAGAATTACAGTGTATACATTTTTTACAGTTTAACGTTTAATTGACGTGTTTATACGTTATTGCTAACAAATTTGAGACTAAAATAATAAACTTTTGCTCTTTCTCGAAGAAGGGCGGATCCAGAGAGGGCGTTGGCGGTTGAATAGCTTTAGTAAATATTGTTGCTCTTAAGTTATATTACTATACCATAGAATAACTTTGATTACACGGAATATGTTACAAAGAAGTAAAAAGTTTCAATACCATAAAGGCGACACAATGGTTGGCTACGTGTGAAATTACGACAATAAATTAGAGTTGTCTACAACTATTTGATGCAGGATAAATTATTGTTAAATATGATAGATAGAATAATCTAACAACGAATACGTATACGCTTGGAACAATTTCAAACTATAATTTGTTTTATTGTCTAGATTCGTTCTCGGCTTTTTCATCTCCTTTTATTGGGATGAGAACATTTATATTAAAAATTTTCAATGCGGTTTCGTCAAATCTTGATGGATTTTATCCAAAGCCTGAGAGCGGCGCATGTTAAAACATGAGCGGTCCATGAATAAAGGAAGGAGCAATCGCTTGATCCGCCAATGTCTCGAAGCCAACTGCTACGAGGCTCTTAAAGTTTAGTGATGCAAATGACACACTGTGAATTTGATGAAGATTATTACAATACTCAACTACGATATTCTTTTACAGAATATCGTTTAAAAGAGAAATTGAATGAAAGTAACAAAAGTAATCCATACAATACAAAAGTTTATTTCTAGGCTGCATTTTTATGCAAAACTCTATTTACTATTAATTCCATCAACATATTCAAAGTTGATTTTGTTGTTGTTGTTTAGTTTTGTTCTCATTGAATGACTGCAACACCAATCCAATGGTGTACTGTTATCCTTCCCTAATGTTAGTAAACAAACAAAATGGCGCTGTCCAAGGCTTTTTAATCAGTTTTATCAATTGTTTTTGGAAATGATTACACACGATACCAATTATGACAAATGGTCTCAGCTCGACTGTCGTTGAGTTGAAAGGGATTTCTCTCATTCATTCAAATAAAGAAAACTCGTTGTCTCCGTCAAGTGCTTCTTATTCATTTACAATGCAATCCTTATCGACAGGGTAATTTTTTCTACGAAATAAATGCCTGATGTACTGTATATACACATATAGATTTTTACTTGTTTTTAAGGTCACTCAGAAAATTGCCTCCGTATGACTTTAATTTAGTTGAGTATATGAAAAAGATTTAATTTTAAAATTAAATTTTATATTATTAAAACATTTGATTTCATTTTCGCTCCCAAAATAAATTCCTGCGAGTAATATTGTACTACAATCCTTTTTAATCCTTCAGCCTTCGAACCTTTGAAAGAAATTGTTTCACAAATACATCCTGATAGCTCAAAGAGCTTATTGTATCATTGATGAAGGTCAAATTGTTTTGTCCTGATAGACAAAAAGCTGATAGCTCCATGTCACAGAATACGTCACAAATTATGCTTCCGGTCTTTTTTTCCTTCAATCTTTGTCAAAGAAGTTCTATTTAATATTGTAGTATTTACATGAGCCAAACACACGAGTATGGAATTAGAAATGAAAGATGTTATTTACCAGACAAGACACTAATTATGTGTCACAGTCTCGACTGAGTTGGTTGTGAAGTAGCGCGGGCTGTTACGGGCTGCACTGTATAAGTAGATTTGGTCATCTTTTACACGTACCCAATACTCACCTGCAGAATGATTAAAAAAAAAATAGTGTCTCTAAAAACTGTGCCCTCCTCCTTTAAATATTATTTATCATTATAGGTTATGCTACGAATAGAAAATAATAATTTTTTACGAAGGAAGTTGAATTTACGATGGAACTTCCGTTACAAAGGAAGTGGTACACTATAATTTAACTGTCAATTCTAAGCGTGTGAGAGGGTTAGTTTATGCAGAACCATGTTTATTAATTTATAGAGAACATAGATTGATTTCCATCCAAAAGTTCTTTTAAGGAAATTACAAAACTAACTAAAAACAAAATAATTAGAAAAATGTTCACACTAATACGATATAACCACAGGAAAAAGTTTCATATAATTATCTGTAAAATTGACGGAGATATTAGATGTTGAAATTATGGAATTTATTCGCAACTTGAAAAAGGTTTCATCCTGAATTGAGGAAAGTGTTCCTCAATAGAACTCGTTTCTCAGTTTCAGAGCGGCCTTTAGTTTGGATGCGAGTACTCACTTTCTGTGTGAGTGGAAGGAAGCATATGTGAAGCTCTTTCCTTCGTATTCTCCGAAAAATCTGCTGTCTCCTAGGCGGATGTGGTAGATCTCGTTCCCAGAGCATTTTCCATACAGACGGTGCCACTCTTCACCCGAGGCTTGGCCCTCTCTGTCGGTATAAAATAACAAGAAATAATTAGTTTATAACCCTGCTTACTGTTTCATTTGGTTGTTGTGTGAGTCTGAGCTTTAGTATCAGACGTGAAAAAGTTAACTTTAAAAAATATCGGATCCTCGCTCAAAAATATTCTTGCAATGAAAATACAAACAAATGGGAGCTGTCTATTTTTGTCACAGTGAAAAAAACATAGGACTATATAGCATCCACATCCTCAGTTGTTGAAAAATATTGATATTTCCAAAGTTCCCTGAATTCCTACCTCTGGGTATTTTACCCATTGAAAGCAATGTGCCAGAGGTTAAACTGACAGTGTAACATTTAAAAAAAAAAAAAAAAAAAAAAAACGTGGATTAAGAAGTAAAAAATTAAGTAAAGTGGTGAAGATTAAGCCTTATCAAGATGAAACTTGAACTTGAATATTAGGTTTGGCAATGCGTTCATCGCGACTACTACTACTATTTAAAGTTGTGTGGACTTCAACGTCCGTTCAACGTCCGGAAAACAAAAATTTAAAAACACATAGCTTGCCTTAATATGTCAGATATTAGTGTTCATCGCGAAGCGTTTTTTTATCATTTATTATACTAAATTGTCTTTAAAAAAAAGTGGTTTTAAAAAACAATCGGGGGAAGAAAAGTTAAAACTTATTTCAAATTAGGACATTCTATTACCAGTCAAATGGTTGAACAAGCATGCCACGCAGGTGTGTTTTTGTTTTAAATCGAATATCTTTAAATAATATATTTTTATTTTAGTTATGTGTGTCATTTTTTTATTTTTTACTTCCGTTCTTATTTTTCATATAAAATGGATGTAACAGTTTTCTATGATCGAATTTTCAGTCAAGTTAAAAATCATTTTGCTTTTGTAACGAAACCTTGTAGTTATGTTGAATGAAAACGCATTTTGATTAAAAGAAAACAAACCTTTGGTATAAATATAAAAGCTGAACAATTACTTAATCCTTAAGAAATAAGAGAATCAATCAGGAACAACAGAATGTAAAATAAAAACTTAAAGATAGAAGAAAAAAAAAAAAAAAAAAAAATCGGATTTTTTGGTGCAAACATATTTGTAATCTGTAAGGAAAATATTTTATAATTATTTGTATCGGCCAGTGACGTGCGGTGAAATTTTTCATAACGGACACATTATCAATAATTAAATTTATCTTCTGATAGAATAGATTCTTAAGAGATTAGATAGATTCATAATATATTCATAGAATAGATTCATTGGAAACATTTACCCAAAAATCATAAATAACTGCAGAAAAGTGAAATAGATATAATGTAAAGGTAGAAATTGTTTTTTTGTACAAAAAAAAATGTTGAAATTATGAAAATAATCAAACATTGAAAGAAGCTATTAGAAAAATTTCGGGAGGCATTACGACACTCGACTCGATTGAATGTCTCGATTGATGTTTAAAAGAACCTTACTTGCGATTTAAATCGAAAAAACAAATTAGCACTGCCTAAGAAAACTTGAAACGAAAAAATATTTACCATAGCTCTAATTCAAATCACGGCTACAGTTCTCGCAAATTCACTTATACAGCTACTTCAATAAAATTTTTTAACACAGAGTGGACGGAATCGTCTATATAGTGGGCATTGTGCGCCGCGTAACGGCTGAAAAAAGCAGAGGTGAATCTCCACGTGCGGTATTTTGTGTTTCAAATTTTTATTTCAATGAAATAATGTGCCAATTTTTTAGATAATGGTTTATTTTTTAATTAAAAATCATCTCTTTCAATTGCCTAGCTTATATGTTAAAACAAGCCAAAACATTTTAATTTCTACAAAAATCTATTTTATTCTTGAGCCTTCTAAAATTATATTTTTATTTATACCGATCGGCCACTGTTTCAAAAAGTGGCATTGGTAAAGAGTGGGCATTCAGCGCCACCTCCGATTCCGAGTTTTTATGTGATTGTCGTAACAGTATAAGTGAACTTGTGAGAACATGATCGAATGTAGCCGTAGTCGAATCAATGTGAAACCATAAAGCGGGTTTAAACGCTACCAGTCGGGCCTCCAGTTTAGATCTCCAGTTCTGTGACGTCAGTTAAGCAACCGTTGCGCCGTCTATCGATGATCACGGGAGAGCACATGTGATTGGCTGATCGGAGTCACCGGTGCCAGTAAATAGAAAATGTTTGGTTTACTGGAACCAGTTGCCTGGTGACGTCACTGGCTGGTGATCTAAACTGGAACCTCGACTGGTAGTGTGTAAATCCGGCTTAAGCAATTTCTGAAATGCTTGACTCCTACAGGCGTCATGGCCACCTGGCGGAAGAATTTTTATGCAGACTAATTGTAAAAATTATATCTTACAAATAATGCAATGAAATAAGTTCACTTTTTTTTCTTCTTCTTTCTTTTCACAAAACGTTTCGAATTTTCTCTTTTCTTAACCTTTCATTTATTTAAGGTAAGCAATGCTTCTATGGACGACATGCTACTGGTCTTGGCCTCATATGTAATTTAACAGACATTGAATGCATGATTCTATAAAATTACCGTGTAAATAAATGAGAACAAAGATGTCATAAAAATATTTCCAGAAGAAAAGTAAGAAGGCGATAAAACAATATGAGGAACTTCCACGTTTTTTGGTTTTATTTTTAAATAAAAGTTGAGAAAAAGTCATTAAAAACAAAACCATTCGGATAGGTAGTTAGAAAAAATACTTAGTTTTTCACTGCGATTTGGCGAGAAAAAACTACTTTTGCGTTTGACGTCAAAGCGCAAATGATGAACCAGTCTAAAACCTGTTTCAGACCAGGTTCCCCCTCGGATTTTTGACGGTATCTATGCTTAACAACGTCACGGTTTTTTTATGAGTTTTTGGTCTCGTGACTTTTGCTTTGATTTCAAACTCGATTTTTGATCTTTGAAAGCATAAAGATAAAAAAAATATTGCACCGCTCAAATATATTCGTTAGATAACAGTAGAAAATACAAAAAATGCTCAATTTCCTCACTTGTGCAAGTTACTCATTCAAACGTAAATGTATAAATAGAAAAGAAATGCCTAAACTTTTTGAATTCATCCAGAAAGGTTATGAGCTTTTAAATATATGCTAAACATTTTTTTTTTTTTTTTTTTGTAAACGTTATTGCTTGGTATTTTGTTATTCTATACTTCTACTGTGTGTGTAATATGAGAAAAGTTCATGCAAGGTAGTCGGGATGATGATTGGTGGCGGTAGCTATAGAAATAATAATTGCAGATTTAAAATAGGGGTGATGTATGCATAAAATTTATGTCCAAAAAGACCACTATACGGAGAATGTAGATGCCTTTTGTATGTAATCCCATGTGAGAAATGGGTTTAGTCTTGTATCCACGGTAATCGATGACGTCCACGGTAACCGAACCAGGCAATGTTTTGAGATATATTCTTTTTTGATAACCAGACAATACATTTTATTTAGTTACCTAAAAAACTAAAATTATTTAATTCATCTTAATCCTCTCCTCCCCCACCCTCTTCCACTACTAATTATTTGGTTATTCGCAGCACAATGCCGAGATGGTAAAGATGCAACCACATTTTCCCTAACAGTGCTAAAAAATTAATTAGTATACTCAAGATTCCAATATTTTAAAAGTTGGCCATGGTCGATTTTGACAGAATGTGAATAACCTCGCTGAATCGATGGCGAGTTCCAAAAATATTGCCTGATGCTCACAGACATTCTCAGTTTTGCAGTTCCATTCAATCTCCCTACCCCCAAACCACCATAAGGGGAGTTAGTACCCTCTATACGGTTAATGTTAATTTGGCATATTTCATGTACCTTTTACTCAAAAAGTAATAATTTTTTTTTTTAGTGCATTTAGCAGACACTTGTAATTTGATTGAAGTTAGCTTTTGATTTTAAATCATTTATTTATTTTTTTAAATGGATTTTCGTGAAAGTCACTCAAATTTGTTAAAAAATCTCAAGGGTGTTTTTTTTTTTTTTTTTTTTTAAATATTTTTAAAAAATATTTTTAAAATAACAACAAAATCTCACTTCAGTGTATATAGATACATAAAAGGAACCTGTGGTAAAAATTATAGGACGATTGTTTATACAGTTTCTGAGAAAAAGGTACATGAGTAATGAAAAATTTAGTTTTGAGAAAAACATATTTTAAAGAAAACTTTACTTACACTAAAAGTTAGCAATTTTGTATTAAAAAATTATTAAAAAATACTTCTAGTTGAGGTAGTATTACAAATGAGGTATATTTTTAAAGGGGATAATTTAAATTTTGATAAACAATAATAAACCCAAAATCAATAATTTATAATTTTTAGGGTACCAACTCCCCTTAAATTCTCTTAGAACTCAATCCCTGGCTTTGATCTCAATTAAACAAGACCATACTCACTGTCCTCTGGAAGTATGCAGGAGTAGTGTGACGAGGGTGGAAGTTCCTGGACACAAGCAGTTGTTGGCGAGCAAAGCATACTTAAACTCATCTTCGCACACAACGTGCTCTAGAACAGACAAGAACAGGTTTGAGATTACATATTGTTATGAGAACAGGACGGGACACATTTAAGAAGTTAGCAAGAAGTCCTTAGATCCTAAATGTGTAAATATAAGTTATTCAAGCTCAGGGAATTTCAGTTGTTTGCTAAAAACAAAACAGCAAATTGGAACAGCTGTTACCGGGTGTCCCAAAAATGACAGACGATTTAAAAAATCATTAAAAAAAAAAAAAGTAAGGCGATAGAAATGTACGGTTTTCTGCATTCTGCTTAAGTAACCAGGGAATTTATTCTTACCAATTTTCAAAATTAGTTATAAAAATCGTCAACAGATGGCACTGATGACTAGGCGAGTTACAAAACAAATTTTCAAAATAACCACCTTTTGCAGCAACAACGTGGTGCAGTCTGACGACAAAATTCAGCAGACGCCGGTGAGAACATTTAAGTTGGAGTGTTCTGACTAGCAGCAAACAATGGTTATTTTGAAAACATTGTTTTGTCATCAGCGTCAGCATTGATGAATATTGTAACTAATTTTGAAAATTTATAAGAATAAATTCCCTGGTTACTTACGCAGAATACTGCAAACTGTACATTTCTATCACCTAACGTTTTGTTTATTTTTTCATTTTTTATTTAATTGGTTTTTCAGTCGTTGGTCATTTTTGGGACACCCGGTAAAAACTGTTTGCATCAAATATGCTAAGAATAGGAATTTATTTGACTGATTTAGTTTTGTATTTCACTGTGTTCAATAACATATAGAGGGCGTTTCTTACCAGCAAATGCAACGTGTACTTTATTTTCGGGACGGAAGATCTGCACGTACTGAGGAACGTTGGGAGCGAAATCACGTACTGCCCAAGAACGGAGAATCGTATGCTCATCCTGTAGAAAAGAAGAACACAAGATAGTAAACAAATATTTTAACTGTGTGAAGCTGTATTCTTTTTTGAAATTCCTTCTTGCATTACTATAAACAGTAAATGACAGTAAACAAGTGTGGCTGTATTATAATTACCTTGTAGGTAAATTATTAATTAATAATTATTTCAATTTTATGTACTCTTTAATTGAATATATATGGTTATCATGTAAAACTTTTAAATAAAAATTAACGATACCTACCAGCTTATATAGTATTGATACTACTATTTCATTGCATTACTTTTAATGCTCATCTTAACTTCACCAATTATTATTAAATTTTAAATTTTAATTTTTCAAAAGTTTCAACTGGTGCTTCCTTCAATAATATTTTTCAAATTTTAACTCATCTTTTGGAATTCGTATCAGATTTTTTCAGATTGAGAACATGGTGACATTTCTTTAATTATGTGTACTAATTTGAGGATTAAGCGAAAAATCAAGAGAAGGCTGTTACTATTTTAACACTGTTTCTATTTAAAAAAAAAAAATTAAAAAAAAAAAAAATAGTGTGAAAATATTTAGTACTGTTAGCTCTTTAAATATGAAGATATTTTTGTGTAGGTAATAATACTTCATTTGCATTTTAATGGTTGTTTTAAATTTTGACTAGTTTAAAGGCTCATTTCCGATTTGTCAAGTTTAACATAAAAATTAATCCATCAAAATAAACTTCTTTAATATAAATCCTTCATATGCATTGCCAACTTATGTGGGTAATTATAGCTTATTTAAGCGATTTTGACTTCAAAGCCTGATTGAGTACATTATCATCATTAATCCCTTCGAAGCTTTTTCCGCCATAAACACGCTCTCAAAATCAATATTAATGCAAAAAAAAAAATAATAATAATATAATAATAATAAAAAGTTTTTAATACTAATAACTTATAATCATTGCCAACTTTTAGGCAAAATTGCAAATTATTTAAATAATTTTAAGTTCTGGTATATTTTTCTTAAGCCGGATTTACACGCTATCAGTCAAGGTTCCAGTTTAGATCACCAGCCAGTGACGTCATATGACGTCACCAGGCTACTGGTTCCAGTAAACCAAACATTTTCTATTTACTGGCGCCGGCGACTCTGATCAACCAATTACGTGCACTCTCCCGTGATCACCGATAGACGGCGCAACGGTTGCTTAGCTGACGTCACAGAACTGGCGATCTAAACTGGAGTCCCGACTGGTAGCGTGTAAATCCGGCTTTAGTATTCCCCCAGTACGAAGAAACAGAACGGTTCCGTTGACATGGACAAACTTTTTCCCTTTTACTTCCAAAACTTGTTAGAACGAATTGTCATAGATAGCATATCTGCATATTATTTCAGCTCGATTGAATGATGTGTAGGGGTTGATGATTACCCCAACTCAGAATTTCTAGCCACCAACAAACACTTTCAAGGGGTGTAAATAAATAAGATTTAAAATATTCACATTCGCAGAATGTATATTGGAAACTTAACTATCTCTAAATACACTCTCCCTCGAAGCCTTATTGAAGAGGTTTTTTTTTTTTTTTTTTTTTTTTTTTTTTAATACACTATTAACAATATCTAGAATAACCAACATGTATATTGAATAGAAGTTGAAAATATCGATCAAAATAAATATCGATACTATATCGTTACATAGAAAAAAATATCGATTAAATATCAGTACATCGATACATGATTTTTTTAATCTGATTTTCAATTTTACCAGAAACGAAGTTTTTCGAGGCAAATTTTTACTTTTCATGATTCCTTTTTGTAAGGTGACTTCTCTTCCAACTGAAATAGATCAATTACAAAAGAAAAGTTATATTTTCCAATTTTATTTTAATTTTCAAAAACCAGGAAGGTGCACCCTCCTGTTGGAGCCCATGATTATAAAGTGTATGGCAAAATATTGAATATTGGTGCTATTTTAACTGCCTCTCAGCAAAGTCCAAACTTTAGTTTTGAAGGTTTTGAAAAAGGAATAAAGAAAATCGAAAACACACATGGAAATACAAAACAATTATTAAAAACCTAAAATTTTTTGAAAATATCGATATATCGGTGACTTTTATCGATATTTTCTATCTCGATAATTTAAAAAAAAGTATTATTTTGTTTATATATCACTATCCTCTAATATAGAAAGTATCAATACATATTTTTGTTTCAAATTTATTGGTGATGAAATATATTTGTAGAAGGATTTGCAAAAAATTAAACTTCTTTTAATCAGAAGTCGTGACTATAGTTAGACTTATCGCGAAGAGTGTGAGCACGTCTCATGCTACAATTTTTATACTATTTTAGTATTGAAGTGACATATTTTCAGAGGAGATTGTCGAGATATTTGGTGTATTGCGTCACTACATTGACGACAATGGTACAGAGGGTCCCAAAGATGTTGTAATATCTATCTATTCAGGTTCTAAATTGGGGGTAATATCGTTTAAAAGTTATGAAATTATGTTTCTTACATCCTTGCATAGAAGGATATTCTAATTATGGTATATATATAAAACTATTTTTCATATTGAGAATGTTTTAATAACATATATTCAGTTGGTTTATTAAATAAAATAACATATTGCTAGTGCTAATCTTTATTATTTTTTATATATATTTTATTATATATTTATTATATATTTTTTTTTATTCTTTATTTTTACTTTATTATTTTTATTTTAGATGGGTTTTATTATATATATATATGTATTACCTCGATATCTCAAAGTCGAAGGGACACTAAAATTTTTTAGAGATAGCCAGTTTTTGAGATAACAAGGTCATAACCAAAACTTAACAATTCAGTTTAAAAATTTAATATACTGAATAATTGTCTAGAAATTAGTCATGGTAGATGAGAATAAGTATAAATATGCAATTATAGTTGAAAAAGTCTAAATACAGCAATTTTAATTTTTAGTCGAAAATAATAAATGAGTACATGAAATTGAAAAGAGTTAGTACTTACACTATAGTAATGTACATATTAAATAAAATGTACAAGGATGAATTTATTCACTACTAGTTACTTAAAAAAGTCTAGCATCGTGGCCTGGCTAAAAGGGAAATTTTGAATCCCAAAAACGATAGGCTTTTGCTTCATCGGAATAACCAATAAAAATGAGTTCTTGTGATCTTGGTTCGAATTTTAACTTGTGGCGTTTGTTGAGGACGAAAGCTTTTTGACCGAAGAATTTTAGATACGATGCAGTTGGTTTTCTGCCAAAAAATAACTCGAACGGTGTTTTGTTTTGCATGATGTTTCGTGAAGGACATCTGTTTCTCAAATGAGCGTATTTTATTTGAAAAAGAATTGTGTGTTCTGATTCTGATAAATGATTATACTATTTGCTTCTACATAACTGAATGGCGATTTTTCTGGAAAACTTCATTTCTTACTTCGAAATTTTTTCGACACAACAAGGTTTTGAGTGAAAACTCTTCAACATAAGAATTGAAATTAACATTAGATGAATATGCAATATCAAGGGAAAAAATTATTTTTCGACGTATCAAGTTTTTCGCGATATCGAAGTTCGAGATATCGAAGTACTACTGTATTTGTATGTCATAAATTTATTAGGGAGAAGGCAATAAAATTAGAAATAGTGAAATTTCTTTTCATAACCATTCAAACATGAATTAATATGGTGAAAAGTACTTATACTTCCCAAAGTCTTGGAAAGAATTAGGTAGCGTCTAAACACTGCCGTGTTTCCAAATACAAAAGATATGCATTAACTATCAACCAGTTGAATTACTATTACCGGTGATATGAAGTAAAATTCTGAACAAAATATTTTTTAGAGTCAATTATAAGTATTTTTGACAAATGTAATTGAATAATGTATGAAGCTCTTTAATCAAGTAATTTATATGTTCAATACGCTTTACTTCTGATCGGATACTTTAAGTAGCTTTAAATCTGAAAAACATTAATCCTAAATATTTTATATACACTTCATATACATTTCCTACTATGTACAATTTCGATGTAATATCTTCGATTTTGTAAATGGCTGGCAAATCTTCGGAGAGCTAATTAATCCACATTCTGCCACCCAAGCAAGCAGAAACTTAACAGATGCACTCGGTGTCGATGACTATGCATAATATAAATTTTAGGGGAGGTCAATAAAATGCTGCTTTTACACACGCTTCTGTCACACTAAGTCAAAACCAGATGCCAAAAGACGATTTTTAATGATATTTAATGTTCTGAGCTTAAAATCGTTTAAATAAGTTGCAATTGCACTTAAAAAAGTTGGCAATGTTTATAAAGGATCTATAGTTCAAACTTTCTTTATGGGTGTGTTTATTAATTTCAATTATAAATAAATATAACAATAATTTAATAAAAAAATAACTGTTCAAACTAAATTAGAAAACAAATATATTTCAGATATATTAATAAAAATATATCTATCGCATCAATTTCGTTGTAGCTCCATGTGAAGGATTAATGAAATTTGGAACTAAACTCATCGATATAACTTACCGCTGCACACCGATCTGCATAGTTTCTCGCTGCGAGTATAAAACAAGCTTCAGCAGCATTCATCCTGAAAGTATATTATATCTCTTACAGATAATCCTTTTCAGCTAAATCGAATGAAAAATGAACAGATGGCATTCTAATTTAACAAGGGATACATTATTTCTTATCTTTAATGGGAAATGTACTTAATATAGTTATCTTTTCCTCGCTGCATATTTTCAAATTTCAATATATCAATAGCAGTTACAATAGTATCTTGGCATAACACAATACATAATAACTATGCGAAATAAAAGATTATTAGCTATTTTGTTCTCTCAAAACGAGTTATTAAATGAGAATTTGCTTTTGAGTCATTGAAATAGTTAAACCTATTAAAAATATGCATAAATAGTTCAAAGAAATGCCATTTGATTAAAAAACGTACGTTTAGTAATTTTGAGGAAACTGTTTAATAATAACAATGTAAAATTCATTTTATAGGCCTGCAACTTAAAAATAAATAGGTGCCTTATTGTCAAAGGCACAAATACATTGTAATAATGAATGCAATTTTCTATCACTTATTTAAATTTAAAATTTGTAGTTATTTTTATAAATGTAGTAAATCAGAATTTATAACTGTTTAAACCTTAAATACATATTGTTGCCAATTGTCTACATTCCTTAAAATACTTAGCGATGCAGATCTGAATCGTTTGTTTAAAACCTTATATTTCTTTATGTAGCAACATTTGCATAGTGTTTTTATTTTAATTTTATCAAAACTATTTTATCGTTTCCGAAAGCAACTAGAATCTTTGCCAATTTATTTCTTTATCTGTGACAATTTTTTATTGCTGGGGCCTGTTGGCTGAGTATAACTTAATTTAGGCGGATGTTGCGAATTACGGTAATTTATATAAAAAGAAATAAAAACATACAGGAAAAATTGTTTTCGGATAGAAATAAGGTAAGAGTAACGAATAAAATTTATATTTTTGTATGTACAGATAAATTTATGCAAGTAAAATTAGCTTCTTTTGTGATGTAAAAATACATCAATATGCAAAATTCTTATGTGATGGTGTGTTTATTATTATTATTATTATTAGCTACACTCATTCCCCGGTTGATTTAAAATTTTATTTATTAAAAATAAAATTAATGCATATAAGGGTTAAACTTAATTTCTTCTGTTTATGTTGACACAATTTTAATATGTCCATGTACGTAAGAGAAAATCTAACAAATATAAATAAGAAAATACAATTCAAAATCTCTTAAAATTATAGTCTGTTCCATCTATATGTATAAATTTGGAACTTTATTTTTAAACTTTTTGAAAAGGAAAAGAAAAATATTCTGTCACACCAAGCATTTTAGTGCAATTATAATGGATACGAATTTGTGTTTTTAAAGGGATTTACAGTAAAATTTAAAATCATATTTAATAAAAAGCATTGAATTACCTAGCTCTGGTGAGGTCTGTGTCTTTGAGGGCAGATCCCTGGATATAAATCACTCTTTGGGCCCACATGGGCACTTGGAGAATCATCTTCATTGTGGCATCCAGCTCACACGGGGACAAAAGCACGACGTAAAAATCCTGAACAGACAAAAAAAAAATCATTCTATGTGGTAGAGAAAGCATCAGTCTCATAAACCCATAATGTGTGATAGGGTGTAGAGTAGAGGTCGGCGATATCGATTTTATTGATATTTCTAATAAAATATCGATTTCAAAAATATCGATAAATGTCACCGATTTATCGATATTTTCAAACATTTTTAGTTTTTTGATGATCGTTTTGTAATTCCATGTGTTTTTTCGATTTTCTCTTTATTCCTTTTTCAAAAACTTCAAAACTAAAGTTTGAACTTGGCTGAGAGATAGTTAAAATGGCACTAATATTCAATATTTTGCCATACACTTAAAAGCTATTGAAAATTATCTAAATTTTTCTTAAAATCACTGCCCCAATTAAGCAAAAACATTTTTTTTTTTTTTTTTTTTTTTGTAATAGAACCATTTCAGTTGAAAAAGTAGTCACCTTACAAAAAGCAATCATGAAAAGTAGAAATTTGCCCCGAAAAACTTTGTTTCTGGCAAAATTAAAATCAAATGAAAAAAAAAAAAAAAAATCATTTATCGATATATTGCTATTTTATCGATATTTTTTTCTATGCAACGATATAGTATCGATATTTATTTTGATCGATATTTCCGACCCCTAGTGTAAAGTACTTTTTATAGATTATAAAACGATGAAGGAAAAATATATCGTTAACAAACACTGAACAAAGTATGTTTAAAAGGTCTGAATTAAATAAAACATTGAAAAGTGTGCTCTTGTATTTGCAACTTAGTGGTACTTGGCTTGTTTCTTTACCTATTATCTAGTGTTAGTAGTGATTTAATTTGCTGATTTCATAAGTTTTTGTTAATTTAACATAATACAAAACTTCCCATATAGCACACATCCTCCCAGGGAGGTCCCTGGGAAGTCATTCGTAGTCCTGGGGATGACTGGGAACTTCCTAGGGACCTCCTTGGGAGGATGTGTGCTATAAGGGTTGTGATGGGGAAAATTTTTTTAGTGAAATAAAAACTTTTTTTTAATCTGAGGAGAGCATTTTTCTTGAATACATTGGAGCAGTTTCACAGTCAAGAAATTACATAAAACTTTGAATTATTGAACGGTTTGTTTCGAATCAAATGTAAATAACAATGCTGGTCGTCAAATTTGTACTTTTAAACTTTTTTCATGAAAGATCAATTATGTTTATTTAAAAAAAAATTTAAGAAAAAAAAAAATCGTTGAATTTTTTAAAAGAGTTTCGCAATTTTACTTCTTTATTTTATCTTGAGCTTCATCTTTTCATAGATAATAATTTCATAGACATATAATAACGCAAATTCGTTTAGAAGAAAACTCATAATGCATAAATCTTCAATTTTAGAGATAAGCTGTTTGAGATTTTAAGTTCATATTGAGGCTCTGTAAACTCCTAATTTGGTCGATAAATTTTGAAATTAAAAATAAATTATGCTTATTCCAATAATTGTCATGGAACATAGTGTCATTTTGAAATTAGTGAAATAGTTTTCACCTGAAAAGTGTTATAACTCTGAGGATGTATCAAAATTTAAGCAATATAACTAATTTTTTTCTTTCTATGAAAGTATAAAATTCCCATTCCAGAACTCATGTATAGGACACTAGCATAAATTCATTGTTTCTAGTGAAATATATATTTTAAAACTTACCATTGTTTCAGTTCAGTTCTTGATGAAGAACAATTTGTTTTAACACCAGCAAGCATTTTTATTTCTCCGTTGACATTTTTGAATTCATCATTGGTGGATTTTGATTTGCATTGGAAATCCAAATCATCATCAAATTTTTGTAGGATCTTGGGTGATGAGATAAATTAGAACAAATTTGGGACGAACTGGGTTGTAATGGGGCCGGTACGGTGTACCCGAACTTTTTTGAGATTCGGTACGGTGTATAGGTACATTTTTGAAACTGTTATTATAACCACTTAATAATTAAAACTCATAAATGTTTATCCATCTATTGTTTTATAAATTAGTGAGAAAATAAGTAGGCAACATATTATAGGTTATGTAAAATGTAATGAATTTGCGTTTTATATTTAAAAAACCCCAGGGTTTCAGCTGGAGTTACCACCACGATCGGAATGCCTGCGTACAGTGTTTTTTTTTTAAAGCACTACAACCCTGCACACGCAGACCACTATTAAAAAAAAAACATGTTTCAAAAACCACTGTGGTAATGAATATATCGTACTAGAAAAGGTAGCACGCAAACTCAAAAGCGTGTTGAAACGCAAATTGCGGCAACACAAGATGGCGTTCGATCCGGTCTTTCTGTTACAAGATTTCTAATGCTGACTACAGACAAACACAGACATGTATATATTGCGATCCTCCATTTCCCCACCAACAATACAGGTCATGGAAGAGAAAAACTTTGTGCAAGATTCAGATCAGAGTTGTGTTAAATGCGAGACTCACCTGTAATAGTGGATGGGCGTAGAACTCGTTGAGGAAATCCATGATGGTGTCTGCTCGCAGAGTGGTGTTACACACGACCACGTGTTTCTCGCTTTGAGCTCTATGCATACTATAGGTACCTCCCAGTTTCTGACGCTCCATCCAGATATAAGCTAGTTGCTCAAACTGCAATGAAAAAAGAGAACATCTGTATCTCAGAGTCAAATGAGTCTAAGTCTAAATTTAAAAATATTCACTTAATCGTTGAATAGTTCTAAGTTCGTTTTCTATCGAAGCATTACATTGTAACGCACTTTCAAAATATTTCAGAAGCATTTAAAGTTGCGACGGAGCTTTATATAGAGACCAATAGGAGTAGGATGTACTTGTCTCACACTCCTGTAAAGTTGAGCAGTTATAATAGGCTTGTATGGGTTTAAGGTCCAGATTTATGAAACTCATTGTGGTGATTTTATATAAAAGGATATGTCTAAAATATCTGGAAAGACTGAAAAAGTAGGTGGGGAAAAGTGCCAAAAATAGAAATTTTCGGCAAATGAATGTGTAAAAAAAATGGATTGTCTTTGCTAAGGTTTGGATTTGCTCTGTTGCACGCACTTAAAATTAATGTTCTACAAAAACATAAATCGAGGCTTTTACTACTTATTCCATAAGTTTATCTTGTATCATTTGTCATATGCATTCAAAATATTTATAATGTTTATTGTTATAGTCAAGCAATTCAAAAATGGCAAGGCGAAATTCCAATCCATTTTTTAATGCAGAATCACCAGTAAAGCAAACTCCTGAAATAAAGTACTTTTAAAACACCTGACTGTGAGAAACTAATGTGTACTCTTTTCCATCCGCCCATTTTAATCTTTCTTAAACTGTTACAACTTTTAAGTAACGAACTAATTTACGTAATCCAAGGTCCCTATACACTTACTAAACAATTAACAAAGTATACCTAAGCTTTTGCCTCACCTCCTTCCTTTAAATTACCCCTAAATCCAACTCATTAAATCTAAGAAGCGACCCTGCCATTCACTTCTTAATTCTCTGGATCAAGCAGCTTTCGAATAGAGTTTGATCAATACCAGAGTACTTCGGGGCTTTCCTCCGACTGAAGTCACTAAAGTAAACACTCAGCGAATCTTAATTCCAACAACGTGGTTTGGGCTTTCACTTCTGGCCATTCCTTGAATTTCAATTGAAGTGGGTAAATATTTCTTAAGGGCTGAAAAATGCGAAGGTAATTGGGATTAAAAAATGCACCTTAGTAGACTTCCAGTAGTGACTAGAGTTTGATATTAATTGAAAGGGATTAATTTCTCTAAACTTGGGAAACCGACAACTATTGGTGTTAATTAAGGGGTCGATCTCAATCGGTAGAGTGCAACTAGTTAGTTGGCATTGAGTTTAAATTTTTGTCATATGTTTATGGATGATTGCTATGACGAGTAGTTACTTTATTTATACAAGAATTTTTTGGGGGATGATGCTACTTCTACTAATTCTACTACTATTGCATTGCGTACCCGACATCTATCGGTGTTAATTAAGGGGTCGATCCCAATTGGTAGAGTGCAACTAGTCAGTTGGCATTGAGTTAAATTTTTTTTCATTGTTTATGGATGAATGCTATGACGTGTAGTTACTTTATAAAACAATTTTCTTTTGGGATGATGCTACTTTTACAAATTCTACTACTATTGCATTGTGTAACCGACATCTATTGGTGTTAATAAAGGTGTCTATCCCAATTGGTAGAGTGCAACTAGTCAGTTGGCATTGAGTTTAAATTTTTGTCATTGTTTATGGATGATTGCTGTAGTTACTTTATTTATAAAATAATTTTTTTTTAGATGATTCTACTTCTACTAATTCTACAACTAATGCATTGTGTAACCGATATCTATTGGTGTTAATTAAGGTGTCGATCTCAATTGGTAGAGTGCAACTAGTTAGTTGGTATTGAGTTTAATTTTTTGTCATTGTTTATGGATGATTGCTGTAGTTACTTGATTTATAAAAGAATTTTTTTTAGATGATGTTATTTTTACTAATTCTACTACTACTGCATTGTGTAACCGACATCTATTGGTGTTAATTATGGTGTTGATCTCAATTGGTAGAGTGCAACTAGTTAGTTGGTATTGAGTTTAATTTTTTGTCATTGTTTATGGATGATTGCTGTAGTTACTTGATTTATAAAAGAATTTTTTTTAGATGATGTTATTTTTACTAATTCTACTACTACTGCATTGTGTAACCGACATCTATTGGTGTTAATTATGGTGTTGATCCCAATTGATAGAGTGCAACTAGTCAGTTGGCATTGAGTTTAAATTTTTGTCATTGTTTATGGATGATTGCTGTAGTTACTTTATTTATAAAAGAATTTTTTGGGGGGATGATGCTACTTCTACTAATTTTACAACTAATGCATTGTGTAACCGACATCTATAGTTGTTAATTAAGGTGTCGATCTCAATTGGTAGAGTGCAACTAGTCAGTTGGCATTGAGTTAAAAATTTTTTCATTTTGTTTATGGATGATTGCTATGACGTGTAGTTACTTTATTTATAAAAGCATTTTTTTGGGCTGATGCTACTTCTGCTAATGGGAATAGTTCATTGAGCTCAGCATGGTATGTATCATTATTTTCTTACATTTTTATAAAGGCCATCGATATGCGATGACATAAATTATTGACGTGGTTAAATATTTCTTAAAGGTCTGCAAAGTACATAGAAGTATTGGGATTTAAAAGTACTCTTTTTTTTTAAATATATATTTATTTTAATGGAGACTCATTCATATGATTGAATTACATTTAGGATTGATTAACTTCTTATTGGGCCCAAATATACAAGACAAATATTTAAATAACTTAAAAAATATATCAAAACTTAAATACTAACAAGCAATAATACCATTGAAGAATTTTATGGTCGAGAAAAAGATCTGAAAGAGCTTAAAATGTAAAAGAGCAAAAAGTGAAAATTTATTAATTATACCTGACCCATATTCTTCAGATAATAATTGAAAGGATTAATTCAAGATATCAGATTACTCAGAGACATTTGAATCGACAATTAACGAATATTTGTATGAACTAAACGGTTTTATTAATATTACAGATTAATTTATAAAATATATGAAATTTTAATATTATATGATTTGAAACCGATATTTTATGATCAAGATATTAATTGAAAGGTCTTAAAATGTAGAAGAGTAAAAGTGAAAATGCATTGACAATACCCGACACATATTCTTCAGATAATAATTGAAAGGATTAATTCAAGGTATCAGATTGGTCAGGGACATTTGAATTGACAATTAACGTGTATTTGTTGGTTGTTTTCAGATTATCTGTCGCCGTCAGCAACACGAGGGCTATAATTCGCCGAAACATTCGTCATTATACAAGCCAACATTCATTTACAAACACCCATGCCTAACACGGGCCTCGAACCCGTAACCTCGCGGTCTAGAAGCTAGCACGCTAACCACTATACCGTTTGGTCGGCAACGAGTTTTTCTATGTACGAGATGGTTCAAAGAAATTGCTAGAAGAAAGGATGAGGTTCATCTCACCACTAAGTATTTTTTATCAGCACAGAATGCTATAAGTATTTGTGAGCAACTGACTCACGTCATTTAAAGAACATGAACGCAGCTAATATTTAAGAATTTGATGTGAAAGACCATCACTGAAAACTAAATTATTATTTTATAATTTTGTGTGGAAAGAAAACAGATTTCTTTTTGTGAACATTTCGTTGAAAACCGCATTTTTATACTTTAAAACTTTCTTGAATTTACATTTTTTAAATAGAATATTATTTCGAGTCGCTTTGCATGTAGAAAGCGTCTAATAGCGTTCAACTTTTGCCATTGTTGTCGAAATTAGGAATTTTTTTTTATTTATATTACATATTAATTTAAATAAAGTATGAAATTCTAATATTATATGATTTGAAACCGATTTTTATGATCAAGATATTATTTGAAAAGGGCTTAAAATGCAGAAGAGCAAAAAGTGAAAAATTATTAATTATACGTGATCCATATTCTTTAGATTGTAATAACTACTTATTTGTGTTATATATATAGGCGATATATATGGACCATATAGGCCAGCGTTCATCACTACGCCGCCTGCATCTAACTCGTGATAGCTTTTTTCACATTTCGCTGCATATTATTTTTTTTACATAATTTTAAAATTATGTAAAAAGTAGCGTTCTCCACTACGTGGACTGAAGAAGCCATATGTAAAAACTTTTAGTTAGATGGTTTTCATCAAGAATATATACAGGAATAACTGACGCTCATTTGGACGATTTCTTGAGATTGGTTAAGGCAAATATTCCGACGGACATCGGCTCTATCATAAAAGAAACTCAATGATTTCTACTTTTCCTTTTTATACGTCAACTCGTGATAATTCTAAGTTCAAGGAACTGGCCAAATTCTTCGAGTTATCCGAAGTTCGAGTTATTGAGAGTCACTCGGTAGTTATTTTCTATTCAATGTATATTCTTGGGACTTAGTGAAAACTTCGAAATAAACGAATATTCGACTTATGAGACTTCGAGTTATCGCGAGTTGACGTAATTGATATCGATTAATATGGAGGAATCTGGAGGTATTGTTAAAATATTTTTATTAAAAGTTAGACCAAGGTGCATTGTTACGTTGTAAAAAAGCATTTTCTTCTTATTTAGACTTTGATTTTCATAATAATGAACGTTATTAATTTTTAATATTTGGAAAAAAAATCAGATATCAATTGCAATTTTTTTTTATATAAAAAAAATTCAATCCTTTTTTTTTCTTCTTCAGTTTTCAGAAATGTTTTATAGTGATTAATCTATGTTAGTTAAAGATATATATTGGCGTATTCTGTTCACAAAAACCACCACCATAAATCATACGGCATAATAGCCGACCAAACGGTATAGTGGTTAGCGTGTTAGCTTCTAGACCGCGAGGTTGGGGGTTCGAGTCCCGTGTTAGGCATGGCTGTTTGTAAATGTATGTTGGCTTGTCTAATGACGAATGTTTCGGCGCATTATAGCCCTCGTGTTGCTGACGGCGCCAGATAATCTGAAAACAACCAACCAACCATACATACGGCATAATACATAAATAAATAAGGCCTAATACCTGGTTGGTGGCGAACGCTAATATAGGCCTTATAATTTAAAAGAAAAGTGTGGCGACATCAAATGACAGATAAAATTTCTGCGCACTGGAGTACTCTTTTGCACAGCGGTGAAGCATCTGTCTCGAAACACAATAGTACCTGGATCGAGGCCCGTCGCCCTTGAAAGCTAGTTTACGCTTTATTGGTGACTGGACTAAAAATGAATCATGCTGCCATCTATCGGCGCTTCTGAAAGGAGACACTTCATCACAACAAGCGAACACATACACAACTCGCAACAAACAGGCGCTCGTCCCCCGTGAAAGCTAGTTTACGCTTTCAAAGAAAAAAAGAAAAAGAAGAGAAACCCAATAGTTTGATTGAGTTCCCTGTCGTGAACAAAAAACACACACCATAATTTGAAAAGGCTGCTGACAATCCTGTACTGAAACTGAACCAAAGTACCGTTTTCGAATTTCCCTACCTGTGTGGGTAAGACGATAAGGGCGACGCATATCATCACGACCATGAACAGCTGCGACGGCCACACATCCGGCCTGTAGTCCCCGTACCCAACAGTTGAGAAGGTCACGACCACAAAGTAAAGGCTCTTGAAGAGGTCCACCTCGTGGTTGCCGGACCGCTGGAAGTGCTGGAAACCACACACGCTGCAATAAAACACAAAATAAGAACTGGAATTATGCGAGTCCATTATATGATGAAAATCAATGGCTTTTCAGAAAGGAATCGTTGACTTTAAAATGACATAACTGTCAAATAGTCCGAAAAGAGATACAAGTGGTATGATGGATTGACAGGTATAGAATTTTAAATGCACTGGTCCGCAAATTGGATTGATGGGAGCAAATTTAGAGATAACCTCATTCGGTAAAGTTTAGCTTTAATATTTTATTGAATTGGGTGTCTTCCTTTCGGTACTTTACACATACATATGTTTGGATACAGAATTGATTGGGATACAGTCTTGGGAAAAACGTTAAGGCCAAGCTAAAAACTTTCTTATTTCTCCAGCTACTTATTGGAACTTTACGCAAATTTAACATAATGTAAAAAATGACAGCTTTAATTATACATATGAAAATATTACACGACAAATTGAGTTACTTTTAAAATTAAAATTATAATGATTTTTTAAACATGCGAAAACCTGGAAAAAATAATAGGGTCCAGCTCAAGTTCATAGCTTTATTCATGTTATTTATTTGTTGAGTATTATAGTCGTCTGCGGAGTTTCTCAAACAAATTACGAAGACGATTTAGAACGATGCTCGAGAGTAATTTAAAGATTTATGAAAATGGGAAGAGGTAAGAAATTAACACTGATTGAACAAGGTAAGATCCTTAGTTTTAAAAAATGAGGTTTAAGTTCTTGGGATATATAACCAAAAGATTAAGCAGATCGAAGGCTGTGACTAATAACTTTCTAAAAAGTAGTGATATTTACAATCAGTGGAATGGTACAGGACGTCCATCTGCATTGACTCCTCGACAAATGAAAGCTGTTGTTAGCCGAGCAACACAAAAGAAGCGTTCTTCGACTCAAATTGTGAATGATTGGAAGCTTTCTTGCACTAGCCGAACTGTAAGAATTGTGTTATTGAAAAACCCATAGTAAAATTTAGTAAAATGAAACGCCAACCACTTCTAAGTAAGAGGCATTAAATTTCACTCCTAGAGTTTAAAAAACAATAATTTGCTTTTGGAAATAGATAGCAAAAAGTTGCTTTTTCTGACAAAAAGAAGTTTAATCTCGATGGCACAGACGGGTTTAAATGCTACTGGCATGATCTTAGGGGTGAACCCTTTTTTTTTTTTTCCAAAACGTCAGTTTGGTGGTGGCTCCTTGATGATTTGGGGCGGGTTTGTTGGTAACGGTACAACACCAATTTCTTATCAAAACAAAGACAAATTCGGAACTCAATCAGACATTTTAGAAGAAAATTTACTGCCGGAGGCTCCTTTAATAACACCTGGATAACACCGTTTAGTAGGACATTGCGTCTATTGACGATTCAAGCTTCACAAAAATCATGGCTCGAAACTAATCATGTCCAAATGCTTGAGTGGTCATCAAGGAGACTTGACCTGAACCCAACAGAAAATTTATGGGGCGTGATATTTATGGAAATGGTAAAACTTACAACACCAAATATGAACTGAAAATGGATATTGAAAACAGCCGGAAAAGCCTCTCAAAAAACACTTTGAAAAGACTTTCGTATTCTATGACAGCGAGAATGATTAAAAATTAATTGAAAAGAGTTGAATGTTTTTATACAATGTAACTAAAACTGTCATTTTTTTATTGAATTTAAATTTGCATAAAATTTATAAAGAAAAGGGAAGTTTCTCAGTTGGCCTTAACGTTTTTTCCAGCACTGTGTATATCGTAATGGGCACTAGAGGTCGGAAATATCGATCAAAATAAATATCGATACTATATCATTGCATAGAAAAAAAAATATCGATATATCGACACATGATTTTTTTTATTTTTTTTTTTTTTTTTACAATTGATTTTTAATTTTTTCCAGAAACGAAGTTTTTCGGGGCAAATTTCTACTTTTCATGAATTTATGTCAAAATTGTTTTATTAAATAAATTATAAAATTGTTTTGATAAATAAATTATAAAAATTGTTTTCATAAGTAAATTATAAAAATTGTTTTTATAAATAAATTATAAAAATTGTTTTTTTAAATAAATTATATTATCATTCAGAATAAATAAAATACATTTGGATGTCAATGCATAAATTCACATTTATTTTAATTTTAAAGCAAGAATTTTGAAAAGTAATTTACCGCATATTTTGCTGATAGAGATGTTTTTAATAGTTAAAATTAAATGCAATTGCCAGGCACACGTTGGCCACAGAAACGGTGCTGTGTTAATGAGTACTAATAAATGATCTTATCTTACCATTACATTGTTTTCTTTTTGGTTAGGGTGCCATTTTAAGTGAAGTTTTTGAAAAGGAAGTAAAGAAAATCGGAAAAAACTAATGGAACTACAAAGCGATCATCAAAAAACTAAAAATGGTTGAAAATATCGATATATCGGTGACTTGTATCGATATTTAAAAATATATATATATATCGTCGTATCGATATATCGCCGACCTCTAATGGGCCCAATATAAAACAATAAACAACAGAACTAATAAAATAAAGAAATTAGACAACTG
This sequence comes from Linyphia triangularis, assembly GCA_963978545.1. Lineage (NCBI taxonomy): Eukaryota > Metazoa > Arthropoda > Arachnida > Araneae > Linyphiidae > Linyphia > Linyphia triangularis. The sequence goes on from OZ021730.1 coordinate 38,946,087, forward strand.
AACTTAACAGCAGATCAGTAAGTTAACTTGGATTTTATCTTGAAATAGGTGATTACAATTTTTTTTTCAAAACTAAATATGCTCCGTATGATCTTGAGTTCCGGAGCCTCTTTAGAGTTCAAGAATTGGGTTCCATTCATGAGAGCTTGAACTTGAATATTAGGTTTGGCAAGGTGTTCGTCGCGAAACGACTGTATACCTCTACATCTGATTGTTGCCGAGTGGCATTACCTAAATTGTATAATCGGGGTTAACATAGAAAAGAAGTGAGAAAAAAAAAACAGGACAGAACAGGGCAACAACTTCGTCTGATATTGCTCTAATTTCTTTATTCATATTGTTCAATAAATAAAACTGGTGATAATAGATTTAAAAAAAATGAGGCGATGTGTTTAGAAAAACTGCTATATTTTGTAAATATGATCATTTGAATTGCAGTATCTAATATAGGGATCCCTCAATTGTTTTTCACACATAAGTATGTATCACTTTAGATGAACAGTAAAACGCCTTCCCAGTAAATAAAATATGGGATCATACATAGAGCATTTTTCATAAGGGAAAAGATTAACTCAATCCGATCTCTATTATATTAAGATTTCACAACAATTAGTTGCGACATTCTTATTTTGTAACATATTTTGATAATCGGTTTATTTAAAATTCCATTCATGTGTATAGACATACCATTTCTTTCTTATTTTTGTCTTTCACTGTTTCGCATTTATGTCGTTTCAAAGATATGGATTCCTTTCTAAAAGCGTTTTTTCCTTTCTGACCTGAGTAAAAACCTATTAACCAACTTATCCGAGGTAGCAGAGATTATGCATTGATACGCAGTGTGACAAAAGTGTGTATACAAACTTTTGATTTTTCATATTTAAATTGAATTCATTAATGAAATTATAATTAAAATGTATGTATTACTCTTAAGCTATTCCAACAATTTTTACGATTACCTGTAGATGAGACAAAACGTTCCAAAAGTGCAAATTTTTTTTAATTGGTTTAATTACAATATTTTTAAACAATATTTTATGAAATAAGCCTCTTCTAGGGCATGTGTTTTTCGATAAACTGAAAGGAAAAATGTCTAGCAGAATTTGGGTTTTTTACGATTTTCAATCCGTGCATTAGATGTTAATATCTGTTCATTTGAATGATTTCAATTATTTTTTTTGTCCTTGCTGTGAGGTTAAGTGTCCTTTAGTAGAATCTAAGAGACACAATTTAATTTTTAAAAAGGAAAGCAAATTATAAATCCTTTATACGCATTGCCAATTTTTAATAATTCATTAATATAGCGCCGACTCTGTTGTTAGCGTGTGCTTGGTGTTTGCATGTTGTTTTAAGTATTAAAATCATCTCTAAAAGTAAAATATGCGGCAAACTACGTTTCAATATTTATTTATTAAAAATGAATGTGAGTTTATGCATTCATGTCAAAATATCTATTATTTATACTGAGTAACACAATTTTGGCAATATTAGGAAAGAGTTTAACACTGATCGATTGAAATTCTTTAACTTATAGCGTAACTACGCAACGCATAGTTGAATTGACTAGACTTCATTCCATAATGAATTGATGCATTCATATTCAACTATCCTTCATTTATTTTGATTAAAACAATTTTAACAACAGAGGAAAGAGTTTAAAAAATGATCGGTAAAATGGGATTTATTAGTATTTAAAAGTTGTTATAGAAGAATATGTATAAGCGACCTTGTAGGGACATCCCCCAAAATTTGATCGAATGCATCGTCATCGAATCTATCTGCCTTGTTTCGCTTGAATTACGGCAGGTGGGTGTATTCGGCTTCTGCAGATTTGCCCGTCAATGACAACCACACATATAAAGTCGAAGTAAATATATAGAATTTCAAAATAAATTTTATTTTATATATTAAGACATAAGTTCAAATCTAGTCACAAGGTATGAACTCTTTGATAACTGAATGCATGTAGTATTTCCCCATTAACCTCAACACTTAAACTTGCAGTCGCCTCTCAGACCGCAAATTCTAAAAAGTAAAATTATCACACAATTGAACTTGAAACTACCATATGGGTTCTAGTACTATCTTCACACGTCATCAAGTGATGAAGCATTTTTTAAGTGAGGATTTCTTAAAAATTCACCAACATTTCAAATTTATAATCCTTTCGTTTTAGATATTCTCGTCGTGGTACATAAGAGTACTAAACTGTCATTATTACCGTGATAACACTTCGTCATATGAAGTATTCTAGATAAATGGAGAGGAGCCTATGGACACAGATAAATTCGCATTTCACTTATATAAACCATTTGTTTTATATAATCCATGGTGCTTATTTCCTAACTAAATCTAAACTTAATGTTTTTGATTCTGAACTACTATTTCCTATATTCAACTAAAATAAATGAAAGGGTTACAATAAAATAAACAATGAAAATAATCTAACGAGTAATTAAGATATGAATCCTGGAGGTGTGTCCTGCTTTGGGGTAGGCGATATATCAATGAGACGATATTTAAAATTTTTTTTTTTTTTAAATATGAGTAAAATATGCGGTAAACTACTTTTCAAAATTTCCTCTGTAAAAATAAATGTGTATTTTATTTATTCTTATTGATAATATAATTTATTTATTTAAACAATTTTGGCATGCATTCATGAAAAGTAGACATTTGCTCCAAAAAACTTCGTTTCTTGCACACACAAAAAACGTGTATATATATATCGATATTTTATCAATATTTTTTCTATGCAACGATATAGAATCGATATTTTTTCTATGCAACGATATAGTATCGATATTTATTTTTAATTATACTTCCGACCTCTAGTCCTGCTCCATTGGTTTGGATATTAAATTGTACACTCTTTTGAGATAGAGACATCGAAGACTATATTTTACATGCAAATGCAATTTTTCTCAAAAAGCAGGAAAAAATGAAAGAAGGAAGGATTATAGAAAGAAGATGCTTTATCTACAAATCATAAATTTTCTACCTAAAATATAGCTTAAGCGAATAAAGTATACATTTAACGAGTAACGCTACATTCAGCAACTTACATTTTATTTTTCGTCAAAACGCTATGTGTAATGCAATATTTTGACAACATATCATGAATTTTGAAATAATTTTTTAAATTCTTATCTGGCGCACTTTTATCCTGATCTCATTTCTGCATCATTAAATCCTATACCACAAAACAAATGGAGGAAGAAAATATAAAAAATATTCCGATCCCATTACAAAGTTTTTTTATTTGAGTTTTATAAAACATCAATACAAAAGAACAACGTCAGCATGCATTTCTTTTTATACAAGCAGGCGGAGCAAGCGCATGCTCACACAATTCCTTTTTTGGGCATGTCATTGCACAAACTTTAAGTGAGAACGGATACCGGGCCACACTTTTGACCTACAGAAAACATTACCCCTGGGCTTAAGGCTCAGGGTAAAAAAAAAAAAAACTTTCAAATTAATATAATTCGTACTCAGTCTCCTCAAAAGAAAATGAGGAAATTTCTTTTCAACAATTTCCAGCTGATGAAATTTTGTGTGTGCAGTTGTTAAAATAATATCTTCAAGCGATTTTAAAAGTACCTTCCATTCTTCTGTATTGATTATCTGTAGTAAGCTTTTTGCTCGATATGATAACACATCTAGATTAAAAATGTCGAGGCTGAAAAAAGAATTCTGTACCAAATATATTTTAGTTACAAATAAGGGCCTGAAAGGTAAAAGGGTCCAAATGATTTTTTTTTTAATGAATGAATAATATGTAAAAACAGCTAGCTATTTTTTTCCGGGTGTTAGTATTTGAACAACAAATAATTTTTATGGAATTTAATAAAAATACGATACTTTAAAATGTATTTTCTCAAAAGTGAAGAAAAGTCACTAAGTTTAAGCTTAGACGCCTTTGTTTCTCAGTCCCTCAAATAATAGACGAATTTTGATAAGAAATAATCAAAAGCAATCTTACTCTCAAAAGTCTTTCTTTGATATATAAGGTCTCTGTAAAACTAAAAGTGAATTTCCGTTTGTTCCATTATGTAATGTATAAATTGCTTTTGTTTGGAAAGGTATAACATACTTTAACATTTTATAGTACTTGGTTGACGTTAACTTAGTTTAGTCAGTAAATGATGCATATTCTCATATGTTCATATAAATAAATTTATTTATTATTAATATGCTAAAAGTGTAGAAATGTGCTATTTATATTTCATAAAGAGAAAAAAATTGCATTAAAAGAAAATTCAATTGCTGTTTTATGTTTAATAAACAGTTTAAAATTTGCTTTATATACAAAACAGGGTTTTTTTAGTATCCAAACTTTAATTTTTAAAATAACATTGAACTTTTCAAAATTATCCTTGATAATACTTAGTTTAATGTTGAATAATTTAGATAATAATTAGAATACGTTTAGTATTAAATAATTTCCGAAAAATTTCTTTTTTAAAATGATCAAAAAGTCTTCAATAGGCAAGTTTTAACGAAACTAATTTAGAGTTTTGCTTTAAATGTCAATGAAAATGTATCGATAGCATTAATCACGAAATATACTTACAGTCTTTGATTAAAGTGATTAAAGAAAGAATTGTAAAATAAAAAGCAAAAGTTAATACATTTGAATATTTGTACTAAAAATATATTTTATTTCTTAGCTGATCGGCGCTGTTTCAACTTGCGTATATCAGATTATTAAGTAAGATGGGGGGGCCAGGGACACCGATTCATGGTTTCTGCGCAATTGCAGAAGACGTATGAAGCTAAGGCGTTTCCTCATGCTGTTTAAAAGCAGCTTCTTTTCATGCAGCTTGAAATTCTACACTAACCGGCACGCGAGCGTATTCCTTAACTCGAGCTCAGTCGCTCGTGCAACATGATTCCATTTATAATCCAAGCATCTCTTTCAGTTCACGGTTTTTGAAATCATTATACTTGGTATCTTAAGGATATGGATATTTTTCAATTTCAAGAATGATAAGTTCACAATCCAAGTAGCATTCCATTATATAGTTATTTTAAATATCAAAAAATATAAAACGATAACACACGAATACAGCTATAGGAACAATTATCGTAGCAAAGTGTTTTCACTGACCTTGAAAAAAGGTCGGATTGCATCCTCCAGTGGATGACCTTGAGAATATGACCCCTCCAGCGCGAAAACAAGCCACGTCTGACCACGTGTATGTTACAGCAGCGTGTCTATATTTTGTAGTTTAATTTCATACTGTGTTTCTGCATGAAAAACCGCTCGTGTAGCCTCAGCCTAAGAGGATAGTATAAAACGCGATCGAAGACAGCCTTGTCTCATGCTCCAATATTTGCCTTAACTTAATCAAAACTGATAGAGGAAAAGAAACAATAAAGAATCAAAAATATGTAAGAAAATGTCAATGATATGTAAAATAAAAAAATTATGGAAAAATAACTGTGATGGTGAGTGTCAGTTTGATATTAATAAAAATAAAAAAAGCTATCAATTAGAAAAAACGGAATAGGTGATTGGATGATACTAGTTTTTAGTAGCAGAAAAAATTTGTCTTATGTTCAAAAAAGGTCAACTTCAGATATTTTAATGAACCATTCATAAAGCCATTCCAGCAAAAGGTGGCAAAGGCGTAGTGCAAAAGGTAGCAGGCATGAAAATATGTTTTAAACTAATCCAAACTTAAATTTCATACAAACTTTCACATCGAATTCTCATAACATTGATTTTTTTTTATAAGCATGTCCCAAATGCACGAGTAACATCGACGAACTAGAGCTCTTGTACAAATCATTGCAATTGACAATACCAATCCATCAACGGAAGTTCGCTGTTCGCTAATGCTCACCAACCTCCGAACAATGCAGTACTTTTTTATTCCAGTCAACTTAATCCTGACAAAATTTAGTCAAACACTTTCGAGCCAGTTGGCGAAATTTTTTTGTACAACGATTGATGGGAAAGTACCATATTATCATTTCAAACCTTTCGATTCTCACTCATTATCTAGCGGAACAATCGGTATAAATAATGGACATTCCAACTGAAGTAGTAGGATTGTAACATCACCAAATCATCTATTAGTAAAAGTCATCATATTTTTGAAAATATACGTGTAAATTTGCAGTTAAGAGATGCAGTTTAATTTATAAAAAGGAAATGCATTATAAATCCGTATAATCTCAAAAATACGATGAATATTACTAAAAAGTTTGTGAGGTAACAATTCTACTATTTCAGTTTGAAAATGTCCAATAAGTACACTTACACATTTTTTACAAACTTTGTTTAGAGCTGAAACTTCAGCACAATTTATACTTACTATTCCAGAAATAAGAGGCGATTGGTTTGAAGTGGTGTTATGGTACTTTTCTAGAGACCACTCAGACTATACAAATAATGCAGCTAAGTGCTACTAATGTGGCTGGCTTTATGGCGAAGTAAAAAACGCCGTGGATCGACAAAACACAACTTAATAAATTCGTAGGTACTCTTTCGTTAGTCGGATACCAGTTGGCGCAGTTGCCGACCAGCTTCAATGTTTACATGTTTAAATGACAAGTAAATGTATCACCAGGCCTAAATATTTACGGTTTGTTATAAAAATTATTAATTATTTGGAGGTTGTTAGTTTCGATGATGTGTTAAGTCTGCTACTTGGCGTTTTTCTTTTTTATCTGGTACCCGTTTAGCGGAGTATTACCAATTCGTATTTAAGTGTTACTAATTTGCTGTTTTTTTTTTTTTAAAATGCTGTTCAAGATTTTTCTGTATAATTTCAAAAATATGATGAGTTTTACTAAAAGATAGTTTGTGAGGTTACATTCCTACTATTTTAGTTGGAAAAATGTCGATTACTTATACTAACTATTTCTCTGTGTATTGAGTGAGAATTGAATGGTCTGAAATGATATTGTTGCGTGGACGGGTTCGAAAGATTTGAAGCCAAAGCAGATCAAAACTTGCAGAAATTTATTCCAAAATAACTTTTCACAGTTCTCTTACAGCCCCAGAACTTCTCGTTCTAGTAGATACAATACAGCTCTTTTCACAACAATTGAGCACAAAACAGCAGTTAAAAACTTGACAACACAACTGCTAAATCGTCGCAAAAGACAATGCAATACAGTTCACTTTAGAACTACTCGGAATGTTCACTGAGATTCAGTAATTCCAGTCAACTTACGGATTCAGCTAACAACTAACTAACTCAGTGACTCAAAATCAGTCAACTAACTTCCCCGCTCTCTTGGTCAGCCTTATATAGGACAAGTGAACATACGTGAAATTTCTAGAGATAGATATTTGGAGAACTTTCCAGATCGTAGTCGAAAAGTCCTATACATGTACATGAGGACCGAAAATGTCGCCAAATGATCGCCAAGTTTGGCGACATTTGGAGATTTCTCGTCAAATTTGGCGACAAAAATTAGTCGCCAAAACCGTCGCCAACTTGGCTCTATCTCGCCAATTCGGCGAGATTGCCATTACCATAATGTTAAATGCCTTGCTCCTTAAAACTCGTTTCCCAGAGTTGGGTCTGTAAAACTCGTTATCAAGCGATAACACCCATATTGCCGGGAAACCAACTTAACGACGAACTATTGCACTGCCTTATGCTAAATGTACATAAATTTTACTATTTACAAAGTTAACACTACGAAATATTTACAAATATACAAAAATTCGTAACAATATTATGGTATTATCTGATCGACCTTTTACACCATATAAAAAATGCTGACAGCTGGCACAAACTGGTTCAACTAAATTGTGTCCTTATTTCAAAAGTTGACTGCAAAAAGCTCTGGGATTGGCGAGCGAACAGCGAACTTCCATTGAATTATTATTGTAAATTGGAATGATATCTACATAAGTTCTAGTTTGTCGATGCTGCACGTGTATTCGGGACATGCTGCAAAAAATGGATGGTATGAGAATCCGACGTGAAAGTTTTTATGAAAACTAAGTTTAGATTAGTTTAAACCATATTTTCATACCGGCCACCTTTTGCTGACTAACTGTATAATGTACTGATTTGATTTAGAACATTAAGGTAAGATTTTATGAGTGGCTCATTAAAATGTCTAAAGTTTTTTTTTTTTTTTTTTTTTTTAAACGGAAAACATATACTTTATGCCACTAAAAAATAGTATCATTAAATCACCTTTCTCGTTTTTGCTGTTAAATAGCCTTTTTTATTTTTATTAATATCAAGCTGACACTAGCCATCTGATTTAAGAAAAAGTATTCACCGATTTTTCCATAATTTTTCTGTTACATTTAGTTGACATTTTCTTACAAATTTTAGATTCTTAGCTATTTCTTTTCCTCAATTGGTTTTGATTAAGTTAAGGCAAATACTCAGAAATCGGCCTCCTTTCTCCCACGTCACTAGACGGCGCTGTTTGTCCAGACGTAGCTGGATCGTCTGTCGCATTCTCGAGGTCGCCTTTTTTTCAAGCGGAGGAAAATCATTTTGCTGAGATAACTGTTCCTATCCCTAATGCTATATTCACATTGACAGTAAAAGCAAAACTCTAAATTAGTTTCGTTAGAACTTGCATATTGGAGACTTTTTTTCTGTTTAAAAAATATTTAAAAAAAAAATAAATTACAATACCAAATGCATTCTAACATAGGTGTTATCAAGAAAGGATTTGAGTTAAAAAATATGCACAAAAAAAAAAAAAAAATCAAACAATATTATATTTAAGTTTAAGATAAAGTTATTTTTATAAGTTAATTGCTATTTAAAAAAATAAAGTTTCGATACTAAAGAAATTCTTTTAATGCTTAATTCCGTTTAATAATTAAACTGTTTATTAAACATAAAACAGAAATTGAATTTTCTTTTAATGACACTTTTTTCTCTTTATCTAAATTAAATATTGTTCTTTTGAGAAGACGAAATACGAAATATATAAATATTAAGTTTTTTTTTTTTTTTTTTTTTTTTTTTTTTTTTTTTTTTATTATCCTGGGCCTTAAGCCCAAGGGTATTGTTTTCTATTGGTCAAAAGTATAGTCCGGTGTCTATCCCCACTTAATCTTTGGATATGCGCCAGCTCTGCCTGTTTGTTTAAAAAAGGGATGTATACTGATGTTGTTTAGTTGTATTGATGTGTCCAATGTTTTATAAAACTTATAATTAAAAAATAAATAATAAAAAAAGATGTATTGGGACTTAATTCTCAGGTAAATTGTACATTGGCACTAAGATAGGCATCTATCGAGAGTACAATTTACTAATGAAACGAGAAACAATTTTAGGAATTCTTCTCTTAATTACTCATTAGGTGTATACTTTCATTGTTTATTTTAATCTTGCCTTTTCATTGCTTTTAATTTAACATTGGAAATTGTAGTTCGGATTCAAAAACATTGGAGTAGGATTTAGGTAGGAAATAATCACCACGATATTAAATAAAACTAAAGCTTATAAATATGAAATGTTTGTGTGACTTTAACAATAGCTGTTGTAAAACCTCTTAAAATACATCTTCTTTCGACATCATTCAGACAGATCATTCCGTTAGTAAAGAATTTGTACTTGTGTCTTAATATATCAAGTAAAATTCATTTTGTGAGTGTGTATGTTGGTCGCTGCCGGGCAAATCTTTGAATGCCTATTTAACTCGCATGCTGTAATTCAATTGGGCTGGAACTTGGCAGATAGATTCGATCTCGATGACAATACTTTCTATCGAATTTTGTGGGTTGTTAGTAAAAGGCCCTTCAGTAGAACCGGAGCAACGAGCATCTGATTACCGTCAGTTTAATTTTAACCCCAAACATAAATTCACTTTTAGTTTTACAGAATTAAGTACATTATAAATAAAAGAATAATTTCCGAGAGTTAGATTGATTTTTTTCTGATCAACGTCCGTCTATTATTTGTAACTGAAACATAGTTGGAATAGCATCCATTTTCTATGCAGATGTGTTATCATCTCGGGCAAAAAGCTTACTACAGAAGATCAATAAAGCAGAATTTAAGATAAGTTTTACTTTCAATTACCCATATGTATATATACATAGGAATGAAAGTATAGCATTCGATAAAAAAAAAAAAAAAAAAAAAAATTCAATTTTTTTGCATCTCTCCAAGTTTTGGAACATCCTGATTTCAGAAAAGTGATCTAGAAAATCTACCTGTCTTTGTGTGTGTGTATGTGAGTTTGTGGTCAGCATAACTCCCGAACAAATTGACCTATGATGTTCAAATTTGGTATGAGGGTTAGTGGCGGCCATGGGACCTACCATTAAGGCTTTCGTCAAAATCACGCATGCGTATAAGGTAGCTGCCATTGAAAAAATCATGTTTTTGAATGATTGCAAAAAAAAAAAAAAATAAGCTCCAAAGGCTTGTTAAAAATTGCTTTGGTAATTCCTATTAAGGTGTTCTAAACATCCCCACCTCCAAAATTCCAGTAAAAATGTTTCAATGGCGTAAAAAGTTGAAAAATGAATGCCTTCAACACTGAGTTCTCTTTTCCTGAGCATACTTCATCAACGATAGTTTTTTTCTTTTTCTCTCAGTTTCGCTTGTAATAAAGGAAAATATAAGGATGATCGAAAAGTATATCGCCAAAATCACAATTTTAATGATTTTTTTTTTTTTTTAATTATACAAGAATTATCGCAAAACTGGCCATTTATTTTAAATGAAGGATGAAAATATACAAACAGTAAATGACACGAATCCACGTCAGTATTATAGTGTAGTTGAAAGTTGTGCGATGTTCCACACCCCTAGTTTAAAATTGCATATAGGTATTAATTTATAAGCTGCACTTACAAATTTTCATCAGCTGGAAATTGTTGATACGAAATTCCCTCTACCTTCTTTCGTGAAGACGGAGTACAAATTACAGAAATTTGTAAGTTTTTTTCCCTTGAGCCTCAAGCACAGGGGTATTGTTTTCTATTGATTAAAAGTGTGGCCCGGCGTCCGTTCTCACTTAATGTCTGGGCTTTTTAATTTTGTATCAATGCAATGATGTTATATAAAACCCAAATAAAGAAAATAACCACTTTGTAATGGGATTTGACTTAAGGCTAAGATAAACTGTACAATCTCCTTAAGCCGATTATTATTATTATTATTATTATTATTTTTCCCTCCATTTGTTTTGTGGTTTTGGGTTTAATGATGCAAAAATTTTACCAGGTTAAACTACGCCAGATAAGAATTATGCAAATTATTTAAAATTTATAATATGTTGTAAAAATATTGCATTAAAAATAGCGGTTTGGTGAAAAATAAACTTAAAGTTGCAAAAGAAAACGTTACTCGTTAAATATATACTCTATATATGTGATATTTTAGGTCGAAAAATAATTATTTTTTTAGAAAAAACCTCTTCATTTTGTAATCCTATCTCCTTTTCTTAGTTCCTGCTTTTTCAAAAAAATTGCATTTGAATGTAAAGTATATTCTTTCATGTCCCTATTTCAATAGAGCAAACTAATGAAACGAGAGGAACTTCTAGTAGTAGACTGAGAGGCGACTGCAATTTTTGGACCTCATCGAACATCATTCTGAATTTTTTTATAGAAATTAGAGAAACGTGAGTAGATTAGGAATCCACTGGTCTGCCGTGACAAAAATGGCCGAAACTGGTCAAAAATCGACGTTTAATAAGTTGAACTAAATCCAATTGCCAAATGCGCCATAACTTGCCAAATAATGAGCATTTTTTTTTATTTGGTAACCCTCACTCTTTAATTTTCAATAAAGAAGGTTGCAGACGATTCAGATATCTGGTGACTGTTTACTTGCATCTATTAAAAGGGAGCCAAGTTGGCAAAAATATTACGTCACTTATGACGTAACTGATGTCGCCAATTTAGCTTACTTTTAAAAGATATAAGTTTTTCGAGCCAAAGATCAGAAATCGTTTGCCCTTTTTCTCATTGAAAATCAAAATGAAGTGGGCTGCCAGACGAATAAGTTTGTTCTATTTTTAGCAAGTTATGACATATTTGTCAATCGGATTTTAGTTCAACTCATTCCAAGTCGATTATTGATCAGTTTCGGCCATTTTTGCCATGGCAGACCAGTGGATTCCTAATCTACTCATTTTTCTCTAATTTCTAAAAAAAGTTCAGAATGATGTTCGATGGGGTCCAAAAATTGCAGTCGCCTCTCGGACTATAGGAATTCAACCCTTAAATTGTCGTTAATGTATACTTTTATTGTTTATTTTAATCTTACGATTTCAGTGCTTTTAATTTAACATTGGGAATTTTAGTTCAGAATGATAAATTTTTTTTTAACGTTTAGATAGAATATTATCACCACGAGATAATATATATAAAAAAATTAAATATTATGAATAATTGAATGAATGAATATGTTAATTCTATAAAATTTGTTTGCAAGTACATTTAAAATATTTCTTCATCTAATGAATAGCGAAGATAATATTAAAACTAATTTAGTAGTTTCAAGTGCATTTTCTTTTCTTTTTAAATTTTATCTTTTAAAATTTGCGGTCTGATTGGCGATTACAAGTTTAAGTGTTGAGGTTAATGGGGAAATACTACATGCATTAAGTTATTAAAGAGTTCAAACCTTGCGACTATATTTGTACTTTTGTCTTAATCTATAAAATAAAATTCATTTATAAACCCTTTATATTTACTTCGATTTTGTGTGTGTGGCTGGGTGGGAGTGTATATTTGCCACTGCTGGGCAAATCTGTTAAAGCCAAATAAACCCACTTAACGTAATTCAATCGGTCTGAAACTTGGCAGATAGATTCGATGTCGATGACAACGTTTTCTATCAAATTTTGAAAGTTGTCGTTAAAATATCGTTTTTACACATTCTTCTACAATCGCTTTGAAATACGAATAAATACCTTTTAACCAATCATTGTTGAAACTCTTTCCTCTCTTGTCAAAATTGTTTTAATCAAAATAAATAAAGGATAGTTGAACATCAATGCATACATTTAGTATGGAGTAAAGTACAGTCAATTCAACTGTGCGTGGGTAGTAGCGCTGTCAATGAAAGAGTTTTACTGAAAGACTTTTTTATCATCACTGACAAAGAGGCAGTAGCAAAATAACTGAGAGAAGATATTTTGAAAAAGTTAGAAAATTATTGCTTGGAAAATTATTATTGGAGGCGTTATCGTAGAAAGAAGTCATATGACAATGGAGCCATTATGGCTGGTCTCTATAAAGTAGTACAATCAAGAATACTGCAGGGACACAAACTTGTATATTTTGTGCCATGTGCTGCCCACTGTCTGAATTTAGTTGGAGTACATGCTACAAAAGCATCGCCTGAGACTCAAACAATTTTTCGAACAATAAATTGTCTGTATGTGTTTTTATTTCAACCTCTAAATCAAGATTGGAAGTTTTAGAAAAAACATACCCCATTCCTTAAAATACCTAGGTAATACCAGGTGGTCAACAAGTAAGGAAGTTGTTGAGGTTATATAAACCTTTCTACAAGATTAACAAGGCCGTGGAAGAATTGTATGTCCGACCTTTCACCAATTCCGAGACAGAGACTAAGGCTACCGCTGTACTAAGAAATATCAGAAAGCTTGATTTTGTTGTCGTGATCTGTTTCTGATTTCACATTCTACAGAAAATTGACCATGTAAAAAAATTTCTTCAAAGAGTTTTAACTGTACATAGACAAGGCATTCATAAACATTAATGGTATTTTATATTTAGCAATTAACCAGGAACGATAAATGCACCATTTAATACTATCTCGGAGGCCAAGAAGAATGCGGAGAGCAACGATGTACCTGCTGATTTTCAAGGAAAAAGAAAATAACGTTTGGTGAAGTCTGCGAACATGAAAGTTCCAACTTATCAGTTTAAAATTGCTAGAATAGAGATCATTGACGGAATAGTGAATTCCATTGAATACCGGTTTCACGCACTATTAATGACAAATTTAAGTTTCTAAATGGGAATAATATCTATAAGTTGTACCTGAAAGATTTAAAGAATGAAACCCAAAAACTATCTGACACATACCAAGACGATATCAATACATAAGAAATTTTTTAAGAAGTGGAAAGTTTTAAACGCCATTCCTTGACAAAAGATAACACTAAGAAAAGGATATTTACAGCAACCTTTTTGAGACTCCTTTACCTACACTGACTTGAAGAAGGGTATCCCAAACCTGACCACAGGCCAAAAGATATTTCAAATTTTCCTGTAATGGCTGCTTCAGGCGAAAGAAGTTTTAGCACTTTGAAAATTGTTTAAAAATCACTTACGAAGCACGGTGAGACAAGATAGACTAACAAATTTGAACATTATTTTCATTAAGCACTACAGAGCAATATCTATTTGCTATGACGATGTTACAAGAATCTTTGCTGAAAAAAAACCAAGAAAGAAAAAAAAAAAAAAAAAAAAACGCAAGTTTAGTTTGAATCTTTGACTTGTACGATTAAACTATAAACGATTTGACTTATTTATCTGCAGTAAGTGTATAAACTATTAATATTATCCGTTATGTAACTGGGAATAAATAATATCACAAGATATTCTGTTTTTATTTAGGTAATCGTCTCCTAAGTTCGCAATCAATCGAATTCACAAAACTGAACAGAAACTAATTTTATACAAGATAAAATAGATAGGGCATTGGAGAAGGTCAAAAACATGCGAAGGAGGCGCCAAAATCTTAGTCTGGCCCATTTGCAAATAATTCTAGTTGCGGCCCTGCTTATAAGGCTGCTGCAATTGCTCAGAAGCTATGTATCAGCCTTCTTCTCTTCGTGTCAATAAGCGGCGCTGTACGCCCATCTACCTTAATCATCCGATTATCAGGAAACATAAATCGAAACAACGTCAAACAGAAAAGAAAAATAATTTTTTAGAATATTTTTTAAATTGATTTAACTTTTGTTTTTTATTTTACAATTCATTTTATATTCAAAGACTAAGTAGAGTTGATGATTTATGTCATTGATACCTGTACATTAACAATTAACGCAAAAAATCTAAATCAATTTCGTTGAAACTTGTAATTAAAAATACTTTTTTAAATTATTCAATACTAAACTTAAAAACTAGATACTATCAAGAAATGATTTTATTTAGAAATAAACCAAAAAGAGAAAAAAAAGTATTCGATATTAAATTTAAACGAAACAGAAAGTTAAAGCCCAATGTTATTTAAAAAACTATACTCTGGGGACTAAATAAAACCCTTTAATGTAAATAAAACAAATTTTAAACTGCTTAATGAAATAGAAAATGAATGTTCTTTTAATGAAACTTTAATCTCTTTATCTATTTAAATTAAATAGCGCCTTTTTCTACTTTTAAGATATTAGTAATAAATAAATATATTTACATGAACATGTGATAATAAACATCATTTGCTGATAACACTATGTTAATGTTGATAAATACGACAGGATGTAGAGTATATTATATCTTTCCAAACAAAAATTCACTTTTAGTTTTACAGAGTTATGTACCTTATATATAAATGAATGATTTCCGAGATGTTTTGATTTTTCCTGGTCAATGTCCGCAAGGGCGGATCCAAAGTTTTATTACGGAGGGGGCGGACAAATTTTTAGTTTCAGGCTGTTGAATAAAATGTGTTGCTCTTAAGTTAAATTACTATACCGTTGGATAACTTCCAAACAAAAATTTCCAATATATTTATTAGAACAAGTGTATATCTAAACTAGGAAAATGCCTTAATTATTTTACTTTTTTTTTAATAACCAGCGACTTTAAAAAAAAAAGTGCGAAGTGAAAAATCAAGCCGTCTTGGTAAATCTCCCAATCACATTATTTACATCAAAATGAATGTCTCTGTGAATGTGATGTTATCTTGAAAGTATCCTCCATTTTCTACCAAAACATTCTTCTAAAGCTCGAGGCCGCCGACCAAATGGTGTAGTGGTTAGAGTGCTAGCTTCTAGGCCGCAAGGTTGTGGGTTCGAGTCCCGTGTAAGGCATGGGTGTTTGTAAATGTATGTTGGCTTGTCTAGTGACGAATGTTTCGGCGAATTATAGCCTTCGTGTTGCTGACGGCGCCAGATAATCTGAAAACAACTAACCGAAGCTCGAACAAAACTTCGTATTTTACATGAAATACACTATTGAACAAATTTCTAATTTTATGTTCCATGATCATCGAGAATTAAACCAAAAATTTCTTATAATTTGCAGAGCTCTTTGCTGTCTTGCTTTGCTCTTGGCTTTTTCATCTCCAATTTTTGGGATGACAACATTTATATCAAAGATGTTCAGTACGGATTCGTCAAATCTTGATTGACTCTATCTATAGATTCACAAAAACGCACGTTTAATCGTGTGCGATAAAAAATCTATACTGTACATTGGTTTTATTTTTAATTCAAATCTTTTTCACATTTTAATTCCCTTATTATATATATATTTCAGGTTAGCCTCGATTTCAGGGTGCCCCTTGGATTGCCGACAAGTTGGCGCCGGGCTGAGCGACGTAGCTTTGTTTATGGCATATTCTAGTATTTTAAGGGATTTATGTTTTGGAAACCTTTTTCATAACTGGTTGGAATACGTGTCTCGCTCGTTTTGACCGAACATTTTGACAAGTCATTTCTAAACGCCATTTCTCAAGAGGAATGTCGTTTGGTAAGTACGTTCAATATTTTTTATTTTATTTTGATTTAAAATTAGGTTAATTTCTCTTGTACGGTCTACCGATCAGCGCTGATCACAGTGGCGGCATATCTGCTGATCACAGCGCCGCTGAGCGGTTGACCGTAAAATAGGATGGAACCCCATTATTTGATTTATTTGTGTTTAATGTACTTCCTTACTGGGTTTTTAACCGTTTTAATAGCTTTTAGCTGAGCGGTTGACCGTACAATAGGTTTACAATACAATAGAATTGAATCCCACGTTATATGATTCATTTGCGTTTAATAGTATTTCTATACTGTATTTTTTTACCGTTTTCATAGTTTTTAGCTGAACGGATTGAACCTAAAACTATATTGTATTCGCTTTGTAATATTTTTAATATTTTAACTTGTGTTTAATTCGAAGTACTGAGTTGCCACTGAGTAGCACGGGAACACGATTGATGTAAAAAATATCGCCAACTTTCTCCAAGGGGCACCCCGAAGTATATTTTCACCAAAGAGATATATGCGGATGTTGCCCAGTTGTACTGATGTATCGATGTTTTAAAAACCTCAAATAAAAAAGCAAATGTATTGGGCTTGAACTTGAGGCCCAGGTTAAACTGTACATCAGCCCTAGTTCAATTTTTTTCTCTATTTAACTCTGAACTACGGTGGGGGCGATCGCCCTCTCCACCCTCCGCTGTATCCGCCATTGAATGTCCGTTTTTTACAATCTACGACAACTATAAGATAGCTTTACTTTTCTTCTAAGTCAATTATGAACAGTTATGATAAATTTAATATAATCACATTAACAGGTTTCCAAGACAACTTTGTACTTTAAACTTATTTTCTGCATAATGGATTTTTCAATATCATAACATTACGCCCTTAACATGAAAATTTAAAAAGTAATAAAGATATTGCTATAAAATTTTCTGTTGAAAGTCTTTGTATTGCTCAACACAAAGTGACCTTTGATCTACGTGTCAGGTGCAATAGTTATTAATTTATAACCTCCTTTATACAAACGAAAATTAAACGTTAATTTTTTCGAATGTACAGGGTGTCCTGAAATAGACTGGCTGTTCTAAAAAATTAATAATAGGAAAACGGTTAAGGTTAGGAAGACAATTCTTGCAACAAATTTATGTGACAGGACATAAAAAAATTTCCCACAGTTCCTAGTTTGATTTAAAAAATTTCCATTAGATGGCTCTGTAAATAGTAAACCTGTAAATTAAAGAAAAATTATTGAAAATTACATAACATTTTTTGAAAATCCTTTAATAAATGAAAATCACATTACAATATTTTCGAAATGTCCACCATTAGTCGCAATCACATGTCGTAATAGGAGGACAAAATTAGCAGACATTTTCTGTAAAGTGACAACAGAAATGGCTGCACATTCATCACAGATTTTTTCTTCCAGTTTCTCGAGTGTTCAGGGATTTTTCCGGTAAACTGCATCCTTCAACTGACCACAAAGGAAGAAATCGCATGGATTCAAATCTGGTGAAAACGGTGGCCAGTCAAATCCCTTTTCCTGTGAAGCATGAGCAGTTTAAAGCAATTAGGCTGTCATCAAAATATTCCTCTAAGAAATAGGAAAACGATGAGGCCTCGCACCAATTTGCATGAACCAGGATGTCGCGGATGATTTGGATGCATTTTCAATGGTTCCACATATCGTTTGGAAGTCCCCATATCATGTAGAAAAAAGGTGACCAATATCACATTTACTGGAAACAGCTGCCCGTACAGGCACTTTTTGAGAGTAGAGTGATTGAGGAACACACACACAAGGGTTCTCAGTTCCAATTTTTTTATTGAGGAATTCATTGAGATGAAAATGCGCTTCGCCTGAAAACCAAGTAGAGTTCACATCAAAACTGCTATCATTAATCGTTTTCAGCATTTCATTCGCAAAAATGTTTATTTTTTCTACTGATATAGTCCAAAGTGATTGCTGCGTTTGAATTTAACAGGTACGTTGCTGCGTTTGTATGATAACAGGGTTAGGCACTGACGCATTATCTTATGCGCCATCGTTTGGCTCACTTGACATACGGCTGCAGTTTTTCGGACTGATTTTGTAGGGTAGCGAGAAATTGTTTCCACAACGACCAATACATTTGTGTCTGTAACAATCGATCGGTGTCGTCCAACAGTTCCGACTTTCTCATCCTCAACACTACCTTTGAATTTCTCGTACAATTTCTTCATTGGACCCTTAGCGACATAAAATTTACTCTGAAAGCTTCTTTTTTGTTGCCGTAGTACTCTTCCCCAATCGGTAGAATTACAATACAAGGGAAATCAGTTCTTCCAACGAATACGCCATTTTCAAGACTTTCAAACATACTGCTTCCACTCCTGGTCAGTTTTTTACTGCTTGTCCACTCACAGAATTCTCCTTTTAAGTCAAAATATCAACCCATCTACTTATGCATATTCTGATTATTTTTCACATCGGGAAGAAAATAGGAGGGACTTGCAACGTCATCTTTTGGAAACTTTTTGAACTAAGACTCCGAAACCTTATTCAATTTCACTACATCTACATTCGAAAAAATATGTAATTTAATATCGGAACTAATAAAACTACAAACAGTTTCAGGAATTCAACTCGTTATTAGTCCTTAAATGCATTATTCCCAATTTTTTTGATTTTTAAATTATTATTTGAAATTTTAGTTCAAAATCATTCAGATACTTCCTCCGGATTAATATACAGGGTGGCCAGGAAATAATTTTCGCTGTTTGGCGGCATCTGCAGCTAAAACTAATGAATGAAATGAAATCATATTTTATGTACAGGCTATTGAAGACATCGGGAGATGAATTAAAAAAAAAAAAAAAAAAAGTTAGTTCCAAATATTGCCGCTACTTGTACGTACGTTTGAGGAAATTTACATATCGAGATCGCAATTATGCAAAATTCTCATGCGTACATGACAGCAGCGCAACGCATTCCCTTTCAAAAGAAAAGAGCGAATGTCCAAACAGCGATTCTTTCATTGACTGTTGGTGATATGCGACCTACCTTAACTCAACGTGCTTTGCTAGTGAAACTGTACTACACTAGACAGTGTAATGCTGTGGTGACTCTGCGGGAATTTCGAAGACTTCATAACCTGCATAAAGGTCCAATGTCTGCTGCAGCAGTAAGAGCGATGATTAAAAAATTTGAGGAAACTGGATCGCTTGGACTTAGAGCTGGCAGAGGACGAAAAGCAGTACCAGAAGATGCAGTAACAAATGTTGCTACAGCGGTGTTCGACGACACAGGAACCAGCAGTGGCATAAGCGCTCGTGCAATTGCTCGTCAAACCGATATGCCTTATTCTACTGGGGGTCGTTCAAATATTACGTAAGCATAATTTTGGTAATTTTTGACCCCCCTCCCCCTCTTGTCAGCAAATATAAGCAAATCGCATACCCCCCCCTCTATAATTACGTAAGCATATGGTAACCCCCCCCCCCTAGCTCCTGATTTTTTTTTTTTTTTTTTTTTTTTTTTTTTTGTAACGTTAATAATCTAAAAAACAGTTAGGATTCAATGCAAATAATGAACTTTAACTTAATTTTTTCTAGTTGCCTTTCGCAACTCTTCTTCGACTCTTTTTAACACCAACACTTCTAGTTCTTCGTCATTTTTAGAGGCATTTTTAAAATGACGCCATACCTCATTATTTATATCCTGAATATCTTTCAAGGGTTTGTTTGATGTAGACTTTTTAAAAGCTTCAAACAGCTTTTTATATAAAATTTTACGAAATAAAGACATTTTTTTTTTTTTTTTTTTTTTTTTTTTTTTTTTTTTTTAAGCAAACAGAAAGCAGAGCAACTATATTTGCTTAATCTTCAAAAAGTTCAAGAAGGATTGCAGTTTAAAAAGAAACTTGTTCAAAACACAACTCAATTCTTAGGCGCCCGCCAGTCGCCAAGCGAAACAAAAACAAAAATTGTCTGTCATATAAGTTAGGTTTAATGTAGGATTCACGTCTCCAAACACCCAAAAGAGGGGAATCCCCTTTATTCATTTTGAAACTGCAGTATTTTGCATCATCAATGTTTGATTGTAATTGGCTGAAGGCAGAGTACGTCACTCTTATGTGACGTAAGTTTAAATCCTTTAGATCGATTTGAATGGAGAGTCACCTATCCTAGAACTTGGTGTGCAAAAGTGAAATTTTTTGTAAGTTTCAATTTTTTTATAGAAATAAAGGGATTATTAAATGCTTACGTAAGCATCACTCATACCCCCTCCCCCCCCCCTTGTCAGCAAAAATAAGCAAATCGCTAACCCTTCCCCCCTCCAGGTGCTTACGTAATATTTGAACGGCCCCCTGCGGAAAATCTTGCGGAAAATGTTGCATTTCTATCCCTATAAGATCATCGTGTGCAAGAATTAAAAATAACAGATTACGATAAGCGCCTAACTTTTGCGTTAACGTTTCTTGCCCAAATGGAGATCGACAATGATTGGCCTAGGAAAATATTGTGGGGAGATGATGCTCATTTTCATCTGAATGGATCTGTTAATACTCAGAACTGCCGTATTTGGGCATGTGAGCGACTCACAGTGATGCTAGAAATGCCATTGCATTCCCCAAAGGTAACCGTGTGGTGCGGTTTCACGGCTAATTTTATAATAGGACCATACTTTTTTGATAACATAACTCAGGCAGGAGCTATTACCTGCACCATCAACGGCGAAAAATATGGAAAAATGCTACAAACTTTTGTTTTTCCTCAATTGCAGCAAAGACAATGCTTAAACTCAATCATTTTTATGCAAGATGGAGCTCGGCCACATATTCATCGTTCAGTGCAGCGCCTTTTACGCCAAAATTTTGGTAATGACAGAGTCATTAGTCAATATTTTCATACGGAATGGCCGCCCCGTTCCCCGGACATCACCCCATGTGACTTTTAGCTATGGGGGTACCTTAAATCCGTTGTGTATGTTGGTGGCCTTTAAAACTTGCATGTCTTGAAGCAAAGCATTAGACGGGCCGTTGCGAACATCCAAACAGACAGTTTGCACGCAGCTGTAGAGAACGTTATTCACCGGATGCAATATGTTGTACACCGGGAAGGTCAGCATATTGAAAATATTACGCGGCGTCCAGGGACCCAAATGTTAATGACTAAAATCTTATTTTATGTGTTCCTATAGTTTATTCATAACTGTATAGTATTGACATTCTGAAAAATCAAATTTCCAATCTTTCATTGTAGTTATTCACGTGTTTTGGTTCAGATAGCTCTACATTTCTCCCTATTGGCAACTTTTGGAACTAACATTTTTTTTTTTTGGTGGAATTCATCTCTCGATGCTCTCATTAGCCTGCGTATAAAATATGGTTTCATTTCGTTCATTAGTTTTAGCTGCAGATGCCGCCAAACAGGGAAAGTTATTTCCTGGCCACCCTGTATGAATAACCACCACTATATTAAAAAATATATTATGTATTTTGTATTTTTTGTGTGCGTTATGGTTAGGAAATAAACTTGCAAAATACCAATAAATTCAGATGTCTGCTCTTTGAAACTGAGGACATTATATAAACTTATTGTTAGTCCTTTGCGCATTGTTTGTATACATATATCATCCCAAGTTTTCTGTGATTGAAACCTACCTTTTATGGCAGTATTTCAACTGCCTCAAGAAAATAAAATTTGTTGATATGCAAAAAATTTACACTACAGAAAGAATAGTTTTACACGAGATTTTTTTTTTAAATTTAAACAGTTCTTTTTAACTATTTTTCTAAAATTTAAACATGATAAAGGTAAAAATTTCGTTAAAAAACATAGTTTTTCATATATATAAAATATTTCATTAAAATTGGTCTGATAGTTTCTAGAAAGAATAATGAATATTTATTAACATTTTTATATAAAATGAACTCTTTTACATAAATATCGCTATCAATTCCGTTTATGGTTAGTAGATATGAAAACAAGCATCCTATTCAAACGTAAACATTCATAAGGATAGAATTTATCAGAGCAATGAATAGTAAAAAGGTTTTCAATTCCATTCGAATTTTTGCCTGAAATTGTTATGCATGAGAATACTACAAGAAAAACCCAAAAAATTTAATTTATGTGCATGATATCGGAATTGAATAAGACTGGGACCCCCAGTTTTTAATCTTATAAGTAACCACATCCTTTGGAAAAATCATCTGAATATTGAAGTTAGACTCTCAATTTTGAACTTTTCCGTTTATTTTCGAAAGCCCAGAAGTTCACATTCCGAAACTACTATCAAAACAGGTTTACAATTTTTAAATTTTCCCCACTAGTTTTATTTTATACGTCAAATTTAATTAACGAATCAATGCAATCATGCATACCGTTAAATTAGTGACAAAATATCAATGTAAGTGGGTATTTTAATTAAAAACAAAACATTATTGAACAGAATAAAGTAAAAATTAATGTATTTTTTAAAAAAAATAATTTGAAAAAATTGTAGGCTTTCATTATGTGCTGCCATCTATTGAGAAATGGATATTGTGGGGGACGTTTGTCAACCGCCCGACAACTAAGGATATAAACACTAAATAATTAATTTAAAGATGATAAAGATAGAGGTATGCTTATAGTTAAAGTTACGCAAGATCGTTGTTTGACTTGTCAACTTGTCTGGATGGTACGAGGTATATAAGTTCACGTCAAGCAATAGGATAAGGAACTTATCTATGATTTCAAAGTCATCTAGTGATGATTTTCTGATAGTTGATTCCCGTTGATTTTTAATATACATTTTAATCCAAAACTAATATGGTTCTTGAGGTCTAATTAACACATAACGCTAATTAACGCATAACATAGGAAAAAAATTAGACTGTGCATAACCTAAATATGGAATAATTCAAAATGAATATAGCGATTACAAACGGCTATAACTATTTATTGAAAAAGATTTATAGATAAAATTAATTCAGAATGTAGATGGAATGGACAGAATTTTGAAGTTCCGTCTATATTCTGTGTTAATCTTATCGATAAATTCTTTTTCAATAAATAGTTATAGCCGTTTGTAATCGCTATATTCATTTTGAATTACCCTCTATTATTGGACACTGACTCATAAATAATGCCATCTATTGATGAAAACTCTAACTACTTTTTCTGCTAAGGAAAAAAAAAATCCTCAATCTTAGTATTTCTGTAAAACCACTTCTTCATACTATGGAATATACATGGCCAGCCAAGTGGCTGTTTGGTTAGCATCTCTGACTTCGCATGCTAAAGGGCCTGGTTCAAAATCAATGTTAAGAAGGGATATTCTTTGTGGTTCGGAATCCAATCTAAGCTCTAGTCCCGGCTCGATTAGCAATTATTTTGTACAAAAATTGTTGTTAAGCGTACAACAAACCTACCAATCATCAACTATCCGTGAAATATCGATTATTCAAAAGACCTGAAACTTTTTGATCGCCCGTTGTAGTTCGGATAACATAGATTCCTTTTAGATATCAAATAAAGTTATATACTGTCTGTCTATCAGGGAGAATAGCTCCCGTCTGATAGTCTAGATGGTGATGGTTGCTACAGAAACAAGACTCGTCGACTTTGAACAAATGTGATAAATGATGAAAAATGGTGTCCAAAAAGTTTATTATACAGAAAATGCATGTCTTTCTCCTGAACGGCGCACCATGGCTCTCGTGTTGCCCTTGCGTCAGTAAACCCAAACAAACCAATCAACTTTCTCCTGAAAACCCAAGTGGGAAGTTGGGATAGTCTTGTTTCCAGTTTGCAACTCTTGTTCTTGTTTGCAATAGACAACGGTAGACAAAGTGGCGAGAGCTATTCTTGATAAGACAGACCAGTAATATTTCAATGTAGGATCGTCTTTATTCGTTTCAAGTCTTTGTTGCATCAATCCCGAAGATTTGTGAAGAAGTAATAGTCACATACCTCGTGAAGATGAGGCACAGGAGTGTTGCTGAGAGGACCATGAGCCTTTGGGAAAGGGCGGACTGCGACCTCTGCATGGCTCGATGCAGATCATTCTGAAATGAAACAAGTGACGTGAGTGAGATGTGCTTGTTTCTCTACTTTTTGTCCTGCCGAAGGGAATCTTATAAAATATACATTGTTATTTGTTACTATTTTAATATTTGAGTATACCTTGGAAAGTACAAAAGTGGTAAAAATATATATATATTTTTTTACTATAAATATCCATGAATGGTGGCTAAAATGATATGCATAAGATCTGTGATATTCAAAAGAATATTTTTTTTAAAGTTGTACTAAACATTAATTTGTTTTAAAATTAGTTTGTGAGGCATTAGCTTGTCAGTGTAAGAGTTTCCACCAGAGTTAACAAGTATGAATTAACCAATTAAAAACGAAATTCCAATTCTAAATACTTCCAAAGTAAAATATGAAAAAAAAGAAAAAAAAATTAAGATAACGAAAAGACTCGTTTGAATTATGAATTATTCACCAATTTTATTGCATCTTGAATACTGTCAAAACTGGTGTATATTGTCTTAATATTAAAATAATTAATTTAAAGCTGCTGTAATGCTAGTGGATTAACATTAATCTCACAAATCTCAAACTATTTACGTAACAGTGCCATAAATTTGGTTCTAAAATTTAGAAGTGCGTTAAAGCTGTATTTTAAGAAGTTTAATAAAGTCCCCTCAAACTAAAAACTACTTTAATATTAATTTAATATTCAAACTAATGTCACAAAACAATTTAATTATTTAAAATTTGTTTATTTAATATAATCAAGACTTAATTTTACTTACAAACATATTTTCCAAAGCATGTTTCGCTAGCCAACAGTTAAGAAATCCAGGGATAAAAAGGTTTCGGAGTGGAGCCCAGCAAAGCTGCAACGTAAAGAATACTTATAAGAACATCGCATTTCTTCATTTAGAGCTTTTTATAAAATGCAGGTAAACTTTCCACGTGGCATCTCCCCGAAGCGTCCCTCACATGTTCATGGAATTTAAATTAAACCACCATCATGGAGTACCCATAAATTTGGTACCTCCACATTCTAAGCATGCATTAATAGCAACAGTGAGAGGAATGGTCATTATGGCCCTTTAACATGAATTCAAAGACGATATCTTATCACAATGAACTTAATTGAGATGGACGAATGCTGAACATTGAAGTTTCTAGCTTAGATACTTCACGTTAAAATTGAGGACTCAATTAAAAGAGCTTTCTGTTATACAGAAAGCCCACAAAAGTGCTCTATGTTTAAAATCGAATATCTCGAAAACAGTTACTCATAAGGGATTGAAAGTACTTGCATGTTTATTGGATAGTTAATAAAATATCAAATTAATTTTATGCAATATATTGACTATCCTATCAACGTATAAATACCGCTGTTTTTTACTATTTTGCAGACGTTCATTCTTAAAATAGTGAGGAAAAAGAAGTCTTTAAAAAAAAAACGAAGAAAAAAAAAAGTGTTTTACTACTACCTCTTAAATTACCTGAAAATAATATATTTTATTGAAAGTCAATTTTGGGACACGTCACATATTCTATACATATTTTCAAAGGGTATTTCTTTGTTATAAAACCGTATTATCTCAAATTACCTGAAAATAAAATGGAAGTTCCATTCATGGCAACATCTTGAATCTTGAATAAATACGTTTGTTAGGGTGTTCAGCGCAGAAAGCCAATATTCCCTTTCATCATTAATATACACAAATATAAGTTTATAAAATCATAATTTGAAACAGAAAAACAATTAGAAAATGGACAGACACAGGACAGTACACAACATAACAGAAATTTAGCCAGTGGGAACTTATCTTGATTAATAGTAAAAATGGACAACACAATTGGTGTACAATTTAGAAAATAAATGGACAAGCTTAGGTTCAAACAGTAAAAGTGTAGTGAGGAAGGGGATCGAGCCCCTTAATTTCTATTAAAACGGGGCGGCAAAGGCAAATTTAACACAACATGAAAATGTAAACCTTTAGTAATCTTATATTATATAGAGAAATAAAGTGGCAATACGGCCATATCAAATTATTTTACTTAACGTGTACGTATAGGTTTCAACATTTTTTTTTTAATTTTCAATTTAAAAATTAAACCTTTGCACTTTGAAAAGTACATTATTTGTTAAACTGTTTCCAAATTTTTTTTTTAATTTCTTCAATTTTAATAATTAATTAACATTTAATCAACTAATTAGGCTAATTTCTAACGGTAATGACAAACATTCTAATTCACCCACAGATACAATTTTGGTGTTCAATAATGCGGAATACCCTATTAACAAATTTTGACCCTATTAACAAAATTTTACAGTGTGTATATTTTGTGATATCTTGCTTTTACTGGATCTATTAGAAAAATCCAAGTTTTTTTTTATACAGAATCTTATCTTGAAAATTCAATTAAAAAAATATTTATTTACAAATCACTTAGTATTTAGGGTCAAAACATTCAATAATCTATGCAGATTATATAACAAAAAACAAATTTCAAAAAATATTATTTAAACTGGAGTTATTACTGTTTGAATGAAATGCAAAATAGAATAAACTACAATCTGAGAATAACTTTTAAAAAAGTATTTTTTATATAAAAAACTGTTATTATTATACTAATTATTATATATTTCCTTTTTAGTATGTTCCTCCATCATAGGGTTTCCTTCTTTTGTGTTGTTTTTATTTTGCTTTTGTTTTTTACGGCATTACAAATCTTCCCGTTTTTTGCGAGTTTTGCGATTTTGAAGCCTATACGTATACCTTTAGTGATTGAGATTTAAAATAAAACATACTACGTATAAGCTCCCTTGTTATAGTTTCGATTCCTGGAAGCCTTGTTGGATTAGAACATATTATTTAGTGTAACCGAACTAGTGTAATGCAAAGAAACGCTTCCTAATTGAAGTTTCATTTAGATAAAAATGCAGCATCCATTACTTAGAATCTGTTACAACCAAACATCAAATCGTTTAAAATACAGAGAAAGGATCCTTATAATTTCAAGTTCAACTCTAACAGAATCTGTAAAAAAGAACCATTTTTAAGAATCACCTGAACTTAGTTCTGAATATTCTCGAAGGAAATGGAAATGGTAAGAAAATACTATTGGTAATAAGAAAAAATACTATTTCGATATATTTATTTTTTCTTATGCCATAGTATTCCCCCCTTTTAGCGTATATTAAGAATAAATTCCTAGTCAATCTGACGAGTGTTTCTTTTTAAAAGCTTTTTGAAACTAGAACTTTAATTATAACCACCCGATATATATCACAATAATAATACAGGTGAAAAATGGAAAATATCCATTGAACTAAATGTAAAAATGTCTAATCCCACTTACTTACTGTCTTATACTTTCGCTAAATAGCCTTCGTGTTGCGCCCGGAATCATGTTACCTCTCTAGAAAAGATCTCACTTGGTGACAAAATTGAAACGTGATAGAATTGAAACAAAGCTGAAAGTGAAACGTATAAGAAAAACTGACAGGGATTTGTCCTTATACACGTATGAATAGTAGTGTGCCAAGAATTCTATTGTCAGTCGCCGTGTGTTTACAAAACTTATTTTTAATGTCTCTAGGGTTATTGCATGCGAGATCGTAAGTCAGTGATTATTTTATATATAATCTAATTACGCATCTAATATTATTAATATTTAGGAACCGACGCTATATTTCCTAATACAGTATTGAAAACTAATTTAAAATTTAAAACTAAGGAGAACAAATTAACGAAATTGTGGGACTTTGGTAGTCGGAAGGATCTCAAAAGACATTCCAATATGGTTCCCTAGAACAGTAGTTAAATACGCTACCAGGTATGTCCAACCGACCACAGGCAATAAAAAGCTTGTTATAGCGTAGCAGTTTATGAATATCTCGCATAAAACATCTTAAATCGAATTTTTTTTAATCAGAGATTATTCGATGAACCAAAATATTTTTCCTTAATAATATCCATAGTCATTTACTTATTTAATTTTTTTCGTAGATATAGGCACGACACGACACGAAACTAAATTTCATACAAAACACCAACAGTTATTATTTTAAATGTGCATTTGAAAAAATATAATTATTTCTATCAAATTCTCAAATTGTTATTCTACTGATTTGAGACCCTATTGTGGACACTGCAATACTCTAATATTTTTCATTCCTTCGAATATATTTTTATAAAGCTGTCCAATGTTTATACTAAATTTGTTCGATTATTTAAGCTCCAATTATCATCTGTAAACTATTATTTTTAAAATGTACTTTTTTAAGGGATTCATATCCTTATTTTTGCTTTCCATATTTAATCAAGTATTAGACTTTTCTAGATTGTCAATCTGACAAAGTTGTTGTCCTGTTCTATCCTCGTTCTGTCCTGTTTTTATGTATTTTCACTCTTTTTTTTTTCCTATGTTCACCCCGATTATACAATTTAGATAATGCCACTCGGCAACAAATCAGATGTAGAGGTATACAGTCGCTTCGCGACGAACACCTTGCCAAACCTAATACTCAAGCTCAAGTTCAAGGGGCTTACCCTTCTAGAGAAAACTTCGCTCTGATTATCCTTCGTTGATGCCCGACATAACAGCCTCGCTCGCGACTGCTTAAGAATCCCGGACTTAGGCTAAGCTGCTCGGCTAAAGAGTTTCTAAACCCCGGACCTTTTGCTTCAGTTGTGAGCTGTCTGAATTAAATCTCGTGCTGCTGCTCTGGCTAGACTGGAGGGTTATCGTCCATCTTTTACTCACGACTTGATCGAGCCCGACTCGTACTGACAATGCCTATAAGTCGCCGGCTAATATGGATGCCGATCCCAGCTCTATAGACGGCTCCTCAGCCCGATCATCTCTTAGAGTTATCGACTTTTCTCAGAGCTCACAGGCGTTAAAAGACAGGAGTAAGCACATGATGGAGCTCCGGAAACGAGTTGAGTACTTCACATCACTCGAGGCCGTATATATTTCGTACTTGCATTTTTAACAACTTCTCTCTCTCCTCCCACCAAATCCCCATTCCCAATCTTCCCTATGCCGAAACCACTGCCATCAAATTAACCCTCCCTAACCGTGAGCCAATCTCCATTTTCTTCATATATATTCCCAGGAGCACACACAAAATTAAACTAATTGAAAAAGATATGACCCATCTCACCGCCATCGACCCCACTTTCATCGTTGCTGGTGACCTAAATGCTAGGCATCCACATTGAAATTTCAGAACTAGCAACAACACTATTGCCGCAATCAGCAATATTGCCGCCAACAACAATTGCACTATTGCTGCTCCCCCCCCCCCTCCAACTCACTTCACCGCCACCTCCACAATTGACATTGCTATTATCAACAACTTTAACTACAACAGCACTATAAGGTCCCTAGAGGAACTCTTCTCTGATCACAATCCTCTCATCATTGATGTTGAATTCACCTTCAACATACCATTCATTAGCAGATCCACCTTCACCAATTGGCATTCATTCACTAGTGATCTCGCAAAACACTATGTTTACACATACCCCCATCCACACCAAAGCTGATATCGACAACAATATCCACGAGCTCACCAACAACATCTTAACTACTTACTACCATAACACCATAATTCTTCTCCCTTCCAGCAATTCCAAACTCCCACCGGATATTAAAACCCTTATCGCCCACAGAAACAAACTTGAAAAAGACTGGCTACGGTACAAGAACCCCAAAACACTTCCCAATAAGACAAACAATAATATTAGAAGTTCTATCCAGTCACTCACTCAAAACACATGGAAAATTCACTTACAAAGTCTCAACCCTGAAGATAACTCTCTCTTTGGCATTGTTAAAACCTATAAAAAGAAATTTAAGCATATTTCCCCCTCTACAAACCACCAATTTCATGCAAACTGCTCTCACTAATCCAGATAAAGCTGAAGTAATCGCCACAAGCCTCCAAAACAAATTCGCTGAAAACCCAATTTCCAACACACCTACTGATAATTTGGTTAGTTTCCGCTTTAACACTTACAGCTTCAACCACAACAGATCTCATTACTTGCCCACTAAACTTTCTGAAATCTACACTTATGTAAAAAGAATCAAAGCAAAAAGGCCCCTAGTGGCGAGGGTATCACAAGCACCATGATCAAACATCTATCATCCCTATCACAACATTCTCCTCCCTCATCAACAAAGTACTTGAAGAACTAGGACACTATCCCCACTGACTGGAAAATCGCAAAAATAATCCCCATTTACAATATAGGAAAAGAGCCCACCTTGGCCGAAAACTATAGAACTATTTCCCTTATCCCTTTTCTCAGCAAAATCACTGAATCCATTATTCTCTCTAGAATAAGAACCCACTTCGACACAAAAAAACATTATTATCCCCCAACAATTCGGATTTCAGCCCAAATTCTCTACCACTCACCAACTCCTTCGTGTCGAATACATTTCTGATGGGTTTTCTAGAAACTTACACACTGCAACTGTCTTTCTCGACATTTCCAAAGACTTTGATCGTCTATTGATCAAAGGCCTCATCTTCAAACTCATTTAAATTGGCTCACACAACTATACCTCAATTCTCTAAACTGACTGTAAATTCTTTGTTTACGTTTCTGGCTTCAACTCCACTCACATGCCTGTTCTTTCCGGGTTCCCTCAGGGCAGCCTCATTGGCCCTATTCTTTTCCTGGTATACATTAATGACATTCCTCAAACCCACAACACTATCATTAGTCTCTTCGCTGATGACACAGCTATTCTTGCTCGTGGCAACCCCTATCATCTAAGAAACAGAATGCAAACACCCCTTCAACTAATTGAAAACTGGCTTACGTGTTGGAAAACAAAAATCAACATTGACAAAACAGAAGCTGTTTTCTTTACCCCCCCCCCCAACAACAAGAAACCTCCCAATTACAAAATTACACTCTATAACAGCACACTGCACTGGTTCATACAAAGCAAATATCTTGGCATTATCCTCGACAACAAACTCACTTGGATCCTCACATTAACTACACCCTATCAGCAAATACAACATTTTTCGTCGAAAACTCTTCCCCTTATCTCCCCCCCACTCCCAACTATCCAGAAGCAAGTGATCTTTTTTCACACCTATGTCTGTTACCTCAACCTTTGAGTACTTTTCTACTCATTCTACTTTCACCCCACTCACTTGTAAACAACCTACAGTGAACCCCCATCCGGACTTTCCGTTGTATTGGTAATTATTGTAACCTTCAGGAGGATCGTTTATCGCAAGCAGTTAGGAGCTTTATGTAATTTAATTAAAAAAAAAAATGAGCTTCAAAACTCTTTATTTAATATTGGAAGCAAATTCTTTTCTGTTAATTTAATCGTTTGTTTGTAAGAAAACTGTAACCATTAGAAATTTTTCAATGTCACGTTTTCACATTCAAAATGCAAGATCATGATTTTTCAATGGGAAAATTTTCGAAATTTGAGTCCAGACGGTACCTACGTATTAGCCCGTTAACCGTTCATGAGACAAAAATTCACCAATCGTGCGCAATGTTCTGAGCCGAATGCGACCTCTGAGGAGGCCAAGCAGTTCG
Organism: Linyphia triangularis; assembly: GCA_963978545.1. Lineage (NCBI taxonomy): Eukaryota > Metazoa > Arthropoda > Arachnida > Araneae > Linyphiidae > Linyphia > Linyphia triangularis. Next base: position 38,978,306 of record OZ021730.1, read on the forward strand.
ACGGTATAATAGATAAATACCTTTTATACTCATACATATTTAGAGCGAAAACAATGCATTTCGTTGTAATCTTTAATCGCATTTCCTGAAGATACTGTTTGCCAGTCTTTTTTCAAAAGAGCGGTGTACAAATAGATTTTATTACCTAAGTATTGTAACAATAGTATATATAACTATTTTTCATTTCAGAATTTCAACTTATCCTAAATGCATGGGACTTTGAAAACTACCAATTAAGTCAATTATTTAAGATTCCAATTAGACTTTAATCTCATTTCAATGACAATGACTTAAACAAGTGGAATTTCTGTTTAAGTAAGCAATTAGCAAATAATTTCAGTAGTTCCAAGAATTTTTAATTAAGTAAAACTTCTTGTCTTTGTGAGTAGGTTAAGTTTTAATCACCTAAAAAAAAAAGAATAAACGGATTCATACTATTAAAAAGTAAATAATTTACTGGTGATTACAAAATCAAAATAATCTTTTAAATTATGCTTTTTAAAATTGATTAATTATGCTTACCGTAACAACAAATGGCACATTATTCACTAATTCCAGAATGAAATTTGAGGTAAAAAACTGCTGCCACACATTTCCCTGAAAAAGAAACATTATTACGTGACGAGTTAAATTCCTGGGAATTATTTGCTAAAAGGTAATTTTTAGCGGAAGGTACATTTTTTAAAGATAGTTAATATTGTGAATAATAAACATATATTGAAACGTAAAATTAAATAGATGTTAAAAGAGGCAACATTAAATCGATGTACATGTGTAATGAAATAAGTACCAGTTTCTGCACGAGCAAATTGCCCCAGTTAAAATATATTTTGAAAGGAAAAGTGAGTTAAACATATTTCAATAGAAATTCTTTCACACCATGGACGCTGCCTGGAAGGTTCGCCCTCCTGGATTTTGGAAAATCAAAAATAACGTGAAGAAAAGTGGTAAGCTTCACTGGAAATAGCATTTCTAAATAGCTGAATGTACTCAGATTTCTATTGCTGTCATTCTCTTGCAAGTAATCTAGCATTAACTATTTATGAATTCGTGATTTAACCTTAAAAATCTTAATAGTATTTTTATAAAACAAGACTTAATCAGTGCTTTTTTTTTTTTTTTCCTCCTTTTTTTCTGGAATAGATTCTTAAAGTATTTGCAAGAAAACTGAATTTAGTATTTTAAAATACAGAAAAAAAAGTGTTGTTTGAAAATGTAGTATACGATTTAGTTTTTTAATTATTGGTGGTGAACATGCGGCATCTTGTTGTATCTTAAAAAGGAAGTTTCAATGTAATAAATTTATTGTTCAAAAAAGAATTAATATTACTATCAACACCATTTTCAATATTATTAATTAAGCTGACAATTTCTTTCTTTGGCAACTGATTTTTAAGCTTTTGCATGCTTAAAACCATTAAGTAAAAAATTAAATCGTGTTGTATATTTGAGTCACTTGATTTTAAAAAAGGACGTATGACATTTTTGTAGCTTTACAGAAGGAGAAAAACTAGGTTTTCTTTAAACAACACCCAAATCAGGATCCCAAGTATCGCTAGTGTATTTAACATTAAAAATTGTGTCCATTGACAAATGCATTTTTTTTTTTTTTTTTGGCTAGTCATCGAATTCAAGTTTTGTAGAAATTATATTTTAACATCAAACGATATAAATCTTGCAGAATTTACAAAAAAAATATGTTAAATCCAGGAATATCATTAAAACACATAAAAATTATTAATTTCTAATAAATTTCTATGTAATAACTCAAATAGAAAAATTTATTTTAAGTTAAAAATCTAAAAGTTAACCCGTTTTCGGAAAAAAAAATATAAAAATTGTTGCAATAATTAATTTTACTAAATTTAAAAATTTTATTCCTGTTTATTTCGAGCAAAACTTTTTTTATATCCTGCCACACAAGGGTGAAAAACACAGTTTTGATAAAAACAACATCAAAGTTAAAATTTTCCAGTATAGTTCGAATCGAAGGGTTAGATAGCTTCGGTAAAAACAGGATTTTCGTTAACTGTTGGTTTTAGAGGGTGACAAGAAATAAAGGCCTCCGATGGAAAAGAAGTATATTATCTCTAAAAATACTGAACACAATGTATTCAAATTCAGGGCCAGCCTAACGGGTGTGCGATCGCACACATGCGATTTTGAGAGAGGGATCGGCATGAAAAAAAAAAAAAAAAATTAAAAAATAATGTGGTAAATTTTTTTTATGTTATTTTGAGTGCAAATTAGCTTAACCTACCTAAGGTCAACTCTTTCGGAAGAATTAACTTCAGGGACACGATAAACGAAAGTGTGAAAATAATAACGGGTTAATAATCAAAATGAAGTCAAAAATTGTCTTCTAGACAAAAACCCCACCCGATATCATACTGAAACTTGAATAAAGTTAGGTCTCTTTTAGCAGTGGTAGAAGGGAGAAGAAAAAGGTGGGGGAATGCATAAAAGTTGGTGGTAAATGCATCTCCCCCATCTGTATTTGTGAATAAAATAAAAATATCTCTATCTTCATACAAAAGAGTGCAATACATGTTTGGAACAGTATGATATATACACCATAAAGTTTTTTTTTTTCTTTTTTTTTTTTTTCTTTCTTTTTCTTTTGAGAACTTTTAATCACTTTTTCGCAGTTTCACTACATTTTGCATTTCCCTACATGCTTTATATATTTTTTATGAAGAAAAATCTACGACTGTGTAATATTAGTACTATCTAATATTCCATACTCATTATTATTTAATATTTCAAGAAATTTAAAAACAAAATCTAGTGAAAAAAAAATGAAAAATTGTAGAAAATTAACAAAAAAAAATCACCTTTTTAAAAAATTAAATGCATATAGTGCGTGACTCGGAAGATATGCACTGATTGGACAGTGGTAGTATGGTTCTTTTTCAATAATTTTGTCATTGATTGTAAAACAAGTATTGTATCGAGCATTCAAAAATTGAAATTAAAAAAAAAAATGTGAAATTTACATTCTTGTGCTAAAGAAGTTAATGATATTTTTTATTAGTAATTTTTAGATGGATTGAATGTTTTTTAAACGTTGGAGGATGGATTTCAGCTCTTTTAGAAGTAGGGTGGCGTATGGGTATTTTCTCAAAAAGTGAGGGGGGGGCACGTCACTCCTTTATCACTGATCTTACGAGTACATTTTTCTTAATGTCTTGTTACATCCTCAAATAATACAAATGGTACTGCATAACCAAATTTAATAGAAAACTTTAAATTTTCTGATACACCACTATACTTTTCAGAATTATTTGTTTATATAATTAAAATACAAAGAAACAGCAATTAACAACCAGTTTAAAAATTATATTTCAAAATGATCATCATTGTAGACAAGTGTAAAATTAATATAAAGCTTACCTTATATCCTAAGTAAGCAATAAGTAAGGCCTCTAATAAACTAACTACAGAGAGTGACACCTAAGAAGAAAAAGTAATGAAATCAATATATGTTTCGTTGCCAAGGTACTTAAAATTATACAAAAATCGTTGTTAGATAATAGAAAAAAATCCTGTATTTGCAAAAGCCAACTTTTAAACTTACTTTCAAATTTGCTGGAGACTGTATTATTTGTCAATCAGGAGAATAACACCCGCCAGATAGCGTAATTGATAGCCGGCGGTGTAAAAGCATGACTCGCTGATTTGGAGCAGAGACATGCAGGACATTGACGTCCAAAAGTTTACAAGGCTGCATTCATTGTTGTGATGAGATATTAACAACTTGAATCTATTTTGATAATTTATTAAATATCGATATTACATCACCAGGGCGTTCAGCAAGTCACTGTTGATATCTCTCACTTGGAATAATTCGTGGATAATGGGAGGGCTGGCGCTAGCAGTTTCGCCGTCCCGGCCTAAAAGGTAAAATGCCGCACCTTTGTAACAAAAACTATAAAAAGTAACCAAATCCCATCCTGAGCTTAGTTGTAAAATAAAACGCTAGGGGAAAAAATTGGTGTTAAAAATGTTGAAGTTTTGATTTGCAAAAAATACAAATTTCTTGATTTATGATTTTGGCACTAAATTGAAATCAAGGTTGTCAGAAAGAGAGAGAGAGGAAGAAAAAAAAGACACAAATCTAGTATATAATTATAAATAAAATTATAGTATAACAAATTGTAAAACTCCTGAAAATAAACCCTAATTATTAAAAATGCAGTTAAACTTAAAAGTGGTTATTTTTTCACTTTTAATTCTGATATTTTTTTTTGACAACAATTTATTAATCTAGCTCATGCTCAACGGCTAATGTTGTTAAGCCATTTAGCCGATCCTCAATAGTTATAGATTCACATTTTTTTTAAAATTTACATTAATTTGGAGAAACTTCTTTCTACAATTGCCACACTTATTGGGAGAGAAAGCAAGATTTTTAAAATTTTACAGAGATTTGGAGCAAAATCCGGTTTTGAAATGAATTTTAAAATCTCGATTGGGCTTTCTTTTTTATTTAGTAAGACCAAAACCCATATTATCTTGTTTGCCAGGTCCAGCGCGTTTATATCTGATGAATTTCCTTCAGTTAATACTATTTCTAGATCTGTACAGTTTATAGGGTTGTTTGGACGGGTTCGAAAGATTTGAAGCCAAAGCAGATCAAAACTTGAAGAAATTTATTCCAAATTAACTCTTCACAGTTCTCTTACAGTTCCAGAACTTCTTGTTCTAGTAGACACAATACAGCTCTTTTCACAACAATAGAGCACAAAACAGCAGTTAAAAACTTGACAACACAACTGCTAAATCACCGCAAAAGACAATGCAATACAGTTCGCTTTAGAACTACTCGGAATGTTCGCTCAGACTCAGTAATTCCAGTCAACTAACTCAGTGACTCAAAATCGACAACTACTACTAACCCTACTCACGGCCGCCCTTATATAGGAGTGGTGAATCTTCGCGAAACTTCCAGAGAGAGAAATTTGGAGAACTTTCCAGATCGTAGTTGAAAAGTCCTATACATGTACATGGGATACATGTACCTATACATGTACCGAAAATGTCGCCAAATGGTCTCCAATTTTGGCGATAATAATTAGTCGCCAAAACCATTGCCAACTTGGCTCTATCTCGCCAATTTGGCGAGATTGAAATTACCATAATGTTAAATGCCCTGCTCCATGTAAAACTCGCTTCCTAGCGTTACCTCTGTGAAACTCGTTGTCAAGCATCAAGAGGCTCACTGCAGGGAAACAAACTTAGACGAACTATTGCACTGCCTTATGCAAAATGTACATACATTTTCCTATTTACAAAATTAACACTACGAAATATTTACAAATATACAAAAATTCGTAACAATAGTAAATCGTTTTGAGGGGTATTTTAATTCATAAATATTGTATAAAAACTGGAAATAGTTGCTGTTGGTACTGATCAAATCAAACCTGGATTCAAGTGCATTGATAGCTTGGTCTAATGTGAAAAAATAAAACTCTACCATATATTTCAAAGTAGTATCTTCTATCGGATAATCTCGTGCCCTTGCCCCATAGTCAAAATTAACGTTCCTTCTTCGAACTCTATGACGTGCCTCGGTAAGCTCAAAATTAGCCTGATTGTCAATTTTTTCATCGAGTTCTCGAATATCGCAAACCATTTCATTTAATGCCTTGTCCGTTATAAGATCCTTGAAAATATCTTTATAATTTACAAAAGTTTCATCGCAGATTATAAGTGAAAGTCTTTTCTCTCCAAGAGCTTACTTATTTGATTGACACAATTTAAGATTTTGTTCTAAATTACAATGGAGCATGAACACAACTTAATAATTTAACACAACTTAATACTCCAGAAGCCCCAACTCTTATAGAGTTGTCAATCTTCGAATTACAAAAAACTGCAAATAAAGCATCGTCCATCCCGCCTAATTAATACCTCAGTGGTTTTAATGCATCTATTCGGCTTTCCTAACTAGTATTACTTATAGTCCGAGAGGCAACTGCAATTTGTGGACCCCATCGACATCCTTCTGAATTTTTTTTAGAAATCGGAGAAAAGTGAGTAGATTACGAATCCACTGATCTGCCGTGGCAAAGATGGCCGAAACTGATCAAAAATCAACTTGGAATGACTTGAACTAAAATCCGATTGCCAAATATGTCCTAACTTGCCAAAAAGAGAACAAACTTTTTCGTCTGGCAACCCACTGCATTTTGATTTTCAATGAGAAAAAGCTCAAACGATTTCTGATCTCCGGCTCGGAAAACTTGTATCTTTTCAAAGTAAGCCAAATTGGCGACATCAGTTACGTCATCAGTGACGTAATGTTTCTTGCCTATCTGGCTCATTTGTGAAAGATGCAAGTTAGCCATAGCCACGCATCCGAATCGTCTGCAACCTTTTTAATTGAAAATTAAAGAGTGAGGGTAACAAAAAAAAAAAAAAAAATGCTCTTTATTTGGCAAGTTATGGCACGTTTGGCAATTGGATTTAGTTCAACTTATTAAAAGTCGATTTTTGACCAGTTTCGGCCATATTTGCCACGGCAGACCAGTGGATTCGTAATCTACTCATTCTTCTCCAATTTCTATAAAAAATTCAGAATGATGTTCTATGGGGTCCACAAATTGCAGTCGCCTCTCAGTCTATTAGGGCTTTCAAAGTTAGTTTATTAAAATTCCACCTATTTATAAGTATTCCACCCTATTATAATTCCACCTTTTCATAAGTATTCAAATGAATCTTGGTTTAATCATTTTCTTCATAATTTTTTTAATTTTACAGCCATTTGCCTTTTCCTAAGGCTCTAGGAAGGGGCCCGGCTTGCCCTCCCCCCCCCCCACCTAGCGCCGGCAATGACAATGGGACAAGTAATTTTTTAGCGGAAACAGATAAGTCTAAACAACTAGGCGGGAGCTATTCTTTTTGACAAAAAGAAAGATCCTTTTGACTGAAGCTGCATATTTTACCAACATTTTATTTTCCCCTTCTACCATTTTAGGCATTGTGACAAATTGTGTATGTACTTTTGAAGCTCTATTCTCTTGCGAAAAAACACGATTTGCTTAAAAAGCTAGTTACAGAGAGTACTTTTTAATGCAATCTTCAAAAAATAATAGTTCAGCGTAAAGTCCCTTGAATGCCTAGCAAAATTATACCTATAATTGTGGAGATAATAAGATCCAAGACAATATTTAGAATAACACTAGAAAAATTGCGAACATTTTAGAAATCACAGAAAGTAACTATGTCTAACACCACTTTTTTAGTTTCAATAAATCGGTTATTTTAACTCTAAGTAAGGAGACTTGTTGATTATTAACAGCGGCCAAATCAAAATTTCATTATGCTCGTAAAGGTGAAAGTTATATTTACGAAAGGAATTATGTATTGTCTCAAAAACTAAATCTTTAGAGGTAAGAAATGTCCGGAGTTTTAAAGTAGGATAGACACATTTTATGTGCCCGTGTTAACCATAGACCTCATAATTCTCAAAGAACTTATAACTATAAGAAGGCAAGCTTCGCCGATACGTAAGTGCTGCCATCTCGCGGATTTTCATAGTTGAGAGCACAAAACTTTCGCAAAATTGCTCCGATTTCTAGACATGCGCAGAGCTTTGTTCTTACTTTGGCGATGGAGCTTTTTAAACAAACAAATAAGAACATCAGATTTATTTCGTCGAATTCGTGGAAGATTCAAATAGCAGAACAAAAATAGAGGATTCTACTTTGTAAAGTAACATATTACTTATTCCAGTTTGTTCTAATTGTTCGCTTTCGTGCACAATAAATTTCGGTAATGTTCTGAAGATTATAAATTTTCGTTAAATAATTTGAACAGGACATTTTTTGCAGTGTAATATAACTTGATGGTTTGTGTTCTTAATCGTTTGTTTTTATTTTTTCGTCTCATTCCGCAGACTAGTTTTTATGTTGAATAACGTTTTTTTTCTTCTTTTTTTTCTTTTCTTACTTTGACATCGCTTGAAAGAGTGTTTATCACTTGTTTGTTGTATAAATGCACTCAATTATTGTATGTTTATTATGATTTTTTGAAATTTGACGCCTATCTCAATTACCATTGCGGTTTATTTTTTTGATGAATTAATAAAGCTAAATGATTATAGTCAACTGTTAGTAAATTCTTCGAAACTAGTACATGCTAAATGATATTGGTTTTTCTAGTTGCAAGTCATTTTTAAATTGCACTCAATAACTATATATTTTTTAGTTTCCTAATGTACTGCTTCGAAGAATGCATGGAAACTTTATCGAAAACATTTTCTTCTCGAATGTGTTTCAATAATTTTGTAATTAGTAATTTTGTTAATTCTTGATGTTCATATTTCTTACGAAAACTGACTAAAAGTTCACCAATACTGGAATATGCTGTAAAAACCTAAATCTGATATTAGGATTCGTATTTCATTACAGGATGGAACTTTTGCTATAGTGGTTCAATATAATGTTAATACTGTTTAAAAGAATATTCAATTATTTTAGCTAAAAATATAAACTAACAAATTTGGTTGAATGTGTAAATTTTTCAAGTGAAAGTTTAATGAGCTAGGCAGATTTGTTCCTTTTTTGGATAAAATATTTCTGGGAAACCATAAAATTTAATCGCCAAGTAAAACCAAAAAGAGCGATAAGCTTGCCAATGTAGAAACCCTGCAATGAAGTCATGTGCTCTCAACTATTTTATATTAACTCTATTTAAGCTTGCCATCTTTAACCCGAAGGGTTATTATAATATCTTTGTAATTCTTCTGAAGGATTTCAATACGATATTCAACTTTTGTACCTATGAAACTTTGAAAAATCTGTATTTAATCAATTTCCAAAAAAAATCGGTTCTAACGATTTTGATCAAAATCGTAATGGCAATGCCATTTAAGACCTTCTAAACTTTCCATTTCCAAATTTCTCTTAGAATTTCGATAAAGTGCAGAAATCAGAAAAACAAATGTCTTTAACACAGAGTTGTCGCTTGAAAATCTCTCATCGACGACTGTCCGCACCTGTTTTACTTACCCAAAAGGATAATGTAGTATAGTACATATAAAAAAATATTAGGGTTTTTTCTTTTCATTGCCAATTGTAATATTTACCACCAAAAATATCACCAAACTGACCATTTTTGTTCATTAACAATTAAATAAATGCGAATACGGTAAATTACACTAGGGGAATATACTTAAATTATGTCCAGAAAAATTTTTACTTTTTTTTATGTAAACCTTCCCTATGTCATGTTTTACCCCTTCCCACACTCCTAAAAGCTAACTCTATTAAATTTACCGCAACTTTCTGTTTCTAAAATTTAAGAAGATGCATAATCTAATGTAGTTTGTTGTTCTGAAATTAACTGAGATTAAATAAAATCTAACTAATAATAAAGTAATTTTTGTTAAATGTAAAATGATCTAATGAAATGATTGAAATCAATGTTTTAAAACTTTAAATTATAAAAATAACCTTATTAAATTTATCTCATAAAAGATAAATTGTTTCTCTATAAAAGACGTCCCTCCCTGTTTTGCACAAACCCTCTCCCATCTCTATGAGACGTAATTTATGTACTTTCTCTAATTAACATAAGGCCCTTTTTACAACAACATAAAACATTCACCAATTATTTTAAACAAATTTTGTAAAATTATGCAAACGCAGGGCGACTTTTTCCTTATTATAATCAATATTTGGAAAACAATTACTCATAAGGATTTAAAATTGCAAGTATATTTTTTTAGATAGTCAGTAGTATTCAGATAAATATTTTGAATGTAATTGATTATTCCAAAACAATTACAATATCCCTGTGGATATTGTTTTACAGATGTTCAGTTTGAAAAGTAGAGAATCAGTTGTAACACCCTGTATCAACTGATTGAAAAATAAATCTAATCGTTTCTGAGTTTAAAAATATCAAAATATTTTCCCTATCTAAAGCTATTTTCTGAAATTTAGGGAAATGCAGCCCACCTTATTGACGTTTAGGAGTATACTAATGTAAACAATTAAACTTCTTACAATGCAGTTTTCAGACATTCATTATAGCTTTGTTTAGAGTCTGCAGACTCTATTTTGAAAGAAAAACTTGTATTGTCGGGATAGTTAGTGAGAATTTCCTTTTTTCCCCCTCTCTTAATTCTGAACGCAAAGGCGTATTAGTTTCTCTTGAAAGATATCCCGAAAGACTTTCCTACCATTCTATAATTTCAAAGGTGTTTCGAAGCATCATAGTGTTAGTGTAGTCTTTATGCAAAATAATGTTTAGATCAGCCAACCAATTTTCTAGAAGTATATTGAATAACAAAGGTGTTTCGATGAATCATGATTTAGTGTAGTCTTTATGCAAAATATTGCTTAAATCAATCAACCATTTTATAGATGGTATATTACACTGGTTTAGGTTTGGTTTGTTGGTTACGGGATAAAGCTTATCAATTTAACTCGTTCATCCTAAATAGCCTGAAATTAACGGTCAGTGTTAATAATAAAGCAATTTATCTTCACACAAAATCAAGGCTTTAGCAAAATCACGATAGAATATACCATATCTAATATAATTATTCAGGAATATGCATTTAATTATCTCCAAAAGCAGCCTCTATTTCCCGAATTAAAACTAAAACACATTATGCTCATGACAGGCATACTGATTAGTGGCTCTGACGACGACTCGCAGTGATTTATGAGTTATGAATATACAAAAATAGAAGATGGTGGTGTTTCCATGACATTTTCGTCATCAAGACTCCAGCGTGTCATACAACCACACCCTGGAACAATTACGAAGTTGACAATAATGATTTTCGACACACAACCCTCAGTGACTTGACTTAATTTTTCCTATGCAAATGAAGAAACATTTCGGGTTTTTTTTGTTTGTTTTTTTTCGATTTTCATATGCATTATTCATAAGATTTATTTTTAAATTTCTTTTTCCTCTATTACAGCTCTCCTTGATTTTTAGAAAACATTGCACCACTAAAATAGTTTCTTTAAATTAAATAAATTTATATCAAATTTTTTAAATATGTACTTCTATAAAAAGTTACTAATATGATAAAAAACTTGCAATAACAATAATTTTAACTTAGAAATTAATTAAAGTATTTGCAATTACTTTTCTTTTCCAGTTATTGGTATTATATTATAATAATTGATCAGATACATATTTTATTACTTTAGAGATTGGAATTGTTTTAATTAAAATTGGTATGAATGAAAAGAAATAAAATTTAGATCTCTTCGTAAATAAAAATATATTTCTACGATTCATTATTTTTTTTAATTAACAGTTTTTCAAAAGCCACCTTTATTTTGTCACATCAATTTTCAGGAGAGTGTATAAAATTGATTTGATAAGTATGTGTTGAAGTTTTTGCCCTTTCAATACAGTAATAAGTTCAAAAGATGTTTAATAAGAAAAATGCATCTATGAATATTGGATATTTAAAAATTAAATTTAAAGTATTAAGTTCAAAAGATGTTTAATTATAAAAATAAATCTAAGAATTGGGGATTTTAAAAATTAAATGTTAGAATTGTGGATAATTTAAGAATTGTAGATACGAGTATAACTATTTCTTAACAGTCATTTTTGTGTAATTATTCTTTTGAAATAAGATTTAAAAAAAATCTCAGATTAGAGAGACATTTAAAATTTTTATTTTAAGGTAGAGATACGTAAAACATACGATGATTTTGTCTTTTTTATTCAAAAGGAAGGATAACTAGTAGCCTAGTTCACTTAAATATAGAAATGTGAAATTCTAGTAAAATATATTAATTTACTTGTTAATGGAGTAACTGCAATGTAAAAAAAAACTTTCTCTTGTAATTTTATGACGATTTCCCTTCCTGTACTTTCTGTGATTCAATACGTAATTTTTCTAGAAAAATGGTAGGAAGAATATTATTTTACAAGACATGTCTATCTTTTTCTTTGATTTCGATAAAAATGATGGAATTTTTAGGGAAATAGGTTTTAAATGTTTTAATTTTACGATGATATTATTTTACCTATATTTAAATTAGTCCAAAACTGTTATTCTTGTTATTCAATATTAATAGGAAAAGTACACAAATAAAATAAATGTTTTCGTTATTTTATACATCTGCCAAAATGAAGACGGCATGAATAATCACTATAATCAAATTAATTTCTTCATTGCTGAACAAACAAATAAATAAATAAATAAATAAATAAATAAATAAATAAATAAATAAATAAATAAATAAATAAATAAATAAATAAATAAATAAATAAATAAATAAATAAATAAATAAATAAATAAATAAATAAATAAATAAATAAATAAATAAATAAATAAATAAATAAATAAATAAATAAGCTATCAGTCTGTAAAGTAAGAGGGACAAAATATTTTTCCCGAAACCTTATATAACGTTCTCCAGGAAATGCCCTTGTAATCACCCAAAAATTATTTGGCATTAAATTAATTTGTATACCCTTTAACACTAAAGTCATACGCTATATAATTTTGCATGTGAGAAATTACTTGGACACTGTTCTAATTACCAAACATAATATTTTAACATTCCCTTTTTTCAAAGTGTAATTTTTCTCCCTTTTTATGGCATGAATGCAATAATTATTATTCGTTAGATATTACAAATCTTTTTAGTTCACACATTTCTAGAAGTCAATAGTACCGAAGCTTAAGATGGCTTATAGCTATAACAAAGAACTTATAACTATAAGAAGACAAGCTTCGCCGATACGTAAGTGCTGCCATTCAAGTTGAGAACACAAGACTTTCGCCAAATTGCTCCGATATCCAGACATGGGAAGAGCTTTATTCTTACCTTGGCGATGGTGCTTTTTAAACAAACAAATAAGAACATCAGATTTATTTTGTTGAATTCGTGGGAGATTTAAAAAGCAGAACAAAAATGGAGGATTCTACTTTGCAAAGTAACATATTATTTATACCAATGATTGTTCAAATTGCTTGTTTTTGTGCACAATTAGTTTCGGTAATGTTCTGAAGATTATAAAATTTTCGTTAGAGAATTTTAACAGAAGGACATTTTTTGCAGTGTAATAAAACTTGATGGTTTGTGTTCTTAATCGTTTGTTTTTATTTTTTCGTCTCATTCCGCAAGCTAGTTTTTATGTTAAATATAGGTTGTTGTCCCCCCCCCCCCATGAATTTTTTTTTTCTTTTTTTTTCCCCCCTTTTTTTTCTTTCTTGCTTTGACATTGCTTGAAAGAATTTTTATCACTTGTTAGTTGTATAAATGCATTAAACTATTATGTGTTTATTATGATTTTTTGAAATTTAACGCCAATCTCAATTACCATTTTTGTTTTTTATTTGATGAATTAATAAAGCTAAATGATTATTGTCAACTGTTAGTAAATTCTTCTAAACTAGTACATTCTAAATGATATTGGTTTTGTAGTTGCAAGTCATTTTTAAATTGCACTCAATAACTAGGTAATTTTTAGTTTCCTAATGTACTGCTTCGAAGAATGCATGGAAACTTTATCGAAAACATTTTCTTCTAGAATGTGTTTCAATAAGTTTGTAATCAGTAATTTTGTTAATTCTTGATGTTCATATTTCTTACGAAAACTTACTAAGAGTTCACTAATACTGGAATATGCTGTAAAAAATACAAATCTAATATGAGGATTCGTATTACATTACAGGATGGAACTTTTGCTATAGTTTCAATATAATATTGTTTAAAAAAGTATTCAATTATTTTTAGCTAAAAATATAAATTTGGTTGAATGTGTAAATTTGTCAAGTGAAAGTTTTAATGAGCTAGGCAGATTTGTTCCTTGTTTGGATAAAAGATTTCTGGGAAACCATAAAATTTAATCGCCAATTGAAACCAAAAAGGCCGATAAGTTTGCCAATATAGAAATCCTGTTATGACGTCATGTGCTCTCAACTATTTTACATTATCTCTATGGAAGCTTGCCATCTTTAACGCGAAGAGTTATTATGATATCTTTAACTTCGCAATGCAACTAACATTTTTCCAAGACGCTATTCCTACCGTTGAAATGGTGTACAGCGTTTTTTGGTAATGGGTTATTGGAAGAATTAATCTATATATCAGATGTTATACAAATATATATACACGTTTTTAAATTAAAATAACTGGTGTTTTTTACTTCTTTATTTTAGTTTGTAAACTTTTGATTATATATTGTAATTAAATACCTTTTATTTTGCATTACAAAATATGTAAGTATACTTTTTTTGAAATTTTTTAAATTTTAGCCTACATCATGACTCAAATATTGAAGTATTTGGTTGATCTAAGTAGCAGCTTAAGTTTACGATTCATCGAGAAACTTAGAATCCACAATAAAAAGCAAATAAACTGACCAAAGCAAGCAAATTTTCCATCTTACCTGAACACCCCACAAAGCTAACGGACGGTCAACCCACAAAATAGCTTTCCTATAAAATAAAAGGAATTAAATTAGAAAAATGGTTTGAAGACAAATTTTTCAATAGCTTTCTTATTTATCTTTTCACTGTGTAATTTGTAACAAGTATAAAACCTCTTAAATAAGAAAACCCCATCATTTTTATAGTAAAAGGATGTAAAAGTCTTCAACTTCTATGTCTGAGAAAGGAAGAATATGTGACTTATGTGAAATTGGTTATGAAATAGTGATATTTATATGCATAGTAAAACTCTCCCTATGAACTTACACAGATTTAAGAGAAGGTGGTTGGCATGATAATCATCATCCTTCTATTTCGTTCAGGATTCTGAGATACTAAAATTGGAGCTAAATATTCTTCATTTCACTTTACCATCAGGTTAAATTAACTTTTTGAAGCGGAAAAGAAGTAAATAAATTTCTAAAAACTTGAAAATGTATGATTTTCAAAAATTGGAATATAAATTCAGTGAGTTTTATGGGGAAATTAACAGTTTTAATCGAAACCTCTTCCTATAAATACGTTATCACTTACTTGTATATTTTAATAGAATTTTATACTTGTCCTACCATAGTGTTTCTTTCTCTCTCTCTCTCCCCCCCCCCTCCCCCTTCAAATGCATTTGTTTCGTTTAATTTTTCCTCGAATTTTGTAATTCTTTAAATTACATTCCAATTCTTTAAATTTTTTGGAGTACTATCGAACCCTATTGGAACCGTACCGGCATTTTTCCATCATAGACAGTTCATCAGATAAATATTTACGTTTTCTTCATTCTTATATTTTTTTCCCACCACCACTGTTTAGAAGAAGAGATAACTTTATATATTTCATCACAATTTTAGTAACCAAAACTCTAAGAAACTAAAATATTTGTATAATGTCCCCTAATTTATAATAAAATGTCATACAATAAATATTTTCTTAACTTAAATATTTTATTAATATTTTTGTGGTAAGTGTATTTATACGTAGTAATTATTTTAACACATTCTAAAAATAAATACAGGTCAATTTCAACGGTTTTCTTTTCAGGTTAATTTTAACGGTGTTGAAATTAAAACAAATAAATAAATAAATAAATAAATCTGGCGTTTCTTTTTTAAAAAAATTTGAAAAATATCTTTTTAATTCTTTTTTTATTGAAATTCGCCGCGTGTGCACAGAATAAGAAAAAAGTAATAAAGTTATATTGTCATTGCCATTATATTTCTAATCTTCTGAGTTAGGAATTCGATCGGTAAATACAATATTGCGTGATATTACAGTATCTGGTCGATGTGAAACTACATTTCTGGATGAAAACCAGGGACTCCAGTGACTTCCAGAATTTTGGAAGGGGAGGAAGGGGGAGTAGAAAGAGATTTTATGATAACTGTGCCTAAGGGTAGGTCGAAAAAATCGAAATATGTATAATCGTAATGTAATAGCATGGGAAAGTTGCCTTAGATAATACAAAATACATAACCAAAATATTACACAAATCGGTTAATACTTTTTATCACCGAAGGGAAGCCAAAGTTCCGAAAAACTGCCAAAACATGACGGTTAAAATGTTTTTTTTTTTTGTTTTTTTTAATTATTCAAACATTACAATACCTATTCCAATTAGAACGCAACAGTTACATAAATATGTTAGGAATGTCCTTGTAAAATTTCATTACATTTAAAAATATTCTTTTCTGCCGCAAAAAGACCAACGTTTAAAAAAAAAAAAAAAAAAAAAAAAAAAAAAAAAAAAAATGGATTTATTCTCGCTTTTTCGTTTTTTTTTTTTTTAACTGTCATAAATATTATAACATGTCTAAATTTGTGATAGCTATTTTTAACTTATTGGAAAGAGAGTATTCCATCTTTGGAATTTCTACAATTGTAATTCCTTTCATTAATAAAAAATATTTCAAATCTGTCTTGGTATTGTGAATGGAATAATTGTTTGTTGGGGGGCTTGTTTGAGTTGTTAGGTGGGCAAACCTCTCTCGAACTGAGGAATTTTTGGTATTTTATTGTTTGTTCTGATTCACAATACAGTTGTAGGATAAAGAAAGTTAAAATTTGACCGTGTATCAAAATTTAAAAATCGATAATGTAAAAGGATTCAAACTATAGAGAATTTGTTTCAGTTTTTCTTTTATTATTATTTTTTTTTGTAGTGTCTCATAAAATTCTCTCTCTCTCTCTCTTTTTTTTTTTTTTCCTTTCTTTTTTTTTGTAAATTACTGAAGCAATAATTAAAATAATAAGTAATTTCTTAATAAATTGTTTCCTTAATTGAAATCTGTAAATGAAAAAAATAGTTTTATTATTAAAGGAATTTTACTTCTAAAAAAAGTTTTTAGAAAATAAATTACAATCCTAATTTCTTGTGCCTATTTTTGTAGTAATTTATTGTATCGCCTATCTTGTAATTTATTACTGTATTACTAACGTCTTGTCAAAAATTTATTTTATTCAGATCCTCATTAAAAATAAAAAAAGGAATCTTGAATATTCATTCTTGAATATTCTTGAAAGGAGGGGAGGGGTCAGAAGACAATTTTTTTTCTCAGAATCCATTTTGAGGTTATTAACGCATCACAATATTTGTAATGTTATCTGTTAAATAGTTTAATTTGTTGGGCAATGCACTCATCCGAAGTACTTTTAAATATTTTACGAAAAAATAAGATCACTGAAAAAACCCTCCTGCTTTGTACTTAAAGCGCTGTTTTCTCAAAATGCTGTTTTTTCATACAAATGTACCTTTTTCTCAGGATCTACTCAATATTTTACTTTTAAACTTTTTTCCCTGATACATATTGTATTTTTATACAAACAGACATATGATTGTACAGAAATGTTGGTAAGATTTTTTTATTTAAACAAATTCCTAGCCATTTTTTTTTTTTTTTTTTTTTTAAAGAAATATTATAAAAACATTTCAAAACATCCTAAATCTTAAACGAACGAAAATTTATTTTTACAAAAGCATATGTCTGTCTCAGTAAAAGTGTTTTAATATTGGCTGTCCAAAATTTTAAGCCAATGCTATGAGTAGTTTTTGAGAAAAAGGTACATGAGCAAGACTTTTTTAACATGGACTAGATAGAGTCTTCCGATCTCCCTTAAAAAAAAATTGTGTCGCAAACTTTATTTGTTTACATTTTGTTGATGGTCACAGTGAGGGAAAAGGTGAATTGTTATAAAATATGATGTTCTGAACTATGTTATACATGGCGTATGAAATGTTTTCTTTCAAATGAGCCAGATTCATATTAGTGAAACTTTTCAACTGTATCAGTATTTTTACTAACGCTTTCGCCGGTGTAATTTGTCTAAATATATAATTGGTGTGTCCTCCTTCTCTCAGTAAATGATTGGATCGGGCCTATTTAGAACGCTATCTTCTTGCATAGATCACACTTTATTTAACCACCCGTGGATATAATGCACAAAATCGATATTGATTTTTACCCCAATGCTGTACTTTGTATAGTATGCAAAAAAAAAAAAAAAAATCAAATCTGAACGATTATAGCTATATCTTTGCTTATAAAAGTCGCAGAATATTGCGCTCTTCATCAAAGTGTTTTGTTAGGATTTTCTATATACGTGGAATTTTTTTTTTTTTTAATCCGACTACAACCCTTCTAATTTAAGGACATCAACATCTGATCTGGATGCCCTTCTGAACACAGGACAATCATCAATCATTGCAGCTGATTTAAACTTCAAATCAACATATTGGGGATGTAATGCCACTCATTTAAATGGAAACATTCTCAAGAAGTACATTCTTAGAAACAAAGAAACACTGGTTGCCCCAGACACTTGTGCAATCTACCATGCACGCAGAAGACTCCGGCAGGACATCCTGGATACTTCTTTATAGAAAGGTACCCCCTGCACTCCTAGCCTGCAAGTTAAAAACGGCCTTAGCTCTGTTCACAACCACTCCACTTTCAACGGACTCACTCTTGCCTCCTAAATTACCATAAACTGGGGAAATTTTCCCATTTTCTCTGCACATAGCATTAAAACAAACCCTGAAATGAAAACGAAAATTCAGATTGACTAAGAATTCAAAAACATAACTCTTAAAATAAAAAGAGACATTGATCTGTGCTCAAGACCATTGCATCCCACCTATAACTACAGGTTGACTAAAGCACGTAATTAGGAAACTCATTAAAAATATAAACGCCAAAAATCCTGACAAAGGACGCTCTACCCTAATAGTTCGAGAAGCGACTGCAATTTTGGACCCCATCGAACATCATTTTGAATTTTTTATAGAAATTGGAGAAAAGTGAGTAGATTAGGAATCCTCTGGTCTGCCGTGGCAAAAATGGCCGAAACTGATCAAAAATCGACTTAGAATGAGTTGAACTTAGATCCGAATGACAAATCTGTCATAACTTGTCAAAAAAAGAACAAAATTTTTCATATGGTAACCCAGTGCAGTTTGATTTTCAATGAGAAAAAGCACAAACAATTTCTGATCTCTGGCTCGGAAAACTTGGTATCTTTTAAAAGTAAGCCAAATTGGCGACATTAGTTAAGTCCTCTGTGACGTAATAATTATTGCCAATTTGGCTCCCGTTTAATAGATGCAACTAGACCGTCGCCAGATATCTGAATCGTCTGCAACCTTCTTAATTGAAAATCAGAGAGTGAGGGTTACCACAAAAAAAAAAAAAAAAAAAAAAAAGCTCATTATTTGGCAAGTTATGGCGCATTTGGCTATTGGATTTGGTCCAACTTATTAAAAGTCGATTTTTGAGCAGTTTCGGCCATTTTTGCCACGGCAAACTAGTGGATTCGTAATCTACTAACTTTTCTCTAATTTCAATAAAAAATTCAGAATGATGTTCGATGGGGTCAAAAATTTGCAGTCGCCTCTCAGTCTATAATGATAAACTCAGATGGAACTAAGCATGCAGAGAAGTGAAAAGGATTATTGCAAACCATAAACAAGAAAACTTGGAAGCGACAGTCTTCAACCTCACGACCAATAATAATTCTGTTTGGCGAATGTTA
Organism: Linyphia triangularis; assembly: GCA_963978545.1. Taxonomy (NCBI): domain Eukaryota; kingdom Metazoa; phylum Arthropoda; class Arachnida; order Araneae; family Linyphiidae; genus Linyphia; species Linyphia triangularis. The sequence continues at coordinate 38,997,753 of OZ021730.1, forward strand.
AAAGCACTCAGAAACAAGCGCGAAACCATTGGCCTCCTACAAAGTCGTGGGAGTGGCTTAGACAAAAAATGAGATAACTGAGGTTCTGGCTAATAGCTTGAAGCTGCAGTTCTCTCCAAACAAAGATCCCATGGATGTGGGCATTCCTGTTATAGATAAAAGCAAAGAATTTTTCAATAATAGTACTTCCACAAGGGTGAAGCCAACCTCTTCTGAGGAAGTTAAAAGCCTTATCAAAACTCTCAATGCAAAGAAAGTATCTAGATATGGTAGAGTTTCTTACAAAGTAACCAAGTGCCTCGCTTACAAATCTATCACCCCTATCACCAAGATACTTAATGCATGTTTTCGACACAAATATTTCCCAAGTGATTGAGAAAAGGAAATCATCACTGTCTTTAAAAAAAAAAAAAAAAAAAAAAAAAAAAAACCCTGGTACACCTCCTCTACACGCCTCCAACTACAGGCTTATTAGTCTGCTGCCTTGCATTTCCAAACCATCTAAAGCCTTCAAAATACTACTTGGCACATTCATTAACGACACAAACTTCACTAGCCCAAATCAATACGGTTTCATCACTGGTCATTCAACAACGCATTAAGTCCAACGTCTTGTTAAACTTATCACAAACTGTTTCAATGGCAAAGTCATGGTAGACCGGTGTTTTCTTGGTATTGAAAAAGCTTTTGATTAGTATATGTTATCACTGGCTCATCAAAAAACTTTTAGACGTTAACCTCCCAATGGACCTTATCCATATCCTAAAGTCTTTCCTCAAAGATAGAACTTTTCGTGTTCGCATCAACCAAACGTTGTCTTCAGAAAAACCTATACAAGCAGGTGTTCACCAGGGAAGCATCCTTACCCCCTTGTTGTTTGACGCCTACATTAACGACTTTCCCAAACCGTCTGACTGCACAGTGGCACAATTTGCTGATGACATTGCTTTACTATGCATGTCAAAACAAGGCGACAGAGTCATCGATAAACTTCAAGAGGCACTTAGTCTAAGACTGGTGTGAAAAATGGGGCATTAAATCAATGTTCAACCATTTCAAGCAGTACTCTTTAGAAGGCATAATACAAAAAAATACAATACATCCATAATTGAAATCTTTGGCAACCATTGAATGAGTCAAACACACCAAATACCTCGACGTTCATCTGAACCAAAAATTAACGTTCAAAATCCCCATCATAGGCCATACAAATTTGTGACCTGTGTATTTTTGAATTTAAAATGCAATTGTTTTTTAAAATTTAAATTTATTGGCACAGCTATGACAAATGTGCCCTCTTCTTTTATGTGTTCCCGTTTACTCTACCTTATTCCGAGTATCTGCTTCTCTTATACTTTCTTATTCCCCACTGGGAACTATCTGAGACGAAGTAGTAATGGCCAACCCTTCAAGCAGCGCACTGCATAACTTATTTATGATATAAGATCACTTTTTAATGAACTCAAACGTTCAATCCATTCCAAACTACTGGGCCATTTTTCAAACTAGTACATTAGATTGGTTCTTTGTGTTCAAATTTATTTTGTTCAAGGGCAAATAAAGGGCAAAACTGCTCCTAATAAATTTGTTTTCCCAAATAATAATATCCATATCATCAAATTCCACCCCTTAAGGACAGAACATTCAGAGTTTGTCGAGCTTTATCAGATCCATGTATGGTGGCCGGCGTCCCACAGGGTAGTGTTTTAGGCCTTATCCACTACATATTTTACAACACCCATATTCCTGCTTTCAGATTTAATCATAACTCATTGACTACATATTAAGCTGATGACACAGGAATCGAAGGCTGGTGAGCCAAGTGGAAGGTGGTAATCAACTCTTACAAATCGCAAATATTTGAAATTGAAGCCGGGCGTACAGAAATTACATGAATACAGAAGTCTTTGGGGAGAAAATTCATAAAATAAAATCTGCCAAATACCTTGAACTTACAATCTCAGATAACCTATCATGGAAGAAACATATTCAAATTGCAACAGGAAAAGCAGCGGATGCGGTTACTAAACTCAGAATAATTCTTGGACGAAGATCAAAACTATGGCAGCACCTTAAGAAAAGACGGTACTAAACAACTTAAGGATCTGTCTTCTCATATTCATCAGCAGCCTAAGTAACAGTCAACCAAACAGAGATCAAATATTTACAAACTGCTTAGAATAAGATTTATAAAGAAATAGTTGGCGCCACCCGCTACAATAAAAACGCTTTGACCCATAAAGATCTAAAAATTGCACTATTGAACAATACCCTGCAAAGAAAAGAAAGAAGAAAAAAAAGCAAAAAAAAAAAGCAGAAACTTCTATAAGAAGGCTCAAGTCGAGTCCATATCTCTATTTCTAACTTCCACATTTAATCAAATATTAACCTAGAATCAAGATTTCCAATCTGACACATTTGTTGTCCTGTTTTGTCCCCGTTTTGTCCTGTATTATGTACTTTCTCTGTTTTACGTTGACGCCGATTTTACCATTTAGATAATGCTACTCGGTAGTAAATTATATTTTGAGGTAAACAGTTACTTCGCTACGAACATTTTCCAAAACCTATAATATACAAGTTCAAGTTCTTTGAAAGTAACAAATTTATGATTTTTAAAATTTTCTGTTGAGTTAAAATGTGCACAGTTTCCTTAGGCTAAGTAAATCCCTTGCTGGCATTCTAGTTTTCACCTCATTTTTTATTGTGCATATCTTTTCCTAGTCATTGTTCGGCTGCTAAATATATGAACCTAGTAACTGCAGACCTTCGCATTATCACAGGGACGCGTATAAATATTCTTTCGTCGACTTCCTTCTAAAATGTTATTAATGCATCTATATTTTAGTAATGAAATTCAATTGACGATAGTCGTTGTATAAAATGGAGGAAACGGCAATCAAATTACCAAACATTCCAATTATAATTATTGAGCATTAGCTTCATTCCATAGATGATAAAATGTCATAATTGCCCAACCCAATTTGGAAAGGATGAAGAGATTAATTGTGAACAGGAAAGGTAATTTTCGAAACAAATGACACTTCTAATAATAAACGATATTTAATTTGGGTAGACATATTTAGTGTAGTATGCTGTATATATATAAATATATTTTTAACTTAATGATATTTTGACCCCGTTTGTAGAAATTTATCCAACCATATAATGGTTTTCTAAAAATACGCTACTTTCTGAAAGAATTTTTTTTTTATTGAAAATATCACCAGTAAAATAAAAACTGAATCGAAAAGGCTATGAAAACTTAGTTTGGTTACCACATAATTTTTCAGTTTAGTTTTGTATAAGTTTAAGAAGTAAAGTTGCTATGACAATAATTTCACTGATAGACGGAACAAATGTTAACTGTATTTCAGTTAGATATGTTTAAATTAATATTTTGTTTTACGCTTGCTAAATCAAAAGCAGTTTAAGAAAATTAATTTCTATATCTGGGATAACATTTGATACTTATTTTCTAATCTTTAATGAAGGGAAGGGGGGGGGGGGGGAACGGTCGCGCGAGGTTACGAAGAATAAAACTAAACTAGAATATGTTAAAACTTTAATAAATAAATGCTACGTAAGGTATTGAAGATATATTTTATTGCCTGTTTCTTACGCACTAACTTCAGCTCTGCATATTTCGCTCAAACTGTCTTGTTCTATCAATATCTGTCACTATTTTAACATGAGCCCGTGCATCTAATTATAAGTGATACCAACAAATATATATAAAAAAAAAAGTAAAACAATAATTTCACATTACAAAAGTCAAATTATATTTTACAACATATTAATCCAATACAATGAAAGCCTTAAAATAAATACGATAAATCAAAAATTCATCGACCCATACGTATACTAAAAATGGTTGTCGGAAATAGATTTTGTAAATTTTAATATTTTGTCGAATCGGGTGTTGACCTTTCGGTACTTTGCACTGACATATGATTGGTTACAAAATGTATAGAGAAATTTCTTACAGGGTATAGTATAAAACAGTAAATAAACAAGCAATAGAATTACTTTACTTTACTTAATACGTAAATACACACTTGAACTTTTTTTTTTTAATAGCCATTGAGAAAAACTTTTTTTTTTTTTTTTTTTTTGTATCTTTAAGTACGTAATTAGTAATGATGTTTACATTAAAAAAAGTTCAATTTCACTCAACAATTCATTAGATCGTTAATTAGCAAAATTTTGAACAATGATTTTATTAGGACAATATTATGATTGAAAATTGTTCGTCATATCATTTTTAATATCTCGACATTCCTTTCAAGTTTCTGGAATATATAGCTATTTTAATAGAATTTTTTAAACTCTAAAATTAAAAAAAATCAAAGAATTTCTAAAAAATTATGTTTTTAAACAACTGCCAAATTAATTTTCAATCCCAATCAATTGCAATTGAGGGTCGAAAAATCTAATAAATAATGCAGATTTTAACTCTAATATAGTTTTTCAAAAAAATGTAATCAAACATTATAGTACGGGTAAAATAGTACCAAAAATCATAAGAAAAACAAAAGTAGGTCCGTTGATGAAACTCTTCAAAAATGTTTCATTTGCCATGAAAGATTAAAAGAGTCCATAAAATATCGTGCATAGAAGGGTGCTTTTTAGGAGGTGGAAGGGTCAGGGGGTCTTCAAACTGCAAAGTTAAATTTGGAACACAATATTTGCATCTGACACACGTGTTTTTTTTTTTTTTTTTTTTTTTTTTTACGCTGAATCGAATGAAGAAAAAAATATGGAGTATTTTTTATCACTGAATCGAATAAAAAAAACTAAACAAGACCATATATAACTAGTCCATTTGTCGATTTTATAGACGAAAATACATGTAATATAAAAGTACATATAATGAACCAAACTGAGTGGAAAAAGTTAATAAAAACCCAAAATTTAATAGATTGAATACCACTTAGTAATAAAATAAGTAAATAGTAGTCAATAATTGATATAGTAATTAAACAAAGGTATAAGGTATAAAGATTTTGTTTACAGTGGCGGGCCCAAGTTCTCACAATCACTTGCAAGTGCTCACAGTCACTTGGCCACTACAAGGCCGGTAGTGATGGCTACTTGTGAAGGGGCAACGAGTGGGAGGTTAGGAGATCCACTTCTTACCCCGGATTCGGACCGGGACCCACCAGCGTGGTAGTCTGATGCGCTGATCACTATACTGAATGGTCTACGTAAGGTATAAAGAATAAGTAATGAAATAAGGTACACTTTTACTTGTAGTTTCGTGTAAGATCGTATGATAAAAAGGATTGTAACTTTTTATAGGATAGTTATAACGTCTTGCTTTTTTTTTTTTTTTTTTTTTTCCCCATTCGATTCAGCGTAAAAAAATACTCTACACACATGTGCCACATGCCTGAGTTATACCAAAATTTATTTACAGTTTTTTTCCCTCTCCCCCCTCTTCAATGCTGGATATTGTTATGGACTCTTTTGCTTCTTTATTCTCCTGGCAAATAAAACGTTTTTGCCAAGTTTCATGAAAGGATCCAATTTTTTTATTTCTTCATGTCGTATTTTATTTTTCCTCGGTTTTTATATGTGTTTTCGTTTATAAAAATAATAGTAACTTTTCTTTAGATCAGTTATATGATCTTGCTTTTTTTTTACATTCAATTCAGTTTAAAAAAAAAAAATCTAAAAAGATGTACCTAGATTGCACCAAAAGTAATTGTTCAGTTAGAAAACCCCCTTAACCCTCCACCAATCCAAAAAACACCCTCCTTTGCTAATTATTTTATAGACTCTACAATATTAATTTTTATGTCATATGATTTATTATGTCATATTAATTTTTATGTCATGTTTTATGATCAGAACCTATCAGCATATTACAAGGTTTTTGTTAAAATAACTAATATAGATTAAAAAAAAAGTGGTGATGAAATTCTTTTTATTTTGCATTGGCACCAATTAATATCGTTACATCAATGACCGAAAACACAAATTATTTATAAATAGCTAAATCAAAACATCCATATTTACAAATATATCATGGTGTTAATTGAGTCGCTAAAAGCATCTAGTATCGTGTGCTTTTATAGCCTAGTTATTGATTTATAGCAAAAATAACTTTGATTATGCATGTCTAGCTTAATCAAATGAGATCAAAATCACTGGCATGGCGTGATAACTATAATAAAAAGGAACTGCATATTCCTAAACGACGCATAGATTACGAAATATAGATTCGTTTTTCGATACCGATGGAGGGTACGCAATAAAATCGATGTTTTCGTTGCACGTCAGAATTTCTGTTTGTTTCGCAGGTTACCTCACCTGTACTTACACACTAAGTTTGATATGGCATACTACATCAAAGCAAGTCACGCACTTACTTGCAATGGTTTGAGGTCAAGTTACAAGGACACAGATTTGGTATGATCAAAAAAACCTAATTAAAATACATTGCTTGATATATAAAGAAATTAGAAAAATGTAGAATTAAATTTTTATATATTTTACAATCGTACTAGGGCTTCGGCATTTCATTTCTAAAATTTTAAATACCTTTCTCGAAAAAAAAAAGAAAGAAAAGAAAGCAATTATTTTGAAGTGTAATTTTTTTAAGTAATCTTACGTTTTTAATATTTTTCTGAAAAGAGCAAGAGCTCGTATCTTACTTTTAGACTTTACACTACGTTTACAGAGTAAAAAACTCAAACAAAGTTTTAAAAGTTCCCAGATTAAACTAATACACATGCATGAGCAATGTATCACCTTCCATTATCAAATTTAAACTATTCCAGATACCACCAATTTGCAAGCGGAAACTTTTATTACCACAAATGTGCAAATGGTTTGAAGGTCGAAATATAGTACCAATAAGTAAATTTCAACAGACATTTATAAGGATAATACAGCCATTTCATTAGTTCTCATAATTTCATATAAAGAGTGCTCTTCCTTAGTGATTCAATGGGAAGTTCATCTCTTGGTTACAAATAGAGATATCGGAATAAAACTTGAATATATGATAACAAGTTTTTGCCGAAGGTTAGGATTAAAATTTCAAACTTATAAAAAAACAATTAAAAGACATTCATTATCAGATTAACAGGGGAAACTTTCAATAATTAAACGTACACGATTCTTATACTTGATATACTGTATTATAAACTCGTGTGCAACAAACTCTTAGTGCAAATGACTATCACTTTCCAACTTTTTTCTAGTTATGGAAGAATTTCATATATTGGATTTGTTAATACCTCTCAAGAAATAAAAGTCGTAAAAGGGAATCGAAAGTATCAAGTATCTCTTACGTTATTAACAAGATACAAATAAACTGCTTTTAGTTTACCAACCCTAAACACATTGCAATCGTTTTCATATTACATTAGGTATAGAGGTCGAGGAAATAAATGAATTAGAATAAAGTTTAAAATGTTGCCACAAATACTACTTAGTAGATTGAAAATCATTCTGATCAACGAAGCGTCTGAGGGCTGTATACCAATGGATATCCATAATAGATATATTCAAAAATTTTAAACAAAAACTAAAATTGAACATGCGCTATATTTTATCTCTAAACTACCACTAAAACTATTTAGAAATAATTTTATTAAAATGAAATATCTACAGTACCTAAATTAAAATTCATTTGGATGAATCAGAATGGCATCCAGTACAATAAAATATAAAACTGTACTTATCTAATATCACTGGAAAAGATCCTTCGGGCTAGCACTATCAAAAATACCGTATCAAAGCTAAAGTTATTAAATTTCTATGCTTATCTGTTCTGATTGTTTATTTACTCTTCTATACTGTGTGCATTGCGATATGTACAGTACCCAAAAAAAAAAAAAAAAACAGAACGATGGCTATATCTTTTGTTCTAATTGTTGAAATAATAAACAAAAGGTACCGTTGTAAATCCTGAAAGGTTTTTAATAATTGTATGTAGTTTTTTTTTTATCATGAAGGGTCATCTACATATTAAAACAGAACCAAACTTTAAAAAGTTCAATAGCAACCTCATAATATTATTCCATATTTGGATTCAGAATCAAAAAAGAATGCGAAATACAAAAATTCGTAATTTTCTAATAAATGGTTTGTAATTTAAATGATAAAAAGAAAATGATAAATTAATGTTAAATAAAAAAGTTGGTTTTTTGGCCATAAATACTTAAATAATTAATATATTTCAGTATTTTTTTTTTTTCAAAAGGTAGTTTGTAAATGGCCAAACATAAATAGCAATCCGCTTTTGAATCAATTTCTTTTTTAATAATTAATTATTAATTAAAAAAGCAATTAAAAAAAATTTGAATAGAAACATATATTTTTTTTGCTTTCATTAGATTTACCATGGTCTAAACCCCCCCATAATTTTTTTCTTTCCATTTTGACTATTAGTTCTCGATTTTTTAGAGAAAATGTAAAAAACGCTCACTTTAAGGGACCGTATAGTAGACGACTTTTGAAAACTATCAAAGATTAATTCAAGGTAAACTAGAGGTGTGGAAAATCGCATAACGTTCAATTATCGTATAACCAATAGTTTAAAAACTAAGAAACACGCTTTAATAGGAAAGTGAACTAAAAAGTAGAAGATAATTTTAAATAAGTTTGAAATAAGAATAGAGTGATTAACAAGAAATATTTATTTTATCGTAAAAAAGCATGGGGTGCTTGATGTCAATTTTTGTAAATATTTAATGATAGATATTGGTAAAAGTAGAGCCATTATGAAAATATCTTAAAAAGCACCCCACGCTTTTTTACGATAAAATAAATATTTCTTGTTAATCACTCTATTCTTATTTCAAACTTATTTAAAATTATCTTCTACTTTTTAGTTCACTTTTCTATTAAAGCGTGTTTCTTAGTTTTTTAATCTATTGATTATTTTCTACTTTTTAGTTTGATTTTCTATTAAAGCGTGTTTTTTAGTTTTTTAAATTATTAATTATTTTTTCTGTAAACTATCAATTTTTTATTTTTTTTTATTTGCTTTCTTAAATTCCATTTATTTAAAACAAAATTTTTTAAGCAATTTCAATAAGTTATCCTTTAAAAATTTTACTGAATCATGTGACTTTTTCATTTTATATATAATTTCAACGATCTAGTTACATTTGTGTTTATAGTGAAATATTTCTGTAAAATATTCATGCTTTGCTAAATACTGTTTACTAATGCCTGCATTTAATATTTATTAATTTTCTAATTATCAGTAGTATTCGTTATATTTCTGCAATTACAGTTTTCGATATTTTATTTATTTCTTGTGAAGAATGCACATCTTTAATGTTGTAAATAAATTATGTTATTTTTGCGTTTACTTGCTATTTTTGTATTAATCTTAAACATGACACTATAAATCCAAGTACTTTCTTTGCAATTTTAGACTAATACTTGTATTTTTTAATCTTCGTGAAACGCGCCACATTAACCGTTCGATTTCTCCCGTTGTGAAGAACCTTAAAAATACCTTTCGTTTTATGGAAATTCTCCCTGAAAATCGGTCAAAAAATGGTCGAAATATTTTCGCTCATAAGTGACGTGTTTTTCAATATAATACATTGAAATTTGGTATATGGGTAAATGATGTATTCTGAATCGAATGAAATGATAAAAAATAAGGGTTCGTATTGAAATTTTCGAAGATAGCGTTACTTTTACTTAGTAAACGGTCCCTCAAGAAAAAAAATTGATTCAGATATATAGAAAATCGTAAGCAAAACATTTTGGTGCAAACTGTAAGATTCTACGACAATTAGAACCGAAGATATAGCCATCGTTCTGTTTTTTTTTTTTTTTTTTTTTTGGGGGGGGGGGGGTACTGTAAATATCAGTTTTGCAACCAGTTGTATACCTGGGTAGAGTACCGAAAGGTCAACACCCAATTCAATAAAATATAAAAGTTAAAGTTATTTAGTAGGTTTTAAGTTTCTTTATTTTATCAGTTCTGTTTGTTTATTTGCTCTTCTAAATTATGCCCATTACGATATGTCCCAGTCAATTCTGTAACCAATCATATGTCTGGGTAAAAACTGAAAGGTCAACACCCAATTCAATAAAATATAAAAGTTAAAGTAATTTATACGTATTTCTTTATTTTATATATCAGTTCTGTTTGTTTATTTGCTCTTTTAAATTGTGCTCATTACGATTTGTCGCAGTCAATTCTGTAACCAATCATATGTCTGGATAAAAACCGAAAGGTCAACACCTGTGGTGTCAAATGCCAACCAACTCTCTAAAGCAACAACTCAACTCGACTCAACCCGGCAGGCAACATCAGATGACTCAGAACTCCCTTACAACGCGCTACGAACTTAAATAACGAACTGATCAGACAGACATGACTCAACAACTTTTTAAAATTTAATTTGCATTATAAAAACAACTTTTATTTTCAATAAGTAATGTTCTTTATATTTTCAAGTTAGTTATGTGCTAGTCAATGTTCATCACGTATCTCAAATTAAAATAAACAAAACCGATAAGCACTAACGTAACACACCCAATTCAATAAAATATAAAAGTTAAAGTAATTTGTCGGTATTAAGTTTCTTTATTTTATCAGTCCTGTTTGTTTATTTGCTCTTTTAAATTATGCCCATTACGATATCTCCCAGTCAATTCTGGCCGACTAAACGGCATAGTGGTTAGCGTGCTAGCTTCTAGACCGCGATGCGGGTTCGAGTCCCGTGTTAGGCATGGGTGTTTGTAAATGTATGTTGGCTTGTCTAATGACGAATGTTTCGGCGCATTATAGCCCTCGTGTTGCTGACGGTGCCAGATAATCTGAAATCAACCAACCCAGTCCATTCTGTAACCAATCATATGTCTGGGTAAAAACAGAAAGGTCAACACCCAATTGAATAAAATATTGAAGATTTTTAAGGTTATATAAGCAAATTTCCTTTAGAATTTTGGTAACTTAAGTGAACATGAATGAGCCATGAGAATCATAGGAAGCCAGAAATACTATACTGTACCAGTAGATATGTGCTGAAGGCCTGTCCACCAACGCATCGTCGTATATCTTCGGTAGACTGACGTTGTTCGGAGTACAGTCGTAACTAAAATAAAGAATTTAAACATTAGAAATGTGCGATGCATTGAGCATAGGCATCTGTTAATTAAGAAAAAGTACTTGGTTAAGTTTGTCCTAAAAAGTTAGTTTGCCTTATAGTTTTGATTGGCCCGTAAACCTGTGGAAAATATATTGGGAAATTCTCTGCTGTAAGTACCAGACATTTTAGCTCTTTTTTCTACTCATAAACAAATTAGAATTCTAAAATTGTTAACAACCTAGCAATTATGCTTTGGTTTTATATAGCTCTACTTGGTGACGTGTTCCATGAGTCAGACGATATAAATCCATATTTGAGCTAGTTAAAATAATTATTTTCCATATAACTTTGTCACCAAGTAATATGATATAAAACGAAAACATAACTATCAGATTCATCTTAATTTTAGAATTCCTATCTGTTTACGAGTGGAAAAAAATGCCAAAAGTCCCGTGCGTCAGCCAGAGAATTGCCCTATTGTTTGTAGGTTAGGTAACCAAAGAAATTTAAATTAGAGATTGCGCTTACAAGGTAAAATGTTCAGGATTTATACATAATGTTAGATTATGTTCACCGAAAACTGATATCAGTACCTCATAGACCGGGAGGCAACTGGAAATTATGACACCATCGAAAATTATTCTAAAGTAAAACGTAAAGAAATATTAGGAGAATATGAATTTGACAGGGCAAAAATGACAGAAACTCCTCGAAAATCGACTTTGAATGCTTTGAGCCAAGTAGGTCATAATTTGCACTCTCTCTCTCGCTTCGCCAATAAAAAATAAATACCTTTTTTTCGTCTGATAAAAATAATAAATTTAATTTTCAATTAAGAATCGGGCTGACGATTTTATTTTATTGGTACAGAATATTTATTGCCAACAGTAAGGGATTCAATTGCACCCAATTAACCCTTTTGCTGCCAAGTCATGATTTCAAAATTGTTGACATCTTTTTTTGTAGGAACGTTTCACTACCATGCACATTAACAGTGATAGACAGTCTATCACAGCTCTATAAACCTACTGCAGATATAATACCCAGTATCAACTGTCTAAATATAGCTTAAAAACGCATGCAAATTAAAAAAGAAAAACCCAGTTAAATCGATTTTAGCAATAATTTTAATGAAAATTAAAATTTTGAATTTAAAAGAAAACTTGAAAAATTGACGCGTTATTTTGCTTTGTATAGCAGATAGCTCCTTTGAAAACGAAGGAAAACATCAGGGGATTATATATTGTTGCGTTGTACAGGTTCGAAAGATTTGACGCCAAAGCAGATCAAAACTTGCAGAAATTTATTCCAAAATAACTCTTCACAGTTCTCTTACAGCTCCAGAACTTCTCGTTCTAGTAGACACAATACAGCTCTTTTCACCTCAACAGAGCACAAAACAGCAGTTAAAAACTTGACAAACAACTGCTAAATCGCCGCAAAAGACAATGCAAAACAGTTCGCTTTAGAATGCTCAGTATCTCAAGTCAGGACTACAGCTCTCACAATGAACGTTAAGAGACAACTAACTCAGTCACCCGCTCTCCTGAGCTTTTATAGGGTGACCTGAGAACATACGTGAACCTTCCAGAGATAGACATTTGGAGAACTTTCCAGAGATAGACATTTGGAGAACTTTCCGGATTATAGTCGAAAAGTCCTTATACATGGGATACATGTACCCATACATGTACCGAAAATGTCGCCAAATGATCGCCAAGTTTGGCGACACTTGGCGATTTCTCGCCAAATTTGGCGACAAAAATTAGTCGCCAAAACCGTCGCCAACTTGGCTCTATCTCGCCAATTTGGTGAGATTCCCATTACCATAATGTTAAAATGCCCTACCCCTTGAAACTCGTTTCCCAGAGTTACCTCTGTAAAACCCGTTATCAAGCGTTGATATCCTCACTGCAGGGAAACAAACCATTGCATTGTCTTATGCGAAATGTACAGAAATTTATATATTTACAAAATTAGCGCTACGAAATATTTACAAATATACAAAAATTCGTAACAATATGAAAATAGTAAAAGTTAACTTGATTTATTCTTCAAATTTCACTAACTATCCTCTATTATTATTTTTAGATATGGTTAAAAACACATTACAACATAATGGAAAATACAGTACAGCATAATGGCCAGTACTAACTTCTAGTTTACTAAAAATTATTACGCAGTTTTATTTAGATGTAGTTAATATAATACACGACAAACCTAATTTCAAATAGCCTCGTCTGAAATTTGGGAATAGACTGAACAAGCCTGAGGTTAAGAGAACTAATTTTTACTAAATGAATATTATATGAATATATAGGCATAAACAATTTAAAGCTTGGCCTGGATTCGGTTGATGGAGAATAAAGGGGTAGATGGATGTTCAATATTCGTCAATGTCTACAGTATAGTCTAAAATATTTAATAAAGGAACAATTTCAAAATGGTGGCCATTAGTTATATCAGATAATGCAATCAATTTCGAGGTCTTGGAGTTTATTTGGATTGAAGTGTTGGTGTCGAAATAGATTTCTTAGTCAAGGTACAAATCTTATATTTCTATATATACATTGATAGATAAATGGGCCTTCCGAAATTAAAAGTTCATTTAAAATAATGAATTATTCATGAATATTTTAACGTATGACAATGATGGTATGTAATCGGCCCATCTGATGGCTGTGGGGTTAGCGCTCTGGCCTCTCATGCTAAAGGTGCCGGATTCGAATCCCGGGTTAGGCATGGATGTTCTTTGTGATTCGGAATCCACGTTAAGCTGTAGGTCCTGGCCTGATTAGCCATCACTGTGCATAAAAATAGGTCATTGAGCGTGCAAACTAACCAACCATCCTACTAGTTATCACTTTCAGACTACTAAAATTATACACAGCGCCATCTGTCGGAAAAAAAACTATTTATCTTTAGTGGAGTTGCGTAAACCGATTTTTTCTCTGAGCATTTTGGAAAATTGATCGCCACTCCCAAATGTTGGGAATTCACAAGTTTTTTAAAAGTCTTCTCAATTTAAAATCAACTTGTTTTACTTGTTTTGAATAGTTCTGCTTACATAATTAAAATATGTCCACTTGATCGATATGTTTTCCCCATGCAAAAGAAAAGAAAATGCTTGTAAGTTCACACCCTTTGATATATTCAATCAATTGTCACAAACACTGATATCAACTATCTCATAAAGTAAAACGTAGAAATAAACACTTTAAAATTGCAACTCTGTCTGTTGGAAGAAATGTCATTTTCCAGTTCTCAAAATCCAATATTTGATAAAGTACGAGGGAGGAATACTTACGAAACTGATATTCTGTGTGACAGCTGTGTAGGAAAATGTCTGACACGTTTAGACGTATCACGCCAAGAAACTTCAAATATATAATCCTCTCGAAAATATCGTGAGAACTTTCTGAAATTCTTTTCAAGCCGGATGAGAAAGTTATTTCTGAAAAGAACTCAAAACGGGGATACGTATTTTTCAGTCGGTTAACTCGATAAAGTTTGAAATATCCACCGTACGACTATATTAAAGTTTTTCTACATTATTGGTTGTCGTAATTCGATATTCGCCAATGTGTACAGTACAATCTAAAACATTTTGAAAGATTCCCCGCGATAACTTTGTTCATGATCGGTTTTGAACAAAATATTCATAGGCCAACAATATTTCATGCCCATTGAACACAAAGAATACTTTTTTTTACAATTGACCTCCTATTATGAAGTAAAAAATTTCAAATCTCAGTAGAAAACACCATTATTAAACAATGATAATCGTTTTTTTTATTTTTTTTATTTAATTCAATAATTTGTTTTTATTCGATCACTCGAAAAGGGAAATTTGTCCAAAAATAGTACATTTTAAAAACAGTTTAGTGAATTAAACATTTCCTAACTTTTTGTCAATCAGTTCAAAATGCTGATAAGTATACTAGTTTATTTGTATGAGTGGCTTAGTATAATAATACAACAGCAAATTTCAGAATATTACTTAGAATTTATGACATTATTAACATTCCTTAATATTTTTTATTACTATCTGAGAAAAAAAAAATCAATAAAAAATTCCCTCTTGAATGCCCCCCCCCCCCCCCCGATTTCCCAGTAATATTATTTAAAAACCCTAAGAAGCTGAAATATGTGATACTGTAAATGCATATATATATTGGAAAGCGAAATATTTGACCAAAACCTTGAAACGTCTATAGAGCTGGTTTTCAAAACTATTATTTTAAAGTCTTGAAAATGTCGATAGTTGCGTTTTAATTCAGGTAACCGATACGAATACATTTTGGCAGGTGAAGTACGTCAGAGTGGCGTTGAAAGAAACCTCATTCCCAATATTGCTATTTTGTAACCTACGAACGAAATTCACGGTTTCTTAGAAACAATGAATCAATACATTTATTTTGATTGTACAGAAATGAGGAAGAACGATTTACGAAATCCCTATTTGGATGACGGAATATCTAGGAAATGTAAAAACTTAACTTAAGTATCTTTGGCGGAGCGATTATAGGACTTCATTAAAATAATCTAAATTGTCAGGTACAAATTTTAATATGCGAATAGCGTACGAGTGAATAGCAGACGTGTCGACAATGCAAAACAGTTACGAAATCAGTTCAAGCTGTACGCTTTAACTAGTAATGAAAACAACATAGACTAAATACTGTTAATACATGTATATCGATAAAAATATATATTTAAAACTAAAACAAATAGTTTGATGACTAAAAGTCTGATTATATTCCAATTTCAAATTAAATTTTGTAAACAAATAAAGCACACAAATGGAAATTAATTAAGAGATGAAATAACCTTTTTTTGTGCTATTAAAACACATAAATATCAAGTTAACATACACTGTGTGAGTTATTATTTTTGTTTTATGTAAATCTTTTCGAATGGAATAGAATTCATTCCTTGGTCATAATGCAAGAATTGGTGTGGGCTTCCATTTAAATGTCCCGTGGTACTAAATGACTTGCTTATAATGTCTTATCTCTTAACCTATTTGAGAGGGCGGATGACTTACAGTCAAAGCTATTATCCCCCCACACACACACACATATATATATATATATATATATATATATATATATATATATATATATATATATATATATATATATATATATATATATATATATATATATATGTATTATTTTTTTTTTTTAATAAAAGTGTATACTATAAAATAAATATATTTATAAATGGTTTGCATAAAATGCAATTTAGTAACAGCATTATACGAGACATTTCCAATTCTCCCAGTTATTATTTTATGTAAAAAATAACACATTTATAACAACATAATTTTTCAATAGAATTTCTCATAGATTGGTTACATTTAAAATTTAATTTTAAATACATCTCATACAATAAAAATAATCCTTTTAAATAATTTTTGCGGTACTCTAATAAAAATAGTTTGAAATAATTTTTTTCGTAAGCGATAGCATTCATCGCTTCAATATGTATATTTAGGCAAAATTCCAGGTCATTCTTAACAGTAGTTTATATTGAACAGCTTTTTGTTGAAGGTTGAACCTATTGAAAGTTGAACATATTTTATAATCAGTTAATATAAATAGCAAAAATTTAATTGAGGCACTATCGATATTTTTAGTATGCAATGAGTTTGCAATGACAAAAAAAAAAAAAAAAAAAAAAAAAAAAAAAATATTATTCGAGAATATTTTGGCCGAAATCTTTATAGTTTCTAAAACTGTCTTCCTTTTAACACTGCGTTCATTTGAACTAAAGTTATGACAATTTGAAACTGATCTAAAACTGTAAATTGTAACCGGAATTAGCAAACCAAAAACAAAAGTTGCCAATTAAAAAGTGATTTCCTTCTCAATACTAATATTTTCTTCTTTTTAATAAATAATAAAAAAAAAAAAAAATTGAAAAAGAAGGTGCACTTAAGTATGTATTATGGTTTATATAGAAATTGAGTATTATAAAAGTTTAAATGTATTTTTCTCGGAATTAGTTTTCACGCAAACATTGCTGATTTGAAATGTCATAACTCAAAAAATTATTCATGAATCATTATAAAAATTCTTGTACTTCTTTTGTTGATTGTTATCTTGGGAATATGTTATAGAAAATGAGATTGGATGACTATTTTATGAAATACCACATTTAGTTTGAATATAAACAAGGTGAAATTGAAAAATCACTAAATTATTTTTCGACTGTCCATAAAAAAAGTTTTAATGAATATATTTTTTCTTAATGTAGTAAATGCCCTAGATATAAGCACGTAGTTTATTTGTATACAATTTATTTCCTAAAAAACTTTATAATTTTTCATTAATCTTATTTTAAGTTTTTGAAATATTTAATCAAAATTTCATACAAAATTGCAATTTTTGAATAATAATAATAATAATAATAATAAATTTGAAATTTTTTCACTATGTTACTAATCTATAGTTGTACTAAATATAAGAAGGCACTTAAAATATTCCTACATAAATAAGTTTAAAAAAAAAAAAAAAGCACTGCGGACGTAGACAAGTACCTTAAGTTTTGAATTGTGGGAAAGTTAATTTAGATTTAAAATAGAAAAGAAACTTGTACTGTTGTGGTAAGAGTTTGGGGCTGTATTCGATGTTAATCTTATCATCTTGGGGGGGGGGGGGGGAAATGGTGTATATGAGCGTGACACTAAGTGGCCATTTTTAGGTGTAAGGAAGAAAATGGCCAATGAAAAAAAAAAAACTTCTTCCATTTTTAGAAATATATATATAAAAACTCTTCTATAATAAAAAAAAAAAAAAAAAAAAAGCATGCACTGGAATATTTGAGAGAACTTGCTACAGTTACTTGTAGCTCATACATTATATTTTTACCATAATATAAAATTATAGAACCATTTTTAGCATAGACAAAGCCTGACTTGATACATTACAAGTGGTAAAGGTTGTTCGCAATGATTCCAGTAATATATTTTTACTTTGATTTTGCATTACATAATCCAAATATACTTCTTAAAACCTTGAACTCAATCGGATCACATGGACCGCCACGCGATAAATCACTTTGATTTCCAGGCCAATCTAAAAACATTGGGCTGCACAACACTTAAAAACAGTAATACGGCAGAGGAAGAACTGGAATCCATGATCATTCGATTGCGATTTATATAAACCACCGCAGTAAATAAAGTAAATATTGAAGATAAAACTCAATAAGTTCGGAAGAAAAAAAATATCTAACGTAGAACTTTTCATCCTTAAGAGAAAAGCCTTTTTTACTCCAAAAACTTCTGCTATTGACCCTGCTCCGCAATTACATAAAAGAAACGAAAAGATTCTCCAATTCACCGAGATCTCTTCAAAAATGCAGCAGCTACAGTCTGCCAAAGCAGATTCCTTCTATTATGTGAGGGTCAAATGGATTTTTCAAATCATCCCCTAGATTGTATTGGAGAAGCTGAAGGAATGCTTTCTAACGAATAGAACTTTTCTAAGCATACAAAAACATCCTTCCGCTGAAACTTTCGAAGAAAGCGACACATTTACGACTAGAGAAATTTCATTACAAGAAGATGTCAGACGTTATTTAATGTATTAGAAATATAGCGAAAGAAGAAGTATTAATGTAAAATCGAAACATCGTCGATACTCGGAGTCTTTCCTAGTTATTATTTACTTACCTGTGTGGCCTCACGTTGCGGTGTTTTCAATAGGTAGAGGCTTTTCACATTCGAAATAGTTGGGTATAAATTTTAATATGTATAATAGAAGTGTCGAAGGGGACAATGGAATAAAGTTAAAAATTAAGTTCAAGTTGTAAGCTTACACTCGATTTACTACTTTATAAATAACAGCTAACATCTTCCTAAAATAATTTTATAGTCTTTAATTTTGGGTAGAAAATATTTACAAATTGTAGACATAATTATATGTTTGGTAATATTTGCAATTTTAGGCACAAAATAGGCAATAAAATGTAATTAAAGTGTTAAGTTCAAGCAGCTGTAAAAACTGAGTTCTAATACCATTTACTTTAATTGACAAATGTATTTTTAAATTTCAGTGATTAATTTTATTTAAGAGAATCTCCTAGTAAGGATCATTTCTTGTACTCGCTCTTTTACGATCTTCTTGCTCCATGGACGTTGGAAGAGGTGGAGGAATGCCCTATCTCGCCCGATAGTAGCGATTGAAACAACTGTAGCGAGACGTCGGTCATGTTGAATCAAACAAAAGCTGTACTACGAACGTCGGATTTAAGCTGATGGAAAAGTTTTTCACATGCAATAAATCTTTCTTCTTTTTAAACAATTAGTATCATTCATTTCGGCTAGTAAAATTTCACATAAATTACCAATGAAATAGATTTTTTGGAGACATTTTTGGAACAATAACGATTTTGTAATGCAGTTTTAGTTTAATTTTAATTGAAACAGTTTATCACAAAGTATCCAATATTATGATTCATGGCTAATTTTTACTGCACTTAACTAAAATTTCAATGAGTTTGAAATAAATAAATAAATAAATAAATAAATAAATAAATAAATAAATAAATAAATAAATAAATAAATAAATAAATAAATAAATAAATAAATAAATAAATAAATAAATAAATAAATAAATAAATAAATAAATAAATAAATAAATAAATAAATAAATAAATAAATAAATAAATAAATAAATACTGCTAATATGAATCCAACAGTCTAAAAGTGAGTTTTTCTGGAAATACAAATTTACATAAAGAAATTCCTATGTTTGTACTCAATATAATATTTTAGACTAAATTTGTAATTTTAAAAATAGTAATTTTCTTGCATCCATCTTATTTTATAACCACATTCTTTAAAATACTATCATGCAGAAAGTTTGTTATTTCTTTCCATAAAAATATTATTTTCTAGTGAACAAAATTATTTAAAGATTGCGTGTTCTCATCTACATTTACTAAACTTAACTTTATTTTTCATTGCACACATATTAGCAAAATTATTTAGGGAAGTTAAGGTTTGCTTAAACTTATAAAAATTTTCTAATTAATAAAATATTTTGTGATAGTAAAAAAAAAAAAAAAAAATACAAAGACAACTATTACAAACTTGTTACAAGATGCAATTTATTTAAATTCCATATATATTTCTTTGTGTTAATACTTTGTCCCCTGTCTGAACATTCTGAATGTCTATTACATTCTGAATTTATCTCTGTTTTTTAAAAAAAAGAAGGAAAAAAAAAAAAAAAAAAAAGGATTAAAAAGTGTCGCAGCTGTTTCAGAATTTTTCCACCGAGCGCACATTTTAGTTTCACAGAGGAAAAAATATTGGGTGTTAGAGGAAATCTTAGTGAGGATCATTTCCCTATCCCCTCTAAGTTACAATCTTCTAGTCCAGTGCATTTAGAAACTACTTTCTATAAAACCTTGAAATTTGGTGAGTAGGAACAAAAATGATCACTTAATGAAATGACATAAATTAGAAACTTAAAAATAGCGTCTAATATATTTTATTTTATTTTTGAAATCCTTACATTAATTAAAGGTCGGAAATATCGATCAAAATAAATATCGATATTATATCGTTGCATGGAAAAAATTATCGATAAAATATCGATATATCGATATATGATTATTATTTTTTTATTTTTTTTATTTGATTTTTAATTTTGCCAGAAACGAATTTTTGGGGGCAATTTTCTACTTTTCATGAATTCATGCCAAAATTGTTTTGATAAATAACTTATAAAAATTGTTTTTTCATTAATAAATTAGGTTATTAATCACAAATAACAAAATACATTTGGAGATGAATACATAAATTCACATTTAATTTTAAAGAAGAAATTTTGGAAAGTAGTTTATCGAATATCTTGATGAGCGATGTTTTTAATAGTTAAAATTAAATGCAAATTCCAGGCACACGTTGGCAACAGAAACGGTGCTATGTTAATGACTACTAATAAATTATCTTATATTTTCATTACATTAAGTTACCTTTTTGGTTAGGGTGCTATTTTAACTGTCTCTCAGTCAAGTCCAAACTTTAGTTTTGAAGTTTATGAAAAGGGAATAAAGAAAATCGAAAAAACACATGGAACTAAAAAACGATCATCAAAAAACCAAAAATGTTTGAAAATATCGATATATCGGTGACTTGTATCGATATTTTTACTATCGATATTTTTTTTAAAATATCGATAAAAATATAGTCGTATCGATATATCGCCGACCTCTAACGTCAATCCACATCCAATGACTCCATCTGGTTTTGTCTATTGCTAATTCAATTTTAATTTACAATAGATAGCCATTAAATGAGCGTTAGCCACTACGCGGCCCGCGGGTCAGATTTGGCCCGCGACAGATTTTTTTACGGCCCTCCGGCCGAACAGAAGTATACATATATATATATATATATATATATATATATATATATATATATATATATATATATATATATATATATATATATATATAAAAATCAAATTTCATCTGTATAGACTTTTTTTAATACATAATTGTAATTTATCTCTAATAGTATGTGTTAACTATGTAGAACATAATTCTTCACTACGTGCCCTAAGAAACTATATGAAGAAGCTTTGGCTTTCAGCAAGATGGTTTTCATCAAGAATAAATACAGGAATAACTTAACTGAATCTCATTTGGACAATTCATTAAGAGTGACTGCAGCAAATACTGCGACAGACATCGACTCTATCTAAAATAAACCGAACGATTTCGACCGCCATCGTTTCACAATTGATATCGACTAAAACAGAGTAATCTGGAAGTACAGTTGAAATACTTTTATTAAAAGTTAGATCGAGTTCCATTGTCATGTTGAAGCAAAAGATTCACTTCTTTCTCAGACTTTAATTTACCAATAATGGAAATTATTATTTATTTTATTTATTTGGAAGAAACGAATTAAATATCAACTGTAATTTTATTAAGGTAAACAAAATCAATTTTTTTTTTCAGTTTTCAGAAATGCTATATATTGCAAAATCGATAATAATCCGATCAAAGATACATATACTGGTGTATCCGGACTGCTAAAAGCATCAACATAAGTTATACGGCCCGCCTCTAAAAGTTAGTGACGAAAGCTGCATTAAATGAAAGCAATTTATGTTATTTCATTCATCGATATAGATAAACAACTGGATAGACTGCTCCATTGTCAATGAAAAGAGAAAAACCCGCCGGGGATTGCGAAGCTGGTGGGAAGATTAACCAATCACAGTTCACTCTTATAGTTGGATGGGAATGCGAAAAACCTTGTAAAGTGTTAGAGTATATATATATATATATATATATTTTTGTACATTATTACTAATTAAGGTCTACTATTGATATTTCTGCTGTGTACAACCCAAAATTTTATTTTCAATCCTCGGCAATCCGTATTTTGTATCACACTAATTGCATCTGGCAACAACTTCATTTTCCCAGCGTTAAGCAGTCTATCCAGTTGTTTATTTATATTGACGATTTCATTAGGTGATATTTTTCGTACCTACCCACCAAATTTGAAAGTTTTTTAGAAAGTTATTGAAAGTTTCTAATTACACTGGGTGAGAAGATTGTAACATAGCGGGTAAACGGAATGATCTTTAATAGGACTTTATCTTAACGTCCAACTAATTTTGGAAGGAAATACGTCAAAAGTACCACGTACAGTCAAACCCCGTTAACTCGAAATCGCTTAACATGAAATCCCGTTAGTAGTTAGAAAAGGACAGTCCTGAGCCATGGCGGTATGCGGTATGGTATGGTATGGGGGCGTGGTTATGACGTCACCGGAAGTGGAGTGGAGTTGTTCCCCTCCTGCTGCTGTTATAGTTTCATTATAAGCTGTTTGTGTATGACGTCACAGTAGGTATGACGTCATAATGTGTTTTATATTAAAGTTTAGAGCGATGGCAACACTTTTTAGTTTCGATTAACCTTTAAGACAGGGTTGAGTTGTTCTAGGACTGCTTGTAAATGAATAAGCTAGAGTGATAGGTTTTTATTGCGTGACGTCACAGTAGGTATGACGTCATAATGTGTTTTATATCAAAGTTTAGAGCGATGGCAACACTTTTTAGTTTCAATTTACCTTTAAGATGGAGCTGAATTGTTCTAGGGCTGCTTGTAAACGAATAAGTTAAGAGTGATAGATATTTTTACTAGTGACGTCACAGTAGATATGTCGTCATGAATTACTTTATGTTAGAGATCGGAAAAATACTTGCTTGCGATTGGTCGGTTTTTAGACACATCACCAAATACTCTCTTCTCATTGGTTGAAATGTGTCACGTGATTTCATTGGCTATACAGTTTATGGTGCTTTGAAAGATTATTTGAAATTGTAAATAAAAATTATTCAATGGAAATATGTGTGTGTGATTTTCTTATGTGAAATAATAATAATAAAAAAAAAATGTTAAAGCAATATCACTTTATTGAATCATAAATTTTCCCACTTTTTAGGTGGTTTTACATTTCGTCTCAACTTTGTTTGGACAATTTTTACAGGTGACTTTAGCAACTTCTTATTTCCGATAAACTGCTTCGGAACATTTAAATCTTTCAAAACAGTATTAAATAAACTTTTCCGTGATACATTACTTTTGGTACTGTACATATAATCGAAAAAGTCGACAATGTTAGAGTTTGGTATTTTTTCTCCGTGAATGGAGATTTGACCCTTGGAATTCCATGATAAGATATCAGGTTGATTCTTGATGAGAGCAAGTGTATTTTCAGCTTTTCTTCGCATGGGTTTAGAAAGTGATGCTAATATAAGTTCTTGATAATTATCATCTTTTTGAAGTTTCTTTATTTCTTCTACTTTCACAGATTCTTCAACTTTCCTCTTATCTTCTATTTTCTCCACTTCTTCTTTCTTCCTCTCTTCAGCTGTCTTACTACTTTGTTCATTCGGACGTGAATTATTAAATTCTTGCAGATTTAAACTTTTCTTCAACAGTTCATGATAGAGGACCAATTTTTCATGATCAGGTAAGTCACTATGTAAAATTTGTATCATTGCCTTATCAAGCTCACTAAGCCTTTTATTGGAAACAGTATGTTTTGTCACCAATTCTTCGGGTATAAGAGCAAACTTCTTAATTTGAGCCATGAAATAATGTAGTTAAAACACTCAAGGCTGCAGGAATAAGTATGTTGAGGAAACCTCCTTTCTGTAAAATGACTTGACGTTTTTTCGGTAAAGACACTTTACGATTACTTAAATGACGCAATATCTTCTTATGTTTAGAGAGCGTTTTCTTCTGTCGTGCAGTCAATGGGATATTTCCATTCAATGTGTTAATGCAACATTCGCATATGGTTTTTATACAGTTCTTATTGAGTTTACTTAATAAAGTTTTTCGTAACCTTAAAGGACAAATTTGCAACAGTCGTAATTGATTGAGTTGCTCCTTCTTAAGCGTCATCTTGCTAAATGATACTTATCTTCAAAGTCATTCACTTTTATATCATTTAAATTGATACACGATCTGTCTTTCAGTAGGTAAAATTTTGGTACGTAATCGTAACTCTTCTGGTGTTTCGGCACGTAAATCTATAAATAAATAGGAATAGGGGTTTTTCGTTGCATCTTCAAAGACTTCTTGAAATAACTTGACATGTCGAGGAAATAATTGTCTTCCGAGATGTGAAATTTGACTCACGTCTCGTCTATTTTTACACAGTACTAAATAGTGTGCATTCAATGTAATGTCACGCATTTCTTTCCCCTTGTAGAAAAAATTTTGTGTTATGAAGATAACACTCAGGTTTAAATGATGACTACCTTTTGTAAAAAGATCAGTTAAATGACTGTTAGCATTTGACATTAAATCATCAATTACGAAGAGTGTATTCTCGCCCAAAAATTCTTTAAATGTCGTAGGTAGACCTTCTACAAATGTCACATTATCAATTTCATCATATAAGGGTTGATGTATTCCATAAAACCAAACAATCTTATCGGGAACAATTGAAAACATCCCCTGTTTTTCACTTATCAAATCCCGCACAAAATAACTTTTACCGCATCCTGTTGGACCGGCGATTACCATCGTAAAAGGATGTTGCAACTTTGGAAATTCCATGTTGAATGAGAGACGAGACATAGTGCTACTGTTTAAATACTTTCTTTATTGATAAAATGGTGCTACAATTCTAAAGTGCTTGATTACAAAATGATGCACTTTGATATCATTACATATTTGATTGGGTACAAAAGACAAGAGAATATCGTTCATAGAACGTCCATTACATTTAGAATATAAATAAAAAATACAATATTGTCCACACACGGAACTCGCATTCGATTGAAGTATCATAGGATTAAACTCTACATGTCGATAACGCTTTACATAACTTGATATTCCTCCGGGAAAATAAGACGGTGGGTTTCCGAACGAATCAAAGAAGCATATTTCTGTAGGTGATTCTATATAAAAAGCCACCCAATGGGTACCTTCTTGATTGGACTTGTCAGTGTTGGCAATAAAACAGGCTGGAAAGTTTCGAACATATGATGGTAATCGATCACTTGAGAAAACACCCAAGAATATATTCTTGGTTTTTGCATTTCCAGAAAGAATTCTGGTTATTTGTAGGATATCCATTAATTCGGAAAGTCGCACACCACGTGACGTGATTTGGATATTTCAATCACGTTTTGAAACTCTGCATAAATGAGCACTGATAAAGTTTCCGTAATAGCCTCGGAAAATTTAATTTCCACACGTAAATTTCCTTGGTGTTGCAGATTAAAATGTTCTCCGTCGCAAAGATCAGGACTTAGATCAAATGCGTAAAGTACATGACCTCTGGCATATTCTTCTTGAGATAAGTAAATTCCCTTATCACGATTAAATCCGGAAAATAAGCTATGATAAGCCCGAACGTAGTTGTTGGAATCAAAATTAAGCTCTAAAGGCTTGCAGGGAACCGGTTGTCCATCTACATAAATAGATACAAAGTTTACACTATGGTGAGAAAAGAGAAATGGGTTCTTTGAATATTGCCCATTCATTGCAGCATTTCCTAAACAGGTGAGAATGACACGTTTTGGCATGAGTCCAAGAAACACATTATCTTGTAAAAAGGACCAGCTCCCTTTGGCAATGCTATAAGTTTTGCAAATCACACGATCAATTGGATATTTGCATGATGTCTTCTCCAAAGCCTTAGCATGCCCAATAGCAACGGCAGGGCTAACCTTCACTTTTCTTATAAATATAGAAGCATGCTCTAGAACTATCTTATAATCCCCATCCACTTTGGTTGAAATTAAGCAAAATGAGGATTTGCTGCGTATCATTTTAATTTTGATATCTACCAAGTTAATCATGAGACGATTTTGTTGAAAAATGTCACAGTGGAGTTGACCAATCATTTCTACGGTCTGGCTGTCTTTGATAAGATTGTAACGCGTCTTCAATCCAGCATCAGCTTTCTCATCTATGGGGTCTATGATATCAGGCTGCGTATCTTTGTAGAATCCTTCACAGGTCAGCAAACTTTTCTTGGCATCTTCCCCATAATTTAACAATGTCTCTATATAGGCTCTAAAAGGATAAGTGTTGCTTGCAGAAGAAATATTTCTCTCGTTTAAACTAACGTCTACTTGACTGAAAAGCGAATGTAGGAAAAGGTTGACGGGAGCAACTGGTTCCTTTTCTGGTAGTTTAGTTCCATCTGCTTTCATCACTTTCACTTTCACGTGTAGATAGGAAGCAGCTAAGTCCACATATTCTTCACTACTTCCTGATATTGAAAATTCAATCGGTCCACCATCTCGTACACTTGAAAGGGGATGAAATTCGACAAATTGTCCTTTTTCGATAACGGTCTGGGTTGGGGGAATTGAAAATAAATCTAATTCCGACTTGACGCAAGGAGCAGAGTCTTTGTAGATGAAGGAAGCCATTAGGAGAAAATATCATGCGATGTGCACTTCTTCTTGGCTGAACGTGGAATGATGGTTTTTTTCTTCTGCATACGCTTTTTATGTCTTTTTCCACTACCAATCATAGTCTTGACTTTGGTGGCGGCTTTATCTGTTAACACATTTCCAGCTTCTTTGAGTCTTCGTTTGGCGGCCATTTTAAAATCTTGACCTTGAGAAACATCATTCATCAGGTTGACACCGCTGTGAAACATTTGTTTCCCAATAGCTTTAGCACCTGATTTCAGTAGCGGAGCTGCGGCACGAAAAAATGATCTGAATAGACCTCCTAATCCATATCCTCTCTGATAAGAATTTCCTTGATAATAATTCAAGCCTTTTCCCGTCTGCTGCACATAATAATCTTCGAAAGATTTTTGACAACACTGGTAAGGGACATACATTATGAGAGAGACTTCTGACGAAAGTGTAACTTCACGTATGAGCGCCCACGTTCAAATGGCGTTAAACATCCCGAGTGCGTCCTTATAACGATTTCCAAAGTCTCAATAATTTTCCGGTTTACAGGTAAGTAGTGCGGTCTATCATACTGTTCGCTAATCATCTCACCATCTTGTCCTCTCACTCTAACCACTCGAAGGAGAGGTGCTAAGACATCTCCCACAATTTGTGGTTCCACTATATCCGTATAAATCATCAATACGCGATAATGTGCAGAGGGGTCGGCTACGAATGGACCCACAACAGTTGCTTCTATACTTGCGTCAAACGAAGTTATTTCCATAGGTTCAAATCCAAGCATTTCAGCAAGTCCTTGATATAATATGAGTTTTGCATTATTTTTCACAGTTATCTGAACACGCTTAGTTACCTCATTATAACTTGTGACAATTTTATCATCATGTTCTTTCACATAAATAGCCTTTAAAATATCAGGAACTGTCTCATAACAACCCGGAGGTAATCTTCTTCCTACCTCTAACTTTCCACTCGTCTCGAATCCAATTAAATTATTTTGATGATTCACATTATACCAAGTATGCGGATATAAAAACTCTACCGTTCCAACTTCCCATTCTCCTTTCAGTTCAATTGGTATGGGTAAGCGAGTAATAAAATGGGAAATTTTATTTTCAGGAAAATAGGACATGGAACTATCCGAGATGAGTGTTATGTAGAAACTCATGATAGCAAATGAGTCTTGCAACATGTGCTAGTAGTATTTATAGGGCTAGTAAGTTTGAAGTGGGGATCCATTGATTAAACTTGTCGGGGTATCCTCGATATTTCACAAAATATTCCATTTTCTTTTTACGCATGCGTTTTCTTAAAACTTCTTCAACAGGAAATTCGTCTTTCATTGTTACTTTTTGTAACTCTTGTGCGTAAAACGTTCCTTGTATAGGCTCTCCTAATAAATCATTCACTCTATACACTGCAGGTTGTCTCTTGACACACTCTGTTATGACAAACAATTCTTCCGTCCAATTCGTTTCATACCCCTTTTCAAAGGTTAATTTCTTCTTTGAAATGCGAACTACATCATCTACATTAAATACGCATTTGGGTTTAGGTAAATTCTCCATATCTCCATAGAGAGTGAACCAAACATCTTGTTCATTTTCGGCATTCACCTCCACGGGAGCTCTTTTTATACTTGAATGGTAAGTATGATTATAACTTTTCACTAAATCTTGTAATACGTCAATGTATCTATGCGTATTTTTAGCAGTAAAGTACTTCCACATTTTAGTTTTAATACTTCTATTCCAACGCTCGACTATGTTTGCTTTCGACAAATTATATGTCGTGAAAAATCTAATCCCCTTCTTTTTTAACAAGGTCTGAAATAGATTATTCTTAAATTCCGTTCCCTGATCAGTCTGAAGTGATTTCGGAGTTCGTTGATCGAATATTATTTGAAAAGCCTCAACAATATCTATACCTCTCTTTCGTTTCAGAGGAATTAGCCATCCAAACTTTGATAGCACATCAATACAACTCAAAATAAAGCGATAACCATCATTAAACTTTTGAAGACTTGACATATCCACCAAATCCGCTTGCCATTGCTGATCAATGTTATAAACAATCACCCGATTCGTAGGAAATTTATGACGAATGGACTTGTGTAGAGTGTACGCATCAACCCCCGTTAGCCATTTCTGTATCGTTTTCTTGGGAATCTTTCTTCCTGAGGCACGGTATAATGCATCGATACCACCGAAACTTGCTACATGACCCGGGTCTTGATACGTCGCATTCATTACAGCAAGAAATTTTATTAACTCTTATCTGTATCCTAAGTCTTAACATTTTCACATTGAAATAGATAAGTTTCCAGTTTCATTGAGACGAAGCGTAAAATCGATAGCGAATCGATCACTACTACTTAAAAAATAAATAAATAATAATGCAACACATAAACAAATACACAAGTATGCAGTATTCACAACCTCACTCGATAGAACCATACTTGCAACTAACACATTCAACTATAAACTTTACCTTATAAAGAACAAAACTTGATAAAATTAATATCCTTAAGATCATACCAATACCTTAAAATTCCTTGAAACTCCGTTTAAATACAAAATTCCCACTATATCCCCTCTGTGACGTAACATAAATATTTTTCAAGCAAGAACGCTATCTTCAATTCCCACCACGTGGTAATTTTTCTGCAAGTTTTAAAATTAGTTTAAATTATATTTTATAATTATTCATCAACTATTACTTAAATCTTTCCATTTCAACAAGTATCAACGTTAAAAACCCACGTGATAATTTTTCTATAAATAAATAAATATTCATTTAATAAATAAGCGCCAATACCTTATTTGTTTAAATGCTAGATTCCAGCCATATCATCATTATGACGTCATGTGTTAAAAGTCAAGGAGTTTATATTTTGCAATCATTATCAACAACTCAACTCGCAAACGCGTTGAAGCGTGTTGAAACATGCCTAGTCTCGCTCCCCACCCGCTCTGATCGGTTAGAACCAAGCAGCGCCCTCTACCGTGAAATCTGATTGATCGGTGAAGTTACGTGATCACCCCTCATATATAAACGCTACCGGTTGCCGTCTCGTCATTTCTACTTAGATTCCTGAGGGCGAAAGACGTTTATCGTGTTTGCTTAGTATTTGCTTATTGTGCTTGTTTATCATATTTTGCTGCTACTTTAGCTTTTTTCTGATTTCATCTGAATTATTCGGTAAGTAAATTTTTATTATTTGTGAAATGTTAGTATCTTTTAAGTAATATATATATTAAAATGTGTTAAGTATGTTAAAGTAGTCGATTCAAGTATTACATAAAAATTATTTCCAACTTGTATTGAAAATGTATGTTTTTCTTTCGATATTTATATATATTTTTTTTAAATTTCAGTTATTTATAATGTCATCATCACGTTCTCCTTCTCCCATGGATATCGTTATGGAAGTTAATGACCAAGTAAGTGTTCTTTTAGTAATATATTTTTAAATTATGCTTAAATGCTTATAGATTGTATTTATTTCAAAATTACTTACTATGTATATAAAAGAATATTCTTTAAATAAGGTTAAACTTGTTGCTTTTAAGTAGATGAATGTTTAATGTCTAAGATAAATTTTAAACTGTGTTATTTAACGTCGCATAATTGATTTGTTCACTTAAAACTTTCTCAATTATATTTAAAATTCATGTCAATAATATATTCCTTAAAACTTTTTCTAAATGTTGTTCATTAGTATAAGATTCACGCCAAAATTTGTACTTGGTATTTTTTCTAAATGTCATTCACTTGAATATTAGTATAAGATTCACGCCAAAATTTTCATTGCTTAGTAATTTTCAATGTTGTAACTATTCAAAGTCGCCCCAAATTCACGCTGAAATTTTCATTACTTTTTGTACTTAGTAATTGTCAGTGCAGTAACTATTCAAAGTTGCCCCAAATTCACGCCAAAATTTTCATTACTTTTATACTTAGCAATTTTCATTGGTGTAACTATTCAAAGTCGCCCCAAATTCACGCCCGATTTTTCTCTGACGTAAAAAACTTAGAATAATTTCTCAATATCTTACTTTAGGAGGTTGTTGTTGAATCTACTGCTGCTGGACCTTCTAATGCTGCATCCACCTCACAAGACTTGCATGTAAGTATTATTTTTATCATTTAAGTGAAAGAATAATAACTTTAAGAAACATATTACTCAAAGTTTTATTTTCAACAGGTCTGTACCATCTGTCAGAAGGGTTTTACACAGAAATTTACTCTTACCCGGCACATGAAAATCCATCAGAAAACTGTAAGTATTACATTCTAAGGATAAACTATTGTTTAGAATATGTTAAAATAGCTTATTTAAATGTTAAATAATTTTCTTAGGTACTTGCTGCTGGACCCTCACAACATGCTGCATCCTCAATTGCTGGACCTTCCAATGCTAGGAATTCCAATGTTGAACCTCATGTAAGTATTAGTTTTTAAATTATATTTTGCAGAGAGAGTTTTTAGATACTTTGATTTAAAATAAAGTATGTTTCACATATATAGATAGTTTATAGAAATAAAGTATTTTTAATAAAAAATGTTTTCAGATATTTTACAAATTTAAGTAATTTTTAGAGAAGACATATTTTGTAAAATGTTTTCAGTTAATATATTTGAAGATTTTCAATCCATTTTTGTAATAAAGTTTTTAGATATTTCTGCAAATAATGTGTTTTCAGGAGAGCTTTCCAGAAGAAGATATTTTTAAATAAAGTTTTGGAAAAAATGTGTGTCCTTCAATAATTTTTTTTTTTTTCAACAGGTGTGTCACATCTGCAACAAGTCCTTTATCCAGAAATTTACTCTGACGAGACATCTCAAGATTCATACTGACACGAAGAATTTCACCTGTGAGATATGCCAGAAGTCCTTCACACGTAATGCAGACTTAATCCGTCACATGGAGAGTCATCAATCCGCCACCCCTCATGCCTGTCCTGATTGTGGAAAGTGTTTCGGTCGTAAGGATGTCATGATGCAACATCTTCTCACCCACCTTCGAGTTGCCCAAGTAGGAGGAATTCAACCTGCACCCTCTGTGCCCAGAAGGAGGAGAGTTGAGGTGAAGACGTCAGATGTCTTTGCCACTCGCCATTTGTTCCCGAGTGAAGAGGCAGTTGGAGACCTGCTTCTCTTCATTAGGGAAAGTCATCCTCAAGTGGATGCTGTATTGAAGGAGGAGTTGGGAGAGAAGAGGGCCATCAAGTGGTATGTTGTCTCTAAAATCCACTTTGTTCGTAAGAGTGATGAGGGAGATGAAGAATTTGCCACACCCTATTTCCGGAGTAAGGTGCAGATGGAGCTGGATGACAGCGACCTCCCTGAACACATCGATCAAGCCTTCGCCAAAATCAAGTCCTCCTTCGATGAATTCATCGAGCGGGGATCTGGATGGGTCCTCGATGAAATTATTCATTTGGAGGTGAAGACTGCTACATATCAACCTCTAGCCCCTGCTAGCCACTTCAAGTTACCCAACAAGTTGGCAGCAAAGAAGGCCGTCCTCAACATCCAGAATGAAGACAATAAATGTTTCATCTGGTCTGTCCTGGCTGCCCTCCACCCCATTGCTCATACAGATCATCCATACAGAGTTTCTCACTATCTGGAATTCGAGCAGGAGCTCAAGATGGGAAATGTAAGCTGTCCCGTCCAACCCTGCAAGGTTCGGATAATTGAAAACCTCAACACCTTGAGGATCAATATCTATGGCTATGAAGATGATGAGATATTACCTCTATACATCTCTAAGAGGGAGGATCCTGAGGTTATCAACCTCCTCTACATTATAGAAGGAGAGAGGCAGCATTATTGCCTAATTAAGAGTATGTCCAGGCTTCTTACCAACCTCACTAAGCACGATGGAAAGCGATTCTACTGTTTTTCCTGTCTTCATCGTTTTGCCAAGGAGGAGACTCTCAAAGCACATGTCCCTTACTGTAACGAGCACTCACCCCAACGCATCAAGATGCCGACTCCAAAGGACTGTGTTCTGAAATTTAGTCAGTACAAGTTCACCCAGAAAGTCCCGTATATCATATACGCGGACTTTGAGGCCTTGGTGGAGAAGTTGGACGTCACCACCCCCTCCAGCACTATGAAGACGGCTAGTCACATTCCCTGCGGATACGCTTATGTCATTATAGGTCCTGATGGGAAGCCTACAAAACCTATTGCGGTTTATAGGGGATCGGATGCTGTGGATCATTTCATCAAGAACATTATTGATGAAAAGGACGAGCTGGCGGTGAAGCTGACCACCATTGTCCCGATGAAACTCACTCCCCAAGACCAGCAAACTATCAATGCTGCAACGCACTGTGGCCTCTGCAAGGACCGACTAGGAACTGATCGGGTGAACGACCACGATCACTTGACCGGTCAGTTCCGTCAAGTGCTCCACAATGAATGCAACCTTGCCTTCAGGTTGCGGAAAATGATTCCTTGCGTCTTCCACAACCTGAAGAATTACGATGCGCATTTGATCATGCAGGGGCTAGGGAAAGTGGCTGACCATGATATTGGAGTCATCCCTACAACGATGGAGAAATACATCTCCTTCTCCATCACTAAGAAACTTGACAAGATCCCGGTGACCCTCCAGTTTATTGACAGTCTCCAGTTTCTGAATGCATCGCTTCAGAAACTTGTCGATAATCTGGAGAGAGACAAGTTTCACATTTTGAAGAGTTCTATCGCATCTAACCATGGTACGTAATATAGTCAAAGTTAATATTATATAAATGTTCACTTAACAATATCATTTAATTTTTATTTTTTTCCTTAGATCTCTTGCTGAAGAAGGGAGTGTACCCTTATGAGTACATGGACTCATTCACTAAATTTCAAGAAACATCTCTGCCACCTCAGCAAGCCTTCTACAGTACTCTGACAAACTCCTCCATCATCGATGCAGATTATGACCACGCTCAAGTTGTTTGGGAAGCTTTCGGCATCAAAGACCTTGGCGAATATCACGACCTGTACGTGAAGACGGATGTGCTCCTCCTCTCTGATGTTTTTGAGAATTTCCGCCGCCTAACTCTAGACTTTTACCAGCTAGACGCCGCT
This sequence comes from Linyphia triangularis, assembly GCA_963978545.1. Lineage (NCBI taxonomy): Eukaryota > Metazoa > Arthropoda > Arachnida > Araneae > Linyphiidae > Linyphia > Linyphia triangularis. The sequence continues at coordinate 39,031,858 of OZ021730.1, forward strand.
CACATGATGACGTCTCCGGGGTTAGCGTGGCAAGCCGCTCTCAAGATGTCAGATGTCGGTTTGGATTTATTCACCGACATTGACATGCACCTCTTCATAGAGAAGGGTATTCGGGGAGGTGTATCCGTCATCACCCATCGTCATAGCCAGGCAAACCATCCAGGCTGTCCTGAATATAATGCTGCTGAGGAGAAGAAACATATATTGTACCTGGATGCCAATAACCTCTATGGTAAGCATGAATTTACTTTAAAACTGTCATTTTTTATTTAGCTTCTATGTTAATATTGAATGATTTAATTGGATTTTTCTTTCAGGTTGGGCCATGTCTCAATATTTACCTGTTGGTGATTTTCAGTGGGTGGACCCGGAAAACATCTCTACTCAAACCATTTTGGACCAAGCAGATGATGCAGATGAGGGCTTCATCCTAGAAGCGGATCTCGACTATCCTGCTGAACTCCACGATCTCCATAATGATTATCCTCTGGCTCCCGAACGCTTCACCATAAAGCCAAATATGCTGTCTCCTACCGCCCTCGAGATTTTAGAAGAAATGCAGATGAAGCCAGCTTCTTCCAGCGCGAAACTCGTTCCGAATCTTCACTCAAAGAAGAATTATGTTATACACTACCGTAATCTGAAGCTATACCTTTCCTTGGGACTGAAACTAACTAAAGTCCATAGAATTCTAAAATTCTACCAACAACCTTGGCTGAAGGACTACATAGCATTTAATACGGAGCAGAGAAAACTGGCCAAAACATCGTTTGAAAAAGATTTCTTCAAACTTCTCAACAATGCGGTGTTTGGGAAAACTATGGAAAATCTGAGGAATAGAGTGGATGTTCAGTTGGTGAACAACCCGCATAAAGCCAAGAAACTGGTCGCGTCTCCTGCCTTCCATGCCTTCACTGAATTTGATAACAGCTTGGCAGCAGTACAAAGAAAAGTGAAAAGTCTCACACTTAATAGACCCATTTATGCTGGTTTCGCCATCTTAGAACTGAGCAAGGTTTTAATGTATGATTTCCACTATAATGTCATCATGAAGAAGTATGGAAGTAATGCCCGCTTACTATTCACCGACACAGATTCACTCACTTATGGACTCACCACCCCAGATCTGACTGCTGACTTACAGCAGTTAAAGGAATTTTTTGATTTTTCTGACTACCCATCAGATCATCCCCTACACGATGTGTCTAACAAGAAGAAGATCGGTTACTTTAAGGATGAACTTAACGGAAAATCTGCTTTGGAGTTCATAGGGCTTCGTTCCAAAATGTATTCCATTTTAAGCGAGTGTGGTGAGAAACAAACGGCCAAGGGAATCGCAAGAGCAGCTCAAAGACAGTTAAAACATCAGACCTATAGAGACTGTCTTCTCAACCGACAACCTTCGTCTGTGGTTCAGCATCGGATCGGTAGTGAAAAACATCACATTTTCTCCATCCAGCAAAGAAAGCGAGCGCTCTCGGCATTTGATGACAAGCGATACCTGTTGGAGGATGGTGTAACTAGTTATGCGTATGGTCACTGCAAAATTCCTTAAATTTAATTCTTCTAACTTAGTTTTTTACAATTCATTAACTATAGTCATTATTTTTACTAAAATATTACATTAACTTAATTTTTATAAAAACTAAAATTAGTACATTTTCAGGATTTTGTTAGTGATCATTAAATTTAATTTTGGGAAATATACGTTCCCACAAGTCTTCTTCTTCAAAAAAAAAAAAAAAAAAAAAAAAAAAAAAAAAAAAAAAAAAACTGCTGGACACTCTTAAATTTAATTTTTAATGTAACTCTATTCTAGAAATAGTTTGTGTCCTACATTAATCTTTTAGACTAAAACTTTAAAATTGTTAAGAGGTGAAGATATCTTCTTAAAGGATATCATCGTATGGTTGATTAGTGACCTCAAGTTTCAAAGAAATATACGTGTTTTTTTTTTTGTTAGGGTGGAGTGAGGCGGTACCAATTCTTCCTAAAAGAGGTATCGGGCTGGAGGTGGGTCCTCACCTTTAATAATTAATTTTTCAAAATTTATTAATTGTAATTCTAAAGTCTTAACTTATTCAAAATTAGTTAGGGAAGGGGGGTGGGTAGATGAGTTACCATGAAGGCAACGTCCGATAGTCGATATTTTAACAATTGTTTGGTAAAATATTGAAATGTCACGTGTAGCTCGGGGTTAGGGTTCTTTAGACCCTTAGCAAATGGCCTTCCTTTTATTAACTTTTCAAATTCATCATTTTTTTTTTTGTGTAACTTTGTTGCAGGTATTTTAACTTGGCTAAAGGATATGCAAGTAACTCGCTAGAAAACCAAACAGTCAATCAGGAGTTAGTTTTTGGTCACATGTTTAAAACTTATCAATCACAAGCGAGCATTTAGCTGATCAATCAGAACTCGTTGCCAACACCTGAAAACTAAATTTAGTATATATCCAGTGTTATCATCACTTAAAACGTAAATTTTAACATATAATGACATCATACCCACTGTGACGTCACGCAATAAAAGCCTATCACTCTAACTTATACGCTAAGAAGCAGCCCTAGAACAACTCAACTCCGTCTGAAAGATAAACCAAAACTAAAAAAGTGTTGCCACTCTCTTAAATGCTAAATTTTAATATATAATGACGTCATACCCACTGTGACGTCACTAGTCAAAAAGCCTATCACTCTAAGTTATTCGTTTAGAAGCATCCCTAGAACAACTTAACTCCGTCTGAAAGATAAACCGAAACTAAAAAGGTGTTGCCACCGCTCAAAACTTTGATATAAAACAAATTATGACGTCATACTCACTGTGACGTCACGCAATAAAAGCCTATCACTCTAACTTATTCGCTAAGAAGCATTCCTAGAACAACTCAACTCCATCTAAAAGCTAAACCGAAACTAAAAAGGTGTTGCCACCGCTCAAAACTTTGATATAAAACAAATTATGACGTTATTCCAACTGTGACGTCATACACAAACAGCTTATAACGAAACCGAAACTAAAACAGCAGCAGGAAGGAAACAACTCCACTTCACTTCCGGCCATGTGACTTCAGGTGACGTCATACCCGATGATGTCACTTCCTGTGACGTCATATCCGGTCACGCCCCCTTCTGGTGATGTCATCATCCCTCATCCCTGCACCGGCACCGCCCCTGGCTCCGGACTGTCCTTTTCTAACTACTCCCGTTTAACGCGAAGTAAAAGTAGTTCTTCGTACCTAAAACTTAACGATAATTTATTCGTTTAACATGAAATTCGGTTAACACGAACAATTTCGGCGGCCTCGTCGACTTCGCGTTAACGGGGTTTGACGTATTTGTTTTTACAAGATGATGCTTTGATTCTTTACATTTACATTAAGTTTTAAAATTCAAAAAGCTCCCTGCGAGTGTTATAGAAAAATCTTTGAGGTACTTACCATACGGCGTATGATGGTCCTCTATCTAATACAACTCTAATGACATATAATAGGCACGCAACAAGTTTGACAACCAGATTGAAAATACGGATTCTCAGACCTGAAACAAAACGAGATACGTTTTAAATTTCGAGTGAATATACAAAATTAAAATCAAAATGAATAAACTTTTTCCAAAAATAACACATATGTTACAATTTATGTAATTTCCATATCGGATATATAGTGTTCTGATATGCTGATGATAAGAGCAACTTTTAAGATAATTTTATTTTGTCTTTTTTTCTCGGACACTCTCTTTACATTTTAAACACTTTTTTTTTTTCTCCTGGTCTTTGTTGCACGTTAACTTTCCCATGGTCACATTGGATTGTTGCCAAGTTTCTAGATAAAGAGATCGATTAACTAATCATGTTCAAACTATCGAACGTGCATTTTTAAATGTTGGACAGACACTTGTTCAGCATCTGAAACTTAATTACATTTTCCTTTTAAATTATGCGACAAAATCAAAGTCTTCAAAATACATTACACCATTTCTAATTTAACTTTGTTCTGTCACTTTGTTTTACGATTGATTCAGGTCGATGACTACTTCCAAATGTTGAAAAACATCAATTGCACTTTGTAACCCATCAGTTGAAATTGCAATATTTAATTATTTGTAAACTAATGCTACACACTCTCAAATAAAGGAGACGCTATTGACAAGCAAGAAACTAATTGAAAGCAATTGTAACTGCGACAGTACAATGTTGTTAGAAGTTTATGAAGATAGTTGAACAGCGTGGAGACGAATATGCTTACGAAGTTCAACAAGGAAATTGTGACAGGAGGCACGTCTGAAACTCATGTAGCCAAAACTACAAACATTACAGATTAGCACACAAACGCCATAGATTTTAATTTGAAGATTTCGGTAAGGTTTATTTAAAATTCAAATTCGGAACTCTTACGAAATACTGAAAAATGTGAGATTAGATTAAGACTTCTTCCACATCAAATTTATAGGAAGTTCGTATCTTGAATCCGAATTGCCGACCAAAAGGTATAGTGGTTAGCGTGCTAGCTTCTAGACCGCGAGGTTGCGGGTTCGAGTCCCGTGTTAGGCATGGGTGTTTGTAAATGTATGTTGGCTTGTCTAATGACGAATGTTTTCGGTGCATTATAGCAATCGTGTTGCTGACGGCGCCAGATAATCCGAAAACAACAACTTGACTCCGAATCTCGATGCTAAGTTAGAACTTAGAAGTTTTACAAATTAACCAACGAGGTCAAATAATAATAATAATAATAATAATAACAATAATAATAAAACAGCAAACTGCACGGCTTTTGCTACACAGTATCATCAACCTTAATAAGGACAACTCTTTATAATCTCCTCAATTTATGCTGATCCCAAATTATGTGTATTAAAATGTGTAGAAGTTATATTTTAGGGTCACTACTGTTGCATGTTGCTAAAATAAAGGACAGTATGGGGAGAGGATATGTGGAAACTGCTTTTTTTTTTGGTTTTGTGGTGATTTTGCTTAGTAATATTTATAAAATTTTGCAATTACTTACTTTTACAGCTTTACATCTGCAACTTTTTTTTAAAGCCGTATTTTTACCATTATTTATCAGAAATCTTTACTTTAAAGTGTTTTTTTGACTTTCACATAATGATCAATTTATCCGTTTATAAACAGTAGAAAAAGCCAAAATGATAAGACTTAATTTGTTTTTAATCAATGTTATGTAACATTATACGTTGCAAAACTAGAATGGAACCCTCCCCTTACCGCAATCTGCAATATAAATGTTTACAAATCTAAGAAATGCCTTTTGTCAACATACCCTGAAGAAACCCAGCCTGCTGTAACAGAGCACAAAAGGCTGATCAAAAGCAATTACCCGCAATTCCGAGAATTAAAAGATCCTCTTTCAAACGTTGTTATACTCATTCTTTTCTTTCCTAGCGTTCTCCCGTGGCAATCGCATTATCTTGGACGTATAGTTATTTAAATCGCAATTCAAACTTCGTCCTCATTGTGACTTTGTCGGGTAGTTTCATTCACATATTTGGGTATTTCAGATACATTTTTTCCCCATTTCTACGGAAACATGATTTCGACTCACTAATTGAAATTGAACAATTATACGGCAAAGTAAGACGTCTAATTGGTTGAAAGACTAATGTTTTTGTAAGTTTGCAAAAAAATTATTGTATTGCAAGAGTTGGACGGAAATGTGATTGCCTTTATTCTGCATTGAACTTTTTATAACAGTTTTATCTTATTTTACTTATGTTTAAGCTCACTGATTTCCTTTTGTCTGAAGGATATCTCAACTTGTATGTTATTCTAAGATAAGATTGTTTTGTGAATTTATAATGAAAGTAATTAAAAAAGACGTTATAAGCAAGACTGAATTAAAGTTGGAAAACTAGAGATGAGGACATTACAATAACTGTTAAAAGTTATTGATATTTAAATTCACGTGAACTAACAGTTAGCTATTTTCCAGATTAACAGTTATTCATTTAGTGTAGGTGCAAATAGATAGCTCTAGCATGTCGATATTATATGTGGGTGAAAAAATATATATTTATAAATATCGTCTGCATTAAATGATATTAAATTGTAAACCTCAATCTGCACATGCGTTTAAAAACGGAATCGAATTTAAAATTAGACGATTTTCACTCTCAAAACTGTATTTACGTTATTTTGAACTCAGTTATTTAAGCTATTACAGTGATTGGAAAAATATATATATTTTTCTGATTCTGATACAATCTGATATTACGATCCCATCGATATTCGTTATTCCTGGAATAACGTAATATAGTTTTCAAACAGTAGGCATGATTGATGCCGATATTATCAAAATTGTGGAATTTTTTTTTCTGAATTACATCATCGCCGCTGGACAGTTGGAAGTAATAGTATTTAAAATAAAGTAAGACAACAGATGCAAAGGGTGTTCGTTACATAGAAGACATTTATATTCCACAACTTTGGAGTAAACAAGTTGATAAGATAAAAAAATAATGTTTGCTACAAAACATTTTCTTCTGCCTGACAATAGAATTTCCCCGTGTTTCGAAATATCTACTTGAATTTTTTTGAATGGCTCAATTTAATTTTTTGTTCAAAATAAACGAAAATTTCTTGGTAAATACTTTATTTTAAAATCGTATTTTTTAACTAGAGTTCAATAATTATTAATAAAAATTAGCCAAGGCCTACTAAAGTAGAATATTTTTTAATAATAAAAGTGGTGATCATATTACTCTAATTTAACGCCATAACTTTCAATGGATATCAGTTGGTTGTTTTCAGATTATCTGGCGCCGTCAGCAACACGAGGGCTATAATGCGCCGAAACATTCGTCATTAGACAAGCCAACATACATTTACAAACACCCATGCCTAACACGGGACTCGAATCCGCAACCTCGAGGTCTAGACGCTAGCACGCTAACCACTATACCGTTTGGTCAGTTCAATGGATATCAGATTCACTCACTAACTCAGTAAGGATCAATAATTCTTACAATTCCCAATTTAGTACAAAAGGAAGGCTATTGCAATCTCCGTTTATAATCTTAAGGGATCGAAAAGGGGTTAGACGTTCCAAATGGAGAATTTGCCAATGTTCTTTTTCCAATATATGATAGTTCCAATTCTTAAATTTATATACTTATGTTATGGAGAAGAGATAAAAAAGTATAAATATTTTTCCTAAAATGCACATAGAAAAATCGCTGAAACAAGGGTATTCATCTAGTTATACAAATTTATTTTTTATAATATATTTTGGAGTCCAAATTATTTTCATTGCTGTCATTTTTAGATTCCACCGTAATCGACAGTTAATGTTTTAAAATTCATTCATATGATAGACACATCCATTCACCTACAAATGCTCTTGAGGTACTTTATATTTTCATTTTTAATTTCTGAAGTGTTTAGAAATTAAATCATTCCCAATCCAATTAACTTAAGATACATTTTTTTTTAAACATTACACTTTTGATTATGATTATTTTTTGTAAGTAAAAATTATTTTAATTTCAATTGATTATGTGCTTACAGGATGTTCACTAAAGCAATTTGCTACCTTCTAAAATGACAACAATTGTCATAAAAGTTATGTTCAGAAATAACAAAGAGATCAAGCGCGGTCTTTTTTGGAATTGCTTATAACTGTAACTAGTGATACAGTGAGGAATTATTTTATTTCAAATTACAATTCTAAGAGCCTATTTCAAAAACTACACAAGATACATGAAAGTAGCATGTTACAAAGTCCTTGAGCAGCATCGTTTTAGTTTGATAAGAAAGCTTATGTACGTTATAATTGTAAGATACATTTGAATGTCATCTTTAAATATAAAGTACTGCTTGATTTATTTTACAACTGAAAACTGCCTAAGTTAAAAAATTTATCGTGGACCAATCAATTTACATATTTATGAATAACTCCATTTCTCATAATCAACTGAAAAAAGACAAATCTATTCAAGAGTTCCGAACAAAATGAAAACACCTCTTCATCGTCTTCTTATTTCCGAATTCAGGAACGAAAACAAAGGAATAAATTAAATATTTGTATTACAGTGTTTGCAGGAGAAAATATTAGTTTCAAAGCTTCGGTGCAATTTCCTGAAATGTACAAAAGTGAGAATAAAAAGATACACGTGGAACCAAAAGAGATGAAAAGATAGAGAACGAACAGTATTTTTAATCAAAGCAAGAAAATTGTTTTAGTATACCATCTACGTATATTTATTCTAGAAAAATTTAGTTTATTCGTAATTTTTTTGTCAGAATTTATAAAATGTATTGTGAGGAGTTTGAGTTATTAGATGTTATTAGTATATTACCATAATAAAGATGAGGTATGATTTCGTGAAAGAAAATTTAATTATAACGCTATTATCATCTTATTTTATAAATAAATTTTATGACAAAATGTGACTTAGAGAGTGTTTCCATGTGATAAGAAAGCATTATTTATTTAATTCAATTGCCCAGGTTCCATTTGGTTTGTTTTAACTTTCTATTTCCATTTAAGTATATTAGAATAGAAAAGTTGTTGTGGTCTGTAATTTGTCTTGTTGTTTTTACCACTTTTTAAATCTTTTATCATTGAGTTCCAGGTAAATTCTTGTGTGTGTTTAAATTTTCTATATCTTTAATTATTATCAAAGAATATTTTTAAAGCTGAAGAATAAATAAAGCGTATAAAAACAATTCGCTGTATTTAAATTAGCCTCGTTTGCTTTTCGATCAATAAGAAATTTTGACAAAAGTTAGGTTAATGGAGTTAAAATATAAGTAATGCAAAAAAATAACTATCACCACTAATGCACATTTTCAATGTCATTTAGAAACTACATAAAATTTTACAATGAGAAACTTGCACCTTTTTTGGTACTATTTTTAAATAAAAGTAGAGAAAAAATCATGGAAAACAATACCATTCTTTCCAAAATTTGAGCTCGGATAAATAATTAAAAAAACTATTTAGTTTTTCACTTTGCGATGTGGCGGGAAAAAGCTTACTTTAGCGAGTGACGTCAATGCGCAGATGATTAACCAGTCTAAAACATGTTTTAGATGAGGAGGTGGGGGGAGGGGAGTTTCCTTCCCGGATTTTTGATGGAATCTATGGGAAACTACGTCACGTTTTTTGATGCGTTTTTGGTCACGTGACTTTTGCTTTGATTTCAAACTCGATTTTTGATTAATTGGAAGCATAAAGAGAAAGAAAAAAAAAATATTCCCACTGCTCAAATATATTCGTTGGAAAACACTAGAAAATACAAAAAATATTCATTTTCCTTACTTGTGCAAGTTCCTTTTTATTTAGATACATTTCTTAAAAGTGAATACAAATAAAACTATCTGTTAAGTATTAAAGGTGCTTAAATAAAGTAAAAAAAAAAAAAATATTTTAAATATTATTTTCTAGGATCTGACTTCTTTACTTTATACCCACTTCTTTTCCTGCTAAGAGCCTCATAACATGCTTTTACAAAGATGCAACTCACAACTTGGTAAGAAAACACAAAAATCAACCTCATAAAGTTACAAATTTCATCTCATAAATACAGTACTACAAAACGTAATAAAGAAACATCTACGTGATAAAGCAACTCGTACTTTTGAAAGTTTGAAAACTCTTGAATAAAACACAATCGAATGATGGAAACATGATCCCAAAAGGCAACCCATCCAAGTTTGTATCTACAGAATTTTCGAATGTTTCCTTTTAATAATTTATCACTGGTCATTCTGTTCTTAGAATAAACTTCGCCTTCAAAGAACCATGCGCTGGATTAACTTCCGAGTGTTCTAAATGTGAGTTCCTCAGATTCTTGGTCGTAAAAAAGCTCGTTTCTCTCGGAACTAAATGTTCTTATCCTTCGCAAACTGTTCTTTTCCAAGCTCACTCCTGTCTTTAGTGCTTTGAGAAGCACTGAATTGCTTCTTGTTTGTTGAGGGAAGTTGAAATGTCTGCTCCTAATTTTTTAGACTAATTGGGCTTGGGAATTCTTGAGTAAGCACTGAAGTTTGGTTTTAAAAACATGGGCTGACATTTTCTGGACGATGTACTGAGTTTATTTCTTAAGGAGTGATGGCACTCTTAGACTAAAATCGATTTTTTTGTTCCATCTCCTTTAAAAAAAACTTAATACTTTTATAAAAACAATGAAGTGTCATATCCGTTAATTCGATCACTAAACCAACTTAAATTAGTTTATAATCATTCTATATATATATATATATATATATATATATATGTATATATATATATATATATATATATATATATATATATATATATATATATATGTGTATTTTGAATGCTAAAACTAATCAAGTTCAATTTTCAAAAGCCGTTTTTTTTCCGGCTTATTTTATTTCAATATATTACTCCAGGTACATGTACCTTTTTGCGCATGTCTAGTACATGTACAAATATATATGTACCAGATCTGGTACATGTACCTTATACTTGAAAACAATTTCTGTTATCCAATTCATTAGTGTTTATTTAAATACGTACGGGTACAAGTTTTATGTACTACTTCTAAACTCTCCAATTTTATTAATACCTTGAAATTTTTTAATTATTTAAGCTTACATCACTTTTTTTGCGAGGATGTTTTAAATAGATTTTTATAACTATATCTATTATAAAATTTAAATAGGTTTTGAGTTTCACAATTAGAATGTGTACCATAAATTAAGTATGAGAACCTAATGCTTTTATTTACAATAGTTTATTAAAAGAAAGTACCTTAAGTTTACAATTTATTTGTTTTTACGTTTTATAGAAGATTTCTAAATAAATAAAATGCCCTAAAAATTTTACAATATGACTACAAGCTCATAATATATGTTCACAAAAAATTTAATTAATTTTCAAGCAACACAAGGAGAAATATATTGAACATTTTCTTTTATTTTAACTTCTTAACCTACTCCTGTTCTCAAAAGGCGTATCTTCGTGTTTTATAAAGCGATTGAAGGGTCTAAACAGCGTTCGCCACTAGGGGTCAGGGCCTTATTTCCCATAATGTCTACAAGGCCCGTGCCTCGGGCCCCAGAATTTTAAGGGCCCCCGAATTATCCAAAAAAGTTTTAGGAAAATATCTTCTCTGTCAAAACGCAAAACAAAATTAAAATTGAACTATTGTATAATAATCAATATTCTGTTCAGTGCCCTTCAGTGCCAAATGCCACACAATATGAGAATATATTTTAGTAACTCATTAGCCATTAATAATAATTATTTCTTGACATTCATTTAATCAAGGCGGTAATCAAAATTATCAGTAATAGTCAAATAACACAAATAGTCATCAATGGTGGGCCCCATCTGCTATGTTGTGTTGATATTAATCGGTTTTCTAAATCGGGTCCTGCCTCAGGCCCCGTCCGATCAGCAAAAGATTTCAAGGGAAGCACAAAAGGACGAAAATCAAACTTCACTGTATTGACTTCTTTTAACTAATTTGTTCTTCATAATTTCTACATAATTTTAATTTGCCCAAAATAGTGGTAATAATATTCCTCTCAGTGGAACTTATCGTTCTACACTGAATCTGGAGGTATGATTTAAATATTTTTTTTTTCTTTTTTTTTTAAAGTTAAGTCAAATCACATTGTCAAGTTGAAGCAAAAAAAAGATTCATTTGTTTTCTTAAACTGTGATTTACGCATTCATGAGAATTATAATTTTTGAATTATTTAAAGGAAAAAAAAAAAAAAAAAAAAAGGAAATTATGAATAATAATTTTTTAAGATGAAAGAAAATTATTATTTTTTTTTTTTTTTTAATATTCAGAAATGCTTTAAATTGTGGAATTGATAGTATAGACTGAGAGGGGACTGCAATTTTTGAACCCAATCGAACATCATTCTGAATTTTTTTATAGAAATTGGTGAAAAGTAGATTACGAATTCACTGGTCTGCCGAGGCAAAAATGGCCGAAACTGGTCAAAAATCGACTTTTAATAAGTTGAACTAAATCCAATTGCCAAATGCGCCATAACTTGTTAAATAATGAGCACTTTTTTTTATTTGGCAACCCTCACTCTTTAATTTTCAATTAAGAAGGTTGCGGATGTGTGGCCATGGCTTACTTGCATCTTTCACAAATGAACCAAATTGGCATTAAACAATACGTCACTGATGACGTAACTGATGTCGCAAATTTGGCTTACTTTTAAAAGATACTACTTTTCCGAGTCAGAGATCAGAAATCGGTTGCGCTTTTTTTCTTTGAAAATCACAATGCAGTGGTTTGCCAGACGAAAAAGTTTGTTCCCTTTTTGGCAAGTTATGACATATTTGGCAATCGGATTTTAGTTCAACTCATTCCAAGTCGATTTTAGATCAGTTTCGACCATTTTTGCCCCGGCAGACCAAAGGATTCGTAATCAATTCACTTTTCTCCAATTTCTATAAAAAATTCAGAATGATGCTCGATGGGGTGCAAAAATTGCAGTTGCATCTCGGACTAGTAGTAAATAAAGCTATACGTTGGTGTATCCGTTGTAAAGGGGCGTTGTTTAGAATAGGGGCTGTGAGTGCAGGAAATTGGTTACCTAAAAGGTTTCAATACGGTATTCTTGGTGATCAGACATCGTTTACTTGAATAAACGATTTTGATAATCTGTGAAATATCGCCAATACGTTATGAGGGCTTTCAACAAGCTAATGTTTTTATAATTCTTTTGTAAATTTACTTGTAAAATGGGACTAGTGCTGTATCCATGGCAGCAGACAACGCTAGACAACTGGGCGAGAGCTATTTTTGTGATAGACAGACTTATTAACAAAAAATATAGAAATAAAACTTACTTGATCTTTGGTTTTTTATGAAGAATAACTGTAATCGCTCTTTTAGTGTATTTTCATTTACATAGAATTCGACACGAACCCTGAAAACAAGAAATACAAAGATATAAACATCTTTATATAACACTTAAGGCAATTTAAACAAGTGCATTGATAAGAAAGCGCGTACTGAATAAGGAAGAATGAAGTTTCGTAAGTTGACACTTTAAAACGGCAGTATTCACGAAAATCCTTACCCTCGCGCCGAACCCCTGGGTTGATAAGCGCTGGGGCAAGACCTTTTACCCCAGGGTTAAGAAAGCGGTATTCACAGAGCTTTTTCCGACCTGTGTTTGTCAAACCAGTGTTCCTCACCCTGCGTTTGACCCCAAGGGTGAAATACAGCTAGCTATTGGTTGAAAAATATGTCATGTGACTTTTTTCCCAGACTGCTTTGCGTTTGCTCTCGTAATGTTTTGATTATATTATTGAGCTATAGTTTTTCAATGCGTTTTTAAACTTGATGTTATATTTATCTTCAATTTGTGATGATTGAGGGGAAAAAAGATTAAAAAAAAACATTTGAAATATTCATATTGTACTTTATTTATCATTAATTTTTTTATATATATACACACTTCATAATTTCAGGCTGAACATAGATAAGTCTTGTCTACAACATGAAATGTCATCATTTATTTTATGTCACAGGGAAAATTTGTGTCTATTTTATGCGACTTTTTTTTTTCTGTAATGGATTTTAAACTAATATCTTACATTTCTGTTAATATTGGAACAAAAAAGGGACATGTTGTTTGGTATTAATTTCCATGCATTTCTTTGGTTGATATTTTAAAATTGCAACAATCTGCATTTCTGAAAAAAGGTGCTGCTTTGAAATTTATTTTTTTGTAAATTTCTTCATTTGTGTAAACAAGAAAGTTAATTTCAATTATATAAATCTATGTGAAAAAATAGACAGCAATTTTGTTCTGTTGAATATGATAACTGCAATGAAAACCATGTTAGGATATTAAAAAAAATTCCCACATGGTTAAGTTTCAGCCTGCATAAAATATTTCTAAACTTGACATAGAAATTAGAGTTCAGTCCCAGGGACCCCCTCCTAATAGCAGTTATAGTGTTACATACTTATTGTTAAAATTATGTCGAATAATTCTTGCATTTCCTCCTGATTAGTGGCATTGGATTTATAACCTCGCAAAAGTTACACTAGCTTTTTTGTAGCAGCCCCTCGTTAAAATTATCTCGGTAACAAGTTCAAAGTTACAGCCTGCATAAAAAATTTCAAAATACATAGAAATCAGAATTTAATCCCTGGGACCCTTAACATGTGAACTACTTTAAAAAAAATCAGATGGTTCATGCATTTCTTCTTAATTTATTGCATTGTATATCTAATGGCGCAAAAGTTACACAAGATCTATATTGCAGCGAGTTTTTGTAGCAGAGCCTCGTTAAAATTATTTCGGTTACAAGTTCAAAGTTATACAGCCAGTGTAAAAAATTACAAGACATACAAAATTAAACTTTGATCCCTGGGACCCCCTCCCATCAAGAAAGTTTGCATAATGGCACTTAAAATGTTAGCTACTTTAAAAAAAATCAAATAGTTCATGCATTTCTTCCGGATTTGTTGCATTGTATTTATAATGGCGTAAAAGTTACACGAGATCTATACTGCGGCGAGTATTTGTAGCAGCGCCTCGTTAAAATTATATCGGCAACAAGTTTCCAGTCACAGTCTGCGTAAAAATTTACAAAACACATACAAAATAAAACTTTGATCCCTGGGCCACCTACCATCAAGAAAATTGGTATTAGGGTACCTAACATGTTAGCTACTTTTAAAAAAATCAAATAGTTCATGCATTTCCTCTTGATTTGTTGCATTGTATTTATAATGGAACAAAAGTTACACGAAATCTATAATACTGCAGTGAGCTTTTGTAGTAGCGCCTCGTTAAAGTTATCTTAGTGACAAGCTTCACAAGTATCTGCGTAAAAAATTTCAAAACACATAAAAATTAGAATTTGATCCCTGGGACCCTACCCCGTCCCATTAAGAAAATTGCCATAATGGCACTTAAAATGTTAGTTACTTTTAAAAAAATCAAATAGTTCATGCATTTCTTCTTGATTTGTTGCATTGTATTTATAATGGAACAAAAGTTACACGAAATCTATAATACTGCAGTGAGCTTTTTTAGCGCCTCGTTAAAGTTATCTCGGTGACAAGCTTCACAAGTATCTGCGTAAAAAATTTCAAAACACATAAAAATTAGAATTTGATCTCTGGGACCCTTAACCTCCCATTAAGAAAATTGCCATAATGGCACTTAAAATGCTAGTTACTTTTAAAAAAATCAAATAGTGCATGCATTTCTTCTTGATTTGTTGCATTGTATTTATAATGGCGTAAAAGTTACACGAGATCTATACTGCGGCGAGTATTTGCAGCAGCGCCTCGTTAAAATTATATCGGCAACAAGTTTCCAGTCACAGTCTGCGTAAAAAATTACAAAACACAAACAAAATAAAACTTTGATCCCTGGGCCACCTACCATCAAGAAAATTGGTATTAGGGTACCCAACATGTTAGCTACTTTTAAAAAAATCAAATAGTTTATGCATTTCTTCTTGGTTTGTTGGATTGTATTTATAATGCAGCAAAAGTTACACAAGATCTAAACTGGAGTGAGTTTTTGTAGTAGCGCCTCGTTAAAATGATCTCGGTAACAAAAGCTTCTAGTTACAGCCTGCGTAAAAAATTTCAAAATACATAGAAATTAGAATTTGATTCCATCGACCTTCTCTCATGAAGAAAATTTGTATAATGGCAGTTAACATGTTAGCTACTTAAAAAAAAAAAATAATAATATTATTCTTGTATTTCTTCTTGATTTGTTGCGTTGAATTTATAATAGCGCAAAAGTTACACAATATCTATATTGAAGCCATTTTTGGTCGCAAAATCTTTGCTACTGAAAGTACTATAAATTTCTATTACTATTACGAAACAGCTTCAAATTGAATACTGTTACGTTTAATTCACGTTTCAAAGGAAGTAACCTGAAAAAAAGAAAACTTGATAGTCTGACAATTCACAAAGCTATTTTTCACAACTTATATTCATAGTTAAATTCTTTATATTAATTGTGAAGGGTTTGTTTGTAGCGGGCAAATCTCAGGAGCCACTTACCATCATCCGATTGGGCTGAAACTTAACACATATAAGCGTTGTCGAAGACAATGCAATCTACTAAGTTTGTAGGCGTGTGTCTCTAATAAGGCGCTTTTGCTTGTGTTTTATTGGCGTTTCGGAGGAATAATTAATCCACTTGTCCCATGTCTACCAAAGGACACTTTTGGTAGACATGGGTTACGAAAGGGCTAGTCTATTGTTTTTTTTAATCGCAGCGTGTTGCACAAAAACAGTACTTAAAATAAAGTAACACTTGCCACAAATTATAAACGATTATGAACTTGTACTTACATCCGCAGCACAATGAAACGAAACAAATTTCATAATCTACATGCCATTTTTATTTTCTTTATAGCTTTGTGCATCTTTACTTTCCTTTTGTATTTATCAACCACACAAAATGTTCTCAATTAATTTTTTAGAACCGAAAATTTAAAAACTTCACACACAATCATAATAACAATGGCTAAAAGTTTAACTAATGAAAGTCCACTTTGTAAATTTTTGGAATATGCAAAAAAAGAGGTCAAAATTGATATTTTCTTAAACCTTCTCCGCTAAATTATTATTTGGAAGGGGAAAATACTATTTGTGACAGAACAAAAATCAATGACATGAAGAATTGTAAATTTAGTCACCGATTAGTGAAATATAGGATTATTTGCAAAGTTCTTTATACACTAAAATATAGCAGTATTTTGAAAGTTGGTATACTATTCCATTGGCCGGATACATAGAAACTGCAAAATTGCAGACAGAAATCAAACAATCTTCAAACCATTTTTAATTTCTATAACAAGCCATAACATTTAGGATTGATGATACATTAATGCATCATTTAAACATTTAGGCTTGGTGACTAATATTATTCGGCTAACAGGAGAGTACAAAAAAGTTTATTCAATACTAAAATATAGGACAATATATCCAAAAACATTATCAAATGAAATACTTTATTTTCAAAACAATCTTTTTAATAAAAACAGTTACTTAACAGCCAAAGTACATTCATTTTGGTATGGATGCACTCTATAATCCCCTGTCGATAAACCTTGAACTCATTTCCAGAATTCTTTATTGCGAAAGAAGTTTGCAATATAACAGTGGGTGAAAACTTATCACAGAATTAAAAAATATGTTCAAATGTTTTCTGTAGTATAACAATACTTTAGTTCTTTGTGGCATCCTAAATTACTAATGAAGAAAGTTTTGAGATTAATAAACTTGAGCACAGGCATGTAAATGTTGTGAAGAATTAGGACAATACAAATAATATTCTCTTGAATAGAAAGAATTGGAAATGTACCTGTTGAATTAATCGCGAATATCCAAAAATTTGCCGATATAAAAGCGAGGTACAGATCTATTATAGGGATCTGAGAATTTTTGGTGATTTACTTTGGCTTTTTAAAGTTAGTTTCAAATAGTAGCGTTTTAGTCTTGCTCTGTAAACACTTTATATCTATAATTGTGTATTTTAGCTTGAAAACAAAGTTAACAGGTCTGTGCAGTACCTCTGTAACAAATGCATCTTGGGAACTGTAACGGAACTGCAAAATAATCCCAGAGGAATTTCCCGACAATTTATTGTTGCGTAGAAACAAAGTGCTATTCGCAAGAAAACCAAGTTGTTCCACAGAATCCAGGACATTGTTGGTATTTTTCAGCAGCTCTAATTTTACATGAAGTCATTTGTAAATTTCAAAACCACCTCTTCGTAAAGCAGCATGTGACACTTGTGTCATTCAGTTCCGAAAAAAAATTTATTTTATGTTTGCGCACAGTTTTCTATCACATTCAACTATCTCCAATAATTCGAGATAGTCCCACAACTTTAGATTATCCATGATTGAAATTTAAAAGTACGATGCATTTCTCTTGTGATCGTCAGAAGGTAGCATTGAGTCTCGATTCTAGCGAAAATCAAAACAAATGACTCAAATTCATTATCTGCGCATGGGCGGGTTAAGAAATTCTGCCTTACCCTAGCTTCACCCCACCTTCCGAGGTGGGGTGGCGTGGAATTAGCGGTGTTTATCAACACCGTGTTAAGTTGGGCCGAGGTCGAAACTAGTCCGTGAATACCACTTTTACTTGCCCTCGTGTTGAGACCGGTTTTTCGAGGGGCGAGATTCGTTAGCGCTGGGGTGAAAAAATTCGTGAATACGGCCGTAAATCCCAACCCGCCCTAAATCGCCTTGGTGAACAATTCCCAGCCAGTCGCCTTTTGGTTGTGTTCAGGGGGATACGGATATTTCAAACTGTAGTGAATCGTCCCGGCAGTAGTTTGAAGCGTGACGGTCCTCAACAATAGGCTCTTGTGGAGCATGTAAAGGGGAGCCATGGGTTTAGAGTACTCATTGTCAAACTGCCCCACCCTTTGAAGACTGAGTTAAGATAGTCTGGGATTTTTCTTGTATGCGAATCTTGTCAAGTACTTAGCTGTGGCGTTTCATTCATTGATAAGATGGAGACTAAATGCTCTGACATATCAAGTAAATAACCCAAATCACAACTCTTTTGCAAGTTGGGAACGTATAGTATTGATCTTTTAATGGTCGACAGTGACCCCCCCCCCCCTTCCCCCCAGGAAACCCAGGTGTGGCCTAGAATGGGTCGGTTTGGTTGGTTGGTTGTTTTCAGATTATCTGGCGCCTTCAGCAACACGAGGGGTATAATGCGTCGAAACATTCGTCATTTGACAATCCAACACACATTTACAAACACCCATGCCTTACACGGGCCGACCTCGCGGTCTCTAGAGGTTTGGTAGCACGCTAACCACTACACCGTTTGATCGAGAACGAGTCGGGCGAGTTCATTTCCAGTTTTTTCGAATGGAAAGTCATTGGACCCACAAAGCTGACTAAGTGGGATTTAAGGAGAAGTCGTATTGTCCAAGTCAACTTATCCTGATCTCTTTCAATATTCTGCAGTGATGTGCGATCCGGTTTTACTACGCGTTTTGATTGACTGGTGCAATAATCTTGCATATGACGTCTTGAACGAGAGGAGACAGGGTTAGCCAATAACGATTCGCCAAGTAGGTGACGTCATGAAATGGCTCAATCAAAGCCATATGATAACTTTTACAGTATCCTTGGTTAGAAGAGTAATATATTTTATTGAAATTTAAACTTAAAAGTGCTTATTTTCTTTTTGTTGTCAACATATATTTAAGTTTAATACAAAACTATGTGCGCAGGTTATCAACATTACATATAAGTTATGGTTTGCTCGGAACTATATCTTTTACAAGGATGGATACATTGAGCATTCAATGAGGTCAGTTTAAGTTGTCTTGGACTACAGTATGGATGATTCGCTTTAGTCGCAATGTTGCAGTCTTCTAGTCCAGTGCATTTAAAAACTACTTTCTATAAAAAGTTGAAGTTTGGTGACAGTTGAAGAAACTCTTTCCTGTTGTTAAAGTTGTTTTAATATATAAATAAATAAATAAATAGACAGACAAACAAATAAATAAATAAATAAATAAATAAATAAATAAATAAATAAATAAATAAATAAATAAATAAATAAATAAATAAATAAATAAATAAATAAATAAATTTTAATCAGAATAAGTAAAAGAATTTGAATGTGAGAATATAAATTCACTTTCATTTTTTACAAAATAATTTTGAAAAGTAGTTTACCGCACATTTTGTGGAAAGAAATGTTTTTGATATTTAAAATTAGTTGCAAACACCAAGCACACGCTGTTTACTGAATCGGTGATGTGTCAATGAATAAATAAATAAATAAACAGACAGACAGACAAACAAACAAATAAATAAATAAATAAATTTTAATCAGAATAAGTAAAAGAATTTGAATGTGAGAATATAAATTCACTTTCATTTTTTACAAAATAATTTTGAAAAGTAGTTTACCGCACATTTTGTGGAAAGAAATGTTTTTGATATTTAAAATTAGTTGCAAACACCAAGCACACGCTGTTTACTGAATCGGTGATGTGTCAATGAATAAATAAATAAATAAACAGACAGACAGACAAACAAACAAATAAATAAATAAATGAATAAATAAATAAATTTTAATCAGAATAAGTAAAAGAATTTGAATGTGAGAATATAAATTCACGTTCATTTTTTACAAAATAATTTTGAAAAGTAGTTTACCGCACATTTTGTGGATAGAAATGTTTTTGATATTTAAAATTAGTTGCAAACACCAAGCACACGCTGTTTACTGAATCGGTGCTGTGTCAATAAATAAATAAATAAATACAAAAAAGATCACTTAGTGAAATGACATAAATTGTTTTCATTTAATGTCTATCGATTATAAAATTAAAATTAAAATAGCAAATCACAAAACTAGGTGAAGCCACTTTATATGCATTTATGTAAGGTTTCAAATATAAAATAAAATGTATGCGACTCTATTTTCGATGTATATCATTTTATTAAGTAATCATTTTCGTATCTGCTCACCAAATTCAAAGGTTTATACAAAACAGTTTCTAATGCTACAATATCGTAACATAATGTGTATAGGAAACGATTCTAACTAGGATTTTTTCTTAATTCAAACCACATTAAAATCTGGTCGATTTTAAAAATCGCTTTATTTTGATGTAAAAGTGGTGCTTACATTTTAAATAGCATATATTAGTCACAATCCCTTCTAAATAATCTGAACATTTTACAGCGGCTTTCAGAAATAGAGATGGAGATTAAAACGTAATAAGAAGCAAGAATGAAAAAAAAGTGCAAAGGTCGTATGTGTTTTCCAGACTCGCTGCTGCAAGCCTCCAAAAACATTAACAGAAAGATTCAAGATTATTCACTTAGATTGTTTATTTATTCCCTTCAAAGAAGTTCACACTGTCTATCAATCGAAACTTTTAAAACACACTCTACACAGATCTACATCCAGCAGTTTGAAATGGAAGTATCCGTTATTCTGACCAATATTCTTGAGAAGTTTCTGATATCCTGGTCACCTCTCCTTCGGACATGCAGCGCTGTCTGGTGAATTTGGGTTGCGTATGTCTTAATGGAATTTTCTGCTTTATACAGTTGTTCCTGACAGTCTGGAAATAATAGTTCCGAAACATCATACAGTCTGTCAATCAAGAGAATAATTTAGGCCAGATCGACTGAATGGTAGTGGTTGCTTTAGAAATAAAACTCCTCGATTAAGAATAGGGGTGATACATGCAGGTTGGTTGGTTGTATTCAGATTATCTGGAGCCGTCAGCAACACGAGGGCTATAATGCGCTGAAACATTCGTCATTAGACAAGCCAACATACATTTACAAACACCCATGCCTAACACGGGACTTGAACCCGCAACCTCGCGGTCTAGAAGCCAGCACGCTAACCACTATACCGTTTGGTCGGCGTGATACATGCAGGAAATTGGTTTCCGGAAAGGTTACAGTACGAAAAGTTTGTAGATTTTTTTTTCTGTAATTCCTCATTAAATAAGGGGCTAGTCTACTTTTTCAAGGCAAATACAACTTTAGACAATGAGATGGGAGCTAATAATGTAATAGACAGATAGTATATGAAATATGGTAAAGATTATCACAATACACTGTTGGACAATTTGGTTTTATTGATTTATAAAATTATTTTATAATCTCTCTGTGCTACATTAAGGCGAAAACATCATTAATATAATAGCAATATAACTGTGCTTGGTCATCTCTTCAATTAGTTTGGATCTTTTCATGAATCTATACGTAATAACAGGAATCAAACATTACCGTACACCCTCATGAAAACAACAGAAATGATTTTGTAACACCCTTTAAAATAATAATTTTTATGTTGTATATTGTTACGAATGAGCATTTGTATAGAATTGCAAATAATGTAAATATTTAGTAAATTCTAATTCTATTTCGGTTCTGCACTTTTAATTGTAGCTTTTTATTAATCTAAAAATTGCATATAGTATCGGAAATAGAAGCTTTAAAATAGTGGCAATGTTTAGGTTTATTTCGATAATTCTACAATTTTAGAGAATGTCGCTAATATATAAAAGGCTTACGATTGGAATGATTTTTTTTATGGTATTTCGATTTATCGTTTGTTAAACCATTATTATTTAAATTTTTTTCTGTTTAGAAATTCAAGACGTTATATGTACAGAACTTTATATGATAGGATATATGATGTTATTTACAAAGAAAATAAATTTGTCTGTACGATCATTTACCAAACAAAATTGACATGTTTTTCTTTATGTACCGAGTTTGAAAAGAATTCTGTACATTTTCATCAATATGTACATATGTACTGAGATATCTTATAATAAAATAATTGTACCTCTAAGATTATCCAATCACATATTTGATATTCCCCAACAAAAAAAAAGGACATTTTTGATAAAAATTGTTTTCCTTGCTTCAAAATTTTATAAAGTTTACCGCTAACTCTTCATAATTGTTTTGATGTTCGCAATTTAGAAATAAGGAGACTTGACGGATAAATGTGATTGGGACAACATTGTTGTAGTTTTATTGCAAGGCTACAGTCGTCCAACGAATACTAGAAGGCAGATGTGATGTTCGAAAACACGAACAGATTCTTACCCACCTCTTCCCTCCCCCAGTGGAACAATGGCTTCTACCAGAAAGAGAAAAGTAATGAGAACAATAAGAAACTAGGGGTGTGAAACATCGCACAACTTTCAATTACCTTGTAATACTGACGTGGATTTGTATCATTAACCGTTTGTATATTTTCATCCTTCATTTAGAAAAATTGGACAGTTTAGTATAAATCTTTAAAAAAAAAAAAAAAAAAAAAAAAAAAAAAAAAAACTTCGCCAAAATGAGGATTTTGGCGATATACTTATCGATAACTCTTAAATTTTCCTTTCTTGTAGGTGAAACTGAGCAAAAAAGAAAAAACGATTGGTGATGAGAGATGCTCAAGGAAATAGAACTCTGTCTTGAGGCATTCATTTTTCAACATTTTACTCCATTAAAACATCTTAACGGGAATTTGGAGGGGGACGTTTAGAACACCTTAAGAGGCATTACCACAACGATTTTTTATCAAAATCGTTAGAGATGTTTTTTAGCAATCATTGAAAAACACGATTTTTTCATTGGTAGCTACCTTATGCGAATGATCGAATTTGACGAAAACCTTAATGGTAGGTCCCATGGCCGTCACTAACCCTCATACCAAATTTAAACATGGTAGGTCAATTTGTTCGGGAGTTATGCTGACCACAGACACACATAGACATTTTTTTTTTTAGATCTCATTTTTGAAATCAGGATGTTCCAAAATGCAGAGAAATGCAAAAAAAAAAAAAAAAAAAAAAAAAAAAAATCCCCCCCCTTTCTTTTTTTTCTTCCACAGAATGCTATACTTTCATTACCCTATGTATACAGGGTGTCATTAAAGGTCATGTCCAAACGGCACACATGGTTGTGTCAGGTCATGAGGAAGCAGAATTACATAGGAAAGGGGGGTCAGAAACGCAATTTTGACAGTGAAATTTCATCGTAACCGTCACGCAAAGAAAAGATAACAAACGGTGTAAAAAATCTTTATTTTACAACAAAACAGTACCAAATAAAAAAGAAAAATGCTACAAATCATAGTAAGTGCTCAAAATTTGCCCCATCAGCTGCGATGCATGCTTCACATCTGCGACGCATGGAATCGCGAACTCGTTCGAATTGGCCAGTAGTCTCCCGGACACGTGCCGCCGCTTCAACGATACGTGCGATGAGGTCCATGTCCGATGGAACGGGTGTCTCGTACACCAGACACTTCAGGTATCCCCAGAGGTAAAAATCCAGGGGGGTTAGGTCCGGGGATCGTGGTGGCCACGGTATTGTGCCGGCTCTCTGCAACGTCCGCGTTCGATTAATCCGACTGCCCGCGCTTTCGTCTGCTAACGTTTATTGCCCTCTAGCGGATTACAATCGCGTTTCCGACCCCCCTTTCCTAAGTAATTCTGCTTCCTCATGACCTGACACAACCATGTGTGCCGTTTGGACATGACCTTTTGTGACACCCTGTATATTATATACACATGGGTAATTGAAGGTAAAAAACAAGTTCGAGATTCAAAGAGGATACGTCTATTGCAATTGGGAGTCGCTAGGGAAAGCTCGAGTTGAATATTTGTTTGAATAATAAGTATTATTATTGTTTTTAAATGAAGAATTTCGCACATTCCGGTCCCATCACTGCAGTAGCAACGAACTAAATGTTATCCAATAAAACACAATATTTATAAATTAAAAAAAAAAAAATTTAAAAATTTATGTTTAATCCTCAGAATGTTGAACTTTTATTTAACTAAACATAGGAGAGGAATTTTTAATTCTACAACCACACACTAAGTTCTCTGTTTGACCATTAATTAAATAATATTAATTTAAATTATTCATATAATTTCAAACATCAATTCATTTAATTTAATGTAATTTAATTTCGAATTTATCGAATAAACGTTAATTCACAAAAACACCGCTCAAAATCTTTTCTTCTTAAATTCATTATATATTAGATGTAGGATAATATAATATTAAGCAAATTAAATTAATTTCTTTTTTGTTTTTTGTTAACGCTGTAAATCTTGTAAGTAGTTTTGCAAACACAACCATGATTAACTAAGACACTTTTTAGAAAAAATAAATCAGAAAAAAATAAAATAGTTTTTAATTTATCCCCAAACATCAAAAGTTTTTCAATATGTTTGGTTTCACTTTATGTCGATGTAAATCTATTTCGAAAGAATCTTTTCAACGCCACTCCACTGTCTACTTTTATTTAAGGGAGATAATAGAAATATACAGCACGCAACGCTTCAAAAAAAAAAAAAAAAAAAAAAAAAAAAATATCGAAAGAGATGAACTGTAGCCAAAAGAATGAAATTTATTTTTATTGTATTATCCAAACCCCGAAGAAAAGAAAAAAAAAATCTGAAAAATTGCAACAACATCATGAAAAGAAAAAGAGTTTCTTTGTGAAAGTAGCTGCATTCTCTAGAAAAACGTTGTTTATTTTCTAGAAAGAGAACGTGGTAAATTTCTCTGTTCTTTTTTTGTGTTTGGTATTGTTGGGAAGATTGAGAAAGTTATACTAATCCATTATTTAATTTTTTTGGTGAAGTTTGCTTAACTGGGTATCGAAAATATAACCACGGGATTTATAAATAGTTTCCAATGAGCATATTCTCTTAGTAATATTTTCTAATGAGCATTTTCCCTAACATATGTAACCGGCAATGTATTGCTACGAATTTCTGTAAATATTTCGTAGTATTGATTATGTAAATAGGAAAATTTATGTATATTTCGCATAAGGCAGTGCATGAGTTCGTTTGTCTTCGCTTTCCTGCAACGTGTCTGCTAATGCTTGAAAACGAGTTTTACAGAGATCATGCTGGGAAACGAGTTTTACAAGATGCAGGCCATTTAACATTATGGTAATGGCAATCTCGCCAAATTGGCGAGATAGAGCCAAGTTGGCGACGGTTTTGGCGACTAATTTTTGTCGCCAAATTTGGCGAGAAATCGCCAAAATGTTTCCAAACTTGGCGACCATTTGGCGACATTTTCGCTCCCCATGTACATGTATAGGACTTTTCGACTACGATCTGGAAAGTGCTCCAAATTTCTATCTCTTGAAGATTCACGAAGTATTGACTCCTATATAAGGCCGGCCGTGAGTGGAGTTAGTTAGTTGTCAGGAGTTACTGAGTTAGCTGTCTCTCAGCGAGCATTCAGAGAGTTCCGAAAGTGAATTGTATTGCATTGTCTTTTGCGGCGATTTTTAGCAGTTGTGTTGTCAAATTTTTAACTGCTGTTTTGAGCTCTATTGTTGTGTAAAGAGCTGTATTGAGTCTACTAGAACGAGAAGTTCTGGAGTTATATCGGAATAAATGTCTGCAAGTATTGATCTGCTTTGGCTTCAAGTCTTTCGAACACATCAACGCAACAATACTCTAACTTTTTAGGCTTCATATTTAGTATAAGTAAAATAGCTTTCGAGAAAAACGATAATTACTGTACTGATACGTAAAAAATGCGTAAATAACGGGTATTTTTTAACATTAAAAATTTGTAAAAAAATAAAGTTTTTATTTTATTCAAAAATCCATGCATATTTTTGTAAAATAGATATTAGGAATGGCACAAAAATAAACTTCAAGTTATTTCATTAATATTTGGTGAAGATTTAGCATTTTTAGTAAGGTGAGAATTTCAAAAATCACGAACTGAGAAAAATGAGTTCGAAATATCGAGGGAGCTATTGCAGCAATGCTAAATTCTCCATAAATATATAGTTTTTCTGCCGTTGCAGTTATCGGATCAGCTCAAAAACTTTCCAGAATAAAGAGAGGGTTTCAAAGATTATAGACACGCAAAAAAATAGAAAATTTATATTTTTGTAATTTTTGGTGAAAACAAGGAGTATCAAGTCCCCTTAACACTTTACACATTTTCAAGGCATTCTATATCATGTCTAGAATGCCTCATAACATTTTTGATTGTAAGGAATGCAAATACAATATCAGTTCGTTTCTAATATCATGTTGCGTGGTATAATTCAAGCCTACAGTGTTGCAAAAAATATGATAATTCAATTCCTTATTTTTATCGCCGACCAAACGGTATAGTGGTTAGCATGCTGGCTTCTAGACCGCGAGGTTGCGGGTTCGAGTCCCGTGTTTGGCATGGGTGTTTGTAAATGTATGTTGGTTTGTTAAATGACGAAATGTTTCGGCGCATTATAGCCCTCGTGATGCTGACGGCGCCAGATAATCTGAATACAACCAACCTTATTTTTATGAATGTTTTGTTTTTCTTTGATGAGAAATGTATACGTTTTCTTTTGTATAACTTTCATTTTCATTATGCAATATGAATAAAGCTATATCAATAGTATTCTTTCATTATTTTTTCAAAATAGTATTTGTATTTTGGAGTTGATGAATAGACATCTTTTAAAAATAGCCTTATTGTGATTTTTTCAATACTTTTTCTAAATAATCTTTCTTTATTGTATATAAGGCCTATATTCCAAGACAACTTTTTACTGACCTCATTAAATATGCCATAGTGATGTGCGATTCGGTTTTACAACGTGCTGATTGGCTGCGCAATAATCTTACATGTGACGTCTTGAACTGAGAATAGACAGGGTTAGCCAATAGTAATTCGCCAAGTGAGTGACGTCGCGAAATAGTTCGGTCAAAGACACACGATTCGTTAAATTCTTTTATAGTAACCTTTGTTAGAAAAGTAAAGTATTAAGTAAAATTTAAATTTAAAAGAACAAAGCGCTTCTCTTTTTTTCTTCTTTTATTACTATTATTATTATTATTATTATTATTATTATTATTATTATTATTATTATTATTATTATTATTATTATTATTATTATTATTATTATTATTATTATTATTATTATTATTTTTATTTTTGTTGTTGTTGTTGTCATTATTATTATTATTACTATTATTATTGTTGTTGTTGTTATTATTTTTGTTGTTATTATTATTATTATTATTATTATTATTATTATTATTATTATTATTATTATTATTATTATTATTATTATTATTATTATTGTTGTTGTTGTTGTTATTATTACTATTATTATTATTATTATTATTATTACTATTATTACTATTATTATTACTATTATTGTTGTTGCTGTTGTTATTATTATTATCATTATTTTCAACATATATTTAAGTTTAATACAAAACTATTTGCGCAGGTTATTAATATTACTATATAAGTTGTGATTTGCTCTTAACTATATCTTTTACTTCGAAAGATCCAATCCTACAGCAGTGAGGTCAAGATAAGTTGTCTTGGACTATAGTTATTATATATAATATCTAGGAAAAGTGTATTATAATCATCATACTTCTTACTCTACCTAAAAAACGCCTGGAATTCTATAAAATGTCATAAGTACTCTATAAAATGTTAGCGTTTCATATATATATAGGCAGTAACAAATACCAGAACCAAATAAATAGAGTAATATATCAAACACATTACGCCGACCAAACTGTATAGTGGTTAGCGTGCTAGCTTCTAGACCGCGAGGTTGCGTGTTCGAGTCCCGTGTTAGGCATGGGTGTTTGTAAATGTATGTTGGCTTGTCAAATGACGAATGTTTCGGAGCATTATAAAAACAAAGTTGTTTAAATTTAAATATTTTTTAAAGATCTCCAGAGAGATTTGGGCCTGGATTCAATTGACAGCTGTATCTTAATTATGTCGCACATTCATCATGGTAAAATTGAAAATAGTGTACATCCCCAAATTAGAGTCATCATTAATTATAATCCTATTGTGAAGCAGACCTAGGACAATTCAACACGATCCATCATAGTGAATCGTCATGAGCTTTCAGAATTCAAATTCACCCAACAACAGGAAGCAACACTTCATGATTGTACTTTTGTTTTATTAATTTATATTTTCTTTAAGATATAGGCCATGCTAGTTTGTAACCCGTGTATTTTTGTCTTTAAAATGTACCTGTGTTTTAAAAATTTAATTTGTTTCCTCAGCTTTGAGAAACATACCATGTCCTCATATGTGTTCCATGTACTCTACTTTAGTACGAGCATCTGCTTAGCCTGCTCCGCCTACTTGTTCTTTGCTTTGGCAAGCGCTCAGAGCCTTATTCTCTTTTTCTTTTCTTATTCCTCACTGGGAACTACCTGAGATGAAGCAGTAACGGCCTATCTCTCAGGCAAGCACTAGAGAATTTATTTATGATCTAAGATCTAAGTTGAAATTAAAAATCTTAAAAGTATTTCATATTTAATCAACAAATACAAATAATTTTTTGCATTTTAAGGGTTATTTTGAAATAATATAGCACAAACGATCACTGAAGTCGCACACCATTTTTCTATTTTGAATTCCTTGAACTCGTGTAACAACATTGCACAATTTTGAATGTATTTTTCCCTAAAATCAAGAATGTTACTAGGATGCTGAAGGCTAGCCAAATATCTTGCTTTACAAATACACTCATTTCCAAAGGATTTGAATATTATATTTGTTTTTATTCTTATAATTAATTATGTTTGAATCTACTGTTTGCCTTTTTCGAGATGTTGTTGGTCCTGATCTTATTCTAATGTATGATAATGCGAATCCTCAACATGCAGCTCTGGTCGACGACTTGTTTGAAAGAGATGACATTAAGCAGTCCCAACTATCATGAACTCAATCATAAAATACATGTATGGGACATGCTCGTGAGACATATTACAGTCATCTGTCCCCCCCCCCCCAGCTAAATTTCAGAAAAAGAAACCGTTCTCCTTCAGGTTTGGGAATCTTTGAGCACACAACCACTCAAAACCTTTATTGAAAGCTTAAAAAATCTTTGTGCAACTTGAGTGGTAGCCTGAGACTCTATTAATTTTCTGATCTTCATTTTTAAACTTAGTATGCTTCAATGAAACTCAAAACAATTTTTTCTGGTTATCCTATTATTTGGATTAAAAAAAATAGTCATTTTTTTTCATTATTTTGTATCTTTTCCTTCGTATTTAGCATATTTAAATTTATGTTTCAAATATATCATTCCATGCTGTAATATATTTTTAAATATTAAAGAAACAGAAATATTTTTCTAAACTTTTGTGCATGAGAGTATATTGTAGTTAATACAACGCAACAAATTTTGTTTAAATACCTTTATTAAAACAAGATACTACAAGTATAAAACTCTCATATGGTTGTAAAAATTGTTCCTAAATGTGTTCCTAAAAATTAAACACTTTTTTAACGTACCTTCATCAAAAGTTGGACAGTAAACGTCGTACAAAAGATGTTTTACAAAACTTAAAGTTTTGCTAATCTTCAACGCTGTACCCAGAATTTTTTTTTCGAGGGAAGTAAAGGTAGAATATTTAATTTGCGGTTTTGCAAAAATATCAAGTAGATTATTTCATTTTAAATTTTTTCAGAATCAAGACACTCGAGCTCTTTTTACGTCAATGACTTGCATAAGTTTTAATAGAAAATACTTATTGTTGCGTGGATGGGTTCGTAAGATTTGAAGCCAGAGCAGATCAAAACTTGCAGAAATTTATTCCGATATAACTCTTCGCAGATTCTCTTACAACTCTAGAACTTCTCGTTCTAGTAGACTCAATACAGCTCTTTTCACAACAATAGAGCACAAAACAGCAGTTAAAAACTTGACAACACAACTGCTAAAGTCGCTGCAAAAGACAATGCAGAACAGTTCACTTTCGGAACTCTCTGAATGCTCGCTGAGAGACAGCTAACTCAGTAAATCTACTCAGTCAGTCAACTAACTTCCATTCAGTCAGTAACTCAACTAACTCTCTTGGCCGGACTTATATAGGAAAGGCGAATCTTCTCGAAACTTCCAGAGATAGAAATTTGAAGAACTTTCCAGATCGTAGTCGAAAAGCCCTATACATGTGCATGGGGACCGAAAATGTCGCCAAGTTTGGGGGCATTTGGCGATTCCTCACCAAGTTTGGTGACCAAAATTAGTCGCCAAAACCATCGCCAACTTGGCTCTATCTCGCCAATTTGGCGAGATTGCCATTACCATAATATTAAATGGCCTTCTCTTTGTAAAAAAAGCTTCCCAGCATTATCTCTGTAAAACTCGTTTTCAAGCATTAAGACACACATTGCAGGAAAGCGAACTCTTGCACTGCCTTATGCGAAATGTACATAAATTTTCCAATTTACGTAATCAATACTGCAAAATATTTACAAATATACAAAAATTCGTAACAGTATAATAAGTTACACAAGAAAAAAAGGGGAAATGGTGACACGATGTTACACATTTAGGGGAGGGGGAAGGGGGGGGGGGGGCGATGCTGCTTTGTCTCATTAAGAAGACTATTCCTGTCAAACATTTATTCTTCGCTGAGTTTATTAGTGCATTCTAATTAAATTTTTTCAAATGCTCAACCAATTTTGAAACAACTCACAAGTATTGACCGCTTAACTTTCCCCGCGTAGCGATGCACTTTCCAGGATAGTAACAAACTATTGGATTCTCTGGCGTAAAGTACTTTCCGTTTTCCTTTGCCTCTGTAAATACGCCTTAAGTTGCAATTGTATATAAAAGTTGGGGATACAAATAATAGATTTACAATGAAAACTCGGTTTTCATGAGTTAATTGCATTAATGGGTAATTCAATTGCATAACAGGTGCTTTTTGTACATCGTTTAACAAGAACATGTGAAATAAAAGCACAGTAAAAATGATTGATAGTTAGGGTAAAAAAAAATTGGTCGATTTCATTTTTTTACACATAAGATCAACATTTATTTTTGAACAATGGATAGTGCAATTTATATGTTTTAAAAATAAAATGATCAAATAAGGAATACATTTTATATTTAGATTTTTAGACATCTGAGTACTTATTTGTTTTAAAATTTAATTATTCTACCCGATACTTTTGTTTTAGTTTAATTTAATTCTTCTTCTTAATACAATTGTTTTATTTTCAACACAACAAAACTTTTTGTTAGAGATTGAAATTCTCTAAATCTTTAATAATAAAACAAGCTGTCTGTCTGTGGATCTATAGAAAGCTACTTAAAATTGGAGTAGAGCGCTGAAATTTTCAACATAAGTAGTTGTGGCCTCCTAAATGGATTTTTGAAAAAACAGAATTTAAATTTTTTATTTAGTTCTTTTTTAATTATTTTTTTCAATTAATTAATAAATATTTTAAAGTAGTTTTGGCCTTCTAATTTTGCTTTCCACAAACAAGTGTTAAAATAATCTTAAAGGGGTATTGCGTTAATGTATTAACGGGAATTTTTTTTTTCTCGACAGGGGAGAGGCTTCTAATATTAAGGATTCACGTAGAAATTAGATTTTAGTGAGTGAAGCGAGCTTATGCTTACGCAGCAGTGAACCTATCAGCGAGAGAAGCGAGCCTATTCTTGCAAAGCAATGAACCTTTCAACGAGTAAAGTAAGCCTATATTTATGTGTCAATGAACTTTTCAGCGAATGAAGCGAGCTCGATTTTGAGTAGTGATGAACCTTCCTGCGAGCGAAGCGCCAAAAACTGGGACCTATACACCAAAGACATTTTTCCGCAACGCGAGGCCTCACAGCTAGCTAAAGTATTACACACATTAAAATTTCGTAGAGAAGCACGGGTATCCAGCTAGTTAATAAATAAAAAGCTACCTTATCACTTTAATAGCACATTTAATAATAAATCTCTCTGCAGACGTATCAAGTTTAGCTTGAATAATATCAGTTATAATTATTTTTTTCAAACTTTCTTTGCCAAGCTGTCCATCCATACCTGCTATTAAAATAAGACCTTGAATCAGTATTTTGAAAATGAAGGAACGTTTTGAAAATAGTACACGAATACAATAATATATTTCTGGTATTGTGAATATTTTTTGTAATTATAGATGAAGATGCTAGGAAAAAGCACTCCTGAAAGGAATGTATGGTAATCTATTAGATCTTTCGGATGATCTGATCCAGTAGCGGTCAGTGGTCGAAAATGTAAGTGCAACCGTAAACGTGCGACTTCCCAACACTTTCGACGATCATGTAGAGAATTTTTTTTTTAATTATCATTTTAAAAATCGTTTTTTTTTTTTTTTTTTTCACTTAAAAAGTGCATAGTTAGTAATGATGTTTAAATGAAAAAAGAAAATTTTAGTTTTATTCAAAAACTAATTAACATTTAACTCGTATTAATTAGCATATATTTGAACAGTGATTGCTCGAGTTTTATGGGCCAAGAAAATAAATTATGGTTGAAAGTTTTTCGTGATATCATTCTTAAATGTTATGAACTTCCATTTAGTTTCTAGAATATACAATTTTTTAACGCTAAAAGTAGAAAAAATTGCAATTTTTCTAAAAACTTTTGGACTTAAAAATCTAGAAAAATTCCTTTTCTTTTCAAATCAGTTTGACTGAGAATCAAAACATCTATTAGTTAATGCAGATTTGAATTCTCAAATAATTTTTCAAAAAGATTATATCAAACTTCAGTTATCACTGTTTAAATGAAGTTTCACGTGCCAAAAACACAATTTTTTAGATATTGAGTTTAAAATATACAAATTTATCTTCCGAACAAAATAGTACTTCCAACTATTAAAATAACTCTAGCCTTCATGGTACAATTATCTTGCAAAAATTTCATCTAGAGAGTATTTTAAAGCAGAAATTTTGAAGGGCAGCTGAAGTCGGAAAATCGCTAACCTGACTGCCACGCCACACATTACGTGGAGGGAAGGCTCTATTGGGTTGCTCCGTTGGTTACCATGGCAAAGAAAACGCGCTTCAAGAACACATAGATGCCATTCGGGGAAAGATCACCTTGATTAGAAACGTTTTTTCTTTCTTCGTGAATTGAATATTGAGGCAAGAAGTTTGCTGTTTAACGGATTTTTTTCTCTCTTACCGTAGAAATTGGATCTTAATTTTAGAAAATTGTAAAATATATCATTTTAGTTTGCACTGGCTGTAGTGCACGAGCCTCCATTGATCTGATCTGAGTAATGGATAGAGAATAAATCTCCAACCAATTAATTAGTTAGTTTAATGGGGCGTTTGGGTCATAGCTATTTCTATCATATTTCTTTGATAATCCAGTGCTTTTGTCAGTTGTTGAAGAGAATGTGATTATTTAAATGGGCTTTTAACCTGATAAAATGCTTAACCTTATTTAAATGCTTGAAAACCTGATAAGTGACGAAGCCCCACTGGTGATTAGCGCAACATAACGAAGTCCCAGTGTTCGGGAATAGGGGAACGTTAGCGAACAGGAAGGGCCTATGGTAAAAAAATGCAATCTTCATTTTTATTAAAGAATTTAGTGTCTGAACGGCAGGATAGGTTTTATCCTGGACTAAACTTATGACGTATTTAGTGAGTTTCCGAAATATGTGCCGAAATAGAGCAATTTTTGATTTCTATGACATATTTTAAGAAAATTTCGAGCTTAATAAATTATAATTAAGTGAAATTTCTGAATGATTAGTTCTGATAGAATTTTCTAGAAAAGAAGAGAAATCAAGGATGGTACAAAGGCGGCCCTAGGTTCATTTTTCAGGGGGGGCCATTTTAAACTTTAAGTTCGTAAAATGTATGCACTATGTAACCTAATTGTAATAAACTAACTGCTGATTAAATGCTTGATTGCAATAATAAGTGTAGAATTTTCTAAATTAGTAATTTTCATTTGATGCAGAATTAAAAAAGTTAATTTAAGCTTGAATTGCTCTGCTGAAAAATAAGAAAAGAGTAAAACAAAGAAATTACAAAAAATAAAAATAGTTAATAATTGTTTTACAATCACACTTCTTTACTCTTTGAAAGCCTAAAGAACAAAATCCAATTTCCTCTGCTTAGTTTTGGCAAATCTGCCTATGACACAGCTCACATCAATGTTTATGTCTCTGTGAGTATGCAACAAGCTAAGTCCTGCTAACCTTTCTTCCCCCATTCTAGCTCTTAGCCACGTTTTCAAGCGTCGAAGGGTAGAGAAACTTCATCAGCAACTTCATCAAGCTTCTTCAGCAGAGGCAACGCTAACTGGTGGTGTTGCCAAAATTTTAAGTAACTCGTAAATAGTAGGATATACATATTTGTCACAAGCTCTCATTGTATCTATGGCAGAAGTGGGGAGCTATTTTTCTTTTTTCCATTTCTCTCTCCATAGTGCTAGCTCACTTTCAATCAGAATAACACTCATTTGTGTCAGTCCTAAAATTGGTATGAACTTCTTTAATAAGTTTTAAAGCTCGTTGCTTTCTGATTCTGTTGGCTTTTCCATATCGGAGGTTGGAATCAGTAATCGAAAGCCAAAACAATCCAAATTTTCTTTTGGAAATCTTCCTATTAGGTCTTCAATTATATTATCCAATAAAGGTATGTAAACCGAGATTCTAAAATACTCTTCTGGTATTTGAGTATTTCTTTTTAGAGAAGTATTTAAAAATGCTCTCATTTTTTCTTTTTGAAGACATATTGTAGATATTCGTCACTAATTACTCGAGGTAAAATGATCACGAAATCTTTAAACAACGAATAAAAGTGTTGCTAGTTCAACAGATATTTTCACAATAAATGGCCTGTCTAAACTAGTTATAACATTAACACAGTACCGATTCCATGCCCAAGTGACAAAAGTCACACACTAGTCCAGACATCACGTGTTGAAATTACCTTCGGCGCCATGGTTGCTTAGAAGAGCATGGTTGTTCCAAAAAGGGGCAGAGGACCCCGGGAAAAAGGAAATCGTCGTTTAGGAGGGGGATGGTCACTACCTGTGTACTTGTGTTGTGTACCGGGTATTGTGACGTGTGTTGTGTACGTAAATACATTTAAAACCAGGGTTTTTTCTGAGGGGGGGGGGGGCTATAATTTTTTGTACTGTAAAGAAAAAATTTACGTTAATGAAATTGTGTTTAAAAATCTGTATTTTCACCGTTTTTTAAACTGGAAATTCTCAAAGAGTTTTGGGATATTTGAAAGGGCTAGGAAGGAAGAGGGAACCCTTTAAGGAGGGGGCCATGGCCCCCATGGCCCCCCCCTTGAAGCCGCCAATGGGATGGTATGAAATAAAGCAAATTTTGCGATAAAAAAAGATCCTTAGAATTTATTTAACTGAAAAGATAATACTAGTTACCGCGTAAAAATGCTCCTAAAATTGAGATTTGCCTTCAGCTCTAAGTGGCGTGTTTTTCAACATAATGAACCGTAATTTTATTAATAGGGTCATCAGAGCCTTCTAGAACGAATGAAAAGATAAAAATAGGGATTCGTATAAAAAAAAAGTTTCTAATGAGAGTTAAATTTACTTAATAAACATTCCCCTAAGAAAACAATTTTATTCCAGATACATAGAAAATTGTAAACAAAGCATTTTAATGCAAACCGTAAGATTCTACGATAATTAGAACTTATAAAGCCATCGTTCGAATTTTTTTTTTTTTTTTTGCTTACTGTACCTCTACCTCCCTTGTAATTTTGACGTCTGCACTACAATGCAGTAACAAGCTTATGCAAGCTATGTCCTAATGTCTTATCGGAATCCAGTTATGCTAGCCGGTAATATTTGTATTCAGTTTAAAATAAATATGGAAGTATACATTTCTAAATTCTAGAAAGGGGAATTTAAATTTATATTAAGGTGTAGTTAGCAGTGTTCACCAGTTCAATATTTTCACCCCCTCTCTAAATTTTAAGGGGTATTTTTAAAATCTTAAGGGTATTTTTTAAATTTTTTTTTTAAAAACTAATTTTTGTTCAGCTTTTATTAATACAATTTTTGAAGAAAAATAAAAAGGTTTTTTTTATTAAAATTTAATAAGTTTTTTATAAGCGAACTTATTATCCTTTTAAAATTGAGAGCTAGAAAGGGAAAACCACCTAAGTCCAAAAAAGAAAAATTTTCAGGAGAGCCGAAAAATACATAACACTCGTATTGGGACTTAAGGCTATGACTAAGAAACTGATTGAATTTGAACTATTGCTACTGGAGTTCGCACTTTGCGCATTCTCCACTTTGTTTAGCTTAGTCTTGAGGACATTTTTCCGTAAGAAAAAAAAAAAAAAAAAAAAAAAAAGATTTACGATTAATTTTGGTACTTAAGTCGTTTGCCATTTCTTGTCCTCAATTATCAGTAATAAAAAATACCAGCTTATTTTTCCTTTAAATTTTGTTAATGAGTTAATATTACTATTTTTAGATGATATATTATAAAAGAAATATTGAAGAATATTGAAATATTGAATATTCTAGGGGTTGAGGCAAAATGAAAATACCTATCAATCAATACCCACTCCACCAAAAAAAAAAAAAAAAAAAATAACCTGAAAGTTAAGTGTACCGCATTCATATGAGCTTCATTACTACAAACTTAAAAAAGTTTCATAACTTTTCCTCCACATATCGTAGAAAGATGTTTTTTGTGTGTTTATAGTAAGTTAAGTGTTAAGTACTTTTATGCAAAAGGTGTTTTTTTTTTTTTTTTTTTTTTTTTCCCATTATGTCAAAGGTATTTCGATAAATTAGTTTTAACACATTCCTTCGCAATAAAAAAAAGTATCTGTCAAGTTTTTCTTTGTTTTATTTTTTATCTCAATACTGACTTTCCAGTGCACGCAGACACTTCCAACTAAAAGAAATTTATCAGCAGTTTTTTCTACAGACAGTTCAGACTTTATCAGAAACTATGGCCGAGAATTTTTTACGTGATATATTGTGAAAGAATTATTGAAGAATTAGGTCTAGGTGTTGAAGCAGAAAAAAAAAAAAATACATTTCAATCAATACACTGTTGTGATTAGATTACTTAACATAATCCCAAAAAATAGTCTAACCTGAAATGTAAGTCTATTGCATTCATATAAGCTTCAAATTACGAACCTAAAACATGTTTTATGACTTTTCCTCCACATATCGTAGAAAGGTTTTTTGTGTGTGTTTTTAGTTAAGTAATTTTATGCCGAAGGTTTTGGTTTTCTATTTCTAAGGTATTTCGATAAATTAGTTTTAATGACATTTCCTCGCAATAAAAGAAAAGAATCTGTCAAATTTTGCTTTATTTTATTTTTTATTTCAACATTGACTTTTCATTGCACATAGACATATACAACTAGCGGAGTTCATCAGTAGTTTTTGCTACAGACAATTCTGACTTTATCAGAAATTATAGCCAAAGGTGGTACCCCAATCTGAACAAAGAAAACTAGATCATGCATGAATTCATACCAAACATAATTCTGAACAGAACTCTTCGTTCTGACGCTTCCACACATGTTCACCTCATCAAAGTTAACTTACCCATCCAATTCAATTACACGATTCCTCCATATTCCAAAAGCTTCCCGTTCCCTTTCCGAACTTAAACTCTGGAAGCGATTTTTCTCATAATTACATTTTCTTGCTACATCGCCTTCCTAAATCCTGTCCAAGCTACCTTCAGCACCTTACCAAGTTACTGCTTACATGGACCTTTGAAAGTGCACTTTGGCGCTGCTAACGTGTGCAAGAAGAATAGCCGAAGTTCTTACTTTTACCATTAGTTCCTTATATTCCCGTGTTTTTTTTTTACTAGTTCAGGTTAGTTTCATGAAGATAGCACAGGGATATCTGTTTCAAAAAATTATCGTTTAGGTAACAGTGTTTCGGTTGATATTAGGGTAAGGAAATAATTTTTTTTTTTTTTCGTTTAAAGATGCATGTTTAAATTGAATTCCAAAGAATAGTTTCACTTTGAAAGTTTTCTGCATAAGTGCATTCAATAGCGTATATAAATATTTAAATCGCGTTACAGAGTAGAAATGTTCAGCTTTGAAGGATTAGATCCTACTTCTTTTTGGTGTGTGTAAACTTACTTTAAAATTGTTAGAGATGTAATCTATATTTCACTACTGTAAACACATCAAATTTCAAGATTGCTGTTGAAAAATATTTTTTTTGTATCTAAATCTAAAGAAACTAGTTGATACTAGAATAGAGCAGTACTATTTTTATGGGGACTTGGGTACTCATCAAACTTTTTCTTAATTTTTTTTATCTAAGCCTTAAAATTATAATTTTTACATATTTGGAAATATTGCAAAGTAAAAACTAAATTTTATATAAAAAAAAGTTAACATAGTGGTATAAATTTTCTAAAAAATTCATAAAATGTAAAATTGTATTTTCTTTTTCATTTTTCAAAATTTTTTCCTGATTTTTAAAAAAAAATGTTCTTTGTAATTTACTCTAACTTTTTAGGCATCGAATTTAGAATAAATAAAATAGTTTTCGAGAAAACCGATAGTTATTATTCCTAGATGTAAGATAAAGCGTACAAAAACGGATATTTTTCAACAACTAAATTTGAAATAAAAAAAGTTTTTATTTTATTCAAAAATCCATGCCTATTTTTGTCAAATATGTATTAAAAATGACACACACACACAAAAAAAAAATTCAATTAATTTCATTCATATTTGCTGAAGTTTTATCATTTTGAGTAAGGTAGGAATTTCAAAAATCACGAACTGAGAAAAATGCGTTCGAAACATCGAAGGAGCTATCGCAGTAATGCTAAATTCTTCATAAAAATATAGATTTTCTGCAATAGCAGTTATCGGATCAGCTCAAAAACTTGCCAAAATAAGAAGACGATTTCAAGGATTATAAGCACTCAAAAAATATAAAATTGACATTTTTATTATTTTTTGGAAAACAAGGGGTACCAAGTCCCCTTAACTTGATACCATTCTTGTTAATTAAATTTCAACAGTAGATTTAAGGATAATTTATACTACAGCAGTAGATTTTGTAGAAGATATAATTTTATTTTATTTTTATTCTCTCCTTATTGAAAAGATATACAGAGAAATCTAAAAGTATCTGACACAATTTTAATGTCATCAAACAATCAAATAATCGTGAGCTTTCACTAAAATAATTCTCGAGATAAAACATATTGAGAAAAATTAACAGTAATAATTTCAAACATTTCCCATAGGCGGTGGTGCATCTTTAAAACAAACTACCCATCAAAAACCATGTTATGCTTAGTTGAGCACGGCAGCACTGGATCACGTTTTCTACAGTTCACTAATACGGCTGCAGCAATCACTAGAGGTCGACGATATATCGATACAACGATATTTTTATCGATATTTCTAAAAAAATATCGATATTAAAAATATCGATAAAAGTCACTGATATATCGATATTTTCAAACATTTTTAGGTTTTTAATGATCGTTTTGTAGTTCCATTTGTTTTTTCGATTTTATTTATTCCCTTTTCAAAAACTTCAAAACCAAAGTTTGAACTTGGCTGAGAGACAGTTAAAATGTCACTAATGTTCAATATTTTGCCATACACTTAAAACCAATTGAAAATTATCTAAATATATTCTTAAAATCACTGCACCAATTAAGCGAAAATATAACTTTTTTTTTTTTAAATAGATCTATTTCATTGGAAAAAGTAGTCACCTTACAAAAAAGAAATCATGAAGAGTAGAAATTTGCCCCGAAAAACTTTGTTTCTGGCAAAATTGAAAATCAAATAAAAAAAAATTCATGTATCGATACATCGATATTTTTTTCTATGCAACGATATAGTATCGATATTTCCGACCTTTACCAATCACATTTTTTTACACAGTCTAGATAGAATTGCGTCTGTACTTCTCAGCCACTACGCGACGCGCATTTCCAACACCACTCACTCTATGCTGATAGCCCTACTGAATGTGTTATTTTGTGTATATATTTTAAAATTGGAATATTTATTTAAGAAGTAAAGGAAAGTACTATTTAATTTTATTAGATAAGGAGGATTTTATTAAAAGAAAGCTTAATTAATCTAAAAATATTAATAAACAGTTTGGCCTTTGTTTTATTTATAAAAAAAATTATCTCCAAATTTAGTTTTTAAATAACACAGTTGGAAAAAAAAAATATATATACTTATTCTCCTAAACAAAAGTTATAAATTAAACATTAAAAATTAATGTTTTTTGTTGCTTTATATTTTAATTGAAATTAATTGTTTCAAGTAACTAGCTTATATGTTGAATAAGTTTGACAATTTTACGAATTTTATTTTCTTAAAAGAAGTCTTATAAGTAAACAAGCTTTAACCTAATGAAACGTTTTTGAAAATATAAATCTATCGATTGCATGAATCTTGGATTAAACCTGCCGACCAAACG
The DNA here is from genome assembly GCA_963978545.1 of Linyphia triangularis. Classification (NCBI taxonomy): domain Eukaryota; kingdom Metazoa; phylum Arthropoda; class Arachnida; order Araneae; family Linyphiidae; genus Linyphia; species Linyphia triangularis. The sequence continues at coordinate 39,072,574 of OZ021730.1, forward strand.
GTATAGTGGTTAGCGTGCTGGCTTCTAGACCGCGAGGTTGCGGGTTCGAGTCCCGTGTTGGCATGGGTGTTTGTAAATGTATGTTGGTTTGTTAAATGACGAAATGTTTCGGCGCATTATAGCCCTCGTGTTGCTGACGGCGCCAGATAATCTGAATACCATGAACCAACCAACCTTGGATTAAACCTAAAGTCCTTTTCTAAAAGAATAAAAAAAAAAATAATAATAATAATAATAATAATTAAAAAAAAACAAATTAAAAAAAAAAAAAAAAAACGATACATCTTCCTTTTAAGAAAATGTATTTCATTCTTGAAACTACTAAAATTATAGTTCTTTTCCACCGATCGGCCACTGCTTCAATTTATCTTTCCTGAATATGAGATCGATAAAGTTAAGCTAGCATTCAGCTTTACCTCATGCCTCGTGAGAAGGATGTCTTTGACATTGACACATAGAAATGACGACTTCTAACCAAAAAGCTTCTGTCGTAAGTTGGGATTTTGAAAACAAATTATAATTGAACGAAGATTTTCGTACTAATTATAAAAACCACTCAATATCGGAATAGCGTTTTGGATTGGCATAGTGAAATCTTATCAATAAAAAGCAATGACCAGAAATATACTTAAAATAAAAGACTTTTTAATATAGTATAAATACACATTTTTTCTATTAAAATGATGGAATATGTAGTTGCAAATGTTGACTTCTTACATTGTATTATCCTTACAGATGAATCAACTTTTCATGGCTCAGTAAAGGTCTACAGGCACAACATGAAAATATGGAGATCGGAACTTCGCATTATGTTAAAACTAATCTAAATTAGTCCAAAAGTTAACGAGTGGTGTGGCTTAGTGTCTAAACGTGTCATTGTGTCGATCTTTTTTAATGAACTTACAGTCACAAACCAATTTAAATCCTGTTAAAAATTAAAATATGTTATTTATAAATTTCTCACCACTAAAAAATAGAAACACATTTAAATATAATATGCACCTAACTTTCTTCACATTAATCGATCCACATAGATCGATGCTGGGATGTGATGCAAGGCTGATGATGATCCAGACGAAAATCTGATTGAAAGATTCAAGGGGAACTATCGACAAGTTTTTCAAGTTAAGCCTAGTTTTAGGCTTAATTATTCCAACCACTTGGAATATTGGAGTTAACCCTACTTCTGCCACGTGCCTGAATTCCTGATTGGACTGTACGGACAACTCTTACGTAAGATAATTCTCCTCTCTATCTTTGCAGGGTTTTGTTTTTATTGAGATTCCGGTATTGCATCCCGGCCAAAGGGCGGCATTGTTTGTCCCTAGTTGGAACAATACCAGTTACTCAAATTCCTGGAGCGGGCGGCACTATTTCAGTGTTGGTCAGCGTAAGGGTTTTGAGTGGCTTCTTTCTCTCAATTTGATTCTCATTTTTGTAGATTTTATTTCTAACTTTTGCTATCATGGCGTCTGAGCAGAACAAACTCCACCTCATCGAGAATTTAGTCGGACAATTACTTAAGCTTTTGACTGATATTGCTCCAAGTATTAGTGATCCTAATATTAAATCTGAGTTATTGTTTGGAACTAAAACACTTTCCGATATGACGACTGACATTTTTGGTCCAAACCAAGGCGATGTATTAGGCACAAAACCCTGCCTAATCACGACAACACTTTTAAATTTACCTGGTAATGACAACGTCAAATCATATGATATTGTCTCTAGCAACCCGCTTATTATATGTGTGGATAGCGATGCTAGCTTGGATTTGGAGACTACATCTCTTACCAATTGCACTCCATTGGAATCCAACAAGACAATTGAAACAATTTCAACTGTTGAGACGGCGTCTACTTCGAAGGAAGTTCTAACACAGAGGAAACATCCCAACCAGATTTTTAACAATAGAAATGTTGTTACCCCTTCTAGAGAGATTGTTAGCAAGCTCTCTGTTCTCCCAAATTCATCAGCAGAAACAGTCAATACCTGTTTCACTAATACTGATATTGACACCTCAGATGACTCAGTACAAGACAACTTGAATTGCAGTCACCGTTTTCTTAGAAACAAAAAACGTTTGTTTACTCCAGACGAGTTTAAATCAAAAATAAAAAGTAATAAACAGAAAAAGGCATCTGTGGCGGCATTACGTACAGCCGAAGTAAACGATTGCACCTTCCCAAATCTTTCAATCATGGGTCCTACTATCCAAACCAAATCTACAGGTCCCGACCAACCAGCATTAAATGAAGCTAGTTACACACTCCATACTCAAGAACATGACTGCAATGTAGCTCAGTCAATAAACACTACTCCGTTGCCTGTTTCAAACACTGACACAACTACCACTGGAGAAATTAACCAAACAGAAGAAGTTGAAGACAATGAGGGCTTTGTCCTGGTCACCAACCGCACTAAAACTACTCCCATTATTGTCAATGACGCTAACACAAACTGGAAGAGCATCAATTCCATGCTAAGAGAAAATGGATTCGTCGGATACGTTGGTAAAACCACTGGCAAAAATTCCTTTAACATCAAATCTAGGGATGAGGCTCAACAGAGAGCTATTACCAAACTACTGGATGAACTTAAAATTGAGTACCATTCCTTCACTCTCCCATCTGACAAAGTTCTTAAAGCAGTTATCAAATCCCTCCCTGCCGACACTGAAGTCGCAGACATCATTGAAGATCTTATCTGCCAAGGTTTTTCACCCATCAGGGTAGATCAACTTTCAAAAAGATCCGAGGGAGATAAAATCCTACTTCCACTCTTCTTAGTTACCCTTGCAAGAGGGGAACATAACAGAAAAATACATAACCTAACTCACCTTCTTAACTTGAAGATCTCCGTAGAGGGATACAAGGGCAGGAAGGGTATTTCTCAATGTCATAATTGTCAAGCCTTCCTTCACGCTGCATCATCTTGCAGACGCTCACCCAAATGCGTTAAATGTGCTGGTCCTCATCTAAGCTCTGTTTGCACAAAAACCAGAGATGTCACCCCCACTTGCGCTAACTGCTTAGGTCCTCACACGGCAAACTATTCAGGTTGCCCTAAAAGACCCCCTTTCAATCCCCCTGCAATCAGGCAAAGGCCGGAGGAACACCAAAACACCCAGCCACCTACACGTAACCCAGATCAGCCCACCTCCAACAGGACCTTCATAAATACTTCATTGGCAAACCAGCTTACACCAAATGGGACAAATTTTGTTCAAACGTTGTCGAACACTAGTCCAACCATGATACCAAGTGAAGTCATTCTACCTATCTCACAAGAACGCGCCACCCCAAGTTGGAGCTCTATTGTTGCAACTCCTTGTCCGACCAACTCCATTCCACCGGATGTGCAGACTCCCCCCCCCCCCCCTGCTTCCCTTTCTCAGGTGAATGAGCAACCCACCCCCTCTCTCACTAATCTCCAGAAGGCAATTGAAGAGGCCAACAAAACTGCCAACAGATCTGATTCTGCCTCTGCTAGCTGATCTGATTCAGTGGGTGCAAAACTCAAAAATAATGGAGACCTTCGAGGAAATGAAGACATCCTTAATTACTCAATCTAACTTTACTGATAATGAATAAAGTCATCAATTCCTTTTCTACTCTCATCATAACTGTATGGAACGCCAACAACGTTAAAAACAAAATGGAAGAACTTAAAAACTTTCTATTTGAAAATTCTATCGACATATGCTTGGTCACTGAGACCCATGCCAAACCATGCAATTCACTTGTGATCCCTAACTACCACACATACAGATGTGACAGAATGCACCATAGAGGCGGTGGGTCTGCAATATTCGCTAAAAGATGTCTTTCCACTTCTCTATACAGATCATGTAACCAGTATGGGATGGAAGAGACAAATATTATCCTTGAGAGTTTTGGAAGATCCACATATTTTTCATGCGTCTACAGCCCTCCAAGTAACAATATCACACAGCAACACCTTGATCACCTCATTCCATCCTCACATCCAACCATCCTTGGAGGAGATCTAAACGCCAAAAATTCAATTTGGGGATGTAGAACAACTAATAAAAACGGCAAAACCATTGGAAATTTACTTGGCAGGGCTAGCCTGAAAGTCGTTGCGCCACTTCAACCAACATATTATCCAGTATTCAGAAACCGCTATCCGGATATCTTGGATATTATTATCACAAACACAAACATTCCCATTAGTGCTGAAGTTTTAAATGAACTATCATCAGACCACATGCCTGTCCTTGCTACCTTAGGTAGGGAAGCACAACGTGCTGAACGCCAAGTTGCTAACACCGATTGGCAACTTTTCAATAATATTCTTACCACCTACCACTGCAGAACGTCTACTACCAGGAGTGAAAGTTGTACCTCAATGGCACGGGGAGTAACTACCTGGAGGCAGGACGCTATGGTAGAGAGTTCGAACAATCAAATTCTCACTGTAACAGACCTAGATGAACGCATCGACTCGCTGTCTATAAAACTGAAGGAAGCTCATGTAGCTGCAACCACTTACAAACCCTTCAAACAGAACTATTTGCTCCTTCCAACTAACACCCGAAATATCATTAAATATAGGAACTATATAAGAAAGAAATGGCAGCGTACCTGGGACCCAAAATACAAAACGCTAGTTAATGCACTGAACAAAGAAATTAAAGAGCTGACAAGGGAAAGCAGAGAATCCAGATGGAATGAAAAAGTAGTCTCCTTAGCTGCGGAGGATAACAGCCTCTGGCAGATGTCCAAAGCACTAAGAAAAGACAAGAACATTCACAGACCCCTCCAAATTGAAACTGGACTAGTCTTCACTGAATCCGATAAAGCCTCTGCATTTGCGGACTCCTTGGAACTGCAATTCCAAGAAAATGTAGAACCTACAAACGATACCTTCGAAGAGATCATCCGTAGGAGAGTCAACAACTGGACCGCATCAACACCAGTCCAGGGCTCTATCACCAAGACAGACCCTGAAGAAATTAAAATCATTATAAGAAAACTTAAAATTCACAAGGCTCCAGGAGGCGATAACATCACAAATCGAATGATTCGGAACGTACCTGAATGCATTATCAACAATATCGTTAGTATATGCAACTCGGCTCTCCACCACGCGTACTTTCCACAAAAATGGAAAGAAGCAGTAGTCATACTCGTCCTAAAGCCAAACAAAAACCCGACCATGCCTTCAAGTTACAGACCTATCAGTCTCCTACCCTGCTTAGCCAAGGTATTCGAGAGGGTTATTCTCAACAGACTGAAACAGTATCTACATCATATCCCTGTTGAACAGCACGGCTTCATGCCTGGCCGCTCAACGACCCACCAACTTGTCAGAATCCTGGAATTCACAGGAGAAGCATTACACAACAAACAGTCAACTGCACTCCTTATGTTGGATGTTGCGAAAGCATTTGACCGGGTCTTCCACAAGGGTCTGCTTTTCAAACTAATAAATTTGGGATTCCCACACGATATTATCCATATAATCAAATCCTACCTTAAGGACAGAACATTCGAAGTCAGAGATGGCCGCACTTTGTCAGATCCAAGACGTATAAGGGCGGGCGTTCCACAGGGAAGTATTTTAGGCCCTATCCTCTACATATTTTACAACGCCGACTTCCCTGCTTTCAGAGATGATCACAACTCATTGATTGCATATTACGCTGATGACACAGCAATTGCAGTTAAGTCCATTAATCCAGAACATGCTCTTGAGAAACTGAATGACAAAATACCAGAAATTGAGGAATGGTGCGCCAAGTGGAAGGTGGCAATCAACGCTTCCAAATCTCAAATTCTTGAAATTAAGGCCAGACGTAAAAGAACTGTAACTAATACAAATGTCTACCTCTTTGGGGAGAAGATTCCTAAAGTAAAATCTGCCAAATACCTTGGACTTACAATCTCAGATAACCTAACATGGAAGAAACATATTCAAAATGTAGCAGGTAAAGCTGCGGGTGCTATGAATAAACTCAGACCACTTCTTGGGCGCCGTTCGAAACTTGGACTACACCTTAAGAAAAGACTTTACGAAACAACTATAAGACCTGTCTTCTCGTATGCTTCACCAGCTTGGGTAACAGCCAACAAAACAGATATTAAACGTCTACAAACAGCTCAGAATAAGATCCTTAGAGAAATGGTTGGGGCCACCCGCTACATTAGAAATGTCTTGATCCATAAAGACCTAAAAATCGACACTGTTGAGCAATTCTTTGCAAAACAGAACATTAACTTCTATAAGAAGGCTCAAGACGAGTCCTCCATAATTAAAGACAATATCTCTTACGAAATTCTATTGGAAGATAGGATGCATCGTCCCTTTGCTGCCTTTGCTCTCTCGGATGCTATGCTGACAAAAGCTTTTCAATCCTAGGTGCACGCACACCTCAGGTTCTTATTATACAAACTTACTACAAACCGTCTAGTACCTTCTGTGAAAGTTGTATCGTCCTGGTACGAGTAGTAGCCTGGAGACGGAATGTAGTGAGGGAGTGTATGTACTTATTTTAGGGATTCATATCCCTATTTTTGCTTTCCATATTTAATCAAGTATTAGACTTTTTTCTAGATTGTCACTCTGACAAAGTTGTTGTCCTGTTCTGTCCCCGTTCTGTCCTGTTTTATGTTTTTTCTCACTTTTCTATGTTAACCCCGATTATACAAATTAGATAATGCCACTCGGCAACCATCAGATGGAGAGGTATACAGTCGCTTCGCGACGAACACCTTGCCAAACCTAATATTCAAGTTCAAGTTCACATTAATTATGCTACGGAATAAAGTTTGCAAATGCTAGAAGTGTCTAAATCAGCGTTCGCCACTAACTTTTAGAGACGGGCCGCATGACTTATGTTGGATCTATACGCGGGCCGCAGATTTATACCGAATACACCAATAAATATATTGCCTTACTACATATGTTCAATGCTAGAAATGTGATAACTTAAGATTCAACAGTATAAAACAATTTTGAAAACTGAAACAATAATTTAACCCTTTTTATATTAATAAAAATAACAATTAATATTTGATTCTTGTTTCAAATAATTAAAAAAAAATAATATTTTTTTTTTACATCGTAAATCAAAGTCACAAAAGAAGTTAATCTTATGTAACAATATTACAATGCGACTTGATATAAACTCATAATCAATAAAGATATTTAAACCATACCTCCAAAATCTTCCATTTTAGACGATGTTATTACGAGACGATGAAGGCCGGTCGGCTTTTCACTATCTATTTAACGTTTATAACTAGTCTTCGACGCCATTTTTTGCACTGGAGTCATAAAGATCTCGATACTTCTTTTCACGTCAAATGTCAAAACAAAAGAGTTATGCATTAAAAACACCCAACTCCTGTCCATCACATACAGAAAAACAGAAATCGAATTGTGCCATTCACAAATCGAAGGAGTAGGATATCATAAGTACAAAACTAAGCAATGCGAAGGAATGCGTCATTAGTAATAATTCAAGCTATTGCTTTTTTTATTTTTTCTCGTTGGCAGTCTCAGAAACAAAAAAGAGGATTTTTCGGACTTACGGACGAGGACCACCTAATGGTAAACGCGGTTTTTGGTAGTAAACACGTATTATTGGAGACTAATTAAAATTATTTCTGCTAAATTTGATTTTTGCTCTTCTGTACTGCCGGCGGGCCGGAGAAAAAGCTATCGCGGGCCGTATCCGGCCCGCGGGCCGCCTAGTGGCTGACGCTGGTCTAAATCGACATACCAAATCACAAATTTATAGTCAAAGTTTTAGATCTAGGTTATGCTCAGGGGAGTATTTATAAAAATTGTGCTTAAGAGAGATCAAAATTAAAAAACTTTTGCAATTTATACATAGAATAACTTAAATATTTTCATTTACAGCAGACAGTGTGCATAGAAAAATTCCTTTTCCCATTTGAAAAGCATTTCTTTTGTTAGAATGCAAAGTTATGTTTACTTTTGATGAGTTCGTTCCACGTTTTATTTTACATGGTGAGTTATTCGATCGGAAATTGAGGAGAATGACAAAACCACAAGAGAAAGCATTGACATTGCAGCTTACAGCCTCAATAGCCTCTTTGGATGTAGACATGCTTGCCCGTACCTGGCGCGAAATTGACTACCGTCTTGACATTCTTCGTGCGACGAACGGCGCACATGTGGAAGTCCATTGACAGGGGCCACAAAACTTTTTGAGTCTATCTAACCATTAGTGTTATCAGTTTCAATTTATCTTCCTTATTTTATGAATTATTCAAAATAATAGATACCTTGTATATTTCGTTTTTTTTTTCGACCTATCCTAAGGCAGAGTTGTCATAAAATCCCTTTCTACTCTCCCCCCCTCCTTCAACTGGACAAAATTCTGGAAACCACTGGTTTCGATCCAGAAATGTAGTTTCAGATCGACCGGATACAGTAGAATCACGCCATAAGGTATTTTACCGATCGAATTCGTAACTCAGGAATATAATGATGGGAATGACAATATACTTGTTTACCTTTTTTTTTTTTTTTTTTTCCTATGCATAAGCGCCGGATTTAAAGATAAGTTATTAGAAAAATAAAAAAAAAATAATAAACAATTTAAGCAAAAGAATTGGTTTCGCTGTGGGGTAACGTAGTAGAGTAGATAAACATATATTCAAAATTACATAAAAATGGAAATAAAAACAAAAAAACATTGTAATCGGCTTTAGAGCCGATATACAGTTTACCCTGAGCCTTAAATCCAAGTTTTTTCTCTCTTTTTTTTTTCTCACAAGATAATTTGTTTGTTTGCTAATTTGAGTTTTATAAAACATCGATACATCAATATAACTGAAAAATATCAGCATACTCTATCTCTTTTTACATAATCAGGCGGGGCACAATGCCTTTCTGCTTATGCCCAAACATTTATTAGAGACGACACCGGATCACACTTATGACCAATTGAAAACAGTACCCTTACACTGTAGCATAGTGGAACACCTAACTTGCTATAGTTACCTTGAAAATTGACCAACTGGAAATGGTGTGGGATTTGATCACAATAACAGATGAATAAGAAGGCAATTCTTAGACGAAACTTATTCAATTAACACTTTAGGTAAAAACTAGAGAAAACGTTTACTTGGGCGCCTACACATACTGACCCACGGATTATTTACACACCAACAGGAACGTAGTTTTAGAATCGAGTGTTGCCACAACAGTTTTTAACGTTTATATGTAATCAGTTGAATGTTCCATTACAAAATGGGGGTGATGGGAAAATGTCGTTGATTTACAACAAATGGTACCTACCATACATGGTACACCTAGAGGGTACACCTAGAGTGCCTAAGGAGAAAGTGGCGATAAGAAGCCGTAAAATGGCAAGTGCGCAGGCGCAAAAACTTCCAAACTGTCCAGGGAGCTTCGTTAGGGTTGCAACGCGGAGACGTGTGCTATAAGGATTGGCGACATATCGCTCCCGAAATGATTTACGCAAAATATGTAATTTTATAACCCACTACCAGAGTCCGTCGAAATGCGTGAAATCTGTTTGAACACGCTTTAAAAATCTCCCCCATAAAATTAACCTCATACGTGAATTCACGCATTGGCACATCATGGTTAATTTTTTAAAAATAATCCTCCATTTTCTAAAATCAGAGATTGTCCTAGCCGTTTTTCGAAGGGCGGAGCTACTTCCCTGCCATTTTCTTTGAAAATGGAGTCCATTTCTGAAAAAATACAAAATTTTCGTTTATTTTCCAACGGAATGCAATATGCAGATCACCCCTCCGAAATCGCCAGTTACGCATGCGCATTCATGTTCAAACGTGCCTCGTACTGACCATTGATTGACTGGCTGCTGATACCACATGCACTCATTGGTAGGTGGATTGTAAGCGGGCGTCCTACAATTTCCAAATGTAATTTCGTACGTTCCTTAATTAAGTTTATTTTGCCGGCTTTTTACCATGCTTTCTTGCATAAAATAGAGAAAAAAGGTAACCTCATGCGTGAATGCATGAAAACGTAGATTAATACTATGTCCTCCGCAAGTTTAATCGGGATACTTTTTTTTTCTTTTTTTTTTCGGCGCCGCGCCGGTAGGACTGGTTCCGAAGTTTAGATCATTTCGCCATTGTTTATCGCCGGCATTTTTTCGAGATTTTCTGGATATCTTAAATTGTCAAGTTTTACTTCTCCGTCTATTGCACGAATGATTTCGTAATGTTGCCGTACATCCAACGTGATGTCACCGAACGGCATAGTGTTAAGAGTTAATTTAAGATTTATAACCATCAATTGCTATTAGTAAGCATTTAAAAAGCATATTTCCGTTCTGATACACGAAATTAAAATCGTTCATCATTAATGTTTTATTCGTCAAAAAAAAAAAAAAAAAAAGTAGAAATTTTAGCAAAAAAGGAAAAATAATCATTAGGGACCGATTGACTAAACTGAATTCATATGAATTTTAAGATCCCTCTTAAAGTTCATATGCATTCAAGCAATCTAACTATCAGGTAACAATATCTTTTATCCATATGCGAAGTTATATAAAATTGAAAACAATGTTGTTAATGCAATGTTTTTGTTTAAATAAAATTGTTTAGTTACCTGTTGTCTTAGCCTAACAAGTAAGCCTAACAATGCATAGATTTAATCAGTGCACAAATACTGATTTCAATTCATTTAATTATCTTAACATCAAATTTAAACTATATTTCTGGGGAATTAAATTTTACGAGTGTAAAACTTTTTTAGTTCATTAGAGGTAACTTGATTTTTTAATCTGCCATTTATTTTTTTAATATTCATTTTCAAGTGTGTGTACTAAGCAAGACAGAAGTGCATCATACAAAGCGAAAAAATTAACAGGATAAAGTACATCTGTGAAATAATTTATTCATATTTAAATTTATTTTTGAATCTCGCTATTTTGCTAAAAATTACGTTTCCAATTTACAAACAAAATATAATATGAAAAGTAGTACAATTGCATTTCTTTGTTTGTAGTCAATCAGAGTGTATAATTTTGACTATAATTCTAAATAAACCGAAAATTTGTTTACGATACAAAAAACCCTTAATAAATATCATTTCAGATGTATTTTTTTTACATTTAATCTACGTACCAAATTTCGTATCTCTAGGTGCAAAACTGTATAATTGTATAAGGTTAAGACGTACTGACACTCAGTTTTATATATATAGATTCACTAGTATATATTGTTGCACAAATTGTCTGTATATATTGTAAATAGTGACGTATTATTTCAAAATTCTATTGTAATTTATTTTTATCTTATTTTATTTATTAATTAATAGCGATTATACAAGTTAGAAAAAGGTGGCAACACCTAAAGCATCGAGAAGTTTCGAGATATTTCTTTTCTATGAATTGGCTGGAAATTTCGAGAATGTCTCACGCGCTTGTATATAAAAAGACTGGAGAACGGGAAAGTTTTCAGATTGACTTCGGAAATCGTTGAAAGCTGATCGCTTTGTTTACCTATTGGAGTGAGCTTGTATAATCGCTGAATTCGAAGTTATTTTTGTTGAAGCTTGAGAGTAATTAAACTGTTGCCTGTGAATAAATTTTGTGAGTTTTCTGAAGAGAGAATAAATATTTTTATACCGTGAAAACTGTGCCATCATTGCCTCAGTGGAAAAATTCGTAACAGTGGTGTCAGAAGTGGGGTATCGTAATTTTGAATTTGAATGCCGACAACTAGAGGAATGATGGAAGACCAAATGAAGCAGTTGATGGAAATGATTGTTGGAATGAAGGCCCAACAGGAAACCACAGCCGCCGAAATGAAAGCCAGTCAACAAGCTACCGCTGCTGAAATAAAAGCCGGACAAGAATCAACCGCCGCTGAAATAAAAGCCGAACTCGCCGCTACAATCGCCGCTGGTCAAGCCCGTCAAGAAACGACAAATGCCGAACTCGCCGCTGCAATCTCCACCTGCCGAGAATCCACATCAGCAGCTATAATTGGGATTAAAGAAGAGATGAAAACCGAGCTAGCCTCAATGGTAGAATCTACAATTATGGAGACAACATCATCGGTCCTGCATTCCGTGAAAGAAGACGTTCTCATTGCTGTAAGGGATGAAATGGAAGAAAAGGTATCTACCATAGAAAGAGAAATCACGACTGCTAGAAATGAAATGAAAGAAGAAGTTTCCACCCTGAAAAAAGAGCAGGGAAGGTTTATTGACGCTATGGAAGAGAAACTTCGAAAACTGGAAATTCGCGATACTGTGGCAGCTGCATCACCGAACTGGGAGGAGGTTTCCACTGCAGTTTTAGCACCACGTTCCAACATCAAAGTGGCCACTTTTGATGGAAAGTCTTCCTGGCGCGTTTATCAAACGCAGTTTGAAATTATTGCTTCTGCGAATGGTTGGGACGATACTTCGAAGGCATTCCATCTCGCAGCATCTCTTCGAGGTGAAGCTGCTGACATTTTACAAACACTACCCGAAGAGAAGCGGGGAGAATTCGTGGCGCTGGCAAGTGCGTTGGAATTAAGGTTTGGGGAGCAACATCTAAAGGATTACAACAGACTGCAACTGAAAGTGAGACAGCAGAAGGCCAATGAAACTCTTCAAGAATTGGCATCGGATATAGAAAGACTGTCGCTCCTCGCTTTCCCTGACTGTTCCCGGATGTACGAGACGATCTTTCTCTGCAGTATTTCATCGACGCTATTCAAGATCCCGATGTGCAGCAGGCGGTAAGGTTATCTCAAAACAGAAACCTGAAGTCGGCCCTCGTGTACGCCATGAGAGTGGAAGCCTCGCAGCTAGCTTCTGGAAAAGACCGGCGATATGTGCGTGGTGCATTAGCCGAGGATTCTTCTGACTTTGTCACCAGTAAGCTTCGAGAACTGGAAAGCAAAATTGATAGAATGATGAGAAGCTATCCCGGAGCCAGAGATCGAAGGACCAGAGTCGTTTGCTGGCACTGCAAACGAGAAGGGCATCTACGACGAAACTGCCTTGATTTGAAAAAGAGAAGGGATAACACTACCACGGATTCTCCACAACTGAATCTAAGAAGATGTCATCTCGCAGGGCAGAAGCTGCAATGTAGAACAGGTGAAGCCCCAACCAGTCGTTTCCACGTTTCATCCGACAAGGAGGAAACCAGGGTTTATTCGTGAAGGGGGAGATCAACGGAACTCCATGTCGTCTAATCGTCGATTCGGGAGCGAACGTAACGATCGTAAGGACGGACGTGGCTCGTCGCCTGAACAGCCGACTCCTTTACACAGCGCCCTCTGTTTCTCTACAAACTGTGTCTGGTGGTAATATCTCTGTTCATGGGAAATTGGAAGTGGACATTGCCCTTGGATTTAGCACCTACAAGCACACCGTTTATGTTGCCGAAATCGTAGATCCGTGCATTCTCGGACTAGACTTTTTGAAGAAAAATGGAATTACGCTGAATTTTGAGAAAAGCAAGCTGCAAACATGGAGAGGCGAAGTTCCTTTGCACGATCTAGACATGAAAGAGCTGTGCGTATATCGGATTATGGCTCATGAAGACAATGTCCTGGAGAATGCTGAAGAGTCCACATATATGAAAAGTACCTCACCAGCCTCGGACAGAGAACCGAAGAAAGTGACGTTGATGAAACCCTCCCAGGAAGTGGTTCATGTGGAAATGGACAAAGTTAGTGAAGAGGGAATCGACATCCGTACTCCTGTTACAAGCATCGAACGGAGGTCCCGGGATCTATCAGCTGCACCCGCGGATGATTCGGACTCAATCTCAAAATCATATAACCAGCAAGATGGGGATCAGAAACTTTCACCGCTTCTGTTGGCATACGGGAGTGCAACTCACGAGACCACCGGATTTTCTCAATCTCTAACGATTTGTGGAAGAGACCTTAGGCTCCCCAGCAACCTCCTCTTTGGACAACCACAGGACACTCCTTCCTCGCCTGTCCAGTATCTAGATGATCTGCAGGCACGTTTGGAAGCCGTACATCGGTTCGCCAGAGAGAGAAACAACATCATGACGGAGTGCGTGAAGATCCGGTACTATGCCAAGGCCATGGACCGTTCATTCCAGGAAGGTGACAAACGTCGGAAAGGACTCTCCCCTAAGCTCCAGACGAACTGGGAAGGGCCGTATGGGATCCTTAAGAAGATCAACGACGTCGTGGTGAGAATTCAAAGGACACCTTCCTGTAAACCTAGAGTAGTACATCACAATAGGCTAGCCCCATATTATGGTAGAAGTCATTGAATGGCTTAAGGACTTCACTGCCCGGGACGTGCAGTCTTTAAGAAGGGGGAAATGTTGCACAAATTGCCTGTATATATTGTAAATAGTGACGTATTATTTCAAAATTCTATTGTAATTTATTTTTATCTTATTTTATTTATTAATTAATAGAGATTATACAAGTTAGAAAAAGGTGGCAACACCTAAAGCATCGAGAAGTTTCGAGATATTTCTTTTCTATGAATTGGCTGGAAATTTCGAGAATGTCTCACGCGCTTGTATATAAAAAGACTGGAGAACGGGAAAGTTTTCAGATTGACTTCGGAAATCGTTGAAAGCTGATCGCTTTGTTTACCTATTGGAGTGAGCTTGTATAATCGCTGAATTCGAAGTTATTTTTGTTGAAGCTTGTGTTGAAGCTTGAGAGTAATTAAACTGTTGCCTGTGAATAAATTTTGTGAGTTTTCTGAAGAGAGAATAAATATTTTTATACCGTGAAAACTGTGCCATCATTGCCTCAGTGGAAAAATTCGTAACAATATGTTTTTTTAAACACAAGACATCATAATAATGTCTTGTGTTTAAAAAAACATATATACTAGTGAATCTATATATATAAAACTGAGTGTCAGTACGTCTTAACCTTATACAATTCCACAGTTTTACACTTAGAGATACGAAATTTGGTACGTAGATTAAAAGGTTTTTTTTTTTTTTTTTTTTTTTTTTTTTTTTTTTTTTTTTTTACATTTGAATGAATATTTTATTATGTCTTGTGTTTAAAAAAACATATATACTAGTGAATCTATATATATAAAACTGAGTGTCAGTATGTCTTAACCTTATACAATTCCACAGTTTTACACCTAGAGATACGAAATTTGGTACGTAGATTAATAGTTTTTTTTTTTTTTTTTTTTTTTTTTTTTAACATTTGAATGAATATTTTATTATGTCTTGTGTTTAAAAAAACATATATACTAGTGAATCTATATATATAAAACTGAGTGTCAGTACGTCTTAATCTTATATAATTCCACAGTTTTACACCTAGAGATACGAAATTTGGTACGTAAATTAAAAGTGTTTTTTTTTTTTTTTTTTTTTTTATACATTTGAATGAATATTTTATTATGTCTTGTGTTTAAAAAAAAACTTATATACTAGTGAATCTATATATATAAAACTGAGTGTCAGTAAGTCTTAATCTTATACAATTCCACAGTTTTACACCTAGAGATACGAAATTTGGTACGTAGATTAAAAGTTTTTTTTCTAAAAGTCTAATTTAATGCCATGCAAAAAGAAGAAAAAAAAAATAATCTTGAAACGGCAGCGATATTTTTTACAACATCAGAATAAAACCAATAGTTATTTTAATGTGTTCTCATTTTTTTAAAATTATTTTTATATGTAAAAATCGTATGTCCGATAAGCGATTTGAATAATATATAATTTTCATTATATTTACGGTCAATCGACTCTCTACGCAAGCGCGATTTTAGTGTAATTCTACCTAATATTCTGAATGTAAACATAACGGCCAAGATTATTGAAATTCACCGAAAACTTTCAAATCATTTCGTCATTTGTCAATTTCTCTTTTAATTTCCATATTAATATTTATTCGTTTTCTTTATCCAGAATATCGAGATTCCTTCTTTCGATTTTTTTCATTTTTAGTATAGTGTTTTTGTACTGTGTATCAAAGTTCCATGTTATTTAATCTAGATTTGAATATTTTTTTGTATTATGCATGTTTTACTCTTTACACCAGACTATTTTACAATTTACACCACATGCGTAGTATTTTATTTGCGATTTTATTTCTTTGGTGCTTCGTGATTATGAAGTTGGTAGGAAGCTGGACGTATAGAAAACAAAACTTTCCTAGTTCAGATGTAGTATACGGCATTTCTTGGGCGCGATTTGGTGCTTTTGTACGGCGGTAAATGCACCGCTAATTTGTAAATGCTGTTTCTCGCAACTGTTTTTATTTTCAGTTACATTTTAATTTTATTACTATTTATAATTGAACTTAAATTGGTACTAATCAGATAGCCGGGTACGAGATGCAAATCCTCAAATTGTAGACCTAATTAATCCAAACTAATAAGTTCCAAATAATTATAATTTCTATATTTGGAATTGGCGATATATTTACGCGCGATATAAACCGGTAAACATTTAGGCTTGCAGCCAACTGGTAATCTCCTATTGGACGAGTACCTTAAATGTTAATAATTAAATTTTACTTTATAATTATTTATGTTTTAATTTTCTTTTAGCTACCATGTTGTTAATTTTTGCGATTTTTCCGATCGTTAAATGAAAAAAAAAAAAAAAAAAATCGCCGAATGCCTTGTACTACATCTGTTCCACTTTTGCTTAAATGCAAACTTCTATGTTCTTCAACGGGTCCCCAGCAACGCGAGGCCACACAGCTGGTCAACTATACAAATAACATTTATTTAAACTACAATAAAAAAAAGTTCAAAGTAAGACACATAGCTAAAGTTTAACAGATGAAAGACACGAAAGGTGATGACAATTTACATTCACAAAATTGGCTTTGTATAATTTGAGATAAATATATCCCTCATTATCGGCCTGACAAATTATCCCTCAGGGTTTGTAAATGGTTATTTAATGACAACTAATCATGCAGTAAACACGGATTACATTCATCAGGATGCACTCCACCAAACATATTGATTTCCTAAGATCGATTACCCTTACAATTACTTATTTTTTGGGGGAAAACCAATTGAAACTCCGAAATGATTGAGAGTATTTGTTTTTATTTAAAGCAAAAAAACATTTACCTGATTTTCCTTAAAAAATTATGGAAAAATGGAAGAAAACAGAATGAATTTTTTATCGTAAGAAATAATCTGTTGAATGACACTTTTGCTTTAATTGAATTGGTCAAATCCAGGCGGAATTTAGTATCGTTCACAAAAATATAGTTTTAATTAAACAATTGATCCCTCACATGTTATTATTTCTCAATCCATTCCTCACATGCGATTATCTCTCGATCCTTTCCTCACATGTGATTATCTCTCAATCCTTCACTCATATGTGATCATCTCTAAAAAATTGTAAAAAATCACTCGATTATTCAAATGCGTCCACTTTCAAGGCAACCAAAGAAATAATCAAATGCGGTTTGCACACGCAGTTTAAGTCGAACAATGGCCGATCTCAGTGTTGTTAAAAGTGTGAAATACAAATTATTCATACAATTGGTTTACAATTGTGCCTGACCAATATTGGAGCACATGTTACATTGAGTGACATATGCTCTTGTAAAAAGATTGTGTGTACAACTTATGATGTTTGGAAACATCAAAAGAACACTGAAGAATTAAAACATTAATTTAATTTGTATTTCTTTAAAAGTATAAGTCTGTTTGTGTAAAAAGATAATATGTGAAAGAAAAGAATTCAAAACAAAATGTTGAGTAGGTGCTAAGGAAAAGGTTAATTTTTATATAAAAAAAAAAAAAAAAAAAAAAAAAATGAGGAAATAAAGTTTAAGTATAAAAAGGTGTATGTTTTTAATGCGGTGTTTCTACCAAATTATACAATTTTGTAAATAATTTTAACTACTACAATGAACTAAAAACCATAAAAAAGGTTTCTGGGGTAAATCTTACCCTAAAATGCAAGATATTTGTGGGATATTTGAAGCAGACAGAGAAAAAACTAAAAAGGGGACCTTACGGGCTCGGAAATTCAGATCGGGATGAGACTCGGCAGATTAAGTAAAGCAATAAAGCGCACCAGCCAGAAGATTTCGAGAAAACAGGCTCTAAAGTGTTACACGCAGCTTATATACTAGTAGAGAATTCTGTTCTGCTACTCCCGGTGGCTAAGTGGTCACCGTGCTGAGTTCCCATACGGGCGATCTGGGTTCGATACCTCGTGAGGTATTTTATTTTTTTGTCAATTTATAAAGTAACTGTTATAGCTGACTGAAATTTTAATTAAAGATATTACTTTATTTTTAAATACGTAATGTGTTTTAATGAAGGTACATTAAAACTCTATTTACTATTCTAACAAACAAGTGATTATAAATTTTGAGATGTAATAAGCTGTAGAGAATTAAATTATTTTCGCAATAAACATGAAGAACCAGTTTCTATATGGAAGAGTAGGAATGTTGTCCTATTGTACATAAGCAGGAAGTCAGAAATTTTCCAAAACCCTAACCGTACTTATCGAACAATGGTTCTACCTAGTTCTACCCCTTACCCAACCCACTTTATAAATTGGCATTATAAATTATAAATTATAAAAAAAAAAAAAAAAAAAAAAAAAAAAAATACAAGACGAGGTATCGAACCCGTATCGCCGTTCCGCGAACCCAGCACGCTGACCACTTAGCCACCTGGCAGCTTCCGGGAAAAATTCTCTACTAATATATAAGCTTTGCACAACACTTTAGAGCCTGTTTTCTCGGAATCTTCTGGCTAGTGCGCTTTATTGTTTTACTGTATTGGATACCCTTGAGGTATACCACCAATCTGCCAAGTTGAGATCTGAATTTCCGAGACCGTAAGATCCCCTTGTAAGAGTTCTAACTGTGTTGGAATATAAAGTTGGTAATTTAGCAATCTTCATTTTTTGAATCTTGAGTCCAAAAAAGTTTTTTTTTTCTTCTTTTTTCTTTCTTTTTTTTTTTCTTTCTTGTTTTTTTTTTGCAAAATGGTAAGTATGCAACCAGGAAATTTCTAGATTGGAACAAACGTTCCATTGTAATTATTAGTTATCGAGCCCGTGAGGCGTTAGAATAAATTTTTCGTCAAAATCGTGTATGCACAGAAGATTCTTGCAATTGAGGGTTTTTAACAAGGGACATGGTACACTGAAACTGTAAAAATATCACCAAAAATGACGTTTTTTGTTTTCATGCTATAAATATTGCTGACGTCACTAGATTTAATTTCACGTTTGAAGTTTTGAAATCCGATGATTTTAAGTCATAAAATCTTTTTTTTAACAAACTATTTTAACGTATTGCTCACTTGTTGTCAAAAGTTAAAAATGCATTTTTCTCAGCTTCGCTTTTTTCGCATTTTACGTATGTTCGAAAAGCTCCTCGAGATTCATTTTTTGATAAATCCACCTAATTTTTTGTAGAAATAATTTTTAATGTATTATAAATAGATATATCACATAATTTTTTCTACTTTTTTCACGTTGGAAAGCTGAAATATGTGCACTTTTTAATGAAAAATCACTAGCGCCAAATTTGAAATTTTATTTCTGTTCAACTATAGCACCTAAACATAAAATCATGAGTGAAAATGTTTATAATATATTGATAACAACTTCAAATTTTACTTTTATGTTCGTTAAAATATTATGTCGCGATAAGCATTTTGAAAAAAGTTAAAATTTCGTAATATTTTAAGGGGGTTCAGTACCGAAATTTTTTCAAAAATCCCAAATTTTTTTTCTGATTTTAAAAAATAGTTCATATATTCCTGAAGAGAATGATGTTTTTATCTTATTCCTCCGGTGATTAGAACACCACAAAATTACCTGTTATTTAAACATCACTAATGGGCGTAACACCTTGAAGCGTCTACTTAAAGTGCGTTTTTCGAACACTAGTGTTTTTTACAGATGTTGCATATTCAAATCGATATATCTCCAGAGCCATTAATAATTGGCTATTTAAATTTTTGGAGCATTTAATTTATATAGTTTTAAATATTTTGTCTTCACAGAATTTAATTTTTTTAATTCTGTTTTAAAATGTAACATTTAGCGTAAAAGATAAAATAAAAAAAAAAAAGCAAACATTTCAATATTTTAACTTTGAGAATTTTTTTAATTTTTTTTAATTCACCTATCAAAATTCTGTGAAGACAAATTTTTCTTTATACAATTATGTATTACAGAAAGCCTTCACTTTGAAAAAAATTTATTTTTTCTTGACTTATATTAAAATAATCAAACATCAATTATTAAGGATTTTTCTTGGTTTTTAAATTTTTTTTTAAATAACTAAATACAATATTTAAAAAAACATTTTCTCAAAGATATATAAATAGTACCTCATACATAAAATAATTTTTTGACATAAAAATGTACATAAATAAAGTTTTTTTTTATTTTCGGTACCGGACCCCCCTTAAAGCATTTTTCTCAATAATTTTCTATCTATATTATATTTATCTGTTCAAATTTTATCGAATTTTGTTGCTGTTTTATAAGTCATATATTCTATGTTTGTGCCAAATTTTATTTAATTCTAAGCAAAACTAAATTTCGGAAAAAGTGTCCCATGTCACCTTAAAAAAATTCTGGTAGTGTGTTTATATTTTCAACAGTTCCACTTTAAACAACAATTTTAAATTCCCGTTAAAATGTATAAACGATGTTTTGAGAAGGGGATAGTTAAAATATTAAAATCATATTTCCTCAATAGTTAACTTTTGCATGTAACAATAAATAAGAGAAGTTATATGAGCTTAAATAAATGAAAAGACGCATCTTATAAAAATTTGTTTTGTTAAAATAAAATGTATAATATAATTTTAGTTTTACCGCTATATTTATTGTGGTATAAGAATGCTTGTGAAAATTCAAAATTTGCAGTGTTCTGGTCCTAATGGCTGTGGTTTTACATGCCAAAGGTGCTTGGATTCGAATCCCGGGTTAGGCATGGATGTTCATTGTTGTTCGGAATCTACTTTAAACTGTAAAAAAAAATTTAAAAAAATTATAATAATAATAATAATAATAATCGACTCCATTTTAACTATACTCTTTTTTCAAAATGTTGAACTAAAAAATGTAATCGACAGTTTTCGTAGTCTTGCCTTTTTTCTGCGGTATAAAATTACAAAATTAATGAAAAATAATTTAATTTCAATATCAGCACAATAGGGACATGTAAACGAAACAGGCAGTTTTTTAAGAGTGAAACCATTTGTTTCTCAAATTGATTCCTTAATTAAAAAAAACTATTCATTTCCACTCGGTCACGAATCGAATGCAAAAATTAAACATATCTAGATAATGTTAGATAAAACGTTTTTTCTGCTTCTATAACGAATATTATATTTTTTAAAGTGATGTTTTAAATATTAATGAAGTTTGTAAAGT
Source organism: Linyphia triangularis (assembly GCA_963978545.1). Lineage (NCBI taxonomy): Eukaryota > Metazoa > Arthropoda > Arachnida > Araneae > Linyphiidae > Linyphia > Linyphia triangularis. The sequence continues at coordinate 39,093,935 of OZ021730.1, forward strand.
TCTTTTGTATCATACTGTGCTTTATCGAATACAGCCACTTTCTTAGTTATAGCTCTCTACATCACAATAATCATCTCACTGAAAAAGATTAGAAAAATAATTACAAGTAGCGATGAATTACATGAGTTTAATGTATTGGCAAATTAAATAAAATCTGTATCTAAATAATGAAGTGGTTAAGGGGATGTAATTGCACACCCTGCTCTTTGACAGCTAAAAATGCATAATAAGGTTAAAATTAGCAAATTCACTTGAAAAATAATAGTATTTTATGACTTTTAAATCATGTCAGGAATAAATGCATAACTAATTGATTACATTTCAGTAAAAAATCCAATTTTCGAACAAAACCTACCATGGAGTTACAACGGTACACTTACAAATCTACTACTTTTCCAGTATTTGAACTGAATTGTATTTGTTACTCTATGAATTGTATATTTTGACATAAGTTTAAGTATTAGTTTTCTAGAGTCAAACTTTACACACTTGTTCTATAGGTCTTTAGGTGTAATTACCAAAGTTTTTGTTTAACAAGTTCAATCAAAGTGAGGTGCCAGTCATTTAGTATCCATAAATTGATAGATGTTAGGTGGGCGGAGGGTTCTTAAAAACTATTTTCGTGACTTCGTAATAACCTATATTTGAAAAGGTTTTAGAAGAAACACCATATAGATGTGAATTATAATGTGATACATAACTTGATGCTATAAGTGTTTTAGATATATTTATGTATTTTTTTGTCTGTGAAGTGACCACAACTGAAAATCAAAAGCGTTAAAAAAATTTAGCAAAAATTAAAATGTTGACGATATTGTTATATACATAATTCAGGTTCAAAAAGTGAAAGGTACAGGTGACTTCTCCTCACCCCCCTTCCCCTTTCCCATTTGACTTCAATATCTTGAATGGCGCAGTAGTTGAAAAAATTCCCGCTCTATCTATAACCATACATAATTTGCTAAAGGGTTACATTTTCATTTCTTCTCAGCAATCACTATTTTTGGATACAGAATTGAACGTTTAAAGTACTTTGGAAATACAAGTTACTTGCAATTCAGTCAGATTTAATATCTCATTTCGTATAATGGGCAAAATCCATGCAATTCGTTCATTTCAGTTCATTACCACAAATAAACGATACAGTAACTAAAATGTTCATTCCATCGTTAACGCACTCCTAAATATATTTCTCCTGAACACCCAACTGAAAAAATTAAAAAAAAAAAAAAAAGAAAAAAAAAAAAAAAAAAAGGAACATAAAAAAAATCGCCAATTCCATTATTACTTCATTCCCTTCTGTCCTAAGCATCCGTTAACGACTTCGTTTAGAACATAACCCTAAACTAAAAACCCGAATACCCTATAAAATGGAGTCAATTTTAGCACCACCTCACCCAAAGTGGTCATAAAGGCTTTATAAATAGCCTGCCTTCGACCAAAGCACCCACCCAAAGGCGACCCCACCCAAAACGATCGGCCAGCCAACAAACACATATTCGGATCTCTGACCTTGGACTAAGGCTAAGTTGAAAAAGAAAGTTGTCTCATACTTTTGTTTGGTATTGGAGATTGTCTGGTGGAAGAGATAATTACATGATAATCCATAGATAATTACAGCATATCCCAAAAAATATACCCACACTTAAAATAGGTGTTTTGACGCAAAAAATATGACACATTGCTCTTTGAGCTCGTTTTTAAATTACTGAGCAGACATTTCACTTCATTTACTGGAGAATAACTAAACAAACATGAGATGGTTACAGAAGGCGGTTATGTAGCCATCTAGCGAGCATTTTAACATTTGGGCATGAGCACATAGTTTTAAGGGAGTATTCTACTGTAGAGGCATGAATTTCGCCCGGTTTTTGAAGCGCTGTACAAAGGAAACAAAAAATATTTTTTATCATCAATTTTTTTATCATTTGTTTATTGATGTTTTATTATTACATAAAAAAATTATTAAAAAAAAATTGAAATTGACAAAGTTATGAGCAGTCAAAGTGGGGGGGTCAAAAAAAAAAAGAGGGTGTCCTGGCGTGTATTATTCCAACCCTCCTGGTGATCTGAAACATAAAAAACACACGGATTCTTAATTATTATAGATGCCGCTATCGTATAACCCTTGGATAAGTTTAAAAAAAAAAAAAAAAAAAATTTAAAATGGCGGCAGTTTGAAAAAAAAATTTCAAGCATTTTTTTTCAAACTGCCGCCATTTTAATTTTATTTTTTTTTAACTTATCCAAGGGTTATACGATAGCGGCATCTATAATAATTAAGAATCCGTCTGTTTTTTATGTTTCAGATCACCAGGAGAGTTGGAATAATGCACGCCAGGACACCCTCTTTTTTTTTGACCCCCCACTTTGACTGCTCATAACTTTGTCAATTTTAATTTTTTTTTTAATAATTTTTTTATGTAATAATAAAACATCAATAAACAAATGATAAAAAAATTTATAGTAAAAATATTTTTTGTTTCCTTTGTACAGCGCTTCAAAAACCGGGCGAAATTCATACCTCTACAGTAGAATACTCCCTTAATGAATATAGCTTCAGTTTTTATTGACAAATAATTAATACTTTAATTGCAAAATAATCTACATAAATTATAGATTCTCCTCCTTACTCAATGCTCAAAATATTACTGTTCTGATTATAATTGTGAGATATCGATTAACAAATTTCTACAAACATTTTATTTGGTGTTGTGTCGCATTCCTGCTCACTTATGGCTTTCATTCATTCCAATACTGTAGGGGTTTTTGTCGGATTATATTTTACCTTTAAGGTATCCCCACAAGAAACTGTCGTCAGGTATGAGGAACGGAGACTGCATTCATAGAGACCTCTTCACCCAAACCAACTATTTGGAAGATTCTTTTCATGATATACTTTTACATCATGATGATAGTGTAGACCAGCGTCAGCCACTAGGCGGCCCGCCGGCAGTACAGAAGAGCAAAAATCAAATTTTGCGGAAATAATTTTAATTAGTCTATAATAGTATGTGTTTACTACCAAAAACCACGTTTACCATTAAGTGGCCCACGTCAGTAAGTCTGAAAAATCCTTTTTTTCCCTTTTCTTTCCGAGACTGTTAAGGAGAAAAAATAAAAAATAGCAATAGTTTGAATTATTACCAACGACGCATTCCTTATTTTTGTACTTATGATACCCTACCCTTCAATTCTTTCCTCAATTCGATTTCTGCTTTTCTGAATGTGTTGGGCAGGAGTTGGATGTTTTAATGCAAACTGGCCTCTTTTGTTTTGACGTGAAAAAAAGTATCGCGATCTCTATGACTCCAGTGCAATAATGGCGTCAAATATTAGTTTTAAACGCTAAGTAGATAGTGAAAAGCAAACCGGCCGTCATCGTCTAGCAAAAACATCCTATTAAAATGGAAGATTTAGGAAATATGGTTTAAATATCTTAATTGATTATGAGTTTATGTCCAGTCGCATTGAAATATTGTCACAAAAAATTAACTTCTTTTATGACTTTGATTTACGATGTAAGGAATACTTTTTTTTTTTAATTATTTGAAACAAGAATCAAATGTTAATTTATTAATATAAAAAGTTAAATTATTGTTTCAGTTTTCAAAATTGTTTTATATTGTTGAATCTTTATGTAATTATCACATTTCTAACATTGAACATATGTAGTAAAGCAATATATTTATTGGCGTTTTCGGTATAAATCTGCGGCCCGCGGAAAGTTCCAACATAAGTTATGCGGCCCGTCTCTAAAAGTTAGTGGCGAACGCTGGTGTAGACTATACAAAAAAAAAAAAAAAACTGGTGGATAAATAGAGAAAAACAAATTAAATTATCTTGGATACGATGATTCAATAAATGCTTGTGTATAATTTAAAAAATGGCACAAACTCCATTCTATTATATTCTTACATCTGTAAGTAGCAATGAATAAAGTTCATCTCGAAAGTATAAAGACCCCTTTACAAAATCCCATTTCCTTTTGGCTAAGCTGGAAGATACACTTCATTCCCTCTGGTGGTACGTGCTGAAAGTTCCCTAATTTCGGGTCATCATGGCTCATTCGACTTCGTGATTCCTAACTAGAGGTAGGAAATATCGATCAAAATAAATATCGATACTATATCGTTGAATAGAAAAAAATATCGATTAGATATCGATATATCAATACATGAATTCTTTTTTATTTGATTTTCAATTTTGCCAGAAACAAAGTTTTTGGGGGCAAATTTCTACTCTTCATGATTGCTTTTTAGTAAGGTGACTACTTTTTCCACTGATATGGATCTATTACAAAAAAAAAGTTATATTTTCGCTTAATAGGTGCAGTGATTTTAAGAAAATTTTAGATAATTTTCAATAGCTTTTATGTGTATGGAAAATATTGAATATTGCTGCCGTTTTAACTGTCTCTCAGCCAAGTTCAAACTTTAGTTTTGGAGTTTTTGAAAAGGGAATAAATAAAATCGAAAAAACACATGGAAGTACAAAACGATCATCAAAAACCTAAAAATGTTTTAAAATATTGATAAATCGGTGACTATTATCGATATTTTTAAAATCGTATTTTCTTAGAAATATCGATACAAATATCGTCGTATCGATATATCGCCGACCTCTATTCTTAACCCATTAAAGACGACTTTGAAAGAGTTAAAAACAAGTATTCTTTATTCTATACATTTTTTATTTTGATAATATAAAGTATATTGTGAATTTTTAAGATTTTTTTTTTTTTTTTTTAGGTATTAAGTGAGACCACAATCGCAATTTATTAGCAAAGAAAAACACTAAAATTTCGAGTGACAAATTCAGTCAAACCATCTTTAATGGGTTAAGCTTCTAAAACTAAAAGGAATATTCGAGGAAAAAAAGTAGGCAGTATCAAAATCTTCCAAAATTAAGTCTTGAGATTTAGCTCTATAGTTTCAAAAAGTCTATGTCTCTACTTGTAAATATGCCAAACAATTTGAATATACCAACTGTGCTTCGTTCTTAAGAAGGAGATCGGATGTCAAATATTTTCCTCAAAATCTATTTTGATGTTATTAGTATATTATTATGTTTGAAAAGTTGTTTAAAAAATAATATAATTTGGCGGATAAATTAGGCCAATTAAAAGTATTTTTTAATAATTAAAAAATAATAATAATTACAATAATATCAGGCACATTTTAAACTTTAAACGATGTTTTCGCAAAACGATGTTTTATTTTTTTTTTCTCCTACCATTTCCTCAAAATCTACGCAATAATATTGTTTTAAAACTACTTTTTCTTTATATATTATACTTTTACACAAACACGCATATGCATTTTTAAAAATATAAATGAGATTAAAAAAAAATAATCTTAAGCTTAGTTTTTTTATTTTGAAAATTTTTAAAAACAAATTTCAAATCATCATAAATTACAAACCATCTCTTATTTTTTCTTTCTGTCGTACTACGAAGTTGCGTATCGTTAATGCTGGAGGTTTCTATCGGTTAGAGTTGAATAAATTTCAGTCACCTTTTTGTATCTTTAATATGTTATTCCCTACTTCTTCGCCTACACTTTCGCTACCCTGTTTCATGCTGTTATATTTTCTTCTTTAATAAGTTCTTTTTATCTCAACTTCTTCTCATTTTTCACTCCAGTCAACACAGGAAACTTTAAATTAAAGCTTAATTTATAATTTTTGTTACTTCATAATTGATCGCCGACCAAACGGTATAGTGATTAGCGTGCTAGCTTCTAGACCGCGAGGTTGCGGGTTCGAATCCCGTGTTAGGCATGGGTGTTTGTAAATGTATGTTGGCTTGTCTAATGACGAATGTTTCGGCGCATTATAGCCCTCGTGTTGCTGACGGCGCCAGATAATCTGAATACAACCAACAACCAATCATAATTGATCAAAAACATTTTGGTAATTTTAATGCATTTGTTTTTCATTTTTCTTTCCAGTGTTGGTTATACCTCTAATTACGGAGTTAAGACTATACAAATTCGTACTCTACTATATAAAACACGGTAAGATCTGCATAGCTTCTAAACCTCTCTCTCTTAACTGAATGAAGTTGCAATGAGTTTTACCAACAACATATCAACATTGTTATATAACAATGTTAACAGCTTTTAAAGTAGAAACAAATCCTTATCCCATTAACATTGATTCCAATGAACATTGTTTTATAACGATGTAAACTAATGTCTTAAGGTACGAAATTTTTCAACTTGATATGTAAAAATACATTTTGAATCAAAGTTAAATCATATTAAGAATTAACATAATAGGTGTATCAACTAATTCGTTATATTCATGAAATGACAAAGATCTTGTGAATTAAGCCACATTTACACGCTACCAGTCGGGCCTCCAGTTTAGATCACCAGTTCTGTGACGTCAGCTAAGCGACCGTTGCGCCATCTATCGGTGATAACGGGAGAGTGCACGGGATTGGTTGATCGGAGTCGCCGGCTCCAATAAATAGAAAATGTTTGGTTTACTGGAACCAGTAGCCTGTTGACGTCACATGACGTCACTGACTGGCAATCTAAACTGGAACCTCGACTGGTAGCGCTTAAATCTGGCTTTAAAGTTATGCCGCTGGACAAGCCATGACATAGAGTTTTAGGAATCGCCACTAGAGAGCTCTCTACATGTGAAAGTTGGAGAACTCCCCAAGAACACTGTCTGTTGAGAAAATGTGGCAATATTTTCTATTCACCCGGTTTTGTGCATTTTTGATTTGTTACACTGTAAAGTTTAGCAGCTATTACGTACGTTGAACTATGAACATAAGAAGAACATAAAATTTACTAATAAATATTTAATCTTTTCCTGGTTGTGGCCTTTGCTTTAAATCAAAAACTACTGCATATAATTTAAAAGGAGAATTGTTATTCGTGTAAATCAGATGCCAGTTTTATCATCAGCTTAATAGAAACCAGAAGATTATTATACATCAATGCACGTACTTTCAATTCAAACATTTATTAACATATTTAAACACATTCAGGTGGGGAGCAATGGAGATTGTCGTCATCAACACAATTAACTTAGAGGAGCTTAAGTTAAGGTCTCGAATATGTAACTGGTTTAAGTTCAAATCTGCAATTGTTTAGAGTCGACGTGTATCGCAAATCCTATTATATGCAGAATCCTTTGATATATTCGTCAGCAGGGGATGTAGCAAATGCTTCAGAGGGATTCTTAGATAGTATTATAATGTAAATTGTATGACATAAGATGCATGATATTAGGGTTGATTGCGTAGCGCAAGTTGATTATCAAATTTAATATTTTAATTTATTTTAACACGTTAGCCTTATCTTCTTAATTTTCTTTGTGATTTTGTTGAAGAACATTAAGAGTCCAAATTGGAATTATGGCTCTTTGATACGAATAAGAGTTTATAGGAAATATGATACAATTATTTTTTTCAAAGAATAATTTGGAAAAAGGTGCAATTCTAATTGGTATTTTAATAATTGAATATTTATTAATTATTATGAATTACGCTGTTTTCAAAAATAAATATTTCTTATATAATAACGATGAACTATTTAAAAGTCTACAGTTTCCAAGCATTTTTATTTATCACAATTCAAAATGACAATTATTTATAAAAAGGGTCAATGTTCCTTGTGAGGCAGGATATTAACTGAATTTTCAGGGAAATATTTACAGTCACGTGTTTTTAGTAATTAGAATAATTTTCAGTTAAAATATTTCAATCGATATTTTTCGAAAATGCATAGAACTTTTAAAGTAGAAACAAATCCTTATCTCATAAACATTGATTATAAAGGGTTTGTAAGGAGCAAAATTATAATATCCAGATATATTGTATTCCTTATATCATTCTAACATCACTAACATTACACCTATGACCAAAACTGCTTTCATTTTGTTTTAAAGTTATACTCTTTACATAAGTAAATCATTTCGTATGTACAGTAAAACAAACCACCATATTATTATTTGTGTTTAGATAATGTAATTCTTGCAAAACCCTTCGAGTTAATACTGTCCAAAATGTAATACGCAATAAATAAAATTCACCTTTATAAAAAATGCACAAATTGGTTTAGATAAATGCTTAAATATTGATTAAAACATAGAGCTTAAATATTGATATGCTCCCGATCCATCCTATTTTGTGAGAGACAAGTGTGGTTGATGACCGAGGATTAGCAAATATCATGTAAATGGTGCATTTGGGGATGTCACAAAACGGAACTTCCCCGAATGCACCATTAAATTTTTTGTTATTATTTGTAACAACGATTTCCACTACAATATACTTACCAGATAAAAGGAAAGAAGCAGAAAATGCAATTATCATCTAAAATGTAAACAAAAAATAATTTATGCTTTGCTATAAAAAGCTCCTGGATCAGTATCCCCACGCTCCTGCCCCAGGTATTAGGTTATACGTCTTCAGCTACATATTATGTATTGCCAGCTTATCTCACTTTTAAGAGATGAGAATATTTTTCGCCGGAGAGGTTAAATCTTCTGCGCCCTTCCTCATTTAAAACTAAAGAGAGGTGATTTACCAAATAAAAAAAGAATGCTCATTATTTGGCTACTTATTTTGATGTATAACGACTTACAACCATTTTTGCCTCCACAGATCAGTACATTCATAATATATTAACTTTTCCTCCCATTAAATGTAAAAATCAGAATTATGTTCGATGGAGATACTTAAACTTGTAGTCGCCACTCAGAATAAAAAATGCTTCAAGTTTACTACGTGAAGAAACAAACGTAATGAAGTCATGTACAGTGTAATGGCGATTTTGTAAAACACCACATGTAAATGGTATCCGTTATTAGATAAACCACATATGGCATGAATGGTTTTAACAAAATAGCCACTTTCAGGAGCTCAACGCCTCAATTATTTTTTTTATTCAAAAAACATCATATGTGTGGTTATTCCAGGAAAAAAAAAACAACTGAAAGAGAAAGAAATGGAATATTTGAAGCTAAAAGACTCCTGGCAATATTGATATAAATAATAGGATTTCTGAAAGCCCGGAGGATAATAAAAAAGACCTTCTAATGGACCGAACCATAGAAAAGCACAAAGAACACCTACAGATGTCATGTTCGATTATTCATGTTCGATATAGATATTGTGTACATGTGGTTTGGTTGGTTATGACGTTGTTCAATACAATAGCGATAAAGACGGAGATGTTTGGGAATAGATTGCTTGCAATCAATCTCCTGAAGATTTATCAGTCTATTTCAATTCTAGTAATCTAGTTGGAAGAAGTAGACACGCTTCTTTGCAGAAGAAATGTTGTTAAGAAAGCGTGCCTGAAGTGTGAAAAATGACTTTAATTATTATTAATTTTAAGTTATTATTTAGTGAATTTAATTGTAGCATTGGTGAGGTAAGAAACCATATTCCCACGATGGTATTGCTGAGAATATATCGCTTCCTTGCTTCAAAAGCGACACAACTCAAAATTCTTCATTCTGAGAAAAAACTTTAAAGAATGACAGATGGCGTGGTCTTGAAGAAAGCCGAACGACACAAGATTATTTTCAATTTATATTTTCAAGTTAAAAATGAGTGGTGATGTTCTTCCATTTTCAAGTCCATGTGATATATGATCAGTACATACTACAGTACACTAAGATATTTGAAGTGTGCCACTTTTGAGAAAAAAGATATGTGTATTATTTCTACATACTATTTCAATCCGGGAGGTTATGTTGTTTAATACTTAGAGAAAAAAGCATTGTGGTTGTTTAAGTTCCGATTCTGATTAATAAATACACTTTTTTTAAGTAAAATTTCATGAGAATTAAAAAAAAAAAAAAAAAAAAAAAAAAAAATTACAGATAATTTATTTCTGGATGTGTGGTTTTTATTATACACCTTTCTATTTTTATATACAAAACCAAAGTTTCATAATGATATGCTAATTTAGACATCCTCTTACTCACACTAGTTTACTTGCAATTGCAAATTGTTTTATTTCTTATTGAAAATCAAAGTAAAAAATAAAAGTCAGAAATATCTCGTCTTTTTTTTTTTTTTTTTTTTTTTTTTAAGTTAAGATAGTCTACAGTAGATGGCAGCCCTTACAAAAGAGAAAATAGCATTTAAGCTGGTTGATTATGGGCAATTTGGTATATTATCTAAGTTTGGTAAAAAAAAAAAAAAAAAAAAAAAATTGCTCTAAGCTCTGATTATATATGCACCTCAAAAATATAAATTTGAAAACATTTGCAAATTTAATTAAAATTTTTTTATTTGTAATAAATTATCAACTGAAAGTCCTCAACTTTCTTCCTCAGAAAGCAGGTGATATAGTCAGGAACATTACCATCAAACATTGAATTAGATAGTTAATTGCAATCATTCATATAATTTTAAAAATTAAATAAACAAAATGATTAAAATATCAAACCAAAATTAAGTTATTCCGTGACAAATGAAATCGACGATTTTCTTCGTAGTGGTTTGAAAAGAGAGAGAGTTCTGAGCTCAAAACTACTTTAAAAAATTGCGATTTCGGATAAAAATTGGCAGTGTATACATTAATGATTTATATTAAAAGCTTTGTTTTTATGGGTTATTTTTTTTTTTAATTCACAATTTTTTTGATAAATTACTTTAAAAAAAAAAAAAAATGAGTGTCCATACACTTTTAAACGAATGAAGAATTATTTGTAAAAAATAAAAACACCACAAAACAAACTGATGCCCGATCCATAACATTGATGCTCTGGTTGATCGCCAACGTTGGTGATCCTCAAAAATTTGTGATCCTCTTTCAAAAATTCAATCCTCTTTCTTGCAATTACTCGTGGAGAGTGGACTAAGCCCGAATCGCCGTATCCTCAGACAAATCAAATAAGTACATCAGAACAATATTTGGAATACCAAAAGGTCAATAAAATTCAGAAAATTGATCAATATTTTTAGTTCCATTTATTTTTGAAAAGCGGCGCTGCTGTCTCTTTGAAAAATGTATAGCAACTATTATAGCATACATTTTGTATTTTTTTAATAGGTACACAAACTTTCTGAGCTGGGAATATGTATGACAATAGTTGCTTCCTGGAAAAAGAAATGTGCATTTTGCCCAAACACAATATTTTGGAATATAGCCATAAGCATGTACTTTGTTAACTCTATAAGGGTGGGACTGATTGGAAATTACTATAAGTGAAATGGAATTAGGACATTGTTATCGATGACCGACAATAAATTGACATGATAAATATGTATGCATGCATTTGAGTATTTACGTATGTACTGCTACGAATCATCTGAGAGGAATAACTACACAGCTTTTACAAAATGAGAGCTACGGTTTATTCTTCGTTCAGGAGGTACACAAAACTTCTTTATATAACAGTGCATCCATTATTAGTCCAGGCAATTTGTGATTGAACATGAAAAAAAGTGCAACGGAATCTTTTTTGATGGATTTTTAATCAGTTATCATTGCTGAACAACATATCCAAAATCGGACAAAATTCATCCATGGGAACACCCAAAAAAACGAATTTCAAATTGACGGATTCCATGCCACATGATGGGGATGCCTAAGCGTAGGTTTTCCCGCTCAGCACCTCCTCAACCATGATATTTTAATTAATGATGTTAGCTTTAACACAACAAAATGGTAGGTTATTGTGTTTAGAATTGTTTGGATTTAAAAAAAAAAGGAGGACGTTACTACATTTCACAGGTAAGAAGGTATACAGGTACAGGTCTACATGATGTATTTTAAACAATAAACTTATCTTAAACAGTACATTTATTATATTGTTGCTTAAAAGTTTGTTTAATGTCAGAAAATGTTTCAGAAAAAAACAACCTTTAATCGTTTTCATCACTTTCATTATATTCATAACTGTTGTGGTTTTTACATCCATTGATTTGAAAAGTTTCACAAGCTGTGTAACCGGGTAGGCCATTACGCTTGCATCCACCTCGTAATGTAGAGCGTTTTTTGTGCAGGAATATTGTTTCAAATTGAGTAAATAATCTGGAGCTGATGGTGGTAAGTCGCCGAGTATTGGGTAGTACGAGTAATTTTTCACATTACGAGTAATTTTTCACATACCGACCCCATTCTTTTGGTTTCTTTCTTAAGTATCTTTCTATATATTTATTTATAAGTATGTTCGATAGTTATGATATTTTTTTGAAGAATCGGTCGGGGGCAGACGTTCCATGGCAACAAATGATTTTGCTGTGGTTACCTTCAATACTAACATTTGAAGGCATAGTTGGTCTGTGCAATCTAAAAACCGGCAATTGTATAAAAGAAGCATTGCTTTTATACCAGCGACAGTAATATCTAAATGTTGACTTGAATCAGAACAAAATATTTTTGCAACAGAGCGGAGCCCTGTCTCCTTTATCGTTTTGGCAAATGCTGAGGATTTTCTAGTTAAAAAAATTCTATATGTGGTATCGCAGCCCGTAAAAACATGCATAAACAACAACAAATTGTAACTTTCACGACCTAATATAGATTTCATGATGTGGATATCATATGCTGACTTTGAAGCTGATCCATGTTTTATATCACTTCAATAATATAGCTTGAATCCCTTATCCTTGGCTTAGCACAGAAGCAGAATCAGCAGATCGGTATCTTCCCCTATCACAGTGGTATGACAGCGTTCTGAAGATGAAACTGCGGTACTAACAATGTAAACATCAGAATTCCCTTCTGTGTTATGAACAGTGCAACCTTGTTTCTTCAGCAAGTCCCCAATGAGGGCAATTAGGTCTTGCTTGTTATTTCCATTGGCTAGAAAATGTTCCTTTTTGCCAACGAACTTCATGCATGGGCTAAAATTAACATCTCTACTGGTCTTTGAGTACTGTCGTCTGTGAGCTCAGTCCTTGATTGTAGGGGACCCAATGTAGCCATTATAAACAACGGCAGCTTTTCCATACGTTTTAAGAGTAAATTCAACATACGACATTGCAATGTTTTCGTAAGTGTCACTGTTGCACCACGAAATTCGATGTAAAAGAGATCCTCCGTCCATTCTGTACTTTCCACGTTGTCAGATTCTTCACTATTAAAATGTTCGGTGTATTTGACAATTGCTTCTGCTAACTGTGATTTGTCTGCTTTCCTCATTAGGATTTGGGATTCAAATAATGCTGCAGGGTAAGTACAAAGTTCATATCGCATGATATCAACAAGATTCATATCATCACAATACTAAACAGTCTTCATTCTTTGGAAAAGTATTGTTGGACCCACTTGTATATCTGAATCATCTTTACTACAGACAACACCAGCAGATCCTAGAGTTTTCGTTTTATCTGACCTTTTAGCAGAATACCTTAATACATCCTTCCCTATCATTTCTGAGACGATTTTCGAACCAAATAAGTGAAACTTGTCAACATTAACTTCTTCTTCGGTTGCTACGCCTATAACACTATATCGTAGAGAACAGTCAGAATTAAATCGGGATATGGATTTAGTACATTGACCAGTTTTTTTTATGTCATTGCTGTCCCTCTTTTGTCTGCTGTCTCTCATTTCTCTGTGTTGTTCACTAGTTTGCATGGAAACCCCTACATACTCTTCCACAGTTAACATTTAAATTGAACAAAAGGGCATGCAAAACAGCCATGTAGCCTTCTGATTTTCGGTAAGTCCACTTCCTCTCGTTCGTTTTTATCTGCTTTTCAGAGAAAGCACGCATAAGCACATGCTTTATTATAAGATCTGATCCAAGTTCACTCCATAATTTGTCACTTCTTATCACAAATTTACCTAATCCACAATTATTTTATGAACCTTTGTATTTTCAGATAGTAGTTGAAACATTTTCTGCAAATATAGGAAGAGTGACTTGAGATAATTTACATGAACCGCAGCTGTTATTTTGGGGAGAATCTCAAGCATAGCATATAAGTGCAATTCCCAAGAATCTATCCTATCAGCTGTTATCAAGGTTCGTACAACACTGATCATTTGCTGGTATTTCAACCAGAGTTTACTTGTTCTCGAGGAAGAGGGCAAGTGATTCTTATTTTTCTAGTATGCAATCTCAATATGAGCCAAGGCGTCACACAGTTCTACGACTTTCTTTTTTTGTTTTTGGCCGGTCGCAATATCATAGAACAGATCACAAGTTTCCTTAACATGACGAGGAAAAGATACATGTTCATCATGAGGAAAAAACTCTTAAATCATCAGGGTATTAAGCGCTGAATCTACAATCATTAGTCCTCGTATCGCCCTGTAAACTGTTTTCCCAGTCACCATGTGTAACACAGCATTTGATCCATAGATTTCTTGAAGTGCCTCAAATAACATTGAGCCATTCAGCAGAGTAACTTCAAGAAAATAACTAAAAACTATGACTTAATATTATTTGTGGTCCTTTATTGAGTTTTCATGCATGTTTAGCTCATTTTCAAGTGTAATCGATGTTTCACTAACGTTACTTTGTCTTTAAACACCGACACTCTAAAAACGAAAGCAGACAGAAAACACAAACCTGTACACATACCTACACTTATATACCTTCTCACCTATAAAGCGTTATGTCCTCCTTTCTTAAAAAAGCTCCATGCCATTCTATGTACAATAACCTACCATTTTGTTGTGTTAAAGCTAACATCCGTGATTAAAATATCATGGTTGAGGGGGTGCTGAGAGGGCAACCCTACGTTTTGGCATCCCCATCATGTGGCATGGAATCCATCATTTTGAAATTCGTTTTTCGGGTTGTTCCCATGGATGAATTTTGTCCGATTTTGGAAGCAATGATAACTGATTAAAAATCCATCAAAAAAGCTTCTGTTGCAATTTTTTTCATGTTCCCTGTATTTTTAATTTAGTTTGCTTGGACTATATGGAGCTTTAACAACAGTTTCAAAACATTCAGTTTCGAAAACAGAGGTCCACTTTTAATTCTTCAAATAACGCTGGGCCTTTAAGGTATACATATACAATTGAGGAGATTTTCTTTAATTTTTAGGTTATAATTTCAAATTTTTTGGCAGTATATCAGAATTAAAAATGATGCATTTATATATATAAAAAAAAAATTTCCGTCAATTTTTTAATCAGCTAATTTCAATTAAAGCGACTAATTAGGACATTATTAGAACATACATAAATAAACTTGCAATTAACTTAAAGTTATGATTTTTATTGCAAATACAAGATATTATATTGACGCATGTTCCTATGGAGAATTTTAAATTTGGCTGCAATATTTATTTAATTATAAATTTTTAAATAAAAAGTTACGAAAAATACGTAGTTTTTTACAAAAAATTAAGATTAAAATATTCTTAAAAAATGTGTTTATAACAATATATGTTAGATTCTCCATAGGAAACACATTAACAACTTGTATCTACAGAACAAAATTAGAATTTTGAAAATCGGACCATTTATTATGAAGTTATGATCGTTGGCGTAAAGTCATCTAACACCAAAATGTCCTTCAGAAAACGCGTTTAGAGTTTACTACACTAATGAACGTGATACAAAACAGGTTCACAAAACCCACTATAATTTAAAAAGTAATTTGAGTTTCAGAAAGAAAATGTTATTATTTTTAAGGTAATGAATTCAGGAATATTTTAAAACAAAGAAACAAAAATGCAGACTTGAGTCAAATTTTGCAATTCCTAATGTATATGTATACGCCGCTAATACAATTCTGAACTAGTAAATATACAGGGTGTCACAAAAGGTCATGTCCAAACGGCACACATGGTTGTGTCAGGTCATGAGGAAGCAGAATTACATAGGAAAGGCGGGTCGGAAACGCGATTGTAATCCGCTAGAGGGCAATAAGCGCTAGCATACGAAAGCGCTGGCAGTCGGATTAATCGAAGTGTGGACGTTGCAGAGAGCTGGCACAGTACCGTGGCCACCACGATCCCCGGACCTAACCCCCCTGGATTTTTACCTCTGGGGATACCTGAAGTGTCTGGTGTACGAGACACCCGTTCCATCGGACATGGACCTCATCGCACGTATCGTTGAAGCGGCGGCACGTGTCCGGGAGACTACTGGCCAATTCGAACGAGTTCGCGATTCCATGCGTCGCAGATGTGAAGCCTACTGATGGGGCCATTTTGAGCACTTACTATGATTTGTAGCATTTTTCTTTGGTACTGTTTTGTTGTAAAATAAAGATTTTTTACACCATTTGTTATCTTTTCTTTGCGTGACGGTTACGATGAAATTTCACTGTTAAAATTGCGTTTCTGACCCCCCTTTCCTATGTAATTCTGCTTCCTCATGACCTGACACAACCATGTGTGCCGTTTGGACATGACCTTTTGTGACACCCTGTATACATAGATATATCACATGAAATTGCATAAACCTTGATCAAAAGGTTACACGATTTACTTTGAAATCCAAGTTTTAAAATAAATAAACTGTTATTTCTACTTTATTTATAACACAACAAATGATTTGAAAACTGGTGACATAAAAGAACAAATTTAAATATGGTTAGAAAAATGAAGGCCAAGGTCTGCATTCATTCACATTTTTATAGATTGATAAAAGTGTGGGCATTTGTTAGCTTATTCAATTAAATATAAGAAAGATTTTTTTCCCTTTTTTGCTATAAATATAAATTGTGTAGCACATTTTAGAAGAAAAGGAGCTTTGATTTACTCTAGTTTCAATACAGTTATCAGAAATTATTTGAATAAAATACCAACGAATGAACCATAATTCTGAAATTAAATTCCATGAAATAACATTATAAAGTATAGGATATTTACAAAAACAAAGGGCTCAGTAAAATAGCATCTCTATATTCCCTTATTTTGATAATTAACATCAACAGGAAGAAAACTGTTACAATAAATATAAATTATTTCCAAATTTTCTTTAAAATTTATTAACAATTCATTCGGAAATTCAATTTTTATTTCTGTCCTTTTTTTTTTTTTTTTTTTCCAGATATACGAGTAATAAGACGTAAGAAATGTTTTTAAGTACTTAATACATAGAATCAAGGAGAAGATGCAAGAGGGCGCCTTTACATCCCATGAATTTTAAAAATAAATGTGAAAATGCCTAAAAATAAAAGAAATTATTCATTTCGACAGAAAACAATACATAAACTATAATTCTTATATAATTAGGAAGTTTAATTGATAGTACTGCAAAACTAAGGTTGGAATAAACCGTTATACATAAACCCTTGAGTACGCTTTGTATCTCTCTTAAAAAGCGCTACCGATCATGCCATGAACAAATCTAAATAAATGCAATTGAATTACAATTTCTTTTGCAACTAGTATTAGACTTAACCGGGATACGTTTCTTACGCTTGATACCTTGAGTGCGCTTTGCACTTCTCTAGAAGGAAAATAAAAAAAGAACCAAGTGTCGTGCCACAAAAGAATCTAAACAAATTCAATTGAGTTACAATTACTTTTACAAATATTAGATACAACCGGTATGTTTGTCATGATAAAGAAGGCTGTATCGTGTAACAACTAATAGATTTCAACGAAAGATATCCTCCAATCTCAAGGTCCGGTCAAGACTTGGAGGGAAATGAAGTCCGACTTTAAATTTTGACTCCCATTGTAATGTATCAGACTAGGCATGAAATCAATAATTTTACCAATTAAATTGATTAAAAAAGTAATCATTGTAAAAGTAAACTGCATTTTAAGAGACACTGAAAGACATTAATAGTATAATTATCAATTCATTGTTCATTAATTTTTTGTTTTTGTAATATTAAGCATTCATCAAATATAAATTAATACTTTAGAACTAGAAAGTTATAATTCAAATTGCATATTGAGAAACTCAATATTACAATACCGCTAAGACAACTTCTAAGGATATAACACAAGAGGTGCTTTCAAGGCTGCCACCAAGAAAGGTTAAGAATGTCTAAAACGCACTTGTAACTCCCTCCACCCCCTCACACCCCCTAAGGTTTAAAAATTAAAAATGGAATGAAGCAGAAGCAAAATTCAAAATAAAAAGAAGTATAATATTGGTTTTAAATTATTTATTTAAACAGAAAAATTAATTCGTAAGTTTATAATAAATATTTCAGTCGGAAAACCTATTTTTAATTGAAAAATTAAATGTAAAGAAACAATAAAATTAACTTTCAAACATATTTTTTCATTAACCCGTTCAAAACCGAAAATCGAATTGATTCTCATCAACTGTTTCTGATCTATTTTCTTTTGTAACCTCATGTGCCCAAGGAAATACGAAACATGTAAATACACTTGCTTGTACGATGAATTTGTACAGAATTTCGGACCATTGCCAAAAAAAAAAAAAAAAAAAAAAAAAAAAAAAAATATATATATATATATATATATATATATATATATTTTTTTTTTGGCAATGGTCCGAAATTCTATATATATATATATATTATCTCTGACGCAGTCTAGAATCTGTTATTTGTAAAGTAAATATTCGTTATTTTCATAATCATTTTCCAAAGAAATAGAAATGAAAGCGAACACCAAAATGCAATATACTTGCATGTTCTACAAGAACATTTTATTTCAAATCTTCTTGAGTATTACTTCCAACAAATCCCTAAACTTAAGGTTATGTATGCATTTATTCCTTGTTTATCTAGTATTTGAGGTAAAAATTGCAGTTATAATTTTGTATTAAAAATAACCTACTAAATAAAAATGTTTCTTTAAATGGTATTTAAGTTTTAATTGACAGATTTTAACGATTATTACAATAACAATTGACTTGTTACATGTGTTTCTTATTCTGTATAATTAATATTACGACATGCAAATCATTTTATGTTCAAATTCGGGTAATGTTTCACTTTCAAATGATTATTTATTCATTTTGGGTAGAGTAGACTGTAGTTTTTGCTATGCAATTTAATTGACAAAAGCATTTGCTACCATGATGTAACCCTATAAATATATAACATTTTGACATTTTTACGCTGTTATGTAGTATAAATTAAACTAAATGTACTAGAACGATTTTATTGAATTGGGTGTTAATTCGGTACCTTATCTAGATATATATAGAAATGATTGGGACATATCGTAATGAGCATGCATACCCTGATATAGACAAGGCTGAAGCCTTTGCTAACTCTCTAGAATTACAATTCCAAGAGAATAAGGAGCCATGCGACGACGATTTTGAAGATATCATTAAAGATGGAGTTGGTAAATTCAACTTCACTCACAACTTCTCCCAAACCCTAACAGACACCAACTTGGAAGAGATTATGTTTGTAATCAGGAAATTCCAAGTCAAAAAGACTTCAGGAGGATATCCAATGGAATGGTAAAGAACCTCCCACCTGAAACCATAGGGAACATGCCTAATATCTTCAATGCTAGTCTAAAACATGCATTCTTACCCTCCGTTTGGAAGCAGACCTAACAACAAGAGAAAAAAGACGGTGTCTGATCTTCACTTGTTCGGTGAAAAAATCCCTACTTCACTACACTTTTATTGTTTGAACCTGACTTATTGTTTTGACCATTAATTATCTAAATTAAGTACCAATTGTGTTGTTTATTTTTACTATTTAATTAAGATAAGTACCCATTAGCCATATGTTTGTTTTGTTTTAGTGTACTGTCCTGTGTCTGTCCATTTTCTAATTGTTTTTCTGTGTCAAATTAAGATTTTGTTAACTTATATTTGTACATATTTATGATGAAAGGGTATACTGGTGTTTTGCGCTGAACACCCTAACAAACATATTTATTCAAGATTCAAGAAGTTTTTTTTATAACATACGATATTAATAGTACACATTTAAAAAATTTCTTAAATGGATGAAATACAAATAATAATTTGTTGTATTATAAATAGAGGTCAAAAACATCAATCAAAATAATCATCGATACTTAATCGTTGCATTAAAAAAGTTATTGATAAAATATCGATATATCGATTGATTTTCACTTTTGCCAAAAACGAGCAAATTACTTTACATTATTGCTTTTAGAAAGGCGACTACTTTCTACTAATGAAATAAATCTCTTACTGTTAAGCAAAAAAAAAGTTATAATTTAGTTTAATTGTTTAACATTGTTTGAAGAAATAACTTCTGTTCGAATTTAACCAGAGTAAGGTTTTGATTATCGAAATCTGCTCATTTTACACAATCAAACTAAAAGTAAGGGAAGGTTTGGTAACATTTTGCGCAGCTCAACCTTCTACTTTACAAAATCTTTTTCCTAAAATGTATAATAATTTTGTAAGAGATGAGAAAACTCAGAAAAATTAAACAATTTATCCCTCCATGATCAAATTTGAATTTATTTTCTAACAAAAACTTTAAAAAATTGATTCATGCAATACGTACCCATCAAAATAGCCTAATTTAATAATTATCTTACACGGTGTTCAGTTAAGGACACCCTGATTTAAAAATTTAATAACTCTGAATCGAAGAAGAATAAAAGACTGAAACAAAAAGTGCAGTTAATTTTGCTGTAAAAATATAAAACAAAAGTTTCAAAATTAGTTTTAAAAAAGCTACCAACAGATGGCGCTGTAAAAGCAATATTCTAGAAATGTGTTATAAATTTGTCCTCTGCAATCACGCTAACCTCCTTTCATATATAAACAGTGGAACTGTTCGAAGACTAATATATCTGAGCTTCAAAGCACTCTTTATTCATAAGAACAGCAGTGCACAGCGCCACTTGTAGGTACTAATTATAACTAATTTGAAAAATTAGTATAAGATTTTTACAACTTTCAAAATGAATATACAGTTTCATTTTTCTATCCTTCTTTGTTTTTAAGTTATTTAATTTTAAAATCAGGAAGTCCTTTGTTGGATACCCTGTATCTTACATTACATTGTGATCTTTCTTCAAATGAAACACCATCTTCGTGGGGCTCTTTGATGTTTCATATATTTTGGAACAATAATAAATTACATTTTATTTTGGCAGGATCATTTTGTTGTTTGATAGAATGTTCTGAATGAAATTCTTGTTTTGATGGTTTTGAAAAAGGAATAAAGAAAAAGTAGAAAAAAAAAAAAAAAAAAAACGTGAAACTGCAAAACCATTATTAAAAATCTAAAAATGTTTGAAAATATCGATGTATCGGTGACTTTTACCGATAATTTTTTAACGGCTTTTTAAAACAAAATATCGTTAAAAATACCGTCGAATCGATGTATCACCGACCTCTAATTACTATGAAACTGCGACTAAATCAGTAGACTAATCCTTGCTTTGAAAAAAATTATCGATAAAATATAGATTGATTTTCAGTTTTGCCAGAAACTAGTTTTTTGTGGACAAATTTCTACTTTTCATAATCTCTTTTTGAAAAGTAACTACTTTTCCCAAATGAAATGAATCTATTAAGAAAAAAAGCTATATTTTGGTTGAATTGTAACAGTTCTTTAAGCTGCTCTTAGTCATTTTTTTTAATCTAAGCAGCATTTTTTTCCCCTTCATATTTACACATTTTGAAACGTGTAGAATACAAAAAGTGGTCTAGAAAAATGTCAGCGTGTGTGTTCGTGGTCAGCATAAATCCAGACGATAAACCCGTACACAAAATTTGAACTCCTACGTTTTTCAAATTTTATTTGTGGGTTGGTGATGGCCATGGGATCTGTAATTAAGCTTTTCGTCAGAATTGCGCATAAGGTGGTAGCTACCATTGAAAATCTTATGTTTTTCAGCAATTGCTAGAAATTATCCCAAAATACTAAAAAAAAAAAAATACTTGAAAATATCGATATATCGGTGACCTGCATCGATAATTTTTTTATCAAATTTTTAAAATAAATATTAATAAAAATATCGTCGTATCGATATATCCCCAACCTCTAGACAAGACACATATCAGTTAATCGTGGAAACGTTTCAGTTTTCAGTAAGGAAAGAATGAAGTCGATACTTTTATTATTTTTATACCCATGCCAGTAAAGCCGGATTTACACGCTACCAGTCGAGGTTCCAGTTTAGATCGCCAGCCAGTGACGTCATGTGACGTCACCAGGCTACTGGTCCCAGCAGTGGCGGATCTAGGATTTTCCTGAGGAGGGGGGCGCAACACCTGTGCCTTAGATAGGATGAAATCGAATATTTAAAAAAAGTTTTAAAAAAAATAAAATAAAAAAAAATCTATGCAGCGTTCTAGAAATATACTTCAAGATAATCCGTATCCATTGATTGACCCCCCCCCCCCCTTTTTTTCGTCACATTTCTGACTCGCTATCTTAGCGTAAGGTGAAATGCCCAGTTTATACCAAAATTACTTTTCAGTTTAAATTTTCACATGTGCATTAAGCAGCTGATATTGAAAAAATTACGTTTTCAGGGTAAACCAAAAAATGGTTTTAACGATTGTGATTAAAATCGCTATAAAAATGCCTTTAAATGTGTTCTAATCATTCCCACCTCCGTAGAAATGAGATAATGCTATCACCCATCAACGACTGTTTCTGCTCTGTTGCACTTAAAAGAAAGGATAATGCAGTGTTTATTGAAAAATATATCAAAATTTTCACCGTTTCAGCGGCGTTTTTTTAGAATAATCGCCAAACTGGGCATTTTTTTAAAATAATGAAAACAAAATAGGTAAATTATATCAATCCGTGACAAATTAAAAAAACATCGCATACTGAAATATTTTGCCCCAATTTTTCAATTATAACTGGAAGGGAGAGATTGTAGGAGGATCATTGTATTTAAAAAAATTGAAGAACTTCATCTTGAGTTGCAATGTCATATTAGTTCTTTCATGAAACTTTTGAACAAGAATCAGAAGTTTCATAAAAAATATGTTTTGGAAGAATAGGCTTAGAATAAAATTAGAGTAATCTTAGCCTTCTCTAAAAGTATGTATATATATTATGCCGTAAGTCTTATAATTACTTATAAAGTGCAATATTTCTTGCATTACTTCTGAAATAACATTAAAAAAAAAAAAAAAAAATTGAAAGCATGTCCAGGTGAATATTTGTACAAAACTTTTCAAATTATCATAAAAAACATACATATTTATTTTTTTAATTCATTCGTTTAATTTCGTACATGGTTTGAAAGCGATATTTTTTTAAATAATTAATTCTGCTACTGTAGTCCTACTTTACGCAGATAATACTTCTTACAAAATTGTTTATAAGTCTATTTTATGTAAAAAACAAAACAATTGGCATACCTTTCCAGTGTGGTGCAAGAGAGGATTGTTAATCGAAATTCAAAATAGAACCTTGGTACAAAAATAAGCTTTTTTTTTTGTAGCTTTTTTCGGAAATTAGATGAAGGTTAAAATATAATTGTTACGTGAACATATCGAAAAAAACTTAGAAAAAATATATATATATATATTTTTATTATTATTATTATTTATTTCTGTAAATTGTAAAAAAAAGACTCCAACTGAGGGGGGGGGGCGCCCCCTGGCTGGATCCGCCATTGGGTTCCAGTAAACCAAACATTTCTATTTACTGTCACCGGCGACTCCGATCAACCAATCACGTGCGCTCTCCCGTGGTCACCGAAAGAGAGCTCAATGGTTGCTTAGCTGACGTCACAGAACTGGTGATCTAAACTGGAGGCCCGACTGGTAGCTTGTAAATCCGGCTTAAATTTAGTGTTAACTAGGGATGGAACGGATATCCGGCAAATATCCGATATCCGGCATATCCGGCTGATTTTTCAATATCCGAAACCCCGTCGGATATCCGATTTGAAATACCGGACATCCGATAATTTCATTCGGATATCCGGCTATATATTCGGCCACCAGGTATCCACAAATAATAATTTTTTGCAAAAAAGAATGATCTTTTTCGGACAAAGGGGACACCGCATCCTACTTTTTTTCTTCTTTTTTTAATTTTTTTTTTTGGACATAAATTGCAGTCAAGTTAGAAAACGAAAAAGTTCCTTCGTGAGAACTATGCTTTCGCATATCCCTAACTTCAGAGATGAGCTAGAAGATGCAGGTGCATTTAGTTTCAATTCACAGAAAGAGGCGCCGTATTATTGGCACCGAGTTGATAAGCATAAACCATTCCACCAATCTTTTTCCATACACATCCTTCATACGTGTTTTGCAATATGTTCTTTTCATTCCAAGTTTATGTTCTGATTAATTCCAGAAGTTATATTTGAATGCTTCTCAGTAAAACACGAACCGAAATACTAATAAATAGTACTTTTTTCCATAACATAATTTACTTGTTAAGAGTTTTAGTTAATCTCACTTCCTCCTTTTTTTCTGACATTTGCTAGCAAGTAAAAAGCAATAAATAGCCAATGCGCATTCCTCAGTGCTTTTTTTTTCTTCTATCGACGATAATACCCTACCCTTCTATGCTATGAATGGTATGGTCTAATTTCTGATTTTTCATTGGCAGAAGTTGAAAGCTGGTATATTTTTTCTGACGTAAAATGAAGTATTGTAATTTTTAGATCTTTAAAGCAGCGCCACAATGTGGAATTATATTTAGCTCTCTAAAATGTCTTGAATCATAGTTTTCTCCGATTACAATCCAATTTATAATATTTAATAATGGCTCTTTTAAAATCACCCATTTGGAAGTATTTTAAAATTAATGGAAATAACGAAAGCAAAGCCCTATGTGTTACTTGCTCCACGGAATCGGCGAATCAAACCATGGACCTGTGGGATGCAGTGCGGTGCGCTAACCACTAATTATAATTTACTTGATACTTCATATCATGACCATTTTTTTCTTATAGCATGTCGTATAACTATCATTTTTAGTATATAGACCGAATATCCGGCCGGATATCCGGTGAAATCCGTTTCGGATATCCGTATCCGGTAGACATGGTACCCCGGATATCCGAAATCCGGTATCCGGCAAAACTCACATCCGTTCCATCCCTAGTGTTAACCATCAACTATAAAATAAACCTATTTTCTATAAAATCAGTAGCCAAGAACTATGTTTCAAATTATTTCTCCCCTACGAAGCACAAAAATAAAAACATTTTACACAGTTTTATATAAAATAATTATTTTGAAAAAAATCTTTAATAAAAAAATAAAAATAAAATAGAAACAAGGGGTGAAATTAGTGTTTTTAGAGATGTAGCAAATTCAAATCGACATTTCTCCAGAATCATTAACAAGTGACTATTCAAATTTGTGGAGCATTTAATTTATATAGTTTTGCTTATCATACTTTTTTTTTATTTTTTAAATTTTCTGTCGATTTTGTTGTTAATATTTAGCGTAATGGATGAAGGCAAAATTTGAACTAATTTTGTACTCACACCTACATATTTGTGCCAATCTGTCTTACTCATACGAGAAAGATTTGCTTTATTATAGACAAGTACAACTTTTGGGATTTTTTAAAAATATTCCATTTTCAAATAAAACTAATTATTTTATTTTAATTAAGTTTATTTCTCTTTTAGAAATTAGAAAATATAAAATAAAACCTACAAATGAACTGTTCTAAAAAAAAAAAAAAATATATTTTTTAAGTAAAATTATTTTTTTATTTGTGTGTGTGTGTGGTGGGGTCGGAGATAGGACTGGAAGATTTCGATCCCATATTCTTCTAGAAGCTCAAAATTACGAGAATTATATGACTGCGTTAAGCACTTTATAAATGGCAGAAATAGTCAGTCGGAAGTGCCCAACAAAAGAAAAAAATTACATGGTGAGTTTAATAATGCAATTTTCGAGTTTATCGTTAAAACAATTTTTTTTTGAAAAACGTTAAATAAAAGTTAAATATTTTAGTTTAACGCAAAAAGAAAACCAAATAATACATTTTAAAAACGAACGCTGAATAACAAACATTTAAAAGGAATACTTAACAGCACATTTTAAAAAGAGTACAAAAAAAAAAAAAAAAAAAAAAAAAAAAAACTTTATAAAACGTAGCCCTAACAGTTTAGGCACGCTATGTGAATTTTGTCGAGGTCGGCGATATATCGATACGACGATATTTTTATTGATATTTCTAAAAAGAGATCGATATTAAAAATATCGATAAAAGTCATCGATATATCGATATTTTGAAATTTTTTTAGTTTTTTGATGATCGTTTTGTAGTTCCATGTGTTTTTTCGATTTTCTTTATTCTTTTTTCAAAAACTTCAAAACTAAAGTTTGGACTTGGCTGAGAGACAGTTAAAATGTCACCAATATTCAATATTTTGCATTACACTTAAAAGCTATTGAAACTTTCACTAAGCTTCCTTAACATCGCTGCGCCAATTAAGCGAACATATAACTTTATTTTTGTAATAGATCCATTTTAGTTGAAAAAGTAGTCACCTTCCAAAAAAGCAATCATGAAAAGTAGAAATTTGCCCCTAAAAACTTGGTTTCTGGCAAAATTGAAAAAAATATCATGTATCGATTAATCGATATTTTTTTCTATGCAAAGATATAGTATCGATTTTTATTTTGATCAATATTTCCTACCTATAGAATTTTGTAGTTTGTACGCAGTTACCCACATAAACATTAAAACAACTTGACATTTAAATAGTCGGATAGAATCAAGGTAAAAGTAACAAATAATTTTTAGATTTTGGCACATACTGAAAATTTCATTCAAGAAAAATGTAGCTTTTTAGTGATGTGTAAATACATCTGCAAAATATATCTGCAATTTTTTTTTTTTTTTTTTTTATTAGCTGCACCCATTTCCCGGTTGATATCAAATTTTATTTATTAGAAATAAAAATTCATGCATTTAAAGATAGGACATTTCACACCCGTGTTCTACGCATCGTCTCTCCTTCAACACCCGTAGCATAACATGGGGGCGGTGTCGTTACAACGTATATACGTTTTTATACATGCAAAGATCACGAGTTTTGCTAGATATCGATGGATTAGCTAGATTACGGTAGATTTCGACGTGAGGTGGATCACTGAAATTTTAGCCAACGATATTGTTTACCAAGTTCGTCTAGATCAAGCGTGCTTGTATTATTATTATTAATTATAGTTCATTCTATATCGGATTTTCTTTGCTTCAAATTAGGAATGTGCATTTTTTTCACAAAATGTACATACTGTTTTGGAACATGCCCATACGTTTTTAGAAAGTGTGCTTACGCATTCACAATTTTTCAATGTTTCAAATGTTTTCAAATAAT
The DNA here is from genome assembly GCA_963978545.1 of Linyphia triangularis. Lineage (NCBI taxonomy): Eukaryota > Metazoa > Arthropoda > Arachnida > Araneae > Linyphiidae > Linyphia > Linyphia triangularis. Next base: position 39,121,035 of record OZ021730.1, read on the forward strand.
AACACTAACATTAACGTTAACATTAATAACATGAATGCTATAATAACTAACATTAATAACTAAACTTATATGTTTATATTTGTTCTTTAATTATAATTGCAGTATAAAAATAAACAAAAACCATTTTATTGAAACTAATAATTTTCCCAACATAAATATTTCAAATCTTAGTTATTGTAAAAGTTAAAAGCAATTTACAAAGTATTGATAACAATTAAAAGTATTTTTTATATATATAAAAAATCCTCTTTATTATATTTTTGTAAGTATCAAAGCATTTATCAAGTTTTAATTAATACCTTAGAGCAAGAGGGTTACTGTGAAACGGTTTATCCGTTCTTTCGTAAGTCGTACTTGTTTCGTAAAATTTAGTTTTGCTGCTAGGAAATAAATGGGCCAGAGTTCTCTCTTTCTTGGATAATAGATCTTTAATTAAGAAGGACGTCACAAACTATAGATAAAAGAAATATAATCATTTCTGCGACTGACGCTTCAGACGTCGTCGTGACAAGGCGTCCCCAGCATAGGGTTGAATAAAAACAACATTCGGATGTGGGAGGAAGGTAGATGGCGCTAGTAGCCTCAAACTGATGAACCTCACTAGCTTTTTGACAGATACACTTCAAATTATGTTTTCAAAAAAATTAAATGTCTAAATAGTATGCTTATCCTCAAAGTTATTTAACATATATAAGTTTAAACCCGTATCAAATGGAAAAATACCACAGAAAAAGTGGATAAGGAACTCCATTGAAACTGTACTATATACTAATCAGACCCTGCCAAACTCAACAAGCTAATCTTGAGATGTCTTAGACAAGTTCGATGACACTTTATGCTTAGTATTCATCTGCAATGTAATATTAGCATATTAGGAAATGATCTTGGAAGGAATTTGAAATAGCCTCTCGTGTATGAAACGCTATCACGAATTAACTTAGAGTACAAGAGGAGAAATGTGAAGAGTCACGAATCTTAAACAATTCTTTTCTTTTAATATAGTCTAGATTTTTCTCTAAATCAGTAAAAGCATCGGCACGCTAATTCTAGACTCATTATTTATGCAAGGAATTCTTTATTCTTCAGTTGATGTGCCTACCAAAAACCTTTTTAAAAGTACTTTCTCATTTAAGAGCATATTAACAAGAGAAATTATTCACAAGTTAATTATACCAATCGTGAGTTTTTGTGATTTATACGAGACTTGTATTTTAGTATGGTCCAGAATATGTTGGCCGTTAACGTCAGCTTGAGGAAGTTTTTTATTATTATTAATTTTTATTCTGAATATAATTTGGGAAATGACAAAAATCATGTTGACTAGGCTATGCATCCTAAATACATCATATTGGCTTAAATGAGCATTTTAAACAAATGTACCATTTTGGCTTAGATGAAAACCTCAGAGTAATTATAACTGCAACGCTTTTGGGACGTTCATAGCTTTTTAACACACATCACGGTCTGCTTACCCATTAGATTATGATTTATTTTTGTTAATGTTATTCATAACTAACCATAAATGATTAATAATTAGGAATTATCAATAAGATATTATTAATAAGAATTATTAATGAAATATCATTAATAAAGAATATCAATAAATTACTAATTATAAGAAGTATCAATACAATATCCATAACAAGAATTGTTAATAAATTATTAATAATAAGAAGGGTAACAGTTTAATTATAGGAATTAACAATAAGAGATTATTACTCAGAATTATAAATGAAATATTATGAATATGATATTTCAATAAAATTACAGTTAAAGGTTATTTAAAAAATGTAAATAAAAGATAATAAAAAAAAAGAAGTTTCAATAGAATATTATTGATTGAAGAAAAAAAAATCATGAAAACTATCAATAATATCAATAAAATATTAAAACTAAGATGTATCAATAAACTATTCAAAATAAGATGCATCAATAAAATATAATTAATAAGAAATTGTTAATAAAATATTACTAAAAAGAAATGTTACTAAAAAAATAATAAGAAGAAATAAAAATAAAAGATTATTAATTATAAATGTAAATTCACTATTACTTATACAATTTATCAATAAATATTAATTAAAGGTTATTAATTAATTGTTAATAAAAGACTATCAATAAAATTTTAAATACATTTTTACTTATAAAACTTTTCAAAAACTATCAATGACAATTATCAATAGAATATTATCATTAAAAATTAGTAATAAAAATGTTCAGAAAAATATTATCATAAAAGATTAGTAATAAAAATGTTCAATGAAAGATCGTAAGAATTGTTATCACCAAAAAAATAATAAGAATAATAAGATTAGTAATAATGATGATCACAAATGAAAATAAAAAGGATTACGACCACAAAGCATTCTGGATGATGCTGGATGCAACATTTATTATCGGGTACGAAGAGTTTTAAATTCTAGAACTTCTACGCATGAAAAATCTTTGTCATGTACGCAATTACCACCAACGTAAAAGTAAGTGCAACAATTTTAATCTATAAGCTAACTCCCTTGTCTATCATACACAGAAGTGTCGAAGTTTCCTTCTAAGCCGAACGTCGCACACCAAGTACCTCGCTGGATACAAGCCTGATTCCATCCTCTAATTTGTTAGCTTTAATTAACTATTCTCAACAGATACAATCTACGAGAACATCGTAGTAATTTAAAATAACCGAATGTTACTCATCCAATGAATAAAGAAGTTATAACCAATTCCTTTCAAGTTAAATAATTCACAACTTTATTACGAGACCAAAAGGAAAAAAGAACGGATTTCCCAACCCATTCTTTCCAAGACCAAACCATTTTCGAATGGCTTTCAGTTAATCATCACTCGACTTTCGCGTTTTATCTCAATAAAAAAAAAATAAAAAAAAAAAATAAAGGATGCTTCCGGAGGGTATAGAGGGAAACAAGAACTGCAGCCAAAATTCATGACATACTCGACAATTCATGACTTCATAAATCTTTCAGGATCGCAGAAAGTTTTGAAAAATTGATGATGGCTCTTTAGTTTTAAAGTGACAAAGGATAAAAGGATGTTTTATATTCACAAAGCAAATTGTCATGAATTGTTAAGAGAAAGATATTTGTTGAAATATTTAAAAAAGTTAAGTGTTTAAGATGATTGCGCAATTGCCCAGTTATACTTTCTAATTTGAAATAAATAAAATAAAATAAAATAAACAGGCAGACGATTGATTGGTATTGTTTTCAGCATTTTAATTGGAAAACTAGGGAATTTTTTTCTCCTTTACTTAAAAAAGTTATTGCGCATGTACAACAACAAATGACGTTATTGAATGAAAATACTAATTAAAAAACGGTTTGAATTGGTTGCAAAAACTATAAAGCGGTGTTTTTATTACACCATGTTGCCGCTGGAAAAGTTGGTTATTCCAAGGAATGAAATACCGTAAAATTCTATTTTATATTTGTTGTGTAATTTATTAAAAAAAAAAAACATATTTTAAACACACAAAATTTATTAAAATTTATAGTTTAGTGATGAGAGGAAAATAACTTGTAGTTAAACTCTTCAACGAATTCTTCAACACATATATATATATACATTTTTCTAAAACATAAAAATGATTATAGTTAAAAAAAAAATTTATTTTGTAATTTATTATTATTATTATTTTTTTTTAAACTTTTTAAAAATCTGATTTGGACTAAAAAGTGGCTTGGTTATAATATATCATTAATTCCACTCGCAGGGTTAAATTTCAAAAGTTACACTGCTAAGTTATGGTAATCCTTGGTTGTAATCCATAATAGTCATTGGAAAATAAATAAATAAATATTCTTTAAGGGAAATCTAAGACAAACAATTAGTTGAACTCTTTGTCATAACAGATTGTCTTCATAACAGATTAAAAAGCCGAAAATATTTTTAATGAGAAGATTGTGCCTCGAATACTCTACAAATAAGTATTTTAGCAATTCAGGGGAAATAACTAAAAATTTATTTGAATTTACTCCAAGACAAATTGGTTTCTCCACTTGAAAGACAGATAGGGAAATTAACTCTTCCATGACTTCGTATCACGCTAGTTTTTTTCTAGGAAATATTCCGGAAATTTAATCCGACTATCAAACATGCTCGTAAATATGCAAAAACTGCCATTTACATTGAAAGGATATTCAAAGAAAAGAAAATCATAATGAATAATATAAATTCAGAAAAAAAATATATATTATGTAAAAAGACGAAACTTTGAAGCTAGAAAATTAAAACTGGAAAAAATCTTCTTTGCGGAATATCTTTTTCAAGATAATTGCAAGAAATATTCAAACCGTCTTAACTGTGGAGTTCGCAAGTTCTTTCTAAAAAGTCAAATTCTGTTAATGGTGTTCTTGATTCCTGATTTTTTTTTTTTTTTTTTAATTAAAAATGGAACGGAAGATCTGAATCGAGGCAGAAAAGTGTAGTAGAAAATTTGTCATGCCGGAATAGAGGCAGAGAGAAAAAGGATTAGTTTAATTTAATTCCGGATGAGTTCCAGGAAAAATGATATTGAAATCGCATTTCTTTGTGTTATCACGCATTTTACTTGAAAATTCATGATCGCATTATTATGACGATTAAAACGGTAAGTCACCAAACCAAATCTTTTCACTACATGGAAAAGTAGTACATAAAAAAGGTGTGAGTTTCAATAGCACACCTTAATTTGTCAAACTTGGTAATATTATTATTAATATTAACAATAGCAATATTATTATTATTAATATTATTGATTTTATATTAGTATTCTACTGACTTGCGCAATACTAGAATTATTCAGTATAAGCCTGAATAGTTTCCTATTATAAAATCGTAGGTGTCGACTAGATAATGTACGGGGCAAACCATAATTTTTCAACGTTGATAATTGGATATTCGTAAAGAAATGTCAATTAATAATTATGAAATTATTTTCAGTTCAAATGAACAATTTGAAACTCATAATATTCTTGATGTTCTTGTAAATTGTGCCATTTTTCTTCACTTTATTTTAAATTATTAAAATCCAAGTATATCTTCTTGACTCCACCAGGCGGCGGCCATGTATTAAATATCGGCATACATTTTCGGAACTCTATCTGAGTTTCATTGATCTTTCTCTATTGAATACAATCGATTGGAACTATCAGATAGTTTGTACAATATGGTTAAAGCTTCAGTTTTGCATATCTTTGATTACTTTTGTGTGACTTAGCAGGGGTAGTAAAAACTTATTTTTCTTTATCATTTAGCTAACAATCAGTTATATTTCTTCTTAAAGCATCGACTTCAAGAGTGATCATTCAGTTATATTGTCTTACCAGTCATCACGATGATACATCAACGATATTGGAGTGGTTGGAACTTAATATCTGGCAAGCTGTGGCCTTCCAAAATGTGACTGGATGCCAGTTATTGTGTATTAGAGGTCGGCGATAAATCGACACTACGATATTTTTATCGATATTTTAAAAAATATATCGATATTAAAAATATCGATAAAGGTCACCGATATATCGATATTTTCGAACATTTTTAGTTTTTTGATGATCATTTGTAGTTCCATGCGTTTCTACGATTTTCTTTATTCCCTTTTCAAAAACTTCAAAACTAAGGTTCGGACTTGGCTGAGAGCTGAGAGACAGTTAAAATGGCATTCTAACAAAAAAGAAAACATGATGTGATAGAAAGATAAGATCATTTATTAGTTGTCATTAACTTAGCTCCATTTCTATTGCCAGCGTGTGCCTGGAATTTGGTTCTAGTTTTAAATATTAAAAACATCTCTATCAGCAAAATATGCGATAAACTGCTTTCCAAAATTTCTTCTTCAAAAATAAATGTGAATTTATGCATTGACATCCAAATGTATTTTATATATTCGGATTGATAATATAATTTATTTATTAAAACAATTTTTATAATTTATTTAACTAAACAATTTTTATAATTTATTTAACTAAACAATTTTTATAATTTATTTATTAAAACAGTTTTGACATGAATTCAATTCATGAAAAGAAGAAATTTGCCCCGAAAAACTCGGAAAAAAAAATCATTTTTCGATACATATATATTTTATCGATATTTTTGTCTGTGCTACGATATAGTATCGATTTCTATTTTGATCGATATTTCCGACTTCTATTGTATATTCAGTTCAGAGTTGGTCAGTATTGCTGTTAAGAAAAAAAGAAGAAAAAAAAACCCCTCAAAATATACATCTCTCTCTTTCCCTCTCTCTCACACATGGAAATGTCATCACTTTATTTTTAATTTTGAAGGAATTTGGAATTTCAAGAGTTTACTCGTAGTAGCTTTCCTACCTTGGCGAAAAACACGATCATAAAGTTTATTTATAAAGTTTAGCTTATTATATTGTACCAGAAACGTTGACGTTGGGGGCCTATGACAGCGATTGTAATACATTATCGCTCTCTAAATTTCGATATCATTCCTGAAGCAGTTATTCTAATCAGGACGTATACATATTTCAAACATGATATTTTGATATCAGTCAGCACCATTTTATCGCTGCGTCTTTTAAGAAAGAAGAAAAACATAACATCAATCCTCCCCCCCCCCCCTATTCCGTCTCTCTCTCTCTCTGATATAAATTAGATATTGATGAAGGAAATTAAAGGAGGCATATCTTCCCGCAAGGTAATTACAGAACGTATAAATCAATAATATTAGAGGGAAAAAAGATAGCTGACGTAAAAGTATTTCCAGCACTAAAAATTGTGTTACTTCTAAAATGTATTCCTTAAGCAAGTCGTTGTCGTAATTGTTTCGTTACCTTTGGTATACAATTTACTTCATTGCCATTTAGTTGAATTGCTTTTATTCAGCAACCGAGCAGAGATTGTCCTACTGACCTTTAAAATTTCTCGATTCGTAAGACTGAAATGAATTCTAGAACTGAAATGCCATCCAATATCCCGTATCAAATGTCAAAAAGCTTTTCGTATATCTTAAGGTTTTCCTTGAAGCAATTTTGAAATCTGCTTAAACTTTGCTCGGGCCATTTACTGGTTCATACAAATCCCTTTTTCTCGCCTTTACGATATTGCATGCAAATCAGTAAAAATGTTTTGAGGTATATTGTTTTGCATATGATATCCTAGCTGTATTTTTAAAATCTCATGAAAACTTTTCCCTTTGGAGATATATTTTATTAAACTACTACATTCTGAACTTAAATATATATATATTTCAGTACTCCGGATAGGTTATAGAAATGGGGACTCTTTTAACCTTTTCGAAGCCACTTACTTCAGATAACATCTGTCTTCGTTGCCATTTGAATATTTAATCCTATTGTATAACTTGACATTATTCTGTATTTTTGGTTAATGTAACATTGGAAACTGAACTGTATCAATGATAAATGTCAAATTATTTAATTTTTACTTATATAAAATGTAAGTGCAATACAGAGTGACCCAAAAGTATTTTTTTATAAACATTTCAATTAAAAAAATAAGTAATCGTTGTAGAAAAGTGCGGTTTACTCTAAAATGTTTCTCATGGTGAAAGTTCTTTAAGGAAATAAAAAATAGGTACAAATGTCGTTCATAGATGGCGACGTGCCTTAAAAATGACAAATAATGCATCAAAAATGTATGACAAACTCTTAAATATAAATTCCTTTTTCACTTCCAAATACAGAACATTTCTTTAGTACCGCTACTTCATTTCAATATATTTACCCGTCGAAGCTTCAAACCACACCCAAACAGTGCTCATGTTCTTATACACGTATTCTCTCTGATATTCTCTCACGTATTCTCGCACTGGTAGAGGAACGACTGGATTGAATGCTTTTTTCGCATCTTTAGCACTTTAAAAGCCGTATTTACATGCTACCAGTTAGGGGTTCCAGTTTAGATCTCCAGTACTGTGACGTCAGTTAAGCTGACATGGGACACTGAAACTACAAAATATCACCAAAAATGACGTTTTTTGTTTATGTTCTATAAATATTGCTGGTGTCACTAGCTTTGATTTTGCGTTTGAATTTTGAAATCCGATTATAATAATTGATAAAAGCTTTATTTTAACTTACTATTTTAACTATATTGTACATTTGATAGCAAAACTTAAAAATGCATTTTTCTTAGCTTCGCTTTTTTCGCATTTTACGTATGTTCGATGCGATTCTCCTTGCGATTCATTTTTTGCTAAATCCTTTAAATTTTTTGTAGAAATAATTTTGAATGTGCTATAAAGAGATGCACCCATGCTTTTCTATGTCACATATTTTTTTTTTTATTTTTTTTTTATGTTGGGTATTTGAAATACAGGGTGGTTATAATTAAAGTTACCCTGTTTAGAGCCACGTAGAGTCCGTTCTAATGAGCAGATTTTGATGAAACTTGGAATATACACTATATGGACCATGGGGAAAAGAAATCTGCAAAAAAAAACCCTGTAGTTCAAATTTTGACCACCTGGGCAAAAAGTGGCGCATATAGAACAAAAATCACAAATTGAAAACACAAATTGAAAACACAAATTTTTATTTAATTACAGCATATGTTCAATGTGCATTCCATTTACGTCAACCACAAGCTCGAAGCGTGTTATAGCGTGTTCAATAGTAGCGCGAAGGGTTTCTCGATCAATTGCAGCAACATGACGTGTCATGCTTGCTTTCAATTCAGGCAGTCCTTATGCTCACTCCATACATACGATCTTTCAGAAATCCCCACAACAAGATGATCGGGTAATTTCGAGAAGTTTTTAGACTGCCTGGCCTCCTCGTTCTCTGAACTTAAATCCCTGTGATTTCTGGATCTCTGAGCACCTCCATCTTTGAAATTTGTGTAGAAATGCGATGCAGGCGTAACAAGTTTTAAAATAATTGTTTTTAATACATAGATATCTTCCTTTGAGCATCACCCATCAATGATTGTTTCTCCTTTGTTTCAAGTACAAGAAATAATAATGTATTATATATCAAAAATCTATTACAAATATCACCAGTTTTTTTCTTTCTCCAAAACTTTTCCCAAAACTTCAGTTAATTGGTAATTGTGTAAATAATACATTAGAAGTATATGAAACTGAAAGCGGTGACCAGTGAGTTTTTAGTGTAATTGAAAGTTGTGTGATTTCCCACTAGTTGCTTTAAAATTTTAAAATAATAGTTTTATTAATTTTTTGCCACGTTATTATTGCAGTTTTTTAAAACAAAATAAAAAGTTTTTTCAGCAGTAGTTATATTGCATTATTTTTTTGTGTAATCGTTTTTAATAATAAGAAAAAGTAAAGCATGACTAGACAATCACTATTTGCTTATCTTCAGATAAATTTAAAATTGTACATAAATAAGCATAATAATTAGAGAGCTGGTAATTACCCAATTTTACTGAAATATAACAAAAAGCTAGTCGAATCCAAAGAACAACACATTATAAGTTTTTTTTTTGCTTTTGCTAATAAGTTTAGTAACGGGTATAATACTTTAACGTTGTCCAAAGATTAATTACAAACATAATATTACATCACATTCAATCCATACATTTTCATTCTGAAGAGCAAGACAACGCGATTAAAAGCCATTCGAAAAACAACATTCCGTTCAGGGACAATATCCGCAAGAGTTTCAATCCGCTTGAAGTATTTTCCAATCTTTATGGTTGATGTAGCGTCATAAGTAGAACTTCGATTATGTAAAGTAGACATATGAAGTTTTCAAATCTCTTTCCTGAGTTGTATTATGAGAATTAGTTCATGGGATAGAGACATATTACCTTGCAAAGCCTATGTACTGATTGTTTGTATATATATATATGCAAATATATATATATATATATATATATATATATATATATATATATATATATATATATATATATATATATATATATATATATATATATATATATATATATATATATATATATATATATATATATATATATATATATATATATATATATATATATATATATATATATATATATATATATATATATATATATATATATATATATATATATATATATATATATATATATATATATATATATATATATATATATATATATATATATATATATATATATATATATATATAAAATTGTATTGACAAACAAAGACCCAAAAAATTCAAAATTTTAGAATAAAGAAGGTTTTTGGTGTAATAGGACGAACATTTCAAATTGATAATACCATTATTATATCTATACAGTATTTTATAATTTCTACTTTTATTTTACAATGCTTTTATTATAATACCTACTTTGTTTTATTTGAAATAATAGTTATCAGGCTTGGCAGTAAGAAACCCCATCCCGCCCTAATCATTACATAAATTATTAAAGCTATCATCTCATAAACCCTCAAAGCAGAATAGCTCCTTTGTTAATAGTCCTATAAAACAACCTGTAGAAAATAGAATTTTAAAGTTCGACAACTTTTATCGGAGACATTTTACACGGTTTTTTATACGGTGTTCCATTATGAAAATAAAATCGAAAAAACTCGACAAAAATCATTAAAAGTAGCATTTTTATGAAAAAGATGTTACTTTGATGAAGTGTAGCTCTTTACGTATTACTTTGATGAAGTGTAACTCTTTACGTAATAGTTCTACATAAAAAAGTTTGCTTACAAAAGTTGTAGCAAATGTAATGTTCTACAACTTTGAAATATTATATTTGTTACTACGATATATTGACAAAGAGTTATGATCTATAAACTGGAAAAGGTCCTGGTTTTTGGTCCTGGTCGGGTTAGAAAATCGAAAAAATGAATTTTTTCAAAAAAATCAGAACTATATTACCTTTTGCAATGTTAGGCTCCTTTTTCAGTCTCTATTCCCTGGACGAAATATGTGGAAATAATATTGAAAACAAATATTTTAAGATAAAACTGAGGTAATAAGAATCTCTTGAGTGTTTGGAAGTATGAAATAAACATTGATTCAATCGATGTTCACTTTGCGGTACCAATTTGAATTATTTATTAAATTAATGGTTAATTTTGCACGTAGTGTGAAACTACATTTTATTTAATGAAGTCATGGAATTCATAAATAAAGATAAGTTTAATCGATATTTTTAACTATTGAAAAGAAATATAAATTGAAAAAGTAAATAAAATAATCATATAAATCCTTTAAAATTTATAAAATAAAAACACCAATAATTATTAAAAATAAAATTTTATAAGTTATTAAGAAATTGTTATATTTTAATAAATATGAATTTCATTTCCATGCTTTAAAAATTTCATAAATTGATGAATAGTAAATGGTTATTGATAGGAATAAATAAAATCGGGGGAGAATTCAATTTAGAAACTAGTTGCAATTCTCCAATTGAAATAAATGCAGATAGTTGATTCACTGTCGACAATTCTTGTATTCATACGATTAAATTTTGTGTTAACTTTCAACATAAAAGTATACCGGGAATGTTTCAAAAATAACCCCATTTTCAAATAAAAGTAATTGATTTTAACTAAAACAATTATGTTTCAGTTTATTTCTCTGCTAAGAAAAAAAAACTGTTTTCAAAAGCATTAAATGAAGGAATTGTTTTTACAAAATCTTTATCAAATAAAAGTATTAAAAACAAGGTAAATTTAATAAAACAATTTACGACTGCGACTGCTCGAATACTATTAGTTTTGTATGCCGTTTAGTGACATCTAACGAACCTGTCATTAAGACTTTTGCCAAAATTGCGAATGTGCATAAGCTAACTGCCATAAAAAAAAAAAAAAAAAAAAATAGGTGTTTTAGTGATTGCCAAAATAACGGCTCCAACGATTTTTAAACTTTACGATGCTCGATACCTCTCCAACTCTCAAATTTCCTTAAAAAGGTTGTAAAAGTATAAAAATTTGAAAAACAAATGTTTTTACCACTAAGTTCAATTCATTTGAGCATCACCAGCAACGACTGTTTCCTCTTTGTATCTCTGTTTCACCTTCAATAATGGATACCATACTACTAATCGAAAACAAATCGCCAATGTCGCTGTTTTGGTAGTTTATTCCAATGAAAAAAATTATCGCCAAGAAAAAAAAAACACCAATCAGAACTTTTTTTTTACTCTAATAAAAATATTAAAACGTAAAATGTCAGGTACACCAATATATGTGGCAAATTTAAATACAGAGGACAGTATTAAGTTTAATTGAAAGTTTCGTGACATTCCATAATCCTAGTTGCCTTATAATACTAATATATTGATTTTATTTTTTATTAGTCAAGTTTTTGTTACAAAAAAAAAAGTAGTTTCAATTATAGCTATTTTTAATAGGGTTCATATTTTCGTTTGTAGTATTAAAAATTAGGATACTTAACGACAATATATTTATCTTTTTATAATTATAAAATTGTATATAAGTACATAAACATACATTCATCACCCCAAAGATCATCGAGAAAAATAATTTGTGACCTAGTTTAATGATTTAACTGAAATGAAATATAACAAAATACTTGTCGATCTCCTTTCCCCCCTCCCCCTCCCTTTTTTTTTTTTTTTTTTTTAGCAAATAGGTTTTGTTACAGATATAATACTTTACCGTACTCCAAGTAATAATTTCCTTTTTCACTATTTTGCCAAGTTAGAGATTAAAAAAAAAAAAAAAAAGGAAAATAATGTTTTAAACTACATTAAACTTTGTGTGTTTAATAAGTCAAAAATGATTTTAGTTTATTTACAAATGTTAGGCACAATTCAGCAAAACAATTTTACAATTTAAACAAGAACTTTTGAAGATGACACATTTTGCGAAAAGAAAAGTAGCAAAAATTCAGTTATGAGAAAAACAAAATCAAAATGTTCACTAACTAAAAATCTAGTTCACATATCTTCTGGGTGTAATTTTGTTTTCGAGTTATTTGACAGATGACAAAATATTTAAACAACTGCCATATTACGGTACACTTCCGTTAGACGGGTACTAGTTGTAACCAAGCCTAAATGTTCTTACGTTTCAATGACACGTAAATGTATCGCCAAGCCTAAATATTTACGGGTTACTATAGAAACATATTACGGTATTTTAAAGTAATTATAAATAATTCGAAAGTTGTTAGTTTGGATGAGTTATCGCTGCAATTTGGTGGTTTTTGTCTGGTACTCGCCTAAAGAAAGAGCACTACTAATAATAATGTTAAGTAAAAATATTTACAGAATCAATATCGGTTAGAAATTTAAAAAAAAAATATCAAGTTTAAAAAGTGTTTTCGATTGGAATTTGCGGCTCAAAGAACAGTTATATTGGTTTCGGATTTATAACTTGATTGTTTTTTTTAAATATCAATAACTTTGATTCTAAATGTGATAAAACAAACATCAATCTATATTGGAAAGTTTATAAAAGGAACTTCAATTTGGAACAAAAATTGAAAACTGTAACTTGTGATCGAAAATGTCAAGTTATATGAATTCAGTCAAGTTGTACTGAATTGCACTTCCAAAGTTGTAAGACAATGTTACAATGGGACTTGGATCTGACTGTACTTACAGATTACTCTGTTTTAGTCAATATCAATTGTGAAACGATGAGGATCGAAATCGTTCAGTTTATTTTAAGATAGAGGCGCTGTCTTTCGAAGTATTTGTGGCAGCCAATCTTAATAAATTGTCCAAATGAGGAATAATTTGTTCCTGTATTTATTCTTGATGAAAACCATCTTGCTGGAATCTTCTTCATATATCTTCTTCGGACACATAATGAACTTTATTCTATATACTATTAAACTACACATACTATTTTGGAAAAATTACAATTATGTAAAAAAAAAAAAAAATCCGTATCGAGAAATTCGATTTTTTAAGGGGACTTGGTACCCCTTGTTTTCACAAAAAATAATAAAAATATAAATTTTCTATTTTTTGCATGTTTATAATCTTTAAAACCTTTTCTTTATTTGTGCAAGTTTTTGAGCTGATCCGATAACTGCAATTGCAGATAAGCTATATATTTATGGAGAATTGAGCACTGTTGCAATAGCTCCTTCGATGTTTCCAACACATTTTTCTTAGTTCGTGATTTTTGAAATTCTCATCTTACTCAAAATGCTAAAACTTCAGCAAATACAAATGAATCGACTTAAAATTCTTTTTGTGTCAATCTTAATATCTTTTTGACAAAAATAGGCATGGGTTTTTGAACAAAGTAAATTTTTTTTTTACAAATTTAAATGTTGAAAAATAAACGTTATTTACACTTTTTTTTCGTATAGGTACAGTAATTATTGTTTTTCTCTAAAACTATTTTACGCATTCTAAATCCGATGCCTAAAAAGTTAGAGTATTACTAGAATTTTTTTATTTTTTTTTTAATTGGAAAAAAATATGGAAAAATGAAAACGAAGATAGCATTTGAAATGTGATGATTTTTTTTTTTTTTTTTTTTTTTTTTTTTATTTTGAAAATGTAAAGCATTATATGAATTTTGTTTTTAATAAAATTTAGTTTATACTTAGTAATACTTCCAAATATTAAAAAATTATAATTTTAAAGGCTTTTATAAAAAAAAAAAAGTTTGAAGGGTACCATGTCCCCTTAATCTTCTGTGTTACCGCCGGGTCACAAAAAATCTGTCGTGGAGCATGTAGTGGCTAACCCTGATCTAGACCTACAAGCTTTCCGCAAATTTGTGCTATAATTTGTCGAACCCGACACTGATAACGTTTGAAAAATAATAGAAGAACCGGTAACTCCAAGATGGATAGTGGAACTACTACTACTACTACTATTTGAAAAATTAAAGGAATTCCTACGCCCCGAAGGGACGTTCGATTTCCAGGCAATAACGTGGAAAAAACATATCTTAAAAATGGAATGGCATAATTTAGTGGCTAAAAAAAAGAGGGGGGGGGGGAGAAATTAACATAGTAGTGAGTAAGAAAACGGCAAGGAAGCATAACAAGGGAGAACAAATGGCTGCCAAGGCGTGATAGAGGACAATGAAGGAGGGATGGCACAGAACAGGGTCCAGGACCAAGTGAGCAAGTCACCAAAGCCGAGGAATGAACTGTATGAGAGACCCAACAGTCGAGACCGATGGGTCAAACACTCAGGATGCTAGAAGATCAGAAAAGTTCCTGGCAAGAGAGGATAGCTGGTGGATTACAACATAACAGGGTCCAAGGCCGAGGTAAAAATTACCGGGACCAAGGAACTTTCTGTATGTTTCGACCGTCATCTGTTTAGCAAAGCGCGGCTTTATTAGCTGAAAATCAGAGATTGTTGGAGGTTAATCCATTATAGCCAGGGTTGCTCTTGGACGAATTGCGAAGAGAGGCTTTTTGAAGTCACACTGATCAATGCTTTGGATTTCGACATTTTCATGGGAGTCGATAGAGCTATTAATGGCTTTAACTTGATCAAGGATGCATTCTTTAAGAGTTGGAATGTTAAAGCTGCGCTTAATGTCGACATTACGAACAAACCAAGGGGCATGGACAATATGGAAGCGAAGAAGTTTTTTTAGTGGATAGTTTCAAATTTTTGAAATTTATTGTTGAAAGCACAACCCCAAATAGGTGAATCATAGGTTACTACTGGTCTGATAACGGACTTGTACAGGGTGAGTTTGTTGCTAAATGAAAGAGGGGGAGGAAGAGCCAATAAGTGGTCTGAGTGCAGCAGTAGCCTTGCGCTTTTTGTCAGTGATATAGACGCCATGTTTGCTCCATGTCATTTTAAAATCCAGAATAACACCTAGGTATTTGATTTCATTCGTCCAGGGAAGTTTCTGATTGTAAATTTGGAGCTGAGGAGGAAGGTTCCTTATGCGAGGGAAAAGTACTGCTGCACTTTTACTAACGTTGATTTGGATACGCCAAGTATCAAGTCAATTTTCTAATTGACGAATGTGGGATTGGAGACGATTATGAATGGTGTTGATGTTGGAAGAACTAGCCAGAATGGCGGTATCGTCTGCAAAAAGACTGAGGCAAGTGTTAGGGGTTTGAGGAATATCGTTGGTATACAAGTTAAAGAGAATGGGTCTAAAGATTGAGCCTTGTGGTGTAATTGCATTGACTTTCCTAAGAGACGAGTAGAGTTTATTGACATAAACAGAGAAGGTCCTGTTAGTGAGATATGAATAAATAATGTGAGTTTGATAGTCAGGAACGTTAAAGTTAATAAGTTTGTAGAGGAGTCAAGTTATAAATGCTCTGTCGAATGCTTTAGCTACATCAAGTGGGGCACTCAGTCAAGCCACCCAGTGGGTTTCCTAAATGCATAGTTTTTGGTAATGAATTCCGTGACTCTCAGGAGTTGATATGTGGTGGAGAGATGCCTCCTATAACCAAATTGTTGGGGAATGAGAATATTATTAAGATCGAGAAAGGTCATGAGTCGTTTTTTGATAGCTCTTTCAGCTAACTTCCCCAGCACTGGGAGAAGAGAGATGGGTCTATAGCTAGTAGGATCAGTAGGATATTTGCCTGGTTGATTGGTTGTTGGCGTGGTTGGTCAGTGGGGAGGCTTTGGTATTCCGAACGCTATTTAGTTCTCTTAAGAAAGAAGGGGCATCCTTTGTAGATAGCTGGATGATCCTCTTCGCAGTTAGCACATTTAGGAACGATGTTTTTATTTTCATTGGTTGTGCAATCACTAGTATTGTGGTTCTCGGCACAGCTGACGCATTTGGGCTTGATAAAACAATTTTGTGAGCTGTGAAAAAAGCCTTGACACCGCCAGCACTGGCTAATAATTTATACGGGAGGGGGGGGGGGTGTTAAATTTCTCGATTTTTACGCTCATGTATAAAAGTTATTTTTATCTCGAACACTTCCTCTGGTTTAGGGTTAGTTTGCTGAATTTATACTATTTGAAAAATTGGCAATGGAGCATTGCTACGGAACTTTTTCAGAGGAATGACTCTGTCTACAGAGTGGCCCATGTCCCTAAATTCTCTAGCTATGTCGTCGACATTAGTACTTCGGGGAAGGCCTTTAATAACTACTTTAATCGGTTTTTCTTTGGGAAGGTTAATGTCCAAATAGTCAATGCGTTTTTCTTTAAGGAGATAAGCAATTTTCCGGTGATCACCAATACTGCTAGGAGCGGTTTTGATATAAATTCCCTGCAGTTTGAATTTTATAGTGTCAGTAGCGTTTTCTTCTATAAGTTTGCAAAGGTTTTTATAGCTATTGTCGTCATCGATTTTAACCATGAAGGAGTGTATAGTAATGGGGGTATTAGTATTTTAAGGTTTATCAACCTGGTCTACTGGTAAGCTACTAAAGTCATTAGAGGTAGTGATGATTGGTTTCTTAACAGAAACAGTTGGCGATTTTGCCGTACGTTTGGGAGTAGTGAAACCATCATGGTCAATTTGAATGGGGGAAAGGTCTTGTTTTTTACTTTTAGTAGGTTATCTAATAGAAGATTGGGGGCATTTTAGGGTTATTGATTTCCTCAGCGTGAAAGGAACAATCTCTGATTTTACAAGGGTAATAAAGCTTAATCTCACCCTTCCTTTTGTCAATAATGGAAGTGAACATCTGGATCCTTCCTCTAAGGTCAGCTCTCATGCTTCTAGGTTGGGTCAATAATCCTACTCAATTTAGCACAGTTACCAGTGGCAATAGCAAGGTCTGTTTCTAGGAAGCGGAGTGAAACACATCCTCGATTGGGCTGAGAGTTTCAGGAGCGTGGGCAGGCGATGTTGAGTTTTTAGAGCCGCCGTCATACCTTATATGCTGGTTAATAGCAGAGGCAGTAGGGGTTGGAGAATCATCCTCCGATAGATCGTCATTAGAAATCATACTCGAACCTTCAGGGGAATTTGACTGCGACACGCAAGCAATAATTTGACTATTATCAGTCTCGTAAGGAGTCAAGCATTCCCCATCCGACAACTCCTCGTTTGTAAAAGAACTCAACTCAAAAACTAGGGAGAAGGGGGTCCACACAATTCGTAATCATTCAAACACATTGAAACAGTGTCAAGTGTGCACGAAGAGTAACCAATGGCAGAAATCAGAATAAAATAGAAGATGCATTTTATATAAAAAAGCATTTTAATTCTTTTAGTGGTGATAAATTTATCAATAACATATGGATATTTTTAAAAAAATTTAAATTTATTTGTGACTACAAGTTCATTGAAATTGAAAGACACAATGACACGTTTAGACATAAAGTCGCACCACAAGTTAATTTTCGGACTAATGTAGATTAGTTTAGACATAAGGCGAAGTTCCGATCCCCATACTTTCAATGTTGTGCCCTTTCCTGAGCCATGAAAAATATAAGCAACGATAATACAATGTAAGAAGTCAACATTTGCATCTACATAGTCCAGCATTTCAATAAGAAACGAAGTGTATAATTCAATACCAAACTTCAAAAAGTTCTCATTAGAGACCCCATAACATTATGCCATATTAAGATTCAGCATCCGATAAAAAAAGCGAAAAACGAAATTTCATAATTTACCAATGAGTGGTAAGTAATTTAAATGATGATAAGGAATTACAAACTAAAGTTAAAAAGAAAAATTGTATTTTTAGACATAAATTGTTGAATAATAAATATATTTTCGTACTCTTGCTTCAAATGATAGTCTGTTAAAGGCCACACATAATTAACAAGCAATCTTTGAATTGCCTCAATTATTATTTATTAATAAAACAAATTTTAAATTTTTTGTTAAATAGAAATATGTATGTTTTTTGTTTTCATTAGATTTATCATGGTCGAAAACCTCTCTTGAATATTTTTTTTCTTTCCTTTTTGACTTGTGGTGCTCAATATTTTACAAAAAGCTCACACTCCTGGCAAAATTGTGAAACTGTTGCTTTTCCCAGTAGTTTAGAAAATGTATTGGCAAAATTGTACATAATTTATTTGGCCATTCAGTTTTTTTTTATCTGAAGTACTGTTTGTAAGCTGCATTTTAATGCTTATTTGAAGTTGATGCAAAACAATTAATTTCTGCAAGTATCAACTTACCATTTCATCATGTATATTATTTTCAAAAAATAGTGAAGTTGTTAGTGGGTAATGGTTATTTATTTGCTAACATTTAGTAAAAAGCAAAAAACCAAGGCACTATCATTATACAACATATTTAGTATAACTTGGAGCCGGTTCAAAGTTAAGCTGATGTATACACTGCATAAATAATTATTATTTTATTCCAATTTATTTGTAGTTGCTTTTAAATACATGTACATGCATACAAATGAAATCTGTCCTTGTATGAAAAATCCGATAAAATCAAAATATTGGGAGTGAATTCAAAAGGCACCTAAAATTATTAGGAGTGAATTCAAAAAGCACCTAAATATATTAGGAATAATGATATAGCAGTAGTTCACGGACTTAAAACAATCTGTCCACCTGTAGTCGTTTTAGTTGAAGAAGTAAACAAATTCTTTGAAAACATAGCGGTGTTAGATGTACAAAAAATAAATGGTATAGGAATATGTAGAGAAAGGTTTGTCCAAAGTCATCTACCATATGACCGTTAAAACTGATGTGGATATTGTTACTGAATAATCAGATATTGTTCAAGTGGTGGCTAATAATTATTCAACACGATGCACCCAAGATAAATTGATTTAAAAAACATGATATTGGCGGCGGTTCATGAAGAAGTCTGGTGCAGATTGGAAATGGCCCGATATCAATTTTAATCTGTGGTATGAAAAATCATATGTGTTTAAAAAAATCATCTCTAGAAATTATTATTCCTGCTAGAACACTTGGAGTTCTACAAATCAATGATTCTTTGTTTTGTGTAAAACTATTAAGCTACAAAATGAAATGTTATGAAGTGTGAACTCTGTTTTTATTTTGTCATACTATTTCTATCAGTAAGAGTGGAATATTTGTATTATGTGACTTGCAATGTATTTAACTAATATTGTTAACGCCTGTGTTATTGCGCAACCCTGTCGCGCATCTTCCATCCTACCCCACCCTTTTTTATTCGTCTATTAATTACTGTAGATTGATTCCCGCGCTGTGGCGGATGTGTGAGAGATTCCTCTCAGTTCTCATGATAACTCCTAGGTTAGTTATCATTCTATTTTACAGTCCAAATTGTGAATATTAATAAAACTGTGCACAGCTGCCAATACTCGTCGTGAACCTTTTTTGATTAAATTCATAAAAACTGAGCTATAGCCGAACATTTGGTCACGTACGAGTCGGAGGACTGAACTGCGCTATTGAGGCCTATGGTTTAGTGTGTGATGCATTAAGCATTTAGTCTTGGAAATATCATATTGTTTGACAACCTCATACCCCTTTAGTGGATTATTTACTGTATGCAATTCGCATTAAGTAGTGGTGTTATTGTGCACACAATTTGGAAATTCTCAACTTTGGACATAGTATTTTGGAATATACCCGAAAGGTAGGCCAGTCTTTTTTAGAAACTATTTGATCTTGAATAATGGAGGAGTTGGCCAAGATTAAAAGTATTCGAGCGTCATGCCGGACGAGTATAACAAAATTGATCACGAAAATAGATGCATTGCTGGCGCAAACTCAGAAGAGTGGAGAAGAGATTTTGGAGCTTATAGAGTTTCTCTCGGAAAAGGAGAAGTCACTGAAGGAAATAAATCTAGAGGTGTTGAATTATACTAAAACTGAAGAAGAATTTGAAAAAGAAGTTATTAGTAATGAGGGTTACGAAGATAAAATTATCACCGCTCGTTGTCAACTTAAACGTTGTTTACGTGAATTAGATAAAAAACAAATTCAGTCTGTGCAAATGCAGGATAATGAACATTTGATGAACAATGGTTCTCAGAATGCTATTGGACGTGTGAATGCTTCTACGGTTAAGTTACCAGAAATTCCCCTTCCACATTTTAGTGGTAAATATGATGAGTGTCATCATTTTAAACTTCAATTTAATAATATTATTGGATTTAATGACAATTTGTCATCCGAACAGAAGTTGCATTACCTTAGAGCTGCATTAAAAGGTGAAGCGAGATATCTACTAACAACAGAGGATACATATTTATCGCTTTTCAAAGCTTTGGAAGATCGGTTTGATAACCAAAGGCTTATAGTTGAAACACACGTTAAAGCTATTTTAGAGCAGGATAAAATCACTCGAGAGTCCGCTAGAGATATTCGACATTTATTAGACAATGTTAAACGGAATATTCGAGCTTTGAAAGTTCTTAAATTTGATACTAATAATCTGTCGGAAATACTAATTTTAAATATATTGCTTCAGAAATTAGATTCCGAGACTCGCAAAAATTATGAGTTAGCAATTAGTTCCAAAGATGTGCCAGGTTTGGATGATTTAATGATATTCTTGGAAAAACGCGCACAAATATTAGATAATGTCCATCAAAATGTTGTTATTAAAACCAGATATCAGGATAGAAATTCTCCCAAGCCGCGAGCATTTTTAGTGAAAACAAATAACTCTAATTTAACTTGTATATTATGTAAAGGCAAACATCCATTATATAAGTGCAGTGCCTTCAGTGAATTAAATATCGCTCAGAGAAAAGAAGTCATCATAAAAAATAAACTATGTTATCGATGTTTTGGAGGAAACCATTTTTTCTTTAATTGCCCTTCCAAACACAGTTGTAAGAGATGTCATGAGGTCAAGCATAACAGTCTTTTATGCGAAAAACGCTTGGCGTCGACTGAAGTCATAACAGACTCTCATTTACAGCAATTAAATTCGGAAGCGGAGCCATTTATTTATCAACAATCGACACCTCCCGCGCCAACTGCATTGACATGCGTGGGAAAGAAGTCCGTCATCCTTTCTACTGCACTAATTAGAGTTTACAATCCGTCGACAAAATCGTACATTTTGGGAAGAGCTGTTTTAGACTCGGGGAGTCAATTAAGCTTTGCCACTACACAATTTATTAACCGTTTAGGGTTGCATAAAAAGAAGCAAAGTATGACTGTTATGACTTTGGGAGGGTCTCAGACGCCAGTCGCTTATCAAGTAACAACAATTATTGCCAACGAAGGAGAAACCTTTTCTGCAACACTTGACTTTGATGTCGTAAAGAAGATTACGGATTTTATTCCAACAACAAGGATTAATTTAAACGGAATACAAATTCCAGATGGCCTAGCCGACAGCTACTTTGCAAATCCGAGTCAGATTGATATTCTGCTTGGAGGGGAAATATTTTATGAACTCATAAAGTCAAAAACGATTGATGCTGGAAATGGAATAGTCTTTAGAGAAACGGTCTTCGGTTTTATTGCTACCGGGGCAGTGGAATCGGCGACTCTCGTTAATTACTGTGGACTGATATCTCGCAACGAGAACATCGAAGCATGTTTGCAAAAATTCTGGGAAATGGAGGCGGTATCAGAAAATTACCGTTCTTACGAAGAGGACTCTTATTGTGAAAACCACTTTAAAGAGACACATCAACGAGATGCCACTGGTCGCTATATCGTCCAAATGCCAACTTCTGACATCGATTCCCTGGGAGACTCCGAACGGATGGCTGTGAGGAGACTCACTCAGCAATGGACCAGACTTTCCAAGGATAACAAAATCAAAAAGATGTACCAGGATTTTATGAGGGAATACCTAGAAATGGGTCATATGGAACCAGTACTAGAGTCGTCTGAGCCACCTACGTGCCCTACGTTCTTCCTCCCCCATCATGGCGTGTTCAATCCGGATAAAGTGACAACTAAGCTCCGAGTAGTGTTCAACGCTTCTGCTCCATCAACTACCGGAAAGAGCCTTAATGACTGTTTACTGAAGGGAGAGGTCCAAGAAGACATTTTTGACATAATGACACGATTTCGCAAGCATAAATACAGTTTTATGTGTGATATCAAAATGATGTTTCGGCAGATCTTGATAGACCCCCAGCAACATGATCTTCTTCGAATTCTGTGGATAGAAGAGGGTACCTCCCAGCCAGTTACCTATCGACTCAAGACGGTGACATACGGCACAGCCTGTGCCCCTTTCCTAGCCATCCGGACTTTAAAACAAGTGGCCCAAGATGAAGCCGAAAGATTCCCACTTGCCGCTGCCGTCCAACTCCAGGACGCATACATGGATGATGTCGTCTCAGGAGCCCCAGACCTCGCCACTACTGCAGAGCTGCAAGACCAATTGCAGGGAATCCTCGGAACCTGTGGAATAACGCTTCATAAGTGGAGTTCCAGTTCACCGCAACTGATGAACAGTGTGGAATTTAAGAACCAGGAGCACCACTTCTCAACGGATGCTGACGCTGAGGTCAAAACCTTGGGTGTTAGCTGGCACCCTGGTCAAGATATATTTTTCTACAAAGTTTCAGCAGTCTACAAGTCATCTTTTACCAAACCTGAAGTGTTAAGTGTCATCGCTCGTATTTACGATCCGTTAGGATTATTGGGACCAATAATCACAAAAGCAAAAATCTTTCTACAAAAGCTATGGCTTCTTAAACTCGACTGGGATGACACTCTTCCCGATCCCGTATCAAGTGAATTTGTGCAATTTGTGTCTTCCTTAAAATCCATAGAAAATATAAAAATCGAAAGATTCAATCTTGGTGTTGCCTTTGATAAAGCTATACTTGTGGGTTTCTGTGATGCATCCCAAGCAGCCTATGGGGCTGCAGTGTACATGCACTGTTCCAACGGTGATTTTTCATCAACCAAGCTAATAGCTAGTAAATCCCGAGTATCTCCGATCAAAGTGATTACCATACCAGGGCTTGAATTATCAGCGTGTCTACTCGTTTCCCAGTTTGTGGACAAAATTCGCCATTTCTTACAGATGGATATTGCTCACATCATCTTGTACACTGATTCCACTATAGCTCTTGCATGTATAGCTACCCCATCCATCAAATTAAAAACATTCATAGCAAATCGAGTGTCCAAAATTCAAACCTTTACTGAGCAGTGCCACTGGAGACATATCCCCTCTGGTGACAACCCAGCGGATATTATTTCGAGAGGGTGCAACCCTGAAGATTTGGTAAATAGGAATTTGTTGTGGAATGGACCTTCAATTGTGTATGAACCGATCAAACAAAAACCTGTCGAATTGTCAAACAATTCATTTGAGAAAGAGCCGTATTTGGTCGAGCTAAAAACAACCACCACTGCTTTACCTATTTCCTCAACTGTAGATACAAACAATTTAGTGGATTTTACTGTTGGATTCAAAGATGTTGAACTAAAAACATGTCTTACAATATCTAATATAACCTTTGCTAATTCATTTTTAAGTATTAGTAATAATTACAAAACTCTTCTTTGTATTATGAGTTTTATTTTTAGGTTTTGCCATAACTGTCGTCAACCGGGCAACAAAATAACCGGACACCTGTCTTCGGAAGAAAGAAAGCTGTCTCAGCAGTTTCTGTTAAAAACTGTACAAAAAGAGGCATTCCGGGAGGAAATTAATGATTTGCTGAAAGGTCTGTTTGAGGCCGGGGTTAAAAGTATGAAAACACATTTGCTACGTGACGTTGGTGAAACAAAACTCTTGTTTGAAGAATTGTTAACTGTTGTAACCCAGATTGAAGGTGTTCTGAATTCGAGACCCATATCTCCTATGTCATCTGATGTTTCTGATTTGGAACCCCTTACTCCTGGACATTTTCTAATAGGACGTCCCTTAACAAGTACAGTTGAACCTCAAATTATTGATGTAATTGATAATAGACTTTCTCGGTGGCAATTAACCACCAAATTTGTGCAGCAAATATGGCGCCGATGGCAATCAGATTACCTAAATCAGCTCCAACAACGCCATAAATGGCAGTTTGATAAGGACAATGTAAAACCTAATACTATGGTCTTAATTAAAGATAATTTGCCTCCTTTAACATGGTTACTAGGTAGAATTGAGGAAGTTATTAAGGTAAAGATGGAAAGGTTAGAGTTGTTGTTGTAAAAACTAAGTCAGGGTATTTCAAAAGACCAATTACAAAATTATGCATTCTTCCATTTGAAGAAAACCAAACTTGAACTGTTTAATTTACTTATTCATTATTTGAATTTTAATAGTACTTAAAATGTTAATTGTGTTTTAAAATCGTTAAAAGGTACATGTTTGAAGTTGATTCTATATCTTTCATATTTGTGATTTTGTCATATTGAATGTCAATGTTTGAATATTTCAAGTAATAGTTGTATGTTTGTATCACTAATAATTGGTATTTTAGAAATTGTGTTCTAATAGTTATTCAATTCTTAATTGTGTGTTTGCTTAACTTGCATTTGATTATATTTGGTATTTTTAATTTTCCTATATTTTGGTATTATTGAAATGTTATTTCAACGTGGGGCGGGATGTTAACGCCTGTGTTATTGCGCAACCCTGTTGCGCATCTTCCATCCTACCCCACCCTTTTTTATTCGTCTATTAATTACTGTAGATTGATTCCCGCGCTGTGGCGGATGTGTGAGAGATTCCTCTCAGTTCTCATGATAACTCCTAGGTTAGTTATCCTTCTATTTTACAGTCCAAATTGTGAATATTAATAAAACTGTGCACAGCTGCCAATACTCGTCATGAACCTTTTTTGATTAAATTCATAAAAACTGAGCTATCGCCGAACAAATATCATAAGGGTGGCCTAGCTGTTTTACTATTTTTTCTATTTATCTTTTCGATTCTTAATTGATAAAATGAGTTTATATTTCAGTGAATTAGCTGAAGATTATTGGGTTTTTCCCCCACTATATTTGTAGGTCTAAACAGAATAATAAATATTTTGTAGCAATATTTTCATGTTACTCATCTTCTGTTCTTGTCAAATAAATTATTTGCAGTATAATTTAAAATATCCTCAGTTTGTGATATTGAGGAGTGCAGCTGATGATCTCTCAATTGTTTAAACACTTAATTTCGCAACTTCAAAGTCTCCTTGGTCGAATAAAAATAAAGGTATTTTATATGAAATTTATGATAGTGGTTCAAAGTTACCCTGAATGACAGAGTAACATTTCACCGGGTTATTTACCAATTATTCGGTGCTTAATCATTAGCATTTACTAATTTGTATAAATTAAGTTAAATTTTAGGGTTAATTCTTTCATTTTTCCAGTCTGAAAATACTATTTAAACATAAATGGGGCATAAGAAAATGCAGAAAATTTGTATCAAAGTTGTTGTTGTGGCTTATCCTCCAGGTGTCAGACGAAGTCAGACAAGGTCCATTAGACCGTTGACCCTGGCGATGTCGAGAACTAGAAGGGGAGAAAAGTATATGTCTTCTCTGGAAAGTCCCAGACAGTCCAGAATGTCTCTGCTAAGCTTAATATTTTGAGCAGACTGCAAAGATCCTCCTGAGACGTTTTGTGTGACCGCTTGCTAGTCGAATTAAAGTTACCCTGAATGACTGTATCTTTGTCCTATTGCAACATCGTTTCACCACTACTAAGGTTTTTTTTATGCACGAAAGTATATAAGTGGATTAGATCATTGTTAGCTTGATGTATCAAGGTTAAATTTTTTTCTAAAATGGTTGGATTTAGAAACTGAATTTAATTTCATTTTGAGAAAAATATGGAACTCAAGAGTAACATTATAACTTAACGAATGTCGTGTATTTTTTATTTCAATTTATTTAAAAAAAAAGACCAATTTAGCAATATTTGTGATAAAAATTACTACTTGGACAAAACCAAAAACATCGCCAAATTGGCGACATTGGTAACATGTTTTTGAATAAATATTACATTACTTTCGAGTACGAAAACAGGGGATAAATGTCTGTTGATCGGTAATGTTTAAGGGAAGAGAACTCTGGGTTACGGACATTTATGTTTCAACTCTTTATAACTTTATCGAATTTCTACGTGAATTTCGGAGGTGAGAATGTTTGGGTCATTTTAAAAGCCTTACATGAGTAATTTGATAAAAATCGTTAGAGCCGGGTTTTTTTACGTTGACATAAGCTTAGTACAAAATAAGCGAATTTCGTAGTTCAGAAGTTTTGATTACTATACTGACACATAATTTTTACTAGATTAGTTTTTTTTAACTCAGGTCGCTAAAAAACGTTTAGAAATGTAAAAAAATATATATATCATTCTTTTTATTGAATTCAATACTTGCATCATCTTATATTACAGATGGGAAATTCGAAAATATTAACTTAGCCAGAAAAACACTATATTCTTAAAGACACCTAAGGGAAATTATAATATTAAAACCACCAGTAATTTTATAAGAATAATTTAAATCAAATAAATCATGAAAGCTTTTCTAATTTCTAATCGTAATAATAGCTTACAGTGCCCTCTTAATTGATATCATTCATATGCCTGTGACTCATTCGAAGAATGGGTAAAACGTTCTCGGACAGGTACCCATCAGTAAATAAAAAATATGTAAGCTGTTTAAACACCCAGTAAATAAATATATTTAAGCTTAAGTTGGTTGGTTGGTTGTATTCAGATTATCTGGCGCCGTCAGCAACACGAGGGCTATAATGCGCCGAAACATTTCGTCATTTAACAAACCAACATACATTTACAAACACCCATGCCTACACGGGACTCGAACCCGCAACCTCGCGGTCTAGAAGCCAGCACGCTAACCACTATACTAAGCTTAAGTTAGAAAACAATATTAAGTAAGTAAAAAATCAATTATTTCATATCTTTCGTAATGTTCTCTGGTTTTATTCACATATGTTTTTATCCTTATATTCTCTGTTTTTTACATTTGGAACTTTTTTTTGAAAGAAATTAAAATGGAGTTAAAAATCAATTATTTCGCATGCGTTTTTATCCTAATGTTCTCTGTCATTACAATTTGTACATTTTTGCCAAAAAAATTAAAATAGAATTAAAAAGCAATTATTTCACATATGTTTTTAAACTAATGTTCTCTTTTCTTCATTATACACATGCATATATTGCATTGATTTCTTTTCACTTGGTTGATTTTAACAGAATTACACTGATAAAACATAGTCCCTCAAAAATCAAGTTTAAAGATTGCTGTAGTGATACTTGAATAAATTTTCTCAAAAATAATCATAGTGAAATAGAAGTAGCAAAAGAAAATTCCATCCACGTATTATTTTTGCACCGTTTATAACTAGAACAAATTAAATCCAGAATACGTCAAGAATTGGGATTCGTCCAAGTTACGGCTTGGATTAGTCGCATGTAATGACTTTAGCAAATCAGAAGCGCTAGATTTATTATTCAGCAACGTATGGTGTTCCTGTTTATAAGTATGACGAAGTACATGAAAAATGCCTAAAAAGACTGGCAAATGAAAAAGCAATGGATTATATCTGAAAAATGAACTGTTATTAAAGCTTTCATAGTAGAATGCAGAACGTCAAGTTATGGAAATCTAAGGTTCGATTTCCTTCGTATTTGGCTAATTTACATCACATGCTAGAAGCGGAAAGCAATTTGAAGGACATTTATCAAGTGAAAGCCTATATTTTCGGTTCGTTCAGAGTATAGTTATAAAGTATGAATGTCAAAAAAAAAAAAAAAAAAAAATGAATTTCAATACCCTAAATCTTAACTCAACATTAATAACAACAACTTAAGAATAACAACTGTAATTAACATAAATAACAACTCAATAATTGCAAGTTTAATTAACAATAATAATAGCAACTTAAATTTTGATTCTGTATTTTTTCCCATTACACCTTATTTGTGCGTCAAGCGATACATGAGATTTTCCCTCAACTTATTAATGAATCGGTGAAGTACCATTATGTGGCCCTATGGAAGCCAGCTCTGAGGGCTCCCTGCTTGACTTGGTATTCTGAGGCTACTTCAAGAATATCGCGTACAGTGAATATATCAGAGATACCGATCAGCCTAAAACGCAGTTTTACATAACTCAGGAATCTAATATATAAATAAATACAAACATACATGTATAACAAAGGAACAAGAATGAAGTTACAAACGTAAAATCAAATACATGAACAAAAAAGAAATAAAACAAAATACCAGCGCTTAAGCTGCCAGGTTAATAAGTTGCATATAATAATAATAATAATACAAACAAAATGAAAAGAAAGGAAACGGCAGATATTTGGAATTTCATCAGGAAATTGACCCAAATTTCCAAAACCGTTTAAAACCAAGAGCTTTTTCTGTAGAACATTCTTTCAAATGAACATTCGAAATAATGTTTGCAGAATGATGTCTTGGTTTTAAACGGTTTTGGAAATTTGGGTCAAACCCCTGATGAAATTCCAAATTTCTGCCATTTCCTTTCTTTTTAATTTGTTCGTATTATATATATGTAAATTTCTATAATTTTAACAAAAAATCTGCCGACCAAACGGTATAGTGGTTATCGTGCTGGTTTCTAGACCACGAGGTTGCAGGTTCGAGTCCCGTCTTAGGCATGGGTGTTTGTAAATGTATGTTGGCTTGTCTAATGAAGAATGTTTCGGCGCATTATATCCCTCGTGTAGCTGACGGTGCCAGATAATCTGAATACAAGCAACCAACCAACGAAAAAATCTATTTTTTTATTTCTTCAAAAAAATTAATACAATATCCTAAAAAAAAACCCCTATCTCTACATTTATAAATCATATATTCAAGATTTAAAAAATATTAACAGTTTACTTCTAAGTAAGTTTTTTTCTCAAAGCCTCTGCATTAATTTTATAGTAATAAACAATTACATTTTTTTTATAAGAACCATTTTTATAATTATAGTACTTTCAAAGACAACTATACACATTATTCTAAGTAAGCACATTTCAAGAACACAACTTAATGAAACAATAATTTTTAACTGTGTAATAACTAAATAATAAAAACCACGAACACACACAAAAATAAGCTATGTAACGTCATATCGTTCTTCGTATTTTTTCCCAATTTTCATGAAAAAGTAATTGTATACCAGATGAAAACTTCTGACTTCCAGAATAAATAGTTGAAAGAACATTGCGTACACATAATATTAATAATTGCATCATTAATAATGCTCCGGCTTTTACCAAACAATTGTTTATGCGAAGTTCGTACAAATCCTTGTCTGGAAAAATAATCCTCTTGTTTGTCGTTTAGACATCGACATCGTGCAAAAGGATTTCGGAAATGTTTCATTATTCATAAGTTAATTAAATATAATTAATTTTATCCTGAACTGTAGGTGAATTTCATTACTTGGTAATGCAATTGCTTATTTGGAAACTGAAGGTCAAAGTCTTCTGTGAAATTATTATTTTTACGCACTTAATTTCAATTATGTAACAACTCATTCGTCTTAATATGCAAAAGTGCTCTTGAAATAAATAAAATCCATTATTATAGACACTATCTCAAGAAATGTTCTTCAAACACGCGTCATTTACATAGCTACATCATAAACACGTTTTCTGAACACAAATATGGAAAGAGTTATTAAATAGATTTTTTTTTTTAATACAAGGCGAACGGTTTTTAGGGTGAATTCAAGTGATATATTTTTAAAAAAATAATCAGATAAAATAACTGGGGAGTTATTTTATTATTATTTTATCGCATTTGCTAAGGTAAGATTGACAGTCTAAAATGGTAATAAAAAAACCCCAATAAATTACGTGTATTTACACGTCAAGCATTCCGCACCCGAATGTTTGTTTCTCTCAAAGATTTAAATTAATAATTTCAATTGTTTCATTTTTACACAAGTAAACTGTCGAATAGATCAGCAGTTTTTATAGAGCTGATTTTAAACAAAGAATGACAAATCCAGTTACGTTAAGATTGTTAATAAACCACCCTTTTAAGTTTGTTCATTCATTTTCTACTTGAAAAACAATTAATAACTTATGTTTACATCAGGATCACTTAATTTTTTGTTTCATTACTTCCTTTTTATAATCGAAAGTTCTTAACGAAAGAAATTTTTCTTGGATTAGGAGTTTTTAAACAACCTTGCTGTTCTACTTGGAAATTAAATATAACAAAATGCAACGTGTGATTTCCAATTCCTCTAGCATAGTTTTATATAATATCATACCTATTCTTTTTAAATATAACAAATTAATCATAAAACACATTTTCCTATAAAATAAGTACAACTGAATTTTATTTAGATGCGTCTCAGACATATGTTATGTCTCTACCATTTTAAAATATAATTTTACCAGGGGGCTTCGCCTACTGCTCGCTAACGCTCACCAACCCCCTGGATTGCCATGCAATTCCCTTGGTTCGCGACGCGAACCAGGCTCGCTCCGCTTGCTTCAAAGAGAGGCATTTTAAATATTCCCTAGAAAAAAAGCTATTTCAGCTGCTTAATCAATAAAATCATCGAAAAGTGATATTGTGCCATGAAATTGAAAACGTTGGATTAATTGTGATGAGCTACGATACTTTGGACGTCATTATCTTACTACTTATGTCGAGACGCATTAAGCAGGGACAGTTTGGCAGTGTAGCAGAACTTTTTTGGAAAACAATAAAAATAAACAATCTCGTACATATATTTAAAAAAGATAATTTTTTTCAGAAAGCAATTTAAATTTATGGACTGGTTTTGTATGAAGCGCCAATATAATTAAAGTTTCACATCGAAATTTCTTAACGAAGCAATATTAGCAATCATATGTTTGCATAATTCTTTTAACGATACTTAAAAAATAACACAGTCAAATTGTTTATCCGCAATGCCGAAGTATTTATTCAATTATTCAATCGATGTGAATGTGAGCATGGAAACCTTAATATTCTTAAAGAAAATTCCGTGCTAAGTTTTTTTATAGCCATGTATCCGGAAAACGTTCATAATAAATATGTTGTGCTTATTTGCCGAATCCAAACAACTCTGGCTTG
Organism: Linyphia triangularis; assembly: GCA_963978545.1. NCBI lineage: Eukaryota > Metazoa > Arthropoda > Arachnida > Araneae > Linyphiidae > Linyphia > Linyphia triangularis. The sequence goes on from OZ021730.1 coordinate 39,152,762, forward strand.
TTTTAATTGTATAAGATAGAGAGTTCTCAGAATTCTAATTCAAAAGAAATGTACATATCTTGCATCATTGTAAGCATTAAATCAATGCGTTTTAAATAGGCAATAATTTGTTTCTGTAGACTGAAATAAGAAAAACAAAATATAACGAATCCAAGTTGTTTTCTGTTGCCTGTTGTATTAGTCAAATTTTCGAAAGATATATTGTGATTGGCTGAATTGATGAATTTGGAAATTCGTGCATAAAATACATTTAGAAGATTTGTGATTGGATGTTTGAAGTCGTTGCCATTCTGCTAATATAAATACAGCTGAATTCGGGCGGCACGAAAGAGAATTATATATACAGATGTGTGCTACTAGAAATATATATATATATTAAATATCACATTGAAATAGATTAAGTGGTTCACGTGAATGAAACGAACGAGAGTGTCATTTAAATGGCATATATTTGAAAACTGATCAAATAACCTTTACTAATCAAGTTTGAAAGATTATAAAAAGTTATAACCTTTTAAAGGAAAATATAAAAAAAAATAATATAAATAAGTTATAATTATCTTTCACTATTATTGACAAAGTACAACCTAATAAAATTCGTCCAACTCATTAACATTCCTTTCGAGATGACTTGAACCGTAAAGAAATTATGCTAACGTAATAAATAAGGTTTAAGTATTATTTAGATCACATGCACCATAGAATAAAGCACTAATACTTGCTTAGAAACTAAGTAGACAAAACAGTCACGCGTTTAGGTTATTTCCTGTTCTTTTCTTTGCGATTACTGGGGCTTGACTTTGTTTTTGGTGGTCTGTACAGTGAATCATTAATGTAATAATTACTCCAAGTAAATCTATTATGCACACAGCGTACACACGCAGGATTGAGAGTGAGAGACAGTCGTCTAAATGGCATGGACGAAACATTATTCTTTTCTTATATTATAACTCGTTGTTACATAGTAGGAACATGGAGGAATTGCTGCATGATAAAATTTGTATTTTATAATTAGAAGTTATAAATTGGGAAGGTTAGTATTTGGAGCATCTTCTTAGCAAAAAGCAGTATCTACTTTTATCTATTAACCTGGATCTGATACTAACTTTTCCAACCTGGAACTGGAATTTTTCAATATTTGAACGAGAGGTGGCAGAAAGAAAAATGCGAAGACATTATACTAGTCACTGATTTTTAACGGCAATATCTGTGTATAATATGCTTGGTTATAAATTTGGAACTGGAGAAGGTATAACAATCACCACATATGAGAAACTCTCCCCCAAACTAGTTAACGCCTGTTGGTAACCAAGAATAACACATTTTTAGATGGTGAACGGTGTAATTAAATTTCAATTGACTGGATCTTCCGTTGAGATGCCAATGTACCCTCGTGGATGTTAAAAGAGTGGTTTTAACTCAGGTGCCATCATTTTGTCATATGATCAGACTTAAAAGTATGGAATTAAATTGTAACGAAAATTTGGTACGGAACTGTTTCGTTGTTCAGATGACAATGTTACGGCGAAGTTCGGCTTTATAGTGAAGTCTTTGTGCCAAAAAACTTCAAAACAGGCAACCTTGCTATTGATATTCTTATTTCTGTTATAAATCCTTGTAAGTAGTAGTATATACAACCTCTAGAAAGTCAATCGAAAAAATTGGAAATAGAATTGCTATTAAGCTCAAACGAAAGGGGGACTACCTTGATAGCACGGGAACATCCCACGAAAGTCTCTCGGATCTCCCTCATGCTAAAGGCCTTCCTTCGCAGGAGCTCCAGAATTCTTCCGGCAGCGCTCTTAGGGAGGACCTCAGGAGTAAAAAGTCCATTTTTGAGGCTCCCGTAGTCTTCCTTAGGAACTTCCGGGGAGAGATTTTGGAAGCCGTAGGGATGAATCGTTAAGAGGTTTTATAATCATTCAATGTATCTAACTTACGGTAAGACCGTGTATTGCCCCTTCCGTATTTTAATCAGATTGAAATATGAAATTTTATTTAGAATTAAAAAAAAAAAAAAATTGAGGAAATATGAGCTTTTATTTGTTTTCAAATGCACAGTGAATTTGCTATTATATATAGTGAGTGTCATAGTGTATAAGTAATTATTTATCGGTGATTATGTTAAATTCTGATATAAAAGAGATGAATATAAAAGAAATATGAGAAGTAATTAAAGAGAGGAAAATTGGATTGCTGAATCCGTACTTAATAAAGACTGTAGACTGTGCAGTTGTTTGAAACTTATAATTTTACAGTCTAAAAAAATTAATATATATATATATATATATATATATATATATATATATATATATATATATATATATATGTCTGTAGCTTTTACATCGGACTTAGCGGCGGAACACCGCCGTATACTTAGATTTTCTCAAGGCAAATAATAGGTTTAATTGAAAATCACCAGTATTCCTAAAAAAATTTATTAGGTAAGGAAACTAGCTATAGTTCATTCAAAATTCCATCAATGGTTAGGCCGACCAAAGGATTAGTGGTTAGCGTGCTAGCTTCTAGACCGCGAGGTTGCGGGTTCGAGTCCCGTGTTGGCATGGGTGTTTGTAAATGTATGTTGGCTTGTCTAATGACGAATGTTTCGGCGCATTATAGCCCTCGTGTTGCTGACGGTGCCAGATAATCTGAATACAACCAACCAACCATCAATGGTTAGAATTTAATCGTTAATTATCATGAAAATACTGATACGGTTAGGTCTTGGCTAATTAATCCAATTTATTTAGAATTTTGGTTTGAAATATAACACTGTGAAGAACTTATTGGAATCATGGATAGTTTTTTGTAGATGTTTTAAAACTATTTAAACATAAACATTCGTTCAAATAAAATTAAAAATCCATTATTACTTATATGTTTTTCATCTTAATAATTACACACGTTTCCTATAATGCATTAAATTGTTTTTAGCTTGATTGATTCAAACAGAATTAGTTACACTGACAAAATCTAATTTCTCATAAATCCCGTGTGAAAAAGTATTTTGAATACCGCATGTTTTTCAGAGCTACGGATTTCAGTACATACTTCAAGTGAACTATGTTTCATTATCTCGTTATTTAATTTCTATGGAATGATTGTAAAATGAAAATTTTCAAAATCGTCAAAATTGTTATGTTATTATATTGAAAGTGGTGAATATTCCAATTTCCAAACTATAATGAATTATTATTACAATTTGTTCAAAATTGTAGATTTTGTAATTTCGGATGGAAAATGCTACTTAAATTTACATATTATTATACTTGAATTAATCAGTAGAATTATATAAAATTTCTGACCTTTCTTTTTAGCTAATAAGCAGTTATCATTATCGACAGGACGCATTTTTTTTTTTTTTTCAAAACAAATGTGCTAATTGGTTTATGAAGAATTGAAATTATACAAAAATAGAAGAATTTTTGTGTTTAGTTAGAATAGTATGAGGTGGAATTCGAAGAGATTGTAGAACTCGAAAATTCCATTCATGTATTGAATTTACGCCTCTTAAGTAGAATAAATTAAACAAAGACATCGCCAGCGATCTGTAAAAGAGTGCCTAAAATTTATTGCACTGCAACCCCCTGCAAATAGTTCTGCCGACGCATTTTAACAATACCATTTTCAAAGATAATTTGAACTTTATCACATAACTAACATTTAAAGATGCTTTCAACATTCAAATTTTAAGATGCTTTTAATCTTCAAAATTTTAACCCTCAGAGGGTTATAAACGTATATATACGTCCTTTGATCTCCAGTTTTTCTAGCAATGCATAACATTTTTAAATTTAAAATAAATATTTTTTAAATATTTGTATTAGGATGGTTGTTTAAAACCCATTTAGAACAATTTAAATAAAAAATAATTTTAAAATATTATACTTTTGAATAAGAAATATAATTTAAAAATAATTGCAGGAAAAAAAATTGTACAATTTCACTTATTCCCTCGACGCTCAGTGGGTTTTAAGATGCTTTTTTATTAAATAAGCTTTTGGTTTTTACGTCTTCAATCACTTTTTTGCTTTTATGTCTTGATGGAGTCCGTTTCTCTTGTTAAATACACTTAATTAACTTTTCTGAAATACTAGTGTTTCTTTGAGTATATTTTACACTCGAGTTAAACTCATAAAACATTAAGAAAACATTTTTAATTAAAAAGTTACAAAATGAACTTATAATATCTTATTCTTTGTAATTTAAGTACTTAAGTACTTTTGCAAAGAAATAACTTACTTAGAAATCCTAGGGTACATAACGTTTGTGTAGTAAAATTAATTTTTTTGTATTTTAAAAACATGTACTTGAATTCACATACAGGCGATAAAATAAAACTTCAATAATGTAAATGTCAAATAAAACACAGATAATATAAAGAAAGTGTCATGGGTGATCATCCAAAGAATATTTATAACAAGTAAAATATTTCAAACTAATGCACTTCAAGCTGGGATACGTCATTTGGAAACTGTCAGTTTTACAATGTCTGACTGGAAAAAATTAAATTCGCGTTTGTGATTGGATTATGGAATTTGAAAATTGGATTTGTGTGTGTATGTGTGATTGGTAACGAGTTTTGGCAGATGACAAGTCCCCATTCCAAGTAACATCGAGTTAAATGTCCATTGTTTGTATCGATTGCCAATATTACGGATATATTGGTAGTAAGTGAAAACTTCGGAAATACTAAACTAAATACAGTATGTTTTTATTTTTAATAAATAACATTTGTTATTCATAAATGTATGGTAAGGTATTATTTTTACGTACGAACGTACATTCATTCGTTACATAGGTGGCCGGTCGAACTTTCTTTTGTGACTAAATACTGTCAGTTTTGAATCGTTAATACCTACAAGATGAGACTAATAATGCATGCGCAATGGTTAAACCAACAACAGACAGATCAGGATGGAATATGTTTGATGCGCTAAGTGTTGTTTGCATATGCCGTTACTGTGTGGGTGTAGACCCATGATGTTGGGAATACTAATGAATCATCGGACTTAACTGATTTTACCAGAAATGATTTTTAATATGTATTGCATCATGAGAAGTCTTTGAGATTGTTTCAACACCGACAGGAAACTTTAAAGACTTTTATATGTTGAGAACATGGCTACTATTAGCACGTTAGCCCAGGTTCGAAACTAATAGATGAAATTTGATAATATTTTTTAAACTTACTCAAGATGCTATAGTTATTTAAGATTTCAATGTATTAATTTTGTCACCTAATCTATTCATTGGGCTACACACTATAATTTTGCTTAGCAGATATACTCAGCAGAAAGCTTTTACTTTAAGAGTGATAGTCTTCATGCTCTACTTCCCATAATTAATGATTAATTTTTCCCCACTATATCTACCGAAAAAATTGTTTTAAAATCGATGAACTTTTTACTAGGTATCACAATTATAAAAAAAAAAAAAAATGAACAAAATTTAAATGCAAAACAAAAAACTCTGGGTGGGAGATTTGTTTCATTACACTCTAAAATGTGTATATATACTAACTTGATAAAAGTATTAGCTACTTAAAAATGTAAAAGACTGGTTATTATTCCTTCAAATCTATAAATAATCTCTTATTACTTCTATTACACTTGACAAAAAATCACATACTTCAAAGCAATATATTGGCAGATATTTTTGATTAAAAATTGAATTATTAATTTTGTGCTGTTGAAATCGACTAACGATTTCTCTTAACAATTCTGTGGCTTGCTAAAACAATTTGGAACAAACATCTCTCTTTAAGAGTTTATTTTTCTTGTAGGAGTTTAGCAGTAAAAGAAAAAAGCACGCAACTTCTTAATAATGCATCTAATGAGATAAGCATGGTAACGAAAATCCAACATTAAGATATACATATACATTAGGAATTGCAAAATTAGAATAAAGGCGTTTTTTTTTCCCCCCTTCTTCAAAATATACTCCAATTCATTACCTTTAAAATGATAGCATTTTCCTTCTGAGATTCAAATTACTTTTTAAATTACAGTGAGTTTTGTTAACCTATTTTGTATCATATTAATAAGTTTTGTAAATTTTAAACGCGTTTTCTGAAGAATTCATTTGAAGATTCATTCTGAAGAAGACATTTTGGTGTTATATGACTTTACGCCAACGGTCATAACTTCATTATAAATTATCCGATTTACAATATTCAAATTTTGTTTGGTAGATAATAGTTGTGAATGTGTTTTCGTCTAGAATCATATAAATATTGTTATAAAAACATTTTTTTTAGATATACTTTAATCTTAAATTTTTGTTAAAAAATATGTGTTTTTAAAAACATTTTATTTAAAAACTTTTAATTAAATAAATATTGAAGCCAAATACACAATTCTGTATGGAAACATGCATCAATATAATATCTTTTATTTGCAATAAAAATCATACATCTAAGTTAATTACAAGTATATTTATGTGCGTTCTAATAATGTCCTAATTACTCATTTTAATTGCAATTAGCTAATTGAAAAATTAACGAAAAAAAGTTTATACATAAAAATGCATAATTTTTAATTCTGATATACTGCCAAAAAGTTTGAAATTCTAACATAAAAATGAAAGAAAATCCTCTCAATTGCATTTGTATACTTTAATATTTTTATCCATTTCTAAAAGTAAATTTTAATGCCGTAATCCAAATTTCTGCATTCCATTTATATTGGAATAAGTGCTACAACATAACTCGATTATGAAGGGGAAAAGATCTCTTCTGTTTGTACAATGGTTTAAGTGTGCGTTGTTTACAGAGAACCTTTTACATGGAGTCAAAGGACAAACAAATGCTGTAAGCTTATTTGAAAATAATAAAGATTATTGATGTATGCTGACTGGACAAGGATCATTTCAACTCAATTAGACTTCTTCTCACTGGAAGAGGACTACGTGAGATCAACATACCATATGTTACAGATTATATAAAGTTAAAATTAGCAAAGATTTTTTTCAGTGATTATGCTAACGTATTGGTCCCGAGAAATCTGGTTGTACGCAGTCACTATGCGTCACATCTTTATCAGTAGGATTACTTGTAGAAGCGTGAGGATTGAGGAGGGTACGCAAAAAAGTTACAATTCAACATAACTTCTTATTCAAGTATTGATTTGCTAGCCGACCAAACTGTATAGTGGTTAGCATACTAGCTTCTAGACCGCGAGGTTGCGGGTTCTTGACCCGTGTAAGGCATGGATGTTTGTAAATGTATGTTGGCTTGTCAAATGACGAATATTTCGGCGCATTTTAGCCCTCGTGTTGCTGACGGCGCCAAATAATATGAAAACAACCAACCAATTGATTTTCAAACGAGTAAAATTGTATGTTCTTATGAAAAGATTATTAATAGCCATATAGCAATGTTCTGTTCGAATAAATATTTTATGGACTATAAAACAAAGTATCGTAAAAAAGAATTACATCTTTAGCAAATGAAATTTAAATAAAAATGACTTAAAACTATAAAAATGTACTTTATATCGCTATTGGGTAAGTTTTGCGAAGTTTTATTCTTCTTCACAAACAGGTGCAAAGATTACCATCAAGAAGACGTTGTTGAAGGAATAATAATAATAATAAAAAAAATATTAAAAAAAAGAGCTTGGATATCTTGAAGAAATTGTAAAACGAAATTTCAATTGGTTGCTGGAAAAGGTGATTATTTTTAAAATATCGTTCCATAGCTCAACAAGTACTAACCTTTTTTTTTTTTTTTTTTTATTTTTTTTTTTTTTTTATTCAATCACCCACGTTATCTAAAAGTAAACTTCGTAATTTTTCAACACTTCACCATCTATTTTTAAAAATTGATGCGTTACAATTTAGTTTCCCAAGTAGTATGCAGCAAATAATTAATTTCATTGGGGTCTCGATTTAGTTTTAATCAATTTTCAAATCTCTCAGTCCTTTTGGGGACACCAAATACTTTATTTTCCTAAAATGTATTACTTTTATCCACTTTATTTTTTATTTTCAAAAACCAGGAAGATGCAAATGCACCAACTTGTCCATCCTTTATGACTTTCATAGCTGTCATATCCCTTTACAGAACAGATCCATTTACTTCTGAGAATAATGGTGTGCACTAGATTGTAGAAACTTCGAGGAATATTGAACTAGTTAGTATTTATTTAGCCGTTTGAGCGCGATCGCGCTGTTGAGATTTTATGTCGAGAAAACCCAGCACATTTCGAGCATTGTGAACAACTGACGGTGAGTTACCGATTGTCGAAGTCACGTGCTCAGATTTTCTGATGCAAGTACATCACACATCTCCTTTTAATGTAAATAGTACATTTTACAATAGGTAGAATAATGCAATAATACATTACAAAATAAAATTTTATATTTCATTGTTAACTTCTCAATAATTTTTATCGAACAAAACTTGAAATATTTATAAATTTACAGTACGCATATGTAACAATACACATGTATTTTATTAAATAACGAATTACAAATTAACAATATTTTTGTGTTATGAACAAAACATATTCGATAAAAAAAAAACAACATTGGAACCAAAATTTCATCGATATAAAATAAACAAAGCTCTATCGCGCCGCTTGGTATTTCTCGACGTAATATAAAACAAGCGATATCGCCCTGCTTGGGTCTTTTCGTACTCATGAAAGAGAAAGCGAGGTTGCGCTGTTTAGGATTCCACGACAGTGTTTTTCCAATACTCCTTGGGACTCAAACGGTTAAAGTTGTCCCGATTACTCACTAATACCATCTGTGATTAATGTGTTATCTTGCTTCTGTATAGAATGTATATCTTACAAAAGAAAAGAAGATAAAGTGTATTTTCATGCTTACTTTTGTGAGAACTAAACATTTTGTTTAGCTTTGTCAGGAATTTCCTCAGTCCAAACACCATAACATATTCTAGGCTGTGTTTGTTTTCGTAACCATCCAATCTCTGTGGAAAATGGATGTCCTAGCTTGTTTTAATGAGATCGTTCGTCGTATTCGCTTATGTTATTGATAAATTGGGGCTATGATATTATAAGTCTTTTATATCATAGCCCCGTTTATCTTAGATAAAAATCATTGAATAAAGCATAAGTGGCATCTATACATAAACGAATATTCTATTCGCTACTGTAGTGCTTCATAATTTAATATATGACCAAGAAATGTCGCAGGAATACCATAAATAAAGCAATGCATGAATCCGAGATTCCCTGAGACAAACAAGACTGAAAATGCTAAAAGTTCCCCTTGTTTATAAGTAGCTAAGGTATAAATTAATGTTAGCTTTGTGGTATAAAGTTCAAATGTTTATGAAAAAAAGAATAGTACGATTTAATTTTATTTTACAGAAACTTGGAATTCAAGAATAGCGTCGTTAGCAGCGCGTAAGAAATTATTGGAGCTTGGTTGGGAAGTGATGTCTCACCCCCATATAGCCCCGACCTTACACCATCGGATTATCATTTATTTCGAAGTTTACAAAACTTTCTAAATCATAAAAATTTCAGTAATTACGATGACCTCAAATTGCACTTCGGTTAACTTTTTGCTGATCAGGACCAGATGTTCTACGAGAGCGGGATCATGCAGTTACAAGAAAGATGGCAATAGGTCATTGAACAGAATGGAACATATTTGATTGAATAACGTTCATTTTTTAGTACAGAAAAATTTAGTTTTATTTCTCATTAAAAAACAGAAATTGCAGTTTCTAGAAAAAATTCCAGAACCGATTTTAAGGTTTTCTGTTAAGTTATGAACGTCAAACAAACTTTTGTTTTATATACACTTCTTCAAGAAAATATATTTACAGCAAGGGATCCAATGTTAAGTTCATGTTGTATCATTTAAAAACAGCGATTATCATTGATTGACCTTTTTTACGACCAACGCAGTTTTTGTGACAAAATGTCACAACTTCCTGAGTGTATTTACCAAGGAGCTAACTTCAAAGTCTTTGAAAATATGTAAGTCACCAGAGGACATTGGTATGAAATGGACTTCTAAGTGACTTACTGACTTAACCTAAACTTAATCTATATATTTAATAGGCAATACGTTTTTTGGGGTTAGTCCGTCCGCCTAAACTGCTCAACCAATTTCAATGATCAAGGTGTCATTTTAAAGGAAATAAGCTGTAGATTTGCCAAAACGTGCCAAAATAATTTATTAACACTTTATTAATTAGTTAAATTTCAATATTTTTCATCATTAAGCTACTACAAAGCCTCAATGATTTTGAATATATGATTGGCAACATCCTTACGTATGTAAACAACAAACCGGCTGCTCGGGGGTTCAACCAACCAACCAACCGTTGCTAATTTTAAAGCTATCCTTATATGTAAACAACAAACAAATTGCTAATTTTAAAGCTCTTTTTAAACTCTTCGTTTCAAAGTTGATTTTTTCTGTTTTTCTGAAGCATTTTTGTATTAGAGTAATTATTATTTTGAAGTATTTCTATCCAGAAAATGCTTCGCGTTGGACGTCGTTCTCTAACGGGGCGACTTATCAGAATAAATAAAAGATATTGGGACTTCAATGTAAGGGCATAGCTAATGAAGTTTTAAGTCAGAATGTTTTCGGATAGTATATTTAACTTTCTATTATGAAACTTGCAATTTGGGTGTTTTCTCTATTAGGCCTTACATTAAATTTATAAGAATTTGGTTAAATTTTTTATGGCTGGCAAACCTATTCGAGCGCAGCAAGATGTTTTAACCACAAATTCGAGCGGCAAAGCCGCTCAATCCGAGCGCAGCGAGGCGTTTGGGGGTTGGCGAGCGTTAGCGAGCAGGGGGCGAAGCCCCCTAGTATACCTAAATTTGCTGACAATTTATAAATATCTATTTCTATCGATGACGGTCACATGACTGCTTTTCAAATAAACGTTATATTCTTTTCCAGTTATAAACTCCATTAAAATAATAGTATATGAATAAAACACAAAATAATTATCATGCAATAATTAAAAATATTTATATTTTCGGGCTTTAAGAAGAAAAATTAAAATCTGGATTATAACAATTTTTACTAAAGTCCCAACAGCGGTCATTTGACCGCGCTCTGGTATATCAAGTGTTAAAATTCCATATTTGTAAATCCAACATACTAATTGTCGCTTTTTTCTGTCTCTCATTACTTCGAAGTTATGTTATTTCAAAGTTAGTGATTCATTTCTGAAACACCCTGAATCAGTGATGTTAATCTATTCACCTAAACATGAGTTGCCTAATGTTATTATGACAATAACAATACCAACGTAATGAGAATGTATTCACCTTGGTATAGGCGGCCCTATGTTGTCCAGGCTATCCGCCGTCTGCAGCACCAAGGAGGGCACTCCGAGGTTCTTGACTGGAGACAGTGGCGGCACATGTCCGGCCGTGGGACTTGAGGCGGTCAGCTCGATCCTGGGCAGAAGGCACCTGTCAATGCTCGGTCTGTGGTGATCAGTGGCAGGGCCCCCGCCACTGCAGGCGTTGCCGCCACTGCTGCCATCCACCACCCACTTGGGAGGAATCATTCGCTGCTGGTCCTTGTTTTGGCGACGGAAAAACCAACGGTTGGACATAGCATCGGCCTGTTGGGGGGAGGCGGTAATGCAGGAAACGACTGTGATTGAATGTTATTGGGGGTGACTGTGATTTAATGTCATAGGGTGGAAGGGTGAGCAACAGATGGGGCTGGTGAAAGGGGAAGCGTGCGTGCAAACACAGACTACTACGGACAGAGTAACACACAGAGAAGTTACTACGATTAGAGATGCATGCAATTGATTATTTGGGCGGAAAGTCTTAAGTGAAGGCTGCTTGGTTGTAATTAATCTAAAGTCTAATTGGTGTATTGGTATTTATGTCTGTAAATGTGGGCGTACTGTTGAGATTGTAGTTAAGTCATATGATGAATATTGCTGAAATTGCATGAGAGGAGAATACATATTCAATTGTGTAGTCTAATTAGAAACTATACAATGGTTAGTCCAATTCCTATTTACCGAGTTTAACCAACCAAGCGATACTTTATGCTACACTTGTTAAATTCCCACTTTCCGAGTTCTACCCTATTAAGATATACTTTTTTTTTTACCTCAATAAGTAAATTCCCATTATCCGATGTTACACTTAACCGATCTATACTTTATGTTGCTATAGGTGAATTCTTATTTTCCGAGTTTTACAGAACAAATTATACTTTTTGTAGCAATAAGTGAATTCTCATTTTCCAAGTTCATTTAAACTAAGCTATAGTTTGTATGGTGCAATAAATGAATAATCCTTTCCGAGTTCTACTCAACTAGGCTATACTTTAAGTTAAAATAGGTAGACATAGATGAATAAATATAATTTGGTACGAAATACTCAATTGGGCGATAACTACTTAAGAATTCAATATAAGAAATACAACTACAATTTTAGATGTAGTACTATACTTAAAATTTAAATTTTTTCTTTCAAGTTATTTATTTTTCCATGAATATACACAAATAATAATAAAACAACATTTTTAATAGTTTTCCCAATGCAACAACAAGGGAAAATTCTGCTACATGTAACCTTAACCCATCTGAAATATATATATATATATATAAAATACTGTGTCATAAAAATCGGGATTTGCAATTAGGCAAACTAAATCAGGCGTCTTTTTGGAATAATTGAATATTCAACAAAAAGCAAGGGGTATTTTAATTTTGGCCTCCATCCTAACGAGCTAATTATTGTGTAGCACATGATGATAAAATGGTTTCATCCAAGATTAAAAGTGGGATTTTTAAAGATATTGTAGAAAGGGGATTCCTTATTAGTTCAAAGCAAACAACCCGAGGACAAATACGGTTTTCAACGTTTAGGGATTAACTTGTATTCGGGTTTCATCATCCAAGGAAGTCCACGAGTAACTTTTTTTTTTAACTTGCATTTCTAAATTCTTAAACAAAATTAGTTTCCTCAACCATAAAAACTATGTATGCATATTAGAAAAAATTTACTTGGCAGGAAATGCAAAAATGCGAACTGATTTTTCCTTTACTTTCGCCTAAGCTAATGACTAAAATTGTTGCTTATAATTATAGAACGGTAAAATAACGAAATCTATAAATTTTTGAATAGCTAAAAAAAAAAAAAAAACCTGAGTCTTTGCCGTTGAAACTTTATATATCATCGCATAAAGTTAATTGAAGGTTATCATATTGAAATGAATTATGAGTATAAATGTGCTATATTCTTAAATTATGTAATTCAGGAATTGTGCAATCTCAGCCTTGTTCCATATTTTGTGTTGATTGTATAAAAACGCATGATTTCAATGATGCATTTCACATAACTATCGAGTTCCAGGAAAAAGGGCTGCAAAGGGCCTAATGTCCTCGTAAAAACTTTTATTTATCGAAAAAAATAATTGAATTTTATTATAAAATCCAACTCAGTAGCTTTTCGTTATTTTACGTTGAAATGAATAATTTAAAACCAAAATTATACTTCCCTTTTCCTGAGAATTATATCTCTTTGCCAAATTTTATTATTAGTTTTAAACAAGGCTGAAGGAACGATTGTACCACCTGGTGGCGCTTGTGGTAGTGTATGAAAAAAAAAATCCTTTTGCCGAAACAACTACTACCGTGTCTTCAATTTTAAAACCGGCATTTTCAAGGCAGTTTACATATCATTTAAAATAATTAGGACTTTCAATTTTGAAATAGAGACAAATCTTATATACAGACCATTCAGACATCAGACTTTTTACGATATGCACAAAACTCCGGATAAACAACAAGCATATTTCAGGATCACTTATGGAATCAGTTTTTAGATTAGCATTCAACATGTAAAACTAAGCATGCAAATTTTCTCCAGCTTCTACCTGGAAATCTTCCTCTAATGTAAATGCTGAAGAAATCCAGTTTCTTCAATCCCAATTGCATTCCGCAAAACACATTCGCGTAATGTTTAAAGATGAGATTTTCATCGAAGAAATATCCTGGAGAAGAAATGGAATTTTCGAAAAACAGATGGATTTACGCGTGCATTGAATGTATCCAATACGAATACTCTTCAAAGGTTGATCGAAATATTTAAACAGTAACTTATATCTTATTCAAGAACTTAGTGAGAAGATGAAATTTAAATATTTCAGCACAGTGGATAGTAACGAAACTCGCATAGTTTCTTCAAAACACATTCCTTTGAGAGAGATCCCGGTTTTTGAGAATGGATAAGTATCTTATTCAAAATACAATATATAAAAAATCAATATATTTTATTGAATATAAATAAAATTTATTTAGTGGTAATTAAATTAAATGACTTTAAAATTGTCCATGTAGAAGTTTCTTTGCAAGAAAAAAAGAGTATTTCCTAAAACATGTAATAGTTATTTATTTCTTTAGTTTATGAAATAAATTTACAACAAAGTTTACAAAGCCATAACAATTACTGCAAATTTTAGATTTTAGATTTGTAATAGATATCAAAAACAACTGTATGTGGTGTATGCACATTTAGTTTTAACAACAAATCTCGCTCAAATCTTTCTTCAAGCCAGGTTCTATTGATACTAATTTTATTGGTTTAATTGAGAAAGTAATATACGAAATCAATCCAAAAATAATTCAGAAAAGCATGAAAGCTTACATTATCGTTACATGAAACAATTGTATTTATCAAGAATTTCCATTCCTTCTATCTATTTTTATTTTAAATAAATTATGAAATCTTTTAGAAAAACAAATTAATATTTTGTGTTTAAGAGAAGATCCTTCATTCGGAAAATTAAGTATTGCAACGACCCTTGGTTATTTTACTGACGTAAGATAAAGGAATAAATTTGAAAACTGCTTTGTTAATTTGTTGAAAAAACTAGATGGGTTAATTTATTTCCTAAAATCTTTATATTAAACGTATATCGATACTAAACGCTAATTACTAATTTTTCAAAAGAAAACTAAAGGTTCAGCGATAATGTTCAATGCAACTTTGATTTTATTAACTTAATTATACTACTTTATAAATTTTTCTTCCTTTTTTTTAAAAAATTGGTGAACAAAGTAAACAATAGAAAATGTTTTATTGTTTATATTAAATAAAATAGTTGTCCTGTAATAAATCACCTCTTTGTTGATAATAAATAATTTAATTAATGAAACACCAATAAGTTTTGTATAATTATAATAAAATTGTGTAAAATTTGTCTTAGCTGTCAAAAAAGGCAGTTAAGTGCTTGTTATTTAAAAAAAAAAAAAAAATCACGAAAAAAGAAAATGATTAATAAATGTTTAAATGTAATATTACCAGTGAACTTAAGTCTTATCTTATTCAAGGATTTAGTGAGAAGATCAAATTTAAATATTTCAAATATTGTGGAGAGTAACGAAACTTAACATTTCTTTCAAAATAGATACTTCTGAGAGAAGTTCGGAAAAGGGACATGGGGATTGAGTAACTTATTGAGATAGTGTAAGAGTTCATTATATGAATGCTAATTCAAATTTTTTGCTATTTAATGAAATTGCTTTAAAATACGCCATTAAAAGTTTTATTGTTTTCTAAATGCTGTCTTATAATTTATTAATTTATGAACTAAATTGTCTTTATTCATTAATTGTTTTTATTAATTAACTTTTTATTAATTTATGAACTAAATTGTCAACGATGGTTTCGAAAACCCATAAAAATTACTGCATATTAAGGCGGTACAAAACATGGGTAAAAAAAAATCTTTACCATCAGACCAAGACACCCCCTCATTTTTCTGCCCCTACCAAAATTTAATAGTCTTACTCTAACTAAGAGATGGTTCTGAATAGCTGTAGATATTCGCATTTTGTGAGTTTATAAATAATCGTACTATAGTTTATTAACAAGTTAAAAAATATTTTAACATATTAATATTTATTTATACAATAATTAAAAGTTGTTAAAGAAAGAATGTTTATGGAATAAATAAAGTTTTCATTTTGCATTTTTCTTTTCTAAATGACAATTAAGCTAGACTATTTATATGTATTGCTATATAATGTCAATTGCTTTGCTTCAACAAATTGTGAAAGAAATTTCATATTGTTCTCATCGTATACTAATAATTATATTCTTGTATCAGCTACAAAAGAAAAATTCTTTTTGTCTCAAAATATTCAGGGCTGATATCATATTTCAACATTTTTGACTCCACCGACTGACTTACATTTCCCAAATCCTTTGGTCGACCAAACGGTATAGTGTATAGCATACTAGCTTCTAGACTGCGAGATTGCTGGCGGCGCAAGATAATCTGAAAACAACCAACCAACCCAAATCCTTTGAACTATTAATATCTGCATTAATTTTTGCTTTTCTTTTGCTGGAACTCTGTCTGAATATAAGGACAAATTAATTCATCTGAGAGATACCATAACTAATAATTTATTTTTAAAAGCTTTTAGAGTTGAAATTCAAATTTCAGAATCAATTATTTTATAACGTTCAAGTCTTTTTGTAAGTTCAGGTCACCTCCAGAGCTTCATCAGCAAGTGGAGCTATTATCCATGCTCTTCTATATAAAAGAACACTGATATGTACAACTCGTTGAAACTGCAATTATCTTCCTGAATTATACGGAAAATTTTCTTACTGATCTCTAAACAGAAACTTTTTTTTAACCACCTACCGTGCGCGTTCGAGATGATTAAGCACAGGAAATCTCAAATGGATTTTTTTTAGGTGGATTATCAAAAACCGCTATTATCAAATCAATTACCTCTTTATAATCAACTCAAATTATCATGGATTTATCCACAAATAAAGAAAGGCTGAAATTGAAATTTTAAACTCTTTAACATCTTCTGTCACTTTTAAAAACCCCGAAAGTTTATTTGTGCAATTTCTTTACAAACATTTTTAAATCTGTTGAAGAGTGGAAACTCGATGATCCGAAGAACAACTTTAATATCATTTCCAATATTAATTCCATTGCAGGCTAGCCATATTAGTTCATTACCCAATATCTATTCTACAAATTAATGCATGTTCCTAGTTGGTTGGTTGTATTCAGATTTTCTGGCACCGTCAGCAACACGAGGGCTATAATGCGCAAAAACATTCATCATTAGACAAGCCAACATACATTTACAAACACCCATGCCTTACACGGGTCTCGAACCCGCAACCTCGCGGTCTAGAATCTAGGCATGTTTCTAGTATACAACCAACACTCGCAATATCAAAACTTAAAGCTACTTCTCGTTTTCTCTACTTCCCACTGCATTACTTAGATAAAAACAGAATACCCATATTTCTCACAGTTCCTCATCCACTTACTTTGGGATACTTTGGGATTACCTCCCGTAACAGAGACAAACCATCAACCTTTCCTAATCCAAAAAAATTAGGATCCACCTGATGGCTGTGTGGTTAGGGCTCAGGACTCGCATGCCAAAGGTGCCAGGCTTAAATACAAGTTCATTATGGTTCAGAAGCCGCATTAAGCTATTGGTCCCGGCCTGATTAGCCGTCATTGTATGCATAAAAATAGGTCGTTGAGCATACAAACCAACCAACCAAACAATCAAACGAATAGGAATAGCAGAAGTTAACCTTCAAAATAAAGGACTAGAGGACAGTCAGATTTGAATTTACCCATTGCTGACTTGCTGACCAAAAGGTATAGTGGTTAGCGTGCTAGCTTCCAGACCGAGAAGTTTGCGGGTTCGAGTCCCATGTAAGGCATGGTAGTTTGTAAATGTATGTTGGCTTGTCTAATGACGAATGTTTCGGCTTATTATAGCCCTCGTGTTGCTGACGCCGCCAGATAATCTGAAAACAACAAACCAACCCATTGCTGACTCAGAATATTCTTTTCTGGCTTATTACTAGATCTTCAAATGGTACTAATTGAACGAAAAAGTGTTCAAGCTTCATGTCCTAATGCTGTAACTATTTCTAACGAAGTGCTTCTCGATGATATATTTTATTACGATTTGAGGCAGGAGTAGCATTATATCGGAATAGTTGTTCTGTAGAGGTAGAAATAGATTATATCTTCATGATATTATGACAAAAATTCTTATATTTAGTGGCTAAAAAGTCATCATCACTATCTGAATGGAAAACAGTTTCTTGAATCACTCCTTGAATAACTAGCTGCTATTGAAGCGACTACCTCTGCGGCTTTTCTCTGTAATATTTGGTAAAAATTGTTGGTAAAAAACTTTTACCAAATTAAACTCGATGCATTAAAATAGTAAAACTAAAAAAAAAATTAAATGAATAAGTCATTTGTTCTTCATCATAAAACACGAAAATTATGCGATTAACAAAAAAGTGCAAGAATGAAAAGTCATGGAGCATCCTCTTCTTGTAGGCGTAGAAAGCAGAAATTTTAGAAGTAATACTTTTGGTAAATGTAAAAAAATAGGGGCTGTCTTTGTCTTTAGTAAATATTAAATTTAAACAACCCTCTCCACATTTTATATTTACAATAGATGTTACATGCAACTAAAAGTTAGGTATGCACGTATAGGTTTATTCACAAATCCTAAACATAGCATTTGTCAAATCTGCTTCTGTGAATATATTTTTCTTATTGATACTCATTTTACTGGTTTAATTAAAAAAAAAAAAAAAAAAACGTTTTACGAAATAGTTCGAAAAATATTTCAGAAAAAACTAAAAGCTTATAATTATCGTGACATGAAACAACTATGTTTATTAAGTATTTTAATTCTATCTCTATTTATTTTCAATGAATTATGAAACCTTTTCGAGAGACATATTTACTTATGCGTTTAAGAGACGATTTTTCATTCGCAAAATGAAGTATAGCAATAACCTACGTTTTTTTCGTATTAATTTACTATCATAAGATAAATCAATAAATTAAAAAACTTTTGTTAATTTGTTGAAAAAAGAAAAAAAAATGTGTATTAGTTCATTTTCCTAAAATCATTATATTAAAAGCATTTCTTTTAAGATATATGTTAATTTCAACTATTGATCAAATATCGTTAATTAACTGACTTATGGCTTAATCCAAAAAAAAAACTTATAACTTTTAACTTAAAGCTTTAATATATAGTGCATAAGAGTTGAAGATAAGCGATTTTGTTTCAGATTGTTACTTCGATATTAAAATTCAAAAAAAGATAAAATATTTTAATGTAAAATTCAATGCAACTTTGCGTTTCCTAACTTAGTTACATAATGTTATAGTTTCTATTTCTTCGTTTTTAAAAAAATTTGATGAACAAACTATACAACCGAAAAAAGAATTTTCTTTATTAAAAATTAAAATAGTTTTCTAAGACTAAATTACCACTTTTTTGTTGATAAAAAATTATTTAAATGTTGAGACATCCTAACTTACAGTAATAAGAAACACATAAATTCAACATTTTAAATTAGCTTATCTGACAAAGATATGTTCCTCAAAAGATAAACATTTATTCAAGAAGTATACGTTATAGGTAAAAACTTTTTTCTCTCTATCACTAAACTGATAAATTTTATCCTCCTATAGCTTTAAAACTCTGGGAAATAAACTCTATAATAATTACTTTTACGGAATTAAGTCACAATTAGTTAATTAACTGAAACTAATATTACCCAAAAATTGAATGTAGATAATTCTTAAATAATAAGTAATTTGATTTATAACCAACTTAAAATATGTGCTCAATTTAGTGGTGAATCATTCGATGAATACACCAAATATATTTTCAAGCATTTTGATCAAATTACCTTCTCATTATCATGCATTTTATAAGTTGCAATCATGCTGAAGCAGGGGAGCAGTTTAAGTGGTATACAAACATTTATAGATTTTAAAAAGAATTGCTTCGAAAGGAGGAAAAAAACGAGTACCTTTTATGAAATTACATTAATTTGTTGTTATTCTCATCGTAAAAGTGGGAAAGAAGGACCACTGTTTAATAGATATCTAATACTTAATTTAAGTTGTCGTAAATTCTAAAAGCTGTATCAATTTCTGTTTATAAGTCTTAAGAAGGGGGGGAATCATTTACATGAGCCTCTATCTTTTTCCTCTAAGGATTTGAAAGAATACTGGGCCTTTCAATGTTTCATAAAATTCTGTTAAGAAATCAAAGTTTGGAAGTATTTTCTGTTAAAAGTACAACCGTAGAGAAGATTTTTTTTTATTTACTTCGGAAATAAGTTATTTCAAGCTACACCACACTTTAGAATAAAGATTTTAACAGTTTCAATCGCAAAAGAAAGTAATTTAAATGAAAAGCCTCGGGAAAAATGTACAAATCAGTCCGAAACGTCGTTTATTTCAAAATAAAGTAGTTAATTACGTCAAGTAAAAGTTTGTGCACCACCAAACTGGGCAAGACATGCAAGGACAAACAGAAAGGATCAATGTATACCAAAAACATATCCACAGCGGGAAAGGACCAGACGCACACTCAAACAATGAAACTTGCGTCTTTGCCTTACCGTACGTCGTCAATGTAAGCAACATTCTCCCACGATACGCCTTGTTAAAATACCTCCACCACTCACTGGTCCGAACTCGAGAAACAATCCAAAACACACACACTCACTCAAAAATAAATTTTGATCAACACTTTCACTTCAATACTCAAACTTCAAATTAAGCACTTCCACTTTAATCTCATAGAATAAAAATTCTGGAGATGTAAGCAATCGAAGTGGAAGTCATTCTTACGAAAGATAAAAGCACGCGAAATATATCCAGATGATTAATGCCATTCGATTTATCCAGAGCATATGGCAACGACTCGGGAATAAAGCGCGCGAGAACTGTTCTCTGTTAGAATTCCGAATAGACACTGAATTGGCACGGAGGAAAATAGTGGGTTTCATATTCTCCCGCTAGGTGATGTTGGCGTTTGTCTTGCATCAAGGATTGTGCATAATATTAGGCTAGAAAGTAATAAAATGCGTAGCTCGTTAGGAGTTTGTAATAGATGGAAATCGAATTGTTCTACAAGAATGACTGTAACGGTAATTAGGATATCGCCAGAAATGAATGCTTGTTTGTTTCATTCGTTTAAATTTGTATTTAGGCGGAAGTAACATTTAGGGAACAATATTAGAATCTGAAAAATTAATTTTCTTGTTAAAAACAACACATCTATGTAGAGGGAAGTTTGCGTTAAATCAATTGCGTACTTTAAAATTCTGCAAAAACATAACATCCGAAATAATTAAAATATATATATTCTATCAAATATAAAGTGCATCTAAAATATGAAATGATAAGAACTAAAATTAAAGTAAACAATTGGAAATAAATGTAGTGAAGAAGAAATAAAATATGTAGATATTTAAAGATGAGGGTTTTTTCTTCTTTCTTTTTTTCTCTCTTTTTTTTTTTTTTTTTCTCTTTCTAGTTAATCATTTTTGTGCTTCGAACGAATGCACAAAATGCAGTAAGTTGTCGACGATTGACTTAATTTGAAAATATCATAATATACAGGATACTTTGAATTAAATTATGAAATTTCATCAAGTAAATTTTCTCTCTATATCGAATTTGTTAAGAAATCATTTTTTTTTATGTGTATAGTTTGGTGTTGAGTACAAAACATATATTAAAAAAATAAAATCATTGAAAGAAATTATAACTCTCATAAATCTTCTTTTAACCCTCGAAATTGTATAACAAGATATCGATCATCCTTTTTTCTTATTTTTAAAATTGCGTGATTTTAAAGTAGTAGTAATTTAATATACAAATAAAAAAAAAAAAAAAAAAAAAAAAAATGAGCAACTACCGACACAAGCTCAACTCTGATTAGTCCATTCTGTATCTTCTGACAATTCCATATGTCTGATTCTTCCGTCTTTTAAAACTATTTACTTCAGCACATAGGCGCCAATTACAGTGGAAATAAGGGGCGATCGCCCCTTTGCTACCCCTACGGTGAACGCAAAGGTACCATTTCGCTCCCTCTCCAAAAATCTGCCAAAGTGTGCTTTTACGATATAAAATATTGTGTAAATAGGACATTTTGCAATGTTCTAAGAACAAATTCCATAAAAATATAAAGTAAACACAATATTTATAAGCAGACTAACACTATTTATCCCGCTCCCCCATCAAGAAAGTGTAGCAGCTTTTCTGTGCAATTTCACAAGAAGATATATTTTAAAGGATTGAACAATATTGGAATAAGTTATTTTGAAACGTTAATAGTACTGGTATATGCTCTTTTTTTCATTAATAATTAATCAGAACTAAATTGAAATTTGATTTCTTAATTTTTGGGTAATAACATAAAAGTATATATTGTTACGAACTTCTGTATATTTGTAAATATTCCGCAGTATTGATTATGTAAATAGGAAAATTTATGTGCATTTCGCATAAGGAAGTGCAAGAATTCGCTTTCAATGTGTGTCTTAACTTTCTGAGGGTCATGGGCGTATATATCCGTCCTTTGATCCCGAGTTTTTCCAGCAATACACAACCTTTTTAAATTTATAAATAAAATGTAAAATAAAATATTTTTTAAATCTTTTTATCAGGATGATAGTTTAAAACCTACTTAAAACAAAATAAATAAAAAATAATTTAAAAAAGTTATATATTTGAATCAGAAATATAATTTAAAAATTATTTTTCAGGGAAAACAACTATATAATTTCGCCCATTCCCTTGACGCTCAGAGGGTTTTAATGCTTGAAAACGAGTTTTACAGAGGTAATGCTGGGAAGCGAGTTTTACAAAGAGAAGGCCATTTAACATTATGGTAATGGCAATCTCGCCAAATTGGTGAGATAGAGCCAAGTGTGCGACTAGTTCTTGTCACCAAATTTTGCCACCATTTGGCGACATTTTCGGTCCCCATGTACATGTATACGGTTTTTCGACTACGATCTGGAAAGTTCTTCAAATTTCTATCTCTGGAAGTTTCGAGAAAATTCGCCTTTCCTATATAAGTCCGGCCAAGAGTTAGTTAGTTGGATGGAATTTAGTTAGTTGACTGGAGTAACTGACTGACTGGAGTTACTGAGTTAGCTGTCTCTCAGTGAGCATTCAGAGAGTTCCGAAAGAGAACTGTATTGCTTTGTCTTTTGCGGCGGTTTTTTAGCAGTTGTGTTGTCAAGTTTTTAACTGCTGTTTTGTGCTCTATTGTTATGTAAAGAGCTGTATTGAGTCTACTACAACAAGAACTTCTGGAGTTAGATCGGAATAAATTTCTGCAAGTTTTGATCTGCTTTGGCTTCAAGTCTTTCGAACCCATCCATACAACAATATTTGAAAATAACGTATGATATTAAAATAAATTATGTTATAATGACAAATTACCTGATTAGTGCTCCTGCTTTTTCTATAAAATATTTCTGAACTAATTTTATACAAATAAATTCGCTTCATAAATCAAATAGTTTGAGAAAAATTATTGCGTGGTATGGAGATAAGTTTAATATCTTTAGTGGGTAGACCATGAAAAATGTGGCGTCCAAAAATCTTGAAGCAATCCCCCCACCCTCCCACTCCCTATTGAGTTTATCAACCGAGTCTGGACCCCTTGGAAAAAGTTAAAAGTTGACGTTTATACTTCGATACAATTTGAGGTGTAGTATAAAGATTTGTCCATATATCAACCCCTCACTAATAAAAGAAAAGTATTTTTTCTCCCTAAATAAACCAAAAGGATCATATAGCTTATATGCATGACTTCGTGACCTACCTGTAAATCCTTGAAATGGTCTTTTTGATAAATTTACACACCACTGCCAAATAACTTTGAGATGTTACTAATTTCTGTTAGCCCTTGTTGAACCTTTTCTAATAAGCTAATATCCTCTCTAAGATAAGGTAACCCATAATTGCATTGCATACTTGAGATGTGGTCAAAACAGTCTCCTAAATAAATTGACAAAATAATCACTAGATTTAGTAAGTTTATCTTCCTGATAAAACCTTACACCCTATCTGGTTTTTTCCTTGCTGTCCTATAATAATGTCCATACTTTATAGTGCCTTTAATCGTTTCACCTAGATCATTAATGGCCTCAACCTCATTGATTTTAACATCTTCCAGATAATAGGCGATTTTTTTTTTTTTTCGACCGAGCTTAATGATTTAACATTTCCAATATGAAACATTCCAGGGAAATTTTTTTGTCAAATAATAGAATATTATAATATTGAGTTCAACGGTGGTGGAGTAACTACAAAAAAGGCCGGTATCTAAATATAATAAACTACGAAAAATCAACAGTGCTGCGAATTGAGAAAACCTAAACCAACATTTAGTTTTGAATTGTAATGGAATTGTACCTCATTTGCAATTTTAGAAAGAAAATTCTCAATATAAACGCATAGGGGAAATTTTACATCTGGAAAACGGAACCGAAATAAACCAACTCTTGATTTTCTCCGTCTTTTTTTAATTGGGGTTGTTTAAAAAAAAATTTGTTTTTAATTGTATTATTTACGTAGTTAATTGATAAAAACAAAAATATAGCTTGAAATAAAATTCAATTATAACCATTCCGCTTTTTAAATTTAAAAAAAAAAAAAAAAAAAAAAAAAAGGTACACAACTGATTACTTTTTATTTTTATCTTTTGATTTTTGGTCGTTAAACTCACAACGGTTATTTTAACTACAAGCTCTTTTTAACCAAACACTTTAATAAATAATATACATTGCTATTTTCAATAGCCGGTAGCTAACAATAGAGCAACCAACTTAAAAATAAATTAGTTTTTATCACTCTTTTTAGGATGCCTTCAGATAGTATCAACTCTTACTTTAAAGAATAAATGTTGTGATATTACCTGGAGTAAAAACATAAAGGAAAAACAGAAAACAAATGAATAGAGGCAATCTTCTTGACCGTGATTGACACATCAACTTGATAATAATCAAGAATCTTATCAAGAACTTTCTTGAAAAATCCTTTCGGAAATGCTTGTAATTTATTATGGCGGCAAGGATACTGTTGTTTTTCACCGTTACGAAGTTTACATCACTTCTTGTCTTTGTTATCTTTTGACTTTTTTTTCCCCTTCTTTTTAATGATATGTTCTGTATTGATTATTTTTTCGGCTACCAAGTTCCAGAAACTGTGAGAAAGAAGTTTGTGCTTCTGAAGTATAGTTTTTTTTTTTTTTTTTGTTTTTTTTTTTTATGGATGAAAGAAACTACAGCCTTTTATGATCAAGTGTCTGTAGTTATTAGTTGACACACTTGGGGAAATCAGCAGCGTGTTTTGAAGTTCCTTAGAGGCGACAAATGAGTATTAGGTGGAAATGCACTCGCGATAAAATAAAAACTGTCAAAAAGTTTCTTTTTTTAAGTTCCTATTTTTTTCTTACAGAAAACTCATTGTGCATAAGGGATTACAACAGTGTTGTAACATTCTTCAATTTTGTATTAGCATTTCGCGAATTTCTATTTATATATACTTTCAAAGAATTACCAAAGTGGTACGCCAATGTATACCGACGTAGTTTAAAATATTCGTCCAAAATTTAGAATTAAAAAATATGTTTTTAATAAAATAAAAAAAAAAAACTGCTTATTTTTATGCTAACAAATTTTATATATAAATTTACTAAATGCTTGGTATAAAAATTTCAAGTATTATAATTAAATTTCTAATATTAAAACATAGCTCTGCACTCTTTAATAAGTAAGAATGGATTTTTAGAATAGTAATGCCCGCAATAAGTTTTGAGATTCTTAAAATTTCTACGTTTCAATATCAACCATATAAGCATTTAATATAGGCTCCATAAATGCCGTAAGTAGAATTAACACGTCTAACTTAGTGACAATTCAGATTAAAAAAAAAAATACAATTCCTTGAACATGTACATATTAATACCCCCCTAATTTTAGTCAATTATTGAATTGTTGCCAAATTTTAAAAGACAGATGTCCGAAAGTTTAGTTTTTGCCTGTCTGCTATTTACAGCTACTAACAATAAAGTTCCAGATTTTACTAATGAAAATACTAAAAAAATAAAAGTGGTGGTTATGTAGCATTTTCAAAAAAATAATTCTTAATCTATTTTTAAACTTATTTCAATATTTTTAAAAAAATAACAATGATAGGTTTATAGGATTATCTAAACTCATTACAAATTAATTTCTCTATAATTATTGATGAACTTAATTGTAAATCTTAAGGTTTTGGGCAAGCCTTGAACGACTAAACTATTAAATTGCATGAACAATTTAAAATATAGTTTTATTATATTCTTCACATCAAATATTAATCAAAGGGAGTTTGGATGATAAAATAATTTTAATGTAATAATTCTATGTAAATAAATGTTTTTTTGATTTTTGTTTACTTAAACTGAAAGAAAATAATCTGAAATTAAGGAACAGTATGAACTACTACTTCTAAACCTGCTACATGCCAAAATGAGATTCTGTTCGTTTGTAGAATGTTCTAATAAGAATATGCCCTGAGAGAAATCCCTCTGTACAATAGTTTGTCATGAAACTTTGTTCCCCTGTGATTCTAATTAAAGCTTGGCAGGATTGTTAGATTTATGAAACAAATCTCAAACGAAAGTAATGCGGCAGGATAACTTTGGAATAATTATTGTATTTGAAATTCCTTTATTTTTGTGGAGAGGTGAACAATTATTTATAACATTCGAATTAAAATCGGAAAGGCATCACGTACAAAATAAGTCTAATTAATGAAAAACTAAACAAGAATAGGAAAATTCGTTTTCAATAACATTAGCAAATTGATAGTTATATTAAACCAGCTAATCTGGGTTTGGGATGAAATTGTAAAATTTACCTCCATACTTGGCTTTTACTATAACTGAAAATAAACAATTACTCCATATTAAGGCAACAAGAAATACGTTGAGAAAAAAAAAATTAATAAAATATGTACAGAACGCTCGTTTGAGAGAAAAATTGCCTCAATACAATTTTTTATTTTTACATTAGAAATATTCGAATAAAACAACTTTTTATGGCACATAATGGTCAAAATTCTATACTTTATATCGAGCTTTTCTATAGGGAAAGCCAATGCAAACCAACGCGAGCTTGACATAATTAATTGCGTTTCCTGCAAATCGGAGATTTCCGTAACGGAAAGATCCTTTTCTAAGCAAGCGATATAAATATTATCACGCAATTGCGCACTTGTTATTGTATAGAAAATCGTACAAGGACATTTTCATTTTGAAGTTTTCTTCTTTTGCATTTATATTTACGATTTAACTGAATTAAATTAGGAATTGTGGCTTCTATTTATAAAAAATTCATAATTCAATCATGCTATCTACTTTATATTTATTTTCTAATCGAAATAATATCTTAGAGTGCAATTGAAAATATTTATAAATATAATTTAGTATTAGTGGATGAACCCCCCCCCCCCCCATTTTTTTTTTTTAATACTGCAGTGTTTTTCTCATCGATGGTTTTCTTTAATAATTATATACCCTAAAAGTCCCCAAAGAGTTGGAATTAAGTGCTTTTTGAACAATCAATAAAATTCAGAAAATCAATGCGACGAGTTATTTTATTATATTTCCAGTATAGGATGTTTCAGTCGCGTTGCAAAAAATATACCGTATATATATTTAGATAGGAGACAATATTTATATACTGTTGCGTTGATGGGTTCGAAAGATTTGAAGCCAAAGCAAATCAAAACTTGCAGAAATTTATTCCGATATAACTCGTCGAAGATTCTCTTACAACTCCAGAACTTCTCGTTCTAGTAGACTCAATACAGCTCTTTTCACAACAATAGAGCACAAAACAGCAGTTAAAAACTTGACAACACAACTGCTAAAATCGCTGCAAAAGACAATGCAATACAGTTCACTTTCGGAACTCTCTGAATGCTCGCTGAGAGACAGCTAACTCAGTAACTCAACTGACTAACGGACTCAACTAGATAACTCCACTCACGGCCGGCCTTATATAGGAGTCAATACTTCGTGAATCTTCTAGAGATAGAAATTTGGAGGACTTTTCATATCGTAGTCGAAAAGCCCTATACATGTACATGGGTACCGAAAATGTCGCCAAATAGTTGCCAAGTTTAGCGATATTTGGCGATTTCTCGCCAAATTTGGAGAGAAAAATTAGTCGCCAAAACCGTCGCCAACTTGGCGAGATTGCCATTATCGTAATGTAAAATGGCCTTCTCTTTGTAAAACTCGCTTCCCAGCATTATCTCTGCAAAACTCGTTTTCAAGCAATAAAACACACATTGCAGGAAAGCGAACTATTGCACTGCCTTATGCGAAATGTATATAAATTTTCCTATTTACGTAATCAATACTACAAAAAATTTACAAATATACAGAAATTCGTAACAATACTATAAAAGCTCTCAAAGAGTTGTAA
Organism: Linyphia triangularis; assembly: GCA_963978545.1. Taxonomy (NCBI): domain Eukaryota; kingdom Metazoa; phylum Arthropoda; class Arachnida; order Araneae; family Linyphiidae; genus Linyphia; species Linyphia triangularis. The sequence continues at coordinate 39,181,075 of OZ021730.1, forward strand.
CTGAGTGTTTTTTTAACAATCAATAAATTTCAGAAAAGTAATGCAACGAATTATTTATTATTTTGCCAATATAGGATGCTTCAGTCGCTGTTTAAAATATATGATGTATTTATATTTAGATAGGAGTATCAACATACACAATTTACCATATGGAAAGTAGAGAATATGTACGTATAAGTTTAATGACAACTCCACCGCAAAAAGTGCAGTTTTCAGAAAAGGATTCATTGGATCTTTTTACTTATAGTAAATAGTTACCTCAGTGTGGTACATTAAAATACTGCGTCGACGATGTATGATAATAAATGAAACATTAGAATATTTACAACAGCGTTAGGGTTCGTGTACTCACTTAATGTGTACAACGTTTAACACAGGTACACATTGAGTCAGGCAAAGCAAGACGTTACATGTGAGCGTGTATGTATATAATGAAATTCAGAAAAACCAATACAAATTTAAATTCAATTTATTACTAGTAGGGGGCTCTGCAGAAAGAGTATTGGAAAAAGACCGGATCATTTTTATTTGAAACGTTAGAAATTTCTGTAAGACGAGCAGAAAGATTTATTGAAAAAAATGAATTATGTTATGTTAAAAAAAGGAATTTTCATCGTTCTGTTTTCGAATTTTATCTCTTGGAATCTTTTCTCGCCTCACACGATACTGAGTCTGAAGAAAGCGTAACATTTTCCCAACCTCTGTAACGTATAGAAACACATGTGCTTTCAAATCTGAGGAATAGTGTTCGCAATCCATCATCGATTCGTACATGTTCCTTTGGAATCTTCAAAACAAGAGCTGGATTTATATAGTGAAACCTGTGATTAATGGTACTGCCTATAACAATAAACCTGCATATAACGATATTTTCTCTGATCCAGGCCTTATTCCTTTCACTCAAAGTATTTTGAACCTGTGATAAAATTTTGCATCTGTCTATAGTATAATTTTACCTGTTTAGAAAACAGGTAGAATACACATATATCCCGTGTAATTTATCTTGGAATACGAAACAACATCTAGTGTTGCAATCCACCTCAAATGCTTTTGTTTATAAATTACCAAATGTTTTGGACGTGCAGTTAAACCTGTAAAATAGACTCAAACATATGTGTATGAAAATGACAGTTCGGAATTAGTTACATATTTTTTCCTGTAAAATAAAATTAAACTACATATCTCTTTTATATGTAGTATAAAATTTATCTAATATTTTCTCTTTGTTGAATCACGAAAGAAAATGCAATATGATCAACAAAGTACAACATGATAATTATTGAAATACCTGTTGTTCAGCCTCTTCAAAATAAATTCCTCGCCTTACTTATGCTATCTCCTGATTTTCAATAACCTGCCCATTAATAACGAAGAAGAGAGCACATTTTAACGTCTGGGGTAAATTTATTTCTAAAAGTTTTCTTTGAAGTTTAAATCTAAAATTGTAGTTAGTCTATGAGTTGCGCAACACTTGATACTAGAGGTCGGAAATATCGATCAAAATAAATATCGATACTATATCATTGCATAGAAAAATATATCGATAAAAATATCAATATATCGATACAGGATTTTTTTTTTTTTTTTTTTTTTTTTAATTTTGCCAGAAACAAAGTTTTTCAGGACAAATTTCTACTTTTCAGGAATTTATGCCAATATTGTTTTAATAAATAAAATATAAAAATTGTTTAAAAAAAATTATAAAAAGTGTTTTAATAAATAAATTATAAATTTGTTTTAATGAATAAATTATATAATCAGAATAAATAAATTATATTTGGATGTATTTGCATAAATTCACATTTATTTTTAAAGAAGAAATTTTGAAAAGTAGTTTATCGCATATAGATAGAGAGGTTTTTAATATTTAAAATTATATACAAATTCCTTGCACACGTTGGCAACAGAAACGGCGCTGTGTTAATGACTACTAATAAATGATCTTATCTTTCTAATCATTATGTTTTCTTTTTACTTAGAGTGCCATTTTAACTGTCTCTTAACCAAGTCCAAACCTTAGTTTTGAAGTTTTTGAAAAGAAAATAACGAAAATCGAAAAAACACATGGAACTACAAAACGATCATCAAAAAAACTAAAAATGTTTCAAAATATCGATGTATCGGTGACTTGTATCGATATTTTTACTATCGATATTTTAAAAAAAATATCGATAAACATATCGTCGTATCGATATATCGCTGACCTCTACTTGATACAGATTAATTATTTACGGATCCTTACTGTGGCTTTATATCAATATCTTCTGAAATGGATAATGTATTAAGTGTTGTGTGTCTTATTTCATTCAAAACAATTTAATTAAGCAAAGGTTTAGATAATTCTTCACTACCCTTAACTCATAACAACATCGTACACACAAAATATTTGTTGGTCGTTGAAATATGTAAACTCAAATGCTTTTTTTTTTACATATAAATAAGTTCTTTAGTTTTAATTTCATTTTTATTTCGTTGTTATTACTAAGAATTTAAAGTGCCACATAACCTTATAGTATCAAACGTAGTTATAAAACTAAAATAATTTGCGGTAATTTTAATCGTGCGTTTTTATTCACATTTTAAGTGTGCAGTCAATATTAAAGGAGAATCCTGGATTTGTTGTACTTAGGCGAGGATTATTTTTAAATTATGGCAGAATTTACATACTTGAATAACTCAGCTTCTGATACATCCCGAATCAGAAAATATTTCAATAGATTTTCAGCCATTAATTGTTATATAGAGATTTATATAACAATTAATGGCTATAGAGAAATATAGAGATTTGGAATCAGTCGATTTTAAGATGATATGGATTACTTTTATTATTCTCACCCAGAAAATTAACTTTTTCTTTCCTTCCATAATGATACGAAGAATTGCCTAGAAATTGCTAAATATATGTATACCGAGTTTTTTTTTTTTTCAAGTCCTTTTGCACTTTTTTCTAGTATTAACTGACCATACAACAGTTTGAACAATCCTTACACTTATTATACAGAGTGGCCAGGAAAAAATTTTCATGTTTGAAGGCATCTGCAGCTAAAACTAATGAATGAAATGAAACCATATTTTATGTACAGACTATTGAAGGCATGGGGAGATGAATTCCAACAAAAAAAAAAGTTAGTTCCGAAAGTTGCCTCTAGGTGAGATTTTGGCGCTACTTGTAAGTACGTTTGAGGTAATTTACATATCGAGATAGCAATTATGCAAAGTTCTAATGCGTACATGACAGCAGCGCAACGCATTCCCTGTAAAAAGAAAAGAGCGAACGTCCAAACACAGATTCTTTCATTGACTGTTGGTGATATGCGACCTACCTTACCTCAACGTGCTTTGCTAGTGAAACTGTACTACATTAGACAGTGTAATGCTGTAGTGGCTCTGCGGGAATTTCGAAGACTTCATAACCTGCGTAAAGGTCCAATGTCTGCTGCAGCAAAAAGAGCAATGATTAAAAAATTCGAGGAAACTGGATCGCTTGGACTTAGAGCTGGCAGAGGACTACAGCGGTGTTCGACAACACAGGAACCAGCAGTGGTCCAAGCGCTCGTGCAATTGCTCGTCAAACCGATATGCCTTATTCTACTGTATGGAAAATCTTGCGTAAAATGCTGCATTTCTATCCGTATAAGATCAGTTGTGTGCAAGAATTAAAAATAACAGATTACAAACCGAATGGAGATCGACAATGATTGGTCTTGGAAAATATTTTGGGGAGATGAGGCTCATTTTCATCTGAAGGGATCTGTTAATACTCAGAACTGCCGTATTTGGGCATGTGAGTGACCCACAATGATGCTAGAAATGCCATTGCATTCCCCAAAGGTAACCGTGTGGTGCGGTTTCACGGCTAATTTTATGATAGGACCATACTTTTTTGAGAACTTAACTCACGCAGGACCTATTACCTGCACCATCAACGGCAAAAAATATGGAAAAATGCTACAAACTTTCGTTATTCCACAATTACAGCAAAGACAATGCTTAAACTCAATCATTTTTATGCAAGATGGAGCTCGGCCACATATTCATCGTTCAGTGCAGCGCCTTTTACGCCAGAATTTTGGTAATGACAGAGTCATTAGTCAATATTTTCAGACTGAATGGCCGCCCCGTTCCCCGACATCACCCCATGTGACATTTGGCTATGGGGGTACCTTAAATCCGTTGTGTATGCTGGTGGCATTCCAAACTTGCATGTCTTGAAGCAGAGCATAAGACGGGCCGTTGCTAACATCCAAGCAGACAGTTTGCACGCAGCTGTAGAGAACGTTATTCACCGGATGCAATATGTTGTACACCGGGAAGGTCAGCATATTGAAAATGTTACGCGGCGTCCAGGGGACCCAAATGTTAATGACTAAAATCTTATTTTATGTATTCCAATAATTTATTCATAACTGTATAGTATTGACATTCTGAAAAATCAAATTTCCATGCATTCATTGTAGTTATTCACTTGTTTCGGTTCCGATAGAGCCACATTTCTCCCTATCGGCAACTTTTGGAACTAAATTTTTTTTTGATAGAATTCATCTCCCCATGCCTTTATTAACCTGCATATAAAATATAGTTTCCTTTCGTTCATTAGTTTTAGCTGCAGATGCCACCAAACAGGGAAAGTTATTTCCTGGCCACCCTGTATATTTTTACTTTCAAAGATTTTTTATGGTATATAATGCTACACACAAATATTTAAATCTAAGAAATTAAAAATAGTTACTGGTGTCTTTTGAAAAATTAGTTTACTATTAATGTGTTATTTAAATCAGCGTTTCTAACTTCATATAATACATGTGGAATAAAATAATAAAATACGATTAATGTTTATCGTTTCGTTAAGGCTGTTACCGTCAGTCATAATCGATCAGTCACTATTAGAAAAAATTAACTATTCAAAAATAACTTAATTGATTTAAAACAAAACTCAATATTTCTGTTTAGTTTGGGATTTAATAACTCTACAATATATTTAGGTGAGAAAAGAATTAGATCCCCCCCCCCCCCTAGCTATAGTATCTTTGCCCGAGCCAAGAAAAATCTTTTTTTTTCTATAGGAAATATATTTTCAATTTCGAAATAATAACAATAATAATAAAACTTAGGTAATCATTTTGCAAATTTTTTTTTTTAGCTTTTTAACTTGTTACAAATACACGCACTTAACAAATGTTTGACATGATTTGACAAGTTACACTAAATAACGAAATTGTTTTATCAATAAATCAAAAGAAAGCTTACCCACCCAATGGCTGTGTAGTTAGCGCTCCTCGCATGCCATATATGCCGGGAACAAATCCCAGTTTTAGACATGGATTTTTGTTGTGGTACGGAACCCACATTAAACTGTAGGTCCCTGCTTGATTGGCAGTATTTGTGCATAAAAATAGGTCGTTTTCGCATAAAATAATTTCATTATATCCTGAAACACATCACATCGTCTTCCTGAAGGGAAACAAATATATTTGTTTTCAATCCCCGTGTTCCATGTGTTAAGTTTTTTTTTTTTTTTTTTTTTTTTTTTTTTTTTTAATATTGGGCATTTAACAAAATAAATTCGAATTCTAAGCAAGATGGTACGGAAAATTAAATGAATAAAAATAATCATCTTTTTTGTAAATTGGTAATTGTTTATACTGGTATTATAAAACTGATTTTAGAACCAACCTAAGGCCGGATATATTTATTATATTCTGATTATGTTATTTGTAGAACTATACTAGTAAATTATAATAATTTTATGTTATTTTTATGACAACCAAATTTTATTTCCGTATTTGTGTAGCTGTAAAATAAGATACAGTGCAATAGTGCATATTACAAAAATGTTAAAAATAAGAAAAAATGTTATAAAAAGATTTATTATTTTTCATGGGTAAAATATTTTGAAAGTTTAAGAATTTTTATACTGTTCCTTTAGTTGAAAAATTCCAATTTCAAAATTGTTTCTCATATTAAATCAACATAATCATATACAATTATTATACTATCTTTCAAATTAACAAAATTAATACAATTTTTAAATTTTGCTCAGTTGCTGAGTGCAATTCTAGATAATCTTTTTTGTGCTATCTTCTTTCTTCTATTCAAACTATTTACAGTTTTTTAAACCCTAGATTAGAAAGATATAAGTGGAAAACTTTTTTATGTGGTCTCTAGTAACATTTTGCAGCTCATGTCTTTAATTGTTTTACAAAGTTAAGTCAAATACTTTTATTTGAATTTTAGTAAATGATTTTCTTTGTAACATCAAGTACTAATGGGATGTTTAAATAAGTCCTTTCTCCAGGTGCATTTTTAGTAGAAGACATTTTATACGAAATTACCAAGTCGTGTACCTAGGGTCCCATAGATGCTTATTGTGTTCAAATTGCCAAAACCAGTTTCTGTTTGTGCTTTAAAGCAATAATGCATGCAGCTCTTTTTTTTTTTTTTTTTTTTTTTTTTTTAAATCAGTTTTTCAAATTATGAAAATACTTGCAATTCACAAATAATTTGACACATTGCAATTAGTTATGGTTATTATATGATAAACCAATGACTGATAATTACTTTATATTGTTTCTTCTATAAAATTCATCTGTGTATGTTTATTTTCTATTCATTATGTACTGAAACCTCACTTAAAGAGAATGGCCTTAGGTACATCAGCTACTGGTCCTAGGTACAACGAGGTCTAGTACCTAGGGTCATCTGTGAAATTTCTTTAAAAACCTTCTATTCGACAAAATCTATTATTTTAAGTATTTATAATTATCCCAACGGGAAGTAATTACTATAACGCTGTATGCATATCAGTTTCACATTTTTAAACGGCTTAGTGGCTCATTTTAGTACATTGAAAATAAGCGGCCCTAGGTACACAGGTCTCCCCTACTTATGTTTGATGTTGGGTTTTTTAATGTTACATATAAATGTTTATGTCATATATTTATGTTGATAATATTTTTGTTATACATAGAGTCCTTCAGAAAATACTCTAAAAGTTATTTTTATATTGTTGCTCTCAAATTAACTCCATCAATCAATTTTACAAAATGGTTAAAGTTAATCAGGGAAACATTGATTCACAATTTCTGTATTTTCTCTTGACCTGCTTATGTTTTAACAGTATTTTCTGACCTAATGGTATAAAATGGAAGAATAAACCTTCAACAACAGCTTAATTTATACAAACTAGCGAATGCTGATGATGGAAACACCAAAAAATAGGGAAATAATTCTGTGCAAAGTTACCCTGTCATTCAGGGTAACTTTGAACCCCTATCATAAATTTCATATAAAATACCTTTTTTTATTAAATCTAGGAGTCAGGACAACTTTGAAGTAGTAAAATTAAGTTTTTAAACATTTGAAACATCATCAGCTGCAGTCCACCACATCACAAACTTTGAATATTTTAAATAATTCCAGAAAGAATTTATTAGACTGGAAGAATAACATGAACATATTGCTAAAAATATTTATTATTCAGTTTAGACCTACAATATAGTGAAAAAACAATCTTCAGTTCATTCACTGAAATATAAACTCATTTTAGCAATTAAGAATTGAAAAGATAAATAGGAAATAGTAAAACAGCTAGGCGGCCCTTATGATATTAACTAAATACATTGCAAGTCGCAATGTGGCACATAATACAAATATTCTTCTTTTACTGATAGAAATAGTATGACAAAATAAAAACAGAGTTCAAACTTCATAACATTTCATTTTGTAGCTTAGTAGTTTTACACAAAACAAAGAATCGTTGATTTGTAAAACTCCTCGTATTTTAGCAGGAATAATAATTTATGGAGATGATTTTTTTAAACACGTTTGATTTTTCGTTCCATAGATCAAAATTGATACTGGGCCATTTCCAATATGCACCAGACTTCATAAACTGCCGCCAATATCATGTTGGTTTTTAAGTCAATTTATCTTGGGTGTATATCTCCATCGTATTGAATAATTATGTAGTCGTAAACTTTACATAACCCGAAACACAAATTTACGACACTTACATGCTCTGTGTATAAAATTCTTATGCCTGCCTCATTGATGTGTTCAATATCCATGATTATTGAGTAACACTCTCCACATCAGTTTCAAGAGTTCATATGGTAGATGACTTTGGACGTACATCTCATGTCCTAGCTCTACATATTCCTATACCATTTATTTTTTGTGCCTCTAACACCGCTTTGTTTTCAGAGAATTTGTTCACTTCCTTAACTAAAACGACTACAGGTGGACAGATTGTTTTAACTCAGTGAACTACTGCTAGATCACTATTTCTAATATTTTTAGGTGCTCTATAAATTCACTCCCAATATTTTGATTTTATCGGATTTTGCATACAAGGGAAGATTCAGTAAATTATGTTTCATTTGTATGCATGTACATGTATTTAAAAACAAATACATTTAAATTGGAATAAAATATTAATTATATATGCAGTGTATACATTACACACTATCATCAGTCTAATTTTGGACCGGCTCCAAGTTATACTAAATATGCTGTATAATGATAGTGCCTTGGTTTATTGCTTTTTACTAAATGTTAGCAAATAATTTACCAATATTCACTAACAACTTCACTAATTTATAAAAATAATATATTTTATAAAGTGGTAAGTTGATACTTGTAGAAATTAATGGATTTGCATCAACTTCAAATAAGCTTCAAAATGCAGCTTGCAAACAGTACTTCAGATAAAAAAAAAAAGAAAAACTGAATGGACAAATAAATTATGCACCATTTTGCCAATAAATTTTCTAAACTACTGGGCAAAACAACAGTTTCATAATCTTGCCAGCAGTGTGAGCTTTTTCTAAAATAATGAGAACCAAAAGTCAAAATGTAAAGAAAAAATATTCTAGAGGGGTTTTCGTCCATGATAAATCTAATGAAAGCAAAAAATACATGTTTCTATTTAACAAAAAATTTAAAATTTGTTTTATTAATAAATAATAAATGTAATTCAAAAGTTGCTTGTTAATTATGTTTGGCCTTTGACAAACTATTGTTTGAAGAAAGAGTTACGAAAATATATTTATTATTTATCAATTTATGTCTAAAAATACAATTTTTCTTTTTAATATTAGTTTGTAATTCTTTATCATCATTTAAATTACTAACCACTCATTGGAAAATTATGAAATTTCGCTTTTTTATCGGATGCTGAATCTTAATATGGCATAATGTTATGAGGTCACTATTGAAAAACTTTTTTTTGAAGTTTGGTATTGAATAATGCATTTCTTGTCTTATTGAAATGCTGGACTATATAGATACAAATATTGACTTCTTACATTGTATTATCGTTACACATGAAATAACTTTTCACGGCTCAGGAAAGGGCACATGAGGATATGGGAATTGGAACTTCGCATTATGTTAAAACTAATCTACATTTTCCGAAAATTAACGTGTGGTGCGGCTTTATGCTTAAACGTGTTGTTCTTTTTCAATGAACTTGCAGTCACAAACCAATTTAAACCTTTTTAAAAATTAATATTTGTTATTGATAAATTTATCACCTCTAAAATATTGAAACAAATTTAAATATAAAATGACCTATTTATATTATTTAGTAGCATTTCGCATCATCAATCGAATCAATAATTCCCATTGATTTCGAACTTAGAGTTTCGAACTAGACAGACCTGCTCTGATCGTTCTCCTACATTTCGTATGGCTCCTCGCAAGAAGAGACTAGTTAAGCAAATCTCAACGAAGGGCTCTGTCTCTGATGTTGTTGACGAGGCTCGCACTGATGTTGATGTTCCCGATGATGTCCCTGCCCCAGATTTAACAACCCCTGAAAATTCTATGGAATTAAATCAACCTGACGTTGAGAGTTGTAAAATTCTGGCCCCGGCAGAAGAGGTTTTACATTACGAAGAGGCAAACCTCGCTAACATTGTTAGCCCCTCTTACGTACCTACCTGCTTTTACCTTGCTTCAGATGCGGACGGGAAGAGTGCCATAAGCTTCCTGCACAAGAGGCTTCTTGAGCAAAATGGTATTCTGAACGCCCGTGTTAACATTGTTAGCCCCTCTTACGTACCTACCTGCTTTTACCTTGCTTCAGATGCGGACGGGAAGAGTGCCATAAGCTTCCTGCACAAGAGGCTTCTTGAGCAAAATGGTATTCTGAACGCCCGTGTCACTAAAGATCTGATATGCGTCACCCCTCAACAAGAGATTGAGGAGGCGCTTATTTACACCTGGCTTAAGGAACGTGGAGTTGATTTTACGCAAAATGATCCTGGCAAACTCACTTCATTTAAAGTAGTTGTCAGGGGATTGCCTGGATCTACGTCTCCGGTGGAGATAGACGACTGGTTTGCCACTGAGATGCCAGACTTCCAACCCAAATCAGTCACCCAGATGAGGAGAAGCCGAGGCATAAAGATGCCTCTCTTTATCCTGGAGTTCCCCGGCCACCACAACAAAGAGAGCATTCTAACCTGGAAGATGCTGCTCTTCCTGCAGATTTCGATGGAACCTCTGAAGGGGAAACAAGCTCACGGACCCCGGCAATGCTTTAATTGTCAAAGCTGGGGCTCGCACTTGGCCTCTTCATGTTCGCTTCCCACTAGATGTCGCCACTGTGCAGCTGAACACCGCTCCAGTGACTGCCCGACCAAAGTTGGTCCCAAACGCTGCTGCAATTGCAACCAGGCGCATTGCAGTAGCTCTCACACCTGTCCTGCTCGCAGAAAATTGATATCCAGAGGTAGAGAAGGCCCTTTGGTCAAGAAGGCGACCATTCCTTATTCTGCCTCCTCTCGCAAGCAGGTGCAGAAACCCCAGTTTTTGCCTAGACCCCTGCAACTTGCTAAGCTAAAGAAGCCTACTTACGCAGAAGCTGCGTCCCAAACCATCACCTTGGAGAAACCAGTAGAGAAAGTCTCTTTTTGTTCAACTGGAACCATGACTAGCAATAGTACTCTCTCCTCTGAAGATGAAGTCCGAGCTGCTGATGCCGTTTTTAAATCCTTCGATTTTGCTGCCTCCCGTTACAAAGATGAGGATGCCTTCCTTACATTTCTTGCAATTGTTCCGATTATGAAACCCTTTTTCGAACTCTGTAAAAGTTTTCCACATCTGCTAGCTGGCAGATTTAAGCCGATACAGACTATTCCTGCTTAGCTCCTCCCACCTGCCATTTCCTCACTTCCCATTGGAAGTTGAGTGAAGCCAGCTCCCTGCTGTTAGTCGGTCGCTGGGCGATTTGTTTGCTGTTGACAATCATTCATTCGAACTTAGAGTTTCGAACTAGACAGACCTGTTCTGATCGCTCTCCTACTATTTTTTCGTATGGCTCCTCGCAAGAAGAGACTTGTTAAGCAAGTCGCAACGAAGGGCTCTGTCCCTGATGCTGTTGACGAGGCTAACGCTGATGTTGATGTTCCTGTTGATGTCCCTGCCCCAGATTTAACAACCCCTGAAAATTCCATGGAATTAACTCAACCTGACGTTGAGAGTTGTAAAATGCTGGCCCCGGCAGAAGAGGTCTTACAGTACGAAGAGGCAAACCTTGCTAACATTGATAGCCCCTCTTATGTACCTACCTGCTTTTACCTTGACTCAGATGCGGTCGGGAAGAGTGCCATAAGCTTTCTGCACAAGAAGCTTCTTGAGCAAAATGGTATTCTGAACGCCCGTGTCACTAAAGATCTGATTTGCGTCACCCCTCAACAAGAGATTGACGAGGCGCTTATCTACACCTGGCTGAAGGAACGAGAAGTTCCCTTTACGCAAAATGATCCTGGCAAACTCACTTCATTTAAAGTAGTTGTCAGGGGATTGCCTGGATCCACGTCTCCGGTGGAGATTGACGACTGGTTTGCTGCTGAGATGCCAGACTTCCAACCCAAATCAGTCACCCAGATGAGGAGAAGCCGAGGTATAAAGATGCCTCTTTTTATCCTGGAGTTCCCCGGCCACCACCACAAAGAGAGCATTCTAACCTGGAAGATGCTGCTCTTCCTGCAGATTTCGATGGAACCTCTGAAGGGGAAACAAGCACACGGACCCCGGCAATGCTTTAATTGTCAAAGCTGGGGCTCGCACTTGGCCTCTTCATGTTCGCTTCCCACTAGATGTCGCCACTGTGCAGCTGATCACCGCTCCAGTGTCTGCCCGACCAAAGTTGGTCCCAAACGCTGCTGCAATTGCAACCAGGCGCATTGCAGTAGCTCACACACCTGTCCTGCTCGCAGAAAATTGATATTCAGAGGTAGAGAAGGCCCCTTGGTCAAGAAGGCGACCATTCCTTCTTCTGCCTCCTCTTTCAAGCAGGTGCAGAAACCCCAGTTTTTGCCTAGACCCCTGCAACTTGCTAAGCTAAAGAAGCTTACTTACGCAGAAGCTGCGTCCCAAACCATCCCCGTGGAGAAACCTGCTGAAAAAGTCTCTTCTTGTCCAATTGGAACCATGACTAGTAATTGTACTCTCTCCTCAGAGGATGATGTTCTTGCTGCTGAAGCCGTTTTCGTTCTCCTCGACAAGGCTGCTGTTAGATTCAAAAGTTTTCAAGCTTTTGTTATTTTCGCTCGAGTTACTTCATTTATAGAGCCCATCTTAGAACTCTGTTTGAAGTATCCTCAATTCGTATCTAGCAGATTCGAAAATCCGACTATGCCTGCTTAGCTCCTCCCACCTGCCATTTCCTCATTTCCGATTGGAAGACCATCTTAGCCTGCTGCTTTTTGTCAAAGAGCGTCTTGGAATTCTTCATTTGAACTGTTTTTCACCTTCTGTGCTGTCCTGTCCGTCCCGTCTTTGATTTTTGCCAATTTTGACCTTTTTAATTCCGACGATCGCCCTTCGGGCTCCACTTCGACCAGTGGTAAAGTGCCTCCGGGCTGTAGCCACTTCAAACCATCATCATAGATATTGTTTGCTGTTACTATGTCAACTAGATCTGACTCAAATGCTACGAAGTGCCTCTGGCTCATTTTCGATATGTGGAATAGTGCCCTCCGGGCTGGAACCACAGTAAACCTCATATTATAGTTATTTAGTAGAGAACAAATGTAAGGCTTATGCATGTGATATGATAAATCAAATGTGTCATCTATCATATCTGTCTTTTCATCCTAGAAGAAAGAACTATATTTTTTGATGGGTAGAGTACCGACTTTTCCTCAATGTATACATCCGAAGTTTGTTTTATGGAACTGTTACTTAACTTCCTAGATTGCATCAAGCTGTTACTTAACTAGATTGCATCAAGTTAAAAACTCTTTCGCAAAAATGCTACTTCTTTAAGATTATTGTCGAGTTTTTAGATTATATCCATAAAGATGTTAATACTTATATGAAATAAATGTTTCAGAACCATAAATTTGCTAGGTTATGTGTAAAACAGTTATTTTATAGGACTAACAACAAAGCAGATACTCTACTTTGAAGTTTTATGAGATGAAAACCTACAATAATTTGTGCTTAGTAAGAGATCTAACTGTAAAAACGGTTTCTCATATCCTCCTCTACTTCTTCAATTAAGAGGAAGTCATAGTAAAGATCATTTCCTATACTCGCAACATTACAATCTTCTGGCCCAGTGCATTTAGAAACTACTTTGTAGAAAACATCGAAATTTGGTGAGTTGTATGAAAATTATCACTTCATGAAATGACATAAACTAAAACCTCGAAAATTGAGTCTAATATATTTTAATTTATTTGTGAAATCCTTACGTCAATGCATATGCAGTGGCTCCACCTGGTTTTGTCTTTTGATATTTTAATTTTCATTTATATTAGATGGATATTAAATTAAAACAATTTGTCATTTCATTAAGTGACTCTTTTCGTATCTTCTCTCCAAATTTCAAGGTTTTATAGAAAGTAGTTTTGAAAGTATACATATACAATTAAGATGATTTTCTTTAATTTTTAGGTAATAATTTCAAACTTTTTGGCAGTATATCAGTATTAAAAATGATGCATTTATATATATATATATAAAAAAATTCCATCAATGTTTTAATCAGCTAATTGCAATTAAAGTGACTAATTAGGACATTATTAGAACGTACATAATTAAACTTGTAATTAACTTAGAGGTATGATTTTTACTGCAAATAAACGATATTATATTGACGCATGTTCCTATGGAGAATTTTGAATTTGGCTGCAATATTTATTTAATTATAAATTTTTAAATAAAAAGTTTACAAAAATACATAGTTTTTAACAAAAAATTCAGATTAAAATATTCATAAAAAATGTGTTTATAACAATATATGTTGGACTCTCCATACAAAACACATTCGCAACTTTTGTCTTCAGAACAAAATTAGAATTTTGTAAATCGGACAATTAATTATGAAGTTATGACTGTTGGCGTAAAGTCATATAACACCAAAATGTCATCTTTCAGAAAACGCGTTTAAAGTTTCCTACACTAATGAACGTGATACAAAACAGGTTCACAAAACCCACTGTAATTCAAAAAGTAAATTGAGTCATAGAAAGAAAATGGTATTATTTTAAAGGTAATGAATTCGGGAATATTTTAAAACAAAAAAACAAAAATGCAGACTTGAGTCAATTTTTGAAATTCCTAATGTATATGTATACCTTAAAGGCACTAGGAAAGAGTTTTGTAACATAGCGAGTATAGGATATGATTCTTACTAATACTTCTTCTTAAGAGTTCTGTTGGATCGTATGTTATAATTGTAATACCATTTTATTATTTTTGCCGTGGTGCACCAATTAGGTTTTGCATTCTAAGATAGAGATGAGAAATAAGCTGCATTCAAATGACTGATTCTAGTGGGATACAGATATTTTGAATGAGAAAAGAAAAATCTCAAGTTGAGTGACATGGTATAAATCACTTGGAAAAAATTTGCTTTGAGAAAAGAATACAGCTAAAAAATCGAATTCTGGGGGAAAGATTAGAAGAACGTAGGGGCGTACCGAGACATTAAATCGGAACATTGATTCTAGATGTATGCTGGCTCTTATATACAATATAATCATAAATTAAATTTTAATAATTATTTTGAATGATACACTAATTTCAAATATTAATTGTAGAAAGGCCGATCTCAAGTGTTCAAAAATATCTAAAAAGAGTTATGGACAAACATGTGACAATACATTGGACACCATAATAAAAAAGACGATTAAACAGATTTCTTAGTTGGAGAGGTAAAGGTGGAACTAGCCGAGCCATCGATATCAAACAAAACAAAATGTTGCCAATTTATTTCCTACAAAAAAGCCAATTTCACAATCTTGCCAGCAGTTTGCAGCAGTGGACCATGAGAAGCTCTGTAAAACCAAATATACTGAAAATTAGGAGGGGGCGCAAAGCTACACCCCTATGGTTCAAAGTTACCCTGGATGACTGCATTTAAAATCCCACCAAAAATTTGTGTGTGACTAATTTTAGTATTGAGTGTAAATATGTCATTGTAAACTATGAAGATGGAATGCAGACAGGACAGAAAAAAAAATTATAATAATTATAATACTGAATGACGGGAGCATTTTTAAAACTGGGTGGATTTTTAGATTCTTAGAATCTTTAATTTAATATATATATATATATATATATATATATATATATATATATATATATATATATATATATATATATATATATATATATATATATATATATATATATATTTTTTTTTACCAAAGCACCACTTAATTAAATTTTAATGTTGCTAGAAATCACAAAACAATGCCACTTTAAGTAAATAGGACAAAAGCTTTTCAAAATTGTATTAAACTTTTATTCCTTACTAAATATTTTATCGTGCAAAAGTAGGATCGAACGGGTTTAAAAAAGGTTGTTTGGCTTCGTAGTTAATTCCGATTCAAGCCAAAAAACTACTGCAAAGTCTAAACGAAGAGACTTTATCCTCAATTCCAAACTTGCTCTTATTGTTATTTTTACTTTGGAGGCTTCATTCAACAAATAAATGGAAAACAGACGATTTCTATATCCTTGTATAAGTGGGAATTTTAAATGTCAGTATAAAAATAAAGTATTTCAGATTTATACATAAAGTAATTAATACATTATGCATTCCATTATATATTAAACTTTATTTAATTTATTCTCTTTTATCTACAATAGATTTTCGTTTGGCTCTGAAGTATATTAAAATTTGATTTTTCAACGGTAACCGAAGGAAGTTTATTTGCAGCTCAAGAAAGTTTAATACTGCTTCCAACACTTGTAACTAAGCGCTCATATTGTTAATGTAGAAAAAAGGTTATAAACCAAGTTGGAATAAAACATTTTAGTACACATATTAGATATTGTAAATTGCATAATGGAAAAGCAATATAATTAATTAAAGATGGAAAAAAAAAAAAACAAGAAAAAAAACCGATCTTCTTAAGGCTGTTGTACAGTTTACCCTGGGCCTTAGTCCAAGCCCATGACAAAAATGTTTGTATCTATTTGTTTAAGTTTTATAAAACATCGATACATGACTACAACTGTACAACATCAGCATACATATCTTTTTATAACAGAAGGCGGAACAGGCCATGACCATCGATACTGTAGAAGGCCATCCAACTCCGCCATGTTTTACCTTCTACGTCATCAGTGGTAGATACAAATTATGGGATAGCGAGGTAAATACTGTATGAAAGTGGATACACTGATCTTCAAATTCTTCTTTTACTAGTAGTTCGATGGTTATTATGGATGATTAAGTAAAATTTAAGTACTTTTAATATTTGGTGAAAATTTTACAAAATGCCGAGTTCTTGTTCCATTCTAGAGTGCAACAGGAACTCCAGAACTGGTAATAAGGTTAATGTGTTAAAATTCCCTTCCGATGACAGTATTAGAAAAAAATGGTGCTGTGCGATATATCAAAACAATTATGTCCCTACAAAATACAGCAAGGCGAGTGAAGCATTTTAATAAAATCGCTATTATTTGTTTAAATATAAGTGTATAATTTTTTGAGATGTTATTTTAGTGCTGAAAAGAAATGCTAACATTGTATATATCAATAATTTGAATTAATGCTTTTCTTGTTTCCTTTCTCATTTCAAACGTTTAAAAATATTTTAAAATTATTTAAAAAAAATATAATAATCATATAAACGAACAGAAATTTTACTTGATCGTACTTATAAGGGAATGAATGAAGTTTAGATCCTCAAGATATATACAAAATTAGTGTTTTAAGATGTAGGGATAGTCTTATTGTTTACATTGTCAAAGAAATAAAATCACTGAATTATATCCACGACCTGTGACGTCATAATGATAGTTGGTTGGCCTTCTATAATACCGGAGGTCGCAAACAGGCGCATGCCCACACAATGCCTATCTTGCGCATGCCCGAACGTTAAGTGGGGACGAACACTGGACGACACTTTTGGCCAATAAAGCAAAAGGTAAAAATTAGGGGTTTTTTTTCGGGGGGAAGATAAGGAGTCTGATGAATTTAATATTAATACTTATCGAATAGTCGAAATAGTTGAATTTGACTTTTTTTTTCATGCATAGACAATCTTTAGTCTCTGATTTTGAATATAAGTAGACGCCATGGAGAAGGTGATATTTAGTCTAAAGGCGATAGGTAGGAGACCAGAGGATAGTTTTTTTTTTCTTTTTCTTATCCTAAAGATAAATGTGTGACATTTTCCATTGGAATTCCTTCTTAATGTAATTCTATTCTTAAAATTTGGAATGAAGTAGGGTTGTTTCCCATTAACATCTAAGGCTAACCACTTACAAAATTTGAAATCTGATATAGCCAACCTTTTGAAAGGTTTCCCAAAACATACTTTTTTATTACAATGAACACAATGTTATGATAATTAAAATACTTTGTTATAGTAATAAACACATGTTATTGTAATAAACACATTGTAATTGTAATAAACACATTGCTATAAATAGAGCATTTCAGCATTTTCCATAAAAGGAAAAAAGCGAATTTGAGTTCAAATTTTTAAAATTTCACGTATAATATTATTTTCATATATTTATCACTTAACACATTTTACACTTAAAATATTGAACTAGTTACTTACATTTAATATTTGCTTTCCATATTTGAAGTGGATAATCTTTAAGATTTTCATTTTCTAATAATGAGTAAATCTTATCGTAATCAAGTAAATCTTACATGTTAACGAAACTCATGGAAATTAAGTGAATAATAAAACAGAAGCACAATCTTTTTTTTTATTTATAAGTATTTATATGGAATATTTATAATGTTTTACGTACCTGTGGACGCATATATTTCATTTACATGAACTGTTACTTCATTATTTGTGGTATTACAGTTTGATGTTTCGTTATCCATAAGTCCCATATGTATACATAGGGTAACAAAATTATAGCATTCGGTAAGCAAAAAAAAAAAAAAAAAAAAAAAAAAAAAAAAAAAAAAAAAAATGCATTTCTTAACGTTTTGGAACATCCTGATTGCAAAAAAGTGATATACATATAATGTCTGTCTGTGTGTACGGGGTCAGCATAACTCCCAAAAAAATTTACCTACGATTTTCAAATTTGGTGCGTGGGTTGGTGATGGCACATTGACCTACCATTAAAGTTTTCGCCAAAATCGCTACCATCGCTGTAGCTGCCATTGAAAAAAATCATGTTTTTCAATAATTTGCTAAAACACGGCGATTTTGATAAAAATCGCTGTGGCAATGCCTCTTAAGGTGTTCTAAACATCCCCTCCTCAGAAATTCCCGTAAAATTTAATTGGGTAAAAAGTTGAAAAACGAATGCCTTTAACACAGAGTTCTCTTTCCTTGAGCATCCCTTACAAACGATCGTTTTTTCTTCTTTGCTCAGTTTCATCAGAAAGGAAGATTTAAGAATTATCGATAATTATATCGCCAAAATCATCATTTTGGCGAATTTTTTTTTTTAAAGATCCATACAAGAATTTTCGCAAAAAAACATATCGCCAAACTGTCATTTTTACTAAGGGGATGATGAAAACATAAACAAGGTAGATGACACAAATCAACGTCAGTACTGTAGTGTAATTGAAAGTTCTGCGATGTTCCACACCCCTAGTTTTTTTTCCACTTATATCAACATTATCAGAATTCTTTTGCACATTAATTAATTTCCTTCTCCATTAATTATTGATGTTACCATTATTTTCAATTATTTTCGTCTCACTTTTTTCCTGTAGCAGATTTAAATTCTATGTTATCTGTATGGTTACTTACGTGACGTCTTTTAAAAATTTATAATATAGTTACCATTCCAATACTATAATGCGCAAAAGAATTTTCTATCATATGCTAGAATGTATTCTTTCTATGGAAATGAACCAAAATCTATAAACACAGAATTGCCATTTAATTATATATAGTAGGCACACAAAATATCCAAATGCTTACTTTGGGTACAAAAGGAGTGTGTGTAAATTCGGTGTCACTTGAGATTTTATTTCATGATGAATAAATTCTTTGTGTAAAAAGGCTGTTAAAAAGCATGTAATTAATTTAACTTTTGAGAGCAAAATAATTTGATAATTCTTAAGTATTGTACTGATTGAACCATTCCCTTACGTATTGTTTTTAAAAATGTAGGACAGTTGCTTTGTTATTTTTTTTTATTATTATTATTATTATTATTATTATTATTTTAATATGGAGATTTTATCTCAGGATTACTTTTGTAAATATACTCTTACTCCTTATTTTAAAATAATTTGAGGGCGAAGGATAAGGCGTTACATTGAAATACAACTTTCAAAATATCAAAATATTACTGGTTTTACTGTTTGGCCAAGGGCTTGACACAAAACCGACCATTTTTTTGTGAACGTGAATAAATCTATCGATACAAAAATTAAGGAAGAATAAATAACAAAAAATGACGAAAATGTCCATTTTTCAATTTTTATCCCATAATGTGGAGAATATCTTTCTGAATAGCTGTGCAAAAATTTATACTTGAACCTTTGATAGATAAAAATTTATATTGCATTTTCTAAACCCTCTCACACTATCAAAGCTGAAAAAGAAATCTTTAACACTGTTTTTCTTAGTTCGTTATTTTTCAGTATGAGTGTTTTTAAATCCTTTAGGCTTTTTTCTAAATTTAGTTAGGATTAGGAAATTTTTAGAGCGTATTTATATACAACTGATAAACAAAAGTTAATATGGAATAAGGTGTGCTATGTCTTTTTTTTTTTTTTTTTTTTTTTTTAATGAAAAATTTGAAAATTTGAAGAAAAAAAACACGTTGTTTTTCTGCTGTTTTTAGTTTAAAAACATATAAAAATATTTCAATAGCTTGCATTTTTAAATACATACTAACTATTGTTAACAATTATAATACAAATATATTGTAAAACTTTCATGGAAAAATATTTGAAATTGTGGAAGGAGTAGCATTTCGAAAAAAGTTTGAAAATTTAAAAAAAAATTGAATTAATCAAAAATTATTAATTCAAAATATTTTTGTAGGTTAAATTATATTTACTTACCATTAACGCAATGTAAAATTACTATAATTTAAATTTTAGTCTTGCAATTTCTGAAAACGATTTTTTGGGTACCATATCCCCTTAACTAGATAGCATAAATAGTTTTCAAGAAAAATTTATCTGTAGGAAGATATAGCATCCAGGTCTTTACTTCTGCTAAAAGATTAAATTTGCCTATTGAATCAGCAAACTATTGTAATGTAATATATATAACAAGGTAACCATAATTCTTAAAGAAAGTAGCATATGTATAACAAAAGTCGAAAAAGGAAAAATGGTAAAAAAAATATATATACTTTTTTTTAACGAAAAAGTGGAAAAACAAAGATAAACAAAAACAATTACTGTTAAACAAAAATACTCCCACTTCTGATTGATAGAATCAACTCGGAAAATAGCTTCTTTAAGGTCTTCCTGCTAGTATGCTCTTACCACGGCCGCCCCACAATGAATCAATTAGTAGAAACTATGTGGAAGGAATTCGATTACAAAAATTAATTGATTGATGATCCTATGACAATAAAAGAAACAGGTCATATTTCCAGGCAATAATCATGTCAAACCTTTTAGAGCGATGAGTCGTAAGCGCTTAAAGTGATCTGATAAGAGAATTCGATTTATGATAACACTTTTGTTGTAATATTATAATACTTATAATAACATCTATCAAAATTTGAAGTAAAGAATATTATTGTTGCTGCGATGTATATTGTTACGAATTTCTGTATATTTGTAAATATTTCGTAGTATTAATTATGTAAAAAGGAAAAACTATGTACACTTCGCATAAGGCAGTGCAAGAGTTCTTTGTCTTCGCTTTCCTGCAATGCGTCTCTTAATGCTTGAAAAAGAGTTCTACAGGGATCATGCTGGAAAACGAGTTTTACAAGGGGCAGGTTATTTAACATTATGGTTAGTGGCAATCTCACCAAATTTGGCGACCATTTGGCGACATTTTCGGTCTCCATGTACATGCATAGGGCTTTTCGACTACGATCTGGGAAGTTCTCCAAATTTCTATCTCTAGAAGATTCACGAAGGTTTAACTTTCCTACATAAGGCCGACCAAGAGTTAGTTGTCTCTCAGTGAGCATTCAGAGAGTTCCGAAAGCGAATTAGAAATTTCGAACTAGAAAACGAGAAATTTCAAGAAATTTCGCCTCCCCTATATAAGCCCGAGTTGACTGAGTTGAGTTAGTTAGTTGACTGGAATTACTGAGTCTCAGTGAACATTCCGAGTATTTCTAAAACGAACTGTATTGCATTGTCTTTTGCGGCGATTTTAGCAGTTGTGTATCAAGTTTTTAACTGCTGTTTGAGCTCCACTATTGTGTAAAGAGCTGTATTGAGTCTATTAGAATTGAAAATTCTGGAGTTGTAAAGAATCTGCGAAGAGTTATATCGGAATAAAATTCTGCAAGTTTTGATCTGATTTGGCTTCAAATCTTTCTAACCCATCCATGCAACAATATTACTTGAGGCTGATTTACTTCAAGCATGAAATGGCTTCACTGTTTCATTAAACGCATTACATATCGTTTTCCCCAAGGGAAAAACATATTTCTGTTCAATATCAGTGCTCCATACACAAAGCTCTTTCGGTGTATTTTGTCATATATTAGTACAAAATACACACATGAGGTGGAACAAATTACATTTAGGATTTGCCATCCTAAGAAATAAGGGTTCGTTTAGTATTGAGTACTCTTCGGTGAGCGAGTACCATTTGGGGCAAAGCCTAAATGTGTGTATGTTTAAATGACGCGTAAATGTATCGCCAACCCTAAATATTTACGGTTTGTTATAGAGAACAACCTTATAGCAGTTTCTTATTAGAATCATAAATTATTTGAAGGCTATTAGTTTCAATGAAAAATCGCTGGGATTTGGAGATTTTTATCTCGTACCCGTTTAAAGGAAGTGTCTTCTTGAAGAGTACCAGCTCAATGGAAGAGTACCAAAAACTTCTTAGCAAGGTGACGTGGAAAATTAACTAAATAAGAAATTGTTTTTGCTATTGACAACTACTTATACTGCTTCTATTAGATTGCTTTTAGAACCAACTTATGTCTGGATATATTTATTATATTTAGATTATACTGTATGTTTTGTTATATAATTATATTTAATATATATAATTATATATTAATTATATATAATATATTAATTATATATTAATTATATATAATAATATATTAATTATATATAATAATATATTAATTATATATAATAATATATTAATTATATATAATAATATATTAATTATATATAATAATATATTAATTATATATAATATATATATATAATTATATATGTTATTATATTTTTATAAAAATCAATTGTTAGTTTTAATTATTTCCATCACTGTATGATATGTTATGTCACTTGGCCTTTCAATTTCCATCACTGTATGATATGTTATGTCACTTGGCCTTTTAATTTCCACAAGCAAAAAACATCTTACTCTGTTATCAGATTTTATTTTTAAAATAAGTTATTTCGTCGTACTAATTATCAATGATACCAACGTATTTATATATTTTCTGCAGCTAATTCGTATATTGTGTAATCTGTAAAGTTGCTTCCGTACCATAATGTAAAAATTTCTCATATTATAACTATTCAATAATAATAATAATAATAATAAATATTCCAAAGTTGTAATATGAGTTTTTTTGTTTTGATTTTTGTTACAAATGAAAGAAAATCTGAAAAGTTATTATTAAATAGGGACACAAAATATCCAAATGATCAATATATATTTAAGGTTCAAAAAGAATTAGGGTGAGAACTTTGTCACCCGTGTTTCTTGCTTACGATTTTATATCATTCTGCATAAATAAGGTCTTGCAAAGCCGTTTAATAGCTTATAGTTGACTAAAATATCAAAAACTTAATAATTTAATGATACTTAAATCCAGTACTAATTAATCCCTTTTGCTAAATATTATGTTATTTAAAACTTAGAAATTTTGAAAAAAAATTGTAAATTTAATTTATTTAAAGGGTTACGAAATTAGTTGTAAACCATATTTAAATTGAAGCAGTAGTATACTCGTTCCAGTAAGCAATTTTTAAATTACCAAAAAAGTTCTCTAAATCTTTAGTAATAGGTTTCTTATTGCATTGTAGTGTAGAAATTATTATTATTTTATTTAGCAAAAAGGAAAAGTAAATATGCTGAATTTCTTTAATAGAAAAGTTTGGCCACTTTTTATATGAAAAAATATTATTTATAAATTTAGAATTTCCAATAGAACTAATTTTGCTTTCATGAAATGAATTGTTCGGATATTTCCCAATTTATATTCTTTCGAATTTATAGAAGTGATGTATATATTTAGGGACTCTTGCATTTAATATCAGTGAGGTCATAAAGAAAATTTGCCGATATATGGATTTCTACCTTCCGTTTCTTTCAACAGATCGAGATGAGATTTCCGGTATAGTTATTCAGAGGTATGAGCTCGAGATTCTGTAAATTGCGACAAAATGACCGGTTATAATAACAGAAACTCGAAATTTTTGAATGGCAACACCTATTTTTCAATGTCGCAAAATGCTTAGTACGTGCGAAAACCATGAAGAATGTTGAAACGGTACGTATATCATAAGAAACGGAGGCCTTATGCACGCACTTAAAAAAAGCTCTGCGAACAGAAAACAAAAAATACGATTGGGGTCCACGGTGGAAATTTGTATATGACACAGGCCAAAGTTCTCGAGGGTGCCATCACAGGCAATTTTATCGGTTTTCTACGCTGAATATCTGGCAAGCGGCATTCTGTGATTGGTGTCTTGCCTTCAGCAGAGCTGTTTTTTGGGGCGGGTATAACGCGACTGTTTTTTGTGATACACGTACCATTCCAACGCTCTATAGGGGTTTTGCATGCGCTGAGCATTTTGCAACAGGAAAAAGTAGGTGTTTCCATTAGAAAATGTCGAGTTTCTGTAACTATAACCATAACCGTGAGCGCCATTTTGTTGCCATTCACAGAATCTCGATCTCATACCAAGAATAACAATACTTGAAATCTCATCCCGATATGTTAAACAGAACGGCCGCTAGAGGTCCATATATCAGCAAAGTTTCTTTATGACTACCACGTATTTTGACTTGGATCAATGAATTTCTTGATTATTATGCCTTTGGAATAGTGGCAAATGATTGACTGCTAAAAGTGGAGAGGTAGATGGTTTGCAATTGACTCATTTTGACGCCAAAGTTGGCAAAAAAGCGTTTATAGAAATAATCTTAAACTATTTATAATAATAATAATAAACTCTGTAAAACCTTTCATAAAACAAACTACAGGGTGATTATAATTAAAGTTACCATGTTTAGGTTGTATTCAGATTATCTGGCGCTGTCAGCAACACGAGGGCTATAATGCGCAGAAACATTCGTGATTAGACAAGCCAACATAAATCTACAAACACCCATGCCATAACGGGACTCGAACCCGCAACCTCGCGGTCTAGAAGCTAGCACGCTAACCACTATACCGTTTGGTCGGCGTTACCATGTTTAGATGATTCTTTCTGTGAAAATGTATGAGTAAATAATTAAGAGAATGATTATTTAATATCCAACCTCTGATTATATTTTTGATTCAAAACGTTTAATAGCTTATATTTGTTTTAACTTTTGGTAGCTCCATATTTTATTTCCTTTGCGTACATATAATTTTTTTTTAAATTTAAGAAACCTAAAGATGCTTTTTTAATTTTATTTAAATACTAGCTGAGTGGCCCTGCGTTGCGGAGACACTTTATTCTTTATATATACCAGCTTTGACGGTTCACTTCGCTGGCGAAAGTCTTTTATTATTACTCTTATAATTGTTTTCCCGATTTATTTCAAATAACGAAGCGGTAATTATGCTATTTTTTTTTTTAGAAATCATTGAACTTGAAAGTTGGGCAATAACTGTAAATAACAGAATAAAATGTGACGTGATGTTAAATGTAATGTAAATGTTAAAAATTCAAACGGAAAAAATGTAAGTAAAAATCTGTTGGATATAATTTATTTTATTAAATTCTTTATATTAACTTATTGTTATTATTGTTTGTGAGTGGCCGTTGCTCATATCTGAAGAAGCCTAATCAACCCACAAGCAGTTATCTCATCGAGTTGAAACGTGTCAAATCGATTCGATATGGATGACAATGCATTCTATCAAGATTTGGGGCCTTCCACTGTTTCTTTGACAGTTGAAATCTTTCAAAAAACAAAATTTTAAAGTCGTTTTTACACATGTTTTTATAATCTTTTGGGAATTATTTAATCAATCCAATTTGACCGATAATTTTTTAAACTCTTTCTTGTTGCCAGACTAATTTTAACCAGAAAAAATAAAAGATATTTGGACGTGAATGCATAAATTCACATTCATTTTTAATAAATAAATTTTGAAACTTAGTTTGTCGCATATTTTATTGATAGAGATGTTTTTAATATTTAAAATTAAACGCAAAAACCAACCACTGACAACAGAATTGCGCTACATCAATGTATATAAACATTGGCCAGCAATAATACAGGCCGGAAATGATTGGACACACGCGGTCATGTGAGTCCTCTGGGTTTCACGATAATTCTGAGTGTTCTGATCGCTAAATCTTTTGCTCGTGTTTTTTAGTGAAATTTCGTCGGCTTGTCTAAAAGCATCGCCTGTTCGCAAAAGGGATGAAACTGTTATTCTTCATTTGTAACTGTATACTGTAAATAATTTTATTACCTGCTCATCTTATATATATATGTAGATATATATATCACCATTTCTGCTTTTCAACTCTATTCATTGTATTTTCACTGTGTATCCATAACTTTCATTTTGCTGCTTTTCCTTATATGTTTGCTTATAGTCCGAGAGGCGACTGCAATTTTTGGACCTAATCGAACATCATTCTGAATTTTTTATAGAGATTGGAGAAAAGTGAGTAGATTAGGAATCCACTGGTCTGCCGTGGCAAAAATGGCCGAATCTGATCAAAAATCTACTTGGAATGAGTTGAACTAAAATCCGATTGCCAAATATGTCATAACTTGCCAAAGAGAGAACAAACTTTTTCGTCTGGCAACCCTGCACTTTGAATTTCAATGAGAAAAAGCGCAAACGATTTTTGATCTCTGGCTTCGAAAATGTGTATCTTTTAAAAGTAAGCCAAATTGGCGACATCAGTTACGTTATCCGTGACGTAATGTTTATTGCCAACTTGGCTCCCATTTAATAGATGCAAGTATACTGTCGCCAGACATTCGTCTGCAACTTTCTTAATTGATAATTAAAGAGTGAGGGTTACCAAATAAAAAAAATAAAAAAATGCTCATTATTTGGCAATTGGATTTAGTTCAACTTATTAAAAGTCGATTTTTGATCAGTTTCGGCCATTTTTGCCACGGCAGACCAGTGGATTCGTAATCTACTCGCTTTTCTCTAATTTCTATAAAAAAATCAGAATGATGTTCGATGGGGTCCAAAAATTGCAGTCGCCTCTCAGTCTATTACCTCATGACCCAACCACTTAGATAATGGAAATACTGTTTAAGTTTTCTTATTTTCCTTGTTCTTCTTGTTAAGTTTTTAATGATAGCGTTCCCTTGTTTATTTTTATAACTTAATAGTTATCATGTGTTTTTAAAAGCACTTTAAAATATGTTTGACTTATAAGCGGGTAAAAGCGGGCATAAGCGGGCGTTATACGCCTCTTCCCCCCCCCCCCCCTTTGATGCCTTTTCAAAATGCCGCCAAGTTGCTTTGACACTTCTATTAAATTGAACTACAGGTTTTCCAAAATGGATGCCAAGTTGTAATAGAACCATATAGGCACCGGATTATCATACTTGGCGCAAAATCACCAAATAAAAAGGGGGAGGGGGGAGTAGAACGCATTCTAACCTTATATTCAACCATTACAACATTATTAAGTGAAACTAATTAGAAATAAATGTATCTGTTAATTAACATCAACCCAAAATACGAATAATATGCATGATTAACCTTTAATGAACTATCATATGTACCAATACTTAAACGTATCCGTTATTAACCTCACCTTAAAATATTCATGTATTCATCTTGGTTTTATTTATGATTAATGCAGAGTTATTGTTTATGTTATGTATGCATATTGTATACTTATTTATGTTTGTTCTTTAGTTAAGTATTATTAGCAATAAACAATAATGAAGTGCATACTTTGTCTCCATATAAATAGAAGAACACATTGTTGCAGTAAGTAATCTATTTTACTGGAATTCCCTTATCGTTCCCTTATCAATCAAATGTATATTATATATTTATTACTATTATATTATATATTTATTACTATATATTTATTTTATGCCGAACGTATTAAGGCATGCACTTTTAATAAATAATAATAGCAATTTTATTTTTTGGAAAGTGTTTGTATCTATTTACTAAAAAGCGATTTCTTAGTAATTCCCTGCTATGCAGTATGAGGAGAGGCTAGTTCATGTGTCGGCGCCTAGTTATATGACCAAGCTCGAAATTATGAGAAATAATTTTAGGTATTGTTGTTGTTATTACAATGTTTCGGGGCATTATGGCCTTAGGTAGCTCTTGCATAAAAAATGTCTAAAAATAAAAAGATAAGGAATTAATTTGCGATGGGTTGTTTCTTTTGTATGGATATTCATGGAAGGAATGACGTTATTAAAAGGGGTTCCACTAGTATAATTTTAAACAAATACAAAAAAAAAAAAAATGAACAGCTTCAATTTTTTTTATTAAATTAAAAATTAATCACTTCCTATATTTTTTCTAACCCCGCAAAATGTAACAAAAACTTTTTTAATTTTTTTATTTATTTATTTTTTATTATATACGTATTTTTGTAAGGCCTAAGTTGAAGGATAACTATTAGATTATTTTATTCTAAAGAAAGAAAATGAACACTTACTCTTCCACTTACTAACAATTACCAATTTTAGAATTTTTAAGTAGATGGAAGAAAAATTATTGTAAGATTGTAAGCAGAATTCAGACGTAATATACAAAAAAATTTACCCATTTTATTAGCAGTGTATATACTTTTAGATGTGTGAAGTTTGTGTTTAGTAGTATTAAAAATCTCCTTTTTTTTTTTTTTTTTTTTAAAGAAATATATTTTGTTAAACTAAAAACACCACTTTTTAAATAAAGATATTAAAAATATATAAACTACGTAATTACATTTTTTGAAATTAAATATTTACAATAAATTCAAAGCCAAGTACTGGGAGGAATAGCGCATCCTTCTAGGTACGTAAATAACATCTTCATCCACAGGAACTTGTAAATACCAACTGTAGCAGAACACTTAGCCAACTTAAATATCACGTTCGTTAGGAAGGCTCTAAAAGCAGTCCCAGTTAATAGCAACTGATTGAACTATGAAATAGTTAAGGAAGATGTAAGGTACCGTCCATACGCTGCATTCAATTTGTCCGATGCCACTCTGGCAAATAAATTTAATAAATAGCTTGTTAGTCTTTACTAATTCTTAATATCTTGTATCTAGTTATTCCCCAAGCATTCTTGAGTTTAAAATTATTTAACCTGCACCGCGCATTAAACTACGTTATCTCATTTTATATAGCTTTGTTGTCATAGCTAATTTTAAATGTATTGCATATAGTTATTCCCCAATCATACTGGAATTTAAACTTATTTAACCTGCGCCGCGTATATAACCGCATTTAATCTCATTTAATCGCATTAACTTGTAATGTCCATTATGTTTTATCATGTCCGTCCCTTTTAGACTGAGAGGCAACTGCATTTTTTTGACCCCATCGAACATCATTCTGAATTTTTTATAGAAATTGGAGAAAAGTGAGTAGATTACGAATCCACTGGTCTGCCGTGGCAAAAATGGCCGAAAATAAATCAAAAATCGACTTTTAAAAAGTTGAACTAAATCCAATTGCCAAATGCGCCATAACTTGCCAAATAATGAGAATTTTTTTTTATTTGGCAACCCTCACTCTTTAATTTTCAATTAAGAAGGTTGAAGACGATTCGGATGTGTGGCCATGGCTTACTTGCATCTTTCAAAAATTAGCCAAATTGGCAATAATCATTAAGTCACTGATGACGTAACTGATGTCGCGGGTTTGGCTTACTTTTAAAAGATATAAGTTTTCCGAGCCAGAGATCAGAAATCGTTTGCGCTTTTTCTCATTGAAAATCGAAACGCAGAGGGTTGCCAGACAAAAAAGTTTGTTCTCTTTTTAGCAAGTTATGACATATTTGACAATCGGATTTTGGTTCAGCTCATTTCAAGTCGATTTTTGATCAGTTTCGGCCGTTTTTGCCACGGCAGACCAGTGGATTCGTAATCTACTCACTTTTCTCCGATTTCTATAAAAAATTCAGAATGATGTTCGATGGGATCCAAAAATTGCAGTCGACTCTCGGACTATTTTTATTATTTTTATTTTAACTGTTTACTGTGCCATTTAGATTTAAAAAAATTGAATGCTCGCACTTCGGACTCCATTTAGATAGGTGGGACAGTACCTTCGCGCTTACCTCGCCATAAACCCATTATTATAGCATAGCACTACATAGAATTTGCGTTCTTAACTTGAGTTCAATTCTGGAGGAAAGTGATAGTGGCATTTCTTCGTGATTAATTTCAATCTAGTATCCAAAACGTAGCGCCGAAGTAATTACCTATAGGGAACTAACATCGAATTCCAAACTTGCGCGGGTTGTTACTTTTACTTAGATAAGTCTACTATTCAACAAATAAATGGAAAGAAAATCTCATCTATTTCCCTGAATTGGGGGGAAGTTTTAAATGCTAATCCAAAAAATAAACTATCCCAACTCAGTCAAGTAAGTAGTTTATTATTTATTCCATTACTTTTACCCTGGGCCTTAAGCCCAAGGGTATTTTTTTCGTTTGGTCAAAAGTGTATTCCGTCCGCACTCTTCAAAAGTATGGCAAAAAAAAAAGGTTTCAATCCACATCAACCGCTGCTTTTCTTTGCAAAAGGTTCTCATCGCAATGCAGAGTAACTACATTTTAACACATTTGTACCATTTCATTGTAACTACATTTGTTACTACATTTTAAATTTGACGAAGTTACAAAAATTTATAAGCTTCTCATAACTCTCGTTATACTTTCTGAGAGTCCTACTTGATTTACATTGGATCAGAGGTCACATACACCTGAATAACTACATGGGAAAATGTCACTGTAAGACAAGGTCTACATGTGTCCTATGCATCCAGTCAGCATCACCAAAAGCATTGGTAATGTGATTGATCTCAAGATCTAGAACCTAATCACCATTCACAGGAAATATTCGACCTTTTATCTCCTCCAGTAGTTTTCAGCTAATCTTCTTGGGCTTGTATGTTGTCAGAGTCCGGAATTGAAGTGTTTTCATTAAGGAGGTCCGGGGTAAGGGGAAACGTTTTTTTGTGTTTTGTACTTACCCCGAAGGGGACAACGCACGTGACTCGGAGGTTAGATTAGAGCCACTTTAATCTGATGGTGGCAGGGGATCTCGAAGGGGGAGTGGTAGTAGCTATGAAACTGTATTAACTGTTGTTCTAAGAATATTACTTTGAAGATATTGACTTTTTATTTAGGTAGGATACGTATAAAAATAAAAAAGATAAAACATATCAACGTCCAAAAAGTAAAATATTATGAAATTTAAATTTACTTAAATAAGTATTGAATTTCAAAATTGGCCGTGAGATTATTGTGTTAATGTGCTTTATTCATGGAAAAGATATTTACATTTCGTTAAATAAAGTTGATTCGTTGCTTCAATGACAGTACATTATATGGATTCATTAAAAATAACTCCATTACAATGAAATTTCAATTCGTTATTGTGCCTCAGATAAAGTATCAATATACATATACAAGCAAGGGTCTAGTGGAATGTGAACACAATATACTGAATGATTTTCCACTAAAATTTTAAAAGGGGCTTACAATTCAATCACTTCCAGACAAAATTATCAATTGAATTTTTATATGCGTTGTTGGCGATCTTTAACTGATGCATTTTGCTGGTTTCTCTGTATGCATGGCATACTCTACTCATAAGTAAATTCCTACTTGTGAGACATAAATGTAGGGCTGTCACTAGAGGTCGGCGATATATCGATACGACGATATTTTTATCGATATTTTAAAAAAATATCAATAAAAGTCACCAATATATCGATATTTTTAAACATTTTTATTTTTTTGATGATCGTTTTGTAGTTCCATGTGTTTTTTCGATTTTATCAATGGTTATGTCTCAGTATCAATTTATTCTTTTTTGTATAATTATTTATATTTTCTCTCAATTCCTGGAAAATGTTTGGATTTTTATTTGTTTTGTCATCAGAAATTGGACCTTGATATCTATTTTCAAGTGAGCATTTCCTATAATTTTGATTTTTTTTTTTTTTTTTTCATTATTTCTCTTACTTGGGAGAAATAACTACTCTTTTGTATTTTTAAATCTTTTATATTATATTCACTTTTGTTTGTGTGTGGCGTTCAAATCTTCGGAGGGCTAATTAATGCAATGGCTGTTATCCAAATGAACAGAAACTTGGCAGATAGCATGTCGATAACGATGCAGTCTATCACGTTTTTGGGGCTGTCAACTAGGGTTGTAGTGCTAAAAACATTTTACCTTTTTGATCATGGCGGCATTATAGCTAAATCAAATAATAATTAAAAAAAAAAAAAAAATCAAAAATCATGTATCGATATATCGATATTTTATCGATATCTTTTCCTATGCAACGATATAGTATCGATATTTATTTTCATCGATATTTCCGACCACTAGCTGTCACTCCTTGAACCCCATCTTTCGGAAAGCATTCCCTTTGACTCCCAAACTGCATCCCGTGGTAAAGTTATTCTTCTAACCATTTTCGGTGCAGTAACCCCCCCCCCCAACCCTTTTGTTGCTCTTGCGCTGTTACTTGTCTAATGCAGACACTCATAAGTAAATATGTTATTTATACATTCTGCGAATCTCTTACGTCATCTTATGTTTGGAGTTACTTCCATAAGTTAACGGCTAACCAAACACAGCGTAAATGTTCTCAAGAGAGCATGCTAAAGAAGACTGCAATTAAAGACAAATCAAGTTGTCTAAAAAGTTTCACCCGGTGATCAAATCACAATTTGTTTATTTTCAAGAAAGGAAGAATCAATATGAATTCCACTTGTCCAAATGTTCTTGTTATTCTTTGACAAACTTATCAGGAATTCATT
Organism: Linyphia triangularis; assembly: GCA_963978545.1. Classification (NCBI taxonomy): domain Eukaryota; kingdom Metazoa; phylum Arthropoda; class Arachnida; order Araneae; family Linyphiidae; genus Linyphia; species Linyphia triangularis. Next base: position 39,213,812 of record OZ021730.1, read on the forward strand.
ATGGATTTGTTTTTCATACAATGCATAAGACTGCCAGCTTATTATTAATCATTGTCTCCTACCAGTCAGTAATTGGTGGAAATTAAGTGATAATTGCTGTTCATATAAAATGTGTTTGGCAAAAATCCACTGTAAATGATTAATTAATGCAAAAAGCCCAACAAGTATGTTTTAGCCCGGGAGCAGAATTTTTTAGAAAATATTTGAAGCACTCTTAAAATTTTATTGTTCGATATCAACTAAACAACAAATAAAATATATGGGTGACGAGTATTGGTAATGAGCCTGACATGTCCAGAAAACCGGATCAAGAGAAACGCAAGTCAGTCAAATATTTAAATACTAGCCAATCTATAAAAAAGCAGTAGTTTTTACTATTGCGTCAGTTATAAGCTTTGGAATTACGTAAATTCATGGCGAATTAGCTTTCTGTCGTCTAATTTTTGACTTGGAGATAAAGTCGATTTTCGACATTCAACTTACAGTTTGTTTTTTCAGGAAATGAATAGTTTAAAACATTGCATTGTGATTTGCATTGAAATCCTTTCAAACAGGATTGAAGTTCAGTTTGTTGTTTGGTAGATACCTAATTACTAGAGAACGAAATTTAAAAGTAGTTTAAATGTGTTCTCTAAAATCAACATGTGGTCCTCGGAATTTATTTCTCGGGAAAAAGACCTATCAGTTTTAAGTTCCCACAATATGCATAGTGTGCTATTTTATCGGGTCTCATTGATACTTCACGGCTCAGCATCTTTTAGTGCTGCACATTATTTTTATGGGAATTCAGTTGATAGTATGTCAAAAAACTTATTTTTCAGATTTATATATATTTTTTCATTAATATTCTTTTTTATCATTATTGAAATTTGACATCCTCCCCATTTAGTTTTTGTTTACTAATTATTTTATTTAAAAACAAAGACGTTCTTTAATTCCACTTCATACAATTTCTACTATATTTTATACAATTTCTTTTTTAATGTCTTCTATTTTTCACACAATTAGCCTTATTTCGGTCATGGGTGCTAAATACTGCAAGTTATTTAGAGAGGGTAAAAAAGTTACTCGTAAAACGTTGCAAATGCAATTTATCTGAAGAATAGGACACAGTTTTTAAAAAAAGTAGTGCTTACTATTTTTAATGGGATTTTATAAAAACCAAATTTTTTTAAAAGAAAAGTTTATACATAAATTTTAATGTTACTTCCTTCATGACACTTTTTTCTTAATAGTTTCAAAATTACTGAGTTCAGTGAACATCATAAAATAAATCCTTTTCTTAGTATAGAACGATTTTGTAATTTTTTTCTACCAAATTTGTTTGAAACTTTTAATTAAACCTTATTGTAAAAAAAAGATTTGCCTAAATATGAAATAATCCATCAAATTTAAAACTAACTTTAGATCTAAAAATATTCCTGTTAGTATCCTTTTATTCCATGAGATAGCTCTTTAAAATGGTGCCAGTAAAAAGTTTTTTTAATTCAATTTTTATTCCGTTTTTGGATATATTAGTGATAGCTGTGCATTCATATGCATAATTAACATTAAATTTTAAATTCTACAACTTCAAAAATAAATTACCAATGAAATTTACATTATTCTTCAATGATTCCTCACCTTCTTTGTAGCAATTTGTGCAATTCACATTGATGCTTTATCTCTAATACCAAAAGAAGTAAACCCTATAAGCACATGTTTGAATCACTCAGATTTATGAGTACATGTATACTTTATTTAAAATATTCAAGTAAACTCTATTATTGGAAACTTTCCGTAATAGGTAAAAGCCACAGTAAATCATATCATGTGTTGCGGATATCGGGCCGTACGTTGCTGTCAACTAGAAAAGAATTATAAGCTATCCAACAGTGACTTTAAATGACAATACTAAACTCATTCTAAAAAACTAAAAATGTGAGCATGAATGTTCATCTTGTGCATTTTAATAATTTCTTTGAAATTTTAGAACTCTCATAATTTGGCTAAAACATGGCTCCAGATGAAGGGAGGAAAAATTCAAAAACAATTTCTGGTTAGGATTTTTCTGCAAGGGTTTTCTGTGTCTTCCTTGAAAAGTCGTCTAGGTTTGGTGTTGGGAAACATTTTTAAAGTTTCAAGGGAGAAAATCTGCCTTTTGGTAAGTTTTTAAATACGTCATTTTCAATGCTTTCCAACAGACTACTTTCACTCCTGGTAAGCTCTCTCTTCTGCTTGTCCACTCACAGACCACTCCTTATAAGTCAAAACATCAGCACTTCTACTACTGCGTGTTCTGATTATTTGCATTCATCATAACACAACTGAAAGAACAATATAGGAGTGACTTGCAGCGCTAACTGTTGGCATCTTTTTGAACTAAAACCAGGAACTCTGAGTAAACAATGTTATGCCTTGTTGCATGAATTCGCTACAAGAATTGTTTTCTTAACCTTAACCGTTTTCCTGTAATCAATTTTTGAAAACAGCCAGTCTATTTCAGGATACCCTGTATTTTGACCTAACAATTCAGTTTTAGATTATTTTTCTATGAAAATAATTTTCAGAAAATTCCTTTTCTCCAAAATTCGTGGATTTTTTTGTGTTGGTGCAGGGTACAAACAAGAGTGTTTAAGCTCACAATTAGTTTCACGGGAAACTAACTGACCATAACGCCTTTGAGTTTGCAAATTGGAATTTACTTTTTAAGAAGTTTAATAGAGTTAGATATTGCATTCTATTGTTGAGAGATGCAAGATTAGTTTCCTTTTTGTAGCACTGCCATCTATTGTAGGCTATCACAACTTCTCTTGATATATTTCTAATTTTTTTTTTTAAGTTCGATTTTCTAACAAACGGCACTGTGTACAATTACAAACAAAATATTCATGAGAAGATTTTAAATTGATATATCATATAAACATTTTCGTTCTGTACAAAGTTTGAAAAGAGAGCGTCAAAAAAAAAAAAATTCTTGATATAATAGGTAAGATTTTTCCGTTTCTAACCCTAATTTAACTATTGTGTTTAGTTTAAGACTAGAAAACAAAACATTAATCTCACAAACTAACAGCTTTGCGAATACGAGATTTTCCCTTTGCACTTCTAACATCAGCCAAGAATGCACCGGTAATTTTTACCTTAATCTCTCTTAAATTGAAATACTAAAAAAAAAAAAAATTTAACGATACACTAATATTAATGAAATAAATAAAGAAATGATAAAAAGGTATTTGTTTCATTTCATAATCTTTGAGTAGACAGACTAACAGTGATTTGTGTGTAATTATGTATGGTTAAGAAAGCATATTCTTTACAATGCAAGAATTTATGGAAATTTGACAATATTCAAATCGTAGATAGTGAATAACAAAGAGCGCTTTATAATCCTAAAACTTCAACGCCAAAATATGACTTAGGCCGAGATGGCGTGATTACATAAAAGCTTTTAAAACCCAGATGGCGCTTCCGTTTGGGCAAATGTGAAAATGTGATGGGACTTCAATGAAGCTAAGTCTAAACTCATGTGATTTGAATTTGCCATATGTAATGAAGGGGATTGTAATATAAGCGGACGCATTACACATACCATTGACAAAACAATGATTTTTGCAATAAATAGAGAACAAAATACAGCCATGTGATGAAGTTCATAATTAAATTCAAAACCTGTTCGTTTATATAGATTTATATTTTGAATGAATTTTACCGACTAAATGTTTATAAACAATAAAGCTTCCTACTTCCGTGTGTAGCATTGTAGTTCCGAAAAATCTGATTTCCTTTTTATTATTTTATAAACTATTGACAGACTAGACTTTCAAGTTGAAAAGCGATGAAAGGAAAATTTGATTTACCTAATATTTTGAGTTTTTTTTTATTTTTTATTATCTTTATTTTTTATTTTTTTATTTTCAAAGTTTAAAAATTAGAAATAGAAACAGAGACAAAGTCAATTATCTTAAATACATTTTAGTTTCCAAACACTACAAAACTGTATGCTTCACAAGTTTCTAGCAAAAATAATAATACATTTTCTTAAACTAATTTGCTTGAATAACATCAAAGAAAAATGTTGAATAATGTTAGGCAATAGGCATACAATTTGGGAGTGATACGGTAACCTTAAGTTTGCATAAAACATAAGCTTTGGAAAAAACTATGTTTAACAAACACTTCTAAAAGAAATAATTCCCAAAAATGTTTACCAAAAATAAATTTCGAAAGACATTCTAACTATCATATTGCCATTCCATAGATGAGCATTTTAATGTTGTTGAAATAATATTGTTTTTGTTTAAAACTCATGTAAATGTTTAATTTCAAGTTAACTTTCAAATTGAAGTGGGTGGATAAAGTTATATTTCCGGGTTCCTGTTGAAAATAATAAAGGGATCAACGCATTTACGCTATAAATAATACTTAAAGACATGGAAAAGTGAATATTCTGTGGGAAAAAATTATGGTAAAAATTTGATGGTAGGAAAATTTTTGGACTCCTTATACTTGAAAACCGTTAAATGTTGGTATTAAACGCAAATATTATTTATTATATTTTTAGTGTGTGTATCCTTCTAAACTTTCTAGCAATCCCTATGGTGCAACTACAAGGTCCGGCTATTAATTTCCAGGACTGACTTAACTGTAGGAGAAAGAAAAGTCGGAAGATGTCGTTAATGATTACATATTGAAGAGCGTTTTCTTGCGCATGTGCAGTGTAATCGGCGCCATTCTGAAGTAAGTGGTTCTCGTGGAAAGGCGCATTAAAACTTAGCTCTTAAATTCCTGTTGTAGAAGTGAAAATGGAGCAAAAAATAAACATTAAATGTTGCTTCAAATTGGGTATCCTATCCAGGTACGAAAGGTCAGTATCAGCGTTGTCGATAAGTTCGCCACATGCGTACAGTCTCAATTGCTTTTGTTCGTCCCTTAAATGGTGAGGAACGAATCTGGAACAAATCTAGCATTTTCCTAGGTCTTGCGTCAAAATTCGCCTAACCGTCTCTTTGTCCATATTCAATTCATTGGCGAGTACTCGAATAGTCAATCGACAATCACATTTCACCATATCGCGAACTTTTTCAATTGCTTCCAGCGTGCGTACGGACTGCGGCCGACTTGTGTGTAGATCATCTTCGACGCTTTCGCCCCCGTTCTAAAAGCGTTTAAACCATTCAAAAGTTCTTGAGCGGGATAATGCTTCCTCGCCGTAAACTTGTTTTAACATTTCGTAGGTTTCCGCAGCTGTCTTGCCCAATTTGAAGCAAAATTTAATGTTAATTCTTTGCTCCATTTTCACTACGACAACATGAATTTAAGAGCTACGTTTTAATGCGCCTTTCCACGAGAACCACTTACTTTAGAATGGCACCGATTGCACTGTACATGAGCAAGAAAACGCTCTTCAATATGCAATCATTAGCGCCATCTTCCGGCTTTTCGTTCTCCTACAGTTACGTCAGTCCTGGAAATTAATAGCCGGACCTTGTATTTAATAAGCAAGTAATGCTGAGGTGAAGCATGATACATTTTGCGTACAATTAGATAGCAGATCGAATTACGGAAAATTCTCAACTCTTTTTTGCGTTGGGGGTAGCTGTTCCGTATTATTGTAAAAAATTGTATTTACATTTATAATTTCTTTAAATGCATACAATTCACTGATCTCTACTAAGGAAAATGACAAAATTCTCTCTAGTATAATAGTTTTCGCATAATACGTCTCCTCATAAATTCAAAAGTCTCTTTATAGAAATTAATACCATTCCACTTATTCTTTCGCGAATCTTCTGAATCTTTCACTTACTGGGAAAAATATTTTATGGCCATACATTATTATGAAAAATCATTCTTTTATAGGAGATGGAATTTTTAAAAACAAACTTTTATAGTATGATGCATACAAAAATCACGGCGAAATATTAATGAATAAACGATAATCTATTATTTAGAATAAATTTCAACTTCAGTGACACCAATCAGAACACAAGCCTGCACCCTGGCGTATGCTACTGAAGAACTGGAAGGTAGCAAATTTTGACTCAGCTTTCCCGCCAGGTACGTCTATCATCTTATCATCTAATAGTCAACCTTATGACTTTGACATTCATCTTCCATCCACATCTTATGCCAGCTTGGATTCTGTCCCAAACCACAAATTGACACATGATTTAGAAAACCCAGTAATCCATCACACCTGCACCTATTATTATTGACGACAGAATACGGTTGTGTAAATGAATTGATGAACTTCTCAAAAGACAATGGTTTCAGTGGCTAATCTGTAAATACTGCTGGCACCTTATATCCTTCAACGATCTACAGTACAGTAAGACTCTAAAATAATCCATATATGTTTCACTGCACAAAAACTCAAACTATAAATAAAAACGTCACCATTTGGCCATTTTTAGGTTTAGTTGAAGACAAAACGAGATAGGAAGGCAGGAAATTAATTAATATTTTGATTAAAATGGATCTATGCTGACCCTCTAAACAGATCAGGGTCGCATCCTGATCCAATCTACTATCTATCTGAAGATTTCGGCAGCAGACGCTCCTGCAACATACTAAGAGAGCGCCATCTACAATTTAAAGTTACAACAGACTCTACTTGCTTGATGAAGCGGAGATTTTGTTGTCGTTCATAAGCACTACCTTCAGAGAAAAATTGAAGGTGGTAATCAGATACAACCCAATCGATACCGACATCAAAGTCATTAGCAGTAGACCGGACCTTTTTTTATATTTGACGATTCAAATATATAGATTTGTTACAAGACTAGAATATTTATATTTATAAAAAGAAAAAAGGTTTTTGGTAACTTTTTAAAGATTTTTTTTACTGTAAATAATGGAATCCATCTTTAAAGCTATTTTGGCTGAATTAGTACATTTTCCCACATTTCCTAAATTTTCAATGATATCAGATGAAGTATCCATAAGTAATAAAAATTTAATCTGGATGGGACTAGAAATGATTAAGATTTTATATTTCAGCATTTCTAATAATAAGATACGCATTTCAAAGAACCGTAAAAGACCATTTAATTTTTCTCATTTTTTTGGGCAGGAAAGCCAAATTTCTTGAATATATATTTAAGATTTTTTTTTTAACAAAACCGTTAGTATATTCCTGATTTAATATAAAAAGTAAAAATTTCTTTATAAATCCAGTAAGCGTTAATTGGAGTGATTCTTTTTATTTTATTTTTGAAACCTTCCCTCAATACTTAGGTTTAATCAATTTCTTAAACATGTCCATAAAATTGTAATATTAAGCAAACACACAGCTTTTGATTTAGATAAAGAAACGTGTTTTCATGTGTAACCAATCCACGTAGCTTATTCAAGTACGTATTTAAACATACCTTTTCTTAAACGAAGTTACTTTCAGAAAGAGTAGACAGATTGTCAGAAAGACTAAACATTTGCGGCTTCACAGAACTCACCTGTAAAGAGAAAAATACAATTTATAAAATATTTTCTGATAAAAACAATATACTAAATTTACAATATATTCTGTTGGCGTTCGTCTTCTAATGCACACTCAAGTTTCCTAATGTTCACAAAATCTCGTTGATCGTGAAGTTCTCTGTACGATAAAGCTTACACTGAACGTTATTTACTCGTTTAACACGAAATCTCGCCAAAGGAAATCCCGCTTAAGACAAAAGAATATTAACAACACTTTATTTTTAGATGAAACCTTGTTATGTTTCCTAATGCAGCAAAACAGAACTTCATGTGCTTTAAATAATTTTGAAGATGTAGACACATATTTAAAAAAATGTTTTATTAAAAACTCAAAGTAAAAATCCATAGCAATCTTCTTAATAAGTCAAAAATATAATAAGTTACTGCTAAATACATTTACTCTTTTTTTTCTTTTGTTCCCAATGACTATCTGCCAACCAAACGGTACAGTGGTTAGCGTGCTAGCTTCTAGACCGCGAGGTTGCGGGCTCGAGTCCCGTGTTAGGCATGGGTGTTTGTAAATGAATGTTGGCTTGTCAAATGACGAATGTTTCGGTGCATTATAGCCCTCGTGTTGCTGACGGAGCCAGATAATCTTAAAACAACCAACTCAATGACTATCTTGTTAAACTATTTTTCTAATACAAGCCTTGCAATGTAAATATTCTAAAAACAACATTAGTCATAGATATACATATAGGTAATAGTTTTAAATCTGCATTATTTAAATGATAAAGTTTTTAACGGTTAACTCGAAATTTGGTTAACAGCAAAAATTTCGGCTACATTGACCTCGCGTTCACAGGGTTCGACTGTAACATTATAGCTTTGCCAACATATGATGTTTTACAGCAAATTTTACTGATTAGAAGTAATAGTACTATACTATACTAAAAACTTGAACAGTTTGGGGTAGAAAAATTTAAGGCTACAATTTCACTAAAATAAAAATTGAAAATCGAAACAACACGGGGACGAGCATGGATTACGTCACACGCAGAGAAGAAAGGGAATTCGTGCAACGTGATGGTCTGTGACAGAAGAGAGTACTACTTGTTTTCAAAACGTGACGATTTCACTTTCGTGGGAAAAAGTTAAATAAGATGTTTTCTTAATTTAAATTTTAAAAAGTATGGTTTCAATCATTTGAATAAATCATTTGACCACGAATCGCGTTACTCTGCAATTTGGACTTTATTTTATCTCATTAAAAACTTTAATTTTTTTTTTTAATTTTTTTATTTATAAACAGAGATGTAATGTGAAATTAATATTTAGGAGATATGGTTAAGGTCAACGTAACGTAATTTTAGAGTAGGGGAGGATGATGTAACTGAACGTGACCTGAGGAACGATAAAGGGAGTTTGTGTGATGTAATTTATGTACATATAAGCAAATTTATAAAAGTAGAAATAAGTGTCAACTATTAAAAACATCAAAAAAGGTAGGATAAAACAGTACAAGTCCACATTGGCTCAAAAGCAGCATAATTGTAGAACTTATAACCAGTACAAACATAAATTAGAACTAGATATTGAGCTGGAGGCCCCGACTGGTCTCTCATCAGAGGGTTCGACCAGCCGAAAACCTCCAGGAGGCGTTTCTGAAAGAGTACGGCCCAAAAGGGCACAAAATTTCACTCTTGAACCCCGACGCCTCCAACCAAAACAATAAGAAATTACATTACAAAATGTATACAATGCATTGAAATATAAAAATGCTCTGGATTATTTTATATTTCAATGCATTGTATATTTTTTGTAATGTAATTTCTATTTTCTCATTGTTTTGGTTTGAAGCGTTGGGGTTCAAGAGTGACATTTTGTGCCTTTTTGGACCGTACTCTTTCCGAAACGCCTCCTGGAGGTTTTCGGCTGGTTGAACCCCCTGATGAGAGATCAGTCGTAACCTCCAGCTCAATATCTAATTCTGATTTATGTTTGTAATTTATGTACATCCCTTATGGATATCTCAACAATCTTGAAATCTATAAGGTGTATACATTTATATGAACGATTTTTGTTTCACTAATGTAAACATTTTTATATATATATATATATATATATATATATATATATATATATATATATATATATATATATATATATATATATATATATATATATATATATATATATATATATATATTAAGACGTATGTCCTTTTCTATTATTATTTATAAAAGGTTCTATGTTTGCGGTTGCAGATGAATAAGAGTTTATTTAAAAAGATAAATATAGGTCACCTGAAGACAATATTAACAACTTTCTATACAGTGCTTCTTCTACAACCTTCGAGAAATTTTTATCGTTTCCTAAAACTTTACCTATGCTATGTATGAAATTCGAGGGAAGAATATTTAAGAAATTGGCAACTCTGGAAATTAAAATACATGGAGGAAAAAAACAAAAACATTGTCGTAGGAGCCAAATCAGACTCGAGTGTTTATTCAACAGTAAACACCAACTTGAACACACATGAGGATTGTATAGGTATGCCTCTTAAGTTACTATAAGCACCTCCACCTCTAAAAAGTGATAATGGTGTGAAAAGTTGGAAAACGAATGCCTTCCCTTGGGAATCGCCCATCAATGACCAACGACTGCTTCTCTTCTGTTTCCCTTACAAGAAAGAATAATGTCAGAAATATCAAAAAACTATATCGCTAAATTCATTTTGGAGTTGTTGTATTTTTTATATCTTTTATCCCATGTAAAAATTATCGTCAAACTGACCTAATTATTTAAATGAATGAAAATTTTAAAACTGTAAATAACACCATTCCACGTCAAAATGATTTTACTTATTATTTTTATTGGCATTATACTGTACCATTTGGGTTTGTGCACCCACACCCTTAACCAATGAATGCGTAAAGTAACCCAAGACGGACAACCAAACAAATGACTCCTAAACAAGTTTAAATTAAATTCGCTTTGGTGCCACGTTTCAGAATCTGAGAAACGCAAGGATTATTTTTAAGCACATTTTGCACTCGTAATCAGACTAGAAGTGTAAATATGTCATAAATCTCAAACATATTTCAGTATTTCATATTTATGACATTAAAAAAAAAGTATTTTTATGAATTTAAATTCACATTCTCAATATAACTATCTCCTCAAAGTTTATCGATCTGGAAAGTTCTCTAAATGTCTATCTCTGGAAGATTCACGAAAGTTCGCCTCCCCTATATAAGACCGAGAGAGAGAGTGTGATCGAGTTAGTTGAGTCAATGAGTTAGTTGAGTCAATGAGTTAGTTGAGTCAATGAGTTAGTTGAGCCAGTTAGTTGACTGGAATTACTGAGTTAGTTGAGATACTGACTGAGTGGAGTTACTGACTTGGTTGTCTGTCAGCGAGCATTCAGAGAGTTCCGAAAGCGAACTGTATTGCATTGTCTTTTGCGGCGATTTAGCAGTTGTGTGTCAAGTTTAACTGCTGTTTTGTGCTCTATTGTTGTGTATAGATCTGTATTGAGTCTACTAGAACGAGAAGTTCTGGAGTTGTAAAGGAATCTGTGAAGTTATATTTTAATAAATTTCTGCAAGTTTTGATCTGGTTTGGCTTCAAAATTGGTAACATCAACAAAACTACGATTAATATATTTCCTTACCCTCCCTCCGTCCAAATCACACACACACACACACACACACACACACACACACACACACACACACACACACACACACACACACACACACACACACACACACACACACACACACAACCATTAATAAGTTAGTGACGAACCTGGACCACCGCACTAACCTATGCAGTAAATTTGAATACTTCAAAGGAGATAGCCAGTGGCAGATAGTAGAAATGGTTATTCCTCCATTACAGCATTTTCCGATTCTCTGCATCTATCTGGAGGTGGTAAACGTGCAGAGGCAGCATATTCGAAGCTCTACGAACAGGAATGCTATCAAATATAATCCTGCGATAGTTAGAAACAGGTCGTATCAGAATTCACATGTACACTTCCTCCAACCCTTCAGCGACTGCCTAATTAGCATATTTCCGAATAGTCAATTGTGATTAGCTGCAACTTCTGTTATTTTCACATCGCCATACATCTACAGGGATTTACAGTCACTCAAATTCAAATACACTTTCGCAAATTGAAAATTTGTATTGCATGCTAAACTTTTGGAAGACAGCATATAGCGACGAAAAGTATTCGGAAAAGCTGGTAAGTCATTCGCCATAGTATTAAAAAATCTTGTAAGGAAAGAAATTTTTTGTATTTGGATAACTATTAAGAAATATGCATGATGAAAATATTTTAGTCTGTATAAAATATTTTATATATACGAAATAACTAAACAGTTTTTAGTAGCAACATTGTTCTTTTCTCATTTTTGTTTATGCTTAAATTTTCTCTTTTTTTCATGTAAATGAAAAATAAATATTTCATGCAAGAATGTTCATTTTTATAAGTAAACTAGTTTTTGAAGTTCTTTGAAAACTTAAAGAATTCTAAATCAATATCTAAATTCGCCCTCATTCTCTAATAAAATGTGTGGAGAAAGGTTCTAATACAACTAGTATGTGAAAGGATGATATATCTGTATCTCTTTCTTTAGAAATACGTGACCTCTTTTACAAAAGAAAAAAAAAAAAAAGAAGAAAAAAAAAAAAAAAAAAAAAAACACATTTAAACATTTAATGTTCTCAAGAAATAGTTTGAGCTATGGAAGACTCAATCTCGATTGCGAATTTTTTTTTCTATCTCTTAGTATTAGCAATTTTCTCGATACAATCACTGATAGAATCCCAATAGATGTTGCATGTGACAACTTCTTTTTCGAAGACAGAAATAGTCATTGAAGAGCTTTTCTTGAAATAGAGCTCTCTTTTTGATGACCCTTGATGAGTTCGAGTCACGACATTTTTTGAAGTGAAACACACAATTCTACGGTAATCTTATAGACTAAATTGTTATCGCTTTTTTTAATTTCTGTACCTACATAAATAATTGTTTTCTTCAAAGTCGATAAAGAATATATTATTTGTTTTAAACTGAGAACATATATTTTATCTTCGTAAAATTTAATAGTCTGAAATTGATTGCTATTGCTTTAAATAAATTACTGTATTTCAAATACGTTATGGAATTTAAAAAATATTCGGCTTACAAATTTTTAGATAACCTTGCATAGATGCATCATGATGTACGATGTGTTAATAACATAGTAAACTTTTTCAATTTCGAAGGTTCTTTAATAAAGTTCAACGTTAGTGTCTTATTTTTCATGGGAATGTGATATGAAAAGTAAAATATTGTGCTCTATTTGCCTATAAAGATGTTTATATAGGTTATTCGAAAGTAAGAGACCTTTTAAAAATTGGGTATTCAGAACTTAAAGAGTGTCGATAAAGAGTGTACATTAAAATCTATATACCCTCACCTTCTCTCTCTCTTTCTCTCAATCCCACCACACAAACAGAAAGTAAAAGTCAAGTTAGTTTGCCTTATCAGCTCAATAGGTAGCAATTGAATTACGTAATTGAAGAGTATATAGCAGTTTCAAAGTAAGATTTTATTTGTAAGATTGATATTTTCATCAACACAATTCGTTTAGCGTGAGATGTTCTCAGGACACGATCCCATTTGTGTTCAAATCTTTCAAGCTCTACTTTCAAAAATGATTTATTTCGGCGGAGAGCGTGACAAGTAGTCCCAAGTCGTTTGTCAGGCTGTCTATTGGAGCTTTACAAGTGTCCACCTATACGAGACGCAAATGCAAGCGATCTTCAATTGTCTAGTCCACATACCATAAAAATATTACTACTAACAATAGAAAACGAAAAGAATTATTACAGCAGTAAAAATATTGATTATAATAAAGTAAATAATAAATTTAAACAGTAATAATAATAATAATAATAATAATAATAATAATAATAATAATAATAATAATAATAATAATAATAATAATAATAATAATAATAATAATAATAATAATAATAATAATAATAATAAGAACAGCAATAATAATATTAATAATAATAATTGTTATTTTTATTAATATGTTTATTATTATTAATATGTTTATTATTATTAATGTGATTATTATTATTATCAATATGATTATTATTATTAGTAGTAGTAGTATTAGTATAATGACAAGATGAAGTCTGGCACAGAAATATTACTCAAGTGTATATCTTGCGAAAAGCAATCTCCAATCCAACTAATTAATCCCATTCAACTTTAATTTCCTTCTGTAGTTGATGTGAGTATTTACGCATCGCGTTTTGAATAATCTCCTCCTTTTACCAAGCTACGCAATTATTATTAAAACATCATTTGTTGCAGAATAATCTTTAAAGAGCGCAACCTGCATTTTCTTAGAAAACTAAAATGGTATTAAAGCTTAGAATTGAAAAGTTTCATACACATCAAAACCGCCTTGTACAAAATAACTCGGTTCATATCGGTTTGATACCGAGTCATATAATTCAAATATATGCTCATCTGATTCCTTGGCAATCCCTGAAGAGCCCTGAAATGGTACTCATGCCATAGTTTGCAAGCTCATTACTGATCGAGGAACCCTGTTATGCTCGTCAGCATACATAATCAGCTTCCAATCAAAGATGCTTCATTGTAACGTCTGTCACTCCGTAGGTCTCTGAGGAGGCGGTAGTTTTCTGTGTTACTTTGAAGTATCGTACGAAATGAAAAGAGAGGAGAATTTTAATTTAATTTATTTGATTTCCAAAAAGATTGTAATGCTTTAACATTTACCCAAATATAGTTGGATATCAAATTATTTCGGATCGAGTAATAAAAATTCAATAAAAAATATTTTGAAAATAGTGGTGGTAATTATCGTAACAAATTTCTGTGCCAAGTAAGTTGGGATGGCGTTCTTGCAGACTATTGGAATACAATAGTCATGTGAACAAAGCAAAATAATTTTGCTGATAGCACTCATAGTTTCAAAAACAAATTACACAAAAACTATTGTTGCGTGGACGGGTTCGAAAGATTTGAAGCCAAAGCCGATAAAAACTTGCAGAAATTTATTCCAAAATAACTAACTCTTCACAGTTCTCTTACAGCTCCAGAACTTCTCGTTCTAGTAGACACAATACAGCTCTTTTCACCTCAATAGAGCACAAAACAGCAGTTAAAAACTTAACAACAACTGCTAAATCGCCGCAAAAGACAATGCAATACAGTTCGCTCAGTATCTCCAGTCAACTAACGGACTTAGCTAACAACTAACTCAGTGCCTCAAAATCAGTCAACTACTAACTAACCCCACTCACGGCCGGACTTATATAGGAGAGGCTGCAAACCTTCTTGGAACTTCTAGAGGTCGATATTTGGAGAACTTTCCAGATCGTAGTCGAAAAGTCGTATACATTTACATAGGGATACTTGTACCTATATATGTACCGAAATTGTCGCCAAATGGTCGCCAAATTTGGCGACAAAAATTAGTCGCCAACTTGGCTCTATCTCGCCAATTTGGCGAGATTCCCATTACCATAATGTTAAATGCCCTGCTCCTTAAAACTCGCTTCCCAGAGTTACCTCTGTAAAACTCGTTATCAAGCATCAAGAGATTCATTGCAGAGAAACAAACTAAAGGAGAACTATTGCACTGCCTTATGCAAAATGTACATAAATTTTCCTATTTGCAAAATTAACACTACGAAATATTTACAAATATACAAAAATTCGTATCACTATTTACTGCTTAACAAAGAGTATAAATTAATATTGGAATATTACTATGCTATTGAAACGGCTTCTAAAATTCTTCAGATTTTTTTTTAACTGCATCAGTATATTTTAAGTATGCATTTAATTTCTTTTTTATAAATTAACATTTACATTTAAATTCCTTTTATTTCATTCTAGAAATCTGTCTTATAATTACGTACTAATTACAATACTGCTAAAAATGTTTTGTTTGGTTGACTTTTATTTACATTCATGCATTTTAGTTATTCAATAAAAACTTGTTTAAATGTACTTATTTTGTAGTTTATTATCAAATAATAGACATTCCTGAATACATTACGCATATTCTCGACAATATATTGCAAACCATATAACCTACAATTCATATCTTATGAAGCCTCAAATGAGAATGACTTATTTCAAATAAAATATTGATTACGTGAGAAGCCCCGGTTATATTCTTCGTTTCAAAAAGAATGTAATTGCCCCAAAGAAAATTCAGAAAATGAAGTTCCTTTTAAGCGATTTTCTGTTCAAACTCAACTTTCCATCTAATTTTAGAAATGAAATTTGGACATTATCATAAAAGTAAACTTCTGTTTCTATAGTTTAAATTTGAAATTGTTTTACTCCTTTACCAAATAAACTGTGTAATGAAGAAATCATAGAAAACAAACTTGAATCAAAATATTAGAAAAACGTTCCAATAGAAAGCTATATCAAAAGCAAAAGATCATAACTATATATTTACAGAAATATCTTTTAATGCAAATTTTAATTTTACAGTTAGTACCTTATTTCATATTGTTGCTTGGATGGGTTCGAAAGATTTGAAGCCAAAGCAGATCGAAACTTGCAGAAATTTATTCCAATATAACTCTTCACAGATTCCTTTACAACTCCAGAACTTCTCGTTCTAGTAGACATAATACAGCTCTCTTCACAACAATAGAGCACAAAACAGCGGTTAAAAATTTGACAACACAACTGCTCAAATCGCTGCAAAAGACAATGCAATACAGTTCGCTTTCGGAACGCTCACTGAGACTCAGTAATTCCAGTTAACTAATGAACTCAGCTAACAACTAACTCCGTCACCCGCTCTCCTGAGCTTTTATAGGGGAGGCGAACATACGTGAAATTTCTAGAGGTAGATGTTTGAAGAACTTTCCTATACATGTGCATTTCTATACATGTACATGGGGACCGAAAATGTCGCCAAATGGTCGCCAAGTTTGGCACCATTTGGGGATTTCTCGCCAAATTTGCCGACAAAAATTAGTCGCCAACTTGGTTCTATCTCGCCAATTTCGGCGAGATTGCCATTACCATAATGTTAAATGCACTGCTTCTTGTAAAACTCGCTTCCCAGCGTTACCTCTGTAAAACTCGTTATCAAGGATTGAGACCCATACTGCCTGGAAGCCAACTTAAAGACGAACTATTGCACTGCCTTATGCGAAATGTACATAAATTTTCCTATTTACAAAATTAACACTACGAAATATTTACAAATATACAAAAATTCGTAACAATATGTATGAATACAAGGATTTTTTAAAGTTATAAAAATGCAATGTTTGAATGCACAAGAACAATTTAATTTATTCATATTTCTCAGCAAAACCGTTTTCGTTATTAAGAAACTATGATTTAACTCTCATTAAGTATTTAAGAAAATTACATATGTTTTACTATAACTTAACTTTCATGAAATATTTTAGAAAATTAAACACAATTTTTTTTCGTTTACTTGTAAAACAATTATAAAGGTAATATTGCCAGAGCGCATATTTAACATTTTATAATGGATATTGTAAATTAAATTTTAGTTAAATTTAAAATCTCTGGGGACAATTTCTTTCAATAATAACATATATATATATATTTTTTTTTTTTAAATTTGTTCCAGGGAAAATTAGTAAACTTAGGGGAGAGAAATCAGGTTGGTTGGTTGTATTCAGATTATCTGGCACCGTCAGCAACACAAGGGCTATAATGCGCCGAAACATTCGTCATTAGACAAGCCAACATACATTTACAAACACCCATGCCAACACGGGACTCGAACCCGCAACCTAGCGGTCTAGAAGCTAGCACGCTAACCACTATACCGTTTGGTCGGCGGAGAGAAATCAGGAAGTTTGGTGTTTGGAAGTATATTCATATCATGAGCTTAACATGACCAAATTTTAGCTGGTTGATTCCTTTTGATATCTTTATCAATCGATGTTAACAGGAACACTCTTTCAAAGTTTTGCTGTTAAAGGTGAATTAAATAAAGGAAGTTAAAGGAAATCTAACTAAGATCTACTGAACCAAGCAACTGATTTCTTTTATAGAGATATCTTGACTAATCCAGATTATCGGAGACATAATTTAACAGTTTAATAAGTGTGTTTATGTATGGGTGCTTATAATCAAGTAAGGTTAATTTAGGCAAAAAGTTTTGAATACATTTTAATGCTAATTAAATGTCCCTTTCAGAAATATATAATTATTTATTCTAGATTGAAATATAATCTCAACTATACTTCACTTAACTTCAATTAAACGTCACCATTAAACAGTATCCTAAAACGGAAATCCGGTTGCAAAAAAAAAAAAAAAATTATATGAGCAAACTATACACGAGATGTGCTCAAGAAATTTCACACACAAAAAATAGTTTATAAAATATTCACATATCCTCATGGAAAAACGACAAATTTTACAAGAAAATGCTCGAAACATGAAACATAAAGAACAATTATTTGTTTTGCAACTGCAGCAAAGGCAGTGTCTTATATCAAGCATTTTCATACCTCAAGATGGTACGAACCACTGATCTAAGACTACAACTTCTGGATAGCTTATAAGCGATTTCTGCTCTGCAAGCGGATGAACTTTCCCCTATCTATGCTACGTAATAAGTTGCCCTTGGTTACAGACACTTTCTAACTATACATTGAGACGAACTTACTCAAGGTCATTGAATACGCAACAACGATGAGTGAATCAGTTTTACTACGAACTGATTGGCTGAATGGAACAATGTGGACTAGAGGTCGGAAATATCGATCAAAATAAATATCGATACTATATCGTTGCATAGAAGAAAAAAAATTTATTTGATTTGGCAATTTTGCCCAAAACAAAGTTTTTCTGGGCAAATTTTTACTTTTCATGATTGCTTTTTTGTAAGGTAACTACAGCCATTCAGGGTAACTTTGAGCCATATGGTGCAACTTTGCGCCACCCCCTAGTTCTCAGTATTTTTGGGTTCAAAGAGCTGCTCATAATCCACTGCTGCAAACTGCTGGCAAGATTGTGAAATTGGCTTTTTGCTTGATAGTTTAACAATAGAATTGACAAAATAGTACATAATTTATTTGGCCATTCAGTTGTTTTTCTGGAGTACTGTTTTCAAGTTCCATTCTAATGCTTATTTGAAATTGATGTAAATCAACTAATTTATGCAAGTAAGTATCAACTTACCACTTTATCAGCTATATAATTTTCTGAAAAAAGTGAAATTGTTAGTAGCTGATTGTTATTTATTTACTAACATTTGGTAAAATGCAAAAAACCAAGGCACTATAATTATACCACATATTCAGTGTAACTTGTAGCCGGTTCAAAGTTAGGCTGATCACAGTGTGTAATGATACACTGCGCATATAATTCATATTTTATTCTAATTTATTTTTGGTTGCTTTTAAATACATTTATATACATACAAATGCAATTTAATTTACGGAATCCTCCCTTGTATGCAAAATCCGATAAAAGGAAAATATTGGGAGTGAATTCAAGAAGTGCCTAATTATGTTAGAAACACGTTCACAGAACTAAAAAAAAAAATCTACCGACCTGTAATGGTTGTAAAAAGCGTCTCAGTTGAGTAAGTGAAAAATCTATATGCACAAAAAATAAATAGTAAAGGAATATGTATAGCAAGGACATGATGGGATTGTCCAAAGTCCTCTACTATATGAAATCCTGGGAGACAGCAAGAGTAAAAGTCCTAAACTAGATGACCCGCCTAAAGGTTGTATGGCCCCGCATGCAAATGTTCCGGTTTTGAATTTCGGGTTAGTCATGGATGTTCGTTGTAATTCGGAATCCAAGTTAAGCTGTAGGTCGTTGAGCGTATAAATCAACCAACCTGAACTAGATGATGCAGGTGACAGTGTACGTACAACACTGTCATTTTCGGAGGAGATGAAAGTTGGACAACAAGGACAATGATAGAGGTGTATACTGCTTAAATTGTTGGGAGAATGTTATTGAAAAGTCAGAGATTGTTCAAGTGGTGGCTGTTAAACACATCAATGAGGCATGAATTTTATGCACAGAGCATGCACGTATTTTAGATTTTGGTTATGGCATATGCAAAGTTTACGACCGCGTAATTATTCAATACAATGGAGAAATGTAGCCAGACCAAATTGACTTAAAATACAACGTGATATTTGGTGATTCATGAAGAAATCTGATGCATATTGGAAATGGCCCAATATCAATGGTGATCTGTGGTATGAAAAAGTAGGCGTGTTAAAAAAATTATCACCAGAAATATCTCGGATTAGGCATGGATGTTTGTTGTGGTTCGGAATCCACGTTAAACTGTAGGTCCCGTACTGATTATCCGTTACTGTGCATGAAAATAGGTCGTTGAGAGTACAAACCAACCAATCCAGTTAGAACACGAGAATAAGTTTTCCAGATCAATGATTTTTTTCTTTGATGCAAAACTATTAATCTAAAGAATGTCAAAGTGAAATTTTATGAAGTTTGAAGTTTGTTTTTATATTATCATACTATTTCTAACATTAAGAGTAGAATATTTGTATTTGTGCCACATTGTGACTTGCAAACACCATAGTACTTAACTAATAGCATGAAGGTGAACTATCAGTTTTATTATTTTCTATTTATCTTTTCAATTTTTATTTGATAAAAGGAGTTTATATTTAAGGGAATGAACTGAAGATTGTTTTTTCACTATATTTGTATGTTAAAACTGAATTATAAATAGTTTTTTTTTTTTTTTTGTGCAATATATTCATGTGATTCGTCATCCATTGTTCCTACCTAACATATTCTTTGTGGTGTTATTTAAAATATCCAAACGGTACTGATAACTGCAGCTGATGATGTTTCAAATGCTTAGAAATTTAATTTTACTCGTTCAAACTAGTCTAGACTCCAAGATTGAATAAAAAGAGTTATTTTATATGAAACTTCTGATAGTGGTTCAAAGTTACATTGAGTGACAGGGTAACTTTGCACCAGGTTATTTTCCTTTTATTTGGCCCTTTCAAATCAGCATTTACTAATTTGTGTAAACTAAAATATAATTTAGGGTTTATTCTTCCATTTTATGCCATTAGGTCAGAAAATATTATTAAAACATAAGTGGGGAAGAAGAAAATACTGAAAATGCGGTTCAATGTTACCCTGATTGACTGTACTTTTTCAACTAAAATGGATCTATTTCAAGAAAACGATAAAAAAAAAGTTATATTTTCGCTTAATTGGTGCAGTGATTTTAAGACTAATTTGGATAATTTTCAATAGCTTTTAAGTGTATGGCAAAATATTGAATATTGGTGACATTTTAACTGTCTCTCAGCCAAGTTCAAACTTTAGTTTTGAAGTTTTTGAAAAGGGAATAAATAAAATCGAAAAAATACATGGAACTACAAAACGATCATCAAAAAACTAAAAATGTTTGAAAATATCGATAAATCGGTGACTTTTATCGAAATTTTTAACATCGATCTTTTTTAGAAATATCGATATATCGCCGACCTCTAATGTGGACCGATTCGTGATTCGTTAAAACTCGTATAGTATCCGTGGTAAGAAAAGTTGAATATTAATTAGAATTCAAACTTAAAAGCGCTTATTTTCTTGTTATTATTAATTTATATTAAAATTGAAAACATCACTATGTGCCCAGGCTATCAGTATTGCAATAAAAGTGGTGATTTACCGGAACTATATCTTTTAAGCGGTAGTATACATCTTACAGTGTATTCAATGGCATCTAGTAGACCTGTCTTATAGAAATAAAGAAGAGGCGGGTTGCACACTTAACAACCTGATTTCGTTCACCATAACGGCTAATCAGGCCGGGACATACAGCTTAACGTGGATGCTGGTACAAACTAGTTTTTATCTACAACAAGGGCGGATCCAGAGTTTTACAACGGACGGGACGGTTTGTAAGTTATATTACAGGATGGCCACATTATTCAGGAAAAAATGTTCCCTAATAATTCCCTGACAGATTTCTAAAAAATTCCGTGATATTAGGGCAAACTTTTTTCCAAATTTCCCCAATTTTCTTAGGTTTTCCAGATGTCTAGACACTCTGTTCAAATAGAACATGTATTCTAAAG
The DNA here is from genome assembly GCA_963978545.1 of Linyphia triangularis. Classification (NCBI taxonomy): domain Eukaryota; kingdom Metazoa; phylum Arthropoda; class Arachnida; order Araneae; family Linyphiidae; genus Linyphia; species Linyphia triangularis. The sequence goes on from OZ021730.1 coordinate 39,235,364, forward strand.
AGATAATATACAATTTTTTTAAAAATAGTTTCGCTGGTAATGAAAAGTTTAAATTATTCATAACATTAAACTTCTAATTGCTTACCACTACAAATCTCCATGTAAATAACGCCAAAATATAGATGAACGTGCTTTAAACAGTACAAAATTTCCCTGATTTTCATGAAATTTTAAAAAGTTCCCTGAAATTTCCCTGATTTTTACCAGAATCAGAAAGCTCCCTGACATTTCCCTGATTTCCAGGTTTTCCCGGTTCTGTGTGGGATAACTTAACTTGGTTATGCAGAATATGTTACAGAAAGGTAAAAAGTCTCACTAGGTGACGCGTGAATTTACGACTGTAAATTAGAGTTGCCTTTAACAATATCTTTCAGGATAAATTATTGTTGCATATAATAGAAAGGATAATCTAATAAAGAATACATATACAGCAACCAAAACTGTAATTTTGCTTCTTTTTCTTCTCTATTTTTTGGGAAAAAAACATTTATATTGTTACGAATTTTTGTGTAATTGTAAATATTTCTTAGTGTTAATTTTGTAAATAGGAAAATGTATGTACATTTTGCATAAGGCAGTGCAATAGTTTGTCTCCCTATTGCCTAAGTTGGCTTCACTGCAATATGGGTCTTAATGCTTGATAACGAGTTTTACAGAGGTAACGCTGGAAGCGAGATTTATAGAAGTAACGCTGGGAAGCGAGTTTTACAAGTAGCAGGACATTTAACATTATGGTAATGGCAATCTCATAGAGATAGAGCCAAGTTGGCCATGGTTTTGGCGACTAATTTTTCGCCAAATTTGGCGAGAAATCAAAGCCAAACTTGGCGACCATTTGGCGACATTTTTGGTCCTTATGTACTTGTATAGGACTTTTCGACTACGATCTGGAAAGTTCTCCAAATATCTACCTCTAGAAGTTTCCAGAATGTTCGCCTCCCCTATATAAGACCGGCCAAGTAAGCGGGGAGTTAGTTGAGTCAGTTAGTCGACTGGAATTACTGAGGTAGTTGAGTCTTTCAGTTAGGTTAGTCAGTTAGTTGACAGGAATTAATGAGTCTCAGTGAGCAACTTCTTTATTTTGTATTAAAGTGTGTTCAGAATCACAGACTGCGTGTATTTGTACTTAGTCTAACGGCACAAGATGGTTTTGATCTTGAAATCAAGTTGAAATTAACTTATACCGTTCCAGTTTCTAGTCCTTGTAGTCTGCACTTCTTTACACTAACTAAAAAATTTAGAATTCCAAACTGTGCCCTTTTTCCATGAAAGAATACGATGTATTTGCAAGCCCAAACCTTCCTTTAATATAAACTCATTCTTATTTGAAATTAAGATTGAAACTAAATTAGTTTTTTTCTAGATTATTAGTATAATAAATATAAATATTATCAAGTTTGGCAGGCCACATCTTCAGTTTCAGACAGAACTATGTTGTCTCGGAATTGAGTTTCACCTGACAAAATCCACAGAAAAAATCTCTAATTTTTAAATAATTATTATTTTTGAAATATTTTTTGACAAAAGTGAACAAAACTTGAAATATTTATTAAAAATAACTCTTTCCCTAAATCAGTACTTCCGGAAAAATCTTCTTAAAAAAGTAATTAAAATTCTCAAGTACTGCTAAAAGTAAAAGCATCGGATCTTTTCTTCGCATAATCAATTTTCTTGAACGATTGCTCATATTAAAATTCTCATTCTTCATAAGGTTGCTATTTTTAGCGTTTCCGTTTTCAGCATTTTGAATCAATTTTTTTTTTTTTTTTTTTTTTTTTTTTTTTTTTGCCTGCCGGCAAAGAATCGGGTACAGACTGAAGTAAAATGCTTGAGAAGAGATTTTTTTTCGCAGAGTAAGGAAAAAAAATAAATTCAATAATGTCGACTGAAATCTTAGAATGAAATTGGATTGGGAAAAAACTCAGAAAGTACTTTTTTTAAGGTTTGGCATGGTAAAATGGTTTCTTAAACGTGTAATAAGTATGATTAAAGATAACTAATTTTAAGCTAATTTTAGTCTTTGACAGTTATAAATGTGTAAAATTGTCAAAATATAAAGTATTAATAAATGTGCAATAATTTTATTAAAGCACTTCCAATTAACGCTTCAAATAGATATTGAAATTTGTATTAAAAATAATATTGATGTTACATTTGATTGAACAATTGATCAAAGACATTTTTTCAATTGTTTATCACCACTTACAAAATTAAATAACCTAAATAATAATGCAACATTTAACAAAAATCTCTGTATCATAATACTGCATAGAGAGAGGTATATATATATTTTAATTAAATCGTTCAATATAATTATATTAATATGCGTGATTTTGTGTCGTTCCTTTTTATCTAGATTTTTCATTTTGTACTCCTTTATATTCACTTCGATTTTGTTTATGACGGCCAAAATCTTCGGAAGGCAAAATAACCTACTTGCCGTCATCCAATCGAGATGAAACTTTAGATAACATCCTTGATGATGACCATGATACTTTTTCTTAATTTTATCTCAAAAAACAACTTGAGGTTGTAAAACAACCCGCCAAGTAAAATGGCCAGGCAGAAAAATTTATGAAATCTGATGTTTGCCGCCATGCGACCGCGTGCAATTTCTTTGGTTTACTTGTACGCAATTAATTACGTTAAGTAAATAAGGATTATTGGAAAGAATCCTCATAAGCAATCAGAATTTTTCGGGCTAGAATTAATTCGGATTAATCTAATTTCATATGCTTGAGCTACTTTGTACCCACTGTACTGAATTGAGATTAATTTTATAACAACTCTAGCCTGCCAAGTACTAATTGCCTATGAGGATTCCTTTCAGTTAATTGTGTGTGTTCAGTAACTTTCATCATACAGTCCACTAGATGGCGCTATGCGCAATTGTTTATATATTTTTCTTTTCTACTTGAATGTAACCGTCAGTAGAGAGTAGCCATGTGAACTTTCTTGCTACCACGTACCTTTCAAGCTGAGATGACGGTTCAAATAAAATGTACCAGAAACCTGTAAGTAATTCTTTACTGTCTTGTCAAGAGTACCATACGAAACAGAACGAGTTAATTAAGTACAATCATTTTTTGGTCTCCTCGAAGCCGGAGTTTCTGTTCTGTGAAAATTTCGAATTCTCTTGTGCTTTGTGTAACGTTCAAAATTCTAGTTCTGTTTCGTCGCGAGTTTTGGCTGTGTAATGTTCTTTCCAAACACTTTTCTATGGTGCATTGTGAAACATTCTTAAGCTATAACTATTTCTGCTTTTTTGAGATTATGAAAATTGCAGTCTTAATGTGAAACTTTCAAAGCGAAACGTTCTAAAAGTGAAACTTTCTAACTTAAATTGAAGATTGCCAAATTAAGCGATCAGTTAACTATCCGTTCGTGATCCTTAATTTATGGTAAACCTGTGCACTTGCCATCTCGTTTTTTTTCTTCGGTTTTTTTTTCTATTCTCTCTTATTCTACGGTTTTGTTTATATTCGAATGAGTCAGAGTCAGTCATTTGGAGTTCTCTTTTCTTTCTTTTTTTATTGAGTGAGTTGCTTCTTTTTGCTGAGCTATGGATTTGAAAACGCTTCTCAATCAGAAAAAGAGCATAAAATCTTCCATTACTCGATTAAAATCTAAAACAGATGGAGATCTACAAACTTTGACTTTGGTGCTATTGGAAGCGAGACGGGATCGTTTCTTAAGTATAAAGGGAGAGTTGGGCGCGATTTTCACTTCTTTAATAAGCTCATGTAAAGATGATGAAATTGATGCATTTTCAATTGAGAGAGATGATTCTCTGGACATTCTGGAAGAAATGTTGGCGTTACTTGGGGGAAACATACACAAAATTTCTGAAATTGATCGAACACAAAGGAAAACAAGTCCAAAAAACCCTGAATTTGCAGATGTGAAACTTCCAACATTGACTTTACCGACATTTTCAGGTGTTGTTGAGGACTGGCTAACTTTTTCCGATCTTTTTCGCACTGCTGTTTCGGAAAATTCAAATTTGTCAGCTGCTCAAAAATTACAATATTTAAAAGGCGTTTTGAAGGGGGACGCACAAAAAATTGTTCATTCATTACCTATCACAGATAGCAATTTTCAAATAGCTTGGGACTTGTTAACTGAAAGATATTTTAATAAGCGCGAGATACTATCCTCTTTAATGAAAAAATTCATGAATATGTCACCCTTAAATTACGAGTCGTACACTCAAATGCTAAATAATTTTGTAGATTCTACTAAAGAATTTGTGAGAACTTTAGAGTCACTGGAGTTCAAAATAGATCAAACTGCGGATACATTTCTTATGTTTTTTGTGTTATTCAAATTGGATCCTAATACCAGGACTTGGTTCGAGAGAACACTTTCCGATGATGAGGTACCAAAACTGGATGATTTGCTTAAATTTCTTTCAACTCATGCAAGGTCTATTATGACAGGAAATCAAAGTGCAAAGAGAAACTTTCAAAAAAAGGTGACTTTAGTTGCTTCCAACATACAGTCACAGTGTCCTCTCTGTCAAAATGACCATACTTTAGGTAGATGCGAATCATTTACAAAATTACCAGTTCAGAAGCGTATAGAATTTGTTAAATTCAATAATGTGTGTTATAATTGCTTAGTGCCATTTCATGGAAGCAGAACTTGTAAGAGTAAGTTTAAATGTCGTATGTGCAAAAAACCTCATCATACTTTACTCCATTTCGAAACATTCAATGCTAGAGACTTGCAGAACACAGGTAGTGCGTCAAATCTCAGTGAACTTTCAATAAATGCTCCTATTTCTACACCTGTTTCTGTATCGGGTCAGAATTTTTCTAATGAATCATCTGACAATTCAAGAATGGTGGGTATTACATCCTGTCTATCAAATGTTGGCCCTGGAGTTCAAATTCTTCTCTGCACAGCCATAATTCGTGTAAGAGATATATGGGGTAATTTTCAAACGTGCAGGTGTTTACTAGATAGTGGTAGCCAGGCTTCATTGATTACAAATGAGTGCATTGAAAAACTTGGTTTGAGTAAACAGAAATCTAATGTTCGTATTTCTTGTTTGGGTGCGTCAGACACTCGAACAAATGGGATTTCTCAGATCCAATTCACTTCTCATTTTCCTTCTCAGTGTTCACATACAGCTTCCGTGTATGTGGTAAACAAAATTGTGGGCATGCTTACACACCACAATTTAGATTCTTCTTATTCTGAAATCTTTGGGGATCTCACTCTTGCTGATCCAACGTTTTATAAAAGTAGTCCAATAGATATACTTCTTGGAGTTGATCTCACACTACCATTACTGAGAGGTCAGACACTGTCAATGGCTGAAGATAGGCCATTCGCAATACGTTCAGAACTTGGTTGGGTGATAGGTGGTGAAGCCGCTTCTGGGAGTCAAACTGTTCTGCATGTAAATAACATTCAATTAGTGTCCGATCAGCTAATCAACAAATTCTGGGAATTGGATTCTGTTCCTTGTGTAAAACCACTAACTTCTTTAGAAAGGTCATGCGAAGAGCATTTCAGAGAGACACATTCTAGAAATGATGATGGCAGGTACACTGTTAGGTTACCATTTCATTGCTCACCAACGAGGTTAGGTCAATCTAGACAAACAGCCCTTCGTAGATTGGTTAGTATGGAACGTCATCTCAGTTCTAACTTAGAAAAATGCAATCAATATAGGAAATTTATGACCGAATATTTAAAGTTAAATCACATGGTAGCTGTTCCCAAATCTGAGTATAACAGAAAAAAGGCTTACTATCTGCTCACCATGCTGTTTTAAGAGAATCTAGTAGCACTACTAAATTGAGAATTGTGTTCGATGGATCTAGTAAGACGTCGTCAGGACATTCACTCAATGACTTTCTCATGGTTGGCTATCGAGTACAACCTGAACTGTACCCTATTCTGATTCAATTCCGAATGTTTCAAGTAGCTGTCAGTGCAGATGCAGAAAAGATGTTTCGCCAAATCAGAGTTCATGACGAAGATACTGATTGGCAGCGTATCCTTTGGCGAAATTCGCCCGACGATGAAATCGAAGAATATCGTCTTGTCACTGTCACATACGGAACTGCTTGCGCTCCATTTCTTTCAACAAGAACCTTACGTCAACTTGCACTAGACGAAAAAGATAAATACCCAGCCGCATCAAGTGCAACACTCAGACATTTTTACGTAGATAATCTTCTTAGTGGAGCCTCAACTAGGGAGGAAGCTATTCTGCTTGTAAACGAACTTCAATCAATGATGAAACAAGGGGGTTTCCATCTTCGTAAATGGCATTCAAATGATCCGTCCATATTTCGGGAAATTTCTATCGATTCCAAAGAAAACGATCTGTTCACCTGGATGCTGACAATGACTTCAAGGTATTGGGGATCAAATGGTGTCCCAAATTGGATGTGTTTCAATTTGCTGTTTCTCCAGTTGAGATAAAGGCTATTTTTACCAAATGTGAAATTCTCTCTCAAATAGCTCGTGTGTTCGACCCATTGGGACTCCTGTCATCATGCGTGATATTTATGAAGATCGTTCTTCAAGAGTTGTGGATGCATAAGTTCACTTGGGATCAACCGCTTCCAGACGAACTTTGCGTAAGGTGGAGGTCATTTCTGGAAGAACTTCATCTTATCGAACAAGTCAAATTTCCAAGATACGTATTATAACCTCATGCTGAAATTGAAGTGCATGCCTTCTGTGACGCTTCTGAAAAAGCATACTGTGCAGCAATCTATGTACGCTGCATTTCCTTTGATTCTGTTCGAGTCATTCTTCTGACATCTAAAACACGTGTGGCACCTCTCAAGGTACAATATCTTCCTACGTTGGAACTTTGTTCTGCTCTTTTACTCTCGAACTTATTACATTCTACTCTACCGTCTTTAGACATTCCTATTAAGAGAAAATATGCGTAGTCCGATTCCAAAATCACTCTTGCATGGATAACTTAAGAGCCTAGACGATGGCAACCATTCGTTGCAAATCGAGTGTCACAAATTCAAGAACTGGTTCCTGATGTTCAGTGGAACTTTGTGAGTGGACTCGATAATCCTGCAGATTGTGGCACAAGAGGCTTAACACCATCAAAATTCGTTAACGCTGACTTGTGGTTGAATGGTCCGACGTGGTTGAAGCATTCTTCTCTACCCACCGCACAGATAGAACAGGATCATCTTCTTAAAGATGAGATGTCAAAAGAGGAGAAGAAACAAACTAAGATTACCATGTTACAAACTGTAAGTGAAACATTCAAAATTGAGATTTTTCATAAATATTCCTCATGGAATAAAGCCGACCAAGAGGTGTAGTGGTTAGCGTGCTGGTTTCTAGACCGTGAGGTTGCGGGTTCGAGTCCCGTATTAGGCATGGGTGTTTGTAAATGTATGTTGGCTTGTCTAATGATGAAAGTTTCGGCGCATTATAGCCCTCGTGTTGCTGACGGCGCCAGATAATCTGAATACAACCAACCTCGTGGAATAAATTGAAAAGAATTGTTTCATGGTGTCTTAGATTTCGCAGAAATTGTTCTCTTCCAGCTGAGAGACGAAGGAAGACATCTTTGACGACTGAAGAGTTGAATGACTCAGAAAAGATTATCGTAAAAATTGTACAACAAGCTCATTTCTGCTCAGAAATCTCATGTCTTACCGCCGGAAAACAACTTCGTTCAAGAAACAGAATTCTCTCTTTAACACCATTCATCGATGATTCTGGACTTCTTCGAGTGGGCGGCAAGTTGGAAAATGCAAGGGTTCCAGAAGAGAAGAAGCATCCTCTTCTACTTCCGAAAAGTGATCACGTCGTGGATTTGATCATCAATCACTACCATCTAAAAATGCTCCACGCTGGTCCAGAACTTCTTCAAGCCGCAATGAGAGAAAAAATTTGGGTTCTTTCCGCCAGAGATGCTGTCAGAAGAGTTGTAAGAAGATGCGTTCCGTGTTTCAGGAATCGGCCAAGGCTTGCTGAGCAAATCATGGGAAATCTTCCCGAGTCCAGAGTTAGTCCTTCAACAGTTTTTCAAAGAACTGGTCTTGACTTCGCTGGACCGTTTCTTATCCGAAGTTCCAAGGGAAGAGGAAGTCGGACTACAAAGTGCTACATCTGTGTCTTGGTGTGCCTCGCAACTAAGGCAGTTCATCTCGAAGTTGTGAGTGATTTAACAACCACTGCATTCCTCGCTTGTTTGAAGAGATTTGTAGCAAGCAGGGGTAATCCTTCTGAGATCTTATGCGAATGTGGAACGATCTTCTGTGGTGCAAGCCGAGCCCTAACAAAAGAATCTGGATGTTGGAGATCTGGTTTTGATAAAAAACGAGAACCTCCCTCCACTTCAATGGAAGTTGGGTAAAATTTCCAAAACATTCCCTGGAAAGGACAACAAGGTTCGCGTCGTTAGGGTAAAAACTCAAAATGGCGAACTTATCAGACCAATTGTGAAACTTTCCCCTTTACCTATTCAAGATTGAATATTCCTATTTTCTATGTTTAATTCAATTATAATTATATTATTTTTTTTTCTTTCAGCACTGTAAAGAGTCATCTTTCCATCTGTGTATCTTTTCCATATACTTGCATATTGTTATCTTTAGTAGTTATTAGTTATAATATTTTTTCTTGCATTTGTTGAAACCCTCCTCCGAGGTTTCAAGGGAGGCGGTATGTTCAGTAACTTTCATCATACAGTCCACTAGATGGCGCTATGCGCAATTGTTTATATATTTTTCTTTTCTACTTGAATGTAACCGTCAGTAGAGAGTAGCCATGCGAACTTTCTTGCTACCACGTACCTTTCAAGCTGAGATGACGGTTCAAATAAAATGTACCAGAAACCTGTAAGTAATTCTTTACTGTCTTGTCAAGAGTACCATACGAAACAGAACGAGTTAATTAAGTACAATCAGTGTGCAAGTAACCCAAAGACATACAAGTGGTCGCTTGGCGGCAAACATCAGATTTCATAACTTTTTCTGACTGTCCATTTTATCTGGTGGGTTTTTGTACAACGTCTAGTTGTTTTTTGAGAGATATAAAATCTTTTTGTTGCATTTGTTATCTTCTAAATTAGTAAGATGCGGTCAATGGATGTTTTAGCGTAAATTATCATATCATCGGTTTAAGCGCAAAATGGCGTTACCAATAACACCTTTCGATTCACATACGAATCTTTGTATAGCTAGACACAATAAATATCATGATTAAATATTCTAGAGAGATTAAGGTTTGCAACCTAAATCCTTTTCTTTTCCATCAAGTAGATTTCTTCTTTACGACCACCGAGGAAAAATTTTCAAAATTACTAGGTATAACTTGAATATAAAAATATGCAAATATATACTAAAAAATAATTAATAATAAAAAGTTAATTGGACATACCAAAAAAATGTATTGCTTTATATGCGAAATAGAGGACTACCAGCTTTACACAAGAATAGATATAAAGAAAGGTGTTTTAAAACAACTTTCTCTTTAAGTATGATGTAAAAGCTTGATATATACTTGTTATTATTTTAAAAGAAATTGAAGCTATATTCGGTGGCAGAGTCGTTCAAGTATCACGTTAGTGATCAGAAGGAGCGTGGTTCAATACCAACCAGATATCTTTAAATCGTTATTTTAAGCTGAAAGTCGTTTTCTAACTAAAAAATTTAAACACTAGTCTTCAAAACTTTGATACGCATGCAATTTGATTGAAAAATAAATAATTTTTATTTGTTCCTAATTAAACCGTTTTAATAGTTGAACTTATAGTATCAAAGTCATTTCTTCAAAGGGAGCTAAATATGGATATCTGAAATTCATTGACTTATTTTAAACAGACATTACCCGGACTAAAAATCCCAACTTCCGGGATCATTTCTGGGGGGAGGGAGTATACCTAAATATATAAAGTCAGTATTTTTAAGCATATTTTTACTAATTGCGGTTATACAATGAACACTATATTACTCCCCGTTGAGAAAAAATTAATATATACTCACCGTATACTAGAAAGAAAATGGGTTGTTATTATTAGTTTTTTAAGGATTTCTTATTATACCAATCAAGGAACACAAATTTGCGTTGTAAATTTAACCAAGCATACACCTTTAAAATTGTTATGTATTATTATTATTATTGTTGTAATTAGCTGAATACAAATTTTGACATATGGAATATTTTAGCTAGCTGTGAGGCCTCGCTTTGCGGGAATCCGTCATTGGTGTATAGGTACCAGTTTTTGACGCTTCGCTCGAAGGTAGGTTCATCGCTAAGCAAAATCGAGCTCGCTTCGTTCGCTGAAAAGTTCATTGACACATAAGCACAGGCTTACACCACTCGTTGAAAGGTTCATTGCTATGCAAGCATAAGCACGCTTCGCTCACTGAAAAGTTCATTGCTGAGTAAGAATAAGCTCGCTTCACTCACTAACATCTAATTTCTACGTAAAGACTGAATATTGAAAGCCTGTCCCTTGTCAAGGAAAAAACAATCCCCATTAATACAATAATACAACACCCCTTTAAGATTATTTTAACACGTGTTTGTGGAAAGCAAAATTAGAGGCTAAAACTACTTATGTTGAAACTTTCAGAGGTCTAGGCCAATTAGAAGTCGCTTTTTGTGAAAATATTAATTAAAAACATTAATCAAAAATCAAATTAAAATTTAAAAATTCTTTTTGCCAATAGTGCAATTAGAATGCCCAAACTACTTGTGTTGAAAATTTCAGAACTGTAGCCCTATTAGAAATCGTTTTGTAAACTATTTATTTATTAATTAATTAATTAACAAAATTAATTAAAAAAGAGAACTCAATAAAAATTTAAAATTCTGTGTGGCAAAAGTCCAATTAGAAGGCTAAAATTACTTATGTTGAAATTTTCAAAGCTGTATCTCTATTTGAAGTCAGTTTGTAAAAAAAAAAAAAAAAAAAAAAAAAAAATAATTAAAAAAGAACTAAATCGAAATTTTAACACTCTGTTTGACATATGTACAATTACAAGGCCAAAACTTCTTATGTTGAACATTTCATTGCTCTATTCCAATTTTTAGTAGCTTTCTATAGATCCACAGAGCTACAGACACATACAGCTTGTTTTATTATTATAGATTATTACTATTATTATTACCAGGTAATAGTATTTTAATTATTATTATTGTTGTTATTATTATTGTTTAAAAATATAAATCAGTACATAATATATACCTTTATATTTAAGGAATTGGTGCAACAAAGTTAATAAGACAGATACAAATTTTATGAAGCAAAAACTTCAATAGGTTTTTCATGTTTCATCGAAAAATCGATCGAAATGCTGCACTTTCTAAATTAAATTAGAAGATACAAAGTAAATCTTGAACTGGAACCGTAAAGAGGATTCTGTTTGAACAACAGATTCCCTCCAGACTGTCATTCTGTTTAAGTATTCTGGAAGAAATAGAAATTATTTCAAAGAAAAACTTGTTTAAAATAGTCTGGTCAGTTCAACGTGTAAAATTGGGATTTCCAAGAAAAACTTGGGAGATTTTCAAGTGTTTTTCACGTTAGCTCTTGGAAAGAAGCTTCTATTCAAGTTGAGTTAGTATTATTAGAAATATAAATAATTGAAATAATGTAATACATTTTTGCGTATTCATTAATTAAATCTAACCAATACTAACATATAACATTTTACTTATAAATCAAAGTATCCAGTATCATAAGAGATCACCAGTATCATTTTTCATATTCAATGATTAAATCTAACAATACTAACATAAAACATTTTACTTATAAATCAAAGTATCCAGTATCATAAGAGATCACCAGTATCATTTTTCATATTCATTGATTAAATCTAACAGTACTAACATATAACATTTTATTTATAAATCAAAGTATCCAGTATTATAAGAGATCACCAGTATCATTTTTCATATTCATTGATTAAATCTAACCAATACTAACATATAACATTTTACTTATAAATCAAAGTATCCAGTATCATAAGAGATCACCAGTAACGTATTTGAAATTTGCTTTAACGATATTTTCAAAATTAAATTTTCAACAGAGACGCTGTTTATAATTTTTAACATTTTCAAATCTGTTTTGCATCTACGAACTACTGACCATGCACAGTCTTAAAGACAAACTAAATGTATGTTATGAAACATAAATAAAGCAAGATATTTACGATTTTTTTTTTTACATGACATATCTTCATATTTTACAGCTAAGTAAACTAATGAAAGACCTAAAGATCTTTGTTAACTCACTTCTGACGGACCATCACTAGTCGATAGCTTTTTATCTTAATTACACTTCTAAGAAGCAACACTCAGCTTGTTGAATTTCTAATTGTCGTGTCGTGCATATTCAGCTCCTGTACAGAAACTTTCCGAGAAATCCATACATTGTCTGGTAAGTTGTCAATGGTACGTGCGTCATTTGATTTTGAAACGCGGCAAACGCATTTAAAATAATTTCCGCACAAATTGCATATAATATTTTTAACATATGAAATGTAATGAGTTGTTTTGCTGTTTGTAATCATGTACCAGGTAATGACTGATTTTTCTTTTTGTATGTTTTTTAGGTTTTCCCTGAATGAAGAAGGAAAAACTGCAGTTGTATCCGTGAATTTCGATTTATTAAAAACGTTTCATTTTAAATTTCTATTGAATGAATCATTTTCTTTTATAATCGAGGTAATGCTAATTATTTCGTTGGGCATTCCTTAGCAAAGTTAGCGAGATGATATTTGATTTGGAAAAGCAGAAAAAGATTATTTTTGTTTAACTAGGGATCCTCTTTTTTTTTTTTTTATTAAATGTAACATTTTCCTTTTCTTTGTTCCCGTTTCAAGGATCCGCATTTTTCTGGTCTGAACCAGTTTCTCTTGCAAAAAGTATACTTTTCCTCAAGTCGAAACAAAAGATTTTCCTTCTTAGCTCCCCTTTCCTCACAGATTACTTTAGAAACTTTGAATGTAATTATTATATAGTATGAGAAATTTCGTTGTATCCTTAAAATTATTGAATCGTATACTTTTTGTGTTCTTCAGTTGACGTGCTTTTTGAAAATACAATATCTTAGTTATATGTTCCAAGTTTTCAAACTGTTCATGAATCTGTGTGCATCGGGTTTAAATCTGTTTTCTTACCTGGTTTTAACATTAGAGAAAAATTAGAAGCCTGTGGGGTTCAAGACCACGAGACAGACCAAAGCTTAGATGACAGAACTGTCTTGAAAGCGACCTTAACATATACTGAAAGTATAGACCCGGAAAACCACAGATAAAAGGAGACCTAGATAAAGGCTTTTTGTGGAGGTCATGGTTCACCAAGGGTTCGCGATAGAATGACGATGATGAACATGAAGGATAAAACGAGAACATCCTCAGAGAGTGTAATTGAAAGTAGAGCGATAATCCACAACCTTATTTTTTCGCAATTAGCTAGAAATTATTAAGTAAAATCTAGAAACGTTTATTTGAAATCTTCGAATTAAATTTATTTAAAATGTTTTAACTATTAAATTGGTAGTTATAAAAAATTTCAAAGTTTGTAAAAAAAAAATGACGTTACATAAGTAGTATTTTTTGCACTGAAAAGATTTAAAATATGTTTGATTCAAATACTTATGTAAATGATTTTATTTGCATATTTCTACGAAATTGGTTACTGTATACAAAATAAATTGGATTCTGATTTTTAGTCGTTATTAAGGTAATTGATGTTAGCGAACGCAAGAAATATCTTATATTTCACGCTATTAACTGTCAATACAAACGTTAACACCTCGGATGACCAATGATTCTGAATTTCCGATAATGCATTATCACGTCTCATGAATATGTTTGATTGATAGACTGTTTCTAATTCCTAGCCATCGTCTATTTGAGAAATGAAGCTAAGCCTTTGAGACCTACTATTAATACCTGCCCTAAATACTATAGTAAAATATGTGATAGGTGTGGTTTTATGTAGTTACGTAGCCAAAGATGAAAGTCTTTTGACAGCTCTATCTTTTTCTCATTCAAACAAATTCAACTAGGTAAGAGAAAATAGACGATAATACATTGTAATTTTCATAAAAAGATACTGCAACGAACTTTATTTACTGACTGGACTTATAGGTCAGTTGTCTCATGGTACTGTATTAAGGTATACATATACAATTGAGATGACTTGCTATAAATTTTAGGTTATAATTTCGAACTTTTGGGCATTATATCAGAATTAAAAATTATGCATTTATGCATTGTTGCGTGGGACGGGTTCGAAAGATTTGAAGCCAAAGCAGATCAAAACTTGCAGAAATTTATTCCAATATAACTCTTCACAGATTTCTTTACAGCTCCAGAACTTCTCGTTCTAATAGACAGAATACAGCTCTTTTCACAAAAATAGAGTACAAAACAGCAGTTAAAAACTTGACAACACAACTGCTCAATCGCCGCGAAACGACAATGCAATACAGTTCGCTTTAGAACTACTCAGTAATTCCAGCCAACTAATGGACTCAGCTAACAACTAACTCAGTGACTCAAAATCAGTCAACTACTGACAACCCTACTCACGGCCGTCCTTATACAGGAGTGATGAATCTTCACGAAACTTCCAGAGAGAGAAATTTGGAGAACTTTCCAGATCGTAGTCGAAAAGTAGTATACATTTACATGGGATACATGTACCTATACATATACCGAAAATGTCGCCAAATGGTCGCCAAATTTGGAGACAAAAATTAGTCACCAAAACAGTCTCCAACTTGCCTCTATCTCGCCAATTTGGCAAGATTTCCATTACCATAATGTTAAATGCTCTGCTCCTTGTAACACTCGCTTCCCAGCGATACCTCTGTAAAACCCGTTATCAAGCATCAATACCCTTATTGCAGGGAAGCCAAGCTAACGACGAACTATTGCACTGCCTTAAGTGAAATATACATAAATTTTACTATTTATAAAATTAACACTACGAAATATTTACAAATATACAAAATCCTCTTAAAATTAGAGATATTTGAGATGGTACACACATTAATATTTTACCAAGAAATTTTAAATCGACTGATGGATTTTAACTTTCAAATTGATATTCTTCTAGTTTTTGATTTCATTTTAATAAAAAAAAATATATATATTTTGACAGAGAAAGAAAGTGTCAATCAAGCAGGTACGTAACCAAGGGGAGGGGGGGGGGAGGGTAGAGTCAAAACCCTCCCCCACCTAGGATCCATATCCCTAACATCCCGGTATTTTCTTATGATTGAATAAGAAACTTTTGGCAATCGCAAATAATTTTAAAAAAATACTTTTTAATCTACCATTATTTAGACAGAATTTTCCTACCGCATCACACTAAAGTAGCTATTACGTCAAAGATGTTGGAAATAAATAAAGGATGTTTAAATCACCTAACATCAAAAAATCATTAAGCATTATTTTTTTTTGTCTACTTTAGTTCAATATAAAGTGTCATTTAAAAGAAATGTAAAAGTGTAGATATTTCAAACGTTATTATAATTGATTTAACGTTGCTACATGCCTTTGTATGTCAAGCGCCATAAATATATAATAAAATTAGTCTGGTATTGATGTTTGTCCATTAACCTAAAATATTACTCTTTTTGTAATTGAATTTAAGTAAACGAAAAAAAAAAAAAAAAAAATCATATTAATTCTTAAAATGTTGTCCCATCTTAGATTGTTTTGTATAACTCGAAAATTGGACCAAAACCATTTTAATATTTTGTCATGATGTAGGTGACAGTAAAGAAAGCCGCAAAAATATTGATGACATGTAACAAATATGGGAAGAGAAAGTTTGGTACAGAAATTGTTTTTTATATAGAGAAATACTAGAACAAACTTAGATAAGAGAAATTTAGGCCCACAGAAATTTTCTGGTTGCGCCACTGCTATCAAGATAGAAGAACTTCTCTACATTTTCATCTCGAGAATGAGAAAAACCATAAAACTTTCAATCGACATCTGCAACAATCGCAATCTTTTTAATTCATTTTGAAAACAAATTTCGAGGAGCTACAGGATCTGGGAATTTATTCGAACCCATTGTATGTTAAGGCATCTCTGAAATTCTGGAAGATTTAACATAATTATCTAATTATGTTATATCTTGGTTCCAAAAAACACAGATCAGGTGATGACCCTATTAAGGTGAGTTCTAAATCAAATGAATCTGAATCGAAACTCGATCTCTTATGGAAATTTTTCTCGATGAAAATCGTGTAAATAATCTGTTTAAAATGTGTTGTAGGTAATTTGTTTAAAATTGTTATAAAAAATCTCTTTAAAAATTTGTGCCAGTAATATGTTTGAAAATGTTTCATAATCCATGTATAAAGTGTCAAATATACTATTAAAAGATGTTGTGCAAAGCGAATTGTTTAAAAATACAAGTAACTTAATAGTTAAATAAAAATTTAATAAAAAATGTCTAAGCACATTTTTTTCTTTTAAATTTTTGAGGTTCTCATGATCTGTTTTGAAATTATTAAATTTGCATATATAAAGTTTGTAATTCTTCCTTGACATTTGCCCCCCCCCCCCCCCCACACACACACACAGAGAAAAAGGACGAGTTTTCAACGACGTGACATAGCGTTCCCACACCTTTTTACTTTACACTACACCACTGCTCAGTTGTTTTATATTTCTGCATCATCTTGCGTGAGGCATATGGAGAAATTGGATCTCTTCATATCTGCTTATTCATGCGACTGAATTCCTTTACATCTGCAACAGAATTCTGCTAGTTATGGTAGAACAATATTACCAGTATCGCTTTTTCTTGCGACATAGGCATGATGTGCAAAGAACTAACTAATGCTCGTACAGAAATTGATTTCTTTTTATCCAAAGAATAATGCTAAAACGCATGCTCTGTAACGCAAATGTTTTACAATTTCAATATATGCAAATAAATACTGCTTGTGTTACAACGTCATCTATTGGTGAATTTTGGTACTTTTTTTTTTTTTTTTTTTAATTTAATAAATGTGAAGTGCATTATTTGAATTATCTGTAGTTTAAATTTTATCTCATTTTTTCCAATATAAATCATTATAGAGCCCCCTAAAGTAGACAACTTATTTTTTGCTAATCCTACATATACAAAGCTGTAAAGTAATTTGAGAAAGCTCTGTCTGTGCTACATTGGTAGCATTTGTTGATTATTTTTGTTGTTATTTGAGCTAACTAAAGCTCGTCCTTTCTCGTATATGAAGGATCCAGCGGAAAAACCACCTTAGTGCAGCTACTACTCTTGTGATGACAGAGAGTAGTTTCAATACAGTTGATTGGGAGAGGAGCGTTTCATAAAACAATTACTAAGTAATTCAAAGTATCTACCTCCCGGCCGACGCAAAATACTTTTCCCGCGTAGGCATGGGTGTTTGTAAATGTATGTTGGCTTGTCTAATGACGAATGTTTCGGCGCATTATAGCCCTCTTGTTGCTGACGGCGCCAGATAATCTGAATACAACCAACCAAAGTATCTACAATAAAATTTACTGAAACTCAAAGCAAAGTGCACCCGTGGAGGCATTAAATATTTTAGCTGTGCTAAGAAACAAATTGCTGTTTGATAAACTTCCAGGTCTGGTGCAAAAAAAAAAAAAAAAAAAAAAAAAAAATTACATTTATATTTAGTTACTTTTGGACACTAATTTGAAATTTAAAAAAAAAAAAAATGCGCGAACAAATTAAGAAACGTAATTTCTTAACAATGGAGGATTTCTAAGATAAGGTATGCTGATAAGAAGTCAAAGAACTTTATAACTAAACTTAAAATAATTAAATATCTTCTTAAATTAAAAAGTTATTTTTTTAATTCAATACTGATTTACAAAATCAATATCTGTTAAGAATGAAACCCAAAATGTAGCCCACTTATAAAGTAAACTGTCTCCATGCAACTGGAAATGGTTCTATTAGTCTCGGAAAGGAAAAAGTCACATTTTCAAAATTTTAAAAAGTGGGACATGTTACATTATTAATTGAACTATTTTATGCAAGTGAGAGAGAAGTCCAACTCTATTGCAATCCGCTACGTTAATATAAATATGAGATTGCTAAAGAGCTCGAATTTAGACTGGAACGTCGGGAGTACATAATAAAAAGCGGAGCATTGTAATAAGTGAAGAATTTAAATGAACGTTGATTACGTAAACAGTAGTAAATGAAATTGTTAGAATAAATGAAAAATTAAGGTAACATATTAACAAATTCTCTGGTGTTACATAGTGGTAATCGCTACTTATTTTAGCAAAAGTACCACTATAACTCAATCTACAAATTATGGTTTATTAATGTTTAAAAATAAACACCAATTTTCTTATCTTTATAATATCAAAAGCAACTAAATTAAAAGTCTAGGTGCTTTAATTAATAATTTGATTCACTAGAGAGAGTTAGCACCTTCGCTTGGAAAATGCAACTCGGTGTTTTTATTAAGATTTAGTCACTCAAGGACAAGAAGGTGAAATCCTAAACCATACTACCGTTGTCAGCATTGGGATACATACTTGGCTGCTGAGTGTTCTCACCCCTTCATTGCACACAATCTCATCAAAGGCATGACTGCCTGGACATAAATGAAGAAAATTGTGTTGCAGTTGTATACAACAGAAATGTATCTCATCGTTGTCCTGCCCTTTTAGCGGGATATCTTATAAAAAAATCCTCCTCGACAGTTTCTTGTTCAAGAGAGCAACCATCACCGTTTAAACCCCTCAACCAAATCTGACTAAGATTACCAGTTTCTTTCCCAGACCCCCCTCCCCCCCCCTTGTAGTCAACAAACTAAATCTTAAGCAAATGCAGTTAGCTAGACTTGTGTAATTATCATTGTCAACCAGGTTACCACTATTACTCCAAGCAACCCCCTAACCAGATTAAAAAAAGTCTAGACTGACTTAACTTATGATGATTTGCACCTTATGTTTATATTTGTTCCATGTTTGCGAGATACAAAGAAGGAAATTAAGCTTCATTATAGTCCATTAAGAATTTCCAAAACACAGTCCAAGAAAAATTTGTATTTTCTACATGTCTCGAGATTATTCAAGAGGACCTATTGGAAGTCCTTCCTATCATCAGTACTTCAGCTGCTGTTTAACTCCTCTCCCTCTTTGATCGATTGTGGATATTTTGTTGTTGATGCCTTTTGGTATTTCTGTGCCACTCCGACTTAAAACACTCAATATTTCAAATTGAAAACTGGGTAAAGTATCCTAGGATAAACAGTCAGTACAACGTAATATTTAACCTATTATGGACGTAAAGTTTTCAAAAATACTGGAGGGTTTGGGGCCAAAGATGACAAAGATAAAGGAGAAGATTACGGATAGATAAAGATCAGTGACTCAAATCTAGAAAAACTAGGTGCATTTGCGAACTGTTACGTACCAAAACGATAAGTTTTTAATGAGATATTATTTTTTTATTAGTTCATAAAGCAGAAAATGCTAACCATATTTTAATTCTATCATTCAAATTAATTTTTACCAAAGCCGCAGTTTAATATGACAGTATATAAAATAATAACATCATTGCATCCTATTTCTATGAGTCAGAACTCCTATCATGACCTGAGAAGCCATTACGATCCGCGGAAACAAATCTTTTATTACCAACTAATATATACAGTAAATTAATTTTAAAAGAATCGTTTTTCAAGGAAATGAAAGAAGATAAAATGCTTGTTATCCAACGACAACATGCACACAAATATTAAAATGTTAACTATCCTACTTAAAAGTCTTTTATTTAGTACTTTTACTTACTCTTTTAGTAAGTATTCTGAATTTTTTATAGAAATTGGAGAAAAGTGAGTAGATTACGAATCCACTGGTCTGCCGTGGCAAAAATGGCCGAAACTGGTCAAAAATCGACTTTTAATAAGTTGAACTAAATCCAATTCCCAAATGCGCTATAATTTGCCAAATAATGAGTATTTTTTTTTATTTGGTAACCCTCACTCTTTAATTTTCAATTAAAAAGGTTGCAGACGATTCAGATATCTGGCGATGGTCTACTTGCATCTATTAAAAGGGAGCCAAGTTGGCAATAAACATTACGTCACTGATGACGTAACTGATGTCTCCAATTTGGCTTACTTTTAAAAGATACAAGTTTTCCGAGCCAGAGATCAGAAATCGTTTGCGCTTTTTCTCATTGAAAATCAAACTGCAGTGGGTTGCCAAACGAAAAAGTTTGTTCGCTTTTTCGCAAGTAATGACATATTTGCAATCGGATTTTAGTTCAACTCATTCCAAGTCGATTTTTGATCAGTTTCGGCCATTTTTGCCACGGCAGACCAGTGGATTCGTATTCTACACACTTTTCTCCAATTTCTATAAAAAATTTAGAATGATGTTCGATGGGGTCCAAAAATTGCAGTTGCCTCTAGGACTAAAGTAATATAAATGAAGTGGAACCCTTAAATTATCGCGAGCGAGTTCAAGAAGGGACGCGAATGAATTATCTTGCAAAGAATTATGCGAAACTAACTTTTAGTTACAAAAATCCTCTAAAAAAATTTCATTTTACTAAAATTCTAAATGTAACGAGTCTCTAGAGAACAAATATCGATTTTACTCAGTAATTTAATCCAACTAATATTACTAATATTACTAGTAACACAATGCATTTTTTTTTTTTTTTTAAATTTATTAATCGAATGGATATTTTTTCAATATTTATTAAACTTTAACTTACAGTCAACAAAATTAGTCTTATTAAGACTATTCCTATAGACTTCAAACTTGTATAGTTAAAATTATTGTGGAAAATAAAAACGTCTCTCTTTTAATTTATTACTTTTCTTTATCCTTAATTCCTATTGGATTCTCAAAAATCGTATCAGACGTATCCTTAATTCCTATTGGATTCTCAAAAATCGTATCAGACGTATCTTTAATTCCTATTGGATTCTCAAATATCGTATCAGACGTATCCTTAATTCCTATTGGATTCTCAAAAATCGTATCAGACGTATTCTTAATTCCTATTGGATTCTCAAAAATCGTATCAGACGTCTTATGTAATCACAGCAGACCACTGTGTTTGGTTTTTGGCACCACATTTTATGCGACTAAATGGGTTTAAAAAAAAAAAAAAAAAAAAAAAAAAAGTGTTTAATTAAAATCAAAAAAAAAAAAAAAAAAAAAAAATTAACTTTTTTTCAAAGGTGGGGCATTTTTTAAAATTATTTTTAAAAAATCCTAGCGTCAAAACATTATTTCACCTTATAAAATACATGCTGATATTTGCATTGTTCATATACGACCAACGAAAACACGATCGAGACCTACGGTGGAAATTTGCATCTGACAGAGGTCAAAGTTCACATAGGTGGCATCGCAGACAATTTTATCGGCTTTCTACTCTCAATATCTGGCGAACGGCCTCCATGTGCCCTGATCGTGTTTCTGTTGGTCCTTCTCAGAACTGTATTTTGTGCAGGCATAACATGTACGTTTTTTGTGATACATGAACCGTTCCAAAGCTCATTAGAGTTTTCGCTTGCGCTGAGCATCATGCGATAGAAAAATGTAGGTGTTACCATTCAAAAATTTCGTTTTTGTGTAACTATAACAGTAACCGTGAGCTCCCTTTTATTACCATCCACAGAATCCCGAGCTCATACCTCTGAATAACTATACCTGAAATCTCATTTAGATCGGTTGAACGGAACGGAAGTTATAGGTCCATATATAGGCAAAGTTATTTTATGACCACCCTGTATACATTTTTAAAAAATTATACCATCCAGAAATTTCAAAGCGATTTTTAAAAAATAAATAAAAATTTAATAATGAAAGACTATGCTCCATTCCTGTACAAAAATCAATCTAAATTACTTTTCTTATAAAAAATTCTTTTTCCTTTAAATAAACAATAAAGAAAAAACGTCTGTAATTTTTTCAGACTATCCATCTTTTATTTTAAAAAAAATTGTAATCTAATTTCTCTATCGTTTTTGAAGTGTATTTAAAGAAACCAAATTGCTTTCATTAATTAAAGAGTGAGAGTAAGAAAAAAAACTTTCTTAGCAAGAATAATTTTAACGATTTCTACTTTCCCCATTATTATGGAAATTGACAGTAAAACCGTTCTTTTTCTAATGTTTCATTCTGCTATTCCAAACTTCAGTCAGCATCTTTGTAAACAGAGCAGTTGGCTGCTTAGCAACCGCCATTGCTATAATCAGCCACATTCCGTTACCCATAGCAACGAAATGATTTCGCAAAAGGATTAATACTTTTTCGAAGTATAAAGAGATCTGCTTTTGCCGTTATAATAGTTTCATGAATATTGCACAACGAATTTTCCTGTTTTATTATTCAAATTCATTTTCGGTTTGAGCAATTAACATTAACAAATACATCATTTAGAAAAAAAAGATACGATGTACTTTATTATTCTTGAGATATTTTTTTTTTTTTTTTTTTTTTTTTAAAGAATTAAAACGCTGCTTTTGTTTAGATAAAATTAAAAATAAAAACTTCCATTAATTAAATATTTCTATTTTTTTATTCATTAATTTTTCATGAGTTTACGTTTATCTAAAAAATCATTGAATAAAACATAACATCATTGCTCAAGTTGGTGGATTGTGTTTATATGTTTCATTGTACACAGCTACAATTTGCCGAAAACTAGCTACGGAAAGATTTCTAATTTCTAGGAAGAGAGCTATTTGTAAAAATCTTTTAAAGGAAAACTGCCATGCATGTTGTCCCAAATAGGAAAAAATTAAAAAACTCTACTTGAAAATCAACAACATACAGAAAACTGCCACAATCAGGCGCGCAACCAAAGGGTGGGATAAGGTGATATATAATGTTACGAATTTTTGTATATTTGTAAATATTTCGTAGTGTTAATTTTGTAAATAGTAAAATTTATGTACATTTCGCATAAGGCAGAGCAATAGTTTGACTTTAATTTGTTTCCCAGCAATGAGTCTCTTGATGCTTGATAACGAGTTTTAAAGAGGTAACACTGGGAAGCGAGTTTTACAAGGAGCAGGGCATTTAACATTATGGTAATGGAAATCTCGCCAAATTGGCGAGATAGAGCCAAGTTGGCGACCATTTGGAGACATTTTTGGTCCTCATGTACATGTATAGGACTTTTCGACTACGATCTGGAAAGTTCTCCAAATATCTACCTCTAGAAGATACACGAAGATTCACCTGTCCTATATAAGGCTGACCAAGAGAGCGGGGAAGTGAGTTGACTGATTTTGAGTCACTGAGTTAGTTGTTAGCTGAGTCCATTAGTTGACTGGAATTACTGAGTCTCGTTGAACATTCCGAGTAGTTCTAAAGCTAACTGTATTGCATTGTCTTTTGCGGCGATTTATCAGTTGTGTTGTCAAGTTTTTAACAGCTGTTTTGTGCTCTATTGTTGTGAAAAGAGCTGTATTGTTTTTACTAGAACGAGAAGTTCTGGAGCTGTAAGAGAATCTGTGAAGAATTATATTGGAATAAATTTCTGCAAGTTTTGATCTGCTTTGGCTTCAAATCTTTCGAACCCGTCCACGCAACAATACCATCCCGAAATTATAATTTGATGTCATTAGACCATAAACCCAATATAAATTTTATACATCTATATTTTTATTTCATTGGCGTACTGCAATATAAATGCATATAAAGGTGTCTTATTTTTGAATGCAACTTTTTTGCTTGAATTGCGATATCTCGAAGAAAAAGGCTAAGCGCGTGTTCAAACACACGTCTTCAAACAATGGAGGCGACCAAAGAAGAGGGGGTGAAAATTAATAATTATTGAATTTTGTCTTCGATATCGTTTGTAATTATGCAAATTCAAACAAGACTCTTTTCTAATACTTGCGCCGATGCTACAGCAAACGTACAACCGTCACATCGATCAATTCAGAGAAATGTAGTAAAATCCTATCGAATATTTTCATTATATGGGAGGAACCTCAGCAAGTTACTGTAAAGCTTGAACTGTAATATTACGTTGGTCAAAGTGTTCATCGCAAAGCAACTGTATACCTCTACATCTGATTTGTTGTCGTATGATATTATCTCAAAGGGGCGAGCATATATTATATATCGCATAATTAATATATAGCATACATTATGCTAATTTTTTTGTTTTATTCCACGTCCCCTTACGTCACGCTCAGTCATGTTTGATCTATTTAATACTAGCTGAATACCCGTGCTTAGCTACGAAATTTTAATATGAGCAATATTTTAGCTAGCTGTGAGACCTCACGTTGCGGAAATCCGTCATTGGTGTATAGGTCCCAGTTTTTGGCGTTTCGCTTGCAGGAAGGTTCATCGCTACGCAAAATCGAGCTCGCTTCGTTCGCTGAAAAATTCATTGATGCGTAAGCATAATCTCGCTTCACTCTCTAAAATAAAATTGCTAAGTAAAGCTTTAATATTAGAAGCCTCAACCCTGTAAAAAAAAAATATGTATATATCCCCATTAATACAATAACACAGCACACCTTTAAAATTATTTTAACATGTGTTTGTGGAAAGCAAAATTAGAAGGCCAAAACTACTTATGTTGAAACTTTCAGAGCTCTAGGCATATTAGAAGTCGCTTTTTGTGAAAACATTAATTAAAAAAATTATATAAAAACAAATTAGAATTTTAACTTTGTTTTTGTCGATAGTCCAATTAGAATGCCAAAACTACTTGGGTTGAAATTTTCAGAACTGTAGCCCAAGTAGAAATCGTTTAGTAAAATATTTGAAAATTAGTTTTAAAAATAATAATTAAAAAAGAACTAAATAAAAATTTAAAATTCTGTTTTTCAAAAGTCCAATTAAAAGGGCAAAACTACTTATGTTGAAAATTTCAGAGCTGTAGCTCTATTAGAAATCGTTCTGTAAAATATAATATGTTAATTAATTAAGAAAATTAATTAAAAAATAACTAATCAAAATTAACACTGTTTCTCAAAAGTCCAATTAGAAGGTTAAAACTACTTGTAATGAAAATTTCAGAGCTGTATCTCTATTTGAAGTCCCTTTTTAGAAAATGAATTAATTAAAAAAATTAATTAAAAAAGAACTAATTGAAATTTTAACATTCTGTTTGGCATATGTAAAATTAGAGGGCCCAAACTTCTTACGTTGAAAATTTCAGAGCTTTACTCCAATTTTAAGTAGGTTTCTATAGATCCACAGAGCCACAGACAGAGAGACAGCTTGTTTTATTATTATAGACTAGCTGAATACCCGTGCTGCGCTACGAAATTTTACCATTAGCATTTTAGCGATCAAAAGACATTCATGTATTCTACACTTCAGACGTTTGCTCCCATTTCGATCCCGACAAATTGATTTATCAAAATAGGAACTTTCCTTTGTTGACATTTTAAACGAAATTTATAATTGTGAATAGTAAACTGGAATAGTTTATTGTGTTTATGTTTGCTCTTAGTTCTAAATTTCAAAGTAGTAGCTGTATTGGAATTAAGTTAATTAGACATTAAGTTAATCCTCGTATAGTTTCAATGTTGCGTCGTCTTTTCATCCCTTAAAAATTCGTTAATCGATATTGGAATGACTTATTTTTTTAACATTTGCAAAAAAATATCAGAAAAATGACTACGTTGGAAGAGGAACATTCGGATATCCCTCGTTTGGAACATTTAACCCCTTCTCGAACCCTTAAAGTTGGTTAATCGAGAACAGAATAGCTTACTTTTTCTATGTTTAATCTTTTTTGACATTTGTACCAAATTTCCGAGTTGTGACCATATGGGAAGTGGTACATTCGAATATTCCTCGTTTGGAACGTTTAACCCCTTTTCCACCCCTTGATCCACCCGAGATCGGAATAGTTTACTTTTTCTGCGTTTGTCTTTATTGATATTCACACCAGTTTTCAGAATTGTGTAAATATGAGAAGTAGGACATTCGAATATATCGCTCGTTTGGAAAGTTTAACCCCTTTTTGACCTCTTAAAGTGGGTTCATCGAGATCGGAATAGCTAACTTTTTCTATGTTTACCATTGTTGACATTTGTACCAATTTTTAGAGTTGTGACCATATGGGAAGTGGTACATTCGAATATCCCTAGTTTGGAACGTTAACCCCTTTTTGACCTCTTAGAGTGGGTAAATAGAGATCGGAATAGCTTACTTTTTATACGTTTGTTTTTGTTGATACTTGCACCAGATTTCAGAGTTGTGACGAAAGGGGAAGTAGGACATTCGAATATCCCTCGTTTGGAACGTTTAACCCCTGTTCCACCCCTTAAAGTGGGTTAATCGAGATCGAAATAACTTACTTTTTCTTCGTTTGTCTTTATTGATATTCTCACCAATTTTTAGAGTTGTGACGAAATGAGAAGTAGGACTATCGAATATTCCTCGTTTGGAACTTTTAACCCCTTTTCGAGCCCTTAAAGTGAGTTAATCGAGATTGGAATAGCTTACTTTTTCTATGTTTACTATTGTTAATATTTGTACCAATATTTAGAGTTGTGACCAAATGGGAAGTAGGATATTCGAATGTCCCTCGTTTGGAATGTTTAACCCCTTTTCGACCCCTTAAAGTGGGTTAATCGAGATCGGAATAGTTTACTTTGTCTATTTTTACCATTGTTGATATTTGTGCCAATTTTCAGAGTTGTGACTATGTGGGAAGTAGGATATTCGAATGTCCCTCGTTTGGAACGTTTAACCCCTTTTCGACCCCTTAAAGTGGGTTAATCGAGATCGGAATAGTTTACTTTTTCTATTTTTACCATTGTTGATATTTGTGCCGATTTTCAGAGTTGTGACTATGTGGGAAGTGGGAGAATTAGTGATGAGTGAGTCAGTGAGTGAGTGAGTCAGTGAGTGAGGGCTTAGCCTTATATATATAGAGATTTAGGGTCGCCCAAATGAAAAGTGGACACGACTACTGCCATCTCTACAACTAACAGTGTTAGTGGTAGAGGCAGTGGTGGCGCTGTGCGTGTCCACTTTTCATTTAATCCACCTTAGTGTATATCAGATTCGTTCGTAATTACTTTTTACGGTACGGTGTAATAAAATGACCCACGTAGTTTCAGAGAATATATGGAAAATGGTTATATCATTATTAGTCTTAATCAAAATAGCTTTCGTGTGAAAATGTAGTTATGCTTTCTATTCAATAAATAGCTCAGTTTCATTAATAATTTTTTTCTTACGGTAACTGAGTTGGATTGAATTGCCAAACGTTCTTGGTGAGAATATATTGAAAATAGTTTTCTCGTGGCTTGTCTTAGTCAAAATAGCTTTCGTGTGAAAATGAAGTTATGTTTTCTATTCAATAAATAGCTCAGTTTCATTAATAATTTTTTTCTTACGGTAACTGAGTTGGATTGAATTGCCTAACGTACTTGGTGAGAATATGTTGAAAATAGTTTTCTCATGGCTTGTCTTAGTTAAAATTTGTCCTGTAAATATGAAGTTATGTTTTCTATTCAATAAATTGCTCAGTTCAGTTTGATTAATAATATTTTCTTACGTTAACTGAGTTGGAGTGAATTGGCGAAAGTAATTTTGCGAGACTATAATGCTAATAGTTTTATTATGGCTTGTCTTAGTCAAAATAGTTTTCGTGTGAGTATGAAGTTAAGTTTTCTATTCAATAAATTATTCAATTTCATGAAGAATTTTTTCTTACGGTAACTGAGTTGGAGAGAAATTCCGAACGTAGTTTGTGAGAATATATTGAATTTTGCTTTCTATTGACTTTTCTTAATCAATATAATTTTCGTGGGAAAATGTTAGCTATTCAATAGATATCTCAAATTCATTCCTATTTATTTTATTACGGCACAAGAGATGTAATAAAATGACTCATATAGTTCCTGAAAGTATATTAAAAATAGTTATCTCGTGACTCGTCTTAATCAAAATAGTTTTCGTGTGAAAATGTTTTCATACTTCCTATTCAATAAGTTTCTAGTATTCATTCATAATTATTTCTTTACGGTAGCAGAAATTATAATAATAATAATAATAATAATAAAGTAGATTCCAAAACCTCTAAGGTTACACCAGCACGTTCCGAGTTCCAACGCACAGCACTTCTAAGTGAACCCCCAACTGATAAAACCTTTCAGACCGGAAATTAAGAAAACCATTGTGCGGAAACCCTTTTACATAGTGGTCAGTGACCCTTGAGGTTTTTTTTTTGTGTCTCTGGGCCAATAACGTTTCTAGTCGGATTACCGAGCAAGAAAAGCAATCTCCATTTATGGCTATTGTTTCCTATTGAGTTCGATTAGCACCTGATTTGAACGAAGATTTACGTCAAATGTTGATATAAGCTGTATGTTTACAATGGAGATGCAGTGATTATGTGAAAATAAACATATCAGAATTTGGGTTGACTTATATGCATTGGAACTGTAAGGTATAGGCGCTCATTCGCATTTCACTTGTGAGTTGTAGAACAAGGGTCTTTTTCAACAAGGGTCTTGTATTCAGGAATACGCACTTTAAAAAAAAAAAAAAATTAAAAAGCTACAAATGACGATAATTGAAAAGCAGGCGCTTATGATATTCATGGGTACAACCAGGAAGGGTCTAAGGGATGGATTCACATTAACTATAAAATGATGGAGATTGGTAAAATCCACATTGTAAATTATTGTAAGTATAATATCGTGATCAAATTATCATTACGAACAAAAAATTAGTTATGACTATTAATTTGCATTCCAGCCGGAAATTCAAAATAAGAGTCAAGAAAGAAAAAAAAAGGGGGGAAAAAAAGGGGGGGCGGGGGAAAAAGCTTTTAGCCACCTTATTAATTTCGTCAAACTGCTAAAGATAAATATAGACAAAAAATGAGGACTGAAAATGGAAAACGACCTAAACCAAAAAAAATCGAAAATCTTTTTTTTTAGGAAAAATGTCCTAAAGACAAAGCTAAACAAACTGGAGAACGCCCAAAGTTCGAACTCCAGTAGCAATAGTTCAAATTCAATCTGTTACTTAGTCATAGCCTTAAGTACCAGATGCGAGTTTTTTTTTTTGTTTTTTTTTTCCTCCATTTTTCAGGATAGGATTCATTATAGGAATTTCAATAAGTTGATTCCCATGGAGGAGAGAGCACCACCCCATAAAAAAATTCAATAATTGAACAGGACCTTGAAACGAGCTTTCTATATTCTTTAATTTCAAGATCTCTAAGAAAAGGGTCTTTTAACCCCCAAGCTGTCTGAAAGAACTGAATCCCAAGTGAGTTGAGCCGACCAAACGGTCTAGTGGTTAGCGTGCTAGCTTCTAGACCGCGAGGTTGCTGGTTCCGAGTCCCGTGTAAAGCATGGGTGTTTGTAAATGTATGTTGGCTTGTCTAATGACGAATGCTTCGGCGCATTATAGCTCTCGTGTTGCTGACGGCGCCAGATAATCTAAAAACAACCAACCCAAGTGAGTTGATCTAGTTACCTAGTGACCTGACTTGTCGAAGGAGTGTTATCTGATTTTCACTATTCTAAAATATACTAAAGTGGCTGTTTGTTCATCGTTTTTTCTTCTTTTTTTTTTTCTTTCTTTTCTTCTTTTTTTTTCTTTTTTTTTTTTTTTTTAATTTTATTTGGGTATTTTGTTCTTGTTAACGGAATTTAAAAAAAAAAAAAATTGTAAGAGCAGAATAAAATAACTTGAAATAAATTAGTGGTAAATGAGTGACAGGCAAAAGTGCTAAAACGCGTATTGATTTAGAATTTAAAAGATTTTTTTTATCTCCTTCAAATTGAGATCAATTAGAGTTAAATTCTTTTCAGTCTAAACGCGCCATCCAACAGTTTCTATCAATGTTCGCTCCAATTCTTAATCTATTTTTATATCACAGTCTTTATTCGAGTTGAAAGCATTCCTACATTTTCAAGACCTTATTAATTTCGCTCGTCTTCATTAAAATACGATTTTTTGTCTTAGTTCCCAATCATACGGATGAACCTTTCAATTATCCCTATTTAATATTAATAATCACCAGACTTGTGACGTCAATTTTTCATTGTTCCCTAATGATTCCTTTATCTCAAACACTCCATCTCTGCCTTCCATGTAAATCAAACATGCGGTGTTCCCCAAAATAAATTGCGTATATGACAGCCTAAATAGTATTCACACTTTATTAATTACCACAATTGAGTTCACCTTCTGAAGGGCTTTCATAGGCTCATTACATGGGCATCCCAAAAATGACCGACGATTTGATAAATCAATTTAAAAAACCTTAAAAAAAACCCGGAAGGTGATAGAAATGTACGGTTTTCTGCATTATGCTTAAGTAACCAGAGAATTTATTCTTACTAATTAAAAAAATTAGTTACAAAGTTTGTCAACAGATGTCGCTGATGACTAGGAAAACTACAAAACAATGTTTTCACAATACCGTTTAAAGCAACAACGTGACGCAGTCTGAGGACAGGTGATGGAACTCCAAAACAATAAAAATATGCTATTCCAGCGAATAAACCTTTTCGAAGTATATTCTAGGATGTAGTAATAATAAAAATCTTAAACGTTAAAATGCGTACAGAATAGCAGCGCCATCTATGGACGAGGTTTATAACTAATTTTGAAAATTTGTAAGAATAAATTCACTGGTTGTTAAGGCATAATGCAGCAAACCGTACATTTCTATCACCTTCCGGTTTTTTGGGTTTTTTATTTTTTTCCAAATCATCGATCATTTTTGGGACACAGTGTATACGTCTTTTTTGTTTATTGTTAAAGAAAACGTACTGCAAGTTGGTTTTCTTTGACCAATTTTGGTAGTTTCATTTGATGTAAGAACTTGTCTGGGTTGAGACGTTTGATTTGGCTCGTCATTTATATGTAACTTTTGTAGTTTAGGCAACGAAAATTTACTTCAAGCGAACAGAGCTATTGTGTAAGATTATCACTACATTAGAGTAGTGGAAAAGCTAAAATATACACCCGATTTCGTCTTGCAGCCTAATATATACTCAGTAGTGAAAAAAAAAATCCAAATGCTGTTACGACATTATTATGTATTCTCGTTGGAACGACTTCAATCCGGAACATTTCCCAAGCATAAAATTTGAAATAGGGAAGGACTAAGTTATTCCGAATATGTCTTCTGCATCCATAGAGGCTCAGGGAATTCCTTTTTCCAAGACAGTCCTGATTCTTCCAAAGGAAAAAGTAAGAAGACTTATAAGATTTCTTTTGATTTTTTTTTTTCCCCAGAGGAAAAAAAAGCGAAGAGTTGTAAATTTAGAGACATGATATCTCACGGGTGGATAAGAATTTAAATTCTTGTAGAGAGATTCTTTGAAACAAAAAGTTAGTTTTCGAAAAGGATGGAATGCGTTGTCATTTGAAATTTCTACCTTTGTGTTATTTTTAGTCAATCTGTACATTGCTTTTGTCAAAAAATACGTCGTTCTTTTGGAACAGTTGTGCCTATATACTTAAATTGAATTTTTTTTTAAATATAGAATTACGTAAATTCTTTCACTAAAACTTTACAAGTTGTCACTAATTTTGCTTTTTTATTTAGTTTAATGAATCAACAATGGATTTCTTTATTTATTTACTTTAGTTTTTTTTAAAATTTTGGTGGTAAAAATTACACATTATTTCGTTTTTTCTGACCTAGTAATTTTTGTGGTTATGAAAGAAGATGTAATATTTATGATCGCAACTAGGCATTCTTTTCGAAAATATTTTTTTAAACAAAAAAATACAGGCTTTTAACGTAAAAACTATTTAGAGCATGCACATTGATTCCAGTGGGCTAACGAGTAAAATATTAATTTCGATTGAATATATATCTAGTAAGAATTATGTCACATACCCTGCCCAACCAATTATATGACCTTATTATAGTATTTGTTTTGCTGTTTATATTAAATTGTTTAATTACATTTATGAATATCCGTTATAGCTATGTTAAAAAGGGGGGAAAATAGTAACACTCCTCACAAATTGTAATGTCAAAGTATTATACGGGTGAAGAAGAGGATCTATATTTGCTTACATATTGCAGATAGTTTCTATTGAATAACATCATGATATTTGCCACTGCTATCAACACAAAGAGGCGTATGTGAAGTTAACTTAATTGTCGTTTATGTCCCTATTTGTTCAATGTTTACTATATTATTATTCCCTCTTATACATACATACCCATCAAACATACGTAACCTAACAAAATAATTGATATCTAAATAAAGAAAACCAGATTTCATTAAAAAACACGATTAGTAAACTAGTTAGCCTGAAAAATTATAAAATTCAACGGTTACTACCAAGCGATCGCGTTTCATTTCTTTTGGTTACTTGGCACACAATAAACTAATTAATGATAGGTTACAGCAGTTCTTTCGACTAATCCAAATTTTGTTCGACAATTATTTTCACAACTTTTACTGGCTGCCCATTTCATTCTATTTTTTTTTTTTTTTTTTACAAACATGTCTTGGAATATACGAATAGCCTTTGCTAAGAGTGGGAAATTTTTCATTAATGTATATTTTTCGAGTAATATCGATATAATGTTACCCAATTTAGAAAGCTTTGTACATACAGAGATCAACGAGAATTATGTTTGTTTTTCCCAAAAATAACCTAGAAGTTTTTAATTCTTATACCTATAAATAGTTTCCTTATTTGAATTGAATTCTTCCTTTCATAATTAATAGAAAATGCTTCTTCTATTCTTTGTGTGTGGGTGTGCACCGATAAATTTCTCCAGGCTGATTTCTAAGAAAAATCAATAACTCAACAAACTTAACATTGAACTTTGACTGCATTCTATGGCATCCAACTATAAATTAATTTGCACGATTAATTATTTTATGACAAAGCTAATATCTTCTATTGTGCTTAGGTAAGCTGATATATCTGA
Organism: Linyphia triangularis; assembly: GCA_963978545.1. Lineage (NCBI taxonomy): Eukaryota > Metazoa > Arthropoda > Arachnida > Araneae > Linyphiidae > Linyphia > Linyphia triangularis. The sequence continues at coordinate 39,268,235 of OZ021730.1, forward strand.
AAATCGCTAATTTACAGTAGTGAGAATAACTATTTGAGAAATATTACTAACAATCAACTGTTTCATTTTGACATAAAATTGATAGGCACCGGCGGGATTATTTGCAAGCGGATGCAATCGCTGTTTATTTCCCATCCCCTCCAGCAGCACAAATCTGCTGGCCAACATCGGCTCGACACTCCTATATGCCAATTTCTATGTGGACCGTTGAAACTGGCTGTTGCTATGGATCTTGGCTAATATCCCCCAGTGCTAGGTAAAATATACAGGAAGTTTGGAAATGTTGATGTAAAGTTTTAAATTGAGACATTGTGTTATAAGAAAGGACAGCAGAAAATATATAAATGTTTGTAATGGTTTTGACATGTTAGTCCCTTCCCGGGACCCCTGTTTCCGTTATTGTCCTATACCTGCGCTACCCTGTGCTGTGCCTATGCTGTAGCCTATTCTGTGCTATACTAAACTTCAACTTAACTTGACATCACTAGGCAGTAGATCGTCACAGTGCTCATAGGCAATTTATCCATTTTGGCGGCGTGAAAGCTTAATGCTCGCCAAACCACAACCCTGCAGAGAACGAAAAGCTATACGGTTTGGCGAGAATTATGTCTTCACTCCGCTAAAATGCTTTAATTGCCTATGAGCACGGTGAAGATCTATCGTCTAGTGATGTCAAGTTAAGTTGGAGTTTAGTATACCTGTGTCGCAGTGCGTTGTACTAATTTTTGAAATCACGTTGCAGATGAGTGCCGAAGCGAGAATTCAAATTGTTTCATCACGAATAGCTATCCTCATGCACAACAACCACTCTGAGAAAATGTTAAAAGAAAATAATCCAAAGAATAAATTTCAAGAGCTAACATCATAGAAAAAAAAAATAACCATTCACTTGCTATATACCTTTCATATTCCTAGCATGTAATGGAAGGTAACTCAAAAAGTTCCACTTAGAACAATTTTATCTATTAGTGAAAGAGGATTTGTATTATGTGATCTGGATAATGTTTCCCTACAAAATCGTAAGCGTTATTGTCTTTTACGAGGCTTAGAAAACTCTTTGAAAATAAACAGGCCTTCCAACAATAAGATTTGCTTTTGTAGTTGCTAAAACTTAAACATTCCTCAATAAACTCTTATATCTTACATTTATCTAAAAGTTACGGTAGAAGAAATTGCATTGATCTGTCTTTGATATTGGATTTTTTTCAACTAAAGTGCGTGTTTTTAACAATAACGATTATATTTGAAATTTAATAACTACTTGATAAAATATATTAAAGAGCGCTATTAAGAAAACCGCAATTATATTGCACCCTTGCTACAATAGTGATCCGATAACTGCAATTACATAGAAATGATGTTTTTGTGGAGAACTCACTTACTTCGATGTTTCGAACCCATTTTTCTCAGTTCGTGTTTCCACCTTATTTAAAAAGAAGTGTCGAAAATATAAATTTTTTCCTATTTTTACCAATAGTTTTCTTTTTCTAAAACTGTTTTACTTATTAAAAATCCAATCCCTAAGAGTTTAGAGTGTAGAACCCTAATAGCACACATCCTCCCAGGGAGGTCCCTAGGAAGTCCCCAGTCATCCCCGGGACTACGAATGACTTCCCAGGGACCTCCCTGGGAGGATGTGTGCTATTAGGGAACTAGGAACATTTTTAAATAAAAATAAAGGAAAAATAACGAAAAAAAGAGAAAAAGGATACAATTTGAATTCTGCTGAATTTTTTTTTTTTTTAATTAAAACTTCTGAAAATTTAGAGTATTTCATGCACTTTTCTAACAAAATTTAGTTATTTCCTGCTAATACTTCCAAATGAGTGAAAAGTATAATTTAAAAGGCGTAAATTTAAAAAAAAAAAAAAAAAAAAAATCAGTTTTAAGTGTATCAAGCCCCCTTATTTACAAAGGTTACAGGCAAGTCAAAGTTGGAGGGCTTTTCCATATGCATTCTACCCAAATATCTTCTTTAAAAATACCTTTAAGAAATGGTCTGTAACTGCAAAGTGAAAAAGTGATAAAACCGTTACCAAAATAAATTTTATTTCAAATTAATCTTAATTATCCTTCTTGGATAATTTGACTATTTACACCAAGGTCCAGATATTTTGAAGGTTAGTCGAATTAAGTGAACTAAAAACGAATTCTCAATTCCAAAATAAATTAACATTCCACCATAGGGCTAATAGGTTTATTTTGAAGGGTACACCAGAGGGCAGTGGGTTCACATTGCGGAAAAAAGTTAATGTTTAAACTTTGATTTTTCAAACTTGTGAATTGAATGTCTTACTGAAATCATAAGCTATTATGAATAGCTGTATATAAATTATAAATAATTTTAAGTTTTCAAACAAAAATATTAATGTCTGTACTACATGTCTTTATTTCTGTAAATTGGATTTTTCTTCAATTTTAAAAAAGTACGTGGAAGAACGTGCTTCTCTTTGCCTTGTTCCCATGGGTTCATTTCTAATTTAAAAAATTCAATACTTTCAACTTCCAATATACTTAAATACTGGGCAGTGCATGGCTTCCAAAATCGAAACAGAGCCATCAAAATATTTTTATTTTAAAAACACAGTATTTTTCTCGTCCGATATACCTAAATACTGGACAGTACACGCCTTCCAAAATCGAAAACGCGCCATCATAATATTCTGTGTTAAGAGAAGACGGATATAGGGCAAAGCCATTTCCGACCATTTCTCCACGTTCATTCTACCACGAATCATCAATCTTCATTCGGTCTTTTCAGAATGGGAACTTGGTGGTTCCTTATCTTCCACACAAAGACCACTATCCTTCAAAGATGGTATAGGGAACGCCGCAAGGCAGCAGAATTTCGCTGACTGTTGCAAAGGTAATAAGATACCAGAGGGAATTTCGATATCAGCCACGAAATGAGGGAAGGAGAATCGATGAATAATGGTATTGGTATTTTTTTATTATTATTTTATTATTAATGGTCATTGTTCAGTGATTGCTTTGTTATTCTTAGGACAATTCGTATTTTTAAGTGAGTATTGGTTTTGATAGCAGGACCTAAAATCAGAAAATGTTAATTAATTATTATTGTTTTTGGAATTTTAGTGAAGGTACTTATGAATTGGATGACATCGCAATATCATCAGAACTTTCGTAATATGATTTGAACTTGTTGACAACAAAATTTATAAAATTTCAGCCTATTTTTGGCTGTTCTTTTTTCTTAATTGAGGTAAATCCTTAACGATATTTTTGCACATGCATGGAATTTTCTACGAAAAATGGATTTGAAAGGGAACTTATTTTCTTTTGTTAGTTAACTTGGCTTGTTAGTTAGTGTTATACTTATTGGTGCTATATATATTTAAACTATATATCTGCAGGTAAAAAACTCGAAAGAAATTGAAATCTTTCGACAACTTTTTTTTTTTATATATATATTTATATATACATATAATATACACATGTTTTTAAAGTTGTCAACGTAATTTTTGCGTATGAATGGAAATTTTCTGCGAAAGATGAAATGGAACTTACTTGGCCTTATTTAGTGCATTAACTAAATGATATTATTGAACAGCTGGGATGTAAAATGTTCTTTTGATTTTTAAACAAAATGTGAAGTTATTTGGATGATTTAAATATATATATATATATATATATATATATATATATATATATATATATATATATATATATATATATATATATATATATATATATATATATATATATATATATATATATATATAATAGCCTCAAATTTAATTACAGATCGTGGCAATAGTTCCAACTGTAGCTTGGGAATTTTTATTTATAAAATGCAAATTCCCAATATTTTACCTAAATTGGCTTGTAAAATAAGCTAATACTCTTAATTTATGTTTTTATTTTCTTACTAAGTTATATCATAGTACATGCCATGCATATGGATTTATGAGTTATTATTAAAATGCCGACCAAACGGTATAGTGGTTAGCGTGCTAGCTTCTTAGGCATGGGTGTTTGTAAATGTTTGTTGGCTTGTCTAATGACGAATGTTTCGGCGCATTATAGCCCTTGTGTTGCTAATGGCTCCAGATAATCTGAATACAACCAACCAACTATTATTAAAATAATTATTAATAAAAAAAAATTAAAAAAAATGGCAAAAATATCAATCTTTTAAAACTATTTTTTTTTTTTTTTTTTTTTTTTTTAATTCTAAAATATCCACAATGAGATTTTTTGGGGCAGTAGACGCTTCTGTGTTGTTCTCAAAATACTTTAATGCGATACTATAGAGAAACTCTGTCTAGATTATGGTAGATTAAAAACATGTTCTTTTGAAATTATTTACGATTGCTACGAGTTTCTTATTTTTTATAAGAAAACATCTGGATATTAGGGATTCTAGAAAGTGTCTGACCCTAAAAACCCTCCTCCTAGCTGCGCGCCTGTTGACACTGATCTTCTTGCCCAAACATGTATAAAATATCCTCCTGAGACCCCACGTACATTTAAATACACGTCGGATTTTGGGTGCATAATTTTTCTTTGCATGAAATCGCCGAATTCAGTCTTACAGCTGATGATAGTTCCACCGATTGTGACGAAGTAGAGCCTGTAAAAAAACGGCAAAAAAAAGTTTCTCTGCCAGAAGACGCGTTTCTCCGCAGAAGAAAGTTGGCGCGAAGCACATGCCGGCAATGGACACTAAGGCGTTTTCCTCACGTTGTCGGATGTCTGAAAGTTCAGCGCGAACAATTTTTTTTTTTTTTTTTGCTCTATGTTAAGTATTTTTATGTAACGTCCTCACGAAATTGTTTTGCAGCCTTTCCTGATTAAATTCCACATTTGAACAATTAAATTTCAGAATTTTTGCAAGCTTAAGAAGATAGTCATTTTTTGTCTAAGTGTACTTAAAGTGCATGGATTAGTTCTGAACTTTAAAAGTACTTTACATAGACCCAAAAGAATAATATACATAAAAATTAACTTTAAATCATGTTTCAAACAGTCGTGGATCTCAGGAAGATATGGAATGTACCATGATATTTAAATCTTTCCTAGTAGTACATATCCTCTGGTCAATATCAGCTAGACACTGGCCAATTCCGATGTGGATCGATCTCGCCTAGTGCTATGTAAAATAAACTGGAAGTTTTGAAATGTTTAAGCAGAGTTTTAAAATTGAAATATAGTGTTTTAAGAAAGAACGGAGGAGTAAAAATTATGTTTTGTGCAAATATATTGGAGAATATTTTTTTTTTTTTTTAAATCGTTTATTTTGGAACGATGCTCGAGCTTCGGCAAGGTCTGACCTATCTTCCTGGAATCCCTATTTCTAACATTGCCCGATATTGTTGTGTTACCTGGGTTTACGTTGTTGTAATATGGTGCTTCTGCTTATGTTTTTTTTTTTTTTTTTTTTTTTCCCGATAATTATTATTATTATTATTATTATTTTTTTTTCAAAACCGTATACATTATTAATACGATTTTTTATTCTCCTTAAACATTCCCATGCCTCACCGAACGTTACAATTAAATTTCAATTTTTCAGAAGCTAGGCGTTTTTCATATAATTTTTCATAATTTTTTTTAAAATATGCTTTGGAAAAATCATATGAACTTTAGGTTTAAACATCTTTTTTAAACTTAATTGGTCTATCTACTTTGGATGCATGAAAAAAAAACGCTATTTTTATTAATTTTTTTTTTCTTAAGAATATTGTTGTTTATTGATATAAAACTTGTTAGCCTTAACAAAAACATTCGTAAATTACTAAAAAAAAAATATTAATTTTTACCACTTTTTTTAATGTGAAAATACTACATAAATAAGAGTCCTCAACCAATCGCTAGTGATACGCCAAAAAACTTAAAACTTTAAGAAGGCAAACTACGCCGATACGTAAGTGCTGCCATCTCGCGGATTTTCAGAGTTGAGAGCACAAAACATTCGCCAAATTGCTCCGATTTCCAGACATGCGCAGAGTTTTTTTCTTACTTTGGCGATTGTGCTTTTTAAACAAACAAATAAGAACATCAGATTTATTTCGTCGAATTCGTGGTAGATTTAAATAACAGAACAAAAATTGAGGATTCTACTTTGCAAAGTAACATATTATTTATTCAAGTTTGTTCAAATTGTTCGCTTTTGTGAACAATAAATTTCGGTAATGTTCTGAAGATTATAGAATTTTCGCAAGAGAATTTTAACAGGACATTTTTTGCAGTGTTGATGGTTGTGATGAAACTTGATGGTTAGTGTTCTTAATCGTTTGTTTTTATTTTTTCATCTCATTCAGCAGGCTAGTTTTTATGTTAAATATAGTTGTTTTTTCCATGAACTTTTCTATTTGTATTACTTTGACATCGCTTGAAGGAATGTTTATCATTTGTTAGTTGCATAAATTCACGCAATTATTATGTGTTTATTATGATTTTTTGAAATTTGACTCAAATCTCAATTACCATTGCGGTTTTTTATTTTATGAATTAATAAAGCTAAATAATTATTGCCAACTGTTAGTAAATTCTTCTAAACTAGTACATGCTAAATGATATTGGTTTTTGTAGTTGCAAGTCATTTTTAAATTCTTGCACTCAATAACTAGATATTTTTTAGTTTCCTAATGTACTGCTTCGAAGAATGCATGGAAACTTTATCGAAATAATGTTCTTCTAGAATGTATTTCAATAATTTTGTAATTAGTAATTTTGTTAATTCTTGATGTTCATATTTATTACGAAAACATACTAAAAGTTCACCAATATTGGAATATGCAGTAAAAACCCACAAATCTAATATTGGGATTCGTATTGCATTACAGGATGGAACTTGCTGTAGTGGTTCAATATAATATTAATATTGTTTAAAAAAGTATTCAATTATCTTAGCTAAAAATATAATTAACGTAAATTTGGTTGAATGTGTAAATATGTCAAGTAAAAGTTTAATGAGCAAAACAGATTTGTTCTTTTTTTGGATAAAAGATTTCTGGGAAACCATACAATTTAATCGCCAAGTGAAACTAAAAAGAGCGATAAGCATGCCAATGTAGAAACCCTGCAATGACGTCATGTGCTCTCAAGTATTTTACATTATCTCTATGGAAGCTTGCCATCTTTAACCCGAAGGGTTATTATAGTATCTTTGGATACGCAGTTGAAAAAAATCTGAACAATGGCCTATCTGAGACAAAAAAAATAATGGTTTAGGGTGACAGTGGCCATATCCCGTACCTCCTAACAATTATTTTCAGGCATAAATAACAAAACAGCGGACAAAAAAAAAAAAAAACGTGGATTTTTTTGCATGTTATTTGCTAAAAAAAACGTAAAAATTAAATTTTGCAATAATTCTGGTAAGGGATATCGCGATAAGTGTACAAAATATGTGGTTAAAATTTCATAAGGATCAGTTCCGCAGTTTCTGAGATTTTTTCAACAGCGCACACCTACCAACTTTTTGATGATTGCTGCATTTTCACACTAAAAGAATGGTTAAAAACAATAATAGTAATAATAATTTTTTTTTATGTAATTTACGAATGTTTTTCTTAAGCCTAACAAGTTTTATACATAACAGATATATTTACATAACAGTATTCTTAAAAAAAATTAATAAAAATAGCGTATTTTTGTCATGCATTCAAAGTAGACAGAGCCCTTAAAATATGTATGAGTAATTTTACTTACAGTTCCAGAAGACATTCCTACTTTAGATGCAATTGGTGTTTGAGTCGGTGGATTTTCTTTTCGGATCAGAGACTTCACTTTCTTGTATTTTCCTGCGTTCTAACAGTCTTAGAATGGGATTTCTCGGTCAGGCTTTCATTTTTACTTTCATTTAGATGCTTTTTTCCCCTTTCAAATTTAATACATATAATATAAATACCTTTTTTTAAAATGGAAAAACCAAGTTTTTCACACCGCCTTATATATTTTATACGAATACTTCTCATCGGAAAGCAGAGTCACGTAATCTTCGAGCTATCTATCAATTTTAGGAGCCATTCTCAAAATAAATATTTTATTTTACATTGTAATCAATATAAGAGCTATTTTGATCTCTGATGTCTTATTCTGTAATGCTGTAAGATGGTACCATATAATTATTCAGATTAGTTATATGTGCGTGCTGTTCCTGTATTTCAGTTCGCGTGATGTGATGATTAAATAGATAGAATTTTCTTTTCAGAGGAATGCTGGAATTTCAACATAACTATTGTCTCACAGATATAAGGAAAGAAGCAATAATGGAGGATGGAATTGTCTTGAGATATACGTATACCCTACAATTCACGAAAATAGATCAGGATATTGATTTTTAATATATATATATATATATATATATATATATATATATATATATATATATATATATATATATATATATATATATATATATATATATATATATTCGAAGTGTTCGAAAAGTGTTCATAAATTTATCTTTTTACATAATTTATGCTACAAAATATTTACAAATATACAGAAATTCGTAACAGCGTGATGTGGTGATTAAATAGTTAGAATTTTCTTTTCAGAGAAATGCTAGAAATTCAACATAACTATTGTCTCACAGATATAATGAAAGAAGCAACAATGGAGGATGGAATTGTCTTGAGTTGTACGTATACCCTACAATTCACGAAAATCGATCAGAATATTGATTTTTATTATATCATAATATTCTCCGATTCTTTAGCTTTTAAACAATACTAAACTTTTGAAAATAACCTTAATATTTTTTAGATTACAATTAATTATGGGTAGGTACTACTGTTGTTAGGTACTAGACTTCTAGAACTTTAAACCTGTTTTCTGGAGAACTGTATTTTGATTATGAATGAAATAAACAAATAACAATAAACAATGTTAATTCCACTACAAAATGTTCAATTATCAATTTTTTTTATATTATAGTAATCTACATAATATGTTAGATGTTTTGAAACTCAATTATACAAAATTTGTTAAGAAATATATTTTTTAATGATTTTTAAAACTTAAAATTTATTGAAAATATTTATTTTTTCATGCTTTCTTACAAAACAAATTGTAAAAATAAAACTATTCTATGTTAGAAACCTAATTGAGTTTCAAAAACATGATATTACGAATGATTTCCAAGTGGAAATGTCTTTTTAAGTAAATTAGAATTTTATATATCATTGTTTGAAAAATGTACAAATTAACTAATTACATCTTAATTAAGAAATTAACAATTGGCAAAAATTGAATTTTTTTATGAAATTATTTTAAACCTATGCCCTCTAACTACTGTAAAAAAGCATTAGATTCTTAAACTCGGAATTAAAAAAAAAAAAAAAAAAAAATCTAGGGTATATTTACACCTTCATGGAAAGAGATATTTCACTATAAGATTTTGATTTTTTGGAAATAACAGAATATGTCAGATATAAATATCCATTTGCACCAAATTAAAAGAAAAATGGAATTTTAATAAATATTTCGTGTAAATTATATTCATCATTTTTCGACGGGTACTTTACAACTTTCTAGTCAAAAGATAACAGTAGAAGATAATTATTCTTAAGGGCTCTGTCTACTTAGGATGCATGAAAAAATCGCTATTTTTATCAAATTTTTTTTTTTTTTTTTTTTAAGAATAGTGTTATGTTTAATGATATAAAACTTGTTAGCTTAACAAAACCATCCGTAAATTACACAAAAAAAAATTGATTTTAACCACTTTTTTAGAGTGAAAATGACAGGTAAATCGGAGTCCTCTAAATGGGAATTTTGTTGAAAAAATCTTAGAAACAACTAAACTGGTCCTTATGAAATTTTAACCACCGTATGTGTATTTTCCTCTAAATCCCCTACCCGAATTATTGAAATATCTTAATTTTTACTATTTTTTTTGGCAAAAACCATGCAAAAAAACCCTTACTTTTTTTATTTTATTTTTTTTGTCCCCCATTTTGTTATTTTTTGCAAATAAATTAATATTCGAGGTACGGGAAATAGCCACTATCACACTAAACCTAAAAGAGGACTCCTGTTTAGCTGGCATTTTCACACTAAAAGAGAGGTTAAAATCTTTTTTTTTTTCAGTAATTTACTTAGTATACTTAAAAAAATTAATAAAAATAGCATTTTTTTTTTCCATGCATCCAAAGTAGACAGACCCCTTCAGTTACCAAATTTTTACCACAAAATACAATGTCCATTAAGTGCGAACGACCCTCTTTAATACCGTGTATGATACTAAGCATTTTAACTCCTTACCTACCTTTTCCAAAGGCGGTCAAATTCTTAAGTCATTTTAGCTATAGAAAATTTATGTTTTAATTTTTAACCATGTTATTGGTGTTTAAAATTGGAATATTACTGTTAAATTTTACAATAAGGCTAAATATGTTATTATAGTGTACCGCAGGTTGTGTTGTTCGTGGGTTATATCTTTTACTATTAGAGATAAGGTATAAACATGATCAAAATAGGATAAGAAATAAAAAGCATATAGTTTCATATAAAAATATGTAATTTGTTTAAAGCGTGACATAATTTTATTTTTTATACACACCATTGTCAGGTCAAATACAGAATTTTTCCTGCAGTCGAAAAAGATTAATGAAAAAAAATGAACACCCTATCTTTAAAATATGATCAAAATAGAATACAATAAAAAAAAAAAAAAAAACCGGGACATAACATTTTAGAAATACTATGCGATAAGAGTAATTATGGCCAGCAAGTAAATATATTCTTTCAATTTTCAGATCTAAGCTAGGTTTTCTTAAGAGTGTGAATTATTTGTATATGAAAACATGCATGGAAGCAAACTTTTGTATTTCATGAAAGTTTTAGTTTAAAAAAGTTGTTTAACATTACTGACCCGTAATCTTATCATAGTTCAAAGTCATCCGAAATCTGTGGAACTGTTCCAGAGATAAACTCGGATAATAGTCAGTTTGCATTTAATAAACTTTCCTTACAACTGTTGTTTAGTAAATATTTAAAACAGAAGGGGAAGTTTTATGATCAAATGGTATCGATAAATGCAATTTTAGGGATTGAGCATTATACTGGGATAGCAACTAAAATAATTAGACTTAATTAGAAATGTCATGATCAATGGCAATCTTGACATTTCTGCAATTTCGTTAAGAGAGGTTGAAGTACTGCACTTTTTACTCATCCCCCCCAAGTAAATACATAGTGGAAGATATTTACATATTGACGACCAGAGAAGGAATTATCTTTATTAACCAACAGAAATCTCTGTGGTGTTTGTAGAAAATAAAGGTATTGTAGGGAGGAATTAATTTAACTAATGGAAAAGTGGGGGCTGTTGCTAAAGGTTTGGAGGAACCTGGGGTTAGGATTGTGAAGGCATTTGAGACTTGTTCCTGTGGCTTAAAGGACAACTGGAGTTGTTTACCTGGCATCGCACTGACTAGTAGCGTTCCAGCTACAAGGTTTTATTGAAGGTTTCAATAAAACCAACCGTTCCAACTACAAGGTTTTTTTGTACCCGGTTTTATTGAGATTGCCAACCCTGAAACTGCAGTAAGTGGAAGTACTCCTTTCCCTTGATACTCAGCCGGTAATTTATTCAATTATTATGTTAATGCCTGAGGTTAAGTTTTACTGTCTTAAATAGATGGATTCTTAATTTACATTGTGATGATAGTGTAGCATCTTCTTATGTAACTCCTTTGGATGCGAGACAGAAATCTTAAGACGCTGTCATTTAAGGATTTTACTTATGTGTTTATAAGCCAATTTAGTGTATTTGAATAAACAGGTAGACTGACGTTACGGACTGGTTATTTGGTTCAAACTTTTGAATTTGATTCTCAAATGTTATCTTTGACTTGTCTTGTGTTTGTATTTATTCGAAGATGTTTTACGGCTCACGCTTTGTACCTAAAATCCCACTAAAAGATCACGACAAAGAAGACTGACCTCATCCAAATATAGAGAAATTATTTTGACACTTCATAGGAAACTGATAAGTCCATTTCACGAATATGCTGTACAATTCTGGTCGACTAATTTCAAAAAGAATAATGACTTATTAGAATAGGTCAAGCGTAACAAAATAAAAATGAAACAGATTAACTCACGCTTGGAATTGAGTAATAATGAAAAATCTAAATTATTAGATAGAAGAAGAAGGTCTTGACGAGATTTGGTTTAATTTAAATTTATGAAATCGGGCGATTTGAAGGATTTAGAGCACAATTCGAAGGACTGGACACAATTTGATGTTTACAAGTTATATAAATTTGATTTTAATTCATGGAACCGAAAGCATTTCTTTTACAAAAGAGTCATAACTGGAAAAATCTGTCTTACCAAATTGTGAGTTCTGCAGGTTAAGAGCTATTAAAGACTGATGGGTAAGGGAATAGTAGGAAAGAATTAATACTGGATCAACATAAATAAGCCTTGAGCCTGTAGTTAGTCTCAAAGCTCGGTACATTCCTTTATTGATTATATATAGCTTACTATTATATATAGCTTACTAGGGTACTGAACTTTATTTCTAAGTATCAGAAGTTTTTGGTATTGGACTCGATTTCAGAATGTTTTGAAGCTTGACTGGAATGGCCGTATCAAATTTGACAGTGTACAGAAAAGTTTCCAAAGGGACTCATGATAGTTGGTGGATTTTATTACAACAGCAAAGCAAAAAAAAAAAAAAAAAAAAAAAATCTCAAATAAAGCCAAAAGTAGTTCCCTCCACTGTCAGCAGAATATTTTACAACCAATTTTTAAAGAAGAAATTCCAGCCTTATTGCATAAAGGACATTGCTAAAGTTCATCTTCATATGAACCAAACCTCTTGTTACATGTCCAAATCAGAAGTATGAATGAAGTGTATCCCATGTAATAAAACACCTGTAAGATCACTTTACGTTTCTTCAATGCTGTTTTGAAATTTCGGCTTATTTTTACGAGCTTTAGGTTGGTTGGTTGGTTGGTTGTATTCAGATTATCTGGCGCCATCAGCAACACGAGGGCTATAATGCGCCGAAACATTCGTCATTAGACAAGCCAACATACATTTATAAACACCCATGCCAACACGGGACTCGAACCCGCAACCTCGCGGTCTAGAAGCCAGCACGCTAACCACTATACCGTTTGGTCGGCTTACGAGCTTTAGGAAAAAAAATCCAAGAACACTGATTTTGGAAAACGGTTTGAGATGAATGTGGTGAAATTGCAAGACTGTACTAAGCAAAAATTTACTTTCATGGAAAATTCGGGCTAGAGCTGTTGTCAAGAACCAAGGCCGCAATAGAAGAAAATTGCTGCAAAAAATATCTCATTTATACATAAAACTTAACTATCAAAATCGTTTCCATAAGTTATCAATTGTTGACTTGTTGTTATTTTCACTTTTATCCGCAGTTCTTATGCTCGTATGTTTTTTGCTATATATATATATATATTGAAATTGCAGATTGCCTAAGCTATTTCCAATTTCAAAATCCCAATATGATGCGAAATGGTTGTTTAAAAAGGGATTCAGATCGCATACCAGAGATGTATAGCATACATTTTAGACAAACATCGTTTCTACAACTGACGCAGAACTTACAAAATGAACGATATTTTATGGAATAGTGTGAGGGTAAAATAATGATACTTTAGACAGGAGTTCTAGAGTTGCCATACATAGTGTGTGGTAAAAAATCAATACCACAAAATGTGCTATTCAAAAATGTGGTTTTATTAAACGTTCGGACTTTCCCGAAGATCCAGAATTAGATATAAATTTTATCATATCTATTAAAATGCAATTTTTTAGAGCTTCGTAATAAATAAACACCTTTAGGACGCCGTAATTTCAACACTTAAAAATTAAATAAACATATTTTAATTGACTCAGTCATTAAAACTTTTAAATTCGCAATGTCAGGATGATGAACTTGAACACCTTCAAACTTGGTGTTTGAAAACAAAACTAGGTGTGTGGAACATCGCACAACTTTCAATTACAGGCCAGTATGGTGATAACAAATTTTGCGATTATTCTTGCATAGATCTTTAAAAAAGGAAAAGTGGAGGGAAAAAAAAAAAAAAAATCATTGCCAAAATTGTGATTTTGACGATATACTTTTCGATAATCCTTATATTATCCTTTATTATAAGTGAAACTGAGGGGAGAAGAAAAAGCGATCGTTGATGAGGTATGTTCGAGGAAAGCGAACTCTGTGTTGAAGGCATTCATTTTTTAACTTTTTACGCCATTAAAGAAATTTTAAGGAAATTTCGGAAGTGGGGATGTTTAGAACACCTTAAGAGGCACTAGCGCAGCGATTTTTATCAAAATTGTTGAAGCCGTTTTTTAGCAATCATTGAAAAACATGATTTTTTCAATGGCAGCTATCTTATGCCCATGCGAAAATTTTGACGAAAACCTTAATGGTAGGTCCTATGGCCACCAGCAACGCGCACACCAAATTTGAGCATTGTAGGTCAATTTTTTCGGGAGTTCTGCTGACCACTGACACACAGACACACATACAGACAGACATTTTTTCTAGATCAATTTTTTGAAATCAGGATGTTCAAAACGTAGAAAAAGAAAAATATATATATATATATATATATATATATATATATATATATATATTTTTTTTTTTTTTTTTTTTTTTTAATGCTATACTTTCATTACCCTTTGTATAATACATATGTTTGATTTGAAAATAAAAAAAAAATAATAAAAAAAAAAAAAAGAGAGAAAAAATGAAGAGATGAAATTCACAGAAAAACAAAACAAAAAAAAACATTATTCTTTTAAATAGTAAATGAATGTGCAACAATATTTTAGTAGAAAACGAAATATCGTTATTGAAAATTGTAGGTTGGAACAAAAATTTTGCGGTCTAGCACTACCCGTTTTCGATCTGCAAACCCTGGTGGGGGGGGGGGGGGGAATAAATGAAAGCCTATGAACTTCTGAAGTTAATAAACTTTGATAGTATATGCAGTTGCTAAACTTTAAACTATTGCCTGTCCATCAGGAAAATAACTCTAGACGTTAGACTGGTTGATGGCGGTTGCTATAGAAACGAGACTCGTTGATTTAGTATAGGGATGATGAATGCAGAAAATTGCATCCTAAGACTTAACTAGATGTCTTTCTCCCGGAATCCCACCTAGAAAACGGGACTGGTCTTCTTTCTACCCTAACAGACAATGCTAGACAATTTGGCGGGAGGTATTCTTGTGAAAAACAGATAATGCTAATCTATTACTTCATATCCAGTGCTAGAAGTGTGGGAGGACGCGGGAAGACGCGTCCTCCCACATTTCCAGAAAATACTTATGCGTTTCTCCTCCTCCCACTTCTAAAATGACTAAAATCCATCCCCCTTCCTCCACTTTTAAAAACACTTAATATGTCTAAAAACTAATAAAGAAAAATAGCTTTAATTTAAAATCTACTGACACTCGGAAAAAGTTATTTATAGTTTTTAAACGTAAAAAAAAAATATTTATGGTATATATAAATCATACTAATATAAAAAATTGATTATACTAATTTTTTTTAATATACAGTAAAACACCGATTATCCGAGCCCCGGTTATCCTAGTTTCCGCTTTAACCGAGCCAGATAATATTTCTTTATTTTTCTTTTACGCCTGATATTTTCCTTTGTCAAAACTAGTACCGAAAAAATTGGTACTTGATCTCTCAAACACTCAAGAAAACAAAATGTTTACATTCCTTTTCATTGTATGACACTGCTCCTCCTATCGCGTAGCTAAAGGTCTCAAGGCTTAAGTAAGAGAACGCCGACCAAACGGTATAGTGGTTAGCGTGCTAGCTTCTGGACCGCGCGGTAGCAGATTCGAGTCAAGTGTGAGATGTTAGTCCGCTGAACTGAACATCAGGAATTTTGGAAAGTCCAGAAAAAGGCAAAGAAGTCAGTTAGCTCTTTTACAAAAGCGAGGCCGATAGAAAGGTACTTTTGCAACATGTGTTGGCGAGTTGCTTTCAAAAGCCATGGATTGCAGGGAACGATAGGGTCAAAAGGTCAGTTGTGTATTAAAGGTCGGGAAATCTTGAAAGGGGGGTTTACATTCACTATTTCGTGTGAAGGCAGAATCGAGCTGGAGCCAGACGTCATAAATACTCGAGGGCTTTTCAATTTTAGGTAAGAATTACAAAGGCTGGCGCCAGCTTGACGTTACGTTTGACAGCAAGCTGGGATTCAGAATTATTAGGGCCCAGGTGCATCACAGGTGCGAGGAGAGGGGATCGGAAAATTCTAGGCGGTATAAAGAATTGACGTCAGAGGGTCCGAGTCCAGTCTCTGACGCTTGTGGATCAGAGGCGGGATCTCAGTGATGTTAGGGTTCACGATTGGCTAGAGTTCAAAACCAGAGATTTGAGCCTGCGGACTTTTGGACTGGCTGGGATGAATTTGGACCCCGCCTTGGTCTGGACGTAAAAAGGGGGTACACGAGAGCCCGGGGCATTCATTCGGAGTTTTTTGCTTGAGGTGTGGGAGAATTAGAAAACGCCGCAGGCTCATTTTGGATATATAGGTTTTCCCGAGAATGGCAGAATACGCCATGACGAGTATGGCCTCAGGTACCGTGAAGTCATTTATTCACATTTTAAGCTAATCTTCCAGCTTTCTAACTTTAACTTTTGAGTAAATTTAATATTAAATCTTAACCACAAGTAGCGAGGGCAGCTGAGTTCTGGCCAAAATGACTATTTAAATGAAATGTGTTTGAATATGTGTAAACAGTACCCGATTTGGGGTTTTTAATATAAACTTGATAGGATTGGTAATTTAAGGTCGACTTCGTAAAGTAAATTCAATGTTTAAAATTGGTAAAAGAGAAGCGATCCTTAATTGTTAAAGTAACCTTTATTTCTGTAAAGTAAACCTAGTAGTTAATAAATTTGTTTGTTATAACTTTGGTTATGTTTATTGAACAGTTTTTTCAAACCACACTCATCAAAGGAGTTCCACTATGCGATCTTTCGGCAGAGTTTATTGCTAAATATTTCACCCTTTAAGGAGTTGTAATCTTATCTACGTAAGAACCTGAGGTCTGTCTGCAGTCTAATTAACACAGACGGCACCAGACCAGTAAGTGGTGCCGTGACCATGCCTTTGATAAATGAATGGAAAAGCTGTTTAATTAAAATATGCATTTATTTATTATGAGTAATTTAAATTTTAAATTCGGTAATTGTATTTTAATTTGATTTGACATGTCGCGTTTTAGCTTGTATTTTACTAGCGCCGCCAATCAGTTTAATTTATTACACATAATTACACAAAAATTACGATTTTAGCAATTGAAAGTTTGTACCGTAACCTCTTTCTCGGAAAATTATGGCAACACAGAACGGCGCGAGTACGACCACCACACATGGTCAATATTCACCGAATTTACCGGGAGTCGCAATGCTCCAAAATCTTATCCCTGTTTTCGATAGCACATCGCCAGTAACAGCTTCATACTTCTTAGACACTATTGCCAAACTAATTGATGGTAATAATTTATCTGAATCACAACAAATTCTTCTCATAAAATCTAAATTAAAAGGTGTAGCATTGTCCTCACTAATAAATAATGAAGAATTATCATTCGAAACAAGCATAGATGAATTCAAGAAGAAGTTCTTACATTTCTTTCAGGACGACCAGTCCTTATGTTTACGACAGCAAAATTTAAATTCGTGTCGGCAACTACCTGATGAGAACGTTAAAACTTATGGTTCTCGAGTTACTCAGGCGACTAGACAATTTCTGGGTAAAGTAAATTTTGAGGCACCGGAAATGAAGCAAGTTTACGATCAGATTCGTCTTGCAAAATTAATTGAGGGTATTTTGCCAATGTATAGGAGTCAGTTGCTCACAAAAGATGTCACCAGTTTCGAAGAGGCGATCAAATACGTCCAGTTATTGCAAGCAAATCAAGCATTAATTAATTCACAAAGCATTGCAGTCATCACAGGGCAAAATCAGGACACAAACATTTCGGCTTCTAGCGAAAAACTTACACAAGACATTATACAAACGTTGACGGAAGAAGTTGCTAATCTTAAACTACGGGCTTTTGAGACGCAGAGAGAACGAGGACGGGATGAAACGAGAGATACAGGTTGTAGGCATAATTACCAAAACGGGTATGATAGGGACCATTCCAGTCGAGAACATCCAAGGAATAGGGAATTTAGGCAGCAACCGGCATATCGACAGGACAGGTCTTTTGAACGAAGAAGTTCACCGGTCCAGTACAACTCAAATAGAGGCATGGAGAGGCCACAATACAGACAGAGGGACTATAGTAGGGAAAATTACCCTAGATCACGAGGGTTTAACAATTATAATAGGGGTAGATTTTCTAGTGGTTTCAACAACAATCAGAGAACGGTATCTTGGGGAGACGGTTACGATAGCAGGAGAAATTCGTTTGGGAATGATAGAGGACAGAGCAATTTCGCCAATCGTAGGGGAAGCAATTATTCAGACCGAAGAGGGGGCAGTGGTTTTAAACCACAATATAATAGGTATGATACCAGAGATAATCGTTTAAACTAAATGGGGGTTTGTCAACACGTCATGCACCAAACCCCACACATGATAATTACATAAGAGCAGACAGACATGGCGAATATGGGAGAGAGTTAGAAAGGGATCGTAGAATCACAAATGACATTCAAAGAAGCGAACACGAAAACACAGTACAAAGTACACAGCATCAGGTTACTTATATTGATACAGAGGGTACCAGTGAAAGGACAGATACTTATTTACCAGTAATTAAAATGTTTATTGGAACTGTACCAATAGTGGCACTTCTTGATTCGGGTGCAAGCGTTACGTTAATAAGTGTAAATACGTTTAATTTATTTAAAAATACAGTTAAATTGCGCAAAAGAGAAGTGAATGCAACAATTTTGTCAGTGAGTAATCAGCCACTACAAGTTATAGGGTGTTATGATGTACCAATACAACTCGCTAATAAGGTGTACACACATCCAGTTTTTGTCATAAATGACACTTTAGGCCCAAAATATACTGCAATACTTGGATTTGACTTCTTAAGGCAAAAGCAATTAACATTAAATTTTGAGGAGGACTTGTTAGTAGGGAAACATTTTCGTTTAAGAATCCAAGATGCAAATTCTAACCACATAAACACAACACAAATAGCAAATATTGCTAAGTTGCAGAATAACTGTGTAATACCACCAAATGAATCAAAATTACTAACTTTACAACTAAGAGGAGGCGTTGAAAGGGGACAACATATTATGTTAGAACCGATTTTCAAACATGAAGGATTAGACTTTGAAAATGCTATTTGTCAAGTGGATAAAAACTTCACCACACAAATTTTGGTTAATAACGTTACAAGTGAGACCATTAATTTGCAAAAGCATACAAATATGGCAACGGTGGAAACAGATATTACTGAGCAACAATTGCAGGATGTTAGAGAAAGAAGGAGGCAAAATTTAAAACAAACAGATTTTAAATTGCAACATTTAGATAGGGAAACAAAATCAAAGCTATGGGAACTTTTACAAAGGTATGCTGATGTTTTTAACACAACGGTTGATACATTAGGGAGTACTAATGCAGTGGAGCCACATTTTACAGTAGATACTGAAAACTTAACAAAAGCAAAACACTTCCCAGTTCCACAGGCGTTAAGGCCAGTTTTGCAACAGCAACTGGACAGCATGTTAAAAGCAAATATTATTGAACCTTCAAATAGCTATTTAACTTTTCCTTTGCTGTTGGTTAAGAAAAAAAATCCTTCCCAATTACCAGAAAACCAAGAGTATCGAATCTGTGTTGATTTTCGTCAGTTAAACAAATACATGACTTTCGTAGATCACCCACTACCAGTCATTCACGAGGAATTAGAGAAATTAAAAGGGGGAAAATTTTTCGCAATGCTTGATTTTTCACAAAGCTTTTATCAGCTACAAATCAGACCAGAGGATAGGCAGTACATGTCATTTTCAAGCGCTTTAGGACAATATCAATTTTGCAGGCTACCAATGGGAGTCTCATTTGCACCAGCTAATTTGCAAAAACTAAGCGATATTATATTGGCACCAATACAACATTTGAACATTGCAAATTTTATAGACGACTATGCTTTGGGTGGAAAAACAAAGGAGGAACTACTGTTTAAGTTGGAAAAACTCTTTCAGCAATTAAGAAATTACAATTTAACTTTAAATCCACAAAAATGTGAGTTTTTTATGCAGGAAATTACATTCTTGGGACACCGCGTCACAGAGCATAACACTCAACCTTCAATAGCTAATTTAGTTAAAATCAAAAACTTTGCTGTTCCAAATACACTAAAAAAATTGAGAGGTTTTATAGGTCTAATCAATTATTATAGGAAGTACATTCCTAACTTTTCTCATAAAACTACACCGTTAACAGATTTAACTAAAAATAAAGGCAAATTTCAATGGAATGACCAAGCACAGGAAGCGTTTGATATGCTCAGGGAATGTTTAGATACACAACCCATTCTTATACATCCAGATTACAATAAGATGTTTATTTTAAGCTCAGATGCTTCAACCAGTGCGATCGGAGGTTGTTTGAGCCAAATTGATGAAACAACGGGCGTTAAATTACCCATAGGATACTTTTCTAAAAAGCTAACTGACACACAGAAAAAGTACCCTATTTTCGAGATTGAATTGTTGGCGTTAATTGAGAATATTCGAGCATTTAAGTATTATGTATATGGTAGGGCATTTATGGTGGAAATTGATAACAAAACTATGAGTCAATTGAAACAATTGAAAAATCCAGCCAATAGAGTTGCAAGACAAATTTTAGAGTTGTCCGAATACCACATACAGTACAAATTAATAGGGAGTAAGGATAACATTGTACCAGACATACTTTCTCGACACTATTTTGCAAACAATATTTTGGGCAACATCCATCCCATACCAATTGAGGTACCTTCTATAGCCGATATAAAATCAGAACAGCATGTTGACTTACAAACAAAAGCAATCATTGACAAAATATTACACAATCCTACAGCGTTGAAAAAGTCAGAGAAATTTTTGTGTTTGGAGGATGATTTGTTAATACACAAAACACCAACAGGGAAGAACTTTGGTCCCAAATTTAAGAAACGTGTATTTATTCCAAAGAAATTTAGGCCAAACATTTTGCATTTAACTCATGCAATGCATGTAAATTACAAGAAAACTTACGACAACGCAGCACTTTATTATTTTTGGCCAAATATGTATAAGGATTGCACAGATTTTGTCGCTTCATGTAAAAACTGTGCGGCTTACAGGTCAACTAACCGATACGCTAAAATACCTATTCAAAATAAGATTTTGGCTACACGCCCAATGCAATACATAAGCGCCGATTTTATAGGTGTTCTACCAACGACTTCTAAGGGAAACAGATACATCCTACAATTAACAGACTATTACACGAGGTTTACTGTGTTGTATCCAATGCGTACAATTAAAGCTACAGAGACAGCTGACAGACTTTTCGAATTTATGGCAAATTTTGGGATATTTGAACATTTGCTCACAGATCAAGGTGCAGCCTTTAAAAGCGAAATTTTTCGTATTTTGGCACAGAAATTTGGAGTACACCAACTATTTTCTACTCCATATCACCCTGCCTGTAACGCAGTCAATGAGTCATTACACCGAAACTTAAAACTTAACTTGGCTATCTATGCCAGAAACAATTATTGTTGGGATGACGGACTCACATTCTATCAGCATGCTTACAACGCTCAAAAACACACTACGACCAAATATTCACCTTTCTTTCTGATGTTCGGTTACGAACCAAAAACACCATATTCGGTAGACATAAACACTAATAGCAATGAACAAAACACTATCCCATCTTATATGCAAGAAAAACTGCGAGTTTTCAAGGAGGTACAGAAAGAAGTAAACCAAAATTTCAAACTAGCAAGGAAAACACAACAAGAATACAGATTGACTCAGGGTGCGAAGTACAGACACTTTGAGATAAATGACTTGGTCTTTTTACACAGACCTACATTGGGTAAACATCAGGGATTACCAAAGAGACCTTTAATGGAAGGGCCATATGTAATTCTTGAGAAAAACTCTCCAGTTAATTACACAATACAAATGAAGGACATTCCAAATGGTCGACAAACAAGGGTTAATGTTGAGCGATTATTACCATACAGAGAACGTAGAGAGGAGTTACGTTTGCAAACACAACATCAAACTGTACCAAAACAACTGTACATGTCAGATATCGAAGCACAAGTACAGGATAGTGACGAGGAATTAGAAGATATTTTGCCATTAATTTATTTTAAAACGTTAGGCAACAATTCACAAACACACAGTCAAACAAATGCAGAAACACAAAATCGTGAACATGAAATAAACATGGATAACCAAAGACGTGACTCAACAGATTCACAAGAGACCATAGTCTATGAATTTCCAATTGAGGGAACACAACAACCTAATATCACGCATCGTTACAATTTGAGATCGTTAAACCAAAATCAGGAAGAATCAACTAATCACGAGAGGAATATTGAAACAAGGGAAGAATCATTGCCAGAAAGATTATTAGACTGGGCTTACAAATTTACTGAATAGTTTTAACGAACAATCAGATCATACATTCATGTAAGAAAATAACAAACATAAGAATTTAAACTAAAGTTTGTTTCATGGAATACATTAACAGCTAAACAACACAAACATGCACAAGTCAGAAAAGTGTAAAATAATGTGTGTGGTGTACATAAAATTTATGGTTTTGATATATGTAATTGGGACAATTGGTGTTTATTTATGTAATTAAGACAATTGGTGAATGCACAAGGTTACAATATTTGTAAAGTAGTACTACAATACTAAATAAGAATTATGGTAATAGAAAGAAAAAAAAAAAGATAAAAATAATTCATTTCAACTAGTCAACTACATACCAACGACAAATCTGATTTCTTTAGAGAAAAGAAATAACGTAAATAAAGCAACCACGAAAAATTTATATTCCACATATTTAAATGATTTATTATTCAAATAATTTCTATTTGTAACTAATTCAAAAGAAATTTTCTTTTAAATAGGTAAATAAATGAATAAATAAATAAACCATTTCAAATATTTTTTTTTAAAGTTTTAAAATCAATTTCATTTAGTTCTATCACATTTATCGAAAAATTTTGATAAAATTATTTCAAAACACTAACACATCGAGGAAAAGGAAAAAAATACATAATAATTCTCAAATATTCAAAACGATTTAGACTACAAATCACGAAATTCTCTCTTTTACCTTGCGAAAAGCTAACTACAAATTTAAAGTATTCATAGGTACTCAATTAACGTTGCTATTTTCGCTTATTGGCACGCAGAGAAAAAAAAAAAAAAAAGAGGGGGAAATTACTTAATTAAAATGTCATCGAGATTTTTTACATTACAGCATATTCTAGAACACGATTGTTGGTAAACAAACGTTTCTTCAAAACACAATTCCACAACATGCCAACGATCAATTTCGCAGAACGGAGCATATTCCGTACGAGAGGAAGAGAAAAAAAAAAACGTCAACAAACAACGCACTACAAGTTTTAGGGTTGCTTCAACATAACATTTGGCGGAGATTCGCCCAATCGACGCAACACTTCACTTCGAATTTCTTAAAGCACAACCGTTCGAATCCACACTCAGGTTTTCGTGGGTTCAAATTTATTTAGACACGATAGCGCGAATTGTTTTATAATCATTTTGCACATTATGGTTAAATGATTAAATTCTAAATTAATCAATTTTATACAATTAAATTTTTTTTTACTATCCATTTTTTTTATTTAAAAAATTGGTTTTCTTTAACTAAAATTCCAAAATACACAGAGGTACATAAACACATTTGCATTCGCAAAGAAGTAATCAATGCAATTTCATAAAAAAATAAACACAAGCAAATCCAACAATGTGCGCGATACCTAGAGAAAAAAAAATAATAATTAAAAGCTTACCTTCAAAGTCAAAAAGCAACCGCAGACAAAAATCCAATTTCAGAAGTCAAGGATAACATTCCAAAGAGACATTAATTCACGTCCAAAATGGATGATTTTGAAAAAGAGATAAAAGTCATTTTAGCATTTAATTTACAATTAAACATCACATATAAGCATTAACTGAGAAAAAAAAAAAAAAACATTTCTACACAATTTACAATTTAAAGTCATTTCATTTCAAAAATACACTACGCTTCTTTTAGACACAAGCATCCAGTCTGAAAAATAACTGTAATTACACTTTAATTATTAAGTAATTTTTTTTTACTAAGCTACAAAATTCTAAAATTTTATTCTTAGCATAGCACAGAAATTTCCGATTTCTAAAATAAAAGCTGAAAGGTAAACTAATTGATTTCCTTCCTAAGAGAAACAAACTAGTCTATTCTTGCAATCGAAAATCTGAAAGGGAAGAGTTATTAAGCTGAAAGTAAATTATTAAAATTACTCAAATTTATAATACAAACACCAGGGATATTAATTAATCCTAGAAAAAAAAGCGGTTATATAACAACAGCACTACATGGGAAAAACATATACACTGAGGCATTTCCTAAGAACATACAGCATCACACAACAGAAAGCGAACAACTGGAATTAGCCGTTTTCTACAAAAAATACACATCTGGACATTGCTTTCAAATTACCAGGTGGTGTTACGACAAGGAACGCACACCCTTATTTGACTTTCCCACATAAGAAGGTCAAACTTCGTTTCTTTTACGGGTTCTTACGAGAAAGGGGGGCAGCAGACCCCAATACACAGCCAATCAGGGCAAAAATTTTTTTTTGTATACGACCACTTTCGGACAGTCGAAAGCATTCCTTCTTTGTCACAATTACAATGACACGGGGGAAGAAAAACGACACTTTGTTTAATAAAACGTAAATTCTCGATTTCAGTTAGTACTAATTAATTCACACTTCTAAAATAAACGGTATATTGTACCTTGCAAGAATACAAAAATTATAAGTATAAATGATCCATTAAAAAGTTTATAATTAAGATATACCCAGTTCTTTTTTTTTTTTACATTAGCTAGGCAAGTATTTCAATTAAAAAAAAAAAAAAGGTCAGTAGGTGAAAACGCAATTTAAATACAAGTTATTGTAATTCTACAAATAACAGAAAATTTTTAAATACTAACATACTTATGTATGATTTACGATTTCAAATTTTTTTATTTTTTTTTATTAATACAACATTATTTAATCACGATTACGATTTGAGTTTTCTTTCAGTGCACGGGAATTGAACTTAACATCCAATCGTCAATTATTTTATTTAAGTCCTAAATATATCAAGGAACATTACTTACAACGCACAACAAAAAAATAAAATTTAATCCATTTTCAAGACTACGATAACTGCAGAACAATTTCGGGTCTACAGGTAGAATTAAAACAAGGAATTCTATTCATCTCTTGCAAGACAGAAAAAAAAAGCAACACATTGCACGGGGCTTTAATTTAAAAGTGCCGAAGAAATGGTTTTCAAATTCTTCAATTGCCAACTAACGTTTGAAAATTATATATTCAATTAACTTTCTACACCATACTAAAACTATAGACATTGGTGTATGACGTCTGACAGAATACTATTTTCCGAAACAAGGAGGGTTCGAGAAATTAATCATTGTAATTTAACCAATACTGCACAAATCATTTTGGCGAGACACGGATAGTGGTCGCCAAAGAGAAAACTCGTTTTGGCGACAGAGGAACACGTATCTTAGTGAAGACGGGAATTTTTTTTCCCTTCTTTTTACACATCGGTAGAGGGTAGGAAGAGAGAGAAAAAAAAAACTGGTTTAGTTTTGGTGGTTCCGTAGCATTTTTCTATATACTACACGAATGATTTCTTGAAGTCAGAATTTAAACAGAGGATTAATTACGGATGACATTTTGTTGTTAAGGGGAAAAAAAAGGGGGTTGAAGGATCGGCAACTTTGTTTTTTTTCCGGGTGTTATTAAATGTATTGGTTAGCGAAATAACATCAAATGAGTAAAGTTGGGTTTATAGAGAGAAAGGAAATAATATTGGAATTTGGTAATTTATTTTCCGATTCAACTTGGTAGAAGAGAAAAGGGGTGCAACACATCGGTGATGCCAACAGAATTTTTTTTTTATAAGTTAGAAGTACGAACCAAGGATAAATCGGTGTACTTGAAGGGGGATGCAGACAGGAGATTGAGGGCACTTTTCCAGGATTAAATGGATATGTTAAATACTCAGAGCGGGAAAGAAACCGAAGGAGTTAAGGGGTTATATAATTATAACAAGGTTTTTTTTGAGGGATAATGCAAATGAATTATGCATGGTAAGAAAATTACTATGACTTGAAATGGACTATTGGTTAGTCAGGTCTCAAAGGGTAAATTGTGTGATCACAAACAAGAGTTTATCCGGTCAGTTACGAATAGGAAAGGGAAAGAAAAAAAAAACGCTTTGCAAGATCAAATGTTACGAAAGCAGCATTCACTAAATTTATTTTAGTAAGGGAAAAAATCATTCGAGAGAAAAGGGAAAGCGAATTATATTCGCATATTTCAAAGCGGTAAGAAAAAAAAAGAAAAGATAGTGTCAATGACCACTTTACCAAATCGAAAAAAAAAAATTATTAGGGAAATTTTTTGGTGAGGCAAACAAAAAAATAGTTTAATGTACAAATATGTAGCATAGACGGATACGGTCATCGGATAACGTAATCTAAAGACTGAAGAGAGGCCAAATTTGCTTCTTTTTACACGGATTTTATGCATGAATATTCAAAATTCATAAATTCTTTTTTTTTTCTATATTGTTATATTTTTATTTTTTTTTTCTTATTAAACATCTGATTGGATGCGTGTGTACAATATGAGTTCTTTGTTTACTTCAATGGATAGGAAGTAAACACAGGAAAAAATGAGTAGGGGAACTACAGAGAGAAATGGATAAATGCTAGAATGTTATTAAGAGTTATTCATTGATTTTTTTTATCTCACTCATTGCAATTTAACAGTTTATGCTTCGAATTACTGAAGATAACATGTAATGCAAACGAGCGGAACGAGAAATAAATGATTTTAATTTCTTTTATTACTATGCAATTGTTTTTTTTAAGTAATGCATGACCAGTTTACTCAGTAATAATAATTACTGTTGTAAATAGCATAAGGCTTGTTCTTTTTCTTCAAGCACCTTACTTTATTTCGCCAAATATATAGTATGGCATTATAATTTTATTGTAGGGAATATTATAAGCGTGATGAATTTTTTTTTATATATATAGAGAGAGAGAGATTTTCTTTCTTTTGTCTTAAAAGTAATTAGCAATTATAGTGGTTAATTAACAGCAAAAGCAAATTCTTTTGATTATAATTTTTTTTTAATATAAAGAAAAAAAAAAAAAGCTGGGAGATTGAAGTGTGAATTTAATTGACATACACATATGTTACCTTGCAGTTTGCACGCCATGGACGAGAACACTCATTTGCATAATACTATGCACAACAATTGCAGCATCTCATCATCCGCAGATCTGCACGTTTAAAGATAGTAATTTTCAATGTCAATCAATTGCAAAACACGCTCTCCAGAGATTTAACTTACCACCTCAGACTTGCGGAGTTCACAGTTGCCGAAATTGCATCATTGGCAAACAAACGTTTATAATTACACCCGAAGCAGAACTAGTCGAACCAAGCAGATTTTTACTGCAAACTAATAACTCTGCTAGATCTACTACAAGCACATTTTACCAGTGCGCACAACCAGACTGTGATTGCACGCAAGGAACTTGCAATGGCGATAAAGCATTTTGTGGCATGTATGGATGTGCAGAAACAAGTCAGTGTTCCTGTGAATTAACACGCGAGACACCTATACTCTTGCACATCACAGATTCGCAGACAATTGTGAATCCTCAGTTACTGACATTGTTTCTATGTTTGTTTCAAAAACAAACACTACACTCCAGACGACTGCACGAGTTTGAAACGGCTCATTTTACGCAAAATAACATTACAATGGAATTCCTTGATCCAGTACTTACTTTGCCATCTTCCGGACGTGTCGTTCTGCGCACTAATACCTATGAGATGTTACTAACAGTTCCGGAGGGTAGAGAACTAACGATACCTTTCGAACTTCTAGCGTATAAAACTACGCTTACGATTATTTTTGTCAGTGACGACGGACATTCCATTTCTGCAGAAATACAACTGTCCGGCAAAAGTTACTGTAGACTGAACACATGTGTTTTTTGTTTCGAAAATTTCAAAACAGTTAAATGTTGGAGTTTATTTGCAAGAAACCTACTTTATTGCTTCTTTTTGTTTCTATTCATGT
The DNA here is from genome assembly GCA_963978545.1 of Linyphia triangularis. Taxonomy (NCBI): domain Eukaryota; kingdom Metazoa; phylum Arthropoda; class Arachnida; order Araneae; family Linyphiidae; genus Linyphia; species Linyphia triangularis. The sequence continues at coordinate 39,296,619 of OZ021730.1, forward strand.
TAACACTAATAATGATTAAGACGATCATCAAAACACTAATTTATACAGTAAAACTTTTAGTTTTACCAGTTCGAATAGTAGTGCGAGTGCTCAAAATGACTTTACGATTCTTCCTAATATTAGGAGCATATCTTGGAAAGACGGTCAGACACACTGGAGAAACCGTTATGCACCATATTGAGAGACGTGCTCTCAATAACGATTTTTATAGAGTCGCAACGATCGCCGTCATCGCATGTCTTATAGTAGGCGAAGCTCAGGCTGAATGTTCGGACACGAACATAATCCATTCCAATATAGAAAGGTGCGAAATTTCCACTGATCCATTAGTGCAGAACTGTATATTACAGACTACTGCCGAATTGACTCTCAGGGGTATACAGCATTCTTCGTGTCTATGGTTCAAATCGAAAGAAGGTAAACAATTGTTTCATTTAGAGGTGCGACTGGACGCTGTCCACTGCAAATTTTCGACAGCTCGTCAATATTTCACTTTCGCGGTTACAGCTAAGCATATCTCGCAATTATCATGTAGCCAAAACCGGTTTTGCAGTTGGGGATTGCACTGTAAGAGAGCATCGTATTCAGGATTGCATTTTGAAGCGGAAACGGAGGCATCACGAGACTACCCTGGCGTATCAACGTGTCAAGCAAGCACGCAAGGATCCGGCTGTGCGATCGTACACAGATCAGGCTGCAGTTTTCGTCGAACTTACTACATCCCAGACCTCACACAGGCGTATGAGGTATTAAAGATCACAGGCTTCACATGTTCTTATCACATTGGAGTCACACATTCGGAAAATGGGACGATCTCAAGAGTACAACTACAAGACAAGGCAACGCTTCCAGGAGGCATACAGATGCATCTCATTGGCAGCTACGACCAACCTCAACTCCTGATGTCAGAGTCTTTGGTCCAAAGTGTCAGAGATCCTTCCGAAGGTCACCTCCTAAAGACAGCAGACAGAAATTCACCGTTTGCAAACATGGTCGGAGCAGTACAAGCAAACACCAGTTACACCAAGCATTTCATCTTCGCTGAGGATATGACGACCTGTGACTTCTACGAAGATCAACTGCGTTGTACGGAGGTGCCCCAGGCCATTCGAAGGATGCAAGAGAAACAACATCATAGGTTACCATTGACAAGAGATCTGCATACATTACATCTACAACAAGGGAAGCTCACGTCAACATTGCTCACCTCAGCAGCCATCAAAATACAGCTTCTTTTCGCAGACTACAAGATATCAGTCCAGAGATCAACGGTCTGCCCACTTTTTCATGATTCCGAGTTTCAAATCAAAGGGTGTTACAGATGCTCCATTTTCGCTGAACTGTCATTTCAAGCCTTATCTTCCTGCAACAACGGACTTGCCGAGGTTACTTTGCAACGACTCACCACATACACAAGGGCTGTTGACCTTACTCAGCAATTTACAACACATCACGTTCGTTTTCTGGCAGACCAACAAAGTTACGAAGAAAAACTTTGTCTTCAGGCACATACCAACATACAGTGCAAACAATTTTCTTTCTGTCTCGATGAACCATCGGTCCAACTCATGAAACTATTACATAATCACACAACGACGCAAGCGCAGGACTCACCGGGTGGAATTTTCGATTGGAAGTTTTTTCCAACATTAAATTCAGCGTTCTTTTTCTTAAAAATGGGGGGTGCATTGGCCTTGTTTGTGGGACTCATGGTGACACTGTTTTCAACACTAGTGACATGCTGTGCACGGAGATAAACTAACACTTATGCTTCTTTTGAACTGTTGCAAGAATGAAGAAAACACACTTCAAATTTTGAACATTTCTTTTATACTTTTATTCTAATTAAGTTCTTGCATACTTACATATTTACTGCACTCATTTATAATATTATTTTTCTAGATTCAGCATAATATGTATTTTAAGTGCATTACAGAGTGCATCTCGTTGTACAGTGTGGTAATACCACTAAACAAAGAGCAATTAAGGAAGCTGAAGCATAGAGCTCAACAAAACGTTGCAAAAATTTCTTTTCTTTTGCATCTATTTGACAGACGTCCTACACATTGGACACATACAAAACACTCATACAGGGAGATGGACTCTGAATTTTTTTTTATTATCTTTCTAATTTTTAGTACTATTTCTATTATTCACCTTTATGATTTTAGGTCATATATTACTTGTATTGACCAGTATTTAACCTTATATTTGTATTTATCTTGTATAACAATGTAATTCTTTTGGTTAGGTGTTCAGCTGCCTTAGATAAACACATACGCCCACTTTGGGATTTTCTGGATTTCGATTTACTTACACGACCTCATCTTTTAGACGCAAGGTTTAGTTTAATTTTTTTTTGTTGGAAAAATAATTTTGACCAGGGCCAAAAATTTTTTTTAGCGGAAGGCGGGTGAATGAGATGTTAGTCCGCTGAACTGAACATCAGGAATTTTGGAAAGTCCAGAAAAAGGCAAAGAAGTCAGTTAGCTCTTTTACAAAAGCGAGGCCGATAGAAAGGTACTTTTGCAACATGTGTTGGCGAGTTGCTTTCAAAAGCCATGGATTGCAGGGAACGATAGGGTCAAAAGGTCAGTTGTGTATTAAAGGTCGGGAAATCTTGAAAGGGGGGTTTACATTCACTATTTCGTGTGAAGGCAGAATCGAGCTGGAGCCAGACGTCATAAATACTCGAGGGCTTTTCAATTTTAGGTAAGAATTACAAAGGCTGGCGCCAGCTTGACGTTACGTTTGACAGCAAGCTGGGATTCAGAATTATTAGGGCCCAGGTGCATCACAGGTGCGAGGAGAGGGGATCGGAAAATTCTAGGCGGTATAAAGAATTGACGTCAGAGGGTCCGAGTCCAGTCTCTGACGCTTGTGGATCAGAGGCGGGATCTCAGTGATGTTAGGGTTCACGATTGGCTAGAGTTCAAAACCAGAGATTTGAGCCTGCGGACTTTTGGACTGGCTGGGATGAATTTGGACCCCGCCTTGGTCTGGACGTAAAAAGGGGGTACACGAGAGCCCGGGGCATTCATTCGGAGTTTTTTGCTTGAGGTGTGGGAGAATTAGAAAACGCCGCAGGCTCATTTTGGATATATAGGTTTTCCCGAGAATGGCAGAATACGCCATGACGAGTATGGCCTCAGGTACCGTGAAGTCATTTATTCACATTTTAAGCTAATCTTCCAGCTTTCTAACTTTAACTTTTGAGTAAATTTAATATTAAATCTTAACCACAAGTAGCGAGGGCAGCTGAGTTCTGGCCAAAATGACTATTTAAATGAAATGTGTTTGAATATGTGTAAACAGTACCCGATTTGGGGTTTTTAATATAAACTTGATAGGATTGGTAATTTAAGGTCGACTTCGTAAAGTAAATTCAATGTTTAAAATTGGTAAAAGAGAAGCGATCCTTAATTGTTAAAGTAACCTTTATTTCTGTAAAGTAAACCTAGTAGTTAATAAATTTGTTTGTTATAACTTTGGTTATGTTTATTGAACAGTTTTTTCAAACCACACTCATCAAAGGAGTTCCACTATGCGATCTTTCGGCAGAGTTTATTGCTAAATATTTCACCCTTTAAGGAGTTGTAATCTTATCTACGTAAGAACCTGAGGTCTGTCTGCAGTCTAATTAACACAGACGGCACCAGACCAGTATTAGGCATGGGTGTTTGTAAATGTATGTTGGTTTGTCTAATGACGAATGTTTCGGCGCATTATAGCCCTCGTGTTGCTGACGGCGCCAGATAATCTGAATACAACCAACTAAGTAAGAGAACTCTTTAAGCATTACTATATATTATTAATTGCATGTGGTTTACCTATAGTATAACATTTGTACTTGTCAAAACATACATTTAAACCGATACGATTTATTTTATTTTTAATTTTCGCTTTAACCGAGTTTTTCGGTTATCCGAATTGGTCTTGGTCCACATTAACTCGGATGATCAGGACTCTACTGTATAAGTATTTTTATTAACAAACACTGTTACACTTGGTCCATTTTTAGCTTTGGAGGAACTTTCCTTTAATTAACTTTCTATACTTCATATAAAGACAAGCTATTAGAAAAAAAAAGAAGGAAGAAAAAAAAGGGGGGGGGGGGGGAATACATTTTAGAGTATTCTATTAATTTAATTTCAAGAAAGTATGCACATTTTGAAGCACTATTTAAATCTAAATAAACAGTTATGTATATAATGTTGAATTATTACTTCACTTTATCTCTTACTTCCAAGTACGAAAACTAAGTCGTAGAATATTCATTAAAGTAACAATAAATATTGGTCCCTCGTTCAATGTTAGTGTTAGGAAATATAAATTATTCCATTACTAGTTAATATTATATTATAAGATACGAAATTATAAAATGTATCGTTGGAGGAGTTTTATCATCATCAACTTTTGAGCATTGCCGCCCCCCCCCCCATCCCCCCATCCCCACTTCTATCACTGTACAGTGTACAATCTATTCTGTACACATCAGTCAAAACGGGTGATGGCGAAAATGGAAAAAGAATCCTTATGAGTTTCCAATTTATTTAAGTCCTAACAACAGCAAGCAAACCCAAACGAATTTATCTGATAACATTGAAAGAAAATTCTGATATGTTGTCATCCACAAGCATTTCTCAATCTCATGATCACAAAAGCGAGAATAAAGAAGTAATAAAAGAAGTGGGTCATTATGTCTGGACGAAATTGCATCACTAAATTAAGACACTTTTAGAAGATACTTTCCGAAGAACATAAATAGAAGGTTAGAAAATGTTGAAGGATAATATTGGATGCGATAAATTCCCTCAGGTTCGCAGAGAAGATTAATTAAGGGCGCATCAAATGGGAAATTTCATATCGCGAACTGTTAAATTGGCTTTAAGTATTAGTGGCGCACCTCGAAGAATTTTCTAGGGTAATTAATAGAGGTCGGAAATATCGATACTATATCGTTGCATGGAAAAAATATCGATACAATATCGATAAATCGATACAATATCAATAAATCGATACATGATTTTTTTTTTTTTTTTTTTTTTTTCAATTTTGCCAGAAACAAAGTTTTTCGGGGCAAATTTCTACTTTCCATGATTGCTTTTTTGTAAGTTGACTACTTTTAAAACTGAAATAGATCTATTACCAAAAAAAAGGTTATATTTTCGCTAAATTTTTGCAGTGATTTTAAGAAAAATTTAGATAATATTCAATAGCTTTTAAATGTATGGAAAATATTGAATATTGGGCCCGTTTTAACTGTCTCTCAGCCAAGTTCAAACTTTAGTTTTGAAGTTTTTGAAAAGGGAACAAATAAAATCGGAAAAACACATGGAACTACAAAACGATCATTAAAAAACTAAAAATATTTTAAAATATCGATATATCGGTGACTTGAATCGATATTTTTAATATGGATATTTTTTTAGAAATATCGATAAAAATATCATCGTATCGATATATCGCCGATCTCTAGTACTTAACACGTTTTACCGAGAAGTGATGTTCGTTAATAGATATTTTCGAATTATCATAATCGTGGGAATTGCTTTCTAATTATGAATTCTTTTTGGGTGCAATGTTTTCACAGACTGCGGGTCATGAGGGAATTATTAATGGATCGGAGAAAAAATCATGAAAAAACCACAATCGAAATATTATGAACGTTTATAATTGAAAATATTGTGAACATTATGTATAAATACCGAAATGTCAGAACTTTTTAATGATTTTAAAAGGGCTTGGTACCCTTCAAACTTTTTTTTTATTTAAGACTTGAAAATTATAATTTTTAGATATTTGGAAGTATTACTAAGTAAAAACTAAATTTTATTTAAAAAAAAAAAAAAGTTCACAAAATTCTCTAAATTTTGAAAATTAAAAAAAAAAAAAAAAGAAAAAAAAAATTCCTCAAATTTCAAATTCTACCTACTTTTTAATTTTTCAATATTTTTTCTTGATTTTGTTAGAAAAATGTTCCTTGTGATGTACTCTAACTTTTTAGACGTTGAATTTTAGACAAGAGAAACGATAATTACTGTACCTATACATAAAAAAGCGTAAAAAACGGGTATTTTTCAACATTTAAATTTCTAAAAAAAAAGTTTTTATTTTATTCAAAAATCTATTCTAATTTTTTGACAAATAGATATTAAAAATAACACACACAAAAATTTCGAGTCATTTCATTCCTATTTGCTGAAGTTTTAGCATTTTTAGTAAGGTGGGAATTTCAAAAATCATGAACTGAGAAAAAAGGCATTCGAAACATCTAGGAGCAATTGCAACAATGCCAAATACTCCACGCCGACCAAACGGTATAGTGGTTAGCGTGCTGGCTTCTAGACCGCGAGGTTGCGGGTTCGAGTCCCGTGTAGGCATGGGTGTTTGTAAATGTATGTTGGTTTGTTAAATGACGAAATGTTTCGGCGCATTATAGCCCTCGTGTTGCTGACGGCGCCAGATAATCTGAATACAACCAACCAAGCCAAATACTCCATAAAAATATAGTTTTTCTGCAATTTTCGGATCAGCTCAAAAACTTGTCAGAATAAAGAGATGGTTTCAAAGATTATAAACACGCAAAAATTATATAGAAAACTGATATTTTTATTATTTTCTGTGAAAACAAGGGGTGCCAATTCTCCTTAAGGAAAGTTTTATAATTACTTTAATGAAGAAATAAAAAACTTTCAATACTAATACCTTCATAAACTTCATTTATTTATTGAAATAGAAATCAAAGATAGCACCCGCACAATCTTTTGAAATGAAACTAATAATTATAATTGTAATAATAATAATAATAATAATAAAATTATTATTATTATTATTATAATAAATACCTAAGTGGCGGTCCCATAATATTTTATTGTTTCGGTACTCTTCCTGCCATCTACTGGGGAAATTTTAAACTATAAAAAAGAGCTCGTTCCATGTGTACAATTCTTTTTTCCAGTTAATTTTCCTTCATTGACACATCTTTGGAAAAGGCAAACAATTACACCTTTCTAGAAACTAATATTTAAACCTTTTTTTTCTTTTTTTTTTTTCATGTCTTTCTACATTTTTGCTTTAAATATTCTACTTACATTTTTTATCTTTGCATATTTTACTTTTCGGGATGCGGTAAAAATGTTTCAAAAAGGTCTCATGAACTATAAAACTAGATTATTATGGAACAGTGATGTATAAAATCATGTCATAAAATCTAAAATGAGTGAGTTTTAAAAATTAATTTCGATTCTAAACCATAAGTGATGTTGCAGTCATGATGAAATTTGTTCATGGTAGTGACAATATTCTATTAAACCATTTTCAGATGGAATCAATTTTATCTCTGCCCTTATCCTCCACACACACACATATATACCGTGCTTCAGTGGTAGAAGTGGTGAACAAAAAGTGGGGGGATGCCCAAAAGTTTGTAAGTGGCACCTCCCCCCCCCCTCTCTCTCTCTCTCTCTCCATCATTAACAATAAATTTTATACTATCGTAATTTATAATAAAAATATTAACTAGTAAGGAAATAATTTATACTTCCTAACACATACATTGAACAAGAGTAAAAAAGTATTGTTATTTTAATGAATATTCTACGACTTAGTTTTTTGACTTAGAAGTAAGAGCTAAACTTGAGTAATAATAATTCAACGTTATATACATAACTGCACATTTAGATTTAAATAGTGCTTATTAAAATGCAAACTTTCATAAAATAAAATTAATAAAGAATTCTATATGAAACAAGAATAGAAATTTAGCTGAAAAGAAAATTCCTCTAAAGTAAAAATTTGACCAAATAGCAGTATTTTTAATAAAAATACTTATATCTTTATATAAAATAGTGTATTAGATATTTATAATAGTATGATATATATATCATAAATAATTTTAAAGTTTTCAAAAGTTTAAAAAAAAAAAATCACTTTTTCTTAGTGTTATTACATTTAAAGGTTAGTGTTATTTTTCATTAATAGTTCTAAGGCGGATTGAGTGAATTTAAAAGTGGGGTGATGGATATCCGTTATTTTAGAAGTGGGGAGACGCATGGGTATTATCTCGAAAAGTGGAGTCACCCCTTGTCTACCCACAATTCTAGCACTGCCATTGCATACCAGTAATAAGACACGTTACTAAATGTAAAGCAATGAAGTATTTAACAGCCCTTAAAACTAAAATACCTACAAAAGATGTTTACTAATATGTACTATTTAAATGACATTTAAAGTCGATAGCAGTGCAACATACAGCTCAGTGTTGCAACTTACTTTGAAAACCCGTGTACCATAATTTTATGGAGGGTCTTGTATATATAACTTGTTACTCTCTTTTATCCTTAACTCTTTTAGAGTTATCTAAATTAAAAGAGTTCTCTTGAAAACATCTAGTTTCTACACCAAACATAAATGTATAAAAATCAAAGCTTTTAACTAAAATGAATGCTCGGAAATATGTCAGAAGTTTCCAATAACTCGTTACAATCTTTTAAGTTAATGACATAGTTTCTGACAGTCGTCATTCGATCGCTATCTAAATAACAAAACAAGTTATAACTCGTGCTTGTTCCGAAAACTCGATGATTATTCTTTACATAACCTGATTGCATTCTTGATTTGGTTAGTATGGATTTTTCTCTGAGTCACGCGATTTGAGATATTTAAAAATCGATCGACGTCAAAATTATGACGTTAGAGATTTTGTTTTCTATGAAAAGAATTCTCGTTGCATAATTTAGTACAAATAAAAATTTTAAGTCCAACAACTGGCTCAAGGCCCAACAGGGTTAGTCAAGTAAATATATATATACACGTATATAGAAATAGAATTTGCATATAATAGTTACAGGATCGTACATACAATGTACAATAGTTACAAGATAATACATACAATATACTATAGTTACAGGATTATACATAATAATACAATATAATATACATTATTATAAACAGTAAATGTTTGCGGCGAAAAATGGTTGAATAATAGAAAAAAAAAAGTTTCCAGTGGTAGGGGATACATAGAAAAGTGAGAAATATCAATTCTGTATATATCAGGGACTAATCGTATAGTTTCTGCGAAGATCTAAATGATAAAGGTAAATTTATAATTTCCCCATTATAAACAGGACAAAAATAACACTAAAAAAAATCGCGCATGAGGAACTTGCACAAGATAGGAAAATGAATATTTTTTGTATTTTCTAGTGTTATCCAACGAATATATTTGATCAGTGCAATTATTTTTTATCTTTATGCTTTCAATTAATCAAAAATCGAGTTTGAAATCAAAGCAAATCACGTGACCAAAACGCATAAAAAACCGTGATGTAGTTACGCATAGATTCCGTCTAAAATCCGAGGAGGAACATGGTCTAAAACTGGTTTTAGACTGGTGCATCATCTGCGCATTGACGTCACAAGCAAAAGTAGCTTTTTCCCGCCAAATCACAAAGTGAAAAACTAAATATTTTTTTAACTATCTATACGAGCTAAAAAATTTTAAAGAATGGTATTGTTTTTCATGATTTTTTCTCCACTTTTATTTAAAAATAAAACCAAAAAACGTGAAAGTTCCTCCTTCTCAACAAGGTTATATAGCCCTTATAGGGCAGTTGGATCTCTTTTCCTCCATGTTTTTCTCCTCATCCAGCCAAGATCTTGATGAACAGATTTTGAAAGTAAACAACGGTCCACTAGGAAGAGCAACAAACTTAGTTTATTGTTTAAATATGTTTAATCTAAAATAATAGTTAAAAAGGTACAATTGAACTATGTGAGCAAATTAGAAGAGTTAAGAAGTAAGATGAACCATTTTTTTCTTCTTTTTCTCTCAATAAAATGGATACAGGAATGTACGCAGAAACACATCCGTGAGAAACCATCAACATAATATGAAAAACTGGTGTATCTCCACCGATATATATATAGTTGCAACTGGGAAACGCAACTATATATCAGCTAAGATCTTGTGAAAAGCTGTAAAAGAATTTCCAGAATGTCCTAATGTATTAATTGAATGTATGTGTAAAGGGAAAAATTAGTATGTTACAAAAAAAAAGGGGGGAAAATTCAAAGTAGGTTTTTTTCATAAATTTGTAAATTTTCCCTTTTTTTCGAATATATTCAAATCAAATTGGAGCAATCTGACCAATCGGGATTTTTTTACAGCTTTTTGAAAGTTGAACTTTAATTGGGCATTTGTGACGATTTGTATCTACTATTTAGAAATATAAATGAGATATTTTTTTAAATTAAAGGTAAAGTAAAAACAATATTTCTTTTTAACATAAATTTGTTATTTCCTTGTCATTATTTAAATTACAAACCACTTACCATCATAATAATGAAATTTGCTATTTAAACATTCTTATGACTGCTAAACTTATATATGGTGAAATGTTATGGTGTTACCATCGACCTTTTTTAAAATTAGTCTAGTTTTTAAAAGTTCATGTCCCCTTCTGGCAAAATACTAAACACAATTATTAAAAACATTTCATGAATTAGAACAATACTTTTTTTTTTTTTATTATTTATTTCTTCAATTAGAATACAAGATACTATCGTTCAAATTTTTTTCCCACAATATATGTTCTATCTATTTGACAATATTTTTCAACGTAAGTGGTATAAATTTAATTTAAAAAAAAAAAAAAAAAAAAAAAATTTAGACGCTGTAACCAGTGATTTTAATGTTACTTTTTTTAAGTTTTCTATTTTGAGACACTTAGAGTTGATAAAGTAGTCTTTACTATATATAAAATATTAGAACAAATTATTTGTAAAACCATTGCAATGTTATTTCGTTCTTCTATTTTTATACTTGTGGCATTTTTGTTTTTCTTGATGCAAGGAGTTCTACTTGTACGAAAATATTCCTAAAATTAGATAACCATCACTTCCTGAAATTAATTTAACTTTCAAATGCACAAAGATTCAGATATCTTAATTTAATTAACAATCTTGATAACTCTTCTAATTTTTCCTGAAATATTATTCCAAAGTTAAAGATAAAATGCAAACGAAAGTAGCTCAAAATCAATACTCTTTAAAGAATTATCTTGGTGAAAATTTTAAATTAAATTTCATTTCATTTCGATGAAATTTTTCATGAAGTCGAACGTTTAAGGAAATTATTTGTATTTGCTCAAGTTCTTAAAGTTAAAAAAGATTAAATAATATAAGATATCATAATTATTAAAGAAAAAGTTGAAGTATGCATTTAAATCCTACGTAAAATTACATAAAAGTGAAAGATGATCTCAATTTTTTGTGTATGTTTGAATTGTAAGTAAAAGAGTATTTTCTTTGTCATTCTAACTTTCAGAAAAATGTTTCATGTTCAAGTTTGCAAGGATATTTTAATTCTTCTGGGATCAGTTCATAAATGTCCCTAAACATTTAGAGTATAATTAAATTGTTCTTAGTTTAGCAAAATAAGTCTTCCAGCACAATAAATTTTGTTAATTATCGGTATTATGCCGAAAAAAAAGTTAATTAGTTGGACATTTTTGTTCTCCTTCACAGCACTACATTGTAAAATAGATGAGTTTTCTCAAACGTTGCGCTTACTAATAATTTAATTAATGGTGAAATTATGATCTTATATCTAATGAAAAGTTACGTTTAGATTAGAATCAATTTTCTGTTTCGATAGAAAGAAACATGCACTTCATAACATTTGCTGTGAATATGCTAGAAAATGTTTGTGAAATATCGATTTTTCAAATGTCTTGTTACTTTTGGATCAAGTTGGGTATGAGAATATTTCGAGTAACTCTGACTCTTATGATTCTAAAATATAATTTCTCACCAATAAAGTCTTAACAGAAACGCAGGCCAAGCCAGTGTTCCCAGACGTAGTATTCTTAATACTAATCTGTTGTTTTTCCCACACCTATATTTCGACATAGTGCCTGTCTTAGTACTTTTTAAAGTGCAGAAAGTTTTAGTTTTTAAAGTACTATTTATGTTTTAATACGTAAAAATATTATTAAATATGCTATATCTAAAATGCCCTTGTAAAAAATTGCCGACTTAAGAATTTTAAGTCCGAGATCTGGCAACGCAGGGCCAAGCCCCCTTCTTTGACTTTCTTTTTCTCATAACTTCGCAGTTGAATCTGTTTTCTTCATCAATGAAATTACCAGATATTTTTTATTCGATAATTAGTTAAATTTTTTCTCCGTAAATACGGATTGGAGAAAATTTCGATAATAGAATTTTTCTTATTAAAGTAAGATAAACAGAGCTGTTCTCTTCATATTGTCAGAAAATACACTGAACTAAAGAGTGATCTATAGCTCAGTGAAAAAATTCAATTAAAGTTTCTTCTAAGACATTAGTGATTTATAAAAAATTACAAATTGTACTTAAATTAACGCAATTCTATTCACAATGACCAACCAGTTTTATAGGATGTATTGTGATTGAAGGAGACTCAATAAAATCCATCTTTTTTATTGAAAAAAAAAAGATTAAAATTTCATTGATTTGTTAAAATTACTTGAACTAAATTAAGTTTTTAACAAAAATACAGTACCTATTGCAATTTGAAGTAAATAAATAATCCATACTTTTATGTAGTAAAGACTAAAAAACTCTATACTTGGGAAATATGGTCTCCATCAAGGAGGGTCAAAGAAGTGCCCTTTCTCCTTGCATGCTCCTCTCATTTGAAAATCAAAGTGTAGGAAAGTACAGGGTGTTTCAAAACTCGTTCATATCTACATGGTAATCCTTGTTGCTTAAAAACCAAAAGGGTTGGTTGATATTTCTGTCAGTAGATGGCAGCAGGGGCCCCATCATAAGAAGTTTGGATCTGCCCAGGACTCCACCGGACCCGGAATTCACCGAACTTGTCAATTGCGGATTTTTTCTTTGGGGATATCTGAAACATGTCGCGTACAGCATTAATCTCCATACGCTTGATGAACTTAAGAGAATCATCCTTCATGCAATATCGGACATTACTTTTCACACTCTAATCTACTAATCTGGTAAAAAGAGTTCGATTGTGTGTCCAGGTAAACAGACATCATTTTGAACGTTTACTGTGATTTGACAATAAAGATAATTGTTCAGCCTTTTTTGTCTTTTATTCTGTTTGTTTACATAATTCATCTGTCTTTAAAACTGAATCACAAGGGCTGATGTTCGTGAGTTTTGAAACACCCTGTAGTAAAATTCACAGGAAAAGAGTGTAATGTGGGTTTGAAATTGTTCATTTGAATGGAAAATTAGTGCTTAACAATTAATTAGTATTACAGTTGATAAACCAACCATTATTGAAAAATCAAGTAAATTTTAGCTGTCTTGAGTAAGATCCGCATCCCCTTGCCTTGCACATATTAATCCTCTATCAGTAACCATATTACAAAAAGTAAACAAAAAAAAAAATAATCAAAAAAAAACGTTTCCTAACAATAGTAGAGTCATAGGCTACTATTAGGAAACTTATCTTAACTTTTAACTTCAGTAATTTCAATTTCATTATAATTTCAAAATGAAAATTCAATCACCCTTATGAAAAGTGTAAGGCATACTCTAATGGTCGCCACCTGCAGGAGGGTGAAAGAGGATGCCCATACACACCTCACAGGAATTTAAAAATTAAAAATAATATGGACAAAAGTGGTATGATTCAATGAAAGTAGAAGTATAATATAGAGTTTTTTTTTAATATTTAATGGATAAGAAATTTAATACATAACTATCAATTAAAATTTCACTAATGGGCAGGGTCTTTAAAAAGTTGGACACATATTGATGATGAATAATTCGTAAAATAATGAAGACAAATTTAAAATGATAACACTAATGTCAAAAAGTTTTGAGGTTTTTGTTTGGACAAGTTTTGAGTTTTTGTCAATGGACTTTCACATGTGCGAAGTACGTCGCACAGAGAATATCAAGAAGGTAGTCACTTCTGCGCCAGGTACGGGCAAGCATGTCGGCATCTACAGAGGCTATTGCAGCTGTAATCCTGGCCTTTAAATCATTCGACACTTTCCTCCTGTAAACGATGTCCTTTACAAATGCCCAAAGGAAAAAGTTCAGTTGCGTTATGTTAGGTAATCCGGGTGACCAAGAGGGAAAAACATACAATTAATAACGCGCACAGACGATATTTACAAAAGAAACGAGAAAAACATAAAATTAATAACACAGGCAGACGATATTTACAAAAAAGAAAAAAAATTATATTCAAATGTGAAAAGAAAATTTTCCGTGGCAACGTTCACTATAAATAAAAATATGAGTTATTCTATGTATAAATGCCATAAGTTTGTATATACCTTCATTATTATATTAATTATTCAACATCAAAATGTGAACAACTTTTTTTAGACAAACTGCATTGCCAGTTAAAAATATCAAAGTTAAAACAAAAAATTAACTAGCTTGATCCCCCTTGGGATACATCTGCACCCTCTGAGATTATCTCTGCTAGCGCTCATGTACTGTTTCTTTTTAAATAACGGTTATAATTCACAAAACATCGCTCCGAGACAATTTTCTGGCTATATAGAATAACTATTACATTACTTTTACTAAAAATATACGTCTGTTTTTTATAATACCATGCAGACACATTATATAAGTTGGTTGGTTGTATTCAGATTATCTGGCGCCGTCAGCAACACGAGGGCTATAATGCGCCGAAACATTCGTCATTAGACAAGCCAACATACATTTACAAACACCCATACCAACACGGGACTCGAACCCGCAACCTCGCGGTCCAGAAGCTAGCACGCTAACCACTATACCTTTTGGTCGGCACACATTATATAAGGAATAATGACTAAGGTATTATTAGAATGTTTCCCATAAAAATATATTTTTCCAATAACAATTACATATTGAGTTACTGAGTTCAAATAAAGTAAACACTGGCAAAATGCAAAGTTTTAAATTTTAAACGCAGTTTTAAAAAACGCATGCACAGATTGCGTTTTTCATCTGTTTAACATTCTAATGTAAAAATTTCCATTCTTGTTAGTTTCAATCAAAAAGATGCACTTGCGCCATCTATTGTTCATGCAATAACTGAATAACTGTCTTTCAGATAATTCCTCCCTAAATTATCAAGGATTCAATAAAAAAAAATACTCCAATTCGAGTTTTTCTACAAATCCTACTAAAAGTAAAGCTGTGATAAAAGTAAGCTATGGAATGTCGGAGTGAGACTTATATTAATTTTTGCGATTACTGGAAACAAAAACTGTTTATTAACAATTCTAGCGGGTAGCAGTCTAAATAATTTGGGTTAATTTTTATCCTCGTTTGTAGATGTTTTGCTTGTGTTCAAATAGGAGCCCTATTAATTTTGCTGATGCTCATCCAGAAATTACACGGTCTAAGTATCGAAAGTATAAGTTTTTATAATGCTTTTAATGATGCACAATGCTTATTAATAATCATAATCATAGATTAAATAATCATAGATTAAATAATCATAGATTAAATAATCATAGATTATTTAGTAAAAGCAAATGAGGACAGGAGAAGCTCGGTTGGTTGGTTGTTTTCAGTTTATCTGGCGCTGTCATCAACACGAGGACTATAATGGTCCGAAACATTCGTCATAAGACAAGCCAACATACATTTACAAACACCCATTCCTTACACGGGACTCGAACCCGCAACCTCGCGGTATAGAAGCTAGTATGCTAACCACTATACCGTTTGGTCGGCCAGGAGAAGTTCGGATGACCGATCATTTAAGAAAAAAAATTTACAAGTGTTATTAGAGCAATATCAATATAAAACAAATAAACAGCTCATATAAATCACATAATTGTATATATTTGTATCACATATCTTACAAATAATCTCACAAAAGTTGTACTACATTAAAGTACACCATGAGTTTAAAATGAGAAGCTCAAATTTATGAATTTGCCCATTAGAACGGTTTCGGTTGATTGGTATTCGGATAATCGATCCTCTAATATGCATAAAACAATTCGATGTTTTATTTAAGATTACGAATTTGAAACGTATGAATTTACACTGAGTGGTTTTTCAGTTAAAAGTTACTAACAGGTACTAAAGTAACAGAACAGTTACTAAAGTATTGTATTTTTTATAAGAGTGTATATTTCTCTTTCAAGCATTCATTTTCATTGAATTCTTAGATTCAATTTGTCTATTATTGATTGCATATTTTTTTTTTTTTTTTCATTCAAGAATGTTTTGCCCCATGGGAGTATTTGCTTAACCCGTTTTTACAATACAAATACAATATAAAATTAATCATTAAAAAGTAAATTCTGCTTCTATTTTATAGAAGGTAAGCGATGACTACAACACTCTATGAGTATTGTATGGATAGCTGACTAGTTCATCCCTTGTCCTAAGGGATATGGCAGTTAACGACGACAACACTCCAGAGGATTGTCTGGATCAGATTTGAAAACATTCTTTGACTAGGAAATAATAGTTTAAAAATGGCCAGTAGCAATGAAGTGAATGACGCTAAAAATTCCAAAGAGTAAAGTAAATATTTAAATTGTTTATTAGTTAGAATTCATACTAAAACGTTTTTCTTTTTATATGTTTACCTATGACGGCTGAAAGCTTAACTCAAAAGAATTGCAGGGACATTTTAGCTGGCATCTTATTCTTATGTGATGCCAAAGAGATAAGAAACGATTCTATGAATGCCTTGCTCGTTATAGAAGTATCTAACGATAAGGAAATGATGTATCCCTTGAATTCCTTTCCAAAAGAAAATCTTTTGGAAGCCCATATTTGAAGATATATTTGAATCCATATTGAATTTTGTTTGTCCTTTCACAAACAGTCTCAGTCAAAGAATAAAAGTGTCAACACAAACTTAAAATATTATAGAAGATTAGCATACCAATAGCTTAATGCGAAAATATATTATGTTCCATACGCTTATTACAGTAGCATAAATACACTGGCCAATATCACTCAACACTGGCCAATACCAATGTGGATAGTTGTAGACTGGCCGTTGCTATGGACCTTGGCCAATCTCGCCCACTGCTGGATAATATATACTGCAAATTTTGAAATGCAAAGTTTTAAAATTTAAATATATTTTTATAGGAAAGGACTAAGAAGTAAACATATGTATTGCGATGGTTTCGACACGTTGTATTTTGGAAGGATGCTCGAGTTTCAGCATAGATTGGCCAATCTTCTCAAAACTCCTGTTCCAACATTGGCCAATACCGCTGTGCTACCTAGGCCATCAGATTTTATTACTTGGGTAATGTTTATATATATAGCTTTACATTCACATGTTGGGAGCAACATTCAGTGATGTATCCAGAGGACATATTTAGGGGTGCCACTTTCATAAACCTAAAATATATAATATTTATTTCCAATCTGGCCCCATAACAAATTGCGTAGAAGATAATAAGCATATTTTACAGATTATTTTCATGAGAGTATTTTAAGAAATAAATACTATATATTTGGTTAAATTATCTATTGAAGCAATCAATACAAATAGTTTAAAAATTGCAGTTCACCTCTCCCCAGCAACAGTTTTGTGTCTAAGTGGACACACTATCTGGCGACAAGACTTTTTGTCTCGCTTCTGTTACCGTGGTGAACACAAAAGTACTTAGTTGGCGAAAAAACTGTGTCGCAACTATTTGTCAATAGTGATTTTGTTGATTTGACACAAACTATATTTTAAATTCAACTTATTGTACTCGATTAAACAACTTAGAGTTAGAAACATTTTTGAGTACTGTTCTGGTAAATTTTCATTTTGTATATTTTGATGAAAGATAATTTGAACAGGTTAAATAGTTTAAAATTTTTACAATCTTTAATCGCGCATTACAAGCACGGAAATTAACATTTCCATTTTCAATTCGTTTTAAAGCAATAATTGTTCTCTTTTCTAGATGCCATTTTAATCAGTATAATTTAGTTAAGTAAAAAATAAGGAAACAATTTTAGTCCTTTAATAAGAATAAATAAATCAATTTATCATCGGCATCATTTGCGAGCATCATTTAATTAAACCTTTCAGAAGAGAAGAGCATTTTTTTGTCAAATGTTATTTATGGTTCTTCACAAGCCATTAAAGATAATAGAAAAGCTTCAACTAAGAAAAGCATATATTAAATAGTTTGTTTTCACAATAAATTCAAGTCTGCTTAATCAATTTTAACTTTCGCTTGTTTAAAATTATTATTAAAATTTAATTTGAAACTTTTATAACAAGTATTTTAATCCAATTTCATTAGAAAGATCGTTAGGAATATAAAGTAATTGAATTTGCTTTTTTATAGAATAAGTAAATGGTTCGTGTATAAGCAAATTATTAATTATTCTTAATTTTTATGACAGCTGAAACAAAACGGCCTCTTTATCTTTGAAACAAATAAAAATAGGCGTTTGTCAAAGTAGATTAATTTTAATTGAGAAGTCACAATGATAATGTATTTTAAATATAAGAGTACTGTTTTATTGAGTCTGAAATATATGAGCACCCCCAGATCAAATAAACTAATCCAATTAAAAAATAAATAATATAAATTTAAATATCAGTCAGAAGGAAAAAAAAATAATTAAAATCAATTACTACTAAAATGAATTTTTATTAAGTATTTGGTATTTTGTCGACATTCATTTTTTTTTTTTTAAGTTTAAATATTCAATAAATTTAAGAGAAATGGTATTAACCTTTTTTTTTTTCTTTCTTTTTTTTACCATCTAACTTTTTCAGAATAAATTTAAGTTAGTTTATTGTGGTGAATCAAAATATTGATGTCTTTATAGTTATTCCTAAAAAGAATTTTCATTAGGTAACAAGCTAGTGATCCAAAAGTTCTTAGTTCAACACCAACCAGGCACCTTGATATGTTAACGCAGGCCTGTAGCCAGAGGGGGGCGAGGTCGGGCATTGCCCGACCTGGAAAAATCTTCGCCCATCCTGGAAAATTTTATCCCAATCATTTGTTTTTACTTGTAAACCTTTATATCTATGATTGAATAGAAACGAACCTTTTGCTGCTGTAGATACCTTCGGTTGTAGCACAGCAATTTGCGAATTTACCTTTTCTACTTTGACGGCCATAAATCGTCCCCAAAGGATGCAAACCACGAAAGGATGGCAAATCTAGTGTTTTTGGCATTTGAAGTAGAGATAGAGTTTTGAAATTGTTTAATATGTGTAAAGATAGGAAATTGCAATTATACTAACATTTATCATTTTATTTTAGATTTTTTTATGCTATGTATTTTAAAAAGTTTCAAAATGTTTAATGTAAGACTAAGAATAGGAAAATGAATATCTATTATTTTATATTATAATTTATAATATATGCAAAGAAATAGAAAAAGGGTTTTTATATTATAATAGTTTCTGATAAATTTTTCAGAGAATTGAAAATGATAGGAGAAAATAAAGGAAAATGCAATTCTATTAGTAATGTGTGTGTATATATATATATACACACATTACTAATAGAATTGCATTTTCCTTTATATATATATATATATATATATATATATATATATATATATATATATATATATATATATATATATATATATATATATATATATATATATATATATATATATATTAGTTTTTATATAAAAATGTAAATAACTTTTTAATGCTGAAAGAATTTCTTAAATGACAAGTTTGTTAAAGAGTTATGTAGCTGTTCCACAAGACCAATGATAGGAAAATATAATTTGTTTAACAATATATAATTTTAAATAGAAATGTAAAAACGGAACTTCGAAAAAACTTTTTAACTTGTACTAATTTTTATATTTGTAATTATTTTTTAAGTCGATATTCTTAAGTTGAAATATGTGAAAAATTAAGAGATGGACAAGCATAGAATATTTTAAAGGAATAGAATTGTATTAAATATACTTTAAAATTTTTTAAATTGGAAGTTTTGTTTTTATCAAAAATGTATCTGGTGTAGAGTCTTTAAAAGAATTAAAAAAAAATAACATTACATCAAAAATACATTAACAATGTTTCTTTTTTTAAAATATTTTTTTGTATATGTACTTCACAAAGTGCTCTGATAAATACTCTTTTGCGTGTAATCAATTGTAAAAATTAATTGAAAACCAATTAAATAATTTATATTTCTGCCCCTCCTGGGAAAATTTTTGCCCGTCCTACAAACTTTGGCTGGCTACGGGCCTGTGTTAACGCGTATGCTGCAGAACACGAGCCAGTGCGGAATATCGGGTTGTTCTCAATAGCCTGTCCTGATCAGACTACACCTGATCGGAGTGTCTGTTCATGTTAGAATAAACTGAAGTAACAAAATAATATTTATCATGTGAAATAAATATCATATACATCTTGTCTTCCTCCATAAGATTGGCTGTGGAAACTTATATTTTTAAAACACAGTTTCAGGTAATTACAGCAAACAGCGGCAACTCCGATCGGATGCAATTTGATCTGGACATTCGGCGGCATGTGATCGGCCGTTTGGGGAGAGCTCACATCACGCAATATCCCGTGATTGTCAATTAACGTGTCAGACATTTTCAGAGATTTGATAAGCATGTGATTTACTTGGAAAATAAGTAAATTTTACATTTTTCTAATTATACTGTTTTAATAAGAGGTCGGCGATATATCGACAAGACGATATTTTTATCGATATTTCCAAAATAATATCGATATTAAAAATATCGATAAAAGTCAACGATTTATCGATATTTTCAAACATTTTTATTTTTTTGATGATCGTTTTGTAGTTCCATGTGATTTTTCGATTTTCTTTACTCCCTTTTAAAAAACTTCAAAACTAAAGTTTGAACTTGGCTGAGAGACAGTTAAAATGTTACCAATATTCAATATTTTGCCATACATTTAAAAGCTATTGAATCTTAAAATCACTGCACCAATTAAACGTAAGTATAACTTTTTTTTTGTAATAGATCCATTTCATTTGAAAAAGTAGTCACCTTACAAAAAGCAATCATGAAAAGTAGAAATTTGCCCCGAAAAACTTTGTTTCTGGCAAAATTGAAAATCAAATCAAATAAAAAAAATCATGTATCGATTTTTAATCGATATTCTTTTCTATTCAACGATAGAGTATCGATTTTTATTTTGATCGATATTTCCGACCTCTAGTTTTAATACTTAACTTAAAAGTATCAAAGTCTGTTGAGCTTAAGAATACCCGAAATATGTTGACTTTTCTTAACCAGCCTTTATCCAGGCTAAAGTTACAAACCTCACCTATCTCTTCCCCAAACCTTTTTGGGAAGTAGATACTCTCATACCCTTCCAACAAAAGGTTCTTTCTCTAATCGATTTGAAAAGAATGAAAAAATAAAAAAAGTAATAGTCAAAATTCACCTACTCGTTTAAGCTGTAGGCCTGGCTAAAACATCTACATTTCCGAGATCCTTTGTGGAAGCTACAGACCATTCAAAAGGCACTTCCTTAGAATCAAGACGAGAAAAGTAAAGAATGGTAAAAATTCATCAACTCGTTTTAGCTGTTGGCCTGGCTTAAGTTTTGGTCACAACCAGAAGAATAAATTTCAGGTGACTTCGGTGATTTTCAAAGGAATTTTATGCCCTGTAACCTTGTTCAATACTGACAATTATATTGTTATTTTTTCTTCCCCTCACCTTCGGCAATACAATCACAAAACAAATCAGAGTTCTTGTAGTTATAGTAGAAGTTGAGCTGTGAAGGGTCGTAAGCCTAAGCTCGATCAACATATTCTGTCGCTTGACTTGACAGAGAAACACTGCCGCATTCCAAGACACAAATATTGACAGACGACAATTATATTCACAGACTACAAATATTGAAGCTTTTCTTCAACTTTCAAATAAAATAAGTTTGTTTAGTTTCAAATAAAAAAACAAAAATTTAAGTTTCAAATAAAAAAAAATGTTTGTTTATTTTGTTTAGTTTTATTAGGATGTTTAGTTTCGTTGGTCACACCCCTGTTATTTGAAGGTAAGTAAATTTTGAAATATGAATATATATAAATGATGTATTAAAGAACTCTTAAGCGTTATTTACTTCTACCTTTTTTCTTGGATAGCTTTTTAGCGGTTCTAAATACAAATTTCAGCCATATAAAATTCTCTATAACTGTTATCTAAATCATCGTTTCCCAAATTGTGGGTCGTAAATCAATATTTGGTCTGTCGCAACACGATCTTGACAAGACTACAAATAAATACTAACGTTTCTAATAGTATCATTACCAAGATAAAGACACATCTATCCCCAGTAAGAATCAGTCTCTATACCGTTTATACAGTATCCTATCCCAGTGCAATATAAATTTCTTTTTATATAAAAAAAAGTGGTAAAAAGTACGAAAATAATCGCTTGATGAAATGACATAAATTAAAATCTGAAAACTAGCGTCTAGTATAATTTATTTTAAATTTGAAATCCTTATGTAAATACGTCAATACATACACAGGGGCTCCACCTAGTTTTGTCTTTTGCTATTTTAATTTTCCTTTATAATAGCGATCTATGTCATTTCATTCAATGATCATTTTAGTACTTACTCACCAAATTGCAAGGTTTTATAAAAAGTAGTTTCTAAATGTACTGGGCTAGAATATTGCAACATAGCGAGTATAGGAAATGATCCTTACTGGGACTTACTCACAAGTGCTTTGAAAGAACATTTCATTTGTTACTTCACTGATGAAAAGAAAATCTGCCTAGAGAAAAATTTAATCGCGCATACTTTCCTGGGAAACATTGATGCTGGCATATTGTCGAAAGCTGATAAAGAATTTAACTACTTCTAAAAATTAATAAATAAAACTGAAGTTTGAGAACTAGTAAATTGATGTATTTCTGATTATTTGTCCAGCAAGCCTTTTAAATGCTTTCAATTGGTGCTTTGTAGATAGTACTCACTTTTACGTCTTCGCAACTTGATAACGTTGGATTTTCGGCAATGGCAGGAATTCAAAATAAGAATCGAAACAAACTACCATACGAATATTTGCGTTTGAAAATAAGTGAAATTGGCTCAAAATATATTGCCATCATTAATGCCATTAAAAAATAAGCGTACCCTACACATTTCCTAATTTTTTTTCTCCACACAAGTCCCTTTTTGGCTCACAAACCTTTTTTGGAAAGAACGTGTGCTGTTCCTTTATGAAAAAATCCGATACGCCAAAGATGAAGTAGGTCGCTATTGATTCAGTTGAAAAAAAAATGGGTCACGATGTTTAAAAGTTTGGCCCCCTTCAAGTCTCGAACTGAACTCAAAGGAGAATATCAGTTTATTTTAACCAGATAAATTTGAAGTAAGCTACATGACTTTAATGAGTAATTTAAAATGCCTAACTTGATGTTGGAAAAAACTTGGTTCTCGGTATGATCCAATTTTTTTTCAAAATAAGTTTTCTGTCTATAAATTAAATTTATATCAAGTGATAAAAAAAACTATGTAAGT
This sequence comes from Linyphia triangularis, assembly GCA_963978545.1. Taxonomy (NCBI): domain Eukaryota; kingdom Metazoa; phylum Arthropoda; class Arachnida; order Araneae; family Linyphiidae; genus Linyphia; species Linyphia triangularis. The sequence goes on from OZ021730.1 coordinate 39,320,063, forward strand.
GTTTTTTCAAAAAAGTTATTCTGTTAAAAAAATAAGTTTATATAAAGTGATAAAAAAAAAAAAAAAAAAAAACTATGTAAGTAAACGTTGTTGCACAGGTATTTTTTAATTGTCTTAAATCTTTGAGACAATCTATTTATCATCTATTTTCAAATTTTGTTTCATAATCGTGAAAAATTTATTATATCTATTAATAAAAATTACTAAGAAAATGAGGCTCAGTTTGGCCCTAGTGTTGCCCTTACGCAAGAAAATCATAATCAACCAACAAAGAAAATGTTCGAATTTTGGTTATCACAATATCGTTTTTCTTTGGTTATACTTTAACTTACAAGATGCATTGCTAAACTTTTAAAAAAATATTAAAATGTAATTTTCTAAAAATTTAAACGTTTTCTGGAATTTCTGATCTTCATATGTTGCATTTTTAGAACTGAATGGCGCGAAGTTTCTCAAGGGCTACGGAACTTTTTTTCTTAAATTTACTTTCGCTTCAATTAGGAAAAGAAGTTTACGTCTACCACACGTGAGATAAAAAAAATCCTATTAAAAATAAAATACATTTTAAAAACATTTAAAATAGTATATAAATGCAATAATTTGAGGTACAGAAATTGAAGTACCTAAAGTTATTTCTACAAAATATATATTGAAACTATTTTTAATTCGAGAATTGAATTTGGCTACAATTATTTTTTTTATTCTCACGTTGAAAATATGTACAGAAGTCATTTTTAACTAATCCTTTCATTCGAAGTAAGTATTATTTTATGTTCTCCGAGTTTACTGATCAGTCTGTCTTATAATGCGCCGTGAAGAGTTAAACCAACACGTTAAACACACACAAATAATTATAATTGCTTCCTTTTTATATAGCATAGTTTTGAATACCATTATATTTATGTGACATTCCACTGAACCTGAAAATTTCTGCCCCTGCTTTTATGTTTATAAATATTCTAACCATATACTCAAAAGTATTAAAGTTTATGAATTAAGATTAATTTAGAACTGCATTATGTAATAGGCAGAAGGGATAATAAATATACGTGTGGTTTCATAAATTTTTAATAGTTATATATTTAAAAGGCTGATCGGACAACTATTTTTTTCTTAAATTAGAAACAACTTTTAATGGTTGTTGGTGACTTGGTCGTTTAGACGTCGTTGTTTCGAAGATCAGCTTACAAGTATAAAGAAGCACTAAACATAATTGCAGCGCCAGCTAGTGTTTGAAGTTGCAACTTATTTTGGTTTTATATTTTGTTTATACGACTTTTTAATAACTTACAGCATATTTCACACTTCAATATTTCATTCGTCGCATCATTAGACGGCAAGGGGGGTAATTACAATGTATATTTTGATACGTGATTTTCTGATTTTGGTATTGATTATAAACAGCAGTTAAGGACTGCCTGATAACCAAATCAGTAACCTTCTCTATAACCCTGCTTCACATTTATATAATTTTATGGTGTTATTTCTTCAAACATTCATTATAAACATAATGTACCAATGCAAATTTACAAAAAAAAAAATCTTTTTACTAGAATATTTCTTGTCATTAGTCCGAAATTAAGATTTATATTAAAAGTGAAACTTCTCCCTTTCCCACACATAACTCTCTTACATGTATCTTAAAATTAGTCTATTAAGTATGTGAGCCTGAATGAAAAGCATGATAATTTGTAGCTCATGTGACTTAATGGATGTGATCTTGTACAGTAGAGGTCGGAAATATCGATCAAAATAAATATCGATACTATATCGTTGCATAGAAAGAATATCGATATATCTATACATGATTTTTATTTTTTGCCAGTTTATAATTTTGCCAGAAACAAATTTTTTCGGAGCAAATTTCTACTTTTCATGATTGCTTTTTTGTAAGTTGACTACTTTTTCAACTATAGATCTATTACAAAAAAAAAAAAAAAAAAAAAAAAGTTATATTTTTCGCTTAATTGGTGCATTGGTGGAGTGATTTTGAGAAAAATTTAGATAATATTCAATAGCTTTTAAAAGAATGGAAAATATTGAATATTGGTGCAGTTTTAACTGTCTCTCAGCCAAGTTCAAACTTTAGTTTTGAAGTTTTTGAAAAGAGAATAAATAAAATCGAAAAAAACATGGAACTACAAAACGATCATCAAAAAACTAAAAATATTTTAAAATATCGATATATCGGTGACTTTTATCGATATTTTTTTTAAAATATCGATAAAAATGTCGTCGTATCGATATATCGCCGACCTCTATTGTACAGTAGTTATGAGCAGTAGTGACTCGTGAGGTACCGCAAGTACAGCCGGGCTGCATCTAAATTATTAGTTTAAAATTAAAAATTACACTAATTTTCTTAAATGTTGATTAGAATTGCAAATGAAGATGAAATTTCTGCGGTTAGAAAAAAAGAATCTCCAAATAATAGCATACTTGTTGCGCAATGCACGATGAGGGAAAAAGAACCCGCTCAAATCAATTAAATCTGACTATAGTCGAGCAAGTACATCAAGAGAGTGAAAGTTCCAAATGGGCTGAGGCGTTGCCATGGAAGCAACGTCTTGGATGGAATCTCCTTCCACGCTAAATGTATATGGCGTGGTATCAAATGCAGTCCTTACGAATTTCGCGACTTCGACTGTACTTGTAAATTCGATGTACTGATTGGCTAGTATGTGAATGAGTATGGATGTGTGGGTGGTGGAGAAACGAACATTACTTTAGAATTTTCTCCACCAAACGGAAATAGTTTCCGTGATAAATTACACAAGTATTTTCTTGTTACATCGTAAGTTAATACTGAAATATATAATTGAACTATTTTGAAACATAGAGCACCGTTATAAGTAAATTAAAATAAGTTTTATTTTTTCTATTCTCCTTCTCATATCATTTCCCAAATATCGGAAAGGAAACTTTGGGTTTGAGTAATTGAGATTATAGAATTTCCAATTATGAATGAATGTGAGATGTGAGGGGAACTAAGGGGAAGGGGGTTGAGGGGAGGAAGTTATTGTTCCGGCTGCTATTAACATCTTTGACCGCAGGCCACCACTGTTATTGATATGGTAAGTATTCATCTACTGAGATTAATTTATTTCTATAAATGACAATTAGAAATATACAGATTCTCACCTCTCTTCCGATCTAGATCTCCAACGAAGACTTCCGATGTCTGGCGAAGGGCATCTGTCGATGATAACCGAAGAGGAATGGCCTACCAGGGGCTTCCTGATCGGGGATTTTCGGCTTGGAGAACGACGAGACGAACTAATCACCGAACTAGTTTTATCCATGATGATTATTTAATGAGAGAACTTATAGGTGAGCATCCATTTTCATACGTAGTTTCCAATTGCTATCCATTCAAAAGCAGTGATTTTGGTGGTGATATGTATCCATGATGATTAATAATTATAACTAATTTCCACAGTGAGCTTGATTTTCAGACAGTTATCGGTCAAAAGTGTTTCTGATGGTCATACTTGTTAGTGATGGTTTCTTAAAGACGAGTATTTATTGATGATAGTTTATTAGCACTCAATTTATAGCAAATATCCATTTTCAATTGTTGCTGTTCAAATAAATGAGTGCTTCTGAGAGTACTGTAGATGGTAGGTGGATAATAAGTGTTTATCAATGAGACCTCATTTCCTTTAAAAATAGCAACTTGCTATAGATGCCACTGAAAATTAAATACTCTGACCGTCAATGATTTTTTTTTTTTATAAATATTTAGTGATGAAAATTTTGTAGAAGAATATCATTGTCCTACAGTTGTGTCAGTGTTTCTGATAATGATGTTTGTTCATGACGATTGTTTAAAGAGGAGTATTTACTAATGAGAATCTGTTTCTATGGTGAATTTCAATTACTATCGTTTTCCATAAAAAGTTAGTGCCTTATTTGGCGTACATAGTTTCGACAAATTGTATTTTTTCCGATTCTTTGAATACATAAAATTTCGCGATGCTTTTGCATTAATTACTCTTATTGATGCCGACAACTCATACCCTAAATTTTCTCTTGTCTTTCAAGATGAGTTTTTCTGATAATCGTTGATAAATTGTATTTCTTATATTCTCTATATATCCAGAGTTCATTTACAATCTGAGTTTTTGGTTGATTATAAGTGTAATCATGAAATCTGTGCCATGAATTTAACAGTGTATTCAATATATTTCACTTATTTTTTATTATGCATAATCATTGTCAAAATTGCGCTTGTAAAAGTGGTTCAATACATGTTTATTATTTAATGAGAAACGTTTACGGAAGTAAATTCATTCAGATAATGACTTTAAGTGTTAGCTTAGGATTTATTTTATTTATTTATTTTTATGAAGAAGTGTTACTGAAATAACAGTTTACAAAAAAAAATCGCATTTATTATTTTGAATCAAATTTAACGCTGTTTATTTAATAAATACCTAAAATATCTTTCTATCCTCGCTAATCGTGAACACACTATCAATTACTTTTTTCTGTTTCTCAATTATAAGCTTTTTTATAATTGTTTCGAATTCATCTTTATGGCAATGTTATTTTTCTTCGCTATAAAATATCTGAAAAACCAATTTTTTGGTTATTATTAATTAATGTTTTACCACTAATTTTTAAAGCTTTGTTTTTAGATCAAATTTCGATAACTATTTATCGAATTGGCTAGTTTTATGGTACATTTTTATCAATTAAAAAGAAAATATAAGTTGATGGCAGATACACAAATATCCGGTTAGTTATACCTAGACGAATCACTCTGACTTTAAATTATATATTTTTATTTTCTAAAGCGTTGTATACATTTTTTAAACAAACTATTCAAGTGTTACTATTTTAACAAAAGTAATACACTTATTCACAAGCAAGAATATATTTATTTTGTTTTATTTAAGTGTCTGTGTGTTCACTTAAGCCTAAACTAACTGTTCATGTTATTCCTATTGTCCTTCTAGATTTTACTTTTATACGCAAATCTCTCTGTTTTTCAAATACTTTCAGTATCCTCAAATATTTAAAAAAAAAAAAAAAAATATTATTAGCACTACAAATTTTAGCAATGTATTTCAATTGCAACTTCTAAAAACTACAATGCACTTGAACAAATATCGAATAATCAATAATGCGATTTTGATAGTTTTTTACGCGCAATAGAAATAGCTACACCTAGCGACTATAAAAGGAACCTCTTTTATGCTTGCAATAAAAATCGTTTGTGGTGCTTCAAGAAGTTTAACACTATATTAAATCAGGCAGCAAATAACTTTACACATGTTTGTTATAAAGGGGGTGTAAGTGTCATTTTATGGAGATACGGTAAGCCTAGGAAGAGTATTATTTCAGGATTTGACTGTTTAGGTTATGATAACATTAGGTATATTTTTGTGGGTTAAATGTTATGTGCTCACCATGTGTTTAAAGTTGTTCGATACCTATTTTTTTATTCCTGAATCAAAGTTGACTTATATGCGTATATAAAATTGCAATAAGTACTAAGTATATTTCAAAATAAATACTATGCTTCTTTATGTATAGTACTGTAATTTCTAATACTGTTAAATTTTAGAGTTGATTAAAATAATAGCATAGTAGTTTTCTCCACTAAACTGAAATTCGATTGAAGTTGCGATTTCTAATCACCATTCTCCACTAAACTGATATTCGATTGAAGTTGCAATTTCTAATCACCACTATAGCAATATATTTCTACTTGATAACTACTATTTGGACATTTATGTAATTTTAAAAGGTTATTCTAATGAACACCATGTGAAACTATATTGAGCATTTTTTACTAAAGTTAATTAAAAAGTTTACGGTTATGTGATGGAGCAATTATTTTTCTATTGCTAATTTATCAAACATTGCAACATTTACTAATAAAAATCAATGAAGTTATGAACATACGGTATTGATATGAATTTGTAAAAAACGTAGTATTTTTTCTATCTCTTCTCTAGCTATTTTGAATTTTTTTTCCTATAATCATATCTAACCTATACGAAAACATCCGTATAGAGTTACTATATTAATTAAGATTTACAAAAAATATATTGAGCTTACACCCACATTTAGTATCAAAATTTAAATATAAAATATTATTTTAAAAATAAATCAATGACTCAGATAAAAAAAAAAATATCAGTTGCCTATATTTGAGATGACGATAAATTTATAGATAGTTTTATAAACTGAGACTTAATTCGTAATCAAGTATTAATTGACTTCAGAGGTGACGAGTTTAAAAAAAATCGATTTTATCGAAATAACTGAGATATTAGTGATTTTGGTAGTATAATTACTGAAGGACAGTATAAGTTAAGAGATAATTCACCCGGTCCTGACTACTTTTTATTCTTTATAAAGAAATATATCAATTTATTATCAGTAGCAATGTAGTACAATATTATTTGGAAGTTTGCCTTATCGAAAGTTTCTCCTATTTATTACTTTGGTTTTTATTTCCCCTGTATCAAGTTATTATTCACTATAACGAGTTTATCTTACTTTACTGTCTACTTTTAAATACTTAAACCAATTTCTAAAATACTGAGGCTAGAAAAGGAAAAATTACAAATTCTTTCTTACTCCAAACTAATTTAGCTATCCGTGTTTTCTATTTGGGTTCTTCACAAGAAATTTCTTAATTTTTGTTTTTACTTTATAAAAATCTATTTAAAATAATATTTGACACAAATTTATCAAAAATCATTAACCACAGCAGATTGCTGACTAGCGTTCAATATAGCATTTTTTCTTATTAAATATCTATCATAAAGATTTACTGTTCTAATGCGATATACATCACTAATTGATGAACCAATAATCGCCAATTAGTTTTCGAAGACTCCCGTTTAAAGTCCACGAAAGTTGCACTCCGTGTACGAAATAAATCAATACACTACCATCAATACAATCCTACAGAATACAAGACACGAGCTTCAACAGCGTACTTCAATGAGCTTAGTAGTCGGAGAGCAAACAATCAACAAACAAAACACACGCTAGGATCACGTGACTTTGTCGAAACCACAACACAAACACACACCCTTGTTCATTCTGCTCCCTTTGACATTGCAGAAAGTCAAAGACGCTTTTAGTCGATAATCTCTATCTTTCTAAAACATCCCGTAAATTTTAAGCAGGGAAATCCGATACTAGGACACAGCCGGAATTATACGGTGAATCCACGTTTTACGAAAACGTGAAAGCAACACCTCACAGCCACGTTTACTACTTAAGATGATTCTGACGGTATGGAGTGGACGGGTCCATTGGGGACGAAGGGGGGGAGAAGTGGGACGAGGAAGATGATATCATCCGATCCGGTCTGGGGGAAATAATAGCTTATTCTTCGTTGCTCTTCGTGATCTTTTAGAAGGGATGCTTTTCTTCTTCTATCCTCTTCTCTTATCATTGGTGTCCTCCAATGGGAGTTTGGATAGTTTGTGAGATATTGAGAACATGCTTGAGGCTTTTTGATGTGATATTTTCTTCTTCAGTGTCATTTTATGTCATTTGTTTGGGATGCGTTGAAGAGAAAGCGGTTTTGGTTTCTTGAGTGGTTGGTGGGTAAATATGAAATGAGATGGGTGTTTTTTCCTTCTTAATTTTTGATTTTTGAAATTAAGTAAGTATAAGTTGAATTGGGATGTAGCTTTTTATTTACCGTTTTTCAACTCAGGTACTGCACAGTCAATGCGAAAGTTTATAAGTTTATAATATGACGACGGAAAAATATATTGGAAATAGGTTAAATAGCATTATACAATACATTTAGTTTTCTAATAAGGCGATTATACTTGTTACCATATTCTCACCTTATCTTAAGTTATATAACTTTGTGCTTCTTATGTAATTTAAAGATCATACTTTGATAGAGGAAATAACAATAAATGTATAACACATAGTAACTTATATGTTTTGTTATATTAATTTCATATATATTCTAAATAAATGATATTAATATGAAAATATTTATACCAAAATTTTATTTACATTTTATTTCTACAAAGTTTATGGAATGTCACCGTAATCGTTAAGCTGAGCCTCTTTCAACCGATTACTTTCCCGATTACTTTACATTTGGAAGGAGATCATACTTAAAATAGCAAAAGAACATTATATGAAATAAACTTAGTTCAATTTTCACACTATCTAATATAAAAGAAGCTAAACTGATATTTTAAAGATATAAAACACTTCAAGTACATCCATTCGACAAGATTATTGAAATTTGACTGCATTGATGTTTCACATTGCGCAATAGTAGCATATATATATATATATATATATATATATATATATATATATATATATATATATATATATATATATATATATATATATATATATATATATATATATATATATATATATATATATATATATATATATATATATATATATATATATATATATATATATATATATATATATATATATATATATATATATATATATATATTGTTATGAATTTTTCCGCTGAGGCAATGATGGCACAGTTTTTACAGTATAAAAATATTTAGTCTCTCTTCAGAACACTCACAAAATTTATCCACAGGCAACAGTGTAATCGCTCACAAGCTTCAACACAAGCTTTAGCAAAAACAACTTCGAACACAGCGATTATACAAGCTCACTCCAATAGGTAAACAAAGCGATAAGCTTTCATCGAAGTCCAAAGTCAATCTGAAAACTTTCCCGATCTCCCGGTCTTTAAATACTAGCGCGAGAGAATAATCGAGAAATTTCCAGCCAATTCGTCGGAAAAGAAACATCTCGAAACTTCTCGATTGCTTTAGGTGTTGCCACTTTTTTCTAACCTGTATAATCGCTATTAATAAATAAAATAAGATACAAATAAATTACAATAGAATTTTAAAATAATACGTCACTATTTACAATATATACAGACAATTTGTGCAACATTTCCCCCTTCTTAAAGACTGCACGTCCCGGGCAGTGAAGTCCTTAAGAGGAAAGGTCATTCAATCACTTCTATCATAATATGGGGCTAGCCTATTGTGATGTACAACTCTAGGTTTACAGGAGGGTGTCCGTTGAATCCTTACCACGACGTCGTTGATCTTCTTAAGGACCACATACGGCCCTTCCCAGTTCGTCTGGAGCTTAGGAGAGAGTCCTTTCCGACGTTTAGGATTCCATAACCACACCTTGTCACCTTCCAGGAATGAACGGTCCATGGCCTTGGCATAGTACCGGATCTTCATGCGCTCCGTCATGATGTTGTTTCTCTCTCTGGCGAACCGATGTACGGCTTCCAAATGTGCCTGCAGATCATCTAGATACTGGACAGGCGAGGAAGGAGTGTCCGGTGGTTGTCCAAAGAGGAGGTTGCTGGGGAGCCTAAGGTCTCTTCCAAACATCATTAGAGATGGAGAAAATCCGGTGGTCTCGTGAGTTGCACTCCCGTATGCCAACAGAAGCGGTGAAAGTTTCTGATCCCCATCTTGCTGGTTATATGATTTTGAGATTGCGTCCGAATCATCCGCGGGTGCAGCTGATAGATCCCGGGACCTCCGTTCGATGCTTGTAACAGGAGTAATGGATGTCGATTCCCTCTTCACTAACTTTGTCCATTTCCACATGAACCACTTCCTGGGAGGGTTTCATCAACGTCACTTTCTTCGGTTCTCTTTCCGAGGCTGGTGAGGTACTTTTCACAGATGTGGACTCTTCAGCATTCTCTATGACATTGTCTTCATGAGCCAAAATCCGATATACGCACAGCTCTTTCATGTCTAGATCGTGCAAAGGAACTTCGCCTCTCCATGTTTGCAGCTTGCTTTTCTCAAAATTCAGCGTAATTCCATTTTTCTTCAAAAAGTCTAGTCCGAGAATGCATGGATCTACAATTTCGGCAACATAAACGGTGTGCTTGTAGGTGTTAAATCCAAGGGCAATATCCACTTGCAATTTTCCATGCACAGAGATATTACCACCAGACACAGTTTGTAGAGAAACAGATGGCGCTGTGTAGAGGAGTCGGCTGTTCAGGCGACGAGCCACGTCCGTCCTTACGATCGTAACGTTTGCTCCCGAATCGACGATTAGACGACATGGAGTTCCGTTGATCTCCCCCTTCACCAATAAACCCTGGTTTCCTCCTTTTCGGGATCAAACGTGGAAACGACTGGTCGGGGCTTCACCTGTTCTGCATTGAAGCTTCTGCCCTGAGAGATGGCATCTTCTTAGATTGATTCAGTTGTTGAGATTCCGTGGTAGTGTTATCCCTTCTCTTTTTCAAATCAAGGCAGTTACGTCGTATATGCCCTTCCCGTTTGGAGTGCCAGCAAATGACTCTGGTCCTTCGATCCCTGGCTCCGGGATAGCTTCTCATCATTCGATCAATTTTGCTCTCCAGTTCTCGAAGCTTACTGGTGACAAAGTCAGAAGAATCCTCGGCTAATGTACCGCACACATATCGTCGGTCATTTCCAGAAGCTAGCTGCGCGGCTTCCACTCTCATGGCGTACACGAGGGCAGACTTCGGATTTTTGTTTTGGGATAACCTTACCGCCTGCTGCACATCGGGATCTTGAATAGCGTCGATGAAATACTGCAGCGAAAGATCATCTCGTACATCCGGGGGACAGTCTGGGAAAGCGAGGAGCGACAGTCTTTCTACATCCGACGCCAATTCTTGAAGAGTTTCATTGGCCTTCTGCTGTCTAACTTTCAATTGCAGTCTGTTGTAATCCTTTAGATGCTGCTCCCCAAACCTTAACTCCAACGCACTTGCCAGCGCCACGAATTCTCCCCGCTTTTCTTCAGGTAGTGTCTGTAAAATGTCAGCAGCTTCATTTCGAAGAGATGCTGCGAGATGGAATGCCTTCGAAGTATCGTCAAAACCATTCGCAGAAGCAATAATTTCAAACTGCGTTTGATAAACGCGCCAAGACGACCGCCCATCAAAAGTGGCCACTTTGATGTTGGAACGTGGCGCAATGAAGGGAGTGGAAACATTATCCCATTTAGGAGTTGCAATGGTCGCAGCTTCGCGAGTTTCCATTTCCCGTAGTCTTTCTTCTACAGCATTATAAAACTTTTCAAACCTTTCTTCAACAGCGTCTTGAAACTTTTCCTGTTTCTCTTTCATGGTGGAAACTCTTTCTTCGATTTCATTCCTTACAGTCACAAGATCTTCCTTCACTGTAGAAACCTTTTCTCCCAAGCAGTCAACTTTCCCATTAACCGCCTCAAAATTATCACTGATTTCTTTTCTTACTTCATTCAGAACCTCTTCTTTTACCGATTGTAAAACCCTTGTAGTAGTCTCTATTATCGTAGATTCCACCATTGTAGTTAGCTCGGATTTCATTTCTTCTTTAATCCCAATTATAGCTGCTGATGTGGATTCTCGGCAGGCTTTCAGTTCCGTAGCCGCAGATTCTTGTCCGGCTTTTATTTCGGCTGCGGTAGCTTGTTGATTGGCTTTCATTTCGGCTGCGGCGGTTTCTTGTTGGGCCTTCATTCCAGCAATCATTTCCATCAACTGCTTCATTTGGTCTTCCATCATTCCTCTAGTTGTCGGCATTCAAAATTACGAGATCCCACTTCTGACACCACTGTTATGAATTTTTCCGCTGAGGCAATGATGGCACAGTTTTTACAGTATAAAAATATTTATTCTCTCTTCAGAAAACGCACAAAATTTATTCACAGCAACAATGTAATCGCTCACAAGCTTCAACAAAAGCTTCAGCAAAAACAACTTCGAACACAGCGATTATACAAGCTCACTCCAATAGGTAAACAAAGCGATAAGCTTTCATCGAAGTCCAAAGTCAATCTGAAAACTTTCCCGATCTCCCGGTCTTTAAATACTAGCGCGAGAGAATAATCGAGAAATTTCCAGCCAATTCGTCGGAAAAGAAACATCTCGAAACTTCTCGATTGCTTTAGGTGTTGCCACCTTTTTCTAACCTGTATAATCGCTATTAATAAATAAAATAAGATAAAAATAAATTACAATAGAATTTTAAAATATACGTCACTATTTACAATATATACAGACAATTTGTGCAACATTATATATATATATATATATATATATATATATATATATATATATATATACATGGGCGTCCACAGGAGGTTGCAAGGGGCACCCCCCTGGCTTTTGAAAACTAAATTAAAAATATCGAAAAAATTGTAAATTCTAAGAAGGGGGGGAAGCACATATGCCATTTTGAACCTTTAATTCGGCTTTTCTGGCTCCGTAATTTCTATTTAGTTTGTACAAGTTTAGATAAGTCTGGTTATTTATAACTCTGATCTATATTATTATACTTCTGTCAAAGTCAATAGGAACTAGCGCATGAACTGATAACATTCGTTTCAGTATTTATTGCTTATAAATTATTGGGTTTCTTTTCCATTGTTGTTGAATTTTTTTCTCTGCTGTCTGCTTAGTAAATAAAATGTATAATTGTTTTTACTGCTGTCTGCTTAGTAAATAAAATGTATAATTGTTTTTAGTTATTTACTACAATTTGAATAAAGTTTATTTCCCCCTTAGTTGCAATACACAATTCAACATTTGATTTCCTATTTTTTAGTATTACTTAGGTACTAAGCATAAAAGTACTTTTTTCTTATTTTGACGAAAACGTTGAGTAGGTAGAGGCCTTGAAAAATAATTAGTTTGAGGACCCCGACCAACTACATTATGCCTCCGGCGTTGATACGTCTGGTCCGAACACAAATTCAACTTGGATGAATTGTTTTTACTCTAGGACAGGTGACAGGGCAATTACACCAGAAAAGGAAAAGGTTTTCACCGAAAGCAGCCATACATGCATTAAACTATTAATAAAAATATTTTTTTCTGAGAGAGGTTGCTGTTTGGTGACATATTTCCTTTTCGAGTATTTTCTGGTGATTTTCTTAAACTTTAAATTTGACGATTTTTTAATGGGCTGTTGGCGGTTTCAATCATTTAAGAGTTGGCAGCTGTGACTTCGAACTTATTTGTTTATTTATGTGTGTCCTGCAATTCTGAGCAGGGCAAATTAACCCAATTACCGTAACTCAATCGGTCTGAAACTTGACACATAGATTCGTGGTCAATCAGAATGTATTCCATCACGTTTTTGGGTTGGTCACAAAAGGCTTCTTTTGCACACATAACTATATCACCACTTCGTAGGCCTAATTAACTCGATTGCTGACATCCAATCGAGTTAAAACTTAGTAGAAAGTCTCGTTGTGGATGACAATCTATTCAATTAAATTTTTGGTGCAAAAAAAAAAAAAAAAAAAAAAAAAAAAAAAAAAATAATAATAATAATAATAATAATATTAATAATAATTATAATAATAATAATAATAATTAGTAAATTGTCCGAAATGGATGCTTTCTTAGTAGTGGTCAGAAACTATGAAAACTCGATTTCAGCTTAATAACTTGCAATTGCACCTAAAACTTTACAATGCATAGTATAGAGGATTTATATTAAGGTATACATATACATTAGGAATCGCGAAATTGGCCTCAAGTCTGCGTTTTTGCTTTTTGGTTTTAAAATATTCCCGAATTCATTACCATTAAAATTATACCATTTTCTTTCTGAGACTCAAATTACTTTTTATATTACAGTAGGTATTCTCAACCTGTTTTGTATCACGTTCATTAGTGTAGTAAACTTTAAACGCGTTTTCTGAAGGGGACACAGTACCATAAAAATAACCAAATTTTCGATTTTTTTTTTATTTACTATAATTAAAATTTGGAATCTTCTAAATACGTATACAAAATTTTAAAACTGTATCTACGTTTTTGAATGAGTTATTTGACTTTTTATGCTGGTTGACAGGAGAGAAAATGTAAACAAACGCCACATGTCGTCTGCTTACGTTGGATGATTTACTCGGGAAAATAAATTAATTTACAATTATTTCCAGTAACTTTAGTTTGAAGTGAAGTGAGTTAACTTGAAACGCTTCAATTGCTTTTAGTTTGTTTACATTCGAAAAACGTGATTTTTTTCTCGTGGTTCTTTTAAATTGTTTGGCTAATTTTAGGATTTATTGCTTCCGCTTTCATGCCAACTACTGATTTATCTTCGTCAGTACTACTGTATAGTTGAATTTTAATCTGCATTATTTATTTGTTTTCATTTATAATTGTTTATAATGCCAAGAAGAAAACGTTCGAAGGTTGCCGGGAAGCAGAATTCTGCAAAGAGGTGGTGTAGTATTGATAACGACGCAAGTTTGGTAGTTTCGGTTTCAAGTACCGACTCTAGCGCATTACCACAAACTAATGCAAGATTTTCTTCTATAGAAAACAGTTTTAATGAGACATTAAAATCTGACTGTGATACCGTGGAATGTGAGCTGGTTAAATCTCCCACTTATGTTGTTGTTGATGTTGATATGCTGACAAAACTTTTCAGTAATCAGCTGTGCAAAAACTGCAAATCCACTGGATTACATGTCGTGCTGGGCAGAAAATTTGGTTTTTGCCATGAACTGAAGGTCACTTGTGAGTTTTGTGACACCTTAGCAAGTGAGACACGCACTTCAAGAAAGATCTCAAAGCATCAGAGAGGATTAAGTGAGCCATATGACATAAATCTTCGTGTGGTCCAGGCATTTATGAGTTTCGGAAAAGGCTACATAGCTCTTGAGAAGTTTTGTATGCATACAAATATGCATCTAATGTCGAGTAGGACATTTAATGTTTACAAGCAGATGCTAAATTCATCAATTACGGAAGCAACTGAAAAACAGCTACAAGTTGTCAGAACTAATATAAAAAAAGCGTATCACTCAGAAAAAGACGGAATCACTGAAATAGATGTTTCTTTTGATGGCACATGGTTAACTCGAGGACATTCTTCTCAAATTGGTGTTGGTTGTGTTATCGATTTGTTGACTGGTTATGTAGTTGACTTTCATGTAATGTCTAAGTATTGCGGCGAATGTGAACTTTCTAAATGTCAACTCGGAGAAAAATCTGCAGAGTATGCAGTTTGGTACGCCGGCCATAAAGACTCGTGTAACATAAACCACACAGGTTCCTCTGGCGCAATGGAAGTGCAGGCAGCTTCTCATTTATGGTCCAGATCTGAAGGCATCGGATTCCGTTATACGACTGTTCTCTCAGATGGGGATTCAAAAGCATATTTGCATTTGAAAGAAATCAAAGTTTATGGACCAGACATAAACATAAAAAAAGAAGAATGTATCAACCATGTTAGCAAGCGACTCGGGACAGCTCTTAGAAAATGTGTTAAAGAATGGAGATCACGGGGAGTGACACTTGGAGGAAAATCCCATGGCAGCTTGAAGGAAGACACTATTAGAAAGCTGACCAGATATTACAAAAATGCCATATTTCGAAATAAGGGAGATGTGGATAAAATGAAAAGTGGTATTTATGCGACTCTGTATCACAACATATCTACAGATAAGAAGCCCCAGCACTTCAAATGCCCTCCTGGGAAAGATTCTTGGTGTTTTTACCAGTCGGCTATAGCAAATGGTGAGAAACCTGATTCTCACCATAAGAAAATACAAACACCAATAAAAGAAAGCTTTCTGCAATATATCATGCCAATTTACCAGCGACTCGCCTCAAATGAACTTTTGGAAGGATGTAAAAGATGTTCGACACAAAATGCAAATGAAAGTTTGCATAGCGTCATCTGGAGTAAGTGTTCCAAAACAACATTTGCATCGAAGAAACGCGTTAGCATAGCTGTGTGTGATGCTATCACCGAGTTCAACGTCGGAACTGTCAAGTCGCTTCAAATGCTACAATTAGTGAATAAATTAAGTTTGAATAGACAATCCACAAATTTGGCCATATGGAGAGACTATCGCAGGATATATCAAAGAAAAAGAAGGAAGGTAATGTCGTATAATTTGGTGCAGAAGAAAATAAAACTTGCTCGTAAACGTAGAGAAAGGTCTAAAGCAAAAGCAGAGGGCATCACCTATAAAGCTGGAAATTTTTAATTTTGGTAAGATATTTTATTAGAGTAATTAATATGTAATAATTAAGTATAATATGAAACCTGCCTGGTGAAAAATATTGAATGCGTAACTTGTTCAAAAGCAGACATCGCCCATCATAAAGTGCTAAGTACTCAAAAACAGAATTTCAATATATTTACCATTTAACTTAATGTATCAATTATATGAAAATTAGTTAAAAGCATTTTGAAAAGTGTGTTGTAATAATGCTATCTATAACATATTTAAATTTGATAACTGTGTATAGGTTTCAAATTATGTTTTTCGAGAAATGAAAACTTTAAATCCATTTTTTTCACTGTTTTTTTTTTCTTGATATCCAGTTTTTCGAAACGCTAAGGGTTTTTTTCTAATCAAAGGATAAATCTGAAATTTTTAAAACATGTTGTAAAATATGTCTATTTTATAAATTGGCATTCTAAATGGCAATATATGTTGTACTTTTCATTTTTTTTAACACTAAAGTAAAATGTTTGCAGATTTATAAAAAAAATTTGTGTTCTTATGAATAAACATTTATATTGTAATTAATTACTATGAGTATTCCAGATTTGAATGCCAATTCTCATATAATATAGTTCAAAGAATTTTTTACAAAAATTTTGAAAAAAAAAATTAGTATTTAAAAAAGCCTTAGCGTTTTAAAAAATGTGTAAAAAATTTCAAATTTTTAAAATTTTTAATATATAAAAAAAGAATTTAATTTTTTTTTTGTGAAATATTGTTTACTCATATACATTCAAATAAGATACATAATTTTTTTTATTTAAAAATGCAATAGTAAAAATAAATGTCTAAGTGGTACCGTGTCCCCTGAAGAATGATATTTTGGTGTTGTATGACTTAACGCTATTTCGTTCTGTTCTAATTTCGTTCTGTAGACAATAGTTGTGAATGTGTTTTCTATGGAGAATGTTATATATATTGTTATAAACACATCTTTTATGCATATTTTAATCTTAATTTTTTGAAACTTTTTATTTAAAAGCTTATAATTAAATAAATATTGAAGCCAAATTCAAAATTCTCCATAGGAACATGCGTCAATATAATATCTCTTATTTGCAATAAAAATAATACCTCTAAGTTAATTACAAGTTTATTTATGTACGTTCTAATAATTTCCTAATTATTCACTTTAATAGCAATTAGCTGATTAAAAAATTGACGGAAAAAAAAGTTTATATATAAAAATGCATCATTTTTAATTCTGATACACTGCCAAAAAGTTTGAAATTGTAACCTCAAAATTAAAGAAAATCATCTCAATTGTATACCTTACTCACTCATATGTATACCTTAAAAACTTTATTTTTAAAAGTTATATTTTATGTCTTCTGGTTCTGTACCAAGCACTATCTTTTGAATACCAAGAGAACTAATTAGGAGATACAAAAAATAAGAAAAACCATTTTTTTGTGAGTGTGTATCTTTTCCATTCTTTTTTTTTTTTTTCCCCTTGCAAGATTTTTTTTAACATGGTTGCATTGGTTACCAAATAAAATATGCAGAGGAGAGGATTTCAAAAATATATGCCGTGATTTGTTTATTAACAAAGTGAAAATTGTTGCATAGTTGTTAATTGACAACTCATCAGGCATTGCAATCCACATTTCTGAAAAATTAACGATTTAAACAAAATTCTATCAGTCTTGCACCCCCCTGCAAATAACCCTGCGGGCGCGCCCATTTATATATATGTTATATATATGTTTAAATGTTTAAAAAAGTATTAAATTAAAAAATATAAATTAGGATAAATTTGGATGAATGTGTCAATTTTTCAAGTGAAAGTTTAATGAGCTAGGCAAATTTTTTCCTTTTTTTGGATAAAAGATTTCTGGGAAACCATAAAATTTAATTGCCAATTTAAACCAAAAGAGCGATAAGCTTGCCAATGTAGAAACCCTGCAATGAAGTCATGTGCTCTCAACTATTTTATATTAACTCTATTTAAGCTTGCCATCTTTAACCCGAAGGGTTATTATACACTGGTGTCCAAAAGTTAAGCATAATTGATAATTATGTGAATAAAAAAGGAACTGTACATCAGAATGGCGGGAAACGTGATATGCGAGTGTAAAATGGTTATAAAATAAGGAAGCAAATCAAAAGAACGATAATAATTAATTTTATTATCCAAAGAAGCAGTTTGAAAGAAACTGAGAATATCAAGGGTTCACACTTTAAAGAAAAAACGAAAGAAAACATTAAATAAAATACTGATGCTGCAGTTTAATAAGGCGTGTGGTCACCTCTGACAGCTAGGCACGCTGCACAGCGATTTACCATACTTGCAATGAGATGATGAATGAGTTGTGGGCTCAAATGGTTCCAAGCTTCTTGGAGAGTTCTCTTCAGTTCTGTAACGGAGCTTGGTGGGTGGGAAAGGGCTGCAATTTGTCTCCCGAGCATATCCCCCATACATGCTCGATAGGATTTAAATCAGGGGAGTTGACAGGCCACGACATGCGCTGGATGTTTTCCGTTTCAAGGAAGTCATCAACCAGCACCTCTCGGTGACATGGCGCATTATCATCCTTGAATATGAAATTAGGACCGACAGCACCTCGAAACAAGCAAACATAAGGCTCCAGAACTTCGTCTCTGTATCTTTGACCAGTCACAGACCCCGTGTCAAAGAAATGGAGGTCTGTGCGGCCGTCCATCATGATGCCTGCCCATACCATTACTCCCCTTGATGGAAAATGATGTCTTTCCGATATGTTTCTTGGTTCAAAACGTGTTCCACGTTCTCTCCATATCGTTACCCGACGAGAATCACTACTCAGACTAAACTGGGACTCGTCACTGAACATCACATTGGCCCACTCTCCCACACTCCAATGTTGATGTTTCAAACTCCAGTTCAAACGAGTGCGTTTCTGAGCAGACGTGAGTGGAATGCAAACTGCTGGTCTTCTGGCATACAGGCCAGCATGATTGAGTCTCCTGTAAACAGTTTGTCTCGAAATTCGTATTCCTGTGGCGACTGTGAGCGCCGAATCCAGTGATGTGGCAGTACTGCCCCTGTGACGTCGCGCACTTATTACCAGATATCGGTCTTGGCGAGGGGTTATGACTCTTGGTCGACCTGATACTGGTCGTCGGGTAACAACTCCCGTTCTTTGAAACCTCTGCCACAGTCTTGAGATCACAGACTGGTTCACATTCAGAATTCGAGACACTTCGGTTTGTGATCGTCCGGATTCCAGCATTCCAACGATTTTTCCTTTCGCAGACATGTCCAATTGGCGTCTTTGTGCCATCATTCACTTTGTTTGATGGTTAACAACGCTCTTTCGCACAGCAGTTGCCCGAAAATTGTCTGAATTGCCTATGCTGCGTGAATCGGTTTCTCTGAGTTCCGACATGCGCAGGTGTTTCACACAGGACGTAGTCGACTGAAAAGTTTTGCATAAACCCAATGTTTCTTCTTCACCCAATTAATATCCGCAAGAAATTTGGAATAATTTTACGAATATTTACTCCATGTTTTTCGCATTATACAATTTATGCTTAACTTTTGGACACCAGTGTAGTATCTTTGGTCTAAATAAATGAAGACTACTGTTGGGTTCCCATTCTTCATCTGGTCCCATTAAATGAAAGTCTATAGCAGGGGTTCCCAACCGGTGGTACGCGGGAACGTTTCAGGTGGTACGCGTGAGTGATGTGAGCAACATGCTATTAATAGCTTCTGTACGCTTGAGCAGTGAGCACGCAAACATTACTCCGCTGCTTGTCTCTGCAGGAGTGGAGGAGTGTCTTCCCCCACTGCCCACGTTTTTAATAACTTCCCCTGCGCCTACATTCTTCCGCCTCACAATATTGCATGTGATTGTGCAATGTTTATATGTTGTTGTAATGATTCGTTGTGGGTGTTGTAATAATTAATTGTGACTTCGTAGAAGAAAACTGAACCATGAAACGATTTCTGACGTCCTCTTCTACTTCAAAGGATTGTGCTAAAATACCTAAATCACCAGCCAATCGTAAATACAATGAAAGCTACTTATAGTACGGTTTTATAGTGAAGCCTGGGACTGAAATCAGTGACATTCCTATTCCTCAATGTGATGTATGTCTTGAAACACTTTCGAACCAAAGCATGAAGTCTTCTTTACTGATGTGACACAAAAATACTAAGCACCCTGATTTGATTGGTAAGCCCATTGAATTTTTTAAAAGAAAACCTAATTTTTTTAAGAAAGAAACCCAATGTTTGACGAAGTTTGTCAATACTGATACTAACTTGATAAAGGCGTCATACCTTGCTAGTTTAAGAATTGCAAAAGATGGAAAGCCTCACACAATCGGTGAGACTCTTTTACTGCCGGCCACTGTGGATATGGTCCAAGCCGTGCTAGGAGAAAAGGCAGCCAAAGAAATTCAAAAAATACCACTGTCAAATAACACAGTAAAGAGACGAATTGTCAATATGTCTAATAATATTGAAGAACAACTGGCTTTAAAACTCCAAAAATGTACTTATTTTGCACTTCAAGTTGACGAAAGCACCTATGTTACAAACATGGCGCAACTACTTGTTTTCGTGCGATTTGATTATAATGAAGAGGTGATAGAAGAGTTTTTGTTCTGCAAACCACTTGAATCAAATACCACAGCGGAACTAATTTTTAAGGTAATTGATGAATATATGCTCAAAGTAGGCATTCCCTGGTTCAAGTGTATTGGCTTGTGTACAGATGGGGCAAAAGCAACGTTTGGAAGATTGACAGGGCTAGCAGCAAAAATAAAAGAAGTTGCTCCTGAATGCAAAAGTACGCATTGTGTCATCCATGGAGAAGCATTAGCTGCTAAAGGAATGCCGGAAAATCTTAACTCCGTTCTATCAGATGCTGTGAAAGTTATTAACTTCATAGGGGCTAGGGCTCTAAACACAAGATTATTCTCCTTGATGTGTGAAGAAATGGGTGGCAAGTTCAAGACTTTACTCCTGCATAAAGAAGAGTGGTGGTTATCTCGGGGTAAAATTTTGAACCGTCTCTTTGAACTGAGATCAGAAGTCTTTATGTTTTTAAGTGAAAAAATCATAACATGAAAAAATTGTTTGCTGATGAAGAATGGTTGTCAAGATTGGCTTATCTAGAAGACATTTTTGACAAACTCAATACACTGAACTTGGGACTTCAGGGACCAAACACAACAGCCTTCACAGCCAGTGACAAAATAAACTCCTTCAAGAGAAAGTTGGTCCTGTTTTGTTCACAAATACAGGAGGAGAATTTATCTGCATTTCCCACTCTATCATCATTTTTTGAGGAAAATGAAATATCTCCAATGCTAGATTTGGTTGCAGATATCATTGTTCACATGGAAGGCCTTCAAAAAAGCTTTAAGAAGTATTTCTCTGAAGATTATTCAAAAGTGGACTGGATCAGAAATCCTTTTTCGGGAATCTCACCAAATGAATTGGAACCAAAAGAAAGTTTTATCGATCTTACAGAAGATAGTTCCATGAAAGATTATTTTAAAAAGAAATCTTTAATTAACTTCTGGATCGGATGTGAAACCGAGTACCCTTTGATCTTCCGGCAAGCTCTGCTATTTTTGATGCCATGTGTTAAGAGTTACTTGTGTGAGAGTGGATTTTCTGAACTCTTGTACATAAAAAATAAACATAGAAGCAGAATAAGTGTTGAAGAGGACTTAAGAGTGAAGATAAGTTTCATTACTCCTAATGTTGATATTTTAATCACAGGCAAACAACAACAAGTTTCGCACTAAATACTATAAAAGTATATTTTGGATGATGATTAATTTTTTGCTGAGTTTGTACTAATTTTTTATTTGTATGTTTTTAGACCTATGTGTAATAAATAAAACTGTAAATTAATACTATTTTAATCTTTTTATTTCTCCTTTATTATAAGCATGTTATAAATAAACAAATATCTAACCATTAAAAATGAAGTTTTCTCACGAATTTAATTAAAAAAACCTTTGAACAATTTTAGAAGAGTAAATATTATACATTTATTAAAATATTTAGGTCTGGTGGTACGCCAAAATTTCTCAAAAAGACAAGTGGTACGCAGATGCAAAAAGGTTGGGAACCCCTGGTCTATAGCATAGAGTGTGTCCAGTGGGAATCAATGCGTGTGGCAATTTTCGCTAAGCATAGACTGTCTATTAGTCCCAACTGAAAAAGTCGAAGTATTTTGGATATTTTAGAGGTAGTGCAGCAAAGCTGTGAACTCTCATTATTAAAAAGCGTGTAAAATCTTAAAACTCTGAATTGATATCTTCTGTCGCCTCAATGGCTCAAAAGTTGTGAAAATTGGATACGAAATGTTAAAAATTCAAAAATTAATAAATAATCACTTATTTCGTTCATTATTTTGCGGTATGCTTAAAAGTTATTGTTTTTTAACAACAACACCTGAAATTTTTTTATAATTATACATTAATACTTTCTGCCGCATTGAAAGCACCGAATTTTGAAAATTAAAGGCAATGTTTTAAATAAAAAGCACGTTACACTTTCCTGATTGTAATGCGAAAATAAACTTTATTCCATCTTTCAGACATACAAATTACAAAAACATTATTGATTGTAATCTCTTTTGGACTGTGTTTCTAGCTATTATTATTATTATTTTTTTTTTTTTTTTTTACGAAAAATTCTTGGTTACTCTATCTCTATTCTGAAGTCTAACTGCTTTTCTGGAGGCGTCAGTGCAGAGCTTTACAATTTTCTCGACTGCTTGTGTGTGTGTGTGTGTGTGTGTGTGTGTGTGTGTGTGTGTGTGTGTGTGTGTGTGTGTGTGTGTGTGTGTGTGTGTGTGTGTGTGTGTGTGTGTGTGTGTGTGTGTGAAGGATATTTAATAAAATCCTAGCCGTCCATTGGCACACACTCCTGTATCATATTCAAAAATTCATAAAAACTGATGTCTCTGAGAAATAGAAGCAATATTACATAACAAGTTTGCAAGTTCATGAGATTTGTGTAGTTTGTAACTCCAAGGTTAACAGCAAGAATAGCGAATCTGCGAACACAATTTTCATCCGGGCCATTTTCCCTTGCATTTGCTTTGATAATCAGTATAGCTGTAAAGGTCTTAATATGGCTCCTCTCATCAGTTTAAAATGAATATAAGCAATACCTATGTCCATTTGAACTGCTAGGATTTTACTAAATATCCTTCACGCACACAAGCAGTCAAACAAGTTGCAAAACTAAACACTGAAGACTCCGGAAAAGCATTTGGACAACAGAATAGGAATGGTTCAACCCTATAATCCAGAAACCACATGCTAGAATATTTAGAAAGAGAAAAAAAAAAAGAAGGAAAAAAAAAGGAGAGGGGGGGGGGGGGGAAACCAGTCCAAAAGAGATTACAATTAATAATGATTTTGTAATTTGTAGGTCTGAAAGATGGAAAAAAGTTAATTTTCGCATTACAATGAGGAAAGTGTAATGTGTTTTTATTTAAAAAACTGCCTTTTATTTAAAAAATTCGGTGCCCTCGCCAGGGCAGAAGATATTAACGTATAATTCTTAAAATTTTTACAGGTGTTGTTGTTGAAAAATAATAACTTTTAAGCATTACCGCAAAATGATCAACGAAATATGTGATTATATATTAATTTTTGAATTTTAAGCATTTCCCCAGGTAGCACAGCAGTATTGGCCAATGTCGGAAACCGGAGCTCTGGAAGATTGGCCAATCCTGGGTAATGTCGGAACGGCCAGCACCGAACGGCTAACATTTTTGCAATATTGGCCAATATCGCAGTGCGGTTTTGGCCGATATCGATGCGTAGTTTTGGCCGATCTCGATGCGTAGTTTTGGCCGATATCGATGCGTAGTTTTGGCCGATCTCGATGCGTAGTTTTGGCCGATCTCGATGCGTAGTTTTGGCCAGTATTGATGTGCAATCTTGGGCAATATCGATGAGCATTGGTTTAAACCAAATGTTTTTCTTTTCCCTCAGAAAAACGAAATATTTTTTTTTAAAGAATAATTTAAAATTGTATTTTTATATATAATTAGATTTTTTTAATTATTTGATGTTGTAGATGACTTCTATTTTTAGCTGAAATACAATATGTTCTAATGTATTTTAAAATAAATCTTCCAATTAAAAACTATTGAAGTTTTTATAAGTATCAAATGAATCGAAGAGCAATATTCTATGTATTATGTAGTAAACAATTACTATTGTATATATTGAATTTAAAAAATAGTACCTCTAAATAAAATATTAAAATTTAATATGATTTGAATGTCCCCATAAATAGCAACAATTGTTTATTTACTTAGTTCAAATTACTTTCAAAAGGAATATTCATTGTTTATAAAACATAAATTATTCTTGTTTATGCTAAATTTTATTTATAAATATGTATACATGTAATTAGAAAAGGATAAAAAAAAAGACCTCTGTTTAAACCAAAAAAACATGTTTTTTTCCAACCCTGAAAGAGCAATTTTAGCTACTATTTTTTTATTATATCACAGAGCAGTTTAGGGTAGATTTGCCACTCAACATATCTGAACTTTCTTTTTAGTGGAAGAAGTGGTTGCAAATGATAATTCTTATATGCGTTTAGATTCAATTTTGAGCTGTTCAATGTTTAGTAACACATTGTTGCCCAAAAACCCTTAATAATTTGTTAAGTTATACTTAAACATTTGTAAAATAATGTTTTCAACACCCCTACCAAAAAAAAACCCATTTAGATAACAAAATGTCTGACATTCAAGGATTTAGAAAGATACATGCAATTTTAAACTAGAAAACTAACAGTAGAATTTAAAATCCCTATTGGTCAATCAATACTCATTGAACTTTTTATGCTAAGGTTTCATAAAAATAGAAGGTTGAATTCTAAACTTGTGAAGTATATTTTTTCTGCACCGATCAACTTCATTTATGAAGTCCCTTTTCATTTTTAAAACATAATTTTTCTCTATGCATTAAGAATCAAATAGATAGTAAATAAATCTCATTTTAATTCTTTAGTTCATTCACTTCAATCATAATATTGTAAAAGCAATAAAGTGAATTAAATTGCAGACCCCCCCCCCCCCCATTGAAAAAGTTTTCATCCAAAAATTATTTGACAAAAACATCTATTATTTTAAAAAATCCACAATAATATTTACATGAATACCTCGTATAATGAATAACTTTTCATACTTTCATTCCTATTTTAATTGCTTTTTAATGACCGATAATTGAAACCCAATATAATTTAATTGATATTTTATGGCTTAAAAACCATGCACTCTTAAATTAATTGTCACTTTCTGCAGTGCATATTTATAATAAAAACATAAATTTAATACAAGCTGTTTATTATAATACATATTTTATTTTACATATTTTATCTTCCTTTGAAGTTTCTACCTCGGCGAAGAAAACGAACCTGAAATATAAAATTATTCATTTCTGTTTTCATTAAGATTACATTAAAATTTAAAAATCAAATTATTACATCAAACTTTTTCTAGTCTTTAGCTCTTTTTATTTTATCCAAACTCTTTTGTTACGGAACTGGAATTTGTTATCAATAAAAGAAATCATGCAGTGCAGCATTTACTGCCCATTAAAAAAAAAAAAAAAAAAAAAAAAAATTGCAAAATGAAAAACACAATTTTGCACAAAAGCATAAGATTATTAACATTTTGTTAAATTGTTATATCAGAAAACATTTTCTACTAACATTTAAGAAAATAATTTTAAACTGGTATTTAAATTTCAATTGTATATACTGAGCTTGTATGAATTTATTTTATATAAAGTTCTCTGCAAATAAGTTTGCACCAACCTCAACCAAGCACACAAAAAAACTATCAATCACGAAATAAATGCTAATTCTGTTGTTTTTTTTATAAACTCGTTCATTTTTCTTTAGCCGTTTAAAATTGTAATAAATAATTTTTAAGAGAGAAAAATCTCTTTTAAACTGTTAAATTAACCACCAAATAAAATCAAAATAAATAGTAAAAAGTGTTGTTGAAAAGTCTGTGATAAAATACACTGTTGCACTTGAAAAGTTATAGGAACTAATTTAGAACATAGTGTTTTTGTTGTTTTTTCTTCTGAACTAATTTCTCAATTATAAGCATATGACAAAGGTGATTTGTACAAAATTGTTTAAAGAAACAGATAATTTTTTTTTTATTTGAAAGACCAGAGATTCTCCATTGCTTATTATATTTTAAAATATAAATTATTGTAACATCAAATTGAAATTGCTTGGATCGTTACCTAATTGATTATCATATATTCTTACCTGGTAGAGGAAGTTTTCACGCTTTTTGGTTCACAAACAAGTTTTTGTTCGTTTTTTTGTGGGATTCCAAAGAAGGGGGATCGTCTTTGAAATGGGCTGGAATATTAGTTCGGCTTTTCTTGGTTAATAAATTTTCATCTTCTGAAGAATCACTCCCAATTGAACGAGCAAGCTCAGCTTTATCTTATGCCTGTTAAAATGAATCTAAATAGGAAAATTATGGATATATGCTATCTCAAACTAGTTGCAAAACTTTATATACAATTTATTTATACAATTAAATATCTTATTTAAAGCACTTTTAATATAACTCACTAAAAAACCAATCTTCAGTTTGAGACATTAAAATAGAATATTATTTAAATCTGTTAATAAATATCTGTTATTCATATCCACCATTTCAAAAATCTACACCATCAAAACTTGAACTGATAAGTAGATCAATGACTTATGAAACATTATTTGTGATACCTTGAATTATTTGTATATACCCTATACAAAAATTGTAATTTAATTACTGTATGTACAATAGATTTTAAAATTAAATGTTTGCCATGTTATACTTGAGGGCATATATTCTTTAATCATGTTCATTCCCCCCTTCCCCATTTGTTGCAAACTACCAAAGACAACTTTTGTCCGAGATGAACCAAGATGAAGGAATTACTTCTACGGGTTCTCCATTTCCATCAATGAACCCTACAACAGTATATTTCTTTATTTTAAACTGAACAGAATAACAAATTAACTATTGAAAGGCCATACTGGCATTTTACTGCCAAGGGAAGAAAGGCTACAACTATTACACTTTTCATTCCAAGACAGAAAATAGCACTAACAATAATACTTGATTACAATATTTGATGTTTACTTTTCAAATGGAAAGTCTTTTCTTTAAATGAACAAAACATTTTTATTTTATAAAAACAACATCTTTGCATAGTATGTTTAAATTAACACAAATGAAGTTAGGCATTCAAAATATATTTTTGTAGATATTTCAAAAATTTCCATTCATTGCTCTTTTCTGAGAAATCAATAATTGCACAAGACAGACCTTTTAAATAGGAGAATGTACATATACAGTAAAACCCTGTTAACGCTAAGTCGATCTGACCACTGAAATTGTTCGCTTTAACCGAATTTTGTGTTAAATAAATTAACGTTAAGTTTTAAGTACGGAGAACTGCTTTTCCTTAGCATTAAATGTGATTTTATGCTAAGCAATTTTGCGTTAACAGGGTTTGCTGTATTTTTTCAAAAATAGGAGGCATAATAACATTAGTTATACATATTGTTAAAATTGATATTTTCTAGAACATTTACTTTTTATGCCAAGCGGTTGATTGAGATAATGCACCCTATTCCACACCACCTTTGAGATTGAGTAATAGACGTGTTTTAATTTAATGTGGTTTCCTCAATATGCCCAATTCACAATATATTCTATTAACAGAGCTAATCATGGAGCTTAGATATTGAATTTTATAAGCAATATAAACTAACGATAACAAATATGATAAATAGGAAGACAAACTAGAATGTAACATGTAGTATAAGTATTTCAATGATGAGCATAATTTGAAACAAGCAATGGAGGGGTAGGGGGGAATGGCTAAATGAGTATTAGTTTGCATCCGTGTATGGATGAGATAAAAGCTGAAAATCTTGTTTATATTTTAAACAGCAGCATTAAATAAATAATTGAAACCAACTCGATTCCTAATCAAGTTTAATGTGAATATCAATCACCTTTGTCAACATCGCTTTTGTAGATCAAACCAAGTCGGCAATCAAGTATCGTTGAAATTAACTAAAACCAACTTAAACCAATAATGTAATACGTAGATACCCCATGAAATCGACAAATTATTGTGACAACACTTACCAGTAATAAGTTTTCGATCCAATTTTAATGTTACAAATGACAGTCGAGCCGGCGATATAAACAAACTTCCCAAACACACATCCGGGCACTTCAGTTGCTTCAGCCACTCGGTGGCGATTCTTTTTGAGAAATTCTGCGCATCGTTTTATATCGGTTTTGGCCGTAAGTCGAGATCGTTCCAAAATACATGATTTTTTAAAAAATGCTTAAAACCGTGGCAAAAATATCACAAAACATATTAATGCAAACCTTCCTTTCTTATACATAAAATATTTTAATTTTAAAACTGTCGATCAACCTTTCAAACTTTTGAGTATCGTCTATCCAATATTGGGCGAGATTGGGCAATATCGGCATCGAACGGCCGATTTTGCGCCATTCCACATCGGGATTGGCCAATGTAGGGCTGATATTGGCCAATACTGCTGTGCTACTTGGGTCTAGTTCAATTTTCACAACTTTCGACCCATTGAGGCGACGGACGATATCAATTCAGAGTTTTAAGATTTAAACACACTTTTAAATAATGAGAGTCCATAACTTTTCCCTACTACTAAAAAATCCAAGATACTTCGACTTTTCTTACTGTATAAGTTCTTTTATATTCTGAAATGAAGACCAACCTTGCTGTAGTCTTTTCTTCATTAATTTGTATTTATCCAGTCTGTTGTTTGTCATACTGTTCTAACTGCTGTTCACAGCAAAATACCGTTTTTAAAAAATCAATATTACTATCATATGAGTCTGTTGTTTTTCATACTGTTCTAACTGCTGTTCATAGCAAAATACCGTTTTTAAAAGTCAATATTACTATCATATGAATCTATTGTTTTTCATACTGTTCTAACTGCTGTTCACAGCAAAATACCGTTTTTAAAAGTCAATATTACTATCATATGAGTCTGTTGTTTTTCATACTGTTCTAACTGCTGTTCACAGCAAAATACCGTTTTTAAAAGTCAATATTACTATCATATGTTATTGAGTGTATGGAATTTTCTTTTTTTATGATTTTCACAACTTATATACCTATTTATGAGTATACTGCTGCTCTGCAATGAACTCCCCAACAAATTTACTAATTTAAGAAGAACATGTGTCAGGTAAGCTCTGTTGAAGCTGGTTCTACTTGATCACAATCATATTATGAAGGAATTTAGAAGAGTGGGATAATGTGTCCCACTGTTATCACTAGTTGGGATTATTAGGTCTTTTTGGTATTCTTGGTAAGAGAAGAAAAAAACATCCGTAAATATTTTACCAGTAAATGCTCTGAACTAGTGGGACAATATTCAATCAGTTTTAGAGTTAGTAAAATCCCATTGGTGTTTATATACTATTTTGTGAGATGTATGTATTCCGTAGGTTGTCTAAGTATTAAAGGAAATAATACATTCAAAACTTTTCAATTTAAATTACACTTAAATCTTGTAAAGTAATGCAATACCATGCAGGGGCGGATTTATGTGTGACCTTCCTCCCTTCCCCCCTCATAAAGTATGCCTTCTAAATTATTTTCAAATGGCTGTCTCCAAGGCATTACAATGTAAAAAAAAAAATTGGAAGTTTCAAATTTTTTAATGCGTTTGTTTTGCTGAACTTAATCGGTCTTGATATTGAGTAAAATTATTGTAATTTTACCAAATATCAAGACCCATTAAATTCAGCAAACAAAATTAATGATTTTTTTTTCCCCTCCTTTTTTACTGTTTTTTTTTTTTTTTTTTTTTTTTTAATATAGATATTTAAGTCGCCTAATCGAACGTTTTTTTTTTTTTTTTCCTTAGAAGGACCACGATTTTAGCCACGGGCAGTATACTGACCTACGAATTTTTACCTCTTGTGTGGTTCTCAAACTATAAAATAAAATTCCTCAATTTCTGTACGAATATCTCATCTGTGAGTCGGAGGTGGAACTCATGTCTGAAACAAGTTTTTACGTGCCTTCTGCAGGTCTACTTTTTGATCAGAGGCCATTTAGTTATAAAGGATTAACATCGGTGAGGCAGTCGCACCCCTTAAACTTCATTCTATGTACGAAAATTCCCACTCTCAAATAAATAAAAAATATATTAATACTAATTGGAAAATAAAATGCCTAACTCATTATTAAAAAAAAAAAAAAAATATTAATAATAATAATAATTAAACATATCCGTTCTACAATAGTATTGCAATTCTACTGAATATTGTAGGAATCCACAATTCCGATCAAGACAATATTAAAATTACCTAGAGGTTTAGCCTCTCGTAATCTCCAAAAGATCTTAGTTCTTCCAGACAGCTAATAAAGGGGAACAAATGATCCCTTCTATGGGTAACCTAAAATCTGAAACTAAAGAACACAAAAAAAGTAGAAAACTTGAAGGGTTTTACTACTCTCCCTTTCATGGGACATTTCGCCAAACCTCATGTGGGTATCACATAAAGTACCTCTACTTTGGGGTGGAATCGAATGAAATAGTCAATTCTTGCGTTGGAGTCTGCGATATCTAGTCTTAGATTGTCTCTGTCTTCAATCCGTGTCACAGTGCAAGGTAATTGACAAAAATATATGGCCATGGTAAGATCTTTTTAATTGTACACTTTATCTTACAAATTGCAAGATTTTCTTAACAATTTGTTGGTTTTTTTTAGATATTGGCTTTATTAAATTTAATTTGGAAAACTTCTTTCCCCACTATAATTACAAGGGGAAAGGGTTTTAAAAAAATTTCAAAGCTTTAACAATAAGAACTAAATAACTAACTAATTGGATACAAAGTACTAATTAAGTTACAAAATAGAATAAAACACCCTTGAACATTTTTGAAGTATTCTATTCTCTACACCATTTCTCACGCCTTTGATATTAGGTTCGTTTTTCATAATAACCTTAACCTCTAAGCTACATCAGCTCAAAATCTAATTTTTCGAAATGTGATGGAATAAACTGCTAAAACCCAGATTAAATCACTGTAACTTAAAAACAGGTTTGGCCTGAGATACAGGGACATATTCTGATGCGTCCTTCCTAGAAAAAAAGGGTTAAGCTCTTATTTTTTGTAATAAATTGTTACCGAAAATCACCAAATAGAATTTCAGAATTCAGCGTATTTGATTCCAAGACTCTACAGTATAATTTTTTTTTTTTTTTGTGTGGAAATTAATACTTATTAAAGTTTAAATCTTTTCAAAACTACTTATTAATAGTATATAACTCAAGAGAACAAAATATCTTTAGCAAAGAAGTAGAATTAAATTAATTTTTAGCACGATTTTAAAATGGTTACAAGTTGTGCAGTGAAATTTAAAACCATCAATAATTAAGAGACTTTTTAGAGTAAAATTAATACAAACTTTAAAAAAAAAAAAAAAAAAAAAAAAAAAAAATGCTGTTTTACTTTTTATATTAAGCAATCAACACATGTATTTTGCCATATTTATCTTATTCGCTTCTATGGGTCAAGGACTTTTCTTTGTATAACAACTACAATCGATCCTCCATAAGCATGCTTTACCTAGGAATTTATCACTTTTTTCCATTTTTAATTTTATAGCCGAGGGGCTGCAGGCAACACTTTTGCCCATGCCAAGATGAATGTTGGTGCCTCCTCATCTTACCAAACTATAGTGTCTTACTGATTTATTTTTAATTAAAATCTTTTCTTGAATTTACCTAGCTTTTATGTGAGATTAAAATTATTATTAAAAAATATCAATAATTTATTTCTAAAAAAATCTTATAAGTAAGCAAACCAAATTTAGGATTTGGCATCAACCGACAATGTAAGGCTATCGATTGATCGAATCTTTGAAGGAACTTAAAGTCATTTTTTAAATAAATGAATTAAAAAAGACATTTTCACCTCTAGAAATCTATATCATTCTTGAAACTACTAAATTTATTTCCGTTGATCGGCCAGTTTCAACTTACGTTTTATTTTTGAAAATATGGATAAATAAAGGGGTAATGCAGCGCCACTTAGTGTCGTAGTAAAAGGATAACGATTTATGGTTATTATGGGATGTCAGCCGTATAAGAGAATTGTAGAGAACGTGATCGATTGTTGCCTTTATAAAACCAATATAAAAATATGAAGTACTAAAAAGTAGTGCAATATACTCAATATCCTGAATGTGTAGGGTTTTTTTAATTTCCACCAGTATTAAATTTTACGCTTTTTGTATATAATTTAAAATTTTAACCAGTGCTTAGATTATTGAATGCAGTGAATTTAAATATAAATCGCGCCCATTTGTCTGGACAGCGGGTTAAAATTACTTGATTGAACCTAAACGGTTAATCCTGCCCGCAGTTAAAGTTTTTAAACTGAATATTGTATAGTGTCTAATGTAGATGAATAAAAGCTCAATTTCTGTGAATTTCATAAATTAATTTATAACTATTTTATGCAATAGTTTGTTTCTAAACCATTGTTGACATTCTGTGTTATCTACTTTCGGGATGTTCATTATATTATGACTCGTAGTACACGAGTTTTCGGTTCTAATCAAAACATTTCTCTCCTTTCGTTGACTTCTGGAACACATTTTTTTTTTCGTGAGATTCATCTCCCCATATCTTTAACAATAGAAAGTAATGGTAAACCGAACAAACAATAGTAAATAATGAAAACATGTTCTTAGTTCTCATGTTTTCCGCAACCAGTTAATGACGCTGCTTCCCAACCCATACTGTAGATTTTCTTGACTAAGAGTGGACATTTTTATTCTGGCTAGCGTTCTACGTTTTGCTTGGGACTTTTTATTTATTTATTTATTTATTTATTTATTTATTTATTTATTTATTTATTTATTTATTTATTTATTTATTTATTTTTTACAAATCGAATTTATGCCATCCTCAGAGCTTATTTATATTTATTTAGTTTTATAATAATTAAAACCAAACAGCTGGGATTTAGTCTCCCGATAATGTTGTATGCAATCTACATTCTATTATATATCTTTATAAATTGTTATTTAATAGGGTTTGGTTGTGAAATATACTTTCAGTGCGGAACATTTGGTTGAAAAGATATTAGAAAAGGCAATTGTTTAATAATGATAATTGAGGATTTAAAAAGAAGTTAAGACATTTAATTTTTTTTCTTTGTTGTTATATTGGATGCATCAGTACCGTAAAATGGGGTGAATCAGAACACTTTTCAACTTTCAAAGTAAAAATCGCTTGTAATAAGATCGATAAGGAACATATTTTTGACATTGAAACTTGGATCTTGCCTTCTTTGGGGATCAACCCAAAAAATTTTGAAAAAAACTGGGACTTTATTTTGAATTTTTGCAAGGTGTTCCGATTCACCCCTTTCTGCTGGGTGAATCAGAACACTTGTTACATATATGTCTGATCTTATTTAAATGTTTACAGGGTGACAAAAAAAAAACAAATAATAATTCATTATGGTAAAAAGGAACACAAAATTATAATAGAAAAATAATTTAATATGACGGATGAAATTTGTGTTTGTCAATTACTCTCAAAACAAATCATATGTTTGAAAGCGTATCAACTCTTCTCCTATAACTCATCCAAATAGTCTTTAAAATTAAAAATATTTTTTTAATTTACCTTATGTTTGCGTGGCGTATGATTGCAAATTCCTTAAAATATACCATAAATTCCATAGAGTCTTTATATATTTTTCCAAATAACTAAAAAATAACGAAGTCATTTAGAGGAAAAAAACACTAGAACTATCGGGTTTTCTGCCATGCGGAAACTAGGCTCCTCTTCTGACATTTATTCAAGCCTGTAATCTTGATTACTGTCTTGAAGGGAGTAATTAGACACTTCTTCGGTCGTTGAATCTTGTATGGAGCATAATCTTGCCAAAAACAGCTTTTTAATATCACTTTTCAAGTGTTCCGATTCACCCCGCAAATCTCAAAATCGAGACGAGGCAAAACATAAAAATTCGAAAAATAAAAAGTTTTTAAAACCAAATTAAATTAAGTATGGCATGCTGTTGTAGATGTTTATATTTATCTAAAAATATATTAGTTAAGTCTATAACTGGTACATGTTACGGGATAAGTTTTGGAGAGGTTAAAACTCATTGGATTGTATGCACGCTGAAAAAATAAAAAAATACAGTGTTGAAAATCCCACAAAACATGTTCCAAGATTTCAAACATGTTAGCCTAATAAATAAATATATATATAATTAATAAAACTGCTTTATTTGTGTAAAATAATAATTTCTTTATAATTTCATGAAGTTTCGTTCCGATTCACCCCGCTGTTCCTATTCACCCCATTTTACGGCATCAATAGACGAAATGTTTCAAAAAATAACATAGCATTCATATAAGTGTTAGTATAATATTACAAAAGGATGTTTTGATTTTTAATTTTACATCCAATGAAAATGTTAAGGATGTTATCTTCTTTTGAGCTATATATATATATGTCTTTAGGAAGATTAGACTTTCTTTTTTTTAAGTCTTTAACAGGAAAACAGTGATATTGTATTTTTGAGAATTTCAGAAAATTTAATTTTGCCATAAGTCTTATTAAGATAGTTAATGATAGCATACTCTGTACTAAATTCAAACAATTTAGTACAGAGTATGCTATCATTAACTATCTTAATAAGACTTATGGCAAAATTAAATTTTCTGAAATTCTAAAAAATACAATATCACTGTTTTCCTGTTAAAGACTTCAATATTACTAAGGCTTTTAAATGCAACGAAGCACTGGATTGTACTACCTTCAATTACAACAATTTTTCAAAAAATCAATCATCAGAATCTGATATTAAATTGTGTCACTGCAAAATCGTTATTTTTAAAGATTTCATAGAAAATAATGAGGGACATATTATCACTGGAAATCTAGATATTGTTAAAAATATTTATCTCAAAAATCTCAAGATACTAGGCTTTAAATACATCCTAGATCAGAGATATAGCCAATCTTTTGTCCAATCTACTCTCATAAAAGAAATCAACAACTTCAACTAATAAAGACATAAAGTATAGTTTTCCAATGGCAGCCTTCCAAGAATGGCAATTTGGTAATCTTAATGGCCTTAAACATTTAAATTATGCTAATAAATCTCTTAATTATAACAAAGCAAATTACCAATGCATTAAAAAGCTTCAAGAAAAATATATAATCTCGTATGTTAATAAAGCAGCCAATAACTATGCTATCATTTGCAAGTATATTTATCACAAAATTCTCAATGAAACAATTAAAAGATTGAAATTGAATTGAAAGAAATAATAAGAAAAATACTATTTTAAATGAAACAGAATCAGGGCCAAATATATTAAAATGTGCTATAATATTAAAGAAATTAATCTAGCATACATGATTTAATACCAATATTCCACAAAAATTCAATTGGATTTAATATCAATACACATGGCTTCAAAACTTACTTAGAAAAGGCCGGGAGCGATTTATTAAAAATTATTAATCACTTTTTCTTCTACATCGAAGATAACTCCACTACTGTTAAAAACAGCCAATATATATATAACTTATTATTAAAACGAAATACTTTAAGGTACATTAAATTAGTAGTTACGATTTTGAAGATCCATTTAACAGAATTGAACTAAGTAATCTGTTTCATATTATCAAAACTCTCTTTGAGGAATAAAACTTTAAAAACATAATAACACAAAATAAATATTTTTGTCTCATTAACTTAGTTTTGAAGGAAAACAATATTTTCAGTGGTAATTTTAAAAAATT
Source organism: Linyphia triangularis (assembly GCA_963978545.1). Lineage (NCBI taxonomy): Eukaryota > Metazoa > Arthropoda > Arachnida > Araneae > Linyphiidae > Linyphia > Linyphia triangularis. The sequence continues at coordinate 39,355,946 of OZ021730.1, forward strand.
TGCAACCATGTCTCCTACAAGCATGACGAATTCAAGAAACATAACTCCCCTCCCCCCCCCCCCCTTGTATATTACATTTAAAGAAAACATTTTACATCAATCCTCATATTCCAAGCTCGAAATAAATGCTTAAAATTATTTTTGTTGTCTTGTGTTGAGCTTTTTCGAACAAATATTTTTTAAAAAATTTAAAAAATGATTTGTAGACTGAAGATGCGTTCCAACCAATCCTCTCTATCACTATCATAAAATAAAACTGATGAATTTACATGAGACTGTATTCTTGATATAATCCCTATTTGCCATATCACCTACTGCCTTGCATTGTTACCCTATCTTAAAATCTCTACTCACCAATACTCCAAGATCACTAAAAGTTTCAGCATCATTCATTCTAAATCCATATAAATCTTACGACCCTATTCCCCATGTGTGGTACCCAATATCTGTTTGTATTAAATGACATAACCCATTTAATACCCCAATCTGATATTATATCTAAATCTAATAGATATTGTTCAATCTCATCCACAGAATTAGCAAGTTCCACAATTTTTATGTCACAGCAACAACAACAAAAAACACCCATCTGGGAAACGCTTCGAAATATGCGATAAAAATTGGCTCAAAAGATTCCCTGCTTCATTTCACTTTTAACTTCTCCCTACTGGAAGTTTCTACCTTTGATATGAACCGTTCCTTATCTGCAAGTTAACCAATTTCCAAGTCAACCTAAAGTTGTGTCATGAATTCCAATTCTATTTAAAGTATGCAATAATGCTTCATGTGGGGCATTATCAAATGGCTTCTGAAAATCCTTGTAGACTATGTCGACCGAATTCCTATTATCAAATTCCCAAGTAACCTCGTCGTAAAAATGTAAAAGATTAGTCATGCAAGATTTTCTTTTTCTAAACCCGTACTGTTTACTTGCGAGCAAGTCTCTATTTTCTTAAAATTTTCATCATGTGATTTTTGGTACTATCTCAAACATTTTACAGATAACAGCAGACTGCTCTACAAATCGGTGAATTACTTTTGAATCTATTTTTCAATAAAGGAGTAATGTTATCTAACTGCCAATCTAATGGTACTCCCATAACTATAAGGATATTCGAATATATACAGCAACACAGTCTAAGAACTTTTGGATAAATATTGTCAGGCCTTTAAATGGTTTAATCCTATTTAACTGTTGAGGAATTTCCTCTCTTGAAGCTTCCAACTCCTGTATATCCTAACTTCCTAACTTATATTAATCTTAGTTCAGAGCCTCACAATTAATGTCCTCACAATTAAAGACACTCATAAAAAAAATTCTTTAAAAAGTTAGCCATCCCCTCATCATCATTCATTAAATTACCCGGTGTATCCTCAATTGGCCCTAAATAAGTATTCATTCTTTTATTTTCGCTCACACATACAAAAAACCTCTTTATGTAAATATTGATGTCCCTAGCTAGCTTTTCTTCTAATTCCTATTTCTGCTTCCTGCAGACATATTTGGAATTTCACCAGTACTTTTGTAATTTGTTCGATTTGCCTCAAATCCTGATTGTTTTATATTCTTAAAATGTCTGTGTTTGGTCTTCAAGGCCTTCTTTGTTTCCTTGGAAAATCGCATGGGAAAACGTTTCGGAGCTTCTACCTTCTTAATGAATGAAATATGCTTTTTAGCTTCCTCCCTTAATGTATCTTTAAATTCCCCCCACTGAATTTCAACATGTTCCGACTTCAACCGATCTTTGAAAGTCACTCATAGCTCTGACCTTAATCAATTCACAAGACCAATGTCCATGATGTATTTGGGCATTTAAAGACAAGTTTTATTATTATTATTATTATTTTCAATAAACAATTTATAGATATTTGCATAAGATGCTGGCAACAGAAAATAAATTCATTCATTGGCGAACATTTATCGCCAACATAACTGGGAGAGGGAGAGATTTCGGAGAAAATTGTTTATGCTTGGTATCCCCGCTTCTAATTAAAATTCGTATGAACGAAAGAAAAAGCAATCATATAGAATTCATACATTTACATACATATAGAATACATATAGAATACATACATACATATAGAATTCATACATTTTCTATTTTTAATATCGAGTATGATGTTGGACCTATTAAGAGCAATTTTGTGGTCAAAATTATTGACAAAGTTTTTTTTTTTTTAAAATACCTCAAATCTCATAATTTTAAAAAACAAACAAACCAAAAAAAAAAAAAAATATTTAAAAAAGTCAAGTTAATCTAAAAAAAAAAAAAACTTATATAGAATAAAAATATTACAAAAAAAAAAAAAAAAAAAAAAAAAAAAACTTTTTAAAACAAGTAGAAGAGACTTCATATAAAGAGTAAAAAAGAAGTTTGAAAATACTAATTCACTAAGTTTAAACTAAATTAACAAAGCAAATCTGCCATTCATAATTGACATCTAACTTCATCTTTTTAGTGCTTTTCAGATTAGATAAATACTAAATTATTATTGCTAATTATACTAAATTATTATTGCTAATTATACTAAATCATTATTGCAATTCTTACTATAAGTTGTAAAACGAAATATGGGAAATTGATAATTTTCTTTATTCTTATTTGTATCTAATGAATATTCACTAATTCTAATAATCTTTCTTGGCAACCCAAAAACAATTAAAAAACTACTTTACTTTCTTAATTAAAACGTTCCATCTCACATAATCTGATTTGATAGAAGAACGCAAATAAATTATTATTTTCCTTGCTTCAAAATAGTATGATCAAACTAATATCCTGTACTTATTTTATTAAACCCAAACACAACGATTTTTTTTTTTAATATAAAAATACATATTTAAAAGTTTTACCTAGTTAAAGATATATTGCCGCTCTTTGAAGAATCCAGTAGATAAAAATGTACCAGAAAATATTTCGAAATTAATTTTTCATCGATAACCAGTAGTGAGCAGTGCTAGAAGTGTGGGTAGACGTAGGGTGACGCATCCCTCCACTTTTCAAGAAAATATCCATGCGTCCCCCCACTTCTAAAAACCACTTAAATCCATACCCTAACTTTTAAAAACTCTCAAACCGACTAAAAACTACTAAAGAAAAATAACTTTAACCTTTCAATTTAGTGACATTGAGAAAAAGTGATTTAAAGTTTTCAAATCTAAAAAAAAAAAAAAAATATTTATGCTATAGATATCTTACTATTATAAAAATGTATTATACTACTTTGTATAAAGATATAAGTATTTTTAAAAACAAGTACTGTTACACTTGTTCAACTTTTAGCTTTGGATGAACTTTCTTTAAAGTTAAATTTCCATTCTTATTTCATATAAAGAAAAGCTGTTTTTTAGGCATTTTAGAGTTCTCTATTAATGTAATTTCATGAAAGTAAACACATTTAAAACCACTATTTAAATCTAAATAACCTATATTATAATGATGAATTATTTATTCCTTAAGCTGTAACTTCCAAGTATATAAAAAAAAACTAAGCCTCAGATATTCATAAAAATAACAATACATTTTAGAACCTTGTTCAATGTTAGAGTTAGGAAGTATAAATTATTTCCATACTAGTTAATATTTTTGTTACAAGATACAAAATTTAAAAATTTATCTTTGGGGGGGGGGGGGGGAGATAGCACTTGTCACCAACTTTTGAGCATCCCCACACTTTTTTTCTACCACTGGTAGTGAACATTCTTTTCATGATGATTACACTTCTAGAAAGACATTTTTAATGTTGAAACAGAAAACTATTCCAACTATACTTCACTCGTACCCATCATATAAGATGATACCGGTTACTTTAACACTTGTTATACTATACTGCACATGTTTGGTTGGTTGTTTTCAGATTATCTGGCGCCGTCAGCAACACGAGGGCTATAATGCGCCGAAACATTCGTCATTAGACAAGCCAACATACATTTACAAACACCCATGCCTAACACGGGACTCGAACCCGCAACCTCGCGGTCTAGAAGCTAGCACCCTAACCACTATACCGTTTGGTCGGCTTATACTGCACATGACTTTACTGGATATAAACGAGCCCTAATTTACAATCCATAACAACAATAGAAAATAATGTGAACAAGTTCTTAGTAATCATTTTTGCCGCAAAGAATTAGTGTCGCATCAACCCAACCAGTGCCGGCGATTTTCTTGACATGATCGGAAAATTTGAACTTGATATCTAATAAAGATATGTTTGGTTTATTCTATCAACATATGAGCTTGTTATCATTTTATATTTCATTCAATGATCTTACCACAGCTATTCACACGATCACGTTATCTACACAGCTCTTTTAAACGGCTACTGCAATTGCTTAAAAACCAGGAATCGTCATTCTTTTTCCGAGCCATTAGCTAACGCTGATACTAAATTTAGTATTTAGATACTAAATTTTTAATACTAAATTTAGAGATTTGCTTAGGAGAATAAGTATATTATAATTTATTTTTTCAAAGTTCTATGTTATTTAAAAAACTGAATTTTGAGACTAGAGAAAATAATAAAAAAGAAAATAGAGAATTTTTTTCGTAACATGAAAAAAAAAGTTCTTATTTTACTAAAAACTAGCTGAATACCCGTGCTGCGCAACGAAATTTTACCATTAGCATTTTAGCGATCAAAAGACATTCATGTATTCTACACTTCAGACTTTTGCTCCCATTTCGATCCCGACAAATTGATTTATCAAAATATGAACTTTCCTTTGTTGACATTTTAAATGAAATTTATAATAGTGAATAGTAAATTGGAAGAGTTTATTGTGTTTATGTTTGCTCTTAGTTCTAAATTTCAAAGTAGTAGCTGTATTGGAATTGAGACATTAAGTTAATCCTCGTATAGTTTCAATATTGCGTCGACTTTTCATCCCTTAAAAATTCGTTAATCGATATTGGAATGACTTATTTTTTTAACATTTACCCTTTTAACATTTGCACCAAATATCAGAATTATGACTACATTGGAAGAGGAACATTCGGATATCCCTCGTTTGGAACATTTAACCCCTTTTCGACCCCTTAAAGTTGGTTAATCGAGAACGGAATAGCTTACTTTTTCTGTTTAATCTTTTTTGACATTTGTACCAATTTTCCGAGATGTGACCAAATAGGAAGTGGGACATTCGAATATCCCTAGTTTGGAACGTTTAACGCCTTTTGCAAACCTTAAGTGGGTTAATCGAGATGGGAATGGCTTATTTTTTCTACGTTTATCTTTATTGACATTCCTAACAATTTTCAGAGTTGTGACTATATGGGAAGTGGGATATTCGAGTTTGTAATGTTTAACCCCTTTTCCACCCCTTAAAGTGGGTTAATCAAGTTCGGAATAGCTTAACTTTTCTATGTTTGTCTTTGTTGATATTTTTACCAATTTTTAGAGTTGTGACCATATGGAAAGTGGTATATTCGAATATTCCTCGTTTGGAACATTTAACCCCTTTTCCACCCCTTGATCCACCCGAGATCGGAATAGCTCACTTTTTTTGCGTTTGTCTTTATTGATATTTACACCAGTTTTCAGTGTTGTGAAAATATGAGAAGTAGGATATTCGAATATATCGCTCGTTTGGAACGTTTAACCCCTTTTTGACCTCTTAAAGTGGGTTAATCGAGATCGGAATAGCTTACTTTTTCTATGTTTACCATTATTGACATTTGTACCAATTTTCCGAGTTGTGACCATATGGGAAGTGGTACATTCGAATATCCCTCGTTTGGAAAGTTTAACCCCCTTTAGACCCCTAGAGTGGGTTAATAGAGATCGGAATAGCTTACTTTTTTTACGTTTGTTTTTGTTGATACTTCCGCCAGTTTTCAGAGTTGTGACGAAATGGGAAGTAGAACATTCGAATATCCCTCGTTTTGAATGTTTAACCCCTTTTCGACCTCTTAAAGTGGGTTAATCGAGATCGAAATAGCTTAATTTTTCTATGTTTGCCTATGTCGACATTTGCACCAATATTCAGAGTTGTGGACATATGGGAAGTGGTACATTCGAATATCCCTCGTTTGGAACATTTAACCCCTTTTCGACCCCTTAAAGTGGGTTAATCGAGATCGGAAGAGCTTACTTTTTCTATTTTTACCATTGTTGATATTTGTGACTATGTGGGAAGTGGGAGAATTAGTGATGAGTGAGTGAGTCAGTGAGTGAGTGAAGGCTTTGCCTTATATATAGAGAGATAAACGTGTTTTTTTATTTTTTTATTATTATTATTATTACATTAATATTATTAACATCATTGGATAATAATAATGTATAATTTTATGCTAAACCATTTTGTACTTGACCTATCATTCATTTATGATTTATCGTTATATATGTTCCATCTTAAAAAAATATCATTGCATTTTCAAAATGTGCATTGAATTCATTATTAATCCCATAATTATTTGGTATTTTAATGCTGTTAGTTTTACACCAAATAGATAATATTGCTCTTCATCTGATGACTTATTTGAAGATTTTATTCAGATTCTAATCTAGATTTATTTGGTTTTGGTATAAAATACTAGAGAAAAAACAGGGCCAGTGCATTCTTATGAAAGGTTTTACTCTTTTTAGGCGGTATAGTACATCGCATATTTATTATAAGCGGATCAGAGCTCAATAGCAGTCTATTCCGCACATCAGTACTCCATTATTTTCTCGAATTTTTTTTTTAATAATTTAAGCAATATGTTTTAAATATGTATTTCTTACCTCCTTAATTTCTTATTTTAACCACCCAATCAGCAATGAAGCATTTTTTACAACTATGGGACGATATAACAGCGTTTTATGCATGGGTAGAATCATAGGATACCGAGGGTATGGCTGCACATAGAGTTTGGCTGTATCCATAGTGTTGTTAGAAAATCTCTATATTAGTTCTATAACTACTAGATATTAGTTCTAAAATTATCTTTAGTCAATGAATCAAATTGACATTATATCCCATGATTTCAGCAGCCAGACCATATCGTTGGAAAACCTTCTACTTGTATTACATTCATTACTGTTTCCAAATCTGGGTTTTGGTACTTCAATAGTGAAACCAAGCTTGCTTCTGAGCAGTTCAGTTTTTTCTTCTTAACTCTATTTTTATCTTCTAGTGTTCGAATTTGCTACTTTTAACAAGTCAGTTTGTTCGTTAAATAGGGTATGCTATCAAACAAACGATTACGCGCATGAAAAGTAGATAATCTGAATTGAAGGGTCTTTTCATCAATCTCCTGTGTTTTTGTTAAATCGTTTAAGTTTTTGGATGTTGCGCCGCATATAACACTTTATGGTTGGTTTTGCGTTAGTAACAACATGGAATCAACCATAATAAAAGATAATGTTTAACTTCTACACATCCATCATCTTTTGTGTCTTTGAGTGAATTGATTTTTGTTCGAATGTAATCTACCTCTCGTTTTGTTATATTTATGGTACCCTTAGTAAATTGTAATCTGATTGTTCAACAATACCAAGGTGATGAGTTGTGAGGTCTTTACAAGTTACTTTTTTCTCAGTTGTTTTCAAAGAAATCGTAAAGGCACCAGAGAACTTTGAAAAATATTGACATCTGACTCTTTAGAATTTCGAACTGTTTGTTTGTATTTCATTTGTTGGGATATGTCACAACCACATTTCATTATTAATCTAATTACTTTATCGTATTAAAACTAATTGTTTCTATAACCTTATGCAAATAATTAAGTATAAGTGAATTTGTGCGCTCTAATTGACCCTACATATTTATTCAGCCTAAGCATCTGCAACGATGTTCTCAGAGGAGAAGGGTAAAAAAAAAATTTACAATACTTTTTTTTTCTTACTTATCTTTTTAAGAATTCATATTCTGCATAAGTGAACTTACTTTAAATGTACTCTTTGATTCTCATTATAAGCTTAATTTCATTACTATATTAACTTTTCTTACACGCTTTTCAGTGGTAAACCAAAAAACTATCTAAAATATTCATGATATTTAAACTTTTTCTTCAAATTAGTTATTTTTCGACCTTATGTGGTATTATTCAAATACCATACGTAATTTTCATTGTAAATTATCATAAAGAATGGAAAACAAAAGTGAAGTTTCTGCGAGTATGTCAAAATGACGTCATCTACATCAACACTTGCAATATCCGCATCCGCAAAATGTTTTTAAGGTGTAAGAAACTAGAATATGTGGCCTTTAAAATGGTATGAAAACCACTGCTCTATAAGACTCAATCGTATAACAAAAACAATCGTGAAAATAAAATATTACAAAAATAATTAGCAAGAGTTTTGTGACTGAAAACATGTAATTTGCTCATTAAATTTAGTGGTAAAATCTTTAAATATAGACTTTAAGAAGACACACATATCGTGTTTTAATCCAGTGTGCTACGGAGGGAAATCGAAATTAATTTCAAAAATTTGCCTTGATATTAGTTTAATCCATTTGTTTGCTTCCATCAGGAGCCCAGGAGAGAGAAACGTGTGTTAAATTCTCTTTTGGCATTCTCAACACATTACCCGTCCATCGCCACCTTCTTTTATTGCACACATGTTTAACAACTGGAAATTGACGGATTGAAATTCCTTACTCCCTTCTTCTGAGTAGTAACGTGCAGAATGGAAAGCAACAATAGACTATTTTTTTAAAAATTGTCAAATTAAATTTGTTAAAATACTCGAATTTGCAACTGTAAATAATCCCCGCATACAGTAAGCTATCAGCATAGTGTGGAGTGGGCATTGAGCGTCACGTAGTGGCTGAAAAAATCTGAAGTAATTCCATTAGAGGTAGGGGATATATCGATACAACGATATTCTTATCACCGATATATCAATATTTTCTAACATTTTTAGTTTTATGATGATTGTTTGGTAGTTCCATGCGTTTTTTTTTGTTTTTTTTTTCGATTTTCTTTATTCCCGTCCAAAAACTTCAAAACTAAAGTTTGGACTTGGCTGAGAGACAGTTAAATTGGCACCCTAACCGAAAAGAAAACATAATATATAAAGAAACATAAAAGAAAGATAAGATCATTTATTTTAGCGCCATTTCTGTTGCCATTTCTGTTGCCATCGTGTGCCTGGAATTTGCATCTAATTTTAAATTTTAAAAACATCTCTATCAGAAAAATATGCTGTAAACTACTTTTCAAAATTTCTTCTTTAAAAATTTATGTGAATTTATGCATTGACATCCAAATATATTTTATTTATTCTGATTGATAATATAATTTATTTATTAAAACATTTTTTATAATTTATTTATTAAAATATTTTTTACAATTTATTTATTAAAACAATGGCATGAATTCATGAAAAGTAGAAATTTGCCCCGAAAAACTTCGTTTCTGGCAAAATTGAAAATCAAATTTTACAAAAATCATGTGTTGATACATCGATATTTTATCGATATTTTTTTCTTTGCAACGATATTGTATCGATATTTATTTTGATCGATATTTCTAGATTCCATGCAGACTGTTTTAAAAAATATGATTGCTGGGATCGGTATATGAGAACTGTAGCGAACATGATCGACTGTAGCTTTGGAAAAAATTAGTTTGTTTAATTCCATCTAGTCTCAAAACTAAAGAAACTTCAAGATTAGATTTAATAATTCGACACAAAATTCAAACATTGTCATGGGAAAAAACTTTTAGATTATTATTATTATTATTATTTTTATTATAATAATTGTTTTGGTTCAAAAGTATTATCTATTGGTTAATTTTGCACATAATTTTATAACTTGATAAAGATTCCATAGTTGCTGTAGTATCTTCCATTTTCTTTTTTAATTCATTTTTCAAATTTTATCGTTCTTTTTCGAATACCCTATAATTTATAAATATACTTTTATTTAATCATTGAAGTTCTATCCATCTCCAATAAATGCAAAGGTGCTAAAATCTGGACATTTAAATACACATTTAAATGCGTAATAAATATATTTTATGTGAAAGAAGCTACTGACAATAGCTTCTTTCACATAAATATAGTTGACACACATTTAAATTTGTATCCCAATTTCTAATTTTAGAGCCATCGAGTTAGAAATTAGAAAAAGAGAGAATAATACAAGAAAGAATATTAGAAAAGAATACTAAGAAAGAGAAGAATATTACATTTTTATATTTTCACTTTATTTATTTTATTTTCGAAATCAATGAATTGTCTATAAAGGTCCATAGATGGCGACACGTAAGGAATGAACACATTTATACTATTGGGGTAGAGATGGATACTATTTTCGTTTACATATCAAATCAGATGGTAAACTTTGCAATTTATTTCAAAGTGCAACTTTGAAGGTTTAATTTGTTAATTTATACATTACTTCAAATGTTTGGAAACTAGCTTAAAATACCAAGAAAAAATTGTGGTTTGCTAATTCACATCACATAAGGTAAATATATCGAACAGCATTACACCATTAACGTTCAATTCCAAACGGTCTTAGAATTTTATTTACTTATATCCTTGGTTTGCATAGTGTTTAGAAAATTAATTTTATAACTTATGAGCGAAACAAAAATACTTTCGCATAAGAAACAAAAATGAACTACATGCAACAATTCAAGTGAATTTTTAACCATTCTAGCTTGATTACATAATAGATCTTATAATGTTTTTAAAAAGCAATTTTTTTTTTCTTGTATAATTACACTTTTAATATATTATGCACATTATTAATAGTTATTTTTAATAAAATATACCCTCTGAAGATAATTTATAAATAAAATATTACTATATTTTGAATTAATTTAGTCTTATTACTTTATTAATTTATATAATTGTAATAATTTTTTTTTTTTTTTTATTTTTTTTTTTTTTTTTCGTCTTAATTGATGAAATAATTACAAATGATTCAATGAAAAGTCAAATGAAAAAACATAGAATTAATGTGTACTTTAATGCAAAATATATTTGAAAATATGCTTAAGAATGTCAAGAAAAAGTTTGGAAATTAAGAAATACTATTTATTACAAACTATTTATATGTTGTCTAATAGCGAAACTTATTTATAATTCTTATTTTTAGTTAATGCGTTTTAAAATATAAAATTTTGAAAATGAAAAAAGATTACATAGCTATTTCCAATAAACTTTGAGCATTTATTAGTAATTTATTTAAAAAAAAAAAAAAAAAATAGGCTGGATAATATTAATAAATCTAAAGTTTAGAAAGGTGATGTTATTTTAAGTGAAGTCCTTCACTAAAATGGTCTTTAACCACTTAACTGTTACCTGTTTTTTTTGCAGGAACCTCATGAAATAACAGGATTTTAAATTTACCTTTTACCTCCTTTCAAAATAAGACACGACAATACCTTGTTTTAGTAAAAAATATATTCCATACAGAAGATATAACTCTTATGTAATGCAAAACAGTGTCATAAACAGACCCTATCTGTAAAAACTGCATCTAGCGGCCTTTATAAGTTTCAGAGCAGATGTAGGGTATTCAGATTATCTGGCGCCGTCAGCAACACGAGGGCTATAATGCGCCGAAACATTCGTCATTAGACAACCCAACATACATTTACAAACACCCATGCCTGACACGGGACTCGAACCCGCAACCTCGCGGTCTAGAAGCTAGTACGCTAACCACTATACCGTTAGGTAGGCAGAGCAGATGTAAGGAAATATCTAGAGGTCGGCGATATATCGATACAAAGATATTTTAATCGATATTCCTAAAAAAAATTTGATATTAAAAATATCGATAAAAGTCACTGATATATCGATAATTTCAACATTTTTAGTTTTTTGATGATCGTTTAATAGTTCCATGTGTTTTTTCGATTTATTTATTCTCTTTTCAAAAACTTCAAAACTAAAGTTTGAACTTGGCTGAGAGACAGTTAAAACGATGCCAATATTTAATATTTTCCATACACTTAAAAGCTATTGAAAATTATCTAAACTTTTTTTAAAATCACTGCACCAATTAAGCGAAAATATGACTTTTTTCTGTAAAAGATCCATTTCAGTTGAAAAAGTAGACACCTTACCAAAAAGCAATCATGAAAAGCAAAAATTTGCCCCGAAACACTTTGTTTCTGTTAAATTTGAAAATAAAAAAAAATAAAAAAAATCATATATCGATACATCGATATTTTTTTATGCTACGATATAGTATCGATATTTATTTTGATCTATATTTCCGACCTCTAGAAATATCCCATCTGACTTGCCTGTGTATGAAGTTTCCTGATCAAAGACGCTTTGGTTTGAGAATCAGTAATGTCAGTTATGAGTGTGGTGGAAAACAACATTCCCTTTCAATAAATAAATTAATAATATAAAATAATAATAATTAAGTGAAAAAGAAGTGAGCTGTCAAGTCTAAGTATTTGCAACACACTTATGCTGTCAACTCTCACTTAGACATTCAACAATCCACATATTGGCTCAAACTATATCTCTCCCATCTCCGGTACTATTCTGCTATAGATAAAAATCACCAAATTACAGTGATAACTAATCCAAACTAATAACCTTCAAATCATTTAGAATTCCTATAACAAACCGTAAACATTCAGGTTCGACAATGCATTTACTCTTCAGTGGTACCCAAAAAATTATTTTCAGAAATTGCACCACTAAAATTTAAACTATAGTAATTTTACATTGTGTTTATGGTAAGTAAACATAATTTAGCCTACAAAAATATTTTGAAATAATAATTTTTGATTAACTCAATTTTTAAAACAAAATTTCAAACTTTTTTCGGAATACTACTCCTTCCACAATTTCTAGTATTTTTCCATGAAAATTTTACAATATATTCGTATTATAATTGTCAACAATAGATAGTATGGATTTGAAGATGCAAGCTATTGAAAAGTTTTTATATGTTTATACACTAAAAACAGCAGAAAAAAAAAAAAAATCATATTTTTCATTAAAAAAAAAAAAAAAAAAAAAAAAAAAAAACATAGCACATCTTATTCCATACTAACTTTTGTTTATCAGATGTATATAAATACGCTCTAAAAATTTCTTAATCCTAACTAAATTTAGAAAAAATCCTTAGGGATTTAAAAAACACCAAAATGAAAAATAACGAACTAAGAAAAACAGTGTTAAAGATTTCTTTTTCATCAGCTTCGATAATGTGAGAGGGTTTAGAAAATACAATATAACTTTTTATCTATCAAAGGTTCAAGTATAAATTTTTGCACAGCTATTCAGAAAGATATTCTCCACATTATGGGATAAAAATTTAAAAATTTAAATTTTCGTCATTTTTTGGGTACCATGCCCCTTTAAACATGCAAACACTTAATCTTGACAACAACGGAGCCAAATGGTAACCGGCAAACGGAAGAGTACCCCATCTCCTACATGGAATAAAAATTATAATAATGAAAGGTTCTTCATTGATCTTTCTTTTGACATATCCTTCATTACAATTGAAATTACACGTAATTCAGTTACCGAATTGTTCAATTATTGATGAATCCCAATATTTCAATGGATTACTTCCAGTTGCTACACTTTATTTATTCATCATGCAACTCGAACTGAAACTTTTTTAAGCAACCTCAAGCCAACAACTTACTCTTTTTAAACAACAAAAAACTACGGTTCAATAAGTTCGGCTCTTTTCACCAGCCCTTTGTCAATTTCACCAGCCATTGTGGAACATTTCCTACCCTCCAACAAACGGTTTGGCAAAAAAGCTGAATTTTTGAAATTTGTATCGCACCATCAAGATAAACTGCCAATATTACAATTTTTGTATCATAATATTTTTATTTAGCATTTTAAATTAAATATTATCATATTTAAATTTTATAAAATTTGAACCACGAGCCTTTTCGGAAAAGCACAAAGGTTTCCGAAAAACAAATTAACATTGAACATGGGCGCAGGTAGAATAATCTACTGAAAAGGGTGTAGGAGGTGAGGTGGAGAGGGTTGCCCCTAATAAATGAATAAATATCTTTAAAAGTTATATAAATGCACAGAAATATTTGAAAGTTGAATTTTAATCTTAAGCAAAATTTTGATGGGTCGCGAAAAGAAATCGGATGTGGACATTTTGTTCACTTTCCACGAAAAGAAAATAAATATAACCAACTCGTTGATCTATAATTGTGGAGAAAATTACAATGGCTGGAATTGTAGTTCTGGTAATAAATTTGTCTCAGAAAAGAATCCTTTCCTCTCTTACGACGACATTATTATGTGGAAGAGTCACTAAAAGTTTAAACTGAGCAGAATCTTTGTTTTCCTATAGCACCTTTTAGAAAGGAAGAATTGAAGAGTTACAATATTAAATTTGACTTTGGCCATCAAGTTGCTTATATTCAGGAATTAAAAGATTAAAACAATTTTGAAAGTTCACTATTTTTTTATTTTTTTTTTAAATATGTACCTCTAAATTGGATTGTTGTCTTTTCCGTCAGATTTAGGAAATAAGTCTATACACATAACGCATATTTTTAAAGGCGTGTAGTGGTTGGTCACAAGCACCACACAACTTTACCATTCTATCCAACCCCACTCTTAATTCCCCTTCATTTTCGGGAAACCCTGTTTGACACAACAAAATATGCCAAAATTTAATAACAAATAAAAAGTGTTCATTGACTAGATCATTTTATATATTTTTCATTGCAAAACAAAATATTTCTCGAAACTAATTTTCCCTGCAATTTCCTTCATTTGATTCAATTGAAGTTGAATTTCCAACAAACACGTAAAACTTTGCTGTCATTCCAAGCAGAAGGCTGACCAAGGTGAGCTAAAAATTGACTATTAATCACCATCCGGTATTCTAGAGAGGGGACAAAGGCAATGACAAAAATCCATATATTGATTTCGGGGAACAGAGATTGATTTCAAATTGTCTGAACAAATCCCTTAGTGAGAAAAGTTTTGTCTTATTTACTCAACGAGCTGCGGGCGGATTCTAGTTAAGGTCTGAAAGTTCAATCGAGTTGTAATTGATTACTCACGATTTTCAAACTATACAGGATGAACAAGTAGATGCGATTGCGGTTTTATTAAAAGGTCTCTGTTTACTTGACTGGCTGCTTGGTGGTTTTCCACATTTTCTCATCCAAAGATTCACGATGGTAAGACCCATCACGATGGAAAAACTTATGAATCATGTTTCTAGAGCTGAGTTTAACAAAAGGGTCGGTCGCGAGTCTCTTGGTTGGTAGTGAAATAATCCTTGTTGGGTCGTGAAAAATAATTTATTAAGTCGATGTCTGCAAAATAAAAATTTTAAATTGAAAGGCAAATAGTGAATGGTTATAATCATCACAGTTAGCAGATATTTTGAAAGGAGATTTAAAATAAAAAGTGTCC
The DNA here is from genome assembly GCA_963978545.1 of Linyphia triangularis. NCBI lineage: Eukaryota > Metazoa > Arthropoda > Arachnida > Araneae > Linyphiidae > Linyphia > Linyphia triangularis. The sequence continues at coordinate 39,371,276 of OZ021730.1, forward strand.
GTTCACTGTTTATTTTATTTTTTCAAAGCCAGTGATTAAAATTTAAAAAAATCCGTTGGTTTTAATTTTGAGCAGAACTGCAGAAATACGATCATGAGCCTGCGGCTTATTGTTTTTTAGCCTATTAATCTCGGATTCAATCTCATCTCTATCAGGAGAAGGAATCAGAGAGGAACAGCATTGATGCAGTGCTTTACGCCTATTGTCGTCAAGTTCATTGTATGCTTTCAGAAGATCATCAAAATGCTCTACCCATTTATTAAGAGCATCCTGTCTGCTGGCTAGAACTTCTCCTTGTTTGTTGTTACATAGACTAGAACTTAGTTTAAAGTCAGAACTACTACGATTGATTTTCCTCTGCTCTTTTACGGTTTTAAGATGTTCAATGTTTTCTAAATTTTCCTCTTCAACGGTTCTTTTCTTTCTTCTATGGAGTTTTCCTTCTTCCTGGCTTTTTTATTTTCTTCATAATTATGTCTGGTATTTATTTGTAACACTTTTTTAAACGCCTGTTTCTCCTTGTTAGTAAATTCAGAACACTCTTCGTTAAACCAGTCTTTATCTTTACTACGATAAGTGTTGCTAACAGTAGCTTTAGCAGCAAGGGAAATGCTTTCTTCAATTTGAATCCAGTGATGATCTTCCAAGGATTCGTAGTCTCCCAGTCGTAAATCTTCATTATTTATTTTTCTAAGCGGTCGATATACTCAATTTTTATTTTATAAATCTTCAACTTTTTGTAGTCAGGCTCTACTCTTTCTTTCTTGGCACTGGAGTCGTTCCTCTGATTTTGGCAATAATTAAATAATGATCTCAGTCAATATTTGCGCCTCTATATGTTCTGAAATTAATCAGGTTAGGTTAGAGCATTGCCTATCATCAATCAAGCCTTCATCAATTTGGTGATTTCCAAGTTTCTCTATGAATTCTTTTATGGCAAAACAGGGTACTCCCAACAATCATGTCATGTGATGTGCCATGAAATCAACAAGTCCACATCCATTGTCATTTGTCACATCATGGAGGCTGTGCCTACCAAGAACTGTACGTTACTCAGACTTTCTCCCAACCTTAGCATGGAAATCTACAATGAACAATTCCCATATTTTTTAAAAATGAGTGAAAGTATATTTCTGAAGAATTTCTTTCTGATTCCAAATATTTAAACAAGAGTTATTTTAAAAAAATTAGATATTTAAATATTAAGGAAAAGAAATAGCCTCAAAACCGAGCCAAAACCAGTCCAATCAAAACATACAACAAAATCTGTGAGGTCAAGGATTCCTACTGTTTCTATAGTTATCGTGAGGTTTCTGCCAAATAGTTGGAGCTGGTAGAATATTGCCACATTACGTACAGGTTGGCGCGATTTGCGAGAAACTTACAAAACTGGTTTCTGCTACTGCATTTCAAGCCAAGATCTTTGGGAAGACTTGACGTCCCATTCAATTCGATCGTTTTCTCGCCAGCATGTAACAGGGAAGCTTTGATTGCAAATTAAAAAAAAAAAAAAAAAGAAAGAAAGAAAAAGCCTATTGAGCAGAAATTTTTCTGTTTATGGTCTTTTCGAAACATTTAGATTTGAATAAAAAAAATAAAAAAAATAACGCTATTGGATTAAGATCGAGGAATAGAAATAGATGTGTACCTCTCTCTTACAATCAACTAACTAAATGGTTTGGACAGAACTTAAAAAGACTATTTCATGACTGCACATTGCTTACTTATCAGAAAGTTCTGAACATTGGATGCATATATGTTTCCTCTAAGCAACAAATTATAAAGCTTATAACAACATTGTTCAATTTTTGAATTATGTTCCAACTATGTTTGAAGCAAATTTTATTGAGTTGTAATTAAAGATAGGTTAAAAATAACGTTTTCTTAGCTTACGTTACTAACGTTTATAAATAAATGTTTGAAATTGAGCCTTTAAAAAAATACTGGAATGAGTTTTGAAACACTGCAAAGGATTGTGAAATGCTAATGTTACACGAAAGAAAACGTTTTGGAGTAAACGATCATTACACTATTTTTTTATTTTTTTTATCTAATTGACTAGTTAGGCCACAAATTCATAAAAAAGACAACATTCCTTCAATTTATCAACAATCTTTCGTGTATGTCTGTCAGTCAGTCAGTCTTTCTTCATTTTGAAATACTGAGTAAATAAATTACCCAGTGGATGAGTAAAAAGTCTCCAAAATATTTTGAGAGTATCGGTATGAAGCATATTAAAAGTTCAAACGATCACCCCCATCCCATTACCACCAAAAAACAAAATATCAAGAATTCGAATGTTTCTCTTTGCCTTAATTCTTTTACAGACGAGACTTGAAAGTCCCTTCATGCTGCTGTATTTCTCATGGCACTGTATTAATTTAAATGCTTTGAGATCATGGGCGCCCTCTGGAATGGTGCAAGGGTACAAGGGTGCAACAAGCACAAGACTACATTTTTATCAAAATCATCAATTTTTTTAGAAATGTTTATTAATAATTGTGCAATATAAATTATAGTCTTTGAGAATAGTTAAAATTCATGGTATATTTTTAAAAGCGCAACCATGTTAAAGAGAGAAAAAAAAGGGGAAAAAAAAAAAATACAAAATAATAAAAATATTAAAATATATATTTGTAACGATTTTTTTTTTTTTTTTAATCATCCAACTAGATCTCACGGCATTCAAGAGACAGTGTTTAGAATAGAGGAACTCGAAGATGCAAAAATACAGAAGAGCAAATTTTTTTTAAAATTTATTTTAAGTTTAGGATATAAGGGGGGAAAAATTCAAAATGAAACACGAAGGCAGTATTGAAATGTGTTCAATTGAATTCTAAAAATAGATTTCAAGATAGTATATCGGATGACTTAAAGAACAAAACATTTTCCTAGAATTTTGAGAACTACATGGAAATGATTATACAATAAAATAAATAAATACTTCTACTCATCAGTCTCTAATAATCATAGTCAACAAGCACCAGAAAATCATCACGCAAGTAGCTATAAAAAACGACACAGGAAAGAAACAAATGACTAAATTAATAGAAAAAAATGCTTATTGCAACATAAAAGTATAAACGGCTTATGTGCTTTTTTTTTCTTTTTTCTTTTTTTTTATCTTGGCGTAGGAAAAAATAGGTATCTAAAATAGTCAGCACACATTTAAAAATGTTCTGTAAATAAAGTGTAAAGGTACCTTTTACCTCCCGAACAGCACACTCTGAAATTTTAAACGCTATTTCTAATCTACATGACTTGGTAACGGAATTATAAAATTTCAAATTATTTTTCTTAAATTCAGCTCTAATGCAATTTCAATGGGAACAATAATTGTGTGTAATAGATGTTTAAGAAGGCACCTTCCACTTCAAGCATAGCTCTGAAATTTTAAGCATAATTTTTAACAAATATGTAATCGTACACCTGATTACAAGAATGTTATAATTCTGTATTGGGATTTTTTTTTTTAAATAAATTTTTAAGGTGCAAATTTCAAAAATCCTCATCCAAACTTCCGGCAGAGTCGACTTGATGATAAGGTAGAATAAAAACGGATATTTTTCGAAAAGGTGCGAAAAAGAGAAACAAATTTTCTTCGCCTTTTAAAAGTAATGGTTGTTAGAATGATGGGCAGAGTAAATATGGACTTCATTGCAACGCTTCGAAAGAGAGAAACATGCTTTTTATGATGTCCATCAAAACTTGATGCGAGGAAGAAAATAGGTGAGGGTTATACGAACAACAAAACATTGTGTGTTTTTGTCATTCGGGACTTGTCATCCAATATTTTTTTTTTTTTTTTTGATAGGAAGAAGTAAGGGGTGGATTTACCTTTAAATGCCCAAGTTTCAAATTTGATAACTTTTAAATTGAATTGTACCACTTGAAATTAATTTTTTTTTTTTTTTTTTTTTTTTTTTTTTTGCTGTACGTATGTTACCATTAAATAAAGTTCATTTAAACAAAAGTTACAAAAAATAATAATAATAATAATAATAATAATAATAATAATAAACGTCAACTGCCAAAATTGTTCAAATAATATGACATTTTGTTCCTCGCCTTATCGAACGAGTGAAATATTTTTAGAAAAAGTTTAGCGGAATAAATCTTTAACGCATTTCATTTTTTCAAAATATAAAAATACTTTTGAGGTAGGTGAGTGTCTTATTTTTACTATAACATAATTATATTTAGCAAGGATCTGTTTTTCTTGAAGAAAATCTTGCTATTTTTTGTAAGTATCACTTTTGATACTTCAGGCATTCCAGGCAGTATGAAACCTTCTTACCTATTCTTTGGCTAATAATATTTTTTGCTTGTATCTTTGCATTTTTGTTTTTTCTCTTCTTGGTTTGCAAGAAGTTTCTTAACGAAAAAAAAAAATCAAATTATTTTATGCTTAACTACATCAACAGTTAGTGGGACATATTTATGGCCTTAACCCATTAGCGCCCAGTGTCCTCATTTGAGGAAGCTGTAAAAAACTGCTATTTTTACTATTAAATTAAAAAGTATTATTTTTTTTTACAGATTGGTCTGATAGATGGGAGCACTATACAATATGTAATATGTGATTTGCTTAGAATGACGTAAAAATGGGTGGGGAAATGCATTATAATTTCCCGCTTTTTTGGTAATGACGTTGTGTTAACTTCATACTTCAGTATCGCACTGGATATATGAGGTAAATTATTTCAGTTTGGTATATATATAATCTAGATAGTCCATATTATACTGTTAATATGCAAAAAATCTTATCCGTCATCATTTGAAGACCCTGGGCGTTTGTGTATACTTCTTATTCACCATTTAGATTTGTTTTCAAGCGCGTATTACATTTTTTCCAGTCAAACTATCAATGTACACTGAAAGATGAGTAGAAGAAATATATTGTTGCGTGGACGGGTTCGAAAGATTTGACGCCAAAGCAGATCAAAACTTGCAGAAATTTATTCCAAAATAACTCTTTACAGTTTTCTTACAGCTCCAGAACTTCTCGTTCTAGAGGACACAATACAGCTCTTTTTCACCTCAATAGAGCACAAAACAGCAGCTAAAAACTTGACAAACAACTGCTAAATCGTCGCAAAAGACAATGCAAAACAGTTCGCTTTAGAATGCTCAGTATCTCCAGTCAACTAACTCAGTGACTCAAAATTCAAGAACTGACTCAGGTCAGGAATACAGCTCTCACAATGATTGTTGAGAGACAACTAACTACTAACCAACTCAGGCCGCGCTTATATAGGAGTGATGAATATACGTGAACCTTCCAGAGATAGACATTTGGAGAACTTTCAAGATAGTAGTCGAAAAATCCTATACATGTACATGGGATACATGTAGCCATACATGTACCAAAAATGTCGCCAAATGGTCGCCAAGTTTGGCGACATTTGGCGATTTCTCGCCAAATTTGGAGACAAAAATTAGTCGCCAAAACCGTCGCCAGCTTGGCTCTATCTCGCCAATTTGGCGAGATTTCCATTAACATAATGTTAAATGCCCTGCCCCTTGAAACTCGCTTCCCAGAGTTACCTCTGTAAAACTCGTTATCAAGCGATAACACCCATATTGTCGGGAAACCAACTTAAAGGCGAACTATTGCACTGCCTTATGCGAAATGTACATAAATTACTATTTACAAAATTAACACTACGAAATATTTACAAATATACAAAAATTCGTAACAATATTTAAAATCTTAGAAGAGGCAACTGCTTATATTTTCTGAAGAAAATGAAGAAGATATGCAATGACAATTTCTACAATGCCTTCTGATGTCGATGTACTAACAGATGAAGAACAATTCAATGATGATAATTTGGACACTCCAGTTGTATCAGATGTTGCAGATAGATTGGAGATTACAATACCAGATGATAATGATATCGTCTTTTTATCCGAAAAAATATAATTAATAGTTCCCGTAAATGTAAAAGGGAAACACAAAAAGTTGTACGGACGAACAAAACCCTTTCTTATTCATTTGGGACTAAGGCAAATTCAGCAAAGAAAAATTCTGATAGACCGCGGAAACTAGTAATATGAAACCAGTTGAGCTGTTTGAAGAATTTTCAATTGCAGAGAAAACTAATCGATATGCTCACGAAGTGAAAAATAAATTATAATGTGAATAAGGATGAAATAAAAACCTTTATTGGTTTTTTGATACTTTCGGGTTATAATACTTTACCTAGTGAACGGGACTACTGGGCAAAAGCAGATGATTTAGAAGTAACAATAGTGAAGAATGCTATAACTATAGAAATTTCTACTTATAGCTTAAGTTAGTTGGTTGGTTGTTTTCAGATTATCTGGCGCCGTCAGCAACACGAGGGCTATAATGCGCCGAAACATTCGTCATTAGACAAGCCAACATACATTTACAAACACCCATGCCAACACGGGACTCGAACCCGCAACCTCGCGGTCTAGAAGCTAGCACGCTAACCACTATACCGTTTGGTCGGCCTTATAGCTTAAGAGAGTATTACATTTTCCAGGTAATAAACTACATCACAAAATCAGACATTATAAATCGTTTAAAATATGTCCCTTGTTAGAAATGCTTTCCAAGAATTTTTCAGGAAAATTGTTTGTTGATGAAATGATCGTCAGGTATTTTGGACATCATTCACTGAAGCAGTTTATAAAATCTTAACCTATTAGATATGGCTGTTGTAAATGGCTATGTAATTTTTATAAAAATTTACATGGTTCTAAGTTGATGTCAGTCAAAGATTTTAGAAGGTATATTGCTGTATTAAAAAAAGAAAAGGAGCCAATTCAAAAACAGCCCTAGGAAGACCAGTACAGAGACGTATAACATCTAAATCCAAAATGTGCTTCCTCATATAAAATTCAAGCAAATACAGCATATCATTGGCCAAAGAGAGAAACAACGGCGTTTCCAATATGATACCTGTTCTTCAAAGAGAAGAACATACTGTATGAAATGCAATGTATTATTATGCATAGAATGTTTCCCACTTTTTCATACAAAAAATCAACTTGAAAATATTAAAAAAATAAGTTTTCTTACAAATGTAAAAATAAGTTTTGCTTCTTAACTTTATACTGCTGATTAGTATATTTATACATCAAAACTACATAATTTTAAGTAAACATGTTAAATTTTTTAGGAAATTGCACTTTTATACATACAAACGTCCAGCGTCCTCAAATGAGGACGGCTTAAAACATACGGTTACAGTTAAAAAATTTCAAAATGCTTTTGAAATACTCTTCATTTTTGCATTTCTACACATATATATCAATTTCATCGAAAATTTTCCAAATTTTTTAATTTGGCGTTAATGGGTTAATGCTTTAAGTATCAAATTGATGCCTACTTTTATTCGAAATTCAAATATATAAAATATGTATTGTGATTTTTTCCCCCTTTATCGGGTTACTGCAATAAATACATTGATACTCTTTTAAAATTTAATTTGGAAAATCATGCTTCTAAAGATTAAGGGAGTATATTTATTTTGTTTCTCGAAGGGATTTCATTCTTTTCAAGTGAATACGCAAATAGCAATACAGTTTAAACAATTCAATATAGGTGAATTGGAGATTAGGAAGCAAACCAAAGGACTGCGTTAGAATTCGAAGTCTCCTTGTACTATGCATACTTAATGTAATTCATTTTTCGACTGTATTTGAACAACTAAACTTAACAAATTGCAGATCACTAATAAGCTATCAAATTATTATTGCTGCATTTAAAGTATAATAAACAACCACAGGATAGTAAATTAATGTTATTTATATTTGTCTTTGGTGATCAAACGATTGTGCTTTTAAACGATAACAATATTACAGCTTCCTAATGGATGGTACTCGTTTTAAAGTTTCAGTGCGTGCACTTCCAACTCTAAATATTTGCTGCTTATAAATTTTAAATATTACTTAAAAAATAATTAAAGCTCTCTTTAAATTCTGATTCTCAAATGCTCCAATCAGAAGTTAAATAGTACTTACGTTTAAAATTTCAGACTTTTTCTGATGTGTAAAAAGAGAGCAAGACAGCAATTCTATAATGTAACACAAGCATATTCTGTCTTTTCTTAATATAGATTTCGGGTATAGAGTATATCTGATGGTCTAATATATAGACTGATACAGCTGAAAGTCTTGTGTCTCCGAAATTTAAATATATCTATTTCATCATAGAAATCGAACAAGTTTTGATGTTTGTCTCCACTTTAAATATCATTTAAGTCTCGCCCTTCTCTATTAAACCTTAAAAACATGAATATTTGTTTTTAATAAATAAAATTTGAGATCCACCGGGAAATGGTTGTAGCTAATGAGAAAAATTCTGAAAAAAAAAAAAGGAACTATTCATGCATTTTTACATCACAATAAAAGCTACATTTTTCTTGCATAAATTTATCAGTATGCGTAAATATATAAATATTATTCATTACTATTACCTTGTTTATATCCGAAAACAATTTTTCCTGCGTGTTTTTATTACTTTTTTCATAAATTATCGTAATTCGTAATGTACGCCGAGCCGTCAAAATTAAATTGTACTCAGCCGACAGCGCTCCCAACAATAAAAATTGTCGCAGATAAAGAAATAAACTGTCAAATATTCTCGTTCAAATGGGGGGAGTGGGAAACACCACTAGGCAAAAGTTGCTACATAAAGAAATATGAGGTTTAAAACACACGACGCAGATCTAATACATCGCTTATGTATTATTTAAGCAATGTAGACAATTGGCAACAAATTGCATTTAAGGGTTAAAGAAGGTGGGTTGTATTTTGGCCTGGGGGTTGATAAACTGACACATCATTAACACGAGATCTTATGTCTACTAAAATTAATGTTGCTCCGTATAAAAGCAACCTTCCAGGCTTTTCTTCACTAAAATTTTTATTATTCTTACAAAGTCTTAAAAACTTGTAATCAGATTGCAAAATTAAGCAAATAATATTTTAAGTTGCTTGGAAACTGATAATTCCCTTTACTGCGTTGCGATGAATGAAATTTGTCTTTAAAGGTTTTTACATTTTCATCGTTAGTTGTTTTTAATTAATTCTAATAGATGGCGCAAGCAGCACCAACGTTAGATTCACATACGAGAGCGAGAATAAATATCGTGATGCAATATTGTGCATAAGTTAAGGTTTACAATCAAAATCCAATTCATTTATTTCAAATAGAAATGCTCCTTACCTTATCAAGAAAAAGTGTTCATTATTAAAAATATGTACGTACTATTTAACTTGAGTACAAAAGCATACAAATACATACTAAAAAATAAGTAATAATGAAAACTAAGTATGAGATACTAAAAACAAAAGTAAGTACTATTTTTATATATGCAATGGAGGATCATCTTTACAAAAGAATATATATTTTATATAAAAAAAAATGTGTTTCAAAACAACTTTTGAAATTTGAAAATAAGGTTTGTTATCAGTTTAAGAGAAATGTAAGCAATATTTTTTGTGGTACACTCGTTAAGGTGGAGAGTTGGTTATTAGAAAGCACGTAACTACGTTGATAAATTAAAAATTTATTTTGCAATGAAAATCCTTTTCTAACTCAAAGTTGAATCACGAGTTTTCATTGCTTTGACAAGCATGAGAGTTTTGGACTAATTACACTAGTTTAAGAGTTCAATTTAAAGTATCAAATTCACCTCTTGAAATTGAGCAAAAAATGAATACCTAAAATCCTTTTTAATTGGCCATTGAATGTCTAAAATTCCCAGCTTCCATGATTATTTCTGAGAAGTTGCAGAACTCCGTACGCATAAAACATACAAAAGGTCTAATCAAACTGAGAAGAAGAAGAATGAAGAAAAAAAAAATGAAGGAAAAAAAAAATTGACTACTTTACCTGTGGGCATAGCTAAAATTCTTAATTTTCCGGGTCATTTCCAGAAGGTACAGACCTCGAACGCATTAAATCATAAAAAAGCACTTCTTCTAAGCAAGCAGAGGAAATGGAAAAACAATGTCCAAAATTCCTCAAATAGTTTTGGCTGTAGGCCTGACTAAAATGTTGGCCACAACCAAGAAGAAACAAAATAGGTGGAATTAAAATCAGAAAAACAAAATTTTGGTGATTGCGTCGATGGAATTTTTTTTTTTTTTTCACATTTCCCCTTGTTCATTGTTAACAATTATATGGTTATTTTTCGTCTACTCACTTGGAATAACGCGATGAAGAAAGAAAAAAAAACGGGCTCTGGCTGTAATAGAAACTGAGCTGTGAAGGATTAAAACTCAACCCAAGTTCGGTCAACATAATATACACATTCTTGTCTGCCGCTTAAATATTTTTTGCGGCGAAACACTGCCGCTTTCCTATATATGTATATAAAATAAACGAACATTGTTCGATATCTTTTTTCATTTTAAAGTTATTCTACTTGTCCCTTGGATTTTTTAAACATTGGCCTTTTGCTTTAAACTTATTGTTGGGGAAATTTATATAAATGATTGAGCAAAGGGTTTATATACCAGCTTTATTATTTTATTTTTGGGTATAATGTATTTTTTTTTGTTTAGAAACATTTTTTAATATTATCTGACAATACATATCCCACTCTTTTTGACTATCCCCATCGGACTAAACAGATTATATATCTAAGAAATGAAATTGCATCCTTCCTGTCTTCAACATCCAATTTAAGATGATGGATGAGGACACGTTGGAAGATTCTCGGCGTCAAAATACTCTTGTTTTTGCTATATTTTATTGCTCATATATAACAGCTCTTATGCTGAAGAACAGTAAAATCTTTCGCATAAAAATGTTTTGTAAATTATCCCACATTCATTTTCAAACTCTGCGCTGCTGACCATTCATGCACAGGCTGAGGTTCGTACGTAAACTGTGGTATGGTCTGTGGAAAACCTGTAATAGAAAAATAAAGTTTTGCGTCTTTAAATTACGAGGCGGGAATTTATATCTCTTTAATTAATATTATTGACTCACACTAAAAGATGCGCATACCTTAACTATTGCTGCTTTGACAATATAGTTTTCACAAACTCTCGAGCTATTAACTACTTTTATCAATATACAGGTTTTCCTGTATACTAGTAAAAGCAATTAATAGCACATAATAATTAATAAAAGCAATTAGTAGCACATTACACAATCATTACAATTGATTTCCTAAAGAAGTTTCTTTACGGTGAAGTTGAGAATTCACCAATGTATATAACAATTTAATCCTGAAATGTATGAATTTTTATTTTTTATCAATAAAATTTTAAATTAACCGGGAAATGGGTGTAGCTAACAAGAAAAGTTAAAAAAAAAAAAAAACATAAGAATTTTACAAATATTGTTACATCTCAAAAAAAGCTACCTTTTTCTTCCATTAATTTATCAGTACATGCAAAAATATAAATATTATTCTTTACTTTTACCTTGTTTCAATACGAAAAAGAAAAAATTCCTGTGTGTTTCGATTATTTTTTATATAAATTATCGTAATTCGTAACACCCGCCGAAATGAAATTGTACTCGGCCTACAGCGCCCCTAACAATATAAATTTTCACAGATAGAGAAATAAACTGTTACAGAATCTAGTTGCTTCCGGTTGGTTGTTTTCAGATTATCTGGCGCCGTCAGCAACTCGAGGGCTATAATGCGCCGAAATAATAGTCATTTGAGAAGCCAACACACTTTAACAAACACACATGCCCTACACGAGACTCGAACCCGCAACCTCCCGGTCTAGATGCTAGTATGCTAACCACTATACCATTGGATCGGCCTAGTTGCGTTCAAAAACGATAAAACATTTTCGGTATAACTATAATTTAAAAAAAAAAAAAAAAAAAAAAAAAAAAAAAAAACATTGTGCAAAGGTTGCTACATAAAGAGACCTTGAGTTCTAAGGAAAATGTTTAAATATTATTTTATTTATTAATTAATAATAATAAAACTATTTAATACATAAGTTGCATTTTATTTATGTTTGGTCTTTAACAAACTATTCTTTGAAACAACAAAAATTGCTAAAATATATTATCTATTTAAAAATTCATGGCTAAAAAAAAATTTAATTTGATTTTTTTTTTTATGCCTACTGTACAAACTGCGAGCGGTGAGTGTCAGGCTACAGAACGAGGGAGCGGCACCGCTTACGTTTATGTTTACATTGATTATAACGGAAGTATAGGGACAACTGGCTGTGATGGGAAAGAGCGTCTGGGCGAAACTTATTGCAGCTTCACTTTACCGTCTCCCGCTACCCCCAGGGCCAGATTAATGAAAAGGCCCATGAAGACCGGGCTTATCTTTTAGATATTCCAAATACGCTTTTTTTTTTTTTTTTTTTTTTTTTTATTCTCTTTCAATTAGCTTGTTTATAAGCTTTTACATATTGAATTATTTTGGGGTAACACATCATTTTTAATCATTTAACTTTTTATGTGCATTTAATTTGAGTTGTAACTCTCTCCTGTTTAATTGTTAATATGAACTTAGTGAATGAAAAAACTACTACTACTAGTACTACAAAAAAAAAACACTGAAGAGGATTTGATATTAATATATTTCATTCCAATAATTCGTAAAATGAAGTTTGCTTTTAAAAAACGAAAAATATTTAGTGATTTGAATTATTGATTCTTGGCGTCAACAGTAGAAGACGTGCTTCTCTTATCTGGAAGTCTTGAACGGGCCCTGATTAACCCCAAGACATTAATTTTCGTTTACTGCCCAGAGTCCTTTCAGTTACACAGAAACTCTTATCTAATAATAATGGAAAAAAGCTTAACTAAATTTTGAATGAAAAGCTTTAGTTTTGATCACCCTAAGAAGGAATGATAAATATAATGTCTCTATATGATTTTAAAAAAAGTGGTTCGACTTCAAATAATTCAAAACTGTTTTATTTGGAAATATAATTTTATTATATTTCTAAAAATTTATATTTATGTGATGCTTTGTGATAATACATTATACCACCACAAAACAATTTTGGTTTCAGGTACTTCATTTTTTAGATGATATACACTCTAAACAAGGCGCTTAGTTCACTGGATGACGTCATGTTAGTAATCTATGGAAAAAATTTCATGGTTTCTATAGATTTCAAATTTAATTCAGATAGGAACAAAATGTTTTACTGCAAAATTGGTGAAATCCAGGATAGAAGGTCAAGGGGAGCATGTTCATGACTCGCAACCGACTGAATCATTTTGAACTTAGTTGTACTAGGTCAAAGCTGTTTGACCCAAGGCAACTTCGGGCACTTCTAATCAAAAATAATTTATTTGTGAAATATTTTTTTCTTTCTTTTCCCAAAAGCAAAATAAAATATACCTGAGATCTCTGAAACCTTATTGGAGGATTAGATTAGAAAGAGAATGGCAAAGCCAAGCGTACTTAGACCTAATGGCTAATTGTACCTCTCATACTAAGATATACAGGTTACGGCATGCAGTGGCCTTACAGAAGATCAAACAGTCCGAAAAGGGGACATTACAAAAATCATCAGATTTTCAGGTCAAACAGTCTGAAAAGAGGACATTACAAAAGATCAGATAAATAACACCACAGGTTTTAAGCCTAGCTGTCTAGTTCCCACCGTGTATGAAATAGATTTGCCAAAAATATGCTTTACTATTTCAGCTGAGATTCCTCGGCATCTTCATAGGCTAGCTATCATTGTTTTAAGATGGTTCCTAATACAGTTATCGGTTAAAAAGTCAATCATAATTCTTCAAGACTTCCGGTCTATTCCTGATTAGGGGATAGAAGATTTATCGTCATTCGTTAGTTCCCAACTCTGCATAAATTCAATAGCAGGGAGCCTCTTGTCATGTTCGAAAGTATCACGTCCGGGTAATTTCGGCATATTCTAATCTATGGGATGCTTGCATTGACTTATGTTGTGTTTAAAACTAATTCTTTAAATAATTACATGTACTGTATATACTATTCCACTCCACTTAACCACCACTCCCTTCCCCCTTTAAGCACTGTCCTGGACGAGGTCTGAAACTGGTTTGAAATAAGAAAACCTACTTTCCTTAGAGCTAAACAAGTTTGTACTAATCGTAACATCAAAACTCTCCCTTTGTGTAAAAATCATAGTTGAAAATCACCGGTTTGAGTTTAATAAATATCCCTTATTCCAAAAAAAAAAGAAGAAAAAGCAAGTATGCGACTAAAATATATATTTTCCCCTCTTTAACACATCCACAAAAGAAATCCAAAGTACGCCATTTGCGCTTGTTTGAACTAGAGTGCCTTGAACTGTCACCAAAAGAAAACTGAAAAATGGAGGTGTTTTTTTTTAAAGTGCAATTCAGCAGTGTTCTCTCTCCAAGGAAAGAATGTTTATCAATTTTATCCTCACTGGTATTGATAGATATTAGAATAAAAATTGAAATTTAGTTATGATCTCGTACTGCTTGACGTTTTAAGGAAGGAGTTATAGACTGAAAAAAAAATGCAAGTTTAGGTATCCCATCGATCATTCTGAATTGTTTGTAAAATGCGGAGAAATTATGGATTAACATGGGTGCCCCCAGGAGGGTGCAAGGGGGGGCACCCCCCTGGCTCTTGAAAATTAAAAAAAGGGGGGGGGGAATGAGGGAAAATGTAAATTCCAAGGTAAAAAAAGCAGCACATATGCCGCTTATACTTTTATATTACAATCAGCATTTTTTTTCTATTAATTTAATTTTTCGTTTCTTTTCTGGCGCTTGTTGTCTATGATTATTAGAGGCTGATGAGTAGAAGTATTAATTCCTATTATTGTATAATCATTTCCTGTGTAGTATAGTAAATATTTTTTTTTTTAAGTCATCAGATATGCTATCTTGAAATCTACTTTTAGAATTCAATTGAACATATTCCAATTCTGCCTTCGTGTTTCAATTTGATTTTTTTTTTTTTTTTTTTTTTTTTTTTTTATTATATCAGAAACTTGGACGAAATAAAAAATGTGTACTCTTCTATATTTTTGCATCTTTAAATTCCTCTATTCTAAACATCGTCTTTTGAATACCGTGAGATCTAGTTGGATGATAAAAAGTATAGTTAAAAATATATATTTTAATATTTTTACTATTTTCTATTTTTTTCTCTTTAACAGGGTTGCGCTTTCAAAAATATATACCATGAATTTTAACTATTCTCAAAGAGTATAACTTATAATGCATAATTATTAATTAACATTTCTAAAAAAATTAATGATTTTGATAAAAATCTAGTCTTGTACCCCCTTGTAAAGATTCCTGGGGCCGCCTATGTGGATTAAGAATGTACTAATCTGCCGTGGCAAAAATAGCCAAAAATAGTTAAAAAATTCTATTTCAATGAGTTGAACTAAATCCGATTGCCAAATATCTCATACCTTGACAAATAATGAGTTTCTATTTTATTTGGTAACCCACCGTTTTTTAATCTTCAATGAGAAAGAGTGCAGACGATTTCACTTCGCGTGAGAAAAAATAGTCACTTCTTTCATACGTGGACCAGGTTGGCGCATAAATATTACGTTACTGATGAAATAATAGTTATGACCAGCTTACCTTGAAAAATCAACGCTTGGACAAAACCAATAATCGTCTTGCACCCACCTGTATGCAACACCTGTAAGTAATTCCGACAGAGCCCATGTGAGTTATATAGTTATCTTCCTAATATTATACAACAGATTGCATAAAATTCCCTTAATAGGAGAAACTCCTCATAAGGATCATTCCCTATACTCGTCATATTACAATCTTCCAGCCCAGTTCATTTAGAAACTATTTGATATAAATTTTCAAAATTTGGTGAGTAGGTACGAAAATTATCGCTTAATGAAATGACTTAAATTAAAAACTCAAAAATAGCGACTAATATTTTTTACATATATATTTTATATCCTTACGTCAATGCCTATGTAGGAGCTCAACCTGCAATAGTCTATTGCTCTTTTTAATTTCCATTTATAAAAAAATATACATATTAGACGCTATTTTCGAATTTTGTATTTATGTCTTTTCATTTTCTTAAATACTCACCAAATTTCAAGGTTTATACCAAATAGTTTCTAATGAACTGATCTAGAAGACTGTAACATAGCCAGTAGAGGGAATGATTTTTTACTCAGAGTTCCGATTGAAGTATATCTTATTTTATAAACAAGAAAAGAATTTTCTCTTAATTTTAATGTTTTGTGATGATATGAACTATTTTTTATGGTTGCGTGGCACTAGCCGAAGTGTCATGAGCGCATTGGGGTAAAATGGTACCACTAGCGCACAAACACCTGTTTATAAGGGGAAGGAAATCCGCTACAAGGTAACATGGTACTAGAAGCGCACAAACTCTAGTTTCCCAGGGGCTCACTTCTTCATTTTACAGGAGCGAACAAAAACAGATTTATTCAACTAAGTAAACGATAGGTTTTCTTTATTTTAAAGAGACAAATCTCCAAAACTGTATTTTTTTGCGGCTAAATTTGTTACTCAGTGTATGCAGTACATATTAATAGAACTTACAATAACAAAATACGCATTTTTATGTTTTTATTAGATACTAGGTTTTTAAATTGGAGAGCCGATTCATATTTCTTATGATGAAAATGTTCTGTTTAAATTAGAAGTTTCATTCCGTTGCACTTTTGGGGCTTATTTTAAATTCTGATAAGTTTTTGGTTTTCATATGTTTAGTTTGATTGCTTTATTTAGAGTTCCTCATTTCCACTGTGTTCTGTATTGTTGTAAATTTTACATTTGCCAATAAAATGGCCTGCACGTTTGCAGTTTTACATGAATGCTCATCTTTTAATACATATTTTTATACTTATTATCCCCATTGTGATATTTTTATACTTATTATCCCCATTGTTTTTAATTTTAAGTTCACCACCTCACATATCTATTTTATTTCAAATGGAACATATCCATATTATACAAAACGGATATGTAAGATGGTGTATGGACATATCCATTTATATTAAAGGCATATCATAAGTTTGATGGAAACATTGAAAAAATAAGAATATCTAACGGATGAAATTTTGTTTCGAAAATATTTATAGTAACTTTAAAAAAAAAAAAAATGCATTGGTTATACCTTAACGAGTTTTTACGTGAATGTTTTTAAGTTGTTGTAACCTTCTTCTTGCTTCCTTATTTTGAGGCTAAATTTAGCTTTGAATACTAGCGAAAATGCTTCTTATTTATAAGTATGCGTAGATTCAAAATCAGAGACCTTTTTGAATTGTGTCTGAAAGAATGTTCTAATAATGATAAATCCAACGCAATTTTTAATCACATATGTAAAACTGTTGGGGAAATAATAAATTTTTCGACTGAGAATGATATAAAACAAAATTAGACGCGTGTATAGTCATTTTAGAAGTTTCAAACAAGTCTAAATAATTCATCCACATATGAGCATCCAAGCATTCCGCTTTACAAAAAATCAAGCAGATCGAAAAGGTGAGATGCGGTTCAGTTATTGAATGAAAAAAAAAATGCGATTCTTCTATAATTATACAAATTGCTATTATGGCGACACGCAAAAAAGGCTATTATTATTTGGCAGCAATTTTGAAAAGAAGTCAACTTAAGTCCATCACCGCCAGCTAAAATGAAGAAAATAAATTTTTGTAACAGCGTGCAAAAAATTAAACTTTTTAATCATTTGGAATCAAAAATAGTGGCGAAAGTATCACTTTTTCGAGAGGAATGTGGGAAGGTAATTTTTTCGCACTAGTATGAAAATGAAATTTCTCGCACGCCTCGTGCGCAAATAACATATAGTCTTGCCATCGGAATGACATATTTTCAGAAGAAATTCCTTGACACGAATTGGCAACATTAATAAATATATATATTAAAAATATTTTTTGCCCGTAATTATAAAAAATATTAAATGCAACACATAGGAAGAAGGTTCATCGTTGCACAAAATCGACCTCGCTTCGTTCACTGAAAAGTTCATTAACACATAAGCACAGGCTTACTTCACACGTTGAAAAGTTCATTGCTATGCAAGCATAGGCTCGCTTAGAGGTTCATTGCTGCTTAAGCATAAGCTCACTTCACTCATTAAAATCTAATTGCCACATAAAGCCTTAATAAAGAAACAAAAAATCCCCGTTAATATCCCGTTAATACAATACCCCTTTAAGATTATTTTAACACTTGTTTGTGGAAAGCAAAATTGGAAGGCCAAAAGTACTTATTTAGAAACTTTCAGAGCTTTAGGCCTATTAAAAGTTGCTTTTTGTGAAAATATTAATTAAAAAACAAATTAAAATGTAAACCTTCTTTTTATCAAAAGTCCAATTAGAAGGCCAAAACAACTTGTATTGAAAATTTCAGAACTGTAACCCATTTCGAAATAGTTTTGTGAAATATATGTTAAAGTTAAAAAAAAAATAATTAAAAAACAAATAAAATTTTAAAGTTCTGTTTTTCAAAAGTCTAATTAGAAGGCCAAAATTACTTATGTTGAAAATTTCAGAGCTGTAGCCCAATTAGAAATTGTTTTGTAAAATATTTATTAATTAATTACAAAAAATTAGTTAAAAATGAACTAAATAAAATTTAAAATTCTGTTTTTCGATAGTCTAATTAGAAGACCAAAACTACTTATTTTGAATTAAAAAAATTAACTAAAAAAGAACTAAATAAAAATTTGAAATTCTTTTTTTCAAAAGTCTAATTAGAAGGCCAAAATTACTTACGCGGAAAATTTCAGAGCTGGTAGCTCTATTAGAAATCGTTTTGTAAAATATATATTAATTAATTAAAAAAATTAATTTAAAAATAACTAATTAAAATTTTAACATTCTGATTTTCAAAAGTCCAATTAGAAGGCTAAAGCTACTTATGTTGAAAATTTCAGAGCTGTATCTCTATTTTAAGTCACTTCGTAAAAAAAAATTAATTCAAAAAGAGCTAATTAAAATTTTAACTTTCTGTTTAGCATAAGTAAAATTAGGAGGCCTAAACTTCTTATGTTGAAAATTTCAGAGCTCTACTCCAATTTTAAGTAGGTTTCTATAGATCCACAGACAGACACACAGCTTGTTTTATTATTATAGATAACCAATACATTATAAAACACCTTATAAGCACATTTGTTATAAACTGTGTATTTTTTCAAACTTTTTATTTAAAAACTTATAATTAAATAAATATTGAAGCCAGATTCACAATTCTTCATGTCTCGCACATCCGCATGTCCGTTCTAATAACATCCTAATTAGTCATTTTAATTGCAATTAGCTAATTAAAAAATTAACGGAAGAATAAAGTTTGAGTTTAAAACTGCATCATTTTTAATTTTGATGTTCTGTTAAGAAGTTTGAAATTATAGCATAAAAATTAAAGAATGGAGATCCTACCCTCTGCACACAAACTAGCAGTTTGTGCGCTCATTGTACCATTCGCTTGATAAATGAGAGGCAACTCTCTCCCCCCCCCAAATACTGCAAATGTTTGTGCGCTCTTGGTACGATGCGCTCATGACACGTCGGCTCGTGCCACGACACCATTTTTTATTACGCTATGTCATTGATTTTATAAATGAATTTGAAGATCTATGTCACACAAACATTTTACCTTATAACTAAGCATTTTTTATTTTAAAAATACAACTGAATAACCATGAACATTACTTCTTTTATAGAAAGCAAAAAGAATTCAGATGTGTTTCCTTGATGTTGAAAATTATAAAAGGTTAAAATTATTAAACTGAAATATTATTAATAGCTAAAAAAAAAAAAAAAAAACTTAAGAATAAGTGATTGAGGTATTTATTAGATGGTATATTGAAAAATGCCGACTATTTGGAATTTTTCATTTTTTATGTCATTTTGTATAATTGTTTTAGTGCAATTAGAAAATTTCTCAAAATATTTTACTATAATTAAGTAATAAACTCTGTGTATGTATATCATTATATGATATGTAACAATAGTAAAATCACAAATATTTAAGAAAGAGCTTTGTATAAAAATTATGAATATGTGATTAATATGATATAGAGCAATGATATGAGACATTACATTTATCATAACTTCGGTCTCATTATAAATCATGATTAAAGAAGAAAATGGGTAAAAATGGTAATTAGTGATTGTTTTCAGAGAAGGAATTTTTAATCAACTTTCGGAATAATTTTATTTATAGATTCTTTTACGATATAAATTCTACAGCGAAAAACTCTCATACAAAAAATTTCAAATTTAATAATATTTTTATAACAAGGGCGACGTTGTCCCGATTGTAAACTCTCCCTTTTTTTTTTTTCTTTTTTCTTTTTTTTCTTACATATGAATAGTATAACAAAGTTAATTTACATTTTTCGAAAAATAGCGTTTACAAGTATTCAATTAGTAGTTAAGAAGCATTACCCTACCGTTGATCATCCGGAACAGATAACATACCTAATTAACGAGTAGATTAGCTTATAAACACCACTTTTTTTTATTTTATAATTTTATATTAATTTTATACAAATTTCCTTTAATGGTTAGCAAATTAGATTTTTTTTAACGGTTAGCAAATTAGATTTCCAAATGAAAAGGTAATCCGGCCAATTGGCTTTAACTATATTTAAGTATCCAAGTAACGTTTGTACAAATTCAATTACGTATCTAATTGTGACCTATAAATATTCAATAATATTCTGAAATGCTACATTGTCACTTAATTAACTAAACACGATTATATAAACATAATTAGTGCATTACGGGTACTGGAGTATTATCTATGAAGAGTGGTCAATTTATGTGTCCATTATGGGGTTCTAACATGGTCATTGTTTATTAACGTGTGTAGCAATTCTGCTGCTGCTCTCTTGAGGCTGGGTGGGGTTTCAATAATTCGAAATTCATAATGTAACACTGAAATAAGAAATACACTTTTAAGATGCATGCATTCAAATAAAGCCATTCGTGTAGAAACGTATATTTTTTAAGCTTAGTTATGTTTTGGTCATCAAATAAGCTTTAATCATTTGAAATAGAAATATTACTCAGATTAATGTTAGTTATTCATTGTTAAATATTAAATAGGCGAGACATTTTTATGGGTGCATATTAATGCCACGGCAGTTTTGTTTTACCACAGGGTGTGTCATATTGTTCTACTATTATAAATGTATTGTGCTTGAAGAATCAAATTGAAAAAGAACTGTTATATTTATGGAGAAATATGATTCTTACATTGAATATTTAAGAACTGAACAATGAATAGGACGTGTATGAATTTATAGCTAACATTTCAATTAGTAATTGTTTGTTGGGATTTTTGGTGTTTTCCGACTGTTGTGTAATGTATATTTAAATCCACTTTAAATTGTTACATTGTAAAAAATACGTTTTGAACTTCATTTTATTTAAAGAAATTGCGCTTTTGAAATATCAGATTGAACACATAATTCAATCAACACATAGAATTTAATAGAAATTACCAATATTATTACTCTCTCTCTTTTAAATATTTAATACTTAGTGAACCAAAAGTAACAGGACATTAGAAAAATCGATATTTCGTGATCGTAACGGTTTTTACAGAAATGCTCAGAAAATAGCAGGGATTTTTCCCAAAAGAAAAATAGGGTTTTTTTTCATGACAGATTGCGATAAAAGTCTATATGAAGAACTGCCCATTGTTGTATAAGTAGTGGAGGGTTGCTGGTCATTTAAATGTAAAAGAAAGAGCTATCTGAGCATTAGAAAACGAATTAAAATTTATATTGGGTAGAAAAAAAACGCATTTTTTTTCTGGATATCTCTGTGAAACCGCATAGGCTATCTCTTAAATGTCAATGAATTATGGATGATTTCAAATTGGACATAATCCGGTAAGAAATGCCTCTTTTGTAAAGCCGACTTAAACAAATCAATATTCACATTGTCACTAGGATATATGTTTTAATTATATTTTGTTAGAGTTTAAAAACCCTTTGGCAACACTGTTCGCTATGCCATGGTTGTTGTTTTGTTTTGGAGTTATGATACATGCATTAAAAAAATGGTTGCTCAAGAGATATTTTAAAGACTCCTAACTTGCTATTATATAAGGACACAACATTGTGGTGACCCTTGACGTGATCCGTTGTTGACACAGGTTAGTGAAATATTTTATAGTGAGAGGAAAAAACGTTTAAATTTTAGTATAATGGAAAATTTAATTAGAAAACGGAAACCTCTGCGAATGACTTTTACAAAAACCGTCGGAAGTCTTTTCGAAGAATTAGGAAAACAAACTCCGGATCGTAAGAGTATTAAAGTTCAATGGGTTACTTTAGAAAGAGTTTTTAATAAAATGAAAGAATATGACGAATTGATTTTGAACGACATAAAAACAGATCCTGAATTTGAAGTGGAATATAATAAGATTGAGGAATATGACCAGAAAATGGATTTGGCGAGAGCTGAAAGGGAAACCCATCTCACTAATATTGTTCCGATTGGAGCCCCGGGTTCGGTCCCTTCATCGCCAGACACAAAGCGTAGAATGCGTCTTCCAAAGATTGAATTGTTACATTTTGGTGGAGATTTGAAAGATTACCTTGGATTTTGGAGTCAGTTCCAACGAATACATAACGATAGTGAGTTGGCAACGGAAGACAAATTCCAGTACTTGCTGCAGTCCATGGTACATGGTAGCCGTGCTCGTGAAGTCATAGAAAGTTTTCCGCCAACAGCGGAAAACTATGAAAAGGCAATCAACGCTCTGAAAGGTAGATTTGGAAGAGAAGAGTTATTAATAGAATACTATGTCCGCGAATTAAGGGCGCTATCTAGTCAAACCGAAACTAGAAAACGATGTCAGCGCCTCTACAATGGGTGGAGCAGTAGGCGTGTGCAAAATTAACCGAATCACATCTTCAATTTAGGTTAGGTTTACCCACCCCCGCTACTAGTAAAGAGTTCCGCATTATAACGGTAGTTTTTTCTTGATTAAGTCTACTATCAAGTATTCATTTCACAAATATTAGTCAGAAATTTTTTTCAGTTCCATTATGACTAGAAATAGCTATGGTTATATTCTTTATTTAAAATACACGTATTGAAATTTGAACGGGAGAAATCCACTTAGAATCTCTTTCACTATAGCCAGAGCCAAGGCCACTTCGAAAGCGTCATAATTCAAAATACAGCTGACTGCAACATCAGCATTTTTGCTTCTTTATATTTTATGGGAGTGTTTTGCAAAATGATCGCGTTGTTTTATTTAAAGGAAAAATAATGATTCCAAGCAGTGGATTGATAAGTAATAGAAATAGTGATATATCTAAAAAATAATAAGTGTTTTATAGAAACAACTGAGAACGGATAATTAAAAAATTACAAAATAAAAAAAAAGTTTTAAAAGTGGATTTTTAATAATTTTTTTAAGACGACAAGTTTTCAATTTGTCTTTCTGATCAACATTAATTTAAACATGAAAAAAACTGAATCTGAAATAAAAAAAATTTAAAGTATACGTGAAATGAAAATATTATACAATTGTCGGATTTGCGTAAAAAAAATTGTAATTAATTTCGATGAGGTAAAAGTTGCCCATCCAAATAAAGTTGGCCCTGACCAAGTATTCCGCCAACTAATAAGGAAATTAGACACTAATTGGTTCCCAAAAATAAAAATCAAGCCCCCCCCCCCCCCTCCCCCTTCTTCTTAAATTGCAATGATCCTATAGTCTATCTTTTCAAATATGTATTACAAATCAGTCCTTCACAGGTCAAGACCCACCTTATTAGAAAGGTGAACAATGGTGACCCACTTTTTCACTACATCATTGATTTTAACATTACTTTGGATTACCCATAAAATAACTTAATTCAAATTGTAATTTAAAAATAAAAAATATTAAATGTCTTAATTTTTAATTACTAAAAATAATTAAATTAGTTAAAATTACTAAATATATCTCCAGTTCTTAAAAGTAATGCACACTTATTGTATGGTTTGAAAAAGCGTATAATTCAATGGTAATTTTTAAATTGCTTTTTAGTTACAAAGTGGTAAGAACTGTGATAAAACAATTTAGTATTGATAGATGTGTCACAAAATTATCGCTCAGCCGCTGCTTATTAAATCACCCCCCCCCCCTTTTTGATATTTCTTCTAACTTCCACTTTAAGTATATGAAAAACTCACAGGTTTAAAAACTACTCTCGTATAAAAAAAACTGGTTCACGACCCATCAATGGGTCTCAACCTACAAAAAAAAAAAAAAAAAAAAAAAAAAAAAAAAAAACTTTTTTATAATCTGCTGAGTAATAATAGACTGCATACCGAGAGTAATAAAATAAATAAAAATTTATCTCTAGATAAATGTCAGTTGATTACTCAAATAAAATTAGCTAAATACAAAAATATTTCTATAAATCACTGGTATTGCAATTTAAATATTTTTACACAAATATTAACGAATATTTTACTTAGTAATCAAAAGTGGACAGTATTTTAATCTTTTTGAAAATTTTAATTATTCTTTAATGGTTTGGTTCCTTATTGTAATTGAAGAACATATGCGTATACAAAGTTTTATGAAAATCAATTGATTTGTACAGACTCCTGTAGACTGTTGTAAATGTTGTCGATAGCTGCCTTACACATTTTGTCAATCATACATCACTTACGTGGCATTTGACTATTTAATGAAAAACTATTCTTTTGCGAACTAACATTTGCGAATACTCAAGGTTTCTGTACCTAGTACGGTGCATCAGTTAGCACCATAAATACATACACACACATTATAAAAATAGTGTAGTGAAACTTTTTACTTTCAATTTCCCATATGTTAGCATAAGGCAAGGAACAATGTTCAAACTTTATATACGGTCCAGTGGTGGCCATGGGACCCGTCATACTAGCGTAGTATGAGGATGAGTCACCGTTCCATGTTCTAAAGAAAAGTTTCAGATTTCTGTCCGGCACAGCAAGGAAAGGGTGCCAAATGATGTTCTTAAAGTACATATAAAATTTGATTAGAATGGGATGTCATCTTCTGCTTCCGGATTGACGTTAAAGAATGCAAATTTTGAAGAAGAAAAAAAACCTCTTTTTGATGTTTTATTACTACAGGGATGAGAGTGATCAGAGAGCAAAAAGGAGGAAGCCCAAAAATTGGTTTTAAAAAGCAAGCGGAAGGGACGATACCCAAAAGTTTCATCAAAAAAGTTCGTGGAAGGAATACACACAAATTAATAAAAAAAAAAAAAAAGTATGCAGGAAGGATGATTCAATAATTTTAAAGATATAATGACATTTCTCATACTATATAATAATTATATTTCAAATATTAGAAGCTTGTGAAGTAATCTGTGAGGAAAGGGGAGCCAAGAGGGAAAATCTTTTGTTTAGATATGAGGAAAAGTATAATTTTTGCAGGAAAAACTGATACAGATCATAAAAATGCGGATCCTCGAAAAAGGGATGAAGACAAGGAAAATGTTACATAAAAAACCAAAAACAAAGAAATCCTCCGAAAGGAGGAAAACTTTCATCCCTGTGTTACACATAAGTTTAAATTATATATATATATATAATTAAATTATAAGAGTTACTTTTATTTATTACAGTAAAATGTTGACAAAAATTACATTTTTATTACTATTATAATATTTCAAATAACGCGAAAATCCTTCTTGCCATAGAATTTCGGCATGTCTTTTCAAGACTGCATTTAATTCTTTTTATGAAGCCTTCTCTCTCAGATTTTTTGTGCTCTGTGGCTGAAATTTCTGACACAGTCTTGATCGCATTTTCAAATATTGTATTACAATATTGTGTAAAGACAGTTCTCCTTCTGCCTTTTTCAGCAACAAACAATTGGATATCTTCATCAGGAATGGATCACAATAATTGTGGATCAGATATAGTCTCTTGACAATCAATGAGATAGGTGTAAGTTGATGCCTAAAATTTTTAATAGTGGGGAGTTGAAACAGTTTTAGTTTTATTTGCATGAATGATGTGGAATTTCAAAATGCGACGGTTGTTTCATGGTTTAAAGGCGGTCAACATTGCGGTCAATAAATTTACAGGGTGCGCAAGGAAACTTTTTCATTGAATTACTGGATCTATTTTAGTTTTCAGTTACGTGGACAAATACCTATAATTGCAGTGATGAGTTTGAACTGGCTACAAGAAGAGTGAGTTTTTATTGCAAATCAAAGCGTAAACCCTCATAGAAAGTTAGACACTTACATGGTTCGTACGTTTGTAAAAAACATTGAAAAGTGCTTGGAAAAAAAATCTTTATTTTCAAGTGCTTGAAAACCTTGAATTCTTTAAAAATACTTTCAAAGTGTTTGAATTTCATTTTATTTTCTAAAAATATAGAATCTTAAAAAAAAATGTGTCAACAAAGTGAAAAAAATCTTTGGAATTTAGTTCAATCAATCAGCAACTATCCCCTTTGAAGATTACAGCGCTGCACATGCGCAACATATTAGGAATATCCGATCGAATCACGTGATCCCTCGTTTTGATTTTATATCGTGTGTGCTAATTTTTTGCGCACTGTTTAAAAAAGGCCGGGAAATGCATTTTCAATTCATTGTGTGCCAAAAATGTCATGATGGGTGAAAGTGCTTTAAAAAGCCATGCGAAAAGCAAAAAGCATATGGATTTAGTTTCTATAAAAAGTTTAGGTTAATGAGGATTGTTCGAACTATATTTCTAATGATAACAAAATACCCCAAAGCAGAGATTTTTCACAACAATCAACGTCGTCAGCCCGATGGAGGCCTATGTAACTGAAAACGAAGTTTTAGATACTGAAATACTCTGGACAAATGGACATTGAAAACCATAAAAAACCATGGCTCTTGTATATTAAATGAAAACATTGATAAATTATGTTCACCGATAGTGTAATTGCATCTAAATTTCCATGTGGAGAAAAAAAAACCTGCATATTATGCAGCATTTGGTTGGTTGGTTGTATTCAGATTATCTGGCGCCGTCAGCAACACGAGGGCTATAATGCGCCGAAACTTTCGTCATTAGACAAGCCAACATACATTTACAAACACCCATGCCAAACACGGGACTCGAACCCGCAACCTTGCGGTCTAGAAGCCAGCACGCTAACCACTATACCGTTTGGTCGGCTGCAGCATTTGGAATCAAGCCTTCAGAGTTAATTGGATGACAGTTGAATAAATAAGACTTTTGTATTATTATTTGACAAAGTCTTAGTATGATGATACAAGAAAATCAAATGGATGTTCACGTCTAATATTGGCGTAATTACCAAGTGAGTACTAGCTACATTACTTCTGTTTTTAAGAGACATAGTACGGCTTCTGATATATTGGAAGTGTTTTTTTTGTAACCTTAACATTTTCTTTATTGAAACTTACAAAATATGTTTTGGTACTTACTCTATTTGAACATACACCGTTTGCCAATAATAAAAAAAAAAATAGGATTTTATTTTTTTATTGTATTTGTGTTGATAATGTATCCTTGAAAAATCCTTGAATTTTTTTCTCCTTCAAGTGTACGAACCATGACATAGAATTTGATTAGCTCGAGTTAGCCATCGACCATAAGATATTTTACCTAGAGATTTGTTTGCTAAATCCTTAGAAAATATGCCTGTTAAAATCGTTGAGGCTATATGTTTGTCCTGTGCTAATACCTTTAATAAAAATACTCGGGTAAACCTCCAAATTTGTCAACGTTCACGTTAGTTCCATCCCACCTAAATGCCACCATAGATTTTCTAATTCCAGGAAGAAATCAGTGATTCAGATGTGCTGGATGATGAAGTAATATAACCCAAGAGCATCAACATAGATTTTTCTGTGAAACGTATTTTTAACAATTTTCGAAGTGGATCTGTGAAGAACTGCTGAAGCAATAACTGTCCCAGCCCTATCCGATACTTCATATCTATTATACACGTTCTTGAAGAATGTGCCTGGAGTACATCGTCACTGTCCAAATGACTAGATTCAGATAAAGTTGAATCATTATAGGCTTCTATATGTTTACTTTTTGAAGCTGAAACTGTGATTTTTACTTCAGAATTTCCCTTCTCAAAGTGTTCTTCATTTTATTCATTACTAGTTTAATACTCATGCTTCGCTACGAAATTTTAACATGTGCAGTATTTTAGTTAGCTGTGAGGTCTCGCGTTGCGAAAACCTGTCATTCGTGTATAGGTCCCAGTTTTTGACGCTTCGCCCGCAGGATGTTTCATCGCTACGCAAAATCGAGCTCGCTTCCTTCGCTCAAAGGTTCATTGCTGCGTAAGCATAAGCTAGCTTCATTCACTAAAATCTACTTGCTACGTAAAGCCTTAATATTGGAAGCCTATCCCTTGTCGAGAAAAAAAAATTCCCCGTTAATACAATAATACAACACCCCTTTAAGATTATTTTAACACGTGTTAGTGAAAAGTAAAATTAGAAGTCAAAACTTATTATGTTGAAACTTTCAGAGCTCCAGGCCTATTAAAAGTCGCTTTTTGTGAAAAAAGTAATTAAAAAACAAATTAAAATTTTAACATTCTTTTTGTCAGTCTAATTAGAAGGCCAAAGCTACTTGTGTTGAATATTTCACAACTGTAGCTCAATTACAAATTTAAATGTAAAATACTTGTTAATTAATTAAAAAAAATTAAAAAACAAATAAAATTTTAAAATTCTGTTTTTTAAAAATCCAATTAGATGGCCACAAGTACTTATGTTGAAAATTTCAAAGCTGTAGCCCTATTTGAATTCGTTTTGTAAAATATATATTAATTAATTAAAGAAATTTACTTAAAAAAAAACTAAATAAAAGTTTAAAATTCTGTTTTTCAAAAGTCCAATCAGAAGGCCAAAATTACTTGTGCTGAAAATTTCAGAGCTCTACTAAAATTTTAAGTAGGTTTCTAAAGATCCAGAAACATATAGACAGACACACAGCTTGTTTTATTATTATAGATAGCAATATCTAAGTCTTCGACCACCATTTTGATTGATTAGGAATCTTAATTCTCCGACTGGTACATTTTAGTGCCTGGGACAAATGCACTCATAAATTTTCTTAAACTTGCAGGATAAAATGTCAAACAATACTTATTAGTCTTCTAGAAAGATTTGGATAAAGTCTTCTAAATTCTCCTTTGGGAGTGAGACTTAAAAAAGATGCGTTTTAAATTATGCGCCTTCAACATCATGTTTACTCGTTTGACAGTAGGATATGGAAACTCTTGACCATATTTTTTTGGTCTTTGCCACGACAATGTCCTCTATTTCCATATACGAGGTTTTTTGTTAGTTTCATTATTACGTTTTATCTTATGCCGGTTTCAGTCATAGAACTTTCTAACATCATCGTAGACTAGTAACATAATGCATTTAATATTACTTAAATCACCAAAAAATTAACATTTTCACTTTGAAAGAGTTCGATCCACGATAAAAAATTTAAAAAAAAAAAAAAAAAATGACACAAACCAGCGCAACACAGTCTTACCTTGTTGCAGGCGGAGCTATACGGGAAACACAAGCCCCCCTACCACATCACCACCCACATTTCGCTAGGACATCGGAAAAGATTGACATTGCAATTGAAAACATTTAAATCTATAGCTGAAAATAATAATAATTTTTAAAAAAAAGTAACAAGAAAGGCTACAGGCTTCAAATAGTGGAGGCAGCAAAAATAATTTTAAAGTATATTCCCTTTCAAAAGAGACTGTATATTCTTTAAGATTGTATCAAGTAGAGTTGTGTTTGCACTTAAAATCTGATTTAGTGCAATGAACACGTAGCTCGCAAAAAAACAATACACACATTGGGTGCGAGAGATCGTAAGTCTTATTCTAAACTCGTGTGCTCTTTCATTTTTGGTTTTTAAAATTTTATAGCTTATGAACAGACATATGAGCAGTTAACCGAAAGAGACTGCAACATTCACAGGCGGCCAGCAAACATTTTTTAATGGAAGTCAATAATATGCATTGTAAACTTTTATGTGCAATCGCAACTTATTTAAGCGATTTTGTGCTTAGTTCGAGTTTTCCTAGGGTTTGATCACTACTAAGAAACCACAGATTCTTTGCTATGGAGTAACTCTTTTTTGCACTATCACCGGCAACGAATCTAACTACCAAGTTTCAATTTGATTGGATGATAACAAGTGAGTTTAGCCATCCGCAAATTTCCCGGCCACAAACAAACGACATCGAATGTAATGTAAAAGGATTTAAAAACTGGGATTATGGAACACCGTACAACTTTCAATTACACTTAATACCAGCCATGGTGCAATTGACCGTTTTTCATTAATTTAAAAAAAAAATTCAATTTGGTGATAATTATCTCATTGACAACCTCTTCCCAAAAAAAAAAAAAAAACCACCGCCTAAATGGAAATTTTTACAATAAATAATAGATAAGACTTTGATGTAAGTGAAACAGAGGAGAAACGGTCGTTGATGGGCGATGCTCAAAGAAAAAGAACTTTGTGAACTCATTTTTTAACTGTTTACACCATAATCGAAATTCTAATGGGATTTTGGAGGTGGCGGATGAGATTTAGTGCACTTACTTGATTGAAACCGCTAAGATCAGTTTTTTGACAATTGTTGAAAAACTTAAATTTTTCAATAACAACTACCTTTTGCACATGCGCAATTTTCACGAAAACCTTAATGACATCAGGTTCCATGGCCACCGCTAACCCGTATACAAAATTTAAACATCATAGCTAAATCCATTCGGGAGAAATTTTGACCTCGCACACACACACAAACACATCGGACACTTTTCTAGACCACTTTCTTGAACTCAGCTAAACGTGTGGTATTGCAAAAAAAAAAATAAAAAAAAAATAAAAAAATATTAATAATAATCGATTTTTTTTTTTTACCGAATGCAATTCTTTCATCAGTATGTTAACGTATGAGCAATTGAAAGTAATAATTTACCCTAAAAACAAAGTTTTTAAAATTAATCCTTTATTTAGATTGCCAACTTTTATGTGCAACTAATTAAAATAATTTTGAACTCAGATCGACTTTTCATAGTGTTTGACCACAATGTAAAAAAAAATCATTCATTCCATGCAATTGAACTAACACCTTTTTGCCTCCAAAACTTAAGAAAATGCATTGTCATTGATAGCGTGTCCATCAGCCAAGTTTTATCTCGATTGGATGAAGGCAAGTAGATTAATTAGTCCTCCGAAGTGAAAATGGAAACGTGTGTAAAAGCTACCTTTTTAAACGATAGCACCCAAAACGATAGAAAGCAAAATGTCATTGATAACGAATTCATCCGCCAAATTTAAGATCGATTGGATGAAGTGGCCCTTAACCCTACAAAGCAACAATAACAGCGTTTGTAATAGCGTCCTTTTAGTGAAAGTCCCCAAAACTAATAGAATACATTCTCACCGAAAACGAATCTGTCTGCAAAGTTTCGGTTTGATTGGGTGACAGCCCAAGGCGGTTAATTAACTCTCCACATATTTATCTGCCACAAACATAACCACACACAAAATAAATCGAAGTGAATATAAAGGATTTAAAAAATATTGTTTAAATTATTTGACCAAAAATCACATAAATAAAATTATCCAATATCGTATTCTTTAGATTTAGTCACTTCTTTACAACTAGCTAACAATTAAAAAATAAAAGAATAACTAAACTCCATCCCAAGCGTAGAGCGTAGTAGAAATCGTAGCGTAGAAGAAATATTAAATGTACTTGTAAACATTGAACACTTCGTGTCGGCCTAAAAATGCAATAAGAAAAAAAGAAGGGGAAAAAAATAACCCCAAATGGTGCCTCTCGTTCCATGAATGAAAAAGACAAAACAAACCTCGTTATGTTTATACTTTTCTTACAACTGAAGCCATTATAAATCACTGTCACCTACGATGTATTCATGCGCGCATTCAAGAAAATCATAAAATTTAGAGTAATTAAATTGTAGCCGTTTAAATACAATTCTTAAAATTATAAATTTTGGATCATTTGAAAGAAAATGAATAATTCTACAGATTGCTGCATTTATTTTTTTATTTTTGGTGTTGTAAATAATTTTTATTAGCGTTTGAACTTCAACTTGAAAAGATGGAATTTTTTGAAAATATTTAAAAAATACTTCTCAATAAAATACTAAGCCATCATTACGCATCACCTTAAAAAACATTTCGAATTTTTTTATGGTGAAAAAATAATTCGAATATTTTAAAAAATTTTAGCACAGTGTTGTGATTATTTATATGAAAATCTCCTATACTTTAACATTGAGATTCAAAATGTAGGTGGCGTGTCGATAACAGCCTTAATATCTCTTGTTGTTAAAAATGCGACCGAGAAAAGGGGAAATTTGAGTATTGCGAAGTTGTATGACAAGTTAGAGTCACATCTCAGATCGTTGGAATCTTTGGGATTGACAAGTGAGAAATATGAAGCAATTTTGTTTCTTTTAGTTGGAGTCCTGCATTCCCGAAGATTTGATGAGAGTTTGGCTGCGGAATCCAATACAGTCGTGCGAAAATAATGAATCGATTGGTAGTTATGGAAACAAACTAAAGAATTTACTTTCATTTTTGAAACGCGAAGTGGAAGGCGAAGAACGTTTACAGCTGGCCAGAAATGGATTTGATGGCGCTCGTGAAAGGTGGAAACCTAAAAAGAAGCAAAACATGGAAGAGGTCGTTCCCACCGCCAGCACTTTGGTTTCAAGTGATATATCCAAAAGACATCCGTTTTGTATGTTCTGTGACAAGTCTCATGAAAGTAGAGATTGCTTCCTTGCACAAAGCTGGTCTTTGGATAAGAAGAAAGAAGTCTTAAGCAATAAGAAGGCCTGCTATATTTGTTTCAAGGCTAACCACAGGGCCAAAGAAGGCAAATCAAAGCTCAAATGTAAGGTATGTTCCAAGAGGCATCACACAATTATGTGTTTCGAGTTGCCAGTTAACAAAAGGGAGGTGGCAAGTAATGAAAAGATAGATTCAAGTAATGTGTTGGTCGCTAGAGAGAGTAATGAAGTTCTTCTACAGACTATCCTTGTAAATATTGAGGCTAATGGACGAAGAAAACAGGTTCGTGCTCTTATCGACAGTGGCTCACAGAATTCTCACATATTGAAAAGAACTGTAGCAGAAATGGGTCTTAAACCTACGACAAGAAGAAATTTAGTGCAATCCTTATTTGGCGGCGTTACAACGCAAGTGAAAGATCATGGGATTTACAAAATCACTCTCAAATCTTCAAATAGACATTTTTCTCTGGACATACAAGTTTTATATCAGCAATCTATTTGTGGTAAAATTCCTAGGCTTAAAAAGGGACCGTAGAATGAAGAATTGGGTAAGAAAAATATATGGATTGCTGATTACGGAGAAGGTTCACCTGATATAGAACTGTTAATTGGAGCTGACTTTTGTGGACAGCTATTCACCGGGAGAATGGAACCTCTTCAATGTGGATTAATAGCCTGTGAAACTCACTTAGGCTGGGTTGTTATGGGTAAAGCAACCAGTGATTATAACCATTCATCACTCAGTAATGCTTCTGTCAGTATCACCATGCTAATACATAGTGAGAAAATAGAACACTTTTGGGAAATGGAAATTTTAGGAATCAAAGATCCTGTAGAAAAGACACCACGAGAAGAAGAAGTAATGAAATTCTTCAAAGACACTTTGTCAATTGATACGGATGGTCGTTACATGGTAAAAATACCCTGGACTGACAATGCGCTGATCTTCCGGATAATCGGACAATTGCTGAAAAAATACTACTTTCTACCACATCGAAGTTAATTTCCTCAGGGAGATATGTAGATTATGAGTCAGTTTTCCAGGAATGGGAAAGGGAACAAATAATAGAAGTAGTGCCTGATGAGGAACCGGAGGGGAGATGTCATTATCTTCCTCACAGAGGAGTTTTTAAGGAATATTCAACAACTGAAGTCAGACCAGTATTTGATGCTGCGAGTAAAGAAAAAGGTAAATTTTCTCTGAACGATTGTTTGGACAAGGGGTTGAACGCGTTGGATACGATTTCGTCAATATTAATGAGGTTTAGAGAAAGGAAGATCGGAATAATTTCGGACATTAAGAAAGCCTTCTTACAGATATCGATAAATCCAGAAGATAGAGATTTTTTTAGATTTTTCTGGTGGAGTGATTATGAAGAGAGGAAGATGAAGACGTACAGACACAGAAGGTTGGTTTTTGGACTGAATTGTAGCCCATTTATACTGGGCGATGTTATCAACAACCTTTTACAAAACTGTCCTCGAGAATACCATGACATTGCAGAAGTTTTAGAGAAAAGTTTCTACGTGGACAATTGTGTTACGTCAGTTGATACTGAGGAAGAACTTTCCCGTTTCGTGACTGGAGCGACAGAGTTGATGCAACTTAGAAAGTTTGAACTGAGAGGATAGGAAAGTACTTCAAATGATGCTGATTCAAAGCCATCTCATGTTCTTGGTCTTCTGTGGGACCGAAATGAGGACGTACTTTTCTGTGACCTAGATCAATTGAATAGTAGTTGGGAATTTTTCACTAGAAGAAATGTTTTATCATCCCTTCAAAAGGTTTTTGATCCCATTGGGTTTACCTGACCAGTGACTATTGTTCCTAAATTGTTGTTACAAGAAACCTGGAGAAGGAAATTAGGATGGGTTGAACGGCTCCTGAGATGGCAGAGAAGAAATTTATCAGGTGGTTGTCCGACTTGAATAAATTAAAGGACATAAGAATACCACGATGTGTAATTCCCTTGGGATAAAGAGAATCTTTCAGCTTGCACACCTTTTGCGATGCCAGTGCGTCAAGCTACGCTTGCATGATTTATTTGAGAACCGAAGGAAAAGAAGGTGTGAAGGTGCAGCTACTAGAAGCCAAATCAAGAGTTGTGCCATTACAAAGAACGACCATCCCTCGTTAAGAGTTGCTGGCATGCTGTATCGGGGCTCGACTAGCACACTCAATGCAAAGAGCGATGAGATTAGAAGATGTCCGTAGATTCTTTTGGACGGATTCCACAACCGTTCTCCATTGGTTCAAGAACAATGAAAACTGGGGGACATTCGTGAACAACAGGGTCAAGGAAATCGTTCAACTCTCTCCCAGAAAAATGTGGAAACACGTACCTGGACACAGTAACCCAACCGATCTCCCATCAAAAAGATGCTCTGTTCAAACACTTAAGGAGACCAAATGGTGGGAAGGACCACAGTGGCTAAAAGGGTCAAAGGAAGAATGGCCCGACTCCGAAGAACCAACCGATAAAGATGAGGTATCAAGAGAGAGAGAAAGACCTTTGACTGCAATAAATCTTTCCACTCATGAAACAAGTTGGTATTTGAAGCGGTTTTCAAAATACTCAACAATAGTACGATTGGTAACTTGGATTCTTCGATTCAGCACAAATTGTAGAAATACCAGTAGTAGAAGAGGAGGAGAGCTATCAGTAGATGAAATACACTCGTCCGAACAGAAAATGTTGAAAATTGTACAGCAGGAGAGGTTTAGTGACACTATTTCCAAGAACAAATTGAAAAGTCTCAACGCTTTCCATGATTCTGAAGGTCTGATCAGAGTAAAGACAAAGATTTTTAGAAGGTAAGATGAAGAAAACTTCAAATGTCCCATAGTATTACCTTCTGATCATCCACTAGTAGAACAGTTAATTTACGAAAAGTATCTGATCTCTTGCCACAGTGGAACCCAAGTTGTCTTGTCCGATCCTCGACAAAAATTTTGGATTCTTAGAAGTCGGAAGACTGTTCAAAGGATCTTGAAACGGCTCATTTGATGTAAGCGATATACTTCCAAGAAATTAGAAACCATTCCTGCTCCCCTTCCTGAAGAAAGGGTTCGAGATGCATTGGTTTTTGAAGTGACAGGGGTTGATTTAGCAGGGCCACTTCACTTGAAGAAGGGTGATAAAACCTGGATATTGTTGTTTACCTGCGCCGTGTATCGGGCAATCTATTTGGAATTGATACAGAGCTTTTCCACTGATGGATTCTTACTCGGACTAAGAAGATTTATAGCAAGGCGAGGAAGACCACGGAAAATTTATAGTGATAATGGAACAAATTTCATTGGGACTGTCCATCTAATGGCTTCCCTTGACTGGAACAAAATAGTTCAAGAAAGTTCAATTTTAAGAATTCAATGGGTGTTTAGCCCTCCTACAGCCTCTTGGTGGGGTGGCTTTTGGGAACGTATGGTCCAAATGGTGAAACACATTTTAAAAAGAGTTTTGGGAAAAGCATCCATAAATTTTGAAGAGTTGAGTACAATTCTATGTGATGCGGAAGCAGTGATCAACTCAAGGCCACTCAACTACTTATCTGATTATCCAGACGACTTAACGCCACTAACTCCAGCTATATGTTCCTTCAAGACATTCAAACGGTGGGAGTGCCTGACTTAGACAATTTAGACAGCGTGAACCTTTCAAAGAGATACCAATACCAACAGAAGTTGAGAGAGGGCCTTAGAAAAAGATTTCGGAAAGAGTACCTCAGTATGCTAATTCACCAGAAGGCAAATAAAACCAACATCAAACAAATACAAGTTGGAGACGTGGTCCTCATCGGATGTGATAAAAAGAGACTTGACTGGCCAATGGGACGAGTAGTGGAAATGTTACCTGGGAAAGACAACTCTGTTTGAGTCGTAAAAATGAAAACTGGTAACGGGGAACTGCTTCGTCCGGTGCAGCGATTGTATCCATTAGAACTGGATCGCAATAGTGAAATTCTTCAAAGTGAAACGTTTGAACATGTAAAAGCCAACAGCTTAAAAGGAAAAATTCAATTTGATAACCATAAAGATAAAACTGGTTTTAATGAAATTCGAGATACTGAACAATGTATTGATGTAATTAAAACTAAATGTGGTAGACCTGTGAGAAAACCAGCTCGCTACAATTAGTTTTAAGTTTGGAAGATGTTAACTGATGAAGCTTGAACTGATACTGAAAGTTTAAGACATTTTGTGTTTGATTTATTAAGACAAATCAAAGGTGGGAGTGTGTCAAGAGGATATATGTTTTAATTATATTTTGTTAGAGTTTAAAATCCCGTTGGCAACACTGTTCGCTATGCCATGGTTGTTGTTTTGTTTTGGAGTTATGATATATGCATTAAAAAAATGGTTGTTCTAGAGATATTTTAAAGACTCCTAACTTGCTATTATATAAGGACACAACACACATTGACACAATAATTTGTCCAATGTAGACAAAATTATGACTGTTTTCTGATCATGTAGCTGCAAAGTTTTGTTTTTTTAATTAACTGGGCAAAAGATAATCAGCACCTATCCTTTGTGTACATTTCAATTTATTAGATCCAATTAATAAGAGCTTTCCTTTGTTACAAAGAAAATCGCTACACACTATTTATGAGGCTAATGCAAATGCAAGTACAAATTTGGAGGCCAACAACAAGCTCAAGGCCGAACAGTGTTTGTCCTGACAAGAATAAAATACCGAATTCAAAAAATGCACAATATATCATGCATAATATGTGTAGAATGCATGTAAAAAAATATCGAATTTGTAGAATACTTATTAGAAAGTACCGAAAATGCATATTACATAGCAAAGTATACGTAATAAGTAATAAACCCACATCTATATATATATATATAAAATTAAGTTTTCTGTACATCTGAACCTTATATAAATCTACATTTTTGCACCTACAGGTACGAAATTTGGTACATAGAAGCTTTAGTACATGGATATTGTAGAGAACAACTTTGAAATTCGATTAAATGTTGCTTTCATTAAAATTTAATGACGCGAAGAAAATTATCGAAATGGCAACGATATTTTTTAATTACAACAGAATAAAACCAAAAGTTGTTTTATTGTGTCCCTCTTATTTTTCTGATTATTATTATGTATTACAATCTTCTATCCTATAAGTGATTCGAATATTATTATAATTTTCCATATATTTACTGTGAAACGACGCTCTGCGCATGCACCGTTTGAAAACGTAATTGTACTTACTATTGAAATCCACCGAAAACTTTCAAATCATTTCGACATTTGTTATTATTACTTTTTATTTCCAAGTAAATATTTAATCGTTTCCCTTATCCAAAACATCAAAAATCCTTCTTCGATAGCTTTTATTTTTAGTATAGTGTTTTTGTACTGTTCCATATTATTTAATATTTCAATTCATTTTTTGTACTATACGTGTTTTACTATTTACACTAGATTATTTTACAATTTACACCAAAAACGTAATATTTCATTTGCGATTTTATTTCTTTGTCATTTATTTTGGTCGTGATTATGAAGTTGTTAACTTCTTTTATCTCTGTGTAAAAGCACTAAATCAAAAATTGAAGAATACAAAACTTTTGGGGTTCAGATGTTTTATAAAACATTTCTTTGGCGCGATTTTATTTGGTGCTTTTTTACAGATAAATGCGGTTTCTAACAACGGTTTTTATTTTCAGTTTTTATTATTATTAACTAGCAGAATACCCTAGCTTCGCTACTAAATTTTAATATATGCAGTATTTTAGCCAGCTGTGATGCCTCTCGTAACGGAAATCCGTCATTGGTGTATAGGCCCCAATTTTTGGCGCTTCACTCGCAGGAAGGTTCATCGCAACGCAAAATTGAGCTCGCTTTGATCGATGAAAGATTCATTGCTGCGTAAGCATAAGGTCGCTACACACACTAAAAACTAATTGCTACGTAAAGCCTTAATATTAGAATATCCCCTCTTTAGTAAAGAAACAATAAAAAAATTCCCCGTTAATAACTATAATACAACATCCCTTTAAAAATATTTTAGCACGTGATGTTTGTAAAAAGCAAAATTAGAAGGTCAAACCTACTTATGTTGATACTTTCAGAGCTCTAGGCTATTAGAAGTCGCTTTTTGTGAAAATATTCATTAAAAAACAAATTAAAATTTTAACATTCTTTTTGTCATAAGTCCAATCAGAAGGACAAAACATTTGTGTTGAAAATTTCAGAAATGTAGCCCAATTAGAAATAGCTTTGTAAAATATTTGTTAATTAATGAATTAAAAAAAATAAAACTTCAAAATTTTGTTTTTCAAAAATCCAATTTGAAGGCCAAAACTACTTATGTTGAAAATTTAAGAGCTGTAGCCTTATTCGAAATCTTTTTGTAAAATATTTATTAATTAATTAAAAAATTAATTAAAAAAAGAACTAAATAAAAATTTAATATTCTGTTTTTCAAAAGTCCAATTAAAAGGCTAAAACAACTTTTGTTCAAATTTTCAGAGCTGTAGCCCTGTTAGAAATTGTTTTATAAAATATTTATTATTTAATTAAAAAAAAAAAAACTAAATGCAAATTTAATATTCTGTTTGTCAAAAGTCCAATTAGAAGGCTAAAACTACTCATGTTGAAAATTTCAGAGCTGTATCTCTATTTGAAGTCACTTTGTAAAATATAAATTAATTAAAAAAAAAAAACTAATTGAAATTTTAACATTCTGTTTGACATACATAAAATTAAAAAGCCAAAACTTCTTATGTTGAAAATTTCAGAGCTCTACTCCAATTTTAAGTAGGTTTCTATAGATCCACAGAGCCACAGACAGACACACAGCTTGTGTTATTATTATCCTCCTGAGACCCCGCTAACATTTAAATGGACATCGTATTTTGGGAGCATAATTTTTCTTTGCATGAAATAGCCGAATTCAGTCCTACAGCTGATGATAGTTCCACCGATTGTGACGAAGTAGAGATTCTAAAGAAACGGCAAAAAACAGTTCTTCTGCCAGTAGAGGCGCCACGAAAAGTTGGTGCAAAGCAAATGCCAGCTATGGACACTAAGACATTTTCCTCACGTTGCCGAATGTCTGGATGTTCAGCGCGAACAAAAAATTTTTGCACTAATTGTAAAGTATTTTTATGTATCATGTCTTCACGAAATTGTTTTGCAGTCTTTCATGGTTAAATTTCACATCTGAACCATTAAATTTCAGAATTTTTGCAAGCTCAAGGAGATAGTCATTTTTTGTCTAAGTGTACTTAAAGTGCATGGATTAGTTCTGAACTTTAAAAGTACGTTACGTAGACCAAAAAGAATAATATACATAAAAATTAGATTTAAATCATGTTTCAAACAATTTAGGGTCTCAGGAGGTTATAGATATTTTAACTTAAGTTGGTACTAATAGCCGGGTACCTGATAAAAATCGCCAAATTGAAGACCTAAGGATTCCAAACTAACAACTTTCAAATAATTTATAATTACTATATTTAGAATTGGCAATACATTACGCGCCATTTAAACATTTAAGTTTGGCGTCAACTGGTAACCGCCTAACGCAAGATAGTAATATTAAGAGTCTCTTAATAAATATTTAGAGAACCCTTAATATTTATATTTTAACTTCATTTTATTATTAATGTTTTAATTTTCTTTTAGTTACCGTGTTTTTGATTTTTACAATTTTTTTTTTATTGTTAAATGAAAATATCGCCAAATGCCTTGTACTATACATCTGTTCTACTTTTTCTCAAATGTAAACTTATATGTCTTTCAACGGGACCCAAGCAGCGCTGGACCACACTGCTAGTATTTACTAAATAAATGATAAAAAAAAAAGTATATTTAATTTCGAAAACTTCTTAAAAAGATAAAGTCCAGTCCTTAAGATATCTGCCACAACACCTAATTTGCATTTTCATAGATTGCGTTAAAACTCATTAGCGTGTTCTAGTCCTTGTTTTATGTTTTTATAGCGTAGTTTTATAGAATAGTCAGTCCATCTACAATTCCGTCTCCAAGAAAAGCCTTCAAATAAACTTTGTAGAATTAGGCTTGTGCAAATAACAATGTCTTAAAACCAATGCAACGCCAACTATTTGCAATTCAAAACACGTATTTACACATTGCGATAAAGTAACTGCCATGTCCTGAGGAGAAAATACCACTCATTTTATTTTAATCGCGTGTGACGCAGTGAATTCGGAACATCTGTTCGAAATCGATATTCAAGGAGAAAGGCTCGACTTCTGCAAGGGTCACTGTTTCATGGTCACAAGTATGCAGGGTATATAAGTATTGTGCCATACAATAACCAAACATGAAATTTTCATGGTTTTACATTAAAGTAATGAAGTTAATAATAATTTCTTCGAATGAGAATCTGGTCAGAAGTACTTGAAAATTATAAATATTTTAAATTTATAATTTTCATATTTTTAAATTTATAATTTGATTAACAAGAAGGCGAAACGTGTAAATTGAATATTGTCTGCCATATTTAATCATTAAAATTATTGCAAAAGGTCCATTAAACACATATATAACCAACAAAAGAAAGAATTATATTTCTTATCAGTAGACTTTTTTACCAAGGCGCAGAAAAATGAGAAATAGTTTTTGTGTTGTTTTTTCTCTCGATTTCTATGTACTTCTCGTAATAAAAAGTATTCAAATTTCAAGAATATAATTAAAAAAAAAATAGTAATGAAAGTTCGTGTAGTAAAAAAAGCTAAACATAAAATCATTCTTGCTATACATCCTTTTTATGCAATGCAAACAGTTTTGGGCAATTTTAAAGTTCATAAGCGATGTTAAGGTTAAATCAAGGCCTCAAAGTGCTTAACCACTAAGAAAACATACAATCCGTGCCACTGACAAATTTAGTTTGCCCCTAAACCTTGGTAAAATGCATTTAATAAAATCAACCTTAATATATGAAGGTTTAGGTCATCAAATTTCTTGAAACTGAACGTGCTTGAATATGGCTCGTACTCTGAATCTGACGATCAGAAAGAGAAACTTATGTAAAAGTGGCTTCTTAGTGACAGTCCCCAAAACTTGAAAGAATGCATTTTCATCGACAACGATTTTATCTGCCAACACTCAGCTCGATGGTATGACGAAGTTGGTTCATTTATTCTTCTACGATTTTGCCCGCCAAAAAAAAGACACACAAACAAAATCAAAGTTAATATAAAGGATTTAAAAAGTACGTAGTATCTAAAAAAATTAGTAAAAATCAGGATAAAATTTTCAAATGACCGATGAATTTTTTTATTTTTTTTAATTTTTACAAAATATTGTAACTAAGCTATGTCTTCACTTGATTATACTTTTTTGAAAATTCCTTAAAGTATGCTCTATTAAATATATAACAGTTCCTAATCAAAATACTACTGACATTATAATCACAAATAAATTGGTATAACACTCTAAATAAACACAATGAATCAGATACCACTTTTTTTTATTTGATTTTCTAGACAGATTTTCAATGACGGCTAAAGGATATCTTATTTTTAAAAGATCACTTAGAAAAGAAAAACAAAACTTTCCCTAAACTCTTTTTTGCTGAAATAGAATAGACACTTGGATTGGCATGATGCTGAACTTTTTAAATTCTTTAAAGTCAGGAATTGGACTGGCTGAGACTAGACGGCAAAGGAGAATAAAAAAGAATTGACAAGAGAAAATATAAGAAATC
Source organism: Linyphia triangularis (assembly GCA_963978545.1). Classification (NCBI taxonomy): domain Eukaryota; kingdom Metazoa; phylum Arthropoda; class Arachnida; order Araneae; family Linyphiidae; genus Linyphia; species Linyphia triangularis. The sequence goes on from OZ021730.1 coordinate 39,413,731, forward strand.
AATCACTTTTACATAAAAGATAAATGCAAAAGTGATTGAGAATGAAAAAGTGGCTGTTTAAAAGAGAGTGCAAGTAGTAGAACTTTGAAGTTTTAACTTAGTTATAGATTAACTTTTCAAGTAAAAACATGTAAACATAAAAGGTTAATTACAAATTACTTTGATAAATTATTTCTCTATCTCTTAAATGATATATATTTCACTTCAAATTTATACTGAAAATTTGAAATATTGTAGGTTATTTGTGAAATATATCCAAGGCCCTATCAAAACATCCTTTGAGCGCGAAATCAGAAGCGGTCAAACAGATTTGGATTAAATCACGAGAAATTAGAAATAGCAATACGTTGAAGTTTAGATCGAGATCTTGGAAAATGTTCAATTATTATGACTCATTTTCTGAATTTTACTGTATTTTATTTTCATAAAATATAGCCTCCTCGCATTATAAAGTGTGAACCCAAATTTTAATGAAGATATTCTTACAGAAATAAACTTAAAAAAAAAAAATATTTTCATTTAAAAAAAAAAAAATTACCATAAATTTTCATTTTATAAGAATTTTATTATTCTAATACATAAAAACTTTAAAAAAAAATTGGCCATACTACTTCGCCATCCTCTTATCGATTGATAAGAACATGTTGAAGTAGTACTTAGATGTAAAAACTTAATTGAATCATATTAAAATAACATTCAAAATGTATTACACTAAAATTTATAAACTTAAGCAATAAATATTCTTAGCTTCTGTAATTCAGTGAGTAATTGTAATGTCCCAAATACATCAAGAATCATGGTCTCTTTGGTTTCATAATTTCTTCTTGATAAATAAACAAAGAACTGAAAAGAAACAAAACAATAAACAAATAAAAAACAAAAATAATGTAATATTTAAATAGAATGCTAAACATGAATATTAAGAAATTGCAGTAAAATAAAATCTTTAATGTTTTTGTCATCAGTAAGAATACTTTAACTATTTTTAACTGCTAAGTTAGTTTGAAATTAATCTTACTCTTATAGACATTTGCTATAGTTCGATTTCGAAGAAATTTTATGTAAATATATTATATTAACATAATAAAAATATTTTGAACAAAAAAACAAAGCTTATTTTTTGGTTTTTATAAAATACAAAATTTAAACTTTATATTTTGAAATATATTATGAACATTTATTATATATATCATTAATTATCAAATTTTATTGTTAGTTATTGAATTTATCATTAATATATAGTTATGCATTTATTAAAATATATTATCTATGTTTATTAAAAATTATTATTAATACATAATATATTATAATTTACATTATATTTTATTAATATTACTAGCTGAATACCCGTGCTTCGCTACAAAATTTTAACATGTGCAATATTTTAGCTAGCTGTGAGGCCTCGCGTTGCGGAAACCTGTCATTCGTGTATAGGTCCAGTTTTTGGCGCTTCGTTAGCAAGAAGGTTCATTGCTACGCAAAATCGAGCTCGCTACGTTCGCCGAAAAGTTCATGGACACGAGCTTACTTCACTCGTTGAAAGGTTCATTGCTATGCAAGCATAGTCCCGCTTCGCTAGCTGAAAGGTTCATTGCTGCTTATGCATAAGCTCGCTTCACTAACTAAAATCTAATTGCTACGTAAAACCTTAATATTGGAAGCCTCTCCTTTGTCGAAAAAAAATCCCTGTTAATATAATAATGCAGCCCCCCCCCCCCCCTTTAAGATTATTTTAACACGTGTTTGAGGAAAGCAAAATTAAAAGGCCAAAACTACTTAAGTTGAAACTTTCAGAGCTCTAGGTTTATTAGAAGTCGCTTTTTGTGAAAAAATTAATAAAAAAAAAAGCAAGTTAAAATTTTAACCTTCTTATCAATAGTCCAATTAGAATGTCCTAACTATTTGTGTTAAAAATTTCAAAACTGTAGCCCAAATAGAAATCGTTTAGTAAAATATTTGTTAATAAATTAAAAAAAATTATTAAAAAAGAACTAAAAAAAAATTTAACAATCTATTTTCAAACGTCCAATTAGAAGGCTAAAAATATATATGTTGAAAATTACAGAGCTGTAGCAATATTAGAAGCCGTTTTGTAAAATATTTATTAATTATCTAAAAAAAGTAATTAAAAAAATTAATTAAAAATGAATAAATAAAAATTTTAAATTCTGTTTTTCAAAATTAAAATCAGAAGGCCAAAATTACTTACGCTAAATATTTCAGAGCTGTAGCCCAATTAGAAGTCATTTTGTAAAAAAAATTGATAATTAATTAAGAAAATTAATTTAAAAAAAAAAAACTAATTAAAATTTTAAAATTCTGTTTTTCAAAATTACAATTAGAAGGCTAAAACTACTTATGTGGAAAATTTCGGACCCTTAAATAAGAGTTTACCCTTAATACCCTTAATAAGAGCCCTTACTAATTTACCCTTAAATAAGAGTGAGGAAAGTTTCGCGTGTCATAGAAAAGAATAGCCCATTTTATTGTTGCGTTGTACGGGTTTGAAAGATTTGACGCCAAAGCAGATCAAAACTTGCAGAAATTTATTCCAAACTGACTCTTCACAGTTTTCTTATAGCTCCAGAACTTCTCGTTCTAGTAGACAAAATACAGCTCTTTTCACCTCAATAGAGCACAAAACAGCAGTTAAAAACTTGACAAACAACTGCTAAATCGCCTCAAAAGACAATGCAAAACAGTTCGCTTAAGAATGCTCAGTCAACTAATTCAGTGACTCAAAATCCAAGAACTGCTCAAGTCAGGAATACAGCTCTCACAATGAACGTTGAGAGACAACTAACTACTAACCAACTCAGGCCGCGCTTATATAGGAGTGGTGAATATACGTGAACCTACCAGAGATAGACATTTGGAGAACTTTCAACAAGGATGTATCTGTTGCCGTCAGCAGATCGTGGTAGTGGTCCCAAGATGTCAAACGCAATCCGTTCAAAAGGAGCTCCCACTTTGTAACGTTGCAGTTTTCCTTGACTGCGTTTCTTCGGTTCTTTCCAGGCGGATCGGCACCACTTCTCCACGTCTGCCCTCGCCTTACTCCAGTAGTACCGCTCTCGAACTCTTTGTAATCTCTTCATTATTCCATAGTGGCCTCCAATCGGACTGCTATGTAGTTCTTTAAGAACGTCTGTAACTCGGGATCTTGGAAGCAATAGCTGCCATCGGGATATCTTTCCATCATCAGATTCGAACTTCCGGTACAGCACATCGTTTCGAATATGGTCAGAGTTCCAGATTGCCTAATATTGCCCTGTCGTAGGACTATAGATGGAAATGTCCTGCCAAGTTGGTGTCGCACTCGAAGACTTCTTTAAATCCTTCTGTCCGGCAGAGATAGCAGGAATATTCTTCTGAATTTCCTCTTGGCCCGAGAAAATCTCTTTCTTCATCTGTTCTTGACCAGCGAAAATCTCTTTCTTCATCTCTTCTTGGCCCGAGAAAATCTCTTTCTTCATCTGTTCTTAACCAGTGAAAATCTCTATCTTCATCTCTTCTTGATCAGAGAAAATCTCTTTCTTCATCTCTTCTTGGATAGAGGAAACCTCTTTCTTCATCTCAACTTGCCCAGAGAAAATCTCTTTCTTAATTTTTTCTTGGTCAGACAAAATATCTTTCTTCATATTTTCTTAGCTCGTTTTCATTTCTTCACTCCATTTGGATATTCCCTTCTTCATTTCTTCTTGGCTTTTCTTCAGTTCTTCTTGGCTCGCTTTCATTTCTAACAGCCATTCGGACATTCCTTCCATCATCTCTTTTTGGCTTTGTATAATTTCTTCTTGCCCTTTGGACATTTTCTTCTCCATTTCTTGCATGAAAGCAAAAAGCTGTTGAAATTTTTCATCTTGCTCCGCCATTGCTCTGGTAATCGGCATCAAATCCCGCTTCTGACACCAGTTGTTGCGTTGTACGGGTTCGAAAGATTTGACGCCAAAGCAGATCAAAACTTGCAGAAATTTATTCCAAACTGACTCTTCACAGTTTTCTTACAGCTCCAGAACTTCTCGTTCTAGTAGACAAAATACAGCTCTTTTCACCTCAATAGAGCACAAAACAGCAGTTAAAAACTTGACAAACAACTGCTAAATCGCCGCAAAAGACAATGCAAAACAGTTCGCTTAAGAATGCTCAGTCAACTAATTCAGTGACTCAAAATCCAAGAACTACTCAAGTCAGGAATACAGCTCTCACAATGAACGTTGAGAGACAACTAACTCAGTGATTCAAAATCAACTAACTAACTCACTCACGGCCGGGTTTATATAGGGGACGCTGCGAATCTTCGTGAATATTCCAGAGATAGACATTTGGAGAACTTTCCAGATTGGAGTCGAAAAGTCCTTATACATGTACCCATACATGTACCGAAAATGTCGCCAAATGGTCGCCAAGTTTGGCGACATTTGGCGATTTCTCGCCAAATTTGGCGACAAAAATTAGTCGCCAAAACTGTCGCCAATTTGGCGAGATTCCCATTACCATAATGTTAAATGCAGTGCCCCTTGAAACTCGCTTCCCAGAGTTACCTCTGTAAAACACGCTATCAAGCATTGGGAGGCTCATTGCTGGGAAACAAACCATTGCATTGTCTTATGCGAAATGTACAGAAATTTATCTATTTACAAAATTAACACTACGAAATATTTACAAATATACAAAAATTCGTAACATTATTTATTTATTTATTTATTGTCCCACCAATAAAATTTTTAATAATATTTATTATAAGAAAAGAAAAATAATAATAATACTAATAATTGCTGAAAAATAGCACTATTTTCAATTCCAATTGTAATAAAGAACTTTTACTACTATTGTTTGACTTGGAAAAATCATCTTGTGTTTTAAAATAATTGTTCGGCAGATATTTTGAGCCAAAAGAAATTATGCATAGGCAGGGACAAGCAAACGATCCACCATAAATAAGGTGTACTATCTTGCAGTTCCATTGATGGCTATCTCAACATTTCGAAATCTCCGATATCTCCCATTCTCGCAAGAGCTGTAGACTTAAGCTCTGAAACTCCGCTTCAAATGCAGATTGCAGCAGCATCACCGAAATACATAAAGATTGAACGTAGTTACATTTGTACTGTCACACAAAAACCTTTGATCTAGAAATCTACCCTATCTTCCCAATTAAAAACATTCGGTAGAATGGGCTTTTGCTCTTGCATAACGTCATGAGTACGGAATTGAAGTTATTGTTTTGTGTAGATAATATTCTGAATAAAGAGATTTTCTATTATGTGACAGAACTGAGAATGTGTGACAACTATATTCAATGCAGCTTATGTTTTCCAAATTTGTCTGAGTACCAATTCAAGCACACTTAATAAGATTTTATTACAAATTTAAATTCCACTTTCATCCCCGAGAAATGAAATTCCGTCCACTTAAATTGTAGAACATTGCTATGAATATGAAGCACTTCGGACGAAATTGGAAAATTATTACTCTACAGAAACTAAAATTACGCAGCAGTTAACAATTTATATTTATGATCTTTACTTTGCAAAAGAAACATGACCAAAAGGAATAAAATACAAAACATGATCAACATTTTAAACCATTTTTTTTACGAAAAGTTTTGTTGCATAGAAACACTTAACATTCAAATGGCGTGGATTTTAAGATCTTTGATGCAGGGAAACAAAATGTTATTTTCTGCAACTATTACACTGGTCTGCAAAATTTGAGTAATAGAAAAGTATTTGCAATGTAATGACTGAATTTTGTATTATTTGGTGCGCTGATTTTAAATATGACATCCATTTTTCTCTATCACGTAAGGATTTTTCACAAAATAGGTTTGAATATATGGGCAAGAAAGCCTACTGTATATATTCTGGTGAAAAGAAGATATTTTTGAAATATTTTCTAGGGTTTTATTTACATATTAATTAATGTATCAAACAATTGAAAATAATTTGATAAATGTATATTAATTATAACAGTTAATGGTTACCATTGTTTAATACATCCTGGATTCATATATCCTTAATGCTTTCTTATAATTTTTACCTTAAAGCTCATAAGTAAGTAATCCAAATGCGAATTTAAAAAATGATCTTTCAAACTCATTGAACAACCCCTTTGAATTTCATTAACATGTTTTCCATGATAGATTTATAGTTGGGGTTCTCAAAGTTCCAGAAGAATTTTGTGATGACTTCCTTTGGAGAGCTCCATGCCTCTTTTTCAATCAAAAGCCTTTTATTTTCAAGCATTTCGTCTGTAAAAGGTTTCCAAATGCCTGTACCAACGAAAAAGCCTTCCTTTGTATTTGTTTCCGACAGTCCTGGCAACTTGTTGCTTCTGTATTTAAAATACTGATCTTTTGATAGAGTTTTAATAGATTATTTCATCAATTCAAGCTTGATGTAGAGTGGAGGCTACTGGACTTTACTGGGATAAATCAAACTTTCCTCTCTTTTTTTCCAGGTGTACCTTTCATTTTTGTCTCCAGGTGTTAATGCTTTCCTTTGCGACCACTCTTTTTTGATCCAATGATTTTTTTTTTTTTTTTTTTTTTTTTTTTTAAATCCCTATTGTAATATTCATACAAGAAGCAAAGGTACTTGGTTTATTCTGTTTGTTGTCCAAGAAGCATGGAAAGAACTGTTACATCACCGCATATCATCAAACCATGTTCTTTACATTTCAAATAGGTGGTGATCAAAGCTAAATTATAGCAAGATTCTTTCAAGTACACAGAATGCCTTAATGGCACTGAAGAATACTTGCTGCCATTATGCAGAAGCACTGCTTTGAGGCTTATTTTTAAGAAGTCAATAAAGAACCTCCATTCGTTCATGTCATACGGTATATTAAAATTTTCCATCAATCCAGTGACATTGCTGAAGTAAACCAAGTCACTATCTTCAGAAAAGTATGGAATTAAATCTGCTTCTCTCTTTCTGAACCATGAGAAATAGGTACAAGGAACCAATAAATTCTTTTGATTTAGCCTAGAGCATAAGAGTTCCGAAGACAGATTCTCGGATTTAGACACATTAATTAACTTGAAAATTGTTTTATTTTTCTCGTTTATTTATTTATTTTTTATCAGAGATAGAAAAATCTCCAGTTTTTTCCAATGAGGACGACTTATGACATTGTATGCTTATCCCCATCCTTAATTAATACAGTTGATTGGTTGCTATGATAAACAAAATTTTCAATTTGTGAAAATTTTAATTTTTTTAATTTTCAACTTTTTGGAAAAAATGGTACGTCATGGAATTGTTTTACTATTTTTCCTGAAACCAATGTCCAAAAATCTATCAATCTATCAAATCTATCAAAAATCTATCAGCTATTGGTTTTCAAACACTTTTTTGGTACCAGGCCTGTGTTATTTATCAAAATAAAAGTAAAAAAATATACTAAAAAATATTGGTGTATAACCACTAAGAAGTGCCAAAAAATTTGAATATTCCACTACATAGTGTTAAAATAAATAAAATTATTCAAAAATAAATAAATCAGTTGACTGGTATAGACTTCTGCAAAAGGGCGAACCAGAAGTGAAAAAGTTATTGATCAATAAATTACTCGCATCTATACAAATTTATAAAAAATTAACACATATACAGTTTAAATACGGTATAGAATTTTAACTTTTGCATGGACGCTGTCAGAAAGTTGCTAGGAAGTGCAATTGTACACCCCTGGATTTAAGAAATTAAAAATAACGTGGAGAAATGTGCCATGATTCGTGGGAAATAGAATATAGGTATTCAAATATTAATTGGATAAGAAATTTAGTACATATCAAGTAATTAAAATTCCAATACGATAGACAAATGAGAAATGAAAGTTAAAACAAAAAATATACATAATAATAATAGCCTTGCACCCCTTGTGTGCTCTCTGCATCTCCAGAAAACTATTCTGCCAGCACCCATGTATTCTGTATTGAAGAGAGATCATTTCCGTACTACTCTAAATATCTATCAACGTAAAATTCATTGCAAGGCTCTATACACGCAGTTCTCAACAGTTATAGTACTTCTGGGTTGAGAGATTGTTATTCCATTCAATATTTCAATGGTGTATGGAAAAATGAATGAATAATTTGTTTTTCAATTTTGTCATCCGTTTTCATTACAAATCAAGTTTAGGAATATTATTAGAACCCAACATCACAACAAAAACAATGTTAGAATAAGTCTCGAAATTGCTATTCTAAATCCAATTTTACTAAATGTACTTTTTGTTAAATTTGATTCATACAAAACGGGAAAATAAAATCAACTGGAAAATGAGAAAAATCGCGAAAACATTTAGAATAAACAAATATAACCAGTAAACCGTGTTTCTAGTAGATTTACTTCAAAGATTCATATGACAGCCCTAGATATAAGTTGGTGTTATGTCATAAAAAAGCGTAACAGTTTGCCCATAAAAGCATATAAATCTTCCTACTACGTTAGGAATAACAAACAACCTTTCATATGCAGTTACGTAATGGGCTCCAGCAAAAAGACTCAGGCTTTTACTTTAATAAAAGTCTCCATACTACTACTGACTACTAGATCATCATATCGTTGTGGTAGCAGTCCCCATTCAGAATGAGAAAAATGTTCAAGTAGAAAGACTATTTTCTTCGATATGAGCGTCAGGTAGTGTCGTAAAAGTGAGCTATATAATTTTTTACCATTTATGTCAACAGATTGGCTCAAACTAATGATTTATTATATTGGACACACTACCTGCATTAAACATTACCTGAATTTTTTCACCAACAGCATTAAAAAACTATTTACAAAAGTGGAAAGGAAAAGTAACTAGTACCATGCCAATAAAATAACCATACCAATCACCATGAAATAACATGGGTGATTATCTGATTATTTTTATTACACTTTAAAAAGTTTTTCTAAGCTATCTTACAAAAAAAAAATAATAATTAGAAATCACCAGTTGTTTTTTCTTTAAATTTTGTACTTGATATTATAATAAATGTAAAGCCCTAAATATATTGAAAAGAGACAGATATTGCTAAAAATTATTATGATCGAATCGTCTTGTGGATCTAGAAAGTTAAATGTTATTTTATTTATCTGCTTTGTCATTTATAAATCAACGGTAACTTCTATTAGAACATATTTGCTTTTGTCACTGAGTATTACACTTCTTATCTAATAAAAAATTACCAAGCAACATTTTACGTAAGAGTACTCATTCTTGTTTGTTTAATTTATGCAGCTTGTTTCATTAATATATTCATATATTTATTCTAGGTAAAAAAATGCTTCTTTTTCGTTTGATAAAAGTATATCTGTTTATGACTTTTTCATTAATTAAACAAGTTACATCTTTACGGTCATTAAATAGCCAGAATACCCATCAAATATCATAATATTTGCTTAAATCGTTAGGAAGTCAAATTAATGAAGGAATCGTTGGGAAAACCAGTTCAGATTTCCATAATATTGAACTGCTCATATCACTTTGTTACAGGGAGGCCATTGTTTTGACAAAAAATGATAGAAATATAGATTGTCTAACTTTTTACCTTTTATAAACTTTCAGACTTTTCCCTTGTTCTTATACTTTTTTTACAGATCTGATAACTACAATTGCATAAAAATTATGTTTTTATGGAGAGGTCATCGTAGCTGAAATACCTTTTTCCATGTTTCAAACGCATTATTCTCAGTTTGTGTAATTTGGAATTGCCATCTTACTCAAAATCAAATTAAATGACTTTAAATTTTTTTGTATTATCCTAAACATCTATTTGCCAAAACTAAGGATGGATTTTTGAATAAAATGTGAACTTTAAAAAAATCAAGCGTTGGAAAATATACATTTTACCGATATTTTACTAATCGGTTTAGTTTTTTAATTTTTTTTTTTTTTTTTTTTTCTTCTTTTCTTTATAACTCTTTTACTTATTTAAAATCCGATGTCTGGTGGCTTAGAGAATATAACTACGAACATTTAAAAAAACACGAGAAAATATTTAAAAATTAAAGAGAAAACAGAAACTGAAATGTTCCGATTTTTCTTAAAAAATTTGAACTTTTTTTTAATTTCAAACTCTAATTGATTTTTTTTTTTTTTTTTTTTTTTTTTTTTTGCAGAATTTAATTATAGCCTTGCACTATTTCCAACTTAATAAAAACTATAATTTTACAAGCTTCATTTAAAAAAATTAGTTTTAACGCTACCAAGTCCCCATTAAAAAGTAAATTTTGATGGCATGCTGTTATTTTCATTGTAGAGCTATGACACTGAACATAAAATTATCCCACAAGAAAATGTTAAGGGGGCATGGTAACCAAAAAATGACGAAAATGTCAATTTTTCAATATTTTTCCCATAATGTGGAGAATAATTTTCTGCATAGCTGTGCAAACATTTATACTTGTACCTTTAATAGATAAAAAGTCATATTTTCTAAACCATCTCACACTATCAAAGCTAAAAAAGAAATCTTTAACAATGTTTTTCTCAGTTCGCTATTTTTCAGTTTTAGTGTTGTTTAAATCCCTGAGGCTTTTTTCTAAATTTATTTAGGGTTGGGAAATTTTTATGGCGTATTTTTATACATCTGATAAACAAAAGTAAGAATATAATAAAGTGTGCTATTTTATTTATTTTTTTTAATTTAATAAAAAAGTTGAAAACTTGAAGAAAACATTCGTTTTTCTGCTGTTTTTAGTGTGAAAACATATAAAACCTTTTCCATTGCTTGCATTTTCAAATACATCCTAATTATTGTAACAATTATAATACGAATATATTGTGAAAATTTCATGGAAAAATACTTAAAATTGTGAAAGTAGGATTTCAAAAAAAGCACTTGTCGTCAACTTTTGGACAACCCCCACTTTTCAACCCTCAATTCTACCACTGCTTAGTATATTCTTGAGTTATTAGCCTACTAAGTAAAGTTTTGGGAAAATCTTACGTTTTTAGTCTACTTGTTTATTTTCGGGATATTCTTGGTATATTAGTCAACTTAATATATTTTTGGTTTATTCTTGGGTTGTTAGTCTATTTAGTATATTGTTTGGATTAGTTTACTTTGAATATTTTTAGGCTGTTAGTCAATTTAGTATATTCTTGAGTTGTTAGTCCACTCAGGTTGCGTAAAACTGTTCTGTTCCTTTAATTAAATCGTATTTTTAAGAAATGTTGTGTGAATATTAACGGATAATTCAAGATAATATACCTATCTGTCGTATTCAATCGATATTAACATTGGAAAGATTCACTTTGACGTTCATAAAAGAAAAATATCATGGGCATATTCATAATATTTTAAATGCACCCATTTTTCAGAAAAAAATATTTATTTAATGATTTTGCATTTCAGATAAATAATTGGGAACTTTTTTCTCTGTTTGAATAGCAATTAATTTTAGGTGATGTGTTTAATATATTAATAATAAAATATTTTGATAATGTTTTAATAAATGAATGTGATTGTTTATGACGTCAAGTTTTTAAAAAATCTTGAATAAAGAATAATTTAACTCAATTGTGTAACCTGCTTTCATTATTTTATAAATTTTCTTAATTATAAAGATTTTACATAAAGAAAAAAAAAAGTTTATACAGCGAAGAAAGTAGCTTAACAGATTAAATTCAACAAACACATTTGTTTCGAACACAATGTTTTTTAACATAAAAAATTCCAAACCAAACAAGATTAAAAAATGGAGAGTAGTTGAATAGCTGATTTATATTAAAAAGAAAAAATTCCCTAAAAGAATTACATTACTTTTTTTGTGATTTTTATTAAGTCGTCATTTTTTAGTTTTAACTACATTTCTTCTTCATTTTCACACACCTCACAATTGCTATCATTGTTTAATTAGTATTAAATTCCCTGCAGGATAAATATGTCTCTCATACCTAAAATTAAAACCTTACATCACGACATAATTAAACTATTTAATTAAGTTTATTTAAACTGAAACCATTTTATTCCTTAGCTAATATCATATTTTTCGAACTTTATTTTGCCTTATCGGCCCAAATCTTTTGACACTTCAACTACCGACAATATGCAAGCACATACAAAAATAAATTTATGTACACTGCCTCTCTGAAAATAATCAGATCATGTTGGTATTTTTCTTAAAAAAAATCCTTTTATACTGTTTTTCATTACTTTATCAAAAAGGGCAATGAAAAATACCATAATCATCATATTTTCTTGTTATGCCCAGGAGCCCGTAAAGCTTTCAGCCCAAATCTCATTATCCTCCTATCATCTGAAGCTCTGCCTTTAAAGTAGCCGTAAATCCTTTATATGCATTGACAACTTTTAACCCTTAAGTGAATGAATTTTTTTTTTAATAAATAAAATTTAAAATCAACCCGGAAATGTGTGTAGCTAGTGAAAAAAAAAAAAAAAAAAAAAATTTGCAGATTGATGGTATTTTTACAAAAAAAAAAAAAAAAAAACTTCCTTTTTATTGAATAAATTTATCAGTTATGTGCACAAATATAAGTATCATTCGCTACTCTTACCTTGTTTCTATCTGGAAACCATTTTTCTTGGTTGTTTTTATTATTTTATATAAATTATCGTAATTCCTAACAACCGCCGAAATAAATTTGTACTCAGCCAACAGCGCCTCCAAGAATAAAAAGTGTCACAGATAAAGAAATAAACTGTGTCACAGAATCTAGTTGCGTTCGGAAACGATAAAAGAGTTTTGGTAAAATTAGAAAGAAGAGAGAAAAAAAAAGAAGAAAAAAAAACTATATAAAGGTTGCTACAAAAAGAGATATGAGGATTTAAGGAATAGCGATTGGCAGCAATATGCATTTAAGGGCTAAGTAGAATTGCAACTTATTTAGGCTATTTTTTACCATAAATCGTGTTTTCATAGTACTTTTTACCAATACGATGTTACTATTTATCATTTGAATCTCAGTTTTGAGCAAAAATTAACTTTGCGGCTTGATCCTATGTGCCGTTCACGTACTAACATTGCTCATTAAATTTGCATATTAGATGTTTCTTGAGCTCCCAAACAGATAGCAGCTTTTTGTTTTTAAAGTACTTTTAGAACAATATTGGGTTTCAATTTAATTAAATATTCTAACAATATTTCATTTAAAGAAGATTGCATTAAATTTAAATTTTAGTCTGGGAAAATTATACAATAAAAATTAAGGTTTAATTTTGTTGTATCCAAGACACATCTTCGTGTATTTCCTACTATGTTATTTAGAAAGTCAGCGATTTGAAAGTCTCTTTCATGATAACAAGCAATGTGATGAGGTAGGAGATAAAGTTGACATTTATTTATAGATATGTTCATAATATATAACTTTAAGAATTTTAAAATTTCCTATATTTGATCCTGCCATTCTAGATTTGACTTCTAGATAGTAAACATATATCATTTTAGTTAAAATGCTGAGTAAATTAATAGTAATTTTGAGTAGTGAGTTAACTGCAAATTAAATAAAAAATTAGTCTTCCTCGCGACCAGCGGCCCGCAGATATAAATAAACTAGTGTGGGCCAAGTAGTGGTTATTACATTAAGAGATATTAAGTTTAAAACTTGTTTCAATATAAAATATTAGAAAATATTTCCAAACCATTTAAATAAAATAAATATTATATTTTAAAATACTGATTCTATTGTACTTATAATAACTCTCAAAATATAAGCACTCGTACTATAATTTAGATTTAGATTTTTCTTAACCAAATGACTAAATAAAAAAAAAATTCAAAATAATAAAACTAATATTTAAATAAAGTTCATAATACTTGATAGTTTACTTTACAGAATAATTATAAACCATATATACTTATAATATTCCAACTCTCACCCCTCAAATCCAAAAGAAGTATATAATGTGAAATCATGGTTTGGTTTCAAAACCGGAATTCAATTTTTTTTTTTTTTTTTTTCCAAAAATGGTAGTCAGCAAATTTTGATATTGCTCAATTAATTACTGTTTTATTAAAATACATGCAATTTTGGGGACAACAACTATAATTTAGATTTTCACAATGGAAGTGTGGTTCACATGGTAAAACTTTTTTTTTTTTCCTTCGCTCTCCTGTTAAAATGCCTGTTTCGCAACTCAAACTAAAACAATCACTTGTTAGACTGCTGTCTTCCCTTTTACAAAAATTGGATTCTTTTCGGGGGAATGCAGGAGTCACTTTAAGATTTCGTACCTGAACACCTGCGAATTTGCGTGTCTCGATGGCACTTTTGATGTAGGCCCTAGTCGACCAGGCTTTCTTCCCCACGCAATAAGTTTAAAGGTTTCAAAGGAGTTCTACTTTGCAGTTCTACTTTGCAGTTCTATAGAAGCGACTAGTTGGCGCCAAGGCGAGTTGGACTTTTTGTGATTTTTGGCAGTTTAACACAGTGTCTGCTCCGAAATTTATAAGTCAACGAATATTTTCGAGAGGAAGGGATTTTACAATTGTACTCTTCTTCCAATTAAATTTTTGTAGGAGGATCAAAAGTTAATTAGTGAAGTTCTAGTACGTGTATTTTTAGGCGGGATTTCTTTGCGATTCGTTAGGTGAGATTTGTATGGAAACGGAGTTTTTAAAATCCCTTGCACGAGTATTTTACCGATTCAGAGAGAAGCAGTTTTTAGTGATATAAAATGTAGACTTTACAGACCTTGGCCCAGGCTATGCCGGTGGCTGTGTTTGCTTGCTGGGCAGTGCGACGGCCCGCCGATTTGACGATTGACCAGAGTGCCTTCTTAGTTCAACTATGGGTTCCCTACTGCAGATTTTGAATTGCCATCGAAAGGAATGAGTGTACGAGTCTATACGAATACTTTGAATGGGTGTGTGATTCGTCAGAAAAATTAGCGTTTAGTGTGTGTGTGTGTTTTACTTTCAATTATCATGTACAAAAATGGATATTATTTCGATGAGCATGAGCCTTCCATGGAGTTGGGGGAGTCGATTATTTAATAGTTGAGGAGGAGTTTAGTTTAAATAACTTAATATATGTATAAGAAAATAGATTTATTTACTATTAAATGTAAGAATTGATTATTATTATGATGATATGTTGATAGTGTTCTATTTCAATTGCTGTAACATCAATTTTGTGTTTGATAAATTTAGTGTTTGTAAGTTAAAGTGTTGTCCTCTATCAGACCTCAGTCATACTTGGGTTTTTGCACAATATTGAGTATTGTTAATATTGCAAATTTATAATTATTATGGATATTAGTTGAGTAAGTAATCGGAAAAGCAATGTACTACCAAATTTATCAAAAAGTTCAACTTCAGCCACCCAACACACTGATCATCTCATGCAACTCAAACTAAAATAATCACTGAAACGCTCAAACTAAAACAATCACTGAAAACTCACACAACTCAAACAAAAATCATCACTGAACAACTCACACAACTCATACTAAAACAGTCACTGAACAACTCACACAACTCATACTAAAACCATCACTGAACAACTCATACTAAAACCATCACTGAACAACTCATACTAAAACAATCACTGAGAAACTCACACAACTCAAACGAAAATCATCACTGAAGAACTCACACAACTCATACTAAAACAATCACTGAAACGCTCAAACTAAAACAATCACTGAAAACTCACACAACTCAAACAAAAATCATCATTGAACAACTCACACAACTCATACTAAAACAGTCACTGAACAACTCACACAACTCATACTAAAACCATCACTGAACAACTCATACTAAAACAATCACTGAGAAACTCACACAACTCAAACGAAAATCATCACTGAAGAACTCACACAACTCATACTAAAACAGTCACTGAACAACTCATACAACTCAAACGAAAACAATCACTCAGTGACGTAGCCAGACAAAAAATTCGGGAGAGGATATGAAATTATAAGTCAGTAAATCTTATCATTTCTATTATTAATGCCGCATGTATTTAACAATCAATCTAACAGATATTTTTCTGCGCATGTTTCAAAATTTAAAAACATTTTAAATAACTTTTCTATTTTAAACAAAAAAATCTTTAATTTTTATGCTCCAATAGTGAAAAGAAAAATGTCAGGAGGGGACAGTCCCCATATCCCTCCCCATGGCTACGCGCCTGCAATCACTCAACAATCTAAGAGCAGAATAAAGCTTGTCTCATTATTTTTCCAAAATTAATAAAAGATAAAATAGTGGCTATCATTTTATTAACACTTGAAATCCTTTTGATACGGGTAAGTACTGCCTCGATTACATTACAAACAAACTATGATTACATTACAAACTAACATATCTTTTGACCAAAACATTATTTGTTTATAATATAGTTTTAAATTATTAAAAAAAAAAAAAAAAAAAAAAAAATAGGGTGTGGAACATCGCACAACTTTCAATTACACTATAATATTGGTCATTGCATTAAAATCAATGATGCCATTTATCATTTTCATATTTTCACTCATTTAAGTAAAAATGGCCAGTTAGGTGATATTTTTGGCAATAATTTTTACATGGGTTAAAAAAATCAGCCTAGAAAGCCAAACGTTAATCGTTGATAGGCGATGCAGATCTTTGTGTTATCGCCACTCGTTTTTCAACTTTTTACGCTTTTATCGCATTTTTAACGGGAATTTCAGAAAAGGAAATGTTTAGAAAACCTTCAAAGACATTACCACAGTGATTTTGATCAAAATCTTTAGAGCCGTTTTTAAGCAATTACTGAAATATATAATTTTTTTTTCCATGGCAGCTACATTATGAGCAAGCACAATTTTGGCGAAAACCTTAATGATAGGTGACATGGTAACCCCCAACTCGCATATCAAATTTGAACATCGTAGGTCAATTTGTGAGAGAGTTATGCTGACCACGTACACACAGACATACATATATTTTTTCTAGACCACTTTTTGGAAATCAGAATGTTCCGAAACGTATAGAAATGCTAAAAAAAATCGATTTTTTTACCGAATGCTGTATTTTCAATACCTTATGTAAATATATGGGCAATTGAAAATAAAAATAAAGATGGTGAAATAGAGGAATGTTGGAAAATTATATGATGCCATTCAGCGTTTCTGGTCATTAAAGTTAAGTTTGCATTTATTTATGTAGTTATCAACTCCGATGTGATTTTTTTTAACATTTTAGTTTTGTTTATATAAATTTATAAATTACTTGTGTGAACGCAATTCTTTAGTATCTACAAAGAAAGACAATCATTTAAAAAGTATCTACATGGTTTAACATAAATCTGGCGAAAAGAATTATAGTTTTGATTTGACAAAAAGACCCATATTCACTATTTTAAATCTGTTCTCCAAAATTACTCTTTGTCAATTACTAACCGTTGCCACGGGATACCAACCAAAAACTCTCAGATAACAACCCTTCCTTAATTATTTTCCCCCTATGCGCTCCGCAAGTTATTTCTGTCAAATCCCCAAATTATCAAGAAATTATTATCACAAAATAAATTAATCTAAGAAATATCAAACAACTAATTAAATTGCAATTTTATCATTTAAAGGGATTTGTAGTTTTTGGTTAGTGAACAACTTTTGATTTTAAAAATAAGAAAAATTACAAAAATAGCGATTTAAGAATTTGAATGGAATGCAAAATATTTGATACATTAAATGAGGAAATTGAAATTTTATCAGTTACTTGAGATGATTTTAGAAACAACAATAACAAAGGTATAAAATACTTTGAATCCCTTTCGAATTTTTAAATCTGTTTAAAACTAATCTTTTCATAACTAAAATCAAACGTTGCCGCTAACCTATAACTCTAAATTATAAATTCCCTTTATCCGATCCAATCTCCAACGTATCAGTGCATATTTCATGCTTTATAATTGCAGAATGAGATCACTCCAACCACCCACTTCAGTTCACTTCAATTTCACCAGAAGATCGAAGCGCCAGCAGCGCCCACGATCAAACGATTTCCAAGCTCAAAGGGGGCTGCCCACTTACCTCTGACCGTCGTCTCCGAAAGCGAAGTCCCCGAGGATCAAGTCCCGCAGACGATACCGTGGGGGCATGGGAGGGACAACTCCACTCGACATCCTCTTCTCATTCGCCATATGAATAGAAAGCGTAAACACCAAACGATCGTTTCACAAGATTTCAAAGAGAAATGTGACCCTTTTGACTGCTGGCACTGTGAGTCTTCGAGGCCCTTTTTCCCGCGCTGAGCTCGTACTTGCGCATGCGTGGAAGAGGACTTGTAGTGTGGGGAGAAATGATGGGGAGCATGTGAGATGCAACCACCTGTGGAATGCCAATGTTTTATTAAAAGAATCGGGATCGAGAAATTGTAGTTAAACTTCGTTTTTAAAAAATAGAAAAAAAAGTTATAATCCATCTTGTTAAGTAACCCGAAGCATTTTTCCATATTTCGCGATTTCTCACTTCCCTTTCACTTAAGACAAAAAATAAATGTTAAAACAAAAAATGTCAAAAATTTTTATTTTTATATTTTAGTGGGAAAATATAGCCTGAACTTTTAGCTTTCAGTACATATCTTACTTTTGCTGATCCGAGAAGAATTAAAAATTTAATTTGAATTTTTGTAAACGCACATATCAGAAATCGTCTGTTTTTCATTTTTATTAAATGCATTTTTCTCTTCATGTGTGTTTTAAGTTTTTTAGGAATTTGTTCCTCGCAATTCAAAAGTTGGTGTAATTTTTTATACATTTTTTTTTTTTTTTAATTTGGAGATATTGTTTACTTATACTCTTTTGAACACAATATTGCATGAATTTTGGAATCTGGTATTTTTGTATGTTTTACTGCAATTTGCGAAATGATTGTACTAAAAAAGTTTACATTTTTTGTCGTTGCACCCAAGTTTGACTTTTAATTAATTAACCAATGAGTAAAATTAAAAATCCATGCACTATTCATGCATTCGATTAGTTTGTATAAAAAAATTGAAACAGATTGCAAAAAATTTGAATAGGAAGGAGCGTTTTTAAAACTACGAAAAAAAAACGATAAATTTTTCAATAAAAATTTAAATTCTTGTAAAAAAAAAAAAAAAATCCTTAAAATTTTTTGAAATTTTGTGTTGTGTTTCAGCTTATTGCTATGGAACTGCAAAACAAATTTCATGAATTTTGGACAAAAATTGAAGAATTTTTATTTTTCACTTAACAGTCCCCTTAATATCTTAGTCATGAAGGTAAACTACTCTGCAGAGTGAAACTCTGACATTTATAAAATGATATGTTTATTTCAGTGGTGGGTGGGGGGGGGGGGTATCCAGAAGTGGGGCTGACAGGACTGGAGCTTCCCCCGAAAATCGAGAAAAAAATTACGTTAAGTTTCCTTTGTTTGGAGTTATTTGCAAATATTTAATAGTATACTCGTTTGACAAACTTTCTAAATCAGTAATTTTTTACAAAGTAATTATAATAACGAGGAAAACGAACACACTGCATTTTGAAAGTTTCAATCGCAACTGCTGAAAGAAGTTTTTCATCAAAATCATGTTTAAGAATTTTTATAAGCGAAGCAAGGGCTGAACTGAATGGCGCTTTTGTCCATCCACAGAGACATAAATGTCTGATGGCATGGTTCTAAATAAAACTTTAAAAAAAAAAAAATTTAAAAAAAAAGCTAGGACATATTGTTACGAATTTCTGATATTTGTAAATATTTCGTAGTATTAATTATGTAAGAATTAAAATGTATGTACATTTCGCATAAGGCAGTGCAAGAGTTTGTCTTTACTTCGCTTTACTGCAATGCGTCTCTTAAGGCTGGGAAACGAGTTTTACAAGGAGAAGGACATTTAACATTATGGTTAATGGTAATCTCGCCAAGTTGGCGACGGTTTTTGGTGACTAATTTTGGTCGCCAAAATTGGTGAGAAATCGCCAAATGTCACCAAACTTGACGACCATTTGGCGACACTTTTCGTCCCCATGTACCTGTATAGGGCTTTTCGACTGCGATCTGGAAAATTCTCCAAATTTCTATCTCTAGAAAATTCGCGAAGGAAGCTTTCCTATATAAGGCCAATAGAGAGTTGAGTTAGTTGTCTCTCAGCGAGCATTCAGAGTAGTGAACTGTATTGCATAGTCTTTTGAGTCGATTTTAGCAGTTGTGTATCTAGTTTTTAACTGCTGTTTGAGCACCATTGTTGTGTAAAGAGCTGTATAGAGTCTGTTAGAACTAGAAGTTCTGGAGTTGTAAAAGAATCTACGAAGAGTTATATCGGAATAAATTACTGCAAGTTTTGATCTGCTTTGGCTTCAAGTTTTTCGAACCCAACCACGCAACAATATATTGTAAACAAGTAAATGGTAAGTTGAGTATCTCTTAAATAAAAAACGTAGCAAACGTTGAACAAAAAAATATTCTATGTTTAAAAGTTTTTAAATTTTAACAAAACTAGGGATGCGGAACATCGCACAGCTTTCAATTACACTATGTTATTGGTCATTGCATTAAAATGCATGATATTATTTAGTGTTTTCATAATTTTACTCATATAAATAAAAAATTCTAGTATGGCGATATTTTTGGCAATAATTTTTATATGGACCTAAAAACCGCAAAGATGGCGAAATTGACGTTATTATTCGATAGACATTACATTTCCCTTACTAGTGCGTGAAACAGAAAAAAATCAGTCGTTGATGGGCGATGCTCAAGGGTTGAGAACTCTATGATAAAGGCACTTGTTTTTCAACTTTTTACGCTTTTATCGTATTTCTACAGAAATTTCGGTGGTGGGGATGTTTAAAACAGCTCAAGAGGCATTAGCACAGTGATTTTGATCAAAATCGTTAGAGCCGTTTTTTAGCAATCATTAAAAGAAAAAATGATTTTTTCAATGGCAGCTATTTTATGCGGATGAGCAATTTTAACGAAAACCTAAATGCAGATCTCATGGTCTCCACTAACCAGCACACCAAACTTGAATGTCTTAGGTCAATTTGTTCGCGAATTATGCTGACCACAGACACACAGACAGACATTTTTTCTATACCACTTTTTTGAAATCAGGATTTTCTAAAACGTGGAGAAATGCAAAGAAATCTACTTTTTTGTTTTTTGCTACACTTTCATTACCCTATGTATAGATATCGATAGTTGAAAGTAGAAAGGAATTAGACCTCACAATCAGTAATAAAAAAAATCTTCTATGGTCAATTTTTTTTTTTTTTTTAATTTTTGGCATTTCTCCCCTTTATGAAACATCCTAGTTTCAAAAAAGTGATCTGGAAAAAAATTCACATTTGAGTAAGTAGTGCCTTTAACACAAAGTTCTCAGCTCTTGAGCATTGCCTATCAACAATTAATTTTTCCACAAGAAAGGACAATATAATGTCCATTGAATAACCATTGCCAATTTCGCCATCTTGACGGATTTTTTTAACCCATGTAAAAGTTATTGCCAAAAATATCACCAAACTGGCAATTTTAGTTTAAATGAGTGAAAATATGAAAACGGTAAATGACACTATAGATTTTAACGCCATGACCAATATTATGGTGCAATTAAAAGTTGTGCTATGTTCCACACCCCTAGTTTACTTTCAATTGTCCTTATGTTAAGATAGGGTAATAAAACTATTGTTTTCTGTCATTTTGTCTTTTCATTCCCCTCCGTTTTGGAATATCCTGATGTCAAAAGAGTGGTCTGGAAAAAACTGTCTGTCTGATCGTCTATATGTACGTGGTCAGCATAACTTTCGAACGAAGTGACCTACGATGTTGAAATTTGGTGTATGGGTTAGTGGTGGCCATAAAACCTACCATTAAGGTTATCGTCAAAATGACTTATGCGCATGAAGTAGCTGCTATTGAACAAATCAAGTTTTTCAGTGATTACTAAAAAACGGCTCTAAAGATTTTGATCAAACTCGCTGAGGTATTGCTTCTTAAAATGTTCTAAACATCCCCACCTCCAAAATTCTCTTAAAAATGCTGTAATGGTGTAAAAAGTTGGAAAAAAAACCCGACTGTCTTCAACACAGAGTTCTCTTTTCTTGAGCATCGATCATCTACGAACGTTTTTCTCCTCTTCTCAGTTTCATTCATAAGAAAGAATAATATAAGAATCGGAATAATATAAGAATGGGGACAAAATCCCCATTTTAGCGTGTGTGTGTGTGTGTGTGTGTGTGTGTGTGTGTGTGTGTGTGTGTGTGTGTGTGTGTGTGTGTGTGTGTGTGTGTGTGTGTGTGTGTGTGTGTGTGTGTGTGTGTGTGTGTGTGTGTGTGTGTGTGTGGATTTACAACGACAATCCCATTCAATTCTAATCGAAATGAGCTGGACTTGCCTTTATTATTCTTGTTCAACTATCTAAATAAGTTTAAAATTTATTTCCTGAAAAAATCACTTCCTGTGACTCACACTCTAATAAGCATTTGATTTACAATTAATACTCAAGTCTTCGCGTAGGATTTTACGACAATCTGCCATTGCAACGTGAGAAAAACTTGAACTTTTTTCTTAGTGTTCCCCCAAATCTCTCGAGTTAGATTCCTAAAAAAAAAAACTATTAAGTTTGTGACTATTTGAATGTGTTTAATGTATTGTCACTAAAAGTCGTTCTATCTAATATAAATAAAAAAAGAAAAAGTTTTTAAAAATAATCACTGCTTGAAGCATATCTGATTACATTATTAAATGTATTAAAAACTAGGAGTACTGAACATCGAATAACTTTCAAATGCACTCTGTTATTTCAAGATCTATGCCAACTAGTCGAATCTGGCGATAATTTTAGAGATATTAATTATATTGCCAATAAAACATCGCCAAATTGGTGATAGTTTTGGCAAATCATTATTGCAGTATAATTTTTAGAAAAGTAAAAAAGCTAGGGAACGGTCGTTGATGAAATGATCAAGAGAAGACAACTCTATGTTAATGACAAGAGCACTCTAAACACTAAGCAAGATAACTCTATGTAAACACAGAATCAATCTTCAATTTGCTGAGTGTCCAAAAAAAAAAAAAAAAAAAAAATGGTATCACTCATACGGAAATTTCTCATGTAACATATCAACCAAATTTTATTAGATATGTGGGAGGAATAATGATCACACTCGGTGAAGTTTCAATAATATTCTATGAGATACATTGTTTACAGATGATGAACAGTGGAAGTTGAATATATTAAACAACAGTCCTAGGCTTAAAGGGACTGTTAAGGCAAAAATTTCAAAAATTTCGATTTTTATATTTTAGTGGAAATATATAGCCTGCAATTCTAGCTTTCAGTACATACCTTACTTTTGCTGATCCGAGAAGAATTAAGAATATTATTTGAGTTTTTGTAAGCGCGCCTATCAGAAATCGTCTGTATTTTAATTTCTTAAATTGTATTTTTCTCTTCATGTGTATTTTAAGATTTTTAGGGTATTCGATTTGTTCCTTGCGATTCAAAAGTTGTATTTTTTTTTTTTTTGAATTTGGAGATATTGTTTACTATACTAATTTGAACACAATTGTGCTTGGATTTTGGAATCTGATATTTTTTTTATTGTTTTACAGCAATTTTCGTAATGCTTCTATTTAAAAAGTTTACATTTTTTGCCGTTGTGCCAGAGTTTTACTTTTAAATAATTAACCAATAAGTCAAATTCTAAAACCATGCACAATTATGTCAATATATATTCAATTAGCTTGTACAAAAAAATTGAGACAGATTGCAAAAAATTTGAATCGCAAGGAGCGTTTTTAAAATTACGGAAAAAACGCTAAATTTTTCAATAAAAATTTAATTTCTTGAAAAAAAATCAATATAAATTTTTGAAATTTTGGGTTGTATTTCACCTAATTGCTATTGAACGACACAAAAAATTTCATTAATTTTAGACAAAAATTGAAGAATTTTTATTTTTGACTTAACAGTCCCCTTAATCCTAGTATACGTTAAACGGTGGATTTGCCGACATTGGCGATGGTATGTTTATATATTTGCAATGTTCAGGTTACTATTTCCTATTTTTTTTTCCTACGTCAATTCTTGGTGACAATCATAAAAGTTTTACTTCGGCGTTGGAAACAGTGTGGCGACAAGCTTCCAAGCGTCATTTCGGCGTTGGTGACATTTTTTAAAATCGCGCCAAGCGTGTAAAGTAAACTAGGATTTTACCCAGTCCTACGATATCACAGTTCACTCTTTAGTTTCCAGTACCGCAGAACTCCATTGATTTAACCAAATCATTACAGAGAGATGTTTACTTGTCCAAAGCTAAATTACATCTCCTCGAAATTCAAAGTTGTTGTCTGAAGCTCGCGCAACGCAAACTGTCTCGACGTGAATCATGGCTCTTGCTCTCTCTCACTCTCTCCCACAATCATCACTCTCGCTCGCTCCCACATATAAAATAAACATTTTATCATATATTCCAAATTTACAATACCATCGCTACTTTTACAGTGTCTTAAACCAAGAACTACAAATACTAACCCATAATTTATTTATTTTTTTGCTATCCTTAATATATGCTTAATATCCTATATATATATATATATATATATATATATATATATATATATATATATATATATATATATATATATATATATATATATATATATATATATATATATATATATATATATATATATATATATATATATATATATACTAGCAGACCCGACAGACGTTGTTCTGTATACACAATTCGTTAATTCGAAAATTTCAAACATTCTTCAATAAGCTGTAACAATCTGGACTGTTTTGATGAAAATTATTATTCAAGAGTTATTTTAATATCTAACGTCATTACATGTACACTTATACAAATTCGACCGATCGGTAGCATGTGAGTATATACTGTGTGTGTAAGTATGCATATACTGTATGAGTGAAGTGAAATGTAGAAGCTGTGTTAACTAAAAAGATGCATCTATTACCACACTCCACGGATGAAATTTGTAGACTGGATAATAGCAGCCACTGTCTATGATTATTGACACGGATATTTCTAGGCGTCACAGAAAATTTTAAGTGAATGAAATGACTGATTACAGTTACATATTATCCGTGGAGTGTGGCAATAACAGCGTCGTAAATACAAACTTTAATTTGTTTTAAGTAAAGGTAAAAAATCTTATACTGAAACTATTTTATAACATTTATTTATTAATTTACAAAAACTTAATTTATCTTAATGCTATTGGATGTACAATATTTTTAGTTAATCCTTGAGGCGTATAAACAAACAAATTCGATGGTTTTCCAACTCTGGAACACGCAACATATAATTGACCGTGAGAAAAACACGGATTTTCTAAATCTAAGCCACAAATTGTCATCGTTTGGCCTTGTGACTTATTTATAGTCATAGCATATGCCAAGCGGATTGGAAATTGTAAACGTTTGAATAGTATAGGCGAATCTGAAGGAATCATTGGGATCCGTGGTAGAAGTACAACCTCACCTTGAAATTTTCCACTCAAAATAGTAGCTTCAAGAATGTTGCCCATGATTTTTTTTATAACTAATCGCGTCTCATTGCATAATTTCGGAGCATTCAAATTTCGAAGCAAAATTATAGGTGAACCAACCTTCAGTCGCAAATTATTTGGTGGCATTCCAGGTAAATCTAATGAATTTAAAAATTCTACAGGATAGTTAACAACTTCATCAGGATCAACAACAGTGTCGATCGATTTAAATGTAGTTTCATTACCAGGCAGTAATTGCTGTATTTTGAAATTGATGGCATCAACATCTAAATTTTTCGCAGCTAAAATTGCTCGCTCTCGTAGCCATCGATGATTAGTACAATTATGTCTCAAATCTGGAAAGATACTGTTTATTAACTCATCTTTGGTAGCCACCATGTTGCAAAAATTCTCTGGAAGTCGAATATATTGTGTATCTTCATACAATTCAATTTTACCATTGCCAATATCCAACAATTGTTCAGAGAATCTTGACGCTAATGGATCATTTTGAAGTTGAACGCGCATATTAATAGTAAGGCATAATTTGCTAAAACTTTGCCATAGATAAGATTCTTTTAAACATGCATTTATTTCGTCTGCATATGTCGCGCGTGGAATGACTGGTAATGTTTGTCTGAAATCACCAGACAGCAACAATAGAGCACCACCGAAAAGCCTAGTATTATCCTTGATATCTTTCAGGGACCTGTCGAGAGCTTCAGGCGAATGCTTGTGGGCCATGGTACATTCATCCCAGATAATAATTTTGCATTTTCTCAAAACTTGAGCCATGCCTGAATGCTTCTTTATGTTACACATTGCTTCGGGATTTGTGTGAACATTCAAAGGTAATTTAAGCGCTGAATGCGCCGTCCGTCCACCATCAAGTAACGTTGCTGCGATTCCTGATGAAGCAATAGCCAATGCAATATTATTTTGTGATCGGATGCGCGCAAGTATCAATGAAATGAGGAATGTTTTACCAGTACCACCTGGTGCATCCAAAAAAAAGAATCCACCTTGTTGCGCTGCAATTGATACATTAATTTGATCATATACATTTCGTTGCTCAGCAGTGAGCAATTGTTCATTATTGGCAACAAAAGTAGCCAAAGAAGTTCTATCGAAGTGGTGTTCCCGTTGAACATCGCTGTTGATGGTATCTACTGCTGGGCGGTTCGGCGCTGGCATGCCGAAATGGATGAGTGGCATATTCGAAATAAGAATACAAATATCCTCAATAATTATTAATGACTCATTATATATTTCTGCGGAGAATTCAATATTTTGATTTTGATTAGTAATTCTAATCCGATGTAAAATATCCTCACTCATTGAGTCTTTATATTTGTCCCACAAAGCAGATGCTTCAGACGGAAAACACGTTGTCAATATTATTGAAAATAATTGACGAATTTGTTGTGGAGATGAGCTCAGTGCTGCATCTGCAAGTGTGAGATCCCAATGGTTATCATCCTCCAATAAATGTAACTCACGACACGCATCAAAGAAAGTGTCGTATAAAGTACCATTGACTTTTCGCAAATATCGGAAAGATGTTGGTCCAGGAACGTTAACCAATAACAAACGCAAAAAAAAAACATTCGCGTTGCTTAGGATGAACTGTATATATTCGACCTAAAGTATTCGTCATAAATATGTCGGTGAATCCTGGGACTGGAATGCCTCGTTTCCGTGGTTCCCAATTTTTTGATTGTTTATTCCACTTAAAAAATTTAGGAACATCAGTATACATTAATGTCCTTGCGAATTGACCAACAACATCTTGTCGGCAACAAAGGTTGAAAAATTCAGTAAGAGTTGTTTTTGGAGCCGTTAAAGCTTGTTGTAGTGCAGTCTGTTCTGTAAAGTAAACACGCTGTCCGTTTTCAAGATGCACAGCCAAATGTATAACAGCAGGATCCCTTTCATGTATAGGAAACGAAAAAATGCGCCAAATAGCTTCGTTACTGCTTATGTATCGACCCATTTGATAACGTGTAATTTCGTCATTGTCATTTACATTTTGAACAGCGAATACAGCTTTATCACTGCCCTTGTGAACATACTTACAAATGTATTTTATAGATTTCACTGAACTGCATAGTTCAACGTTTATGTGCGCTTTATAGGTTTTGCACAGCAATGGTGAATATGGAACTACCCAGCGATTATCAATATCTACTCTCACACCGTTTGACAGACTCAATTCATATGATTGACCGCCATTGTCTACGTCTCTAAGCCGGTAAGATGGATAACCGTCAATATTGGTGATAGTATCAGATTGGCATGGTTTTGGAAAACGTTTCGTACATTTTCCATTGTCCATACATAGTGACATCATGTTTAGAGTACCACATGGACCATGGATCATATTAGTAGTTACAATGTCAAACAATTCTTGATCAACATTCGGATCTGGAATTTCGGCTGAAATAATTTTGTCGATTTCTTCTGGGCGTACTTTATCCACCAATCAAATCAAAATATGCGCATGAGGTAAACCTCGTTTTTGCCATTCAACAGAGTAAAGCCAACAACGTGTTTCACCAAATACCGAGTGATGTGTAATCAAATTCATCAAAGATTTTAATTTTTGTTTAAAAACACGTGCAGTGATATCATGGCGATGCATCGATGTTTGACCTGGCAACAACAAACTTTGAATTTCATCCCAGTTTGGATTACACGTAAATGTGATAAAAAGATCAATCAATTTCTATTCATAGTTAATATTTTAATTAGCACACGACTTAAACGAACACAATAATAACACAAAATTTCAAATATTTTTCTCAATTTGATCGCAGCACCAACTGTCGGGACAAACTGAAATTCAAATAGAATAATATTTAATATTTGATGCTGCGATGGTAGCGCAGTCTACCGGATCGAATGTAAAACATTTCAAAATTAACAACTACTTAAAAATGAAAAATTAGTTAAATAAACATTTTCCAGTGGACCAAATTGTGAATCTAAACCATCCTCGAATCCCCGTGAACTCACACAAAAAATTTCATCAAAATCGGTCCAGCCGTCTAGGAGGAGTTCAGTGACATACACACGCACACAAGAAATATATATATACAGAGATATATATATATATATATATATATATATATATATATATATATATATATATATATAACTAAACTAAAATGAATATATATATATAACTAAACCAAAATGAAGCTGGTTTATTTCTATTGATATCTTAACTAATCCAGATTAACAGGAACACTATTTCAAAGTTTTGCTGTTAAAAATGAAATAAGTGAAGTGAAAGGAAGAGTCCAACTAGCTTGAAATCAACTGAAACAAGACTATGAATTGCTTTCTAGAGTTATCTTGACTAATCTAGATTACCGGGGGCATAATTTAACAGTTTAATAAGCATGTTTATGTATGGGTACTTATTTTCAAGTAAGGCTAACTTAGGTAAAATATTACGTTGTATTTTAAAGCTAATTAGTCCCTTTTAGAAACAAATATTTTTTTATATAGAGTGAAATATAATCTCAAATGTACTTCAATTAAACCCCACCATTAAACAGCATTCTGAAACTGAAACGGAAAATCGGGTTAAAAAAAGTTGTTACATGAACTATGCACGAGATGGTCTCAAGAAATTTAACGTACAAGAAATAAACAAGAATTTGCATGGAAAAACGACAAACTAACTAGGAATTGACTAGGAAAAGTTAAAAAATAAAGAGTTTGTACAAGTCTTTGTTTTGCAACTACAGCGAAGACAATGCCTTATATCGAGCATTTTCATGCAGCAAAATGGTGCAACCCACTGATCAATGAATACAACTTCTGGGTAGCTTATAAGCGGTTTCTGCTCTGCAAGCGGATGAACTTTCCCTTATCTATGCTACGTAATAAGTAAGCCTGGGCGATGTTAACATTTCTGCATCGCGATATATCGGGAAGCAAACATCACGATGTCACGATATATCACGATGTTAACTATATTTTTTTTTACAAAATACTATAAAACAACGTTTTCATAACACGCTATGTAGCCGAAAGTTATGCTTACTTAGCTTTGCATTATTTTATTGAATTCATGTATGGAAGTTTATTTTAAATAACATGAGCAGCGACCGAATTACTTTTAAAGGGATACACAAAGCACCCAAGGGGTATAAGCCGGTTATTTTTTTTGGTTTAATCCGGATTTTTCAATTTCGCTATCTTAATGAAATTTTACTTTGTTTTGGTCAGAATTATTAGTTCTTAATCAGAATTTTTAAACACAACTACATATGTGATATAAGGGAGAGTTCGCATACCAAGATTCAAAAGAAACTTACGTATACCAGAAGTATTGGAATAGTATCCAGAAACCGATTTGCAATTGTTGTAGCTTAAACTGTGAATTCTACAGATATGCGTCTTATAATAATTTGAAGGTCTCGATAAGATTAGGTAAAATTCAATTGAAAGTTTTAACCGGAATTGCTTCATTAAATTCGACTAGAAGAGTGCTTCTATAACAAATCAGTTTGTAAGTCAGATGTTGGCTGCAAAAAGAGAAAGGCATAGAACTGTAATGCTGTGTATATTTAGAGACGAATTTCCTTGCCAAATTTGTCGCCAAACCTGCCAACTTGGTAAAATATTGGTATTGGTTACGAAAACCCTTAAATTAGGGGGAGTTTTGTTACCATTAAAAAACGTGTGTGTGGGAAAGGGGGGGGGGGGTTTGTTCAGTCATTTTTGTCTCCATATTATACATATTTGGTATCTGGAATTGGCTTATAGTGTGAGAAGTGGTATAGGGGTTTGTTGGAGACAGTGATTTGTCATAATTTAACTTGTTTAACGTTTGCCATAATTTTTACAGCAAAATAATAAATACATTAATAGATGGAAAAAAAACACCACTTTATTTTCCTTTATGCATTTAGGAGATTTGATTTTACGGTCCAAAGGCTTCGTACTCACATTAGAATATAAGTTACTAGCTGAATACCCGTGCTGCGCTACGAAATTTTACCATTAGCATTTTAGCGATCAAAAGACATTCACGTATTCTACATTTCAGACGTTTGCACCCATTTCGATCCCGACAAATTGATTTATCAAAATAGAAACTTTCCTTTGTTGACAATTTTAACGAAATTTATAATTGTGAATACTATATTGGAAAGAGGCATTTGAATATCCCTCGTTTAGAACGTTTAATTCCCTTCGGACCCTTTTAATTACGTAATCGAGATTGAAATAGTTTATTGTGTTTATGTTTGCTCTTTGTTCTAAATTTCGAAGTAGTAGCTGTATTGGAATTGAGACATTAAAATAATCCTCGTATAGTTTCAATGTTGCGTCGACTTTTCATCCCTTAAAAATTCATTAATCGATATTGGAATAACTTATTTTTTTTTTAAATTTGTCCTTTTAACATTTGCACCAAATATCAGAATTATGGCTACATTGGAAGAGGAACATTCGGATATCCCTCGTTTGGAACATTTAACCCCTTTTCGACTCCATAAAGTAGGTTAATCGAGAACGGAATAGCTTATTTTTCTTTGTTTATCTTTTTTGACATTTGTACCAATTTTCAAAGTTGTGACCAAATGGGAAGTAGGACATTCGAATATCTCTCTTTTGGAACGTTTAACGCCTTTTCCAACCCTTAAGTGGGTTAATCGAGATCGGAATGGCTTACTTTTCTATGTTTATCTTGATTGGCATTCATACCAATTTTAAGAATTGTGACGAAATGGGAAGTAGAATGTTCGAATATCCCTCGTTTGGGACGTTTAACCCCTTTTCGACCCCTAAGCGTGGATTAGCCGAGATCGGAATAGCTTGCTTATTCTATGTTTATTTTTGTTGACATTTGCCCCAATTTTCAGAATTGTGACTATATGAGGAGTGGGATATTTGAGTTTGGAACGTTTAACTCCTTTTCCACCCCTTAAAGTGGATTAATCAAGCTCGGAATAGCTTAATTTTTCTATGTTTGTCTTTGTTGACATTTGTGCCTATTTTCAGAGTTGTGATCAAATGGGAAGTGGTACATTCGAATATCCCTCTTTTGGAACGTTTAACCCCTTTTCCACCCCTTAAAATGGGTTAACCTAGGTCGGAATAGAATGTCTTTTCTATTTTTACCATTGTTGATATTTGTGCCGATTTTCAGAGTTGTGACCAAATGGCAAGTGGGATATTCGAATGTCCCCCGTTTGGAACGTTTAACCCCTTTTCGACACCTTAAAGGGGTTAATTGAGATCGGAGTAGCTTACTTTTTCTATTTTTACCATTGTTGATATTTGTGCCGATTTTCAGAGTTGTGACCAAATGGGAAGTGGGATATTCGAATGTCCCCCGTTTGGAACGTTTAACCCCTTTTTCGACCCCTTAAAAAGGGGTAATCGAGATCCTTTTAGCTTACTTTTTCTATTATTACCATTGTTGATATTTGTGCCGATTTTCAGAGTTGTGACCAAATTCGAAGTGGGATATTCGAATGTCCCCCGTTTGGAACGTTTAACCCCTTTCGACCCCTTAAAGTGGGTTAATCGAGATCGGAGTAGCTTACTTTTTCTATTTTTACCATTGTTGATATTTGTGCCGATTTTCAGAGTTGTGACCAAAGGGGAAGTGGGATATTCGAATGTCCCTCGTTTGGAACGTTTAACCCCTTTTCGACCCCTTAAAATGGGTTAATCGAGATCGGAATAGCTTACTTTTTCTATTTTAACCATTGTTGATATTTGTGCCGATTTTCAGAATTGTGACTATGTGGGAAGTGGGAGAATTAGTGATGAGTGAGTGAGTCAGTGAATGAGTGAGAGAGTGAGTGAGTGAGTGAGGGCTTTGCCTTATATATAGAGAGATTTTCGAATATGACACTCATTCGCGACTACAGCATCAACACTAATATTGGAGTTAAAGTTATTTTAAAATAGGATTCAAAAACTGGAATAAATAATAATAATAAAAAATTTAAATAACTTTAATTTTATACTTTTATGTCGAGATTTAAGTAAATCTTTTATTCAAAGTCAGGAATAACCTCCATATGACCCAAGGCATGATATTGACTCTCTATATTGACTATATACATCTGGTTTAGATAAGGAAAGTTCAAAACACTTGAGCCTCTTAGCGCAGTCTGTTTAGACTCATCAATTTTTGACGTGCCCGTATGAAAAGGAAGTCTCACTATATATCTTCCATCTTTTTCTCTGGTATGGTTATTCACATAATATTCTTCACATAACCTACCTTTTTTTCAAATAAATAGATTATTTTTTTCATAATAACTTAGGAAAGGTGATAAGAAAATGTTTCCTCTTTGTTCGTTTTTTAAGTTTGTTTAGATAAAAACAGTCACACCTCGGGTTTCTCTTTGAAAAAATAGGTAAGAAGAGCATCCCTCAACATTCAATCTTACTTGCGTGTCATTGCTTTTAATCTTTAATTGTAATGATATAATGTACCATTTTGTTTTCATAATTCAATTTATTTTTTTAAAAATTGCTAGTATGGAGAGTTATTTTAACAATAATTATTTCATTGGTAAAAAGAAAAAACACGACCAAATTGGCTCTATGAGTTTCGATAAATATCACGTTATTCTTTCTTTTAAGTGAAAAAGAGGATAAAAAGTGGTTGATGGGCGATGTTCAAGGAAAGAAAACTCTGTGTTACAGACATTAGTTTATTAGCTTCTTACTTCTTTATTGCATTTCTACATTTATTTTATACATTTCTAAATTTTGGAGATAGATATGTTTAGAACACCCTAAAAGACATTACCACAGCGACTTTGATCAAAATCGTTGAAGTCGTTTTTTGGCAATTGCTGAAAAATATAAACTTTTCAATTGCAGCTACCTTATGTCTATGTGCAATTTTGACGCAAACCTTGATGACATGGTCCAATGGACACTGATCTGTACACAAAATTTGAACATCATTGATCAATCTGTTCAGGAGTTATGCTACTCCAATTTCAATTAACATATTTAACGATAAACTAGATACATAACAGTTAGAACAAAGAATAAATTTAGAAGGAAAGAATGACACATGTGTACTCTCTCTTGACAAAAAATAACTAATTCGTTTTGGAAACTAAACCGTCTTTATTCTAAGGTAAAGATATTATTTGTATATAAGAATTTGCTCGGTTTAACCATTACATTAAATAATTTGGGATTATAAATATGTAACATAAGACCACATTTAAAATTTAAAAAAATCTTTTTAAAATATATTCAACAGTCAGTCGTTACATATGTTTAGTTTTCATTTTCAAAGCAGTTAGAGTGGTGATTATCCATATCTTAGCAATTCAAAACTGAACATTAAGGTATAAATTCCTTTAAAGATTCTCCGAAGAAGAAATCGTTAAGGACAGCCGCTTTCTTTATGTACTGACACCCAGAAAGTTCCGAAACGTCGAATGCAAGCTCATTACTTGCCTTTCAGCAAATTTAAGTCTTGGAACTGATGTGTGAAAGAAAAATATTTAATAAAAGATTTACTTAAATCTCGACATAAAAGTATAAAATTAAAGTTATTTAAATTTTTTATTATTATTATTTATTTATTCCAGTTTTTGAATCTATTTTGAAATAACTTTAACTCCACGATTAGTGTTGATGCAGTGGTCGCGAATGAGTGTCATATTCGAAAATACGGTCTACGGTGAGTACGAAGCCTTTGGATTGTAAAATCAAATCTCCTAAATGCATAAAGGAAAATAAAGTGGTGTTTTTTTTTCTAACTATTAATATGGGTTATTATATTGCTGTAAAAATTATGGCAAACATTAAACAAGTTAAATTATGACAAATCACTGTCTCTAACAAACCCCTATACCACTTCTCACACTATAAGTCAATTCTAGATACCAAATATGTATAATATGGCGACAAAAATGACTGAACAAACACCCCCCCCCCTTTCCCCCACACACACGTTTTTAAATGTTAACAAAACTCCCCCCAATTTAAGGGTTTTCATAACCAATACCAATATTTTACCAAGTTGGCAGGTTTGGCGACAAATTTGGCAAGGAAATTCGTCTCTAAATATACACAGCATTACAGTTCTATGCCTTTCTCTTTTTGCTGCCAACATCTGACTTACAAACTGATTTGATATAGAAGCACTCTTCTAGTCGAATTTAATGAAGCAATTCAGGTTGAAACTTTCAATTGAATTTTACCTAATTTTATCGAGAACTTCAAATTATTATACAATGCATATCTGTAGATTTCACAGTTTAAGCTTCAGCAATTGCAAATCGGTTTCTGGGCACTATTCCAATACTTCTGGTCGTAAGTTTCTTTTGAATCTTGGTATGCGAACTCTCCCTTATATCCCACGTGTAGTTGTGTATGGAAATTCTAACCGCAAACAGCCGGACGATCAATGGACGGATTTATAAAATCGACACCTGAGCTGGCACCTGTACTACTGTACTAGACACCTGTAGACAAATGCACATAACGCCAACGTGAAGAGAAATTATTCAACAAGCCGATATTTGGGCCAGATGTCTCATCCCATGAATTATGGTGTTAAATGTAAAGAAATACTCCCACAAGGCATTTTGTAACTGAAAACTGATTTACATTCTCAATTTGTTACATGTGCCAGTTTAGTTAAAGAATCAACACCTTTTGAAAAATCTATATTGTATTTCTATGTTCTGTAAATTGATTATTTTGGATATTATGGGATGTAGGAGATTTTTGTAAAATCGTAATTGTTTTACATGTCTCCCAAAAACTCTAATGTTCACCCTTTTTTCAAAATACTACGAACTCTTAGAGATAGAAGAAAAATATTTATGAACGGAAATTATATACTTCAGTTACAATTTTTCAATATTGTTCAGTAACTTTCTTCATACAGTCCACTAGATGGCGGTATGAGCAATTTTGTTTATTTTTATTTTTTTATTTTCTACTTGAATGTAACAAGAGCAGTAGCCATGTGAATATTCTTGCTACATCAAGAAACTTTCAAGCTGAGATGACGTTTCAAATAAAATGTACCAGAAACCTGTAAGTAATTCTTTACTTTCTTGTCATGAGTAAAATACGAAACAGAACGAGTTAATTAAGTATAGACAAATATTATTTTTGAAAAAATTGTTATATTCCATACTTATTATTAAAAAAATTAGAACTTTCAATTGCTTGTCATACTTTCCAAGCTCTCAAAGACTTGAAAATAAAAAAAAATTCCAAGTTTTTTAAGGACACTTAAAAACCAGTGCAACCTAAACTATTTTCATACATTTCAAAAATTCAAACTCCAAGACAAAACGCACGTGATGGTTGTAATCCTTTGCTGTTTTATTTTATTTACAATTTTTTTTTTTTTTTTTTTTTTTTTTTTCGAAATACATTAAGTCAGATTTCAATATTTCCCAGCTATCATGTAATCGAAGATAAGACCAAACCTTAAACATTCTTACACATATATTTGGTTTATAAAATATCGATACATCAATACAACTGACCAACAACAGCATGCATCTCTGTTTAAACAAGCAGACAGAGCAGGCGCATGCCCACACATTGCCTAACATTAAGTGGGATCGGACACCGGACCCAACTTTTGACCAATTGAAACAAAACTTTTGGTCTGAAGGTCCAGGGTAAAAAATAGAAGTCGGCGATATATCGATATTTTAAAACATTTTTATTTTTTTGATGATCGTTTTGCAGTTCCAAGTGTGTTTTCGATATTTTACTTATTCCATTTTCAAAAACTTCAAAACTAAAGTTTGAACTTGGCTGCGAGACAGTTAAAACGACACCAGTATTCAATATTTTCCATACACTTAAAAGCTTTATCTAAATTTTTCTGAAAATCACTGCACCAATTAAGCGAATATATATATATATATATATATATATATATATATATATATATATATATATATATATATACAGGGTGGTTATAATTAAAGTTACCCTGTTTAGAGCCACGTAGAGTCCGTTCTAGTGAGCAGATTTTGATGAAACTTGGAATTTACGCTATATGGACCATGGGAAAAAGAAATCTGCAATAAAAAATTGTAGTTCAAATTTTTACCACCAGGTGAAAAAGTGGCGCATAAAGAACAAAAATCATTAATTGAAAACACAAATTTTTATTTAATTACAGCATATGTTCAATGTGCATTCCATTTACGTCAACCACATGCTCGAAGCGTGTTATAGCGTGTTCGACAGTAGCGCGAAGAGTTTCTCGATCAATTGCAGCAACATGACGTGTTATGCTTGCTTTCAATTCAGGCAGAGTCCGTATGCTCCCTCCATACACACGATCTTTCAGAAATCCCCACAATCAGAAATCACAGGGATTTAAATCCTGAGAACGAGGAGGCTGGCAGTCGAAAAACTTCTCGAAATTACCCGATCATCTCCAAAGTGGTCTACCCTTTTTTGTCTATCTCTTGGTCAACAGTTAGAAAGATTCTTCGATCTATTGTAAAATGGTATCCATATAAGCTCCATGTTGTGCAACAACTGAAACCTGCTGACTCGGGTAAGCGCACTCAATTTTGTAGAATTTTTTTTGGCCAGAATAATGGCTGATAAAGCATGGCCTTGGAACATTTTATGGTCGGACGAGGCGCATTTTACACTGGATGGAGCCGTGAATACTCAGAACTGTAGAATATGGGGTGCGGCAAAACTGAATGTTGTACATTAACAGTCTCTGCATCCTGATTTCATAACTGTATGGTGTGGTTTTACTGCTGAATTTATTCTTGGTCCTTTTTTCTTTGAGGAGAGCACGCTTCGTGGCCCTCAAAGGTGTTCGATTACGGGGAACTGCTACTGCGAGCTTCTTCGGCAGCAAGTCATTCCTGCCCTACAAGAACGAGAATGTTTAGAGACTACTGTCTTTATGCAAGATGGTGCACCACCTCACATTGCACGACCAGTGACAGCACTACTTCGTGCCCACTTTGGAAATGATCGGATAATTTCGAGAAGTTTTTCGACTGCCTGGCCTCCTCGTTCTCCGGACTTAAATCCCTGTGATTTCTGGTTATGGGGATTTCTGAAAGATCGGAGGGAGCATACGGACTCTGCCTGAATTGAAAGCATGCATAACACGTCATGTTGCTGCAATTGATCGAGAAACTCTTCGCGCTACTGTCGAACACGCTATAACACGCTTCGAGCATGGGGTTGACGTAAATGGAATGCACATTGAACATATTGTTGCACAAATTGTCTGTATATATTGTAAATAGTGACGTATTATTTCAAAATTCTATTGTAATTTATTTTTATCTTATTTTATTTATTAATTAATAGCGATTATACAAGTTAGAAAAAGGTGGCAACACCTAAAGCATTCGAGAAGTTTCGAGATATTTCGTTTCCGATGAATTGGCTGGAAATTTCGAGAATGTCTCACGCGCTTGTATATAAAAAGACTGGAGAACGGGAAAGTTTTCAGATTGACTTCGGTTTTCGTTGAAAGCTGATCGCTTTGTTTACCTATTGGAGTGAGCTTGTATAATCGTTGAATTCGAAGTTATTTTTGTTGAAGCTTGTGTTGAAGCTTGAGAGTAATTAAACTGTTGCCTGTGAATAAATTTTGTGAGTTTTCTGAAGAGAGAATAAATACTTTTAAACCGTGAAAACTGTGCCATCATTGCCTCAATGGAAAAATTCATAACAGTGGTGTCAGAAGTGGGGTTTCGTAATTTTGAATGCCGACAACTAGAGGAATGATGGAAGACCAAATGAAACAATTAATGGAAATGATTGCTGGAATAAAAGCCGGACAAGAATCCACGGCCGCTGAAATAAAAGCCGGACAAGAAACGACAAATGCCGAACTCGCCGCTACAATCGCCGCTGGTCAAGCCCGTCAAGAAACGACAAATGCCGAACTCGCCGCCGCAATCGCCGCCAGCCAAGAATCCACATCAGCTGCTATAATTGGGATTAAAGAAGAAATGCAATCCGAACTAGCTACAATGGTGGAATCTACGATAATAGAGATTACTACAAGTGTTCTACAATCGGTAAAAGAAGAGGTTCTGAGTGAAGTAAGAAAAGAAATCAGTGAGGAGTTTTGAGGCGGTTAATGTTAAAGTTGACTGCTTGGGAGAAAAGGTTTCCACCATGAAAGAAGAGCAGGAAAAGTTTAATGACGCTGTTGAAGAAAGGCTACGGAAAATTGAAACGGGAGAAGCTATGACCGTTGCAACGCCTAAATGGGATAATGTTTCCACTAACTTCATTACGCCACGTTCCAACATCAAAGTAGCCACTTTTGATGGGAGGTCGTCTTGGCGCGTTTACCAAACGCAGTTTGAAATTATTGCTTCTGCGAATGGTTGGGACGATACTTCGAAAGCATACCATCTCGCAGCATCTCTTCGAGGTGAAGCTGCCGACATTTTACAGACACTACCTGAAGAGAAGCGGGGAGAATTCGTGGCGCTGGCAAGTGCGTTGGAGTTAAGGTTTGGGGAGCAGCATCTAAAGGATTACAACAGACTGCAATTGAAAGTGAGACAGCAGAAGGCCAATGAAACTCTTCAAGAATTGGCATCGGATGTAGAAAGACTGTCGCTTCTCGCCTTCCCAGACTGTCCCTCGGACGTACGAGATAATCTGTCTCTTCAATATTTCGTGGATGCCATCAAAGATCCCGACATACAGCAAGCTACCAGGATGTCAGACAGCAAAGATCTGAAGTCAACCCTTGTCTATGCCATGAGAGTAGAAGCCGCACAGCAAGCTTCTAGAAAAGATCGGCGTTTCGTACGTGGAACATTGGCAGACGATTCCTCTGAACTTTTCACGAAGAAGTTTCAAGAATTGGAAAACAAGATGGAGCGAATTATGAGAAATATTCCTGGCTCGAGGGATCGAAAAACTAGAGTGGTTTGTTGGCTCTGCAACCGGGAAGGACATTTCAGACGTGATTGCCCTGAATTGGACAGGAGAGGGGACAGACCCTCGTCCGAGCCTCAGCAGTTAAACTAAAGAGCGGCTATCTCGCGAGGCGGAGGTCGCCGTGTGGAGCAAGTGGTGCCCCACTCAGCCTCTATCACATCTCATCCCTTCAAGGAGGAAACAATGGTTTATTCGTGGAGGGCAAGATCAATGGAACTCCCTGTCGTCTAATAGTTGACTCAGGGGCAAATGTAACCATCTTACGGACGGATGTAGCCCGGCGCCTGGACAGCCAACCTCTTTACACGGCGCCTTCAGTTTCACTACAGACTGTGACTGGTGACAAAATTTCTGTGCATGGGAAATTAAATGTCAACATCTCTTTTGGATTTCACACCTACACTCATACCTTTTACGTCGCTGAAATTATTGACCCATGTATTCTTGGATTGGACTTTTTAAAGAGAAATGGAATTACTTTGAATTTCGAGAAAGGCGAGCTTCAAACGGGGAAAGAAGAAGTTCCATTGTTCGGTTTGGACTCGGAAGAGCCGTGTGCATATCGAATAGTAGCTCTTGAAGACATCACCATCCCCTCCATGACAGATTTGGTTGTAAAAGGTTCAACAGAGCTCCCGAAGGCCTTCCGATTTGGAGTAACGGACTTCCCATCATCGAATAGCGTCCCGAAAGGAGTGCTAGTAGGAGCGACGCTTGTGGATCTCTCTCAAAAGTTGGTGCATGTGAGAATGGCCAACATCGGTGATTCTAAGAGAGTTATCAAGAAAGGAGAAGAAATTGCCACTTGCACACCTGTTACAAGCATCGAACGAGGATCGAAGGAGCTTCCGACCGCACCACCCGCGGATTTAGTGGACCAGCTTCTCGAAAACTCTCGGTTGGAAAGAAGGCAAGAGAAGATGGTCGGAAACCTTATAAAAGAATTTCAAGACATTTTTTCCATGTCATCGAAAGATGTAGGAAGAACAGAGCTTACTCAACATCGAATCGATACGGGGACCCATTTACCTATTAAACAACATCCTCGAAGACTTCCTTTCGCAAAACAAGAGGAGGTCGGGAGATTGTTACATGAAATGGAAGATAATAGAGTTATCGAACCCTCCTCAAGTCCATGGGCCTCTCCAATCGTACTCGTTCGAAAGAAGGATGGTTCCACCAGGTTTTGTGTGGATTACCGGAAGCTGAACGAAATTACGAAAAAGGACAGCTACCCTCTGCCAAGAATCGATGACACTTTGGACACTCTATCGGGGAACCAGTGGTTTTCGACTTTGGATTTGAAGAGTGGATACTGGCAAGTGGAGATACATCCCGACGATCGTGAGAAGACTGCCTTCACTACCGGCCAAGGATTATGGCAGTTTCAAGTTATGCCGTTTGGCTTGTGTAATGCACCGGCTACGTTCGAGCGACTAATGGAGACTGTGCTTAGAGGACTTTCCTACGAGACCTGTCTGGTATATTTGGACGATATCATTATCACCGGGCGGAGTTTTGATCAACACTTGCAAAATGTGAAGAACGTGTTCTTGAAGCTTAGGGAAGCCCACTTGAAACTTAGCCCATCAAAATGTAAGCTCTTTAGGCGGAAAGTCAGTTATCTCGGACACATCATCTCATCCGATGGAGTAAGCACAGATCCAGCCAAGATCCATGCTGTGCAAATTTGGTTTCGACCGCAAGACGTTCATCAATTGCGAAGCTTCCTAGGCCTGTGCACGTATTACCGTAAATTCGTGAAAGGTTTCTCCAAGATCGCCAGACCCTTGCATCGACTAACAGAGAGCAAGCAGAAGTTCCTATGGACTGCCGACTGTGACGACTCCTTCAATCAACTGAAGAACGCTTTAACATCCGCACCTGTTTTGGCTTTTCCCGATGTTAACAAGGACTTTATTTTGGATACAGATGCCAGCAATGAGGGAGTGGGCGCCGTTCTTTCCCAGGAAATTGAAGGACAGGAGAAAGTCATCGCTTATTTTAGTAAGAGCCTGTCAAGATCCGAGCGGAACTACTGCGTCACAAGAAAGGAGTTACTGGCAATAGTAAAAGCCGTTGAGCACTTTCATCATTACTTGTACGGCCGAAAATTCCTTTTAAGAACTGATCATGCGTCTCTGACTTGGTTGCTGAATTTCAAGAATACAGAGGGACAAATAGCAAGGTGGATTCAGCGCCTACAGGAATACGACATGGATATCCATCACAGAAAAGGCACGTTCCATGGGAATGCAGACGCTCTTTCTAGAAGACCATGTCCGGAGAACTGTCGATTTTGTTCCAATGCCGAGTATAAGTTTGGGGTTAACCCATTGGCCGTTCGGAAAATAACTTCCAAGTCAACAACTTCAGACGTGGATCCTTGGAGTGATCGGAATGTCCGCAAAAGTCAGGTCGAAGATCAGGACTTGAAACCTCTCATTGAATTCCTGGAAGCGGCTACCGGAAAACCCAGTTGGCAGGAAATTGCATGCTATAGCCCAACAATGAAGAGATATTGGGCTATGTGGGACTCTTTGCACTTGAAGAATGGAGTTCTCTACCGTCGATGGGAGTCCGATGACGGCAAAAGCTTCCGGTGGCAATTAATCCTTCCAAGTTCTAGAGTTACGAACGTTCTAGAAGAACTTCACAGCAGTTCTACTGGAGGACATTTTGGTGTCACGAAAACTCTTCAGAAAGTCAGGGAGAGATTCTTCTGGGACAAAGCAAAATCCGACGTGGAGAAGTGGTGCAAGTCCTGTGATGCATGCAATTCGCGGAAGGGACCGAAAACCCGAACTCGTGGAAAGTTGCAACGTTACAACGTAGGAGCACCATTCGAAAGAATTGCTTTGGACGTCTTAGGCCCCCTACCTCACACAACTAATGGCAACAAATACATCCTA
The DNA here is from genome assembly GCA_963978545.1 of Linyphia triangularis. Taxonomy (NCBI): domain Eukaryota; kingdom Metazoa; phylum Arthropoda; class Arachnida; order Araneae; family Linyphiidae; genus Linyphia; species Linyphia triangularis. Next base: position 39,455,977 of record OZ021730.1, read on the forward strand.
GTTGTCATGGACTACTTTAGCAAGTGGCCAGAAGCATACGCGATTCCGGATCAGGAAGCCACAACCGTAGCAGAAGTCCTCGTACGGAATTGGATCTCCCGATTTGGCGTACCCCTGCTGATACATTCCGATCAGGGGACGAACTTCAACTCTGCCGTCTTCACTGGGCTGTGTGACTTGCTCGACATGGAAAAAACTCGTACAACTCCCCTGCACCCACAATCCGATGGAATGGTTGAACGATTTAATAGAACGATTCTGAATCATCTCTCCTTGTTTGTTTCCAAGAACCAGCAAGATTGGGATCAGAAACTTCCATTGTTCCTTTTGGCCTACAGAAGTGCTACTCACGAGACCACCGGATATACACAATCTCAAATGATTTTCGGAAGAGACCTTAGACTACCCTGCGACCTCCTCTTTGGACGACCACCGGACACCCCTTCCTCGCCTGTCCAGTATCTAGATGATCTCCAGGCACGTTTGGAAGCCGTACATCGGTTCGCCAGAGAAAGAATCAACATCATGACAGAGCGCATGAAGGTCCGCTACGATGCCAAGGCCACGGAACGTTCATTCCAGGAAGGTGACAAGGTGTGGTTATGGAATCCTAAACGTCGGTAAGGACTCTCCCCTAAGCTCCAGACGAACTGGGAAGGGCCGTATGTGGTCCTTAAGAGGATCAACGACGTCGTGGTAAGGATTCAACGGACACCCTCCTGTAAACCTAGAGTTGTACATAACAATAGACTAGCCCCATATTATAGTAGAAGTGATTGAATTGCCTTTCCTCTTAAGGACTTCACTGCCCGGGACGTGCAGTCTTTAAGAAGGTTGAAATGTTGCACAAATTGTCTGTATATATTGTAAATAGTGACGTATTATTTCAAAATTCTATTGTAATTTATTTTTATCTTATTTTATTTATTAATTAATAGCGATTATACAAGTTAGAAAAAGGTGGCAACACCTAAAGCATTCGAGAAGTTTCGAGATATTTCGTTTCCGATGAATTGGCTGGAAATTTCGAGAATGTCTCACGCGCTTGTATATAAAAAGACTGGAGAACGGGAAAGTTTTCAGATTGACTTCGGTTTTCGTTGAAAGCTGATCGCTTTGTTTAACTATTGGAATGAGTTTGTATAATCGCTGAATTCGAAGTTATTTTTGTTGAAGCTTCCCAGGTAGCACAGCAGTATTGGCCAATGTCGGAAACCGGAGCTCTGGAAGATTGGCCAATCCTGGGTAATGTCGGAACGGCCAGCACCGAACGGCTAACATTTTTGCAATATTGGCCAATATCGCAGTGCGGTTTTGGCCGATATCGATGCGTAGTTTTGGCCGATATCGAGGAGTAGTTTTGGCCAGTATTGATGTGCAATCTTGGGCAATATCGATGAGCATTGGTTTAAACCAAATGTTTTTGTTTTTTTCCCTCAGAAAAACGAAATATTTTTTTAAGAATAATTTAAAATTGTATTTTTATTTATAATTAGATTTTTTAAATTATTTGATGTTGTAGATGACTTTTATTTTTAGCTGAAATACAATATGTTCTAATGTATTTTAAAATAAATCTTCCAATTAAAAACTATTGAAGTTTTTATAAGTATCAAATGAATCGAAGGGCAATATTCTATGTATTATGTAGTAAACAATTACTATTGTATATATTGAATTTAAAAAATAGTACCTATAAATAAAATATTAAAATTTAATATGATTTGAATGTCCCCATAAATAGCAACAATTGTTTATTTACTTAGTTCAAATTACTTTCAAAAGGAATATTCATTGTTTATAAAACATAAATTATTCTTGTTTATGTTAAATTTTATTTATAAATATGTATACATGTAATTAGAAAAGGATAAAAAAAAAAAGACCTCTGTTTAAACCAAAAAAACATGTTTTTTTCCAACCCTGGAAGAGCAATTTTAGCTACTATTTTTTTATTATATCACAGAGCAGTTTAGGGTAAATTTGCCACTCAACATATCTGAACTTTCTTTTTGGTGGAAGAAGTGGTTGCAAATGATAATTCTTATATGCGTTTAGATTCAATTTTGAGCTGTTCAATGTTTAGTAACATATTGTTGCCCAAAAACATTTAATAATTTGTTAAGTTATACTTAAACATTTTTTAAATAATTTTTTCAAATCCCCTACCAAAAAAAACCATTTAGATAACAAAATGTCTGACATTCAAGGATTTAGAAAGATACATGCAATTTAAACTAGAAAACAGTAGAATTTAAAATCCCTATTGGTCAATCAATACTCATTGAACTTTTTATGCTAAGGTTTCATAAAAATATAAGGTTGAATTTTAAACTTGTGAAGTATATTTTTTCTGCACCGATCAACTTCATTTATGAAGTCCCTTTTCATTTTTAAAACATAATTTTTCTCGATGCATTAAGAATCAAATAGATAGTAAATAAACCTCATTTTAATGCTTTAGTTCATTCACTTCAATCATAATATTGTAAAAATGTAAAAGCAATAAAGTGAATTAAAATTGCAGACCCCCCCCCCCCCCATTGAAAAAGTTTTCATCCAAAAATTGTTTGACAAAAACATCTATTATTTAAAAAAATCCACAATAATATTTACATGAATACTCATATAATGAATAATTTTTCATACTTTCATTCCTATTTTAATTGCATTTTAATGACCGATAATTGAAACCCAATATAATTTAATTGATATTTTATGGCTTAAAAACCATGCACTCTTAAATTAATTGTCACTTTCTGCAGTGCATATTTATAATAAAAACATAAATTTAATACAAGCTGTTTATTATAATACATATTTTATTTTACATATTTTATCTTCCTTTGAAGTTTCTACCTCGGCGAAGAAAACGAACCTGAAATATAAAATTGTTAATTTCTGTTTGCATTAAGATTACATTAAAATTTAAAAATCAAATTATTGCATCAAACTTTTTCTAATCTTAAGCTCTTTTTATTTTGTCCAAGCTCTTTTTGTTACGGAACTGGAATTTGTTATCAATAAAAGAAATCACGCAGTGCAGCATTTACTGCCCATTAAAAAAAAAAAAAAAAAAAAAAAAAAAAAAAAAACAGAATTGCAAAATGAAAAACACAATTTTGCACAAAAGCATAAAATTATTAACATTTTGTTAAATTGTTACATCAGAAAACATTTTCTACTAACATTTAAGAAAATCATTTTAAACTGGTATTTAAATTTCAATTGTATATATTGAGCTTGTATGAATTTAATTTATATAAAGTTCTCTGCAAATATGTTTGCACCAACCTCAACCAAGCACACAAAAAAACTATCAATCACGAAATAAATGCTAATTCTGTTTTTTTTTATAAACTCGTTCATTTTTGGCTTAAGCCGTTTAAAATTGTAATAAATAATTTATAAGAGAGAAAAACCTCTTTTAAACTGTTAAATTAACCACCAAATAAAATCAAAATAAATAGTAAAAAGTGTTGTTGAAAAGTCTGTGATAAAATACACTGTTGCACTTGAAAATTTATAGGAACTAATTTAGAACGTAGTGTTTTTGTTGTTTTTTCTACTGAACTAATTTCTCAATTATAAGCATATGACAAAGGTGATTTGTTCAAAATTGTTGAAAGAAACAGATAATTTTTTTTTATTAAAAGACCAGAGATTCTCCATTGCTTATTATATTTTAAAATATAAATTATTGTAACATCAAATTGAAATTGCTTGGAGCGTTACCTAATTGATTATCATATATTCTTACCTGGTAGAGGAAGTTTTCACGCTTTTTGGTTCACAAACAAGTTTTTGCTCGTTTCTTTGTGGGATTCCAAAGAAGGGGGATCGTCTTTGAAACGGGCTGGAATATTAGTTCGGCTTTTCTTGGTTAATAAATTTTCATCTTCTGAAGAATCGCTCCCAATTGAACGAGCAAGCTCAGCTTTATCTTATGCCTGTTAAAATGAATCTAAATAGGAAAATTATGGATATATGCTATCTCAAACTAGTTGCAAAACTTTATATACAATTTATTTATACAATTAAATATCTTATTTAAAGCACTTATAATATCACTCACTAAAAAACCAATCTTCAGTTTGAGAAATTAAAATAGAATATTATTTAAATCTGTTAATAAATATCTGTTATTCATGTCCACCATTTCAAAAATCTATACCATCAAAACTTGAACTGATAAGTAGATCAATGACTTATGAAACATTATTTGTGATACCTTGAACTATTTGTATATACCCTATACAAAAATTGTAATTTAATTACTGTATGTACAATAGATTTTAAAATTAAATGTTTGCCATGTTATACTTGAGGGCATATATTCTTTAATCATGTTCATTCCCCCCTTCATACCAAAGACAACTTTTGTCTGAGATGAACCAAGAGGAAGGAATTACTTCTACGGGTTCTCCATTTCCATCAATGAACCCTACAACAGTATATTTCTTTATTTTAAACTGAACAGAATAACAAATTAACTATTAAAAGGCCATACTGGCAATTTACTGCCGAGGGAAGGAAGGCTACAACTATTACACTTTTCATTCCAAGACAGAAAATAGCACTAACAATAATACTTGATTACAATATTTGATGTTTACTTTTCAAATGGAAAGTCTTTTCTTTAAATGAACAAAACATTTTTATTTTATAAAAACAACATCTTTGCATAGTGTGTTTAAATTAACACAAATGAAGTTAGGCATTCAAAATATATTTTTGTAGATATTTCAAAAATTTCCATTCATTGCTCTTTTCTGAGAAATCAATATTTGCACAAGACAGACCTTTTGAATAGGGGAATGTACATATACAGTAAAACCCTGTTAACGCTAAGTCGATCTGGCCACTGAAATTGTTCGCTTTAACTGAATTTTGTGTTAAATAAATTAACGTTAAGTTTTAAGTACAAAGAACTGCTTTTCCTTCGCATTAAATGTGATTTTATGCTAAGCACTTTTGCGTTAACAGGGTTTGCTGAATTTTTTCAAAAATAGGAGGCATAATAACATTAGTTATAAATATTGTTAAAATTGACATTTTTTAGAACATTTACTTTTTATGCCAAGCGGTTGATTGAGATAATGCACCCTATTCCACACCACCTTTGAGATTGAGTAATAGATGTGTTTTAATTTAATGTGGTTTCCTCAATATGCCCAATTCACAATATATTCTATTAACAGAGCTAATCATGCTGGAGCTTGGATATTGAATTTTATAAGAAGCAATATAAACTAACGATAACAAATATGATAAATAGGAAGACAAACTAGAATGTAACATGTAGTATAAGTATAATTTGAAACAAGCAATGGAGGGGTAGGGGGGAATGGCTAAATGAGTATTAGTTTGTATCCGTGTATGGATGAGATAATAGCTCGGATTTCCTAAAAGCACTTTTAATCTTGTCCAGATGACATAAAAGCTGAAAATCTTGTTTATATTTTAAACAGCAGCATTAAATAAATAATTGAAACCAACTCGATTCCTAATCAAGTTTAATGTGAATATCAATCACCTTTGTCAACATCGCTTTTGTGGGAATCAAACCAAGTCGGCAATCAAGTATCGTTGAAATTAACTAAAACCAATAATGTAATACGTAGATACCCCATGAAATCGACAAATTATTGTGACAACACTTACCAGTAATAAGTTTTCGATCCAATTTTAATGTTACAAATAACCGTCGCGCCGGTGACATAAATAAACTTAGTAAACACACATCCGGGCACTTCAGTTCCTTCAGCCACTCGGTGGCGATTCTTTTTGAGAAATTCTGCGCATCGTTCAGTTTTGGCCGTAAGTCGAGATCGTTCCAAAATACATGATTTTTTTAAAAATGCTTAAAACCGTGGCAAAAATATCACAAAACATATTAATGCAAACCTTCCTTTCTTAAACATAAAATATTTTAATTTTAAAACTGTCGATCAACCTTTCAAACTTTTGAGTATCGTCTATCCAATATTGGGCGAGATTGGGCAATATCGGTATCGAACGGCCGATTTTGCGCCATTCCACATCGGGATTGGCCAATGTAGGGCTGATATTGGCCAATACTGCTGTGCTACTTGGGCGTATTTTAAGAGTAAAACACTTTATTAAAATTTTTTTTATATAGCAACTACAAGAAAATATCATTTGGGTGACACTATTTGATTTATTGTTTAAAAGCCACATTATCATAGATTTTTGCTTAGTATAAATAAACTATAAGAAAGAAATAATCTATGCATATTTTTAATAAAAAAAGTAAATCTAAAAGAAATTTAATAATAAAAACTACCTCAATTTTTGTCTGGAAAAAATGAAATGTTTTTTATTTCTTTACAAACTCTAAAAACTTAACAAAACTAATAATAAATGGCTATCTGGTACTTTATTTTCAAACCTTCTAACAAAAAAGTCGGTAGGCGTCTGCCACACGATAAAAAGTAAACGAAAGTTTATTGCGCTGTACCAACGACTTGCACATGCTTTTTTCCCTTTGATTTACACCTAGTTATCATGATGATAATAAGAATGAAAAACAGAAAGCTCTTACCATATTTTTTTTTTTTTTTAAATGGATTTGAACTTGTGAATAATATTTTCTACCTCTGATAAGCAATTAAAAAGTATACTTAAAATATCGTTTACGAGTCAGTGATACATTCTAAAGTCATTTCGGACGTTCGAAAATCGGTGTCACTCAATTCACTGAAAATTCAACGACACGTATAAAACGGCCGAATTAAAAATATTTTAACTAAGAAATTTTACAAAACGCACGAAAGAAAGTATTTAAATGTGAAAGTATTCAGTGCTAAAATATAATTTTCGTAGGCCTAGATGGCAACTAACTATCTAAAAAAGTATCTAAAAAATAAGCCGCTACACGTCATCCAAATGATATTTCAAGCTTGTATTTAAAATAATAAGGAAAAAAAAAAAAAAAAAAAATTGAAATCAAATTATGAAAGCGAATGTGGCATTTTTAAAGTGCAGGCGACAACTTTTGACCTGTTAAAAAATTTCCACCGATTTATAAAAATATAATTCTTTATTATTGGCACTAATAAATTTATTTGTTTTGTAGTATTTACTAACAAAGTTCCTTTAATTTGATTCTAAAAATAGTATAAATGGTTTCATGCTTGTTTTGTTTACTATTGTCTGTAGTGTATAAATCTTTTGTGTGTATATATTATATGTGCATAAAAAAAGAACATATATCTTTTTTCATATTATGTATAAATGATGATAGACACGCTTAGCAAATTTCCTTGTCATTAAAATTTAAATTTCTTATTTGTGCAAGAGAATTTTTTTTTTATTTGCTGAGTAGCATTATTTATTCCTTTTATTGTAGAATAATTTTCTGTGTAGTTCTAAAAATTGTAGGAAAATACTTTGCTCTTTAAGTCATCACACACGCATACTATTTAGGAATCTATTTTTTTTTTTCATTATTGCCGAAATTTGGAAGAAATAAAATATTCTTCTATTTTTACATCTTCGTGTTCCTCTGTTCTAAGCACTGTATCTTGAATGTCGTGAGATCTAGTTGGATGATAGAAAAAATCGTTAAAAAATACTTTTTATAATTTTTAATATTTTAATTTTTTTTTTAATTTTTTCTCTTTAATGGGCTGCTTTCAAAAATATATACTAGGAACTTTTTAAAATTATTGTTAAAGAGTATAATTTATAATGCATAGTGATTAATTAACATTTCTAAAAAATTAATGACCAGCTGTACTCTTTTGCACAGCGGTAAAGTAGGGATGAGCTTAACAGTTATTGTTAAATAACTGCAGTTACATTAAAATTATTAGGAAATAACGAAATATTATAACCGTTATCCGTTATTTTTAAAGTAAAAGGTAAATAAAAATAAATACATGGAATAAATAAAACATACCTGTTTTTCTACAACATTCTCTTTAGATATCAGTTAATCGATTTTAAATTAGAACATCTTTCAATATAAATTTGTAAAAATATCAAAATAAAAGAAATCATTTATAGTTTTGAGGTTATTTTATTAGAATTTTGTTTTTTTATTTTTTTATTTTTATGATTTAACAATAAATTGGAGAAAGAATTTACAATACAACATAATTCATAACTGATACATATAAAATGAAAGTGATTTTTAAATGAAAACACATTTTGAAACATTTTACGTGCACAGGCTTTAAAATTATTACTTACATATAAATTTTATGTAATATTGTGAGAAAAATGTACATTTTCAGAGGAATCTTTGAAGTATAAAAAATATATGTTTTAAATATAGGGATATTATTATTATTTCAATAACTATATTTTTGAAATTATTGTAAATTAATTATGGCGCGTTAAAACTATTTACAGAAATTATGTATTTTATAAATAATTGTGCCGTCACGACCACATTTATGTATACATAAATTCATGAAATAAAAATTTATAAACAAAAATTATAAATTTAAGTTACGATATTAAACCCAAATAAAAATATTTATAATAAAAAATTTGAAGTAAAATTCAAATATTATAAAGTTAATCAAACTAAAAAAGATGAATGTCATGTTTATTTAAAAAATTCAATTCATAATTAATCAAGAAAAGCAATTTTAAAAATAATAAATTCCCTTTATTTAGTTCAAATTGAAAAATGATCATAAAAAAATTAAAAACCTCTCAGGTAATGCGTTAAATATAAAAAATATATGCATAAACAAATTTTTGTTTAACATTAAAACCTATTTAACTACGCTCCAAATTTACTACACAATCTTTTGATTATATCGATTTGAAATTAGAAGCTTGCTTTACAAGGAAAAGAACATAATTTATTTTCCATCAAAAGGAAAAACTCAAATCCTACGCTCTCTTTATTTTTTATATATAGTATCATTTTCTTATTCCAAAACAATAGCGAAAAATTTTCTTACCTCCAACCAATACGAAAGAAACACAGCGAGTCTTTAAAAGTCTCATAAGAAGACTGAAATGAAATGCGAACGAACGTTCAAAACCTCTCCCACCAAAGGAATTCTTGTAACATAAAAAAAAAGAGCCTTCCGCAAAAACACGCATGCATTTCTTCCTAAATCCTTAATCCTAATCCCCCACCTTCTTTCCCCCATCTCTGTCATTTAAACCCAAAGAATGTTGCGTCAGATACTCCCCCCCCCCCCACGCACATTCCTCTTCACCCTACCACTTATAATGTGCATCAAATCATAACGAACTAACAAAAATCAAGGAAAAAACAAAAAAAAAAATCGAAACGAAATTTAAAATACCATCTTGAAAAGCAGCGCTAACAAAGAATGGTCCAAAAGTTATTCCAATACAAAAACTTCTGTCAATATCTTATAACAGTTATATCTACTTTTATTGAAAATTATGTCAATATCAACTGATACCAATCGGACACGTTAATCCATTCAGACAAGTTATTTCGATGGATACATTTAGTTATTCCAGGAATAACGACCAGGATCCTAATGTCAGAATCACGATAAAAAAATATATTTTTCCGTTCACCGTTATTAGAAAAATATATTTTTCCGAATCACCGTTATTAGAAAAATATATTTTTATTTCGTGATTCTGATATTATGATCTTCAATAACAGAAATATATGGACATACTAGCGCCATCTATTGCATTTATAATAAATGAATAACTGTTACTTAGAAAATTAGGTAACTGTTAATTCGCGTGAGTTTAAGTATCAATAACTTTTAACTGTTATTAAAATATGGCTCATCCCTACGGTAAAGCATCTGTCTCGAGATCCAATGGTCTCGCGATCGAGGCCCGTCGCCCGCAACGAACCGCACAGCTGGTGGCTGTGTGGTTAACGGTCTTGTATCGCATACTAAAGGTGCCTTTTCCAAAAACTGAGTTAGGCATGGTTGTTCATCGTGGTTCGGAATCCACGTTAAGCTGTAGGTCTTGGCTTGAGTAACCGTTATTGCACAAAAAATTGGTCGTTGAGTGAACAAACTACAAAATAAAAATTATTTCGTTCTGTCTAAATCCGCTAAGCGACCACCTGTGTACCAACGAAAAAAAAAATAATAATAATAATTCGGAACGACTGCAATACCTCGTATTCTAATTGAGGAAATAAAAAAATTAAAGTATCGTTGGAAGTTGTGGAAAGTTTTATGTTATTCTATGTTTTTTTTTTTTTTCCCTCGTACAGGGTCATCTACCTATAAAAACAAAACCAAACTCTAAAATGTTCAATAGCATCCCTACAACGTTATGCCGTATTTGTATTTAGCATTAAAAAAAAAAAAAAAAAAAAAATTGCCTGATCAGAATAACCTGCAACTTGACCTGTAGATACTCGAAGAAAAGAGAAACTTAATGGCAAAAAAAAAAAAAAAAAAAAAAAAAAAATACCACCTATTTAAACATTTTTTGTTCTTATTACATTTCACTTCTTCTCTTCGTATATTCAATAAATTTAGGAGATCATTTTTGACGAATATGTCTTCTTTTTTATAGTTTTTTTGAAGGTTGAACTTTAATTATAATTCCTCCGGGGTGAATATAATTAAAGTTCAACTTTTAAAAAGCATGGTTTCAAAAGCACGATATTTTTCTGTACTCCAGATCATGGTTTTCAAAAGGTAATGGTAACTTTCATCGAAATGTGCCAAATTCCAGGATCAGAGATAGCGCATGTGCCTAGCATGTGAGAAACATCAATACGATAGTACATTGCCTAGCATGTGAGAAACATCAATACGATAGTACATTACACACCATATATCCTTTAATTTATGCTTTATGACGACTTAAATGATAATAACTTATTTAGAATAAAATATTTATCAAGTGAAAAGCCATGGTTTTTTCCTTCGTTTGGAAAATAATGTCAGAGTCTCTATGCCAAATCCAGTATTCAGTAGAGGTCGGCGATATATCGATACGACGATAGTTTTATCGATATTTCTAAAAAAATATCGTTATTAAAAATATCGATAAGAGTCACTGATATATCGATATTTTCAAGCATTTTTAGTTTTTTGGTGATCGTTTTGTAGTTACATGTTTTTTGTTTTTTTTTTCTTTTTCGATTTTCTTTATTCCCTTTTCAAAAACTTCAAAACTAAAGTTTGAAATTGGCTGAAAGACAGTTAAAATGGCACCCTAACAAAAAAAAACAAAAAAAAAAAAAACATAATGTAATGGGAAGATAAGATCATTTATTAGTAGTCATTAACAAAGCGCCGTTTCTGTTGCTAACGTGTGCCTGGAATTTGCATCTAATTTTAAATATTAAAAGCATCTCTATCAGCAAAATATGCGGAAAACTACTTTTCGAAATTTCTTCTTGAAAAAGAAATGGGAATTTATGCATTGACATCCAAATGAATATTATTTATTCTGATTGATAGTATAATTTATTTATTAAAACAATTTTTATCATTTATTTATTAAAACAATTTTTACCATTTATTTATTAAAACAATTTTTTAAATTTATTTATCAAAACAATTTTGACATAAATTCATGAAAAGTAGGAAGCTGTCCTAAAAAACTTCATTTCTGGCAAAATTAAAAAAAAAAAAAAAAAAAAAAATCATGTATCGATAATTTTTTTCTATGCAACGATATAGTATCGATATTTATTTTGATCGATATTTCCGACCTCTAGTATTCAGTAATGGCCATCATTGCATCGATGTCCCTTTCAAACTCCTCTTAGTTTGTATCTGACGTTAGAAATAAAATTAGAACATTATCATAAAAGGGTACTTGTGTTTCTAAAGCTTCTTCTTCTTATCAAGGACTATGGGGACTAAGGCACCTCTGCTTAAGCATTTTGTACCAAACCTATATCCAGTACAGATCGGTAGTGGGCAGTACTGCACAGGATGTAAGCGCACACTGAGAGGGAGTACGAAAGTCTACCTATAGTCACCGAAGGGTTTATTTCTACCTCTTTTCGGTAGCTACCAGGTAGATAGCAGCACTACCGACCGTATGCGGAACTTCTTAATGCATACAGAAGATTCTAACAGAAGACTTGGCAAAAGTTGAAAAACGAATGCTTTCAGCACAGAGTTCTTTTTCCTTGAGCATACCTCATCAATGATCGTGTTTTCTTCTCTCCTGTTTCGCTTATAATAAAGGATAATACAAGGATTTTCGAAAAGTATATCACTAAAATCGCTATTTTGGCAGAGTTTTTTTTTTTTAGAGGCATGCAAGAATTATCGCCAAAAATATCGCCAAACTGGTCATTTCCTCTAAGCGAATGATGGAAATATAAAAACGGTAAATGACACAAATACACATCAGTCATAAAGTGTAATTGAAAGTTGTGCGATGTTCCACACCCTTAGTTTGAAGGAGCGATAATACGAATTTAGGCACTTGGAGAGAAATTACATTATAAAATTAAACCTTGCGGATCTTTAACAACTTTGCTGACAATTAACTGCTCTTGGAAAAAATTCTTATTGAAACAATGATATGTGCTTAGGTTTTGTAAGCCAGAATACGAAAATAAATATTCTAGGCATTACTGACATAGTAAAGATAAATTAAGTACAACAAAGATTAAGTCTAATGTGTTTACTTCAGTTTTCCTAAATAGGGTTGTGGTCGTGATCGTAATTCATCGGATGAGGTAATCTAATTCCGATGCTTCCCCTTGTCCTTAAGGAAATTATTATTTTATTTGTGTGTTGTACTGAATGTCCTAAAAAGTGCTTTAACTGTGTTTATTTCTTCAACTATTAATAATAGTTAAACAAGGAGTTAGGCAAAAAATTTTCCAAGTAATGAAGGGGATCACAAAAATGTAGTGGTGATTTTCACCAGTAATACATTAAAAAAGTTAAGAAATTTTAACTATTGTATAGAGGGAAAAGAAATTTTATTTATAAAAGTGTTCCAAAAATCAACTCACATAAATTTAAAATTACACTAACTTTAAAATTGATAAAAAAGAACTTGCGACCTTAGCCTCTTTAAAAGATTCGTGCGATAAAGGAAATTAAATACGAACACATTAGTTTTTTTTGCTAGAGGTCGGAAATATCGATCAAAATAAATATCGATACTGTGTTTGCGTTGTGTGCTGTGTGCTGCGTTGCATAGAAAAAAATATAGATAAATATCGATGAATCGATACATGATATTTCTTTATTTGATTTTCAATTTTGCCAGAAACAAAGTCTTTCGGGGCAAATTTCTACTTTTCATGATTGCTTTTTTGTAAGGTGACTACTTTTTTTAACTGAAATGGATCTATTAAATATCTATATATATATATATATATATATATATATATATATATATACATATATATATATTGTTACGAATTTTTGTATATTTGTAAATATTTATTAGTGTTAATTTTGTAAATAGGAAAATTTATGTACATTTTGCATAAGGCAGTGCAATAGTTCGTCTTAAGTTGGCTTCCTTGCAATATGTGTCTTAATGCTTGATAAGGAGTTTTACAGAGATAACTCTGGGAAGCGAGTTTTACAAGGAGCAGGGCATTTAACATTATGGTAATGGCAATCTCGCCAAATTGGCGAGATAGAGCCAAGTTGGCGACGGTTTGGGCGACTAATTTTTGTCGCCAAATTTGGCGTGAATTAGCCAAATGTCGCCAAACTTGGCGACCATTTGGCGACCTTTTTCGGTCTCCATGTACATGTATAGGACTTTTCGACAACGATCTGGAAAGTTCTCCAAATATCTACCTCTAGAAGTCTCCAGAAGGTTTGACTCCTATATAAGACCAGCCGTGAGTGGAGTTGGTAGGTTAGTCAGTTAGTCGACTGGAATTACGGAGTTACTTGAGTCAGTTAGTGGACTGAAATTACTGAGTTAGTTGAGATACTGACTGAGGGGAGTTACTGACTTGGTTGTCTGTCAGCGAGCATTCAGAGAGTTCCGAAAGCGAACTGTGTTGCATTGTCTTTTGCGGCGATTTAGCAGTTGTGTGTCAAGTATAACTGCTGTTTTGTAATCTATTGCTGTGAAAAGAGCTGTATTGAGTCGACTAGAAAGAGAAGTTCTGGAGTTGTAAAGGAATCTGCGAAGAGATATATTGGAATAAATTTCTGCAAGTTTTGATCTGCTTTGGCTTCAAGTCTTTCGAACCGGTCCACGCAACAATATATATATATATATATATATATATATATATATATATATACAGGGTGGTTATATTTAAAGTTACCCTGTTTAGAACCACGTAGAGTCCGTTCTAATGAACAGATTTTAATGAAACTTGGAATATACACTATATGGACCATGGGGAAAAGAAATATGCAATAAAAGATTGTAGTTCAAATTTTTACCACCAGGTGAAAAAGTGGCGCATAAAGAACAAAAATCACAAATTGAAAACACAAATTTTTATTTAATTACAGCATATTGTTATGAATTTTTCCACTGAGGCAATGATGGCACAGTTTTCACGGTTTAAATGTATTTATTCTCTCTTCAGAAAACTCACAAAATTTATTCACAGGCAACAGTTTAATTACTCTCAAGCTTCAACACAAACAGCTTCAAATCTAGTGAAATTTTGTTCGATGTTTATCCATGTTACAGATTTTATCATTAGATAAATAATTATCTTCTTATTTTTTATTTTTTTTTAATTTTATTTTAAATTATAAATTCTCTATTTGGCCTGCATAAAAAAATCCACCCATGCGTCAGACGATATAAATGCGTATTTGACCTATTTAAAAAAATGATTTTTTCGTACAACTTTATCACCAAGTATAAAACAAAAGCATAATTGCTAGATTCAAAATAATTTTAGAATTCTAATTTATTTTTGTGTGGAAAAAGCTAAAATGTCTCGTGCTTACATCAAAGAATTGCCCAAAAGATTCGTAAAATTAAAAAATTTTCTCCACGTGAATAGGATAGAGCTTTTAATTTTAGAGGTCATTACGTAGCAGCTCTCAGCATGAAATGACAGACTGTTTCTGCTTACATCTTAAGAAGAACGATAGAGGGCGCTCGCAGGCATTCCTCACAATATTGATTAAAAAAAGTTTTCTAAATGGGCTTTCCATAATGAATTAATTAATTAATGAAAATCGTGAAATCATCATCTTTGAAATGCAGGCTGCGTACTCGTGTGGAATTGGAGAGACCATTTGGGACAAAATTCCAACGAGAAATGCATTTCAAGAATTTTATAGTACGTAATACTAGGCGATTTGCCTTGTTTTGACGTGCAAAACAGAACACAACAATTTACCATTCTAATCCTAATTATATATTATAACTAAGTTATCAATGAAAAAAAAAAAAAAAAAAAAAAAACTTAGAATTTACATGATAGGGAAGGGCGAAAGCACTATTTTTACAATAGGATAATCAATGTTTGGAATGATTTGCCAGCAAATGTTGTTAATTCAGTAAGCTTAAAGAGTTTTAAGAAACAGTTATCCACTGAGGGATCATCAATTCATGGGTTGATGTTTGGAAACAAATCCCAAGGCGTCTCTGATTGGCAGACTTCCCGCGTCTTCCGGTTACTCACTTCCGGCAGGGTATCTCCGTTTGTTTTCAATGCATTTGTCATTTCGTTTCAAGGTTTGTTTTGCTTTTAAAAACTCAAATGAGCAGCAACTATTTAAAAAAATTAGAGCTTTTAACTCAGATGAGATACAAAGAGAAATTTATTATAGATGGATGGATCGATTTATCCAATCCACTGGATGTTTTTTTAAAGCAAACTGTCTGTTGATGATACCAGACGTCAAGTCTCGTTTGGATACGTTTATATGTACCAAATTTTGTTTTAGATACCCAATTTGATGAAATAAAGATTTTTTTTCTCAAAAGTTTCAGCTCATGCAATATAATTTTACATTTTAAGACATAAATAATATATTTAATACTAGCTGAATACCCGGTGCTTCGTAACGAAATTTTAATAAGTGCAATATTTTAACTTGCTGTGAGGCCTCGCGTTGCGGAAATCTGTCATTCGTGTATAGGCTCCAGTTTTGGGCGCTTCGCTCGCAAGACCGTTCATCGCTACGCAAAATCGAGCTCGCTTCGTTCGCTGAAAAGTTCATTGACACATAAACACAGGCTTACTTCACTCGTTAAAAGGTTCATTGCTATGCAAGCTTAGGCTCGCTTCACTCTCTGAAAGGTTCATTGCTGCGTAAGCATAAGCTCGCTTCACTCACCAAAATCTAATTGCTACGTAATATTGGAAACCTCTCCCTTGTCAAGAAAAAAAAAATCGTTTTGTAAAATATTTGTTAATAACAAAACAAAACAAAAAAATTCTGTTTTTAAAAATCCAATTAGAAGGCCACAACTACTTATGTTGAAAATTTCAAAGCTGTAGCCGTATTTGAAAACGTTTTGTAAAATTTATATTAATTATTTAAAAAAATTAATTTATAACGTACTAACCAAAAATTTAAAATTTTGTTTTTCTAAAGTCCAATTAGAAGGCCAAAACTACTTATGTTGAAAATTTTAGAGATGTAGCCCCATTGAAAATCGTCCTCATCTTTCGGAAATCTGTGGCTTTTAATCTGCGAAACATTATTGGTTCCAGTTTTCATACCACATTGCGGAACGAAGCAACATCACCCGTACTTCCTTCTTGAATACACTTTATTCATTATGATTAAAATTTATAACTATGGATAAATACTAAGACTGAGAAAGACACAGTTTGTATGCACAAACACGGAGATCAAACAACAACCGGAAATTGCGAAAAGTCTCTGTGGTCTCGTCCTGTTTACAGCGCCATCTATGCACCGCTTCTCACTTCAAGTCATGAATAGATTTTCCATATGCAGTTGAATTTACTGAAAACGTTAAACAAATATATACGTAGTTAATACTATTTAAAGATAGATATTTGTTGGTAAAAAAGTTTTAGTCTTGGCATGCAATTTGTGACTTGGGTTTTGCTATATTGAAGCAACCAGGACCGCAAAAAATAATTAAATTATCGTTTCCTATCTTCGTGCAAGTCTATAATAATGAAATATTGATTTCTAAGTCGTATATGTTAACATTTATGGTATATTTTATCGCACTGTTGCTTTGAATAAATGAATAAAAAATGCGAACATCACTCTAGAAGTACACCGGGTCACTCCTCTAAAACAAATTTTGTCAACCATGACTGGAATGCTTCGAAGAGACTCATTGTGGAAAAATTGCAAACACGTCACAGGCAAAAGGTCAATGACAAGACTAAGGCCAATCCTTGATAGGAAGTCTGTTCTGCCCTGAATAAAAAGAGGCTTGTTTATATCTCTCTACCATCAGACCTATTCTAACTTATGTTTTCCCAGCACTCACTACTCTTATTCCCACTGAAATCAAAATCCTTCAAACATGTCAAAAAAAGTTCTTAGAGAAATGGTAGATGCTTCAAGATACATTCGAAACTCTCTTATTCACAAAGGTCTTGACATCGATTATATTTAAACACACTAAGCCAAACTTAACACCAAGTTTTATGATCGGGCACTTAATAAACAAGATGATTTTAATGAAGTTCTTCAATATGAAATCCCGAGAGAAGACTCAATCCCGAGACCCTTTGCTGCTTTCTACCTTTCAAATGCAGCACTTGCACTTAACTAATAATGGTGCACAGGGCTGTTGCTGTTTAATTCTTGTGTATTTTATTATACATGGAAGTAAAAATGATTGATTTGTATTTTAATAAATATCTGATTATTTTTTTGCTTTTCTCTTTTGTATATTTATATCGTGATTATTCTTAATCACTAGATCATTTTATATTAATCCCATCCAAGGAACAATAAATTTGGCTCCCCTCTAATTTTAGGCTGACTAACAGCCATATTGTATGTCCGGTGCCACTGGCACATCTTTAATGAAATGGTAATTCGCCAATTGGCAAACACCATAAGTATAACAGTTTTTTGTTAATAAACTTAATGCAGTTGTAAATAAAAATATATTTATTTCATAAGATAACAAAACATTATACAATTAGACACCTTTAACAGTAAATAACAAAGATAATTTATATTTAAAATTTTCAATTTATAAAAAATATTGATTTAAAAACACTTCTAGCAATTTTAGCCGATCAATTTTGTATTTGAATAAAACTATAGTTTTCAATGTTCATCAAGCAAGACAAAATAGGTTTCTATCATAACTTAGACAGTATTCAAAATAATTATCAATATATATCATTAAGTTATAAAGCATAAATACCATTGGGCAGTGATAAGCACAAACTAGATGAGAGAAAGATTCCTAATTCTTCACAAAAATCCCTACAAAACGTTTTTTCTAGGGTTTTAACGAATCCATCAATGACCACAACAAAAAATTTTAAGGTATACATACACACTCCAAGTATTGCAAAATAGTTTAAAAAGGGATTTTAGTTACTTTGCTTTAAAATAATTTATGGAATTTTTGCAAGATAATGGTATCATTTTAGAGCTAGTGAGTTATTGTATTAGATTAAAATACAATTTTATTCCAAAAATAAATTTAAAAATTTTAAACTCATTATCTTAAGAATCGTGTTTTCGGCATGTGGAAATTCATTTAAACATGGATAAGTAAACTTTGATACAATATTTAAAAAAATATATTTTGGAATTAAAATTGCATTAACAATTAGTTGTTTTTATCTTAAATTAAAAATGATTGGAAAAGAAAACAAAATTTTCCAGATTTTTAAAAACAAAAGTATTTAGAAAAATTGGGAATTCTTCTACTTTAAAAAAAAAACTATATATTCCAAGAACTTGGCTGGAGGGTCAAATTATTAAAAATGATATTACGGACAATTTTCAACCATAATTCTTTTTAACAGCTTAATGAAATGTGGGTAATCACTGTTCAACAATATGTTAAATAACAAGTTAAATGTCAATTAGAAAATTAATTTTTTAGTAAAACTAAACTTTTTTTAATGTAAATGTTATTACTATTGATGTACTTAAAGATAAAAAAAAAATCAATTTTAAAAATGATTACAAAATAATGTTTAAGTGTGTATGTGCCCCTTAAATTGTGGCATTTGTCTGTGTTTTACAAATCACCTTCTAATTAAACATTGAATGTGCTCGTTCAGACATACAATTTTTAAATTTCATTATTAGAGAAAAATATTTACTTGAAAAGACTTCTTGGAATTTTAACAAATCACTTTGGATTTTTTTAAAAATTTAATTTTATCATCAGTGTAAAATAATATATTGGATAATATATCATCTGTGTGTTCTGCAAATCTTGGCGGTGGAGAACGACCTTTGTTCACTGCTTCACTGAATTTAACGGCAGGTCCTAGAAAAATGTTTTACATTCTTTTGAATTCAGCATTAGCAGATATTAATAGTAAAAGTTTTTAGTTAATTATTCATTAATGGTTTGTAAACTAGTCATGATAGTTAGTTTTAACTTCTTTTAGTAAGAATATTCCATAATGGCAATTAAAATTTTCTAAAAAGCAAAAATATGTTAAAATTTTATTTAATTAATCCAACTGAAAATAGAAAAATTGAATTGGAAATAACAAAAATAGCAAAACTAAGAAAAAAAAAGTACTTCTAATATTAATAATGTTATTTCATTTTAAAGAATAATGTAACTCTACATTTCCTTTTAATCAATTCTTAACATAGTATACAAACGCATTCTTTATTTACTTCATGTGGTTTTAGGTGAAATAATGCTTTTAAATGATTACTTAAATAAATTGAACAATTTGTTTAGTAAGTTTTAACTAGTTCACTTAACATACAATGAGAATATTAAAAGTATAAATTACATAAAAAAATAACGCTTTTACAATTTCTTTTCACTTAGAAAACATGTAATATAGTTACTTCATCAATTGCACTAAAGTAAAAAAAAATTACATACGAGTAAACCATTATTTTTGGTCTGTTAGTAAATTCCAGTTTTAGCGACACAAACAACAACTTGTAAACAACAATCCTAGTAAAACATTCAAATTAAACTTTTTCACAGTGAGTTTTCTAAAAAAATTTAGGTAAGAATTTTAGGGACAATTCCAAAAATTTCACGAACATTTTAGGGATAATTCACAAAAATTATAGGGATAATGCTTAAAATTTGAGGGATATTTCTTTCAAAGCTGATATAAACTCCCAGCACAGACATATTTTTTCCAAAGCTTGTTTCAATACCAAAAAAACCCTGTCAATTTCCAAAAAATTGAATATTTTAGCAAAATAACAGTTAAATGAAATTATTATACTATTATGACAAACATGCATATTTAATTAAATCCACTTTTTTCACCTGGAGAAATATTGATATTTATTTGCAGGTTTTGGAGAAAAATCAGGGAATTTTTGGAGTTCTTAATTTTTTTTTTAGGAATTATCAAAATATTTAAGTACAATTTTAGGAATTTTAGGGAGAAGCAAAAATTCAAAGAATATTATGAATTTTAGGGCAAATGCAATCTTTGGCATTGCAGCATATCATATTATAAAAATACCATAATAATATTAATAAATAAATGTGAAAGGTTGCTATTTTATAACTAAGGAAGGGATGAAAGTGAATGATAAGATAACTATAAAATTTTCATTGCCTCAAAAGTGGGCATAAGTTAAAAACCATCCAATATTTGAGTTAGGGATACTCAAGAATACTGAAAATTGTTCCATTTTAACAGATTGTTTTTACTTCCTCCGTCGTTTAAATTGCTTGCTAAAATTAAATTTAGTTGGTGATTTTTCCTTTAATATCAGCCATAGTGCCATAAAAGTAGATGGCTTTCTTTATCAAATATCATAATACAAAGAAATCTTTCTTTATCAAATGTCATGATACAAAGAAATCTTTCTTTACAGTTATGCAAATTATTGATAGTTTATGCTGCATGTTGCAATTTGGAATACTTGGATGAATATCTTTATTCTTGAATTACATTCTTTAATTATTATTATATTTTTTTTAATTTTTTTTTTGCAAAAATGAACCGGAATGCTTATGAAATATGAGCAAAAAAATTTACTGCAAAATATCTGATGTGTTGTTAATCATTTTATTGACATGAACAATATTTTTAATTTTAAACTGTGTGCAGTTATTTACTGTTTAATGCATTAAAGCAGAATATTTTCAATATAACGTCCAATCGGTTTGCTATGAAAAAATAAATCTTAAATGGTAATTAGGTTATTTTTATTTAACTGAAATTATGCAGTAAAATCGTAATTTTTCCAGGTATATTTTATATCACAAATGTAAAAATATTTCTGGCCTTATTTATTCAACATTACTTTTAATGACACAAAAAAAGAACAAGTAATTGTTAAGAAGATTTCGACAGCTAACAGTAAATTTACTTAATGAAGAATGATTTTTTATAACATTTTTCAATAATATTAGCCATCTCTAAGGATTTGAAAGCTGTACCTATATATTAAAAAATTAGTTACTAAAATATATACAAAGTGAAATTTTGTAGTAAAACACAAGATACTTAGGTTTAGTTAGTATAATCATATAATACAATTTACTTTCATTTTAATTATTTAATATAGTTTAAACAGTCACCAAGAACTGTCATAGTAACACATGCTAATTAATTATACTTTAAATTCAATGTGCACAAATGCAATTTTATTAGTACTTGACAAAAAGGTATAGTCTACATATTACAATTTATTTTTAAAATGCAAGAATACAAGTTAGTTAATAAAAGTAGACTTTAGATCCTTTTTTTAAATATGTAAATAAAATATTAAAAAGCACATTATACTTTATTCATATAACTTTAATGGCAACCAGAAACAAATATCAAAACTCTATCCTGGTAATTTTGGTAAACAAGATATAAATTGCTTTGATTGGCAAATTAAAAAAAAAAAAATCTAAATCTTTATTCGGTTTAAAAAAATATTATTATTGAATGTAAGATTACTATCAACTAAAATTTTTTATAAATTAAACAAATTACCAGTTAACTTTATCTTGCCTGCTGTAGCATGATTCATGTTAAGAATCATGTTATTATGGATTACCTGAAATTATATAAAAAAAAATGAAATGCAATTTACATAATACACTATACTAGAAGACAAGATGAATTGAGCTCACTGAATATGCTGTAGAAACCAGTTCCCCTAAGGTTGTAAAGTTTTGAGTGAGCTCTAATCAGGTTGTCTTCTAGTATATAAACAGTATTTAAATCCTTTTTATTAACTTCGATTTTGTATGTTTGTCAATGGGAGCGGAATCTGCAAAGGCTAAATTATCCCCCTTGCCATCATCCAAAGGCTGAAACTTAGAAGATAGGTTCTATGTTGGTGATAATGCATTCTATCAAATTTTTAGGATGTTACTGTCACTAAAAGGTTGCTTTCATGAAATACTAATAAACCGTCATCCTACTGCGTTAAAATAGCATTGAACTGATCATGACGGAAAATCTTTCCTGTTATCATAATTTTTTTTAATAAATAAATTATAAAATTATTTTAATCAGAATAAATAAATATTGGATGCGAGAGCATAAAATCACATTAATTTTTAATAAATAAATTTTGAAATGAAGTTTCACGCACATTTGGCTGATAGAAATGTTTTTGATATTGGCGCTGTGTTAATGATTATAAATATTGACAATGCATATAAAGGATTTTTTAAAAACTTTGTTTTTATGGGTTGTATTAATTACATGTGGAATGAAACCACTCATAAAAATTCAAATATTGTTTGACTTGAAATAAAAAAAAAAAAAAAAAAAACTAAATTTCAAACGATTTTGTAAAACGAAGATTTCTGAGTTTTTACTATTGATGATTAAAAAGTCAGTTTTGAGTTTGCTGTTTTCAGATATCTTGAATTACAAGAAAAAAAATCATGCAATACTAAAACAGTGGAATAGAAGTAGTTACTTAAAAGTTACATAAACAGGACCAGTACAAACTAAAGAGTTAGTAGCCCAGCAAAGTACTCATGTTAATTATGGTATACTGTAACATAGTAGTCTTCAAAATGCTTAATTTGCGTTCATTTTGATCAATTCAACTAATAGAACAAAAAATAAAAAAAGTTAACAAGCAGCTACTCAGAGTGGACATTTTGAGCGATGGTGTTTAAATCGTAATGCTGTTTAATATACTACTAATAATACACTGACTAATATATTGAAATAACATTAGTTTTCAAAATGAGGTTTTAAAATTTGATGCTTTAAGAAACATTTAAAAAGTTACCTTAGTAATTAGAATTACTCTACCTTTATTAGAATTATATAATTAAATTATATTATTTTTAAAAAATTGAACAGAGAAAATTTTATTTTAAAGTAAATATAATAATAATTCTGAATTATATATTACATTAGATTTTGTTGCAGTTAATCAATAAGTACCTATGAAAAAATGCATTGGTCAAGCATAAGAGTGAAATTCTTAAAAAAAAAAAGAAGGAAAAAAAAAAAAAAAATGATTTTAAATAAAAAGCTACATAAAAAAACACTAACTCAACCACTTCAAAACTGATTCAAGATTTAGATAGGGGGGGGGGGGGGGAATGAGAATTTTAATTTCATTTCAAAATGTTTTTTCTTTATAAAAGATATTTTGATGCTATAAATCAGTCTAAAAAGTAAGCAACTACATAATATTTACTAAGACAAAAAAAAACTACTAACAAGCAAATCTTCAGAGATTTTGGAATATTGAGTCGACAGAATCAGGAAACGGCTGGACAAACACAGTATTTTTTTATTTATTTTTTTAAAATTTTCTTTTATAAACATGGCAGTACCATATATATTTATTTTTGAACATCTAATACTGAATTTGGTGTACATACGAAATCAATGGCTCAAATTTTTTACAACTGAATGAAAGTCAAAATTATGCGACAATACCAAATAAGGTTTTGTATTATAGGAGAACAGTCCAAAAAAACACCTTTTCCTTGCAGATAAACGCTTACATGAGGAAATTATGTCTTTTGTCTCCATGTAGCCTTGTTAAACAAAACAATTATTCTTGAAGCTGGTTGTGCTTTATTAATAGTTATTAATAAAGCACAACCAGCTTCAAGAATAATTGTTAACGCAAATTTTCTGTCTGTAAGATTAAAAATTAATGGATAGGTTTTTTCAAACGTTTACTTAATATATTTTTTAAATGGTTTTATATAAGTGGCTTACTTTGATACAGAACGCAATACAATTGAAGGAAAATTCGAAAAGTAACTTTAAAATAATTAATATACATTTTTCATTACTAATACATGCCAAACTAATTTTTTTGCACGATCTTTAATTACAGCTTACATTTTCTTAAATAATGAAAAACAGCTAAAATTATTAAAAAAATAAATGAATTAGTGTAGATAAATAATTGCATTAACAACGTTGCGGCAAAAAAATACTCTGCTCCATGCTAGTTCTCAAACATTTTTAAATTAAAAAAATTTTAAGTTCCTAAACAGTTTGTGTGTAAAAAATATGTCAATTTTCAAAGAAATACTTTTTGTTTCATTTCTCTTAAACTTTTTTTTTCTTCAAAATGAGTATTTTGCAATTCAATAAAAATATTAAGATTCTAAATGTTTTCATAAAATTTAGACAAAGTGAGTCAAAAACAGCAAAAGTACTAGACATTTTTTAGTCAAATGAACACCTCAATAAGTATTTCAGGATTTATACAACTTTTAAAAAGTAAAAAAATCACTAGTTTTTAAGTACTTTTTAATTACCTTTTACATTTCTTAATGACCACTTATAAATTTGTAACACAAAATTGCCTTCTAATGCAAAAATTCAAAACATTACATTATCAGATTCAAAATCAACAAATATACAATTCAAATAACATTTTATTTATAAATTGGATAATTTTTTTTTCCAATGTCAAACAAAAGTCAATCCAAATCTGAAGTAAAAAAAAAAGTGAAGTATTCCAGGAAATCAACCAATCCAAGCAACTTGGAAGACAAATTTGCTCTACCAATATCTTCTAGAAACATAAGCTTGCAAGGAGATTTTTTTTTTAAACATTTTTTTGTGTTTTTCCCTTTTTTGGAGATTAAATAACATAAAAATAATATACCTTAAAAAAAAAAAAAATTTACTGTTCAAAAAATTTACACAATGTCCATTTTAATGGACATTTGGTTTATATACAACACAAAATTCAAATCTATTTAAATGACTTTTTAAATTGACATATCCTATAAAAATCACATTTGAGATCAGTCTTAATGATTATTACTTGATGAATCATAAAAAGAAGGAACTTAAATTAATTATAGTAATAATATACTAGAAACCGTATTTAGTTCAAAATATGAAAAATTTATAAACGAAGCAGTAAAATAAAGTAAACATTGATACAACAATATTGTCACTGTTCTCTAGGTCTAAAATAATGCAAGGAACAAGGAATGAAGACCAAATGGAATAAACAAGACCAAATGGACATTTGGTCTATATACAACACAAAATTCAAATCTATTTGAATGACTTTTTAAATTGGCATATCACATAAAAATCACATTTGAGATCAGCCTTAGTTATTATTACTTGATGAATCTCAAAAAGAAGGAACTTAGATGATTTAATTATAGTAATAACAGACTAGAAACAGTATTTAGTTCAAAATATGAAACATTTATAAAAGAAGCAGTAGAATAATGTAAACACTGTTAAAGAAGTGTTGCCACTGTTTTCTATGTCTAAAATAATGCAAGGAACAAGGAATAAAGTTAGTACCATTAGAATCCAAAAGTGTGTCCATTTAAGTGGATTCCTGGTCTCTAGAGAATGAAAAATGGATCCAAACAAGTAAAAGGGAGAAGTAGAAAAAATCCAAATTTGGAATAGCTGTTAAAATATTTTGAAAAAAAAAACCTACTTAATATGCTGACTGGAACTATACATAAATGCATCCAAATATGAGATCGAGCCAATGTCTAATGTCACCCTTATATAAGGACCAGCCAAAATAAGGTACTTCCTAAGGACTATGCAAAACCAGGGACGTAGCCAGCGATATTTTTGGGAGGGGATACAAAATTACAAATCATAACAATCATTTTTTTTTATTATTATTAATGTTCCATGTATTTAGTAACAGGGTTCCCACTTAAATCTCCGAATAAAAATCAATTACTTATAAGCACCTAAATAATGTTATTAAGGAGAGTTAAAAATTTGTTTTCAGGCATCATGTCTATATATAAATTTTTAATAAAGTATATTTTACGAAAAAAGTTACAAGTTGGTGGATGTGTAATACAAATATGTCGGAGAATTTCGATACGGTACAGATAAGTGGCGGTCAAGTGGGAATAGCAAATCCGAGTTGTATTTTTAGAAATTTTGCAGTTGGACACACAACATTTGCAAAAATTAAGAACTTTTAAGGACCTCTAAGCATTTTCAAGGACTTTTAAGCACCTCTAAGCAATTGCAAGCACTTTCAAAGCCTTGAAAACAAGTTCAAAAATATTAAGCACTTTTGATGACTTTCAATGAATGTGGGAACCCTGAGTAATCAAGAAAACAGGTACTTATTACACATGTTTAGATACTTAAAAACATTTCAAATAAATTTAACATTTTAAATATAAAAAATTCTTTGGTTTTTTTCTATTTATTCGGATAAAAAAAATTTAGGAAGGGGATATATCCTCATACCCTTTCACCCTGGCTATGCACCTGATTATTTATACCAGTAGTTATTTTTGAAGAAATGCCTGTTACCTGAGGATCATTGAAAACATCTTTCATTTTGTTTACTGGCCCACAAGGAATACTGCTTCCTTCCAAGGTATTCATCCAATGCTGGGTAGTGTTAGAACAAAAGCTATAAAACATAAATCAATGAATACAGAGAAAAAACAGTCATGCTACTGAAAAAGTCTTAATGAACTCAAGATGTAAAATTAAGTATAATTTATTTTTTCACATCTTATATTACATATGACAATGATTTTTTTTTTTTTTTTTTTTTTTTTTTTTTTTTAAATGTTTGGAAGTTTGCCAATGTTTGTTGAATACAAGAGGACCAGCAATCCAATGAATAAAATTAAACTATCATAAGATTTTTTTAAAAAATGGCAAAAAGCAACAGTTAAATAAAGTTTCACTATTTGCTAAAGAAAATACTTGAAAATGTGTTGAATAAAAAATAACATAGACTTCCTAACCATTTCTTTCAGAAACAAATTAAGACAAATCTATTATTTGGCAATGGATATTTTATTGGATGAAAAAAATATACAATTTATTTTGAGAGCTAGGACTTCTGATATCTTAAAAAATTATTATACTTTGTGTTGAAGTATATATTGATATTTTTACTAGCCAAATTTCTCAAGGATTGTTCGAGTAGTACTATTTTTTAAAATATGATTTGAAATTTGATCTTTTATACTTAGTAGAGCATTGTTAAAATAAGTGTCACCCTAAAAATAAAAGCTAGAAGAAAATGTTTCAAAAAGTATCAAAGTGGGAGCTTCTTGTTGAATCTTTTTGAAAAATATAACTTCTTCTTGAATAACAGAAAATATGAGTCTCAAATGAAAAGAAATCCTATACAAACATTTAATTTGAAAGAAAAAAGTCCTTGATATATATATAATTGTAATTTTTTAACAAAATATAAGCCATAGTAATTTAATCCAGTTTTTTTTTTTTTTTTTTTTTTTTTTAAGAAAATAATTTTACAAGGCTTAAAGCTTAAATTTAAAAATTTTATGTTGCAGCAACAGCTTCTAGGGCAAAGTTTTGATATCATACAGTCAAAACCCATTAACATGAAATCCTGTTTAACGAGAAATAAAAGTAGCTCTCTGTACTTAAAACTTAACACTAATTTATTCGTTTAATGTGAAAACATGAAATTCTATTAACGTGAACAATTTCGGCGACAATTTCACATTAATGGAGTTTGACTAATACATAAAATCATATCACCAAACATAAATATCAATACACCAAAAAAAAAGATACAATGGTACTTGCATATCTTTGAGTTGAGACACAAGATATTCTCTGTTTTCTACTCTGTCTTTGTTTGTCTTATACTTGGGATCATTTAAGAAGTGCTGAATATTTAAGATCTGTAACATAATTGTGAAAGTTTTATCAGTGTTCAATGGACAATTCCCGCCTTTTATAAAAAAAAATTTATTCAATTCTAAATGTTTTGAAAAGGCCATAAACACAAAAATGTCTGCTCTATGCGGATTTTCTTTTTTTAATTTTAAATCAAAATTCTCCTGTTAGACGATGGCGAGGAAACAATCTATTCGCCTGGAATTGAATGTGACGTAAAAAGATCCCAAACATCTTGGCTTGAAACGCAGCAGCGGAAACCAGTTTTGCAAGTATCTCGCAAATCCTGCCAACCTGTAAGGGGTAGAGCCATGCCAACTATTTGGCAGAAACCTCATAATAACCATAGAAACGGTAGGATCCCTTTAAATCACAGATTTTGTTGACTGTTTTGATCAGACTGGTTTTGAGGCATTTCCTTTTCTTAATATTTAAATAACTAATTTTTTTAAAGAACTTTTGTTTAAATATTTGGAATCAGAAAGAAGTTCTTAGTAAATATAAATTAATTTCACTCGTTTTTAAAAATGCGAGAATCATCCATTATGTAAATATTTCAGAAGTCTTTATAGATGAAATAAAAATGAAGTACTTAAAACTAAATGAAAGCACTCTAAACTTTCACATCCTAAGATTTATTGACAAGATAAACACTAGTTAGTTTAGCATTTGGCAATATTTCAATTTAAAAAATGTTACCAAATAAGCAAACTTGGCAACCAAAGATCTTTTGCCAGTTTAGTTTTGGTTAAGAATATTTATCTTATACGTAAGAGATAAGTGCATATAATCATCATATAAGCTTATTGTTACATTAATCCAGAAGCTAAAAAAAATAATTAAATAAGTTAATAAGCAATAGAAACATATTTTGGCAACAGAAAATAAAATTAAAACTGAAGATTTGGGATTTCATAGCCACATTGTCATAAATTGTTTTCATCAACCATTGTGATGACAACCATTCTTATTGGTTATCATATTAAAAGCAACGAAAATCTTGATTCTTGTGCATCCAGACTATTACAATACCTGAATTTTCTGTAGAGACTCTATTTCCCCCTATTCCCATGCACTTATCCAAATATATGCAAAATCTATTCAGTATCTTCAGACTTGCAAAAGAAAAAATGTATAATGTTACACATGAACAGACATTATTAAGATTTCGGTATTTTTGGAATCTGTCGATATATGTAATAAAATTAAGTCTAATTTTTTAGATGATTACAATGCTTTCTACTTTTGATGGATAAACAAGAAAGAATAGTGTTATTTTATTCTACACTTTTCAAACTTTCATTTTGTGCAATTTTAATACAGTTCTGACTGCAATACTTATTTATATTAGAAGTTCAACAATTTTAAAAAAGGGAAAATAAAATTATGAAAGTTTAAAATTAATCCACTTAAAGAATTTTGAGATGTTAGACCAACGTAATGATTGAAAAAGCTGAGCAAAAATTATATTTTTAGTGTTTGTCGTACTTGTGAAGTCTGTAATATATTTTACCATTTTTAGAAAACTTTAAGACGTAAAAATTTTTTAAAACGAAATATGTCCAATCAATTATTTACAGTAGATGCTTTACAATATGCTGTCATTTGTTAACAAACAAATATCTCTATTTCTTATGATTGTATTTAATTTGAAACAGTTGATTTACAATGCCCTGGGATCTTATAAAAATTACTGTAACTTTCACAAACTTTTCCAGTTGGTAAAATAACTGCATAAACTTCTAATGCAGTGATTAAAGTTCAGAAACAATTAGTTAAATTTGAGAACAATATATTAAGATCCTAGCTACAAATCAGGGTCTTTAAAATCCAGAGCTAAATGACCATCAAAACGATCTTCGCGAAAATATGGCAGATAAGCAATGAAAATCTAGCTAACTAAAAGAATCAGCATTTTTTTTTTCAAGCTTTGTACATGGATGAGTATAAGTCAGTATATTTTTTAACATATAGACAAGTGTCCAGTGAGAAAAATATGTTGCCTTGTTGTATAAGCATCAACAACTACTCGGTGATAAAGAAAAAACTTAAGAGATTAAAGGTATCTAAATTATCATTTTAAAAACAAATTTTAATATGTAGCAATCCTTCTAACACGTCATCCAGGAAGGCATTTACCCATACATTTTTAAGGCTTTCCTTACCCTGGATGCAGTGTTTAAGTGCAGAATGGCCATTGCTTTTCTTTCAGGTTTATTAACTTTCATTTCTAAAGAATATCTCCAAATCTTTATTAATAACATTCCTTAACAGTAATAAACCTTTTGCAAGCCTCTGAGATAGTTTATCAACAGCAATAAATGTATCTAAAACATTTTACTCAGAATAAATATTGATTTAAGCAGGTATGCGCTGGCAAAACCTCGACTAATATTGAACTTGTTAAACTCAGTTTTTGACATTCAAATGATAGCTATCCTGTCAAATATATTTTGAGCTTCATAAATATTTAATGCTTCAAAATGGGTGCATCATCAGTAAAAACAAGGCATTTTCTATCGAAACAATAAAATTAGATTCATATATTTCCGAAAAAAAGAGAGAGAGAATTATTGTTATCAAATTTCTAAAATTGTATCTAAAAAAATATGCCATTTTGTAAATTGATAGAAGATTGTTTTCTATCAGGTCTATCATTTGAGAAAAAATTTAAATATTTCAAATATAATTTAAATGTGTGTATGAGTCTATTATATGTAATCATGTTAATAAATTGGGGAGAATTTTCAAAAATCTGTCTTTTAACTCTTTCAACAGTTTGTAATCAGTAATCCCGCTTTTAAATTAACAATAATACTCTTTTGTTATAATTTACCAATATGTTTGATTGCTATTCTAACAGAAAGAGAGTGACACAATCAAATGAAATATATATATATATATATGTTTCCTTCAAATCATTTTATGATGCAGAACAAGAAAAATTCGAGTCATATTTTTAGATTTTCAATAATTCGAAAAAGAAATTAAATAAAGGCTTCCATAAGCATTAGCTGTTAAGTTATATTAATGAAAATTTACATATTATACTAATATTATATTAGTTACTATGAACTGTTTATAAAGCTAAATGAACAGCAACATATATGAAGATCAATATTAATAATGGATTATTAAAAATGTACTAACTTCACACAATTCCTGAAATTGCTTATCACTTCCTGCACCAACAGTAAGATAGCCATTTAAAGTCTTAAAAGCTTGATATGGCACAATACTTTCATGAGCAGTTCCCCAACGCTTTGCTTCCAATCCCGCATTTAAATAGTTGGAACCTATATTGGCTAATAGGGACACCTAAAATTAATTAAAAAAACATAAAAAAGATACAAAAACCTAATATTAACACAAAAATATCCACTAATAAAACAAAGAGTCTGGGTCTAAAGAAATTAACTTCCAGTATTAAGAGAACTTTGAAATTGTTAATATAAGTAGTATTTGATCCTTCTAATTTTGCTTTTGAAACCCAGAATGTTAAAATTTTAATTATTTTTCTTATTTATAAATCTTAATTACTACTAGTTAAAAGTTTTTGTGGAGGAAAAACAACATCTCATGACCATTATTTCCCAAACTCCCATCAGATGACAGCACTACAACCTTGACTACTATCTTATACTTTGTTGTATTAACACTTTCTTTCTTAAAAGATGGGGGTAGGGCAGGGGAGATTGTATGACTGCATTAACAGGGAAAAGGTTATTTCTCGGAGAGATGGTAAATTATATAATTGTATTAAATGGGAAAAAATTTCAGTTTCTGGAAGGGGGGGGGGGGTAATGTGATAAGTTGTGTAGCAATGAACGTTTTAGTGAGAAAAGCCTGTGCAGCAATGAAACTTTTACAGAGCGAAGCAAGCTTGGTTCACAGAGTGTCAAAAGCTAAGATCTATACATATTGAATGGTCTTTTCAAGGTGGGACAATACAAATGGTAAACAATAAAAAAACATGGATCCCTAAAATTATTACAAAAAAATTAATTTAACACAATAAGTAAATCAAAAGCAAAGTATAACTACAACAGTCTAATGCATGCCTCTAGATGTGGCTTGGTTGTGGACATAAAAGGTCTTAATTACTAGACAGAGAAGTTTCAGACATGAAGGATCAATAAAGAAGTTGCAAACACTAACAGACATAAATGTGTTTCAAACACATTTACTAGAAATAGAAAACTAAATGGAAGGGCTAAGTGGATGATGAAAGTATGAGACAATCTTTAAAAATCTGAATTTTTGCAATGGATGAAGGTGGTTATGTGTTTTAAGTTAACTTCTGCTATACTAAACTTCAACTTAACTAGACATCACTTAGACAGTAGATCATCACAGTGCTCATAGGTATTTAATCCATTTTGGCGGCGTGAAAGCATAATGTTCGCCAAACCACAACCCTATAGAGAACAAAAGGCTATAAAGTTTGGCGAGAATTATGTCTTCACTCCGCCAAAATGGATTAAATACCTATGAGCACTGTGATGTCTAGTTAAGTTGAAGTTTAGTATACTTATCGTGAATCCCTAAAATGCTAAATTAAAATATTTTGTTGAAGGAAACATGTTACATACACAAGAATGCCTATTATATATAGAGAAAGAATGTTACATAAATATTAAGCTCAAAATAATAAATTATACATTTTATACGATTATGGAAAATTATTAGTTAAAACTAATATTCATCTCGGGGAAAATTAACATACTTGTGTAGACAACAAATTACAATCAATTTTCTGCCCTTTTCCAGTTTTCGTTCTTTGGAGCAAAGCTGCCATAATGGCTCCATGTGCATACAATCCAGTTGATAGGTCTGTTACAGCAACCCCTACTTTACATGGTTCTCCATCCTGAGATCCAGTGATATTGAGCAAACCGCCAATAGATGCGGCTATTACATCATATCCAGGTCTAGAGGAATAGGGACCATTGGCTCCATATCCTGTACTACAAAAGAAGTTATTGGAAATAAGGTGGTATTTCACTTTGGAATTTCAGGTTTTTAATAAAAGAATTAATTAGAACTTGTTCTTGAAGTAAAGAACATTTTTGCTAATTGCCAAATATATAAGTTCTTTAAGTTGTATTCTCATAGGGATTTTTAATTTGTTTGTGAAATCATCAGCATTATATTTCTTACAGACCAAACCCTATTTTAGGAGAGCCTGGTTCGATCAATTAAGTGTAAAATAGCTTTTCCAAGCCGAATTTTAAAGTGTTCCCTTCTAGAAATGTTCACAAGAGTTACTGAAAGGATACAGAATGTTTGAGTTACTTTTAAATTAAATACAATCAAAAGAAACCAAAAGAACTAAATGCTTCACAAATGGCAGTGATTGTAGTATTTGAAGTAAATAATCGACTGAATACATTTTTTAAGTTATACCAGCACCAGGGTTATATATTTCGAGGATGGATATGATAAACCTTGATGACTCGGAATCATATAGCAATGCTAGGTTGAAAACGATATAGTGTTGTACTGTAACAGAAAACACAGGAGAGGGAAGGACACTCTGTAACTAAATATGAGGCTTATTATTTCTTGAACAACAAAAGTACCATGCTCAACTACATACAGGTCATTTCCAACTGCCCTCCACGAGCTGCTTCACATCTACAGAGCATGAAATAAAGTGTCTCTACAAGAATACTAAAAAATTATGTGCACGTACAATGCCACTTACTTCATCAGGCAAGCATTTCTGAACCAGCATTGCTATATGATCCCAAATCTATGTGTCGCTTAAACTTTTTATATGCAAGAATCTTTTTGGTACTTCCTACATTCTTTTAAGTTTGTACAATAATAACTATAGTCATCTTAGGTGTTTTTTTTTTTTTTTTGCTATATATTTAGTACATTAATTTAAAACTCATTTTAATCAATCGTATTTTTTGCATGATTTGAATGCTAACTTTCAAACAGAAACAAAATAAATAATCTATATAAAAAAAACTATTCTAAAAAACTGTTACAATAAATAATTAGCTATAATAATGCCATACATTTGCAGTCGAATTAGTTCTCAAAGCAATCCTTTTCTTTCAGTGGGAATTTTTCTGTCTACATCTTAAATAATACTTCTGAAATTCTTGACTAATTAAAATACTAATTTATTTTGTTTTGTTTAGAAAGCTTGGTTTAGTTAATATGTGTAAAAGACACTTTTCCAAAATAATGATTGTCTTACCTAAAAGGATTCAATTAGATTAAATTCAATTTAAGCAAATAGGAAAAGTTTGATTTTGCTTTTTAATCAAACAATATATTCCTAATTTTGGAAATATATTGCATGAAAAAGTGTATAGATAAGCTTCGTAATATTTAGCTTTAAAGTAGTGGAGTTTTGTGCTTTAATTTTCTTTGGTCTGTTAAAAATATCCCTGGTGAGATATACTTAAACTTTATACTTATTTGACAAATAAAAAGGTGTTTGCAAATTGCAATTCAACTGACCAGTAATAGAACAGTAAACTAGATGAGGTGCAACTAGTTCCAAGCTTTTATAATCCAGTCCAAACTTAGACAGCTTTCCAGGAATGAAATTTTCCACTAAAACATCACTTTTCACAGCAAGCTAAAACATATTTTTTTAAATATTTTTATTTCAGCTGTCTATACTAGCAGTATGGACATGCATTGCTGGTTACCCACTGAGACATATAAGTCTATGAATTTAAAAAAAAAATCCTAAAAAGGGGAAATAAGTAATACACCAATACCCCAGAGAAGAATCCTTTGCTTGGTGCTTTCTTGTAGTCATTAAGTAAAAAAGTGACCGAAAGGGTCATGTATTGCTTTTGTACAAAAAATGTAATGCTCATAAATCTTCAGCAATCATGAATCTGCATTATGAACCGACAAAAAATACCAAAAAAATTTTTTTTAAATAAAATATTTTTCTTAAAAAATATATCTAAAAAACTATCAAAGTACTTCTTGATACACTACTTTTTAGTTTTCCCATCTGGAGCTAAAACATAAAGGTTGCTTGCTGAACTGATACATGTTTATGACTCACTAGTTCACTGAGACACCATTCCGTTTGCATTTTCAGAGAGACCTGATTGTTTTTCACAAAACTTTTATAACATATATTTATAACTTCTTATTGATCAAATGCCTTTACAATCTACTGTATTCTGCTTAAATGACGAATTTTTAGGGAAGTATTATAAGCACATTAAAAGTTTGAATTACACAGATTTGTATACATTTAAATTGTTGCCAACAATGTTTCGTTACCGAAGTAACTGTCTTGGCATAAAAAAAAGCATAGACTCCATACAACAAGCGTTTTAAGTGTATAATTATTATTTTGTGGGTGTTTAAAATGTGTAAAAAGTGTATTTTAAACCATCTGCCATAATTGAACTATAATTAGGCACAAACTTGATCCATATTGGTTAAGGAGATATTATCATCGATGTATACACATACACACAGATTTTGGATTTTATATATAAGTAGAGATAAAATTTCTTTGGGTGTTTAATCATTTTAGAAACTTATTCATTCTAAATGTTGCAATTCAGAAGTTTTATAAATGTTCAATAAAGTAGTACTTAAAACTTTACAAGATTACATTACAATAACACAGCATAGCAACAAATAATGCAAGATTTATTAAAATGATTGCTGAAACATACTATCATATAAATACCATTTTTAAAAAAAATTGGGAAATAAATTGAATTGTTAGCAAAAATTATTAAAATTTAATATTTTTTAAACACAATATATAAAATAAATAATAGGAATTTTAAGTACTTCTCTAATTAAATCTTTTCCTTGTGGTTTCTTGATATCAACAGCAATGCTCTAGAAATACACAAAGAAATTAAAATAAATAATGAGCATGTTAATATATACATTCTATACATGTTATTTAAACCCTAAAAATTAATCAATAATCTTGATTATTAAACACAATTGCTTTATTGAAATTGGAACTCTTTTAAATTGTTTCATAACAAAATAAAATGTTTTTAACAACCCGATTTCGTTTAGATTTAAGTGAATTGCCAAAAAGTTAAATCCTTGAAAAATTAGACAGCAGAATCTAAAATCTACCAACTGATATTTGTAGTACACATTATTAAACAGAAAGAAATGTTAAGTTCTTGGACAAATTTTTCCAAGAATTTATTTTTCAAGTTTAATTACTTCTGAACTCTTAATGAAACATATAATTTTCCAATCCTGATTAGTTTGGGTCTGAAAGATTTGTATAATAATAAAGAAAATTTGAGAACTATTTAGACAGCATGGGCAAAATCTAAATTCTGCTAATAAATTTATTAGTTAAAGATAAATTTTATTGAACAGTGGTAAACTATTAACTTCTGCGATATTAAGTCAAACTTTCAAACATATGTATCTAGTAGCAGGATAATTTAATTTGATATTTAGTATTACTCTTTTGTTACCTTAGGACTTTATGAAGAAAATATTTACTTTTTACTCTAATTTATGGACCTGAAAAATCTAAATAAGGATTAAAAGTTGATAAAAATAGATATCCATTTTTACAGTGCAAGTAAAATTAATGATCGAAGATAAAAAAAAAAAAAAAAAAAATTATTGAGCAGTCAACAATTCTAAGCCATTAAAAAATAAATGAACCACTTAAAGATAGTTGGTTGTAAGATACTGTGTCATATGGAGGGCAACAGTGGCGGCTGGTGCAGGGGGCCAGGGGGGGCCTGGGCCCCCTAACTTTTTTGGACCCTGGCCCCACTTACATATATGCTTGTTAATATTGTTTTGTTGTGGGATTTTTTTAATATTTAAAAAAAAAAAAAAAAGCTTAAAACTTATTTATTCTGTCATTAGACATTAACTATTGTTAAGGGAGCAGGGAGCTCTTGCAACAAACTCGAAAAAATGTTAATTAATCACAATCATTACTGCAAAAAAGCGACCCTTCTCTGAAAGATACTAGTTTTCCTGGGGACAAAATGACCCTTCTTCGGACGACCTTGAATTTGAAACCGATAGGGCATATAAGGTTGCGACTTTCACGTGACATCCTGTTTTGCCAAAGCATAAATACAAAATTTCTAAAACATCCCTGATTGCTCTTCTCTGGGGGTGGACTTCTCTGTAAAGGAATTGCCATTTTTGTCCCGACGGCGATTGCACATTGGTCCTCTAGTATGACGGTGCGAAAAAAGTGGCTACAATAAATATACATTGCATTCATTTTCGCTCTTTGTTTTTCAAAATATAAGAGTAAGATTTTCTCTGCAAATTGTTTTATTTATCTATTTACTTTTTTCCCGAAAAATATGTGAGTATTTAAATGTGATTGATTTGTGGTGATTTGTCTTACCTCTCACACTAATATTTGACATCGTATTAAATTATTAACATAACTCTCAATCCAATGCCATCAACAGAAGAATTTCTATACAGAAAATAAAAAATGTTCTTCTCTAAATAAGTGGCTCCACTAGAACTAAGCCATCGTAAAATGCTGTGTTAAAGTTAAAAGATAAGCGTCACAGCTAGAGAATTTTCAACCCCCTCCCCCCGTCCCCAAATAATATGTAAAATGTAGATAAAGCAAACCTAGTTACTGTTACCAGAAAAAAAATTCATGAGCATTTAATAAAGAATCTGAGTCATGAACCTACACCCTTTAAAAAGCAAAATCATACAAGCAATTTGAAATTATAAAAAAAAAAATTGTGCATTCTTAAAATTGAAGAAACGATGTTGATTTTTAACTCAGGTAGGATCCAATTATCAAAATAAATTCTGAATTAAATAAAATATTAAAATTTGAAGCGAGTTCCATGTTTGCTCAACTTCTTTTCAAAATATCAAGAATCATGGTAAAACACCTATTTTTAACTATCGCTATGTCAAAACTCATTGACCAGAGACAATATATTCAATTCACATGTGAAACGTCGTCGAATCGAGCCCCATCGGATGTTTTGCAGGTTGGTTTCAATGAAAGTAGACATCTCAAATTTGAGATGCATATGCAATGCATTTTTCAAGTAATTATTCATCCTCAAATCAAGTAATTATTAATTTTTTCATGAATTTAAATTAAAACTGTTGAACTGGTCAATATAGCAATACCTTTGACTTTGGTTACAAATTTATAAATATTGCACATTCTAAGTTAATGGCATTTTTCATTAGTTCTACTGTTAAGCCAAAATTATTTTGCATGAATTGATTCATGAAATATCATTGACTTGAATATTAGGAGCAATACCGATGTCTTTAAAATGATTTATTTAAATTATTTTAAAACATTATAAAATTATTTATTTAAATATTCACTCTAAAGTTACGAAAAGCGAAATTGTTGCTGTCGGCATTTTTTTTTTTTTTTTCTTTTTCTATGATTCATGTAATATTTGATAAAAATTTTCCCCTGTGATTTCTACAGAATTTTTAACCAAGGTTTTGAATTTATTTATTTTATAACTCTTCCCTAACTCTTTGTTTTCTTTTTCTAAAATACAGAATAGAAATTGAGTGACATCGATTTTCATACTTTCACTTATTTTTTTGTGACAGTGGCAAGGGGGTGCAGATCGCATACAAAAGGGTGCAAAGCGGCTAAAGCTTCAAACCAGGAATTTTCAACCGTGAATGAGTATCGGATTTCTTACGGAACAATTTATAAATAGATATGCCGTAATTTTACTTTCAATTGAATAATTTAAATCCTGTACTTTACTTTTTTGCCTAAAAGCTTCATTTTTAATTTTCAAAAGCAAAAGGTGCAAGTGCATTCATTTTACCCTTCCTGACGTCGTCCATTCTCAAACGAAACGTCGCGTCGTTTTTGTAATAATAATTCCTTTTATTGAAATATTTACTTTATCAGATATCAGTATGCTTAGATAATTTAACTGTTTAATAATCTTGTAGTTTTGTTTTCCCATATATATTTAATTCCCATATTTATTATTTCCCATATATATTTTTTACAAAATTACATGAAATTCATGTGTCTTGATATTTGCATGTTTCCTTCCCCCCATGACATGCAATTGTTAATTTGGGCCCCCTCACTTTTAATACCCACGAGCCGCCACTGGAGGGCAACAAAACTACAAATAAAAGAGCCAAATGCTTTAATATTCTTTTGAACAAGCCTCACATAAAAGTATCCAACAATATTTATTTTGATTGAAAAAAAGTTCATTAACTACTAATCTAATTTGAGGTATTTAATACAGAAAAGTAATATTTATATTACTAAGATCATAAATTATAATGTTTTCCTAAAAATTATCATTTATAAATGCATGGATGCTTTATGATGTATGCATGCTTTAAAAAATTTATGTTTTTAATCCCTTGAACATCATGTGGAAAAGAATGGATTTTTGAGGTGTTAGAAAATGTTATGTGGTTTTTGAAAGTGTTTTCAATTTCTCAAATTAAATTAAAAGTTAGAAAATAAAAATCTAAAAGTTTTGATATTCGTTGTTAATAATTTTATATAAAAAAAAAAATTAAAAAATAGAAATAGATACCCTATCCTAAAGTACACATGTCTGAAATTTTGCACATAGAATTTTTATTACCAGTAGAAATTAAGAAATTGACTTAAGGAAGTTAGTTTTAACAAGGAATTTTCAATTTACTCTATTGCCTTGGTAAAGCACTAGATTGCTGTTGATCCACATTCTTTATTCCTAACAGAGTTTTTTTTCAATTATTTAATTAGAAATTGAAACAAATAATTTACTGATAAATAAAAATATTTGGCCATGTCAAAAATCTTCCATACCTGAATGTCCCATCCCTGAAAATAGCCAACCTGAATGTTTGCATTCCCTAAGCATTTCAGACAACTTTTTTATAATTTGTCAAACTGTGACATAGGAAACCAGTTCCTTGTTTTAACATCAGTATCAATTTGATAATATTATAATAACAAATATAAGTTTTAAAACAAATAAAAAAAAGCTACTTATTTTTAATCATTTTCAAGATGGACTTTAAATTAATGGAAAATTTATGCAAATATATAGTTAATTATTAAATATTAATAAAGAAGCATATTACATTTCCAAACAATTTTATCAGTCTGCTAGATGTTGCTGATGTTCTAAAAATATCTAGTTTTCAACAATATTTTTGAAAATGGGATTTAATATAAATAGCATTAATAAGGATATAAATCAGCTAAATTAAAAGTTTTCAAAAAAAATTGTTCATTTTTCACAAATACTTAATGCATCACATCACTGAGTTGTATTACCATAATCCAGACAAATAATGCATTCATAATGACTCATGCCAGAGAAAACAGATGGCTGCACAATGTGTTTTAATATCCTTTAAAATTTAGGAAAATAAATTAAGCCGGTCTTGAAATGATCTTGTATATTATTTCAGGACAGTGTTATTTAGTGATGATCCCTTTTCCTCCCTTTATACAAAATCAAAATTGATAAATGATATACTAACCAATTTAAAGACTAAAACCTTCTCTTTTGACAAATAACTTATTTACAATAGTACATTATGTTATTTGTCTGAAAATAGAAGTTAATTTTTTTCTATTTTGGTATTTTATAAGAGACGACTAACTCTGTGTAGAGTGTATTTTTTGCAACTCTACGTGAGGAGACTCTATAAAGTGAATATATCGACTCAAACCCAACAAGGATTCCCTCTTCAAAAAATAATTATTGTTTTATAGATGTAGTTCTCTTCTTTACACAATTCTATTCATTATTTGTAGATAAATTGAACTTAAAAATCGAATGTTAAAAGGTTCAATTGGCTGCTCTTTGATGAATAAACAGGATGTGATACATTACCAGACTGACTAGCTACACGAGCCATGCATTGAAAAGATTCTGCTTTCCAAATCAAGTTTCATTATATCTCTCAACAATAGAATGCAATATCTAAAGGTTGATAGAACTTCCAATAAAAGTAATCCTAATAAACAATCTAAAATCTCTAAGCTTCACCCAGTTTCCCTAGTCACATAAATATATAACTACATAAAAATAATACTTTTATAGACAAAAGAATCAAACCTTCTTATTTCTGTTTATGGAGAGGAAATATGCACTTTCTTCATTAATAAAAGGTGGTCCCCATTTTCTGGTTTCATCTCCACCATCTAAAATTGTTTGCCTAATATTAGCTAAAAAAATTATGAGCACATTTATTTAACAATAAGGCTTACAAAAGTCCATTTTTAATCATAATGCACATAGAAAATATATATATAAATTTCAGATGAAAAAAAAAACTGCATTTTATAACAAAATTTCAATTAAAAGTACAAATGAAAGTATGCTTAAGTTGAGTGTACTCATGCTAATTCTTCTGTCAGAATTCAATCAGTAGTGGGATGGCAAGCTATTCTGTTAACTTTTATTTCAATTATTCTATGCCAAAACTATTTTGTTAAACAATAAAAATTAATTAAATTTCAATAAACAGTTTATTGAAATTTAATATTAAAGAATTCATTGAAAATCACATGTTTATCCTGCTGTGTGAGTATGTTGTTCTACAGCTTGTTGTAGTGAGCTCAACAAAATTTTGCTAGAGCT
The DNA here is from genome assembly GCA_963978545.1 of Linyphia triangularis. Classification (NCBI taxonomy): domain Eukaryota; kingdom Metazoa; phylum Arthropoda; class Arachnida; order Araneae; family Linyphiidae; genus Linyphia; species Linyphia triangularis. Next base: position 39,497,659 of record OZ021730.1, read on the forward strand.
AGGAGTTATACCTCAAAAAGCCAAAACCCTACCATTGGTTAGTACTGCTAATGTGCCAACAATTTTAGATCCACTTTTCTACAGTGAACTTAAACTGTGTTTCCACTTTGGTCTTCACATCTGTTAACCACCGAACAGAATAAATAATTGAAAATTGGTAAATTTAAACTTTGAAAGATGTAACTGATATAGTGCAACAAAAAAATAAGTACCTGGATTTTCTACTTTGATAATTTCAGCCCCAAGATCCCCTAACAACATAGTACAGAAAGGACCTGCTAAAATCCTAAAATATAACAGAGGAAAAGAAGAATAAATTATTTACATAAATAAATATGTTCTGTCTTTCCATGTAATAGTTCTATATAAATAATGTGATCAGACATCCTGATTTTGGTGGAACAGTCCCGCTTTTCACCTCACTGTCATGCTTTTCTGTTACCGAGTCCTGCCTAAGTCCTTCTAAACAAAAAAAATATTTTGGTACTTTTCCATTTAAGCAGGCTGTTGGCAATATCCAAGTATAATACGGATTCTATGCTAAAGCAGGGTGGCCACAAAATTCAGGAAAAAAAGTTCCCTGATTTCCCTGACAGATTTCTAAAAAATTCCCTGATTACAGGGCCAACTTTTTATCAAATTTCCCCAATCTTCTTAGGTTTTCCAGACACCCTGATCAAATAGAACATGTATGCTAAAGAGATAATATACCATTTTTTTTTAAATAGTTTTGCTGGTAATGAAATTTAAAATTATTCTGTAACATTAAACTTCTAATGGCTTATAGTACTAGCTTCTACACCGCGAGGTTGAGGGTTCGAGTCCCGTGTTAGGCATGGGTGTTTGTAAATGTATGTTGGCTTGTCTAATGACGAATGTTTCGGCGCATTATAGCCCTCGTGTTGCTGACGGCGCCAGATAATCTGAAAACAACCAAATCTAATGGTTTATCACCACAAATCTCCGGGTAAATAGCGCCAAAATATGGATAAACGTGCCTTAAGTAATACAAAATTTCCCTGATTTTCATGAAATTTTAAAAAGTTCCCTGATATTTCCCCGATTTTTTCCTGATTCAGAAAGCTCCCTGATATTTCCCTGATTTTTTCCAGAATCAGAAAGCTCCCTGATATTTCCCTGATTTCCAGGTTTTCCCAGTTCTGTGACCACTCTGTAAAGTGATCTTTACCAATAAATGGCAGCAGCAGCCATTTTTTTAATAACAAGTGAGCTACCTATGGTTGCCATAATTTGGCACTGTTTTATGTAAGCAATCCTTGCCATATAATTTATACAGAACTTGGATATTGCCAAAGGCCCCCTTTAATTGAAAAGTACCAAAATTTCTTCTACAGAACTTTGTTAATAAAAAAAAACTAACAGAGTAAGTAACTGATGAAGTTTCTGGAGATAATAATTAGGTGGAGGTTTTTATTGATGTCCACAGGACTGATTTAAAATTCCCAATAATTATGAAAATTGTGGAATTGGCTTCAGTTAGTTGGGAACAACTGCGGCCGTTGAAAGGACATTTTCTATTGTTAATAAAATTTAGACTTCTAAGAAAATACAACTTTCTGTGGATACTCTGAAATCTTTATTAATAACTAAAATAAACTTTTCATATTCTTGCAAAGAGTTTCTGGTTTGGTTTATACGCTCAAAGACCTATTAGTGTGCACAATTACGGCTAATCAGGCTGGGACCTACAGCTTAATGTTGATTCCGAACCATAACGAACATCCATGTCTAATTCCAGCATTCGAACCCAGCACCTTTGGCATGCGTGGTCAGAGCGCTAACCCCACAGCCGTCAGGTTGACCAAAGAGTTTCTGGATTTCTTAAAATCAAATAAAAATGTATTAAACCTGAAAGCGTCAAATAAAAAGTATACATAAAGCATGGCTAAAAGTTAATAAATCAAATTAATAAAAACCATGAATTACAATATATATTGTATATCTTCAGAAAAAACCTTGAATGTTGAATATTTTAGAATTGTGAGTTCCGAAACCCATAAATATAATAAGAGGGAGAAAATGACGCCTTCCAAATTGAAAAGACATGTCCTGATTTTTTGTCCAAAAAAGTTGGTCACATTCTAAAAATTAAGTTAATTTTATTTGTGCCTTTAATTTTATGAATCACATGATTTTAGCAAGTGTATTTAAAATAAATCTATAAATACAGAGCACTTGTAACATTATAAAACAAAATAATTTGCATCTTACAAAGTAAAAGAAAAATAAAAAATTTTGGCATTTTGCTGAACATTTCAAATAAATTTTTTAAAAAATTAAGAGAAAGCAATCAAAACAAACTAACCGTGTTAGATCAAGTATGCGGATACCACTCAAAGGACCAGTATTTATAGGACTCTCATTCTTTCCTAAACAAAAATAAACATGTTAGCAAGTCTAAAAAAAAGAATGATACTTAAATTTAAAAAAATAAATAAAAAATCATGACATTTTAAATACCTGCTTTTTAAAATGTTTCTGATTTTAAATAATTAAATTTTCTGTTACAAAAAGAAAACTCAAAATAGATAAGAAAGAGTACTTAGTTGCATTGATGCTTAACAATACATTTGTAATTGTGTGAAAGTAAACAACAATATCACTATGTGTGTGCATTAATTATTGGAGGGGGCTCTGCACCAAGGGTTGCCAAAAAGATAATAGCTGCAACATTTGTTTACTAACAAGTTAAATATAAAGTATACTTTTTTCTTTATTTTATAAAAAGGTCATTGATGGTATATGAATATGACGCTTCACCTCTTCACTAACAATAATTACAACATCCAAACCATCTTCCATTTTTTTTTTTTTTTTTCCCCTAGTTTATTTGAATATGTGAAAAGAACTAAAGGCATTTTGGTATTCGATGAGAACATTAAAAGTTGTTTTGGTATTGAAATTTCTTTTTTAAATACTCCCCTTTTCTTCTGATGTTCTTTAAACTACAATAAATAAATGTATTACTGTTTTAAAGATAAAGTTCTCCGCTTGAAATAACTCCATTCAATACTTGTTGATAAATCGAACTTAAATGTTAAAAAAGTGCTACTGGAAATGTATTTCACAGGTTTGTAAAGGTAAAACTATCATTATTTATCAATTATTTTATCACGATGAAGATTTTTTTTAATTCCATGTTTTTTACCGAATTTATAATAATAACTCAAAGGAAATGCTAAATTTTTCATATTAACTCATGCGCAACCCTCTCCACCCCATGAGTATAAGAAAACATGTTGAAGAGTTTTTTAATAGAGAATGATGTGCACCAAAGCTGGTAAACTAGCCATGACAAAAACACAAAGCTTCCTCATTTTATACCATCGTAAAAAAATTTGTGGTGGATTTAATTTAATTACTTAGATAAAAAAAAATTGTTGAATAATTACAGAAGACTGCAATTAAAAAGGATACTGAGGAATAAAAAGTATATCTTAAACATCATGTACAGAGTTTACTTCTGTTTAAAGGTTAGAAAATGAAACAATTTTTATAAGGGTAAGGTACACTTTTAGACCCTGAGATCTATTCCCGAGTGGATGTGTAAATATAGCCAAGCCAATTTGGCGCTTTTTTTGTAGACGATAAAGTTCCATATTTGGCAACCTTTTTTGGTACTTACATATCAACGCCACCGCAGCTCCAGATTTGGCGGTTTTTAAGTGTCGCCAATCTACACCTAAAACTTTTGCGGCAAGAAATCCAAAAGATAACTGCATGCGCGTGCGAACAACAAGATTGCTCTTTATTGGCGGCCCTTAAAATCCTCCAAATCTGTAGCTGCAGTGGCGTTAATACGCAAGAACCCCTTTTTTAACCGTGCATGCACAATAGCAATTTCATTTTAACCCTAATTGAAATGTATAGGAGGAGAGGTTTTTTTTATTATTATTTTGAAATTTGCTTTCAGCTAACGGTATACCCCCGTAACCTTTTGGCATTGTTGCCAACTTTTCAAAATCGCGTCAACCCATACACGTAAATTAGGAATATACCGAACCGGGATATTTTTTTAAACTTTATTTGTAGCTAAAGTAAACAGCTGAACATCGATTATGGTTGCAAAACAACTGTTTAGTGAGTGAGATTAAAGAGCTACAATTTAACAATATTTATTTTTCTATATAATCATAAAATTATACCTGATAAAAGTCGGTTGTGATTTTTTCTATAAAGTTGTCTTTGCGAATAAATTTTCAGAATTCTAGAAAACATATTTCGTTATTAGATTACAACTTTACACAGGAACAGGAGTTACAAAATTAAAAGATACTTACTGGTTATGAATCACATGTTTTGCCAGATAGGTATATATGTGATATTTTAACATGACGTCTAAGAATATGACGTCACAACATTTCGATGGGATCAACTGAAATGATACACATACACCTCTTATTTTGAATTTTAAACAACAATAAAAGAGTACACATTACAGTTAGTTGTTCATTATGAATAAATCAAGGAATACTCTAAGGAAAAATCCTAATTTTTAAATTCAATGCAGCGTTTTTAAAATATATACCAAATTTCGTATATTAAAATCTTGCCAAATTCGAGGTGTTATGCAAATGACAGGCACCATCCTTTCGAAAGGCATTCTGAAAAGTCATTACCCTTTTGAAATTCGGAAACATGTATGACATAACAATATTTCAGATCAGTATAGCCCTAGTATATCTCCTGCGGAAAGAAAAATCGAAATCCATCCTACCCACCAAATGCAATTTCGCCATTTGAAGCCAATTGAATTTCAAACAAAGACATTTGGGAAACACTTCTTCGATGCAGATTTTTGAGTATTTTCACTTAAAAAACAATTTATTTACTTTACTATCTTGCTAAAACCTTTAATATAGTATATAGCACAAGTCTTGGAATATCAGTGTATCTCGATAATACTTACTTATATAATATTTTCCCCAAACTCTCAATCTTTGAAAAATTGCGAATATATATATATATATATATATATATATATATATATATATATATATATATATATATATATATATATATATATATATATATATATATATATATATATATATATATATATATATATATATATATATATATATATATATATATATATATATATATATATATATATATATATGTATATATATATATAAATTTGTCTGAAATTTTGAATGAGCTTATATATAGGTGGCATTTTAAAGTTGAATAAGTGAATGAAAAGATAATATTATTGATCATATTTCAATTCGACGTGAATAAGCAGTCTCACTAAATACAAAATTAGGTAGATTTCGTTTCTTAAAATTCTTGACTGTACGTTTTATTATAGCGGGGAACATAAACTATCACTTGATAATTTTTCTTCTAATCTAATCTAACTACTTTAAATTTAGAAAAATTATTTCAGATACATACTATATGACACTCCTGTAGTGATTTATGTTATTTGTATAATTTTTACTATCAAAAAGCTAGTTTTTTTCACTTTCGTCAATAGAGAAAAGATATACACTCTCCCCATTTCTTCGACGTCTACGGACCCCCCCCCCCCCCCAGTGACGTACTGTACGTGTCTTTTTATATCTAGGCAAAATTGAAAAGAAAGAAAGTACTCACTTTTCTGCGTTTTTAATAGCGGTAGGAGAGAGATAAAGGAGTCGCCAGAGAGGGGTCAAGGGGGCAACCGCTCCATCTTGAAGTAATAAAATAATTAAAATAAAATAATGAAAATAAATTATTAAAATAAAAAAAATTATAATTTTTTCAGAAATCTTTAAAAGCGCTTGAATTTTCAAAAAAACAACTAGCCATTGGCAATCTATACCTCCAGATTTTCCGTTCCAAGAAATGCAACGTACCTATACAGTGGCTCCCAAAAGTGTGTTCGTACAGTTACAATTTTCCATTTTAAAAATAAATATTTCAGAATAGGTTTTGTTTTATAATATATATCTAATTTCATTGTATTTTAGTTTATTTGAAATCATCAATACCATAAATAGAGTAATTTATAACTATAAGAGCGACATCTAGAAATTCTGGGGCAGATGTAGGAAAATGTCCCATCTGAGTCGCTGTGTATGAAGTTCCATCAGTGGTGATTCATGGGACAAATCTAAATTTATTAGATTAAAAATATAGTTATATATTATATGGATTTAGAAAAAAGATTAGAATTGAAAACCAAGATCGAATTTCTACGGTAAGAGAACAAAATTTTATTAAAAAGCTAACGTATTACCTTTAGGCACTATTCAGGAGAAAGAAAACCCTTCAAATCAACCCAAACTGGCATTCTAAAACTACAGTAACGCCACTTAAGAGTCTAAACGTTGACTGCAGTCAGTTCCTGAAATTATGATCTATCTGAATCGTTGCCATGGCAACTGTTTCTGCTATGAACTTTTCCTCCACATTTTGAATACGATGTTGTCCGGCGATGCAGCCCGAGAGAAATTTTGCAGTTTCGGCTGTACTTGGAAATTCTCAGAACTGATTGGCTGCGTGAATCGGCGAGGGCTAGCGACAGGGAGACTCTTCAGAATTTCTCCTAACGGAAACAGTTTTCGTGATGTTCACCCATGTGTTGTCTTGTAATTTCTTAACTTGATTATTTTGAAACATGGAGTTCATTATGATTAAGTGTGCGTCTTGCTTGAAACTCATTTTAGTAGAAAGTAGAGGCTGGAATAGAAGGGATATGTCTCATATGGTCGTAAGTTTAGTTATCTTGGTATGTGCTTTTCTCGTGGTTAAATAGTAGTTTTTACTTTAAAAAAAATGTGTTGTTGACCATGTTTAACGGTCAGAAATAAAAAAGGCGTTTGGAATAGTGCTGGATTAACCTACGAGCATTTAAAGCACATGAGGGCTCAATCGAATGTTTAATAAACTTTGAATTGATAAGAAGTAAAACTCAAATAGTTGGCACATAAAAGAAAACTCTCAACTTTATATTGTTGAATTTAACAAAAAGGTAGCTATCTGAAAAGACGCTTCATGCAAATTACCCATCAAAGCAGCATTGTTTTTAAGTCTGCTACTCACTGATGCATTCCTTTGGTTTAGCGGCGTTATTTCTAAACATCTCATTTTTTAAAAAGCAAGATTTTTAACCACCTTGCACCCTCTTGAATGCGATCTGCATCCCCTTGCAAATAATCCTCCTGGTGCCTATGTTAGGAAAGGTAAAAGAAAACATCTTCTAAAAATACTGGAGTCAGAGGTTCCTTGGAGAAAGTTATATCAACTTTTAGCTCAAAGATTTAAATAGAAATAGAACCATTTTGCTTTCTGTACAAGGAGAAAACATTATTTTTCTCCTTGTACAGAAAGCAAAATGGTAAGCGTTCTCTGTATTGATTAATTCAAATTAAATTTACTGAGATAATGACTATTTTAAAAGTCATAGAAAAAGACCAAATAAGAATTATTTCCACATATTTGAAGAACTCTTTTTATTTGCTCACTTCATAGTATTTACATGAGTTTTCTACATTTTGAGAGTACTTTAAATATGGAATGTATGCAATATTTAAGTATCTAAAAGCAAATTTATTATTTTGATCACATAAAACAGATAAAAAGCAATAGAACATTAATAAAATATCACAGATAAATATTTCATCCAGATTGCTTTTTCTACTTCACATAGCTTTCTGCTTTATAATTGTATAACATGGTTACATTATTCAATATTGACAGTAGCATAACTAATTACATGTAATAAATTCAATTAAGAAAAAAAGTTGTAAAAACTTAACGTTTAAAAAAGTCATAAAATTAAGTTTTGGTAAGTTTAGTTTAAAAGTATTTAAAAAGGTCATAATAATACATAATTTAAAAATAAAGCCTAACAAAATATTTAGATTAAGTAAACATATCTATCTCTTAGACAATCACAGCTGATTTTTTCCTTAATATATGGTTGGGCTGATGATACTTGATTTTTACTTTGCACTTTATTAAACTTTATGTATTAAATTTAGTGTTACAGTTAGTTGTGCGAGTTAATTTTATAATGTAAAAGTTGGCTTTTGCTCTCCTGAGTGTCTACTGTGATAGATGCATATGGTGAACTTTAATACTAATAAAATCTCAATCTAATTTCTGCAGGTTGCAATTGCTTTAAGTACATAAAGCTATTTTTGGCCAGAATTATACAATAACTGATGGATATAATGACCAAAACTAAAAAGTATTTGAGACAATTCAAAAGAATCCAACTGCATTCAAAATTGCAAAATATTCATTCAACAAGGAAACAAGAATCAATAACGTGTCTACACTAGCAGATAATACATGATTTAAAAAAGGTTAATCATTTTGTGCTAAAATAAATGTGCAAATGTTACTTGTTGAAGTTCATAGCACTGGAAAAGTATAATAATTAAAATTCGAGAATAGTAATCAATTTAATTGCATGTGCAAACTACTAAATTGTAAAAATATTCTTTAGTTTTTACAATTTTGAGAGGAGTAAAGTAGAATTGAAAATTCATTGTGATAGAACAAAATGGTCTAGTCTAGAGTGAAAAAACTAGAGGGGTGGAACACATCCCTAATTTTCAATTACACTTAATTCTGGTCGTATTATTTTCTTTAATTTAAAAAAAAAAAAAAAAAAAAAAAAAATGGCCAGTTTGACAATAACTAATACACTGGCAAGTCCAAAATGGTAATATATTTTTCAATAAATATTACATTATCCTTTCTTGTAAGAGAAACAAAGGAGAAATGATTGTTGGTGGGGGATGTTCAAGGGAAAAGAAGTCTGTATTAAAGAGTATTCATTTAAACATTTTTTACGCCTTTATCACATTCTACGGAAATTTCAGAGTTGGAGATGTTTAGAGAACCTTAAAAGGCATTACCAGAGAGATTTTGATCGAAATTATTGGAGTCATTTTTTGGCAATTGTCGAAAAAAAAAAAAATTTCACTGCCAGCTACCTTATCCGCATGCACAATTTTGACGATAACTTGATGACAGGTCCCACAGCCCCCACTAACTCATATACTAAAATTGAACATTGTAGGTCAATTTGTTCAGGAATTATGCCGGCCACAGACAGACACATTTTTTCTAGACCTCTTTTTTAGCTCTTCATATTCCAAAACATGTAGAAATTAATGAAAAAACATGTAGAAATTGTAACTGTCATACTTGTTATATTAACAGATTTTAAAGCTTGTATTTTTTAATGTAAACTTTGTATTTTAAAAGCAACAGAAACTCATAACTACTTACTGACACTAATGGAATGCTTATGGTTTTACAGAACAACTGAATTGTTGACAGTATTTTTCGATGAGCTAATAAATTCAAGAACTTTTCAAACACAAAAGAAATAAACCCAAGAAATTTTGAAAGACAAAAGTAAAAAATTCAAAAAAATTTTAAAGATCAAGACAACATTGTGACATTAAAATGGATACTATTTGAAACACAAAAATATATCACAAACCATAACATACAATTTAAAATAAACTACAACCAAACAAATCATGGCAATACAATTTAACTTAATATTAACTTATTAAAAGAAAGTCTCTAACAAATATAAACTAGACATATTGAATTTTAAAGCAATTAATTCAATTTGTAAAACATAAAAATTACTTGAGTACTATCATAAATATCTGGGCAATGTTTGACAACTCTTTTTAACAGAAAAAAATAGACAATAAATGGTGATGTTATTACACTATTAAAGCTGTATGAATGATTATGCAGTGCAACTTAAAATTTCTTCCACGGCATAGGGTCCACTTACAAAAAAGTCACTCCTGAAGGTTTTTTTAAGAAATGCTTTTTGAAACCAACAAGGATTCAAACCCACTTCCAAGTTAAATTAGATGGCAGTGTGAAGCATTAACCATTTATGTAATAGTTTATATTCAGGTTTGAACTTAGTTTAGGCAATTATATTAAATTCGGAAAGGAATTGAAAGGTATTCAAAAGATGAAAATAATAAGTTGTCAATGTTCATGTACAACTTATTTATAATTTTTAAAGAAAACCAACGTATAAAAAAAATTGTCCTGCACCAAAGTATAAAGAATATTTTATGTCAAAAAATAATAAAGTGCCTTGCATGAAAATAATAATCTTTCGTATGTTTATGGTCAATTGTTGCCAAAAGCAAACAGTCGTTTGGGCTGTCTATTCCCCCCCAAAAAAATAATTTTTATGATATCCATACAGTAATCTCCTCCTTGAAACAGATAATTAGAGAAAACAAAATTTATCATGCTCTGTAAATTTCACGAGCTTCGACAAGGTAGTTGAGATTATATAAAAACATTAAAAAATTAATTATATATAAGATTAAATACTTTTTAAATCTTACGTTTGAACATTGTACCTGCCTTATCACTGAAACTACTATATAGGTTTTAATAAAATTTGCATGGTATATTAGGTTGTGCTACTTACATGAAACAAATTATTTAAATACTGAAGTAAAAATTAAGCCAGCTAAAAGCTAAAATAGACTTCAAATAAAATATAACTTCCAATAGTTAAATATAATAATATTAAAAAAAAATTGAGCTATAAAATACTTCAATTCAAAACGTTCAACAAAGTATAAATAATCAATTATACATAAAATTTCTATAGCAAATTTATATAATAACTCTTACATCATATTAACATTAGGAAACTTAATGATGTAAAAAAAAGTAACTTAAGTATATCACATAAATGTCCAATTTATAATTCAACTTTACAAGATTTACTTTGAGAACATGCATAGGATTGCTTCGATTCAATCTCAGTCAATAAACCAGGGAGATCTTCATAAATAGCATTTTCTATTGCATCCAAAAGACACAAAGATATAAATCCACACTGTTTGGACAAAGAGGTAAAGCTTTCCATAGAGTGGAGAGAAAAAAATTGTTGGTAATTGGAGACAGAAAATAAATCTTCTTCGCTAACATCACTATGGGCAACAACTTTCTGAAACACTTTATATTTGTGAGGCATATCTGAAATCGAACTGGCAATGTCCTTCCCAGCCCGGAAAATAGATCTGTGTTGAGCGAGAGCACTGATATAACTGTCAACTAACAGAGCGTGATTTCTCACCGACATGGCATACCTTCGAAGTGAAGCAACTTTACTTTGCAACATGTTGGACATTACCTCGTAAATGTCGTTGAGTAACGATTCTTCATCGGCGATGAACATACTTTGGTATTCTTGGGAGATGGTTTGAAAAGGTTTTGACCAGAATGAACTAACATACACTTGTGGGGGTTCAGTAACATTGATTAGAGGGGATAGGCTCCAAAATAGGCTCCCATAGATACGCATCAGTTCTTGAGAGGTTACTGCATCAGCTTTATTTAGAATAATCCTTGTCTGGAAAATATATTAAACATGTAGAAGAACAAGGCCCAACTGATTATTCTCTAGAAACAATTTAAATTAACTTAAATAAATATGCATACACTAGTGATACCATAATAAAAAAAATACAAATATTTCTATTTTAAAGCATGCCCATAAAGAAAACACCAGCATTCTTCTAAAAAAAAAGTACGAACATAAACTAAAATTTATAACTCAGATTTGAAACATAAATACCAGAAAATAATTTATGAAACTCACTAAGTTTTATAGTTATATAATAGCATAATACAACTCATAAACAAATTTCAGTATAATTTTACCAATGCAGATTTTATTATATTAAGCCGATTTAAGGTTCTTGGAGAAATACTGGGATTTTTAGATATTTTACATTTTTAACAACAAAAAATGGTGAAATGAAGTTTGGATATCAAATGAATTCCTTTTCCCAAATGATATGCAGATAAAATAAAATGTATTGAAAACAGCTTTCAGTAAGTTTAAGAAACATGAATTGATGGTATTCTTTACTTCCTTTAGACATAACAAACAGCAAGAAAATTTGATGTGCATAATAGTTAAAATTCTTAAAAAAAAAAAAAAAAAAAAAAAAAAAAGTTACATAAACAGTTAATTTTTAATATTTGTTATCTAATATTTCATACACAATTATTTTTAGAAATATTACATAAATATCATCATACTACATTTATTGAATATGATCAAACCTCATTTCTATTACCTTAGCTTCATATCCTTTTAAATTTTTAAAAATCTTCTCCAGTTCTGTACCAATATCAAGTTTGGCTGGGTCAAATACTAAAAGGATGAGGTCTGATTGATCAATAAACCATTGGCTTATTTTATCAAATGGAAATCCACGGTCTTGTTGCTTTCTATTTTCAATCACTCCAGGAGTGTCAACAAAATTTACCTACATAATAGACATATTTATTAAATAAATGCAAAATAATTTTTAATATTAAAAAAAATTGAAAACACAATATTTATTCAAGGTGAACAAAATTCAAGCAAAAAAGTTCTCTGATAATTCCCTGACAGGTTTCCAAAAAATTCCCTGATTTACGGCAAACATTTTTTCAAATTTCCCCAATTTTTCCACGTGTGTAGACGCCCTGATAAAATAGAACATGTATGCTAAAGAAATAACATGGCAATTTTTTTAAATAGTTTTGATAGTAATGAATAGTTCAATTTTTCTGTAATATTACACTTTTAACGATTACCACTACAATTCTTTGTAAATGTACCTTCAAAATAATGACAGAAAATTGCCCCATTTTTTTTTTAATTTTAAAAATTTCGACATTTTCCTGATATTTTCAAAATTAAAAAGCTCCCTGATAATTCCCTGATTTCCAGATTCTATGGCTACTCTGTTATTATCTAGTTAAAAATTCTTAAACACAGAGCAATATAGCCAGGTATATTATGACTCACATTTTTAAGTTAGCTACTATCAAGATGTTTTGATTCTAAATAATTTATTGGAATTGCAAATAATAATTATAAATGAATGAAAAATACTGTAGACTAATAAGCAGCGAACTAAGGGGCAGCATAGGTGGAATTAAGCAAAGAGACATGAAAACAAGTGTTTTACTGTTTAGGTACTAAGCAAAAGACCAAAATCCTTCTCTAATTCCATAGCATTCACTTGGAACTGAATACATTTCGACACTGAAGATATTGATATAAAAAGGAAGAGTTGCAAGGTGGCCGCAAAATTCCGGAAAAAGTTCCCTGATAATTCCCAGATAGATTTTCAAGAAATTCCTTGATTTTACGGCAAACTATTTAAAAATTTTCCATGCTTTCCAGATATGTAAAAACTCTAATCAAATTGAACATGCATGCTAAAGAAGAAATATGCTAATATTTTAAAAATAGTTTTGAAGGTAATGAAAAGTTTAAATTATTCTGTAACAATACATTTTTAATGATTACCACCACAATTCTCCGTAAATGTCATCAAAACAATGACAAAAAATTGCCCTGATTTTCGTGAAATTAAAAATTCCCTGATTTTTTCTAGAATCAGAAAATTTCCTAACATTTTTTTGATTTCCAGGTTTTGTGGCTACTCTGAGTTGTAACTCAATAACAAAACAATAAGTTAAAGCTTTTAAACATTTCAAGTGAGAAAAATCCCAATCAATGAAGTTTTTCTGGTGTCATTCAAAATTAGTTCTACAATGATTTTGTATTTAGCTAATTAAATTAATCTTCCATAGCAGACAACAGATGTTAAACTACTTTCTGTCAATCAGAAGAATCGCCCACACTAGATAATCTGGATGGTAGTGGTCGCTATAGAAACATGACTCATTGATTAAGAATAGGGTCAGAGTCCGATAAAATGGATGTACGCAGGAAATCGACATATCCCACAGGAAATTAAAATCAAAAGTCGTGGATGTTTTTTCCCCTTTTTTTTCTTCTCTTTAATGCGCCAAACAGATCGAGCGATCCGCATTCTGGCAAGAGCGACATCGTTCCGCAGGATTGCTATTCTCCATATAGTTCCCCACCAGTTACTTCTAGGAAGAAGGAGAAATTCCAGTTAGGTTAGGCGGGGAAGGGAGAAGTGTTGACAGCCGTAGGGAATCATTTCCTAATTTTGGAATCTGAACCTATTGAAACATGCAATTACACGTTTTTCTTTTACTGTAACTTTTTCAATCCATTTGCATCTTGAGTTTTAGGCACTTGAGAGTTAATTTCCTTCAATATTCTTTTTAATTTGAAAGAATTCTTGGGATATTTCATTGTAATTTAAAAGAAACCACATTTTTCTTTAAAATAAAAAGGAGCTATCCAAGCAAAACAAGGAAAATAAAATGCTGTATTTGCAATGAAGAAATGTTGGAGTAAAACTATTCCCATCATTTAAATCGAAATCACAAAAATGACAACAGTTAGAAAAGGAGGCATGTTGGACAAACATCAATGTTTGTTTCCTTTTCACAAGTTCAGCCTTGAAGCCAACCCAGTACTAATGTCCCTAATATTGAAGCTGAAAATTTGCCATTGGAAACCAACGTTTATCTTGCAGACTCTGATGCTTCCAAAATAAATGCCAAGAAGGTTTTTAATTAAACAACTTTAAATCCTCAATAGTAAGTAAAAATTAATTTTCTGCAGCGGTATAATTTAAAGAGCACAGACTCGCAGGAAATTTTTGGTAATGGTATTTGTGTACGCAGGAAGAAAATATTTTTCTGGAGACCTGAATAGGGGTTGTATATGCAGGAGATTGGCGTCTAAAAAGGTTACAATAAAGCAGATGTAGATTTCTTTCCTATGGAAACCCTAGTGGAAACAGACAACAATTTAAATGAGTAAAAAATTACGAGTTTTAACTTTTTGTAGCTTTTGTTTCTCAATGTTTAAATTGTAACGGTCATTATAAATAAAAGGTTCAATTTTTTTAAGAAAGATTTTTATTGTAAATGAGCAATTATTTCATCTAATTCCTCCAAGAAATCTATTTAAAAAAATTAGATTAATTTTTTTTTTTCTTTTCTATTTGTAATTTTATATCTTTTCAGAAAATTAATTTTTACGAATGTTCTATACTAAATATTAGTCTGCGATCATAAAGAAGTCTTCTGATAGGTATATTTGCTTTGATTAAATATAGTAACATTTCCAACAGTACATTTTAGTGGATATAGTAAAAATTAATTTCCCAAATACTTTACAAAATTTTAAAATTTAAAAGAAACAAAATAAGTTTTTTGTTACCAGCTTTAAAATATCACATGGTATGCGGAAACTTTTCAGTCTTTCTAGGAGTATTTCTCCATATTTTCCCAATGATGAGTATCTTTTCTCCATGACTAAAATGTTTCCATCAACAGTTTTTGGATCATCACTGTGCGTCAATATAGTAAAATCAGAAGTTGTTGGTTGAGCCCCTGTTAAGTAAAATACGAATGAGTTACACAACCAAAGGAATTTTCATTCATTTTTTAGTAGATTATCAGTTTTATATATAAATTCAGAATAATAATCTTAGGGGCTAAGATTGTATATAGATTAATGTATAATTTTTTTATATAAGTTTTAGCAATAAGGTAGTATTTTTCCAATTGAAGACAATTTTACGAGAAATCAGAATAAAGCTTTTACATAAAAGTCAAAGCAAAATGACTTGGACAGCCAAATTAAGATAATTTCTAATACTTTGATAAATCACAAAATATTAAAAAAAAATATTGTTGATTATGAAACAACAGAGGACATTTTTGATACTATCTAAATATTTGTGTCAGTTAATTGATCTTCTATGATCAATTAACACTGAGGATTTTTCAAAAATGATGCATTTTCTACGGAAATGTTTTTTAATTTTTAACATTTTCATACAATACCCCTTTTTTCTATGACTTTTCCTAATTTTCTCTATTTTATTTTTAATTATAAAAAAGAAAGGGGTGTGTAAGTAGTAAGTTCATTACAATTAATGTAATACTTCTTGTCGCTAGACTGATGAGTCATGTCCTTGGACAGTAGTTCTAGTTTGTAGTTGTTTAACAGCCCACCAAGTGACACAACAAATCAACTGTGATATTGGAAAGAAGTCTAATGTAACCATTTTGGTTCCAGTGCTTCAGTTATACAGATATCATCTTACTAATTGCATATTTATAAATATAAAATTCCATTCGAAACTAAATAATAAGGAAACTGTCATGTCCATGGACAGACGATCTCTATATATAATCAGACGATCTCTGTCAACGTCATAATTGGATAGCAATTGATAAGTTTTATGGAAGAAAAAAAAAAAATTAAGCATTTAATGATTTCAATACTTTTTTTCTCCTGCTGCTGAAATATTGCATTTTGTGAAGAATTACCCATGTGCAATAAGGTTTAAACCTCATAATTTTATCGTATTTCAAAATTACAAAGTATCTTTGTTTGTGATATGTACTTAATAGTGGCAGAAATAGGCCCTGTATAAACTAAAGTAAAAAAAAAAAAAAAAAAAAAAAAAAAAAAAAAAAATGAATAAAAATTTCTTAAATAAAATCGTTACCTGAATTAAGTGAGTATGAAGAGTTTTCAATTCCAAGAATGTAATTAATCAGTGAAGATTTTCCAGTGCTCCAGGGGCCAAGAAGTGTTATCATGGGTACCGAAAAAATCTCACCTTCTATATGAAAAATAATAACAATAGTTAATGAAAAGGGCAAGGAAATTATTAAAAGAGTTATGTTTTCTTAACCCTACATGCATAGAAAATTTTTATAAACGCTTTTTATTTTCATTCAACAGAAATAAGATTTACAAGCTAGAATAGTACATTTTAATTGTTAGGTTATATGTTTTATAAACTATCAGTGATGTAGTGTGAAATAAAAAACAGTCAAACCCTGTTAACATGAAATTGCTTAACAAGAAATATAACCAGTTTTTGTACGATGGAGCTTAAATTTAATGTTAATTTATTTGTTTAACATGGAATCCTGCCTAAGACAAAAAAAAAAAAAAAAAAAAAACATTTGCCCTTTATACCACTTTTTTTAGATGGTCTTCATTATTTGAGAAGAAATGTAAAGGTGTTATGTAAACATTCCTCAAGTTTAAACAATATGAAAAAAGGATCGAGTGATCAAATTTCAAGGAAATCGCAGTGAAATTAGTTCATTTCGGCTTGAATTTAGATGGCATCCCTCTGTAAAATGGTTTTGTGACATTTCATTTTGGATCTTGTAAATATGAGTCGGAAGCAGCAATTGTTATCGTTAGAAACAAAGCAAAAAAATTTAAATGATGCTATTGATGATAAATTCTTTAAAAAAAATTGTGGCCAAGTATGGAATCATCAACAGCAAGCACTTTATGAATGATTTAAAAAAATTGAGAACAGATTGAAGTAACTTATGCTGCAAATCAATTTGAACCTGCAAGGAAAAGGATGTAGACAGGTAAAATAAAAGACGTGAATTAAAAACGTTAGCTATTAACAGACATGTAGTTTAAATATACATTAAAACTAAACTCAGTGGCGTAACAGCCCCATGGGGCTGCCCAATCCAGTTTATTTGACCATAGGTCCTGGGCTGCCATACAGCAATGTTCCGGTCAGATGGTCAGTCCGAACCCCCCCCTCTCCCCCAGTATTTAGATCCCAAGCATGCTTGGTACTCATTTAATCGACCCACTTAAGGGGTGAAAGGCTGAGTCAACCTTGCCCAGTCCGGGGATCAAACCGCCGACATGTGGCGTGGAAGCTCAACGTGTACTACCACTAGGCTTCTTAAATATACATTAATTAGATAAAAAAGTTTTTAGACGATTAAAGCAGAAAATTTTGGCTGTCCCTTTGACTTTGTGTTAATGGGGCTTGACTGTAGCAAAAGAACGCTTTAAATGAATATAAAAATTCCCTCAATAAGAGACTAAATTCCAAATTTCAATAAAATTTTGAAGAATTTGATTGCCATTTTGACACAAATTCTTTCCTCTATAGTCCTGTAAAAATATACTTCAACCCAGAGTTGGTATGGTTTAAACCCTAATGTTTTTTTTTCCTCAAAAAACCAATTGGTTTTTTAAAAGAATAATTTAAAATTGTATTTTTATTTTTTTTATTTAGATTTTTCAAATTATTTGTTTTTGTAATTAACTTTTTTAAAATAAATTATATAATGAAAGACTATTTAAGTTTTTATAAGTATCAACAATAAGTTTTTATATGAATCTAATGGATTTATTAATGTTTTATAATTATTCTAAATTATTAATTAAAATTAAATTATAGGCTGTATTTTAAATTTGTTTCTGAAGTAGAGGTTTTGTGCTTTAATAACTTATTTCTAAACCTTAAAAATATCCTTTTGTACAGCTTATCACCATTACTGAGGAATCTAAGAGCAATATTCCATGTATTATGCAGTAAAGACTTACTATTGAATTATATATACATTGAATTTAAAAAAATGTATCTCTTAATATAATACTAAAATTTAATATGATTTGAATGTCCACATAAGTAGTAATTGTTTATTTAATTAGTTTAAATTATTTTTAGAAAGAATATTATTTGTTATTTGAACATTAATTATTCTAGTTAATGTCAAATTTTACTTATAAATATGTATACATGTAATTAGAAAAGGATTTTTAAAAAAACATGGTTTAACCCCCCCCCCCGTTTTTTGGGGGGTTTTTCTTACAAAAAACCCTGTTTTTTTTCCAACCTAACTAAATTAAATTACATACAACGTATATTAAAACTAATAATTTTAAAACATTACAGACAATTGTAAGAACTAAATAAGTTTCATATATAAGTTTATAAAGCATTAATTTTATAATCAATAATTTTTATTTCCCATTACATTAGGGTAAAAAAGCATGGATAGGTCTGATCTCTCCGAGTCCTTCTTAGAAGTTAGAAATCCACACTTATAGTAGAGGCCCACTGGAGTGGGAGCTGCGAAAATTACCTCCTTTTTTACTCTTGGCTGATGAAAGTGGAATGGAGAAAATGCCCTGAAATCTTAAGGAGGTTGTAAGGGATTTGTAAGGGGTTGGAAAAACAGTCATCTTAATTGTGACAGTTACTTCTCCCTTTACAAATTGCTTCCCTCTTAAGAATTCTGCACATTATCTTCCCCTTCCAACATTCATCAAGTTATCATGTTTTCTCAATCTACATTGTAGTGGTTTTGCTATTACAGGAAGGAATAAATGGATCAAAATCTCTTCCTTAGGGGAGGGGGGAGTTTGTAAAGCAGGAATCCAAGTAAAGAGGACACCACTTTATGTGATTCTGATTAATGTTATCAATTGTTTAATATTATTAAAATCATTAAGTCCTGTTCGCTTGTATCAAAATAGTTAAAAAATCATTGTTTTTTGAAAACTATAGTTCTTCTACTGTTATCAATTTATAATTCCTATTTTCCTTAAATCAGTGTAAAAGTTTCTTTTTGATAAATATGGTGTGGCATTAATAATAAGTACTGTGGAGTTTTATAGCAATAACACTTAAATAAACGCCTGCAGAAATCAAAATTTATTGGCATTTGTTGATGTGTAAAAGTATACATTTTTTGGCATTAATTTTTTTCCCCATTATAATCAGTCGGATATAGTTATCAAATCAGTATCGTCCTGATAAGATCACATTAAACAGCGCCTACTGTATTAACCACTCAATAATATAATACTGAATGAATTCTAGATTCACTAGATGCAAGGGTAAAAACAGTCAATACATAAAAAAAGAGGAAAATATATATGCAGCATTATTTTGAACTCGAAAAACAGTTGAATAAGGGTATATTTGTGTATTAATGTGTGTGCAGCTAGAATTTTTTTCTGACAGATGTTTTATACAAGTTTAAATTAATAAAAAGCTACCAAGTCCACTAAAAATAATAAAATTGTAGAAAAAACTGGAGTCTATGCAGAAGGAAATTTGGGTCTGTTTTGAACCCTTCAAAAAATTCCACGTCCAAAAAACGGACCATTCCATAACCAATAAACGGACCTTTCAAAAAATTCCATGTCAAACACTGTGCATCTATAATTGAGATATTTAAATCATCTTGTAAATATTTGTAAGTACAATCTCAGCATTAAAATTGTTATTATTATTGCATGAAAGTTTCACAAAAATAGATAAAATTAGAAACTTTTCACAAAATTAAATTCTTTTTAACAAAAAAAGGTACCAGTAAAAAAAAAACCTGGATAGATCCCTGAAAAATAAAAATTCTCTGAAAAGAAAAGAAGGAAAAAAAGAAAAAAACGGAAATAGGTGTGAAAGCGGAAGATTTTCACCCCTGTAGATAGCACCAGTTGAGATAGACAAAATTTATGAAAATAAATAGCTCATCTTGCCTATTTCTATATATTTTAGTTTAAGTTGCAAGCTTGGTAGATCTGTACTAATGCAAAGAAGAAGAAATTGAATTACCAGTCATAGCATAGTGACCCATATCTTTGAAATGATAGGCATCTTCCAAAGGCTTGATAGATTTTAGATACAAATTCAATAGTTTATCCAAAGTTACTTTAGCCAATTCACTGTCATACGAGTATGGAATATTATTTAAATTTAAAATCTTCGTAAAATGATCTCTAGATCTTGAGAAAATATTAGCGTCAGATAAGTTGTCAAAACTTAGGCTCTTTAAGGAATCTAAAAATATAAAACATGTATATTAGATGCTGATACAAATTTTAAAATTATAATGAATAATGTCAAATACAAAAATGATTAAAATATTCTAGTACTGTTTGATGGTTTATTTAAGGTCAAATTTATAATTCAGTGGTTAAACTTCCAAATCTGATGCTAATTCTGGGTCAAGAGTTGTTTACATAATTCAGCGCCAAGTTATAGCAACCATAGACATTCACTTGTTAATAAAAAAAAAGTGACGGCTGCGATTAGTTGGCAAAAACTATCTAAGTGCAAAATACACACTGGATTTGGAAGTTTAACCAAAGAACTTATAACTATAAGAAGGCAAGCTTCGCCGAAGCGCAAGTGGTGCCATCTCGTGGATTTTCCAAGCTGAGCGCTCAAAATTCGCCTAATTGCACTGATTTCCAGACATGTGAAGAGCGTTATTCTTACCTTGGCGAACATCAGATTTATTTTCGATTTCGTGCGAGATTTAAATAGCAGAACAGAAATGAAGTATTCTACATTGCAAAATAACATATTATTTATACCATTATGTATTCAAGTTTGTTCAAGTTGTTCGCAATAAATTCCGGTAATGTTCTGAAGATTATAAAATTTTTGTTAGAGCATTTTAACTGAAGGAAATTTTTTGCAGTGTAATAAAACTTGATGTTTGTGTTCTTAGTTTGTTGTTATTTTTTTGCCTCATTCTGCAGACTAGTTTTATGTCAAATATAGGTTATTTTTTTGCAGAAACTTTTCTTTTTCTTACTTTGATATCAGTTGAAATGTTTTTTATCACTTATTAGTTATATAAATGAACTAAATTATGTATTTATTATGATTTTTTGAAATGTGACGCAAATCTCAATTATACCATTGCGGTTTTTCATTTGATGAATTATAGCTAAATGATTATTGTAAACAGTTGGTTAATAAATTCTTCTAAACTAGTACATGATAAATGATATTGTTTTTTGTAGTTGCATGTCATTTAATTTTTGTGCACTCAATAACTAAATATCTTTTGGTTCACAGTTGAAATGTACTGCTTCAAAGAATGCAATAATTTTGTTAATTCTGGATTTTCATAGTTCTTACGAAAACTTACTAAAAGTTCACCATTACTGGAATATAAGCTGTAAAATACCCAAATCAAATATTAGGAATCGTATTTCATTACAGGATGTTACTTTTTTTATAGTGGTTCAATATAATGCTAATATTTTTTAAAAAAGAATTCAATTATCTTAGCTAAATATAAAAATTAATGTAAATTTGGTTGAATGTGTAAATTTTTCAAATAAAAGTTTAATGAGCAGGGCAGATTTGTTCTTTTTTTGGATAAAAGATTTTTGGGAAACCATAAACTTTAATCGCCAAGTCAAACCAAAAAGTGCAATAAGCTTGCCAATGTGAAACCCTGCAATGACATCATGTGCTCTCAACTATTTTGCATTATCTCCATGGAAGCTTGCCATTTTTAACCCAAAGGGTTATTATAGTATCTTTGGAGTAACCAAGTTAGTTTTAAAGAATTTCTAATGACTTTTTAGGAAGGGCGAGTATTTTGGTTCTGATGAGCTATATAGCAATTTTTAAGTTATATTTTTTTAAGAGAAATATTTCAAATTACAATCATTTTATATTGTTCTGTAAATGGTTTTATTACTAAAAAATGTGAGGTTGTTTTATTGATAGGACTTCCAACTACAGTACTACGAATTCTGCACAAAGAGTTGTTTACATTAAACCATTCCCAATTCCACAACCATAGGCAATTTACTTCCATGTAAAAATGGCGGCTGCAACAATTTAATGGCAAAAATCGCCTTCACGCAGAATCCGTACCGTAATTGAAAGCACAGCCTTCGTTACAGTGAAAAAATGCCCTTAGCAACCGTAAACAATGACCTATGGAGATATCTCTCAGCACCAGAACAAGTTATCAAAGATCATCAGTTGCTTATAGCAAATTTCGTTTATTAATAATTATTTTAAATCGAATACTTAAAGGAAAAGGAACATGGAATACAGTAGGTGAAACAGAAAAGAAATGAATACCTTCTGCGTTTATTTTAACTAAAGAATGTTGCAACAAAATAAAAGATAGAAATAGGAACATTTTCAAAATTAAAGTATTTATCGAAACTTTTTCAATCTGGGAAGTGGTCGGATTTGAAGAACATCAGAATTAAAAATTTAAAGTAATATATATTCAAATGTTTACATTTTACACCGGGTGTGAATTATTGTCAACAGTTACAGTGAATTACCTTACAAAAAAAACATAATAAAATTTAAAATATTTAATTCATTTTTTAAATTATTTTTTTACCAGTGTGAACAATTATTATCTTTGTTTAATTTGCTTCGATGGTAAATGCCAAATATATATTGTAAAAGGATAATTTTCATCATTTTCAAATATTATCAAATCGTCCACTTTTTATTTTGGCCACAAATTAAAACAAAACTACTTTTGAGTTTTAACCCATGGGGAAAATGATTATGTTTGCAAGTTAAAAACGCTTGGCCTGATATTTGTCATCATAAATTGTTTAATATTAATTAATTCGACCTACTTCAATGTTAGTGATCCTTGCTCATCCCTTCAGAAAAGTTTCTTTTTTGTTTACATTTTCCTTACACTTGTACGCAATTTGTCAACATGGCAGATGGAATCAGTAGGGAAGAAAAATTGGCAGCTGGATTAAAAAAGGTAATTTATATCTAATGATAGTATTAGCCGGAAATGTATGCAAAACTTAGTATTTCATAATTTTATACGTGTTTTGAATTAAAATTTATTAATTAACATTTTGAAGATGTAAACGTAGAACCTTAAGCAACTGACGTGTATCATCGTGATAAGATGTTACCGAAATTCTTGACATGTGCATAAAATCATTTATCTTTACAATAAAAAGATATCTTTTACATTCTTGTTGTGCCTTTTTTGCGACCCAAATTTTAATTGTTTTCATTTCTTCCGGTTTGATATAGGTATGTGCTAAGCAAATGTTTCAAATACTAATTCTTCAAAATAAAGCTGTCATTTTACATTTTAGTGCGAAAGTTCTGATTAAAAGACATAGAAATGTGCCAAAAGGCTAAAAATAGTTGTATGTATATCTTAAGATTTGAAAATGAATGTTTTAACAAACTGGTATATTATTAATGATTCAAAATATTTGTCTATATACTTAGAGTTGGAAGCTGAAGACTAGAGATGACATTACACAATTCAGTTTAGTACCTAAGCTTTTGTTGTAGCCTTATATACATCCAATAGACTTATTTTATCAAGAAGTTTTTAAATACGTTGTTTTCACACAATATTCAATATTGTGGATGAAATATCTATTTGCCTTCTATGCAGTGGTATGATTCAGACTGTAATGTTTAAATGTAGACAGCAGTTTAAGAAAATTTATGCCTATAAACAACATCGACATAGTGTTTGTAGTTCTATATTAAAGATGCTTCCTTCTGCAAGGAAATTGATAGTAATGATTCACAGTGATATATTTTTACTTTTTTCCACTTCTCTACCAGCCCTTTAATACTGGATACCTTCTTTTTAATACCCTTACTCTCACTTAATGATACTCATTTCTTAAAAAGCTAAACACCCTGTTGATTCGCTTCCTTTTACTCTTTGTCCATTTGATGGCTGTGAGGTTAGGGTTCTGGCCTCGCATGCCAAAGGCGCCAGGTTCGAATCCCGGGTTAGGCATGGATGTTCATTGTTATTTGGAATCCACGTTAATCTGTAGATCTCGGTGCTGATGATTAGCTGTCATTGTGCATAAAAATAGGTCGTGGAGAAACGATCAACCAACCCTATTACTCTTCAAAATACAATATGATTTGTTCTGTGGGAGAAAAAGACAACCACATATGTTCCTCCATACATAATATAAAGACTTTCTCAGGACAATGTAGCTACTTGCTAGAAATAAAGATGAGGGTTTCTTAAAACTCTTTCTCAAACCCTGTTAACATGCTGTTGATGGGGTCGCCAACATTTTTCGTGTTAACAGTAAAAACTGTTTCATCTAATTTACATAGAGATTCAAACTACTAGCTATATGTGTACTTATTTAAAACTTCTGTTTTTTAATTCGCGTCTTTATTTTTGTTTGTCCGTATCCTTTTCCTTGCAGGTTCAACTTGATATACAGCATAAGCCGCTTCAATCTCTTCCTGATTTTTTAAAATCATTGATAAAGTCCTGTTGCTGATTCTGCAACAGGCCACAATTTCTATATATTATTTTATAATTTATCCTCAATTTCATTTGTTGCTTTATTTCTAACAGTAGTAAATTTCTTGCTGCTTGCGACTCATATTGACAAGATTCAACATGTTAATGCGACTGAGTGTAATTTCTAAGCTTTTACTGCTGGATACAGGAGCGATACGTGATGCCACAAAACCAATTTACAGAGGGGTGACAGCAAAATTTACCCCGAAATCATTTCACAATGTTTTCATTGGAATTTGATTACCTGGGCATTTTCCTATTTCATAGGATTTCAACTTGAGGAATGTTTGTGTAAAAACTGTAACTTTTGTCTCAAATAGTGAAAACCAGTTAGAAAAAGTGATTTTGAAGAGCACATTTGTTTTCGCCTTAACCCTCTGAGCAGTCAAGGGAATGGGCGAAATTATACAGTTGTTTCCCCTGCAATATTTTTTAAATTTTATTTCTGAACCAAATATATAATTTTTTAAAATTATTTTTTATTTATTTTGTTTTAAGTAGGTTTTAAACTGTCACCCTAATAAAAAGATTTAAAAAATATTTTATTTTACATTTTATTTTTAAATTTAAAAAGATTGTGTATTGCTGGAAAAACAGAGGATCAAATGACGGATATATACGCCCGTGACCCTCAGAAGGTTAAGCAGGATTTCATATTACGTGACTTTGTGTTAAGCTAATAAACTAAGTTTAACGTTCATTGTACAGGAACTGCTTATATTTCGCATTAAGCGGAATTTTGTGTTAAGCAATTTGGCATTAACAGGGTTCCACAGTAGTTTAAAATATTTTTTTATAAATAACTAATTAAGTTTTACAAAAACATCGCAGAAAGGTAATATAATATCTAAAGCATGACTAGGTATAAGTGGAATACCAGACATTAAAGTCAGTAATCTATGATTGTTATTAAAAAATGGTGGCTACTGCCATTTATTGGCAAAAATCACTTTGGCCCAGAATCTGTATCATACTTGGAAGTTTTACTCATATTTTATATATTCCCAAACTCCCCCTTGAACGGAGAAGTACTCAATTGTTTCTCAAATTTCTTTTACTCGTATGAAATTATGCATAAATTTCACAATTGTTTGTTTAAAGTACAAATGTATCAGATTTAAATTAGAAAATTTAATAATAAATGTGAGTTTATTGGTAAAAATATAGTTCTTTATCAAAATTTACATGAATCTACATTTTTTTTTTTTTACTATGACATTTCTAAAATATTTTCTTTTAAAGAATTTAAATTTCTTTTCTTTTCATTTTTTTTTTAGCTCAAACAGTTCCAGCAACAACGATCTTCGAAAACGAAAACATCTCGAAAAAAGTCTTCCACGCCCCAAAGCAACTCCTCAGAGCAGTTGTCTGAAAGTTCTTCGTCCGAAGCATCTGTTAAAAGTATTCCTCGAGAAGTAAGCACTTTAAGTATTTTGTGTGTATAAAAATATTAGTTTGAATCTTAGGAAATCATTATTACTTTCAATTACCATAACCTCCTGAGACCCACAACTGTTTGAAACATGATTTAAAGCTAATTTTTATGTATATTGTTCTTTTGGTTCTATGTAATGTACTTTTAAAGTTCAGAACTGATCCATGCACTTTAAATACACTTAGTCAAAATACGACAATCTCCTTAAGCTTACAAAAATTCTGAAATTTAATTATTCAGATGTGAAACTTAATCATGAAAGACTGCAAAACAATTTCATGAGGGTGTGATACATAAAAATACCTTACAGTTAGTGCAAAAAAATTTGTTCTCGCTGAACATCCAGACATCCGACAATGTGAGGAAAAAGTCTTAGTGTCCATTTCTGGCATGTGCTTTGCACCAACTTTTCGTGACGCCTTTACTGGCAGAGGAATTGTTTTTTGCTGTTTCTTTACTGGCTCTATTTCGTCAAAATCAGTGGAACTATCATTAGCTGTAAGACGGAATCCCTCTATTTCATGCAAAGAAAAATTATGCACCCAAATTCTGATGTGCATTGAAATGAACGCGGGGTCTCAGGATGATATGTTAACCTAGAGTAATAAAAGTGCTGCATCTGATTAAAAAAATTTTTTTTTACCCTGGGTTTAACCGCAAGGGTACTGTTTTCAATTGGCCAAAAGTGTGGCCCGGTGTCCGTCCCCACTTAATGTTTGGGCATGTGCAGAAAAGGCATTGTATGGACATGCACCTGCCTTGTAAAAAAAGAGATGTATGCTGATGTTGTTCAGTTATGTTGATGTGTATCGATATTTTGTAAAACTTAATAAAAAAATCAACAACTTTGTAATGGACTTGTACTTAAGGCCCAGGATAAACTGTACATCAACCGCAAGCTTTTTTTTTTTTTTTGTGCATTTCTAAATGTTTTGGAACATTCTGAGTTAAAGAAAGTCTTCTGAAAAAAATTTCTATCTATGGTCATCATAAATTTCGAAAGAATAAACTTACGAAGTTTAACTTTTGCATACTGATTAGTGATAGCCATGGAACCTATCATTAAAGTTTTTGTTAAAATTATGCATGCGTATAAAGTAGCTTCCATTGAAAAAATTATGTTTTTCAGCAATTCCTAAAAAATGGCTCTTAATAATTTAAAAAAAATTGCTTTGGTAATACATCTTATGGTTTTCTAAACATCCTCACCTTTAACCTTTAACTGCTGTAAGCGGTCTGACAGACCACAAGTCATTTTTTGTGGAATGCTTCCACCCCCTAAAATATCGCATCTTTGAATTTTATATTAATTTTTCTGATACTATGTTTCTTAAACTTTAAACTGATGTTCTCCAATTTGTTTGGCGCAGTATGGACATGTGTAGCTCTTGCACAAAAAACCTCAAACCATCCAACCACAGCAGTTAAAGGTTAATATTCCCATTGAAATACTATAAAAGTATAAAAAGTTGAAAAACGAATATGTTTAACACAGAGTTTTCTTCCCTTGAGCATCGTCTATCAATAACTGTTTTTCCTCTGTTTCACTTACAAGAAAGGAAAATGTGAGAACTGGCCATTTTTTTTAATTAAAGAAAATATGAAAACAGTAAAAAAACACCAATCCATGTCAAATTTAAATGCAGTGACCAGTATTATAGTGTAGTTCAAAGTTGTGTGATGTTCCACACCCCTATTTAATCTACAAAATGCTAGTCACTCTGTATATTCAAAATCTCTCTTTTTATCTTCTTCTTTACATTGTAGTGGGAAGAAGCTTTTGCAAAACTCTCTTATCAGAGATTAATGTTCCAAGCTAATGCAATAATTGCACTTGTGATAAAAATTGTCTTGTCTAAAACTAAACCTGATGATTAGGAAACTGATTTGAAAGTAATTATGCCCATTCTATAAATTCTTCAAACTTGTGTTTTATGTCTATTTGAAGGTCACTGTTCGATTTGTTTATTTACAAAACATTTATCATTTTCTATTGTAACTCAATAGATATTGGTAACATATTGTGATATTGGATTGGAATTTGATTGTTTAGCAACAAATGTTTACCAACTTGGTAAAATTAGTGCCTCTAAATTTTGCTAGATTAGCAAGATTATTTACCTACTGCCACATATCCTGGCACTCTTCTGTTATACTAGTATCAGTTGGCACAATTGTCACCAAGTCTAAATGTTTACAGTCCTATAATAGCTTGTTATAGGAATTATCAATGTTTTGAAGGTCATTAGTTTGGATGAGTTATCGCTGCAATTTGACAGTTTTTATTTGGTACCCATCTAATTGAAGAGTACCCATATCCTTAACAAACAACAAAAACAACTTACAAGTATTTGTAAAATCATTCTTCATATAGTTTTTTGTTATCATTTATGCAGTCTACTTTGAATCCAATTCCGACTGCTTTAATTCTGATTAAAAATCTTTAGTACTTAAAAATCTTAGCCCACTTCATCTAAATTGACATTTACAAAACTACAACTTTCAAACCAACTAATGAGTCATTACTATTAGGCTGTTTCTTATGGGATTCTAAATCTTTTCAAACAATAATTTTATTTCATAATTTGGTATTTTCAAATTGTTATCTATATGTCTACATCGTTATTGCCAATTTCATAAAAAAAAATTATTTGAAAGTTTGTTAAATTTGATGAAAAGAGTTCATTTAACCTTCATGCAATAAAAACAAGGTTTTGTGTTTTTCACTAAGAATACAATTCATACATTTAGTTATGAAAAATCTTTTAAAAGTTCTTTGGAATTACTCTTAAAAACATCAGAATCATATGAATGCGCTCAAATAGTTTTGCATTTTTAATAGTTATTTTTATGGTGTGATAAGATGGTTCATTTTAATACATTTTACAAGTGATTTATTTTGAACTAACAATGTTTCAAGTTAATTATAGTATTGTGTTTTTATGATATTGTACAAAAACTGTTTTTTCTAAACATCTTCTGCAAACCAGGAAACACCACACCAATGTAGTTTTTTATTTCAATTGTGGAGAGTTACATATTTAAACAATCCTTCAGTAGTACTGTTACCAGTACTAGTTGGTACACAAAAAATCATTTGGTATGAAATCTACAATTATGACTCATTTGTATACTTCAATCTATGAAATGTTCATTGTAGCTTTCTTTATTTTAGGTGCCTCCAAAGCAAAACTCAAAGAACAGTTTTGAGCAATCAAGAGATAGGTAAGTAATAATAAAAGAATTGAAAAACAGCTCAATTAATCATTACTATTAATTCATTTCAACTTAAACTTGTTACATATTCAGTGTACTAAAGGGCAATATGCCTTTTATTTAAATTATATATTTACTTCTGGTATTAGATTCTTCAATATACAACTTATTAATTATTTCGATTTTGTACATTTTTTTGTATTTTCAGAATGAAAATACTGTTATTTTGCGTAAGTGCAGCAGAATTCTAGCAATAATTTTTTTTTTATTATGGTTTAATTTGTTTTATAAATTTTGTAGGGGTTCCAGTAGCATAAGTCTTAATTCTAATGCATGCAGTGATGAAATTGTGGATTCAACTAAAAAAGAAACTAATCTAACAATACAAAAATCAAAATCAGATTTTGAACTAAATAATACAAAGTTAGTATAACCTTTTGTGTGAATTGTTTTTATGTGCTTTCTTTCTAAATGATCTGCTATAAAATAGAAAATATTTTTCTTACATTAGTTCTTAAAAATTATTTGGCTCTTATTTTCAAATCCCAATTGTGTATTTAAGTTTTTGATGATAATTTATATGATTTAAATAAGTTATTCAGGTCCATTAAATTGACAATTTCGATCAAAGTATTATATAGTGCAAAATAATAAATTGCATATAATGCAATAAATACCAATATAGGTTTGTGACTAAAAAAATCAAAGTATTTGAAATATTTTTACAGAGAGTTTTCATCAACTGAAAGTCTGCGGCAGATCTCCTTACAGGTTAATGGTTTGATGTCTGAAACCAATGCATTTATGAATGGTAGCACTGAGCAAGAAGAAAGTTATAATTTTGAAAATCAGTCTCTCGAGAAACGGAATCAAGAACTTGCATTACTCGTAAATAATTTACGACAGTCTAATGAAAGTTTTCAATTTCAACTCTCAGAACAGGTAACTTCTTTTCCAGTCTCTAACATAACTGCTTAATCTTTTAGAATAAACTATGCTGGAGAGTTGCTCTTCCAAATTATAAATTCTACCCAAACACTCGTGCTTAGCCAAATTACTCCATTTGATATATTTTTCCATAAAAGCAATCAAATTTTGATTTTTTTCTTTTTAAATCTGCAATATTTTGAAACAAAAATTTTACCATGTTAAGAGTTTGGAAAGAAGCTGTGTGTTTCATATCTATTACTATTACTATTTTTTTTTTTATTACTTGGCAAGTTAGAAATGAGGAATAAGTTAAGCTGTTTTGAAAAACTTGTAAACCATACTATAAATGAGATATTTTGTTGCATAATTGCCAACAATTTCTTGTACGAAGTACTTCCAAATCATGACGTATTCCTCCAGATACAATGTTTTGTCTGTAGCAAAAATGCTTTATACAGCCTCAAAAATATTTAATACTGCTCAAATTTTAAATTTTTCTTGCACCAGAATACTTGAAGCAGCACAACTTTCCTGTAGCATTATTACTAGCTTTTGATTCTAAACAATACTAAAGTTAAATTAAAATCTACTCTAAGCCTATCAGGCTATGCTCATCTCGGATTTTATAACCTTTGAGTTTGGTTTGTCAGTGACAGCAGCCTAGATGATAGACCTAATTGGTCCCTTGTACATCCTCTCCCCCCCCCCCCCATCCCCAGTTAACTTCCCAAGGGAACTTGAGACTCACTTTATGAACCTAGATAAACCGCTAAGAGCTGAGTCGACTGACCAATGCAGGATTTGGATCCACACAACAGTTTCATTGATACTCTAACCATATGACAGTCGAGGCTTTTTAATTGCCCAAACACATCTACATGACTAAAATCAACTTTTTTTTTACCATATGCCTTAGTTTGATTTATATCGGGAAGGCTATAAAATCCATTGAAATCTTAAGGAAGGTGTGTTTCATAAGAGGATGGATAACTGTTACATTTAAGGTGACAGATTTTCCAACCCCTTACAAATGCCTCCCTCATTAAGACTTCAATGCATTTTCTCCTCTTTCCGACATTGATAAATAAGGGGCAATTTTCGCTAGTGATGTTGTAGTGTATCTATGCCATAAACAATATGAAAATATGAGAAAAAAACTAACAGAAAAATATACACTGCTTATAAATATGGACACCAATACTTGAAACACATAGTTTGAGGGAGTATTCCACAAGAAATTTTTTTATATATTTTCATTTGTGGGATACACCCTCAAACTATGTTATGCTGTTTGTTTCAGGCATTGGTGTCAATATTTGTGCTGTGTATATAACCTGTAAGTTTTCAAAAATATTGCTAGAATTATCAATCTTAATATATATAAATTATGTGTCACGTTGTTTGTTCCCTATGCACTTTTAAAATACTGAACCAATTTTAATCAAATTTGCACACTGTGTGCAGTTTGATCTAACTTAAGAGAAAGGATAGCTTACATCTCAATTCTTACAGCCGCAATATTATTTTATTGCAAATTATTTGTTTATTATTTGACAGTCACAATTATCTGTTGGCTCCAAATGATTCTAACAGATGGCGCTGCGTTGAAAGTACCAACGTTTCACATAAGCTACAATTTAATGGCATGTGATTTATTACCGCAGTACTGAAAAATTTATTTTTGTGAAAGGGTTTAGTTCTTTATTTCAATTCTGTCTGTCTGTGGCTCCTGTGGATCAATAGAAACCTACTTAAAATTGGAATAGAGCTCTGAAATTTTCAACATAAGACAAATAGAGAAACAGCTCTGAAATTTTAAACATACGTAGTTTTAGCCATCTATTTAGACTTTTGAAAAACAAAATGTTAAAATTTTAATTAGTTATTTTTTAATTAATTTTCTTAATTAAATTTTTTTTTTTTTACAAAACGACTTCTAATAGGACCACAGTTCTGAAATTTTCAACATAAGTAGTTTGGGCCTTCTAATTGGTCTTTTGAAAAACAGAATTTTAAATTTTAATTTAGTTCTTTTTTAATTAATTAATAAATATTTTACAAAATGATTTATAATAGGGCTACAGCTCTGAAATTTTCAACATAAGTATTTTTAGCCTTCTAATTGGATTTTTGAAAAACAGAATTTTTTTTTTTTAGTTCTTTTTTAATTAATTAATAAATATTTTACAAAATGATTTCTAATAAGGCTACAGCTCTAATATTTTCAACACAAATAGTTTTTGCCTTCTGATTGGACTGTTGACAAAAAGAACGTTATAATTTTAATTGTTTTTTTAATGAATTTTTAATTAATATTTTCATAAAAAGTGACTTCTAATAGGCCTAGAGCTCTGAAAGTTTCAACATAAGTAGTTTTGACCTTCTAATTTTGCTTTTTACAAATATCACGTGTTAAAATATTCTTAAAGGAGTGTTGTGTTATAATTATTAACGAAGCTTTTTTTTTTATTGTTTCTCGACAAGGGAGGAGCTTCTAATATTAAGGCTTTCCTTAAAATTAGTTTTTAGTGTGTGAAGCGACCTTACGCTTACGCAGCAATGAACCTTTCATCGAGCAATAGCATAGCCGGCCACGTGTTATTTAGACTGAAGTATAAATTGAGTTCATATTATAGTAAAAGTAATACAGTGGAATTCCTCTTGCTTTTTAATTATTAGTGCTTCATTGTTCAAAAATCTTCAATTAAAATATATACGTGTAAGTATTATCACATAGTTAATACCTGGAATGCCACCACATAATCTTTGATTAAAGATTGGTTCACCTATTATTCTCCTGTGTAATTTGAATCCACCTCGATTATGCAACGGTGCATG
Organism: Linyphia triangularis; assembly: GCA_963978545.1. Classification (NCBI taxonomy): domain Eukaryota; kingdom Metazoa; phylum Arthropoda; class Arachnida; order Araneae; family Linyphiidae; genus Linyphia; species Linyphia triangularis. Next base: position 39,530,894 of record OZ021730.1, read on the forward strand.
TTTGGTCATCAAAAAAATCACAGGAAATAAACTTGAAGCTACCCTTTTAACTGGAAAGTTTAAAGGAGAAGTGGTCCTGTTGCCACGTATTCCGATGATACCATCAGAATCTACGATACCCTTCAAAAGGTTACATTTTCCAATTCGTTTAGCTTTTGCCATGTCTATAAATAAGTCTCAAGGCCAAACAATGTCCATTTGTGGTTTAGATTTGAAAAATCCATGTTTCTCTCGTGGGCAATTATATGTTGCATGTTCACGTGTAGAGAAACCGTCGAATCTATTTGTGTTAGCTAAAGACAGGTTAACCAAAAATATTGTGCACCGATTAGTGCTAAATTAAATTGAAATTAAAAGTATTTATAATTCAAAATGATAAACATTATTGTTAAAGATTTAAAACTATCTGCCCTACCTACCTCATTTATAAGTTTAAGTGTCACGTGTTATTTACTAATAACTTTATAATGTATTCATTTGTTACAAACTTGAATACAAAAAATAAAAAAATTTAAATTTATTTCTTTTGTATTAATTTTTGCTCAATATCAACGGTAGTAGAAAATCAATCATGGAGGTCGCCATGTTTTTTACAAATGGCATCTGTGTAAAAAAGCATGGTGGTCCCCATGACTGGTGTTTTCCTACCGTTTCCCTTGAATAGTTTACTACTATGTAATATAACAAAAACTTTAGCCACAGCAATGCGTGGCCGGGTCTGCTAGTACTTTTATAAATATTAATTTAAATTTCAACAAATTAGAATTTATTAAAAATTCTTTATAATGATCTATGTAGCATTAATCATTTTTTTAAATTTTTTTTACAATCAGTTTGTTGTATAGAATTAATTTTATATACGATTGTTTTTAAATAATACTCACCCAGATTGAGACAGTCCTTATTATTTTCCTTCACATTCACAATAAATAAGTCACAATAAATTTTTAAATATATTTTTTTCTGAAACCTTTGTTTTTTTTCTGTAGAAAGCCAAATACAAGCGTCTAAATCAAACATTTGACCTTGAAAGAAAGCAGCTTCAGGAGAAATCTCATAAAGAACAAGTGAGCCTCAAAGACCAACTGCAAGTGCATATTCAAACTATTGGCATACTAGTAGCTGAAAAGACTGAGCTGCAATCCTCTCTATCCTTAAGTCAACAAACTGCAAAACAGAAAGCAGGTGGATCTATTAAACAATTTTCATTTTTATTTCTCAGTCAGAAAATAGCTGACTTTGTGTCTTCATGTATTATGTTTAATCAGGTGTTAAATGCAAAAAAAATTGTATTAATTTAGATTTGAAAGGGATATTACAAATTCAATCTTGTAATTTTATTTAGCTGAAAATGTGTTTGTCCTTTTTTTTCTTACATGCCTGAAGAGTTTCATTTAAAATGTGCTTTTACTTTAATATCATGAATAAACATATAAAAATACTGATTATAGTAAATAGTATTTTTTTAATGCTTAAACTAGTATATGATATTTTAAGATACTTTTATTGGTAATGTAAATACTGGTAGTGTATAGCGCCATTATGTGCAACTGTCAAGTATTATGATACCGTGGCAATTACATTCTATCTCCCGTAGGCAAAAGGTGTTTGAGTAAATTCTTTTAAACTGTTTCTTATTTCTGTTTATAAATGTTTTAATGTTGGTTCAACAGACTTTTCACTTATAAAATGTGGGGCAGCTTAGTGTGAAAAAATGAGTACTTCAATGGCTACTTAATTCTAAATGAAAGCTTAAACCCTTTTTGAGGGATATCTTACTCCCAAAAATAAAAATAATACAGTAATCTACTTTTCAACTCAGGGATCCATTACCAGCTAAATTTAAACAAAGCTCATCAATCAGGTAAACAGAGTTTGTTACACTTTTTAACTAACAATTTTTGCTAAAACAGTTGCAACAGTACGAGTTTTAATTCTTCTATTAACATAATAATAGCGTATTTCGTCACTTACCAGGGTTCCCACAGTCATTGAACGTCATTAAAAGTTCTTAATATTTTCGAACTTATTTTCAAGGCCTTGAAAGTGCTTGGAAATGCTTAGAGGTACTTTAAAGTCCTTGAAAATGCTTAGATGTTCTTAAAAGCCCTTAATTTTTGCCAACGTTGTGTGTCCAACAGCAAAATTTATAAAAATACAACTTGGCCTTCCTATTCCCGAGTGACCGCCACTTATCCGCACCGACATATTTGTATTACGCATTCACCAATTTGTATCTTTTTCGGTAGAATATACTTTATTAAAAATTTATGTATAGACATGATGCCTGAAAACAAATTTTCAACGATCCTTAAAAACGTTATTTAGGTGCTTAAAAGTCATTGATTTTCATTCTGTGATTTGAGTAGGAACCCTGCTTACTCATTTTCCTTTCGCCATTGTTAATTATTCAGGTGAAGTTGAAGAATTACAAGGAAGGCTAAGAGCTAATAGGCAACGGGCTTCTGACTTGGAAAGAGAGATACTTACATTTAGCAATTCAAATCAACAATTGGAGAAGGTACATCTAATGTTTTAATTTCATTAAATAAACAAATGAATTAAAAAACTTTTATTGTAAGAAAACTTATGTGTTAGAAATTTCAGGATCAATATATATATATAAACAGTAAAAGCCTGATTATCCGGAATCACCGGGAAATTAAGATTTCCGGATAGCCGAATTTTCCGGTTAATTGAATGTCGATGTTTTTTTGCCAAATTTAAACAATAAATAACGCTAGTGATGGCACCTAACATTAAAATCATTAATTTAAAATATTTTTAAAATATTCTACTTAGCTTTATTAGTTAAAATAATGTTATATTTTACCCTTATAATTGGCAATAATTTGAAATATGTTACCAAAATTAAATTATTTTCATATCAGAAATTCTGTAAAAAAAAATAGAAGATTAAGCTTTGTAAAATATGTAAATAAAAAAATAGAGAGGTCTCTTGATTGTACCGATTCTAACCAAACCTATATTTTAGGGTTACCAGGCGGACAAAATGGACTCGCTATTTCAGTTCCGGAGGGGAAGTTTTCTTGTGTGCGTTTTCACAGTCAGATTCCGAGAATTATGGAAAAGTAGCTTTTGTATTTGGAAACCCCGGTGATTCCATTGTCTTCCCCCCTCCCCACACACAACCTACTTTGTATCCTAAAGTAAAATATGCTTGGGAAGACGACCTTCGTATTCAAATAACGACTATTATGTTGTATAGAAAAAAGGAATACAAGAATTGTAATGCTAATTGCCACGGAATTCCGGATAATTTACGGACTATTAAGTTTTGAATTTGATTATCTGGTTGTCGGCTAATCTAAAAATAAATATTATTAAAATAAAATTACAGCGAAACAGATTTATTTTTTAATTGATTGCAAAACATGTTAATAGTATACAGTAAAATATAACCTATACTTTTTGTAAGCAAAAAAGAAAAATAAACATTTTCCGTTTAGTGTACAAAATGGTTGACTAGCCTATAAATCGAAACTTTGATTGGGATTACAGGGGGAAATGCATTTAAATGGATGCAATTAGGTTTTATTCTGGTTGATCATTCGGCCGAATTGCACATTTTGCGGATACGGTTGAAAATTTACAAATTAAATCGCGGGTATAAATGAATTATGGATGCATCGATACTGTATGAAATAGAATGTTATCCGTTATACATGATTTTAAATTTTGTGAAATGCATGTTCCATATGTAGATCTAGCCTACAAACCGAATGATTAATTTTATCTGGATTTTGGTCAAACCATTAACAAATTTTGAATTTTCTAATTACTCTTTGCCGGATGCGGTTGAGAACGTAATTTCAAGTGGAAAATCACCTTTCCTTGTTATAATTACAATGAAAGTAATCCATAGATTTATAGATTCCGCACATACAAATTACACATATTCCAGAAACGAATATAAATTTTTATGCAATAAACAATGCAAGATTAAATAGATGCAAAATGTGTAGTTTTTTTTTATTAGAATTCCGGATAAACCAAATTATCTACTGGAGAATTTTTTCCTGATGCTGTGGATAATGGAATTTCGATTACGAAGCCCTCTTTCTTATACATTGAAACAAGTTAGATTTGTTTATAGATTCGGCAAATAACCACAGGACCGGAATTAAAAAAAAAATCACTTATTATAATAATATATTCATTTCTAATCAGTACAAATTCAACTATTTTGCCATTACAAATTAAAAACCATCAAAATAAAGAGAAAAAAAACACTCAACTTTGAAATCTCAAATGAAATTAAAAAAAAGTAAAAAAATTGGCGACTTACCGCCGTTTTTTGGCGAAATAATGCCGATTTTCTTGCCAAACTTTATTTTCAAAAAATTCTGGTTGATTGAGCTTTCCGGTTGATTGAATGCCGAATAATCGGGCTTTTACTGTATATATATATACACATGAAGTGAAATTGAAATATTGATAAACTGATAGGACCATATATTTTTTTAGTACAAAAATATTTTGAAATTTATATTGTTTTGAGGAGTTTTGATTGCATTAAAATATATTCCATGGTTAACACAAATATCCAACTTATCTAGAGGTGAAATGATTGCTGCTACAAGCTTTTGTGTGTTTTACGGAGAATGACCCAAGTAAGCATAAATATTTTACTGAGTGTCATATAAAAAAAAGTGGAGGGGCAGTTGTTTTCCAGCATCCAGCTTGGATGAAGCCTAAAAAGGGTAAAAAAAATGCTTCCCCTTTTGTTAAACTGATCATAGCAAAAAAAATAATTAAAAGTAACTTTTCTTCTTTGAATCTAAAGTTGTCGTGTTAAAGATCACTTTTACGTGTTTTTTTTTTTTTTTTTTTTTTTTTTTTTTTATATATACATACTATATCTTGTAATTATCATATGAAGAGTTTCTGTTTTGTAAGGCATTTCTTTAGTTGCTTGAGCATGTTTTATTTCTTTTCCTGTCACGATATTTGCCTTCTGTAATTTAGACAGTTTGCATTTTGGTTGTTTAAGGATTGTTTATCTTGATTTTAGGCAAATAAAGAATTGATTAAGGACGTAGAGCGACTGAAATTAGATAATTATAAATTTAGGTAAGTTTTTGCTATACTTATTTAAATGATTCCATAACAATTATAATAAATTGGTTTCATTATCATGAACAAAATGTACTATAGTTGACCTAACTTTGTCCTAATGAAGCTTTTCAAATGGTTTTTAACACGGTAAATATTATGATAATTAATGTTTAACTTTATCTTATTTTAAACTTTTCATTTTACAGCAAAGCAAGTGAAGAATTTAAATCAGCGAACTCTGAATTAACAGAGAAACTAAATAAACAGGTATTAATTTTTGTTCTCAAAGTAGCATTTATATGTGAATAATTTTTAATATTCATATTCTTGGGCATGAGAATAACAGAATCTAAAAACAGATTTTTTTCGGGAAGTGTTTTAAATTGGCATTATAAAAGAAAAGTTTAATAAAAAATCTCAGTGTTACTATCATCATTGAAATTTTTTGTTTTCCATAGTATTATCCGCAACTTTTCCGAAATATGATATTCTCATTTTCAAAATAATATCTAAAGTGTCTTAAGTTATGAAAATATCAGAAAAGTTTTTTTACGTAGAGTTTTCTTGCAACCCTAATAAACTTTATTGAACTCTGCTTTGTGAGCTCTCCAAAAAGATTTGTACAGGATTTCTGTGTCTATGGAAAGTCAGGAAATTTCATGATAAGTCATGAATTTGGTGATCGGATAAATTTTGTCATGGGAAGCCATGATTTTGAACCATAAATGACCATAATTCATGGGAAAACAGTGAATTTGATGGATTCCTAAACATTTTAAGTAAAATCACATAACTATGACATCATAAAACACCATGATCGCTATTCATCTACATCTTTATTTACATTTAGCAGAAATGATGGTTTTGGTTAAAAAACCGCTGCCAATGAAAGCATTTCTGTACCGTTCTGCAGTTTATCGTTTTGCATTGTTGATACTAAAACATTCGATTTTTGATGATTTAATTTTCTTCAAGTATTTCCTTATTATTAAATATTGATTAGTTTTTTTTAACTCTAAATATCAAAGAATGGCAAACTGAAAGAAAGCCTTAGAATGATTATCAATAAATGTTTTTAAAAATCTTTACTGTCGTGTATTTCTAGTTTTCTTGTACTTAATACAAACTTTATAGAAATCTTTTTATGGTACAATAATTTACTTATTATCTTCGTGTTTGTAAAAATCACATAGGTTCAATTTTTGTGTGTGTGATGTGATTTCTTGAACCATGGAAAATTATTTGCTTCAGTCTTGAAAAGTCATGGATTCATTACATTTTATTTTGGCAGAAATCCTGTTTGTATCAAAGAAATCCATTCTTACTTTCCAGAGCTTAATTATCCTGATCCATAGTAAAATAATCCACATAATTATTTTCTTAATGTTTTTTTTTTTTTTTTTCTCCCTCTCTTCTTAGATTATTGATTTTAAAAATTTGGAAAAAGAACTTGCTGAGTGTCGTAACAAATTATCCGTCGCTGAAACCCAAGCCCAACAGCTTGCTCAAAACGACACTAGTGAAAATAGAGGCCAGTTAGAGGAAGTCTACCAAGAAAAATTTGAATTGGAAAAAAGATTGTCACTTGTAAGTTTTAATCATAATCATGCATGTGACTTGGATTATAAATAACAAACTTTACATTTTGTATAATTACCCTTTTGAAGAATTTTGTATTATAGTTTTATCATACTTATAATTTTAAATAATAAATGCTTCTACATATAACATTGGCTATTCTTCTGCATATAACATTAGCTATTCTTTTGCATTAACATTAGCTATTATTACCTTGGTATTTATTTATTAATTTAATTGTGTATTGTTTGCAATATACTAGCCACTATATATATTTTTAGAAAACTATATTGTAAATAACTATTTAAATTTTTTTAATACAGAATATAGCTATTATTACCTTAGTATTTATTTATTAATTTAATTGTGTATCGTTTGCATTATACTAGCCACTATATATATTTTTAGAAAACTATATTGTAAATAACTGTTTAAATTTTTTTAATACAGAACAAAGACGCAATAAGTAAGCTAATAATGGAGAGGGATCAGATGTCTGAACAATATCAGCATTATATAACACAGCTGAGTCAACAAGTTACATCTTTACGTGATGAAGTAAGTTCTTTAGTTCTTTTGCAACTAATTTTTTTATAGTGCTAAATTCAGTCTCATGATTTAATTGCCCACCTGTTGGCAGTGTGGTTAGTGCTCTGGCTTCACATGCCAAAGGTGCTGGGTTCGAATCCCGGGTTAGGCATGGATGTTTGTTGTGGTTCGGAATCCACGTTAAGCTGTAGGTCCCGGCCTGATTAGCCGTTATTGTGCACAAGTATAGGTCGTTGAGCAAACCAACCAACCAACCATGATTTAATTCTTTGTATTCCAATTTTAGATTAAACAACATTCAAGTGAAAAAGACCAACTTTGCAAAGAAAGGGACTTGCTTCAAGAAAAATTAGAAGTATTTCAACAACAAAATAGTAAGTAATGTATTCTAATGACTTTTATTGAGTCCTTATTTTGTGCTTAATATTTTTTAGCTTGTTTTCCATGTCTTAAAATTACATAAAAATGCTTAGTGGACTTTAAAAGTCCTTAATCTTCTCTGATGTTGTTTACCGACTGCAATATTTATAAAAATTCAACTCTGATTTGCTTATCCCTGCGGAACTTCATCAGAATTTTCTGGTTTATTTGCATATATGTATTGTTTGTTTCATGTTTGCTGATTGGCTGAGTAGAATTCAAACAGTGTTTATTATAGTCTGAGACAAACACATGAGAGCAGTGTTAATGTTTTACAATCCAAAAGAGTTTGCAACCAGCGAGTGCTGTTTTTCCCCCCTTCTTTTTTTATATATAGTTTTGCAGAAGCAAATTACAAATACTATGCCTGCAATGTGCATATTCAATGTGCTATGGCTAAAGTGCAGTGCATAAGAAAAATGGATTGCATCATCATCAAAGTCTGTTCATAAGGCAAAATGCAAATTACGATTAAAAGATTTTGATATTAGCGCTATGACCGAAGTAGTTATAAAGTCACACATTAAAGACATGATGCTTGAAAACAAATTTTCGAAGGAACTTAAAAAATATTATTTAGGTCCCAAAAAGTTCTTGATAAGTCATATATTTTGATTCTGTGATTCCAATGGGAACAATGGCAAATTACTATATAGTAAAGTATTTTATGGGAACACAAGATAGTTTTAGTTTTTCTGTACTTGGCCAAAAATATATCTACAAAGTTTTTATTTAAACCTGACCTGAATGTATTCATACTATTAAACTGTATATCCTGTTGGTTTATTTTTGAAAATCTGCTGCTTTTTAGCAATCATCGTTGAAGTAACTTTTTTAGGTTTTTGGAATCAGTGAATTAAATTAAAATTGCTTTTGTGCAATTTATTTCAGGCAGTATCAGTAAAGAAGATCCATCAGAACTGAAAGTCCAAATAAATATTATGAAAAACCAGAATGAAGAACTTTGTCAAAAACTGCAAAATGAGGTAAAATGTTTATTTAAATAAAATTTGAAGTAATTTTAACATTGTTTCATACAAAATTAAATTGGTCAGTTTCTGTGTACAATTTTAATTGTTTCTTAATTTCTTCTGTTTAATATATGAATTGCAATCATTGTATGCAAAATAAAACAGTTTTACAAATGCTTCAGCTGCATATGCCTGTTTTCATAATTCATGTTGCAAATTCTTGTTATTTTATATAAAAATATATTGTTATTGCTTAAAACCCTACTAAATTAATTTCTATTAAATCTTTATGCATGATAAATAAAGTAGTTTAAAGTTTTATTATATGTCTAGCATAAATGATTCTTTCAACTTTAAATCACTTATTTTAAATAGTAAAAATGGGTTAAATATAAAAATAGGTCTATGTTCACTTAGTTTGGTTCATATTTTAGTTGTTTAATGTGTGTATTTTTTGTCCAAAGGATATTTCAGTTTAGTAGCATAGGTTTATTTACATGCTACTAGTGCCTGAATATCCAGCTGGTAAATTGATTGGAAGCTCAATGTTGCACGTTGATCGGAATGCCAGCTTTGCATTTGCCAGTACTGGAACAATCCAGCTATTGAGCTAACATTACATTGCCTGCCAGTGGTCACAAGAGAGCCCAGGTGATTGGATGATTAGAGTTGACGCGTCTGCAAATAGAAAATATTTAATGTATTGAAAATGGAAGCTCTAGACAATCTTGTGGCAAACTGGCTTCTCCTGGGACTCGTTTACACTTTGCTGGTGCTAGAACCTAATGACTGGTGACCTCTACTGGTAGGTTTACTGGTAACGTGTAAATCAGCTTTATGTTCCTGTCAGTGTCTTTCGCAGCTGCAGTGATATAAATTCTGATATTAAATATAAGTTAAATATAATAAGTTAATAACCTCAATAATTTCAACAATATTTGAAGAATTGAAGGAACCCATCATCACTGTTACAGTGGCAAGTATTTACCGGAATTAACTATTTAATACATAATACAAGCTCAACGTCCCTTTGTATGTGTGCATTTAGACCTATGATGCTTGTATTGCATTCATTTAGTATGTACCTGAAACTTATTAAATTTATGCATCGATGTATCATTCATCTTTATATGTATTTTTCTTTTAAATTAAATGTTTGTAATAAAAAAGGTGTCATTTATGTTACCTCTTGTAAGTACTTACAATTCAATTAAAAAATTCTATTTTATCCATTTGTACAAAATATCCTCTGCATTAATTCACATACAATTAAATCTGCATACTTTAGGAGAAATGTAATTAAATTTAAGTTAAATATTTATATTTTCATTTTATTCTTTTACAGTGAAGTTTAAAAAAAAATTCAAATCTGATACTAAATGTATTTAATTACTTTTCTGCTTTTTTACATTTGCAAGAAATTGTTCAATTTTTAGGTTTCAATCTTTATTTTGTGCAGTATAGAGTCTTTTGTTTTGGGGCCATAAAAGACAAAACAATCTAAAAAGTTATTATATAGGATGTGTTTTTTGAGAAATAATCCTTATTTTAATTTTTCTTCATAAAGAAAATTGTAGAAGTTTTTTTACTTTATTTCTAGGTATCAAAAACTACTGACCTAAACAATAAAATAGCTGCTCAAGATGAGAAAGTAGCAGAACTTGAAAAGTTCATTGCTCGGCTGAAAGAGGATCAAGTAGACAAAGGCCGTTTAGTGGAGACAATGCAAAGTGATAAAGTGGCTGCAAGTCGTGCTGTAACTCAAAACCGAGAGCTGAAGAAGCAATTAGAAGAATTACAAAGTGGCTTTGTGGGTATGGTAAGTAAATGTCATTTGTATTATTTGAAGTGGTTATTAATGTGTATACATAGTTATAAATCTGTATGTAAAAAGCAATACTTTAAATTTATTTTTCTTCATATAACTAAATACATAAACTTTTTTATTTGGCTGGCTTTTTTATCTGAAATGGATCATAGGCAGAATGCTAGATGTTCGGATATGGTTTGTTTCTTGGTTTTTCTGCAATATCCATTGTTTAAGGTAGGGTACAAAATTGCTTTAGCAAAAAATGCTATTGTCACAAGTTACTTTTTAGCAAGATTCTAAATTGAATATGAATTTTGTAACTTTTTCTATTCAAAACAATAATATTTTTATTATAAAATCATTTTTAACTTTAAATGTAAAGCTATTTTATACCAAGTGTCAACTGAAAAAAAAATATTTTTCCCTTTCAGCTTGCTTGATCTTTTTGGTTGATGACTAATATCTGGATAACAAAAATGATGATTTTGCGAATTTTGTGGCTTAATGTTTTAGCAAAAAAGCTAAAAATCACACTTGAAATTTTTAGCATTTAAGAAAGTTCTCATTCATTTTGCTAAAACAACACTCACTGCTTAATCTCTGGTAATATATAAATTAAAAATTAGTTGTTACTAAAACAATTGGGACATTTAGTCACATCAGTTGTCAGACTCTGTGGTGGAAGTTATTCAAGTTTTCTTCTATTTGTAGCGTAAATGTTAGCAATCTGTTGAAACATCTCTCAGATGGTGTTTTTTCTTTGTTTTTTAAACTCCTCGTATTTATCTAAATCCTGTTAGGATGTTTATATTGGTTTGTTTAAGATGTTTTGCAGACCTTTTTTTTTTTTTTTTTTTGTGAATTTTCAATATTTTTGGGAAAAAATTCAATTTTCAAACATTTTTTTATATAATCCAAAATTTGCTTACTTAAAGAAAACATGTTAGTTATGTCCAAGAAGAAAATTTTTTAATCAAAGTTTTTCCGTATCTTTCTGTGGTACCAATCTCCTTTCCTTTTGCCAATCTTTCTACCTGCTAATGCTTTTTTTTTTTAAATATCTCTCTGAAAATATTACTTCAATTTTTTGTAATTAATAATAGATAATTTACAAAATGTGAAGGCAAAATAATAGTTAATGGATTTATTATTATTTAATGTTGTTTAACAAAGTTGTGTAAATTATTTATCCAAAAATGTAATTTGATTTTTAGAGCAACGATAAGCTGAAATTAGTTGAAGAGCTTGATTCTCAAAAACACATTACTAAAGAGCTTGGTGAAAGGTTAAGTCAACAAGAAAAAGAGCTTCATGAGTTGCAGGAACAAGTGAGTTATGTTTTTCGTGTTATGTATTGTTTCATTTTAACTCGTACTTTATTATTATTTGAGTTCCATACCCCAAGTTTATAAACAGAGTACTCAAAGAATCAGTTTGTAGTAATGTGCGCTAACAGGATGTCGAACCAGGGACTCCTAGATCAGAAGATCCTATGAGGAGATCTCCTACATCTAAACAAATATCTCCTAGATCTTTTGTTTCCAAGATCTATACAAAAGTGACCATTAGTGCCTAGGTGTTGTTTCTGTCATTTGTACACGAGACCACCACAACTTCAATGACTGTCTGTTCAAAACATTAAAAATTGCACAATGCTTAGATGGTTTAATTGAAATTTGGTACACAGATAGTTTATATATATCCAAGCATAGACAAGTACAAAAGTTTAGATTTTTTATTTTAAAATTATTTTTTAAGCTTTCTTTAACATGTTTTCCTTAATAATGTTATGTTTGATACTTAATGAAAGCTACAAATAAAATGGTGTTAAACATGTTTCATGTGTGGATTGTTATAAATTTGTTAAACATGGAACTTACTGTCGCAAAAATACTTGTCTCCACCTCTTTCCTAATTTCCAAACCTACAAGCAGAGTAATTCGAAAAAAATTAGGTAGGACTAGTTTAAAGGAAAATTATTTTGATTCTTAAAAATATCTTGTATTGAAAGAACGAAATTAAAAAGCATAGTAATCAAGGGAATCATAAATGGCAATCATCTAAGAAATTAACTATCATTCCTTTTCTTCACTTGAATATATTGACTGAGTTGGAATGGATTAGTGCACTACCGTTCCTGAGGATTCTCCTGTTTGATTTTTTTGATTTTCATCATACATAAATTCATGTTTTCCAACCGATTTTTAAATCTAAATTTTTTTAACTTCAAAATGTTTTAAAAACTGTTTTGATAAACTAGTAAAATGTTGGTTTTGGTTATTGGAAATATTACTTGTTTATTTTCTTGAAAAATAATCACTGGCTAATGAACATGCATCCAAATAGTCTAACAATTAAAGGATTTAACTCTGGAATTGCTTATTCGTGAACTGCTTGTGAATTTTTTATGCCAACAACAGCAAAGAAAATCATTTACAATTGCTCACATGCAGTGCTTGGATACAGAGAACTCAATGTGTAAATGTTCATACTTGATTGAAATTTTAGTTAACCAAAGGGGTCTCCCCTACATATTTTCACTTATAAACTCCTGAAGGCTAACTATGAATATGTCATGCCATAATTACTGATGTAAAAAGAGAGTTAATATAACTAACATATTGAATTCCCTTACTGTTTTATTTCTAGAAATAACATTAAGCAGAAACATTTTTGTTTCCAATGTATGTATAAGAAAATTCCAATATTGTTAAACTCTTACATAAAATACTATTGATGTATTAGTTTTTAATTATGTTTTGCAGTGTTGATATAGCACAAAGTAAATTATAAGAGGTATCTCTGCCTTCAGAATAATTAATGGTAGAATATGGGTTATTGATTTTTACTTTTTTTCAGTTATCACAAAGGGAAGAAGAGTTGCAGCAGCTCCACAACTCATCATCTAAAGGCATTTACCAGCAAAATCAAATAGCAGATAGAATGAGACATTATGAAGCTCAAGGACAGTTAACAGAAATGTTGCAGAAGGAACTACACCAAGCTCAGGTAATTGCACTGTTAAAAAAAAAAAATTGGTGAATAAGTAAATATATAATTTTCAGATGTAATGAAATTTATGTGCTATCTTGTAATGTGCTTTGTTTTTTAGTCTTATGTTTTATATTAATCATATTGGTGTCAAATATTTTTAAACCCTTGGTTAGTCGCGTACATTGACAAATGTCCCCCACAATCAATTTCTCAATAGATGATAGCTGTGATCAAAGCCTTACAGTTTTTTTTTTTTTTTAATTTTTACTTTATTCTGTTCAATAATGTAATGTTTTTATTTAATGGTATGCACAAAATTTTTAATTTGGGGGATGTTTGTCCCCCACTTGGCTAACCCCAAGATAAAAGGTCGTGCGCTTAACCAAGGGTTGACTAAGCTATTAAACCAAAATATCGATTAATTGATATAATCTAGGAAAAAAATCATTTCATTGGACGTGGGGGAAATATTACCATGAACATTTGAGTATGATACTTCCATTTTAACTAAAAACTTATAAAATTTTATTTTATCTTTGATATTCATTTTTATTAAATTTATCTTAAGTCTTTTGGACAATAGATAATTATATTCTAGAAGTGAAAAAATGGGGCAAAAAGTTTGATTTAGACATGAGTTTAAACTATATTTGATGCTTTGATCTTTTATGTTAATATATAGGGCAAAATTATATTAACCTTAACCAGCATATAAACTTTAATTTGCTCAAATCAAAAAAATAAATTAGAAAATAACCTTCAAAATATGAATAAATGAAACTATATATAATATTTACTTTTTAATGCTATTATTTTTAAATTAAATTTTTATTTCCCAACAAAGAATTAGGAGTTTATATTATGATTTTGTGAGCAAACACAGTTAATAAGACACTGTTTTTGCTGGATGGATTATGTACTCAATGTATCACAGTATCATGCAGTTTAACCTTGTCATGTCTGACATTTATCCGAAGAAAATACTCATAAAATGTTTTTAGTTCAAGTATGACGTAATATTCCAGTTTTATACTATGTATTTTTAAATCTTTTATATTAACTTGGAATTTGTGTGATTGTTTGTGGTAGGCAAAATCTTCGCTGTGAATTCTTCGGTGAGCACTAATGAACCCACATGCAATTAAACTGAAACTTGATAGATAAACTTGTTGTCGATGACTATGCATTCTATAAGAAGCTATCATGCCTCTTTTACGTACATTTCTATTGTCTTATGTCAAATGTAGATACCAAGCAGTATAAAAGCATTATAATTTGGATACATTTAATGACAAAAACTTCCCATTTTAAAGTTGACAACACATGATAAAAAATACCCTGCCTTTTTGATGTTTTTAAATCTTTTATATTAACTTTGATTTATTGACCCACTTGCCATCTTTCAATCGAGTTGAAACTTGGCACATAGACTTGTTGTCAATGGCAATGCATGCAATGAAATTTCGGTGGAAAAAAAGTTAGTCAATGGTATGCAATAGAAGTTTTTTCATTATGGTAAAACAATATGAAATCTTGATCTGAGTTTGAAATCGTTTAAATAAGTTGCAATTGCATATAAAGGATTTTTAGTAAAAACTTTGTTATTATGGGTTAATTTTTTTGTCATCCACTTAATATTTGTAATTTTTTTCCTAGGAACAAATTAATGTGCTTACTAACCAAAATTCTGAATTACGTATGGCACTAGCCACTCAAAGTGTCAGCGGTGATAATCAAAAGGAAGATAATGACTCTTCCAAGCGCAATGATTTAGTAAGTTTTCTTCTAAAATTGCTCATTATTTTTTTATCTTACTTATGAACAATTTTCCTTAAGTTATTGAAATATGTTGGGTTTATGTGAAATGTACTTGCTATCTCACATTATTTCTGGAGCCTTTTTTTTTACAATCTTGATGTACCGAGACCTTCGCTTCTGACAAAGAGTGTACCATTGTGTAATTTGTCTAAGAAAATCGAAGTTAAATTTCTTTTATTTTGCTGGGCACAGGTCCACAACTTTTTTTTAAATATATATTTCAATTGTGAATGATGTTTTTAATTTTCACTTTGATAACATATTTGCCCATTTCTGTGCCAAAGATGACTAATGAAGTTCAAAACAATTTTAGCTTCTGTATTATGTGTACCTTTCACCAATTTTGTGCTATTATATACAACTAAATGTTTTCTGAAATAATTTGAGTGAACTAATAACTTAATTGCTATTAAATAGATCATATTATTTTTTATTAACTAGTGTTTAATATTAAAATTAAATTTTTTAAAATTATTAGAGGTATGTTTAAGGATTTTTAAAGGGTGGCCTTTGATGGATTTTTAATAATTTTAGAGAAAATAATTCAATTTCAAAATAATTTAGCAAAAAGCCTAAAATTTCCTTCTAAAGTAAACATGCAGAGAATGTCAAAGAAGGAAATTTTTTTGCATAAAAACATTAAATTAAATAAAATGTCCTTATAAATATATATCAACTAATTGTTTTCAAAATGTCTCCCCCCCCCCCCCCCCCGTCTCCCCTAATCTCCTTTAGAATATATATATATAGAATTAAGGGTTAATTATTTTTTAAATTGAAGATTTACGATGTTTGCTTTGTAGTGGTTGTCTGGTTAAGGGGCAAAATTTATGATGGGTATGAAAAATGTCCCAATTTCTTCTATGAAGGGACCCAAATTTCTTCTAGTTATATTCCTAAATGTTCATGTTACATTTAGTTGAAATTAGTAGACTTCTTTATTCAAGTTTATAGCATAGTATTCTAGTATTACATTTTAAACTTAGGTTGGACAATTATCTGCGTCAGTTCGACAACTAGAAATGGAAAGGGACCAAATGATGAAGCAGTTGGAAGAACAAAAAAATAGTCGTGCTCAGCTAGTTGAGCAGCTGAAAAAGAAAGAAATCCAGTTAAATGATGGTAATTAATTTCTTTTTTCTTGCTGACCATCAAAAACTTAGCTGAAGATTTTATTTTGCTTTCATGGCATCTCAAAATGTAATCTATGCTGTTATTAAGTACATAGGGTTTTATCGAAATATTCACCATTTTTTGCAGTGACCTTTACATCAATATTCTATTCTTGCATTTTATTACTTTTCTGTTAAAGGATTTAGCTTTGGATATTTCCAAAAAAGTATCGTTAAACTGTTAAATACTAAAAAATAATTACAATGTCACTATTAAAAGATAGAAATAAAATAAAAATATTTAAATTCTTGAAGTACAGCTTTGTGTGTGTTTCAATTTATTTAAGTTTTAAGTAGTTTTATTCTGAAATTTTATTTTTTTACTCATAAGATTAACTCGTGCTTAAAATCTTCCAGATGATGAAGGTACTGGAGATGTTGTATCAAGGAAGGAATATGCTATGACAAAGAATGCTATGACTCAGCTAGAAGTAGGTTTCTAAAAAATAGCTAGCTCGTTAAGGGTCATGTCTCATTGTTTATTTGTTTATAACGTACCTTTGACTCGGAACATACATATGAGGAATGCATTGAAAGTGTTTTTGTTTCATGAATCTCAAATCTTGCTCTAAATACTGTACTGTGCCAAATTATAACTAACAGTGTGTCCAATAACAGGCAAAATTTAGAAAATATTAGGGATTTATAATTGTATTTTTTTATTTATTTTTTATTTGCGATTATCTCGGAGAATTGAATTACTCTTTATTTGACAGTTCAAAAATGGTAAAAAATTACAAGATCAAGAATTCACGTTTTCCAACTGTTATTATTTTTGAAAAATTATTAATAATAATAATAATTATTATTATTTTGCAATAAAAAATAGAGAGAAATTTCCTTAAATTTAAGAATTTACAAGATCGTTGTTAAAAAGAAAAGAACGTTTACCCAAGAATTCTCAGGCAAATTCAAATTTCTTTCCTTCTGAGCACACTTCAAAATAAGTGAATATTAATTTTATAAATAATTGTTGAGTAATTTTCTCTTTGAAAAAGTTTTTTTCTTACAGAGAATGTTATTTGGATAACTGGGATATTTTTTAATTTTTTTTTTTTTTTTTAATTCTGAAGTTTTTTTGGGGAAAAATCTGAGATTCCACAAAACTCGTACAAAATTTTGGTTTTCCATTGCCATTAATGAAATCAGTATTGTCCAAATCTTCTTTCTTATTTATATTTGTATGATGACTATAATGAATGTCATTTGTATGATGACTATAATGAATGTCATTTGTATGATGACTATAATGAATGTCATTTGTATGATGACTATAATGAAAATATAACTATTCAGAGAAACTTAGTTGGGAAATCTGAGATTTTCTTTTGTTGCATTTTGTTGCCACCTTATGAACAGGGTTTGTACAGTTCTTGAAAGTCCTTAAGAACTCCTTATTTTTGCTTAATGTCTCCAAGGGCCCTTGAAAAGTTCTTGAAAACTTCTTATTTTTAACCTGAAGGTTCTTGAAAGTTTTTTAATTTTTGAGGGCTCTTGAAAAGTTCTTGAAAGAACATTTGTTTTTCCTTTTTTTCTTTGCGTGTGTATTTCAGAAACTTCCATAGAAAAAAAATTTTGATCTCCTAATTAAAAAAAGCAAAAAACAACAACCCACCTTTCATATTTATTTCCCTTTATTTTCTCTTTCCGTAGTTGAAAAGTATTTATAATAAATAATGTAATTCTGAATTGTGAGGATCATCATAGTAATAAATTATTCATGATGAAATGAAGCATCTATTAAACTGTTTTTCCTGAGCATGTCTATTTTGAATAGTAAAATGTATGAGCCTTCTGCCCTTCTAAAGGATTTCATGGCTGGTAAGTGAAGGTCACCGTTGTCAACTTAAATTTCGATTCAACTGCGTTCAGTGTAAAAATATATAGATCTGCTAAAATTAAAACAAAAAACTAATAATTCAAAATATTTCTGCAACATGAAACAGTAACACCGTTCCGATGCGGTTGTTCGGACAATACGAATTATAAAAGGTGAAGCGTTAAAACAATTGCATTAGGATCTTTTTTTGTAAGTACTCACTGATTTTTAGTTTAGTTATAATTTTTTGCGCTACTAACCATATCGCGAGACTCTTGCTGCCAAATGCATACAAATTTACAACTTTTAATTTTTATTTTTAAATCCTTTATGTTAACTACGATTTTGTGGGTTTGTCGATATAGGGCAAATCTGCGGATGCCTAATTTACCCCCTTGCTGTCATCCAATTGAGCTGAAACTTAGCAGATGATGTCGATGACAATGCATTCTATCAAATTTTGCGGTTGTAACTGTCATTAAAAGGTTGCTTTTACGGAATACTAATAAACCAACTTAACGTCATCCAATCGTATTAAAAAAAGCGTAGAACCGACCATTGTTAAAATTCTTTCTTGTTGCCGTTTTTTTTTAATAAATAATAAATTACTT
Source organism: Linyphia triangularis (assembly GCA_963978545.1). Lineage (NCBI taxonomy): Eukaryota > Metazoa > Arthropoda > Arachnida > Araneae > Linyphiidae > Linyphia > Linyphia triangularis. Next base: position 39,549,715 of record OZ021730.1, read on the forward strand.
TATTAAAAAAAAATAAGTGATATTTGGATATGAGAGCATAAATGCATGTTCATTTTTATTAAACAAATTTTTAAACGTAGTTTGTCGCACATTTTGCTGATAGAAGTGCTTTTGATATTTAAAATTAGATGCAAATACCAAGCACACGCTGTTTACAGAATCGGCGCCTGTGTTAACGAATATAAAAATTGACAATGCATATAAAGGATTTATAATGCAAACTTTGTTTTTATAAGTTATTTTATATCCATCTTATTTTAAACTTCAAATATGGTTTGAAAACTGAATTGGAGAAATAAGGTGTTTGTTCTTGTCTTAACTAATGTAAACGGAAGTTATTTGATCGTATTGGTATTTCTGCTTTTGACGTAAAATTACACTAAATTCTACAGTTGTTGGTTTAGTATTCTCTTATCATTGATGAAACTTAGTATTAGGGTTAGTTGTCAGCAAAATCCTTTATTTTTTATTGATATGTTATTTAATGGTGTATTTGTGAAATAATCGTTGAGAAACTAACATGTATCCAAATATTCATGGCGCATAAAGATCGTACCAATCCAAATCCACCTGATGGCTGTTTGGTTAGCGCTCTGACCTCGCATGCCAAAGGTGCCGGATTCGAATCCTGGGTTAGGTGCGTATGTTGGTTGTGGTTCGGAATCCACTTAAGTTGTAGATCCGTCCTAATAAACCGTTATTGTGCACAAAAATATGTCGTTGAGCGTACAAACCAACCAACCAACCAAACCATGTTTTCCTCTTTTCAATTACAAAATGAGATTCATTACGATCTTGTTTAATCCACTGGTTATGAAGGGTATCAAGCTTACCACCATTGCAAATTTTTGAAATTTGTTGATAAGCTGCTCATTTGATGGTTGTTAGGCTTGCTCTGTGATGATTTCGCTTGCCAAAGGTGTTTACGTTTATCCCCCCCCCCCCCCCCTCACGGTAGGTTTGTTCTGGCTTGATTCTGGTGATTGACGTTATTGTGCTAAGGTTGTCGTTTAGCGAAGTAAGTCGTTCGAGTTAAATATTGTAAAAGTTCATGATATATTTGTTTTTACTTGCAACGCATTATCTATCTACAAGATTAGGTAATATATTTTTATTTCGTAATTTATATTTGCTATTGTTTTCAATGCTTGATGATTCCTCTTAACAGAAAACCCTCTACAAACTGATTTCGGCTCAACTTTTACAGACCTTCTGTATAAAGGATCGTCTCAAATTACTTGACATGGAATTAAGTTTTGAATCACTTGCCATTGTGATTTGGAGGTTATTGTTATCTCGTATATATTTCCCCTTTCTTTGCCTTTAAGGTTGGTTTGTTTGTACGCTCAACCATTCAATTCCTTCTTAACCCAGCCACTTCAGCGTTATTGCTTAATAGCTCACATAATATCGCAAAATGATTCATCTATTTAAAATACACTTAACTTAGTTGTTTTCTAACCATTAATAGCCGACCAAACGGTGTAGTGGTTAGCGTGCTAGCTTCTAGACCGCGAGGTTGCGGGTTCGAGTCACTTGTTAGGCATGGGTGTTTGAAAATGTATGTTGGCTTGTCTAATGACGAATGTTTCGGCGCCTTATAGCCCTCGTGTTGCTGACGGCGCCAGATAATCTGAAAACAACCAACCAATCTAACCATTAATAATGTAAAGAAAGATATCCCTACTTATATATTGCCACATTTTAATAAGTTTTTTTAAAACTTTGGTAGCTCTTGCATTAAGGAACAGAATGACTAAAAAGAAATGTGTAAACTACATCCTAATACAATAATTTTTGCGATATACTTGAAATATTTTCATTTCACGATGTTTTTTCATTTAGCAATGACGTGATACGTCGCACTTATGGTTGCACGATTTTAGCCTTCCGTTAGTCGCGTTCTGCTTTCCCACATGGTTAGTCGCGTTGCACCTATGAGGTGTTTCCAATTTTCGTAAAAGCCAAATGAAATTTATTCTAGTTTAAATAGTTGATTGTTTCCGATTTAAGATTCTTTTGAGATATAAAGTATTAAACAATCTATTTAAATAGTAAAATTTATTCAAAAATCGTATCACAAGTAATTCAATAAAAAATAAAGGCAGAGGAGGGGAAAGTGTAGGGATGCACCTGAGGTGCGCGCGATAACGGAATGCTAAATGTGAGGATTCCAACTTAATACCGCCTGGATCAGATGAGGTTGGCACTAGGGAAGATTTTTTTTACATTGGTAAGCTGTACATCACATGATGAGGGGTTAACTATTCAATCTAAACAATTGTATTTATTGAAAAGTTTTTGTTGTATTTAGGGTCGTATATCCTACTATTTTAGATTTCTAAATTCAAAAATAACTTTGCATTTAGAAAGCTAGAAAGGCAATATGTATTGGATTGTTGATTTTCAAACACACCATGGAACATAAGTTCATACTTCATCACTCTCAAACCCTTATTATCAAGCAAGGTTATAAACTAAAAAGAATTATCGTTATAAAGACTATTATGACCAAATTTGCACTTTTAACTCGATCAGCTCCGCTGTTATTGGATGCATTTAAGTTAATCAGTCATTAACAAATTATTTTGATGCGATTTACATTTCTAAGATTTAACTCGTTTTGCGTATTTAAAAAGCAGAAACTGAAACCGTCTTGTGAAACACAATTCAATAAAATTATCGTTGTATAATGTACAGTAACTAATGTTGTTGAATTCGATGTAACTGACAAAATAATTAAATTTTAATGAACATAACATCTTCCAATTTAAATGATACTGAATGCTCCAACCAAGTTTTTTTTTTCCTATTTTCTCAAAAACTTAAAACTCTAATGAATTTTTTGTCAAATATCTTGAGTAAGAAATAAAATGAAATATTTTTCACAAATTATATGCTTTATTTCCGTCGTCAAACATTATTATTATTTTTATCATTATTATTATTATTTTTTCTTTTTTTTTCCCCAAGAATTTTTTTTTAAGGTCCTTATTTTTTGTTTAACAGGTTCTTGAAAAGTTCTTAAAAAGTCCTTGAATTTGTTTTCAAAAAATCTGTACGAACCCTGATGAAACCTATTTAAATATTAATACATGCATATTTCTGTTAACTTGAATCGTCAGTAACCTTTAATATAATGTGATTTAGATGTAATATATGTTCTTCATGTAAATTAGTATAAATTCAGAAATATTTGTATCTTGGGACATGGTTCGTACGGTCCTTAAAAGTCCTTAAAAACTCGAAAAAATTTCTAAGGCCCTTAAAAGTTCTTATTTTTTAAAAAAATCCTTAGAAGTCCTTATTTTTTTTCCAAGTTAAAAACCAATGTTAACGAAATTTGGAGATCATCATTTAAAGTGTTTTCATCCTTCCTGCCTTTTTTGTTTAAAAAAACCCCCAGTTTTTCTCCGAAAATAGCATCTTTTCTGAAAAAAAAAAGCAAAATTTTCAAATGGAATGCAATATGCGGATCACCCCTACCGAAATCACCTTTTGCGTATGCGCATTCATGTACAAACGGGCCACACACAGACCAGTGACTCGCTGAAGTCATTGAATGGCTTTTGATGCCAGGTGCATCATTAGTAGGTAGATTGCTGGGGTCCGTCCCAAAAATTACGAGTGTTAGTAAGCATGTATGCCTATTTCATACGTACCTTGATTAAGTATATGCCTCTGGATTTTTTTTACCATGTCTCCTTACTCAAAATAGAGATGAAAGTTATTGGAAACGGTAGTTTAAAACTTATTTTAAGGTATATAAACCATAAAGTGTTTTTTACGAAGCATTTAAAAATAATATATTTCCGCACCTATACGCGAAATCGCGATGCTCTCTTATTAAATTTAGGGGAACGTTTTGTGTAATTTTAGCTATTGCTAATAAATTTCTGAACGTAAGTTTTATATTTGAAATTAAATATCACAGGGATTAATCAAAATCCCGGATTATTTCCGATTTAAAATATATATACACATCTTTTAAAGCCTATAGTAGCTGCATGTATGACAAAAAATTGCAGTTTTAAACAGCATTTGATCTGATTTTGGAAATAAAAATTCACATATTTTAAGATATAGTCCAAGTTCTTTAATTAGAATATTCTTTTTGTGATATCATGAATCTGGTATGCTTTTAATAGCCAGCAAAAAGTACGGCTAAATTTGGAGAAATACTATCTCCTGTCCAACAATGGCTAAGCCTAAAAAGTAAAGTTAAACGGTTGGGGTTGATCAAATTTTAGAAATTTTTTCATTGAAGTTGGTTGCAAATACTTTATTAACATTCTTAGCTAAATATTACAGTTATAAATTGCTATCTTTGTATAAATCAGGGTGGTGACAGACCAGGAATTCAAGAAAATGTCAGGGAATTTCACTCTTCTGGACAACTCTGGGAATGTTAAAATATTTGAGTTTCTTTTCTCGCATTCTCTGTGCGGGTGCGGACATCTATCTCGGATCGCGTCACGTGAAGTGGATGCCGTGAAGAGAGCGCCGTATTGTTAGAAAAAAAATCCTCAAACTTCAATCTGACTGCATCCTTTAGAGACATGATTATTTTCTTCTTGCCTCGCGTTTTTTTTCAACAGAATATATTAGAACTCAAATTATTTACATATTATTTATGTTAGATTTTTAGTTACCTTATAACTTAGAAGCGTGGGCGCCAGTAGCCTTTCGGTTAAAAAAATCTTCTAATTTTAATCTAACTGCATCCTTTACAGATATGATTGTTTTTCTTCTTGACTTGGATATTTTGTCAACAGAATATATTAGAGCTCTAAATTCCTTAATATTTAAAATTGATTCCATCAGATTTTTTCGTTTTTTTTTTTTAAAACCGTTTTAGCGCTGTGTTACAGTTTTGCAACAATCCGAAAAGCATTCATAAGCAAAAATGCTTAGATCCTGTACTTGATTTTTTTTTTTTTGTTTTTTTTTTGTACTTTCATTTTGACATTTTATTGAACACAATTAACTGAAAGTGATGTGTGTGAATTTTTAATCTTTTAATTAATGTTTTCCATTCTTTTTCGTGCTCTAAAGATGCTTGTTTTGATTTTTAGTGTAAATTTATTTTGGAGCAATTATGCTTAGACTATTTAAAATTACATTTACTTTTAAAATTTGTATATTTTTAAATTAGCCATTATTTTTGAATGATAACATCAACAGAGAGACATCAGGGAATTTTCTGGCAATCAGTGAAATGTCAGGGAATTTTGTTTCTTGAAATCTGTAGCCACCCTGCAAATGAATATTTTATGAAAATTTTACTAAGTATAGATGTTTTTCTTTATATTCAATAATTTTCTTTTAATCACATTCCAACAGAGGTGGGACTGGAGCATTTTTAATTGATATTTTAGTATTTTAATATCATTTAACTTTTGAGTTTTAAAATATTTCCTGAAGAAGTTTTTAATTCCTGCCCTTTTAAGCATCATTGTTAAAATTTTGAAATCATTGTCAATTTAAATGTATTCATCGTGGTAGAAAAATAAAATAATGTAGAAATTATAGCAGAAAACCAGTTACGAAATTTTGCAATTTGCTTTAAAAGTACCCTTGGAAACAGGAGATTATTAAAAATATGCATAATTTATATTGCACTTCAAGAATTTAAACTATATTTAGTAAAAGTATAACTATATCTCAAAAGGATTGGTTATAATCATAAGGAATTAAAAGAAATTTCATTCGTGAATTTTAATATGCATTAAAATTTTCTTTTCATTCAATTTCTCCCCATCGTATCCATCACAAAGAAAATTGAGGTCCTTAAAAAAAGTTAACAAAGTACTTAGAAAGTCCTTATTTTTTATTTAAAAAATCTGTATGAACCATGTGGGAGATAAAGAACAATTCCTCGATATGTTCACATGTTTTAAGTTCTTATAAAAGGTATAAACATCAACACGGTACAATGCTTTATAATAAATTATATACTTACGTATATGCTTGTACATGTGTGTATGTATGTATTTTTTCCTTTTCCAACATGAGTCAGAAGAGAAACTTTTAAACTTTAATAAGCTCCTCTGTAAATTCAGAAAAATTTAGATAATATCCATCATATCCTTTACATTATCAGTATAGAAAGAGCACATATATATTGTGAAATGCATATTTGTTTTTTATACCCAGCCACTCTTACGTTATTTGAGTTGTTTAATAAGTATAGATAGTTTTAAATTTGATAAAATTTCTGATAGTTTTCAGTTGACACACACCTAATTTCATGATTTAAATAATATATTTTTAGGAAAGATTCAAGCAGACTATGACTAGAATAGCAGAACTTTCAGATGAACGACAACAGCTTGAACATTTGGTTCTGCAATTACAGGGTGAAACTGACACTATTGGTAAGCTTTTAACAGTTTTCTGTGTTACTCTAAAAGTCTGATGTTTAGAAAATCACTTGCAACGTTTCATTTGCATTTTCAACTTATGATTAAAATCTTTTGTTAATTTCAATTTAAGTATTTTTCAAATTTTATTCATAAATAAGGTAAGATCTTGCATTAAAATTTATACACTATATTTTTTCTTTAAATTCATGTAAATTCCTATAAAATATCATGGAATGAATAAGTTAAGAAGCTCTCCAGAAACCATTTTTTATTTGTTACTGTGTTTCAGGTGACTACATTGCTTTGTATCAAATTCAAAGAGGGCTTATGCGCAAGAGAGCTTCTGAAAAGGATGACTATATTCAACAGCTTGCTAGAGATAGAGAAGATTTAAAGGTAAAGATTTTTGTAAATTATTTTAATTTGAGGAACTGCATGTTAATACTATATATATAATTCTATGACTAAGCATATAAAACAGGCAGTTACATTTTTAATTTCATTTATTTGCTAGCTGCATGACCTTGCATTCCCTGATAAAGTGGATGAATATTAAGTGGAGATATAATTTTGATATTAAGTAAAATATTTATTCCTAAACTTAACAGTAACAATTTCTAAATTCTTCATAGCCAGTCAAAGCACTTTTAAAAGGGGAGTTTGTAGTACTTAAAAAAGGTTGGTGCTTACAACCACCTTTTGTTGGGACTTTTTAAATTGATTAGTGGCAGCTGTTGTTTGAAATGCGTTATTACTTTTAATGTACTTGAAAAAGTCTTTTAATTGAGAGCTGTAGTCTGAGAAACCACATAAATGTTTCTGAAGGTATTTATGTTTAAGAGGTATCGACAAATGATGTCATGTTTGGAGGAGAGGTGGGGTACCTAAAACTATGACACTTTGCGATAATGGGGAGGTTTACAAAAAGTGTAATGACACTCAATGTAACAAAATTAAAATAAAACCTAAACAACAATCAAAACAATTTCCGAAAAATTAACCGTTTAGCTTCATTTTTGGATAGAAAATATCTACAATTAAAAAAAATAAATTAGTTTTAACAATAAAATAAAATTAATAAGTGGCATACAGCTGATATAAGTAAAACTACAAGTTGGGGGGGGGGGGGCATTTAGTTATTGTTGTTAAGATTAGTATGTTATTTTTTTTTTTAATTATTGTATTGAATGAGGAATAAGAAGATTAAGAAGATTTGCCTGGTGCCTGTTATGTTTTTTTTCTACAGTTATTGCTTGTTTTCAACATTCTTTATCCTTACCCTTTTGCAGGGGTCGAATCTTGTGATTTTTTTATGGTTGCCTTAAGCGCAGTGATTGAAGTGATATTTGTTGTCCTCAAGCAGTGATTGAAGTGATATTTGTTGTCCTCAAGTATAATTTGTTGCCCTAAAGTTTTTCAATGTAATTAATTCAATATAAAAGCTAGAAATTCCTTTTACTGTTGTTAGAATGAATTAATAAATGTTTAGTCGTGAAATAATTGTTATATTTACTTGCATAGCCAGTGGTTTAAGGAAAGAAAATGAAGTTTCAGAATGTGGATCTATATCTTTGTTTCTTCAAATATGCTGTTCACCTAAAGTGCAGAACTTTTATTTATCACCATCAGTTGTATCATTTTCACTCATTGAAACTCCTTTGGTTGCGCAAAAGACAACTGAAATTTTTGCTTAAATTGCCCTTTTAAAAATCTGGTTGCCACAGGCAACTGCAAATTTTGACTCCTGCCCTTTTGTTAAATGTGTTCTTATTTCTTATGAAAGTACAAGTCAAACAAAGTGACTGCAGAGTTAGTGTCATAATTCTTCACATTCACCATTGAGAGATAGCAAGTTAACCCTAGGGTATGCGCAATCAAAAAATCACTTTAAAATGCACAGTCGACCTGATAGGTTTTTCATGTATTTTACTGTGGAAACATAGTATTTTTTATTTGTTTTTAGTTACGGAATTCCTAAACACTTGAATTGAGAAAGTATCAAACTACTTTTCTTTATTATCAAACATTAAAGTTGCTCATTTTCAAAGAGTCTATATCGGTAATAAGGGGGACCTCTCAAGGCGAGCGCTCCGCAGAGTTAAAGTTATAAAATAAAATTTCAAATACCATCTACAACTTATTGTTTTGTTTCTTAATTGCTAATGATTGTATAGATAAATTATTGTCTGCTAGTTTGATTTGTTGGTAGATTGTGACGAGACAGAAGAGAGTAAAAAATAGGGCGAGAAAAAAAAAGGTGTTGCATCATTTATGAACTGTCCCTAATCTGTTTCTTGAAAACTGCTTCAGTGTATTTTTCTTGTATATTTTTAGACAAAACTTTCCGAATTGCAGAATCTCGTAATGAGATTGTTAGAAGAAAGAAAACAGTTCCAATCTCAAATAATTGGCGACAATTTAGATTTCATTGAAATAGGAGATATGGCAGATGGTAAAAAAGCTTTATGTAAGTTTCTTATTTTAAAATAAAATTTTTGCCCTGATCTTTGAAATAAAAGTGAATGTTTTGCATATAAAATGTTTTGAAAGTACTCAGGGGTAAATTTATTAATATTTTGTAATTGTTTTTGTTAAAAAAGAGTTTGCATTCACAAATTTAGAATCTAGTATATATACTGCAAATTATTTGCAGCTAGTGAGAGTTGCAAAAACAACTTTTTATAGTCAAATTTTATTTAAATATTAATTTATTAGAGAACAAAGTTTTATCACTAGTGATTTAAAATGTTCAGTGCAAAAATCATATTTGTAAAAAATTGTGTGTTATTGACTGTATTTTATTTATGATTAATGAAAAGATATATCCGAACTTCATAATTTCACAGTAACATTTAGGTGCCTAAAGTTTATTTAATTGAATTTTGTTGGAAATTTTGAGCAGTATTTTATTTAAATTACTATTTCTAGTTTCAATATTGATTTTCCACCTTATTATATTTAGAAATTTGATATTTGTACAAATTAGAGAATTGTACAATCAATGGAATTACAATGTGAATGTTAACTTTTTCTTATAATAGACTATTTCCGCATTTAAATTTTTTTTTTTTTTTTCAATTCTAAATGTTTAAAAAAGGCCATAAACAAACATTTCTGCTCAATGCGCTTTTTCTTTTTTTTAAATTTGCAATCAAAATTCCCCTGTTGGATGTTGGCGAGAAAAAGATCAGTCTGGCTCAAATTGAACGCGACGTAAAGAGATCCCAAACATCTTGGTTTGAAATGTAGCAGCGGAAACCAGTTTTGCAAGTTTCTCGCAAATCATGCCAACCTGTACAGGATATAGCAATGATCTACCAACGCCAACTATTTGGCAGAAACCTCACGATAACCATAGAAACGGTGGGATCCCTTTACGTCACAGATTTTGTTGACTGTTTTGATCGGACTGGTTTTGGCTCGGTTTTGAGGCATTTTTTCCTTTATATTTAAATAACTAATTTTTTTGAAGAACTTATGTTTAAATATTTGGAAACAGAAAGAAATTCTTCATAAATATAAACTAATTTCACTCGTTTTTAAAAAATGTAGGAATTGTCCATTCCAACTTTCTATTCCTATCCACCTCAAAGTTTACTTAACACAGCCAAATGCCTAATAATTTCTAACTCGATCAGATGACGATTATAATAGTTATTTTCTTAATTGAAAAGTTTTGTGTCCTATGTTTTAATAATCTTAATCTGTTCTTCAGCTGAAGAAGTATTGTTGAATGATGACAATGAAAGAGAAGAAAAAGTCGAAGCAGATGCAAGTACAACCGAGACGAGAACTTCAAAAAAACCTGAAACCACTGCAAAGAAAATAATCGATTTGCTAAGTGAAATAGAATCTACAAATTTAGTTGAAAAACCTTGCTTGGACAACTTCCATCCTTGTCCTGTATGTTCTGGCCGATTAATTACTGTATGAACGATGTATTTTTTAATTAGGCTTAATTAAAACACTAACTGCAATTAGGTGTGCCTATGTTAGGTATCACTTCTTTTATAGTAAGTATATCTAAAGCCCTATTACATACTGTCAAGAACCACTTCTGACTATTGAGTGAGCTAATTAAAACATAGTAGGCATTTACCAGAATTTGATCAACATCGTTAAACAGTATGCTTTGTAATATTTGTTTGCATTATATATTTCAAGTTTTTAAAAACTTAGCATTCCATTTTCTAATTCTGAATGTTTTTTTACTTCACTATGCTAGGCCAGTAAATAATTATTCTTTTTGAACCTATCGATTATAGTTGTATTTTTTAAAGAGTTTCTATTTTATGAAATATATTTAAAGTGATATTTTCCACCATAAAAATTAAATTGCTGACGTAAGTTTGTTACAATTCATTTCAGTAATTTGAGCTACTTTAAATGTTAAGTACAATATAGCAGAAATATTAAAATTTTATACCTTTTTTACAAAAATAGTCCATATTATTCCCCTTTAACTAATTTTTGATCTCATTTATATGTTTCAAATATTTAGTAATCCATTGTAAATTTATGTTTGACATAATTTACTTATTATTTATATTTTATCTTTAAAACAGTTTGAGATATAAGTAACACCAGAGTGAATTTTTCTTAAAGTTCTGTTTCAATTGATTCTGGTCAAATTTCTAAAATTAATGTTATCTTCATATTGTTTGGCATCTTGTGAGAGAAAAAATAAACTTGTTGGTCTAGTCCAAAAGGTTGAGGACAAGCGGCCAGTGAGAATACTGTATAGCTATTTGTGGTTGGATGACCACATTACTTACCATCTTTTAAAATATATACGGGTCTAAACAAAAGATGCCCACTCATGCCTAATAGTAATAGCCATTCAGTAATTTATATTCATTTCTAACCACCTAAGCCGCATCTATATATATCTGGCAGGCAATTCAAATACACTTGGCAGCTATGTAATTTGGGCTATAGAGGATCCTGTTTCTAGTCTCTATTTTTGTTTTGGAGAAATGCATATGCAAAACAACACAGGAACGGGGCCTTGTATTGTGATATTTTCTTGTACTACTTTTTTGTAATCTATTTGTAATATCAAATGAGTTCTAAAGTTTATCTGTGTGCATTTCATAAATAGTAGTAATCCTCCTGATGTAAAACCGGGTTATCCAGTTGCAAAAGATAGAAAATTTTCAGAAAAAAAAAATCGATATTGTAGCCACACCATTTTGTTTTAAATTTTCTCTTCTTTAACTTTAACTAAATATAGTTTACCAGAAATTTATAAACTTATTGCAAAACTTAAAGGCATGATTAGTTAAGTACCTAACAAGAACGTAATAGGTTTTTGTATTTTCTGCAAAATCCTTTTAGGTATGTATCCTGCCTTTTGCAACTTGATGGCTCGCCTGCTCATGGTTTCCATAGAATTGTTCAGTTTAAGCAAATTTCAAATTAAGGAATAACATTTTCAAATTTATATAAAAAATTAATGTTTTTTAAAGAGTATATTAAAAATGTATTGCGTTTTGCATGTTGTGATATCAGTTAGGCTATTTAAAAATATTATTGGGATGAAAAAATTGTTTAAGGTTAATATTTTATGTAATTGGTTATCGAAAAATGTAAGTATATAGTAAAAATATTCGAAGGGCTCTTCTGATTAATTTTATCTGATCCAACAATACTTTTTTAAATACCATTTTATAAAAGCACATGACTTTCCAACAATATCCTCTATTAGTTATTTATTTTTAATCGGTTGTTTTGCCACAGATGAGTATAATTTTGAAATATAACATAAAGCTTTATGAGATTTTTTTTAATATTTATTTTACACAATAATTTGCTCATTACACAAAACAACCCCTTGCACTGGCACATCCTGCATAGTTAATTAAGGTTAAATTTTATAAAAACTATTATTGAGTTATTATGAAGATTAAAAGTGAGAGTATTGAGTTCTTTTTACATTGAATCAACTATTTCAAGATCTTTCTAATCTCAGCTGTTTGCAAGGTTTTGTATTTGATCTGATTTTATATTTTGATTTCAATACTTTCCTTCATGGCATATCTTAAATACTAGTGAAGTGCATTTGATATAGTTTTATGGTAATTTTTAAATATACTAATTTTGAAAAATCTAATCTTTTTCTATAAAAGCAAAATTCTAGGGCATTTTGGTAATTCCTTAAACTATTTTCATTTAAAAATGAAATCAAAAATTTAAATTATCTAAGAGCAATAATTTTTTTAAAATTTTACACGAGTTATTTACTGTGTGAATATAATTTAGATTAATTATCTAAAAAAAAAAATAGTACTATATAACCGATGCGTCAGAAATGTACTTGTGTTAACACATGAAAGAAAAAGCTGATGGTGCCTGTTATAATTTCAATTATAAATCTACTTATTGAAGCTTTTAAGTTTATATATATTATATTTATAAAGTTTAGCAGACAACTTGGGTTAATTTATATTCTTAGGCATTATTTGCATTAAATTCTTTCCTGCTGGAAAGTCTATGGTTGCCATATGTTGCGTTAGAAAGAATGTGTATATTTTTATCCTAAATGTATTTAGTTGCTTTTGTGAGTTATATTTAATATCCTTTGTATTCCTTCAGTTGGTGTATGTAAAATTTCATGTAAATATAAAGATTTATTTAGATAAAAATTGGAATAAGCATTTTATTCATTTTGAATATCATTTCAAGGGATGTAAAATTGAGCAGGTTTCGAAGTTTTACCTTTATTTCAAGAAAATATCTTGAGATTTAAATACCAACCAACATTCATTATTTGACCATTTTATGTCCCTCCATACACACGTTACTAGTTAGCAGACTCTTCATCGTGGGAACCTTTAAGCATTTTATTTTATATAGTCCGACAGGTCTGACGTATTTCTAAGAAATTTAAATTATTGCATTAAAGATAGAACTACGAGTTCTAAGAATCAGGCAAATTCTGTTTGTATAAGATAAGCGACAGAATGTGTGATTAAAAGTGAGAATCTGATAAAGAATAGATAGTATGCAAAGAAATTAAAAATTACATGCTAATTCCACTGGCAAACAATTTAAAAATGGCTTTCTTGTTATAAAGGTGGATTCTCAAAACAGTTCTGCAAAAAACTTAAACTTTCTAAGTGCAAACTTATTCAAATGTGTACAGGCCCTACTTGCATCAAATTATCTTAGGACTGAAAAGGTTCAATAAAAAAAAAATTAGAAATAAGTTACCGATTAGTAGAATCCTTGGAAATTTGTGCATGTTCGGAATCATATCGCTCGGCTTGGTTTGGTATGCCTGCACAGTTATTTGCCTTGTCTGCACTTCGTGTTTGGAACTCATATGACCAAATGCCACATGGGTTGCCACAGCTTAATGGCATTGAAGATAGTTGCTTTAGTAGCCTCAGATGTAAAAAATAGTATCCTCAAATACTTAAATTAATAGCGTGACAGTTTAAAAAAATTATATTTTGAACTAGTTGCGGAAACCCGTCGTGTATAGGTCCAGCTTTTGATGTTTCTCGTGAAAATTTCTGAGCTGTACGTCTTTTGGAAGTCACTTGGTAAAAAATTAACAAAACAAAAACTACATAAAATGTTTACATTCTGTTTATCAAAAGTCTAATTAGAAGGCTAAAACTACTCATGTTGAGAATTTCAGAGCTCTATACCTGTTGGAAGTCGCTTTGTAAAAGATTAAATAATATTCAATAACATGCTTGCTTCACCTGTTGAAAGGTTCATTACTGCACAAGTATAAGATCGTATTAGAACCCCTCCCCTGTTGAGGGACAAAAAAAAAATGTTCCTTGTTAATACAATTACACAATCCCCTCCGAGAATATTTCAACAGTATGCTTGTCAAAAGTTCAATTAGAAAGCCAAAACTATTTCTATTGGAAAATTTCAGAGCTCCATTCCTATTGGAAGTTGCTTTGTAAAAAAATTTTGATTACTTTTTTTAATTATGTTTTTTGAAAATTCAATTAGAAAGCCAAAACTAGTTATGTTGAATATTCCATAGTTTGACCCCTATTTAAAATCACTTTGAAAAAAATTTAAATTAATAAACTTAAGGGGGTTTGTTAGGCCCAATATCACTAATGTTAAAAGACCCATTTTCTAAATAACTAACAAACGGATACTTATGAAATTTTTCCTGAATATTATTTCAACCTTTTTAAATCTGAGGTTAACATTATGAGAATATGTTTACTTATTATTTAAAAAAATATATATATATATCAAATCATAAAACACCAAAAATCTCAGAGAATCGCATTTTTTTTAAGTCAAAATATTTTTTAAAAATAATCAAAAACTTTTTAAAAACATTAACTTCAGATTAAAATTTGATACATGGAAAATATAGGGTAAAAATTTCATAAAGAAGCTAGTAGCCGTTTTTTCAAAAAGGTACATAAAATTTTTTAAATTGACAATTTGAGATAAATGCATTTTTATGCAAAATTTTAGCATGGCAAACGTGGGTATACATATTTTAAAACTTAACTTTTCTCCGGAACTAGAAAGAATACAGGCCAAAACTATATTTTAAAAGAAGCAGAATAGTTTTAAATTTAAAGATATGCAAAAATCACGAAATCGAAAATTTTGAAATTTTAAGCATACTGAATCCCCTTACCATAACAAATTTAACAATATCTTTCGTTCATAAAAAAACAGCGCTTGACCTTTGCCAAATACAATAAGCTATTGGAATAAAAGACAAAGTCATGTGACCCTTAGTTCTGGTTTCTAGTTCGAAGTTACATAAAAACGTTGCTTCTACCCCAACACCAAAGGAGTGTGCTGAAGATAGAGGGTCACATAATCTTTAGGTTTTAGTTTGATCCAATCGCAGTTTACGTAACTTTTGAAATATGCATAGTAAAAATTACAATGATTCACCACAGAACCAATAAAAGCAGAAAACAAAAGTTCGCTTGAAGAAAAACTTTCAATTCTCTTCAGTTCAGATTCAATCAAACTTTAGAAGTGTGACAGCATTGGTGGAAGTCTAAGACCGCATACTTTTGACGTCATGTCTGAACTTATGTGTTGATTTCATTTCCGTTCATCCCACGTTTTTACTTGTAAATAAAAATACAATTTTCTTTCCAGAAGCAGTCACCGAATATTTCAAAAAATAACAATATAAGCTGAAAAGGTAGCCTTTAGGCCAATTTTGGTGAAAAAAGTCGCCATAGTAGCCTTGTCTCGAAAATAGTTGCTTTAATTGCCTTTTTAGTAGTCCGTGGTAGCCCTGCGAACATTGTGTTGAGTTACAAAGAATAAAAAGCAACTTCAAAAAGTTAAGTTAATGATGGACATCCCAGCTAGTTTTATTATTATTATACTAAATAGAGAAATAATAGCTACAAGAATTAGTTTGTGAATACAAAATTTTATTAATTTCGTTAGATATATAAGTATGCTTACTTTGAAAAAATATATATTTGGTCATAAAAAAATGTGTAAATCACTGGCGGTAAACCACATAAAATGACATTTTTACAATGCAATATAAAATAAACTCATCTCAACTAATGCAATTACAGTTAAATGCATCCAATACTGAAATCCAATGTAAATGTATTAAAAGCACCAAAAATGTTCAAACTAATCACATATAACTTTGGTGAGATAGGAACATACATGGAAAAAGGACATGCAAAAAAAAAAAAAAAAAAAAAAACCTCTAAAATATCCTAATACTGAATTTCTGTTCCTTAAAAAAACAAGCTTTTGTTACAAAACATTTGTTTATAAATTATTAAAATGTAAAAACATTTGCACAACAAATGGGCAATAAGTTAGGTGTAAAATAACTTACAAATATGTAAAAATAGTTCACTGGGAACATTGTAATTAAGGGAGAAGCATCTTTATAAAATACAATGAACCTGATCACAATCAAGTTGCTCCCCTACTATGTAGGTAATTGACTATTCAGAAGGATCATACTTTCCTTGCTTTCCATTACCAATACCACAATTTTATGAACACAGTATCTATCAAAACATTACTTCAAAATGCATGAACTTTCTACTAGTTCTGAAGGAAAAAAGTAATCCAAGATAATTAAGAAAGAAAAGGTTGATTTTGTATCAATAAAAGTTTTCTATTAGTCGATTTGTTATTTAAACAGTACTACTTGGTAAATAGAATTAAAAAAAAAATTGTATTTGTTTTTTATTTATTGAACCCAAAATTTAATTATTAAATTATAATGAAAATTTTTATAGTAAATGAATAGTAAAAATAGATATTAAATTTTCAAAGAAAAATAATTTCTTGCTTTTGTATTACTATTTAAGCACTTCTGGTTGGTCCTTGCGCTACTAGGTGAAAATAACTAAAAAATATTTCATTATTTCTCTTTTTTTAACCTAAGACAATAAATTGTAATAAAAGTTAAATGCACTATTATATATCTAGTACAAATTTCATGTTTTGAAGAAAGAAATATACTGTGTTCGGACAAATATATTAGTAGTAGTAAAGGGCAAAAAAAGACTAATAACCCCTATTTAATCACCGGTCAAGATGTCCCTGTATATACATGGGTCTAGGTCTTTGGCTGCATATTGGCTTATGCCAACTCCAGTCCAAAGACTGGCAAGTAGAACTGCAGTACCTGGTGATGTGACATAGACTGCAGATGTTGAACTCTTGGGGTCGTTGTTCGATTTTCGTGCAGGGTGGATAGTGACATTCAAAGTACCTCTCTTCTTCTGCAATGATAATTTGAATAAAATCAATACTTTTTACGTGAAATCATGGAAGAATGTATTACTATGTAAAAAAAATAAAAAAATTAGCAAACTCAAAATCCATGACTGCATAGATTTAAACAAATTGTATAAAATTTTTGGGAAATATTTTTTTCAAAACACTTAATCATTGGTAAAAAGTTGACGTATTTGGAAGAACTTAGAAGTTGTGATATTTATCAGAAGAATACAAAAGGGACAAATGGGTAGTTTACTGATATTAAAAGCAAACTGACTTTTGAGAAATATTGTTTGAAGCCAAAGTGGACAAATACCTTTTAAATGCTTTGATTCTAATAGTAAAATTATAAGTAAAGTATGTTTTTTGATAAAGATTTTTATTTGACTGGCATTACAAGGTAGAATTTTGAATATTCAAAAAACACAGTTTAAGTCATCTCTTGTCAGTTTTCATGCATTCTCTAACTTGTTTTATATGTTTTTTAAACAATGAATTGATGTTTAAAAAACATTAGGAGCTACAATTAATTGTTAGCACATGAAACACATCTTCTAAGATCTATTTGTCAATTTAATATTTATTAATGGAAATATGCTTATATTATCAGAAACTAATTACTATTGTGCATTTCATCACTATACAGAAAATGTTCATTATACTGGAATTGCTTTTCTTTTATCTTAACATTTCCCTAATTTTTCAAAGAGCAATTTTTTAATTTTTTTTTTAATTGATTTTTATTAAATAAGCTTGAATATGCTAGTGAAATCAGTATGACGCCTATCAGATTAAAAAAAATTAGAACTTCTCAAGAATTTTTTTTCTTTCTTCAATTGACTAAGAAAAGCTTGGAATTGTATGCAGCATATTTCAAAGTTAAAAGCACTTGTACAAACCCTGTTATAAAACTGAAATTAAAACGTATGAATTGTAAACACAGTTACAACTTTTTAAACCATAAAAAAAAAAAGATCATTAGATGTAATAGTATAAGAAAACACTTTTATCAGTCATTTCATGCAGATAGTATTTTATAGATACTTTGAAGAAGAGTATTTTTCATAAAGCAGATTCAGTTATTCCTGCATTGATAAAATGAAATCACATTACTACTAATTTAAGATCACTAGATCACAATAAAAACAAGACTGATTAAACATACTTAGTAAAGATATTTCTTCTTGAGCAGAGAATAATTTCATGTAAAGTGGTTCAGCCTAGAAAAAAGTTAATATATTCAAATATTTGAAACAATATAAAAAATTATTTTACCATCTTTCACTCAAAGTTCAGCAGATTTTTTCCAACTATAACATTAGGGCTTGAAAAGTAAACATGCAAGGATATCAAAATAACCAAGTATAATAAATGATGTATGAGCATCACTGGCAAATAGTTGTTACCACAAGTAGATTATACATCAGGGGAAGGCATAAAAAAAATAAAAATAAAAAATAGTGCCATGCTACAATTAATAACATAATCCAATTGAGGATTGTGTAGAAATATATAGAATGGAAACAAGAAAATAATAGTAATACTATATATTTTGTTCTAATTTAGGCAAGAAAAAATAAGAGTATATATTTCATTCTCAGCAGATTCTTTACAAAAGTAGATTTTTATTATTAAGTATTAAAAGTAGATTTTATTATTTTTATTATCTACAATATGAATCTCTTACTTATAAGCTTTTAAAAATTCAATCAGAAAGAGTAAGAAGTTTATTTCATATTCATTCATTTCATATTTGTGTACAAAAAAAAAAAAATTGTAACATAAAGTTCCATAAATGAGCAGAATTAGTGATAAATTGCTGAAAAAATTTAATGCTAAGAAAAATAATTTAATGCCAGAAAAGTCATTAAAGGATTGCACTCTCTGTTTCAAATATATAAAATGTCAAACATAAAAATCATTGATTGCCAGATTGAGCTGAGATACATATGTTTTGACCAAATAAATGAAACTAAGAAATACCTCATGTGGCATTTCTACAATGGCAGACCAATAAAGGGAATGTTCCAGATGTTTTACACTTGGAGGTAGGAAATGACTCTTCTCCTTTGACTGCAACATCAAGTTTTCCAGCCTATTATCCACAGTGATGCCATTCTTGTGCACAACCTTGAAACCAGGTGCGATCCCACCATAATGCCTTTCCCTTTAAATGAAAACATCAAATCTTATATAATACAGGCATGCAAGTGGATCACAAAAAATTTGATTTTTTTCAAAGGTAACCGACAGTAATTACTAATGATATTTTTTTGCAGTAATTTTATAAATTGAACCTCTTAACTTAATGATTTGTTAAACTTAATGACACCTTAATGCTAATTAATATCAATTTTAATTAACCTAAACAGGAAAAAAAAGTTTGAGGAATTGTGTTATTACTGAAATTCAAACCTTTTGTTCCCATCTTTCTTTTTTTTAAATGCAATTTTTCTTGATGTTGCTTGTTAGTTTTGGTTATGTTTTTTCAGACAGGATGGCAGTGAAAATTTGCAATTTTAGGTTGTATTTTGTCTTATGTAGAATTTTAGTAGAAATATTTTTTTCCAGTAATAATTTCCTGTTATCTTGACAGAAAACACTTCATTGTGTGTGATCTAACAATGAAACAAGATAAACATTCTGCACTTGGAGTGCTCACAAAGACACTGGTACAATGCTATGGAACATGGGGAAGCATGCAAGGCAGCTCAAAGTTTTTGTTCAATCCTTGATCAATCAAAATATCATATATTACTGTAAATGTTAATGAATAATCATGCATTATTTTTCTGTGTTAAAATTGATTATTTGAAATGTAAATTTAACAAATTGCTTATTTTCTGTGAATTTCTCTCTATTGTTATTATTATTTTTTTTTTTTAATTTTTAAAAGATACCACTTGTGATCCCAGAATTGTTAAATACTCAAAACATGATTATAGCAAATATTCATACCTAAATTTTAATACAACACAATCAATAGGTTGGCCGATTTCACCTTATTAGAATAGATAATAATCGCAAAAAAGAAAAGCATGTTAAAGGAATTTAATTCTAAGTTTAATTTTTACATCCAAATCATTTAAAGTAGTAATATTACTATCTCAATAAAACCTAAACATCAATTAGTGCTATAAATATAAAAAAATTTAAATAACTTAGAAAAAAAGAAGTAATATTTTAAGAAGTACTTATAGAAGTATAAAATATTTTAAAAGAATTGTACATGATACATTTCTATAACATGTTTTAAGATGGCATTATATATAAAAATAATGATACAACCTTAAAGTGAGCCCAGCTCTGACCCTTAATAGGTTAAGGATTCGGATACAATAAAATTTTCTTTATACATACTACAGTGAATTGAAATAACCGTTTTCTTTTAGGATTAAACTACTTTCAAAATATCAATAATTTAAAAGTCCATAAATGTTTAATACTTCCGAGTATACCATTTCAGAACATGAATTTTGTAAACTATATACTTTAATGTTTATAAAAGGAATGCATTTCTGTAATGTGTTTCAAGATGACATTACAAATACAAGTAGTAATCATTTAACCTTGAAGTGAACCTAGTACTGAACAATAGTAAGTAAAGGATTCAGATACCAAAACCATGACCTATTTCATTCACAATGAAAGAATTTATAAATTAAAATTAGAAGTGCAATAACTTATTACCACAAAATGTCATGGATGAATCTTCCGGAATGTTTACCCTTCTTGATATCATATGCAAGAGCGAAGACATGGGCTCCTTCTCCATTCCGATCCACATCTAAATAAGCCTGAAATTAGAAGACAAATTAAAACTCATGTCCGAAAAATATCTTATTACAGTGTGTTTTTAATTTATATGAGAAAATATTAATTATACTCACTTCTAAAACATGATTTTGGAGCAATGTAATATCGTGTTTATCCAGAAGTGTGTATTTCAGCTATAAAAGAAAAATTATAAAAAAAAAAAATTCATTAGATATGGTTACTTATCATATGATCAATTAACAAGGTACATAAAACCCTTTTGCTTCAATAAAGTCATTTTTCAAAATTATAAACTTATCTGACAGTCAATGCATAATTAATTAAATAACTAAACAACAGCCATGAAAAGTTAGACTAGGAAAATATTTATTTGACAGAGAAGTACGATGCATTTAAACTATCAACTACACAACTAATTTTCGAAGACCACAAAATCAAAACTTAAAATCCTAAACAGTCATTGAATACTAATCAGCATAAGAAAAATGTATCGTTTATACACAATCGGGGATGAGAGTTATCAGAGCAAAAAGGAGGAAATCCCAAAATTCATTAAAAAAAGCAAACAGAAAGGATGTTATCCAAAAGTTTCGTCAAAAAAGTTTGAGCAAGGAATACACAAAAATTCAACAAAAAAGTATGCAGGAAGGATAATTCAAAATTTTAATGAAATTTCTCATACTATATAATAATTACATTTCAAATATTAGGAGCTTGTGAAGTATTCTGTGGGGAAAGGGGAACTAAGAGGGAAAATCTTTTGTTGAGAGATGAGGAAGAGTATACTTTTTGAAGGAAAAAGTGGTTCAGATCAGAAAAATGTGGATCCTCGAAACAGGAACAAAGAGAAGGAAAATGTTACATAAAAAACAAAAAAGGAGAAAATCCTCCAAAAGGAGGAAAACTCTTATCTCTGCCACATGCAAATTTAAACTACTCATGAGCATAAACAAAGGTAACCTAACATATGGTTGAGACCCCGAAAGCAGAAAGTGCCTAAAACTGCGACGTACGTCGCAGAACAATCTGAGTCCTTACAGAACTATTTTAAATTTGGAACAAATGCCCGCGAGTGAGAAAAAGAATTTCAACTACGGGATGACATGTTCTGCAGCAGAACAAAACGACTTTATTGTCCACCCTTCCCCTACCCCCCCCCCCCCAATTTTCTCGGAACAACATTTCCACAAGCTTCAGTTTCTTAGAAAAACTCCCCGAGTTCATAGGGGGATCAATCACGTGTCCGTTTCCCGTTCTGGAGCGCTTTTCTTGCTGAAAGTCATTCATAGAGTTACAAATTTTGATTTTATGCCTTGGTTTGAAAAATAATTTTTTTCGTCATTATCATTTTGTAATAAATGTGTAGTATTAATTTTATGGTTTTTTTTTTTATATCATACTGGAAATTTTGGAAAAATGTCAGCAGAACATTTGTAACTGTCAAAAGTCCCGTTGCAGAACATTATATATTATTCTGCTTCTGGGGTTGAGACATTCAAGTTAACAGCCTAAAAGGTGACTGCAAGTTCAGGTGCCCTATCAAACACATCATTCTAAGTTTTTTTATGGAATGTAGAGGAACACAATCAGATTTTCAATATACTGGCCCGTCAGTGCAAAAATGACCGAAACGGTTCGAAAATCGACTTTCTAAAGCAAAATACCAAATAATGAGAATTTTTTATTTGGTAAACCACTGCTATTTAACTCTCAATGAGGAACGATTTTCACTTCTATGGCGATTCTCTTAAATGTGCAGTACATTAGTAAGGCGACCCGATTTATCCGACTAAAAATCAGGACACGTCTCTGCCAATGGGGTAGGGGTTGTTTTCTTTTTTTTTGCGTATTATATTTATGGATCACATTCTATGTAATGAAGGCAGCAGGAAATCAAGGTAAAAAAACAGGATTGTTCCGCCAAAATTGGGATGTCTGGTCACATTATTCATCAGTAACATATTTTTCAACAGCATGGCTCACTTTTAAGAGGTGAAAGTAATTGCACGAGGAATATTTTTAATTGAAAAGAGAAGTGGGTTACCAAATAAAAAGGAATGTTTATTATTTGACAATTTACGACATATTTGGGAATCAGGTTGAGTTCCAATTCATTTAATATTGATTTCCAAACAGTTTTGGCCATTTCTGTCTCATTAGACCAGTATATTTATAACCCATTCCTCTACATTCTATACAAAATTTTGCATGATTTTTAATGGGGCTCTAAACATGCAGTCATCTAGCTAAGTCAATAATGTATCAATCACTATATGGATGTGCCAGTTGGTTTGAATGCTCAGCATCCTATCTTGGTGAACAATAACGGGTAATCAGGACCTACAGCTTAATGTGAATTCCGAACCACAACATATATCCATGTCTAACGCAGGATTCGAAACCAGCACCTTTGACATGGAAGGCCAGAACGTTAACCACACAGCCATCAAGTGGGCAGATGTGCCAGTTAAACAACTATTCTTGCTACACTGCTCAGAAAGTATATCAATAGACTGCTACTCCGAGAATTTTTAAATATTCCAGAACAAGTAATCATACAAATTCTTAAATGTAATAACTCAAACAACTCCATAATGAAAATGGAATGGACGTAGAAGAATAAGATTTTTTAATTTAAATAATCATTCACAATCAAAGTCTTAAACACTTAAAAATGCAAGTTGAAGAGATATTTTAAAGGTTCTATTTAAAGAATCCAAATTTAAAAATTAAGTGAAGAAATAAATGTACAAATGAGTTCAAAATTTCAAAAACAATTTTAAAGTGAATAAGCTTTTACTTGGAAGATTGAAGTTGCTTTAACAAAATTATAAACACTAGATTAAAAAAAAAAAAAGCGTTCGTTTGAAATTTTTTACAAACGAGCAAGTGAATTTATTAAATTCATCTACAGTTCGAAATAAAGGTAAATTCCTAGTTCACGTTTATGGGCTGGCGCACTTTTGAAAAGTTGGCGACAAAGCCAGAATGTCGCCAATTCGGAATTCCAATATGAAAAATTGAGAAACGAACCAGCTCCATGATTTGTAGTATAGGAAGGTTGAAGCCAAAGCGCGTCAATAAAAAAAATGGGATTGCCAAATTTAGAACTGTATCGCCTAAAAAACAGCGCCAAATCGGCTTGGCGATATTTTAACGTCAACTAGGAATAGACCGAAATAAAAAACATTTCAAGTGATGATTTTTTATGGGTGTAAACATAACCATAGGAATTGAATTAAAACTCGTTACTTGCACACACACACACACACAAAAAAAACCAGAAGCAAAAGTGGCAATTTTGGAAAACACTTTATTTGCAAAGTTACAAATATTTGGCATTCAAAAAACAAACGACATAAAAGAATGAGAATATGGCTGAATAGTTTTCGAACTAAAGTGAATTGGTTAATTAAACAAAAAATAACTTACTTTACCAGCAGCCGGTCCCAAAATCACTAATCCAAACATAAAACCTTGTATCGAAGATTCCTCAGATTTCTTTTCGAACTTCATACGGCCGTTTACCAGAAAAATTGGTTCGTAAAACAATTCTAAACAATTTTTTTGGGATAAGTCAGTTCGTTCGACGCCTCTTGAGCCAACAGCATCTGCCGAAGCATGTGCTTTTTCCGGTCTGCGACCCGTATCTCGTATTGATTTGGTGGATTTGGTGATGATTAGTTGGTGGTGGTGGTCTATGGTGGTGGTGGTGATTAGAATTTTTTTTATAGTCTTTTGTTTGGTTTGACATGTGGCGTCATCTACAGTATTAAAATTAAACTAAGAGAATCTTCTAAGGAAATTATGAAGCTGAACATTGGGGACGATTTTGATCCGGGCCCAACCCCAAGAAATTAAGGGTCTCTTCATTTTTTTTTTTCTGTAAATGCAAATTGTTGTTTGAATGAAAAGCTTTTTTTACTGATTATATAGTTATGAGTAAAAAATAATGATGATGTTTTGGAAATATATCAAAATAGCGGACTTGTCTCTGGTTTTAGAAAACACCCTTAATACCAAGTTTGTAAAGTTCCTTATAAGCACTCAAAAACGTTCATATTGTTTATTTGTAGGAACTGTTCTGTTACACTCCAGATAAACTTTCGTCTAAAAATATTTACCAATTCAATCAGAAAAACAAAACACATCGCTCCACCTTTATGTAGTAGGAAAATGCCCCTCTGTTTTTTTTATGTTTGAGTGGCATTTGAATTGAACCGAAGGCTCTATTAAACTATGCATTAACAAAATTCAACACATATTTAAAAAAATAGAATGATTCAGGCAAACGATATTCAAGAAATTATAATCATTGGCTAAAGAGGGCAATAGAAAATGTCCAACACTTAAGAAATACTTTATCAACCCACCAAATAGCTATGCCAGAGAAATACCTTTCCTTTCTATAATTGGTTTAAAAACTAGGGGTGTAGAACATCGTACAACTTTCAATTACACCTATGATATTGGTCTTTGCATTAAAGTTTATGGTGTTATTTATCGTTTTCATATTTTCACGCATTTGAAAAAACATGCTGTTTGGCCATATTTTTGACATTAATTATAACAGATCAATCGTTGGCTCAAGGGCAGAGGGCTCTGTGTTAAAGGCATCACTCGTTTTTCAACTTTTTACGCTTTTTTTACATTTCTACAGGAATTTCGAAATTGGGAATGTTTTTAGAACACCTTAAGAGACATTACGCGATTTTGATCAAAATCGTTATTAGAGCTGTTTTTTAACAATCATTGAAAAATATGATTTTTTCAATGGCAGCTACCTTATGCGCATGCGCAATTTTGTCGAAAACTTTAATGGTAGGTCTCATCAAGATCTCGCCACTATAACCAGCACACCAAATTAAAACATATATCCTAAGACAAATTGTTCGGGAGTTATGCTGACCACAGACACACAAACATAATTTTTTTTTCTAGACAACTTGTTTGAAATCATTATGCTCCAAAACGTGGAGAAATGCAAAAAGGAAAAAAAAACAAAAAACAATCGATTTTTTTTTTTTTACCGACAGCTATACTTTTATTACCCTATGTGCACATATGGGTAATTGAAAGTAGTAATCACATGATATTGTTGCACAAATTGTCTGTAAATAGTGACGTATTATTTTAAAATTCTATTGTAATTTATTTTTATCTTATTTTATTTATTAACAGCGATTATACAAGTTAGAAAAGGTGGCAACACCTAAAGCAATCGAGAAGTTTCGAGATGTTTTTTTTTCGACGAATTGGCTGGAAATTTCTCGATTGATCTCTCGCGCCAAGTATAAATAAGACTGTAGATCGGGAAAGTTTTCAGATTGACTTCGGACTTCGTTGAAAGCTGATCGCGATCGCTCTGTTGACCTATTGGAGTGAGCTTGTATAATCGCTGTATTCGATTCGAAGCTGTTCTTGTTGAAGCTTGTATTGAAGATTAATAGTGATTGCACTGTTATCTGTGAATAAATCTTGTGAGTTTTCTGAAGAGAATAAATACTAGTTTTTATCTGAAAAACTGTGCCATATATCATTGCCTCAGTGGAAAAATTCATAACAATATGCATTCACATAATACTTTTTTTAAGTTACGTGAGATCTCCATTTCCAATAAGGAAACAACGAATTTTTTCATTCAATTAAACAACTGTTTCCAAAATTTACTTTGTTTGTAATCATAGCTGTCAGTAGAAAATTGAAGGAATTGCAGTTTATGAGCAGGTTAATCTTTGACACTACCTGTTTCCAGAAGAAAAGGTTGGTGGACTACATTTCATTTATAGCCTCTAGATTTTTAACGATTTTCATTGGAGTAAAAAATTATAAAATTTAATTTCTGTTGTAAAGAGTTACTGTCATTTTTTGGAACATCCTCAAAAAAGTGGTAGAGAAAAAATGTATGTCCTTGTGTAAGTGGTCAGCATAAGTCTCCCACGACTTAACCTACGGTGTTCAAATTTCATGTACAGCCATATGGGACAAGTCATTAAAGATTTCGTCAATATTGCTCATGAGTAAAGCATTTAGATTTTCACGAAAAGAACGTTAACATTTTAATTACTTTTTTTTTAAATAATTTTTTAAAAGTTTTTTTTTAATACGGTTAAGCAAAAGAGATAATTGAGTGCCAGTACCCACTCCAGTCGATAAAAAAAAATTAAGGAGCGGTATCTTCTCGACTGTACAATGCATTGTAGATGCATAAACTCCATTTGAATTTTGTTTTTCAGAGGATGGGTGAGGTAAGGGAATTTAAAAAACAAAACAAAAAAAATCTCGGAGGGATGAGGTGGGTTGCAGTGCCGGAACTAGGGGGGGGGGCAGGCGGGGCAGCTGCCCCGGGCGCTAACCAGAGGGGGCGCCGAAAAGCCAACAAAGCACTATTTGTTGTATAAATTTTAATATTTGGACGAAAGGATAATTTTTCATAAATAAATTTTCATTTTTTCTTAAAATTCTGGATGATCTTTAAGATATCCAACAGAAGAAAAAATCCACTAGAAAAAAAAATAATACATTTCTGTACAAAGAAAGTAATAATCTATCCTTTTACAAAAGAATGACAACGAATTCTCCCTACCCCCTGATGAAGAATAGGTTTGTGCTACATGGCAGGCTGCCAGAAATGCTAATTTAAAATCGCATTGGTAATATAGTCGCAATAATGTAGTTAGATAAAATTTAGCATTACAACAATTTAATGCTGTTGAAATTTTCGTAAATTGAAATATGTCGAAGAAATTATCTGGGGCGCAGAATCGCAAAAGAAACTGCAAGAATATACCAACCTTTTATCATCTTGGCTAGTTCACGAGACTGAAACCAATGAAGGTAAGAATTTTTTTAAATTTGTAACCTAATAAACTTCGGAAGATGTGTATTAAGGACAAGGGTTACGTTTGGGATATATCTCTTGCCAAATATATTTATTGTTCTCTAGGAGTCCGCAGGAATTTTTACAGGGGGCTGCAAGATGTTGAATTGTTTAGAAATCGTTTACTTTTGTTTTTGAGGTTGATTATCATTAACTTTAAAGGTTCATTGCGATTCCTAATGAAAATTAATTAGCAAAAAGTTAATTAAAAATTGAAGTAATTAACGATTGAAACGTTTTCTTTAAGAGAATAATTTAGTATTTCTTCAGCTAAAAACAGATTTTTTTTTCATTTTTACACATTTTGAATCGTGCTGAGTTTAAAAAAACTGGGGGTGTTGAACTTTGAGCAACTTTCAATTCCCACTGTTTCCTTCATTTAATTTAGCAATTATTTTGGCTGTAAAAATGACAGCGCAAGCACGATTTTGACAAAAACCGTAACGCCAGGTGTAATGGCCAAAGTAGGTCAATCCGTTTGAAAGTATAATGCTGACCACAGACAACACACGGACCCACAAACTTTTTTTCTAGAACACTTTTTTGATTCAGAATGTTCTGAAACGTGAAGAAATGCAAAAAAATTATGAGATAAAAAGTTGACACAAGAATTCCTATTTATCGCAAAACATATCGATTTTTTAAAAATAAAAACGAAAACAGTAAATTACATCCTATCCAAATCTCAATTTAAATGCACTGACTAAATATGTGACTATATATTTTTAACAATATATTTTGCTATATATTTTTAAATCCCTTATATTAACTTCACTTTTGTTTGAGTGTGCGTTTGAGCCTGGCGTACAAATCTGCGGATGCTTAATTAACCCCCTTCCCATCATCCTATCGTCCTGAAACTTGGCCAATTAGCTTAAAGCCCATGACAATACATTGGGTCTATTCCTAAAAAAGTTTGTTTTTTACAGGTTAAATTATTAACACTCCTACTTTTCTTTTTTGATGATACACAAGCATTCAAACATGTTTCGTAAAAAGAGAAAACGGAAGCATAAAAGTGCCTAAGTGTAACATTTTATCTATTCCTAAATAATGAAAAAATAATAAAACATCAAGGCATGAATTCTAAAAATAGATCTCAAGGCCTTATTTTTCATAAAAAATAACGAAAAAGAAAGTATTTTCCAGGAAGTGATAAATAAAATAAAAAGAATCCAGTCTCCATGCTACGAGAAAAAGGCGCCAATTTTCAGCATGAGTTATATTGTCATTTTGACGGCATTATTTTTCACCAAACAGATGTCATGTTCGTCAAATTTTGTCCATTGCATTGGTGAGAATTTTAAATTCTCCAAGAAAATGGAGAACTCACACATAGCACAGTAAGTAATATATTATTCATTCTATTATTAAAATGAGTTTCAATAAGTTTAAATTAATTGTTCTAAAATAAACATTTATGTGTTTACCAACTATTCAATGATTTTTGTAGACAAGTCATTAAATTAATTTGCTTTTGTGTTCAATGAGTTCTGGTAATATTCGGAAGCTTTTTAAATTTTTGTATTAGTATTTTACAGAAGAAAATATTTTTTGAAATGTAAAACAGCTTAATTGTTTATGATCTAAGACATTTTGAAACCATATAACCAGATTTTGTGTTAAAAAGTGTTACATATCATTCAACTATGTTCTTTTATTTCATTGTAACTGACATTATTTGTATTGATTCATTAGTTGTTTTTTTTGTCTTTATGCAAATCTTTATGCAAGCAGAATGAACCCTGGTCATTAATAAGGGCTTGTCAAATATATTTATTTAAAATTTCAATTAATTAATTCTTTTATTGTTTGTTTCAAAACAGAATTTTACAAAGGAAAAACCTTTGTTAATTTTCAATGTATATATAGTTAGCTTCAAATCTAAAAAAATATTGTGTGGGGGCGCCAAAATGAATTCTTGCCCCGGGTAAAAAGTGACCTAGTTCCGTCCCTGGTGGGTTGTATTATTGTACTAACTTTGATTTCTTTGTTTCTCGACAGGGGTTACGTAACAGTGATCCTTTTAGCCAGCGAAGCGAAAGTCTGTGCTTGCGTAGCAATTATGAACCTTTCAGGGAGTGAAGCACGAGTCTGTGCTGGCTTAGACACTTTTTGAGAGCAGAGAGAGCCAGGTTCGTGAAGTATCAAAAACTTTAAAAAGGCGGGAGTTGAGAAAAAAAATATTGGTTTGGAAACCACCCAGTGCTGTTTATAAGCGTGTCATGCAGATGGGATCACATAGTACCTTAACAACGCTGGTCGATGGCCAGGGTCGTACTGTCCATAAGGTTGTCCGGAGCAGTCTCTGTAAAATATGGGCCGGTCAGGAAGTTAATTTTTTTATTTTAGTTTTTCATTTTATATCAATGGGAATAGTTGTCTTCAAGGCTTAATACATTCAACTCCCACCAAACTCCCCCCCCCCCCCTTCCTTCACTCCCTGTGAAACCATTCGTTTGGTTGAGATGATAATGTGGTTCTAAAAGAAAAGTAAAAAGGTATATTGTGGACAATAGGTGATTGAGCAGAACCACTTGCAATACTCCAGACATCGATGGCTAATAAAACCATGACTATAAATCTTAGCTAAGATTGTTGGCAACAGAGTATTTTGTTTGGACATCAATGTTCTCAGAGAGCAGAATTTCGACTATTTACTTGAATCACTAAATGTAAAAAGGGGTCCTCTGTCACATATCCTCTAGTTTTCAGGAAGGTGAGAAATGAAATCTCTTTTTCAACTGCGTTTTTATTTAAAACTGTAATTGTTGTCTGTAGAATAGGTTTAATAGAGCCCTGAGGAAGAATTTTTAATTTTACTTACTTTAGAATAGCCATGAACGAGTTAAGTATCATATCGGCTTGAACCCTCTTCACTAAAATGCCGAAAGTATGACTGTACATAGAGTTTGGCTGCATCCATGGTGTTGTTAGAAAATTCTTTTTGTATCAGTTCTATAACAACTAGATAATATTTCTAAAATTATCTTCAATCAGTGAATTAAATTGACATTATATCCCATTGTTTCAGTAACCATACAATATCGTTGAAAAACCTTCTACTTGTATTGCATTCAATTGTTTCCAAATCTGGGTTTTGGTACTTCAATAGTGAAGTCAATCTTGTTTCTGAACTCTTCTTGGAATTCACTTTTTTCTTCTTAACTGTATTTTTGTCTTCTAGTGCTCGAACTTGTTACTTTTTAACAGGCCAGTTTTGCACTTTAAATGGGGTATGTTCTTAAACAAACGAATACGTGCATGCAAAATAGATAATCTGAATTGAAGGGCCATTTCATCGATCTGTGTTTTGTTAAATCGTTCAAGTTTTTGGATATTGCACCTCGTATGCAACACTTTATGGTTGGTTTTGTGACAGTAAAAACATTACACACTTGGGGATTAACAATGGCAAAAGATAATGTTTGTTTGACTTCTACACCTCCATCATCTTTTGTGTTTTTGAGTGAACTGATTTTTGTTTGAATGTAAACTACCTCGAGTTTTGTTATATTTATGGTCTCCTTAGTGAAATGAAATATGATTGTTCGACAATACCAGGGCGAGGAGTTGTAGGGTTTTTACAAATGACTTTTTTCTCAGTTGTACTCCAAAGAAATCATAAAGGCACCAGAGAACTTTGAAAAATATTGACGTCTGACCCTTTAGAATTTTGAAGTGTTTGTTTGTATTTCGTTTATTGAGATCTGTCACAACCACATTTCGTTATTAATTTTAATGAATTTTTCTCATTAAAACTAATTGTTTCTATAACTTCCTGAAAATATGCAAGTACAGGGTGGTTATAATTAAAGTTACCCTGTTTAGAGCCACATAGATTCCGTTCTAATGAGCAGATTTTGATGAAACTTGGCATATACACTATATGGACCATGGGGAAAAGTAATCTGCAATAAAAAATTGTAGTTCAAATTTTTACCACCAGGTGAAAAAGTGGCGCATAAAGAACAAAAACCATAGATTAAAAACACAAATTTTTATTTAATTACAGCATATGTTCAATGTGCATTCCATTTATGTCAACCACATGCTAGAAAGCGTGTTATAGCATGTTCAATAGTAGTGCAAAGGGTTTCTCGATCATTTGCAGCAACATGAAGTGTTATGCTTGCTTTCATTTCAGGAAGAGTCCGTATGCTCCCTCCATACACACGATCTTTCAGAAATCCCCACAACCAGAAATCATAGGGATTTAAGTCCGAAGAACGAGGAGGCCAGGCAGTCGAAAAACTTCTCGAAATTACCCGATCATCTCCAAAGTGGGCCCGAAGTAGTGCTGTCACTGGTCGTGCAATGTGAGGTGGTGCACCATCTTGCATAAATACAGTAGTCTCTAAACATTATCGTTCTTGTAGGGCAGGAAGGACTTGCTGCCGAAGAAGCTCGCAGTAGCGGGTCCCCGTAATCGAACACCTTCAAGGGTCACGAAGCGTGCTCCCCTCAAAGAAAAAGGGACCAAGAGTAAATTCAGCAGTAAAACCACACCATACAGTTATGTAATCAGGATGCAGAGACTGTTAATGTACAACATTCAGTTTTGCCGCACGCCATATTCTACAGTTCTGAGTATTCACGGCTCCATCTAGTACAAAATGCGCCTCGTCCGACCATAAAATGTTCCAAGGCCATGCATTATCAACTATTATTCTGGCTAAAAAAATTCTACAAAATTGAATGCGCTTACCAGAGTCAGCAGGTTTCAGTTGTTGCACAACATGGATACCATTTTACAATGGATCGAAGAATCTTTCTAACTGTATACCAAGGGATAGACAAATCACGTGACACCACTCGAGCACTTGTAGAAGAACTTGAGCACGCTATAACACGCTGCGAGCATGTGGTTGACATAAATGGAATGCACATTGAACATATGCTGTAATTAAATAAAAATTTGTGTTTTCAATTTGTGCTTTTTGTTCGTTATGCGCCACTTTTTCACCTGGTGGTAAAATTTCGAACTACAATTTTTTATTGCAGATTTCTTTTCCCCATTGTCCATTTAGTGTATATGCCAAATTTCATCAAAATCTGCTCATTAGAACGGACTCTACGTGGCTCTAAACAGGGTAACTTTAATTATAACCACCCTGTATAAGTGTATTCGTGCTATCTAATTGACCCTGTATATTTATTCAGCCATAACATCTGCAACGGTGTTCTCAGAGGAGAAGGGTAAAAATCATTTTCTACCAATATTTCTTTTTCTTACTTATCTATTTAACATTTCCTACTCCTTAAAAGTGAACTTACTTTATATGTACCCTTTGATTCTCATTATAAGTTTAATTTCATTACTATCTTAATTTTCCTTTCAGGCTTTTCACTGGTAAATGAAAAAACTATCTAAAATACTCATTATATTTAAATTTTTTCTTCAAATGAGTTATTTTACGATTTTATATGATGTTATACGTAATTTTCATTGTAAATTGTCATAAATAATGATAAACAGGAAACAAAAGTGAAGTTTCTGGAAGTACGTCAAAATGACGTCATCTACGTCAACATTTGTAATATCCGCATCTGTAAAAATCCGCAAAATGTTTTTAAGGTATAAAGAACTAAAACATGTGGTCTTTAAAATGGTATAAAAACCACTACTCAATAAGACTCAGTCGTATAACAAAAACACTCATGAAATTAAAATATTGCAAGAAAACTTAGTTGAGTTTAGCACAAATTCAAGTGTCTAGGTGGGATTTTGAAAAAGCGAGTTTTGGCCAGCTTTTAGTCAAATAAACCAGTGTGCGTCGTTAATTGCGAAATCTGAAATGTGAATATTTAATCTTTCGCATTCTTGTGCAATACTGAAAGAGGAAATGCGACTTATTGTTGAACATATCTGTGGATGATTTAAAACAGAAATAACACATTCATAAGATCTATCAATATTACTTATTTCAATATGAAACGATTCGCATAAACTTTCACGTGCTTCAATACCTCCAAACAGAGATTGTTGCAATGTAATCTGACTTTTAGATTTAAAATTTCTACTTTAAAACAAATAAGAATGTTGAGCTCCAGAATCTAAAATTGCACGTATTAACAATTCTTCTTTACCATAATGCAATCTAACAACTAAGGTTTGTAATAATACGTCAGAGAATTGTGTTTCCTTATTTAACGTAGTAACTGTAGTATGATCTGGTTCCAACGTAAGATTTTCCGTTTCTTTCACGAGCAAATCTGGGCATAACACTACAAAGAGTGTTTTTTTTTTTTATTTATTTTTTTTTTTTTTTTTATGCTTAGAACAACAGTTGTCTGAAAAGTGTGATATTTTTAAACAAACAAAACAAGCGGGTTTTTTTCCCCCTTACAACATTCTTTTTCTCTACCAAAAACATGGCAGAAACTGTGTCACAATTCTCTGAAGCATGCGACTTTTCACAAAAAATACATTCGGTCTTCTTATATCTATATGCATTAGAATCATACACATTATTTTTTCCTGACGTACTTAATAATTCATGAGCTACAGGGTTATTTTTATTGCGGGAGTTATCAACACTTCTATTGTTTTGTTTCTTATAAGTTACATAATTATTTTTATTAGGATTATTGTAGGGTGCAGTGTGTGGAGTGTTAAAAGATCTAGCCATTTTTATTACCTGTAGCCTCACTTTCTACTTAAATTTTTAAGAAATCCATCAAAAGATCAAGATCAGATTTACCAGTATTAACATCAACCTTACCTCTTTTACGTTCCCAGGCTCTTATCACCTCACTAGGGAGAGCGGATTCCACTAAAGGATATAAAAACTCTGCGTAATTATTTTTTGTTACATTTAAAGCTTCCAGTGCTCGTAACTGAGTTTGCAATTTATCGTGTAAAGTAGAAATATCCGTATTAGTTGTCTTATTCATCACAAGCTCTAGAATATCTCGTATGAACAGCAATCAAAATTTTGTCTTGCCGGAACCCTTTTTTTAAATAACAGCATGTTTGTAATTATCTCCACTCCCAGGGAAACTGGAGACGATTTCTCGCGATTTGGGGTGCTCTTTCGCAGATTGTAGAAAAAGTTGAAGCTCGTATGAGGGATCAATCTGCGGGTGTTCGTGGGTTTTTTGAAATCGGGCCCAGAATGTGATCCACTTCCTGGGGTCGCCATCAAACTTAGTTATCTCGAACTTCGGCAACCGTTGTAGATGATACGTAGGAGGTGGTTGGCTGGGGTCATTAGAAGAGAATTCGCTGGTCGTGGACGAGGTGGCTGGCTGGTTAGCTTGCTGGAATAGTAGCCTCAGTTTGGTTCTGGCCGTAGACAGCTTTTCTCGGTACTCGTCTATGACATCGTACTCCGTCTCGAATTGAACTTGATCCACTCCAGTGGTCTGCATCTCTGCTAAAACCGCTTCATATGCTAGCCGCAGTTGTTCTGCTTTTTCCATTAGCACGTCCATGGAAATCTCCAGTTGCACTAGATCCGGTGGTTCGGTAACTAAAAGGGCATCAAACTTGGTCAGCGCACGAGTAAAAGATCTTCTACTCACCACTCTTCTCTGCGTCATTCATTTCTTCAGATTTTCCTGAGACATGATGATCACCGCGTAATTCAATCCAATTAACCGTATCACCGACACGTAATTCGTAACACGTAATTGTCAACCCGTAATGCAATTCAGTTCTACGTACACAACTATTCGTAATCCATAAATTCGTAAACAACAGTTCGTAAGTACGTAAAATTTTTTCGTAATAGCCTTTGTCTACCCAATTCGTAGCAGGTACCTATATTCGTAGTAAACGTACTAACGTCATCACGGTAGGGATGTCAATTGTCAAGGGGGTCTGGGACTCAAAATTCTAAAATCTTTATTTTTAGAATTATTTTTCTGAAATTTTTTATGCTGTCATGTATGATACTTTGAATCTTTAAAAACTATTTTAAATTTTTAAATTTCAAACACATTTTTTTTTTTTTAAATTAAAAAACTTCAAAATTTTGACATTTCCTAAATTTGATATATCTAAAAAACTTTATTAAAAAACCACTTTACTTTTGCATAATTCTACTTGCTATAATTTATATCAAATATTGTCTTCGTGATTTTTTAATAAAGTAATTAGAAAAAATTTAAAAAAAAAATATTTTGTGCAAAAACTATAGAAAATCCATAGTACGCTAAGGTCCAAAAGCTTTTTAAAAATAAGTTAAATAAAAAAAAAACATAATTCCTGAAGTCAAATTAAAGAAATATATATGAAAAATAATTGTGGAAAGTTTCATAGATATATAACTAGTAGTTTTTACGTTATATCAATTTAAACTCTAAAAAGGAACAAAAAGCCATCACCGAGAAAAACAGTTTCAAAGTTTCTAGATAGCATGTCTGAGATACAGTTGTCATGTAACAAAAACTTAAATATTTCAAGTTCCACTAAAGATAGAAACAAAATTTTTATGCCATTTTGTTTAAACAAATTTATATTCGTTTTTACAATAACAAAACAAATTTTGAGAATTTTAAAAATTTTGAGTCCCGAGCCCCCTTAATCGTAAATAAATTCGTAAATCCGATAATAATCCAGGATGATGTTGTATATCTTATGGGTTCCATGGTACCAAACTCTTAAAAATGAAGCATATATTTTATTATTGGGTGACACCGTAAACAACGGAGCGCCTAGGCGCGCGTCCGATCTAATTTAATTACGTATACAGAAAGAGAGTCTTACAAGGGAGGGGAAGGGTTTTTATCTTCTTCCCATGCATGCGCGCAGGCAGCAGAACACTTATTCGTAATTCCCAACAAATGTTACTAAAATTAAAAACATCAAATGAGATTTAACCATTTTTGCTAAAGGATGCAGGTATAGAATTGACAAAACAACCATTTTTGTAATCCCAAGATAAGTCATTGATCCAAATAAGAGATCACATTGAATGTGACAATTTGCATACTTCTCATGTTGATTGCTTAGTATGAAATGTATATTAGTTTTTTTTTAATAATAATAATTTTACTAGGGATGGAACAGATGTGAGTTTTGCCGGATACCAGATTTTGGATATACGTGGTACCATGTCTACCGGATACGGATATCCGAAACGGATTTCACCGGATATCCGGCCGGATATTCGGTCTATATACTAAAAACGATAGTTATACGATATGCTATACGAAAAAAATGGTCATGATATGAAGTATCAAGTAAATTATAATTAATGGTTAGCAACACCGCACTGCATGCCATAGGTCCATGGTTTGATTCGCGGACTAGGCAAGGTTGACTTAGCTGTTTATACCTGAAAGAAATAAACTGAGGAGGACCATGCATGCTTGGGAACTAAACACTGAGGTTCGGCGTCAGACTGACCATCTGACCGGAACATCTGCTATGTGACACACAAATGCACAGTCAAGAAAGCTGAGCTGGGCCCAGCAGGCCTTAGTCCACACGGGCTGTCGCGCCACTGAGTTAATTTTTTTTAATTTTTTTTAATTTAAACTTTAGTTGATGGAACGATGTTTTAGTGATGCCAATACCTACACTTGCTGAACAATTTCGAAACTTCATCACCATTTTGTTTGTGTGTTACTTAAAATTGTACCAAACATTCTACAATGTGATGAAAATATTTCAGAAATACGTTTGTAAATTGTTACTCAACTTCTTCTTACCTTGTATCATGTAATGTAAACATAAGATAATCTTCATCAAGTCTACATTAATATACTATATTGCTTTTACCCGAAAAACACACAGCAATTGTACTGAAGTCAAAATAATAAAACAATGGAATTCCATTAACTAATGATATTTATTTCTAGTTTCTTAAGACAAATGTGTTAAAAAATACTTAATAAAACTGACAACAAATTTAATAAGAATTTTTTTTTAATTTGATTAAAATATATGCAATACTTTCAACAATATCAATCTGTTTTGGAACAGATGTAGTATAGAACGTTCTGCCATTTGTTTTTTATCAAGCAATTAGAAATTTTGTCTAAAATTAATATTTAAGTAATGGCAAAATTAAGTTGTTACGTTAAGGTGCTTATCGGTTGATTTTATTTAAGTAGAGATCATCGATGAACATTGACAAGCACATAACTAACTTGAAAATATAAAGGACATTACCTATTGTAAATAAACATTGTTCTTAACAGTGCAAATTAAATTTTAGAAAGTTGTTGAGTCATGACTGTCTGATTAGTTAGCTAGTTAAGTTCGTAGCACGTTGTCCGGGAGTTCAGAGTCATCTCATGTTTTCTGCCCGGTTGAGTCGAGTTGAGTTGTTGCTTTAGAGTTGGTGGGCATGTGACACCACAGTACCCCTCTGCCAGAGTTTAAGTCAGGAGGTGTTGGGGAAATCTGACACGTCTTCCAGACCTTGTGGTTGTCTGGTGTTGTCCTGTTACAACATCTTGAGGAATCAAAGGTCTTGGTTCGCTTGGCTGTTCCTCTGCCGAAGACAAATCACTAATGGTGAACGCTGGCTTGAGTCTATCAATGGAGACAGTAGATTCCTTTCCATTGACCAGCAGACGGAAGGTTTTGGTATCACGAGAAAGTACTCGATATGGACCATCATAGGGTGGCTGAAGCGATGCTCTCACTTGTCCAACTCGGACGAACACATGGGAGCAGGTGTTCAGCTCTTTATGAACGAAGATTTTCGGACGCGTGTGATGGGAGGTTGGAGTTGGTTTGATCCTGTTCATAGTGTTCCTCAACGTTTCAACTAAAATGGTATGATTTGGATCTGCGTCGTTGGAGACAAAAAATTCACCTGGAAGTCGTAAACCTGTGCCGTATACCAGCTCAGCTGAAGTGGCGTTGATATCTTCCTTAATTGAAGATCGCATGCCGAGGAGGATAGTAGGAAGAACTGCACTCCATTTCTCTGTGTTGTGACACATGATTTCGCTCTTCAGAGGACGATGAAGACGTTCTACCAAACCATTGGACATAGGATGATAAGCGGTGGTGCGCAGCTTGTTTATTCCAAGAAGTTTGGCTAGTGACTTGAAAAGTGTCGACTCAAATTGGCGTCCCTGGTCACTGGTGATGTGGGCCGGAACACCGAATCTTGAAATCCAACCAGAATACAAGGTCTCTGCAACACTTTCAGCTGTGATATCTGCGAGGGGGAAAGCTTCTGGCCAACGGGTGAAGCGATCGACCACTGTCAAACAGTATCGAAATCCTTGGGATGGTGTGAGTGGGCCGACTAAATCGATGTGGATGTGAGAAAATCTAGTGTCAGGGACTGCAAATGTTCCTAAGGGACTAAATACATGTCTTTGTACCTTGGAGCGTTGACAAGAAGTACAGGCTTTAGCCCACATTCGACAGTCTTTCTGCATGGAAGGCCAAATGAATCGTTCGCTTACGAGTTTCGCTGAAGATCGTATTCCAGGGTGATTGAGATTATGAAGGGTGTCGAATGCCAGTCGTCGATGTGCAGCTGGTAAGAAGGGACGGATTCTCTTTGTAGAAACGTCGCAGTGTAACTCAACATCGGTTCCAGGAAGTTTAAGTTTCTGCAACTGAAGACTTGATGATGTGGACAAGAGAATTTCTTTGAGATCTTCGTCGATGGTTTGGTCCTTAGCAACTTGTTCGTAGTCAATAGGATAAGGAAAAGTGACTGTAGCAATTCTTGACAGAGTGTCAGCTGGGATGTTTTCGGAGCCTTTAATGTGGACGATGTTGGTGGTGAATTGCCCTATAAAATCCAATTGTCGCATCTGCCGTGGTGAACCTTTATCTTGCTTCTGCTTAAAGGCGAATGTCAGGGGTTTATGGTCAGTGTACAGTTGAAATTCTCTGGCTTCAAGCATGTACCTGAAATGTTTAACTGCTGAATATGCTGCTAAAAGTTCCCGATCATATGTTGAATAATTTCTCTCAGTTGGTGTAAGTTTTTTAGAGAAAAATGCTAGTGGTTGCAGATTGCCTGATGGAGAGACTTGATGAAGAGCAGCTCCGATTGCAAAGTCTGAGGCATCAACATGCAATGCTAAGGGGGCATTCGCTGAAGGATGATGCAGAAGAGTTGCTTGTGCCAGCTCAGTCTTACACTTGATGAAGGCCTGAACTGTCTGTATTGTCCATGGGATTGGAGTTTTGTCATTTCTACGACTATCCTTGAGAAGCTTATGAAGAGGTGCTTGAGTTGATGCAGTGTGAGGCAAGAAACGTCTGTAGAAATTGATGGTTCCAAGAAATTGCCGAAGTTGTTTCTTAGTCTCAGGCTTAGGGAAATCTTGAATGGCTTGGACTCGATCTGGCAAAGGTTCAGATCCATACTGGTTGACGAGGTATCCCAGGAATGGAACTTTTTTTGCTGCAAAGACGCATTTAGAGGTGTTAATAGTTAGACCGTACTTGTCCAGAAGCTTGAAGACTAATCTGAGGTGATGATGATGCTCCTCAATATCAGAACCGGCAATCAGGATGTCATCGATATAAGGAAAGCAGAAGTCTAATCCTTGCAGAACTTCGTTGATGAATCTTTGAAAGCTCTGGGCCGCATTAGAAAGACCAAAAGGAAGACACAAAAATTCAAACAAACCAAACGGTGTGGTGATTGCA
Organism: Linyphia triangularis; assembly: GCA_963978545.1. Taxonomy (NCBI): domain Eukaryota; kingdom Metazoa; phylum Arthropoda; class Arachnida; order Araneae; family Linyphiidae; genus Linyphia; species Linyphia triangularis. The sequence goes on from OZ021730.1 coordinate 39,590,039, forward strand.
GTTTTAGGTATGTCATCCGGATTAACTGGAATGTGGTGAAAAGCGCGGACGAGGTCAATTTTGGAAAAAACCTTGCAACCCTCTAAATTCTGAGAAAAATCTTGAATATGCGGTACTGGATAGTTATCAGAAACAGTGATTTTGTTAAGAGCTCTATAGTCGCCGGTAGGTCTCCAGTTATTATCCCCTTTTGGAACGAGGTGCAGTGGAGATGCCCAATTTGACTTTGAAGGGCGGCATATACCTTGATCCACCATATACTGAAATTCCTGCTTTGCTATCTTAAGCTGGGCAGGATGTAATCTACGTGGCCGAGAAAATACAGGCGGACCTTCTGTTTCAATAAAATGCCTCGTGTTATGAGGAAATACTCCCGTAAATGGGCGGGATCGAGTAAGGTTGGGGTATTCTTTTAAAATATCATGTACACATGAACCACTTGCAATAGTTTTAATTGATATAGGCGGTCCATGATAAGATTTTCCTGACGTCGTTAATGAAGTTAAAGGGTCAATGAGCTTTTTGTTTTTAATGTCAATAACTAGACCAAAATGTTCTAAGAAATCAGATCCAATTATAGGCTTCGTTACGTCGGCAACAGTAAATTCCCACCTAAATGGACGTCGCAAGTTTAAATTTAATTCCATCATTTTTGTCCCATACGTAGCGATTTTAGAATCATTGGCTGCAAAGAGATATATGGGCGAAGGTTTATTATTTCCGCATTGAGGTATAATAGAAATATCAGCACCAGAATCAACCAGAAATTTCATGCCACTGTTAAGATCCAAAATAAACAAACGACGGCTTATATGTTTGGTGTTAGGGCCATCATCACAAGCCGTTATTGCAACTGGCCCTGCGCGTTTCCCGACGCATTTTGAAAGGAACATGGAGAGTTGCACTTAAGAGCCCTTGCTCCAAACTTACAATGATACCAGCACATACTTATATCATTTAAATTGTTTTGTGTACTATCGGGAGTTGCGGAACGATTACGGGAAGTTGCGTTTCTACGGTATTTATTACGCCCGCGTGAATGGTTGCGTTCATGATTTAATCCAAAATTCGTACTCAGTCGTTCAAGTTTTTGGCTCAATTCAGAGATTTGACCTTTCAATTCAGAGAGGGTAGTATTTTCTGACACTACAGATACGTATGAATCGCTTGGTTCAGTCAATTCTGCAACTTTATCGGCCAGAATTGGCAACTTATCTAACTCATCCCCACTTATAGCTAGCACTGTTTGAATGTTTTTCGGAAGTCGTTGCAACCATAAATTTTTCAAAAATTCGTCACCTACTTTGCCATGTGAAAGTTCCTTCATTCGACGTAATAAGATGCTTGGCTTTTGGTCTCCAAGTTGTAAATCCTCCAACAGAATTTTTGCCTCTTTGGCAGCTGAGTGTTGAAACAAATCCAAAAGCCGCGTTTTTAAAGTAGTAAACGGTTTATCATCAATACATTCAAGAACCAAATCACTAACTAAAGCCAAAATTTCATTATCTAGCGCGTTAATTAAATAGTTGTATTTAGAAGTTTCGCTTCTAATTTGATTAATTGAAAATGCAGCGTCGAGTTGCGCTAAAAATAACTTTATATTTCCCTTATGAAATACCGGTAATTTTATTTGCACGTGGTTAATTTCAACGTTTTCAGCAGTGTTATCAGCAACAGACATTTTGACTTAAAAACAGAAGTAATTAGAAAAATCAAAACGAAACCAAAATAAAATAATGCAATTAAGAAATAAAGCAATCACCACTCCGAAAGAATTAATTAATTAGTGTCAAATTCCTACCTTGTTCTCTCTGCCGTGGACTTCAATGTAGCGATACTTCGGGTTTCACCACGTGTATTCATTCAAACGACGTGTATCCATTTGGGAAGTTGGTTTTCATCATTTCAAATAGTTTAAAAGTCAGGCAATGTGATAATCCTTTATCACCACAGTTGTAATGCTCACCATTTCGCTCATAAGTTATTAAAATGTTCGTTAATACACAGGTCACCACTGTTACGTTAAGGTGCTTATCGGTTGGTTTTATTTAAGTAGAGATCATCGATGAACATCAGAGGCGGTTCCATGGGGGGGGCTAAGGGGGCTATAGCCCCCCCCCCCATGAGGGTGAAACTTACACTGGATAAAATGGTTTTCATAACAACCCTGCCCCCTTTCATAACAACCCCCCACCTAAGATTTTAGATTTTTTTTAATGTATTTCTAGATACAAATATTTAAGAAAAAGTTTAATTTCCGATCAGAAAATCTCATTTTTGCCCCCTCCCCCCTAGAATTATATGAAATGACGCGTCTGCCTTTCTCCCCCCAATTCTCCGTAAAAGGTAAAAGAATGTCGTAGTTTTCGACGTTTGGTCCAAGTGCCCTGTTAATAGGTAACCAAAGTACCCATAGACTAAGAATAAATTAACTAGACCAAGTCTGTATGGCAAAACCTAGTAATACGAACAGCGCGGTCACGTGACGACAGCCTTCAAAACGGAACTGGAGAAAAATTCTTTCATTTACTTCAAGGTTAAACAATTGAAAGCTGAAGACTATTTTCTTGAATGCCGAAAAAATGCCAGAATACTATACTGGATTTGGATGCAAAATTGATTTTGAAATAGGGGATTCAATAACCTTTCACAGTCATGTCATTTTTTAAAAATTATCTTAATAATTTTATTTTTTTAAGACTTATAAAAGTTAGTTTGTATTTTGCTTTCTGACATAGCTGCCTTTAATTGGTAATAATGGTCTTTATCATTTACTTACTTCTGAAAATTGTAATTGATAATGAAATGAAAGTCTAGACTAATGTTTTATAATATTTTGAAAAGGGTAGAAATGGTTTTTAAAAGGCATTGGAATTAGTCACGTCACGTTTTCCGTCTTGGTAACACCCTCTCTTAATAACAGATATTGGAGCGTCCTGTCTATTTTATTATTCGTTTATGAAAGTACCAAACGAACACGAACAGGTTTTAAAACTAGTTCAGAAGACATTCCAGAACATCCTTGTTCTTCCTATTGTATTGTGTGTCTTTGACTCGTACCAGCCTGGAATTTTTACTGGTCTCCCTATACCAGTTTATAGTTGTGCATAGTACGCTATCAAAATGAAGCGACATTTAACCGATTATTTCGGGAAAAAAGAGAGCAGCGCTAAAAGCCATTGTAAAGAGCTAAATGTTGGAAATTTGGAATCGAAGTCAGAAAGTGCGATAAAAGCCTATGATCCTGGCAAGATAAATCTTCCGGTAAGCTTTACACATAAATATTTATTTTTATGTGTCGTTCAGTTCCAAAGCCAGACAACTGCAGTTTTTCGAAAAATGCATTTTTGAATTTTTTTGCAAGTAACTTAATTGTACATGCAAGTAATTTAATATATAGGATAATAAAAACAAAAACGATATCTATTATACTCTGTTACAAAAAAAATAAAAAATTACGTATATACTCGTAGTGATTATCAAATTAATCAATTTCTATATTTATATATAGGATACATATGAAAAATCACATGATCCCTGTGATATAGGAAGAGCCGTGAAAGAAGTTTTAACAGATGATGAGAAACTAAAATTACTAAAAAATACTTGGATACCTCCAACAACATTTCCTTTTCCAGAACTAGTAGAAGGGAAACAGAAACGGAAATTTAATCATGATTGGCTAAAAAAATACAAGTGGCTAGCATATAGCCAAATGCTAGGCGGTGGACTTTGCACCCAATGCGTTCTCTTTGCTCCTTCAGGTGCTGGTATCGGATCTCAGGTAAAATATTTGATTTTCTTTTCTTATGCATTTCATTGTAACTTGTGTGATATTTTCATTTGTATGAAATGTTTAATGTTTTAACGATTATATCAACAACCAACTGATTGGTTGTTATCGTCGAATATTGTTCCTTAGATATTAAAAAAAAATTGGGTACAATTAAAAATAAATGATTTAAGATTAATTTAAGAATACAAATTTCAAATGCATTTCTGACTTTAATATTTCAAAACTTTAATAATTGTTTTTTTAATACTTTAAAAAGTTATAGCCTAAATTCGCCCAATTTATATTGAAATTATTAAAATTTTGACTCCATATTTTATTTTATTACTCTTGAAGTTGTCAATAAAAATTAACGAAATTGTAAGTGACCGGTAAATAATGTACAAAATTTATGGAACATTTTGTGTAATACTATTTTGAAAGTGTAAAGGTACTGTGTAACAGCAAAACTGGCCAGCTCCACAATTTTGCGAAACGCGTTCTTTGCAATTTTTGCGGAAGGCTTACCTATATTGTCGCCATTTTGAGAAATAAAGTTAATACTAATGCGAAACAAATCAATTTAAACTTTCAACTTTTAAATCTTTATTAAAATCCTTTTTTTATACTACTAAACCGGGTGCTTTACTTTAATGACCGAAATGTTCAATTAGTTAGAAAAACTATGTATCCTAAAATATGTATAAATATAAATTTAACAAGCGTGTACATTTTTTAGGCTCTCAAAACACTGGTAAAAGAACCGTTAGCCAAATATAAAAAAGCCACCGAAGATCTACGTAAGCATGAAAATACTAAGTACCACAAATTCTCCATGGAAAAAGCAGTAGAATTTACAAAAGTAATGGAATCAAGCAAGAAAAGCATTGACGTTGTTTTAGATTCCGAAACATCGGCCATTATTGAGGATAATCGAAAACGATTGAGGCCTATAGTAAAAACTATAGTATTTTGTGGTAGGAACAATTTGCCCTTAAGAGGACATCGTGATCACGGTTTGATTTCACAATTAAAAGAAGAAAGTAATGAGGATCTTCTGGTTGGAAAGCATGGAGTTTTCCAAAGCCTTTTGGCTTTTCGTGTGGATGCTGGGGACGAAGACCTCAAGCGACATTTCGCAATTTGCAGGCGTAACAGTGCAATGATTAGCAACACAGTCCAAAATGAAATTATAGACTGTATCGGAGAAACTTTTCGTTCTTCAATATCAGAAGATGTTAAAAGATCAAAATTTTTCAGTATAATGTGCGATGAAACAACAGATGTCAGCACCAAGGAACAGATGACATTTTGTGTTAGGTACATAGATACCCAATATTTCGTTACCAAAGAAGAATTTGTTGGTTTTACAGAAATGACAGAGACAACTGGTGTTGCTATAAAAGAAGCAATCGATAAAGAGTTGGATGCCTTGGGCTTAACAAAAGAACACCTTTGCGGCCAAGGGTATGATGGGGGTTCTAACATGGCTGGAAAGTTTAAAGGAGTGCAAGCCCTGATATCAAACGAGCAACCCATGGCTATTTACAGTCACTGTTTCAGCCACTCCTTGAATTTGGTTATTTCAAAATCGTGTGACATTCCTGCCATACGAAACATGTTAGGAACCGTAGGAGCGGTAACAACTTTTCTTTCTGCTTCTGCTCTACGAAAAAATGCTCTAGAGGAAGTAATTAATCAACTTCCAGAAATAAAGAAGAAAAGTTTAAAGGTGATGTGCCCCACTAGATGGGTAGAGCGACACGATAGCTTAATTAGATTTAAAGAGTTATTTCTCCCTATTGTAACACTGCTTGATCAGCTTTCAACTTCACCAGATACCAACTCGGAAACATCAAGCAAAGCTTCTATGCTCAGTTCGGCTATTCAAAAAGGAGAATTCATCATAGCCTTGGAAACAACGGCATATTGCATGGCAATAACTCTAAGGCTAAGTGAGCAACTACAAAATCCACAATTAGATTTTGGAAATGCCCTGCAAAATATAAACTGCATATTAGAGGTTTTCAGAAATCTACGAAGAACTGTGGATGTCGAATTCGGTAGTATTTTCGAAGACGCTTTGCAAAAAGCAAGCGAAATCGAATGCGAAATACGCATACCAAGAAAATGCTTTCGACAGACTCATCGAGAAAATACTGATGCTTCAAATCCCGAGGAGTATTACAGACGAATGGGTTTTTTACCGTTGGTAGACCATTTGATTCAAGAACTGGAATCGAGATTTTCCCAACGATTGGTGGATATATTACCTTTAGAAGGCCTTGTTCCAAAAAATATTTTGAAGTACGAAGAAGAAGAAATCCTCAAGGCTGCAAAAAATTACCAGCAGTACCTAGATGGCTCTGAGCTTATACTAAAGTCAGAAATAAAGCTATGGAAAAACAAATGGGATAGTGAGATTGAGCCGCCTTATACAGCAGTTGAGGCCCTGAAGAAGTGCGATCAACAATTTTTCCCCAACATTTTTATTCTTCTACAGATATTTGGAACAATCCCCGTTACAACAAGCACACCCGAAAGGAGCTTCTCCACATTACAACGGATTAAAACATATTTAAGAAGCACCATGGGCCAGGCAAGATTAAACGGACTAGCACTGGCAAATATTCAAAAGGATAGAAAAATCTCCATAGAAGACGTCATTAACATCTTCAGTCGCAAAAAAGCAAGACGAATGAAAATTGCAAATTGGAATGTCTAAAATCACAGACACAGACTCTACAAAATTTGATGTTTTGTTTTTGTATTAATGTATCGAGAAAAACAACTCAATTTTAACTAAGGTCATCCACCTAGACTATTGCTTTAAAAAAACCACCATTTTGAATAATTAATTAAAATAATTATTTGCACTTAATTACTCAAATATAATTAAAGTTAATTAAATAATTGCCACTCTGTATATTAATGTACTATTTCTTGATTGCGATAAAATCTAATTGACCACAACAGTAGCTCTAATTAATTTTGCTTTCTCATTACGGAACATTTTTGCATGCTGTAGCCCCTCCCTTGTGATTTGCCTAGAACCGCCACTGATGAACATTGACAAGCACATAACTAACTTGAAAATATAAAGGACATTACCTATTGTAAATAAACATTGTTCTTAACAGTGCAAATTAAATTTTAGAAAGTTGTTGAGTCATGACTGTCTGATTAGTTAGCTAGTTAAGTTCGTAGCACGTTGTCCGGGAGTTCAGAGTCATCTCATGTTTTCTGCCCGGTTGAGTCGAGTTGAGTTGTTGCTTTAGAGTTGGTGGGCATGTGACACCACAAAGTCAAAGTATAAATATTAAAATATAACTTAAAATCAAACATGTTGCAAGAAAAAAAAAATCTTCCAAACAAAAGTTTTCCTAGGAAATGTCCTATTCTATACCTTTCTTTCTATATTCTACCAACATCTATACCTTTTTTTTCTGCCCTTTTGGTGCAAATGCACTATAGAATTGACTACTTTTTGGAATATTTGATTAATTCCAATAAATAAGAGCCAGAGGCTTGTTTGAATAAAATTTCATCACGAGGAGTCTCGTGTATAAGAAAATCACAGCACTAAAGAGATAACAAAACCGATTTACAAATAAAAAAATAAAAAAACAGCTTCTTAAAATAATTTGGTATTCATCGACAGCAACATAAATCTGTAACATTTTATAAAGACAAGTTGTTCTTAACAGTAAATATAAACTTCAAAAACTTCGAACCCAAAATTCATCAACATTATGTTATACCATATTTAAAATATATATTTAATATAAACAAACAAAATTAGTACTTACATACTTTTGTGGTTAAGGCTTTTGCTTTAGGATTATCTAAACTCCACAATTTTGGTACAAATAATGTCGATTCCAATGTTGTCTGCGTGCATTTCTTGTTCATCAATATTTGATGCATTTAGTGAGTCTTTTAAGCTTCGGTGAATTTCCTTATGCACACTCATTAAATGGTTCCATAAGGGTTTTGTGGAAAAGGATTTTGGGCTTTTGCCGCGCACAATATATTTTTTAAACGATTCTGTGGAGCAAGTAACACATAGGGCTTTGCTTTCGTAATTTCCAGATTGGAGGAATGGCTTATGCTTATCAACTCGGCGCCAATAATACGGCGCCTCTTTCTGTGAATTGAAATTAAATGCACCTGCATCTTCTAGCTCATCTCTGAAGTTAGAGATATGCGAAAGCATAGTTCTCACGAAGGAACTTTTTCGTTTTCTAACTTGACTGCAATTTATGTCCAAGAAAAAAAAATTGAGAAAAAAAAAGTGTAGGATGCGGTGGCCCCTTTGTCCGAAAAAGATCATTATTTTTTGCAAAAAATTATTTCTTGTGGATACCTGGTGGCCGGATATATAGCCGGATATCTGAATGAAATTATCGGATGTCCGGTACTTCAAATCGGATATCCGACGGTGTTTCGGATATTGGAAAATCAACCGGATATGCCGGATATCGGATATTTGTCGGATATCCGTTCCATCCCTAAATTTTACTATTTAAAGTCTTAAATAATTCAGATTTCATTGCGCAACTTGTAACCATTTTAGCATCCTGCCAGAAAGAAAATTTGAATTGTATGTACTTGTTAAAGGTATTTTGTATTCCACTGCCATAATTTTCTTTGTATGATTTATATACATGTAGTTGTAATATGGAACATCAGCAATAAGGAATTAAAGATTAATTTATTATGATATCAACTCAATGGACAAGAGAAAATTATTCTTAAGCATGCATAATGAATCTTCTAATGCTTTCAATCATAAACATCATTTTCTATTCCTTAATACTAGGCAATATTTTAAAATAAATTACAGGATCATTATTTGCTAACTCAGATGATGGTGCCTTAGCATCTGTCCGAGTCCAAAATCACGAAGCCTAATTGTAGATGTGCAATTGTTTCAGTGCAGTTGCCCTCGGGTTGCTTTGTACGCTCAACAACCTATTTTTATGCACAATGATGGCTAATTAGGCCGGGATCTACAGCTTAACGTGAATGTCGAACCACGACGAACCATGTCTAACCCGCCACCTTTGGCATGAGAAACCAGAGCTCTAACCACACAGCCATCAGATTGGCCAGTTGATCTTGAGTAGTACTTGAATTTGAAAACTAAATCTACATAGTGTAAATTAGAATAGTTTATTTATAATTCTTATCAAAATACACACCTTGCTTACTGTGTTAAATATTGTGACAAGGTATAAAAAAAATTCACATTTTGAGATAAATAGAACAACCTATCACGGTATTCCCCTATCACAATAACAAAAATTCCATTTTGTAATGAAATGCGAATCTTGATATTCGAGGTGTATTCTTCATATATCCACATTAATGGCAGTTGAGGATAGTAGGCAGCCCATTTGTTGAAGTTTTAGTAAGTTTTCCTAAGAAATATGAACATCAAGAATTAATAATATTGTTACGAATTTCTGTATATTTGTAAATATTTCGTAGCATTTATTATTTAAAAAGATAAATTTAGGTACACTTCGCATAAGGCAGTGCAAGAGTTCTTTACTTGGCTTCCCTGCAATATGTGTCTTAATGCTTGATAACGAGTTCTACAGAGATAACGTTGGGAAGCGAGTTTTACAAGGAGCAGGGCATTTAACATTATGGTAATGGCAATCTCGCCAAACTGGCGACGGTTTTGGCGACTAATTTTTGTAGCCAAATTTGGCGAGAAAACGCCAAATGTCGCCAAACCTGGCGACCATTTGGCGACATTTTCGGTTCCTATGTACATGTATAGAACTTTTCGACTACGATCTGGAAAGTCCTCTAAATTTCTATCTCTGGAAGTTTCACGAAGGTTTAACTTTCCTATATAAGCCGGCCAAGAGAGCGGGGGAGTTAGTTGAGTCCTTTAGTTGGCTGAAATTGCTGAGTTTTGAGATACTGAGTTAGCTGTATCTCAGCGAGCATTCAGAGAGTTCCGAAAGTGAACTGTATTGCATTGTCCTTTGTGGCGATTTTAGCAGTTGTGTATCAAGTTTTTAACTGCTGTTTTGTGCTCTGTTGTTGTGAAAAGAGCTGTATTGAGTCTACTAAAACGAGAAGTTCTGGAGTTGTAAGAGAAACTGCGAAGAGTTATATCGGAATAAATTTCTGCAAGTTTCGATTTGCTTTGGCTTCAAATCTTTCGAACCCATCAACGCAACAATATTAATAGTAAACAACTACCAAAACATATTTTTAGAAAAAAAATATGTCCAATAAGGTTTCTATTTTGCATTACTTTCGAGGCTAGAATCAAAAGATATTTAGTAATGAGTGCATGTCGTATTATAAATTGGATCTCAAAAACCAAATCTTAATAAACATCTCTTTTAAACACGTAATAATGGAAAACAATAAAAGCAATGGTCATAACTTCAAAGAAATAAGTGTTTTCGTTAATACTTATTATTAAAATCAACAGTTTGAAATGGCGAATTAAATAGGATCACTAAGTCATACAAAATATATTCAAATTTTCAAGGGGTTTAATGGTGCATGTGTAACTCATTTTTGTTGTTAACTAGTTCTTTTAACTCTTACAAGCAATACTGAATGTTCAGTTAACAATCTCAGATGTTGGTTGATTACCCATATGTAATACATAAGGTAATGAAAGTATAGTTTTGGAACATCTTGATCTCAAAAAAGTGATCTATAAAAAAATGTGTGTGTGAGTGTCTGTGTGTATGTGGTCAGCATAACTCCCAAACAAATTGACCTACTATGTTCAAATTTGGTGAGCAGGTTGGTGATGGCCCAAGGACCTACCTTTAAGGTTTTCGTCAAAATCGTGCATGCTCATGAGGTAGCTGCCATTGAAAAAATCATGTTTTTCAATGATTGCTAAAGAACAGCTCTAACGATTTTGATAAAAATTGCTGTGCTAATGCCTCTTAAGGTACTCTAAACATTCCCACCTCCGAAATTCTCGTAAAAATGTTTCAATGACGTAAAAAGTGTAAAAACGAATGCCTTTAACACAGAGTTCTCTTTACTTTAACATAGCTTATGAACGATCGTTTTTCTCCTCTTCTCAGTTTCCCTTGCAAGAAAGGATAATATAAGAGTTATCGAAAAGTATATCGCCAAAATTTCCATTTTGACGAATCCCCCCCACCCCTTTTGTTAAAGTCCCATGTTACAATTATCGCAAAAAATATTGCCAAACTGGCCATTTTTTTTAAACGAATGACTGAAATTTAAAAACGGTAAATGATACAAATTCATATCAGTAATAAAATGTAGTTGAAAGTTGGGCGATGTTCCACACCCCTAGTTTTTAAAAGATAAACAATTAACTACTGAAAATAGTGTTTACTCACTTATTGGACCAATTATAGGAAAGTTAGGGCAACAACTTTCACTAGTTAAATACAGTATTATTTTTAATTTTTTTTTCCATAATTCATGAAATAAAAGAACACAATACTAATCTTGATTTTGGACTGATAAGCCAAAGCAAACGTAGTTTGATTAAAGAAAAAATAAATAAACTACTGCCTTTAAAGTTTATCTACCTATTGGACCACTCATCGGAAGATCTTCGCTACAACATTCGCTAGTTAAAATTTTAAAATAATAATTAATTACTTACAATTCATGAAATAAAAACCACAATCCAGTCTGACAAGTCAAAAACACACTTTCTTTAATTACACAGAATACATAAACTAGTGCATATAATGCTTACTCTCCTACTGGACCACTTATCGGAAAGTTTAGGCTACAACATTTGAGAGTTAGAAATTAAAAATAACAATTAATTAATCGGTAATTCATGAAATAAAAACAGCACAATGTTAATTCAGATTGACGTCCATCTTTTAAAAACCCAGCAGCCATGTTGTGACGTCATCACTCTGCAGCCTGATTTACACGCTATCAGTTGAAGTTCCAGTTTAGATCACCAGTCTGTGACGTCACTTGGCTACTCGTTCCAGTAAACCAAACATTTTCTATTTACTTTCGCCGGCGGCTCCCATCGACTAATCACGTGCACTCTCCCGTGATCACCGACAGATGACGCAGCGGCCGTTCATCTCACGTCACGGAAATGGAGATCTAAACTGGTACCCGGCACTGGTAGCGTGTAAATCCGGCTTAATTGATGGTATTAAATCGTTTTTTTGTTGCCGTTTGAAATTGAATTTCAATAAGAATACTTTAATATAATTACGAATAAGCATATTTTAGGTCTTAGCCTTTACAATGAGAAAACAAGGCCCCGATTCAGAGCTGTTAACAAATTACAGAATGAAAATGATAAACACTATTACAAAAATGTTTCAATTCCTCACACAAAAGATTTGTAAAGAGATAGTTCTTTTCAAATTTAGGTAACAATACACGTTCAATTAATCGATTGCATTATTTTGACGATTAAGAGCCTGGCGTAACATTTCAAAGATATGAGCAAAATTGAGTGAATAATAATAACAATAATGACATTTTCCAGCATTCATCTTTAAATTGATTTCTTCGATCACCTTCAAAAAGAATTTGTTTCGGGCACCACTTTAAAGAATTGCAAACAATGTATTTCAGGATTTACTTTTGGATCGTGCACTAAAATTATTAAAGACATGCTCAAAGGTAGAACTCGAAGCTAACAATTATGTGCTCTTAAGCGGCGGTTTAAAAGTGTTTATTGTTTATGCAAGTTCATTTTTTTTTTTTTTTTTTATATATATTTTGGCTTTTAAACACTTACTACCTTATGTTTCTCAATGTAATTTTAAAATCTTAAATTTTAATCTGTATTTATCATAATACAATTCATTGGTGCAACAAGAGTACCACCATTTCGACATGTATCAGCTGTTTTCATATACCCAATGAAGATGTCCGAAATTTGCCTGAGTTAAACAAACGAACCCTAAGACCGCATGAAGGAGTTTGGTCTTTTAACATATTTATTTCATTGCTTTGGAATATTGGATTTAAATCTCAAAAGAAAATGTCGAATAAAGTCGTGTTGCTTTATCATTCTACTCCACCTGGTGTTTCTTGACTTAACTGCTATGTTATTATTTTCTGTTTCCAAATCCCGGTTTGAATGGAAGACACATGTAGCTTATATATGCCACGGAATCCTTCTGCTCTCTTCTTGGTATAGCTTACTGTTCAAGAAACGACGCATTCCAATATTGTTGCTGAAGATAAAATCAATATCGATACAAATCAATAAAAGCAAGTTAAACGCCGTATTTATCAGTGGTAGCATAATTACACTGTGTTTCCTAATCTCATTGTCATTGATACAACACGATAGCTGGAGAAAAGAATACCTTGAAACTTTAATGTATGGCTTCGACTTTGTTGGTACACGCTTCCAAAGTATCTACTTCATTTTAAAAATGCTCGCCAGAGGATTCTTCATATTAACTTCCCTCTATCTGTTATTGTTTTATCTTATAGTATGCAAGTATGTATCCGCGTCACTGGCGAAATTCAAAAAGGACATTGTCACCACCCCAAATGAGTTATTTCACGCATCACAGGAGAGATTCGTCAAAAGATACAACCAGATCATTGACGCGATCCAAGAGATCCAGTTCGTCTTTTCGCAGTCGTCTTTCTTCATTTGCTTGGAATCCATTTTGTCATGTTTTGCGAATCTATCGGCCTTCTTCTTGTTGAAGGTAGAAGATATCACTCCTCCCCTAATATATGAACATAGCTTTCTGCTCATATCTGATGCTTTAAAGCTTTTTTCTTTGTTCTACTTTGCTGGCCAGATACCGGTTAACATGGGAGAAGTCCGAGTTGCATTTCACACGAAGTGGGCGGCTGTCGATGCAGGCTTGTTTCGCAAAAGCAAATTATCCAGTCGTTCCCACCTCAGCAAACTTGTCGATATGCCAGAACTAGTACTATCGGGGTGTGACATAATTTACTACACGAAGCAGAGCATATTTACTGCTTTGGGCAGTTTTGTAACGTACGGATTGTTACTTCTAAAATAGTAATAAATGATTAACGAATATATATTTAAAAAAAAAAAGAAAAGAATAAAAGGCATTGGAATACAAATTAAATAAATCCAAATTAGAAGTTAGGGATAATCTAGTTATATTTATTAAGAATTTGCCTGAAGCTAAAATATCTGCCAGATACAAGCCAACAGAATTTATCAACTGGGACTAGGCTATTAATTTAATCATTAGTACCAACTTTACGCAAACTATCTCTTCAATGGACTGAACATAATGGTAAAATATTACATATTTGTATTAAAAATGAACATTAGGGGAGCCAATGGAACAAAATGAAAAGTGGAGCACCATGAAACAGAAATTGTAATTTTGTAAATGAGTTGCCCAGCTTCTTATTTTTGAATTTTGGAGTGTAGCAGTTGAGATCTCCTCACATGTTGACATGACAGTCAACATCAGTTTTCATTGGATAACTATGAGCGAAACTATGGTTTTCCACGTACAATGTTGTCTTCGCCATCTACTGATTTTTTCCCTCCAAAGTAAGTGTAAAATAATTTTTTAGTAAATTAGTTGCACCGTGAAGATGGCAAAACAAACGAACGGAATGCGTCAGCATTAAGTAAGGGTTGGCGAGTGTTAGCGAGCAGGGAGATGGAGTGTCCTATATAGTTACTTAAAATTGAGTAAAGTAAATCTATCTAAAAGTTATTCCATTCGAATTAACATTTAAAAAAAAAAAAAAAAAAAAAAAAAAAAAAAAAAACACTTTACTCTTTTTTGAAAATTTTTCCCGGGAAATACATCCACTTCAAAAATTGTGTTCCAACTCTGTAAAATTTGGGAACTCTTGAATTGTACTACCAGAAAGGATATAATCGCAATTTTATGAATGAACGAAATTTGTTTTTCAATTGCCCGTTTTTGGTTTATCAAAGCTCTATTTTTCACAGCCTCATTCGATTTACACTGCATCATATATATTTTGTATGAATCCTCTTTAATATTTTTTACCAAAAATTGAACGACTCTTGATTTTGCCACTCTAGATCATAGCCATTTTTAAGAATATACTAGGGGGGTCCTCCCCCTGCTCGCTGACGCTCGCCAACCCCCTGCATTGCAACTCCCCCTATGCAATCCCCTTGGCTCGCTTTGTTCGCCTCAAAGTGAAGCATTTAAAATATACTGTTGCACAAATTGTCTATATATATTGTAAATAGTGACGTATTATTTTAAAATTCTATTGTAATTTATTTTTATCTTATTTTATTTATTAATAGCGATTATACAGGTTAGAAAAAGGTGGCAACACCTAAAGCAATCGAGAAGTTTCGAGATATTTCTTTTCCGATGAATTGGCTGGAAATTTCGCGAATGTCTCACGCGCTTGTATATAAAAGACTGGAGAACGGGAATGTTTTGAGAGGTACTTCGGACTTCGTTGAAAGCTGATCGCGATCGCTTTGTTGACCTATTGGAGTGAGCTTGTATAATCGCTATATTCGAAGCTGTTCTCGTTGAAGCTTGTATTGAAGATTAATAGTGATTGCACTGTTATCTGAGAATAAATTTTGTGAGTTTTCTGAAGAGAATAAATACTAGTTTTTATCTGAAAAACTGTGCCGTCATTGCCTCAGCGGAAAAATTCATAACAGTGGTGTCAGAAGTGGGGTCTCGTAATTTTGAATGCCGACAACTAGAGGAATGATGGAAGACCAAATGAAGCAGTTGATGGAAATGATTGCTGGAATAAAAGCCGGACAAGAATCCACGGCATCTGAAATGAAAGCCGAAATTAAAGCCGGACAAGAATTAACCGCAGCTGGGCAAACCCGCCAAGAAACGACTAACGCCGAACTCGCCGCCGCAATCGCCGCCAGCCAAGAAGCAACATCATCGGAGATTAAAGCTTTAGCCGCCAAGTGTGAAACAACATCTGCAGCAGTGAATGAAATCAAAAAAGAAATGAAGATAGAGCTAGCCTCAATGGTGGAATCAACCATAATAGAAACTACCTCAAATGTTCTGCAATCCGTGAAAGAAGAAGTGTTCAATGCAGTAAGAAAGGAAGTTGATGAAAAGTTTGAGGAGTTTAATGGAAAAGTGAACAACTTAGGAGACAAAGTTTCCACCTTGAAGGACGAGCAGGAAAAGTTTCATGACGCTGTAGAAGAAAGACTACGGAAAATGGAAGCTCGCGAAGCTGTGACCTTTGCAACTCCTAATTGGGATAATGTCTCCACTCCCTTCATTGCGCCACGTTCCAACATCAAAATGGCAACTTTTGATGGGAAGTCGTCTTGGCGCGTTTATCAAACGCAGTTTGAAATTATTGCTTCTGCAAATGGATGGGACGATACTTCGAAAGCATTCCATCTCGCGGCATCTCTTCGAGGTGAAGCTGCTGACATTTTACAGACGCTACCTGAAGAGAAGCGGGGAGAATTCGTGGCGCTGGTAAGTGCGCTGGAATTAAGGTTTGGGGAGCAGCATCTAAACGATTACAACAGACTGCAATTGAAAGTGAGACAGCAGAAGGCCAATGAAACTCTTCAAGAATTGGCATCGGATATAGAAAGACTGTCGCTCCTCGCTTTCCCAGACTGTCCCTCGGACGTACGAGATAACATGTCTCTTCAGTATTTCGTGGATGCCATCAAAGATCCCGACATACAGCAAGCTACCAGGATGTCAGACAGCAAAGATCTGAAGTCCACCCTCGTCTATGCCATGAAAGTAGAAGCCGCACAGCAAGCTTCTAGAAAAGATCGGCGTTTCGTACGTGGAACATTGGCAGACGATTCTTCTGAACTTTTCACGAAGAAGTTTCAAGAACTGGAAAACAAGATGGAGCGAATTATGAGAAATATTCCTGGCTCGAGCGATCGAAAAACTAGAGTGGTTTGTTGGCTCTGCAACCGAGGAGGGCATTTCAGACGTGATTGCCCTGAATTGGACAGGAGAGGGGACAGACCCTCGTCCGAACCTCTTCAGTTAAACTAAAGAGCGGCTATCTCGCGAGGCGGAGGTCGCCGTGTAGAGCAGGTGGTGCCCCACTCAGCCTCTATCACATCTCATCCCTTCAAGGAGGAAACCATGGATTATTCGTGGAGGGCAAGATCAATGGAACTCCCTGTCGGTTGACTCAGGGGCAAATGTAACCATCTTACGGACGGATGTAGCCCGGCGCCTGGACAGCCAACCTCTTTACACGGCTCCTTCAGTTTCACTACAAACTGTGACTGGTGACAAAATTTCTGTGCATGGGAAATTAAATGTCAACATCTCTTTTGGATTTCACACTTACACTCACACCGTTTACGTCGCTGAAATTATTGATCCATGTATTCTTGGATTGGACTTTTTAAAGAAAAATGGAATTACTTTGAATTTCGAGAAAGGCGAGCTTCAAACAGGGAAAGAAGAAGTTCCATTGTTCGGTTTGGACTCGGAAGAGCCGTGTGCATATCGAATAGTAGCTCTTGAAGACATCACCATCCCTTCCATGACAGATTTGGTTGTAAAAGGTTCAACAGAGCTCCCGAAGGCCTTCCGATTCGGAGTAACGGACTTCCCATCATCAAATAGCGTCCCGAAAGGAGTGCTAGTAGGAGCGACGCTTGTGGATCTCTCTCAAGAGGTGGTGCATGTGAGAATGGCCAACATCGGTGATGCTACAAGAATTATCAAGAAAGAAGAAGAAATTGCCACTTGCACACCTGTTACAAGCATCGAACGAGGATCGGAGGAGCTTCCGACTGCACCATCCGCGGATTTAGTGAACCAGCTTCTAGAGGACTCCCGGTTGGAAAGAAGTCAAGAGAAGATTGTCGGAAACCTTATAAAAGAATTTCAAGACATTTTCTCCATGTCATCAAAAGATGTAGGAAGAACAAAGCTTACTCAACATCGAATCGATACTGGGACCCATTTACCTATTAAACAACATCCTCGAAGACTTCCTTTCGCAAAACAAGAGGAGGTCGGGAAACTGTTACATGAAATGGAAGATAATAGAGTTATCGAACCCTCCTCAAGTCCATGGGCCTCTCCAATCGTACTCGTTCGAAAGAAGGATGGTTCCACCAGGTTTTGTGTGGATTACCGGAAGCTGAACGAAACTACGAAAAAGGACAGCTACCCTCTGCCAAGGATTGATGACACTTCGGACACTCTATCGGGGAACCAGTGGTTTTCAACTTTGGATTTGAAGAGTGGATACTGGCAAGTGGAGATACATCCCGACGATCGTGAGAAGACGGCCTTCACTACCGGACAAGGATTATGGCAGTTTCAAGTTATGCCGTTTGGCTTGTGTAATGCACCGGCTACGTTCGAGCGACTAATGGAGACTGTGCTTAGAAGACTTTCCTACGAGACCTGTCTGGTATATTTGGACGATATCATTATCACCGGGCTGAGATTTGATCAACACTTGCAAAACGTGAAGAACGTGTTCTTGAAGCTTAGGGAAGCCCACTTGAAACTTAGCCCATCAAAATGTAAGCTCTTTAGGAGGAAAGTTAGTTATCTCGGACACATCATCTCATCCGAGGGAGTGAGCACCGATCCAGCCAAGATCCATGCTGTGCAAATTTGGTCTCGACCGCAAGATGTTCATCAATTGCGAAGCTTCCTAGGCCTGTGCACGTATTACCTGTAGATTTGTGAAGGGATTCTCCAAGATCGCCAGACCTTTGCATCGACTAACAGAGAGCAAGCAGAAGTTCCTGTGGACTGCCGACTGTGACGACTCCTTCAATCAACTGAAGAACGCTTTAACATCCGCTCCTGTTTTGGCTTTTCCCGATGTTAACAAGGACTTTATTCTGGATACAGATGCCAGCAATGAGGGAGTGGGCGCCGTTCTTTCCCAGGAAATTGAAGGACAGGAGAAAGTCATTGCTTATTTTAGTAAGAGCCTGTCAAAATCCGAGCGGAACTACTGCGTCACAAGAAAGGAGTTACTGGCAATAGTAAAGGCCGTGGAGCACTTTCATCATTACTTGTACGGCCGAAAATTCCTTTTAAGAACTGATCATGCGTCTCTGACTTGGTTGCTAAATTTCAAGAATACAGAGGGACCAATAGCAAGGTGGATTCAGCGCCTGCAGGAATACGACATGGATATCCATCACAGAAAAGGAACGTTCCATGGAAATACAGACGCTCTTTCTAGAAGACCATGTCCGGAGAATTGTCGATTTTGTTCCAATGCCGAGTCTAAGTTTGGGGTTAACACATCGGCCGTTCGGAAAATAACCACCAAGTCGACTACTTCAGACGTGGACCCTTGGAGTGACCAGAATGTTCGAAAGAGTCAGGTTGAAGATCAAGACTTGAAACCTCTAATTGAATTCATGGAAGCAGCTACCGGAAAACCCAGTTGGCAGGAAATTGCACGCTATAGCCCAACAATTAAGAGATATTGGGCTATGTGGGATTCTTTGCACTTGAAGAATGGAGTACTTTACCGTCGATGGGAGTCCGATGATGGCAAAAGCTTCCGGTGGCAATTAATCCTTCCAAGTTCTAGAGTTACCAACGTTCTAGAAGAACTTCACAGCAGTTCCACTGGAGGACATTTTGGTGTCACGAAAACTCTTCAGAAAGTCAGGGAGAGATTCTTCTGGGACAAAGCAAAATCCGACGTGGAGAAGTGGTGCAAGTCCTGTGATGCATGCAATTCGCGGAAGGGACCGAGGACCCGAACTCGTGGAAAGTTGCAACGTTACAACGTAGGAGCACCATTCGAAAGAATTGCTTTGGACGTCTTAGGCCCCCTACCTCACACAACTAATGGCAACAAATACATCCTAGTTGTCATGGACTACTTTAGCAAGTGGCCAGAAGCATACGCGATCCCGTACCAGGAAGCCACAACCGTAGCAGAAGTTCTCGTACAGAACTGGATCTCCCGATTTGGCGTACCCCTGCTGATACATTCCGACCAGGGGACGAACTTTAACTCTGCTGTCTTCACTGGGCTGTGTGACTTGCTCGACATGGAAAAAACTCGTACAACTCCTCTGCACCCACAATCCGATGGAATGGTCGAACGCTTTAATAGAACAATTCTGAATCATCTCTCCTTGTTTGTTTCCAAGAGCCAGCAAGATTGGGATCAGAAACTTCCACTATTCCTTTTGGCCTACAGAAGTGCTACTCACGAGACCACCGGCTATACACCATCTCAAATGATTTTTGGAAGAGACCTTAGGCTACCATGCGACCTCCTCTTTGGACGACCACCGGACACCCCTTCCTCGCCTGTCCAGAATCTAGATGATCTCCAGGCACGTTTGGAAGCCGTACATCGGTTCGCCAGAGAAAGAATCAACATCATGACGGAGCGCATGAAGGTCCGCTACGATGCCAAGGCCACGGAACGGTCATTCCAGGAAGGTGACAAGGTGTGGTTATGGAATCCTAAACGTCGGAAAGGACTCTCCCCTAAACTCCAGACGAACTGGGAAGGGCCGTATGTGGTCCTTAAGAAGATCAACGACGTCGTGGTAAGGATTCAACGGACACCCTCCTGTAAACCTAGAGTTGTACACTGCAATAGGCTAGCCCCATATTATAGTAGAAGTGATTGAATTGCCTTTCCTCTTAAGGACTTCACTGCCCGTGACGTGCAGTCTTTAAGAAGGGGGAAATGTTGCACAAATTGTCGATATATATTGTAAATAGTGACGTATTATTTTAAAATTCTATTGTAATTTATTTTTATCTTATTTTATTTATTAATAACGATTATACAGGTTAGAAAAAGGTGGCAACACCTAAAGCAATCGAGAAGTTTCGAGATATTTCTTTTCCGATGAATTGGCTGGAAATTTCGCGAATGTCTCACGCGCTTGTATATAAAAGACTGGAGAACGGGAAAGTTTTGAGAGGTACTTCGGACTTCGTTGAAAGCTGATCGCGATCGCTTTGTTGACCTATTGGAGTGAGCTTGTATAATCGCTATATTCGAAGCTGTTCTTGTTGAAGCTTGTATTGAAGATTAATAGTGATTGCACTGTTATCTGTGAATAATTTTTGTGAGTTTTCTGAAGAGAATAAATACTAGTTTTTATCTGAAAAACTCTGCCGCCATTGCCTCAGAGGAAATATTCATAACAATACCCTAGCAAAAGCTATTTCAGCTGCATAATGCTATTAAACTGAAAAGGTTATTTATGAAGAGTCAGAATACTTGCCTCGTAATTAGCCTACTGGTGTCGAATCGCTTCAAGCAGGGACAGTGTGGCAACGTTGTAGAAAGTTCTTGGAAAACAACAAAAATAAACAGTATCGAACATATATTTTTAAAAAAAATCGGTTATTTCATTGAACAATTAAAATTTACGGGTTGGTTTCGTATGAAGCGCCAAAATAATCAAAGTTGCTTAACGAAATTTCTTAACGAAGCAATCATATGTTCGCATGATCTTTTCTGCGATACTTAGAAAATAAAATAAAACAGTGAAAGGCCAATTATCCGGCATTCAATCAACCTGAAATTTTTTGTAAACAAATTTGGTGAGAAAATTAGCCCTATTTCGCCAAAAGTTTTTTTTTTTTAAATTTTGTATGAGATTTTGAAGTTGAGTGGGTGGTTTTATTCGTTATTTTGATAGTTTTCAATTCGTAATAGCTGAATTTGCACTGATTATACTAAACTTCAACTTAACTAGACATCACTTAGACGGTAGATCGTCACAGTGATCATAGGTATTTAATCCATTTTGGCGGCGTGAAAGCATAATGTTCGCCAAACCACAACCCTATAGAGAACAAAAGGCTATAAGGTTTGGCGAGAATTATGTCTTAACTCCGCCAAAATGGATTAAATACCTATGAGCACTGTGACGATCTATCGTCTAAGTGATGTCTAGTTAAGTTGAAGTTTAGTATAGTAATGAATATAGGTTCAAATTTACTGCACAATGCCTCTTAGCAACTTTTTGAAAGTTGGCGATTTAGCGCTGAATGCAACCCGGCGACCTTCGCAATATGTTCCAGCTGATAACTTTTCCGAAAAGTCTGGTTTATCCGAAATTCTAATCCAAATGAAATCTTGGAGTTATTTATTCTTGCATCATCGTAACTATTAAATCAATACGTTTTAAATAGGCAACAATTTGTTTTGTTTTTTGGAACTACCGACTGTCTATTTCTGCCACTTATAAAGTGCTTAACACAGCCAAATACGTCTCGTAATTTTGAGCATCTAGAAGAATACGAGATCGAAATCTTCTAGGGCAACAATTTCTAACTGTAGACTGTAATAAGAAAAACAAAATATAGCGAATCCAAGTTGTTGCTGTTGCCAGATGTATTAATCAAATTTTAAAAGATATATTGTGATTGGCTGGATTGCTGAATTTGGAAATTCGTGCATAAAGTACATTTAGAAGATTTGGGATCGGATGTTTGAAGTCGTTGCCATTCTGCTCTCAGAAATACAGCCGAATTTGGACGTTACGCAATGGAATTATATATAGAGATACTTATATGACTATATATTTATTCGTAAGCAAGTTAACTTAGAAAATCTGATATCCTATGAGATGAAATGATAAAATAGTAAATCTTACATATCAGTTATATTACCACAACAAATTACTTTTAATATTTAGCTCATTATTAATTGTAACTTGAAGAAATTAAACAATGAGCTCCCAATAACAGCAGCTTACGGCGCGTCATGATTCATATCTATATATATAATTCTCTTGCGTAACGTCCAAATTCGGCTGTATTTCTGTGAGCAGAATGGCAATGACTTCAAACAAATCTTCTAAATGCACTTCATGCACGAATTTCCAAATTCAGCAATCCAGCCAATCCCAATATATCTTTTGAAATTCGACTTATACATCTGGCAACAGCAACAACTTGGATTCGCTATATTTTGTTTTTCTTATTACAGTCTACAGAGAGAAATTATTGCCTATTAAAAGCATATTCATTTAATAGTTATGATCTTCTTCTTCTTCTTCTTATCAAGGACTATGGGGACTAAGGCACCTCTGCTTAAGCATTTTGTACCAACCCCATATCCCGTACAGATCGGTAGTGGGCAGTACTGCACAGGATGTAAGCGCACACTCGCAAGAGGGAGTGCACAAGTCTACCTATAGCCGCCGAAGAGTTCATTTCTACCTCTTTCGGTAGCTATCCGGTAGATGGCAACACTACCGACCGTATGTGGAACTTCTTAATTTAGAGGCAATACCAAGCAGAAGATTGTACCAGAAGACTTGGTTTTGCCACCCCCGGAGGTATTGATTTGTATGGGAACTTGGAGGACTTTGCGACCATGACTGATTTAACGTGCTCCAGTCACCATTAGCGAACACGGCGGTCTTTAGTCGGTCCCAGGCCCGAACTCGCAACCTCAGGGCTCGCAACCTTCTAGTTGCGAGAACGATACTCTCCCGACTGGGCTACGCGGCCCTATAGTTATGATGATGCAAGAATAAATAGATCCCAGGTGTGTGCATTTCTTTTGGATTAGAATTTCGAATAAACCAGACTTTTCGGAAAAGTTAAAAAAGTTGCTAAGAGGCATTGTGCAGTAAATCTGAACCTATATTCATTTCTAATCAGTGCAAATTCAGCTATTACGAATTGAAAACTATCAAAATAACGAATAAAACCACTCACTCAACTTCAAAATCTCATACGAAATTGAAAAAAAACTTTTGGTGAAATAGGGCTAATTTTCTCACCACATTTGATTTTCAAAAAATTCCTGTTGATTGAATGCCGAATAATTGGCCTTTCACTGTTTAATCAGACGAAACGGTCTTTTCGCCGCCAACCTTAAAAAGGCAGAAACGACAGTAAGTATCTATTCTCTGCACAACTTCCAGCGAAAAAGCCGAAATTGATTATTTTCTAGCGTGCTTACGGAACTTAACATAATTATACAAAAAATGCTATAGATTCGTCTCGGAGATATTTTTTTAAAGAAAAAAAAATTGAGTACCTAGGATAAAAGACAGCGAAGAAAAAAAATATTGAAATTTCCAAAACGAAATAAAAAAACGAGTTTTAGCCCGATTTTGACGTAAACATTTAGACAAACGTCCAGCCCTAACTAAGCTACAGATCTTCAAACGGATTGAATTATAGGATGCGGAATGTTTCAACTTAAAATCCTACGCTGGTTTGAACTTCATTAAATATTTCTTTCTATTTTTAATTAATTTAAAACCACTTTTTTCATTTCATAATTTGGCGACAGATAAAGGCGATCAGCTTGTAATTGAGGTTCAGATATGTATGCCAAAAGTTGCCAAACAGGTTTGCCATCATTTCGAAGTTAGTTTTCAGACATGTTAGGCTTAAGTGAGAATGAACGTAAAGTTAAAGTATAGGCAGAATGAATCGGACTATAATTGTATGGCTTATAACATCTTTAAAATTGAAATAATTTAATTTTTGAAGAGACAGAATTAAAGAGAAATATTTGTTCTTCAAATAGCATGAGTTATTTGAACTGTATGACAATTTAGAGTAAATTTACTTTCAAAAACAGTTTAATTTCGGGAAATTTCCGTTGAAAAATGAAAATAATCATATTTTGTTGCGAGATACTATGGGCTGAATACAAAGTATAAATGTGGAGGTTATGCGAGTTGACGTCACAGTCAATTCATTACAGCGGGAATAAATTAACACTTATTGCGATTGGCTAATGGAATTTGCAAAATGTCATTCGTTTTTAAAGATGTGTTGATTTTGTTTACTTTCCGTTGCAAAATGAAATCGTAGAATCATATATCATCAAAATTATAATTTCATAGGGAATTTTAAAATTGTTAAGATAATATTTTAAATTTTGGTTGGTTGTATTCAGATTATCTGGCGCCGTCAGCAACACGAGGGCATTAATGCGCCGAAACATTCGTCATTATACAAGCCAACATACATTTACAAACACCCATGCCAAACACGGGACTCGAACCCGCAACCTCGCTGTCTAGAGGCTAGCACGCTAACCACTATACCGTTTGGTCGGATTTTAAATTTTGTCAAATATCAATGGGTTATTATTTGAACCAAAATAATGCTTGGTATAAAAAAAAAAATTATATTGCAATAATTAGACTGTACAAAACTTGTAATATTTATTTGTAACAATTTATTAGAGAAAATTTTCAATGGGATGAACGCTCTGGCCTTGTTTGTTAAAGGTGCCGGATTTGATTCCTGGGTTAGGTGTATATGTTCGTTGTGATTCGGAATCCACGTTAATCTGTGGGTCCCGGACTGATTAGTTGTTATTATGCACTAAAATAGGTCGTTGTGCGTACAAACTAACTAATCGAGCTGAAACTTGGCAGACAGGCTCTTTGTCGATGGCAACGTATTTCATTAAGTCTTGGGGGTTGAGTTGCCATGCACAAGTTTCTATTACTTGTTCGTGGTCGATTTTGATGGTTACTGCCGCCCGCATTCAAAAAATTTGTCAATTTTCAAGAAGATTTTGGCATGCAAGATATCATTGAACTCAACTTGAAGAATTAGGAATATTCATGGTACCAGGTTTACCATAGGTGGTACAACTTCTAGTTTATCAATTTTGAAGATAAATGCGGCATGTTGGGTGTCGTTGGGCTTGTCTTGAAAAATTACGAATGTTTAAGGTACCAGGTATAGTATAGGTAGTATCACTTTCGGTTTATAAATTTCCAAGATAAATATGGCATGTTGGGCTTTTGTTTTGATGAATTACGAATGCTTAAAGTACCAGGTATGCTATTGGTACCACTTCCGGTTTATCAATTTTAAAGATAATCATTGCATGTATCATTGCATTCATCGAACTCAGTTTGAAGACTTATGAATATTCCTGGTAACAGGTGTATCATAGGCGATAAAGAGAAAAACGATGAAACGGACAAATTCAAAAAATAGAAGTCCCCAGTGTTTAAAAAAAAGTTCTGATATCCCCCTAAAAAACACTTTTAAAAAGTAGAAAAACCACCAACCTCAAAAACACAAAAAACTATCTTGAAGAAAAAAAAACCATAAACATGATGAACATATTCAGCCACAAACACAGTGATATAAAACATGGCCAACCTCTGATTACAACTCTCGGTTGTGACTCGCTTAAGAATGTATGCTTACTTAGTTTATTTTTAAAATTTAAGTTCCGGTCCAATAAAAATTTACGCTGCTTGAGGTTGGCGGCCGTCTTAAACACTAACCTTTAACCCCCGTCATCTCCCCACACAATAAAAACTTTCCAAAATGCATGTATCAACCAAACAAAAGCGCACCACAAACACTTCAGTTTCCTACTTAAAAAACTCTTAATAAAGATTCAAATGCGAGCGTTTGAGCACAGTTTCTCGATACTATTTTGAAAATTACATTAACATAAACATGAAGATTTACACTACTTAGTATTTCCTACCCATCCAAATGAAATAATATCTCCTCCAATATTCGTGCAAACAGTCATAAATTAGTTTAAACGCAAGCATTGTTAATATTCCTATGACGGGCGCCAACCACAAACAGCGTACATTTTTATTGGAGCGGAACTAAAATTTTAAAAATAAACTAAGTAAGCTTACATTCTTAAGCGAGTCACAACCGAGAATTGTAATCGGAGGTTGGCCATGTTTTATATCACTGTGTTTGTGGCTGAATATGTTCATCATGTTTATGATTTTTTTTACTGCAAGATAGTTTTTTGTGTTTTTGAGGTTGGTGGTTTTTCTACTTTTCAAAATTGTTTTTTGGGGGGATTTTATTTTCTAAGTATCGCAAAAAAGATATTGCAAACATATGATTGCTTCGTTAAGAAATTTCGATAAACAACTTTAATTATTTTAGCACTTCATACGATACCAGCCCGTAAATTTTAATTGTTGAATGAAATAGCAAATCTTTTTTAAATATATGTACGATACTGTTTATTTTTGTTGTTTTCCAAGAACTTTCTACTACGTTGCCACACTGCCTCTGCTTAACGCGTCTCGACAGCAGTAGGCCAATTTCATAGCATTATGCAGCTGAAATAGCTTTTTTGCTAGGGCATATTTTAAATGCTTCACTTTGAGGCGAGCAAAGTGAGCCAAGGGGTTTGCGTAGCAATCCAGGGGGTTGGCGAGTGGCAGCCAACAGGAGGCGGAGCCCCCTAGTTCTTATATAATTATCGTTTGGTATATTTTTCGTTGTCGTAATTACAAAATTTATTCTTTTAGTGGCAATTAAATAATGTTTTTCGGTGTTTTGTTTTTTTGTTGTGGTTTATAAAATTGAGTTAAAACCCATTCTAAAAACTTTCTCCTGCTACATAAAAGCATTATAATAATATGATTACAGAAGAAAACTGAGTGTCGTTTTTAGAAGTGTAATGGAGATATTATTACTTTCAATTACCCATATGTGTATATACATAGGTAATGAAAGTATAGCATTCGGTCAAAAAAAAAATAAAAAAAAAATTCAATTTTTTGCATTTCTCCACGTTTTGGAAAATCCTGACTTCAAAAATGTGAACTAGAAAAAATGTCTGTCTGTGTTTGTGTGTGTGTGTGGTCAGCATAACTCTCGAACAAATTGACCTACGATGTTCAAATTTGGTATTAGGGTTAGTGGCGGCCGTGGGACCTACCATTAAGGTTATCGTCAAAATCGCGCATGTGCATAAGGTAGCTGCCATTGAAAAAAATCATGTTTTTCAGTAATTGCTAAGAAACGGCTCAAACGATTTTGATAAAAATCGCTGTGGTAATGCCTCTTAATGTGTTCTAAACATCCCCACCTCCGAAATTTCCGTAAAAATGCTTTAACGGCTTAAAAAGTTTGAAAACGAATGTCTTTAACACAGAGCCTTCTTTCCTTGAGCATACCTCATTATTGATCGTTTTTTCTTATCTAAGCTTCACTTATAATAAAGGATAACATAAGGGTTATCATGAAGTAGATTGCCAAAATCACAATTTTGACGAAGTTTTTTTTTTTTTTTTTTTTTTTTTTTTTTTGTAGACCCATACAAGAACTTTCGCAAAAAATATCGCCAAACTGGCCATTTTTACTTTCAATTACCCATATGTATAAATAGCGTCAAAGTATAGCATTCAGTACAATTTTTTTTTTTTTTTTTTTTTTTTACGTTTTGTAACATCCTGATTTCAAAAAAGTGATCTAGAAAAAATGGTCTGTCTATGTGTGTACGTGGTCAGGAACAAATTGACCTACGATATTCAATTTTGGTGTGCTAGTTGGTGGTAGCCATAGGACCTACCATTAAGGTTTTCATCAAAATCGCACATGCGTGTAAGGTAGCTGCCATTGAAAAAATCATGTTTTTCAGTAATTGCTAAAAAACGGCTTTAACGATTTTGTTCAAAATCGCTGTGGTAATGCCTCTTAAAATGTTCTAAACATCCCCACCACCGAAATTCCCATAAAAATGCTTTAATGGCGAAAAAATTTAAAAAACGAATGCCTTTAACACAGAGTTCTCTTTCCTTGAGCATACTTCATCAACGATCTTTTTTTTCTTCTTTTTTTTTTTTTTTTTTTTTTTTTCTTTTTTCTTTTTTTTCTTCTTTTTTTCTCTGCTTAGTTTCACTTACAAGAAAGGATAATATAAGAAATATCGAAAATATCGATAAGCATATCGACAAAATTTCCATTTTTTTGATTTTTTTTTTTAAAAGACCCACATAAGAATTATCACAAAAAATATCGCCAGACTGGCAATTTTTTCTAAACGACTGATAAAAATATAAAAATGATAAATTACACAAATCTACATCAGCAATATAGTGAAATTGAAAGTTGTGCGATGTTCCACACCCCTAGTTTTAAACTCGTTATCAGCTTTTTTTATGTTTCACATTATATACTCATTTATATATACGCAGTAATATTTATTGTACTTTAACAAATTACGTTTTTTTTTTTTAATTCCTTAAAAAAACTAGGGATGTGAAACATTGCACAACTTTCATTTACACTATAATACTGACTTGGATTCATGTCGTTTATATATTTTCATCCTTCATTTAGAATAAATGGCCAATTCGGCGATATTTTTTAGATAATTCTTGTATAGGATAATTCTTGTAAAAAAAAAAAAAAAAAAAAAAAAAACACTCCACCAAGATGCTGATTTTGGCGATATACTTTTCGATAATCCTTATAATATCCTATATTATAAGCGAAACTGAGAGGAAAAGAAAAAAAGATCGTTGATGAGGTATGCTCATGGAAAGAGAACTCTGTGTTAAAGGCATTCGTTTTTCAACTTTTTACACATTAAAGCATTTTTACGGGAATTTCGGAACTGGGGATGTTTAGAATACCTTAAGAGGCATTACCACAGTGATTTTTATCAAAATCGTTAAAGCCATTTTTTAGCAATCATTAAAAAACATGATTTTTAAATGGCAGCTACCTTATGCGCATGCGCGATTTTGAAGAAAACCTTAAGAGTAAATCCCATGGCCGCCAGTAACCCTCATACCAAATTTGAACATCGTAGGTCAATTTGTTCGGGAGTTATGCTGACCACAGACACACCTGCACACACACAGACATTTTTTCTAGATCACTTTTTTGAAATCCGGATGTTCCGAAACGTGGAGAAATGCAAAAAAAAAAAAAACTTTTTTTTTTTTTAATCAAATGCTATACTTTCATTGTCCTATGTATATATATATATATATACATATAGGTAACTGAAAGTAAAAAATCTTTTTTCTTAACACTCAGCCCATTAAAAATGGGATAAATTTAAATCAAGGTGAATCTCTCAAACTACACAAGTGACCTTTTAATTCGATCCGATTTAAAGTCACTTGTTTGGTTTGAAAATTCACCCTAAGAGTCATATAATTTATGCCCCCCCCCCCCCCTCCCCACACACACACAATTTTTTTTTTATTCCAATCCAAGTAATACTAAGTACTTACTTTTTACTTTTCGTTGGCTTTCAAAGTTCTTGGTCAACAAAATTACGCTTGCCTCTAAGAGTGACATTGGTCTTTTTAAAAATTCAGATATATTGATTGGTGATTCATATTTTTTCTGACTAAAATGTTCTTAAGCTGTCTTTAAAGTTTACTCTAAAAGGTTTATTAGAATGAATGAGTCATTACTATCCTAAGTGGAATCTTTAATAGACGTAGACAATGACACAAACAATGTTCAGGACATGCAACGGAAATGAAAAGTCATATTTTCCCTAATGGAGCTTGCACTGTTAGCTAAAATTCGATTGACTTAGGAGTAATCGTATTTTTATCTTTCCAAGTAATCTGTCGATAATAGAGGTTTCCATGGAGAAAATAGGGGAAAATGTCACAATCATAAAAATATATACTATTCATCACATAGGCGATTGCACAAAATGGCACTTACAACTGAAATTTAGTTTTTTCATTTGATTTGCCATTTACTTATTACTTACAGTCCATGAAGCTACTGCAAGTTTGGGCACCCCATCGAACATCATTCTGAATTTCTTATAGAATGTGGAAAAAGTTAGAAGATCACGAATCCATTGGTCTGCTGAGGTAAAAATGGCCGAAACTGGTCAAAAATCGACTTTGAATGAATTGAAGTAAATCTGATTGCCAAATATGCCATAACATATTAAATAATGAGCATTATTTTTATTTGGCAACCCATCGCTCTTTAATTTTCAACTACGAAGGTTGCAGAAGAGTCAGATATCTGACGATGGCTTACTTGCATCTTTTAAAAATGAGCTAAGTTGGCAATAAATATTACATCACTGATGACGTAACTGATGTCCCCATCCTTTATATTAACTAATCCTTTTATAAAAAATCCTTTATACATATTCCTTAACAAAATAAAAACTTTATAATAACTTCGCTTTTATATGCTTGTTTGTCTGCATGTCAATGGGAGCGGAATCTGTGGAGGCCTAATTAACCCCCTTTGCTGTCATCCACTGAAACTTGGCAGATAGGTTCGAAGTCTTTGACAATGCATTCTATCAAAATTTGGGGCTGTTACTGTCACTGAAAGATCACTTTTACGGAATACTAATAAACCAACTTACCGTCATTCAATAGCATTAAAAAAAAAAAGAAAAAGCATTGAACCGACCATTGTTGAAACTCTTTCCTCTTGCCAATTTTTTTTAATAAATAAATAACAAAATTACTTCAATCAGAATAAATAAATGATGTTTGGATGATTTTCCCGTTCATTTTTAATAAATAAATTTTGAAACGTAGTTTGCCTCACAATTTGCTGATAGAAATCTTTTTAATGAATATAAAAATTGATAACGCATATAAAGTATTTTTTTTAAAACTCTGTTTTTATGGGTTCTATTATTCGAATGCAAGTTTTCTGTGCTGGGTCCGAAATCGTCTGCGCCTTTCCCGGCAAACCACTGGATTCGTAATTTCCACGTAATTCACTTCTCTTCACATTCTATAAAAAATTCAAGGTGATGTTCGATGTGATACCTAAACTTGCAATCGCCTCTTACTTTACTAGGAACATTCGGTAAATAATGGAATAAAGAGATTTCAGCAAAACAAATCCAAAAGTTCATAAACGATAACGAGCTTGTCATCTTTTTTATCTGGGATCTGGTGATCAAGCTGATATCCAAAATCATAAACAACATAGAAAGGAACTCTAGAGCAAAAAAAGGTGGTGCGTCTTATTAAGAGCAATCGTAAAACAACAGAAATCCCTTGCGGAATCTTGACAAAATTGAAGTTATAGTTATAGACTATTTGATGAGAGATTTTTATTGTTTCATCTGCCTAACTAAAAACTCACCAAGACTATTGGCAGCTACCATACCAACTTTTTCTTAAGTTACATACGTTTTAGCTAGGTGTGTCTAGATCATGAAATAGGCAAGTTTAGCCTTTGCATTGCTTTAATAAAGCATATGTGTTTTTGCAGAGATAGACTGTTAAGCCCTGATCAGGTTCTCGAGTGCTTCGGACGAATCCAGAAAGAGAAAAGCATTTATAAGTTTAGGCGAAAATAAGTGAAATTAAATTTATTGTGGACCTATATATAGCAGCGAAGCACAGTTGTCGAAACGTTGTGCGGCATGATGATTAAAGTCATGATTAAAGTAAATCACAATTTAATTATTCGCATTAGACGATAAGCTGGTTATAGTAATCGAAATCGGATATCTATGAATAAACCTGAATGGTGGTTGCACAACTGAATCATTAGATTTAATAGAGTAGTCATTCAGATTGCGGATCTTCAATAGATAGCTTCGTTACGACGGCTTCTTGGATAATTGTAGTTTAGGAATGCTTGTTGTACCGGATATATGTTCGATATTTTCGTCCTAGCAATGTTCTTAAAATTCTTTTGATGTGAATGCTGAGCCTTAAGAATACGCCTTGAATTTCGAAATTTTGTTTGCTGGTGTTCCAATTTTTCAATAGCGTTATGTACTAAAATGCATTTTACTGGATAGATTCATTGAAATTTTAAAAATCCGTCGACCACAGTAAATATATATTTATAGTTTTCGTTTGTTGATAGGAGTAGTTCCAAAAAATCAATGTGATAAGGTCTATTAACCTTTGGAATGGGATGTAAGAAAACCTTCTTGTTTACCAATTTTTCTAGAAGATGGTAAATGCATTGTACACAAATTGAAATAATGTTTTTAACTACTTTTCGTATAATGGGGAAAAAATTTGTTTAATGGGAATATCTGTCTTGTTTATGCTAAAATGATTTTCAGACTGTTCGAGTATCACGTTTTTTTTTTGTTTTTTTTTTTGCTTGTCTTATGATGCTAATATCAAAAGTTCTTGGTCATTGACCAATTTGAAAAGTACGTTGTTTTTACTTTCAATTACCCATATGTTAACAATGAGTAATAAAAGTATTTTATTCGGTAAAAAAAAATCTTTTTTTTTTCTTTCTAATTTCTCCACGCAATGTATATGCTGAGCGCAAAAAAAAATTATTTCGGAAAAACGTCGGTGTATCTGTAAGTGGTTTGTTTAACCCTCGAACGGATCCAAATTTTGTGTATAGGTTACTGGTGGCCATAGGGCCTGGCGTTATGGTTTTTGTCGACAGTCTGTGCATGTGCATAAGGTAGCTGCCATTGAAAAATTTACGTTTATCAACAATAATTGCTTTAAAAAAAAAAAAAAAAAACCTGCTTCAATCCAACGATTTTAATCAAAATCACTAAAGTGCTCTAGGCAATCCTCTCCTCCGAAAATTCAAAATTTCCGTAGAAATGCGGTAGAAGAGTAAAAAGGTGAAAAACGAATATCGTTGCCGCAGAGTTATCTTCCCTTGAACACCTCCCATCAACGACTGTTTCTACTTTGCTGAACTAACAAGGGATAATGTGATGTTTATTGAAAAATATCTCGTAAATTTCGCCTTTCGTGGCATTTTTTGCAGCCAGTGTAAGAATTATTACCAAAAATATCGCCAAAACTGGCAATTTTTTTAAATATAGAAAATTTTAAAACGATTCATTTCACCAATCCATTCCAAATTTCATTGCAGGGACCAGTATTAAGTGTAATTGAAAGTTGTGTGATGTTCCACAGCCCTAATCTAATATGTAATCTGTTGTTGAAGATTTTTCAAGTGATTGTTTGATACTTCATATAAACTCGTCTTGTGTTTGTGCGTCTCTGATTTTTGTGTCATTTCGTTGTTTTGTATTACCATAACATGATAACGGCTAAAGGCATCTACGTGGCGCGTTTGTTTACCTTGTATGCGGAGTATTTCGTTGTTGAATTCTTCTAAAAAAAGAGCGCAACATGCTATTTTAGGCAGTAAATCCCGTTTTGACATTATTTGTTGAAAAATTTGACAATCTGTAACTATTCAAAATTTAGTTCTTACCTAAATATTTTGGGAGCTTCGACTATAGATAATACTTCTAACTCATAACTAGAATATTTCTCTTCTTGGGGAGATTTTCGTCAAGTCATAAAGAGTATGGATGTGTTTTTTTTTTATCTGAATCTATTTGTAAAAGTATAGCTCCAAATCCAGTTGGCACCACAGTGAATCAGAAAAGGTGATCTCTGTTGAAAAAGATGTATAATAGGTTCTGATGACAGGGTTTGCTTCAAGGCAAAGACTTTGCGATCCTGATGAAAATGAAATGGAAATTTGTCTACTGAAAATCACTCAGGGATCTTGTGATTATTTCATAATATTTGATGAATTTACGAAAATAACTAGTTAATCCTAAAAATGGTTGAATGTGTTTTGGTGTTTTAGGTTCTGAAAAATTCATAATAGTGGTGTATTGATTGTTGAGGAATGAATTTTACTCTTTTCTTGAATATGGCCACGAAAGTTAATCATACGCTGTAGAAAATTCACTTCATAAAATCAAGTCCATAACTGAATGTGACTTTAAAAACTCTTTTTAGCTGTTTCAGTGGGAGTTAGAAGGGATTATGTCATCTAAGTAGATAATAAAAGCTTTGTTGTTTAAAAGTTCTTTAAACACAAGTTGTACAAATTTTTAGAATACTGATGGAGAATTTGTCCATCCAAACGGAACGGTATCAAAATGATGTTGATTATCATGTATTACGAAACATATATTAACAACTATCTGCTTCCATTTTTACGTAGAAGTACCTATTCTTTAAATCAAGATTCATAAAATAAATAGCTCCTTCTAATTTTTCAAAATATCTTCGATGAGAGGTAACGGAAACCTTTCATTAATTGTATTTTTAGTTAGTTGTCGATAATCCACACAAATTCTAGAAGAATGGTCTGTCTTCTTAACGGAGAACCAAAGGTGCTGAGTTTTAACCCTTGCTTTATTTGTCTGTTAACTTCACCTTTTTCTGAAAATGATCCGACATTTTTTCCGACGTGGTGTTAAAATCATTATCTTTTCTTCATCTACGCTTTTTATTTGAAGATGATCAGATTCCAATAAAGCTGTATTAACAATATGATTGTTATAAAGCTGTACTGATAAATGTTAATTTTAATTATAAATAGTTTGGTGTCAATCAAAACAAATTTTCAATTGATATACATTGAGACAAGTTTACTTGAGCTCATTGAATCCGCTACAACGATGAGTGAACAGGTTTTAGTGCGCCCTGATTGGCTGATTGGAACGATATGTGGCTGATTCGTTATAACTCTTATAATATCCGTGGTTAAAAAAGTAAAATATTAATTAAAATTTAAACTTGAAAGCGCTAATTTTCTTGTTGTTATCCACATATATTTAAGTTCAAAACAAAACTATGTGAGCTGCTCAGTGCTAAAAATGTGGGTAGACGCGGGGTGACGTGTCCCCCACTTTAAAAAAAAAAAAAAAAAAAAAAAAATACCCATGCGTCCCCGCACTTATAAAACCACTTAAAACCATCCCATCACTTTTAAAATCATTCAGTCCGTCTAAAAAACATTGATGAAAAATAACATGAACATTTTTAAATGTAGTGATAGTGAGAAAAAGTGATTTTTTTTTTTTTAACATTTGAAAACTTAAAAATTATTTATGGAACTTATCATACTACTCTAAAAATGTATTATACTACTTTGTATAAAGATATAGATATTTTTTATTAACAAATACTGTTAGACGAGATCAACTTTTAAAATTGGAGGAACTTTCTTTTAAGTTAAATTTCTATTCATGTTCCATATAAGGACAAGCTATTTTTTAAAAAAGCATTTTAGAATTATCTATTAATTTAATTTCATGAAATAATGCACATTTATAAGCACTATAAAAATTTAAATAATCAGTTATGTATAAAACGTTGAATTATAACTTTATCTCTTACTTCCAAGTAAAAAAACTAAGTCACAGAATAGTCATTTTAAAATAACAAGAAACTTAGGATTCTTGTTCGATGTTAGTGTTTGGAAATATAAATTATTTTCTACTAATTAATGTTTTTCTTATAAGTTACGAAATTACAAAATTTATCGTTGAAGATGGGGGGGGGGGGGGATGCACTTGTCACCAACTTTTGAATATCCCCTCACCTTTTTTTCACCACTTCTACCACTGGCGTTACTATGTTAGGATCAGATCAGATGCCTTTTACACTGAAAAAGGGTTAAAGCAAGGGGATTCTCTTTCATGCCACTTATTTAATATTGCCTTATAAAAAGCAATAAGAGACTCTAGAATACAGACAAAATAGACAATTTTTACAAAATCAGTACAATTGTTAGCCTTTGCAGATGATCATAGGAAGAAATAAGGCAGCAATAGTGGATGCATTTTCTGCCCTTGAGGCAGCAGCCAAAAATATTGGCCTGACAATCAATGAAGAAAAAACTAAGTTTATGGCTGTGACAAACAGAGGCCGAGATCGGTTGCTGCTGAAAAAAAATTACTATGTTTTTGAGAAGCTCAAATATTTGGGTACAATTGTAAATAACAATAACGATATTACCTCTGAAATTATCCTCTTTGCCCTAAATGCCAAAAAGATATTACCTCTGAAATTATCCTCTTTGCCCTAAATGCCAAAAAGAACAGGCATCACCTCAGCACATTTTGGACTGCCTTGGACTGGACTGGGAGGACATTTATAACTGTCCACAACTAGTGTCAGACTTCATTAATGTCAATGGCTTCACTGATATTGTCTGACTTCGTCAGACAAAAGGGAGATTAGAAACAACAACAACAACCTCTGAAATTAAGAACCGAATTAACATCGTTAACAGATGCTACTATGGTTTACGCAACCAGTTTAAATCCAAATTTCTAAGCAGAGAAACAATGATACAGATATATAAGACGTTAGTTAGACCAATAGTCTTATATGGAAGCGAATGCTGGACAATGAATAAATCAGATGAAGAAAAATTAGTGGTTTTTGAACGAAACGGAACGCCGGAAATCGGCTGTAGTGCTAAAGAAGAATATGCATAGGTTATCAGTATTACTATAAAAGTTGTTTTCTAGTATAGCAAAGGCTAAATGGCTTTTTTTTTTTTTTTTTATATGATAGTATTGCTTTAACGTGATTTATGAAGCTTAGCTTTGATATTTGAAAAGAAAAGAAATAATAAGAGTTATTTTTCAGCATTACATAGATATAGTGCGTGAAAAAAAAACAAAAAAAAAAAGGAAAAAAACAAAAAAACAATCCGAGCGATGGCTATAACTTCGGTTCTAATTATCGTAGAATCTTGCGGTTCACATCAAAATGTTTTGTTTACAATTTTCTATACGTCTGGTGCAGGAAAAAAAAAATCTTAGGGGACTGTATACTAAGTAAATTTAACTCAGTTAAAAATTTCAGTACGAACTCCTATTTTTTAAGTTTTTATTCGATGTAGAATACTTCGTTTACATTAGGTACCTATTTCAGTTCATTATGTTGAGAAACACGTCACTTATGAGCGGAAGTGTTTTGGCCGATCTTGAGGACGAATCACTTTAAAGCGGGGAAGACGTAATCTATTACACACGGTTCCTTAAAGTAAGCTTTTTTTTTTTTTTTTTATATATATATATATTTTTGCTAAGATATTGAGAACCAACAGTCAAAAAGGATTGATAAAAATTATGGAGAGGATTTCGATAATGATTATTCTAATAAAAAAAAAAAAAAAAAAAAAAAATTTAAAAAAAAAAAATACATGTTTCTGCTTAAAAAAAATTAAAACTTGGATTATTAATTAATAATTAATTATTAAAAAACTGTTAGAAACACAAGTTGTATGTTATTTATGTTTGGCCTTTGATAAACTATCGTTTGAAACAAAAGTCGGGCCTCCAGTTTAGATCGCCAGTTCTGTGACGTCAGCTAAGCAACCGTTGCGCCGTCTATCGGTGATCACGGGAGAACTCACGTGATTGGTTAATCGGAGTCGCCGGCGCCAGTAAATAGAAAATGTTTGGTTTACTGAAACCAGTAGCCTGGTGACGTCATAAGACGTCACTGGCTGGCGATCTAAACTGGAACCTCGACTGGTAGCTTGTAAATCCGGCTTAAAAAACGAATTTTCTTTGTAACATTAATTTGCCATTTTTTTTACATCATTTTAATTTCTAACCACTCATCGGAAAATTAGGAAATTTAGTATGTAGGCGTTTTTTAGGATTCTAAATCTAAATATGGTATAATATTATGTGGTTGCCGTTGAATTTTTTAAAGTTTGGTTTCGTATTTATATGTAGATGACCCCTCATGATAAAGTAAAATATACATACAACTAATAAAGACCTTCCACGATTTACAACGGTACTTGACTTTTGTTATTTCATCAACTAGAATACAAGATATAGCCATTGTTCGAATTTTTATTTTTTTATTTTTCCTCCGCTTACTGCACCAATCATAAAACCAAATATAGATGTCTGAGATTGTGTCTTCTTTTGCCTACAAGCAAATTCACTTCGGAGATGTGCGATAGTTCTGAAACAAGCTCCTGACTCATATCGAGGACACTCTATCATACCCATACTTTTCTTTTCGTCATCGATAAGAGAATTGTGACACTTGTACTACAACTTTTCCTATGTGACCCGCTCGGAAGGGGTCATAAAGGAAAGGATACTTTCTGGATGGATAAAGTCAGGAGCGTGTCACTCCTTACTTTAGAAAAGGCGGAATGGTGGGATGCATTCAATTAAATTTCTGATGCAATCTTATTGTCAGTTCGAATAAGGGAGACAGCGAGATAATATTCTATTGGTTACACTTAAAAGGAATGTTTCGCGAAAAAAATCTGAAAATATTATTGACCATCAACTTGTTGACATAATTTAGATTTTCACTTGACTCAGCTTCACAAACCACCTATTGATTGATCAAATATAGTACTGAGCTCTTCGTGATCTTCATGTTGATCATTTCATGACCTAGTAAGTCAATTATTTGTTTATTCATTGTTGCCATGTCTGAGACCACGCAACAACTGCATGGTCCAGACAAACAAAAAGGAGAATTATCATAACACAGATATCGTTTGTTTTTCAGCAGTTGGTTTCACCTGGTCTTTAAATCTTTCCACGAAATCGTGAAACGGACTGCAGATTTCTTGATCAATGAATCACTGATTAGAATTGGTTTGTTTGTACATATTTTTGCACACAATAATGACAAATCAGACTGGGATTAACAGCTTAACTAATATTTCGAACCTAATGGAGTTCAATCCATACCTAATGGAGTTCAAAAAGGATTCGAACTCAGCACCTGTGGTATGCTAGGCTATAGCACTATCCACACCTCTATCAGGTGTGCCATTGTTCAAACGAAATTGTCATTTCACCGCCAACCTTAAAAAGGCAGACATGATAGTATCACTTCTCTGTAGAACTTCCCATCGGAAAGCCGAAATTGACTATTTTCTAACGTGCTTACGGAACTTCGCATAGTTATCTAAAAAAATACCATAGAGACGTCTTGGCGATATTTTTAAACTAAAAAAAGTGGAGTGCCTAGGATAACTAGGGGTGTGGAACATCGCGCAACTTTCAATTACACTATAATACTGACGAGGATTTGTGTCATTTACCGTTTGTATATTTTTATCTTCCATTTAGAATAAATGGCCAGTTTGGCTATATTTTTTGCGATAATTCTTGTATGGGTCTTAGAAAAAAAAAATTATTTAAAATGGTGATTTTGGCGATATACTTTTCGATAAACCTTATATTATCCTTTCTTATAAGCGAAACTGACAAGGGGACCTTACGGTTTCGGAAATTCAGATCGGAATGACACTCGGCAGATTGGTAGTATACCTTAACCGAGATTGATCGTAATGTTTAATATAGGAAGAACTAATCAGCTTAAAATTTTATGGATTATAGCTTTAAAATTGAAATAAATCAATTTTTCAAGTGACAATTAAAGAGAAATATGTATTTTAGAAATTGAGTATGCTATTAAAACGATATGTCAATTTTGAATGCGTTAACTTTCCAAAACATTTAAATTTTGGGTAATTTTCGTTGAAGTTTGTAAAATGGAACCATTGACTTAGTGGCCAACGGTTAGCTAACTATGATATCAGGCCTTGTCTAGGAATCATATTAATATTATTTTAAAGTCTCTACAAAATTGATTGATTATAAGTATTTTATGTTCCATGTATTATTACTTCTAATGTGATATGGTTATATGTATCCTTACATTCGATTCATTCACCCACGGAGGAAATTAACGATACTGCTTTTTTGAAAAATATGGTCTCACACTCATAACGATTTCGTTTAACCGTTAAGACCACATGACGTCATTGCAGAGTTTTACATTGGCAAGCTTATCGCTCTTTTTGGTTTCACTTGGCGATTAAATTTTGTGGTTTACCAGAAATCCTTTATCCAAAAAAAAAAAAATCTGTCTGGCTAGTTAAACTTTTACTTGACAAATTTACACATTTAACCAACATTATGTTAATTTATATTTTTAGCTAAGATAATTAGTGAACTTTTAGTAAGTTTTCGTAAGAAATATGAACGTCAAGAACAGGGGCGATCTGATACAACTTTTGTGGGGGGTGTACCTCTGAAAAATGCCGACTATAAATGAAAGTTCAAGTATTTTGGCCTTCTAATTGTACCTTTTAAGTAAAAGAAAGCTAAAATTTTAATTACTTTTCTTAATTATTTTTTTAATTAAGTTTTTTTTTACAAAGCGACTTCCAATAGGCTCAGCTTTCTGACAATTTTCAACATAAGTAGTTTGGCTTTCTAATTTTGATTTTTACAAACATAATGTTTAAATTTTAATTACTTATCTTAATTTTTAAAATTTTTAAAGCTCTTAAATTTTAAAAGCTAAAAAAAAAAAAAAAATAATAATAATAATAATAATAATTATAATGATAATAATAATAATAATAATAATAATAATAATAATAATAATAATCAAGGACCGGTATCTTCTCGATTGTACAATGCAAATACATAAATTCCATTTGTATTTTGTTTTTCAAAGGATGGGAGAGGTAAGGGGATTTTAAAAAATTCTCGGTAGGTTGAGGAGGGTTATATTATTGTTTTAACGTTGATTTGTTTGTTTCTCAACAGGAGGGCTCTAATAATAAGGGTTTACGTAGAAATGATCCTTTTAACCAGCGAAGCGAGCTTGTGGTACGTGAAATATTGAAAACGTTTAAAAAGGGGGTGCTGAGGAAAAAAAATATTTGTTTGGAGACTAGGGTTGTTTATAGGTGTATGATGCAAATGCGATCACACAAACCCTAGTAGCTCAACAACGCTCTACATTTGTCAATCCTGATACAGACCGTTGTTACAGATCTTGGCTAGAGTCGTGCTGGCACATAAAATCGGCCCGGTGATTTTAGATTTATGGCCGCCCAAATTTTCAATAAAATTATTAATCAAAATTTAGTAATTGAATAATTAATTCTGATTATAGGGTATTTGACACCATCAACAAATAATTACCAAATGAGACGTATACATAGTATTTAACGAAGTAATAATAATGCAAGCATGTTTTACTCGAAATAACTGCTCAAATTTTTATAAATCGAATTTAAAAAAATGGTTTTCTGAGTGCATCGTCATGTGATCAGAAACGATCGCTTAAGCTCCTCCCAGAGTGTGACGTCACTACTGTGGAGTGGAAGTTTGTGAACAAACAACTCCATACGTTTATTTTTATGCTTGGTTCGTCTTTCTTCCTACTTTATGGTTAATTATGACCATTGTGGGTGAATTTTAGGAAATATTTATTTAAAGAAGCTTTATTTGAAAAATATGTGACCGTATCGTACAACACAATACCGGTAATAAATTTCCTCGAACAAAATCCAAAAGAAAAGAACACATTCCGATTACACAAACTCACTTCAATCTCATTCAGGATGATATTTATCCAATTGTGACGTCACACAGTCAGATAAGTTTTTGAGCAGGGTTTTAGGGGCTGGGCTTCTGCTTGCATTTTAAAATGCGAATTTTGGAGTTATGCGGCATTATTTTGGAAAAAGAAAAAATACGTGTCCCTTATTTTGAGCATACGCTTTATTTAAAACAGATTTTGAAAATTTGTCAAATAGCCTATGAAACTAATTTTGGGAATTAATTTCTATGCTTTATTATTTAAATATTTAGGCACATTTAAATACTTTTATTTATAAATTAATTTTAATAATTAAATCGTTATAATTCTGGTGGGGGAAATTGGG
The DNA here is from genome assembly GCA_963978545.1 of Linyphia triangularis. Classification (NCBI taxonomy): domain Eukaryota; kingdom Metazoa; phylum Arthropoda; class Arachnida; order Araneae; family Linyphiidae; genus Linyphia; species Linyphia triangularis. The sequence continues at coordinate 39,631,934 of OZ021730.1, forward strand.
ATTTCAATGCATTGGACTTTTGAAAAAGCTCTAAGCAAAGCAATTATATTGAAATAAAAATTGGAACACTGAAAAAAGTGCTTAGTACCGAGCTTTTCTTCACACATTAAAATACATTTTTCTTTTTTTAAATGTTAAATCTTTTTACAGTTTTTACAAAAGTCTACTCCATTTTTTGTTGGCGTCATGCTAACTCATCTAATTATTTGTATTTGATTACCAAATATTTAATCTGTTTGACATTTGCCCTCAGTATCATATAGATGTGGAGATAGGGGGCGCACCACTAGAGAACCCCTCGTGGCGACTCCTAGCGGCAGAGGGAGATATTCCTCATTCTGATGAGAGAGACAGATCACTGAACATTCTCGATGTGAATATACGTAAGAAAGGCGCTTGTGCCTAATGTAGTATGAGATAAGAGGCAATAAGGATTCATTAAAGCTGGATTCTACACTCAGCAAGTGTCCCTTCTCTGATCGTCTACTCCCACATGGGGGCTCGGCATCACGAACTGAGTAGGCGTCAGAACGTTACGTTAAGAACCAAACGGCAGAACGTGTAAGGGCAAACCAGAAGTACGAGATACGAGTACAAATGAAACCGAACAGCACCGTAGTCACCCAGCAGTGAACCGGAGATCGGAGTGTAAGCCGTCGTATCACCTAGCAGTGTAAACGACATAACAGCGCAGTGACCGGGAAGGGAAACCACGTCTCACCGGAAAGCGAAACTACCACGTCGGAAAAGCGAAGTCAGCGCCGACGAAGAGGATTGCCTAGCGGAAACAACAAGCATTGGAACACCGCTAACGAAGCCAAGAAACTTCGTGTCGAATAAAAGAAGTCGATATCACTGAGAAGTGAACCAGCTAGCACAGTGACCGGAAAGTGAAATCACGTCTCATCGGAAAGCGAAACCACCACGTCGGAAAAGCGAAGTCAGCGCCGACGAAGAGGATTGTTTAGCGGAAACAACAAGCATTGGAACACCGCCGTCGAAGCCAAGAAACTTCGTGTCAAATACAAGAGGTCAACATCATTAAGGAGAGGACCAGCAAGCACTGGAAGACCATAACGAAACATAGGCACTGACTGTCACAAGTCGAGGTAACAAGTCAACAGAAAAACTGTGAGTACAATTTTCGATTATACTAACATGGCGTTTCTTGCCAGAGCACGAAAGAATGACCTACTCGTTTTAATAGATGAACTGGGATTGGAACAACCCATTAATCCAAAAATCGCTCAATTATGTAAATTAATAACAGAACACGCCGATTATGATGAAAACCTTGTTAAAAATATGTTAAACACAATTGTAAATGATCGTGAAAATGAGGAATCATTGGTGAAAGAAAAAGATAGGGAAGCGAAAGAGTTTGAATTAGCAAAAGATAGGGAAGCGAAAGAGTTTGAGTTAGCAAAAGATAGGGAAGCGAAAGAGTTTGAATTAGTAAAAGATAGGGAAGCGAAAGAATTCGAGTTAGTGAAACTGCGCATAGAAGCAGAAGTTCGCCAACATGGCGCTACTGTAACAAACGCACGTGAAAACGAAGTAAGCAGAAGCCCAAATATATTACAGTATATGAAACCGTTTGACGGTAGTGACATAAGCATCTACTTGACACTATTTGAGAGACAAATTAGTCGTCTAGAAATATCGAAAGATACTTGGGTAAATTATTTAATTACATTGCTTCCACTTGACATAGCAAGCTTAATAACACGTGAGCCGGAAACACTAGCGAATAATTACGACCACATTAAGAGCATTTTGCTGAGACGATACCGACTTAGCCCAGAACAGTTCAGAATACAATTCTCATTCCATAAAAAAGAACAATGTCAGACATGGAGAGACTTTGCTTTTGAACTAAACAATTATCTAACCGAATGGTTGAGCGGACTTGATGTCACAACATTTGAAGATTTAAAAGAATTAATGCTAGTAGATCAAATAAAAAGAAAATTACCCAAAGAAATTCGAGAACACTTCATGGACGAACTTCCGAAAATAAAAAATAGGGAAATTTTGGTCAACAAACTCGATGACTTTGATTCAACTAGAAATAATTTTAAAAAGAATACGGTATTTCGCGAAAATAAATATGAAGAAAAAAACAGGAAGCACTGGCAGTCTAGAGAAAATATACAGGAACGTCCATTCGTTCGTGCTCAAACCAATACTAACCATTTTTATAAGGAAAGAAATAATGGTATTGTTGATAATACAGAGTGGCCTAATGAATATAGTCAGTTTGAAGTTAAAAATCAAGGTATTAAATGCTTTAATTGTAATGAAATCGGGCACATTCAGGCCTATTGTCCAAAAAAGAAGGCAAATAGAGCTGTAATTAGTAATTATCCTAATTATAAGAGTAATGTGTATGTCAACAATGAAAGTTATAATAGTCCAATCAATAAAATTAGTGTAGTCACAGACAATAAAAGCACCACAAAGGTAATAATATTTGATCATGAAATAGTTGCTATTAATGATACAGGGAGCCAAGTCACCTTCATTTCTGAGGACTTGTATATAAAAATAGGATCACCCCAATTAATGACAAATGACATATTACTAAAAGGATTAGGTAATATAGAAGTACAACCATTAGGATATTTCCATACTGACATTAAAATCGACACTCATTCAGTCAATGCAAAAATATACGTCATCAAAGACCACACAAATGAGTTAATAATTGGAATGGATGTTATAGGAAAATTCGAAAACCCATCCTTTTACAGACAGCTCCGAGAGGATCCACGTGTTTTTTATTTACAAGTTATCAGGCGCCAGTCTGGCGAGGCCAAAAGAGGAAATGAAGGCGAAGCGCTCCGCAAGATGTCAATCAAATCTATCCTGACAGTTGAGAAGAAGATCGACGGCCGCGGCAGCCAATCAGGAAGCAGAGCAGAGGAGAAATGTGTAGCTCCGCCTTCCGAATGCAGAAGCGCTAGTCATCTTACTGGTGTGACCCGAGAAAGATTAGACCTTGACGGCGAAAAGAAGAGAGAAAATCCCTTACCAGTGGCGAAATCATTTGGCTTGGTAATACCAGACGGAACAACCGGCGAACAGCGTAGAATTGCGGCATGTTTACTTACAGAATGTACGCCTTTTAAAGAAAAACTTCCTGAAGTAGAAGCGAAAAAAGCTGTACCAAGAGGAGATGAAGATTTCAAAAGCGAGATGGAAGAACTTTATTGCAAACTGAACGAAGCTCAAAGTAAAATAAAAGAACGTGAAGATGAAATCTTACAGTTGCATACAGAAGGTGCTACTTTCAAAGTACAGTGCTCTAAACTGGAAGCTGCGAATGAAGCATTACAAGCTAAACTTGAAGAAATAGAATCGGAAAATGTAAAGGAACTGGCAGAAACCACTGAAATTCTTGAAAAATACAGAGAAGACATTGCAGGTTGTGAAATGAAAATTGGATCTGCTAAAGAAGAAATTATCCATCTTAAAAATGAATTGAAGCTAGCCAAGTTACTACAAGAACAGTTAGGTCAACGATGCCAAACTCTTGTAAAATGTGAGTTGAGTGCCACTAATAAAGTCTTGCAACCCTCAATCTTAAGTTTAGAAGGAGCAAACTTAAAAAGACAGCTAAAGGAGAAAAATCACAGCATTGAAGTGAAGAGAGAATTATGTTCCAGACAAAAAGAAGTAAAGGAAATGGATGTGAAGATAACTAAACAAGTTAGAGCAATGAAGGAAGATTCTATTCTATTTGAACATATTCAGCATGGAAAGAAACTTCAAAATGCAGAAATTTCAAAGATTAAAATGAACCTTCAACAAGATGAAACCAAAAAAGAAGGACAGAAGGATGTCAAGGAAAAACATAAAAAGAAGAGATCATTATCAGATGTAAATAAGAAGACTGAAGAAACCTCAATGAATAAGGAGAGCCTCAAACAGTTTAAGAAAAGACGCAAAAAACCCAGAACATTTAAAGTTTACACTCAGCGAGCAAAATTTTTTGGCCATTACAAAGAGACACCAATCAAAAACAATCATAGATGTGACAATCAAAGTATCTGTGCATATTGCTTTCCTTGTGTTTTTCTATTTCAGATAACTTCAGATATAAACTATGAGGACATAGTTCGCCAAGATGACCGAGTGTGGAGATAGGGGGCGCACCACTAGAGAACCCCTCGTGGCGACTCCTAGCGGCAGAGGGAGATATTCCTCATTCTGATGAGAGAGACAGATCACTGAACATTCTCGATGTGAATATACGTAAGAAAGGCGCTTGTGCCTAATGTAGTATGAGATAAGAGGCAATAAGGATTCATTAGAGCTGGATTCTACACTCAGCAAGTGTCCCTTCTCTGATCGTCTACTCCCACATAGATATGTATTTGTATGGGCGATAATAGGATATAAATTGATATCAAAAGTGACTGAAATAAAATTTTAAAGCTTTACTTTGTTTGTAAAATAAGGTACTGTTGATAATGCCTGAAGAAGTTGCAATACCAAACAAAATTATGAAATGTCACCTTGTACTTCCCTACTTGAAATAGTACGTTCCCTAATTTTTGAAATTAAAAAAGTAGAAAAAAAAAAAGAAAAAAAAAAAAGAACGTTCACAGAAAAGAGGAGGCCATATTTGAAATATTTTTAAAAAAAAATAAAAAATGAATACACAGCTATCAGTGAGAAACTTGCACAAGTAAGGAAAATTAATATTTTTTTTATATTTTCTAGTGTTATCCAACGAATATATTTCAGCAGTGCAATTACTTTTTTATCTTTATGCTTTCATTTAATCAAAAATCGAGTTTGAAATCAAAGCAAAAGTCACGTGACCGAAAACACATTAAAAACCGTGACGTAGTTACGCATAGATTCCGTCGAAAATCCGAGGAGGAACTTCACTCCCTCCTCGTCTAAAACAAGTTTTAAACTGGTTCATTATTTGCGCATTGATGTCACACGCAAAAGTAGCCTTTTCCCGCCAAATCGCAAAGAGAAAAACTATTTTTTTTTTTTTTTAAATACCTATCCGAGCTCAAATTTGTGAAAGAATAGTATTGCTTTTCATGATTTTTTCTCTACTTTTATTTAAAAGTAAAACCAAAAAAATTTGAAAGTTCTTCATTCACATTTCATTACGATTCCCATTTTTTGCAAAGTCAAGGTTTAAAAGAATGAAGGTTCCCCCCCCCCCTTCCCCTCCACCCGTCTATAAATAATGTTGTCATACGGGGTAAGGAAAAAAGTAAGAAGGAAAAAATTAATAGACTAACTTACCCAAATTTTTTTTTTTTTTTGCTTGTAGATTCAAATTCTGGTGCACCAACATGTTTAAAGGAAACTACGTTTCCTGCATGTGCGCTAAATTCATTCCTTTGCTTGCTATTATTTTTTTAAATACCAATTTAAGAATTGCCGATTATCAGTCGGATTACAAATGAAATTATATACTAATAGAGCTACATCTCTGAACATTTCAACATAAGTAGTTTTGGCCTTCAAATTTGTCTTTTGAAAAACAGAATTTTGAAATTTTATTTGTTTTTTAATTAATTAACACATATTTTACAAAACGATTTCGAATAGGACTACAGTTCTGAAATTTTCAACATAAGTAGTTTTGGCCTTCTAATTGGACTTATAACAACAACACAAAATTAAATTTGAATTTGTTTTTATTAATTTTTTTAATTAATATTTTCACAAAAAGCGACTTCTAATAAGCCTAGAGCTCTGAAAACTTCAACATAAGTAGTTTTGGCTTTCTAATTTTACTTTTCACAAACACGTGTTAAATTATTCTCAAAGGGGTGTTGTATTATTGTATTAACGGGGAATTTTTGTCTGTTTCCCAACAGGATAGAGGGGCTTTTAATATTAAGGGTTCAAATACAAGGGAGGGTATAAGTGCACCCTCTTGATCTTCCCTAGTGGCTCATATGGTTTCAGGCCTGAATCCACTCTGAAATTGTTCAATGAATACCCGAATACAAATTTCAGCAATCTTCTTATTTCGAGAAACAATAATGATAACGATGTCATAATCATCCAAGTAAGCAAAACAAGAATCTTAAATCGTCGATCATGCATTCTTTCCCGGATGCACTCAGAAAGAAAGCGTCGTTAACTCATTAACCAAGTCCATCACTTATCTCAAGTTATGAACATCTAAAATTGATTCCGGATGTAGTGAAGAAATACGCCTTGGAATTGTTAATGTGTTTACGGAAAGGGTGAAATGGTTTCATCTTTCCTTTCGATGACCTAAAACAAATATATTTTAAGAATGGAATCTCTTTAAAGTTAACCTATATATCCATCCGCTCAAAATATATTTCGTATAAATATATTGGTATAATATAAAGTTATCAAATTGAGATTGCATAGATCGAATGTAATATTTTAACTTGTTAGATATAACATAACTTACCAAAACTTCATTACTTTCAATTATCCATTCAATTATTCACAAAAAGCGACTTCTAATAAGCCTAGAGCTCTGAAAACTTCCACATAAGTAGTTTTGGCTTGTAATAAAAGTGTAATAAAAGTATAGCATTCAGTAAACAAAAATTCGATTTTTTTTTTTTTTGCATTTTACCACGTTTTAGAACATTCTGATTTCATAAAAGAGGACAAGAAAAAATCATGTTTTCAGCAATTTCTCAAAAACGGCTCTAACGATTTTGATTAAAATCTCTGTACAAAGGGCTCTTAAGGTGTTCTAATCGTCTCACCTCCGAAATTCCCGTAGAAATGCGATAAAAGCGTAAAAAGTTAAAAAAACGAATACATTTAATACAGAAGTTCTCTGCAACCATCAACGAGCATAGCCCATCAACGATTGATTTTCTTCTGTTTCGGGCACAAGAAAGGACAATGTAAAGTTTATCGAATAAAATCGCCCATTTCACCATATTGGTGATGTATTTTTTTTTTTTTTTTTTTGCCATGTAAAAATTATTGCCAACAATTACCCCAAACTGGCCATTTCTATATTTAAATGAGTGAAAGCATTAAAACGGTATATAATACCAAAGCAAATTTTAATGCAATGACCAATACTGTAGTGTAATTGAAAGATATGCGATGTTCCACACCCCTATTTGTTATACATATATTAAAAGGCTATATATTAATAAAAGCCCATAAGATTAAAAACTAAGAGTGTGGGGCATTGTCCAAGTGACAATTACACTTAATATTAGTCAATGCATTTGAATTTGTCATGGATTTATCACAGCGATTTTTATTAAAATCGTTAGAACAGATTTTTGGTAATTGCTGAAAAACAAAAGCTTCTCAAGAAATCGTGACGAAAACCTTTATGATCAGTCTCATGGCCACCACCAACCTGTGTACAAAAGTTAAACTTTGTAGGTCAAACCGTTCGGGAGTTTATGCTGACCAGGGACACGCATTTTTTTAAGATCACTTTTTTTTAAACTTAGCACGATCCAAAGCAATAAATAAAAAAAATAAAAAAAAATTAAAAAAAAAATGTATAAATTGAAATGGTTTTTGTTTTTTTCCTCGACCGAATGCAATACTTTCATACCGCATGCATATTTTTTAACACAGTCTGGGTGGAATCGCCTCTTCACTTTTTTGCCGTTACGCGGCGCGCATTGTCAACTCCACTCACTCTATGCTGATAGTATTGCGTGAGGTATTTATTTACTTTTTTATTTTTTATTTATTTATTTACATTTGAAAATTCAAATGTTTATTTAAACGAATTAATGGGAATATTCCCGAATAAATGTGTCAATTTTTTTAGATAATTGCTTATTATTGGATTATCTTTTAATTAAAATCACTTCTTTCAATTTACCTAGCTTATATGTTAAATTAGGTTTATGATTGAATAATTCACTATTTTTTTTTTCTAATAAGAAGCCTTGTAAGTAATCAAATTTTATGAATCGTGGATTAAGCTTAAAGTCGTTTTCTAAAGAAAGAAAAAAGCTAAACATTTTCATTTCTAGAAAATCTATTTCATTCTTGAAACTATTAAAAGTATTTTGTTTCCACCGAAAGGCCACTGTTTAAACCTATGTTTTCTGGATATGAGATGGGTAAAGTAAGGTTAGCATTCATCGCCACGTGGCTCGGAAGAAAGGCAACGATTCCGGGTATTTTAAGCGATTGTAGCAACCGTATAACTGAACTGTAGAACCTCTCCTTCCCCACCGAAATCAAGTCTAGTTGCGGCCTTATGTGAAATATGTTTCACTAAAGTTTTGTTGCAGTGACTGGAATCTCATTGAAAAAGAACTTCAAAAATCATCTCTAGGTAAATTAATTACTTTATTAGTGATGAAGAATGCGATTAAAAATATTGTTACGAATTTCTGCATATTTGTAAATATTTCGTAGCATTATATTATGTAAAAAGATAAATTTATGTACATTTCGCATAAGGCAGTGAAATAGTTTGTCTTACTTTGCTTTCCTGCAATGTGACCCTTAATGCTTGAAAACGAGTTTTACAGAGATAATGCTGGGAAGCGAGTTTTACAAAGAGCAAGCCATTTAACATTATGGTAATGACAATCTTGCCAAATTGGTGAGATAGAGCCAAGTTGGCTACGGTTTTGGCGTCTAATTTTTGTCAGCAAACTTGGTGTCATTTTCGGACTCCATATACATGTATAGGACTTTTCGATTACGATCTGGAAAGTCCTACAAATTTCATTCTCTAGAAAATTCACGAAGTATTGATTCCAATATAAGGTCGACCGTGAATGGAGTTAGTTAGTCGATTGGAGTGACTGGAGTTACTAAGTTAGCTGTCTCTCAGCGAGCATTCAAAGAGTTCCGAAAGTGAACTGTATTGCATTGTCTTTTGCGGCGATTTTTTAGCAGTTGTGTTGTCAAGTTTCAAACTGCTGTTTTGTGCTCTATTGTTGTGTAAAGAGCTGTATTGAGTCTGCTAGAACGAGAAGTTCTGGAGTTGTAAGATAATCTGCGAAGAGTTATATCGGAATAAATTTCTGCAAGTTTTGATCTGCTTTGGCTTCAAGTCTTTCGAACCCATCAATTCAACAATATTGTTGCGTGGACGGGTTCGAAAGATTTGACGCCAAAGCAGATCAAAACTTGCAGAAATTTATTCCAAAATAACGCTTCACAGTTCTCTTACAGCTCCAGAAGAGAGTAGACACAATACAGCTCTTTTCACCTCAATAGAGCACAAAACAGCAGTTAAAAACTTAACAACAACTGCTAAATCGCTGCAAAAGACAATGCAATACAGTTCGCTCAGTATCTCCAGTCAACTAATTCAGTGACTACTCAAGTCAGGAATACAGCTCTCACAATGAAATGCTTATATAGAAGTGGGGAACTTTCTAGAATATTCCAGAGATAGACATTTGGAGAACTTTCCAGATTGTAGTCGAAAAGTCCTTATACATGTACATGGGATACATATACCCATACATGTACCGAAAATGTCGCCGAATGGTATCCAAGTTTGGCGACATTTGGTGATTTCTCGCCAAATTTGGCGACAAAAATTAGTCGCCAAAACCGTCGCCAACTTGGCTTTATCTCGCCAATTTAGCGAGATTCCAATTACCATAATGTTAAATGCCCTGCCCCTTGAAACTCGCTTCCCAGAGTTACCTCTGTAAAACTCGTTATCAAACATTGATACGTTCACTGCAGAGAAACAAACCATTGCATTGCCTTATGCGAAATGTACAGAGATTTATCTATTTACAAAATTAGCACTACGAAATATTTACAAATATACAAAAATTCGTAATATTGCCCCCCTCCCAAGGACTGCTCGTCCCGAGCAGTACAGTTCCCGGAAAGGAAGGCTTATTTTCAAAGCAATGGCATTTCTGAACTATAAAACTTACTAAACTTACTAATATAAAAACAGAAAGACAGAAACTTTACTGAATAAATAAATAATTAAATAAACAATTAAATAAACAATAAACTTAAAAATTTATATACACTTGTGACCATGGTCTTAATGACTATATACACTTTATACACTAGGGGGATTACAAACTATGGTGATTATAAACTATGGGGATTATAAACTATGGGGATTATAAACTATGATGATTATAAACTATGGGGATTATAAACTATGGCCATAGTAAGGGGCTAACCTGTCGTAATGAACGACTCTAGGTTTCGAATTTGGTGACTTGCGTATTCGGACCACGACATCATTCAGCCGGTTGAGGACTGAGTAAGGACCATCCCAATGAGACTTAAGTTTGGGAGAGAGTCCTTTTTGTCGTTTCGGGTTCCAGAACCAAACCTTGTCACCTTCGTGGAATTGATGTCCTGTAGCCTTCGTGTCGTATCTGGTCTTCATCTTATCCGTCGCCAAGTGGATTCGCTCTCGGGCAAAATTGTGCACATCTTCAAACCGTGCCTGAAGATCCTCGACGTACTCCTCTGACAATGAAGGTCCATCCGGAGGGCGGCCAAACAACAGATCACACGGCAGACGAAGGTTACGACCGAAGAGCATCTGGGATGGGGAATAGCCGGTAGTCTCGTGGATAGCGCTGCGATAGGCCAGAAGAAACAAAGGTAACTTCTGATCCCAGTCCTGTTGGTTTCTTGAAACCATCAGTGAGAGGTTATTGAGGATGGTTCTGTTAAACCTCTCCACCATGCCATCCGATTGTGGATGTAAAGGTGTCGTCTGTGTTTTGTCAATGCTAAGTAGATCACAAACTCCTTTCATTACAGCAGAGGTAAAATTTCTTCCTTGATCAGAATGTAACTGAAGAGACACTCCAAATCTGGAAATCCAGCTCTGAACCATTACCTCTGCAACGGTGGTAGCCTCTTGATCAGGGATAGGATACACTTCGGGCCACTTCGCAAAATAATCCATGACAACAAGGATGTATCTGTTGCCGTCAGCAGATCGTGGTAGTGGTCTCAAGATGTCAAACGCAATCCGTTCAAAAGGAGCTCCCACGTTGTAACGTTGCAGTTTTCCTCGACTGCGTTTCTTCGGTCCTTTCCGGGCTGCACAGGCATCACATGATCGGCACCACTTCTCCACGTCAGCTCTCGCTTTACTCCAGTAGAATCGCTCTCGAACTCTTTGCAACGTCTTCATTACTCCGAAGTGGCCTCCAGCTGGACTACTATGAAGTTCTTTAAGAACGTCTAGGACTCGAGATCTTGGAAGTAATAGTTGCAATCATGATGTCTTTCCATCATCAGATTCGAACTTCCTGTACAGTACGCCGTTTCGAATATGGAGGGAGTCCCAGAGGGCCCAATATTGTTTTGTCGTAGGACTAAAGGTGGAAATGTCCTGCCAAGTAGGTGTCGCATTCGAAGACTCCTTTAAATCGATTAAAGGCTTGATGTCAGGATCTCCCAATTGGTCTTTTCTGACTTCTCCGTCACTCCACGGGTCTGGATTAAAGATGTTGAAGATGTAACCTGGCGTATTACCGGATTGATCAGCCCGTAACTCGCTTCAACTCTGGAACAATATCGGCAGCTCTCTGGGCAGGGTCTCCTAGACAGGGCATCTGCGTTTCCATGTGATGATCCTTTCCGATGACGGATATCGATGTCATACTCTTGGAGTCTTTCTATCCATCTAGCTATCTGACTTTCAGGATTCTTGAAATTTAGAAGCCAGGTCAACAATGCATGATCCGTACGGAGCAGGAATTTGCTGCCGTAGACGTAATGATGGAAATGCTCTACGGCTTTAATTATGGCGAGCAACTCTTTCCTGGTGACACAGTAATTCCTCTCCGGTTTAGATAGGCACTTACTCCAATATGCTACGACTCGTTCTTGGCCGTCTATTTCTTGGGACAAAACAGCACCGACACTCTCGTTGCTCGCGTCCGTGTCAAGAATGAATTGTTTATCGGGCTGAGGATACGTCAGGATAGGTGCAGATGTTAAAGCCTCCTTCAATTGGTCAAATGCATCCTCACAGTATTTCGTCCACAAGAATTTTTGCTTGCTCTCTGTCAGTCTGTGAAGGGGTCTTGCGATGTAAGAAAAGTCCTTCACGAATAGTTAATAGTAGGTGCAAAGCCCCAGGAAACTCCTCAATTTATGTACATCTTTTGGGCGTCTCCACTCTTTAACTGCCGACACTTTTTCTGGATCTGTGCGTACACCCTCGGCAGAGATGACATGTCCGAGTTAGGTCACTTCATGTCGGAATAACTTGCATTTGGCCGGACTTAACTTCAGGTTGGCATCTTTTAATTTCCGCAGTACCTTCCTAAAATTTTCAAGATGTTCCTCGAAACTTCGCCCCACGATAATGATGTCATCGAGGTAAACGAGACAGGCTTCGTAGGAAAGACCTCTTAGCACTGTTTCCATGAGGCGTTCGAATGTTGCTGGAGCATTGCATAATCCAAATGGCATCACTTTGAACTGCCAAAGTCCTTGTCCGGTCGTGAATGCTGTCTTCTCTTTGTCATCAGGGTGTATCTCAACCTGCCAATATCCACTCTTTAAGTCTAGTGTCGAAAACCACTTGTTTCCAGAAAGAATGTCCAGAGTGTCATCAATTCTGGGAAGAGGGTAGCTGTCCTTCTTCGTGACATCGTTCAACTTCCGATAATCGACGCAAAATCTAGTTGAACCATCCTTCTTCCGAACCAGGACGATGGGAGAGGCCCAAGGGCTGGCTGAAGGTTCAAATACGTCGCTATCTTGCATTTCTTATAGAAGACTTCCTACCTTTTCCTGTTTGGCAAACGGTAGTCGTCTTGGGTGTTGCTTGATAGGTGGGTGGTCTCCTGTATCAATTCTATGCTGCTTCAAACTTGTTCATCCGACATCCGAGGATGTGCGGGAAAAGACATCTTGGAATTCTTGGATGACCAGTTGTGCAGCACTTCTTTCTTTGTTGTTTAACGGTGCATTCTGCAGAAGCTCTGATGTTAAGTTCTCTGAAGACACACACTGTAAATGCTGGTGTCTTAAATTTAGACACAAAATGTCTGAAAAATTCATTTCAGACACATTAAGTGACTTAATTGGCGTAGCATTGATCCATTTGTTCATCCGACATCCGAGGATGTGCGTGAAAAGACATCTTGGAATTCTTGGATGACCAGTTGTGCAGCACTTCTTTCTTTGTTGTTTAACGGTGCATTCTGCAGAAGCTCTGATGTTAAGTTCTCTGAAGACACGTCCAGATTAGTCTTCCATCCAGTTGTTGAGCCAAATCTTTCCGGATGACGGTCACATGGGCTCCAGTATCGATGATCATATTGCAGGGAACTCCATTTATGTGTCCCATAATGAATATTCCATTACTGCCGCCACTCATTGTAGAAATTTGTAGAGCTTCAAGATGGGGCTTCTCAACAACTGGCAACCTCCGCCTGGCGAGATGGCTTCCATCCTCCCTTCTGGGAGCGGTCTTAGCTCTAGTGTCTTGGCGGGTTCGGCAGTTTCTCCGCATGTGGCCCTCGTCTCCACAGATCCAACACTTCAGACTCTGCTTCTTTTCCGGAGTATTTCGTCTCAAGTTACTGACTTGTCTTTGCAATTCATCCAGACGAGCATCAATTTGTTCTGGCTCCTGTATAGTAGCAGTCCTGATAGGATGGCGTTCTCTACGAGTTGCTTGCTGGGCTGACTCGTACTTCATGGCATACACTAAAGCACTTCTTAAATCCTTGACATCTGCCATTCATAGAGCCTTCTGTATCTCTACATCCCTGATGCCATCGACGAAGTACTGTAGAGACAGGATTTCTCTCGTTTCAGCGGGGCAGTCTGAAAAGGCGAGATGGGAGAGCCTTTTAACATCCGTGGCGAGCTCCTGGAGTGTTTCGGTAGGCTTCTGTTGGCGAGATTTCAGCTGCAGCCTGCTGTAGTCTTTCACACATTTCTCGCCAAACCGCAGTTCTAATGCACTTGAGAGTGCGTTGAAGTCCAAGCGTTGCTCTTCGGAAAGCGTTTGTAGTATATCTGCAGCTTCAGCTCGCAGAGATGCAGCTAACTGGCAGGCTTTTGTCACGGAGTCCCATCCGTTGGCGTTGGCGACAATTGTAAATTGAGTTTTATACACTTGCCAGGAAGATTTTCCATCGTAAGTCGAAAGCTTGATTGAAGGTCGGGTGGTAATTGGTACACATCTCAAATCATCCGAAATAGTTCTGCTCGACAGTCTCTTCTCTCTAACATTTGATCTATCTTTTCTTCTATCTCACCCAAATTTTCTTCTAAATTCTTCTTTTCCAGAATCTCTATCTTTCTCTCCAAATCATTAAACTTGAATTCTACATTCTCGACTTTCCCTTCCAAACTATTACATTTCTTTTCAAATTTGTCTTCGATTTGTTTCACGCTTTCTTCCATAGTTGCTAAAAGATGATTCTTTAATTCTTCCTGTCCGGCAGAGATCGCAGAAATATTCTTTTGCATTTCCTCTTGGCTTTTCTTCATCTCTTCCTGCCCTTCAGACATTTTCTTCTCCATTTTGTCTTGGCCTTTCTTCATTTCTTCCTGTCCTTTGGACATTTTCTTCTCCATTTCTTGCATGAAAGCAAAAAGCTGTTGAAATTTTTCATCTTGTTCCGCCATTGCTCTGGTAATCGGCATCAAATCCCACTTCTGACACCAGTTGTTGCGTGGACGGGTTCGAAAGATTTGACGCCAAAGCAGATCAAAACTTGTAGAAATTTATTCCAAAATAACGCTTCACAGTTCTCTTACAGCTCCAGAACTTATCGTTCTAGTAGACACAATACAGCTCTTTTCACCTTAATAGAGCACAAAACAGCAGTTAAAAACTTGACAACAACTGCTAAATCGCCTCAAAAGACAATGCAATACAGTTCGCTCAGTATCTCCAGTCAACTAATTCAGTGACTACTCAAGTCAGGAATACAGCTCTCACAATGAACGTCGAGAGACAACTAGCTACTAACCAACTCAGGCCGTGCTTATATAGGAGTGGGGAACTTTCGAGAATATTCCAGAGATAGACATTTGGAGAACTTTCCAGATTGTAGTCGAAAAGTCCTTATACATGTACATGGGATACATATACCCATACATGTACCGAAAATGTCAAGTTTGGCGACATTTGGCGATTTCTCGCCAAATTTGGAGACAAAAATTAGTCGCCAAAACCGTCGCCAACTTAGCTCTATCTCGCCAATTTGGCGAGATTCCCATTACCATAATGTTAAATGCCCTGCCCCTTGAAACTCGCTTCCCAGAGTTACCTCTGTAAAACTCGTTATCAAGCATTGATACGCTCACTGCAGGGAAACAAACCATTGCATTGTCTTATGCGAAATGTACAGAGATTTATCTATTTACAAAATTAGCACTACGAAATATTTACAAATATACAAAAATTCGTAACAATATCATCGTCACCGACTATAAGTGTTAATGGTTGCATATGAAAAAAAATTCACATTGTTTTTTAATATTTTTGGCTGAACAAAATTTATTTGCAAGAAAATAAATTTTAATTGGGCATTAACGCTAAACGTTTTAAATTAAGCAGAAAAATTAGCTAGTCCCAGAGAAAATGCATGGCAGCATCATATTCTGCTGAGACGATACGTTATTATAATTAAGCAATCTTGATTCCTTTTGCTTCTAATTGTTGAGGGCTTAGTTTTCAATTAAAAAATATTCTTTAAGTGATTCAAATGCAGTCCTACTGTATTACATTGATATTCTACACAATCCAACAAACTAATATTTCATTTGTTTGGCTACAATTTCTACCCAAGTATTGCTTAAAGCATATGAATTTTTAAACCAGGTGTAATAACAGTAATAAAACTTAACGAAATTTTAAAGAAAACCCAGTGATTTTTTTTATTGTACACTTCAAAAAGTTTTTATAAGTTGGCTTATAAAAACTTCAAAAAAATGCTAATAAAATAAACACAAATTATTTACCCTTCAACTTTTGTTACTGTTGTCAGGTATAAAAATTAATATTTTAAAGTAATACTTCAGTAGATATTGTTTTTCCAGAAAAAAAAAAGAATTAGTAGAAGTATTAGGCTCTTATTATTATTCCAGTGACGAGCGCTTGTCAGCCGTGTTGTCATTGCTGTAGCCCAATATGGACGAGAACCATGTTTACCTACAAAGCATCTGATGATATTTGAAAATCGGTTCTAGGACATCCCGGGGGGCATTTTACCAAATCCTACTTACGTAGAACACACAGTGGGGGGAAGTAGCACTTTCATTGGTTGCTTCAGCAATGAAAATACGCTCATCACTGCCCCTCTTGTGCAAGTAATCGCAATTTCGTTTGTTTGTGTTTCACATCTCGCGTAGTAAATATTGAAGGTTCCAAAATCTTTTACGAATAAAATTACATAAACAAGAATCAATTCTGTTTCAATAAAATGCCACCAACATTAATTGTTTCCTTCGTCATTTCAACCACTTTATATGCTTATCTTATAATAGTAACGCAATCATTCGCAAGTGTTGTTGTTTAATTGGATTCGCTTTGTAAATAATAGTATATAATCAATAAAATAATAGAAACAAGCAACAGTTCTATAACAATATGAAGTTAATGCACGAAGTACAGATATGGAGTATTCATTTGCGTTGTAGTTTGATAAAAAAAATTGAATAAAAGTGAAGTCTTAGTTTAAATTTATTAATCTTTCAGGTAATTCATAATTTTAAATAACCTGAACTAAAAAAGAAATATAGGAAATCATAAAAAGCACAACTTTCGTAGAGGTAGGAAGGAAGAAGCTTGACTGATTGTTACGAAATGAAGGTATTTACTCAGAAGTTAGAGATGCCATCTTTCCAACATAAATTTAATGGATTAATGCATTGGTTCTCTGTACTGACTAAAAATTATTATCCATCGAGTGCTTATAATGACAAGCTGTTAAACATAAGTATATGCCAAAAATGCATTATTTCCTTTAAACTCCTCGTAAACTTCTGTATATTTTTCTTCTTCATTAAAATTGAAATATTAATGAATTCGCTAATTTTCAAAAAGAAAAGGAAATAGCAATTTCGAAGTATCTTGAACAACATGTGAAGTATCTTGAACAACATGTGAAGTATCTTGAACAACATGTGAAGTATCTTGAACAACATGTGAAGTATCTTGAACAACATGTGAAGTATCTTGAACAGCATGTGAAATATAAATAAATCCAAAAAGGTTGTGAAATCTACTGACATTAATTCCCTTCTCCTCGCATGTATAATCATTGTTAACTTCATTTAAACAACCTATGAAAGTGCTCATTTACACTTTGTGGGTTCTACGCAAGTAGGGTTTGGTAATATGCTTCCTGGATCCTGGTGGGTGGAAGGCTGGCTTGTAAAGCATAAGTGTCGATGAGAATTTATGACTGTATGATGATTAAACTATAAATAATCAAGTTTCAAACAAATAATTCATTTAACAGGCCTTCTAAATTAATTTTAGACTAATTTTGAATTATCTAAAATTGTAGTTTTTAAGTATTAATGGCTCTTAATGATCAAATTTCAAGGAAATTGCGATGAAAAGGGGCTGATTTAGGCGAGATTTTGGTTTGTATCGAAGCTCATATCCGGTTCTGTGATCCACCTTGTGATTTTAGATTTATGATGACCTAAATGTTCAATATAAATTTTAAAAACTATCATAAATAATAAAATAATTCCAATAATTAATTGCATAATTTCAGTAAATTAATAGTTTTAATAATTAATGAATTTTATTATTTAAATATTTATATTTAATTCATTTATTTCAATATTTAAATAGTTTTATTTATACCTTTTTCCAGGAAAATTGGTATCCATTGATAGATTATTGCAAAAAACTAAAACAAAATTTCAAAAAAAAGAATGTCCAGGTATATAACTAGTATGTTTATTATTCAACTTCCTACCGAAATGAACCATTTTTTACAGACACTGGACCGACCTGGTGCAATCCCCGGGAACTCTGACCAGTACGCCTGTGGACGCAACCTCTAATAGCTACAGTAGCCCAGTATAATTAGCTCTATATGATTGCATGTATGTCTGAGCGTGTACAGCGGAGGCGAGCTTTCGCCGTTGAAGTGGCTTTGTATAATAAGAGTCTTTTAGGTGTACTGCCCAAAATGATCTATCTTAAGCATACTGAAATGTATTGTTTCAGGAGCGTAGTTGATAAACAGTGTTATTAAACATTGCTGTAAAACATGTTCAATTTGGTTGTAGAATAAAAAAGTAATACATATGTTCAAAAATGAATACATATTAACTCTCATCATTGGTGTTGTGTAAAATAAAAAGGTTGGGGGGGTTGAAACCCGGGTATTTAAAGGGTGGAGGTCGGGTAAGGGAAAGGAGGGTTCAAAATCATGACTTCACAACAAATTGGAAAGTACTACATTCGTTATTTCAAAACAGAAAATAAGCACACACAAAAAAACTTTATATTTTTGGCTTATTTAAATATTTTTTTAAACTAATTAACATACATGGATTTTTTTTTTTCTAATTCTTCTGTCATTTCCTTTAAATTTAAACACATAATCTAAAATAAATAAAATAAATTTATTTATAATAACATTTAGAACAATTTTAAAATAAAATTAGTTAATTTTAAGTTTTGTGACAAAGAATAAAAATTAAAAAACTTTGTATCAAAGCGAATGTCATTCTTGCTTCTAAACAGGTAAGGAGGCGTGGTGTTCCCCTGCATTCCGCCTCCACTATACTGAGACACTCATGAAGTTCAAAGAATGTAAATTATCGCATGTCTTCTAAAGTTGATGTCTTATGAAAATTGAAAACAATTCTTAAAACCTAAAGAAAAACATTTCGCAGCTGCTCGAAAAAAAATTAATAATACTAAAATTTAGCCTAACACAGCTATGCAAACTAATGCATAAAATTTCCATTTACGATCACAGCAGACAGCTGAAGGCCGTCTATTTCAGCTCCATTATCCCACTACCTTACATAAGCCAGTCATAATAACATAAATATTGAGGCAGGACACAAACTGTGTCTTGTGCTGACACAAAGCCATGCTGATTAATCTTACAATGAGGGATATATTGCTGACATTTGAGAAGAAAAAAATGCCCACTATCATTTAATGATGTCATCCTAATGAGATTTTTATGACTTATTGGAACGGAAAAATGAAATGCACAATTTCAATAATGAGTTTCTACTTTTGGATAGTTAATAAGTTGCAACTATAATTTACATATAATAGTATTACGTAACTTACCTTGAAGTTATTCCGCATCATCACACTTTTTAATGTTCGTGACGTAAACGAAGACATTTTTGTTTTAGTGCGTTATATAAGAAAGACATTATATTTTTAAAGGTTATTTTCTCAAAATATATGTTGAATTATCAGTAGATTTTTATTTTTAACATTTTGATTTGAGTATAAGAATACATTTTTATGATTTTTTGAAACAATAAATTTATTTCGCGAAAATATTTTATGCTAAAAATAGTCAAAATGTAAGCTTATTGCACAACTATAAGTGTAACACACTAAAAATTTACAGAATTGATTTTAATTAGATGATCTATTTTGAAGGGAAAAAAACCCTTTTCAAACTATAGGGCATTTTAAATGCAAAATGATGCTGTGGCGGTTCTGTTACCATGCCAACGGCTCGAGCTGGGAACCCCGTTGTAAAAAGTATCTTCAGAGGATAGAACAGTTGTGCTAATTTATATCTGTCAGCATTATTACTATTGTCAATCGTCACCGTTTGAGGCTTAGTACTTGATCTTGTTAAAATTGATATAAATTCGTATTTGACTAAAACCTCTCTGACGTTATTTTGGAGTTAAAAGTTGAGTGTCTTTCCAAGATAATATCTTTTATCCGCGTACACCAAAGCTGGTGACCCGCTTAGTTAATACGGATTTCCAAGATTAATTATGGCAAGTTTTCGAATTGGTTGGTGAACTTAAGTCCAGTTGGTCGTTTGGATAAATATTACCATGAAGACTGTCGTTATTCATGTTTCAAAAAACTCTGCTTTCATCTGACAATTGGAAAGGTTTTCGACAGATACCTGGGAAAACAATGAGTTTTTTCACGGATAGACGTAAGCTTCGCGAACTGTGCGAGCGATTTCAAGTAGACTGAGAGTACCTCATCTAACATCATTCTGAATTTTTTGTAGAATGTGGAGAAAAGTTGGTAGATTACGAATCCTTTGGTCTGCCTTGGCAAAAATGGCCGAAACTGGTCAAAAATCTACTTTGAATGAGTTGAACTAAATCCGATAGCCAAATATGTCATAACTTGTCAAAAAATAAGCCCACTTTTTCATCTGGTAACCCATTGCACTTTGATTTTCAATGAAGAAGGGCGCAGACGATTTCTGATCTCTGGGTCCAGAAACTAGCATATTTTAAAAGTAAGCCAAATTGGCGATATCAGTTACGTCATTAGTGACATAATATTTATTGCCAACTTGGCTCATTTTTAAAAGATGCAAGAAAGCCGTCGCCAGGTATCTGAATCGTCTGCATCCTTCTTAATCGAAAATTAAAGAACGAAGGGTTACCAAACAAAAAATAATGCTAATTATTTGACAAATTATGGCAGATTTGGCAATCGGATTTAGTTCAATTCATTCAAAGTCGGATTTTGATCAGTTTTGGCCATTTTTGCCACGGCAGACCAGTGGATTCGTAATCTTCCAACTTCTCTCCACATTCTATAAAAAATTCAGAATGATGTTCGATGAGGTATCTAAACATGCAGTCGCCTCTCGGACTAATAGTGTATATTTTTTTCTTAACTTGTATTAGTGTATTTTTTATGGATCTACCGGAGACATTTCGCGCTCCTCCTATATGGAAATCTGAATTAGAACTATGGTTTTTACAAGTTGAGTCTGGTTTCGTAACAGCCGGAATAACTAATGAAACTACAAAATATCATTGCGTTGTCTCCTCCTTGGATGGATGTTGATGTCGTGCATTAGGGATATTATAATGGCACCTCTTGCTGATAATCCTTACACTTCAATAAAGCAAAGTATTATCCAACAATTCTCGCAATCTGAATATGTTAGATGGAGAACTCTATATCAGGATATACATTTGGGAAACAAATGGACATCGCAGCTTTTACATGAAATTCAAAGTTTGTCGGCAGGGAAAGTTTCCAATAAAGTTTTGTGAACACTATTTCCACAGCGATTGCCAAATAATGTACAACAGATACTGGCCATTAGCAAAGACAGTACTGCTGATTTGGCGCTTATCGCGGACAAAATTTGTGAAGTGAAAACCTGATTTCATGTACAGAGTTTCAGGAACTAAAAAAAAAAAAAAAAAACCTAGACGGAAAATCTTACAAAACTCTCTGTGAATTTTGATAAACAAAATTTAAGGTCACGACGCAGTCATTCGAGTTCCTGATCAAGGTCGGAATCTGTTGCAAGCTTTAAACCCCTCTGTTGGTATCATTTTAAATTTGGGGATAACGCTTCTAAGTGTGTGAAACCGTGTTGTTTTGCTGTCGGGGAAAACTAAATGACACCACTGTTTTGCGACGGCAGATGAGTGTCCTGGGATAAGTTGCTTATTTGTTTTGGACAGGAATAGTGGGTGCAAATTTCGTGTAGATACAGGTGCAGTTTTGTCAGTCTTTCCAAAGAATAGCTATTTAAAAATAGATCATGAGTTTTCTTTGTACCGGGCAAATGGGTCTAAAATTGATACGTATGGTAGCAAAAGGTTAACCCTTAACCTTGGGCTAAAACGTGAGTTTTCTTGGACATTTATCATTGCTGATGTTGGTTGGCCTATTTTGGGGGCTGATTTTTTGGAAAATTTTTGGTTAATTATAGACATTAAAAATCGTCATATTACTGATAACCTAACTTCAATTTTGACGATAGGTGAGATAGATATCTATCTAGATAGATATCTTCCCCATCGTTGGGTCTCACGACGATAGCTGGAGATTCTCTTTATCATAAAATGTTGTCAGTATTTCCAATAATTATTAACCCGACAGCACTTAATGCTACTAAAAAACCACATAATGTTACTCACTGCGTTATTACAAAAGGCCTTACTGTACATTCCAAAGTGCGCAGAATATCTCCTGAAAAATTGAATGTGGTAAAACGTGAAATTAAAAATCTCTTTTTACCAAGGCATTATAAGGCCATCTAAAAGCCCTTGGGCTAGTCCGATCCATATGGTCCCTAAAAAGAACGGTGAGTGGATACTTTGCGGAGATTTTCGGAGAGTTAATGCGGTTACTGTCGCAGACGCTATCCGTTACCTCACACACAGGACTTTTTTTATGGATTACAAGGAAAGAAATTTTTCAGTAAAATTGATTTGGTTAAGGCCTACCATCAAATTCCACTTGATCCGGATTCTATGGCTAAAACAGCAATCATTTGTCAAATTGGACTTTTTGAGTATTCATTTATGTGTTTCGGATTATCGAACGCAGCTCAAACTTTTCAAAGATTTATGGATGAAGTTCTAAGGGATATGGATTGCAATTATGCTTATTTAGATGATGTTTTATTTGCCTCTGAAACTGAAGAGCAACACAAAAACGACTTAAAAAGGGTTTTCCAAAGACTTTCTGATTACGGAATAGTTTAAAATGTAGATAATTGTGAATTTGGAAAATCACAAATACAATTTTTAGGATTTTTGGTTACTGCTGACGGGATAGCACCATTGCCTGAAAAAGCAAAAGTTTTGAGTAGCGATCCTTTACCTGAGACTGTGGAATCACTGCGGAGATTTTTGACAATGCTTAATTTCTATCATAGATTTTTGGCTAACACCGCAGAAACACAAGCTCAGCTACACGATTTAGTAAAAGGGAAAATGAAAAAAGGATCGTAATGGGATCCAATGGTCGGAGGTTATCTTAGAGGTGTTTGAAGCATGCCAGTATTCAATTTCAAAAGCAACTCTTTTCGGTCACCTCATTCCTAATGCAAGTTTGTCATTAATGGTTGATGTGAGTGATACTGCCGTTGGACCAGTATTGTAACAAACACATGAGGGTGACATACAACCACTTGAATTTTTTCCACGGAAACTTACACCGGCTGAAAAAAAATATATAGCGTGTATGACCGTGAACTATACTCGCCATTTATATTCTTCTGTTAAGCATTTCCGTCATAGAAGGTAGACAATTTATTATTTTCACCGACTACCGACTTTGAACTTACACATACACCCGCGAAAACGATAATTCTTCGCCGAGACAGCAACGTCATCTCGAATTTGTAGTACAATTTTCAACTGATCTTCGCTATATTGCTGGCGATAAAAACGTTGTGGTAGATGCGTTATCAAGAATTTCAGAAATAGAATTGTTAGGTGATATTGATTACACTGCTATGGCGCGTGCTCAGTTCGATGATACGGAGTTACGTTCTTTTCTGGAATCAGGTGCTCTCATCTCAACTCATCTCAAGCGGTTAAACTTTTTTAAAAATGACAAGAATTGTTATTTCATGTGTGACACATCCGCAGGGTCGGTACGACCATATGTGCCACCAAGTTTTAGACAAGATGTGTTTCGTGTAATGCATAACTTATCGCATCCTGGAGTTAAAGCAACGGTCAAATTGATTAAAGAACGTTTTGTGTGGAAAAAACTTTGCAAGGGTGTTTCTTTCTGGACGAAAACTTGCTTCCAATGTCAACGCTCTAAAGTCCGACGTCACACAAAATCGCCTCTTGGATCGTATCCATTGCCGCAGTGTTGTTTCTGGCATGTAAACGTAGACATCATTGGTCTGTTACCCCCTTCAAAAGGTATCCGATATTGCCTTACCTATACGGACCGTTTTACACGCTGGCAGGAAGCCTTCCCAAAGCCTGACCAAACTGCTGACACAGTTGCATTCACATTCTACACTGGTTGGATCTCACGTTTTGGCGTACCTGAACTGATCTCGACCGACCAGGGACGTCAATTTGAAAGTGAACTATTCCGTTCTCTGGACAAGTTCCTGGGTATACAGAGGAACAGAGCCACCACATATAATCCAAAGTCTAACGAATTGATTGAACGCAGTCACAGCCAACTCAAGAGTGCCATCAAGTGCAGGGCAACGGGGAATTGGACGGAGGTCCTACCGTCAATTCTATTTGGTATGCGGGCTTCTTTCAAAGAAGACATCGGCGATACTGCAACAGAACTTGTAAATGGATCGACGCTAAGGTTGCCTGGTGAATTCTTCAGAAGTTCGATCTTAAACAACCAACTTATCCAATCAGAGCTCCTGCGTCAACTTCGTGAGCAAGTGCAAGGCTCACGTACAGTACCGACATCCAACCACACAAAACAGGATATTTAAGTGCATAAGGATTTACCCAATGCTACCCATGTGTTTGTTCACCAGGATCATGTCCGAAAACCTCTGGAGCAACCATATAACGGACCCTTCAAGGTACTTGACCGAACTGATAAATTCTTTGAACTGCAAATCAAGGATAAAGAAGTTAATGTTGGAATTGACAGATTGAAACCAGCTTTTCTGATGCCTGACGACATTCATCCACCAAGGTCTACACAAATCGTTACCCGGTCCGGACGGCGAGTCCGATTCACTGTACTGTTTTCTGCTTAACGCAGCTATTCTCAATCTGTGGGGCGCGCCCCCCTAGGGAATGCGCGACCACACGAGAAGGGAGGAGCGTGAATATCCAAGAGAAAATATTAAACAAATTGATTAACTGACTGAAAGGAAAGCACACTTACACAAAGAAAACAAAATACATTTCGACATATTTAACAAATAAAGTCAAACAACTTACTAAATCAAAACTTACTTAATCAAAACATACTAAATTAAAAATGAATTTAATACTTATTAGTGACTTCCTTGGGCCTGTCTTGCAGAGCAAAGTTTTTCGAAGGAAGGCTTAATATTAGAAATAGCCACTCTCAGTTCTATTTCTATATTTAGCCGAGATCTATATTTGGTCTTCAAAGAAGCCGCAGCAGAAAATTCAGTTTCACAAAGGTAAGATGTTGAAAATGGTAATAGAATGCGAAATGCCCTTGTTTTTAGTGCAGAAAAATCATCCTCTAGTCCTACCCAAAATTCAAATAGTGATTTATTACTAAATTGTCTTTTTGTTTCGCCACTTGTCGCGTATCCAACATATGTGTATTTGCTCCTTGCAGTTGAAGATTCAAGTTATTTAATTTTTCGAATATGTCAACCAAGTAGCTCAATTTCATCACAAATAAAACATTGCAAAAATTCTCGGGTTCCGGTCTGTTTTCTTCTTCTAGGAAAATGACGATTTCTTCTCTTAATTCATAAATACTTTGCAAAAATTTCCCACGTGAAAACCATTTTGCCTTGCAATAAAATAGTAACGCTGAATGTACTGAACCCATGTCTTTACAAAGTGCGGAAAAGATTCTCGATTCCAGGGGTCTCATTTTTATATAATTTACTATGGTCATAACCGTAGTTAGCACAATATTCAGACCAGGACTCATTTCTTTCGAAGCCAAAGCTTCTCTGTGGATCATGCAATATGTCAGACGAACAGAGGCGATTTTTGTTTTATAAGTTCTTGTATACCTTGGAATCTTCCGGACATTGAACGAGCACCATCGGCGCATATTCCGACGCAATTTTTCCATTTTCAGTCGTTCATAAAATCATTTAAAATAGCAAATAATGCGTGGGCTGTTGTTTGGAGTTCTTTTGGTTTGCAGAAAAGTAGTTCTTCTACTACTGACATATTACCACAACATCGAACATAGGCAATTAAATGAGCATCTTTATTACTATCTGTTGCTTCATCAAGCTGTTTTGAAAACAATTTATCACTCAACTTCGAGAAAAGCTGACACTGTACATCTTCAGCTATATCACCAATTCGACAAGCAACAGTATCATTTTGAAGCGGTATGAGCTGCAATTGTTTTGAAAAATTATCTCCAAACATAGTTTCGGCAATCTCAATTGCTGCTGGCAAAATAAGCTCTTCCCCAATGGTGTGAGGTTTTTTACATCTGGCTATTTTATACGAAACTTTATAAGATATGCAAATAAAGCTTTTTTATTCACAAAGTTTCTTTAAAGAATGCTTTTTGCTTTTTATATGATTTTAATTTTAATTCGAAGAATTCTCTGGGTTTGTTGACGTACTCACTATGAAGTGTTTCCAAATGTCGTTTAAGTTTATTAGGTTTCATGCTGTCTGCGGCTAATATTTTTGAGCAAATGATACACAGGGGTCTTTCTTCTTCATTTACTTCAGTACTGGTAAATCCAAAATGTAAGTATTCTTGATTTTATTTTCGGAACCACGCTCGTCTGTGTACTTTGATGCTTGAATATCGTCTAATGCTCGCTTACTTCAGCTTAAAAATGTATCCATGAGTCTGCATACATCTGCTGCCGTGAATATTTAATATGGTGGATTACAATTAACACGTAAACATATATAACATACACATACACGATAGATTCGATAGCTATAAAAGGATCGACTCGAAGGAGACTGGCTGGCATTAAAACTTGTGTTATCGAACATTTTCTTTCTTCCTATGAAAACATTTGGTCTACGCATAATCGAAACGGCATCGGTCGTGTTCATCGCCCGCTTTGCAAAATGTCAGATGTTTTTTCTCGCCAACGTTGGCTCGGTTTTACTCTTGTTTTTGGCAATTAGTTAAAATAATTTAAAAACAGAATCCAAAGTACTCAATATACCTTATTGTTGTATACATTTTATTGTAAGTGGGGGTGTGATGAAAATTATGATTGAAAACTGGGCCGCGAATACTGAAAGGTTGAGAAACGCTGGCTTAACGTCTTGGCAGATTGGTGGGGCAGTCCTATGGCGGTTCTGTTACCATGCCAACTGCTTGAGTTGGAAAAGTAACCCCGTTGTAAAAAGTAACTTCACGGGATAGAACAGTTGTGCTAATTTATATCTGTCAGCATTATTACTACTGTCAATCTTCACCGGTTGATGTTTAGTACTTGAGCTTGTTAAAATTGAAATAAATTCGTATTTGACTGAAACCTCTCTGACGTTATTTTGGAGTTTTAAGTTCAGTGTATTTTCACGATAATATATTTTATCAGTGTACATCAAAATGTTTCCTGTGAGGGATACTGAAAGAAACGTCAACAGGTGAGCGTCATAACTTAAATTTACTTAGATAAAGAACCTTATATACCAAGTACATTTATTTTCGAAGTACTTTTAAGGAACAGAATTTAAACTTAAATTTTAGAAGTCTATGATTCTACAAGGAAAACTATTATTTTTTGTAATAACTATCTGCGTTGCGGAGACTGTCAATTTGTATAGGTCCTAGTTTATGGTGCTTTGTAAAACAGTCTTGCTTTGCTCTCTAAAAAGGTACTCTATGTCTTTTCGCGAAATTTGGTTCCTGTTAATGTAAATCCCCATATGAGGAAAACAAAAAATGAATTGCGAATTCTGTTTTAAATATATTTTTTCAAATAAACGAATTTTAAATATCGAAAGAAGAAAAATCGTAAAAACAGTGGAATCGTGACGTAACCGCAAAACGTTCCATCATTGGCTGGTTAGATTTGACGTCAAAATCCGATGGAAAATTTCCTCCTTCATTTGCCTACCTACGACGACCTACGAATTTCATAGGAGTTGACATTCGTGGTACAAAATTTGAAAGGTATGTATCCATTTTGCGAACAGTTTTTCATTTGTCTTTAACTTGATTGAATACGACATACGACTTGTTTTTATTGTAAGTTTTCAATTATTATTCCATCCAGTAAAATTGAAGATCATTGCAGTGACAACTCGTCAATATTTTCGGGGCTCAAAATTTTACATACTTTACGAACTATTCGAAACGAATCGTATGTAACCAAAAATTGTATATTCAATTAAAATTCACGTTCAAGAGTTTTCATTCCGTTCTTGTACAAGTCATTCTTGTAGAAGTTCATTTGATTCTTGTACAAGAAACAAATGACTTTTTCCTTGTTCGTCAATTTTTTGGTGCTATTTTGAAAACTTTCAGTCCGTTTTTAAACAGCTCTTTACTCCTAAGAAAGTTAAAAATACACTAGTTTTCCATAGTGCAGTTGTATCCAGTATTATTTTTAAAATAAAATTTTCAAATTGAGGGATTCAAATGGTAGAAGTTACCAATTTTTTTACTAATAAATGAAATGTCTGTAACTTGACTTTCTTTGTAACTGCCATGAAAATCCAATAGAGTAAAAAAAAAGTTAGCCATTATTTTCAATATAGCATTTTATTTTTTTTTCAGTTCAGATTAATTTATATTCCGCTAGAAATATTATTTTCCCAATTTCAAGAACACTCTTACTTCTTTGAACAACTTGCACATCTCTCACCCACAAAGTTGGCGACATTTATTAGGTACCAAGAAAATAAAATGGTTCGTTTTAACAAATTCTTTCAAATTGTCAAAGCAGAATAAAAGCCAACAATAATTTAGTTTTGTTTATACATTTAATTTAATTTTGTTTGTATATTCCTATTCAATTAAAACGCTGATCCAATTTTCTTTGGCCTGCTTTTTTTAAAAATAATTTTAGTTTAGTAAAAACAGTCGGGCGATGTTCGCACACTCTCCGCAAGGACGAACTCTTATTATCTTGAAATGCTTAACAAGTTACTACAAATTGGATCGTTAAATGGAATAAATAAAATATACTGTCACACACACAAAATACATCGAATGAATTTACTATTATTACGATGAAATATAAAGTCTTATTTTAGAATGCTGCTTTGTTGTTCCGTTTCGGCTACCAGTCATTTTAAATAGTAAATAGATTATAATGAATTGAGAAAACAAATATTATAGCCAATCGATTTTTTACATGTTTCCAGAATACAAAAGTTTAAAAAAAAAGGGTCGGAAAAAAGTTCAATTAATGAAATTATCAGAAAATGTGGGGCACGAACACATTTGTGGAATTTTTTTCTTTAGTTTTATGAATTTGTATTGTTATAAAAATACGAATTCATAAAAACTATAAAATATTTTATTTAAAGTATTAGGTTTGATTCAGAATTAAATAAAGATTCGATAAAAAAAAATATAGGAATTAATATTGGAATTCAATTCCAGGCTACGGGACTTTTTCCTTAAACTGTACGAAAACTTTTTCGAGTCACTGTATATCATGAGCTAATCTGAATGATAGAATTCCAAAATAATTAAATCATTTTGTAAAAATAAAAGTAATAGATGTAAAATACTCAGATAAAAATGATTTTCACAAACGTATAGGGTACTTTTTGCAGAAACATCGTCCTATTGAGGCTTTACACCACTTTTTGCGGATGTCTGTGTATTTAAGAACACTGATAAATAATTTAGAAGTGTGAGTGATTGAAGTATTCCTACATTTCGGGACGAGGCAATGTTTGAACGCTGAATTTGAGGACATAATTTTAAATAGATTAAAAGAATACTAGATTAAAAAAAAAAAAAAAAAATTAAACGTGCTATAGCAATGCGAATAAATTCACGATAGTTTCCAAGATCGCGCGAAACAAAAATAGGATTATGACGTAGGGTGACGTCACAGCTAAGCTAGTCTCGTTTTTGCAGCGCTTTTAAAAGTGGGAAATGAAACTCGTATAGCTCGATAAATATTGAACGGATTTAAAAAAAAAATTCTAGTTTTGGTTGTCTTTCGTCACTCTTAATATAAAAAAAAAAAAAAAAATTAACAATAAATAAATAAAAAATAATAAAAAAAAAAAAAAAATGCTCAACTTGTCCATTGGGAATTGGTGGTTATGTGATGTCTTAAAAATTTAATTAAAAAAAATATTTAAAATTTTAACATTCTGGAAGTTTAGAAGCAAAATTAAACGTCATATGCTACTTATGTTAAAATTTCAGAGTTCGTCGAATACTAGAAGCTAGTTTCTATAAATCAAGACACACTCAATATTAGTATACACAAGTGGTCGGTAACTTTGACTTACGAGTCACATGCGGTTCTTTAACCATTTGAGGACAGCCAAATTTTTCCATTAAAAAGTTTAATGATGATATCTTGTTTTATTTATTGCTAATAGCTAAAAAGGTTTATTTTTTGGTCACAGAAGATATCCGATCATTTTTTAAAAACGTTTAATTGATGCTCATCGCCAACTTTCAGTTACACTTAATACTGGTCACCGAATTTATATTTGCCATAGATTGGTGTAAGTTGCCGTTTTAATTTTCAAGTTCCTTAACTTTAAAAATGTTATTTTTGATGATTATTATTGCATTGATTAAAAAAAAAAAAAAAAAAAAAAAAAAAATCCCCAAAATAGCCAGATTTACGATTTTTGTGTGTTAAAGACATACGCTTTCCAATTTTTACTACTTTATCGCATTACTACGGAAACCTTTTTTCCATAGCAATTTTAACCAAAATCATTATTTGGCAATTGCTGAAAAACATAAATTTTTCAATGACAGCTACCTTTTGCGCAATTTTGACGAAAACCTTTATGACAAGTCCCATGACCACCACTAACCCTAATGCCAAATTTGAAAATCCAGGCAAATCCGTTAGGGGGTTGTGCCGAGTATTTGTATACATTTTGTAGAGGCATCGCACATATGTAGCGACGCAAAATCAACCCTTCGATTAATTTCAAAAGATGCCTTTCTTAGGTTTATAATTGCTTTTTAAAATGTATTTTGAAAAATAAAGATTACTTTGAATGGCAATAAATTTGTTTTCCTTTATCTTTCCTTTTTTCTTATATATTTATCAAACTTTTTAGACCCATCATATGCAGCAATACTTTTACAGTTTTGGAAGCTAAGAAATATAGTTATTTAAACATTTGCGTTTAAAAATTGTTGCACTAAAATTTTTCTTAGATAAGTTTAAATGAAAATAAATCTAACAAAATGAATTTGAAACAAAAAATATCCTACTGAAAAGTTAATTTTATCACATTCATAGCGATTTTTGTTGTTGTTGAAAAAGTCGGTATTTATAGATCTAGTCTAAGAAAACTTCTTTACCGTCCAATCTGTATAGTTGTTAAACAAAGTGTAGTAGGAGCAAACAAAAATATTCCCAGTAATAAATTATATAGACACTAGGTTTGTAGAACATCGCATAACTTTCAATTACATTCCATGCTCGGCTCTGTATTTAAATTTGCATTAATTTGGTGTAATTTACATTATTTTTTATTTAAATTTAACATGAATGTGTGTTTACCTTTTTCGATTTATATTTTCATTAATTAAAATAAATGGCCAGTTTTGTGATAGTTTATATGGTGTTATGTAGAAAAACTTTGACAAAAAAGAGCACGCCAAGGAGGTGAAAGTGGCGATATGGGTTTAGATAAATATTACATTATCCTTTCTGGTAAATGAAACAGAAGCGAAACAGTCGTTGATAGGCGAAAGAAAGATAACTCTATGTTAAAAACCTTCACTTTTTAACTGTTTACGCATTTATCAGATTTTTACGGGGAAAATGGGGTTGTTTAGAACACCTTAAAAGGCATTAACACGATGATTTTCCCCAAAGTCATTTTTCAATGAGAACTACCTTATGCGCATGTGCAATTTGTACACAAAGTTGAACATCATAGGTCCATACGTAGGAAAGCTATGCTGACCACAACACACATTTTTTCTAGATCACTTTTTTAAACTCAGCACATTCCAAAACGTGGAGGAAAAAAGCGATTTTAATTTTGGATTACATGCAATAGTTTCATAACTCTTTGTTAATACATATTGGGAAACTGGATTTAAAATTGAGGACCATCTATCTGCACAAGTCCCACTGAGAATAGTTAAAGTTTGATTTTAATAACTGTATGCTTGACCTTATTCTTTTCCCGTCAATCGTATTATACTCTAAGTGGTTGAAATCAGACTGTTTGATAAATTTTAACAATTAATCATATCCCCGTTATAACTTCTTTCTTCTAATCTAAAGAAATAAAATTGTTTGCATGTGTGTGTGGCTGCCTGGCTATAGAAAGTAACTTCCAATATTCGGCCAACTCTGTGAAATTTTAAACATAAGTAGTATTTAACATTTAATGATATCCAGAACGTTTAAATTGTTTTTTAAAGTTTTAATGTAGTTTATTAATGGGGGAAATGTTACGAAATTTACCTATTTTTATGGTTGAGTTTATTATGAGTCTTTTAATGAGTCTGATTTGTCAATAATAAGTCATAATATGGCAAGACGCAATGGTTCTTTTTCTATGAATCCTGTTGGGAGAGAGGGTAGGTGTACTTTTGAGCTTCCCTAAGCGGCGTCTAGTATGCTAGTGGCTATGGTTACCATCATATTCTCTCTCACCAAAAGTTTCTTTACAATTGAAAAAGGCTCTATAGCCAAATTTAACGTTAGCATCAGTGACTATATAAATTTAATTGACTATTAAAATTTAAATGGTTTTTAACAGACTGGTTCAAAAGGTTTAGCTAATAAATTATTGAAATAAAATAAATTTTGTAACACTTTTTTTTCAAGAACTTTTTAAATAAATGTCGTCTGAAAGCCTTTGTTCCGGTTGGTATGTTCAGCAGAATTGCTTTTTTCTCCTAACTCTCAGTTAAAATGGTGCTAAACAGTGTGAAAACACTATTAAATTTCGTGTACAAATAAATTTATTACACAACACTATTCTATGTGGACAAAATAATAATTATTATAATAAATTAAAAGGCGAAGGATTAGCACGAACGTTGAAAAGTAACCTCTGGACGCTGGACCAATATTTTGCGATTAATTTTTTTTTTTTCAATTCTTTTGAAATTTATTTCGAAACCTGTAAGCTTTGCAATTTCTTTTGAAATCTCTAAGTTTTGTAATTTCCTCTGAATTCAGAAACAAAACTAGTTTTTTTTCAAAAATTTGGATGTTGTGTTTTTGCCAAATTGAAGCTACTGAAACGAGGATTTTAATTTCAAAAATGTGTTACATAATTTTTTTTTAAATAAATGGCAGTTACTGGCTGGAAAGGGGCAAAGGATTAAGTGCAAATATACTCACACTCCAAATGATTCTACCGAACAATGGGTCAGTGTTTTGGTGGTTATTCGCCAGATTAGTTTTAATTTTTTTTTTTTTTTTTTTTTTTTTTTTTTAAATCTTAACATATTAGCTAAAATATCTCAAGTTTAAGCTGTGAACACGATTCTATTTACTTAGTTAAAAATATACAACTCATGATCAGGGCCGTCGCTAAGAATTTTGATTGGGGGGGCGTTAGACATACATTTGCCGACTTAATTCAAGACAAGTAAAATGTATATGTAGAAAATATCTATTAAGGCGCCAATCTATTATTGATTAAATTTTATTAATGCAAAATTAATGCATATTTTTTAATTATAATTTTATTATTTGTTAATTAATGCGTAATAAATTGTTAATGAGTTCATAACTAATTTTTTTTATTTAATTGTGAATTATTTTATTTAATGTGTAATTAATTTTAATTAGTGTTTTTAATATTTTATGGCATTTTATTAATACTTAATTAATGTCATATTTTAAGTAAATTCCCTTCACATTTTAGTTAAAGTTCCCTCAAATTCATTTAATTTGTCATTTTTGTTCAATAAATAACCCCCTCTTTCCCGAATAAAGGGGTTAATTTTTCGAAGTGCTTTTATGAGGGGAGGGGAGGCATTTATCACTTGCAGATAGAATGCATTCTCACAGTCTTGAAGCAATTCAGTAACATGAGTAGTACAAAGGCTCCATTTCAATACAATTTTTTTTTAATTTTCAAATTGCAGTTTCGAAGAAATTAATTAAACGGGTAAAAGTGGATGGAAATCGCACTACTACACGAAATAAAATAAATGAAAAATATTGATGAAATAGGCGACTCTAATTTAGCATTGTAAAAAAAGTTAATCAAAGAAATTCTGTAAAAATTCTTCTTTGTAAAATCTTTTCTTCTTTGAAACACTGCGATTTTTATACTAGAGACAATGTCAGGGACATATAAGAAACATGCACTTACACTCCCTCCTGCCTTTCGAAAAATAAAGTACTGTGGAAGAAGTAATTCCCAAGAACAAAATATATAGGTAGTAAATTATCAATTCGAGCAAAAAATTATGTACAGTTATTAACTAACATCAAATTAGAAAGTCCGATTCCCATTTTCGAAAAATCTAAGATTAAACAAAGACTTTTGTAGCCTTATGTCTCCCTGTTAGCGATCTGCACCTCCCTGCAAATAATCCTGTCGGCGCTCTTTGACAACATAACTACATTTCAAAATACAATAATTATTAAAAACATTTTGTTAATTAATTTTTAAATACTTTTTAACATATTTTCCTAACCAAAAAAGAAAAGAGGATTTTACTTTCTCTTGAAAAGTATATTAATAGTAAAACTTAATTGTTTTTAGCAATTTAACAGAAGAATTTACTTCTTAAAAATAGTTACTTCGTGTCAGGGGCGTACTGGGACATAAAATCGGCCTAGTGATTTTAGATTTATGCCGGCCCAAGTTTTCAATATGTAATCACTAATAAAGTTTTAATAATTATTGTTAACAAAATAAAAGAACTCTACTGATTAATAAGTAATTTTAATAATTAGTATTTTTTTATTTATCAATTAATTTTAATAATTGAATGGTTTCAATTAGTTTAATCATATAAAATGTTTTCCGTTTCTACTAGTATTTATAGTTCCCTTGAGTGAAATTGGTTTCCATAAAAACCATTGATTGTTTCTTGCAAAAACTAAAACAAATAAATGCAAATTGTAAAATAAAGAATGTCCAGATATGTAACTATAAGTGTATTAGAAAATGACATACGAAATGACAATAAATATTTAAATTTAAAAGTTATGCAACAAGTATAGAAAGGCGTTCTCTCTCTCTATAAAATAGTCTGTCGGTGGCTATATCCTTTTGTCTTTACAGAAAATGACTCCCAATCTGCATAAAACTTTTAATTTATAAACATAAGTAGTTTTGACCTTTTAATTGTGCTTTTGACAAACAGAATGTTAAAAATTTTACGCGTTTTTTTTTTTTTTTTCATTAATTTTTAAAAAAATTATAAATAGTGTTTTTACAATGTGACTTTCAACAGTCATAGAATTCTGAAATTTTCAATATAAGTAGTTATCGCCTTCTAATTGTGATTTTGACAAACATAATGTTAAAATTTTCATTAGTTTTTTTTTTTTTAATTATTGCAAACGGTAAATAAAAATTCGAATTTTTTGCTATACGTTTTGGAACGTGCCGAGTCCAAAAAAGTGACCTAGAAGAAATGTCTGTGATCAGCATAACTCATGAAAAAATTGACTTACGATATTAATCTTTTTTTTATACGATTTTGTGGTGGACATGGAGCATGGAACCGGTCATCAAAGTTTGTATCAAAATTGCGCATGCGCATAAAGTAGTTGCATTGAAAAATATGTTTTTCAGCATTTGCCAAAAAACGGCTGTAATGTTTTTGACCAAAATCAATTTGGTAATGTCTTTTAGGTTTCACTAAATATATCCACCTTCGAAATTTTCGTAGAAATGCGAAAAAGATGTAAAAATTTTAAATACGAATGTCTTTAATCCAGAGTTCTCTTCCTTGAGCATCACCCATCAACAACTGTTTTTGCTCTGTTTCATTTACAAGAAAGAATAATGTAATATTTATCGAAAAACTTGTCCCCATATTCGTCGTTTGCCAGTATTTTTTTTTCTTGCCAATGCATTAATTATATCCAAAAATATTGCCTAACTAGCCCTTTAAAAAAAAAAAAAAAAAAAAAAAAAACTTTAAACTACACCAATTAATGTCAAATTTGATTGCTGTAGCCAGCATTAAGTGTAATTAAAAGTTATGCGATGTTCCACACACCTAGGTTTTTTAATTTTTTTAATTTTCTTTGCAAAGTGACTTCCATTAAGCATATAACTCTAAATTTCAAACATAAGTAGTCTTATCCTTCTAATTTTGCTATTCACAAACAGCAATAAATGCAATTTTTTTTCTAAACAGCCAGCCTGGTTCGCGAAGCGTCAGCAATTGGGACTTTTACACAATGGGGTTTTGCAACTAGTACGATTATATAATTGGCTGGTGAGAATGTTTGGGATTTCAATTCATTGGATTTAAAAAAAAAAAAAAAAAAAAAAAAAAAAACTTTCAGAAAGGTAATTACTTATATTGAAAATTAAAAAAAAAAAAACCCTCCCTGGCCGGCCCATTTTTCACAAACACTGACCGGCCCGGTGATTGCACCGAACAACCCTGTGGCCAGTACGCCCCTGCCTCGTGTACGTATTTTTGCCAAAACTGCTGGATAGAATAGAATAATATTTTCGAGGTTTTTCAGTAATAATTTCTGCAAATATTACTCGTTTTATTAATAATAATCATTTGTTTCATATGGAAAGTATAATATAGTTTTCTCTAAGCAGGACTAAAAATGAAATGTATCACTTTAGCATTAAACTAAACTATAATATTATTTATATGTAAAAAAATAAATAATATACATATATGAACCTCTATCCTAATGAAGCAGAAATCAAGTTTTACAAAGTAAATTATTCTCAACTTAATCACTACCCTTATGAACTTCAAATTTAGCAACAAAATATTCAGATCTATAAAAAAACATACCATAATTTTCGGCACAAAAATCCAAACTAAGTAAGGAATAGTACCTGCAGAGGTTTTTTTGGGGAGGGAGGTATTCAAATTGCCAATATTATTATCTTGAGGAAGGAGAAGTTGCGCATATGATCTTCTAAAGAAGAGAAACGTCACAGTCAACCTGAGATTTCTAAAAACCTAAAAAACCTCCCCCATTGCCCTTTCCCACCTTAAAAGGTTATAATCCTAATGTGAGATCTACTGATCCAGTTTGAAATATTTTTAAAGGTATTTTGACTAATCTAACTTAACTGAAACACGTCTTTCCGATGTTTCGTGTATAAAGTAAAGTGGTGAAATCGAGGAAAGGCGTTCTAATGGACTGAAACCTGGTTGTACGTTGGACAAAGTCAGGCCGTAGCTATTTGGGTGCAGGAAAAGTCAATAAATTTAAATAATATTATTACAAACCTTTCAATACTTTTCCAATGATTATTTTGTTGCAATATATGCGACATTGCCTTCCAGTTTACATGGCACGCATTATTTCGGTAATACATTTGTGGTGGTCTCGTTTACAAATGACAGATACAACACCTAGGGGATAGTGGTCACTTTTGCCTAGTGGTTAGCGTCCCTGTTTTCTGATCTGGGAGTTCCGGGTTCGACTCCCTGTTAGCGCACAGCTCTACATTGGTGACCCAAATATTCGAACATATCAATTGTACCATCTACTGAACGACCTCCACACTACCACCTCAGCATCTCTGGAGACTCACTGCCACACAGCAAGCAACATCTGACGCTCTATTCACTGTCACACGCAACGCACTCAACTCACACGCAAGCAACTCAATCATTCACCCCTTCACAACTCACTGGGAAGGGGCTATGTGGTGGTCTCGTGTACAAATGACAGATACAACACCTATTAGGCACTAGTGATCACTTTTGCCTAGTAGTTAGCGTGCCTGTCTTCTGATCTAGGAGTCCCGTGTTCGACTCTCCATTAACGTACACCGTTACACTTTTTTAATAAATGAAGTACTATATAACATCAGTACTATATAACATATTATAGAGTTCTACTTGACATTAATTTCAATAATTAGGCAAAATGTAATAGAAATATTTTTTAACAGAATTGCACGCTACTTCCATTTCACTCAACTTCACGTTCGTAATAAGTAAAAATAAACCTCTGTGAATAAACTTATAAAATGTATTTTTTATTTTTATCTTACCAAAAAATAAGCAAGTTTTATTCGAAATTGAAACTTCTCGCCAGACCAGTGGTGTACGTAAGGTATGTATTTGATAAAAGAGGGCTCATTTTTCGGATGTTAAAATTTAGATGTTTTAAAATTTTCTGTAAGACTTTCAATTCATATGACGTATAATACACACTTTATGTAAATGACGTTTAAAGGGCAAATCATGGTTTTTGGGGCGTTATCGGATGTACTAAAAATATGTCACCTCTACTGTAACACATCAGTTATCTATTAATTGAAAGAATAAGTAATTATTGTCAGTTTCTTCCTGAGAATATAGTGTGTACTTATCAGATGACTGAATTTAAAAACTTACGACAGTCGACTTGACGATTTATACAATTAACTGTACTGATTTGAAATTGAAGGAAAATTATTCATTCTGTAGAGAATTTGTCGGAATTGATACTCGTGCAACAGTACGGGATACGGGAGATATGTTCATATTTAATTTCATTTAGAAACTGTCAGTGACGATATCAATTTAAATGTTCCTGCAAAAAAGGATATACTTACTCCAATTTAAAATTGCCGACCGCTAACTTGGGCTGAATTGTGATCAGGATTTTTTAATACTATTGACGATTTTAATT
This sequence comes from Linyphia triangularis, assembly GCA_963978545.1. Lineage (NCBI taxonomy): Eukaryota > Metazoa > Arthropoda > Arachnida > Araneae > Linyphiidae > Linyphia > Linyphia triangularis. Next base: position 39,670,408 of record OZ021730.1, read on the forward strand.
ATGTATATTTTTTCTATTCAATATATTTTAAGACATCCATCACTTGGCCCTTTTAAAGGAATTGATGAAATTTTGGAAATTGCCGACTGCCGTCTTTCTTTTATAAAAACTTTGGCGGGGTGAGATAATGAAGATATCTATGATTTGTGTTCGCAAGATATACCTATTATATTTGTGCACGCAGTCCATCCATCAATGTAGGTGGTGGGAAAAGGCACCGACCCCCTTATAATAGACTTCTGTAAAAATGCCGATAAGTGAAACTTGGGTGGGTATTTTAAATATTTTTGTTCAAATTTTTTTTTTTTCTTCTTTTTTTTCCTTCAATTCGATTTTATTGTGGATCAACTTTAAAAAAAAGACTAAAACAAATTTCGAAAATTTGCCGACTGTTCAATTTTCTGAAACTTTGGGGGGGGGGCGAGTCGCCCCCATCGCCCCCCGTTCGCGTCGTCCCTGCTCATGATTCAGATTACCAGCTTCGTTTTTAGAGTGACCCAATAGAGTAAATTTAGCTTCCGAGATAAATTGTTGAATAATTAGAGACCATCGTTTTACGTAACGCGTTGTGATGTAATCACCTACATTTTTTATTATTCCCCCATCTCATTCCAACTCCACACTTTCGTCATTGTTCCACAACGCATGCCTGGTAAGAGATTGTTCAACAGCGCATGCCCAGAAAGATCTTTACCCTGTGTTGTCTGTTGTCATTAATCGGGGTCTGCAAAGCAGAACCGGCGTTTTCTTTTCCTTTTCTACTCTCGATGAGTAGCGTAGTAGCCGTACATTTCATTGATCGGATAATTCCTGGAAAAGATTCGCCATACTTTGTTAAAATCTACTGTAGAAATGTCGAGTGGTCAAAAAATTATTCATTCTGATGCAATACTTTGATATTTATTGTCGCAACTTAAGTTTCAATGCTTTCTCTTCCCGCTAAAAGTGTCATGCCGATACTATATGACTTTTCTTGATACTGTTTTTGTTGTAGTTACCGGGGTAGAGGATAATTGCTTATTTTAAAAGTTATGGTTTTTAATTTTTTTTAAGATTCTTTGTGTTTCGAGTAGTGAGTAGCTTTTGAAATGGAGCCTAAAGTAACTGACAAGTTTTTGGCAAACAGTCATGGATCTCCAGAAAGAGAAGTAAGAATTTTAATTGAAATTTTACATTTTTAATAAATGTATATCGTTTGTTTTGTTTTTAATACATGCTTAAGTCTCGAATATGTTCGTGTACATAACTAATAAGATTGATTATTATAAACAGATAAGTCGATTTATTTTGTAATAGATTGCTGTTTTCATTTTATGTTATTTTTGTATTAAATTTTCATATTTAAGACTTTTATTTTATTTAAATAAATATTTCATTACTAGCAGTATTTTTTATGTCTTTTGAAGATTTAACTCTTTTGTAATATCCATCTAAATTGTACAAGAAAACAAACTAGTTGCCATGGTAAGAATGTTAAGAAAACCTGTAATTTTCAATCCACCTGTTCAGCTTTCAAATTAAGAGAATATGTATTGTGCACAGAACTAAATGTGATTATTCACACTTTATATAAGGCTGGCAAATTGCCAAACAAATATCTTCCTCAAATCTTGTATGGGTGAAATTAATGAGAAGCTTGAAAACTTAAAAGGAGTGAACTTATGTTTAATATTGATTTTCACCTAAATTTATTCGGTCCTTCCTATTACACTTTAAGTAAATAGATAGAGATGATCTTGACAAAGAGTCTTTATCATGCTATTGGTGTGTGATTTCTGGGTTTTTTCGCATCAAGTTACTAATGCAGGGGCAATTTTTTCTCTTGGAAGGCTTTGCCCCCACTCCCTTTATATGGATATCAAACTAACAATTTTATCCTTGCACAAAAAAATTGCCAACAAACTCATAAGACAAACATTGGAAGTATTTTTAATAAGTATTTCTGATGAAAATCCTATTAGTTATCAACATTTTCTAGGTTTTAGAAGAGTACACCCACAAAAGTACAAGTCTTTGTATGGGAATGAGTGCTATTTTTTTACCAGAAAATTGAAAGTTTTCCAGTTTTTGTTTGAATTCTGATTGAAATGTCAAGAGGCAGAATATATATATAATAAAGAAAATTAATATTGGTTTGCAAATGCACTAAATAAAATTCAATGTTATCAACTTTGTCATGAAACACTAAGAATAGTTTTTTCATGAAACCTGAAAATTACTCTTGTCTAGGCCCAGCTCAGAGAAGGCATCTTGCTAGTGCTCACATAATCAAGCCTATGTTGACACTGTAATATCATTTCAATGAGAATTGACTCGATAATCTGGCATCTGTTGTCGTGCTGTCTGTTGGAAGTTTTCAGGTTTTTCTCCCATTTAAGAAACAAATGCTTGGCAATTTTCCTTTGGAAAAACATCCAGGATTTTGGCTTCATATTGATTCTGTTGTAACAGTGTTCTAGCATAGTATAACCCTTGAATAAGCCTTATGCCAGAAAATTGCTATTGTAACCAACACTCATGCCTATTGATTAAATAAAAATGCTGAACCAGATCAATAACTCACAAGTATATTTAGGATTAGTTCAATGACTTAAGTTTGCAAAGCATTTTTTATTTTGGGAGGAACAGGGGACTAGATAATATTTATACAGAGTGGCCACAGAACTGGGAAAACCTGGAAATTGGGGAAATGTCAGGGAGCTTTCTGATTCTGGAAAATATCAGGGAACTTTCTAAAATTTCATGAAAATCAGGGAAATTTTGTATAGTTTAAGGCATGTTCGTCCATATTTTGGTGCTATTTACATGGAGACTTGTAGTGGTAAACCATTAGAAGTTTAATCTTGCGGAATAATTAAAACCAGTAAAACTATTTTTTTTAAAATTGCATATTATCTCTTTAGCATACATGCTCTATTTGATCAAGGTGTTTTGACATCTGGAAAACCTGAGAAAATTGGGGAAATTTGAAAAAAGTTTGCCTTAAAATCAGGGAATTTTTTAGAAATCTGTCAGGGAATTATCAGGGAACTTTTTTTTCCTGAATTTTTTGGCCACCCTGTTATATTAAATTGGTGTCAATTGTGACAGTCATGTTAATTGTTGGGCTGCATGGTGTTTGTTTTCTAGATTTTCTCCCATTCCAAATACAAATGGACAGTTTCCCTTTGCAAGATCTTCTGTAAGCAAGGTTTCCACGGTCATTAAGAGTGCTTAATATTTTTAACTGGTTTTCCAGGCCACAAAACTACTTGAAAATGCTGAAAAGTCCTTAATTTTTGTCACTTATCCACACCGCACCAATTTTTTTGTGTATATTTGTACTATGCATGCATCAACTTGTACATCGTTTAGTTCATATTTGCTGATTGGTGGTGTAGAGTGCAAATGGTTTGAGTTAAACGCTATTCTTTGTGAGATTAGTGTTTATGTTTTGCGAGCCAAAATATCAAAGGCTGTTTATGTGGCATAATGCAAATTGTGCATGAAAGATTTTGATACATGGGCGCCCCCAGGAGGGTGCACTTGCACCCCACTGGCTCTTTAAAAATTTTTTTAAAAAAACGAGGGAAAAGATGTAAATTCTAAGGCAAAAAAAAAAAAAAAAAAAAAAAAAAACATGCGCCGTTTATACTTTTATGTTACAATGAGCATTTTTTTCTATTAATTGAGTCTTTTGTTTCTTTACTATGTCGTTTTTTTATTGCAACTTGCGTGACAATTTCCTGGCGCTTGTAGTCTATGATTATTAGAGGCTGATAAGTAGAAGTATTTATTTCTTTTATTGTATAATCATTACCTGTGTAGTTCTCAAAATTCTAGAAAATGTTTTGTTTTTTAAGTCATCAGATATACTATATATATATATCTTGAAATCTATTTTTAGAATTCAATTGAACATATCCCTATACTGCCTTCGTGTTTCATTTTGAATTTTTTTTTCATTATAATATCTGAAACTTGGAAGAAATAAAAAAAGTGTTACACCTCTGTATTTTTGTATCTTTGAGTTCCTCTATTCTAAACACTGTCTCTTGAATGCTGCGAGATCAAATTGGATGATAAAAAAAATCGTTAAAAATATATATTTTAATATTTTTTTTCTCTTTAACAGCGTTGCGCTTTCAAAAATATATACCATGAATTTTAACTATATTCTCAAAGAGTATAATTTATAATGCATAATTATTAATTAACATTTCTAAAAAAATTAATGATTTTGATTAAAATCTATCCTTGCACCCCCTTTCAAATATTTCTGGGGGCGCCCATGTTATGATATTAACGCTCTGGGTAAAGCAGCTGTAAAGTCACACATTAAAGACCTGATGCATGAAAACAACTTTTTGGAGGTCCTTCAAAATATTATTTAGGTCCATGAAAAGTCATTGATTTTCAATGTATGATTTCTTTGGGAACCCTTGTGAGGCATTTATTGCTTGACTGTTGAACGACAGTAGTTCAGTTCGCTTTAACTATTTTTTCACTTGTAATTCTTATTAGACTGAGAGGCGACTGCAATTTTTGGACCCCATCGAACATTATTCTGAAATTTTTATAGAAATTGGAGAAAAGTGATTAGATTATGAATCCACTGGTCTGCCGTTGTAAAAATGGCCGAAACTGGTCAAAAATCGACTTTTAATAAGTTGAACTAAATCCAATTGCCAAATGCGCCATAACTTGCTAAATAATGATCATTTTTTTTATTTGGTAACCCTCACTCTTTAATTTTCATTTAAGAAGGTTGCAAACGATTCGGATGTGTGGCTATGGCTTACTTGTATCTTTCACAAATGAGCCAAATTGGCAATAAACATTACGTCACTGATGATGTAACTGATGTCGCCAATTTGGCTTACTTTTAAAAGATACGAGTTTTCCGAGCCAGAGATCAGAAATCATTGTGATTTTTCTCATTGAAAATCAAAATGCAGTGGGTTGCCAGACAAAAAGTTTGTTCTCTTTTTGGCAAGTTATGACATATTTGGCAATCGGATTATAGTTCAACTCATTCCAAGTCGATTTATGATCAGTTTCGGCCATTTTTGCAATGGCAGACTAGTGGATTCGTAATCTACTCACTTTTCTATAATTTCTACAAAAAATTCAGAATGATGTTCGATGGGATCCAAATATTGCAGTTGCCTCTCGGACTATATGACAAAAGATATCCAAGTGGTGCAACTAATGTAATTAAAACACTTTTTTTTAGCCAACAAATGCAAGTGATGTCACGGACATTATCGGAGAGTATGGTCCATGGCAGCGTCTGATCTTTATTCTGACTTGCTTAAGGGGTACACCAACAGCATTCTACAACTTAGCTACACCATTCTTTGCCCCTAAGCAAGATGTCTGGTGCGCTCAGCCACCAGGGTTGAACTGGACAGTAGCACAGTGGAGAAACTCCGCTATTCCAATGGAGTTCTTTGAAGGAGAGCTGTCTCCAAGTCGGTGCAACATGTACGAGATAATTTCAAACTATGGCGAGCCTTTTGTCAATAGAAATAAGACTGTTCCTTGTAGCTCCTGGGAGTATGACAACTCATTTTATACTAACACCTTGACGAGAGAAGTAGGTTTGAATTATATATTTTGGTATATTAAAGTTTTTCCTCATTTAAACTGTGAAACAAGAATGACCATTATCAATATATTGTATTACTTTTTAGTAAAAGAAAAATGTGTTGGTATGGAAAATAGTTTGCAAGGTTCTAGATAGTTCAGAAACATGTATACATTGGGTTGTTCAGAAAGTAATTGTTTTTTTTCATGAAAATGAAAGACTATTTTCTTATAGTGAATAAATATTTTATAGAATTATTTATTTTCTATTCTGGTCTAATACCTTTTGCCTTCTTTCTAGCAATAGCATGATTCCACGCCCATAAAATTGTTGTTCTTTGTTGACAAAAAACTGATCCAGGTGATTTTTGACTTCCTCATTTGAAGTAAAAGTTTTACCGTCTAAAAAAATTTGTACAAACTGGAACAAATAATAATCAGAAGGTGCAGATCTGGAGAATATGGTGGATGTGGCAGTATATCAAATCCATTCTGCAAAAGCTTTTGGCCAGTTACCAAACTTGTATGAGGTGTCACATTATCTTGGTGGAACATTGCACCTTTTCTTTTGTTCAATTTTGGGCTTTTCTGTTTAAGTGAATCATTCAATTTGTCCACCTGATTTCAGGATTGATTGTTGTGTTGTCCGGTAGAAGTTTAAAAAAATTATTCTTTTGAAATCCTACCATACATTTTTTTAATGAATATTGGCTTTTGAAGTGCTTTAAGCCGATTCATATTTTTTACTCATCATTTTTCTTTAACATTGTTGTAAACAACCCATTTTTTGTCCCCAGTGATGATGTACTTCATAAATGGATAATTTTCTTGATTTTTGAGAAGCAAATCACAGACATCAACACAACAGCATAATTCAAACTTCCGTAAGAACATGAGGAACCCATATGTCAAGCTTTGAGATTAAACCTAGACATTCCAAATGATCATGAATGGTAGAATTTGATAAATTATATCTCTCAGCAATCTCTTGAGTTGTTATTTGCCGGTTTCCATCAATTAACGCCTTTATTGTGTCTTCATCAGCCTTCCAGAACGTGGTGCATCTTCAACATCAATTGCAAACCAGTCATTTTGCAAATCAATTTTGGCTCTGGTGTTCTGTCAATACATCTTCTCCATACACATGGGATAGGTTTTTTTCTTGCTTGAACAGTATGTGAGTACAACTTGTGAGTAAAATATGTCGAAAATGCTGCTTTTCATTTTCTGTATTTGATAGGGCATCAAACAAAAACTACTGCTTAGAATGATTATGCAGCTTAAGTATGAAATTGGCTGTGAAAAATCCAATTAAGTCGTATGTTGGAAAACAACGAAACTACTTTCCAAACAACCCAATGACAAACTGTTTGTTCAGACTTTTAAACCATGCATAATTTTTATAACTCATTTTGATTTGGATTTTTTTTTATATTGGTAGTTCTTGTTTCAAAGTACTTTATATAATGGCGATACTGATTCACTGTAAATTCATGTTGAGTTTTTGTAAAAATGGTTCTTCTATAAAGTTAAATGTCTCAAATCTGTAGTATTGAATTTTCATTGATTCAAAATTAAAATTCTCTTTCATTATTTTTTTTATCAATTTTTAATTTTTCAAATTTTAATTTCAGAAAATTATCTTTTTTTAAGCACATTTAAAAGTTATTGATTGCAATAAAAAAAATAATCTTTGGTAAAAAGTTTTGTAAAATGTGTAGGGAATATCATCCTTAACTTTTTTGTGTGTGCTAAATTAGCAGTTAATTTTATTTTTATTGAATGTAACTTAATAATTTTCAACTTTTTCACAGCTCACCTAACTTATATTGTTAAAAAATTTACAATGGTTCCTGGAGTATGTTGGGAAATTTAAATCTTTTTTTAAAAAAAAAAATCATATGTTTGTATTATTCCCTCATGACTTCAAGATGTGGGTAATTATCTGTTTTACAAGTCTTTTATTGGTATGCAATAAATGAGTCTGTGACTGACTGTTTTTATGCCAGATGGAGGCTTTATGACCTTGATTGTTCCAGTATGACTTGGTGTGCAGTAGAGATTGGCTTATATCCTTCACTCAGTTCAATTACATGGCTGGAATGATGTGTGGAGTATTTATATTTGGTCATCTGGCTGATAGGTAAATATTTTGTCTTTTTACTATTCTACTTGTATATACTCTACAGTTAATTTTACTTCCGATCGATAACTATTAGTATGGGTAAGTTATGTTCAGGAGAGGATATGGGGAGGGATTTTGGCTGTATTCAGCATAAGGGTTTACCCCTCCACTCCCCCCAAAAAATAAATTTGATTTTATAATATACATTAATATACATACATACATTAAATTAACCTACTGTTAATTAAACTACTTGGGCATATAATTTCAAACTTCTTAATAAAAATGATGGAAATTGACTGTTTGGTTTTTCACAACTTTCTTTCGCTTTCATTTAAGGGGACATTCGACATACTTGAATAAGTCATACGCATAGGGATAAGGGTGGGGTCAGTCCATGACGTCGAGTGAACTCAACTTTCACTTTGGAAGGAAAAATTTAATTTTTTTTAAATCCTGTACTTTAACTTCAATTTTGTGTGTCACTGGGTATGTCAATGGCAGGCAAATCTGTGGTGGCTTAATTGACCCCTTTGCCGTCATCCAATCAGACTGAAACTTAGCATATAGATTTGATGTCAATGACAATGCCTTCTATCAAATTTTGGCGGCTGTCACTGTCACTAAAAGATTGATTTTACTGAATACTAATAAACCAATTTGCCGTCATTTAATCTCGCTGAAATAGCATGTAACCAATCATTGAAGAAACTCTTTCCTGTTGCCAAAATCGTTTTAATAAATAGTAAAATTGTTTTAATCAGAATAAATAAAAGGCATTTGGTTATGACTGCATTAATTCACATTCATTTTTAATGAATAAATTTTGAAAAGTAGTTTATTGCATATTTTGCAGATAGGAGATGTCTTTAATATTTAAAATTAGATGCCATACCATGCACAAGCTGGCAACAGAAACGCAGCTTTTTTAATGACTATAAAAATTAGCAATTAAGGATTTATTTTAAAAACTTTTTTATGGGTTATATTATTTTAATTTGAAGTTTAAAAAAAATTAGTTGCAAATATTTTAATAAAAAAAATTAGTTGCAAATATTTTAATAAAAAAAATTAGTTGCAAATATTTTAATAAAAAAAATTAGTTGCAAATATTTTAATAGGTCATTTAAGCAAGAATCACATTAATAACAACTAACCTACAGTAAGTCAGACTTTATTTTTTCTGAGTTTATTTTAAAACTACAAACTATATTCAATATGCTTTTTTTTTTTAATTTTAGAAACAGCAAAATGGTAAAATTTTTAGAAGGATGGAATAAGGGTTGATTAAAGAGGACTAAGTGTGACATGGAGACAGGGAAAGTTTAAAAGTTGAAAATTTTGCGTGAAGTAATTTACATGCCCTCTCTAGATGGGTTGAAATAATTTAGAATGTTCACTAAAGAAAAAGTTATGAACTAATTTGATATATAAATATTGACATTTAATTGTAAGGAATAATTCATACATTACATTTATCAAGAAAAATATATTTAGGTTTTCTTAAAAACTAGTTTTGGTTTTATTTTTTCAATGAAATTTGAAATTTTATTAATGCAGATAAGCTTAACTAAAGTATAATAATCTAGGAAAGAATTATAATTATTATTTAAGTATTTTAATCTAGAATTTTTTTGGATAAAGTTTGTATTATTTGTAATGGTGTAAATCTAACTTGTTTTGGGTTTCATTGTTAAAACTTTATTATCCAATGATATTACGTATTTGTGTTAATAATGGTTTATTTTGTATAGATTTGGAAGACGTATAATTTTGAATTTGTCTGTGACGTTGATGCTGATAGCTAGTGTGATGACTGCGTTTTCGCCAACTTATACTTTCTTTAGTATAGGAAGATTTCTCTTAGCTCTTGGTGTAGCTGGGACTCAAAATACATCATTTTGTTTGTGTAAGTGTGCTTAAAGCTCAAAATTATTTCCGAGAGTTAGAACTACATCTACTCTTTACTTCATCCATATTTTACCTGTATAGTTTAAGAGGGGACAATAAATTTTTTGTGTATTAAACATCACTATGAATTTTTTTATACACTATAGACTAGATTAAGAATAACTTGTTTTGCCAGAATGAATTTAGCCAAAAGTATGCAATGACCCGCTCTGAAAAGAGTTTAAATGCAAACCTCTAGTTAAGTCTCATAATTACCCAAATAATGCACAGGTATTTTTCTCTATGAAGTTCCTTTCATTCTGTGTCAATGATAACTTGAATTGTTTTATACTATCCCCACACATCAATTAATTTCTTTAATCAGGGTTCCCACGGTCATTAAAAGTCATTAAAAATGCTTAATATTTTTGAACTTGTTTTCAAGGCCTTGAAAATAGTTAGAGGTGCTTAAAAGTCCTTGAAAATGGTTAGAGGTTCTTAAAAGTCCCTAATTTTTGCTGATGTTGTGTGCCCGACTGCAAAATTTATAAAAATACAACTCAGACTTGCTATTCTCGCGTGACCACCACTTATCTGCACTGTATCGAAATTCTCCAACATATTTGTATTACACATCCATTAACTTGTAAATTTTTTGGTAGAATATACTTTATTAAAAATTTATATATAGATATGATGCCTGAAAACAAATTTTCAACGGTACTTAAAAACGTTATTTAGGTGCTGAAAAGTCATTGATTTTCATTCTGTGATTTGACCGGGAACCTTGTTGATAAGCAATGCCATTTCGGCAGCATCATACTGTCCATCATCAAATAGTCCAAATTAGAATTAGTTTTAAAAAGTTTGTTTTAGAAAGTGGTGATTAAAAAAAAAATGTAAACTCTCATTGAAAAAGAATGTTTGTAGGGGGTTAGGCAAAATATTTAAGATATTGTTTGTATTTCAATTTATTATTAATCTGTCCACCCCTTCCAGGTGAATTAAAGCTGATTGACCTATATATTTTTAGCCTACTGGTATTTTTATTCTTATTGCATAAAATGCAATATATGTAATGTACAATAATCTACCAAAATTGATAGTCGCCTCTCAATGTAGTAGAACATGTTGGAGGATATTTTTAATAATTTTTGCTTGTTCCTTATGTAGAATGTTTTATGATTTTAATCTTTTTCAAAATCTTTGAATTTCTAATTTTATGTAAAAAAAATCTGAGAAACTTTTTGAAACATATATTTTTGAATAATTATGATTAAAAGTTAATGTTTTATTAACTAAAAATGTAAAATTACCTGGTTTGATATATTTTAGTTATGTGATTGACACATTCCTAAATGAAATAATTTTATTTTGAATTTATGTATTCTATAAAATTTTAATGAGAATCAAGAACTGTATTGTCAAAAGTTGTTAAACTTTTATATTAAAATTGTTCCTGCAATGGTATTCAACATGTATTAAGTATCTTTCGTAGATTAATTTCTGTCAATCATTACCATCTAAAAGGTTTTGAAACGCTATAATATTAACTTCATGCCATTTTATTTAGATTGCAACACAAATCTATGGGACTTTGGAATTCGGTACTTTTAAAAATGTTGCCAATTAATATCGCAGAACAATTTGTCTGAAATATTTTTTTTTATTTGATTTTATTTTGCAAACTTATAATTAACTTTTCACAACAGTTTTATAAGACTTAAAACTGCATGGATCCAGGCGAGATTATTTACTGGTAGGTGCAATGCTGCTAAAGATTTTATTTAAACTTTGATTTTTCAAAAATTATAAGTGAATTTCATTCTAAAGTATTGTTATGCAATTGTTTTCCGTTAAATTAATTATTTAAAACCCATATTACACTTATTTTTTCCTGTTAATTTTATAACTTTTCTTTGTTTTATTCTTAATTCTAAAATGCTGGGCGTTGTACGAGTACACCCCCTGATCCTGCCTGGCGCTTAAGCATAACTGTACTGTAAATTAATTACAGCAAATGGTTTAACTATGATTAGTAGAATTACAACTCATCTATCAGTGTTCCCACAGTCATTAAAAGGGCTTCATATTTTTTAACTTGTTTTCAAGGCCTTGAAAGTCCTTGAAAAGGCTTAGAGGTTCTTAAAAGTCCTTAATTTTTGCAGATGTTGTGGGCCCAACAAAAATTTAAAAAAATAAAACTGACTTTTTATCCCTGGATGACCATCACTTATCCGCACCGTATCAAACCTCTCTGACATATTTGTACTGACATATTGTCTGACATATTGTACGCATGCCCCAACTTTTGTAATTTTCTTGGTAGAATATACTTTATTAAAAATTTATGTATAGACATGATGCCTGAAATTTTTTTAAAAGGTCCTTAAAATCATTATTTAGGTCCTTAAAAGTCATCAATTTTCATTCTATGATTTGAGTGGGAACCCTGTTTATGTTAAAATTAAAAATTTCGTTATTTATTCACTTACATTAAGATTTTATGACAATTACTCTAACTTTTATAATCCTTTTTATATCTTCTAGTAATGGAGGTGTTGGGTCCAATTTATAGAACCAGAGTGACCTTTGCCTTTTCATTCGGGTGGTGTTTTGGTCTTCTCTTATTACCTGGCATGACATTCTTGATCAGGGATTGGGTTTATCAGCAATTAGCTAGTGCTGTTGTGTCTTCCATTTTACTATCTTATTGGTGGTGAGAATTTTTTTAACTATTAAATTTTTTTTTATTAGTTAGTAGTTTTTTTAAGATATCAGTATAATTTTTATACAATTCAATTGTGTGTTTTTCTGGTTGGCCACAAAATTCAGGAAAAAAGTTTCCATATTTCCCTGATAGATTTGTAAAAAATTCCCTGATTTTATGGCAAATTTTTGCTTAAATTTTCCAACTTATCCAGATGTGTGATCAAATAGAAAATGCATGCTAAAAAGATAATATGGCAATTTTTTAAAAATAGTTTTGGCAGTAATGAAAAGTTTAAATTATTTCGTAACATTAAACTTCTAACGATTACCGCCACAATACCCCGGTTAATAGAATCAAAATAATGATGAACAGGGAAACGTGCCTTCAGAAGGAAGAAAATTTCCCTGATTTTCGTGAAATTTTAAAAAGATCCTTGATTTTTTCCAGAATCATAAAGCTCCCTGACATTTCCCTGATTTCTACGTTCTGTGGCCACTTGGTTTTTGAGCACATAACATTTGGGCAAATGAGAAATAGCTAGTAACGGTTTTATAAATATCAAAATACTTTATTTTTAAACTTTTTCTTTGACTTTTTATCAAAATAGTTTTTGCACTCTAATATTGTAACTTGGTAAAACATTCCGCTTTCCAAGACAATTGATTTCACTTTATCCTATACATAACAAATATATATATGTATATATATATATATGTAACGGTAAAATAGTGTTGACACTCTTAGGATATAAAAAAGCAGCCGAGATTAAACAAATATAAAAGTTTATTTTCAGAGAGGTTCTCAGCAAAGTGTTGTGATGCATTCACTAGTCAAGATTTGATATTCCAAGAGGCAGGGTCAAAACAGATTACGTAGCTTATATGAGTTTGAGGGACGTTCTACTATGTTCTAAGTGGTTCTCGCTAGCTGGAGAATTTACTAGAGCGATCTAATAGCTTCATTGACTATCCCAATGCGAATACATTACAACATCCCCCCTTTCAAGACGGCCGCGGTCCGTTCAGAAAGGAGAAATGTCTAAAACAAACAAAATATTTAAATTTTGTCTTACACTAGCAAAAATCACCCACTTGTTCTTTAACAAGAGTACAAGGATCATAACAGGAACAGACTTTGAATATAACTAGAAACAACATACTAACAATACAACATTACATTCAAAATAAAATTTAGAATACACTTTGAATTTTCAAAATATTGTAAAATAAATTGTACAGTCAGAGTGAGGAGTACCTAAATTTTAAACGTTTACTCTATCTTATTAATTTTCAATACTTTAGTAAAATACACTATTTGTTAAAGAATCTACTCTCACTGTATAGTATAAAATTAGTAGTAATCTAGTTATCAGGGACAAAGTTCCTTTGTTACACGACAAAAGTTCATTGACATTTGTGGTAATTTATGAACTTTTCCCTACTAAACCAGATTAAACTTTTTATATTACAGTTTAGATTCTTAGAAAAACATACTAATTAATAATTATTCTTCATATTCCTATAATACATTATTCATATAATACTCAGTTGTTTCTTTTTCACATATTTCTTCAAATACTATTATTTCCAACAAATAAAATAAAGACAAATAACATTTAATAAAAATAATATCTTCTACCACTCTGATAAACAAAATGTTGAAATATACAACCTTTCATAATACTTCTACAAAATAATGAATTTTAAGTGAAATAACACAATAATACTGAATGTCCTTTTTTTTTTAAAAATACTTTACAACATGTTCAAAATAAACACCTTATCATTATTGTAAATCATTGAATTGTAACACAAATTCACACTAATAATAAAATCAATAACATAATAATAATAATAATAATAAATAATAATACATCCCACAATAGCACAATAGCAATAGACTTCAGTTGTGTTGACTATTAAGAGAGTGTAAACGAGTGACTAAATTTAACCAATCTATAGGTGTTTTAGGAGGATTAGCTATCAGCAATTGTCGAACATTACGATTTTTAATACCCTCCGACAAAGCTTCGAAGATTAATTTTGTGTCTAAACCCAATTGCCTACCAATTTCCATCTTACTGTGAAAATATTTGAATAAATCATCTTGATCTCCTAATTGTTGATGATAAAAATCTCCAAAATTCACACATTTTGGTTGGGCAAATTTTTCAAGAAGCAATTCTTTCAATTCATTCCAATTAGTGATTAAAAGACAATAGTTAATGTTTTCTTTCAAGGCAGTACCTTGAAGGTATCTGTTTAGATTTTCAAGCCTCCAATCATCTGAAAACCCCAATTGTAAGGTTTTAGTTTCAAAATACTTTAACCAATTATTTATGTTAATTCCATTTTCAGGATTAAAAGCAATAAGTTCAGGGATATTATCCCATGCTTTATTTGAGTTTACTTTTTCAAAAGGATTCATGCTATTGGTTTGACTTACAGCAACACTATTAATTTCATTAATATCTTTTACAACAGAATTAGGAACAGTACCAGAAGAACCAACAGAATCTTTGTTAAGCATATCTTCGTTCTGGAAAGCAGTTAACGAATTTTCTGGAAGCATTCCTTCCATATTACTGAGTGTGGCAGTTTCTTTATCCATATTCTCACTTGTTAATACTTGTCGACTATTTCTCTCGTATAATTGTCTTTCAGAACGTTGTAACATAAGATGAAATCACAGTCAATAAAATACCGTTATTAAGCTTACTTGCTTTAATTAATACAAAAATATTTTACTTAAATATCTAGACACTTTTATCACAATTCTTTAAAGTTCAAAACTTACATGAAGTCAAATATTAAATTAAAAACATTTCAATATAGATTTTACAGCAATTAAACAAAATACATGTTTTTCCTTGTACATACCCAAATGGTATTCTTCTTCCGCTTCAGTCAAGTTATCAGTAATCCTTAGAGAAAAAGTTCCAAAAAAGTCCGTAAGTTCAGAAGCACTTTTCACACTTCAACGCTATTTTTCTTCGGATCAGAGGTCACCGGACGTTTCTCAAAACTCAGGCCTAAAAGTCTACAGTAGGGTTCCGCTTACCACTCTTTTCTCCTTCGGTGAAACTTTCTGCCAATTACAGATGAAGAAGGCGTGGCTTAGAACTCAGCTCCTGTTGTTTTCAAAGACACACGGGCACCATGTCCATCTGTTTGACAGACGTCAAAATATCAAGATGTAAACTGCGAAGTCTTTACGTCTTTAATTTAAACTGTTTCCCCTACAGAAGATCACATCCTGTCGACTTTTGTAACGGTAAAATAGTGTTGACACTCTTAGGATATAAAAAGCAGCCGAGATTAAACAAATATAAAAGTTTATTTTCAGAGAGGTTCTCAGCGAAGTGTTGTGATGCATTCACTAGTCAAGATTTGATATTCCAAGAGGCGGAGTCAAAACTGATTACGTAGCTTATATGAGTTTGAGGGACGTTCTACTATGTTCTAAGTGGTTCTCGCTAACTGGAGAATTTACTAGAGCGATCTAATAGCTTCATTGACTATCCCAATGCGAATACATTACATATATATATATATATATATATATATATATATATATATATATATATATATATATATATATATTGTTGTAAACAGTAAAAAATATTTTTATACAGTTAACTGCGCTTTAATATCATAATAGTAAAAAAAATAATTTGCATCTAGTGCAAAACAAAGCTGTGAAAACTACAACATACAAAAAATTTCACAAATTATTTTTTCTTAAATATTAGGAACATATATATATATATATATATATATATATATATATATATATATATATATATATATATATATATATATATATATATATATATATGAAAGTCCATCGGACTACTCCAAAATTTATTGTTTTTAGCAGTGAAATTGTCAGTTTTGAACACTTTTATTCTAGTTCCTAATATTTAAGAAAAAATAATTTGTGAAATTTTTTGTATGTTGTAGTTTTCACAGCTTTGTTTTGCACTAGATGCAAATTATTTTTTTTACTATTATGATATTAAAGCGCAGTTAACTGTATAAAAATATTTTTTACTGTTTACAACAAAACTGTTTACAAAACTGTTTTATTACAAATAACTTTGCACTTAATCTCTATTAAAGGAAACTATCTAAATTTTTCATATTTTAATAAGGAAGATGATAAAAAAAAATTTTGTTTCTCCTATTTTTGCTACTCTCGGAAAAGGAGCATCTCCATTACATAAAGCCTTGTAAGAAATAATGTTAATACTTCTAGAAAGATCACGAAACCCACATAATGTAATTTGTATATCAAAATCATGATGACTTTTTTTTTATCTCTGGCGTTCAGATGTTGTCCACCTGATGGCTGTGTGGTTAGCTTTCTGTCCTCACATGCTAAAGGTACTAGGCTCGAATTCTGATTGTACATTGTGGTCAGAATCCACGATAAACTGAAGGTCCTGGTTTGATTATCAGTTGTTGTGCTAAAAAATAAGTCTTTGAATATTCAATCCAATCAATAGATATAAGTTGTTTGAAAGAAATAATTTACTATGCGTATTTGAATATCTCTTATTTTATATTAGTTGGTACACAGTTATTACTTTTCTTGATTGCCGATGTTAATGAAAATAGTTAAAATTGGGAATCTATTCTAACTCAGTAAGTAAAATTAGTTGATCATCTAATTTACATAGGGATAATGATTTAAAATTTTCTGTATATTTTTAATTATGTTAGTTAAGAACTAGATATTTAATGAGATCTTATAAATACTTTCTTGCTTGTTTTGTAGTTTTATGCCAGAGTCTCCAAGATGGCTCATGACACAAGGCAAATATGAACAAGCAGAAAAAGTCATGATTTCTGCAGCAAAGAAGAATAAATTAGAAATAAAAAACATGCCAGTCGTGATGAAACAATTAAAAGAAAGAATTGAAAGGGTAAATTTTCGTTTGTTTTGCATACATTTAGTTACATGTTATTTTAGGTAAATATTTAATGTACATAGTTCTTTTTAGTCTGCAAGATCATTTCTGTTATTTGGATGGTTTTTATGGATACCTCTGATTTTTTACAGCTGTATGTTCTTTACAATGGACAATTCCCGTATTTTTTATAAACGAGTGAAATTAGTTTATATTTATAAAGAATTTCTTTCTGATTCCAAATATTTAAACAAAAGTTCTTTAAAAAAATTAGTTATTTAAATATTAAGAAAAGAAAATACCTCAAGACCGAGTTTCTACAGTTTCTATGGTTATTGTGAGGCAATGGCGGATCCAGCCAGGGGGCGCGCGCCCCCCCTCAGGTGGAGTCTTTTTTTACAATTTACAGAAATAAATAATAATAATAACCACAACAAAAAAAATCATTTTTTTTTCCAAGTTTTTTTTTCAATAAGTTCACGCAACAATTATACTTTAACCTTCATCTGATTTCCGAAAAAAGCAACAAAAAAAACTTATTTTTGTGCCAAGGTTTTATTTATAGCATTCTCTCTTTCCATTCAAACGGATGTTGGAAGACTGTACAAGTATTCAAACCTCCACCCTCTTGAACTTGATGATATCTTGGACCCCTGATACCTGATCCCTTTCCTGTCGAGTGGGAGGAAGAGATTTTGACTCACATGCATAATGTCCAACGCCAACCAGGGGGGGGGGGAAATAATGAGAGGTTCACTATTTGGGTTACTCCCGGAAATGGCCACCCCCATTCAACTGGACATGGTTATAGGCTAAACTTAAAACTTTTGAAAGAAAGGAAGAGGAATGTTATTTAGTAACTGCATAAAAACTCGTCCATCTCTAATTTCTGCTTCGGCTTGTACATAAGCGCCATATTTGAATTTCGATTAACAATCCTCTCTTGCACCACACTGGAAAGGTATGTTTGTCCAATTTTTTTTTTTTTTTTTTTTACATAAAATAGACTTATAAACAATTTTGTAAAAAGTACTATCTGTGTAAAGTAGCACTACAGTAGCAGAATTAATTATTTTAAACTGAAAAGTAATTTTGGTATAACCTGGGCATTTCACCTTACGCTAAGATAGCGAGTCAGAAATGTGACGAAAAAGGGGGGGGGGGGTCAATCAATGGATACGGATTATCTTGAAGTATATTTCTAGAACACTGCATAGATTTTTTTTTTTTTTTTAAAACTTTTTTTAAATACTCGATTTTATCCTGGCTAAGGCACAGGTGTTGCCCCCCCCCCTCCTCCCCTCCTCCCCCCCTCCCCCCCCCTCCTCAGGAAAATCCTAGATCTGCCACTGTTGGGAGGTTTCTTCCAAATAGTTGGTGCTGGTAGATCATTGCCATATCCCGTACAGGTTGGCCCGATTTGCGAGAAATTTGCAAATCAGGTTTCCGCTGCTGCATTTCAAGCCAAGACGTTTGGGAAGCCGTGACGTCACATTCAATGCCAGCGGAATGAATTGTTTTCTCGACAACGTCTAACGAGGTAATTTTTATTGCAAATAAAAAGAAAAAGCGCTTTTGAGCAGACATTTTTGTGTTTATGGCCTATAGAATTGAATACAAAATGCAGGAATTGTCCATTGCTAATGATTAAATGCTCTCGAGGAATAAAGCCCTACTACATTAGATTTGTTTTTTATTTTCATGGAAATCGTGTTGACGTTCAAAATACAATATTTTCTTCTGTTATGTTTAAATTGGTGTCATCTTTTAATTAAATTTTAATTGAAAATCAAATTTTAAATTAATTTTTTAATTATGTTTGCTTTCATTTGATTTTTTTGGGGCAGGAGGAAAGAAAGAAGAATCCTAGTGTAATTGATCTTTTCAAGACTGCTAATTTAAGGAAGAATACAATTTTTGTATATATATCATAGTATGTATAATTTAAAGTCATTTGAAAATTACAAATATTCCAGTTTAATTGAATGTTTATACATTTAGAGAAATTTTCTTAATATTCAGGCGACTCAACAGCAGTTTTACTGTTATGGGTTGAGATAATGCTGTGTTTTATTCATAATTAAGAGTGAATAGCAGTAGTGTTACAATTAGTCTTTTAAAAATATGAATATTTAAATTGATTTATCTAGAAAAACTAAGTAGCCTAGTAAATTAACTAAATTCAAGTTTTTTACAAAGAAGGGATTTTGTCAACTGTAAGAAATATTTTATCTGACAAGCTTATGCCTAACACCATTCTATCTCTTTCCGTTCATGATAACTGAAAAATTTTAAACATTCCTTTCCGGATTCTATGAAGGAAAATTTAAGCATTGTTTGCTCGTTCTGTGTTAGCCAAAATATCATTATTGCTGATAATAAAAAATAATTGGTATGTATATTATATAATTTACATTTGAAGAGGCAACAGCACGATGTAAATATTAATTTTCTATTATCTTTAAAAGAAAGATTATTTTGATGACAGTGGCACACATTCTAAAATAGTATTTAATTTAATTTTTCTTTCAAAAGAATCTCGGTTAATTTTGTACACCAACATCTTTTTCTGAAAAAAAAAAGCTTTTTCTCTTCACATTTGTCCATAGTTCCATTTTATATTTTAATTTTTTTTTTCACAAGACTTTTTCTATAAAGCCCATTTTTCCTTGGAGGAATGGATAAATATTCTTATTTGGAGCTTTAATCCTGTTGGCCTTGTACAGTAAAAGCACATACTGCAAAATAAATTGTTTGGAATGTGGCGTTTAATCAACTAATTCTATGAACAAAACAGTTTTTACACAACATAAAAGCACAGAGTACTTAGGTGAGGCTTAAAGGGCCTTATTCTACTTTTATATAGAGTAACTGCAGTTCTCGCAACATCCACTTTTTAAACTAACTGCTGTATGATGTAATCACACTTTAGCATTGAAATGGTCTGAAGGCATGTAGTTTTTTATTCGTTTCGGATTTTAGATTGTTGAATAAAAGTCTGTTACTGTAAGAAGATATAAATGGAATTTTTTTTAAATATAATAAATTAATTTAACATTTTTAATATTTACTTAGAATAAGTTTGTGTCAACTTTTCTTTATGGAATCGATTTTGAATTTAATGCCAGCTTTCCAAATGTTTTTTTTTTTATAATGTTCCAAGGGAAATTTCTCTTTATTCAAATAAATTTCTATATTTAACTTTATGATTACTGTGTATGTTCAGAAAAAACTTACTAACTGTGCTACAGATTTTCAAAGACATATATAAAATACTGTGCTACAGATTTTTAGTACATATATAAAATACTGTCTAAAATTTTCTATACAGTCCGGAATAAGGGCTGTAAAAAGCAACCCAGTTAAAAAAAAGTTATATATAAATGAAACATTTCTCCAATGTTAATAGAGAAATCTTAAATATAATCTAATATCCAATTACTATATTTACAAATCACTTTTACCCATGTTTTTTTTTTTTCAAACCTTTTTTTTTTTGTTATGCCAGTCTAATCTTCTAACAATTACAGTGTAACGCTATTGCAAATTTTCTTAAAATTTCTTAGGTATGCATACTAAATTGTCCACTTAGTGTAGTTATTTTATGTGATATAGCTATTTCAACACTAAATTCTTTTTCAGTGTTTAAAACTTTTAAACAAAAAGCAATTTAAAAATTAACATAGGATTCTGCATGCTCTCAACCTGTATAATAAGAATAAATTGCTTTTAAGAACTTAAGATACATTTAGTATTTTTACTGTTATAATTATTTTTTATAATTTAAATACATTTACTAGTTTTTAAAATTAGATTTCAATTCATTCAAAACACTTGGAGATGGAGTGGTAGAATAATGGAAAAACTCTGTTATTGATGATCAACTTTCTCAAAAGGTGGGTCCCGACCTTTAAGAATTTGGGAACCTGTATTCTATTCTAAAGTGCAGTCAAATCCCATTAACGTGTCAATGGAACCGCTTAAATTGTTCATGCTAGCTGAATTTCATGTTAAACGAATAAATTAACGTTAAGTTTTAAGTACAGAGAACTGTTTTTACTTTGTGTTAAACAGGATTTCATTCCAAGCGATTTCGCATTAACGTGGTTTGACCTTTTTGATTCTTTTGTTTTTACTTTAAATAACGCTACTCAAAATGCTATGAGGATGTGTGTTTCAAAAACAACAATATGTAAATTTTGTTATTTTTTAAATGCCTGTTTGATTGAATAAATTCAACTTTGTGGCATTGTAGTTAGCTTGAATGTATACACTAAAAGTGTAAATTTTCGTTTTTGTTTCTTAACGTGATAAAATGAACTTTGTTTTGTCTCTCCTGTAAAATTTAATTTCTTGATTTGCTGATTTTTTTACTAGATGACTCATCTGTGATATTTTGAAATTTGTACTTTAAAAGAAATTAATGAATCAAAATAAAGATTAAGTTTTCCTAAAACATATATCAAAATCTCTTTTTTTCAGCTTCTCAGTTGCTTTTGTGTTTTATGGACTTTCATTGGGACAGACCAATTTAGGAGGAAACCCATTCCTAAACTTTTTTATTGGATCAGCTGTTGAGTTACCTGCTTACTTTTTGTGTATGATCTTCATTAGATATCTGCGTCGTAAGCCTTCTTTCTTAATATTTGACGTCATCGGCGGTGTGGCTTGTTTCTTCATGATGCCTTCAGGTGAATTGTCTTGTAAATTTTATATTAGTTTACTTTAAGAATCCTTTTTAGTAATTTGCTAAATTTTATTTTAAATGTTTATCTATGTTATAGCCAACATTTTTTCATGCTTGCCAACCACTTAACTTTCTACTATATATCTTATTTCTTTAAGTTGTGAAAGTTTAAGTAATTTTATTGACAGGATTAAAGTAAGCAAAATTACTTTACTTTTGGTTCAGCAAAAGATAAAATTTAATAATATGAAGTTAATAAAATATTGTTATTTGTGTTTATTTTGTGTTTTAAGTTGGGCTTAGAATATTTCTTGGTTATTATTTGTGTTTAGTTAGTCACTTAAAAGGTATCTGTGTATAGATTCTATAGTATATAATTGGTCTCAGAGTTTAAAGCATTTAAATGATAATTTTTGTTAATATTAATACTTACTAGTTATCATTGATTAAGCTGTGGGTGCTTTTTTAGCAAAATGCTTAAGAACTATCTTAAATGCTAAAATCAGAAAGTGTGGTTTAGCTTTTTTGCTAAAACATTTCGACTCAAAATGTACAAAATGGCCATTTTTGTTAATCCAACATTAGTCATCTACCTAAAAGAACAAGTAAGCTAAAGGATGAAAAGTATTTTTCCAGTTGATATTCCAGTTGGTGTAAAATAACTTAACATTTTAAATTAATAATGATTTTATTATAAATAAGTGTTTTAATTGTGGTAAAGTAAACACCTCAAGTGATGGAACTTGTAATCATTTTAGTAAATTTCTAAAATTAAATTTGTGGATAGTTTTTTTTTTTTTTTGCTAAATTTTATTTTTTTGTATCCCTGCTTAAATGCTGTTATCCTATTGGCCAAGGATGAGATTTAAAGTTTGTCAAACTGACACTTTTAGTCTATCAAAACGATTGGTCTAGACTACTCGACCTGCCGTTCAACTGAGGCATTCAATGGGGCCCTGTCTGCGGTACATGCCGAACCAGACCTCTAAGGAAATCAGGGGACAAAAAAAAAAGATAGGGGTTGATGTAATAATATGCATTATTAATTGTTTTGAAATATTTTTAATAAAATTCTTATTTGTATTTTTCAGACCACCAATGGGTACGTATAACTGCAGCTATGCTTGGAAAATTGTGCATTAGTGGAGCATTTATTATCCTTGCTATTCATGCTGCAGAGATCTTCCCGACTGTTGTACGGACGGTTGGATCGGGAACCAGTCTGATGATGGGAAGAATAGGGGCTATGACTGCACCATTTGTGAAGGAATTGGTATGGGAAATTTAATGTTTATTTGTTGCTTGTTTTATTTTTGACCTCTTTGAAGAATTTATACACAATTTCTTATCTATAAACTAGACCTGAGGTTTGGATTTTAGGAAATTTGAAGAAAAAAAAATTGCGTTAAAATCAAGGAATTTTTTAGGAATCTATCGGGAAAAACTTTTTTCTGAATTTTGTGTTTACCATTAGAGGTATGGTTTGGCTCCAACCCGGTGTTGGGGCCTTTTCGTGGAATGCCTTGTGTGGTGGACTGGCCATTCCTTCCGACCGACATTTAAAGGTCAACATGATAATACACAAGTTTCAAAGAATCTAGCTTTTATGAATTATTTATATTGCGTTAAATTAAAATTATCATTTAGTTAAGATTATTGTATGTTTTTAAAAAGTTTCATTTTTAATGAAATGTCCATGAATGTTATCTGTCTGTAAATATGGAATATTAAATAGTTTTGACAGTTTTTCTTGCATGAGTATCTTCTTCATATTGTGAAAAGTTACGTTTTGGTATATTTTAAAAATGGTCTTGCACAACTTATATTATAAATGAGTAGGTTTTAAAAAATGATTATTCTAGTAATATTAAGCTCTGATTATTTATTATAAATTAGTCAATTGCAAATCAAGCAGTTCTAAGCATTTCAATAAATTCTCTAAGTGATGTTATTCAGAAAAAAACGTTAAACATGAATGTTTCATTTACAAAGCATTTTAACTAAATTACAAATTTTTTGAAAGTTTGATTAAAAATATAAAATGACATAATAGTTTCCAAAGTGAAATTCTGAAATAAATTGTGCCGATAGTCAATTGTATGGTTTTAGTTATAAAAAAAATTATGCATAATGAATTGTAAAGAAATAAGCAAGGATTAATCATAACTTAACAGTTTTGTAATTTTTATTTCTTGCATGTATTCATTGAGCTTGTGAAGTTTATATAGTGAGAACATTTACTTGTAAAGAATAAGATAAAAAATTTAATTTAAATACTATGATTTTAATTAATCGTTATTAGTAAGATTTATGTTTTTACGTAAAAATATTATTTCTCCAAAACTCGTTACATTTATAAAATTGATTTTGATATTTAGTATGCTTAATGAGAAAATGTTTTAAATATTTTTATGTAGCTGAAAAATATAGTTATTTTTTCCAGATATACATATTTAATTTAATATTGCTTCAATAATTATCATTAGTGTCTATTCCACCTACTTATCACTCATAAACGTTAAGTTGTTCAAAAAATATGGTTTTAGAGTTTGGCTTCGTTTTTTTTTTTTTTTTTTTAAATCTATAAAAGTATTATTTACGAAAAAAAAATAAGCTTTGTATTTATTGCTTTGAATTTTATTGGTCAATTACTGAAGCTCCTGTTTTAATGAAAAGACATATATGGCCACTTTCAAGGTGAATTCATTACCATGAAAAAAATAGTAATAAAAAATGATAATTGCCAAATATATACTTTACTGTATCAATTCAACTCCTACATTTCTTTCACAAATCATCCTAACAATTTGTAATTTTATTAAGATGCCTTTTTTTATGCAGTAAAAATTATTAAAAAAAAACCACAAAAAAAACCAAGTAAAGTATTTAGATTGTCCTACACCTTGAGTCCTTCACCACTTTAAATCACTATCCTTGATCAAGTTCAAGTGGAGAGAGCTTCTTATATCAGAACGTAGCATATAGCCAAGGACTATCCAGCCTCATTTAAGAGATGAGCCTAGTCAGTCTATTTTGGAAGTTTCATGATACATGTTGTTTCTTTTCAAAATCATTTTATGTCCAGTTTATAAAAGTGGAAACTGTACACAACTATGTTCTTAGCTTGGCTATTAGTTTTTAGAATAGAGTGGGTTTTGTAAGGGTGAAAAATTTAATAATTATTTTTTGTAGGGTAATGCTACCCACCCGGCTGTGCCTGCTATAGTTTATGGTTCACTCTCAATTGTAGCTGCAATATTAATAGCTCTTCTTCCTGAGACCTATAATCAGACATTGCCTGACACGATTGGTGAGGCAGAGGAGTTGGGAAGGTAAGTTAGCTAGATCTTTTTTTTTTTTAATATATAGAATATTTCTTGCTTATACATTATTATCAATGCAATTGTTTTTCATTGAAGGACAGTTTGAGATGAATTACTCAAAAATCAAAGCTACAATCAATTTAGATTGAACTAGTTTTGCCTAAAATGTATGTTTTATATGAAACTAGAAGTCTAGTCAAAACCAAACTAGTTTAAACCAAGCTACAATGTTTTGGGTAACTTATGAATTATAACAATACACTTGCTACAGTTAATTATCAAGACTATATATATATATATATATATATATAATTAATCTATGTATTAGTAGGGCAGTTTATTATTACATTATCTGTTTCGGTCATGCATCAATGCTGTTTTGTTTAGACTGTTGAAGATGCTTTCCCCCTCTCAACAGTACCGATAAAAAAAATCGCATCGGCAAATAAGTAAACTGAAAGAAGCGCAATGAAAGCGGTTGTCAGTATAGCAGTGATCTCTGAAATAATCTGTGTATATTCACTGCACAAACTTAAAACTATAAATGAGAACATCTCCATATTGCATTTTCTTGATTTATTTGAAGACGGGAGACAATCAAGATAATAGACAGGAAATTAATTAAGTATTTGTTTGCAATAAATCCATGCTGTGACCCTATGTTCTGGTTAGGGTCGCATCATGATCTAATTGGAAGTTATGTTTCGGCACCAGGCAATTTTTTTTTTGTATGTCAAGGGGTTAAGCATTCTTAACTCATTTTTTAACACAGATATTTGCTATCCCCTTTAATGGCATTTAATTCTTTATAATTGAGGGATGATCTACCCATATCTAATAATTTTTTTGTATGTTTTCTTAATATGATGAAGATATAATTATCCTTCTACTTCACTTACAATCCTATTTAAATGTTTTTGGACATTTCCCACAAATTTTTTTAAATACGCTTAGTCCGTATTAATCTATAGTGTGATTCAAAAATATCACACAAATTTGTTAACATGCCTTCAGTCCATATTAATCTAGTGATTCAAAAATGTCCCACAAATTTGTTCACATACGTTCAATCCGTATTAATCTAGTGTGATCCAAAAATCATACTGATGCTGTTTTAATGGTACAAATAGTCAACAATACCAGTGTGTTACATGCAAACACCAGGGAAGAGTCTAGTGGTACTCATTAGAGGAGTCTAATATCATACCCTATTTGTTTAGTATGACATAATCAGCATATTATGGTATACCCTAAGATCCCATAACAACCTAAATATACTTGTCCTGTCATGGTTTATCTAAATTTAATTGACTGCATACTATGTTGGATATCCTGTACATATTTTGTAACGCATGATCTCCATGAGAACATTAAAATCTCAACACATTTTACTTGTTTAGCAGCATTTATTCCACATGAGCTTTGACTGTGCCTGTACTCAAATTCTGAAACCAGTAATTATGAATTCATTGGTGGTAATTATTTTCAATGTTGGTTATTGATTTTCCAAAACTATGAATATTTATGCTGCAGCTGATTTTGTGTTATGGAAATTTGAAGAAAATTACGCTTTAAAAATTTTACACATAATTATAAAATGTTTAAGAGGATTCTTAACATTTTTTATGTGTTCTTTTTTCAGCTATATAAAGGGCTTAACTAAATTTTCTACAATTTTTTAGATTGGTACTAGCTGAATTTCATTGGCATTGGAAATCAGTGTCATATTTGACTATGCATTATTACTATTAGTTAGTGAAAATTGTAAAAAAAATTATGCTTTTCAGACCTGTTTTTAGTATGTTTTTCTATTAAATTTTCCATTTTCTTACTAGTGGATTGAATACTAATCAGATAAACGAAAGTGACTTTGAAGATTTTTCTAAGTAAGCATTTGATTTGCATGCTACTTATCCAAATTAAATGGTGTCTATTGTTGAGTTGATGTTAAAATTAAAAATATTTTCAGTTTTAAAATTTTTATTTTGAGAAAGTTTATTTTTATGATACTTTGTTCATTCTTTATTTTCAATTTTTTTATTTTACTCCTTGTTTCTTTCCAATTTTGTGTCTTTAGTTTCTTTTTTGTTGTTAATTTTGTCTACTTTGGTTCAACTTGTCCAGTTTTTATTTTAGTCCTTGAAGAAATTCCTGTTGTATTAATGTATTTATAATTTTTTTTAAATTGCAACATAAGGGGAGACAAGTCTTTTAAATGCACTCCATTTCTCCCAATGTAGTGAATAAGGTGAACATAACTTAAATGAGACCTTTAAAATTGTTCCATTGAGTCTTCACTTATAAATTATTACTATTGTAGCAATTTGGTAGTACTAACAAAATTTATTTTGGTACTTATATAGTAATATTGATATGTGTGTCAAAAAGAATTTTGGTCTCCATTGCATGCAATCAATTTTCTCTATACCCATCTGTCTTCTATTCAATTTGAGTAGTATCGGAGACTGAGTTAGATATAGCAAACATATTCAACTTCAATATTTTTTCATTCAGTTTTAAACATAATGACATTAATTATCAAGCATTTTCAGACAAGTAATACTTAAAATGTGTTGATGGGTAGCAAGAGTATCATATCTTATCATATAGAGTATATATCTAGAGCAAGTTAGTATCATAATACATCTTAAACTTTTTAAATAGTTGCATTTGTGGTAAAACAATTAACTAAATTAAGTAATTTAGATTTTTAATTTATTTCAATATCAGTGTCATATTTATAAATTGGGTAGTCCAATTTTAATACCGACTGTGCAACATTTGAGTTACTTTCAGCATTTTTATTTAACCAGGTTATATTGAAAACATCCATCTGATTCTGAAAATCTGCATGATGTTTTATCAAATAATTTTTATTGTCTTGTATTTTCATTGTTTTGAAATTTCCTTATAATGGGAGTTTCTGATTAAATGATTTGGAATTATTTTACCTTATCCTTTAAATGTAATAGAATTATTTGGTAAAAATTGAATGACCCCTACAAATAGTTAACCAACAAGGTACCTTTCGATCTACATTCAAGATGAACAACATAAATAAAAATACAGGACATAACAATCTTAAAATGCATTACATTTAAATTCGACATTGAAGATAAACAATATAAATAAAAATATAGGATAGAACAATCATAAAATACATAAAATTTAAATCCTACTTATAGAACAGGCAGGAATCAAACCCAGAACCTCTTGCTATCTGTGCCCTAACCACTATACTACTAATGCATTTCCTGCTTTGCTTCATAATAAGTGCATTACATATTCATACCTGCCAACTTGTACGGATTATCCGTACAATGTACGGATTTTTACTATTTTGTACTGTTGTACGAACAGCTAAAAAAATCGTACGGATTTCACAGTACTTTTTGTTTTTTCCTTAAAACCGAATTTTTTAATATTTTTTCAAGTCACCAACGAAACCGAAACGATTTTCCAAAGCTGCCGCGTCAGTCAAAATGTCACACTCCAAAGTTGCGCTATGTACAGCAATAAAGCGCGTTAGCGGGGTTGCATGTTTTCATCTGTATTGCCGACGGAATTTGGAAAATCAAACCACTGTTTCGTTGTTTCGGACTTAAAAGGTTAATAAAGATGCAGAATACCAAAAGTGCTTATTTTTTTTTTATTCTTCCTTCTTTTCGACCGGACACCAACATTGCGCGTAAATAAAAGTACTAAACCACGGCGCCGGGGATGCACTGTTTTCAGTGGTGTTGCCGACGGGACCTAGCAAACCAAACAACTGTTTCGTTGTCTCGAACTTTAGAGATTGATAAAAAAGTAGCAAACTGAAAGTGCTTTAGTATTTTTTAAATTTTTTTATTCTTCCTTCTTTTGGACCGTACTCCTAAGTTGCACATAAATAATAGCACTAAATCGCTACGCCGGGATGCATTGTTTTCATTTGTGTTGGCGGCACCGAACGACTGTTTCGTTAACTCGGACTTAAGTGATTAAAGCACTTTCGGTTTTCAGCTTCTTTGTTAGTCATAATTATTTATTTTAAAATATCCAAGTTAAACAATCTTGGTATAAGACTCCAAAAAATATCAAGGTTTTTTTTGGAATCTTATGCCAAGCATTTTACTTCAAATCATCATAAATTCAAGCATAGGAACAAATTTTGCATTTTGCTCTATCTATGCATCTGATATTAAGATTTCTCATGGAGGATTTACTGATGTCAAAGTTCATATTAATTCTAAAAAACGCACTGACAACATCAAATGTAATAATAAGAATTCGAAGGCATTCAGAATTGATATTTGTGCTTGTGATTAAACACTTTTAATACCACCAACTCCTTGTATGTTTCACTGTAGTTTTTGTGTCATAAAGCATGTTATTTGGGTGTAATGTAGATTAAATCATAAACTTCATCAGAGATTTTATCGTAAAGTTTAAATTTTATTTATTTTTAAATCCAGGTTAGTATTTTATTTTATAATTTCTATTCTGTGCTAAAATGTAACAATTTGTTATATTTGGGAGCAATTTAATACTATGAATTTTTTTAAAATTTATTTATTTGCATTTGCTAGGGAATTACTATTATTTATATATTACATTCATAAATATTGTCACTATTTCACTTTCCATGAGTCATAGGAATGCAAATATTTGTTCCATAAAAATTGTACTAATTTGAAAATGCCAATGTTGTCAGGTATGCTTCCCACTGTCATTGAAAGTCATTAAAAGTGCTTAATATTTTTGAACTCGTTTTCAAGGCCTTGAAAGTACTTGAAAATGCTTAGAGGTGCTTAAAAGTCCTTGAAAATGCTTTTAGGTCCTTAAAAGTCCTTAATTTGTGTGGATGTTGTGTGCCCAACTGCAAAATTCATAAAATACAACTCAGACTTGTTATCCCCGCTTGACCGCCACTTATCCCCACTGTATCAGAATTCTCTGACATATTTGTATTTTGCATGTGCCAACTTGTAACTTATCTGATAGAATATCCTTTATTAAAAATTTATTTATTGACATGTTGCCTGAAAACAAATTTTCAAAGGTCCTTAAAAACATTAATTAAGTCCTTAAAAGTCATTAATTTTCATTCTATGATTTGAGTGGGAACCCTGTAAAAGTACGATGTGAACCGTGCCTTGTTCATGTGACTTCCTGCTTCAGGGCAATTTTGAAACTTCAGGCAAAATTAAAAATGTGAAAGTCAAGTGCAAGACAAAGTTTTTTTATGATTTTGAAACAATTTTTTTTTTATGATAAGGCAATGGAAAAACTTTGTAATTCTCTATCTTAAAACATCCGATCAGTCATGAGAAGGGCTACAAATTTAACTATAGAGTGGATGTGCAATATAATATGTATATTCACCTTAAAATAAGCTAGTGGTTTTAATTGGATATTGAATGGTGTAAAGCCATTAAAACTGTACCAGATCGGTCTGACAAGATTTTAACCCATACTATTATGTTCATTAGAGGCCAATATTTATATTATTCCAAATGAAATTTCGAAGAAAATTTTATTGCATTTGTGTCATATCTTATACCAGGACATTCTTTGTAAAATAAACTCATAATTATTGCTGGATCTTATTATTATTATTATTTTTTTTTTTTTTTTTTTTTTTTTTTCAAAAGTTACTTGAAATATATTTTGTTTGGTCAATGCACTGGCAACATTTTGCAACTGGTTATATTTTACTACAAAATGCACCTTGTATGTGTTTCGAACTTGCACACTTTAATTTGTCACATACCCCAATGAATCTAGCTCCCAAATTTGCATGCATTGGTATTCATGCATTTTTGTTCTTAGTTTATGGAATTCTTTATTCATTTCTAACTAGGTGTTATTAACATTAGCTTTTACTTTGTAGGGACAAAAATGATGTAAAAATGAGCATACTTCAAAATGGCAAAGAATGCAAGGACTGTGAAGCTTAAATTATTTCCACAGTGAAGTAGAAAGTATCAAAAATATTATTTGAAAGATTAGCATTTATCTCGTGTTTATGTTTTTAAAATTTATATTTTTTTATGGATGTGAAGTGATTTTGTATTTTACAATTTATACACACAGGTGCACGTATTACTATACTTATCATTGTTGCTAGATTATCATTAGTGCGTTTACAGTTGATTTTGTATTTTATTTATGAAAAGGTATCTTTATCTCTTTGTGGAAATGACATTGAAACATGGTTGCATTCATTGCAAAGTTATAATTTTGGAAGTTTATTATTAAAAAAATTATAGTAAAATCCTTTACCTAACCAGCATTAGGAAAGATAACTCATAGTGATGTTAATATGGAAAAATTTCCTATTCATATTGCATATTTAATTTTTTTTTAATCTCATATTGATATAGGAAGATTTTATAATGAATATTGAGACATTTTCATGTATTTCATCAACTGTTTGTTGGAAATCCTAAAATGAAAACTTTTTCAGCATATAGTATTAAACTATATAAAAGATTTGGAAAAATGTTTATCTTTTTCACTAAAATTAAATAGACCTTTTCCAGGGTTCCCACAGTCATTAAAAGTGCTTAATATTTTGGAACTTGTTTTCAAAGCCTTGTAAGTCCTTGAAAATGCTTAAAAGTCCTTGAAAATGCTTAGAGGTCCTTAAAAGTCCTTAATTTTTGCAAATATTGTGTGCCCAACTGCAAAATTTATAAAAATACATCTCAGACTTGCTATTCCCGTGTGACCCCTACTTATTCGCACCGTTTCTGAATTTTTTGATCTATTTGAATTATGCATGCGCCAACTTGTAACTTTTTTGGTAGAGTATACTTTTTTGAAAGTTTATATATCAACATAATGCCTGAAAATTTTTTTTTCTCAAAGGTCCTTAAAAACATTATTTAGGTCCTTAAAAGTCATTGATTTTCATTCTGTGATTTGAGTGGGAACCTTGTTTTCAATATTTATAAGTTTAATTTCCTTCTTGGAAACTATTTATGAATCTTAAAATAGGAATAGCTAGAGCAGTATTTTTCAAAAATTTAACTTCATTTAATTTTTTATCATTTTTAAATGTCGTGCACTCTATATTTATACTATCTCAATCCTGAATGAAAAGGAGCTTCCTGACTGAAAGGAGTTTTGCTGAAAATCTTTTATGACTGATATATATATAGTATAGATTTTCTTATATCATGCATCTCTAAACTTCGTAAGGTTTTAGTAGTAATCTTAAAGATCATTGTTGAAAGCATAGTCACAGGAATGTGGAAATGTAGAAGTATTTAATTTGTGTGAGTTTGATGCACTTCTCTTGTTAATTTACTATGCTGTAATTCATGTTCTACCCATTTCACTATAATTCTTTTTTCTTCTAAAAGTTTGGAACAAGTTTTGCTGATTCTAAAAGGGAATGTTTTAAAGTTTCTATTCCATTCTTTTTTTATTGTTAATATAGATAAATGTATTTAAGATTCTTGAAAGTGTGTTTAATAATTGTCTTTTAAGTAATTTTTAAAAATTTTATTTGATCCCAGTTCTGTAGATGTTTTAATCAAAGATAATAAGGTTTTTTTTTTTTTTTTTTTTTTTTTTTTAATTCTGTCTTAATTTCTTTTTAATTTATGTTTCATAACAAAATATTAATTATATTGAGTACCTATGAACACAATTAAGAATGCTGCATTTCTTTAGATTTTATAAATTATTTCAAATTAATAAATCCTAATAAGTAACTTGATCTTTTTTTATAAATATTTTATATTACTTGTTAAAATAGAACATTATTTTCTTTAAAAAGTACCCTAGTTTAGTCTTTTCTTGTAACTTCCACACTTTTACAAATTTGAATGTTAATAGCTAGTGAATACTACTTTTGAAGTCTACTTTTCTAATTGATAAAAAAAAAAGTTTACTACCATTCCCTGTATTAAATCATAGTTAGTAGGTTACATATATTTTGAGCTTAGTTTTAGAGTGGATTTTTAATTTCTATTTCATTTATTTGGTTATTGCTTTTCCAAGAATGTTTGCACTTATGAGTTATAAAAAAGTGAATGTTGGTGAACCACAAAGAATAGTATTTGTTTAACAGGATTGTTGAATGATTAATATTGTTAAACATTTATTTTTATTCAAATGTAGTTAATTTTGTTTATTGTAGTTTGATATCAACAAATAGTATTATATTATTTTTTCGGTTTACTTATTTCATTGTGATTTGTATTAATTATTAAACATCAGTATTGTTGTAAGTCATAAAAAAATATCAAAATTTACTATTTTTTTATACACAATTAATACTGATTGCTCAGTATTTTATTGGAAAATTATTACTTTAAGATTTTTGTTTATATGATAAATAAATTTAAAAAAAATATATATATATATATTGTTTACATTTAATAATAAAATTGATAATTTCTTGTTCAATTTCAAAAACTAAAAGCTTCTATTATCTGAATTTTATGTAAAATGTTTCAGTCCAAAGACTAGATCCGATAATATATTTTACTTGTGATGAATGTGAAGATAAATTCAAGCAAACCATTAGGTTTTTTCTTTGCTTCTATAACTTTTTTTTTTATATAAAATGTTATTCTCAATATATGCAGCCCAGAATAAAACCAACTGTAACCTCCATTTTCTCTAATTTTTTTTTTTTTTTTTGAAGAGTTGATCAGTTTACTTGGCGTGTTATTTAATGCCAGTCATTGGCATATCAGTAGTTGGTAACTCCAGTAGATAAAATATTTTGTATTTCCTGGCATGTCCACTACTATCTTCCATGCTTTTCTAAGTGATGCCCACTGGCAGTGCAATGGTTGATCAGTAGCTGGATTGTTCTAATTGGTGGCATTGTATAAATGGGAAGCTGGCATTCCAATCAACAAGTCAAGAGACCTTTGAATTGAACAACTGTCTGGCATTTTATCTACTGGCTTTGTGTAGATCAGCTTTTCAATAGTGTTGTTTACCTCTGGAAAGAGGAAGAAACACACAATCATGACATGAAAATTTATTTCTGGGTGATATGTATAGTATAGTACTATTAGTCCTTTGTTACTTGAAAATTATATGCTTACGTTCAAGTAATAATGCAATTAATTGCATTTGTAAAGAAAATCAAGCAAATGCCACCTTTATGACACATAATTGTTATACTAGTTAAAATAAGGATTTTAGTTCTGATACTGCATTTATTCACTTTAATTAATATTATTAGTCAATTCATACATCCATTTCTAATTTATTTTATGCATACTTATAGCTTTAGAGATCTGATATTTGTACTTTTTAATGGTTATTTTATTACTAAATGTTTTATTCCATTGCATTTTTTCTCTCGTTTTAAAAGATATTTTTCAATGCAATTTATTCAAATCTATTCTTTTTTTGCATTGCAATCTTTCAAAAGAAAACTTGATGTTGGTGATAATTGTATTTTCGAAAACTTTTAATGTGATGTTTTGCGAAATTTACTTTACTGAATCTCTATGTATAATAAGCAAGTTTTCGTTCAGTATTTAAAGAAAACATGACTAATTATAAGTTATTTTAAAAAACAAGAGCCATTTAAAATCTTTCTAACTATTGTGATGTTTAAAGTATTATTTCCTGATTTTTATGTATTTAAGTACGTATTGTCTTTTTAATTTAGTCCCAAAATTATTTTATGTAGTGTTTGCTTAAATTTCTTGTCATATTTTGTGGTAAGCCATAATATGCATTTAATAAATCTTCAGATATCAAAAGAGAAATCATTAAAATTTATAGCGTATTTGAAAGTATTAAATATTTTCTGTAAAGTACATCATACATGCAATGAAAGCAAGTTTTTAATTATTATTTTTCTTCAGAAACTAGGTATCTGAAGCTTTGTCATAAAGGAATTTTTTTTTATTGCAATAACATTCTAATGCTTTCTCTTGACAAGTGTACTTTGCTTTTTAAATTTTTTTACAATTTTAATTGCTTTTTTAAGTTTATTTAAAAATTTCACTATATTTACATATTTTCACAACTTTTTATTCTGAACATTTACTCGTATGTAATATTTACTATGTAATCAAGTATATAATGTAATATATGCATTGTGAATGTTAGTTGATAAGTATTTTTTTATATCTTATAAATGTTGCAAGATGTGTTCTCTTGATTGAATGGAGATTATTTGAGAATTGAGATGTTGATTAGTGAATGTAATAAATGAATGCTACTTTTTGAATTGGTTGGGTTAAAAATGAGTATAGTTAGCTAGTTTGTATATTAAAAGGAAATGTTGACTTAACCTTGATTATTAGAATTTTGGCAAAACAATGTGCATTAGATGTGATAATTTTTATAAGTAAAATTATTTTAAAAAATATCAAAACTAATTGTACCTATAAAAGATGATTATTTTACAAAAAAAATTAATGTCATGTTGCATCTAATTTAAAAATGATATAGATATATATATATAAAAAAAAGGCTGCCAATTCTGTTTTTGTGTTAAGTAAATAATTAACACTAATTTTCTGCTGCAATGCAGATAATTAAATTCAAAGTTATATTGTTTTTTATTAAAATAAAAAGTTATTGAATATTTATTGAATCAGTTTTATCTGATCCTGCTAGTTTTTCAAGTAAAATTTAGTGATAAAGGATATTTGCTTTCATTTAAAAATTGTAGAATTCAAATAGAGAATGCAATGTAGAAGTAAAAGTTTTCATTTTACCCATTTAGTAACACTGCATTTTAAGGCTTTTATTGTGCTAGAAATATTGTGTGGCAGAAATTCACTCTCGCATAATTTTTTATTAGGCTTCATTTGCTGGTTTGAATTTGTCTTTGTTGCTGAATTTTAACATATATTGACATAAATCTCCAATGATACATTTCTCAGTTGTAATATTATTTCTTGTTTTTCTAAAAAATAGTGTGATATTCACTTTTAAATCTTACATTTAAATAAAATATTGGATGTAATTTATTTTATTTCAACCTCTATAAAAGTAGGAATGAAAACCAAGAATGAATATCAAGCAATGTATTAAAAATAAAAATGATTTCTGTTACTTTACCAAATAATCTGTATTTTAATTAAAGAATTACTATTAGCTTATGTAATTACAAGTTTCTCTTGTCCATTTTAAGAAAGGCTTATCATTCCGACTTAGAATTGGTACTAACAAGTTTTAGGGTGAAATGAAATTGCATGTATTGTCACAAATTAATTTATAATTAATGTATGATAAATCATAAGTATTACGTCAATATGATAACTGAAGTGCTAAGAAAAAGAATTCGACTTGGAACTAAATTTTATTTACCTATTCAAAATAATGAACTAGATGTCAGTGCTATGTGTTTAATAATTGAACAATCTCTGAATTTAATTTTAAATCAAAATTTGGTTTGAAATGCAATAACTCGCTTTCAGATATGACTAGGCGATGAAATGAATCCTTCCAAAATTAATATTAGAATATCTCACTTTACTTAAAGCTGTATCATGGTTCGTACATTTTTAAAAAACCTTGAAAAGTGCTTGAAAAAAAATCTCATTTTTTAGTGCTTGATAACCTTGTATTCTGTAAAAATACATTTAAAGTGCTTGAATTTTATTTTGTTTTTTTTTAAATAGAAAACCTTAAAAAATTTTGGTCAACAAAGTGACAACGGAGGTGCATGTAATTGAAAACGAAGTTTTAGATACTGAAATACTATGGACATTGAAAATCATAAAAAATCACAGCTCTTACAAATTGAATGAAAACATTGATAGATTATGTAACTACATGTTCGCTGATACCGTGACTGCATCTAAATTTTCATATAAAGAAAAAAAAACTGCATATTATACAGTATTTGTAATCAAACCCTCAGGACTGGAAGACAGTTTAATCAATAAGACTTTTGTATTATTATTTGACGAAAGTCTCAATATGATGAAACAAGACAATCAAATGGCTGTTCACATCCGATGTTGGTGTAATTACCAAGTGAGTACAAGCTACTTAATTCTGTTTTTATGGGACACAGTAATTTCTGATATATTGGAAGTTTTTTTTTTTTTTTTCAATTGTAACCTTAAAATTTTCTTTTATTGATACCTAAAAAAAACATTTTTTTTTTATTTACTCGATTTGAACAATCACCGTTTGCTGATAAAACAATTTGGAATTTTTTTAATGTATTTATGTTGATAACGCATCCTTGAAAAGTGCTTAAAAAGTCCTTGAATTTTTTTCTCCTTCAAGTGTACGAACCATGTAATATACAGAATGACCACTGAACATAGAAATCAGGAAGATTTTTGATTTTTTAAAAAATCAAGGAAATGTCAGGAAATTTTTTTAAACTTCACGAAATTTAGGAAAATTTTCTTTGTTGTTAAGGTACATTTTCCCCGTTCATCCATATTTTAGCAGCTTTTACCCTGAGTATGGTGGTAATCGCTAGAAGTTTAATGTTATGTTATAATTTAATGTTTTCATTACCACCTAAACTGTTTTTAAAAAATTGCTGTATTATCTCTTAAGCGTAATTGTTCTACTTGTTCACACATCTGAAAAGTTGGGGAAATTTGAAAAAGTTTGCCAGCAAATCAGGAAATTTCTTAGAAATCTACCGAGGAACTTTTTTCCTTGAATTTTGTGGCCACCCGTTTATCTTTCCTACTTTAATTTATGGTTATTTTTAGACCTATTTTAATAAAGGTTAAACAAAATGACTGGTTATGTGTAGTTTTTGTCAAAATTAAAATAGCGTATTCCATCATGAAAGTGTATAGCAGAAATTATAAGGTTATTTTTTCCCCTGTGACATATCAATAGTGACTAAATGAAAGAGTATGGATGTCAAAACTGCTTCAAGATTATTTCCTTTGCCATTGAAAGTATCTAAGTAAATTAGCTTTAAGACTTGAACTACAAATAACTCTTTTTGTGTATTGTATAGAAATATATTAAACTGTCGACACTTAAAGTGTTAACCAGACTAAATAGTACATTG
This sequence comes from Linyphia triangularis, assembly GCA_963978545.1. NCBI lineage: Eukaryota > Metazoa > Arthropoda > Arachnida > Araneae > Linyphiidae > Linyphia > Linyphia triangularis. The sequence continues at coordinate 39,708,593 of OZ021730.1, forward strand.
TCACAAGTATAGTATTTTGTCATAAAAGTTCTATAGCTTTTCATGCAAATGGTAATTATATGCAAATAAATGTTTTTTTGTCTAACTGTGATACATTAAAATAGCTTGTTCATTTGAGTAGCTGAATTATTTCGAACACTAACGCTAGATTAACTTTGAATATAAATTCAGACAAAAATGTTTAAAACAATGCTGTAGTCTGAAAGGCTACTATGTTTAACATGCATCAATTCATAACATTGACGTATTAAAATTTTTTACTTGTTTGTAAATAATAATTTAATGGGCTGCTCTGAAGTACATTAACCAATTTCCTTTAATAACTTCATTTAAGTTAGATAATTGCCAACTTAGAAAGTGGGGTGAAAGAAGTTAAATATTATAATGTATGGAATCTCAGTTGGATGGAAATAGTAATTTGTTAGTTTTCTGTGCTAGACTTCTATGTTATATGTGAAGGTAAACAGGATCCCCAGGAGACAAGGTGGATCATCTCTGGTATTTGTGTCATTGTGGATATTAGAACTAATTTTGCTTTAATTTTTTTATTTCGCATAGAGTTTTAGAGACTAAGGCCGTTATGATCAATATTTTTTCGCAGATTTTAGCTGGGTTCGATATGGCAAAATTTGCAGCCAATACCTTTTTGCTGTAAACCACAATGTAGTTTGATTCACATGCAACAAATGGCTTATGAATTTTGATCGATTAAGAGAAAACTTGTCTAAAAAGCAAGAATGGAAATAGTACTATTTTGAAGAACCGCATTTACCAAAAGATCGGATAAATCTAAATTTTATAAAAAATGCTAGTTTTATTAAATGAAATTATTGCAAGAAAATGGAATGCTAAATTTATACAAAAATTAGTTTTAAACCATATTCTGGAAAAAGTATTGCACTTTTGTTCCACTAGATGGCGCGCAATGTCAACCTCGAGGATTAGACTCTGTGGTAGGAATATGGCAAATAGATAAAAAACTGCCGAAAGATTTTATTTTAAAAATGAAACTTGAGAAATTGCAGTAAATATAATGTAAGAAACATAATACAGGGTAGTGGTTCCCAAATATATTTTGTTTGATAATGCTCTGTAATACGGTTACTGAGAAAATTCCTTTATTCCCTATTTATATTATAGTTTTACATAATTGTAATTAAAATATAGCTTTTAGTAGTTTCAGGAATGAAATAATTTTTTTCAAAGGTTAATTCTTTTTTATATTTTAACTACAGTTACACAATTTTCTCCATTTAAACCTATGCGTGAGTTTGACGTTCGGCACTCTCTATTAAAAAATTATTAATCTCTATTAGGGAAAAAATGTGATTCTTTCCATTCCTTTTGTTAAAACTCTAGTACAATCTTAAGATTTGTCTATATCTTCGAGTGGGAGTTTATATTTTGTGAAATCGATTCCGCTGAATGTGTTTCAAAGGTCAGGTTTCATAGAAACCCGTCTTTTGTGTGGATATTTGTGTAAAAAATTCCTCAATTTCGGTACAATTTTCTCATTTGTGAGGAGGGACCAAAGAGTGATAGATTTTTTATTGCAATTGGCATTCTGCAGGTCTACTTCATTTTGATCAGAGGCCAAATAATTATAAATGCTTTATATCGGGGTGCCATTGCACCCTCTAAACTTCATTCTATGTACAAAAAATCATGCACAAGAATAATTTAAAAATAATTAATCATAACTGGATAGTAAAATGCCTAATTCATAATTAAAAAAAAAAGCTTCGATCAAATCGATACTATAGTAGTATTATTGCAATTCAGTATTATTGCAACTATACAATTCCTATCAAGACGCTTTCGCTAAATTAGAAGGACCAAAAGAAGTATGTTCTCGCGTTCTCTCCAAAAAATCTTCAGACAGAAAGAAGATCTTCATTAGGACACACACAAACGAAGCCATAAAACTCAAGGGGTCATACCATTTCCCTCCTTTTCACGTTACCATACATATATGGGTATCAAAATACTGAAATACCTCTAATACTCTGGGATGGAATGGTTAATTTTTGCAGTGGAAATTACGATGTTTGTTTATTTGGTGTGACAGTCTGATGGTGCAAGACAATTGATATTACCATGGTAAGATTTTTTAAATTTTACTCCTTATTTCACAAAATGTAATATTTTCATTCACAATTTTTGTTAAGATATTTTTCATTTTCGAAAAATGTTTAAATATTTCATTTGTGTCCGAATGAACAGAAAACGTGATTTATCCTACACACTGATTTTCGACAGTGGATTTTCGATATTGTATGCAATTATTCAACTTAATACTTGAATTGATAATAATAAAATATTTAGTTCTTATTTTACTAGTATAAGCATTGTAACTGCACGCTTTCATACATATGCAAAATTATAAAACCCTTTGACAATGTCAAACAAATTTACTTTCTTAAATTTTAAAAAAGTCACTTATCCTTAACAGTTTAAAGTGAGTTCGATGTTCTTTTGAACTTCTTTTCAAAATATTGAGAATCATAGCCAAACACGTTTTTACTTTCATTTACCCATATGTTTATACAGAGCAAAGAAAGTATAGCTTTCAGTAAAAAAAAAACACCCTGATTTTCAAACATCCTGATTACAAAAAATAAAAAGTGTGTGAAAATTCTAAATACATACTTTCCACTATATACTTGCTGTAAGCTGATTGAATGAAAAGAATGACATGCGCAGTGTGCTGTTTTTAATCAAACTTTTATTTATCTTTATTTTCTTGCACAAAACCGTCAGCTAACGACACCTGTGGCATTTCGGTGCTGGCTCTATTTGTATAGGAGTAGATCCTTCAAATCGGTCTGTATATTCTTACTATTGTAATCGGCTTTGATGAAACGGTTATCAATAATAGGTGTAATTTGGATTTCCTTTTACATGAAATACTTTTTGAATATGCTTTATGTTTAAGAGGTTTGAACACTTTTATAGCAAAAATATTGAATAAAGGACACTGTAACAAAGAAGCAATACTTCGAACGATACACAAGTTTTATGGATAATTTTCAAATAACTGTAAACGAACATAAAAGTAGTAAAAGTCTTATATGCATTCGTATACATTTGCCCTCTAATTGCATGCATATGCATGTGATTTCCTTTATCATTAGATTGAGTCGTGCAGTCATGTACCATCTAAGGGACATATATGCCATCTATAGTTGATAGCTATAGTAAAGAGAAATATGTAGTCACTTTGGTGAAACAAAATTTCAATTCACAAGATAAACTAGTATAAGCAGGGCCCGATTTAGAAATTTTTTTACTGGTGGCCCAACATTCAGAGAGGGGCCCCCAATAGCAAATATTTATTTCCTTACGTCACAATATTACCAGATCAAACTGCATTCATTTAGACTAACTTTTTACAATTAAAACTCATAGTTTACTTTCACACGATTTTTTTTGTTATAATTAGTATGATCTTAATTTCCTCAAAACTTTTGAATTAATCAAGACCCCCCCTCCCCCCCCCCCCCCCCCATGAACACTGATTTTAAAGCACACTTTCCTGTATTTTAAACTTACATTTTACCACAGGGTCCACAAATTATATAATAATAAAGATTACTTAATTTTATAACAATAATTGTAAATAATACAAAGTAACCTTTCCACTGTTTCCACGATCTCACTAAAACGGAGGGCCAAAAGAGTCCACGAAAGAGCCTGCAAACCAACCAATCACAAAGACTCTTTCATTTCATAATATAAGAAGTTGTATATGGTTGGTTGATTGGTGAACATCTCTTTACAAGAGGCGAGAGAAGGAGAACAGTGGCGTAAAGCCCTTGTCTCCGTGTACATATGAAGAAATTGTATATGATTGGCTGAACCGGAAAGATTTGCTTAGTTAGGTTTTGTTAGGTTAATCTATCTAACTTAACTCTCTGTGACTATAAAAAATATGGAATTTGCGGATGTGTATCTAAAAAATTTTTATTATTTTTGTTCAGTACTTCCCATTAAAAGACCATTATATTTACAATTTTCAGAAAACTTTCAAAATTTGGGGGCCGCCAAATTTGGGGGCCCCTAGGCCCGGGCCTAGTTGGCCTAATGGTAAATCAGGCCCTGAGTATAAGTCGCAATCCGGTCTTTTATTACGCAAATTCGGAAGAAAAAAAAAGTTCAATGAAAAAATACATGTTATTTAAAGTTTATACATTTGATTTTTATCCTAATACTATCCTTTGTGTATTGAAGTAGAATAAAGCATGAAGCAAATGTAACAACACTATAAGGACTCAAGAAACGAAAAAAACACGGAATTTTTTATTATTTTCCAATCTAATATTTATTTAGTTTTAGGCCTAGGAATTTAAAAAAATACTTAGAAACAGTCAATTGGAGTGTTGGCATTATTACAATTGAAAAATTGCGTCGCCGGAGAAGTTTTCGTCGTGTGCATAATGTGCGATAGTTTTTTTTAATTTTTTTATTTCTGTATATTGCTAACATATATATGGCATATCGATTGTCCTACTAATTTACTTTGAAGACTGCAAATGACGAGCAATATCGAAAAGCCACCGCACTCTTCAATAAAAAGGATATTTTTATCACTCTTTTCCTCTGGCTGATGATAAGAATATCAAGGTAGTAATTTCCCGTGGACACCGCCCTTGAAGACCTTACCAATGCAGTTTTTGAGGAAGTTAATAATTCAGAAAGTGTGTCCTAACTCAAAAAGAGAATAGATGGCCACATCCATCCCATGCTACTCTTCTTGGTTACCCTGCCACAGACCAAAGAAAGTCGATAAATTTATATAATATGATCAAAATCTTAAATTTAAAAGTTAGTGTTGAATCATACAAAGGCCGTAGCAGAGTGACGCAATGTCAACGATACCAATCCTTTTTCCATATGCCTCAGCCAGCTGTAGAGCAGTCAGGTGTGTCAAATGCCCTGGTAACCACCTCACCAGCGAATGTATTAATGCTCCATCCATGGGCTCCCCCAGCAATATTTGCAAGGGGTGTGCAAGACTAGATTTTTTTTTATCAAAATCATTAATTTTTTTAGAAATGTTATTAATAATTATGCATTATAGATTACTTTTTGTGAATAGTAAAAATTCATGGTACGTATGTTTGAAAGTGCAACCTTGTTAAAGAAGAAAAAAAAAAAATATATATATATATATATATATATATATATATATATATATATATATATATATATATATATATATATATATATATATATATATATATATATATATATATATATATATATATATATATATATATATATATATATATAATCTTTTATCATCCAACTCACGGCATTCAAGAGACAGTGTTTAGAATAGAGGAACTCGAAGATGCAAAAATATAGAAGAGTAGTAAAACATTCTTTTTATTTATTTCAAGTTTCGGATTTAATGAAAAAAAATTCAAAATGAAACACGAAGGCAGTATTAGAATATGTTCAATTGAATTTTAAAAGTAGTTTTCAAGATTGTATATCTGATGGCTTAAAAAACAAAACATTATTCTAAAATTTTGAGAGCTACACAGGAAATGACTATAGACAGGGTTCGTGTACTCCTCCTGAAATTCCTGAAAAACTCCTGAAATTTGCTTTTTTTTAAATAAGGGCCCTTAATACTCTTGAAAATTATGTCTCTACTTCTGATATTTCTTTTTATCTCTTTAAAAATAATAATAGAAGGGTGAAAAGATTAGTAAAACCTTTACGTAGCTTTTTTTCCCCACTCAGTGAAACGTCTCTAAAATCCGAAATTCTTACTGGACTTCAGAGTCTACTGCGTATGCACTTCGCCACTACAAGTCGCAAAAAAAAAATTAAAAAAAAAAAAAAAAAAAAAAATACACCTCCGGACGGTCCCAGAATGCACAACGATTCTCGACATCTAGGCACGTAGAGGGAAGATTATATTATTAGGCATGTCATTTTTCCTCATTAACTCCTGAATTTACTGTACTTAACTCCTGAATTTTACTATCGTAGATTGAGTATGAACCCTGTATACAATAAAAGGAATTTATACTTCTACTCATCAGCTTCTAATAATTATAGACAACAAGCCCCAGAAAATAGCCATGCAAGTATCTATAAAAAAGGACATAGGAAAGAAACAAAACACTAAACATTATTGGGGGGGGGGGGGGAAGGAATGCTCATTTTGTAACATAAAAGTATAAACGTCCTATGTACTTTTTTTATCATGGAATTTACTTCTTTCCCTCATTTTTTTTTTTTTTTTTTGAAATATTCAAGAGCCATCAGGGGGGAGAGAGCTAAAATTGGAGGAAATTTCATTTTTGACCCCTTATCCATCCGAACCTAAATCCGTCATCTTCAATAGAAAAAAGGAAAAGTTTAAAGTAGGAAAACTTCGTAAGACAAACACATCATTGATTATTTTTCAAATAAGTATAAACGAACATAATTTTAAAAAGAGTAAGTCTCTTATGTATTTGTATGCATTTGTACGCGGTATTCATTTCAATATGATTTGCATGCATTGCAGTAGGTGGAATTTCAGTGTTTTCCGTAAAGCTCAATAGGTGGCAGGGCGAAATGTAAGGCACACTTTGTTTCTAAATACTGCAACTACCGAAATTCGATGAAGGCGTGAAAACTTGAAAATTGTATTTAACATTGACTTTTCTTCCCTTAAGCATTGCCTATCAAGTATTATTCCTCCTTCATTTCTTTATTTTAAAGGAATAATGAGTAAATTAATGACAAAAAATATCATCATACTGCCTTTTTTTTTAGGAAAATATTAAAATGGTAAATTGTCCCAATCCAAGCTAAATGTAAATATTTAAATACATTGAGCAGTAATACAGTGCAATTGAATGTTATGCTATATTCCACACACCTAGTTTTATTTGCATTAGTTTACGTAATAAACAGCTTTTAAATAACTTTTGTTGATTACCCAATGAATTAAATACAAAATTATATAATTTTTTTTATTATAACTATTTATGAATGGAGTTGTACGGTAACTTAATTTTGTTTATGTAACAGGTCTTGTTTATTCTTTGATAAAAGATTTGTTCAGGTAATTATAAGTCTAAAATATATTGAACTATACTTACATAGGTGCCAAAATTGAGACAGTATCTAAATTTGAAACTGTCGAAATTTTGTAGAAGACCTAACACAGAATAACAGTGAAATGAATAATTGTTCCTACTAAAAAATTATGCATTTTAGGTGTGCGTACAAAGTTGAAAGTTTTTAAAACTAGATCATTAAAATATCTAAAATTTTTAGGTCTTTTCTCTGTTTTAAATAGGCATCCTTGTTCCACATTTAGGGCTGTGCGAGGAGAAAGATATAATTTGGAAATACTTTTCCTTATAAGAAAAAGAAAGCAGTCTATTATGGAAAGGACCATGACAACTTTAATTAATCCCAAAATATTACTTACATTTTATAAATTTTTAAAAATGTCCCGTTACGGGTGTGACAGTTTTTTTCCTTGAAAACTATGTTAACTACACTTTCAATATTCTGTGAATCGATAAGCATTTTTCATTAGCAATAATTTTTTATATGAATAGAGTGAGGGTTGAAACATTAATATTGTATGTTGTTTTAAAATTTTATATTTATAAATCTTCTGGTGGAATTTTGTAAAAACGGTTTGACGGCGTGCATGTTCACATGCAGTTGACTTGTATTTAAAAATCATTTTTGAAAAAAGAAAATTGTCTATGCAATTGCCTTTTGTAAGAAATATACTTAGGCATATTTGCCAATAAGAAATTATCATATTTTTTATTTGAAAAGATTTTTTTTTTTTTTTTTTTTTTGTTACAATACAAAAATTGCAATAGAACCTACTTAAAATGTACTTTACCCATTTAACTACTAAACTTCCAGCCTGAAATATTACATTCATGAGGTAAATTGCTTATAGAAACTCTGGAATTGGCCTCTATTGTTAACTAAAGAGGGAGGAAACAGATATACTTTCGATTGACGATTCGTTATTTTCGAGCTATATCCAATAATTTTTTCACTTGGATTCATATACTTGAGCGTCAGTTCTGATTTGCCCATGTTAAATATCCAAGACTTCTGCATAAAATATTTCAGTATTCTTGGCATTTTTCGATCTTCCTTGAATTTAAAGGGATCTGGCTTCTCCTTCTTAAAAGCATTGCAGGCTGCAAATTTGATACTCCCATGATTCTGTTTTTGACAGACATGTCATCTTTCATTCCAGATTGTTTTTAACTGCTTTCAACCCTGTTTCAAAAGTTAATTATTTTTTCAATTATTTTTGGATTGATTTGTCTCTGTAAACACTTTAAAACATGTTTCGCGACATCATCAACTCCTCTGCAACAAGGTTCTTGCTCTTTTTCGAAGACTAGTGGGCAAAGTTTTCCTGGTTTTGCAAACTGATTTTTCCAAAACTTCGCTTGGATTAGTAAGATCATCCTATTGGATTGACCTGCACGTCAGTATAATTCTCCTCTGAGCATTTGTTAATTGAGAGTTTGTTTTTCTGTCTGTTTTCTTTGCCTCTCTATCACTAAGACTTTTAATCACTAAGTCTATCGTTGTCTTTTTCTCAAGATGCTCTCCTAACTTGTATGTGTCAGACTTTAAAGCCGGATTTACACGCTACCAGTCGGGCTTCCAGTTTAGATCGCCAGTTCTGTAACGTCAGCTAAGCGACCGTTGCGCCGTTTATCGGTGTAACGGGAGAGCACACGTGATTGGTTGATCGGAGTTAAATCGCCATTAAGTAGAAAATGTTTGGTTTACTGGAACTAGTAGCCTGGTGACGTCACTGACAAGCGATCTAAATTGGAATCTCGACTGGTAGCGTGTAAATCCGGCTTAACTTCTCCCGAAATTTAGCTACTCTTGCACACGAAGGTGCCATTTCCCGCAATAGAATTTTATTTTATAATTAATTATGCTCTGTAATGAAATTAGCGACACATTTTATCATGAAGCATTGAGATTATTTGCATCTTTTTACTATACTTTCAGCATACCATATCCAAAGCTAGCACTGTGTATGGTTTGCAATAAGTTATTGCACATATATCGGATATTCTAAAAATATTGTAATTAATGATCCAGGTTATGCCAAAGCAGCCTTATATCTAAAACTTTTACATCCTTTTTCATTACAGTGTATTATTTTCTGCCTGTTTATTTGCAGATCTATTTAGAAATTGATTACAAAAGCAGAACTTGATTTAACTGACACACAGAGAAGCCCGTAATGTCACACCCATACAAGAATAATAATAATAATAATAATAATAATAAAAAAAATAAAAAAAAAAAATATAAAAAAAAAAAAAAAAAAAAGCAAGACAAATTAATTAATTTTACCAATAGTACTTTGCTATAAATAGGTCTAACTAAGAGAATTCAAAAGCAATTTCCAGTAACTCTAGTGTTTCATTTCTAAAATCACACTTTTTTTTTATCTTTTGTGTATAAGAAGGCAAGATTCGCAGATACGTAAAGGGCTGCCACCTTGCGGATTTTCCAAGTTGAGAGCACAAAACTTTCGCCAAATTGCTTCAATTTCCAGACATGCGCAGAAATTTATTCTTACCTTGGCGATGGTGCTTTTTAAACAAACAAATAAGAACATCAGATTTATTTCGTCGAATTCGTGGGAGATTTAAATAGCAGAACAAAAATGAAGGACTCTACTTTACAAAGTAACATATTATTTATACCAATGTTTGTTCAAATTGCTCGTTTTTGTGTACAATAAGTTTCGGTAATGTTCTGAAGATTATAAAATTTTCATTAGAGAATTTTAACAGAAGAACATTTTTTGCAGTGTAATAAAACTTGATGGTTTGTGTTCTTCATCGTTTGTTTTTATTTTTTTGTCTCATTCCGCCGGCTAGTTTTTATGTGAAATCTATTTTATTATTTTTCTTTCATGAACTTTTCTTTTTTTCCTTACTTTATAACTTCGCTTGAAAGAATGTTTATCACTTGTTAGTTGTATAAATGCATTAAATTATTATGTGTTTATTATGATTTTTTTAAATTTGACGCAAATCTCAGTTACCATTGTGGTTTTTATTTGACGAATTAATAAAGCTAAATGATTATTGTCAACTGTTAGTAAATTCTTCTAAACTAGTACATGCTAAATGATAATGGTTTTTGTAGTTGCAAGTCATTTTTAAATTCTTGCTCTCACTAACTAGATATTTTATAGTTTCCTCTTCGAAGAATGCATGGAAACTTTATCGAAAACATTTTCTTCTCGAATGTATTTCAATAATTTTGTAATTAGTAATTTTGTTAATTCTTGATGTTTATATTTTTTACGAAAACGTACTAAAAGTTCACCAATACTGGAATATGCTGTAAAAAACCCAAATCTAATATTAGGATTCGTATTTCATTACAGGATGGAACTTTTGCTATATTGATTCAATATAATATTAATATTCTTAAAAATAGTATTCCATTATTTTAGCTGAAAATATAAATTAACATAAATTTGGTTGAATGTGTAAATTTTTCCAGTGAAAGTTTAATGAACTAGGCAGATTTGTTCCTTTTTTGGATAAAAGATTTCTGGGAAACCATACAATTTAATCACCAAGTGAAACCAAAAAGAGAGACAAGCTTGCCAATGTAGAAACCCTGCAATGACGTCATGTGCTCTCAACTATTTTACATTATCGCTATGGAAGCTTGCCATCTTTATCCCGAAGGGTTGTTATAGTATCTTTGTTACGGGTGAGACTTAAAAATTGTTGATTATTAAAAAATATAAATAAATTATTAAATTACCTTGAGAAATTTAAGTTTTGTATGTGTTAAAGTTGAAGATATCAGCTCTTAGAATGTACACAAAAATCACGAAAATTCTTTTTTAAATGTCAACAAAAATTGAGTTGTCAGATGTAAGTATCACCTATGTTTATATGCAAAGAAAAAATCTGTTATTTACAATGCATTTGAATTAGTTTTATTCTATAAAATTAAGATTAACTTATAAATTCTTAATTTAGATTTTTATCAAAATTTTGATATATCACACTCAAGGTTAGAATAGATTTGAAATTTTGGTCCCTATGTATTGTTTTACATGGACGTACATAAAAGTATTGTTCACCTGTCCCGTACTGCTTTTAATTTATTAATTTTTTTTTATGCTTTTCTTTTTTTATACATAACTGTTACTCAGCTTACTTAACTTGTATTATCCAATTGCCAGCGAAGCCGCCGGTCACACGATTGCCGCGGATATCCGACGGTCAAAACGCAGAATCGGGCCCACGATGAACAACACCAACATTTCCTGTGGAAAACAAATGTTAATATGTCGTAATAATACACCAATATAAAATTACTGGTATTTTCTATTTTTTTTTTTTTAAAGGATTTTTCATTATCATTTTGGCATTTTGTTTCTAAATATTTTTTTAGAAATAAAATGCCAAAATACTTTACTAGTAATTTTTTGTTTTTTAACTTGTTATAACCCTAGATTTTTTTCCCAGTTAATCAATTTTTAATTGAACAAGAGGAACATTAAAAAATTTAGATTGAAGAAACCTTGGCGATGTATTTTATAAAATTGGCATATTTTTTAGACAGAATTTCCACCCGCGATATTAGTATAAATATTGATTTACAAAACCTCTTCAATATATAAGAGGTATATGATGTAATAGATTAAAGGGAAAAAAAATATGGAATAAAGTATTAATATTTCTTTAGGGAAGATTTCGATGTTTGATATTTTTTAATACTTAAAAGCGGTGAACTAATTCAAGGGGTAGTCTTGAGCGTTACTGTATATATAACGTGACGGATGTGGTTAACCAAAAAGTTGAAAAATGATTTTAACTTTTTGCGTGTGAAATTGTTGCTATCAATGTGATGTTATTTTTTCCCTTTGCAATCCTAGGGACTGGTAAAGCTTATACACATCTATATTAGAGGACAGGATGAATTGAGCATCCAGATCCCTCACACTACTGTTCAGAGTCAGAAAGCAGACATTACCAGTTTATGTTTATTTCTAAGGAATCCTTTGAGTTGTTGTTTCTTTTCCGTTTTTTAATTTTCGGAACGTTTTATGTCATAGATTACAGCTTTCTTTATAATTCAAAGAACATATTTTAGAGAGGTTTACAGTCGCAGTTCACTACTGCTACCATGGAAGGGACACAGAGCCATCTACAGTTTTTAGATGGTAAAGTGACATCTATATTCACTTTGGAGAAACAAATCGGATACTACTTTAGAATTCGCAATCTCTTCAAATCAGAAAGTGTTTAGTAAAATGCCACATTCTCGACAGGCACAGATGAAACAGTACAATGCAAATTTGTTAAAACAAACAATTCAATGAAGAAATGCATGTTACCTAATGTTACAACTTTCATCTTTTACGATTTTTGTCCTATTGGTTTCCTTTGTGTATTTATGTGGCATGAAGCGTGCTGCAAATGTAGCGATATTATTATTAATCTTGAAAAGAAAAGACAGAGAACACATTTTCAATCGAAAATATTTAATTTTTAGGCCTATGATTTATACATACATATAACAGATGACAGGGATATTGCGATTTTTGTTTGTTTTTCTTTTGAATGTATTTCTTTTATCTTTTTGTATTTTTGAACACTGATAACAGATGGCGCACTAGTAGTCCTACTTTGCTTTTAGTTCCTACATTTTTTTGTTGGTTTTTATTGCTTTTTAATGCTATTGTGGCTTTTATGGCAAATTCAGAAAGTTAGTCAGAGTAAAATATATTTGACAATCACTAGCTCAAGCACTATTTACTGTTAAAAATGAATTTTATTTTCATTTCAGGTTAGAGCTCTTAATAATTTTCAGCAATAATATTTTTTTTAATTTTATAGGATATCAAAACAATTCCAATCAAAATATTATTAATGTTAGGCTATGAAATTTGTTTAAGAGGTATTTTTCTACGTTTTAATGTATAGAAGATTTTTAGAATTAAGTTAATACCTTGGATTTTATGAGAACCAGTAATTTTATTTTACTTTATTTATAAAGCTATATATACATTTGATTTTCCTCTCTTTTACTGGTATTGTTCCTTGTTGCCCTACATCTGCGTGTAGTCCGTCTGACTGGATGGCAATCTAATGACCGACAGTTTCGTTGGCAATCAGAAATTTCAAGTCCCCAGAAGTTAAACTTAAGTCATCATAAGTCTAAGTAAATTGAAAAAAAAAAAAAAAAAAAAAAAAGAAAGAAGCAGTAAGGGACAAGTGAACAATGCTTTTAAGAAAATAAATTATTAAAAATAAGCTAATTAATTTATTTTTCACTACTATTTGTTCCCAACATTCCAATTCCCGAAATTTGCACACATATTACCATTTTTATTTTCCAAACCAAAAAAATTTCAAAATTAGTACTCAACTGAAATACATAGCTGATGTTGGCAGTTTTCTAAAGGAATAAGATATTATTGATTTTTTTTTTTTTAAATTATGCTTTTAGATTACAAAAAATTCTTCTCTAAAAATTTTATTAAATAAATAAATAAATAAATAAATAAATAAATAAATAAATAACCGATTTTCCGAAGTTATTAACTTCATTAAGAAATTAACTAAAAAACGATGAATAATAATAATCTCCCCCCCCCCCCCAAAAAAAAACCAACTCGACGTTGTAAAAAAACCTGCCAAGTCAGCAAGAAAAAGTTATAAAATCTAATGTTTGCCGCCCAGCGGCTGCGTTTAGTTTCTATGGAGTACTTGTACACAATGAAATAAATTTTGATTATTAGGGGGATAACCATAGGCAATCAGTACTTGGCAGGCTACAGTTATTTCGAATAAATCTCATTTCATTTGCTTCAGCTACTTTGCACACATTGCCCCAGTACTGATTGCCTATGGTTATCCCCCCCAATAATTAAAATTTAGTTCAATGTGTACAAGTACCCCAAAGGAACTATACGCGGCCGCTGGGCGGCAAACATTTGATTTCAAAACTTTTTCTGGCTGACTTGGCTAGATTTTTTTACAACGTCTAGTTTCTTTCTCTTTTTTTTTTTTTGGGGGGGGGGGGGAGAACATATCAAACATTTTTGTAGTGATTGCTAACTTAACTGCAGTCGAGGCCTGCTTTTCATTAATCTTTCTCATTCAATGACAATCCCTTAAAAATTTGTCAAGGTTTTCAGTTACTCATATATTATGACTTTTGACTTATGAATGGGGATGACTCTACCGAGTACCAGCACCGCGACTGAAGTCTATTGAACCCCCCTATTTGATCTAAAGAAGACCGGTTGCCGAAATAAATTTCAGTATAGACCTGATTGGAATATTTGACAGTTCCCAGGGGTCGATACAATGGTATCCCGATGTAATCGTTGGGCAGAGTAGTAGTCACATTTACATAACACATGTATAGAGATCTCCTCTTTCATACGACAGCCCCTGCATAGTGGGTCTTTTACAACACCTAGTAAATTAAGATGTCTATTTAAGGTGCAATATCCAGTAAAAAGGCCTAATGCAACCTTTACTTCTCTTTTGCTCAATTTCAATAGCTCCCTCGAACTATTCCAGGGTGACTGTTGATTGAGCTCTTCGCCTTGTCTTTGATTTTTAGATTGTAGCCATGTTTGATAGGATTCAGTCATTAATAAACTTTTGATAGTTTTCCTGACCGCATTGTGGGGCAGACCCAAAACAGGTTCTAGTCCGACAAAAGATGTGAAAGGGATCAGGAGATTCCCTATCATTTCCTAAATGGCTACACTCCTGATAAACTAGTTGAATCAAATAGCTACCTCGTGTGAAAGAGGCCTTAAAATCCAATCAGTACCTTTTTCGAAATTGGAAAAAAAAAAAAAAAATTCAAGCTGGTTATTTTGCTTATTTAAAATAATCAGGTTTTAAACGTGTATAACGTTTAAAATCTAACGGTTTCAAATATACTTAGTGTTATAGTTGTAATTTTTATTATTATGCTACGTATAAATAAATTTGAATCTGTGTGTGGACAGGATTGTGACAGTGTGATCTGTGTGTTGACAGGATTTTGGTCAGTCTAGCTGCACTGAACATATTGTCCGCCTGGCCACAGAAGTATCTCCACGATTCTTCTTCACTTTTACTAATGGCCTTGTTATAACTGGTGAGTGCATCTTCATACTTTGACCACTCATCTGGGTTTTTTTTGGCTCTGTTGAAGAGCTTTCTGCAGTTTTTTCGTAACACACTGAGGTTTTTATTCCACCTAGGAACTCGCCTTGGTAACCCATTTGTAACCGCTTTACAATTTAACTGATAGGCTAGGAGGATGGACCGTTGCACAGAGTCAACCGCCAGCTCCAGGTCCACCAGTGAAGGAAAATTAAAACTCTTACCTTCTAGGAGAAGCCGAAGATCCTCCCGATAGGAATCCCAGTTGGTGTGTCTCGGATTCCTCCTTCCCTGCTGTTTGTTTAATGCAGGGCCTGTAATAGACATTTGGATTAGTTTATGGTCTGATAGTGTAGTACAGTCAGATACTTGTTGAGGAAGAAGAATTCAATTGAATCATCTCCTCTTTTGTTGCAGTCAGTACTGCTCCATATGGTGTGGTGTGGTGTGGTCAGTACTGCTCCATATGGTGTGGAGTGTGAGCAACGCTCAACAAAGCATCTGGCTGAGGTTGTTAACGGAGCTTCATCCTCATATCGAAGATACACTAACATAATACAGGTGGTATCTCCATTTTCGCTGATTAGCTTGATAATTACATTGTCACCATCTAGTGGGTTAGCTATAAGAAGAGCATTAAGATTTTTGTCTGTAATTATACAAGCCCCCGGTTTACTTCTTCCTCAACAAGTATCTGAGACCTTCATCTCAGATACTTGTTGAGGAAGAAGAATTCAATTGAATCTTCTCCTCTTTTGTTGCAGTCAGTACTGCTCCATATGGTGTGGTGTGCATTAGCATCGCAACCCACAATGACCTTCATCTCAGAGTGTGAGCAACGCTCAACAAAGCATCTGGCTGAGGTTGTTAACGGAGCTTCATCCTCATATCGAAGATACACTGACATAATACAGGTGGTATCTCCATTTTCGCTGATTAGCTTGATAATTACATTGTCACCATCTAGTGGGTTAGCTATAAGAAGAGCATTAAGATTTTTGTCTGTAATTATACAAGCCCCCGGTTTACTGCTTGAGCGATCAAAGAATAGGTTCCCACAGTTGCCTAGGGCTAGGATTTTATCCATATTGATCCAGGGTTCCTGTATCAAGGCAACATTACTCATATATTAAGTAAAAATACTTTTTTTCCCAAACTGCTTAATTGCATTTTATTCACATAAATTCAGTTTTAATCATCGCTAAATACGACAATATAATCTTACCACTTTGCCATCACATGACTAATGTCTCTTTGAGTAATCTCCGCACAACATATTTAATACTCAATAATATCATACTTGATCATAAAAATTCAAAAACTAGGAGTATGGAACATTGTACAACTTTCACTAACACTTTAATACTGATCACAACATTTAAATTTGACATGGAGCAGTGTAATTTACTGTTTTTGTTTTCGTAGTTTCGATGCTTAAAAAAAAATTGCCAGTTTGGCGATATTTTTGGAAATCATTATTACATTAAGGGAAAAAAAAAAAAAAAAAACCTGCTAAGATTGCGAAATTTGCAATAAGTAATTTTTACTTTTTTTCTAATTACACTGTTTAAGTAGTTCAACTTAAAGTATCAAAGTCAGTTCTTGAAATTGAGCAATAGATGAATATCCGAAATCCATTGCCCTGTTTTATCCCTGTTGCCCTGTTATCCAGGCTAATTTTTCCAATTTCCGGGATCATTTCTGGGGGGGGGGGGTATAGACCCTCTTATGCATTAATTCACACAAAAGGCACTTCCTCTAATCAATCTGAGAGGAATAAGAAAAAGAATGATCTGAATATATTAAAGCTTTTAAGCTATAGGCCAGGCTACAATTCCCAAGCATCGGGATCATTTCCGGAGGGGTACAGACTCTACTACCCATCAAAACATACAAAAGGTACTTCCTCTAATCAAGCTGAGTTGGAAAAAAAAAAGAAGAAAAAATGGTCAAAATTGTTGAATATATCAAAATATCCATGTAACTTCAACTGTAATATCTTTTATTTCTTTTGAATCTGTAAGCACTGCAACTTCTTCTCTGTTCTTTTTCTTGCCATTTTTGTTACCTTATGTTATGTGAATGTGATAACTGCATTAAAGTATTCTTTACGTTCCTTCAATGAACTAGTTATATTTCTAGCCGATTTAAACTTGCAAATATAGCAGTAATTATATTAGGTTATGGGCTTATCACGTTTTTACTGTACGGAAACTTTTGCGTAAACTTTAACGGCTGTTATAGTGTAATTAGGCTTTGTTCATTGTGAAGATTCAGTTTTGGTTTGAAGTCTACGAAATCGTTTAACGAATTTTTTTATTTGCATTGAGTGATTGCTATCATCAACGGGAAATAAGAAATGGATTTTAAGGCTCAGATAGAGAAACTGGAGGGTTTGAGAAATTGGACGAAATGGAGACGATAAGTAGAACTTCTATTGCGGCATCATGATGTGCTTGACATCGCCAAGGGCGAAAAGAAGCAGCCAGAGGGAGAAAACACAACTACCGAGTTGATTAGTGCGTTCAAGAAAAAAGACGCTCTGGCCCAGCTTATTCTTGTTGGAAGTATGGACGATTCGAACTGCGAACTGACGTCCACTTGCGATACTGCACATAAAATATGGGAGAAGTTGTTATCCATTTACGAACAGAGTTCGGGTCAGCGGGTTGATCGCTTGATGGAGAAGTTTTTTAGCAGCGAGAAGATCTCAACAGAAGATATGGCCACTCATATTGCACGGCTGCAAAGAAACTTTTGTGAGCTGAATGACGAGCTAAAGAGGCTAGTAGAAACTGAACTTCCTGAATTGCTGCTTATGAGCAGGATTATGTCTACACTTCCGCCGGAGTATTTTGAATTCAAGAGTGTATGGGAGTCTATTTCCATTGAAGATCGTACTGTCAACAAACTGACTGAGAGATTACGATTAATCGAAATGAGACTTCCTGGAAATCCAAAGGAATGCACCGCATTTGTCGCCAAGATTGCTCCGAAATCCAGTCATCCAAAAGGTGGAAAGCACAATAAAAGGTGTTTCAAATGCAATCAAAGTGGACATTTTGCTAGAATCTGCACCAAAGTGATTGAAAAACCCACAGATTCAACAAACAAATATTCAAAACAAGGAAATGCTTTTATCTGCTCAGTGGAAGGCGTTTCAGAGGAGGAAGTTTGGCTAGCAGATTCTGGGGCCTCTGCACACATGACAAGATTTAAGAATTACTTCATAAGCTACGAGTCATTTGCTTCACCAAAACAAGTTCAGGTAGGGAACAATAGCACAATTTTAGCCTATGGGCAGGATGTTGTTAATATTGAAATGAAAATTAATGGCAAATGGGAAAAGAATCATCTCTCTGATGTTTGGTATGTCCCTGAAGTTGGAAGAAATTTATTTTCCATTGGCCAAACTATTGACAAGGGCTACAATTTTCAAGCAGACAACATGAAGTGCATGTTCACCAAGGACAATGATGTCCGCCTTGTGGGGAAAAGAACTCTCAAAGGCCTTTATGCTTTGCAATTGAGAGTGTGTTTACCTGAAGTAGCTGCTGAAATATATATTGCCACGAAGGATGAAACTGCACAGCTGTGGCATGAACGACTGTGTCATCAGAATAAAAGACATGTTCAGAAAACCTTGAAGAAATTTGGCATAAATGTGGATGTCACAAATGAAATGTGTACAGGCTGCATGTTTGGGAAACAGCATCGTGCCAGTTTTGGAGTCAGACCAAATCTACCTACAGAAGCAGGAGCATTAATTCATGCTGACTTATGTGGTCCCATGCAAGAAACTTCAGTGGGTGGTTCCAAGTACTTCCTGTGCTTTAAAGATGATTTCTCCAAGTTTCGACGAGTATTTTTTATTCGTAGAAAGGATGAAGTCAAAGACTGTCTAAACATCTTCCAGAATGAAGCACAAACATCTGGAATCACTATTAAAGAGTTCTTAAGTGATGGTGGAAAAGAGTTTGACAACACAGGAGTTCAAAGAGTTCTGCATGACAGAGGAATCAACATTCGGGTTACTATGCCATACTCCCCCGAGCAAAACGGCGCAATTGAAAGGGAGAACCGAACCTTGGTCGAAAGTGCTAGATCCATGTTGCATACCAAGGAGTTACCTATCAAGTTCTGGGCTGAAGCAGTTAATGCTGTAGTTTACACTTTGAATAGGACTGGACCTACTACAGTAGAAGGCAAAGCACCTTCAGAATTGTGGCTTGGCAAAGATATTGTAAACATTGATCACTTACGAATCTTTGGAACTAAGTGTTTTGTCCATGTGCCTAAGCAAAGAAGACGGAAATGGGACAAAAAGAGTGTCGAAGGATATTGTGTTGGCTATTGTGGTGATCGAGATGGTTATCGTGTGTGGCTGCCAAATGAAAATAAAGTTATTCTCAGTCGAGATGTTATCTTCAAGAGGGAAGAAACACTGGAGAAAACAGTACAATTGACTGTTCGACTAGGAAATGTTGAGAGTAGTCCAGATGTTACCTCCACTTCTAGTGAAGATGTGTTAGAAAACACAGAGGATACAGATGAAGATACTGAATCCAGCGAGCAAGTGAGTACCAAGCGTCAGGTCAAAATGCCAGTATATTTGAAAGATTATGTTCTTCTAGCTGAATGTGGTGCTCCTGATTCCTATGCTACGGCTATGGCATCTGAGGATGCAGAACATTGGCAATGCGCCATGAACGAAGAAATGGAATCTTTGGCTGAAAACAAAGTATGGCATCTAGTGGACCTGCCTCCTGGAAAGAAGCTGATATCAAATCGTTGGGTATTAAAAGTCAAAACAAAAGGTGATGGTACTGTCGACAGATACAAAGCCAGACTTGTGGCGAGAGGTTATAGTCAAAAGCAAGGCATTGAGTATGATGAAACGTTTAGTCCTGTTGCCAGGTTTGACACCATCAGGACTGTTTTGAGTGTTGCAGCATCTGAAAACCTGCACCTCCACCAATTCGACGTTAAAACTGCTTTCTTATATGGTGAACTTCAAGAGGAAGTTTACATGAAACAACCTGAAGGCTACAGCGATGGATCAGGGCGGGTTTGCAGACTTGATCGAAGTCTTTATGGCTTAAAACAAGCTCCGAGATATTGGAATAAACGTTTTGTGGACTTTATTCAAAATCAAGGTATGACCTGCAGCACTGCTGATCCTTGCTTGTTCTACAGAATTAGAAGTGGTAAGAAGCTTCTTATTGCAATATATGTAGATGACGGACTAGTAGCTGGTACTGATGATATTGAAATTATTGAATTTATTCAACAGCTGAAAACTGAGTTCCAGATAACAGTTGGATCATTGGACTGTTTCCTCGGTATGCACATAGAAAAATTGAATGATGGTTCAATCTTTGTTTCTCAAAGTAGTTATACGAGGAAAATCCTTGACAGATTTGGAATGACTGATGTGAATTCGGTTGCAACTCCTAGTGAAAAATCTGAGATAAATGATACACAACTAAATGAAAAAGTACCTTATCGAGAGGCTGTGGGCAGTCTGATGTATCTTACCACAGCAACGCGTCCAGATATAGCATACGCTGTAAGTGTTGTGTCTGAGAATTTGGAGAATCCATTGCTTTGTCATTGGCAGGCAGTAAAGAGAATCTTCAGATATCTCAAAGGGACAATTTTTCAGGGACTGTTGTATCGCTGTGATTACCGTCCAGGAGAACTTGAGGCCTACAGTGATGCTGACTATGCTGGTGATGTGAAGACTCGACGCTCATGTTCTGGTACTTTGTGTAAATATGCTGGTGCAGCTATTACATGGAGTAGCCAGAAACAGAAAAGTGTGGTGCTATCTACAACAGAAGCGGAATATGTGGCAGCCAGTGAAGCTACCAAAGAAGTCATATGGCTGAAACGACTGTTGGGAGAGATTACTCATTTGAAGCACACACCAACTCTTCTAGTGGATAATGCGAGTGCCATTAAGCTTGCGAAAAACCCAGAGTTCCACAAGCGATCCAAGCACATTGAAGTCAAGTTTCACTTTATTCGTGAGAAGTTTCGTGAAAATGTGCTGAATATTGAACACATTGATGGACAGCATCAGATTGCAGACATTATGACCAAGCCGCTGGCACGTTCATCTTTTGAAACTTTAAGAGATATGATGGGAATGCATGTAAATTATAAATGATGTATTTGTTTCTTCTCATGTGCACAGTATATTTTGAGAGGAAGTGTTGAATATATCAAAATATCCATGTAACTTCAACTGTAATATCTTTTATTTCTTTTGAATCTGTAAGCACTGCAACTTCTTCTCTGTTCTTTTTCTTGCCATTTTTGTTACCTTATGTTATGTGAATGTGATAACTGCATTAAAGTATTCTTTACGTTCCTTCAATGAACTAGTTATATTTCTAGCCGATTTAAACTTGCAAATATAGCAGTAATTATATTAAAAATTCATCAAATAGTTTTGTCCGGCCAATTCATCAATAGTTACGGCCCTGGCTAAAGTTTTGGTCAGAACCAGACAAATCAGAAGAACAAAATTCAGGTGACTTCGACGATTTTCAAAGGATTTTTTTTACCATGTTCCCTTGTTCAATGTTAACAATTATGTTGTTATTTTTCGTCCACTCACCCGGGGCAACACGATGGCAAAAAAAATCAGGGTTCTAGCTATAATAGAATTTGAGCTGTGAGGGGTCGGAAACGGGCCTAAGCTCTGTCAAACTTATATACACTTGCATGTCTGCCGCTATGTTATCGGACTTGGCGGCGGAACACTGCCGCGTTCCTAGATAAGGGATTTTTAAAATAAATAAAAATTAAACATGCAATTTAAGTGTGATGTAATTCTAGTATACTTCTAACGTTTTTCATCAAAATTGCGCATGCGCATAAGGTAGCTGCTGAAAATTCATGTTTATGAGTAATCGCTAAAAAACGGCTCTAACGATTTTGATCAAAATCGTTGTGGTAGTGCCTCTTTTAAACATATTCTAAACATCCTATTCTCCGAAATTCTCGTAAAAATGCTGTATAGGCTTAAAAAGTTGAAAAACGAATGTCTTCATCACAGAATTCTCTTCCCTTGAGCATCGCACATCAACGACCGTTTATCTCCTTGCTTGTGATTCACTTGCAAGAAAGGATAATGTCAGAATTATGCGTCCTTTTTTAAAAATGCGTCATTTTTTTAAAAGTTTCATTTTAGAATTATTGCCAAATATATCACCAAACTACCCATTTTTTCTAAAGGAATGATGAAAATATAAAATCCGTAAATGATACTATTCCACCTCAGTATTGTTAGAATATTTAAATTCAATATTTCATGTTACTCTATTTTTAAGCCACTACCTATTATTCCCTTATACAGCATTTGTACAACTCAACTCTGTTCACCTGTTTGTAAGTTTAAAAAAATAGAAAATAATTCTTCTGGAAATAAAATAACCATTTTTCATCTTAAAGTTATTTCTGAGTTATTTCAAGTCCAATAGATTATGAGACTGAGTGTAGTTTTGAAATATTTTTAAAGAATTTGAAATTGATTACGAAAGCAGAAGTTTTGATTCAGATTACACTGAAGACAAAATGGCAGAAGGAGCTCGAATATCAATTACAAAACTAAATAATTCAAACTACCAAATTTGGAAGTATAAAGTGGAACTTCTATTAATTAAAGAAGGACTTTGGAATATTGTAGAAAATCAGAAACCTGCGGATGCAAATGAAGATTGGATTACTAAGGATGGAAAGGCTCGGGCTACCATCGGACTTTTAGTAGAAGATAACCAACTGTGCCATGTGAAGAAACAAAATACAGCCAATGGTATGTGGAATTCTCTTCTCAACTATCATCAAAAATCAACATTATCAAACAAAGTCAACTTGCTGAAACGCCTGTGTAGTTTGAAACTGGATGAACACAGTGATATGGAAGAACACATCAACACTATGACAGATCTAATTGATCAACTGACTGCATTGGGTGAAAATTTGGCGGAACCTCTAACTGTGGCATTATTGTTGAGCAGCCTCCCTGACAGCTATGCAACATTGATTACAGCTTTGGAGACCAGACCGGAAGCAGATTTGACACAAGAACTGGTTAAAAATAAGTTGATCGAAGAAAACAGAAGAAGAAAAGAACAGAACAATGGAAGCCAGCAAAGCCATGAAAAGGTATTAAAGGTCAATTCTACTGTTCAGAAGTATACAAACAAAAGAAGCTGTATTTTTCTGTAAGAAGCCAGGCCACGACAAGGTAGATTGTCGAAAGTATAAAGCATGGTTACAACGGAAAGGAACAAATCAGCAAGAAAATCAACATACAGCTAAGAAAGTAACTCTAGCAGATAACAGTTCAGAAATTACAATCAGCAATGAAGAACATATTTGTTTTATCTTGGGTGAAACAGAAACTCTTACGTGGTATATTGACTCTGGTGCAACTTCCCACATGACCAGCAACTTTGATTTCTTTACAGAACTCGATGAAACCATTCAAGATAAAGTCTACCTTGCAGATGGACAAATCATAGTGACCAGTGGAAAGGGTGAAGGCTGGATATTTTATGAAAATGACCAGAATCAAGTAAGTAAAATAAAAGTTCAAGATGTCCTTTATGTGCCACAATTGCATGGAAATTTATTATCTGTCAAGAAACTAGTTGATAAAGGATTTAAAATTGACTTTAGTAATGGACAGTGTACTATAAAGTTAAAAGAAAAAACTGTTGCTGTAGCAAATACTAAAAACAGTTTGTATGTACTAAATACACAAAAGGCATTAAGTGCAACTGATTGCAATTCTTTCTGTATACATGAATGGCACAAAAGATTAGGCCATCGAGATATTCAAGCTATAAAGAAAGTGGCGAATAAATATTTAGCCACAGGATTAAAGATAAAACCTTGTAAACACACTGATGTATGCGAGATCTGCATTAAAGGGAAAATGACGAAAACATCGTTTCCAAAGAAATCGACAACAGAAACCTCAGAATTGTTTGAGTTGGTTCATTCAGATGTTTGCGGACCGATTCATGTTGCAACACCAAGTGGAAATAGATATATACTTACACTAATCGACGATTTTAGCAGGTATACTAAAATTTATTTGTTGAAGAATAAGTCGGAAGTTTCAAGAAACATAATTCATTATGTGAAACAGGTTCAGACTATGTTCGGGAAAACACCAAAGTGCATAAGATCAGACAGAGGTGGTGAATACATGAATTCTGAAGTGGATAAAATCTTTATTGATGAGGGAATACAGAGACAAACCTCGGCACCATATACACCTCAGCAGAATAGGACTGCGGAACGTAAGAACAGATACCTTATTGAAATGACAAGATGTTTACTTCTAGAATCAGGTCTTGAAAATAAATATTGGGGAGAAGCTATTCAGACTGCCAACTTCCTACAGAACAGACTGCCAACAAAACACCATGAAGTTACACCCTACGAGTTATGGCATGGTGAAAAACCAAGTCTGGAGGTAATCAAGACATTTGGCATTAAAGCTTACACTCTAATCCCAGAAGGACAAAGATTAAAGTTAGACAACAAAGCAAAATTGATGACATTTGTGGGTTATCAAGAGGGATCTAAAGCCTACAGATTGTTAGACAGAAAGACCAACAAGATTACCATCAGTAAACATGTGAAGTTCGTAGACGATTTCGAGTCTGAAAGTCAAAAGGAAGCCATACCAGACAATTTAGTTGAAGAAGAACCATGTCAATTCGAACTTGAGGGGGAGACCAACTCTTCGGCATATTTTGATTTTGAGGAAACAGAAGAAACTAATGAAACAGATGAAGAAACCAATATGCTCAGAAGATCAAATCGAGTTAGAAAAGCACCTGAAAGATTAATTGAAACAATCCAAATGGCTAAGGAAGGTGAAACTCAAGAAGCAGAACCAAAAACATATGAAGCAGCGATCAAGTCTAAAGATGCTGAATCTTGGAGTAATGCAATGAAAGAAGAAATAAATTCACTGAAGGAAAGCAGAACTTGGGAATTAACAAAACTTCCACCAAATAAAGAAGCAATAGCCAGCAAGTGGGTTTTCAAGAGAAAAATTGATGAAAACGGACATGTAGACAGATTTAAGGCCAGATTGATTGCCCAGGGATTTTCTCAAAAATTTGGCGAAGAATATGATGAAGTTTTCGCACCTGTTGTACGCCAGACTACATTTCGAACTTTGTTAACTATTGCAGGAAAAAGAAAAATGGAAGTTAATCAGTATGACATTCAGACAGCATACTTAAATGGCGATCTACATCATGATGTATACATGAAACAGCCAAAAGGATATGAAGAACCAGGAAAGCAACATCTTGTTTGTAAACTTCAGAAGAGTTTATATGGTTTGAAACAGGGTGCAAACGAATGGAATAAGAAACTCCATGACAGTTTCATGAAAATGAGCTTCAAGCAGAGTAAGACAGACCCATGTCTATATTCGAAACATTCAAATGGAGCCTGGACCTATATTCTTGTGTATGTTGACGATCTGATTGCAGCCAGCAAAGAAAGTTTAAACTTGAGGGAATTTGAATTGGAACTTATGAAACAATTCAAAATAAAGAACCTGGGACATTTAAATTTTTATTTGGGTTTACAAATTGATCGAGATGATGATGGACTTTTCTATTTGCATCAAACAAACTACATCAATCGAAAAATAAAGGAGTTTGGGTTAGAGGATTCGAAACCATCAAGAATACCTCTGGAGCCAGGATACTTAAAGAGAAATGAAGTTGAAATCCATTGGAAACAAATACAGTCTATCGAGCAGCTATAAGATCACTACTTTACATTTCATCTAATACAAGACCGGATATATCAGTTAGTACATCAATTCTAGCTAGTAAAGTTAGCAGACCAACTCAAAGTGACTGGACAGAAGTTAAACGAGTATTTCGATACTTGAAAACTACAGTGCACAAAAGACTAAAGTTAGGTTCAGATCTACACAGTGAAACTAGCATTTTAGAAGGGTATGTGGATGCCAATTGGGCAGGATCTGAGGGAAGAAGATCACAGAGTGGATATTTGTTCCAACTATATGGAGGGACAATATGTTGGTCAAGCAAGATACAGCCATCAGTTTCTTTATCGAGTGCAGAAGCTGAGTATGTAGCTCTTGCAGAATCAGCACAAGAAGCTATATGGTTAAACAGACTATTGAGGGATTTTCATGAAGCAGCTACGGTACCTATAACCATATTCGAAGACAATCAGAGCTGCATCAAAATGCTTACGAGTGGAAGGTTTAGTCAGCGCACCAAACACATTGACATTAAGTATCATTTTGTTCGTGAACTTGTAACTAATAATTTTCTGTCGGTATTATACTGCCCAACTGATGTCATGAAAGCTGACTTAATTGACGAAGCCTCTTGAAGCAGTTAAGACTGCAAAATTTTCAAAAGGAATGGGGTTGGTGGGATAGAAATATTGAGGGGGAGTGTTAGAATATTTAAATTCAATATTTCATGTTACTCTATTTTTAAGCCACTACCTATTATTCCCTTATACAGCATTTGTACAACTCAACTCTGTTCACCTGTTTATAAGTTTAAAAAAATAGAAAATAATTCTTCTGGAAATAAAATAACCATTTTTCATCTTAAAGTTATTTCTGAGTTATTTCAAGTCCAATAAGTATAATAATGTAATTGAAAGTTGTACGATGTTCCACACCCCTAGCTTAATACAGAGAGAAAAGCCTCCTCATTGAAATGGAATTAGTATTTTTACACAATTTTTTTCCTTTCCCAAAGGGAGTTAAGAGGTTTTTCTAAATCAATTTGGTTCTTCCGCCAATTTGGCGTAAATTTGAATTCGCGGAAAGTGATCATGTTATACTTTGATGTTCATTAATTTGATATACGCACCTTGTTCAGAAGTAATTAATTGGAAAAATATTTAATGTTATTGATTTATTTTATCGTCGTTTTCTTAGGCTGCACCATACAAGAACTGGATGATGGAATGGGATTATGTATTATATCGTCAATTTTTCTTATCTTAATAGTATCAAATAGTAATCAATGATCCATGTTTAAAAAAAAAATATGTCCTAATAATTATTAAACAACTGCACTATTAACTTTGAGAGAGATTCATAGGAACGATTAAAAACAATAGTTTGATGATAAAATAGAAAGATCGGGGAATCTCCTTACTAACTAAAGGTCGGCGTTATATCGATACGATATTTCTAAATAAGATCGATATTAAAAATATTGATAAAAGTCACCGATATATCGATATTTTAAAACATTTTTAGTTTTTTGATGATCGTTTTGCAGTTCCATATGTTTTTTCGATTTTCTTTATTCCCTTTTTAAAAACTTCAAAACTAAAGTTTGAACTTGGCTGAGAGACAGTTAAAATGTCACCAATATTCAATATTTGGCCATACACTTAAAAGCTATTGAAAATTATCTGAATGTTTTTTAAAATCACTGCACCAATTAAGCGAAAATATAACTTTTTTTTTTGTGCCATATATCCATTTCAGTTGAAAAAGTAGTCACCTTACAAAAAAGCAATCATGAAAAGTAGAAATTTTCCCCGAAAAACTTGGTTTCTGGCAAAATTGAATTTTTTTTTTTAAATCATGTACCGATATATCGATATTTTTTTCTATGCTACGATATAGTATAGGTATTTATTTTGATCAATATTTCTGACCTCTATTACTAACGATATATAATTTTTCAAACTATAATTTAATGGTAATAGTTTATAGCAGGAGGTATGTAAATGTAATTTTTAAATATTCCGAGTTTGATATTGATATGTATGTTATGTACTATCAGGATGGCCCCTATGTGGGGTCAAAAATGAAATTTCATCCAATTTTAACTCTCAGGCTTTCGTTTTTTTTCTTTTTGATCGAATTTGACAGCATGCTGAATATCAATCCTATAAATTAATTGCCACAACGAGCCTGAAGTGCCAAAAAGATAATACAAATTAAAAAATGTTGAAAAATTTAATTCCTTCGGATTCATTTCACAACCTACATTTTTTCCCCCCTTCTTCTTTTTGATCTATTTTGACAGTGTACCAAGTTTTATTATAATAAATTAACATTAACCCGTCCTAAAATTAATATTGAAGGTTGTAAAAATGGACACAGAACTGGCAAAAATTAACGAAATTAGTCTAAAATTTGTACTATCATAAATAAAAGAGAATGCAGCAAAATGTTGATACAATTTGAGAAAAAAAAGAAATCTAACGACAGTAAAAATTTAGTATTTTTAGCAACATTTTTTTGTAATGAGACATATTTTACAATATGAGTACGTTATTAATATGGGTTATTAATAGTTAAGAGTCCTGTGGATTTTTTTTAAATTAGTCTTCTTTCTAGCGTAATTTAATACACGAAGAATGTTATTATTATGACTTTTTATTTTCCTTCGTATATGAAGCTAAATAAAGTTTTTGGTTTTTAATTCTCTCCCTTTTTTAAGTGCCAACGTTTCTCAAGATATGGGGCCAGGTACGTTAACTTATTCTAATTTATGGCACTGTAGATGTTAGCATTTCTCATAGAACAAAGTTTCGCGTGAGTTTAAAAATGTTGCTTGTAGAATTGAACATTTTGTCGAACTTCTTTTTCATTTCTAACTGAGAGCAGAGGACTTAAATTTCCTATTTAATTTCTGCAATATAGGACATTATATAATTTTGAGTTATTATACGTCAAATGTTTTAAAAATCAACCTGTAAAATTGAGCATTCTACAATTATATTTTGATGCGCAAACTTTGTGTGTGAGAGACCGGAATCCCCCCCCCCCCCCCCTCAAGCTTTAATGCAATCGAATCTACAGCATGAATCTATATAGTTTATTTTAATAACGCCTTCGGCCTGTAACAAAATAATTACAGGAATTAAAATTTTCAGCCATTTATTGACAAAAAATAGTGCAATCAGATTCGTGTTTTTCGATCGATACCAAGTAAGTTTACCTTAAAAGTTGTAAAATGCAAAACTTAAGATAATAAATAGGGAGTTACATTTAAAATAACACTTTTGAAGTTAATTCAATTTGGTTATGTCGATACCGAAATCAAACAGTTTTATTTCAACAGAACACAAATCTTCAATCAGCTAGTCAGCGAATAATAATGTTCACGAAAGAACATCAAAAGCATTATCCTCAAGGATCTTTTACACCTCGCTTTCATTAGAAGTTTCCTTTAAATTTAAATTTAATTTCCGAGGATTTCATACCATTTAAAACTCAAGAGATCTAGCTACTTGGCAGATTAGAACAAACACCTCGAAGAGGTACGACTTAACACAAACGACAGATTTAAGCGATGCAGTTAATTGGTTCTTTAGAAGATGATATCCGCGGTAAACCTAACATTCTATATTAAGTTAACGATTGCCGAAGGAAGATTTGGGAATCCAGGAATATTACTTCAAGCACTTTTGGTTTCAAAACATAATTACAAAGTTTGTTGCAATGAATGACAAATTAGGATCTTGAATCATCTGAGAATTAATGCACGATTTCTAGTGTTTTTTAATATAAAAAAATAACTTAAAACTGAATACTTTTAATTCAGTACCTTGTTTTCTTTACGTAAGTAGTTAACACATATGAATAGTCGATGAATACTTTTATTTAGGTTAACTCGATTGCTTAAATTAAGTGAAAGCATATTTAATTTTCGGTATTTTAATTTTAATTTTGAAACAATGATAAAGGTAAAAAAAAAAAAAAAAAAAAAAAAAAAAAAACTGCCAATGAGATTTGTACATAGTTAGAAAAATTCTATTTCAATAAACATTGCCAGATTTATTGAATTTATATAAAAAAATATATAACTGATATACCTATACTTCAAAACGACAACGAATTGATTAACTGAGAGTTAATTCTTCGTGAAACCGAGAGTTAATTCTTCGTTCTATAGTAGACATGATTTATTTGGTAAAAGTATTAATTGAAAACTAACACATTACCAGTCATCGTTAAAGATATTTCAAAGAGGTTATTTATTTTTGTCGAATAGCTCTTGGAAAGTAACAAAGTTAACTAATTGTAAAGCAGAAAATCTACTGATCAGTTAAGATAGAAAAAAGTCAGTGTAAAATTTAAATTGTCTTCGACAATTTTATAATGCATAAAAGATAAAACGTAAATAATATAAAATAATATTTACTTCATTTTAATTAGTACACTCACATATTTCATTAATGATGATAAACTTTCTCTTAATGTAAGTATATAATTTTAATGTACCTGCCCACACCATAACTTAACAGTTTTTAATAATTTGATAATATTGTTACGAATTTCTGTATATTTGTAAATATTTCGTAGTATTAATTATGTAAAAAGGAAAATTTATGTACATTTCGCACAAGACAGTGCAATAATTTGTATTTACTTCGCTTTCCTCCTGCAATGCGTTTCTTAATGCT
This sequence comes from Linyphia triangularis, assembly GCA_963978545.1. Lineage (NCBI taxonomy): Eukaryota > Metazoa > Arthropoda > Arachnida > Araneae > Linyphiidae > Linyphia > Linyphia triangularis. The sequence continues at coordinate 39,739,234 of OZ021730.1, forward strand.
TGAAAACGAGTTTTGCAGAGATTATGCTGGTAAGCTAGTTTTACAAAGAGAAGACTATTTATCATTATGGTTAATGGCAATACCGCCAAATTTGGCTAGAAATCGCCAAATGTCGCCAAACATGGCGACCATTTGGCGACATTTTCGGTCCCCATGTACATATATAGTACTTCGACTGCGATCTGGAAAATTCTCCAAATTTCTATCTCTATAAGATTCGCGAAGAAAGCTTCCTATTATAAGGCCAGGAGAGCGAGTAAGTTGAGTTAGTTACTTAGTTGTCTCTCAGCGAGCGTTCAGAGTACAGAACTGTATTGCATTGTCTTTTGCGACGAATTTAGCAGTTATGTATCTAGTTTTTAACTGCTGTTTGTGCTCCATTGTTGTGTAAAGAGCTGCATTGAATCTGTTAGAACGGGAAGTTCTGGAGTTGTAAAAGAATCTGCGAAGAGTTACAACGGAATAAATTTCCACAAGTTTTTATCTGCTTTGGCTTCAAGTCTTTGGAACCCATCCACGCAACAATATGAAAGTTTTTTGGCGTACTCACAATAAATCTTAGGACATTTGCCTAAACCAGTCATATTTTAACACATTCCCACTGCGTTGTTATTTTAATTTTTAATTTTCAACCATACTACAAAAAATATTTAACTTTGTTTAAATAACAATTCTCAATTTTGGAAAAAACAACAACACCCAAACAATTGAGAGTAATTTTTTGGGTGGATCCCCAACCAACATCGTTACGCCCACTACAACAACGGTATATTTTCATCGCCTTTTAGTATTTGAAAATTCTTTTTTTCAAATGTGTCCTTCAGTTTTGGGAACTTCAATACCATAATGTTGCGTGGATGGGTTCGAAAGATTTGAAGCCTAAGCAGATTAAAACTTGAAGAAATTTATTCCGATATAACTTTTCGCAGATTCTTTTACAACTCCAGAACTTCCCGTTTTAAGAGACTCAATACAGCTCTTTACACAACAATGAAGAACAAACAGCAGTTAAAAACTAGATTTACAACTGCTAAAATCGATGCAAAAGATAATGCAATACAGTTCACTTTCGAAACTACTCTGAATGCTCGTTGAGAGACAAATAACTATCTCACTCAACTCTCTATTGGTCTCATATAGAAAAGCTTCCTTCGCGAATCTTCTAGAGATAGAAATTAGGAGAATTTGGCAGATCGCAGTCGAAAAGCTCTATACAGGTACATGGGGACCGAAAGTGTCGCCAAATGCTCGTCAAGTTTGGCGACATTTGGCTATTTCTCGCCATATTTGGAAATCAAAATTAGTCGCCAAAACCTTCGCCAACTTAGCAAGATTGCCATTAACCATAATGTTAAATGACCTTCTCCTTGTAAAACTCGTTTTCCAGTATTACCTCTGTAAAACTCGTTTTCAAGTTTTAAGAGACGCATTGCAGGAAAGCGAAGTAAAGACAAACTCTTGCACTGCCTTATGCGAATTGTACCTAAATTTTCCTTTTTACATAATTAGTACTACGAAATATTTTCAAATAAACAGAAATTCGTAACAATAATTTTCTGTCTAATTTAGAATCGTCTCAAATCTAAAGTATCTAGCAAAGAGGGTTAAATTTTTTCTATAAGATGTTTGTCAAAATTGAATACGTTAAGAATCGTTACTCTTCTTTTTTAAATTACACATTCCAAAATGTTGCAAGTCGTAGTAGGTTAAATACGTAGTATTTGTTACAGTGATGATAATAATAAATTTTAGTTATTAAAATGAATGTTCAATTAAAGTGCTTAACGACATATTTTTCCATTTGGTATTTTCCGAATATTCGATCTGATGTTCAGTTTTTCTTCAGATATTTATTTAATACCGAGAGGTTGCTGATGACATTATTAAAAAAAAATTAAAAAATATGTTCCAAAAATGTTTTGAATCTTTAAGGACAATATACTAGTTAAGTTGCTGGTCAGTCACAAAATTAATTCATTAGCTTAGTGCAATGCACATAAACGCAGTGAAATTGAATACTCCCACATTGTGTTTAGTAACCAATTTTTCACGTGTAGAATCTGGATGAGTCACAAATACAAAAGTATAACGAAATCTGTTGAATGATGAAAAATAATTGTATAAATTTGTTTCTATCAGCTCTTTCTTAAATATATTTTTAAAAAATCTCCATGGACGTTTTTGTACTACAGGGTTGGTGACGCGAGAATACTCACAAATTGGTTCTGCGAAATTTTTTTGGTAATCTTTTACTATACTTTCCTATAGCTTAATAAGAAGTCCTAGAAAGGATCATTCCCTATACTCTCTATGTTACAATTTTCCTAGCCCAATGCATTTATAAAATACTATGTAAAAACCTTGAAATTTGGTGAGTAGGTACGAAAATGGTTTCTTAATGAAATGTAACGAGTTTTACAAAGATAACTCTGGGAAGCGAGTTTTACAAGGAACAGGGCATTTAACATTATGGTAATGGCAATCTAGCCAAATTGGCGAGATAGAGCCAAGTTGGTGACGGTTTTGGCGACTAATTTTTGTCGCCAAATTTGGCGAGAAATCGCCAAATGTCACCAAACTTGGCTACCATTTGGCGGCATTTTCGGTCCTCATGTACATGTATAGGACTTTTCGACTACGATCTGGAAAGTTCTCCAAATATCTACCTCTAGAAGTTTCAAGAAGGTTTGACTCCTATATAAGGCCGGCCGTAATAAGTTGAGTCAGTTAGTTGAGTCCTTTAGTTGACTGGAATTACTGAGTTGAGTCACTGAGTTAGTCAGTGGAGTTACTGACTGAGTGGAGCTGTCTCTCGGCGAGCATTCAGAGAGTTCTGAAAGTGAACTGTATTGCATTGTCTTTTGCAGCAATTTTAGCAGTCGTGTTGTCAAGTTTTTAACTGCTGTTTTTTGCTCTATTGTTGTGAAAAGAGCTGTATTGAGTCTACTAGAACGAGAAGTTCTGGAGTTGTAAGAGAATCTGCGAAGAGTTATATCGGAATAAATTTCTACAAGTTTTGATCTGCTTTGGCTTCAAATCTTTCGAACCCATCCATGCAACAGTATTTTATGTTTGAAATCCTAATGTCGATGCATATGCACTACTGCCACCTGGTTTTGTCTTTTGTTATTTTCAATTATAATAAATAGACCATAAATAAAACAATTTATTTCATGTCAATAAGTGATCCTTTTCGTACTTACTCACCAAATTTGTAGGCTATTTAGAAAGTAGTTTCTAAATGCACTGGGTGACAAGATTGTAACATTGCAAGTATCATTCTTACTAAGATTTTCTTTTAAACGATAAATTAATTCTCTCATTTGATTAATTGGTACTTTACTTGAAATGCGATATTTACGTCACTGAGATTAACCCTTTGCACTCGATCGGCGCCTCTCAGGCGCCACACGATTGGATGCCGAAACACGAGAGGACCACTAGGTTTGATGCGGAAATTTGATGCAAGGGCAATGACTGTGTTTAGTTTCTTTGAAGCAAATCCATAAACGCCAACCGAACCTAAAATGTCTCGAGTTGCTGGTCCCTCCTCGAGAAAAAGGCCTCGAGTGCAAAGGGTTAACATGCAATCATATATTTTCCTCGATACAGCTTCAATGCAGCGTCTCCGCTTAAATTGTGGAATCGGATTAGAGAATCGAACTAATGAAATAAACTTACGCCATTTTCTTTTACTACGTGGCGATGGATGCGATGTTGTGATTTAAAGTATTTGTTTTTTTAAATTTTATATTTGTCTGTTCTTTTTTAAAACAACGTGTTACAATTTTTTAGCATTATCTTTCAATAATTGTTAAAGTTTGTGATGCTTATTAACACAAACTTAGTACTTGATTGAGAACTCCTCCCACAGATCAGAAAATGTGTGTAGAAGCGCTTCTCAAGTATGCACTAAATTTCTTTCCTGTAATTTCTGAATAAGAAACAGCTTGTATTCACAGCTTTCACAAAAAAACTATTTTTATCCTTTGCAACCGCATCAACATGGGACTACATTTTATCTAGATTCCGTATTACACATATGATCTACATCAGCGTTAGCGTGATCTAGTCAGCAAATTTAAGGTATGGACTTTTTTTTTTTAAGTAATTGTAATTTATCCGAAATAATATGTGCTTACTGTATAGAATACAGTTCTCTACTACGTGCGCGAAGGAACTATATAAAGAGGCTTTCAGCAAGGTGATTTTTATCAAGAATAAATGCAGGAATAACTTGGGGACGTTACAGTCTTCGACGAAATTTAAAAGCAGTATTTACATCCAATTTCAATGTCCTATAAATTATTTAATTTTCAATATATATGCACATTTTTTGCACAGGATTTATTGTTGAATATTTGTTAATATAGTAATTGTGTAAAAATAATCAAAAAATTGAATAATTTAATTTTATAAACATTTTTTGAACGATGAAATTTTTTAGATTTAAAATATAGTCATTTGCCTTGGTACACTTTATAAAGAAAATAATCTACAAATATTTATTTAAAAAATACCAATGTTAAGTAAACATTTGGAATTAATTTGCTGACCTGTTTTTTAAAGCAATAGTGCTTTTGAAATTTATTAAAAAAATTATTCATTTTGTATGCACTAAAAATAACTTTTTTTTCGACATAAAATCCATAATAATATATATATATACATATTTATAGTAAATATTTTAGGTCTACAATATAAAACTCACTACTGTATAATATTTTACACCAAAATTAATATGAAATATGAAATAGATTTTTTTTAAAGTGTACCAAGGCAAATGACTAGTTTTTAAATCTAAAAAAATTTCATCGTTCAAAAAATGTTTATAAAATTAAATTATTAAATTTTTTAATTATATTTACACAATTACTATATTAACAAATATTCAACAATAAATCCTGTGCAAAAAATGTGCATATATATTGAAAATTAAATAATTTATAGAACATTGAAGTTGGATGTAAATACTGCTTTTAAATTTCGTCGAAGACTGTAACGTCCCCTTAACTGAATCTCATTTGAGCAATTTATTCAACAAATACTCCATAAGACCATCGACTCTATCATAAAATAAACTGAAAGATTTTGAGCGCCATCGTTTTACAATTGATATGGACTAAAACGGAGTAATCTGGAAGAACAATCTTAGTACTATTATTAAAAGTTGGGTCAAATCGCATTGTCACATTGAATCAATAGATTCACTTCTTTTTTCGACTTTGATATACTAATAACGAAAACTATTTTTTTTTTTAATAATTTGCCAAAAAAAAAAAAAAAAAAAAATCAATTGTAATTTTATTGCGATAAAAAAAATTAATATTTTTTTTCTCCAGTTTTCAGAAATGCTATATATTGTTAAATCGATAATAATTCAAGACACATATTTTGGTGTATCCGGTCTGCGAAAAACTCTAACATAAGTCATACGGCGCGTCTCTAAAAGTTAGGGGAGAACGCTGATCTAGATTATAAATTAATTTGAAATTTATGTTTGTTCAAATTCAGTAAGTGAAGGAGTAAAAGACTTAGGTTGAACGGACAAACACCAAATATTATATTATATTAGATATTCATGGCGTTTGTAATACAATGGTCTTGTAGCACTGAAACACTATTAGTACAACATTCGAATAACAAAATCCTCCATAGATTTAAATTTTTTTAATGAAAGTTTATATTAGACCAAGTAGATAAAAAATAATGTTAAACGATTTTTTGATGTTGCTGAATTTATAAATAGCTATTTATATTAAAGCTATGTGTCAGTTAACACGTTAAGCTTACTCTGTCTGAATGATGGTAAATTAAGAACTTATTCTTTTGAAATTATTTGCCATTACTAAGTGTTTATTATTTATTAATAAGATAATATAAGGATGTAGAGGGTCCTTCGAGGAGTTCTGACACTAAAAAACATCACTCTGTTTAAGCTCATGTAACTAACGTGCAGAAAATAAAGCATTCTTGATTCCCGAATTAATTTGCCAAAGTCAAATCCTCAGAGGAATATCATAAAACGTCATTTCTAATTCACTATTTGTTTGCATTAATCAAAAGTTTTAACCCTAATTTATACAAATATGTGGCATTTAAAAGGAGTTAATTTATTTCAATATTTATTCTCCTCGAATTGGAATTAGCAAATATCTACGAAACAAATAAATTTCTTTAAGCAATAAAAGCTACCAGTGACCTAATTCAGATCGTGTCTCAAAGGCATGGAGTGCCTTTTATTGGCTTGACTCAAAGTCAAATCTGGAAGTAATCACAGAAACGTTTTGTTAATTAGTGGTTTTGTATTATAAAATAGTTTGGAAATTGTTTATTTTATTAATTGAAAGATTATTTGCGAAATTAATGTAGTCGTGTTTTGATATAACAATTTTCATTTAGAAGTAACTTCCTAAATTATACAATGTGTGTTTAGTAAGATGTATCTCGTTTGTTTAAATATAAATAAGTTTTGCGATTGATTTTTTATTTCTTTTTTAATTTCATATTATCAATAATTATAATAGTTATGATTGATCATTAATAAACATTACTATTATTATTATTATTTTTTGATGATGTTATTATTAACTATTTTTGATTTTAAATATCTACTAAAATTATAATTTTAGTTATTATTATTATTATTACCACTCTGATTATTTTTAACTATTTAATATTTAAAATAGGTATTAAAGTTTAAATTGCAATTTTTGATTATTAATACTTCTACTATTGCTATCGCATAAACTATTATCATTATTTCTATTAGGATTATTACTACTATTAATATAATAACTATTATTACAAAAACTATTTTTATTATAAAACAATAATCGTATGTACATGGTCACTTCGAACTGGTTTTGATTACTTAAATTCGTTTAACTTTTTGAAAATCATAATCTCATATCCTATGTAAAATGTGATTTGGTTAAAGTATGTTTTGTCACTTAGAAGGCAACGGGTGATGGGATATATTAGTTTGATATCAGGTTATATGATTTTAAAGTTATATTAGTTCATCTTGTGTAAACAGTAGTCTTTATTTGCATGTAATTTTATATACTAGTAGATGTTTCGTCCGTGTGGCAATATTGGTGACTTTGAAATAAAAAGGGCAGACAATCCTCACATTTATCAGTACTTTTTATAGATACGTTATTCTTTTTACAACGGAAACTGATAAAGCGACTTGTTCATTTGTCTGAATAAGAACAAAGAGATGATGATTGAAAAGAGAAAATTTAATTCTCTTTATCACTGAAGGAGAGGGGGTTGGGGGGAGGGGGGGGGGATATATTTTTCTAGTTTCCCCGACTCTCAAATGGGAGATCACTATCGACCCGGGTTGGCAATATCATATAAGACAAAAAGAATAAAGAAAAAGAATATCCGAGGAACGTAATTTAAATATCCGCATGAAGTAGAATTATTCTTTAATGATCTGATTATACCTTCTTCTTTGAGCCTGGTGGTTTATTTGTGGGATATGGTGTCATTTGGAACAAAAATGAAATAATAAAAAATTAAAAAAATAAATTATGGTTTCCTATCACGTCAACAAAAGAATGATATTGAATTCGCTTCAGTTGTTTAATGAAGTGAGAATTTGAATTAAAGAAGAAGTGTTCTTATCTTCAAAGTTTTTTTTTTTTTTTTTTTTTTTTCAATCAAGATAAGGAAGGATCATCGAGTCAAATACTTCACTATCCCTTGCAAGATATGCTATGCCATTGCACAAAATTTTCGGACTTAAATTAGTCGAGGTTTTTAATTGTTTGTAGTTCTAAACATTTCTAGTTTACTGATCCATACTGTACTTTTACCAAACGCAATTAGTATTACATATTTTTCAAAACTTTTCCTGTACTATTATAAACAATTCCTCCTAAAAATATATAAATGTTATGACATTATAATTCTCCACACCTAGAATAATACTTACAAAGTACTTCTGATTGAGTGAAAGAACGGAGCGGAGCATTTGGGCAAACTTGGATGAGATGAAACATATATTTCTATACAAGCCACACAAGGTAAAGACTACATATAAAGTGGATGATGGAAAAGAAGAAGGAAAGGTGACAATAAGCAGGGGCGTACTGAGACATAGAAACGGCCTGGTGATTTCAGATTTATGCCGACCCAAATTTTCAATAAAATCATTAATCAAATTTTAATAATTATTGTTAGTATTAAAATAATTCCAATAATAATTCATTTTAATAATTATATACTTTTAAAAATTAGTATATTTTATTATTTAAATAGCGCAGGGGCGTATTAAGGTAAATTAACCAGGGGCGTACGTACAGAGACATAGAAAAGGCCTGGTGATTTCAGATTTATACCGACCCAAATTTGGAATAAAATCATGAATCAAATTTTAATAATTATTGTTAGTATTAAAATAATTCCAATAATGATTAATTTTCATAATTAAATACTTTTAAAATTTAGTATATTTTATAATTTAAATAATGCAGGGGCGTACTGAGACATAGAAACGGCCTGGTGATTTCAGATTTATGCCGGCCTAAATTTTCAACAAAATCATTAATCAAATTTTAATAATTACTGTCAGTATTAAAATAATTCCAATAATGATTAATTTTAATAATTACAGTTCGTATTAAAATAATTCTAATAATGATTAATTTTAATAATTACTGTTAGTATTAAAATAATTCCAATAATGATTAATTTTAATAATTGCTATTAGTATTAAAATAATTCCAATAATGATTAATTCTAATAATTAAATACTTTTAAAAATTAGTATAATTTTATTATTTAAATATTTATATTTAATAATTCATTTAAAAATTAAGTACTTATATTTTAAAATTCATTAAAAAATTAAGTACTTATATTGAATAATTCATTTAAAAAATTAAGTAGTTACAATTAATAATCCATTAAAAAAATTAAATAGTTATATTTAATAATTCATTTAAAAAATAAAATAGTTTCATTAATTTTAATAATTCAATCGTTATAAGAATTGTTTTAATTCAATGAAATTTCATCTATTTCTACATCATTGAGTGAACTTGGTTTTCATAAGCCATTGATAGTTTTTGTTTCAAAAACTATAACAAAGAAATATAAATTACAAAATAGGGAATGTCCAAGTATGCAATTAGATGTTTATTAAAAAAGGATATCCAAAATAATTATATATACTTAACTATAATGATAATACATATTTAACCTTAAGGGCGTCTGGAAATAAAAATTTCAAAAATTATCAATTGTTTTTATTATTATTGTGAATAATAAAATTATTTTTAAAAATGTTGTTTCCATCATTACTAGAACTTTGAAATATTAAAATTTTTGTTACATGACAATGTATCTCGACCTGCTAACTTGAAACTGTTTTTCTTTCACCACCTTTTGGGGTTATTTCAGATAAAAAGGTGTCATACCATCCTGGGATATGGAACCTTGATAAATTAGTTCATCAAAACACCGCAATTCCATTTTGGTCAATACTCTCCCACCTCTCATTGTCTTCATTTGCATAAAAATATGCAGGGTGGCCAGGAAATAACTTTCCCTGTTTGGCGGCATCTGCAGCTAAAACTAATGAACGAAATGAAACCATATTTTATATGCAAGCTATTGAAGGCATGTGATGAATTCCAAAAACTGCAAAAAATTAGTTCCAAATGTTGCCGATAGGGAGAAATGTGGCGCTATCGGAACAGAAACACGTGAATAACTACAATGAAAGCATGGAAATTTGATTTTTCAGAATGTCAATACCATACAGTTATGAATAAATTATTGGGACACATAAAATATGATTTTAGTCATTAACATTTGGGTCCCCTGGACGCCGCGTAACATTTTCAATATGCTAACCTTCCCGCTGTACAACATATTGAATAGGTGAATGATGTTCCCTTTCTCTACAGCTGCGTGCAAACTGTCTATTTGGATGTTCGCAACGGCCTGTCTTATGCTCTGCTTCAATACATGCAAGTTTGGAATGCCACCAGCATACACAACGGATTTAAGATACCCCCATAGCCAAAAGTCACATCCGGGGAACGGGGCGGCCATTCCTTCTGAAAATATTGACTAATGACTCTGTCATTACTAAAACTCTGGCGTAAAAGGCGCTGCACTAAACGATGAATATGTGGCTGAGCTCCATCTTGCATATGAGTTTAAGCATTGTCTTTGATGCAATTGCGGAATAATGAAAGTTTGTAGCATTTTCCCATATTTTTCGACGTTGATGGTGCAGGTAATAGGTCCTGCCTGAGTTATGTTCTCAAAAAAGTATGGTCCTATTATAAAATTAGCCGTGAAACCGCATCACACAGTTACCTTTATGGAATGCAATGGCATCTCTAGCATCACTGTGGTTCGCTCACATGCCCAAATACGGCAGTTCTGAGTATTAACAGATCCATTCAGATGAAAATGAGCCTCATATCCCCACAATATTTTCCAAGGCCAATCATTGTCGATCTCCATTCGGGCAAGTAACGTTAACGCAAAAGTTAGGCGCTTATCGTAATCTGTTATTTTTAATTCTTGCACACGACTGATCTTATACGGATAGAAATGCAGCATTTTACTCAAGATTTTCCATTCAGTAGAATAAGGCATATCGGTTTGACGAGCAATTACTCGAGCGCATGGACCACTGATGGTTCCTGTGTCGTCGAACACCGCTGTAGCAACATCTGTTAATGCATCTTCTGGTACTGCATTTTGTCCTCTGCCAGCTCTAAGTCCAAGAAACCCAGTTTCCTCGAATTTTTTAATCATCGCTCTTACTGCTGCAGCAGACATAGAACCTTTACGCAGGTTATGAAGTCTTCGAAATCCCCATAGAGCCACTACAGCATTACACTGTCCAGTGTAGTACAGTTTCACTAGCAAAGCACGTTGAGGTAAGGTTGGTCGCATATCACCTACAGTAAACGAAAGAATCGCTGTTTGGACGTTCGCTCTTTTCTTTTTAAAGGGAATGCGTAGCGCTGCTGTCATGTACGCATTAGAATTTTGCATAATTGCGATCTCGATATGAAAATTTCCTTAAACGTACATACAAGTAGAGCCAAAATCTCACCTAGCGGCAACTTTTGGAACTAATTTTTTGTTGTTGTTGGAATTCATCTCCCCATGCCTTCAATAGTCTGTACATAAAATATGGTTTCATTTCATTCATTAGTTTTAGCTGCAGATGCCGCCAAACTGAGACAGTTATTTCCTGGCCACCCTGTATAATAAATAATTGTTATTTGTTGATGCTGTTACTGGTGATGGAGCATTTTGAAATAGAGCAATGTGGGGATAGTTGGGAAAAGGAGAATCTGGTAGAAGTAAAATCTTAAAATATGAAGTTCCTCCTTTTTCTGTGATAAATCTAGATTACTACATTTTACTTCTGACTTCCCTCATTTACTAAAAGGTTTAAGAAATAAATTTCTAAATAATGGCTTCCTAACTCCAATGTGTGAAGTCAGGCCAGAATTCTTGGAGGAGGCTTGGAAACAACATCAGTGTTCTACCATAAAATTAAGAGTCATACCAAAGCTGTCATATGTTCACCTTCACCCTAACGCTTTTGAAAAAATACGTGTGAATATTGCTTTCCAAGTATTTGGAGATGATGTTTTAAAGGGACTCTTCTTCAGCATATGGTGATTCAGTGCCGACCATTGATTTGATCAAGAAAATAAATGTGCTCATTTAAATAATGAAATCAAGAACTTCGGAAACAGCGTTATGTTTTGAAAGTTCTTTTTATTGCATTAAAATGTTCATATTATGGTAAAAACATGAAATTGACAAAAATATTAAAATTTTTAATTTTATTTTCTTTAAAAAAAAGGAGCTTTTTGGTCGAAATTGACCAATATTTTGTAAAAACGGCTAATGTTGTGTAAAAAAAAAAAAAAAAAAAAAATTCAGTTTTAACACTCTACGATCAATCTGGACATTGCTATTCAACAGAGTGATACGAGACTGATATATTATGCATCAGAAAACATCGTAAGAAAATTTGTCAAACTTACAAATTGTGAGGACTGTCGGTTGCTCCTTCCATCCCAGAAAAACGAGGTTGGTAGCAAAAAGTCTTCTTATACAAAGGAATTCGACTTGAGTGGCTTAATGTATCCCTCAAAGCGACTACATGATTACGCAACTAGGCTACACAGGGATTTGACATTTGATGTAACCGAATCTCTTCACAAAATAAATTTATCATTTGTAGGATGTAAAGAACCTAAATATGAATGGACGAAAAGAATCGTTAAATTCTATATACTTGCAAGGATGCATTTTTATTTGATGAGTAACTATAAGTTTGAAGAACAAAAAAGGAAACGTAAGAAACAATATAAATTAATTTTTATTGTATTGAACTATTATTTAATGAATATTTACTTCAATGTGTATCTTTCAAAATTTGTCGATTAATGTCTCATAAATTTTCGCTTTCTAATTCCTTAAATTGATGTGTGTGCGTGAAAAATTCACAATAAATAAACAAGATTCTTTCTTTCTAATTAAATTCTGGTGGGAAAGTTTCATTTGCAATTTTAATATCTTTATTTACTATTTGTCTTTTATTTAGTTTTAATTAGATGTTATGCTACTTTTTTTTCATATAAAAAATAAATTTGGTTTGATTAACTATTGAACTGCAAAATGGAGTACTGAACTCATGTGTGTGTATGAAAAATTCACAATAAAGAAAAAATATTCTTCCTTCCTAACTAAAATCAGGTGAGAAAGTTTCAAATGAAATTTCAATATTTTTATTTACTTTTAATTAGATGGTACGCAATTTTTTGAAATTGTATTCATGTATTTGTGTGAAAAATTCACAATAAAAATTATACTTTTCCTTTCTAATTAAAATCAGATGAGAAAATGTCGAATGAAATTTCAATACTTTCTTGTATTTCATTTTTCTTTTATTTAGTGTTAATTAGATGGTATGCTACATTTTTGTGCAAAAGTTTGGTTAGATTAACTGCACAATGGAGTATTCGAATTTATGGGTATGTGTGAAAAATTCGCTATAAATAAAGAAGATTCTTCTAATTAAAATCATATGAGAAGCATAAGTTTGGTTAAAAGAACTATTGAAATGTAAAATGGAGTATTGAATTCATGTGTGTGTGTGAAAAATTCACAATTAAAAAAGGAGATTCTTCCTTTCTAATTAAAATCAGATGAGAAAATTCCATATAAAATTTCAATACTTTCTTGTATTATATTTAGTTTTAATTAGATATGGTATGCTACTTTTTATATAAAAATTTTATATAGAGAGAGTATTTGAGAGGATGGAGTATTTTGAATGGAGTATTTGAATTTATAGGTATGTGTGAAAAATTCACAATAAATAAGGAAGATTCGTCCTTTTTAATAAAAATCATCCGGGAAGGATAAATTTGGTTAGATAAACTATAGAAATGCACAAAGGAAATCTGGACCTTGTAATTGTGAACCACAAATAAAACTTTTAAATGATTCCTTCTGCATGTTATTACTGCATAAATTTATTATCCTTTGCCTTTTATAACTGCTTCAATTTAATTAAGAAAAAGCAAAGTAAAAAAAAAAAAAAAAAAAAAAAAAAAAAAACACTTAAATGTGCACCCTAGAAATATTCTCAAAGTAATTCAATGCTTGAATTTAATTCTGATGGCCAATTTCTTCCCTCAATGATTTCTTCTGGTTTCCGCTATGGTTTCGCTCTTTCATGCATTGCAGGCGACTACAGCGCCATAATGCGGATTTCGTCCCGGAAGAGCTTCTGTCATAGGAACGACACACCTTCTAACATCTGTACCATGATTAAACCAACTTATTTTGTTTGTAACCAAGACAGCTTTGTTAACCTTTTGATTTATTGATAAGTTTTAGATTAAAAAAAAAAAAAAATATCTGTTGGTTTGTTTTGTCTATTCTTTTTCCATTTCAATAATTACCAATCAAAACCTGTGACCAAATATATGTCTAGGTAAAGAGAAGAAATGCACCTGACATCACTAGACGAGAGATCTTCAAAGTGCTCATAGGCAATTAATCCATTTTAGCGGAGTGATGACATAATTCTCGCCAAACCTTATAGCCTTTTGTTCTCTTCAGGGTTGTGGTTTGGCGAACATTATGCTTACACTCCGCCAAAATGGATTAAATACCTATGAGCACTGTGACTATTTACCATCTAGTGATGTCAAGTTAAGTTGAAGTTTAGTATAGTTCAGTAATTTATAAAATAAAATTCACTTGATTAATTAATACGATATCGAGCAGGGAACAAGATCCCTATAAAATTGAATTTTATAAAAATCACCAGTTAAATATTCGTGTATACTTGTTTAATATAAAGGAATTTAACTAGTTTGAACATTAAGGCTAAAAACAAGCTTAAAAATCTTAATAACTCAGTCACCCTTTTCGGGTGACTGAGAAACTATCCCCATCGTCCAAAGTGCTAAATACTTTGGTGTCACTATCAATAACACTCTCACTTGGTCTGACCATGTCAAGAAAGTAAACAACAAATCCTGTGCTGTTTTAAACAGACTTTGGCCTATTCTAGGAAAAAATTCTTCGCTTTCCCTCAATTACAAGAGGAGTATATACTTGAGTACCATCAGACCAATTCTCACTTACGCTGCACCTGCATGGAACACACACAATGCTAGAGATGCAGTTAAGCTGCAGAAAATACAAAACAAAGTTCTGAGAGGTATTGTAGACGCCTCTAGATTTGTTAGGAACGACCTTATCCACAGGGATTTAAGAGTACCAACAGTGGCTGAACACTTAGCTAGTTTAAATATTACTTTCTTTAGGAAGGCTCTTAAAGCTGACCCTGTAATTAGCAACTGTTTCGACTATGTGATAGTAAAGGAAGATGCAGAGTACCGCCCGTACGCTGCATTCTGCTTGTCAGATGCCACTCTAGCCAAAAAATTCAATTAATTAGTTAGACTTTTCTAATTTGCTCTTGTACATAGTTATTCCCCAGTTACCTGGAGTTTAAAATATTTAACCTGCGCTGCGTATTTTATTGCCCTTTTTACTTATACAGCTTGTTTTCATAGCTTTTGACTCATTTTACAGTACATAGTTTTTCCCCAGTTTCGGAAGGAAAAAAAAATAAAGAAAAAAAAAAAAAAATATTTAACCGCTTCTTATGAAGTGCATTTTTTTGTATTGTATGTTTGTTTTTGTCCCGTCCGTCCCCTTTTTTATTTAATTGTTTAATGAGCCATTCATATTTACTCCACTGAATTACCGCCCTTCGGGCTCCATTTCAATAGGTGGAACAGTGCCTCCGGGCTGGCTCCACCATAAAACCATTATTATAGTATAGTATAGTAACTAGTTTGAAAAAGGCACAACATGGAATTAAATATGAACATTTGGTAAATTATTGATTAACTTTAATAATTACGCTAAGTGTGCTATTTCCCATAAACAATGAAGTCGTCCAATAGTAGAATATGACATTATGCATTATCAGACGCAATCATAGCCATAAAATAAAATAGAAAACTTTAACTAAGTGTCCCCCTTTCAATCGGCCTTTGTAGCCCCATTTTAATAGAAGTTAAGGGGCTCGATCCCCTTCTTTACTACACGTTTACTGTTTCAGCCCCAAGTTTGCCCATTTATTATCTAGATCGTTACCATTTGTGTTGTCTATTTTAACTATTAATCAAGATAAGTACCCACTGGCCAAATTTCTGTTTTGTTGTTGTGTACTGTCAGATGTCTCTCCATTTTCTAATTGTTTTTCTGTGCCAAACTTTAATTTTATAAACTTATATTTGTACATATCAATGATTAAAAGGTATACTGGAGTACTGCGCTGAACACCCTAACAAACCTATTTATTCAAGAACACGTGTACATACTCTTAAAGACAGAGAGTTCATTGACAATGAGATTGAAAAATTTACAATTAACATTAATCTTGAGCGCTCTGAGGCAACAACCTACAAACATTACATTGATAATTACATGCTCTTCCCAACACACTTTAGAAAATTAATTCAATGCAAAAACTGGATTAGAAAAAGTGGTAAAAAACGCAAGCAACTAATTTTAAAAGGCTAGTTAACTTGCTCAATAAAGAAATCAAGCTACTAACTAGAGATATTAGAGAGGACAGGTGGCAACAAAAAGATATAATAATAATAATAATACAATTCCAATTCCAAGAGAATAAAGAGCCTTGCGACGACGATTTTGTAGATATTATTAAAGATAGAGTTGGTAAATTCAATCTCACTCATAACTTCGCCCAAACTCTAACTGACACCAACTTGGAAGAGATTATGTATTATGTGAAACAATTACGCGTTTCTCATCAGGTAAATAATGATGCTGATTTTTCAAACAGTATGCTATACACCCGAAACTTTTAAAATACCCTACATTTGGTATTTTCCTAGTCCATGCCTGATATGTCGTCATACCATTAAGAGCACCATGCGGACACCCGTTTTGTATATAAATAGAGCAATTTACACACTCAGTCCACAGATTTAAGGCAACGTCTAACAAACAATGTCCCATTTCTACTAACGAACAATTTTTTTCTTTCACAACAGCCATTTGAAGAACTAGCATATGGAGCTGTTACCCTTCGTTCAATCCCACTTTCTATAAGAAAATTATCAAATTCCCTATTTATATATTCACCTCCATTGTCGCTCAAAAACACTTTAAATTTAGTAGATTTTTGATTTTCCCACAAAGATTTTACTTTCTTAAAAGCACTTAATGCCTCATTTGTATGTTTCAAAAATCTTACTGCACAATACCTAGTTGCATAATCAATGAATGTAATAAAATACAAACACTTACCCAAACTTTCAATTTTAAACGGACCACACACATCACTCATAACAATTTCCAAAATATTTGGTTTGTGATCTGACTTCTTGGGAAAAGGAGTACGGGTTAATTTATTTAAAGCTCACACTTTACAATTAAAGTCCTTATTGAACTTCTCCACATTTAAATCTTACATTTAACCCTTAACATTTAACCCTTACTATTACATTCAATTAAATCATGAACATTAATATGCCCCGTACGAGTATGCCATTTTATGAGATCGGCTTTCTTATTTTTAGAGCCGTCAAACGAATCAGAAGCATGATTCGCTTTTTCATTTTTATTGCCCTTAATGAAATCACATTTGAGAAAATATAAATTACCTCTTCTTTCTGCAATTAATTTCACTTTAGATTTATCATTTAAAATTTCAGCACACTCACCATTAAAAGCAACATTGTATCCATTATCACACAACTTTGAAATTGACTCTAAATTCACTCGAATACTAGGCATATAACTAGGCATATAACGAGTCGTACACATACACATCTTGACAATTTCCATTTACCTCCGCTGTGATGACAACTGTACCACACCCTTTTACCTCTGAAGTGGTGTCAACGGCTAAGTTGATGGCAGGGATATCTGTTTTATCCATGGAAACAATACTTGAAAAGTCGTTGGAGAGATGCCGAGTACATCCACTGTCAAGAACCCACGATTTTGACATCTGCTCATCATTCGATAGAAATGTCACTTCCGGTGGTTCACTGGTCAAGAGTCCAACATGCTCCAGATGTTTGGGGGACGGTTTTTATGATTGGTCACAATTTGTGGCAATGTGGTCAAATTGATGACATCTATAACAGCGTATCTTAGAGAGATCAGACTTCTTAAAGTAGTTCCTTCCTCCACTCCGTTGTGGACTACTCTTTTTAGAACGCGCCGCAAACGGCTTGCATATAGGCGAGACAGCAAAAGCGTCAGACTTCTACTCTCGGAGGCCACTCCTTCGTGCTTCATATTTTCCCAAAAGTTTCACTTTCAGCACTTCCGGGTTTGGTAACTCATCTCGAGATTCGATGGCGCATCGAAAGTTCTCGTATCTTTCAAGAATACTGTAAAGCAGAAGTATCGACAGCAAATCGTTAGCGATTTCATTTTCCATTTTATGGAGTTTATCCACTGTGTCGAAAAAGGTTACTCAGATGCTCGGACATATTTTCGGAGTCGGACATCTTTCGAAATAAAAGTTGTTTCTGTAACGTTGCTTTCTTAGCAGGCCCTTTCGATTCAAAAACCATATTTCAATTTTAACCACACTTCATTTGCAGATTTACAGTGCTTGACGTGGCACAACTCACTTGGATTCATCGATAAGATATCAGCTTTCGCTTTGAGATCTGCTTGAGTCCATTTGGCCAGTTTTTCTCCTTCTTCCGTCGGCTTAATTTCCGTTCCAATAACATAGCCCCAATGGTCATTCTTTATCAAAACTGCTTCGACTTGCACCTTCCATGTGTCGAAGTTGTCCTTTCTCAGCTTTCTGATGCTCATTCCATTGTTCGACGCCATTTTGAGGAGCGCAGTGTTGAAGCGTCAGGGGCCTAACCAATTACAATATTGGTTTGCAGTGGTACACCGCACAGACAGACACAGGTATAACAGCAAACAGCGTTTATTATGAATATAGAAAAGACATAAAGAATTTAAGTTAAAAATTATTAAGAGAGAAAAACATTACATCCATTGGGATGCGAGCTTACAAGCAATCTGAATATGACATGCGCAGAAGGGGTTACATAATAGTTCCGCTAGATGTTACTACTGCCACTCAGGACAGTTGATTTACTATGAAGGGAAGTGGGTTGATATTGCATCATGTGATTATCCCAACACAATGTATCGAATCTACCTATTCAGTAAGTAATAGTGATTATGAGTTTTTTGAAAATATTACTTATGAACAATATTATGTTAATTTTCATAAGAATGAGATACGGGTAATTAATTATTTATACATCGGGATATGTTGCTCGCAAAATTTCTTGTTGTCGCAAATGCATACAAAAATTTTGCAGTGATCGCCCCATGGCTTTTGAGTATTTAGGTTCCATGTATAAATATTTGGAGGTTTTTGATCTTGGGGATCTAACATATCCTACACGGCTTATTGTCCATTACTATATGAGTACGTTAAGGGTTTTTAATGTTATGCTCTGTGAATATTAGAAAATAAATTTCGAAATTTGTCATGCCAACGGGACTTAATTATGAAACTAACTCTGCAGTTATTATCATTGGATGAAACTGATGATATTTCATGTGTATGTGGAAAAAACTTCATTGGATTTAAGAATACAGTGTGGAAAAATAATGTACAGTACCCCCCCCCCCCCAAAAAAAAAATATTAAACAAATCAGAACGATGGTTATATCTTCGGTTCTAATTATCGTAGAATCTTACAGTTTGCACCAAAATGTTTTGCTTACGACTTTCTATATATCTGATGCAATTTTTTTCTTTCTTAAGGGATCGTTTACTAAGTAAAAGTAACGCTATCTTCGAAAATTTCGAAAAACTTATTTTTTATAATTTTCTTATTTAGAATACAACATTTACTCTATATACCAAATTTCAATGCATTATGTTGAAAAACACGTCACTTATGAGCGAAAATGTTTCGACCATTTTTTGACTGATCTTCAGGGAGAATTTCCATAAAACGAAAGGTATTTTTAAGGTTCTACTTCACAGCGGGAGAAATCGAACGGTCAGTGCGACGTTTCACGACGTTAAAAAATTCTAATATTAGTCTAAAATTGCATGAAACTATTTGGATTTATAGCGTCATGTTTAAGATTAATACAAAAATGGCAAGTAAACGCAAAAGTAACTTAATTTATTTACAACATTAGAGATGTGCATTCTTCACACGAAATAAATAAAATATCGAAAGCTGTAATTGCAGAAGTATAATCGTATACTACTGAAAATAATAAAAATAATAAATTTAAAATGTAGGCATTAGTAAACAGTATTCAAAAAGCGTGATTATTTTACAGAAACATTTCACTATAAACACAAATGTAACTTGATCGTTGAAATTATTTATAAAATGAAAAAATCACATGATTCAGTAAAATTTTTAAAGGATAACTTATTGAAATTGCTTAAAAATTGTTGTTTTAAATAAATGTAATTTAAGAAAGTAAATTTAAAAAAAAAAAAAAAAAAAAAGGAAACTGTTGAAAAACACACAAAACATATGTTCCACGATTCGAAACACGTTAGACAGATTAAAATATATATATATATATATATATATATATATATATATATATATATATATATATATATATATATATATATATATATATATATATATAAATAAAACTGCTTTGTTTATATAAAACAATTTTTTTGTAATTTCAAGAAATTCTTTTCCGATTCACCCCGCTGTTCCTATTCAACCCATTTTATGATACTTGAACGTTGTGCGATTTTCCACACCTCTAGTTTACCTTGAATTAATCTTTGATAGTTTTCAAAAGTCGTCTACTACGCGGTCCTTTAAAGTGAGCGTTTTTTACATTTTCGCTAAAAAATCGAGAACTAAAAGTCCAAATGGAAAGACAAAAATTGTGTGTGGGGGGGGGGGGGTTAGCCCATGGTAAATTTAATGAAAGCTAAAAAAAGTATTTGTTTCTATTAAACAAAAATTTAATTTTTTTATTAATTAATAATTGTTCGGAGCATGTTCCGAGCACCCAAGGCACCCAAATGTTGGCCCCTCGTGAGAGGGAGCTAGTGTATATAATTCTATGTATCTTATCTCAAAAGCGCATTCTTGTTCTATTCTTGACGAGACAAGACGTATGTTTTGCTCTCTCATGTTAATATAATAAAATCAAATTAAATGACATTTTGAATAGTCTGATTGTTTACGAACCGAAGCGTTCAATAATTAATTATTAAAAAAGAAATTGATGCAAAAGTGGTTTGCTATTCATGTTTGGCCATTTAACAAACTATCTTTTGAAAAAAAATTACTGAAATATATTAAGTATTTAAGTATTTATGGCCAAAAAAACCAACTTTTTTAGTTACCATTAATTTATCATTTTCTTTTTATCATTTCAATTTCAAACTATTCATTAGAAAATTACGAATTTTTGTTTTTCGATATTTTTTTGGATGCTGAATCCAAATATGGGATAATATTATGAGGTTACTATTGAACTTTTTAAAGTTTGGTTCTGTTTTAATATGTAGATGACAAACTACTGACAAAAATAGCTACATGCAATTATTAAAAATCTTCCACGATTTACAACAGTACCTTTTGTTTGTTATTTCAACAATTAGAGCACAAGATATAGCCATCGTTCTGAGTTTTTTGGGGGGTACTGTACAATATTTTGCTGAACAATTATTGCAAAATGAAAAATAGCAATTTAGAGGAAAGAAAAAGAGAAAAAAGAAAGAAAAAAAAATCAATGAAGTGTGATAAACGCAAGTTAAGTTCTATAAAAAGTAGTATTTGTTAAATATATTGTTTTAAAATGTATATTTTGTGTAATAAATTTTTTTGAAATATAGTGTTCTATTTTTTATACATAAAAGTAATTTAAATTTGAGAAACATTGATGAATCTTATTTATGCAAAATATGTAAAGTTTTTCCTTATATATACCAACTTTCCATTAAAACCTCTTTTATAGTGTCATGAAGTTATAAGTAAAAAATTAAAATAGATTCAAATGTGTTTTCAAGTTGAATTGATAGCGACTTCTTGGTTATTAAATGCTTTCATAGTAATGTTTATATATATATATATATGTATAAAAAAAAACTTCCAGCTGATTTATAACATAATCACCTAAAATGTATTGAAAATTAATATGTAATTCAAATCTGGTTCAGTTTTATCAACAAGATATAGACTTAAAAAACATATATATATATATTTAATACATAAGATAATCTTTTTGTTTTGGTTACGATCAATAGCACCGTTTCGTGACGTCACCAGCACCAGGTTTCGGCTTGTTACACATAGAGACAGCTTTGAACAGACGCCATGACTTATACGCAATTCAAAACAATACTAGAAACCGAACAATCTTAGACCTGTAAAAGCGACATCTAGCAGCCACCCGACATTCCGTAGGGTCAGTAGAAAAACGACCCATCTGACTCGCTTGTAGTGTGAGTTTCATTATCAAAGACAAAACTTTTACTATATACCTATTAAACTTAATCCTTAACGTTTTTATCCTATTGAGTTGGATAAAAGATAATAAATAACAAGTGCGTGACGTCAAATATGGTTGAAGGCTATTTTGAAAAACATTGTTAAGATTGGGTATTTTTGAGGGAATTTGGCTAGTTACAATGATACTCAGTAAATTTAATGGGGCCAACAGTGTTTTAACGAGGCAATTAAGTTGTTTATCGTAACTTTCTTTTTTGTTGCAAATATATTTTAATCTAAGTACTTGAGAACGAATAACATTTTTATAGACTGTAATTGAAATATTGGAATTCCAGAAAATGAGCTTGTTGACTTTGAAATTAAAGGAATTGCGTTTGCCAAATAAATCAACAGTAGAACCATTTTTGTCGGAGGTGATAAGTAAATCTAGGAAATCAGCTGAGTTATGAGAATTGTTAGTTTTTAATAGTTGAAGTTCAATAGGACAGATTTCTTGAGAGATATTACTGAAGTTATTGAAATTGAAAATAACAAAATCATCAATGTACAGAAAAGCATAAGGAATTTGGTATGTATAGTTTTTTTTTATAAAAGTGGAGAAAGAGGTCGGCAAGAAGACTAGAGAAGGAGCTCCCTTGAGGTATACCAGTAACTTGCAGAAATATGTTTTCACCATTGAAAATGTAGTTATTAAACAAACAATAGTTGACGATAATTTCCCAGACAAATCAAATTCAAAGAGATTCTGATAGTCATAGAAGTAAGTGAAAAATTAAAAACATATCTGAGTATTTATTTATTTATTTATTTATTTATTTATTTATTTATTTATTTATTTATTTATTTATTTATTTATTTATTTATTTATTTATTTATTTATTTATTTATTTATTTATTTATACTTATATTTTAAAATTAAAGTTTTTCCAAATACAGAATACATTTTTATGACTTGAGGTCATTCTGTTGTAACTGTGTGGAGATTAAATAGTACAATTTTTCTGCGGTTCTTGTACCTTAGAAAGAGTACTCAAAATTATCATTTAATAATGTGAAAAATTGTTTCGGGGAGTAATAGCTGATATTACACTTGTACCATAAACTTTCATTTCCGGTAGATGTGATTGAAATAGATGTTTTATATACAGGAAATAAAAATGCTGATGCCTTTTATAAAGCACTTTTAACTCGTCCATCCATAAAAACTAGGGGTATGGAACATTGCACAATTTTAGATTACACTGTAATTCTGGTCACTACATTTAAATTTAACGTAGAATAGTGTTATCCCCATTTTCATTTATTCGAAAAAAATGCCAGTTTGGCTATATTTTTGGCGATAATTCTTACATGGGAAAAAACATCGTAAAAATGGCGAATTTGGCGATATGCTTTTCAATAATTCTTATATTATCTTTTCTTGTAAGTAAAGCAGATGAGCGGAAAAACGGTCGTTGAGGAACCTTGCTCAAGGGAAGGGCACTCTGTGTTAAAGACACTCGTTTTTAACTTTTTACACCTTTATAGCATTTTAGGGGAACACCTTTTATGGCATTATCATAGAAGATTGTGATCAAAATCGTTAGAGCCGTTTTTCAGCAATTGCTGAAAACTTCATTTTTTCATGGTTTGCGCATGCGCAATTTGGATTAAAACCTTGATGACAGATCCCATGGCCACCACTAACCTGTACTTTAAATATGAACATCGTAGGTTAATTCGCTAGGGAGTTATCCTGACCACGTACACAGATACACCTTTTTTTCCCCAGACCACTTTTTAAAATCAAAATGTTCCAAAACGAGGAGAAATGGAAAAAAAGAACTTATGTTAGCAAAATAATTTATGTTAACAAAAGGAAAATGACTGGAAAAAAAAAATATTCTTCTTGATTTCCAAATTATAAAATATTTTATAAAGGTTCAAAAAAATCTCTATCGTGCAAAAACAAGCTTAGAATTAATCTGAAGAAATAAGTGGCTGTTTCGCGAAAATTGAGCTGTTTATTTAAGAGACTACGTAGGAATTTCGCCAAATGAACATAACAAATACTGTTATAGCAAGTATTTTGAATTGGTGAATTGACAGACTTCGACATACATACGAAATATATAAATATGGACACTTTAACATTCAACTTTCATTCAAAGAAAATATTACATAATTTGTCAGTCTAAAATTTCAATTTAATAACATTAGAAATAAATGAAATATTATTAAAATAATTAATTAAGTTAGATATAATATTGCATAAAAAGTACTCCGTAAAATAAGGGGATCAGTAAGCATATTGTAGCCCTTTTAAAAAATTTTGTGGCTAACATTTCCCAATAAAAAGTTTGCTTAAAACAAAATTATTTCTATTGAAACACCTATATTACAATACCGCCAGAAATAGGGTATCAAATATATGTTTTATCAAGACATACAACACCACTTTTTTCAATTGTGCTCCGATACAACACGAATAACATTTAATAATGGAATTCAATTCCAATTCTTGAAAAATACCTCGCCACATTGTGTTTCAGTTATTATTTAAAAACATGAAAAAAATTGAATATTCCCTCGAGAGATGGCAGTAAAAAAAAAAAAATAGTCCTTTTTCAACCCCTCACCCTGCAGGGACAAGGTAGCAAAAGGTTTGCATAAACATGAGAGGGGTGGGCGAGGGGTGAACTTCGCCCCGAAATGAAAACAAACAACAGAGATGAAAAATTCCACATCACTACGGGAAACACTGCGGAAATAATTTTTCGTGAAGTGGGTAGGCGCCGAAAAGTAAACTTCTTCTCGAGGGTTTCCATGAGTAGAAGTGCGCCAAGAAGGAGTGAAATATTCGCCAAATTGCATTTGTGGTAGGAGTAAAATGTAAATGTACTTGGTTTTTTCAGCTATGGCTAAAACTTTTAGCGTGAAACGATCAGTTCGGGACATTTATTTAAATAAAAAAGGAGGAAAACCGATTTACGTGTTATCAGGTTAAAATTGATGCTGATAAACGGTAGTTCATGAAATGATGATCCGAGTATTTTTTTTTTTCATGTATCATTTGAAATCTGGAGTAGGTTAAAAATACACACCATGAAGTATTTATTTTTTAGATTGCACTATAATCCAACATTCTCAACTCAACCGCTTTCAAAAGGAATGTATTTGTATAAAATCGTGAACTGTATTAAAATAAACAACACGTTTCAAATCACATAAGCATCTGATTTATTGTATTGGGAATTCGGGCTTATGTACAAAGGTTCGCCACCAGAGGCGCTATTGATGTGCGCAGGCGCAAACATGCCGCCCCACATTGCAATGTTTACATTCAATCAATTGTACTCCAATAGTTAATCAAATGTAATATAAAAAGGACACAATAAAAATGTATCAATAAAAAACTGCATATCAAATTACACATTACTTAAAAAGGTTATCCGTATAAAATTACAATTGCATTTCAGTCCTGCATAGGCAGCAAACAAACCTTAGAAATTCCCCTAAAAAATGTACTATATTTGGTTTTTACCTGAACTACTCTGATTTTGCCGTCGCTTCCATCTTTGGTACTTATAATACGGCCTAATAACCATTTATTGGGAGGGAGATTTTCCTCAACAAGCAATACCAAATCACCAATGTTCACGTTATTTTTCTCAAATTGCCATTTTGATCGTTGTTGCAACTGATCTAGATAATTGCGATGCCAACTCTTCCAAATCAATTGCACAACTCTAGTTATCTTTTGCCATTTACTTAATCTATTTTCATTTATATTAATTAAATCAGGCTCAACTAGAGTGCTCATTTGTCTTCCGATGAGAAAATGGGCGGGAGTCAATACCTGAAAGTCATCTACACTAGCAGATAAGGGGCTAAGTGGTCTGGAATTCAAAATTCCTTCTATTTGTGTTGTAATGGTTAGGAATTCCTCGTAAGTTAAATTATGACCACTCACTGATCGCTTAAAAATAGACTTAAATCCCTTCACTGCAGCCTCCCACAAGCCACCAAAATTGGGAGATCTAGGTGGGATGAACTTCCAAACTACGCCCTCGGAAGACAAAAACCCGGCCAGTTGCTCATCTGGCTTTGTAACCAATCCATGAAGCCTCTTTATTTCTCGGTCGGCTCCAACAAATGTCATCGAATTATCAGAGTACAATTTGGCACATCTTCCACGGCGTGCAATAAACCGTTTCAGAGTCGCTATAAAAGAATCTGATGTTAAATCCGTAACTATTTCAATATGCACAGCCTTAGTTACAAAACATACAAATATACATACATAGATCTTATGGAAAATTCCTTTTCTTTGATTGCGGTATCTAACAAAAAAAGGTCCACAAAAGTCAACTCCTGAACAATTAAATGGAAAGTCTGGCACCACTCGTTCTCTAGGTAGATCATCCATCAACTGCTTTAAACTTACTGGATTAGCTTTAAAACAAATTACGCAGTCGTGGACAACTTTGCGACAAATAGAACGTCCACCTAATGGCCAAAACTTCTCCCTCACAAAGCTCAACAATCCAGTAGCACCAATGTGCAAATACTTCTTATGAACAAATCGGATTATCGATAATGTAAGAATATGACCTTTGGGTAATATAGCAGGATGTTTCCTTAAAAAATTAAGATTGCTATTACTCAAACGACCGCCTAATCTCAAAACTCCATCACCATCCAGAAACGGGTTTAAACTTTTTAACTTACTCTTAGGTGAAATACTTTTACCCAAAAACAGACTTCCAATTTCCACCGAGAACTCCTTTTGCTGAGTTGCTTTTATTAAGTACTTTTCTGCCTCGTTGATCTCATGAGCTTCTAGTGGGCCAGTCTTTCTCTCAGAAACATTTCTAGTATTATTTACAAATCTAAAAATATAACTCAATATTCGAAGAACACTTATATAATTATCACGTAAATTAATTAATTCATGCAAAAAATTATTTACAATAACACTAAAAACTGGTAAGTTATTTTCTGAAATACTTCCTCGGAAAAAAGTTCCAAGTTCCGATTGAAAGTCCTCACATTTGTCAGCAACGGTGATACTTCGATTTGGATAGTCACTTTCACTGAGAAACACCGGTCCATTCCACCAAAGGGTTTGACTTAACAATTTGTCAGGATCGACACCTCGAGATACCAAATCTGCCGGATTCTGATCCGTACCCACATGACGCCACTGAGGGATAGATGTTAGTTCTTGAATTGTGGCCACCCTGTTCTGCACAAAGGTCTTCAGGTCTGGTGGTTCTTTATGGATCCAAGATAATACAATCATTGAATCGCTCCAGTAATACGTTTGTGTCACTGTAAGCTTTAAGGCTGAAATGACCTTTTCACCAATTTTGCCAACAGCACTGCGGCAAGCAATTCAAGCCTTGGAATAGTAAGGCTTTTAAGTGGTGATACTCTAGACTTGCTTACTATTAATTTTACAAGTGACCTGCCAGCTCTATCTGTAGATTTGCAATACACCACAGCACCGTAACATCGTTCCGACGCATCAGCAAAGCCGTGGATTTCCACGGACACCGCCTGCACAATCACAATGCACCTGTCTACCTCGATGTTGTTTACGCTCCGAAACCCCGCCAGGATCTGTAGCCATTCTTTACATTCTTCCTCTGGTAACTGCTCATTCCAGTCGATTTTGAGACGCCACAACCTTTGCATAAAGATCTTACATTTTGAGATCACTGGACCAACGACACCTAAAGGATCAAAAATTCTAGCTATAGTGGACAACACAGCCCTTTTGGTGCAAGGCTGATTAGGATCAACTGTTACTCTAAATGTGAAACAGTCTTTTATTGGATTCCATAATACACCCAATGTTTTAGTTTCACTAGAATCTCCAAATTCATAATCTTCCTCGGGTCTCTGAGATAGGTCCGGGTGGTTCGCGCACCATTTATGCAATTCCATCCCCGCGCTCTTCAAGATCGAAATAAGCTCTAGTTGCATTTTCTTGGCTTCCGAAAGGGTTTCAGCTCCGCTTAACACATCATCCATATAGAAGTCATTGCGAAGCACAGACGCCGCAACTGGAAAGTTAGACTCTTCATCAGTGGCTAACTGTCTCAGAGTTTGCATTGCTAAGTTTGGAGCACACACTGTTCCGTAAGTTAACCTAGTTAGCTCATAGATCTTGGGTTGGTCACTTACATTGCCTTTCCACAGTATCCTTTGAAGACAATGTTGGTTAGGATGAATCAAAATCATGCGATACATCATTTTGATATCTGCTGTTACTGCATATATGTGCTTTCTGAACCTAATCATCAGCGAAAATAGCTCGTCCTGTATAACACCACCATTATACTGGATTGCATTGAGCGATAGTCCATTTGAAGTTTCACTAGAACAGTTAAACACTACGCGTAATTTTGTGGATGTTTTCTCGGGTCGATAAACGCCGTGGTGAGTTGCATAGTACGCAACATCTGGCTCGTTTTTCTCGGACACCTCTCTCATATGACCAAGATTCTCGTACTCCTTCAAGAACTCACAATACAATGTCAAGTAATCAGGATCCCTTGACAATCTGGCCCACAGCGAGTTCAATCTTTTGAGAGCAATCCCTTTAGACAATCCCAAGCACTTTGGGTCGTTTTTAAGGGGCATAGTAACCACATATCTACCTTGCTCATCCCTGAAGCGTGTCCGCTCAAAATATTTCTCACAAATATTAGTCTCGCTACTCTGTTTTAATTCCTCATTTACGTTTTCAATTTCCCAAAATTTTTTGAGAGTTTCCTCTAAATCCTCTCCAAGAACCAATCCGCAATGCATTTTTGTAGGCTCGACTAGGGGTACGCTGCCGCTCGCGACATATCCAAAAACTGTATTTTGAAATAGTAGCTGGGAGTTCTGTGAACGTATCTGACCAGGTCGCAGTAACTCATAAAAAATTTCTGCACCTAACAACATATCAATTTTACCCGGAACGCCAAAACTATCGTCGGCCAATGAAGGAACAGATTCCAAAATATTAACATTAACTTCAAGCGGCTTATTAGGTATAAGGTCGGTGATCTTTTTTACAACCAACAATGATAATTCCCGCTCGTAATTTTGTTCTAAATTAGTAAGTGTAACAGTAACACTACCGTTGACTGTCATACAGGTGTCATTTAGGCAAGATATCACAGTGTTTATTTTCTCACGCTTTAGTTGCAACTTATCAGCACAATCTTTGCTCATTATGCACGCTTGACTTCCAACGTCCAGTAAACACCGAACACCACGCAACTCACCACCCTTTCCGCGAACATACCCACGGACAGTGCTCAATAAAACAGTCCTTGAATTCGCTTTAGAAAAATTAGTGGCCACAATAGTAGTCGGGTGTTCACCAGGCTGGGAGGATACACCTACAAAACTTTCAGAGGTACCAATACCCTCTACCCTCTCATTTGTCTTTGGCAGTTCCTGACTTTGGCCACTTTCCTTAGGGAAATGAATCATTTTGTTGTGCGGTTTTCCACAAAAACAGTTTCTATATCGACACTTCTTTACATAGCAATTGGGTGCTAAACACTTAAAACACATTTTATTTATCCTAACAACTTCCACTCTCTCCGAAACCGATAGAGTCCTGAATCTCGGACAAGCATACAATAAATGATTTTCGTTGTTTCTACACAGAACGCACTTAGCGCTTCTTACTTCCGAAAGAAATGTTGTACTTTGGTGAAAACGCGCATGCTGATGATCCTGCACGTTGTTTGGAAATCTCCTTGTATCGGTTTTAGACAACAAAAAGTCAGTTTTACCATTACCTCTGGAAGACAGATATAAATCACACTCGCGTCCCAATTGCTGTGGCTCAAAAAATGACTCTCTCTGGCGGACTCCAATGTGAGTCATGAGCTCGCGGTCCAAAGAATCAAAAATCTTATCGGAAACGATTAAGTCACAAAGTGAAGCAAAATCGTCAACTTTCCTCACCTGACAATAGTATTCAAATGCCGCGCTCAATCTGGAAGCAAATTGAACATAACTTTCCGATGACAGTTTGTGCGCCTTACGGAATTTATGTAAACATTCGCGAGGAGTGGGCAAAAACTCCCTTTCGATTAAGGCTTTTAATTTTTTATAGTCACCAATATCTTCAGTATTTACAGACATCAAAATATTACTAGCTCCTTCGCCAAGAATATTCAAAAGAATTTCCGACTTAAATTCCTCCGGAACATTTTTGTACTTAAACGCCTTTTCCAAAGATTGAAAAAAAAGATTATAAGACTCTACACGTATTGGTACCGGAATTGTTAGAGTTTTTACACATTTAATAAAGTATTCTAGGCCATGATTTGAAGATTGCGACTCAAGAGCAATTGTTGTCCCCTGGGATGAATCTTGGGTCACGTTTTGGGAAGTATCTCTTCGAATATTTGCGATCTCTATCTCTCTTTCCAATTGCGCCAACTTAATCTTTTCTATTTCTAATTGCAACTCATTATCAGATTTCTCAACTTCCCATTTCTTTTCCTTAACCACATTCTCCACCACACTCTGAACAAAATTATTATTCGAAGCAAAAACGTCGCTACCTTCAATTAACCTTCTGATTTCGATGCTTTTGGCACCAACAGGGGCATCTATATCCAATTCTTCGGCAATAAGTCTCAACTCGTCTTTCCTTAGTCTAGAATTTAAAGACATTACTAAGGAAGGTTGAAGAGACTAAAAATTTTCAAATTAGACACTTTGAGTATCACAAAACTCAGCAGGACCTGAAACACCGCTTTATACTAAAAATACACTTCATAAACTGTTCTCAAAATCTCGAACCACAATATTAATAAAACTTGAAACACTAAAAACCATCAAAACTCGACCACTATAATAAGTAAAACCCGAAACACAATAGCAGCAAAACTCGAAACACAACTCGTGGCTGCGAAATGCTCAATAATTCGCAAATCTCAGATAGCCTGAAACACCAATATAACTCGCAATGTCGCTGGTTTGACTCCTCGACGGACCATGTATAAAATCGTGAACTGTATTAAAATAAACAACACGTTTCAAATCACATAAGCATCTGATTTATTGTATTGGGAATTCGGGCTTATGTACAAAGGTTCGCCACCAGAGGCGCTATTGATGTGCGCAGGCGCAAACAGTATTTTACGAGAAATTTCAGAAATATCTAAAATGTCATTCATCGCCAAATGTGGCAAGTATTCCAAATTATTTTTTTCCACCCTCTTTTTTTTGAGTTTGCATGTTTAAAAGTAGTTAATATATGTGTTTCGGTTTTAAAATGTTGGAAATAATATTTTAAGAAGAAACTAAAGTGAACCTAAAATGATATTTTCTGTTTTGACAGCTGGAAATCTGTGGTCAAAATCTGCGTGATATTAATCTGTCTTTAAGGCAGGATGAATTATTTTGATAAAAAAAATATTTTTCGAGCAATAAAAGCTGCCCTAAGATGATGCGAAAAGAGATACATTAAATACAAAATGTAAATTTTATTGTTATGAACTCTGAATTCGGATTGTCAAGAAAATATTTGTATGAGTTAAAGATTTAGGAAAAAAAAAAAAAAAAAAAGAAAGGGGAGAAATGTAAAAGATAAGCACACAGATTTAAATCTCATAGCCACACATTTATTTTATGGAGTATTATTAAGTTTTAAGAATTTGAAAAAAGCCAGTTTTTGGTCATTTATAGAAGAAAATGGCACTAATTTTTTTTCTAATGAATTAATTATGTGTTTTTTTCTTTTTAATAAAATATATTATGGAAGTTCCGATACTTTTTTTCTTTCATATAACATCTCTAATAAAGATTTATAATATTCTGTTCCTTAACCCTCAAATGCATGAATTTTTAATTTTAATAAATAAAATTTGAAATCAACAGGGATATGGGTGTAGCTAATGAGGGAGAAATAAAAAAGAAGGAAAAAAAAAAAAAAAAAAAAAAAAAAAACACAAATAAGAATTTTGCATACCTATGAATTTTTGCATCACCAAAAATGCTACATTTTTCTTGTATAAATTTATCAGTGTATGCAAAAATATAAATATTTTTCTTTAATCTTACCTTGTTTCTATCCGAAAATAATTTTTTATGTATGTTTTTATTAATTTTATATAAATAATTGTATTTCGTAACACCCGCCGAAAGGATATTGTACTCAGCCAACAGCGCCTCCTAGAGTAAAAATTATCACACATCAAAAAATAAACCGTCAAAAATTCTAGTTGGGTTTAGAAACGGTAAAATAGTTTTGGTAAAAAAAAAATTTACTATGCAAAGGTTGCTATATAATGAGATATGAGGTTTTAAGGAATGTAGAATTTGCATTTGAGGGTACAAATAAAGGAGAGGAAAATGCACCAATCTTTGCCCCTCAGCACCGTGCAGTGTGAAACATCAGCAACACTAATAGCCGGTACATCAATAGCCCTATTATTAGGCAAGTTGTTTATATCAGTACAAAGCAAAATATGTAAACCTAAATGGATTTTTATGAAATGAATGAATAACTTACTTAGATCTTAGTGAATATCGCCCCCTCTCCCAACCCTCCCCCAAAAAAATCAATTTCAGCAAACACGTGCATTTTTGTATTTTGAAAAGATCAGCGGTTCCCAACCTATGTGCCGCCGCCCACAAATGGGCCGTGGAAGTTGGTCTTGAATCCAAGTCAAGTTAAGTATTTTACGAGCTTCATTGGTAGCGATGGGAACAACAACTTCGATTGCTAGCAACGATCGAATTATTCGATTGTATTTTTCGCTGGTGTAACGAGAGAATTCAACAGCATGGCTAAAACTATCCATATTTATTCAAGATATTGACTCTCTAGTGGAGGACAAGCAATGTCAAAATTCCCATTGACTTTAAAAGAAAAGAAAAAAAGAAAAAAAAAAAAAAAGAAAGAAAGAAAGAAAGAAAGAAAAAAAACTTTGATCACTTGTTTTTTGTTTTCTCATAGTTGTGACAGCAAACTACTTACAACAAAGTTTCTTTCTTAATATATATATATATATACATATATACAGGGTGTCCAGAAAAGGACTCCCTGATTTCAAAATTAAATATCTCGAAAACAAAGATCGATGATAGAGGAATGCAGTAAACGGTATGTTTATTGTGAAAGCTGTAGGAATTTTATACAGCAGTTTGAAATAATAGTTACAAAAGCTGCTAACAGATGGCGCTGTAATCGCCATACGTAATGCCTAGTATAAATAGTGATCCGAAGCCCAGAGCGATCGGTTCCACTATTGAAGCGTGAAAGGAGGGTAGAGTACCTAAGGAAGACGCCGACCAAACGGTGTAGTGGTTAGCGTGCTAGCTTCTAGACCCCGAGGTTGCGGGTTCGAGTCCCGTGTTGGCATGGGTGTTTGTAAATGTATGTTGGCTTGTCTAATGACGAATGTTTCGGCGCATTATAGCCCTCGTGTTGCTGACGGCGCCAGATAATCTGAAAACAACCAACCTAAGGAAGAGATTCAAACCATGTATTCCATTGAACAAAGCGTTTTTCTTGTGCTAGAGTACCACAGGTTAAAAGAGAGTCCTACGGCCACAAGGCGCAGTTTTCAAGCACGATTTAATGTTCCAAAAGGACCCGATGCGAAAACCATTCGTACTTTCTTCGCCAAATTTCAACGAACAGGCAGCGTAACTGATGATCTAGTGTTGAATGTTGGCCGTAAGCAAACTGCAGTTACGCCTGAAAATGTCGCCACAGTTTCTGGAATTATTCAGCAAAATCCAAAGTCATCCGTCAGTAGAATTGCATCTGAGACTGGTTTGAAGCGTTCCAGCACGCAGAAAATACTGCGAAAGAGCCTACACATGTTTCCATTCAAAATTCAAACTCACCAGGCAATACCCGTACGAGCTGTGCAACAAAGGATTGACTTTGCTAATCAGATGCTCACAATGATTGATAGTGAAGGATTTGATGTTGGCTGCATCTGGCTTACAGATGAAGCACACTTCCACCTGAATGGATCCGTGAATAAACAGAACTGGCGATTTTGGGGTTCCGAAAATCCATATTGGTGTGAAGCGAAACCCCTGTATTCTCCGAAAGTTACTGTGTGGGCTGCAGTATGCAGCAGAGGTATTATTGGCCCTTTTTTCATTCGAGAAACGGTCACTAGTGAACGTTACGTTGCAATTTTAGAACAATTTGTCGCCACACAGCAAGTGTTAGAGGATCGACCACGTACTGAATGGTTTATTCTAGATGGAGCCCGACCACATCGTACCGAATAAGTGTTTCGCTTTCTTGATGAATACTTCAGGAATCGAGTCATTGCTTTGGAATATCCCAAATTTACTGGTGCAGGCATGGATTGGCCTCCATTTTCGCCGGATTTGACTCCCTGTGACTATTTTTTGTGGGGCACATTGAAAGACATTGTCTACCCGAAGCATCCCGCCACGCTAGACGAGCTTGAATTGACGATCTGTGAGGCATATGAATCCATTTCTGTTGAGACACTACGAAATGTGATGTCAAATTTCATTCTTCGTTTGCGCCACCTCTGTAGTGCCAATGGTGAACATTTTGAAAACAATGTGATGTGATTTTTTGCAAAGAATGTTTTCATTCGATTAATTCATTTATATATGCTGATAATGAGCTGAAAGCGTACAGCGCCATCTCTTAGCAGCTTTTGTAACTATTAGTTCAAACTGCTGTATAAAATTCTTACAGCTTTCACAATAAACATACCGTTTGCTGCATTCCTCTATCGATCTTTGTTTTCGAGATATTTAATTTTGAAATCAGGGGATCCTTTTCTGGACACCCTGTATATATATATATATATATATATATATATATAATAACACCCTAATATATATATATATATATATATATATATATATATATATATATATATTAGGGTGGTTCCAAGAAAAATAATTTTTTATTTTTGAAACGCTTGAGTTGAAAAAAGTTGATACACATCTTGATAAGAAAAACTGTAATAAAATATTTTTTTAAAAATAATAATATTTTCCGATCGCGCATTCACCTCAAAATTTGAAGAAAATACAAAAAATAACTATTTTTCCTAAATTTTTTTATAATTCTAAACGTTATATATTTGAAAGGCAATAGTTTGCAATGTATAGTGAAAGGGTGGTATAACACAGGGAAACACTATTTCATGCATTTTTAAAACGTATATTAATAATTGAAAATATTAAAAAATACCGTTTTTTATTAAAAAACTGATTTTTCTATAAAATGGATACTAACGTTACTCTTTACATATTTTTGTTAAAATTGTTTTATTTACTTCAAGCATTCACTTCAAAGTTTGGAATAAATACAAAAAACACCCTTTTTCCATCAATTTGTAGAATACGCTAATCACTAAATAAATCGAGGTACATTAGTTTGTATTGTGTGGAATGAAATAGATAGAATATGGAAAAAAAATCAAATTAGTATTTATTTAATAATAATTATTCGCGCATAACCTTTGAAACATTAATGAAAATTGTGTTTTGGCGGGTTTCAATCTGGGTGGTCTTTCTCGTGGTGCCTTCTCTTCCTTTGAAACTCATAAACTTACTTGGATCAAAACGCATCCTAACTTAGTCATTAGATCATAACGCACGTGGCTCTGATTGGGTCTGCCATGAATACTGGCTGGAAATAATCTGACAGATCAAACCGCACGTTGGGAGACCACTACATTGGGATATATGCCTCCTATACTCCAATGAGCTACCATTCAGATACATATTTAAACACGTAGATAGTATTACAACTGGACAACATATTTCAGTAAGATAAAAAAAAATTGAAGAACCTTGAAAAATTTCCCCTGACTGATTTTTTACATGTTGAATGTTTAATTCCTCAACTTGAGATGAAACTGAACATAACTCAGTTATATCTTCTTGATATTATTACATTAAAAAAATTAATTTTCTGAAGGACCTAAGAACATATATGTGGCAATTCGATTGTCTCGATACCTCCCTGAATATTTACTGCAAGTTTTAAACTCAATTATGGACGAAATGCTTCCTTCCCTCACTCCAAAAATTTGATTTCGGCAATGATTTTGTACGCAAGGAGAGATGTAAGAGAACTGAGGCATCAGGTTCTGAAATCGCGTGACTTTCCTAGAGAAAGACTATCAGGCATTTCAAGACAACTAAACTTAACTTTATTGTAGGTATCCTGACTGCATTGAATGGGCATAATTAATTGGAATGCTCGTAATAGGACTCCTCCTTTGTTAAGAGAAACAAACGCACATTAGTTAGCAATGACTGGTCCATCCGAGGTAGCACAGCTGTATTGGTGGAAACAGGGAGAGACTATAAGATTGACTAAACTGACCGAGCATAATTCCAAAATACACGATTTCTTAACAAACAAGTAAAAACCACCACATAGTTTTGTTTCTCATAAATACAATATCCCAAGTTTAAAACTGTACATCGGCTTATCAAAACCTCTTCTATATTTTATCCAACATTGGGCGAGATTGGCTAATATTGTTTCCAATGACCGATTCACATCGTTTCACATCGGCATTGGCCTATGTCTGGGGAAATTGGTCAGCGTATCTATGTTACTATGGACCATTGAAATCAGACTTCAACTCGTTTCCTTGTCACTCACAAGCTGTGGAACGCTAATGTAGAGAGACAAGACAAAAGTAGGTGGCGCTGACGCAAAAGACGTTAGGGTAGCACTTTTATTTAAAGACCCATAATGCCCGACTTTTCAACAAAAATTTCCTTCAAAGTGCATCACTGGGATAGAAAGCTCGAGAAAAAAGTGAACCAAATGAATAATAGCATGTTTAAAAAAAAAAAAATGTAAGAAATAACATTAGTACCCATTTTACAGAAAAATCATTATTTCTTACAAATAATGTAACTTTTGAGTATTTTTTATTATTAATATATGTTTTAAAAATGCATAAAATAGTGTTTTCCTGTGTTATACCACCCTTTCAGTACACATTGAAAACTATTGCCTTTCAAATATAGAAGGTTTAGAAATTTTTAAAAGTTTAGGAAAAATAGTTATTTTTTGTATTTTCTCCAAACTTTGAGGTGAATGTGCGATCGGAAGATATTATTTTATTTCAATTTTTTTTTACAGCTTTTCTTATCAAGATGTGTATCAACTTTTTTCACCTCATGCGTTTCAAAAATTAAATAATTTTTTTTTCGAACCTGTCAATAATTTGTTCTAATAATCAAAAATCAAAACTATTTTGTTAAAAACAGTGAGGAATAAATAAGAAAAAAAAAATATTAAATAAATTTTAAAATAAGCTTGATTGAAATAATTTATAATTAATTTTGTCTTAAATATAAATTTATTTAAAAATATGTAATTTGTTTTAGAAAAATCAATATAACAATCGGAATCACAAAGTGATTTTTAAATAACCAACCATACAATTCTATTTCATACTTGTTTAATATTAGTGAATAACTGCACATTTTAATATTAAATTTGATTATCTTGAAAAGTCGTTAATTCTTTCTCGTTTTTACAAAATAAAGAAAAATCTAAATTTTAAGCTATTAAATAAGCAATATCTTAAAACCTTCGCATCGAAATGTTTTTTCTGGTTGTCATAGCAAAGCATCGGAGCAAAATCTTCCTTTTAGTTCCACGTAAGGCCATAGAGGCGCCACCATCTACGCGATATCTAATGTTAAATCGAATGAAACAGGGGGGCAATGGAAGTGTAGCTTCTGTATACGTCAGCTAAATACTCTGTGTTCATGTAAATTCGAAATAACTTAAATCTTATTCTTGCATAAAATTACTTTGTACAATAAGGTGCGACCTGCGTAAGAGCTCAGCAAGCTTATGGCATCCCTTTTACAAAATTTAATGACGAATACTGTTGTGCAAAAAATTTTCGCTAGAGATATGTATTAGTATTGAAACACCTGTTTTACAATAATCAATTTGAGCCAAGATGAATGCAATATTATTATTCATTATAATTTCGCAAACGCCACTTGTTACCAAGCGTCGAACGATTGCTTATTTTAATAGTAGTTGAGTTGTTACCAAAAATTAATATATAATGTTACTATATCAAATTTTCTCACACTGAAAAAGTGGTGATGATGGTTTTAATAATAACCCAGCCTGTGGTTTTTATTAAATTGCTGTTATTTATCAAAATGTTTCTTCTCATACATTTATCAAAGAATAATCATTGGCACATTCATACATTTCGCCTAAAGTATTTTTATATGACAATCCTATTTGGTCAGCATATAAAAAAGGGATTAGATAAAAAGTGTCGACAAGATTCAAAACCAACTCCTTCAGTGTGAAAATTGCTGCAAATTAAAGGATTTGTTTCATTTTTGCATGAAAAATAATTTACCTTTAAACTTTTACATAATTTTTTTTATTAAAAAATTACTTTGATTTTGTAATTTTTTAGAAATTTTTTTGTAAAAATTCATTTGTATTAAATTTTTTTTTCTTTAAATTAAACCGATATTTTACTGATTCGTTTTAATTAAATTGTTCGTAATCATTATTTACATTTTTTCTTAATTTCAAAATATTATTTATCTACCTAGAAACTGTAATTAGGTTATACGAAGGTATTGTGCAGTGGGTAACTTTACAGCAGTTACTTGCTGCATTGCAAAAGGTTGTTGATCACCAGTTTTGCTTCGAAACCAGCTCCACTCAAAATTTCAATGCAAATTTCCAAAAACTTACCTTTGCAAAAGTTGTGAAGTTAACATTGAAACAATCAAGGACGTTGGTTCTTTCAATATATAATTAAAAAATAATTAAAAAAAAAATTGATTGGCATGACAATGGGAGATTTTTTTTTTTGCTCTCCTGAATTTTTTTAGAAAATGGATAGAACTGTTTTTGAAACTACATACTTCAAATAAAGTATAGAAAACTGATAAAATTCACAAGAATAAGAAGTATTCTTTGAGTTTTGAATTATTCATTTCAAAAGATAATTTTTGCATAACTATTAATTACTACCTCAGTAGGATATCCAATTTTATATTTGAAAATTCAAGGTTTGAAGAAAAATTTAAATAAACAACCTCTGTGTTCGATCTGCACCTCCCTACCTCCCCCTACAAATATTCTATTAAGATTTTATTACAGTGAGAAATGCATTGTTAGCTACTTTACAAACAATGATATCTCCTTTCACCATAAAATAATTAGTGTCTGCTATAATGATTAAAAAACTTTTAAAAATTTACTCTTTCTTTCAAATACACAATTTATTTTATACATTGCGATGTTACCAACGACTGACTTTTAATGAAAAATGGTATATACGCGTTTGTGATTAGCTGAAAATTAAAATTTAATGTTAATTGTGTAATGTTATTGTCTCAATAGGACACAGAAGTTACCACAAAAAATAAAACACCACTCTAAATGAATGTGCATAATTTAAAAAATAAAACACGTCTGCGGTGATTTTCAAAACTTTTGAAAACAAAGTTTATTTTTTTCAAACACTCAATTCAAAAAATAAGTTCTCCTGAAAGTTTTTCTCTCTAAGTCCGCACTTTTTTTAAAAGGAAAACACAATGCATCGATCGCCAACAACACAAACAATTCCTTAAATGAATTGATCTCCAAGAGGCCATCGGTCAAGCCTTGTCGCGGACAATCGCCGCACAGCCGTCGCTTTCAATTTAGAAGCTAGTGCGTTGAGGGGACATGTGTTTTGACTAGGGAGAAAAACGATTTTTAAAAGAAAATAGACTTCATGCGGTTGACTCATTAAAGAATGGACCTGTTAATCTACTTGTTTTACTGTTGAGATTCTATTCTTAATCTCCTTTCAGTATTTCTGTTCCTTCGTAAAAAATGCATTGTTCAGAAATCATAAATTGTAATGATT
Organism: Linyphia triangularis; assembly: GCA_963978545.1. Classification (NCBI taxonomy): domain Eukaryota; kingdom Metazoa; phylum Arthropoda; class Arachnida; order Araneae; family Linyphiidae; genus Linyphia; species Linyphia triangularis. The sequence goes on from OZ021730.1 coordinate 39,779,189, forward strand.
ATAATTTCTTTCTACAGCTTGCTTTGATATGGGGCTACTTGAAAGTTTAAAAGTAGGGAGTACATGTGTTTCGATTTTAAATTGTCAGAAATAGTATGTTAAATTGTTATTTATCATGTTTTTAAGAAAAAGTGGATTATTTCCCAAAAAATTTATACATTGAGGGGGGGAGGGGGGTAATTAACATTTAAAAAAAAAATACATTATATATTAACTACGTATTTATTCATGGTAGGAAAAATTTTCGAAAAGTTAATTAACATGATTGACGTCACCCAATCGAACTGAAACTTGACAATATATTCTATCAAGTTTCGAGGTCAAAAAAGAAGTTGGTCAAAGCTACGAAATCAATAGTTTCCTTAGTAGTGGAACCAGAGGCCAGATGGAACCACCGCTCTGGCCTCGCATGCCAAAGGTGCTGGGATCGAATCTTGGGTAGGCATGGATGTTCGTAATGGTTCTGAATCCATTTTAAACTGTAGGTCCTGGTCGGATTAGCCATTATTGTGCACAATTGAAGTTCCCTTGCAGTTCCCTTATCAGCTGGCGTTCCAGCCACTGGTAGATAGTAAATCAGCCTTAAACGTCACTATGACCAGAAATATATCTTTTCTACTCGAGAAAGTGACGCAATTTAATCATTTCGATATCCTTCGACAGACAATAAGCTTCGAGTTAAAAAATTTACAGTAATATAAGTTTTTTTTTAATCATCTCGAAAGGGATTTTTTTCCTTGGCAGTACACAAGTGTCATTATGCACCGTTTGGACTATAGAGATTTGTCTAAAATTCAGCAAGGATTGGCTTTTAAGACGACTTTTCAAGATGAACTGCTTCGAGCTCAGACTTTGTTTTTCAAACGAATAATTGATTAAAATATCATGTTTTGGTATTCATTTGCAAGACCACATAATTATTATTTTAAGCATGGCAATACTTTTCTGAAAAATTAAACATGTTTCTTTTGTTTTTGACAAAACCAGATAAAAATGTTTAACTCCTGGGCGACACAAATTCTAAGACTCTATGTTCAAAATTGCATTGACTGAGAAACTTGCAAAGGCTATCGCATAAAGATAAGCAAGATTAGAATATATATGTAAAATATGGGTAAAACTTCCAAGTACGGTACGGATTCTGTGCCAAGGTGATTTTCGCCAATAAATGGCAGCAGCCGCCATTTTTTAATAACAAATGAACTGCCGATGGTTACCATAATTTGGCGTTGTTGTATATAAACAATTCTTGGCGCAGAATCCGTATCTTACTTGAAAGTACCAACGGCCCCTTTTAACGGAAAATTACCGAATATTTATTGAGTTGCTTGGGAGAGAGAGGTACATGTTACGAACACAGCGTATAGCAATTGATTTGGCAGAACCAATTCGTGGTGTCATCGTCCCACGGATACTCTGAAAAATGTATGTTGAATTGTACGGAATCGAGGGAATTGCTGACGCAGAAGAAGAGGAAAATAGATTTGTCTTTAAATAGCTAGACATTTAAATTAATAATGCATTTTTAGGCAAAGGATGAAATATGAGAATTACTATGTATTTAAGCCTGGCAATGGTATAATGAAAAATGCTCTTTAGGCAAATTATGAAAAAAGAGTCAGGATAAAGCCTTTTTTTTTTTTTTTTTTTTTTATCCTTAAAAATCCCTGCGTTATTTTGAAAAAATAATAAAAGACAGCCTTGGAGTGACTCCACAAAAATAATATTAATTTTTTTCTGGCGAGACACTAGGTGATGCTAAATGCCAAACTCAAGTTACCCATTGGATATTCAGGAAAAGTAAGTTGAAACAGTGGCCGATCGATGGAAAAAAATATAATTTTTTTTTTTAAAAATTTTTTTTTTTTTTTTTTTAAAGAAAAAACTTGAGGTTTAATCCATGATTCAAGAAGCCTATTGCTTTGTATTGACAGTTGACACATAATGCTGAATTTGGTAAAAGTTTGCTTACTTATAAGACTTTTTCTAATGAAAAATTAATAATAATAATAATAATAATAATTCCTGAAATTTTTCAATAACAAACTTATTCTAACCCATAGGATATGTAATTACGAGAAACGATTTTAATTAAAAATCAAACCAACATTCATTCACTATAAATTTATTAAAAATGAACACACTGTTTGCTAATAATGTCGAGGAAATTCAAATTTCTTTCAATGAAACATTATTCTCCTTAACAATTAGAATTAAATTCTACATTTCTATACCTTTAAGATATTAATTTTATAGGAATTCATTTATATAAATGTGTGACATTGTGTCGGCTATGGTCCCAGTGTGCAAGCTGAAATTTTTATTTTTACACTAGTGGCACTACCATTTTCCCTTGACCTTCCGTGCATTGTCACTGATGGCGCTGTATGATATGGGTATGATTGAAATACACTTGGTACAATGTTCTTTTTCAGCTTTTAAACTTTTAATCCAGGAGTGTAATCCTCTCGAGTAAAATGCGCATTGCAGATAACCAACGAAAGGGAATTGAAATTAATTTCAATAATCTTTTCCTTATATTAGTTTAATCCACTGTTGGCACATATTTTTATTAACTGGGAATAGATGGAATGAAATTCCCTGCTTGTTTCTTCCGAGAAGATGAAGTATAGAATGGGACAAACGGGAAATCATTTTTTTTTACAAAAATGCGCACATTAAATTAGTTTTAATAATTTTTCGAATTTGCAACTGTAAATAAACACCAAACGCAGTAGGGCTAACTGATTAGAATAGACATTGCGCGATACGTAGCGGCAGAAAAGTGGAGAGGAATCGCATGCAGAGTGTGATAAAAAGATAACATTGCGGGAGCCGTATTAGAGAACTGTAGTAGAGGTCGGTGATATATCGATATTTTTTAAAAAAGTATCGATTAAATTTATAGATATATTGATATTTTCAAACATTTTTAGTCATTTGGTGATCGTTTTGTAGTTCCATGTGTTTTTCCGATTTTCTTTATTCCCTTTTCAAAACCATCAGAACTAAAGTTTGAATTTGGCCGGGAGGCAGTTAAAAGAGGCACCCCAAATAAAAAGGTAAAGTCTTGGGTGTAGTCAAGCAACAAAATGTACCGACCATTGTAACTACATTAATGTATAGTTATTGTTTCAAAATATATAAAACTCCAAGGAATACCACGAACATGGTGTTTTATTTGAAGATAAAACATAATGTAATGTAAACTAAGATCATATTTTGTTCAACTAAGATAGCTATTTTGTTTGGGTTTGTATTGCATTCAGCTCTTTTTTGATTTTTATTGGAGAATAAATTCAAACTAAAAATACATCAGATGAATGGCAAACAAGTACATGAAGCAGACATAGTACCACTGACCCTTGACTCGAATTTTTCAAAAATAAAGTATTATTTTAACAACATTCAACATATCGCCATACATTTATAATCATGATTTATATTTTGGATGTTTTATTTGCAATTAGTTACTCAGCTGTTTTAAAAGTCACGTTGCAAATAGAATGACTCTTATAAAAAAAATTTGTACATATCCCCTGTTGTTATCCCTCTGTTAACTTTTCAATTATGTATATTGAAAAAATTATGCTAAGTATTCAGCGTTGCCATTAAAAGCTATTGAGAAAAGTCTAAATTTTTGTTAAAATCACTGAAACAATTATATGAAAATATGACTTTTTTTTTTTTTTTTTGTAATAGAACTACTTCATTTGGAAATAATTGTTTTTTTTTTTTTTTTTTTTTTTTTTTTGTATTAGAAAATTAATAAATATAAAATGTAGGCTATAGTAAACAGTATTCAGCAAAGTGTGATTATTTTACAGAAACATTTCACTGTAAACACAAATGTAACTTGATCGTTGATATTATTTATAAAATGAAAAAATCACCTGATTCAGTAAAATTTTTTAAGGATAACTTATTTAAATTGCTTAAAAAATTTGGTTTTAAATAAATGTAATTTAAGGAAGTACATTTTTAAAAAAAAAAAAGGACACTGTATAAAATAATATATATATAAATATTTTTTGTAATCTCAAGAAATTCTGTTCCGATTCACCCCGCTGTTCCTATTCACCCTATTTTACGATAATTGAAAGTTGTGCGATTTTTCACACCTCTAGTTTACCTTGAATTAATCTTTGATAGTTTTCAAAAGTCGTCTCTATACGGTCTCTTAAAGTGAGCGTTTTTTACATTTTCGCTAAAAAATCCAGAACTTAAACTCAAAATGAAAAGAAAAAAATTGTGGTGTGGTTTCAGACCATGGTAAATCTAATGAAAGCAAAAAAAATATGTTTCTATTCAAAAAAAATTTTAAATTGTTTTATTAATAATTAATTATTAAAAAAGAAATTGATGCAAAAGTTGATTGCTATTTATGTTTGGCCATTTACAAACTATCTTTTGAAAAAAATATTATTGAAATATATTAATTATTTAAGTATCTATGGCCAAAAAACCAACTTTTTTATTTAACATTAATTTATCATTTTCGTTTTATCATTTAAATTACAAACCATTCATTAGAATATTACGAACTATTGTATTTCGCATTCTTTTTTAATGCTGAATCCAAATATGGAATAATATTATGAGGTTGCTATTGAACTTTTTAAAGTTTGGTTCTGTTTTAATATGTAGATGACCCCTCATGATAAAAAAAACTATATACAATTATTAAAAACCTTCCACGATTTACAACGGTACCTTTTGTTTGTTATTTCAACAATTACAACAAAAGATATAGCCATCGTTCTGATTTTTTTTTTTTGGGTACTGTACAAGAATCAAATTAACTAGTATAAGAATGACTTGCACAAGAATAAATGAAGCTTCTTTGAACGTGAATTTTAATTAAATGTACAATATTGTGAGAAATATGTGTTTCATTTCGAATAGTTCGTAAAGTATGTAAAATTTTGAGCGCCAAAAATATTGCTAAAAAATTGGCGATTGCAATGTTCTGCAGTTTAACTGGATGGAATGATAATTGAGAATAAAAACTTACAATAAAAATAAGTCATATTCAATCATGTTAAAGACAAATGAAAAACTGTTTGTAAAATGGGTACATACCTTTCAGATTTTACACCACGAATATCAGCTCCTATGAAATTCGTAAGTTGTCGTAGGTAAACAAATGAAGGAGAAAAATTTTCATCGGCTAAAAATCTAATCATCAAATCTAACCAGTCAATGATGAAACGTTTTGCGGTTACATCACGATTCCACTGGTTTTATGATTTTTTTTCTTTTGATATTTAATTAAATAAATCTTTAACCGTAATATAACTTATATATTCGGAATCAGGTTTGCTTTCTTTATTAAAATTTATTGCTTCTTACCATTTTTAAAAAAATGCGCAATTCTTCCATTCTTTTTACTCAAGCAAACTCAAACGACACTTCTTGAAGGGCGTTATACGATTGCTACTATACTATAATACTGGTTTTAATGTGGTTCCAGCCCGGAGGGCACTGTTCCACATATCGAATTTAGCCCGAAGGGCGAAAGATTCAAATGTAAAATCTAATTTGCACAATAATAAACAATTCAAAAAGGGGACGGACGGGACAAAACAAAAAGGGAATTCGCAGCGTGCAGAATAAAATCCACTATTGAGTGGAAAATATAAGGTAATAAGAAATCGCAGCGCAGGTTATATGACTTTTAAACCCCTTTGGGTTGGGGAAAAAACAATAAACAAAAATCTACATTACAAGAATGGAGTCAATCGCAGCGCAGGTAAATGAATTTTAAACCCTAAATTGTTAGGGAGTAAACTATAAACAAAAATCTACATTCCAAGAATTGAGTCAATCGCAGCGCAGGATATATAAATTTTAACCCCCAGCAAGCTGGGGAATAAACTATGTACAGTAAGCTTTAATCTACAGGATTATCTATTATAGCTTTTAGCTAGAGTAGCGTCAGTGAGACTGAATGCAGCAAACGGGCGGATTGCTGCATCATCTTTTACAATTTCATAATTTAGGCAGTTACTAATGATAGGGTCAGCAACAACAGCCTTTTTGAAAAAAGTGAGATTTAGACTTGCAAGGTGCTGAGAGACAGTGTCTATTTTCAGATCTTTATGAATTAGGTCATTTCTCACGAATCTAGAGGCATCCACCATCCCTCTAAGTACTCTGTTTTTAATTTTTTGCAGTTTTAATGCATCAGCTGCATCGTGAGTGCACCATGCAGGGGCTGCATAAGAGAAAATGGGGCGAATGGTTGACAAATAAACCCTTTTCTTATAATTTAGAGGGAGGCAGGAGTTTTTACCCAGCAGTGGCCAGAGTCTGTTAATAATCATATAAGATTTGCTGGTTACCTTTTTGATGTGATCTTTCCAGTTTAGTTTGCTGTTTAAGGTAACGCCAAGGTATTTATCCTTATTGACCATCGGAATATGCTCATTGAATAGTTTAACTCTGTTATCCAAGTTTTTGAGTTTATTTTTAGCTCTAACACAGATGATCTGCGATTTACTAGCATTAATTGAAACTTTCCATTTGGAGCACCATTCCTCAATTTGGGGATTTTTCTCCTGGAGATTATTTAATGCAACTTGTGGACTAATGGATTTAGTGATTATCGCAGTATCATCTGCATAGAAGGCTGTTAAGCAGTGCCTGTCATCTCTAAATGTGGGAAAGTCTGCTGTATATAAGTTGTATAGTGTGGGACCCAAGATGCTCCCCTGGGGGACCCCGGCCTCAATGTTTCTGTAATCAGAGATGGCTTTACCCACTCTAACTCTAAAACGTCTGTGTTCTAAGTAACTAGAGATGAGGTGAATTAAATCATGTGGGAATTTAAATTTGATCAATTTGAAAAGGAGCCCCGAATGATATACCCGATCAAACGCCTTAGCCACATCGAGCATAAGCATTGCAGAGCTTTCCTTTCTGTGCAAAGCTGAGCCAATAAACTCTAAAATTCTTACCAACTGCCCAGTGGTAGATCTATTCTTCAAGAAACCAAATTGTTCTTCAGGAATATTATATAAAAGTGGAAAAATGCGGTTTGAAATTAACCTCTCAAATATTTTGCCCAAGCAAGGCAATAGACTAATTGGTCTATGGCTGGTTGGGTCAGAGGGGTCCTTTCCAGGTTTAGGAATAAGAATAATTAAGGCTTCTTTCCAAATACTAGGGAAATAGCAAAACCCGAGGCTGGCATTAAAGATGTTAGTCAAGAATTGAATGGAAGTTGAAGGGATGTTTTGAATCATTCTATTGGAAATGTTATCAATACCTGGAGATTTCCTAACCTTAATTTTAGAGATGATATCCATAACTTCTTGGGTATTGGTATATTGTATGGAGTTGATGAAAGGCCATTGCTTCCAGAGAGCAACAGTGTTTTCAATATGGTTTTCAAAACCAGTGTTAACAGGGGAGGTGTTGTTCTTAAACTGTTTTTCAAGTGAGTTTGCGAAAGTTTCGGCTTTGTCCGATTCTGTGAAAACCAAACCATTGTTGCCCAAAAGAGGCGATTGAGTTGTTTTCTCCCTTTTGAGGGCTTTGGTCATACGCCAAATGGAATTGTCCTCGAACTCCAGTGTAGACAGTCTTTCTTGCCACCTGGCATCCCTATTTGCTTTAGTGTGCTTGGAGATACATTTCTTAAGCGCATTTATTTCTCTTTTGAGAGTTGGATCGAGTGTCCGTTGCCACTCTTTCCTCATCCTGTTTCTGGTTTTGATAAGTTCCCTGATGTCGTTTGGGAGTTTCATGTAGTTATTAATAAATGGTTTCACAGTGGTAGAATCCTTATGGGCAGTTTGCATATCTGAATTAAAATCTAAAATGGCCTGTTCAATTTGGGAAGTTGTGTTGAATTGTGTAGTAGTATCATGTTTGGAAGTTAGAATGTTGTGAAAAAGTTTCCAGTCGGTTTTTGAAATGGTTCCAGGATCAGAGTTTGGGTGTTTATCAACACTGGCCAGAATTGGGAGGTGATCCGAAGAGAGGTCGTTAATGACCACTGGGTTGGAGACAAGGTTGGTATTTGTGACAAAAATATCCAAAATATCAGGGAGATAACCTTGTACTGGGTAATGAGTGGGGTTGTTGGGAGCTAAGATCATAATATTATTTACTCCAATGAGTTTGTTCAGAGTGTGCCCATTGATGTTGTTAGCACGACATCCCCAGTTTTTATTTTTGGCATTAAAGTCGCCACCAGCAATGGTGGGGACATCTTTTGGAATAAGGAACTCAATAATTTCTTTGGTGAGCCTGTTTTGAGGTGGGTTGTAGACCGCAGAGAAATGCGTGATTCTGCCCCTTACCTCTAGAATAATATTAGTTTCTTCTATATTATCCCCATTGTGAGAGCGAAAGTGAGAGGTGGATAGAGATTGCTTAGCAAAAACTGCACTACCGCCGCCCCGGTGGTGCAGCCTATCAGTACGATATGTACTATAGTTGGGAATCTTAAGGGAATTACATGGCTTGGCATGTGTTTCTGTAACCAAGCAAATATCAATATTATTGGAGAAAAGAAAATCTTTAAGCTCTTCCAGCTTCCCAACAATGTTATTCGCATTCCATATGACAATAGAAATTGGACAAAAGCTACGGGTGCGATTATTCATGATTGACAAAAGAGAGTTTTTCAATTGCTGAGTTTTTAAACTCTTTGAGTAAATCAATGAGGCCTGCCTCCCTAACCCATTTAATTAGGCCAGAGAGTTCCCCAATTAAAATCTTAGCATCTTCCAAAATGCTATGGTTATCAATATGATTTGAAAAATTTGTGGCAGCTTCTTGTGGAGCTGATCTAGACGTGGACGGAACGTCCTGACTCACTGCATTTGCAAGATTTGGAGGTTTAATCCAAGCATTAGGAGTGTTGTTTAATTTTGAGTTTGTAAATACTCTACTCTGAGTGTTATTGGCTATAGTGGTAGCTACCTGATGGTTAGCTGCTGATCTAGCAGTTGCTTTCTTAGGTGGCTCTGTTGGCCTCATGGGGCATCCAACATAATTTGCAGTGTGTTCAAGTTGGCAATTAGCGCACTTGGGTTTGGTGGTGTTGGGGTCAAGTGTACAAGATTTAGAGTGATGATCACCAGCACATCGTACGCATTTAGGTGGCTTAGCGCAACCATTTTGACTGTGCCAGAAGCCTTGGCAATTAAAACACATTGTGACTCCACCTCTGCCTTTATAGGACTCAACCTTTATTTTTAGATTCATAATGCCATTTAAATTGTGAATATTTCTAGCTTGGTCAGTGCGTGGAAGTGTTATTAAGAAAAGGGGAAGCTTGGTAATTGTCCCATCTCTCCTTCTAGTGAGTTGATTTATACCTTCAACAGGGAAATTCAGGGGCTCTTCTGTAAGAGCAGTCATTAGTTCGTCTATGTCTGTGTCAGCCGGAAGGGATTTAATTACAACTTTAATCTTTTTGTCGCCTGGGAGGAGAAAATAGTAGTAAGCTATATGTTTCTCATTTAGAAGAGCAGTAATCTGTCTATGTTGCTCATCAGTTTTAGGTATTATCTTGAATGTATTTGGACCTTTAACAGTAGCAGTGAATCCCTTAATATGATTGTGTGCCAGAATTTCATTTATGTGTTTCCAGTTAACCTTAAGATCTTCAATATGAATTGGAGTCCTGCAAGTAGTTCGCTTAGGCAGAGAGTAAGGGGTAGTATCAATGAGAATGGGATTGTCATCAGTAACCTCCTCTTGTGGGAGTGGCTCAGTGGAGCTCATTTCTAATTGGACCGACTGCAGCGCCCCCTGGTCAACAATTTGGTCTCTGTTTAAATCAGTGTCAGAATTGGTTAAAGTATTAACAGAATTATCTTCTGAACTGTTGTTATCAATATTATATTGAATCTGTGTGTTATCAAGCATAATCTCCTTAATAGGGGAGTCAGGGATGAGCTCAGTGGCTTGATCACTAGCATTAGTAATCACTTGGCTTTTAGTATTTTGATTACGCTTTTTGCGTTTTATGTTTTTACGTACAACTTCAGTATTAGGATCGTCCTTACGAAATTTAGTGTTGTTACGTGTAGTAGATGGTTTAATAAGCAGTGTATTTTCATGTTCACTATCAGTGTCAATAGGGGATGTATTTCCCGAATTTGTTTCTTCAATTTGGTTTGCCCATAATTTTCCTGGCAGGGGATCATCAATAGTATCAATTTTGTCATCAATATTAATCTCAACAGGTCGTATAACATTAGTAAATAGGAAAAGAATTTGATTTAAGAGTTCATCAAGTTTTTCTTGAGCATTCTTATTAATATCTAGGTCTCGAATTCCGTCCTTAAAATTTAGCAATACCTGATTAACAGGACTTATAACTTCATCCTCAATTTGCCTATCAATTGACTCCATAACCGCGAGGGGTGGGAAAAAATAATAAACAATTAACTAACAAATTAGCCTAACAGCGCAGAAGGAATCCTTTGCCTGTAAAAAAAGTTGTGGGACCAGGATAAAACCTAGATCCTACCCAATCCTTATACCAGGGAAATGGGAGGATGGCAGTTGCCTAACCTAAGCAACGGACGATGCCGCGCTTTTGAGTTCAACACAACTGCCGGAATCCGTGGATTTCAGATATGGGCTAACTTAACCTAACTTCTTCAGCAACCAGCAAGCACCAGTAGGGAAATTCAGTTGAAAAGCATCAGCGTAGGGAAATATTACGAGTTAAAACCGATCTCAGGCTATCAAAAAGGGTTCAGTTAGAACCGAATGCCTGATGAGCCGGCCAAACACGCAATGTCCGAAGAATCCAAGAGCGTCACAGTAACGACCAGCTTGAAGCGCATCCACATCTCATCGATTGCTGTTGTTTAAAATATTTTATATAAAAGTTGTTAACGTTTAAAAAGTGGTGAAATTATTTTGTGGCCTTGTTAAAGGCTGATAATTTTGAAAATTAGTCTACTCACATAGTTACCAAAAAAATATTTAATGGTATCTACAAACTTTTCTTCTACAGAATTTCATGATTACATAAGAAACCTGTTTGGTTAGCATATAAAAGAGAGTTTATCTGAATGACTACGGTTAACTGGATCACAGTTTGCCCTTAGTTTCTCCCTCTTTTAGAATTTTTATCTTTTATTAAAAAGCGACTTACAATTATAAACATATATACATGTCAATTCTCATACATTTGAAATCCATAAGTATTTACTACCATAAACTACCTCACTTGGCCAGTTCAAGCTTCAATGGCGCTGCAATCGATTGTTGAAAGAGAAGTGATTAAGTGCCATGGGGATTTTCAAATGCGATAACTTTGAATTATTCTTGTTCTGGGGAATTCAATGCTGGGAGCCTCTTGTTATAAAAACTTCCCATATAGAGTCAGGTTTTTTTAATGATGATTTCATTTTCTTAAAAGAATTGTTCACTTGTCCTTCACTGCTTCTTGTTTTTTGTAATTTTTTTTTTTTAAATTGCCATTACGTTGGATGGTTATTATACAGGAAGAGGTTAACAGCGAACAACCCCAGGACACCTTTGAAGCAATTTTTATTTATAAGTTCACAAACAAGTTGAAATAAAGTTATAGGTTTCAAAGTTCCCAAATTCCATTCCTTAGTTTAGTAAAATTATGTTTTCTAAACCATATGGTAAATAAAACTTGTTAATCAAAGAAATAGAGTAGTATTTCACTGACCTTTACTCGGTCAGATTATTTTGGTTTTTGAATATTCAATTAAAAAAATAATTTTTTTAATTCTTGAAACTAATATATGTTTGACAATGGTTTCAAATTTCAGAAATATTTTTTGTCACTTATCAGTTTCCAGCTTGATATAGATGAGGATGTGTATTATATATCGCTCTCTGAACTCATCATAAAGCTATTTTGACATGCAGTAACAACTGACAATAGCGGATGTTACCTAAAATACAAAGTAAAATTCCAAAATTAAATAGTAGGAATATTGGGGCGCCCTCTCTTAATAATATTAAGAAATAAAAAGATATTCAAAATGTATCGTAGAATATAACTTGACGCATAAGCATCAGTGATAAATATATTATCTTCGATGTAATTTTTCTTTTCGTCGCTTGACAAGTGACGTGGAACAAGAAAAGGTTAAATAAACTGAATATTTTCAATTTTCATGCACTTTTCTTTCCTTTGTAATGTTCATAATAATCCAATTGACATCGACCTAAAATGAAAGCATCCCATCTACCACCAGAACTGTGGGTTAGTTAAGCAGCTTGGTAAGAGCCTTGTTCGTTTGGGATTGTTAAAAATGACATAAATTAAAAGAGTGTCTATTACAAATGAAGATTAAGGGCGCTATCAAGTCCAACCGAAACTAGAAAACGATGTCAGCGCCTCTACAATGGGCGGAGTAGTAGGAGTGTGCAAATTAACTTACTTAAACTTAAATAATTTATTTTTCTGGGTGTTGGCCCGAAGGCGCTATACCCATTCATCTTATGTGGTTACAATCGCTGAGGTAACATATATCTTGTAATGACATGGAACAAGACAGTTGAAACTTAACACAATCAAACGTAATAAAAAACTTAACAACTACAAACTTAACAACTAACAACGGGGCCAAAGGCAATCTGTAGAACATGTCTTGTGTTGGTTTAACAGGCAAAGAATAAAATGAAGATAGCAATAACAGAGTCATGATGGTAACAAAAACTTAACAGCAAACTTATCAATTAACAGACGGGGCCAGTGGCATTGTCTTGATTACAGGTCGGGTAACTAAATGAACATATGGTGAGATTACAGTCAAGTTAAAATGAAAAAACATGAAGCACGGTGAAAATAAAGGTTGGGGGCACATATGAATAACAGTAAATTACACGGTGAATTAGAAGTAGAATGAAAATACAATTGGTAATAAGCACAATCACTTGGCTACATCAGAGTATGAAGAGATGACAAACATTTGTCAGTTGAGGATATGAAGCACTTGGTTAAAACATGAGTGAGACTATGTGAGTGAAACAGTTGAGCACGGTGAAAAACAGGTAGGTAGAAATATACATGTTATAATTATTTACAGGTGAGACTTGTTGAAGGCCCTGGAAAGGGGGGCATCTGACATCATGAAGGCAGCAAAGGGGCGGAACCTTTCGTCTCCTGGAATGATCTCGTAGAGTAGAGAGTCATAAATGATGGAGTTGGGATGATTTGCTCCTCTGAAGAAGTTGATGTTAAGCTTGTATAGATGATGTTGGATGAGGTCGATTTTCAGGTCACTGTGAATGCGGAAGTTCCTGACATAGGTTGAGGCATTTACCATATGTCTCAGGGTCTTGTTCTGGAAAGTCTGTAATCTCTTAATATCTGTGCTGGAGGCTGTAATCCAAGCTGGGGAGGCATAAGTGAGTACTGGGCGCACTGTGCTTTCATACAATCTCTTTTTAAGGTGCAGAGGAAGTGTTGAGTGTTTGCCAAGGAGAGGCCAGAGCCTAGCCTTGACAGAATTAGCTTTACGGATGGATTCCTTGGTATTGTCTGTCCAAGTCAGTTTTTGATTAAGAGTGACGCCCAGGTACTTAGCCTTTTTGACGATGGGGATAGTTTGGTTGAAGAGGACTACAGAATTTTCCAGAGTCTTTCTGAGATGTTTGGCCCTAACTGGAAGGATTTGGGATTTCCCAGCGTTGATCTGGACCTTCCACTTTTCACACCAGTTCTCAATGTCAGGAATTTTGTCCTTGAGTTTGTCCACAGCATTCTGGACACTAAGCGATTTTGTGATGATGGCAGTGTCATCAGCATAGAATGCTGTGAGACTATTTGGATCTTCCTTGAAGGTAGGGAAGTCTGATGTGAAGAAGAGGTACAGAATGGGACCAAGTATGCTGCCTTGTGGAACTCCCGCCTCGACGTCTCTTGGGTTGGATGTGGCCTTTCCAAATTTGACACGGAAGGACCTCTGGGTAAGGTAGGACCAGAGTATCTTGATGAGGTTTCGCGGGATCTTCAGGTTTATTAACTTGTAGATTAGCCCCTGGTGGAAAACTCGGTCAAATGCTTTGGCGACATCAAGCATGAGGATGGCCGAGCTCTCCTTCTTGTGTTTGGCATCTCCAACAAATTCCAAAATCCTGACGAGTTGGTGAGTTGTGGATCTCCCTGTCATGAAACCATGCTGCTCCCTGGGGATGTGATGTAGGTGGTTTTTCATTCGAAAGTAAATGATTCTTTCGAAGATCTTTGCTATTCCAGAGAGTAGGCTAATTGGTCTATAGCTGGAGGTCATGACAGGGTCCTTACAAGGTTTTTGAATCACGATGATGAGGGCCTCCTTCCAGGCAATTGGGAAGTAACATTCATTAATGCATGAGTTGAAAATGGTAACAAGTGAGATGATAACTGAATTGGGGAGGCTCCTCAGCATGTGGTTGGAAATCTTGTCAATGCCAGGGGCTTTGCGAGGCTTCAGCTTCCTGATAATGCTGTTGATCTCTGCCGGTGTGGTGGGGTCAAGTGTAGTTTGGTCATCACTGGACTTGTTCCATCGACGCACTGCACGCGTCACATGGTCCTCGAAGTCATCATCTGAAGGGTCGTCGTTTTCTCTGAACTGCAGCTCAAAGGAGTCGGCAAAGGCCTCAGCCTTATCTTCTTCAGTATAAACTAGCCCACTTTCGCCATGGATAGGGCGGTCAACAGGCTTGTTGGTTTTTAAGGCCTTTGCCAGTTTCCCGAATCACATCTTCAATTTATAGTCTGGGCGCTAATGTCCAAAAAAGTGGTCCACTTCATGATGCAAACATGTGGGTAGTGTCATTCGCTTCGTATGAATGCGTAGAAAATGAAATCCGATGGTGGGCTTCTGGCAACCAGGTATGAGCGACGCTACAGTCTAAAATCCAAAATGGCCGCCTTCTTACCACCTAACGTACGTTTTTGTCGAATAATGGCTTTACAGCTCATTTTATCAACTAGTGGACACACAGTTAACATGTAGGAAATTAAATTTCCTTTCCAATGGTATGTAACACATGTATGTTATGTTAAATTACAATATTGACAATGGCCACCGCATTACGATCTTAAGTACGTTTTTCAGGTTGGTCTGTTGGTTTGAACGCTCAATGACATATACCTGTGCACAATAACGGCTACCAGGCCGGTACATGCAATTTAACGTGGATTCCGAACCACAAAGAACATCTATGCCTAACATGGTATTCTAACCCGGCACCCTTAGCATGCGAAGCCAGAGAGCTAATTACACAGCCATCAGGTCAGTTAGAAATGCAAACTGGGATTTGCACTTGGCAGCCACACAGGACTTCATAAAGTATGCCTTTGATCGTTTAAACTATGCAAGAATGATTCCACACTACTTGATGGGTATGGAAAGATTTTACCCTTTTAGTGCCGCGCGAAAACGGATGCCTGTGCGAAGATAACAGGATGAATTTGACGTTCGGAGTCGTTCGGTACTAAAAGAGTTAATAAAAAGCATACAACTATATGGCAAGAATTACAGCAAGGAAAGCGGGTAGTCAATGAAACCAAAATACCGTTTTGCGTTTTAGAAGCCGATGAAGCTCTGGATCACCAGAACAGAAGACTTTAAGTCCAAAGTGGATTTACAGGCATCACTCTAAGCGAGAATGCTCGGACAAGATTATTTTTGGTAGATCCCGAACTCACAATAATTGCTGCAGCAACCGAAGCAATAATTAAAAATGCCACCCCCAATGCAAAGTGTCATCATGAACATTGTCCATCGGTTCGTAAGCGTCAGCATCACAAAGTAGAAAAGTTGATAGAGGGTTTAAAATCGACAACTAACCCTTTTAAATGCAACACAGAACATCTTATGACATCTCGTGACTAAGCAAGTTCTTCCCGATGACGTCCCAATAAACATGTGTACAGTTGCTGACATTGGTGAGAGTCTTCTTTCCAAATTCATTGAGAAACGCATTAAAATGATCAACCAACTAACCAACAGAAGAATCAGTACCAACAAAGCCTTCAGTACAGTTTTCAGCACCAATGAAAAAGGCGAAACTTAAGCCTGCAAAATCAACACTCAAAAATGTTTAAGTAACATTGAAGGAAAAAGTAGTAGTTGTTGAGTAGTAGTTGAGTCAGTAGTAGTTGAGTCAGTGTTTGAAACAGATAACGGAGTCGTGTTTATTGACTGAGCTACTTTGCAGTCATGTTCTTGAGTATGGAGTGTGTAACTAGCTTCATTTAATGCTGGTTGGTCGGGACCTGTAGATTTGGTTTGGATAGGAGGACCCATGATTGAAAGATTTGGGAAGGTGCAATCGTTTACTTCTGCTGTACGTAATGCTGCCACAGATGCCTTTTTCTGTTTATTACTTTTTATTTTTGATTTAAACTCGTCTGGAGTAAACAAACGTTTTTTGTTTCTAAGAAAACGGTGACTACAATTTAAGTTGTCTTGTACTGAGTCATCTGAGGTGTCAATATCAGTATTAGTGAAACAGGTGTTGCCTGTTTCTGCTGATGAATTTGGGAGAGCAGAGAGCTTGCTAACTAGCAGGGGTAACAACATTTCTATTGTTAAATATCTGGTTGGGATGTTTCCTCTGTGGTAGCTTTAGAACTTCCTTCGAAGTAGACGCCGTCTCAACAGTTGAAATGGTTTCAATTGTCTTGTTGGATTCCAAAGGAGTGCAATTGGTATGAGATGTAGACTCCGAATCCGAGCTAGTATCGCTATCCTCACATATAATAAGCGGGTTGCTGGAGTCAATATCATATGATTTGACGTTGTCATTACTAGTAAATTTAATAGTGTTGTCGTGATTAGGCAAGGTTTTGTGCCTAATACATCGCCTTGGTTTGGATCAAAAATGTCAGTCGTCATATCGGAAAGAGTTTTAGTTCCAGAGAATATAGTCCAGTCATTCTAGAGTTGAACCTTGTATAAATTCCCATTGAGCTGAAATTTTGCAGAATGGCTCTACTTGATGCCCTGAGCAACCCACAAAAAGTCCCCTACTCTCCCCCTTCGGCTTCCTGGTTTTTTAAGTGCTGGAATGCTGGGGCACTGGAGAAATATTGGAGCAGCTGTTACTGACGAACGGCTAGTCGCATTGAGCTCAAATAGAGCTCAAATGAAAGGTAACTAAATGGGCTTTAATTTAAATATACATTTGATATCATTCATTAACTTACAAATTGATAAAAGCCTGTCAAAGTCGAAAAACCATGTATTTTTCTATTATTTTTCGATTTGAGCGCTTCTATTATTAATAAAAGATTTAAACATTTGGCATAAAACTATTAAACTCTTTTTCAGATTTTTAGAGATTTATAAATATTGCTTATGTGATAAATAGTTGCAGATATATGAGCGTTTCAGTGAAACGCTACCTCGTTCTGGGAGTCTCATAATAAAGCGTGAGTATTTCACCCTGATCAAATCAGACACAATAACCATTTTCCTCAAGTCTTTTCCATTTAAGACCTTTTTTAAACTGGAATATAATATCATATTACATAGATATGTAGATAAACATGTAATACGCATCTATGAGAAAAAATATATCTGAATAAATATTTTCCTTAGAAAATTTTAATTTTCAACTATTTACATATTGTTAAAATGCAATAACTAATAATGCATAAAAAAAAGCAATAATAATACTTTTAGGATAAACAACAAGAGCTAATAGTCGAGTTTCTAATTTATGTAATTTTTTTATTAAGTGGGAATGATCCTTACTAGGAGTAACAGTTAATGAAATTTTTTATTACCCAAGAATTATTTTCTTGACTTCTCTTAAAATTTACTTGACTTATCGATGCAGTTGATATAATCATTAGGACGGGCCAAAAAAGTAGAAGTATCTTAGATTTTTTTGCGATAGGGCGAAAAAGTTGTGGACTCTCATTATTAAAAAATGTGTAAAATCTTATAACTCTGAATTTATATCTTCTGTCGCCTCAAGGAGTCGAAAGTTGTGGAAATTGGACTAAAAATGCTTAAAATTCAAAAATTAGTAAATAATCACATATTTCGCTTAAAAGTTACTGTTTTTTTAACAACACTACCCGTAAAAATTTTTAGAATTATAAGTTAATCTCTTTTGCCGCCTTAACGGCGCCGAATTTTGGAAATTAAAGGATTCAGTGTTTAATTTTTCAATTTGCTCGACTGCTTGTGTGTGTGTGAAGGATATTTAATAAAATCCTAGCCGTACATTGGCATACAGTCCTGTATCATTTTCAAAAGTTCATAAGAACTTATCTCTGTGATTAGAACTAGGGGTAATGTCACATAACAAGTTTGGAAGTTCATGAGATCTGTGTAGTTTGTAGCTCCTAGGTTAACAGAAGGAATAACGAATCTGCGAAAACAATTTTCATCTGGGCCATTTTCCCTTGCTTTTGCTTTGATAATCAGTATAGCTTTAAGGGTTCTAATATAACTTCTCGCATCAGTTGAAATGGACAAAAGCATGTTTTCTGGACCTATAAAGTTAGCGTTGTGAAAAATTACTGGATAGATTATGTTATGTCAAGATACTTCTTAGTCAAGTACTAAGATAAGCTGATGAAATGCCACAAGTGTCTAGCACCGTCCTTAAAGGAATGATGAATCTTAGTTTTAAACTATGATGGTACATAGAGTAAGAGTCTATGTACCATCATAGACTTATAATAGACTCATTAATGCAACCGAAGTTAGAAACTCCCTTAATGGATTTGATGTAGTTATATAAAACCTCTGTATTCGATGGGCCAGCCAGTGGGCCAAATTTGACATTCCTGGTTGATGTTTAACTAGATCGAAAGAACAATTGTAAGAACTAATGGCTGTGAAAATGTTTAAGAAGTATTTCTGATCAGAACTTAGAGTAGGGGGATCATTCTATTAAAAGCAACAAGTGGAAGCTTTTCGTATCCTTTCAGGTTCCATCCAATGTCTATGGCGTAAGACGTGGGGCTAGAAGACTTGCCATCTATGTACTCAAATAGGTGATATAATGGCAACTCATTGAAACGAAGTAAGAAGATAATTCATGGGATTGGTCTCTGAAGTCTCAATCCAAGCCTATGAATTATACCATTACACTTTTCAGTGTTCATGACCATTCCGTCTCATCCGAGAACAATAAGGTTGCTAAAATTATCATAATCATCATAAAATGTAACATGTCATATGTACGTGGAACCAGGATCAGCTATAATACAGTAATGATCTTCTACAATTGTTCTTTGGAACTGCTTGTTCTGGAGTGTTTCGGTTGTTTAGGTTTTGTCATGGCGTAGGGTTGTCCGGTGCAATCACCAAGCCATGAGTGTACAGAATAGGCCAATCCAGAGATAATTTTGTGAGTTTTTTTTTTTTTTTTTTTTAAATATAAGTAGTTGTCTTTCTTAAAGTTTTTTTATAAGCCCACTGAATTCTAATTCCCAACACTCCCACCATTCCCCTATATTACAGTACTAGCTGCATGTCCCCGCATTGCAGAGACCCGTCATAGTGCATATGTCCCAGCTTTTAAAGTTTGGCGAACCAAACTTCCTACCTTCTCTGAAAGATTAATTGTTACACAAACTTAGCTCGCTTCGTTCACTACACTATAAATTCATTACTACACTGTTAAAAAAATTTGTCCACCATGCACCAAAATTTGGTTCCCATTTAGCTGCCACCATCATTTGGTGCTTAGTTTCGCGATTTAATGGTGCTTACGGTCCGAGGTTGCACCATTAAATCGTGAAACTAAACACCAAATGTTGGTGGCAGCTAAATGGGAACCAATTTTTGGTGCAAGGTGGAACAAAATTTGTAACAGTGTATGCAAGCACAGGTTAGCTTCTCTCGCTGAAAAGTTCATTGCATACGGAAGAGCATGCTTCTCGCTTCACTCACAGGAAGGTTTATTATTAACCAGACACTGGTTCGCTTCGTTCGCTGAAAGATTCGTGGCTAACCGAACATAGTCTCATTTTGCTCGCTGAAAACTTCTCTGCTGCACAAGCATCAATTCGTTAATAGTTTAATTTCGATCTAAATCCGGGATGGGTGAATTCTGTTCAGGCTGGAAGACATTCCGGGTTTACACACCTTCACTGAGTTCGTCCGACGGTATTTATAGGGGAGCTGAGGGCAGACTTCTTACCAAATGTGGAAGAGCTGCTTATTCCCCGCACTCTGACGTATATCAAAACGAATCTTATTCCTGATTCGTGGACCACTTTGTAGTAGTTTTCGCTGGGGGCAATGTGGTTCGTGCTACCCGTACGTTCTCGAGCTGTGGCGGGATTCTTTCGGGTGACTGACTTTCAGGATTCTAAATTTAAATATTACCCTTCGGAGGAGTAGACACTGAATTACTTCGATCGGTACGGTGTACTGAAATTGTCGACCTAGACTCTCCTCCTTCAAGGTTGAGAAACAAAATACTTTTCCCCATTAATACAATAACTCATCCCCTTTCAATCCCATGAGAATATTTCAAAATTCTGTTTGTGAAAAACAAAAGTAGATGCAACAACCTACAGTACTAAAAAAAAAACTAGAAGAGGCAACCTAAAAACGCGGGTATAGAGTGAAAATCTTTAGTCCGCTCTCAAAGATGTCATACAGCAGGAGGTATCTTTTCATGAAGTTCTAGAATTTTCGTATTTGTGTTGTGCACATCAAAAAGTTTTCTCAAATATTTTTTTTTTTTTTTCAAGAATTTTACATTAGTGTGATTGAAAAGTTTTGGAAGAACAAAAAAATATTCTGCAAAAACTTATTGTTCTGACTAATATATAGTTTATGAAAACTGGAAGTATACTAAGCAATTTTTTTTATGAACACCATCTACCTTAGTAAACTCCAATTCAAGCGCCACTTTGTAGTTTGGAGAAAATTGTCAAATCGATAATCTAGTTTTCACTACGTTTTTCGATTTGTGGTTCATTATCCCAGGTGCTTTTAAAAAAAATTCAAGGGCTTTGTTTTTATTATATGTGAAAAAATGATTCCTAAATTATTATATATTTTTTTTTAAATCCTTTATATTAACTTCACGTTGTTTGTGGGGGACAGGAAAATCTTCTGAGGGCTAATTAACCCACTTTCCGTCATCCAATCGAACTGGAACTTGGCAGATAAATTCGTAAACGCTAACAAAGTATTCTTTAAAGTTTTAGGGCAATGATTTTCAACCACTGTGCCGCGGCACTTTTGTGCGCCGCCAAATTCTAAAGTGTGACGGCAAATTTTAGAAATGTATATTTGTAATTAATCCCTTAATAAACGTACTGTTGTTTTTGTAGTTCATATTACAGTAGAGTCCTGATTATCCGAGTTATTGTGGACCAAGACCAACTCGGATTACCGAAAATCTCGGTTACAGCGAAAATTAAAAATAAAATAAATCGTATCGGTTTAAATGTATGTTTTGACAAGTACAAATGTTATACTATAGGTAAACCACATGCAATTAATAATATATAGTGATGCTTAAAGAGTTCTCTTACTTAAGCCTTAAGACCTTGAGCGACGCGATAGGAGGATCAGTGTCATACAATGAAAAGGAATGTAAACATTTTGTTTTCTTGAGTGTTTGAGAGATCAAGTATCAATTTTTTTGGTATTAGTTTTGACAAAGGAAAATATCAGGGGTAAAAAAATTAAAGAAATATTATCTGGCTCGGTTAAAGCGGAAACTCGGATAACCGGGGCTCGGATAATCGGGGTTTTACTGTATATTATTTTATTTTACATTCCAAATTATTATCATAAACTATTTTACGCAGTGTATAATAGGTGTATTAAAGTGTATTATAGGTAGGTAAAGTAAACAACTTTTAAACTTATCTTTTTCTTTGTGTGCAGCCAAATTCTGAAATAGTTAAAAGTGTGCCATGACAAAAAAAAAAAAAAAAGTTGAGAATCACTGTTTTAGGGGAATGACTAGTCATGACAGATTGGTTATGGCATTGGATTCGAAATCCAATGGAATTTCCCCGCGAAGCGTTGAATGCTATCGCCTCTGTTACTGAAACCACTTCATTTCACTTAAAAACAGATTAACGTTTTAAGATAAAAACAAAATTTAAGTGGGTCTAAGCGGTTTTTTATATACAAGAAGACGAGGAATAAATGTTAAAGGAAAAAATGCATAAAAGTTGATTATGCATTTGAAGGATGTATAGTAAAAGTTTTGTGTTTATGGGTCAGTTTCTTAATTTTCCACATGAAACTGTTTAAGTGGATTTTTGTTCTTGATTATAGACATACAAATGATGATAAAAAAATTATCTAACTTTTCATGTTTTAAGCGAAATTCAGAAGGAAATTTTCTTTGCTAGCACGTATATATTCTGCATTTTTAATAAACTTTCATAAAATATTTACTAAGCGATTGCATTTTGCGATCCTATCATTATGCCTTTACCGAATATTATCTGAAGTTCACGTAGAAACGAACATAAAACTCTCATGCCACTTTTTTCGGCGATTATTAAAGAAACACAGCATTTTTCTCAAAATTATAGACTAAACTTCTTTAGGCAACGGCTAAAACTACTTCATAAAAACGATTTTAGATCGAGCTGAATAAGAACTTCGAATGTTCATGTATTTTTTTTAATAATCGTTTTATGCATTCTGAGAAGGATCGCTTTAGACAAAAGACTTTTTACATCCTTTATTCATTTTAATGTTTATTTCAAGTAAAAAAAAAATAGCCATCGTAAGATAGGTTCGACATTTTTAATCCCTACTGCTCCTATAATAACATTCCCAATAATAAATTATTAGAATACCAGTGAAAAGCATTGGTAGTCGTTCTAAACTCAAATTGTAGATTGCCCATATGATAATATTATTAAAATTCTCGATGCTAAAAGTTTCGGGCTATTTCATGCATAAAATGGTCATTACTCTAGCTCTACGAAATAGTTTCTTAAAAAAAAAGAGGGTTTATTACATTTTCTATGACCTGAAAATATTTTAAGTTTCTATCTTAAAATTGATTTTGTTGTTTTTGTTGTTGTTGTTATTATTCTAAGATTTAAAAAAAAAACCCACCCTTTTTGGGGTTTTAAGTATATTTTGTAGTACACCCACATCCATTTTTTTTTTTAATAGACATTGTTTTTACCTGTTTCTTCAAAAAACGCATTGATAAGTGAATCTTTCTGCATGTACTATGAATGAAGAAAATACACCCCAGCAATTGATTTTCAATATATTTTTAAAATTCATTTTTTTTTTTAATATAAGTAAGGTAAAACTTTACCGTGCGGTCTTGTAGCCCATTCGTTAACCAAACTTAGTCAACTCAAACATCGGCGAAAATCCCATATAACATTGTTGATTGCCAAAATTGATAGTTGATTGCCTCCATTT
Source organism: Linyphia triangularis (assembly GCA_963978545.1). Lineage (NCBI taxonomy): Eukaryota > Metazoa > Arthropoda > Arachnida > Araneae > Linyphiidae > Linyphia > Linyphia triangularis. The sequence goes on from OZ021730.1 coordinate 39,802,531, forward strand.
TTATGCAGATGATTGTGTTTTTAACACTTCTCAAAATGCAATACAATGTGTGTGGTAATATTTTTACTGTACCTTTTTAACCCGTTCAATTCAAATGAATATATCAATTTAATCAAATGAATACTTGACGAGCGTCAATTTCATTTTTTTTCCCCAGCTGGAAATATTGCTTAGTTAGAATTCGTAATAGATTAACTTAACATACTAAACTTTATTGAGACGGTTGTGTATATAGTATTACAAAAAAAAAAAAAAAAAAAAAAAATCAAAAATCTAGTAAAATGTTTTGAATATATGTATCTAACTGTAGTCTTTGAATAGTTATTTGTGTAATTTTGTTGCCATATATTTTAATACATTAATATATTCAATATTATTTATCTCCCTAAGTATAGCCAATTTTACGACCTCCTGTTATTACTATACTCTCTAGATGTATTTTACACAATCGCAGTTCAATTTCAACCATCAAGGATTTAATTGCAAAGATCAGTAATATTTGTTTAGCAGAGTGTAACAGAATATAGATGGATACATCGATATAAAGTAGATTTTAAGGAAAAAAAGAAATCCAACCTATACTTCTGTTTAATTGAAAGACAGATCAAATTTTCCCAGTTATAATTAATCGGAGAAAAAAGTGCTTTTGGTGAGAATATATCGTATATAAATGTTGTTAGTTTCTTTTGCGTTGTAATATGTTTACCCATATAATCCATAATACTGCATTCTCTTAAGAAGTTATAATAATATATTACATCAAATTTATTTTGATAAATGTCTGAGTATTTGTTTTTGTTAGGGAAAATAACTTTTTATGCTTTCTCCGAGCGATAATGACACTTTTTTTGTACTTGGACAAATGAAGTATTGAAAAGTATATCCACTCTCTTGCCAATATAACGTCTTAAAACAGCAAAATTAATCACACTTGAATGTTTTTTCTCCTTAATAATATTTCAAAATACCTTTCTTAACTCCTCAAAGCTATGAAAGATTTGTTTATGTAAACTTAAAATGTCGAACCAAAATTAAAGGTATCCAGGCAACTTCAAAATTCTCTAAATAAGAAAAAAAGACTTTAATCGACAAACTCGACAGTTTTCTACAATTTTTAGGAAACGTAAAATAACATCATTAGAGAACTTCAGTGTGGTAATAAATCATTCCTTTGAAATATGTACTAAAAAGTATTGACGTTTTATCAATGTCTTTTATTGATGTTTTGAATTTCAAATTACTTTAGAACCTAGATGAATACCCGTGCTTCTTTTGCAATTTTTTAGCTAGGTGCGTGCCCCGCGTTACGATGATTCGTCATTGGTGTATGGTCCCAACTTTTGGCACTTCGCTCACAGGAAGGTTCATTGCTACGCAAGACCAAGCTCGCTTCGCTCTATGAAATGTTCATAAGCTCAGGCTTACTTCACTCGTTGAAAGGTTCATTGCTATGCAAACATGAGCTCGCTTTGCTCACTAAAAACTAATTACTGCTTAAACCCTTTATAGTAGAAACCCCTCCTCTGTCGAGAAACAAAATAAAAATTCCCCGTTAATAAAATTATACAACACACCTTTAAGAATATTTTAACACGTGTTTGTGAAAAGCAAAATTATAAGAGCAAAATTACTTATGTTGAAACCTTCAGAGATCTAGGCCTATTAGATATTTTTTTTTTTTTTTTTTTTAAATATTACAAAAAAATAAATCAAAACACATTCGATTTTATTTTTGAAAAGGGAAAAATGTTATTTTTTTTAGCGAAATTTAAATTTTTTGTTAAATATTTTTTTTAACTTTTTTTCTAAGCTTGATATTACATTTCCATTCATCAACCTGCATACTAAACCAGAAACTCTCATCGCCCTCAATGATACTCTATGTGATTACTTATTATTATATGGAATTATCTTCCTTAGAGGTTAAATATTTTACACTAGTAAAATATTTTAAGTAAAGTTATTTTAAATTGGATTAATGCCTAATCTTATAAGAATAAAAAATCTAAATTTATAAAAGGAGGAGGTTTAATACCATGTTAGCACACTAGTTGTCCTTTTGACCGTTTTCGACCGAATTCCGGACAATTGTTCTTTAGACATAGTATTACAAGGTGTTTTTTTTTTTTTTTTTTTTTTTTAATTCAATGCCAATCCTTTAACTGGATGTAACATCCAATAAAATGTCGGAATATCAAGTATTTTTTTCTAAGAATAATTAGTGATTAAAATAATGACTAGGAAGTGACCAACTTAAATTAAATCAAAACATCACTTGTTGATATATAACCCCCTATATATTTTTTTAAATAAATAAATGTAGAAAATTGTAAACGAGGCATAGGAGTGCGATGAGTAGAAGTGCAAGGCGATTACATTTTATTTTATTTTTTGAAACCATGATTTCAAGTGAATAACTTAAATCTCATATTCATGTGAATCTCTATTATTCATGTGAATCTTATCAATTTTCTCCATTCAATTTTCAGCCTCTAGGAAGTGGTGGTGCAGTCCCTTAATAATCCCTGGGGTTCATCTTTGCATTTTTTTGTTTGTTATTTTACTTTTAAATTCATGACACGCGTAAGCTAAATCGACGATGGCTATATCTTGTATTCTAATTGATGAAATAATAAAAGTCAAGTACCGTTGTAAATTATGAAAAGTCTTTATTAATGGTATGTAATTTTTTTCATCATGTGGGGTCATCTACATACCAAAACTAAATCAAACTTTAAAAAGTTCAATGGCAACCCCATAATATTATACCATATTTAGATTTAGAATCCAGAAAAACGTCTAAATACCAAATTTCATAATTTTCCAATGAGTGGTTAAATTTTCTTTTTAACATTAATTTGCCATTTTTTTGACATCATTTAAATTATTGTTTTTTAGCCATACATTCTTAAGTAGTTAAAACATTTGAGCAATTTTTGTTTCAAATGATAGTTTGTAAAAGGTCAAACATACATAACATGCAACTTTTGTATGAAACAGTTTTTTAATAATAAATTATGAATTAATAACACAAGTTTTAAATTTTTTAAAAATATATATATTTTTTTGTGTGCTTATATTAGAATTATCATGGCCGAAAACGCCTCCAAATTTTTTTCATTCCATTTTGACTTTCGGTACTCAATATTTTAGCAAAAATGTAAAAAAGCGCACTTTAAAGGACTGTGTAATAGATTACGTCTTGAAGCCCGCAAAACGTTTGCTTCTACCCCGCTTTTAAGAAATTAGCCCTCAAGATCGGTCAAAACATTTTCGCTCATAAGTGACGTGTTTCTCAACATAATGAGCTGAAATTCGGTATCTAGGGTAAACAGAGTATTCTAAATCGAATAAAAACATAAAAAATAGGCGTTTGTATTGAAATTTTTAAAGATAGAGTTAAATTTACTTAGTATACCGCCCTAAGAAAAAAAATTGCACTAGACATAGAAAATCGTAAACAAAACATTTTGGTACAAACCGCAAGATTCTATAATCAATAGAACCGAGGATATAGCTATTGTTTAGATTTTTTTTGTGTGTGTGTGTGTGTGTGTACAACCCAAACGGTTACTCTTGCAGGATGCAGTGGTTTTGAAAGACATAGAAACTTCTCTCAGTATCCCATATTCATCAGTTTTATTTATCATCAAATCAGTCAAAAAGAAAATTTGTCCAATACATAGACAATATGCTGTGGTTATCAAATTTACTTCCACATCAATCTTGCAAATAAATAGAACATTGCCAGTCTCTTGTATTTAAAATTCCAAACCTGTCATAGCACTTTTTTTCTGTCTCTCACTTGTTTAGCATCTATGTCTTTCCAAAGTTAGGGATTCTTTTCCAAAAACGCTGAAATCGGGATTTGTGGTAAAGGGGCAATGATCAAAACATGAAATCTACCGAACCAATTTTATCCAGGAACATGGCAACTCCGGAGCAATTATTTGAGTCCGGGAAACAACTCCGGGCACATCAGCTAGTAAAAGATATATAAAATTTCCACTAATAAGTGTTTGAATGGGGGTAATAGTAGTTGAAAATCGAAACAGGACAAAAGAGTTTTTTTTTTTTTTTTTTTTTATCAAGAGACAAGTACTACTCTGATAACATAATTACTTCAATGGGACATTACGATGTTAGGAAAATAGTTAATTTATTGAAAAAAATACAATATGCTTGAAAGCTGAGCCAATGCTTTTCTGAGTTATTATATATGTAAAAAACACAAAATAAAATTCTAAGCAATTGGGCAATGATTCGATGAAAGGGGACGAAAGGGGACGTCACAAACTCATCGTATTAATTCGTAATCCTCTCCAAACTTGAAAAATTCAAGACTGTAGCTTTTACAAATTTACTTCTATATTGTTATGAATTTTCTCTAGGAAATGACGCAGTTTTTACAAAATAAAAACTACATTCTTCATTTCGAAGACTCACAAAACCTCTCCGAGTTAAAGTCGAAGTGAACTGATTATCAAACTTCACCAAAAGCTTCGGTTAATACAACTACGTATGCAGTGATAATTCAGGCACAACGAATGTACACAAGCGCTCAGTTCCTTTCAAAGTAACGTATGAAATTCAACTGAAATTCGATTTCTTAAGCTTAAAAATTTTATTTTCTGGGTGTTGCCCCTTTAGGCGATATACTCATTCATCTGGATCGGTTACAGGTAGAGGTCAGAAATATCGATCAAAATAAATATCGATACTATATCGTTGAATAGAAAAAAATATCGATAAAATATCGATATATCGATACATGACTTTTTTTATTTTATTTTCAATTTTGCCAGAAACAAAGTTATTCGGGGAAAATTTCTACTTTTCATTGCTTTTTTTGTAAGGTGAGTGACTACTTTTTCAACTGAAATGGATCTATTACAAAAAAAAAAAAAAAAAAAAAAAAAAAAAGAAGTTATATTTTCGCTTAATTGGTGCAGTGATTTTAAGAAAAATTTAGATAATCTTCAATAGCTTTTAAGTGTATGGAAAATATTGAATATTGGTGCCGTTTTGACTGTCTCTCAGCCAAGTTCAAATTTTAGTTTTGAAGTTTTTAAAAAGGGAATAAATTAAATCGAAAAAACACATGGAACTACAAAACGATCATCAAAAACCTAAAAATGTTTGAAAATATCGATATATCGGTGACTTTTATTGATATTTTTTAAGAAATATCGTTACAAATATCGGCGTATTGATATATCGCAGACCTCTAGTTACAGGACTATTTTGGGTTTACAGATCTTGATATAACATAGACATTGAAAATAGTCACTTAGTTACAACCAATCGAGGTCTTGAGGCAGGATGAGGCGTACAGGACGTAATGATAAAGTTGAAATGCATATACTAGCAATGATAATAATACGCGGTGAGTTAAAATAGCAAAATTATATACAATATTTACAGTTATTTACAGGAGCTTCTCTTGTAGGCATTAGTGAGGGTAACGTCCGACGTCATGAAGGCATCGAAGGGTCGAAATCTCTCGTCTCTTGGGAGGATTACATATTGCAGAAATTCCCTGATGATGGAGTTGGCTACTATGGAGAATGCTGTGAGGCAGTTGTGGTCATCTTTGAACGAGGGAAGTCTGCTGTGAAGAAAAGGTTAAGAATGGGGCCGATGATGCTGCCTTGGGGAACTCCCGCTTCGATGCCCCTGGAATTGGAGATGGTATTTCCAAACTTGACCTGAATGTCCTCTAGCTCATGTACGATCAGAGAACTTTGATGAGGTCCGGTGGTAGGTGCAAGTTGATCGACTTGAAGATGAGCCCCTAGTGAAAAACTCGATTAAATGCCTTGGCGACGTCCGGCATGAGGATGGCCTAGATTTCTTTCTTCTTCTTTTCTTTTTTGGTCGAGCGTCTCCAACAAATTCCATGATCCGGATAAGTTGCTTGGTTGTGGAGAGCCCTGCTATAAATCCGTGGTGCTCAATGGGGATATGGTATAGGAATGGCTTCATTCGAAAGTAGAGGACTCCAATTTCAAGTCGCGGTCGTATTTATATACTCGCGTGGAAACTTGCTCAAAAAACCCCAGAGCAATAGATCTAGCCACCAGCTCGCTGGAAACATCTCGTAATTTTTCGATTGACTCAGATGTTGCCAATTGTTTTTAGCCTGTACTATTGCCATCAATAAATAAATTTAAATAAATATTACTTGAAAATGAAATATGTACAATATTTACAATTATATACAGCAAATTTGCGCAACAATATCTTTAATTTAAGAAGTGCATTTTTAACAGGTGTTGTATAATTATATCTATTGTTACATTTTTAAAAATTAAAAAAATATAGGTACAGTACCCAAATAAAAAAATCAGAACGATGGCTATATCTTTTGTTCTAATTGTTGAAATAACAAACAAAAGGTACCGTTGTAAATCGTGGAAGGTTTTTAATAATTGTATATAGTTTTTTTTTATCATGAGGGGTCATCTACATATTAAAACATAACCAAACTTTAAAAAGTTCAATAGCAACCTCATAATATTATTCCATATTTGGATTCAGCATTAAAAAAGAATGCGAAATACAAAAATTCGTAATTTTCTAAAGAATGGTTTGTAATTTAAATGATAAAAAGAAAATGATAAATTAATGTTAAATAAAAAAGTTGGTTTTATGGCCATAAATACTTAAATATTTGATATATTTCAGTAATTTTTTTTTTTTCAAAAGATAGTTTGTTTAAATGGCCAAACATAAATAGCAATCAACTTTTGCATCAGTTTCTTTTTTAATAATTAATTATTAATTAATAAAACAATTAATTTTTTTTTTTGAATAGAAACATATATTTTTTTTTATTTCATTAGATTCACCATGGTCTGAAACCCCACCACAATTTTTTTCTTTTCATTTTGACTTTTAGTTCTCGATTTTTTAGTGAAAATGTAAAAAAACGCTCACTTTAAGGGACCGTATAGTAGACGACTTTTGAAAACTATCAAAGATTAATTCAAAGTAAACTAGAGGTGTGGAAAATCACACAACGTTCAATTATCGTAAAATTGGGTGAATAGGAACAGCGGGGTGAATCGGGACATAATTTCTTGAGATTACAAAAAAAAAAAAAAAATATTTTATACAAACAAAGCAGTTTTATTTTTTGTATGTATATTTTTAATCTGTCTAACGTGTTTGGAATCGTGGAACATATGTTTTGTGTGGTTTTCAACAGTGTGCTTTTTAAAAAAAAAATTTACTTCCTTAAATTACATTTATTTAAAACCACATTTTTTAAGCAATTTCAATAAGTTATCCTTTAAAAATTTTACTGAATCAGGTGATTTTTTCATTTTATAAATAATTTCAACTATCAAGTTACATTTGTGTTTACAGTGAAATGTTTCTGTAAAATAATCACACTTAGCTGAATACTGTTTACTATTGCCTGTATTTTATATTTATTAATTTTCTAATTATCAGTTATACTTCTGCAATTACAGTTTTCGATATTTTATTTATTTCGTGTGAAGAATGCACATCTTTAACGTTATAAATAAATTATGTTACTTTTGCGTTTACATGCTATTTTTTTATTAATCTTAAACATGTCACTATAAATCCAAGTAGTTTCTATGCAATTTTAGAATATTTGTATTTTATAACGTCGTGAAACGCCTCACTGACCGTTCGATTTCTCCCTCTGTGAAGTAGAACCTTAAAAATACCTTTCGTTTTATGGAAATTCTCCCTGAAAATCGGTCAAAAAATGGTCGAAACATTTCGGCTCATAAGTGACGTGTTTTTCAACATAATGCATTGAAATTTGGAATATAGAGATTTTTTAATTAATTTTCTTAATTAATTAACAATTTTTTTTACAAAACGACTTCTAGTTGGGCTACAGCTCTGAAATATTCAACATAAGTAGTTTTGGCCTTCTGATTGGACTTTTGAAAAATAGAATTTTAAATTTTTATTTAGTTTTTTTTTAATGAATTTTTTAAAATAATTAATAAATATGTTACAAAACGATTTCTAATAGTGCTACAACTCTGAAATTTTCAACATAAGTAGTTGTGGCCTTCTAATTGGATTTTATAAAATAAGATTTTTTTTTTTTTTTTTTTTTTTTTTTTTTTGAGTTGACAAATATTTTACAAAACAATTTGTAATTGGGCAACAGCTCTGAAATTTTCAACACAAATAAGATTTGGCCTTCTAATTGGACTGACAAAAAGAATGTTAAAATTTTAATTTGTTTTTTAATTAATTTTTTTATTGTTAATTTTTTTACAAAGAGCGACTTCTAATAGGCCTAGAGCTCTGATCGTTTCAAAATAAGTAGTTTTGGCCTCTAATTTTGCTTTCCACAAACACGTGTAAAAATAATCTTAAAAGGTGATGTATTATTGAATAAGAGGGGAACTTTTTTTTTCTCGACAAGGGCGAGGCTTCCAATATTAAGTCTTTAAGTAGCAATTAGATTTTAGTGAGTGAAGCGAGCTTATGCTTACGCAGCAATGAACCTTTCAGCGAGCTAAGCGAACTTATGCTTGCATAGCAATGAACCTTTCAACGAGTGAAGTAAGCCTTTGTTTATGTGTCAATGAACTTTTCAGCGAACGAAGCCAGCTCGATTTTGCGTAGTGATGAACCTTCCTGCGAGCGAAGCGCCAAAAACTGGGACCTATACACGAATGACAGATTTCTACAACGCGAGGCCTCGCATCTAGCTAAAATATTACATATGTTACATGGGTTTTCAGCTAGTATTTTTATAAAATTTTCATGCGAATGATTGCACTTTAATTAAAAATCTTTAGCTATATTAAATTCAAATTAAAAAGTAAAAAACTTAATTTGCAGAATTGTAGTCTTTTTGTATGTGACTCTAAAATAAACAAAATAAGGAAATGAAAGCAATATAAATCCAGTAATTGACTCGGTAGAGATATATTTGTTCGGGAAAAAAAAAAAAGTCGAAGTAAATAATAAGATAAGTTATCTTATCAGTCCAGAGTTGATATTTCAATTCATTTTAAATGTGAATACCTACTGCCCTCTATTAACAAAACCAATAAGAATAGAAGACAATAAAGCTTAATTGCATTTAAAATTAAATTTTGGTAAATTTTCTTCTTGAAATATAAAATAACGTGATTTTATTCAACAACTTGCTTCGACTCTGAAAAAAGTTATAAAAACTATTTAGATAAAATGGAGTTCATATACCTTTACCTCTACCACTATAATAGTTATACATAATTTATAAAGTACATAAATAATACACCTTAAGGATGTATTGTATATCTCCAGGCTTTAGCAACAATGCATTGGTGGTGATTTCAGTGCATGTTGCGCGAAAGCACAACTTGCAATGGTTCCTACCCCAAGTTTGACCTGTCGCTAAAGCTTGGAGATGTAGTTTTGCTTGAGAAGCCATTATATTAACCAACCATTAAACCAACCTTATATTTTTATTAGAAGTCAAGCTGAAGTTATTGTTCAAAACCGTTATTTTAAGAGGTGATAATTACATCTCCTTCTGAATTATAAATTAATAGTTATGCGTAAGTTTTCTGTTTAAGTGAATAATTTAAAACCCATTTAATAAGGATGGTTGAGGTAACTGGATCATGTTTCTACAAAGAGGTTATGCACTTCTGATCCGAATACTTATCTGACAGTCAAACCTTAATATTTTCTAAACTCTAAGAGTTGGTAACATAGGCTTAAATTGATGAACTTTAAATATATATACATGACTTATTTTGATATTGGCATTATTAGTAATAACAAAATAAATTAATAAATATTATGTCTGGTGGACTCAACTGGGACAATTGGACTACCTGACACTAATTGTTATATTAGCAAGAGGAGTTTGAATTGGAATGTCTGGGACTTATCAAATATTCTTATACTTTTAAACAAAAATCACTAACATTTATTTAAATGTACCAATGTTGAAGCTAGAATTTATGCAAGAGCGCCTCTGCTTGAGTCAAGTCGAGGTTTGTACACAAAATTAACACCTTCTATGTAACTGCTTATTTATTTGTAAAAAATATAGCGTATTGCTACTTTTTGACAAAAATATAAAAAGGCAAAAAATTGTGCTATATAAATGTTTTACAATATAGGGAATTTAAGTCGCAAAATAAAGAACTAAATATGCTCTGATGCAATCAACAGAATGAAGAGTTAAAACTAAAATCATAGGGTGCTGCACTTTTTTCTCGCGCATCTCACAAATACTTTAATACTTTAATATATATATAAAAAAAATTCTTTTAGCGACTTCTGCCTCACTGATATTTCTGCCTAATCCATCTGAAAGGCTTAAAACTTTCCCACTGAAATATTTACTTTCATATTTAAAAACTACATATTATTCCATACCTGGCCAGTAACCACTAATATAACTTGGGGTAACTGGACCATCTATTCTAACATCAAAGCTTACAGAATACACTTTCAAAATAAAGTATACTATTGTTAATCGTGTCTTATTTAGTAGAGCTAAAGTAACAAGCATGGCATAAACAACACGTTAAGACTTTAAAAAAACCCACTAAAATGACACTACCCTCGCAATACTTTTTTTTTTAAAGGGGGGGGGGGAGGGGGAGCACAATTTTGTAATGTTTCTCTTATAACAACCAAAGGCATGAGAGAGATTGGAATTGTTGCTTGAGACAGAATGAACATTTCTACAACACAACTTCAAACTATTTAACATTGAAATACTGTATGGGTTTGAAAAGTACAGCCTACTCCAACAGACGTTGCTTCTTTTTTAATCCTCTATATTAACGCTTTGCACTCGAGGCCTTTTCGCACGAAACTCGAGACGTTTCGCGGCATTTTTGGTTTGTTTCACGGTTACGTATTCGTTTTAAAGAAACTAAATACAGTCATTGGCCTTGCATCGAATTTCCGCATCAAACCTAGTAGTCCTCTCAAGTTGCGGCATCCGAGCGCAAAGAGTTAACTTCGATTTTATTTGTGCGAGACTGTCGGGCAAATCTGCGGAAGCCTAATTAACCAACTTGCCGTTTTATGCTAGGGTTCAAATTTGAATGATATATTCGATGTCGGATGACAATTCATTCTATAAATTTTGGGAGTTGTCACTGTCACTAAAAGGTCGCATTTACACTCTCTTCTATCTTCGGAATACTAATAAACCAACCTGCCGTCATCCAATCGCACTAAAATTTGACGTTGCTGATAAGGTTGCAGTATATCAAGTTTTGCAGGCCGTCACTGACACTAAAATGCCGCTTTTACACATTTTTCTATTATTGTTTCTCAAAACGAATAAACCAATTTGCCGTCATCCAATCGAGCTGAAATTTAATAGATAGATTCGTTGTCAATAATCTTGAATTATATCAAGCTTTGGGAACTGTCACTATCACTTTTACAAATATTTCTATCATCGCTCCGGAATACGAATAAACCTATTTCCGTTATCCAATTAAACTGAAACTTTGAAACTTGGGTGGTACATTTGTTGTCGATAGCAAGGCTTTGTTTCAAGTTTTGGGACTGTCACGCAAAGAGCGCTTTTACATTATGTCGGACTTACCAGCTTTTACTTACATTCAATTATCCAGACACCAAGCTTAATGGACAATTCCTGCATTTTTAAAAAACGAGGGAAATTAGTATATATTTATGAAGAATTTCTTTCTAAATCCAAATATTTAAACAAATGTTCTTTATAAAAATTAGTTATTTAAATATTAAGAAAAGAAAATGCCCCAAAACCAGTCTGATTAAAACAGTAGACGAAGTCCGTGACGAAAAGAGACCCTATCGTTTCTATGGTTATCGTGAGGTTTCTGCAAAATAGTTGGCGTTGGTAGACCATTGCCACATTCCGTACAAGTTGGAGTGATTTGCGAGACACTTGCAAATCTGGTTTCCGCATCTGCATTTCAAGCCAAGATGTTTGCGGAGCCGTGACGTCACATTCAATGCCAGCGAAATGAGTCGTTTTCTCGCCAACGTTTAACAAGGTAATTTTGATAGCAAATTTAAAAAAAAGATAAAGCGTATTGAGCAGAAATTTTTTGTGTTTATAGCCATTTCGAAACATTTAGAACTGAATAAAAAAAAAATTAAAAAAAAAATAAAAATCGAGAAATGTCCATTCAAGCATGTTCAATTTGGCGATATTTAATCACTGAAACCTTCCCCTTTTAAGGTTGACTTGGCAAAAGCTTTGGAGGGCTAATTAACCACCTTTTTGTCATCCAGTCGATCTAAATTTTTTCTATTAGTGTTGTTATGGATGACAATGTATTGAATCAAGTTTTTCTCGGGAAAAAAAGAAGTGAATAGTTCGGAATGGATCTTTGGATCTTAGTGATCTTGACCTTTGAAAACTAGATCTGAGTTCAAGAAATTGCAATGGACAATTTCACCATTTTTTTCTTCATTTTTTTTTTTTTTTTTTAAATTTACAAACAAAGTTCGCTGGTTTGTTTTGGCGGCAAAAACGCTGATTCGCTGGTTTATTATAGCAAGACTCATACGTCTCGAATCGAATATGAAGTCACTTGATCTTAAACAACTTGGTCTGAAAGCAAGCAGTGGAAACTATAGTTTGCAAGTTTCGAATCGCGTCAACTGGCACGGGATATGGCAATGCTCTAAAGAACTCTCACCAACTATTTGGCAGAAACCTCACGAGAACCATAGAAACGGAAGGATGTTTTGACGTCACAGCCAAAATGTAGTGTTTAGATCGGACTGCAATCGAGCGAGGTTTACGAGCATTTTCTTTTCTTAATATTTAAATATTAACTAATTTTTTTTATAGAACTTTTGTTTCAATATTTGAAATCAGAAAGAAATTCTTCATAAATCTAAACTGATTTCACTTGTTTTTAAAAAATGCGGGGAATTGTCCATTTCACATAAAAATTGGCTATGCATAAAAAGAATTTATTTTAAAAACTTAGTTTTTATAGTTTATGGATTAGTTTTGATTTTCAACGCAAGAAGGGGGGGGGGGGGAGGGGTTGCAAATGCACCCTCTCGACCCTCTCTATCGACGATCATGGGCGCGCGGGTGTAACCATCTATCTCTACAATAAGAAACGAAATTATAGTCATCGTCAGGGTTTTCTTAGTACTGTACCATGAGAGTTTTTAAACTGTCAGAGTATTTTTCTAAAAGAATTTTGTTTACTTCAGGGCCCAATTCTATTGCTTTTGCCTTGGATCCACCAAAGTTTAAAAAGGGCGTCATAGATCAAAAATTCATACAGACGATTTTCAATTTTTTACTCGTCGAAAGTGGAAAAATATATGCGTAAATGAATAGTTAATAAAAGTGTATTTATTTAGGTACAACAGTTTAAACTACTTAAGAATATGAAAAATGAACATCATTTAATAAAAAAAAATTACCGACAATTTTAAATGAGCATTTAATATATAGGAAGGGATTTAGTTTTAATATAATAAACGGGCATAAAGTAAAAGGAGTGTATTTAGATTTTTTGTTGAATGCTCCAAGCCGAAATGGTAAGTTCTTTGAAAAGGTTTTTTTAGAAACAGATTTTGTTCCATGATAGCATTCATAGAAATAATTAATGAACTATTATGATCAAACCTCTTCGGATTTAGTACCAACTTCGGATAAAAGTTGTTCTTTCTAAGGTGCCATTTTGTTTTTTTAGAAGTTTGAATATTTTTGGAGCTCAGTTCATGCATAAAACAGTTGCCTGTTCCAAATTTCCATTTAGAAGCAAACGTTTTCATAAAGTACTGCAGCTGTAGTATTGATTTTATTCAGTATAGATTATTCTCGAAAATTTACTTCTTCGGTTCAGATTTCGATGCAGATGAATTGACAGCCCGGTCATTTTTTTTTTTTTTAATTTTTAAAATTTATTATATCAATTGTAACAATGCTTTGATATATTTAAGAAAAATTGAAACGATGTAAAATAAACATACATATAAATTTAAAGCAATATTCAGACTGTCGATTCTATGGTCACTTTGTCAATATCTGCACCTCAGAGCTAAAGGAGCCAATGTTCAAATTCGCAATTTTTGTTTTAATATGAATTATATATATCTTAAGATTTTTTTTCATTCGAACCATCACAACTCCTTAAAAAAATTCGAATGTTACATTTTTAATTCAAGGAGGATTAACATTTTTAAATAAATAGGAGTCAAAATATATCACAAATTAAAATTAAAATAAAAAATAGTGGTGATATTTTTTAATATTTTAAGATCCCTTATTGAACATAGCTTTCAGAAAATTCATTTTATTTTTAACTCTTTTAAAATGGCACAAATAAAGAGTTGAAAAAGAATATTTTCACATCCTCAGGAAACGTTAACTGAGAATTAGAAAAACTTGCAATAACTTTCTCAAATAAAATAAAAACTAAATATATGGTTTGGGAATCATCTATAAAACACCCACACTTTACAATTTTTACCAATGCAAAACTACGACTGAAATTTCTTGAAGTTTCATTCAGAAATTGGTATTTCAAATAGATTTTTAAAATAGAATACGAGGCTAAGATAGTATTGCTCAAAGTCAATAATCAACCGAAAGAAAAGTTTATGTAGAGTACGCAACAAGAACTCAAACATATTTTAATAAAAATTCCTCAGCATCCTGGTGGTTCATCTTAAATTGATCCTGTGACATTTTCTATAAAAAAAAAATCGTCAGCAAACATACTCGCGTATTTTTATCAATGTCTTCACCAACGTTATCAAAAAAAGTAATCAATGCTATTTCCAGGAATATTGGTTTCTTTCAATTGAACGTTGTTTATTTTTTAGATGAGTTTTGTACATCTTTAGATAATCATTAGCCAGATGTAGAATTCAGAAGTCTAATAATCTTCTAATGGATTTTTGAGAGCAATCCATAAATAGATCTTTGTATCTATTACAAGTTCCTGGTATTTTTCCTCATGAATGCACATGCATAGAAAATAAATATTTATATTCTATTCTGTTTAATTTAACTGTTTCCTTGTGGTATATATTGGATATCAGATTGCAAAAACTCAGAAGTAGCAGTTGTTGGGTGCTTATATGGTAAATTTTATGCTTAAAATATCAATTTTTATTTTAAAACTGAACAGATGCTTTGGATGTGTGATTATAGCAAAAAGTATATGAACATTTTAGTTCTGAAATGAGAAAATGTTGAATTTGATTGGTTGGTTTCTTTATGAGCTTCTATGTTTTTGATTGAGATTCCGAAAACTTTGCTATTCGCTCTACAATAGGGAACGCAAAATATTGCATATCCAAAATTAGATTTCAAACATTTGACCAACATATAACGATCTTCATATATTTTGTATTTCATTTGTACTAGCAAGACAAATATTCTAATCATTATGTTATTATATTTATTTGAAAAACATCCCTAGTAACAGTCTCTGAATGGAGAATCCTCTGTCAATAACTGAAATTCATCCGAACTCAATTCGGTATAGACAACTGAACTTATCTCCATCATCAGCCGATGATAGTACTTTCATTGAGAAGAGTCATACAAAATCAACTTTCAACGAAGAGTTTTTGAATCTGGTAATACAGCAGCGTGTGGCCATTCACAAATTGCAATCATTTTCGTAGTCCTTACATCTCACCAAATTGTACATGCATGAAAAGGGTTTGATATGGGGATCTGAAGTACTAGATGCTTTGGATGTGTGTGTAAAAGCAACCGTTTAGTGATGGCCCTCAAAACTTGATAGAGCATATAGGGTGGTCATAAAAAAAACTTTGCTGATATATGGACCTCTAGCTTCCGTTCCGTTCAACAGATCAAGATGAGATTTCAGGAATTGTTAGTTATTCATGAGCTCGAGATTCTGTGAATGGCAACAAAATGGCGCGCACGGTTACGGTTATAGTTACAGAAACTCGAAATTTGGAATGGCAACACCTAGTTTTTTTTTTCTATTTTTCAGAGAAATGCGAAAACCCTAAGCGTTGAAACGGTACGTGTATCACAAAAAAAAAAAAAAACGTACAAAAAACAGCTCTGCGAATGGTCAACAGAAACACGATCTGGACACACGGAGGCCGCTCGCTAGATATTCAGAGTAGAAAACCGATAAAATGGCTTGTGATGGCACACATGTGAACTTTGACCTCTGTCATATGCAAAATTCCACCATGTGCCCCAATCGTGTTTTTGTTGACCGTTCGCAGAGCTGCTATTTTGTGCGTGCATAACGCGTCCGTTTTTTGTGATACACGTACCGTTCCAACACACTTAAAGGTTTTCGGATGCACCGCCCATTTTCCGATAGAAAAAAGTAGGTGTTGCCATTCGAAAATTTCGAGTTTCTGTAACTATAACAGTTACTGTGAGCTCCATTTTGTTGCCATTCACAGAATCTCGAATTCATACCTCTGAATATCTATACATGAAATCTCATCTCTATCTGTTGAACAGAACGGAAGCTAGAGGACCATATATCGGCACAGTTTTTTTTTTTATTTTTATGACCGTCCTGTATATAGAGTATATTGCAGATAGATCATAAGTCTATCTGCCAAATCTCAGCCCTATTAGATGAGGGCAAGTGAGTTACTTAGCCCTCCAAAGATTAACCCACCACAAACACAAAAACAAAATCGAAATTAATATAATGGCTTTTAAAAACAACAAATAATCAGTTTTTACATTTGTGTTAAACGATTGCAATCAAAGTAAAAAAAATATATTTATTTTTCTTTTTAATATTCCAAAGAGCAAAAGTATGCCATTGATTTTTAAAATTTAATCGTATCGATAGTTTATCTAAATTCTGAAGTGGGCTGGATGGCTTGAAAAACTATAAAGAAAAAGTATGTTGGATATTATTACTTTCAACTACTCTCTATGTATTATAATACTAGCTGAATAGCCGTGCTTAGCTAAAAAAAAAAAAAAAAAAAAAAAAAAAAAAAAAAAAAAATCTGCATTTTAGCAATCAAAACGCATTCATATATTTCACATTTTGGACGTTTAATCCCATTTCGACCCCTCAAAATTAGTTTATAAAAATCGGAATACGTTACTATATTTTTACTTGCCTTTCTTTCAAATTTTATAATTGTGTTATATTGGAAGGTTGTGATATTCCTCGTACGGAACGTTTTAAACGTTTTTTTTTTTTCTTTTCGACGTTTTAAAATTAGTTAATTGAGATAAGAAGGTCTTACTTTTTCTATGTTTACTTTTGCTGATATGTTTACCAAATTTCAGTGTTGTGACAACGTTGGAAGTGGAACATTGGAATAGTCTTCTCGTGGTACATTTTGACACCTTAAAATTATATAATCGAGATCAGAGCAGCTTATTTATCTGTGCTAACCCTTGGTTCAAATTTTCGAGATATGAATATATATTTGATATAGGACATTTGAATATCTCTCATTCAAAACGCTTTGACCTCTTTAGATCCTTTAAAAATTAATAAATCGAGTTCGGAATACCTTGCCTTATTGATACTTGTATCAAATTGCAGAGTTGTGAATTCAATGGAAGTGGGACATAGGAATATTTCTCGTCTGGAAAGTTTTGACCGCTTTCGACCCACTGTTGTTAATGCTTATCCTCAATAGATCTGACATTTGTCAGATCAACTCCAGAAGGTTGTAGACCTCCAGAAAATCGATCACAATAAGGGGATCTGATGTTAAGTCCGTCCTGGAAAGTCCGACGCAATTCAGAATGTGATCCGGTGAGGCTGGATGGTCAAAGCAATTTTTGCAATTGGGGTAAATTTTTGTGCCATGTTCGAATGCAGACATTTTAGGTGGCCACTTGAGAGTTTGACTAAAGCAGCCAGTGAGGCACGATCGCATTTGATTTCCAGAAGAGTGCCAGAAGATGTTGCCGAGTACCATTGGTGCGCAGGTGGAATTCGCCAGATAAAATTTTGTTTAGATTTTTCATTGGAGTTAAGTTCCTGATAAGCAAGCGAGGAGCCAGTGGGCGTTACTTCCTCACTGCCCTCTTTGGCCAATTTATCTGCGATCTCATTACCTCTAATATTTACATGTGATGGAATCCATCGGAGATGGACGTCGTGGTTCTGAGAATTATTTTTCAATTTGAGCAGAATAAGATACATTTGTTTCATCGTTTACAGAGGACCAGCCGCTAAGATGTTGTAGTGCACTGCGGCTGTTCGATAGAATTCAAAGTTCTCCAGAATCACAGTCATAGGATATTATTCGAACAATTAAAATAGGTTAATCCACATCAGAATGTATTACTTTTTTGTGCTTTCTCATGTTGGCAGCTGTACCAAATATCAGAGTTGTAACTATATGGGAAGTGGGACATTTGAAAATCCCTCGTTTCGAACGTTTGACACCTTTTCGACCCTTAAGTTGGTTTATCGAGATTGGACTAGCTCACTTTTTCTATGTTTGTTCTTATTGACATTTGTTCCAAATTTCTCTATTGTGACTCTATGGCAGCGTCAACCACTACTTAGCCCGCAGGCTGGATTTGGCCAGCGACAGATATTTATGCGGCCCACCGGCACCACAGAAGATTAAAAAAAAAAAAAAAAAAAAAAAAAAAAAAAATTCACGGTATATATATTTTTTTTACATAAATGTAATTTATCTGAAATAATATGTATTAACTATGTAAAACACAGTTCTCCACTACGTACCCGAAGAAACTATGCAAGGTGGTTTTCATCAAGCATTTGTTGCAGTCAATTTATTAAAATTAACTGCACTAAATATTCCAAAAGACATCGACTCTATCGTAAAATAAACTGAACGATTTCGATCGCCATAGTCTCACAATTGATATAAAATAAAACGCAGTAATCTGGAAGTACAGTTTAAATACTTTTAATAAAAAGTTATGTCAAATCGCATTGTCACGTTGAAACAAAATTTTCGCTTTTTTTTCAGGCTTTGATTCACTAACAATGAAAACTACTATTATTATTATTATTATTTTTTTTTTTTTTTTTTTTTTGAGGGGGGGGGGGGGAAGAATCAAATATCAATTGTAATTTTAATAGGATAAAAAAAAATGTAATTTTTTTTCCAGTTTTCAGAAATGCTATATATTAATAAATCGATAATAATTGCAGATACATATTTTGGTGTATCTGATCCACAAAAGCTCCAACATAAGTCATACGGCTCACCTCTAAAAGTTAGTGGCGAACGCTGCTCTATGGGAAGTGAGAGAATAAGTGATGAGTGAGTGAGTCAGTCCGTGAGGGCTATGCCTTTTATACATAGAGATAGGGTAATGAAAGGTGTTTTTATCCTGAAAGCACTCCCAGACGGATTGACGTACAATGTTCAATTTTTGTTCATAGGTTAGTGGTGGCCATGGGATCCGACATTAAGATTATGCATGAGCAGAAAATAGCCTGCTTTGAAAAAATTAAATATTTCAGAAATTGCCAAAAAACGGCCCTAACGGTTTCGATTAAAATAACTGTGGCCCATTCCTACTTTTGAAATTCCCGTAGATATGCGATAAAGGCGTAAGAAGGTGTGTAAAATGATTGTCCATAACAGAGCTCTATTCGCTTGAGCCCCATCAAAGACAGTTCTTCCTCTGTTTCAGATTAACGAACGGAAAATGTAATAATTATTAAAAGACATATCGCCAATTTTAACATTTTGTTGAATTTTTTGGGACATTGTAAAAATTAACGTACAAATATTGTTAAACTGCCTTTTTTCTATTAGTAAGAATATGAAAGTGAAGGGGGTAATCTATTGTCAAACTTATATGCTGTGACTAGTATTATAGTGTAATTGAAAGTTGTGCGATGTTCCACACCCCTAGTTGAATTGGTTTCAAAGTATTGCATGGATAGAACATTGTATGATTAAGGCAATGCAGTTTAAACTACGGAACTAATTTATCAGGAACAGAAATCATTGCGATTTTATACATAATATTTATATTGTTATGAAATGCTCTCAGATGAAATGATGATGCAGTTTTTACTAAATAAAAACTATAAAATTTGGTCTCTCTTCGAAGGCTCACAAAACTTCTCCGAAGTACAGAACAATTGCTATCAAACTTCAATACACGCTTCGGTACGTACAACTTCAAACACAGCGATAATTCAGGCACCGCGAAAGTAAATAAAAGATCCGATGCTTTCAGAACAGCAAACGATACTCGACTGAACTCCAAGATTTCATCTATAGGTTCTTTTAATAAGCTCGTGGCAGAAATTTCTGGCAAAATCCAGCCAGCCAATCATCTGTTTGAAATGCCTAGAAATTTGCCGATTGATTTAGGTGTTGCCACCTTTTTCTAACCGGTATTATCACTGTAAACAATTAAAATAAAATAAAACAGAAGATTAAAAGAAATACGTCACCATTTACAATTATATACAGAATGAAATGAGACAAAATAGAACTTTAAAATTAAATCGTCACTATTTATAATACAGACAATTTTCGTAACAATATATCTTGTAAGTCTCATTTCAAATTTACGCAATCTGATGGAAATCAAGCACTTTGTGGACAAATAGAAAAGTTTACTTTACAGTTGGAAGTAGGTTAAGAATCTAGTTTTGGACTATCAGAAGAAAAGAAAATTCGGTTCATATATACACTATATGTATGTGGCACGGAATTTCAATACATTGTCAGTTTTAGGTAGCTTAGGAAGTAGGCAAGCAGTAGGTTAGGCAGTAGGCATTTTAGGTAGAGAGTTTTTCCCAATACATTTCAGACATATGTAGCATATTTAATAACATTTTTAGCATATTTAAAAACATTTTTACTTATGGAAATACAAATAGTACTTACAGAATTAAAAATACTGCTGCACTTCAAAAAGTACTCAGAATGTCAAAACATTGGTGTGGGAAAAACACCACGTGGTATTAAAAATACTACGTCTTTTAACACTGACATGGCATGCAACTGTAGTCTTTGAAGCATCATTTTTACAAATATTTACAGTTTTTAAATTTTTATTTAATTTATTTGTTTGCTAAAAATGTAATATTTTTATTAAAAAATTATTTCTATTAGGGTACGGTCTCTCACGTTCTCGGTAGAATGTAATAGTAATTCAACTAATTATTATTATTATTATTATTTTTTTTTTTTTTTTTTTGTATTTACCAAACAATTATTTATTTAATGCCAATTTAACATAGCTGTTATATATGTTTTATTTTAAATATTGTACACATTTATTTTGTTTTATAAAAAGAAATTCTTGTAATTTGAATGAAGATAGTTCGGTAAAAATATTTATAACTGAGATAAATATTCTACTGTCTCTTTTTTTAAATACATATTATTTTCGCTTTATTATTCTCTTTTTCACTTTGAACACTTCGGAAACACGATAAAATCATTTGAAACTCAGGTAGGGGTGTGGAACATCTCTCAACTTTCAATAACTCTATAATACTGATGTCAATTTGTGTCATTTACCGTTTTTATATTATCTTCATTCATTTAGAAAAAATGAACATTTGGCGATATTTTTTTGCGCACAGCGATTTTTATCAAAATCGTTAGAACCGTTTGTTTAGCAATTATTGAAAAACATGATTTTTTTCAATGACAGCTACCTTATGCTCATCATGCGCGATTCTGACGAAAACTTTAAGGTTCCATGGCCACCAGCAACACGCATACCAAATTTGAGCATCGTAAGTCACTTTGTTCGGGAGTTATGCTGACCACAGAAACACAAACATTCTTTTTTTTTTTTTAATCACTTTTTTAAAATCAGGATGTTCCAAAACTAAGAGAGAAAAAGAGAAAAAAAAAAATCGAACTTTTTTCTTACCGAATGCTACACTTTTATTATCCTATGTGGTAATTGAAATTTAATAGAAAATAAGTAATCCAAAAGTAAGGTCTTTGACTCCAAAGATATCATAAATCGTAATCAAACTTTGTTTTGCATGGTTAAGGTGTTGGTCATTTTTACTTCTTTAGAGTTAGTTCCGCAAGGAATAAGAAAGTAAAAGAGAAAAAGATGCTGAGTACTTGCAAAGAAAAGAACAAGTAAGACTAAGCAGGTGCTCGTACTAAAGTAGAGAGTTAGGGAAAACTTTTAAAGATGGGACACATTTGTTATGAGTTTGAAATTAAAATTAGGGGTGTGGAACAACGCATAACTTTCAATTATACTACAATATTATGTGGATTGGTGCTATTTACTTTTTTTTATACATATATTTTCATCATTCAACTAGAAAAAAAATAGTCAGTTTGGAGATATTTTTGGTGATTATTCTTACATGGGATAATGGAAATTCAATTTCAGAATATTATATCTAGATTAAGAATATTGCAACTTAAATGCTAGAATTAGTAAGTAAACTTTTATGGCCACTAAAATGGGTTAAAGACAGTAAAATAATACATTAATGATAACTATGACATAATATTTTATGAAATACTAACCAAAATACAGCCTGACGCAGCCGGGTGAATACTGTCTGTCCGTCAGACGAATAGCTCCCGCCAGATAGTCTGGTTGATGGTGATCACTGTAGAAACAAGACTCGTCGATATGGAATAGGGTGTGCAGGATATTGGTCTTCAGAAAGGTTACAATGTGACGAATTTAGATGTCTCTTTCCTGGAGTACCCTAAAGAAAATAGGGCTAGTCTTTTTTCTACGGGAAATTAATAGATTTAATAGATTATATTACTCTATTGCATCGAAACATTGCTTGACTACGTTTGGCGAACTTTTTCCAATGATGAAAAGGACAACGGGATAAAATGCAATGTACTCGAGTATCTTTTCCTCCCGCTGACAAAACTTTTGTTTGTGGTCAACTACGTGTACCATTAGATTGGTCAACTAGGTTATTTGATTTAAAAATGCTATTTGAATTTAAGAAAGTTTGAAACGCATTCTCAGCAATACAGTATAAATGAGATATTTTTATAACATTTTCGAGGCCTTCTCGTAAAACACATAAAGTTCAATTTACTGGACCTCAGTCCATGATGTATCTATTCATTCAAAAGTAATATATATTTATATTTCTAATTCATTTTTTACTCAGATTTGCAAAAATGATGGCCATAGGAAAGAATTTCAACAATTGGCTGACTTTTTGTTGCCAACATAAAGTTTGCCAACGGTCCACGGGAAAGTAATGTATTAATTATCGTAAGAAACTGCATTTCGAAATTTTTTTCTAGCCAATTTAATAATTATCACTAAAACCGCCAAGCTGGTGCACGTTTTTATGTCATGTAATGTAATTAACAATTGTAGATATCCTAGTTTCTTAAGCATTCATATTATTCTAGTATTATAATCCATACACTTTTTGTGTTTTGGACTTCACTAATGGCAGCTTGTTAAATAAAGTTTTTTACTTGAATTACCCATGTACTAACATAGGGTGATAAAAGTATTGGATTTTTTTCCTTCTTTTTTTATTTCTCCATGTTTAGAACATCCTCAGTTCAAAAATATGGTCTAGAAAATATGTCTGTGTTTAGCATAACTCCCGAACGGATTGATCTATGATCATGTCAAATTTTGTGTACAGGTTATTTGTGGCCATGGGTCCTCGCATTGAGATTTTGGTCAAAATATCAGCAATTGCCAAAATATCAGCAATTGCTAAAATACGCCTCTACGGATTTTGATCAGATCAAAATCGCTGTTCGTAATACCTTTTAAGGGTTTCTTAACATTCCCATCACCGAAATTCTCGGAGAAATGCGATGAAGGCGTCAAATAATAATAATAATAATAATAATAAAAAAGGCGAATGTCTTCCTCTTCCCTTGAGGATGGCCAATTCATGAATGTTTCTTCTGTATTTAACTTACAATAAAGAATAATATAATATTCATCGAAAATGTTATCGCCAAGTTCGCCATTTTGGCTTTTTTTTTTTTTTTTGACATTGTAATAACTATGGTCAAAAGCTTCGCCAAACTAAGCATTTTTTGTTTAAATTAATGAAAATATGAAACTTGTAAATTACACCAAACCATGACAAATATAAATGCAAAAAGCTGTGCGATGTTCCACACCCCTAGTGTTCCTTACATGGGTTTTCTATAAACGTACGATGCTAATTACTTGCCTTCGCATTTGACCCTATTTGGTACACTTGTATATTGTGACTAATTGGGGCTGGTAGAGAAAATAAACCAGATACTTTTAAGTGTAGAGAAATAACTTCTAAAAGCAGTCCTTTTATAACTTAACTATTTTATAGTTATAGTTGAATTAAATGAAGATTCTGACTTCAAAAGTTTATTTCTGTGAAGAAAGAAAAAAAAAAATATATATATATATATATATATATATATATATATATATATATATACAAGATACAGATTCCTGCTTTAAATATATATTTAAAACTTAAAAATATCTGAAGAGTCGAAAGATATTTTAAGCGTCTCACGTTTTCTCTTCACATAAATATCCCAGTCATAATTCATTATGGACACGACTCCAAAATATTCAAAATTGTAAACGGAACCCTGTATTAGAATAATAAACCATTGAATTACTTTATTCATTTGTTAGTCAATCGCATTACTCCCAAACTAATGCGATTAATCCTGATTATCCCTCATCCCCTCCCTTTCTCTTGAACAAAAACTTTACTGCCGTTAACAAAACTTTTGTTAATATCGTTTGGGTATTTTAAGGAGGCGGTTAGTTAGCGCATGGGCTTTTAGGTTGGCCAATCAGGAACAACGGCGTAGGAAGGGTGTGGGAGGGGACGAGTTTGCGCACAGAGTTTTAGCATCCTTCGAGTTCTTTCAGCAAACGATAAAAAGGAGCACCCCCCTTTCAAAATTCACTACTACTTCCCCACTTCAAAAAGAAATCGCAGCTACAAGATTTGCCTGTTTCCAGACAAGTTCCAGTTTTTATTTTATCAGGTAAGGAGCTTTTTTTTTAAACAATTTTGTTAGATAATCACAATTTAAATATATAAAAAATTACTGACTTATATATTAGTAGAATATCAAATAAATTAAAATTGTTTTTAAGAAAAAGCTTGCATTTCCTTAAAAAAAAAACACGATGAATGCATATTACAATTAAAATATTCCTATTTGTTAAATGTGATTCTTTAAAACATTTTTTTTTTTTTTTTGTTCTTAAGAAAAAAATCTTGTATGTTTATTACGAGGTAACAATCCAAAGTTTGCTGTACCAAAATCGTTAAATGTGAACTATGACTGAAATTAGTGGTGATATGCAAAAGCCACAAGTAGCAGATTTCCAATAATAAAAAAAGATTACGAATTTTTTTTTATTTTTGCTTAACCTTAATTCAACTTACAGTAAATATGGGTGATTTGTTTTTCCTTTTACCTTAAATTTCGATTTCGGAAAAATCGTGTTATCTGATATGAGTATCCGACAAGTCAATATCAACAATAACTCATATGTAAAGTTCTAAAATTTTGGCACTTGTCTCATTTTTGCGTATTACCGTACAATTCATAATGCAAATTTTAATGATTTTAACAGAACAAATTTGCCACAATTTTTTTCCAAATCAATTCATAAAAAAAGAAAAAAAAATGTATTGACTGTTGGTAGAAAATTTCCGTAAGCCTTATTTCCTTTATTTTAGTAGGTTTTTCCAATTCTTTGGTTTTTAAAAGAATTACTATTAAAATTTATTATATCTTTATTGACAAAATAAAGATTTTTGTCAAAAATTATTAAACTTAAGGTTTCATTGAATCAAATCCGAACCTTTCACCATTTTTTATTTTTTTTATTTTATTACTTTTACACACTAGAAATTGAATCAACATTATTTTTTTTAATAGTGCAGAATTTAAGCACGTAATTAAGGAATGAAAATCTAAGCTCTTTTCTCCCTCGAAGAAACATTCAAATGATAATGATGTAGTCTATATATCAAGCAGATATATAATTTAAGCATTCATAAACACGAGGGCTATATTGAGCCGATGTAGTGGAGTGGGAACGGTGATCATTTGCCTTTTTTTTCTTCTTTTTTTTTTTTTTTATCATCCACTTAATAAAATATGTGTGAACATCGCCCCGTACCGAAGAAATTAATTTGTTCAAGAGGAAAAACCAATGATAATAAAAAATGCGTTTTTTGGGACTGTTCTAAAAAGTGATGCAAATAAACGGAATAAACTGATTGGCGCTAAGAATCTAGAATTCTAGATGAAAAGTGAGTGTAGAATGTGAATAGAGTCAACTCGTGATAACTCGAAGTTCAAGGGACTGGTCAAATTCTTCGAGTTATCCGAAGTTCGAGTTAGCGGAAGTTATTTTCTATTCAAGGCATGTTTCATCAGACATTTTTTGCTTGTTCTTGTGGAGTCCGGAAGACAATATTGTGTTTTGCTTTAAACTTTTCTGGCCATCCTGCAGTTGCTGTAAATCTTTTAACTTTTAGTAAACGTGCAAAGTCCTTCGCCTTTTTTTTTAACAACTTCCCACTGAAGGATTTTGGAATTCTGGTTTCGATATGTCTCAAACCATTTTAATAGATTAGCTTCGACAACAAGAAAGGCACTTACCTTCACTCATTTACACGATGGATCGAATTTCGATGCATGTCTTCTCAAAATCGTCTTTGTTTTTCAAAATGGTTGAAAGAGTATTCGGAGGGAATTGTGTACTTTATAGCAACGTCTTTCTTCGTACATAGCAGATTTTGAACAGTTTCATTGACTTACTTTTTAACATTATTCAAAGCCAACGTAAACCAACTCCATTGACTCAGACTTTAAATATGGAATGGAATGTAAAGGCAAAAGCCCGTTTTCTTTCTGTAAGCGTCAATGTTCACGGGTTTTCCCCGGTAGCAAGTTAAATTATAAAACACGATGCAAAGAGGAAAAAATAAAAATCGTTTTTTTTTTATTGGTATTTTGAGGTGTATTTTTTGTATGTTTTGTTAGTAAAATTTTTACAAAAACTTCGACTTAAAAGATGCACACTTCGAGATATGGAGATAACTTGAAATTTAATGTTGAAAAACATTAAATTGTCTTGGGACCTAATGAAAACTTCGAGATAAACGAATATTCGACTTGGGAGACTTCGAGTTATCGCTTGACTGTATTTTGTACTAGCTTTTATAGTGTTTTGAGATCACGGAATTATGAATTTATATTGGCTTGCCAGATAATGAGAAAATGAACGGATATGTTGTTTGGACATAACAGAATATGTTAAATACAGTATTGATTTTTTAAACTCTTACCTTAACTTAATACGTGAATATAATGGAAACGTGTTCCACCATGAAGATGCATGGGGGATGCTTGCATTCTCTTTGTTGCATAAATTTTTATAAAAATGGAAAAAAGAGACAAAATTCACCGGAAAAAATAAATTGCTTGACATTTAATAATAGATTTTGTATTTGTCATCGTGAGAAGAAAAATGGTTTTGTGTAATAGCAAAAAAAAAAATTATTAAAAAGTAAAATAAGTAAGATAAAGTAAGTATCAGATTGATTAGGCGCCCATGCTAATGAATCTGTCCTTTTCCAAAAAAGGAAGGTATTCACATTTTTTGTTGTTATATATTTAATTTACCTTAATATAAAACTGCTTATTGTATTATACCTCGAAATTTGGCTGTGAAATAGTAGGAAAGCATTTCAAATGTATTTTAAATGCCAACTTAAATTGCTTTCGATTTAAAAATGGGATTTTACAGTTATTTCAGTGTTTATTCCAAAAGTGTAGTATCAGCTCTTAAAAAAAAATTCCCTTAAGTTTCGAAAAAAGTGGTGAAGATAAGGGGATTAAATTGCCTTCGATTTTTAAACTCAAGTAATTTTGCAGTTTGTTTTTTTCCTCGATTGGTATCTACTTTTGACGATTATCACCACTATTGAAATGACAAACTAAACTATATAAAATTAAAAATCAAGTTTGTCACAGGAAATCTATTCATCTGACAAGCAATAAGTCTCTCAATTGTATAAATCTTAAAATTAGCAATGATTGGGATGGTACACAAATTAATATTTTATCAAGAAATTTTAAATCGACTAATAGATTTAAACTCTCCAATTGATATTCTTCTAGTTGTTAATTTCATTATACTAATGCAGCAAGTTTTGAAAATGAAAGGAAGGGTTTATCAAGCAAGAGGAACTTCTCTACATTTTCATCTCGAGAAAGAGAAAAAACAGAAAACTCTAAATCGACATCTGCAACAATCGCAATTTTTTTTTTAATTCATTTTGAAAGCAGATTTCTATAAGGGACAAAATCTGGGAATTTATCCGAACCCGTTGCTTGTAAGACATCTCTGAAATTCTGGAAGTCAGATAATCATGTTAAATCTAGACTCCTAAAACCCAGATCAGCTGATGGCCCTATTAGGCTGCTTTCTATGTCAAAAGTTTCTGAATCGAAACTCGATCTCTCATGAAAACTTTTCTGAATAAAAATTGTTAAAAAAAATATATGTATATATATAAATAATTAATCTATTTAT
This sequence comes from Linyphia triangularis, assembly GCA_963978545.1. Classification (NCBI taxonomy): domain Eukaryota; kingdom Metazoa; phylum Arthropoda; class Arachnida; order Araneae; family Linyphiidae; genus Linyphia; species Linyphia triangularis. The sequence goes on from OZ021730.1 coordinate 39,831,002, forward strand.
AATGTGTAGTAGATAATCTGTTTAATAATTGTAAAAATCTGTTTAAGAATTTGTGTCAATAATATGTTTAAATATGTCTTATGATGCATTTATAAAGTGTCAAACAATCTTTAAAATAGGTTGTGGTAAAAAAAATTGCTTAAAAATCCATATAACTTAATAAATTACAAAAACTAATTTAAATAAAAAAGTTTATACACACATTTTTTTTTCTTTTAAATTTTTGAGGTGCTCACTATCTCACTATCTGTTTTGAGATTATTAAATTAATATTAATAAAGGTATATATACTCGATATAAACATATATATATATATATATATATATATATATATATATATATATATATATATATATATATATATATATATATATATATATATATATATATATATAATATTTTTAAAACGACATTCAACTTACGTGTTTAAAACATTACAACAAAGTCAACAAGCAACACTTATTTTTCGAAATCAGTTACAAATTTATTACGATCTATCGTTTAAGAAATGCTTGGATTGTGTACCTAAGCAAAAACTACGCTTAATCATAATGAATTCTCAAACTAGTGTTGCCATAATGTGTTTACAAATAAGGCATGTTTGGTGGCCGTGTGATAATTATATTTAGAGATAAATTATATTAAGAGAGTTCGCAATTAAGTTTTCGAAAACCATCTGAAACTTGTACAAATCAACAGATCTCCTTAAAATTCGACCAGCGGTTCCTTGTTAATGTATTTTATGTAGAATTCTCATTACTAGAGGCGGAACACTAGCATAGGAACCGAAAGGTAGCGGTATCGAACTCAGCTTGATTCTCTGCATTCTCTGTTTAGAAAATAAGTAGATACGAAGGCGATTACGACAGATAGCCCCTTACCGACTTTTTAGATACCTGGAGGTATTTTCCTGGATTTCAATTCATTCGAGGTGCAAGTGCGAGACCGTTTCTCCTTGAAACACTCTCTAGATATAGTTCTCCAGAGCTAAGTAGTAATTAATATGCTAAACAACACATAGTTTTATCTTTGTGAATAAAGCTTAACTGAAATCTTTGTTGAAAATTTTAAATTCTTGCTTCAAAAGTGACATTGGCACATCTCAAGCATCGAGCATTTACGAGGGAGTAAAAACCGAAATTGAAATGAAACGAAAACACTCGAAATGAAATGAAAACATTGTATTGTTTTAAACAAATAAAACTGAAATAACAGAGAACAAGTCAGCATGTTCTTGGATGTAGCTTTTTAGAAATATTCAATTAATAGCGGGATTTAAATTCTTTTTAAGGGGTTAATAAAAAAAATCTAATTTTTTTTGTTTTTTTTTTGGTTTCGACTCCTTTGAAGTAAGGCTCTCTGAAAGGCTTTTTAAATGATATTTTGACAAAATGCTTTCGATAAATAATCACGAAATAAGACCACCAGATTCAGACGATATTTCGAAATTATCGACGTGTTAGTCCGTCATGCATAATAGACATGAAACATATTTTGAAAACATAGAAACGCCAAAAATAATTTGTGAGCAATATTTAGTATTTCCAAATTATCATCTATGTCCGAACAAAATTAACATGTTATTAAAGAATAATGTAGTCTTTTTGTGGAAAAAGTTAAAATTAAAAAAATTAATTACAATGAGGAAAAATAAACTATTACAAATACAATTGAATTTATTTTTGTCTATAATTTAAAGAGCAATTTTATATAAAAATTATTTTGATTTTCAATATTATTCTAACATTTGTATTGCATACTTCGTTAAGAAACAGTACCAAAGCGAATTTCGAATAGACGTCAACCACCTAAAATGATGAAATTACTGACATAGGGGTCTGTATATTTGATATTTAACAAAACATATTATTGATAATTTTGTGCGTTAACATTTTATATAAAAATATACCCCAAATCGAAAAACTATGCATATAATCCAAATTTTGCAATGCTTAGAAGGATGAACACCAGCAAGAAATATACAATTTGAAACTGACGCCATTGAATATTTAAACACTTTTATGAAACTATAACGAAGATTGATTAAACGTCTGATGGTGTACAATCCCATTAATTCAAATAGCTTGTTGTAACTGAAAATTTAAATATTCCGAAGTTTAATCCGTCCCAATGCCAGATTTCATTTTAATAATCACTCATCATCATCGCCAACGTAAATGTTTCTTGAGATCTTTATAGTTAGTAGATCTGAAATATTGTGGTAGCCACATAAAATCGTGTATAAGTGCTTTTTGCATATTATTTCTGTACAGTTCGCTGAATGTGATTCAGATACTACTTTGTCTGGGACAACCATTTTGTGAAATTATACTATTGCGTTTCCAATATCTATAAGCATTTGAATATATTTCCACAAAAGTGCAAACATTTTATTTAAATAAAAAAACGTTTAATACTGGTATCTAGTTCAATTTAACTTAACCGAATATTATGCTGTATTAAGTTTAAAGTTTTGGCGAGGCTGTTAGATAGATACTTCTCCTAACTTTATTCTCAATTTATTCGATTTTTAAATCCTTTATATTAACTTCTATATTGTATGTTTATGTGTGCATTTGTGGTGAAAAAAATAATAGAAAGGCGAACCCGCTTGTCATCATATCAAGCTGAAACTTAGCAGATACACTCGCTGTCGATGACAAGTCATCATATCAAGTTTATAGGGATGTCGCTAGAAGGCAACCTTTACTCGCGTTTCTATTTCCGTATAGTCCGAGAGGCGACTGCAATGTTTGGACCTCATCGAACATCATTCTGAATTTTTTATAGAAATTGGAGAAAAGTGAGTAGATTAGGAATACACTGGTCTGCCGTGGCAAAAATGGCCGAAACTGATCAAAAATCGACTTGGAATGAGTTGAACTAAAATTCGATTGCCAAATATGTCATAACTTGCCAAAAAGAGAACAAACTTTTTCGTCTGGCAACCCACTGCATTTTGAATTTCAATAAGAAAAAGCGCAAACGATTTCTGATCTTTGGCTCGGAAAACTAGTATCTTTTAAAAGTAAGCCAAATTGGCGACATTAGTTGCGTCATCAGTGACGTAATGTTTATTGCCAACTTGGCTCCCTTTTAATAGATGTAAGTAGACCGTCGCCAGATATCTGAATCGTCTGCAACCTTCTTAATTAAAAATTAAAGAGTGAGGGTTACCAAATAAAAAAAAAATGCTCATTATTTGGCAAGTTATGACGCATTTGGCAATTGGATTTAGTTCAACTTATTAAAAGTCGATTTTTGACCAGTTTCGGCCATTTTTGCCACGGCAGACCAGTGGATTCGTATTCTACTTACTTTTCTCCAATTTCTATAAAAAATTCAGAATGATGTTCGATGGGGTCCAAAAATTGCAGTCGCCTCTCAGTCTAGTACGTCAGATCCATATACCAACTTCAGTCCTTCGTACATCATCTGGAACAGTTTTCTTGCTGCTCAGGAAACTTACAGATCGTCCTTCGCGTTTACGACTTGAAAATGCAGAAATGAGTTGTCATGCTTTTCGTAGTCGAAAATATAATTGGTCTTGATGTCCCGAATCTCTTCTACTTACTTTCCAGAGAATGAAGGCATTGACAATCACCAGATGGGAAAATAGCTTCCTATCAAAATTTAAGGGGACACTTTTTTCAAAATTCTTTAGAATAAATAAAATGTGATTTTATATCAAATTTGGCTATTTTTAGAAATAAAATTTCAAACTCGCCTCTATTGATTTTTCATTAAAAAATACACCTATTTCAAATTCCCAACATGGAATAGCCGACCAAACCGTTTAGTGGTTCGAGTCCCGAGTAAGGCATGGGTGTTTGTAAATGTATGTTGGCTTGTCAAATGACGATTGTTTCGGAGCATTATAGCCCTCGTGTTGCTGACGGTGCCAGATAATCTGAAAACAACCAACCCAACATGGAAAAAGAAAAAATTATGTGATATTGAAAAACATGCGTGTATTTCCTTATTGTACTTTAAAAATTATTTATACAAAATATTAGGTGGATTTATCAAAAAATGAATAGCAAGGAGCTTTTCGAACATACGTAAGATATTTAAAAAAAAAAAAAAAAAAAAAAAAAGCGAAGCTGAAAAAAATGTATTTTTAACTTTTGCCAATAAGTGTGCTATACGTTAAAATTGTTAGTTAAGATAAAGATTTTACCACTTAAAATCATCGGATTTCAAAAATTCAAACTCGAAATTAAGGCTAGTGACGACAGCATTTTTTATAGAACGAAAATAAAAAGCGTCATTTTTGGTGATTTAAGTGTTCCGTGTCCCCTTAAAAATTAATGAAGTTGGTTGGAAGTATATTTCCCACTGCCATATAAATGGCCAAATAAATTCACTACTAAGTCACTAAATAACCATTTTGTACAGAAACAAATTAGGTCTCAAAATCACAAATTTTGTTTATTTTTCTTAAAGTCACTTTCTATCATAGTAACTCAATATGAAGCAGGAACAAAAGCTTTCTATTTCAAGCTTAGAGGAGAAATATAGTAGAGAGAGCAACGCTATGCTAACTCCCAGCGTTTCGGTGCCCCGTAGTTAAGCCAAAGTCACGTGGTTCCAAACTACCATATTTGGCGAAAATCTTTGGCGCAGTGTGTTTAGGCAATTTTTACGTTCTTCCAATCAACAATTTTTTTTAATCAATTCAAAATTTCGTTCATTCTCTCTTGGAGGACATTGGCAAAAGAGTAAAAATAAAAATCTGTGAGATATCTGAAATTCATTTATATAGCTCTTGTTTTAATGTCAGTACTTTTTTTTCTAATTTTATTAATTTACCGGTACTAAATGTTTGTTATACTTAATATTGTAGAAAAGCTTGTGTTGTAATTTTGCAACCACATTTAGCGAAAAAAAAATTATTTGAGTTTTACACTATACAAAATAAATTTTAAGTACGAGTTTGTAGTTTGGTAGGTAATCAATATTAATATATCTGACGGTGAAAAAGATGCACTTTGAAACTACATTACAAGTGAAATTTCCCATTCAGTTATTGTTTTGGTACTTTTCATCAATTTCCCTTACACATTAATAATTAATGCATTCTGTTGGATAAACACATACGAATTTACTAAAAATGTTTGATTTGTGAAAGTTTTTAAAGCTAAATAGTAAAATTCGCCAGATAATAGTAAAATTCGCCAATAGTAGATTGCGCATGATGAGCAAAAAATAAAATCTATCATATCAAAAATAAAGTATGAAAAGGGTAAAAAATCGTATATTTTTACCATGGTATTTGTTATAAAACAGTACATATATTATATTATATTGAATCAATTTCAGACAGGCCGACCAAACGGTATAGTGGTTAGCGTGCTAGCTTCTAGACCGCAAGGTTGCGGGTTCGAGTCCCGTGTTAGGCATGGGTGTTTGTAAATGTATGTTGGCTTGTCTAATGACGAATGTTTCGGAGCATTATAGCCCTCGTGTTGCTGACGGCGCCAGATAATCTGAATACAACCAACCAATTTCAGACAGAGTATACAGATGCAGTTTATGACTCATATATATATAGGGGAATTGTAAAAATGTATTTAATTGCTTTGCCAACAAACATTGTTGAATGAAGTCAATTTTACCATATATTAACATTTATTGCCCCCAAAACAAAGTATTTTTGGCCTTTTTACGATGAATTCTGCCACTTTGAATTCTTTCAGTGAATGTTTTACCCAAGTGACAGTCTTATTTTCAGGTTCACAAAATAAAATTGACTTCATCAACAACATTCGATGATTTTCCAATTTTCCAAGGATGATTAGTTCATAGCATGGCAAGTAATTAGATTAAATAAATATGGAAGATTTGAATCAATACCAGAAAGACTTTGAGAGACTACCCTATGCATTATATTTTTTAATTTAATTTCACAATCACTTAAAAAATATTTTTTCCCCCGCAGTTCTACATAATTTTATTGCATCTAAAGTAGGCTTTGTAAATCCACCTTATTTTTTCTTATGATTTTAACCTAATCTTAATATTTCTTACTACATAATGATTACTGTATGTTTCTTTTGCAATTTTTTCTTGTAAAGACTTCTTCATCATTAGCAATGACATCCTCACATTTGTTAGGTGCTGATAAATGCGGGTTTACTGTCATAAGACATTTAAGATATTAGTGTTATCTAAAACAATTGAATTTCCAGTATCTGTGTCAGCAACTGTTTATACACTGTCTTGAGTGGACGTGCTGTTTGAAGGATTATTGAATCCACTTTTGCTACAAACGCACTAAAAACTTTTCCAGATGATCCTGAGAAAGTTTATAATGTGTGCTTTCCATAACAGGCGTTGACGCAACAGTAAACAACCTTTTTTAATGGAAATTTAAGCAAATTTTTTTTCAAGGCTACGCAATCGCCATTGAAAACCCATGCTAAGACAGCTTTGCGGGGAGAAGAATTTGCCGAGGGTCTTCAAAGTCACGTGACTTTATCATGGAACACTTCCTTTAGGGTTTCCCTACCTCTACCTCCCATCCCTCCTCTAAGATTTCAAGCAGTCTCAAGTAGAGCGAATATACAAGCTTCGCAGAGAGCCCGCCTAATGGATGTGGAGTTAATGTTCTGGCCTCGCATGTCAAAGGTACCAGGTTCGAATCCTGGGTTAAGCATGGATTTTCGTTGTTGTTCAGAATCCACGTTCAGCAGTAAGCCCCGGCCTGATTAGCCGTCATTTTTTATAAAAATTGGTCACTGAGGGTACTAACCAACCAAGCTTAGCAGAAGTAATCAAACACGAACAAGTTTTCAAACTAACTCAGATTCGCATCTAAACTTAGTTCCGCTTCTTTGGGAGCCAACTTTCCCTACAAGTCAAGTAAAATCATCTTTGACAGCACGAAAAAGAAATATCGCGAATTTATAGTAATATCTACATCGTAGTAAAAAAAGAAAGTAATGTTTTTACATATTTCCATAGCATTTCTAGCTTTATAAAGTAAGCATCGAATATAAAATGCAGCTTACTTCGAATACTACAAAATAAGAGATGTGTTTCATTTTATCTATTAGAAATAATGACTATGTTAAAATATGAACACCATTTGATGCAACTTATTCCTCATTACCGAAATTCGAACATAAAGAAACTATATGAGATGTTTATTATACATATTTTAACCTTTAACTGCCGTGGTTGGGTGGTTTGAAGTTTTTGGCGCAAGAGCTACACATGGTTCATACTGCGCCAAATAAATTGGTGAACATAGGTTTAAAGTTTAAGAAACATAGTATCAGAAAAATTAAGATAAAAGTCAAAGATGCGATATTTTAGGGGGTGGAAGCATTCCACAAAAAATGACTCGAGGCCTGTCAGACCGCTTACAGCAGTTAAAGGTTAACATAGTTGGAATGATCATTAACGCACCTTACTTATTTTACCATGTTTTTCTAAATGGTAAATATCACATATAACATCATATTTACTATTTATAATCGTGGTGAAATAAATACGGTGTGCTAATCATTATTCCAACTTCAGAGTGTTAATCATTATTCCAACTACGGTGTGCTAATCATTATTCCAACCACGTTGCGCTTATCATTATTCCACCTACAGTGCGCTAATCATTATTACAACTACGGTACGCTTATCATTATTCCAACTACGGTGTGCTAATCATTATTCCAACTACGGTGCGCTTATCGTTATCCCAACTACGGTGTGCTAATAATTATTCCAACTACGGTGCGCTTATCATTATTCCAACTACGGTGCCTTTACCATCATGCGAACAAAAGTAGTCACAAAATATTTTTGAGCAAAATGTAATAAATATTTTTCTTTGATTTGAAGGAAAGACTGACTTACACTTTCTGCTTATATTACAAGCTACTATAAAACATTATTTTCCTTAAATTCATGCTCCACCCCATTTACCGCACTTACCTTAATTTATGAAGCTGACTCGTAACCACGGGGTTCGGGGAAGATTTAAGGTTAAACTTTACGTTAGGATGAATTTTTCTTCAAATTTTTTATTGATGTACTTTGACTTTTCAAGTGTATTTTTAAATCATTATAAATTAAATAATTTTAATTAAATCTTTAATAAATTTACCAAAATAATTTAGTGAATATTTCAAGTAACGAATCAAAAGGAAATATTTAGTTTATTGTTATTTAATAATTATTTGACTATTCATTATTAGATCATGTATTAATGATTAGAAAATGAAATCATAATTTATTAAGTGTTCAAGTAAATTAAAATAATGAAATTATCGAAATTTTTTAACCAATTTTACCCCACCCCCCTCCAAAGTTTTCTGTTTACGCTCCTGCTAAAACGGTTGTTTGTACGAACTTGGCTATAACATAAATGAACTCGGAGGGATCAAAATACTAGAGAAACAGAGGTTTTCAAAGTTTTCTTCTCAAAATAGAAGTTTTTCAGGGTTTTTGCCGTTTTTCGGCCTTTTCCGACCACTATGCGGCCTAGAGAGTTTCTTAGCGCTCATTTCAATCCAGTGTGGCCTTGGTACTACCTAATGGCGATATCTTCCCTCGTAATATAATAAACAAAGTTCCAATGAACGAAGCAGTGACCTAATTTGGATTTCCTGAATAAAGAAGTGATCTAATCTGGTTTTCCAGTGAAAGTTTATGTTCACTTTAGCCAGGTGATCTTCAATTGTGTATATCCTGAAATTTCGTTGGATAAGGTCTTTGTAGATGTACCATTCCCTGATGATTTTGCTCTGTGCCAATTGCAGTTTCCTAAAATTGATCTCAACGCTTTTGGTTTCATCAGAATATTTTTTAATAATTCTTCTGGTTTCATTAAAATATAGTCAGTTAAAGGTTCATAATTTTATTTCATCATTAAATTATGCAATGGTGTTTGTGGTAAAAAAAAAAAAAAAATTATTAATTTTTACTCATTTATTTTAGAGGCAGTCTCTGTTTCCGTTTCTGAGAACCGTGCAAAAGAACTGTTATTACCAGAAATTAATATAGATTTAGTTTTACCTTAAAATCCATGTTTATTGTAATGTTTTAAAAGCTTTTATTAAGCTTTTAAAGCAAATGTTGTTGTTTTTTATATATATGTGTTTTGGTTGTCTCCGTCTATTCCAAATACACTACGTTTCAACCAAAGTAGGGAAATACATCAAGGTTCTCAATAGATTCAATTTTAAGAAATACTTTGAGGCTTGTTCTATTTATGCGGGATATTTTATCTGCATATAAAAGCAGATAGATTGAATCTGCAGTTTTTGAAAATGCATTCATTTTTTGCTGTAAGTTTTCCAATAATCATAGTCCCAAAACAATACCCACAAATTACAAATTCTCTAGAGAAGAAAAGAATGCCTGTCTTATGTCTAGTTTTTTCTCCTTGGTGGTCATTCGCATTATTCAGTCGACTGTGATCATAAAGAGATTACAATAATTTTCGACAACTGCTTCAACTTAAAAAGAATTTAGTCAATTTACCATTCATTTCAACAAAGGCCCTGGTGTTGTTGTACAATTGTTTAAAAATATCAATATTAATTCGGTCTTTGAGCCTAACACATACACACCTTAAAATATACAGCTGAGCATTTACGCCAGAAATATTCAGTCTTATTAAGTGTAAAAATATTTAAATATATTAGTTGGTGATCATTTATATATTTAAACGAATTTAATTCAGTTTAACATATAAATATTTGTCATTCAAATACATCTATCGAAATATTAAACAAATTTATCCCTCTGCCATTAAATATTTTCGAGATATTATATTTTAAAAATCCTTGTCAGTTTACCGTTGAGGAGACTATTCCAGATCTCATTGTCAAAAAGGAAAAGAAATAAATTAATTTTAATCACCAGTAATTAGCTTGCATTCAAGTAATGGATTATTATTGAAAGTATCCAATGTAACGTATCTTGTGAATAGAAATATATGACAAGAGAAGTCATTTTTCAATTAGTGTGAAACCGAAGAAAAGATTAGATTCTTGAGAGGGGGACGATGATAGCAAATATTGATTGACTTAATGACGATTGGTGGGAAGTTCATTTATGATTAAAGTCGTTGATGAAGTAATCTATTGTTACGAAGTATGAAGATTGGAATTATCAATGGATAAATTTGTGGTTTTCATTATGTTTTATTTAATTATGAGAGGAGGTTGTCTTTTCGAATATTCCTCCACATTGAAATTCTCACCTTTCATCATAGCCTCAGAGCTTATAAGATATTTTTTGTTAAAGCTTCCTTATCACTGATTTATGATTTGGCAAAAGGTTCGAAAATGAATTAAGAAAAAAAAAAAAAATTTTTTTTTGGTTGAGGGTTCCAAAAATGAGACAGCATTTGCCCCTCTGTAACGAAATTTATAAATGAGATAAGAAAAACATAAAATTGTGGTCGCAGTAGATTAAAAAAAAAATGCATATAATGGGGAAGAGGAGAAGGGAGGGGGAGGAATCAATAGCCCTTAAAATATATTTAAAAACTTCTATAAAATTTACAAATTAACACTTGAGAGTTGAGATTTCTAGTGGAATGCTTTTTAAAAGGGAGAAAATGATAAAATGTACTTTAAAATACATGCATGCTGCATACTCTAATTTTATTACAATTATATGAATTTTTCTATTACGCTTAACAATTTCATTGATTTAATTTTTACGAAAAGTATATTACCAATGAAAAGCATATTAGCACCGATCGCACTCAGAAAGGTTATTTGTGCTACCACAATTTTATCTCTTCAAAAGTATACATGCTATTGAATTTGAATAAAACTACTTTATACTCATAATTTTTTTTTTATTTAGGAAGGTTTAGTTATTCAAATTTGCTCTTTTCCCAGCCCCCCCCCCCCCCTCTTCTTTTTGTAAAGAAAAATACAATTGAACAAATTAAAAAAAAAAAAAAATTGATGCCTAGAAATGTGTAATAAGATAAAAACTTATTGAAGGCAGTTTATCAAAAATGTTGGGATTATCTGGGACGTCCGGAAAAATTTTAAATAGATTAAAAAAAAAAAAAAAATATTGATTTACTTAAAAAGATTTTTTTTTTGTCTCTTTTGAATATAGACAACATATAAAAAAAATTATGTTACCAAATACGATTTCCTTAAAGCATCCCCAAAAAACCGCTAATTTTGTAGTTTATTTTCCAGAACAACTACAAAAAATTGTTTTTGTTTGTTAAAAAAATAAAAAAAAAATAAAAAAATTTATCGTGCTTTTAAGATTGAGGGAAACATCATGTAAAATGTTAGTTGCACAATTATCTCAATGAATTTTTCATTGATCAATTAATTAATTAAATATTTTTTAAATTTGATTTATATATATATATAAATACCATAATTATAAAATACTTACAGCAAAATTTTTCAAAATGTTCGTGTGATCTGCTAAGAGATTACGAGTGGACCTAATTATAACTATTCGCTGTAAATTGAAAATGTTCGCTAAATTAAATAAATTTGAATAATTAAATCAATAAAAAAAATTTTTACCAAATTGAATATGGTTGTAATAAAATAATAATATAGAAAATTGTAAATGGTTATTTTTTTCCTGAAATGTCCATAGATGATTCTGAGGATTATCAAGAGAAATACTGATTTTTTTCAAAGCGTTCATTTATTTACTTTTGAAATCTAATTCGTATTATTCTTCCCAAATCTAGTTCATTATTATCAAAGATAATGTTCAAAATCTCATATTTGATTAGAAAGTGATGTGGTCCTCAAGTGCATAACACAATACGCTATACTTAACTTAAAAAGTATGTTTAAAGTTGCAATAAGGATTTTAAAATAATAAGAGCTCATTATTTTAAAAATGTTTCTAAGATTCAGTAGTATATACTTTGAAATTTAATTCATGCATTCTCAGTTAAATTGGATTTGGGGAATATTAAATGTATTATTATTTGCTAACACGATATTTTTATATTTCTTAAAGGTTAAGGCTTTCGAAGACATTCATAATTGCGGGTTGGAGACCGTTTTTATTGCTTATTATATTTTCTCTGAAGAAACTTATGATTTAAAAATTGCTTGTTACTGCATTCAATAGAGATTTACTTTCTCTAAAAGAAGAATTACTTCAGAAAGTCCCTCGTAATTGGAATTATACAACCACTGATAAGTTGAAAAAGTTACTCTGTTAATATTACTATATTATCACACAAATATTTTCCACATCAAACCCACTGAAGTTTATTTCCTTTTCGGTAATTCCTACTTGAGAAAACAAATAAAATGTGACAACATTGTTACTGCTTAGATTTCAGATTTTGTATCAAATTATTAAATTCCTATTTGAATAGTGGTGACTGAAGTATTCTGTTTTTTTTTTTTTTTTTTTTTTTTTTTTAAATAGAAACTATCTAATTATGTATCTATCTTTTATTATAAAATCAAAAGGAAGCTGATAAATCAAATCAATACGCCAACCTATTTTATAATTTCAACGGCAATATCAAACTCAGTGGTTAATTTTGAATAACTGTCTTATTCTTTGGTTTATTTTTAATTTCTAAATTTCTTTCATAAGTAAAACTATATTTTTTTTCTGTTTTTAAGCAAACACATCGTCAGATTTTGATCGAAACAGCATTGGACAGCGTAGTAGGAGGAAATATTGGGTATCATTCTTAATACCATTGTAGGATATACCAGATTATCTTATCACTCCACAATAACGATCCGATGATAATTATTCAATATTCAAATGATTCTTCCAAGTTAATCCTTCGAGTTCAATTTGGTATAGCTTCATGAAAAGACCACGATTAGCGTTAAGCAATGGGATTTAGAAGCTGAAATGGTGTAGCCTTATAGAGGAATTATATTTGGTTCAAACTTCTCCGCTCTACTTTCTTTGTTCATATACCTTTGGTGTTATATTGAGTATAAAGACTTTTTGTCGCTGAAAATTATCATTCTCTAAAGCGCATTTTAATATCTTTAATTTATTTAATATTGAATAGTCTTTATCGTTTGAAAATTTACAAATGCTAGAAGCAGTTTTGTTTTGATATAGTTATATAACAATTGTTTACTTCACTACTGGTTTCTTCAGCCTGTTAAATATATTGAAAACTTACAAAAACTCTCAAAATATATTCCAAACTGCTTTTTGAGCAAATGCAAATTGAAAACAGATAAATGGTAACCATAATTTAGAAAACCAGAAAAGAAGTGTAATATGACATTCTTATTCTTGAGGAGGTTTGGAATTTTAAAGAAACTTTTTTAAGTAGAACCGCAAGTAAAAGAACCTGAAAAGTAGACTCTCGACCAGGGTTGTAATGCTAAAAAAAAAATTCCCCCGGTACGCCAGCTTCAAGTGACGGAAACCCCAACTGAAGCCTGGGATTTTTTAACTATAAAATGCAAATTCACAATAATTATAAAATACAAATTCACAAATATGAAATGCAAATTCACATTCATTTAATTATAAATGCCAATTCCCAATACATAACTTATATTGTAAAAAAGCTAAATTTTTCTAATTTGAGCTTTTATTTTCTCAATTATTTATATCACAATACATGCATAAAGATTTATGAGTTATTATTGATTAGTTATTAAATAAAAAGTCTTCAAAAGTACTGGTACGACGTAACGGTTCTCAAATAACTACCGGAACGACGTACCCGCCTCGTATCGGCCTCACTACACCCCTACTCTCGAACCCCAAAAACTCGTAAACAACAAAATTACAGGTCACTAAATATATAATTAAATCCAAATTACAAATAAAATCAAGCATTCACACACCAGAAATTTATGACGTCATGTTAGCTGTTCTGATGAGTTGATGCCTAGTTTAATTTGTAATTTAGAATTCATTATGTACGTCTACCAGCGTTGATTGTTGAAGATGAATTTAGACTAGCTACATTTTTCAAGGAGGATCTCAAGAGAAAAACATTTACTTTTTAGGCTTTAACTCCTATTAGTTTTCTTGAATCACCAGTAAGTTTTCTTTAAGGATCATCCCTATTCTACATTGACGAATCCTGTTTCTATAGCAATGCTATCAACCAGACTATCTAGCGATAGCTATTCTGTTGATAGACGGAAAGGTATTTTAGATTTCTCATTTTGTTGTTGCAGATTGCAGATGCTTAGAATTTTTTTTTTTTTTTTTAAATTGTTTCACCTGTTGTTCACTCAGAAATATATTGGAAATTCCAAAACGACTCGACTCTTTAATGAAAAGGTTCTCTTTTTTTTTTTTTGGGGGGGGGGGGTTCTAAATTCGAATTACTGTAAATAAATCGTACAAAAGAGTTGCTATATCATGATTCTTTTAAAATATAGTATTCAAGGAAGTAGACTGTCTGTCTATCAAAAGAATAGCTGTTGCTAGATTGTCTAGTTGTTGTCGGTTGGCATAGAAACAAGACTAGTCGATTTAGAATAGGGGTGATCCAAGCAGAAAACTAGGCTTTTTAATCCCTTTAAAAGAGTAGATGACTTACTCCTGAAACCCCATGGAAAATGGGGCATTTCTTGTTTCAGTGACAACAGTCAACACTAGACAAACTGGCGGGAGTTATTGTAATAGACAGACAGTATGAAGTTGCAGTCTCGTTTCATGATGACTTCAACATTGTAAGGCATCTAGAATTGTCTTAAATTCTTTATTTTCTATACCATTCATGTAGTAATATTAAAAGTCGTTCACTCAGATTGTCGCCTTTTTTAAACTATCTATTTAAAACTACCTTCCTACGAAAATATGTCTAGCTTGACGTTTCTCTGGCATTTAAGTATAATTTTCCCAACAGGGGCGTACTGGGACATAAAATTAGTCCGGTGATTTTAGATTTATGCCAGTCCAAATTTCCAATATAATCATTAAACAAATTTTAATAATTATTGTTAATAATAAGAGTATAATTAACAATTTATTTATTGTTCAAAAATTAAATAGTTTTAAAAATTAATATAATTTATTATTTAAATATTTATATTTAATAAGTAAAAATATCAGTAATTAAATATTTTAAGTATTATTTTTAATAATTTAGTTGTTTTGTTAATAAATTTAATTAAATAAAAAAAATTCTATCTGTATTATTTTTACTGCTTTGGAGTGAACTTGGTTTCCATAAATCATTGATAATTTTTTGCAAAAACTAAAACGAAAATGCAAACTAAAGAATGTCCCGATATATGATTTTAACGAGTACATTTATTAAATAACTTCCTACATTGAGACCTGCCCATTTTTTACAGAGACTGACCGGATAGTTAATTGCACCGGATTATTCAATGCCCAGTAAGTACATGGCGACCGAAAATGTCGCCAAATGGTCACCAAGTTTGGCGTCATTTGGAGATTTCTCGCCAAAATAGGCGACAAAAAATAGTCGCCAAAACCGTCGCCAACTTGGCGAGATTGCCATTACCACAATGTTAAATACCCTGCTCCTTGTAAAACTCGCTTCCCAGCGTTATCTCTGTAAAACTCGTTATCAAGCATTAAGACACATATTGCAGGCAAGTCAAGTAAAGAACTTTTGCAATGCCTTATGCGAAGTGTACATAAATTTATCTTTTTACATAATTAATGCTACGTAAGCGTAAGCTAGCTTTCAATGGGCGACGGGATTTGATCCGAGGACCATGATGTCTCGGGACAGATACTTTACCTCTGTGCAAAAGAGTACTCCAGTGCACAGAAGTTTTATCTGTTATTTGATGTCGCCACATGTAGCCCCCTCCCAGTGACGAAGGAGCGATATTGTTGATCAATGTCTGATCGGAGTTGGAGGTTTTTGAGATGCTTGTTGCATCGTTGTGTCCGCTTGTTGTGGTGTTGGACGCGAGTTGCGTATGTGGTTATTTGTTGCGAGTTGCGTATGGTTGTTTGGTTGGTTGCGATGAAGTGTCTCGTTTCAGAAGCGCCGATAGATGGCAGCATGATTTATTTTTAGTCCAGTCACCAATAAAGCGTAAGCTAGCTTTCAATTGGCGACGGGATTTGATCCGAGGACCATGATGTCTCGGGACAGATACTTTACCTCTGTGCAAAAGAGTACTCCAGTGCACAGAAGTTTTATCTGTTATTTGATGTCGCCACACTACGAAATATTTACAAATATACAGAAATTCGTAACAGTATCTTGTACCATCCATGTGTAGACGTCGAGCCAAGTAATTTCAATATTAAAAATACACATCATTATCTATACATTCATCTTCTATGCATATACATTCCCTCGTAACAGGGGGAAATTGCAAATTACAGGTTGTGTACTTAACCCTCTTCTAACTAAACTCACCTACTGAAATAGAAACATTGTAGGCATCCTTCCTCACGCGCCCCTCAAATTCTTTCAAAGTCCTAAGAATCTCTTAAACACATCTCTTTCTATTCAAACAACCACTAAAACGGCCAAATAGGGAACCGCAAACCCCTCCCTTGAGGCGGCGTGTATATCTTGTGATGAATACATCCATACATCACAAGTTCGTTCAACATTTCGATTCTAAGCATTGTGAATTTCCAACTCGTGTGGAAACACAAAAGTTATTCTCCTTTAAACTTTTCTATTCATCGCATTTCAGCTCGTGTGTAATATCGGTATTTTAATAAGCCTCCCGCGGTATTAAAATGATTTCTCTATGGAGAACAGAAAATCGTATCTAAATTTGACGGAATAATGACCTGAAAGGAGGAATACCCAACGTTATAGAGAATATAGGTACTGATGAAAGTGAATAGTTGAATCAATAGGAAGTGTAATATGAATATGGGTACGACGGAGATTTGATACAGGAATTCTAAGGGTAAAGGATATGACTGATATCTACATTTATCTCGTATGAAATTTTGGTATTCTAGTATATAAATATTTCTTTTTTAAAGTTTTGTCTCAAGCATAAATGTCTCTGTATATGTATGGTCTGCAGTGCATTATGTAAAAGGGAAATTTAAAGAATAGTCATTAAATATATTTCATTAATTCACTCCAGACATAAGAAACTGAGTTTTAAAAGTTAATAATAAAATATTTTTTTAAATTAACACTTGTTGGTATAACTCATAAAACAGTATTTATATTCATTGATATTTAAATTTTACTTAATTTTTAAATAATTTTCCCACTAAGATTTATTGGGCAACAGAATATTCGGAAAATAAAATAAATAAAATAATAATAATAAATAGTACGAAGTAAGTAAGGAAAATATTATCGATTTTTTTTAAAATTTAATTTAATAATTATAATTAATTTTTTAAGTAATTTTTAATGAAATAATTGTAATTCATATTACAATTAAATAAGTATTTGTAATATGTATTCATATAAATTTAATGTTATTTTTGGAAACCTATCGAGAACTACCATCAACTGAGGATCTGCATTATTTTTTCTCTCAAATCTTTATGCTTTGAAAGAATATCTTAAAGAAAAAGATTACATAAAAAACGAAAATCATTCAACTCAAACAGCTTCTTATCATAGGATGAAAATAAATAGAAACATAAAAAATATCATCTTTTTAAAATTATTTTAAAAGCATCATAACTATGATTCAAAAAAATAATTACTATTAGTTACTAAATTAAAAAGAGAAAAATAATTTTAAAATTATTTATTTTCAAGAACCTAATATCCGAGTAATCCTTCTTAGAGAATCTCCAACAGCAATACATATATTTCTTCAGCAAATAAAAATAAACAGTAGCAAAAACAACTGACACTGTACCAAGTATGTCATATTTATCTTAAAAATTAAAAGGAACTATTTGTTTTACCATCAGAACTAATATTTTCTGTCATTTTACTTTGAAAACAACATTCGAACTAACTTAAATGCACTTGCTTATTTAAAATTACACAATATTAATTTTAAGGAAGTAATTTTTAAGTAATTCAATACAGAAAATAAAGAATACTTCAAACATTTATAGGAAGAGTATTTAGTTGGGACAGGTAATAAAGGAGGAAGCTAATAAGAGTTTAAATAGCAATGAACCTTTTCGAGAGCGTAACGAGCCCATGCTTGCGTAGTAATGAATCTTTCAGCAAGCTTAGATCGTGAAGCATCAATATATGAGCAATATACACAACGAAGGGTCTCCACAACGTGGGGCCACATAGCAAGTAACTAATATAACTAACGTTAGAACAAAAACTATAGTTATTAATATTATTACTATTAATATTATTAACACTATCATTGTGTTTCTTTTTAGTTGTTACAATTATTTTTGAAGTTTTACTGAATAATTTATTGTTATTTTACGATGAGTAGGGTAGAATTCTTTTGAAATATTTTTCACACACAGACCTCTTTAACTTAGTTTTTCCTGAAAAAGAAATGTAATAGCCATTATAAATGTATTACTAGTCTGATATTCTAGATTAATGTGTGCATTCCTATTTAAAAAAAAAAAAAAAGGATTTTAATCGCAGATGCTCTGAGATCCTCAAAGATAATGACAAATTATAAGAATAAAATCAAAGAAAAACTTTTAATGATCTAGGATCGGAATAACGAAGATCCCAAGTGGGAAAATCTTAAGCTTATAATAATGCGGAGGAAGCTGAGGAAACATTCCCAATTCTTTTGTAAAAAAATAAATCGCATGTGTGGTATGATTCTAAATGGGAAAAAATAAACGAAAAGAAAAACCGTGTGCTCAGATTGAAGGTTTAAAAACTTTATACAAGACATGTAGAAGAAGAGTACAAAGAAATTAGAATGAAGAAAAAAAGAATTTTTTAACAGAAGAAGAGAATTTATTGGGAGAAGAAATATAAATAAATAGAATATCTCAAAAATCAGAAAGAGCAAGCAAGTATTACCAGACTGCAACTAACTGCAGAAAAGAGTTTTTTTGTCAGAACGCGTAGTGTCATGATAGCGTAAGGTTGCTTCACACACTAAAAACTAATTGCTTCTTAAAGCCTTAATATTAGAAGCCCCTCCCTTGTCGAGAAACAATAAAAAAAATTCCCAGTAATAACTATAATACAACACCACTTTAAGAATATTTTAACACGTGACGTTTGTAAAAAGCAAAATTAGAAGATCAAAACTACTTATGTTGAAACTTTCAGAGCTCTAGGCCTATTAGAAGTCGCTTTTTGGGAAAATGTTAATTAAAAATTAATTAAAAAACAAATTAAAATTTTAACTTTCTTTTTGTCAAAAGTTCAATTACTAGGCCAAAACTATTTGTATTGAAAATTTAAGAAATGTAGCCTAGTTAGAAATCGTTTAGTAAAATATTTGTTAATTAATTAAAAAACAAATAAAATTTAAAAATTCTGTTTTTCAAAAGTGTAATTAGAAGGCCAAAACTACTTATGTTGAAAATTTCAGAGCTGTAGCCCTATTAGAAATCGTTTTGCAAAATATTTATAAATTAATTTAAAAAAATTAATTAAAAAATGAACTAAATAAAAATTTAAAATCCTGTTTTTCGAAAAACCAATAAGACCAAAACTACTTATGTTGAAAATTTCAGAACTGTAGCCCTATTAGAAGTCGTTTTGTAAAAAAATTTGTTAATTAATTAAGAAAACTAATTAAAAAATAAATAATTATAATTTTAACATTCTGTTTATCAAAAGTCAAATTAGAAGTCTAAAGCTACTGATGTTGAAAATTTCAGAGCTGTATCTCTATTTGAAATCACTTTGTAAAAAATAAATTAATTAAAAAAATTAATTAAAAAAGAACTAATTAAAATTTTAACATTCTGTTTGCCATACATAAAATTAGAAAGTCAAAACTTCTTATGTTAAAAATTTCAGAGCTCTACTCCAATTTTTAAGTTGGTTTCTATAGATCCACAGAGCCACAGATATACAGATAGACACACAGCTTGATTTATTATAATAGATAAAAATATTTCGCAACAAAGATGTTATAATAATTTTAAGGATTTTTTTTTATTTTAATATAATAATTGCAATTTATTAGTTTTTTTAAATTTTGTTAAGTAGTTTTTAATTAAGTAACTGCAATGCACCTTACATTTTAATAAATATTTATAACATGCAATCCTATAAATGTAATGTTATGTTTCGAAACCAATCAAGAACTATCATCAAATGAGGACCTTCGTTATTTTTTCTCCCTAATCTCTGGACTAGATATTGAAAGGATAACTGAAAGAAATAGATTACATAAAAAGTGAAAGCCATTCAACTCAAACAGATTACCAGGGGATAGAAATAAATAGAAACATTACAAATATTATCTTTTCAAATTTATTTTAAAAGCCTTATAACTGATACAAAAAAAAATTATTATTATTATTAGCTACTATATTAAATAGAAAACATTAATGTTAAAATTATTTAATTTCAACCCAACCTACATCCGAGTAATCCTTCTGAGACAATCTCTTACTGCAATACATCTACTTCTTCAGCAAACAGAAATAAACAGCCTCGAAAACAACTAACACTCTATCAAGTGTGTCATATGTATCTTAAAAATTAAAAGAAACTATTTTACCAACAGAACAAATTTTTCTGCCTTTTTTTTATTGAAAACAGCTTTCGAACCAATTTATTTCAACGCATTTGCGTATTCAAAATTACGCAATACATTAAATCTTAAGGGATGAGAAGGCTAAGCAAACACTCGTATTTAAGTAGAGGACAAAGGATAATCAAATGAGATGGGGGACACTTGACATGTGTATCAGACCTATTTTATGTAAGCGATTATTATTTTTTAATTATAATGCACACGCCGATTTATCTAGAATCGTCGAACGAATGCACATTGAATAAGTAGTTGAGTTGTTAACTGCCTACACAATATCTCTTTTTATATACAATATATTTGATTATAAAAAAGTGGTAATTTTAACTCAAATGAGTAGGGATGTAATATTTAACACGTTCAAAAAAATAAACGAGTGAATGCTTTGATTTTTTGTACAATTTTCGATGGAAGCATACTAGAAAACTGCTCGATATACAGTAGTATTCCTTTTTTTTTTGGAAAAAAGTAGGGACTTAAATTTAAATAGTAGATATTTCAACATGTATACATGTATACTAGATATATCTCCATGTATAATAGTAGATATATCTACATGTATACATATTACATGTAGATATTTCAACATGTTTATAAATTCATTGATTTCTATGACAGATGAAAAGTGAAAATACAATTGCTTCTAAAGGGCAAAAAAATATCATCCTATAAGAGATTCCTTAATTTCAACGTCAAAATGTGGAACTTTTGATCCATATGTGTTCTGAAAACCCTGTTTTAAAACACTGAATCTAATCTCCAACCCAATTAACAAAAGATTATGTTTATTTAAAAAAAAAAAAAAAAAACATTTTGATTAAATTTCTAAATTTTTATTGAAAACGCCCTTTTGATGTTTTTAAACCATAACCAACAATTATTTTCAAGTTTACTCTATTGTTAAAATTTTTGACAGAAGGACATGAGAGAACTGCGCGTTATGACCACTTTTTTTTTTCGAATAGAGTACTAATTCGTAAAATTTGAATTATATAAGTCCTCGGTAGTATAGTGGTCAGTATCCCCGCCTGTCACGCGGGAGACCGGGGTTCGATTCCCCCCGGGGGAGGACTTTTTTGCTATATATCATAACACAGAAATACATTTTGAAATACCATTCTGTTGCCTAATTTTTAATTATATAACTTACTCCTTTTTTTTTAAAGACTTTACCTGAGTGCAGTTAGGCCAGTATTTACGTCCCCTGCATGGGCTACCTGCACACCCAAAGACATTCACAGACTCCAGGTCATACAAAACAAAATTCTAAGGAACATGGTTGATGCCAGCATATTTGTTAGGAACAATCTCATTCACAGAGACTTAAAAATCAATACTATTGCCCAACACCTGGCAGAATTAAACATCTCATTTTACAAAAAAGCTACAAAAACTAACTCAATAATTAACGAATGTCTGGATTACGAGATTGTTCAAAGTGATACACGTAACAGACCATATGCTGCATTTGTTCTCACCGACGCTGTCATGACCAAGAGATTTAACAAATAACTCTTTTGATCTCACTTTCTGTATAGACACATTTTCTTTTACAGACCCCCCCTTTTTACTTTTAGATACGCAAGCTTCTTGTTTATAGCTCCTATTTTATTTTTTTACCAATTTTTGAGTGTCGATGTTAAAATCTCAGGTTTTTAACGATTTATTTTTGTACCTAAAAGCGTTAGCTTTTGTTTATTTTACGTAAACTTTTTTTTTTTCTTTTTTTTTTTTTTTGTGCTGCCCCGTCCGTCCCTCTCTGTAACTTCTCTTGCCAATTAGATTTTTATATTTTATGACGATCGCCCTTCGGGCCCATTTATTGACCAGTGGTATAGTGCCTCCGGGCTGGTACCACTCTAAATCATTATTAAAGTAAAGTTGAATTATATTTTTTTCATGTTTTATTTCGCTAATTTCTAAAATAGATAAAAAGGGGAAATACGATTGCATCTAAAGGGCGAAAGAATCTAATCTCTAATCCAATCAACCAACCAACAATTTTTATTCGTTTGAAATAAACTTTTTGATTAATTTTTTTAAAATTTTTATTGAAAACGGCCTTTCACTGCTTTTAGAACATAACCAAAAATTATTTACGATATTTTCCACAAATTGTTTTGAGACCCACAATTTTTGGAACACTAGTAAAATTTCATATTTGAGCTCTTAAGAGAACTACTCTTGTCCCATTCAACGAATGCTTCAATTTTTTGCCCACAATAACTTCCGAAGAATTCCTTTAAAACTCACTTTTTTTTATACTATTTCTAAAAACAGTTATAAAAGATCAGTTAACCAAATTTGAAAGAAAAATAACTCCAGAATTTTTTTCCCTTATTTTTAATGCGCCGACCAAACGGTATAGTGGTTAGCGTGCTGGCTTCTAGACCGCGAGGTTGCAGATACTCTTGTCCCATTCAACGAATGCTTCAATTTTTTGCCCACAATAACTTCCGAAGAATTCCTTTAAAACGCACTTTTTTTATACTATTTCTAAAAACAGTTATAAAAGATCATTTAACCAAATTTGAAAGAAAAATAACTCCAGAATTTGTTTCCCTTATTTTTAATGCGCCGACCAAACGGTATAGTGGTTAGCGTGCTGGCTTCTAGACCGCGAGGTTGCAGGTACTCCTGTCCCATTCAACGAATGCTTCAATTTTTTGCCCACAATAACTTCCGAAGAATTCCTTTAAAACGCACTTTTTTTATACTATTTCTAAAAACCGTTATAAAAGATCATTTAACCAAATTTGAAAGAAAAATAACTCCAGAATTTTTTCCCCTTATTTTTAATGCGCCGACCAAACGGTATAGTGGTTAGCGTGCTGGCTTCTAGACCGCGAGGTTGCAGGTACTCTTGTCCCATTCAACGAATGCTTCAATTTTTTGCCCACAATAACTTCCGAAGAATTCCTTTAAAACGCACTTTTTTTATACTATTTCTAAAAATAGTTATAAAAGATCATTTAACCAAATTTGAAAGAAAAATAACTCCAGAATTTTTTTCCCTTATTTTTAATGCGCCGACCAAACGGTATAGTGGTTAGCGTGCTGGCTTCTAGACCGCGAGGTTGCAGGTTCGAGTCCCGTGTATGGCATGGATATTTGTAAATGTATGTTGGCTTATCAAATGACGAATGCTTCGGCGCATTAAAGCACTCGTGTTGCTGACGGCGCCAGATAATCTGAAAACAACCAGACTTATTTTTAATGCTATACTTCGGAAGATATTGTGGTCAAATATTAAATCATTAGGTTATGAGACTGGGTCATGCTGACAGTTTACCGTTTTGTGTGTATTAAGTACTTTCTTGAAGTATCCACAGAGGTCGACAATCTTTCTTCAGCGAATAGTCAAACTCCATTTCGAAAATTTTAATGAATATCGAAAGCCGCAACTGAAAATTTTCTGTTGCCCTGAAAAATTACGTAACTCAAAATAGTTATTTACAATCACTGATAACTTGTGTTTTTATCCAGAACCGATTTGCATACGTTTGTTTCTCTATATTATAAAAAAAGCAAGCAAGCCTTGTATTATTTTAAAGTTAAAACGGTTCTACCGTGTGCTATATTAGGAATGACAGAAAAGTTTGAAAATTCTTCATATCATTACATAAAACCATAAAAGTCAGAAAAAATATTTTATATATTTTTAATGAATATACATAATTATTACTCAGCTTCAATGAAAGTATTGATACCTCAACATTATCGAAACCAAGAAGCAGATACTTTCAAGGGCAAATGTACTGATATGAGTAACTTTAGCGCTAACTACCAATCCATGAAAGTGTAGAGGATAGAAAAAATATACAGTTTTCCAGAAAAAATCAAGAGGATGAACTTGCATCCTCCTGGCGTTAAATTAAAAATAAACAGAAGAAAAGTTAGGTACAATTTACAAGAAAAAGAAGTATCATACTAGTTTCAAATTATTCTTTTGAAAAAAAATTAATGGATACCTATAAATAAATGCATATTCTAGTAAGAAATCCATTTTTCAGTTTTGAAAAATCATGGTTTGAACAAAATATTCAGCATTCTCGAAAATAATCCTGTTGGCTCCCATGGAATTATCATATGTATTTCCATGTGATTATGAAATAGAGATAACACTATTTTAAAAAAAACTTCAAGATTTATTCTATAATAACAAATATTATATAATAACAATTTTGTCACATCTGAGCATAACTGGTTATTTCACGCTATTGTAATTTGAAGTTTTAAAAAATACAAATAAAAATTTACACCCTTTTAAATATTAGTTCTCAAGAGTGTTTTATATATTGTAAAAAATACCTTTTATTCACAATTAAATAACGTTGTACAGTATGGAAAAAAAAAAAAGTCTGGTCGATGGCTATATCTTCGGATCTAATTATCGTTGAAACTTGAGGTTTGCAGTAAAATGTTTTGTTTACGATTTTCTATGTGTCTAGTGAAAAAAAATTGTAGGGGGTTGTTTATTAAGTAAATTTAACTGTATCTTTAAAAATTTCAATACCAACCCCTATTTTTTATGTTTTCATTCGATTTAGAATACTTCGTTTACCCTTAATATGTTAACCCTTAATCTCAACATAATGAAATTTCATTTCATTATGTTGAGAAACACGAAAATGATTTGGTCAATCTTCAGGGCAAATCTCTTTAAAGCGGGGAAGAATCGAATGTTTACGTCCCGAATCGAATGTCCCTTAAACTGATCTTATTTACATTTTTGCTAAAATATTGAGAGCCAAAAGTCAAAATGGAATGAAAAAAAATTCTTGAGTGATTTCCGACCATGATAAATCTAATGAAATAATAATAATAATACTTGTTTTATTAATTAATAATTAATTATTAAAAAACTCTTTGGTGCAAAAGTTGCTATTTATGTTTGGCATTTAACAAACTATCGTTTGAAACCAAAATTACAAAAATATATAAATTATTTAAGAGTTTATGACCTAAAAAACAACTTTTTCTTTGAACTCATTTAAATTCCTAACCACTCATTAGAAAATTATGAAATTTTGTATTTCGATTTTTTTCTTTTGGATGCTAAATCTAAATATGGTATAATATTATGGGTTTGCCATTGAATTTTCAATGTTTGGTTCAGTTTAAATATGTAGATGACGCCTTATGCACAAAAAAAAAAAAAAAACTATATACTACAATTATTCAAATCCATATACTAAAATTATTCACAAATTATTTTTAAATGTGACAATTTTTTAATACCTCACAACAAGGTGGGAGGGGATGGGGAAAGGTTCTAGTAATAAGGGTTTGCATAGCAAAGAAACATCTGGAGAGCAAAGCAATCTTTTGCTTCCGTAGCAATGAACTTTCAAGCGAGCGATGCTAGCCTGTGCTTACGTATCAATGAATTTTTCATCAAGTGGATCGTGCTCGTATTTACTTAGCAATAAATTATTTGGTGAGGGAAGCGGTTTTTAGTTTGCGTAAAAAGAACCTTTCAACAAGCCTAGTTAGCTTAACGTCAAAGGCCTATACACAACGACAAGTCTATACAACGCGGGACCACGCAGCTAGTTGCTAATATAACTATTGCTATTATAAAACTATTATTATTAATATTATTACTATCATCATCATCATTAACCGTGTTCCTTTATTATTATTATTATTATTATTTTTATTACTGATGAAGTTTTACTGAATAATTTATTATTATTTACGCTAAGCCAGAGTTTTTATTTTTCAAATATCTCTCACAAAAATATATTTAACTTAACCTAGTTTTTCCTTAGAAAGATACCTAATACCAATTATAAAAGCATTGCTAATCTGCTATTCCAAATTAATGTGGGTATACCTATTCAAGCTGGATGATTTAATTTCTTCTGCACATTACTGGAAGGCAACCTTATTTGTTCTTTTCAACAGCACTCATTATCTGTGGTATGCTGTTGGTTGCTATACTGCGATACAAAGTAAGTCATAATCACGAAATAAAGGCAAAAAAAGAATGAGATTTGTCGAATTGGAGCACTTCCCCTAAGGCTAGATTCCTCGTTCTAACAATTTTCGTAACATAATGCAAGAGCAACTCGGTCCTTAACGGAGATTCATAAGAAGAAGAAAAATTGGTTAGTGAAAATCCCAGTTACGTAAAGGACGCTGATGTATAGTAATATAAACATGCATTTCTATTACAGTAGATCTGGTTATAACTTTTAATTGATTTTATATAGGAATGCTACATAATTTGAGGTTTGTATAATGTAATGCTTGATTTGGTAGCATATAAAATTGTTCATAAATTATATGAAACATTTAATAACTGATTATGCAGAAGCATGACAACTATTTGGCAGAAATATAACTACAATTTAGTAAAAATATTTTAAAAAGTTGGTAACACCCCTGATACGGCCCTGCTACAAAATCCTGAACAGTCAATGTTTTTTTTTTTTTTTTTTTTAATAAAAAACGTTTTGTCAACGAGTTTGCAATAAAATTTCGCGCCAATTATCTAAAAAAATAAATAAAATTCCGCAGTTAAATTTGTTTCTAAAATGCTAACTTCCCATACAGTTGCTATGGAAATGGCTCTTTTGGAGATACGATTTCGACCTTTTTTTACTTTCAGTTACCCACATGTATATTTATGTAGAGTAATGAAAGTATAGCATTTCACCCCCCCCCCCCCCGAAAAAAGAAAATTGATTTTTTTTTTTTTTTTTTTTTTTCATTTCTCCACGATTTGCAACATCGTGATTTCAAAAAAGCGATCTAGAAAAAATGCGCACGTGTGTGTGTGTTTGTGTGTGTGGTTAGCATAACTACCGAATAATTTGACTTAAGATGTTCAAATTTGGTATGAGGGTTAATGGCGGCCATGGGATCTACCGTTAAGGTTTTCGTCAAAATCACGCATGCGCATAAAGTAGCTGCTGTTGAAAAAATCATGTTTTTCAATGATTGCTATAAAACTGCTCTAACGATTTTGATAAAAATCGCTGTGGTAACGCCTCTTAAGGTGTTCTCAACATCCCCACCTCCGAAATTCACGTAAAAATGTTTTAATTGCGTAAAAAGTTGAAAAATGAATGTCTTCAACAAAGAGTTCTCTTTCCTTGAGAATACCTCATCAACGATAGTTTTTTCTTCTCCTCTCAGTTTCGCTTATAATAAAAGATAATATACAGATTTTGGCGAATTTTTTTTTTTTTTTACCTATACAAGAATTATCGCAAAAAATATCGGCAAACTGATCATTTATTCTAAATGAAGGATGAAAATATACAAACGGTAAATGACACAAATCCATGTCAGTATTACAGTGTAATTGAAAGTTGTGCGATGTTCCACACCCTTAAATTACTCTCGGCATCTGGTCCAAACCAGTTGACTTGTGCTTTCCCCTTCCACCAACTAGCCCGAGTCAAACAATAATTCGAATATGGTCTCTGTACAATACAACACAAAGTTGCCAAAACATGATTTCGAATATAGTATCTAATTTTTCGGACAGAAAAATAATGTAAAACTTCATTTACATATTCTATAAACATGTTGTATAGAAATATAACTTCAATTGATTTATTGTAGTGGTTTATAACTTTAGGATAAATCCACTAATGTTGGCTTTCTACCAGTGGGAGTTTTAAATTGATATTCTAAGATATCAATATGATATATAATCAATAGAGCCATCTAGTAAAAATAATTTATTCTTTAGATATTTTGCTCAGATGACACTGCACAAAAAAAATGTGAGGTTGCATTTTATTGCACAGAAACTATTTGTAATTTAATATTTTTCAATTTTCATGATACCATTTATGACCTTCTTGTTTGAAGGCTGACCACAAGTTGGGCACTGATACTGTTGGATCATTTAAAAATTCTTTTACAAAACCTTAAATAGTAAAAAGTCTAAATATTTTTTTGAATTCAATATTATTAGGGTTTATCCACATATTGTTCATATGAGAGGCTCTTGGTCTGCTGCATTTCTGATATTGTTTGGAAAAATTCTTAAATATAATTTTGGAGAATAGGTTTTACCTTTAAAATAAACTATTTGGGTTCTAATGAGTATCTTAAGGAACAGTAAAGAGAGGAACTGTAAAGAAAGGAACGGTAAAGAAAAGTTATTGACTTCTTTTTTTAAATATACATTTTTCTGTTTTTAACAGTTTGAAAAATGTATTATTTTATTTATAACATGAGACGAAATATTTTTAAAAACAGAACTAAACACTTTTAAATTACGGGAGATGCGTATTTTAATTTTTATCCTAATTTACAACTTCATGCCTTATAATACCTAAACATACATACACCTGAACAAAATAAAACGCAAGAACAACTATGCCTTATAAATATTAGTGATTTAAGCTAGACTAACTCTTAATAGTAACTTTTTTTTAGTTGCGTTATAAATATGCTCACCTTGTTTCCGAAAACAATTTATCTTCCTTTATGTTCCGCGATGAAAAGAATGTATGGTACTTGTCACCCATTGCTTGAAGAAACCAGCTCCCTAAGATTTACTTAATGACTTTCTCTAAAAGAATACGTTTAAAGCCAACGAGAGATTTAAAGGATATTATAAGATTTGAAGTTAATAAATATGGCATGAAAACGGAAATGTACTTGGTAGATAATATACTTCTACCTTAAAACAAAAACAACCAAACAGTAATCGTCGTGTGTTGCTCAAATAGTTGGTAAATATTTGTTATTAAAGTTTTAGATGAACAAAGGCATCCAAATATCTAGAGCTATGGATCTGAAAAATCCAGAGTTGATTCCCTAGAAAGATCTTAAATTTCAAAAATGTTGAGCAGCTAAGATTTACAATATACTGGGACGTACTGGGCGTACTGGGACGCAATATAAGCCCGGTGATTTTAGATTTAAGCCGGTTCAAATTTTCGATATGATTATTAATCAAATATTAGTAATTATAGTTAATAATTAAATAATTCCAACGATTAATTAATTGTAATAATCAGTATATTTTATTATTTAAATATTTATATTTAATCAATATTTTCAAGAATTGGTTTTTTTTATCGTTTTCTATAATTTTAAAGTTTTATTAAATTTAATAATTGAATTGTTTTAATAATTAGTTTAATTACATCAAATTGTCTCTACTATTTATAACTTCCATGAGTGAAATTGGTTTCTATAAACCATTTATTGCTTTTGCAGAAACTAAATAAAAGAAGACTAAATTGCAAAATAAATAATGTCCAGGTTATTATAAAATTACATCCGAAATTATAATGTTTATTTTTTTTTTCTTTAAAAATTTTAAAATTAGTAAAAACTCGCAATACTATTATATATAAATCTTAGTGAATCTATTTTCTAAATACAAAATTGAATGCATTGGATTTTTTTTTTTTTTTTAATTTTTTTTTTTTTTTAAATTTTATTATTATTTAAAATATTTTTTTTTAAATTTTATTATTATTTTTTTTTTTTTTTTTTTTTTTTTATTTATTATTAAATTTAAAGGAAAGCCACTACTTATATTGAAAAAAGAAAAAATAGTAACTTTCATATTAGACTAGCCCATTTTTTACAGACACTGACCGGCTCGGTTTTTGCACCGGACAACCTTGTGGCCAGTACGCTCCTGCTTCAAAGACAAAAACTGTAATAATGACTCAAACCTTTAATACGTTTTCTTTAACGGGGCAAAATGCTTAACCGGGAAAAATGCCCGGTCCCGTGCGTGCGTAGTCTCTTTGAGCGCGCGGGCCTGGGGAAGCGCTTCTTTCTCCTTTCGCCGGTCCTGAACAGGTTAAGTAAAATACCTGTTCATTTACAATTTTGCCATTAAGGATTAAATAACCTAAAAAGCTGACTTTTATATAAATCCTCACAGTAACACATTTTCTTCTGGATTTTGAAAATTTGAACTGGCGTTTTTTTTAAATAAAATGATTTTATACTTAGTAAACCACCTGTTTTGTTTACATGTCTATATTCCACTACATCTTTCTTTCCCGTTACAACCACAGTAATTATGTTTTCTCACGAATAATGCCAGAATAATGCAAAGATTCTTATAGACTTGAGTTAAATGATTAATTCACTCTTATTCCTTAATTAATCTTTTGAATATTTTTGTAAAGCGAGCCGGTGACTTTTTAATATTTACATGTGCCAATTCACTTTGATCCCAGTTTCAGAATTATTATTTAATTTAAATTCAGCCCAAAATTCATATTGCACAATGTTTTCGAAAAGCTTTCACCTTGATATATACTTGAAATGTGATTAGAATTTGAATAATGAGTGTTAAAAATTTAAACTTTTAATTGATGTATGATTATTTGATGGTCTCAATAATAAAAAAAGTTCAGACTTTCCGAAATGCGCTAAAGAAGCTATCGCTCATAATTTATTTGTCAAATTTAGTGAAATAATATATTTGAGTTTACACTTCTATAACTTTGGGCTATGCAGCTATAATTTTTTTTAATGTAAATGCTATTTATATAACATTCTATAAAGAATTATTTAATACAATATTAACTTTCGATTATCATTCTACCTAATTAACCAAATGCTTTTCTTGAATATTTTAGAATGACGGTTATTATTTTAACAATTTCACAAAAATGTTAATATTGTTTTAAGTCTCAACTGGAGTTCGTTGATATTTTATTTATGAGTATAAATTCATTTAAAAGTAATATATGCTCGTTGATATGTAATATATATATATATATATATATATATATATATATATATATATATATATATATATATATATATATATATATATATATATATATATATATATATATATATATATATATATATATATATATATATATATATATATATATATATATATATATATATATATATATATATATATATATATACATATACATATATATCCATTGCAGTTTCTTTGGCTGACTGTTGCAGGCAGCTCAGAAGAACAAAAATCATATTATGCTCTATAAAATTTTTTTGCATAATTTTAATTTTTCCTAAATGATATGTGTTTACTATCTAGAAGTTCATCCAATGTTCTAAAAACAACAAGGCCGACACATATTTTCCAATGAATTTTTATAATTTTTTTAAAACATCCATTAAATCCAAAATTATGTTTTTTATGTTTATTAATTATTTATTTTTTGATATTTTAGGAATCATCTTCATCATTATGCTATTTATTATCATGAATGATTCTTTCAAATCTCGGAGTTTTTTTAGAAAAAAAAAAAATTAAAATTGATCCCGGTTAAATAAAGAGAATGAATTGATCCCATTTTGTTAATGTTATCGCCCACATAGAATTTAAATGAAGGGGGGGGGGGGATCCAAAGTTTATTTTACATTAGAAAGAGAAGTCCATACCTCTCTTTGGAAAGAAAGACAGTTTTATATATGCTCTTCGAGAATGTACTTTCATTGTCAGCAGATAGAAATGCCAACGTAAAACTTATTTCGTGTAAGCAAAACACATACACACAAAAAATATTGATTTCTTAATTAAAAAACATTTTCTGATTACACTAATGTGTATTATACTAAAAAATTCGACTTCGTAGAAACAAGCTGTCGTGAGTTTATAAGTAACCTAAAAAATAATTAGTGTTTTACGAAAATTGAACAGCACATTTAAATGCCTTTTTACGAATTTGAATATTACAATGGATACTGTTATGACAAGAATCCTTAATTGCTACTTTAGCCATCTGAAAAGACAAATTTTAATGTTCAGCCAAAACAATATCGAAGAGTCCACTTATGTTTATTGACTTTTAAAGCCACTCTCTAAGAAAGTTATTTTTAATATATAAGTCCATTAATTGGCTGTATACGTTTTATCGATGATACTAGTAGTAAAGTTGTATGCTACAAAGAATTTTCGCGGACAACGATATGCTTGGAAAAACACAACCCCTTCAAAATTAAACTTTTGCTTTTATTAGACTTATATTGCAAAATGTTGAAGCCTAAAATGAAGCCCTCTGTTGAAGCCCTCAAACTGAGCATGCCTCCTAATGGCTAAATTAAATATTCCTTGAAAGTCTTCATATAAGATACTGGTCAGAAATCTTTTTTCAGTGAATTGCCAATTAACTCCTTTTCAAAAATTTTACTTAATAATTCGATATTGAATAAACTGAAAATTACAATTTATCTAAAAAATTTCATAATTCAAACAAGATATTTTTAAGCAGAAATAAAACTTGTAGCAGAATCTTAATCGGAATTTTTCAATTTCGAGAATACTCAGCATTTTAATTCTTGAGAAAATTTTCATTCATATAGAATAGAAGTTTTTAAATAAAATGTAAGTTGAAAATAGAAATTAAAAGTTGTGTCACTATCTCTTTAGATGAGGTTTCTTGTCAGAAACTCTGGAATAGAGCTTACTCCAGTAAAATTTTTAATTTGAAATTAATTTTTTCAAGAATTCTCCGTCTTATAATTCTTAAAAAAAAAATAAAAAAAAAAAAAAAAAATAAAAAAAAACTTTATAGAATTGAAGTATTTAAATAAAATATATGTTCACACTCACACTCAAAACAAAATTTTAAAAGCTGTGTCACTATTATTTTTGGATGAGCTTTTTAGTCAGAAACACTGGAATAAAGTTTACTCCCAGATAATTTTAATTCGAAACTTATTTTTTAAAATTAGCTCCACTTAAATTTATAATCAAACTTTTATTTTAATTTTTAAGAATTCACTGATATCTGATTATTGAGACTTCTAATCTAAAATTTTTATAAAAAGAATTGCGGTATTTCAATGAAATTTAAATTGGAAATTAAAACTTGTGTCACTATTATCTGGGGATAAACTTTTTAGTCAGAAATCCTGGATTCGAGTTTACTACCATTAAAATTTTTAATCTGAAATTTCTTTTGTGAAATTTTCCCTACTTGAAATTTCTAATCTGAAATTTCTTTTTCTTTTCAAGAATTCGCATTCTTATAGTTCTTGAGTAACTGTTCATTGGTAGTATTGAGATGTTTAAAGAAAATTTAAGTTGAAAATCACAAGTTTTGTCACTATTTTTTTGGATGAGCTGTTCAGTTAGAATCCCTGGACTAGAATTTACTTCCACAAAATTTTTAATCTGAAATAGATTTTTATTTTAAAGGATTCGCTATCTTATAATTCGTGATAATTTTTCATTGATACAGAATTGAGGTGTTACAACAAAATTTAAGATGAAAGGTACAAGAAATATTACCAACTTTACCCAAGCCTATATAAAATACTTTATTAATAAGTATCCAAATAATAAATAAAATTATATACTAAGATTTAAACCATATTTTAGGAATAAAATCGTCAAACGTCAGCTTAAACTCGCACATTACGGTAACAAAAAACTTCAAATATTTTTTGCTTAAATTTATTTTGACAACGACATTTTCAAACCTTTTATTATTGACCCACCTCGTTGGTTGGTCACATAATCTGATGCTTTTGTCATTAATCCGTAACTCCTTTTTTATAGTTTAGTTTCTAGATTAAAGGAACACAAAAGAGAAGGGCTTGCGCCTTTTTTTTATTTATGTATTAACAGAATATAAAGAATGAACGTGTGCATATAGATGGCGCTATTTTGCTTAATCTTTGAAGTACTTAAAAACAACTTCTAACAAACTAAGTATTCACTTATTAGAATTACTTTGTTTTTTGTGAAAGGTCAGAAATATCGATGGATAAATCTTTCTGGATGAAGGGATGTGTGTTAGTACTCATCTGTTAGTTTATGTAGAAGCAAGCAGAAGAGATACTCGATGTTACACTTTAATCTATTTTGATTAGATTTATAACGCTCAAATGTCATGACATAATGTCTGTCTTTTGATATAAATAGGGGAATAGTGTAAATAGAGCGAAAGGTGGTTCAACACTAGGTCGACTTTGAGGGGGAGTGAGAGGGAGGGTTTGTTAATAATCACTGCACAAAATTCAACTACTTAATATTTAATATTTATATTCTCATAATGCAAAAAGAGTACTACAAAAATCAATGATAAAAAAAAAACTTCTTTTACATATTCAATTTAAATAGATTACTAAATAATTAGTTTGTAAAAATTTCTCTATTTTGTGAATTAGATATCTCATCTAGTAATGATAAAAAAAAAATTGTTTTAAATATTTCTTAATTTATTTTTATTGTTAAAGTGGTGACTTCGTACAAATTGGTTCTTTTCACATAAAATTCACACAAATTGGTATTTTTTCCTAGAATTATAAATTACAAGTTAGACAATTGCCTTAGCACTTGTTTTCTTCGAAATGTCAATTTAAATAAATTAATATCTACTGCTGGTTGTAAACTTGATTATAGTGTTTTCTAGTTTAATTTTTTTTACAGTTTATATTTAAAACTTTAAAAGATAATTAAAATCTGAACATTTCCCTTTCATATTAACAAGCTTAAATAAATTGAAAACATAGATTCGCTTACACTAAAACCCAAACCCTATTCAGGGGTTTAGGCTGGAATTGAAACTTAAGCAAAACTTTAAAACGTCTATACCCATTATTTTAAAGAATCTTCGTATCCCGCTTGTACGCAAAACTGATTTATAATAAAGCGAAGTTTCGCGTGTAGTCTATTAACACTTACTTCATTTTTTATTTCTACTATTATTACCAACAACATTATCTTTTTACATGCATTTACTCTTTTACATTTGAAGTGAAGGCATTGCGAATACGAAAGGCGCACGCAATAAAAGATAGTTCTCCGAAATATACATTTGAAAAGTTTTCCATAAGGCAGTTTCTTACTTTGAGAGGGAAAGAATGGCGAACTCAACATGAAACTTACCTATCTATAGAGCCAAGAAAGGGTCTAGATTCGGAAGGTGAATTTTTTTTTTACTTAATATTGAGTTCGTCGTCTGCAACGCCTCTTATTATGAAATTTTTATTAATGAATTTAGTAGCACAAAATTTTTTATGTAAATAAAACATCTATTTTTAAACAATTATTGAAGCAATTTTTTGTATTTTAAATTTAATATTTTTTATATTTTTGTTTTTTAGTGTTTTTTGGCCGAAATATACCCCTTTTTAAAAAGACTTTTCTCCTTCAATTTTCAATATTTATTTAAATTTCAAAACTAATTAATTATATTAAAGTATACCGTAAAATGGGGTGAATCAGAACACTTTTCAACTTTCAAAGTAATAATCGGTTATAATAAGATCGTTAAGGAACATATTTTTGACATAGAAACTTAGGTCTTCTTCTTTGAGAATCAACCCAAAAAATTTTATAAAAACTAGGACTTTAATTTATTTTGAATTTTTTCATGGTGTTCCGATTCACCCCGTAGAAAGGGGTGAATCGGAACACTCTCGTTACAATTTATGTCTAATCTTATTTAAATGTTTACAGGGTGGCAAAAAACAAATAATAACGCATTGTGGTAAATAGGAACACAAAATTATCATAAAAAAAATCATTTAATATGCCGGATAAAATTTGTGTTTGTCAATTATTGTCAAAACAAATCATATGTTTGAAAGCGTATCAACTCTTATATAACTCTCCTATAACTCATCCAAATAGACGTTAAAATTAAAAATACTTTTTAATCTACTTTATGTTTGCGTGTCGTATGACTGCAAATTCTTTAAAATATCTTGAGAAAGGAGAAAAGCATCCTCATTTGTTTCAGAAAATCTCTTCGTTCATAAGCGCTTTTTGTAAAACACACTTATATAGCAATAATCTTGAGGGTGTAAAACTTTTCTCACATAGAGTCTTCATACATTTTTTCATATAACTTTAAGATAACTAAGTCATTTAGAGAAAAAACCGCTGGAACAATCGGGTTTTCTTCCATGCGGAAACTAGGCTCCTCTTCTGACATTTATTCAAGCCTGCAATCTTGATTACTGTCTTGAAGGGAGCAATTAGACTCTTCTTCAGTCGTTGAATCCTGTGTAGAACATAATCTTACCAAAAACAGCTTTTTAATATTACTTTTCAAGTGTTCCGATTCACCCCCCAAATCACAAAATCCAGACGAGGCAAAACATAAAAATTCGTAAAATAAAAAGTTTTTAAAACCAAGTTAAATTAAGAATGGCATGCTGTTGTGGATGTTTATACTTATCTAAAAATATATTAGTTAAGTCTATGACTGGTACATGTTATTAATTATGGGATAAGTTTTGGAGAGGTTAAAACTCATTGAATTGTATGCACGTTGTTTCAGAATTTTTTTTTTTTTAAAAAAAAGGGCAGTGTTGAAAACCCCACAAAACATGTTCCAAGATTAAAAACATGTTAACCAAATGAAAAATATATATATAATTAATAAAACTGCTTTATTTGTGTAAAATAATAATTTCTTTGTAATTTCAAGAAGTTTCGTTCCGATTCACCCCGCTGTTCCTATTCACCCCATTTTACGGTACTCTAAAGATGTAGGGAAAGATTTTTTAAAATTAGTTTCACAAGGGATTTTAAAAGATGATATGTGTTTTACACAAGAAATTCCTTTCACAAAAAATTCATATTTTTTAATTCTTAAAACAAAAGTTAGTTACTAAAAAAAAAAAAAAACTCTCCCTACATTTATAAAACAGATATTAAAGATTTAAAATATATAAACAGATTAAATGTAAGTAAATTTTTCTCAAAGCCTTAGCATTTTAAACTCTGTCCAAATTGCCAATTTTAGATTTCGAGAAAAACGAACTTAAACATAAAAACCTGCATACTACACAGTAAACAGATTAAATGTAAGTAAATTTTTCTCAAAGCCTTAGCATTTTAAACTCTGTCCAAATTGCCAATTTTAGATTTCGAGAAAAACGAACTTAAACATAAAAACCTGCATACTACACAGTAGTTGTATAACAAACACACATCAATAAGTAAAAGTTCAAAAATCGAATGTTTGCAGTTCCCTAGAAGTTTGAAATTCCTCCCATGCCTTTTTGAATATATACTGCTTAATTTTATGGAAAAAAATTAAAAATATTATTTTTTTCCAAATTTGTTTTGTATACGGGGTACAAGTTTCCCTTTATTGGAATAAAATACCTGTAGAATACAAATACCACTTTATTTTTAAGTACATTTAATTGTGATAGAAATACAACTACAACATTCTTGACAACAAATTTTAAATAGTATATTACACGCTTGTATTACTCTCACGTATTACTTTATGTATCATAGTACAATTTCATTTCCAGTTGAAATTTACGAATTCGTATTTTCTATTTTGGCAAGTCATCATCGATATCTGACAAAGCATTTCTCAGTTATCCGTCCCGCAGTTATAGCGGAAGATGAACGATACAGCATTCAGGCTTTCGAATAATCGATAAAGCCATGAAAACTGCTGGAGAAGCTTTCAGGGCAAAGAGTTGATATTAAATGCGGTTCGCCATTGTTTGAAATTAGTAAACAGGTGTAATACATTGAATGGAGAAACTTGTTATGCGATTGTTGTATGTTCAATATGAGTAAATTATTCATTGACTACAGAGTACTCTTCTGAGTTGGAGTATTTGGGAAGTATTTAATCCTATAAAGCGAAGTTACTTTAGTTACCAAATTAATGAAAAATCAAAGTTTAAATACGTCATTTTTATTATTATTTAAAATATTTCTATCAAAGGGACCTTAAAGATATTTTCCGATGCTCCCACACTTTATTTCCAACAATTAAAATGGATGCCAATCGGCTATAAATAGGTTATAATGTGTTTTATTCTTACCCATCATGATCAATTTTGATATTTTAGCAGCATATTGTAAATGGCCTGCCTATGGTTGAATTTTGAAATAAACAAGGTTCTTAGTATAAATACATCAGACACTGTATCCCCCACCAATTATCTTATAATATATACTAAAACTGATATATTTTTTAAATTAGTTTCTGCTTCCAGAGGTGTTTGTTTGAAATTTTTAGTAAGCCCTTAATTTGAATAGATTCAAAGAATAATTTGCATCAAGCTGTAATTTTTCATAAAGCCTCATTTTAAATAGTATTGAAAATTAGACAATTGTTAAACAGAAGTTGGCAATTTTATTTATTTATTTATTTATAAAATATGCGATAAAGATGTAATTTTATACTATATTGAGGTATAATTCTTTACAAATTAAGAAAAATGCTTCCCCGGTTGGTTGGTTGTTTTCAAATTATCTGGCGCCGTCAGCAACACGAGGGCTATAATGCGCCGAAACATTCGTCATTAGACAAGCCAACATAGATTTACAAACACCCATGCCTAACACGGGACTCGAACCCGCAACCTCGTGGTCTAGAAGCTAGCACGCTAACCACTATACCGTTTGGTCGGCAAATGCTTCCCGGAAAAATGGTTGGGAGGTATTAAGATCATTAAAAAAAAAATAACGTATTAAAAAATTATTTGATATCCCAATGATGCAGAATATTTTGTATTTTATTTTCAAGTTTCGTTCTACAATTCATTCTAGGTATAACACAATATGAAAGAAAAACATTGTTATTATTTAAGTTAAATTCGTCCAGACTCTAACAAAACTAAATAAGGCCTACCATTAATGAATTCTGATTTGCAATCGAATATGAAAAGTATTGAAGATCTAAAATGTATTATTCGAAATGTATCATAGACGTTTGTCCTCTGTTAACAAAGTTCAAAAACTACGAATTCATACAGTCATGAAGCGATTATCCCTACCTTTGAAGCTCTGCAACACAATGGACGTCAAGTGTCGAGAAGTATTCGTTGTGTTACTTAAAATTCAGTTATGCAAACATTTCTCTATTGAAGCAGTCGAGGCATGGCAGGTCAGTTGTTTGCTTGAGTTGTTAACTTTGAGTTTGTCCAACAATTCTGGCAGGTGTTGATAGATCTGAACAACGTCAAAGTATTATTTTTAACTTATTTGTAAAGGCATTCTCACGTAAACAAATTGTTTTAAAGCGTATTTTACTCAGCGTTAAATTTTTATATACATGTAAAGTTTTCTTTAAATATTAACATGTTTTTTATCAATTAATTTTCTTTGCTAATAAATTGTGATTGTGGTTCCATAAATGTTTTTAAAGAATAATAAAAATAATTTTGCAAAAAATCTGAAAATTTCAAAATATACCTTAAATAATATAAATAAACAAGGTATAACATAAAAATTCATTGTTTTTAACAATTTCAAAGTCATCTTTAACGGGTTAATCAATTATCATTATCATTTAAATAATAATTTACCCATTTTATTCATCATATTAAATATAGAAACTCATTCTCCCCTTTAGCAAAAGAATTTCTTTAAAATCATATTTTCAGGTTTGAAAAGAAATCCAAATATTTTTGAGAGTGATAAAAAAAATTCATAGAGTGCTAGTGCTCACTTTTAGTGTTCTCGCGCTGCATTAGCACTAGTGCTCGTGGCTCTAGCGGTGATGGATCGCATTTGAAATGCAGTTTTAGTAGAAATTAAGAAACGATTCTATTAACAATAATTAAATTAGATATCATACATAGACCTTGAGGAAGCCATTCAGTTGACTGAGACAGAAGTTGAAACTGAGATAGTAAATTTTTATTTTGATGACTCTCATAAATAGTAAATTTTCATCTTTCTGTTGTTAATTTTGTAGGGAAAAAAATATTTGTAAAGAATTTTTTGAAATACTACAGACTTATATTAAAAGCTTATTGTTTTGAGATCCAGCGCCGAATTCCTATTTCATATAGAAAAAATTACATTTGAAATCTGTATATAATATTTAATTTATTTGATTAATTTGGATATTATACATAATTACAAGTTATTTTACAAATAACTTTTACTATAGGTTAAAGTGATAAATTTGTTAACTGTTTCTTAATATTTATTATATATAAACCAGTTATTATACATAATAAAAAACTACTTGTTATTATAACAAATTTTTTCTTATAAATCATATTTATCGCATTAACCAGAATAACTGTTAGCCAGCACTTAATATGATAAATACTGAATTCTACGCAGACCTCGTGTTTACGTTTTCTTCTTTGTTATGTTTAAGCATTCGTTCAATTGCTTTGGGATTTTTATTTTTAAAGTTTTATCTGGCATCAAATTTCATGAACCTACAATTCTTCTTATTATTAATTATCATCAATAACGAAATTATTTATAATAGCCGCAGTGGTTAAGTTACTGTATAAATTCACCAGTTAATTTAATAATTCGTATTACAATAAAACTATTAGCTTCATTTTTAATTGTACAAAAATATCAGCAAAAGTAATTAATTTTAAATTATCCACATTACAGGCCTTTTTTTTTTTTTTTTTTTTTTTAAATAAAATAACTGGTTATTTTACACAATAGCATATTTTTCAAATTTACCGTAACATATACGTTATAAGGAATAAACTTTTAAAAACTAATAACCTACGTCGCAATAATTTTCCTTTTTCCATAATTAAACATGCATATTTATATACATATAGAAATTGGTGAAATTTTAACTTGGCAATGACAATTTAGCGATGTATACAGCCTGTCCAAAATGTAACCGTAGTTAATTACCTTTATCATCTTTGTTTAATATAACCGTTAAGAGGCCTTGATAAAATTCATTTTAATTAAAAACACTCCAGTATTTCTATTATTTTCGAACTTATAATGTTTTCAATTCACAACCAATTATAGTTTGGTTACTGCTCCAACTTCATTGTGTTAATCAATTAGAAAGTCAAACCTACCATGATTATAAATATTGTCTACTTTTCATCGAATCTATTGTATAATTGTTGTATGGTTCCTTTGTTGCGGTAATAATGTCGCTTTGAATTCTGTGTCATTGTGGCATGTTTCCAATCACAAGTGGATACAATCTAATAATAGACAACAGTTAGGTATTTTATCATTTGTTGTAGTAAAAGGTAAAGCGAATTCAATTAAAATTTTAGTACACTATTTTAACCTGTGAAGTCATGAATATATAGTTTTTAAATCCAATTACATTATAATGCGCAGTAATGAATATATGCTTTAGTATATTCTTACTAGTGTGAAGTCATGTCCTTTTAATGATAAAAGTCGTAATTTCAAAATTGAAAAAGGTTGAAATTCAATATTTTTATGGTCTAGTCGTCCTGAATGTTTCCTATTAATGATAAGAGAATATAAAATATCACAAAGAAAAAATATTTATATTTATTGGTCTCTCAACTAACTTTTTATCTATATAGTTAGCATGAGATTTCAATAAAGGCCTATAAATAGAAAAGAAAGATTTTGGTATTACTGCTATGAATATTTTTGGGTAACTATAGTATAAACCAGGGTTTCCACGGTCATTGAAAGTCATTAAAAGTTCTTAATATTTTTAACATGTTTTCAAGGCCTTGAAAGTACTTGAGAGGTGCTTAAAAGTCCTTGAAAATGCTTACAGGTCCATAAAGGTAATTAATTTTTACAGATCTTGTGTGCCAACTGCAAATTTAAAAAAAAAAAAAAAAAAAAAAAAAAAAAAAAAAAACGGGAAACAATTTAGACTTGCTACCTCCGCTTGACCGCCACTTATCCACACCGTATCAGAATTCTCTGAGATATTTGTATTATGCATGCGCCATCTTGTAATTTTTTTGGTAGGATAAACTGTATTAAATTTATATGTAAACATGACGCCGGAAAACAAATTTTCAAAGGTCTTTAAAACCATATTTAGGTCCTTAAAAGTCATTGATTTTCATTCTGTGATTTGAGTGGGAACCCTTATAAACGTTTGATTGGTCTTTCGGGAATGCGGCGTAGATACCTCGTGGCCAGACCAAATTCAAAATTACGAGGTGTAATTGTAAATATAGTTTCATGTAATCAATCTATAGATGTAATCAGTGGCGCATCCAGATACATTTCTTTGGGAGAGGCTGAGACTTTTGATTTTTGAATGTTCAATTAACACAAATTTTAGTTAATCTAAATTTTATAGAGGTCGGCGATATCTCGATACGACGATATTTTTCAAAAAATATCGATATTAAAAATATCGATAAAAGTCACCGATATATCGATGTTTTCAAACATTTTTAATTTTTTAATGATCGTTTTATAGTTCCATGTATTTTTTCGATTTTCTTTATTCCTTTTTCAAAAACATCAGAACTAAAATTTGGACTTGGCTGAGAGGCAGTTAAAATGACACCAATGACCAATATCTTGCCGCACACTTCATAATCATGGGCGCCAACAGGAAGGTATATATATATATATATATATATATATATATATATATATATATATATATATATATATATATATATATATATATATATATATATATATATATATATATATCCCTCTGTTAATTTTTCAGTTATTTACATTGTAAAAATATTATGTTAAATATTCAACATTGCCATTAAAAGCTATTGAAAATTATCTAAATTTTTCTTAAATTTATTACACCGATTAAGTGATAATATAACTTTTTCTTTTGTAATAGATCCATTCCAGTTGGGAAAGCAGTAATGAATGAAAAGTAGTAATTTGTTCTGAAAAACTTCGTTTCTGGCAAAATTAAAAAAAAAAAAAAAAAAAAATCATGTATCGATATTTAATCGATATTTTTTCTATGTAACGATATAGTATCAATATTTATCGACCTATAAAATTTTAGAATAAATGAAGAACAAATTAAGCAAAGAATTACCACTCCACCTGCAATAATCTTCTTCCTTTTTTTTTTTTTTTAAATTTTCATTTATAAATACATTTTATATTAGACTCTATTTTCGAGTTTTTAATCTATGTCAATTCATTAAGTGATCATTTTCGTACCTATTCACCATATTTTAAGATTTTATAATAAGCAGTTTCTAAATGACTTTAGTTCTTCCTGTGAATAACACTATCTCATCTTATATATACACTTTGCATTGCAGATACCATGGCCAGCGTATTCCCGGTCTGTTCCACAAGGACCCTGGTAATAGTGGCTCTTGCCGTCCTCTGTTGCTCACTGCTTTGTGAGACAAGAGCTCAGCAGCAATTCTACCCCAATGGACGCTACGGAAGGAGAAGTGTCCTACCCGCCCTTGCAGGTGAGATATCCAACAACAACAAAAAATCGGTTTTGCGATTTTTATTTCATGTTACTCTTTTTCTTTCTTTTTTTTTTCTTCTTTTTTTTTTTTTCTTTCTTTCTTCTTCTTCTTTTGTTGACGCATTACTTTTGTTTTCAATCAAATTAGAAGTACAGTCAAACCTCGTTAACACGAAGTCGACCTCGACAACCAAAATTGTTCGCATAAACCGAATTTCGTGTTAAACGAAAAAATTAACTTTAAGTTTTAAGTACAGAGTACTGCTTTTACTTTGCATTAAATTTTAAGCGATTTCGCGTTAACGGGATTTGACTGTGTGCTATATTTTATTTTAAATGCAAATATTCAATATTGAATATAAAACACTTCTACCTTTAACTTTGATTTTTTCTAAATGTGACATTTATGTACTACAATTTCATAAAAAAAGTAATGGTATAACCTCTACTAGTTAATTTAAAAAGGTACATTGAAGTTTAAACTATATGTTTTAGTGAAAATTAAACTTAAAGGTAAAAATTTAATATAGTTATCATTGATAGTTTGCTTTTTTAAAACAAAATATAACATACTTCTAATGTGATAGGAACAAAAGTAGTGCATCGATGGAAAGACAGTAAAGCATAGAAAAACATGCAACAAAAATCCCCAAATAA
This sequence comes from Linyphia triangularis, assembly GCA_963978545.1. Taxonomy (NCBI): domain Eukaryota; kingdom Metazoa; phylum Arthropoda; class Arachnida; order Araneae; family Linyphiidae; genus Linyphia; species Linyphia triangularis. Next base: position 39,875,262 of record OZ021730.1, read on the forward strand.
TTTTTTTTTATTTCAAAATTTTTGAGTTCCCTTAATGAAATATTAATTAATAGATATAAACTAATATTCCGTTCATATGAATAACTTGGAATCTCTTCTACACGGAACCTTCTTTTGTGAAATCGACTGTTTGTCTATCCAATTTTATTTTGAAAATTTTAAAAGCCAAGGGGTTACAAGTGAATCCTCTTTCACATTCCTGGCGGCGGCCATTAGGTTTGGGTTCAATAGACCATTAAAAAAATCCTAACAGGTATAACATGACATTCGTACCCAAACAAACACAAATTTCAAAAAAACTGCGACGTCGAATGCATGCTGGTTCATTAAATAAAACAATGAACTATCTCATTACGATTTTCCTTAGTATAGTGTCACAATTTACTTCTTAACTGTCTGTGTGGCCCCGTCGATATGCATAGAATCTATTTCTAATTAAATTTTTAGCGAGCTAAGCGACGCTAGTTTACGACGCTTCAAAAATGATTATTTATACTATAGATAATCACTTTTGACGCGTCGTAAACTAACGTCGCTTAGCTCGCTAAAAATTTAATTGCTACACAAGCATAGGCTAGCTTTGTTCTCGAAAAGCTCGTATCGCTTGCTAAAAGGTTCAACAAAATCCCAAAATCACTTCATTCGTTAAATAGTTAATTGCTACACAAACCCCTATTACCCCCCCCCTCTCTCTCTCCCCCCTTCTCTCCCTTTTAGAAATACAAAAATAAATTTCCCGTTAATACACTAATAAATCTCTCCCAGCCCTCTTTGAGGAAACCATTTTTTAATCTTTTCTCCTCCTTAATAAAAAAATTATAAAAAAATATGTATATAAATAAATAAATAAATAAATAAATAAATAAATATAATAATAATAATAATAAAATACAAAAAAAAAAAAAAAAAAAAAAAAAAAAACTTTGGCAAAGCCTTAATACCAAAGCTCGCAGTACTGCTGAGTGGAAGAATTTTTGGGCGCTGATGGCAAAAATGGTTGATTTACTTCATTAGAATGTAGGAAAATTAAATTTAAAAAAATATATTTTAACACTATGGCTATCAGAAGCAAAATTAATATACGAACTCCTTATTTGTGCGACCTCATTCGTTTAACAATACTTCATATACCTTAAATCAAAAATTCCATTATTGTATTGGGTGCTTTTTTTTGCTTCCGCCATTTTTCTTTCAATGGGTTTAGCAGTAAGTAGCGGTTGAAATAATTTGAAATAAATAGATCATAGACGTCATACAATAAACTTAGGCATCTGGCAACATAGCCCCATATAAACATTAGTCGATTTATGTCTGAATCATATAGTTATTCTCGATTGAAAACGACAGTTTACGAGCCAAATTCTCGTCATTTGCGGGAGGTTTTAATTTTCTGCTTCAATATGAAGAAGTCTGCCGGTGAGGCTCATCGAATGATATCAAATACCTAAAACCATGAGGATTTCCCGGCCATGCCACCACGTCAACGACTAAACCGAATTATCTCTGCTCCAAGGCGGGACCAATTCGGCGTAATGTATTATGAACTGCTAAAACCGAGTGCAACAACCACAAGCGCTTTTTATTAAACGAACGCGCAATTAATGCTTTTCAGACGAGTGGTGAAAGACAAACTGCAACAATATAACAAGACACACAATAAAGCGATTTTGAAGCATGACATGCTCGACCCCATGTTGCGAAAGTGGTCAAGACATATTTGAATAGGTTGAAATGGGAAGTCTTGCCCCACCCTCCGTATTCTCTAGACATTGCTCCCTCTGATTATCACTTGTTTCGATGAATGGCACACGGCCTGGCTGACCAGTACTTCCGGACTTATGAAGAAGTAAGAAAATTGTATCGATTCATGCATCGCTTCAAAAGATGATCAGTTTTTTCAACTCGGGATTCGTATGCTGCCTGAAAATTTTCAGAACTTGGTATTTCGATATTTTTTTAATGCTAAATCCAAAAATTGAATAATTTTTTATGGTTGTGATTCATTTTAAAGCTGAATTATGCTTTAGTATGTATTTGACCCCTTATAATTAAAACTATACGCATTTCCGTGATTAAAACTATATGGAATTCATCAATTAAAACAAATGATACAGCCAGCATTCGGATTCTTTATACACTTTTTAAAGTCTTCAAAGTTATTAGAGAAAAAAACTAATATATTTTCAAAACTTTCTCTCGAGATTTAATTAATATAAAAACCTGAGAGAAAATCTAAAAAAAGGCTGCTGAAATATCAAACCATAAAAATTTACAAGTTTCATTCGAGACATTTGTTCTCATATTTAACGTATTTCTAAATAAAAAGCAGTGATATTTTACATTTGAAAATGCTGATACAAAATATCAGACTTTTATTGAATTTTTTTCAGTATTGTTTCATACGAACCCTTGATGATAGTATCTGAACATATTTTTCATAAAAGAATTTAAAAAGTGTAGGGCCATACCTAAGGAGAAAACGACTTGCGCGATCACACAATGTGATTTTGAGAGGCGCGACGAAAGGTGAACATATAAAAAAATAAAGTAATATGGTAAAAATTTTAATTTTTATGTAATTTTGAATGCAAATTAGCCTAACCTACCAAAGGTCTACTCTTTCCAAAGGAAGACTCAACAGCCTTGCAATTTTGTTCATTGAAATCGTATTTTATCGTTAATAGATTACGATGCACTGATAAAACATTTTCTACAACTAAAATAACCTAGGAAGGCCCAGTATGTGATACAGATTATCGTAATCAATTTTCTGTATAATTTTTTTTTTATTTATTAATATTTTTCCATGAATATTATATTAAATAAAACTTTTTTTTTGTAGTTAAAACATGTGCCTGCTATTTTCAATCTGACAAAACTATAAACTGAGTAAAATAATCTAGAAGTTTGCTCTTTACATAAGACCAGTACAGCACGCCTATTGAAGTTTGAAAGAGTCAATTAAAATAATTAGTAATAGAGGTCATTTTAAAAAATAAATACAAGGTGAGACCGAAAAGTAAGGTGACTGATGTCATAATAATTACTGTATTATATATTTGCAGATAAATACGCCACTGTCCTTCAAAGTAGTTCCCGCCGTCTACAATACACTTCTGACAACGTTCATACAAGTTCTTCGAACTTCTGAAAAAGTCCTCCTTTGACACTGTCTTAAGTTCCTTGGTAACAGTAGCTTGAATGTCTGAGATGCTTGGAAATCGGTTTTCCTTCAATGCCAATTTCAGTTGTGGAAAGAGGAAAAAATCTGCTGGCGCTGGATCAGGGAATAAGGAGGGTGTAATACTGTAATACTATTGCCACTGAAGGGAAACCGATTTTCAAGCATCTCAGACATTCAAGCTGCTGTTACCAAGGAACTTAAGACAGTCTCAAAGGAGGACTTCTTCAGAAGTTTTAAGAACTTGTACGAAAGTTGTCAAAAGTGTATTGTAGACGGTGGGAACTACTTTGAAGGACAGTGATGTATTTATGCTCTTTACCTTTTCAATCACCTTACTTTTCGGTCTCACCTTGTATAATAAAAAAGTACTAAATACTTTACTTTAATATTTACTATATATTACTACTTATTAGTTTTACTTTTTGGTTTTTAATTCCTTTAAAATTCCAACTTCAGAAATTAAATTTCAGCAAATTTCAGTTATAGAGCACCCAAAACATTTTCGGAGGGTTTTCTATCCCCATTTTCATTTTAGGGGACGCCAAAACTCACTCTTGCACACACAGCATTTTGCTGTTAGGCATCAGTTCCTGAAAAAGTGTAAACAAAATACACGGATTTATTGTGGGACTTTTAGAACAAAAAGTATACCAACAGTGCATAAATTTTTGCCCCGACTGTACATAACACCACTGAAGTGAACATGTGTTTAGACAAAAAAGTAATTTGTTTCGTAGAGCCTAACTTCCATGTAATCCAATTCTGATAAATTAAGTATTCTTATCAGCAAAGAAAGTTTTTTATGCACTACATTAATCCTTTTAAAACTAACCTCACTTGTAATAATTGTTGAGATATAACGATATTAATCATTCGGCAGACATGCATCTGGATTTTTCCAAACGTGATTTCATCCACACCTCGGTAATTAATAACATTAATGTAATAACATAAATGTGAATAATATTAATGCCTTCTTTGGGAAGGTTGTACTCGGCTAAGAAAATTAAATCTTACGTTCTTATTCTTAGATTCTTTAACTGTAGAGTGCGTTACCTTAACCCTAAAATCAGTTTTACTCTGTAACTAATCATTCAGTTCATAGACTACATATTAAAAACGAAGGATGTGGAGCATCTCACAACTTTCAATTTCACTATAATATTGGTCATTACATTTAAATTTGATATAGTGTTACTTACCCTTTTCATATTTTCCCTCATTTTAAAGAAAATGTCCTGTTTGGCGATATTTTTGGCAATAGGTTTTACATGGGGGGGGGGGGGGGACTCACGATGAAATTGGCGATGTTATTAGATAGCAATTACATTGTGTTTTATTATGCCTGAAACAGAAAACAAAATCAATCAGTCATTGATGGGCGGTGCTTATGGACCTAGAGCTCTGTGTTAAAAGCAATGGTTTTTCCACTTTGTATACTTTTACCGCATTTCTACTTGAATTTCGGAGGTGAGGCCAATTAAAACAATTTAAGAAGCGTTAGCACAGAAATTGTGATCAAAATCGTTAGAGCCGTTTCTTGCAATTGCTGAAAACATTATATTTTCATGATTGTTCATGATTTCATTATGCTCATGCTCGATTTACACGAAAACCTTAAGGGTTGCTCCCATGGCCACCACTAATCCTCAGACCAAATTTGAATATCGTAGGTCAATTTGTTCTGCAGTTATGATGACCACGTACACACAGATGTATATATTTTCTAGACCACTTTTTTGAAATCAGAATGTTCCAAAACGTGGAGAAATGTAAAATAAAAAAAATATTTTTTTTTTTTTTTTTTTTTTTTTTGACCAACTGCTATACTTTTATTATTACATATGGATAATTGAAAGTAACAAGAATATTTGTATAGTTTCTTAGTTTATTTCAAACAAATTAAAATGTCTTAAGAGAAGTATTATAATATTTCTATTGAAAAACAGAAAGGTGATAAAAATTAGCTTTTGCACTCATGGGACTTTGTAGAGATTAAAAGTCTAAAGAGAAATTCCGGAATTCACAAAACTGGCAGGGTTAGATGACCTACATTCATTTCATTAGGGTTAAAAATATTGTTGTAAATTTTGATGGCCATAAAATTAAATATGATGAGTTTTCCAAACAAATTGGTGGCAATATTTTTATATATATTTCTTGTGTTTTGTATTAAGTGTTCCTAATACAATAGTAAAAATTCTACACTTTTAAAATCACTTCGTTATTCGACAATCCATTCAAACAAATTTATTTCAAGTTTCATAACAACGTTTCCCCTTTAAATCAGTTTTAAATAAAAGATCAAGACGAGATGATTAAAAAATTTATAACTTGGGTGGTTTGATGATCATCATAACATCTAAATATCAAAAAATAGATACCCTTTGTCCTTAATTTTGGAATTTAAAAGTAATAAAATATTTTAACAAAATAAAAAGCAGTTTCCAAAAAGTATTCTCTTCAATTAAAAATATATTAGCATAGTTAAAATTAATTTAAAATTGTGAAAGTTTATCCTTTAGATATGACCACGAAAAAAAAACCTGTTGTTAATTTCTTACTATACTAAACTTCAACTTAACTAAACATCACTTAGACGGTAGATCGTGACAGTGCTCATAGGTATTTAATCCATTTTGGCTGCGTGAAAGCATAATGTTCGCCAAACCACAACCCTGTAGAGAACAAAAGACTATAAGGTTTGGCGAGAATTATGTCTTCACTCCGCCAAAATGGATTAAATACCTATGAGCACTGTCACGATCTACCGTCTAAGTGATGTCTAGTTAAGTTGAAGTTTAGTATAGTAATCATCACGATTGAGGAGTTATTAAAAAGATTTATTACTATTTAACTTGACTAGGCTTAAATCCCGGCCTATGCATTTAAATTTTAAAAATGAGTGATTAACGGAAAAAACCTTATTGTAACTACCAATAGAAAATTAATCTAAATTGTTATAAATTTGTATGTTTATTATTAAAAGATTTAAAGGTTATTTATTTAAAAAAATAATATTTAAAATTTTAATTTTTATTATTAAAATGGGATTAAAATATAAAATTTTGTATCCCAAATTAACTCGCCATTAAAAAACGAGGCATCGCAAATGTCTTAACAATATTCTCACAGAAACCTTCCAGGGCATGTACATTTAGGCAATAAAATATTCATGTAGGGTTTGTAATGATTTTTACCTAGGAATTTTACGTAACTCTTGGTGATTCTATTTTACAGAAACGACGCAAGATTTCAGGGTTGCTATTTCTGGTGAAGACTCGATGATTTGCAAATTCACTGGCTACGCTGACTATTACAGGTGCACAAGGTGAGATATTCCCATAAATGTTTTTATGATTTTCATCAAGAAATAAGTTTTAGAATTGTATTTTCTCCATTAAAGAATGGTATGTGAATATATACTAATGTAATTAAACCAATGGCTTTCCATAACTATCTAAATAATCATTATATTAAAAATAATTAATGAGTATTAATACTTAAAAACTATTAATATGTACTTTTATTAAGACAGTTTTTATGCATCATTAATCTTGTGATAATAAATAATTAATAATTTGTTTTATATAATATAATTAATTTTGATCCTTTTTGTAAATTCGTTCCTTTATGAGTTTTGGCAGTTTTTGTTCTTTGACCCTTTTCTAGCAATCAAGAACAGAATTAGTGAATCTATTACCACTAAAGTATAGAAATCAGTTATTCTACATGTTATCTAGGTAATATGCAGATTAACTAGGGACAACAGCCACGTTTCTGTACGTTTAAATTAACATAATGTTATTAGTTAATTGTTCGATACCTAAACACTCATAATACAATCAACCAATCAAAAATTAGTTGATAGAATCAATCGACTAATTCTTTTAAACTTTAACGATACAGAAGCCGCAACTGTGTACTTTACAAAGGTTAATTGCACAAAACTCTTGATTCCGCACTTTAAAGGAACAAATCCGTTAATCTGCAGATTAGTTAGGTAATATGCACTTTAAACGACTTTCCAGCTTTACCAATAACATATCTATACTACAAAATTAAACACAACGATTATTATGATTTCTTTGCACCACTGATTTGCTATGAACTCTTGACGAGTTTTGTCTCTTAGACCAGTAGTCGGATAACCATACATCATGCGACTCTCTCAACATTTGAGTAAGATCAAATTTGTCAATTAAAAAGGTTGTTGATATTATTATTGTTATTATGATATCTGGCTCTATTTAATGTTAGTAGCTAGTTTAAACCGACTCCTAATAACATGGATCTTGAAACGAACTAAGGGTCTCAAAGGAAATCTTAATTCACTACTGCTGATCTTTGACCCTTTTGCATAATAAGTTTGCCGACTACTGTCTTAGTCGGAAGAATACAATACAAATATATAATCAGCTTAACAATAATGAAATTTTTAAGAAAATTGTATGAACAGTGTTGATTATGATTTCTTTGCTCTTTCTATGAAATTTCTTCATTTCGTTAAAGACGACAAATTATTTGCACCTTCATTCCTGTAATAGTTATTCTCTTAATCTGAAACATTTGATATAAATTAATTTCCAAACAAATTATACATAACCATTTTAATTTATGACAATTCCAATACACAGGGTTAGCAAGAAATAAGTTGTCCACTAAAAACTCTAGGATGCGTTCTATTGGTCCAAATGAGATAAAATTTGAACTACTGATAATTCAAATGATGCGCTTCACATTTAGTAAATAAAAAAAAAATTAGCATCAAAATATACCACTAAATGGTGCTGTAACACAAACGGTATTTATTCGTATAGATAGAAATTTTGAAACATCTTTTACGTTACAGAGCATGCTTTTTAGCATTATTCTTTGGATAAAAAAGGAAATTTCTACGCCAGCATTAGTTACTTCTCTGCACATCATGCCTACGTTGCAAGAAAAAGCGCTACTAGTAAAATTGTTGTACCAGAACCAGCAGTACTCCTTTGCTGCTGTAAAAGCATTCCGTTGTATGAAGCAGGTACGAAGAGATCCAATGTCTCCATATGCCTTACGCAAGATGTGGCAGACATTTGAAACAACTGGGAAACTTGGCATTCTTTCTGGTAGAGGTCGAAAACAAATCCAGTCTTCCAGCGTCGAAAATGTAGCTACCACTGTCGTGGAAGCCAGCAGTCAATCGCCGCGTGGTAGTGTGAGTGTGCCAGTTGTTGCCCGTGTTGGGTATGCTGTATCCCACTGTACAAAACGTCTTACAGAGGATTTGGCATTTTTATAGATACAAAATCAAGCCTGTGCACCTATTGCAGGACGGGGACAAAGAAGTTCGTAAAACCTTTGCTCTGGAGTTCCTTGCACGAATGGTGGTTGATGTCACTTGGTCATGGAACATTCTGTGGACTGACGAAGCCCACTTTTCCTCAATGGCAAGTTAACACCTACAATTGTCGAATTTGGGCAGAGAAAACCTTCATATGTTCGAAGGAACAACCCTTGCATCCTGAAAAAGTGACAGTATGGTGTGATTTTTTCTGCTACCTTCATCATTGAACCGTATTTTTTTTAAGAAATAAATACAAATGTAATTCATACGTGCACCATCACCGATCAAAGGTACTATGATATGCTGAGGAATTTTGTAATCCCACTAATTCATGCTTTCAGGACATCATTTTTAAGCAGGATGGCGCACCTGCTCACATTGATCGTCATGCAAAGTAATTGCTAAGACAGCATTTCACAGATCAGCCGTCATTTTCCATTACCTATTCGTTTACCAGATATCACCCCCTGAGACTTTTGGTTTTGGTATTTCCTTAAGAATAACATCTTCAGTAAAAGGTCTGCATCTGTGCTAGATCTGAAGGAAAGCATTCAGCGCCGTATTCTGGATATTCCTTCAGACTCACTCCAGTCAGCTGTGGAAAATATGGCTCTGCAACTAGAACACATCGTTGAGCATAAAGTGGGTCATATTGAGCCGTTTTATTGCAACTTTTTTTTTTTAATATTATTTAACTTTTATAAAGCATATTAAAGGGTTTATGTTTATTACAGCGCCATCTATTGGCGAATTTAGGAACTAATTTTTATTTTATTTATTTAATAAATGTGAGGCCTGTCATTTGGATTATCTGCAGTTAAAGTTTTATCTCATTTTGACCAATGGAGCGCATTCTAGAGCCCTTTAAAGTGAGCAACTTATTTCTTGCTAACCCCGTAAATATACTATTTAATTTATTTTAGAACTGAAATCAAAGTTCCTGAAGTAATTTTGATTAAGAATCTCAAACATTTGCGTTTAGCACTATAAATTAGTAATAAAACAAATTTAAAATCAAAACTATCATAAAATTATTATTATTATTATTATTATTATTTAAATTAGTTATTATCCAACTTTTTTAGAATTCTAAAAGTGACAGAGAACGTAGTGACAATTGGTTAACCTGTACAATCACCGGGCCGGTCAGTGTCTGTAAGATATAGACTGGTCCGGTACGGATTATTTTTTCTCCATTTTTTTTAAGTTAAGGAGTGTTTAATTTTTTTAATATAAGGAGTAGCTTTCCTTAATTTTTTTTTTTTTTTTATTTAATGTTTAATGCATTCAAATCCTAATCAAAGTCCAGCCCTCTCTCCATAATATCGTATTACGACTTTACGCTTATTTTACAACTTTTAAGATGAAGTATGCATTTTGTCATTAGGAATGTCATTTAGTACTTAACATACTAGTTACATACTTGGGCATTCTTTATTTTGCAATTTAGATTCCTTTATTTTAATTTTAGAAAGAAACTTGCAATAGTTTATGGAAACCAAGTTTACTCAAAGGAGGTATAAATAGTAGAGACAGAAAATTTTATTTAATCAAAGTAATTATTAATGCGGTTCAGGTATTAAAATTAATTAATAAATAAAACTAACAAATTATTGACATTAATTATTAATTATAAATATATAATTAGTAATATTTATTAATTATTGAAATTAATTAATCAATTCCTTATTGGAATGAGCTTATTATTAACAATAATTATTAAAAATTTGATCAACAATTATATTGAAAATTTGGGCCATCATAAATCCATAACAATGGAGCCGATTTTTTGTTCATTTTACTAATTACTTGCATATAAAAGTTACTATTATAAATACGGTATTGCTTTACAAACTTGTTTCAGCCTCATCTTAGTTAATAAATCACTTGAATATTGACAAGGATGTGAACAAATTAATTTGACACAAAAAATCGGGGGGTTTAACAGCGCGAGTTGACTGTCAACATAAAACAAAATATAATCACTGGCTTAAAATAAGCTTCAGTTTTTCATTCTTTCGATATAATCTTTGATTAATTAAATTAAAGTTTTTCTGTAATACAATTTATTACTCTGTATAAAAATACTGTGCCTTGTTAGATGAAAAAAAGCTTCTCTTTGTGAAAAAATAAAATTAAAAAAATAAAAAATTAAAAATCATTATATATTTTTTCCTTGTCACCTTGTGACATTCAGGGAGTCTTGAAGTAAATTTATTAATTCGTCATGTCTTAAGCTATTCATGTAAAACTCATTTTTAAGGGATTTTTATTTTTGTTTTACAATGCACTGGAAGAATTTTAGCTTTCACATTCAGAGTACATATGTCTTAAATATAATAATACTTTGAGGAATTTTAGCTCCCACAATCCAAGTATACCCTGAGGGCTAAATATAATACTACTTTAAAATATTTATTTATTATTTACTAATTTTTTAATGCACCCTGTATATCGCATTAAATGATGACGGCATTTCTTTCAATATTGCATGAAGCCCTATTATACTCCCTGTATAAAATCCCAATATATTGGTCTATATAGGGTTTCTTGGAAATTGCATAAGTGCAGCAAATCGGTTTCTTCTTATGAATATCAATTGGCTTTCGTGCACCCCTTTTTAGCTTAGGATATACACTGCGTTGCATAATGATAGAACCACCATGTATTTTCCGCCTAGCATACAGTAATTGGAATAAATGATTGAAATAAATATTTTTATTGAAAATATACAAAATAAGAATGACAATAACAAAGTAAAAACATTACTCATGTTTATATTTTCATGTAATAAAATAAAAAATACAAATTTTAGGTTGCAAAATGATAGAACCACTTTCAGTTAATACTTTGTAAGAGCACCCTTTTTGGTTATAAGTTCAAAAATTCGATTAGGCATGCTTTCGACTAAGTGTTTGAGTATATCTGCATTCAGATTTTCCCATTCTGTAATAATGGAGTCTTTCAATTCTTGAACCGTTGAATACTGCTTGCCGTTGGCGTATACGGCCCTGCTTAGAATACCCCAGACGTTTTCCATGGGGTTCATGTCAGGAGAACATGCAGGCCATTCGATAGCCTGCACTCCGTTGTCCAGGAACCATTCCCAAGACGAGTTTGCAACATGAATGCTAGCATTGTCCTGTTGGAATTTCCAAAATGGACCTCCAATTTCTTCTCCAAAAGGCAACACATTTTCTTCCAGCAGGTCTTGATAGTCTATTGTTCTCATTCGACCAGTAGGGAAGGCAATGTTAGTCCGCCCAGCATTGCCAAATCTAGCCTAAACCATTAACGATCCTCCCCCACACTGTCTCTTAGAAAAAATGTGTGGCTCATTTCGGAGATCCCTCCAATAGAATGCCCCCCCGTCAGGACCATCTAGATTGAATTTTTTTTCGTCGCTGAACACTACTTGAGTTCACTGTTCTTTCCAAGTCATGTGTTCTTTAGCCCATTGCATCCTTTTTCGTTTGTGAAGATCTGTAAGTCTCGGTTGCGTTTTCATTTTCGTGTACTCAAGATGTTCGTTCTGCTGAGCTATTCTGGATAAAGTTGACTTGTGAACTTTGATGGTGGGGTCTTATGATAGTCTGTTCAATGTTTCACCAGCTTTTAACTTCTTTACAACTAACCTTTCTTGCCGCTTTGTTAGCTTTCGAGGTCTTCCAGTGGATTTCTTTGTCCCATATTTGGATCCAAGATGTAGAAAATTATTAACCACGTGTGGTGAACGCCCATTATATCTTGCTATATTCCGAGAAGACAATCCTGCTGGGTTCAAAGCATAAAATTTGTCCTTTTTCAAAATCAGATAACGGATTTTTCCTACCCATACTTAGTGACACCTTTTCAAATCAATAAACTATGCGTGCTCACAATAAATGCAAGTAAGGTTACGTTAGTTGATCAAACGAAGCTTTTATATACCTGTTTGTTGAAACCCAACTGCGCATGCTTCTCTGGGATCGATTATTCCACTAAAAAGTAGGGGTGGTACTATCATTTTGCAACCTAAAATTTTTATTTTTTATTTTATTACATGAAAATATAAACATGAGTAATGTTTTTACTTTGTTATTGTCATTCTTATTTTGTATATTTTCAATAAAAATATTTATTTCAATCATTTATTCCAATTACTGTATGCTAGGCGAAAAATACATGGTGGTTCTATCATTATGCAACGCGGTGTATTTGATGTTTATACTAGTTGTTGAATAGTGTTTTTGAGGATTTGCTTTCCAACACTTTACACAACATCAGTTATGGCACCAGTTTTTAAGTTTTACTTCTTTGTACACTTCGACAGTTTTTTAATTTCGATTGTGCCCGCTGGAAGCAGCACTTTTCGTGTAACCACGTTAATTCCAATGCCAATTATATTATTTTTTATTTCACTACATATACAATAATAATATTTTGAGTCGTGCCAAATTTCTTCGATGTGATCGTATGCATGATGGATATTTTTTCTTCTCACCCTTAAGCTTATATTTTGAAATATCTATGCATCGAATTTTCGTTTCAGCATCTATAAGGGTTCATCGACATTTATCGATCAAGTACATTCTAACTGTTGAAATATCCAAGATGACAATCCTATTACAACGACTCTCTCAACAAAACCAATAAAAACATCCCCTTCAAATATACCTTTTTCTTCTCGTTTTAAGAATTCAAACTTTTTACGATCTTATTATAAGAAAGAATTCCATTGAGGTAATCATACAATTGATAGTTGTCACGTGCGTTCCCTACAGAAACGAACTAAACATTTTGAGAATACACAAATAAGGGTTTCTTTTGAATCAGCTACGTCACTCGACGGATTTGATCACTTTATTGTGTTTGTTGGGACATTTTTGGGATTAAAAGAACTACGGACAACTCTACTGTCAGTTGTAGTATTTGTCTTGCTCCACCGCCTTCAAGAATAATAAACAGATGTGTCATTTACGATGTATTCAATCTTCTTTCACTCTGAATAACGAATAATATTAAAAGCTTCAGTGAATGTTTCTTGGAACCTTTCATGATTGTAAATGGACGACTTTTGTTTATCAAGTAAGCGACAATCGTTGAATTTTCGGGATTCGTGAGATTTTTCAGGGAATACAAATCTATCGAGATTCGTTTAATTGTTTAGAACCTATCTTATGAAATAATTAATATTTTGGAGTAAAATTAATAGATTTAATTAGATATTGACGAACTAATTCCGAAGGATACTATTAACTCGATTAGCACATGTTTTAACAGTTTTGGTACTTTTTTTTTTCTATTTAAACAACACGACGGTTCCTTACTTTTTTTTTTTTTTTAATGTAGAGAGATTTTAGATGATTTATTTGTAATGTTTTTTGAAAAATAATTGCTTCATCTTCATTTTTAATTCAAAATCCGTTTCACTATTTCAAATCGAATAAAAGCAGAAAAAATGCAACATACGTAGATTTATTGTATTTATTTAAGATATTGGATCTGAAATTCTTTAAGTTTTTTATTATTTTTAATATATTTCTTATTCTAAAAAATAAAATTGGTGATTAAATCGCATGTTAGACTTTTGAAATTAGAGATTGTTGTGTACACCCATAGTTTAACATTTAGACAAATTGAAGCGGAATCAACTATATGTGGATGTACTCATATTTTCACTCCATTTAATAGTACAGGTAAAAAAAATTATGTAACACAAATTCGTTCATTCATGAAACTGCAGCCATAATTTTTTTAGCAGTGTTTAACTATAGATTTTAAAAACTGAAGAGTCCTTTCAATTACAAAAAAAAAAAAACTTATTCTACAATGGTGTATAATAAAGAGCAGTTTCTATTCACCAGTGCCAACACCTTTCAATCTACAGATGATTGTTATTTAGTATCTGTAATATTTTAAAATATATTATTTCTAACGCACATTACAGTTGTTGAGGAAATACAGATTTTTAACTTCTATAGAAAAAGTAATACGAAAGTTTTGAATTACAAATTTCAATCTTATGATAAATTGTTTATAATAAATTATACAAACCACACCATCCGATTAATTCAATTGAGAAAATTATCGAGTTTATATCAGTCAAAAGCTTGAACCCCGTTTCAGAAAGAATTATTTCGAATTTTTAAATGCCTCGCTAACATCTTGGAAAGCGAACAATTCTTATAAAAATGCTAAATACAGTAGAATCTCGATTAACCAACTAATTCGGACCAAATTTAGGTCGGTTAAGCGAAAATTCCGGATAAAAGAGAGTTGTAAAAAACAATAAAAAGTAAATGATTTTCGTTTATTGAATATAGGACTTTTAATATTTTTTTATGACATAATTGTTGGAAATGAGTTTTTGTTGCTATAATCTTGATAATCTTTGTTTTGCTGCTCTATCCCGGAGTCTTTTTGAAGGCAATAGTTCAGTTTGATCTGCATCCGAAGGTTGCTCTAACCATGTCAGTTCTTTAGAAAAACAGTCAAAAGCCTCACCATTACTTATGTAACTTTAGAGCAAGGGAAAAGATTACGGTTTAAAAAGAAACAAATGATTTATAATTCATTTGGGAGATTTTTGATGTCGACTAAATGATTGCCGGTTAACAAAGAGTTCCGGATAAAGGAGGGACGGTTAATCTAGGTTCTACTGTACTAAAAATTCTACACATAATAAATTACACTAGAAGAGGATTGAAATTGATTAAAGATTTTTCAACTGGCTCTTAAGTATTAATGAAGAACAAAAACGAATTTGCTGTGTGAGCACGATCATGGCAAGCAGTACTCAGATTGTAAAAAGGATTTATGTTATTTTTATTCTTTGTAATGTATTTTTTATGCCCAATTAGATATTAATCGTTTCTATATGTAACTCAATCCTGTAAATGCGCAACACCCAGTACTATAAATATTAGAGTCTAAAATTCTTAAATGATATAAAATTTTTGTAACTTACTTTGTTTTATTTCAGACTTTGTTTCATTAAAAATAGATACTAAAGTTTAAAATTGTTAAATTAAATCCAATTGTTATAACTTGCTTTGTTTTATTTAAAATAATAAAAATGTATGATTATTTTCGTTTATTTTTGCTAATTCGGTATCCTATTTTCACTATCTTCAATATCAATAAGGCACGGATTAAAGATTAATAATAACTTATTAGATTAATATTTGGTATATTATTATGACATAGCAAAAGAAAAAAATTTGAAGGTCTGAAATTGTTGATCAAATCCGAAATTATTTTTTTTTTCCAAAATTAACAACTTCAGGCACATATCGGGCCGAGTTAATTAATCGAAACAAAATTTGGTATACTATCAAATCCAAAGAAATTTTATTTTTTCAAAATCATAACTTCAGACTCGTTGCTGCATGAGTGAATATTAATTAATCGAAATAAAATTTGGTGTACTATCAAATCCGAAGAATAACAATGGAGGAAATGTTTCTTTTAATCCGATATACGGGCCCCTGCAATAGATATCGACGTTTTCTCAACAATTTCGAATGTTTTTCACTTGACTTACAAATGAATCGTAAGAATAACATTCGAATCAAATTTTTAGTCTAAACTATCTGCAAAAAACCATCCGTGTAAAACAGCCCTTAGTATTTGTTTGAATGTTCCACATAATGACTAACTTCAATCACGTTTAAAATAAAACTAATTTAAATTGTTGAGAAAAAATTTCTAGATAATAATATTTCATCATTGATAATAGTATTTAGCAAAACTATATGCAATATAATATACAGCAAAACTATATGCAATATAATATACAGCAAAACTATATGCAATATAATATACAGCAAAACTATGTGCAATATAATATTTTCAAACACGTTTTCAGAATGCTTAAAATAGTTAAAATTCATTACTTTTACCCAGCAGTCAGAATTTGCACTGAAACACAGACTGTAGAAACAGTATGAATTACAAATCTACACTGGTAACCGTATAACCAGAAAACTGAATAAAGTTGGAATAACATTGTTTTAAATTCATAAGCACTTCCTGTTCTTGAGTATTTTGTCAAAGAAAATGCATGAGAAATACCATAAACAAAATGAAAACGTTAGATCAATCAAAAACCGGTAGCCTAACTTTTATGATTAATCCTTCTGTGGGGAGTGCACAATTTTTAATTTTTATACTATTTATTATATTATTAATTGCTTTCTAAATGGGCTGTGTTAAAAATGTTAAACGAAGATCACCTAAGAGAATCAAAAGTTTCAAAAGAACAATTTATCCAGTGTCTTATCGTAAGACACTTTTAAATTGTTGTTAAAATGACAGACTTTTAGTTACTACGCCACATAAATATGAATAGAAGCTATTACAAATACTTTTTTCGTCTGTTTTGTCCAATAGCATTCGGTTAGTATTCCCAGACCAAAGTACAAATAATCAACACATGTTTGATTGGTTTTGGTTTGTACGCTCAACGATCATTTCCCCCCCCCCTCCCCCTTTTTTCTTTTTCTTCTTCTTTTCTTCTTCTTCTTTTGCACTAATGGCAAGTCAACCGGGACCCACAGCTTAATGTGGATTCCGAAACACAGCGAATGTCCATGCCTAACTAAGGATTCGAACCCAGCACCTTTGGCATGAGAGGCCAGAGCTCTAACCCACCAGTCATCAGGTAGGCACACAGGTTCGATATGTCAAATGAAAGTGCTCAGTAAGACGAGTTCCAAGACAATAATTTAACCAGAAATCAATTTTCAATTCCTTAAACCTAAATCAAGGATTGACAGACTTTTTTGTGCAAAGAGCCAAATAGTCAGTAGGCATATCGTAAAATTTTCAAAGAACCGCAAAATAAATATAAGCAATATCAAAGTGAGCTTTTAACTACGAATATTATTATCCCATTTCTGTGGTATGAATATCATGGCAGATGGAACAATCATGAGTTCATTTTTGTTTGGAATGAATGCGCACAATTTCGTGCATTCTTTCTTAAGTTGGGGAATTTCCTAATAAAATTGTTTCTTTCTTTTGAACGAAGTCGATGTCCTATTTTTTCAACGATGACATGTTTCAGTCATGTTTTTTTTTTTTTTTTTTTTTTTTTTTAAATAGCAAATCAAAAGCAAAGGCAAAGGAGATTGTAACAGCACGCAACCACTAAAAGTTTACAGGGGTGATAGCTATCTCAATAGCAGAAGGGGGGGGGGACGACGACGAAAGTCGACAAAAGCCCGATGCAACTGAGACTCTGGCTCATGGTCGTCAAGTTTTCCGTTACGTTTTGTTTATTTCTAGAGTTTTATATTATACACTAAGTTTACAATGGGTTTTTGCAAACAAAGCCCCAATTTATTACCATTTATTGCTGTATCAGTTTATTCTTAAATTAATTTGCTTAGAAATTGAAGAGCCACAAATATCCATGAGAAGATTTGCATGTGTCTCCGGAACCACCATCTGCTGAACTTTGTCATAAACCATAAATTTACTAATACTTTATCAATTACTAAATATATTTTTAAATACGGCAACTTCATTGTGCACCAGAAAAGGAAATGTTCCTTTGGATTGGCTAATGTAATAAGAAATGTTTAATGTGTTTTAAAAGTGCTTTGTGATTGGTCACAAGTGTTACCAAACTATAAACTCCAATCAAAATAACGCTTTGTATAAGTTCCATTGTTCGTTTAAAAAAGTTCCATACTTTTTAATATTAATATTTTGAAATATTTTTATAAAATAAATTTTACAGCGTTTATACTCAGTATCTTTAGAGTCTCCCTAACCAAACTTAATCGATTAAATTATCCACTTTTCAATTCGAAGACTCCAGGAAATGATTCCATTTTTAACGATCTCATTAACGTTCTCTGAATCGTTTGCAACCTATTGCCACAACGAAGAAACAAAGACACTCACTTCCAAGATTACGACGCCTTTCGTCCAATCAAAGAACCGTCCATAATAGACGTCATCATATCTTAATCTTGAAACAGTCATTAAAATGAATTTAAGGCCGATTTGAGCGTTTTTCCCATTGTACCGCGGGCAATACAAAACCAGTGGAGCGCGAACGACTTTTAAAATACATGCTCTTATATTAATGCCCATTTTGCTGGTCGAGGTGTTTCTATAATTGGGGAAGAGAGATTTTCCTAACTAATTTTCGCTTGTGAGAATTAAATATCCTTGCGGTGCCGTTTGTGTAATCAGACGTAAGGACATTAAATCGCTAATTTAGTGTCTTAACAACAATGGTGGAAACTGCTTCCCAACTTATGTTGGTATTAATAAAAGTTCTGGTAAGGTATTTAAGAATAATAAGCCCATATATAGCATCCTCTTAAAATTTTCATTAAAAAGCTTTAAAATAATGTTTATTTGAGAAAATACTACTTTAAATTTATTTTATTTTGATAAATCTACCATTAAATTTCATTGGTAATAGTTGTGTTGATATATTTTTTAAAAATTATTTATTTAAGTTGTTAATAAACGGTAGAAGACAATGGTAGAAATTTATGAAGTATTTATTTTTTTATAAGTATTCGAAGATTTTACAATGCTACAAGCTACTGCCCAAAATTTCTGTGTATCCTGAAATTACATTTAAATTTTACTAAAAATTTATATAATGTCCTTCACGGTTTCACAAGTCACAACACTTCAATTATTAATTTTGTAATGGCTAAGTCAACCAACGATTAATTTGATTTTGTTATATATTTTTTACTATACAACTAAAATCAAAACCATCTTATAAATTATTTCTGGACATTGTTTTTTGTGTCGATCCATTTTTCTTCCTTTATAAACCACCACCAAAACATGATAAATGATAAACCCATTTGAAAGCTTAGACCTCCACCTCTGACGAATAGTTTATCTGCAATTGCGCATTGTTTTATTTGTTTGATAATCGAAGTTAATTTATTTTGATGAGAAAGAACTTTATCCCGAGGTGTTTGACTTTTTGCGAATCTGCATACTCGTAGAGATCTGTTACAGAACATCTGCCAAATGCGTTTTCAGAATTGGTAGTTTTTTAAACATAGCTTTTTACATTGCTTTATTTATTAACGAAATGAATACTCCATTATACTATGTAATCAGGGAAATATACTATGTAATTAGTACACCCACTGTGAGACAAGCTTACTTGAGCCAATTGAATAAGCTTCAACGATGTGTAAACCGGTTTATGATGCTGATTGGAACGATACGTGGCCGATTCATTAAAACTTTATACAAGGTGAGACCGAAAAGTAAGGTGACTGATGTCATAATAATCAGTGTATTATATATTTGCAGATAAATACATCACTGTCCGTCAAAGTAGTTCCCGCCGTCTACAACACACTTCTGACAACGTTCATACAAGTTCTTGAAACTTTTGAAAAAGTCCTCCTTTGAGACTGTCTTAAGTTCCTTGGTAACAGCAGCTTGAATGTCTGAGATGCTGGAAAATCGGTTTCCCTTCAGTGCCGATTTCAGTTGTGGAAAGAGGACAAAATCTGATGGCGCTAGATCAGGGGAATAAGGAGGGTGTAATACTGTAACTGAAATTGGCACTGAAGGGAAACCGATTTTCAAGCATCTCGGACATTCAATCTGCTGTTACCAAGGAACTTAAGACAGTCTCAAAGGAGGACTTTTTCAGAAGTTCGAAGAACTTGTATGAACGTTGTCAGAAGTGTATTGTAGAGGGCGGGAACTACTTTGAAGGACAGTGATGTATTTGAAAATACGTAACACTGTGATTATTATGACATCGGTCACCTTACTTTTCGGTCTCACCTTGTAGTATCCGTAGTTAGAAAAGTAAAATATTAGCTAAAATGTAAACTTATAAGCGTTTATTTTCTTTTGTTATCAACATATAATTGAGTTTAATACAAAACTATGTGCTCCGGTTATCAACATTAAGCTAAAAGTTGCGATTTTTCCGGGACTATATTTTTACGCGGAAGGATCTGTCCTACTGCGTACACTCAAGGCTCAAGTAATGTTGTCTCCAAGTATTGCACAAATCCACTGAACAATATTAGCTCATCATTGGCCAATCCCACTGTGGACCGTTGGCGACTGATCTGCAGGGAATCCAATCTTACTCTTCGATCACGTGAACATCTCAAGCGGGCAACACGTTGCTCCCACGCTCTGTGCACGTGATATTTACATCCGAGTCCAAACCTACATAACAACTAACCATCAGACTGCGCCGCTATCATCACCCGAGAAGACGTGTGTTTCGTTCCTCCTTCTAAAAATTCTTTCTTTGTAAATATTGTAATCTAGTCATCGTTAAATATCTTAATCTTAATAATTCAAATGGAGTCAAATCAACCCTTTCACAAACGCAACCATCCTAACAAAGCTTCTTTGCAGAACCATTGCTCAGATCTTGGTCAGTCTAGCTCAGTACTGGGTGAAACATAATGAAAGTTTTGAAATGTTGAGGCAGAGTTTTAAAATGGAAAATAGCGTTATAGGAAAGGACAGAGGGGAAAAATAAATGTTTTGTGATATTTTTGACTTGTTTATTTTATTTATTATTATTATTATTATTATTATTTAAATATCGTGTATTTTGGAACGATGTTCAAGGTTTCGCCATGGATTGCTCAATTTTCCCAGAAGCCCTGTTTTCCTACATTGAACAATACCGCTGTGCTACCGTGATGATATAAGTAAATAAAAATGAGTTCTAATCGAGACTTTCGCATTTTTAAAGTTTTCGAATTTGGTTTTGCCACTTTATTAACACATAATTTCAAATAAATGTTTTTTTGTTGAAGTAAAAACAAAATAATAAACAAAAACCAGCAAAATATGAATGGATTCATATTTCTAAATCCATTCATATTAACATGTAATTCAATTTCGTTTTAAATTGCTTTTTCAACGTAAAAAAAAAAAAAAAATCCAATTTTTCTCTATAAGCACGTCTCCTACTAACTTAATAATCATTGAATATTTTCATTTAGGTTTTGAAAACCATAAATATATTTTTAAAAATTCTTTTTTGCAACATTTAAATACCCCTCTCCTGAATCTAAAAGAATGAAAACTCATTTTCTGCATCAAGAATTCTAATGAATTCTTTCTATTTTTTCAACAACAAAAAAGCGGACAGTCAATTCCAACTGCTATCATATGTAAGACACATTTATCATAGTTTCATCCTAAGAAATATAGCCTTTTAATATTCTCTTCCATCTATGAACAATTCTTTCTTATTTCAGCTATCTTAATTCTATGTTGCCAGTTTTCACTTCAGAAATGAAGAATCGTTTGATCTTAACTGGTAGACAATCCCAGGTGATTGAAAAAGGCACACCATTCAAATTCTTTTTGTTGATTGAAATGCAGAAAGTTTTTAACAGAGATTGCCACTTTATTTTTAAAGACTGAAGATCATTTTAACATGATAGAAAAAAATGACTAACGGAAGGTTATTTTATGCTATATTTCATACCTCTTTCTAACTCAAAATTTGTTTATTTTTTATTAATGTTCAAAATAAAAAATTACTTTCAAAAATGTTAAGACCAGTTTTAATTGCTGAACCGAAATTTATTTTATATCTACTATTATTATTTTGAAAAGTGGTGCATAAACTATCATTCACGTATTTTGGACATCGATTCATATTGACATTGATCAGTCATATTGGCAATGGTCGATAATACTAGATGTAAGCTGATTAATGCAAACAATTTGAGGAATCGGTAATTCACGAAAACTTCATATAGAATTACAATTTAAATGTGCTTTTATCAAAAATGTAACTAAAAAGTTATAATTTTTAAAAACGTACTATAAATATGCTTCGTTTACTTCCTAATTCGTCTTTATAAAATAATATTTTAATGTTATTGGAATGATTTCTATGTAATTTGCATAACAGGTTTTCGGTGAGATAAAAGTATTATTGATTTGGATTGTTTTTTTCTCTATATTTCTGTAAAACTCTCATCCTCCTATAGTATTTAGTTTGGAAATATATATTTAAAAAAAAATTCTAATCACCTCTTATTTTTGCTTTTCAAACTCCAATTTTACAAATTAAACAATCAAAGCACTTTCTTCCGCTTTTCCACGAATAGTTCTTGTCTCCATATTTTGTGAATTTCATCCATCACCTAATTATTTCTTTCTTATCAAAGCAGAATAAAGGTCGGTAGTGATTTATTACTGAGTCGCTAATCCTCAACACGTTTTAAACATACGCTTTGAAGGGATTTGGAACTTGAAAGTTTAATAATTCGATTGAAATGAATTGGAATTTTTAGTAGAGGTGTTGTTTATTTCAAGCTGCGAAGAAAATTGGTATTCTCTATCGCTTTTTTTTTTTTTTTTAATAAATTGCAACCCTAAATTTACCCTCAGATTGAGGGGGGGGGGAATGAATAGTTGTATTTAATTAAATATAGAGCACTTGTGATTTTGTTCTTATGTGAATTGTTAGTCTTCTGCTTGAGTTTTTATTTTTATGCGTATTTTACTATGAAATATGAGGGCTTGAGAAGCAAAGGGTTCCAATTGACTTTTCTTAACTTTTGAGAAAATACACTTTGAAGTTTTTTTTATTTATATTAAATTTGGTATGAAAATTATTTGTTGTTCAAATACTAACTTCCGGAATGAAGATATCACTAGTTTTCATAGAATTATAAACAAATAAGAAACTTTAAAGTGTATTTTTTCGAAAGTTAAAAAAAGTCACTTAGTCCCCTTTTCTTTTCAGTCCCTCATATATTATAAATGATTAACCAGTGTAAGCTCCACAAGTCCAGAATACTTAGTCAATATTTTCCCCATAAGAAGTTAATTCTAGGTTTTTTGTTCACTCATTTGTCGATTTTACACAACCCTTTATAAGTTAGTAGAACCGTTTCATTTTGTAATGAGTTATTTACTAAGTAATTAGTGGTCACTTACTCAATCATTAAGTAAGGTAAGTAAGTTTCATCAGTAAGGACGTACTTGTTTAAACTTACTTAACAATTAAGGATTAGACTGTAAGTGAATGATTGGATATACATTTTGACCTAATCACTAGTTAATATTATAATTAGTTGGAAGTTATATATTTATTAGATCGATAGTAGTTGTCTTTGTAGTCAATCCAAAGATAGAAGCGAGGAATTAATTTTTTTTTTTCTTGAAAAATAATAATTTAGAATGTGGTTATTAATTTACTGGTTAGTTTTTTAGCACGAGGTTATTTAGTTTGTAAATTTGATAGTTCGAGACAGTTATAGCACCTTCTTTTTTATGTACTCACCACGTTAAAATACACAGTAAAAACTATCTAAATGGGTGAAAATTTAAAAAAAAAAAAAATTGGCCAATAATTCACTGCCTTTTCACCACAGTTTAATTAATTTCGAGTTTAAAGAAATGGTGGAAGAGCATTCATTATACAAATTTATACTTTAAAAATATCTAAAAATAAAATGTAATTTTAATTTTAGCTTTTACGCTTTGCTGGTAAGCTTATTTAAATACGATCAGTATGTCTGTTGAAATTCATCATTCTCAGACGATACAAAAACTTAAATGTCACTTTTCGCTCAATTTTCCGAGAACACATATCTACACTTTTTAGAAAAAAAGAAAGAAAAGGGATTTTTTTTTTTTTTTTAATTGTGTTTTAATACATACAATTTAGTTAGGCAACAGTTATTTTATCTACTGCATCTAGCAACATCAACATTATAACTCCATTAACAAAATATCTTATCGTGAAGTTTTTTCTTTTGATAGTTCCAATAGTCTCAGCTTGGGGACAAGATTCTCGAATGTTTTCTTTTCAAGAGAGACCAACTATCAAGAAAAAAAGAAAAAGGGAAGAAAAAAAAGCTAGAAAGGAATATGCTGGTTAGCAATGAGTAACTTCAAATCTGACTTTCCTCTAGACTTTCATTGAGACGGCAAACTTCTGCCATAATCTTTTGGATTAAGAAATGCTGATCATGTGAATGCCGGTAAAAATTTCGAAAGATGATATTAAAAAACTTCTTAGTGTCCCAAAGTTGATTGGAGGAGGGACAGTAAAAAATGTTGCAAAAACTATTTTTATGCTTTTTGTGCAATGGGGAGTTGAGAAAAACAGCCGTTTTGATACTATGAGTGTTACTACTGATAGTTGTGCACAAGGGCATGCATTAATTTGGAGAAAAAATTGGACGTGAACTATTGTGACTAGCTTGCTGGCACCATATCATGGAATAAATATTGGCAAAATTAATTAAGTTGTGATATGGGCCATCATGTTCCCCAGAGGATCCCCTCTTCAACAGACTTAAAATCGTTTGAAACCGAATTTAACAAATTAACTTTCAGAGCTTAGAACTGAGTGAATATGCTAAAGAGTTTAAAGTTTTAACTGTAGACTTTCATCTGTGGATAAATCTATGATAATTAGAGATGATCATAAAGAAGTAATTGAGTTGACATTGGGCCATCCACCACAGGAAATTCATTGGAGAACACCGATTCGATGCTATTGATCGCATAGTGTGGATGGGTAAACTTCTGTATGTTTTAAAATCTTTCTGTTCAGAGATCAGCAAGAGATTTTCCTTATAACTAAGAGAGAATTTATTCAGCTACTGTGATTTATACTGTTTAGTGCCCCTTTGTATACTGAAGTATGAATAGAAGCTTCACTTGCTTCTGTGGCTCCTGGAGGTGACGTGAATTTATGGAAAAACGTTAGAAAAAACATGGAATAATTGATTATGAAATTGGAATTGCAAATAGAAAAATGTTTAAAAGTCACTCAAGGTATCTTTCAGATGAATTGGTTTATTTGGCCCTATTTTCAGACAGAGTTCCAGCAAAAGAAAAATTGAAAAGTATTGGAGGTATGAATAACTCGAAAGATTCGCGAAATATAAGAAGGTAGGATCAATTAAAAATGTTGAAAGATGATGTCAATCTGGGATTTTTTGTAATAAAAAGAAATCTTGATATTTTTTCTCGTTTGAATACTAGTGTCTCTTTTGTATCCACTTCTCCTAAAGAATTTGTGAATAATATCTCATATGCAAATGGAAAATACAAAGTTAAAGAACTTAAAGCGGGAAACAATATTACTGAAAGAAGTGTATAACTAATACAAGAATTTAATAACCTATTAACACAGGGTAAGAATGATAAGCAGTTTCTTTTAAAAGTACTTTGAAACAAATCGAAAGACGATATCTAGAGAGAACCAAACCGCCTAAGCTTAATTGTCTTCCTGGAAAAGAAACATATATTTAAAAGCTATATCTATATATTTGTAGCATATAGCCTCTCTAGCAACTGTTTAAAACTCTGCTTTGATTGTCATAAGAACTTTGTCGGCTATTAACTTTTCCCTTCAAGGAGAACTTCGAAATGACTTTTTATGATGTTACTGACAGGCCTCAAGTACGATTTATGCAAATCATCTTGCTGGAGGAAATATAAAAGCAGATGGCAGAGCAGGAACTTTGGTTTTTCATCAGCCAGCTCTGGGAGCCATGCCGAGCTCTTGTATATAAGCGACAAGTTGTCTTTTTTTTTTTCCCCCACCTGATTTCTATTCGTTCATTCAATGAAATTTAAAAGTTATTTGTTAAAAATGAATTGTTAGTTGTTATTTAAAAGTCTGCATTATCTTCCTAATATTTAAAACGCCAAACTAGAAAAATATGAAGTAGGGAAATTGTTAAATTGTCATATATCCTCCGTGATGACCTTTTGAGGAGTGAAAGAGGGTGTTAGGACATTTCCCACCTACTCCTCATATTTAATAGTCAAGACGCATTTTCGTCACAGTCTCTATACTAGAGGTCGGCGATATATTGATACGACGCTATTTTTATCGATATTTTTTTTTTTAGATATCGATACAAGTCACCGATATATCGATATTTTCATTTTTTTTTTTTTTTTTTTTGATTATCGTTTTGTAGTTCCATGTGTTTACTCGATTTTCTTTATTCCCTTTCCAAAAACTTCAAAACTGAAGTTTAGACTTGGCTGAGAGACAGCTAAAATGGCACACTAACCAAAAAGAAAACATAATGTAATGGAAATATAAGATCATTTATTAGAAGTCATTAACACAGCGCAGTTGTTGAAGTTGTATTTATAAGAAAAATGGTAGTGTAAATTTTTTTTTGGCTATGTGGCAACACTTCTGAATGTCTTTGGATTCAAAATCGATAGAAGCTCAGTCGAGCGGATTTGTTTTACTTAAAATAAAGTTCATGGACAACGTACTTCGCAATTTAGCAAGCTTTTATATTTAATATACTTTAAACTTAAAAATTAACAGGTTATGGGATCACAGTCACGCAAAATGCTCTGCTATGATTAAAGTAATGCTTGATTTTGCTGAAGTTTCAGAAGTTAGCAGGTTAGTTTTTCACTAACGGCAAGAAGTGTAAGTTTTTCTTCCTAATTATTCAAGTCCTAAAATCACTTTTGTTTAAAGACAACTCTTGAGGGAATTACATGATTGAAGTGGACTAGTTATTGAAGTGTTTATAAAATTACTATTTCGTAAAGTGAAACACTAATTATGGAGATAGGAAAGTTACAGACTAAGCCTTTATGTGGAGAAGCTCACTGCCCGATGTGGAAGTATAAAATAAAATTTGTTTTAAATTATTATGCTGATGCCTTTGAAGTTATCGAAGGAAAAATAATTAAACCAAATCAGCCGCTAGAAGGAGCTGATGATGCAATTTTGAAGAAATACGAAGAAGATATTTCACGATTTAAAAAGGCTAACACTTGTGCCATGATGGTAATAACGAATTCCATGAATGAAGAAAGCATGCAAAAAATCATGAGGTTTGATAATGCTAGAGAAGTATGGTTAGAACTTCATAAGTTATTTGAAGCAACATCTGACAAGCAACTGTATAACATTTGTCTACAATTTTTCCAGTGTAAGTGGACAATGAACGACAGTATGACTGCTCATTTATCAAAATTAAAGAACCTCTGAAGTGAATTAAATTTAGGTCTTGAAAGAAAGCAAGAAACTAAATTGCATCATATGTTATTAATTTGCAAGATTTTAGGCACACTACCTCAAGAGTATCGTTCTTTCAAGTCAAGTTGGCTACTTCTGAATGAAGATAAAAGAACAATTGATGAGTTGACAACTCAGTTATGTTCTCAAGAAAGAGAATTTAAAGAAGAAAAGTTTAAAGGTGATGTGCAAAATCAAGATGCATTAGAAGCTAAAGCAAGTAGAATAAGGACAGCTTTTAAGAGCAAAAAGCACATATATAGGAAAATGCAATTATTGTCATCAGGATGGACACTGGGTAAAATTCTGTCGAAAATGGATAGCTGATGGAAGACCAGCAAAGCCTAATAAGAATGATAAAGTCTCAAGAAAAAATGATGTCTTGGCAAATGTGTCCATGTTAGCTCTAGACCTAGACGAAGAAGTATTTTCATCTGAAGAAAACTGTTATGACTGGTTTGTGGATAACGGAGCATCGAAACATATCACCAATAATAGTAGTTATTTCACAGAATTTGAAAAATTTGACACCCCACATGGAGTTACTGCTGCAAATGGCGAAGTACTACCAGCTGTAGGGTAAAGGAACTTTTCAAATTGTGACAAGAGTAAAAGAAGAGAAACAATTCAAAGAGCTTAAAAAAGTCTGGTTTGTTCCAGGTATTAGTAAGAACCTATTCTCAGTACTCGCAGCTCAAGATAAGAATAAAAACAGTAGATTTGAGTCAACAGCAAAAGAGTGTTGGTTGAAAATCAACAACAAGGCTGTACTTTATGGTACAAGAAGCATAAGGGGTGGTCTATGTAAAGTTCAGATGGAAGTACTTATTCCGAAGAATCCAGTAGAAGTCAATATATGTACTACAGGCGATTCTGTTCTGCAATTATACCACGAGCGTTGGGGTCACCAAGACAAAAGGCATATTAAGAATGTTCTTGAACAACAAATGAATCTCAAAGTTGAGTTTGACAATCAGCTATGTGAAGTATGTATATACGGCAAAGCACATCGTTTGAAATTTGGTACTAGACAGAACACCACAAGACCTAGAGAACTTATCTCAGCAGATGTTTATGGACCGTTTGATGAATCTTTTAAAATATATCGTTACTTTGTAGTTTTCAAAGATCATTTCACTAAATTTAGATATGTAGTTTTTCTACGTCAAAAATCAGAAGTTGCATAAGCTATTGAAAATATGATCTCCCATGCTAAAAATTTAGGACACAACATCAAAGAGTTCTTAAGTGACAATAGCGGGGAATTTGATATTGAAAATGTTAGAAGTATCCTGAAGAAAAGTGGAATAGTTCAAAGATTAACTGCCCCCTACACTCCACAGCAAAATGGTGGAAGTGAACTTGAAAACAGAACGTTGGTAGAAATTGCAAGGACTTTGAAAAATTCAAATTCAGAAATTAACTTTCCTCCTTCATTATGGGCAGAGCTTATTAGTACATCTGTGTATATTTTGAACAGAACATTAAAGAGTTTTTTTTTTCAAATGTAAGTCCTTATGAAGCTTGTATAGGACAAAAACCTCGAGTAAGACATATGCGTAGTCGGATCACTATGTTATGCTCACATACCTGATCAGAAACGCAAGAAAATGGATAAGGAAGCAGTAAAAGGTTACCTATTAGGATATGATGGAGATGAAAGATATCGCATCTAGATAAGAGAAATAAACACAGTTATCTGCTCTCGAGATGTGGTATTTCAAGAGAAACCACTGAAAAACTGTGAAAATCCGGTAGAAATACCTTTGCTTGAAATGTTACCTGAATCCAAAAATGAGGGTAAGCAAGATCGAGAAGATTCAGAGGGTCAAAATACGTCAGAAAATGAAAACAATGATGAAAAGGAATCGTATTCTATGGAGTTAAGAAAACATAGTGAATTAAAGAAGCCTAAACGTTTTGAAGATTATATGATGGCATCTGAAGTTTTCATATGAATGAACCACAGTCATTTGAACAAGCTATTATTTGCAAAGAACAAATATTTTGGAAAAGGCCATGGAATCTGGAATTAGTTCCTTAAAGGAAAATGACACATG
This sequence comes from Linyphia triangularis, assembly GCA_963978545.1. Taxonomy (NCBI): domain Eukaryota; kingdom Metazoa; phylum Arthropoda; class Arachnida; order Araneae; family Linyphiidae; genus Linyphia; species Linyphia triangularis. Next base: position 39,904,832 of record OZ021730.1, read on the forward strand.
GACATTAGAAACACTTCCAGGTAAAGCAAAAGCTTTTCCTTGCAAATTAGTTTTTCGAATTAAGAAAAATCCGGATGGCACCATCGATAAATACAAAGCGAGACTGGTGATTAAAGGGTTCGAACAGAAACATAGTATAGATTATAATCAGACCTTCAGTCCAGTCGCAAAGCTAGGAACTGTGCGTTCACTCATAAGCATTGCAGCCAGTGAGAAGATGCATCTTATGCAATTTGATGTTTCGACTGTTTTCTTATATGGGGATTTAGATGAAACCATTTATATGCATCAACCTGAAGGCTATAATGATGTCATCAATAAAGTATGCAGACTAAGGAAAAGCTTGTAAGGTCTTAAACAGGCTCCGCGTTGTTGGCATAAATGTTTCGGAAAATTCATGATGGAATTTGGCTTTAAGATCAGCGAAGCAGATCATTGCTTATTCATTCGAGAAAAAGATGGTAAAAAGTTACTTGTTGCACTTTATGTGGATGATGGATTGGTTGCCGCCACAGATGAAGAAGACTCGAGCCATTTCATAGATGAACTGAAGTCAAAATTTCAAATCACCAGAAAGCCAGCATCATATTTCTTAGGACTAGAAATACAGCGTCTTGATGGAAGCATTAAGATAGGTCAAGAAGCATATGCAACAAAGATCCTTCAACGATTTGGTATGAGTGATTGCAGACCAGTTCATACACCTATTTTGAAAGATAAAGAAGTTTGCACAGAAGTCAGTGAAATAGATTTCCCCTATCGTGAAGCATATATATATATATATATATATATATATATATATATATATATATATATATATATATATATATATATATATATATATATATATATAAATTTTAGAACAATGCTCGAGTTTTGGCGTGGATTGGCCAATTTTTCCCGAAAACCTATTTCCAACATTTCCTAAAACCATTGTGCTAATTGAGGTTATTATAAAAGTGTAAAAATTTACATATACTTTAAAGATTAAGGCATGAAACTAAGAGTCTTTCTATTCGTCTTTAAGTTGACGCCACCACCGGAGTTCTTTTATGTAATTCCTTCTTAAATTCATTTTAAGAAATTCTTTTTAAAATTCATTTTAAATTGATGCTTTATTTTTGAATAAATAAATAAAATATATACTTATTTTTTCAAAAATAAATTATCAATTTATTTTAAATAAAATATTATAAATATTAAAAGAAATAAAAACAAATAGATGTCAGTAAAAATTCGCCGTTCATACATTTTTTTTTTTTTTTAAAGTTTTTTAATTCTTTTTTCAATAGGAGCATTTTCTTTCCTTAGCTTCTTTTTTTTTTCAAAGCCCAATGAATTATAATCCCAAACATAGGTCCCAGCTCTTGACGCTTTACGAATCAAGCTGATAGATCCATTTATGCAAACTCAAAACTAGCTAAAAGTTTCATCGCTACGCAAGCATACGCTCACTTCACTCTTTGAAAGTCTATTGGTATGTAAGCACAAGCTCACTTAGCTCTAAATGCTCATAGCTAATCAAGCACAGCCTCATTGAAAACTTTACTGCTGTATAAGCATGGTTCAGTATCCTCGCTGAAAGAGCAAAACTACGCAATCATAAGCTCGCTAAAAGGTTAATTGCTACATGAACCTTTATTATTAAAACCCTTTCCAACCATTGCTTTTAAAAGTTCAAAGTGCTATGCATATTGGAAGTCACTTACTATAAAGCCAGAATGATAGAATCAGTGACAAAGTATTATTTATATATAGATTACGACTTTTTAGTTTATAACTTTTAAAAATGTAAATCCTCATTTTGGATATGATTTGCTAATAAACATACAAGTTATGTGCCTAGACATTCTTTATTTTGCAAATTATTTTTTGCAATTTATTTTTTTTAACTTTTGCAACAAACTATCAATGGTTTAAGAGTAAATATCATTTCCTAATCTCCCTATCAGCTCCCTATGTTACAAACTTCTAGTCCAGTGCATTATTTAGAAACTACTTTCTATAAAACCTTGAAATTTGGTGAGTTGGTACAAAAAAAATTGCTTTCATTTATTGCCTATCTATTATAAGTAAAAATTAAACTAGCAATAGCCAATACCAGATGGCGCTACTGCATATGCATTGACATACGGATTTCAAATATAAAAAATAAAAATAGATGCTATTTTCGGGGTTTTATTTTATGTCATTTCATTAAGTGATAATTTTTGGTATTTCGGTATATATATATACTTCTGATTTCGTATTGGCAATAGTGCACCATCAATTTACCGTTTAGGTTTTCAAAATTTCCTAAATTAAAAAAAAGTGTCTGTTTGGCGATATTTTGGAATTTAAATATTGCCAAATCGACGATATTTTTGTCGATTATTGTTCTAATATTCCTTTCGGGTAAGTAATATGTGGAGGAGGTAAAGCCTTCCCTTTTTACGCCATTATAAAGTTTTGATGTGAATTTTGCGAGTGGGAATGTTTGGAACACATTAAAAGACATCAAAACATCGATTTGTTTGAGCCGTTTTTTTTTTGTTTTTATTTTGTTTTACAATCGCAGAGAACAAATTTTACTTAACAACTACTTTATTCGCTATTTGGACGAACACTTTAGTACTAGGTTCCATGGCTATCAGTCAAGACCGAACTGGATTGTAACGAGCGCTAAGGCACTCTCCAGGCCGTGACAATTTTCAAAAGTCTATGGGTGCGAAGGAAACAAGTTGTTAGTTCCATTTTCTCCCACAAAACAAGGGGACGCTGCAATCCAAAAAGATTTGAAACTGCAATATAGTGATATTAATACACTTGTCGTAAATCAATCGGGATGAAATTTGGCAGATAGATTTGATGTCAATGACAATGCATTCTATCAAAGTTTGGGGGCATTCTATCAAATTTCACTGTCACTAAAAGGTCGCTTTTACTTACGCTTGTATCTTCAGATACTAAAAAAAACTTCTTGCCGTCATCCAATCGCCCTGAAATTTAACAGGTAGATTCGTTCTCGTTAAAGTTGCATTATATCATGTTTCGGGAGGTGTCACTGTCACTAAAAGGTCGCTTTTACGCACGCTTCTATCTTCAGTATACTAAAAAACGAACTTGTAGTCATCCAATCACGCTGAAATTTGACAGGCAGATTCGTTGTCGATAAGGCAGATTCGTTGTCGTAAATCCGGATCCAAGGGGAATTCGTGAAATTTAATATCGGCTCTCTTTCCAGAATATGTAGTACAGTGTGGTACGCAACAATTCACCATGTTTGGTTTTAAATGATAATGAAATTAATTAATAAATGTAAATCTATGAGGATGACATCAATTCTATTAGCGAAAAATATTATAAATTAAAAAAAAAATGAAATCAAAAACTGCGATGAAATTTTTTTACAACGCCAGCTAAAATAAAATATCCATGGCTGCCAACTCTGAAATTCCGAGAATTGCCAACGACGACTTTTTAATTTAATTTTTATAATTTCTAATATTTTTTAAAAATACGACAAAGAATTCCAAACTCTGTTTCCATAAAGAGTAATGAAAATAAAATTCAAAAATAGGCCTTATTTTAAATACACAACTTAATTCTAAAAATAGATATCAAAGTCTCATATTTGATGTGTAATAATCAACAAAAAGGAAATAATTTTAAAATAAATGATAGTGTAGTGTGGCTTCTGACATCATAGTTGCATGAAATATGAATAATAAATTGTCGCGAGTGAACTGTGTATAAATTTATTTCATTCGTTAATATTATCGTTTGGCAATATTCGCCGTATTCTTTTTGCATTTTAAAAATAAAGTAATTTTGTCCTCTTAGTAACGTATTGGTTTTTGTATTTGACCAAGCAAAGAAAACACATGCTATCGTTTTGGTTGGAATGCAGCGCCACTAGTCCACTGCGGCTGTTTCCACTCTTTGCTATTAGTTGTCATGGCCTGGTTCAATCCAGTTCGGCCTTGCATCAGTGATCAATTTACAAAAGTTGAACATCATAAGGCAATCTGTTATAGATTTTTGCTGACATCTGATACATACACATACAATTTTTTCTAGTTCACTTTTTTATTCAGAGATATCCATGTGTAGAACAAAAAAAGTTCTTTTTTTTTTAATACCTACATCAATAATTTCTTATTATCTACAGGATAATTGAAAGTAATTTTTTTTTTTTTTAATTTAGGCTCCAAACTAACACTTTTAATGATCATTGAAGTTTAAAAATAATTTTATGTTATGCTTATTCTATTAAACAAATGTCATGAATTTAATACTGAATAAAGACTCCATTAACGGTTTATTTTTTAATTGAAATAATTTCTTGCAAATTCTTAAATTATATGTTAGAATAAGTTTATAAATGAATATTTAAAAAAAAATAAAAAAATATCTTTTAAAAAAAATCGTATTTGTATAAAAGCTTTCGCCAAATTAAATTTAGCGGTTTTGGTCAAAGGTCAAAGATCAAAGCAAAGGTATCACTGAATCCAATGTCGTTTTTTAAAAAACGAAGTGCTAAGTTATACTAGGTTTGTGAAACATCGCACAGCTTTCACACCCTTTATTACTGATGTGAATTTATGTCTTTATCATTTTTATATTTTCATCATTTGTTAAGAAAAAATTTCTAATTCGACGATAATTCGTATATGGGTCTTAAAAAAAAAAAAAAAAAAAAAAAAAAAAAAAAAAAATTCTATATTATCCTTTGTTATTAGTGAAACTGAAGAGAAGAGAAAAAACGATTTTTGACGAGCTATGCTCAAGCAAAGAGAACTCTGTGTTGAAGCCAATCGTCTTACAACTTTTTACACCATTAAAAAGCATTTTTATGGTAATTTCGGAGGTGGGGATGTTTAGAACACCTATGGAGCATTACCATAGTGATTTTTATCAAAATTGTTAGAGCCGTTTTTTAGCAATCATTGAAAAACATGATTTTTTTCAATGACAGCTTATGGCATGCGCGATTTTGACGAAAACTTTAACGATACGTCCTTGGACCATCACCAACCTGCTCACCAAATTTCAATATCGTTGGTCAATTTGTTTAAGAGTTATGCAGACCGTGGACACACAGACAGACATTTTTTCTAGATCACTCTTTTGAGATGAGGATTTTCCAAAACGTGGAGAAATGCGAATTTTTTTTTTTTTTTTTTTTTTTTTGACTGAATGCTATACTTTTATTATTCTATGTATAATAAATACATATGGATATTTGGAATTAAAAATGAATTCAAAATGTACATTTTCTGAAAAACTATTTCAGAGTCTAAACTACTAAAATTATAATTTTCTTCTCCGCTCAAACTTTTTAAATTTTGCTTTTATAAATATTGGATTTATGAATAGAAAAACGGAATGATAAATATTGCCGAATATTTAGGTACAGTAAGATGAGCGTACAGAGACACTTTTAGTAACAATGAAGATTTTACTTCTTGAACAATTGCAGCAGCCGTATAAGAGAACATAAAAAAAGCTGTGATCTATTTCAGTCATACGTTTCACATATTTAATCCATTCTCAGACAACTTTCGTCGCAGAAAAGATATAATATGTATACAATAATTATTTTTAATATATTTTTCATTGTTAACTTCCTTATCATAATTTATATTTAAATTGCAAAACGTTAAATATTGGTGATAATAATATACTCCATATGAATTTTTATGAGGTGCCACAAAGGTGCTTGTGCCTGCGATTTAAATTATTATTTCATTACTAGTATTGAACTATTATATATCTGCCAAGTGCTTCCGCATATATTTAAATTGTGAATTTCTATAACACTATCAAACACATTCTCTCCAAATTGTTTAATTTCAGGCAAAATGTTTCCCATATTATTTCGATAAATCAAGTGATAACTTCCGAAAAACATTCCTTCCTTCAAATAAGGGCTAATTTAAGTTGTTTACTATACAGGTTCAGTCCATTTGAAGGTTCAGTGTACTATAATCCAGACTGGATTGAACCAGGACGTGGCAATTTTCAAAAGTCTATGGGTACAAAGGACACAAGTTGTTAGTTCCCTTTTTCCCACTAAACAAGAGTGGCGCTGCATTCCACCCAGATTAAAAACTGCAATATAGTGATATTAACTCACTTGCCATAAATCAATCGGTCAGAAATTTGGCAGATAGATTTGATGTCGATGAGAATGCATTCTATTAAATTTTGGGGACATTCAATCAACTTTCAATGTCACTAAAAGGTCGCTTTTACACACGCTTCTATCTTCGGTATACTAAAAAACCAACTTGCAGTCACCCAATCGCGATGAAATTTAACAGACAGATTTGTTATCGATAATGTTGCATTATATCATTTTTTTTTTTTTTGGTGGGGGTGTCATTGTCACTAAAAAGTCCCTTATACGGAAGCTTCTATCTTCAGAATACTACAAAAACAACTTGCCATCCCGCAATCTGGCTGAAATTTCACAGATAGTTTTTTTGTTGATACGGTTGTATTACGTACAGTTTTGGGGTTGTCACTGTCACTTAAAGATTGTTTTCACAGATGTTCATCAAGGCCGAACTGGATTGAACCAGGCCGTGACAACTAATAGTAAAGAGTGGAAACAGCCGCAGTGGACTAATGGCGCTGCATTCCAACCAAAACAGCAGCATGTGTTTTCTTTGCCTTGGTCAAATACGAAAACCAATACGTTACTAAGAGGACAAAATTACTTTATTATTAAAATGCAAAAAAAAAAACACGGCGAATATTGACAAACGATAATATTAACGAATGAAATAAATTTATACACAGTTCACACCCGACAATTTATTCATATTTCATGCAAATATCATGTCAGAAGCCACACTACACTATCATTTATTTAAAAAAAATTGCTTTTTGTTGATTATTACGCATCAAATATGAGACTTTGATATCTATTTTTAGGATTAAGTTGTTTATTTTTGAATTTTATTTTCATTACTTTTTATGGAAACAGAGTTTGGAATTCTTTGTCGTATTTTTAAAAAATATTAAAAATTATAAAAATTAAATTAAAAAGTCGTCGTTGGCAATTCTCGTGATTTCAGAGTTGGCAGCCATGAATATTTTTATTCAGCTAGCGTTCTAAAAAAATTTCATCGCAATTTTTGATTTAATTTTTTTAATTTCTTATATTTTTTGCAAATAGAATTGATGTAAACCTCCTAGATTTACATTTATTATTTAATTTCACTAACATTTAAAACCAAACATGGTGAATTGTTGCGTACCACACTGTACTTCATATTGTGGAAAGATAGCCGATGTTAAATTTCACGAATTCCCCTTGGATCCGGATCTACGACAATGAATCTGCCTTATCGACAACGAATCTGCCTTATCGACAACGAATCTGCCTTATCTACAACGAATCTGCCTGTCAAATTTCAGCGCGATTGGTTGACTGCAACTTGGTTTTTTAGTATACTGAAGATAGAAGCGTGTGTGAAAGCGACCTTTTAGTGACAGTGACACTTCCCGAAACATGATATAGTGCAACTTTAACGACAACGACCTTTTAAATTTCAGGGTGATTGGATGACGGCAAGATGTTTTTTTTTTTTTGGTATCTGATGATACAAGCGTAAGTAAAAGCTACCTTTTAGTGACAGTGAAATTTGATAGAATGCCCCCAAAATTTGATAGAATGCATTGTCATTGACATCAAATCTATCTGCCAAATTTCAGCCCGATTGATTTACGGCAAGTGTATTAATATCACTATATTGCAGTTTCAAATCTTTTTGGATTGCAGCGTCCCCTTGTTTTGTGGGAGAAAATGGAACTAACAACTTGTTTCCTTCGCACCCATAGACTTTTGAAAATTGTCACGGCCTGGAGAGTGCCTTAGCGCTCGTTACAATCTAGTTCGGCCTTGTTTTGTCGAATAATTCAACAGTAGAACAGTTTTTGTCGAGGGTGATAAGTAAGTCTAGGAAATCCGCTCAGGTATTAGAATTGTTGGTTTATAATAGTTGAAGTTAAATAGGATAGATTTCTTGACAAATATTACTGAATTTATTGAAAATAAAAATAATACAATCATCAATGTATCGAAAAGTATTAGGAATTTGGTATATATAGTTTTTTTTTTTTTTTTTTTTTTTTTTTTCATAAAAGTGGAGGAAAAGGTTGGTAAGAAGACTAGGGAAGGAATTGCATTGAAGGACACCAGTGACTAGCAGAAATATTTTTTCACCATTGAAAATGACCAGTGACTAGCAGAAATATTTTTTCACCATTGAAAATGTAGTTATTAATTAAACAATAGTTAATTAAACAATAGTTAATAACAAATTCAAAAAGATTCTGGCAGTCATAGAAGTAAGAAAGTTAGATATCGCTGAGGTTAACAAAAGGATTGCTAGTGAATAGGTCTTTCAAAGCAAAGGATTCAATTACAGAAATTTTAATGTTTTTTATTGAACTCTACAATTGGTTTGCTGTTGCAAATGATCCAAGTGAAACCTTCCTGTTTAATAAAATGAAATATAGTTTCTAAGGCTTTAGCAACAATATTTCCAGTTTTGTTCATATAGGAATTTACTCCACTGTAATGAATTTGAATTTAATTGTTTTTTGGGGGGATTTTGGATTAATAGTAATGTAGGGAAGATAAATTATTTTATTAAAATTTTTTTTTTTTATTTGATTTTACTTTCTGAGAAACTATTGTCAACTATATTGTCTGTTTAATAACTACATTTTCAATGGGGAAAACATATTTCTGCAAGTCACTGGTATACCTCAAGGGAGTTCATTCCCTAGTCTTCTTAACAACATCTTTCTCCACTTTTATGAAAAAAATTATACATACCAAATTCCTAATGATGTACATTGATGATTTTCTTATTTTCAATTTCAATAACTTCAGTGATGGCTGTGGGGTTAGCACTTTGGCCTCGCATGGCAAAGGTTCCGGGTTCGAATCCTGGGTTAGGCAGGGATGTTCGATTTGGTTCTGAATCCTTGTTAATCTGTAGGTCCCGCCCTAATTAGCCGTCATTGTGCAAAAATATTGGGCGTTAGGCGTACAATCCAACCAACCAACCAATAATTTCTTTAATATTTCTCCAGAAATCTATCCTATTGAACTTCAACTATTAACACTTTGACTGCCACAGAATTTTGCACGATTCTGGTCTAAAGAGCCAATTTGATTTAACCTTTAACTGCTGTATGCGGTTTGACAGACCGGGGTTAAATTTTGCGGAATGCTTCCCCCCCCCCCCTCCCCCTCCCCATTAAATTATTTCAACTTTGACTTTTATATTAATTTTTCCAATACTTTGTTTCTTAAATTTTAATTTGATGTTCATTAATTTATTTGCCCCAGTATGAACTACGTGTTGCCGTTTCGCCAAGATTATCAAACCACCCAACCACAGCACTCGTCGACTTGTTGATTGGAGAAGAGATTGAAACAGTGGTTTTAGTTGAATGCAACTCATATGGCAGTCAACGTGTTAAAAACCAACAATTCTCATAACTCAACTGATCTCCTAGATTTACTTATCACCTTCGACAAAAATAGTTGTACTGTTGATTTATTCGACAAACACAATTCCCTTAACTTCAAAGTCAACAAGCTCATTTTCTGGAATTCTAATATTTCAAATACAGTCTTAAAAAATGTTATTCTTTCTCAAGTACTGAGATTAAATTATATTTGCAACAAAAAAGAAAATTTCGATAAGCAACCTAATTGCCTCGTTGAGACACTGTTAGCTGTTATAATCCTATAAATTTATTGAGCATCACTGTAAGAAAGCAAATTCCCTCCAAAATACCAAATTTTAACATTGTTTTTCAAAGTATCCTTCAACCTTTTTTGAATTCACGAACTTTTTTTTTTAATCTCCAAAACTCTTCCCGCCTTCTTTTGGCAACAATGTAAATTTTAATTTTTCAAATTACGATGCGAAAGGGCAATTTCAATCTGAAGATTTTCCTGTATTTTGGTTCGTAAGTTCTTTGCATTTTCTCCTGTTTTATTTCTTTTTTCCCTGGAGCATTTGGGAATTGGACGTTTGAAAGAAAGACTACAGAAAAAACTCTTGGTTTCTACAGTTTTCGATTTTGGACCATTCCCCTGACGAAGTTCGAAATTTTTGTCGTTTTTAATTTTTTATTGTGATATTTACTTGAACCGCGCTGTCTTCAGTTCGGAAGATTGCGTACTTTGCTATCTGATATTAAAAAAATGTTCAGACCAAGTATACTATACTATAATACTGGTTTTAATGTGGTTCCAGCCCGGAGGGCACTGTTCCACATATCGCATTTAGCCCGAAGGGCAAAAAATTCAGATGCAAGATCTAATGTGCACTGCAAAAACAATTCAAAAAGGGTAAACTATACTATAATATGGGATTTATTGTGGATCCAGCCCAGAGGGCACTGTTCCACATATCGAAAATGAGCCAGAGGCACTTCATCGCATTTGATCAGATCTAGTTTGCACAGTATAAAAAACAAACTACTACTACTATTTAAAGATGTGTGGACTTCCTACGCCCCGAAGGGGCGTTCAACGTCCGGAAAAATAAAAATTTAAAAACACATAGCTTGCCTTAAACTGTCAGATATTAGGTATCTTAAATTGGCTAAAAGAAAAGAAAAAGGGGGGAAATGCAAACAGCAGTGAGCAGAACATTCAGTATCATGAAAAACCATGTCAGAAGAAGCCGATGTTGTGGGAGGGCCTAGCCTAGCAAAACCAATGAGGAAGAGCAATACGAGATGAAACGGAAGGGATGGGGGAACGAAGTTCAACACAATTCGAAGAACGGGATGCAAAATTTTAAGAAAAAACTCTAAAAATCAATAGTAGAATAAAAAACAGCCGCCAAAAAACGGGGTGGGGAGCATAAAAAATTTTGTAGTTGAACAAGAAAAGACGATTTCCAAAAATTTTCTAAGTCCAGTCAAGATGAAAAATCTGAGAAAAGACTTCAAAATCCAAATGTTTACACGAAAACAGTCGCCAAAAAATGGGGTGGGGAGCAGAAAAAATTGTAGTTGAACAAGAAAAGGACGTTTTCCAAAAAATTTTCTAAGTCCAGACGAGGTCAAGTTTCGAGAAAAAACTCAAAAATTTTAACGTTGAAAAAATAACAGCCGCCAAGAAACAGGGTTTGAAGCAGAAAGTTTAAGTTGTACAAGAAAAAACACTTTTCGAGAAATTTTTCAAAGTCCAGACATGGGGGATTTTCCGAAAAAATACACAGACGGAAGGAAAAAAATAAAAACAGCCGCAAAAAATGGTGTGGGGAGGGAAGAGAATTTGAAGGAGAGAAAAAATTTTACAGTTCCCAAAAAAATTTCTAAGTTCAATCACAACAAAATTTTAAAAAAATACTCAAAATGAGAATGTAAGAATAAAAACAGCCGCCAAAAAACGGGTGAGGAACTTGAAAACAGGGATAAAATTTAATTTTTTAACATTTAACAGTGCAAATTGGGGGTGTGGGCGTGTTGATGATTACCCAAGGATATTGAGGATTGCTCTGGGTCTAATAGAGTTCATTGGGTGAATATGGTCATAATTGTTAAGTTTTTGGATTTCAGGGTTATCGTGGTGATCAAGGGAATTAAAAAACGTAACCGCTTGTTTATAAAAGTGTTCTCTAATGGTGGGGATATTAAGGCATTTGCGTATGTCAGTGTTTCTAAGAAACCAGGGGGCTTTGGCAATATTGTAGCGGATTAGTTTATTTTGCTGGGTTTCGAGTTTATCAATTTGATATTTACTAATACATCCCCAAATTGGGGATGCATAGGTAGCCACTGGACGAAGAACGGTCTTATATAAAAGTATTTTGTTTTGGGTAGTAAGTGGGGATGGACGACCAAGGATGGGACGCAGTGCTGCTGCCACCTTGTGGATCTTTTCAGTAGTATAAGAGAAGTGTTTTTTCCAGTTCATTCCGCTGTCGAGATGAACTCCTAGATAAATAGTGTCTTTTGACCAAGGGATGATTTGATTATACATAGAGAGGGGGGGGGGGGGGTCTGTTAAGTTTTTTAGAAAAAAGGACAGCAGCACTCTTGTTGACATTGATTTGAATGCGCCACTTATCCAACCACTTTTCAAGTAGAACAATGTGGACCTGGATTTTTTCTCTAAGAAAATTGAAGTTGTGGGATGTAGCAAGGATGGCAGTATCATCGGCAAATAAACTGAGGGTGGTGTGTTTAATTTGGGGGATATCGTTAGTGTAAATATTAAAAAGAAGGGGGCCCAAAACTGAACCTTGGGGAGTACTTGCGTTAACATTTCTAAGGGTGGAGAAGTGCTTATTAACCTGGACTGAGAAATTTCTATAATTAAGATAGGAGTGAATAATGTGGGTGAGATAATCAGGGACTTTAATGAGGGTGAGCTTGTAAATAAGACCAGTGATCCAGACTTTGTCAAATGCTTTGGCAACATCAAGGAATAAACCTCCGACTTTCTTTTTAAAGATAATGTTACTAGTGATAAACTCCGTGACTCTAAGGAGCTGATGGGTTTTAGAGAGTTTTCTCCTAAAACCAAATTGTTGGGGGATCAAAATGTCGTTTTCATCAAGGAAAGTAGAGAGTCGATTTTTAATTACTTTTTCTGCGACCTTCCCCAGCACTGGGAGAAGTGAAATAGGTCGATAACTGGTCGGGTCAGTTGGATCTTTTCCAGGTTTTTTGATGGGGATAATTACAGCTGATTTCCAAGAGGTAGGGAAGGTGTGCAAGGTCAACATAGCATTAAGTATAAAAATGAAGTATTCAATAATTCTAGGTGGGAGTTTTTTTACCATTTTGTTAGTGATACCTTCCCTACTGGGTGCCTTTTTAATTTTGAGGGCTTTGACATAACCAATAACTTCGTCTGGGGTTACTGGTTTAATTTCGTGGGAGGGGGGATGTTGATAAATTTTTTAACAGTGAGTTCGACCATTTTGCCATGATTAGGGAATTTGGAGGGGTTATTTTGAAACTGCTGCTCATATGCATCAGCAAAAATTTCAGCTTTAGCATTTGTAGTATAAGCGGTGGAATTGTTAGACTGAAGGGCAGGGATGGTCGAGTTAGTTATTCTTTTGAGATATTTTACAGTTTTCCAAATGGAATTGTCTTCAGTAGCTAGGACAGCAATTTTTTCAGTCCAGGTAGTTTGAGTAAAGTTACGAAGGAGTTTGGTAATTTTATGCTGATATTTGTTAAGAAGACGTTTAGAACGAGGGTCTCTGTTATTCTGCCAGTCCTTGCGATACCTATTTTTGATATTAATGAGATTGCGGATGTGGGGGGGGGGGGTATAAATATCGTAATTCACAGTTTTGGAGGTGGAGGAATTGGCATGGGCATTTTTAATGGTAGAGGTGAGTTCGTCAACAGCATAATCGAGGTCACTAGCATTATTAATAGTGTTGGGAAGCGTGTAAGTGTGTTCAAGAATGTTTTGAAAGGTGTTCCAATTAGTGTCGAAAGTGGTGTAGGGGGGGTGGCGGGGTAAGTTAGCATTAAAGTCAATAAGAATGGGATTGTGATCGGACGAGAGTTCAGGCATGGATTTGATGGAGAAATTAAAGTTGATTTCTCTGATTAACATTATATCAATAGTATTAGCAATAGAATTAGTGCCGAAGCGAGTTGGGGTGGGGGGGGGGGGGGGCAGCAATTACGAAGTTGTTGTTATCAGCGTACTGAGTAAGGAGCCTGCCTGCTCTGTTTGCATTATGGTTCCATCTAGTATGTTTAGCATTAAGGTCCCCGCAAAGAATTATACTATTATTAATATTGGCGATGGAAATAATATCATTAATAAAGTTGGAATGAGGGTTATTTGGAATGTAAACAGAAGCAACAGTAAAAGGGGTGGAGCTAACCGGAGTGACAGTAACGATAGTGGCCTCGATACGTTGTAGGGGGGGGGGGGGTACATGGTGATGGGGAATTGTGTTATTAATGAAGATGGCTGTTCCATGAATAGGGGAGTTATCAGTTCTAGTAGTTCTATCATTTCTATAAAGGGAGTAATTAGGAATATTAACTTTAATGTAGGGGGGCAAATTGGTTTCCTGTAAGAGGATGATATCAGGGAGGTATTTAGAGACGAAGTTTCTAAGCTCAGCAATTCTAGTGGGAAGACCGTTTGCGTTCCAGTGGCAAACTCTAAATCCAGCAATTTTGTTATTAAACATTAGCGGTTACGTTAGCAAGTTTTAAAAGTAGGGGCATAATAGCGGTGAACATTTTCATCATGTCACGTATGGATTCGAATATGAGCTGGGATTGCTTAGCGTTTTCTTTAAGTATAGTATAGAGGTCGTCAGGAATTTGGTTGTTGGTGGTGGTTGGTTTGTTGACATTTGGAAGTTCGTTTATATTAGTGCTGGCAGCTTGTGCATAGGAAAAACCACTATCAGGACGTCGAGAGCTAACATGGGGTCTATTAAAGTTGTTTTGATAGGGTTGAGAGTTGAAGTTGTTTGGTTGTTGACGATTGTTTAAAGGGGGGTTTTCAATGTTGACAGGTCGTTTTTGGGTCAATTTAGGAAAAGCATTACATCCTCTATAGTTGGCGGGGTGGTCTCCTCCACAATTAGCACATTTAGGGGGGGAATGGGAGTCTCTAGTAGGGCAGTCAGAAGAATTGTGGGTGCCAGCACACCTAACACAACGGGGTTTGATGGAGCAATTACTGGAGCTGTGGAAAAAACCTTGGCACCGCCAGCACTGGCTGACGAAACCTGGTCGGTTGAATTTCTCGACTTCAACAGTCATGTATAGGAGTTTTTTGACCTGGAAGATAGTTTGTTCGAAATTTTTGTCCTGGTGATTAAGAGTTAATTGGAACATGGGGAGGGGTGCGTTAGTACGAAATCTTTTAAGTTGAACAATTCTGTCGATGGAATATCCCAATTCTTCAAGTTCCTCGCAAATTTCTGCTTTATCAGTGTTGGTTGGGAGGCCTTTAATGACAGCTTTTAGGGGTCTGTCGATGATGGGTTTGATTACATAAAAATCGATTTGTTTATCACTGAGTAGTTGAGTAAGTTTCCTATGGTCAGTTGCATTAGAGGGGGTAGTACGGATATATTCACCTTGAAGTTTAAATTTGATATTACCAGAAGCAGATTCTTCCATTAGTTTACATAGGGATTTGAAATGTTTACCTTCGTTAATTTTAACCATAACTGAGGGGGCTTTAACAGGCACTGTGCCGATGTTTGTTTCGATTTCGTCTAGTGGCAAATTAGCAAATTGGTTTGTGACAGTGGGGGGAGAGTTAAGAACAATTTTTATTGTTTTGGCTGTTGTCCTGGGTGTTATAAGCCCATCGTTGGTAGCTTGATCAGGAGTAGTGGAATGCTTCCTTTTGGACGATTTAGGGGTGGAAGTTGGGGGAAAGGCAGAATTAGCATTAGGAATAATAGGGAGCTCATCAACATGGATGGGGCAACCTCGAATGAGGCAGGGATAGAACAGCTTTAACTCACTCTTTCGTTGGTTTGCAACGGTCCCAAACTGTCCCAACCGGATCTCAATTGCCTCCCTCATGCCAGTGGTAGGATTTTGCTCGAGAAATCGACTCCAATGGGTCCAGTTACTTTTTGCCACAGCCAGGTCTGTTTCCAGCATTTTTCTTGTCATGCATCGCTCCGCAGGATCATTCGAACAAGTTGCGGAGACGACAATTGGAGGAGTGCAAGGTCTGCTCCTAGGTGAGCCATCGCCAGCAGCCAAGAGGGAACCGTTCACTTCATTAGTACTATTTGACGATATATCTGAGGTATCCACCCGGTCAAAATCATCACGGGGATAAGTCGTAGGATTTTCAATCATGTTTGATGTAACAACACTACTCCCCCTTTCAACATCATCCAGGGGGTCGGCCGATTGCATAGCTGGGCTAGCACTGGCTCCTCATCCAAATCTCCACAACCTTTATCGTGCAGGGACCAAAAAGGGATGGAGGAATAAAGGGATAAATCCAATTAAACCAGTCCAAAGCCACTCAGTGGTGTACAGTAGGTTGTAGTTCAATTCAAGGTCCGGGACAAAGTGGTCCGCTAGCCTAGTGAATTTAGATAAGGATAAGGACAGGTACTTAAGGTACTTGGCCTAATGAAGAGTTTGATTAAAGCAGATGAATGTGCAAGAGAGGAGCTCTCGCAAGTACGTGCATTCAAAATCAACCCCAATACTCATATGTGATAAAAAACAAATCACCCAGCGACCGACTAAAAGAAGGAAGCTGGCTTCGCTCAACTTCCAATGGGAAGTGAGGAAATGGCAGGTGGGAGGAGCTAAGCAGGAATAGTCGGTGTCGGCTTGAATCTGCTAGACATGAAATGAGGATACTTTTTACAGAGATCCACGATGGGATCAAAAAAAGAAAACAATCGAGCATAAGCAGCAAAATGTTCAAAACTATTGCATTGAGCAGCAGCCCAGTCGAGGGTGGCGAAAAGGGCTTCAGCAGCACGAACTTCATCCTCTGAGGAGAGAGTACAATTACTAGTCAAGGTTCCAATTGAACAAGAAGATACTTTTTCTATAGGTTTCTCCAAGGGGATGGTTTGGGACGCAGCTTCTGCGTAAGTAGGCTTCTTTAGCTTAGCAAGTTGCAGGGGTCTAGGCAAAAACTGGGGTTTCTGCACCTGCTTGTGAGAGGAGGCAGAAAAAGGAATGGTCGCCTTCTTGACCAAAGGGCCTTCTCTACCTCTGGATATCATTTGTCTGCGAGCAGGGCAGGTGTGGGAGCTACTGCAATGCGCCTGGTTGCAATTGCAGCAGCGTTTGGGACCAACTTTGGTCGGACAGTCACTGGAGCGGTGTTCAGCTGCACAGTGGCGACATCTAGTGGGAAGCGAACATGAAGAGGCCAAGTGCGAGCCCCAGCTTTGACAATTAAAGCATTGCCGGGGTCGGTGAGCTAGTTTCCCCTTCAGAGGTTCCATCGAAATCTGCAGGAAGAGCAGCATCTTCCAGGTTAGAATGCTCTCTTTGTTGTGGTGGCCGGGGAACTCCAGGATAAAGAGAGGCATCTTTATGCCACGGCTTCTCCTCATCTGGGTGACTGATTTGGGTTGGAAGTCTGGCATCTCAGTGGCAAACCAGTCGTCTATCTCCAGAAAAAAGGGTAAAAAATTCAAAAACGCTCTCTGACTACAGAAGCTGGCTTCACTCAAACTCCAATGGGAAACGAGGAAATGGCAGATGGGAGGAGTCATCTAGTCATCGAAGGGAAGGTCAGGATATGGAAATTTGATGAGGAGTCCAACAACAGGCACGAAAAAGGGTGCATGCTTCTGGGTCCATTTTAGGCATTCGTCAAAGTCTTGGAAGCTTTCAGAAACCATTGATTCAGTGTACTCGAAGGTGCGCGTGCACTCTTTATGGAACAAGCAGCTATCCATGACATGAGTTTCAATTTGGGAAGCAAAATCTGCTGTCTCAATGGGGGTCCGAACAACTGATTCAGTCGCCTTGTTGACTGTGGTTTCAATTGTTTGACATACGGCATTTGCATAGGTCTTAGTTATACTTTTGATAACCAGGGGACGAGGAACAAATCTGGTAGTCAGATTTTAGAGGGGGAGGTTTGGTAGCCTTGGTGACCGTCTGAGGGTTGGTAATTAAAGCTCTACGAGTCACCAAGTATTAAGGGGAATTAACATTATATAAAATATTAGTTTTTTATATTTCATGGTACTTATAAAAAATTTAAAAACCCTTTCCTCGTAACCTTTTGAATACCTCAGTCTGTAACTGTTATCAATATGAGCATTACCGACAGCAGTTTTTTTTTATAAACGACATCTTGAATATTATGTAATTTGGATCACTTTAAAAATAATACTTCAATTTTTTACAAAGATTAAACTTTCAACAGGAACTGATTACAATTAAAATGCTCTCTAGTATTAATATTGTCATTTATTGAGCGCAAAGAAACGTACGAAACTCCTCTAAATATATGGTGGTAGCTGTGGTATAGTCTGAGGGCTATACCACAGCTACCCTTGATGGCGTTTCTTTTACACTTTTCTTATTCTTGACGGAATCGCCTCTTGCATTTTCCCGCTAGGTGTCACGCAAAGGTAATCTTACTCACAGCTGATCACTGACAGATCCCAAACTCTACTACGTAAAATATTTACTTACAGTTGCAAATTTAAATGTTTATTTAGACACATTTTAATGTGCTAGTTTTATTAACTACGGTATATTCTTGTGTTTTGTTTTGACTTTCATCTTCTCTAAAGAAGGAATAGAGATTTTAATTTCATCAATTTCTTGTTGAAAATTTGAGTCAGCTTTGGATTAAGCTAATATCAAGAAAAGATTTCAAAATTAACTGAAATTCTGTTTCATAGGTTATCTGTAATAAGCGTTTTACTTCAGATCTAGGTTAAACATTTGAAAGATTAAAAATAATGCTATTCTAACTATATGTCTGTCATACCCATCATTTAAGTGCCATCACTTACAAGTAATGGACGTTAATCAGGTAAAATCAAAATCAATCAACCACTCTGAAGTCATTCTTTTACGTATTACGGAATTGACTATTGTCAAATAAAATAGAATTTTCTGATTGTTCCATTAGGTAATGTACAACTTAATAGTGTTTTGAAAGAATTTATATAATGTTGTAGGAAAGTAATGTATATTCTCACACAATCATGGGCGCAGGCAGAATTTTTTGTAAGGTTGTATTACCGTTTAAATTACAAATTGCAAGGTACTCGCAGATTTCCAATGTTACAACGGGGTCAGGGATATATTGTAAAATTATGTGGATAATACCATGAAAAATCAAAAATCTCATCAAGTTCTCTATGAACTTTGCTACTGAATACAAAGGTAGTCCAATGACGAGAAAAAAAAATATTAAAACTTCAAAACATTATTATTTTAATTTCAAAAGAGTGCATTAAAAACTGTGTAAAACAAAGAATTTCAAAGGTGTTTCTTGTATGGCAAATTTGTATTTCCCCATCGTGCTTTGATTTGGGAGCGTTGCTCCTTCCATTTTTTGAACTTAGGGTTTGTTGTTTGTTCTTATCCCACTTGACTGACAGCAGCACCAGATCAAGTCCATGAACTAGTGAGGCTTTAGAAGAGCAAGAACTTCACCAGGATTAGAGTTTAGAGTGCAGCTAATTATCAAAATTCTCAAAGCGACGAGTCATGATGAAGAGGCGAAAATCATCTTAAATTGGTTCGAGGACCATAAAACTCTAGAAGTTGAAGTCTGACTTTGCCTTTACCTGCAGTTCTTTTGCTGAGCATAATGGAATGGCCTTCACGCCTTGGGTGACCCTACCAGGAGTATTCACTCCCGAAGTACTTCGCCCATTCCGCTCAGGAACACTCCCCCTCCACGATGAGGCAGCAGAGCAGGACTATGATGGGAGGATCTAGTTTTTTTTAATAGTGATATATTGTAACAGATTTGTTTTAATAACTTTTGGACATTCCCTCGCTGCCATTGTTTAAATGTACCAATTGATACATGAAGGAATTAAAAATGATACTAATCGTATTGTGCAATAACTTAAATGATAATTTAAATGACAAGTATTCGGTTGTGGTAAACTTTAAAACATTATAAAATGCAGGAGGGTAAATATTTCAATTGCTACAGGCCTGAACGAAAGAAACGAGGAAAATGAATTCATAATGCTATTATTTACATGCTTAAAAACTCAATCACATTGCAGTAGATAATCCTAAATACATTTTTTATAAGAGGATATATAATTGAATAGTTTCATTCTAACAAAATATCGTATCAGAAATCCCTTCATCACAACAAATGCACTTGCCTGGTTCTACTACCTGTTTAAACACAGCTCAAGATACCTGGCAAAAGTGGGAAAGGAAGATAACTCGTCCACTTAAATTCGTCCCGTTTTAATAAACCCGCGTAAACCCGGCTTAAAAAAGACTACATCTGTGAAATCCTAATCGTTCTACTTTACATCGAGAAGACTTCAAATATCCTTAATTTTTGGATCACTATTTATTAATTTAATGCTTTTATTTTAGTTATATAACCATTTTAGTTCTATTTGTAGTATAACTGCTTTTTTTTTTGGTAGTATAACTATTCCTTAACTATATATAGTCATTTCATCTTCTTACTCGTACCCTTTTTTTTTTATAAGCAAATTTAGAGAAATATTGTTGTAATGTTTTTGTTAATTGAATTTTTTCTTTTACAGAAAAGAAATTTCCCAGTCTGACCAAGTCTTGAATTGAGGAAAAAAACCTACAGCGTAGTTTGAAGAAAAACCTAGAATTTTTTTTGACTGGAGCGATATTTATGTATATGTATACAGAAAACTGAACAATAAAATTGTACTTTAATCCCTATTAAGTATATCTTATTTATATGATATACGAATATTTTTTTTTACCCTTTTCAGTTTAATACTTCATCGTCCGTACAAAATCGCATTCTAAGGGAAATGGTTGGAGCAACGAGATACATACGCAATTCACTGATTCATAGAGATCTGAAAATTGAATTCATTAAAGAACACTTGGCGAAATTGAATATTAACTTCTATAAAAACGCCAAGTGTGCCAACTCCAATTTACAAGCTAACATAAACTATGAAGTTCTCCCAGAGGACAGTAAAATTAGACCTTTTGCGTTATTTGCGTTATCAGACGCAATCCTAGCCAAAAGATATAATACATAACTTTGAATAGACGTCCCCCTTTCAATCTGCCTTTGCAGCCCCATTTTAATAGAAATTGAAGGCCTCGATCCCCTTCTTTACTACACTTTTACTGTTTCAGCCTAAGCTTGCCCATTTATTAATTTATTATCTAAATTTTACACCAATTGTGTTGCCCATTTTTACTATTAATCAAGATAAGTGTCCACTGGCTAAATTTCTGTTTTGTTGTTGTGTACTGTCCTGTGTCTGTCCATTTTCTAATTGTTTTTCTGTTCCAAATTATGATTTTATAAACTTATATCTTTACATATTAATGATGAAAGGGTATACTGGCGTTCTGCGCAGAACACCCTAACAAACCTATTTATTCAAGATTCAAGATGTAATTTTGAATGAAACACATACATATAAAAAAAAAAAATAGCAAAATTGTAGATTACATAATAGACAAACTACAAAGTGGTTGTTGATAAAAAAAAAAAAAAAGAAAAAAAAAAAAAAAAAAATTATAAATATATTAACTTACAAATTTAATATATTTATACCAAATACAATTCAGAATATAAATATGATTAAGTTTACAAAACATACCGGAATAATACTCAATTGTAATCTTTTCATTTGCTTATTTTTTAAAAATCCTTTATTTCATCGATATAGATAAACAATTGGATAGACTACTCCAATGGCAATGCAAGGGAATAAATGCGCATGTGGTTTTTGATGAAGAGTGGACGATTAACTAATTACAGTTCACTTTTATAGTTGAGTGGGAATGCGAGAAACCTTTTAAAATATTTTTTTTGCACATTATTATTAATTAAGCTCTAAAACTGACAGTGAGTTGTGCACAACCAAGATTTTTTTTTTATTCTTCTTTTTTTTTCCAACTAGCTGAAGCAACTAGCTTCGGTACGAAATTTTAACATGTGCAATATTTTAGCTAGCTGTGAGGCCTCGCGTTGCGGAAATCTATCATTCGTGTATAGGTCCCAGTTTTTGGCGCTTCGCTCGCAGGAAGGTTCATCGCAATGCAAAATCGAGCTCGCTTCGTTTGCTGAAATGTTCATTGACACATAAACACAGGCTAACTTCACTCGGTGAAAGGTTCATTGCTATGTAAGAATTGGCTCGCTTCGCTCGCTGAAAGGTTCATTGCTGCGTAAGCATAAGCTTGCTTCACTTACTAAAATCTACTTGCTACGTAAAGCCTTAATATTGGAAGCCTCTCCCTTGTCGGAAAAAAAAAATCCCCGTTAATACAATAATACAACACCCCTTTAAAATTATTTTAACACTTGTTTAACAAGAATAGAAGGCCAAAACTACTTAAGGTGAAACTTCCAGAGTTCTAGGCCTATTAGAAGTCGCTTTTCGTGAAAATATTAATTAAAAAACAAATTAAAATTTTAACCTTCTTTTTGTCAATAGTCCAATTAGAATGCCAAAACTACTTGTGTTGAAAATTTCAAAACTGTTCCCCAAGTAGAAATCGTTTTGTAAAGTATTTGTTAACTAATTAAAAAAATTAATTAAAAACGAACTGAATAAAAATTTAAAATTCTGTTTTTCAAAAGTTCATTTAGAGGGCCAAAACTACTTATGTTGAATATTTCAGAGCTGTAGCCCTATTAGAAGTCGTTTTGTAAAAAAAGTTTGTTATTTAATTAAGAAAATTAATTAAAAAAACTAATCAAAATTTTAAAATTCTGTTTTTCAAAACTACAATTAGAAGGTTAAAACTACTTATGTGGAAAATTTCGGAGCTGTATCTCTGTTTGAAGACGCTTCGTAAAAAAATATTTAAAAAAGAACTAATTAAAATTTTAACATTCTCTTTGTGATGTATACAATTAGAAAGCCAAAACTACTCGTGATGAAAATTTCAGAGCTCTACTCCAATTTGAAGTAGGTTTCTATAGATCCACAAGTAGACACACAGCTTGTATTATTAATTATAGAACCTCGGCAATCTGTATTTTTTTTTTCCGCACAACGATTTGGCAATGGCTTAATTTTTCCAGCGTTTAAGCAGTCCAGCTATCCAGTAGTTTATCTGTATCGATGGTTTATTTCTTTTATTTTGTGTAATAATTTGTTTCACAGTACCTATGTTGGCTGATTTTTTATTTAAAACACTCTGATATTGGCTATCTTTTCCTCTAGTGATAACATCTTCAATAACCCTTACATAAAAATAATCATTAGTGAAGTTCATATCTAAACAATTAAATTAAAAGAATTTAAAGTTACCTTGAATATTCTTTTGGCAAACTTCGATCTGTTGAAAATTGTTAAAATTTAATAATATTTTTCGATAAAAAAAATATGATTAAAAATGAGAACAATATAATTTGTGTTCCCATAGTATGTCAATTAAAAAAATTCTGAGTGAATATAGATTATTAATCCGATTTAAATATTGTACATGTGTTGATAGAAAAATTAGTACGAATTCTACAAGTTTTTCATTCTAATTAAAATCATTCCAATATTTCGCGGTAAAATACATCAGGTATAGTGCCTTCTATGAGTTGCCCATTTTGATATAATACAGAAACATTCATAGTTGGCTTTGTCTGTGCATATCTGGAAATAAGTACAAAATCTCTACATGTTTGCTTTGCTGCAGAGATTTTGTGTATTCAACTTACAAACACCGTGAAGTGGTGTCACTCACGCAATTTTGTGGAATACTTTCCTTTAAAGGTTGCGCATTGCGTAATAAAAAAAAAAAAAAAAAAAAAAAAAAAAAAAAAAAAAGGTTTGTGAAATGGTGCTAAAATTTTAAAAATTCTAAGCAGGTGTATATTTAAAACTTTTAAAATACAAGTCTCTTCTATTGGGATAATGAAATTCTTAAGGCAATTTTCTAAGTTCAAATATCAGCGATTTAGAATAAGAACAATTTCTTATCTTTCAAATTTTCCAAAGATCTAAAGGATTGTATCAGGTGTATTTTACTTTCTTAATATAAAAGAACATATCACCTCCATGTACTAAAGTTTTTCTCCCTGGATATTTTCTGGAAAGCAAAACACATTTCCATTAAGTCAGTTATCTAGATTGAAACTACATACTTCCAAATCCCCTTTAATTTTAATACTATCATAAACTTTATAGGTGGCGTTTCTTTCCAACTCCACTTTTGAATCACTAGAAAATTTTATGGTGTCCCCGTTTTTTGTCTTTCTCGCATTCCGACTTTGATTACAAAACCTTTCCGATTTAACCTCGTTCCGTGAGCACTTTCTTTTATAAAATACTACGAAAACTTTATAACTACTTATATTAATTTTAAAAAATATTATGAGGGAGTTAATTTTTCACAATGCATGATGCAGTCACCCGTTAATATCAAAGTTTTTAATTAGGAGCAGCGAAGAATTAATTTATTCCAAAAGTCATCGGAAAACACTCATGCTGTTAATACACGACACATTTTGAAAATTATCAAACAGGGAAGCTCAAATGAATCACTAAATTTAAATATGAGTCTTGACACATATTTTCAATATTTTTGTTTTGATAAATTTGTGAAAGAGAGACGCCAACGCGTTGTTTTAGGCTAAAGAGAGCTGAAGTCTCGTCTCTAGAGGCTGAGAAAAACGAATTTCAAGAGTTAGAGAGGGTCTACTCCGGGACAAAAACGTGTGTGACTGCAGCTAGTCAGATTTTTTTGTTTATCTAACCTCCAAGAATGTGTAATTCAATATATTTAATCTACCAGAATACACTAAAGTTTATCACAGATGAATTTGGAAACAAGGCTATTAATTTAAGACGTCGTCGTGGTTAAATCAGTACCAGAAGAAAGTTTTAATCAGGAAAGCAGGGAGAAGGGGGGGGGGGGCGAAGGGAGAATGTTCTTAAGCAACATAAGGTTTCTATCTCTATTACTAAATAAAAAGAAAAATATACACAAAAATTTCCCAAACAGTGTAATGTACACAATACGCCAATAGAATCACGAGTCTTCCTTAACTTCCTATACTTGGTGTACCATTGTAATATTCTACAGAAAGGCTAATTCACTGACAATACTTTCAAACCAAAAAAAAATGAGACTTGAATTTTTAGTGAATCTATAATTTTTATTAGGGAATCTGGGGCTCTAAGTTGTATAATTGTAATAAAGGGTTATTATTACAATTATACATCCCAAGAGAGCGGAGAGTATGTATGAGATTTAACTCACACAAGGTTATTCTTAAGCAAGCAATATTATCAAATTTACCACAAACTCTCAGTTAAAAACATATTCATATTGTCATATTCCATTATCTAATCACAGTTTAAACTCTATTATTTAATAATATTAGCAGTTGACTTAAACGTCAAACAAAGTTTTTAATACAACTCAATCAAACTTCTCAACTCAACAAAACGTTGTTCAAATGAAACACCACATTCCTGTTTCCTGTTTAACAACGTGTTGATTTCTGATCCTGCTTCTATAGCTGCATTGTTCCCGAATTGGGCTAAGGCTTTCTGCAACTTGCATCTTCGAAGTATTAAATATTATAAAAATGGAATTAAGTACAGATGAACTGGCTTGCGTTTACAGTGCTCTCATTCTGCAGGATGATGAAATAGCCGTCACTGTAAGTATAATCCCTTTCTTCAATATCTCATAATATGATATTAAAACAAATTTTCAAATAAAAGAAATTAAAACTGAATAAATATTTGCAGATGCATTTATTCCATTTGTATATGATTTTGTATCCTGCTGCAATTCTGAACTTATTATGAATTCATAGTGAACATAATGTTAGGCTTATGACTTGCACGTGTTTCCTGAAGTTTGTGAGTAATTTTGAATTTTGCATGCAACAGTGTTTAAAGTTAAAAAAAATTCATGCTGTGTGCTAGATGAATGAAATGTAATTGTTACTGGTTTTTTTTTTTGTTTTTTTTTTAAACTTTTACCTTTTCAATAGTTTTAGACTTACTTTGCCGAAAACGGTTACCAAAATTTGCCAGCTCACCAAATTGCATCTGTATGGGTGACTTAAAATGATTCAAGTGATGACTACTATTTCCTGATTTTTATGAAGATATATTGACTGATTTAATGAGTCTGATGAATCTATTTTAACTCATGAAAACTATTTATCAAGTCAATAAATTTATCTAGTTCTAAAAGTAACTAAATTAAATAATTTTTATCAGTGAATCAAGGGTAATTTATGAAGAGGTAATTTGCACAATTTATATTTTATAATCTTCTGCGAATTAATTTCATTATCAACTAACATTGATTACTTTTTAAATTGGAACTTTAAATAACCACCCATAAAGAAATGTACCTTAATTTAACAAATGGCTTCTTGCATACTACATTTTTAGTTTTTCCATCAGCAACTAATTCTTAGAGGAGGTTAAGCTCTATTCCACAGGGTTCCCACGGTCCTTGAAAGTCGTGGAAAGTCCTTGAATTTTTTTTTATGAAATTTGGTCCTTGAAAGTCCTTGAAAAAAGAATAAGGTCCTTGAAAGTCCTTGAATTTTTAAGTGACCAATGACAGTGGTGCAATGTAAAATAAAAAAGTCTATGTTGCATCGTTACAAACGTATATATAACCACCCATATATAACCACCCATAAAGAAATGTACCTTAATTTAACAAATGGCTTCTTGCATACTACATTTTTAGTTTTTCCATCAGCAACTAATTCTTAGAGGAGGTTAAGCTCTATTCCACAGGGTTCCCACGGTCCTTGAAAGTCGTGGAAAGTCCTTGAATTTTTTTTTATGAAATTTGGTCCTTGAAAGTCCTTGAAAAAAGAATAAGGTCCTTGAAAGTCCTTGAATTTTTAAGTGACCAATGACAGTGGTGCAATGTAAAATAAAAAAGTCTATGTTGCATCGTTACAAACGTATATATTTTTTTCTGTGTGTGTGGAGGGGGGGGGGAGTAAAAATGACAACTTTAAATAGTTTTGTTAATATTACTATAATAATCTCAAAATAGCTCATGAGCACCTCAAAAATTAAAAAAAAAATTTAATAATAAAATTTCTTGATAAAATATTAATTTGTGTGCCATCTCAATCATCTCTAATTTTAAGCGAGATATTTTAATGCAGACTCATTACTTGCCAGATTTGCTTGAGCTGTTTTTTTTTTATCTTATCCAGTTCGATTTTTAACAGTGGTGACGATTAGGTGACAATAATAGTCAAAAATGGGTATAAATCGTAGGAGAAAGCAAACTGCAAAATATATATGATGTGGCCATCAAAATCTTTTAGATTTTAAAAAAGATCGGGGAAATTTCCTCCCCTTATTGCTGCCACTGTATGATTTTTTTTTAAGAGCTGCTGCTATATTTTTGGAATAAATTCTGTAATAACTGCAAATGTAAAACTTTCCCATTCTCAAACCGAAAAGCAATTTAATTTTGCATTTTAAAGTAGTACATCTGAATTGCTTTCCTACTTCTTCGCAGCCCAATTTCGATGTATTTTACCCATTTGCAAAAACATTAGCACTTTTATATTAAGGAAAATCAAATATACAGGACCGGCCTTGGAGTAAAATGCTATGTGTGTAAGAATGAGTTTTGGCGCCCCTTACAAGGAAAATGAGTATAGAAAACACTCTAAAAATGGTAAGGGTGCTCTATATGGTATGGGGGCAAACTATTAAAATCGTAGCGTTTTCTGCACTAAATAACATTATTTTAAGTCATCTTTTTAAGGAATCCACGGATTCAATTTTTTTTTATAAAATATAAAAATTGTAATAAGATTATTTTCATAAGAATTGAATAAAATACATGTTATTAAAATTACTAATTTTTGCTACGTATTACTTTTTTTAGTAGTCCTCTGCTCTTAGCGCAAACTTTGGAACCCCTTTTCAACCCTGGGCTGTGAAGGGCTGCAATTTGGCTAATGTAGCATTATCAGTACTGCCAAGTTAAAATGAAACAAAGTTAGCAACTGTTCAGTTCTGTCACAACAATGTAGCGGAGCGCTTGAAGCCAGTCTCTTTACTGTACATTCAGGCAACATTTGATCTGTTGAACTAAAATCATTCAAATTCACAAACATACAAAAGCGAAGTTAATATAAAGGATTTAAAAATCAATACTATTTTGAACATATTTTTCATGTTCAAACAAGTTGTTTGATTCTTCCAATAACTTGGAATAAAATATTTCCCAATATCAAACAAAATATAAATGCCGTGATCTCAAAACACCTTAAAAGCTAATACAACCATATCAACATTCTGCTCTTACCTATCTGGATTTTTAGCACTAACCAGTTTATTCCATCAGAACTGCATGTTTGCTTAACTTTTTTGGATTTTTGAAAAAAAAACATCTTTTACTGGCATTTGTTTTTTCCTCTTAACACTTTAAATCCCAACCCGCCCTATACCGCCTTGTAGAGAATTTCCCAGCTAACCGCCTTTCGGGCGGTCGCAGGGGTAAACATATATTTTCAAGTGAGGGGAACTGCCCTGCCTTAGTTGTTTAAAGCATGACGGTCCTCAACAATAGGCTATTGTGGGGCATGTAAAGGGGAGACATGGATTTAAAGTACTCAATGTCAAACTGCCCCACCCTTTGGACATGGAGTAAGATAGTCAGGGACTTTTCTTTTATGCGAATCTTGTCATGTACTTAGTGGTGGCGTTTGTTTCATTGATAAGACACCAACTAAATTCTGACATATCAAGCAGATGACCCAACGCACACCCCTATTGCAGGCTGTATACATATATAGTAATGATCTTTTAATGGTCGACAGTGACCCCCCACAGCAATCCCAGGAGTGGCAGACAGGAGAACGAGTTGGGCGAGTTCATTTCCAGTTTTTATGAATGGAAAGTCATCGGGGTTTTGTGAAACCCACAACGCTGACTCCATGGGATTTAAAGGGTTAAATGAATTCATTTCTTAGGAACATTGAGAGATTTACAAATAATTTATTAAATCCATGATATAAAAATTAAAAAAAAAGTTACATAACTTTTGTTGATAAATTGGTTAGTGTTCCCGTTAAAATTAGAGGAGGCGAAATATTCTTCAAGGAAAGGGCGCAAAGTCCTTGTTCTTTAAAAATGTAGATATTTGGCGTGAATTTGTGTATGGAAGTTTTAGACTGTATATACGACGAACCATACAAATTTGACATCTGGAATTCCACAAATACAGATCATTCGTTGAAGAGGATAATTGCTATTGAATGAATCATAGCTAGATGTAAACATACATGTCAGTTCATTTCTAATCAAAGAGAAATGGCCATGTGTGGGTTGCGGCGCCTCTTTCAAGTGTTTTACAAAAACTAGAACTTGCCTGCTCAGCTCTGAAGTTGTGGATCCCAGACGAAAGCAAGTTCTCACGAAATGACTTTTTTGTTTGCTTACTTTGCTTTGAGTTCAGTATCACGTAAAGAGAAAAAAAAAATTTAGATGAGGGAACGTCATTCCGCCTTCTATAAATGTAAAGGATCGCCGTTGCCTCGTGTTTCTACTCCACTACGTCCCTGACCACCGATGATCTCCGTTTTGTAATTTTACATCTGATGTAGTATTTAAAATTATGGTCCTTGAATTTTTCTAAAAAGGTCCTTGAATTTTCTTAAAAAGGTCCTTGAAAGTCCTTGAATTTTTTTCTTCAATAAGAGTGGGAACCCTGATTCCATTATAGTACCATGTCTGTAGATTTAAGGGCTTAATCCTAGTATATGTTATACAGTGGACTTGGTGACATTGGCGATGGTACGTTTATATATTTGCAATTTTCAGGTTACGATTGTCTATTTTTTGGCTTACGTCAATTCTTGGCGACAATCGTAAAAATTTTACTTCGGCATTGGCAACAGTTTGGCGACAAGAGTCCATGCGTCATTTCGGCATTGGTGACATTTTTTGAAATCACGCCAAGCGTGTAACGTATACTAGGATTTTGCCAATTTAAGATGTTGCCTCCATTTTAATAGATGGTATCTATCAATTGAACATTAGTTAGTGCAATCTTCAAGACAAACCGTTTATCATAACCACGATTCAATTTTCCTCAAAGTGGATTGGCGCTCGGTGCTCGCTCTATCAGTTAAAGCTGACCACAGCACTTCCATTACACAAAATTTGCTCCATGTGTGTGTAAACTATATGTGAATTCATTGGATTGGAACTACTTATGACATAGTTTGGTGTGTTGTTATAAATACTGCAACTGAAGCAGCCACTGATGTTATATTGAAGTTATTGAAATGTATAGCTAATTCCAGGAAGCTTTCTGATACTTGCTATCATGATAAAATGAAGCTCTAAATGAACTGTTAGAATTCTTCAAGAGTAACTGGATCAAAATGATGTAAATACCAAACTTAATTGAATCTCTCTAAGTTAACTTTGTATTAGCTGACAGTGTCTAAATTCTTAACCAGCTTGAGAGTGATGGATTTATTATAAGTTTTAGTTGCAGCTGAACCTCTGAAGACATTGTCTTTGCTAAATATTGAAATTCTTCGTAAATGCTAATGTAGAATTTTACCTTGTTAATTCCATTATATTTTCTGACTTGTCTTCATACAACGACACTTAAATACTGTTAATTTTTCTCCATTTGGTACTGTAAACAAGTTCGCAACTTGAATTACTCGACTCATGATGATAGGTTTAGAAATGAGTCCATACTAGAGGACAGGATGAAGTTAGCTCACAGAGTATGCTGTAGAAACCGGTTCTCCTATGGCTGTAAAGCATTGAGTGAGCTCAAATCAGGTTGTCTTCTAGTATAGCAATTCATTTCTACTGAGTGGTGTTTGTATTGGGTCTTCTCTGCCTCAAAAATTACACGATGACTATACTGCATTAGAACTTTGCTCAAATACAGGACAGGCTCAAGGTCCAACTAGGTTGTCGAGTAAATATATATATACATGTACATACAAATAGAAAATAATTTGCATATAATAGTTACAGGATCATACATACAATATACAATAGTTACAGGATTATACAATACAATATAAAAGTTGACAATCATGCTGGAAAAATGCAATACATTATGCTAGCTGAAATTTTTTATAAAAACCAACAGTACGCAAACATAAGTAACTAAATATAGTAAGAAATTAACATAAATTAAATATGTACAAAATATAAGTTACTTAACTAGCCAAATAAGGTAAGTACCGAGCCAAGTCAAGTAAGATCGGAACAATTAGGAGTAATCTGGTGCTTTCTAAGTGTTATTTTATGGGTAAACTGTCCTCTATTTGCATCTCAAATTGGAGAAAACCCAGATTTGTGGCATTGAACAGCATGTAATTAATTTTCTAGTAACATATCGTTACATATTTGCTAGTATCCAATAAATATATTTGAGAAAATCGTTATAACTAGAGCTATACAAGTACCAGATAGATTATTAAGAAACACTGATGGGACATCTGCATATTGATTGTGTGTGTCCTGGAACAAAATTATTAATTAATCAAAATTCTGTAAAGGAAAAACCCACTAGATAAAAAAAATATGAAGCTTGTTTATGGAGTTGTTTTTTCTACAATTTTGTTACTTTTATTGGATTTTATGGCTTTCTTAGTCGGAACTTGCGTATTCCCTTCCCCTCGAA
This sequence comes from Linyphia triangularis, assembly GCA_963978545.1. NCBI lineage: Eukaryota > Metazoa > Arthropoda > Arachnida > Araneae > Linyphiidae > Linyphia > Linyphia triangularis. The sequence continues at coordinate 39,936,140 of OZ021730.1, forward strand.
AAAAATTTCTGGCTGCCCACTGTTTTGTAAATACATTTACACAAATGTATTCTTTAAAACAATGCTGCATACATTTTCTGCTTTTTTACATTTTGACTGTTTTCACCCCTGAATAACTTTTTTTTTTTAATTTTGTAAAGTGCCAGTAAAGACAATTAAATTCCTGACAGTATTTTAAAGATTTTTTATTTTCAGCCTGAGAAAATTACAACTTTGTTGAAAGCAGCTAAGGTTGATGTGGAATCATATTGGCCAGGTACTTATTCTTAATGTCCTGTATTTCTTTAAATATTTTTTTTTGATTATGTGCTCTAATGAAATTATTCAAATGATGACTATTTTTCCTGATACATTATGAAGTTATATTGACTGATTTAATGAGTCTGATGAATTAACTTTTTGTATACATTTGTCGACTTTAGTGAAAATTTCATAAATGACCAGTAAGATATCCTCTCTTAAAAACCTGTGTGTAGCGAACAAATTAAAGTGCATAAAAATTGGGATATTTAAAAACAAATTTGAAAATGTAAGGATGACAGTTTTTAGTTTAAAGTTTTGTATGCTTACATTATTGGTTCTCATCAGCAGTAATATTTACTTAAATCAATGCTCGCTACTAATTTTTTGAGGTGGGCTGTATGACTTATATTGTAGCTTTTGGCAGGTCAGATATACCAAAATATGTATCTTAATTATTTTTGATTTAATAATATACTATAGCATTTCTGAAAACTAGAGAAAAAAATATTACTTTTTTTATCCTAATAAAATTATTGATATTTAATTCTTTTTCTTCAAATTATTAAAAAAATGTTTTTCTTTATTTGTAAATCAATGTCTAAAAAAGAAGTGAATCTTTTGTTTCAACATGACCATGCGACTTGACATAACTTTTAATAAAAGTATTTAAACTGTACTTCCAGATTACTCCATTTTAGTCGACAATTGTGTGGCAGCGATTGTCAAAATTGTTCAGTTTGTTTTATGATGGAGTATTTGTGGCGGTCAATTTTACTAAATTATCCAATAGAGATTCTGTAAAGTTATTCATGTATTTATTCTTCATCAAAACCACCTTTCTGAAAGCTTCTTTGGACTCGTATTGGAGAACTCGGTTCTACATAGTTAACACATATAATTTCAGATAAATTACAATGATGTATGAAAAAAGTTCATAACATATTATTTTCTGTGGTGCCGGCAGTTCGCATAAAAAAAATTCGCGAGTAAATTCGTCTCGCATGCGGCGTAGTGGCTAATGCTTACTTAAGTGCTTACAAGTAGATGTCCTTTTATTTTTAGACATATATATGTAATGGTGTTGGTGTGTATAGTTCTGATAATTTAAAAGTTTACAAAATTGTCAACTCAATGTTAAAATATAATAAAATAATCAATTAAGTTGCCAGTTGTGATAAGTGCTTTAAAAGACAATGCAGACTAATTTTATTTATTTGCAGAACTAATAATAACTATTTAAGCTACTTTATTCTAAAGATGTAATAAATATTGGCTTTTGATACCAAGTAAACTGATCTGAGTCAAAAGTTTTACTGAAATTATTTTTTGTTAATTTACAACAAGTGTAATTTTTAAGAGATGTTTGTCTTTTCTTCCAAAATTGTATATTTGTTTATTAAAATTGTTCAAATGATGATTCATTTATCCTGATTATTTATGAAGGTATATTGACTGATTTAATGAGTCTGATGTGTCAGCCCTATCTTTTCCTAATGTTGTTGCCTTTGATAAAACATCAGGAATGTGTTATAATATTCTGGCTTTGTTTATTATTATTTTTTTTCCCTTTAATTGGTAAGATATCATCTTCATACTTCAGTAGTTTAAAAGCAATAATAATTATGGCTGGTTTAATCACTCAGTTGCTGATAGGCAAGTTTTCTTGTATCAACATTTGACGATTGGTAGCAACTTCATTGTACCCACTTCTTCAAGTGTTACTGATTTTGAAGACAAAATCATTCTAATTTTGTAATTTATTTTGTCCCTAACACTTTTACCACAATCTATTTTGTTGGTATATAATGTTAATTCTATAGGATTCAGATGATGACTACTATTACCTGATTTACTGTGAAGGTATACTGACTGATTTAATGAGTCTGATGAATCTGTTCTATAAAAACAAAAAGAAACAATGTTTGCTTGTTGGTCTTCTAACTGGAGCAGTGAACGTGCCAGACATTTACCTTAAATAAAATGTAATTATAAAATATATGATAAAATTGTATTGATTTTATAATAAATTAAAAGGTGCACAGTAAAAGTCTTATCTTGTCCTTTTAAATTTATGCAATCTTTCTTGTACTGTAGGTCTGTTTGCACGTGCATTGGAAGGAGTAGATGTGAAGCAGCTCATCACCAATGTAGGATCAGGTGTAGGTGCTGCAGCTCCAGCTGCAGGAGCTGCTCCAGCAGCAGGTGCAGAAGAAAAGGGAGCAGCTAAGAAGGAAGAAAAGAAAGAAGAGTCTGAAGAGGAGGAAGATGATGACATGGGTTTCGGTAAGACATACTTTAGTACTGTTGAGAGGAAATATACGTAATGGCTGGATTTGTTCATACTTGATTAGGAGTTCATCCTAGAAATGAAAAAGGGCAGGGTGCTATTTTCCAAAAAAAAGGGCACTTTTATGGCAAATTGCAGAAATACGCGTTTTCTGCTATAATTTCAATATTGTTATACTTTTCTACCATGATAAATAATTTTCAATATTCTGGGGAAAAAAATTATAATGCAAAAATCCGTGAATCAAAAACTCGCTCAGAAACTTAAAAGATATCAAAATACTGATAAAATGCTTCAGTCCTAATTCTGCTGGAATGAGACTGAGAAAATTATTAAAATTAAAGTGCAATATACACAGTAAAATTTTCATCAAATAGTAATTTTTATAAAATTATCAATTTATAATACAGTAAAATTAAGATAAGAATGTTTTAGTATAATGAAAATGTGTTAAGATAAGAACTTTTCACTTTTTCAAAATTTTCTAAAGTTTGAATGAATCAACCTTAAACTTCATCTCTTAGATTTGCTATTGTCAGATAGAGAATAGAGTTTCTCCAAATTTAACATTATTCATTGTGGGATATCACAAGGAGTATTCCGACTAAAGAACTTGGACTATGTCCTGAAATGTTTGCATTTTTTTATTTTCAAAATCGGATCAAATTTAGCTTCAAAACGGCGATTTTTTTGCCGTGCATGCGCTATTATGTAAGCTATAATAGAAGTTTTATATTTTAAAAAATCGGAAGTAATCTGGGATTTTGGTTGCATTCCTGTTATGTTTAATTTTAAATATGAAACGGATGTTTAGAAATTAATTGCTAACAGGCAAATTACCAAAAACACCCCCTAAATTTAACAGGAGGACATCGCGATTACGCATGTCCAAACGGAAATATTCTTTTTAAATTCTTAGTGTAAACATTTGATAGTTATAAACCTTTCCTTTAACTAAGTTATTCAAGTCTTTCAAATTCCTTTCTTCACTATTTTGAAGGAGGCATGGTAAAAATCCAGCGAAATACACTTAATCAAAACACGTACGAAATGGCCATCGAAGTTTACTAATGTGCACTTGGGAAATTGTAAGACGGCGCTCTACAATCCACCTACTAATGAAGCACGTTATATGGACATCTACACAAAGGTTTCAGTCCCTGATATATACGTTGCGCGTTTGAACATGAATGCGCAACAGTCGATTTCAGTAGGGGTGATCCACATATTGCGTACTGTTGGGAGGGAAAAAAACGAAAGTTTTTCGAATTCTTTCAGGATGAAATTTTTTCTGAAAAAGGGCAGGAAGGGCACTATTTTTATAGAAAAAGGGCAAGAAGGGCGCTATTTTTATAGGAAAAGGGCAGGCAGGGCGCGCCGCCCCTCAAAAAATGCCTAGGATGAACTCTGCTTGATTATCAGGGTTCCCAGGGTCATTAAAAGTGCTTAATATTTTTTATCTTGTTTTCAAGGCCTTGAAAATGCTTAGAAGTGCTGCAAGTCCTTGAAAATGCTTAGAGGTCCTTAAAAGTCCTTAATTTTTGCTGATGTTGTGGGCCCAACTGCAAAATTTGTAAAATATAACTCGGACTTGCCATTCCCGCATGACCGCCACTTATTTGCACAGAATTGAAATTATCTGACATATTTGTATTATGCATCCACCAACTTAACTTTTTTGGTAGAATATACTTTATTAAAAATTTATATGTAGACATGATGCCTGAAAACAAATTTTCAAATGTCCTTAAAAACATTTAGGTCCTTAAGTCATTGATTTTCATTCTGGGATTTGAGTGGTAACCCTGATTTTATAATGCTAATGTCAACTATTTTAATTTGGTAACATTGCAGAATTTATTGGAATATGTAAAGAAATCTAGCCTCTTTTTTCTGTGTTCTTAAATAATTAATCTGTCAAAAATTAATAAGTGTTAGTGTTTTGATTTTTAAACAATATTAAAGGAAGAGCCAGTACAACATTTTTAATGGGTTATTAATTTTTTGTTTGTGCAGCTGTACTTTTGATGTTAAAAATCTCTGTTTCAGTTTAAGGAAATTTTTCTTTTCCTGTATTTCGTATGAAAATCCCAAGTCTCTTTTTTCCTCGTAAACCTAATGTATTTGCTTACATTCCAATGTTTTAGTTTAAAATTGTGCATCACATTTACAATATATGTGGTGTGGTTAATTCGTTACATGGTAGTAATGCATGTTAAATTAAATTTTATGCATGGTTAACACATATATTGGTTTACAGTAAATGCAATATTACTTAGTTAAAATTGTTTTAAATGCTGAATTATTTAAGGTTCAATGTATGCATGGTCTAATATTGTTTTTTTCTTTTCTTTCCAGGTCTCTTTGACTAAACATCCTTGTATTTATTTTTTTACAAAATAAATTTTGTAAATCATTCTGTGTGCTTTCAATTTCTTTGTTACTGTTGAAAGTAAGAACTTCCAACATTCATTTTAAGCTGTTAGTATTTAAATCGCTTTGTTGAACCTGTATTTTGTCAAAAATCATTTATTTTATTTGCATAAATACAAAGTATGGCCATAAGAATCAAAACTATTGTAAAATATCAAAACAAAACCAATTTTGTTTTCATGTTTGTTTATTAAATACAATCTGACAAAAAACCTCTTGAGAATAAGATATCAATACAAATGTTTTGCTTACAAATTAGCCCTTATTACCCAAGGAGTTTTGTAAAATCACTTAAAGTGCACGATCCATTACGAAAGAATTAAACTTTTTATTTTAGGTATGAAGCTTCATTAGTCATAAAAATAATTTTTGTGTTTTTGCAAAAACATTGTGGCTATAGAACCTGGAAATCGGGGAAATGTCGGAGAGCTTTCTGATTCTGGAAAAAAGCGGGGAAATTTTACAGAAATTGCGAAAATCATCGAATTATTCTATTGTTTTAAAAGTACGTTTCCCTGTGTTTTGGCGTCATTTTCGCATAGAATTTTGTCAATTGTTAGTAGTTTCATGTTGCAGTATCATGGGGAACTTTCACAATTTTTGGTTTTATTTTTAAATATAAGTAGAGAAAAAATCATAAAAACCCGTACCATTCTTTCAAAAATTTGAGCTTGGATAAATAGTTAAAAAAATATTTAGTTTTGCTATTTGGCGGGAAAAAGCTACTTTCGCGTGTAACGTCAACGCGCAGATGACGAACCAGTCTAAAACTTATTTTAGACCAGGTTTCTTCTCGGATTTTTGACGGAATCTATGCTTAAGAATGTCACGGTTTTGGTCACGTGGCTTTTGTTTTGATTAATTGAAAGCATAAAGATAAAAAATTTTCTGCCATAACTTTTTTTTTTTTAAATTCAGCATATTTTCTCTTTGGCATAAATGTTCTATTAGATCTACACATTTGGGAAAAAAGTTTTCTGTAATATTGGAGAATATTTTAAGAAATCTCTGAAGGGGGGGTATTGTCGGGGAACCTTTATAGCCTGAATTTTGTGGCTACACTGAATAATAGATGCAATCAAATATTGTATCGTCAACAAATCTGTTATTGCATTCCTTGGCGGCATCCATTAGGGTTTGACTAAAATTTTTAGAAAACCAAGTGCATCCCCTGTATGTATCTATATATGGTATCAAAATCATTGTGTACATATCCATACATAAAATTTCAATTTATAATTGTTCTAAAGAGTGGTGAATCAGTAAAATTTTGAAAAGGTCGGTTTTCTGTTTCCGAAATAATCGTGGCCGACCAAACGGTATAGTGGTTAGCGTGCTGGCTTCTAGACCGCGAGGTTGCGGGTTCGAGTCCCGTGTAGGCATGGGTGTTTGTAAATGTATGTTGGTTTGTTAAATGACGAAATGTTTCGGCGCATTATAGCCCTCGTGTTGCTGACGGCGCCAGATAATCTGAATACAACCAACCGAAATAATCGTGTAACAAACCATCAACCAAGACTTTATTTTTGCATGATGTATTCCAACTCTGCACTACGTGACCCATCTTCTCTATAACCACCCCACTACGTAATTTGTCCTACTTCTTTTGGATCGACTCTTGCAACTAAGTAATGACATTTTAAATTGCTTTATTTAAAGCATCAAACTTTAAAAAAATTGTGTGTTAAAATGTTTTAGCAAAAGAGCTAAATCCTACTTTCCAATTTTAGCATTTAAGAAAGCTCTTAAGCATTTTGCTAAAAAAAAAGCCCCCTACAGCTTAATGATTACAATGAATGTATACAAGATACAGGGCTGCCACAGGCGACTAAAAAGGCTACTAAAGCGACTATTTTAGTGGCCAAGCGACTATGGCAATTATTTCAATGTAAAAAGGGCCCAAAACGACTATTTTTAACAAAACCTTCAACTACTTTGGGCTGAGGCGACTATTTTTTAAGAAATTGGATACTGTCCGATAGTAGCACAAAAAAAATCGGCATTAAGTTACGAAAACAATCTTCTCAAAATGGTGATTTTTTTTTAAGGGGAGGGGGGAGAGAGAGCAAATGCTACCGAAATAGTTGTTCATATTCGCAGGTACAGAGGTTATTTTGTTAGTCCGAGGATAGTAATCGCTCACGCGAGATAGTTGTTTTTGACGGCAACCGCGGTCATTTTCGCCTGCCTGTTAGGTTCCTATGTTTTATCTTTTGCTCTGCAAGGCGCTAGAGCATACACTGTTACGTACTGAAATATCAAATTATTTCGCTTTATTTACTCTACTTAACAAAAATTAATTTGTGGTGAACGCCGGAAGAAAATGCTATTGGTATGGACAGTATTGATGTTATATAGACGTTATGTCCGAGATTGGTGCTGATGTGATGAATGATTTCGCCGTGTAGGTCAATCGATGCAGAAGGATTAGAATTTCAATGTTGTAGCTAAATTTATAAATAATAAATTGATTTAAATTTTGAGGCAATTTAATTACTTTGAATGTAGCTTAAACAGGGTGGCGACAGAACCGGAAATTCAGGTATTCAAGGTATTTCGTAAAATTACTCTTTAGTCAGGGAATTTTGAAATTGAGTTTCCTTTTTCGCATTCTCCGTGCGGACATCTATCCCGGCTCGCGTCACAAGAAGTAGATGCCCGGTGCGTTGAATAATACAGGTTTTTTTTCCATGTGTTTTTTCGTAAAAGTCGTACCTGGCTAGTTTGCCGATTTGGGGGGTATGAAGTTTCCGATCTTTTCTGCTCTCAGCAGCTGAGCCAATCTCCTCTCCTCGGCCCACAACCGCATGCTCATGTCCCTTTTTAAAAATTTTTTTTTACTTTGAAACGATTGTAATGCTTGGATCAATTATTTACACATTATTTCTGTTAGATTTTTGGTTATCTTATAGTTTCGCGACTGCCGGCGCATTATTGTTAAAAAATCCTCTAACTTAAATCTGAGTGCATCCTTTACAGATATGATTGTTTTCTTCTTGTCTTGTGTTTTTTGTCAATAGAATATATTAAAACCCTAAATTCCTTTATATTTCAAATTGAGTCCATCATATCTTTTTGTTTTTATTAACCCTTTACCAGTACTGTTATAGATGTGCAACAAATTTATAGGCATTAAAAAGCAAAAAGGGTTAGATCCTGTACTTGATTTTTTTTTTTTTGTACTTTAATTTTGACATTTTATTAAACGTAATTAACTGAAAGAGATATGTTTTTTTGATTTATATGTTTAATACAAATCAAGCGAAGAATGGAAACATCCTCCTCCACCTCCAAAAATTTAAAATCTGAATGTGCTACTGCATACATTCAGGCAAAGGGGTCATGAAACTTTAAAAAAATATTTTAAAAAGTAACATGTTTTATTTTTGTCATTTTTAAATTAAAAAGAAAAGTATTGTACTAGTTTCTTTTCCTTGAAGTCAGCAAGTATGGGTGTAGTTTGTAAATTGGTTTATGTGAATTTTGTATTTTTTTTATTAATGTTTTCCATTTTTGTCATACTCTAAAGATGCTTGTTTTGATTTTTAGCCTAAATTTATATTTTGGTGCAATTATACTTTGATAAGTAAATATAATCAATTATACTTTGATAAGTAAATATAATTGTAAATAGTCAAATTTATATATTTTTAAACTGGTCATATTTTCTTTAATGATAACGTCGACAGAGATGCACATCAGGGAATTTTCTGGAAATTAGAGAAATGCTGGGGAAGTTTGTTTCTCAAATTCTGTAGCTATCCTGCTAAAAAAAATAAAAACTGGCCTTAATTAAATTCACCTGTCATTGTCATTATATAGTATAATTGTTTAAACATAAAACTTGTTTTTCTGCCAAAAAGTTGTTTAACTTTGGAAATTAAAAAAAAAATATGAATCTTGTTTTGCCAATCGATTTTTACCATCGCTTTTGCGTGAAGTTTAGCTTTTTTTGCTTAGGTGTTGTTTGGGAGTAAGGTTGAGTTGACAACTTCCATCGCAGTTATGTAAATACGATAGTGCCTCCCCCAAGACACATGCCTTTTACCGTATGGGATATTATGTATTAGACACTATTTTGAATTGAAAGAAAAGTGTCTCTGGGTTTTTGTGTTTATGTAAATCAACAGTTTATTCCGATCTTGATGATAACTTAAAACCTTTAAAACAAGAGGAAGGTCTTTAGCGACTTGAAAAAACAATCGTTGTTATGAAAAGTGAGGCTACTATTTTCAACGTCTGAGACTACTATTTTTAACATCTGAGGCTACTAAAGCAACTATTTTCAAAGCTTACAGTCAGTGGCAGCCCTGAAGATACTAAAAGCAACGTAAATAAGTGTTGGTAAATTTCAAGAGTAATGGCAAAAGATTTTGTGTAGGCTCCAAACAATGTCTGAAAACTACGGAAAATCCGTAGAACAGTTGGCATCTCTGCAATGGCAATCGAAACTTTTTTTTAGACAGTCACTTATGAGACACTGGGTATATCTAAAACATTTATGTGATGCTCTGAAATTTAGCTTACATCCTACACTTTAGAAAGTCTGTTAGTGCACATTCTTTGTTTTTTAGAACATTTGCCATTTTAAATAATATGATCAGTTTACTAGATGTTCTAAATGCTGGGATGACAGTTTTCCTCCTTTTGGAAGATTTCCTCCTTTTTGGATTTTTATGTAACATTTTCCTTCTCTTCGGCCCTGTTTTGAGGATCCACGTTTTTCTGATCTAAACTAGTTTTTCCTGCAAAAAGTATACTTTTCCTCATGTCTAAACAAAAGATGTTCCCTCTTTCCTCACAAATTACTTCACTAACTCCTAATATTTGAAATGTAATTATTATACAGTATGAGAAATTTCATGGTATCTTTAAAAGTATTGAATCATCCTTCCTGCATCTTTTTTTGTTGAATTTTTGTGTATTCCTTCTGCGAGCTTTTTTAACGAATTTTTGGATTTCCTCCTTTTTGTTCTCTGATCACTCTCATCCCTGTAAATGTATATTGCAAAATGGGAATTATAGTCTTGCTTTATCTAGCATATGTTAAAATGAACTTATATTGGATAATTTATAATAGGGTTATGAAATGTCAAAATTATTGCAATAAATACCAAGCTACTAAATAAAATTCTTTAATTTTACAAAAGAAATTCTTACCAATTTAATACTGCGACTTTTGACATCTAATGTAATTTGAAATACACTACAGAAAGTATCTTAAATGTAAATCTAATATAACAAATGTAATGAAGGCAACTAGTTAACAATTTCTTAATTATATGAGGACACTAATGAAACAATTGCTTTTCTATAAATCCTAAAACATATCTGCTAGGAAATGACAAGACATTTTAAACACTAGTTCACAGTTCAGTAAGAAGTTTTCTCCAGAGGGTGTTGCACCTGCTCCAACACTTATTTTTAACCAAATTGCCAAGCAAGCACATTTTCAAAAGATATTGTTTATTTAACAATACTTCAAGACAAAAATGAGGTCAAGATGGGAAAAATCTGTTTTGATTCGACTATTTGATTTTGTAATTATTTGTGGAATCGGAAATAATTGAAATTTGAAAATAATTAGCTGATTTAACAAAAACTGTAAAATAGTCTACGACATTTAGTTTGAAATCAATCATTTCCTCGAGTTTGGCTGTTCTAATTTTTTTCTCTTCAGAGTTCTTTAAAGAACCTTTACAGCTTCAATAATTCTTGAAGCAGGTCAACACCCCCAAGTTTACATAGATCCCTTCATTTTAAATAATGCTAAAATTTGCATTTATTTACTTGAACCAGCATAAACACAAATTTCAAAACAGTATTGTATAATTCATTTATGCAATAGTTAAATTTATTACGAAATCACTTATACAAACAAAAGTAAGGAATTGAGTGGTTGCTCAGAATTTGATTACAAATTAAAAAAAGACTTTATATTTTTAAAACTTGCATAAAAAACACAAGCTAAGAGCATTAATTCATACCAAGTCAATAAAATACTGCTTTAGATATTAGCTATGTTCTTTAACGATATAAATGTAATAATTTATATTAACGCGTTGACTGCCACAATATAAAAAAGAAATTGTCTGCTGCATTTTTTATTTGTTTTTAAAATAATTTTAACTTATCAAAATTTGTGAAAATTTCGAAAAAAAAATTACAATTTACGACTTTTTGGCGTGGTTGGTTGTTTTTTCAGATTATCTGGAGCTGTCAGCAACACGAGGGCTATAATGCGCCAAAACATTCGTCATTAGACAAGCCAACATACATTTACAAACACCCATGCCTAACACGGGACTCGAACCCGCAACCTCGCGGTCTAGAAGCTAGTACGCTAATCACTATACCGTTCGGTCGGCAACTTTTTGCCGTGAGTTGTATGTAACTCACGAAGCATCAAGTCTAATGTAACGTCCCTAGCCACGTTGAGCACAAGAAGGAATGGAGTTATATTTAACTCATGAAAACTCTTGGACACAAAAGGTGAGAGTTGAATGCAACTCATATGGCAGTCAACGTGTTAAACACTGAAATCTCTTGAAACAACTAAATCTAAATTTCTTAAATAAGAAAAAAAAGTTGCATTCAAATTGCAATGTGGGAACCTAAACAGACACTTAATCATGGTAATTTATTATGTTACAAAACAACAAAGGAGTTTAATTACAAATATAGCAATGTAAATATGTCAAATGAGCTAAGGGTGTGAAATATATTTATCCATATATTTTTTATTAATTAATGATTACAATTTCTTAGAATTAATTGGAAGAATTGGACATTGTGTTTTATATACTCAGAAAGAAAATTTAATCCCCAATAGAATTAATGAATATATTTATTCTGCATTAAACATAACCAGTGTTAGAAGTGTGGGTAGACGCAGGGTGATGCATCCCCCCCCTCACTTTTCAAGAAAATATTCATGAGTCCCCTCACTTCTAAAACCAATGAAATCCATCCCCCCACTTCTAAAAACACTCACTCAGCCTAAAAACTACTACAGAAAAATAACATTAATCTTTAAATGTAGTGACACTGAGAAAAAGTGATTTTAAGTTTTCAAAAGTAAAAATGATATCTATTTATGGTATAAATCATACTACTTTAAAAATCTATTATGCTACTTTGCATAAAGATATAAGTATTTTCATTAACAAATACTGTTACGTTTGGTCAACTTTTAGCTTTGGAGAAACTTTTAAGTTAAATTTTTATTCTTCTTTATATCAAGACAAGCCATTTAAAAAAAAAAAATTTTTTTTTTAAGTTCTCTATTCATTTAATATGAAAATATGTACATTTTGAAGAGTTAACAGTTATGTATGTAATTTTGAGTTATTACTTCACTTTATTTTTTACTTCCAAGTAAAAAAACGAAGTCGCAGAATATTCAGTAAAATTATAATAAATTTTCAACCCTAGCTCAATTTTAGTGTTAGGAAGTATAAATGATTTCCTTCCTAGTTAATATATGACAGGAAATTATAAATTTTGTCGTTGGGGGGCTAGCACTTGTCACTAACTTTTGGGCAACCTTCCACTTTTTCCCCCCTTATTTCTACCTCTGAACTGTTTTTAAATTCAAAACAAATTAAATTTAGATGAATATACAAAAACTGTATGTCATTATTGTGGGGATGGGGGGCTTAGAATAAGTGTTTTTTATATGAAGGTTTTCCTACAAATCATCCCAAATTGCTAGTATGGCATGTTTTCAAGATGTTTTTTTTACACATTTATATTGATCAAATCTAAACGTAACAAAAAAACAATAACAATTGCAAAAACATAATATCATTTATAATACACAACTTTTAAGCTCCACAAATCACATAATCAACATATTGCTTTGCTAATGAAAATTGGCAAAAATTAACTACAGCTTTTCAATGATTCATAATTAATTCCACCACCATACTTTGAACATTACTTTGATTAAAATCAAACCATTCACAAAAATTAAAATAAGAAAACCTACTGATTAAAACAATTGCTTAATTATTATGAAATGCCAGCATAAAACGATCATAAAATAACACACATTGAAGTATAATTAAAAAACAATGAAATATTTTTAATATTGAAGGGTTATTTGGACTAAGTATAATAAATAAGCAGTACAAATATTATCAAAAAGTCATTATCATTTTGAGAAAAAAGTTCATTAAAAATCAAATTTCATAATAAAAAATCGACCAATTTATTACCGTTTTCTATAAAACATTAAAAGTTAATGATTTCGATAACTTAGAAAATAAACTTTTAGTACACAACTTAAATGTGATATTATTAATTTAACAAGTTATAAGAAGTATATCAGTGTTTATTGTAGTCTTAAAAGCAAAATAATATCTTCTGGTGAGGTACAATGGTTCTAGAATCCACAATACCTGGATAACATGTATAATGTGTAACACAAAGTTGTAACCCTTATAGAGCAAAAGCCAGAATTTTTTTTTTTATCAAGACAAGTATTTTTCTAAAAGCATGTCCAGAAAAAGAGGAAACAGTATGAATTTTTTTCTCTCTCCATTTATAAATTACAAAACTATTAATAGAAATCCTCCCAAAAGCAAACAATCATATTTTTCCTAATTTTTCTATTTTAAAAACGAGTATAGGTAAACTCACTTTTTGAGGAATTTTATTGTTAAATTTAGTTAGGTACACATTTTGCAAAATTACAGCTTGAATGAATTATTAAACAAAGAAGTTGAAAAATTCAAATTAAATTGATATAACATATGCTATACCATGTGCATTTCAATCAATATGTAGACCGATTTGCTATAGAGAAAACTAAAAATTTGTTAAAACAAGGTGACTGCGTTGGATCTATTCAATTCTTATACATACATTGAAAATGAGAAGTTTCCAAAATAATTTTAAATTCACATTTCTGACACATAAAATTTAAATCTGTTGTGTTTAAAAGAATTATTTAAAAATGATTGATTTCTAAAATTCAATTCATATGAATTAAAATACTATTTTGCAATCGTCATCAGAACTATCACAAATGGATTGAATCCCTCACAAATAATTAGTGGATCAGAAAAAGCTTTGGAAATGGTTTTTACATATTTTTTTTTTTTTTAATTATCTTGGGTGAGGTTTTTTAATCTTAAAGAGAATGCTTTTTGCTATTTAATTTATTGAGTATTGAAAAGGTTAAAAAAACATGACACAATTGTTAAATGAGGCACTTAGAACTAAAAAGTGAATCAAGTAAAATTCTTTGAAAAAATTAGCTTAGTATGGATTGTTATGAATCAAGTCCATGGAATCACAATATGCCAACAGATGGCAGTAGGTTTCTCATATAGGTTGATTTCTTAAACTATAGTTTGCTTCTACAGTTTAAACAGTGCAAATAAACTGAAACTCAAATTACTTCCAAGTCATCAATTAAGAACTGGAATTGCAAGAGTCTAATCTATAAAAAGGAAGTTGAATGTGGTCTTGCTTGAAAAAACTAATGCAGTAACTTCATTTAATTAGAGTGAAAACTATCAATACAGAAAAGGCTACTTTAGGAAATTTTATCAATTAGTTTTCTCCAAAAACTGGCAGAATTTACTTGGACAAAAGATAAATTGATAACTAGTTATGTTGTGATCTTAATAGTAAAATTAACTATTTCATATCTAATGGAAAATAATAACTTCAATAATTGACGATAATGAAAAACTAGCTGCTAAAGACAATAAAAATAAACTGAAGTCTTCGAAACCATTTCATGAATGGAAGGTAAAAGTGCTTAATTTGCAACTTCTTCAGTAAAAGGTCAACTTCGATTAAATAATACCACATTTGGAGAAAAACCTTTAATTTATTTTGACTCTGTAATCAATATCTAAAGTGCACTAATTTTACTAAATAAACTTTTGATAATGAAGCATTTAATTTAATAAAATAACATGATTTTCCAATTATTTGGTAACAACAATTAAGATACTGCCTTTTTATAAAAATGCTTTAAAAAAATTAGTTATTGAAATTAACGTTTTAAAGAAAACTTAGGAAAAAACAACTTTTTCTATAAATAAAAAAAATATTACATTGCAATCTGGTCCCTAGTTGATAAGTGGGAAAACTGATAGGAACTAGAATATGCTAAATGATAATACAAATTTGTGTTATGAGACTATCAATGCACTAGGACTAAAGTATAGTTCCAAATGATGAATATAATAATAATGACATGAAACAATTTATATAATTTGCTAGTAAATGATAGCTTTTACATATTTCTTTGCTTGTCTACTTATTTAAAAATATATATACGGCACAATTTAAATTGCATTTTAAAACACAAATTAAAACTAATTACCAATATACATATACATTTTCAAAAATGTAGGCTTTGGTTCATTTTTTGCAGTTTATACAAATAAATATGCACCAATATATTAATTTCCTAAAATTCATAAATTAGTGGCAACTTTAGTATTTACAATTCTATAATTTAAGCTAATGTTACCAACGTATCTGATCCTTATATTGGTCATAAACACTCCAACGTTTTAAAGTTTCATATCCTAAAACAACAAAAAACGATGAAAAAAATGACTGGATGACACGAGCTGAAAGTCCTTTGGAAAGAAACGACATCCCTTCTTCGTACCATATTACGTTAAGAGCATTGGAAAACGACTGCATTCGGTGAACCTAGAAGAAAGAGATAATTTCAAACAAAGAAATTAATGAACAGAAAATTAAAAAAAAATCTATATTTAATAAAGTGTTGTTTAGGGACACTAGAATACTAAAAATTATTATGAATTTGTATTTTGCCTTGTTAGCTTCTACAAATAATAAATCAAACTTTTAAAAAATAATTCAATTTTTTTTTATATTTCCCAAAATGGTAGACAGGGCTCCCACTAAAATTACAGAATGAAAATCAATGACTTTTAAGGACCTAAATAATGTTTTTAAGGACCTTTAAAAATTTCTTTTCAGGCACCATGTCTGTATATAAACTTTTAATAAAGTATACTCTACCAACAAAGTTAAAAGTTGGAGGATACGCAATACAAATACTTTAGAGGATTCCGATACGGTGCAGATAAGTTGTGGTGAAGCAGGGATATCAAGTCCCAGTTGTATTTTTATAACTTTTGCAGTTGGGCACACGACATCCGCAAAAATTAAGGACCTCTAAACATTTTCAAGGACTTTTAAGCACCTCTAAGTATTTTCAAGGCCTTGAAAACAAGTTCAAAAATATTAAGCACTTTTAATGACCATGGGAACCCTGGGTAGAAGCTACCTCTTTCAGGGTTCATACTCAATCTATGACAGTAAAATTTAGGAGTTACTAAGGAGTTTTTCAGGCAATTTTAGGGTGAGTGCGACCCCTATTACAGGGATGAGATTGGCAACAAACAAAAAGACTGAAATCATACGAGAGCAAAAAATTTATACCATAATTTATACGCTATAGTTTTTTTTTTTTTTTTTTTTTTTTTTTTTTTAAAGGATGGATTTGGCCAGAGAGCAAAAAGGAAGCAATCCAAAAATTTATCAAAAAAGCATGCGAAAGAGACAATATCCAAAAAAGCTTGCAGAAGGGACAATATCTAAAAATTCAACAAAGAAAGTATGTGAAAGGGATGATTTACCAATTTTAAAGACACAATAAAATTTCTTGCACTATGTCATAATTCAAATATTTGGAAAGAAATTCATAAGTACCAAATATTGTTCTCAAAACATAGTACTATAGAATTCTCCAAATTTTAGTAGTAAAAAAAAAAGAGGAAAATGCTATCCACATGAAGTACACATAAAATTGACTAATTTAAATGGTGCATAAACTATAAAATCTGTATATTTTGTTGCTTTTAAAGGGCTGTGATTTGACACAATAATTATTTTATTTAACTTAGTAATATTAGACAATGCTTTTCAGCAAAAGTACAAATCAATCAGAATGAAGCATATTTTTTAAGAAAAGTACTTCCGTACCAAGATTCATGTTGCGAGATCGGATCCACAACACTTGTTCATTTATTAACTGCATTTCCGATAAATTCAAATGTCTGTAACTAAGACAGGGTTCCTACTCTTATTGAAGAAAAAAATTCAAGTACGAAAAATTACATACTTAAGACATAAAAATACAAAACGGAGGCGGAAATTATCGGTAGTCGCTAAAAAATTCAAACACTTTCAAGGACCTCATCCTTTTTTCAAGGACTTCAAGGGCCAAAATTCCTCAAAAAAGTTACAAGGACTTTCCATGACTTTTAAGGACAGTGGAAACCTTGTACGAAAACAATGCAATTTTCCATCATACAAGTTTTTCCGATTATATATTTAATAAAGAAAACATAAGAGCGTTATAGTAGCGTGTTTATCTATTTATATTGTATCTAATTTGGTTGTCTCTGCGCATGCGCAGAACCCCAAATCCCACCGGTGGTCAAGTGACTTCAATAACCAACTGTAGAAGGACAGTGAGATTTGCAACTAATTATAGCCGAAGTGTATCCCAGTCGCCAAGCGCTTGTGAAAGTATCTGTGAGAAAAAGGGGAGCGAAGGGGGGAAAATTGTACCCAACCATGAGAAAAAATATGCTTTTCGAAGGAAAAACTGATCCAGATCGAAAAAACGCTGATTCTTGAAACAGGTACAAAAAGATGAAAATTTTACATAAAAAGTGGATATCCGCCAAAGGTGTAAAAATCTCATCCCTGATCTTAATAGTCATAACTGACTGCAAAGTACTATTCTTATTTAAGCAGACACAACGATAAAAAATAAACTAGAAATTTTTTATTGAATACACAGGAAAATTATAACAAGTTTCGAAATTGGTGAGTGCATGTGAAATTTTATTTGTACACATAAATTTTAAACTTGGATAGCTTTGAATAGTTAGATGCACATAGTGCACCTACTATTCCAAGCCATTTAACTTTATTATGATTTTAATAAAAATTTTGTACTTTTTTTGTTTATGACAAACGAAAGTTCAGATATTTTGAAAAGTTGTATTTCTTTAGCTTACATGATTAAATAAAACTGCTGCACTTACATTTTATCCATTTTTAATGTTGAATTTTACTTTCTATTCTGTTAGCTAACGTGTGCACTTGATTTAAAAAGTTAATTTTGACCCTTGTACTATAAGAAATAAATCCTGTAACAACTGCTTTGGGACAAGCTGTAAATATATCAGTAAATAACTTCCTTACTGGTCATATTAACCTTCACCAGTGATCCATGACTATTTTTTTACTATCTGATGTTTGATACACTTAGAGTGCTCTTATACGTGCCATGTAGTTTTTATGAATACCTTAAGACGGTTTGTAGTCATAGTAACAACATAAAGAATTAACAAGAAGCAAACAAGAATAAAAAAAAAAATTTAATTTTAAATTGGTACTATTACAGGGTGGCCACAAATTCAGGAAAAAAAGTTCCCTGATAATTCCTTGATTTTCCTGACGGATTTCTAAAAAATTCCCCGATTTTAGGGGCAAACTTTTTTTCAAATTTCCCCAATTTTTTTAGGTTTTCCATATGTCTAGACACCTTGATCGAATAGAACATGTACGCTAAGGAGACAATATGCAATTTTTAAAAAAATAGTTTTGCTGGTAATGAAAAGTTTAAATTATTCCGTAACATTACAATTGTAATGGCTTAACCACTACAAATCTCCACGTAAATAGCGCCAAAATATGGATGAACGTGCCTTAAACAATACAAAATTTCCCTGATTTTCATAAAATTTTAAAAAGTTCACTGATATTTCCCCGATTTTTTCCAGAATCAGAAAGCTCCCTGACATTTCCCTGATTTCCAGGTTCTATGGCCACTCTGTATTATATGACTAGATGTTTTTCTATATGTTTTATAGAATCACTGTAACCAATGCTAAATTTGTGAATAAAAATAGCTTAAATGTTATGGTTCTAAACATAGTCATAATGAATCCAAATTAGCTATGATCCCTCAACAATTTAAATGTAGTGATTGAATTCTACAGTGTAAAACAGTCAAAGTATTGAATCAAACCATTTAATTCAAGATTTTTAAAAGATTATAAAAACTTAATGTACTTTTCAAATAAAAGAATAATAATTATACTGAAGGGTAATTCAATATTTAACTAACAAAAAGAAAACATCACTATACTTAACATAATAAGCATAAAAGTTATCATAAACTCTTAAAAGCAACATAATTTCATTTACTAAATTTCGTGTGACAGACAATATAAAAGCAGTTTATTAGATTTAATTACATCATTATGTTGAAATGTTAGAGACAAATAATTTTAATATAGAGTTTAAGTAATTCAGAAAAATGTTACCAACTGAAATACCTGTATTCTAGCTCGTATTACATCTAATGGATTTGTGATTATAGCTACAGTTATGCCACTAAGTTGACCTCCTATGCAGTGTATCATTAGATGTGATGTCCACAAAGGCAGAGCTGAAGCTAAGGCATCTGTAACAGGAAAATTACTTTTAACAATGAATAACAAGTAAAAAAAATAGTATAGACAAGAGTAACATTCAATATTCAAAAAGAATTGTTAAATATTTTAAAACAAGGTTGTTGCCCAACTTTATTAGTTTAAGTACAGTTTTTAGAGAAGCACACGTAAAAAAATTTGAGCAGTATAAAGGCATTTTGGACACAAAATGCTAAATTACTTATTCTTTAGTTAACATGTTGTAATTAAAAATTAACACAATAGCGAAAAAACTACTTACTGCAGAAACATACTTAAATTTAAAATATTAATTCATTCATATGAGCAATGTGAAACCAGAATCTAAATCGAACAAGAAAACTTTTTGTTATGCATGCGTCACATCCTACGATAAAACATAACAATACGAAGAGTCCAGGAGAAATACAACTTTAGTTCATTAGAGGAAAACACTTATCATTTCATAAAAAGGGTGGGAATTGAGAAAAACATAGTAAAAAAATTGAAAATGGCAATAAACATTTATTAAAAAAAATATATAATTATGTTTCAAAATATCAGAAATTACAGGGTTTCTTTTCATGGTGGTTTCAGAATAGGTAAAGAGACATATGATCTAAAAATGATGAAAGTAGAAAATAAAACCGATTTTCTCAGAAATTTTCAGTATCTGATGAGGCAAGGTATATATATAATGGACATTTTACAATAGGAATGGTCCAATTTCGGAAATTAAAGTTATTACTGACAGTTACTTTAATACAGGGTTGGCAAGGTTTAAACCAAATGCTATTTTTCTCCAAACACCAATTGGATTTTTTAAAGAATAATTTAAAATTGTATTTATTTTTATTCATTTACAATTAAATTTTTCAAATTATTTGATGTTGTAAATAACTTAACTAATTTTAACCAAAAGTTTTCCTATCTAAAGACTTCCACTTCAAAAGGAATTTATTGAAAATGTAACAGTTCTAGAATGATGGTGAATGCAAGAAAATTATGTAAAAATTTTTTAATGCTGATGTATTGAAGGAAGTTTATGTACTTCTTACTGCAAAAGAACAACAGCAAATGTTAAAAGATTTTTTTTTTTTGAAGTTGTACAATTGTTGCGTAACAGACAAGTTTTAGAAAAAGCAGCAAAATTTGTTTTTTGGTTCAAAATGTTAAATCCAAAATTTACTTTAAACGGAATAAAGAAATAAGAATTTAATTTTCTTTCTATTTTTTAAGAAAATAATTCTATAAATGAAATATCTACATTCTTGATACTATAACATGATTGAGTTATGCTTTTGTAAATGAAAAATTATACAGATAGGTACTATTGAATAATAAGTTTTAATATTAATCTAATAGATATATTAATATTTTATAATTATTCAAAATTACTAATTAAACTTAAATTATAGTCAGAATTTTAAATTTGTGTCTAAAATAAAGATTTTGTGTTTTAATAACTTATTTCTAAATCTTAGAAATATAATTTTGAACAATTTATCCCCATTACTGATGAATCTAAGAGCAACATTCCATGTATTATGTAGTAAAAAATTACTACTGTATTATACTGATTACTGAATACATTGAATTTAAAAAATATTATCTCTAAAGTATTAAAATTACGATTTGAATGTTCACATCAGTAGCAACAATTGATTATTTACTTAGTTTGAATTATTTTCAAAAGAAATATTAATAGATATTTGAACAGTAATTATCCTAGTTGTCAAATTTTATTTATAAATATGTATCCAAGTAATTAGAAAGAAAAAAAAAAAAAAAATACCTGGTTTAAACCAAAAAAGCGTGATTGTAGAAATTTTTTTTCTTTTTTCTCTCAACAGAAGGTTTTTTCGGGTACTGATTCGGGTACTACTTTAAATCCCAATCCGCCCTATACTGCCTTGTGGAAAAATTCCCAGCCAGTGAGGGGATTTCTTCCTAGCAGTAGTTGTTTGAAGCGTGACGGTCATCAACAATAGGCTATTGTGGGGCATGTAAAGGGGAGACATAGGTTTAAAATTACTCAATGTCAAACTGCCCCACCCTTTGGACACAGAGTAAGATAGTCAGGAATTTTTCTTGTATGCGAATCTTGGCATGTACTTAGCGGTGGCGTTTGTTTCATTGATAAGATGCAGACTAAATTCTCGGACATATCAAGCAGATGACCCAACGCACAACCCTATTGCAAGTTATAGACTTATAGTAATGATCTTTTAATGGTCGACAGTGACCCCCCCACAGGAAACCCAGGTGTGGCCCACAGGAGAACGAGTCGTCGGGCGAGTTCATTTCCAGTTTTTTCGAATGGAAAGTCATTGGGGTTTTGTGAAACCCACAACGCTGACTCCGTGGGATTTAAAGGGTTAAGACCCCTTTTCAGTCTTCAGGACTCAGTGTAGTATAGAATCTGTATTTCACATGGCTCATGATGTATTTCACTCTAAATATGAGTGAAACGCTAGTACGGCAGTTACATTTAAAAAAAAGTCGACTAAAGTTGTTTTTATCATGAAAAGCATAGGCTCGACCCAAGAGAAGCTCCAATAGAATAATTCAATATTCTACCGATAGACGGGTACTAGATAAAAACTGCCTAATGAGGAACTTGCATATGCGAGGAAATGAATAATTTTTGTATTTTCTAGTGTTATCCTTTGAATATATTTGAGCGGTGCAATTATTTTTTAGCTTTATGCTTTTAATTAATTAAAAATCGAGTTTTAAATTAGCTGAAATCAAAGCAAAAGTCACAGGACCAAAACCGCATAAAAAACAGTGATATTGTTACACATATATACCGTCCAAAGTTCGTAAACGGAACCTAACTCCATCCTCGTCTACACAGGTTACCAGACTGGTTCACCATCTGCGCTGTGAAGTCACACGCAAAAGTAGCTTTTTCCCGCCAAATTGTAAAGCGAAAAACTAAATAATTTTTTTAACTACCTAAGCGAGCTCAAGTTTCTGAAAGAATGGTATTGTTTTTCATGATTTTTTCTCTATATTTTTTTTTAAATAAAACAGAAAAAACATGAAAATCCCTCATTGCAGCAATAACAACTTTCAAATCCTTTACAATTCCTATAACAAACCATTGTAGGGTTTCTATAGCAACACTATAACAAATTGTTAACATTTAGGCTTCACAATACATTTACGCATCATTTAAACGTGTTAACATTTAGACTAGGCACCAACTGGCATCTGCTTAACAGAAGAGTAAGTACCATGTATTTTCTTAAAACAATATAAAAACTAGGAGTGTGGAACATTGCACAGCTTTCAATTACATTATAATACTGACGTGGATTTGTGTTATTTACCGTTTTTATATTTTCATCATTCATTTAGAAAAAATTGCCAGTTAGGCAATATTTTTTACATGGGTCTTTAAAATAAATAAATAAAAACTCCGCCAAAATGGGGATTTTGGCAATACACTTTGCGATAATTCTTAAATAATCTTTTCCTTTACGTGAAACTGAGGAGAGGAGAACAAACAATCGTTGATGAGCTATTCTTAAGGAAAGGGAACTTTGAGTTGAAGGCATTTGTTTTTCAATTTTTTACATTCTTAAAAGCATTTTTAAGGGAATTTCAGAGGAGTGGATGTTTAGAACATCTTTAGAGGCATTACCACAGCGATTTTGATCAAAATTGTTAGAGCCGTTTTATAGCAATACCTTATGCACATAGACAATTTTGTCCAAAACCTTAATGGTTGGTCCCATGGTCACCACTAAATCTGAACATCGTAAGGCAATTTGTTCGGGAGTTATGCTGACCACAGACATATTTTCTAGATCACTCTTTTGAAATTAGGATGTTCCATAACATGGAGAAATGCCAATTTTTTAAATTTTTTTTTTAAATTGATTTTTTTTAACCGAATGCTATACTTTCATTACCCTATGGCATACATATGGGTAATCGAAAGTAATAAGTATAACAAGAACTTTTGAAACACACTATGATCAATAAGAGTTTACATATTATTATTCTCACAATACAATGGAAGAAAAAAATCTCAAAAGTAAAAACTATGATTAACTTTCTAAAAGTACTTATGTTAGGTAAAAAAGTTAAGGAGTGCACCCATTACTGAAGCTCAGCATTGACCAGTGCAAATCATGTATTCATAGGCACTATATAGGTGTAGCAATGTGCACTAACGAGGAGTCGAACTCGGGACTCCTTGATCGAAAACAGGAGTGCTAACCCTTAGGAAAAAGTGATAACTGGTGCCTAGATGTTGTATCTGTCATTTTTACACGAGACCACCACATAGCACCTTCTTAGTGAGTTTTTGAAGGGGCAAATGATTGAGTTGATTGCGTGCGAGTTGAGGGTGTTGCGTGTGGCAGTGAGTCGCCAGAGGTCGCTTGCTGTGAGGCAAAGAGTTGACAGAGATGCTGAGGTGGTAGTTTGGAAGTCATGCAGTAAATGGTGCCACTGATGTGTTCGAATATTCAAGTCACCAAATGTAGCGATGTGTGCTAACAGGGAGTTGAACTCGGGACACCTTGATCGAAAGACAGATGAGCTAACCACTACTACTAGGCAAAAGTGATCACTGGTGCCTAGATGTTATATGTCATTTATACACGAGACCATCACATAGGTACCTGAAGTCATTGGTGGCAATTTTCTTTTCATCAAGTAATTATAACAAATTAAGTGAATTATACTATTTATATTATATATATACTATTTATATTATTATATATTTTCAATTTTTGAAATATAATTAAAGCCATTGATTTATACAATCCTTTTTCTTTTAGCAAAATGTTTAGGAAAGTTATATGCATTTACATGTTACTAAAATAATTTTTTATAAATATATTACAATTACACTTTTACCTTCTAAAATACCTAGTTTATGTACTAGAGTATCTGTATCAGTGTGTACTAGAGCATCTATGTTTTTTTTTGCATGAACAAAGACATTGCAAATTGTGCAAATGTAATACAACTACAATATATTCAAGAACATATAAAGGTCTGCAATATTCTGCAGTCCTTTTCTAAAATGTAATACTTCTGGAATCTTATGAACTTCCAGAACAAAGAGTGATCAGATCACTTACCAGAATAAGCTGGGTAGAACATCCACCACAGAGCACTGCTTGGAACATAGGTACAGAGAGAGGCATAATATCCCCTATAGAACCCTCTCAACCCATCCCTCTTGTACAACTCCCTGACAATCGTCATTGCAAGTCCCTTTCTTGTTTTCGGGTCGATACCCAGCGGGTTGATTGCCGAGGCCCCATCCACTCTCTTGTCCTTGAGCTGGCCCAGCACCATCATGTGCTGGGACACCACATCAAATGGTGTGATCACTGTTTGACCCACGAGCGATCCACACCCACCTCCAATCAATCCCTTCAGCCTGCCATCACGGATGTCAGCATAAAGAGTGAGCATGTGCCTTACTTTCTCGTAGGTGATGATGTACCCGATACCCGAGGCAATCTGAAACGAGTTTACCCAGAAACCACGATACAGCCCACAGATGCCCTCATACTTCATGATTTTTATGAAGGCATCGAATGTCCCCTTGTAGAATGTGTTCTGCCTCTGGATTTGGAGACGGGTTTTGATCACAGTGAATGGGTAGAGCAGACCACGGAGGGCGAACGAGTTCACCATCGAGAGAGAGAAGAAGCGGCTCTTGTCCATCATTTCCCACTCAATGGTGAAGATTCTTGGAGGATCCATTTGTCCAACTTGGCACGTCATAATCTTTGGGTTAACTGGGAAGATATGTGGCCACGGTAGCTGAAAACGTAGGCAAAGCTTTCTTGCATGTGTGGGCAAAACATGATTGGCATTGAGAGCATAAGACTATGATGTAGCCATTGCCTGTAAGGAAAGAATAATGTGTGAAAAATACAATATTTGATACTTAAATTTTCCATTAAAAAGAAATTTTTATTTTAGGTTTTATCTACAGAGATTTAACTACGGTACTGGTTGTTTTCAGATTATCTAGTGCCATCAGCAACACAAGGGCTATAATGTGCCGAAACATTTGTCATTAGACAAGCCAACATACATTTACAAACACTCATGCCTAACACGGGATTCGAACCTGCAACCTTGCGGTCTAGAAGCTAGCATGCTAACCACTATACCGTTTGATCGGCCTATGGTACAGGTTTTCCTTAGTTTTTTCGGAATTTACACAGTCATGTATAGGTGTTCTTTGAAATTTACAGAAAAATCCAACACAAAATAGATTTTTTTCAAACTTTTGCGAGTTCTCTGGAAATTTAATGATACTTTTACTTTTGCGAAGATTTAAGTTGTTTTCACTGAATGTTAAATCCGTGCTGTAACTCATATTCATTCATCTAGTGTAAGAATATTTATTGCCCATGGGTAAATCATAAAAAGAAGTAAATTCCATAAAAGTTACAGAATTTTTTTAAAAACATGACATCTCTGTATCCGTTATTGTTGAATTTTTTCTGAACCTCCTGTTATAATATTTAGAGCTAAAAACAACAGATTGGTATGTTAGGGGCAAAAGAGTATCAATTGAAAGAAGTAGAAAACTGCAATTCAGTGGCCATTGATAAAACAATTTTAG
Source organism: Linyphia triangularis (assembly GCA_963978545.1). NCBI lineage: Eukaryota > Metazoa > Arthropoda > Arachnida > Araneae > Linyphiidae > Linyphia > Linyphia triangularis. The sequence goes on from OZ021730.1 coordinate 39,962,187, forward strand.
TCTTAAAATCGGAATAAAAGATTAAAAACTTACTTAGGAAATAGCTATGTTATGAAATTGAAAAAAAAAAAAAAATAACTTTCGATACATTGACTTTGGGTTCAAGTGTAGCAAAGAAAAACTTGGCCAGGGGAGAGCCAGTCTTGATTATTTAGACTTTTGAAGTCATTTATTTTTGACAAACATAAGAACTTTCAAGTCCATTTTTAAACTTCTAATTCATCTTTAAAATATTAGTAAGATGATTTAAAATTAAATGTTTATTATAACAAAAAAACTTATAATTAGGGATATATTTTTAATCCAAAACTTGTTAATTGAAGATTATTTTTGAGGGATGAACCGATTATTCGGCCATTAAGCGGAATATTCAATTTGGCAGAATATCTGTATATTTGGCGGCCGAATACTTTATTTTTATTTATTATTATTGAAGAATACCATTCTATAAAAACATGATTTTGTTTTCCTTATACAATATATAAAAAATGTCAAAACTTAGGCTCATCCACTGCAATTTTAAGATGTTATTTTTCTTTTTTATGAATTTTAAGGAGTACCACAGCCTTTAAATGTGCCTACAACATAAGATGTGTTCTTTTGAATAGTTTTAAAGACATGAGGACAGTTACTCTTTTTATAAAACCTTTCCGTGTTAAGTCAATCGTCACTAATGAAGGTCCAGTCCTATGTTTTTATAATATAAAATAATTAATTATAATTTTATTATAATTGGCAGTTAAGACAAGTTTTGTAGGAAAAAATGCATCAGATATTCGGCTGACCGAATATTAGTTATTCAGCCAAAATCACTATTTGCTGCTCATCTCTAATATTTTTAAATAAACAAGGTTAAAATCTGACACAATCGATATCAACATAAAAAGTGTAAGTTTATAGTTACCTAACCCTAAATTATCACCAATTACACTACACTGGTATATATTTAAAGGCCAAATCTTATTGCGCACAAAAATAGGACATGGCATGCAAAATTCTAATTGCATGAAACTTTGACAGAAATAAAAAAATTCAAATACAATAAATGAGCTTTAAATAGTCGTCTGGCACTTCATAGCCACATTACATCGTAAAGGATTTGATGGTATTGGTGAGTCAATAGAGTTATTTTTGAAAACAACTTCAGACACTATATTAATGTTCCCAAAACATCAACTGAACATATCGAAAGAAGTTTAGAAAAATGAATTGCAGTGAGTGCGTGAAATTTTCCACATGTACAAAAATTTTGTACTTCAATGTATCTAGTAATTCAAAAAGATATTTTTTCAGAAATGTGAATGAGCAAAATAACAATGAGCTATAATTTTTTCAATAAATCTGCATGTTAGTTTGTGATAGTTTACAATATATTGAGCTTATTATAAAAAATTAATGTTTTTTTAAATAAATCTTTTTGAAAATTCATGCTTTTAAAAGTAATTGCTAAATTTTTGTAATGATGACTTTGTAATAGTAGTATAAATAAGTACTTATTTTCCAAACAGATATTTGATGTATACCTAACCAAAAAATTCTGGTAATTTTGGAAAAACGCTAAATTTTTAACAAAAAATTAAATGAATATTAGGAACAAGAAATGATCATCCATTCTTTTCTTTTTATGTTGTTCAAGTAGAAAGACTGCTACAATTTAAAAATAGGCAATTTGCGATAAGGCAGGGTAAGAAAAAGCTGAAAATTCAAAGAGCCCTGACTGGCATATTAGATAAAAATGATATCAAAGACAAAAATTTATAGACTAACAAGGAGCAATCTTTTTGCACATTGAAATATTTCATTTACTTACACGAAGATAAAGTTAGATATTACATGTAAATGGCCAATTTTAAAATTAGCAACTAACACCCGATTGTGTCAGTCTCCAAACTTTGTAAGGAGAAAAACAGAAGGTTTTGTTTGAATTACTCAATGACACGATACAAGCAAATTAGTCCTTTTCTCTTAAAATTTTGTTGTGACAAAAATACATTTTAAACTATGGCAAACATTTGAACTCAATAGAAAATAAATTTATGGTACTCTTCCGTTAACCAGGTACCAGATATAATTCGAAACAATAACTCATCCAAATTAACAACCATAAAATCATTTATAATTCCTATAACAAACCGCATTTAGGATAAAAAAAAAATAAAGAAACACATCATTAGTACCCGACTAAAAGAAGAGTACAGCATTTAGGTAAATTCCTAGGGATTTCCATTCCTAGTTTGTGTGCACGAGTTAACTAGTTTTTAAAAAGTTGCAGACAAGACCAAAACGTCGCCAATTCAATATAGCTGCTGTCATATTGGCTAGATAAAAAAAAGAGGTTGCCAAATTTAGAACTTTATCACTAAAACAAAAGCCAAAACTGCTTGGCGATATTTGCACGCACTCTAGGAATAGACCCCACATTTATAAGTATAATCACTCTGTTTTCCCTTGCTGTAAATTACATCTTTAGCGAAAGGTCGGATCAGGTCAGATGTGCTTCTTGTTGCACATTACTTTATGTAGGGCCACTGAATTAAGGTTGCAGCAAAATCCTAGTCTACAGTGACATTTGGTAAGATTTCTGAAAATAAGCAACAAGGATAAAATGTTTTATAGTTTGTCACAAAGTCAAAATATCACTCATGATGCAACAATTAGAAAGAAAATTCTGATCCTTTGCACTTAGAGATTGTCGTTAAATTTTTATCACAACGTAGGCTAGGAATTAACTAGTTAAAAACATGAAAACCAGTTAAAAACATCACATTTTAAAAGAATTCCAGCAGTCAAACAAGTGCTATTTTTAGTACAATAAGACCAGAGGTCAGTCAAACAATTTTGTAAAGTATTCTTTCAAAAGGAAAACATTTTTAGTCGCTGACCGTATTCATTAATCGGTTGCATAACAAATTATACACACATAAAACCAAATACAAAATCCATCCAAACAACAAACTAAAGTACAAACCATTAATCAGGGTTATCCTTCAAATGACCGTAAAAATTTAGCGATGAAAGGGTTACTTTAAAGAACACTTTTATCTACATTTATTAACAAATTCGCAAACATAAAAAAAACCGACTAAAATACACACAGCATGGTTCACCTCGGAACAAAAGATATACCAGATAAACTAATAAACAATTCTATTTATCGTATCAAGGCAACACGAAAGATTAAGATTTTCAAACAAGTACAGCTGCTTGTAAATAACAAGGAATGTTTGATTGAATGGATAAATTCTAATAAAATATCGTAAGATTGCGTCACGAATATTAGTTTATGGTGGTATGATCTCATTGACTGTCCACAGTTCAATTTTGTCGTTACAGTCGCGAGTACAAAGTAACGGTGTAAATTTAAGTTTAGATATAGACTCTGATATATAACATCATTAGTAAGTATTGTAAGGCATTAACTCTGATATGTGACATATTCCAGAAATGTTACAGAGAGCTTCAAATTTAGTGAGAATCATATAGACCAGCGTCAGCCACTAGGCGGCCCTCGGGCCGGATCCGGCCCGCGACAGCTTTTTCTCCGGCCCGCCGATAGTACAGAAGAGTAACAATCAAATTTTGCGGAAATAATTTTAATTTATCAACAATAATATGTGTTTACCAGAAACTGCATTTTCCATTAAGTGGCCTACGTCAATAAGTCTGGAAATTCCTTCTTTTTTTCTTTTTTTTTTCTTTCTGAGACTGCCAACGAGAAAAAATAAAAAAAAAGTAATAGTTCGAATTATTAACAATGACGCATTCTTTCGCCTTGCTTAGTTTTGAACTTATGATACCCTACCCCCTTGATAAGTGAATGGCACAATTCAATTTCTACTTTTCTGAATGTGATGGGTAGGAGTTGGGTGTTTTAATGCATACTGGCCTCTTTTGTTTTGACGTGAAAAGAAGTATCGTGAACTCTATGACTCCAGTGCAATAATGGCGTAGAAGACTAGTTTTAAACGCAAAGTTGAGAGTGAAGAGCGGACCGGCCGCCATCGTCTCGCGATTAACATCAACTAAAATGGAAGATTTAGGAGGTATGGTTTAAATATCTTTATTGATTATGAGTTTATATCAAGTCACATTATAAAATTATCACAAAAGATTAACTTTTTTTATGACTTTGATTTACGATGTAAAGAAAATTACTTTTTTTTTTAATTATTTGTAACAAGAATCAAATATCAATTGTTATTTTATGAATATAAAAAAGTTAAATTATTGTTCAGTTTTCAAAATTGTTTTATATTGTTGAATTTTCTGTAATTATCACATTTCTATCATTGAACATATGTAGTAAAGCAATATATTTATTATTAGCGTATTCGGTGTAAATCTGAGGCCCGCGGAAAGTTCCAACATAAGTCATGCGGCCCGTCTCTAAAAGTTAGTGGCGAACGCTGATATAGACTTATGGCAGTAAGTAGAAATTCCTGCTCTTTTTAATACTAACCAGATAGAAATTAGATATAAGAAGTTATATAACTGGCAGCTTTTCCAATATGAAGATATTGATATTTAACACTACGTGACTGCATCTTATACAAAAAACCCAAATCTCATAATATATAATGTCAATATTTTTCTTGCGTTGTTTTATGAGATATTTCCCTCTTATCCAAAACTTTTTAACAATCTTTTGATAATGTATGAGAATTACTTCCGAAATACAACACAATCTTTTGCAAAAATTGCACTCCACGTGTCCACCGCAGGCCCAAGAATTTGAAGTGTGTCGCCACCTAGTGAAAAATTTAACCAAATGTATTATTGTGTAAATTAAAATTTACTAATTGTTAATGTAGTGACTAATCATTATAATGATGACTAATGTTAAGTTACTTGTTTTTTAATTAACGTGACTCAATCATTAAACAAGTAAAAACTATTTCTATATATATAGTCCTTCCATTGAAACTCGATATACAAATACCACACTGATGATCGTCTAACTTTCCTGAAAAAGCATTCCGGAGAAGGATTTTCGTGATTACACTTCTATGGAAAGTCGGTTAGCTCTGCCAGAGCTGACTCCTATAGTAAACAATGCCCTCCAATTTGAAGAATGTCCGATAAGAACAGAGGCATCAAATATGTTTCCCCAAACCTCTACAGGTTTCGCTGTGTGAAGGTTATTTACGCGCAAAAAGTTTAAACAAAGATGTTTATTGGTTCTCACAAGCAGCTCACTGCACATGTCTTTTTTAAAGAGTGTGCGGGGGAAGAAAAAGAAGAAGAAAAAAAAAGGGGGGGGGGGACTGAGAGAGTAAGAACGAATAGCTGGTTCTTGTGCAAACATGTTGACAAAAAATAGTACACGATTTATTTTAAAACACTAAATAGCATTTCACTAAAAAAAATTTTTTAGAAATAAAACGTTTGAATGCAGTGTATAGTTTTGCAACACTATTTAGCGATACGTTTTATTTTAAAATTTTATTATTCTATCTAATTTTTATATTAACTCAACAAAAGGTGGTTTTTTATTTAATTATTCATTTTTTTTACCTTTTAAATAGAGTTCGAGTTTTTATAAATTATGAAACATATAAACATAAAATAAAAAACTTTTGATTCAAAACAAACATTTTGCGTTTACTTTTTTTGCCTGAAAATATACATTGATTTTATTTTGAGAATGTCAAATACCAGTTCATTACAATCCCTCCAAAATACGTGTATAGAATTTCTGTAAACAAGATGTAATTAACTTAATTCTAAAACAATACTTTAAAACATTAATCAATTCGAACAATATAAAACAAAATATCAAGTACGTAAATTTTGAAGCTTCTTTTTAAAATATAAAACAATTTGAATTTTCGGAATAATATTTTTGTGCTTAAATTGAAGAAAGGTGACTTAAAGTTAATTTTAAATGGTATAGTTAAATTAAATATACACTCCAATTTTCCTAAACATTTCAAATAAAAGAATTTAAAATCACCTTCAATATTCTTTAGTCAAAACTGACATGTTTTATCACTTAGGAATTACTAAAAATTAATTTATTTTTAAAAGAATTCGGATCGCCCATGGGAACAATAAATTTTTTGCCTAAGTTTTTTTTTTATATACAAATCCCAAGAAATACAGATCATAAATTCGAAATGAAAATATCTCGCAGCCTGCAATTATACAATTTCTACAAAAGTTTTATTCTAAACAACCAAACTATATTTAGCGTGCTGAGAGCCTTCACGTTGCGCCCTCTATGAGATGCTCACTTTCCAAGGAATACGTAAGGTATCTTTTAGAGTTGATTTTGGCTCTGCTTTGTAAATAAATCATTTAATAATTCCGAAATTGGATAAAAATCCTTACTAAAAAAATTTGCTTTACCTCTCCCTTGTCTTAAACGTTGTGGGACAGTGATAATATAAAACTAAATGCGTAATTTTAAAACTCATTTGCAAGAGAAATGAAGTAAATTTTAAAAATAGTTCGATAAATAGATAGAATGGAGGCTTTAGAAAAAGAACCTTTCTAAATTTATTTTTTCCAGATATCACCACTAAATATTTTTCTAAAATTAGAGATGCGTTTATATAATTTTCTGATTTATAAGTTAGCGGTACCTTTGGCGGTTACTTGATATGGTTATTTGACCGTCAGTAAAATGACGGCAATGGAAGGACCGAAATGAACTTTTCGGCAACATAGTGCTGTACGCCTGTCTTAAAATTTGAAGCATAAAACAAGAAAATACAAAAAAAATTAATAAAATTGTTAAACCATGGGTGACCGCTGGGTGCTTTTGCTAACAAAGATGGCTTCATTTTCGTGTGATGTATAAAACGAATTATTAATCCGATTAGACTCCTGTGTTGTAAAGGGTTTCATTCCAGAACTACCAAATTTACAGAGGTTGTTTACTTTCTTGCAAGTCGTTGGGAAAGTGTCAGTGAGCCTGTTATAATTAAAATTGTAAAAGCGTCTCGTATTCATCGATATAGATAAACAACTGGATAGACTGCTCAATTGTCAATGCGAAGAGAAAAACTCGCCGGGGATTGCGAAGCTGGTGGGATGATTAACCAATCACAGTTCACCACAACCTTGTAAAGTGTTAGAGTATATATTTTTTTGCTCATTATTACTAATTAAGGTCTACGATTGACATTTCTGCTGTGTACAACCCAAAATTTTATTTTCAATCCTCGGCAATCCGTATTTTTTATCCCACCAATGGCATCTGGCAACGGCTTCATTTTCCCAGCGTTAAGCAGTCTATCCAGTTGTTTATCTATATCGATGCTCGTATTAGATGGCTGGGGCAACTATATGATAATGCATCCCCAACCACAAAAACTACATTTTCAAACGTAGTGGACAAACAACGAAGACGATGACCACCCACCAGATGGATTGATAGTGTTGAAAAAGGACCTAGGACAGGTGAGAGTGAACCGACGGAGAGCTGTTGAGCCGGTTAGAGTCAGATGGAGAAGATATGGAGATACAGCCATGGCTTGAAAGCTGTAACGGTCGCTAGTGCTTGTGAAGAAAATATCCAGTGGCGAGGCGTGACTTTTCATAGTGGTCATCGGTAAATCTTTTCCTCCCCTTCTTCCCCATTGCCCTGTTCTCAATCGTTACTACAGGCATTTGCATACAGTAGTGATAGACAAATGTTCTCAAATTTTACATGTATTAAGGATGTGGCACAAAACTTCTTGTTAAGCTAAAACACATTTTTCGAAATAAGCCCGCTTGTCATTTTAAATTTCATTCACTTCAATATTTTGCATTTCGCGCTTTTTACTAGTAATCTTCCTTTTACTGATAACTAACCAACTTGATTGTATAATTTCGCCTCAAATGACTGAAATCAGTGCTTATTTCTGTAGCTAAATGTAAATAATTTTCAGTAGGATGTTATGAATAAAAATAAAGACATTTAAATGAAAATAATGATACAAAAGATTAATGGCATAAAAAAATGTGTTTATCAAACTAAAACTTATAATAATAAAATACCCATAGTAAAACATTGTAAATTAAATATTATTATTTATAAAAATTGTGCGAGCATTTTTATTTATAATATTTTATATTTGGAGAGTGATTTAAAAACCATAAGTAAATGGTTAAAATATAGTGGCTAGAGGGGGTAGTGTGCCGTTCCTTATGGGAGAGGGGAGAAAAATACGTCGCGAATCAGGAGAATTCCCCTAGAGGCGCTGCGATCACTTTCGCAGTGTTGTTTACAAACAATTTTTCCATCTGTCGGATTCTATCGCTTGAAATTAACTATATTTTCGGAGTTTTTTTTGTACTTAATATAATTTAATATCATTTTTTCATTTCAAGGAATACTTCTTAAAGGCTATGGAGGCCGATGAATCGGTTGAAAGAGACTCAAATTCTAAGAAACGAAAATCTAATAGAAGTTGTTTCGTTCCGAAGTGTACAACTGGTTACAAGAGCAATACTATAGTGGCTAGAGGGGGTAGTGTGCCGTTCCTTATGGGAGAGGGGAGAAAAATACGTCGCGAATCAGGAGAATTCCCCTAGAGGCGCTGCGATCACTTTCGCAGTGTTGTTTACAAACAATTTTTCCATCTGTCGGATTCTATCGCTTGAAATTAACTATATTTTCGGAGTTTTTTTTGTACTTAATATAATTTAATATCATTTTTTCATTTCAAGGAATACTTCTTAAAGGCTATGGAGGCCGATGAATCGGTTGAAAGAGACTCAAATTCTAAGAAACGAAAATCTAATAGAAGTTGTTTCGTTCCGAAGTGTACAACTGGTTACAAGAGCAATACCGAAAAAAATTCGCTTTTCAATGTTCCAAAAGATGTTGAACTACTTCAAAAATGGATGAATATGATTCCAAGGAAGGATAAAGAGCTTGGGGTGTATGATGTGTGCGAGAAGCATTTTAAAGAAGAATGTATAGAACGCTTTTACAGGCATGTGATATATGGAGCGGAAGTTTTAATTCCAAGAGGTAAGCCAAAATTGATTGACGGTGCCATTCCTACAGAATATCCACAACTCCCCAGCTACTACACAAAGAAATTACCAGAAAAACGAAATCCAAAATGTCGGGAGCCTGACACCAAGAAGACCAGAATCGATGAAAGCAATGTTATACTGGATGAAAAAAAATTGCCTTTTCTCTGATCCAAATCTGCCCTCCGAATATTGGACAAAAATTATTTTTCAAAACCAAAGAAATGTTTACGCTTTTGCCCTATGGACATATATTGATACAAATGGACCTGTTGATTTAATTTTAAAACCCGAGAGGCTTATTATTGTAAAAGAACTTGAAGATGAAACTGCTCTTTGTTCTATTTACATTAATGCCCGCACAACAGTAAAAGACAAAATTCTCTTGACTGTGGATGATCTACAAAAGTTGTTGATTGATGTGAACGCTTATACATTGTGTAAAGGGGCAGGATTTCTAAATGAATTTTCTGGAGTGGAAGTTCATCCAAATGACTTTCACATTCAGGATAATGTCTTACGACACAAGTCATGCAAGGGTATTCTGGATCGCACTTCTTTAAGCATATGTTTATTATGTAAATGTGCGCGTAAACAATTACTTGACAAGCGTTCCAAAAGTAAGAGAAAGAAACCAGCTAAACGTGTGCAAAATACAGCTCTAATCGTAGACGTAACAATGCGTTGAAGTTAAAGGTTAAAAACTTTAAAGGGTGCATTTCACATATAAAATGTCAAATGAAACAAGTTACTGAGCATGGCTTAGATGAAAAACTTAAGTTATTGCCTCATGAACAAGCACTGGCATGCTGCTTGGAAAATATTTTTACTGAAAGTCTCAGCACAACTAGCCTACACAGGGACCTGACATTTGATGTTATCGAATCTCTTCACAAAATAAATTTGTCATTTGTAGGATGTAAAGAACATAAATATGAATTGACGAAAAGAATTGTTAAATTCTATGTTCTTACAAGGATGCATTTTTATTTGAAGAGTAACAATAAGTTTGAAGAACAAAAAAGGAAACGTATGAAACTACTCAAGTTAAAGAGAACAGTATAAATTAATTTTTATTGTATTATACAATTATTTAATGAATATTTACTTCAATGTGTATCTTTCAAAATTTGTCGATGAATGTCTCGTAAATTTTCACTTTCTAATTCCTTAAATTGATGTGTGCGCGTGAAAAATTCACTATAAATAAACAAGATTCCTCCTTTCTAATTAAAATCTGGTGGGAAAGTTTCATATGAAATTTTAATATCTTCATTTATTTGTCTTTTATTTAGTTTTAATTAGATAGTATGCTACTTTTTTGTTATATAAAAAGAAGTTTGGTTAGATTAACTATTGAACTGCAAAATGGAGTATTGAAATCATGTGTGTGTGTGAAAAATGCACAGTAAAGAAAAAGATTCTTCCTTTCTAATTAAAATCAGGTGAGAAAGTTCCATGTCAAATTCAATACTTTTATTTACTTTTAATTAGATGGTATGAATTTTTTTTAATTGAATTCATATGTGTGTGTGTGTGAAAAATTTACAATGAAGAAGATTAGATTCTTCTGTTCTTATTAAAATTAAATGAGAAAATACCATATGAAATTTCAATACTTTCTTGCATTTTATTTCTCTTTTATTATTTATTATATTTTAATTAGATGGTATGCTACTTTTTTATATAAAAATTTAATACAGAGAGAGAAGTTTGGTTAGATTAACTGCACAGTGGAGTATTCTAATTTATGGGTATGTGTGAAAAATTCCCAATAAATAAAGAAGATTCTTCTAATCTGGGAAGGATAAGTTTGGTTAGATTAACTATTGAACTGCAAAATGAAATATTGAATTCATATGTGTGTGTGTGAAAAATTCACAATAAAGAAAGAAGATTCTTCCTTTCTTATTAAAATCAGGTAAGAAAGTTCCGTATGAATTTTCAATACTTTTATTTACTTTTATTTAGATGGTATGCAATTTTTTTTAATTGAATTCATGTGTGGCTGAAAAATTCACAATAAAGAAAATTAGATTTTTCCTTTCTAATTAAAATCAGATGAGAAAATTCCTCATGAAATTTCCATACTTTATTTCTCTTTTATTTAGTTTTTATTAGATGGTATGCTACTTTTTTTATATAAAAATTTAATATAGAGAGAGCATTTGAGTGGATGGAGTATTTGAATTTATGTGCATGTGTGAAAAATTCACAATAAATAAAGAAGATTCGTCCTTTCTAATTAAAATCCTCTGGGAAGGATAAGTTTGACTAGATTAACTATAGAACTGCACAATACAACTCTTTCGCAAAGGAAATCGGGACCGTGTAATTGTGTACCACGCAGACAAATTTTAAATGATTCCTTCTGCATCTTATTGCATAAATTTATCATTTTTTGCCTTTGATTACTGCTTCAATTTAATTAAGAAAAAGAAAAGTTCAAAAAAGCTGAAATGTACACTCTAGAAATATTCTGTAAGTAATTTAATGCATGAATTTAATTCTGGTGGCTGATTTCTCTCGATGATTTATTCTGCTTTCGCTATAGTTTCGCTCTTCCATGCAGCGGAAGCGATTACAGCGCCACGGTGCGGATTTCGTCAGCTCCGGGGAAGAATCGCTATCATAGGAACGGCACACTACCCCTTCTAGACACTATAGTTAAAATAACCAATCAATATTTTGACACATATACATTGGGTCTGCCAATCCGACTACTATATTTCCCTATTGTAAAGTTTGAAATTAAACACTTATTTATACTCAAGTTTCGGGTCTTTGTTGTAAACTTTTCTATAACTTGGTTATAAAATTTGCCACTTTTCGAAGTGTCACCAACATATCTTTTTCAATCGACAAGAGAGAAAGGTTGCTAAAACGATCTTGATTTTGAATAGAGCGAGTTTTTCTTGATTCTGTCCCAATGGGAATCGGCGAAAATTACGATAACGAACCACGAACATAAAGAAAGAAATATTATTTGACTAGTTTTTTTATGTATTAAATAATTATTTATAAAGAAGAAAAATAATCACTGCTTGTTAAAATCTATAAAATAGTAACATATTTTAATAAATTAAATTCTTAAACATAAGGAAAGATAATTATAATGAATAATAAAACATAAATACAATAAATATTGAAAACTTGAATAATAAAAATGTTTTTATTGTTATTTATAACAAGTTCTTACCCCCTTCCCCATCTCCGTTTTTGATCAATACATAATAAATGCATTTACATACAATCATGATAAACAAATATACCCAAATTTAGTTGCCGTTCACGAGGGGATATGTAACCCTTCCTTTTCAGCTTCTCAAAATAAAAGTTTAAAACGTAACGACAAATTTTAATCCAGACCCAATTCATTAGATTGGAGAGTATGGAGTGTGGATTGAAATCGTATCGCAAGCCTATATTATCAATGAAATTAAAAAAGTCACACAAGTACATAAAAACTTAAATGCACACATTCAAACAAAGGTGCCCATGAGAAGAATTTATAAAATTAAAAAAAAAAAGTATTAATTATGTTCTCCCCGTCAAGTTCAAAATCAAATTTGATGAATCAAAGTAAATTTAAACTAATTTGAAAGGTTCACTGGCAGGAGACATAATAAACGTTCTAAAAAATGCGCCAAACAGATGTCCCGGTTAATCTAAATAACAGTTTCAGATTTCTAATATTTTTAATTATTAAAATACTTTCATCCGTATATTACCCAATCATATGTCACTTAGTAGTCATCTAAATTGTATATGGAAGAAATAAATTACAATGGAAGTAATACATAGTATTAAAAATAAAAATTAATAAAACTCTTTAAAATCTTTTATCGCCGATTTGGAGATATCACGCCAAATGTCAGGAATACACCTACAAGAACTATCGAAACCCTAAACGTATTCGGTATAATCTCCGATGACCTGAGAGCCCTGTCTACGAATCAGATTCGCTGATTGATGCCTTCACAAACATAAAACTATAGAGAAGATGGATTCGGAAAGTATGACCGAATCTCATATAGAGGGCAGCACGAACGAAATATCCTTTAACGGATTTTTAATCACTTTCTTGTGTAACTTATTAGGAAACAGTTATAAATTTTTTTTTTAAAGAAATACTGCCCAGAATAATTAAGAATATTGTTATTAAATTGAAAAACCCTCCAAAAAAAACTATTTTTTTATTTTTTTTTATTTTTTTGCGTGAATTGTTAATTTTTTACATGAGATTTACGCACTCATTGCCGAATCCAACGATGACCGGGCCCCTCGCCACTGAAAATATCACTTTAAAGTCGCGCACATCAAAGTTAAAGGGCCGTAACTCAGTGAAAACGTTTCAATTTCCTCTTTGTAGGTAATAGTACAGATCAAATGCGGATCCAGTGTTTAATTACGGAGGGGGCGGTGGCTGTTGAATAGCTCAAGTAAATTTTGTTATTCTTAAGTTATATTATTATACCATGCGATAATTTAACTTTGATTACATAGAATTTGCTACAAAGAGGTAAAAAGTCTCAATAGCATAAAAGCGACACAACGTTTGGCTACGTGTGAATTCAAGACAGTAAATTCGATCTGTCTCCAACTTTTTGATTCAGGATAAATTAATGTTCAATATGATTGACAGAACAATCTAACAACGAATTCATATATATATATTTAACATTTTCAAAGTATAATTTGCTTTGTTGTGTTGCCTCGTCCTCGGCTTTTTCCATCTCCATTTTTTGGGATGAGAAAATTCATATTAAAAATGTTTATTCTATCTTGATTGATATCATCCAAAGCCTGAGAGCAGCGCACATTAAAAAGTGAGAAGTCCATGAATAACGGAGGAGTCGATCGCCCTTTCCGCCCCTCGCTGGATCTGCCAATGGTATACATTGTTTCGAATATATTTCAATCGGTACCAGTGATCTCGTGCTTAGAAACCTCATGTGTGAAGAGTTTGCTGTTCAAGTTGACGACCTCGACATGGTGTTTTTGTCAGGAACAGCGAATATTCACGTTGGAGTGCTATATTGCTGGAAAATCACATCCTCATATCATTGAAGAATTTCGCAAGAGATATTATGTAGCCAATAAAATAATATTGTGACACGATTTGTTTACCGATTAGTTTATCAGTTAGTTAGCACGATTAGTTTATAAGAATTGGACCTGTAGCTGCCAAGAAAAGTGTCGGTAGGCCCGCCATTTTCGACTACGTAAAGCTGATGAAGTTGAAACGATGTTTCTGTGTTCTGCGCCAAATAGCTCAACTTGCTATTGCTGAGCTAAAACGAACATCATAATAGCCATATCTAGCATCATTACTGCCATGCTCCACTGAGTCTCACGAAATCTATCAAAACTAAAAAAAATTCGTGAAAGAGGTGAAGATGACTAATGCCATGCTCTAAACAGACACACTTTAAGAGATCCTTATTCTGTTGAGCAATTACAAGAACGTGAATAATTTGATCTCCCGTTGCCAAGTTGCTATTAGGGTTGATTTTTCAGGATAGGATGAAAACTTTAAAATATATATTTTGTATGTTTTCACACGACTTAAAATGTAATAAATGTACGAATTAAAAGTCAGATGTTCGGAGAATCAATTTTTTATATCACATAATATTTAAAGAATATACAGTTGATCTAAAAGAAAAAAAAATTTGAAAAAAAAAAAAGGGGGGGGGGGGAAATAAACATTCATACTGACTCATTTCATTTAAATTTGTTGGCCAAGGATAAATAATTTCCCTTTATCTAAGAATCAGTGAATATTGTTAATAACATTTAAACTTAAATCTCATTACAATATAATTTTGTAAAAACATCAAAGATCAAAGTTTAGAAAATAATTTCCTTCGAAATTTATGAACGCGGCAGAGTTCGCCTATATGTCAGAGCGGTAGAACCGAACCTGCAAGAGTTTACCGTGTTCACCGTTAGCTCTGACTAGTATACGACCCCTCCTCATGATTCAGCTTCAATACGGCTGTAAGCCTTTTTTTTTCTCTTTTCTCTTTTTTTCTTGCCGTCTTGTTGTTCCAGACTTATAGACGAAAAATAATGAAAAATTGTAAACATTAATAAAAGCCATTTTCAAAATGATACCCATTGTGTTCGTGGTAGATTTTATTTTCTCTTTGGGTGGAAAAGCATAAAAATTCTTTTTATCCACTAAAGATTTGTCGCAAAAGATGAATCGTTGTGAAAACTAATGAAATGAATTTCAATTTCAATTTGCGAATTCCCCGTTGAAGCGAAAAATCATGCCGCGTCTCTATTTGTTCATTCACTGCACAAGTTTTTTGCAATATGTAATGTTTTTTAAACAATTATATTTGACATACACGGTATATTTACTACACTTGAAGAATGTTTCACTTAAAATTAACAATTTCTTCTAATTTACATTAAAATTATTAATTTAATACACTGGCAAAATTATGATGTGTTTCACCTTCAAATAAATAAATAAATAAATAAATAAACAAACAAACAAACACACAAACAAACAAACAAATCTAATTTTACTGTCCTCTGCAAAAACTTCATAGTTTATATTAGCTTGTAAATTGGAATTGGCACACTTGGCGTTTTTATAGAAGTTAATAATCAATTTCGTCAAGTGTTCATTAATGAATTCAATTTTGAGATATCTGTGAATCAGAGAATTGCGTATATATCTCGTTGCTCCAACATAGAATGCGAGATTTTGCAATTTGGAGTTTTCTGATGTTAGCTTTGGTTGCAAGTCATCCATTACGGAGAAGCATAAGTTAGGATGGGACGTATGCAGCTAATGTAAATTTTCTTTTTCAGATGTAATCCCATCTTTGAGTGCCTGCCAATAATTAGTCTTAACTTATTCGAGATACCTACTTTAGCTATATGGTCCAATTAAGTTTGGAGTTAATGGTAAAACCTAAATAGTTGCCCATCCTAACAGTAGGGATTTTTTCACCGAACAAGTGAAGTTCAGACACAGTCTTTTTTCTCTTGTTCTTAGATCTGATTACTAGGAGTTGAGATTTTGATCCGTTGACGGCCACTTTCCAGCGAGAACACCATTCTTCAATTTCTGGCATGATGTTTTGCATATCGTCAATTGCTTTGTTCGCATTCATAGATTTTGTGACTATTGCAGTGTCATCTGCATAAAAAACAGTTAATTGATTGAAGTTATCTCTGTCCACCGGAAAGTCGGATGTATAAAAATTATACAGGACAGGTCCCAGTACACTTCCCTGTGGGACAGTGACAAGAATGTCTCAGTTGCCGGAAAGTGCTTTGTACACTCTAACTGTAAATGTAATCTCTACAAGATAGGATTGTAGAATTTTAATTACATCGACAGGGAGATCAATGTTGAGGAGTTTGTAGATGAGCCCATCGTGATAGACACGGTCAAAGGCCTTGGCCACATCTAACAAAAGAATTGCAGTGGTTTGCTTGTTATGGTAGGCAGATCCTGCGAACTCAAGCAGTCTAACAAGTTGTTTAGTGGTAGATCTCCCAGTTATGAAACCAAATTATTCCGTAGATATTCTGTCCAAGTAGGGGTTGAGCCTATTAAAAATAATCCTCTCAAACATTTTACCTATTGAAGGCAGTAGACTGATAGATCTGTGGTTAGCAGGCATAATTGGTTTTTTTCCTGGTTTTGGTATTAAAATAATTGTAGCCTGCTTCCAAACAGAGGGGAAGAATACATGTTTTAGACAATCAGGACATGTTCTCTATGGTTTCAGGTAGGTTGTTCTTTATCATTCTTTTGGAGATTTCGTCTCCTCCTGGAGCCTTTTTTGACTTTGAGTTTTCTGATTATATACATAATCTCTTTCAAGTTGGTGTCGGTTAGAGTTTGGGCGAAGTTATGAGTGAGGTTGAATTTACCAACTCTATCTTTAATGATATCTACAAAATCGTCGTCGCAAGGCTCCTTATTCTCTTGGAATTGTAAAAATAAAGAGTCGGCGAAGGCTTCAGCCTTGTCAATTACAGTGTATGCTTAACCTCTTTCACCCTGTATTGGTCTTTTGATAGATTTGTCTTTTCTGAGAGCTTTTACCATGGTCCATACACTTTTATCCTCAGTGGCTAGTGATCCAACTTTTTGTTGCCACCTGTCTTCTCTAATATCTCTGGTTAGTAGCTTGATTTCTTTATTGAGCAAGTTAACTTGCTTTTTAAAATTAGGTGCTTGAGTTTTTTGCCACTTTTTTCTAACCTAGTTTCTGTATTGAATTAATTTTCTAATGTGTGTTGGGAGGAGCATGTACTTATCAATGTAAGGTTTGTAAGTTGTTGCCTCAGAGTGCGCAAGTTTAATATTGTTTGTAAATTTTTCAATCTCATTGTCAATGCACTCTGTGTCTTTAAGAGTTGGCGAGGGACGGTGGCACACCCTAAGCAGGTTGCGGAAAAGATTCCAATCAGTGTTTGAAACAACCCTGTTCTCCTTTTGAACCCTTTTCCCAATAATGGCTACCACTGGCACACTTAACACATCAACACATATTTGAATGTTTGTGTTGTGACAAAAATGTCAAGGATGACAGGTTTGTGAATCTGGGGTAGTACGTAGGGTGAATAAGAGCAATAATTCTGATTTTTTCAAAGCTAAGTTTGCTTCTTAAGAAAGATATATTTGTGTTTGCCATTTATGATTATTGTTCTCCAATTATTCCTTGTGGTTGAAATTTGAATTTTTTTTTTTTTTTTTTTTTTTTTTTTTTGTACTGTTTATTTCTTTTCCTATATAATGTGCACTAAGTTTCATCGAAATCTGCTTACCAGAACGGACTTTATTTTGACCTAAACAAGTTAACATTAATTATAACCATCCTGTAAGTGTAAAAAAATGCCCCTTGCACTTGTATCATTTATATATAAACAATATATTATCAATCTTTTTTAACAAATAGATTGAGCACAGTTTATAAAAATTATTTTACTTCTCATTCTACACTAGAATTGCTTTGAATAGAATATGGTTTATCAGTTTTATAATCTCAAGTGGGTCTTGTAAACATATCTGACTGAAAGGGAGCCGAAACTTTAATTCATCCAAACTGTGTCTCAATATTGTTGCTTGCTAAGCGCATAGATGGCAGCACAATGACAAACACTGAATGAAATTCAGAATATGTTTTCCTTGTACTTTTTCCCAGTTTTTAGTTAAAAAAAAAAAAATATTTAATGTCTTAAGGACTCGTACTCGAGATTTTAATTGAAAAAATGATATGATACTTCTTAGGAGAACTTGTTAAAAATAGCTAACTAGGAATATATTCGGAAATGCTTTAGTCTTAATCTTAAAGGTTTCGTAGCCATCTGTCGGAAATTTTTTATGCAGACCAATTGGAATCTGAAATGCCACTAGGGAAAGAATGCTCGCCCATGAATTTCTAGGCTATCTTGTTCCTTTATTAAGCAAAAAAAAAAAAAAAAAAAAAAAAAAAGGAGGGAAAAAAAAAAAAAAGAAGAAAGGTTTTTCATCTATTCTAATTTATGTGTGATTTAATAATAAAATTTATTGTTTCTTTAATATTTACGATGCATAATTTGTCAGTTTATGAAAGAAAAACACATTCACAAACACATTCACAACACAAAGAACAATCATACATTTAGGTTTTTTTTTTTTTTTTTTTTTTTTTTTTAGTCATTAAACTTTCAATTCAAAAATATATCTAAAAATGAATTTTAAGGTGGTCAATGTCAACATATTGAGCACCTATTATTTATTTTGCCAAAAACCTTTATGATTAGCTGTGCAATGTAAAATTAATATTAGGAAATTACAAATCTGGTTATTCTTTTTTTGAAACGCCCTGTTTAAAATCGAAATTGAAAATTTATATGAGAATTATTTCAGAAATGTAATAATCAATCACACAACATGGATTGATAAAAAGGAAAATAAGTCAAAATATTGATTCGAAGTAAAAACATTTATTTTGTATGCTACAAGAACAACAAGGGAATGAAACTTAAAAAATGTGACGGTCTCTGAATTAGAGAGAGATTCAGAGCGATTTATTGTGAACATTTAGCTAGTCATATTAATTTAAAATATTATTTATTATAATTAGATTTATACTCTGTATTGTAAGTTCATTGGAAGTGGTAAATATACTTAATAGGTAATACTATTTATAGTAAAAATCACCAACCTATTTATTGTTATTGTCTTTTTATAATGATTTTCATTTTCTTATTTAGGAGTGTTTACTATCAGCACATTAGATATAGAGAAACCATCTCTAGTTAAGCTTACTGACCTATTAAAGCAAATTGTATTCTTTTTAAGGTTAAAAGATAACCCCCCTGCTGAAAATAAAACACTCTTCCTAACTCAGAATGAAATGGCAAATTTGGATAATGATTCCACAACTGAATTGGATAGTGAAAATGAGGATTCCAGCATTAACAAACCCTCTACCACGAGGAATAACACCCAGTTTAGAAAAGAGGAAATAAACAGGGATGGTAATTCTAATAAAACCTCTAAGCGTAAAACACACAAACCAAATAAGCTAAAAACTGTTATAATCAACACAGAGCCTATTGATAAACAAAACATTGACACCCCCCCTCATGACCCTTCTGAGCCTAGCTCTAGCTCCGCTCATACTGATCTAATTGAGGACACATGTATACCTCAAAATGCAAACAAAAATGACACTGAAATTAGCTCTATTGAGGCAACCACACTGTGCCAAGTCTCAGAGCAATATAAACAAACTCAGTCCCAACCTGAATTTCAGGTGGAGGAGTTACACGACCAATCAGAAATGAGCTCCTCGGAGCCACTCCCTCCAACGCAGGACATTGCTGCAGACACAAACACTGACAATAACACAGGTGCTACGTTCCAGCAACCAAGGAAAACGACCTGTAGAACTCCTATTTATATAGACGATGATAAGATAAATTGGAAATATGTCAACCAACAGCTTGCCCTTAATAAAATCGAGGGTTTTACTGCTACTCACAAGGGTAAGAATAAGTTCCAAATTAAGGCAACTTCAGATGAACAACACAGACATATAACCAAACTCCTTACACTAAATAATATAGCTTACTATTCTTTTGTTTTGCCATCTGACAAAAAAGTCAAAGTTATAATTAGGTCACTCCCTGTTGACACAGACATTGACGATCTGAAAGACGCACTTTTAGTAAATTCATTTCCAGTAGAAAGTGTTAGCCAGCTCACTAGAAGGCGAGATGGTAATGTAACTAAGCTGCCTCTCTTCCTTGTTACACTCTCTCGAACAGACAAGGGTAGAGATATTCATAACCTCAAATGTATTATGAATCTCAAAATCACAGTAGAATCTTATAAAGGTAGAGGAGGGGTGACCATGTGTCACAATTGTCAACTGTACTTTCACAGTCAGATCGGCTGCAGAAAGCCTTCTAGATGCGTCAAATGCGCAGGGAACCACCACACTAAACAATGCACACATGTAGGAGATCCAAAATGTGCAAATTGCGGCGATAAACACACTGCAAACTGGATTGGGTGTCCCATGAGGCCATCAGAGCCTGCCAATAGAGGCAATCCTAGACCCTCCAACAACACTCAGACGATACCACAAGTAAACAACACACAGGGAAGGGTGTATACAAATTCCACTATTACTGACACCACTAATGCTTGGCATAAACCCCTAAACATTACTAATGTAATTAGACAAGACAGTTCGTCTTTTCAAACTGTAAACCAAGAGCTTCACATTCCCCAAATTGACAAACTGGAGGAAAATAACACAAAAAATGAAGCTAAGATCCTTCATGAGGAACTATCTGGCCTGGTCAAATGGATCAAAGAGTCCGGATTAATAGATTTACTTAGGGAGTTCAAAAACTCACAACCAAATAAGCCTACCTTTAACAATAATCATGTCCAGTAGAACACAAAGCTTTGCTCCAATTTCCATAGCGGTCTGGAACGCTAACAATCTTATTGGCAAGATTGAAGAACTAAAAGATTTCTTATTCTCTCACAACATAGATATTTGTCTGGTTACAGAGACGCATGCTAAACCATGCAACTCTCTGAAAATTCCAAACTATAATACTTTCCGTACAGACAGACTGCACCACCGGGACGGCGGTAGTGCAGTGTTTGCTAAAACCTCTCTTTCCACCTCTCTCTTTCGCTCGAATAATGCAGATAACATCGAGGAGACAAATGTCATTCTTGAGGTTAGAGGGAAAATTACCCACTTTTCTGCAATCTATAATCCACCTCGCAACACCCTTTCCAAGGAGCTGCTCGATTTCCTTATAACTAAAAATGTTCCAACCATTGCTTGTGGCGATTTTAACGCTAAGAGCAAAAACTGGGGCTGCAGAGCTAGTAATAGGAATGGGCAAATTCTCAACAAAATCATAGGTGTCAACAATGTTAGAGTTCTGGCTCCCAACAGACCTACACACTACTCTGTTATGGGATACCTTCCAGATATACTAGACATCATAGTTACAAACACAGATCTGGTCTCTAGTCCTGAAGTTATCAACGATCTTTCATCAGATCACTTACCAGTCATTGCTAGAGTCGCCAAACATCCCAACCCAGATCCTGGTACAATCTCAAAAACAGACTGGAATCTATATTATAACACTTTAGCTACTAAAACTTTTACACAAACGGAACTCAATACCACTTCTGACATAGACACTGCTATTTTGGAACTCAATCAAAACCTCCACACTGCTCACAAAGATGCAACTACAGAAAAGCCTTTCATTAATAATTATATGAGCCTCCCCACTGAAATTAGAGATCTCATTAAGCATAGAAACAGGCTGCGTAAGAAATGGCAGAGGAACTTAGACCCAGTTCTCAAAAGGGAAATAAATGCCCTCAAAAGATGTATCAGTGTCTACACCAAAGCAAATAGGGAGTCCAGGTGGCAGGAAAGGCTGGCCACGCTGGAATTTGAAGACAACTCCATTTGGAGGATGACTAGAGCCCTCAAAAGGGAAAAGGCAATCCAGACCCCACTCAAAAGTATCAATGGCCTTGTTTTCACTGAATTAGACAAAGCTGAAACCTTCGCTAATTCTTTGGAACAGCAGTTCCAGAACAACACCTCCCCCAATGACCAAGGTTTTGAAAGTCATGTCATTAACACAATCAATATTTGGAGGCAATGGCCCTTCCTCAATTCAATCCAACAAACTAATATTCAGGAAGTCACTGATACTATTGGGAAATTAAAAATTAGGAAGTCCCTTGGAATCGACAAAATTTCCAATCGTATGATTAAAGGCATCCCATCCAACTGTGTCCAGATTTTGACAAACATATACAATGCTAGTCTCAAATTCAGCTACTTTCCTCCTATTTGGAAAGAGGCTCTCATTGTACTGATACACAAACCTGGCAAAGATCCAGTTGATCCTACAAGTCACAGACCCATCAGCCTGCTGCCCTGTTTAGGGAAAATCTATGAGAGATTAATATCCAACAGACTTTTTCCCCTCTTAATTCACATCCCAGCTGAACAGTTCGGATTTATGCATAATCGATCGACTACTGGCCAGCTTGTCAGAATCTTAGAATTTATTGGATCTGCTAGACACAGAAAAGAGAGCTCAGCAATGCTTATGCTCGACGTCGCAAAAGCGTTCGATCGAGTGTATCATTGGGGGCTGCTCTATAAACTTATCACTTTGAAGTTTCCACATGATATTATTCACCTTATTTCTAGCTACCTGAAAAACAGACTGTTCAGGGTCAGGGTGGGTAAAGCTATTTCAAATCACAGAGTTATTAGGGCCGGTGTACCCCAGGGGAGTATCCTGGGCCCAACACTCTACAATCTTTATACATCAGATTTCCCTACTTTTCATGACGATAGACATTGCCTCACTGCATTTTATGCAGACGATACTGCAATTGTCACAACTTCTATCAGACCTCAGCAGACCTTGAATAATCTCCAAAACAAAACTGTTCACATTGAGGAATGGTGTGCCAGATGGAAAGTTTCCATCAATGCTAACAAATCCCAAATTCTCTGCATTAAGGCTAAAAATAAGCTTAAAGGTCTTAATAACTCAGTCACCCTTTTCGGAGAAACTATCCCCATCGTCCAAAGTGCTAAATACCTTGGTGTCACTATCAATAACACTCTCACTTGGTCTGACCATGTCAAGAAAGTAAACAACAAATCCTGTGCTGTTTTAAACAGACTTTGGCCTATTCTAGGAAAAAATTCTTCGCTTTCCCTCAATTACAAGAGGAGTATATACTTGAGTACCATCAGACCAATTCTCACTTACGCTGCACCTGCATGGAACACACACAATGCTAGAGATGCAGTTAAGCTGCAGAAAATACAAAACAAAGTTCTGAGAGGTATTGTAGACGCCTCTAGATTTGTTAGGAACGACCTTATCCACAGGGATTTAAGAGTACCAACAGTGGCTGAACACTTAGCTAGTTTAAATATTACTTTCTTTAGGAAGGCTCTTAAAGCTGACCCTGTAATTAGCAACTGTTTCGACTATGTGATAGTAAAGGAAGATGCAGAGTACCGCCCGTACGCTGCATTCTGCTTGTCAGATGCCACTCTAGCCAAAAAATTCAATTAATTAGTTAGACTTTTCTAATTTGCTCTTGTACATAGTTATTCCCCAGTTACCTGGAGTTTAAAATATTTAACCTGCGCTGCGTATTTTATGGCCCTTTTTACTTATACAGCTTGTTTTCATAGCTTTTGACTCATTTTACTGTACATAGTTTTTCCCCAGTTTCGGAAGAAAAAAAAAAAAAAAAAAAAAAAAAAAGAAGAATAAAAATATTTTTAACCGCTTCTTATTAAGTGCATTTTTTGTATTGTATGTTTGTTTTTGTCCCGTCCGTCCGCTTTTTTATTTAATTGTTTAATGTGCCATTCATATTTACCCCACTGAATTACCGCCCTTCGGGCTCCATTTCGATAGGTGGAACAGTGCCTCCGGGCTGGCTCCACCATAAAACCATTATTATAGTATAGTATAGTATTTAGGAGTGAAACGTTTTTTTCAAATAACTCTTCATTTTGAAAAACGCCGCGAATTCGCAGCGTTAGAGATTGAACAGCTTCACTGCTCTCATAGGAATTCATTACATTAAGGCGCTGTAAACACGTTATGCTCGCCAACATCCACAGTTTTCTTGGCACCATGGATTGTCCGGTGTAATCACCAGGACCGTCAGAATCTGGAAAAGAAAAAAAAAAAGGGTCGGTTAGATAAAGAAGTTTTTTTTTTTTTTTTTTTTTTTTTTAAGTTTCTCAAATTTTTATGTTTGACATTCGAAATATTGATACTTATCTAACCTTAAATCTAAAAAAGATTTAAGGTTAGATGTATATCATTATTTCGAATATCATTTTCTCGCAAAATACTAGTCATATATCTAAATTTTCTTTATTTTGCAATTTAGATATCTGTGTTTTAGTTTTTACAACAAGCAATGGAATCTAATTTTGAAAACAAAGTTCACCAAAATTAGAAGTATAAAAAAGCAGAGACGGAGGAAATTCTTTAATTATATTAGTTAATAAACAAATTTAATTATTAAAACTAATTGAGAAAAAATATTTAGATATTGAAACTTAATGAGTAGTTAAATAATAAATTATATAAATTGTTTAAATTAATTATTTAATCATTAAATTCATTTAATTGTTGGAATTATTTTATCAATAACAATTTTTATTAAAATTTAATGTTTTGATTATATTGAAAATTCAGGCCGGCATAATTTAAAAATTTATGTTGCAGTACGCCTCCTTTTAGAACTACTGAAACTTCATCGCACTAATCTAGTAGCAAATAGCAAACATAAAATAAATATTCATTTAATAACGAGAAAATGGGTTCACGTCTGGTGTATAAATCAGGGCTTAATTACCGAGAAGTCAGAGGGGACACCAGACTTAATTCAATTTTAAGACAATCAGCTACAAGCTAAAATTAAACAATTGTTGCCATCTTGTCTTCATACTATATATATATATATATTTATATATATATATATATATATATATATATATATAGTATGAAGAAGACAAGATGGCAACAATTGTTTAATTTTAGCTTGTAGCTGATTGTCTTAAAATTGAGTTCTTAAATCTATTTGTGAGTTGGCGATTCAGTTCTGAAATGATGGATTATCTATGAAAAAATTTACGAAATATTTAATATATTGAAGTCTATAGTATAATATATTATTGGAAGACACCGATGCGCTTCAAACTTTTGAGGATAGAGATCGATCCGGAAAATCTTCGTAGCTTAAACGCTTGTATAAAAGAAATATCGTATAGTAATGGCCCTTCCTCAATTCTATTCGGCAAACTGACATTCAGGAGGTCACCGACACCATTGGTAAATTAAAAATTAGGAAATCCCCTGGGATCGACAAAATTTCTAATCGAATGATTAAAGGCATCCCTTCCAACTACATTCAGATCTTGACTAATATCTACAATGCTAGTTTTAAATTTAGCTACTTTCCACCCATTTGGAAAGAGGCCCTCATTGTACTTATTCATAAACCTGGCAAGGATCCAGTTGACCCAACAAGTCACAGACCTATCAGCCTACTGCCCTGCTTAGGGAAGATTTATGAGAGGCTAATCTCAAACAGACTCTTTCCTCTTTTGTTACATATCCCAGACGAACAGTTTGGCTTCATGCGAAACAGGTCGACCACTAGCCAGCTTGTCAGAATCTTAGAGTTTGTCGGATCAGCCAGACACAGAAAAGAGAGCTCCGCAATGCTTATGCTCTACGTCGCAAAAGCGTTCGATCGAGTATATCATTGGGGGCTGCTCTATAAACTTATCACTTTGAAGTTTCCTCATGACATTATCACCTTATTTCTAGTTACCTGGAAAACAGACTGTTCAGGGTCAGGGTGGGTAAAGCTATTTCTAGTCACAGAGTTATCAGGGCCGGTGTACCCCAGGGGAGTATCCTGGGTCCTACACTCTACAATCTTTACACGTCAGACTTCCCTACTTTTCATGACGACAGACATTGCCTCACTGCATTTTATGCAGACGATACTGCTATTGTCAGTACTTCTATTAGACCTCAGCAGGCTTTGGATAATCTCCAGAACAAAACTGTACACATTGAGGAATGGTGTGCCAGATGGAAAGTTTCCATCAATGCCAATAAGTCTCAAATTATCTGCATAAGGGCTAAAGATAAATTGAAAAACCTAAATAACCCAGTTACTCTGTTCAGAGAAACCATCCCTATTGTTAAAAGTGCAAAATACCTTGGTGTCACTATTAACAGCTCTCTTACTTGGACTGACCATGTTAAGAAAATTACCAATAAAATCTATGCTGTTCTAAATAGACTATGGCCCATTCTAGGAAAAAATTCTACACTTCCCCTCAACTACAAGAGGAGGATATATCTAAGCATCATTAGACCTATCATCACATATGCTGCACTTGCTTGGAACACCCACAGTGCTAGAGATGCAGCCAAACTACAGAAATTACAAAATAAGGTACTGAGAGGTATTGTGGACGCCTCAAGGTACGTCCGAAACGATCTTATCCACAGGGATTTACAAATTCCAACAGTGGCTGAACATATTGTTGATTTAAACATCACCTTCTTTAGAAAGGCTCTTAAAGCTGACCCAGTGATCAGTAACTGTTTTAATTATGAGGTAATTAAGGAAGATGCAGGGTACCGCCCGTACGCTGCGTTCAACTTGTCCGATGCCACTCTGGCTAAAAAGTTCAACAAGTAATTAGCTATTTCAGAATTCTGATCACATATACATAGTTATTTCCCAGTTTCCTGGAGTCTAAATTATTTAACCTGCGCTGCGTATTTTATTGCCCATTTATCTTTTTATAGCTTGATCTCAGTACCTTGAGAACAAGAAAAAAAAAGAAAAAAAAAAAAAAAAAATGTGTATTGTATATTGACTTTCCCAATATTTGGAGAGTAAATTTTTTTATCTGCGCTGCGTATTGCTTCTCACTTAAGTGCAATTTTTTGTATTGTCCGTTGGTTTTGTCCCGTCCGTCCCTTTTTATTTTTGCTTACTGTGCCAATTATATTTACCTTCTTGAATTACCGCCCTTCGGGCTCCATTTAGATTGGTGGAATAGTGCCTCCGGGCTGACCCCACCATAAAAACAATATTATAGTAGTAGTAGGTTCAAGATAGTCCGCGAATATGCACCTTAAGTCGCACATGTCTTAAAAATTGATAAAAATATTGAACTTCTCAAATGGTGAGAAATGTTATTAAAAAAGCGTGTCTGAATGTATTTGCAGCCCGTGAGAAGCCTTATATAGGTACATACAACAGAAAAAAGCGCATCGATTTTGTAAAGTTTTTTTTAGTGATGAATTAAAATTAATTATCCAAGGGTCAAATAATCGAGTTTTGGTCAGGAGAAAATGAAATTAACAAAGGTTAACTTATAATTTATGTGGAACTGTCAAACACGGTGAAGGAGGCTTTCTGATTTGGGGGTGTATGAGAGCAGATGCTGTCGGTAATTTAAGTTAAGTAGAAGGAAATAAGCATAGGTACGTGTATCTTGAAATTCCATCATAAAATGTCTTAACCAGTGCACATAAATTGTCAAATGGGATTTGTCTTCAATGTTTTTATCAAAGCTTATTCCATGTTCGACTGGAGGTGCATTTATTTGCGGATTATTTTGAACCTTACAATAGAATATTTATTTTATGCAAGCGTTTTAGCTTTGAAGATCTTCCGGATCAAACTCTATCCTCAAAAGTTTGAAGCTCACGGTGTCTTTCAATAGTATATTGTACTATAGACTTCAATATATTGAAGATTTCGATAATTTTTTTCATAGATAATCCAACATTTCATAATTGAATCACCAACTCACGAATAGGTTCAGGAACTCCATTTTAAGACAATCAGCAACAAGCTAAAATTAAACACTTGCTGCTATAATGTCTTCATGACACTTGCATACACTTCAGTTTTGAAAATTTACTGTAAATCTGTTGTGGTAGACGTCAGAATTAATTTTCATACGGCGTACGGAAACTTTTTTTGCATGGCACTTAGCAACATCTCTTAAATATTTCAATTTAAATACTTCCTGCGTTTTGTAAAAACAGACACTTATTATAAATTTATTTTAAAGAATTAAATTAAACATATTTCAGTATTTACTGAAGATATGAAGCAAAAGATTAGAAATTATGCTAGTTTATTTGTAACTTCAGCTTCCGTACAGACTTTTTTTACCCACTGTATGTAGGATTTCCCCCCCCCCCCGACTAGAGCACTTCGGATCGCATTGGTTGGGAGCAGTACTACGTCACTGCGTGACGTTGCTGCTTCCTGCCAGCCATATCTTGTTTAAATTTTATTCCACGCCATGTAACTAAATTTGTAAGACGTATATTTCGGAGCTATGTACCAAATGTTCAACAATAGTATTCTAAAGTTCCTGCTATAGTATTCTAAAGTTCCTGCTATAGTATTCTAAAGTTCCTGCTATAGTATTCTAAAGTTCCTGCTATAGTATTCTATACCCTAGACACTATTAAATAAACTATGTTCATGTTAAAAAGATTTTGTTTCAAACTCAGCTTCCCTACAAATTGGGTGTTCAGCCGCGATTGATTTTTTCCCCCAAGATTTCTATAGGAATGTAACAGATCAACAAATATGCATCAAATTGAAAACCTGCTTTCACCTGAAGTTTTTTTTTTTAATTCCGAAGTGTCCAATGTTGTTCACGGTGCTCCAACCAGAAGTGTGCCTCTTCCAAACTGTAAAGTATTCTTAGTGCTCCAACGACGTAATTTTTGTTCAGAACTGTCCAGTCAAGCCTATAGTTCCCTAAAGGATTTAAGTTTCAGTGACCAGTTCCTGTTTGGACATTAAAATCAAGTGAACAGTTCCTGTTTGGACTTGAAATCCCCTGTCCAGTTCTTGTTCAGACGTGAAGTGACGGCTAGAAAGACGTTTGGAACTGCAGCGAAAAATCGGAGTTCCAGTTAAGCCATTTACAACTTTATTCAAAATATTTTATATTAATTTTAGACATTATTAAGAATTTTAATATTTACTTGGAACAATACTTTAATATTATTTTGTACTAAGAAATTATTTTTTGGAATGTGTTCTTTAAAATTGTTTCGTTTTATAATGCGTTATGTATTAACGATTTGGAAATAGAGGAAGCAAAAAAAAAAAAAAAGTTGATCATTCTGTTTTGAGTATTTAAAATAGACAGGAAATAACAGCAGCGTTTGTCATTTGATTTTTTGTCTTTTCTTTTTAGGGATACTGGAAAAAAAAAAAAATTGTGTTGTCTTATTTTTTTTCCTAATCATCTGGCCTCTGCAACTGAAGTTTTATTTATTTTTTGTTGAACTAGTTGGAATTATGCTTTTCAGAAAAGTTTTTGGAAAGATATTTTCTTTAATGTTACATGTAAAATTGGTGAAATCGTTGTGGTATTGTTTATATTTTGATAGGATTGTTTCATGTATCCGGTATGCATCAAATAATAGCAGTTGTTGTTATACCACATAAAAATTAATTGATTTGTGAAATTCTAGTCTTAATATTTCTTTGGTGTGCTTTTTTACTGTCGTCGTGCAGTGTTAACGGAAAAGTTAGTGTTTTTAAAAGCATAAGCCAAAAGGCTGTTTGGGAAATAATAGACATTGTTTTTCTTAAGAAAAGAAAACTATTTAGAATTTCTAGAAATCTGTATTGGCAGTCTTAAAATAGAGTTTGATTAATTTGTGAAATTCTGGTGGTAATATTTCTTTAATATGCTTTTTACTGCCTTCGAGCAATATTAACTTGAATGTTAAGGTATTTTTAAAGCAAAAGCCAAAAAGGTTTTTAAGAAATATTCTGTGTAGTTTTTTTTAAGAAAAGAAAACTTTGGAATTTCTCTGAATTTGATTTAGCTACTCATTGGGAATTAGTTTAATATATATATTTTTAAAGAAAATTGAAGTTGCTGAGCAATCAATTGTGGTTTGATAAATTATATTTTGCAGTATAATTTATGTGTGTAATGATTTGTATATGAATAGCTATATTAATTTTTATTAGACAGTATTATTTACAAGTTCTAATTTAATGGTAAAGATTAGTTAGTGGGTATATATTGTTCTCTCTGCTGTTTTGATTGGGGAAACATTTGAATACAGTTAGGGATACTATTTAAAATTCCCTGGAATCGTCAGTAAGCTGAGGAAAGTTCCTTGTCACGGTCCATTCTTATTTAAAGTTTAAACACACGTGAAATATAGTTGAAAATTATTAAATTTGTTAATATTTTCTCATTGTTTTTATTCGAAAGTTATCATCATGTCCTATTTAAGTAAGGGTAGTAAGACGGACTTAGTTGAGGTCGCTGAGGAGTTGGGTTTGACTCCGGCTGATGGAAGTAAGGTAGCAGATATCAGAAAACTGATTTTAGAAAGTGATGGATATGATGAAGAAACGACGCGTATTATCTTGAATCGAATAATCGAAGAGAGGACGGAGCAAGAGGTACGAACCCGAGAACGTGAAGAGAGGGAAACTCGACTTGAGATGCAACGCTTGGAGGTTCAGCGCATGCAACTGCAGACTGCTGCTGTGGTTCCAAGACGAAGTGAAGAAACTCAACAGAAGATCCCGCTTGCTCAGATAACACCTAAATTCGATGAGAAAAAACACGAAATGGGGTTGTTCCTTGTCAACTTTGAAAGAAGCGCAGAAATGGCTAGAGTTCCTAAGAAAGATTGAGTAGCCTACCTACTTCATGTGATGCCATCAGATATCTCGAACATGCTTTCTCGAGAGTCGGTTGAAAATGCTAACAATTTTGATTACGTCAAAGAGTAAATTTTGAAGAAATAAAACTTAACCTCTGAAAAATTGAAGAACTTGTTTTATCGACATGTCAAAGGTCCAGATAAGACATGGAGGAGCTTCGCACATGAGCTGAGCTGCTATTTTAAAGAATGGATAGCTGATTTAAAAGTCTACTCTTTTGAAGACTTAGTGGACTTGCTCATCACTGAACAGTTAAAATTTAGAGCTCCAGAAGACATAAAAGATCACTAAGAATGGTTAAATCTGAAAAAGACAGACAATCTCGCTGAAATGTTCGATGAATTTGAAAGTTTGAAGGAGAGTCTCACAAAGAGAAGTTTTCATGGGAAACCTTACAGAAAATTTAGTGAAAATCGCACGAGTCAAGAACATTCAGGCTACAACGGATTGAGGTATGTTAAGTCTGAAACTGGTCAACGCAGGTTTCACGGACAGAAGAGGCTCCTTTGCTTTGAATGTGGTTCGCCAGAACATCTGCGTAATTCCTGTCCTAAAGTCGTTCGAGACAAGAACAATAAGGCTGAAAAAGACCGTGAAATAACTCATGAAACACACCTGGTGCAAGTTGCCGTAGAACCAAATGAACCCAAAGATTATCCGGTCGTCGATCTTAATAAATTTGTGAAGAAAATCAAATTGGGTGAAGTAACCGCTACAGAACTTCTAGACACAGGCAGTACAAGTAATATCTTACGAGATGACTTCTACAGAAAAATGAAGCCCCATCCTTCACTGTTGAAATATACATCTGTTTTGACCGGCTTAGGCAAAGGTCTTGTTAGAACTATGGGATCGTTCCATCATATAGTTAACATTGACGGACATGTGTGCTGACTTGACTTTCAAGTTATCCCTGTTGAGGATTTCAATTTTGAAGTCATCATTGGGTCAGCATTTTTAGCTCACGCTCCCTGTCCTTTTCATGAGAAGACTGAAACCCTCTTGGATGAGTCAGCTGAATGGATATTCTTAACAGAAGATGGAACAGAGAATGAGTTGGATCTTAATCATATCAAGGAAGCAAATCTTCGTCAAAGTGTAACAGACCTTGTAACCTCCTACCAACCGAAGAAAACGAAGTTCACTGATATTTCAATGAAAATCATTTTGGAAGATGAAATACCAGCTTACCAAAGAGCCCGTCGACTGTCGTTTTATGAACGACAAGAAGTCAACAAGCAAATAGACGAGTGGTTGAAGGATGGAATTGTTCGTCCCAGTTCATCAGATTATGCAAGTCCTGTGGTACTTGTCAGGAAGAAATATCTCACAACACGAATCTGCGTGGACTGCAGACAATCAAATCGCAAGCTAGTTAAAGATAGATTTCCGCTGCCCTTGATTGAAGATGTTCTTGACCGGTTGCAAGATGCCAGAGTGTTCAGCACCTTAGACATGAAGAATGGATTTTTCCTTGTGCCAGTTGAGGAGAACAGTCGCAAGTACACATCATTCATTGTTCCGGATGGACAGTATGAGTTTTTAAAAGTTCCTTTTGGACTTAGTACAAGTCCAAGTGTATTCCAGAGATATGTGTACAGTGTATTCAGAGATCTAATGAAAGAAGGCGTTATTGTTATTTATATGGATGATTTGATAATTCCGTCAAACGATGAAGCAGAAGGTGTAGAGAAATTGAAAGTTGTTCTTCAAAGAGCATCCGAACATGGACTGGAAATAAAGACAAAGAAATGTCAGTTTTTAAAGCACTCAGTGGAATTTCTGGGTCACATTGTTGAAAATGGAACAGTTCGTCCATCGAGTGAGAAGACACTCGCCGTTAAAAAATTTCCTATTCCAACAAATGTTAAGCAAGTACAAAGTTTCCTTGGCCTCACAGGTTACTTCAGGAAGTTTATTCAAGGGTATTCGAAGATCGCAAAACCACTTAGTGATCTCCTTCGAAAGGACTGTCCATTTGTGTTCGGGTATGAGCAAAAGGATGCCTACGAGAAACTTAAATCCCTTCTCGCCACAAGCCCCGTTTTACATATATTCAAGCCAGGTCGAAAATCTGAATTGCACACAGACGCCAGCAAAGAAGGCTTTGGTGCCGTACTTCTTCAGGAGTCTGACGATGGACAATTACATCCCGTCCATTTCATGTCTAAAAAAACCAGTCCAGCGGAAGAGAAGTATAGCAGTTATGAATTGGAGGTTCTCGCAATTGTAGAAGCCTTAAAAAAGCTGCGGGTGTATCTGATGGGAAACAAGTTTAAAATCGTGATAGACTGCTCTGCTTTCCAGATGATAATGAACAAAAAAGATTTAGTAACCAAGATTGCAAGGTGGGCTCTACTTTTAGAAGAATTCGATTACGAGATATTTCATAGACCAGGGCAAAGAATGAAACTTGAGTAGAAATCCAGTAGTGATTATTGATGAAACTGTAACTGCAAGATTGAAAGTTGCTTAATGCAAAGATGGTTACATAACAACACTGAAATCATTAGTAAAAAAGGACAGCCACCAAGAATATTTCTTGAAGAATGACATTTTGTACAAATACGAAAATGGTCGAGAATTAATGGTAGCACCAAAAGGGATGCAGACTGAATTGACTAAATCAGCATACGAAAAAGGAAATTTTTCAGTTGCGAAAACAAAAGAAATTGCAAAACGAGACTTCTTCATTCCTGATCTTCATTCCCAGACTAAAATAGTGGTTGCCAATTGCATACCGTGTATCTTGGCAAATAAGAAAAGCTGCAAGAAAGGAGGAATGTTGCATCCAATTCCAAAAGAAGATTCGCCTTTGCATACTTATGTGGATTTTATTGGACCGATGCCTTCCATGAACAAACAGTATCAAAATACACTAACTGTAGTGGAGGCTTTCACCAAGTTCGTTTGGCTCTATCCTGTGAAGTCAGTATCAGTTGAAGATGCATTGGAGAAGATTAAACTCCAGCAAAAAACCTTTGGTAATCCCGTTCGCATTATTTCTGACAGAGGTTCCCCTTTCACATCAAATGCCTTTAAAGAATATTGTGATACTGAAAGTATTCAGCATCTACAAATTACAACTGGAGTGCCTCTCGGAAATGGTCAGGTTGAGAGAATCCATAGAACATTAATACCCGTCTTAATTAAACTAGCTCTCGATGAACCGACAAAATGGTTCAAGTATGTATCAAGAATACAGAGAGTGTTAAACAGTTCAGTTAGTAGAAGCACCAAATACATTCCATTTGAATCGTTAACTGGTATTAAAATGAGGAACAAAGAAGATCTCATTGTAAAAGAAATCTTAACAGAAGAAAAGATGGATTATTACAACAACCAAAGGAATTAACTCAGAAGAGAAGCCAAAGAAAACATCTTTAAAATCCAAGAGGAAAATAAAAAACAGCAGGAAAAAAATGCAAAAAGGCTACTATCTATAAACTGGGCTATTTAGTAGCTATCCAACGAACTCAATTTGGTACAGGACTGAAGCTAAGACCCAAATTCTTCGACCCATACGAAGTCACCAAAGTTAATGATAGGGACAGATACGAAGTAGCTAAAATAGGGAATCATGCAGGTCAAAATCAAACCACCTCTTCAGCTGACCTCATGAAACCATTTGTGTAGCCCCTTCTAAAAAAAATATTTTTTTTTCATCATAAGTATAATTGTGTTTGTATATTCTTATATGCTAATAATGTGTTCATATTAATAACGATATTTAAAATGGACAATTTAATGTTCAATTGTATAATTACTATAAAATTATGTGTGTTTGTAAGCGATTCGCAATGCTCTTGATAAGTATTTTAATTTTTTTAAGTTTTAAGTACGCCGCTGTGGTCAGCGACATGTCAAGACGGCCGATCTGTTTGATTCCCCCCCCCCCCCAGTACTACGTCACTGCTTCCTGCCAGCCATCTTGTTTGAATTTTATTCCACGCTATGTACCTAAATTTGTAAGAAGTATATTGAAGAGCTCTTCGGAGCGATGTACCAAATGTTCAACAATAGTATTCTAAAGTTCCTCCTATAGTATTCTTAACCCTAGACACCATTAAATAAACTACGTTCATGTTAAAAAGAAGATTTTGTTTCAAACTCAGCATTCCTACATATATATAAAATATATCTTGTATGTTTAAACGCCACCTAAAATGCTGATAAATGTACGAATTAAATGCCAGATGTTCGGATAATCAATTGCTGGGAAGGTTAGTCCAGCAACATTGTAGAGAAGAAAACTATACGAGATTCAGCGAGCATTGTATAGTGGCAAGATATCATTGAATATTGGCGAGCATAATGCCTTCACAGCTCCAAAACGGATTGAAAGTAAGACAACGGTGAAGCACTACCGTCTAGTGTTTGTTCGCTCAACGACCTATTTTTATGCACAATAACGGCTAATCAGGTCCGGACCTACAGTTTAACGTGGATTCCACTCCACAACGAACATCCATGCCTAATCTGAGATTTGAGCTCGTCACCTTTTGCATTCGAGGCCAGAGCTCTAACACCACAGCCATCAGATGGGCAAATATATTTGCATCGCAGCCTGCGATGCAGATATCTGTATCGCGCAGTGTTATAACATTAGAGGCCGGAAACATAGATCAAAATAAATATGGATACTTTAAAGTTGCATGGAAAAAATTATGGATAAATGTGCATGAATTTTTTTTTTATTTGATTTTCTATCTTCCCAGAAACGAGGTTTTTCGGGGCAAATTTCCACTTTTCTTTATTGTTTTTTGTAAGGTGACTACTTTTTCCAAATGAACTGGACCTATTCAAAAAAAAAAAAAAAAAAAAAAAAAAAAGAGAGAAAAACAAAAAGTAATATTTTTGTTTCATTGTTGCAGTGATTTCATATCATTGAAGAGTTTCACAAGAGATGTGATGCATCATTACCCAATAAAACCCGATAAGTTTATTAGTTAGTTAGCATGATTAGTTTTTAACAATTGGACCAGTAGCTGTCAAGAAAAGAGTCGATAGGCCCTCCGTCTTAATTCAACACGCGATTGCTGATCTGAAAACGAACATCATAATAGCCAAATCTAGCATCACTACTGCCATGCCCAACTGAGTCTCACGAAATTTATTGGCCGACCAAACGGTATAGTGGTTAGCGTGCTAGCTTCTAGACCACGAGGTTGCGGGTTCGAGTCCCGTGTTGGGCATGGGTGTTTGTAAATGTACGTTGGCTTGTCTAATGACGAATGTTTCGGCGCATTATAGCCCTCGTGTTGCTGACGGTGCCAGATAATTTGAAAACAACCAACTCACGAAATTTATCAAAACTAAAAAAATTTCGCGAAAGAGGAGAAGATGACTAATGCCATGCTAAACAGACACACTTTAACAGATCCTTATTCTGTAGAACGTGAATAGTTTGATCTCCCGTCGCCCAGTTGCTGCTAGGGTTCATTTTCAGGATATGATGAAAACTATAAAAAAAATATACATTTTATATATTTTAAAGCGACCAAAAATGCTGATAAATGTACGAAATAAAAGCCAGATGTTCAGTGAATCAATTTTCTATATCACAGAATATTTTCAGAATATACAATTTAAACTGAAAAAAAAAAAAAAAAATGAAAAAAATAAATAACATTCATGCCTACTCATGTCATTTAAATTTGTTGGCCATGAACAAACCATTTCGCTTTTCCTAAGAATGAGAAAATATTGTTAATAACATTTAAATTCAAATCTCACTCAATATTACTATGTCAAAACATCCAAGATCAAAGTTTAGAAAATACCTTTCTTCGAAATCTATGAACCCTGCAGTGTTTACTTCTATGTCAAAGCAGTAGAACCTGCAAGAGTTTACCAAGTTCACCGTTAGCTCTGACTGGTATACGACCTCTCATGATTCAGCTTCTACTACGGCTGTAAGTCTGTGGTGTTTTTTTTGTGTTTTTTTCCTTCTTCTTTACAAAGTTTTTTTTTTTTTTTTTTTTTTTTTTTGTGTGACGTCTTGTTGATCCAGGCTTATAGACGATAAATAACAATAAATTGTAAACATTGATCTAAACCATTTTGAAAATGATATTCATTGTGTTCGCGTTAGTTTTTATTTTCTCTTTGGGTGGAAAAGTAATAAAATTATTCTTATCCACAAAGGATTTGTCCCAAAAGATGAATCATTGCGAAAACTAATGAAATGAGAATTTAAATTTACAAATTCCCCGTTGAAGCGAAAAATCTTGCTGGGTCTGTATCTGCTCATTCACTACACAAGTTGTATGCAATATATAATAATTTTAAAACAATTATATTTGACATACACGTGACATCACACATGAAGAATGTTTCACGTAAAATAAATAAATAAATAAATAAATAAATAAATAAATAAATAAATAAATAAATAAATAAATAAATAAATAAATAAATAAATAAATAAATAAATAAATAAATAAATAAATAAATAAATAAATAAATAAATAAATAAATAAATAAATAAATAAAATGTCACAGAGTCTCATTTGATGCTAGAGCAAAAGATAAGCATTATTTTGAGCGAAAAATAACGAGGGAAATAAAATATGTTACATGCGATTGCCTCTTTTTAAAGGGTGAAAAGCTGTCTAGAGCACTTTAAATATACTCACATCATATTTTCAGAATATCTTCAGAATAATCACTTGAAATACCATGAACACTTATATAACTTTGTTTTAAATAATAAAAATATATTTATATATTTTTTCATTTTTATTTTAAATGCAAAAAAACTCCCATTTCACCCACCTACGGTTGCAATCTGGGTTGTTGTTACAGTGCTGCTACCTAGTGAGATTACTTGCAACAAGAGTTTATACAGGGTGGTTATAATATGCTTAGCCTGTTTAGTCATACGTAAAGTCCGTTTTGGTAAACGAATTTTGATGAAATTTGTTACATACGTTATATGAATCATGAGGAAATGAAATCGGCAATAATAATAACAATAATAAAAAAAGTTAATATTTCGACACAGGATAAAAAGGGGGAGCATGAAGAAAAAAAATCACAAATTGGAAACGCAAATTTTGTTTAATCACAGTTACGCTCACCATAAAGATAGTAGTCTTTGAATGTTCAATGTGCATTCCATTTGTCTCAAACATATGTTCAAAGCCTGTCATAGCGTGTTCAACAGTAGAGCAAAGGATTTTGTGATCAATTGCAGCAACATGATGTGTTATGTTTGATTGCAATTCTGGCAGAATACGTATGCTTCCTATATACAAGATTTTTCAGGAATCCTCACTTCCAAAAGTCACAGGGGTATTAGTCCGGAGAACGATGAGGCCAGGCAATCGAGAAATTTTTTCGAAATTACCTGATCATTTCCAAAGTAAGCACGAAGTAATTGCACCGCTGGTGAATGTTAACCATGAAGATAGTAGTCTCGAAATACTCTCGTTCTTGTAAAGTAGGAATGATTTACTGTTGGAGAAGAGGGCAGTATCAAGTTTACGTAAGTGAACACCTTTAAGGGCCACGAGGGGTATTCTCCTTAAAGAAAAAGTGCCCTATCACAAATCCAGCAGTAAAACCACACCATATAGTAATGTAATCAGGATGCAGAAACTGTTCATGATCAACATTAGGGCTTGTATCCTTTCAAGAGTCGATATTCTCGAGGTGCAGTTGATCAATAGATGGCAAATTTTATGGAATTGAAGGAAAATTTAGATGGGTTTAAAAAGCCAACCAGTGACGGAACAACTATGTGCCCACTTTGGAGATGGTAGAGTAATTTCAAGAAGTTTCTCGACTGCTTGGCCTTTTGTTCTACGGGCTTGAATCCCTGTTACCTGATTAAAAGCGAGCATAAAAATTCATGTTGCTGCAATTGATCGAGAAACATCTCGCGTTACTATTCAACACGCTATAAGAAACTCTATGTTTGAAGCAAAGGAATGCACATTGAGCATGTACTGTGATTAAATAAATATTTGTGTTTTGAATTTATGGTTATTGTTCCCCAATTATTCCTGGTGGTTGAAATTTGAACTATTTATTTTTATTGTTTATTTCTTTTCCTATATAACGTGCACTAAGTTTCATCAAAATCTGTTTACCAGAACGAACTTTATTTAGATCTAAACAGAGTAATATTAATTATAATCATCCTGTACGTGTAAATAAATACCGTTAATTTATTATAGATCTGTTGCATTTGTATCCTTTATATATAAGATCAATTTGCCTATGTCTTTTTTAACAAATAGATTGAGAACAGTTTATGAAAATTATTTTACATCTCATGCTACACAAGAATTGATTTCAATAGAATACCGTTTACAATTTTTATAATCTGAAGTGTGTCTTGTAAACATATCTGACTGAAAGGGGGCCTAACTTTAATTCATCCTAAATATGTCTCAATATTGTTGCTTGCTAAGTCCATAGATGGCAGCATAATGACACTCAACTGATTGAAATTCTGAAAATGTTTTCCTTGAAATTTTCCTCAGTTTTTATTTAAAAAAAAATATATCTATGTAAAAAAATGTGTTTAAGGTTAGTATTCATTCCCATGATTTAAATTGAAAAAATGATATGGTGAATGATATAGCTGAAATTTCATTTAATCACACTATTATAAACCAATTTAATAATTAAAACTAATTGATGAATAAATTATTTAGGTATTAAAACTAAATGATTAAATAATAAAATAGAAAAATTGTTTAAATTAATATTTTAATTAATAAATTCATTTAATTAATTGTTGGAGTTATTTTATTAATAACCATGGTTATTAAAATTTATATTATTGGTTATATTTAAAATTCAGGCCGGCATATATAAAAAATTTATGTTGCAGTAACTACTAAACTATTTTTAGAACTACTGAAAATTCTTCGCACTAATCTAGTAGCAAATAGCAAACATAAAATAAATATTCACTTAATAACGAAAAAATGGGTCCTGGTCTGGTGTCCCATCTGTCTTTCCGGCAATTAAGCCCTGATTTAAAAATTCAGAAAGAAACAAAGATTTAATCACGTTGTTTGTTAGAAAATTATCATTTACCATAACTTGTGGTTTCTTAGTATAAAATTACTTTAAACATCGCAGCAGTCAGTGGAGGTTCCATTTGAGAGGTAAATTTTAATCTGTTATCAGACGAAACGGTCATTTCGCCGCCAACCTTAAAAAGGCAGAAACCGACAGTAACTATGTATTCTCTGCACAACATCCAGCAAAAAAATTTTATGGGAGCTGAACTTAAATTTTAAAAATAAACTAAGTAAGCATACATTCTTAAACGAGTCACAACCGAGAGTTATAATCAGAGGTTGGCGATTTTTTATATCACTGTGTTTGTGGCTGAAAATTTTCATCTTGTTTATGATTTTTTTATTGCAAGAAAGTTTTTTGAGGTTGGTGGTTCTTCTACTTTTCAAAAGTGTTTTTTTCGGGATTTCAGAACTTTTTTTAAAACACTGGTGACTTCTCTTTTCTTATGTGAATTTGATTTCTTTCATAAGCTGACAAATTACTAATTATGCATCGAAAATATTAAGGAAACTATAAATTTTATAGAAAATGCTATGTTTATTTAATCCCCATATCAATTAAAATAGCTGAAAAACTTTTTTGTTGCTTTAAAAAAGGAACGTTGGCTTAGAAATGCATTGGGGAGCATGCTTTGCTCAAATCTGGAAACGCGCTATCTAGTGGCAACTTGAGATTCCTTGAAACACAGTGATAGGACAAGCTTATATAAGGTTTCTAGCGTACCTAACAAGGATGCTATGGCTTTGACATTAGTTTTCTCAAAGCGTTATCGGTAGGCAAAAAACCGTACTTAGAAATGGGTCATATAACTGTGTTTTGGGGAATATGCAGTTGCCGCTAGATGGCGCGTTTACAGTCCTAAAGAATACATGCTCGCCAATGCCTTTCTTAAGTATTCAAAAAAAAAAAAAAAAAAAAAAAAAAAATGTTTGCAATTTGTTTTTTCTTTCTTTTTTTTGGGGGGGGGGGGGGATTGTTTCGGATATGTGCTAGAATAATAAATTTTACAGTTTCAGTAGTGTTATGCATGCATAATTTGTCAATAAATAATCTTTTAAGGCTTCATCAATCTTGAATTTAAAAATATATCTAGAACAATTTTTGGAAGATTTATCATATAACTTTTTATAACCGTATTGTCAATGTTTTAAACTTTTTTTTATTGAAATATACCAAAACCTATTTATTCAAGATTTAGTTGCTTAATTATATTAAAATATATATATATTCATAACAAATAATTTATCTTAAAATGATACATTAAAATTATGCAAATGATTAAATAAAAAGTCAATTGAAAAAACATTTTTATTTAATATTCAGAACATTACATTCAAACAGGTAAAAAAAAAAAAAAAAAAAAAAAAAACCATGTCAATATAATATTTACAAATTTATACTGCAAAAATATTAATGCAGTTTATGTTTGTTTACTTTTGAAATGCTTGAAACATTATTTATTAAGTAAAATTTATTAAAACTTAAAAATGTTCAATATCTTCATATTCTTAAGAAATTATACTGCAACTTTATTATTAAAAAAAATATATATAAAACTATACCACTGTAAAGAAGTTTAGAACAATATAGCAAATTTCAAAACATTTTGGGCAATAAGTCACTTTTTTTAAAAATATATACGGATTAATGTTTACAAGTTCAAAGTTTATAAATGTGATATCAATTTAATGGTTGTTTTCAGAAATAATTTATTATTGATTTTTTTTCATACATAACTTACTAATAGGCAATTCATGGTACCGTTAGTAAAAATTAAAGGAAATCTTCATTCCCAAACTCAATTTGTAGAATAAAAATTATTTGCAAATTATTAAATTTATTTTTAAAAAGTTAACTGTGCTCCAATAATAAGGAAACATACATAAAAATATTTTTGGAAATATCATAAATAAAATTTTAAAGTATATCAAATTTAGTATCGTTCGTAAACACACAAATTAAGAAACTTGACTATGTTAAGCAAATGAATGAAGGTCTGGGAATTGTTAAGCATTTTCAATGTAAGGTAATTTTTATTCAAAATAATATAATTGATTAAAGCATATTATGCCATTTTTAAAAGTAAAGAAGTTTATTTTATAAATGAAATGAAATTATTTTTCTTTCGGTGTCGGTTTTAAAATTTTGGTGTCGGTCGTAAATTGTGAGGAAAAAAAAAATTGGTGTCGGTCGGAAAAATGAGCTAAAAAAAACTTTTGCTCGAGATAAATAGACATAGTTATAACCCTACCATAAATATTTTACCGTAATATTTTTAATTTATATGAAAAATGTCCTACATTTCTTTTCAACTATTAAGATATAAATATTTCTCTGCTGTCAACAAAATATCAAAAGTTTACATTTAATAGTACAAACATATAATTAGATATGTTCCATAAATGTGAACTGTCTTCTATTTTTTTTTTAGAAATGGGAGTTTTAATTAGCTTTACTGCATTTTCTATGTTGTAGAATCTAAAAAAAAAAAACAAGCTGTGTGTGTGTCGGTGACTCTATTGATCTATAGAAATCTACTTAAAATTGGAGGCTCTGAAATTTTCAACATAAGAAGTTTTGGCCTTCTAATTGTACATATGTCAAACAGAATGTTAAAATTTTAATTACTTTTTTAATTTTTTTTTTTTTACAAAGGAACTTCAAATAGAAATACAGCTCTGAAATGTTCAACATAAGTAGTTTTAGCCTTCTAATTCGACTTTTGAAAAACAGAATGTTAAAATTTTAATTAGTTACTTTTTAATTAATTTTTTTAATAAACGAATAAATATTTTACAGAAAACGGTTTCTAGTAGGGCTACCGCTCTAAAATTTCAACATAAGTAGTTTTGGCGTT
Source organism: Linyphia triangularis (assembly GCA_963978545.1). Taxonomy (NCBI): domain Eukaryota; kingdom Metazoa; phylum Arthropoda; class Arachnida; order Araneae; family Linyphiidae; genus Linyphia; species Linyphia triangularis. Next base: position 40,004,894 of record OZ021730.1, read on the forward strand.
TTAATTTAACTTTTGAAAAAAACAAAATTTTTAAAGTTTTTTTTATTATTTTTATTTATTTTGAAGTTTTTTTATTAATTAACAAATGTTTTAGAAATTGATTTCTAATTGGGCTACAGTAATAAAATTTTCAACACAAGTAGTTTTGGCCTTCTAATTGGACTTTTGACAAAATAAACACAACATTACAATTTTAATTTGTTTTTTAATATTTTTTTTTTCGCAAAAAGCGACTTCTAATAGGCCTAGAGTTCTGAAAGTTTCAACGTAAGTAATTTTGGCCTTCTAATTCTGCTTTTCACAAACACGTGTTAAAATAATCTTAAAGGGGTGTTGTGTTATTGTATTAAAGGGGAATTTTTTTTCTTGACAGGGGAGAGGCTTAGCTAGTAGCAATTAGACTTTAGTGAGTGAAGCGAACTTATGTTTGCATAACAATGAACCTTTCAACGAGTAAAATAAGCTTGTGATTTTGTGTCAATGAACTTTTCAGCGAACTATGGGAGCTTGATTTTGCGTAGTGATGAACATTTCTGCGAGCGAAGCGCCAAAAACTGGGACTAATACACCAATGATGGATTTCCGCAAAGCGAGGCCTCAACTAGCTAAAATATTGCACATGTTAAAATTTTGTAGCGAAGTACGGGTAGTCAGCTAGTATTTTATATTTAGCGTATGATAATATCCAATGGGTAGATTGTATTTCATTCTGATGACTGAGCGTTGAATTTTAAGAAAAAGCTAACTGGTATCTTCGGATCGACTATAACTATTACGATATCGACTCTAACTATAAACTTCGGATATAAAAAGTTTACTGCACACCTGCGTCGAACAAGAAGCTTCATTTGGGGTGAAGTCCTTCCTTGAAATCGCTTTTAATCACTTATTTTGTAAGCGTTGGTTTGAAGGAACTTCATGAAATGAAACGCCTTAAAATTTTCCTTTCACCTCCTTACAAAACACAGTGCAAAAATACACCATATTAGAATATACTTGATTTTAAATAGACGACATAACTTCAAAGCTGGTAGAAGCCATGCTAAAATCCAAACAATCTTAGGTCGGTAAAAGCGACATCTTGCGGCCACCCGAGATTCCGAAACGTCCATAAGAAGCCGACCCATCTGAATCGTTTGTAGTATGAGTTTTATTATCAAGGACGCTTCGCCTGTTATACTACCTTTAATTATGTAAATACAAAATTAACTGAACTTCCAAATTTTCTGATCAACAGGCTTCATAATAATATTTTCAAACCTATCGCTTTGTTGATTAGCAGTGTTTCAATGACAGGGTTAGTAAATATTTCAAACAAAAATTTAGATAGAATTTTGTTGTGCTCAGGTTTAGGACAAAGTTTAGTAAAAGTATCGGATAATTTTACAGTAACTTGTTTCAAAATGCTATCAATATGCCTTGTCGTGGGACATAAAGAGAAGCTTTTTCAGAAAATTTCTGTAATACTCTTAAAATGAAATTTATAAAAATTAAAACAAAATTATACTTAAAAAGTAATTGATGCTTTTACTCGGATATTTCAGGCCTCCTCTTTATTGATTTTTGACAAACTTTAACAATGGAGCAGGTTAGGTAGGAACAGAATTCACTGATGTAATCTACATTTGTTATCTCTCCTTCAATTATTCTTACCAAGTAACTACCGTTGTTTGCTTATTAATTGTTTGAAATCCTTAAAATGATCTTTAACCATTTATTTTCCAAATGTTCGTTTGCAGGAGCATCCTCAAAAGAGAGACCTTTTACTTTAGCTTTCACCTCAACCTTTGCAACACAATACACCCTTTAAAAAAAATGTAATGACCCATCTGACTCTCTTGTAGTGTGAGTTCCATAATCAAAGACGCTTTGATCACATGCAAATGTGCAAAATTTTTTGCTAAAAATTGTTCGGATATTCAATAAAATCGAAATACATTTACTTTTATTTATTCGTTATGATATTTTCACGATTCTAACTCGATGTGTATGAATAATAACATTTACGGTTTCCATAGTATTTTGATCGTTTTCTTGCTAATTTTTTAAAAGAGGGGGAAGAGCTTTCCTATAAGAAATGCTTTCTCATTTCAAAGAAAAGATTATTTTTTGGTATTCTAGATTCGATTCGAAGATTTTCTCAAACAATAACATTTACCGTGCATTGTTTATAAAATTAATTTTTTTTTAGTATTTTGAACTTACATATATTAAAAAAAATGTTTTTTGATGAAAAACAAAAATTAAGCACCTGTAAATATTTAAATTTTTGTAGGAATTTTAGGTTTATTTCAAAAATATATATTTTATATTACTTTAATTTTATCCAGTATTATACTTTTATATTATTTTAATTTTATCCAGTATTTTACTTTTATATTATTTGACATCTCTCATATACTTTAATCTTCTATGTAAAATATACCTGATTTAATAAATTTGTAGTTGAGTTTCATGCAGTCGCCAACAGATAGCGCTAACGCTCTTCTTTCGTCCTTCACTACAATCTTGTATGAATAGTTTGACAATGTACAATAAGTATTGTTTGGTGTTTTGCGTTTCGCGAAGTGTGAGTAACAACTGTTCAGTATGATTTTTGTCGAGAGAATCCTGGTGTTGACCTCCCTTCCACTCAGAGCATGTTTGTCTGCGATGTTCAGCAATACTCGCAAGGTCAAGGCATTCAATGGTCACCATATTGAGCACCTATAATTTATTTTGTCAAAAACCTTTATGATTAGCTGTGAAATATAAAATTTATATTAACGCATTACAAATCTGGTTATTCTTTTTGAAACGTCCTGTATAATTTCGAAATAGAAAATTGATATGAGAATAATTTCATAAATGTAATAATCAATTACACAACATGGATTGATAAAAAGGAAAATTAAGTTCAAAATTTTGATTCGAAGTCCAAGTATTTATATTGTATTCTACAAGAACAACAAGGGGAAAGGGAAGGAAACTTACACAATTTGACGGTCAACGACCTTTCATAATTTAAAGGGCGTATCCAACCCCTCCCGATTTTCCTGCATCTATATAACTATTACTATACCAGCATTATAGAGAGGTTTAGAACGATCTATTGTAAACATGTAGCTGGCCATATTGACTTTAAATGCTATTTATGGTATATAGACTTACACTCTTGTATAGTAATTTCATTGGAAGTAGTAAATATACTTAATCAACCTTTTTACAATTTTCAATAAATACTACCAACTTATTTATTGTTATTTTCTCTTTATAATAATTTCCTTTTCTTCTCCCATTGCATTCGTCATTAAATCGAACATATCATAGAACGCAGCGAAGTCGCAGCGTTACAGAATAAATAGTTTCATTGCTCTTCTGTCACGGCCCTGTAAGCTCGTTTTGCCCAACAACATCCATTGATCTATTGGCACTATAGGATTGTCCGGTCAAGGTCAGACTGGATTGAACCTGACCATGACAATTTTCAAAAGTCTATGGTTGCGAAGGAAACAAGTTGTTAGTTCCATTTACTCCCACTAAACAAAGGTAACGCTGCAATCCAACCAGATTTGAAACTGCAATATAGTGATATTAACACACTTTCCGTAAATTAATTGGGCTGAAATTTGGCAGATTGATTTGATGTTGATGACAATGCATTCTATCAAATTTTGGGGGCATTCTATCAAATTTCACTGGCACTAAACGGTCGCTTTTACTTACTCTTGTATCTTCAGATACCAAAAAAAAAAAAAAAAAAAAAAAAAAAAAAAAAAAAAAAACTTGCCTTCATCGAATTGCACTGAAATTTAACAGGTAGATTCGTTGTCTATAAAGTTGCATTATATCATGTTTTGGGAAGTGTCACTGTCACTAAAAGGTCGCTTTTATACACGCTTCTATTTTCAGAATACTAAAAAACCAACTTGCAGTCCTCCAATCGGGCTGAAATATGGTAGATAGATTCGATGTCGATAATGTTGCATTCTATCAGGTTTTGGGGCTATCACTGTCCCTAAGAGATACGCTTTTACACACACTTCTATCTTCAGTATACTAAAAACCCAACTAGTAGTCATCCAATCGCGCTGAAATTTAATAGGCAGATTCGTTGTCGATAACGTTGCATTATATCATGCTCTTTTTTTTTGGGGGGGGGGGGGGGCGTATTGTCACTAAAAGGTCGCTTTTACGTACGCTTATATCTTCAGAATACTAAAAAAAACACTTGCCGTCTTGCAATCTGGCTGTAATTTCCCAGATATATTAGTTTTCGATATAGTTGCATTACATACAGTTTTGGGGTTGTCATTGTCACTATAAGGTCGCTTTTACAAACTCTTCTATCTTCAGATACTAAAAAACCCAACTTGCCGTCATCCAATCTCGCTGAAATTTAACCGGTAGATTTGTTGTCGATAAGGATGCATTATATCAAGTTTTTGGGGGTGTCACTGACACTAAAAGGCCGCTTTTTCATACTTCAATATGCTCTTGGGATTACTAATAATCCTACTTCCCTCATCAAATCGAATTGAAATTCGACAGATATATTCATTGTCGATACGGTTGCATTGCATCAACTTTTGGGAGATGTCACTTTCACTAATAGGCCCTTTTTACACACGTTTCTATTTCCTTACTTCAGACTTACCAGCTTTTACTCATGTTCTATTTTCCAGATACCAAGCTCAATTCAAACATATTTCATTTGGCTATATTTATTAACTGAAATCTGTCCTATTAAGGTCGACGAGGCAAAATCTTCGGAGGGCTAATAATCCCACTTTCCGTCATCCAATGAAATCTGAATCTTAGCAAATAGATTTGTTGGTAAATTCCTAATTTACGTGTATGAGTTGGAGCGACTTCAAAAAGTTGGCGACATAGCCAAAGCGTTGCGACGGTACACCGTTAGCCGAAAGCAAATTTTAAAATGACCACAAAAAAAAAAAAAAAAAAAAAATATATATATATATATATATATATATATATATATATATATATATATATATATATATATATATATATATATATATATATATATATATATATATATATATATATATATATATATATATATATATATATATATATATATATATATATATATATATATATATATATATATATACATTCTCTCGTCCTACGCTTTCCAATTAGGGTTACCATAAAATCACCGTAGCGCATACGCGGTAAAAAAATAAAGGGTTTCCAAATGTGGATTTTTACGGCCTTCAAAAAGGTGCCAAATTACCTTGGCGATATTTTCACCGATTCGCTTGGCGATATACCGATTCGTTGTGGGCAGGTCAATCAAGTTTTTCCGAATAGATCTTGTGTTCTTAGTTGTCAAAAATCTATGGAAACTCGATCTGAGCATAAAAATTGCAATGAATGTAAGGGATTTACATTAAAAACTTTGTTTTTATGAGTTATATTATTATTTGATAAAATGTCGGGTTTTTTTGGTTCCAACTTCTGGCATAAAGTTGGAGTCTTTTTTTTTTTTTTTTTTTTTTTCCTACAACAAAAACGTCGCAATCCAAAGCAAGTTTGCAATTTCTAATAGGATTTTCTAGAAATCAAGAATTCGTCTTTCTCAGAAGCTAACATTTTTAGCGGATATTAAACATAAATTATAATTTACTTTTAATCAAAATACCCTTTTTAATACTATACTTACCTTTTAATATTATATTGACTTTTAATACTACATATGCATTGGCATATACTACAATGAAAAATCAAAGAGAAAATGATATTTGAGTAATACTGTACTTACTAGAAGTTCGATGGTAAAAATTATTACAGGAACACGAAAGTAGTTAAGTGGCTACCTAATTGAAATATTAAGTTAACACTATTTTTATTTTAACTGAACGAATTACAAAAACTTTAAACATGTATTATAATTAGAAAATTTCAATAAAAAAATCCAGGGCTTCCAACTCTGAGATGGCAAGAATTGCTAACGGTGACTTTTTAATTTAGTTTTTATAATTTCTAATGTTTCTTAAAAATACAACTTACAATTCCAAACTCTTGTTTCCATAAAGAATACTGAAAATAAAATTCAAAAATAGGCCTTATTGTAAATAAACAACTTAATCGATTTTTTTTTTTTAAACATTTTTTGGAAGAACCACATTTTAAAAATATGCTCTTAAATTTTCAGACCGAAATTTAGAATGTTTCCAAAGTTATAGGCAAAACAAGAGAGCGCGCCGTAGAGTGTATGAAAGTGTGTTCACACGCCAGCGGCAGTTGCTCTGACCGTTCCTTCTTTTATTGTCCTTCCAACCTTTATTATTTAAAGATACCCAGGTATACATATTATTTATTACATATTGTTGCACAAATTGTCTGTATATATTGTAAATAGTGACGTATTATTTCAAAATTCTATTGTAATTTATTTTTATCCAATTTTATTTAGTAATTAATAGCGATTATACAAGTTAGAAAAAGGTGGCAACACCTGAAGTAATCGAGAAGTTTCGAGAAATTTCTTTCCGATGAATTGGCTGGAAATTTCGAGAATGTTTCACGCGCTTGTATATAAAAAGACTGGAGAACGGGAAAGTTTTCAGATTGACTTCAGATTTCGTTGAAAGCTGATCGCTTTGTTTATTGGAGTGAGCTTGTATAATCGCTGAATTCGAAGTTATTTTTGTTGAAGCTTGTGTTGAAGCTTGAGAGTAATTAAACTGTTGCCTGTGAATAAATTTTGTGAGTTTTCTGAAGAGAGAATAAATATTTTTAAACCGTGAAAACTGTGCCATCATTGCCTAAGTGGAAAAATTCATAACAGTGGTGTCAGAAGTGGGATTCTCGTAATTTTGAATGCCGACAACTAGAGGAATGATGGAAGACCAAATGAAGCAGTTGATGGAAATGATTGTTGGAATGAAGGCCCAACAGGAAACCACCGCGGCTGAAATAAAAGCCGGACAAGAATCAATCGCCGCTGGTCAATCCCGCCAAGAAACGACTAAAGCCGAACTTGCCGCCGCAATCGCCGCCAGCCAAGAAGCAACATCATCGGATATTAAAGCTTTAGCATCCAAGCAAGAATCATCTTCTGCGTCCGTTGATAGATTTAGAGAGCGCACAGAGAGTGTTCTTCAATCAATGAAGGCGGATATTTTGGATGTCAGAGAAGATCTTAAGACAGTGAGAAATGAAGTTGAAGAAAAAGTTTCCACCGTGCAAGAAAAAGTTTCCACCGTGCAAGAAAAAGTTTCCACCGTGCAAGAAAAAGTTTCCACCATGCAAGAAAAAGTTTCCACCTTAAAGGAAGAGCAAGACAAATTCATTGACGTTGTAGAAGAAAGGCTGCGAAAAATGGAAACGAGTGAAGCTCTGGCCATAGCGTCACTTAATGGGGATAACGCTTCCATCCCCTTTATGGCGCCGCGCTCTAACATCAAAGTGGCCCCTTTTGATGGGAAGTCGTCTTGGCGCGTTTATCAAACGCAATTTGAAATGATTGCTTCTGCGAATGGTTGGGACGATACTTCGAAAGCATTCCATCTCGCAGCATCTCTTCGAGGTGAAGCTGCTGACATTTTACAGACACTACCTGAAGAGAAGCGGGGAGAATTCGTGGCGCTGGCAGTGCGTTGGAGTTAAGGTTTGGGGAGCAGCATCTAAAGGATTACAACAGACTGCAATTGAAAGTGAGACAACAGAATACCAATGAAATTCTTCAAGAATTGGCATCGGATATAGAAAGACTGTCGCTCCTCGCTTTCCCAGACTGTCCCTCGGACGTACGAGATAACCTGTCTCTTCAGTATTTCGTGGATGCCATCAAAGATCCCGACATACAGCAAGCTACCAGGATGTCAGACAGCAAAGATCTGAAGTCCACCCTCGTCTATGCCATGAGAGTAGAAGCCGCACAGCAAGCTTCTAGAAAAGACCGGCGTTTCGTACGTGGAACATTGGCAGACGATTCCTCTGAACTTTTCACGAAGAAGTTTCAAGTAGGGATGGAACGGATGTGAGTTTTGCCGGATACCGGATTTCGGATATCCGGGGTACCATGTCTACCGGATACGAATATCCGAAACGGATTTCACCGGATATCCGGCCGGATATATTTGGTCTATATACTAAAAACGATATTTATACGATATGCTATACGAAAAAAATGGTCATGATATGAAGTATCAAGTAAATTATAATTAGTGGTTAACGCACCGCACTGCATGCCACAGGTCCATGGTTTGATTCGCGAACTGGGAAAGGTTGACTTAGCTGTTTATACCTGAAAGAAATAAGCTGAGGAGGACCATGCATGCTTGGGATCTAAACACTGGGGTTCGGCGTCAGAATGACCATCTGACCGGAACATCTGCTATGTGACACACAAATGCCACAGTCAAGAAAGCTGAGCTGGGTCCAGCAGGCCTTGGTCCACACGGGCTGTCACGCCACTGAGTTAATTTTTTTTTATTTAAACTTTAGTTGATGAAACGATGTTTTAGTGATGCCAATACCTACATTTGCTGAACAATTTTGAAACTTCATCACCATTTTGTTTGTGTGTTACTTAAAATTGTACCAAACATTCTGCAATGTGATGAAATACGTTTGTAAATTGTTACTCAACTTCTTCTTACCTTGTATCATGTAATGTAAACATAAGATAATCTTCCTCAAGTCTGCATAAATATCCTATATTGCTTTTACCCGAAAAACAACACAGCAAGGTGATAACAAACAAAATTAGTACTTACATATTTTTGTGGTTAAGGCTTTTGCTTTAGGATCATCTAAACTCCACAATTCTGGTACATATAATGTCGATTCCAATGTTGTCTGCGTGCATTTCTTGTTTTGATGAATTGTTTTTTCTTGTTCATCACTATTTGATGCATTTAGTGAGTCTTTTAAGCTTCGGTGAATTTCCTTATGCACCCACATTAAATGGTTCCATAAGGGTTTTGTGGAAAAGGATTTTGGGCTTTTGCCGCGTACAATATATTTTTTAAACGATTCTGTGGAGCAAGTAACACATAGGGCTTTGCTTTCGTCATTTCCATTAATTTTAAAATACTTCCAAATGGGTGATTTTAAATGATCCATTATTAAATATTATAAATTGGATTGTAATTGGAGAAAACTGTGATTCAAGACATTCTAGAGAGCTAAATATAATTCCACATTGTGGCGCTGGGTTAAAGACCTAAAAATTACAATACTTCATTTTACGTCAGAAAAAATATACCAGCTTTCAACTTCTGCCAATGAAAAATCAGAAATTAGACCATACCATTCATAGCATAAAGGGGTAGGGTATTATCGTCGATAGAACAAAAAAAAAACATTGAGGAGTGCGCATTGGCTATTTATTGCTTTTTACTCGCTAGCAAATGTCAGAAAAAAAAGAGGAAGTGGGAAGACTTATGTTATGGAAAAAAAGTACTATTTATTAGTATTTCGGTTCGTGTTTTACGAAGAAGCATTCAAATATAACATCTGGAATTAATCAGATCATAAACTTGGAATGAAAAGAACATATTGCAAAACACGTATGAAGGATGTGTATGGAAAAAGATCGAAGGAATCGTTTATGCTTATCAACTCGGCGCCAATAATACGGCGCCTCTTTCTTTGAATTGAAACTAAATGCACCTGCATCTTCTAGCTCATCTCTGAAGTTAGGGATATGCGAAAGCATAGTTCTCACGAAGGAACTTTTTCGTTTTCTAACTTGACTGGAATTTATGTCCAAGAAAAAAAAATTGAAAAAAAAGTGTAGGAGGCGGTGTCCCCTTTGTCCGAAATAGATCATTATTTTTTGCAAAAAAATTATTTCTTGTGGATACCTGGTGGCCGGATATATAGCCGGATATCCGAATGAAATTATCGGATGTCTGGTATTTCAAATCGGATATCCGATGGGGTTTCGGATATTGAAAAATCAGCCGGATATGCCGGATATCGGATATTTGCCGGATATCCGTTCCATCCCTAGTTTCAAGAACTGGAAAACAAGATGGAGCGAATTATGAGAAATATTCCTGGCTCGAGGGATCGAAAAACTAGAGTGGTTTGTTGGCTCTGCAACCGGGAAGAACATTTCAGACGTGATTGCCCTGAATTGGACAGGAGAGGGGACAGACCCTCGTCCGAGCCTCAGCAGTTAAACTAAAGAGCGGCTATCTCGCGAGGCGGAGGTCGCCGTGTAGAGCAGGTGGTGCCCCACTCAGCCTCTATCACATCTCATCCCTTCAAGGAGGAAACCATGGTTTATTCGTGGAGGGCAAGATCAATGGAACTCCCTGTCGTCTAATAGTTGACTCAGGGGCAAATGTAACCATCTTACGGACGGATGTAGCCCGGCGCCTGGACAGCCAACCTCTTTACACGGCGCCTTCAGTTTCACTACAGACTGTGACTGGTGACAAAATTTCTGTGCATGGGAAATTAAATGTCAACATCTCTTTTGGATTTCACACCTACACTCATACCGTTTACGTCGTTGACGTTGATTTTTAAAGAGAAATGGAATTACTTAGAATTTCGAGAAAGGCGAGCTTCAAACGGGGAAAGAAGAAGTTCCATTGTTCGGTTTGGACTCGGAAGAGCCGTGTGCATATCGAATAGTAGCTCTTGAAGACATCACCATCCCCTCCATGACAGATTTGGTTGTAAAAGGTTCAACAGAGCTCCCGAAGGCCTTCCGATTTGGAGTAACGGACTTCCCATCATCGAATAGCCTCCCGAAAGGAGTGGTAGTAGGAGCGACGCTTGTGGATCTCTCTCAAGAGGTGGTGCATGTGAGAATGGCCAACATCGGTGATTCTAAGAGAGTTATCAAGAAAGGAGAAGAAATTGCCACTTGCACACCTGTTACAAGCATCGAACGAGGATCGAAGGAGCTTCCGACCGCACCACCCGCGGATTTGGACCAGCTTCTCGAAGACTCTCGGTTGGAAAGAAGGCAAGAGAAGATTGTCGGAAACCTTATAAAAGAATTTCAAGACATTTTCTCCATGTCATCGAAAGATGTAGGAAGAACAGAGCTTACTCAACATCGAATCGATACTGGGACCCATTTACCTATTAAACAACATCCTCGAAGACTTCCTTTCGCAAAACAAGAGGAGGTCGGGAGATTGTTACATGAAATGGAAGATAATAGAGTTATCGAACCCTCCTCAAGTCCATGGGCCTCTCCAATCGTACTCGTTCGAAAGAAGGATGGTTAAACCAGGTTTTGTGTGGATTACCGGAAGCTGAACGAAATTACGAAAAAGGACAGCTACCCTCTGCCAAGAATCGATGACACTTTGGACACTCTATCGGGGAACCAGTGGTTTTCGACTTTGGATTTGAAGAGTGGATACTGGCAAGTGGAGATACATCCCGACGATCGTGAGAAGACTGCCTTCACTACCGGCCAAGGATTATGGCAGTTTCAAGTTATGCCGTTTGGCTTGTGTAATGCACCGGCTACGTTCGAGCGACTAATGGAGACTGTGCTTAGAGGACTTTCCTACGAGACCTGTCTGGTATATTTGGACGATATCATTATCAACGGGCGGAGTTTTGATCAACACTTGCAAAATGTGAAGAACGTGTTCTTGAAGCTTAGGGAAGCCCACTTGAAACTTAGCCCATCAAAATGTAAGCTCTTTAGGTGGAAAGTCAGTTATCTCGGACACATCATCTCATCCGATGGAGTAAGCACAGATCCAGCCAAGATCCATGCTGTGCAAATTTGGTCTCGACCGCAAGACGTTCATCAATTGCGAAGCTTCCTAGGCCTGTGCACGTATTACCGTAAATTCGTGAAAGGTTTCTCCAAGATCGCCAGACCCTTGCATCGACTAACAGAGGGCAAGCAGAAGTTCCTATGGACTGCCAACTGTGACGACTCCTTCAATCAACTGAAGAACGCTTTAACATCCGCGCCTGTTTTGGCTTTTCCCGATGTTAACAAGGACTTTATTTTGGATACAGATGCCAGCAATGAGGGAGTGGGCGCCGTTCTTTCCCAGGAAATTGAAGGACAGGAGAAAGTCATCGCTTATTTAAGTAAGAGCCTGTCAAGATCCGAGCGGAACTACTGCGTCACAAGAAAGGAGTTACTGGCAATAGTAAAAGCCGTTGAGCACTTTCATCATTACTTGTACGGCCGAAAATTCCTTTTAAGAACTGATCATGCGTCTCTGACTTGGTTGCTGAATTTCAAGAATACAGAGGGACAAATAGCAAGGTGGATTCAGCGCCTGCAGGAATACGACATGGATATCCATCACAGAAAAGGAACGTTCCATGGGAATGCAGACGCTCTTTCTAGAAGACCATGTCCGGAGAACTGTCGATTTTGTTCCAATGCCGAGTCTAAGTTTGGGGTTAACACATCGGCCGTTCGGAAAATAACTTCCAAGTCAACTACTTCAGACGTGGATCCTTGGAGTGATCAGAATGTCCGCAAAAGTCAGGTCGAAGATCAGGACTTGAAACCTCTCATTGAATTCCTGGAAGCGGCTACCGGAAAACCCAGTTGGCAGGAAATTGCATGCTATAGCCCAACAATGAAGAGATATTGGGCTATGTGGGACTCTTTGCACTTGAAGAATGGAGTACTCTACCGTCGATGGGAGTCCGATGATGGCAAAAGCTTCCGGTGGCAATTAATCCTTCCAAGTTCTAGAGTTACCAACGTTCTGGAAGAACTTCACAGCAGTTCTACTGGAGGACATTTTGGTGTCACGAAAACTCTTCAGAAAGTCAGGGAGAGATTCTTCTGGGACAAAGCAAAATCCGACGTGGAGAAGTGGTGCAAGTCCTGTGATGCAAGTAGTTAGAAAATGCCGATCCGAAGCCATGGCGCAGCGCGCAGAGGGATGAGGGATGATGACGTCACCGGAAGGGGGCGTGACCGGATATGACGTCACCGGAAGGGGCGTGGTCGGATATGACGTCACCGGAAGTCACGTGACCGGAAGTGGAGTGGAGTTGTTTCCCTCCTGCTGCTGTTTTAGTTTCGGTTTCGTTATAAGCTGTTTGTGTATGACGTCACAGTGGGAATGACGTCATAATGTGTTTTATATCAAAGTTTTGAGTGGTGGCAACACTTTTTAGTTTCGGTTTATCTAACAGACGGAGTTGAGTTGTTCTAGGACTGCTTCTTAGCGAATAAGTTAAGAGTGATAGGTTTTTATTGCGTGACGTCACAGTGGGTATGACGTCATAATTTGTTTTATATCAAAGTTTTGAGCAGTGGCAACACTTTTTAGTTTCGATGTACCTTTCAGATGGTGTTGAGTTGTTCTAGGGCTGCTTGTAAACGAATAAGTTAGAGTGATAGATATTTTTACTAGTGACGTCACAGTGGGTATGACGTCATTCATGATTTTACTAGTGACGTCACAGTGGGTATGACGTCATTCATGATTTTACAAAACTTACCTTTAAGACGATGGCCGCAATAGAAATATGCTAAGTTTTAGGCGGGATGGAGTTGAGTTGTTTTAGGGCTACTTTTAAGTGAATAACTTAGAGTGATAGGCTGTTTTACCAAGTGACGTCACAGTGTTAATGTAGTGGGGATGACGTCACGATTTGCTTTATATCAAAGTTTAAGGAATGGCAACATCTTGTATCCTGATATATAGCTAAGTCTCCTTTGATTGGTTGAAATAAAAGCTCACTTCTGATTGGTTAGAATATGTCACGTGATTTCAAATGCTCTTCTCATTGACTATACAGTTTAGTAAGACAGTTTTCTACTAAGTTTAATGTAATTGCGGCGCCATCTAGTGGTAGGAAGGAATATAAATTACATAGTTTATAACTTTTCATGCTTAACCATTAAAAACTTCAAATACATGCAAAGATAATATACTAACACAAATGCGTAAAGTTTCGGATTGAGTGGATTTTTTTCTATAAGTGCTTAACACATTTAAACTAATGTTGAGAGATATAATCGCAAGACACTTTTAAGGAATCAGGTTTAATCAATGTTAGACACATAAAGTCTCATTATTTTCTCAATAACAGTATGAAATGTAAATATAAATTAAAATTTATGAGAAAAAAAAAATTAAACTTTGATATCTTAACGTGAAAATTTCTTTTACAGGGCTTAACATATCATTAAAAAGTTTTTTTCTTTTATTGTCATAGTTTTTGAGGGATTGAATACACAACAAAAGAACTTAGACAAGAATTAATTTTCAATATTCAGCAACTGAAACCCATTATGGAAGTTAAAGCAATGATTTTACAATTATTTTTAGGTTGAGTTAGTCTGACCCTGTTGAAGGAATTAGTAGTTGTAGTGTGTTCACACGTGAGTTTGCAATACAATATTAGTAATATACATTTCCAAAAAAAAACGAAATATTTATCACTTTGAATAGAAAAATGACGATTTTTTTTTTATTTATGCAAGTATTATTCTCAATTTTGTAAATTTTAAATGTATTATCCATATTTTATTGAAGAATTTATATTTTTTTTCTTCTTCTTTCAGAATGGTTTAGGAAAAACATTTCATTTTAGTCAGAACAATGTTTTCAAAGAGATGGAAATACGCAACTTTTCGATATATCAACCTTCAAATACTTTGAAATTGATTCTATTTGTTACAACCGGTTGTAATTTAAAGCTATACTGTACTATGCGAGCGATATTATATATCTTAGCTACTTACTGTCTATGTTAAAATTTATATTACCATTAAACTTGTTAGAAATTAATATGTCTATGTTAGTTATATTAATCAAGATAGTTTTTATTGTACAATGATACTTACTTAAGTTGATGAATGGCAACACAGAACTAGCTGCTAATGCTGAATAGATATGCGATAACTGATTTTGGATACTCTAATGTTTAAATAAGAGAGAAAAAGTAACATACTTGAACATCTTACAACTAAGAATTCAAAAGTGAACATGAAAATTTACTTTACGAATAAATATCATGTCTTTAAAATGTGTACGAATATCACTAAATAAGAGAAAAAAGTAACATACTTAAACTCTTTACGACAAATAACTTTAAAATTAACGAAAAAAAAACTTACTTTACACATAAAAATCACTTTAAAATGTGTAAAAATATCGCTAAATAAGAGAAAAAAAGTAACTTACCTAAAATTTCTAAGATAAATATTTAACCTTTACGCGAAAATTCCCTTCATGTATAAAAATCACGACTTTAAAATATAACATGCAAGAGAAAAGTAACGTACTTAAACTTTCTACGACAAATAACTTTAACATTAACGTAAAATTTTACTTTACACATAAAAATCCCGATATTAAAATATGTAGAAATATCGCTAAATAAAAGAAGAAAAAAAAGTAACATACTTAAACTTTGTACGACAAATAACTTTGACATTAACGTAAAAAATGTTCTTCAGATATAAAAATCACGACTTTAAATTTGAAATGTAGGATGAAAGTATAACATACCTATAATTTCTACGACAAAGAATTCAAACATTGCCGTTCATGTCTTTAAAATGTATAATGACAACTCTAACTTTTAGAAAAAAGAAACACTAAAAATTTACAAGGCAAAGAATTTAAAATTGAACGTTAAAATTAACTTTACATGTACTATCATACTCTTATATCAACGATAAATAAGATAAAAAAAAGAAACTCTAAAAATTTATAAGGCAAAGAATTCAAATAATACGCGAAAATTTACCTCACATATAAAAATTATGTCTTTCAAATGTGTAAGAATAACGCTAAATTAGAGAAAAAGAAATATTAAAAATTTATAAGGTAAGGAATTGAAACAATACGCGAAAATTTATTTCACTCATAACATTTTTATCTTTAAAATGTGTAAGAATAATGCTAAATTAGAGAAGAAAAAAAAATAACATACTTAAACTTTCTTCGACAACAATTTAAACAATACGCGAAAATTTCAAACACAATTATTTTCTTAGGTTAATGTTAAATAATGGGAAATTTAACAGAATAAAAATTTCAAAGATAAAGAATTTTAACCTTTACACGAAAATTTACTTCACATATAAATATCATGTCTTTAAACTTTAACGTGACAATTTACTTCTCATATACAATTAAACTCTTAGGTTAATGTTAAATAAAAGAAAAAGTAACATACTCAAAAATTTCTAAGATAAGCATAACGTAAAAATTTCATATCATGTGTTTAAAATGTAACATATAAGAGAAAAAAATAACATACTTGGACTTTCTATAGCAAAGAATTTAAGCGTTAGCGTAAAAATTTACTTTTCATATAAAATTCACGTCTTTAAACGGGGTGATAAGCATGTGACGGTAATTAGCCAATCAGGTTAGCGGTAGGTGATACGCCACTTGCCGGCATTTTTAGACCGGAGGATGAGTCACGCTAATACTTGTTCAAACAGGTCGGGAGACTTGTACAGCAAGAACAACAGCATCGACGCGCAAGCAGCGGGTGATGCTGCGGTGTGTCAGCAGGTCTTCGAGATTATCGTTTTCCTACTTTTCCTTTTTCATAATGAAATGTTTGTGAAAACTTGGAATGAATGAAGTGGATTTCAAAGACACATTAGTAAGTGAAGGTAGAATTCGCATGGACTTTCTTCCAAAAAGTATAATTCACTTGGAGAATTTAAGATCATTTCTACTTGAAAACTTTTCTATTGTCTAAAACATTGAATATTGTTCAAACTCAGTGAGATTATATGCTACAATACGGGTAAAACTTAACAAAATTGTTACATAGAAGAAAAATAGTAAGAGATTTAAAATAAATACTAGTTATAGATACTCCAAGGAAAAAAATACACCTCTACTTTTCAATCGGAAAATCAATGCAAGTTGGAAATTTATGTTACTTCAAGAAAGACTTAGACAATTTACTTTGTAATAATATACGTTAAGGTGTCGTATTAACTCGTGCAATACATGCTGACTAAGGTTTATTTTACTTATCTAAGAAAGGTGAATTGGGGGAAAATATTAAATAAATTGTAGATATTAAATACATTGTAGATATGCATTTAAGTTTTGAAAATCACCTGCAAGACTTTTAAAACATCTTAAGAAAAATTGAAAGAAACTTGCGAATTATATGTAAACTATATAACTTTTTATACTCTGAAAGGAAATCACAAGTAATTTAGTTAACTTTTTTCATGGTAACACTCATATTCAACGACATGTTTTTAAAATTTAACCTTCTTTACATGATAATAGTTATAAATTTTTTCAATCTCAGATGCGATATACTATTATTTCTAACATATATGTTACGAATTGTGTAAAGTTTTTAAAACTGTATATGCAAATCACCAATCAGAAACATAAAAATCTAACATCAATCAAACAAACTAAAATAATAAGATATTTTCCTTAGTGGAAATAGTTAACTACTCATGTGATGGAATATACTTAGAAAATTTAAATACTGAAAAAAGTTTGCTAGGCAAACTTAAAGAATATTTTTTTTTTCTTGTGAAAAACTAGCATAAATTTGGAAAATGTAGAGTTTGTTACTACGTAAAATTGAACATCATCTGGACAAACTAAATTATACATGATTTTTTTTTTTTTATTTGAGAGGTGCTGACAATATATCATTAATATAGAGATTTTTAACTTCCACCCATAATTTCTAAATAACTTATACATAAATTTCAGAAAAACTGAAACGGAATGTGTTTTACAAGAGGCTTATTTTGTAAGATGAATATTCAATATTAATATAACTGAGCAAAGTTCATTCCGGAAAAAACTTGTAAAAGATACTTATATTTTGAAAATAGTTTGAAATATCCTTTTAAATTTATGAATGCTCGCTTTCGAAAGACACAAATAAAACTGATATTACTCATGATAATTAACACATACATAACATTAGTCAAACAAAGTGAAATTTTTATTGCTTGTGACCGATAACTTTTCAGTGAAGCAGAACTTACATAGGAAATTTGTGCAAACTTTTTCAACTTTTAAACCAAGTATCATGTAAAATTATAAATTACGATAGGAAATAGCATACTTCAGAATCGGAACAAGTCTTGTAGTTAAGCTAAATGTATTTCTCAAGGAATTGAAAGCATACCAGAGAAGTCCTTATCATTTCGCATCTTTTCTCATGTTGCAAGAAGACATACTTTGTAAAAGATCGTCTTAGCACTTAACAAAAATCAGTAAAAATAAATATATTTTCTATGGCAAAGATAAAACTTCACAACTTAATTACTTAAATTTAGCTAAGTTGCATATGGTTTATTCACATAACTCGCATGTGCTTTGAATGTTGAAATATATTTGTCAGTTGAAATCAAACTCATCGAAAATAAATGCTATCTACATTTTCAAGTCGGAAATTACTATTAAATAAACTTTACATGTAAGACATTATCATGTTAAAAAGAAAAATCTACAAAAATGTAAATGATAATTTTACTGTTGGTACATAAATGATGAATAATTTATGATTTTATTCTAGGCAAACGTTTTATTGTCTAACAGAGAACTTAAACTTTAGCAGAAAAACGAAAAAATACAATTTTTATATCCTATCATGCTTGTCGAAAATTGAATTTATTAGCTGTTGTAATAGATTTTTATTGTCCAAATTTCTATAGTTCTTCCCAGTGCAATAATATTAAGTTCATGTGTAATGAGTAGGTTTTTTTTTTTGTTGAATCTTATAAATTTAATG
This sequence comes from Linyphia triangularis, assembly GCA_963978545.1. Lineage (NCBI taxonomy): Eukaryota > Metazoa > Arthropoda > Arachnida > Araneae > Linyphiidae > Linyphia > Linyphia triangularis. The sequence goes on from OZ021730.1 coordinate 40,023,560, forward strand.
AAATTATTATGACCTAAGAGATTGAGTGAACTGAATAAATCAATGACGTACATTTAAACAGTGACTTGAACTGATACATACTATAACTGTAAAGAAGTATGACAAAGTGATAGATGAAGTGAAAATAGAAGTTGAGTGAAATGTGTTGAAAAAAGTTGAAGACGACAAGAAATTCATAAATGAGAATTATCATTGACTTATATTAACTTCGTTTTTCTTGCTTATGACAAGAAAATACACTCTTGTTTATTAAGAACCAACTTGATATCTTATCATAGAATGACAATGATGAAATATCTATACATTAAAAAAAAAATACCAAACTTAGACATAGCAAATTTCTTGAAATTCATGTATAATGTGAGAAGTTTTACTGGAAATATAGAAGATACAACATTGAAAAATGTGAATGTTTCGAAGTACTTTATCAGAAATAAAAAAAATAAAAAAATGCGCTGAGGTCCGCTATAAAATTTTTTAGGAGAAAGTTTAAACAAAATTTAAAATCAAACATGCTTTTAAGTGGGAACACATATATTAAAACTATAGCACATTTAACAATTTATATTATGTCATCTCAGTTGGTATCAAACTGAATAATATGAAAAACAACCACAAACTGAATAAACATGAAAATTATCAATATATGTGGAAAAGTTTCCTTTTTTCACATATAAAAAAAAAATAACACATTGACATACGTTAAGATCACGAAACATGCGTAATCATATACCGATAAGAGCAACCAATGTTGCGGGGAGATATTCACGTGATGGACAATATCCCATGAATAAATTGAGTGATTTAATTTCTAATGCTAATTCCAATAGTATTCCACGTAACTTCAACTTTATATGTTACACTATAGATATATTTATTTTTCAAATATATTGACTTTCGAAAAATCATCCTTCAATATAAGAATGATCATAGTAAGAATAAAAGAAAAGATACTAAGCATTGATTTAAAGTGTATTTATTTCAACTTAGCAACAAATCATATGCGTGAAACGAAAATTGCCTCGAACCAAAGTATAACTATCCAATTTCATTGATTCCTACAAGGAAATTTTTCTCATCTAGTAATTGAATTTTTTTTTTTCTCGTACACATTATAAGTGTTGTCCAATCAGGTGTAGAATAGCTGAAGATATCCGACCTCTGTTTCTAAATATTAATAAGTCACTGTTGAAAAACTTATAAAAATTTCAATATACACTTAAAGTTTTTTTATATATATATATTTCAAAGAATTTTTTCAAATCAATATGTATATTTAAATACTGAAACTTATTCACTTCAATAAATGTATGTTTAAGTTATAAAACTTGTCGTATGTATTGAAAAATTGTAACTTTTCGTCTTCGTATAAATCGATAACTTATACACTAGTTCTTCATCAATTAATCTTCTAAGTAAATCTTTCAAAGGCAAAAACATACCTATAGCTTTACATTTGTAACAAGTTAAATTGTACATGTTTCTCGTGAAATTAAAATTTTATATGTTTTTCATGAAAATATATAAAATTTTGTAACTTTCACATGAAACATGTACAATTTAACTTGTTACAAATGCAAAGCTATAAGTATGTTTTTACCTTTGAAAGATTTACTTAGAAGATTAATTGATGAAGAACTAGTGTATAAGTTATCGATTTATACGAAGACGAAAAGTTACAATTTTTCAATACATACGACAAGTTTTATAACTTAAACATACATTTATTGAAGTGAATAAGTTTCAGTATTTAAATATACATATTGATTTGAAAAAATTCTTTGAAATATATATATATAAAAAAACTTTAAGTGTATATTGAAATTTTTATAAGTTTTTCAACAGTGACTTATTAATATTTAGAAACAGAGGTCGGATATCTTCAGCTATTCTACACCTGATTGGACAACACTTATAATGTGTACGAGAAAAAAAAAAATTCAATTACTAGATGAGAAAAATTTCCTTGTAGGAATCAATGAAATTGGATAGTTATACTTTGGTTCGAGGCAATTTTCGTTTCACGCATATGATTTGTTGCTAAGTTGAAATAAATACACTTTAAATCAATGCTTAGTATCTTTTCTTTTATTCTTACTATGATCATTCTTATATTGAAGGATGATTTTTCGAAAGTCAATATATTTGAAAAATAAATATATCTATAGTGTAACATATAAAGTTGAAGTTACGTGGAATACTATTGGAATTAGCATTAGAAATTAAATCACTCAATTTATTCATGGGATATTGTCCATCACGTGAATATCTCCCCGCAACATTGGTTGCTCTTATCGGTATATGATTACGCATGTTTCGTGATCTTAACGTATGTCAATGTGTTATTTTTTTTTTATATGTGAAAAAAGGAAACTTTTCCACATATATTGATAATTTTCATGTTTATTCAGTTTGTGGTTGTTTTTCATATTATTCAGTTTGATACCAACTGAGATGACATAATATAAATTGTTAAATGTGCTATAGTTTTAATATATGTGTTCCCACTTAAAAGCATGTTTGATTTTAAATTTTGTTTAAACTTTCTCCTAAAAAATTTTATAGCGGACCTCAGCGCATTTTTTTATTTTTTTTATTTCTGATAAAGTACTTCGAAACATTCACATTTTTCAATGTTGTATCTTCTATATTTCCAGTAAAACTTCTCACATTATACATGAATTTCAAGAAATTTGCTATGTCTAAGTTTGGTATTTTTTTTTTAATGTATAGATATTTCATCATTGTCATTCTATGATAAGATATCAAGTTGGTTCTTAATAAACAAGAGTGTATTTTCTTGTCATAAGCAAGAAAAACGAAGTTAATATAAGTCAATGATAATTCTCATTTATGAATTTCTTGTCGTCTTCAACTTTTTTCAACACATTTCACTCAACTTCTATTTTCACTTCATCTATCACTTTGTCATACTTCTTTACAGTTATAGTATGTATCAGTTCAAGTCACTGTTTAAATGTACGTCATTGATTTATTCAGTTCACTCAATCTCTTAGGTCATAATAATTTCATTAAATTTATAAGATTCAACAAAAAAAAAAACCTACTCATTACACATGAACTTAATATTATTGCACTGGGAAGAACTATAGAAATTTGGACAATAAAAATCTATTACAACAGCTAATAAATTCAATTTTCGACAAGCATGATAGGATATAAAAATTGTATTTTTTCGTTTTTCTGCTAAAGTTTAAGTTCTCTGTTAGACAATAAAACGTTTGCCTAGAATAAAATCATAAATTATTCATCATTTATGTACCAACAGTAAAATTATCATTTACATTTTTGTAGATTTTTCTTTTTAACATGATAATGTCTTACATGTAAAGTTTATTTAATAGTAATTTCCGACTTGAAAATGTAGATAGCATTTATTTTCGATGAGTTTGATTTCAACTGACAAATATATTTCAACATTCAAAGCACATGCGAGTTATGTGAATAAACCATATGCAACTTAGCTAAATTTAAGTAATTAAGTTGTGAAGTTTTATCTTTGCCATAGAAAATATATTTATTTTTACTGATTTTTGTTAAGTGCTAAGACGATCTTTTACAAAGTATGTCTTCTTGCAACATGAGAAAAGATGCGAAATGATAAGGACTTCTCTGGTATGCTTTCAATTCCTTGAGAAATACATTTAGCTTAACTACAAGACTTGTTCCGATTCTGAAGTATGCTATTTCCTATCGTAATTTATAATTTTACATGATACTTGGTTTAAAAGTTGAAAAAGTTTGCACAAATTTCCTATGTAAGTTCTGCTTCACTGAAAAGTTATCGGTCACAAGCAATAAAAATTTCACTTTGTTTGACTAATGTTATGTATGTGTTAATTATCATGAGTAATATCAGTTTTATTTGTGTCTTTCGAAAGCGAGCATTCATAAATTTAAAAGGATATTTCAAACTATTTTCAAAATATAAGTATCTTTTACAAGTTTTTTCCGGAATGAACTTTGCTCAGTTATATTAATATTGAATATTCATCTTACAAAATAAGCCTCTTGTAAAACACATTCCGTTTCAGTTTTTCTGAAATTTATGTATAAGTTATTTAGAAATTATGGGTGGAAGTTAAAAATCTCTATATTAATGATATATTGTCAGCACCTCTCAAATAAAAAAAAAAAAATCATGTATAATTTAGTTTGTCCAGATGATGTTCAATTTTACGTAGTAACAAACTCTACATTTTCCAAATTTATGCTAGTTTTTCACAAGAAAAAAAAAATATTCTTTAAGTTTGCCTAGCAAACTTTTTTCAGTATTTAAATTTTCTAAGTATATTCCATCACATGAGTAGTTAACTATTTCCACTAAGGAAAATATCTTATTATTTTAGTTTGTTTGATTGATGTTAGATTTTTATGTTTCTGATTGGTGATTTGCATATACAGTTTTAAAAACTTTACACAATTCGTAACATATATGTTAGAAATAATAGTATATCGCATCTGAGATTGAAAAAATTTATAACTATTATCATGTAAAGAAGGTTAAATTTTAAAAACATGTCGTTGAATATGAGTGTTACCATGAAAAAAGTTAACTAAATTACTTGTGATTTCCTTTCAGAGTATAAAAAGTTATATAGTTTACATATAATTCGCAAGTTTCTTTCAATTTTTCTTAAGATGTTTTAAAAGTCTTGCAGGTGATTTTCAAAACTTAAATGCATATCTACAATGTATTTAATATCTACAATTTATTTAATATTTTCCCCCAATTCACCTTTCTTAGATAAGTAAAATAAACCTTAGTCAGCATGTATTGCACGAGTTAATACGACACCTTAACGTATATTATTACAAAGTAAATTGTCTAAGTCTTTCTTGAAGTAACATAAATTTCCAACTTGCATTGATTTTCCGATTGAAAAGTAGAGGTGTATTTTTTTCCTTGGAGTATCTATAACTAGTATTTATTTTAAATCTCTTACTATTTTTCTTCTATGTAACAATTTTGTTAAGTTTTACCCGTATTGTAGCATATAATCTCACTGAGTTTGAACAATATTCAATGTTTTAGACAATAGAAAAGTTTTCAAGTAGAAATGATCTTAAATTCTCCAAGTGAATTATACTTTTTGGAAGAAAGTCCATGCGAATTCTACCTTCACTTACTAATGTGTCTTTGAAATCCACTTCATTCATTCCAAGTTTTCACAAACATTTCATTATGAAAAAGGAAAAGTAGGAAAACGATAATCTCGAAGACCTGCTGACACACCGCAGCATCACCCGCTGCTTGCGCGTCGATGCTGTTGTTCTTGCTGTACAAGTCTCCCGACCTGTTTGAACAAGTATTAGCGTGACTCATCCTCCGGTCTAAAAATGCCGGCAAGTGGCGTATCACCTACCGCTAACCTGATTGGCTAATTACCGTCACATGCTTATCACCCCGTTTAAAGACGTGAATTTTATATGAAAAGTAAATTTTTACGCTAACGCTTAAATTCTTTGCTATAGAAAGTCCAAGTATGTTATTTTTTTCTCTTATATGTTACATTTTAAACACATGATATGAAATTTTTACGTTATGCTTATCTTAGAAATTTTTGAGTATGTTACTTTTTCTTTTATTTAACATTAACCTAAGAGTTTAATTGTATATGAGAAGTAAATTGTCACGTTAAAGTTTAAAGACATGATATTTATATGTGAAGTAAATTTTCGTGTAAAGGTTAAAATTCTTTATCTTTGAAATTTTTATTCTGTTAAATTTCCCATTATTTAACATTAACCTAAGAAAATAATTGTGTTTGAAATTTTCGCGTATTGTTTAAATTGTTGTCGAAGAAAGTTTAAGTATGTTATTTTTTTTTCTTCTCTAATTTAGCATTATTCTTACACATTTTAAAGATAAAAATGTTATGAGTGAAATAAATTTTCGCGTATTGTTTCAATTCCTTACCTTATAAATTTTTAATATTTCTTTTTCTCTAATTTAGCGTTATTCTTACACATTTGAAAGACATAATTTTTATATGTGAGGTAAATTTTCGCGTATTATTTGAATTCTTTGCCTTATAAATTTTTAGAGTTTCTTTTTTTTATCTTATTTATCGTTGATATAAGAGTATGATAGTACATGTAAAGTTAATTTTAACGTTCAATTTTAAATTCTTTGCCTTGTAAATTTTTAGTGTTTCTTTTTTCTAAAAGTTAGAGTTGTCATTATACATTTTAAAGACATGAACGGCAATGTTTGAATTCTTTGTCGTAGAAATTATAGGTATGTTATACTTTCATCCTACATTTCAAATTTAAAGTCGTGATTTTTATATCTGAAGAACATTTTTTACGTTAATGTCAAAGTTATTTGTCGTACAAAGTTTAAGTATGTTACTTTTTTTTCTTCTTTTATTTAGCGATATTTCTACATATTTTAATATCGGGATTTTTATGTGTAAAGTAAAATTTTACGTTAATGTTAAAGTTATTTGTCGTAGAAAGTTTAAGTACGTTACTTTTCTCTTGCATGTTATATTTTAAAGTCGTGATTTTTATACATGAAGGGAATTTTCGCGTAAAGGTTAAATATTTATCTTAGAAATTTTAGGTAAGTTACTTTTTTTCTCTTATTTAGCGATATTTTTACACATTTTAAAGTGATTTTTATGTGTAAAGTAAGTTTTTTTTTCGTTAATTTTAAAGTTATTTGTCGTAAAGAGTTTAAGTATGTTACTTTTTTCTCTTATTTAGTGATATTCGTACACATTTTAAAGACATGATATTTATTCGTAAAGTAAATTTTCATGTTCACTTTTGAATTCTTAGTTGTAAGATGTTCAAGTATGTTACTTTTTCTCTCTTATTTAAACATTAGAGTATCCAAAATCAGTTATCGCATATCTATTCAGCATTAGCAGCTAGTTCTGTGTTGCCATTCATCAACTTAAGTAAGTATCATTGTACAATAAAAACTATCTTGATTAATATAACTAACATAGACATATTAATTTCTAACAAGTTTAATGGTAATATAAATTTTAACATAGACAGTAAGTAGCTAAGATATATAATATCGCTCGCATAGTACAGTATAGCTTTAAATTACAACCGGTTGTAACAAATAGAATCAATTTCAAAGTATTTGAAGGTTGATATATCGAAAAGTTGCGTATTTCCATCTCTTTGAAAACATTGTTCTGACTAAAATGAAATGTTTTTCCTAAACCATTCTGAAAGAAGAAGAAAAAAAATATAAATTCTTCAATAAAATATGGATAATACATTTAAAATTTACAAAATTGAGAATAATACTTGCATAAATAAAAAAAAAATCGTCATTTTTCTATTCAAAGTGATAAATATTTCGTTTTTTTTTGGAAATGTATATTACTAATATTGTATTGCAAACTCACGTGTGAACACACTACAACTACTAATTCCTTCAACAGGGTCAGACTAACTCAACCTAAAAATAATTGTAAAATCATTGCTTTAACTTCCATAATGGGTTTCAGTTGCTGAATATTGAAAATTAATTCTTGTCTAAGTTCTTTTGTTGTGTATTCAATCCCTCAAAAACTATGACAATAAAAGAAAAAAACTTTTTAATGATATGTTAAGCCCTGTAAAAGAAATTTTCACGTTAAGATATCAAAGTTTAATTTTTTTTTTCTCATAAATTTTAATTTATATTTACATTTCATACTGTTATTGAGAAAATAATGAGACTTTATGTGTCTAACATTGATTAAACCTGATTCCTTAAAAGTGTCTTGCGATTATATCTCTCAACATTAGTTTAAATGTGTTAAGCACTTATAGAAAAAAATCCACTCAATCCGAAACTTTACGCATTTGTGTTAGTATATTATCTTTGCATGTATTTGAAGTTTTTAATGGTTAAGCATGAAAAGTTATAAACTATGTAATTTATATTCCTTCCTACCACTAGATGGCGCCGCAATTACATTAAACTTAGTAGAAAACTGTCTTACTAAACTGTATAGTCAATGAGAAGAGCATTTGAAATCACGTGACATATTCTAACCAATCAGAAGTGAGCTTTTATTTCAACCAATCAAAGGAGACTTAGCTATATATCAGGATACAAGATGTTGCCATTCCTTAAACTTTGATATAAAGCAAATCGTGACGTCATCCCCACTACATTAACACTGTGACGTCACTTGGTAAAACAGCCTATCACTCTAAGTTATTCACTTAAAAGTAGCCCTAAAACAACTCAACTCCATCCCGCCTAAAACTTAGCATATTTCTATTGCGGCCATCGTCTTAAAGGTAAGTTTTGTAAAATCATGAATGACGTCATACCCACTGTGACGTCACTAGTAAAATCATGAATGACGTCATACCCACTGTGACGTCACTAGTAAAAATATCTATCACTCTAACTTATTCGTTTACAAGCAGCCCTAGAACAACTCAACACCATCTGAAAGGTACATCGAAACTAAAAAGTGTTGCCACTGCTCAAAACTTTGATATAAAACAAATTATGACGTCATACCCACTGTGACGTCACGCAATAAAAACCTATCACTCTTAACTTATTCGCTAAGAAGCAGTCCTAGAACAACTCAACTCCGTCTGTTAGATAAACCGAAACTAAAAAGTGTTGCCACCACTCAAAACTTTGATATAAAACACATTATGACGTCATTCCCACTGTGACGTCATACACAAACAGCTTATAACGAAACCGAAACTAAAACAGCAGCAGGAGGGAAACAACTCCACTCCACTTCCGGTCACGTGACTTCCGGTGACGTCATATCCGACCACGCCCCTTCCGGTGACGTCATATCCGGTCACGCCCCCTTCCGGTGACGTCATCATCCCTCATCCCTCTGCGCGCTGCGCCATGGCTTCGGATCGGCATTTTCTAACTACTGATGCATGCAATTCGCGGAAGGGACCGAAGACCCGAACTCGTGGAAAGTTGCAACGTTACAACGTAGGAGCACCATTCGAAAGAATTGCTTTGGACGTCTTAGGCCCCCTACCTCACACAACTAATGGCAACAAATACATCCTAGTTGTCATGGACTACTTTAGCAAGTGGCCAGAAGCATACGCGATTCCGGACCAGGAAGCCACAACCGTAGCAGAAGTCCTCGTACGGAATTGGATCTCCCGATTTGGCTTACCCCTGCTGATACATTCCGATCAGGGGACGAACTTCAACTCTGCCGTCTTCACTGGGCTGTGTGACTTGCTCGACATGGAAAAGACTCGTACAACTCCCCTGCACCCACAATCCGATGGAATGGTTGAACGATTTAATAGAACGATTCTGAATCATCTCTCCTTGTTTGTTTCCAAGAACCAGCAAGATTGGGATCAGAAACTTCCATTGTTCCTTTTGGCCTACAGAAGTGCTACTCACGAGACCACCGGATATACACCATCTCAAATGATTTTCGGAAGAGACCTTAGACTACCCTGCGACCTCCTCTTTGGACGACCACCGGACACCCCTTCCTCGCCTGTCCAGTATCTAGATGATCTCCAGGCACGTTTGGAAGCCGTACATCGGTTCGCCAGAGAAAGAATCAACATCATGACAGAGCGCATGAAGGTCCGCTACGATGCCAAGGCCACGGAACGTTCATTCCAGGAAGGTGACAAGGTGTGGTTATGGAATCCTAAACGTCGGAAAGGACTCTCCCCTAAGCTCCAGACGAACTGGGAAGGGCCGTATGTGGTCCTTAAGAAGATCAACGACGTCGTGGTAAGGATTCAACGGACACCCTCCTGTAAACCTAGAGTTGTACATAACAATAGACTAGCCCCATATTATAGTAGAAGTGATTGAATTGCCTTCCCTCTTAAGGACTTCACTGCCCGGGACGTGCAGTCTTTAAGAAGGGGGAAATGTTGCACAAATTGTCTGTATATATTGTAAATAGTGACGTATTATTTCAAAATTCTATTGTAATTTATTTTTATCCAATTTTATTTAGTAATTAATAGCGATTATACAAGTTAGAAAAAGGTGGCAACACCTGAAGTAATCGAGAAGTTTCGAGAAATTTCTTTCCGATGAATTGGCTGGAAATTTCGAGAATGTCTCACGCGCTTGTATATAAAAAGACTGGAGAACGGGAAAGTTTTCAGATTGACTTCAGATTTCGTTGAAAGCTGATCGCTTTGTTTATTGGAGTGAGCTTGTATAATCGCTGAATTCGAAGTTATTTTTGTTGAAGCTTGTGTTGAAGCTTGAGAGTAATTAAACTGTTGCCTGTGAATAAATTTTGTGAGTTTTCTGAAGAGAGAATAAATATTTTTAAACCGTGAAAACTGTGCCATCATTGCCTCAGTGGAAAAATTCATAACAATATGAAGAAAGCCGTGTGGGCTACGTTCTATCACATGACATCGACAGACGAAAACCCTCAGTAGTTTTACTGTTCAGATTCTTGGTGCAAATATCAACAACTAAAAGCGGAAAATCAAGAGAGCACTTACGAATATCCAGTAACGTTTGACGAGCAAGTTATAGACCTTATAAAACCAGTGTACGAGACTTTAGCATCTGATGATTTGTTGAAAAGATGCTTGGGAGGAAATACCCAAAATAATAACGAAAGTTTCAATCATTGTGTATGGAATTTCGCTCCGAAGCATATTTTTACTGGGAAAAACGTTTTGGAAATTGCTACTTATACGAATACCTGTATCTTTATTGAGGGTTTTCTACCTGTACTTAAAATTATGGAGGTAATGGGCATCACAATAGGTCAGACAGCCAGGGACTACGCAGACACTGTTGACAATGCACGGATTTTAAGGGCGGAGAAAACTGCAGAAGCCAACTGTAAAGAGGCCAGAACCTTACGTAGAGCTCTTAAAGCTGCTGCTAATGACGATTTTGAGGAAACAGAAGGATTGCTGTATGCACCGGGCATAGCTGATTAAATAATGTAAGTATTATTTGTTGCCAAAACTTTAAACCCGTTTTTCTCGAAACCATGTTTTTGAAATTTCGGGGAAGCACTGACTCAAAACTATTCAACCGATTTGGCTCAAAATTTAACCAGTCATTCTACATACACATATCTAAATACCTAACCTTTAAAACATTTAATTTTTTAATAATAAATCAATTTTTTTAAACATTTTATCAACAAAAAAAATTACATTTTAAGAACTTTTTTTCACAAGTCCGCTATTTTTTTATTTTTTTTTTTTTATTTTTTTTTTTTATTCTTTTTTTTATTATTATTATTAATTATATTATTGGTTAGTTCATTAGAATAAGGTCTACACAATAATAATCTTTTAAATATTTTCATTTCAGATGACTACGGAAGGCTGTGTGCTTCCCCGAAACAGCTCATCATTCTTTAGGGGACTCCATTTTGACATTACATATTGTAAATAAATAAATGGAAAATTAAATAAAAATAATTTTTTTTTTTATCATTCAAAGTACTAAAAGAAATATGTAAAAGTTACAAAACGATCGTATATTATTTGCTTGTTAAAAAAAGGTCACGAAAAAAAGTCGAAATTTCGGCCGTCACACCGGACTACTACCTTAATTCTAAAAATAGATATCAAAAAGTCTCATATTTGATGCCTAATAATCAGCAAAAAGCGAAGAATTTTTAAGAACTAAATGATAGTGTGGTGACTGGAAGAGACAGAGAAGCTGACATATTTGCATAAAACCTGATTAATTAATTATAGCGCTTGAACTGTGTATAAATTTATTTAATTCGTTAATATAATCGTTTGGCAATATTAGTCGTGTTCTTTTTGCGTTTAAAAAATAAAGTAATTTTGTCCTCTATTAGTAACATAAAGATTTTCGTAATTAACCAAGCAAAGAAAACAGCTGTTAGTGTTTGGAATGCAGCGCCACTAGTCCACTGTGGCTGTTTCCACTGTTTACTATTAGTTGTCACGGCCTGGAGAGTGCCTTAGTGCTCGTTACAATCCAGTGTGGCCTTGGTCCGGTGTAATCACCGGGCCCGTAAGTGTCTAAAAAAATGGGTCGGTATGGTAGAAAATATTTTTTGTTGAGATTTTTCAATTTTTTGAGTTTGACATTTGAAATAATGATATACAGGGTGGCCAGGAAATAACTTTCCCTGTTTGGCGTCATCTGCAGCTAAAACTAATGAATGAAATGAAACCATATTTTATGTACAGACTATTGAAGGCATGGGGAGATGAATTCCAACAAAATAAAATTTAGTTCCAAAAGTTGCCGCTAGGTGAGATTTTGGCGCTACTTGTACGTACGTTTGAAGAAATTTACATATCGAGATCACAATTATGCAAAATGCTAATGCATACATGCCAGTAGCGCAACGCATTCCCTTTAAAAAGAAAAGAGCGAACGTCCAAACAGCGATTCTTTCATTGACTGGTGGTGATATGCGACCTACCATACCTCAACGTGCTTTGCTAGTGAAACTGTACTACACTGGACAGTAAAATGCTGTGGTGGCTCTGCGGGAATTTCGAAGACTTCATCGACAACGACAATGTTATATTTAGTTACATCACGAGTAATATTTCCATTAGAAAACTGTGCTTCAAGTTGTAAAAACCATAGCTTAGGCTTATGTCACCAAAAATTTGGCGGCTTTATCGCCACTCTGTTTACTTCCAAATTTACATTATCTTGACTTGATGAATTTAAATTATCGTCTGCGCTCTCATTCATGTTGTCGGAAATAAACGAACATGTAAACTTAATTTTATTTAATTACACCCAAAAACTTTAAGGTGTGACGTCATTTTTACAATGAATATAAATTTGTATAATTTCAGTTTTTAGTTTAGTTTAAATGGCAACAATGATTTATTGTTCTGTTGTTCTTTTTTTAACTGTTTTTAGAATAAGCCATTTTTTTTAGTTGCCTTTGTGAGGGTTGGATTAATAGAAATGTCGAATATTAAACTCGTTAATTATTTTTCTTAATTGAGTCTGATCTTGATCTTGACATAACAGACTACGACACAGAAGTAGTGAAAATTAGTCGGAATTTGCGACATTTGGTATCCCTGCCGGGATTCGAGATTGGACTTAGCGTAAGTAAGAACAATTGATTTTTAACGTTTTTATTTGAATCGTCTGCAACAAAATGGAAAAGATATTTAAAGTAAAAGGATTAAAAAAAAGAAGATTTAAAATCAGTAGCTGAAGATTTAGGAGAAATTATATCGCCAGAAATGAATATCTCTGATATAAGGACAAGAATTTTGGAAAACCAAGCGGCGAAAGACGATCCGGAACTTATTAAAGAACTTCTCACAACGGCGGTAACTGAAAGGAAAACTCAATTTGAATTAAGAAATGCTCAAGAAGAAAAAGAATTTGAACTAAGAAAAGCTCAAGAAGAAAAAGAATTTGAATTAGAAAAACAAAAGATGGAAGTTAAAAAAGCGATTGATTTGGCAAAACAAGAAAATGAATTGAAAATTGAATTGGCGAGAATGCAAGTTGCCAATCCAAACCTTGTTAATGTTCAAGCTGTTCCTAATGAAGATTTTAATTCTAAAAGAAGATTTACATTACCCAAGCTGGAATTTAGAAAATTTGGAGGAGATATAAAAGAATGGTTGCCGTTCTGGGGACAATTCTGTAACATCCACAATGACGAAGACATCGCAGCCGAAGATAAGTTTCAATATTTAGTTCAGGCAACAGTTGCCGGTTCTAGAGCAAGAGAAGTCATTGACAGTTTTCCACCAAGCGGTGAAAATTACTTTAAGGCTGTCGATTGCTTGAAAACTCGATTCGGTAAGGAAGATCTTTTGATTGAAGTGTATGTAAGAGAATTGTTAAAATTAATCATATCTGTGCAAACCAAAGAACAACCATCTATCACTTATTTATATGATAAACTTGAATCGTATATGAGAGCACTTGAAACATTAGGTGTTACTACTGATAAATGTGCCTCAATACTGTATCCAATGGTAGAGTCTTGTTTTCCACAAGATTTTTTAAAAGCTTGGAATCGAAGTGCAACCTATCATTCTAAAACTGAAGCTAAAGAAAGATTAGACGATTTGATGAATTTTTTGAAAAGCGAGGTAGAAGGAGAAGAACGAATCACACTGGCTATGGCTGGATTCGGATTAACAAAGGATCAAGAAGTAAAGCACAGTAAAAGGAGAGTTAGTGAAAATGCAAATAAGATACCAACCGCGTCATCTTTGCTGACAACAGATGACAGAAGGTTACTTTGTGTATTTTGTGGAAAGTCTCACAAAAGTCATGAATGTAGGAATGCTCCTAACATGCCATATGATGAAAAGAAGGCTATTTTAATTAAGAAGACCTTGTGTTTCAAATGTTTACGTTCAAATCACCATGCCCGTTCATGTATGATGGTTCACATCAAATGTTTTAAATGCGGTCGAGGACATAATACAGTTATGTGTTATGGAAAGCGGGACAATTGCAATGTTACTAAAGGAGCATCCAATGAGGAAACAAGTAGCCCAGTCTCTGACAATAATAGTAGTGTTTTATCAAACCAAACGGATGAAATGGATGTTGTTCTTCAAACTCTGAACGTACGAATAGGCAACGGTAATAAAGAAATAGTAATAAGAGCAATGATTGATACTGGATCCCAGCGATCATATGCTACGCAAGAGATAATTGAAGCATTGAATATTGAGCCAACTAAAGAAGTTAAAATTGTTCATACGCCCTTTGGTGGTAAGCAAACTGAAGAAGAAACTCATAAAGGATATCTATTGAGCTTAAGCAATTTAGAAAATACGTTCAAGTGTCGAATTGAAGTATTAGACCAGAGGAAGATTTGTAATGAAATAGCACGAGTACCATTTGGAGATTGGATTACTGAAATGGAACATCTGAATATTTATATCTCTGATAGAGAAGACAAACGTAGATGCACAGACAGCAAGATTCACTTGTTAATTGGAGCAGATGTAGCCGGAAAATTGTTAACAGGTAAACTACATCATTGTAAATCTGGACCTGTTGCTATTCATACGAAATTAGGATGGACTCTGATGGGAAAGATTCCTCGAGCTCAAGCTAGAAGCGAGAACAGTGTGTTTTCTGTAACTTCGCTTCTCACTCACAATTTAGAAAAAATATGGAAATTAGATCTTATAGGTATTTCAGAGTCTCCAATCGACAAAAGCGAAGAATTATTAAGAGAAGAAACTGTTTCTCACTTTCTACGAACTGTAAGAAGAGACTTTGATGGAAGATATGAAGTTGCGTTGCCCTGGATACATGGAAAAGACAATCTGGCGAACAACAGAGACGTGACAGAGAAAAGACTTTGTATAACGAAGAAGAAACTTGAAAATTCTGGGCACTCAAATGAGTATGGAGCTATTTTTCAAGATTGGTTGTCAAATGATATTATAGAGCGAGCACCCGAAGTTTCGAGTAAGGGAGTTCATTACCTTCCACACAGAGCTGTCATAAAAGAGAACAGTAAGAGCACCAAGATACGACCGGTATTTGATGCATCGGCGAAAAAGAAAGGAATGTTATCACTCAACGATTGTTTGGAGAAAGGCCCGAATATGGTAGCAACTATTCCATCCTTGTTGATCAAATTCAGATTAAAAGCCGTAGCAGTAACATCGGACATAGAGAAAGCATTCCTCCAGATTGGTGTTCGTGAAACTGATCGAGATTTCTTACGATTTCTTTGGTATGATGAAGAACAGAATATAATAGAATATAGGCATAAGAGGGTTGTATTTGGAGTGACATCAAGTCCATTTCTTTTGAATGTGACATTGAATCATCATTTAGAAAACTCACCTGAAGAACTTCAAGAAACAGCACAGCACTTAAAATCATCTTTCTATGTAGACAATTGTATTGCTAGCTTCGATAACGTGGAAGAAATGGAGAAATTTGTCTTGGAATCTCGCGTCCTTTTATCAAGTGCTCAATTTAATTTAAGAGATTGGACCAGTAACGCCCACTCCAGGGTTCTAGATCAAACAGACGTAGAAACAACTAACCTACTTGGACTGGTTTGGAACATCAATGACGACACTTTATCTTGTGCAGTTAAAGATTTTGATTGTGAAGGAGTTCTGACTAAACGGAAAGTACTATCCGTATCTAGCAGCATATTTGATCCTATTGGTTATACAAGTCCTGTGATGCTTATATGTAAAATAATTTTACAAAAAACGTGGACACTGAGACTATCTTGGGATACTGAGTTACCTGAAGATATTTCAAAGGACTTTAGAAAATGGCTGAAAACTTTATCAAAGCTACAAGAAATAAGAGTTCCAAGATGTCTTCTAAACACTAGAAAGAAAGTGATGCAATTGCATGTGTTTTGTGATGCGTCTCAAAATGCTTATGCAACCTGTATATTTTTGAGATCTGAAACTGAAGACCAAATTGAATGTTCATTAGTTCAAGCTCGTAGTCGAGTTGCCCCTTTAAAAAAGATTTCAATTCCCAGATTAGAACTGCTATCTTGTCTTATAGGAGCCAGGCTAGCGCACAATGTTATTGTTGATCTTGGTTATGAAGATATGCCTATTATCTACTGGTCAGACTCTGCAAATTGTTTGTATTGGATAAAACGGAATGGAAATTGGAGCACTTTTGTCATGAATAGAGTTCAGGAAATTAGAAGATTAACCAGCTCTGACAACTGGAGACATGTCGCTGGAGTTGCAAATCCAGCTGATCTACCATCTCGAGGTTGTTCTGCGGAGAAGTTACTCTAGTTGAAATGGTGGGAGGGACCTCAATGGTTGCGAAAATGGGAAGATGAATGGCCCACCTCAGATGCTTTTCCAAATATGGACATAATAACAGCGGAGAAAAGGAAGACGATTGTTGCTGCTACAAATACCAGCACAGAAAAATTCGAATACTTCTCACGAATATCCTCATTCAGAAAGATCACCAGGGTCATGGCATGGATTATACGTTTTGTCAAAAATTGCAAGAGATCAGATGAAAGGGTTGCCGGGGAACTGTTAGTAGATGAAGTGAAGTATGCAGAAACAGTTATTTGGAGACAAGTTCAGAAAGAGAGCTTTGAAGACGATCAAACCTTTGACTTCCCGACGTATTTGGACACAGATGGTCTATTAAAAGTAAAATCAAGGATATCCATGAGAGAAGACCTCGAAGCTTTTAAATATCCAGTGCTTTTACCTTCGAAACATCAACTTGTAGAGAAACTTATTTTTGAAGTGCATGTTATCAATTGCCACGCAGGAGTTCAAGTGATGATGACAAAGTTACGAGAGCGTTTTTGGATAATTAAGAGTAGGAAAACAATTCGACAAGTTACAAGAAAGTGCATTAGATGTGCGAGGTTTACAGCAATTCCGTTAAATGTAGATGAAGCTCCTTTGCCTGAAGATCGTGTGCGAGAAGCTCATATTTTTTAAGTGATTGGAGTCGATTTATGTGAGCCCATGCATTTGAAGAACCAAACCAAATGTTGGGCTGTCCTGTTCACTTGCGCAGTATACCGAGCTGTTCACATCGAATTAGTTACGTCTTTGACAACTGATAGCTTCATTTTAGCTCTAAGGAGGTTTATCTCAAGAAGAGGACGACCCTCAACTATTTACTCAAACAACGGAACGAATCTAGTGGGGACATCTAATGCATTTCAAGTTGTGAATTGGGAAAAAATACAAGAAGTTGCTGCAATCAAAAAGATTCGATGGAAATTTAATCCCCCGTCATCCCCTTGGTGGGGAGGCTTTTGGGAGAGGTTGATTGGCATGCTTAAAAGAATTCTTAGAAGAGTAATTGGCAATGCCTGTTTGCAACATGAAGAGCTATACACAGTTTTGTGTGAAGCAGAGAGTTTAGTCAACTCTAGACCATTGACTTATGTCTCTGAAGACGAGAATGATTTAGTGGTGCTATCACCATCGATGTTTTTGAACGAAATAGAAGAAACTGGAATGGCAGACCTTGATGAAGTAGATGCAAAGAGACTGAATAGAAGATTCGCCTACAGACTAAACCTCAGAAAGGAGTTACGGAAACGTTTTAGAATTGAATATCTGGGGCAGTTGAGAGAACACTACAAGGTTAGAAAAGTGCAACAAGTGGAAGAGGGAGACATCGTTCTAGTGGGCGATACCAACATTAGAAAACAAAGTTGGCCGCTAGCTAGAATTTTGGAGCTGTATCCAGGGAAAGACGGAAAGGTTCGAATTGCCAAAGTGAAAACGAATTCTGAAACATTTTTGCGACCGCTGCAACGATTGTACCCACTTGAAGTTCAGAAAACTGAACGATCTTCTTTTCAGGAAAGAGATTCACAACCTGGAACCATCGACGCAGCACGCAAAGATAACAACCTAAGAACAAGACGTGGACGACGTATAAGACTTCCAAATCGTTTGAACTTGTGAATAACTTTTATTTGACTTTTAAAGTATTTAAAAGATCAAAGATGGGAGGATGTCGGAAATAAACGAACATGTAAACTTAATTTTATTTAATTACACCCAAAAACTTTAAGGTGTGACGTCATTTTTACAATGAATATAAATTTGTATAATTTCAGTTTTTAGTTTAGTTTAAATGGCAACAATGATTTATTGTTCTGTTGTTCTTTTTTTAACTGTTTTTAGAATAAGCCATTTTTTTTAGTTGCCTTTGTGAGAGTTGGATTAATAGAAATGTCGAATATTAAACTCGTTAATTATTTTTCTTAATTGAGTCTGATCTTGATCTTGACATAACAGACTACGACACAGAAGTAGTGAAAATTAGTCGGAATTTGCGACAATGTTTAATATAAAGTTAAATCAGATAATAATAATTCTATTTAAATGCACAGACCTTCTTTCATCCAAATAAAATCTAAGTCCTCAGGTCACCAGTTGTTAGGGGAAGCGTATAGATAGAACTTCCTACAATATGCGGTTCAATAAGATGAGTAAACTCAAGACAATTGAAGACATGTTAGCATTTAATATTTACAGTTATTTACAAGTAAAATATAGTTACAAGCATAATTAGCCTCTGTTATAAAACACAGCTCATATGAGGAAAAGATATACGTTCATCGTCTTATAACTGCATAAATTTATAGAACACGACAAAATGGAAAATAAAGTAAAAACCAAGTTACGTTGTCTTGGCAACGCGTAACTGCCATCCAGGAACAAGAAATAAACTTTGATGCTTGGGATTTTATTAGCCTCGTGTACCACAGACCAAAGCATTCTGGGAACGGAAATCACATGACACTTCTAGACCAATAGCAAGCTGTCCTTCAACTCTGAGTTGATAAGCTTCGCATTGAAAAATTCCGAAGACTACCGTTTATTTAATCCCGCGTCAAGGCTCTCGACCCAGAGCTTATGAACTCAGGGTCAGGGCCGTCCCTAAGAATTTTGGTTGGGGGGGCGTAGACATCCTTTTGCCGACTGAAATCAAGGCATGTCCCTTGTAAATGTAGAAAAGTATTAAGATGTTAATAAATTGTTAACTATTTTTTATTAATGTAAAATTAACGTATAATTTTTAATTAATATATGAATAATTAATTATTAATTAATGTAAAACTATTTGTTAATACATTTTTTTATTTAATTGGGAATTATTTTATTTAATGTGCAATTAGTTTTAACTACTTTTAAGTTAACGTCTAAAAATTTTTTAATATTTTATGGCATTTTATTAATACGTAATTAATGTCAAATTTTAAGTAAATTCCCATCACATTATAGTTAAAGCTCCTTCAAATTCATTTATTTTTTTCATTTCTTTGTAGTAAATTACCCCTTCCTCTCCGAACAAAGGAGATTATTTTTAGAAGCGTTTTTATTTGGGGGCAGGGGGGGGGGGGGACACATTTATACCTTGCAGATCTTAAACCAAGTCAGTAACTTGAGTAGTGCAAGAGCTTCATTTTGATACAACTTTTTATTTAAATTTTCAAATTGCAGTTTCGAAAAAAATTAATTAAACGAGTAAAAGTGGTTGGAAATAGCACTTTAACATGGAATTAAATAGATGAAAATTATTGATCAAATAGGTGACTTTTTTATAAATAATTGTATAAAGGTTAATTAAAAAACAAATTCTGGAAATTTTTCTTTTTAAAATTCTGACGGACTATTGCTATTTCAGAAAATTCCTTACGCGAAGCACTGCAATTTTTATAATAGATACAATGTCAGGGACATAAGAAACATGCACTTTCACTCCCTCCCCTCTGGCTTTCGAAAAATAAAGTACAGTGGGAAAAAAAGTGGGAAAATTTACAAGAAAAAAATATATAGATATAAATTTATCAATTCACATGTTATTCAAATCTACAGTGTTATTCCGATCTTGAGGAAGAACAAGTTGCACATTTGATCTTCAAAGCAAGAGAAACATCACTGTCAACATGAAATTTCCAAAAACCCACCCCCATTTCCCTTACCCACATGTAATGGTTATGATCCTAGTTTGAGATTTATTGATCCAATTTGAAATATTTTTAAAGGTATTTAGACTAAAAAACCTTAGTTTATCTGAAAGACAATTTTTCCCCGATGTTTCGAATATTAAAGTGGTGAAATCCAGGATAGGTTGGTTGGTTGTTTTTCAAATTTATTAGGCGCAAGGGCAACACAAAGGCCAAACTGCGTCATAAATCGAGGATAGGAGTGAAAGGATACTCACAATTTGCAATACACTGAGCCTGGTTGTATTTGACAAAGTCGGTCCACAGCTATTTGAGCAGGGGGAACATTAAGAATTTTAGATAGTATTATAATAAATCTTTCAACACTTTTCCAAAGATTATTTTGTTGAAATAAATACGATATCGCCTTCCAGTTTATAAGTGGCATGCATTATTTTGGGAATGCATTTTCAATATATGAAGTACAAGGTGGTCATAAAAAAACTTTGCCGATATATGGGTCTCTAGCTTCCGTTCCGTTTAACAGATCGAGATAAGATTTCAGGTATAGTTATTCAGAGGTATGAGCTCGAGATTCTATGAATTTCAACAAATGGCACTCACGGTTATGGTTATAGTTACATGCACGAAATTTTCAAATGACAACGTCTACTTTTTCCTGTCGCAAAATGCTCAGCGCATAAGGAAACCCTAAAGAGAGATGGAACGGTAAGTGTATCACAAAAAACGGACGCATTATGCACGCACAAAAAAAAAAAAAAAAGCTCTGCGAACGGCCAACAAAAACGCGATTGAGGCGCACTATGGAAATTTGCATTTGACAGAGGCCAAAGTTAACATGAGTGCCATCACAGGCAATTTAATCGGTTTTCTAAGCTGAATATTTGGTGAGCGGCCTCCATTGCTCTGATCGTGTTTTTGTTGGCAGTTCGCAGATCTGTATTTTGTGCGTCCGTTTTTTGTGATACACGTACCATTCCAATGCTCTTTAGGGTTTTCGCATGCAGTGATCATTTCTCAATAGGAAAAAGTAGGCGTTGCTATTCGTAACTATAACCAGGGTAATCGTGAGCGCCATTTTGCGAAATTCACAGAATTCCGACCTCATATCTCTGAATAACTATACCTGAAACCTCATCTTGATCTGTTGAACGAGACTGCCTTTAGAGATCCATATATCGGCAAAGTTTCTTTATAACCATCCTGTACATAACATAATTTATGGAGTTCTACTTGACATTAATTGCAATAACTTTGTAAAATGCTGGTAAATTTTGGTACACAAAATTTTGGTGTTTTGAAATTTTGTATAAAACCTTTAACTCATATGATGTACATTACATATTTTATGTAAATGACTTTTAATGTGTATGTCGTGATTTTTGAGGCGTTGTCTGACGTACCACAAATACAAGTATATCATCTACTGTAACACATCAAAGTTATCTAATGTCAGTGAAGATATCAATGATTAGATTATTTTAATGTTCCTGTCAAAAAGGATATACTTACTCCAATTAAAAATTGCCGACCGTCAACTGAGGCTGCATTGTGATCACAATTTTATAATACTAATGATGAGTTTAATTATTTGTACTTTTTCCATTCAATATGTTTTGAAACATCCGTCAGTAGGAATTTTTAAAAGAAGGGATGAAATTTCAGAAATTTGCCGACTACCAGCCTTTCTAAAAACTTATGGTAATATTTATATGGTAATATTTGCTTTCGCAGTCCATCATTGTAGCCGGAAAAAAAGACACCGACTCCCCTATAATAGACTTCTATTGTAAAAATGCCGATTCGTCAAACTCGGGTCACGCTGCATTCAGATATTTTTAATATTTTTGTTCCATTTTTTTTTTTCCCCCTTCCTTAATTTAATTCGATTTTATTGTGGATCGACTTTAGAAAAAGAAAAATCTCGATAAAATTTGCCGACTGTCCAACTTTCTAAAACTTTGGGGGGGCGAGTCGCCCCCTACGCCCCCCGTTCCCGTCGTCCCTGCTCAGGGTTATAGTAGCAAGGTTGAGATTTCGGGAAACTACGGCAGTTAGAGAATATGCGAGTGAATGTAAACCATCTGATGAACTCAATCAAGTGGTATTCTTTATTTTAAATTGTTTCTTGCCACATTGATTTTGAATTTTAAAAAAAGTTAATTTTCTGAAGGACCTAAGAATGTTTGAGGCTATTCGATTGTCCCGATACCTCCCTGAATATTTACTGGAAGTTTTAAACTCAGTTATTGAACGAAATGCTTTCTTCCCTCACCCAAAAAATTTTACTTCGGCAAAGATTTTGTACGAAAGGAGAGATGTATAAGAGAACTGAGGCGTCGGGTTCTGAAATCTCAAGAACTTTCCTAGAGAAAGACAATCAGGTATTTCAAGGCACCAAACTTAACTTTATTGCTACTGATTATGTGGATATAATTAATTGGAATGCTTGTAATAACACTCCTACTTTCTTAAGAATAACAAATGAACATTAGTTGGTAAAGACTGGCGCATGCGAGAGAGCAGAGCTATATTGAGGGAAACGGGGGAAACTGGAAGTTTGGCTAGTCTGGCCGAGCATAGTTCCAAAATACACGATTTTTCAACAAACAAACAAGTCAAAACCATCACATAGTTTTGTTTCTCGTGAATACAATATCCCAAGTTTAAAGCTGTGCATCGGCGTATCAAAATCTCTTCTATATTTTATCCAGAATTAGACGAGATTGGCTAATATTGTTTCCAAAGAACCGATTCACAACGTTTCACATCGGGATTGGCATATGTCTGGCGAAGTTGGAGAGCGTTTCTGTGCTACTAGGGACCACTGAAATCAGACTTCAACTCGTTTGCTTTGTCACTCATAAGCTGTGGAACGTTTATGCAGAGAGACAAGACAAAAAATGGGTGGCGCTGACGCAAAAAACGTTAGAACACTTAAAAAAAAAAAAAAAAAAAAAAAAATATCTATAATGCCCGACTTTTCTACAAAATATTACTTCAAATTGCATCACTGGAATAGAAAGCTCGAGAAAAAAATAAACCAAAAGAATAATAGCATGTTTTTTTTAAAAATATATAGGAAATAACATTAGTTCCCATTTTACAGAAAAATCATTATTTCTTACAAAAAAATTACTTTTGAGTATTTTTAATTATTAATATATGTTTTAAAAATGCATAAAATAATGTTTTCCTATGTTATACCACCCTTTCACTACACATCACAAAATATTGCCTTTCAAATATATAACATTTAGAAATTTTAAAAAATTTAGAAAAATAGTTATTTTTTGTATTTTTTCCAAACTTTGAGGTGAATGTGTGATCAGAAGATGTTATTATTATTATTATTATTTTTCCAATTTTTTTTTACAGTTTTTCTTAAGATGTGTATCAACTTTTTGCGTATCAACCCTCATGCTTTTCAAATATATATATATATATATATATTTTAACCACCCTATTCTGCAGTATCGTACTGCAATTGACGTATCATTTCGGTGGCCATTAAATCAGATGGACTTTGATTTGACGAACTCATACCGAAATGACTGAGTGGTAAATTGGCAATGACAACGCAAAGATCCTAGATAGCAATCAATGCTTCATTGTACAATACCCCCCCCCCCAAAAAAAAACAGAACGATGGCTATATCTTTTGTTCTAATTGTTGAAATAACAAACAAAAGGTACCGTTGTAAATCGTGAAAGGTTTTTAATAATTGTATGTAGTTTTTTTTATCATGAGGGGTCATCTACATATTAAAACAGAACCAAACTTTAAAAAGTTCAATAGCAACCTCATAATATTATTCCATATTTGGATTCAGCATTAAAAAAGAATGCGAAATACAAAAATTCGTAATTTTCTAAAGAATGGTTTGTAATTTAAATGATAAAAAGAAAATGATAAACTAATGTTAAAAAAGTTGGTTTTTTGGCCATAAATACTTAAATAATTGATATATTTCAGTAATTTTTTTTTTCAAAAGGTAGTTTGTAAATGGCCAAACATAAATAGCAATCAGCTTTTGAATCAATTTCTTTTTTAATAATTAATTATTAATTAATAAAGCAATTAAAAAAATTTGAATAGAAACATATATGTTTTTTGCTTTCATTAGATTTACCATGGTCTAAAACCCCCCCATATTTTTTTTCTTTCCATTTTGACTATTAGTTCTCGATTTTTTAGAGAAAATGTAAAAAACGCTCACTTTAAGGGACAGTATAGTAGGGACTTTTGAAAACTATCAAAGATTAATTCAAGGTAAACTAGAGGTGTGGAAAATCGCATAACGTTCAATTATCGTATAACCGATAGTTTAAAAACTAAGAAACACGCTTTAATAGGAAAGTGAACTAAAAAGTAGAAGATAATTTTAAATAAGTTTGAAATAAGAATAGTGATTAACAAGAAATATTTATTTTATCGTAAAAAAGATTGGGGTGCTTGATGTCAATTTTTGTAAATATTTAATGACAGATATTGGTAAAAGTAGAGCCATTATGAAAATATCTTAAAAAGCACCCCACGCTTTTGTACGATAAAATAAATATTTCTTGTTAATCACTCTATTCTTATTTCAAACTTATTTAAAATTATCTTCTACTTTTTAGTTCACTTTTCTATTAAAGAGTGTTTCTTAGTTTTTTAATCTATTGATTATTTTCTACTTTTTAGTTTGATTTTCTATTAAAGCGTGTTTTTTAGTTTTTTAAATTATTAATTATTTTTTCTGTAAACTATATATTTTTTTTTTTTTTTTAATTTGCTTTCTTAAATTCCATTTATTTAAAACAACATTTTTTAACCAATTTCAATAAGTTATCCTTTAAAAATTTTACTGAATCATGTGACTTTTTCATTTTATAAATAATTTCAACGATCTAGTTACATTTGTGTTTATAGTGAAATATTTCTGTAAAATATTCATGCTTTGCTAAATACTGTTTACTAATGCCTACATTTAATATTTATTAATTTTCTAATTATCAGTAGTATTCGTTATATTTCTGCAATTACAGTTTTCGATATTTTATTTATTTCGTGTGAAGAGTGCACATCTTTAATGCTGTAAATAAATTATGTTACTTTTGCGTTTACTTGCTATTTTTGTATTAATCTTAAACATGACACTATAAATCCAAGTAGTTTCTATGCAATTTTAGACTAATACTTGTATTTTTTAATCTTCGTGAAACGTGCCACATTGACCGTTCGATTTCTCCCGCCGTGAAGAAGAACCTTAAAAATACCTTTCGTTTTATGGAAATTCTCCCTGAAGATCGGTCAAAAAATGGTCGAAATATTTTCGCTCATAAGTGACGTGTTTTTCAACATAATGCATTGAAATTTGGTATATAGGGTAAATGATGTATTCTGAATCGAATGAAATGATAAAAAATAAGGGTTCGTATTGAAATTTTCGAAGATAGCGTTACTTTTACTTAGTAAACGGTCCCTTAAGAAAAAAAATTGCATCAGATATATAGAAAATCGTAAGCAAAATATTTTGGTTCAAACCGTAAGATTCTACGATAATTAGAACCGAAGATATAGCCATCGTTCTGTTTTTTTTTTTTTTTTTTTTTTTTTTTTTTTTTTTTTTTTTTTTTTTTTTGGGTACTGTACATAGTGTCGCTGAATGTAATCGTTAGATCGTTGCACCGTGCACGAATTCGATGCAATATATCGTCAGTCATTGAATCTTTGTGCTTGTCCTACAACGTGTCTGCTCGTCCCGGGAAACATGTAGTCAACACTATAGTGAATAGTAGACGAATTTGAATTATTGTACAGCCTAATGCTGCTTTCAGCAAGCATATCGTCCCATTGATTGTCGTCATTGAGCAAGCCGAGTGCAAGGTATGCATCTTTATATGTTGGATACTGTTGTCCATTCACTTTGCGTATATCTTGAAATGACCTTAGGCCGGTGACACTGTCCAACAACAGTCGCAGACAGAAGCATTCAATCTGCCTTGGATTGACTAAATATACTAGGGACAAAGTGATTTGATTAATCTGGGCACGCATCAATTGGTGTGCCTTGTTTGATGGGCATCCATTTTTTTTAAAAATTTTTTTATTCCATGTGAAATAGCCTACTTCGGAATAGAGTAGTGTTCGTGCAAAGGCACCGAAAGTATCCGCACGATTAGACAATTCGAAAAATTCAGAGGGTGTAATTTATGGTGGATTTATGGTACGCTCAATTGCTGTCTCGTTGGTAAAAAATATTCGCTGGCCGTTTTCAAGATGGACGGCTAAATGTATAACTGCTAGGTCCCGTTCATGAATTGGGAAACCAAAGATACGCCAGACAGCTTCATTGGAGGTGATGTACTGACCAATTTGGTAGCGCATTATTTCGTCGTTGTTGTCAGATATTACGTATTATTTTAAATAGCTTTTTTGTACTTGGCAACATGTTTAATTTTATTTAAATCTTTTTTCTGTTTTTCCAGCTGGCATTGTAAAAAAAATTGGTGGAATAAAGTTTGGTGATGTTTGTGTTTTGAGAAAAGAAAAATAATCTGAGTTCTATTATTTTTTTAAGCTATGAATTAACTTAAGCACTGAATTTTCGGAGTCTTCTGATTTGTTTTTGAGGTCTGTTTTTAGACATATGGCGTCCGTGACAGGACTCTGAACTTTGTTTTCGGTTTCGTGAGAGTCTACTGGTTTTGAGCCAAGTATTATGGAATTGCTTAAGCAAGCTAGAACACAGCATCGCCGGTTGTTTACACAAGCGTGCAACGAATTTGAAAGTACTGAAGCCAACTTTAATAATGAGCAGAAATTCCTCATGTTGAAGGTTATTGGAGAAAAAGGAAAATTGCTGCTTTTGGCAGAAGAAAAGGTAAGAGATGAACTTTTTCGTGAAGTACGCAATGAAGATGAAATCAATAAAGAGATCGACGAATCTGAAAAATACCTTGTCAGATACCGAGCCTTTGAATTTAAATTAGAAGAGTTTGTCTATTTGTGTGAAAAAGAGAGAGATAATATGTCTGTGTGTAGCTCGGTAGATCATTCAAATTCACTATTGCAATATCTTAAAATTAAACTTCCTACGTTTGACGGAAATTTAAAAAACTGGCTAGGCTTCTGGGGTCAATTCAAGAAAATTGATAGAGATGTGCAATTGGATGACCATGATAAATTTTCGTATCTCAGTCAGGCAATGCAGAAAGGTTCGTGTGCCGAGGAATTAGTAAATAGTTTCCCACCGGGGGAGAAAATTATTCAAAGGCTTTGAAACAATTACAGTCAAGATATGGTAAATAATTGTTAATTCAGCTGTATGTGAGGGACTTATTATCTATTGTTTTGCAAAAACAGAAGTTAGGAAATATTTCCCTAAGAAAATTGTATGATCAACTTGAAGCTAAGCTTAGAGCTTTAGAGGTGTTAGGGGTAACTAGAGAAAAGTATGAGGCAATGTTGTTTCCACTTGTCGAGTCTTGCATACCTGATGAAACACTTAAGGCATGGGAAAGATATCGAGCTGTTTTGAGACGGTCTACCAACCCTATTGTTCCAGAAGTTGAAGGAGCAGAAGTTATCAACAAGACTGACCTGGATTCTTTGTTAGAGTTTTTGGAGGGTGAAGTAGAAGCAGAAGAACGAGTTGACATTGCTTCTCAGACTTTTGTCAAAGGTACAGATGATTCTGGAAAAAGAGTTTTTCCTTTTCATCGAAAAATATGTCTAGTGACTTTAAACGTTTATCTGCAACTCCTGTAAATGACTCTTGTTGGATTAGATAAACAATGGTTTTCTCGGCTTCATCTATCTCATTCACAGAAAGATTACCTTTTCTTTTTGTCTGATTTAGACAATTGTAAAGAAATCTCTTCATCCATGCTACAATGTGCAAAATTTTCTTATAATCAGAAATATGTGAACCCAACAAGCTTGTTACTTCAAAGTTCATCAGTGAAGATGTGACACCTTTCTTTCTTTCACAGTTCACTTCTTCTTCATTAATTATTTCTTCAGATGAGGGCCACATTTTTCGAGGCAAGTGTAGCCAGTCTGGCCCCTCCCACCATTTCAATCTCATCAATTGTTGAGCAGAACATCCTCTACTAGGCAAATCAGCAGGGTTTACAGACCCAGGAACATGTCTCCAGGAATCGCTATCTGTCAGTTCTCTGATTTCCCTCACTCTATTATGGACAAAAATACCCCATGGTTCTTGTCTTTTTATCCATGCTATAACAGTTGTTGAATCGGACCAGAAATATACTTCATCACATGCTATTTCAGTTAAAATAGTAGTTGAGAGACGAGATGCTATGGTTGCCGCCAAGAGTTCTAATCTTGCAATTGTAATTTCTCCCTTTCCAGTCGGAGCTACTCTGCTCCTTGCTTGTATCATTTGCACTTGTACACGATTCTCTGATTCAACTCTAATATAAACAACAACTGCATATGCCAGTTTAGAAGTATCACAAAAGAAATGTATGGAACAGTCCTTGGCACCACACAACCCAAAAAATCTTGGAATACTGATTTTATCAATGTGTAGCACACCCTCAATCCATTTCAAAAACTCTCTTCTGGTATTTTGATCAACTTCATCATCCCAACTAAGTTTCATCTTCCAAATGCTCTGAAGAAGTAACCTGGGGATCAAGACAACAGGAGCAATAATACCCAAAGGATCAAAGAGCCTATGTGCAGCAGAAAGGATAGTCCTCTTAGTTATCTTCTCAAGTTCCAATTCTCTAACACAGACTGTATTTATTTGAAGGGTATCAGTTTTCTTATCCCATATCATTCCTAACACGTTAGTAGGCTCTGACTTATCAGCTGTCAAATTGGTTTGCTCCCACTCTCTAAGATCAAATTTTCTACTAGCCATTATTTCAGTAGAAACTTTTCGAAACACATCTAACTCCTCTGTGTCTCTGACACTTGTTACACAATTGTCCACATAAAAACTTTTCATCAGTTTCTGTACAACACTCTCAGGGTAAAGTGATTTGTGTTCTTGAATTTCCTTCAAAACACCTGTCAACAGATATCTGATTGTTGAGGACAAAAGAAAGGGGCTGCAAGTTACTCCAAACACCACTCTGCAGTGTCTATAAACTTTCAGGCCTTTCTCACTAAGCCATAAAAATCTCAAATAGTCCCTATCAGTTATAGTAAGTCCTATTTGCAAGAAGGCTCTTCGAATATCCGCATAACACCAATTTTCTCAGTCCTAAACCGCATCAAAATACTTGGTATCAACTCAATGAGGTTTTCACCTTTTTCTAAGCAATCGTTTAGACTTGTAAATCCTTTCACCTTGGCTGATGCATCGAAAACAGGCCTTATCTTTGTAGTGCTGTTTTCTTTCACCACAGGTCGATGAGGTAGATAGTATACATTTTCTTCACAATTATCTTTTACTTCCTCTATCACACCTTCTTCTAGCCACTCGTTAAAAACATGCTCATACTGCTCATAAATTGACTGCAACTTCAGTCGCTTGACAGTCAAATTTAATCTTTTGTAAGCCAAATCATAATTAGTCGGCAACTGAGCATGACCTTCTAACCAAGGCATGCAAACCACAAAGCGGTTGTCTTCATCGACTTCAATTGTCTCTAAAAAATGTTCATGTCCTGCTTCTTGTAGCTCTGCCCGAGTTCTTTTAGCATATGGATTAGTAATTCCTAAAACATCTAATGACCACAGATGACTTACAGGGACCTCTGCCGAAAGCAGTGAAAGAGAAGTGTGGGTTGCAATAGAACCACCCCCACCAGGTATCCTACCCATGAGAGTCCATCCCAGATGTATTTCTACTGCAACAGGACCTTCCTTCAAAAGTTTTATGTTTCCTGTCAAAAGCTTGCCAGCCACATCAGCTCCCAGTAACAGTTTAATTTCGTTGTCCACTCCAAGAGAACTATAGTACTCAGTGTCGCTCACAGGAATCCCATATTCTTTCAACTCATCTAACCAAGGACCATTTGGGATACGTTTAATATTATCACAAATCTTTGGCTGGTCTAAACAAACTACTTTATAATTGAACTTATCATCAACACTTTCTAGAGTAACTTTGTATTGAAAATGTAATTTCTCGCCAGATGACACACCTCCAAACATTTTGTGTATCAACTTGATTTCACCATGGTGCTCGAAATTCAACATTTGGATTATATCTTTCGAGATATAAGTTCTTTCAGAACCTGTGTCAATAATAGCTCTTACAAGTATTCCTCGATTCCCATTCTTTATGCGTAAAACTAGGGTTTGCAACAAAACTTCAGAAAGAAGTGAATGGCTGGTCAATACATTATCTCCTACAACACTTTCAGTTGTCTTACTCTCATGACTTTGAGAAACATTAGCCCCTCCTCTGCACAGAAGTACATTATGCCTCTGTCAAATCTGCATTGAGATCTTGTGTGATATGCAAGCGGTTTTCTGCAAAACCTGTAAATCTCCCAACTACACAACCACCTGCTGATAGAGTTCAAGATGCAAATATTTTTCAAGTGACTGGGGTGGATTTTGCTGGTCCTGTAATTTTGAAAGACGGCTCAAAGGGATGGATCTGTCTTTTTACCTGCGCGGTCTATAGAGCAGTTCATCTTGAACTGATCACATCACTATCGACCGAGACATTCTTATTATGTTTCCATCGTTTTGTTGCCAGAAGAGGAAAGCCTTCTATATTATACAGCGACAATGGAACTAATTTTACTGGAGCAGCAAAGGCACTTTCATGTATTGATTTTAATAAGGTTTGTGATAAAGCCAGAGATGAAAAGATGCAGTGGAGATTTATACCTCCCAGTGCTCCTTGGTGGGGAGGGTTTTATGAAAGACTTGTTGGTATGAAGAAAAATATTTTGAAGAAAACCTTAGATCGAGCAAGTCTAACCCATGAAGAGATGCAAACTGCTTTATGCAACTGTGAATGCATTCTGAATGAAAGGCCTTTGACAACGGTGTCATCTGACTCAACTCTTACTGCCATTAGACCAGTAGATTTTCTAAAAGAGATAAAATGCAGTTTTGTACCTGATATCATTACTCAACCTGATCCCAACTATTTGAGAAGAAGAATACGCTACCTTCAAACTATTAGAGAAGCTTTCCGAGCAAGGTTTCGACAGGAATATTTAGGAGCACTGTGCTCTAGACAGAAAAAGAAGACATTTCAACCATTGGCAGAAGGTGACATTGTGCTGATTGGAGATGATAACAAGAAAAGGGTGCTGTGGCCGCTTGGTAGAGTGATTGAGACATTACCAGGAGTTGATGGAGTAGTGCGTCGAGTTAGGCTGAAAACTCAACAAGGCGAGTTGTTCAGAGCAGCCCAAAGGTTATATCATTTGGAAGTATTTGCAAATGAGGACTGGTCAAGAGATAAGCTTGTGAAAAGTAACATTCGTCAAAATATAACAAATAGTGTTCCACTTGAAACTGTGAGCAATGTTTCATCTACTACTAGAAACGGTCGAACTGTTAAAGTGCCTAACAAACTATCCCTATAGAATTACATATCTTGTATTTTTTAACTTCAATATTTCTTTGCAATAAGTTAACTTATGTTCTATTTCAAAACTTGTTGTGTTTAAGTGTTCTGCATACTATCTTTTTTGTTTGTAAATTAACTCATGAGTCATAATATTGTTAACTTAGGTGGGAGTATGTCAGATATTACGTATTATTTTAAATAGCTTTTTTTGTACTTGGCAACATGTTTAATTTTATTTAAATCTTTTTTCTGTTTTTCCAGCTGGCATTGTAAAAAAATTGGTGGAATAAAGTTCGGTGATGTTTGTGTTTATAGAAAAGAAAAATAATCTGAGTTCTATTATTTTTTTAAGCTATGAATTAACTTAAGCACTGAATTTTCGGAGTCTTCTTATTTGTTTTTGAGGTCTGTTTTTAGACAGTTGTCATTCAATCGAGGAGCATTCACATCGGTGTTTTGAATTTGAAACACAGCCATATCGCTGTCTTTATTCTCATACTTGCAAATGTAATTGATGCTATTCACCAACTGCAGAACTCAACATTAATATGAACATTGAATGTTTTGCTCAACAGAGGCGAATATGGTACCGCTCAACGATTGTCAATGTCTGCGTTGTTGATATTTAGCGTAAATGATTGTCCGCCATTATCAATATTTCTTCGACAATATATTGGATATCCGTCGACATTTGTGATCGTGTCGTTGGTGAATTCTTTAGGAAAACGCTTTGTACATTTTCCATCTGCCATGAAAGGCGATAAACGATTCAACTCACCGCACAGGCCATGAATAATGTT
This sequence comes from Linyphia triangularis, assembly GCA_963978545.1. NCBI lineage: Eukaryota > Metazoa > Arthropoda > Arachnida > Araneae > Linyphiidae > Linyphia > Linyphia triangularis. The sequence continues at coordinate 40,056,248 of OZ021730.1, forward strand.
TGTGGTAACAATATCAGTAGATCAGTAAACGGATCTGGAATTTCAGCTGAAATTACACTATCGATTTCCTCAGGGCGCATTGTGTCGTTTAATCAAATCAAAATGTGTGCAAGAGGTAATCCTCACTTTTGCCACTCAACCGAATACATCCAGCAAAGTGTGGGACCGAATACGTGTAATTTTATGATGAAGCTCATTAAAAACTTCAATTTTTGTTTGAACACATGTGCTGTAATGTCATGAAGATGTATTGCATTTTGGACTGGCAATAGCAAATATGTAATTTCCTTCCACTTTGGATTACATGTAAACGTGATAAATAAACACGGTTGTCCGTACTCTCACACGAAAGTCATAGCATCCTGCATGTATTCTTGCATATGACGTGGACTGCCTACGTACGATGATGGTAGAATGATAGAGAGTTACCAATTTCGGCTTTGTCGGCGTCACTCATGATAGCCTCTCGCTAGTTAATGTATTCTTCAACACGCAGCTTCTGTTGATTGTGTCGTAGGAATTGCAGTCGTCCCCTCTCTACCTTCGTGTACATGTCGACCATGAATTGTTGGCACAGATCACGTCATCGCAGAATGACGTTGCCCTGACAGCGTCGAATCATCATACGATACGCATAAAAATCCATCGAGCTCACTTTCTTGTTTGTTTCGGCTCCTGTAACAACATATTCATAAACATTAATACATAAATATTAATTCAAAAGGAGTAATGATGTTCATAATAAATGAATTACCTGTGGTGGGATCTCGTTGTTTAATGTTTATGCAATATCCGTCTTGTCCCTTCCAGAAAATTAGCGGATATTGGAGAGCATCGTATGAACGGTGTGTTCTGGCGATGAATTCCAGTTATTGTTCCTTCTTCGAATCACGACTGCTCGCGTCGATGTGCGGTCGCCAACCATGATTCCAGCAACGTCGTTAACAATAGGCGTATTGAATCTACGCACGTGCTCTTCAGCTGGTGTTTTATCAGGATTGATGACAGTAGTGTGGTTGTCACCTGGCAAATCATGCATGTGTAATTTGAAGAATTTCAATAATTCATTGTGCTCATTCAATATGGCGTCCAGTTCGCCGACGATGCGCCTGACATTAGGCGAATTGAGGTTATTGTAGCCGCAACGGGCATTCGCACTATTGATGTCCTCACCGCCCGGGAAGTAGATTTGAAAAAATTTATGTGGTTTGTTTGGCATTGGCAGCAATGAGCCTATTTTGTGGTGTACTTGGCCTTTGATTTGTTGTTGTTGTTTCTAATCTCCCTTTTGTCTGACGAAGTCAGACAATATCAGTGAAGCCATTGACATTAATGAAGTCTGACACTAGTTGTGGACAGTTAATGTGCTGAGGTGATGCCTGTTCTTTTTGGCATTTAGGGCAAAGAGGAAAATTTTTGCTTCCCCCGGAATATGTGAGGCCTTTAAGGTGACCACTAGCAAGTCGAGACAGACGGGTATTGGTGTGCCTATCAAAAGGAAGAGATAGGGAGTGTCCTGGCTTTTTGGCTTTATACCATTCGTGAGATGGAGGTATATGCCATTTCGCTTTATTTTGAGCTATTTTCTTTGAGTATAACTCTTGATATGTGAGTTCTTGAGTAGAGAGGACAGGGTGTTCTAGTCCCTCCTTAGCAAGAGTGTCAGCCAATTCATTTCCGTGGATGTCTACATGTGACGGGATCCACTGAAAGTGCACTTTGTGCAGTCGGGATATACTCTTGATTTTGCGTATTATGGATAGACTGGTTTTGTCTCCCACGAGGGCCCAGTTTTTAAGGTGTTGAATGGAACTTCGGCTATCGGATAGAATCCATAAGTCTCCGTAGTTGACCTCGCCAAAGATATTCTCTAAACCCAGGTCAATTGCTATTAATTCGCTTCGAAAGACAGAGCAGAAATCTGGATTACGTTGTTTAATAGAATGTTTCTCTACGGGCGTTTCTATATAAATTCCACTGCCTGCCTGTATATCTATTTTGCTGCCACCTTGATTTTGAACGTTGAATTGAATCGTTAACCATTTGCCGCAGTATTGTGAACTATTTCTGCTGCTCCGAAAGAAGTCATTTGGAAGCATGAATTGAATGTGCGAATGGACTTCAGGAAAAGGTTTGAATCTGGATCCGTGCCGATGAGCAAGCCGTTCAATGGTTCTGGTGGTGTCTCAATTTCTGGTAGTTGCACTTTTTCTGATGCGCAATCGGGATGAAACTTGACAGATAGATTCGATGGCAATGGCATTGCATTCTATCAAACGTTGGGGGGCTGTCGCTAAACTGTCGCTTTTACAGAATACTAGTAAACCTTCTTGCCCGTCAGCCAATCGGTGTTACCATTTAACCAATCTTTGAAAGAAGCTCTTTGCTGTTGCCAAATTTTTTTAAAAAATAAATTAATAATAAAATTGTTTTAATCGGAATAAATAAAAGATGTTTGGATGTCAGTGCATGAATTCACATTCATTTTTAAAGAAGCAACTTTGAAAAGTAATTTACCGCATATTTGGCTGATTGAGATATTTTTATTATTTGAAATGAGATTCAAATTTCAGGCACACACTGGCAACAGAAACAGCGCTACGTTAATGAATATAAAAATTGGTAATGCATAAAAGGGTTATAATTCTATCAATATAAGGGCTATAAGTATTAAAAGCTTTGTTTTTATGGGTTATATTATTAATAAATAATTTCTTCTGTTCGAATTTAACTTTAGTAAGTTTTTGATTGATGAAATCTTCTCATTTTACATAAAAGAAACAAAGAAAGTCGTGATGTTTTGGGAAAATTTTGAGAGAGCAGCACAATTTTTTACTTCTTGCAAAATGCATATTAATTTTATGAAAAATCATAACAGAGAAAATTAAGAAATTTATTCTTCCTTGATGAGGTTTAAATTTATTCTCGAATAGAAATTAAAAAATGTCTGACCCAAACACAATAGCTTATTACTAACAAATGATCTTAGCTTTCATTACAGTATGTTTTCTTTTTGGTAAGGGTGCCATTTTAACTGTACTCAGCCAAGTCTTAACTTGAGTTTTGAAGTTTTTGAAAAGGAAAAAAAAAAAAAAGGAAAAAAAAACCACATTTCGCCAAAATTGTGATTTTGGCGATAGTCAAGGGAGAGGAAATGTTGGCCATTGTTTTCTATTGGTTGGTTGGTTGTATTCAGATTATCTGCCGCCGTCAGCAACACGAGGGTTAAACATTCGTCATTAGACAAGCCAACATACATTTACAAACACCCATGCCAACACGGGACTCGAACCCGCAACCTCGCGGTCTAGAAGATAGCACGCTAACCACTATACCGTTTGGTCGGCCCATTGTTTTCTATTATAGCAGCAATTAGGTGGGGAAATCAGTTGGAGAAATCAGTTGGAGATGGGGGAGGGACAGCCTAATTTTGCTTGGTGTATAACTAATAAACCTAATCATCTCTAAAATGTGATGAATTAAAGAGAAAAATGATACTTATATAACAATTAAGATAAAAAAAAAAATACAAAACCAATTGAGCTCTTAAGGATATATATTGATACCTAAAATGATACTTATATAATAATTAAGATAATAAAAATACAAAATCAATTAAACTCATCCATTTTGTCCTTGTGAAGAGACTTGGGTTCATCCGGACGAAATGCGTCTCTAAATTTTTTTTTTTTTTTTTTTTTTTTTTTTTTTTTTTTTTAAATCACGAACCTGTTAAAAAAATTTATTTATTGAGAAAAGCTTACGTTTATATTTGAAAAATAAAGGGTACAATTAAATGATTTTACCGATACTTTTTGTTGAAAAAATAGTACCCTTTCGCCATGTACAATTGTAGTTTTCTGTCTATTTTCTCTAGCTCACCCAATTTAATTCACTGTCATTACCTTGTACACTTGCTCTATAGCAAAACTTCTTGCTACAGTTCAAGCTCGACAACTGATAGCTTATTTTGGCCCAAAACACAAAGTGGACCATTCCTTATAGAATTTCTGCAAATCGATATCCATGGATGATTAGAGGTCCCCCCCCCCCTCTCCTACCCCCTTTAAAAACATAGGAAGTGAAGGACCTGGCAACAAGATTTATTCTATGTTCTTTTCAAGGTCTCTGAGAAAGGGGTCGTTTATCCCTCAAGCAGACTGAAAGAACTGCTTTCCCGTAGAAAGACTTGAAGATCATTATGATGGACGAAGTGCGTTTTTATTGAAATGGTTGCGGTTGATTGACATTTTCACGAGTTTGTGGCAACTGAACCATTGCTTCACTCACAATCGTTAATATTATGAATCAATAACTGCTTCCATTTGTTTTGCATTTTTTAAATTATTATTTTACAGAAATTCCACAATTTTTTTTTTTTTTTTTTTTTTTTAAACGTATCTAAGTGGGACCAGGATTCAAAAAAAGTGGAAGGCTTGGCCTTCTGCATCAGCCGTCTCTGCCATTCTAGTATTTTGGCTATGGACGCCGCCCGGAAAGTGCAAAAGAGTGCAAATACACCATAAAGGATTTTGAAAATCAAAAATAATGTGGAGGAAAGTGTTATTTATAGGTAAAGTAACTACAGTATAGGTTTTAAGATAGTCAATGGGTAATAAATTTAATAAAAAATTTATAAATTAAAATTTCGTAACGATAGGCAATTGAAAAATTAAGATTAAAACAAAAACAAAATTACTGCCTTGCACTCCCTTTGATGCCATCTGTACCACTTTGAAAATAAATCTGCCGGCGTCTATGATTTTATTGATGGACTTTCAAGGGGGTGAAATGGGAGCGATAATTTAGTATTTTATGATGCAACTCAAAAGTTATCAGTTTTAGAGAAAGGTCTGTCCTCTTAATTCAAACTGTTCGAAAGAAATTAGGGTTTTCATGCTTGCTGTACAATTTTGAAAATATGAGATGAGCTTATAATGCCATCTTTATTATTTATCTTTTGTGAAGTGCAACTCAATTATTTTTCAGATTTTGAAACAATATTTATTATGAATTCTTTGAAGATCAAAAATGGAGTTACCCCTTCACAAAAGACAAATAGTTTTTAGAAACAATATAGGATGCGCCTACAACCAATTTTGAAAATTTGATTCAATTGATCAGGGATATATCAGGTCTTGTTTTATCATTTCGTTTTTCTGCATAACGCATCTCTTTAATCTCCCCAATAAAAAAATTTGAGGGATATTTCATTTGAAAAAACCTACAGTGAGACATAAAGCTGTACAATCAATCAAAATATTTTATTGCCACTACTACAAAAATATTGATATCTATTTAACCAACCGCAAACCCAACCTTTTTACACTAGTAACATTTTTCATTGCCACCACTACAAAAATTTTGATAATCTTTTAACCAATCGAACAACAGCAATTCTTTATCATTTGTACACTTCGTAAATCCATTCATGCCCACGAATCCAAGAAATAAAAATGTCTTATTTCTATCGGTAATTCAACACGACAGGTAAGAAATTATGACTCAATTCCTTTTAAACCCGCGAATTCGTTTTCTTTGGAGTGATCACTTGGCGTAACCGCGAGGTTAATAGAATTGAAAGAATAGATTCCGACTTCGCATTGTGGTTGAAGCGCGTAGGCAGAGGGAAGGATCTTCCACCACTCTTGGCAAATTCAGTGGTTGCTTTCGGATAAGAAGGTAAGTTAATTTCAATTTTGTAATATTCCGATTTCGAAATCCATCTCATTTCTAAATGTGTTACAAGAAAAGGAATAATTATAAAATTATTTCTCGGTTTTTCATAGTTATTGATTACATTTTATCATTACAACATATGAAGATTGCATTTCCTTTCTAACACTTAAAGATTGATATCGGATTATTGATTTGATATCGGACTTTTTATATGAATTATATTATAAAAAAATTAGTTGAGATTTCTATGACCTGATTTCCACACAAGCCAAGGAGCCCGAATTTTAGGAGCCTCCAAAATTTCTGATAGTTGTTGTGGTCAAAATGAATGCCGGTCCTTTTTCAATAAGGTTTTGAAATTATAAATTTAATTGATTTTAAGTAGCAGCTGCTATACAACTAAATCTCGAAAACACATGATCTTATATTTGAGTGAATTTAATTTAGATTAATTTTCTTGTATGTGATTTTTGGACTTTTAAAATGGTTATCTATAAACTTGCAGACTAAAGACGAAACTGGCTAATTGGGTTATTAATTACATTAACAAATCGTCGACATTTTTCTTGATTGTGAATTTATCTAGATGTAAAAATATTTTTATACTTAATACATAATGATTAAATTGGATATTCTACATAATAACTGGTTATTTTACAAAATAACTATTATTATTGGTTAGTATGACATATTATTAAGTTTCTTAATATTAATTATATTAACCAGTAATTATACATAATAAAAAACACATTTTTGATACAACGATTTTTTGTTTATTAATCTCAAATTAATCACATCAACTAGTATTTTGTATTATTACCGTTAGTTCGAGGTTAATATGATAAATAGTGGATTTTATGCAGTCCTATTGTTTATGTTGTCCTCTTTGTTATGCTTGATCATTCGTTCAAACTTTGCTTTGGGATTTTAATTTTTAAAGTTTTGTTGGTGATCGAATTTTAGTTCAACCTACAGTTCTGGTTATTATTATCACCAATATGGAAACGCGTTTTTAATAAAAAGATGATGATTGCACTTGAGAATAAAGATGAAAATTATGGAATGATGACTAAGAAACGGGTTTTTTTAGTGTTTCCTAATAAAACTGTGTTTGAAATTTATTTTTTAAAGAATTTTTTATAATAGCCACAGGATATGGTAACTATATAAAATTCTCAGTTAATTTAATAAATCCTATTGAATTAATATTTTCGCTGTTTACATTGGTATTTTATAAAATAACCAGCAAAATAATGTTGTTTTTTTAATTTGCCACTTTAGAATTCTTTTTTGGTTACTTTATAAAATAGTCCATAATTTTACATTATAACAGATTTATCCAATTGAATGTAACATAGTACATACGTGATAATTTGGTTTATTGTCATCAGTAAGGGGATAAAAAAAAAAAAACCAAGATTTTATTACTCTGCATAATACAATTATGTATTCGGTAACTTGGACATTTGTAATATAGACTTTATTGAAATTGTTTGAATTAGAATTTGGTCTTAGTGATTTGATACACTTCGTTCGTAATTTGAAACAAATTGGATTCGGAGCGAATTGACGAGTTCAGACGGATATTAATAACATTGCGAAATTTCGTAGAGATCAGTATATTTTAAGAAAAATTCACAAATAATTGAGACAAATTATTACACGAATACAATCGCTCATCAGTTCTTGTAATATATGTTGTTGTTTTGAGAAAGAAGTGTGTGAAGATATTGATTTGAACCAAAAATTAGTGGAGAGTTTATATGCAATTTGAACTTATTTTGTAACTGGGTCTGGTTTGTTCTTGTTTGAATTAGTCCCTTCAATATAGTTTTAAACGTTGGCATTGTAATTATTTAAACAACTTTCAGGGAGGATTTTCTCCTATTTAAAAACAATAGTATCGTTGGTATCCACTTATTTGCTAAAGATACCTCATTTTCAGGTGGAGGGTTACACTATAAGAGAAAATATACAATTGATCACAATTCATGCGCACCGCTATTTTTTCACAAAATCACACATGAATGTAGCAAATTTGTTTAATCAATGCAGAAAAGAAGAAATTCATTGAAAATTAAAAAAATAAATAAAGAAAGATTTCGTTCATTTTACGAGGATGTCACATTCTGGTCCTTAACTAAAGGACATTTCAATTTACATCGGTCGGGGACATGACTACTCCCCGCGCTTATTTCTCCTCAGAAAACTGGGTTAAAACAGTACAACTTCAATAAAAAACACTTTGTAAAACATTAAAATTTGATAAACTTTTAAAACTCGTTAAAATTAAATTAAATAACAACGCAACCATATGTCGCTCTTCAATATATACTGTCTTTTCTGCTGGAAATAATGAGGAGGGCGGTTTCATTTTTTGGACTCGTTTTCTTCGCTTCGATGTTAAAAGTTACATTGGTGAGCTCACACAGTGAAAAGATGGATGGCTCGTACATTGGGCAAAGTGTGACGGCCTGGAGCTCGATACAGCTACAAATTAAACTAGGGCCGACTTTCAATTACACTATAATACTGACGTGGATTTGTGTCATTTACCGTTTTTTATATTTTCATCATTCAATTAGAATAAATGGCCAGTCTGGCTATAATTCTTGTATGGGTCTTATTAAAAAAAAAAAAAAAAAAAAAAAACCTTTTGCTAAAATGGTGATTTTGGCGACATACTTTTCAATAATCTTTATATTATACTTTTTTATAAGTGAAGCTAAGGGGAGAAGAAAAAACGATCTGATGAGGTATGCTCAAGAAAAGAGAATTCTGTGTTGAAAGCATTCATTTTTCAACTTTTTACGCCTTTAAAGCATTTTTACGGGAATTTCGGAGATGGGGATGTTTAAAACACCTTAAGAGGCATAACCACAGCCACAGCGATTTTGATCAAAATCGTTTGAGCCGTTTTTTTTTTTTAGCAAACATTGAAAACCCTGTTTTTCTCATTGACAGCTTCCTTATACGCATGCATGATTTTGATGAAAACCTTAATGGTAGCCCCCATGGCCACCACCAATCCGCATACCAAATTTGAACATCGTAGGTCAATTTGTTCGGAAGTAATGCTGACTACAGACACACATACACACAGACAAATATTTTTTTCTATTATATATATATATATATATATATATATAGAATATTATATATATATATATAGAATATTATATATATATATATATATATATATATAGAATATTATATATATATATATATAGAATATTATATATATATATAATATTATATATATATATATATATATATATATATAGAATATTATATATATATATATATATATATATATATATATATATATATATATATATATATATATATATATATATATATATATATATATATATATATATATATATATATATATATATATATATATATATATATATATATATATATATATATATATATATATATATTTTTTTTTTTTTTTTGACCGAATACTATACTATCATTACCCTATGTATTACATATGGGTAAAAAAAAAAGTTTAAATTGACCAAATGTGATCAAAACGTAGTTTTATACACCCTTGCAGATGTTTTCTAGGCTCCCATTGAGGTATTCAATCATCGCATGTACTAGCTATGACCATCTCCATGGGGCAGATTCAGGGCAGTTTCCAACTCTGAAACTGACTGGAGGACAGTTTCTAACAATGAGATTGATTGGAGAAGATAAAAGTGCAAATGCAGTATACAGTAGGGAATTCGAAAGATTTTCAACTAGATTCTAGTTAGAGGAATGAGCCAGTCACCGCTTAGGAGAAAATCCCAGAAGCAGAAGACAGGTCTGCGAACAACTGCTTGACGGTTGGAATTGTTTATTTGATCATTTCAATGCCAAAGAAACAAGCGATATCTTTGATTGTCATTTTTACATGCATTGAACTGTATGAATATTTATCTGTAGTTCGACATCTGCCATCATCAAAACAAACCTATAAATGCACCTCCACAAATCCTTAATAATGCTGTCATCTCTAATAACTGCCTAATAAGTGTATGACCAGAAAATTAATCGTAATTGGCTGATGTTTGCATAATTCGATTTAAACCCGTAACTTTTTTGTTCACTCAAACTCAAGTAAGCTTTCAAAAACTGAAATTTACATTGTGTGCTTAGCTTTTTAAATCCAGTGCATATAGGTTTTATGATATATACACAGTACCGAAATGTGGCTTAGAAACATATCGGTGCGATTTCTGGACTTAGCGTATACAACACCGATATTAATTTTAATTTTTTTTTAAATAAATATTTATAAAGTTGTAGATAAGGATTTTAGGACATCGTTCATAGGAATTTGCACTCTATTAAAGTTTGCAGTAATAGTACAGGTTGAAGGTTTTGCCCCAAAAAAATAAACAAACATGTAGCTTCTTCTTAACGTAGAAGTAAAGCTTAGCGTCCACTATCGCTGAGCAGAGCTGAACGGAGTGGATTAGATTAGAGGCCAATTACAAGGCTGTCAACGTCCATTGTAGCACGAGCCTTGTGCTACAATGGACGTTGACAGCTTTGTAATTGGCTCTAATCTAATCCACTCCGCTCTGCTCAGCAATAGTGGACTCCTAGCTTAAATCCTTTAAAACAGTAACGAAACTGTACATTAAAATTTCCGTTGCCGATATCAAAAACATTTTTATCAGCAAAATGTGAGGCAAACTAAATTTCGAAATTTATTTATTAAAAATGAACGTGAATTTATGCTCTCTCATATCATTTAATATCATTTATTTATTATGATTAAAGTAATTTTATTATTTATTTATTAAAATTTTTTTGTCAACAGGAAAGAGTTTCAACAATTGTTGGTTCAATATTTTTTTAACATGACTGGATGATGGCAAGTTGGTTTATTAGTAGTCTGTAAAAGCGACCTTTTAGTGACAGTTACAGCCCCAAAATTTGATAGAATAAATTGCCATCGACATCGAACCATCGACATCGAAAAAACGATCTGATGAGGTATGCTCAAGAAAAGAGAATTCTGTGTTGAAAGCATTCATTTTTCAACTTTTTACGCCTTTAAAGCATTTTTACGGGAATTTCGGAGATGGGGATGTTTAAAACACCTTAAGAGGCATAACCACAGCCACAGCGATTTTGATCAAAATCGTTTGAGCCGGTTTTGTTTTTTTTAGCAAACATTGAAAACCCTGTTTTTCTCATTGACAGCTTCCTTATACGCATGCATGATTTTGATGAAAACCTTAATGGTAGCCCCCATGGCCACCACCAATCCGCATACCAAATTTGAACATCGTAGGTCAATTTGTTCGGAAGTAATGCTGACTACAGACACACATACACACAGACAAATATTTTTTCTAGATCACTTTTTTGATATCAGGATGTTCCAAAACGTGAAGAAATTATATATATATATATATATATATATATATATATATATATATATATATATATATATATATATATATATATATATATATATATATATATATATATATATATATATATATATATATATATATATATATATATATATATATATATATATATATATTTTTTTTTTTTTTTTTTTTTTTTTTTTTTGACCGAATACTATACTATCATTACCCTATGTATTACATATGGGTAAAAAAAAAAAAGTTTCAACCCGATTGGATGACAGCAAGGGGGTTAATCAGACCTCCGCAGATTACACCGCCATTGACAAACATGCAAAAGCGAAGTTGTTATAAAGGATGATTTTTTTTTTTTTTTTTTTTTTTTTTAAATGTAACAATACTCACTACTTTTTTTTTTGTTTGTAACACTGTCTATTAATAATTTTTGTATTTCCATTACTAGAATACATTTTTAAAGTAAATGGACACTGATGTACAAAATTAGGACATAGTGGAGTTTCACAGCTTCTGGGTATTGCAATAATGGATTTGAAATGAATTATTTAAGTCAAATTATATCAGTTTATACTTAGTCCAGAATATAAAAATGTCGACTTCCAAAAATTAAAAAAATAAATAAATAACCTTATATAATTTTTGAATTGAATAATTTAATTTCAATTAAAAAAATCTGTAATTAAGTCATAGCTTATTGGAGCACTTTGGGTGACGTTGCACCGTGCAGTCATCAAACTACACAATGCATCGTCACCGTTAGCGTCCTCCGCTATGACATAAAGACAGACGCATTGTCTAAGTACCTTTTTATTTATGAAACTTATTAAAGATACGAAATGAAGATAGTGGTGATATTTGTCTTCTTTATTATTATTTTTACTTTAAATATTATATATTTTATATGTCTTAATATATTTCTAATCAATAGCCAGAACAGATTATCGGTACAAAGGGAAAGAAAGAGACAATGCGCCAAATTTCAGAGATTGATATATGCTCTGTATACCTATTGCTATGGATTCTTTGTTCAATTGATTTACCTCCACATTTTTTTCTTCGTTCCATCCTTTTTGTATAAAGAAGTGAGTATTGGACCAACCTCAAATGGGCGATGAATTTAAATATCCAAGTGCAAGATCGATACACCATATAATGTTCAACTCTTTGATAATAAGTTTCTATATAAGTTTTAGAATCAAATTCATTGATTAAATTCACAATAGATGGCAGGTTGCTTCAATAAATAGGTTAGGAAAAAATCTATCTAATCGAGTTGTTATCTGGTTGTTAACCGAAGCGATAAAGTGCCAAATACTAAAAATCTTAAAATGATTCGAAAGTTTATTGAATCTACTGAGAAAGTTTTATTTAGTTTTCGAGTTTTCGATATAAATTTGAGAACAAGTCTGAATTTCATTATAAATAGTGCAACTATAATGAAATTTAATATAACTATATCATATGTCTGTGAAAGAGCCAATGTCTCGATTGTATGTATAAAAATGTCACTCTCAAATTAATAAAATTCATAACGGAAAGTCTGGCAAGTGAGAAATTCTTTAGAACTCCTGTGGGGGAAAAAGGGGGGGGGGGAAACGATAAAGAATGATTTAAAGTTTATTAATAAATATTTTTCCTGAGTGCTCTGATTCAATTCGAAAGGTATTTGACTAGAAATGGAAAGACGATAATATTGTTGCGTGGCTGGATTCGAAAGACTTGATGCCAAAGCAGATCAAAACTTGCAGAAATTTATTCCGATATAACGCTTCGCAGATTCTTTTACAACTCCAGAACTTTCCGTTCTAATAGACTCAATACAGCTCTTTACACGACAATGGAGCAAAAACAGCAGTTAAAAACTATATACAGAACTGCTAAAATCAACGCAAATGACAATGCAATACAGTTCAATTTCGGAACTCTCTGAATGCTCGCTGAGAGACAACTAACTCACTAACTGAACTATCTATTGGCCTTATATAGGAAAGCTTCCTTCGCGAATCTTCTAGAGATAGAAATTTGGAGAATTTTCCATATCGCAGTCGAAAAGCCCTTTACAAGTACATGGGGACCGAAAGTGTCGCCAAACGGTCGCCAAGTTTGGCGACATTGCCATTAACCATAATGTTAAATGCCTTCTCCTTGTAAAAACTAATTTTCAAGCATTATGAGACGCATTGCAGGAAAGTAAAGTAAAGACAAAACTCTTGCACTGCCTTATGCGAAATGTACATAAATTTTCCTTTTTACATAAATAATACTGCGAAATATTTACAAATATACAGAAATTCGTAACAATATTTTGTTCTCATATTGCCCAACAAAGTTTTTTTTTTTTTTTTAATTATATTTTCTAAACGATGCTTCAAAACATCATATCTCAACCGATGATACGCCTCCTCCAAGGGGTACGTGAAATGATCTCAGGGATTGTGCGGAAAACAAAAATGTAATGGGGGGCCGTTGATAGACAGATTGAACTTTAGAGAAGTGTTTAGAAGTTGTTGCAAAAACTTACATTTCTAAAGTAAGGTATATTTCATTTTGAAAAATCATAATAATACAATTGAATCCGAAATAATTATCAGTTAGAAAGAAATGTTTTAAATTCAATTATATCTGCAGGACTAGAGAGGAATAGGATCATTGGCCTTCATTGGCGACAGTGTACGTAGATGTTTATTGTAACATAATGGGAGGGAGATTGGGATAACTGGAGAAGTGATGTAAGGTCAAGGGGTACGCAAGTAACGAAATGTTGAGAAACGCTGCTTCATAGAGGCTCAAATTTCATTTACCTGAAAATTAAGTTTTCATGCAATGGTTCGAAGTTTTCGTTTAGTTTTTAAATCAGGGTATTTCTTCCAAAGAAATGCGTATTATATATAAAGATGTCAGAGGATCTTAATATGTTTTCTCGCTAAAGAGGATCAAAGAATATGAGAAAAGATATGACACAGCCATGGATTATGTGCAGCGGGGAACACTGTGGTTCCAAATTCGATTTTAACCATGAATTTTCAAAAATGATCATTGAATTTCAAACTAATTGGATTTCATTAGATTTCATGCAATTTCCATTTAAAATATTATTAATTTTTATGCTTGAATGTTCTTTTCATGTGAATAATTTGAATACCATATGATATTTCATTTTTTTTCCCCTGCAAATTTTACCACAATTTTCACCACTTTTATTTTAATTTTAAAAAGTTAGGAAAGTCACTTTCATGCTGTTGCCTAGCTGTGGTCATCAATAGAGCTTTAAAGAAATTAAACCTATCTCATAAACAATGTAAATTGGGAACTTCTATTAAAATATAAAATATATCCATGGATATTATCCATCAATGGACATACTGTACCTACGGAAAAGTTTGCTTGAGTTTAAACATTGACCTATAATTCACAGGGCGCAATGTAACCGGTACGTGGCGCATTAATATCAAAGTACTTTTAATTGAAATCAAACTAATCTACTGTTTCTCCATTAAAATTATTTTGTCTGAATATGAAATTAAAAAATACTGTACAAACTAATGGATTATACATTATTTTGTCTTAAAAAATAGTTTGAATATGCCTACTTGTATTTATTGTTTTTCTACTATTCATATTTTTGACACTGTCAATAAGACATACGATGGGGGTTAACTAAGGCTCGCATCAAAATATATATATATATATATATTTTCCCCTGCAAATTTTACCACAATTTTCACCACTATATATATATATATATATATATATATATATATATATATATATATATATATATATATATATATATATATTTCTATCTGGAAGCAATCGGTCGACATGTTACAGACAAGATCCGATTTCAGGTCAAACTGGTTTGAAATGACTTTGTGATATAAATAAAAATTTAAAACATCTATACTTATATTTTCATACCCATGCATGTATACACCAATATTCTTTAGGTTGGTTGGTTGGTTGTATTCAGATTATCTGGCGCCGTCAGCAACACGAGGGCTATAATGCGCCGAAACATTCGTCATTAGACAAACCAACATACATTTACAAACACCCATGCCTAACACGGGACTCGAACCCGCAACCTCGCGGTCTAGAAGCTAGCACGCTAACCACTATACCGTTTGGTCGTCTGATCTGCAAGCAGATGATTCCAATTGAATACGTCTCCTCATATTGCTATGAAATAAGGTATCCATGGTTACAAACAGATTTTAACTAGTTTTTGGTAGATTTGCTATATTGTCGAGTCAATAACCAAGCTCTCATTATCCAGGTTGTATTTAGAGATCAGTGATAAATAACGCTATATTATTACTCTAAATAAATGTTTTAGAATTTTGTTTGAATGATATTACGATGTTATGCTTTGATAGAGTTAGGAACTTTTCAGGCATCATTTGCTATAAAACAAAAATCGACCAATTTCAACTTTAGCTCATTTGATTTTCTTGTAAAGAATTCATGAAATATTTACATCTTAAATAACATATTACTCTTTAAATAACGCTATATTATTACTCTAAATAAATGTTATAGAATTTTGTTTGAATGATATCACGATGTTATGCTTTGATAGAGTAGGAACTTTCCAGGCATCATTTGCTATAAAACAAAAATCGACCAATTTCAACTTTAGCTCATTTGATTCTCATGTAAAGAATTCATGAAATATTTACATCTTAAATAACATATTACTCTTTAAATAACGCTATATTATTACTCTAAATAAATGTTATAGAATTTTGTTTGAATGATATCACGATGTTATGCTTTGATAGAGTAGGAACTTTCCAGGCAACATTTGCTATAAAACAAAAATCGACCAATTTCAACTTTAACTCATTTGATTCTCATGTAAATAATTCATGAAATATTTACATCTTAAATAACATATTACTCTTTAAATAACGCTATATTATTACTCTAAATAAATATTATAGAATTTTGTTTGAATGATATCACGATGTTATGCTTTGATAGAGTAGGAACTTTTCAGGCATCATTTGCTATAAAACATAAATCGACCAATTTCAACTTTAGCTCATTTGATTCTTTTGTACAGAATTCATGAAATATTTACATCTTAAATAACATATTACTCTTTAAATAACGCTATATTATTACTCTAAATAAATGTTATAGAATTTTGTTTGAATGATATCACGATGTTATGCGATGTTATGCTTTAACATCATTTGCTATAAAACAAAAATCGACCAATTTCAACTTTGGCTCGTTTGTTTCTGATGTAAAGAATTCATGAAATATTTACAGTATGATCATTTAAAAAATTCTTAACAGTATACGGGACATATGTTTTTAATTTTAAGAAACAAACTAAAGAAATTAGAAACACTACTTGAATAATTTAGAAATTTGTAAAATATATTCGAAACGACTTCGATTGTAATAATTAAATTTTTATATTTCACAAACACAGCCTTCCAACTTTGCTCACAAATATTTTCTTCAATTTTAAACACCAAACTTATTTAAAGATGCAATGACATGGAAGCACATGAATATATTTGAAAACGAAAGTCTACACGTTATAACGTGAGGAATTTGAAATTCAAAAATGCGAGACCGCAAAGAGAAAATAAATCCTTTCAATAGTCTAATGAGAAACAGCGTAAAACCCGATGTCTTATTCTTAAACTACAAATCTGTGATCGCAGACAACAAAAAACAGTAACTTAGAGAAATCAATTGTTCTGTATTGAATTCGAAGCAAGAAATCAAATGATCGTGTCAGTGCGCATGGAACAGATGAGCAGTTGAATTTCGCTTTGAATGTAGGAATACTGTTATGAGTTATATGCAAATGGCAATGTAACACGATTTCGCCGCGGCTTAAGTTAAAGCAATTGCTTTTGAATGACTCAGATATCTTGTATTTTCCAAGGTGCTTTCAAGTACGTTTATTTACACAAGTAGATTTGTTGCGGTTATTGAATTTGCTGTGCAGGAAGAACTGGATGAAGGATGCATCACATTGCATTAAAACATTGTTGGCAATCGATTTTTCTTAGTAAAATGATAGCTTTTGAATGACACGTGTGTTTAATATTTTCCCAAGGCGTGTTCAAGATCGCTTATATGCGCAAGTTAGTTTTGTTGTATTGAATTTTCTATGTAGGAAAAGCTGAGTGAGGGATATATTGCATTAAAACCTTGTTAGCAATTGATTTTCTTAGTAAAATGATAAAACGACTGCTTTTGAGTGACTCATATTCCTCGTATTTTCCAAGGCGCTTTTAAGAACATTTATTTACACAAGTTAATTATATTGGTTTATATTGAATTGGTTGTATAGAAAAATTGAAGAAATATTGCGTCAAAACAAAGTTATAGTACCATCTATACCGACAATGTTAATTTGCCTTATTTCATATACCTTTTTCTCATAAAGTAATTGACATAGAAACCTATTTTTTTTTTCATTGCATTTAGCAGACGCTTGTTATTCTACTGAAGTTAAACTTTTGATTTTAATTCATTCGATTTTTTTTTTTTTTTTTTTTTTTTTAATGAATTTTTGTGAGAGTCACTCAAATGTGTTAAAAATCACAAGTTTTTTTTTTTTTTTTTTTTTGCCGAAGCAAGCCAAAACAAAAAATATTTTTTAAATATCAACAAAATCTCACTTCGGTGTATAGAGATACATAAAAGGAATTTGTGGAAAAATTTTAGGATGGCTTGTGCAGTTTCTGAGAAAAAGGTGCATAAATAATGAAGAATATAGTTTTGAGAACAACGCTTTTTAAAGAAAACTTTACTTACACTATTAGTTAGCAATTTTAGCTTAAAAAAATTATTAAAAATACATCTAGTTGAGGTATTATTACAAATGAGATATCCCGTTAAAGGGGAAAATTTAAACTTTTATAAACAATAATAATACCAAAATCGATCATTTGTAAATTTTAGGGTACCAACTCCCCTTAACAGTTTTTTCTTCTCCCCCCCCCCCCCCCCTTCTATTAGTATAGCGATTGATTTTTAATGACTGGTATGTCAAACATTTTCCAAGACGCTTTAAAGAACGCTTACCTACACAATTTAATTTTATCGATTTATATGGAATTTGTTGTGTAGGAAAAGCTGATTGAGGGATATATTGTATCAAAACATTGTTAAGGATCGATTTTTTTAGTAAAATTATAATTTTTGAATGACTCGAATGTTTCGTATTTTCCAAGGCGTTTACAATAACATTTATTTACACAAGTTAATTTAGTTGGTTTGAATTGAATTTGTTAATCAGGAAAACTGGATGAAATTGCGCCAACAATATTGTTAACAGATTTTTTTTTTTAGCAAAGTGATTGATTTTGAATGAATCGTATGTTTCGTATTTTCTAAGGCGTTATCAGGAACCTTTATTTAAACAAGTTAATTTTGTTTATTTGTAATGAATTGTTTGAGTAGGAAGAGCTGAATGAAAGATATCTTGCATCAAAACGTTGTAAACAATATATTTTTTAGTAAAAATGATTGCTTTTGAATGACTCGTATATCTCGTATTTTCCAATGCGTTTTCAAGAACGTCTATTTACAAAATTTAAAAACATTCAATAATCTTTCCGTGGAAACTTTCTTACATTGGTGCTGAAGCACTTGAGGTAAAGATGGTACTTGCTCATACCACATTTCCTTTTGTAAAGTTTTACCCCCACTGTGTGATGTGAAAAGGGACGTTATTTTGTTTCACATTACTGAAAGAAAGTCGCCATCAAATCTAAATAGTTTGAAGGGAGCAATAAACCTTCATTACCTCTTAGCTACATTCAATCACGTGTTCTTTAGTTTTCTTAAACAGCTGTTGCAATAGCTTAAAAACCCGGAATCGTCATTCTTTTTCCAAACCACTAAGTGGTGCTGAATGCCAATACCACTTAACACAAATGATATTTCTGGAAACGTAATTGAAATAGTGGCCAATCGTTGGGAAAAAATATAATTTTAGTAGTTTCAAGAACGAAATAGTTTCTTAAGAAATGAAAATGTTTTAGCTCTTGCTTTATTTCTTTAAAAGAAATGACTTTATGTTTAATCCATGATTCTAGCAACCAATAGCTTTGCATTGACAGTTGACACAAAATGTTAATTTTAGTGAAAGTACGCTTACTTATTAATTAAAAAAAAAAAAATAGAATTATTCAATAATGTACTTATTCTAACATTTAAGCTAGGTAATTACAAGAAATTATATAATTAAAAATTAAACCAACAAGAAACATTTTCTAAGAAATATGTTTGAACGTGAAAGTTAAGGTTATGCTGAACTGTAAAACAACATTATAAATATTCCTTTGGACAATTTGATTAATATATAGTAAAAAAAGTTTACTTTTGAGACATTCCTTTATAAGATAAACGTTAAGCACATAATGAACAACAATTTTTATATCCAGAACCTGAAGAAATGTGCTGAAATATAAAGTGCTTCGTTAAAGAAAGCATCTGTAAAATTCCGATTTGAATTTCAATTTGTATTTGACATATGTAACTTAAATGAAAAGATTTCACAATTTGCAAATGGGCACTAGGAAAAGGTTTCTTTACAAGAAAGAGACTTACTTTGTGACTATGGAGTAGAGAGACATGATTATTGGCCTACGAAAATTGCTGTTAGTGACATTTTTGCAACCGATAATACAGAAATTTCAAATTGACATAGTTTTTATCATAATTAATACAAATACGGAAATGACAACTAACTACAGGCACAAGGACAATCTAGTTTAGTTCAATTCAAGTTTTCTGAACAATTCCCTAGGACATAATTCCAGCTGTCTTTTTAAACAGTTGACTTCGCCACAATTTACTGTATGGTCCGTTCAACTTTAATGTAATCAACATTAACAGGGCTGATTTCAGTTCTTTAATGTTAACCAACTGTACGTATTCAGTATCTAGAGCTCATGCACCATAATATATAAACGTTAAGGTAGTTCTTAAAAATAAACTTTTGAAATTTTCATGGAGCACTAACCGATTTGGGTCTATGGCACAAAAAAGGAATTCCATAAAAATTTCAGATTTTCAAATATTTTCAGTGGTCGTTTTATAATCTTAAAGTTTTGAAAAGTAGAGACATTCTTCAAAATTTGAATAAACTTCATATCAAACTGGTAAACACATAAATTATTCTCATCAATAAAGAAAACGGGAAATTTAGAGTATAAATGCGATATCTTGTTGTTTGTAAAAAGTTAATAACGCATATAGCAATAGTAGTATTTATTTGAAAAACAAACTACATGCGGCCATTGTCGTCATTGATTGAATATCGACTGCTAATATCGAATACACGACGCATAACCAGGAATTACAACCAATTTTGAAAAACTACCATTCCTTCAGATGATGTAGTATATGAAAGTTAAATTTAGGTTTTCTAAAAGTGTTAGCTGTTTTTCATCGGAACAGAGCAAAGTAAAATTCGTGATCCCATTAGAGGTCGGAAATATCGATCAAAATAAATATCGATACTATATCGTTGCATAGAAAAAAATATCGATAAAATATTAATAAATCGATAAATGATTTTTTTTATTTGATTTTCAATTTTGCCAGAAGCAAAGTTTTTCGGGGTAAATTTCTACTTTTCATGATTGCTTTTTGCAAGGTGACTACTTTTTCAACTGAAATAGATCTATTACAAAAAAAAACCCCACCAAAAAACAAAAAACTTATATTTTCGCATAATTGGTGCAGTGATTTTAAGAAAAATTTAGATAATTTTCCATATCTCTTAAGTGTATGAAAAATATTGAATATTGGTGCCTTTTTACTGTCTCTTAGCCAAGTTCAAACATTAGTTTTGAAGTTTTTGAAAAGGGAATAAATAAAATTACAAAAACACATGGAACTACGAAACGATCATAAAAAAAACTAAAAATGTTTGAAAATATCGATATATCGGTGACTTTTATCGATATTTTTTTAGAAATATCGATAAAAATATCGTCGTATCGCCGACTTCTAGATCCCATCCTACTCGGAAAAAAAAGTCGAAAGAACTTTCTAGAAAACAATATTGTAGCAAATCTATGCAACAAAGTTAAGTGATAGAAAAGATGTATTGCTTTGAAAACAACAGTTAAAAGCATGAGGTGTGATCAATCAGAAAATAATGTAAACCCCGGTAACTACTAGGAAGGAAACATTTTAGAAGACATTGATGTAGGTAGTGCTACTCTTGATTGTCTACCAATCATTGTTTCAGAGAAAGGCACTGTTCAATTACTTTCAATACCAAAACTTTCATCAAGAACATAAGTAATAGTTACTAATATTAATGAATCTTGGGGAACTATTTATCATGTAAAATGCTTAAGTTTTTATTCAGCTTCAGTAAATACAGGATACTAAAGAGGAACATCTATATTTATTGAGCAAAAGATGAATAAAGAAATACTCTGAATGTCCTGCCATCATCCAGGAAGTTGTATTAGATAAATTAGGGATTCAACAGGGCTTGGCATACTGGTATGCAAACCATTTAAAATTTTGTGAAGTTCAATTAATCAGAGTGATTTTCAAGACCACTAAATCTGCTGTTTTAATTCATGAAAAGTGATAAAGTGATAAGATATTACCAAAATTCGACTTGCAAAGCTCTAGTCTCGAGATGACAATATAAAGAACTTTGAGAGTTCATCATCATATTTCTCGGAGGAGTTTTTAAAAGATGAATGCACTTTAGAGATGTAAGAGCAGTTACACCATGCTCGATATGGAAGGGGAAAGCCATTATAGAATATACTCACTCAACATATCAATCAATCATATCAATTTTGACTATCCGATTAAGAATAATCTGGAAATAACAATATTTATTATTAAGCGAATAACATAAAATCATATTATTTTGATAACCTAGATCACTTTGATAATTTCCACTTTTTAAGAAATCGGCAATAAACATTTAGAAGGAGTGCAAGAAATATTTTACTCGTACAATCAGCAAAAGAAGTAAAAACAAAACAGATCATTGGAATGTGGAACACGTTGCAACAAGGGAAATCTTCATATAGTGGCCGTATTTCGGCAGTGACGTAGAGTAAAAAGTCCAGTTAGCCACTGAAAAGAGCCACCGGTATTATAGCTTTTTAAATAGAGCTCTAACTTTATCTTTTCCACATCAACTTTTTCCATCGACTGTTTGTGCATTCATTTGTATACACATGATGCAAAAGAAAATTTCGGAGATATCATACATATTTCACGTTCATTCTGAAACTTAATCGCGATCAACCATCCGATTTTGTATTGATAGGTAAGAGAAGACATTGCTTTCGATTTTTACTAGAAAATACCTAAATGTTCTTTCAGAATGTGTTATATGCGCGCCTTTTTTTGATGCATTTAATTTATGAAGATTAAATTGATGTGTATTAATTCGGTTATAGTGATATCCATCAACGCAGCATAATCATTTCTGCTTGATGTTTAGTTGTTAAATATTTTGCGATATATAAGTATAATGTAAATTAACTCCATTACCCAAGTCGTTAATCATTGAAATTCTACACTGCGCATAAAACTGTGACAATAGATCAAGTATTGTTGCTGGTGCATATACAATTACAGTTATAAAAGGTCGTAACTAGACTTACATTTCAACGGGCGAGGATGTGAAAAGATATCCTAACCAAAAATGGGCGAAGTTATGGAAAACCAACCAGTTAATTTTCATTATTTTTATTCAGAAAAATTGAAATTATATGCCCGAGTAATTTAATGTATTACACATTTTGTAGTTTAATGTATAGTAAATAATGGAGATTATATTGGGAAATTTTTGAAAGCATAACACGCCTTCTCCTTGTATATGGCCCTTGCCTGCTTATAAGTATCTGTTAATGATTTTCTAAGTGTTTATTTCTTTAAAGGAATGTTGGTTGGTTTGTAAGCTCAACGACCTATCTTTACGCCCAATGACGGCTAATCAGGCCGGGACCTATAGCTTGACGTGCCGACCAAACGGTATAGTGCTTCTAGACCGCGAGGTTGCGGGTTCGAGTCCCGTGTTAGGCATGGGTGTTTGTAAATGTATGTTGGCTTGTCTAATGACGAATGTTTCGGCGCATTATAGCCCTCGTGTTGCTGACGGCGCCAGATAATCTGAAAACAACCAACTATAGCTTGACGTAGATTCCGAACCAAAACAAGCATCCATGTCTAGCCCAGGATTTAAATCCGACAACTTTGGTAAACGCGACCAGAGCGCTAATCCCACGGCCATCAGTTGGGCTTTTTAAAGGAATGAAACACATAACACTGTAGTATTGGAATGAAATAGAAGAGAACTATATAAGTCAAAAAGATACATTATGTTAATGAAACAATTAGGTACTCTAGCGTAACGACCAATGAGATGGAGGCCTTATCGTTGATAACAATCTAACTTAAATATACGATAAAATGATTATAACATCTCCTTCGAAAACTCTAAAAGTTCAAAAAGTGAGTGGCTATTGAAATTTGCTATTGAAACTATGGCTATTTTGGCTTTTGAAACCATTGCCATTCTCCCAAGAGTGGTTGTCCTTATCGAAAACATTTCTTTTGTATCAGAAAGGATTAAATAGCAAAGAATGAAATGGATAAAACTTTTTATTAGAACAAACAACTTATGAGGAATACAAATTAAAGTTCAGCTTTCAGGGGGGGGGGGGGAGGAAATAATCAGAATGACTTTAAATTTAAACAGTATATTCTTGAGGGGGAAAACATTATGACGTAATAAAAAAAATATTTTTGAGAAACTTTTCATCTTGAAACATACCAGTTTTCCATTTTAAGCGTATATTGAAATAATATTTTAAGTCTTTAGGGCGAGTCTTTCTTTTTTTATACGTTTGGAAACTTGAATTTTAATTATAATTGCCCAGGGGTGATTATAATTAAACTTAGAAAAAGGTATGATTTCAAATGCATGAAATTTTCTCGTATGCCTGTTAATGGCTTTTAAAAAGCAATGTTATGGCATAAGAAGAAGAAAGAAAAAAAAAATAGTTCTAAATAATTTATTTTCTTATGCCATAACATTTACCGTAAGAAGAATCACTTACCATTCTGACCAGTGGTTATTTTTCTCACAGCTTTTTAAAATTTGAACTTTGATTGTGGACACGCTGTATATTAAATTTTCTTGAATTATCATAGAATCCAATCTTAAAAAAGTGTCCTTATCTAATATAGAGGTTCAAAGTTTAAATTATTTTCAAATTTGGTATTCAGTAAATTCTCGAGACAAGAGGATCATGCCAATAATATATTTTTTTTCCTTTTAACCCCTTGGGTACAGATTTATTTGGGAAAATTCTTGCGTTTTGAATGTTTGGTTCAAAACAATAAAATAACTTTAAAGGAACACAGCCAAACAAATTTTTTTTTTAAAGTATAGGTAAACCAACCGATGTTTGACTTAACCAATCATGGCTCTTGTGACATTAAAATCTATTCAATCAACCTAGTTTGAATGACGAAATAGGTTCGTCATTATTAACAAGCAAAACAAGTGCATGACGAATCTCAACCTTCAAATGTACCCAGAGGGTTAACTACCAATTACATCTTCATTAAGCGTTCTTTGCGACTCAATTATATCATACGTAATTTAAAAGAAAAAGTGTTATCCTTCAAACTTATATAAAATTCCTGAGAAATTATAAACTTTTTATTTATGATTTCTTTTAATAAAATATATGTTTTTATCTATACAAGAAATTGTTTTAATAAAAAACTGAACCATTTTTACTTCGAATACCATATCATAATTGTTATTACGTATTTTAACGATCTTGGAAAGTATAGTAATTGCACTTTCATTCCGCATCTCAATTAAAACTTAGAAGTTTTTCGATTTCCTTAGCCATGGGAATAATCAGAATAAATTCAATCGAAACTTTTCTTCTCCAACATGTTTCTTTAATATTTACATAAACAAAATATATACAATGAAACCTATGTATTTCAATACTGTCTAGTGGTCTATAACAATAAATACTGCATATATAATGATATTTTATTTGGTCCTTGCATAATTACTATTCACTTGATGTATTTTGAACATAGTAACAGTTTTAATCACTTTGGAGATGCAACTGTCTATAACGATAATCTTACCTCTTTAGAAATTAGACAAATTAATCTAAATTCAAAGTGAAAAATAAAAAAAACTTGGCCTCTGTAAACAATTATAAGTAAAAATCAACTAAGTTGTCGGTGCTAAAGCCACACGATAACATTAGTAGTTGTTGAAATTACAGCAAACAAATGAATAACAGATGAAAAGCAACTGGAAAATTTTGGAAACAACAATTTGGAAAAACAATTGAAAAAGTTGTTTACAGTTGTTTTTCCAAAGTTTTCTAGTTGTTTTTCAAATTTGTTATTTATTTATATGCTGTAATTTATAGTATATACGTTTAACCCGATTTTTTTCCCCTGGAAAACGAAACGACACCCAATGGTCCACTCCGATTCAACAGGCTTTTGTTTCAAAATTATCAAAGTTTTGAACTCGTTAGTTGGAATCAAACATATGCGTATGCAAGTGTCATTTGCATCCAGTAAACTAACAAAATTAATCAGACGAAACGGTCGTTTCGCCGCCAACCTTAAAAAAGGCAGAAACGACAGTAAGTATATATTCTCTGCACAACTTCCAGCGAAAAAGCCGAAATGACTATTTTCTAGCGCGCTTACGAAACTTCACATAATTATACAAAAAATACCATAGATTCGTCTCGGTGATATCTTTCAAAGAAAAAAAATTGAGTACCTAGGACAAAAGACAACGAAGAAAAAAAATATTGAATATATATATATATATATATATATATATATATATATATATATATATATATATATATATATATATATATATATATATATATATATATATATATATATATATATATATATATATATATCATAATATATTGTAAGAAGAATATTTATTGTAAGAAGAAGAATCACTGGCCATTCTGACCAGTGGTTATTTTTCTCACAGCTTTTTTAAATTTGAACTTGGATTGTGGACACGCTGTATATTAAATTTTCTTGAATTATCATAGAATCCAATCTTAAAAAAGTGTCCTTATCTAATATCAGTCATCGTGTCATTTTGTGGTTCATATACCACATTTCTTTATCACCAAGTCCAGATACACCGCATGATGTAATGTGTGTGGAGGAAGACACTTTAAACCGTGTCACACACATTAGACGTGTGGGCGGTTTTTGAGAATGAATTCACGATTGAAGTATCATTTGGTGTGTATTGCAAACTGTAGTCAGTTTTTTGAAAGTTAAATTACTGAAAAACCCGTAAATGTGCTACTGGTTCAAATTAAATATTTGTAAATTCATCGATAATTAAAAACTTTCGTACAGTGTTAATTGATATGAGTGTAATTTGATGTAGCAAACAAAGATACTTGGATTCACTTTTAAACCAATCACGACTCCGGTAAGTATGTAACGTCATTAAAAAAAATTATTATAAAAATACAGCTTATCACTCCTATGTAAGATGTACGACATGTACGTGTCTTTTCGCAATAATCTCAATTTAGTTTATTCTTTGAATTTATATTTAGTTAGTATAAAATTACAGTCAAGCCCCATTAGCGCGAAGTCGATGGGGCTACCAAAATTGGTCACGTCAACCGAATTTCATGTTAAACGAATAAATTAACGTTAAGTTTTAAGTAAGGAGAATTACTTTTACTGCGTGTTAAACCGGATTTCATGTTAAGTGATTTCGCGTTAACGGGATTTGACTGTGTATCCTATGAATTGGAGAAATTCCAGTACATAATAACAATTTATTGTACTTGAGTAAACTATTTAATTACATTGTAAGATAAATTGTATTTTCGTTTCTAGGTTATTCTCTTCGAAATTTTTTTCATACTTCAAATTTAGCGTGTTACACCAAAGGATTACGAGTAGTAATATTTATATTCGCTAAATAAAACTGAGCGAAAGAAACGGTAAAGAGAAATTCAAATTAGTTTCTTTATTATCCCATCTGAATAATCTTTACTAATGCTAAATGGAATCAAGTTGGAATCAAGAATTATCTTACATTTAAATCGATATTTATCCCAAAACATCAAAATGCTCAACATCAAGCCAGTTTTTTTTCTTTTTGTGGACCTTTCTAATTTTACTGCCTATTCCCACACTACTGTTTATGTATGGTTAAAAAAGTTCTCCTCTTACCTATATCAATGAAGAATCTGTATCTGAAGGACGAGCCACCAGAACCTGAAAAACGTAGTTCCGGAATATAAATGAACTAAAAACAAATGCGGTAACCCAAGTGTGGCAGTACACTAATGTTTGAACATAGTTAAACCAGATGTGCATGGTTTTTTTTTTTTTTTTTTTTTTTTTTGTATCGATTACAAATTGAAATTTATGTGTATTATTATATTTTTTCAAATGTCAAGAAACTCTGAAGCTGATGCAGTGAGATGCACCAGTTAACTTTCAGTAATAGTTGATAGCTAAAAAGTCTGACTAAGTGTGTGTATTCTACTCCTAAAAAATAAATTTTAGTCTATGCTCTTTCGTTTCGCTAAATGGGCCTCACTAAAACTATTTGCAAGGTGGGTACAAAAACCATACTACGTGCAAGGCAACTACAGTTTCGTTAAATCTCTTATTTTTCAAAAATGATACTTTTATTTCGCATTAATATGTAAATTAATAGTCAGGTATTAATTAAATTAATGCTAAAATAAACAAATAAATATAAAAAAAAGTATTATTTTCTCCTATAAATTGAAACTTTTCTCTAAACTTTCACCTTTGACCCTACTTGATAGAATCCATGCGAACGGCTCACAATGCGTCGCTCATGTTTTTGATTCCAGGATTTTCGTGTAATTTGGAAGAAAAGGATTAAATCAAGATTCATTTGAATACTATGAAAAATTAATAGGTGGAATTTTAATAAAATTTACTTTTAATATCTTTTACGAACTTTTAAGTATAGGGTACCCACTCACTTCAAAAATCCTCAAGCATGAGAACGATATAAGAATGTTGAGTTATGTAGTTTTTAAATAAAAACACGTTTTGAAAGATGAGTTGAGTTTTCGTGTATTAAAAACCCAATCCAAAACCGGACCAAAAATACAGAGCAATATAGATCAAAATTTTATCTTATTTTTATCATAAAATATTAAAATATTTCAAGGAAACCGCTCACAAGCATAATAAACTCCTGCTTAAAGATGTATAAAATAAAAAAATGATCCTTTTTATTATTATTTAAATAAATGGACACACATACAAAGTGCTATAACTTATTTTTTTCCCAATTTAATTTTTTTTTTTACAATTTTAGTTTAGTGCCAAAATCATGAATCAATAAATTTGTATTTTGACAAATCAAAACTTCAACGTTCTTGCTCATGTTTTATTTTCCTACTAAGCGCGGGAAGGGTTTAGGTTATCTTTTTTAATTTTTGTTATGAAGGGGCGGCATTTTACCTTTTTGGCCGGGGCCGGGAAACTGCTATCGTCAGCCCTGCTTCTCAGTCCCTCAGTTATTTCCTTACAAATTCATCTTTTATTTTAAGATAAGAAATTATAAAATTTATCGTTAAAGGGGGAGAGAGGGGGGGGGACTTGTCAAAAAAAGTGGGGGGAGGCTCTTTTGGGCATCTCCCCCCCCCCCCCCACTGCTACCACTGCTCTAACCAATGTGTTTTTTTTTTTTTTTTTTCTTTTCTTTTTTCTTACGGATTTTTTGAAAGTTGGACTTTACCTGCTGCATCATAGCAGTTAACTTTTCACTTTAATCACGGAAGAGAGACGAGGTGGATAAAACTCGATGGAGATGGGGGAGGTAGCATTGGACCAAGATATCCGGTTACCACTTTTTCATGGTCTACCTAATGATATTGAGCTTAAATGTAAATCCATCATGCTCTAAAAAAATTTCAAATTGTTTGTTGATATATCAAAGTTATTTGAATAAAATTAGATCAGACATTTTTTATGGAAAAAGTAAGAGCACTAAACCAGTTAATTCACCATTTCGAAAATAATCTTTTACAATATAATACATTATTTTAAAATATTTACTTTTATGATGTACTGAGATGAAGAAAACAAATTTTAATAATTCTGAAGAATAATTAATGAAAAAAAGAGTCTATACCAGTTACCTCATCATTATAAAATTACTATTTCCAATATCATCAAAATATATATTTTTATATAGAAATCTTTATATATATTTCACACATACAAATCTTTAAAATATATATTTTTTATATAGAAATCTTTATATATATTTCAAACATACAAATCTCTAAAATATATATTTTTATGAAATTGCACAAAAGATCTGCTATACTTACTTGATTTTCATTTGGGGGAGATTAGTGGATAGTGTCAGTGTGCTATACAAATATTGTGCTTACTTTATCGTTTCATGGGATTTTGTTTGATTCAGAATATTATAAAATGTCCTATTTACACAATATTTTGGAAAAATAATTTCGACAGATTTTTGGAGCGGAGGCGAAATGATACTTTTGCTCTCACTGTTGGCGGAGCACGCGGTCTCCTTTCTCCTTTACCCCTATGTAGTTGGCGCTTATGCCCTGAAGATTACTTGAAAAAGTTATGGTATAAAACTATTCTAAAAAAGAAAAATTTACTAATTAATTTTATTAAAATTTTGGTTTATATCGTTCAAGTAGTCAAAATTGTTTCGAAACATTCTTTAAATGTTTTAGTATTAAGCATGTATTAGTGAAACAACTTCCATGACATGCATATTTACAAATAAATGTATGAGCCAGTTTCTGACACTCAAAATAAAAACAAGGTATGTTTTCCGACGGAAAAGAATGAAAGTATGTAATATTCAATAATTTTGATTCATATAGTTCCTGCTCTTTTTTATATCCAAACTACTTACTATTTCCATTGCATTTATAAATACACTTTTCAAAGAATCCTCTTTAATTTACTAAAATAAAAGAGCAGTGCCCAATTTATCAAATATTTGTTTATTTATATACCCTGTATAGACATTAGCTAGCGCGACATCTGTAGTCCATTCGGTGAAACAAATCTGTGGACATATTCGTATTTGGCCTTTATTTCAATGAATCCCGTAGGATTAGAGCGCCACCTTTGAGAAACAATAATAACCAATTATTAAGATCTATATTTACTCAAAATAAAGTTTCAAATACTATATTAAGACATTGCAAATCCCAACCTCAACTTTTTTTAGCGCCATTCAATGTTTGTCTTATATTTTTATCCATATGAAATTAACCATGTATACGTGTGTTAACCAAAGAGCTTCTTTGATATTTGGTCTGGATCAAGCTATATTGAAACTTTTTTCTTCGTTTTTTCTCGAACTTTTTCCCTAGGGAATGGGAAAATACTATACTATCTTTTTTATTTTTTAATCTTATCCTCATCATAATAATATAAACTATGTCAAATTAACGCTTAATCATTTAATCAGGAAGTACTATAGTCAAGCATTCTTGAAATTTATATTTATCGAAAAAAATTTTATTAAGTTATATCATAATGAATAATAAAGTATTGCACGCTAATTTATTATTCTGTCTTGATATTCGTTTTACTTTAAAAAATCATCGAAGTTAAAATATTTTATCTGAGGAATTGTTTTAACAAACCTACAACGTTACATTTTTTACTACTCTTGGAGAAGAAATTAAGTTCTATTCTAAGGATTAAATCTACATTAGCTATTTTACTATCGCGTTCTAGTATCTGTATAAATAGATGAATTTTTTTTTCATAATAGGTTCTTGAAGTACCCATCATGACAATCACTTACTTTAGCTTGTTTATTATCCCGTTCTCGCACCTGTACAAATGGATGAATTTTTTTATATAGTGGGTCCTCGGAGTACCCATCATGACAATAAACTACCTTAGCTTGTTTATTATCTCGTTTTCACACCTGTACAAATGAAAGAATTTTTTTTTTTTTTCATAATAGGTCCTCGGAGTACTAATAATGACAATCACTTGTTTATTATCTCGTTCTCGCATCTGTACAAATGGACGAATTTTTTTTTACAGTAAATCCTAGGAGTACCCATCATGACAATCACCTACCTTACCTTGTTTATTATCTCGTTTTCACACCTGTACAAATAAATGAATTTTTTTTATATAGGGGGTCCTCGGAGTACCCATCATGACAATAAACTACCTTAGCTTGTTTATTATCTCGTTTTCACACCTGTACAAATGAAAGAATTTTTTTTTTCATAATAGGTCCTCGGAGTACTAATAATGACAATCACTTGTTTATTATCTCGTTCTCGCATCTGTACAAATGGACGAATTTTTTTTTACAGTAAATCCTAGGAGTACCCATCATGACAATCTCCTACCTTAGATTGTTTATTATCTCGTTTTCGCACCTGTACAAATTAATGAATTTTTTTTTATAGTAAGTCCTCGGGGTACCCATCATGACAATCACCTACCAGAAGAATGTGTCCAACACAAGTTTCATGGGCTTCGCCAAGTTGCTCTTCAAGTGGAAAGGAAGCATTTATAAATTGGTGTTCAAGGAGCTCATGATGTATGGTTCAGCATACGGGATCATCAGCATTTGGTATAGATTTTACATGCCTGACGAGCAAAAGAGGTGAGCTTTTCTCAGATTAAGAGTAGTTTTGAAATTTATTTAAATAATTTTTTTTAGAATGATAAAAACGAGACACGATTAGTAGATTAATATACACTGGGGTATGAAAATTCTTAAGGGATAAAAAAAAATATTTAATTCAAATTTTTTTTTTTTTTTTATTAAAGTTGTAAAGCTTTGTAGTAAGACACTGCTTTTACGATTAGATTTTACTATAAACAAATTATCATAGGTTTTCATCTCATATACCTTCAGAGTAAAGTAGCTGCTTTGTTATTAGTCCTAAAAACCTTTCATACACAACGTAGCAAATCTATGGTTCTCTAATTTTTATTTAATACATTATTACGACAAACCTTTATGGATATAATTAGGAATTATATGGATTATAAAAACTCAACAAGAATCTTTAAGTACCCTTTTTACGAAAAAGGTTTTTCTTTAATGCTGGGTAACTCTTTCCATAATAGTTCTATACAAAACAAACTTAGCATACATTAGTTGTAAAACATTAAATATGCTCTACAACTCATAAATACCTCGAAAATGCTCTGGTAAAACATATGATCGGTAAACTGAAAAAAATCCAGAATCTCATAAAGCAGAAGGGTTAAGACAAAGATGGAAAATCGACAATACTATTATTACATGTATATGTTATTTTTAATATTTTTACTCTTTATTTTACAATCCTATTATATACCTATATAGTTTTATTTTTTATTACACTTGTCTGACTTTGCAGTAAGAGTCCGAGAGGCGACTGCAATTTTTGGACCCCATCGAACATTATTCTGAATTTTTTATAGAAATTGGAGAAAAGTGAGTAGATTAGGAATCCATTGGTCTGCCGTGGCAAAAATGGCCGAAACTGATCAATAATCGACTTGGAATGAGTTGAACTAAAATCCGATTGCCAAATATGTCATAACTTGCCAAAAATAGAACAAACTTATTCGTCTGGCAACCCACTTCATTTTGATTTTCAATGAGAAAAAGCGCAAACGATTTCTGATCTGTGGCTCGGAAAATTTATATCTTTTAAAAGTAAGCCAAATTGACAACATCAGTTACGTCATAAGTGACGTAATATTTTTTGCCACCTTGGCTCCCTTTTAATAGATGCAAGTAGACCATCGCCAGATATCTGAATAGTCCGCAACCTTCTTATTGAAATTTAAGGAGTGAGGGTTACCAAATTAAAAAAAAAAAAAGCTCATTATTTGGCAAGTTATGGCGCATTTGGAAACTGGAAGTCAACTTATTAAAAGTCGATTTTTGACCAGTATCGGCCATTTTTGCCACGGCAGACCAATGAATTCGTAATCTACTCACTTTTCTCTAATTTCTATAAAAAATTCAGAATAATGTTCGATGGGGTCCAAAAATTGCAGTCACCTCTCAGTCTATAAGTAATTATTTACACAGCGCATTCCCCCCCCCCCTCTCACCCCCCTCACCAATGCAAAAATTATTATACTATATCATCTCATAAACTTTCTGAGCAGAATAGCTCTTTTGTTATTATTCCTAAAAAATAATTTATTTTATACAGAGATGAGATTCTTTAGCTTTTTTGTAATTTTGGAAAAAATATTGCTCTTTTGTAATTCTTTACTTTTGAACTTCCACATTTTTCTTTTTTTTTTGCGATTTTCCATTTTTTTCATCCACTGCAAATTTTTGATTTACATTTCGAAAATTTCGCCAAAGAAAAAAAAATCTTCTGTTTTCGAAAGAAAATTCTCGAAAAATATGCTCGACCCCGCGGCATAACTCTTAATGGCATCGCCGGAAAACGCATAGAATTCTCAAACCATAGTCGGAAGACGAATGGAATTTTCAAATCGCCTGTAGTGTTGGCATCCATTTCGGCAGGGAGAATGTTTTTCTATAATGTAGCAAAAAAAAAAAAAAACGAAAAAAAAAAAAAAAACTATTTCTAGGAAACCTGTGTTCTGATCTAGGTGTTTTACACGAGCTCTACATTCTTTCCTTTTGCATTCTATTCATATGATCGTATGTCGTTAGCGCAGCGTTGTTGAGGGATTATCATTTTCTTCGGATGTTACGCCGATATAATAGTCACTGATGTTAGTGCAAAGATGTGCACTTGTCAGACATGGTACAGTTAAACTAAAATGCGGATTTCAGCTTTTTTTTTTATTAAAATTTTGATAATTCCTGGGATCGATACAGATCTGCATTTCAATTTTATTGGGCTTCTTGCAAATTTTACAAGCACGATACTTGCGTACGTTCAGATTTCCCCAAACCTCCGATATAATGACCACTTTTCCTGCAGATTGCCTGCCTCTGTCGGCTTTATTTACATTGGTATGTGATGACCATTTCGCTGAGGTATACAGTGATGAAATGGCCGCTATTTCCACGAATATTCATAGAAAATTACGTTGTAGCGTGATAATTTTCGTCGGATGTTACGTCAATATAATAGCCACTGACGCTGTTGCAGATATTTTCATCTATCAGACATGGTACAGTTCAGTAGAAACGCCAATTTTTTTACTACATTTTTTACTGAAATTTCGATCTTTTCTAAAAATGATACAAATTTGCATTGCATTTTTTTGGGCTTGCTTACAAATCTTGCCACAGCGGAACCTATGTACGTTTCAGACTTCTCCAAACTTCTGATGTCATGATCACTTTTACTGCAAATTGCCAACCTCTATTGGCATTATTTACTTTGGTGCGTGGTGATTATTTTTGCTGAGCATTACAATGACGTAAGCACTGTTATTGCTAAGATTTTTGCTACTTTGACGACGAGATTTACGTTGTTGCGAGGTTCATTTTCAGCGTGTATCATCCCGATATAATAGCCACTATTCCGAAGATAGGTGCTTCTATAATGGACAATTTCGGCATTTTTTAAAAACGAATGAAGTTGATTTATATTTATAAAGAATTTCTTTCTGATTCTAAATATTCCAATTAAAGCTCTTTAAAAAAATTAGTTATTTAAATATTAAGAAAAGAAAATGCGCAAAAATAACTCAAATTGCGATCCGCTCAAAACGGGCCGATTTTGAGTATGACGTCAAGTGTCTCGAAAGGTTCGGTGACGTAATCCCTTCGCTCGGTTTGTTATGGTGTTTCTACCACAAAATGTCATTTATATACTCTGTAGTTTCTACTAAGTAGTTGCCGTTTCTCAAATATTTTTGATCGCTTATTTTGTAGGTATTTGTTTTTTACTTAATTGCAAAAATGGAACCTGGTTTTGTAAGAGGACAACTGGACAATTTGCCAAAAAATTGACTCGACAATGATGGCTGTCTATTTCAGCAAGAATATGGATTTTGTAACAGCGGAAGCCTGTGGCGTAAAAGCCAATAGGCAAGATTCCCTGCTTTAATTAACTTGAATGGTTTTGTTGTGCTTGGACTAAAAAGTTTGGTGGGAAAATATCGGTATTTTTTCGTTAAAGGGGCCCGTTGTCAACATCCAAGTCCGGTACGGATTCTGCGCCAAGGTAATTTTTGCCAAAAAATGGCTGCCCTGCCATTTTTTTTTAATGACAAGTTAACATAATTTGGCGTGGTATTACGTAAACAATTCTAGGCGCAGAATCCGTACCGGACTTTGAATTTTAACCCATTACTTTGCACTTGCATTTACAAACATTTAGAATAGCTTTCCTAACAAATAGCTTGTTTTAAACTTAAAAGGCAAACATTCTTTAATTTTTTTAATATAAAAATTATCATAAATGTAACTTATTTCAAAATGATCTTCACAAACATAACGTACAGTCTTTGTCGACAGTGGCATATACTTTTCAATGTCCTTCTTCCTCGCTTGGCACCACATTTTTCGAGTAATTTTATTCCGTGGTACGTACATGAAAATTTTGTCAGGAGTTGTTATGGTTGTGCTTTTGCACATTGGCACGATACAATATTTGTAGAAAATGTTAGACATTTTAAGAAAAAAAATCAATCAAATAATATGAAAACAAAAGGATGAGAAGACAAGTATTTGATATTTCCATGATAACAACGCTTTAACAGCCGCAACCGCCACGTGATCTATGGAGATTTTTAGGAAACGACGACGTCACAATAGAGTCGCAAAAAAAAAGGTACTTTTTACGCAAAAATCTGATAGGCAAACTTAAAATGCAAATTTTTTTTTTGGGGGGGGGGGGTAAAAAAAAAAAAAAAAAAAAAAAAAAAAAAAAAACGTGGGGAATAGAAATTTTTGTGTTAATGGTCATTTCGAGACATCTAGAGTCGAATAAAAAAATAATAAAAAAATGCGGGAATTGTCCATTGTCGCTATCACCGCAATTTACGCGGTTGTGATAGTAAATTTTGTAGATTGTTGTAATCGCCTTTACTGCAGAAATTTTTACCGATATATTGGGTGCTAACACTGTTGTTTATGTTGGTGTGACGGTCAGTTTGCTTATTGTTGCTTTAATATGGTTGCCGAGATTTGCGCCGGTATGGCGACCGCTATCGCCAATATTTAAGTTAAAGTAGTGGTAATTTTCACCTAAGTTTAAGCCGTTTTAAATCAGCTATTGCTAAGATTTGCTACGCCGTTTTGGTGCCTTTGCCTAAGCTTCCGCTGATGTAATAGCTGCTATGTCCGTGATTAGTATGCGTGTGGATTGCGGTTCCTTCTTGGGATTGCATCCCCTTCTCGGTGACCCCCAACTTTTGCTGCGTATTGATAATAAAAAAAAGGGGGGGGGAGGGGGACAGCATGGGATTGTTATCGCAATTCCTGCGATTCACTCGTGGAATGATGTCTTTGGTTTGCCTCTCTACCTTCAAGTCGCTTTCTCGGTAACGTTCGCCAAACCCAGAGAAGCAATCCCACAATGCATTTAACAAATTGCAAATATTTTTACATTTTAGTCCCACCCCCAACTTCGAGAAATATACACATTAACTGAAAAACTCGTTGGGGGGGGGGGGGAATATCCCTTTAGATCAAGTTCAACATTTTTTTTACTTACGCATGCCCCCAGCTTGGTATGTGAACGGACTTTAACGCCTTTTGGAAAATTGCACTCCTAACTTAAAACGAACCCACTGTTTAAATTAAGAATGTTTTCCCAGTAACTACCGTTAGCAGATAATTTAGTGTTATTTCCTCCAAGGGCCCGATTTAGAAAACAAATTGCTATAGGCACAACATAGTATGCGGGGTCCCAATCGTTGATTCTTGATGTTATTGAAATATTGATAACAATTCCAATTACCATCTATTACTATTTTTGTTTTAATAAATAATTATTGAGATGTTAATATTTTCATAATAACTAATAAGAGTTATTCAAATGTGTGTTCATATTTTATTAGTCAAGTGCGCTGAACATATTGGTATTTTCATCATAATTCAGAATTTTTCAAGCAATTTGGGGGGCCCAAAATTCAGTGGTCCTAGGCACGGGCCTTATTTGAAGTCAACCCTTCCCAACCCTCCTCCTCCTCTTCGAGTTACAAACATATTCATCGTATTTTTTTTCTTTAAAAATACTGTATCTAATGTTTGCGTCGCTAAAAAGAAACACCACTTTTCGGCTGTGACAAAAAGTCGCCTTCTCGTTATCTTTGCCGAACACCGAGAAGGTTCAATTATACACAATCCCACACTTTTTATTTTAAACGTCCATCTGAACAAAACAAAAAAATCCCATTGGACCAAGTTCCAAAAAAAATTTTGATCACAAGAGTCTCAGATTCTTTTGGAAAATTGCAAACCTAGCTTAAAACAAACCCACAGTAAGAGTGTTTTTCCACGTTTATTAACAATGCCTTTAAATGTTAGCAGATATTTGGACATTATTTTCCCTCCTTCCTTCTAGATACAAACGCTTTCACTGTTTTTTTTTTTTTTTTTTTTTTTTTTTTTTTTCAAAAACTCTACCAAAATTTACGTCACCAAAAAAGAACACAGCTGTTTGGTGGCAACAACAAAAAAAATTATTTATCCGAACCAGTATAAGTACCGTAAAGCCTCGGGTACGATAGGTGAAAGACTTGGGGAAGACGGACGGACGGTTGGTTGGTTGTATTCAGATTATCTGGCGCCGTCCGCAACACGAGGGCTATAATGCGCCGAAACATTCGTCATTAGACAAGCCAACATACATTTACAAACACCCATGCCTAACACGGGACTCGAACCCGCAACCTCGCGGTCTAGAAGCTATCACGCTAATCACTATACTGTTTGGTCGGCAAGACGGACGGGGCGAGTTGTTCTGGCTACGATGAGAGTGATGACGATGTTTTCCATCAATTCCTAACGTGACTACGAACTAGCTGAGCGCTTCATTTTGAGTGATTACTATACTATACTATAATATGGAATTATTGTGGATCCAGCCCGAAGGGCACTGTTCCACATGTCTAAATTAGCCCGAGGGTCAAAAATTCGGTGGTAAGATCTAATTTGCACTATAAAAAAAAAAAAAAAAAAAAAGGGATTGACGGGACAAAACTAGACGGACAATATGATTAAATGGAAATGCTCATACTCATGTTATAAAATAATTCACAAAATGAGTATTTGAATAGAAGTTAATGAAAAAATCGCAAGCGCAGGTTAAATATTTTTTAAACCCCATTGGGTTGGGGAATAAACTATGTACAAATATATGATTTAAAAAGGTTTAAATCACAAGCGCAGGTTAAATAATTCTTAATCCCAGCAAGCTGTGGGATAAGCTATGTACAGTGAAGCTTTTAATCTACAGGACTATTTGCCAAAATTCTTAGCCAGAGTGGCTTCAGAGAGGCTAAATGCAGCATACGTTCGGTATTTTGCATCCTCTCTGAGAATTTCGTAGTTAAAACAATTTCTAACAATAGGGTCAGCTTTTAGAGCCTTTTTGAAAAAAGTAATGTTCAGATTTGACAAGTGTTGTGAGACTGTGTTGATTTTTAAATCTTTGTGAATGAGGTCGTTTCTCACATACCTCGATGCATCTACCATCCCCCTAAGAACCCTGTTCTGGATTTTTTGAAGTTTAATTGCATCTTGTGCATCATGAGCGCACCACGCAGGGGCTGCATATGAGAAAATGGGGCGAAGATAGACCCTTTTTTTGTAATTCAGATTGAGACTGGAGTTTTTACCTAGAAGTGGCCAGAGCTTGTTAATAATCATGTATGATTTACTGGTGACCTTTTTGATGTGGTCTTTCCAGTTTAATTTGCTATTCAGGGTAACTCCGAGGTATTTAGCCTTCCTGACCATTGGAATATTTATATCGAAAAGTTTAACGTTGTTGTTTAAGCTTTTAAGTTTGTTCTTTGCTCTAACACAGATGATCTGCGATTTTCCAGCATTTATTGATACTTTCCATTTGGAGCACCATTCCTCGATTTGGGGGGTTTTCTCCTGAAGTTTGTCTAAAGCTGTTTGTGGATTGATGGATTTTGTGATAATCGCAGTATCATTTGCGTAGAAGGCGGTGAGGCATTGTCTATCATCCCTAAATGTGGGAAAGTCTGCTGTGTAAAGGTTATAAAGTGTAGGACCCACGATACTCCCCTGGAGGACCCCGGCCTTTATGTTTCTGTGTTCAGAGATAGCCTTTCTAACCCTCACTCTAAAATGTCTATTTTCAAGGTAACTAAAGATGAGGTGTACCAAGTCATGTGGAAATTTGAATTTGATAAGTTTGAAAATAAGCCCCGAATGATATACCCGATCAAACGCCTTAGCGACATCGAGCATAAGCATTGCGGAGCTTTCCTTCCTATGCATAGCTGAGCCAGCAAACTCAAGAATTCGAACTAACTGCCCAGTGGTAGACCTATTCTTCATAAACCCGAATTGTTCTTCGGGAATTCTGTTCAAAAGTGGAAAGATGCGATTAGAAATGATCCTTTCAAAAATCTTACCCAAGCAAGGCAATAGACTAATCGGTCTATGACTGGTAGGGTCAGAGGGGTCCTTGCCATGTTTATGAATCAAGATTATCAAAGCCTCCTTCCAAATACTTGGGAAATAACTAAGCCCCAGGCTAGCATTGAAAATGTCAGTTAAAATTTGGATGGTAGTGTTTGGAATGTTCTTAATCATTCGATTAGATATGTTATCATCACCAGGGGATTTTCTAACTTTAAGTTTGGTAATGGTGTCCATTACTTCTTGAGTAGAGGCATGTTGAATGGAGTTAATGAATGGCCATTGTCTCCAGAGAGCTAAAGTGTTTTCAATGTGGTTTTCAAACTCAATGTTATTAGGGGAGGTATTATTTTGAAACTGTTGTTTTAGAGAGTCAGCAAAAGTTTCAGCTTTGTCAGTCTCAGTAAAGACTAAACCATTGTTGCTCATAAGAGGCGTTTGTGTTGCTTTATCCCTCTTAAGGGCCTTTGTCATGCGCCAAATTGAATTGTCTTCGAATTCCAGAGTGGACAGTCTTTCCTGCCACCTGGCTTCTCTATTGGCTTTGGTATGTTTGGAGATGCATTTCTTGAGTGCATTAATTTCTCTTTTGAGAACAGGATCAAGCGTTCTTTGCCATTCTTTCCTCATTCTATTTCTGCATTTGATTAGCTCCCTTATGTCATTTGGAATTTTCATGTAATTATTAATAAAGGGTTTCTCAGTGGTTGAGTCCCTATGAGCAGTTTGAATACTCGAATTGAATTCTAAGATGGCCTGATCAATTTGGGAGGTCGTGTTGTATTGTGTATCTTTAATAATGATTTTGAGTGGTTACAGCCCGGAGGCACTATGCCACTGGTCATAAATGAGCCCGAAGGGCGATCGTCGAAAATATGAAAGTCATCATTGGCCTGATTAGTAAAGATGGGACGGACAGGATAGCACGGTAGGTGAAGCAACAGTTCAATACGAAATAATCCAAAACGCTCTCTGACTTCAGAAGCTGGCTTAACTTGACATCCAGTAAGAAACGAGGAAATGGAAGGTGGGAGGAGTCACCTAGTCATCGAAGGGAAGGTCAGGATGTGGAAATTTGATGAGGAGCCCAACAACAGGCACGAAAAAGGGTGCATGCTTCTGGGTCCATTTTAAGCATTCATTAAAATTCTGGAAGCTATCAGAAACCATTGATTCAATGTACACAAAGGTGCGCGTGCACTCTCTAATGAACATGCAGCTATCCAGGAGATAAAGTTCAGTTTGGGAAGCAAAATCTGCTGTCCGAGTGGGGGTCAAAACAACAGAGCCAGTCGCCGTGTTGACTGGGGAACCTGTAGTAAGACAATTTGCATGGCATGCGACTTCCGCATAGGTTTTCTTGATTAATGCTTTAACCGCAAGCGGTCTTGGCAAAAATCTGGTAGAATTGCTGGGATATGAAGTGGAATTGGGAGCAGAGGGAGCCGTCGCCCTCTTGACAGCGGATCCTCTTTTCCCATTTGAATGAAACTCGATCCTAGCAGGACAGGAACGAGAAGAGCTAGGGTGATTAGCACCCCAATTGCAGCACAATTTAATGCCTTGCTTGTTAGGGCATTCACGACTGGAGTGATTTTGTGAGCAGTGGCGACATCTGGTGGTGAAATTGCAATAAGCAGCCAAGTGGGCACCGAACCGCTGACACTTGTAGCATTGGATCGGTCCTCTCGCTCGGCCACGTTTGCTAAGCAATGGTTCAATCGTAACAGTTACGAATAGAAGGGTAGGTTCAGGTTTGGACACTCTTGACATCATGGTCTCCAGGAAATTCCATCACAAAGAGGGGCAGCAGTTTCCTACTAACCTTACTCTTGAGTTGGGTAATAATCGAAGGTACATCATCAGAATACTCCTTAGCAATAAACTGTAAAATCTCCACAGGGGAGGTAGTGAGGGGCACTCCCCGAATAACAAGTTTAGTGGGCTTTTGAGAATAAGGTGGAATGGATGAAAATCCGCAACCAGCATCCTTCAGAAAATTAGCAATAACATTCTCCTCACTAGCATTGTGTGGAGTTATCTGGTAGTTATCACGTTTGACTGTGGTATTAAGAAATAAACTACTATCAACCAGCAACTGATGCAATTTGGGTAGTAGTTCTTTGCCAATCTGGTCTGCAGGAAACTGGAAAATGGTAGGAGAATATTGAATAGGAACATCCGTGTCGCCCTTCATTTCAATAATATCAGCTACGTCAGTCGAAATAGATTTGACAATCGGAATTGGAATAGTCTCCACAGTAGTGTTGTCAATGGGGACATCATCTACTGGAACAGGAACAGCAATATCAGGTTCGATCGTAACAGCCTTGCTTGGTGCCGGTGCACTAGAAGTTTTGGCTTTACGCTTGGATTATCTCCTACAAGATGAAGTATCAAAAACTAAAATTGTTTAATAGTGGTGAGATTATCACAAAACATCACTTAAACATACGTGTCGTACATACTGGTCGCCAGCTCCCTCTGCCCAAAAATACACATAGATTAAATTAATTAACTAGTTGGGTCCTGATCGTTTAATAACAGTTGCGTTGTGTTTTATTTAAAAAGCGCCAAGTCTTACGGACATGCTAGGGCAAGGTTCTTCGAAAACAAGGTTATCAATAAGGTACACCACATGAAGTTGAATAACCGAAACATGATCTCGACATCAGTACAATAAAACAATTTAGCTGAACTAGAGACAGCATTGACAGCAACAGGAACCTACCCCCCCCCCCCCCTGTAAAGGAAATGAACAACCCGCACCCAAGAACGATTCTCTTACAAAGGAAGAGTCCAGTTTGAGGTAAAATTGAATCATTTATGTTCTTGAATACTGTAAATTAATATGAAAGAGAACACAATGGTTTAGACAATACATAGGGTGACAAATAAGGCACAAATAAGGCTTGTGGTTGAGAGAGACCTCATGGAATTGTCATATAACAATATTAAACCGAAACTTACAACTACCCAAACTCTGTTTCAAATACATATTAAGTCAACATATCAAACTAGACAGTTATTTATTTAATTGAACACTCTTATAATTAAATTACAATCGCACTAAACTTAATTTTACTGAGAAAGTAAACGTTGCCATTTCTCAAAGTAATTATAAATGAAATTATAAACTTTTTGTTTACCATCCACATTAGTGTGATAACAAAACTTTAAAGCAGATAATGTATGATTAAAATAATGAAATTTGTTTATATGAATTAGCTTACAAAAATTTAATCTGCATTAAAAAAATTCTTGTTCTCCTGAAAATAAAAAAATAGTAACTATAGAATAATTACTATTTAGTGTAAGAAATGAGTAATAAATACTTTATCGTCTCTATAAGAAATGTGAAAACAACATTTTCTATGCGCTTGCTGGAAGCGGGACATGCGCAGTTTCCCTCTTCTATCAGCTAATGGAACATTTGCTTATTTTTATATTCACGAGCAAAAAAGTCAGGCAGTGATAGCTGTGGTGGCTTGGGGGAACATATCTAATACTACCTCTGTTCCTATGGGAGATACTTCAAATCGTAAGGCGTATTCTTATTATCATTGTCGGCTGTGGTTGAATAACACTGATGCCA
The DNA here is from genome assembly GCA_963978545.1 of Linyphia triangularis. Classification (NCBI taxonomy): domain Eukaryota; kingdom Metazoa; phylum Arthropoda; class Arachnida; order Araneae; family Linyphiidae; genus Linyphia; species Linyphia triangularis. The sequence continues at coordinate 40,099,521 of OZ021730.1, forward strand.
GATTAACACGCCACCAGTCGTGGTTCCAGTTCAGAGCGCTAGTCTGTGACGTTAAGCCGGATCTACACGCTACCAGTCGAGGTTACAGTTTAGATCGCCAGTCAGTGACATAATATAACGTCACCAGGTTACTGGTTCCAGTAAACCAAACATTTTCTATTTACTGGCGCCTGCGACTCCGATCAACCAATCATGTGCGCTTTCCCATGATAACCAATAGACGACGTAACGGTCGCTTAGCTGACGCCACAGAATTGGAGATCTAAACTGGAACTCGAGTGGTAACGTGTAAATCCGGCTTTAAATAACTACTGGCAAAGCGTCCTTGATAACGAAACTCTTACTACGAGCGAGTCAGATGGGTCATTTTCCTATAAACGCTCCGGAATCTCGTGCAGCTGCTAGATGTCACTTTTACAGACCTATGATTGCTTGGTTTTTAGTATTGTTTTGAATTGCGTATAAGTTATGGCGTCTGTTTAAAATTAAGTATTTTCATAAATGGCGTACTGTTGTGTATATTTTGAAAAGATGGTGAAATACAAAACTTAAAACATTTCAAGAAGTTCCTTTAAACGAACAATTAAAAAAAATAAGTTTAAATGCCATTTCGAGGAATAAGGCTTCAATTTTTTTTTCACGGCTCTTTTTTAAAGCATGCATAAACATTATTGTTGTACAACAGGTTTTCTTTCATTATGTAAGGTTGACATAGCTTTTGGTCAAATATAAGTTTTTCCTGGGCCTAGTAAACTCTAAAACCACACTGTGACTATGCATGAGTATATTTAATTATTTAGTTCTACCTATTCTTATTGCATATACCCTTCTCATCTAAAAAACGGATAGTAAACGGTTGCAATCGCCAACATTGTATATTACAATTGTCACTGCAGAAAGGTCCTTCTAATTTTTAAGGCAATTGAAAAATTACCTGATAAATTCTACTTCCCAAAATCGCTTAAATATTTTAGATTTCATATCCATCCATAGAGAAATTGATATTGATCTAGAAGTCCTTAATAAACTTTCCAAAAAGCCACAACAGTTAGGTTTCCTATAATGAATTACGAGGCAAAATGTGTGCTCAGCTTAATTTTCTGCAAATTTTGTAAGTGGAGTTGATTAATAAAATTTATATATTTTTTTTTTTTGTTTACTAAGAGATTATGCATTGCTAAATAGTGCCGAAAATTTAATTAACTAATTAATTAATTCACTAAGTAATCAAGGATATTTAATTTAAAAGTACTATCTTCGAGTTTTATATATTTTGCATTTTTATAAGCATTGCAAGCAATTCTTAAATATGGAGGAGCATATTCCCTCCCCCCCCCCCGAAAAAATTCCTGTCTACGCCCCTGAAAGCTGTCATTGAAAACATTGCTAAAAAGCATAGCAATATGTTTGAAAATATTAGAAAATAGTTAATCAAGCCTGTTAATCGAAAATTTTTAAAGTTAACTTTGCTCATGTTGAATTTTTGTAAGAAGTGTTTTGTTTGTGGCGACATCAAATAACAAACAAAACTTCTGTGCACTGGAATACTCTTTGCACAGCGGTAAAGTATCTGTCTCGAGATCCAATGGTCTCGCGATCGATGCCCGTCGCCCGCAACGAAAGCTGCATACGCTTTATTGTTGACTGGACTAAAAACAAATAATGCTGCCATCTATCGGCGCTTCTGAAATGAGACACTTTATCGCAACAAGCCAACACATACGCAACGCGCAACAAATAACTGCATACGCAACTCACGTGCAACACCACAACAAGCGTACACAACGATGCAACAAACATCCCAAAACCTCCAACTCCGATCAGACGTTGATCAACAGTATCGCTCCTTCGTCGCTGGGAGGGGGCTGTGTGGCGACATCAAATAACAGATAAAACTTCTTTGCACTGGAGTACTCTTTTGCACAGCGGTTAAGTATCTGTCTCGAGATCCAATGGTCTCGCGATCGATGCCAGTCGCCCGCAACGAAAGCTGTATAAGCTTTATGTTATTGTGAATAGTGTTTGGTTTCTGCTGGAAAAGTTTATCTTATGTATGTATTGTGAATAGTTGTAAGCTTATTTTTTAATCTTAAAGAAATAGATATTTATGATATTTGTCACTAGAAAGTTATGTGTGGAAAAAATCAATTATTAAATTATTTCTGAAATTAACCATTAAAGTGATATAGAATGAATAAACTTTGAATTTGTAAACGTTATTCAGTCTACTTTTATTTAATTATTATTATTATTATTATTATTTTTTTTTAAATAATTAATAAAGTATAACATATATATATATATATATATATATATATATATATATATATATATATATATATATATATATATATATATATATATATATATATATATATATATATATATATATATATATATATATACAGGGTGGTTGTAATTAAAGTTACACTGTTTAGAGCCACGTAGTGTCCGTTCTAATGAGCAGATTTTGATGAAACTTGGTATTTACACTATAAGGATTATGGGGAAAAGTAATCTGACATAAAAAAATTGTAGTTCAAATTTTCACCTCCAGGTGAAAAAGTGGCGCATAAAGAACAAAAACCACAGATTAAAATCGCAAATTTTTATTTAATTACAGCATATGTTCAATGTGCATTCCATTTATGTCAACCACATACTCGAAGCGTGTTATAGCATGTTCAACAGTAGCGCGAAGGGTTTCTCGATCAATTGCAGCAGCATGACGTGTTATGCTTGCGTTCATTTCAGGAAGAGTCCGTATGCTCACTCCATACACACGATCTTTCAGAAATTCCCACAACCAGAAATCATAGGGATTTAAATCCGGAGAACGAGGAGGCCAGGCAGTCAAATAACTTACCTAAATTACCCGATCATCTCCAAAGTGGGCACGAAGTAGTGCTGTCAGTGGTCGTGCAATGTGAGATGGTGCACCATCTTGAATTAATACAGTAGTCTCTAAACATTATCGTTCTTGTAGGGCAGGAAGGACTTGCTGCCGAAGAAGCTCGCAGTAGCTGGTCCCCGTAATCGAACCCCTTCGAGGGCAACGAAGCGTGCACCCTTCAAAGAAAAAGGGACCAAGAGTAAATTCAGCATAAAAACCACACCATACAGTAATGTAATCAGGATGCAGAGACTGTTAATGTATAACATTCAGTTTTGCCGCTCCCCATATTCGACAGTTCTGAGTATTCACGGCTTCATCTAGTGTAAAAGGCGCCTCGTCCGACCATAAAATGTTCCAAGGCCATGCATTATCAACGATTATTCTGGCCAAAAAAATTCTACAAAATCGAGTGCGCTTACCAGAGTCAGCAGGTTTCAGTTGTTGCACAACATGGATCTTATATGGATACCATTTTACAATGGATCGAAGAATCTCTCTAACTGTATACCAAGGGATAGACAAATCACGTGACACCGTTCAAGCACTTGTAGAATAACTTGAACACGCTATAACAAGCTTCGAACATGTGGTTGACATAAATGGAATGCACATTGAACATATGCTGTAATTAAATAAAAAATTGTGTTTTCAATTTGTGGTTTTTGTTCTTTATGCGCCACTTTTTCACCTGGTGGTCAAAATTTGCACTATAATTTTGTTTTTGAAGATTTCTTTTCCCCATTGTCCATATAGTGTATATGCCAAGTTTCATCAAAATCTGCTCATTAGAACGAAGTGTACGTGGCTCTAAACAGGGTAACTTTAATTATAACCAACCTGTATATATATATATATGTTCCACTTGTCTAAACTAGCCCAAAGGCCGAAAATTCCGTTTTAGTTTCTAATTTGCACATAAAACAATTTCAAAAAGAATTAAAAAAGGGACTGACGGGACAAAACTAAACGGACAACTAAATTAAATGGGAGTACGCACGCGCATGGTATAAATGAATTTCTCACTATATGAGTAAGTAATATTAAAGGAGGTAAAAATCGAAAGCGCAGGTTAAATATTTTTAAACCCCAGCAAGCTGGGGAATATATATATATATATATATATATATATATATATATATTTCAATGTTTTTGCACTATATGAATGCACATACAGTTGCTGCCTAATTGCTTAAGAATTGGAAGAGAATTCACATTTTAAAGTTCTGATGAATTTTGCTTAGTAATGTTCCACACATTAACTGCAATAATTTTTGTTGCAGTATAATTTTATAAATATTATATTGACATGTTTTTGTAAATTTTTACATGTTTGAATGTATTGTATATATTAATGTTATGAATACTAAATAAAAATGTTTTTTCATTTAAATTTTTATTTAATCATTTGTATATTTTTAATTTATCCCTTTGAGGCAAATTATTTGTTTCGAATATCGATATTGTAATAAAGTTAATCACCAAAAATAATTAAGCATTTATTATGGAACTAAAATTTTATTTATAAATTAGTCACATTTGGTATATTCTAACAAAAAAAAATTATATAAAACATTGACAATATGGATAGTAAAGTTTTATGATTAATCTTAAAAAATAGTTATAGATATATTTTAAAATTCAAGATTGATGAATGCCTGAAAAATATTTGCAGACAAATTTTTCGTGCAAAACACAAAGCTAATTTTACAATTTTTTATTCTAACACATATCCAATAGAATAGCTAAAACACTTTTTTTTATTTATAAATTTTTTTAAAAAATATAGTTAAGAAAGGTATTGGAGAGCATGTATTCCTTACGTCTGTAAACGCGCCATCTAGCGGTGACTTAATATTCCGGGAAAAACAGAGATATGATTCGCTTCAAAGTATGGTTTTTAGCGTACGGATCAAGGACGCTTTGTTACTGGTTTTAGTAAACCAAACATTTTCTGTTTACTGGCGCCAGCTACTCCCATCTAACAATCACGTGCGCTCTTCCTTGATCCCCATCAGATAGCGCTGCGGTCACTTAGCTGGTGTCATAGAACTGGTGATCTGAACTGGAGTCCTGACTGGTAGAGTGCAAATCAGGCTTAAACTATCCATATAGATAAAAAAATAACTTTCTTGGGATAGACTGCTTAATCTTAGGAAAATGAAGTCGTTACCAGATGCCATGGGTGAATAAAAAATACGAATTGCCGAGGATTTAATATAAAATCTTGGGTTGTACACTGCAGAAATACGAATAGTAAACCTTAAAAAAAAAAGTAGCTACTCTAGGTTTAAAAAATAGGTACAAGGTTTTTCGCATTCCCATCCTATTATAAATGGCTGGGTTCGTAAAGTCGAACTGAAAAAGTGAGTTATGTAGCCTGAGGCAAAACCGTGTAACTAAGCGTTCGTAATCTTAACTGGTTTTGTAACTGTCCGTTCGTAAAGTCGATTTTTTTTAACTAGTTAAGTTGGTTATCGAACTTTCTTAACGAAGGTAGAAGCTGGTTAACTTTCGGTTTATTCCGTTCGAGCTGGTGTTTCCCCCCTCCCTTCCCACTGAAAATACTTTGTTTTGGGTTTGGACTTGTAAATGTGTAGGTTTTTCGAATGTTTTGATTTGGCGTGGAAATTATTATATTAGTTATTGTTTTTTTCTCAATTTTTTGGATTTGCACGAGTTTTGAAGGGAAAATTGGTTTCAATAAAATTTACTTTGTTTAACATGTTTTTTTATTATTTATATACACAAACTTGATACTTCTTCGGCTTTTCTTGAAAGTAAATTTATACGATAACATTGCTTATTGTATATTTTGAAATCTTGTTACTAAAACTGAATTCTTATTGTGCTCATATTGAAACTTATTCCAATAGTAATGAAATTTTTTAAACGCAAATCCCATTATTTCTGTACAGATAGTGCTGATTCCAAGTTTTCTTTTCTATAATACTAACTTGAAACAAATTTTAATATGTTGGCCACCTCATTAAAAAAGCTGTTATTTAATTAATGTTGCATTACATTTAGTCTTTAAATTTGTTTCAATTTTATGAACACAGAACTTTTGAAAATGTCTTAAAATGTAAATAAAAATACATTTATGAGACTAAATTTTACATTAAATTTTTGATAATGTTATGTCATTCCTTATTATTACTTCTATATGTAATTGATCTGGAGCATAGCCAGAAATTTTCCTTCAAGAGTGGATATGCATAATTATGTGCAAAGAAAATATTTTAATATTTATACAACTTGAACATTGTGTTTATTAATCATTAGCAAACTACAATTCTATGTATTTAAAAAAAAATTCTATCCCATTTAAAGATTTGTCTTTTTGAAATTGTTTCGACTGTTTCAAAAGAGTTGATTGATCAGGTTAGAAATTGCCTTGGGCTTTTGTATTGAACCATTGTCAAGTCATTATTTCTGTGAAAAGGAGATACTTTCGTGTAAGTCTATGAAGGGGAAAATTTCCCATATTTGTGTTTCGAATTGGTTGTTGATGTTTTATGGTGCAAGGGCTTTACTAGGATCATTCTTGCATATTTCGATTTGGAGAAAACATGAAAAACTACCAAACAGTCCGACAACCGATATAGGTTAGTTTGTACACTCGACGATCTATTTTTATGCACAATGATGGCTAATCAAGTCTGGACCTACAGCTTAACGTGGATTCCGAACCACAACGACCCAGGATTTGTACCTTTGGCATGCAAGGCCAGAGCGTTGACCACACAGCCATCAGGTGGACCAACCAATATGTACTAACACAATTGTTGCTGTGCTTCAAAAGAAAATAAGCAGATTAATGTTACTGTTGTTGTTTCTAATCTCCCTTTTGTCTGACGAAGTCGGACAATATCAGTGAAGCCATTGACATTAATGAAGTCTGACACTAGTTGTGGACAGTTATAAATGTCCTCCCAGTCCAGTCCAAGGCAGTCCAAAATGTGCTGAGGTGATGCCTGTTCTTTTTGGCATTTAGGGCAAAGAGGAAAATTTTTGCTTCCCCCAGAATATGTGAGGCCTTTAAGGTGACCACTAGCAAGTCGGGACAGACGGGTATTGGTGTGCCTATCACAAGGAAGAGATAGGGAGTGTCCTGGCTTTTTGGCTTTATACCATTCGTGAGACGGAGGTATATGCCATTTCGCTTTATTTTGAGCTATTTTCTTTGAGTATAACTCTTGATATGCGAGTTCTTGAGTAGAGAGGACAGGGTGTTCTAGTCCCTCCTTAACAAGAGTGTCAGCCAATTCATTTCCGTGGATGTCTACATGTGACGGGATCCACTGAAAGTGCACTTTGTGCAGTCGGGATATGATCTTGACTTTGCGTATTATGGATAGACTGGTTTTGTCTCCCACGAGGGCCCAGTTTTTGAGGTGTTGAATGGAACTTCGGCTATCGGATAGAATCCATAAGTCTCTGTAGTTGACCTCGCCAAAGATATTCTCTAAACCCAGGTCAATTGCTATTAATTTGCTACTAAATATAAGTATTTAGTAATAAGTCTACTAAATATAATACTAATATAGTATTTAGTAAATTAATGTTACTAAAATATAATAGCAAATATTTCAAAGAATAAATCTGGGGCAACGGACACTTAAACCAAATGGAAGTATAAGAAAAATTGTTTAAATTTTACTATGCATATCATAATTGTAACTTTTTGAAAATGTTTTTTTAGACAATGAACACCTTAGTGAAGATTCCCGCGAAGATGTACAAGATTTGAAAAATACACATGCTATGTCAATAATTCAAAATAATTGTTTAGCAATGTTTGTGATGTCAAATTATATCTTAGACAGTATTTAGTACGATAAACTATTTGAAAATTTTTAGTGAAAGCCTGCTTTGAAAAATTAAAATCCATGTAGGAAAATAGTGATTAAAAAAAGCTATTATATATACTATTAGGAGGTGTAAAAGGAAAAAGATACTATTTAAATTGCAGGAACTGCGCAACAACTCAGTTTTTGGCCATCAATGTAAAATCTTATAATAGTTAATTTATAAATAACTGTCATAATATAGAGTAATTAGAAATTAATAAAAAAAAAACTACTAGAAGCACAAGCACCATTATTGTTAGAAATAGTATTATTAAAATATGTACTTTTGTTTGTTACCATTTGTGAAAAGGAATGCCAAGTAGTAAATATGAAATTGTAGAATAATTTTTTAAGCTTTAAGATACACTTTTTACATGTTTCTGCAGACTTGAACAAAACATCTCAATTCTAAAACAAGCAGTGGTAAGATACCCCCATATTCAACTATAAATTTTATAATTTTTGAACTTATGATAAAAATATTAACTAGTAAGGAAATAATTTATACTTCCTAACTCTAAGATTGAACAAGGGTCCAAAATTTATTGTTTTTTTAATGAATATTCTGCAATGTAGTTTTATACTTGGAAGTAAGATTAAGTGAAGTAATGATTAAACATTGTACACAAAACTGTTTATTTGGATTTAAATAGTGCTTGTAAATGTACACACTTTCATGAAATTAAATTAAGAGAACTCCAAAATGTTTTTTTAAAAAATGGCTTTTCTTTTTATGAAACAAGAATAGAAATTTAACTTAAAAGAAAGATCCTCCAAAGTTAAAAGTTGACCAAGCATAGCAGTATTTGTTAATAAAAATACTTATATCTTTATACAAAGTAGTTTAATACATTTTCATAATAGTATAATATATATACACCTTAAATCACTTCTGAGTGTCGCTACATTTAAAGGTTAATGTTATTTTTCATTAGTAGTTTTTAGGCAGATTGAGTGTTTTTAAAAGTGTGTGGTGGGGGGGGGGGGATGGATTTCGGTGGTTTTAAAAGGGAGGGACGCATGGGTATTTTCTCGAAAAGCAGGGTAATTGATGGTGATTTTATTCAAGGTAACAATTTTAGCACTGCATAAGCTTGTTTGAGGATGTGTGGGAAATAATTGTTTTCAATGTCCGTGAAAGATCATTTCTTGCAAGGTATCAATCTCCAAAATATTTGGGTTTTTAGTCCCTCCTCCCATCTTTAAATTTTATTTTTCAGCCAAGTAGAGACATTTTATAGTAAAAATTTTAATATATCAAAGGATGAAAAACCTAATCTGAGTCGTGACAGTAAAAAAAAGCCTTTTTATGTAGCCAAGAATCTTTTTCGAGGTGAACAATTAAAAAGATGTACTTGTGTACTGTTGTGGGTGAAGTTTTGGCACTTAGTTTACCTTTATTTAAGTTGTGGTTTTATGTGGCAGGTTAGCAAAATGAGATTTATTTAGTGTTTTGTACTGAACACCCACACGCTAGTATATAACCTTTTTGCTTCCAAAAGATCACCGTTCGGGTGTCCTCGCCCTTTGAAAAATCATAATTCACTCTAGCCACCACCTCGAATATAGGAAAAAAAAAGTTGTATATGTCTCGATTGTTAACTTTTTTCCTTTGCAACTAAACGCTAAAGCAAAGATGTTTCCAGTGGGGACATAACACTTTAACTCCTTACGTAACGTATATAATATAAAACGTTGAAAGTACAATGTAAACAAATTAATTGCGATTTAGCAATTAGCAACAATAATATAAAAATGTGGAAGTAGGGTGCAAACAAAATTCTTAAAAAGGGAAATGCAGCTTCGATTAAATAATATCGGTACTCTTCCGTCAGATGTGTACCAGATAAAAACCGCCAAATTGGTGATAACTCATCCAGTAAGAATGCGTTATATGCCCCTTCTCCCTTTTTCTTTGGCGATTTTGCACCAAGTATGGTTCCATTACAACTTGGCATCCATTTTGACAAACCGGTACAATTCATTAGTGTCAATTCAACTTGGCGGCATTTTGTAAAGTTTCCAAGGGGAGGGGCGTATAGCGCATTTTAACTACTCTTCCAAACAACCATCTAGAGGTACTCAGAAATTGAACAAAACAACAACACCACCACCAATTCAGCTAAAAAAATCTCTTGTGGTATCTTATACTGCTTCTGTTCCAAACTTGCTACTGGTATCGGGATTGATATGCTTTCTAAATTTGGTGATTTCCAAGTAAACAGTTGCAATAGTGCAGAAGAACTAAAAAATATTACAAACAGCATTTTTAATGTGCTGAAGACTTTTTCCATTTCTGACTATTATTGAAAAGCAAAATCTCCTTCCAAGCTTTTTAATGTGAAATATTTCATGTGTTTTAAGTTCAATTTGAGATCATCTTTCTCTTTGGGTAACAATATGGTTTCAACTTATATTTTAATATCTTATTCATATTTGTGTTTATCCTTTATCATTCAATCCAATTGCATATTGTTACACATATTTTAGCTTGCTAACACTTAATCATCAACAGTGCATAAACTTCAAAAGTTTTTAATTTAGTTCTAAACACAAAGTCTCTTTTTTTATGTTAAAACAGCTTGATACATTCTAAAAATTAACCAATATTTTTGTACATCTTAATAAGTAGATGATATTTATATTAAAAAAATAGCATTTTAATTGATATATGTAAAATAATTTTCATGCAAATTTTATATTTGTACACGAGGCAATCAAAAAACGAAACGTCCCTTCATTTTTTACGGTAAAAGTGCTCTTTTGTAAATTTTAAACTCTTCCAATGTAAACAAATAGCAGACGACGCTCTTCATAACTGGACGTTCGTAAAAGACGCCGAGAACTGACTTAACGATTTAAACCGGTTTCAGTTTAGTCTGGTTTCGTAACCAAAAAAAATTACGTTTACGAACGCACCCAATGTGAACTGTGGTTGGTTATTCATGCATCCATCGTCATCACCACCAGCGTTTCTCCTTTCATTGACCATCGATATAAAATAAACAACTGGATAGACTGCTCAACGCTGGGGAAATGAATGCGATGCCACCGCGGTTTGTAAATCGTCGGGTGGACGAAAACTACTGATTGCTGTGAAACATTTACGCTAATCGTCATTGATAATCGTATTGCATTTGATATTCCACTAACAAAATGAAATTAATATTCGAGCAACAAATAAAACTGACCCAAATAGCTCAAAGTGTTAGATTTTTACGCAAATGAATGAATGAATGAATGAATATATACATACATACATAAAAAAGAACTTAAAAAACGTCCGATAAAAAGTAAAATTCATTTTCCCCAACAAATTTAGTCTTTATTTTTAATGTTAACGCTAAATCACTTTCGTTGTTGAAATAGAAATAATTACTTGTATATGACCAATGCCATAAATAAAGAATTAAATACTAATCAGTACACATTTAAAAGGAGTAATCGACCTCTAATAAAAGTTATTCAACTTTATTGTCAATTAAGATTACATTCATTTTAAATCCTTTAAAACTTGCATTTTATGTGTGTGTGTGGCGGGTAAATATGCTGATGGCCAATTAATATCACTTGCCAATCGATCGAAAACTTGGCAGATAGATTCATTGTCGACAGCAATGAATTCTATCTAGTTATGGGGTCTGTAACTATTTCCAGATCGGAGGGCTAATTAACCCATTAGTCGTCGCCCAATCGTACTGAAGCAGATAGATTCGTTGTCAATGATAATACTTTCTATCAAGTGTTGTGTCTGTCACTAAAAGGCCTCTTTTATAGACACTGTACAATTATGGATTTGGAGAAAACCCACTTCCCGTCATCACTTGGGAGATAGACTCGTTGTCGATGACCACGCAATTTTGGAAGAAAAAAAAATGTGCATATGAACACTACAGCTCGAAGTCGCTTAAATAAATTGCAATCTCTCCTTGAAAAGTAAAAATTAATTGGATTTATCAGACGCGAGGGGGGGGGGGGGTATTTGCTACTTTTTAGGGTATTTTCAAGTCAGTTTAAAACGTTATTTGGTCATTTGTTATCAAATGTTAACGTATTATTTAGTGTTCGAATTTAAAACAGTTTAATGAAAATCTTCTTTGGAAAAACATAACTATACATTATTTCAATGTTCCTAATCCAAAAAGCTTCATTTAAATAGAACTGTATTTACCGAGATAAAAGTAATTAGGGTCAATCTCTTATCGAATATGCAATCAGAAAAGATTTTTCAAAAAGTAATAAGTTCCAAATCTTAAAAAAAAAAAATTAAAAATTAGCGTCTAAAAGTGCATTTATAAATTGATAAAAATATTTATGCTTGGCCTTGAGGTGATAGTTTGTGGATGAGAAGCTCCAAAATCATCTTATTTAGTATGAATGCTATGAAGGGGGCATACATGTTTAAATATAATTAAAATAAAATGACAAAAAAAATCCTGGCTTGTATACGGCAGAGTTGTCAATAGACCTTAATTGACAGTAACCTTAAGAAATATTATATCTACTGTAGCACTTTATATGGTTACCTTGCATTGCCGCCCTACTATAGAAATGAACGGTAATTCCATAAATTATCCACCCATCGACAGGAAAGCAAATGTTTCTATCTGCGTGTTTTCGCCTTGTGTTGCCATCGAAGCAGTCTATCCAGTTGTTTATCTATATCGATGGCATTGACATCGGAGCGGACTATCCATTTGTGCATCTATATTGATACACTTAACACAGATTGCTTATATGGAAAACACAAAAGAACCCAAGGAACAAAATAGCAAGAAATTCGAATTCAAATGACCTCATCAAACGTACTTTATGCATCTTGTTATGGTTTTTCGCTGGTTGTTACGCCTTCTCACAGTCGAAAGTGAAGTCAACACCCTTCTTCAACGTGCCTCTTCCCATAACTTTGTGAAGGAGAAGAACCGGCTCCGGAACTGAAGAATAATAATTAAATGTCAACTGTAACAAATTAATTTTTTTTTATCATCCAACGACATTTTGTGAGCTATCAGCAAAAAAAGATTTAAAAATTATGACCATATATATATATATATATATATATATATATATATATATATATATATATATATATATATATATATATATATATATATATATATATATATATATATATATATATATATATATATATATATATATATATATATATATATATATATATATATATATTGTTGCGTTGTACGGGTTCGAAAAATTTGACGCCAAAGCAGATCAAAACTTGCAGAAATTTATTCCAAAATAACTCTTCACAGTTCTCTTACAGCTCCAGAACTTCTCGTTATAGTAGACACAATACAGCTCTTTTCACCTCAATAGAGCATGAAACAGCAGTTAAAAACTTGACAAACAACTGCTAAATCGCCGCAAAAGACAATGCAATACAGTTCAATCAGTATCTGTAGTCAACTAATTCAGTGACTCAAAATCCAAGAACTACTCAAGTCAGGAATACAGCTCTCACAATGAACGTTGAGAGACAACTAACTCAGTGACTCAAAATCACTAACTAACTAACCCCACTCACGGCCGTTCTTATATAGGAGAGGTGAACATACGTGAACTTTCCAGAGATAGACATTTGGAGAACTGTCCGGATTGTAGTCGAAAAGTCCTATATACATGTACATGGGAATACATGTACCTATACATATACCAAAAATGTCGCCAAATGGTCGCCATGTTTGGCGGCATTTGGCGATTTCTCGCCAAATTTGACGACAAAAATTAGTCTCCAAAACCATCGCCAACTTGGCTCTATCTCGCCAATTTGGCGAGATTCCCATTACCATAATGTTAAATGCCCTGCCCCTTGAAACTCGCTTCCCAGAGTTACCTCTGTAAAACCCGTTATCAAGCGTTGAGAGGCCCATTGCAGGGAAACAGACCATTGCATTGCCTTATGCGAAATGTACAGAAATTTATCTATTTACAAAATTAACACTCCGAAATATTTACAAATATACAAAAATTCGTAACAATATATTCAATCTAAAAAGTAAATATTTCAAGTATTTATTCAGATAGAGCAGAAAGGGGAATCTTTTTTCCCATAGGTGACTATATTTTAAATTGTAATTAAAGAAAAACTAATTAAAATTCAACATTTTGGTTTTCAGTGGCACTAAAGAGTTCTAAAACTACATATGTTTAAAATTTCCATTGTTCAAACACCAGAATTTTTTTTACCTGGATTTCAAAAACACACGTTTTTATTTTATTTTTTTAATGTCGACGATTTTTATGAAGATTTAAATAATAATAATAAAAAAAATAGCATTCTGAAGCCAAATTTACTTGCTGCCAGTCGGGGTTCCTGTTTAGATCGCCAGACTTTGACTTCACCTGGCTACTGGATCCAGTAAACCAAACATTTTCTATGTACTGGGGTCGGCGACTGCTACCATCCAATCACGTGAGCTCTGCTGTGGTCACCGATAGGAGGCGCAGCAGTTGTTTAGCTGATGTCAAAGAACTGCCTATCTGAATCAACTTTATAGATAAATATATGGATAGACTGCTCCGATGACAATGCAAGGAGAAAAACGCGCCGTTTGCTGATGACGTTGGGTGGATGATTACCCAATCACAGTTCACTTTATATTTGGATGGGAATATGAGACCTTGTAAAGTGCTAGAGTAGATATTTTTTTTAACATTATCACTAATTAAGGTTTACTATTGGTATTTCTACTATGTACAACCTAAAATTTTATTTTCAATCCTCGGCAATTCGTAATTTTTGTTAACCCAAAGGCATCTGGCAACGGCTTCAAATTCTCAGCGGTAAGCAGTCTATCCAATTGTTTATATATCGATGATTTAAACTGGAACCCCGACTGGTTGTGTGTAAATTCGTCTTTACGAGAAAGTTTTTCTTCCATGCAGTATATCATATTTCCTCAAAAAAAATGCTTTAGGTATAATATTCCTATATGTAACTAATTCATATGAATGGGTGTAGAGTCCTAGGGGAATTGTCACTCAGTGCAATAAAATATTTAAGTTAAAAATGATTTTTAGAGCACTACGAAAAAAAAAATGCTCTAGGGTATTTCTTTTCAACCTAAATTAGCCGCCCATTAGCTTATTGGGTAGTAGGGATGAGTCTTCACAAGGTGTGCTTTCGCAACACTGTTCAGATGCATCCCATCCCTCCGCTAACAAGTGGCTAATTTTAAAAGTATAAAAAATTATACATTTATATACTTTTATAAAAAAAGATAACATTAAAAGTGGTGTAATATATATATTATTTATTTTTAATTTTACTACATTTTAAAGATCCTTTCCAATTAACTAAAGCTAAGATGATCCACACTCCTATCAAAGAATTTTCCTAAGAGAAAGAACAGAATTATAAATATATCCATAATTACAAAGAAATTAGGAAACATTTTCATTACAGTGTAGTTTGTTGTAGAGGGCAGCAAGTATCGAAAGGTAATTCTTCTAAAATTATAGAAATACAGGGTAGTTGTCATTAAGTTACCTCGTCTAGACTTACGTAGAGTCCGTTCTGATTAATGGATTTTGATGAAACTTATTGTGTGCATTATATAGAGACCATGGGGAAAAGAAATCTGTAATAAAAAATTTTAATTGAAATTTTTACCACCAGGTGAAAAAGGGGCGCATCAAGAACAAAAACCACAAATTGGAAATGCAAATTTTTATTTAATCATAATATGTGTTAAAAGTGCTTTCCATTTACGTCAAGCACATGTTCAAAGTGTGTTATAGCGTGTTCAATACTAACACGAAGGGATTCTCCATCAATTGCAGCAACATGACTTGTTATGCCACGGCTAAACTTGATTCATCGCAGCTATGAAATTGCGGTAAAGGTCAAAGGATTTCAAATACCACCTTAGTTTGACCATTTACCACTAAATGGCACTGCTCTAGTAGGATTGTTTTGAATCATTTCGTTTTGACTTCCCATGCTTTAATGGGATGTTGCTACCGTTTTGTAAGTGATTTTTGTAATTATTTACTCTGTTAATTCCCAAAACATTACAAAATGCCAGTCTATTGCTGTGTACCTTTATGTAAGTCAAATAGTACGGTCGATAAAATATCTTTTCACGAATTCCCAGCTGATTTAGAACTATACCGTGTTCCATTAGATAAACGGATGCTTTTTGAAACTGTTCAAGAAAAAATATCCTCTAAATTCAATTCTTTTCATCTAAATTTATTCAGAATTGAAAATATAGGATTAGATAATCTTTTCTACATAATTTTGATTTTCTTGTTTTAATTTTTTGAGTTAGATATCTATATCATCATACTATATTTTACACTGATGTTCCAGTATTTTCATTAATTAAAATTGATTATATTTATTTTTACTTCCTTTTTTTAATTCATTTAATATTTAATTTATGAATATTAGAGCATTTTATAACAGAATTTAACAATTAACTTAGGGTTTTATTCTGGAAAAGAAGTGGTCAATTAATAACATGGCTAAGGTCAATTAGTAATGTCTACTTGGTCAATTACTGGCAAAATTGCTTTTGGTAAGAAATTCTGATGATATATTAAATTGTAAAAAGGACTGGAACATCATGTTAATTTATTATTGAGCTTCTTTAATCAATTGATATTTTGGGAAGTTTTCATGGTATTCCGTTAATAATTTTTCAAGAAAAAAAATTAAATGAGTAGAAACTTGCACTAAATGGTCAATTACTGGTAGGTTCACCCTAGTATTAACAAACTAATGAATTAAATCATTTTTCTATTTGCAGAATGCTTTGTAAAAATGATATGTTTCGTTTTACAATTTGTATGGTTTTGATTGATGGTTACGATTTTCGCCACTATCCCGGATTGGCGCTGTCCTAGTAGAAAATTTATCTCTTAGGTTGGTCGTCGCGAAATCAGCCATTGTCAAAGCCTTATTCCCACTTGAATCGAGTTTAGCCTTGGTTATGCTTGCTTTCAATTCATGCAGAGAGCGTAAAGGGCCTTTGTCGCGACAGGCTTTGAAGAAGATGATTATTAAATATGAAGAGACTGGAGAGTTGGATGTGCTGCAAGGAAGAGGATGGTAATGGGTTTCAAATGAAACTGTGGAAGAAGACGCTCGTGTCGTGGTGCAAAGAGTGTCCGGTTTCCAAATCTCTTCGACAAGTGCTCTAGTGGAGTCACGTGATTTGTATATCCCTTTGTCTACAGTAAGAAAGATTCTTCGATTCATTGTAAACAGGTATCCATATAAGATCCACTTTGTGCAAAGCACTGAAACCTGCTGACTCGGGTAAGCGCACTTGATTTTCTAGAATTTTTTTGGCCAGAATAATCGTTGATAATGCATGGGCCTAGGAACATTTTATGGTCGGACGAGAAGCATTTTACAGTAGATGGAGCAGTGAATATTTAGAACTGTTGC
Source organism: Linyphia triangularis (assembly GCA_963978545.1). NCBI lineage: Eukaryota > Metazoa > Arthropoda > Arachnida > Araneae > Linyphiidae > Linyphia > Linyphia triangularis. The sequence goes on from OZ021730.1 coordinate 40,116,685, forward strand.
ATATGGGGTACGGCAAAACCCAATGATCTGCACGAACAGTCTCTGCATTCTGATTACATTACTTGTATGATGTGGTTTTAATGCTGAATTCATTCTTGGTAATTTTTTCCTTTGAGAAGAGCACGCCTCTTGGCCCTCAAAGGTGTTCTATTACTGTGGCCTGCTATTACAAGTTTCTTCGGCATAAGTCATTCCTAACCTACAAGAACGAGAGTATTAGAGACTACTATCTTTAAGCAAGATGATGCACCACCTCACATTGCACGACCAGTGAGAGCACTACTTCGTGCCCACTTTGGAGATGATCGGGTAATGCCGAGAAGTTTTTCGACTGCCTGACCTCGTCGTTCTCCGGACTTAAATCCCTGACTTCTGGTTGTGCGGATTCCTGAAAGATCGTGTGTATGGAGAAAGCATACTGACTCTGCCTGAATTGATAGCAACCATAACACGTCTTGTTGCTGCAATTGATCGAGGAACCCTTCGTTCTGCTGTTGAACGTGCTATAACACTTTTTTAACATGTGCTTAAGTAAATGGAATGGACATTGAAAATATACTGTGATTAGATAAAAATTTGGGTTTCCAATTTGTGGTTTTTTCTTCCTTAAGCATCCCTTTTTCACCTGATGATCAAAATTTGAAATTTTTTTTTTTTTTTTTTTTTTTTTTTTTTTTTTTTTTAATTGCAGATTTCTTTTCCCCATGGTTCATATAACGTATACACCAAGTTTCATTAAAACCCGCTCACCAGAACGGACTCTACCAAGGCCGTCTTTATGTGTAACTGGCCGAAACCTGATGCTGGTGACGTCATGAAACGGGGCCATTGATCGTAATCAAAACTAAGCGATGATCTTATGTATTAAATATATATTTATATATAGTCTTTTTAAGTCTATTTCTGTTGATAAAATTGAACTAGATTTGAATTACACATTAATTTTCAATATATTTTAGGTGCTTAAGTTATAAATCAGCTGGAGGTTAGTTTCTTAGTAAATAAAAAAAAACATTACTATGAAAGCAGTTAAACACCAAGAAGTCACTATCAATTCAACTTGAAAACACATTTAAATCTATTTTAATCATATATTTATAACTTCATGACTTTATAAAAGAGGTTTTCATAGAAATATTGGTATATATATATACGAAATAACTTTCCATATTTTGCCCAAGTAAGATTCATAAATGTTTTTCAAATTTAAAATAATTTTATGTATAAAAAACAAAACACTATATTTCAAAAAAATTTATTACACAAAATATACATTTTAAAACAATATATTTAATAAACACTACTTTTTCATAGAACTTAACTTGCGTTTATCACACTTCATTTTTTTTTTTTTTTTTTTTTTCATTTCATTTAAATTTTTATTTTTTATTTTGCAATAATTGCTCAGCAAAATATTGGACATTATTTTTACACACTGTATTCTTAAATACAATGAAGTTTTTCCACATACACATGAAATATCATCAGTTTCATCATATGATAAGAACTGCAGAGTTAGTTTCATAATTAAGTCCCTTTGGTATGACTAACTTCGACATTTATTTTCATAATATTCACAGCGCATAACATTAAAAACCCTTAACGTACTCATACAGTAATGAGCAGTATGTCGTGTAGGATATGTTAGACCCCCACGATCAAGCACCTAAAAATATTTATACAGGGAACCTGAAATCTCAAAAGTCATGGCGCGATCACTGCAAAATATTTGTATGCATTCGCGACAACAAGAAATTTGGCGAGCAACATATCTCGATGTATAAATAATTACTCGTATATCATTCTCATCAAAATTAACATAATATTGTTCATAAGTAATATTTTCAAAAAACCCATAATCACTATTACTCACTGAATAGGTAAACTCGTTACACTGCATATCATGCACGAAGTTTTTTAGAGAAAACACACCGTTCAGAGATGAATTGATCTTTAGAAGACTGATTATCTTAAGTTTCCTCTCGCTTTCCAAGATTTCCCGCACAGACATATTGTAGTTGCCCCCTCTCATCTGCCATTTGAATATGCATCCTTCGACAGTTTCGGTTTTGATCCTTGTACGCATAACCAGCTTCCATCATCGCGACGAACTTTATCCTCTCGTATTATGAACAGGTCTTGAAAATGCTTGATACAAACAACAGATTCCGCAGTCGGCTCAAAATCTTCTCTGTGTATGGATCGAATCCACTTTTTTCTGTTTTCGGCATCCTTAGGGAAATAAAAGATTGTATACTAAACTTCAACTTAACTAGACATCACTTAGACGGTAGATCGTCACAGTGCTCATAGGTATTTAATCCATTTTGGCGGCGTGAAAGCATAATGTTCGCCAAACCACAACCCTATAGAGAGAACAAAAGGCTATAAGGTTTGGCGAGAATTATGTCTTCACTCCGCCAAAATGGATTAAATACCTATGAGCACTGTAACGATCTACCGTCTAAGTGATGTCTAGTTAAGTTGAAGTTTAGTATAGTGTAGGACAAGCCTTTATAGTTAGAGTTGCACCCAGCGACAGCACACTTCCGTGGCATGCCTGTAAATAGTAAAATATTATTAGTATTTGTAAAATAGTAATTTTGGTTTTTATTTGTTTAAGTATCTTAAACTTTCAATTTTCTTAGTAAATGATGCACCTTTGATTAGACAAGTTTTGACAATACATGGTTAATACACGATAAAGTATGTATTTTTTAAACCTTGAACTCAGCAATTTTAATCACACCAATGTGAAAATGGAAACTGAGGCAACATTAAATCCCGCCAACGCTATGGATATTGTATGCTTTATGTCAATAATTTTCAGAAATTGTGCCAAATAAATTTAGTTGAGTAGTAATTTTATTAGTATTCTATTATCAATCCAAACAAGGGAATACAATTTAAATAAAGCGTGGTAAATAATAATGTTTTCCATAAAAATAAATATTATAGTATCCTTATTCCACATAAATTATATTAGTAGTTGATGATGAAGATATAGAAACGCATGTTTGTGTAATTTTAACTTGGGCAAAGTTTTGAAAAGTAGCAATTTCCTAAAAGTATAAATTTAAGTAACCATATACCGGGGCCGCCGCGAGATGGCGCTTTCTTTCCCTAAGCGGGCCAGGAACAAACTTAAACAAGATTTTGCTAAGCGATGGGATTTCGACTTCGTAACCGCCTCTTGTTGCTTAAATGATTACTTTGTTTTTCAAAGTTTTATACTTGAGCAAATTTGAGTTTGAGGATTTTTTTTATTTTTTTACAGTTTTTAAAATTTGTTAGATTTATAAATTAGCGTTTTCAGATTTGTAAAATACGTAGGTTTTCTAAGAATTTTTTTCCTTAACACAAAATAAGAAATTCTATTTGCAAAATGAAGCAAAGCAATTTTCATCAGTACTTTTATTGAAATTCGATATATTTTTAGAATTACTCAGCAAGAAAGTTGTATAAAAAATAGCATAATATAAAAAAGTAAATCTATAATGTTAAGGCACATAAGTTTATTATGGACTTTTTAATTCATTAGTACAAGTTAATTTACTTTATTGATATGTTCCACTTGCACACTAAGAAACAAGACTTAAAAATAAAAGGAAGTTTTCACCAAAATTCATACACCACAGGAGCGAAATTTATTCAAAACAAATTTTTCATCTTATTGCCAAAAATAAAATAAAAGACACACATATCAGTAGTTGATAGAAATTAGAATACAGAAGTAATACAAATCCAATAAATTCTAAAATCTTTAAGTTAAACTGATTTTAATAAAATTAAATTTTAATATTTGTTTTATTTAGAAAATGTTTACATTTTATATTTAATTCACTTTAATAGAACTAATGCATATATTTAACATACTTGAACACATATTCGGTATAAATTTAGCATTTTGTAAACATCCATCAGTTTCCACAAGAAACTTTAAATAGAATTTCAAACTTAAACCAAAACAAGACACAAAACTCTTAAAAACAATTGATTTAAATGTGACCAATATCAAAATAAAACTTGCTACCTAATTTCTAGGTTTGAAATATTTCAAACTAAGTAAACAATAATAAATATGATTGCTTAACTAAAAGAAATGTCTAAATTTAAAATCAAAAACGTCAAACTTGATTGGGAGGTGACAAAATAGATGTTAAATATTTGTTGTGCTCAGCTATTTCAACGGTGTTAGAAAAGGATATACCAGAAGAAATTTTTCTTAAATACCTAACATTAGGCAGAATTAACACTCTAGATTTAGACATTTCTTAATAAGCAGTAAGCGAGTGTATGTAGATTGAAAAAGGCACAGCATTGCATCCTTGCGCTGTATCGAGATACAGTTTTATTAGCCAAAACCAACTGCTCATAAAGTTCAAGGCACCAAATTCGGAATAAATCAGTTCATGTTTCAAAAGATGAGATTCAAAAATATTGATTACTTCATCTAAAGATTTGAATGATTTGGAAGAATTTTGGTTTACAAGTCAGGGAAACAAATTCTCTGGCTGGGGATATCTTTACCGCAAAAGTCAGTTATTGTTTATGTTAAATATCCACTTCCAAGTCTTATGGTATAATATCAGTATCTTTAACGAATACATTTAAAGAAAAATCTTCGCAAATGGCAATGCTGTGGGAAATTGCAATGGGATTTTGTGATACATCAATGACATACAAATATAAGGTTTTCTCCTCTAAACACCTCCAGTTACTTTTTCTTATTTCGGGATGTCTTTTAAATCTTCAAAAGACTTTACTTTATCGTTTTCTAGAAAACAATTAATCCTCTCCTCTTTGTATACACATTTCATGTCGTTTATTAAGATTAGATCTAGTAAATTTATTTTCTTCAGAAAGATATTTCAGTAAAGATGGAATAATAGCAGGTTCTGTTTTTTCATGTAGTTTGAAATGCTTTTGAGGCACAGTAAATTCAATTCCATTTGCTTGTCTGTAGATGTTTTTAATAACATCTTTTTCATGAAAATGAAGGATGAAAACAACAGTTCGAGGACTCGGCTTCCAATCTTGTTGAGATATTTATCTCATCCATCTGTCGTATAATCCTGTTCCTTCGCTTGGAAATTTAAAAACTCTCACTATTGGACTTGAAATAACTCAGAAATAACTTTAAGATGAAAAATGGTTATTTTATTTCCAGAAGAATTTTTTTTTTCAAACTTAAAAAACAGGTGAACAGAGTTGAGTTGTACAAATGCTGTATAATGGAATAATAGGTAGTGGCTTAAAAATAGAGTAACATGAAATATTGAATTTAAATATTCTAACACTCCCCCTCAATATTTCTATCCCACCAACCCCATTCCTTTTGAAAAATTTTCAGTCTTAACTGCTTCAAGAGGCTTCGTCAATAAGTCAGCTTTCATGACATCAGTTGGGCAGTATAATACTGACAGAAAATTATTCGTTACAAGTTCATGAACAAAATGATACTTAATGTCAATGTGTTTGGTGCGCTGACTAAACCTTCCACTCGTAAGCATTTTGATGCAGCTCTGATTGTCTTCGAATATGGTTATAGGTACCGTAGCTGCTTCATTAAAATCCCTCAATAGTCTGTTTAACCATATAGCTTCTTGTGCTGATTCTGCAAGAGCTACATACTCAGCTTCTGCACTCGATAAAGAAACTGATGGCTGTATCTTGCTTGACCAACATATTGTCCCTCCATATAGTTGGAACAAATAACCACTCTGTGATCTTCCCTCAGATCCTGCCCAATTGGCATCCACATACCCTTCTAAAATGCTAGTTTCACTGTGTAGATCTGAACCTAACTTTAGTCTTTTGTGCACTGTAGTTTTCAAGTATCGAAATACTCGTTTAACTTCTGTCCAGTCACTTTGAGTTGGTCTGCTAACTTTACTAGCTAGAATTGATGTACTAACTGATATATCTGGTCTTGTATTAGATGAAATGTAAAGTAGTGATCCTATAGCTGCTCGATAGACAGTATTTGTTTCCAATGGATCTTCAACTTCATTTCTCTTTAAGTATCCTGGCTCCAGAGGTATTCTTGATGGTTTCGAATCCTCTAACCCAAACTCCTTTATTTTTCGATTGATGAGGTTAGTTTGATGCACATAGAAAAGTCCATCATCATCTCGATCAATTTGTAAACCCCAAAAAAAATTTAAATGTCCCAGGTTCTTCATTTTGAATTGTTTCATAAGTTCCAATTCAAATTCCCTTAAGTTTAAACTTTCTTTGCTGGCTGCAATCAGATCGTCAACATACACAAGAATATAGGTCCAGGCTCCATTTGAATGTTTCGAATATAGACATGGGTCTGTCTTACTCTGCTTGAAGCTCATTTTCATGAAACTGTCATGGAGTTTCTTATTCCATTCGTTTGCGCTCTGTTTCAAACCATATAAACTCTTCTGAAGTTTACAAACAAGATGTTGCTTTCCTGGTTCTTCATATCTTTTTGGCTGTTTCATGTATACATCATGATGTAGATCGCCATTTAAGTATGCTGTCTGAATGTCATACTGATTAACTTCCATTTTTCTTTTTCCTGCAATAGTTAACAAAGTTCGAAATGTAGTCTGGCGTACAAAAGGTGCAAAAACTTCATCATATTCTTCGCCAAATTTTTGAGAAAATCCCTGCGCAACCAATCTGACCTTAAATCTGTCTACATGTCCGTTTTCATCAATTTTTCTCTTGAAAACCCACTTGCTGCCTATTGCTTCGTTATTTGGTGGAAGTTTTGTTAATTCCCAAGTTCTGCTTTCCTTCAGTGAATTTATTTCTTCTTTCATTGCATTACTCCAAGATTCAGCATCTTTAGACTTGATCGCTGCTTCATATGTTTTTGGTTCTGCTTCTTGAGTTTCACCTTCCTTAGCCATTTGGATTGTTTCAATTAATCTTTCAGGTGCTTTTCTAACTCGATTTGATCTTCTGAGCATATTGGTTTCTTCATCTGTTTCATTTGTTTCTTCAAAATCAAAATATGCCGAAGAGTTGGTCTCCCCCTCATGTTCGAATTGACATGGTTCTTCTTCAACTAAATTGTCGGGTATGGTTTCCTTTAAACTTTCAGACTCGAAATCGTCTACAAACTTCACATGTTTACTGATGGTAATCTTGTTGGTGTTTCTGTCTAACAATCTGTAGGCTTTAGATCCCTCTTGATAACCCACAAATGTCATCAATTTTGCTTTGTTGTCTAACTTTAATCTTTGTCCTTCTGAGATTAGAGTGTAAGCTTTAATGCCAAATGTCTTGATTACCTCCAGACTTGGTTTTTCTCCATGCCATAACTCGTAGGGTGTAACTTCATGATGTTTTGTTGGCAGTCTGTTCTGTAGGAAGTTGGCAGTCTGAATAGCTTCTCCCCAATATTTATTTTCAAGACCTGATTCTAGAAGTAAACATCTTGTCATTTCAATAAGGTATCTGTTCTTACGTTCCGCAGTCCCATTCTGCTGAGGTGTATATGGTGCCGAGGTTTGTCTCTGTATTCCCTCATCAATAAAGATTTTATCCACTTCAGCATTCATGTATTCACCACCCCTGTCTGATCTTATGCACTTTGGTGTTTTCCCGAACATAGTCTGAACCTGTTTCACATAATGAATTATGTTTCTTGAAACTTGCGACTTATTCTTCAACAAATAAATTTTAGTATACCTGCTAAAATCATCGATTAGTGTAAGTATATATCTATTTCCACTTGGTGTTGCAACATGAATCAGTCCGCAAACATCCGAATGAACCAACTCAAACAATTCTGAGGTTTCTGTTGTCGATTTCTTTGGAAACGATGTTTTCGTCATTTTCCCTTTAATGCAGATCTCGCATACATCAGTGTGTTTGCAAGGTTTTATCTTTAATCCTGTGGCTAAATATTTATTCGCCACTTTCTTTATAGCTTGAATATCTCGATGGCCTAATCTTTTGTGCCATTCATGTATACAGAAAGAATTGCAATCAGTTGCACTTAATGCTTTTTGTGTATTTAGTACATACAAACTGTTTTTAGTATTTGCTACAGCAACAGTTTTTTCTTTTAACTTTATAGTACACTGTCCATTACTAAAGTCAATTTAAATCCTTTATCAACTAGTTTCTTGACAGATAATAAATTTCCATGCAATTGTGGCACATAAAGGACATCTTGAACTTTTATTTTACTTACTTGGTTCTGGTCATTTTCATAAAATATCCAGCCTTCACCCTTTCCACTGGTCACTATGATTTGTCCATCTGCAAGGTAGACTTTATCTTGAATGGTTTCATCGAGTTCTGTAAAGAAATCAAAGTTGCTGGTCATGTGGGAAGTTGCACCAGAGTCAATATACCACGTAAGAGTTTCTGTTTCACCCAAGATAAAACAAAAATGTTCTTCATTGCTGATTGTAATTTCTGAACTGTTATCTGCTAGAGTTACTTTCTTAGCTGTATGTTGATTTTCTTGCTGATTTGTTCCTTTCCGTTGTAACCATGCTTTATACTTTCGACAATCTACCTTGTCGTGGCCTTTTCTTCTTACAGAAAAAACAGCTTCTTTTGTTTGTATACTTCTGAACAGTAGAACTGACCTTTAATACCTTTTCATGGCTTTGCTGGCTTCCATTATTCTGTTTTCTTCGATCAACTTATTTTTAACCAGTTCTTGTGTCAAATCTGCTTCCAGTCTTGTCTCCAAAGCTGTAATCAATGTTGCATAGCTGTCAGGGAGGCTGCTCAACAATAATGCCACAGTTAGAGGTTCCGCCAAATTTTCACCCAATGCAGTCAGTTGATCAATTAGATCTGTCATAGTGTTGATGTGTGTTTCCATATCACTGTGTTCATCCAGTTTCAAACTACATAGGCGTTTCAGCAAGTTGACTTTGTTTGACAATGTTGATTTTTGATGATAGTTGAGAAGAGAATTCCACATACCATTGGCTGTATTGTATTTCTTCACATGGCACAGTTGGTTATCTTCTACTAAAAGTCCGATGGTAGCCCGAGCCTTTCCATCCTTAGTAATCCAATCTTCATTTGCATCCGCAGGTTTCTGATTTTCTACAGTATTCCAGAGTCCTTCTTTAATTAATAGAAGTTCCACTTTATACTTCCAAATTTGGTAGTTTGAATTATTTAGTTTTGTAATTGATATTCGAGCTCCTTCTGCCATTTTGTCTTCAGTGTAATCTGAATCAAAACTTCTGCTTTCGTAATCAATTTCAAATTCTTTAAAAATATTTCAAAACTGCACTCAGTCTCATAATCTATTGGACTTGAAATAACTCAGAAATAACTTTAAGATGAAAAATGGTTATTTTATTTCCAGAAGATTTTTTTTTTTTTTTTTTTCAAACTTAAAAAACAGGTGAACAGAGTTGAGTTGTACAAATGCTGTATAATGGAATAATAGGTAGTGGTTTAAAAATAGAGTAATATGAAATATTGAATTTAAATATTCTAACACTCACTCAGTCAAGAGCTTTTGTAGTTGGATTTACATCAAGGAGCACAGCAAGAAAATGGTATTTCCTGAAAAAATATTTATAAAAAGTGTAAGAAAAATGAATAATTATTTAGAACTGAGCAATAATACCATACAGTTCAAGCTATTTGGCAGCGAGTGGAAAATAGGATTCTTACTGCAATATGTTATTGATGAATAACTATGAAAGTCTGGGTCAAATAAAATGGATGTATACACATATAATGTACGCAGGAAATGAAAATAAAATAGCGACTTTTTATTGTAATAATAAAAGTAAGCACTGGTACATATATAAAGAACTTTCGGTTAAGATTTACTGTATAGTCCCCCTTGGCGATTTTTCAAAAAGAAAAAAAAAAAAAAAAAAAATAAGGTCCATTCCTAGTTGACGTTAAAATATCGCCAAGCCGATTTGGCGCTGTTTTGTAGGCGATACAGTTCTAAATTTGGCAACCCCGTTTTTTTTATTGACGTGCTTTGGCTTAAACCTTTCTATACCACAAATCATGGAGCTGGTTCGTTTATCAATTTTTCATATTGGAAAACCGAATTGGCGACATTCTGGCTTTGTCGCCAACTTTTCAAAAGTGCGCCAACCCATAAACGTGAACTAGGAATTTACCAAAAAAAAAAAAAAAATCAACAAACTGAAAATGGCGTTAAAAGGCTGCGTCACCAAATCGAAAATAGTATCAAAACAAGCCGTGTCGCCAAATCCAAACTGTCACTAAAGTTATCGAAAAACCTTGGCGACGGGTTGCACATTCGGTGCTGAATCGCCAACTTTCATAAGGGGACTATACAGTAAATGTTAACCAAACTTTTAAAACTGATGTTTTGCTTGTTATAAAATTTTAATTCTTCAAAGCAATATTCCAACAAAAGTTGTGGCTGGGAAAAAAAAGGGGGTCCATAAGGTTCTGATTGAAATAACAGTAAATTCTCAAATAGTATAATTTGATTTAATAATTTAACGCTCAGACTAGCAGACAATTTTTGGTAATGACATTTGTGTACACAGATTTGTGATTCAGATAAACTTAAAACATAGAACAGGAAATTGGCCAAATAGGCGACTAGAATATTTTAAAATTAAAATGAGCTAAATTGTACATGTTTAATTTCAAAAATTACCCACTAAAATTTTTCAATGAAATACGTAATGTTGGAAATTGTAAACAAAGCTATGAAGCTATGTTTGGTCAAAAAATTAATAGAATGTTACTGTAATTATATCATAAAATAATGGGAACTTGATGGGCAAACTATGCAAAAACTCCTAATCACAAAATTTTATATTGCACATGTTTCACTTCAAAGTTGTCAGATATAATATTTCAATAAGTTAGAAGTTGCAAACACAGTTGCGTGTACTTCTGTATCATTGCAAGTAACGCTATTTTACGAAACGTAAAAGATGTTTAGCAAATTTTAGCAATATCTTTTTATTTCAACGACAAATAGTCCATTGAAATTAAGTAACTCAATGTTGAAAACTGTCAATGATCAGCAATTATCCTTCAAATATTAAAGCATTATAAGAACATCAGCTTCGCATCAGTAGGCTTAAGTGTTCAACAAATTACTAAAATAAGTAATAAAAGAAACTTACCTTGATTTAAAAAGAGTTGTTCAATGGCACACCAGCAGTTTCTCATCTAATGTCTTCAAATTTCACAGCTTTGAAATAAAAAAAATACTAGAAAACGAATCGAATTCACAACGTTTACATGCATCTACGAAAATAAAATCCCATCGCTTAGCAAACGTCTGGACGTAAAAATTTTAGTTTGTTCCTGGCCCGCTTAAGGAAAGAAAGCGCCATCTCGCGGCGGTCCCGCATATACTAATAACGATTTGGTGATGTCCCACTATTCTATGCACTAAAATCAGGAAATGTTATTGATATTTTTTAAAACCAAAATTTTTTAAGTTACAAATAAAAGAATAAACTGTTAAGTTAACAACAGGCATACTGGTACCTATGCATTGGTGGAAGCATTTAACAAAATATTACAAGCTAACAGAAAAATTTAGTCCTTAAAATATAAAGAATAATAACAAATGGAGATCACTTACCTAATTTTATATATTCGAACTTTTTTCAGCAGATAATTGAAATGCTGTTTTAAAGAGTAAAATAATAGAATGCAAAGAAATTCCAGTTATACTTTTTTGTGTGTATATTTTAAGTCCAAAACTTTCAATATAGCTAATGTTGACTTCTCTTCATCATTAAAAATACAAGTTGCTAAATATGCAGCCAGTTTACCTACAGTGATACCCGACCCAATAACTTTCGAACTATACTTCCATATGAGGGAATTCAGGGATTCATTGGCTTTCTGTGTTCGACCGCCAAGGCATTTCCATAATAGAACCACATGGGATAGATCTTTAAAAATAGGTTTAATAGTGTCAATAACGGCCTTTGGTAAAGAGCTCTTATGCTGAAAAACCATCAGTTTACCGTTAGCTTCTGCAATGTTATACTTACACCAAGTCTTTTCACCTTTCGGGCAAACCCAGAGCATAAGCTTTTGGCCAGAGCTGCCTGTATGAACCCATACAGACCAAATAGCTTGCCTCATGTCATTAACGATAGTTGAATTGTCCCTTATGGCATTCCTCGTAGTATGAAGGCAGTATCTTGACGTTGGTTTCTGTCAGTCGACCTTTGCCGCCTATGGTTTTGTAATCTGACAATTTTTTATTTCCAAGAACTGGCTTCATTTTTCGTAAACGACTACGCATTCTTTTCTGAATGTGCCCCAAGCATTCTACTTTCTTGATTTCAAAATCTATCCCATATGGTTTGCTTTCCGATACAGCCGCAGATGACTTGGGGTACATTTTCCAATGTACTTTTTATACTTCAGCCAGCGTTCAGTTTCCGATCTCCGAAAATTTTTAAATATTCCATCGACCTCCACCTTTCCTGCAGATCCAAACATGATTTTTAGTACAAAACGATCTGTGCTTTGAAATTCAAGATTTATATCTTGGTCTAAATTTACAACCTTTGTACAACTGACATCATTTGTAATGCGACGACATTACCTCGACATCAACGACTATACCCGATTTACTGTCAATCAACGTAGAGGCACCGACAAACGACATTTGGCATCGAGTCTTCCATGTATTATCCCCAATAATAGTGACGGAACTATTGCTGTCATTAAGGGAAATTTCTTCAGGCGCAGCCCGTTTCATAGAGTCTTCGGCAACTACCTGGATGACTTCAGCCAGCTTTTTGTTGATAACATATGATTTTTGGGAAATGTGTGTTGGCAAACTCACCACGTTACAAAATGTTTGAAGAGAAGTCAGTTTAGCTCCACAATATCTCATGGCTAAAGTCCGTTTATTTCTGGAATGTTTTTATTAAGACCAATCATTGTATAAGATTTAAATGAAGCCTCAGAAGTATAATGAACACACGTTACTGTGTAAGTAGAGGAAAGTCCACTTGTTGATTTCTCAGAGAATTTTATATGTCCATGATACAAAAAACACAGTTTTTTTTTTAAATTCTCAAATAACGTAGAAATATCAACAATTCTGGGTACTTACGTATTAACGCAACCAGGCCAAAATTCGCATAAATCGCCAAATTTGGCGACCCTACTTACGGCAACCCTACGTGTTATACGTGGTTTTCGTAAAGAAATTATTTTGCTTACTGGTTAAATTGAATGCCGTCAAATCGCGCCAACCTGGTTGCGACAATACGTAAGTACCCAATTCTGTATTCACAAAATTCAATGGAAACATCGTCATTCTTCTACGATAGAGCAAGCAAAAGGCTCTTTTTTTTTTTTTTTTTTTTTTTTTTTTTTTGATGATAAGCTTTTAGAAGCATGCACTTTAATGAGAGTTGTACTGAAACTATTTACATTTTTTTCACATATTTATCACTTCTTTATCGACCCCCTGTCCATATTATCTCTTTTTAGGACAATTCACGACTTTAAAAAGCTTTCGGAATCGAAACAAAATCGAATCTCTCAAAAGAACAGAGCGCTTCAAAACAATAAATTTACGTTAAACAAAAATTGAGTCAGATTACTAAACCAAATATCGCAACATCGCTAAAGACTGATAAGTGTGTTTGTTCTTGAAATAGCAATGATGTTTATTTTGAGTTTACTGAGAAAGTGTATTCAAAACACGAGCAGAGTGACTAGACATTTTTTTTTTTTAAACGTGTGTATGCATAATGGTCTGAATTTCAAAACAACCCTCTTAGTCATAAATCTGTATTAAATTAAAAAATTTAAAGACTGGTTGAAGGGATCGAAATTAGCAGAAAGAGTGTGCGCAAAAGACGCTTTTAGGTGTTAAAGGGAAACTTTAGATCATAGCTAAAAGTGTCCCACTGGCGCTCCACTCCCTCTCTTCACCCCATAACTGTCAAAAATAGAAATTCATACCGTCAATCATCTGTTTTTATCCTTCATATATACCATGCGATCTTATCATGCCCTCTTGCACCGCGCACTTCCTCATGGCACAGAACTCTCCTTTTCTTACTACTTTAAACGAGCCATTTCTGAGCACAAAATGCATGAAAAATTTCTTTATTTCGATCCTTCTGACAGCCTTTAAATTTTTGCCAGATATTTTGCAAATCGCATTGTGTTTGTTACTCACAATGAAAATCGGTATTCAATGGAATAGACCAGCGGCTCCCAATCTTTTTAGCTCTGAGGACCATCTATTTCGTAAAGAAAAGCTTAGAGGTCCACTAGACAATAAAATATGTACGTGTGAGTCAGTAATTAATAAAAGATACTGTACAAGAAGGATTTAAATTTTTTTTTTATAAAGAAAGGAACTTTATTGTAATCACTTCACTCTCACAACCTTTAGAAAACTAAGTTGGTTGGTTGTTTTCAGATTATCTGGCGCCGTCAGCAACACGAGGGCTATAATGCGCCAAAACATTCGTCATTAGACAAGCCAACATACATTTACAAACACCCATGCCTAACACGGGACTCGAACCCGCAACCTCGCGGTTTAGAAGCTAGCACGCTAACCACTATACCGTTTGGTCGGCTTTTAGAAAACTAAGAAACAAGTGGTAAAAGCTTTAAAAAAAAAAAAAAAATCGATGGAATTTTTTACATTGTTCGTCCCTCACGAAGAAGTCAACATCAGGATTACAACTAGATAGTTTTAGCCATGTTGTTGAATCACTCATTATTCACTACTTGCACCATCGAAGAATACAAATGATTTATTCGATTGTTGCTAGAATCGAGTGACTCGATGTTACCAAGTCTAACCGTGGAGCTCGTATAATATTTATCTTGGCTTAAATTCTCGACCAGCATCCACGGCTCAGTACTACGCAACTCGCGGTCCACAAATGGGCCGCCGCTCATGGGTTAGGAGGCTCATGGGACAGTTCCCGTATTTTTTTTTTATTTTTTTCTATTCAAATTTTAAATGCCATAAATATAAATATTTCAACGAACTGCGCTTCCCCCCCCCCCCCCCCTAAAAAGCTCTATCTCATCCATGTAGAAAATGGGGTTTTTATTACCCGTTTTCTCGTTAAAAACTTGTTGCATTGGTTACAGCATTTTGGAAAAATAACTTTTAAAGTATAAAGTGTATGTTTTCATTGTGAAATATATATTTTTTATTGTTAAAAATACTTATTCTTGACGCGTTTCCCACCAAATTATACCATTTTGTCAGTAACATTGTATAATTTGATGTATGTCGTTAAAACAAACATACAATTTCGCTGGAAATAGCAATATTTTTGTAAATAAAAAAACTACCATTAGACCCTATTCTAAATAACTTTTTCCTGCAATTTTGATCAAAATAAAAACTCAAACAATTTAATTAAAAAAAATATTGTTTTCAAAGACATACGTAGCCTGTACAGCATTTGCATCAGGTTATACGTTGAGAATTTTGCATTAAGGAAATAAGGTTGGTTGTTTTCAGATTTTCTGGCGCCGTCAGCAACACGAGGGCTATAATGCACCGAAACATTCGTCATTTGACAAGCCAACATACATTTACAAACACCCATGCCTAACACGGAACTCGAACCCGCAACCTCGCGGTCTAGAGGCTAGTACGCTAACCACTATACCGTTTGGTCGGCTTAAGGAAATAAGGAGAAAACACTGAAATGGTTATGTAAGTTTCGACTCTTTATTTCAATGTACCTTTCGATTTCAAACCTTTCGGTTTTGATTATTACATAAGAATTGAATTATTTACGATGAATTCAAAGTCTTTCCGTTTGACTACTTTTCAATGGGAATATTTTATGGCGATCTGAACAATTCGCTGTAAAGTTTTATGAACTCTATGAGGTGTCGCGGCATGACATTTCAAATGTCATATGTGCCCCAACTCATTTTTTACGGACATACATTATTTATTGTCAATTTTTTACTTAAATTAATCGAACAAAATCAGATTTTCTTTGATAAATTTGCTCTTTAGTTTCATTCTTTCTAGATGAGATGATTACCATACTGCAGAACAAATTAAACCAATGGGTTAAGTCACTTACAAGACAATAGTGAAAATGCATATAAAGGTATAAAAACTCGTTTAACCGTTTTGTCATTTTTAATTGGTTACTACCACTAATGTATCAGAAAATGGCACTAAGATCTATTTATAAAGTGGGTGTTCTTTCAAAAGTGTCCTGTACTTCTCACTTGATCTTCAAAAACATTGGTTTGAGACAGTCCCTTTCACTTAAAGACCAGTGTTCCACATTCTTCACTTATTTATATTAGTCCTTGAGGATACGAAGCTTGAATTCAACACTGGATAATATTTTTTTTTTCTTTCCGAATCTAGATCCTTCACAAATTCTTCATGTATATTTTTCATGTTGAGTTTGCCTTTCCTGCCCTTTCAAAACACGCTGAGAAGAAAACAAAGCTGGCTGAAAACTGCCTGATAGAAAACTTTTCAAACGCGCTTTTCTGACAACCACCTTTCGCTCTTCGTATCCGATCTCCGATACGCCTCATATTTTCTGAAACTTCTAAGTAAAGATATTTTGCTATTTAACATAAAAAATACTTTTTAACAAATTTTTTGACGGACGCGGAATTACAAGCCAGTACTAGAATCCACTAAAAAACTAACATTTAGTTACAAAAATTTATCTCATTTACATTATCAACTGCAATCTTAACTGCTCTTGTACTATCTGACTTCGAATGCAGATTTATAATTACTTGCTAATAAACTGACAATTTTTAGACCCCATCGAACATCATTCTGAATTTTTTTTTTGAAATTAAAGAAAAGTGAGTAGATTACGAATCCACTAGTCTACCGTGGCAAAAATGGCCGAAACTGGTCAAAATTAAATCTTTAATTAGTTGAACTTAATCCAATTGCCAAAATGCGCCATAACTTGCCAAATAATGAGCATTTTGTTTTTATTTGGTAACCCTCACTCTTTAATTTTCAATTAAGAAGATTGCAGACGATTCGGATGTGTTTCTATGGCTTTCTTGCATCTTTTAAAAATGAGCCAAATTGGCAATAAATATTACATCATTGATGACGTAACTGATATCGCCAATTTGGCTTACTTTTAAGAGATACAAGTTTTCCGAGCCAGAGATCATAAATCGTTTGCGCTTTTTCTCATTGAAAATCAAAATGCAGTGGGTTGCCAGGCAAAAAAGTTTGTTCTCTTTTTGGCAAGTTGTGACATATTGGGCAATCGGATTTTAGTTCAACTCATTCTAAGTCGATTTTTGATCAGTTTCGGCCATTTTTGTTAGGGCAGACCAGCGGATTCGTAATCTACTCACTTTTCTCCAATTTCTATAAAAAATTCAGAATGATGTTCGATTGGGTCCAAAAATTGCAGTCACCTCTCGGACTATTTTATATCAATAAACATAACAGTATTCTTCAACAACAAAAAATATACAGCGTTTTTTTTATTCATTTAAAGTAGACAGAGCCCTTAAGTAATTCCTTTCGTACCTACTCACCAAATGTCAAGATTTTTCTACAAAGTAGTATTTAAATGCACTGGGCTAGACGATTGTAACACAGCGAGTATAATTATCCTTACTCGGACTCCCTTTTAACCACTTTTCAAATGTTTTTCGCAGGCAGTTCGAGAAGGTGGCGCTGCACTTGAATGAGACTGCCGGACTGATGCCCATGTCATTCGTGCTCGGCTTCTACGTCACGTTTGTCGTTACGCGATGGTGGAACCAATTTCTCAATCTTCCGTGGCCTGACAGGTAAGTTTAAATAGGTTGCTGTCCACCTGGTGGCTGTGTGGTTAGAGCCCTTGACTCGCATCTTTAAGGTGCCTGGATTCTGTCTTGGTATATAGGTGTTCATTGTGGTTTTGGATCCACTTTAAACTGTTGGTCCCGGCCTGATTAGCAGTTATTGCGCACACAAAAATTGGTCATTTAACTTTACCAAGCAATAGGTTACTATCATGGGAGCTATAGAGAGTCAAAGGTCAGTTGAATCCCTCCCCCAAATTCGAATTATGAAAATTGAATACAAAGTTGATAAATGTGTTAAAATCTACAGGAAAAAAAAAGTATGATTTGGATTTTAAATAATCAGTTTGAACGAAACTATTTAATGCATAAATACTGGTTAACAATTCAGCGGAAAATCCAATTTATATATATTTTTTAAAGGGGGGGATGCAAGGCTTCAACAAAAAACATTCGCCGTCTTGCATCCCCTCCCCCCTTTGCCCTCCTGTATACGATCTGCACCCCTCCCTGCAAATAACATTGGCAGCGCTTTTATGGCAACCATGCCGCCTTAAATGAACTTCATTACTCCTATGCAATTCCTGAACCATGCTGCAATCAACAAATTTAGAGACTGGTCCTATTTTGATGAATGGTATAAAAATTATTCTATGATTTGTTAGATGAGCTGACAGAGGATTTTGACAATTCTCACAAACGAGCTGTGTTATTGCCGAAGTGTCATGTGGATGTAGGAAAGATATGGGATGATCTTTTATGGAAGAAATTTTTAAAAAGTAGAATTTGTATCATCAGGTAGTTTGAAAATTATATTATAGAGCAACAAAATAAGTTCTGAAAATCTGTTGTTTTAAATATCTGACACACTATTATTGTACTTGACGCATCATTTAAGAAAAGTTAATTTTTGTTTAAAGTTTATACTTTGTTTTACTACTTTCTATTACCCATATGTATACATAGGGTAATAGCATTCCGCATTCCATTTTTTGTGTTTTTCCGCGTTTTAAAACATCCTGATTTCAAAAATATGATATAGAAAAAAATGTCTGTCTGGTCAAACTCCCAAACAAATTGACCTATGATATTCAGATCACAAAAAAAATTTGGTGCATGGGTAGGTGGTGGCCATAGGACCAACCGTTTAGGTTTTCACCAAAATCGCGCATGCGGATAAGGTAGCTGCTATTGAAAAAAATCATGTTTTTCATTAGTTGCTAAAAAACGGCTCAAACGATTTATATCAAAATCGCTGTGGTAGTGTCTCTTTATGTGTTCTTAACATTTCCACTTTCCACCTCCGGGATTCCCGTAAAAACGCAATAAAAGCGTTAAAAAAAAAAGAAGGGGGGGGGGGGAAGTAAAACGAGTGCCTTTAATAGAGAAATCTCTGCCCTTGAGCATTTCCTGTCAACAAATGATTTTTATGCGTTTGACGCATAATAAAGGACAATACAATGTCTATCGGATAAAATCACCAATTTTGACTGCTCATGTAAAGTTATTACCATAAATATTGTTACGAATCTCTGTATATTTGTAAATATTTCGTAGTATTAATTAAGTAATAAGGGAAATTTATGTACATTTCGCTTTCCTGCAATGCGTCTCCTACTGCTTGAAAACGAGTTCTACAGGGATCATGCTGGAAAAACGAGTTTTACAAGGGGCAGACTATTTAACATTATGGTTAATGGCAATCTCACCAAGTTGGCGACGGTTTTGGCGACTAACTTTGGTCACCAAATTTGGCGAGAAATTGCCAAACTTGGCGACCATTTGGCGACATTATTGGTCCCCATGTACCTGTATAGGACTTTTCGACTACGATCTGGAAAGTTCTCCAAATTTCTATCTCTGAAAGTTTCGCGAAGATTGACTTTCCTATATAAGGCCGGCCGTGAGTTGAGTGAGTGGAGTTACTGAGTTAGTTGTCTCTCAGTGAGCATTCAGAGTAGTTCTAAAAGCGAACTGTATTGCATTGTCTTTTGCGGCGATTTTAGCAGTTGTGTATCAAATTTTTAACTGCTGTTGTGCTCTATTGTCGTGTAAAGAGCTGTATTGAGTGTATTAGAACGAGAAGTTCTGGAGTTGTAAGAGAATCTGCAAAGAGTTATATTAGAATAAATTTCTGCAAATTTTGATCTGCTTTGGCTTCAAGTCTTTCGAACCCGTCCAAGCAACAATACAAAATCTGCAGGAATGTCGATAGCTCACAAGCTAACAATGGATTATATTACCTCTCTAAACTCCCCCTAATTTTACATCGAACATTAGGTTTTTAAATTCTGACAATATTTTTCACTAAGCGCTTTTTTTCCCTAATAACTGTAAAAAAGAAAGTAAAAAAATTGATGGTCTTCTAATAAGTATCCGTAATTTTGGAATCATATAACGCAAGTAATGAATTATACGTTACAGTTAACATATATTTTACATGATAAAATAGAAAACATATGGATATTTGATATACTACAAGGAATACTTTAATCGGACTTAGTACATCTAATATCTTATCAATACTAGAGGTCAGAAATATCGATCAAAATAAATATCGTTGCTATATCGTTGAATAGAAAAAAATATCGATAT
This sequence comes from Linyphia triangularis, assembly GCA_963978545.1. Lineage (NCBI taxonomy): Eukaryota > Metazoa > Arthropoda > Arachnida > Araneae > Linyphiidae > Linyphia > Linyphia triangularis. The sequence continues at coordinate 40,137,019 of OZ021730.1, forward strand.
ATCGAAACAAGATTTTTTTTTATTTGATTTTTAATTTCGCCAGAAACGAAGTTTTTCGGGGCAAATTTCTACTTTTCATGAATTCATGCCAAAATTGTTTTAATAAATGAATTATAAAAATTATTTTAATGAATAAATTATATTATCAATCAGAATAAATAAAATACATTTGGATGTCAATGCATAAATTCACATTTATTCTTAAAGAAGAAATTTCGAAAAGTAGTTTACCGCATATTTTGCTGATGAGATGCTTTTAATGTTTAAATTAGATGTAAATTCCGCACACGTTGGCAACAGAAACGGCGCTGTGTTTATGACAACTAATAAATGATCTTATCTTTCTATTACATTACGTTTTCTTTTTGGTTAGGGTGCCACTTTAACTGTCTCTCAGCCAAGTCCAAACTTTAGATTTGAAGTTTTTGAAAAGGGAATAAAGAAAATCGAAAACACACCTGGAACTACAAAACGATCATCAAAAAAATTAAAATGTTTGAAAATATCGATATATCGGTGACTAGTATAGATATTTTTTTTAAATATCTATAAAAATATCGTCGTATCGATATATCGCCGACCTCTAATCAATACCCTCTCTTCATGCAACTTGCTAATTTTGGGGTAAATGTAAAACGATGAAGCCTTTTGTTGGCTGCGCTTGGAAAACAAACCATTTTAAGCAAACAGATCTATGCACACTTAGTTTCTAAAACAATATTTGTTTGCTTATTTAAAAAAAGAAAAGAATTCGAGTTGATCGATACCATTGAATCAACTTTGATTTCGTGACAGCTTCAACTTCTCAAATAACTGGTTGAAAGTTGAAATTCGTACCCGAATTCGTTTCTGTCCTGGATCTCGCAGCAATCTAGACTTTGTTTGGCTGCTTTCCGTCCATTATGACCCTTTTGTATCCTATTTGCCAATCCAAATCAAACTAAAACTTAATTAAAATGTATATTAATAAGTGATATTAAGAATACTTTCAGTAAAATTAAAGCCCTCTGTGATTGATTTGAGTTGAACGGTGGGCATGTTGCTAGAATAGTTTTCCATTCTTTTTTTAAAAAGATAATTGCTGAGAAAAGGGATGTAGATGCAAAATTTACATGCCATATTTTAGAGAATGCAGTTCCAAGCAATCGTTGTTTCATCTTTATTGTCACATTTATACCTTTCAAAGAAGTACTTCCTTGTAATGTAAATTGTTGATATTATCGCTCACGTTTATACTTTGATGTGTTTCTTTATCTCCCATTGAATTGAAAAGTGTTTACTCATTTTAGTGATAGAAAGATTGTTCAAACAAAAATATATGTAAAATGCGAGTAATTTTTTTTTTTTTTTTTTTTTTTTCTTCTTTTGAAAAATGAGAGAAAAGGGAAATCATGTTAAGCAAATTCAATTAGCTAAAAATTTCAAGAATTTTTTTGAGTTCCAAAGTAATTTTTATTAATGTCCTTAAAAAAACCTCTTCATCTGTATTTTGAAGAACCAAATAGAAGCGCTCTGAAATTGGTACTGCGTTCGAATGGCCGCCATTTAAACCATTTGGAAAGGTACTGTAAAATTAATATAGATGCCAAATCCTCAAGTCACACTCAATTCCAGAGATATTTTTATAAGAACTACACATCTTTCACGACCTTCAATGTCAAGCTTTTCAAGCAAATCTTATTCAAACTACTAAAAGGAACTAAAGACAAGTAAAGAACTATATTTCGTTCAGAGTAAAATTCTGTACAATCAGAAAAAAGTATTTGTTTCAATGGAAGTTTTTTGAAATTTGTAAATAAAAAAATAAAAAAAAATAAAAAAAAAATGCATTTTTTTAAGTTTAACTAATACTAATAAATTGTAAAAGGAATTCTGGCAACTATTAATTGTAAGAGGAATTCTGGCAAAAATGAATTCATTTATCTTTTTCCACAAAATATGCCTATAGGTTCTTGTTATATAAGTTATTTGGGTTTTTTTTTTTTTCATTTATTTGAAACGTTATGAAAATCGAATATTTTCTCCAAGTTTAGGATCGATGCTCTACCGCCAGATGTATACAAATATATATAAAGTACTGCTTTTGTATTATCTACCATAGAGCCAAATTTTCTACACTATTGCGTTTTAAAAAGATAAAGGTTTTATTTTGCGGCCCAGTGGGGAGCCTCAGTTGTTTCGTGTAAAATTAGTTGCTGGTTCGCCAGTCCGAGGTTGTTGTAACTCTGAAATGTAGATGGCGCTCTCTTAGTATATCATATGGGCGTCTGTTGTCGAAACAGAACTTCTGTAGATTATGATGCGACCTTAACCAGAATCAAAGCTTCCTTGCTTTCCCGGTTTTTGTGCGTATTGATCAAGGGCGTTTTGCCAGAACAGAGGGTCAGCATGGATTTCATTGCAAACAAAGCACTTCATTAATTTTCTTTTATTGTGATTGTTTCGTGTCTTCAAATAAACTAAGAAATGCAAAAGTGGAGACGTTCTCATTTTAAAAAAAATTTGTACAGTTATTATACACGAAACATTTCAGAGGTAACATGAATTTGGAAGTGTTCTGAGTTGATTTAAATTTCTACTCACAGTTTTGATTAGTAATTTACCCAATACATTACGAATTTAAGTATAATGTTATGAATTTTTCCACTGAGGCAATGATGGCACAGTTTTTCAGATAAAAACTAATATTTATTCTCTTCAGAAAACTCACAAAATTTATTCACAGATAACAGTGCAATCACTATTAATCTTCAATACAAGCTTCAACAAGAACAGCTTCGATTATAGCGATTATACAAGCTCACTCCAATAGGTCAACAAAGCGATCGCGATCAGCTTTCAACGAAGTCCGAAGTCAATCTGAAAACTTTCCCGATCTCCGGTCTTTATATACTTGGCACGAGAGAACATTCGCGAAATTTCCAGCCAATTCGTCGGAAGAGAAACATCACGAAATTTCTCGATTGCTTTAGGTGTTGCCACCTTTTTCTAACCTGTATAATCGCTGTTAATAAATAAAATAAGATAAAAATAAATTAAAATAGAATTTTAAAATAATACGTCACTATTTACACTATATACAGACAATTTGTGCAACAATAATAATAGGGAAGTGGTGTCTAAGGGTTTTGGGTTGGTTGGTTGTTTTCTGATTATCTGGCACCGTCAACAACACGAGGGCTATAATGCACCGAAACATTCGTCATGAGACAAGCCAACATACATTTACAAACACCCATGCCTAACACGGGACTCGAACCCGCAACCTCGCTGTCTAGAAGCTAGCACGCTAACCACTATACCGTTTGGTCGGCCTAAGGGTTTTGGGAGTTAGTGTATATCAAATACATCATGATATTTACCGGTTTTTTTTTTTTTTTTTTGTCTATATAGTAACACGTGCGAGATCAGGTTTCATCGTCTTGTCACGTGACCGAGTTCTAAATTATACGACGAAAATATTCCCTCCATCTTTTAACAAGACATTAGGTGAGTCCCTTGGTCTGATTTGGAAAAAATGTTAGGAGATGTGCAAGACTAAAATTTCTTCACCTGTAATATTAGTGTGAATAATAAATGTTCTATCCTATCGCTGCTCATTTTTAGAATTTACCATTAAAATACCAAAAGTAAATCCAAGAATTTACCGTATGCTGGGATTAATTTACAATTTTTAATTATTGGTTGTTGGTATTAGAAAAAGCAGCACATTCATTTGAAAATAAACTATGAAATCAAAAGATATTTTTCAGTGAAATTATTTTAAATCCGATAATTTTAAAATATTGTTTTTTAAATCTTTACAATTTTAAATTACTCATGTTGTTACTTCACTTTGATTTTTAACCGTGATTATATGTTAGTGCATTGATAACTAAAAATATCAAAACAATTGAGGTTCTGGATTGATTCTACCATGCTAACAAATGATTGTGCAAACACATTTAATTGCTTACATTTTTTAAAACAGCATTACTCAATGAAAAAGATAAATAATTTTCATCGAAACACACGTACTGCAAACTTTATTTCGGGACATAATATACAATTCATATTTGTGTCATCAATTTTTGCGTAATCAATTTTGTGTAAAAAATTTTGTGTGGTAACCAAATAATACTGATGCACTATTCTTACATTGAGGTTTTACATGTATTTGATTAATATTCAACATAGTTCAATTTGAGATCAAACGAAATGGTCGTTTCGGCGCCAACCAAAAAAGGCAGGAACGACATCAAGTATCAGTTCTCTGCACAACTTTCTATGGAAAATCCGAAATTAACTATTTTTTACCGTGTTTGCGGAACTTCGCATAATTATACAAAAAACTTTTGTAGAACTTATTTATACAAATTTTGTTTTGTAGAACTATTATGTAAAGAGTTAAGACAGCATCAAAATAAAAACTGTTTCGTAAAAATACTACCTTTTTCAGATTCTTGTCACATTTTTCGATATCCATAAAGGTATGCCATGAAAATGTATTACACAAAAGTTGTAAAACCATCAATTTGCTACGTTTTAAATAAAATAAAAAGTTATTTTATAGAAATAATAACAACAGAAGCTACTTTGCTCTGAAGTTTTATGAGATGAAAACCTATAATTGTGTATAGTAAGATTTAATAGTAAAACCAGTTTCTTACTGGAAAGCATGACAACTTAAATAATAAAAAACTATGGGTGTGGAACAACGCACAGCTTTCAATTAAACTATAATGTTGGTCGTTTTATTAAAATGTATGGTGTTATTTACCATTTTCATATTTTCCCTCATTTAAATAAAAATGTTTAGTTGGCGATATTTATGGCAATAATTTGTAAATGGTAAAATAACCACACACAAAAAACCCGCCATGATGGCAAAATTGTCGATATTATTCGATAAACATTATATTGTGCTTTCTTGTGAATGAAAAAAAAAAAAAAAAAAATGAATAGTTGATGGGCGATGCTTAAGGGCAGAGAGCTCTGTGTCAAAGGCACTGGTTTTTCAACTTTTTACGCTTTAATCACATTTCTACGGAAGTTTTGAAGGTGGAAACGATTAGAACACCTTAGGAGGCATTAGCACATATATTTTAATCAAAATCGTTAGAGCCGTTTTTAGGCTATTGCTGAAATACGCATGCGCGATTTTGACGAAAACCTAAATGGTAGGTCCCATGGCCATTACTTTCCCAAATACCAAATTTGAACGTCATAAGTCATTTTTTTCGGAAGTTATGCTGACTACGTACACACAGACATACATAAACACATTTTTTCTAGACCACTTTTTTAAAATCAGGATGCTTCAAAACGTGGAGAAATGCAAAAATATCGACATTTTTTTTTTTTACCAATTGCTATACTTTCATGGGTAATTGAAAGTAATATATATATATATATATACAGGGTGTCACAAAAGGTCATGTCCAAACGGCACACATGGTTGCGTCAGGTCATGAGGAAGCAGAATTACATAGGAAAGGGGGGGGTCGGAAACGCGATTTTGACAGTGAAATTGCATCGTAACCGTCACGCAAAGAAAAGATAACAAACGGTGTTAAAATCTTTATTTTACAACAAAACAGTACCAAATAAAAAAGAAAAATGCTACAACTCATAGTAAGTGCTCAAAATTAGCCCCATCAGCTGCGATGCATGCTTCACATCGGCGCCAATCGCGAACTCGTTCCAATTGGCCAGTAGTCTCCCGGACACGTGCAGCCTCTTCAACGATACGTGCGATGAGGTCCATGTCCGATGGAACGGGTGTCTCGTACACCAGACACTTCAGGTATCTCCAGAGGTAAAAATCCAGGGGGGTAGGTCCGGGCCAAGGTACAGGGCCGGCTCTGCCAATCCAGCGATTTGGGTACGTCAAGTCCAGGAACTGACGTACATTCCTGTCGAAATGTGCGGGAGACCCATCATGCTGGAACCACATGTTGAGGCGTGTCGTTGTGGGAACATCCACTAACAACGTGGGCAATACTTCTTCCAAAAAAAAAAAAAAAAAAAAATGGCGTACGAATCACCGGCTAGGCATCCAGCCAATACGTATGGACCAATCAGCATGTCACCAATAATTCCAGCCCAGACGTTAGCGCTGAAACGGTATTGGTGGTTGTGAGACCATGTGACATGGGGATTTACAATCGACCACACATGCATATTGTGCTGGTTGAGGACACAATCCCGGGAAAAGGTAGCTTCATCGGTGAACAGTATCCGTGATGGAAATTGTGGGTCTGTGATCCTTGCATGTAAATACCAACGTGCAAATGCCACACGTTGGGGATAATCCTCATCGCTTAGCGCCTGCACCCGTTGTATGTGGTACGGATGTTGTTGATCTTCCCGCAGTATTCGCATAATGGAGGAGCGACTGACACCTGGGTCGCGTTCCACAACGCGGATACTTGTACGCAGATTCCGTGTAAATGCGTGTAATACAGAGTTCTCGATGTTCGGTGTCCTTATTTGTACGTGGCCGGCCGATGTGGCTGCTGATTCTGAACGATCCTGCCTCCTGCAATCGGCGATGTAATTGTCCGAACAGTCTATGGTCGGGTACACGTCGATTCGGGAACCGTTGTCGATACATGCGTACCGCTGCTCGTCCATTGCCATCTACAGCGCCATACACGTAATGCATGTCTATCAATTCTGCATTGCTGTACTGGTTCATCTTTTCTCTGCAACGTCCAGGCTTCGATTAATCCGACTGCCCGCGCTTTCGTCTGCCAGCGCTTATTGCCCTCTAGCGGATTACAATCGCGTTTCCGACCCCCCTTTCCTATGTAATTCTGCTTCCTCATGACCTGACACAACCATGTGTTCCGTTTGGACATGACCTTTTGGGACACCCTGTATATATATATATATATATATATATATATATATATATATATATATATGTGTGTGTGTGTTAGTTATTTAGTTTTGGTTGGTTGAACCCTCGGCTGGGAGTGGAAAGGAAGGACTTTGTGTTATTTAGTTTTGTTTGATCTCGAAGGCCCGGCCAGTTCCATCTCAACTTCGTCTTCTTCATTTTCATAAATTATGATTTTTACACATTATGGAGCACTTGAGACCAACCATTCTTGGCTTTAGTGCACCCTATCTTTCACTGGCAGAAAGTGTTGGGGTCAGTAAACAAGAAGTCTTTCACTGTTCTTCTTCCATCCTCAGTCCTCTGGCTTATTCTGAAACAAGTTGCAGAATTTAATTCTTCCAATTCCAATCAAGGTCTATGTAATATCACACCCACTCAAAGCGTGAAGAACATGTTAGATTTTCAGAGACTGCTTAGAAGTAGAATGATGGGAACTTGTCAGGAGCACCAAACCACGTCTTCCAAGTTTTCGGAAGTAAATGGGGAGATTTCGTTCGCTATAAATGTTTCTTGTGGATGAATTTGCTGTAACTTTTGACCTTTTCAACACTCTTAATACCTCTTAACTCATAATCAGTAGAGTAGCCATCAAACGTGACCTTAACGCTTTCTCTATCTTAACCCCGATCGAATTTGATGTACCTTATTATTTAAATACACTGAGTGATTGATATTCTGTCGGAATGACTAGTGGTGGGGCGTTAGAAATCGTACTTCAGTTTTTCTGAACTTTTTCCCTGAATTCGGCAGTAGTAAATCTCAATCAACAGTATATGGTGTTTTCAAGGTATTCTCTTCACAAAAGAATTTCTACTCAATTTGAGATTTTTCTATTCTATCTAAAAAGATCTATACTCTACGTGGTGTAGAATCAGTCACTTGAGTGCAGCCGATTTCTCATTTCTATTTCAGAATGCAGAAGGTTTAGGTGCATCTCGGCAAAATGGTAGATTTTATATTAACGTTTTATAGACGTCATACATAAACATATTTTTTTTAATATTTCCACTTTTTATTTTATAACACTATTGTTATAAATTCTATATTCTTTTGTTTTTTATTATAGTTCTCAGGTTTTGCAATAAAAAACTGCCACCCATACTTAAGCATAAATTATTATGTCACCTACATATGACAAAATATTAAAATGGTTTTTTAGACAGTTTTCGAGTTTTACAAAAAAAAGCCAACATGGGACAACATTTAATCTAGATCGCGTATTATATCCCCTTTTCATAAACCTTCAAAGCAAAGTAGCTCCTTTATTATTAGTCATAGAAAATAACTTATTGTATAAAACGAGTTGGAAATTTATGGTTCTACAACTTTATTAATAACATTTTTCTCTACGACCTTCCATTGTGGAGATATAATCGAAAAGTTCGTCAAAAATCTTAAATATTTGCATTATAGTTCAACAAAAAGCATTGTATGCAAAAGTTGTAGCACATTTAATATTCTACAATTTTTAAATATAATGTTTGTTTGTAAGACGCATTGGCAAAGAGTTATAATCTGTGAACTGAAAAATTTCTTGATTTTTGGTGCACTACGGAAAATGAAAACAAAGCAGAATAGCTCCTTTATAATTAGTTTGAGAAAATAACTTGTTGTTTGTAACATGCAGCAAATTTATAGTTCTACAACTTTTATACGATACATTTTTCTCTACGGTGTACCATTATGAAAATATGATCCAAAAACTCTACATAAATATCTTAAGAAAGTTGCATTTATTCGAAAAAGTTTTTACTTTAATGCACGTATTTACATAATAATTCTAAGGAAAAAAAAAAAAAAAAAAAAACACTTTGTATACAAAAGTTGTAACAAATTTAATATTCTACAACTTATAAATTATAATGTTTGTTTCTAAGATGCATTAGCAAAGAGTTATAATCTATAAACTGAAAATTGGCTTGGCTTTTGTTGCACCACAGAGAACGCATAAGGCTTAGGGTTGTAATATATAAAAAAGTAATATATAAAAAAAATTAGAAGTACATAACCACCTTACAGTCTTTATTTCCTGGACCCATTTCTTCCACTTCGCATAATTATACAAAAAAATACGATAGATACGTCCCGGCATTATCTTTAACAAAAAAATATAGTGTTAAGGATAATAAAAAACCCCAATGGTGAAAAAAAAAATCTTAAATTTTCAAAAACACAAAAACGTTGAATTCTGGCTCGTTTTTGATTAAAAATTTAGGCAAACATCCAGACATAACTAAGCTATCGATTCGATTGTATCATTTGTATTGGTTGTTTTCAAATTATTTGGCGCAGTCAACAACACGAGGGCTATAATGCGCCGAAACGTTCGCCATTAGACAAGCCAACATACATTTACAAACACCCATGCCTAACACGGGACTCGAACCCGCAACCTCGCGGTCTAGAAGCTAGCACACTAATCACTATACCGTTTGGTTGTATCATTTGGAATATTTCGACTTAAAATTTTAGGCTGGTTTGAATTTCCTGAAATAATTCCATCTGATTTTAATTCATTCAAACCACTTTTTTCATTTAACAATTTAGTTATAAATAGAGGAGATCAGCTTGTAAGAGGTTCAGATATATCTGCCGTCACCAAAACAAGTTTCTGTGCCCTGCAAAAGAGCATAGAAATATCACTCTTTCAGAAATTCAAACATATCTAAAAAATGTTCTCATGTCAATGTTTACCTCACCAAAATGTTTTAATTTTTAAGAGTAAAATATTTTACTACTTGTTATATAAATAAAAACTACAAAAGCAAAAATGCTGATGCTTATGAAATAGCATTTACATTTTATAATGAATACTTGAGGACTTTTAAAAATGATACAATTCAATATCATGAATTTAAAATTTCACTCACTAAAACAGTCAAATTTTTTTAATTCGGATTTGTATTCTTAAGGAAATATATTATGTTACTACAAACTGGTTTTAAAAAAAATTCCTTATTTTTATGTGATTGGTAAACAATATTTTTGATTCATTGAAAGAAACCATGCAGCCCAATGTTGCACGGACTCTTAAATATTTAAATTTGGACAAAACCTTTCTTTCACCATCTCAGTTTAACATTGATCTTCTAGAAAAAAGATCAATATGTGTTGTTCTCATCTATAAAATAATAAATAAAAAGGGTTTTTCACAGAATAAGTATCTTAAAAAATGACGGTCGACTACCTCGTGATTTCCTGAGTCATGACTAACTTTTGAGGTTCTACCATAAAAATAGCACTCAATCGAAACCACTTTTAAATTGTTGAAATAGGCAAAAAATGCTTAGAAATGAAGAGCTGAGAAAATACTTTTCACAAGATAGGAACTACGAATTGCTGCGAAAGCGAACTTGAGACCGGATTGGTACGGTAAAATACCAAAAATCATTGACAAACCCTAGTAGGTTATGAAGACATCATAAAACTGTGCCATCGTGATGGCTTTGCTCTTATCATTGCTATGAATATTTTCAAGTTCCAGTATATATATTCAATATATATATTTGATGGAGGTGGTTAAAATGGAGGAACATATATTTTCCCCAGCCTATTTGCAAATCACATGCAAAAATCAAAGAAATTACAAGTTATAAGCAAATGTGTTTGATTTCCCCTATTTTTCCGTGGAAATTTACTTATTATGAAAACGTATTTGTTTTTAAGACTTTGAATAAATAAGGGTGTTTGTACTTAATTAACTCGTTCTGTTTCGTATGGTACTCATGACAAGACAGTAAAGAATTACTTACAGGTTTCTGGTACATTTTGTTTGAACCTTCATCTCAGCTCAAAAGGTACGTGGTAGCACGAAAGTTCACATGGCTACTCTCAACTAACCGGTTACATTCAGTAGAAAGAAAAAATATAAAAACAATTGCGCATAGCGCCATCTAGTGGACTGTGTGAAGAAAGTTACTGAACAAAGGGTATCAAATATTAAGTTGTTCTGGTTTTTTTTTTTTTTTTTTCTTCCCCTTTTTCCCTCTATGTACATGTCCGCAATACTTTGGAAACCACTGTGCACCAGCTAAGTAGGAAAGAAATAAATGGAAATGCAACACTCTTACATTTTCTTAATCTTAAAGTTAGTGTGAATACTTGATGCATTAGCATATAGCTTATCATTTTCAGTCACAAATAAAATATGAAAATTAAATCCAAGACTGTACTGAACACTGTGATTAATAATTTCATGTAACAACTATTTAAAAATAAAAAATAACAAAATTTAATTCAAAAGCTATATAATTTTCATTTCAATTATTGTATATTCCGATCATTTTTATTAATTATTTAAAGTTTATAAGATTTAAAATTATTCTTTCTGCTACGTGCGTAGTTTTTGTTCTTAACCCTGATTATACATTCATTCATGATAACTAATAAAATCAAATCAGCTCATATTCTTCGTTTGTTCTACTTAGCTAACAAATGACTAAACAATAGGCCGTATCGAAAAAAACTTTTTTGGGAAATTCAAAATTTCAAGTTGATAAAAAGTTGCCACTATGCTCACATATTTACCAAAAAAAATTTTAGTTTAATTCAAAAATATTTAGTTTTCCCGGAATAGTCCTGAAATTTGATGTTTTTTGATAAAAACAATGATTTTAAATGTTTTTTTTTTAAATACAAATATAAAGCACATTTTTATTTTCAAGAACAAAAATTTAAAGTCTATAATATTATTTAACTATAATAAAAAAAATTATATCTGCCATTTAATATTTAGATCTCCCTGAATCTACATGAAAACCTTAATTTTTTTACAAAATGAAGATATTTTTCTATCATCAACCCAATCTTTTGGTTAGTTTCAATTATTTTATTCATAGTCTAGGTATAGTAGTACAGCATTTTGAAATATCGGAAATATCTTTTTCTGAAATGGCGTTTACTAAACTCAAGTATTAATTCATATCAATTCTACATGACTCCACGTTGATTGTAGTCTCCAACCAACAAAGACTCTAGGTTTGAGACATGAAGGTAACGTTATCGCAAATTATTCAATGTCACGTGGTTCGAATGATGAAAGTGTACATGATAGTAAAATGCTTTTACCAGGGAAAAACCGGAAAGTTTAATTATTTCAGTGAAAAGAGAACTGCCAGAAAATATACTCTCTTTTTCTAGAGAATGTGACCGTAGATCCAATCTCTATTAGTGTAGAAGCTCAATTAGCAAGTGCTCTTTTGTGGGATTTTAATGTTGTAACACTAAAAAACCAGGCAATGGTAATAGATAAATTGAAAGTTTTTCGTGAGAGGGTAAAATATCATCAAGTTATTAGTTCAACTATTTTTCACTATTTATATAATAGAAAGGATGTAGAAATAAGCATAAAAATTGTAAGTTGTAAGTGTGGTCGCATAAATAAACGAGAACATGTATCTTTGGTATAAGAACTATATTCAACACATTTTGGACACGCAACTGCAGACAGTGGCTCTGGGTGAAACGTTTTATCATTATTACCATTTATGAAAGAAAGCTGCATTGATAAGAAAACTATTCAAGGTCTTGGTTACGATGGTACTGCATGAAAAATTGAGTTTCTAATTGATCAATTTCATTCTTCGTAAATACTTTAAAATAACCTGTACAAGCAGTTGTTTATTTCATTTAAAAGAATTGCCTCTAAGGAAAGTTATGATTATTCTCGATGGTCCAATTTATTGACGTACTTCTTTTACTGTCCATTAATAAAACGTGTAACAAATTGCCGAGATTTACCAGCTGTTGAATACAATAACATTGATAGTGTTTTTCCAAAACTTGATTTTAAAAAGTTGAACACCGACCAGAAATATTGGAAAATATGTCAAGCTGTACTAACAAGCAAATGCCCCCAAGGTTTAGCAAGCAGAAACCCTGGAAACATTTCCCATTCAAGATGACTGAAAATGGCAAATCGAATTTCACGTATATATATTGTATCACTTGATCCAACCTCGAAGTTGAAAAAATAGCCGAGTTTATAATGAAAATTTATACTTCCTTATGGTTTACAATATAATATCTTGTAATGATGATATTACGTTTCGTACAGAGCCACTGTCTGGAGTTGCATGTCCAAAATATGTTATATATAGTTCTTATACCAAAGATACATGTTCTTATCGTTTATTTATGCTACCACATTTAAAACTTACAATTTTTATACTTATTGCTTCATCCTCTCGATTATATAAATAGACTGAAAAATAGTTGAACTAATACCTTGATGATATTTTACCCTTTCACGAAAAACGTTCGATTTATCTATTACCATTGCCTTGTTTTCTATAGTTACAACATTTAAATCCCACGAAAAAAGCACTTGCTAATTGAACATCTACTCTAATAGAGATTGGCTCTGAGGTTACTTCATGTACACTTTCATCATTCGAACCATGTGACATTGAACCATTTTCGATAACGTTACCTTCATGTCTCAAACCTAGAGTCTTTGTTGGTTGGAGACTCCAACCAGTGTGTATTCGTGCAGAAAAGATATGAATTAGTACTTGAGTTAAATAAACTTCATTTCAGAAAGTGATATTCCCGATATTTCAAAATGCTGTACTACTAATTTAGACTATGAATAAAATAATTGAAACTAACCAAAAGAATGGGTTGAAAATTGAAAAATATCCTTATTTTGTACAAAAAATTAAGGTTTTCATGTAGATTCGAGGAGACCTAAATATTAAATGGCAGATATAATTTTTTTATTACTGTTTATTAATATTATAAACTTTACATTTATATTCTTGAAAATAAAAATTTGCTTTATAATTATGTTTTTAAAAAAAAATTAAAAATCTTTGTTTTTGTCAAAAAACATCAAACTTCACGTCCATTCCGGGAGACCCAAATATTTTTCAATTGAACTAAAAAAAAAAATTGTAAATATGTGAGCATAGTCAACTTTTTATCAACTTGAAATCTTGAATTTCCAAAAAGAGTTTTTTCCGATACGCCCTACTAAACAAACACATTTAATTGCATGCATTATCTGAAACAATACTTTCGAAGAAAAATAAATAATTTTCATCGATACATACGTATCATAAAGTTATCTTCGTGACGCAAGATAATATTCAAATTTGTATTATCAGTTTGTGTCGTAACTAAGCAATAAAATTGATCCAAAATCAACCTTCATTCGATGTATACCATTAAAATTCGGTCGAATGGTGCACTAAACTGGAGTTTTACATGACTACTGATCAGTTTCAATATAGTTAGTTTAATTTGAGATAGTCATTTCTATTCAAGACGTTTTACATAGCTATTGAAAATTCATTATTTCAAGACAATTAATTTTGTTTACTGTAATACTCTTGTTGTTGCTTCACAAGAAAACTAGAAGATTTCGATCTCGTATTCTTCTAGGTGCTCAAAATTACGAGACGTATTTGGCTATATTAAGCACTTTATAAGTGGCAGAAATAGACAGTCGGTAGTTCCAAAAAACAAAACAAATTCACAAGAAAAGGCTAAAATGCCTTTCCCTAATACTTTAAGAGTGGCAGCAGTTCAAGTGAAGCATATATTCAGCGCAAACAAAACAAATCATGAAACTATTATACCTGGATTTGAAGGCCTTTTACTAAGAAACATAGCTAAGAGGCTTAAATTTCAGTATGACTTACTTGTTCCTTCTGACGGACAATGGGGGTCTCAAGACAAGAGTGGCAACTGGACAGGAATCATAGGCATGTTATTGAGAGGTGATGGCGATATAGGCATATCGGCAATATCAATTACAGAAGAACGATATCAAGCAATAGATTTCACCATCCCGTACTTTCATCTTGACAGAACATTTGTGGCTGAAGCTCCGGGATACATGCCTAAGTTCACTGCCTTTACTTATCCCTTTGATATGAGTGTCTGGATATTCAGTATCCTCACAACATTGATGGTAACGTTTTTCATTCGGAAAGAACTGTTCTCGGTCAACTTTTTGCTGACTTTTTTAACGATGGTTGGTAGCGTATGCCATCAGCCACTTTATACGAAAAATCTTTCGCAGGCGAAGAAGATATTTTACGCCACCTGGTTGATATTCGCAGGAGTCATGGCCTTTCTCTACAGTTCCTGTCTACTATCTTTTCTTACGGTTCCAGAAAAGCAAATTGGCTTGCGGAGTTTCGAAGATTTATTAAAAGCTGTAGATTCCAAAACACATAAGTGTCTTGTTCCACATGGTGCGATAGATGGGGAAATAATATTACACAGTAGTATCGCATATATGCAGCGTTTAGGTCAGAACATTTTTCAGAACAACTGGACGTATGATTTTGGGGACATCGAAAAATTGATTGACAAATCCACTGTTTTGGTTACTGGAAGGCAGGTTCTGAAACTGAAACTTGGTGACCCACCCATCAATTCCAAGGTCATCTCTGAAGATTCTTTTGGGGTATGGCATTGCGCCATTGCTTTGAGAAGAGACTTTTGTTGCAAAAAAAAACTGAATTCGATTCTTCGTGGACTCGTATACGGCGGATTAATAGAGAAGTGGTTTGAGGAGGAATTATTTTTGAATAATCTTGGCCGTCGTTTAAATATGCATCCAGAAGAGGCAGAGTTAAGCCTAACAATGAATGATTTGACTGGTGTTTTCTTTCTACTTCTGCTCGGTAATTCCTTAGCTATTCTAGTGTTCTTCTTCGAATGTATCGTGTTTCTCAAAAAGTAATAAGTAGTGTGTTTTCATAAAGAGTAAGGAGTGTATGTAAACTAGTATATGTGTTGTCGAATTGTAAAATTATTAATTGGTTGCACAAACTTCAAAATGCTAGCATTAAAATAAAACAAAAACAATTCTTATGTGAATAGTTTTCAGTGCCATAAAGTTTGAAATGTTGAAAAAATAATTTGGAAGATGCATAATTGATTATTGCTAAAGCTAAATTTTAAAAACAATTTGGGAATTTAAGTACGCTTTTCCAGGTATTTTTCTTCCAGATATTATTTCCAGCAGTGAAAAGAGCTGTATTGTGTCTACTAGAACGAGAAGTTCTGGAGCTGTAAGAGAACTGTGAAGAGTTATTTTGGAATAAATTTCTGTAAGTTTTGATCTGCTTTGGCGTCAAATCTTTCGAACCCGTACAACGCAACAGTATGAAAAATGCATAGGACATTTTCGCCCTTTTATCATCTTGCAAGTTAGTCGCACATTAGAGTTGCACAATTATAACAAAACTAGTAGGTTTATATATATATATATATATATATATATATATATATATATATATATATATATATATATATATATATAGTAGTAGTAGCTTGTGGCCAAGATATATGGAAAAATAATTAGATCAAATTCTCATTTTTAACGTCTGGAGTTCGTGTCCCATGCCTCGTTGGCTTATAAATGTATATTGAACATAGTTAAACAAATATTTTTCCATATAACTTTGTCAGCAACTAATAATATAAAATAGAAACACAACTAGTAAATTATAACAAACTCATAGTTTTACAATATTTTAGAATAAAGAAGATCGCAAAATGCTAAGTGCGTCATCCAGAGAATCTCCTTAATGAAATTCAGTAGGGTTTAAAATTAAAAAACTACAGTTTTCGTAATTTTTTTCATATACTCGCATTTAAAATTCAAATTCTTCTCCTTTTAACAAATAATTTTGGATTTTGACCTGGAATCCTTCTAGTTCAAAAGAAAAATTAATTAAAAAACTTGAATAAAGACCTTTGCTTTGCTCTAATTTCACAAAGAAGTGCATTTTTCTCAAAATGTCGTTTTCCAAACTTAAACGTACCTTTTTGATAAAAAAAAAAAAAAAAAAAAAAAGGCTGATTGCTTGTTTATGAAATTTTACCCCGTATATTTGCCTTACATCATAAATAAATTTAAGGTTAATTTTTTTTAACAAAAAAAATGATTTTTATTTTTTAAAAAGTATTCCATAAAAAAAAAAAAAAAAAAAATGGTTCTTTTAGATATTACTGGTTTTTTTTTTTTTTTTTTTTTTTTTTTTTTTTTTTAAAGAAAGCAAATGTACTGTTTAAACGTTAACCACAGATTTCTGAAGAAGGTTTAAATAATTATCAGGAAAAATCAAAATAATCTGCACTTTATTACTTCGAAAATGTACATAGAAATACCATTCTCTAATATTCAAACATGTCTAAAAAGTGATCTCATATCGATGTTTAATACATCAAAATATATTATTTTATTTAAAAAAATATATTACTTATAATACAACTTCAAAATTACAATACCTTGTATACTGATGTTTAAAAATAGCATTTAAATTTTATAAATAATACTTTGGAACTTGTGAATAATTCGATATAATGTATTTAATATTTTACACACTGTATAAAAACAGTCCGATTTTATAAAGGCGGAAATGTGTTTTTAACGAAAGACAGTATGATTCTACGAATTATTTAAAAACAAATGTTTTCTTATTTTTGTTATTCGATATATGACTGGTATAGCTAGCGTTATTGATGGAATGTGGAAATACAAAAACTATAATCTTTTAATGACTTATTAAAAAAAAAAAAAAAAAAAAAAAAAAACGTTGCGCGTACTCTTTTTTTTTTTTGTTTTCTTCTCCAAAAAAGAATAAATGGAAAGCTTTTTTTTTCCAAAAAAATAACTATCTTAAAAAATGAAAGTCGGCTATCTCGTGACTTCCTATCTCATGACTAATTTTTTAATTCCTGCCAAAACAATAGTTCCAAACTATTTTTTAAATGATGAGATAGGCGCAAAATGCTTTCAGTTTAAGAGTTGAGAAAACACTATTCTCAGGATAGGAACTACGATTTGCTGCGTAGACGAAATTGAGACAGAGGGTTACGGAAAAATTCCAAAAATCATTGACAAATCCAGATTAGTTCTAAAGATATTACAAAACTGTGTCATCGTAATGGTTCTGAATATCTTAATTCAGTCCCAATAAAGATATGTGAGGGAGCTGGTTATAAAAGTAGGAATAATTCCCCTCCTATTTGCCTCTCCTACATTCCCCCCCCCCCCCTCTTATTTGCTCGAATTACACACAAAAATCGCAGAAATTATAAGTTGTAAGAAATGGTGTTTGATTTTCCTTATATTTTTGAGGAAATTTCCATAGAAAGAAATCATATTTGCTTTTACGACTTGGAATACATAAGGGTATCAACTTTTTTAGCTGTGTGTACATGTCCACTACTGAAGACCAACTGCGTAGGGAAAAAAATAGATAGAAATGTAAAATTTTTACATTTTCTTTACCTTAACGTTGGTATGAATACTTGATAAATAGGATATTTCTAAATCATTTTCAGTCGTAAATAAAATATCAAAATTAAATCAAAGAATAATCTGCACACTGTTATTAATAGCTACTAATTAAAAATAAAGAATTTTAAAATCAAAAGTTATACATTTTTCATTTGAATTATTATATAATCCAATAAGTTTTATTAATTATTGTAAGTTGGGGAATATATTTAAAATTATTCTTTCCGTTACTTGCTTAGCTTTGGTTTTTATCCCTGATTATACATTCAAGCATTGATAACTAATAAAATCAAAACAGCTGATGTTCTTCGTTTGTTCTTCTTAGCTAACCAATGACTAAACAAACACATTTAACTGTATACATTATTTGAAACAATACATTCTGAGAAAAATAAATAATTTATCGATACATCAGTATCATAAACTTGTCTTCGTGACGCAAGATATTATTCAAATTTATGTCATCAATTTTGTTCAGTAACCAAACAATAATGGCACACAATATCAGCCTTCATTCCAAGTGTGATTCCGTAAAATATAGATAGAATGTTGCACTAAATTTACATCGGAGTTTTATAAGACTCGATACGCTTCAAGGCAGTTAGTTTGATTTGAGATAATTTATATTCAAGATGTCCTACTTTATTGAAAATGGTTCATTATTTTCAAGACATTGAATTTTTTCACTGTCTCTTCATTCATGTTGTTGTTTTATAAGAAAAGGCTAAAATGCTTTTGCCTAATACTAACCTACACATCACGCACATTACAATTTCACATTTTAAGTGGTAATACAGAGAGGAGCAAATAAAAGTAGCTAGGAGAACAGAGCTCCAGGTTACAAAGAAACACAGCAAAGGAAAGGATATAGTTCGCTAACCTGCTTATAGCAGATGTGGAAAATAACCACCATTCATCTCTTTGCACCTTTCGGTCCTGGTCAGCAAGTTGCGGTAGGCATATCGAAGCTAGACTTCTTGAATTGCTACAATCTCATCAGAAATGTTCTGCTGCAGTTCTTGAGGACTATGAGGATTGTTGCGATACACCTTAGACTTGAGAATTTCTCACAAAAAGTAATGCATTGACAGATCAGGTGACCTGGGTGGCCAGCTAGGGCCATCCAGGTGACCTGATCGTAACAATCCTCGTTGTCTTCAAGAACTACATTAGAATATTTCTGATGCAATTGAAAACCTCAACTTGTTGACCAGGGTCCAAAGGTGCCAAGAGATGAATGGAGGTCATTTTCAACATCTGCTATAAACAGCTTAGCGAACTATTTCCTTTTCTCTGCAGTATTTTTTTGTAGCCTAGAACTCTGTATTTTTATTTGCCCTACTCTTTGTTGTTGAAATTAGACAACTTTACTCGTTGGATAAATTACATGTATCTTACCTGGGATTATCTCCAATATGGATTGCTGCAGTATTGTGAAAGTGTAGACAATTGAATTTAACATATAAATAAAGGTGAGGACGAGCTTGTAAAGTTGATAGCATTTAATTAACATATTAATTTAGGTTTAAGATAAAAATAGATGATACTCAAGTGGCTCTTAAGAATGATTTTTGTTACATCGTAGTGGACAGGAAACAGAAGAATGAATATAGTTCAAAATTAAAACAGTTCTTGCTAGGAGGGGTTACCACATTTGGATAAGCATCTATGTTTAATTATCCTCACTCCAACACTATGTATATATATTTGTTACTGCTTGTATAGCAGAATGAAACATTTTCGAGCATTTTATATAACAGAAAATATAATTTATGCTCATCACTTATTCATTCATCTACATAATCTTGTAGTTAGGGTCTCAAATATAAGTATTTACTAAGGAAGTCTTGATTATCCGATAGTTAATTTACAACACTTAGTCCGGGACAAATGTAATCCCGTGGGCCACTTCATGATGCAAACATGTGTGTGTGTGGGGGGGGGGGGGGGTCATTCGCTTCGCATGAATGCGTAGAAAATGAAATCTGATGGTGGATATCTGGCACTAAGGTATGTGCGACGCTACAGTCAAAAATCGGAAATGTCCGCCTCCTTAAAACCTCCTTTTTGCCGGAATAATGGCCTCCCAGTTCATTTTATCAACTAGTTGACTATTAGATAACTTGTAGGAAAAAAAATTCTTTCTGATGGTATATAACACACGTATGTTAGGTTAAATTACAAATTTCAAAATGGCCGCCGCATCGCGATTTTAAGTACGTTTTTCAGGTTGGTTGGTTCATGCGCTCCTCGACCTTTACTTGTGCACAATAACGGATAATCAGGCCGAGACCTCCAGCTTAACGTGGATTCCGAACCACAAAGAACATCCATGCCTAACCCGGGATTCGAACCTGGCACCCGTAGCATGCGAAGCCAGAGCGCTAACCACACAGCCATCAAATGGGCAGTACGTTTTCAGAATAATAGCTTCTCAGTGCACTTTATACACCGTAGGCAGGGGCGGATTTAGAGGTCAATCAAGGGGGGTGCGATTATGACCATGAGTGTTTACAGTGGCGGTGATAGTTTGTCAACTTGGGGGACAGGGGGGAGGGGTATCATCAAGGGTTCAATGAAAGATAAAAATTAGAGGGTTTAACTATCCTCTTTTGCACCCCATACAAAAAATTACCCCGAAAATGTAATATAAAATAAAATTATAAATATTTAGTATTTTTTATTAGAGGAAAGTATTTAAGAGCGCAAAAAAAAAAAAATCTTATGCAGTTCAGGTGAAGTGTAAAAGTTCAACAACCCTGAAAATTCAACTTTTTTATACAAGTTAATTTACCAATATATTCAACATCATAAATCATTTAGTGCAGAAAAAGACGGCAGATCTTTCACATTTTTAGACAACACTGCAGGTACGCAAAACTCTTTATTTATAAGGTTTTAATAATTTCCGAAGTTAAATAAGGCTTTTCAACTCAGTTTGACATCACATTAGTAAATTAAAATATAAGTTACATAAACTTGAGACTATACACTATAACTGTACACTATAATATTTATCATTGTATTCAAATTTGATATGGTATGATTTACTGTTTTCATATTTTTCTTCATTTAAATGAAAATGGAGAATTTGGCAATATTTTTGGCAATAATTTTTACATGGGATAAGAAAAAACTCCAAAACGGCGAAATTGGTGATGATATTCAATAGACATTACACTGTCCTTTCTTGTGCGAAAAACAGAAAAATATCAATCGTTGATGGACGATGCTCAAGGGCAAAGAGCTCTGTGTTAAAGACACACGTTTTTCAAATTTTTACGCTTTTATCAGATTTCTTCGGGAATTCCGGATGTGGGGACGATTAAAACTCCTTAAGAGGCATTAGATTCTTGATTTCACCCTTATGCGAATGCGCAACCTTAATCGTAGGTCCCATGGCTCCCACTAATCCGTACACCAAATTTGAATACTGTACGTCAATTCGTTTAGGAGTTATGCTTACCACATAGACATTTTAACTAGACTACTTTTTTGGAATCAGTATCTTTCAAAACTTAAGAAAATGGTAAGGGAGGGGGGGGGGGGGGTCGATTTTTTTTTTTTACTGACTGCTGTACACTTTCATTGCCCTATGTAAACATATGGGTAATTGAAAGTAAAAGCGTGTTTGACTATGATTCTCAATATTTTGAAAAGAAGTACATAACAACATGGAACTCGCTTTAAACTGTTGAGGATAAATGACTTTTTTATAATTTAAGAAAGTAATTTTGTTTGATATTGTTAAAGGGTTTTTATGATTTTGCATATGAAAGGGTGCAGATACAATGCTTATTCCAGCAAAATCAGTTAATTTTTATGAGAATGAAATACTTTGAATCATTCGGACAAAAATGAAATATTTAAACATTTTTCGGAAAAAAAAAATATATAAACAAAATTGTTACTGAAATATCACATTTTGTAAAATAAGAAATAAAATTTTAAAAAAAAAAAAATCTAATTAAGGTTTAGTTACCTTAACACTATACATATTGATGCACTAAGACTGCTTTAACTAAATTAATATATATTTGAACTTTAGAGTAAAAAAAAAAAGAGTGAGTCCGTTCACCTCAATGTGTGTGTACAGTTTTTTAATAAAAAAATTATATTCGAATACAAGATAGTTTTTACTATGGCTCTTACAAGATTTTTTTTTCTTATTTATCATGTAAACTTTCTTTTCTTTTTATTGGTTAAATACGCATCAACAATATTAGTATCAAAATCTACAAAGATTTTCTATATTAATCCAGAATAAATTTCTTTTAAAATTTTAATATGATTCTAATTTGGTTAGAAGATTGCTAATATCAAACGGTACGTGTGCTTTATTTATGACAGCATCGAAAGTTTTTTATGTGAAGGCGGACCATAGTTAAACTGGTGTTGTTTAGATCAGTCCGGAGTCAGTAGAAATTAGTAAATAATTTTGAAATTTTGTATTAGTACTGCTGGGAAAATCTGGAAACATTTTATAAACATTATCATAAAAATTTTCAAATGAAAACTTAAAGAAATAACTGTTGGGAATTTTGATAATTACGCTCCAAGAACAACAATATATTTAAAACTTCATTGGAGTGATTTCATTTTGTTTTAATATTTAATTTATAAGGAATAGCATGTAAAGCTAACAGCCATATAAGCCCTTTTTACCTTAAAGTTACCAAAAATGCTCTAAATAGATGGATTTTAACTATACCCAACCTGTACTTTAATATAAGTTTTGAGATTGGTTTAACATAACTGATGTATGCTTTCTCTTACAAATATGATTTACAGAGAACTTAAATTAAGAAAATGTACTCAAAGCCCATCTTAAACCGTCAACACACAAATCTTCATATTAAAAATAAAGGGGGGGGGGGGAGACTAATACAGAATCAAGAATAATACAGAATATAACTACAAGATAATGCAATGCACCGGGACAACTTTAGATTCTGATTAATTTGTTTACAAAGCAGGGAACATATGCCAGATGGTCTTTCAAGGGGAAAATGGACTTCATTTGCATCTTAAATAAGAGAAACCTCGGAAAACTATTAAGAAATATTAGCTCAACAATCGACGTCAGATTACTAGTCAAAATTTCTAGTGTTTACTCAATCTGAAAACAGACTACAGAGCACCAAATATTGCTCGATCCGGTGACATTTCGCATGGTAGGCGAGTATGAATCTTGAGAGAGAGATTGGAGCATAGCAATATTTAAAAACTTGTTTAGCTAGGATCCTCAATATTTGTTTTTTTGAAAAAAAAAAAGCTAAAAACTCTATGGAACTCACTTTAAACTGTTAAGGATAAATTACATTTTTATAATTTAAGAAAGTAATTTTGATTGACATTATCAAAAGACTTTTATGATTTTGCATATGAAAGGGTGCATATACAATGGGTTAATCCAGTAAAATCAGTTTATTTTTATAAGAATTGAATATTTTATTATAATCTATTCATATACTGATGGTATTGAATTGAGAGTTACGTTGATGATTGTACAAAATACCAAATATGAGAATGTGGGATAAATCACTACTTTTGATCATTCAGTCAAAAATGAAATTTTCAAACATATTTAGAAAAAAAAAAGCAAATGCCTAAACTAAAACAAAATGTTAATGATATTACATTTTGTAAAATAAATAGTAACACTAAAAATATCTTATCATGGTTATATATTACTGTCAATTATCTTGCACTGCCATACCAATCGAAGAAACAAACAATCTAGGTCTAGACATCGCAAGCACACTCCAACTCAAGCAAGAAAGACCATTCCATCACTTCCACCTCAGAGTCGAGGCTTTTTAGTAATTTTCAAAGCACATATGTGAATGGTGCAATGTCACGTGCAAGGGAAGGGATAGTATGACCCCTCAAGTTTTATTGCTTTGTCTGTGTCCTTAGTTTCAAGGTCACCCAAAGAAGGGGTCATTTTTTCCCCCTTCCCTGAGCTGTTTTAAGATTTTTTGAAGAGAACGAGGGGAAACTTCCTGGTCCTAATTTAGTGATAGCGTCTTTATCGGAACTGTAAGTTTTTACAATATTCCGTAGAATTGCAATAATGCTATATACTGATTTGATCAAAGAAATTTTCTTAATTACGAATTAGGCATTTTATTTTCCAATTATAATCACAGGTTTTTTCAAAAGTTATTTTAGTGCACGATTTTTTGTACATAGAATGAAGTTTAGGGGGTGCGATGGCACCCCGATATTAAACCTTTATAATTAATTGACCTCTGATCAAGAAGTAAACCTACAGAATGCTAATTGCAATCAAAAACTTGTCAGTCTTTGGTCCCATCTCATACTCTATACTCCCAAATGAGAAAATCGTGCTGAAATTGAGAAATTTTTTAATGGTATTGTGAGAAATTTTTTAATTTGAGAATCACACCAGGTGTAAAGATTCGTTGACCGGTACATTGCAGGTCATTACAATCCCGATCTACTCGTCAAGTCTCAAGCCCATTCCTTCTACGGGTAATGAAATAAGGAACTCGGTTAGGTGGCTTAAAAATCTGTATTAATGAGGCATGAAAAATATCAGAAAAAGCTTAGTTTTGTTTGCTGATTTCCCATCGATATTGATATCAAATAAAAAATATATCTTCCAATTATTAATGAAATTTCAAATTTTTTTTTACTTTGAACTCGGTGGAAACTGCTATTTAAAAATAATTTAGACGAGATACTTCATGGGGGGGTGCGGTCGCACCCCCCGCACCCCCCCTAAATCCGCGCCTGACCGTAGGAAATAAAATAACTAATATAATGGTATATTGACCTAAGTCAAAATTCAAGATGGCCACTGCATCACCATTAGGTATAACGTCTTTTCAGAATAATAGCTTTCCGGTGCGCTGTATGAACAAGTTGCTAGTTAGAAAACTTTTTGAAAACAAAAAAAACTTTCTAACAGCAATCAATAGACCTTACATTGTCACTTCAAGATTTAAAATTCAATAGGACGCCATTATTGGGCATCTCTTTGAGACACTAATAATAGTTTTCACATTATATTGTAAAATGAATGAGCATCATAGGCAGCTAATATTTACAGATTGGACAGTAAAATAAAGCCTTGACACTTTTTACAAGAAAATAAAAGTTAAACTTAACATCTTCATCCTCATCTTCCTCATTATCATTCATCATCAGGTCAACAATTGCACTGTTGTCACATAAGCCCTCATCTCCACCACATGAACACATCTCTGTGCAAAGCAGATTGTTGAGATTGCATCGGCAGGGAAGGGCACACATTCGCTTCAGACTTGTCTAAAAGCCCTTACGGAGCACTAGGTTCTGTACACGTAAGGGGGTCTGGCACCTCCATAGGAGCCCATGTTAAATTCAACAACTTTTGGGGCATCTCATTTAATAACCGATTCTTCAATAATTATGAAACTTTCACAGTATAATATTTGGATACTTTTGAATACTTTAACATGAGATTTTTGTTATTTTTTAAAAATTAAAATAATTATGATTTTCTAAAAATATGTTTAAGAAAAATTATAAAATTTTAGACTAATTTTTTTTTTTTAAGTTTGCTACTTATCAATAATTCCTCGAGTTAAAGTACTTAAATACATTAGAGAAACATGTATAAAAAATTTCAAGCATTTATGTCATATAGATATGTGATGATAGCTATGTGCCCCCAAACATAAAAAAATGGCATTTTGAGAAATTCGGCTTTGAAGTTAAAAAAACATGCATTAAATACCTACATTTTGTTTACTTCAACAAATTATTAAAAATACTTTGAAAAAAGATATACTTACAAATGTGACATCATTTTAAAGACAAAAATTTATATTTTAATAAACAGTAATAAACTCGGAATCAATAATCTGAAAATTTTTCATGTGCCCCGTAATAGGCTCAAATTTCCCTTTCACAAGCGACCAGCCAAAATCAATAGGTTGAGATATATCAGAATGCTGTCGAGTACCTTATGCCCAAATCATTGCTTGATAGTGTGAAGACCTGGGTAAAAGATCTGGTTAGAGAGATGCTTTTGTTATTGCAAGATGTTCCCCAGTCTTTTCTTTTTAGTGAAGAGCCACCATCTTACTTCCCGAATGACCGCTATATGTCATTTTAGTTAGCGGTACATACAATTGACAAACGAATGCCTCTTGCGTTTGTAACATTTCTGTGGTTTGTAACATTTCTGACCCATAAGACCCAGTGCAGCTATAATGTTGTTACTAGCTGCATAAAAAGCATTTCACCATATAATTTTTTATTTTCCAGCAAATGATCCTGTGGTATCAGTAACAGAAAGGGCGTGGAGTCCTGGTAATGCTGAAGTATTATTGGGCCCAAGCATGTCATAGATTGGCTGAATTGAATTAACCCCTTGTTTCTGCTACTATCCACTATTCTTCCCTGGATTCTCTTGGAAGCATTGGATATCTCCGAAACGCAAGTACTATTACATCTGTGCCTGGAGAGTACATGGAATTACTACTGCTTCTGGAAGCAACATGTATACTGTGCAAAATTATTTTAGTATCTGCTTCCTACTGCGTGGTTTCAAGACACGACACGTCCATATGGCTTGCATTTGCATGGTTTCTCTAACTGAAAACAAATTGTTTATCATCATTGACTTCATAGTCCATAATCTTCGATACCAGGTATTCTGTCAGTCTATCTTTAGTCATTTCGAGCAAAAGTAACTGGTACATGGTTAATTTAAGGATGTTTGTTGATGGGTGCACTTTGTATTGGATAGGGACCGATTTACTCTGATTGTTCACCTTTGTCGATGTCTTCAGAGAATTCTGTTCGTAGGTGTCAAATATTATGTGAACGTCCTTGTACATACCAAACTTCTTTGACATTTGTCTGTCAACGTGATCTGCAAGTTTTTCACAAGTCTAAGTCTTAGTTTCACTGTCTTAGGTTTATCAATGGAATGCAGCTCTGCCATTCCATCAACTTCTGCAACGGTTTGTGCCACTTTATCCACTGGAAATGAATTGTGTGGGAATTCGTTTTTCTCATTGGTTGATGGGTAGAGATTTTGAGGAAGCTCCTCCAGAATACCCATAAGCTTGTTTTTTTACGAGCATTAATGCATACATCCATGTAGGGGAAACAAAGTAGGTGGAAACAATGAGATTTCATAACGACAAAAAGTTGCCTTCAAATCTATATCACACCGACTTCTTTGCTGCAATTATCAGTCTAGAAAATATATATAAATTGATAGAAAATATTGGGAGAAAAAACACTTTTTCCTTCAATGTTACTTTAACATTTTTGAATGCTGATTTGCAGGCTTAAGTTTCACCTTTTTCATTGATGCTTCTGAATGGTTTGATGGTAATGATTTTTCTGTTGGCACTGTTGGTTGGTTGATCATTTTAATGCGTTCCTCAATGAATTTGGAAAGAAGACTTTCACCAATGTCAGCAACTGTGCATATGTCTTTTTGAACGTCTTTGGGAAGAACTTTTATAGTCACCAGTTATATAAGATGTTCTGTGTTGCATTTAAAACAATTAGCTGTCGATTTAAAACTTTCTATCAACATTTCAGCGTTGTGATCCTGACACTTGCGAACAGATAGACAATGTGTTCATGGTGACACTTTGCATTGGGGGTGGCACTTTTAATCATTGCTTCGGTTGCTGCAGAAATTATTATGAGTTCCGGATCTGCCACAAAGAATCTTGTCCAAGCATTCTCGTTTAGAGTTATGCCAGTAAGTCCACATTGGGCTTTCAGTCATCTGTTCTAGGGCCCCAGAACTTCATCGGCTTCTAAAATGCAAAACGGTCTTTTGGTTTCGTTGACTACTCACTTTCATTGCTGTAATTTTTGCCACATAGTTGTATGCTTTTTATTAAATCTTTTCATACCCATCAAATACAGTGGAATCATTCTTGCATAGTTTAGTCTATCAAAGGCATACTTTATGAAGTCTTGTGTGGCTACCAAGTGCAAATCCCAGTCCGTATTTCACACTCACCTGATGGCTGTGTAGTTAGCTCTCTGGCTTCGCATTCTAAGGGTGCCGGGTTCAAATCCCGGGTTAGGCAGGGATGTTCTTTGTGTTTCGGAATCTACGTTAAGTAGCCGGTTCCAGCATGATTAGCCGTTATTGTGCACAAGTATATGTCACTGAGCGTACAAACCAACCGACCAACCCGAAAAACGTACTTAAGATCACGATGCGGTGCCCATTTTGAATTTTGTAATTTAACCTAACATGCATGTGTTGTATACCATTGGAAAGAAAATTTTATTTCCTACAAGTTATAATATACTCAACTATAGTTGATAAAATGAGCTGGGAAGCCATTATTCGGCAAAAACGTACGTTAGGTGGCGATCATTTTGGATTTTCAGCTGTAGCGCCGCTCATACTGGGGTGCCAGATACCCACTATCGGATTTCATTTTCTACTCATTCATACGAAGTGAATGACCCCCCCCCCCCCCTCCCCTCCCACATGTCTGCATCATGAAGTCGCCCACGAGCCCACTTTTTTGAACATTAGCCCCCAGACTAACACTACAGAATTAAAAATTGCACAAAAAAAATATATATATATATATTTTTGTTACTGCCTCTGTCGCAGAATGCGCGCGCCATTTGCTAGCATTATAGCATAACATAAAGTATAATGTATGCAAATTCCTTTTAAGGCATATATTTGTGATGAACTTAATTTTCTTGAATATTTGCCAATTTCTTGAGAAGTCTTTCATATTTTTAAAACTGATCTTTAATTCTTGAACTGACAGAACTGGTATCTGCCTGGATTAAGAATATTCAGATCCAACATTCGTAGAACTAAGTGATCTGGAGTGGACTCAAAATAATTTTCAAAATTCAGTTACCAGAACTCATAGCTTCTCACCAAAATGTAAGACTAGACTATTAAGCGCGCCAACTCTTAGTGTTTGGGCTACTCTACTAAAGTAAAAAACTTATTGTATGCAGAATGGCCCATGCAATACTGATGTACGTGAATGGTACAGACGACAGGGGACGAATGCTGAGAAGGACATTGGTGAGGTATCTCAACCTGGCTAACACCATACTCTTCCAGACCATCAGCGGATCAGCCAAGAAGCGATTCCCAACCATGGCGCACGTTGTCGGAGCCGGTAATTTTTAGTCTTATACTTTAGTAAATCTTTTAGTGAAAATTATATGAAAATAACAAGTGAAAGATGAGGGTTTTGCGAAATGTTATTAATTTATGTGAAATAACACAAAATATTAAGTATTTGGAATAAGTATGTTTTTTTATCTTATGTAAATTAACTAGCATTAGGAATCCAACTTATAACAGTATGCTTTGCCCTCACACACACACAAACATCACATATCACTCCTTATATTTCATTTATGGTGGGATTTTATTGTTTTTACTATCATGCGTACAGATTGGCAGGTATTGTCTTTTCTATAATTTCCTAACTCTAAAGATGTGATGGTGACATTTCATGTTGCAATGCGAAAAAATATTTTTTAAGTGAAGCAATATCACTCTGTACATGGAAGCATATTTGCTACCATCAACACTAGATTGTTAACCCGAACTACTTATAATATATCCTTTTCATTACTAATCAAAATGGTTTGACTAGAAACTCATAAGTTTTTTACACTACTGAGAATTGGAACCAGAAGTGGGAATTGCTGTGAAGGAACCATTAAAAATGTAAATAAAAATTCGCCATAATTTTGCTTTACCCAATAAGCAAATGTTCAAATGAGATCATTTTCAGGCTAGTACGTCACACCACTATTCATACGACATAGAATATCGTTGGAATCTGTTGTATACTATCTTGTGAACTTAACGTAAATTGTGCAACTTGGAGGTTACTATAAAGTAACAAAATTCGTTGTAGTGTCTGTCTCACATAATAAATTTGATTACTTTGAAAAAAATAGTGGACAACAATAAAAGCATCCGCTGTGAGAGAATTGACCTAAGATTTGATTAATGACATTAGAATATAGTTATCATTCTGAATAACATTTTAATATTTTTTCGGGTTAATCTAATACATTTCATTGTTAAAGGGCCAATCAATTAACTGACTCTACATTGTTTTCTTTTCGAAGGTTTAATGACCTCCGAAGAAAAGCAGTTATATGAAAACTTGGCTCTCACCGTAAATAAGCATTGGGTGCCATTCGTGTGGTCCATCAACTTGATAAATGCGGCTGTCAAAGAAGGACGTGTCCAATCAGGAGAGCCCGTCAAACAACTTTTAGACGTAAGGAATCCTTTTAACACTTTCGTTTCAATGTAACTTAACGTAATGTCCAATTAAAGGGAAAACGTATGAAACCAAAACCCGTCTCTAATTAATCAGTATCTTAAAACACATTGGAAATCTATCAACTAATCTATTTTCAAAGAGAAAGTCAGAGAAATATTTAAACATCATTGGTTTTCATGGTCTGTTTTAGCATTAAAACTTGAACAAATTGGACTTTGCTGCAATCCCATAACTACAATAATATAAATTTATTGTTTTGAGTATGACGACGTACTCACTGAAGCTAACATTTGCAGTCAAATGTCAGGATAGACTACTTTAAAATATCCTTTGTTTGAATTTTACGTTATCGCTTAAATCCAAACACAAACGTGTGACTTGAAAATGTTAGACATTTCAATCCGAATTCAATGCAGCTTATTTTAGCTCAACTACCAAGTCAACAGTTATATATTTGCTTCATAGGATGCTAAGTATGATATTGCCAAGGTGTCTCAAAGGCCATTTTTATTTGTAACTTCAAGCATGTATCATAAAATAAAAAAATAAAATAATAATAATAATAATAATATTAATAATAAAGTTAGTTTTAGGTCTTCCATTAAGTTAATATATAAATGCTGGAATTTATATTGAGAAATATAACAATAAGTGTTAAAAAACGTTTTGTCAAAACTCAAAACGTGTTTTTTTTTTCTTTTTCTTTTTTTTTTAAAAAAAAAAAGAACGAAAATTTTCACTTTAATCCCTCCACCTCTTTTTTTGTAGGAGTTGAACAATTTACGAACAAAAACTGGACACTTATGGGGACATGACTGGGTGACAGTACCGTTAGTCTACACTCAGGTAAGAATTTTCAATATAAATATTAACACGCTAATAACCATTGTAAAAGATATTTTTAGTGATCCTATAGAATCAGTTTACTTTGGACTGAATACAGTGTTGAATAACAATGGAAAAAGTTTTAGCTTAAAAGAAAATAATCCTTTGCGAAATCACTCATTAATTGTCTTTTTAAAAACCACGTCCAAAATTTTAAGTTATAAAATTAAAGTACTCGATTGCTGGGTAAAGGATTGATGGTGGAAGGAGATAATTGACAACTAGAAAAATGCAGTAGTTAATTTCATGCATAGGTGAATTTGACGATCCTTCCTGCCAGTAAAAAAAATCGACATTTTTTTTTTTTTATCTTTACGTGCTACGACAGTGAGATCTGTTGTGAGTTTGGTGAAACCAATCCGTTGCCGTTTCAATAACGTGAAATTCGCCAAAACGGAAAGCATATTCATAGGTGGATTTGATTTGTTACCTTAATTCTAGAGGTCGGAAATATCGATCAAAATAAATATCGATACTATATCGTTGCATAGAAAAAAATATCGATAAAATATCGATATATCGATATATAATTTTTTTAAATTTTTTTATTTGATTTTCAATTTTGCGATAGACGAAGTTTTTCGGGGCAAATTTCTACTTTTCATGAATTCATGCCAAAATTGTTTTAGTAAATAAATTATAAAAATTGTTTTAATAAATAAATTATAAAAATTGTTTTAATAAATAAATTATAAAAATTGTTTTAATAAATAAATTATATTATCAATCAGAATAAATAAATACATTTGGATGTCAATGCATAAATTCCCATTTATTCTTGAAGAAGTAATTTTGAATAGTAATTTACCGCATATTTTGCTGATTGAGATGTTTTTAATATTTAATATTAGAGGCAAATTCCAGGCACACGTTGGCAACAGAAACGAAGCTGTGTTAGTGACTACTAATAAATGATCTTATCTTTCCATTACATTATGTTTTCTTTTTAGTTCGTGTGCCATTTTAGTTGTCTCTCAGCCAAGTTCAAACTTTAGATTTGAAGGTTTTGAAAAAGGAATAAAAAAAAATCGAAAAAATACATGAAACTACAAAACGGTTATCAAAATCTAAAAATGTTTGAAAATATCGATATATTGGTGACTTGTATCGATATTTTTAATATCGATATTTTTTAAAAAATATATATCGATAAAAATATCGCCGTATCGATATATCACCGACTTCTATTTATTTCACTTTACGCAATGGGACATGGTAGCTGCTCATTGTCAAGTATTTCAGCCTTCGTTAAACTCTGCAAACGTACCTGTAATAAATAAAATAGGTTTTTGTTTTTTCAAGTGACCATATTTCTTTCCCCGTCTGATCATCCACATTTCATGTTGCCTAGGTGGTGACCCTGCTGACCCACCTGTTCTTCCTCACGTGTCTGATCGGCCGACAATTCCTGGATCCCGCCCAAGGATACAAAGGACATGACATCGATCTATATTTCCCAGTTTACACATTCCTGCAGTTCTTTTTCTTTTTGGGATGGTTGAAGGTAAGATAATGATATTTTTTTTAATTGAAATAACTGTCCTGGAGATAAAAATATATATAGTTTGCATTTTTTCCCCTTTATGTTGTCGAGGCTTAATAAGGTTCATAACGTGCAATATTGACAATTTTCTTTAAGTAATCATTGGATGAGCCAAACAGAATAATCTACACAGAAATAGAAGTAGCCACGCACCTTCTTTGATGGTATTTAATTCGTGTTATTAGTCGGATGGATCTGGTAATTCAGTCGACTTGCCACCATGAGGGGTATAGAATTCACGATTATGGAATGATCTGTTACAATAGTTGGCAGTTCAACGCCTGTGGCTGTCACTTTTTCATTGTGTATTTTACATTACACTTTTACACTACACATTTACACTTTTTCATTGTTTTAACTCACCATAGCATTTCTTTGACAGAAGTAACAGAGGTTTCGTAACTAAGTCCCCAATCAAACAACTTTGGAATATAGTACTTTAGTAATCACACAGCGATTACTTTTGAAATAATCTAAGAACACGCTGTGAAGAAGTATCAATGCTAATGGCCAACACCTCAGACAAGTGTTACATAGCTTAAATACGCTCTCAATTGATACAATGCCAATACTTATACGAAAATAACTAATCAATGTGTTTACTATAAACTATTTATAAGTATTTAAAAATTTTATGTACAATTGCAACTTATTGACAGGCAGTGGGATAATTAGCCCACCAAATTACTTACGCATATATAGAAAAAAAAGTCGAAATTAATACAAAGCATTTTAAACTAGGGGTGTGGAACATCGCACAACTTTCAATTACACTATAATATTAGCCATTGCATTAAAACTTATAATGTTATTTACCATATTTTTACTCATATAAATAAAAATGGCTAGATTGGCGATATTTTTGCCAATTTTTTTTCATAAACTTAAAAAAAAAATACGCCAAGATGGCGAAATTGGCAATGTTATTCGATACACATTACAATGTCCTTTCATGTGGTTGTAACAAAACAAAAAAATCAATCGTTAATGGACGGTGCTCAAGGGCAAATACCTCTGTGTTAAAGGTTTGCTACTTTTTGCGCTTTCATCGCATTTCTACAAAAATTTCGGAAGTGGGGATGTTTAGTTCATATTAAAAAGCATTACCACAGCGATTTTGATCAAATTCGTTAGAGCCTGTTTTTTAGCAATCATTGAAGAACCTTATTTTTTTTAATGGCAGCTACCTTATGCACATGCGCTATTTTAACGAAAACCTTAATGGTACGTCTCATGATCACCACTAATCCACACACCAAATTTGAACATCCTAGGTCAATTTATTCGGGAGCTATGCTAACCACGTACACACAGACAGATATTTTTTCTAGAAAACTTTTTTTTTAATCAGGATGCTCTAAAACGTGAAAAAATGTAAAAAAAAAAATAAAAAAAAAAAAAAAAAAAAAAAAAACGAAATTTGTTTTTGATCGAATGCTATATTTTCGTTATACTATGTATACATATGAGTATTTGAAAGTAAAAAGTAATCTCACCATCAACTGGCACATGAAAATGGTTTATCCCTTTTTCCTAGACTGGCGATTTATGATAACGCCAAGGTGTGGCGTATGATCTCATCTGTTTACATTCGTGTCATTTGAAAAGGAATGTCTATAGCTTGATTTGTGGTGTCTGTGGGTTTTCTCACTCGAATGCTTTGTTTATTTCACAGGTGGCCGAACAGCTCATCAATCCTTTTGGCGAGGATGACGATGATTTTGAAACGAACTGGTTCATCGACAGGAACCTGCAGGTGAGTCCTGTTGCTAGGCGTCACCAGGAAGGTGTACTCGCACCTCCTTGGCTTTTGAAAAGTACTAAAAAGGTGGAGAAAAATAGTAGAATTCAAAGGAAAAGAAGATGTCTCGGGCCGTGTAGAATAAGATATAAGTTATTCATTTGAACGGAAGATTAATGTATAATTTATTACTTAAGATTTCATTAAGAAATCTAATTCAATCCAAAATTCAATATTAATTGGTATTTCTTTAAAGATCGATATTTACATAAAAACTTCACTTCCCTTGCACTCCCTTGAAGATAATCCTGTTGTCGCCCATGGTTATCTAGTTTGGCTACAAGTTGCACAAACTTGAGCTTTTATTATCATATGAAGCAAACAAATCTAAATTATCGAACCAAGTCCGTGCACTAACCGTTGACTTATAATTAAAAATGATTGTGTTTACCATTTACACTAAAAACATAAAAGTGTATACTTGCATTGTTTTTTGTATTTTTTTTAATTAATTTCAATCGGTTTTGTCAAATGCAATCAAACTTCCTGATATTTTATCTTCTTAAACCTGAATGCAAATAGTTATTTATGCAACTAGCTTGAAAAGTAATACTTTTTCAAACAATGCGAAACGATTATTTGACGAGAGAAAAGTTATTTCCCACATGTTGCAAGTAATAATTTTTATAATCAAGTGCGAAAAATATCCTTAATACATATACATATAAAGTTGGCAACTCCAGTCAATGAATATCTTTAAAAATGTCATTTTTATAACAACGTGCAAAAAATTTTACTTGATTTGATAATTTTTATCAGAAATTGTGTCGAAAGTAGTACTTTACCGCTAGGAGTACGAAAGTAAATTTCTCACATTAGTGTGAAAAAAGTCCTTTCCCGTACGCCTCGTGCTCAAATTTTTAAATAGTTTTGGTATAGAAAGGACAGTTTTAGAAGAGATTCATTGACTGGAGTTGCCAACATTCGGAAAGGACCGAAGAAACGCAGTCGAGGAAAACTGCAACGTTCCAACGTGGGAGCTCCTTTTGAACGGATTGCTTTTGACATCTTGGTACCACTACCACGATCTGCTGACGGCAACAGATACATCCTTGTTGTCATGGATTATTTTACGGGCCCGAAGCGTATCCTATCCCTGATCAAGAGGCTACCACCGTTGCAGAGGTAATGGTTCAGAGCTGGATTTCCAGATTTGGAGTGCCTCTTCAGTTACACTCTGATCAAGGAAGGAATTTTACCTCTGCTGCAATGAAAGGACTTTGTGATCTACTTGGTATTGACAAAACACAGACGACGCCTTTACACCCACAATCAGATGGCATGGTGGAGAGGTTTAACAGAACCATCCTCAATAACCTCTCACTGATGGTTTCCAGAAACCAACAGGACTGGGATCAGAAGTTACCTTTGTTTCTCCTGGCCTATCGCAGCGCTGTCAATGAGACTACCGGCTATTCCCCATTCCAGATGCTCTTCGGTCGTAACCTTCGTCTGCCTTGCGATCTGTTGTTTGGCCGCCCTCCGGATGCACCTTCATCGCCAGAGGAGTACGTCGAGGATCTTCAGGCACGGTTTGAAGATGTTCACAATTTTGCCCGAGAGCGAATCCACCTGGCGACGGATAAGATGAAGACCAGATACGAGACGAAGGCTACAGGACATCAATTCCACGAAGGTGACAAGGTTTGGTTCTGGAACCCGAAACGACAAAAAGGACTTTCTCCCAAACTTCAGTCTCACTGGGATGGTCCTTACTCAGTCCTCAACCGGCTGAATGATGTCGTGGTCCGATTACGTAAGTCATCAAATTCTAAACCTAGAGTCGTTCATTACGACAGGTTAGCCCCTTACTATGGCCATAGCTTGTAATCCCCTTAGTGTATAAAGTGTATATAATTAAGACCATGGTCACATGTGTATATAAATTTTTAAGTTTATTGTTTATTTAATTGTTTATTTAATGATTTATTTATTCAGTAATGTTTCTGTCTTTCTGTATATAAATTAGTAAGTTTAGTAAGTTTTTTTAGTTTAGTAATGAACACAGAGTGTTTGCTATTGCTTTGAAAGTAAGCCTTTCTTTCCAGGAACTGTACTGCCCGGGACGTGCAGTTCTTGGGAGGAGGGCAATGTTACGACTTTTTGTATATTTGTAAATATTTCGTAGTGTTAATTTTGTAAATAGATAAATTTCTGTACATTTCGCATAAGGCAATGCAATAGTTTGTTTCCGTGCAATATGGGTATTGATGCTTGATAACGAGTTTTACAGAGGCTCTGGGAAGCGAGTTTTAAGGAGCAGGGCATTTAACATTATAGTAATGGCAATCTCGCCAAGTTGGCAAGATAGAGCCAAGTTGGCGACGGTTTTGGTGACTAATTTTTGTTGCCAAATTTGGCGATAAATCGCCAAATGTCGCCAAACTTGGCGACCATTTGGCGACATTTTCGGTCCCCATGTACATGTATAGGACTTTTCGACTACGATCTGGAAAGTTCTCCAAATATCTACCTCTAGGAGTTTCAAGAAGGTTCACGTATGTTCCCCTCCCCTATAAAAAGCTCAGGAGAGCGGGTGATGGAGTTAGTTGACTGATTTTGAGTCACTGAGTTAGTTGTTAGCTGAGTCCATTAGTTGACTGGAATTACAGATACTAAGTCTCAGTGAGCTTTCAGAGAGTTCCGAAAGCGAACTGTATTGCATTGTCTTGTGCAGCGATTTGAGCAGTTGTGTTGTCAAGTTTTTAACAGCTGTTTTGTGCTCTATTGTTGTGAAAAGAGCTGTATTCTGTCTACTAGAACAAGAAGTTCTGGAGTTGTAAGAGAATCTGAGAAGAGTTATATTGGAATAAATTTCGGCAACTTTTGATCTGCTTTGGCTTCAAATCTTTCGAACCCGTCCACGCAACCATATTGTACGCAACACGTGGGAAAATACTTTTTCCAACTCGGTAAATGATTTGACTCGTGCTAAAGCATTCTTCAAATAAGAATTTTAACTCGTTTGAAAAAGTATTACTTTCCAAACTAGTTGAATAAATAACTGTGCAATTAACAAGACTAAATGGAATTTGAGCACAATGCCTGCGAGAAAATACTTTTCACACGCCAGAAAGATACTTTCCCGCACACCTCGTGAGTTAAAGTGTTACTTTCGCAACGATTTCTGATTAAAAATAATGAAATGAAATTTAATTTTTGCACCTGATTCCCAATGCATTGTTTTTGTTTTTCGAATTCGTATTTTTATAATGGTTAATCCTGATAGTCATTTAATTCAACTTCAGTTCAGAAAAGACGGTTTTAACCCTGTAAATCGACATGGACGGGCAGCCAGAAAATTGTAACACTAAGTGAGTGGAAATAGCAAGGGGAGAGGAGAAAGGCTGATCATTCACCGTGTATCAGGTTTTAGTGGTAAATTCTTATGAACGCGCGGCCACTCCGTGATGACCTAGTCCATCTCAAATTTAAAGATAAAATTACGAGAGTTAGGAAGATTACCAATTTTTTTTTTAATTTTTTTTTTTTTTTTTTTTTTTTTAAATAGTTCCGGAAAAGAAAAAATATTGCAGTGCATTTGCAATATATGTGTTTGTTGAGGAGTATAGTCTTTAAAATGCATATCTTAAGGAAAGTTAGTTCCTTTTCAAGTAAGTGTAAAAGATCTTTAAAAAATATCTGTATTAATGAAGAAAAACGTACTAAGCCCAAATTTTTTGAAATTGAGGTTTTGGCACCATCTTACAAAACACTTTTCGCTCTTTCTAGCGATGAATGAAGCACTATGTCTTGGGTTAAATAACAACCGATTTAGACGTTTTTGAAAAGCACTATGTTCCATCGAAACAAAAGAGAGGAAAGATCGTAACTGTAATGTAACTGTAACATTCATTTGGCTCTCTTTTAAAATTTGCTTTTTTTGACATAGTGAGCTTTCCTTCCTGGCTGCAGATATCAGAATTATTTTACTTCTATTTAGAATTATATATTACTATGTTCATAAAATTCTATTTATAATTTGTTCCGAAATAACTGTGCCTAAAATTACTCAGAGTCCACTATTTTATAACGGCATGTCTATGCATATATTGTTAGAAAAAACTCCTCTAGAATATTATTAACGTACATCATGAAATATGTAACATTAAATTACTTAAATAAGTTCCGGTTCTGAAGGGGGGGGGGGGGGATTGGGTCTATATTCACAAGCAGATGAGACGTAAAAGTTTATGTTTTTGTACATAAAAGTTGGCAGTGCATAAAAAGGATTTATGAAAACAACTTTGCTTTCATGATTTTTTAAAAAATATATTTACTGCCAAACTTATCCAGTTAATTCAATCCTTTATTCTAAGACCATTACAGGACCGTAGGTAAAATTTCCATTCCACCCTGTAACACTTCTTTTATATTTTTGCAAAAACTTTATACATGCTTGCAGGTATCCTACACCATTGTAGATGACATGCACGGGCAGCTTCCAAGGTTGGAAAAAGATGCTCATTGGGGAAACAGCAGCGTCGAAATTCCGTATACAGAAGCATCCCTTATCCACAAGATACCAAATTACAAGGGATCGACAATGGATGTGAAGTAAGTTCTTCCATATGCGTTGCAAGAGTACTTTTTGAATATATTTTAGTTATTATCCCTTATTAAGAGTAATTGTCTGTCCATTTCCCCATATATCTAATGTTTCATTTTATTGTCATAATATTTGCCGCATTAACACGTTGAGCGCCACTTCAGCCATCGGCGTCTGACAGTGTAAAATATGATATAAAACTAAAACAGTTACATTATACAAATATAAATACAAATTTTAAGACAAACAACAGGCTCAAGGCCCAACAGGGTTGGTTGAGTAAATATATATATATATATACACGTATATAGAAATAGAAAATAATTTGCATACAATAGTTACAGGATCATACATACAATATAGAATAGTTGCAGGGTCATACACACAATATACAATAGTTGCAGGGTTATACAATACAATATACATAATACAATACAATATACAAAGTTGACACAGCGTTTGACAATAATACTGGAAAAATGCAATACATAATGCAAGCTGACAAATTTTATAAAATCCAACAGTACGCAAACAATACATAAGTAACCAAATATAGTAACAAAATAACCTAAATTAAATATGTACAAAATATAAGTTACTTACCTAGCCAGTGTAATCCAATTATTGCCCATTGATGATCCCCCATTGTTTTAAGCAATTACTGAAAATTTATTTAATTTTTATGTATTACAGGATAATATCATTAACACGTTGAGTGCCTCGTCAGCCATCGGTGGCTGTGTTGTAGTTGTTGTTTTTATAGTTTGACATAAAGCCTTTTTAGTGCATTTTAAAGTGCTGGAAGTCTTAATTTTTTAAGTACTATTGATATTTCAATAGATAAAAAATATTATTAAATATACTATGTCCAAAATGCCCTTGTGAAAAATTGCCTACCTAAGAATTTCAAGTTTGAGGTGTGGCAACGCTACGTAAACGTGTCTAATGATTGTATCTAAGCATTTCATTCGAAGCGTAGGTATATATTCTACTGCGATAAGAAACAATGGCCCAAATATATTTACTCATCTGAGTCGAGTAAATTTCATTCTGTTAGCAGCGATGCGCTGGTATTGCGGTATAGCAATGCGAAGCGCACTACTGCGTGTGGCCTGAAGGGGATTTCCTTTTAGTCCGAGAGGCAACTGCAATTTTTAGACCCCATCGAACATTATTCTGAATTTTTTATAGAAATTGGAGAAAAGTGAGTAGATTACGAATCCACTGGTCTGCCGTGACAAAAAAGGCCGAAACTGATCAAAAATCGACTTGGAATGAATTGAACTAAAATACGATTGCCAAATATGTCATAACTTGCCAAAAAGAGAACAAACTTTTTCGTCTGGCAACCCAATGCATTTTAATTTTCAATGAGAAAAAGCGCTAATGATTTCTGATCTCTGGCTCGGAAAACTTGTATCTTTTAAAAGTAAGCCAAATTAGCGACATCAGTTACGTCATCAGTGAAGTAATTTTTATTGCCAATTTGGCTCATTTGTGAAAGATGCAAGTAAGCCATAGCCACACATCCGAATAGTCTGCAATCTTCTTAATTGAAAATTAAAGAGTGAGGGTTACCAAATAAAAAAAATGCTCATTATCTGGCAAGTTATGGCGCATTTGACAATTGGATTTAGTTCAACTTATTAAAAGTCGATTTTTGACCAGTTTCGAACCATTTTTGCTACGGCAGACCAGTGGATTCGCAATCTATCACTTTTCTCCAACTTCTATAAAAAATTCAGAATGATGTTCGATGGGGTCCAAAAATTGCAGTAGCCACTCAGACAATTAAGAATTCGCGTGTTAAGGTTTTAGTTTTTTTCCGCACACGTCTGCACACGCACTGGAACTTAAGAGGACCGGTCGTTCTAAAACCATATCGCAGAAACGCAACAGCGCGCGTGATCACGAGTTAAAGCATATGAATTTTTATATCAGGTATAACAACAGTAGCAGAAAACATTATACTATTACGAATTTACCCAGAGTTCATGATGGCACGACTTTTACAAAATTAAAAAGATTATTTTATTCTTCTTCTCATTAGGTTCACAAAAATTCTATAAACAGAAATTTGAACGAGCCATTAATCTTTAATAAAAGCTTCAGGGCGTATAACTTCAGATACTGCGATAATTCAGACTCAAGAAAATAAGTGCAGTGCTCCTTCTAATGTAGCTCGAAACCTCCAACTTTTCCCTTTCCACCCCCTGTTTTGCATTTTTCCTTTACTGAATTTAAGTTGAGTGACGCGTCACCTAGATCCCTGTGGGTTATTCTGTCGACTCTCCACCACTTAAGTTTTCTCTAAGGTAGCGTATGTCCCTGCCTAACTGTTACCAGTCCTAAACAACATGGGTTCCTAACACCAATTAAGTTTTTAAAATTCAATGGCGTGACCAACTTCAATTAACAATCATGCTATTAAATCCTCAGATAAAGATGAAAGAAGCTTTGCTTCTACGTCGTCACTCATTATTATACTCATTACCCTCATTACCCTCAAACTGTCCACTCTCTATAATATCAACTTTTTTTTTTTTACTTAAATGTAGTGTTATTATTTTCTATAATTCCTATCCTGCTTTTTATCATACACTGATTCTAACGTTACAGCTCTCGTATTTTAATTACATTTTAAAGTATTTTTATTAATTCTTTTATGTTAGGGATGTTTTTGTTTTGTTTTTGTGCTTAAATTTGTAGATTTTCAAACATATTAATTACCTAAAATCATAATATAAGCGAAAAGTTATCCTAAAAATAAAGAGAATTCAAACTTTTTTAATCTGTATTTTTAATTCTTGTTTACTATTAAACAGTATTTTTCAATTTTAAAACTTGGCAACCATATGAAGTAAGTTGTAATTAAATCTGAAATCATCTGCTTTAAATAATGATTCTAATTCTATTAAGATGCAAAGAAAATAAGAATAGCTATGTATTATTGTAACATATGTTTACACTGCGTTCGAATGGTTAATTATATACTTTCCAACAATATATCATTTCACCCTTTTTAATAAAATTGCTAATTTAAATCTAATTTAATATTTTATAAAATGCCGTGCTTTGTAACATCTATTCGGAAACGGTGGTCGACGATGTATTTCCACTTGCCCTGCCGTTTAAATTGTTAGTTTATATTCACAAAAACATGTTACCTTCTAATCTGCTATTAAACAATAGTGATCTTAAACAAAACGTATTACAGCATCATATTGTTTTTTAAGTTTATTTTGTAACCTTACAGAAAAATGCATAAAGTATGTTTGGATATTATCGTTCTTGTATGCGAAACTTGTCACAACATTATAAAAACAAAATCGTCAATGCAGCACGAACTGTGCTTCATTAACTTTTTTTAAATTTTTTTTTTTATGATTTTATTAAAACTTGAATACTCAACAGTTTTGTTGCAGATAACAAATCCAGTGAAGTCTTGTTTATTGGTACCAAGTTTCGTTTACTGTTACGTTTAAGCATCGGAAAATATCTCTTGGAATCAAATGTCACAACTGAAATGTTATTAAATCAGTCTTTTGAATAATCACATACCGACTCAACCGTCCTATTCAAGAATCCAAAAGCGTGATAAGCATTAGGAAACTCGCGCATTGAAATAAGTAGGTAATAGCACAATCCTCTCGTTGTGGTATTAGCAAATGGGATTCTCCGTCAAAGGACATTGCGAAACAAGTTAGATTATCGAAGCGTTAGATAACATTTCGAAGAAAAACGGAATTGGTGAGCGTTTACTGAAAATAAAGGAAATGCGGTGGAGGTTTGTATTGTGTGTACATTTTGTAATGCTGGCTCACTTTGAGGAATCACTGAAGAAATGGAGTTTTTAAATTGTAATAAATAATAGTTGGATATGGAGGTCAATTGTAGACGTTGGAAAATGTAAAATCATAGTCATAAGTGTTTAAAAGAAATTTTAAATTACCGCAATATATTAGAATAATTGTTTTGTGAGTTGTGAATTAAATAAGTTTTAGAGGCGGGGATACACCAAAATAAGTGTCTTTAAGTATTATCGATTTAAAACAATATATAGCATCTCTGAAAACTGGAATATATATATATATATATATTTATCTTAATGAAATTACAATTGATTATTTATTCATTTTTTCAAATAATTAAAAATAATAACAATAGTTTTCTTTATTAGGAAATCAAAGTCTAAAAGAGAAGTGAATCTTGTTTCAATACGACTTGACCTAACTTTTAATAAAAGTATTTAAAGTGTACTTCCAGATTACTCCGTTTTAGTTCATATCAATTGTGTAGCCCAAGCAGTGGTGTAGTGTAAAATAAAAAGGTGTGGGAACGCTATGTCGAGTATGGTTTTTTTCAGTGGGGGGGGGGGGGGGAATGCCAACTAAGATTAATCATTTTTAATAAATATTATTTAATAATCTCAAAACAGATAATGATTAATTCAAGAATTAAAGAGGAAAAAAAAGGCGTTTATACTTTATTTATTTAAATACTTTTCTAATGTATTAAGTTGTATGGATTTTTAAATTATTTTTTTACACAACGCATTTTAACAGATTGTTTTACACTTTTTAAATAGATTATAAACATTTTAAAACATATTAGCA
The DNA here is from genome assembly GCA_963978545.1 of Linyphia triangularis. NCBI lineage: Eukaryota > Metazoa > Arthropoda > Arachnida > Araneae > Linyphiidae > Linyphia > Linyphia triangularis. The sequence goes on from OZ021730.1 coordinate 40,180,843, forward strand.
AGATGAACAGATTATCTACAATAAATTATATACATGTTTTTTTACAATTTCTATCTACAAAAATTTCCATAATGGATCAGGTTTTGATTCGGACACATTTGATGGCTTAGAACGCACTCTATGGTCATCGGCTGATCTGTGTTTGCGAAGCCAAGATTTCACGTAGTCATCCGACTTCCAGGATTTTAGAGGAGGACCATGAAGTTTTATGTAAAGTAATGACCCAACGTGGCGGACAAGCAATGACGATCGTAATGAAGTAATTATTAAATTCATGTGGCTAAAGCCACGTTCACACTCAGCAGTACTGCACGGTATAAGTTGGGAACAGTTGATTAGTGGTTTTAAGTCTTTGGGCACTCGAAGACCACCATTCTCCACAAAGTCCCGGAAAGCATTTTTTGTATCCCTCAATGGAACTTTGAATCTCTCACAAAGCTCTTCTACTTCCGATTCTCCAAATCGCACGTCAGGTTCGGCAGGCCACGTCTCAGGATGCAGGATCGATAATTGCTTAAGTGTTTTTTTAAATGTATCCTCATTTCCAGAAATATTGGTAAATAGTATGGCATTCATATTATTGACAACTGATGTAATTAACTGGGAATGATTGAAACTTATATGCTTCAGATTCGGGACAAGTTTTATGGAACCGAAAACACCATCTTTTGATGCTACTTTAGCATTTAAAGTGCAAGTACCGGGTTTTTCTTTTAACGATTGCAAATAACGGATCGTCCTCCGTATTTGTTTGTCTGCATCTATTATTGAGGTTTCTCTTTTTTGTAAGCGAAGAGAAAGTTCTGATAACTCAAATAGCAAATCGCACATTACTCCGAGGTCAATTAAAAATTCCGGAGACTGCATTTTTTTCAGTAGACCTCTGAACATCGCCCTATCAACCTGTTTCCTAGTTTTATCAGCTGCTGCTGATTCAAAATGGGCACACAGAGAATTGTGGTTCTTCCATACAGCATTAACAGTGGTATACGAGCTTGCTACCCATCGTGTACCAAGCACTCGACCTATTTTGCTGAACTGTTGGCCAAGCTGTTCAGCACATCGCCGTATTTGTGCCTGGTTTTTTGGGGAGCGATTATAGAGTGTGTAAAGTTTGTCCAAAAAAAATTGAAAATGATTAAATTTTGTAACTTCTTCAACAGCATCAGCTACTGCTAGTTCAAGTCTATGGTTCAAACAGTGCCAAATTATGACATCTGGAAATTCTAGAAGAATGCGCTGCGATACTCCAGAATTTTGACCAAGCATCACGCTTGCACCATCAGAAGAAAAAGCAACTAGGTGTTTTTTCAAATACACCTGATCAAAACCATAGTTTTCTAGACATTTTTTCAGAGCATTTAAAATCGTTTCGGACTGTTGATTTTCTAATTCTACAAGATCTAAGAACATAAAATGGGGATCAGATAATTTATCTGTTTCGCATTTTAGATAAATGATCAAAGTCGTTCTATTGCTCAAAGACGTTCCCTCGTCAATTAAGATTGACAGTTTCCCATCAACAAAGCGAATTTGCTTACATGCGCGATGGCGCATTTCTTTAGCTACATGGTCAATAATTTCAGTGGCACTAAAACGAGAATGCAAGCCAACTCCTAGAGACCCTTTTCCCAAATTGAGCTTCTGCAATTCAATTAAATGAGAATGGTCGGAATAAGGACGGTCACGCTTTGCGATGTAATAAGCTGTTCTAAAAATGTGTTTAGTGGCATCCAGCTCCGATTCATTCATTCTATCTACAATTGTAGAAATTTTCTCTTCATAGCTTTTTGACTGTATTTGAGAAGACAATTTATGACCCTTGCTTTTTGAGTGTATGCAGATTTTCTTACGAAGCGATGTTAATTTTGCTTTCTTCGTGTATCCGTAAGATGAAACGTTAGTGTTAATCCACGCGATTGATAACACCACGCCATTAGACTTAAAACATCCCAGATTCTGAACTTCGCTGCAAGATTCGCAACCTAACTTCCCATTGGAGCAGGTGAGCCAAGGGTATAGTTCCTTTTTATTTTTCCAAATTGCAGCATCCCATACGTCCGGCCAAGGATTCTTGGCGATTTCTTTTTCCACAGCTGCTGAGTCGTTTCTGCAAATAAATTAGAATGTTTCACTTTAATCTGCATATACATTTTTAAATACGTACACTTTTAACAAAAAAGATTTAGTATTTTGCGAACTTTTTTCCACTTAACTTTCCCTTTCCCAAAATGCATGTCAAAAAGGATTTTACGATATTATAATACTCATTCTATTTATCAAAAAGGTTTGTAATAAAAACATCTTCCAAAGTCAAACGAATGCAATTGAGTTCATTATAAAAATTAAAACTTTTATTTTACAGTGTTAGTTTTACTGATAACGTGATTTCTTGGATTAATTTGTCATAACATGGGAGTCAAATTTACGGCTAATTAAATAAGTTATGAGAAAGTTGAATAAATCTCATTGCAGTTACTAGTGTTTCTGATAGGAAAAAGAAATATTACTAAGTCTCTCTTACTAACTTTTAATAATAGCAATAAAAGTGTATTAATTTCATTTGTGCTCTATTCTTTAGCTGTAAAGGTCATATAGCTTTAAAAAAAAATCTTGTTTAAGATTTCACATTAAAATATAAACTTGGCATGATATGTATATATACGAAGTGTTATAAATCAAGTACTAAAAAAATTTAGTAAAGAAAAACAGTTATCTATTGTCTCTTAAAAAAATACTACCAGTTCTTATTCGAGATTTAACTATCAAAGGTAGGTGAACACTCAATTTTAGATGTTCTATTTTTTTCCAAAAAATAATTATCCTTTGTAAAAACAAGTGACAAATGTTTTGAGGGTTAAAAAAAATTAATATCTTTTTTCTTACAAAAATTCGACTTTTTCAATTAAATTTTTTTCAATAATCTAAAACATAAAAAGCAATTCAATGATTACGCCAAATAAAAAAATTATATAAAAGTACCATGATTTTTTAAAAAATATCTTGCTCAAGATTTTTTTTTTTTTTTTTTAAAGTTGTTTCATAAAACACTTTTTCTTATGTATATTGCTGACAGAATTTTAAAACAAAGGTTATAATACCAAAATCTGTAAATAGTTGGGAAAATAAAAAAATAATTGAAGCATTTAAAAATAATTTATATGAAATTTACTTCATTATTTTGTCAAAATAAGCGTAAATATTTTATTGGTAATCACTTTTTGGTGCAAAATAATAATATTGATGTACAACTTATTTCTAGTACAAGTTATCTGATACTGAAAAATGTTTATATTTTTTTCTATTAATGATTGTATTTTAAATATATTATCTAAAAAAAAAAATATTTTTTTATTTTGAGTTTTAATATACTTTAAAGTAACTAATTAAAAATTTTAAAATAATCTCACTTACCTTTTCGTTGAATCTTCAATCGACTTTGTAAGCAGCGAACTCTCATAATCGGTAGCTGGCATCATTGACAAATTTGATATCTCTTCAGTAGCGTGACAACTGTATCGTGAAATTCAATCTTTTAATAGTAGTATCAACTAGTTACATAATGTGTTTAGCATTCCCACAGTGAGATAAGCTCAATTTTGAAATGTACTAACAATTGTAATTAGACGACAATATGCAAGTAATAGGTAGGCGATATTTTCGTAATTGAGATTTTGTTATCGTTTGATTCAGTTCGTTATTACCTAGTTATCTGTTGCCATTTTGTTTTAATCTGCTAATTTTTTCTTGAGTTATTTACAGAACAGTTAAATGACTCTTGATAGAAATGTTCTTTACACTCTGAAAAACGTTTCGGTGCATTTCCTCGAAAAAAGACAATCATCGTTCTCCTTGTATATGCATATAGCCGTCCATTTATTGTGTTCATATTGTAGCAATAAACAACAAAATTGATATTTTTCTTTTAAAGTTGAATTTTTTTTTATTTAATGTATAAAGAAATGGGTAGATTGTTTTATAATAAACGATGCCTTACATTCAATAGGTTCAGATAAATTTTCAATTTCTGTAGCTTTTACAAAACAGTTCAATAAATCATGAAATCTGTTTTCAAAATGAATTAAAAAGATTGCGATTGTTGCAAATATCGATTGAAAAGTTTTTTCCTTTTAAAGATGAAAATGTAGTGAAGTTCCTCTTGCTTGTCATAGACCCTTCCCTTTACTTTTTAAAATTTGTTTCACTAATAAAATTAAATCAAAAAGTAAAATATCAATTGGAAAGTTAAAATCCATTAGTCGATTTAGAATTTCTTGATAAAATAATTGTACCATCTTAATTGTGTACCAAATTGTGATGATAATTTGGATTTAGATGGTAAACAATAAACTTATCTATTTTTACAGAATTATTAATACAATTTTTATAGTGTTTTTTGGCCAAAATATACGCCTGTTTAAAAAGACTACTCCTTTAATTTTTAATACTTTTATTAAATTTCAAAACTTATTAACTATATGTTTAAGTATACTATAAAGATGTTGGGTGGGATTTCTTTTTTTTTAATTTGTTTGACAGTTAATTTAAAAACAAAACGAAAATTTCACAAAAAATTTCTAAATTCTCGCAAAAAAATTCTATTTTATTGATTCTAAAAAAATTAATACAATTTCTACCCCCCCCCCCCCTACATTTTCGAAACAGATATTCAAGATTTAAAAATGCAAACAGTTCTACTTAAATTTTTCTCAAAATCTTAGCAATTTAAACACAGTCAAACATGCCAAACCTAGATTTCTAGAAAAATGAACTTAAAAATAAAATCTTAAATAAAACTTTATAATAGATAGGCATGTAAAAGTTTAAATATCAAATGTTTGCAGTTTTCTAGAACTCGGAAATTTTGTCCATCTCTTCTTGAATATATATAGCTTAATTTTGTGTAATAAAATAAAACATATTTCTAAATTATTTTCATTATCTGGATTACGGGTGTCCCTTAAGGAAATTGAAACATATAACATTAACAAATGTGTATACCTTCACATTTTGGAAAAGGACAGATTCGTTAGCATGAGTGCCAGCATTATTATTTGCAGAATGTTTCAAGGAAAAAATTTTTGTTCAAACCTTGATTTTTCAAAACTATTTTTCTTCTCACAGACAAGTATAAAATATATTATTAAAATGTAGTTATTAAATGTAAAAATTGTAAGTTATTAAATGTAAAAATTGTAAATTATTAAATGTAAAAAATTTAAATTATTAAATGTAATTATTTTGCTGCTGAATTTTGCACTTTTCCCCACTTTTATAAATATTTAAATAGATAGGGGAATGCAAGCATCCTCCCATACACCTTTCTAGTGCCTCAAATTTCCATTATTTTTACTGATTGAGTGAAAAAATCAATACTGTTTTGAATATATTTTGTTATGTTCAAACAACGTATCAGTTCGATTTTTGGAATATCTGGCAAGCCAATATATTTGCATAATTCCGTGATCTCAAAACACCCTAAAAGCTAATACAATATATCAACGTTCAGTCACTTACCATTCTTCTGGAGTCTTGTCACCAACCAGTTTACCGTCAGAATCACAGGCTTTTTTCGCTTTTTTTGACTGTCCAAAAAATGCATCTTGTATTGTTAGTTGTTTTTTCCTCTTTGACGATTTCATTTTTAGGTACGTAAGGTTTACAAATAGATTACTAAGTGGGTGTTATAAAAATGTAAAATGTGTTATAAAAATCGATAAGCGTTCCCGTTCAAATTAAATGAGGAGAAGGCACTAAGATATGTGTGTGAGAGTTTTAGTCCGTATTTATGGTGAACCATACAAATATGACGTCTGGAATTCATCCACAAATACAGATCATTCGTTGAAAGATAATAGGCATTGGATGAATCATAGTTATATGTAAACAATGTCAGTTTCATTTCTAATAAAACAGCATTAAACAATCGAAAGATTACTTAATACATTCAACACCATTAAAAAAGAGGGAGGGGAGAGACAAATGCATGTATCGGTTTGTTGATGGAATGGCTATCTGTGGGCTGCCGCGCCTATTTCAAGTGTTTTGGAAATACTAGAACTTGCATGCTCAGCTTGAATGTTGGGAATCGAAAACGAAGCACTTTTTACTTTTTCTTATTTTACTTTTTGGAACTTTTTCATTTTCTTACTTGATTTTGTATTTTGTGTCGTTAAAGAAAAAATTGAAAAAAATAGATAAATTTAAAAAAAAATTTAGGCGAGGGAACGGCGTTCCTCCTTTTAAAAAGGTAAAGGATCGCCGTTCCCACGCGTTCCCGCTCCACTACACCCCTGAGCCCAAGCAATGAAGGTTGAAAATGAGCATATGTCGGAAGAAATTAGAGACACGCTGAATTTTTGCCAGTTGTTAGAACATTGTGGAACATTTTCCAAAAAGTCCTCGAACCTCCCCCTTGTGCTAATTCCCCACCCCCTAAAACTACCTTCTTGGAAGCCTTTCATTTATCGCTTGTATCTCCTCCCTATAAATTCATAATTTTTTTACCATTCTATTCCTTATTATATATTCTTTAGAAAAGCTATTTAACATTTTTCTGTCAACATAACACTTTCAAGAGAATTTACTATAATGGGCAAAATTTTCATTTTGTACTATATTTGGTTTTATTTGTACTTTGTATTGTATATTTTGTTTTATTTGTACTTTTTATTGTATATTTTATTTGAATTCTTTGATATTCTTGCTAAAATTATTTAACACTGTTTTAAAGGAACTATGTTGACACACACTTCCAAAATTAAATTCATATAATAACTTTTTATGACATTAATAGTCCCTTTCAAAAATACATTTATAAATAATATACCATTACAAGATAAAATGTATTATGTTTCACAAAAGCAAAACAAGAGCATACGACAAGAGAAGGTGGGGCGATGGCTTGATTGCCCATTGAAAAACGTAAAATTTAATTTTAATGCAAATAAAAATAGTTTTTTTTTTAAACAAAATCCCAACGAACTCCGTTTAAAAAATGAGTAGACACAATCATTACCGTGGTATATCATGCCGTTGACGCGACTGTCTTTTACAAGTATTCATTGTTTTTCTCCATTCCATTCATAGTTGCGTGGCAGATCTTCTTGAAAGACTTCCCGGAAGGTATTAATGTCTTTAATTCAATCCAGATGGTCATACGATTTCAATGTTTCGAGGCAGTGTAGTAGTTCTTTCTCTAGGAAAATACCCAATCCGATCTGTTCACAAAATACCTAAAAAACCTGTTCACAATAAGAACATTTCTTTTTCAGGGTTTCGCAGAAGGATCAAACTATGGTATACTACGATTTGGGCGATCCCAGAATTCAGACAGAAAGTTCTTACACTCGCCTTCAGAGTTTCCTGTCACGGTTTTGCTGTTATCAATTGACCGAACCACCAATGAATAAGTGAGTGAAAATATATACTTTTCTTCTAATGGTAGATTTTTAAAATTTTAGCATCTAGAGAAGTCCGATTTCATCTTTGGAAAATATTCACTTAAATCATAATAACTTTTGTTCCATCCTACGCAACATTCTTTACGTTTTGAAACTAAAATCTAATGATTTTAAAACTCACATCTAGAGAGCTTCGACTTCTGTAAATATTTGCTTAATTTATAATCATTTTTATTTTGTTCTATTGGACATTCTTTTCGTTTTGAAACAACAACAACGACAACAATAATAATAATAATAATCTCAAAGCACTCCTATGAATTTAAAAATCTCAACATCTAAATAACTCCAAGTTCGCAAAATACTCACTTAAATCGTAATTGCTTTTGTTTCATCCTATACCTGTTATTCTTTTCGTTTTGGGGGGAAAAAAATCCTAAACCAAAAATTTCATCCAAGGATTTTAAAAATTACAAAATCAAGAGAGCTCAATACTTCGGGAAAGTATTTATTAAACCGTAATCACTTTTGTTTTGTTCTTCCTAATATTCTTTTTGCACTGAAAATAATATCGTAAACCACAAATTTCATCCAAAGATAAATATCTCAAGCATATTCATTTAAATGATAATTATTGTTATTTATCCTACCTGATATTTTTTTTTCGTTTTTTAACCCCGCCCCTCTATCAGATAAATAAAAATCTCTATTACAAATCACAACATTTATAGAACTTCAACTTCGAAAAATATTGTTACATCATAATCACTTTTCTACTTGATATTTTTTCTGCAATAAGAGAAAAATAAAAAATAAAAAAAAAATACTATACCACATATTTCTTTCAAAAATTTTTTAAATTCACAACTTTGAGAAAGCTTTAACTTTGGAAAATATTTTCTTAGTCTTTTCTTTTGTCCAACCTGAAATTCTGTTTGTGCATAGGCGCCAACTACACGTACGAAAAGAGGAATGTAGCGACCCGTGCTCCACTAATAGCGGGGCAAAGATACCAAAAAAGATAAAAAATCTCAAGCATACACAAGTACATTCATTTAAATGATTACTATTATTATTTTTCCTACCTGATTTTTTTTTTTTTTTTTTTTCCATCTTTAAACCCCACCCCACAATAAGATAAATAAAAGTCCTGTATAAAAATCACAACATATATAGTACTTCAAATTCAGAAAATATTTTGTTAGATCATAATCACTTTTCTATCTTTTTTTTTTTTTCCTTTTTTTCCTTCTTTCTTTTTTTCCGCATTGAGAGGAAAACTAGGGGTGTGGAACATCGCACAACTTTCAATTACACTATAATACTGACGTGGATATGTGTCATTTACCGTTTGCATAATTTCATCCCTCAACTAGAATAAATGGCCAGTTTGGCGATATTTTTTACGATAATTCTTGTATGGGTATATATATATTAAAAAGAATCGCCAAAATGGTGATTTTGGCGATATACTCTTTAATAATCGATATATTATCCTTTATTATAAGCGAAACTGAGAGGAGAAGAAAAAACGATCGTTGATGAGGTATGCTCAAGGTAAGAAGACTCTGTGTTGAAGACATTCGTTTTTCAACTTTTTACATGTCATAAACAGTTTGAGAAAAAATTATTGCATGTTATGCTTTAGCTTTAACATATTATTCATAGTGGTTTTAGCCTGTAAGCCCTACATCACAAATATAAGTAAAGGTATCCGACTACGTTGATTTGTCAATTTTCGAAAAAAATTCTAAAATTATTTTTATTGCATAATGTTACTGTCTACATTATCTGGTTTCTAAAACAGTCTTCACATTTAGTGTGAATCAATTAGGACAAAAGTAAGGGTAAATATTGTAAGGACAGATACATGTAAAATGATGATATTTTAAACTTAAAACACTTTTTTATAGTAGTTAAATTTTATGCATAAATTCCTATATTTGGAAAATTATAACTAAAGAAGTTATCAATGAATTCTTCGGCTGTTTTTATTATTATTATTATTATTTATTTATTTATTTTGTGGACTGTTTTATAGAGGTTATATTAAAAAACTTTGAATAAAATATTTATTAACATATAATTATGAACCATTATTTAAAAAATACCACGTTGAAAATGTTGAAAATAAAGAAGTCCTGTTTCGATGACAGTTAAAAAATTTATTTATTAAAGTTTTCTTTATTTTATTAATATATCCTCTAGATATAAGTATGCAGTTTAATTTGGTAGTATTATTTTTGGAATAAGTTAAATCATTTTTTATCTAGCATTTTTGAAGATTTAAAAAAATTTCTTCAAAATTTCATATAAAATTACCATTTTTATAATTTAATCAGAATATAATTAAAATTTTATACATGAATTACTAATGTTTAGTAGTAATTCTTTTAAAAGTACAATGAAATTGTTTCTTAAAAACATTTTTTTTTTTTTTAAGTACTCCGAACGTGTTCGGATACCTTAAGTGCGAGGGCGATAATTGAGATGAGCTCTGTATATTCAATTACTATATCATGAAAAATCATGGAGTAAAGTCCATAAAAAAAAGTGGTGTCCGGAAGAGAGGTCCTCCACTAGAGGTCGGCGATATATCGATACGACGATATTTTTATCGATATATCTAAAAAAATATCGATATTAAAAGTATCGATAAAAGTCACCGATATATCGATATTTTCAAAAAATTTTAGTTTTTTGATGATCGTTATGTAGTTTCATGTGTTTTAATCGATTTTCTTTATTCCCTTTTCAAAAACTTCAAAACTAAAGTTTGAACTTGGCTGAGAGACAGTTGAAATGTTACCAATATTCAATATTTTGCTATACATTTAAAAGCTATCGAAAATTATCTAAATTTTTCTGAAAATCACTACACCAATTAAGCGAGAACATAACTTTTTTTTTTTTTTTTTTTTTTTTTTTTAAATAGATCCATTTCAGATGAAAAAGTAGTCACCTTACATAAAAGCAATCATGAAAAGTAGAAATCCCCGAAAAACTTTGTTTCTGGCAAAATTGAAAATCAAATTAAAAAAAATCATGTATCGATATATCGCTATTTTATCGATATTTTTTTCTATGCAACGATGTAGTATCGATATTTATTTTGATCGATGTTTCTGACCTCTAATATCCACCCAACCATCCCTCCCCTATTGAGTTCATCCACTCTCGCTCCCGTGGTAAAAAATCAAAGTTGGCGCCTATGTTTTTGTGTAAGGAAAAAAAAATATATATATATGAGAATACCTTCCATACCTCGTAGGTGTAACCTAAGTTTTAGGGTTATTAACACATCTATGTCCCAAGTTCCGGAAAGCTCAGATAATTTCATTGAAGGAGTCATTGTTTGTGCTGTCTAAGTGGGTGAACTAATTTGCGTAATTCTTATTCCCTGGAAGGTCGTTCTACTGTAACCAAAGGTTGGCGCAATATTTGATAAATAGTAACCTGAACAATTTATAAGATTGATGGTCGCATGTACTTAGTGTAAGTTCAGTATTCGCTACACAATGAGAATGAGACAGATGGTGATTATATGAGTCGTCATTTATGATGACGTCATCTTTCAATGATGACTTGTAGTCGTCTGGAGCACTTACAGATAATCATAAACATTTGTAAAAATTAGCTGTAGTTATTTTTATATAAAAATTGAACTTTTTAGATTTTTTTATATGATTAAATTTTCTCAAATTGTTCAAAGGACTATAAAATGACAAATATTTACGATTCATCATTGAATTTTTCAATTGGTCTAAAACTTTCACATTTGAAAAAAAAACTATCGAAATTTTTAAAAAAATTGGTAGTTACAAAAGAGCAGTATGTTTAGTTTTTTTTTATTGTGTTAGCCAGTAAGTAACTGTGTAGTTGTAGTTTTAACTTAACTGTGACTGTTTTAGAGCCCCCAAGAATTCTTTGTAATCAGTAATAATCGGATTTTCTTAAAATGTTTTGCCCTTATTACTTAGACTAAATGTGGAATAACATCTAAATATTTAAATAATTTTTTTTATTAATATGTAAGATATTATAAAGATTTAGCCAGTAAAATTGTACGTATTAAAGTTTCCTATTTAGTTACAAATATTTTGGATAAATGGTAATCTAATAATATATGAGCTAAATATTATGAATATATGTTGAATATAATTGGCTTTTGACAGTTTCAAACAGTTTTTGTTAAACGTCACTCTCCCAAAATAGCAATTAGAAAACTCCTTGGGATTAAAACTCGATTCCTACCTGTTTTTTTTTTTTTTTTTTCTCTCCAATTGTATGAAATCTGACTTAAGTGCACTAAAAAAATTCATATTAACGTACTTCAAAAAATAGAAATTTTAATAATCTCTTAATAAAATCACGTAAAAAAATTTTTTAGTCAAAAATCGTGTCGAATGTAAAGAACTTAATGGCAAGGGTGCTGTATAGTTATTTATGCAACTAATTACTAAAGTAATACTTTTCAAACGAGGCAAAATGAATGCTCATTTGTAGAGATGCATGATTCAAATAATTTACCGAGTTTTGAAATTAATTTACCGACTTTTCGCACATTTTACATACTATATTTTTTATAATTAGGCGCAAAAAAAAAGATCTTTAATGCATATTCTAGTGCGATAAAGTTACTTTAATACCACTCTCCTCGCAATATAGTGTTATTTTTTATAAGATTTCTGTTTAAAAAAAGTTTAAATTTTTTCTTTTTGTTATAAAAAAAATTTCACTTTAGTGTAATGCTTATTTATCACACTAATGATTACCCCGTTCTCAAATTTTATATAGTCTTGGTTTTTGAAATTACATATCTTCAGAATAGGCTGGAGTTGCCAACGTTAATTTATATGCATTAAAAATATTTTTGCATTTCATTATAAAAAACAGTTTATGCAACTTGTGCGAAATTCCCTTTTCAAACTCGGTAAATTATTTCACACGTGCTGACACACTCCTCAAATAAGATCTGAAAAGGTATTATTTTTGCAAATTGTTGTACAAATAAATATATTAGAATCTTTTCGACACTTTCATTTTTTTTTTTTTTTTTTTTAATTTTATTCGGAGTTTTAATTTAAATTGTAAATGATACACATGTGACCTGTTAAGACTGCGCATCTAAATTACATATATATACAACTTAGTTTAATTAAATTATATTTATATATACGACGTCAAAAGTAACAAGGAAATTCAGAAAAATATTGTAATGGGCATATGAAACTTTATATATACACATAACATACTCATGATAATGTAAACACTGAGCTTATGATTACTACGCTGCAGTAGTGCCTGAAGTTTGTGATAACCAACTCCGGACTCCAAGTAAAACTTTAGTTTATGATATATGAAACTATAAGAAATGATATACGAAATAAATTTCTACGTATACCTGATGCCCTTAGAATCTAAAATAGTTTCTTTCAGCCAAGTCATTCGTTCACTAAAAATAACTAAAATCGTAACATTTTTAAATCCAGTTTACTTTTGTTCTGATAAAAGGTTAGAAAATTTGTAATTTTTAGAAATACATTTAAAGTGTTCTGCGTATACCTGAGGGCTTTAGTATCTAAAATACTTTGTTTCAGTCAAGTCATTCGTTCACTAAAAATAACTAAAATCGTAACATTTTTAAATCCAGTTTACTTTTGTTCTGATAAAAGGTTAGAAATTTTTTAATTTTTAGAAATACATTTAAAGTGTTCTGCGTATACCTGAGGGCTTTAGTATCTAAAATACTTTGTTTCAGTCAAGTCATTCGTTCACTAAAAATAACTAAAATCGTAACATTTTTAAATCCAGTTTACTTTTGTTCTGATAAAAGGTTAGAAAATTTTTAATTTTTAGAAATACATTTAAAGTGTTCTGCGTATACCTGAGGGCTTTAGTATCTAAAATACTTTGTTTCAGTCAAGTCATTCGTTCACTAAAAATAACTAAAATCGTAACATTTTTAAATTCAGTTTACTTTTGTCCTGATAAAAGGCTAGAAAATTTGTCATTAACATTAAGAAAGGATATTTTAATCATTATCTTTTTAGGCCTTTGGGGAAAGTTACGGGAGAAGCTAGTCTTTAACTCTGAGCTGTATGACAATCCAAACCACCGGAAAGTTTCCAACTACTCCTTGTTTGGCGATGGTTATTTCTTCATTCTTTCGCAAAAAATAACTTAAATCATAACATTTTTAATCCAGTTTAATTTGGTCCTGATAAAAGGCTAGAAAACTTGTTATTAACATTAAGAAAGGATATTTTATTCGTTATCTTTTTAGGCCTTTGGGGGAAAGTTATGGGAGAAGCTAGTCTTTTAATTCTAAGTTGTATGACAATCCAAACCACAGGAAAGTTTCCAACTACTCCTTGTTTGGCAATAGTCATTTCTCCAATCTTTCTCTAAAAATAACTTCAATCATAACATTTTTAATCCAGATTACTTTTGTCCAGATAAAAGGCTAGAAAACTTGTCATCAACATTAAGAAAGGATATTTTATTCGTTATCTTTTTAGGCCTTTGGGGGAAAGTTATGGGAGAAGCTAGTCTTTTAATTCTAAGCTGTATGACAATCCAAACCACAGGAAAGTTTCCAACTACTCCTTGTTTGGCAATAGTCATTTCTCCAATCTTTCTCTAAAAATAACTTCAATCATAACATTTTTAATCCAGATTACTTTTGTCCTGATAAAAGGCTAGAAAACTTGTCATCAACATTAAGAAAGGATATTTTATTCGTTATCTTTTTAGGCCTTTGGAGGAAAGTTATGGGAGAAGCTAGTCTTTTAATTCTAAGCTATACGACAATCCAAACCACAGGAAAGTTTCCAACTACTCCTTGTTTGGCATTAGTCATTTCTCCAATCTTTCTCAAAAAATAACTTTAATCATAACATTTTTAATCCAGATTACTTTTGTCCTGATAAAAGGCTAGAAAACTTGCCATCAACATTAAGAAAGGATATTTTATTCGTTATCTTTTTAGGCCTTTGGGGGAAAGTTATGGGAGAACCGAGCCTTTTAACTCTGAGCTGTATGACAATCCAAACCACAGGAAAGTTTCCAACTACTCCTTGTTTGGCGATGGTTATTTCAGTTTAATGAACAAGTAAGTGAGATTTTAGTTCAATTGTTACATTCTCAAAGCTTGATATAGAATTGCAAACTCAACTGTAACCTCAGAGATTATACCATATCAATAACACTATATGCAAAAAAAAAAAAACTACTACCATATACTATTACTGTATTTATCTTTAATTCTTGTCGAAAATTATGTCATGACGTAGCAACCTGCGCATTTACCCAGACAATGTTGTTACCATGATCAGTGACTCACTGACTGCCTCACTTTCTGACACTGTAAGTTAAATTTTAACCCATCATTGTTGAAAAATTTTCCTATTTCAAAATGGTTTTTATCAAAATAAATAGAAGATAATTCAACGTGAATTCATAAATTCATTATGGAGCGTGGTCCAGTCAATTCAAAGTTGTATTGCGTAATAACGCTGTATGTGAGATAATGTCGAAACTATTTCCAACTGCCAAAATTGTTTAAATCAGAATAAATAAAAGATATTTAGACGTGAATGTATAAATTCTCGTTCATTTTTAATGAATAAATTTTGCAACGTACTATGCCGTACATTTTGCTGGTAGGGGATGTTTTTATTATTTGAAATCAGATGCAAACAACAAGCACAAGTTGACAACAAAATTGACGCTATCTCAATAAATAGGAAGATAATCGATTTGATTGATGGTAACTCTGAAATCTATTATAGCATCGATTCTGTTATCAGTTAAGATACAAATGATGTACTCAATTTCTCTATTCCACGCAAGCGTAAAGTAGTTTTTCAATTGGTTCTTTAATAAAAAATAAAAAAAAATGTTTGGCTAAATATATTTTTTTATCTTTTCATACATAATTAGAAAAACTTTTCATTTTTATAATATTGAAAGAAAAATTTAATTTTCAATAAATACTTTTGTGTGTATTAAATTAAAATGTTTGTAATATTCATCATTTTTTTAACAGGCGCTTAGGCGTCTCGCAACTTTCTAGAAATAGGAACTTGTTTTATAACTCTAAGGTTCCTAATTGAAAAACGACGTATTTCTTCAGCATTTAGCTAGTAATGAAAGGTTTATTTAGGAGATGTTGTTATTTTGATCCTTTTGTTATTTTTGTGAAAGAGTTTTCAGGCCTTTCCCGCTAACTATAACACCTAACTAGCACATGTTTACGGATCATTGATCACATTTCCAAAATCAGCATTCTTTTTTTTTTTTTTTCACCCTTTATTTTCTCATGCTGCAGTATTAAACGCTTAAAGATCCACTTCTATAAAGTTCGATCTTCAATGTACAATTCCCGCATTTTTTTAAAAAACGAGTGAAATTAATTTAGTAAAGAATTTCTTTCTGAGTCCAGATATTCAAACAAAAGTTCTTTTAAAAAAATTTAGTTATTTAAATATTAAGAAAAGAAAATGTCCCAAAACTGAGCCAAATTCTGTCCGTTCAAAATACTCAATTATAGCTGTGACGTCAATACTTCCTTCCGTTTATATGGTTATCGGGTATCGTGAGGTTTCTGCCAAATAGTTGGCTTCGGTTTCTTGGACCATTGCCATATCCCGTACAGATTGGTGGGATTTGCGGGAAACTTTCAAAACTGGTTTTCTCTGCTACGTTTCAAGCCAAGTTGTTTGAGATCAAGGGACGTCACATTTAATTCAAGCCGAATAAATCCGTTTTCTCGCTAAGTCCAACAGAGGAACTTTGATTGCAAATTTTAAAAAAAAGAAGGGGAAAAAGCGCATTGAGAAGAAATTTTTGTGTTTATGGCCTTTTCGAAACCTAATTCGCGGTTCTTAAAAACCTAATTCGCTGCCTCGCGAAACTTAATTCGAAATCTTAAGTTATATTTGTTTGCGTGGTTGTTGGTTTTTCATAAATACTCTCGAAGTTCACCATATTATCTTTTATGCAGACACACACCTCAGCTACCAATCAGAATGATCACATATTCACAGAGCAACTATTTAGAATGAAGGTAGTACCCATGTCGCCATCTATAGACGTTATTAGTAACTAACAACATGTGCAAAGTAGAAGAAAATAAAAGAAAGAGATATAAGAAAAATATAAGATCAAAATTCAATAAAACACAAGGGCAAAATACAGGGTGTCCCAAAAATGACCGACGAAAAAAAAAAAGGTGATAGAAACATACGGTTTGCTGCATTCTCCTTAAGTAACTATGGAGTACTTATTCTTAAGTATTTATTCTTACCAAATTTCAAAATTAGATGCAAAGTTCGTCAAAAGATGGCGTTGATGGCTAGAAAAACTACAAAACAATGTTTTCAAAATAATCACCGTTTGCTGCTTGTCCGAACATTCCAACTGAAATGTTTTCACGGGCGTCTGCGAATTTTGTTCTCAAACTGTGCCACGTTGTTGCTGTACACGGTGGTTATTTTGAAAACATTGTTTGTAGTTTTCCTAGTCATTAGCGCTATCTGTTGACGAACTTTGTTTCTAATTTTGAATAATTGTAGGAATAAATCCCCTGGTTACTTAAGAAGAATGCAGCAAACAGTACATTTCTATCGCCTTCCGTTTTTTTTTTTTTTTTTTTTTTTTTTAAATTGATTTTTTTTAAATCGTCAGTTATTTTTGGGACACCCTGTATGTTTATAGAGAAGACATGTTTTGCTGAAGTATAGAGATTACCAAGATCTTATCTATTAACATATACAGATCCACAATTTGTAACATTATTCTTTATATCTTCTCTAGGAATAACAAAAGGAGTAGCATAACAGGAGATTTCGTACAACACCAAGGGATCTCAGAACAACAGTCATCAAACTTTAAAGTTGGCAAGAGAGGCAGCACTGTTAGTGATCCAGGCAGCGAATCAAACCTTCTTCCAGTTCCCAATAACAACTACAACAGAAGGCACAGACCATCTGCCATAGCAGCACATGTTCTTACAAGGTACTTTAATTTTGTAAGACTACTTAACCAATAAATACTTTTTCTTTAGACTACTTATCAAAAAAAGGTATTGGCAAGTGAGTGGCATCCTCATCGTAACTTCTTAACGTCAGGGCCTATTTTAACGGGTAGTCGTCGCTGATTTGGGCAGTCGTAAATTCAAAATTGGGTAGTCGTAAAAAGTAAAATACACCATAACCACTCAAAACCATATAAAATAAAGAAAAATAATTGTTTACAATAGTGCATGGGATACTTTCAAATATATTACTATGAAATCTTTTGGAAAATATTTGGAAGACAAATTACAAGGCATATGTCTAAAATTAAAACTGAGAGATGTCGAAATCTCTGCTCCAAATCAGGATGAGCAGAAATATTTGAAAAAAGCACCGAATGTCTTCTTTTCTCCCTGACCTTGTAATAAGGGGTAGGGGTGGATGCGGAATATTATCTGACTTTTGTGTCCAGTGTCAGCTGATCAGCTGCGTCCTGTCCTCTGGAATTTTCTTGGGAAATTACCACTTTATTTTTAGGGGGTGGGTGACAACAGTTGTTTTGATTAAACTACTTTAGGATTCTAAGATGGCAAATAGAAACAGCAATAAATAGTTGACAAGAGGGAAGTTGACTTTCGACACAGTATCTTTTCTTTCCGAAGAAGGTGCATGACAGCTATTGAAGTTTGCCTTGAAAGTGTAAATAATTTTGTAATGTTTGATATCAAAAACATTGAATTTCTATTCACCAATTTATAGCTGTCTTTTGAGACTTTGCAAGGAAAGGTATTTCAAAATTTTTCACAAGAAAAATATTGTAGTAATATATATAGATATAAAAATATAATACCAATTAACCTCATGAAGTAAGGTAACAGAAACCTCGTTTTAAAATATGAGCGTTACTGTTATATTCAAAAATAAATGATCGAATTTTGTTGTTTCAAATTGATTTGCTGTATGGGTAGAAAGGGAGGGGAGAGAGAGAGAGAGATATTGGATTTTGGGGCAGTCAGAAATTTTCCTTAGAATAGGCCTTACGTAACGTGGGAGGCATATTCTACTGATAATCGTAAAGAATTATGTTTCCTTACACGTTCCCAAATTATTAGCAAAAAATTTAGCTGAGAACATCGATTCCACTCATCATATGTCAGCATTAAATTTTGGACTTTTAAATTGATAAAAATTTAAAACACTTTGATCATGCTTTACTATTTAATTAAACTTTTTTTAAATTTAGAATTATATAATAGTAGTTCCTTTAAACATTACATACATAATTTAAACCACGTTTTATTAAACTATCAATTTATTAAATTACATTTTCTCTTCTTAGTGTTATATGTCATTTTGTATTATTAAATATGACATTACTGTAAAAGGATTCTTATTATTATAACCACAAAAGTTCAAAATTTAAAAATGGAGAATCGAGTGTTAATTCCATGTTAATTTAATTATACACTTGAGACAGTCTGGTTGAGTGTAAATGATGTCATTTGTTTTTGCAGGTATGTCAAATAGTTTTAAATTGAACTTACCGAAATTGAATAGTTTTCACAGTGTGGATTTGTTTCTGTGTAACAAGGCTACGTGGACCCGTGTTTAAATAACTGTTTAATAATTTAATGTATTTCTGTCTAAACTTCTTATTTTATTATTTCATCATTGCAAAATAAAAGAAATTTAGAAACTAAATTTATAACTAAGAGAAAAATTAAATTAAAAATAAAAATGAGAAAAATTAAATTAAAAAAGTAAAGAAGTACAATAACAATCAGGTGATTTCTTTTCTCTTTCAAAATAGTGCGTTTTTTTACACAATAAAAGGCAACAAATCCAATTACTGTTTTAATTGTTAAGATGTTAAAAAAAGGATTGTGTAATAAAGTAAGTGAAAACTAGAATTTTGATTGGACAAAATATAGGCTGTAAATTACCATTCTGTGTCAAGAGTATAGACTTTAAAGCTACGGGGGACAGAAAGCACAAACTCACTCAAGAATACTTGTTCGATGGAATTTGGGTAGTACATACGAATCCCCGATAAGCTGTAAAATAATTTCAAACCTGCTATTTTTCACATTCAGATGTAACTTTAATTTTTTTTTCTTTCTACAGCGTATCAGAAATGGAACAGGAAGACAGTGAAACTGACATGTCACCAACACATACTGTCAAAATGGCCCTGGCGTTCCTGGATGACGATCTGGATGAAATAATTTCTGAAAAATAATGAAATTGAGAGATTGATATTTTATCCGAGATTGATGTTACCGCGATCGTAAGTGATTGAGTTTTGATTGGCTTTCCAACAAGGACCATGACTTAGGGTATAATACTATGTGAATGGGGGATAAGGATTTTCTTCGCAGTAAATTTCGAATGGAAGTTGTATAATATTAGAATTTATCGTAAAAGTGTTACTATGTGGTTTTGTAAAATATTGTAGTTATATGTAAATATCGTTAAGTATCCTTAAAATATATTGCTACTCTTCTTTCTTTTTCTCTTATTCCATATTGATTATGTGGGATGAAGGTTTAGTGTTTGGTGGGGCAAAACAATACAGTAGGAAAAATTGGATTGAATAGCAATGAGTGTAATAAATATAAGCAAAAAGTTGTTTTTTGTTGTTTTTTAAGGGAAAACATTTCTTCAATCAATATCAAAGATAGGTAATTAGACTGAAATAAAATGTATTTGTAAGGGGATTCCTTAAGTCCTTTTCAATCCTTTAAATTTGAAACAATGCCTCGTATAACCAGGGAAGTAACGTATACCTGTTGTAAAGTGACTGTGCTAAATATTTTCAGACAGCTTACATAGTCCCTAGCGGCAATTTGTGGAAGTTACCAAAAAATAACTTAAAAAAACTAAAGGAATTCGCCAAAAAGTTCACTTAGAAAAATGCTCATAATAATATGACAAAACCATAGGAAAACTGTATTATGACACCGGGGAACATGTTCCTCAATTCAGGATGAGCCTTTTTTAATGAATAGTCCATAATTTCAAACACGAATATCGTCATCACTTTTTTCAGATTCACGAAAAAAAAAAATTCCTGTCGTTCTGTCATATTATTGTTAAACATTTTTCTAATTGGACTTTTTTGGCCAAAATTTTTTAGTTATTTTTGTAACTTCCATAAATCGCTTCTAGAAGAGCTGTAAGCTGTCTCAAAATAACTAGCATAATCACTTTTCTATAAGTATAGGTTACTTTCCTAGTTATTCGAGAAGTTGTTTTAACTTTAAAGGGCGGAAAAGACTTTAAGAATCCCTCTATATATTTTTTTTCGTGAATGCCTACAAACTACAATAAAAATATTTTCTGCAACTAATGACTGTTACAAAATCACTTCAATGAAATATGTGAGGCACACTGTAAACTACATAAATCTAGTATTATGTGGAAGGCTTGCATCACCAATCGGGAAATAAAAGTATTAGAACATGATTTGAAATTCTTTACTATTAGGAGTAGTCCAAATTTTACGGAGGGATTGTTTTCCAGAAGGTCTCATTTGATATCTAAAATGAAAACATTTTGCATGAGATGAAAACATTTTGAAGTGGTGTAGTTGATGGTGATACATAAATTAATGGTTTAAAATTATGTTGAAACACGTAGTAAATAGTTATAGTTACTAAAAAAGAAATAAAAATTTATTTACTATGCACAGACCACAAATTAATTTGTGATTATTTTTTATCGTCATCAGTACTTAACATTTATAAATAAGGTATTTGAAAAAAAAATTTAAAAAAATTTCCAAAAGCCCATCTGACTGTGTAACGTTACCATTAGCAAAACAGTATCGCGAATGGTAAAGAACCATACTTGGTTGAGTTTCAAATGAGAATGTATAACCGTAATGAGTTCTTTTCTTTTGATTTTGTTCGAAGAAATGTCTTACCGGTATTATGTTGTACACCACTCTACAAGTACTTCAATCAAAAAGCCAGACAAGTTGTTTATACGTGCCTAGGAAAGCAGATATGCAAAAAAAGGGGGTTAAATCCTGTAAGATCAACTAAGTTTTCATTACAGGCTGTGGTTTACTTCCGCGATGATCACTTTGATGTAAGTAATACTTTATTTAATTCTTTTAAATGTTTTAATTATTCAATAATAAGTTTAGATACAGTTGAACTAGTGGAACACTAATTAATTTTTTTTTTTTAACTCGAAACTAAAATAAAACGGCTGAACACTAATTAGGTTTCTTTATAATTGTTTTGAGAGGATGGTGAGTTATGGTATTCCTATTCATCTCAATGTATTATTCCATGTATTTTTTTCCCCCAGTAAATGTTTTAAGTAAAGTTCAGACATAAATTATAACGAGTGTTCATCCCTTTCTTCGGAGTGAATTTCTTCGGAATATCGTTAACGAACATATTTTTGACTACGACACTTGGGTCTTGCTTTCTTCTATGATGATCAAACCCAAAAATATTGGAAAAAACATGACTTGCATTTATATTTATTTTATTCAGGGTGTTCCGATTCACCTCGAAGAAAGGGATGAATCGGAACACTCTGAATAAAACAAAAATAAATGGAAGCCAGGTTTTTTCCAGCATTTTGGTTTGAGCATATGAGTTTAGTACTCAAAAATACGTTCGTTAACAATATTATTACATCCGATTTGTACTTTGAAAGGTAAAAAGGTTTCCGATTCACCCCGTTTTACGATCTTCGGACGATTATTTTAATCGCTAATAATTTTATCCTTATGGTTTTATAATTAATAAAACTGTGAAAGTATATAGTTCTTGTTTTACTAATTATAATAAACGTGAGATTTATTCATTCTTACACAGAGGTTTTAATATTTTCAAACTCTGCAGAAAAAAACTTTGGGCTTGACTTGAAAAAGAATCCCATCGTCAATGCATCTATTTTGCGCAAATTTGAACTGTCTTTACAAAGCCGTCTTCCATTGTTCATATAAGCCACCTTAAAATAAATATTTCATAAAAGTCACCTACAATGGTCATAATTAATCATAAAGTAAGAAAATTGACGAGCCAAGCTTAAAAATAAACGTACGAAGTTGTTTGTTTGCAAATTTCCATAATATAGTGACTCTGCATGACTATGCGCTCACAAACCATTTTTTAAAATTCGATTTATAAAAATGTGAGCTATTATTTGAGCTAGTAAAAAATGCTTGCATTATTATTATTCCTTTAAATACTATATATGCCCCATTTGGTAATTATTTGTTGATGGAGTCCTACACCCTGTTCAAATATTAAAATATAGTGCAAAAATATTTTGAAATTACTGAATTTTAACATAGATAATCTGTTCTTACATGAAAGGTGTAAGAGCGCATAATACAGGGTGTCCGAAAAGTCCTTGACATATTTCAAAAATTCACAGAAAAGCAACAAATTGTTGCATGTTGCAACAAATATGCGGTTAGCACAATAATGCTTCACAGAATCATGAATTTATTTTTCCATCTTAAAACAAATGGCTTCCAAATTGTGTTCCTAGATGACGCTATATCTCCAGTTCCGATTCAAACCAATGTCAAGAACTTTTCGGACAAAATCAAAGAGGAATGATTGAAATTTGAATCTTGGTTACTCCATGGTTTTTAAACTTCTGCTGCAATTGCTCAGGAATCGCATTTTTCTACAGTGTCATTAGGCGGCGCTGAACCTCAACTCACTTTACCTTTCTCGTATTTAGGCAAGGCCATTTGAAACAGGACTGACCAGCAAAGATAAATATAATTTTAGTTATTTCAAGAATGAAATAGTTTTTCAGGAAATGAATATATATATATATTTATATATATATATATATTTATATATATATATATATTTATATATATATATATTATAGTATTTCTTCCTTCGATAGTGAACAGGGAAGGGGGGGGGGGGTGATGGGGCTTAGTATGTTATAAGAAAGAATTGCTTTAGGAAAAAAATCCATTTTTTTTATTTTTTTTATTTCTACACTTCTTGGATTTTAACGAATCAAAACAAAGGTGTTCTAGAAAAATCTATATGTGTGCGTGTGTATGACATTTCCCACCCAAACTCCAAAACAGATTTACCTTAATGATGTTCTACATTTACATATGGATCACTGTTCACTATGGAACCTGTCATTAAGGTAGGTTCGCGTCAAAATAGCGTTGTTATTGAAATGTTTCGCTGTGATTGCCAAAAAGCGGCTCGAACAAATGCATGAGTTAATGCCTTTTAAGGTGTTCTAAACATCTCCCACCTTTAAAATCCCCTTAAAACTCTATAAAGGCGTAAGAAGCAACGACTGGTCTTTCTCCGTTTCATTTACCAGAAAGGAATAGTTTAATAATCCCCAAAAAGATCGTTTATTTCGCCAATTTGACGATTTTTTTTTCATTTGGTACAAAATATGTCCAAACTGACAAATATTTAAATTTTAAGAAAATGTGAAAAACAAAACGGTATATTACACAAATTCATTCCAAGTTCAAATATAGTGGCTAGTATTATAATGTAATAGAAAATTCAGGATGTTTCATACCTCTACTTATAAATAAAATTAATGTTAAACTGGTTATCTAAATATATAAAACTGAGTTTTCTATAAGTCTGAACCTTACTCAAATACACAGTTTTGCTCCTAGAGGTTCGAAATTTGGTACATAAAAGCTTTAGTAAATGGAGATTGTAGAGAACAACTTTGAAATTCGATTAAATGTTGCTTTCATTAAAATTTAATGACTTTAAAAAAAATTCTTGGAATGCAACGATATTTTTTTATTACATCAGAATAAAACCAGAAGTTGTTCTAATGTGTCCCTCTTATTTTTCTGATTATATTTATGTATTATATTCGTCTGTCCTATAAGTGGTTCGAATATTATTATAACTTTCCATATATTTACTATGAAACAACCCTCTGCGCATGCGCCGTTTGAAAACGTAATTTAACGTACTATTGAAATCCACCGATAACTTTTAAATTATTTCGACATTTGCTAATATTACTTTTTATTTCCAAGTAAATATTTATTCTTTTCCCTTATCCAGAACATCAAAAATCCTTCTTTGATTGTTTTTATTTTTAGTATAGTGTTTTTGTACTGTGTATCCAAGTTCCATATTATTTAACATTTCAATACATTTTTTGTATTATGCGTGTTTTACTATTTGCATTAGATTATTTTACAATTTACACCAGAAGCGTAATATTTCATTTGCGATTTTGTTTCTTTGTCATTTATTTTGGTCCTGTTTATGAAGTTGGTAACTTCTTTTATGTTTGTGTACTAAAAAAAATGTGAAGAATACAATTTTTTTTTTTGGTTCAGATGTTGTACAAAACATTTATTTGGCGCTTTTTCACAGATAAATGCGGTTTCTAGCAACGGTTTTTATTTTCAGCTTTTATTATTATTTATATTTTAACTTAAGTTGGTTCAAATCTGTTAATCGGGTACCAGATAAAAATCGCCATATTGAAAACCTAAGGAATCTAAACTAACAATTTTCAAATAATTTATAATTTCTATATTTAGAATTGGTGATACATTACGGGCCATTTACACATTTAAGTTTGGCGCCTTTTGGTATCCGTCTAACACAAGATAATAATATTAAGAGTCTCTTTATAAATATTTAGAGAACCAATAATATTGATATTTTAACTTCATTTTAATGTTATTTATGTTTTAATTTTCTTTTAGTTACCGTAATTTTGATTTTAGCGATTTTCCTGATCGTTAAATAAAAAAAATCGCCAAATGCCGTATACTGCATCTGTTCTACTTTTTCTTAAATGTAAACTTCTATGTCTTTCAATGGGTCCCGAGCAGTGCTGGGCCACACTGCTAGTGTTATAATATACAAGGAAGTAAAAATAATTGATTTGTATTTTTATAAATATGTGATTATTATTTAACAATCTGATTATTATTACAATTGATTGATGTGTATTTTGTATATCGGTGTTTATCCTAGTTTAATCAAATCTGTTTACTTTTTTCTTTTGTATTTATGTTGTGATTAATCTTAATCACTAGATCATTTCACATCAATCTCATCCAAGGAGCAGTCAATTTGGCTCCCCTCTAATTTTAGGCTGACTAACAGCCATGTAAGATATTTTATGTCCGGTGCCACTGGCACATCTTTGAAGAAATAGTGATTCGCCAATTGGCAAACACCATGGTGTATATAATAGAGGTCAGCGATATATCGATACGATGATACTTTTATTGATATTTTTTTTTAAATATCGATAGTAAAAATATCAATACAATTCATCGATACATCGATATTTTTAAACATTTTTAGTTTTTTGATGATTGTTTTGCAGTTCCATGTGTTTTTTCGATTTTCTTTATTTCCTTTTCAAAAACTTCAAAACTAAGGTTTGGACTTGGAGGAGAGACAGTTAAAATGGCACCCTAACAAAAAAGAAAACATGATGTAATAGAAAGATAAGATCATTTATTAGTAGTCATTAACAAAGCGCCGTTTCTTTTGCCAGGGTGTGCCTGGAATTTGCATCTAATTTTAAATATTAAAAACATCACTATCAGCAAAATATGCGATAAACTACTTTTCAAAATTTCTTCTTTAAAAATAAATGTGAATTTATGCATTGACATCCAAATGTATTTTATTTATTCTGATTGATAATATAATTTATTTATTAAAACAATTTTTATGATTTATTTATTAAAACAATTTTTATAATTTATTTATCAAAACAATTTTTATAATTTATGTATTAAAACTATTTTTATAATTTATTTATTAAAACAATTTTGGCATGAATTCATGAAAAGTTGAAACTTGCCCCGAAAAACTTTGTTTCTGGCAAAATTGAAAATAAAAATAAAAAAAATAAATAAGAAAAAAAAATGATGTATTAATATATCGATATTTTTTTTCTATGCAACGATATAGTATCGATATTTATTTTGATCGATATTTCTGACTTCTAGTATATAAGTACCCAAGTATCCAAAAAAATAAAGTTTTACGTATAATGCCTCATTTCTATCCATATATGGTCAGTCGTGCGCAAGCATTACGACTTGTTAAGCGCCTCACTTATGCGATAATGTTTCCTGTCCGAATGAAGATGTACAATAATTAGCTTTTTAAAATATAGTAAGGAGCTGAGACTCATTTTCATCAGAATGAGTCTGTCATCACTCAAAACTGTAGTATTGGTGCCAGAGAACATTCCACATGGATGCCAATGCATATCCAGATTCACGAGGTAATTTGATATTAGGACCATGTTTTTTGAGAACATAACCCAGACAGGTCCTATTCCCTGCCTCGTCAACGGCGAGAAAATGGGCAAATGAATCCACAATTATGACTCCACAACTTAGTAATGACAATCTCAAACTCATTAATTTTTTATGTAACATGAAGCACGGCCTCATATTTATCGTTCAGCACAGCTCATTTTTTCGACTGCATTTTGGTAATCAGAGAGTAGACTCTTAATATTTTCAGATGGAATAAATCGCCCGTTTCCCCGGACATCACCCATGTGAATTTTATTCGTGGGGGTACCTTCAATCCGTTGTTGTGTGCTGGTGGCATTCAAAACTGGCATTTCTTGAAGCAGGACGCTCAGTTGCGAACATCCAAACCGATAATTTGTACGCAGCTATAGAAATCGTCATACACCAAATGCAATATGTTGTAGGCCGGGAAGGTCAGCATATTGAAGATGTTGCCCGGCGTACAGAAAACTTAAATGTTGATGAATAAATGTTTATTTTCTGTGTTGTATTCATTCATAACTGCATGGTACGCTCTTTTTTTTTTTTTTTTATTTTTTTTTTTTATTTATTAATTTATTTATTTTTAATCAATTAAACATTATCGACATATGTATAATCTAATTTCCGTGCTTTCGTTGTAGTTATCTTCGTGTTTGGTTCGATAGAGCAATTTTTGCTCTTATCGTTGATTTTCGGTGCAGTACTTTAATTCCCCGTGTCTTCCGAGTCCTGAGTATAGAATACGGTTTCATTTCGTTCATGCGTTTTGGCTCCGATTTGGCTCGTGACAGATTTTGCGACGGTCCGCTTAAAAGTATGGACATTTTTTACATCGTTGTAATTTGTAAGAAATAATGCACTACTTTATTCATCAAGAATAAATACAGGAAAAACTTAACTGAATCTCATTTGAACACTTAAAATTGACTGAACAAATACTGCGAGAGACCATCGACTCTATCATAAAATAATCCAAACGATTTCGACTGTCATCATCTCACAGTTGATAACAACTAAAACGGAGTAACCTGGAAGTACAGTTTAAATACTATTATTAAAAGTTAGGCCAAATCGAATGGTTACTTGAAACAAATGATTCACTTTTTCTTTTTAGACTTTGATTTACTAATAATGAAAACTATCATTTTTTTTTAATTATTTGAAAAAAATAATAATAATAATAATCAAATTTCAACTAAAATTTTATTAAGACAAAAAAAAAATTATTCCAGTTTTCCGAAATGTTATATATTAGTAAATCGATAATAGTTAAAGATACATATTTGGTGTATCCAACAGAAGTCATACGGCCCGCCTCTAAAAGTTAGTGAAGAACGCTGATGTACATGAATTCGAATGTATAATAACTAAAATAGAATCAAATTCGAGGATTTTTCGTCTAGTCTAGAATTATAACAAAAACAGCATGCAAAATGAAAGCTCGAGAATTTGGATGTAATGTCCAAACACATTCGTCTCTACTGTGAAGATTGGTAGGTTGTTTACAGATTATCTGGCGTCATCAGCAACACGAGGGCTATAATGCGCCGAAACATTCGTCATTAGACAAGCCAACATACATTTACAAACACCCATGCCAAACACGGGACTCGAACCCGCAACCTCGCGGTCTAGAAGCTAGCACGCTAACCACTATATCGTTTTGTCGGCTCTACTGTGAAGAAATAGACAATATTAAGGAACATGTTGCAATTATATATCGATAGAATACACAATACTTTGAAAATACTAGATCTTGAACAGTGGAGTCAATTTATGACGAAGCTTCTAGAGCACGCTTCTCAAAACTTATAGAATAGCTACAGACAAAGCCGACTATAATCGTAAATAATGCCCACCCATTTGAAGAATTTCTCATAGGAACAGAGGCATCAGATATGTTTCTCCAAACCGCCACAACTGTCACTGCCTGACAGCTTTGAGCACGAAAATAAAGATAAACAAAGGTTTGATTGGCTGATAGAAGCAGCAAACTGCGCGAGTCCCTTTTATCAGCCAATCCGCACACATCAAACGCATTTGGAACAAGAACATTTCAAACGAAGAAAATTTTTGTGTTTATATTTCTTAAGAGTCGATGAAATATTTTTAAAAAAAGTTTGTGAATTCATATTGCTTTTATAAAAATTCACATTTCTTACATGCTACTTTTTTTTCCCCAGCAAAACAAGAATTTATTTTTTATTGCAGATTTAATTTCTCTAAATTAATAAATATAAAGCAATTTCATTATTTTAATAATACATTTTCTGCTTGAAATTTTGTTATTATACTAATGATGATGGTAAATGAAAAGTTTATAATTTCATTTATAAATTTGTCTTCCTAAACAGAGTTATTTCTTACAATTTCAACCCGATAAGAACACCTTTTGCAGATTGTTAACTAAATATATATATATATATATATATATATATATATATATATATATATATATTTTTATTATTATTATTTGTTTAATATGCATTGATTTTATGTTGAAAGAATATGAAAAACAGGCTCCTTATGTTCTTGCAGAAATACGTTCTCACGGAATTTGCATAAACAATGTATATTTAACACTAAAACATATAAAAGAATACATCGAAAGAATTCGAAAAATGTATAAAAAGTAGAACTTTAAATATTAGAGTAAGTAAAGTTTGAATTGAACTTTTTAACCCTTTCAGTCCCAGTGATGCTAATTGGAATCGCAACATTTACGAATTTTTTTCTCCCCACCTGATACTCACAGCATCACGAATCAACGTTTTTACAATCGTCAAACTATTCTCTGTCCAAATTTATTTTTATTTTTCACCAATATATGGCTACACGGGTTCTGTTGATGAATGAAATAAGGCTTGATTATGTTTACTCACTTCAGAAAAAGATGCCGAAATTAATTTAAGTTTTTAGTCATTTAAATTAAATAACTGTTTCAAATATGTTCATATTATTTTCTTTAATATTTAAAAATTGTATATTAACCATTTTTATAAAAAAATATTTTTAAAATTTAACCTTTGTAATGATTGAAAAGTGACGATTCCATTTGGCATCAGTGGGAGTTGAGCACAACTCAACACCTTTCCCCAGCTGTATTGTTTATTTTAGATTCGTACTATTATTACTACGTTATTGCTGGGGATTTTATAACAGTATTCACTGGGTTAAGATATATTTAAGACTAAATAGAAGATTTAAAATTTTATTTGATACATTTAGAAATGCCGAAGCGAAATCGCTTAGATTTGTTCGATGCCTAATGCCCAATGACGAAATTTGGAATTATTTTGAATTTTAATTAAAACAAATTTTTAATTTTGCTTTCAACCCTGTTATTCTGGATACCAAATGAGTATATTTTATAAATTTCAAATTTTTGAAAAAAAAAATAATAATAATAATTGGGACTGAAAGGGTTAAAAGAATGTAAAGTTACCTTCAATATTCTTTTAAACTATTGGTTTTAATGTAAATTCTTTAGGAGTAAATTATTAACTGGAAGTAATGCCATGTTAGTCGTTACAGAAAGATAATTAAGAATTCTAGAAAAACTCCATTCCAATTGGATAATATTTCTTGTCGTCACGTTGCGCTCTCTATGTCTTGTTCACTTCTCAGCGAAAGTGGAGGGCATCATAGTTGGTACAGGAAACATTTTGACTTCAGATTAAAATTAAATTTTTTGTATGCTTAGCATGATTTTCTAGATCGAATGCAAGTGTTTCATGTCCTTACTTTCTCAGATCGAATGGAATTTACGATGCCATGCCGGAATTGGTGACACAATGTGCCTACTTATAATACTATTAGTTGAACACAGCGATATATCTTTGTTCTCAAAAGAGTAAAAATTTAACTCAGAAATATGAAGACCCAGAGTAGATAGTCGAATCTGTATATTCTATCACTTATACACTCGATCACGTTCTTAACAGTTCTCTTATAAGGCTCCGGACTCATATTTTTTTAACACCGACTGGATAGAATCTTAGAGGAGAAATATAGTAGAGAGAGCTACGCTATGCTAACTCCCCGCGTTTCGGTGCCCCGTAGTTAAGCCAAAGTCACGTGGTTTCAAACTACCATATTTGGCGAAAATCTTTGGCGCAGTGTGTTTAGGCAATTTTTACGTTCTTCCAATCAACAATTTTTTTTAATCAATTTAAAATTTCGTTCATTCTCTCTTGGAGGACATTGGCAAAAGAGTAAAAATAAAAATCTGTGAGATATCTGAAATTCATTTATATAGCTTTTGTTTTAAAGTCAGTACTTTTTTTTTCTAATTTTATTAATTTACCGGTACTAAATGTTTGTTATCCTGTTCAGGACCGTGATCGCGTATATGTGATCAGACGATTCTTCCCTCACGGCCCGCGATATCGTATTTGTGATCAGTGTTTCCGTGCCAGCCGGCCCATCATCACACAGACGTGATTTCAGATTGGAACGTTTTATTTGAATTTAAAGGGGCAAAATGCTTAACCGGGAAAAATGCCCGGTCCCGTGCGTGCGTAGTCTCTTTGAGCGCGCGGGCCTGGGGAAGCGCTTCTTTCTCCTTTCGCCGGTCCTGAACAGGTTATACTTAATATTGTAGAAAAGCTTGTGTTATAATTATGCAACCACATTTAGCGAAAAAAAAATATATGAGTTTTACACTATACAAAATAAATTTTAAGTACGAGTTTGTAGTTTGGTAGGTAATCAATATTAATAAAGCTGACGGTGAAAAAGATGAACTTTGAAACTACATTACAAGTGAAATTTCCCATTCAGTTATTGTTTTGGTACTTTTCATCAATTTCCCTTACACATTAATAATTAATGCATTCTGGCGGATAAACACATACGAATTTACGAAAAATGTTTGATTTGTGAAAGTTTTTAAAGCTAAATAGTAAAATTCGCCAGATAATAGTAAAATTCGCCAATAGTAGATTGCGCATGATGAGCAAAAAATAAAATCTATCATATGAAAAATAAAGTATGAAAAGGGTAAAAAATTGTATATTTTTACCATGGTATTTGTTATAAAACAGTACATATATTATATTATATTGAATCAATTTCAGACAGGCCGACCAAACGGTATAGTGGTTAGCGTGCTAGCTTCTAGACCGCAAGGTTGCGGGTTCGAGTCCCGTGTTTGTAAATGTATGTTGGCTTGTCTAATGACGAATGTTTCGGCGCATTATAGCCCTCGTGTTGCTGACGGCGCCAGATAATCTGAATACAACCAACCAATTTCAGACAGAGTATACAGATGCAGTTTATGACTCATATATATATAGGGGAATTGTACAAATGTATTTAATTGCTTTGCCAACAAACATTGTTGAATGAAGTCAATTTTACCATATATTAACATTTATTGCCCCCAAAACAAAGTATTTTTGGCCTTTTTACGATGAATTCTGCCACTTTGAATTCTTTCAGTGAATGTTTTACCCAAGTGACAGTCTTATTTTCAGGTTCACAAAATAAAATTGACTTCATCAACAACATTCGATGATTTTCCAATTTTCCAAGGATGATTAGTCCATAACATGGCAAGTAATTAGATTAAATAAATATGGAAGATTTGAATCAATACCAGAAAGACTTTGAGAGACTACCCTATGCATTATATTTTTTAATTTAATTTCACAATCACTTAAAAAATATTTTTTCCCCGCAGTTCTACATAATTTTATTGCATCTAAAGAAGACTTTGTAAATCCAATTTATTTGTTCTTATGATTTTAACCTAATCTTAATATTTCTTACTACATAATGATTACTGTATGTTTCTTTTGCAATTTTTTCTTGTAAAGACTTCCTCATCATTAGCAATGACATCCTCACATTTGTTAGGTGCTGATAAATGCAGGTTTACTGTCATAAGACATTTAAGATATTAGTGTTATCTAAAACAATTGAATTTCCAGTATCTGTGTCAGCAACTGTTTATACACTGTCTTGAATGGACGTGCTGTTTGAAGGATTATTGAATCCACTTTTGCTACAAACGCACTAAAAACTTTTCCAGGTGATCCTGAGAAAGTTTGTAATGTGTGCTTTCCATAACAGGCGTTGACGCAACAGTAAACAACCTTTTTTAATGGAAATTTAAGCAAATTTTTTTTCAAGGCTACGCAATCGCCATTGAAAACCCATGCTAAGACAGCTTTGCGGGGAGAAGAATTTGCCGAGGGTCTTCAAAGTCACGTGACTTTATCAAGGAGCACTTCCTTTAGGGTTTCCCTACCTCTACCTCCCATCCCTCCTCTAAGGATAGAATCCTCTCTGCACTTTTCAGCCACTACTCGGCGCGCAATGCACGCTCCATTCACTCAATGCTGATAGACCTAGAGCATGTTGTGTTTATTTGCAGTTTCGAATTTGAGAATTTATTTAAACATATCGTGGATACTAGGTCAGCCACTTAAAGTAAAAATAACTCAACCAAACTTGTAAATTTTATATTGAATAAAATGTTTCTTCAGTCTTTATTTTTGATAAAATCTTTATTTTTTTAAATTACCTAGCTTGTATTAATTAATTAAGTTTGTTTTGTATAATTTCAAGAAAAAATTTTCTAAAAAGAACCTTATAACTAAGCAAACTTTCAAAAAATGTAATGTTATGTCTCAATTGTGAATGCAAATCTATCAATTGCCTGTATCATTGATAAAACCTCACGTCTAATAAAAAAAAAAAAAAAAAAAAAAAAAAAAAACCTTATCTAGGAAAAACTATTTCATTCTTGAAAATACTAAAATTATATTGCCTTCCACAGATCGGCCACTGCTTCAACTTACGTTTCCTAAATATCATAAGCGCAAAATCGCCCTGTTGATAAATCGAATCAGAAAAAAAGTTACTCATTCATGGTTTTTAAGCAATTAAAGCAACCCAGCAACAGTAAAAAAAGAGAAGAGTTAAGAACGTGATCGTCAATAGAAGACTAATTCTCGTGTGCTAAGAGAAGAAATTTTTTTTTTTATAAAAACATAATACATTTGTTTGTTAAAAAAGTCAAGCAAATTGAATTTATATATAAATAAAATGTTATTATATATTTGTATCTAAGTTATATCTACGTTAGTTATATTTAAGTTTAATATATTTTATCATATTTTTCGTAGTGAACGCTTCCTTAAAACACTTCTTCGGTAAATGTTTAATTTTTTACAATTTGAACTTTGTGTAAGAATTTAAACCTTTCAATTATATCGATTTAATTTGTTTAATTTTTGGGAAAATGTTTCCAGTGGTATGTATCTGTGATGGGCTTGTTTACGATGATTAATTGAATTATTTATAATGTTGCTTCTTTTATTAAATGTCTCCAAACACCATTGTTCAAACTTAAAAGATTAGTAGGGGTCCTAAGATTTAATTTTCCAAAATAGATGAATAGTGAAATAATAGTAAAATCAAATAAGTCAAAAACCCACCACCAGAGAAAAATGACGCTATACGCAACATTGGTAAACTGATTAGAACATGTAGACATGGATTTAAAACATTTTAAACAGATTTTTATGACCGGTTTTGTTTAATATTTTTGCATACAGCATAATTGGTGGTTTTATTTGTTAAACCAAGGCCAGACTGGATTAAGCGCTCGTCAATCCAGTGTGGCCTTACTTAAACTTATTTGTCTTTTCGTTAAAAAGAAATCCTACGACCTCCAGTACAATATACGTTTGTCCTGGCAAATAGACATTTTAAAAAGTTGTGGATATGTGAAATACCTGGAGTTGTAAATATTGAAATATAATTTAGAAAAAATAATTAATAATTTATCACCCGGTACCAGCGTTTTGGTTGCTCTTTGTAAATTAATTCCACATTGAATTTTGTATTATTTTCACCAATATTTAATATTGTATATTTAGATTATATAAATATCTATTAGTTTTTTTATGAGTTTCAAATATCCTCATTACTCATACACAAACCGCTCATAGACGTAAGTTGGTAGAGCAGTGTATATTTATCGAGAGAAATCTCTGCGAAAAGCGCAAGCAACATTAGTGGAAGGTCATGTGATATTTACAAGAGGCATACCACTTACCCGGCATTGAGTTAGCGTGCTACTTCAATCGTGTGTATTTGCTGTAATTTCTGAGCAACTTTTTTTTGCTCATGATTCTTCACAAGTAATTTGAAATCATTTCATTGGCTTTAATACTGTCATTTGCATATTTTACAAATCATTCTAGATGTGAGTGTATTAAGGCATCTATGAAATTAAACTAAAGTTAATCAGTAAAATATTAATTTTCAAATACATCAATTTAAGAATTTTTTGAAAATCTTAACTAAGAATTTTAAAAGATTAAACAATAATACTTTTAAACAGTGTCAGTTAACCAATACACTAGCGAAACATATTCCGATTACACGAAGTCATAACAATTGTAGGAACGCATAGTTTATTTTGCCAATAGATGAAAATGCAAATAAAATATGCAGTGAATCAAAGTCTATAAAACTAGAATTTAAAATAATTATTTATGCAACTAGATGCGAAAATAATACTTTTTTCAAGCATGGCAAAATGCTTTTTACGAGTGTGATCAAATAATTTACTGAGTTTGAAAAAGTAATTTCGCACAAGTTGCATGCAATATTTTTATTATCACGTGCAAAACATATTTTTATTACATTCAAAATTGTTGACAGCTAGTCTGTAAACCTCTTCTAAAAATAATATTTCTATAGCAAGACCTTACAAAATTTAAGCACGAGACGTGCTGTAAAGTACTATTACGCACTTATGCTTACAGTATAGTGTTACTTTCGGAGCGAGTTTTGATGAAAAATAGTGCAATTTTTGGTACGTTGCTATAAAAAGTATATTATAATGCATATTTATAATATTACAAAACACTAACAATTCGAGTACATGCACTGCGTTACGCGATGACATTACTAGACAGGGGGGGGGGGGGAGTATTCGAACACTTTCATACATGAAATCATATCATCATAAGCTTTAAAAAATTTATATTATACAGCTATTTGAAATCTCCTTTGGAGCCTACGAAATATATAACAATATTTTGATATTCCAACCTTAGTCACAATAACGGATTCAACATTTCTTTTTCCATCGGAATTATGGATCCTGAATATAAAACCACTTTTTTTTTATGAACTATAATTTTATTATTTCTATGTAGATATTTATTAATTAAATGTGCTATTTCACACAACTTAATATAGTTTGTTTGGCAAAATAATAGATATATGGGGTCATTATTCCGCTCCTATGGTAGTGACTCTTCCCCGTAGCGGATGGTATCCGCACTGTGGAGCTGTAGTCGCTTGCGATGCTTGGAAGAGCGAAACTGAAAGAAGAAGAAATCAGTAAATTTACCCATTGAATTACTTACGGAATACTTCTAGGGTGCACATTTTTAAGGTTTTTTTTTTTTTACTTTACTTTTTCTTAATTAAATTGAGGCAGTTATAAAAGGCAAAGGATAATAAATTTATGCAATAATAAGATGCAGAAGGAATAATTTAAAATTTGTCTTTGTGGTTCATAATTACGAGGTCCCGATTTCCTTTGCGAAAGAATTGCA
Source organism: Linyphia triangularis (assembly GCA_963978545.1). NCBI lineage: Eukaryota > Metazoa > Arthropoda > Arachnida > Araneae > Linyphiidae > Linyphia > Linyphia triangularis. Next base: position 40,217,123 of record OZ021730.1, read on the forward strand.
TTGTGCAATTCTATAGTTAATCTAACCAAACTTATCTTTCCCAGATGATTTTAATTAGAAAGGACGAAGCTTCTTTATTGTGAATTTTTCACACATACCCATAAATTCCAATACTCCATTTGAAATACTCCATCAATTCTCTATATTAAAGTTTTACATAAAATTTAGCATACCATCTAATTAAAACTAAATAAAAGAGAAATAAAATACAAGAAAGTATTGTAATTTCTGAAAACACACATAAATGCATTAGTAGGATTCACATATGGAATTTTCTCATCCGATTTTAATTAGATAGAAAGAATCTAATCTTCTTTATTGTGAATTTTTCACACACACATATAAATTCAATTAAAAAAAAAATGGAAACCATCTAATTAAAACTAAATCAAGGTATTAAAATTTCATATGGAACTTTCTTACCTGATTTTAATTAGAAAGTATTAGAAGTATATCTTAGATTAGAAGTATTGTGAATTTTTAACTTATTGTGAATTTTTCACACACACACACACATGAATTCAATACTCCATTTTGCAGTTTAATAGTTAATCTAACCAAACTTATCCTTCCCAGATGACTTTAATTCGAAGACTTTTCTTTATTTATTGTGAATTTTTCACACATACCCTACCCATAAATTTGAATACTGCATTGTGCGGTAATTCTAACCAAACTTCTTTCTTTATATATTAAATATTTTATATAAAAAAAAGTAGCATACCATCTAATTAAAACTAAATAAAAAAGAAATATAATACAAGGAAAAAAAAAATTCATTTGACATTTTCTCACCTGATTTTAGTTAGGAAGGAAGAACCTTTTTTCTTTACTGTACTTCTTTACTGTGAATTTTTCACATACACACACATAAATTCAATACTCCATTTTGCAGTTCAATAGTTTATCTAACCAAACTTATCCTTTCCAGATGATTTTAACTAGAAGAATCTTCTTTATTTACTGTGAATTTTTCACACATATCCTACCCATAAATTCAAATACTGCATTGTGCAGTTAATCTAACCAAACTTCTCTCTCTATACTAAATATTTTATATAAAAAAAGTAGCATGCCATCTAATTAAATCTAAATAAAAGAGAAATATAATACAAGAAAATATTGAAATTTCATTTGACATTTTCTCACCTGATTTTAGTTAGAAAGGAAGAACCTTTTTTCTTTATTGTGAATTTTTCACACACACACACATAAATTGAATACTACATTTTGCAGTTCAATACTTAATCTAACCAAACTTATTTTTTATATAAAAAAAGTAGCATAACATCTAATTAAAACTAAATAAAAGGCAAATAGTAAAAAAAGATATTAAAATTTCATATCATACTTGCTCACCAGATTTTTAATAGAAAGGAAGAATCTTGTTTTTTAAATGTGAAATTTTCACGCACACACAACAATTTAAGTAATTAGAAAAGGAATATTTATGAGACATTCATCGAAAAATTTTGAAAGATACACATCGAAGTAAATATTCATTTAATAATTTTACAATACGATAAAAATTAATTTATACTGTTCTCAACTTGTGTTGTGATTTTAAGATTGTAGGTGGCAGTAGGAGACGGGCAGATGCACTGTTGAGTTGCCCGGATCAGAAACTGAAACTAAAACCTTTTTTGTGTTATTTTCTTGTTCTATCTTTTTTTTTTAATCTTTCTTCTTTCGATGTTACTCAATGTTGTCTGATGTATTAAAATTGGGCGTCTTTGTGCCGTTAAATATAATGCGTAGTAGCCTTTAAAATAAAAGATAGGTTTCCTATAAAGGGATGTGTAATTTCTTTCTCTTTGGGAGGGGCATGGGAGTGTGTTCGAATTAATTTAGCTGGTAGCTAATTTTGTAAAGATAATAATGTATTTTCAACATTAGTGGCGTCCGCGACAGGATGCATTCCTTTGTTTGTCCCATTTGAGTTTTGCTTTGAGTATAACTGAAAGTTTAAAATTTATAGATATGTTTCTATTGTCAGTATTAAGTCTTTAGTTTTAATTAGAATCATTTTTACAAACTTTCATAACAATTATAATGGAATCTCTTATACTTAAAAGAAAGGGACTGCGTAGTTCCTTCACAAGGACAGCTAATTTTCTGGAATCTGAGTTATTGAAGGATGAGTGCAATTTAGATGCAATAAATGATAAGTTTTGTAAATTGCAGAATGTTAATTCAGAATCATCACTTTGTCTCGTCGAATAAATAGTAAGTTAAACGTTCTAGATGAATTAAACATTGAGACGAGATCAGAAAATGGTAGTCATGTTTCATGGAACAAAACAAAAAATTATAAACTTCTCAAAATCGAGTTGAAGAAATTCGATGGTCTTTTGATTAACTGGCTTCCATTCTGGTCACAATTTCAATAGATCCATGAGGATACTGATTTACACGAAAGTGACAAGTTTTCTTACTTAATTCAAAGTATGAAAGAGGGGTCAAGGGCAAGAGAATTTATTGATAGTTATCCGGTTACCTCGGCTAACTACTATAAGGCCATTGTTGCACTCAAAGAGCGTTTTGGTAAACCCGAGCTTTTAATAGAGGTTTATGTAAGGGAACTTATTAAGTTAATTATTTCTAATGTTAAAGGGATTCAAGAGATAAGTTACCCCTTGATAAGCTTTTTGATAAATTGGAAGCTCAATTGAGAGCTTTGGATTCCCTTGGCTTAGATTCAGGTGATAATTCAGCATGGTTATACCCAATGGTGGAATCATGTCTCACCGAAGACGTATTAAGGGCTTGGCAGAGAAGTTTGTATTTTAATCAGCCAGAGCAAACCCCGAGTCTCAGCGAGATGTCTTCACCCGAATCTTCGCGCCTAACAAATTTGATGAACTTTTTAAAAGCGGAAGTGCAGTGTGAAGAAAGGTTGAAATTAGCACGTAGTGGTTTTGGGGGCAATAGTCGAAATGAGAGTTCCCAAGAAAAGACCAAGGGTGAAAATAGGGGTAAATTTCAGTGTAAAAATCAAGCTAATTTTCCCACTGCAGGCGGATTCCTTACCACAAAAGATAGCTACTGTATTTTTTGCAGTAAAGCTCATAAGAGTGAGAGTTGTTATGAGGCCCGTCTGTTGCCTCTTGAGGAAAAAATTGCTAAAATTAAGGATAAGAAGTGTTGCCTAAAATGTCTGGCACCTAATCACATTGCCAAATTTTGCAAGCAGTTTATGCGGTGCTATGCTTGTGGTAAGCCGCATTGTATTTCTATATGCCCAGAAATGCATTGCAAAAATCCGCAGCCAGTATCAGAATCCTCTCCGGTAACAGACGTGCAAACAACTACCGCCGAACAGACATGCACCTCAGAAGTGGCCTTAATGACATTAAGGGTAAAGGTGGTCGGCGCTAATCAGTCCAGAATTTGTCGAGTGATGCTTGATTGTGGCTCACAAAAATCATACATCTCAAAATCTGTGGCTGTGAAACTGGGTTTGCCAATTGTTTCCAAAGAGACTTTGTCTCACACTTTATTTGGGGGAGCGCAAACTGGACCGAAATCGCATAATAAATATCGGGTTAAATTATCTTCCATGAGTAAAAATAAATGGGAAGATTTAGAATTTGATTTTTTGGAACAGAATATAATTTGTGGCAATGTACCATGTATTCCTAAAGGTCCTGTTGTAAGGGAATTAAAACGTAATAACATTTGGTTATCAGATATGGGATCAGATTGTCCGAAGATAGAAATACTCATCGGAAGTGATGTTTATGGGAAAATTCTCACTGGGCTTGTAAAGCAACTAAATGGAGGATTAACCGCAATTTGTACAAAATTGGGTTGGGCAGTTTGTGGCACTTTAGAGAATTATTCGGATAATAAAACTGTAAGTACTGCACTTTTGTGTGCAAATTTAGCAGTCAAGGATATGCAAATCTCCGATCTTTGGAATTTGGAGACAATTGGCATACTGGATAGTCAACAGAGTTTATCTAAAAAAGCTGAAGAACAATTTGAACAAGCCAGAACAAGCTGAAGAACAAGCCAGAGAACAATTTTTGCACACTCTCACTAGAAACAATGAGGGTCGTTATTGTGTGGGCTTACCTTGGCTAGGGCAAAATGTGGAGTTGCCTTCAAATCGCCATGTAGTAGAAAAGAGACTATTCAGTGTCGCCAAAAAATTAGAGTCTCTCGGCAAGTATGATGATTATAATAAAATTTTTGAAGAATGGAGGGATGAGGGTATTATTGAGGAGGTGCCGGATAATGAACTTAATTTAGATGGACACTATTGCCCCATCATCCCGTATTTAAACCAGATAGTCTGACTACTAAAATAAGACCGGTTTTTGATGCCAGTTGTAAAGTTGGCAGATCTCCCCCACTTAATGATTGTTTGTTTAAGGGCCCGAACTTGATTGAAGAGATTCCTTCAATTTTGTTACGATTTCGAGAAAAGTGTATAGGGGTTACTTCTGATATTAAGCGTGCCTTTTTACAAATAGAAATAATAAAAGAAGATAGGGATTATTTGAGGTTCCTATGGTGGGAGAAAAATAGTGTTGTAAAGGTTTTCCGCCATTCAAGGGTCGTATTTGGAGTGACTTCCAGTCCATTTCTGTTGGGAGCGGTTATATCATTTCATTTGTCCCAGCTCTCAGATGAAGAGAGAGTAACTGCTCAGAAGTTAGCTCGATCCCTATATGTCGATAATTGTGTAACATCGGTTGATAATGAAACTGAACTTGAGAATTTCATAGAAAATTCTACAGATATTCTAGCTAGGGCAAAAATGGATTTGAGAATGTGGATGTGTGGGCCAATAAATGAGAATGTAAACTTAAGGGTAAAAGATTTAAATTCAGAAACTGTAGAGGACCCACAGTCTGTTTTAGGGGTTTTGTGGAATAGGAATAAAGACATTCTTTCCATTAATATAAAACTCGTACCACTTTCGAAAACATTGTCAAAAAGGGAAGTTTTGTGGTTGACACAATCCGTTTTTGACCCTGTGGGATTCTTGACTCCCATTACGTTACCGGCAAAATTATTACTGCAAGAAATTTGGGTAATAAATGGGATGCACCGTTACCAGATGAAATCAAGAAGAAATTTTTAAAGTGGTACAATAATTTGGGAAAGCTCACCGATTTTGAGTTGCCACGACGCATCGGGTTTGGGGATAAAAGAAATTGGTCCCTTCATATCTTTTGTGACGCAAGCAAACACGCATATGCAGTTGTAATATTCCTTAGATGCGTTGACAACGGAGAGATATTCATTAATTTGGTTGCAGCCAAATCCAGGGTAGCCCCCTTAAAAGGGTTCACAATTCTCCTTTTAGAGCTGATGGCTTGCGTTCTGGGTGCACGTTTGTCCAAGTATGTTACTGAAGCCCTTTCATTGTAATGCAACTCAAAATATTTTTGGACCGATTCTACTACGGCCTTATCATGGATCAAAAGAAATAATCTTTGGGGAACATTTGTGGGTAACCGCGTGAGGGAAATTTGTTCTGTCACTGACCAAAACCAGTGGTCATATGTACCAAGTGAATGGAATCCGGCTGATCTTCCTTCCCGTGGCTGCTCCCCTCTTCAGTTTATCCAATCGGATTGGGTAAATGGACCTGTTTGGCTGAAGGGTCCTAGAAAAAATTGGCCCGAATTGATTATTGAGCCAAACGAAAGTTTAATTTACTCAGAAATAAAAAAGGGAGTAAACTCATGTAGTAACGTTAGTATAGATATAGAAAGTGAACCTGAATGGTACAAAAGATATTCTAAATTTTCAAAAATGGTAAAGATTTTGGGCTGGGTTAAGAGATTTATTGCTAATTCCCGTAAGCAAAATGTTATTAAAGAACCTTTATTAAATGCCATTGAGATTCAGAAATCTAGAAACACACTTCTATTGCTCATTCAGAGAGAGAGTTTTGCACCAACTGGAGATTCGGTTTTCAGTTTTGCAATTGAGAGAGATGAGACTGGTTTAATTAGAGTAAAAACCAAGATTGTTGAGAGAGACGACCCATACGCCTTCCGGTACCCAATTTTACTGCCAGCAAAGCATTTTATAGTCGAAGCTCTAGTTAGAGAGTACCATCTTAAAAACAGTCACGCTGGTGTTCAAGCCCTAACTACCATGCTTCGAGAGGAATATTGGATCCTCTCAGCAAGGCGAACTGTCAGATCCGTTGTGCGACAATGCGTACGATGCAAAAGGTTTGCGTCAAAACCACCAGAGACATTGCCGATTCAACTGCCATTGGACAGAGTTAGAGATGCTAACACTTTCGAGGTTACGGGCGTCGATTTATGTGGTCCATTGGTCCTCAGCAACAAAATCAAAACTTGGGTGGTTTTGTTTACATGTGCAGTCTACAGATGTGTGCATTTGGAGCTTGTTACTGCTATAAGCACCGAGTACTTCATTCAATCCATCTACCATCTACTCCGACAACGGGACGAATTTTGTTGGTACATCATCAGCACTGCGAAAAGTTGACTGGGAAAAGGTTGTATCTCAGGATACGTTGCGACCCATCATCTGGAAGTTCATTCCTCCCAGTGCGGCTTGGTGGGGTGGATGGTGGGAGCGACTGATCCGGTCCACGAAGGGTCTCTTGGTGAGAGTCCTTGGGCAAGCTTCAGTGAACTACGAGGAGCTACTCACCATCCTCTGTGATGTGGAGGCCGTCCTCAACTCTCGCCCCCTCACCTATGTTTCCAACGACATTGATGACTTGTCTCCTCTGACCCCCTCGATGTTCATGCAAGACATCAAAGTGTCCGGAACAGCAGATTTAGATTCCATTGATGGGAACAAGCTCCTTGTGCGTCAACGAATGTGCCAGGAACTTCGAGAACAACTTCGCAGCCGATTCCGTAAGGAGAACCTGGCACAACTTGTCCAGAGGCCCGGCCATAAAAATTGCGACATGTACGTGGGGGACATGGTGTTAGTTAGTGCGAAGAATATCAAGCGTATCAACTGGCCCATTGCACGTATCCAGGAATTGTGCACGGGTAGAGATGGCCGTGTAAGAGTGGTAAAAGTGAAAACACGTCACGGCGTACTCACACGTCCAGTGCGAAAGCTATACCCACTGGAAGTTTTTTAATTGTGAAATATTAAAAAAGGTGGGAGTTAATGTTGTGATTTTAAGATTGTAGGTGGCAGTAGGAGACGGGCAGATGCACTGTTGAGTTGCCCGGATCTGAAACTGAAACTAAAACCTTTTTTGTGTTCTTTTCTTGTTCTATCTTTTTTTTAAATCTTTCTTCTTTCGATGTTACTCAATGTTGTCTGATGTATGAAAATTGGGCGTCTTTGTGCCGTTAAATATAATGCGTAGTAGCCTTTAAAATAAAAGATAGGTTTCCTATAAAGGTATGTGTAATTTCTTTCTCTTTGGGAGGGGCATGGGAGTGTGTTCGAATTAATTTAGCTGGTAGCTAATTTTGTAAAGATAATAATGTATTTTCAACAACTTGAGTAGTTTCATACGTTTCCTTTTTTGTTTTACAAACTTATTGTTACTCATCAAATAAAAATGCATCCGTGTAAAACATAGAATTTAACGATTCTTTTCGTCAATTCATATTTATGTTCTTTACATCCTACAAATGACAAATTTATTTTGTGAAGATTAAATCAAATGTCATGTCCCTGTGTAGGCTAGTTGTGCTCAGACTTTTAGTAAAAATATTTTCTAAGCAGCAAATAAAATCATATAGTTGCTTTGAGGGATACATTAAGCCACCCAAGTCGAATTCTTTTGTATAAGAAGACTCTTTGCTACCAACCTCTTTTTTCTGGGATGAAAGGAGCAATCGACAGTCCTCACATTTTGTATGTTTGACAAATTTTCATACGATATATCCTGATGTAAATTTCTTCCTGATTCTGAACCTTTCCCACACTCAATGAGGTCATCTAACATGGTTTGCAATATTTGTTTGCCAGAGAACTGTGATTGGGAAGGATTGATTAGAGTATTTATTATTGAGGGGACAGAATAACCACTTTTTGGTGGCCGCGCTAAGTTATAGAAGGTTAGGCATTCAATAATTATTAAAAACTCTGTATGAGATGGATGATCATTACATCCCTTTGACTGTCGTGCAGTGATGAAAAGATTTTCAATTTTATTATGGCTCAGTCTAGAAGTTAAAATATACTTAAAGTTTAGATCTAATCTTAAATACGTTAAAAGTGAAAGCGTACTTTTGATGGAAACTTTTAATCCAACAGATGAGCTCTTACTTAAATATCCTAAGCCTTTAGAAGGCTTCAAAAATTTCTCCCATTTATTTAAGAATAGAAAGAAAAAATATCTGTTAAATCTTTCTATTGGTAACTTTCAAGACGTAACGCTGTTTTCGCTGTTCTTGAAGTCATTATTTTAATGAACACATTTATTTTCTTGACGAAATCTATGGTCGGCTCTGAATCACCATATGCTGAAATACTATCTGCATAGAAGAAGAATCCCTTTAAAACATCATCTCCAAATAGTTGGAAAGCAATATTCATTCCCATTTTTTCAAAAGCATTAGGGTGAAAGTGAAACATACGACAGCTTTGGTATGACTTTTAATTTTATGGTAAAATATATTGATCTTGTTTCTAAGCCTCCTCCAAGAATTCTGGCCTGACTTCACACACTGGAATTAGGAAGCCATTTTTTAAAATGTATTTCTTAAACATTTTAGTAAATGAGGGAAGTCAAAAATAAAATGTAGAAATCTAGATTTATCACAGGGATGAGGAACTTTATATTTTAAGATTTTACTTCTACCAGATTCTTCTATTCCAAACTGTCCCCACATTGCTCTATTTCAAAATGCTCCATCACCAGTAACAGCATCAACAAATAACCCTGAATTTTCTGTATGTATTATGGCTTCAATTAACAATTTTGCTAACGCAACACCTTTAACATTTTGATGCGTTCCAAACACACCAATGATCTGCACCCAGTCACCTCTAAATGTCTGAAATAGCAATACCAGGCCATGGTTACAAACAAGACATTTTTCATTTTCAGGTGTATTGCCAGCCCCATAATCTACATACAATTATGTACAATCTACATACCCCATTTTGGTCCAACTTCAAATTTTCGGAAAGTTTAAGTTCGTCAAACAGCAAGTTTCCATGTTTTTCTGAATTTTCTAAAAACTCAACATTTTCTTTCAAAACAGAAAACATTTTCATATTAAAGCCGAATCCTGCTTTAAAATGTTTTAGTGAATTTTGCAAGCATGTTTTTCTAGGTAAAGCCACGATTTAATTGAGCCTGGTATGCTCGTATAGCCTTGGACTTTTCATTTTCATGATAATACATTCTAAAATCCATTCTCGACTGTAAATGATGCCACGAGCACTTTTTCGTTTTGACATCTTTATGCATTCTGTAATAACCAGTGCTTGTTTATGAGGCAATAACTTAAGTTTTTCTTCTAAGCCATGCTCAGAAACTTGTTTCATTTGACATTTTATATATGAAATGCACCCTTTAAGGTTTTTAACATTTAACTTCAACGCATTGTTACGTCAACGATTAGAGCTGTTTTTTGTACACATGTTTAAATATTTAGCTGGTTTCTTTCTTTAACCTTTGGAACGTTGCCAAGTAATTGTTTACGTGCCCATTTACATGATAAACATATACTTAAAGATGTGCGATCCACAGCACCCTTGCTTGACTTGTGTCGTAAGGTATTATCCTGAATGTGAAAGTCATTTTAATGAACTTCCACTCTAAAAAATTCATTTAGAAATCCTGCCCCATTTACACAGTGTATTAGAAATCACATCAATCAACAACTTTTGTAGATCATCCACAGTCAAGAGAATTTTGTCTTTTACCATAGTGTGGGCATTAATATAAATAGAACAAAGAGCAGTTTTATCTTCAAGTTCTTTTACAATAGCAAACCTCTCGGGTTTTGAAATTAAATCAACAGGTACATTTTTATCAATAAATGTCCATAGGGCAAAAGCGTAAACATTTCTTTGGTTTTGAAAAGTAATTTTTTTCCAATATTCGGTTGGCAGATTTGGGTCATACAAAAGGCAATTTTTTTTTTATCAAGCATAACATTGCTTTCATCGATTCTGATCCTCTTGGTGTCAGGCTCCCAGCATTTTGGATTTCGTTTTTCTAGCAATTTCTTTGTGTAGTAGCTGGGGAGTTCTGGATATTCTGTAGGAATGGCACCGTCAATCAATTTTAGCTTTACTCTTGGCTTTAAAACTTCCACTCCATTTATCACATACCTGTAAATCATTCCATACATTCTTCTTTAAAATGCTTCTCGCACCCCACATCAAACACCCCAAGCTCTTTATCCTTCCTTGGAATTATATTTTTCCATTTTTGAAATAGTTCAACTTCTTTTGAAACAATGAAAAGGTGTTTTTTTTTTTTTTTTTTTTCCCTTTCTTCTTTTTTTTTTTCTTCCCCTCTTTCTTTTTCTGGTATTGCTCTTGTATCTTGTAACCAGTTGTACACTTCGGAACGAAACAAGTTCTTTTAGATCTTCGCTTCTTAGAATTTGAGTCTCTTTTAACCAATTCATCGGCCTACATAGCCTTTAAGAACTATTCCTTGAAATGAACAAATGATTTTAAATTATTTAGAGTATAAAAAACCTCCGAAAATGTAGTTAATTTCAAGCGACAGATGAAATAGTTGTTTGCAAACAAAACAGAAATGGTGATCGTAGCGCCTCTAGGGGAATTTTCCTGCATCGTGACGTATTTTTCTTCCTGCTCCCATAAGGAACGGCACACGACCACCTCCAGTTACTATTCTACTAATGTGAGAAATTACAGTGTTGTTTCACGAAATGCAGTTTCTTCGGCTATAATATGACGTCCTTCTAGCCTAGTGCCCTTAGACGGAAAGTTGCATGAGCAATGTATAAATATCAGGTGAATGGATTTCTCCTCCTTAACATACAGAATCTTCCATTTTAAACAGTAGGAACCCGAATTAGGGGCAAGCCTAGACTGAGTGGCATGGATGTATAATTCAAAAAACCATGACTCACCAATTGAAACACCTTGGAAAATAAGAGCTCAGACTGAAAGAAGATTTTGAAGAAGGCATTGGTTCACAAAGGGCTGTCAAGACAATATAAAAAGAAAGGGGGAAAAAAGCACAGCTCTCATTTTTATTTCTATTTCTATATTGGATTCGTGTTATAAAGAAGTGTGCTAAGGAAATTTACTGTGAACAATTAAATTGCATTTCAATGTACCTCCGTGGTTAGAGGAAAATCTAATGCTCCTTTTGCAAATGATGACTATTTAATTATAGTAGTTGATCCCGCAAATTTTAGTTGACAAAGAATGTACAATACGGTGGTCGCAAAAAAGCGATTTCCGAATGTTTTTGATGGTAAAACCTCTAAAAATTTGCCATTTGTGCAAAAATGAGATTTAACAAAATTCAGCTCAACCGTTTTACTTTAGGTTAAGGAGCTCTCTAAAAAGTTTTAAAAAAGACTATTTTTCTTTTAAAAAAAAAATAAGGAGAGTAGAATTTCCACTATGAAACTAAAACCAGTTTCTTGTAGTGAAATTATTTTTTTAAATAATTTTGAAGAGATTATTTCTGGTTTCAATTTCTGCTCCAATTGTTTGATAAACAAAAATATAGATATACGATATACGAAAGAGAATGGATTTAAAACATTTTATTTGTTTCAACTGGTCATCGAGAGAGGGACATCCTCACCGAACAGAGAAAACGGGCAGACCTAACAATAGCATCAATTTTAGATTGTCCCAGATATTACATATATATATTAGGGCGTATCGAAAAAATCGAAGTTTATCAAATCTCTTAGCGGTAGTGCGGAAAATTTGTGGACACTCATAAGTAATAAGTGTGTGAAATTTTAAAACTCTGGGTTAATATCTTCCGTCGCCTCAATGGCCCCAAAGTTCCGAAAATTGGGCTAAAAGTATTTAAAATTAAAAAATTCCTAAAAATTCCCATATTTCGTTTAACGATTGGGGGTAGTGGTTAAATGTTAGTATTGTTTAACAACAACAACTATAATTTTTTTTTAAATTATAGGTTAATATCTTCTGTCGCCTCAGTGAACCGGAAATTCCGAAAATTTGAATAAAAAGGAATACAATTCAATATTTAATTAGCAGTCGCAGATTTCGTTGATCGTTTTGAGGTAGAGCTTAGTAAAAATTACTTTTTTCAACAACAAAAAGTATGCAAGAATTATTGGTTAATATCTTCTACCACACTGGGTTTGGCGTACTGTCAGAAAAGTAAAGTGGAACACCCCTATTTTCACCCCGAGAAACAAATCGGAGCGACCAATAAATCAAGTGATCATTTTCATTTGTTTAGTATTTAGTCTAACTCTAGAATATTTTCTTTCAATTAGTTTCGATCTTCATATCAAACATATATGCAGCAATGTAATCGTTTCTCTTTAAGAATTTTTTTTACTCGTAGCTTAGTGTCCTAGTCATTTGTTAGTAAAAGATATTGGTAAATATTAATAATGCAAGAATCATCGCATTCAAAGTTTTCAATTCGACAAATCTGCAATGCCCTATTTTTGGAACACCGAAGGATTTTTCAAGCATGCATAAGATGTTGCGCTTATGAGAGATGTCGTATTGGTAATGAAACTGATGGAGATAAAGAACCATGCTTCTCTGTTATTGCAGAAACTGTTGCTTTGAAAATTGAAAGTTTATACGTCGATTCATCCATTCCTTCTGTTTCAAATAAGCTTGTTTGTGATATGATACACGCTTACCAGAAAAAATATCGCTCTATCATGAAAAATATAAAACGTGTGGGAAGAAGCAAGACTGCTCTTGAAAATGTTGAGAACTTTAAAACAGAAGCAAAGAAACTATTCGACATATCTTCCTGTAAATGCGCTATTTTTAAAGAGTGTATCTGTCCAAAAGAGAGCAAAGTTCCGCCAAATGAGCAGGCGTTCCTCAAAGACCAAAGAACGGAAAGAAAAATGTTCATTGGAAATGTTGATGTACCCGAAACAAAACGACTTCAGAAACGTCAAATGCGAGTACAACAAAATGCTGTGCAAAGTAAAAAAAAAAAAAAAGGTGTCTCCTGCAACTGTTTCAAGCTTTACTCTGGAAAATGAAGATATGATGGAGGTGGAGGCGGAGGTGGATACCAAAGACGCGCCCTACACACCGTTTCTTCAGAAGGATTCAAGAAGTCTTCAGATGCGTGTAAAATTGGGCAACACATTTATTGTCAGTCAAAGATATGGTGTTTCTAACAGAGCCAGCTGCTATTGCATCGAGTGTTATGAAAGATTTGGGTTTAATATCGGAATCGAGTTCCAGTCTCGTCACAGACAAAAACAAAGTATAGAGGGAAAAATCAAGAGTTTAGAAGCAAATAGTATCAAAATTAAATGAAAATCGTTCCAATCTATCTGGCCTTTATTTTGATGGCCGGCATGACAAAACTTTAACATCAGAAACACTCGAGGGAAAGCAGTTCCAAAGAACAATTGTAGAAGCTCATTACTGTATTGTATCGGAGCCTGGTTCTTCGTACATGGAGCATGTTACACCTGAAAGTGGATGTAAGTCTTCATGTATCGAACAGCATTTACGAATACGTAACAAGTACTTTTTTGGATGATTTTAACAAGCTCACAGTTGTCGGGTATGACGGCACTGGGTGAACACAGGAATGTTTACTGGTGTAATTCGCAGGCTTGAAATGAAACTTAAGAGACCACTCCAATGGATTGTCAATGGATTGTCTGCTTACTTCATTTCAATGAGTTGCCATTACAATACTTATTCCAGTCAATAGACGGCAAGTCTTCTGCCCCTTCATCTTACACTGGAAACATTGGACAAAAACTTAAAGGATGTGAAAAACTTTCAGTCGTTGCTTTTAATAATATTAAATGCGAGTTGCCACACATTGATTGATTACTCAGTTCAGATCAGAAATATTTATTCGACATTTACCCTGCCATTAGTTCTGGTATTTGTAGTTTAGATCTAGCTAACCGAGAACCAGGAACGTTGAATTTGGCCCGTTGGCTAACGGTAAGTATGACGTGTTTTTTTTTTTTTTTTTTTTTTTTTTCTTTTTCTTTTTTTGAAATTTAGCCTTTTATTTTCCAAAATTTGGTGTTGCTGAGGTAGCAGAAGATATTAACTTATAATTATAAAAAAAATTACAGTTGTTGTTGTCAAAAATAATAACTAGTAAGCACCATTCTTAAACTTACAGCGAAATCTGGAATTTTTTATGAATTTTTGAATTTTAATCACTTTTAGCCCAAATTTCGGAACTTTAGAGCTATTGAGGCGACAGAAGATATTAACCCAGAGTTTTAAAATTTCACACACGTATTAGTGATGGGTGTCCGCAAATTTTCCGCACTACCGCTAAAAGATTTGAAAAATTTCGATTTTTTCGATACGCCCTAATATATGTTGTATGATGAAGGGGTAAAAGTGAAAGAGGCCAATTAAATGGACAGCAGGTTTATTCGTGCATAAGATAGAAATAGGTTCTTAAACCTAAACTAGGAGAGGCTACTTCCACGTCCGTTCACCTTCACTCCCTCAATCATACTCTCTCTCTGGCGACGAAGTCGCCGCTAGGGGATTACATAAGCAGCGCCCTCTACATCAATGGGGATAAGACACTCCGCCATCCTGATTGATGAGGACCACCGACTCATTGATATATACTAAACCTGTAAATAAAGATATTGAAAAATACAGCACAATAATAAAATTTAAACAACATTAATGTCTTGAAGATCACAACGTGTAGTTCTTAAAAATTTAAAGTCTGTGCAAAGAGTTCTTGCACCATGAAAAGTTTGTAGAAAGGAAAAAAAAGTCTCCTCTTCAAAAAGTTTGTGTGAAAGAAAAAAAAATATCTTCCTTCAAAAGTTCATAAAAAGAAAAAAAAAATATCTTCTTTAAAAAGTTTGTATGATGGAAAAAAAAGTCTCTTTCAAAAGTTCATTAAAAGAAAGAAAAAAAGTCTCTTCATTCAAAAGTTCATGAAAAGAAAAAAAAAAGTCTCTTCATTCAAAAGTTCATAAAAAGAAAAAAAAAAGGTCTCTTCATTCAAAGTTCATAAAAAGAAGAAAAAAAAGGTCTCTTCTGTAAAAAGTTCTTGTAGAAGAAAATTGAAGAAACTTAAGTATCTTCCCAGCACTTCATCATAAAGATTAATATTTTAGCTACTAAAAGTTCACGAAAAACAATCTGCATAAATCTTCGAATAGCAGACGGTGAGTTGCATAAGTCATAAGTACTTTCGGAAATTATTCCATCGATGTATTTTGGCTTGAAGATTGGAGTTTCAACTGGTAGGAAAAGCTTCATTTGAAAATTTGTACTTTCCATTTTCTTTGGTTTGTAAATCTTGACCATATTCATAACAGTATTCCGTAAATTATCGTCGTTAATGTGCAAGAAATCCGCTTCGCTTAAACTCACGCTATCCCCAATCGTAAACAGAAAAAAATTCTCTTCTGTTTGTTTACATGCATCACGTGTTTCAATTTGTTTACATTTGGACCATACTTCTGCTGGTTGGCCTTTTTCTAAGTCTTCTGTTACTACACACACTTCATCGGGATCTTCCAATGATTGTTCATCTTTTCTCATGGGGACATTAAGCCCCGCCTCCATCAACGAAGAACTTATTTTTTCCGTTGAGTTAGTTTTTGTATGACCTTGACACGTGTCATCTTTTTGCGTTACCGGAAACGTAAGGATTTGAGAAGCATTTAAAATGTTGTTATTTCTTTCTGCAGGAAAAGTGATATATTCCGAATCCTTTTTTAAAGCAACATAGCATTTTTCCCCCGTGCGGATTTCGAATTGGTTTTCAATCGGAAGTGGGTCTCGTGTTTTTATGCTTTCGTTTACATTAGTTGGTGTTATTGAGTTAGCACAAATAATATCAGAGGGTACTGCAGTTACTGGAATTTGGATTTTGTTCTTTAAATGAGCTAGTTTTATTTTAGTATCTAACTGTGCAAGTTTAATTTTTTCGATTTCTTTTTGATTTTCAAACTTAATTTTTTCGATTTCTTTTTGCTTTTCATTCTTATCATCTTCGATTTGCTTTAGTTTTTCTTTAGCCTCTTGGGTTTTTCTATCCTCTACAACTGTTGTTATTAAATCTTTAACGAAATCTGGATCTTTAACGAAAATTTCACTTTTTTCAATGACGTATTTTAATTTTAGAATTGTGGCACCATCCGGTACAACAATATCTAACTCAGCGGCGACAACTGCGAGATCTTGCTTTCTGATATTTTTAAACATAATTAATAATAAGACGGATCCTACCTGCGTTTCTTGATTTTACTTCGCTTTTGGAGTTGTATCCGTTTTATGTTGTTGCTCTTTCGAAGAGTACTCGTTGCTTCTGGTTTCTGGTTCGTAGTAGTTGGTCGATGTGGAATAACTTTGCTGACTTCGTTGAACTTCTGCTTGACGGCTGAAGTGGGACTTGTTCGGCGAAGCGAGTGTTATGCAGTTGTATAATGACGAAGCTGGTTGATGAGTTTTCCTTTTATTTGTAGATTCCACTGGTGGTCGCTGACTGCTGCGGTAATTCGTGAAGAGGATTTTGGTTTGACCTCTGGATGCGTAGAAGTGCAGTTTTTTATTTCGTGAAGAGGATTTTGGTTTGACCTCTGTATGCGTGGAAGTAAAGGTTTTTTTTTCGTGAAGAGGATTTTGGTTTGACCTCTGGATGCGTGGAAGTGCAGTTTTTTAAATATTTTTTTCATCGTATTCTAGCGGGTAAAAAGCACGGCGAGC
Source organism: Linyphia triangularis (assembly GCA_963978545.1). Lineage (NCBI taxonomy): Eukaryota > Metazoa > Arthropoda > Arachnida > Araneae > Linyphiidae > Linyphia > Linyphia triangularis. The sequence continues at coordinate 40,233,944 of OZ021730.1, forward strand.
CCCCATGTTGTATGATGAAGGGGTAAAAGTGAAAGAGGCCAATTAAATGGACAGCAGGTTTATTCGTGCATAAGATAAAAATAGGTTCTTAAACCTAAACTAGGAGAGGCTACTTCCACGTCCGTTCACCTTCACTCCCTCAATCATACTCTCTCTCTGGCGACGAAGTCGCCGCTAGGGGATTACATAAGCAGCGCCCTCTACATCAATGGGGATAAGACATATATATATATATATATATATATATATATATATATAAATATATATATATATATTATATAACTGAAATTTTTGTGATAAAGCCAATCATCTAAGTGAAAAAAAAAAATTCACAAAAATTCAAATGACTTTAGCTGCTAAGCAATAATTATTATGCAAACTAGGGGTGTGGAACTAGGTCCAACTCTTTCCGTTACACTTAATACAGGTCACTATATTTATTTATTCTTTTGATGGATTGGTGTAATTTACTGTTTTCATTTGACATTTTCACTACTTATAAAAATACCAGTTCGACTATATTTTTTGGTATAATTCTAACATGGGGGGGGGGGGGGGAGGAGAAAAAAAAACGTTGCCAGACCGACGAAATTAGCGATATGTAATTCGATAAACATTTCATTATTCTTTCTTGTAAATGCAAGAGAGAAGGGACAGTCGTTGATGGGTGAGGCTCAAGGGACGAGAAACCTGTGTTAAAGACATTCGTTTTTCATCTTTTTACCCCTTTATCGCTTTTTTTTACGGAAATTTCGGAGGTGGGAATGCTTAGAGCACCTTAAAAAGCATTACCATAGTGATTTTTATCAAAATCGGTTTTTGGCAACAGCTAAATATCTTAATTTTGCAATGGCAGCTAATTTATGCTTATGGTATCTTTGTATATTATATAATACGCAATTTTGGTGCATCTAATTGCATTCTACAGATCCAGTAACTTCTATCATGTTATTCATCAATTTCTGTATTTCCTGTGCAAATTCTATTTCTACCTGCGTGCATATATATTTTTTACTCGACTAATCCTGTTGGGCCTTAAACGGTATAATGGTTAGCGTGCTAGCCTCTAGACCAAGAGGTTGCGGGTTCGAGTCCCGTGTTAGGCATGGGTTCTTGTAAACGTATGTTGGCTTGTCTAATGACGTAGGTTTTGGTGCATTATAGCGCATTATAGGAGTTTTGAAAAGGCATGAACAAATGATAAATATATTTAGACTTGGAGATTTTTTCTTTGAAAGTAAAAAGGTATTTAAGGATTGAGAAAAGAATATTATAGAACAAGCCTTCTTTGAATGAATGTACGAGTAAAAGAATTGACCTTATTGAATTAATACAGGATATTTTGTGTGTGGTGTGTGTGATTTAGACTGTACACATTGGTATAAGTGCAGACAATGAAAAACATGCCCAATGGCCTCTATTGCATCTAAGGAGAAAGAATTTCTTAGAAGTTTTTTCTCAGACAGTAAAGGACTGCTAATTTAAATGTCAACTCATTTATATTATGACGCTCATTTAATGTTTGTGTTTGAGGTTTCAAATAGTCCATTTTTGTTAAATGCTTATACAGTGCATTTGAAAAATATATATATATATATATATATATATATATATATATATATATATATATATATATATATATATATATATATATATATATATATATATATATATATATATATATATATATATATATATATATATATATTATGCGGCCAAAAGTGTTTCTGGAGTCAGTTATGATAAAATCATCAGTAATGACAACAAGAAAGTTTTATTGAATCTTGCAAATTAGCTATGGAAAATTGATGTTTTAACACACTTAGTTTTTAAAGCAATGTGGCTGGCAAAAATGTTTATAGACTTTAAGAAGATACTTTCGTTTTTGGATAATTTAAAATTTAGTAAACACCTCGAGATGTTGCTTTGTATGCATTGATGTTCCATTCAAATATTACACAAAATTTGTTTGCAAGATTGTCAAATTTAACTGAAACTGTCTTAGATTATGAAGGTGTTCTAAGAATGCGAATATTTCATTGATGATATATCTTTAACCAAACCCGAAAATTGTGATTTAACGGAGTTGTTAATCTAACATGCACTTAGAAAAAACTCATGTAGGAATTCAAATGATGCAATTTCTGTTAAGAGAAAGATTTTGCATAATAAGGGCTAGGAAAGCTACTAAAAAAAGACCTGTGCAACTGTAATATGTACAATCACTTTATAGCTAAATTAAAGTAAACTTAACCGTCACCTTTACCACTAGAGAGAGGAACAGATATTTCACCTTTTAAAAGAGTGAAGATTGATTTGACGAGATCATAAATGGAAGAAATGTATGAGTGGGGCTGTTCACTTGCAGTACATACCATGGCATTCACTTTGAATAGGTAAATTAATTATCTTTGGAGGAATTTTTTCTGATTAATAAACCGTTTATCTCTTCATAGGGGCGTCCATAGCAATTTATAGCTATGACCAAATTTCAGAAGCATATCCAATGAACTTTCAAAATTGAATCGAGCTAAAATATTAAAAGAATGCAAATTCCACAAATTTTCTGATAGTTTATTTTCTTTATTGCAGACAGGTGGGGATTGGTTGGTTGATTTATTACCTCACCGACCTCTTTTTGTGCACAATGACGGCTAATCAGGCGGGACCAGCAGCTTAACGTTGATTCCGAGTCCTTGCCTAACGAAATTCGCACCCGGCACCTTTGGGAAGCTATGCCTGACAGCCTGTGGAACTATTAGTCCGAGAGGCGACTGCAATTTTGGGACCCAATCGAACATCATTCTGAATTTTTAAGTGAGTAGATTAGGAATCCACGGGTCTGCCATGACAAAAATAGCCGAAACTGATCAAAAATCGTCTTGGAATGAGTTGAATTAAAATCCGACTGCCAAATATGTCATAACTTGCAAAAAAGAGAACAAACTTTTTCGTCTGGCAACCCACGGCATTTTGATTTTCAATGAGAAAAAGCGAAAAAGGATTTCTGATCTCTGGCTCGGAAAACTTGTATCTTTAAAAAGTAAGCCAAATTGGAGTCATTAGTTGCGTCATCAGTGACGTAATGTTTATTGCCAACTTGGCGCATTTTTAAAAGATGCAAGAAAGACATCGCAAGGTATCTGAATCGTCTGCATCCTTCTTAATTGAAAATTAAAGAGTAAGGGTTACCAAATTTAAAAAAAAAAAAAAAAAAAAAATTCATTATTTGGCAAGTTATGGCACATTTGGCAATTGGATTTAGTTCAACTTATTTAAAGTCGATTTTTGACCGTTTTTGGCCATTTTTGCCACAGCAGACCAGTGGAATCGTAATCTACTCACTTTTCTCCAATTTCTATAAAAAATTCAGAATGATGTTTGATGCGGTCCAAAAATTGCAGTCGCCTCTCAGTCTATATACAGAGAAAGCTTTAGTCGTACAATTAGTGGGTAAATAAGTAAAAGACTATAAAGAATTGTTTGCAATTTTTCTTCGATTAATTCTGATTTTCCCAAAGGAACATTATAACATATATTTAAGGGTAAACTGTAATCTATGATTGCTTTTCTCAATTTTTTTGTAGACCACTAGCGTACGTATTTGAAATTGGTCCCTCAGACTCCCAGTATGATGTGTTTTAAAAACCGAAGTTCCAATGTTGAAGAAGTAAACCTTAAACCTCAACACGGCAAACGTCTTACATCCTATATAACACATCTTCTCATTGGAATTGCAAGCAAATTAAACAAATATAGCTATTGATAAGAAATCTGGGTGAAGAGGAATTGAATTCTGGTGATGTCATAGGTGTTGATAATAAATTAGTACCTGATGAGACAAGTAAGAAAAGATATACGTTCTCTGGAAGAAGAGTGTTTTCTTCTATAAGACATGTTCTTTTTAATAAGATTTGTAATATGTTTGAAACTCCGAGTCTCAAGAAAGGGAGGGCATGTCATGAAACGTGATTGACTACTGCACGTGAGGGCAACTTCTGAGCTAAAAATTTTCATTATAATAAATCTTCTCGTCTCTGATGGAATTAAATAAATGTTTGTGTTGGTTTGAACTTTTTTAACGTTTGATAATAAAAGAAAGATAAATAAAGTTTATAACAATGAAAAAACCTTGATAAAATTTCGATCTTGAAGAAAAAATCCGAGTTATTTTATGAACCCATTGAAGGAGAACACAATTCTATTTCAAAGTAATAATAACAACTTGAAATTTTGTTTTCAAGAAAAAAATTCCAAGGGAACTACTATTGAAAAAATTTAGGCCATAATTTATTCTTGTTTTTATAAGTTTGGTGTAAGCAATTAGTTCCAATTCAAAGTGAGAACACAGTGCGTAAACACAACAACTTTTATTTACAACATAAGAGATTCGGCACGACCGCACTCTCTGATGGTCGAGCCGGGAATGATGACGTAATAAGAAATCAGAATGGCGATCGCAGCGCCGCATGCGCAACACTCAGAGATCGCAGCGCCGCAAGTACAATACTACAGAGTGTCCCTCCAGTGACGAAGGGAACGATACATTTACAGATTGTAGGTTATCTTACAATGGTAAGGTAGAAAAATTATATATATATATTCATATGGTTATGAAAATTCTAAGTATAATATAGCCAAATATAAATCATTTGATGAGTGTACAAATTATATTTCCACAATCAATTTTTTGGGAAAGTGGACATGCCTGCCAGATCTTGTAGTTTTTAAATTTGAGGGGAACGTAGAAGCTTTCTGTTCTGTAGCTAATTCTGTGTTGCTAGTGATGGTTGGGTCAAGATTTGAAAATTCTTTTGATTGCAACAACGTGTCAGAGTCAGACCATTGATATGCAGGTTTGACACGATCAATGCTGACAGTAGTATTTTTACCATTTAATTTAATGACAAAAATTTTGTTTGTTCGACTTGTTACAAGGTGTGGTCCGGAATAGGGAGGTGTTAAAGGAGGACGGATTTTATCAATTCGTAAAAATATGTGTGTACATGTATGTAATGAAGGGTTTACATAAGCTTTACAATTTCCATGATTTGATGCTGCAATAGGATTTAGTTTCTGCACTGTTAAAATAAAATTAGATATATAACTAGGTGTAACAGTTTGTGTGAGAGAATCCATTGAAACGAGATCTGATGGTAAACGTAAGGTAGTACCATAAACCAGCTCAGAAGTTGTGGCCTGTAGATCTTTTTTATCGCGGTTCGTAAACCTAATAAAACGAAAGGCAAAATTTCAGTCCATTTAGAATGTTCATGAGGAATAATGGCATTTTTTAGGTGTCTGTGAAATCTCTCAATCATTCCGTTACTCTGGGGATGGTAGCTTGTGGAATGAATTCTATGGACACCCAAGAGGTCTGTAAGCTCTCTAAATAGGTTTGATTCGAAATTTCTTCCTTGATCAGTTGTGATGGTGACAGGTGTCCTAAATCTTGATATCCAACCATGCATTAGGGCACGAGCGGTAGTTTCAGCTGACATGTCGGGGGTTGGAATTACTTCAGGCCAACGGGTGAACCTATCAATAATGGTCAAACAATATTGATGTCCATCAGAGGGAGCAAATGGTCCTATATAGTCAAGATGGATGTGAGAAAAACGCGAGTCCGATAACGCAAATGTGCTTAGAGGGGCTTTAGTATGGTGAAATACCTTCGCTCGCTGACATTTTTCACAAGTACGGACTTTGTTTTTTATGTCCTTCCTCATACCTGGCCAAATGAATCGCTTTGAAACTAAATCTGTTGTTGCAGATATGCCAGGGTGAGAAAGAAAATGTGTAAGTTATTAAAAAGTGTTTGCCTGAGTTGTTTAGGGACAAAGGGTCGAGGATGGTTGGTTGGCATGTCACAGAAAAGATGTATGTTCTCAAGAGGAAAATAATGTTTCTCTAACTTCAATGAGGAAGATTGTGATTGAAGAAGTTCATTGAGTTCGGTGTCACGAAGTTGTGCTTCTGCCAATTCGCTGTAGTTGAAAGGGGGAGGGGTTGTAATAGCATCAATCTCAATTCTAGATAATGTGTCAGCAATCTTATTTTCCTCACCAGTGACATGGCGAATATCTGTAGAAAACTGAGAAATATAGTCCAAGTGTCTCAGTTGTCTTGAGAACATTTCTCAGGCTTCTGTTGAAAAGCATATATGAGGGGTTTTTGATCAGTATAAATTGAAAAATGTCTTCCTTCAAGCATATGTCGAAATTTCTTAACAGATAAATATATAGCGAGCAATTCACGGTCATAAGTGGACCAACTTTTTTGACTCTTACTAAGTTTATTAGATAGGAAGGCTATGGGTTTCCATTTAGAATTGAAAATTGCATGATTGAGCTGCCAATGGCCATATCCGAAGCATCAGTCCAAAGACTTAATGGAGCCCCGGGAATTGGGTGGTTGAGTAGAGTTGACTGAGCAAGTGCCTGCTTTGCAGCAGAAAATGCAATTTCAGCTTCCTCAGTCCAAACCAGAGATTTCTCTGATGTTTTAGAAGGACGAGAGGGTTTTTTGTGATTAGTTTGGCCTTCCAAAAATTTTATCAAGGGAGTTAAAAGGTGAGCTGCTTTGGGGATGAAGCGTCTATAAAAGTTGTACATGCCAAGAAATCTGCGAAGTTGAGTGAGTGTTTGAAGTCTCGGAAAATTTTGAATGGCTTTTACACGATCAGGAAGGGGTGTCAGACCATCCCCAGAGACTGTAAATCCTAAGAAATCTAATTTTGGCAGACCAAATTTGCATTTAGATGGTTTAATCGAGAGTCCATAGTGATCGAGTCGATGAAAAAGAGCTCGTAGATGGCCAATATGCTCTTCTAGACTACTACTAGCAATTAATATATAATCAATTTATACATAAACTCCATTGAGACCTCTGGTAACCTCATCAATTAATCTTTGAAATGTGCTTGATGCGTTGCACAAACCAAACTGCATTCTGGTACTTTCAAAAAGTCCAAAGGGAGTGCAAATTGCAGTTTTATGCACATCTTGTGCAGCAATAGCAATTTGGTGCAATGCTTTGACTAAATCGATGTGAGAGATACTTGTATTTCTTAGTTTGAGCGTTAAGAGCACGATAGTCCCCAACAGGACGAAAATCGTCACTACTTTTCTTTGGGACCATATGTAAGGGTGACGCATAATCACTACTCGAAGGGCGCATGTGGCCTAAATCTAGCATGTATTGAATTTCGGTTTTTGCAATTTTTAACCTGTCGGGTGCAAGACGACGTGGTTTAGAAAAAACCAGAGGTCCAGAAGTCTCTATGTGATGAACAACATTATGTTTTACAATTTGATTAGCACTAGGAAATTTTGTAATGTCCGGAAATTCTTGCAATAATTTTGAAAATATATCGTTACCAAAAACTGTTTTCACAGAGAATATTGCAGCATTATTTACAATGCCGTTTCAATTTAAGTTAGTACAAGAATCAACCAATTAACGCTTCCGCATATCAGGTTTTAAATTAAAATAATGCAAGAAATCAGCACCAAGAATAGCAGTTGATACATTGCAAATATAAAATGGAAAAATAAAATTACGTATAAGTCCCAAATCAACTGTAACTAATTTCTTACCATAGACTGTGATGGGAGTTCCATTTGCTGCGTTGAACGTTTGAATGACAGGTAGTTGTTTATCATTTTTGCTGGCCGGAATAAGAGAACAGTCACTACCAGTATCAATCAGAAAATTTACATTTGATTTTCTGTCCCGAATGAAGAGGCGACGAGAGAGTGAAGGCAAGAAGTATGTCGCCGCTACGCTTGCATGTCTTAGTTTTCCTGAAAGGAACATGGCGGGACACAGTTATTGGCGTTAGATTTGTATTTTCGGTGATACCAGCAAATGTCTGAAGTTGGGCTTCGATCTTGATACCGGAAGTTACGACTTCTTGAGTTGCTGCGGAAACGCGCATTGTTGCGATTTTGTGAAAAACTTCTTGAACGTCTCATACTTTCAACTTCCTTGCGAAGTTGTTTAAGTTCTTGGAGGAGAAGGTTCTCTGAATTAGAAACACTGCAAGTTGCTTCGGAGGTATTTATGATGGAGCTAACAGCAGGTGGAGTCACTTCCAGTATACGATCAGCAATTTCTGCTGCCTTTTGGGAAGTGCAAATGGCAGTACAGTATGGATGGATGCTAGTATGGATTGTACATTTACAGGAAGTTGCTGCAAAAATAATTCCAGTATAAGTGCATCTGCTACTTGATGAGACTCGGTACGTCTTTGTAGGATGCGAAGAAGTTCGCTGGGCTTTCGATCACCAAGTTGCTCGCCTGCGAGAAGCCTTCTTATTTCCTGTGTCTTTGTTTCTCCACACCTTTCAATAAGCTTTTCTTTTAGTTGTGCATATGGGTCGTTTTTATCAGGCGACAGAATGATATCACGCACCATAGAAGCTGCGTCCGGAGGAAGATGTGAAATACAATAGTTGTATTTTGTTTTCGATTCAGTTATGGGTTTAGGAACTGCAAGTTCAAAAGTAGCCTCTACCATAACGAACCACAATGCCGGATCGCTGGGCATGAATTGGGGCATCTTTACTGCTGATATAACACATTCATCCATGGCTGTGGGCTGAAGCAAGTCGAAACAGGAACCAAAAGTAGATATAAATTTTCAAATGTTTTTACATACCGTAACTCAATGGCGTGTTCAAGTAACGTCCGAGGTCACCATTTTGGTGTAAGCAATTAGTTCCAATTCAAAGTGAGAACACAGTGCGTAAGCACAACAACTTTTATTTACAACATAAGCGGCATTCCCGGCACGACCGCACTGTCTGATGGTCGAGCCGGGAATGATGACGTAATAAGAAATCAGAACGGCGATCGCAGCGCCGCGTGCGCAACTCTCAGAGATCGCAGCGCCGCAAGTACAATATAAGTATAGTAGCTAGAAAGGGTATTGTACAGTTCCTATAATAGCAATTCTTCCAAGGAATGGACAAAATCCGCAACGTGGCGCGGTAGTCACTTGCGATGAAGGAAGAGCGAAAGTAGAGGAAATCATTGTTGGAAGAAACCGGCCTTCGGAATTAGACTCACGCATTGAATTACTTAAAGAATATTTCTAGGGTGCACATTTAAGATTTTTAGGACTTCACTTTCTGTTAATTAAATTGAAGCAGTAATAAAAGGCAAAGATGATAATTTTATGTAATAATAAGTTGAAGAAGGAACCATTTAAAATTTGTCTTTATGGTTCCAAATTACGAAGTCCCGATTTTCTTCTCGAAAGAATTCAGTACTCCATTGGACAATTCTATAGTTAATCTAACCAAACTTATCTTTCCCAGATGATTTTAATTAGAACGAATGAATCTTCTTTATTCATTGTGAAATTTTCGCACGTACACATTAATTCAAATACTCATTTGTGCAGCTAATCTAACCAAACTTATTTTTTATATAAAAAAATAGCATACCATCTAATTTAAATCAAAGACAAATAAAATACAAGAAAGTATTGAAATTTCATATGAAATTTTCTCATCTGATTTTAACTAGAAAGGAAGAATATAATTTTCTTTCTTTACTGTGAATTTTTCACCCACACAAATGAATTCAATTTTTTTTTTAAATGCCTACCATCCAATTAAAAGTAAATAAATTACTGAAATTTCATATGAAACTTTCTCACCTGATTTAGGAAAAATCTCTTTATTCGGAAATTTTCACACACACACTTGAATTTAATACTCCATTTTGAAGTTAAATAGTTAATCTAACCAAACTTATATATAGGAAACGTTTAGAGAAGCACTGTAAAGTTATGTCTGTAAAGTTATCCAAAAGTTTTTATTGCATTATGTTTTAATAAATAACTTCAAAAGATCAAAATATAAAAGGAGAGATTTAAATGTCGTTATTGACATTGATTATTTCATTTTAAATTTTTAACTTTGAAATCATCCACTAGTTGAAGTTAAAATATTATAGTTTCAAGGATACACAGATAAATTTTTAGCATGGGAAGAAACAGAGTTTTACGATAATTTGAATGCCTTTGAAGAAATGTGTGAGAACAGAATTTAAAACCGAGCTTTCACATGGACTGAACCTTAACGGTAAACTACTTAAATTGGATCCAATTTAAAGGAGGAATTGTTTGCCAAAAGATCTTATTTTATTTCTAAAAATAATCAAGAAAGTTTTGCATGGGAAAAAATTTTGAGGAGGTGTTGAGAGTGTTACAGAAATTAACTTTTTAACAATATGTGAAAACACTTGGAGTATAAAATTGTAAAAATATCAGTAATGAAATAATAATTGATTTTTGCGCAAAGGACAGTGGGGCACACCATAAAAAAAATGCATAAACTTCATATTAATGTCACCAGTATTTAGTATTTTTAAATTTAAATATATTAAATTCCTATAATGTAATATCTCAAAAAAAACACATATATATATTCACATAAATTGATGAAAGGGTTGGCTGGCGTTTTACGCTGAACACCCTAAGAAGTATATATTCAAGACTTTAGAATTGTTATTTAGACCACAGAATATATGGCTTACGCATACAGAGGTGACTGATCGGGATTTTGTGACACGAATGCAGCGCCGCATAAGACTAACAGAGGAACTAATTGACGGTCAGACATGACTTCACGGCTTGGTTTTTTGCTATTTCATTTTTTAGGAAATTGTCTTGCGCAATATTTGCCTGTGTGTGTTTCACTGATTTTTTTTAACAATGGCTAGTTCTTAAAAACCAAGTGTATTGCCTGCGGATCTACAACCGAAAAACTTTTTTATGTTCCAAAGGATGAGGAAAGGTTAGTGAAATTTTTTTAATTGAAACCAAAAAAAATATTCGGAAGCATCATGCTTCCCATTGTTACCCTGTGTTCTGTGTTGAAATTTTGTAAAGCCATATATGTACTTTTAGTATTAGTCTGGTAATTAATTTTTTCTATTAAACATGAAGTGATGCGTTGTGCTGATTATAAAAAAATATTTTTATAATTTAGATTATTTGCTTCGGCATGCTCAGAAACGGCAGTGACGTTTTTTAATGTTGATTGGGACTCCACGTAAAAAAATTTCAAGCCCTCCCTATGTAATATATTTTTTGCAATTGAGAATTGTTGGTAAAAAGGACTACTTTAATTTTTCATCTTAATATAGAATTTAGTAAAAATAATTAATGTGGAGGGATATATTTCATAACATATATTTATTTTTTAAATTTATAGGGTATCTGTATGATTCTTTTCTGTCATTGTGCTAAGAATAAGGATAGAATAATAATAAGTTGCATTATATAGCTCACACTAATGTACTTTTTAAAAAAATCTGAATCTTTGAAGAAATCAGTGAGGCCCGCGATATGATTACTTGTAGCTTAGTTTCGCCAATTTTTTTAAAAGAACACATCAACATTATGTTGTGTAAAACAGCAGTTTCAGTGCTTGTAACCTATCCGTATGTGATATTACTGTCGTGATCTGAAACTACATGAGTGATGGCTTCGATAATTTGTTGTGGTCCAACAAATTCTCTTGTGCTGAAGATCCTTGTTAACATTCATTCAGTGTTCTATGTAATAAGATTTTTATATGTCAAATCAAAGTTATTTGTAGAATAACTGAATGAGAAAGTATGTCTAGTATCGTAACAGCACACGAATAAGAATTCCTTTTCTGATAAATTAAGAATTTATACTATTTTTTTACGTTCATATGCTTTTAAATTTTTTTTATGTTTTAAATTATATGGTTTTTACTTTCCATTACTCAACATGTAATTTCTGGTCTCCATTGTATGAAGGCCTAGTGGTCTCTTCACTGAAAAGCCATGGCATTTCACAATTTTATTTGGTGTTGTGACTTTTGTTATATCCAATTGGAACAGAAGCAGGTTTCAGTCTGGATAGAGTTTAATGGTAAGCACTGTTTATACCCCATTGGCGACTTTTTTGCTTGGCGCTAAATTGTAGTCGCCATGCGAAAGAGCTGTTGAGAGGGTGTTACAGTTATATGCCGACACACCCATACCATGCAAATCATCTATTTACTTGCAACCACTATGTGCACTTCTCTCTTGCTAATAATCCTGCTGGTGCTTAGGATCTTGTTCCATCGATGTTCTCTGTTATATACGTAAATTTCATTTTTTTGTGTATTTGAGTAAGCTTGTTTTTATATGTATTTTGTTTTTTGAATCATGTTCTAATCTTTGTTTATTTTGATTAGGTTAAAGAATTGGCTAGAGTTGCTAAATTGTGAAGGATTGTTACAACAAGGTATCGCGTACCTTCGCAATAATGCGAGAGTATGTATAAGGCACTTTGCGGATTGGGCTTTTGCGAACACACTAAAAGAACGTTTAATTAGGTGTGTATACCCTGAAACTGCCCATCCTCCACCCTCCCCCATTCCGCAAAAGATGCCTGTGCCTATAAGCAAACCTACTCACAGACCCACTATTGCCCTAGATTGCTCCCTACCCCAAGATGATGCTCCTCCCATAAGTTCCACACCAAAGCGATCTCGGGAATCACAAATTATTTTGAATCAGCGTTCAACGATTTCTCGTTTGAGAAAGAAAATATTAAACATACTTATCTAAAAGGGGAAAAAATACCTCTTTCATGCATTTTTTTCTACATTGTGTCCAACATAGAGTAAGGAACAAGCAAACGAGGGGGAAATTTTTTTTTTTACAACAAGCAAATATTGTGTTTCCTCGGTCACGTTATTCTGCTATCTTTCTCATTCACTTTAATAGAAACCATTTAATTAAACTAAATTATAAGATCCCTAACCCTGACATTCACTACCAGGTTATTTTTTCCAGTATATGAACTTCAGTATTTATTAACACACTTCACTGTTAATAACATAGATTTTAAGTTATTTTTAATTTTGCAGGAGCTTAGCAACAGTGTGGCGGCAGCGCTATGTGTATATTGCGGCACCGGCATCTTAGGAAGTGGAGCTGGCGAAACATCAGAGTTTGTTGGAGCTATCAATACTTCGTTTGATAGCTTGAACTCTTGCTCGCTCCACTCCTCTAAGCCATATGCCGGTGCATTGAAACAACTTCATATCAGCTTACTTCTTGCATGCTTTCATATCGGAGCCATGATTACTCTCCTATTTTAGCATTAAATTTTATTGTTTTAAGTATTCAGTTGATTATATGTTTAAAGTTCGTATATGAGTAAAGAAAAATAGTACATTTTATAATAAATTAGCTGTAAAAATCTATGTTTTTAAAAAGCAAATACTTTGTGGCACTCTTCTAGCAGGGAAATTTCGTAATTGTGCTTAAATTATATTCATGGTATTTTCATTAATATTCATCAGAATTTTTATGGATTGCCGTAATTTTTTTTATTTTCAATTGCGAAAAGTGTCTTAGTTGGAAAAAATTCTACTTCAGTTTATGTTTTCCTTGCATTTTTATATCATGCATGGTTCGTACGTTTTTAAAAAACCTTGAATTCTGTAAAAATATGTTTAAAGTGGTTGAATTTCATTTTATTTTCTAAAAATATAGCATCTTAAAAATTTTTGTTCAACAAAGTGAGCAAAAAAATCTTTTGAATTTAGCTAAGCCAATCAGCAATTAGGAAAACATCGCAGTTGAATATAATAAAAATTTTATCATTCCCCCATTGATGAATGCAGTACTGCGCGTGCGCAATATATGTGGAATATCTGTTCAAATCATGTGATGTCTTGTTCCGTTTTTATATTGTGTTTGCCAATGTTTTGCACACTGTTTAAAAATGATGAGGAAATGCATTTTCAATTCAAGCTGATTAGAGTAGCCAGAATATAATATCGAAGCTTATGTCACCGAGGCCTATGTGTAGGATTTGCATTTTGTACTTTGTGTGTCAAAAATTACATTATGGGAGAAAGTGCTTTAAAAAACTACAAGAAGAGTAAAAAGCACATGGATTTAGTTTCTATAAGGTTCGATGGAGGATTGTCCGAACTATTTCTAATGATAAAAAGTACCCCAAAAGCGGATATATTTCGCAACAATCAACGTCGTCAGCGTGATGGATGCGCATGTAATTGAAAACAAAGTTTTAGATACTGAAATACTATGGACATTGAAAATCATAAAAAATCATGGCTCTTACAGGGTTCCCACGGTCATTAAAAGTGCTTAATATTTTTGAACTTGTTTTCAAGGCCTTGAAAATGCTTAGAGGTGCTTGAAAATGCTTAGTGGTCCTTAAAAGTCCTTAATTTATGTGGATGTTGTGTGCTTAAACGCAAAATTTATAAAAATACAACTCGGACTTGCTATTCCCGCGTGACTGTCACTTATCTGCACCATATCGGAATTCTCCGACATATTTGCATTACGCATCCACCAACTTGTATATTCTACCAAAAAAGTTACTTTATTAAAAATTTATATGTAGACATGAGGCCTGAAAATTAATTTTCAGCGGTCCTTAAAAACATTATTTCGGTGCTTAAAAGTCATTGATTTTCATTGTATGATTTGAGTGGGAACCCTGTCTTATGAATTAAATGAAAGCATTGATAAACTATGTAATTGCATGTTCGCCGATAGTATGATTGCCTCTAAATTCTAAATTTTCATGTGGAGGAAAAAACTGCATTTTGTTCAGTAGTATTTGCAATCAAGCCGTCACAGTAGATTGGAAGACAGTTTAATCAATAAAACTTTTGTATTATTATTTGACGAAAGTCTCCATATGATGAAACTAGACAATCAAATGGATTCTCGCATCCAATATTGGCATAATTACCAAGTGAGTACTAGCTACTTTACTTCTGTTTATATGGGACATGGTACTGCTTCTGATATATTGGAAGGTAGTCTTTTTTTTCTATTGTAACCTTAAAATTTCATTTCATTGAAACCTAAACCCTCACCCCCCCCCCCCTTTTTTTTTTTCTTTTTTATTTACTCAATTTGAACTTGCACTGTTTATTAACAAAATTGAGATTTTTTTTTTTTTTTTAAGTATTTGTGTTAATAACGCATCTTTGAAAAATCCTTGAATTTTTTTTCTCCTTCAAGTGTACGAACCATGTATTGGCATAACCTGTATTGGCATTATTTATGTTTGTATGTGATGGCCATTTTGTTAAGCGTTCCGGTGATTAAATGGTTAATATGTCTGTAAAGATCTGTTTCTAGAATTTTAATTTTTGTGTAAGAAATGAGTCACAATGCCCCAATTGTACTGGATATCCTTATTAAAAATTGCAATTTAAACTAATATTGCATGTTAAATTATTTATTTTATTTCAATGAAAAAGGTTAGTTTTATGTTATGATGTTTCTTCCTCTTATTTCTTTCGAGAAATTAATATCCGTCATACTTTAATAATTTATCACTAATTCGACTCATTAAAATTTTATGAAACTTAGTAGTATTTCGATTTTTTTTTTTTTTTTATATATATATATAGATATATATTAATATGAAATAACGTTCTTAGTCTTTCTGATTGAATTTGTATTAGTTTGACTCAATACAGAGTGACTAGAATTTTGATTTAATTTTGTGTAAGAAATGAGTAACAATACCCCAATTGTACTGTATATCCTGATTTAAAATTGTATTTTAAACTGCTATTGTGTGTTGTGTTAAATTATTTATTTTATATATATATTATTATTATTAATTTTTATATATTTTTTTGATATTATATATTTTATTTTCAATTAAAAAAAATTTAGTTTTATGTTATGATGTTTCTTTCTCTTATTTCTTTGATGAATTTAATATTCATCTTACTTTGTATTATAAAAATTAAGGTTAAAATTACAAGTCCGGTACAGATTCTGCGTCAAGGTGATTTTCGCCAAAAAATTTCAGCCCTGCCATTTTTTTTTTCATGACAAGTGAACTGCCTATGGTTGCCATAATTGGTGTAGTTTTATGTAAACAATTCTTGGCACAAAATCCGTACAGGACTTGGAATTCTAACCAAAATGAAAAGCTCAAAACATTTCATGATGTAGGATTTCCTGATGTATGTGTTTAATAAATTGAAAAATTACTTTTACTATATCAAAATATACTTAATATCCTATTTGACAAATGTGGAAGTTCATAAAAGATCATATATGCATGATTTTACAATTAAGGTATAATATCTATTAGTATTTTAATTATTAAAAACAATTTAAAATAAGTTTGATTGAAGTAATTGATGTTATCCTAAATTTAAAAATAATTTTTTTTTTTTAAATGTTTAATTTCTTTCACACAAAAAATTAATATATGAAAAAATGTTTTTTAAATAACCAACCATACATTTCAAACCTGTTTACTATTAATTCTGTGTCGTTTAGTTAAAAATATGCAGTATCTTGAAACCATCGAAATATTTATCTGGTGCCATAGCAATTCGTCGAAATGCTTGTTCCAGTTGTCATGGCAACACATCCAAGCAAAATCTGCGTTTTAGTTCCATGTTAGTCATCAGGAGCGCCACCGTCTATGCGATATCCAATGTTAATTCAAATGTAACGAGGGCCAAAGGTAGTGCAGCCTCTGTATGCGTCAGCTATATACTCTGTGATTTAGACGGTACTACAGAAGTGTTTTTAAACGAAAGTTGCAAGAACAGAGTTATCAGATGACTATGAAGTAGAGGTCAAAAATATCGATATCCTGAATAATTCCTAATTTTTTATTTGATTTTAAGTTTTGCCAGAAACGAACTTTTCCATGGAAAATTTCTACTTTTTGAAAAGTAACTACATTACCAACTGAAATGGATTTATTACAAAAAAAGAAGTTATATTTTTGCTTAATTGGTGCAGTGATTTTAAGAAAAATTTAGATAATTTTCAATAACTTGTAATGGCGGTTGCGTGGCACTAGCCGACGTGTCATGAGAGCATCGGGGTAAAATGGTACCACTAGCGCACAAACACCTGTTTATAAGGGGAAGGAAATCCGCTACAAGGTAACATGGTACCAGAAGCGCACAAACTCTAGTTTCCCAGGGGCTCACTTCTTCATTTTACAGGAGCGAACAAAAACAGTTTTATTCAACTAAGTAAACGATAGGTTTTCTTTATTTTAAAGAGACAAATCTCCAAAACTGTATTTTTTTTGTGGCTAAATTTGTTACTCAGTGTATGCAGTACACATTAATAGAACTTACAATAACAAAATACGCATTTTTATGTTTTTATTAGATACTAGGTTTTTAAATTGGAGAGCCGATTCATATTTCTTATGATGAAAACGTTCTGTTTAAATTAGAAGTTTCATTCCGTTGCACTTTTGGGGCTTATTTTAAATTCTGATAAGTTTTTGGTTTTCATATGTTTAGTTTGATTGCTTTATTTAGAGTTCCTCATTTCCACTGTGTTCTGTATTGTTGTAAATTTTACATTTGCCAATAAAATGGCCTGCACGTTTGCAGTTTTACATGAATGCTCATCTTTTAATACAATCAGAATGTGACATTTTTATACTTATCATCCCCATTGTTTTTAATTTTAAGTTCACCACCTCACATATCTATTTTATATCAAATGGAACATATCCATATTATACAACCTTCTTCTTTCTTGCTTATTTTGAGGCTAAATTTAGCTTTGAATACTAGCGAAAATGCTTCTTATTTGTAAGTATGCGTAGATTCAAAATCAGAAACCTTTTTGAATTGTGTCTGAAAGAATGTTCTAATAATGATAAATCCAACGCAATTTTTAATCACATATGTAAAACTGTTGGGAAAATAATAAATTTTTCGACTGAGAATGATATAAAACAAAATTAGACGCGAGTACAGTCATTTTAGGAGTTTCAAACAAGTCTAATTAATTCATCCACATATGGGCATCCAAGCATTCCGTTTTACAAAAAATCAAGCAGATCGAAAAGGTGAGATGCGGTTCAGTTATTGAATGAAAAAAAAAAAGAAAAATGCGATTCATCTATAATTATACAAATTGCTATTATGGCGACACGCAAAAAAGGCTATTATTATTTGGCAGCAATTTTGAAAGGAAGTCAACCTAAGTCCATCACCGCCAGCTAAAATGAAGAAAAGAAATTTTTGTAATAGCGTGCAAAAAAATAAACTTTTTAATCATTTGGAATCAAAAATAGTGGCGAAAGTATCACTTTTTCGAGAGGAATGCGGGAAAGTAACGTTTTCGCACTAGTATGAAAATGAAATTTCTCGCACGCCTCGTGCGCAAATAACATATATTCTTGATATTGGAATGACATATTTTCAGAAGAAATTCCTTGACACGAATTGGCAACATTAATAAATATATATATTAAAAATATTTTTTGCCCTTAATTATAAAAAATATTGAATGCAACACATAAGAAGAAGGTTCATCGTTGCACAAAATCGAGCTCGCTTCGTTCACTGAAAAGCTCCTTAACACATAAGCACAGGCTTACTTCACACGTTGAAAAGTTCATTGCTATGCAAGCATAGGCTCGCTTCGCTCGCTTAGAGGTTCATTGCTGTGTAAGCATAAGCTCGCTTCACTCATTAAAATCTAATTGCTACGTAAAGCCTTAATAAAGAATCAAAAAATCTCCGTTAATATCCCGTTAATACAATACCCCTTTAAGATTATTTTAACACTTGTTTGTGGAAAGCAAAATTGGAAGGCCAAAAGTACTT
The DNA here is from genome assembly GCA_963978545.1 of Linyphia triangularis. Classification (NCBI taxonomy): domain Eukaryota; kingdom Metazoa; phylum Arthropoda; class Arachnida; order Araneae; family Linyphiidae; genus Linyphia; species Linyphia triangularis. Next base: position 40,252,588 of record OZ021730.1, read on the forward strand.
ATTTAGAAACTTTCAGAGCTTTAGGCCTATAAAAATTGCTTTTTGTGAAAATATTAATTAAAAAACAAATTAAAATGTTAACCTTCTTTTTATCAAAAGTCCAATTAGAAGGCCAAAACAACTTGTATTAAAAATTTCAGAACTGTAACCCATTTCGAAATAGTTTTGTGAAATATATGTTGAAGTTAAAAAAAAAATAAAAAAAAAAAAAAAAATAAATAAAGTTCTGTTTTTCAAAAGTCTAATTAGAAGGCCAAAATTACTTATGTTGAAAATTTCAAAGCTGTAGCCCAATTAGAAATTGTTTTGTAAAATATTTATTAATTAATTACAAAAAATTAGTTAAAAAAGAACTAAATAAAATTTAAAATTCTGTTTTTCAATAGTCTAATTAGAAGACCAAAACTACTTATTTTGAAAATTTCAGAGCTGTAGCCCAATTAGAAATTGTTTTGTAAAACATTTATTAAATAATTAAAAAAATTAACTAAAAAAGAACTAAATAAAAATTTGAAATTCTTTTTACAAAAATCTAATTAGAAGGCCAAAATTACTTATGCGGAAAATTTCAGAGCTGGCTCTGAGAAGCTCTATTAGAAATCGTTTTGTAAAATATATATTAATTAATTAAAAAAATTAATTTAAAAATAACTAATTAAAATTTTAACATTCTGATTTTCAAAAGTCCAATTAGAAGGCTAAAGCTACTTGTGTTGAAAATTTCAGAGCTGTATCTCTATTTTAAGTCACTTTGTAAAAAAAAATTAATTCAAAAAGAGCTAATTAAAATTTTAACATTCAGTTTGACATTAGTAAAATTAGGAGGCCTAAACTTCTTATGTTGAAAATTTCAGAGCTCTACTCCAATTTTAAGTAGATTTCTATAGATCCACAGACAGACACACAGCTTGTTTTATTATTATAGATAACCAACACATTATAAAACACCTTATAAGCACATTTGTTATAAACTGTGTATTTTTTCAAACTTTTTATTTAAAAACTTATAATTAAATAAATATTGAAGCCAGATTCACAATTCTTCATGTCTCGCCCATCCGCATGTCCTTTCTAATAACATCCTAATTAGTCATTTTAATTGCAATTAGCTAATTAAAAAATTAACGGAAGAATAAAGTTTACGTTTAAAAATGCATCATTTTTAATTTTGATGTACTGTTAAGAAGTTTGAAATTATAACATAAAAATTAAAGAATGGAGATCCTACCCTCTGCACATAAACTAGCAGTTTGTGCGCTCATGTTACCATTCGCTTGATAAATGAGAGGCAACTCTCTTCCCCTCCCAAATACTACAGGTGTTTGTGCCTCTAAGGTTTGTGCGCTCTTGGTACGATGCGCTCATGACACGTCGGCTCGTGCCACGACACCGTAATGGCTACGATGAATATTTAGCATTATATTTTTACAGTGTAAATAATTAAAATATTAACAGACAAATGAATATATATATAGAAATCCTCTCTTCTGTATATTTTATTAGATATTCAACACAACCATATTTAGAAAAAAAAATTCTTTTACAAGAAAGAAATGATAAAAATACCCCAAAAAATTAATTGTTTTTAACGATTTTCTTGTTTTCTGTTTTTATCTTCCAAGTAGCACTCGTGGTAATTAAAGTAGCAATGTTTGGAACAGAAGAAGCAGAAATCACAATAAATAAGCCATAAAAACAAATTTTTTTTTTTAAATCCTTAATATGCATTGCTAATTGTAATGCGCAATTGCAACTTTTTGAGTTCAGATCGTTTTCATAGTGCTTGACCATTTCGAAAAAGAAAAAAAAAAACATCCACTCCGAACTGTTTACGGATTTACTAGTAATTCGAATCACCAATAGAAGCTTTTAGTGATTGTGATCGACATCAAATTAATCTGCCACGTTGCAGCTCGATTCTTGAATCTTGAATAAATAGGTTTGTTTGGGTGCTCAGCGCAGAATGCCAGTATACCCTTTCATCATTAATATGTACAAATATAAGTTTATAAAGTCATAATTTGGCCCCCAAAAAAAATTAGAAAATAGACAGACACAGGACAGTACACAACAACAAAAGAGAAATCTGGCCAGTGGGCACTTATCTTGATTAGTAGTCAAAATAAACATCACAATTTGTGCGCAATTTAGATGAGATGCAAAATAAATGGGCAATATGGTGCAAAATAAATGGGCAGGCTCAAGTTGAAACTGTAAAAGTGTAGTGAAGAAGGGGATCGAACCAAGGCCATCTCTAAGTAAACAGGCCCGAGCCATCGTCTCATTTTCCTGTGTGGACGGCGCCCATGCAATAACTGTTGGAGCCCCAAACAAACATTCATTTCATTGCTACGCTTTCGCTACTGAATGGTGAATTTCTTTGCATTCTATTCTTTTACTACTTTAAATGGTATTTCAATTATCTGCTGAAAAAAGTCCGAAAATATAAAACTAGGTAAGTGATCTCCATTTGTTATTATTTATATTTTAAGGACTAAATTTTTCTGTTAACTTGTATTATTTTGTTAAATGCTTCCACTATATAGGTACCAGTAAGCCTGTTGTTAACTTAACAGTTTATTCTTTTGTTTGTAACTTAAAAAATGTTGGTTTTAAAAAATATCAATAACATTTCCTGATTTTAGTGCATAGAATACTACCTGGGACATCACCAAATTGTTATTAGCACATGGTTACTTAAATGTATACTTTTAGAAAATTGTTACTTTTAAAAACTTTGCCCAAATTAAAATTACACAAACATAAGTTTCAAAATCCTCATCATCAACTACTAAAATAACTTATGTGGAATAGGTATGACTATAATATTTGTTTTTATGGCAAACATTATTATTTACCATGCTTTAATTTAAATTGTATTCCCTTGTTAGGATTGATAATAGAATACTAATAAAAATACTACTCATCTAAATTTACTTGGAACAATTTCTGAAAATTATTGACACAAAGCATACAATATCCATAGCGTTGGCGGGATTTAATGTTGCCTCAGTTTCCATTTTCACATTTGTGTGATTAAAATCTCAGAGTTCAAGGTTTAAAAAATACATACTTTATCGTGTATTGACCATGAATTGTCAAAACTTGCCTAATCAAAGGTGCTTCGTTTACTAAGAAAATTGAAAGTTTAAGATATTTAAACAAATAAAAACAAAAATTACTATTTTACAAATACTAATAATATTTACTATTTACAGGCATGCCACGGAAGTGTGCTGTCCCTGGGTGCAACTCTAACTATGAAGTAAATATTATGTAGTGAGTTATTAAATGTTTTAATACGTTAAGTTGTTTAATTGTAGAATATTCAGGTACAACATTTAATTTCATGAAGTAAAAGCACTGAGAGTGAGATTTAAATTAAAACACTGCGGCAAATTCTTGAAATTATAACTAGATTTTTTCAATATTTCTAATATTCCTTTTATAGTAGATTATTCGGGTTGAAAATTCTCTGAAATATATTCATATACTAATATATCTTAAATAATTTCAATACCATAACAAGCAATACGTTAAAACAGTATGTATTTAAAAGAATAAACATTACAAAAATACAAACACTAAATTATTATACAAAAATTGTATTTCAACTTTGAATATAATAGGAATTTAAAAGTTGTAAATTGCTAGTACCTAATATTCTGATTAAAATTTCAATTTTAAGCAATGTATTTTCTCAAGAAGAACATGATAAATTATTTCAAATAGGTATTTTCATTTTTAAACAAATAAGTTGGTTGGTTTATGAGCTCAACGACCTATTCTTATACACGATGACGGCTAAGGAGGATGAATGAACATACATGCCTTATCCGTGATTAGAACCTGACACCTTTGGCAAGCATGGCCAGAGAGCAAACCACAGTCATCAGATGGGAAAACAAATAAGACTTCGTTGATTTGAAAATAAGTGTCAAAATGAAATCATAAAAATTATTCCCTAGGAATGTGTTTTTTATTTACTTACAAATAAATGTCACTAAAAAAATTATAAAAATATATTTTTAGCATTTATAAAATTAATAATTAAAAAAAAACAGTATTAATCAATGCAACTAACTACTGAAATAAAAAGTAGTGAAGTGCATCTTTTATTTTTCAGAAGAGAGCGACTTGAGAACAACATTATTATATACTTTTTTAACTATGAACCATCATTATTAGCATTACATTTCAAGAGCCATTTTAATTCTTTAATTCCTGATTATTTTTTTCTTCTCCAAAAAAAAAAAAAAAAAAAAATAATACAGACCTTCTATGGAAAATATTCTGTCGAATACTTATTGGCACTTTTTGAATGATCGGCAATAAAAAATAATGCGGTATTCTTGAACACACAACAACCAGTCTTTTTTTTTTTTTCTTCTTTTTTTTTTTTGCAATGTTTATATTTTCTTTTAGATTTTATCGTTTATTCTTCTAACTGGTCTATTCTTCCATCGGTATCATATATTCTTGATACATTCCTTGGTACTAAGAAAAGAAACATCATCAGGTTTTGTTTACGAGTATAGCCATTAAAATATAATTTCAACTTAAATCAAGTGATAAATAGAAAGATTACTTTCTAACTATTTTTAATGATATTAAAAAATCAGCAAATGTTTGCATGATAGTTGCTTCAGTAGGAAACAGACATCTTCATCATCATCAGTTTTACAAAATTATATTTTCAAAAGAATATTTAAAATAGAATTATGAAATAAAACTTTTTTTAATTTCTATGAGAGATTGTTTGTTCTACGATAGGATTAAGCCTAACTTAGAATACTAAAAGTTTGAAATCAATTTTACTAATAACATGATACAACTTACCTGTAAAGTTTTCAAACATGAAAGTCACTCCTTTATAGAATTATCCTTTCCACATTTCAGCTTGTTAATTAAATAAAAAAAGGATAAAAATAAATATTTTAGCTATCAATAAATTTCAATACCGTATGTACAATCCAGTTTGTAGAATAGTTTGTTTACATTTTCATCTTCGCTTAGCGACGCATAAGATAAGAGCGCCATCTGGTTGTACCGGGCCCGATATAAATATGTTTCTACGTTTCGCGGTGGTCCCGACTCGATCCATACACAGAGAAGATTTTGAGCCGACTGCGGAATCTGTTGTTTGTATCAAGCATTTTCATGAGGATTAAGTTCAAAGCGATGATGGAAGCTGGTTATGCGTACAACGATATAAACCGAAACTGTCACCGGATGCATATTCAGATGGCAGATCAGTGGGGGCAACTACAATGTGTCTGTGTGGGAAATCTTGAAAGCGAGAGGAAACTTAAGATAATGAGTCTTCTCAAGATCAATTCGTTTCAGAACGGTGTGTTTTCTTTAAAAAAAACTTCGTGCATGATATGCAGTGTAACAAGTCTACCTATTGAGTAAGTAATAGTGATTATGAGTTTTTGAAAATTTTACTTATGAACTATACTATGTTAATTTTGATGAGAATGAAATACGAGTAATTATTTATACATCGGGATATGTTGCTCGCCAAATTTCTTGTAGTCGCGAAGGCAAATAAAAATTTTGCAGTGATTTCCTGTATAAATATTTGGAGGTACTTGATCGTGGGGGTCTAACATATCCTACAAGGCTTACTGTTCATTACTGTATGAGTACGCTAAGGGTTTTTAATGTTATGCTCTGTGAATATTATGAAAATAAATTTCGAAGTTTGTCATGCCAACGGAACTTAATTATAAAACTAACTCTGCAGTTCTTATCATCGGATGAAACTGATGATATTTCATGTGTATGTAGAAAAACTGCATTGGAATTAAGAATACAGTGTGTAAAAATAATATCCAATATTTTGCTGAACAATTATTGCAAAATAAAAAATAACAGTTTAGATGAAATGAAAAAAAAAAAAGACAAATCAATGAAGTGTGATATAAGCAAGTTAAGTTCTATGAAAAAGTAGTATTTATTAAATAAGTTAAAAAATGTATATTTTGTGTAATAAAATGTTTTGAAATATAATGTTTTATTTTTTATACATAAAATTATTTTAAATTTGAAAAACATCTATGAATCTTTCTTATGCAAAATATGTAAAGTTTTTTCTATTATATATTCCAACTTTTGTATGAAAACCTCTTTTATAAAGTCATGAAGTTATAAGTAAAAAATTAAAATAGATTTAAATGTGTTTTCAAGTTGAATTGATAGCGACTTTTTGGTTATTAAATGCTTTCATAGTAATGTTTCTATAAAAAAAAAACTAACTTCCAGCTGATTTATAACTTAAGCACCTAAAATATATTGAAAATTAATGTGTAATTCAAATCTAGTTCAGTTTTATCAATAGAAATAGACTTTAAAAAATATTTAATACATAAGATCATCGCTTTGTTTTGTTTACGATCAATGGCCCCGTTTCGTGACGTCACCAGCAACAGGTTTCAGCCTGTTACACATAGAGATAGCCTTGATCGAGCCCCTTAACTTCGATTAAATTGGGACTGCAAAGGCAGATTGAAAGGGGGACATCTATTCAAAGTTATCTATTATATTTTTTGGCTAGGATTGCGTCTGATAACGTAAATGCCGCAAAAGAAGGCAAGTGTTAGTCATCTAAAACGAAAATAGTGGAGTGAAAAAGCGGCTTTTTAGTAATGATTACACTAAGGGTATAGTGGGGCAAGCAAAGCGCAGGTACGGTGCACCGATACTTTTTTGAGAGCTGCTATGGCGTAACGCCGCTTTTTTGTACTAATAATCAATAATAACTCTAATAATCTTTATACAATGTATTGTGATATAAGTTAATGAGAAAATAAATTCGTAAATTAAGAGTATTCAGCTTTTTTGTATGTTAAATTACTGTAAATTTACATTTTATAGTAAAGAAAAATTCCAACTACAGTACCACTATGACCCTAAAGTTTGCGTACCGGTAAGGCATTTAAACATAGTTCACATTATTTCAAACCATTACAGAGAATAAGGGCGTGCCATTGGTCAATTTTCCTGTCAGTTAGAAAATAGGGCGTTGACAAAATTGGAAGACGCGCCCACAAAAAGTTGCGGTCAAAATGAAGAATATGCTGTGTTGACTAGCAACTTTGAATTTTGTTTTTAAAAATGTAAATATATAAAATAAAAAAAAAATTTAAAAAAAAATGAAGTTATTATTTTCATTACAAGCAAATGTCAAATCATTGTATGAAGAAAATTTCGGTGGACGATTTTAGCAATCTTCCGACCAAATGTAAGTTAATTTTTGTCAATAGGAGAAAATTGTGTTTGCTGGTAAATTATTCCTGATTATTATAATTTTCTACTGAAGTGTGATAATTGTATAGTCGCACTCAGTTAGCTTGTGATTTCAAAATTGTATTATGCGTATCAATAAATACGAACCTAATTTTTAATATTAATGAATGTTAAAACTTTAATAAATAAATGCTACGTAAGGTATTGAAGATATATTTTATTGCCTGTTTTTTACGCACTAACTTCAGCTCTGCATACTTCACTTAAACTGTCTTGTTCTATCAATATCTTTTACTTTTTTTTAACATGAGCTCGTGCATCTAATTACAAGTGATGCCAACATTCGACCATCCTGGCATACAATCGTCCTCGATTTAGAGGAATAACTAATACTAATAATGTAACATACAACTGAAAACTTAAAGTTTGAAAAATAGCCTAAACACATAAACACTGAATAATAACAAATCATGAACTTAGAGTTTAAAGTTCTTGGGGGGGGGGGGGTTTAAGTCTATCAGTTTTAGTTCGGATATCGAGCAGAAACTCTATGGGTGCGTGTAGGATTTCTTCTGGGTGGCGATTCTGTGTCTTGGTCATCCTCATCCTCGTCTTCCGCGCTCTCACATCGTCACGCCTTCAATTGACTTACGTGAGCGGTGGTGGAATAAAAACGTTTCTTCTCTTTAGGTTCGAGTTGGGAAATTCTGTAAGTGGTCGCTTGGAAGTACCTTCGTCACTACTAATGGACCACGATATTTTAGTTGAGTTTTAGTTGGTTCTCCCATTGGTCTCGGTGATCTTCTGACCACGACTATTTCTCCTTGATCAAACTTCATAGTTTTACACTTCTTTCTGTCGTAATATGTCTTTGCTTTTTCCTGTTTATCTTCTATTGTTTTTCTTGCTTCAGCTTGAACCATTTCTGGATCTTTCCAAACATCAGCATCATCTTCGGCCAAAATTCGTAGTATTCCGTCATTGAATCTTGCGGAATAACCATGCAGCATTTCAAATGGCGTTTTGTCTGTTGTGTTGTTTACCATATTGTTCAAATTTCTTTCGCATTGCTTAATTCTTTTGTCCCAATCTTTGTGTCCAGGGTGTGTCATGCTCGTCATAATTACAGGTAGCGCAGTCCTATTTACTCTTTCAACCATTCCATTTCCTTGCGGACGTTGGGTAGAAGTCAAAGTCTGCTGAATTCCATTCATTCTACAGTACTCTTCGAATGCATTCTATGTGAAACATGAGCCTCTATCACTGATGATTCTTTCAGGAAGCCCGAATTCATCGACAAACACTCCTAAGGCACTGATTACATTCTTGACTGAAGTATTTTTAGTGGGGAAGAGTCTTACGAATCGTTTAAGGTTATCAATTATGATCAGCAAATAGCTATTCAATTTTGAACTTTTAACAAATGGACCTAGGTGGTCTAGATGGACTATAGCAAACGGTCTCTTTCCTGGTTTGATGGGGTGCCAAGTTCCTTGTTGTTTTCCACTTGGTACTTTATTTACTAGGCACTCGAAACACATTGATATGTACCGTCTGACATATCTTTTCATAGAAGCGAACCAGTAAAGTTCCTTGATTTTGGCTGTCGTTTTATCAACAGAAAAGTGTCCCATAAAATCGTAAAACCTGACGACCAAACTTTTCCTCATACTTTTAGGAACCACGTACAGTAACTTCTTTTCTTCTTTATGTTGAACTATTCAATATAATCTCTTTTGCTTGTAGTCAAAGTCTTTTATTTTCTGTTTCTCCTCGTTGGTTCTCTCGTGAGGATCTTTTTCAAATATCTTTATGAGTTGCCTCAGTTCTTAATCAGCGTTTTGCATTATTAAGACTTTTTCATCCTCTGTAAATGTTTGAGTTGTTTTCGACTACTGTATCTAAAGTGTCGCCTTCTTGTAAAACAGGAGAACGACTTAAAGCATCTACGTGATCCATCTTCGTTCCACGTCTAAACTTCACATCAAAGCTGTATTCTTGTATGAAGTTACTCCATCTAGCAATTTGAGGGTTCTGCGTCTTCTCAGTATTTAGGTAAACAAGAGCCTGACAATCTGTAATAACTGTGAACTCTATACCAATCAGAAATTGGCGTAGCCTGTCTAAAGTCCAAATAATGGCCATCAATTCTAATTTGCTGGAATGATATTTTGATTCAGCTCCTGTCGTTTTCTTACGAACACAATATACTAAATAAAGTTTTCCATCTTCACCTTGTTGGAGTAGCATACCAGTAATAACGTCAGAACTTGCATCAGTATGTACCACTGTTTTGGTGTCAGGGCGATACAACGCCAAAATAGGTTCTTCTGTCAGATTATCTCTTAACTTCTCAAATTCCTTCTGTTGTTCTTCATTCCACTGGAATTTAGTATCCTTTCGTGTAAGTCGACCCAGTGGTTCAGCATGTGTAGCATACTTTGGTAGGAAACGTCTGAAAAAACTGGTGAGGCCCAGAAACCTTTTAACTTCGTGCACATTACCTGGTGTCGGAAATTCAGCAATTACCTTTATTTGTCGGAAATTCAGCAATAACCTTTATTTTCCTTCAATCCGGTTTAATTCCATTTTCTTTAACCACGAATCCTAGGAACTCAATTTCTTTCTTGTCGAATTCACATTTTGGTAACTTTAATATTAGTTTGGCTAACTTCAGACGATTCAGAACTTGCTTCAGTTTATCCATCATCTCCGACCAATTTTTCGCAGGTATGAGAATATCGTCCAGATAACATAACACTGTATTGTTCAGCAGTGGTTCCAATACTACATGCATCATGCGCTGAAATTCCGAAGGAGCGTTAGTCAATCCAAAAATCATTCTTTCAAACTGTCCAGTCTCATCGGGAGTTATGAAGGCCGTCTTCCGTTTAGCGTCTTCACTTAACGGAATCTGTAAATACCCATGGGCCAAATCTAACGTTGTAAACATTGAACAGTTGTTTAAGGACTCTAACAGATCATCTATCCTCGGTAATGGATATTTATCTTTTATCGTTTGCAAGTTTAACTTTCGATAGTCAACTACTATGTGGTGTTCTCCCTTCTTTTTCCTTACAATCATCACTGGACTTGCGTTAGGATATCTTGTTTCAGAAACGATTCCGTTATCTTTCCATTCCTTTACGACTTCCTTTATTATTGATCGTTCTTCGGCATTTGTTCTGTATGGACGCATGGAAACTGGTTTGCTGCCTTCTATCTCTTTAATTTCCATCGTTATCAAGTCAGTACACCCAAGCTGGCTCAAGTTTAGAACAAAGCAATCTTTATATTCGTTTAGAAGATGAACTTACTCTTGCTTCTCATTATAAGTAACATCTTCGTCGGTTTTTATGTTTTCACAATTGATTGGAACTTTTACTTCAGGAACTTCGTTTGAAGTTTTTAAAATTTGGCTGTTGAAAATTTCGAAATTGTCTGATTCTGAAGCTTTATTAACCAGGATCAAAACGACACATTCTTCATTTTCTAAACAATCATTACTTGAAAGCAATTCTACTGCGTCACCTCTACCAACACATTGGTTTTCCGTTCAGGTAATACTTTGATTTTGACTATTTGTAATAGGTATTTTTGCTTCTCCTTTAACCACTTCCAATAAACAACCTATCTCTTTATTTCTCTTAGACATGACTAATCCGTCATACTGACTTTCAGTCCTACATTGAATCTGATTAACCGTATTTTTCTCGACTACAGTAGCTTGCAATGATTTTAGATTTATACGTGTGTTATCCAAACTTAGCTGCAGTTTATTGAATGGTGCTTCATCGATATGCAATTCGTTACCCATTCTGGCATAAGCTATATGATGCCTATCTAACCAGGTTCTACCAATTAACAAATCCACTGGTTGATTTTCATCGCCTACAATGAGAACTGTTATGTTCTTTCCTAAGACGGTATTGATTTCAATATCAACTACTGCTTTTCCAAGAGTTTTAGCAGCTGGTGTAATTTGGTTGCCAAATCCGTAAACTTCATTTATTTCAGGAATAACTTCAATGTTTAACTTCTTTGCGACTGATTCTTTCATCAAGCATCCTGAGCTTCCTGTGTCAATTAATGCACTCACCCAGTTTTCATTGTTAAGCTTGGCCGTTTTGAGGTAGAGAAATGAATTTGAATCATCTCTAATCTTCGTAGTTAAATTGGTAACGCTATTTTCAGAATTCTGCATCTTTTCGGGACAATCCTTCGAATAATGTCCATAATCATTGCAATTGAAGCATTTGGACTCACCCTTCTCGTTACGTAAAGGTTTCCGGTAACCTTGATTCTTGCTATTTTGTGTTGATTTCGTTTGTGGTATTCTGGGCTTTGATTTACCATTGTCATATTCAAAACGTTGAAATTGAGCATTACCTTGATTCTTTTCGAATCGAATTGTCTGCTTTCGGTCAGAGGCCTTGACCCTAGTTTCTCTCACTGTTTCATATTCGTCTAACTTGTCAGCGAGTTCTTTAGGAGTTACGAACTTCGACCACTCATCTATAAAATGATCCTTAAGTTCAAAAGGGACTTTTCTCTTCATTTGGTCTGTAATCATCAAATCTTTCAGACCTTGAAAATCTACAACACTTAATTCTGTGGTCCATTCCTCAAAGAAGTTTTGTAATTCAAAAGCAAAATCACTCCATGTACTGTTTGAATTTTGGTGATGAATAAATTTTTGATGGAATTTTTCTGGACTAAGTTTAAAACGTTTCAATAGCAACCTTTTAACGTGTTCACAATCGCTTGCCATTTCCTCAGACTCTCTTGCGATTATTTGCGAAATTTCGTAAGGAAGCAGTCCCAACAGGTGCGAAACCCAATCCGCTTTTGGTAAATCTGCTCTCCACGCTTGTCTTTCAAAAAGAACTAAATATAGACTAATTTCCTCCTCCTTAAGATCAAACTTACGAATCAGCTTTTGAAAATCGGTATTCGGCTTATTGACAATTGTATCCTGATTAAACAAATTCCCAAGATTCGTATCATTGGGACTATTTTGATATGCAATTCTCAACTTTTCTAACTCAAAAGCTCGTTCTCTTTCTTGTTCTCTTTCTATTCGTTCTTTTTCGTGCTTTTCTAACTCAAATGTTTATTCTCTTTCTTGTTCTCTTTCTATTCGTTCTTTTTCTTATTCCTTTTCTTGCTTTTCTAACTCAAAAGCTCTTTCACTAATCATTCTTTCTAACATTAATTTAACAAACTCTTCTTCATAATTTTCAGAGTTTACAATTAATGATTTTAACTCCACAACTTTCATTTTATCATTGATTTTCAAACCCAACTCATCTGCTAACTTCAATAATTCAACTTTCTTAGCTTTCGCCAAATAAGACATTTTACACAGAAAGAAATTCAAATATACGCTATACGAATATTTACCTGAATATTTACCGGGATATCAACCTGTTCTAGAGAGTTGGTTCTCTCATATATGTACGTAGAGCCGGGTGCTAGTTCACAAAGTCCTTCCTTTCCACTCCCAGCCGGGAGTTCAACAAACCAACCAACCGAACGTGTTTATCATGCATAATTCAAATTTTTAATGTGTGTATTATGCTTCTTAAAAGAAACCTTCATAAGGGCGGAATACAGCCTATTCTAAAACGTTTCGTGCAATAAGAAACAACAAAAGTTCTTTTGAAGGGTAAAATTTTTCTGAAAAGCCATTGTTCAGTTAGCCATAGTACCATCTTCTGATGTCTTATTGCTGAAATCCAAAATACAAGTACTTGACATCTGATATTCCTAATCCTCGGCACACATTCTACAAAAACTATTTTTCAACTTTGTAAAAAGCCCAACACTTAAAAAAAAAAAAAAAAAAAAAAAAAAAAAAAAAAAAATGAACCATATGTAGTATAGGACATTTGGCAATACTTTTCATTTGAGGTTCAGAAAACTAGCCTAATGCCTGATTTACACGCTACCAGTCGGCGTTCCAGTTGAGATCCCTAGTCGTGTGACGTCACAGCTGGTAGCGTGTAAACGCATCATTCCAGTCTCAGGATAAGCCAGTTTGTCACGTGATCGCCTCTGGCTGGTGATTCCAGTAGATAAAACATTTTCTATTTACTGGAGCGTCAACTCCCCTCCCCCACCACTCTTCCTACCCTCATACTCTCGTGCACCGTGTAAAACACCTGCAGTAGTTTTATTTTTCTGTAAGTTGAATGATTATTGAAACTTGAAACGATGCCAAATCGTTGGAATGATAAGGATTATTTAATGAAAACAACAACTGTCAAGGCAAACTGTCATTCTCCTAACATCTAGCTTTGGGTTAGTACAATTATTAGTATTTTTTATTGTGTTAAAACATACAAATATATTTTTAAGTAATTTTCGTCATATTTTGAAAGGCAACCCTAATAAGCTTGGCGACGGCAGATGAAATCCTTCGCTGAATTGAAACGGCACTGTGTTGCACAATCACATTATAATATGTCTAACTACAATGTTTTTGGTTGTACTTATAGAGATAGTAGGAAAATAATACCTGTTAAAACCACTCGTATGTAAGCCTAACTCTTCCTTTTTACTTATTGATTTTTAAAATATTTTAAATTATAATGTAACTTTTAATAAAAGATAAGAATTATCTAATCCCATATTGATTGTGTCTGAGGGAAGCATCTGTGACATTTGGCATTCATATAATTTCCAGAAATAGTTTCTTAATTACTTTTGAAGTACTTCTGCGATAATCTGATAATCAAAAGCAGTTGAACATTAGCGGTTGTTTACATTTATGTGTTCTAATTGAATTAAAATACTTATAAATTAAACATATATCTAGTGTAGTATATTACATTCAAAAGTAGTATGTCTTAAATAATGGCTACTAGAATGAATTATGTGTGCCAACGTTAAGAATGTCAACAATAAGATGTTTGTTTACATTTGGGTATTTGAATTTAGTTAAAATTCTTGTGAATATATAGAGTCAAATAATGGTAGTTTTAAAGCTGTTATAGTTGGAATTATGCTTTAAGCTTAAATGTTTTGGTACAAATTTCAGTCACAAATTTACTCAGTTATTACACAACATAAGGAGGACCCAACATGAGATGGATTTCACAGATGGATAATTTATGCAGTTTTTTTTATCAGCAAATTTTGTAGATATGTGTATTTTGTTTAAAGATTAACATTTTAATTTCAATATTTGTTTGCTCTTCTAGGTTGTGAAAGAAAACTAACAAGCAGAATGCCACTTGTCTTCATCAACTGTTAGACTTGAAGTAATTGGCTGTCGAATGTTATCACAATTGACTCCTTTTATCTCTGAATGCATGTTGAGTGTTTTTGTAAATCAAGTTCTGCTTGTACGAAATTTGAATAGGTTAATTGCATCGGAAAGTTTTACCCTGAATGTGAAAGAAACTAATTCGTAACTAAAAATTTTTTGTTTTTGAATGTCATTTAATGGAAAATTTATGCCATCAATAACAAATGTTTTTTAGTCTGAATCAGAGATAGTATAGTAAGTAAAAAAATTCTTTGAAAACAATGCTAATCCAATTAAAATTTCTTTTCTAGGTTGTGAAAGAAAGCTAACAAGCAGAGTGCAACTTGTCTTTATCAGCTGTTAGACTTGAAGTAATTGGCTGTTGGATGTTATCACAATTACAATAAAACATTGAACCACTTAAAGCAGAGAGTTAAAATGTAATGAAAGTTAGTATAAATGTGTTGTAAAAAAAACTTGCAGCAAGGTATAAGGTGAATGGGAAAAAAAATAAATTGTTAAACACTTGGCTGAAATTATCAACGTTGTTATTTTGGCTGAAATTATTAACGCTAAGGAAACAACTTTATTTGTGGAAATGTTTCTGAAATTTTTGTATTTTCGAATGTATTTTGGGAACTGACAAAAAGAGTGCTGATGAATAACAAGAAAAAGTATAAAGGCATTTAAATTTTACTCCTCTACAAGAGTGTACAAGTATGCAAGAGATGTCTTCAAATTGGTTTTTCCTGATTTGTCTGCCACTCGAATATGCTGCAATGGCTTAGACTGCAAACCAAGATTTTCATCCAACGCATTTAAACTATTATAGAAAAAAGTTGTTTTTTCTTACTGGCTGACCTTTAAAAATTTCTATTTGGGTTTACATCCAACTTTTTTGTTTCTGTGAAATTAATTATATGAAAATAATAAAAATTGAAACATGCAAGCTGCAACTTCTCACTAATACTGCATAATGTGTTATAGTTAATTTGTTATGCTACTCAAATATTTTAATATGTAACAATATGCTTTTATTTAAAATTACCAGCAACATCAAGTCTTTAAATGCATCTCGACTGAAATCCCCTCTGACACTTTTCCCATTTTTATTTTCTAGTCAGCTTCATGTAATTATTTTCATGGTACAGCATTAGTCAGCACTTTTTTAAACCTTCCCAGAATTGCAAACCATTTAGTATTCACTATTGCATCATGGAACTAGTTTTAACGTCAGGGGTGCAACCAGAAAATTTCTGTGAGAGGGGTCTTTCCATCAAGTTAACTTCTGTATTTCTGTTACAAAAACAAATTCTACATAAAAATTCCTCATCTTATGTTTTTCACAAAGCAATATTTTTGCAGTTTCTTAATGTGTCACATATGCCAAAATATTAAAATGGTTTTTGTCCAGTATTCAAGTTATACATAAAAACCTAATATGGCATTTTTTTTCTATATCCTGTATTATCCATGTAATCGATGCAAAAATTTTCTTGTTTATTTAATTAGAGAAGGAGCAATATTTTTAGGTGAATGGACACAAACACCAATATCAGAATCATTTTACATATCTGTTTGATATTTTTTTTTTACATCAACTTCAGTGCATTTCGTAGTGCACTGAACTTTTGAGATATTTTGATTTTAAATGTGTTTTTTTGGAGGATTTTATGTAATGACACTTGTTGTTTTCTCGAAGAAAGTAAGGTTATGTACACCAACACCCATACCTCAGTTAAAATTTGGAATATACCTATTTCATAGTTCAAGGCCCTAAAGTATAGTTCAAACAACATGTTAGTCAAAGAAAATTTCATAAAATGTAAGTGGAATTTTTTTTTACGTTAACGTTTATATAAAAATTAGTCTAAAAATGTTTCAAATTTTGAAAAATATTCAATATTTAAAAATATTTTTTTAGTCCATACCTTTATTCTAAGATATGTTTTACCTTAAAATGCAAAAATTATGCCAACTAAAAGGAAATTTAAAAAAAAAAGTCTCCGAACCTAGTCGGATACCTTAATAGTGTTTGAAATAAAAGGCATGAAGCACTGAAACACAAGAACAACATTTGGAAAATAGACATCCATGTTTATAAAATTTTTAAACAATACTTTTTATTGGACCCAAAAAGTCAAAAGGCAATCTACAATGATTTTTTGGTAGTATGAGATTTACAAATATGTCATTTATTTCAGTTTTGGAGTCTAATACCTACTTTAGTGCGATACATTAACTTACTCTGTCTGAATGACGGTAGATTAAAAATGTATACTTTGAAATTATTTTCGGTTGCCAATTGTTTCTTATTCATTCATAACAAAGCACTGGGAATGTTGGGGATTCTAGGGGGGTGTTCTAACCCTAAAAACCTTTCTTCTGGTTGCACGCCTGTTTAAAGTTCCTGCAATCTTTGTATTTTTGGTTTGTACGTTTAACAACCTATTTTTGTGCCTGATAACGGTTTCTCATTCCAGGATATACAACTTGACATGGATTCTGAACCCCAAAGAACATTGTCGCCTAATACAGGGTTCAAACATGGCACTTTTGATAGGCGAGACCAGAATCGAGATGGGAATTGCTTTAATCACAGGCGTTTGTTTCCAATGAATTCTATTATTAGCAATACTTTTAAAATCGGCTTCTGAATCTTGACCAACTCGGACCTGTCGTAAATCGCTCCTCTTCCTTGTTCATAAACCTTCAACTGCAATAAGGATCTGGGATGATTCTTTTCAAAATTTAAAAAAATGGATTATTTTATTTAAATATACACTCAGGATTCTTTTTTTTTTTTTTTTTTTTTTTTTTTTTTTTTGTAAAAACTTATACTGGTGGTATTTAATTACAAATTTAAATGTTTTTAGCTATTGATTTTTAGACTTTTCCAATTTTATTGTAAGAATAAAACCTCTATATGAAATTTATTTGTCTGACTCATTCACTGGTGTTATTTCATTTATATGAATAGAATTCCAAAGAAGATTCAAGTGCAAATTATGAACTTGATTAAAGTACAAAATCTTTTTTAATGAAAAGATAAATTTAGTCATTTTTTTTAAATCCAAATTCTTTAGTTCCAGTATGCTTACAAATTGCTTAACTAATGATATTTAATTTGCTAACATTTTTAAGATGAAATTTTAATCTTAAAGAATTATCAATCAAAGAAAGAATATGTATCGAAACCCTTGTCCACAGAAAAACGAATATTTAGTTTTTAATTCAACATTAAAATAAGTTAAGGGGGGGGGGGGGAGATTACATTTAACTTCCTTTGTTGGACAGGCTTTTTTTTTAGGTAATATGTATTTCGTATAAAAGCATTTTCTAAGATTTCCACCTTTTGTCCTGCAAATTTACATTTACTCAATATTATAAATAAAATAGAGAATTGTTTTAATAACAAAAAGAAACCATAAGTTTTATTCCAAATTTTATGTATATGAAGATTTTAGGAAGTGCAAGGGAGTAGAAAATTGTACTAAGTTATTTAAAACATTTATGAAACACAATGATAACTCAGAAGTTCTAAT
Source organism: Linyphia triangularis (assembly GCA_963978545.1). Taxonomy (NCBI): domain Eukaryota; kingdom Metazoa; phylum Arthropoda; class Arachnida; order Araneae; family Linyphiidae; genus Linyphia; species Linyphia triangularis. The sequence goes on from OZ021730.1 coordinate 40,270,636, forward strand.
TAGAGATCAGTGACTGTAAAATGTTCAAATACTAGAGTCAATTACAAAACAACGAAATTCTATTACAATATACCCAAAAAAGGCAATTTTACAAGTATCTGGTAACCCGTTGTCGCCAAACAAGTAAAATTACGATTTTGTTACAGATATTCAATGGGAAATATAAAAAAAAATGTGCAAAGAGTCTATAACAGCCTTAAAAATGGGCATGATTGAGAAAAATTGTATATTTAAACATTTTAAGATTAGATTTTATATATTTTAGATTTTACTTTATTTTAAAAAATCAACAGCTGCCGCTAGTCAAAGAAGAAAACCAAATCGTCAGCAAATTATGCTCGCGCAATTCCCGTATTCTTCCAGTCGGTTGGCACCGTGTAAACATGAAACACCAGTAAACTAGAATTCCAGCCAACTGGTTCCAATAATCTTCCAGCCAATTGGCCGGCTGTTGCGGTAGTTACTGGTAGCGTGTAAATCAGGCATAAATTAAAAACACGATAACTAATGCCTGATTTACACGCTACCAGTTACTACCGCGACAGCCGGCCAATTGGCTGGAAGATCATTGGAACAAGTTGGCTGGAATTCTAGTTTACTGGCGTTTTATGTTTACACGGTGCCAACCGACTGGAAGAATACAGGAATTGCGCGAGCAAAATTTGCTGACGATCTGGTTTTCTTTTTCGACTAGCGGCAAATGTTGATTTTTTTTAAATAAAGTATAATCTAAAATATATCAAATCTAATCTTAAAATGTTTAAATATACAATTTTTCTCAATCATGCTCATTTTTAAGGCTGTTATTGACTCTTTGCACATTTTTTTTTTTTTTTTAAATCTTTCCCATTGAATATCTGTAACAAAATCGCAATTTTACTAGTTTGGCGACAACGGGTTACCAGATACTTGCAAAATTGCCTTTTTTGGGTATATTGTAATAGAATTTCGTTGTGTTGTAGTTGACTCCAGTATTTGAACATTTTACAGTCACTGATCTCTAATTAGAACTTCTGAGTTATCCTTGTGTTTCATAAATGTTTTAAATAACTTAGTACAATCCTCCCTTGCACTTCCTAAAATCTTCATATACATAAAATTTGGAATAAAACTTATGGTTTCTTTTTGTTTTTAAAACAATTCTCTATTTTGTTTCTAATATTGAGTTAAATGTAAATTTGCAGGACAAAAGGTGGAAATCTTAGAAAATGCTTTTATACGAAATACATATTACCTATAAAAAAAAAGCCTGTCCAACAAAGGAAGTTAAATGTAATCTCCCCTCCCCCCCCCCTTAACTTATTTTGATGTTGAATTAAAAACTAATTATTCGTTTTTCTGTGGATTAAGGTTTAGATACATATTCTTTCTTTGATTGATAATTCTTTAAGATTAAAATTTCATCTTAAAAATGTTAGCAAATTAAATATCATTAGTTAAGCAATTTGTAAGCATACTGGAATTAAAGAACTTGGATTTAAAAAATGACTAAATTTATCTTTTCATTAAAAAAGATTTTGTACTTTAATAAAGTTCATAAATTGCACTTGAATCTTCTTTGGAATTCTATTCATATAAATGAAATAACACCAGTGAAAGAGTCAGACAAATAAATTTCATATAGATGTTTTATTCTTACAATAAAATTGGAAAAGTCTAAAAATCAATAACTAAAAACATTTAAATTTGCACTTAAATACCACCAGTATAAGTTTTTACAAAAAAAAAAAATCCTGAGTGTATATTTAAATAAAATAATCCATTTTTTTTAATTTTGAAAAGAATCATCCCAGATCATTATTGCAGTTGAAGGTTTATGAACAAGGAAGAGGAGCGATTCACGGCAGGTCCGAGTTGACCAAGATTCAGAAGCCAATTTTAAAAGTATTGCTAATAATAGAATTCATTGGAAACAAACGCCTGTGAGTAAAGCAATTCCCATCTCGATTCTGGTCTCGCCTATCAAAAGTGCCATGTTTGAATCCTGTGTTAGGCGTCAATGTTCATTGGGGTTCAGAATCCATGTCAAGTTGTATGTCCTGGAATGAGAAACCGTTATCAGGCACAAAAATATGTTGTTAAACGTACAAACCGAAAATACAAAGATTGCAGGAACTTTAAACAGGCGTGCAACCAGGGGAAAGGTTTTTAGGATTCGAACACCCCCCTAGAATCCCCAACATTCCCAGTGTTTTGTTATGAATGAATAAGAAACACTTGGTAACCGAAAATAATTTCAAAGGATACGTTTTTAATCTACCGTTATTCAGACAGAGTAAGCTAATGTATCGCACTAAAGTAGGTATTAGACTCCAAAACTGAAATAAATGACATATTTGTAAATCTCATACTATCAAAAAATCATTGTAGATTGCTTTTTGACTTCTTGGGTCCAATAAAAAGTATTGTTTAAAAATTTTAAAAACATGGATGTCTATTTTCCAAATGTTGTTATTGTGTTTCAGTGCTTCTTGCCTTTTATTTCAAACACCATTAAGGTATCCGACTAGGTTCGGAGACTTTTTTTTTAAACTTCCATTTAATTGGCATAACTTTTGCATTTTAAGGTAAAATATATCTTAGAATAAAGGTATGGACTAAAAAAAATATTTTTAAATATTGAATATTTTTCAAAATTTGAAACATTTTTTGACTAATTTTTAAATAAACGTTCACAACGTAAAAAAAAATTCCACTTACATTTTATGAAATTTTCTTTGACTAACATGTTGCTTGAACTATCCTTTATGGCCTTGAACTATGAAATAGGTATATTCCAAATTTTAACTGAGGTATGGGTGTTGGTGTACATAACCTTACTTTCTTCGAGAAAACAACAAGTGTCATTACATAAAATCCTCCCAAAAAAAAAAGAAAACACATTTAAAATCAAAATATCTCAAAATGGTAGTTCAGTGCACTAGGAAATGCCCTGAAGTTTATGTAAAAAAAATATCAAACAGATATGTAAAATGATTCTGATATTGCTGTTTGTGTGCTTCTCTAATTGAATAAACAAGAAATTTTTTGCATCGATTTATGATCTAGGTTACATGGATAATACAGGATATAGAAAAAAAATGCCATATTAGGTTTTTATGTATAACTTGAATACTGGACAAAAACCATTTTAATATTTTGGCATATGAGACACATTAAGAAACTGCAAAAATATTGATTGGTGAAAAATATAAGATGAGGAATTTTTACGTAGAACTTGTTTTTGTAACAGAAATACAGAAGTTAACTTGATGGAAAGACCCCTCCCACAGAAATTTTCTGGTTGCACCCCTGACGTTAAAACTAGTTCCATGATGCAATAGTGAATACTAAATGGTTTGCAATTCTGGGAAGGTTTCAAAAAGTGCTGACTAATGCTGTACCATGAAAATAATTACATGAAGCTGACTAGAAAATAAATGTGGGAAAAGTGTCAGAGGGGATTTCAGTCGAGATGCATTTAAAGACTTGATGTTGATGGTAATTTTAAATAAAAGCATATTGTTACATATTAAAATATTTGAGTAGCATAACAAATTAACTATAACACATTATGCAGTATTAGAGAGAAGTTGCAGCTTGCATGTTTCAATTTTTATTATTTTCATATAATTAATTTCACAGAAACAAAAAAGTTGGATGTAAACACAAATAGAAATTTTTAAAGGTCAGCCAGTAAGAAAAAAAAACTTTTTTCTATAATAGTTTAAATGCATTGGATGAAAATCTTGGTTTGCAGTCTAAGCCATTGCAGCATATTCGAGTGGATGACAAATCAGGAAAAACCAATTCGAAGACATCTCTTGCATACTTGTACACTCTTGTAGAGGAGTAAAATTTAAATGCCTTTATACCTTTTCTTGTTATTCATCAGCACTCTTTTTGTCAGTTCCCAAAATACATTCGAAAATATAAAAATTTCAGAAACATTTTCACAAATAAAGTTGTTTCCTTAGCGTTAATAACTTCAGCCAAAATAACAACGTTGATAATTTCAGCCAAGTGTTTAAAAAAAAAATTTTTTTTCCCATTCTACTTATACTTTGCTGCAAGTTTTTTTACAACACATTTATACTAATTTTCATTACATTTTAACTCTCTGCTTTAAGTGGTTCAATGTTTTTTTGTAATTGTGATAACATCCAACAGCCAATTACTTCAAGTCTAACAGTTGATGAAGAAGAGTTGCACTCTGCTTGTTAGCTTTCTTTCACAACCTAGAAAAGAAATTTTAATTGGATTAACATTGTTTTCAAAGAATTTTTTGACTTACTATCCTATCTCTGATTCAGACTAAAAAACATTTGTTATTGATGGCATAAATTTTCCATTAAATGACATTCAAAAACAAACAATTTTTAGTTACGAATTAGTTTCTTTCACAACTTTTGCACAAGCAGTAGAACTTAAATTACAAAAACACTCAACATGCATTCAGAGATAAAAGGAGTCAATTGTGATAACATCCGACAGCCAATTACTTCAAGTCTAACAGTTGATGAAGACAGTTGTACTCTGCTTGTTAGTTTTCTTTCACAACCCAGAAGAGCAAACAAATATTGAAATTATAATGTTAATCTTTAAACAAAATATACATATCTACAAAATTTGCTGATAAAAAAACTGCATAAAATTATCCATCTGTGAAATCCATCTCATGTTGGGTCCTCCTTATGTTGTGTAATAATTGAGTAAATTTATGACTGAAATTTGTACCAAAACATTTAAGCTTAAAGCATAATTCCAACTATAACAGCTTTAAAACTACCATTATTTGACTCTATATATTCACTAGTATTTTAACTAAATTCAAATACCCAAATGTAAACAAACATCTTATTGTTGACATTCTTAACGTTGGCACACGTAATTCATTCTAGTAGCCATTATTTAAGACATACTACTTTTGAATATAATATACTACACGAGATATACGTATAATTTATATGTATTTTAATTCAATTAGAGCACATAAATGTAAACAACCGCTAATGTTCAGAAGTACTTCAACAAAAGTAATTAAGGAACTATTTCTGTAAATTATATGAATGCCAAATGTCACAGATGCTTCCCTCAGACACAATCAATATGGGATTAGATAATTCTTATCTTTTATCAAAAGTTACATTATAATTTAAAATATTTTAAAAATCAATAATAAGTAAAAAGGAACAGTTAGGCTTTCATACGAGTGGTTTTAACAGGTATTATTTTCCTACTATCTCTATAAGTACAACCAAAAACATTGTAGTTAGGCATATTATAATGTGATTGTGAAACACAGTGCCGTTTCAATTCCGCGAAGGATTGCCGTCGCCAAGCTTACTAGGGTTGCCTTTCGGAATATGACGGAAATTACTTAAAAATATATTTGTATGTTTTAACACAATAAAAAATACTAATAATTATACTAACCCAAAGCTAGTTGTTAGGAATATGACAGTTTTCCTTGACAGTTGCTGTTTTCATTATATAATCCATATCATTCCAACGATTTGGCATCGTTTCAAGTTTATATAAAGCTTGTTCTTGTTATAAACATTATCATTCAAGTATTCAAGTCTTTAAAACTTTCAGTGAAATAAAACTACTGCAGGTGTTTTACACGGTGCACGAGAGTATGAGGGTAGGAAGAGTGGTGGGGGAGGGGAGTTGACGTTCCAGTAAATAGAAAATGTTTTATCTACTGGAATCACCAGCCAGAGGCGATCACGTGACAAACTGGCTTATCCTGAGACTGGAATGATGCGTTTACACGCTACCAGCTGTGACGTCACTCGACTAGGGATCTCAACTGGAACGCCGACTGGTAGCGTGTAAATCAGGCATAAAATAAAATTAAACATAAATGAAATTGAAATATAACTTAAAATAAAATCCGTTGCCAGAAACAGCATTTATAATACTAGCATTATTATACAGCATTAAACGCCAAATAAAATCACGCTAAAGAATTGATCTATAAGTTAATTCGATGTTCCATACGATAATTGTTCGAATTGTTTCCTTGTTACTCTTTTTGGAACAAAACACTAAGAGAAACTACGGCCGGACTTGATTTCTAATTTGCCCTGAGCCTTTTTTTAGTAGTATTACTTTCTAATTTGCCCGGAGCCTGTTTAGTTAGTAGTTTTACTCTAGTATTTTATGAAAACGTAATCAGTTTGTTTGTGAAAAAAAGGTGAATTGAACTTATATATAAGTGAAATATATGTTCATTGATTTCAATTTATTTTATCAGGAATTTTGCTAAATTTTTTTTATTTATAACACTTCTTCATTCAATGTGTGATTACTTCAAAATTTCTACATTTTGTATGAAATAAATTCTACCCATACATTATATCTATTTCACTTTTCTGCAGTTATTTGTGATTTTGGGATAAATGTTTCTAATGGTATTTCACTGTTAGTTATGAGTGTGTTGTATAAGATGACAAATTTTTATATCAGTAAGGTTGCTTCGATTATGAAATAAAGTCCCCCACGATTCTGCATCATAAGCCTCTGAATGAGAAGTAGTAACTAATGATCGTGCAGAAATTGCCTTCTTTTTATCCAAAGAGTGATGCTAAAAGGCATGCGCTGTAACGCAAATCATGTTTCACAATTTCAATATACGAATACCGTTTGTGTTACAGTGCTTCCTATTGGTGAATTTTTGTACTATTTTTTTTATTGAATAAATACAAAGTACTTGGCTGTACTTCAAATTTTATTTCATTTGGACTAATAGAACGCATTCTAGAGCCCTCTACAGTGGGCAACTTATTTCTTGCTAACCCTGTATATTGTGATTAAAAAAGGTTTATGTTTTTAATTTGTGGTTTTTGTTCTTTAAGCGTCCCTTTTCACCTGGTGGTTGAAATTTGGAAGTATTTTTTTTTTTTTTTTTTTAATTACAGATTTCTTTTTCCCATAGTCCATATAACATCACTTATGTAACAAGTTTCATCAAAATCCGTTTACCAAAACGGACGCTACTTAGGTCTAAAAATGCGACCTTTAATTATAACCACATTGTAGAAAGAAAAGGAAGTTTTGTTTAAAAATAAATTTTATTTCAAATTTACATCCAAAAGAAATGTGGATAATGTTAGCTTCAAAGACTAATTCTCGATGTTCAGGAAGCTCAAATAGAGATTGGATACTTAGCATGGATTTTGATTTTTTATTATAGCAACAACAACAAAAATAAGTCTTTGACTTTACGCAAACAGTTTTAATTAAAAAAACGAAATTTTTTCAAATAAAAAACACGAGTATGCTTCCGAGTATTTCTAATGATAACAAAAAAATGTTGGATTGAAGCAGCTCCCTCATTTCATGGGAGAAATAGGAACTATTTATCTGTTTTTACAGCACCCGAAGACTAGTGACTATTGTTATTTTCTGGAGAGTGCCAAATTCAAATTATCAAGAAAAGTAGAATTTGTTAAAGGTAATCGAAATTATTATCCACCACTTAGCCAGTTATCTAATACTTGATTTCTTAAATTGGGACAATAACTGGGCTATATGTTTGATTATTTTATTCAAGAAATTAATATAAAGCTAATGAAAATCGAGCAAGGTGGCTTTACCAAGAGAATTTTTTTATAAATTTTGAGAAAATAATCTTTTAAAAAAGATATTGCAAATTTAATAAGCAATTCCAAAGATTGACTAATATCACCAGTATTTTGTATAAATTTAAATATTTATAAAAGAAAAAAAAGTTTTTATAGGAAGATGTAGTATAGAACAATTTTTGATTGTCGCGCGAATCTCAAATGGTTCACGTGACATTAGTTTAGCTAAATGGATTAACACACATAGCCAACCAAGTACATACCAAAGAACTTAAAACTATAAGAAGGCAAGCTTCGCCGATACGTAAGGGCTGCCATCTCGCGGATTTTCCAAGTTGAGAGCACAAAACTTTCGCTAAATTGCTCCGATTTCCAGACATGCCCAGAGCTTTATTCTTACTTTGGCTATCGTGCTTTTTAAACAAACAAATAAGAACATCAGATTTATTTCGTTGAATTCGTGGGAGATTTAAATAGCTGAGCAAAAATAGAGGATTCTACGTTGCAAAGTAACGTATTATTTATTCCAGTTTGTTCATATTGTTCGCTTTTGTGCACAATAAATTTCGGTAATGTTCTAAGGATTATCAAATTTTCGTAAGAGAATTTTAACAGGCCATTTTTGCAGTGTAATAAAACTTGATGGTTTGTGTTCTTAATCGTTTGTTTTTATTTTTTCGTCTCATTCAGCAGGCTAGTTTTTATGTTAAATATAGTTGTTTTTTTCATGAACTTTTCTTTTTTTATTACTTTGACATCACTTGAAAGAATGTTTATCACTTGTTAGTTGTATAAATGCACGCAATTATTATATATTTATTATGATTTTTTGAAATTTAACGCCAATCTCAATTACCATTGCGGTTTTTTATTTGATGAATTAATAAAGTTAAATGCTTATTGTTAACTGTTAGTAAATTCTTCTAAACTAGTACATGCTAAATGATATTGGTTTTTGTAGTTGCAAGTCATTTTTAAATTCTTGCACTCAATAACTAGATATTTTTTAGTTTCCTAATGTACTGCTTCGAAGAATGCATGGAAACTTTACCGAATTCATTTTCTTCTAGAATGTGTTTCAATAATTTTGCAATTAGTAATTTTGTTAATTCTTGATGTTCATATTTCTAACGAAAACTTACTAAAAGTTCACCAATATTGGAATATGCTGTAAAAAAACCAAATCCAATATTAGGATTCGTATTTCATTACAGGATGGAACTTTGGCTATAGTGGTTCAATATAATATTAATATTATTTAAGTATTGAATTATTTTAGTTAAAAATATAAATTAACATAAATTTGGTTGGGTGTGAAAAAATTTTAAGTGAAAGTTTAATGAGCTAAGCAGATTTTTTTTTTTTTTTTTTTTTTTTAATTTTTTTTTTTTTTTTGGATAAAAGATTTCTGGGAAACCATAAAATGTAATCGCCAAATGAAACCAAAAAAAGCGATAAGATTGCCAATGTAGAAACCCTGCAATGACGTCATGTGCTCTCAACTATTTTACATTATCTCTATGGAAGCTTGCCATCTTTAATCCGAAGGGTTATTATAGTATCTTTGTATATACTATACGTTGCAGTACAAATTGCGTTGCCCCAAGTTTGAACTGGCGTGTGGATTGCAACTCGTCACAAATTCCTTCTCAGTGATGCTACGGATTGTGGCTGACTGAAGTTCTCATTTCAGTTTCGAATGGACAATTTCTGGACAAATTTCTATCTTATTGCAAATTTGTCATGCATTAAAATTTTTTGAATTACAATGTTTCAGTAATTTTCTTTTCATACTCTAATCCGTGGAGTTTGTATGTATTTTATTTATTATATCGTATATGCAGTTTATATGTATCAAATGCAAGTTTGAAATGAATTTAAGTTTGGTAAAAAATATAGAAATAAATTTTCTAGCCAGTATTATCTTGATATTTACATTGTGTATGCCTGTACCAAAAGACGAAATATTTAGTAAATGTGTACATGCGAAATATTTAGTATATGTAGTTTACATATATCAAATGTATTAAGTTTGAAATGAATTTAAGTTTGATAAAAAAAATTGAAATAAATTTTCTAGAAAGTATTATCTTGATATCTACATTGTGTATGCCTGTATCAAAAGACGAAATATTTAGTGTATGTGTTTTTTAATTATAGGTATGGCACTCACAAAGTGATTATAGTAACAAAAGGAACGTTGTGAATGAAAAACAGTTTTACATTACGCTTCCATCTAATGAAAACGTTAAGCGCTTCCAACAAAAACTAATTCCTCGATTGTCAGGAAACGCGGATTGAATATTGCAAACTTACAATGCATTGCGATGATCTTTTTATTTTAGTTTTTTTATTTTAAAAAATGGAACTTTATTCGGACTGCTGGAACTAGAAAAAGGAAACTGGGTCTAATAAAAATGTGTATACTTTCGAATGTTTCTACTTTAAAAACACAGGCATTCCAAATTAACGATGTTATTATAACACAGTCTCATATTTTGATGGATTTCAGAACCAAACACGCATCCAGGGGAGAAGTAGTAACAACTTATATAATTCAAATAGTCCTTGATCCTAATGTTAAAAAACGTAATTAGAAGTGTGTCATATCGCTGTTTTTTACAGAATTTCCAGTCGCCACTAGAGGACGCGCTTACAGACCTAGAGAATGCATGTTCTGCGATGCATTTCTAAGTATTTTACACATTCCATATATATATATATATATATATATATATATATATATATATATATATATATATATATATATATATATATATATATATATATATATATATATATATATATATATATATATAATTTAAATAAATGGCGAAAATAATTACAAGACAATACAGATACAGAGAAAATAACACAAATAACACATATTGAGATCATGCTTCAGGGCACTTCAAGTCACGAACTGAGCATAAACCAAATAGTAAAAATTAAAAGCAGAAAAAATTAAGAAGGAAAAAAAATGTAGAAGAGAAAATATAGCTTTTCAAAGCGTTTTTGGGTAAAAATTTAACAATCTCTGAGACAAATGTCTTATGTGCCATAACATAAAAAGTGCTTTGTTTTGATATCGCGGCTGATTGTACCTCCTGATGAAGTGTCCTGGGTGTCTTTGATTTGATTGTTGGTTTTCTTCTACATTTTTCATCTATATTTTTTGTATTTTTTCTTCTTTTTTTTATCCTGTTTCAATTTTCATTTGACAAAAATCATACATAAAACTATTCAAAATAACAACCGAGCTGTTATTTTTCAAATAATTATACAAATAAAAAAATTAACCTCAACCTTTTTCGATAAACAGGCTTGATTGACAATCTCCTAATATTTTCGAACCGCTATGATTTCACGCAAAATTATTTTTAGTACACGGGTTTTGCTGAAACTTTGCTTTTTTCACGTTTAGGATAAAATGTCATAAAAGTATCAGACATCTGCATCGAATAAGAATTCTTTCTTTGAATTGGTTTTCAACCACATACTTGTTATTGTTTCCTTGTATACTTGTTATTGTTATTGTTCGCAAGAATCTAATGAAATGAAAGGCCTTAAAACTTGCCTTTTACCTCCTTATAAAATAAGAAGCAGCAATAAGTCATTAAAAAAAAATTTAAAAAATCTTATTTTCAATCAGAAGCCATAATTCATGCGCTATTGAAATCTATAACATAAACCGAGCAATCTCATGTCTGTAAAAGAAACATCTAGCGGCCGACAGCGATTCCGGAGATTCCATTGAATTAGAAAAATGACCAATCTGACCAAAGCCAACTATGATATAAGATGCTCTCCGTATTCATTGGAAAGTAGGCAACGCATACAAGACGCAACATGACTTTTTTCGGCGCGAAATCCAATGGAATCTAGTTTTTCTGAATTTCTTACCTTTCTGTAACAACAAACATGGCAATACATCGAATTCATAATTTACTCCGAAAGAATTTACATTGAAAATTCGAGGCTCAAAAGAATATTGGAAGTAAATTCTTTTAAAAAAATTAAGTGGTACTGATACAACTTCCTCTACTGATTTAGACGTCGATGATATTAATATTTCTGGAACCAGAGAATACAGTACTTGAGAAAATATACACAAGATGGTTCTTCGTACCTCATCACTAAGCTTATGAAAAGCTATAAATCAAATTATGAACGAAATGTCCAAAAACAGAAAAACAAGGTTGTTTCGATGAAACCTGACAATTTAAATGCACTTAATGGATTCGATTTCACCAAATGCAAACTCCCACTTGAAAATTTCTATTCAGAAATAGAAAAATCTCAGAATTTAAACAGTGGTTTTAGACATAATTCGGAAGTCTAATAAAACACTTTTCACACAAAGCTAGTCTCAACACATGGCGCCATCTATTGTCATGCAAGTACACCCAACACACTTCGTTTTCCTCACACTAAAGTGAAACGCTTGGTTGTTTTTTTTTTTGCTTAATTTTCCCATGGTAATATCCCTGACTTGGATATTGACACTAAAAACATTCCCGTCCATGATTCTGAAAATAATTTTACAGAAACCATTTCTGAATATTCAGGGGATCAGGTGCAGATTACAATCTTACACTTCTCAGAGTAATTTCAAAGCTCATCTATTTCTCAAAGAATCTGAATGTCTTCAACGGTATTATTACATTCCATATCCACACCAGAACAACGGTAGCGGAACCGACCGAAAACTCAATAAGCGCACAAATAAATGAACAGCAACCAACACACAAAACTTTTCATACTACATGGTCTTCCCAACACACACAAGAAAATTGATTCACACAGGAATTGGAATTGAAAAAAGTGGTAAAGTTCACAAATCCCAAAATTGAAAGAGAACTCTTTCTATAACTGAATAGCCATTACTTGTTTCTCCTTAGTCGATTAAAATAAGAAGTAATACTTTTTAATAATTGTGTACAAAATACTTTCATTGTGACTCAAGTAAAAGATTTCATACAGAGTGATTTAGAAAAAAAGATAATTATTTTAATTGATAATTAAAGACAGTAAAACGATAACGCACAAACGAAACGATAAGTTCTTCTTATAAAAAAAGGAGTTCATAAAGAAAATACAATAGAGTTTTAGTCAAATAACTGTGCTGCAGGGTTTTTTGGGCCCTCGTTGTTTCATTAAGGTATAAGAATCAATTACAATTGATCCAACCATTGAATAATTACTATCGACCAATTAGATTGAATACCCAGTATACTCCTTGCTGATTGGTTGAATGTTTGGTATTTTAAAACCGAAAATGCTATTACATTCACTGAAGAATCAAGCAAAGCGGTCAGTTTTTCAACCACTATCCTCAAAGTTTAAGCGAAGCCTTGAAACCTGAAATTAATTATCTTTTAAATTATTGACTTACATGGTAACTTGAATCCACTCCTTAAGTAGTAGTTTCTAAAAGTAATTCATTGTAAACTGATTGAATAATCATCAATTAAGTAGACAACTGTTAGCTGGAACCAGGTTCGCCATAGCAAAAATCACTAAAACTCCTTTTGCATCTATCTATCTATCTATCTATCTATCTATCTATCTATCTATATATATATATATATATATATATATATATATATATATATATATATATATATATATATATATATATATATATATATATATATATATATATATATATATATACATATATATATATATATATATATATATATATATATATATATATATATATATATATATATATATATATATATATATATATATAGATATATATATATATATATATATATATATATATATATATATATATATATATATATATATATATATATATATATATATATATATATATATATATATATATATATATATATATCTATATATATATATATAGATATATAGATATATATATATATATATCTATCTATATATATATATATATATATATATATATATATATATATATAGATATATAGATATATATATATATATATATATATATATATATATATATATATATATATATATAGATATATATATATAGATATATATATAGATATATATATAGATATATAGATATATATATATATATATATATATATATATATATATATATATATATATATATATATATATATATATATATATATATATATATATATATATATATATATATATATATATATATATATATATATATATATCTATATATATATATATATATATCTATATATATATATATATCTATATATATATATATATATATATATATATATATATATATTATATATATAATTCTCTTACGTCCCGCCTAAATTTGGCTCTATTTCTGTTAGCAGAGTGGCAACGATTTCAAACATCCAATCACAAATCTTCTAAATATATTTTATGCATGAATTTCCAAACTAAGCAATTCAGCAAATCACAATAAATCTTTCGAAATTACTGGCCACAGAAAACAACTTGGAATCGCTATATTTTGTTTTTCTTATTACAGTCTACTGAAACAAATTATTACCTGTTTGAAACGTATTGACTTGATATTTAAAATGATGCAAGATGTGTACATTTCTTTTGGATTAGAATTCCGGGAACTTTCTTTCTTATACAATTAGAACAAGCCAGATTGGTTTGGATTAGGCAAATAACCACAACATATTTATTATGAACGTTTTCCGGATACATGGCTATAAAATTGAGCACGGAATTTCCCTTAAGAATATTAAGGTTTCCATGCTCACATTCACACTGATTGAATAAATACTTCAGCATTGCGGATAAACAATTTGTGTTATTTTTTAAGTATCGTTAAAAAAATTATGCAAACATATGATTGCTATTATTGCTTCGTTAAGAAATTTCGATGTGCAACTTTAATTATTTTGGCGCTTCATACAAAACCAGTTCATAAATTTAAATTGCTTTCTGAAATAACTTATCTTTTTTAAATATATTTACTAGAGCATCATAAATAATCCAACGTTTTCAGTTTCATAGGACAATAGCACTTTTCAAGGATTTTATTTAGCCGAAATAGCTTTTTTCTAGGTCATATTTTAAATGCCTCATTTTGAAGCTAGCGGAGTGAGCCTGGTTGGCATCGCGAACCAAGGGGATTGCATTGCAATCCTGGGGGTTGACGAGCGTTAGCGAGCAGGGGGCGGTGTTTTTATACCAATTTAATTATGGACACCAGCTGGATTTTTTCCATGTGAATGTTTAAAGTAATATAGGGAGAGGTAATGCGGCCAAATTTTTTTATTAAACTCTGATTTTACAACTATTTAAATTTCATTTCCCAAATAAAATATTCATAAAAAGTAATGCATTAATATTATCTTCAATTGGTAATAATTAATCCGTTTTGCTCGTCCCAATTTTTTATTTGTGAGTTATCCAGTGGGTTGCAAGGTGAATTTCGCTTGTTCCAACCTGGCGACAACTATGAAATTAATCTCAATTCCAAATTTCAATTCGGAAACTTAATTTAATGAGGCAAAGTTTTTGGTTTTCCCCAACAGATGCCGCCAGTAAAAGAGAGAATACTTCTATTTTATTTTTAAACGCAGTCTCCTCTTTAGTTTCCCTTCAGAGCTTCAGATTGCTTTCATTAACTTCAATTATTGTAGTTAAGTTTCGGACAGATTCTTTTGCACTGAATCCCTTCTTAAACGAATAAAGACCATGTACAATGTATCAGGGAATAAGTGGAGAATAAAATCGAACCAGTTAAACTCTTCCATCAAATTTTAAATAAAACCATTCATAAAATTTTAATAATTATTGTTAATAATAAAATAATTCAACAAGTGATATAATTAATTTTAATTAATAGTTTTAAAATGTAATACATTTTATAATTTAAATATTTATTTTAAATGATTAATTTCAATAATTAAATAGTTTTATTTTCTAATTAATTTTAATAATTGAATTTTTTTAATAAGCAGTTTAATTAAATCGAATTTTCTCTGCCTCATCTATATATACCTTCTTTGATTAAACTTCCACAAACCATTTCGAGTTTGTAAAAAAAACTAATACAAAGAAATCTTAATTGCAGAATAAAAAATGTCAAAATTATATAATTAATACGTTTATTAGAAAATGACATCCGAAATGATAATGTATTATTATTAGAGAATCTATTATTTCAATACAAAATTATCTATAATAATATTAAAGTTATGTAAAGTTTTAAGAAACTTTTTCCATACACTAAGTATATCTTTAAAACTCAAGTAATAGTTTAAATTTTTCAACTATTACGATTAGAAATGAAACGGCTGCTGATATAAAACATTCACTAATAATTTAAAAAGTTGTATTTTGAAGAATACAATTGTAAAAGAAATTTCAACAAACTTAATCAGTCAAATTTACCATCACCTTAGCACCTATAGCATTTTCTTATTCTGAGAATTTTATCGAGATTGCATGTATTACATTGCACTTCGTCACTTATTTTAATTGCCATGCTTTTTCATTTTCTTTTTCACTGAAAATTGATTTGTGTGTAACTCAGGCATGTGACACATGCTTGTGGAGTAATTTTTGACATTGAATCGAATGAGAGAAGAAAAAAAAAGTGAAAAAAAAAAAAAGCAAGGCGATTAAACCATCCTATATAATGATAAAGTCATTTTTTTAACGAAACTAAAAGTAAAAGTGTATCTTACTTCATTACATATTCTTTATCCAATATGCTTTTGTTTACTTACTGTTTGAATTATTATTTACTACTTACTTATTTTATTACTAACTGGTACTTTTCTATTAAATTTTGGTTCATTCGGGCCGGTCAGTCTCTGAAAAATGGGCCGGTCAGGAAGGTTTTTTTTTTTTTTTTTTTTTTTTTTTTTTTAATTTTAAATAGAAGTAATTACCTTCCTGAACGTTTTTTTTTTTTTAAACCCAATGAATTTAAATCCTAAACATTCTCCCCAGCCAATTATATAAGGGTACTAGTTGCATGGCCCCATTATGTAAAAGTCCCAATTTTTGACGCTTCGCGAACCAGGCTGGCTGTTTGGAAAAAAAATTGCATTTATTGCTGTTTGTGAAAAGCAAAATTGGAAGGATAAGACTACTTATGTTTGAAATTTAGAGTTATATGCTTAATGGAAGTCACTTTGCAAAGAAACTTTAAAAAATTTTAAAAAAACTAGGTGTGTGGAACATCGCATCACTTTCAGTTACACTTAATGCTGGCCACAGCAATCAAATTTGACATGAATTGGTGTAGTTTAAAGTTTTCGTTTTCTCTTTTCATTATTATTATTATTTTATTTTTTATAGGGCTAGTTAGGCGATATTTTTGGATATAATTAATGCATTGGCAAGAGAAAAAAATACTGGCAAACGACGAATATAGGGACAAGCTTTTCGATAAATATTACATTATTCTTTCTTGTAAATGAAACAGAACAAAAACAGTTGCTGATGGGTGATGCTCAAGAAAGAGAACTCTGGATTAAAGATATTCGTATTTAAAATTTTTACACCTTTTTCGCATTTCTACGAAAATTTCGAAGGTGGATATATTTAGAGAAACTTAAAAGACATTACCACATTGATTTTGGTCAAAAACATTACAGCCATTTTTTGGCAAATGCTGAAAAACATATTTTTCAATGCAGCTACTTTATGTGCATGCGCAATTTTGATACAAACTTTAATGACCGGTTTCATGCTCTATGTCCACCACAAAATCGTATAAAAAAGTTGAATATCGTAAGTCAATTTTTTCATGAGTTATGCTAATCACAGACATTTCTTCTAGATCACTTTTTTGAACTCAGCACGTTCCAAGACGTATAGCAAAAAAATTAAATTTTTTATTTACCGTTTGCAAGAATTAAAAAAAAAAAAAAAAAACTAATGAAAATTTTAACATTATGTTTGTCTAAATCACAATTAGAAGGCAATAACTACTCATATTGATAATTTCAGAATTCTATGACTGTTGAAAGTCACATTGTATAAACACTATTTATAATTTTTTTTTAAATTAATGAAAAAAAAATCTCGTAAAAATTTTAACATTCTGTCTGTCAAAAGCACAATTAAAAGGTCAAACCTACTTATGTTTATAAATTCAAAGTTTTATGCAGATTGGGAGTCATTTTCTGTAAAGACAAAAGGATATAGCCACCGACAGACTATTTTATAGAGAGAGAGTACGCCTTTTTACTTGTTGTATAACTTTTAAGTTTAAATATATATTGTCATTTCGTATATCATTTTCTAATACACTTATAGTTACATATATGGACATTCTTTATTTTGTAAATTGCATATCTTTGTTTTAGTTTTTGCAAGAGACAATCGATGGTTTTTATGGAAACCAATTTCACTCAAGGGAACTATAAATACTAGTAGAAATGGAAAACATTTTATATGATTAAACTAATTAAAACCATTCAATTATTAAAATTAATTGATAAATAAAAAAATATTAATTATTAAAATTACTTATTAATCAGTAGAGTTCTTTTATTTTGTTAACAATAATTATTAAAGCTTTATTAGTGATTATATATTGAAAACTTGGGCCGGCATAAATCTGAAATCACCGGGCCGATTTTATGTCCCAGTACGCCTCTGTTTTTACCAAGTTTCATTCATGGACCAATTTTTTTATTTCTTTAAGTTGTATTTTACTTTCCTCGTGCTTATAAACATTTCATCAATCTTCGTATTTACATGTGTTTCCCATCAAAAAAAAGGATTGTAACTTTTTTTTAGATGATAAAAAAAAGCAAGAAGATATTCTTGCTTTTTTTTTTTATCATCAGAATCAGCAAAAAAAAATATTCTAAAACATGTGTCATATCCCAATATTGTTCCAAAATTCATTTTCAGTTTTAAAAAAAATCTCCCCTCCCCCTCCTTCTCCCCTTTTTTTTCTAGATTTTTTACTTTCAATTACCCATATGTATACATAGGTTAGTGGAAAGTATAGCATTCGGACAAAAAAAAAATTTGCATTTCTTCACATTTTGAAACATTCTTTTTTTTTTTTTTTTTTTTAATTTTTTTATTATTATTATCTCTGTTCAGTTTTACTTACATGAAAGGATAATATAAGAATTATCGATAATCATATCGCCAAACTGACAATTTTTTTCTAAGCGACTGATGGAAATATAAAAATGATCAATTACACAAATCTACAACAGCAATATAGTATAATTGAAAGTTGAGCGATGATCCACACCCATAGTTTTTATAGGTTTTTACAAAAATATATTCATTTTCATGACAAGTGCAAACATTTTGAAAAGTTTCGTCAACGGACCAATTTTTTTTTTTTCTTTCTTCTATTCTATCCGCACTAATTGAATTATTTCAATAGGAGTAGGATTCAGGCCAAATATTAAAATTTCAAATTTTAGGGAAAATTTTCGAATTTATCCATCAGGAGGTACTTTGAACTGCTGAAAAATTAATAACGATCTTATTTTCCTACACTAATACAACTCTTTATTTATTTATTTTTTTTAAATTTGATAATTAGCTGCTTTCCTTATCTTTTTTTTTTTTTTACATGTTGTCCAATATTTCAAATGTTTGGTAACATATTCGGTGGGTATTTAATTGAAAAATTGCTTAAGACGTATGAGAATTAGCAGTCATTAGATCTCCTTTAACTTTGGGTTGTTTGGAGAAAACGATGGTCAAAAAATAATTTGTCTGAAAGAGGATAATAAGCACACTGAGGAAGGGGCCATATTTTTAGCGGGTATGTAACAAACAGTAAAAAAACACGTTATGTGTTTATTACTTTTAATTACCCATATGGTATCGTGGGTTTTTTTTTTTCTCCTTTTTTTCTCCTTTTTTTTTTTTTTTTTTTTTCTATATTAAAAAAAAAGTGTAGAAAAAACATCTGTAAATGTATCCGTGGTCAACATAATTCGCAAACAGATTGGTCTAGGATCTTTTACTTTTGTAAACGGGTCAGTTGTTCCCATGGAACCTGTCATTAAAGCTTCCTTCAAAATAGCACGTACACATAAGGTAGCGGCCATTGAAAGATTTACGTTTTTCAGCAATTGTTAAAAAGTGGCTCTAACGATTTAAATTAAGATCGCTGTGGTAATTCCTTTTAATATGTTCTTTATACTTTATCCCAAACCACAAAATTCGATAGAAGTGTAAAAAGTTGAAAAACGAACATTTTTAAAATAGAGTTCCCTTCCTTTGAATTATCCATCAGCAATTGCTCCTCCTCTGTCTTTTACCTAAAAGGAATTTTGAAATATTTTTATCACTGAAAATACCGCGAAATTGGGGTTATTTTTGTTGCTAAAGTACACCACGTTAGCGAATGTTTTAAGTTAATTCAGTTATTCGATGTTCGCAAAATTGTGTAGGAACATCGTTACTGTTTTGTGAACAATAGGGGAGATAATATTTCTTTGACAGTCCGTCGTGCGCAATCGTCGTAGTGTCCGCTAACCTTTTTTTATAAAGCCCATATAAAAGACTCGAATAGGGGATATATAGTAAGATTGACAAGCACCTTCTCTCTGTACAGTACTATAATATGGGGTTTACTGTGGTTCCAGCCTCTCTATACAGTAAATTGGACATGGAATCAAATAAGAAAAACGTTTAACCCTTTTAGTGGTGTGATTTGACAATTTTTCATTCTCAAAAAAAAAAAAAAAAAAAAAAAATTAGCTCTCTATTTTTAACGATAGTCAGTGATAGAAAAAGCTGTTAGTTTTTAATTTTGGAAGAGAGTATTTAAATCAGACCTAACGACGGATAACACTTACACTCAAATTTTCTTTAGCCAGTTAGCTTTTTAGAAGGGGAAGGGGGGGGGGGGGGTCTGGGACTAAAAATTCTAAAATCTTAATTTTAAGAATTATTTTTCTGAAATTTTTTATGCGGTGATGTATGATTGTTTGAAACTCAAAAAACTATTTTAAATTTTCAAATTTAAAAAACATTTTTTTATTCAATTAAAAAACTTCAAAATTTATATTTTTTTGATATTTTCTAAATTCGATATATCTAAAAAAAACTTTTTTAAAAAATCACTTCATTTTTGCATAAAATTACTTCTTATAATTCATATCTCAAAAATTATCGTCATGATTTTTCCATAAAGTAATTAGAATTTTTTTTTTTTTTTAAATCTTAAAAGACTTAAAAGACTTTTTTAAATAAAGTTAAATAAAAAATAACAAAATTTCTGAAGACATAGTAAAGAAATACTAATTAAAGTTACCCTGTTTAGAGCCACGTAGAGTCCGTTCTAATGAGCAGATTTTGATGAAACTTGGTATATACACTATATGGACCATGGGGAAAAGTAATCTGCAATAAAAAAAAATTAGTTCAAATTTTTACCACCAGGTGAAAAGTGGCGCATAAAGAGCAAAAACCACAAATTAAAAACACATTTTTTTTTTAATTGCAGCATATGTTCACTGTGCATTCCATTTACGTTAACCACATGCTCGAAGCGTGTTATAGCATGTTCAACAGTAGAGCGAAGGGTTTCTCGATCAATTGCAGCAACATGACGTGTTTTGCTTGCTTTCATTTCAGGAAGAGTCCGTATGCTCCCTCCATACCCACGATCTTTCAGAAATCCTCACTACCAGAAATCATAGGGATTTAAGTCCGGAGAACGAGGAGGCCAGGCAGTCAAAAAACTTATCGAAATTACCCGATCATCTCCAAAGTAGTGCTGTCAGTGGTCGTGCAATGTGAGGTGGTGCACCATCTTGCATAAAGACAGTAGTCTAAATATTATCGTTCTTGTAGGGCAGGAAGGACTTGCTGCCGAAGAAGCTCGTAGTAGCGGGTCCCTGTAATCCAGCGTCAGCCACTAGGCGTCCCGCGGGCCGGATCCGGCCCGCGACAGCTTTTTCTACGGCCCGCCGGCAGTACAGAAGAGCAAAAATCAAATTTTACGGAAATAATTTCAGTTTGTCTATAATAGTATGTGTTTACTACCAAAAACCGCGTTTTCCATTAAGTGGCCCGCATCAGTAGGTTTAAAAAATCTTTTTTTCTAAGACTGCCAGAAAAAAAAAAAAAAGCAATAGTTTGAATTATTACCAATGACGCATTGCTTAGTTTTGTACTTATGATACCCCATCTCCTCGATTCTTGAAATTCGGCACAATTCGATTTCTGTTTTTCTGAATGTTATGGGCAGGAGTTGGGTGTTTTAATGCATCTCTTTTGTTTTGACGTGAAAAGAAGTATCGCGATCTCTATGACTTCAGTGCAAAAATGGCGCTGAAGACTAGTTTTAAACACAAAGTGAATAGTGAAAAGCGGACCGCCCGTCATCGTTTCGCAATTAACATCGACTAAAATTGAAGATTTAGGAGGTATGGTTGAAATATCTATATTGATTATGAGTTTATGTCAAGTCACATTGTAATATTGTCACTAAAGATTAAATTCTTTTATGACTTTGAAATATGAATTTTTATTATCTTAATATAAAAAAGTTAAATTATTGTTTCAGTTTTCAAAATTGTTTTATATTGTTGAAACTTTAGTAATTATCACATTTCTAATATTGAAGATATGTAGTAAAGCAATATATTTATTGGCGTATTCGGTCTAAATCTGCGGCCCCTCGGAAAGTTCCAACATAAGTCATGCGGCCCGTCTCTATAAGTTAGTGGCGAACGCTGCTGTAATCGAACACCTTCGCGGGCGACGAAGCGCACTCCCCTTAAAGAAAAAGGGACCAAGAGTAAATTCAGCCGTAAAACCTCACCATACAATAATGTAATCAGGATGCAGTGACTGTGTTGAACATATGCTGTAATTAAATCAAATTTTGTGTTTTCAATTTGTGGTTTTTGTTCTTTTGCTCCACTTTTTCACCTGGTGGTCAAAATTTGAACTATAATTTTTTTATTGCAGATTTCTTTTCCCCATTGTCCCCATATAGTGTATATACCAAGTTTCATCAAAATCTGCTGATTAGAACGGATTCTATGTGGCTCTAAACAGGGTAACTTTAATTATAACCACCCTGTATATGAAAAATAATTGTGAAAAGTTTCATAAACTTTTAACAAGTAGTTTTTAAATTATATGAGTTTAAACTTAAAAGAGGGACAAAAAGCCATTACTGAGAAAAAAAGTTTCAAAGTTTAAGATTGCATGTCTAAGATACAGTTGTCATGGAACAAAAAGTTACATATTTTTTTAAGTTCTGCTAATGATAAAAAAAAATGTATGCTATTATATTCTAAAACATTTGTATTATTTTTTACAATAATACAGTATATATATTTTGAGAATTTAAAAAAAAATTTGGTCTTAATCCCCCCCCCCCCCCTCTTCCCGTAGTTGTTTCACGCCTGAGGAAGGGAAATATGTGAAATACAATCTTGATTCTTTTTGGTTTTTGTGAGGAGATAGTTAAACATCCGATTCGATTTTAAACTGAAATTATACATGTAAATATTTAGTTTAGCTTCTATACTACACAAATATTTGGGGAAGCTTTTTCAGAAGCCCTTTATGTCTGTTTGGTTAATAGACAATATTTCTAGTCAAATGAGCTAATACTAAAGACTCATGCAACACGTCAAATGATAGTTGTTGTTGAAACAGTTCTCGTGCAAAAATTCAACTTTAAAAAACAATTTTAAATACCGAAAATAACAATTAATTATAAAGTGAAACCGGAATTGCTTTAAAATTTTTTCACAAAAAGTGCTTGATAAGCAAATCTATAGAAAGTTTCAATTTTTGATGAAATATCGGATCGGTTCTTTTGTATTCGCTTAAAAGATTTCTTGCCAATTTTGTCGTAATCTCGCCAAATTGGCAACACTTGTTTATAAAAAAAATAGTCCAAATTGATCAAGTTTTTCTTATCATTTGCCCTCATACCACAATACAGGATTTCAGTCATCAAAGATAGTCAAATCACATATACTTACTTTTTAAACTTTTATGCTACACAATATAAACATTTGTAGAAACTGCCTCTTAGTGACAGTGACATTAAAGCCCAATTTGGCATTGAATATTTTTCTGCTTTGGTTACAGAAAAATGTCAAAATATGTATTGAATGTCCTCTAAAACAACAACAATAAATGGTTGTTTTAAGTGACTCAAAATGGCGATGTGCGTGCATCGGTCTACAAAACAAAATCACGATTAAAGCCTTTCTCAACAACCGTGACGTCATGACCTTGATTCTTCAACATCGGCAACCTTGCCTCCCTCTTCACCTCTTCATTTCAGTTTCTTCTCTGTGCGAATCGTTTGGGTCGTTGTCCCTTCTCCTCAAGTCAATATCTGGACTCTGTCCACCACCTGCCGGTATCGTCTGTAGCGCCAGCAGTTACAGTTAATTTATCCGGATTCTGAAAATTTGTCTTGCTTCTGCTATATATCCAGCTCGGAATGCTGAACTGAATTGTTCAGTATATTTGTTTCTGTAGACGGATTTTGTAGTGTTTTGTATCAAGTGACATTTTTTTTTTTTTTTTTTTTTTTGCTTTTGAGGAGGAATAATATGCTATTGGATTTTACCAGCCCCAGTCAACCAACAAGGTAAGTGAAGTTTCTTTACATTGTTGAAAATCTTGCATCTCATTAAAATTGTCAACCAGTTAACCATCAATAAAAATGAACTGTAAAATTTCACTTTTTTAAAAAAAAATCATTCATCAATGGTTCCTTATTATAAGAAAAACATCTAGTTGGTTGTAGTTTGAAATAAAAAGAAAACTGTTTTTAGCTTTTAAAAACTAAGATTGGTTTTTTTTAATTTTCATGTTTTTATGCGTATCTAATTAAAAGGACAAAATCCAATGAAAATTTCCAATGAACGTAAGGATTAATATTTTTAGAATTGTATTTATCAATGATTCCCGATTTTAAGATTCATCTTATTGGTATTAACTTGTAATAAAATTTCTTTTGGATTTCGATAATTTATATAAATTTATAAGATTCCTCAAAATTCCATGTTTTATGCATGTCCTATAATAGTTGAACAAACTAATAGAAACAGAATTTTTTTTTTTAAATTATCTTTTTTTAAATATTATTTTCATAAATTGTTTAATATTGTAATGTGAAGGTTTAGATCTTTTTTTTTTTTCTTGAAAATTCATAAATTTTATTTTTAATAAAATTAAGATTAATTGGAATATGCATTGAATTCAATCTTTTTTTTTTTTTTTTTTTTTTTAATTTAATAACATTCTACATGTATTTTTTACTATACACCTTATCACTTATTTTTTTTTAACTCCGAGAGTTGGAGAGACTTAGATAGATCATAAGAAACAAACTAAGTCACAGGAGAAAGTGATCGCATAGAAAACTTATGTGTAGGGTTCCGTATTCCATGGGCGAAAACGGAACACTTACAGTGTCATTTCGATTTCTTTCCTCCGTCCGAAACACACTTGAATAGCATGGGCACGAGTACGAAATTTAGCATATTGCTGATCTATGTGTTATGGCTAATTTGATTAATCTGGATATTATACATAATAACTGGTAATTACAGCAACAGTGATAGTTAATTTGTAAATTAACCAGTTATTATATATAATAACCAAATCAATAAAACTAGCCGTAACATGTATATGTATTCAAATATAGGCAAATTAGATAATTATTTTATAAAATGTTTTTTTTTTTTTTTTTTTTTTTTTTTTTTCAAATACAAATGTAAAAGAAAATTGTTTGGTACCAAATGAGAGCTACAAAAGGTTTTGATTTGAAGAAGAAAAAAGGAAGTAAACATTTGTTGTCTATTATAATTGTTCTTACAAAAAACTAATTAATAACTATAATAGTAGTAGCAATAATAATAATAGTAACAAAATAAAAATATTAGAAGTAGTATTAATATAATAATAACAACAAAATTATTATTAATAATAATAGTTATAATAGTAACAATAACAAAAATTATAATAATACTTGAAGAAATACCTACTCTCCTGCCAATTGCCCGTAACCCTGTAAACCCGGAACTTATTATCAGAAAAAAAATTGGAAAACTCAAGAAAATTAATGACAGCTAATAGTTGTTTGGCCTCAAGAACGATTATTTTGGTTTAACCAAAATTCTTAGATACGAAAAAAAAATCTAACGGTTTAATTCAAGCAAATCGTAAATGAATAATCAATAAAATCGTAAGTGGGTAGGTTTTGAAAACAACAATGAAAAACAAGTAAAGAATAAATTCTAATGCCTTTAAGAGACTCAATTTCATAATTTAAATTTAAAATAAATACTCCTAAATGAATCTAAATTTAAATATAATTTCTGAGTTGAAAGGATCAACCCTGAAATCTTGTTCATGGTCTGTCGGGCAATCTGACGTAACGTTCCAAAAAAATAACAATCGCGTGCGACTGCTCACACGCACAGAGATCATTCCATTCATTTGATTCAACGTTTCTTTATGAAAGTTGACATAAAAATGCTCATTTATCGTATTTTTGCAAAATACTTTAATTTTTTTTATTTATTAACTCATTAGCAGCGGTTGGTAAGAACATTTGCCAATCGACATTTTAGTTTTCTTCTTTGCTAATAAATTGTGATTTTGGTTCCAGTGAGTGTTTTTTAAAAGTCTTCAAAATAATTTACCAAAAAAATTGATAAATTCGCAATACACTTTAAATGATCTAAATAAACAAGGTGTAGGATAAAAAAAATCATTGTTTTTAACTCTTTCATAGTCATCATTAATGGGTTAAGTAAAGCAAGTCTTATGATCGCAATATTTCAATCGCAGTGCTAAAATATAGCAACAAAAAAAAAAAGTCTAATGCTTATTTATTCAATTGGACAGGTTGTAATATTTTTCGAAAAGTAGGAAAACTCAACTAATAATCCTGAAAAGGTTACTGCAATGGATATCGTTTACTAAATTACTGTTTAATATTCCAAGAAGTATTTTTTTTTTTTTTTTTTTTTTTTTAATTCATCATAAAATTACTATAACTAAGTTGGTAACTTCATTTAAGATGATTCCTTAAAAAATTTCTTGATTTTAAAAATGAGGTTGTTTGCTGTTTCATTTTCATCGAGTTGAGACTTTTGTTATTTAAAATATCAGTCTTAAAACAATCAAACTCTCGCGATAGAAAAAAAAAGAAAAAGATAATCCAGCTCTTAAAATATTTTGCAAATCGCCGTAACTTCAAATGTAATTCTTCCTGCTTTACCGCTTAAATTTGAAACAATAGAATTTCAGTTATCATTTTATCTTATCGTTCTTTTTTAGCATCGAATTATTAAAAATAGAAAATAAGGATTAAAAAAGCACCACTTTGTTACTGACACGCATATTAGGCTTAATATTTCAAAGATTGGAAGTTTGTATTCCGAGTGTATTTTGATTTTGCCGTTTGTTCTTCATTGTTCTTTGTCCCAATTTAATAAGGAATTAGTGGTGTGTCGAGAAATTACTCTACCAGCACGATCTACCATTCTATATTCTCTTTTTTTTTTTCTTCTTTTTCTTTTCTTTTTAAGAAGAATATTTTCCTCTCACTTTAAATAAAATGTAGTCTATCATTCAAATCAATCCAGGAAATGCCCTTTAATTATTTAATCGCATTCAAATATGTAAAATTTGGGGAAATTTATCACTCAATATTGAATTTCGTGTTTCCTTATCACTTCCTATGTTGTAAACAATGTTGTATCTTATTTAAAGAAAATACATGAATTGATATTTGTATTATTTCTGTCTAATGCCTCAAAAAATTAACTTATTAAAAAAAATATTTGTAAAGATTTTCTTTGCATTTTGTAGAAATGGAAAGGCGCTTGTGTTTTAAAACACAAATTTGTGATACACAAATTTAAACTTATTCTTTTTCTTCCAATTTTGAAGCTCCTTTTTTTTTTTCAAAAAAAAAAAAATTATTATATCGATATCATTTTAAAAAATAGTATATATTTGGGTTTCAGTAGTTAAAACACTCTAGATCGAGGGTTTTCATCATTTCGAACAGTGCGACCCATTTTTTGGAAAACCGAATATATAGCGACCCAATCTATACTTGGGGCATTAAATTTTTTTCACAGCTGAACTGCTTTCTTTTAATTAAATTTCAATGGCCAGAAAGACACGCAAAGAAAAAACTTATCATTTAAAAAAAAATAAAAAAATAACATTTCTATTAAGACTTGAATGTCTTCATTTCAGTTTGGTATGTATCAATATTTTTATACTGGTGGTAATTTTGTTCATTTGAATAATATTTGGAATTTGATATTCATCAATTTTTTTTTTCATGGAGTGGTGTTTTTATGCTGTACATTTTTTTTTCTGCGTTACAATCATCGACTCTTTGTATTGAAAGTAAGACGGACTTTGTTTATATTATTCCTGAAAACTTTAAACTTTTTTCAGTGCTTTCAAATGTGATTTTGTTTTATTCAAATAAAGCTTGCAGATGGTCAGACTTTTAGAGAATAAAAATTCTTAAAATACAAATATAATCAGTTATATTTAGACTGTTGTGGGCTCATGGCAATTAAGAGTCAAATTAGACTCCTATGTGAACAAGCCTTTTTTTCCCCTACGAAATTAGGTAACTCCCAGTAGTTAAAAACATACTTACAGCAAGTACATCATTGATTTTGGAGACTTATCCAGAAGCTCTCAGTTTACATTTTTCTTCTTGTCAATGGTTTTTACCACATATTCCTTTTATGTATCTACATATACTGAAGTGAGATTTTGTTGTTATTTCAACCATTGACTTAAACCATTGACTTGTGTCTGAGAAGATCTTCTCCGCAAAGAAAATAAAAAAGACGAAGAAGTTTAAGAGGAGTTGGTACCTTCTATACCGGTAAAGTTAATTTGGCATATTTCATGTACTTTTTTCTCTGATTGCATTTGATATAGAAGCCTAATTTTTTTTCAGTGCATTTGGTAGACACTTGTTATTCTTCTGAAGTTAGATTGTGATTGTGATTCAATTATTTTTTTTTAATGAATTTTCGTGAAATTCACTGAAATTTGTTAAAAATCACAAGTTTTTTTGGCCAAAAAAAAAGCCAAAACATAACATATTTTTAAAATAACAACAAAATCTCACTTCAGTATATGCAGATACATAAAAGGAATATGTGGTAAAAAATTTAGGAAAATAGTTTTCTCAGTTTCTAAGAAAAAGGCACATGTAGTTATGAGAAAAACGCATTTTAAAGAAACTTAACTTACACTAATAGTTGCCAATTTTGTCTTCAAAAAATTATTAAAAATACTTCTATTTGAGGTATTATTACAAATGAGGTATCATTTTAAAGGGTAGAATTTAAGTTTTCAATAATAAACTACAAATTGATTATTTATAAATTTTTGGGTACTAACTCCCATTAAAAAAGTATTTAATAAAATGAACCGAATAGTACGAATAGTACGTGAATAGTACGAATTTTATGTAGGAATTTAATCTCATAAGTTACGCTATTTGTTTAAATTAAAACAAATATAAAAATTATACATATATTGATATTTTTTAAATAGTTGTAAGCTAAATGTTTTGTTTCGGTCTTTCTCAAAAGAGAATTTGGAATTTCATAAATAATTGGTAATGTAAAACTAAAAGTGAACCGCCTAATAAAGTAGCCCAGGGCTGAAGCCTGCCTACTCATGCCTTTGCCTTGGCGACAGACAAAGCAACTTATTCGAAGAGCATTCACCAATTTCTTCATCTTAACAATAATAAACAAAAAACGTTTCAACTTTCTCTTTTAAAAGCGAATGAAGCCTCTCTTTTACTGTGAAAAAAAGCCAATGTCCTGAAAATGTTGAAATTTGTCTACCATTTAATTGAAAGTAATAAAATAGAAATCAAATCCCGGATTTACTTTTATCACAATAACAATTATTATTTCGACAAAGCAGAGCGGCCATGAAAAAGAGACGCTGTTCATTGTAGTCTGAAGTCGGTAAAAATCAACTGATCGTCCGAAAACTTTTTATGTACTACAGCACCCAATTCAAACTTTAAACAATTTAAATAAGTAAATAAAAAAATAAGAAATAAAAAATTAAAAAATAATAATAATTAGTTGAAAATTTGCCGGATTAAACATCATTTTTCAGGTATTCAAAATTTATTTTCGATTTAGTATAGAACTGCGTTCACAATTTTCTCGGTACGATTCAACTTAATAGATTAACTTAATTCTTAATCCTAGATAACTTAAGATTTCGTATACAAATCAATCGACCCATGATATTTTTACAAGTTCAAGATGTTGCCATTATAAATACACTTCCTTACTTACAGTACCTTTACCTTACATATGAGTAAAACTTTCAACTACTTTTTTGTACTTAAATAATCGTAAGAAGCATTTTAGTGCATACTGCCCTCTCATACACCGATGATATTTTTACAGAAATTGTATATATAGCAACACTATTGGTGGAGCACACACTTTCACAATCTGCCAAGATTGCTTGTGCTAATTTTTACTGCTATTCTTTTGGTAAATTAAAATATACGCTAATTTTTTTTTTTTTTTTTTTTTTTTTTAATATTTTTTTTTGGATATTAAGGTATACTCGATACTGAATTTAGTTATAAAGGCTTAATTTGCGATATTTTCATCTGAGGCCGAAGACTTAATCTGATTTCGATTTATATTTGTCATTCAGAAATCATTTTCTCATGATCTAAACAGTTTATATTATAAATTTTATGCAGAGAGGTTCATCAGCACAGACTTTATGCTATTGGATCCCAACAGGTAGTCGTCCGCGTAACACAAGTGGTCCGCGAGAATGTTAAAAGTGGTCAGCAGAATTTCTAAGATTGTAGCATTAAAATATTCACGGGTGAAGATTTTGAATTAAGATACATCTGAATAATATCGATAACATTCGCTGTCTACTTTTTGCATTTCTACGTCTCATAGCTTAAACAGCACCAGAATTTCTCATAGATAAAACACAACACAGCATTGACATCCGTCAATGCTTTTGAAATAAGCTGAACTTGAATAGATCTAAGTTGTTCATCTTCCCCATTCTCATGTTGTAATTTTGGAAGATAACATTTTGTTGCGAAAGCTAATCATTTGCTTGCATTCTTCTTCTTTGCAACGGCCAATGTGTTTTTGTTTCTTTTGATTTTTCAAATTTGTTCATTGCTCACAAAGTGCCTACAAAATCCCGTAAGCGAGAATAAAGTTTTTTTTTTTTTTTTTTTTTTTTAGTGTTTTAGTTTGTGTGTTCAGTAAATGAAATCATTTTAGCGAATACGAGCGAAAATAAATATTTTGAAAAGTTAAAGATTTTAAGTTCTGCATGGGAGGGAGAGAGGAGGATATTGGCCCACCTCAGCATTTATTTCCAGTTGGGCCGCAACATAATTTCATTTTACGTTGCAATCCGCCATTATTAAAACGTCGGACACCACTGCTCCACACCACTCAACAAATGCATTTTAAATATGGCCACCACTTATCTTTAATAAGTATGTAAGTTCTCCAATAATAAGAGACTTAATAGTTGAAAACTTTCTTAAAATTGCAGATTCGAAATTTATCATTTTCTCGCTATTATGCGAAATTGCTCTCAATAGTTTTAGCTCTCGTTACAAAATAAGTTGGTTGGTTTGTACGCTTAAAGACCTATTTGTTTGCACAATAGCGGCTAATCAGTCCGGGAGCAACAGCGTAACGTGGATTCTGAATCACAAAGATCATCCATGCCAAACCCAAGATTCGAACCTGGGACTTTCGGCATGTGAGGCCAGAGTACTGATCCCACCGCCATCAGGTGGGCTTACATAATATGTATAGCTGCTTCAGTAATCTCTTTAAAATCCTTCTATTTTTCTTGAAATCTAAACTCAGAAAATTCTAATTCTAAACTCTTCCCCAACATATGACCTTATGCTGTAGGATTTTTGCACCATTTTACTTTTCCTTGAAATAGATAGAAAATACCAGTTTTTAAATTTGAAAAAAATATTTTCAAAACATTATTTTGCATTTTAAATGTGTCAAGTGTGTTTTAATTGAGTTCAATCTAACTGTTTTAATTCTTCTAAATCATTTATTGAAAAGTATTTTAATGTATCAATATGTTCCTTGTTGTAAGCTATGGACATTTTGCACTGGAATTAAGACCTGGTTGAATTTTCAAAATTATGTATGTCTAAATTTTGTCATGGTTTTGTTATAACTCAAAATGCAAGTCAGTAATTGAAACCACTTAATATAGAATTCTAAATAAACAAGAAACGGTAAATTGAGGTTCCAACCGCACATTGAAGATCCTTTTTACCAACTCAAGAGACCCAAATACCTAAAGCTGTGAAAAAGAGTTTAATCAACTCATGGCAAGGTCACTCATATTTGTACTTGGGATTTTAGCGTTTAAAGATGGAATCAGAAATAATCCTGCTTTGTCCTTGTATGCTTTCGCCTAGAAAAGACGTGGGCTATGGAATAGAGGCTATAATAACAAAAGAAGAAGGTTAAGAAATGTTATTTCGGTAAGAATTTGTTAGAGTTGCCAAAATTAAATTGCTAATGTTTAGAGCTTTTTGAACTCGTATAAATGAACAGAACTTCTTAAATTTTATATGCGTACTAATTCTCCCTTACACCGATGCAAATATTCTATGCAACAATATTACTGCAAACAAAGAGGTGTTTCAAAAACATTATTTCTGTAGTCTATGGTGTAGGCATATTTTACATAAGAAACTCGTTAATTTATTTTTTAATAAGAAATACTTTACCTTGTTTGGACTAGGAAATAACTGTTTTGTTTAAAGTAACAGGAAAATATTTTTATTTTTAAAGCCCGAAATAAAGTATTATGTAGTAAATAACATTTCCATTGGCACGTTTATGTGTTTTATCTGAAAAAGTTTATTATAATATACAATATTGATTTAAAATATCCCCTAACTTACCAGCTAACCTTGCAGCATTATTTTAGTGTTGAACAGGGGTCGCAGACGTCCTATATGTCCTATAAATCCTATATTTTTTAAAAAATCGGCAAAAACGTCCTATATTGTCCTATATTTTACAATTGTCCTATATATCCTATATTTCTATATTGATTCGATCCATATTTTCTTCGAATTCGTAATAATGGCGTTGATCGTTGCCATTTTTTATATTTTGGATTCTTCGGCGCGATCGTAAGTGAAAAAACCCTGACAAAAGCGATGTTTTTAACGGCGGCGTTTTATCTTTTGTGACGTCACGTGCTAGATAACCTAAAACTCAACTCTACTGGACCGGCGGGAGTTGTAAAGTGTAAACATGTGAACTTTTCCATAGCACGCGGTCTTGAATTTCAGATTTGTTTTCTCTTCCAACGTAGTAAATTAATTGGTTATAATACCTAGAGAGATGCAGCAACAAAACTCTGCCTCGAGAAAAACGGATGAAAACAACTTGTGATTAACTTGCAGGACTACTATAGAACATTTTGAGTGCTCAGTCAATAGTTGATAAAGAAAACAAAAGGGTTAAGATTTACTGTATGATGTCGGATGGAGATTTTTTTTATTCCAAATCCGATACGGATTCTGCGCAACGAATTGTTTACATAAAACCGCGCCTAATTATGACAACCATAGGCAGTTCTCTTGCTCTTAAAAAAATGGCAGGGCTGCCATTTTTTGTTAATCACCGTCAAATCACCGTGGCGCAGAATCGGTGCCGGATTCGGAATATTAGCCACGATTTTTTCATAAAAGTCGTCAAAATTGAAAATGACGTCAATATGTTGTGTTGTCAAATCCAAACGGTCACTAGGGTTTCCGGAAAACCAAGTCCCCGGTTCGCCACATTCGGCGCTAAATCTCCCAATTTTCGCCGCCAATCCAACCAACACTGAATAATAAATCTGAACCAACAAAAGACTGCAAACAGAGATAAAAAGAAAATACTTAAAGAAATTGAAGCAGTTCAATCAGTTATAGATGCTGGGGAAAGCAAAAGACTCAAGATTGCAAATAATGTAATTAATAAAACTTCATTTAGGAATTTAATATTGAGACAATAACGGATGACATATTCATAATCAGTCGATTTCTTTTTTTAAAGGTGTGTTTTGATTCTCTTAAATACAATATAACGCATATATAAATGTATAACGAGTTAATTTTTAAGTTCAGTAGCAACTGCGTGCATTTATTTGATGTTTTAAATTGTCCTATATTTTTTTTAAAAATATCCTATATATTCTTATTTTGTCACTTTGACCCCTGGTTGAACAGCTTGTCACGGTAAGCTCCTAAAAATACTACTAGTCAGAGACCATAGAGAAATTATCTCCATACAAACTTTAAAAATAAATATATTTTTAAATAACCGTTTAATATAATTTTCAGTGAGATTCAGCTTATTTCCATAAAAGCAATTAAAATGTAATACTTTCATCTGATGGCAAAACTTTATTCTGGTGTTTATTTCTTCTTCAGATATCACTCTCTCATGATCTAAGCAGTCGGTATGCAACTTTTTATGAATATATGTTGCATCGATAAATGCATAACATATGCATCGAAAAATAAATTTAAAATGATACTGATTTGAACAAACCGCTCGTCTTAAATTAACATTTCACTTTTCCAAGATCAAAGTTGTACGTATATAAAATTTGTATGAAAAATTAAATGCTGCATCAACAAATTAATTTAAAATAACACGCACTTGAACAAAGAGTTCGTCTTTTAAATTACAAGAAACACCACCCTTAAAACGCAATCATGAAAAATAAATTCTTGACATACCACCGCTAAGTAAACTGTTGCTTACAAATACCCTCAAACATTGAACAGAGTAAGAATAAGAAATTATGAAATAAATTAAGAGAAATATAAAAATATACTTGTTTTCGATTCGTAGTTTATGAGATCTATTTCTCAGGTTCACACTTACACAACAACCAAAGGACTTTGACACACTAACAACTTGGCATTTGTTGTTAGGTTCCTTGAAGAGCCGCAATTAGTGACTGGACATACCACAAAGGGAATACCTCCCAAATTCAATCAGGCATTGCGGTTTCTTCTATCACAAGAAGATATGATAGTAGATAACACTTGTTAATTTGAAGACTCGATTCTTTTGTAATGGTCACTGTTTGATGATACCACTAATTGTCATTGTGATATATCCCATTTTAATGACCGGCGGTTGAACCTGATTAGCTACACTATCAATTTGATTCGCGTGTAGAAGTTAGTATGAGGAAGTGATTGTATAATTCCTTTTGTAACAAAACAGAGTTATACAATAATAAAACCAAGTTTATATTATTGTAATGTATTGTATCGTGAAATATGGGATTACGAGTCTATGAAAAAATGGAAAAAAATTGCTATTCCTCAAAAAGCAGAAAGCGCAACATCTCGATATATCATGTCTACTCGACTCTAAAATTAAAATTTGGATTCTGAACACATTTTAACTCAAAATGAAGAACTTTGAGTTGTATCACTTTTAAAGCAAGGGTGTGATTTGTTACGGATGGTCTGTTTTTAATTAATTTTTTTTTTTTTTTTTTTTTTTTTTTTTTTGAAAGTGGCATTTTTTTTTTTTTAAAATCACAAATCTTGGCGAAAGTAATATTTTATCGCCAAGTGTGCAGTAAAATATTTTCACCCACTAGCGCAATGATAATAGTTATTTATGCAACCAGTTTCAAAAGTAATACTTTTTCAAACGATGGGAAATGTTTATTTAACCCTTAAATGCATGAAATTTTATTTTCAATAAATAAAATTTGAAATCAACTAAGAAATGAGTTTAGCTAAAGAGAAAAATAATAATAATAAAAAAAAAAAACATAAGGATTTTGCATATTGATGTAGTTTTATATCACAAAAAAAGCTGCATTTTCCTCGTATAAATTTATCAGTATATGCAAAAATATAAATATAATTCGTTACTCTACCTTGTTTTTACCAGAAAACAATTTTTCCTGCGTGTTTTTATTACTTTTTATATAAATTATCGTAATTCGTAACACCCGCCGAAATGAAATTGTACTCAGACAACAGCGCCCCCAACAATAAAAATTGTCACAGATAAAGAAATAAACTGTCAAAGATTATAGTTGCTTTCGAAAACGATAAAATAGTTTCGGTAAAATTAAAATAAAAACACTATGCAAAGGTTACTACATAAAGAGATCTACATTCTACGCATTTAAGGAATGTATCAAATTCGCAACAATATGCATTTAAGGGTTAATGAATGCGCTCGCATGAATAAAATAATTGACCGAGTTTGAAAAAGTTATATCTCTCATGTTGTATGCAATATTTTTTATAATTACGTGGAAAAAGCATTAACACATATATAAATTAATGTTGGCAACTCCAAACAATGAATATCTTCTGAAAATATATAATTTCTAGACCAAGACTACATAAAATTTCAGCACGAAACGTGCCGGTAAAGTACTTTTTCGCACTGTGCGATAAAGTCTTACTTTCACCACAATTTATGGTTAAATAATTTTTTTTTTTTTTAGCGCCTCGTGTTAGAAGGTTTTTCTTAGTCTTGGTATAGGAATAAAAAAATTTCAGAAGATATTCATTGACTTAAGTTGCCAACATTAACATATATTTATAGATAATTAAAACATACTTTTTGCAAGTGACTATAACTTGTGCGAAATTACTTTTTCAAACTCTCGGATATATGATTTGACTCGTGCTAATGCACACGTCAAATAAGAACTTTACCTCGTTTGGAGAAATATTACTTTCGCAACCAGTTGCATAAATAACAATTAAGTTATTTTTTATGGCTGTAAAAATTTTAATAATATTTTTTTTTTAGTCGAGAGAGAGAATTACCTTAACTTTATGCTTTAAAACTTAAGAATTTAGGTATCTATAACAATACCACTAATCCATATTCTGGTGTTTTTCACAAATACCATCTACCGTCAATCCCCTGTGTAATGTTATTTTAAAGTAAATCATTTTAGCCGAGGTTGTTGAATAGAAGGTGTCAACACATTTATAATAAAATTAATTTTATAATAATTGTTTTTTAAATGATTCTTTAACTTTGAAACAGCTGGATAATTTAAAAATTATGTTGACTTTCTAACCCATCTAAAATTTCTTTAAACTTACTTTTTTAAACTTATTCAGAGCATTGGACTTTTGCAAAGATGTCTAAATCACGGCAAGATATAATCAATGAGTAATTTTAAACTTTGTTGGTGTAATTCGGAAGAAAATGAAAATGTCGAACAAAAAGCAGAGTGAATGGGAATTAAATAAAGAGATGGAGATGTGTCAAAAGTAATTGAGGTTAAATAATTACAGGTAAATTGTATACTATCACAAGTTAAAAGATGGGTACTTTCTTTCATGGCCAAGACAGACTCCAAATAGTCTTGTATTGTTTAGAAGCGACCACCTAAATCAGCATTAGCCACAACACGGCCCGCAGAAGTACATGGCATTAAGAAGGAAATACTGCTCGATATGACCATAACTTCACACTTATAAGAAATACGTTTATTACTGCAATTTTATCAAATCTAACGTTGATGATCGGATCGTAAAACCACATGCGGGTCAGTTTTCTGAGACTATTAGGTATCCAGAAGTCTTATCACACTTCTATCGGGTAAGGCCAAGTTCAGTTACAAAGCGACAATTACATTGCGGAAATGAGTTGGGTTTCTCTAGAATTATCTTACACGCGAATTCATACTTCGTAGTATTATATTTTCGATAAGATTTAAATAACGCTCCACATCATTAAAAACGAAAAATGTGGTCTTGATCGACCCACCACTGGATATAATATCAACAGGAAGTGCTTTTGATAGGATTCGGAGTAAATATTTAGTTGCTGCAGCAGAAAATTTGAAAAAAATATTAATGGATAATTTTAGATATTATTGGAAATATTATCTCTTTTTTTTTAAATAGAAATAATAATCAGCATATCCCTATGAACTATATGACTTGGTTTAAATCAATGTTTAGATCAATGTTTAATTTTTATTAGCCTGGTCTTTGAGGCTTTATTTGTATCTTTGAGGTGATTGGGAAAATTGTAATCAAATTGAATTGTGATAAAATTTAATGAAATTGAAAAGATTAATTCTTTTTTTCTTCTAACATGTATTATAGAAAGGCATAACAGTTTATTTTTAATTTATCCATATATATTGGTACCCAAAACTCAAACACCCATAAGTTTCTCGCTGTTATCTTTTTAAATAAAGCAGCTTAGACGCAACGGTCTTTATCAGCATCCCCCCTTAACAGCAGCATTCAGTCATCGCAGTAAAACTACTTAATATGACGATTTTTCTCTTTGTCAGTCATTTTTCATGATATTACCTTTATTTTTGTACCTAATCGGTAATTTCAAATCCAGCCTCTTACGCCAGACATCATGTGATCCGAGAAATATTACGTGATTACAAAATAGATACTTTTACTTCTAAGCAGTCGTCTGTGAAAAAATCATTTACGTAAAACTCTCAATTTTTGCCTCATATCATAATCCCGAAGCTAGTGGTATCTCTTCCACTTTCTCAGGCACCATTTTACGTTGGACCAAACCTAGACCGTATTTTACCACTTTGTCTAATGTAAGCTGACTATCAAAAAATCTGTGTTATAAAATCTAAATTAAACAAATGATAGACAAATAAGACAAGCGAAAGCAGCACAAGCAGGACAGTAATAGAAATTGTACCACAGCGGTGTACCTTTCCCATATTGAATGAAATGATCAGGATATTTAGTTTTGGTATGATCTTTCAAGTATGACATCCAATAAAGCAAATGTTGCATACAGCATAAAGTTAATGTTATCTCATCAGCGTTAGGTCTAAATATAATTAAAGAGGTTCAACTAAATAGTAATAATCTGGCCTCGTTATTATTTAGTAATAAACTAAATAATGGATAATCTGGCCTTCCGAAAAAAATTGTTCGTTTGTTGCAGAAAAAAGTACAGTATAGCTTCTCAGATCCTCCGCAACCAATCATAAGGACCTTGACAGTAAAATTCTCCATGGATTTCTATGGCGAATTTGAAAAATGAGTTCAATCACTTCGACGCTTGCTGGCGCTGCCATAGGTTGTCACGGGTATTGACAGTATTGATAACTGGGATATTGCCTCACTGGCATTGTATAAAAGCGAGTTGTCCATGTGGTAAAAGTTAGTACTTGGTCGTGATGTCATATGGGTTGAACCAATTGATCATTTTGAGTTGAAAGTTAATTTAAAATACAAATGATCAGTCCAAATCAATTAACTTCCGAAAGATTAAAGAGTGAAATCAGTTTCAATAAGCAATCAAAATCAAATAACTCACGATGAATGAAATTCCTTTCAACTGTGTTAAAGAGGAAGTGATAGTAAGAAGCAATAATTGTGTATAACTTCTCCAGCTTCACAAATTGTACATCAACGATTCGAAAAAAATTCTTTTCTTTTGTTCTTTTTTCATTCCTAGTAGCATCATTGCAGTGCTGAACTATCGCTAATGGACTGTTTAGTAGAATATTTTCCCTTTTACTGCATCACTAACTTCTTAATGGAACAATTTTGTTTGAGAGATAATTTGGTTTATTGATTCAGTGGCATATTTGCAGTGCTGGTTTCGAGCTCTGGTTTAGATTCAGAATGAAACTGTTACACATTGAATGTGGAAGTTTAAACATTCTCGAGTCGAATTCTGGAAAAATGAATGTAATATTCTCACATTTTACTTAAATTATTGCAGTGTCGTGGTGGAGTCAGTGAACAGTCATTTTGGGGCAATCGAACACCTTTATTAAAATTTCACGGAGAGAGAGGGGAACTTACGTTTTACTGGTACGAAAGATATCAAATGAATGCCATGCGTATCATCCAAGAGGGAGCATTGTAAACCAGCATCATGTTAAACCGTGAGAGTTGCTGAATTAGCAAAAAGGTGTTATCAACAATCGACGCAAGAATGAGCAAAACTGAATACTAATTATGGGACTTGCTGATTTAAAGAAAAACGCTGACACCGCAGATCTAAAAGTCACCGATATATCGATATTTTCAAACATTTTTAGTTTTTTGATGATCGTTTTGTAGTTCCATATGTTTTTTCGATTTTCTTAATTGCCTTTTCAAAAACTTCAAAAAATCTTGTATCGATATATCGATATTTTATCGATATTTTTTTCTATGCAATGATATAGTATCGATATTTATTTTGATCGATATTTCCGACCTCTAGCAGCCGCAGCCCAGATAGGTATGCTTGCATGACCTCCAAACTTATTTCTATAACAATGTTCTTGAACACCCTGTACAAATATATCTGTATTCTGAATCATAGTAAAATAAACAGATTTTTAATAGTCATGGTATTCCTAAAACTGTTGAATCTTTTTTTAGACTTGTTTACATAGCTTGAACCAGTAACACAAGTCAGAAAACTTTTCCTCGTATATATACTAATCTTGAAATTATAAATAAACTATTGAAAGAACTTTTTACATCATAATTACACCAGTGAGCCAGTGCTTTTTTGGAAATAAGAGGAATAATATATAATCACGGAATTTAAAGCAAAATAATAAATTTTGTACTTTTAAGTAAATACACATTCGCAGTTAGTAAGTTTTAAAAAAAAATGTTTTTGTTATTTCTTTGATTTGAATCTACCCGCTATTTGTTGATGTTGCTGTTTTCAGTGAATAAATTTTCGATTCCAGTATTCCACCCAGGTTTGTTTAATAAGGTTATGTTCCCTCCGGGATAAAAGGATTTCTAGTTGATCTTATTAACTATTATGAGCTATCAACAATTTACAATTCTCAACAACTTTATTAGTTCACATCTTATATTTATTTAGTGTTATATATTACTGATATACCGAAATTGTATTTCTATAATATAAGAGAGTCCTTTTTGTACTTATTGGAATTTCGTATTTGATAAACAAGCACGATATTGTAATGTTATAACCGACACAGATTTTTTTTTGTTCTACTGCGTCGTGGTAAATCTAGTAAATAAACTACAAAATAAGAATAAGACATTTGTACAACTGCTTGATTGGTTCAATTAACGATCCATTTGTATGCACAACAACGTCTAATTAGATCGAAACTATAATACCTTAACGATGATCCCTAAACGAATATCCATGTTTTGCCCAGGATTCGAACCCGACACTTTTAGCATACTAGGCCAGAGCTCTAACCATACAGCCATCAGGTGGGCTTGCTTGCAACTGCAGTTTTATATGTTTGGAAGATATTTTTATATTATATAGTTAATAAGTTATAATATAAAAGATCATTTGTTGAAAATTTAAAATCTGGATTGCAGTATTGCAGTAATAACGTGTTCAACTTTTAGGCCTAGGGAACGATAGAAGCGGTGAGCGATTTGCGATAGAATGACAAGAACTGTAGGAAGGTAAATGGGGATGCGAGCGAAGGCGGTAATTTCCTTCAGTTCCTAACATGACGTCATCCATTGAACTAGCTAAAGGCCTTAGTATGAGTATTTATCACCTACAAAATGAAGCATCTAAAATCAAAATTGTTTTATGGTAGCGAGATTATTAAAGTACATCATATAAGTATAAGTTTTTCGAAAAAATAATAAAATAACATTTCAGATTATGTTTCCAAATAAAACATTTTTGAATTATTGTAAAATCAAAACAATACTTTTAAAATCATTATATTTGTCATTCGACAAACATGGCCTGCATTGAAATTCGGAAATCAAAGCCTCGCACATGAGATCTCGTAATGTTCTCTTCTCTACCATTTTTATTGAATGAGAGTTCCTGCGGAACGAAAATTAATGTCTAGGTGTAGCGGCAAGAGGTAAGAAGAAGCGGCAACATGTTTCGTCCAGACGCTAGTGTCCATCATAGCTCGCCGACCCCATACTTCTGTTGTAATCAATATAAACTTTAACGCAAGCGGTGCCGCTCCATTGTTCTGCCGCCAGTCGCTTGCCGCTCGTATCGTACAAGAGGCCTTAGACCTCGTGTATCGGCGAGCGGCGAGCTGTGTGCGACTGGCGGCCGACCGAGAAAACGGTGGGGGTTGTGCTCAAAAAAGTTGTATTTGGAAATATAATATGAAATGCTATTTTATTATGTTTTCAAAAACTTATATTTATGTCGTGTTTTGTGATAACCTCAGTACTATAAAACAATTTTGGTTTTAGATACTTCATCTTATATGTGATAATCACTCAAAATTAAGAGATCGTCTAGTTCACTGGATGTCGTCATGTTAGGAACTGATGTAAAATGTCGTCTTTGCTCTCATCGTAACCTGAACATCCGCTCACCGTTCTATGGTTTTCTCGGTCTGCCGCTAGTTCCACACCGCTCACCGCTCGTATCGTACAGGAGGCCTTTCACCGCTTATGAGCTATACAGGTTACAGTCAGAGATCTGTGTTTTATTATAATATAGAGCATTACGGGTGACTTGTAGTTAGTCTAAAATGTATTGTATAGAGTTTGATTAAACCTACAGAAGATTCGTTGAATTCGACAGAATTTACTTTTTAAGGTACCCACCACTCTAACTTACTGAAGCAAATTATCCTTTACAAACTTTTTAGCAAGGTCGTTTATCGAAAATACTGTCACGAAATTGAGCGATAACTTACGATAGGCCGCTGGCTATTATTATTCATCGGATGTGTACATCACGAAATTGAGTACCGTTGTGACTTGCAAGCTTTCCCATAGCAAGCCTTTTTAACGCTGTAATGTGACAGCTAACTCGAGTTGAGTTGTAGACACGCTCGCTTGGGCTCGATCTATTAAAAACCCGTGGCGTGGTTTGTGAGATAACTGATGTGAAACTCTCAAATGCATTTTTGCTTTCCAGTCAATGTTCGCTATGCTTGTGGAACCGAGGAAGAAATTATGGGAGGTTCTATGTTAAGAATGTTATTTACTTAGAGCAATGTATATATACCGATTTATGTCTGTCGTTTTACTGAAAGGTTTTATCAGTCAAATTCACCAGTATGGAAATGAAGTATGTTTTATATAAATAAGTTTATCAATGTGAAATGTTGGGGAATAAGTTTTAAGGAATAATTTAACTGTCAATTTTTTTTCCCTCCCTATATCATGTTTGAACAATTCTTGTAAATGTATTGATTCTATACTACTACATTATTGAGAATATGGAGTACTTAATAATTAAAAAATAGTTTATCCTTATTCTGAAATTGAATGTAAATGAAGAAAAATCAAAATCATGATTTTAAATTATCTAATTAAAGGACGATACATTTTATGTAAATTTGTAATACATAAAAACATTTTTTTAACTTCTTTACTAACGCCTATGTAAAATAATATATTTTATTTATTCTTAAAAGTGTTATCTAAAATGCTTTTTAAATAAACTAAAAAAGGTGATATGTTGTGAAAATAATAATAGTTATCTGTAACGATAAGAACAACATTTTAACTTTATTTTAAAAATGAGCCATTACCTATTCTTTTTTATATTATTTTATCAAATTAAAAAAAAAAAATTGGTGCTTTTTCTAAATCGCAATATTTTCCTGAATATTATTCATTCTTTTAAATTCAAAATTTCTTTAACCTGAATAAAGACAAAACGATTATTTTCCCCTACCCACCACAAACTAACTGTCGACCACTGTCGCAGCCAACAATTTGGGTAATTATTTTATAATACATCTAATTTCAGCAAATTTTTAACATTTCCTCAACTCAAAAATATTTCTCTTGGAAGTCTACACGCACGTGCAAAAACCCATCATTTATCATCATTACCTGAGCTTCCGAATTGTTGCGTTGCAAAAAGTTGTCGAAAAAAGGCAGCAGACCCTGAACTTGAAAACGTTTTCCTTCCTTTACGTTGAGAAGTAACCAAAAGGTGTTATTTTACTAGAAAAAGAAAACATGTCCTGTCGCTTCACTACTCAAGCTCGCATGTTCTAAGAAGATTCCCGTCTTGCAGTCAATAGTCTCGATTGTTGTTGGCGGAACTTATTTTTTCTTTCCTACTAAAGACCGCTGATTAAGTTGAGATGTTTAGTCCTGCCTTTTGAAAATGAACAGTGATGCAAAATAGGTCTGGCGCTTGTTTACAAACAGTTAACCGCTGTCTTAACTACTGCAAGGAAAACAACTCGAACATTGCTTCATTCATATGAAAAAGTTATCTACATTGGTAAAATAAAATTTGAGTTGATAGATAAAAGCTGGTTGTATTTTCCGAATCCATGTGTAATTTCGAAAATAAAAATGGATGTTGGATCCATTTTTGTGGCCAAGTATAGAATACCCTGTGAATTATGACATTTAATTATTTGGCTCAAATGGAGACTTCACATCAAATGTCTGAAGACATGAATCTTTGGCAACTTATGATTGTATGATTTCAAGTATGTAGGTGATTTGATTTTTTGTTTGCTTGTGATAATGTCAACATGAAAAGAAATCTATATACACGCAGTGTCAATTTGTAATATTAGTATGTAATAGTTATTTATGCAACTAATTTGCGAAAGTAAAGCTGTTTAAAAAGAGGCAAAATGCTTATTTGATGCGTGCGTTAGTAATGCAAAATTATTTACAGAATATGAAAAAGTTAATTTTGCAAAAGTTGCAGACGATATTTTTTATTATCACAAGTAAAAATATTTTTAATACAAAATTGATGTTGGCAACTCCGATCAATGAATCTCTTCTGAAAATATCTCCTTTTAATACCAAGATTATATAACATTAGAGCCATCGATGGAGTGCTTTAAAGTACTTTATCGCACTAGTGCGAGAAAATATCGCACACCTCGCGATAAAGTGTTACTTTCTCCTCTAACATGTTATATCGGTGTTTCAGCGCAAGTAAGTTGACAATACG
Organism: Linyphia triangularis; assembly: GCA_963978545.1. Lineage (NCBI taxonomy): Eukaryota > Metazoa > Arthropoda > Arachnida > Araneae > Linyphiidae > Linyphia > Linyphia triangularis. The sequence continues at coordinate 40,315,100 of OZ021730.1, forward strand.
CTAAAATGCTGATACTTTCATTTTTTAACTCAGTATCGACACTAATCGATTTATGTTAATTTGGTGTGCTAAGTTGACTGCAGGAAAATATCTGTGATATAAATAACATCAAGAGGAAGCAGGTCAGGAATCAACCTTACTGTGGAGGGTTGAGTTGCTCAGACGTGGTCTTGACAGCTGCTGGGCTTGAATGTGATCATGGTATTCTTTCTTGTCAGGCAATCTACTACTTGATTAAGAAATTATTGATGACGATAAAAACTGAGAAAAATTTCGGTTAAATAATACGATTTCAGACACAAAATATGGTAATGTAATATTTTATAAATAAGGGCAAACACGTTATTTGAGTGAATCTAGCATGGATGGATTATAAAAAAAATTCAGAATATTATACTTCAGTTTGGGTTTGCTTGGATTAAATCAACTTGTAATGATAATGGGAAAATAAGAAAACATCATTATTCTTTTCCATAATTACATGCAGAATAAGAATGGATATATGGTCCAAAACTTGCAATTAATATTGCTTAAAAACAATAAAACAAGAAGTTCAAAACTTGCGGTACTTTTATGGCTATCGTTATTAATGTCCTGTATGACTTAAGAACATTCATTTTATGTAGCGCAATCAGCTTTTAAGCTTCTCTTTTAGTTGTAAAAAAATTCTCAATAATTTTTCCAAAGCTTGGTTGTTCACTGTTATTTCATTTCAGAATTATTGCAGTTTAACTATTTTTCTGTTGCTTAACTCTGTCGAAACTATTTCATTAGAAGAGGGAAAAAAATAATGATTTTTATTAGTTCTCAAAAGCTTGCCTAATTTATGGATATTATTGAGTTAGTTCTTTGCACACATTATAATTATTTCTCTTATGTGTTTCGTCATTTTTACTTTTGAGTGATCGCAAATTAAACTTTCAAAAAGAATCTTTTCGCGAAATAGTCCTTAAGCAATGAAACTCATTGCAATTGAAGAACAAAAGAACATTATTCTTTTACAGTACTTTATTTCCTAAAAACAAACACTTTACAGTTAGCCTTTTCACCTTTCCGCTAGAAATACATAAAACAAACATTCATAAAAGCATTTCCTTTATCTTAGCATATCAAACATGCTAATTGTTGTCAAAACCGCAATTCTTATCCATACTGTTTCCTTCCTCATTTTCAGGAAAAATAAATATACCGTTGCGAAAAAGGTTGCGTATTTGACAGCACATCAAATACGTCGTTAAATAAATAAATACAAAAAAAAAAAAAAAAAAAAAAAAAAAAAAGAATGTTGAGTATGACCATTGGCCACCATTAAAAGACATTATCCTTGGCTAGTCTCCTCCGGTAAATGCAGATTCTTCGTCTGCCACGCTACGGTTGCCATAAATAAGTAACTAAATAAAAGAGGGAAATCGTTCGTCTCGGACAGCACACATGGAATGTTCGTCCAATGACCATGACACAAAGACATCAAGGGTACAACTTGAGCGATGCGGACTTTTCGAGATGCAGTGGAACAATGCTGATGATGTTTTTTCTCTTCTTTTTCTATCTATTTTAAAAAATTGGCGATGAAACGTTCAACGTTCATTTAGTGATATGTTGTACAAATACAATTATATAACCCATAAAAACAAATTTTTTAATATCAATCCTGTATATGCATTGCCTATTTTTATATTCGTTAACACAGCGTCGATTCTATAAGCAGCGTGTGATTGAGATGTTTGCATCTAATTTTAAATATCAAAAACATTTCTATCAGCAAAATGTGCAGCAAATTTCTTTTCAAAATATATTTATTAAAAATGAATGTCACATTCATATACAAATCCAAATATCTTTAATTTATTCTGATTGAAAAATGTATTTATTTATTTATTTATTTATTTAAACAATAGGAAAGAGTTTCGACAATGGTCGCTTCAGTGCTATTTTAACGCGATTAGATGACGGCAAGTTGGTTTATTAGTATTCCATAAAAGCGACCTTTAGTGACAGTAACAGCCCCAAAATTGGATAGAATGTATTGTCATCGACATCAAATCTATCTGCCAAGTTTCTGCCCAATTGGATGACCGCAAGGGGGTTAATTAGGCGTCCGCAGATTTGCCTCCAATCGACACACACGCACAGAATCGAAGTTAATAATAAAAAATAAAAAAAAATGGAAATGAGTTACAGGCACAAGGCTCATCTAGGTTGGTCCAATGCAACGTAAAAGTAATGTTTCCAATTCTTGAAGTTAAAATGAGATTTAAATATCATATATTCATGACCTCGTGTCCTGTTCCCAGTATTTAACTTTAAACCCTTGAAATCACCCTGTTCTATAAATTTAGACAACTGAATCAAATCCCTTCTAGACAATCTTTCTTCCATTGAATAGATTTTTAAATTCCTTAATCTAGGACCGTAATTCAGTGTCGAGTTTCCCTGTATAATTTTTGCTTCTCTACGCTGAACCTTTTACAGCAAATCAATATTCTTTCTGAGATGAGGCGATCAGAATTGCACCTCATACTCTAGATGTGGCCAAACCAATCCTCTATAAAATGGCAAAATGATATCCTTAGATTTAGATGAGATATTCTTCCTGAAGAATCCTAACATCCTATTCGCTTTTTTTTACTTGCTATCCAACAATGATGTCCAATCATAAAAGTTACATTAATTGACATATAGGTTTTAAATAACCTCACCCGCAATGATTTTAGCTCCTTGTAATTTGAATTCTTTTATGAAATTAATTAACAAAATTTTTAAATATTGTGAAGTTTTTTCGATCCAGGTATTAAAAAGAAACAATTGTAATTCATTCATGTATTTCTCGAATTTTTAAAATCGATTAACTTCGATGTGGGTTTTTTCCGTCATTCTTTTACTATATACAAGTCAACTGAGTAGCCCCATGTTGCTTAGACTTATCAATGTGTTATTCTGGCTTTCGGGGCTTCGCGTACCTGGCTCGCTTGGCTCACTAGAAGTTTCATTGCTACGCAAGCACAAGTCTCTTCGCTAGCTACTCGCTACTTATTACATTTTCTTCTCAGATGTTAATTAATAGCATAAATATTTATACTACCCAAATTTTACCTGACAGTGATTTTGAATCACAAGTTGTGTAGTGTTATTCCTTATCACAAATAAGTTTTTAGTCATATTACCGAGCGAATACTATTTCAAAAAATAAACTTTATCTACATAAAAAAATGTCAGTCTTTCCTAAAAGATGGTAAAATAGAAATAAAAAAATATGAAACTTATTTTGATATACATTTTATAATTAAACTTCGATGAATTTTTCTTTCAAAAATATTGTTCAAAGTTTTAGTGTTAAAGCAATATTTTGCTAAATCATGCGTTTGAGTCCATATTGCTTAGGGTGTATGGAAAAGTTTAAAGATTGGCAATTTCCTCAATTTCAGTAACTGACTGTAACGATCGGTTGGGCTCGTCAGAATATTCAACCTATAATATAATGATTATTTCAAATGAGTTAGTTAAAAATTAAAAATGGGACCTTTATAAGATTAGGCCCTGGGCAAATACTCCATATAACATGAGGAAATTAACCCTCATCCAAAAAATATTTATTTCTTCCTGTATTTTTGTAAACCACCAAATTCGCCATTGAGAAATACGCACGCAAGGTTACCTCACTTCAATAAACTTTCAATTCTCGCACGAAGTCCTGCAACTTGGCGTGCTAAATTCTCAGCCTCTTTTCTCACAACAGCATTGGCCGCCAAAACCCATTCTATTCCGTTTTCTTTTCCTACAGCCAATTCCATCGCATGTTTATTCTATTTTTGACCCCTTTTCTATACAGAAGAAACGATGAAGATACAAAGAAACATAAAAAAAAAATAAGTCGTTCTCGATCTTGAGTCTTGTCTAATTATTGCCCACACAGAGCCACAGGCTTTCGTCTGACCTTCATATTTGAACGCTCCTCTCTCCACATCAGTTGTCCATTCGTCTTTTGAGGGTATAAAAATAAAATGGCTGTGGATGGCAGAAAGCTAGCTCGAAATATCAGATTCTTATCTCACTTTCTTTATAAATTAAGAAATAATAACATTTTATATTATTCATATTCTTTTTTTTTTTCTTTTCTTCTTTTATTTATCGTGTGAAGGTATTTTTATTTGCAGCGCGTGGCAGCTTTTAGTGTTATTGAGGAAAATGTGTGATATTTTCCTCATGAAATAGCAAACGATTATTTTGGAGTATGGATGAAGAACAATTTTTCCACAGGCTAAATTGTAATCTGTATGAGGGATAAAGTTGTAGCTTTTTCGTTTTCAAAATCAGTCATGCTTTTATTTTATGAGATGAACGTACTGTATGAAATTGTCCTTTGGATAAAAATTCGTTTATAAGTGAAATAGAACGATTTTGGTGATAAATTTTTTGAAGTGAGCGAATGAATTCGCATTAAATGATAGAAAACTTCCTTTAAAGATGATCTATTATTAGTTGTTTACACTTTGTAAAAATTTAGATACGTTACTCGTAAAATAAGAGCCCTTCTATAAAACTATTGAACAGAGCATAAAGTTATTTGCACTTCTTTTCTTGATTTATTTTAATTAGCGATTTTTATTTTCACCAGTGTCACCATTTTCTTAATGAATATTTTATTTTAATTGCTGTTAAGTATTTTTAAAATTATTGATATTGTGTTTTGCGCTCTTTTCCATTTTGTTAGTTAAAGTCAAAATCACATTTTTAAAATCCAAAATTCATATTCTTCCTCGTCTTACGTTAATTTGTAGTCTGAAAGCATTCCAAATTATATTGCCAACCAAACGTTATAATGGTTAGCGTGCTAGCTTCTAGACCGCGAGGTTGCGGGTTCGATTCCCGTGTTAGGCATGGGTGTTTGTAAATGTATGTTGGCTTGTCTAATGACGAATGTTTCGGCTCATTATAGCCTTCGTGTTGCTGACGGCGCCAGATAATCTGAAAACAACCAACCAAATTATATTAAAACAATACAAATTTAAAATAGTCAATTTGTATTTATTTATTTATTTATTTATTTATTTATTTATTTATTTATTTATTTATTTATTTACTTATACTTCACTCCTCCACTGAAAAAGTAAAATTACTAAAAATAATAAATTTTTTTTAGTTAAAAGTGTATAGAAACTCCAGTAGCACAAATCCGTTGGCCAATATCGGCTCGACACTAGCCAATTCAATTATGAACCGTTGTAATCTGACCGTTACTACTGATCTTGGTCAATCTCGCCCGGTGCTGGGTACAATATACTGGAAGTTTCGAAATGTTGATGCTGAGTTTTAAAATTGACATATAGTGTTCCAAGAAAGGACAGAGGAGTAAAAAAATTGTTTTGTGGTAGTTTTGATGCATTCATTTTTTTTTTTTAATTAAATCGTGCATTTTTAAACGAGGCTCGAGTTTGGTATGAACTGACCAATCCTCCCAGAACTCCTGTTTCCAATATTAGCCAATACCGCTGTGATACACGAGAACCCACTGGTTCAATGACATAAGAGAATTTTTAAATTAATATTGACTTGTGCCGTTCTAACAGCTTCAAGTCAGTAATTCTGGACCTACTTTAACTTAAAAATTAAGGATTTTGAATAGTGTCCTTTTGTAACCTAATGTGTTATACAACCAATGTAATCCTCAAATAAAATTAGATGAATTATAGTTGCACAACACGAGTATACATCTCTGGAATACTAATATTTAATGTCTATAATTAAAGGGTCGGAATTTAGCGTTCGTGGCTTTCATTTCGAACGACGTCAAAAATTTCTGGGTACAAACAAGCAGTGGTAGAAGTGGGAAGGGAGGGGGGGGGGTAAAGGGATTCCCAAAAGTTGGTGACAAGTGATTCTCCCCCTCAACCATAAACTTTATAATTTCGTATCTTATAAAAAATTCCCTGTCTTATAATAAAAATATAACTAGTAAGGAAATAATTTATACTTCCTAACAATAACATTGAAGAAGAGTTTAAAATGTATTCTTTTTTCAATGAAAATTCTGTGACTTAGTTTTTTTACTTGGAAGTAAGACATAAAGTAAAGTACTAATTCAACATCATATGCATAACTCTTTATTTAGATTCTTATAGTGATACTAAATGTGCATATTTTCATAAAATTAAATTAATAGAAATTTAAAAAAGAAAGAAAAAAAAAATTCTTCTTTATATGGAACTGGAATAGAAATTTAACTTAAAAAGAAAGTTCCTCCAAAGCTAAAAGTTGGACAAGCGTAACAGTATCTGTTAATAAAAAAATATTAATATCTTTATACAAAGTAGTATAATACATTTTATCACAGTATGATATATACCATAAATAAGTTTTTTTTACATTTGAAAGTTTAAATCACTTTTTCTCACTACATCTAAAGGTAAATATTATTTTTCATTTTCTTTAGTAGTTTTTAGACGAATTGAGTATTTTTATAAGTGTGTGTGTGTGGGGGGGGGGGATGGATTACAGTGGGGTATTTTCTTGAAAAGTGAGGAGCGCCCCGCGTCCACCCACACAGCACTGCAAACAAGTGATAAAAAAATTCAGCAAATCCTTCTTTGATTCTACGCTCTTCCAAATGGAGAAGGGTGTAAGTGGCGGGGGTGGCCGAAAACCTGATCGTCTGGCGGGGTCAAGACGCAAAGAATGGGGGAAAGTTCGATGACTGCTACTCTCGAGTTAGGATGAAGAGTCGAGATATTGATAGAAAATGATCGTTTTGGGGGAGTGTTTGAAAATTCATTACTTTGAGGTTGGCTTGCTTTGATGTCGATAATCGGATTGAGATGGTTTCGTCACTGAGCTAGAATACTGAACTTGAGTAACTACATGCGTTCACTTAGTAATAGGTATCCGAACCTCTTCTTATCTCACCTCTTTTCAAGTCATGCAATTAAATTTGTTATTCATATTTTTTTTAAGTATTTTAGAATGGTAATTTTTTGTTGTGTATTTAATCGTACAAACAGGCGTGAAAATTGAAAGAAGATAGATTGAATTTTCAATATTAATTTTAAGTTTAAGCGTGTATACAGGGAGAGTTTTAATTTTCCTTCATATACGTTGAACGCTAAAACTAACTTGTATGGGGTAGTTTTTGTATTTTTTAAAGGGATTTAATGAAATCATTTATTGCCTTAAACTTTTGATACTTTTGATACTTTTTGACATTCGTTAGCTATTTCTTTCTGATAAATCTAATGCTAGATATCACTAGGGAAAATTCTGCTTTTAAGTTCTGATTATTTTCGCAGTCAATCAATCAATCCATCAATAAATAAATAAATAAATGCTGTAATAATGGAGCCGAAAATCAGTCACGGAATTACTATGTACTTTTAATAAACACATTCAACTATTTGGAATTTCACTTCCGTGTATAATTTAGTAACCAAACAGGAATAGTGAGAGTATAAAGGAATAATATTACGAGCCGGGCTTATAATGTTGAAAGAAAACTGCCATTTTAAGTTAGGAATTAAAATAAGTAAATTCCTATTAAATATAAAAAATTAAATTTTACCATCCATTGGAAACGAAATGAGTATTGAATATCCTCATGAGTATCTAATAGTAGCCGAGTAGACGGTTGCATAGAAAATAAAACAAATTATAGATCAGTATCTTAGATTGCGTTGAAGACATTATGGTAAAAATTCAATTTTAAAAGAAATGCATAAAAATAGAACGACTAAAAGACAAAAATTGACAAAATTAATTTGCTTCCAAAATCTATAGTTGTGTACCGTTTGTTACTGGTGAAAAATATATTGAATAAAAAATTGTTTCGCATCTATCTGTTATTCTGTTTGCTGTAGTTGCTTTTCAAACAGACCACATCAATTGTAAATATTTCAGATGTGGCACAGCGTTGTAGGGATAATTTGGTTTTTGAATAAATGCTTGTGTGAAGTCTTGAACACTTTAATTTCATTTGTGTTTCAATGAGTAAGAATTAGGTATATACATTTTCGAAAACATACCTTACAAAGTACCTATTTTTAAACTCCTCTTGTTAAACGAATTAATTAAACAGTAACAGTTGTGATCTGTTTTAGAGTTTAAAATATTTTTGTACTAACAGATGAATAACTTATAATGTCTTACAGGGTACAACATAGTAGAATTGTCATAGTAACATAAATAATTTTTTTCTCTCATTAGAACTGTCGCATTATTTCAAGAAGCTTTAAAACACATAATTACTTAAATAGACACTTTAGAAGACCTAGATAATTAACCTATTAACGACGTTTGGTTAAAAAAAAAAATTGCCAAACAACATTTTAGTTTTTTTTCTTTGCTAATAAATTGCGATTACACATAGTGTTTTTTAAAAATCATAAAAATAATTTTCCAAAAAATCTGCAAAATTCACAATATACTTTAAATGATCTAAATAAACAAGCTAAAGGAAAAAAGTCATTGTTTTTTACTATTTCAAAGTCATCTTCATTGTGTTTAAGACATGAAGAAGAAAAAAAAAAGGAAAAAAAAAAGAGTCCCTTTTGCCTATTCGCACGCATACACTTCGAAATGCGTTGTGATGCAGTCGGCTCGCGAAGTCCTCACTACAGTCCTAGTTCTTTATCTTCGTGGGTTTCGTTGAAGAATACGCATTCAGATTATCGACTTAAGAAGCGAATTTACTGCCTTGTGATATGTAGAGAAAGACTCCAATTGAAGCATTTTTTTAATAAAATATAAAAATAATTATTTTAAAATAAGTGGTGATCAAATTTTAAAATGTTTAATTGGAACTTTTATAAGTTTTGTCCACATAGCAATTATCTGAATGCAATATATGTTTTGACAAGAGATATAAAAAAGTAGAAATATAAAGAAAAGAGTCAAATTGATTAAAAAAAATTAATAAAAAATAAATAAATTTGGTAAGTTTTTTCTTTTCAGAAACATATCATGTATTATTTTTCTCATTTAAACATTCTAGACCACGAGGTTGCGGGTTCGAGTCCCGTGTTGGCATGGGTGTTTGTAAATGTATGTTGGCTTGTCTAATGACGAATGTTTCGGTGCATTATAGCCCTCGTGTTGCTGACGGCGCCAGATAATCTGAATACAACCAACCAACTGAATACAACTCATTTAAACATCTTTTAAAATCAGTAATATGTTTTGAAAAATGATTTTCAAAGCTTTTCGACAAACTAATGGTTTGCAACATTTATAATTCCAAGGCATTTTATAAACACATATCCTATCCAAAGCTAGGTATCAATCCTGCATTCGCTTTTATCACTTTATAATATAATTTTAACAACATTCAAAGGAATGAAAGTTGCATTTTATCTTGAATAAATCTTGAATAAATAAGTTTGTTAGGGTGTTCAGCGCAGAACGAAAGTATACCCTTTTATCATTAATATGTACAAATATAAGTTTATAAAATCATAATTTGTGGAGTTTGTTAAATAATGTGGAGAAAATAAAATTTGCCGGTAAAAAAAGTATAATATTCGTTTTTTAATTATTATTTAATTCCCAATGATTCATTCAATAGGAAATCCAATCAATATTTTTGAAAAATCAAGGTTTGAACAAAATCTCTAGCTACCTTGACTCATCTGAATGTGATCTGCACTCTCCAACAAATAATTCTACCTCCTCCTTGAGCCTTTAGTTCAAAACATATAAGTTTGTAATCATCTGCTCCCCCCTCACCCTTACCCTATCAACTACTAGAAGAAAAGAATGGGGGAAAAAAAAAAGGGAAAAAACTTAGAATCTACTCTTCCTTTCACTTTGTGCCTCGCTGGTCTGGCGTCAACTGGTGCGACGGCCAAACGATTTTTTTTTTTTTTTTTTAATTTTTTTCCTTTTTAATCCGGTTCCTGGCGACTTACGCCCCCTCGTGATGTTTACTTCAAAGTGAAGAAGCGATCACCTTTAACCTCGAACCCGGACTAAGGTAGCCTTTTAATGATACACATCGAAAGCGACTGCAAGGAGCCGTGCGTAGAACAGGGTATCTATCAGCAAAAGGCGCCGTTTTACTTGAATGTCAATGAAAAATTCTAGTGTAAGCTTTTAGAGTTGGAATGTTTGGTTGTTTGTTTAATACCATTTCCGGTTGGAATTGAGAATTCAACTTTTGGATGCCAAACTCTAATCTCTAATTACATTCTTGGTTATTGACTTGAAACCCGAAGAAGGCTTAATAATCACCATGGTAACAACTTATCTCAAACTAGTTAAAATCTGTTTGTAACCATGGTCAACCTATAACGTAGCTTTATGAGGGACAGTATACAATTGACTTCGTCTGATTTCAGAACAGAAACCATTTATAAGCTATCCAGAAGTTGAAATTTGATATCAGTGATACCAAATGAAAGAATCCTAATTGTGCTTTCCAACTGGAAGAAATTTCGATGAATAAAATTGTTTCATTAAATCGACTACAGGTGTCACTAGCTAAAACAAAATAAAGTTAAAAATTATCAAATGACTGTTTACTAGGTAGTTATAAACAGCAAACTGCGCTAGAATGTTTCGAACTTATTTAAACTCCAAACAAATCATAAACTCTAATTGGTAAAGGATATTGTGCGACTGACAATTGCTCTTTTCCACGAAAGAAATGAGCATTGCGATTGGCTAATGGAGAGCGAAAATTTAAAATAATTTTCGCAGGTCAATTGGTATTGGCCACCATCCTATCTTAAAGCTTGTCATCTGATATCTGATGGAAGACCACTTTAATTAATCCCTTGTATAAGGCACTTTTACGATTTTTCTTCTAATTTAATAAATTTTTTAATTGATGGATATTATGCATGGGAGCTTCACATGTAATTCCCTTACACGGGAATAAATAAATCTTATGCAATGTGACACTTCGAATTTTTTTTACAACGTGTCTTGTGATTGGTCACAAGCACGCACGTCTCAAATTTTGTCATTCGATGCGACCCCACTCCAAATAATGGTCTCTAAAGGTACCAATGAATGTTAGGTATATATGTAACGTCCCTTTAGTAATTCCTATTTATAATATTTCCCAATTTCTTTAAGGGGTGTTGGTACCCAAAAATTTATAAAGAATCGATTTTGTGTTTATAGCTATTTGTCAAAATTGAAATTCTCCCCTTTAAAAGGATATCTCATTTGTAATATTACCTCAAATAGAAGTATTTTTAATAATTTCCTGAAGACAAAATTATTGACTATTAATGTAAGTAAATTTTTTTCTTAAATGCGTTTTTCTCAAAACTACATTTTTTATTATTCATGTACCTTTCTTTTTTAGAAACTGCACAAGCTATATTCCTAAAATTTTTACCAACTATTTTTTTTAAGTATCTGTATATACTGAAGTGAGGTTTTGTTATTTAAAAAATATTTTTTGGTTTGGCTTATTTCGAAGAAACTTGTGATTTTTAACAAATTTGAGTGACTTTCACGAAAATTTATTGAAAAAGTATGAAATTTACTTTTTGTTTTGATTTGCTGTAAGGATTCATTTATAGACAACATACCATAAATCAGCATTCAGCATTAAATTAAGAAATACCATAGCATGATTGTGACTGAATTGTATTATAATGCATTTGTGCCATCAGTGTAATTTATTTAAATACATATATATTTGAAAAAAGTAAATGAATTACAATCTAAATTTAACTGCAGTAGAATAACAAGTGTCTGCTAAATGCAATGAAACAAAAATTAAGCTTCTATGTCAATTACATTATGAGAAAAAGGTACATGAAATATGACAAATTAACAATAGCGGTATAGAGGGTAACAACTCCGCTTAATTTATTAATTTTAAAATACATTTTTTTTTCCGACCCAATACATTGCACCAAAGTCGAAAGAGGAGCAACGACGTGACTACTACTAAAATGTTTGTTATAGTTTATAAGGTATATGAAGTTAAAAAATTTTACATTATTTTAAGTAAGTGTTGAAAAAAATTACTTATCTTTTGCTTCTTATTAAGGTACATAACTTGAGGCATTTAATGTTTTGTACAAAACAAAATTGCATGTTATAAAACATTCTTAAGACATTCATTGTGTCACATTCACATGTTGTAACATTCATTCTTTACACATTCACATAAAACATTCTTAAACATTAAACTTGAGACTTGAAGTAGCGAAAACGCTTCTCAAATGTGCAGACAAGTATGCGGTTTCATATTGTTCCGTCTATCGTTGTAACAGTGAACGAAATATGCAATAAAGCTGTTAAACTGGATAATACTAAGTTTTAAACATTATTTCACTGTATTAGATTACCATTCGTTCAATGCCCAAAATAAACTAATCCTCTAAACATATATGAGTAATTCATGAAATTCTTATGAATTTAAATTTATTAGGATAAATTTAATTGTGAATAAAACACTGAATAATAATAATTTTAATTCTCATTTTCTATTTCGCGTTCGAACCAATACAAAAGCTAAATATTACATATGCTTCTTTCCGTGCATTGTTAAAGTTACAATTGTTTTGTCTACTTAATTGTCACGTCTTCAGGGCAAAGGGTTAACAGTTATTTGCATTTGTTCTTTAACCCGACATTTCACAGAACCCATTCAAAAGCCGAATGGTAGCACTTTTATATTTTTATTCAGAGTTATCTGAAAATTATTCTGATGATTTTATTGTTGTGTCTCCAGAGCAAAGGGTTAACATATAATCACATCATTACAGACATAAACGAATATCACTTCCGCCATTTTGCAAAATATAAACCATCATTATATTACTAGCATTTTACGAAACCCTTAAAGTATTTTAATCATAATTTTATTTTTAAATTAAACGTTGAATGAAAATACTAATAATAGAGAAGACTTACGTACTTAGAGTCACCATGTACCTAGGGTCACACCACTTTTATTGAATAATGTTTAGTTATAAGTATTTTTACTCACTTTGATAAAGGCAACCATTCAATTGCTCTTTGAGCAGCCATTTTAAAATCTTACAGGGGAAGGCTGTGACAAGTTAAATGTGGAAAACGTTTTTATGTGGGTGGTCTCCTGTAAGATATTGCAGCTCATGTCTTTTATTGTTTTGCATAGTTAAATCAAACACTTTTCTTTGAATTCTAGTAAATAATTTTGTTTTTAACAATAAGTACTAAATGAGATTTTAAAATAAGTCCTTTCTCTATTTGCATTTTTAGTAGAAAACATTTTATATGAAATTACCAAGTCGTGTACATAGTTGCTTTTTGTGTTCAAATTGCTAAAATCAATATCTGTGGGTGCTTCAAAGCAATAATGCATGCAGATCATTTTTTTTGGAATCAGTTTTGAAAATACTTGTAATTCCCTAATAATTTGACACATTACAATTTATTTCAGTTATTATATGATAACCCAATAACTGATAATTACCTGATATTGTTGGTTTTTTTTTTTTTTATTTTTTTTTTTTTATAAAATTCATCTGTGTAAGTTTGTTTTCTATTCATTATGGACTGGAACCTCACTTAAAGATAATGGCATTAGGTACATCAGCTACTGGCCCTATGTATAACGAGATCTTGTACCTAGGGCCCATTTATATAATTTATTTAAAAACCTTCTATTTGACAGAATCTATTATTTTAAGCATTTATATTAATCACAGTTGGAAGTAATTACTATAACGATGTATGCATATCAGTTTCACATTTTTAAACGGCTCAGTGGCTCATATTTTGTGCATTGAAAATAGACGACCCTATAGGTACACAGATTCTCCCTTACTTAACTCCGACATTTCGCTGAACCCGTTCAAAAGCAAAATGATGACACCTTAATGCTTCAGTACACAGTTTAAATTAAAATTATTCTGTTCACACAATTGTCGCGTTTCCAGAGCAAAGGGTTAACAGCCAATCACGACATTATAGCCATCAAGGAATATTACTTCCTCCATTGCACAAAAATAACTGACGTTCAAACTAGAGTGATTGGTGAAAACCTTTATTGAAACGTCTGAGACCATATTTGACAAAGGAATCTTTTGAGTCCTTTCATATTTGAGTCACGTATTGAATCTCTTGATCCGATCTGATTGGATGGTTTTCTTCGCGCTCAAAATGGCGGATAAAACAATGCAAAGCGGAGGATTATTTATCGACTTCTAAAACAAAAGATATCTTTCAGGCAACGGTTGTTTTTAACTTTCACAGAGCTTGTGCATCCGTTGTGAACTTGAACTTTCTTGGGAATATGGTAACGGAGAGTGAATACAGAAGACTAATTGGGAATCTGTTTTAGAAACTCGCCATAGTCTCGAAAAGAATTCCAAACAACGAACTTCCTATTGAAATTTCTGTTCTTGTCTAACGATTAAGCAATCGATTCTCTGTTAATTGATGCGACTGGTATACTTAAGCATTAGAAATATTTTTCTTTAATTTTTATGTTATGATTTTCGAATTTATTGCAGTATATCAGAATTAAAAATGACACATTTTATATATAAATTTTTTGCATTACTTATTTCATTAGTTAATTGAAATTGAAATGACTAATTAGAATGTTTTATTGTAACATACACAAATGAACTTTTGATTAACTTTGAGTTTTGATTTTTATTGCAAATAAAAGATATTGTATCGATACTTGTTATCAACCAGAATTGGACATTTGGCTTCGACATTTGTTTAATTATAAATTGTTAAATAAAAAATTTGAAAAAATATAAACAAAAAATAAAGATTTAAAAATATTTAACAAATGTGTTTATGACAAAATATATCAGATTTTACATGGAAATATACTAACAATTATTTTTACAAAACATAATTAAAAATTTACAATTATTTCATTGGTTTCATTTACAATTTTCATAATCATTGGAGTAAAGTCCTATAGCACCAAAAAGTCATTCTTCAGAATACACGTTTAAAGTACAAATACTACACTAAGTCAAATTTCGCGATTTCCAATATATATGTATATATTATCATGGAAGCATTCTACATTTTTGTGTGCACTTAAGACTGTCCATAAAGTTGTATCCGTACCATGAGGAAATTCATAAGCAAAGGGATTACAATTTTTTTTTCCCTATAGATGCAATTTCAAGAGAAATGCCTCAAACCGAAAACAATTCTTAGAATTTGAAACAAGACTACTTAATGTCTCATAATTTTTTGTGGATTTCTAACAATTAAGTTTAATTACTACTACAAGTTATGAAATAAATTACTAATCTTATTTGATTCATTCAAAGTCATTGACTTAAAAGATGTATTTAAAATTCGTATATCGTCTCCTGCGGGATTATTTACAAGGGGAGGAGGGTCATATCCCATGGAGGGGACATTCTGCTCTTGATTTGAAAAAAAAAAAAAAAAAAAAAAAAAAAAATATTGGATTTCCTATTAAAATATTTAGTAATAATTAATTTATGAGAATGAATAATTTAAACCATATCATATACTTGTTTTTCCTTTTGAATTTTATCAATTTTTTTAAATTTTAGTTTTCAAATGTAAGTTCCGCCTGGCGGCGCTTTGTATACACAAGACTATAAAAAAAAAAAATAAAAAAAAAAAATAAAAAAACCATTTAATGATAGGTAAGTGTCGCCAAGCATTTGAAAGTGAAAAAAAAAAAAAACGCAATAGCTTAATACTAATATGTGATCTTAGTTTTCATTACATTATGCTTTATCTTCAAATAAATCCCCCTGTTCGTGGTATTCCTCGGAGTTCTATGTATTTTGAAATAATAACTATACATTAATATAGTCACTTTGGTCGGTTCATTTGGTTTATCGGTGAAGTCCCCATACCCAAGACTTTATTTTTGGTTTGGAGTGCCTCTTTTAACAGCCTCTCAACCAAGTCCAAACTTTAGTTCTGAAATTTTTGAAAATGAAATAAAGAAAATCGAAAAAACACATGGAACGATCATCAAAAAACTAAAAATGTTATTAAATTATCGATATAATGGCGACTTTTACGGATATTTTTTACAATCAATATTTTTCAAAAAATATCGATAAAAAAAATCGCTGTATCGATATATCGTCGACCTCTAGAGTACCAGACTAGAGTACTAGAGTACTTAACCATTTCAGAAGGGAATTCTTGGGTAATATTTCGTCATTGTAGTTTGGTAAATAACAGAATCAGTCATGAAGTAAAAGTTGTCTGCAATT
Source organism: Linyphia triangularis (assembly GCA_963978545.1). NCBI lineage: Eukaryota > Metazoa > Arthropoda > Arachnida > Araneae > Linyphiidae > Linyphia > Linyphia triangularis. The sequence continues at coordinate 40,331,269 of OZ021730.1, forward strand.
TATCTAGGTCATAATTAGCAATTAACTAGATGAGGTGGTCAGTTGTTGTGCTAAATTATTACTCACTCAAAGTCCTCAGCATTGTAAGGTCAAATTTTTATTGCATAAATTGTTGCTCTTCGAGACTTTTACTACTAGACTACCAAACAATCTCCCCATGATAGACTTCTAAACTATCTCACCATGGAGATATAGTTGTGTTGAAAGAATAGGACCAACCAAACTCTAATATCGTTATCTTAAATGGATATTATTATGTTTCTTATTATTTAAGAATGATTATAGAATAGAAGCTATAAAATTTTTAAAAAACTTACTTGGAGAAGTTTATTCCTTATATTTATACAAATATTGACATTTCCTCCATCAAGGACTCTAACAAATAACCCAATCGAGGAACATCATGCAAGATAACACAAAAAGTACATTCCTGTATATATTGGTAGCCAATCCATCAAAGACCATAACTATATTCCCCATTATGATATTCTTACGCTAAGGTTGACAAATTTAGTGCTTATTTCAATTTATTAACCTTAAAGTGTGACGAAAACTATTTCTTAAAGGACCTAGAGCAAAAGGTCTATTGGTCTCATATCTAAACCTTTTGGTTTAACTAATTGTTTTGTCCTGAAGGGTAAAAAGCAATTTAATGATGTCATCTGTTTTTTTATTTTTGATATGAATTTGAATTTTTAATAGTTCGATCCCGTTTAAGTACTGCATTATTTTAAATGAGTTAAGGTCAGCCCTTTACTCTTCCATTTGGAAGTTGGAAAAATCTAAAATAGATCCGTGTCATAGAGAAGCATTATAACTTTACTGATCATGTTCAAATGAAGTGAACAAATATTTAGTTTTTTAAATTTCAATGTATAATTTATTAACCAATGAATCCACTTTTTCCAATTTGATTAGGTTTTAATTATTCTTAGAATACATCATACTCTTCAGCTCATTTTAAGGTTAAAAAAATTGAATCAAACAATTATTCATTAGGATTCAATCTGAACCGAGAAAATTTTAAAGAATTTTTTAGACTTTTGGCCTGATAATAATTGAGATGGTCGTAGAAACCTTAAATTACAACTAATTTAAATCTTTTATTATCCCTAACTCTAGTTTTACTTTTACATTGTACATGAGCAGTGGCAGGATTATTTGCAGATGATTGTAAGGCGGTTAAATTTTATGTTTTTGAGTCTTGAAGTTTCAAAAATACTAATTGGATTTTCTCCTGAAATTTTAATTAATAGTTACGCTTTGATTTTCTATTCAAAAGAATAATTTAGAACCCATCTCCTACTTCTTGGTTTCTTGTGAATATTATCAATTTTCACTCCTTTAATTTTACTTTTCAACGCAGGATGGATGAGAGGGGGGGGGGGGAGGTGCCATTGCACCTGCTTGACACTCTTTCGCTTAGATTTGCCGTTTATATGTATAAATAACAACGTAATTTTCATGTGTATTTCATTCAATTAAGTTATCTGAAATATAGTGGAGTACTAAAAATAAAATCAACTCAGTTATTTACATACCAGTTATTTTTACCAGTTATAGGCAACCCATTCATTTTAAAAGGAAATTCAGTTCCCTTTCTAAACAAAGAGTTAGAATAAAATCTCTTTTAATCTAAACATCTGCAGGGAGATAATTTTCAACTCATTGACACCAACTCAGCGGAATAATTTATTTAAAAAAAAAAACTTGTCCACACTTTCATTCACTTTCCTTGCTCATTATTTTCTTAGAACAACCTACTAACCTTCGGCCCGTTCTGGACAGTTTAAATTTAGATACGTCAAAGAGATGCGAGTTTGATATTAATCTTTAATTTTTGCTGTATAAAATTAAGACCTAATTTATCATTTATCATCAGATAGCAACGTGACAAGAAAGAAGGAAAATAACTGTTGGTTATTGGAGTGATTGCATAGCGGCTGTTATTTTGAGTAGTCAGCAACTCGTGTTACTGACCCTTTCAGTTTTAAGCGAATTTGCTTTAGGCGAAGATCGGGAGTTATGTATCGTTAATGTAGTTTATCTATATTTAGGAAATGTGCGCCATCTGGATTATCTGTAGGTGGGGCTAGATGGCATATAAATGGAGGAGGTGGTTAAAGTTTTTATTAAGGACTTTGATTTTTCCAAAATTGTAATTGAATTTCCTACTGAAGTAATAATTATGCCCTAATTTTATATTCAAATGAAAAATTTAAACCCCATTTTATATTTTGTTTTAATAAATGTTTTAACACTATGTACCTTTTTTCTTCTTTTTTTTTTTTAATTTTCAAACGCGAGGATGGTACAAGTATGGTACATGGAATAATTAGCTTTAATTTTGAAGTACATCTGCCAAGATTTTAATAGTTGACCTGGATTTGGCAGCTCAAGAGGCGTCATGATGATCAAAGTGAAAAAAAAAAACATGCCTCATGAAAACTCACACTCCTTTCGCATCTACATCGTGTAATCATCATTATCTATTTTTATAGTGTAAATACTCATTAAATTAAGAGAAAGTTCTAGTAAGGATTATTCCCTATACTCGCTATGTTACAGTCTTTTAGCCCAGTGCATTTAGAAACTACTTTCTATAAAACCTTTACATTTGGTAAGTAGGTACGAAAGTGATCACTCAATGAAATGACATAAATTAAAAGCATAAAAATAGTGTCTAATATATTTTATTAGAAAATAGTTTCTAAATGCACTGGGCTAGTAGATTATAACATAGCGAGTATAATCCTTACTAGAACTTTCTCTTAACTGTAAAAAAAAAAAAAAATACTATTTAATTGGTCTCATATAAACATCAAAATTATTCTCCAGGTGTACTTCAAAATTTGTAAATTATGATGTCAGAGGCGGGATGTATATGGCGCTCTTATAAAGCCCCTTGTGCCGTCATCAAGATCACCATTTCCATGGAAAAGGATTTTTATTTTCCACACACAGATGAATCACGGGACAAGGCACAATCTACACAACAAACACGGAACATTTAAAATTTAAGAGGGAAAAAAAATAGATATAAAAAGTTTAACCATTTTTTCTTCCAGTCCGAGTCGTCTCGTCTCCTCTGTCTTCTCCAAAACCAAAACAGACACACCAAAACTCTCTGCAGCGCCACTCGGCGAGATAAAACTAAGTTCTCCATGACGTTACACCCTCCCCCTGTAACAACGTATCGTGGTCGCAGGATACTTGGATACTTTTTTTTTAGTTTTGACCCGACCTCTCCCAATCTCTTATTCTCAGAATCTACAAATAATATTTTTGTTTCATTTTCCTTTAGTTTCTTATGAATTTTTAGTTTAGTGCTGTGATTTATTTCGATAAATATAAACATTACTGTACCTTTCGATTTCTCAAGCAGGGAAATTGTAAAGAGGGAATACTGAGGGTTCACTTATGATTTCTTTCAACTTCGATGACATTTGCAGCATCACTGAGGAATAACTTTGGAAAAGCTCCCAGTAACGATGGCGCTTCGTCGAAGGCAGAATTTTATTCCAGAAATACGAAAATTATTAAACTTTTTTTAATTTACATCATTCATTTTAGAATTTGAGCATTATTGCCTTTATATATTTGTAAATATTTAAGACTAGTCATTTGATAAATCGGAATTAATTTTGTCTGTTTGTATGTCTGATTTTTAGCTATAGATATATCGTTATTGCATTTCAGTTAGTTGGCAAACCCCATTATTAGGTTTTAAAAAAAGTTTATATTATTTTATTTTTTTTTTATTTTTTTAAGTAATGCTCTACTGCTTATAATGGTAAATTTATTTAATTGTTTGTTTAGTGTAAGTAACAAGAAACACCATTTTGTTGTTGCTCATTTTCATTTTGTTCTAATTAAATTTTTCCTGAAACTCTTGTGTTTTAAAAAATAACTCCTTCCTTTCAAAATTAAAAACGAAAAAGAAACAGGTGTTTACTTGGTCAATATAATGTTTCCCTTCATGACCTAAACTATAGACCTTCACCAAAAACTTAATGATTTTTGACATAATATGAAACAAATATGTCCTTGAAATTTGATTCTTTTCACCCGATTTTACATACATTCATAAATACAGGGTCTTTCGGAAAGGGATTCCTAACTTTTGAAGGATATACCTGCGAAACAGTAAAAGACGAACACAGGAGTTTTAGAGATGTTGGATACATGGAATTTTAAATACGTACATCGGTATGCAGAAGGGATTGAAGGATACATACTTGACGAAGGCTGCATATGGTTATCTTGGATACTTGGATACTTATATACACTATGGTGTTTGCCAATTGGCGAATTACCATTTCATCGAAGATGTTCCAGTGGCACCGGACATACGATGACTTACATTGCTGTTACTCAGCCTAAAATTAGAGGGGGACCAAATTTACTGCTCCTTGGATGGGATTGATGTAAAATGATTTAGTGATTAAGAATAATCACAATATAAATACAATAGAGAAAAATAAAAAGGTGTATATATTTGATAAAACTAGAATAAGTACAGAAGAACAAAAGACACATCAATCAATTGTAAAATCGATGTCCTGATTTCCATATTTTTTTTTTATTTCATTTTCTTTTCTTATTTTAAATTTTATTTAGCTTTAAAGGTTTATTTTTTCTCAATATAATAATCAGATATTTATTAAAATACAAATCAAACATTTTTATTTCCATGTATAGTAAAAGTAAAATATACAAGAATTAAACATCGACAGCCATGGGCGCCATTATTGGTTAAGTGTAAGTGCTACATCTGAAATATAGAATATACATAATTATTTCCAATGGATTTGTAAAATAATAATAAAAAAAAAAAACTGGTGACTTTTGAGTAGGGGGGGGGGGGGAGGAGGAGGGAAAAAAGGCACAATTGTACTGCACTATTTACTAAATGGATAGTATAACCTTTTCATGAGGGAAACGATAAACTTATTTTGCTTTCTTCGGATTTCAAACCAATTTATAGCCACATTTCATTATTATTACTAATTTTGTAAATCGGTGCATTTAAAATTCGATACCTGTCTATCCAACTTGTCTATCCTTTCTGTGTCTCACTGTTTCGCAGTTATACGTCATTTCAAAGTTAGGAAGTCCTTTCTGAAAGAACCTATCAACAACAACTCCAGTTCAATCAACTGATCGTCACACTAAAGTTTCTTTTTAAATGAAATAATTATTTCCATCTTGCCTTGAGCTTACAGTCTTCCAAACCACACAAAACGAGCATCCTTCCCTAATGACCGAATGATTCACTCCAATATGTAGAGTATGGCACAAAAAGGATGTTTGATTACACTCACTCTAGCCCTCACGGCTACGGCCATTAACATAAATGAAGTGTTAGCATCCGGGACCTGGATCCCGTGTAGAGAATGTTGGAATTGCTTTTCTCGAAGAGTGATTCATTGAAGAGTCTTTTTGACTTAAAGTTGACCTTGGTACAGAGTTTCCTAAAGTGGCGTAAAACATACTGGTATGTAAGTTAAGGTACATGGGACACTGAAATCACCAAAAATGACGCTTTTTGTTCTCATTCTATAAAAATTGCTGACGTCACTAGCTTTAATTTCAGTTTGAATTTTTTAAATCGGATGATTTTAAGTGGTGAAATCTTTATTTTAAATAAAAAAGATTTACGTATCACATGCTTGTTGGCAGAAGTTAAAAATGCATATTGCTCAGCTTCGCTCTTTCAAATTTTAAGTATTTTCGAAAAGCTCCTTGCGATTCAATTTTTCATAAATCCCCCTAATTTTTAGAATAAGTGGGGTGTAGTGGAGCGGGAACGCGTGGGAACGACGATCCTTTACCTTTTTTAAAAGGGGAACGGCGTTCCCTCACCTAATTTTTTTTTTTTTTTTTAATTTGTATTTTACATTTTTTCTTTACTTGACACTAAACGCAAAGTCAAGTAAGAAAACGAAAAAGTTCTTTCATTGAACTATGCTTTCGTTTTTTATCCACAATTTCAGAGCTGAGCAAGCAAGTTCAAGTATTTGCAAAACACATCATACTAGTTGCTAACACGCTTCTAGGTGCTAATTTCATTTTATTAATGGAGCAAATTTTGAAAAGATAAGGATAGGTCTATCAAGCGAGAACTTCTCTACATTTTCATTTCGAGAAGCAGAAAATCCGTAAAACTCTCAATGTCTCAATTGACATCTACAACAATCGCAATATTTTAAAATTCGTTTTGAAAACAGATTTCGAGAGGGTCTGAATTGAAATTCGATCTCTTAGGGAAATTTTTCTGAATGAAAATTGTAAAAAAAATCATGTAAATAAAAATAAATCATGCTTAAAATGTGTTGTAGGTAATCTGTTTAAAAATTGTCGTACAAAATCTGTTTAAAAATTTGTGTCAATAATATGTTTGAAAATGTCTTATAATCCATTTATGAAGTGTCAAACAATCTGTTAAAATGGGTTGTGCAAGGGAAATTGTTCGTAAATCCATATAACTTAATAGTTTAAAAAATAATTTAAATAAAAAAAAAGTGTAAACACTTTTTTTTCTTTTCAATTTTTGAAGTGCTCGTTATCTGTTTATTAAAGTAATATTAATAGTATTATTTATTCTTAGTAGTCATTTTCACCTCCCCTCTCACAGAAAAAAAGTATACTTTTGCACAACGACACAATTTAGCGTTCCCACACCTTTTTATTTTACACTACACCACTGAACTTCACACATGCTTTTTTATGTGGTGTCTCAAAATTGTCTCATGTCCCCTTAATATTAAGGGGACATGAGACAAGTTAGTAAACGTTTGAGAAGGATGATTTTTATGATAAGATAACAGTAAACGGTAAGAGAACAGAAAATGATAATTAGATGATTGTGAAAATTGTTTTTCAAAACACGTGTAATATATATTGTTTCCTGATTTCAAAAAGCGTTTTAAATAAATTTTAAGATATTGTATATATTTTTTTTTTAATTTATTTTTTACTGAAAGACTACAATAAAATTAGATATTAGTGAGGAGGGGGGGGGGGGGAAGCACTGCGTTTGGTAGGGGAAAAGGAGAATCACAGTGGATCACTTTTCTGGAAAGTGTGTCTGGACTATGAAAGTTTGGCTATATCTGTTTTAGGGTGCTTGCTTATTAATCAAACCGTATTGCTTATCGATTTACAGATAGGGGAGGTCTGGGACATGAAATCAGCTCGGTGATTTTAGATTTATATCGTCCCAAATTTTCAATATAATCATTTTTCAAGTTCTAATAATTGTTGTTAATAAAAATAATTTCAATTAATAACTAATTTTAATAATTAATATATTTTAATATAATATAATGATAATAATTTAAAGTAATGAAACTTCACTGCTTAGCATTTTTCTTGGTATACTAAAAAAAAAAAAATGTTAAAGAGAGAAAATTAATTGAGAATTTTTAAACTCCTATTCTCGATGAGTCGCATTTCAATTTTGCTCAAAGCGCCATCTACATGTAAAAGTTACAGGTAATTAAAGAGTTACTTTCAATTTTTTTTTTAACATCGTTTTTACACAGTTATGGTGAATATAATTTCTAATATGGGCACATGGCAATGTCGTAAATTAGATTCAAAACAAAAGGGATTTGGTCATTTGAGCTAGATATATTAAAAAGTGATACTCACAAATAAGAAAAATTTCAAAAAGGGTACTTTGTTTTTTCTAGTCCTATATTTTCTGAAATGATGTTCTGAATGATAACGGAGATAAGAACTGGCACTAAAAACTACCTTGTTATCAGAGTCGAATTTACCGTAATTGCTCCCAAGTAATTGCTGCCAAAAACTTTTACTGTAAGTTTTAAGAAAATACCCTTATACTAATTACAATCGCTAAAAAAATTCTCAAGAAAGTAAGGTAATAAATAGGAAAATGACAAAATTGTTGTAACAGGCCGTCTCATATATCCAATTTAGAAAAATACTGCAACTCTTTTAGTTTACCAATCCCAACACTTTTATAAATTATACTTTATTGGCAGAAACACACTTTAAAAAACACTTCAAACGTTGGTTTCGAATATTGTTTATCTGCCTTAAAAATTTTGGCACTGGAATTTTTTTTAGTGGATTCAAATTTTAAAAAAAATGTCTATAACAACCAAAAATTTCAATGATTCGTTTTTTTTTTTTTTCTGTAAGGCAGTTTGGCTTTTATTTTAACATTTTAATTTAACAGACAGTTTTAAATGTCTTTCTAAAGAGCAACATTTGTTCCTAAAATACAATATAAAAAATATTCAACAAAAAAATATTTTTCGTTTTGCATGACCCTACTTCAGTTTTGTAATTCCTCTTGTAGATGGCGCCACAAAACGTTCGATCGGTCTGATAAAAATACTGTAGAAAATTAAAGGTTGAAAATCTCTCAGTAGATGGCGACACTACCTTTTAATTTTGAAAGAATATTAGACTCGCAATGTAAAAATAAAATTAAAGATATATATAAACATGAAAGGGATTTAGCTAAAGAGGTCAACATTTAAAATTTTTTTTAACTTGGTCGATTCGATAAAGTTTTATTATTTGTAGCCAAAGGATAGCAGGGAATAGGTGTATCTGAAACAGTTAAATATAGTTATACGTAGAGATTACTAATTTAACATACATATATTATAATTGGTATGCATATTATTATAATATATATTACTAATTGGCCGGCAGATTAAATGTGTTGACCAAATCAAATAAAAACAATTACAATTTATTGAATAAACAACAATTAAAATAATTTTTTTATGTAAAAAAAATATTTAAAAAAAAAAAAAAAAAAAGAGAGAGAGAGAAAAACGATGGAAAATTTTAGTAATATTGACCAAAATATCTTCAAACTGGGAAATGTATATTTTACATACGTAACCTTATGTAATAACTTTTAAAATTATGTTGCAATCTATAATTAAATTTCCTTTTTTAATTTACAGTAAACTTACCCATTTATTCCTAAATTAATTTGACTTGAATGAACGGTCTTTACCAGTAAGACCTGCTATGGACACGTCATCATGGCAACTTCTTATTTATCACAATGTCGTAAGTACAGTGTAGAACTAATGGACTTTCTTTAACTGCCTAGTAATCATATACTACCAAAACAAGAATGTTAATCCCAATCTCACGTTTACAAGTCATCTGTAGCTAATGGGCATTCTCAAAACAATAAAGCAAGCATTCCACCTCTTCTAGATACTAAAAATCGCAAGAAAGTGCTTCAACTAACGATTTACACTCTAAATGATCCGAATTTACGATCCAAAAAGCGCTCAGGAAATGGACAAAACAGGATTTCCGTATGTTTACAGCAGTAACTACAGCAAAAGATAGGTGCGAAGGAATGTTTCTCTTAATTTTTTTCTTCTTTATGTTTACAGGGGAAAATGCCATTAAACCACCTTTACAAAATGAGTCTTGTAAAAATAGTTTATATAATTATCTCTCTTTTTCCAATCAGCTTCAATATATATATATTTTTTTAATCTTTATTTTTTACAGACTTTAGCATTATGAAACAACTAGCAAAATATTTACAGAAATCAGATGTAGTCTTCTTAGATTAAATCTCCATAGACTTTCTATGGAGACTTTAATCAAAGAAGAATCTAAGAAGTCTATATTAAAATAATTATAATAATAATAATAATAAAAAAATTAAAAAAAAAAAAAAAAAATTAAAAAAAGACAGTCGATATATTTATCTTAACTCTTAAAAGCTTATTAAAGCTTTTCAGTTGAAGTACTTAATAGGAGACTGCGACCTTAAGATTCAAAAATTTCATATTGAATTTCAACGAGATATATCCAGTGAAATTTTACAATAAACGTCACATAATGATAAAGTACGAGACGAATTTCACTTCTACTCACCTTAAATTCAACAATCCTCAAGCTCATCAACCGGAAAATGCTCTCTGTGCTCTGCAGAAAAAAGTTTTGTTTTTGTTTTAGAAAGAGAGAGATGGGTGTTCTTGTCATTCTTTTAATGCTAGTATTTATATACCAGTACTGCTGTAACATAACTTACTCTAAGTAACAGATGGCCATGGTTGAATGAAAAGAAATCGATTTTTTTTCTCGCCTGTTTTCCATAACAACACGATTTGTTTCTTCAACTTTTTTTTTTTTTTTTTTTTTGACAGCAATTTCAATTTTTTTTTTTTTTTTTTTACAACTTTACGCTGTTTAAGAATCAAACAAATTTAGCGGGAAGTCCGTTGTTTTCCGTAGGAATCTGTCCACTATGTATTGAATAAACTATTTTATTCTTTAAATAGATTTCCATAAGCTCTTTTTTTTTAAATCTCCATTATTTTGAAAATGACCGTTTATGTTATCCCAAAGAAATGCCCCGTCCTTTATTATATATACATAGAAGTTTGTCATATGAGTACGAACCCTAATTGCAAAACATTGGTCGGCAGGTCAGATAAAATATTTCATAGTAATTTTATGAGAGGCGACTGCAATTTTTGGACTCCATCGAGCATCATTCTAAATTTTTCATTGAAATTGGCGAAAAGTAAGTAGATTACGTGTCCACTGGTCTGCCGTGTCAAAAATGGCAACTCTTCACTCTTATTCTTCTCTCTTTAATTTTTAATTAAGAAGGTTGCAGACAATTTGGATGTGTGGCTATGGCTTACTTGCATCTTTCACAAATGAGCCAAATTGACGACATCAGTTACGTCAAGAAACATTACGTCATTGATGACGTACCTGATGTCGCCAATTTGGCTTACTTTTAAAAGATACCAAGTTTTTATGAGCCAGAATCAGAAATCGTTTGCGCTTTTTCTCATTGAAAATCAAAATGCAGGAGGTTGCCGGACGAAAAAGTTTGTTCTCTTTTTGGCAAATTATGACATAGTTGCAATAGGATTTTAGTTTAACTCATTCCAAGTCGATTTTTGATCAGTTTCGACCATTTTTTGGCCCACGGCAGAACAATGGAATAGAAATCTACTCACCTTTTTCCAACTTCTATAAAAAATTCAGAATGATTTTAATTGGGGTTCAAAAATTGCAGTCGCCTCCCGGACTATGAGCTTCCTATGGGTAAAATACTTATTCACTTTTCCAAGTCAATTCGTGATTTTATAAAGTAGCTAATTGACATTTAAAAATACACATTTTGCAAACTATTCTACTGGTGATTATGTATGAAACCTTTAGCCGGAATTTTTAAAAGCAAACTTGGAGATGTTTGAATAAAAAGTTTAATTTTTAAAAAAAAAATTTTAACTTTTAAAATGAATAAATTATTTAGAAGATGTCTTGATATCAATGGCATAGCGATGTTAGTTAGAACCTCACCTCCAAGAAAATAAAAGAAGAAAAAAAATCGGGCCTCCCGAAGATTTACATTTTATCCATAATATTAGTTGAGAACCTAAATACTAAGTTCCACTCCGTGAATGATCAAAATTCAACCAATTATATAAAATGGAATCACTCAAATGAACCATCGTCAAGAAGTTAATGTTTGGCTGTGACGTGATTTTTTTTTTTTTTTCGATCTTTCTTTATTTTATTTATGTTATTGATGTTATCCCCATTTTTATTCTAATAAATTCAAAAAACTAAATACAAATCGCCAGATTCTCGTGTGAGGTGGCTCGCCAACAGAATAAAAAATTAGTAAAAAGTAATAAAATTTGGGAAATTTTAGAATTAACTGAAATGCAGTTTGCTCAGAAATCTATAGAAAAAAATAAGTTTTTCTGCCCAGAGCAGATCGAGCAGAAACTCAATATATATATATATATATATATATATATATATATATATATATATATATATATATATATATATATATATATATATATATATATATATATATATATATATATATATATATATATATATATATATATATATATATATATATATATATATATATATTGTGTTTTTATGTTATTTTGTTCTCTCTGATTTTGTATTGTGTTGTAACTATTTCTCACTTCTCACTGTATATATATATATATAATCTAAAAATTGAGAATATTATATTTATATATAGTTGATCCTCAATTTTTAGATTTTTTTATTGCAATAGTATTATTGCATCAGACACATGAGTTTTAATTTTTTTATATCTACCAGTTCTTTAATTCCCTGTCATTTCATTGATATGAAATATCTTTCTCACGGTGCAGTTATGAGGTTTGTGAGCCTATTGTAAATCACACACATAATTGCGGACATAAAAAAAAATCCTTATAACATACGTTATTGTAAGGCTTAACAGTGTTCCTAGTCAAATGAGTTTTATTTGTGTTGCCTTATTCTGAACATTTCCGAGCAAATTTGTATCCTTTGTGCCACAAATTGTTTTGCATTCTTAAGTTGCTGCCTAACCAGGCCTTTATAAAGGTAAAATATTATCTCTAGAGTTAGATGAGAGAGCCTCACTGTTTAATTCAGAACCTATTTATTTTGTTAGTAATAAACAATTAATTATCACAATTTACAATTTCGAAGGAAAAATAAATGTTGTACGAAATCCATCAGTTATTGAAGATTTGGGGTCTTTTACAAATGTGCAAATTTAAAGCGATCAGAAAATTGCCCAATTTAAAAGTGTTAAAACGAAATTTCAGTAGCATTTAAATTGTTTTGATTGCATTTGCAGCAGCGGAATTCAAATTTCTACTTAGTTAGCAAATATAATAATAGATGGCGCATAAGTCTATTTCTTTTTACAGACAAGTTCTAATTTGATTGTAGATGGTCATTTTTTAAAAATTTTGTTCAGTTATTCATGTTACCTTCTTTTTCATTTGTTCTGTCATTTAGATTTTTTTATTTTCTTACCATTACCTAAAGTGGTAAAAATGCGTTGCGTTTCTTAAGTGTTGGTCAAATCTAAATTAGAGTAAAAATAAACGGGAAGTTCATTCATAAGTAGTTTTATTAATTGGTAGACACTTTTACAGGTAGCTTTGCTGGGATGTTTAGATATTTTTGCGAAAGGAACATTCCAACACCTTTCTGTCAAAAATTTAAAAAAAAAAAAAAAAAAAAAAAAAAAGCTGATGCTATTGCAATGGAAGATTATTAATTTTGTATTATGATAAATTGATTATTTGTTTTCAATTTTCCAAAACAGAAGAAAATAGTTATTTAAAAACCACTTATTCTTGTTGGATACTTCCAGATTTAATTCCTGATTTCCTCCATTTGAAAATGAAAGTGGAAAAGAAAATGATCTACTCTATCAGTAGGAAGCACTCTTAGTACAGAAATGAGAGGAAAAATAATAACATTGTTTCATTACACAAAAACTATTGTTCCATTCCAGTTATAGTATATCCCTATCATATCGCGAAATGACACAGTTATTCACCCGACGTTGGCAACGACTCAAAAGGATTTCTAATCAATAATGAATAGAATTGTTAATTCAATGAAACAATTGGAATTTTTTTCTCTTCGAATATTGGATAAAAGAAAAGGAAACCAGTAGTCAAAAGGAAGACACTGAAAAAACATTTTACTGATATATTAAAATTATATTCATGCACACGCATGATCAAGTTTATTTTATAGATGTCTTGATTTTAACAATGAACCTTTTGAAGTGAAAGAAAAGTGAATCGAAAAGGAAATCTTTATATCACTTGAATTATATTATTTAAGCGGGATGAAATACAATTCGATATTTTTTATATTTTTTAACTGATTAGCAAAGGCATGGCTAAAAGCGTCACCTGACGTTTGATAAGTGCAAAAATTTGGAGAAAAAAGGGTGATATTCACACAGAGAAATTAAATTTCTTAAATTATTCATTTGGACAAAAAATAAAGTAGAGCTATTAATAAATACTTCACTACGAAATCCAATGAGCAATAAAAATGGAGAAACCTTTAGCCAATATATTCCCGCTGCACCTATGCTAGTGTTTCGTTTTCTTGTATGAGTTCATATTCCTAAATCATCTCGTTAAGTCTAAAATTATAAATTGATAATATTTTTATTTTTTTTGAACGAAGAACCTGGGATAGCGCAAAGTGCTGCAATTTCGAATGGTAGGTATTTGTACAAAAATCAATGTGATCTCAAATATTAGTTTTAAATTCCTAAGGATGGTCAATAATTAAGTTCCTACAGTGTGTTGAATATTTATTTTATGCTTTATTTGACTCATTTCTGATGCTTCTTGTGTTTTCGGAAAAAATTTGAATCTCGAAATCGATTTATTTCCTCCACGAAACTTAAAAATAACTCTTTATCGGGAGATTTTATAAATTGAATAACATATTTTGTTTCTAGAATTTTTTAAAAATCTACTTATACATATTTTAGGTACGATGGTCTGTCCTATGGTTTCCAATTCGTCATTTCTAAGCCCATTGAATAAGTTTATGTAATCGTTAATTCATTTTAAAAATCAAGATGTATATTAGAGGCAATTCTACTCCAAAAATTCTTTTGAAAATCAAGTAGAAACCTGCAAATAATTTTCAAAAATTCTATTTCATTTATTAATTATAAGCATTCCAAATACTAACAAACATGCTCAAACACATTTAATCCAGATACCATAATAAATGTAAAAAATGCGAGCTTACTTTTTATTGCCTTCATTTTACTTCTTACATACCTTCATGATTTTATCTTCTCTTTTTACCAAACGATATCTTCTTCATATTCATCTGTCAGATATTCTTTTATAGCTGCCTAATTCTTAAAGCATTTTTACTTTTCTTTGAGATCAAAAGCCTTTCTTTTTTTATCTTTAAAAATATGTCTTGTTTGTTCTGATCGCTCAGTTGTTCTAAAATTACAGTGGGAAATGACGGCTGTATATCAGCAAACAAATGACGCAGGGCCGTCCATGTAGGAATTTTACCCTGAGGTCTGTGCAATAAAAGTTATAATTACCATTTCTCTTTCACTGGTATGTGATTATTTTTAGTTTTGTTCTCTTAATGCATAGATACAATCTTTTTATATGGTTATGGCATTTGGGATTCAAATTTATTCTTTTGTATAGAGTCATTGGCCTTTAATATAAACTGACCATCCCCAATTTCTTTCTCTGATTTTCGAATTGATACATTATCTATCGCGTATAATGATACGTATTTGAGAAAATTACTTATCCGTCAGATATTGTTTTCAAAAAACACCAATGTTATTTAATGAGTATTTTCAGTTTTTCTTTGCGTAAGTTTATCTTAATTTCATTAACCTTCGATACAAGTATTAATTATTAAACAGCAAGTACCAAAAAGGTTAAAAATAAAAAATACAAAAAATCAATAAAAACTGAAAAAATCAATGAAAAATTCCTACATTGAATAGACTATCTGGAGAAATAATTTTTATGCGTGTATTATAAATCTATTCAAAGGTGCAGAAATGGCGATTAAAGGGTGGAGATACGAAATTTTGGCAAAATAATATTTTCACTTGAAATTTAAAAAAAAAAAAAAAAAAAAAATCACATTTGCGTGTGTTTAGAGTCCATGTACGTTAGTACCGGTTTATTTGTAAGCTCAACGACCTAGTTTTATGCAGAATAACAGCTAATCAGGCCTGGATCTACAGCTTAACGTGGATTGCAAGCTTATCCACCTAACTAAAGATCCAGTGTCTATGGTTGCAGACTTGATATTCAGTCTTCTAGAGTACATAATCCAAACATACGTGCCCCAAATTTTGTTTTTATAGATACTTAAAAAAAAGAAATCTACACTCCCCTTAACATAGTTTTTTGAGACCAATTGAAAATGTAGCACAATTTTTTAGCAAAGAGAGCGCGATCCCTTAGTAATCCTACAAAAAAATTAAGTTTTATTCGGATTGAAATCGAATAAGAATGATGGTGCTTTTCTTCCTCATAGATCACATGATCCTTCATACCTCATGAAATAATTTCCAAATCACTTTACTTTTCATCCCTTCTGATTGCTGAGCGATTAGCGCCTTGGCCTCTTATGCCAAAGGTGCTAGGTTCGAATCCTGCTCTAACCATGGATGACCGTTATGATTCGGGAACCACACTGAAATTTAGGTCTTGGTCTGATTAGTTGATATTGTGCACAAAAATAGGTCGTTGAGCATACAAACCAAGCACAATTTCTTTGAAAGTATGACTTCAAAACTTATAAAAATTGGTAAAAATAATCGAGGTTGATCTGCGTAACTTTAAATAATAAAAGTGAAGTTGTTTTATTGTAAGCAAATCAATATTGTGCTTCTGGCTTAATCTGTTGCAACAGCACCACCGGGAAAGTAATCAATAACTTTATTATTACTTTCAAACTCAAAACTGAAATTGTTATGAAATAAGTATTTAAATGAATTCTCTACTATTCTTATGAGAGAAAATATTTGATGCGTATGGATGCAATATTTCGTCATGCAATGTTGCATTAGGTCTATGAGTCAGAAAATAAAAACTACTAATAAAAATCTATACATAACACTAGGTTACACATGAATACCATTGCACTTACCTGCTATTTGCAGATAAATGCGATTTATTTATTTATTTATTTATTTATTTATTTATTTATTTATTTATTTATTTATTTATTTATTTATTTATTTATTTATTTATTTATTTATTTATTTATTTTTTTATTTATTTTTTTATTTATTTATTTATTTATTTATTTATTTATTTATTTATTTATTTATTTATTCATTCATTCATTTATTTATTTAAGAGATTTTTACTATAACGTTTAATTTCAAAAGTAAGCAACTCCTAAAACTTTGTTTATAGAAAAACTACCGCAATTTTTATGTTTTTGTGCCACTCATTTGTAGAGTTCTTGTACTTTTCGGTTCGTTTTAGGGGTCAGAAACATCGGTCAAAATAAACATCGATTATCGTTTCAGTGAAATAATTATCGATAAAATACCGATAGATCGATTGATTTCCAGTTTTGCCAGAACGAGTTTTTTCGTGGCGATTTCTACTTTTCTTGACTGCTTTTTGAAAGGTGACTACTCAAAATGTGATGACAAATGTAATCAATCTATTACAAGAGAAAAATGTATATTTTCGTTTAATTATTACAATATTTTAAAACTTTATCATTTTTAAGCAACAATTTATTTATTTTTATCTGTAATTAAGATTTTTGTCAAAATTGCATTTGCGTTTAAAGTAGCTGCCATTAAAAATTTTATGTTTTTCAGCAATTTCACCCACCCCCACCCCACCCCACCCCGAAAAAAAAAAAGAATGGGAAAAAAAAACCAGCTCTATTATCATCAAAATCACTGTTTTAATGCCCTTGAAAGTCCACTAGACAACCCCACTTCCGTAATTTCAGTAAAATGTCAAAAAGTCCCTTTCCTTTGAGCAACATCCATCAATTACTGTTTCAGGTGTAATAAAGTATAATATATTTATCGGAAAAAGTTTACCTGTTTTGAACGTGTTTTTTTTTTTTTTTTTTTTTTTTTTTTTTTTTTTTTTTTGGCTAACTTGGATTTTTTCAAATAATGAAAATATAAAAACGAAAATGACAAATTGCTCTAATGCATGACATATTCAAATGCAATGACCTGCAAGGCTTGGTTTCCGCACAAGCCAACGAAGTCCAGGCTTGGTCCCAAAACAAAGACAAACGCCATTTTTTTTTTTTTTTAAATTTGTTATTGATATTCATTTTGAGTTCTTTTGACTTTCACAATTTTATGCTAAATTAATTAAAACTAAAGGACTTACCAACAAACATAATAAGCGGTATAGTAAATTTTTCTACGCTTCAAAAATTGGACTCTCCCTGTTTAGCTTACATTAAGTATGACGACCTTTTAAACGAAATATGTAATTTTTTTCCCTCCACGTGCATTAGAAAATATTGATTTATGATAGATATATTTTTTAAATATCGTTGTATCGATATATATATATATATATATATTTTTAAATATCGTTGTATCGATATATATATATATATTTTTAAATATCGTTGTATCGATATATCACCGAACTCTAGTTCGTTCCCAATGAAAAAATACCAGTTTCTTAGTGAAATTCCAACTCTATGTTGAAATATTGATGGTATCTAAAGCGGAATTGATAGCAGGTCCCTCCCTCTTATACCTAAAGATCTTTAGACCTATATATCTTAGACATATTTTATGCCACTATACCTGTCAAAAACAGCATTACATATTTGCATCACATATTTTACCGAATATAAAAACAATAAAAAGGGGCTATGAACAAAAGTGCGATGTTGAAATAATTAGTGTTTTTGTTATTATTATTAATAATTTTTAAAAGTTTTTATTAGCTAGCTTGTTGCATATAAAGCTTAATAAAATTAACCAAATATTTTCCTTAAGGCACGAAGCTTAAAAAGTTACACATTGTTTTAAAGTCATTTTCCAGCATAATCTAATTTTCTTCGTTATTTTAATTTCATATTAAAATCATCAAGTAACTTTTGATGAATTAAAATATTGTTTATGCTAACCAAGTATCATGAATACGTTCATATTTTTTTAATCCTTATGATTTTTTTCTTCTTCCTTTTAAGTATTAAATAGGTTTTTCTTTTGCAGGTAAGGAAATTTTTTGCATTACAACCAAATATGTCTGAAACATTATCAAGGTAAGATAAAAAAAAAAAAAATAAAAAAAAAAAAAAAAAAAAAAAAACTGTATACTTTTATCACTTCAATGACAATTATGCATGTGATGTCACAGGTCAATTGCTCTCTGACGTCATGGAGATATTATTTAATAATGACACATTTGCTGATATATTAGCACATGTGTATATTTTAACTTCATTCACATGTGCGCCCGCAGAAATTTTTGCAGGGGGGTGCAAGACTAGATTTTTATCAAAATCATTAATTTTTTAGAAATTTTAATTAATAGTTATACATTTTAAATTATACTCTTTGAGAATAGTTTTAAAAAATTCATGGTATATATTTTTGAAAGCGTAACCCTGTTAAAAAGAAAAAAAGAAAGAAAGAAAAATAGTAAAAATATTAAAAATATGTATTTTTAATGATTTTTTATCATCCAACTAGATCTCACTGCATTCAAAAGACAGTGTTTAGAACAGAGGAACACGAAGATGCAAAAATATAGAATAGTAAATTATATTTCTTCCAAGTTTTGGTAATAATTATAAAAAAAAAAAAAAAAAAAAAAAAAAATCAAAATGAAATACAAAGACTGTATTGGATAAGTTTAATTGAATTCTAAAAATAGATTTCAAGATAGTATATCTGATGACTTAAAAAGCAAAATATTTTTCCTAGAATTTTGGTAACTACTCAGGAAATAATTATACAATAAAAGAAAGAAATACTTCTACTCTGCCTCCAATAATCCTAGACAATAGGCACCAGTGGCTATAAAAAGCGACGTAGAAAAGGAACAAAAGACTAAAAATAATAGAAAAACAAATGCTAATTGTAACATAAAAAACTGAAATGGCATATGTTTTTTCTTTTAATCTTGGAATTTACACCTTTCCTCTCATGTATTTTTTGTTATTTTCAAGAGCTAGGGGGATGCAAGTGCACCTCCTTGCACCCTCCTGGAGGCGCCCATGTTCATTCATCGCATGAAAGAAAGCAACAAAATTTGAAAAGTGAAAAAATAATTAGTTCAGTTTCAACTTTTTTTTTTTTTTTTTTTTTTTTTTTTTTAACTCTATAAAGGTTTTAAAGTTACATTTTATACGGTAATGTTCAAGTTTAAGTGCTACTTTTCAAAATGCATAGTAATTTTATGAAAAACCATAGAATAGAAAATTAAGCAATTCCTCTCTCCTTGATGAGGTTTGAATTTATTCTCAAAATAGAAATTAAAAAAATGGCTGAATGCTATGCAGAACCAAACGCAATAACTTAATACTAATAAATTTTCTTAGCTTTCATTACATTATGTTTTCTTTTTTGTTGGGGTATCATTTTAATTGTCCCTTAGCCAAGTCCAAACTTTAGTTTTGAAGTTTTTGAAAAGGAAATAAAGAAAATCGAAAAAACACATTGAACAAATACAGGGTGATCCAAATTGAACGGGTGTTTTAGACCTCTCTGTAGGGAAAACTACTTGGTTAATTTCATCTAAATTTCGTACACATGCTCTCCTGACGGTTTTGATTTCCGAAAGAAAAATATTAGTTCTTATTTCGGCCGCTAGGGGAAGAAATGGCACTGCGGAGATGGAAATTTATTAATAGCAACAACAAAATTTTTTGTTAACATACAATAAACTTCATTGGAATCACATGAGATTAACTACAAATTACAGCAATAACGTAGGACAATGTTTACTGTATGAATAAAAAATATCTGTGCAATAACTTTATTGCTATCACATGTGGGACATCACAGATATAACTCGATATGTCCTCCGTCAGTTTCCTTTGGAAATTGCATTCGATGCACAACACATTCCACGGTAGAACGTAACTCATTCGCGTGGAGGTGGGATACATGCTGCGAAATTCTGTCTTTTAAGACAGCTAAGTTAGGAACATTACCTTTATAAACACAGCTCTTTAAATATACCCACTGCCAAAAGTCACGTGGGTTTAGATCGGGTGACCGAGGTGGCCAAGATGTTGAAAATGATCTGCTAATCACTCTGTCATCCGAAAAGTTTTTCCGCAATACCACTTGAACAAGCAACGTGATGTGCGGGGCTGCACCATCTGGCATGAAGATTGTGGTGTCAAGACAATTTCTCAGTTGAAGCGAAGGAACGACAAAGTTCCGGAGCATAAGTACATTCCTAGAGCCAATGACAGAATATGTCATTTGGACCCGAGAGCGTGTTTTCTTCAAAGAAGTAAGGACCGATGATGAAAGATGAAGTTGACCCACACCACACTGTCACTTTTGGAGCATGCAACGGCATTTGTTAATGAACATGTCGATTTGTATCAGATCAAATACAGAGCCATTTAAGTGGAAATGGAACTCCACAGTATCCGCAAAGTCATCCACTATCATCCGAGCAATGAACAAACATCAGAGCAAATGTTTTCCGAGCGTCATTATCACCAGAAAGCAATTCTACTGCAGTAGCAACTTCTTCAAGTTCCTGAACACGAATTGGTTTGCGACCTCGTCTGGGTTTAACGGCGAACGTTCCAGTCTCCTTCAAAATGCAAGATCATTTTTCAAAGATATATTATTGTCAGAGAGCCTCTACGTAAACCTTTTACCTGATGTAATGCTTTAATGCATTGCGGTTTCGTTGATATAATAACTTGACAAGTAACGCGCGATCTGGTTAAGTATTTTCATGATGGTTTGGGGGGGGGGGGAATGCTTCGTGACTCTTTATATAGGCAGAGGATAATGTGTATGTTAAGGAATATGTTAATTGCCTGCTCCGCAGCGCCATTTCCTCCCCTAACGACCCAAATACGAACTAGATTTTTCTTTTGGAAATCAAAACTGCATTCTCAGGAGAACATGTATACGAATTTTGGGTGAAATTGACCAAGTAGTTTTTCCTACAGAGAGGTCTAAACACCACCTGTTTAACTTGGATCACCCTGTATATCAAAGAAACTAGCTCCAATTTATGTCGACAATAGACGCTTGACGCAAGTCCAATGCATTCCTCAAGTGTGATATTTTATCCCAGTGCATTTAGTAACTATTTTCTATAAAACCTTGAAATTCGGTGAGTAGGTTCGAAAAAGACCACTTAATGAAATGAGACAAAAAAAAATTTCATTTAATGTCTACCTATTATAAGTGAACATTTAAATTGTAAAAGACAAAACCAGGCGAAGTCACTGCATATGCGATGACGAAAGGATTTCAAATATAAAATAATATATATTAGACGCTATATGGAGTTTCTATTTTATGTCATTTCCTTAAGTAATTTTCGTACCTACTCACCAATTTTTAATGTTTATGCCACTTAGTGTCTAATAACAATGGTCTGGAAGATTATTATTTAACGGGTATAAGGAATGATCCTTACTAAGATTTCCTCTTATAACAGTTTAATAAAAATATTTCATATTACTATATGATATTGGTAAACTATTATCCACTATTGATGATTTATGATGGTTTGTACACAGGAGAAATAGAAAAAAGTTACGGTGAAATTTTTCATCCTACCCATTCTGATGTGTGCAGCGTTTCAATTTGACAAAATTTTGAACATTTCGTTTTCTTTAACTAACAAAAAAAAAAATCACGTACATTGAAAGCAATCCAATATGTAAATTACCCTTCTGCATCTCGAATAAAATATTCAAATGTGTTTAATTATCTTCAACTTTTAAAAGTACTTACGAATTTAGGAAGATTTTTAAATAGAATGAAAAACGTAGAGTAGTAAATTAATTATTAATTAAATCACCACTTTTTTTTAGAATTATTTATTTTATATTAATTTGTTTTCTATTTTTCACAATTTGTTTATTAGCTATCAACTTGTTTTAATTGGAGTGGTCGTGTCGTGCTTAGTCAATGATACTTCTGCAGTTTTAAAAGTAGAAATATTTTAACCCCTTGACATACAATGACGTCTCGGAGACGTCATTCATTTTATGTGCCATTGTAGACTGTCCGTGGCGTCCAGAACTGTCATCGGTAAACATCAGGCACTATATTATTAGATTACCTGTTTCGGTCGTGCATAGATGCTCTTTTGTTTAGACCAGCGTTAGCCACTAGGCGGCCCACGACGGATTTTTATGCGGCCCGCCAACTTTACAGTAGATAAACAAAAAATCAAATTTCACGCTAAAGACTTTTTTTTACATAATTGTAATTTGTTGGGAAATATCATAGTATTTGTTATTGTTAACTATGTAGGAAAGAGTTCTCCACTACGTACCTGAAGAAACTATATAAAGAAGCTTCCAGCAAGATGAAAAATAAATACAGGAATAAAACATTCATAAAAAAATAAATACAGGAATAAAACATTCATAAAAAAATAAATACAGGAATAAAACATTCATAAAAAAATAAATACAGGAATAAAACATTCATAAAAAAAATAAATACAGGAATAACTTAACTGCATCTCATTTGTAAAATTTATATAGATTGTCTGCAACAAATACTCACAACAAATGTCACTAAATAAATTGAAAGATTTCGACCACAATTGATATTGACTGAAAAAGAGTAATCTGGAAGTGCAGTTTAAATAGTTTTATAAAAAGTTAGGTCAAAACGTTGGAACAAAAAATTCACTTCTCTTTTAGATATTAATTTACTATAAATGATTTTTTTTTTTTTTTTAATTATTTAAGAGGAAAAAAAAAAAGGATCAAAAACCAATGAGGAACTTTCACGTTTTTTTGTTTTATTTTTAAATAAAAGTAGAGAAAAAATCATGGGAAACAATACCATTCTTTCAAAAATTTGAGCTCGGATAGATAGTTAAAAAATATTTAGTTTTTTACTTTGCGATTTAGCGGGAAAAAGCCACTTTTGCGTGAAACGTCAACGCGCCGTCAACGTCTAAAGCCTGCTTTAGAAAGGGAATGATTGAGGTTTCTCCTTCTTTTTGCGACTTTATCTCTGCGTAACCACGTCAAGTTTTTTTTTTTTTATGCGTTTTTGGTCGCGTGACTTTTGCTTTGATTTCAGCTAATTTCAAACTCGATTTTTGATTAATTGAAAGTATAAAGATAAAAAATAATTGCACTGCTCAAATATATTCGTTTGATAACACTAGAAAATACAAAAAATATTCATTTTCCTCACTTGTGCAAGTTCCTCATTGTAATTTGATTAAGATAAAAAGAGTTTTCAGTGTTCAAAAGCGCAATATATTTTTAAATCGATCGTAAAAATACATATATTGGTGTATCCAATCCTGCCAGCAAAAATCTCCAACATTTGTCATAAGGCCCGCTTCTAAAAGTTAGTGGCGAACGCAGGTTTAAACTGTTGAAGATGCTTTCCCCCTCTCAAAAGTACCGATTAAAAAAATCAAATCGGCATACAAGTAAACAGAATGAAAGCGGGTAGTCGGTAGAGCAGTGATCTCCGAAATAATCCATGTATATTCACTGCACAAACTTAAATGAGAATAAAAAGAAATATAAAAGAGAATAAAGTAAAAGTTGATGAACTATAAATAAGAACATCTCTATATTGTATTTCTTGATTTATTTGAAGATAGAAGACAATCACGATAAGACAGGAAATTATTTGTTTACAATAAATCCATGCTGACCCTATGTTCTGGTTAGGGTCGCAACGTGATCCAATCTGAAGCTATTGTTACGAATTTTTGTATATTTGTAAATATTTCGTAGTGTTAATTTTGTAAATAGGAAAATTTATGTACATTTTGCATAAGGCAGTGCAATAGTTCGTCTTTAGTTTGTTTCCCCGCAATGAGTCTCTTGATGCTTGATAACGAGTTTTACAGAGGTAATGCTGGGAAGCGAGTTTTACAAGGAGCAGGGCATTTAACATTATGGTAATGATAATCTCGCCAAATTGGCGAGATAGAGCCAAGTTGGTGACGGTTTTGGCGACTAATTTTTTGTCGCCAAATTTGGCGAGAAATCGTCAAATGTCGCCAAACTTGGCGACCATTTGGCGATATTTTTGGTCCCCATGTACATGTATAGGACTTTTCGACTACGATCTGGAAAGTTCTCCAAATATCTACGTCTAGAAATTTCAAGAATGTTCGCCTCCCCTATATAAGACCGGTCGAGTGAGCGGGGAGTTGTTAGTTGTTGATGTTGAGTCACTGAATTAGTTGACTGAGGTTAGTCAGTGAGTTAACTGGAGTTACTGATTTGAGATACTGAGTCTCAGTGAGCATTCAGAGAGTTCCGAAAGCGAACTGTATTGCATTGTCTTTTGCGGCAATTTAGCAGTTGCGTGTCAAGTTTAACTGCTGTTTGTGCTCTATTGTTGTGTATAGAGCTATATT
Organism: Linyphia triangularis; assembly: GCA_963978545.1. Taxonomy (NCBI): domain Eukaryota; kingdom Metazoa; phylum Arthropoda; class Arachnida; order Araneae; family Linyphiidae; genus Linyphia; species Linyphia triangularis. Next base: position 40,356,177 of record OZ021730.1, read on the forward strand.
GTGTCTGCTAGAACGAGCAGTTCTGGAGTTGTAAGAGAATCTGTGAAGAGCTATATTGGAATAAATTTCTACAAGTTTTGATCTGCTTTGGCTTCAAATCTTTCGAACCTATCCATGCAACACTATCTTTCGGCACCTTGCAATTTTATTTGTATGTTAAGGGGTTAATTAATCTCTACACACAAATTGCGGACTCAAGACCACACTGGAAGAAAACGAGCTATAAAGCACTATCGAAGCCTTAACAACCAATAGTCAGCACTATAAACATTTTTCTATTTCTCATTTCTGCAGAGATTTAACGACATTCTACGGCTGCTGCCATTGTTCAGAAACCTGGAATCGCTCTCCTCTTGTAACACTAGGAAGCCCTGTAAGCCCACCTCACTTTAATCACCTGATATTCAGCAAAAGTAGTCGATCAGAAAAGAAAATATAATCTTTGCAGTAATGAAAATGAAGTAGTGAGTAATGAAACAGTTTTGCACGAAATGAAATGTTTTTTACTCGTTTTTATTTTTATTATTATTATTATTTTACATTTATTTCTATAGAAAAACGACTTAAACCTCATTCCGTGATATATGAAATCGATACCTTTGGATTGACAGTTAACTTCAATGTCGTTAAAGCTTGCTCACTAATTAGAATCTCTTTCATTTTAGAAACGAGAAATTCTTGAAATTAGTCAAAAATAAACTTATTCTATTGTTCAAGCTAGATATTATCAAAAAATAATTTGAAAATAAACCAATAGAAAAAGTTATTTGATATTATATTCACAAGATTTGTTTAAGAGATTAGGCGTAACATAAAGTTATTTTTAATGCTCGTTATTTCGTCTTCTTCCTTATGAGCACGACAGGGCTGCCTCGACCGCATACAATCTCCAACGTTTCCTATCCATGGCAACTCTTCTCCAATTGTTTACTTTTAAGACGCTTTGGTCTTCCATAGCGTCATCTAACTATCTAGTTGAGGGTCTTCCTCTGACCCGGGATCCCATAGGGCTTTTAAAAGTGGCGATTTTAACTACATTACTTTCTGGGCTTCTCCAAACGTGGCCAAGCCATCTTAACCTATTGCTCCGGATGACCTGTACTATCTGTAGTTGCCCATATAGCCTATATAGTTCAAAGTTAAATCTAGTTCGCCAACAGCCTCTCTCTTTTACTGGGCCAAATATTGCCCTGAGGATTTTTCTTTCAAAAATACTCCGAGTACGCTCAATATCTGCATTAAGGGTCCAAGTTTCACTTGCATAGAGCAAGACAGGCAGAATAAGAGTCTTATAAATTTTTATTTTAGTTCTTCGACTGATTAGATTGGATCTTAGTTGATTTCTTAGTCCTAAGAAACACTTATTAGCCATTTTTATTTTTTTTTCAATTTCTGCGCTAAGCTTGTTTTTACTGTTGATTATCGTGACAGGGTATTTGAATTCATTGACTTTTTTCAAAGGCATGCCCATTAATGCAAATCGGGGCACTATGATTTACAGTTGAGGTTGAAGATTTCATGAATTTAATTTTATCTTCATTAATGGTGAGGCCCATATTTGTGGCTGAAGTTTCAAGGTCCTGAAAGGCCTCTCTCACAGCTTTTTCTATCCTTCCAATGATATTTATATCATCAGCATATGCCAGTAACTGAGCCGATCTATTCCAAATATTGCCCCTTTGTTCTAACCCAATGTCTCGAATACATTTCTCCAATGCTATATTAAAAGGAAGGCAAGCTAGGGAATCCCATTGGCGCAAACCTCTTTCTGTTGAAAAGGGTTCTCATTGATGCTTTTGGATTTTAACCCTGCATCTTACATTACTAAGTGTAGCTTTAGTTAGATTAACGAGCTTATTAGGGAACAAGCTTATTAGGGATCACGAAATCAGTCAATGCTTCCAGGGCCCGATTTAAAAAAAAATTTACTGTTGGCCCAACATTCAGAGAGGGGCCCTCAATAGCAAATATTTATTTTCTTACGTCACAATATTACCAGATCAAGCTACATTCGTTAAGACTAACTTTTTACAATTAAAACTCATAGTTTACTTTCACACGATTTTTTTGTTATAATTAGTATGATCTTGATTTAATAAAAACTTTTAAATTAATCAAGACCCCCCCATGAACACTGATTTTAAAGCACACTTTCCTGTATTTTAAACTTACATTTTACCACAGGGTCCACAAATTATATAATAAGAAAGATTACTTAATTTTTATAACAATAATTGTAAATAATACAAAGTAACCTTACCAATGTTTCCACGATCTTACCAAAAAGGAGGGCCAAAAAAGTCCACGGAAGAGCCTGCAAACCAACCAGTCACAAAGACTCTTTCATTTCATATTATAAGAAGTTGTATATGATTGGTTGGTGAACATCTCTTTACAAGAGGCGAGAGAAGGAGAACAGTGGCGTAAAGCTCTTGTCTCCGTGTACATATGAAGTTGTATATGATTGGTTGAACCGGGAAGATTTGCTTAATTAGGTTTATCTATCTAACTTAACTCTCTGTGACTATAAAAAATATGGAATTTGCGGATGTGTAAGTAAAAAAAATTTATTATTTTTGTTCAGTACTTCCCATAAAATGACCATTATATTTAAAATTTCAAAAAACTTTTTTGGTGGCTCCTAGGCCCGGGCCTAGTGGGCCTAATGGTAAATCAGGCCCTGATTGCTTCTAGTAGTTTATCTCTCTTTATGCTGTCTTAAGCCGCCTTAAAGTCAATAAATAGATGAAAAGTTTTTGAATTATACTTTTTAGTTTTTTCTAATATTTGCCTTAAAGTGTGAATTTGATCAATGGTGGATCTTTGTGATCTGAATCCACATTGATAGTCTCCGATCACTTTTTCAGTGAAAGGGAGAAGTCTATCAAATAGTAAGTCGGAGAATATTTTATATGCCGTATTGAGGAGTGTGATGCCCCTATAATATGGAGCCTTCTTCCGATTCAATGGGTAGTTTCTCTGTATTCCAAATATTATTTATGATATTATGGATAGCATTAATGTGATCTGGTTCATCGACTTTAAGTAATTAAGATGGTATACAACCGGGGCCAGCCGATCTGTTGTTTTTAAGTTTTTTAACAGGTGGGGGGGGGGGGAGGGGCCAATCTGCATGTTGGAGGATATTTAGTTCTTCAGGTCTGTCCTGTAGGTTGGGATTCTAATCTCGTTATTTAAAAAATTGAAGTTAAGTTTAGATACTAAATAAAAAAAATTTAACTTTTAACTAAACGTATAAGAGAAATTCAATTTTCTTATAATGAAACCTTAATTACTATATCTATTTATATTATATAACACATTTCTATACTTTTAAGATATTAGTTGAAATAAGTTGATTTATATGAATGTGAGAGAATATACAAAATTTACTTACAACAGTAATTAAATAGCTCATTGCTATACTTTTAAGATATTAATTATACATATATTCATTTATATGTAGGTGCGCCGTCTGACAGCTCCGTGTGTGTATTTTTACAACAAATGGTCTGGCAAGTTCTTATTGTTAACAAACAAACTTTATTCGTGGATTGTAGTTATAGGATGGCTTTCCAAAGCTCTATATCAATATCACACAGATAGAACGCTCTTATTACATAACCGCTCAAGTGTCGGGATACAAATAGAATGAATACATAATGAAAGGGGAAAGGGTTAGAGGGATGGAGCTGCGCAAAAGCATTGCGCAGTACAGTTGATTACAAGCGTTAGCAGAAGGTATGAGATTCACTTACCTGCAACAGTTTAATAAATCTTTCAAAACAATATGGGAGTAACACATTAGCTTTTTTTTTTTTCCCCCGCTTTTTAATTTTTAAACTAGATTTCGAGCCAAACGCTTACTACAGACAAGCAATGCAAGCAGAATTATTTTTAAAATGTCTTCTGGATATTAGCTTAATCCACTCTATCAATTACTCAGCGTTAGTTAGCTCCAGCAATCAACTCTTGAGTGAGGTGGCCATTGCTCGACGCTTAGCGGGGGAAAAAAGTGCAGAGATGTTCTGTCCAATTAGCATTAAGAAATATGATTGCAGAAACCGCATAAGAAAAGTATAGGGAAAATTTATATACAATAAATTTTTAGTTTATTGAAGTTGAACAAAATTTAAATTATCCCTCTTAAAAGTATACCTCATTTGTAGTAATACCTCAACTAGAAGTATTTTTAATAATTTTTTGAAAACAAAATTGGTAATTATTACTGAAGTAAAGTTTTCTTTAAAATGCGTTTTTCTCAAAACTACATTTTTAATTATTCATGTACCTTTTTCTCAGAAACTGCACAAACTATATTCCTAAAAAATTTTACCACATATTCCTTTTATGTATCTGTATATAGGGAAAAAAGATTTTGTTGTTATTTTAAAAATATTTTTTTGTTTTCACTTATTTCGACTTAAACCAGTAGGAAACCGCCAGGAGGCGTTTCTGAAAGAATACGGCCAAAAAGGCACAAAATGTAACTCTGGAACCCCGACGCCTCCATACCACAATTATGAAAAATCAAAGGTATACGGTAAAAGAAATATACAATGTAATGAAATACAAATAATCTTGAGAACTTACCCCTTTGAATAATACCCGATAATACAGTAGAAAACATTTTGCAGTTTACAACATCACCTCCAAAAATTGTTCCCCGGAAAAAGTAAGTCACGTATTCTAAAAATTGGAATTTAAAGGCGCCATCTATTTACCAAAAATAAAAATTGAAGATTCAAAAGATTAAAATACTATAATAGAAAATTAAAAATAAGAAATAAAAACAAAAATCTTCATTTACTGGGGCCTACTCGGTAAAACTTCAATATCGCCCTAATTAGTACAAAATCATGAAATATCAAATCCTCAAACGTTTTTAGGAAAATATTTTTAATTAAATTATCCTGGAAAATTGGAGATTGAATACTACTTATGTTCAGTACTTCAATTCCAGAGTTCTTAGAATAGTGGAAGTTCGTTTCTATAAACTAGTAGGCATAAATGGTTCTTTGTTTTATTAGTATTCAGCGTTAGCCACTAAGCGGTCCGTGGCCCGGATTTGGCCCGCGATATATTTTTCTGCGGACCGCCGGTACCATAGGCGATAAAAAAGACGAGAAAGCTGCTAGCTTAGCAAGCCGCAAATAACGATGTGGTGGGTCGAGTTGAAGCGAAAGCTGGTCTAGATAGATTGACTTTCTAAAAATTGTCAATCAATTTAAAATTTTGCATAATCTACCTAAAACTAAGACTTTAGATGGAGATATTTTTTTCTTGAAAGCCCCATTTCTCTTATCAATAAACTTGCACACTAAAGACGAAAATCCTTCCATCAAACACTAGGAGGAACTAAAGTGTAGGAGCGCCTCCTACACAATTTTTTTTTTATATAGGGCCCCAAAAACATGTGCTTTGGGCCCCAAGTGATGGAAGTCAGACCTTGAGCCCAAGTGTAGCCTTTTCGCTGATAAACTCCGAAACAACCAACCTTCTAAAGGCAATACTGTGCTCCGACAAACTTCGTCTACAATAACAGCCCAATCCTCCAAATCATCCCTATAAACACATGAGGTACAAAACACACGTGCTCTAGATTTCCACCTCCGGCTAAGAGGGAGTTTTGACTTCACTTCCCTCCCCCCTCCCGTTCCTCATATTCTATACCCCCCCCCCCCCTTCTCCCTCCATCATCTCAGGTAGAACGAACCTACCAGGTGAACTTCCCGTTTCTTCCCAGCGTCACTTCTATCAAACCAACAGACTTTGTTGTCCTTTCAGTCTTGAATCGGTAGAAGTTGACGGCAGATGTTCCGTGGGAGATATCTCAAATTAGTGTTGTGGTTGTGACCGTTGGACGGTGTTTGTTTATTGTGCAGAAAACTTTGTTAACGTTTTGTTTGCCGTGTGGAAGAGTATTGTTACATGTGAGACCGTTGCTTGGCGGGTGAGATATGTGCTGTGTTGTGGGGTGCATGTCGTTAGAATGGGGAACATGTGCTGCAGAAGAGTTGTTGGGTATTCGCCTAATGGAACCGAGGTCGAAGCGGGGTAAGTTCCGATCAGATTTGTTATGGGTTGTTTTTATACTCTGTGGAGAGGGCCAACATCCAAAAATGATGATCTTTTGTCGAACGAATCACTTCAAGATGAAACCGTTTAAATTATCTTTTACCTTTTTAAATTGATTTAATTTGTTTAAAGATGGTAAACAAATCCACCCTCGCATTTTTATTTTTATACTTCGGTAGACAAATTTACACTAACTTTTAAAAAAAAAAAACTTTAAGTGTGGTAGATAAATTTGCACTTACTTTTTTTAAGATAATGGCATGTTTTTAAAAAGACATAAACTAAGTGGATGTACACTAATCAACTATTAAAACTCAAAATACAAAATCAGAGATAGTTGTTGATGTTTCAGGAAAGTAAAACATTTATTGCCTTTATGTAACTTATTTTGCTGTCGTTCGAATACCGAATTTTTCTCTATAGCGCCTTCATGCATAAATATGAAAAAGTTTAATCACCGACATAGCAGTGAGTAGCATAATTGCCGACAAAGCTATGCAGAGCTAAATTACCATTATTCCAGAAATGTCTAATTACCGAAACTACGCGATTGAAATTATTAATTATCCAATCCTAAGATACACAGCATTTAACACTTATGTGTTCCTTTCATGAAATGTCACTGGGCGGGAGAAGTACACAATACATACGGTATTGATTTGCAAATACATACGGTATAAATATTGGATTTGGTTTTTAATATTGAAGTTTGGGATTACAGAATCCCTATAACAAACCAAACGTTTTCAACCAATTTACTTATTCGGTATAGTTTGTAGGTATATTAACATATTTTATCATGGTATAGTTTTAGAGAGTTATATATAAAAACATAAATGGGTAGGTAATATATTCTGAACTATATTTTTAAACAAATATTTTATCTTTTGAAAAACATTTTCATTTATCTGATTTTGATAATGAATTTAAAATAGATTGGCTTTTATTTATAATTTTAAAAAAATGTACAGCTGTCTGAAATTGTCAAATTGAATTTCTCGATACAGCTGAATCGAATATTTTAGTTTAATTCTGTAATTAAAGATTTTTAACTTTTTTAACAGCACATTTCCATTTTCATCAATGCAATCTTTTCTGCAGATATGAAAATTCAGCCAATTGATTTAATAGAACATTCTACAACTAATTGTAAGATTAGTTATAATTGTGAATAAAAATAATAACTTTAATTATGCTTGATATTTATATTTTTATTCTTTTTCAATTCATTATACTTATTTCACATGCCTCCATATAAATGATTAAATGAATGCCTTCCTCTTTATTCGAAATTACTTCCTGTTGTATTGAACTATTACCACGAAAACCGGAACCGGCTATTTAAACAGCTGTTTTCTAATGAAGTGATAGATTTTTTTCTCTTTCAACTGACATTCTTAACAAAAGTTTGTTGCTGGTTACCAAAAGGTTTTAATCTGTTTTCAGTTTATCACCAATATTTTTATTTTTGTAAATTTCAGTTCAAATTTTGAAATTTTTTATTTGTGTGTCGCTGAGTTTGTAAAACTTTTAAATTTATTCATATTTGACTTTCGTGAACCAAACACGCTCCGCTCGCCAAAAGTTTCAGTGCTAAATCCAAGCTCGCTTCGCTCGATAGAAGCGTCAATGCTACGAAATCACAGACTTGCTTCGCTTGCTGAAGGTTCATTGCTATGCAAGCACAGACTCGTTCAAATGTTAATTGCTGCTCAAGCATAGGGTTGCTAAATAGCAATTTGCTACGTAAGTCCTTAATATTAGAATTCCCCTGTTGAGATTTTCCCTTTTATGCAGTAGTGCACCCACCAATCATCAACGCGAGAATTTTTTTAAAAAAATTCTCTCTCTCTCTCTCCCCCCCCCCCCCCCCTCTTTCTTTCCTTTCCCTCCTCCGAGAAGCAAATTTTTTAAACCTCTTTCTGTTAATGAAACAAGTACAATGATACAACGTCAACCCACTCCAACCGCTTTCGAGAAAACACTTATTACAATTTCCCAAAAACTCATTTTAATAACTTTGGGAAAAGCAAAGTTAGAAGGAATAAAATTTCAGGGCTCTACCATTATTGGAAGGTACTTAGTAAAATAATAATATTAATAGTGAAAAAAGTCATTAAAATTTTAAGCCTGTTGAAAATCGCTTTCTATAAAGGATACAGTATGCTTTACTATTATAAATTATTAAATTTATTCTAATTAAGGAGGTTAAGTTAAGGTTCTTTGAACTCATAGGCTCTCTAAAAATTTAAAACGGTTCTTAAAGTGGATTTGTACTTATGATAATTACGATTAAAAATATCCTTGTCTATTATCAATTAATCAAATTTACATGGTCTATTAATTAACTTCATATTATCGATTGATATAGTTTGGAAAATAAATTAAATCAAAAATATTTTGTTCGATTCCTGTGCATTCACAAACTTCACATTTAATGAGTCCGTGTACGCACTTACGATTAAAAAATTAGTGAAAAGAAAATTATTGCAGAAATATTTCTTTTTTCTAATTAAAGTGTTTTTCCCAGTAAAATTTCACCCGAAACTGTTAATTATGTAAACAAATATTTCATATAGAAGCGAAAAAGCAATCAACGAAATATTTGGCACTCTTCTTTCGTAACAAATCTTACAAACCGATACATTTTGATATTGATTACAGTTAGGCCTTTCGTATGAAAATAACTTTAAATAAAACCCTTAATTCTTAAATGCATATTGTTGCCAATAGTCTACATTCCTTAAATGCATAACGATATAGTTCTGCATCGCATGTTTAAAACCTTATATTTCTTTATATAGCAACTTTTGCATAGTGATTTTTTTAATTTTAATTTTTTCATCTTTAACTGTATCAATTGCAATTTTTATTGTTGGGAGCGCTGTTAGCTGAGTACAATTTCATTTCGGCAGGTGTTACAAATTACGATTATTTATATAAAAAATAATAAAAACATACAGAAAAAATTGTTTTTGAAAAATACTGATAAATAGATTTTTTGTTGTGTAAATATACATCATTATGCAAATTTCTAACGGGGTTTTTTTCTGTATTTTTTTTTAACTACATCTATTTCCTGGTTGATTTCAAATTTTATTTATTAAAAATAAAATTTCTTGCGTTTAAGAGTTAAAAATAATTACACAACATTTAAAGAGGAAAATTAATTGTTTACAGATGTTTATACAGAAATTTTTAATAATATTTTGATTCTTCGATATTTCAAACGGTACAGAAGTTGGACAAAATTTCAGAAAAAGTTAGCTGGACGAAAGTTGAACGTACAGTTATATGGCGCAATAAATATTAAAAGTAGGTCTTTAAATATTGTCAGTATCCACATTTGTGCCTTGTTGGGCAAAACCCCCTTATAATAACCACAATTTTACTGTAATCACACACAAATTTAAACTTCTAATTTTAAAAAGGTCATTCTTAATATATTGGGGTAGATATATTTTTAATATTGTAATTGAAGAAACTATTTTATATTAAAATAGCCCTAATGAATTTATTTATTTGTAAAATTTTGACTCTTTTTCTTTTTGATGTAAATCCAGGACTTATAAATCAATTTACATTTCCCTTTATATGAATATACATTTTACAACTTTCAAAGCTTCATTAATTTTTTTTTTTTTTTTTTTTTAATTTTTCTTCATCATCATAAGAATTTCATTCAAATAAAAGTTCAATTAAAACATTTTAAGTAATATGACATCAACTTTTTTCTTTGATTCTAGAATTTATTAAAATTCTTATAAATAAAGAATCATTCATTAAAAGCACCAGTAAAAAAGTTCATACAGTAAAACTTATACAGTTCTTAGCGGAAAATAATAATAAACAATATATATATATATAAAAACAAGCGAATCGGTTAAACAATTGATTAATGTGTCTCTTGTCTATCTGTATTTATCCTAGATTTAACAAATCTATAAATCCTGTTAGTTTTCATTTTTATAATTATGTTGTAATTATTCTTAATAACTAGATCATTTTATATCAGTCCCATCCAAGGAGCAGCAAATTTGGCTTCTTTCTAATTGTAGGCCGACTAACAGCCATGTAAGATATTGTATGTCCGGTGCCACTGGCACATCTTCGATGAAATGGTAATTCACCAATCGGCAAACACTATGGTGTATATACGTATCCAATTTAGAGAGTTCATCTTTTTAGAAAATAGAGAAAGTATCCTCAAAAAAAAAAAAAAAAAAAAAAAAAAAAATTATTCGAAAAGTATTATCGAAAAGCAATGTTATAATTCTTATTCAATATTAAAAGCTGTAATTCAGATAGAATTCAACTATTATTTAATTCAACTTAGTATTATCAAAATTATTTTTTTAAAACGGAAAAACAATAGTTTGAATAATTTATAGTGACTTAAATCCACTTAATCACTGCCCACCTGATGCCGCTCTGACAGGGTTGTTTGTTGTGGTTAGGAATCCACGTTAATCTGTAGGTTCATGCCTGATTAGCCATTATTGTGCACACGGATAGGTCGTAGAGCGTACAAACCATCCATCCATTTCCTTAAATAGTCTTAATTTTTTATACTTAATTTAATCAATAAGTATAACCTATTTGTTAAAAACATATAAATCACCGATTATTTTTTATTTAATTAAACATTAAAACGAGGCTCTTCATTTAATCGAAGGATTTACGTTCCAATTTTAATAACAAATCGCGTCTGCAAAGCCATGCCGAAAACCTTCTGCATCACGACTTGTATCACGGTAAATCGGTCAAATCGAAGGTTGAAAAACTCCAGAAGCAAAATTCAAGAAGTCATTGAAGCAGGAAGACTTGGAAGATGATCGTCTTGCTTCGTTGCAAGCTACACCAGGCGAAATGTGAGTCTTAAAACCTTGATGATGGAAAAACGTAGCCTTGTTGATAATTCTGACTGAACAGAGAAGGGGAAAAAAATCAATTTTGTTTTACAAATGTTATGATGTAATCAGTTTTGTAACAGGGCAGGAACAGATAGAGACACCTTCTTTACACCGAATTTTTTTTATTGTATTAAGTATAGCTAATTTTAGAATGATTGGTTGGTTGTAGTCAGATTATCTGGCGCCGTCAGCAACACGAGGGCTATAATGCGCCGAAACATTTCGTCATTTAACAAACCAACATACATTTACAAACACCCATGCCTAACACGGGACTCGAACCCGCAACCTCGCGGTCTAGAAGCCAGCACGCTAACCACTATACCGTTTGGTCGGCTTAGAATGATTTTAGGTTAGGATAATACAAACTGAAAATACAAATTGAATATTCTTTTAGAACTTATATATATACTTATCTGTTATAACTTCGTTTTGTCGAACTCCTTATTTTTAGTATAAAACCTTGATGATGGAAAAACGTAGCCTTGTTGATAATGGTGACTAGACAGAGAAGAAAAAAACTTTTTTTTTTTTTTTTTTTTTTTATGAATGTTATGATTAGAAAAGAAAAAAAGGGGGAAAAAAAAAAAATGGTGTAATCAGTTTTGTAACAGAGCAGGAACAGATAGGGATACCTTCTTTATACGGAATTTATTTTTATCGTATTAAGAATAGCTAATTTTAGAATGATTTTAGGTTAGGATAATACAAACTGAAAATACAAATCGAATGTTCTTTTTGAGCTTATATACCTACTTATGCGTTATAACTTCGTTTTGTCGAACTCCTTAATTTTGGTATAAAACCTTGATGATGTAAAAACGTATCCTTGTTGATAATGGTGACTAGACAGAGAAGAAAAAAACTATTTTGTTTTATGGATGTTATGATTAGAAAAAAAATGATGTAATCAGTTTTGTAACAGGGCAGGAACAGATAAAGACACCTTCTTTATACCGAATTTTTTTTATTGTATTAAGTATAGCTAATTTTAGAATGATTTTAGGTTAGGATAATATAAACTGAAAATGCAAATCAAATGCTCTTTTTGAACTTATATACCTACTTATGTGTTATAACTTCGTTTTGTCGAACTACTTAATTTTGGTATAAATATTATTATATAATTTTCCTGCAAATAGCTATGAATGGTGTTTTTTTTTTGTTTTTTTTTTTAATGCTTTTATTATTAGGTTAGTTTGTTGGCAGCGACAATTCAGGCTATCAAACCTATTTCAGGCTATCAAACCTATCCGAAGCACACTGTATACGATTTAGGAACCGGTTCCCCCATCGTTGTAGGGTATTCAGTAAGCTCAGGTATGCTGTCTTCTAGTATAGAAGAAAGGCTTGGCGGCACGCGGTCTAGTCAGGAGGTTTCGCAACAGTTCTGCGTGTTCTGATTGCCAAGAAACTTGCACTTGATTTTTAGGGAAACTTCGCCGGCTAGTATAAAAACGTAGCCGATTCGCGAAAAGAAGTTAGTTTGATTTTGACCGTTGTTTTGCTAAGAACTAAGCTCTTGCTTACGGTGCCTGAATTACCGTTGTGCATGTGTGCATGTAAAGTTGTAAGCTCTGAAAAATTTTTTAAAGCTTGATAACGATATATATATATATATCCTCAGAGAAAATTCATAACAATATTAATAGCACACTTTTACTGTCGGCGGTGAGTACCATTGATGAGAAATTGACAGTCTAAAGTTTTATCAGTTAATTTTATCAGTTTAAAAAATTTCAAATAACGTATCTGATTCAACATGTTTATTATTATTATTTTTATTTTTTTATATTTTTCGTCGGCTTATAGTATAAAGGTGATGGAAACTCCACTTTTGGTTTCCAATCCCTTTTTGGTATATTTAGAAACAGGAAAAGGGGACCCTTCGATTAGTAAAAGCAACAGCTTTACCACTGAAATAAATTTTTGGTAAATATAAGGCGCAAATACGATAAAGTCATGTAGAACGATATCTTAAAAAAGTTTTTTTTTTTTTTTTTGCTCTATTCTGAACATATGGCAAATTGTAGTATAGCAATTTTTCACCCTAAGCCGACAATATTTAAATTAGTAAGCCCTTTATTTACTGACAGGTCTTATCCGCCAGTAAATTAAATCTCGTAAGTTTACTCATGTTACAGTAATAATTTAAACGCTTTTAGATCCATTGGGACTTGGAAATCCACTTCTGTGAATCATCAAACAATTGTCGGATGCCGGTTCTAAGTTCCATCTTGGCCTTGCATAATATTATATACTTGTCTCTAGTAAGCTTCTAAAGAAAAATACGCTTGTGATACCATCCAATAATTGAAGAATGGAGTTTATAGAAATGGATTTCAAAGTCCCAATGAATCTCAAAGTGTTTGAATTAATACAGTGCCCTGAAAAAACTGATGGGACATAAAGTCCCGTCAATAACTAAAGGGTTAAACTTATTTTAATAAAACTTATAAACTAACTAATACTTTAAACAAAATAGATTGGTTATGTACAAGTTAGACTAATAATGCGACACATGAATGCCAGCATCATAATTTTGAGGAGGAAAGCCTATAGGTTTTAATTACCCAGTTGATTACACCTAAATCACAATCATGATTTAAAAGTGATATTTTAAATAAAGTGAATCCTGGGTAGGCGATCCTTCTGCCCATTCTAAAATAAGACCATTGAAGTACCCATAAAAGGTCTAACGTCTGACACAACCCAATCAGTCACCCGCATGGAAAATAGTCATTCAGCCATATAGTATTAGTCTTCTTGTCTCATCAACTGATACAAAACAGACTACGGAAGAGTCTTCTATTTCGTCTTTTACAGAAACGTCACCGTACGCGCATCCTCCCTCTCTTACACACCTTATTTAACGCTTCCCTAGCAAGGCGTTTAACACCCAAAGCGATAACGACAATCAGATTGGTGATACTCCTAGATGCCAATCATCCAATTTAAATTGCAAACAACATCGGGATCCGGAAATTGCATTCGGCAAGAGCTAATCATTGCGAGACAGTGTTCGAAACCTCCATTCGCAATGCTAGATTGGCCACCATGTTAGGTCAGTGTTCTGGTCGATGGGAAATAAATCCACTGGGAAAGAAGCCCTTCCATTCATGCTTTGTTGATTCGATGATAAACTCATAAGGATGAGATCGGAATATCTAGAACTCTTTATCGCGATTCGTTCTCTTTGAGGTCCCGTTACGGGTATGATCCATTGATCTCTAACTGTAACTTTTGGATTGCTTACAAGCTTTGTGCTCTGCGAGCAGTGTTGGTGCATGAGGAGGGCTAAAGTCAAATTGGTGTGAGTCAATCTTCATTTGAGGAAAAAAAAAGCTTTATTCTTAACAAACCACCTGTTTTGTATTGAGCTTTATCCTGGTGATGAAGTATTGAGGTTGTGACTTAGTTCACTTTTTCTTTCAATTGTTTTGGCTTTCTAGATTGTGTTTCTGAACTTAAGTCAGAATTTTCGAAAAGGTGACTTGAATCATTTTGACTTTAACCCTTTATATAATACTAGTACTAACTGGAATGACTGATTAACGCCGAGAAATTGTAACCGAAGAAAAACGTATTGCCACCGAAATTTTTCGTCGATTATCAATGCATATTCTCCCTTATTTACAGAAAGCTATACTTCAATAAAATTAAAAAAAAAAAAAAATACTAACCCATTGATTTGACCAATTTCTTCTTATCAAAACATGCTTTTATATTTCAGATTTGAACTGTTCTTGCAATTATAAGCAACACTGTAATGAACCATGTGCAATCCTCTCCGATTTGGCGAAAAAGCCATTGGAAATATTGCAATATGTTTTCTCAGGAAACATGAATGTAATATTAATAGTTGGCTTTGGTTTTACTTTTAAGCTTCTGCCTGCGAGTTTTCGTAGAAGCGTTGTCATTGAATAAGTATAACCAGTTACTCTTAGTATATATCGAGTTCGCTTAGTAATTAGCTTAATCTGTATGGTTGCAGATTAAGCCAATTGATATGACCCCATAACGTTTCCTTATCAAAATGCTGCCCTTTGTTTAGTAATTGACTTTAACAACATTGAGAGAAGGGGGGGGGGGAGCTAATATGGTTCTATGGTGTTAAGCATGTACCAGAAGTTGCAATTATATCATCAATTGTCCGATCCAGTTGGATATGTTAGGTCTGTTTGTAGCTCAGGAACATTTTGATAAGGTTCTACGGATGGAATAAATTTTTCCTTTGTAGTATGGAGGCAGTGGGAGGGTTGATATATGTAATATTGAAGGGTCGAAATGCGTCACGTAGTTGATGAACGCGAAAGAGGATAGATTTCTATATTGATGGTTTAGACCCTTTCCTTCCCCTCTTAGTGCTGGTAATTGTGTCCAATGGAGGTTTGCAACAGAGTAAGGACTCTTTATTATTATGTAGAGTTGAAAATTGAATCAACTGGTTGGTTGGTTGTTTTACATTTCCTGGTGCAAGGGCAACGCTAGGGCCAAAATGCGCCGAAATCAATAATAAAAGGAAAAGCACTGGCTTAAATTATTAAAATCCTTAGACAAGACACAAATTTAATAAGTAAAAAAAAAAAAAAAAAACTTAGATAAGGTGATAAAATCCAATTTCTAATAAAAATTTAAAGAGGTTATGATGATAAGGTGAATTTATAAGTGTTGACAATGGTGGATGAGCTGAATTAAAATGGCGAAGTCGTATCGAATTAAAAGCTGGATAATCTGATAAAATATGAACAACAGTAAAAGGAACACAACAGGAATTGCACGTGGGGGCACCTTCTGATAGCAGAAGGTTGAATCAACTGGAATATTAAGTTTGACAAAGTGTTCATCGTGATTACCACTACATCCTATTTTTTATGGTTGGTTGTATTCAGATTATCTGGCGCCGTCAGCAACACGAGGGCTATAATGCGCCGAAACATTTCGTCATTAGACAAGCCAACATACATTTACAAACACCCATGCCAACACGGGACTCGAACCCGCAACCTCGCGGTCTAGAAGCTAGCACGCTAACCACTATACCCTTTGGTCGGCCCTATTTTTTATGAAATGGCATTATCTAAATTATGAACTAGGTACGTTGGGGGGGGGGGGGAGGAAGGGAAAGGGAAAAAAAGATTTACAGAAAAACAGGACACAACAGGATAGAAAAAAATTTGCACAGCGACAAATTTTATTTTTGGCTTTAAAATAGTAAAAATATTTGATCATTTCAATGACGTAAAACTCGTAAAATTCAATAATTAAAAAAAGAATCGCGATGGACAAAAATATGGAATGATGGAAACTATTAAGTGTATTAAAATATTCCATTTAAGCTTTAAAATTGGTGCCTGTAACCACCAACCGTAGTTTTGGTATGACTTGGGTGGTGCTACTTGATTGCAGATTTTATAAACGATTGTGCCTGTTGTAAAAATAATGTATATTTGTTTCTTTATAATTTCAAAGTCATTTTTTTTTTTCATCACTAAATGGATGAAATTTCAATTTGACTTGCTAGAAGTTTCTTTTTCTAATGTGTAAAAATAAAAAATAAAAAAAGTATATGTAAAAAGATATGTAAATTGATTTTTTAAAAGATCCCATGATAATTTATTCATGTTTAGACTTGTGTAAAATTTTAAAGATTCTCAAACAACAAATTTATGAAATAATTTTTTTTGTCAGCATATTACAACAGCATTGATAAAAAAAAAAAAAAAAAGATAACATTTTTAATTAATATTTTTTGTAAAAGTATTTACTATAATAGTAAAATAATAGTTTTGTAATAGTAATAATGTATTAAAAATTAAAAAAAAAAATATTAATAAAACCGTAACAAAAATATTGGTAAAAAGAATGGTAAATAATAATAGAATTTCAATAATAATAATAATGAGAATAATATAATAATAATAATAATGAGAATAATATAATAATAATAAGAAGAAGAAAAACAATAACAATAAACAATAATAAAACCATACCAATAATAAAAAAAGTCAAAATCACCATGTACTTTTGTATGTTTTCGCAACTATGCTCGAATGAGGAGCATTCATTATTTAAAAATATAGCCATTGAAATACTGAAATTTTAATTTAAGAATTATTTTTCAATCTGCTTATCTCTTTCACTCATAAATTTTCTTAGAACCAGCGATAAAAAAAAGAAACACTTTTATTTGAAGAAAGAAAATTTCCCAAAAACCTGCTGTCAAAATCACTCCCCAGTGCAAGCAATTTGCAATTAACAACACAAACCTGTTGCTTTCCAATCTAGTAAAAGCACAAAGAAGAAGCCACATCGTGAACTTGTCCGTTTTTCGGCGGAAATATTAAGTAACCAACTCCTCCACATTTCAGCACAGGTCAGGTCGAATTGTATGTTTTTAGCCTGCGAGTGAAAAATCCATTGGAATTTGACCCAAAAGTCTTCACTTGGCGACTGGAATGGAACACAAATCTTCCCTCCATTTCATCTCAGGCGAATTTCAAGGTGAACCATGGCTTCTGACTCATTTGCAGGTTCTGCTGGAATACAAAGAGATTTTTTAATGATCTCTTTTGCTAATTGAGTGGGAATATTCTTTATCTTTTGTTGATTACCAAGTGTTGATGGCTTCTTTGAGGTGATATCTTTTTGGAATTGATGGATTCTTACTCAGATTCTATTTTTTTTTTTTTTTTTTTTGCTGTCTGATTTTTATAAATTTTTTTCTTCCCGAAAATGCATTCTTAATGGTTAGCCTGCCTTTTCTGTCGGCTTTTTTTTTTTTTTCAAAAAGTATTCTTAATGACTTACCTTACTCTGACTTTTTCTGTCTGCTTCTGTATTAATTACCCCTTTAAAAAAATTGCTCTTTTTTCTTAGAAAATTATACATTTTCACTCGATTTGTGAAGTTTCAGGAACTAAATTATTATATTATAGCGCACCACTTTCTATTTTTAACTCTTTTGTAATAAAAACTATGTATCGCCCATGACGCCATCCGATCGGGTCAAAGCTTTGCGCGCTCTTTCAGAAACATATTTTTTCAAGTTATGAGTTTGTCACTCTTGCACGTTCCTGTCTTCGAAATACTAATAAACCAAATTGCCGTCTTCTAATCTAGCTGAAATTTGACAGATAAATTCGTTGTCGATAAGGTTTCATTATATCAAACTTTGGGATTGTCACTAAAAAGTCACCTTTACACACACTCCTATTATCACTTCTGAATACAAATAAACTAACTTGCTGTCATCCAATCTCCCTGAAATTTGAGAGATAGATTCGTTCAAGTTTTCACAGTGTATAATTCGTTAAACACTATGAAAACATTGTACGAGGAATTTACAATTGTGCATAAAATTTGGCAATGCATATAAGGGATTTATATTAAAAACTTTGTTTTTATGGGTTATGTTATTTCCTTTATTAACAAAGCTGTCAACGATTCCTCCAGGAAAAGATGCGTTTCTCACCTTTTTTTTTTTAATTGTCTGCTTATTAGATTTTTATAATTTGTGTAACGAGTAACTATTTAAATTATCTCACTTTAAAGACATTTCATCCTTTAACATGCATACCCGGGTCACATTTTAAGATATTTGACATAACCACCTTAACCCTTAAATGCAAGAATTTTTATTTTTGATAAATAAATTTAAAATCAACAGGAAAATATATATATATATCGCAACACCCGCCGAAATAAAATTGTACTCAGTCAACAGCGCCCCCAACGATAATAATTGTCACAGGTAAAGAAATAAACAGTAAAAAAAATCTAGTCGCGTACGAAAACGATAAAATAGTTTTGGTTAAATTAAAATTAAAATTTTTTTTTTTTTAAATTTAAAAAAAAAAATCCATAAATATACACTATGCTAAGATTGCTACTTAAATAGACTAGAGGTTTTAAACATACGATGCAGATCTACATAGCTATGCATTTAAGGAATACAGACAATTGGCAACAATATGCATATAAAGGTAAAGATAGCATTTTTTTTTCCACCATTGTAATTTTTAGATTTCATCTTACAACATCATAGAAGTTGATTTCAAAGTCCCAATGGATGTCAAAGCGTATGAATTAATACAGTAACATGAGAAATCAAATAGGACTTATAAATCCCACTAATAAAAAAAAAAGGTTAATTTTAAAGTTCTCCATTGTTCCTTCAAGTTCTCCTCTGGGTATTTGTTTTTGTTTTCAAACTTCTTTTAAAGAACAAACGATCGTATTGGAGGGTCGAACTTTACCCCGCTCTAGATCCACGCCTGCCCGGACGAGCAATATTGTCTTTTGTTTTCATATACAAAGTTCACACAAAGTTCTTCAATGTATCTATTGCGCTCTTTCTCATTTAGAGATACCGCTGGAACGAATACAAATGGAGTTTTTTAATGATTTCTTATACTAATTGAGTGGGAATATTCCCCTCTTTTGTTGATCGCCATTTACACCAAGAACTCTCCAATGAATTCATAATGGGTGTATATATCTTTAAAAATCGATTGATCTTTTCTGTGATTAAAACGCTATCTTAACGGACTACAACAGTTATATATTTCTATCTCTCTGTCCGGGACATAGAAAATTGAAGAGATTGGATACAGTGATTAGATTATTTGAAAACTATCTAGCGCACAGGCTCTCAACTAGATTGATTTTTTTTAATTTTATTTCGTAGGATGGTTTTGTGTGTGTGAATATGTTGATCTATTTGTATAAGTCGTACTCTCTTGCCACAAAAGTGACACAAATAAAAATGTATAATTTTCGATTTAAAATGTGCACAGATTTCAGATAACCTAGACTTGAATCTGATAAACGGTATAAGAAATTTTCAACTTGAATTGAACTTGTAAACAATCTTGTGTTGTTCAACCAGTTTCAAGTTCATGCAGTCTGTGATTCTGTGCTCACTTTTTACGCAAAACGAACTATTTTTGAGTTGGGTCACTTTTAAAGAAAGGGTGTGAAACATTTAAAGGAGTTGTGGAAGACCAATGATTCCAGCTACTATTTTATTGATTGATTATATCTTGCAAAGTGTAACAGCTTTATGACTAGAGGTCGGAAATATCGATCAAAATAAATATCGATATTATATCGTTGCATTGAAGAAAAAAAAATCTATAAAATATCAATACATGATTTTTTTTTTTTTCTTCAATTTTGCCAGAAACAAAGTTTTTCGGGGAAAATTTCTACTTTTCATGATTGCTTTTTTGTAAGGTGACTACTTTTTCAACTGAAATGGATATAATACAAAAAAAAAAGTTATATTTTACCTTAATTGGTGCAGTGATTTTAAAGAAAGTTTAGAAAATTTTCAATAGCTTTTAAGTGTATGGCAAAATATTGAATATTGGTGCCATTTTAACTCTCTCAGCCAAGTTCAAACTCTAGTTTTGAAGTTTTTGAAAAGGAATAAAGAAAATCGAAAAAAACACATGGAACTACAAAACGATCATCAAAAAACTAAAAATGTTTGAAAATATCGATATATCAGTGACTTTTATCGATATTTTTAATATCGATATTTTTTTAGAAATATCGATAAAAATATTGTATCAATATACCTGCGACCTCTATTTATGACCCCTCCCCGTTCCCTTTCTAAGTGATACATCATTTGTGGACGTTCACCTTCACATCACTAATGGATACTGATTCATAATATTGCTATTTTTTCCCTAATGAGGATTTTGTCTGTAATTTTACTGGTCAATTGCTACAGGTTACCACGTGGTTATGTCATTGTTCGTGTATGGAGTATTATGTTATAATTTTTCATATTCTAAGCAAGAGTATAAATAAAATTTGTAAAATATGAGTCAGACATATTTTGACAATTAAACGTTTAAGACAATTCTCAAAGTTCAAAAAAGGAATGATTTAGAACAGTGACCATTTAAAAGAAATACTTGCCTTAGTTATAATTTGAAAATAAGTACTTAAACAAAAGCACGTGTTTTTAAAGATATGTTGTGATTGGCTACACGTTCGGCTATTCAATTTAACCCCACTTAGAATCCTTCTCTGTGTAAGGTTCATATTTAAAAACAAATCGCCAAATCACATTAGGCTTGGTGACGTCACATACAACTACTAATGGAGGGGGAAATGAATCACAGGTTTTTGTGATGAGATTCACTGAATTATTTTGGTATTTTTGTTTATTTCGACTTCATAAAATTTCAAACACCATATCAATGACTAATAAGCTTTCGGCCGGAAACAATAAATAATATTAATTCACTGAGAGCTAACAAAAAAATACTGAAAACTGTTTTCCAAGCAACTTAGCTTTTGTTCTATCGTACATTTTATTACTTTTCATCATAAATCTCAAACACGAATGGAACAAATGGACTTTCCTTGAAAGCATCAGACGACTTTGCGCAAATTTTATAAATGACCATAAATTATTCTGTTTACCACGACGATATTTTTTTTCCTCGTTTGACCAAAGTGTTCTTTAGTCCAAGGTCGAAGCCTATTTCCTTCAGTAAAACAAAAGAACATATTATAATCATCCTACTTATGATTTGGACTATACACGCGTACTTTTATGCATTCGAAACTTTCGTGGAAGAAATAGTGAAGTGAAGGTTTTTGTCTCAGTTCATTCTAAAAAGATTCCATCTGCTTAGCATACGTCGTGTTCTCGTTTCCGGTGCTACAGTTGTCATTGTGGCAACAATATTTATTCAGACGATTTTGCATTAAGAAAATATTGGTCAGCTGTCAAACATAAATAAACGGTCTTGCCTCTGAATAAATTAGATTCAGAAAAATACTTTTCCTAAATATAAAAGGGAGAGTTATATGAGTTATAAATATATTATTACAGCAGTTTTAGAGGTTTTACATTCTTACAGTACTTTGAAATAGCGTTAAAATATTGTTTGTTCCTATTCTTACAGTGATGTATACATTTACTATATCTTTAAATTAACGGACTCGCAGCTCACACAATGCTCGCTTAGAATGTGAATGGTTTGGATAGGGCCAACGCCCTGAAAACATGTTTTTTTTTTTTTTCAAATTAGACAGGGATAGCGGTGATTGTAACAGGTTGTGTCATGACGATTGTCAAACTCCCCTATTAGAGTTTTCCAAGTTTTCATGTGGTGAACGAGTTTCCCGTGAAACACCTTCCGGAAGGCCTTACCTATTGATACCCATATTACTATCAGTTGTTATAGTCGTACTCTTAGCATGTTCTGGTGCAATTTAACCCTTGTGTAGGCTTAATCCAAAAAATATCCATTTGAGCCAACAATATCTTTATAGTTTGCTTTAGAATATTCAATTACAATATCACTTTAGAATAATGGACTTTAATCAAAAACACTTAATGAATGATTCTCTAGATCGTGCGATCGTGCTTTCTCGAACGATATATCAAATGAAAGATCTCGTCTAGAAAAGTTCCCATACCATAATTGGACCGGAAGTTGCAAAATGAAGTATCGGATATGACGACCAGAAGTCAGTTATGAGAAGTCCTAACTTTGGCTCCAAATAGAGGTAAAGGATTAAAAATTGGAAGTAATTGGGGAAAAGTTTTCTACTGTTTGTAAGAGCCGTTACTACAGAATGAAAAATGTTGTCACAGTTGTATACAAATATCTAATTGCATCGTATTTTAATATATTAATCTAAAACAAACATAAATATATAAAGTATTACTTAACTACTAAATTTCCGTTTCATATTATATACATACATATATGAGTTTTTTGATGGAAGGTAATTATTCCTTTTAAGACTTGTCCCTTTTTTTTTTTTTTTTTTTTTTTTTTTTTTAAAAAAGACAATTGCAAAAATTTATCCAATCATTTCAATGTCTATAACTTAAAAGTACTAAATGTTGCACATGTAGGTATTTTTTTTAAGGTACTACTACTTTAAAATAATTGTGTTGCTGCTATGCAAAGAAAACATCTAAAATATTTTGCAACTATGTTAAGTGAAACATTGATGTACAACTTTGTTCTTCAACAAGTAAAATTGATATCATTCAAAAGCTTTTACAACATTCTAATAAAATCTACAACTAAGTTGTGGCTATCAAACTTAAATCAATGCATTTGTACAACTTTGAAATGATCACTTTGTTTTGTAACTTTATTGTGAAAGGTCAATGAACGTAATTTTTCTATAAAACTTTGATGCAAATCGTTTATACTGCATAAGTTTCCACTCAGCACCAGTTTCAATAAGAGGTCGGAAATATCGATCGAAATAAATATCGATGCTATATCGTTGCATAGAAAAACATATCGAAATATTGATACATGATTTTTTATATATATATATATATTCAATTTTGCCAGAAACAAAGTTTTTCGGGGCAAATTTCTACTTTTCATGATTGCTTTTTTGTAAGGTGACTACTTTTTCAACTGAAATGGATCAATTACAAAAAGAAAAGTTATATTTTCGCTTAATTGGTGCAGTGATTTTGAGAAATATTCAGATAGTTTTCAATAGCTTTTAAATGTATGGAAAAATATTGAATACTGGTGCCATTTTAACTGTCTCTCAGCCAAGTTTAAACTTTAGTTTTGAAGTATTTGAAAAGGGAACAAAGAAAATCGAAAAAACACATGGAACTACAAAACGATCATCAAAAAACTAAAAATGTTAGAAAATATCAATATATCGGTGACTTTTATCAAGATTTTTAATATCGATATTTCTTTAAAAATATCGATAAAAATGTCGTATCGATTTATCGCCGACCTCTAGTTTCAATTCATTCAGCTAGACGTACGGACTATTTTCCGTCTAAAATATGTATATCTCAAAGCATAATTCAAAATTACCTAACCAAAGCCATGTGTACCATGTTATATCTTAATTAAAAAACAAAACATCAATCTCCAGATACATTGCTCCCAGCTCGGGTCAAAAACAAACTTTGATTGTTTATTAAAAAATAAGAGCTTACAAACACGAGTTCAGGATTTCTTTTGACCTAAAGCACTTTTTCCATAATAAAAATAAATAAAATTCACCTTAGCATTCTAGACTCGGCTTCCATTATTAACATACACTTTTCCAATCTTGTTTCTAGTGTAATAAATTCGCTTCTTTATCTCAGCCGATGCCATTCGAAGAATACTAATAAGTTCGTTATTTTACTAATGTTGTTTTAATTGCACTCAAGAAAATGATAGAGACACAATTTTTCTGATATTGGTACAAACAGTACATACATATTTTCGGTAGCTAATGAATAATTAAAATATGGACCAGACATATTTTTTACTGGTTGGATTCCGTGTGTAGATCTTATCAGCTTTGAATATTCTCCAAAGATTTTTAAGCTAGATATCAAAATATTCTACAAACAAAGACTTGGTGACCAAAATTCGGTCACTGGAGTTTAAACTTGTTGTTTAACTCGTGTCACGTGACAACACACGAAATTGCTCATTAACCGAAAATGTCACAAATTAACTAACATCTAATCATGACATTTTTATGACCTATAAATTTTAACAAGCAATACAATCCGTATTTAAGTCCCTATGGGTTACTAGTTAATATTATACCTTGTTACAGCTCTTCTGTTTGGAATGATGGATGAGATAAGTTTAACAATAGTATTTGTACTTGTTGTAGAAAAAGTTGCGAGTCAAAGTTGCATTTAACCTTGTATTCTTTGTAGATTTTTTTGCGTAGCTAGAACTCTATTTGGTGATCAAATTCCAAATTACTTATGAGAGTATTTCATGAAGTGATTCTTTTTGTATCCTTTTTCATTGTATTCTTTTTAGATTTTTTTTTTTTGCGTAGCTAGAACTCTATTTGATGATCAAATTCCAAATTACTTATGAGAGTATTTCATGAAGTGATTCTTTTTGTATTCTTTTTCATTGTATTCTTTTTAGATTTGTTTTGCGTAGCTAGAACTCTATTTGATGATCAAATTCAAAATTACTTATGAACTTATTTCATGAAGTGATTCTTTTCGTATTCGTTTTCATTGTATTCTTTTTAGATTTTTTTTTGCGTAGCTAGAACTCTATTTGATGGTCAAATTCAAAATTACTTATGAACGTATTTCATGAACTGATTCTTAAAATTATGTTTAATGTCATAGCAAAAGGAATTACTTCTCAGAATTTCACAACATGACATCAGATATTTTTTTTAGTTGTCTGGTGTGTTTCAGTAACATTAATTGCAAAGTTGTGGACTGTTTGGAGAGGGGCAGTGAAAAATCTTCTACGAGATAATATTATGGTGAAAATTCAACAATCCAGGCCCTGATCATCGCCTAGGCCCACAAGGCCTGGGTCTTGGGCCCATGAATTTAGGGGCCCCGAAATTGGCTGTAAACATTATGTTTCATAAAAGCTATTTGAATATATTTTATAATTTGTATAAAATAATTTTTACATCGCATGTGATCATAAATCACTTTGTATTGATCTTGGACCGTCTTTAGTATCCCAGAGTGTATTTATTCAAATAAACCAAACCTTTATATAAAAGAGTAAAAAAACAAGCTTTCTTGAAAGATAGAAAAGAAGAAAAATTTAAAGGAAGTCTTGACGAATTTATTGTGAGATCAGAAAATGTCGACTGTGAAGTTGTGAATAATGCTGCAGATATTGTTGTCACGCATATTACTACACATTGTGACTGTGAAATGCAATGCTATACAAAACTAAGTTTGTCCTCTTTTGATTCATAAATTTGATTGTTTGAAATTTGTTTCTTTATTTGTGAAGAACAAATAACTTTTAAGAAACAATATTAACATAAATTTATCAACAATTTCTATATTTAATGTTAATTCATTTGACTTTGTTAAAGCCCATTTACAAATAAATCTCGCGTTTGAAAAAGGGGCCCCAAAAGTGTCCGGGCCTTGGGCCCCAACTTATCATGGTCAGCAACAATCTGTAAAAGATAAAGATGGACAATTAAAAATAATTTTTACCGTAAACAGGAAAACTGCTTTTAAGCTGAGTATGAATTTACAGAATCTTGTTTTTAATCATACAAATGAACCTACTTAATCTATCTAAAACCGAAATAGCTTCAATACTTAATTTACCAGATGTTTCCAAATGACATGTGTATTCAATATTTGCTCCTTTGATATTGTTGATATTGAAAATTTCTATTCCATGTACACGAATCTTGAGGCGTCAATTTATTAATTGTATAATTTATTTTTGTTACCAAACTTCATATCAAAGCAAGCATCACTAAAGCAAAAATACGTTGCTATGCAGAAGATACATATATAAGTTT
Organism: Linyphia triangularis; assembly: GCA_963978545.1. Taxonomy (NCBI): domain Eukaryota; kingdom Metazoa; phylum Arthropoda; class Arachnida; order Araneae; family Linyphiidae; genus Linyphia; species Linyphia triangularis. The sequence continues at coordinate 40,382,453 of OZ021730.1, forward strand.
CAATACATTCGATTGCATAGGTTCTAAGTATCAGAATTCATATCGTAGTATAAATATCATGGTGTAAAAAAAATAAAATTAATTGGCTATGAATGATAAAAATTCGTTAGTCATTTATCTTGATGTTAAATTATATTTTTTGACGTCCAACTTCAACAATAGTAATTTTATAAACGTAAATTTTTATTGTTGGTTGAAAGCAATCATTTCAATATGCATACAAAGTAGGTGAAGAGTTTTAACCAGATAAGAAAAAAATATTGCTATTTAACTATTTTACTTATCAATATATAGGTTGGTCATAAAAAAAAAAAAAATCTTCCTGATTAAAAAAATAAAAAAATAAAAAAAAAAAAAAAAGTGTTTGCAAGGATGCAGTAAAAGTATTTCGAACAGCAATACACTCTTTTTTCATGCTCAAATTATCTGCGCATTGAGAAACCATACATGCTTTATTTAAATTATACATGTATTCAAAGTGGAGGCCCCCTGGAAAATCGAGAAAAATTATGTTAAATTTCCAATGTTGGAGTTATTTTTAAGTTGTTAATAATATCTTCGTTTAACAAAAATTCCAAATTTTTATTTCATGAAACAATTTGTGGGCATTCAGAAAATTGATACCAATAAACACAGACAGTGTAAAATTTCCTGCAATAGAAAGTGTGGTAAAATTTTATGTACATGATTCGGCCTGGTTTTCAAGAGGTCATCGGAGCAATGTGGTTGACGAAATGGAGCTCTACCCATCATTTAAAAAGGCCTTGTTCTGGCATTGGTGCTTTTTTTTTGCTTTTTTTTTTTTTTTTTTGCATACTATTAAGATCATATTTAAAAAATTCTACGAGCGAAACAAGGTTGGACCGACTGGCTCAGATTCATGACAGATCTATAAAAATATTTGATGACATGGTTCTTGATAAAATTTGAAAAAAAAAAAAAAAAAACACTAGAAGGTTGAACTTATTAGTATTGTAAATAAGTAATAAGTACGTTGAGTTTATCTTAAAAAAAAAAAAAAAAAAAAAAAAAAAACGTAATTCTTTGCTTAAATTCTTCTTCATTTATTAATCAAACATTTAAGTTAATTAAAATGTAAGTCTGAATGCGCTTCTGCTTGTGTAGGTGGTGTAAAACATTTTTAAAGAGCATTGTAAAAGATCGATTACAACACAAGAAAACCTGATTTAAGACACAATGTTCCCATTCTGCTTATACATTTTTTTTTCAAAAGAAATAATTTGTATATGTTCTGTGATTGGTGCTTCTACTGTCTATCCCTGTGAATTATGAAAAGTGTGGCAATGCATATCCACTCTGTGTTGTCATTGGTTCTTTTCAATGCTCTTCATTGCAAATGTTTTACGTAGCCAATTTTTGTCGTACGCGTATTGTTTCGAAGGGGTATTTTTGGTTTTAAGGATCAAAAGTGGGTGTTGCCATTCGAAAATTTTGAATTTTTTTTTCATTTTAACCGTGAAAGCTCTATTTTGTTTGAATTGGGTACGATACGAGCGGCAAGCGGTGAGCGACTTGCAGTAGATAGTCATGAGCGATAGAATGGTTAGTAGCACTGGCTACGATGAGAGCGAATGCAATATTTCCTTCAATTTTTCCTAACATGACGTCATCTAGTAAACTAGCTAAGCGCTTCATTTCGAGATATTATCACCGACAAAATGAAGTATCTAAAATTAATATTGTTTTATGATGGCGAGATTATCACAAAATATCACATAATCATAAGTTTTTTTAAAAAAATAATAAAATAACATTTCAAATTATATTTCCAAACAAAATTTTTTTGAATTAATGTAAAATCAAAACAATATTTTTAAAATCATTATATTTGTCATTCCACAAACATGGAATGCATTGAACTTCCGAAATCAAAGCCTCGCACTTGAAATCTCGTGATGTTCTCTTCTCTGTCATTTTTATTGGACGAGAACTTCTACGGAACTGAAAAGTCTCTGGGCTGTGAACGACAATTAATGTCTGGGGGTAGCGGTAAGATGTTTCGCTCAGACACTTGTGTTTGTCTTAGCCGGCCGGCCACATACTTCCTTTGTAATCAATTTAAACATTAAAACAAGCGGTGCCGTTCCATTGTTCTGCCGACAGTCGCAACTGATTGCTGCTCGTATCGTACCCATGGCCTTATACAATATCAAAAATTTCCATTTCGATTGATTGAGTGGATAGGACTCTAGGGGGCTCATATATCGGGGAAGTTTTTTTAATGACCACCCATATATATGTATATTTAGACATTAAACTCATTAAGTTTATTATGAACACAATTTACCTTTGAAAACTTCAACATGTGCCTCCTTCATAGGTTGGAGAATGTAATGTCGGTGTTCCTATTCCTCTTCACGTGTCTAAGCATCTGTATTGTTGTCCTTCAAAACTTTCCTTTGCCAAAGAGCGATAAGAACCGGGATCACTTCTTTTGTTGAGAATGTATACACAGATCACTATATAAGTTGAAATCTGATAAGATATGTGTTGATTACTTAAAAATATTGGACTTTTTTAGTTTCCCTAAAGTAAGTATTAATCTTAACAATATAGTTTTTTTATCCGCTATACGCAAATCTCTTAAAAACCTGTACGCAATCTTAAAACTAAATGTACGAATCAAATCGAGAGTATCTGGAATTCATTAATATTTTTCAACATCCATAACGAATATGTCAAGTATAGTAAATCGAATTTTTTTTCACTAGGCCAAAAAGATAATAATTTCAGTGATTCCTCAGCAACGTCAGTATTTTACATTAGTATTTTTTTTCTGATATCAGATAAAAAAAATAGTCAGTAACGGATGTGGTATCGTGGTCGAGTAAAAATTTCATTTTGAACGAAAACAAAACACATTTATTTTAAGAACTTCACAAGGAGCAGGTGTTAGTGTTCCATTCTGAATCGTCTCTCACAGGAGACTAATCAAAAAACAACATAAAAATACAATCTTCAAAAAACTGTTTTGTGGCGCCCTCTATATTTTACAACAGCAATTAACAATTACAATACGTTACAGCTATTAATTCCTCCCCTCACAGAAAACTTTTCTCTAAGAGAAAAAGGAGAAAAGTTTGTAAAATATTTACAACAAAAGAACATAAACATAATAGCATAAAGAATATGTAAAAATATAAACATGATCAATAAACCAAATGTACAAAAAAAATACCAATAAAAGGAATACGTTTAATTTAAAACTACTCGGATTAGCATTTTTGTTTAGCTTGCCTGCTCGGTGAAAGACATTACAATTAAATGGTTGAAGTGCTAAGGCCCAACGCATTAAACGTGAATTTGAACTAGCATTTGTTCGTAACCATGTTAATGGGTTATGATCAGTTTGCACCACAAATTTCTGTCCATCCACATAATAATAATTCAATTTTTTTAGCGCTTTGTAACATTCAGGAGTCCAGATGATCTCCCGTTTTCTTACTTTTCCCTTTAGTGCATCAGTCAAAGGTGCAGCTATAACTGAAAACATAGGAATATAGCGGCTATAGTAACCAGCAAGTCCCACTTGATGAATTTGAGTTTCATCTTTCTTTCCATGTAATTCTACAAGGTAGTTTGTTTCAGAAATTTTTCCTGAAATAGTTCCTGGACCAGGCCAATGAGGAGCGATCTTGTTTGCCTTGGAAGTGGCCACTACGAGAACCAAATCTCCTTCTTGAAATTCCCTCTTGATTGCTCTTTCATCATACCATGTCTTGTTCTTGAGCTGTGCAGCTTCCATGTTTTCTACTGCTACTTCTTGACATTGCTTCAATCTGTTGATTAAAGAAAATACATATTCAGTCACAGGGCTCTCTTCCTCGTCAGGATCCATCCAGTGTTCGAACAGTAAGGTTAACGGTGTTCGTAAGTTTTTCCCATGAACGAGTTCAGCAGGAGTAAATCCTGTAGCTGCATGTGTTACAGTTCGAAGAGCAAAGAGTGCAGGACAGATCACCTGTTCCCAATCTGCTTCGGCTTCAAGGCACAAAACTCTTAGAATTCGTTTGATTGTTCTATGGAATCTTTCGACAGGATTGCTCTGTGGGTGATACACTGAACTGTGTACTACTTTAATCCCAGTGTTTTCTAGAAAGGTTGTCTTAAGTTCACTCATAAATGAAGTCCCTTGATCACATTGAAGTTGTTTAGGAAACCCCATTCTACTGAAAATTTGCATCAAAGCATCAATTACTGATGTAGAAGTGATATCGGCCACAGGAATGGCATCAGGGTACTTTGATGATAGGCACATAGCAGTGATTAGGTAACGTTTTCCACCTGTGGATACTGGAAGGGGTCCAACCGCATCAACATTAATTTTGGAGAAAACTTCTTGTATAACTGGAACTAATTTCATAGGAGCCTTCTTTCTGTCATTTGGCTTCCCCACACGCTGGCACTTATCACAGCTGCGAACGTAGTCTTCAATTTCTTTATAACAGTTAGGCCAAAAAAAATATCTGGAAAGAATATCTTTGGTCTTTGTAACTCCTAAATGACCTGATGTACCCTCATGGCATAGAGCCTTTAAACGTTCTTTAAATTTTTCTGGAACAAGCAGCAAAAACCTCTCATTTCCTGTTTTATCAGTCCTCCTTTTTATCAAAAGATTATTCTTACTGATGTGCATATCACTTGACGATCCTTCTTTATTGGTTTTAGAAGCTTCTTCCCAAAATGGCTGTAACTCTGGGCTTTCTCTTTGAGCCATAGCAAAATCAGAAGGTTTCACTTCCAGGAGTGAAAGTGCAGGTTCCTGTTGAACTTGAACTGGGGGTAACATGATCTCGTTATCCTTACTAAGATTTAGCACTGAACTTTCCGGTGTAGAAACTTCATCTGCTTCGGCGTCTTCGCCTTTTCCTAGATCAGCTTCAGCTTCTTTCTCTCTGTTGGCGATTTCCTTCAACCTTCGCTGAGCTCTGGTTTGGATGGCGTTAACTTCTTCAGGATTAATTCCAATTTCTTTCCTTCTACCTTCAAGCAATGCAGCAGTTCGATTTCCTAACAGATATCTGCCTTGATCCAATGGGTTCTGAATCACAGCTGCTTTTGTGAGAATATTCCCCAACTCACATTCTATCTCTACTTCAGCAATCGGTAGGCAGGACATACTTTCATCCAGAAGATGCCGCACCCAAACTTGTTCTCCAGTCATCATATCTGAAGTAACATACTTCTGGCAGATCACATCAATAGTTGAACCAGTGTCTCTGAGAATAGACATGTCTGTCCCATTCACTTTTCCAGACAGGATAAAAGGATTCAATAACTTGTCCTCTGAACTGAAAGTTATTCTATTTATAGAAGCAGTTGTGGTTGATTTCTTCTTTAATTCAGGACAATTTGGTCTCAAATGCTGAGTTGAGTCGCATTCATAACAACGTAATTGCCTTCGTGTTTCCATATTTTGTTCATTCCTGGAATTTCTTTTAATCTCTGGACTACCTTGAACTTGATTTCTGAAGGGAGTAGAGTTTTCTATTCTGGCTTTGGAATCAACTGGAAGTTTTGTTCGCCACTTAGGAATATTCTTTTCCCCATTTCTCTCGGGAATTTTTCTCTTAAAGTTCCCATGAACGTTGTCATAAGCATCAAGTTTTGAAGCTAATTCTATAGGAGAAGTTATGTTTCCCCATTCTTCCACGAAATGATCCTTCACTTCGTTAGGCACACGACGCTTCAACTGGTCCACCACCATAAGACCCAAAAGTTGTTCGTAAGTAGTTATTTCTAAGCCAGTCACCCATTCTTGACAGTAATTGTGGAGTTCATATGCAAAGTCACTCCATGTAGATTCTGCATTTTTTTGGTGTCGAACAAACATCTGCCTAAATCTCTCTGGACTTAACTTAAATCTCTTAAGAAGCAGCTTTTTAACATAGTCATAGTCTTTTGCCAATTCAGATGGCTCACGGGCAATCAATTGGGTTATGTCAGATGGTAACAGTCCTATCAGGTGAGATACCCAATCCGTCGATGGGATCCCAGCCCATTCTGCTTGCCTTTCGAAGAGTAACAAATACAGACTGATGTCGGTTTGTTTATCATCAAACTTTTGCATGAGGTGTCGAAGCTCAACTCTTGATCTTTGTGGATCATTTTGCATAACTATAGGTCCTCTATCCGATTCCAACTGGAGTTTTTGCAGCTCGTATTCTTGTTGTAGTTTTAATCTTTCCTGTTCTTGTTCAAACTTTTCTTTTTCAAGTTCACGTTGCAATTTCAGTCTCTCTTGTTCTTGTTCGACTCTTTCTTTTTCAAGTTCACGTTGCAATTTCAGTCTTTCTTGTTCTTGTTCGAATCTTTCTTTTTGTAGTTCTGCTTCCTCACGTTCTTTCCTACTCTCCATTATTACAATTATCTGTTCCTTAACGTAATCTTCGTCATAATTAACACTTGTAGTGATTAATTTCTTAAGATCTACCAGTTTAAGACCAGGTGTTACTCTTTCACCTAACTCTTCTGCTAACACCCTCAAATCTTCTTTCTTAGCACGACCCAAAAAAGACATTTTTAAATGTAATAATTTACTAGAGAATTTATATTCTTCACCTAACACAGAACACCCTCAAATTTATAATTATTCTTGTAAATATAATATAAATTTTATACCCCTTTATCACTACAAAATATTCAAGTACGAAAATTTATCATAGAACAGGAACATAAATGTTTTAAAAAGAATTCAGCATTTTTACCACTTAATTTCAGCAATTGCAATTTTTAAAACTCAATTCAAATTAATTGCATCTAGTTTAAGTATATAGCAATCACATTTTTTTTTAAAAAGAGAACATGAAATAGAATATTCAGAAATAAACTTCAGATCAAGAACAAAAAATATCTAGAACTAGACTTCACTTAAAACCAACTCTTTTACAACTTGTAACTAAAATTAGATTCAAATTACTTTTGTTTTAGTAATTTCCAATTCTTCGAAACGTTAGCACAAACCCAAAGCATTTGTTATAACTGGTACCTAAATAAGTGTTCTTGTTACAAGAATCTTACCAGATATTATATTATGGTATATATATAATTATAGTAGCACAAATAATTAAATATAGCATTAAATTCATATCATATTAAAAGAATACCTTCAAAAGATATAAATTCAAATACTGTCATTATTTAAATGCATGTACCAGATACTAAACAAAACTAGTTTTAAATAAATTTCAAAGAACTTAAAATCAACTATGAAGTTGAAAATCATAAAATACAATTATTTTCACTTTAATTGTAATTATATCCGAGGGCCGGATAATTCCTTTTATTTTCTTCACCAGAAAATGGACTTGCTCCACCACCAGTTTTAAAATCACTCTTGATCTACGACGAGTAAATAATTATAACTCACGTCAGATGAGGCAAATTAATCACTTGAATACTGCACACAAATGATATATGTACACACTCCACAAGTAATCATTACATTATTTTCATTTGAATATTGCACACAAATGAAACTAGAACCTTGCTCGGAATCGAAACTAAACACCTCTTGAATAACTCAAGCACTAAATACCAACCACAAATTAGCACTTTCGATAAATTACACTTGAATTACAAACATTGAAACTCGCAACGTATCACCAATCTTGAAGTATTGCACTCCATTTAACCACTTAGAAAACAGAACTTATGATTCACGAAGCACTACACACGAACACCACTCTTGAATCAAAACACAACAAAATCTTCAAAATGAAGTATTCTTTTCTCTTCTCCGGACAGGATGTCACTGGCGATCTTCAGGACGAAGAAAACTTATCAATCTGGACGGATGTCCATCAAATCTGTAGAAACAGAACTTGTCATTCACTAATGCTGACAACGAAACACAAACACCACACTTAAAAGAAAAAACACAATATCTTCAGGTTGAAGTGGTTATTCTTTTCTCAGGACAGGATGTCACTGGTGATCTTCAGGATGAAGAAAAATTATCAATCTGGACGGATGTCCATCAAAATCTGTAGACCGGATGTCCACACTGAATCGAGGCTTTTCAGTTAATTTAATAAGCAAATTGCAATGCTTACCATTCTACACGACGAGTGTCCATACTCGGACATTTATAGGTTTCAGCAAACACAAGAAATATATAAGCAAGGCTTGCTTAATATTCCACACGATGGATGTCCATCAGGTACTCTTCGCGCCAAAATAACGGTCGTTATTCATTTCGTCGTTAAAATAAAACTTACAGTTCTTTTTTCAAAACAACGGTTGTTTCAGGTTCAAAAATCGCACCGCTGGAACCAATCTTTGCTGTGGTATCGTGGTCGAGTAAAAATTTCATTTTGAACGAAAACAAAACACATTTATTTTAAGAACTTCACAAGGAGCAGGTGTTAGTGTTCCATTCTGAATCGTCTCTCACAGGAGACTAATCAAAAAACAACATAAAAATACAATCTTCAAATAACTGTTTTGTGGCGCCCTCTATATTTTACAACAGCAATTAACAATTACAATACGTTACACGGAACTTTCATTCTATATTAAAACAAATACTTATTTGAGTATTATCTGTATTATCAAAATTTTGTATTTATATAACTGGATGGTCATAAAAAAAAACTATGCTATTTCCTTAGTATCAATAGCGTCCAAAATACTTCTTTTGATACCATTGGTCCTTACATTAGATAAGATATAAATAAAATATTTTTCATTTGAATAGTAGGATAACATAATTTATACTACTTGTTTGACACAAGAAGAACTTCTGTTTGACAATATGTCAATTATTGGAAAGCCGCCTATTGGTCAAAAACGAATAATCAGCCTATCAAAATTGTGAAGGCAATCAGCTTTTAAATTTCATACGATTGCTAAAAGTATAACGTTGTCTGACATTATTATTTTACAAACAGACACGGTTAAGTTATACCTCATAACTATCTTTCTATCCACCTACACCTATTTAAAAACGCATTTTGTAGAATAAGCTAATAAAGATGCTAATCTCTATTAATTAGAGGTCGGAAATATTGATCAAAATTAATATCGATACTATATCGTTGCATAGAAAAAAAATATTGATTTATCGATACATGATTTTTTTTATTGGATTTTCAATTTTGGCAGAAACGAAGTTTTTCGGGGCAAATTTCTACTTTTCATGATTGCTTTTTGTAAGGTGACTACTTTCCAACTGAAATGGATCTATTACAAAAGAACAAGTTATATTTTCGCTTCATTGGTGCAGTAATTTTAAGAAAAACTTAGATAATTTTCAATAGCTTTTACGGCAACGCTGAATATTTAGCATAATATTTTTACAATGTAAATAATTGAAAAATTAACAGAGCAATGAATGAATATATATATATATATATATATATATATATATATATATATATATATATATATATATATATATATATATATATATATATATATATATATATATATATATATATATATAATTACCACGCTTTTTCTAATTTTATTTATTTTACAAAAGCCAGGAAGGTGCACCCCCTTGTACCCTCCTGTTAGAGCCCATAATTATGAAGTGTAGGGCAAAATATTGGAGCCATTTTAACTGCCTCTCAGCCAAGTCCGAACTTCAGTTTTTGAAAAAGGCTTAAAGAAAATCGAAAAAACACATGGAACTACAAAACGATCATTAAAAAACTAAAAATGTTTGAAAATATCGATATATTGGTAACTTTTATCGATATTTATAATATCGATATTTAAAAAAAAATATCGCCGTGTCGATATATCGCCGACCTCTACTATTAATACCGCATGACTGGTACTTGAGTTCGAGCGAGATTTCAAAATCTTCACGTATGCGAACTGGTAGGACAAGAGCTTTATTGCTTTACATTGAATTTAAACGTGATTGATTTTTAATATTTGTGTATCTCCACATATTAAAACTGGGGTCTTTACCCATGACTTTGCAATTATAAACAAAGAATTATTGCTGGCAACGGACTCAACCTGATAGAAGTGGTAATTATCAGTGGTTTTTTTTGTGTTTTTTTTTTCTTTTTACTGGAGATTTCCATTAGTGATAGAAAGGCCAATGTTCAATACGACAACAACGAGCGACTTGCTACTAGTGAAAGTGGCATTCCAACGTGAGGATGTTTAATAAGCAGTTTCATAATTGTTGGGCGTAACATTTTTGAACTTCGATACTACATCATGGTTTTCATGAAAGGGTAATCATACTTGTTTGTAAGGCAATATACTTTCGACTATCTCTTAGAATGCATATTGTTTAGAGGTCGGCGATATATCGATACGACGATATTTTTATCGATATTTCCAAAAAATATCGATATTAAAAATATCGATAAAAGTTTTCGATATATCGATATTTTAAAATATTTTTTAGTTTTTTGATGATCGTTTTGTAGTTCTATGTGTTTTTTCGATTTTATTTATTCTCTTTTCAAAAACTTCAAAACTAAAGTTTAAACTTGGCTGAGAGACAGTTAAAACGGCACCAATATTCAATATTTTCCATACATTTAAAAGCTATTGAATATTATATAAATTTTTCCTAAAATCACTGCACCAATTAAGAGAAAACCAACTTTTTTTTTTTTTTTTTTTTTTTTTTTTTGTAATAGATCTATTTCAGTTGAAAAAGTAGTCAACTTACAAAAAAGCAATCATGAAAAGTAGAAATTTGCCCCGAAAAACTTTGCTTCTGGCAAAATTAAAAATCAAATAAAAAAAAAATCATGTATCGATTTATCGATATTTTTTCTATGCAACGATATAGTATCGATATTTATTGTGATCGATATTTCCGACCTCTAATATTGTTTGATGGTATATTATAGATAGAAGGGGAAATACTCATAAGAAAAACAACTATTTCAATGTTATAATGCAAGCAACCATCAAACAGTGTTAATTAGCTAAGTCCTAAATACAACTTGTGGAGTAAATCAGAACTGCGATTTTTATCGAAGCGACATTATATTTAGTGGTTGTTGCCATTCAAACCGTACTTAATCATTGAACGTTTTAAATACATTCTGGGAATGTCGCTATTATATTTTAATTAAAGTTCAAACCAACTATTAATTTCGCTCAGATCTTTTGTTATAAAAGAATTGGCATTTGGTAGCAGGTAAATGAGTTTCATGAGAAAAGAAATAATTCGAAAATGTCAATTTATTTTAATTTAACATTATAATTCCTTGAAACTGTATTTTGTAAGCACGTCTGCCTAAAAAGAGTTTCCCACGAGCAGAAATACATAATTATACCTTATTACTGAAAATCAGAATCTTAAAAAATATTTTAAAAAGCAACAACCCTAAAATGATTGCTTGAAACTGAAACATTGTTTAATAATGATAAGAAAAATTAACACGAAGAAATGCACTTAAAGACTATATTGCAAACAATCCTTGAAACAAAAACAACCAATTTCATTACCTTCGAAAATTTCGGAATTAAATAAAACAATAATATAACTCATATAAACTAAATTCTTAGCATAAATCCTGCATATGCATTGCCAATTTTTAAGTGCAATTGCAAATTATTCAGCTCAGATTGTGTTTTCATAGTATTTACCACTACGAAGAAAGCATTCACTGCGAATTATGTACTCACTTTTTTTGCCATCAAAACTTGATTGATTACATTGTCATTCACAACCCATAGGTCAGCCAAGTTTCAGTTCGATTGGATTACGACAAGTGGGCTAATTCGCCATCTAAAGATTTCTCCTCATCAATCGTAATAGGGGAAGGTTCAGTCAATAGTATTTATAGTCAAATTGTACATATTTGAATTAAGCATTGTATATCTGGATAATAGAACAATAGCTAATCAGTCTGACAAAAGGTGATAGAAACAAGTGTAAAAGGGGCTTTCTAGTGACAGCTCCAAAACTCGTAGAAAATATGGTCATAGACAATCGGATGACGGCAAGTGGGTTATTTAGCCTTCCACAGATTTGCACTCCTAAACACACACTCGAAGTTTACCTAAAGGATTTAAACATAATTCTAATTTTATAATTCTTGATAATAATATGAATGTGTCTTACATTAATATTATTATTTAAAAATATTTTTTTTTTAATCCACAGCTTGATGAATAGCAGCCTATTTGAATAACCTTAGACAGTTTCTTACAGATAATAACATAGCCATTTACTTAAATCAGCGTTCGCCACTAACTTTTAGAGGCGGGCCGTATCATTAACGTTGGAGATTTTCGCGGGCCGTATGCACCAATACATGTATATTTAATTAATATCGATTTAACAATATATAACATTTCTAAAAACTGAAACAAATATTGATTTTTTTATCTTAGTAAAAATACAATTCATATTTGATTTTTTTTTTCTTCAAATAATTAAGAATTTTTTTTCATTATTAATTAACTAAAGTCTAAGAAAGAAGTGAATCTCTTTTGTTCCGACTTGACAATGGGACTTGATCTAACTTTTAATAAAAGTATTTAAACTGCACTTCCAGATTACTCTGTTTTAGTCGATATCGAATGCTAGACGATGGTGGTCGAAATCGTTCAGTTTAATTTATGCTAGAGTCGATGTCTGTCGAAGTATTTGTTACAGTCAATATTAATAAGTTGTCCAAATGAGATTCAGTTTAGTTATTCCTGTATTTATTCTTGAGGAAAATAATCTTGCTGAAAGATTCTTCATATAGTTTCTTCGGGCACGAAGGGGAGAACTCTGTTCTACATAGTAAACACGTACTATTCTGGACAAATTACAATTATGTAAAAAAAAAAAATCCATATAGTGAAATTTGAATTTTTAATCTTCTGTACTGCTGGCGGGCCGCAGAAAAATTTGTCGCGGACCAAATCTGGCCCGCGGGCCGCGTAGTGGCTGACGCTGACTTAAATGATAAAACTAACTTTGTTTGTCTTTGTGGAGTAAATAAATCTGAATTTTTTCTGAGCAATCTATGAAAACCACATCATCCTACACTGACATGATTCTGAAATATCGATGTTTTCAATATCGTGTATTTCAATATAGCACGCATATCGATTTTCAAGGGATCAATGTTTTCCGTTCTGAGAAATACCATTCAAGCTTTTAAAATTAGTGAAAAAAATATGCTACTTTGACCAGAATACAGAAAGCAAGTAAAATTCCTTTTTCAACTCATCTATCACTACTAGTTCCGCACGATTCACCAGAAATGATTGTCGGAAAACATGAAAGATCGTCCAATGGGTAGTTCCTCCGCCCGGCACGAGAGGGCGAGATGACAGTTCCGAGACTGTTTTCGGGCACGAAATGGCGGAAATGAGGTAGAAATCTATAATCCTGGAGGTTCGATAACGATTATTCTGGGAGGAAAATCGCCTGTTACGTTCGTTTTTCGTGGCCTGGGGGAGAATTTCTGATAGTACATTCCCTCCCATAACAATGCCAAGAGTTTCAATGACATTTGAGAAAAATTCCCACGATTAAGCCTTCCATTACAGAAGGTACTTTGACAGTTTTTCAAGTTGAGTTTGTCGTCCTCTTAAGCGATTTTCCGTGTTGAGCGTCGCGAATTTAAATTGTAAAAGAAGTTTAGTCGCTGACTTAATACTGCAACGAGGAAAGAATAATAACACTGCACATTTGCATGAGCAATTTAGTCAAATTTAAAACTGAGATAAGTTTAGAAAGCAGTGTTGTTGGCAGCGTATATTATCTTATTTATTATAATTTTTTATATTTTTTATTTGTAATTTAGAACAAATGAGTGAAGTCGATGGAAATGGATATTTACATTCTAAGGTTATTTGCTGTAGCTTTAGGCTTCCCTCAAGAGAAAAACGTGCAGATAGATAGCAAAATATAAAGAAAATATTTTTTTCAGAGAGAATCAGGGGACTTATTGTATGAAATTATACAAATTAAACAGATAAGTTTGCCTGACAGTGAATTACTTGTGTTTTGTGGGAGATTCACTATTAACGAATAGGATCATTAAAGTTAAAAAAAAAAATTTAAAAAAAAAAAAAAAAATCTCATGTACAGTTAGCGCAGACTCCACGCAGCGGTTTAAATGAAATTTTCAGGCTTTTATGGCTATACTGTAATTTTTCTTAGTGTGAAGCAAGTCTTAGAAATGCCACCCTTTAAATGTTTTTTTTTTTTTTTTTTTTTTTTTTTTTTTTCTCTCTTTAAAATAACCTTCGATCATGATTAAAAAACCGCGAAACAAATGAATACTGATTCAATTTTTAAAATATAAACTAATTTTAAATAATTATACCAACTAAAAAACAACCAACTACAGTTTTATCCTTTTAACTTAAAAAAATTCGTTAATTTGCGATGTGTAGTCTAGGTTGGCAGTTAAAGTAGATTTAATACAAGTTATTGACAGATTTCTAAGTTTCGTCTTGCTTATTGATCTTCTTAAGTAATGTTTTATCAATTTTAATATAAAGTATTTCTTTTCTAATTGGCTATACATAGACAAGAGTGCTGTTAAAATCTCAGAGCTACAATAGTATTCGGATACTAAGCAAGTAAATTACTTTGTCATAAATAATTTAAATGTTTCGTAGAAAATGGTATCGTTCGGGATACACCACATCTCATAATTCTTCTTGAAGATCATTTGCATTGATATCTGATTTATTTTCGTCCAAAAATATTGACTGGAGACAGGTACAATAATTTTCTAGTGTTTTGTCATCTATATCATTGAGCTTCAAAATTTCATAAACGGTAATTTTTTGCTATGGATTTACAGAAATATGACTCAAGGAATTAAGGGTAATTAAGAGTAATGTTCAGAATATAGATTAAAAAGTTTATTTTTAATTTACTTTCCTTTGTTAAGGATTCATTCGTAGCTTCATAGTCGAATTGACGCTTTTTCTGTTTCTCTGGCTCTTAGTTCAGTTTCACCAAGAAAGACTAGATTACATTCAAGATTATCTGCAGTCATATTAGCAGAAATTTTTATCTGGTAATATGCAGATTGTCTATAACTTTCCACTTTTTGTATGGTTTCTGATGACATCTTACACAATCTGATACATTTATAACTACAGATTAATTGGGTTCGAAAGTAATGTAATGCAAAACTTCGCACACCTGGGTACAGTTTGTAACTGATTTTTTAACGATGACGTCATTGCGAAAATCTGCCCTTTGTGACATTTAAAGTTTCTAAAGGGAAATTTGATATTTCCTAATTGCATTAAATATAAAAACACGCGAAACTTCAGATAAAATTTTTAAATGCTTACAAAAATTCTGGAATTCTTAAGTTGTTATTACTAATCCCTCTCTGTCGAGCGGCAGCTGGACATAGTCCATGAGCCAACGCACCCTTAAAAAATCCAAGGCAAGCAAAGGTTCCGTCTCAATAGTCTCCCTATACTAAACTCCAACTTAACTTGACATCACTAGACGATAGATCTTCACCGTGCTCATAGGCAATTAATCCATTTTAGCGGAGTGAAGACATAATTCTCGCCAAACCTTATAGCCTTTTGTTCTCTACAGGGTTGTTGTTTGGCGAACATTATGCTTTCACGCCGCCAAAATGGATTAAATACCTATGAGCAATGTGACGATCTACCGTCTAGTGATGTCAAGTTAAGTTGAAGTTTAGTATAGATAGGCTTAGACAAGTTAGGATGTGCTCCGGGGACTCATTCTCTACTCCACACTTTGCACAGACCAGGGGAAATCTTGCTAGCATGGCTATATTAAGAGCAACACTTATCAGCAATCATGGCAAATTCTTTTTCAAAAATTATTTTTTACTGTATTAAGTCGAAAATTAATCAGGTAATTTATAATACAAGTGTTTGGCAATGACATCTCTCTCTCTGGTTTATTTAAAAACGAATTCGCTTAAATTAATAACTTCGATTGAAAGTGAATAAATAAACATCGAGTCGGTCATTATTTAAACAATTACTGACTCTCATATAAAGCTAACCGAGACCTTTTATGTGTTCTCAATACTTGATCGATTACTGCTTCAAGTACATCAAAAAGTTTTCACAGATAATTAAGAAACAAAAAACAACAACATTCCTGTTGATATTCAGCCTTCTTATTATCGCAGTATGTACGTAAACAAAAACAAAAAAAGGTTTGAATAGGGTCAAAGAGACATTCCCTTCTTCCAGGAAACGAAACTCCAAGGAATTGTTTGTGAACATCAGGGCACCAAATCACTTGTGAGACAATGAATAAGGAAATTGAGGACAAGTTTCTGAAAAGGATTTCGGTTTATGGGACTTGAAACCATTTACCGAACTCACGAAGAATATGAGTTTGGGCACTATTGAAAATTTTGCAAATAAAATGATAATTTTTAAAGAGGACTTGGTACCCCTTGTTTTTACAAAAAAAAAATAATTAAAATATCAATTTTCTATTTTTAGCGTGTTTATAATCTTTGAAACCTTCTCCTTATTCTGGCAAGTTTTTGAGCTGATGCGATGACTGCAATTGCAGAAAAACTATATTTTTATGGAGAATTTAGCATTGCTGCAATAGCTCCTTCGATGTTTCGAAAGCTTTTTTCTCAGTTCGCGATTTTTGAAATTCCCACCTTACTCAAAATGCTAAAACTTCGGCAAATATGAATGAAATGACTTGAAATTTTTTGTGTGTAATTCGTAATATCTATTTGACAAAAATAGGTATAGATTTTTGAATGAAATAAAAACTCTTTTTTTTTATAAATTTAATTTTCGAAAAATACCCGTTTTTTACGCTTTTTTTACCTGTTGGTACAGTAATCATCCTTTTTTTTTCAAAAGCTATTTTACTTATTCCAAATCCGATGCCTGAAAAGTTAGAGTATATTACTGGGAACATAAAAAAAAAAAAAAAAAAAAAAAAAATTGAAAAATGAAAACGAAGATAGAATTCGAAATTTAATGAATTTAAAAAAAAAAAAAAAAAAATTAATTTTTAAAATTTAGATTATTATGGGAACTTTTTTTTAATAACATTTAGTTTTTACTTAGTGATACTTCCAAATATGTAAAAATTTAATTTTAAAGGCATAAAATTAAAAAAAAAATGTTTGAAGTGTACCAAGTCCCCTTAATATAAAAAAATGCTCACAAAATATAATTTAAGCTTCCGCGAACTACTGGACTAATATGTATTTCTTGTCAAGATATTTGATTTAATTTTGACATTGCACACTTCACAAAATAAACTTCAACAAATATTTTTTCCCACAGTAAAGCACACTTTTTACTTTTGAACTACAGTATGCAATAATATCTCTGTTGTATATCAATGTCACAGAAACATTAAAAGAAGAGTTGTAGAAGGAGCACGTATAGCACGAAGTTATAAATTTTTTATTGGATTATTTTGTATTTCACAACTTTATTACCTGTCTTCTCTTCTGCGCCTTCATAAAAGATTTTTTGTTCTCACTAAAACATTATACGAATTGAAGGTCTACGGCAAAGAACGATCAGAGTCAGTTTTTCTCAATTCTCCTGAAAAGCTCATTTAAAGTTTCAAGTCTCAGGGCTTGTAGGTAAATGGTTGCTTAAAATCTCACGTACCATGATATTTATTTCCCAGAGGACTCCACGTGTTTAAATTATAAACTATAACTTTGCAGATAACGGAAAAACCTCGATTTCGAAAATATTGGAATCTGAATGTTTTTTGCCGTGGCCCTAACTAATTCTCGAACTATTTATTTATTTTTTCCTCAAAATTTGAGTTATCTAAACTCTTATATTTTACTAGACAATGAAACATTTAAATTAAACCGTGTGAGTCAGTATCCAATTTGTTCCAGAAAAAAAAAAACTTAAACAGTAACATACAGCATTACTATGAAGCATTTTACATTATGGTGTATACTACCCAGAACAAAAGATTCTGATAATACCACCGACCTTTTGTGTTACAAAATTATAGGTCAAAATAAGGTTAAATAATACGAAGGAGGCACAATAATTCTTCAAAACGAAAACGATTTAAAGAGCGGAATAAGATGGTTGTAACTTTTATTATAACAGTGAATATTTTCCATCTAACTTACGCATCAACAATAAACTACTACTGAACCGCAACACCTCACCTTTTCTCACCTATCAATCACGGATTAGAAGACAACTCCATTATCCCATAACTTTCATCTATTTAAAACAATCCCACCAATGAGACATTACCCATTAATAATATACTAGTTATAACCCTAGCATTCTCAAAATAGCATATTCTAACTTCACTGTTGCCAACCGAGGAACTATAAAAGACGGAAGTCGGGAATAATTCGTCTGCTGTTATCTGAACCATGTCCAAATTACGTGCGTAGGTTCAAATTGCGGATTCCGTTCCGATCGGAACAATGGAACAAGGCTTGGACCATCTCTTTTAAGCCTGGAATTAAGAAACTAACGATTCCTTTTTATCAGTCAGTTAAGGACAAAAAACGGTTTTACGAAAGTCGCGAAGAATGTAGTGGTTTCTTGAGAGATATCTGTGTGTGGATGGGATTTATCCTGAATAGAATTATCTACTTTATTCTAGCTGCGCAGTGTCGCGAGGGAGTAGTCCTTGTAAAGTAAAAAAATTAAGTTAATAAGTTGGTCATATTTTACATTTCCACTATAGACAAAATTCATTATTTAACTTTGCACCGTTTGTCAAAACTTGGTGACCAACCACTATACACCTTTAGAAGTAAATTTGAATTTTTAGGGAAAACCCGTATTTCATTTTCTTCGTCAAACAATTCCAAAAACCTCAGCCATTGATGTCACGAGTCTCTTCTTATCAGATAATGTATAAAGTCCATTGCTCCAATTTCATCTGTTGTTAAATAAGCATAATGAGAAAATATTCTAAACCACTCTTGAACATTCTTATCATAAACATCTTATCTGCTGCATGTAAAAAGTTGAAAAGGGAAATTAAAAATTTGAATAATTTTAGAATTTGTCACAAAATGGTCACTCAAATCACTCAAAACGTCCAGTTTTGTCGCCGTTATTGTTGTAAGTTTAAAAAAAAATTAGATTTATTCAAGACAATAGGATTTTCTGGTCGTCCATAGCTTGTTGATACTACATCTTGATTCGTTGGTATTCCATTCGAAACGAGACATTTAGGCCAACCTAATGCGCTTTTAATGAGGGTTTAATCGGTTGATTGGATTTTGCCTTTTATGGTACAAAAAAAATTTGCTCATCAATGCCCTATAAATAGTGGAAGTCGTAGATTAAATCATTGCATATCAGGACGACTCTTTCCGAGAATCTTGAACTGAGTTTTCATCTTGTTCAAATTTGAAAAAAAGGTAGAATTATTTTTGAGTCTGAAAAGTTTGTTGATGTTGAACCAGCTATGAAGAAATTCGAATTGGCAGCATACCCCAATATTTTATTTTGAACGTTTTGTGATTACTTGTACTAATTCTGACGATTGGGAGCCAAATAAATTTTAATCAAGGAAGGGAAGAGGTAGCAAAATTTTCATAACATGCATCAGGTGTAAATGGTTTTTTTTTGTATGACAGTATCTGCCCTTATGTCAGTTATTTTTTGTCTATATAGGTTTAAAATATTTGGATAGGCTCGTGAATCGCTGCATTTAGTGATGAAACCCTGCGAGAACCCGAGAATGTCGCCAAATCTTCTAGGTACTTCACTTTTACAAAAGAAAAAAAAAAAAAAAAAAAAAAAAAACAGGGTTTTAAAGTAAGTGAAACAGAGAAGAGAAAAACGATGAGCGATGCTCAAGGGCACTTGTTTTTAAAGGCACTTGAAAGGCACTTGTTTTTCAACTTTTAACGCTTTTTAGCATTTTTACGAAAATTTCGGAGGTAGCGATGTTTAGAAAACCTTAAGAGGCATTACCTTTTGAGATTTTGATCAAAATCGTAAGAACTGGGGGTTTTTTTAACAGTTGTTTAAAAACGTGACTTTTTCATGTTTGTCGCATGCCCAATACTGACGAAATTTTTTCTGAAACTCTTTTTTGAAGTCAAGATGTTCAGAAACGGGGGAAAATGCACACACACAAAAATCGATGTATTTTATTTTTTTTTATTCTTTCAAAAACAATACCTTTGTTAAACTATGTTAACATATAGCTAATTGAAAGTAAAAAGAGTGTTTTAAATTTATATATATATATATATATATATATATATATATATATATATATATATATATATATATATATATATATATATATATATATATATATATATATATATATATATATATGGGAACCAAACCATGCCTAAAGTGGATGGGGGATGGAGTGTTCGAAGAGCTATTTTCGATGATAACGTCGTCAAGATCAGTAGGAGTGTAAAAGGAGGAGATCAAAAAGAGTAGGATCTCCATTTTTCCGTCCTGTGCAAACAAAGATTACGGAATTTAGCTTAAAATTCTAATTTCGCACTGCTGTTCTTTCTAACCCATTCCTTTTGCTACAAAAGTACAACGTAGCATGTATATTAGGGTGGTTCGAAAAAAAAAAAAAACTTTATTTTTGAAACGCATGAGGCGAAAAAAGTTGATACACATCTTTATAAGAAAAACTGTAAAAAAAAAAATTGAAAAAAAAATATCTTCCGATCGCGCATTCACTTCGAAGTTTGAAGAAAATACAAAAAATAACTATTTTTCCTAAATTTTTTTATAATTCTAAACGTTATATATTTGAAAGGCAATAGTTTGCAATGTATAGTGAAAGGGTGGTATAACACAGGGAAATACTATTTCATGCATTTTCTATAAAATAGATACTAACATTACTTTTTACATATTTTTGTTAAAATTGTTTTATTTACTTCAAGCATTCACTTCAACGTTTGGAATAAATACAAAAAACACTATTTTTCCATCAATTTATAGAATACACTAATCACTAAATTATCAAGGTACATTAGTTTGTATTGTGTGGAATGAAATAGATAGAACATGGAAAAAAATCAAATTAGTAATTATTTAATAATAATTATTCACGCATAACCTTTGAAACATTGATAAAAATTGTGTTTTGGCGGGTTTTAATCTGGGTGGCCTTTCTCGTGGTGCCTTCTCTTCCATTGAAGCTCATAAACTTACTTGGATCAAAACGCATCCTAACTTAGTCATTGGATCATAACGCACGTAGCTCTGATTGGGTCAGCCATGAATAATGGCTGGAAATAATCTGACAGACCAAATTGCACGCTGGGAGACCACTACATTGGGATATATGCCTTCTATACTCCAATGAACTACCATTCAGACACATATTTAAACATGTAGATAGTACTACAATTGGACAACATCTTTCAGTGAGATAAAAAAATTGAAGAACCTTGAAAAATTTCCCCTGACTGATTTTTTACGTGTTGAATGTTTAATTCCTCAACTTGAGATGAAAGTACTGAACACAACTCAGTTATATCTTCTTGATATTATTACATTAAAAAAATTAATTTTCTGAAGGACCTAAGAACATATATGTGGCAATTCGATTGTCTCGATACCTCCCTGAATATTTACTGCAAGTTTTAAACTCAGTTATTGGACGAAATGCTTCCTTCCCTCACTCAAAATATTTGATTTCAGCAATGATTTTGTACGCAAGGAGAGATGTAAGAGAACTGAGGCATCAGGTTCTGAAATCGCGTGAACTTTCCTAGAGAAAGACTATCAGGCATTTCAAGACAACTAAACTTAACTTTATTGTAGGTATCCTGACTGCATTGAGTGGGCATAATTAATTGGAATTTCGTAATAGGACCCCTCCTTTGCTAAGAGAAACAAACGGACATTAGTTAGCAAAGACTGGCGCATCCGAGGTAGAACAGCTGTATTGGTGGAAACAGGGAGAGGCTATAAGATTGACTAGTCTGACCGAGCATAATTCCAAAATACACGATTTTTTAACAAACAAGTAAAAACCACCACATAGTTTTGTTTCTCATAAATACAATATCCCAAGTTTAAAACTGTACATCGGCTTATCAAAACCTCTTCTATATTTTATCCAGAATTGGGCGAGATTGGCTAATATTGTTTCTAACGACTCACATCGTTTCACATCGGGATTGGCCTATGTCTGGGGAAATTGGTCAGCGTATCTATGTTACTATGGACCATTGAAATCAGACTTCAACTCGTTTCCTTGTCACTCACAAGCTGTGGAATGCTAATGTAGAGAGACAAGACAAAAGTAGGACAAAGTAGGACGCAAAAGACGTTAGGACAGTACTTTTTTTTAAAGATCCATAATGCCCGACTTTTCAACAAATATTTCCTTCAAAGTGCATCACTGGGATAGAAAGCTCGAGAAAAAAGTGAACCAAATGAATAATAGCATGTTTAAAATAAAAAAAATAAAAAATGTAAGAAGTATCATTAGGGTTGCGTGGCACTAGCCGACGTGTCATGAGCGCATCGGGGTAAAATGGTACCACTAGCGCACAAACACCTGTTTATAAGGGGAAGGAAATCCACTACAAAGTAACATGGTACCAGAAGCGCACAAACTTTAGTTTCTCAGGGGCTCACTTCTTCATTTTACAGGAGCGAACAAAAACAGATTTATTCAACTAAGTAAACTATAGGTTTTCTTTATTTTAAAGAGACAAATCTCCAAAACTGTATTTTTTTTGCGGCTAAATTTGTTACTCAGTGTATGCAGTACATATTAATAGAACTAACAATAACAAAATACGCATTTTTATGTTTTTATTAGATACTAGGTTTTTAAATTGGAGAGCCGATTCATATTTCTTATGATGAAAACGTTCTGTTTAAATTAGAAGTATCATTCCGCTGCACTTTTGGGGCTTATTTTAAATTCTGATAAGTTTTTGGTTTTCATATGTTTAGTTTGATTGCTTTATTTAGAGTTCCTCATTTCCACTGTGTTCTGTATTGTTGTAAATTTTACATTTGCCAATAAAATGGCCTGCACGTTTGCAGTTTTACATGAATGCTCATCTTTTAATACAATCAGAATGATGCGACATTTTTATACTTACCATCCCCGTTGTTTTTAATTTTAAGTTCACCACCTCACATATCTATTTTATATCAAATGGAACATATCCATATTATACAAAATGGATATGTAAGATGGTGTATGGACATATCCATTTATATTAAAGGCATACCATAAGTTTGATGGAAACATTGAAAAAAATAAGAATATCCAACGGATGAAATTTTGTTTCGAAAATATTTATAGTAACTTTAAAAAAAAAAATGCATTGGTTATACCTTAACGAGTTTTTACGCGAATGTTTTTAAGTTGTTGTAACCTTCTTCTTTCTTGCTTATTTTGAGGCTAAATTTAGCTTTGAATTCTAGCGAAAATGCTTCTTATTTGTAAGTATGCGTAGATTCAAAATCAGAGACCTTTTTGAATTGTGTCTGAAAGAATGTTCTAATAATGATAAATCCAACGCAATTTTTAATCACATATGTAAAACTGTTGGGGAAATAATAAATTTTTCGACTGAGAATGATATAAAACAAAATTAGACGCGTGTACAGTCATTTTAGAAGTTTCAAACAAGTCTAATTAATTCATCCACATATAGGCTTCCAAGCATTCCGTTTTACAAAAAATCAAGCAGATCGAAAAGGTAAGATGCGGTTCAGTTATTGAATGAAAAAAAAAAAAAAATGCGATTCTTCTATAACTATACAAATTGCTATTATGGCGACACGCAAAAAAGGCTATTATTATTTGGCAGCAATTTTGAAAAGAAGCCAACTTAAGTCCATCACCGCCAGCTAAAATGAAGAAAATAAATTTTTGTAACAGCGTGCAAAAAATTAAACTTTTTAATCATTTGGAATCAAAAATAGTGGCGAAAGTATCACTTTTTCGAGAGGAATGCGGGAAAGTAACTTTTTCGCCCTAGTATGAAAATGAAATTTCTCGCACGCCTCGTGCGCAAATAAAATATAGTCTTGCCATGGAATGACATATTTTCAGAAGAAATTCCTTGACACGAATTGGCAACATTAATAAATATATATATTAAAAATATTTTTTGCTCATAATTATAAAAAATATTGAATGCAACACATAGGAAGAAGGTTCATCGTTGCACAAAATCGAGCTCGCTTCGTTCACTGAAAAGTTCATTAACACATAAGCACAGGCTTAATTCACACGTTGAAAAGTTCATTGCTATGCAAGCATAGGCTCGCTTCGCTCGCTTAGAGGTTCATTGCTGCATAAGCATAAGCTCGCTTCACTCATTAAAATCTAATTGCTACGTAAAGCCTTAATAAAGAAACAAAAAATCCCCGTTAATATTCCATTAATACAATACCCCTTTAAGATTATTTTAACACTTGTTTGTGGAAAGCAAAATTGGAAGGCCAAAAGTACTTATTTAGAAACTTTCAGAGCTTTAGGCCTATTAAAAGTTGCTTTTTGTGAAAATATTAATTAAAAAACAAATTAAAATGTTAACCTTCTTTTTATCAAAAGTCCAATTAGAAGGCCAAAACAACTTGTATTGAAAATTTCAGAACTGTAACCCATTTCGAAATAGTTTTGTGAAATATATGTTAAAGTTAAAAAAAAAAAATAAAAAAAAATAAAGAAAAAAAAAAAAAAAAAAAAAATTAAAGTTCTGTTTTTCAAAAGTCCAATTAGAAGGCCAAAATTACTTATGCGGAAAATTTCAGAGCTGGTAGCTCTATTAGAAATCGTTTTGTAAAATATATATTAATTAATTAAAAACATTAATTTAAAAATAACTAATTAAAATTTTAACATTCTGATTTTCAAAAGTCCAATTAGAAGGCTAAAGCTACTTATGTTGAAAATTTCAGAGCTGTATCTCTATTTTAAGTCACTTTGTAAAAAAAAATTAATTCAAAAAGAGCTAATTAAAATTTTAACATTCTGTTTGACATAAGTAAAATTAGGAGGCCTAAACTTCTTATGTTGAAAATTTCAGAGCTCTACTCCAATTTTAAGTAGGTTTCTATAGATCCACAGACAGACACTCAGCTTGTTTTATTATTATAGATAACCAACACATTATAAAACACGTTATAAGCACATTTGTTATAAACTGTGTATTTTTTCAAACTTTTTATTTAAAAACTTATAATTAAATAAATATTGAAGCCAGATTCACAATTCTTCATGTCTCGCACATCCGCATGTCCTTTCTAATAACATCCTAATTAGTCATTTTAATTGCAATTAGCTAATTAAAAAATTAACGGAAGAATAAAGTTTACGTTTAAAAATGCATCATTTTTAATTTTGATGTACTGTTAAGAAGTTTGAAATTATAACATAAAAATTAAAGAATGGAGATCCTAACCCTCTGCACATAAACTAGCAGTTTGTGCGCTCATGATACCATTCGCTTGATAAATGAGAGGCAACTCTCTTCCCCCCCAAATATTGCAGGTGTTTGTGCGCTCTTGGTACGATGCGCTCATGACACGTCGGCTCGTGCCACGACACCATCCTTAGTACCCATTTTACAGAAAAATCATTATTTCTTACAAATAATGTAACTTTTGAGTATTTTTTATTATTAATATATATTTTAAAAATGCATAAAATAGTGTTTTCCTGTGTTATACCACCCTTTCAGTACACATTGCAAACTATTGCCTTTCAAATATATAACGTTAAGAAATTTTTAAAAATTTAGGAAAAATAGTTATTTTTTGTATTTTCTCCAAACTTTGAGGTGAATGCGCGATCGAAAGATATTTTTTTTTTTCAAATTTTTTTTTTTTTTTTTTTTTTTTTTTTTTGCAGTTTTTCTTATCAAGATGTGTATCAACTTTTTTCACCTCATGCTTTTCAAAAATTAAAAATTATTTTTTTTCGAACCCCCCTAATGTATATATAGTTATATATGCAACTAGTTGGGAAAGTAATACTTTTTCAAACGAGGTAAAATTTTAGAGTTGAGGCGAGTATGATAGCACGAACATCGATATAGATAAACAACTGGATAGACTGCTCCATTGTCAATGAAAAGAGAAAAACGTGCCGGGGATTGCGAAGCTGGTGGGAAGATTAACCAATCACAGTTCACTTTTGTAGTTGGATGGGAATGCGAAAAACCTTGTAAAGTGTTAAGAGTATATTTTTTTTGCCCATTATTACTAATTAAGGTCTACTATTGACATTTCTGCTGTGTACAACCCAAAATTTTATTTTCAATCCTCGACAATCCGTATTTTTTATCCCACCAATTGCATCTGGCAACGGCTTCATTTTCCCAGCGTTAAGCAGTCTATCCAGTTGTTTATCTATATCGATGAGCACGAGTCAAATAATTTGCCGAGTTTGAAAAAGTTATTTCCCACATGTTGCATACACTATTTTTTCTAATCACGTGCAAAAAATATTTGGAATATATATATTTATTAATGTTGGCAACTCCAGTCAATGAATCTCTTCTAAACTTGTAATTTATAAACGTGCCACGTTATTGCGAACATTATTTAATCATAGTTAATCAGAAATCGTGGTAAAAGTAGCACATTACTGCGAGGAGTGTGAAAAATTACTTTCCCGCCGTTCTCAAATTTTATACAGTTTTCGTGGAGAAATCATATAAAAAAATTAACTTTTTTTTAATCATTTTGAATCAAAAATCGTGGCGAAAAAGTACTTTCTCGCACTCCTCGTGCTCAAATATTATATAGTCTTGGCACTGAAATGACATATTTTCAGAAAAAATTCATTGACTGTAGTTGGCAACATTGATAAATATAGGTATAAAAAATATTTTTTACTTCTGATTTAAAAAAATATTGTATGCAACTCGAGGGGAAATACTTTTTCAAACTCGGTAAATTATTTGACTCGTGCTGTCACACTTGTCAAAGAAGCGTTTTACCTCGTTTGAAAAAGTATTATTTTCCCAACTAGTTGCATAAATAACTATTTTAGAAGATTCATTGACTGGAGTTGACTACATTAGTTTATATATGTATTTAAATTATTTTTGCTCGTGATTATAAAAAAATATTGTGGGCAACATGAAGGAAATCACGTTTTAAAACTCGGCAAATTATTTAACTCGTGCTATCACACTCGTCAAATAAGGATTTTGCCAAGTTAGAGAAGTATTACTTTCCCAACTATACTAAACTTCAACTTAACTAGACATCACTTAGACGGTAGATCGTGACAGTGCTCATAGGTATTTAATCCATTTTGGCGGAGTGAAGACATAATTCTCGCCAAACCTTATAGCCTTTTGTTCTCTATAGGGTTGTGGTTTGGCGAACATTATGCTTTCAATCCGCCAAAATGGATTAAATAACTATGAGCACTGTCACGATCTACCGTCAAAGTGATGTCTAGTTAAGTTGAAGTTTAGTATAGTTGAATAAATAACTATCCTATACCAAAACTATATAAAATTTGAGCACGAGGTGTGCAGGAAAGTATTTTTTCACACGGCGGTTAAAGTGCTACTTTTGCCACGATTTCTGATTACAAATGGTCAAATAATGTGTAATTTTTGCGCGTTGTTATAAAAAGTTTTTTTTTTTTTTTTTTTTTTTTTTTTTTTTTTATGTAACAATATATGTCACCATAGAACTTGTTTCTATACTGGTTAAGAAATATTGATCTGGTTAACGTTTACCACAGGCAAATTGCAAGTTAACATTAAAGAAAATTGATTTTTTCTCAATCAAGCACAATTTTCGTATCAAGTTTTAAAAATTTGTACCGAAAAAATATTGAACTCGATCTGGCATTTATTGAAATTTTTGTAAGTATATTCTAGAATATTTTCAATAAATAATGTGAGTAAGCGAAAAAAAAATCGGAATATCAAGGATCTCAGAGAATGTGTTTATTCTCTAAATTAAATCTATACGATTTTTTATTTTAATTCTCAAATTAAAACAAAAAATCTATCAAGGCTAATTTTTCGTTTTTGATATGCAAAAAATGGCTCAGCCTTATCATAAAAATCAGAAAGATATTGAAAATCAGGTAAATCTATGCATAGAAAATTAGGACACTTCACCTGGCTTTTGTTAGTCCCCCTCCCCCCCCCCCCCACCCTGGACCTAGCAGTATATCTATTTTCGCTTGGCGTACGATATCATAAGTATACACGACGGTATTACGGCACTTACTCCCTGTTTGATTGCAAACTGAAGGTTAGAGTTTAACTCTCTCATTAGCTGTGTAAATCCGAGGCAGTTTTTTTTCTTTTTTCTTTCTTTTCTTGAAAGACCTCGTTAAAGGCAGTTTCATACTCGGGTGGTTCTTAAGCTTAAAAAAGAAAAGAAAAAAAAAATATTCCACCTGATTAGGTAACAAAAAAAGTCCGTTAACTCCTTAGCCATTAACCTTAGAGTAAACATAACCTTATTCCCATTCATGTTCTGTAATTGAAATTAACAGTCTTACGAAGAAGAAGCTGTGCACATTCCAACGATTTCATTTTCAATTATCGCAATCCGATTTCTCCTTCAGAAATCGCATCTGAGCGCGTAACCCGAGCAAAAATTACTTTCTGATCCGATTACCCCTTCCCCGTTACGCAACGTGAAAATAACAGCCGCTTTTACTTTGAAGAAATGAATTTCAGATAATCGGATCAGTTATGGGGTTACAGTTCTGTATTAAGTTGGGTGATGAAGATGACCGGTTCCCTAACAATTGAACGAGTAAATAGAAAGAAGGGTATGTGACTAATTACTGATACTTACTCCGGTATTCTAAAATATTCGCGGTACCAGTGTAGTGTCTATCTACTCCAAGGATAACTCCCACAGTAAAGTCTAGAGTTGTCTGTTGCTTCGGATACAGGACTAGCCTTATTTTTCAATATATGGATCCGAGGGGAAACACATCTAAATTTACCATGTTGTAACCTTTTTGGACGCCAATATCATGATGTACATTGTACACCCCTATTCTAAATCAAGGAGTTTTGTTTCTATAGCGACCGCCTCCAACCAGACTATCTGGAAATAGTTATAAGCTGACAGTTGAAAATTGACAGTTGAAGTCAGAAATTGCGTAATTTTGAGGTCTACGTATACCGTAGGACATTTTTTTTTTTTTTTTTTTTAATTCTGAGTTTAAAAATCCAATTTTCTTTCACAGTAGTTAGAGGGAATGTGTATAAAATCATTTTATAAAAAAAAATTCAAATTTCGGCAATTGTTAATTTGTTAATTAAGCTGTAATTAACTAGTTTACCTTTTTCAAACAATGATAAATCAAATTCTAATTCAAATTCTAATAGGTAATTCCACTTGGAAATCATTCAAAACAAAATATTATTCTTGATGTTTTAATACTCAAATAAGTTTGTACCATAGAAAAGTGTTTTTTTTTGTTTTGTTTTTTTGTTTTTTTTACAATTTATTTTGTGTGAAAACATGAAAAAAAAAAATCAACATTTTCCATAAATTCTAAGTTTTAAAAATAACTAAAAAATACAACCAATTTTTTATAATTAAGTTTCAAAACATCTAACGTATTATGTAGATTATATATAAAAAAATTTATAATTGAACATTTTGTTGTTGAATTATCATTGTTTGAATAAAGTGTGACATAAGCAAATTACAGTTCGTCAGAAAACAGGTTTAAAGTTTTGGTAGCTTAGTATCTAACAGCGGTAGTACCTACCTATAATTAATTGTAACTTAAAATATTTATAGGATATTTTCAAAAGTTTATCATTGTTTGAAAGCTTGAATTAGAGAATATTATAATATCATAACAAAAAAATCAATATTCTGATCGATTTTTGTGAATTGTAGGGTATACGTACACCTTAATGAAATAAACATTTTTTTTTTTTTTTTGCTCTAAAAGTTCTCAAAGCACACACTTTACTGTACCACATGTAAACAGCCATAGATTCGTGTGAACAGTGTGATAGATTCGATGTCTTTCGAAGTACTTGTTGCAACCAGTTTTAATAAATTGTCCTGAAAACTGCTTTTTATAGTTTCTTCGGACACGTAGTGGAGAATTCTGTTCTACCATAGTTATCATATATTATTTCAGATAAATTACAAGAAAAAAAAGGTCCATACGGTAGAAAGTCTTTAGCACAGCGTTAGCGAGCAGGAGGCAGAGCCCCCTAGTAGTATCAAACAAAAGTAATTTTTTTATAGTTCTAAAAACTATTATATTTATTTCATGTATGCAAGCCATAATGTTAATTTCTCTTACAGCCGTTGCCACTCCAATCAGCCAAATCATCAACAAGGTGATCACCAACAGAAGATTATCAGCACGCCGATGTCAGCCTACCACAGCACCGGCGATGATTGCGCCATCAATGAACTGCTGGAAGGAAGGATGGACTTGGACGTCATCCTGCCGGACAACAGAAAGGTCCGGCTTACGGTCGAGAGAAGGTGAATATATATATTATAAATTTTCCATATAAAAAATTGACAAAACTGGATGTAAAACTATAAGTAAATTAGACATGGTTCGTACGTTTTTAAAAAACCTTGAAAAGTACTTCAAAAAATATCTTTCATTTTCAAGTGCTTGAAAACCTTGAATTCCGTAAAAATCCGTTAAAGTACTTGAATTTAATTTTATTTTCTAAAAATATTGATTCTTAAAAAATTTTGGTCAACAAAGTGTCAAAGGAGGTGCATGTAATAGGAAACGAAGTTTTAGTTACTGAAATACTATGGACATTGAAAATCATAAAAAATCACAGCTTTTATGAATTAAATGAAAACGTTGGTAAATTATGTAACTGCATGTTCGCCGATAGCTTGATTGCATCTAAATTTTCATGTGGAGAAAAAAACTGCATACTATACAGTATTTGATGTAATCAAGCCTTCAGAGTAGATTGGAATCCAGTTTAATCAATAAGACTTTTGTCTCAATA
Organism: Linyphia triangularis; assembly: GCA_963978545.1. Lineage (NCBI taxonomy): Eukaryota > Metazoa > Arthropoda > Arachnida > Araneae > Linyphiidae > Linyphia > Linyphia triangularis. The sequence goes on from OZ021730.1 coordinate 40,413,319, forward strand.
TAATGAAACAAGACAATCAAATGGATGTTTTTATCCGATATTGGCGTAATTACCAAGTGAGTAACAAGCTACTTTACTTCTGTTTTTATGAGACACAGTACTGCTTCTGAGATATTAAAAGGTTTTTTTTTTTTTTTTTTTTTTTTTTTTTATTTACTTGATTTGAACATGCACCGTTTTCCAATAAAAAAAATTTGGAATTTTTTTAATGTATATAATATGTTGATAACGCATCCTTGAAAAGTGCTTAAAAAGTCCTTGAATTTTTTTCTCCTTCTAGTTAGATGTAAAACTAGTTAAAATTATACTTTTAAATTAAATTCTTTTTCAAAATGTGTAATAGAAGTGTCAAGTATGTATGGATTAGTATAAGTTAGCGTTCGCCACTAAATTTTATAGGCGGGCCGCATGACGTATGCTGGAGGTTTTCGTGGGCCGTAAGCACAAAAATATGTATCTTTAATTAATATCGATTTAACAATTTATAGCATTTCTGTAAACTGGAAAAACATATAAATATCTTTTATCTTAATAAAATTACAATTTATATTTTATTCTTTTCTTTTTTTTTAAACAATTAAAAAAAAAAAAAATTTCATTAAATTTCATTTAAATCAAAGTCTAAAAAAGAAGTGACTATTTGTTTTAACGTTACAATGCGACTTGGCCTATTTTTTTATAAAAGTATTTAAATTGTACTTCCAGATTACTTCGTTTTAGTACATATCAATTGTGTGTGTGTGTGTGTGTGTGTGTGTGTGTGTGTGTGTGTGTGTGTGTGTGTGTGTGTGTGTGTGTGTGTGTGTGTGTGTGTGTGTGTGTGTGTGTGTGTGTGTGTGTGTGTGTGTGTGTGTGTGTGTGTGTGTGTGTGTGTGTGTGTGTGTGTGTGTGTGTGTGTGTGTGTGTGTGTGTGTGTGTGTGTGTGTGTGTGTGTGTGTGTGTGTGTGTGTGTGTGTGTGTGTGTGTGTGTGTGTGTGTGTGTGTGTGTGTGTGTGTGTGTGTGTGTGTGTGTGATTCGATGTCTTTCGAAGTACTTGTTGCAACCAGTTTTAATAAATTGTCCTGAAAGCTGTTTTTTATAGTTTCTTCGGACACGTAGTGGAGATTTCTGTTCTACATAGCTATCATATATTATTTCAGATAAATTACAATTGTGTAGAAAAAAAAGGTCCATACGGTAGAATTTAATTCTTTATGTCTTACGCGGTGCCGGCTGGCCGCAGAAAAATCTGTCGCGGGTCAAATCCGGCCCGCGTGCCGCTTAGTGGTTAACGCTGGTATAAGTAAATGTGATGATGAATCTGATTCCACAAGCAGAAAGAAATATCCCAAAAGTTTTAGGCACAGCCGTTTTCTTTAACGGTTGCTCCAATAGCCTTCTGCAATAAAAAATGTCTAATTCAGTCTCAGAGAGAACATTAACTCGAAGAATACGAAGAAAAGTATTAATTTCTTCCGCTAGAGGAATACAAATCTGTTCTCGATCTGTACACGATCACGCTTTTAAGAAGAAAAAGAATATTTCTTCAGTGTTTAACGTTAGAAGATAAATCAATATACTTTGATAAATTAAATGAGACAGGACTGTTCAAGAGTTGATCTATTAAATAATTACTAATTAACTTCCTGTTTGACTCAACATTAATCTTGGCAAAATGCGTCGTTTTATTATTGAGATAATTCATTCTACTTGAATGACATCGATTGTTTAATAATAAATTTATTTTTGAACCGTAAATAGTTGTTAACTTAGTTACTGTTTAATCATTTTATAGAGGTAAATTTCCTTGTAATTAATTCAGACACTTGGATTGAATTAAAAGATAATAATTAAATTTAATAATATAATTAAATTTAATGAGGTATGTGGACTATAGACGAGATACGCTCAAGGAATTTCGAATAAAAAGAATTAGTTAAAAAATGTCCACTTGTTGACGCTTTGCATTAAAGGTGCCTAAAGTGGCAAAATCTAGGTTAAATGATTAATTCTTATTATGCCGATAATTTTTATGCTCTGTTTCCCAATATCAGAATTTAACAGAAAGAAGAAAGAAAAAAATTCTGTACAAAGTATTTGCCACTTATATCAATAGCATACCCAAGCAACACACTCATGTTGTTTCTATGTGGTTTTTTGGTGGATACGTTGAAAGTGAGAAAGGCACATTGTAACCACATTGTATCAATGTGCAATTCCAATGCATTTTTAAGGAAGCTGATATTTTATAACAGATATTAGAAGAAATCAATTTATTTCGTATAATTTTTAGGGGTTTTAATTATGTAGTACGAATAAAGTCAGAATTTCGTTTTCTTTACTTTTCTAATGTGATATCACAATGTTGTTTCAATGTGATATTTCAACCAGACATGAAACAAGTGTCTTCTTTGGTTTTTGGAAAGCCCCAATCCTGTCCAAGAATCATATTAATTGAAAACTTTGGTAAAAGCAATTTATAAAAGCAAAAAGTAAAAATCCGTTTACTCAATGTGGTTTTTTAATATGGCTTCAATGTGATAATTCAACATTACACCACTGATCCACGATTTGTATCATCCTACGCATGCGCAATACGCTTTTACCTTCAGTGATGACGTAGTTGGCATCACTTTTGAAGTTGATTTGAAACTTGACGATGTCTGTTGACGATTGGATTTATGCCTTTTCTGGTAAGTTTTCTTCATTACATTATTAAATTATACTCTATTATTTGCCGGTTTTCTAAATTAGATGTATTTCTATTTATAAATGAAATTAGATAATGATGTTCTGATCAGTGAGGTTTGTTGATTTTTGGGACACACGTGTGACATAAATAAAAAAACCTATTGTATATTTCACGTATTTTTATGAACTATAAAACTGAATGGGCTATCTTGTAGAAGTATGTTTTTCTAAAACGATTGATCACTGAGAATTAAACATGCTGTATAAATATTATTTCTATACTTGTTGAAAGAATTTTTGCGGTAATTAAATGAACTAATTCAGTTAAAAAAAACCTCCACCGTAATATTATAAATTGTCAACAGGGCCGGGAATTTATTTCAGGTGGAATACAGATGTAGTATAGAATATTTCTTAATGTTATATAATATAATTGAAAGTTATGTGATTTTCCACACCCGTAGTCTCTTTAACATGTTTAATTCGATCACACATCTGGAAAAGTTCAGGAAATTTGAAGAAAACTTGCTGTAAAATCAGAGAATTTTTAAAAATCTATCAGGGTATTATCAGAAAACTTTATTTCCTGAATTTTGTGGCCACTCTGTGTAATGTGTTGTTTTAATTAATGTAAAATTAAGTGTTTATTTAAAAACATAGCTGCAAAATGAACTGATGTTTTGTGTGCAAAAAATGAATTTCTTTCGTTAATTTTCTTTTTCAAGCAGTGATGGATAACAAATTGAGAATTTCTCCCTATCCCACTTGGTAATCAAATCGATATTTCAAAGTAAGGTTTAAAAAAGACGTCATCAGTGTAAATATATACATGTGCATAAGGATGATACATTTTATAATAGTTATCATATTTTCAGTTTACTGCCACCATGTACAACACTGTGGAATGCGGAACAGGTATAGTGTCTGGAATCTGATCGCTGGCTCCTAACAACTGAAACCTATCCTTTTCAGGTACTGTGGTAAATTGAAAAGATGTAGTACAGTATAGGATATTTCGCTATTTAAAAATTTACAAAAAGAACTTTCTAAAAAACTAAAATTAGAAAGTGGAATTCTGTTCTTTTGCAAAAAATATATATATATATTTTTTTAAATCTCCCTTTTATGTTATACAGTCGAACAGGGTTGGCATGGTTTAAACCAAATAGTTTTTTCTCTTTTTAAAGATTAATTTAAAATTGCACTTTTTTTGTGTGTTTATTTATAATTAGTGTTGTAAATAACTTTTTTAAATAAATCTTATAGTGAAAGTCTATAGAACTTTTTTTTTATAAGTATCAAAAATAACTTTTTATATTAATCTAAGTGTTTTATTACTTTTTTATAATAATATTCAAAATTATTAATTAAAATTAAATTATATGCTGCATTTTAAACTTGTTTGTGAAATAGAGATTTTGTGCTTAAATAACTTATTTCTAAACCTTAAAAATATAATTATGTATAACTTATCACCATTACTGATGAATCTAAGAGCAACATTCCATGTAGAAGTAGTAAACAATTACTATTGTATTATATAGTTTCCATTGGATTTAAAAAAACATATCTCTAAATATAATATTAAAATTTAATGATTTAATTGTTCACATAAGTAGCAATTGTTTATTTACTTAGTGTAAATGATTTTCAGAAGAAATATTATTTGTTATTTAAACATTTATTATTCTAGTTAATGTAAAATTTTATTTATAAATATGCATACATTTAAATTAGAAAAGGATTTAAAAAAAACAACAACTTTTAAACAAAAAAAACCCCCCATTTTTGGGGGGGGGGGGGGTCCAACTCTGCGGCTAAACTTCATTAACACGAAGTCGATGGGGCCGCTGAAATTGTTTGTGCTAACTGAATAAATTAACGCTAAGTTTTAAGTACGGAGAACTGCTTTTACTTTGCGTTAAACTGGAGTTCAGGTTAACGGATTTCGCATTAACAGGGTTTGACTGTAATTAGATTTGGGAATACTTTTTAGAATAAATTTACTTATTGTATTAGAATTGAACATTCTTCTTTTTTTTTTTCAGTGTTCAGTGGACTTGCTTATACAGCTGTTGTACTTAAACAGTGTGGCTACAGAACCTGGAAATCAAGAAACTTTTCGATTGTGGAAAAAATCAGGGAATTTTTTTAATATTCAGGAAAATTTACTGTTACTGTTTAGGGTATGTTTTTCCATTATCCCTATTTTGGTACCATTTTCCTGATGATTTGCTGTGATAATCATTAGAAGTTTTAATGTTATGGAATAATTTTAACTTTTAACTACCACCAAACCTATTTTTAAAAAATTGGCATATTATCTCTTTAGCATACAAGTTCTATTCGATAAATGTGTCAACATATCTGGAAAAATTGGGGGAATTTGGAAAAAGTTTGCAAGAAGGGATTTTTTTTTAAATCTGTCAGGGAACTTTTTACCTAAATTTTGTGGCCATCATGTTAAATGACACTGATAGTTCTTTTGATAATCCTCTATAATTTATATAGTATTAAGTATAATTTTTTTATTTTTAAATTAGTTTTGCTGTTATGAACATGTCTGAATTATGGCAGTATTATAACAAGGCTGCTAGTGGCGTTTACTAAAGTGACTATTTTAGCCTCCAGAAAACTTTTTTTGGTAAGAAAAATATCGGTACTTACATATTAACGCCACTGCAGCTACAGATTTGACGGTTTTTCAGTGCCACCAATAAAGAGCAATCTTGTTGTTCGCACGCAGTTATCTTTTGGATTCCTTGTAAGTATAAAACTATAATTCCTTGTAAGTAATTAAAAACCGCCAAATCTGTAGCTGTGGTGGAGTTAATACGTAGGTACCAAAATTTCCTAATTGACTATTTTAACCTCCAGGCGACTATGTAATGAAATATGAGTTCCTGACTTTGAACTGGAAACCAATAGAGAGCATGGCTTCAACTTGGTTGCAGCAGCTCATTTAATTTATCCTCAAAGTAGTAAAGAGTGTTTTTGAATTTAAAGCAAAATTTGTATGATACAGTACATTTTTCTAAAAGTATACCGAAGAGTAAAAGGCAACTAAGTTGTTTGAATCTAGAATTTTCAAAAATTATAATTGGTTTCCTATTGAAATATAACATTAATAAAAACCTATATTATACGTTTTTCCTGTAAATTTTTCTACTCTTCATTTTAGTTTTCAAATACTGGGGTGGGAGTAGGCAACATTGGTATTCTGCATCTGCCTTCGAATTTTTTTTACATAATCTACTTTTGATTAAACTATATTGTGTATCGTCATTGCATGATATTCTGAAATAAGTCTGTTATTGCCTTAAATGGTCATGTGATCTTTGGTCAGTCCAATGTGCACACCATAATATGAAGGGTGCTTCCGCATACTGGCATTGACTTAAAACCATCCAAAACAAGGGGATCGCTTTCAACACGAGAGAGGGATTTTTTTAAGTCATAAAAAAGGGATATTATTTTGATTAATATATTCAATCTTTGAATTTGGTTGGCGATTTAAGTAGCAGAGTTGGATTTGAGCATTTTTACACGTCGTATTTCTTTATTATTATTTTTGGCATGGTGTCTACTTTTAAAAATTGGAAAACAGTTATATCTATATAAATATATGTTTGAATGGTTTTTGTATTAAATAAAGGTAATTTTATTTTAGAGATTATGAAAACAACCAATGAGGAGGCGAAAGAAGCTCGTGGAGTGACATTAAGGCTGCTGATGGTGACAGAGATGTGGAATATTTTTGGGAATGATATTGAGGATTGTAAACATGGTTCATAAACTTAAATAATTATTTTGTATCTCCTTTCTTATTTTACTGTTATTAAATGGGGTCTTGAAGTTAAGATCCTACTGTTGCTCTGAATGGGATATGTCATTAAAAATTAGCACATATATATTTAATCATCTTATAATTTTTCATTTGCTGGTTTAAAGTGTGAACTTAAAAACAATTTGAAAGGTATTTGTACCTATGTAATTGTGTTAGGACCATGTGTGTTACTGTTACATGTAATTATTAATATTTGTTTTATTAACATTTGTTTTAATGTTATGCGTGCTATTTTTGAAATAAAATTATTTTGAACATTATGTAATGATTTATTTTTATAGTTAAAAAATATATATATATATAATTTTTATTCAAATTCGATTAGTTCAGAGATAATTAAGTAGCAGATATTATAAGTAATTTTAATTGTGGTTCATTGGAGCAAAATTAAATTTTTGTACAGAATAATCCTCTGCATATAAAAGGAAAGTTTAATTTTTCACAAAATGATATTCTACCTACTAAAAGATGATACATAGTGTAACAGTAGTTGGAAACTCGTAAAGCCAATACTTGGAAAATATTCTAGTTTTAACTTTTTCTTTTCATTAAATGAGTTTCTATAATGCATATACTCTTAAACTTTACAGTGTTAATAAAACTAAACACATTCATGTGAAAAAAAAAAATATGTGTCAAAACAAGCGCTTAGAAAAGTAGGCAGGATACATTCGCTTCCAAATTTTTTCTGTTATCTATTAAAATACAAAAATCAATAATTTGTTTTGCTTAAAATTGCAACTTTAAATGGTATTTTGAATTTGAATTTCATAACCCCTTCCGAAAAATATGAGCAATATGAAAAAGCAATGTGAATATGAAAAATATGAGCAATACTGTTTTAACATGGGTGTTCCACATTGTTACCACATGATAGTGTTCACTTTTACCAATGTTGTTTAAATATGAATCTTCCACACCAGTGTTCAATCTTGATTCTTGCCAATGTTGTTTCAAGACATACTTTCCAGAAAAACTGTTTCTACAGCACTAGTTCTTGGGCTCAAGAACTATAGTGCTGTAAAAACAGCATTATGGGATGTGTGTCTTGAAACAACATTGGTAAGATTCAATATTGAATACTCATGTGGAAGATTCATGTTTAAACAACATTGGTAAAAGTGAACACTATCATGGTGGTAACAATGGGATGCATCCATGTTGAAACAACATTGACATTCAACGTGGAAACCACATGGGCAAAAATGAACACTCTCACGTGGAAACAATGTGACAAATCCACGTTGAAACAATATTGACATTCAACATTGAAACCACGTGATATATCTACGTTGAAACAACGTTGGCACACAACATTGCATCCACGCTCCTTTAAGTGAACACTTCCACTTGAAAACAACGTTGCAGTTCCACGTTGAAACAACATTGTGCATGTTGGTATTTAACGTTGACACCACATTGAAACAACATGGTTGCGTTGCTTGGGTAGCGTTTTATTTTAATTATAATTCAATAGCAATTTAAAAAGTTTGAAAGTTAAATAATTATATATTATCCAATTTCGTACTACAGGTGAAGCTACGATTTTATTTTTCGAATATTTTAACGCAAAGGGAACAAAAAATATTTTTTTAAATGTTAATTGCAAAAATGCCCCACTATGTTTTCCTTTAAATATAACTGTAGACTTATACTGTTACTATTCATGTTGTTTCATATTTGATTGTGCTTAGATATCTGTGTTTAACTTGATGCTCCTGTTCCATTATCTTGTTAATATGAATCAAATACCGAATTATTAAGCGTTTTGAAATAACCATGCGCTTTTTATGTTATAATGTCAAGTAGTGTTCTTGATAGTTAATTTTGTACTTTATGTAGTAATTTGGTGAAGAAATGCACTTTTTTTAATATCCCTTAAAAATACCATGTGATGATGTGGTCTAAAAATAGAAACTTTAATTTCCAAAAAATTACATCCCACATTATTTTTTGTGGAATAAATGGGAAATGCACAACATGCTTCAGGTTCTGGAGGTAATTTAATGTTTAGTTTTTGGATGTAAATATTGGAGGAGAGGGCTATTTTTTTAGATTCCTTTTTTCCCACTAAGAAATCTTTTTTCACTCAGTGGTTTTCAAAAAATACTCAACTACCACATCCAAATTTGTTTAACGCCAGTATAGTATCCATAGGTCGATACAATGAAGATCTCCTCAAAATCAATCATCACGCATGTGCAAATGGCATCTATCATTGAAAATGAATAAAAGAAGAAGAAAAAACCCATTGTTTTCAGCTACTATCAACGAACGTCTGGGTAATTCTATGCTTTTGATCAAAATTCTTATAGTGCTACCTTTTTAAATGAACTAAACCACGCTATTGTGAGTTTCATGTCTGTATTGTTATTTGTCAGAGTTCTTGTGAAAGGATGGAAACACACTTAGGAATGGTAGGCTATAACATAATTGATATTGATAATTATTTCAATGTAAATGTTTAAAAAAATTACGTATTTAATTATAAAATGAACATTAAAACTCTTTATATCAATGCTGTTGGGATTCATAATTTCAAATTACTCATTTTTCTGCTGCGGGTATAAGAAATAACTACCCTTAAACAAAAACACAGATAAATTTTCTTTTCCCTTGTCCTTCTCACCTTTAGAACTCCAATGATGGATCTGCTGGTACAAGCCGCCTCTGCCACCAAGATCAGTCCAGCAGGCCACACCATCCAAGTGTTTGGCGACAACGGAAAGGGTAGCAATACTCTGCACTACAAGCCAAGTACGCCAATCGGTTCGCTAGATGCCAACACCATATGCATTGTACCCAAGAAAGACGCACAGGATTCCACTGGGAAACGGGTGCCAAAAGCCGCCAACAGACCATTTGAGGTGAGACTATTTGATATTACAGATATACCGTCCTTACAAGTGAACTGCTGTGTAATATCAGATACTCTTTCTTTAGATGGGTACTAGATAAAAATCGCCAAATTACAGCGATATCTTATTCAAACTAATAACTTTCCAGTCATTTATAGTTCCTATAACAGACCGTGAATATTTAGGCTTGGTGGGTGATACAATTACGCATTGTTTAACAGGCAAATCCCAGTAAGGATAATTTCCTATACTCGTGATATTACAATATTCTAGCCCAGTTGATTTAGAAACTACTTTGTTGAAAACCTTGACATTTGGTGAGTAGGTATGAAAATTATCACTTCATGAAACGACGTAAATTGCTTTCTTTCAATGTCTACTAATTATAAATGAAAATTAATTTGCCAAATGGCAAAATTAGGTGGAGCCAATGCATATACATTGACGTAAAAATTTCCTTGACATTTGGTGAGTAAGTACGAAAATTATCACTTCATGAAACGACATATATCGTTTTCTTTCAATTTCTACCTATTATAAATGAAAATTAATTTGCCAAGTGGCAAAATCAGGTGGAGTCAATGCTTATGCATTGACGTAAGGATTTCAAATATAAAATAAAATATATTAAGCGCTATTTTCGAGTTTTTAATTTATGTATTTTCCTTAAGTGATCATTTTCGTATCTACTCGCCAAATTTCAAGGTTTTATAGAATGTAGTCTCTAAATGCACTGGACTCCAATTGTAACATAGTTAGTATAAGGATTGATCCTTACTATGACTTCCTCTTAAACATTTAAGGCTTGAAAACTTAGGTATAGACAACTATGCCAACTACTCGTCTAATGGAAGTGTACCGAATAGTATACCGTAGGCTTAGAAAATAAAGATGCTAACTACACGTTTGCAAACTTACACGGTCTCAAACAAAGGTTTAATATATTTAGAAACAGCAAAAGAAGAACAAATCGATTATTAAGAGCTGCAACTTGATTACTGAAATAAATATGTAATAAATGGATAATACACAAATAGGCGCTGACCTCGTATGGAAATAACATTTTAATAGAAACTATTGCACCCCTGGATATTTTCAAAAATTAAAGTTAGCAATTTTTCACTCCAAATCAAAATATGTGCTAAATTTTATGACAGGCTCAATTTATTATATAAAATATTATTAACAACTTTATACGCCACCAATTTCTTTAAAATAGGGAATCGTCACACAAAAATTCCATTGGTACTTAATTCCCAATTTTGAAATCACTATGTAAACACATTTAATTCATTATTTCAGATATTGATCCTTTTCCTTCCAAGGGAAATAATTATTTATATTTTTATTTCAATAAGAAAATTAATATAAATGTTCATGTATACATGCTACTTTACAATAATGACTTTTTTGTAAACATAACTTAACATAGTTTCCCTTTCAGCCGACCTTTCGCGTTCAGGTGCATTTACCAAGAAACCAGCTAACCGTGGCTCGAGTGTCCCCGAGGATTACCATTTCCGAGCTTCGATCCATGGTCTGCAAAGAAAAGGGTCTGGACACCAGCAGATACCAGCTGGTCAGACCCAGTGACCCTGGGCAGCCTATATCTGGAGACACTACTCTGGCTGACTATGGATCCACAGAAATCACTCTGCTTTCCAATACGTGTAAGATACTAAGCTCAATTCAGGTGGTTTCGCTGTATTTTACTGATTTAAGTCAAAGGACATAATTCCGATTTCTAGAATGTCTTATTGGTAAAGTGATAATAGATTTATTTCACTTAAACAACAACAGATGTCGCTACTTGGAGTCATACATATATAAATTATAGAACGCTTGTAGAAACAAAAACAAACGTCCCTTTAATGAGCTGGTAGAAACGTAATTTTCCAAAATCCATGTGTATGATAATTTCCAAAATCCATTTAAATTTAAAAATCCATGTTATCCATGCGAAACCAAAATCCACGTGATTCACGTGTTCCTCAATTCAAAAAGAAATCGGAAACTTGTTAATATTAGTTGGATATGGGTCTACATTGCTCATATTACTTTTTTTCGAAAATAGTACCTGATACAGCATTGCTTTAAGCGAATGAAAAATACTACGGAAAATAACAACTGAATCAGTTATTTGAGAAATGATGTATCAACTTATAATTTCTCCAAGCGTCACTCTTCGTTCTCTCTCAGCTAATCACCTAATTCGCCATAAATAAAACAAATGTCGCAATTCCGAATTATATCACAATATGAAATTACAAAAAAAAAAAAAAAAACTAACAAAAAAAAACTAAAAAAAAAAAAAAAAAACACTATTAATTCCATAATTTTTATAACTTTTTATTTCAACTCCATTTACCTGTTATGTATATAACCACTTTAAAAACTTATTTATGGAACTAGTTGGGAAAGTAATACTTTTAAAAACGAGGCAAAATGCTTATTTTACGAGTTCAATAGCACGAGTCAAATAATTAGCCGAATTTGAAAAAATTATTTCCCATGCTTGTTGTAAACAATATTTTTTTATAATCACGTAGAAAAAATATCTTTAACGCATTTATAGACTAAAGTTTACAACTCCAGTCAATGAATTTCTTCAAGTCCAAAACATATAAAATTTTAGCACGAGACATGCGGGAAATTACTTTTTCACACTTGTGAGAGAAAGTGACTTTCCTCGCGGTAAAGTACTACTTTCACCACGATTTCTGATTAAAAATTATTAAATAAAGTTTAATTTTGTACACGTTGTTATAACAATATTATTTTTGCATTTTTTTGTGTCTTGAAATTGCAATATTTCCATCCTATTTCTGACTGTTTCAAAAATATTCGTTTAATTCGTATTACCCTATCTGGGTGATTATACATCCAAGCAAATATTGCTGCCTAGTCTGATGAAAACTGTAGAATTTTAAGAAATCATCTTAGTCAAAATACTGGCACTTACAAAATAAAGGATTCAATTTAAATTTAGTGGTAGCTACAATTAAATTGTGCCCGTTGAAAATTGCTTTAGTTAGTTTAATAGTTTAAGGGAAAATAATTATAGTGTAAACTGTTTCTTGCAGCAGAAGAGTTCAAACTAGAGAACAGAACATGTCATAGAAATGTTTTTTTAATGTCTAAGCGTAAAGATTCCATTTAAGGGGAGTTGGTACCCAAAAATTGATAAATAATAGATTTTGAATTTATTATTGTTTATCAAAAATTAAATTCTTCTCTTTAAAAGGATACCTCATTTGTAATAATACCTCAACTAGAAGTATTTTTAATAGTTTTTTGAAGACAAAATTGGTAACTATTAGTGTAAGTAAAGTTTTCTTTAAAATGCGTTTTTCTCAAAACTACATTTTTCAAGTACCTTTTTCTAAGAAACTGCGCAAACTATCTTCCTGAAATTTTTACCACATATTCCTTTCATGTATCTGTACAAACTGAAGTGAGATTTTGTTGTTATTTAAAAAATATTTTTTGTTTTGGCTTTTTACGGCAAAAAAAAATAGAGATTTTTAACAAATTTGAGTGACTTTCACGAAAATTCATTTAAAAAAAAAAGAAGTAAATGAATCACAATCAAAAGCTAACTTCAGGAGAATAACAAGTGTCTGCTAAATGCACTGAAAATAAATTAGGCTTCCATGCCAAATACTTTTTGAGAAAAAGGTACATGAAAAGGCCAAATTAACATTACCGGTATATAGGGTACCAACTCCTCTTAAATTTAGTAGTAGTTGAAATTAAATATTTTGTTAAAACTCACTCTAGTTTATTCAAGAGAAAAAATCTTACTTAAGCTTCCTCGGAGCAAAAAACATAAAAATTTTATCGAAATGTCTTTTAATACTTTCTACACATTAATACAAATTACAAGATGTACTGCAATTTTCATATAGTGTTGTGTATTATTTTCTAATAAATAGTGTATTAAATAATATTAGATATTAGACAAATTATTTACATTATTTTTCTTTCAAAATCGAGATATTTTTTTTATAGTGAATAAAAGGCTTTCAACAAATTTTTATAGTAGATATTTTTCAGAGATTACCTTCACCTCACTCATTACAATGATAATTGGCTGCTGTAATTATTGCCGAGTATTAACCCTTGGTTAGGCGCGCGACCTTTTGCCTCGAGGTTAGTCGCGTGCATGACAAATATCTCCCGAATTCAAATTTTCGAGCATACCATTAAATTCGTGACGTGACTAAATATCAAAGTAAGGGGGTATTTCAATTGAAAACACAACATTATTCAACAGAATCAAGTAAAAATTTACAAAATATTTTTAAATTACTTTTAAAAAAAATTGTAAGATGTTTGATCATGTGCTGCCATCTATTGAGAAATTGATTTTGTGGAGGACATTAGTCATCCGCGCGACTAACCAAAGGTTAAAATACATGTGTTCTTGGAAATTTTCATAGTATAGTGTCCTACAAGAGAGTCTAATTTCTTATCAACCAAATATATTTATGCAGGTATTGAATCTCATATTTGTAACTCCACATCTCATATCATGTCTTATCCCAAACGTGTGGAGGAACAGAAGAAAAAGACAGGAATATTGAGACTATTAGCGGAAGATACGAATCATAAAGTAAGTGAATTGTTTATATATTGCTAGTTGCAATTAAAAAATTAAATAATGAATCAAGGAAATACTCTATTTAATATTCTCTCTTACTATCTCTATTTTATAACCTCTTTCCTCTATTTAATATCGCAATAACACATGTCCTAAAAGTTGTTAAATTATCATACACTAACATCCTTCGTCAGCGATCAGCAGGTTTTTTCTGCGCTAAGAGCCAAACCTTCAATTATTAAAATCGCAATTTTTGCAAAGATCTGCAAAATAAATAGAAGCAGTATCAATATGAACTTTTAACTACAATCATTTTTATGGTATAAATATCATGGCAGATGAGGCACGTTGGTAGTCCATATTTGTTTAAAATAAACGTTTAAAATTCAGTCCATTCATTTTTAAATTCCTAATTAATTTTTCTCATCAATTTTTCTCTTCCTTTTGGACGAAATCGATGACGAGTTTTTCCAATATAGAATATCAAAAGCAAAAGGCGTTTTAACAACTCGTGCAACCACTTAGAGTTTACAGCTAAAGGTGCTATCTACCTCAGTCGGAGACGAAAGAACAACGAACGTCAACAAACACTCGTTACAACTGAGGCTCTGACGCATGGTGGGTGCATTCCCAATGCGCATTTTAATTGTTCCATATTTCGGCTGAGAAGAGTAGACACATGGGGAGGGAGAGAGTTATTTGCACTGATTTTAAATCGGTATTTGAAAAGAATGCTACCAGTCCATCCTACTCACATCTCTGTGTTTCTTCGCGTTTTCATTATTTCTCGAATTTGAGAATAAAAATAAGATTTTTGTATAGTTAATATTTCTTATAAAATGGAAAACACGTAATTTGTTTGGGCCTGTCTATCAAAAAATATTCAAACACAAATTAAGGACATCAAAATTATACATGAGAATGGCAATGACATGGATGGTAAAAAAATTTCCCAACGTTTTAGCATTCATAAAGTAGAGAGTGATAACTTTAAAAAAAAAAAAAAAAAAGGAATGGCAAATTGCAAACATAAGTTCATCTAACAAAATATACAGAATATACTAAGACTAAATATAGTTTTATGTAATTAAACTAGACAAAGGATGGTATTGACAGCAATAAACATAATTTTCACTAACTTTCAGTTTTATCAATCCTAACTAAGATATATAAAGATTTTTCTAGGCAGTATTGTTAATCCAATCACTATAGGTATGAAATTGGAAGCTGCTCCCATAGTAGGTTATTTGAATCAGTATATCATTTAGTGATCAAGAAAAGATGTAAAAACTATTGGATGGTAATGACACAAATAGCAAGTGATAAAAAATCCTAGTAGTAGTTTAAGAAAATGTTTTAAAAGAAAAGTATCTATACCAGCGTTAGCCACAACGCGTAACTATCCGGCCCACGACAGATTTTTCTGCGGCCCTCTGGAAGCTTTGAAAAACAAATAGCAATCTTCACTGTATACCATTTTTTTTTTTTTTTTTTTTTTTTTTTAAATTCTAATTTGTCCATAATAATATGTACTACAGAATTCTCTACTACTAAATGAAGAAACTTTCAGCAAGATGGTTTTCATCAAGAATAAATACAGGAATATTTTAACTGATTCCCAATTGGAAGCATTAAGATTGGCTTCAACAATTATTGCGATGGTCAGCAACTCTATCATAAAATAAAATAAAAGATTTCAATCGTCATCGTCTTACAATTGATATCAACTTAAATAGGAGAATCTGTATAGTATAAATATCATTATTTAACGTTACCTCATCCCAAAACATAACGATTAACTTTTTTTTTTACTTCGATTTACAAAAAATTAAAAATATTAGTTTTTATTTGAAATAATAATCAAATATCAATTGTAATTTTATCAAGACATAAAAATTCCAATATTTTTTTCAGTTTTCAGAAAGGCTTTATGTTGTTAATTCGATAATAATTAAGGATACGTATATTGGCATATTCCGTATAAATCTGCGCCCTGCAAAAAGCTCCACCATGAGTCATACTGCCAGTCTTTAAAAGGTAGTGGCAAATCCTGCTCTATTCCTTCGAAATTGAAATGTTTGATAGTAAATAAAAATTTATCATTCGAAATATACAAGGTGTCCGTTACCTCCTTAAGTCATTCTGACTAGTGGTTTTTTTTTTTAAGCTTTTTGAAAGTCGAATTCAATAGCGTACATTAAATATTATATACATCGATTATGGAAGACCAAATTTGTGAAAAGGGAGACTGTGTAATAATAATATGTCCGTTATAAAGAAACAAAAACAAGATGCCATTCATTAGTGTACTGAAAGAGGCTAACGGAACACCTTATTAAAATATAATTACCCATCTAAATGTGTAGTTCTTGGTTCTGAATACATGGGACTAGAGAGTAAAATATCTGAACATAATACTTTGAAATAATGGCATATCGACGCCACTACATGAATGCTTTAATGATTCTTTAGACACTAAATAAAATTTAACATTTAAATATTTCTTATAGAAATAAAATTGATTTTTAAACTGGTGATTTTTCATTACCGATTGACCCAATTTAAAGAGTTTGGTATGTCATCTATTAGGGATTAAGGAAATAATTTTTGAAATTTATTCTCCAACTATTAATTAGTTTTTAACGTCATCATTCTAAAGATCATTGAAAAAAAGTGGACAAGGTTTCAAAATAGAGTGACTCAATAGTTATTAATACTTATTCTAATGGTTCTTGATGATATGTAGTGAATAAACGTAATTTGTAACGATGTCCTCTACATTTCATCTGTACGTCAAGCCTTGATTGAGAATTCATGAATTGTGCTGGGTAGTCCAGGGTTCAACAGACTTTTTTGGGGTTAACAGTTACGCATTCAATAATCTGAAACTCAAATTTTTTTTAAAGAACCTGAAAATAAATAATATTAGTCATAAAACTTTTAACTACAGACATTTGTATATCATTTTTGTGGCATAAAAATCGTGGAAGTGGCGACAAGTCATTAGTCATTTTTGTTTTGATATAACGCTTACAATTCAGATCATTGTTTCTAAAATTCATGATTTTTTCATCTTCAAGTTTTTTCTTTCTTTTAGACAAAGTCGAGGTCATGTTTTTTAATTATAATACATCAAAGCCAAAAGTCGTTTTAAGAGGGCTCAACCGCGAAAAGCTTACAGCGAAAGATGCTATCTTCCTCAGAGGCAGACAAGAGAAGAACGAACGTCAAAAAAAGCCGGATGCAACTGACACTGCGTTGCGTGGTAGGAGCACTCTTTATGCTCATCTGATGGCCATTGATTCAACTGATCAAATACCAGGGGCGCTGTGACACTTATATCTCCCCACTTCAATCATGTATGATTTAGTAGGTGAAAAAGTGGACCAGGTCCAGGAATTCCTGGCAGTTTATACCTGGTCTCTAAGACTGATAAACGGCACAGACATCTTTCGGCGCAAGTGAAATGTGGTATTTTAAAGAATGTTAGTTGGGGACAGAATGTACTGAAATCTTAATTAAAGGGCGAATTGCAAGGGGAATAGATAAACATTTTCCTTGATTATGACAGTTCTCTTACAAATACAGTGGAGATCATAGTGTAGTGCTTCTCTTCCCTCTCCCACCCTTCCTTTTCAACATTTTCCAAAGTATAATGTTTCCATCAGCACCTGTGCCATTAAATCTTTGTTTTAAAATCTACTTGAAAAAGCAGAGTTGTCTATTAGAATGCGGAAAACTAAACTTGAGATTAACTCTATAAGTTTATACGAAGACTGCTAGGCAGCATTTCATCGTATCGTTTTTTACCACTTTTGCAAAGATTTCTAGTGCACTTGTTTCATGATTTGTTTAAATGGCTTTCTGAACATGTATTTAATAGTCTTAATACTATACAGGTTTATAAAAAGAAGGACCCTAACGGTACAGCCATCAACCACCGTCCAGCCCCAACCATCAAAGCCTCCGCAGAAGCACCACCTCGTTACAAACCGAAAAAACGACGTCCAGCGCCACCACCACCGCCAGCTGTTTTGCCAGAACCTTCCTTCCATTCTAGGCAAAGTTCTTCGGATTCCAGTGGTTACCACGAAGCCACTTCCTCATATTTACGTGAAGAACATTGCGTATCTGTGGAGGAAAAAGCTTCTAGTGACAGCAGTGGAGTCAGCAGTCTGGACGCCAAAGTACAGCCTCAACTCAACAGTGTTGTAAACAACGCAAAGAAAAGGAAGGCACCTTTACCACCACCTGTTGGTGAACAGAATGAGCCAAAGGAAAGCGAAGTTGAATTTTCAGACAAAAACCAGCTGAAGGATGTGATAGGTATAGTTTTTTTTTACGAAATGTGCCAAGTCTAAAAAATGTTTCTTATAGACTGAGAGGCGACTGTAATTTTTGGACCCCATTGAACATCATTCTGAATTTTTTTATAGAAATTAGAGAAAAGTGAGTAGATTACGAATCCATTGGTCTGCCTTGGCAAAAATGGCCGAAACTGGTCAAAATAGACTTTTAATAAGTTGAACTAAATCCAATTGTCAAATGCGCCATAACTTGCCAAATAATGATCATTTTTTTTTTTTTTGGTAACCCTCACTCTTTAATTTTCATATTGAAAAGGTTGCAGACGATTCAGATATCTGGCGACGGTCTTCTTGCATCTATTAAAAGGGAGCCAAGTTGGCCATAAACATTAGGTCACTGAAGACGTAACTAATGTCGCCAATTTGGCTTACCTTTAAAAGATACAAATTTTCCAAGCCAGAGATCAGAAATCGTTTGCCCTTTTTCTCATTGAAATCAAAATGCTATGGGTTGCCAGACGAAAAAGTTTGTTCGCTTTTTGGCAAGTTATGACATATTTGGCAATCGGATTTTAGTTCAACTCATTCCAAGTCGATTTTTGATCAGTTTCGGCCATTTTTGCCACGGCAGACCAGTGGATTCGTAATCTACTCACTTTTCTCCAATTTCTATAAAAAATTCAGAATGATGTTCGATGGGGTCCAAAAATCGCAGTCGCCTCTCGGACTATTAGTTTTCCACAAAAAAAGTTTATTTTTAACCCACTTTTTAAATATTTTTGCAATCTTTATCACACTCACTTTTAATAATTACACTGCACACAACCTTTCACTGATTCTATTAAAAGAGGTAGGATAATGATATCGTTATTAATTATTCTAGAGAACAATAATAATACGAAGTATTCCAAGCTATTTTACCACACTCTGCATATTATATTAAAAGGGCAGTCATGAGAGTAAAAAAATCAGCAGATCGTCAAACTTCGTATACATATTACTGCGAACATAGAAAACTAGATATCAAGAATAAAAAAATAATAACAATAAGTCCCCTTTTCACAAATGACGCTTAAAAGACAATTATTATTTAACAGGTATTAATAATTTTGTTGGATTAAGGTTTCTTTTTTTCTCCTGAAATTTTTTTCATAACTTGATAAGACTCAGCTTTTAAAGTGCTTTTAAAAAACATCAATAAGTGATGAATGTGTTATAACTTGAGTTGTCTTCCAGAATTAAAGTGCAATATTTTCATCTAGTTTTAAACATTAATTCTGGTATTTCCCCCTCCTTCAGATACCATTTTCTGTTGTCTATATATCACGTATTCTACGTTTTATAAAGATATACAAGCCCAAGAAATTATTAAAGAAGTGCGACTAGACTATTAGTATCCTATAAACGTTTTTCACAAATACTCCTAATACGACATTCATAATTCCCTATACAACATAAATGATATTTCACCTTCCTATTTTAAAGTTCCCCTTTCACTTATATGCATGTCACCTTGTAGATTAAATCCTTACCGATATATTGAAAAGTTGCATTTTACTGATATCTCTAGATAAGTTTCACTAATTCCCTGGCAACATAGTCAAAAAAAAAATTTCACGGATATATATGCCATATCGCTAATTAATTCCCCCCCCCCCCCAGACGTATTTAAATGTTCACCTTACACACATATATGTGTCTTATTGTTCATCAATTCCTTACCAGCATATTTAAATGTTGGCTTTACAAATATAACTGTGCCTGGATTTTCATTAATTTACCGACACATTTAAAAGTTCACCTTTCATAGATATGTGAGCCTTATTATTGTTTAATTCC
This sequence comes from Linyphia triangularis, assembly GCA_963978545.1. Taxonomy (NCBI): domain Eukaryota; kingdom Metazoa; phylum Arthropoda; class Arachnida; order Araneae; family Linyphiidae; genus Linyphia; species Linyphia triangularis. The sequence goes on from OZ021730.1 coordinate 40,433,444, forward strand.
CTACCGACATATTTAAAAGTTTGCTTTTTATAAATATATATGTCATGGTGTTTATTAATTAAGAACAGAAATATAGAAAAAGTTCACCTTCCACACACATCTGATGTGCCCTGAGGTTCAACAATTCCCTATTGACATATTTGCAAGTTCACCCTTCACAAATATATTTACCTTGTTGTTCATTAATTCCCCGCCAACATATTTAAAAATTTACATTTCACTTATAAATGTTCCTTATTGTTCATTAACTTTCTGCCAGCATATTTAAAAGTTTCACACATATCTGTGCCTTGTTGTTCATTAAAGCTCTGCCAACATACTGAAAACTTCTCATGTTACCGATATCTGTACATAATAGTTCAAGTTCACCTTTTGAAGATTTCTGTGAATTATTGTTAATTCCTCGTCGATATATTTAAAAGTTCATGTTTATTAATAGCTGGCCGATTCGAAAGAATTGTCTAAACACAGTGGACTGTATAAAAAAATTTAATAAAAAACACTCATTAAAATTAGACTGATTTAATAACGGCTAGAAGTACACACAGAAAAATAAAATAAAGCATTTCACACACCGCTAGATTAAAAATCAAACTCAACTTCAAGCCAACACAACAGATATAAAAAAACGCACTCAAAATTCTCAAACTCAAAATCCACACTTCGACTGAACTAATAGAAACGTCTCCCTTCGTTATATCGCAGTGCTGCCATCTACATTAATGCAAAACAATTATATCAATACTCAACAGTTCACATTTTACAATTATTTCACTATTAATTCCTTGACGACATATTCAAAAGTTTGCCTTTCGCAGTTTTATGTGCCATACTGCTCATTAATTTTCTGCAGACATATTTAACTGCTCACCTTTCACGCATATCTGTGCCTTGTTGTTCAGTAAATACCTGCCGACATATTTAACCCGGTGGAATGCGCGCCCTGAGAGGTAAAAACCTACTTACTACTTAGCCGCTCCTCATTTTGCCTGCCATAGAAATAAAGAAAAGCTATGGGGGATATGGGACACTTTTTCCAAAATTCTTTAGTTTTGCTTAGAATTAAATAAAATTTGGCACCAACATAGAAGATATGACTTATAAGACAACAAAATTTGAGCAGATAATATAAAATAGATAGTAAATTATTGAGAAAAATGCATTAAAGTAATACGAAGTTTTAACTAATTTCAAAATACACAATATTTTAACGAACATGAAAGAAAAATGTGAAGTTATTTATCACTATATTATAAACATTTTCCCACATGCTTTTATCTTTAGTTGCTCTAGTTGAACAGAAATAAAATTTCTAACTTGACGCTAGTGATTTTTTATTAAAAAATGCACATATTTCAGTTTTCCAACATGAAAATAAAAAAAAAAATAGAAAAAAAATTTATGACATAAAAATGCATGAGTATATCTCTTTATAGTACATTAAAAATTATTTCTACAAAAAATTAGGTAGATTGATCACAAAATAAACCGCAAGGAGCTTTTCGAACGAAAGTAAAATGTGAAGAAAAAAAAATGAAGCTGAGAAAAATGCATTTTTAACTTTGATAACAAGTATGCAATATGTCAAAGTAGTTAGTTAAAATAAATATTTTACCACTTAAAGTCATCAGATTTCAAAAATTCGAACGCAAAATTAAAGCTAGTGACACCAGCGATTTGTGCAGAACGAAAACAAAAAACGTCAATTTTTGATAATATTTTTGTAGTTTCTTTGTCTCATGTCCCCTCAATACTTCTTCAATTCAAGGGATTTGGAACAAATTAACCAAAAACAAATAAAAAAATATTTTGTATCCGATGTAAAATACATCAAAAACCTGTCAGGTCGATTGCGTGCATCCAAGGGTTAAATCTTCACCTTTAACGTATCTGTTACTTGTTGTTCATTAATATCCTACTTTCGAGTGTGTTCATTAATATCCTCCCGACTCCCGCTGTACTTTGAAGTTCACCTTTCACAGATATATATGCTTTGCTAGTATTTAATTCCCTTCCGACATGTTTAAAAGTTTGCTTTTCTTAGATATGTATCTTATTGTTTATTAAATCCTTGCCGACATATTTAAATGTTCACCTTTTTCAAATATCTATGACTTCATAAGTAATCCGTACCACTTTAATTTCACAATTATATGTGACTTGTAATGAATTGCATTCTAAGATATCTACTAAAATGTTAATGACACTATTGTCCATATATTAAGGATAATTCAGTTTTTCCCTAACAACTTCTCAGTAGAGCTAAGTTCTTTGGTAAAGCAGCATAGACACATGAAATTCACATCAGATACATCTTTATGTAACATATCTACAAGTAAAACAACTCAGTTGCAAATTGAAATGCAAAGTGTACTGTGGTTGCATATAAAAAATATAAAAAATGGTACATTTGTGTACAGTATTTACATTTACATTAAAAATCACGCAACTCGTGGAGTTGACTTTTAGTGTAAAATATGATCTCCCCTGTCATCAATGTTTACTTGGCATGGTATTCTCATACTTAACATGAGTTTCTTGATGCATTCTAGTGGCTAAAATGCTCATCCAACTTTTTGAACTGTTTGCAAGTGACGGAAAGGTCCCAATATATTAAATCTTTACACAATGCATATCATAGAAGCGTCTGACCCATGTTTGATGAGATTTGAATTAAATGAGTGATTTGGCTTACTTATAAGAGCGATATTCATATTTTTTTTTATCGTTTATCCAAAACAAAAGTGGGATTAAATTTGTCATAAGTATCAATAAACCCGATTTAGGAACAGATATTACACAATTAAATACTTGTCTAGGTCTTGCTAACATAGATACAGTGAAAAATTGGAATTTAATTATCTTTTACGCTCTTAGGGAGCTAATTAAACAAATTTAACGTATTGAGCGTAAAGATCAAAACTCTTTTCCCACCAAATCGTTATCTTGAATTGGCATTTATCATATTTCCACCTTTATACAGATAATCGGATGTCCAATATTACTCATGAGACTAAAAAATTTATTTTAAGAAGTACCTGATGTTAAAAAGATTTCGTCTTTGGGTTCAATATGTTGAATTGGTTTAATAAGCACCCGAAAAGCGTAAAAAATAATTAAATTCGACTTTTTCACTGTGATTATGTTAACTTGATCTAGACAAGTCTCTTATGGTGAAATATTGGTTTCTAAATCGTGTTTATTGATACTTATGACACATTTTATTTCACTTTTGCCTGGTATAAACGACTTAAAAATATGAATATCGCCCCTATAAGTAATCCAGATCACTCCTCTAATCCAAATTTCATCACTCATGTGTGGGACGCTTTTATGATATGCATTGTAAAAAAGATTTAATATATTGGCAACTTTCCATCTTTTGAAAACAGTTTAAAAGGTGGGACGAACAATTTAGTCACTAGAATTCATCAAGAAACTCATGTTAAGAATGAGAATACAGTGCCAAGTAAACACTGAAGGCAAGGGAGATCATATCTCACACTAAAAGTCAACTCCATGAGTTGCGTGATTTTTAATGTAAATGTATTTGTGCAACTGCACATTAATAGTACTCTATTCTTTTGCATATGCCCCCACTGTTCACTTTGCATTTCAATATGCGACTGAGTTGTTGCACTTATAGATATGTCTCATAAAGATGTCTCTTTGATGTGAATTTCAAGTGTTTATGCTTCCCCACTAAAAAGTTATTAGGGAAACACTGAATTATACTTAATTTATGGGCATGAGTGTATTTCAGAACTCTAAAATTTGTGACCCATAGTTGCCTAACAGCAAATTTATTTTACTTTGTACAAATATGTTTTTATGTTGTTTCATTGTTTATTAATTCCTGTTGACCTATTCAATAGTCTACCTTCCACATATATCCATGCCATAATTGCTCTTTCATTACTTAACGACACATTTCAAATTTTATGTTCCACGCATTTCTGCATCTGATTGTTCCCTAACCCAATGACAGGATGAGCTTAATTTCTGTACAAGTAGACTGGCCTCGTGCCCAGTCCCAGTTTTTAGTTGCATTTTACTTAAAAATATATTTATTAAAATAATTGTTCTGTTCGTTTCAAATTACAATAACAACAATTTAAAACCGTCATTTGTGCTTATAGAACAATACACCAAGAGTAATTTTTTGTAGGAAATCAGAAACGTAATATTAAACTTCATCGAACAAAATTATCACAACAAAACATTATCATAAGTATAAAATTTCTGCTTCTACGTCCTTGACTAAAGGTGGTAACAAATCGACAAACAATATTTTTTGAGAAGGCTCTCTACGAGGTTTTTTACAGGTTTGGATAACATTTTATTTATTGGGCCCGAATATATTTACTTTTACTCCAGGTTTACCCAAATCTAACAAAGTTTGATTATGTTTGATATCCATGATACTACATAGTTTGTCTTTCGCAGATGTCACTGAAAAGGAATCCCCACAAAATGTTATCGAAAAAGAAATTTTGAATCAAGATAAAGAAGATTCTCTACCAGTAAATCAAATCCAGAAAACTGTTGAAGCACCTGCAAAAGAAGTTTATGAAGGTATTGGAATTTTGTGCTATAACAATTATTACTCCGGATTTTATACATTTTAAGAATACTGGTAACTACGACGCAATGTCCACCAAAGTTTTTAAAAAACAATTCTTTCATTTTGACAATACTTCTTTTATACAGTAAAGCAAAACTTTTTGCAACATTTCTTGATCTAATGTCTCTATTCCAATCTAACTATAGACTAATCATATGCCATTAGATAGTGTCACAATTTTAGTTTTGACAAAAATTTGATATTGTGTCATTATCCTCTGTAATTTTTTATTACCATTATCTACATCATTAATGTCCTCGTCAACATTCAATTCAATTATACTTGCATCATTTTCTCAGTCATATGTATTGATATCAGTGGCGTTTCGAATGGGGACTTATGCAAAAATCTACCACAAATAAATAAAAAAAATTGAATTTTTTTTTTATCGTTATTTTTCTAATATCACCTTTCTACTGTTATGAATTTTTCCGCTGAGGCAATGATGGCACAGTTTTTACAGTATAAAAATATTTATTCTCTCTTCAGAAAACTCACAAAATTTATTCACCGGCAACAGTGTAATCGCTCACAAGCTTCAACACAAGCTTTAGCAAAAACAACTTCGAATACAGTGATTATACAAGCTCACTCCAATATGCAAACAAAGCGATAAGCTTTGATCGAAGTCCAAAGTCAATCTGAAAACTTTCCCGTTCTCTAGTCTTTTATATACAAGCGCGTGAGACATTCGCGAAATTTCCAGCCAATTCATCGGAAAAGAAATATCTCGAAACTTCTCGATTGCTTTAGGTGTTGCCACCTTTTTCTAACCTGTATAATCGCTGTTAAAAAAAAAAAATAAGATAAAAATAAATTACAATATAATTTTAAATTAATACGTCACTATTTACACTATATACAGACAATTTGTGCAACACTATTATAAAATTATCGTCAGTTTTTTTTCTCCCCTTTTCAATGTCAGACTGTGTCAAATATATTCATTGCTAGTGTCCAAAAGTATATGATAAAAGACTATTACAGAAAAATATCATAGGTTTTCTTATCTTTTGAGAATAATTGCTTCAATGACTTGACCAAAATTTTTACTTAATAAAAAATTAAAAAAAATAAAAATGCAGCATGGTTCAACATTATAACTAAGCAACATGATTATATATTAGGAATATTATTTTGTAAGCAAACCTGTAAAATGTTACGCACATGGTTTTGAGATATCTTTTACGATACTATGTTTTGATACTACGTTTAAGATAATTTTGATTATGCGGTGATAATATGTAGCAAACTTCAAAAGATTGTATTACCATTAAAATAGCTGAATGAAAGTAGACATGAGTTATCGCTTCCACGGAACCCGTTTCTGGCATATTTCAGAAAAGAAAGCTGACCAAACGGTATAGTGGTTAGCGTACTAGCTTCTAGACCGCGAGGTTGCGGGTTCGAGTCCCGTCTTGGCAGGGTTGTTTGTAAATGTATGTTGGCTTGTCTAATGACGAATGTTTCGGCGCATTATAGCCCTCGTGTTGCTGACGGCGCCAGATAATCTGAATACAACCAACCAATCAGAAAAGAAGAAAAAAAATAACCCATAAAGACAAAATTTTACTATAAATCATATATATTTTTCTACCAATTTTTGTTTGAGTTTCCAAATTATTTAAACAATTTTGATTTATTTTCGAATATTCATAGTATTTGATTACTCCAAAAAAAAAACGTCCATTTCTTTCTATTAACCAATTTTCTTGATAATGCATTGCTGCATGGCCTTCGCGTTGCCCTTGCTACAGTAAACCCTAACAAACGAAGCCAACCTTGATAATGCATTAGATGGAATCAACCTCAACAGGCAAAGGTTTCAGTCATTAAATATCGCCAAATTGTTTATGCTTAACTATGGCTTGGTATCTAGAGCTGACTTACAGAAACGATTGTAAAAGCTGCTTTTTCGGGACTGTTACCAAAACTTGATAGAATTGTCATCGACAACGAGTCTATCTGCCAAGTTTCAGTTCGATTGGATTAGTGGAATAATTGACCCTCCGTAGATTTTTCTCGTTGCAAACACAGTAGGAGTTATTATGAGGGATTTAAAAACGAAAATCTATAGACAAGCACGAAATAATAATGTACGCCTATATCACTATATTAAACACATACTAAACAAACGGCCACTTTGGAACAGTAAGATATCTGTTTTTCCAGAAATTTTACACATATGACGAACCCACCTATACAGAACTTTTCGGTACTATAAGATATATGAATAATAAAATTATATTAAAAAAAGTTTGCAATTATAAAAAAGACAAAAAGTATGCTGTCCCCGTAATTGTGTTTATCTTTTTAATATTCAAGGTAAAGGTTTTTACTCCCACAGTTTTATCTAATCTACAATAAGCGAAATAGAAAAAAAAATACATTAAACGACAAAAATACTCTAACATTGGCTGCTTGGCACTCATATATTTCTTTAAATTCAGCTGGTATTATAATAAAAATTAGTTAAATAATTATCATAAAAGAAATTGTAAAATAATTAATTTTTTTGAAAATTTATCTTAATTGATGATGTTTGATTCCATTTTCTTTTCAAGTGTCATCTATAAAATTTTATGTTTTTAATTGTAACTTTCATAATGCACAAAAGATATATTAATTTTTCTATGAAACAAATGACATCATTTATATAAATTGGTACATTAACATTTGAAATTGGTTAGATAAAATACATAAGAAGGTTTTCGAATAACAGTTTTTGACAATAAAAGTAAACTGCAAACTATGAAATCAGGCACAGCAACGTGCCTTTTTAAATCGTACCTAACAAGGCATTTAAACATGGTCATTGTCAACTGCATGATATATTTTGGTTGTAGTTCCTAAATTCTTTTTATATCTAATAGATTTTTAATAAGTACTTTTATGTTCATATTAAATAAATTACTATTTTCCTTTTTTAAAAATATCGATAAAGAGTCTCTTTACTTATCTTAAGTAATGTAATGTCTGTAATGTCTCTTTACTTAAAAGTAATGTAAAAACAAAGTATAGAAAAATAATAATTGTTATGCTATTCAATGAATCATGTTTTTTTCTCCTGCAAGGTAAAAATCTAATTCTGTTTACCAAACGGAATTTTTCTGACGTAAAATTTTTTTGAACTATATTTTGCCTACAAACATGATAAAACTTCCCTTCTAAAGTAAGAGAAATTACTTTAATCTGAACTCTTTCACCCCGATTTTTGTGTGATTAAAATTTAACTACGAAAAGTAGTTTAATTTAATGTTAACTTACTATGAATTTAATGTTTTTCACTTTTCCCGTTTCCTGAAAATCTCCTCTTATAATATATAGCAAACACTTGACTTGGACTATTTGTCCCAATCGACTAGGATATTGTTATAGATAATAACCATATATTTTTCCTAAACACAAACATGATATATAACCTTGTAAGTAATTTTTCACAAACACAGACATAGTAGTGTAGTGCATCTTGTAGGTAATTTTTCATAAACACAGACATAATATACATCCTTGTAGGTAATTTTTCACAAACATAATATAAAACCTTGTAGGTGACTTTTCACAAACCCAGATACAATGTATAACCTTGTATGTAATTTTTCATAAACAGACACAATATATAACCTTGTAGGTATTTTTTCATAAACACAGACATAATATATAACCTTGCTGGTAATTTTTCTTATATACATACATAATATATAACCTTGTAGGTATATTTTCATAAACACATACATAATATATATCTTGTTGGTAATTTTTCATAAACGCAGACGTAATATATAACCTTGTAGGTTGTAGGTAATTTTTCATAAACATACATAATATATAACCTATTTTTTCATAAACACAGCCATAATATATAACCTTGCTGGTAATTTTTCATATACACATACATAATATATAACCTTGTAGGTAAATTTTCATTAACACAGACGTAATATATAACCTTGTAGGTTATAGGTAATTTTTCATAAACAGAGATAATATATAACTTTGTAGGTAATTTTTCATAAACATACATAATATATGACCTTGTATGTAATTTTTCATAAACACAGATGCAATATAAAACCTTGTGGATAATTTTTCATAAACGCAGACATAATGTATAAACTTGTAGGTAGTTTGATCACTGATGAGATTTATTGTCCCCCTGTTTAACACGTTTGAGACAGTATATCCTACAAAAATAACTCATTCAAAATTTATAAAAAGGCTAAATTATTACTAAACAATAACTGTTTTACTCTAAGTATGGCATAAATATGATTAAGTAATTTTTTGGTAAATAGTTGTGACTAGTCTTTATTTTTATTCCTTTTTTTCTTGTTAAAGTGAAGTTTTACTTTTAATTATTATTAGTTTTTTTTTTTTTTGTCGGTCAGCGATAATACATACAGGAAAGGATTACAGACACGCGGTCTAGTCGGGAGGTTTCGCTACCGTTCTGTGTGTTCTGAATACAGAATTGTTTACACTTTATATTTCACCGGCTAGTATAAAATTTTCGCAAGTTCGCGAAAGGAATTAATTGGATTTTGAGCGTTGTTTTGAAAAGAGCTTGTTTATTTTTGTTGTGCCTGAATTATCAGTGTGCTTGTAAACTGTATGCACTGAAGCTGTTGTTAAAGCGATGAAAGCTGTAGTAAAACTGTTGTTAACGAGTTCGCTGTAGTTTTTAAGAAGTTTTGTGAGCTTCTGAACGAAGAATAAACTGCAGCTTTTATTGTGTAAAAGGTGTCGCCATTCCCTCTGAGAACATTCGCAACAATATAGTTTCACTTACTGATTTTTTTTTTTTTTTTTAATAGAAAAATGGAAACTTCAGTAATATATTTGTTCAAAAACATAAATAAGTTTTTTTCAATCTAACCATGTTTCAAATTTTCTTTATAGTATTATTTTTATTCCCTGATTCCTTAAGAAGACTGAAAACTTAAAAACCCATATAAAAGTTAGATTTTTTTTTAAAAAATAGGGTAAAGTCGAATATCTGGGACATATTTGTCGATTAAGACCCAAAGGTATAATGACTGCAAATGGGGCAGATTTCAATAAACTTCTAGACATAAATTTCAATTATGTTGAAATGTAAATATTCGTAACTTTTAACACTGTTAAAATGGATATAAATGTTATATAAGTTTTTAATGTATACGTCATTATATATAATTTAGTATAGCCATAGCAGGACCATTAAGTCAATAAACTATAGTTTTGAAGTCCTAATTAAATTGCGGTGTATTTTTTTACTGCCTATTTGTTATTTCGACTCTTGTAAATTGATGCTCGTTACTGTATAAATAATGGCATACGATGCCGATATTATAACTTTTGTCATTCATATGCTAGCTCAAATTTTATGCTCTGCTCTTCAGATAGAACTATCCCACTCCCTGTATAACTACTCAAATGTTTTGAAATATGACTCTTCCCCCCCCCCCCCTATATGTATCAGAGTGGCCACAGAACCAGGAAAACCTGGAAATCAGGTCAATGTCAGGGAGCTTTCTGATTTTGGAAAAAATCAGGGAAATATCAGAGAACTTTTTGAAATTTCACTAAATTCAGGGAAATTTTGTATCATTTAAGGTACGTTCATCCATTTTTTTGGCGCTATTTACCCAGAGATTTGTGGTGGTAAGCCATTAGAAGTTTAATGTTACGGAATAATTAAAACTTCTCATTACAAGCAAAACTATTTTTAAAAATTTTGCATATTATCTCTTTAGAATACATGTTCTATTTTATCAGGATGTCTAGACATCTGGAAAACTTGAGAAAATTGAGGAAATTTGAAAAAAAGTTTACCCTAAAATCAAGGAATTTTTTAGAAATCTGTCAGTGAAATCAGGGAATTATCAAGGAACTTTTTTTCCTGAATTTTGTGGCCACCCTGTGTATACTAAAATGTGTTAATATGCGAGTCCTTTCCTTTACATAACTACTGAAATGTGATCTCCTTTCTCTCACATAGCTACTAAAATGTATTAACCTTTTAGCTGTTCAGTTATTTAGATGATTTGGGTACCTAAATTGTTCACTTTTTTTATTGCAAAAAACAAATGTTTAATACAAAATAAAATATACTTAGCAGTTAAAAATTAATATTTTTAATTATATACATAAACATTTTAAGGTTTTGTGGCGGCTGCCACTCAGCGTGGCAGTGGTAAAGTTCGCATCCAGTGGAGCATTATTTTCTAAAAATTAAAAAAAAAATCAATTTAATTATTTTCTAAATAAATAAATAAATAAATAAAAATGAATACCTATTAGTAGTTCAGTTTTGTATATAACTATAATATCTATATATAATTTTGTAATATCTATATAACGTTTACGGGATGCCATTTTGCAACAAAAAAATGCCGCGCACTTTGACTTTGACCTTTGGCCTCTACCCTTTGGCATCTAACCTTTGAAACTTGCAGTATAGTGCTGCCATCTATTGCATTGAGCGCAAATAAATTCCTCCCGAGATATATTCGGGTATAACAACACGAAGCAATAAAAAAAAATTACCCCGAGTAATACTCGGGCGTGACATTTTGGAACACCAGTGCTGTGCCCGAGATTACCTCGGGCAGAACAGTTAAAAGGTTAAAATGTGAGCCCCTTTCACTTACGTAGACACTAAAATGTGCTAAACTATGAGAAAGGATCTTCTGCCATGAGGAAAAGAGTCGCCTTTCAATGTGATCTCCTTTACTTAAAATGTTTACTATTATCTATTAAAATGTAAACCCCCATCTTAAAAGGCTTTAAAATGTGTTGAAATGCGAGTCCGTTCCCTTGCATGACTAATGAAGTATGGTCACCTTTCCCTCACATGGCTACTAATATGTGTTGAAATAAGGATTCATTTCACCTAAGGGCTACTAAAACATGGTCGTATCTATTGGTTACAGGGTTGAAGCCGCTCCCTTTTCCAAAACAAGAAAAAAGAAAAAGAAAAAAAATTAAATTACAGCCATGTACTAAAATGTGTTACTTCGCGAGTCCCTTATTTTTAAATGGCTACTTGATCATAACATCATATTTTTTTCTTAACTATTCATGTTTTATATTCCAATATAATTTGATGGAGAAATAACTCTGAAATTAATAACAGAGATGTAAATTTTGAGCCCCATACTTCATTATTATAACATTACATCTAGATAATATTCAACAGAAAAGCAATTGTCAAGAACAATATTTTTTTTTTATATTGAACCTTCTTGAAGTGAATGTGGTGAGGAAAATAACTTAACTTCCTTTATTTGGAAAGGGCAACACTAACTTAGCATTCACTTGCAAAAAAATGTATAATTTAGTGGGGATTAAAACTGTTTAGCTGAATGAAATGAAAGGATTTTTAATAAAACAGTAATATTATTTTAAAAATTGAATAATGATAATAGTAATAATAATAATTACAGTAATTATACATAGTATGCCAAAACGAAGTTTTGATTTATTAAACTTTCAAATTGAAAACCTAAGTAACAAACGCCTTTTTTAAATAAATTTTGATCCAATAAATTTTTACAATCAGTTTTTCAGCCGATACAATATAAATATACAAATAAGTGCTTCTTGAAATAACACGGTTACGTATCCGACGCGTGCAAAATGGTTGTGAAGAATCTGAACGCTGAATTACGATCCCAATGTGTTAAAAAATTTTACATAAACAGCAGAGACACTAGCACCTTTTTTTTTTTATTTTTTTTTTATTTTTTTTTTTTTATTATTATTATAATTTAGCACCTTTTATGTAACATTGGCAACACTAACCTATCATTCTTCTATTTCACTCATACGGAAGAACTATCTTTAAAAACATTAACTGTTCCTACAGAATGAAAATCGTAAAGCTAAAACGTAAGTGGTTACAGAATAAAAAAATAAACCAGACCTACTACAAAACTGGTTTTCAAAACTTCGCAGACAATCAGTTCTAGAGCACGAGAAATGTACCGAAAGTAGTATGAAATATGCAACTGAACTTTGATAAAGGAAAATATTTAGGCTAAGGGAAATAGTAGGGTTTGGTGAGTGGTTTTTGTTTCTTTTGTTTTTCTAAATTTCATTTGGGCATTCTGAGCTCGTTTATAATTAAATTTTAACTTTTAACCATTGTTTAAATAAAATTTCGCTAAACCAGGGTCATTTTTTAGCTTTGCTTGACTCTCTCTTTCTGAGCAACTCTTTTTACCAACATCGTAGTAGTTTCTCCTTCATAAAGGCACTACTCTGTCGCTTTTTCGATATTTTCCGTTTTCAGATTTCATTATTTTATATTTATTCTACAGAGTAATCTACATAAGTTCTCAAACCATAACCTGACGTAGGAGCTGACATCAAAAGATAATTATTCTCAAAAGGAAATCCCCCCCCACCCCCACCCCTCATTTGGACGTTTCGGTAAACAGTGAATTCTTAGTACGTCAAACCCCGTTAACGCGAAATCCCGTTTAACTGGAAGTAAAAGCAGTTCTCCGTACTTAAAAATCAACGATAATTTATTCGTTTAACAAGGAATTCGGTTAACGCGAACAATTTCGGCTTCTCTGTAACGGGGTTTGACGTAGAATTAAAATTAAAGAGTAACAACAGCTCAAAAGGTAGAGCTAATGCTCACCCGAAGTATTAAATATGTAATAATCTATTGAAAATTTAACAATCACAATAATCTGGAATGAATGATGACACAAAATCCTGCGTGTGTGGGGGGGGGGGGGGCAGGAATGCGCGCGCACGCATTAATTATTTTTCCTGCCTCGCGAAATACGTTGAGAAAACTAGAAAATTAATATAAGTAATACATCTACAGTCAAATCCCGTTAACACAAAGTCGATGGGGCCGCTGAAATTGTTTGCGTTAACCGAATTTTATGTTAAATGAATAAATTACCGTTAAGTTTTAAGTACGGAAAACTGTTTTTGCTTTACATTAAACAGGATTTCATGTTAAACGATTTCACGCTAAATGAGTTTGACTGTATCACCATGTAGTATCGTGGTGTATTATACAACAAATTTTAAAAATAGGAAATTGTAAAAGTTACATTAAGTAAAAGATTGAAAAGTTAAGAAATCCTGACTGGATCTCGTTATCAAGGATTTTGAGGATGCGTTTATTCAGGATAGATCAGTAATAAATTACCAATCTATCCTCGAACCCTTCAGAAACGCATCCCCAAAATCTTGGCTGGGTTCGAGTCCCTTAATAACGAGATCCACTGGGGATTTCCTAGTTTTTCAATCTTTTACTTAATGTAACTTTTACAATTTTCTATTTTTAAATTTGATGTACTTCAGATTTGAGTATTCTATTTTCATACAGAATTGCTCTGAAGATGAATTTTCAAATTTTTTACAGTTTTTCATTATGACAATAGTTTTGTACTTCACTTTTATACTTGCTTGGTGTATAATACAAGTCCTTTTCGAAGAATGTTCAGTTTGATGATCATAAACCATAATATTTTTAATTAGGGGGCTACGTCCCCTGTTCGATTAGGCTCGCCAACCCCCAGGATCGCTATGCAGTTCCTTTTGGAACCAGTCTCCCTTTGCTCGTATCAAAAGTGAGACATTTAAAAATGCCCTAGCAAAACGCTATTTTAGCCGCATAATCACGGAAATTTTTGGCAAGTGATACTGTTCCATGCAACTCTCTTTATATTATAAAAATGAACACGTAGGATGATTTGTGATACACTACTACAATATTTGTAACATACCTCTGACGTCACTATATCATATTGTTTATTAAGTTAAGCGCACACAGTGTGGCAATGTGGTGAACATCTTTGGAAAAAAATAGAGTTCTCATACATATATTCAAAACAAATATCAGTTATTTCTATGAACAAACAGATTTGCTGACTGATTTCGCACGAAGCGCAAAAAATAATAGCAGTTACATAATATTTTTTTTTTTCAATCACTTAACGAAGTAATATAAACAATATGTTTGCACAATCTTTTTTGCGATTCTTAAAAAACAATACATTCAAGTTGTTTACTGTTGTCAGATATATGTTAGATACATTTCAAAATAAATATTTGGATTAGAGAGAGCTGGATTGATACTGGAAGATCGAATATAAAGTACATTTAAAGATTTGGGAATGGATGTTTGAAGTCGTTGCCATTCTGCTCACAGAAATACAGCCGAATTTGGACGGCACGCAAGAGAATAATGGATATAAATAAGAGAATAGCTGTTTCTGAATTGGTTTTGAATTTGGGCATTGTTAAAGCTATGAAATTGCCAATTGACTCAATGCATACTGTAGATAACTATGTTCCCAACAACCAGAGAGAGCCAACTATCTCCTCAAAATTTTGTTTTAAAAAGTGTGTAGACTTTTTCTATTTACTTTTCTTACCATTTCCCAAAACGAACAGGCATGTACTCTGATTGATCTTCTCATACAATTATATAAAAATGGGGGTTTTTTTAGTTTTAATTTAAGCCTTTCCCAAGAATCGATAAGGAGCAATCGCTGCACGGCTGCACCTCTGTTTGCTCTAAATACTTTTTCGATATTCATTTTAAATTTTGAATTTTGTCTTACTCAGTGGCTGTGAAAATACTTTCATGATTTGTAGTAAAAGTTGAATTAAATAACTTACTGACACACGCCATACTTTGTTGATCAATTGGCCGTGTGAAATATAAATTAAACGGTTACCCCTTTCAGATTTATAAAACTGTGGCCTATGAACCTTTTTCTTTCATAGTGTAGAGTCAAGTGTTAAAAACTGAAGTCTTTAGCTAATAATAACACAGACCCTAAGGTCGATCAACCATTATAAATATCCAAGATAATCTTTCAGAATTAACAGCTGCAAATTCAAGTTCAAAGCATGATATCAGCACAAAACATTATCTGTCAGCCGATTGCGATTGCATAATTTAAGATTAAAAATAGTGACCGATCACAAAAGAAGATCCTAGCGGATGCATCTGTTAAGCGGCGCAATCTTCGGCGTCTTCGACCTCTCTGGCCGTGACGAGACCTTGTCGTGAGTCAGTGATAAGCAATTCGTGCGAGAAGACGTTTCACCTCTCAAAGAAGGCATTCACATTTCTTCGCCAAGTTCCCTCGCATCATCGACAGACCAGGACCCAAGAAACCATCTTCCATGGTGGAAAGGGCCCGATCTGTAATATCCAGGGAAGCGAGCCAAATTCCCGAATTATTTCGTGGGGAATTGAGTCGTTTCCCTATTCCGTGGGCATTTTGTCTGCTTATTACTGCCATATACGTGAGTTTGTATCTTAATGGATTCTTGAGAATGCCATGACTATTAAGATAATAAAAGGGAATCTGGAATAAAGAGTCACAGTTTAGTTCAGTCGATGTGATAAAGAGGTTCTGCAACTCGTCTCATACATCACAAACGTTCTCGAATATCTAGTAACGATTTTATATAACTTTTTAACAATCGTTTTATAGATTAAATGAGAAAAATGTACACTCTTTATTAACTGATTGTAATTATTTATTCAATCTGATAGTTTACACAAAAATCTATCTTCTTCACTCTATTGACTTAATGTGACCAGACGTCCTGATGTTGGCGGGACGGTCCCGCTTTTCACCTCGTTGTCCCGCTGCCCGAATATCCCACGAAATTCTTCCGTTGCAGAGTCCTGCCAATGTCTTTCTAAACAAAACAGAAATGTTCTTCTTCAGAGCTTCGTAAATCAAGAAAAACTAACAGAGTGGCTCACTGATGAAGTTTCTAGAGATGGATTGGGTGGTGTTTTTTACTCACTTCTACAAGCACTTGATTAAAATTACCAATATATTATGAAAATTGTGGAAATCGTCTTACCGGAAACAACTGCTGGCGTTGAAAGGACATTTTCTATTGTTAATAAAACTTGGACTTCTGAAAGACACAACTTTCTGTGAATACTTTAAAATCTTTGTTAATAACTAAAATTAACTTTTCATATTCTTGCAGAGTTTCTAGATAAATAAACGTTTGAATTACAATGTATATTGTGTATCTTCAGAAAAAACCTCGAACATTGCAGATTTTAGAATTGTGTGTTCCGAATCCCATAAATATAAAACGAATAATATAAATGACTCCTTCCCCATTGGCAGAGACATGTCCTTATTTTTTAATCAAAAAAATCTGGTCACATTATATTGACTACTAGTACGAAACAACTGCTTACTTTTGTGGAATAGATATCTTCTAAAATGAAATGAACAGAGAAAGATTCCAAAATCCGAATATCCAATTATTCTGCTTTAAAGTATACAATAAAACTTCAAATGTTGCATGCAACTTTATTTTACTACAAATTTAATTTTTTTTTTTAATAAAAAAAAGTTTTTATTATCAATTTAACAACTAAACTTCATTGAACTTTATTTTATCTACATATTTTTTCCGAAACTTGATACTTACTGCATTTCTTAATATTTTACAAGAGTTTCGATACTTAAGAATGATTAATGTCAGATTCCTCCCCCCTCCCCTTCATCCCATCTCCTCAGTGCCTAGAGTAGCATATGTTACACAACTTACCGGAGAGAAATCTTAGATAAAAAAAGCTTCATTAGTACGTGATGTTGCATATATGCTATACAAAGGTTTTAATTAATTACTTGATTAAATAGGCAGTTTGGATTTTTTTTTTTTATAGTTTTTCAGCAATCTAGAGGGGGGGGGGGGAATTGATTGTTTTATTACAGTTGAAAAAAAATTATGCAGTGGAGGGTTAATGTGATAAACTCTTTTGCTCCAGTTCTTTTTTCGGTACAACATCAACTTCTAATTACAACTGATATCTTTCCTTCAAATTTATCATTCCTTCCATTTAATTTTAAATGTCGATGTTATTTTGCAAATCTATCATTTAATCAACAAATCTTTAAATGAATAATATAACATCCCCCCCCACCCCCCCCCCCAAAAAAAAACATTAAATATACGGCAACTTAAACGGTATAAAAATATTTTTTAAAAGTACGCAGAAGTTTCTCGGTGCTCTTCATCAACGACGTAAGCTCCTTAAAACTGAAACTCTTTATTGTTGTTTATATAACATGCATATTCCTCTACATTACATAATACAAAAACGGCTTTACGAAAATTATTTACCGATCCACTTTTATGCTCTATTTTTTATTCCTTTTATATTTTTCCAATCGCCAAGCAATGCACAACTATAAAAATCATCCGAGAAAAAATCAATAACAAATCCTATTTATTTTTGCATCACTTTGTCTCTCGATTGCATAAACAAGAAAACCAAGTTTCCTTACCATTACCTCACCATCCTTTAATGGGACGTGGAAGCAGTAACGGAAGGAGAAAAATAAGACAATTACTTCCTAAAAAAAAAAAAAAAAATCATGATACCTTTTAAATCACAATCAAGTCCCGATCTATAATCAAGTCACGCTTGAAACGGGGCTTCTCCGAAAGTCATTGTGGCAATTATTAATTAATCCCAAAGAGATAGGCTTAGAACAATGGGGAACCCCTCCGATTTTTGTGTCTACGCAAAAGTAAAAAAAGATGCCTACAACAAAGCCGCCTGGATTCAGGTTTTGATCGCCAACCGTGCGTGACACAAAGGAACCTGTCCGGGTAGCTGACCTCTTGGTTGGCCGGGATCATCCCTTTCCTTTACTATTTGTGTCTTTTCTCTCTTTCAGACGAGGAGACTGTGACCAGAGTGGCTCTTGTCGCCCTCAACGCTCGAATAGAGCAAGACGTGACGGGGCAGGAGATTGCTTCTAGCATCCAGGCTGCCTTCCACTCGCTCGATGCCCAGCACAAATCCGAACCTTTTATTGTCCAGCATAAGTCTGAGCCTTCGATTGCCCAGCAAAAATATGAAACTTCACGTTTACAGCAGAAGTCTGAACATTCACTGAAAGTGAAGAAAAGTGAACCACTTAATCAGCAGCGGTCTGAGTCTTCTCTAATCCAGCAGGAGGTACCATCTATTTTGAAGCAGAAGTTGGAACCATCTTTTGCCGTGAAGAAGTGTAAACCATATCATAAACAACAACCACTTCTGCAGAAAGGTGAGATTTCTATTCAATCCCAGCAGAGGTCTGAACCTTGTCTTGTCCAGCCAAAATCGGAACCTTCTCTTCTGGCCATCAAGCGTAGAGATGGACCGTCCACCCCTCTAAAGGATCAGAAGTCGTCAGCATCGATTGAAAGTGGAATAAACAATCGACACCTGGAAAGGAAGAGTTCTGAGGACGAAGGTGGATATTCGAAGGATACTAGTGGAAATAAAGCCGCTAATTTTCAGATATCTTCGGTAAGATTGACTCCAATTGATGCTTCTGCTTCATCCGGTGTGTGTCACAAATCACGCGTGAATGTAAAAGTAGACAATGGTTTCGAAAAATCTCAGCATTCACTGAAGACCCCTTCTGAAGTGTCACCTGCGAATGTTTCTAGTAGTTCTTTTCAATTGCAAAGATCTGTTGTGAGTTTGAAACCTGTAAACACATCTTTATCCAAAACAAATAGTGGACTGTCGATAATAAATAGTGTATCTAAGCCATTGCATACGGTTAACGAAACAAGTTCAACTCCTGATAAAGGCGTCAATCCACCTTACCAATTGCTTTCTACAAACAGTGGGAGTGTAGGTGACGTTCATTCAAACTTCTACCCTTTGCAAAAATCATCCTCCAAATTTATTTTCGAATCAAAAGATTGTACAGAAGATACTTTAGAGGTGTTCCCTCCACCACCATCAGAATTCAGGAGCGTTGAAAAAGATGCTTCTTGCGAGAGGACCCTTTCACAATCTCAATCAGCTACATCCAAGACACTGAGAAGATCCTCCTCCTTGCTGAACCTTGCAAATGCCCCTCCAGTGACAAAGTCCAATAGGGTGAAACACCTCCAGAGATCTTTGTCGGACCTTAGCATCGATGACAAGGGCGAATTCGAAGCAGAACAGGAACGATTGCAACGCGAATACATCAAGCTTCAAAGACAATTCATTCTGTGGCAGCAGCAGTTGATGAACAACCACGCCATGTTAAGCGAGGAATGCATAGTGCCCCAGTACGCTAGAACTCTGAGGCAGTCTCACAGTCTTCCAGAAGGTGAGGACTACTCCAACGAGTGCACAGCCCCTTGCCCACTAGTATCCAGGTCGTTGTCTTACGAACCCACAAAGGACCGAAGTACCACCTTACCAAGGTCTTCCATCAACATTCCTTCACTTGAGTTTGGATCAACAACGACAATCCACAACGGGTCCAGCACTTTAAGATCCTCTAAGACGAAGAGTTATTTTAAGCCCCCACAAGTGAGAGTGTCCACCAAAAACCGCCAGAGACTGCCACCCGAAATCAGAAAAGACGGCGATTTGGATATTTACGATGATACAAAGATTCTGTCAACCATTCTTCCGTCTTTCGACAGTCTAAAACTCATATGCGAAAACGAAGATGCCGACGTTAATGTTTTGAAACTCAAAAGCAACAACACGCATTTGACGAAGTTGGAATCTTTGCACAACAGTCGCAACCAGATCGACTCCAGTTCAACCCCTTTGCATCTGAAGAACAATGAGCAAGCGACCAAGCTTGAGAAATTGCTAAATGGCAACCACTCGAGTGCGACTGTCTTGCATTTGAAAAACGGTACGTCCAAGACTAAATTCGGAAGCCAACAAAACTCAAGCGATCACGGAAACAGTTTTGAAAACTTGCTCAAAAAGACGGATGAGATCAAGAAAATTCCGCCTCCAGTTCCTAATAAGACATCCTCCCTTCCAAAACACATTTTTGGACAGAACTTTTCGAATGGTCACTGCCCCAAACTTGTTAACGGGGACACTGGTCAGTCGAGGTCAACTTTAGAAACTACCAAAGTGAATGGGCACAGTGGGCCTCCTGATCCTCCTCCTCCGCCTCCTTTGCCTGTGAACGGTCAAGTGAATGTCAAGTTAAACAATAAAGTTTCTTCTGGACTTCAAAAGAAAGTACTGGAACAGAAGGTGGATCCTAGGGAACAGTTGATGCAAGAAATCCGAAGATGCGGCGGCAGGACTGCCCTCAGAAAGGTAGGAAAAAAAATTATTACCATATATGCCATATTTTTTTTTTTACATTTATTACCATATATACCATTTTTATTTCCATATATTTATAACAATTTTTATTACCATAATATATAAATTATAGGTTGTCCATAACTAAACTACAGGCAATTGTATAATTAATAGGTTGGCCATAATTAAACTGCAATAATTTAGAGCCGTTTACAGTCAACTTTAATGATCATACCTTTTCACTAAATATGATATACAAACTGCTTAGAAAAATTTAAATTATATATCTAAAAACAAAAAAATTCAAATTTTGCAACTAGATATAAGTATGGCATTTTAAGAACTCAGATGACAGTTAGTATAATTAATGGGTTGGCAGTTATTTAGAACGGTTTACAGTCTATTTTAATGATAATATCTTTTCATTTAATTTGGTATACAAACTGGTAAGCGAATGTGAAAATAATGTATCAAAAGAAAAAAACAATAAAAAATTCAAATTTTTGCACCTCTATAGAAATATGGCATTTAAGGACTTAGATGACAGTTAACTTTTTGGACAATATCAGAAAAGTTGTGAAAAATAAAAGAAATGATTAATTATCTGTCTAATAATTGTTGCTCTTAAAGAGACATTTACAAAAATGCAGGTGATTATTTAAAATATTTTATTGCACTTGGTTGAAATCATTATCCATGGTTTCAATAACGCGTATGAAGTTTAAAAAATCTGTTATTTTCTGTACGCTCAAGATTTCTCTAAACCAATTTAGTCTAGTTATAACATTTCTATAGTTTTCCATAATCATTACGTTTTAACAACCACATTTAGATCTTCGATATTTCTGATTTGGAAAAATTAGTTTGGTGCACATATAAATATCTTTCTCTAGTGTTCTGGACGATTTTTCGTTTATTCCTGTCAACATATTCTTCACCATTACATTTTAACTAATATGTACATTTACATATTCACAAAAATAAAATTTTATTAAAAAAAACTACCACCACAAACAATAAAAATTACATTTATTGATATTGATTTATTATTAAAAGACCAACACAACGGTAATGAACAATTCCCGCATTTCTTAAAAACGAGTGAAATTAGTTTATATTTATGAAGAATTTCTTTCTGATTCCAAATATTTAAACAAAAATTCTTTAAAAAATTAGTTATTAAATATTAAGAAAAGAAATTGTCTCAAAATCGAGCCAAAACCAGTCTGATCAAAACACTCAGCAAAATCCGTGACTTCAAGGGTTTCTACAGTTTCTATGGATATAGTGAAGTTTCTGCCAAATAGTTGGCGTTGAAATGTAGACCATTGCCACACTCCGTACAGTTTGGCGTGATTTGCGAGAAACTTACAAATCTGGTTTCCGCTGCTGTATTTCAAGCCAAGATGTTTGCAAAACCTTGACGTCACATTCACTGCCAGCGGAATTAATCGTTTTCTCGCCAACGTCTAGCAAGGTAACTTTGATAGCAAATTTAAAAAAAGAAAAAGCGCATTGAGCAGAAATTTTTGTGTGTATGGCCTTATTAATAAAATAAAAAAAAAAAATAATAAAAAAAAAAAATGCGGGAATTGTTCATTGAATGGTATTGTTAAAAAAAAAATAATAATAATAATTAAAAAAAAATATATGTGGATGGACAAGAATTTGGCAAAAAAAAATTTAAAAAATCCGTTGATTAAGACTTTTCGAAAATCTATCAAAACTATAAAATGATGATGTGTGGATGATAATTTTTCATTATTGATGATGCCGACCAAACGGTATATTGGTTAGCGACGTTAGCACGCTAGCCTCTAGACAGCGAGGTTGCCGGTTCGAATCCCGTGTAAGGCATGGGTGTTTGTAAATGTATGTTGGCTTGTCTAATGACGAATGTTTCGGCGCATTATAGCCCTCGTGTTGCTGACGGCGCCAGATAATCTGAAAACAACCAACAACCATTAATGATGATAATGAAAAATAATGATGATAATTTTTCTAAAATGGAAAAATAGCTTGTCTATTATTATTTTGAGTGAATATTTACACTAAATAAGATCTATTTAACATTGTTATATGGAATAGAGGCTTCCCTAATAAATACTAACTTTTTTAACGTATTTACAGAAATTGTATGCGAATAACATTTAAACCGCTCTTATAACGAGAAACTATTTAAAAAAAAAAAAAAAAAAAAAAAAATACTTCTCCTTACATATTTTTTTTTCCCATCTAAAAAAAAATTTTCGTTTACTTTTTAAACTTTTCTTTCTTTTCTTAAGGGCTATAGATGAATACTCAAATATAAAGATTTTCACTTTAGACAAAAAAAAAAAAAATTGAGACAAAAAAGTTTGATGATGAATGAATTTGTCTAAAATGAATTTTAGACAAAGATAAAACTTTTCATTTTAAGAGGAAGCCCTAGTAAGGATCATTCCCTATGCTCACTGTGTTATAATCGTCTAGCCCAGTGCATTTAGAAACTACTTTCTATAAAACCTTGACATTTGGTGAGTAGATACGAAAATGATCACTTAATGAAATCACACATATTTTTTTCATTTAATGTCTATCTATAATAATAAAACAAGCTGTGGGGAAACGAGCTGTCTGTCTGTGGCTCTGTGGTTCTATAGAAACGTACTTAAAATTGGAGTAGAGCTCTGAAACTTACAGCATAAGTAGTTTTAGACTTCTAATTGTAGTTTTGAAAAACAGAATTTTAAAATTTTAATTAGTTTTTTTTTAATTAATTTTCTTAATTAATTTTTTTTTTTTAATTTACAAAATGACTTTTAATAGGGCAACAAGCTCTGAAATATTCAACATAAGTAGTTTTTGCCTGCTGATAGGACTTTTGGAAAACAGAATTTTGAATTTTTATGTTGTTCTTTTTTAATTTTTTTTTTTAATTAATTAATAAACATTGTACAAAACGACTACTAATAGGGCTAAATTTTCAACTTAAGTAGTTTTGGCCTTCTAATTGCATTTTAGAAAAACGGAATTTAAAATTTTTGTTTAGTTCGTTAATAATTAGTTTTTTTAATTAATATATATTTTACAAAACAGAATTTGAAAAACAGAAAGAAAAAAAAAAAAATTGTGGGCTACAGTTCTGAAATTTTCAACACAAGTAGTTTCGGCCTTCTAATTGGTTTGACAAAAAGAATGTTGTTAGATTTTTAATTAGGTTTTTTTAATTAATTTTTTCACAAAAAGCAACTTCTAATAGGCCTAGAGCTCTGAAAGTTTGTACATAAGTAGTTTTGGCCTCTAATTTTGCTTTCCACAAATACATGTTGAAATAATCTTAAGTGTTGTATTATTATATTAACGGGGAATTTTTCCATTATTAATGCTTTACGCAGCAATTAGATTTTAGTGCGAGCTTATGCTTACGCAGCAATGAACTTTTCAGCTAGCGAAGCGAGCCTATGCTTGAATAGAAATGAACCTTTCAACGAATGAAGCAAGCCTGTATTTATATGTCAATGAACTTTTCATGGAACGAAGCGAGCTCGACTTTGCGTAGCGATGAACCTTTCTGCGAGCGAAGCGCCAAAAACTGGGACCTATACACGAATGCCAGATTTCCGCAACACGAAGTATCACAGTTAACTAAAATATTGCACATGTTAAAATTTCTTAGAGAAGCACGGGTATTCAGCTAGTCTATTATAAATGTAAATTAAAATAGTAAAAGACAAAACCAGGTGGAGCCACGCCATGTGCATTGATGCAAAGATTTAAAATTTTAAATAAAATATATTCGACATAATTTTCAAGTTTTTAATTTGTATCATTTCATTAAGTGATAATTTTCGTACCTACTCACCAAATTTCGAAGTTTTATCCAAAGTAGTTTCTAAATACACTGAACTAGAGGATTGCAACATTATGAGTATAGGGAATGGTCCTTACTAAGACTTCCTCTTAAGATAGCTTAAGGCTTTCGAGAAAAGTACAGCGTTTAAAAATAGCTTACCAAATTGAAAAAACACCAAAATAAATATTGTTACGAATTTGTGTATATTTGTACATATTTCGTAGTGTTAATTTTGTAAATAGGAAAATTTATGTACATTTCGCATAAGTTAGTGCAATAGTTTGTTTTCCTGCAATGAGTCTCTTGATGCGTGATAACGAGTTTTACAGAGGTAACTCCTGGGAAGCGAGTTTTACAAGGAGCAGGGCATTTAACATTATGGTAATGACAATCTCGCCAAATTTGGCAAGAAATAGCCAAATGTCGCCAAACTTGGCGACCATTTGGCGACATTTTCGGTCTCCATGTACATGTATAGGACTTTTCGACTTCGATCTGGAAAGTCCTCCAAATTTCTATCTCTAAAAGATTCACGAAGCATTGACTCCAATATCCGGCCGTGAGTT
The DNA here is from genome assembly GCA_963978545.1 of Linyphia triangularis. Taxonomy (NCBI): domain Eukaryota; kingdom Metazoa; phylum Arthropoda; class Arachnida; order Araneae; family Linyphiidae; genus Linyphia; species Linyphia triangularis. The sequence continues at coordinate 40,458,532 of OZ021730.1, forward strand.
AGTTAGTTGAGTCCGTTAGTTGACTGGAGTTATCGAGTTAGTTGTCTCTCAACGTGCATTGTGAGAGCTGTATTCCTGAGTTAGCTGTCTCTCAGCGAACATTCAGCGAGTTCCGAAAGTGAACTGTATTGCATTGTCTTTTGCGGCGATTTGTAGCAGTTGTAAAGTTTTTTTTTAACTGCTGTTTGAGCTCTCTTGTTGTGTAAAGAGCTGTATTGAGTCTTCTCTGGAACGAGAAGTTCAGGTTTTGTAAAAGAATCTGTGAAGAGTATATCGGAATAAATTTCTGCAAGTGTTAATCTGCTTTGGCTTCAAATCTTTCGAACCCATCCACGCAACAATATCTTTCATCATAGATAAAAATGTGTCTAGAAATGGAATACCTTTATGGCCATAAAGTGCCCGGCTTTGACCCGGCTTTACGCCGAATGGAGAGACTTCGTTTCTCTTTCAAAATAATCAATGGCCTGTGATTGATTGTGCAAAACTTTGATGTAAAAAAGGGTGAATAATTTTACAGAATAAGAAACAGTTTTAAAGCTAAATACATATTATATATTTACAACAAATACAAAAGTAACACTTAGCTACGAATATTTTTAAAATAATAATAAATAACTTAAGTTTCCGGCATTATATTATTATGTATATGTCATATGTATATCGTATGTTCGATAAGTATATCGATTATTATCGATATTTACGCTGGCGCGTTCTTTTCTTCAGTGACAGTCTGATTGTCCAAATTAATATTAAAAAAATTGTTTTCTTACTTCTTCATTGAAAGCAACACCGTGCACTTGTACCAAATTTTTGCGTTAAGAGATGGGAAAAGGGAATGAAAATGTGTTCTCGTTAATGTGGATTTGTCAAGATATCTATGGAAAATAAAACTGTTAAAATTGTCTCTTTATGGGAGGGAAAGAGAAATGGAGTAGTTTTTTAAAATCTTATGTCGGTAGTGACCTGTGACCTTTTTCAAGCGTAGGTTAAGAGTACAAAATTTCTCTAAAATCGGAACAAAACCGTAAATTTGAATAAAAACAAACAAGACTCCCACAAATACTTTTCTTTGCGTTTAAAAAACTGTTTATTTAATAAACAAGACTATATAATATATGGACATAGTAACATAGTATAAGAAAGTTATTATTTGTAGAACGACCTTATAAATGATCTTAAAATAATGATTGTATCTTTGCTGCATAGCATATTTATCATACAATCATTTAAAATTACAAATTGGGATTCTTTTCGGAAACCTGGACCCTTTTAGTTAAACAATGAAACATGAAGTAACTCGTTCTACAATATTATTTCCCAACTTATCCTAATTATGAATTTAATGCATATTTATAAATTTCTATAAAAATACATAGCATTCGATCTGTAAAGCAATGAAATATACCATTTTGTGGAATATTACTTATTGGAATAAGTACTTTTTAAGAACGCAAAGTGGGTGCTAAAATATTACATCTAATTAAGTTCATTAAAGAAGAAATCGAAGAATCCTTTTAAACTCGGAATGTAATTTTCGTACTTTCATCGTGCTTATCTTATTTATGGTTATTATATCGACGGCATAGAATGAAAAGGTGCTGACGCCAATTTGTACAAGTTTGTCGTAAAATAAATCTTCTTAAGTGCTAATTAAACATGATCCTAGAGCTTTTACTTATCATTCATTTAATACAAATTCGTTTCAGTAATACAGTTACCGGTTTTTACTGTTTAAAGATAATCTTCTACCCGTATCCAAATATACCAAAAAGTAATTTGAGACTAAAAGTGGAGAGATAACCTTTTTAGTCTAATTCGATGACATGCTAATATTGATACACATTTTATTAAATTTTGATAAATAATCTTATTCAAATAATTAAATTTTTTTCTTTCTCAAATTTAATTCTTATTCCAAACAAAACAAAAACAAAAAATATTTTTATAAAACTTGGTAAAAAAATACCCTTTCTTCAAAGATCCTATCATAGAGTGGGTTTTAAAAATATTTAGCCAAATTTTAACTACTAATTATGCCAGTTGTCATAAATTTCCAACTGATCATTAATTTTATATATATATATATATATATATATATATATATATATATATATATATATATATATATATATATATATATATATATATATATATATATATATATCTTGGCGATTAGTATGACAAAAGAACTGTCTTGTAAAGTAAAATTTCACATACCACTACATAGGAACTTACCCTATATATATATATATACAGGGTGGCCATGAAATAACTTTCCCTGTTTGGCGGCATCTGCAGCTAAAACTAATGAACGAAATGAAACCATATTTTATATGCAGGTTAACGAAGGCATGGGGAGATGAATTCCACCAAAAAAAAATTAGTTCCAAAAGTTGCCGATAGGGGGAAATGTGGAGCTATCGGAACCGAAACACGTAAATAACTACAATGAAACCATGGAAATTTGATTTTTCAGAATGTCAATACTATACAGTTATGAATAAATTATTGGAACACATAAAATAAGATTTTAGTCATTAACATTTGGGTCCCCTGGACGCCGGGTAACATTTTCAATATGCTGACCTTTCCGGTGTACAACATATTGCATCGGGTGAATAACGTTCTCTACAGCTGCGTGCAAACTGTCTGTTTGGATGTTCGCAACGGCCCGTCTTATGCTCTGCTTCAAGACATGCAAGTTTGGAATGCCACCAGCATACACAACGGATTTAAGGTACCCCCATAGCCAAAAGTCACATGGGGTGATGTCCGAGGAACGGGGTGGCCATTCCGTCTGAAAATATTGACTAATGACTCTGTCATTACCAAAATTCTCTCTTAAAAGGCGCTGCACTGAACGATGAATATGTGGCCGAGCTCCATCTTGCATAAAAATTATTGAATTTAAGCATTGTCTTTGCTGCAATTGTGGAATAACGAAAGTTTGGAGCATTTCCCCATATTTTTCGCCGTTGATGGAGCAGGTAATAGGTCCTGCCTGAGTTATGTTCTCAAAAAAGTATGGTCCTATTATAAAAATAGCCTTGAAACCGCACCACACGGTTACCTTTGGGGAATGCAATGGCATTTCTAGCATCACTGTGGGTCGCTCACATGCCCAAATACTGCAGTTCTGAGTATTAACAGATCAATTCAGATTAAAATGAGCCTCATCTTCCCACAATATTTTCCAAGGCCAATCATTGTCGATCTCCATTCGGGCAAGAAACGTTAACGCAAAAGTTAGGCGCTTATCGTAATCTGTTATTTTTAATTCTGGCACACAACTGATTTTATACGGATAGAAATGCAGCATTTTAAGCAAGGTTTTCCATACAGTAGAATAAGGCATATCGGTTTGACAAGCAATTTCACGAGCACTTGGACCACTGCTGGTTCCTGTGTTGTCGAACACCGCTGTAGCAACATCTGTTACTGCATCTTCTGATACTGCTTTTCGTCCTCTGCCAGCTCTAAGTCCAAGCGATCCAGTTTCCTCGAATTTTTTAATCATCGCTCTTACTGCTGCAGCAGACATCGGACCTTTACGCAGGTTATGAAGTCTTCGATATTCCCGCAGAGACCCCACAGCATTGCACTGTCTAGTGTAATACAGTTTCACTAGCAAAGCACGTTGAGGTAAGGTAGCTCGCATATCACCAACAGTCAATGAAAGAATCGATGTTTGGACGTTCGCTCTTTTCTTTTTAAAGGGAATGCGTTGCGCTACTGTCATGTACGCATTAGAATTTTGCATAATTGCTATCTCGATATTTAAATTACCTCAAAAGTACGTACAAGTAGCGCCAAAGTCTCACCTGGCGGTAACTTTTGGAACTAACTTTTTTTTTTGTTGGAATTCATCTCCCCATGCCTTCAATAGTCTGTACATAAAATATGGTTTCATTTCATTCATTAGTTTTAGCTGCAGATGCCGCCAAACAGGGAAAGTAAATACGATGCCTGAAAAGTTAAAATATATTACTAGGCACATTTTTTTTAAAAAAATCAGGAAAAAATATTGAAAAATAAAGAGAAGATAGAATTTGAAATTTGATTAATTTTTTTTAATTTTAAAATTTTATAAATTTAAGGCACTATGATAATTTTTTCTTTAGTTACATTTTTAGATTTTACTTAGTAATACTTCCAAATTTATAAAAATTATAATTTTTAAAGCTTAAATAAAAAAAAATTCGAAGGGTACCAAGTTCCCTTAAAATATTGTTTTTAATTTGATTCTTTATTGGAGTATTGTTTTTAATATTAAATCTTCTACGTGTTTCTTCACCTCATAATTTCAAAAACATGCTCATATTGAACTAAGAAATATCATTCCAACAAAACCTGCATTCAAACCAAATTTTGCTTGTTTGATTTTGGTCATTTATCTTTGCGTTTCATATTTTGTCCATAACAAAATGTTATTGCAACTTATATTTTTTCCTTTCCATTTTAGATTTCTCTTGACATGACCAGCTAGCTATGGCAGTAAATTGGCCTCAACTTCTGAGATTATTGCATGTGTTTACCTACTTTTCCGGAAGATAAATGTGCCCGGGTGATCTTCGACGAAAGTTGCTTCTTTGGTGGAACCTGGAACAGTCTCAGGTTCAGGTGCTTTCCTTCGAATGTAAGGAGGATTAAGCGTGGGAAAATTTTAAAAGAAAATTTTTTAGTGATTCATCATCTTTTTACATTTCTTGTAATTCCTAAAACAGTCCTGAAATTTGAATGAGTGGCAGTATTATGTTGTTGCTAAAGTTCCAATTCAAAAATGAAATCCACGTAAAGTATGAGAAGTTTCCTATTCAAACATGCATAGTACTACCCTGCAAAACAATTTCCTTATTTCTACACCATTATAGAAATAAATGTTACAGTAAAAAGGTTACAGGCAATTTAAAAACGTGGTCACATTTTATTAAAAAAAATTCAGTTTATACTACAGGAATGAGTCACTATTCTTAACTTGATATCTACAAAATTAATTATTTCAGAAGTAGTACCTTTTAGCTTCTTCAAAATCATGGACGCATATCAAATTGTACATTTTAGATATTGATGACTTTTCTGCCTTGGAATTCAGAAACTTGTGCTAAAACAAATTCTTATATTTTACTTTAACCTGGAGTCTCAGAGTAATTTGGAAATGTGTAAAACATTAAGCAAGTCATATTCATCTTTAACCTTGATATAGATAAATATTATCTTAATAACATCAAACTTTCTCCATTTTAGTTTAAATTTTGAACTTATCTATTGATTCCATCATTGTAGTATTCTCTCTTTCTATATTTGAATTTATCTTGTAAGCAAATTTATTATACTTTCCATATTTATTTTTATTGGACGATAAAAGCAAAAAGTATGTTAAATAAACTATGATTTCATTACACTTACTTGTTATTCACATAATGTCGTTCAATTAGCTTTATATTTTTGCAAAATAAGTAGGCATTCCCCAGAAAAATTATTACACTTCATTGGCTGGTCTTTTGTTGAATGAATCTTAATTTAATAAATACTATACTTTTAAGTTTTTAATTTGTACCAACTAAGAGTTTAACAATCACGAAATAATCCAAGATCTGTTTTTCTCCATGTTTACTTGACTTCACACTTTCAAGTTATTCTAGAGTACAATTAATTGCATTGTAAAGATATACCGAATTTTTTTTCACATTTTGTAAGCTTCTCAACTTATTATCTCCGTTTAAAGTTTTAAGTATTTTACTCGGCTCATTGTTCACTTCTACTCGTGTCGCTGCACTAAACTCAATCTAAGAGATACCATATACTATCAAATTTTCAAGCCACTCAGAACAATTTATCGGCATAATAAAAAAATACAAAATTAAATATTTGAAGTAAAAATTTTCCTCTCTCTTTCTCATACGTATTCTAATATGATTTAAATACTTATTCTGCTTTTACCTAACTTTGGTCATAACTAAATGTCGATTCAACGCTTGGTGGCGCTGCTACTGATTGTCACGAAATACCTGGGAGTTTATCATTGCCGCCAATCGACTCAATTTTTTTTTTTTAAGTTAATAATATTGAAGTGGAAGTGATTTGTTTTCCACAGTGGACTGTACACGGTTTGAGGTTACATGATATAGTTGTTACGTGGTTGTATCATACCGGGTGACCCAATTATCATGTTGGAAATTTAATTCGTATCATCAATTTTCCTCCAACTTACAACTTTGCCTCATTAATTTTCAAGTATTTTATTCTTAATTACCTAACGACTTATCAGCTAAAAATAAACACTCAGGTGATATAAAAAACACTTCATCTCAACTCAGCTGTCGGAATTATGGGATAAAATCAGGTGTATAGTATTATATAGGCTTTCTGAGCTGGAAATGTGTATATTCTTATATGAGTATTGTTTATGTACTTTGTAAAATAAATTTTATTTACTCTTTCAACTGGAGTTATTTCTTTGTTAAATATACTACATTTACAACGATACAAATGAAGAGAAATTTCAAGTATTGCATCATAAGTTAAGTATGTGTTTTCCATTGCTCTTTAAATAAACACTTTTTCTCACACAGACACAGATTCTATTTTAATATTTTAACCTATGAAAAAAAGTTTTAATTGCTAGCTTCCTTCATTTACTCATTATAAAGCAAACTAAACTTACAAAGAACTTTTTTAAGCGTGATGATCCTTGTCAAGTGTCACATTACAAACTCTTTTATGAACTTTAAACATAGCTAACTTAGAGGATTTTTTAAGCCTTTATTTACTAAAAGTGTTTACAAGTTCTTCAGTTTTCTGATGTATTTCTCAGAATTAATTTAATTGCTTTGAGACCCTTTAAGAGTTTGGTCTACTTTTAAGGAATTCTTTCTTCAACTGTTGGATGGCAACTCAATTTATTTATCTTTATATGCAAACACATGAACAATTTTTATTTTTCTAGACATGTATTTAGGCCTTATATCGTTTTATATACTTGTATCTAGCAAGCTTCCAAAGTGAAATACTCCAATAGCACAACAACGCTGGCCAATCTCAATGAATACAGTAGGGTGGTCCAAAAATATATGGTAAATTTTTTTTTTTAGCTAGAGATATTAGGACACCCCTTCATTTTTTTTATATCTACTCATACAAATGTTCTAGCAAAATTTCATAACCATACTCCCATTAAAAGATGGCGCTCAATGAGCAGTAAAATTTCGTATTTTGTGTGTTTTGGGGTATTTCTAGTAAATTTGCCAATAAGTATAATTAAAAGCAATTTTTTCAATGAAATTTTTTATTTATGCAATAATTGAAAATGTTAAATAAGTTAGTAAAAGTGTATGAAATAATTAAATAATAGAATGCTCCGCCCTGTTCACTAATGCTCGTCAATCCCTCGTACTATTCATTAAACATTTGAAATTCTGATAAAATTGCCCCTATAAATTAGTGGGTATAAAATCATGAAAAACATTCCAAAATAAATGATTACTAACCTTAAATATTTTATTACTAATAATATATTACTAAGTAGTGTGGTGTTACAGTGAGTTTTTATTTCATCATTTAACTGAACATTAAGTACCACTTCGCGACATTTTTTTATATACTCAAAATGGTCGATTGGAAATTACCATTTCAAACGACACTCAATCTCCTAGTAAGAACAATTCATTAAAATGAAAGGACCTTCCTTCAAAGGATACCTTGATCGTAAGAATCGGTTGAGCAGTTTAGGAGTAGTGACTGTGACAAATTTACGTCTTGCCCACTAAATATACAGATATAACCTTATAAATATTTCCTTTTCTGAAAAGCATTTAAGCATAGGTCGTTTGGTTGTCTCTCTTGATATTGTCTTTCAATTTGCTTCAAAAAATTGTAAAAGAAACTGATTATCATCCTTGGTTGGTTGGTTAGTTGGTTGTTTTCAGATTATCTGGCACCGTCAGCAACACGAGGGCTATAATGCGCCGATACATTCGTCATTAGACAAGCCAACATACATTTACAAATACCCATGCCTAGCACGGGAATCGAACCCTAACCACTATATCGTTTTGTCGGCATGTGTGAAAGGGATATTATTCTCTAATTCTTCAGGTGAAATGGGTACAAAGGAATAGCTAATATTCAAACAAGGTTCATTAAACATCATCAACAGTTCTTTTTGTCATAAAATCGCCAGGACTGACATCTTTCAACGTATTTAATAGCTCGTGCCCTCTTATATTTCTGGAATCTTTTGAGTTATTCATATCTGCAATACTTTTAAAATTTTACTTTTGTTGTAATTCTGTGTGAAAATATGGCCAAACCAAGCAATTAATCTGAAAGCTACCATATAAGATTTTTCAAAACTTTCTAGTACCAATTCTAATTTTATAATCGATTATCTTATACACTTTAATGTTTTTCCACAAGTTCAAGTCACCTCCAGAATCTTCAGAAGCAAGTGGGGTTTCTATCCATGTTTTACTATACAAAAGAGCACCAAATTGTACAAATTGCTGGATTTACATTTCTTATCGTTATTAGTTATACGGAAAATGTCTTGCTGATCTGTGAACAAAAAGATTTTTAAATATATAGGAGTTTAGCTATCCATCGTGCGTGATGAATTGATGAAACTGCTCTCAAATTGATTTTCTCTGGTATATTGCCCAAAACGATTACTGTCAACTCGATTACTTCTTTTTAATCATTTCTAATTACCATAGATTTATCCACAGATGAAAGAAAGGTTACAGTTGAAACTTTAAACTTTTTAACGTCTTTTTACAATTCTAAACCCTGAAAGTTTATTTGTGCAATTATTTTTCAAATGGTTTTAAGCATGTTGAAGAGGGAAACCTCTGTAAGACACAAGGGCCCGTAGCACAACTTAAATAACTTTACCAATATTAATTCCATGACATAGTGGCAGGCTGGCCACAATAGTTCATGTCCAATTTTTTTTCTTCAAATTAATGCATGCCTCTTATACACAACCAGTAATTACACTCGTAGTATCAAAACTTAAAGTCTGAATTTTATTCTTAATTCCCATTGCCTTACTAGCATGAAAAAAGATTTCGAAATATTTTTTGCTGTCCTTCCACCACTCAACTTTGGGACACTAAGAAGTTTTTCGATACCATCTCCCGAAACATATATAGGCAAACGATCAGTCTTTTATAATTCAAAAGATTTTGGCAGAAAATTGTCATCACAATGGACGGTCAGGTTTGAATTTACCATTGCTAACTCAGCATATTCTTTTTTGGCTCTTTTTCTTGATTTTTGACCCCTCTTGGAAGAGGAAGCGTTCGAGGATCATGTCACAAACTGTGAATAGTGAAACTATCATACGAAGTGCTTCACAATAGGATATTTTGTTAACGGTGCTTTTATAATGTCGATGTTTCCAGATACAGTATATAAAAGAACTGTTGCCAAACTAAATAGCATGTATTAAACAACCATAAAAAAAACTTCTTTTTTTTTAATGCAAACATGTGTTCTATTAGGCAAAAAACTCGAAAATTATGCGAAATTACAAAAAAGTATAAAAATGAATGGTCATTGAGAACCACCTTCTTGTAGAAGTAGGAAGTTGAAATTTTAGGAGAGTAATACTATGGGTAAATGTAAAAAAATTAGGGGGTGACTTGGTCTTTAGCAGAAAAAAAAAAAAAAAAATTGAACCACCCTAGTGTACAGTTGTAAACCGACGGTTTTTACAGTTCTTGGCCAATATCGTCCAATGCTTAATAAAATATACTGGAAGTTTTGAAACGTCGATGGACAGTTTTAAAATTGAAATATTTTTACAAGGTATTCGAAAGTATTTTTTACTAATGAACTCTAACCGACTTCATAATTTTTTCTACATAACAAATGCTTAATATGCGTATTCATTTATATTTTTGTTTGTTCTAAATGCCGCTGAAAAAAATTCCATGTATAATTATAATTTATTTTCATAGTTGAAATATATGAGAGACAATGAATTTTAATATTAAATTTTAAGTCACAAAAATTTATTTCATATCCTCATTCCGAAATAAACTCCTGACTACGCCCTTGTATAAGTCGAAGGCTTTCCAAAAATTCCAATTGTGATTTTGGCAAATTCCAATAGCAATAGCGATTCCAATATCTCGAACCACTGTCACAAATACCAACGAAATGTTCAAGCAGCCGTATTTTCGGCACACGCAGGTGATATAACCCTCCACATAAAAACAAAAACTAGCCCTCCACGGATTAGTGCGAAACACACTACCAGAAAATCCCAAGCCGAAGACCTCCAAGTGCACAAAAAGTGCACTTGGAGCAGTGTACAGGGTATGAAGCATTTAGGCTTCCTGGAAACGAAAATGTTTGCATTGTCTTTTTAGAGGGAACGTGGTATCAATGAGGCGGGATGGCGGATGAGACTAGTTTCAGACTAGGTGAGGACCCGAGTTCCGCTGAAACCAGTCCGGGACCAGGACTGGAGAGCTTGTTCGATGTACCATTGTTGCTGGAAGGGGATTTTTGCTCTGAGGAGGAGTCTTCTTTTTTCGGTATGTGAAGTTGGATCGTCTGTCTTCCTATGTTCTTTTCAGTTGTGTTTTCTTGAGACGTAAAGACTGCAGAAAAATATCGTCGAATTGATTTCTATGGAGAGGCTGAAATGCTTTAAGAAAGTTACTCGGATATTTATTAAATTTTTTCATTAAATCAAAGACAATCACCCCTGCAGAGTGATTTTAAACAAAAGATGGAACAGTTTTTAGGAGAATTTTTTATTTTTTAAAAATTTCGATCAAAATTTTTCTTAACTTATATTGATTTTGTATACTTAAAATGCTGTTAAGAAATAATTATGAATTTTTAAATTTTCCAAAGTTTCTTCTTGTTTCTTTTCCCGAAATTATAGCAACTAAATAAATTCTTAAGATAAGTATTTAATTTCAATTTTAAATTAAAATATGAATGATTTACAAATTTCAAGAGTAGGATCAGAAACAGTAAACTAGTATTTATTAATACATTACACTTTAGAAGTAAAGTAATATTAGTAACTGGTACAATAGAGTTTAAAAATACGTATGAATTTAGTTTTAACAAATAACTCTTACTTGTAATTAACGAATGAATGTTGAATAAAAAAATTTAAAAAATAATAAATTTTTTAAGAACTAATATTTTATTTTCTTAGGATTATTGAAGCTAATTGAAAATTCATTATATAAATATTACTAAATAAAATAATACTCAAACAAAGGAAGAGTTGTTAAAACTTTTGAATTCAAGTCAACAAATTAAAAAAAAAAAAAAAAAAAAAAAACACGTATTAACGCAATGCAAACTCGGATTTTTTTTTTTTTTTTAATCATAAAAACAGATCAATAACCAATTATTCTTTATAGCTATTGCTAAGGCCCATTGCCAACTCTTATGTGCAATTAAAAGTTATTTCAAAGATTTTCAATTCAGATGGAATTTTCATAGAGTTTGACCACTACAAAGAAAATATCCAATTAACTTTTTTTTCTTCCTTTACCATTACTATTTGAATACCTTCCGGAACTAGAAGACATTTGGGTTATTTCATATCAAATCAATACAGTGGTATTTTAAACAAACCCTCTCAATAATTTTATATTTACATATAAAAATAAAAATAAAGATCAATATTATATCTGCGTTCATTAGCAAAAATTCAAACTTTTGTATTATGTATTTTATTTGTGAAGAATTGACATGCCATGAGATACCAAGAAAGGTATCACTCTGTAAAAGTTATTTGCCAAATAACTTACTTGTGGTAGTGTAATACATAACAGAGCCCAACTTAAGAAAAAAAAAAAAAAAAAATATCCACTTTATGAAAATTATTTTACTACCAGTAATCTTATCATTGAATATTTTATAAAGTATTAGGTATAGATCACTATATAGGAATTTTTACAATGAAATGCCTAAGTTCGTACTTATTAAACCTTGGTTAGTCGCGTTAGTCTCGTGATTCGTCGCGTGGGGGAAAAATGTCACCCAAATATAAATGCTCATGCATACCGTTAAATTTGCGACCAAATATAAAAGTAAGTATATACTTTAATTAAAAACATGACTATTCAACAGAATGAAGCACATATATATAATAGTTTTAAAACACATTAAACATTGTTGATAAAATTTATTGTAAAAATATAAATTTATATTTAAAATAGAATAAAAACAATTATATAAGGCAGAGAAATAGATTTTATATAGTCATTCAGTCATATGACCTCTTCAACAATTGAAAAATTTGCACATATTTCAATCTGAATTAAATGGTCCTTGTAGACCCATTTGTCACAGTTTCAGTATTACTTGAAATCCAAAAAAAATTAAAAAAGTGAATTCATGTAAAAAAAATTGCAGATTTTGTTTTTATTGTTGAGAAATAATGTGCCAGTCAAATCAAATCAGAAAATAATGCCCCCCCCCCCCCTATGAAACATAAAAACTATAAAAATATAATAAAAATTAAAAAAAAATATTTTTAAATTACCAAAATTAGAATCAGGGCCTGATTTACCATTAGGCCCGGGCCTAGGGGCCCCCAAATTTTTATAGTTTTCTGAAAATTTTAAATATAGTGGTCTTTTTATGGGAAGTACTGAACAAAAATAATAAATTTTTTTTAGTTACACATCCGCAAATTCCATATTTTTTATAGCCACAGAGTGTTAAGTGGCTCTTTTTTAATTATACTTTCATTTGATATAATATTAATTGGTGACAAAGTTATATAAAAAAATATATTATTTTAACTAGTTTAAATATGCATTTATATCACACCTACTCACGTGACACAAACGCATCCCGTTCGTCGGTGGCTTATAAATGTATATTTGACCTATAATTAATATAATTAGTTTTTCATAAAACTTGTTATCAAGTAAAATTATATAAAACAGAAACATAACTACTAGAATTATCTTAACTTTATCATTCGAATTTGTTTAAAAGCGGAAAAAAAAAAAAAAAAAAAAAAAACCAAAATATGCGTTCATCAGAGAATTGTCTGAAAATAAGTTATTCTAGTACAGCATTCATGTATATATATAACAATTTCAAATAGATTACAAATTGAGTTAGGATTTCTGTCGTAATATCCCAAATATGTATGTTAACATCAATTAATCAAATATCATATCAAGACGCTTTCTTAAGTATTTATGTTACATTTCTAACACTTATCAAGTATGAACAAATTGTATTTTAGAAAATTAAAGAAAAAATATATTTTTGATGTAATACATTTTAAAATTTGTTGATTATAGAATCAAAATATTTTTTTTTAGCAACTACAAAAATATGCTTTCACTTACCATGCATGAAACCAATGAATGTATCCTGTACTGAATGTATAAAGCATGTGCGACATCAGACGGCAATGTAAATTATCCATTTTATACCGATTTAATTTCATTAACAAAATTAATTTTATCAGTATTAAAATTTTTTAAGTCCAGTTTGCAATTCACTAAAAAAAAAAGGAAATAATTTTCTATAAACCTAAAAAAAAATGTAATGGATGTCACTAGATTTTAGAACGCTTAAATCGGAGCTGTCATCTCAATTTTTTTTATATTAATACTATGTACATCGTTAGAATTCATTTTAAACCTGAAAAATATTTTTTTTTTAACAAAACTCAATTATTATTTTAAATTAAAAAAAAAAACTTTTCTAAAGAAGCAAAGCGGAATTAACCAACGTAAGTTTTGAAGTCGTCTGGCAAAGCGAAATCGTCTGAAAATTGGATAAGAGTCTATCCTAACTTAATTTGCCAGACCCCCGTTTGGGGGGGATGACAGCAAATTAGATATACGCCAAACTCAAATCGAACACTTGTTGGGCTGCCTCATTCTTTCCACCTCCATATTGGATTCCGAACTCGATTCGTTATTACATAGAAGAAATCTTTAGAAAGAGATTTTACAATCTTTTCAGGCTGTCATCGTCTCACAATTGATATCGACTATAAAACGAGGGAATATTTAAGGGCAGGGAGGGACTATATAAACGAGGGAACGTGGTATGCCTTTAAATGTTAAGTTTTTCTTTGCATGGGCGCTCCCAGGAATATTTGTAAGGCGGTGCAAGACTAGATTTTTATCAAAATCATTAATTTTTTTTAGAAATATTAATTAATAATTACGCATTATAAATTATACTCTTTGTGAATAGTTAAAATTCATGTTATATATTTTTGAAAGCGCAACCCTGTTAAAGAGAAAAAAATACAAAATAGTAAAAAAATTACAATATATATTTTTAACGATTTTTTTTTTATCATCCAACTGGATCTCACGGCATTCAAAAGATAGTGTTTAGAATAGAGGAACTCGAAGATGCAAAAATACAGAAAAGTTACTTTTTTTTAATTTCTTCCAAGTTTCGGATACAATGGGGGGAAAAAAAAAACTCGAAGGCCGTGTTGGAATTTAATTGAATTTTAAAAATTGATTTCGAGATAGTATATCTGATGACTTAAAAAACAAAACATTTTCCTAGAAATTTGAGAACTACACAGGAAATGATTATACAATAAAAGGAATAAATACTTCTACTCATCAGCCTCTAATAATCATAGACAACAAGCGCCAGAAAATCATCATGCAAGTAGCTATAAAAAGCGACATAGGAAAGAAACAAAAGACTAAATTAATAGGGGGAAAAAATACTCATTGTAACATAAAAGTATAATAACGGCATTTGTGGTTTTTTTTATCTTGGAATTTACATCTTTTCCCTCATTTTTTTTTTTTTTTTTTTTTTTTTTTTTTAAATTTTCAAGAGCCGGGGGGATGCAAGTGCACCTCCTTGCACCCTCCTGTGGACGCCTATGTTCCTTTGCTTGTATTCGTCAATTGTATTCATTGTATTATATTTAAATCAGATGTAAAACCCAACCCTATATAAATTTCCTTTAAATGAAGAGATAAAACGCCTTCCAGCAGGCAACCTAAAATAAACAATTATTTAGGCTTTTAAGTGGCTTAAATACAGTCAAACTGCTTTCACGCGAAGTCAATAGGGCAACTCAAATAGTTCGCGTTAACCGAATTTCGTTTTAAACAAATAATTTAACATTGAGTTTTATAAGTACAGAGAACTTCTTTTACTGCGCGTTAAATGGGGTTGCATTAGAGGTCGGAAATATCGATCAGAATAAATATCGATACTATATCATTGCATAGAAAAATATATCGATAAAATATCGATAGATGATTTTTTTTTTATTTGATTTTTAATTTTGCCAGAAACAAAGTTTTTCGGGGCAAATTTCCACTTTCCATGATTGCTTTTTTGTAAGGTGACAACTTTTTCAACTGAAATGGATCAATCACATATAAAAATATATCACAAAAAAAAATATATATATATATATATATATATATATTTGCTTAATTGGGCAGTGAGTGTAAGAAAAATTCAGATAATTTTCAATAGCTTTTAAGTGTATGGAAAAATATTGAATATTGGTGCCATTTTAACTGTCTCTCAGCCAAGTTCAAACTTTAGTTTTGAAGTTTTTGAAAAGGAAACAAAGAAAATCGAAAAAACACATGGAACTACAAAACGATCAAAAAACTAAAAATGTTTGAAAATATCGATATATCGGTGACTTTTATCGATATTTTTTTAGAAATATCGATAAAAATATCGTCGTATCGATATATCGCCGACCTCTAGATTGTATGTTAAGAGATTTCGCGTTAACTGGATTTGACTGTATCTTTAACCCACTGCGCCTCACAGGCAACCACATGATTGGATGCCGCAACTCGAGAGGACCACTAGGTGTGATGCGGGAATTCAATGCAAGGCCAATGACTGTGTTTAGTTTCTATGAAGTGGACCGAACCAAAAATGCCGTGAAACTTCTCGAGTTGCTGGTACCTCCGCGCGAAAAAGGCCTCGAGTGCAAAGGGTTAATACAAAGTGTGTCACGTTGGAACTAAAGATTCAGTTCTTTTTAGACTTTGATTTACGTAATAATGAAAATTATAAATTTTTAATTATAAGAGATTTTTTTTTTTTTTTTTTTTTTTTTTTTTTTATAATAAAAGAATCAAATCTTATTTGTAATTTTATTATGACAAAAAATTTAAATCTTTTATCCAGTTTTCTGAAATGCTTTATATTGTTAAAGTGGTAATAATTAAAAATACATTTATTGACGTATTTGGTATAAATCTGTGACCCGCGAAAATATGTTATAAGTTATAAAGTTCTAGTTTAAATGTTAGTGACGAACGCTGCTGTAGAGGATACTTAATATAGTGTATGCATCGACTCTCCCTACCAATTATCCTTTCTTTTGCCGTCAGAGTCTCAACTACAATAAATAAATGTATTATTGTTATTATAAAGGTGAGGTTATCCTCTTTAACTCCAGTATCACAACAACGCTAACCAATATCACTTGACATTGGCCTATTCCGATGTGGAAAGTTGTAAACCAGTCGTTAGGAAAGATACTGGCCAATCTCGCTCATTGCTGGATACGGATAAAAATACTGATTCATATCTTTAAAATTGAAATGTTTTATTTATAAGAATAGAATGGTGGGCAAAAGAAATATTGTTTGTGATGCTTTTCACTTATTTATTTATTAAAAAAAAAAATTATATTTTTGAGTTATTACTACTAATTGTCACACATATGCCAATATTTTATTTTCAATTTATGCTTTCAGAATCCCCAATTGCCCCAATTTCTCATTTATCACGCACTAAATGTATGACCGCTCACAAAATTTTTGAGCTTTCAAAAATTTAATCTGCAAAAATTAGTGCGTCAATATTTAGGCAAAAATTGCGAATTTAAATACAGCGATTTGGTTGGTTGGTTGATTGGTACGCTCAATGCCCTATTTTTATGCACAATGACAGCTAATCATGCCGGGACCTACAGCTTAAAGTGAATTTCGAAAAGCAACGAACATCCATGCCTAATCCGGGATTCGAACTCAGCACCTTTGGAATGCGAGGCTCAGCGATTTGGATTTTTTGGTTTCTATTGCATCACTCACCAATTGCATGACTGAAGCCCAATGTTCAATTACTGGTTTCAGAATCCCCAACTACCAGAATTAAAGCGCCAATAATTTGAAAAAAATGGAAAATTTAACTTTTTTACCTATTTTAGGCCAACACTATCCTAGTTCCTAAAGTATTTTTCTACACTTGCGTTTCGTTTTCATATGGTATTTTTGATTTTATTGAACTGTTAGTTAGCATTGTAACGTAAAAAAAATTAATTTTTAAAATGTGTGTATTCTTTTAGAAATTTTTAAAAGCACTTAACATGGATGATTATGAAATGGTGTCTAATTGGTTAGATTATTGGAAATGAATTATCTTCATTGAAATCTGGTACGGAAACTGTGTCTATTAAATTTAATTAACTTTACTTTATTTATAACGGATGAAGCCCCCTAGTATCATGAAAAAAGAAATGAAATTTATTCCCATATTTTAAAATAATAAATTATGATGAATTTAATTCCTTTCTGCGCAAATTATTAAAATTTACTGTTTAGTTAAAAATCAAATTGTAAAAATGTAAGAATTCAAGGGTTATCGAGGGTTTGAGAGCAGGGGATGAAGCCCCCTCGTAATTTAAATAGACTGGAATGTTGAATCATGAAATTTCTTTTTGAGATCATAGATCGAACTTGCTCTCAGATAGAGGTTGTCTATGAAAGAATTCCAACACGAGGGTAATTCTCAACAGATATGAATCTAAGGCTACACTGGATAGAAGAGAGCGCTAGAACACTCTCAAGACCGTAGCAAGCTTTGAAAACAAGCACATAGATCTGCAAATTTCTAGTAGCTCCTACCAGGGACTAGCTATTTTTATTTACACAGTTTAGAGTAAAAAATTTTATTCTGGTCATTTTGCATCGCCAACCCCTCTCTTCCTCTTTTTTTTTTTTTTTTTTCTTTTTTTTCCCCCGCGGAAATCATACAGAGAGTTCAATAAATGACTCACCGATTTTAAACGCGAGTACTTAAAATACAATAGGAGATAGGAATGTACTATTTACTGTATTGGTATTTGAAAGACAAAAAGTTTTGAAAACTACAAAGGTTAAAATTAATTACAAAATTCGACTATAAAAGGTGCTGCAGGTAAAATGCTGTAGTAATTACTACAGTTAATTGCCTGCAGCGCCCTTTCATGCAGAAATTTGTTACTAATTTTAACCTTTGAGTTTTTCAAAACTTTTTGTCTTTCAAATATCAATGCAGTAAATAGTACATTCCTATCTCCAATTGTATTTTAATTACTTGCGTTTCAAATCCGTGAGTCAGTCATTAGACACATTGTATCATTCTCTTAGCTTTTTTTTTATAATTATTTTACTATTAAACTAATTAAACCCAAATATGATTAACTGTTGTGTTCCGCATTGTGCATCGAATTCTGGAAAAGGACAAATTTAAATTTCCCGAATACTTCCCAGGATCTGGGATATACGAAAAAAAATGAGCATAAGTGTTTAGATGAATTAAGGGCAAGTTTGTCTGCTCTGTGGTCTGTATTTTAAATCTGATTACGTTGAATATAGGAAAATAATGAAGAAGAAAGGTGTTTCTCTCCAAGTCTTTATCAATTTGGTAACTTCACCTTTTTTGTGGAAAGTCCTGTAGCAGTTTTAACATGTTTTGCTTCTAAATAGCATTTTCTCCAACTTCTAGCGTATTCAGTGTTACTCAGATATTAATTTTTCTTTTATGTGTTTATTGTAGTAAATTCCATTTATTCTATGAAATAAAATTTATAATTCATATTATGTTTTGTGAGGTTCCGCTTGCTAATTGTTAGAAAGAAAAAAATTACATTTTTGGAATTTCATTCAATTTGTCCTCGCGGTATTTTAATTGTATTTAGTTGAAATAATCCATCGATTTCATATTAATTTCTTGCTAAAATGATATCTACTATTATTAAAGTCACATTTATTTTAAGAATAATTTACAAAAAGTAATTGTTATTTTTCGCAATATATATATTTTTTTAAACAGATTGTTACATTTTGAACTTACATAAATCTAATAGTTTTCCATAATAAACAATTATCTTGGGAATATCCATTTAAAAATTATATTGGGAAGGAGGATTTTACTTGAGAACTTTTCTTCGTGGAATTGTTATATTTAGGGCTATAAAAATGTAAATGCAAAATATAATGCTCAGAAGTTGTATTGTTTTTTTAAACAAATTTTGGTGTAAATAATACTTGCTTTTATTTCTTCAAATGCTTTAATTTTGCAGTGATGATTTTATTTTACAGTCATCATATGTAACGGTTAAACTTCCTACAAGGAGTCAGATTATTTTAATTTATAACTCGAAAATAGTTTTGCTAGCAGGGATTACTATGTATATTTTTTTCGAAAGCTCTTAGGTTTATTAAAGGTTAATTAATAAATTTACAAATTTTGAAAATAATTTTCAAATTTTAATAGTAAACAAATGACCTTCTCCTTTATCTAACAAAATAAGGAATTATTGAAATTACATACTTTTTAATGGCCATTATAGCAATTGATTATGTAATATATTTTCAGTAAGAAACTCTTAGCTGAATATAGTACATTAAAGAAGATAATTGTTAAACGATAGTACATTCAGGATTTAAAAAGTTATTGGCGCATTTTAATTTTTTTAGACAATATTTTCTTGCTTTCTACATTATATGTGTGCATGTAACAATAAATGAAATCGTTTTTAAAAAATTTACACATAAAAACTCTTTTTGAACATAAGTATATCAGTCATATACAAGGTGTCCCACAAATGACCGACGATTTGAAAAATCGATTTAAAAAAATGGAAGGCAATAGAAATATGCGGTTTGCTGCATTATGCTTAAATTACCAAGGAATTTATTCTCACCAATTTAAAAAATTAGTTACAAAAATTGCTAACAGATGGCACTGATGACTAAGAAAAACTACAAAGCAATGTTTTCAAAATAACCACCGTTTGAAGTAGCAACGTGGCGCTATCTGAGGACAAAATTCGCAGACGCCCGTGAGAACATTTCAGTTGGAATGTTTTTAGTCATCAGCGCCATCTGTTGGCAACTTTTGTAACTAATTTTGAAAATTTATAAGAATAAATTCCCTGGTAATTTAAACACAGCAAACCGCATATTTCTATCGCCTTTTTTAAATTGATTTTTCAAATCGTCGGTCATTTGAGGGACACCCTGTTAATGAGCATAATATTAAAGAAGGGCGTTTTGATTAAAAATAAGTTCTCATTTAAGTTTACACGTATTAAAAATATTAAGCATGTTAGCTTCTGAGAAAAACTAATTCTCAATTTAGAAAAGAAGCCATTAGAGATAGCAAACTTGCATTGGATTGCTATATTTTGGTTGAAGAAAACAAAAGGTAAAACTTACGCCAAATGTTGAACTAGAAAATAAAATTTCTTCAATAAAAATGTACTTGCTTTTGAGTATTTCTAACGCAAAAACACAAAACATAATTTCATAATCGAACCACCCATTTTTCGGAAACAATTCGAGTCTCCAACCTTGGATGGGTTCTATCTTCTAGCACCACATTTGTTTTGTGGAAGTAGACTTTTGAAAATTATTACTGCCTATATATAAGGACTGCAAATTTGCACTTGATTGCGATGTTTTGGTTGAAGAAAACAAAAGGCAAAATTTATGCCAAATGTAAAAACTACAAAATGGCATTTTGTTCAATTAAAATTTACATGCTTTTGAGTATTTTTAATGAAAAATCACAAGAATAAAAATTTCGTAATTTAACCATACATTTTCCAAAATAAACACTTTGAGAGTATCAAAGCTTGGTTGGATTCTAGCGTCATCCTTATTTTGTGGGAGCATTAGGAACTAATTTTCTGTTTTGCGAGGTTCGAAGACTTTTGAAAATTGTCAAGGCCTGAAGAGAGTCCTACCGCTTGTTTCTATCCAGTATGACTTATTCGTAATGCTTATATACAAGGGGGGAGGGGGGGGGGGCATAATTAAAATGACAGTACTATGAGAGATTTTTATCGTGATCTAATTGAGAGAATAGGGATAAATTTTGAAGGAAGATTAAACAAGACAGGGGACGAAGGATTTCGAGAAAAAAAATTAGTTCAAAAATTCTCCAAAAGGGGAATATGTGGGAATAATAAAAAAAGAAAATTTGAAAAATGTAGAACCAATACTGAAATAAAAGTACTCTTTATTTAGCACAATCAAATCAGTTTCAATGTGGCAGCCGTTTTTATGCACCACATATTGCATTTTGTACACGCAATTCACAACAGAAAGCAACATGTCTGTAAGGATCTCCCGTACACTCTGTGATATGTTATACTTCAGCATAGCCAGGTCCTGGACTCCTGAACTCCTTGCCGACCAAACGGTATAGTGGTTAGCGTACTAGCTTCTAGACCGCGAGGTTACGGTTTCGAGTCCCGTGTTAGGCATGGGTGTTTGTAAATGTATGTTGGCTTGTCTAATGACGAATGTTTCGGCGTATTATAGCCCTCGTGTTGCTGACGGCGCCAGATAAATCTGAACACAACCAACCTGAACTCCTTTATAGACCTTGAACTTTAGATAGCACCATTACCAAAAGTCGCATGGGGTAAGATCACAGGAACAAGGTAGCCGTGTAGTTGGAAAGTAGCGGTTAATGATTCTTTCGGGTGTGAATTTCTGTACCTGCAAAGCAATGTGTGGAGGAGCTTCATCTTGCATGAAAAGGATTTTCCCCAGCCATTGCCTTTGCTGAACTTCCGGAATGACAAAGTTGTTTAGCAAGTGGCGATATTTTCTCCTATAACAGAAAAAATGTCAGTCTTGTCAGGGAATCTTGTCATAAAAAAATTGATCTATGATTATTTCTGCCGTGAACCCACACCAAACAGTTAGCTTTGGGGAATGTAAAGGAATTTCTTCTGATGCATTTGGGGATTTGGAATTCCAAATTCGGCAGTTCAGGGTGTATACAGTTCCATTCAGTTAAAAGTGGGCCTCGTCTTCCCCCTAATATTTTCCAAGCATCATTCACGTCCATTCTGGCATGAAAAGTAAGAGTAAAAGTACTCAATCGCTTATCATGGTCGGTGTGACGTAATTCTTGTAAATGGCTGATCTTGTACGGATAGAAGTGGATAACCTTTCATAAGATTTTCTGTAGCTTACTGCAAGGCATGTCCAGATTTCGAGAGCTGGAAGTGCCAAAAATATTGTTTTGTGCTTTGTCGACAACCGACGTTGCACTTTTTCTATTGTATTCTATGGTACGGGTTTTCGTCCACTGCCCGATTGTACCTTCAGAGAACCTGTTTCTCAAACTTCTGAACCATGTTATTTTAGACCTTTAACTGATAATGGACCTTTACGCATTTTCTTGTGCTTCCTAAAAGCACGAAGAACGGCTGATGCGCTGCACTGGTTGAGGTAAAAAATTGGACAACTAACACACACTCGACTAAAGAAGGATACATTATTGCACAAAACTTTCAATCCAATTGTTTCCTAAAGTAACACAAGCCCAAAAAGCTGGCACTGAGGCAAAGGGTGCAACGTGAAATTTGAATAAACTTCTTCTGCTACTGCTTTCAATGGGACTCAGTAAGTGAAATTGCAGGTAAAGAGACTTTATCAGTATTTATTTAAATTTTTAACTTTTTTTTAATTGTTGCCATATTGAGCCGTTACTAAATTATATTGAAATCGTTAAATGTGCTAAATAAAATGGTTATTTTACTTCAGTATTGATTATGCATTTCTTAAAACTATATTTTTCTTATTACACAGCGCCACATACACTGATCTCTACTACAACTTCTGGATTGCTTAATAGCGGTTTCTGCTCCTTAAGCAGATGATGTCATTAGAATACTTCCCCAATAATGCTTTGAAATAGGTTGCCCATAGTTACTAACAAATTTGAACTAGTTTTGATGAAAATTGCTAGTATAGATCTCTATGGGGATAATTAAACCTTCTTCAACTTCAAGTCAGTAAGCTATGCAGATGTTGTAGTAGAGATCAGTTGCCACATATTCCTCTGACGGTGACTTTTGAAACTATTTTTCAGGGAATCCTGCGTCCCCTGTTTGTTGAATCTTCCTACAAAATCTGTCCCCATTCCCGCAAATAGATCACGCTGTCGAACACTCTGAGCACTGTAACTTTAATTATGGTCACCAGGTATTTCCAAAGACTACCATAAATTGTATCAATATTTTTTACCTTAAGAAATTCGATTTCTTCTATTTTAAATTATATGTTTGGTTAGTTTTAGATAGACCCTACAAAGCAATAAAGCTCAAACGAACTTGTCTCTTTGCCACTCTGCTTAATTCATTACGTGTCTGGTCAACAAGCATTTGGTAAAAAAAAATTATAATTCAGGACAATTGGTAATTTTTCTTTTCGAGCAGAAAATAAATAAAAAAATGACGCTTTAAAAATTAGCTATCCAGTAAGCATTATTAAACTACGCATGTTACTACCGGTTATACAAAGCATATCCGATGCATAAAGTTGAAAAAGAGTCCATATTATGATATTAACGGTTTTTGTCAAAATATGGACGCAGTAATTCCGGCGGTTAAAGATTATGAAAGTTCTATTTCAGCACTAAAGTTTTGCACTGATCGTACAGTTAGTGCGCGATATACTATAAAGTAGCATAATGCTGGCTTTAAATCGGTTATATACTTACATTTACAATTTTGACCAAAATTTTGACGCAGCAATTCTGGAATTTGGTGAATCTGAAACTAATAGTTAGGTACTAAATGTTGACATATAGGGGCCAACGAAACGAAAGAGACAAGGGCGGGGTTCCTTCAGTTGGTCAAATGCATCCTCACAGTCTTTCGTCCACAAGAATTTGTGCATGCTCTCTGTCAGTCTGTGAAGAGGTCTTGCAATGTAAGAAAACTTGTAATGTAACAAATGGAGTCACCCTGAACTGCCAAAGTTCTTGTCTGCTTGTGAATACTGTCTTCTTTTTATCATCAGGGTGTATTTCAACTTGCCAATATCCACTCTTTATGTCTAATGTAGAAAACCACTTGTTTCCAGAAAGAATGTCTAGAGTGTCATCAATTCTAGGAAGAGGGTAGCTGTCCTTTTTCGTGATATCGTTCAACCTCCGATAATCGACGCAAAATCTAGTTGAACCATCCTTCTTTCGAACCACGACAATAGGAAAGGCCCAAGGACTGGCTGACGGTTCAATCACGTCGCTATCTTGCATGTCCTTTAAGAGACCTCCTTCCTCTTCCTGTTTAGCAAACGGTAGTCATCTTGGGTGTTGCTTGATAGGTGGGTGGTCTCCTGTATCAATTCTATGCTGCGTCAAACTTGTTCGTCCAACATCCGAGGATGTGCGGGAAAAGACATCTTGGAACTCCTGGATGACCAGCCAGCCGTGCAGCACTTCTTTCCTGATTGTTTAACAGTGCATTCTGAAGAAGCTCTAATGTTAAGTTCTCTGAAGACACAGTGACTGGAGGATTGCTAATTCGATTTATGCAAGTTACTGGGAGTACATGTGGCCAACACTTCACCTTTAATGACTTTTGCTTTATCACTTACGCTGGCAACCCTCACAGATATGGCAGTCCTTGAAAGGTCGACGAGAGTTGAGGCTACCAGTACTCCTTTGGGGCTGTTGTGATTTTCAGGGTACTCCATTATGCCATATCGGAAACTCTTATCTTAAGCTACGTATCCGGGAAGTAACACAATCCGCTACCCGATTTATATATATATATATCCCCCTTATATATATATATATATATATATATATATATATATATATATATATATATATATATATATATATATATATATATATATATATATATATATATATATATATATATATATATATATATATATATATATATATATATATATATATATATATATATATATATATATATATATATATATATATATATATATACTAGCTGTACCGTGCCACGATTCGCTGTGGCACATTGTGATTGAATGGTTGAGAAATGAGAACCAAAACAAAGAATACATTTCATATAAGTTTAATTTTGCAATACTTGTGGATATACAATATTTTTTGTTTTGCCACTGTCTGCGTAGATATAAAGACTATCTGGTTTGCCGACTCGGGAACACGCAACATACAGTTGTCCATGTGAAAAGCAATCCGCATCTAAATCTAAACCACACAATTCTAAAGATTGACCTTGAGCTTTATTGATTGTGATTGCAAATGCCAATCGAATTGGGAATTGCAATCTTTTAAATTGAAATGGTGTATCGGTCGGGATCATGGGTATTCGAGGAATGAGGACATCTTTACCTTTGAAAGGCCCTGTTAAAATCGTTGCTTCCACTACGTTATTCATCAATTTCTTAACTGCAAGTCGCGTGCCGTTGCAGAGTTTTGGCTGATTAATATTCCACAAGAGGATAATTGGCACACCTATTTTCAATTTAAGTATGTGTGGTGGTATCCCTGGCAGATCAAATGAGTTTAAAAATTCCGTTGGATAATTAACTACTTCATCTGCTTCCACAACGGTGTCTATCGACTTATAAGTAATTTCATCACTTTGAATACTGGATTGAATAAAATTATTAAGTTGATAGACATATTTATTCTTTGCAGCAAGGATAGCTCTTTCACTGAGCCAATCGTGATTTTTATGATTTATTTGAATGTCAGGAAATACTTTTTCGATCAGTTCTTCTTTCGAAGTTACTAAATTACAAAAATGATCAGGAAATGATATTCGTCTAGACGTCTCATCGACTGGCAGCTGTCCGTTTCCAATTTCCAGTAACTGTCGTGAGAATACCTCAGCTGATGGATCATTCTGCAACTGGACACGCATATTCGTAGTCAACTGCAATGTACGTACGTGCCGCCATAGTGTTGAATATTTCAGGTAAGCATTTATTTCGTCTGCTGGTGTCGATCGAGAAATTACAGGCAATGTTTGCCTAAAATCTCCTGCGAGCAATATCAATGCATTCCCGAATGGTTGAACGTTTCCACGCAAATCTCGTAACGATCGATCAAGAGCTTCAAGCGATTTTTTATGTGCCATCGTGTGTTTGCGCCTGCGCACATCAATAGCGCCTCTGGCGGCGAACCTTTGTACATAAGCCCGAATTCCCAATACAATAAATCAGATGCTTATGTGATTTGAAACGTGTTGTTTATTTTAATACAGTTCACGATTTTATACATGGTCCGTCGAGCCGGAGTCAAACCAGCGACATTGCGAGTTATATTGGTGTTTCAGGCTATCTGAGATTTGCTAATTATTGAACATTTCGCAGCCACGAGTTGTGTTTCGAGTTTTGCTGCTATTGTGTTTCGAGTTTTGCTGCTATTGTGTTTCGAGTTTTGCTGCTGTTGTGTTTCGAGTTTTGCTGATATTGTGTTTCGGGTTTTACTTATTATAGTGGTCGAGTTTTGATGGTTTTTAGTGTTTCAAGTTTTATTAATATTGTGGTTCGAGATTTTGAGAACAGTTTATGAAGTGTATTTTTAGTATAAAGCGGTGTTTCAGGTCCTGCTGAGTTTTGTGATACTCAAAGTGTCTAATTTGAAAATTTTTAGTCTCTTCAACCTTCCTTAAATTCTAGACTAAGGAAAGACGAGTTGAGACTTATTGCCGAAGAATTGGATATAGATGTCCCTGTTGGTGCCAAAAGCATCGAAATCAGAAGGTTAATTGAAAGTAGCGACGCTTTTGCTTCGAATAATAATTTTGTTCAGAGTGTGATGGAGAATGTGGTTAAGGAAAAGAAACGGGAAGTTGAGAAATCTGATAATGAGTTGCAATTAGAAATAGAAAAGATTAAGTTAGCTCAATTGGAAAGAGAGATAGAGATCGCAAATATTCGAAGAGATACTTCCCAGAACGTGACCCAAGATTCATCCCAGGGGACAACAATTGCTCTTGAGTCGCAATCTTCAAATAATGGCCTAGAATACTTTATTAAATGTGTAAAAATTCTAACAATTCCGGTACCAATACGTGTAGAGTCTTATAACCTTTTTTTTTCAATCTTTGGAAAAAGCGTTTAAGTACAAAAATGTTCCGGAGGAATTTACGTCGAAAATTCTTTTGAATATTCTTGGCGAAGGAGCTAGTAATATTTTGATATCTGTAAATAATGAAGATATTGGTGACTATAAAAAATTAAAAGACTTAATCGAAAGGGAGTTTTTGCCCACTCCTCGCGAATGTTTACATAAATTCCGTAAGGCGCACAAACTGTCATCGGAAAGTTATGTTCAATTTGCTTCCAGATTGAGCGCGGCATTTGAATACTATTGTCAGGTGAGGAAAGTTGACGATTTTGCTTCACTTTGTGACTTAATCGTTTCCGATAAGATTTTTGATTCTTTGGACCGCGAGCTCATGACTCACATTGGAGTCCGCCAGGGAGAGTCCTTTTTTGAGCCACAGCAATTGGGACGCGAGTGTGATTTATATCTGTCTTCCAGAGGTAATGGTAAAACTGACTTTTTGTTGTCCAAAACCGATACAAGGAGATTTCCAAACAACGTGCAGGGTCATCAGCATGCGCGTTTTCAACAAAGTACAACATTTCTTTCGGAAGTAAGAAGCGCTAAGTGCGTTCTGTGTAGAAACAACGAAAATCATTTATTGTATGCTTGTCCGAGATTCAGGACTCTATCGGTTTCGGAGAGAGTGGAAGTTGTTAGGATAAATAAAATGTGTTTTAAGTGTTTAGCACCCAACTGCCATGTAAAGAAGTGTCGATATAGAAACTGTTTTTGTGGAAAACCGCACAACAAAATGATTCATTTCCCTAAGGAAAAAAGCCAAAGTCAGGAACTGCCAAAGACAAATGAGAGGGTAGAGGGTATTGGTACCTCTGAAAGTTTTGTAGGTGTATCCTCCCAGCCTGGTGAACACTCGACTACTATTGTGGCCACTAATTTTTCTAAAGCGAATTCAAGGACTCTTTTATTGAGTACTGTCCGTGGGTATGTTCGCGGAAAGGGTGGTGAGTTGAGGGGTGTTCGGTGTTTACTGGACGTTGGAAGTCAAGCGTGCATAATGAGCAAAGATTGTGCTGATAAGTTGCAACTAAAGCGTGAGAAAATAAACACTGTGATATCTTGCCTAAATGACACCTGTATGACAGTCAACGGTAGTGTTACTGTTACACTTACTAATTTAGAACAAAATTACGAGCGGGAATTATCATTGTTGGTTGTAAAAAAGATCACCGACCTTATACCTAATAAGCCGCTTGAAGTTAATGTTAATATTTTGGAATCGGTTCCTTCATTGGCCGACGATAGTTTTGGCGTTCCGGGTAAAATTGATATGTTGTTAGGTGCAGAAATTTTTTATGAGTTACTGCGACCTGGTCAGATACGTTCACAGAACTCCCAGCTACTATTTCAAAATACAGTTTTCGGATATGTCGCGAGCGGCAGCGTACCCCTAGTCGAGCCTACAAAAATGCATTGCGGATTGGTTCTTGGAGAGGATTTAGAGGAAACTCTCAAAAAATTTTGGGAAATTGAAAACGTAAATGAGGAATTAAAACAGAGTAGCGAGACTAATATTTGTGAGAAACATTTTGAGCGGACACACTTCAGGGATGAGCAAGGTAGATATGTAGTCACTATGCCCCTTAAAAACGACCCAAAGTGCTTGGGATTGTCTAAAGGGATTGCTCTCAAAAGATTGAACTCGCTGTTGGCCAGATTGTCAAGGGATCCTGATTACTTGACATTGTATTGTGAGTTCTTGAAGGAGTACGAGAATCTTGGTCATATGAGAGAGGTGTCCGAGAGAAACGAGCCAGATGTTGCATATTATGCGACTCACCACGGCGTTTATCGACCCGAGAAAACATCCACAAAATTACGCGTAGTGTTTAACTGTTCTAGTGAAACTTCAAATGGACTATCGTTCAATGCAATCCAGTATAATGGTGGTGTTATACAGGACGAGCTATTTTCGCTGATGAT
Source organism: Linyphia triangularis (assembly GCA_963978545.1). Classification (NCBI taxonomy): domain Eukaryota; kingdom Metazoa; phylum Arthropoda; class Arachnida; order Araneae; family Linyphiidae; genus Linyphia; species Linyphia triangularis. Next base: position 40,487,581 of record OZ021730.1, read on the forward strand.
TAGGTTCAGAAAGCACATATATGCAGTAACAGCAGATATCAAAATGATGTATCGCATGATTTTGATTCATCCTAACCAACATTGTCTTCAAAGGATACTGTGGAAAGGCAATGTAAATGACCAACCCAAGATCTATGAGCTAACTAGGTTAACTTACGGAACAGTGTGTGCTCCAAACTTGGCAATGCAAACTCTGAGACAGTTAGCCGCTGATGAAGAGTCTAACTTTCCAGTTGAAGCGTCTGTGCTTCGCAATGACTTCTAAATGGATGATGTGTTAAGCGGAGCTGAAACCCTTTCGGAAGCCAAGAAAATGCAACTAGAGCTTATTTCGATCTTGAAGAGCGCGGGGATGGAATTGCATAAATGGTGCGCGAACCACCCGGACCTATCTCAGAGACCCGAGGAAGATTATGAATTTGGAGATTCTAGTGAAACTAAAACATTGGGTGTATTATGGAATCCAATAAAAGACTGTTTCACATTTAGAGTAACAGTTGATCCTAATCAGCCTTGCACCAAAAAGGCTGTGTTGTCCACAATAGCTAGAATCTTTGATCCTTTAGGTGTCGTTGGTCCAGTGATCTCAAAATGCAAGATCTTTATGCAAAGGTTGTGGCGTCTCAAAATCGACTGGAATGAGCAGTTACCAGAGGAAGAATGCAAAGAATGGCAACAGATCCTGGCGGGGTTTCGAAGCGTAAACAACATCGAGGTAGACAGGTGCATTGTGATTGTGCAGGCGGTGTCCGTGGAAATCCATGGCTTTGCTGATTCGTCGGAACGATGTTACGGTGCTGTGGTGTATTGCAAATCTTCAGATAGAGCTGGCAGGTCACTTGTAAAATTAATAGTAAGCAAGTCTAGAGTATCACCACTTAAAAGCCTTACTATTCCAAGGCTTGAATTGCTTGCCGCACTGCTGTTGGCAAAATTAGTGAAAAAGGTCATTTCAGCCTTAAAGCTTACAGTGACACAAACGTATTACTGGAGCGATTCAATGATTGTATTATCTTGGATCCATAAAGAACCATCAGATCTAAAGACCTTTGTGCAGAACAGGGTGGCCACAATTCAAGAACTAACATATATCCCTCAGTGGTGTCATGTGGGTACGGATCAGAATCCGGCAGATTTGGTATCTCGAGGTGTCGATCCTGACAAATTGTTAAGTCAAACCCTTTGGTGGAATGGACCGGTGTTTCTCAGTGAAAGTGACTATCCAAATCGAAGTATCACCGTTGCTGACAAACGTGAGGACTTTCAATCGGAACTTAAGACTTTTTTCCGAGGAAGTATTTCAGAAAATAACTTACCAGTTTTTAGTGTTATTGTAAATAATTTTTTGCATGAATTAATTAATTTACGTGATAATTATATAAGTGTTCTTCGAATATTGAGTTATATTTTTAGATTTGTAAATAATGCTAGAAATGTTTCTGAGAGAAAGACTGGCCCACTCGAAGCTCATGAGATCAACGAGGCAGAAAAGTACTTAATAAAAGCAACTCAGCAAAAGGAGTTCTCGGTGGAAATTGGAAGTCTTTTTTTGGGTAAAAGTATTTCACCTAAGAGTAAGTTAAAAAGTTTAAACCCGTTTCTGGATGGTGATGGAGTTTTGAGATTAGGCGGTCGTTTGAGTAATAGCAATCTTAATTTTTTAAGGAAACATCCTGCTATATTACCCAAAGGTTATATTCTTACATTATCGATAATCCGATTTGTTCATAAGAAGTATTTGCACATTGGTGCTACTGGATTGTTGAGCTTTGTGCGGGAGAAGTTTTGGCCATTAGGTGGACGTTCTATTTGTCGCAAAGTTGTCCACGACTGCGTAATTTGTTTTAAAGCTAATCCAGTAAGTTTAAAGCAGCTGATGGGTGATCTACCTGGAGAACGAGTGGTGCCAGACTTTCCATTTAATTGTTCAGGATTTGACTTTTGTGGACCTTTTTCTGTTAGATACCGCAATCAACGAAAAGGAATTTTCCATAAGATCTATGTATGTATAATTGTATGTTTTGTAACTAAGGCTGTGCATATTGAAATAGTTACGGATTTAACATCTGATTCTTTTATAGCGACTCTGAAACGGTTTATTGCACGCCGTGGAAGATGTGCCAAATTGTACTCTGATAATTCGATGACATTTGTTGGAGCCGACCGAGAAATAAAGAGGCTTCATGGATTGGTTACAAAGCCTGATGAGCAACTGGCCGGGTTTTTGTCTTCCGAGGGCATAGTTTGGAAGTTCATCCCACCTAGATCTCCCAATTTTGGTGGCTTGTGGGAGGCTGCAGTGAAGGGATTTAAGTCCATTTTTAAGCGATCAGTGAGTGGTCATAATTTAACTTACGAGGAATTCCTAACCATTACAACACAAATAGAAGGAATTTTGAATTCCAGACCACTTAGCCCCTTATCTGCAAGTGTAGATGACTTTCAGGTATTGACTCCCGCCCATTTTCTCATCGGAAGACAAATGAGCACTCTAGTTGAGCCTGATTTAGTTAATATAAATGAAAATAGATTAAGTAAATGGCAAAAGATAACTAGAGTTGTGCAATTGATTTGGAAGAGTTGGCATCGCAATTATCTAGATCAGTTGCAATAACGATCAAAATGGCAATTTGAGAAAAATAACGTGAAAATTGGTGATTTGGTATTGCTTGTTGAGGAAAATCTCCCTCCCAATAAATGGTTATTAGGCCGTATTGTAAGTACCAAAGATGGAAGCGACGGCAAAATCAGAGTAGTTCAGGTAAAAACCCAATATAGTACATTTTCTATGGGAATTTTTAAGGTTTGTTTGCTGCCTATGCAGGACTGAAATGCAATTGTAGTTTTGTATGGATAACCTTTTTAAGTAATGTGTAATTTGGTATGCAGTTTTTATTGATAAATTTTTATTGTGTCCTTTTTATATTACATTTGATTAACTATTGGAGTACAATTGATTGAATGTAAACATTGCAATGTGGGGCGGCATGTTTGCGCCTGCGCACATCAATAGCGCCTCTGGCGGCGAACCTTTGTACATAAGCCCGAATTCCCAATACAATAAATCAGATGCTTATGTGATTTGAAACATGTTGTTTATTTTAATACAGTTCACGATTTTATACATCGTGCATTCATCCCAAACAATTAGTTTACATTTTTGTAATACTTTTCCCATACCGGATGCTTTGGAAATATTGCACGTAGGAGTCTCGATGATTTGCATGTTTAATGGCAACTTTAGAGCTGAATGCGCAGAGTTCTTCCACCTGGTAACAATGTCACAGCTATTTCAGACGAAGCAAGAGCTAAGGCTATGTCATTTTTTGATCGAACCGTTGCTAGAATCAATCTAATGAGGAACGTTTTCCCAGTTCCTCCTGGCGCATCCAAGAAGAAGATCCCCCCCCCCCCCCCCACCCCAACTTCGTCATTTATCATTTGCATTATGCGATCATAAATGCCTTTCTGTTCACGCGTTAATTTGGGAATGTTCGATTGGACATATGCCTGAAGATCATCAATGTTGTAACTCTGTTCACGGCGTAAATCTATATCAAATGCAGCAGTCGCAGTTCGGGTTGGTACTGGCATTCCTAATTGACTAAGAACTTTATTTGCAATAGCTACGCACTTGTCTTCAATATTTATCAATGCTTCGTTGTAAATGCCTTCTATAAATTCTAAGGTCATATTGACATTTTCAAGGAGTACTCTATGCAAAATATCCTCAGCCATATGCGATCGATATCTTTCCCATAACTCTGTGGGAGATGAAGGAAAGCAAGTGGTCAATATAATTTCGAATAATGCGCGAATTTGGTTTGGATATGCAGTGTTGTCATGCAGTTGCTCATTAATGCATATATTCCACTGAAAACTTTTTTTCGCGGTTGTGACTGATGAAAAAATAGATAAAAACAATCCTTGATGCGGATTATATATCATGCTAAAATTTCAGCTCGATCGGTGCAGAACTTTTTGAGTTTTTGAAGCGTACACAAACCAACATAACATTTTTATATATATAGAATATATATATATATATATATATATATATATATATATATATATATATATATATATATATATATATATATATATATATATATATATATATATATATATATATGCACACATGGTTGTGTCAGGTCATGAGGAAGCAGAATTACATAGGAAAGGGGGGTCAGAAACGCAATTTTGACAGTGAAATTTCATCGTAACCGTCACGCAAAGAAAAGATAACAAACGGTGTAAAAAATCTTTATTTTACAACAAAACAGTACCAAATAAAAAAGAAAAATGCTACAAATCATAGTAAGTGCTCGAAATTGGCCTCATCAGCTGCGATGCATGCTTCACATCTGCGACGCATGGAATCGCGAACTCGTTCGAATTGGCCAGTAGTCTCCCGGACACGTGCAGCCGCTTCAACGATACGTGAGATGAGGTCCATGTCCAATGGAACGGGTGTCTCGTACACAAGACACTTCAGGTATCCCCAGAGGTAAAAATCCAGGGGGGTTAGGTCCGGGGATCGTGGTGGCCACGGTACTGTGCCAGATCTCTGCAACGTCCGCGCTTCGATTAATCCGACTGCCCGCGCTTTCGTCTGCTAGAGCTTATTGCCCTCTAGCGGATTACAATCGCGTTTCCAACCCCCCTTTCCTATGTAATTCTGTTTCCTCATGACCTGTCACAACCATGTGTGCCGTTTGGACATGACCTTTTGTGACACCCTATATATATATATATATATATATATATATATATATATATATATATATATATATATATATATATATATATATATATATATATATATATATATATATATTGTTGCACAAAATGTCTGTATATAGTGTAAATAGTGACGTATTATTTTAAAATTCTATTTTAATTTATTTTTATCTTATTTTATTTTTTTTATTAACAGCGATTATACAGGCTAGGAAAAGGTGGCAACACCTAAAGCAATCGAGAAAATTCGAGACGTTTCTTTTCCGACGAATTGGCTGGAAATTTCGGGAATATTCTCTCGCGCCAAGTATTTAATGACCGTAGTTCGGGAAAGTTTTGAGATGTACTTCGGACTTCGTTGAAAGCTGATCGCTATCGCTTTGTTGACCTATTGGAGTGAGCTTGTATAATCGCTATATTCGAAGCTGTTCTTGTTGAAGCTTGTATTGAAGATTAATAGTGATTGCACTGTTATCTGTGAATAAATTTTGTGAGTTTTCTGAAGAGAATAAATACTAGTTTTTATCTGAAAAACTGTGCCGTCATTGCCTCAGTGGAAAAATTCATAACAGTGGTGTCAGAAGTGGGGTCTCGTAATTTTGAATGCCGACAACTAGAGGAATGATGGAAGACCAAATGAAGCAGTTGATGGAAATGATTGCTGGAATAAAGGCCGGACAAGAATCAACCGCAGCTACAATCGCCGCTGGTCAAGCCCGTCAAGAAACGACAAATGCCGAACTCACCGCTACAATCGCCGCAGGTCAAACCCGCCAAGAAACGACTAACGCCGAACTCGCCGCCGCAATCGCCGCCAGCCAAGAAGCAACATCATCGGAGATTAAAGCTTTAGCCGCCAAGTGTGAAACAACATCTGCAGCAGTGAATGAAATCAAAGAAGAAATGGAAGATAATAGAGTTATCGAACCCTCCTCAAGTCCATAGGCCTCTCCAATTGTACTCGTTTGAAAGAAGGATGGTTCCACCAGGTTTTGTGTGGATTACAGGAAGCTGAACGAAATTACGAAAAAGGACAGCTACCCTCTGCCAAGGATTGATGACACTTTGGACACTCTATCGGGGAACCAGTGGTTTTCAACTTTGGATTTGAAGAGTGGATACTGGCAAGTGGAGATACATCCCGACGATCGTGAGAAGACGGCCTTCACTACCGGACAAGGATTATGGCAGTTTCAAGTTATGTCTTTTGGCTTGTGTAATGCACCGGCTACGTTCGAGCGACTAATGGAGATTGCGCTTAGATTACTTTCCTACGAGACCTGTCTGGTATATTTGGACGATATCATTATCACCGGGCGTAGTTTTGATCAGCACTTGCAAAACGTAAAGAACGTGTTCTTGAAGCTTAGGGAAGCCCACTTGAAACTTAGTCCATCAAAATGTAAGCTCTTTAGGCGGAAAGTCAGTTATCTCGGACACATCATCTCATCCGATGGAGTGAGCACAGATCCAGCCAAGATCCATGCTGTGCAAATTTGGTCTCGACCGCAAGACGTTCATCAATTGCGAAGCTTCCTAGGCCTGTGCACGTATTACCGTAGATTTGTGAAGGGATTCTCCAAGATCGCCAGACCTTTGCATCGACTAACCGAGAGAAAGCAGAAGTTCCTGTGGACTGCCGACTGTGACGACTCCTTCAATCAACTGAAGAACGCTTTAACATCCGCGCCTGTTTTGGCTTTTCCCGATGTTAACAAGGACTTTATTCTGGATACAGACGCCAGCAATGAGGGAGTGGGCGCCGTTCTTTCCCAGGAAATTGAAGGACAGGAGAAAGTCATCGCTTATTTTAGTAAGAGCCTGTCAAGATCAGAGCGGAACTACTGCGTCACAAGAAAGGAGTTACTGGCAATAGTAAAGGCCGTTGAACACTTTCATCATTACTTGTACTGCCGAAAATTCCTTTTAAGAACTGATCATGCGTCTCTGACTTGGTTGCTAAATTTCAGGAATACAGTGGGACAAATAACAAGGTGGATTCAGCGCCTGCAGGAATGGATATCCATCACAGAAAAGGAACGTTCCATGGAAATGCAGACGCCCTTTCTAGAAGACCATGTCCGGAGAATTGTCGATTTTGTTCCAATGGCGAGTCTAAGTTTGGGGTTAACACATCGGCCATTCGGAAAATAACTACCAAGTCAATTACTTCAGACGTGGACCCTTGGAGTGACCAGAATGTTCGAAAGAGTCAGGTTGAAGATCAAGACTTGAAACCTCTAATTGAATTCATGGAATCAGCTACCGGAAAACCCAGTTGGCAGGAAATTGCATGCTATAGCCCAACAATGAAGAGATATTGGGCTATGTGGGACTCTTTGCACTTGAAGAATGGAGTACTCTACCGTCGATGGGAGTCCGATGATGGCAAAAGCTTCCGGTGGCAATTAATCCTTCCAAGTTCTAGAGTTACCAACGCTCTAGAAGAACTTCACAGCAGTTCTACTGGAGGACATTTTGGTGTCACGAAAACTCTTCAGAAAGTCAGGGAGAGATTCTTCTGGGACAAAGCAAAATCCGAAGTTGAAAAGTGGTGCAAATCCTGTGATGCATGCAATTCGCGGAAGGGACCGAAGACCCGAACTCGTGGAAAGTTGCAACGTTACAACGTAGGAGCACCATTCGAAAGAATTGCTTTGGACGTCTTAGGCCCCCTACCTCACACAACTAATGGCAACAAATACATCCTAGTTGTCATGGACTACTTTAGCAAGTGGCCAGAAGCATACGCGATTCCGGACCAGGAAGCCACAACCGTAGCAGAAGTCCTCGTACGGAATTGGATCTCCCGATTTGGCGTACCCTGCTGATACATTCCGATCAGGGGACGAACTTCAACTCTGCCGTCTTCACTTGGCTGTGTGACTTGCTCGACATGGAAAAGACTCGTACAACTCCCTTGCACCCACAATCCGATGGAATGGTTGAACGATTTAATAGAACGATTCTGAATCATCTCTCCTTGTTTGTTTCCAAGAACCAGCAAGATTGGGATCAGAAACTTCCACTGTTCCTTTTGGCCTACAGAAGTGCTACTCACGAGACCACCGGATATACACCATCTCAAATGATTTTCGGAAGAGACCTTAGACTACCCTGCGACCTCCTCTTTGGACGACCACCGGACACCCCTTCCTCGCCTGTCCAGTATCTAGATGATCTCCAGGCACGTTTGGAAGCCGTACATCGGTTCGCCAGAGAAAGAATCAACATCATGACGGAGCGCATGAAGGTCCGCTACGATGCCAAGGTCACGGAACGTTTATTCCAGAAAAGTGACAAGGTGTGGTTATGGAATCCTAAACGTCGGAAAGGACTCTCTCCTAAGCTCCAGACGAACTGGGAAGGGCCGTATGTGGTCCTTAAGAAGATCAACGACGTCGTGGTAAGGATTCAACGGACACCCTCCTGTAAACCTAGAGTTGTACATCACAATAGGCTAGCCTCATATTATGATAGAAGTGATTGAATGACCTTTCCTCTTAAGGACTTCACTGCCCGGGACGTGCAGTCTTTAAGAAGGGGGAAATGTTGCACAAATTGTCTGTATATAGTGTAAATAGTGACGTATTATTTAAAAATTCTATTGTAATTTATTTTTATCTTATTTTATTTTTTTTATTAACAGCGATTATACAGGTTAGGAAAAGGTGGCAACACCTAAAGCAATCGAGAAAATTCGAGACGTTTCTTTTCCGACGAATTGGCTGGAAATTTCGGGAATATTCTCTCGCGCCAAGTATTTAATGACCATAGTTCGGGAAAGTTTTGAGATGTACTTCGGACTTCGTTGAAAGCTGATCGCGATCGCTTTGTTGACCTATTGGAGTGAGCTTGTATAATCGCTATATTCGAAGCTGTTCTTGTTGAAGCTTGTATTGAAGATTAATAGTGATTGCACTGTTATCTGTGAATAAATTTTGTGAGTTTTCTGAAGAGAATAAATACTAGTTTTTATCTGAAAAACTGTGCCGTCATTGCCTCAGTGGAAAAATTCATAACAATATATATATATATTGTTGGTTGGACGGGTTCGAAAGATTTAAAGCCAAAGCAGATCAAAACTTGCAGATATTTATTCCAATATCACTCTTCACAGATTCTCTTACATCTCCAGAACTTCTCGTTCTAGTAGACAGAATACAGCTCTTTTCACAACAATAGAGCACAAAACAGCAGTTAAAAACTTAACAACAACTGCTAAATCGCCGCAAAAGACAATGCGATACAGTTCGCACAGTATCTCCAGTCAACTAATTCAGTGACTCAAAATCCAAGAACTAACTCAGTGATTCCAAATCAGTCAACTAATGGACTCAGCTAACAACTAACTCAGTGACTCAAAATCAGTCAACTAACTGACTAACCTGCTCGGCCGTCTTATATATAGGGGAGAAGAACATACGTGAAAATTCTAGAGATAGATATTTGGAGAACTTTCCAGGTCGTAGTCGAAAAGTCCTATACATGTAGATGGGGACCGAAAATGTCACCAAATGGTCGCCAAGTTTGGCGACATTTGGCGATTTCTCGCCAAATTTGGCGAGTAAAATTAATCGCCAAAACCATCGCCAACTTGGCTCTAACTCGCCAATTTGGCGAGATTTCCATTACCATAATGTTAAATGCCCTGCTCCTTAAAACTCGCTTCCCAGAGTTACCTCTGTAAAACTCGTTATCAAGCGATAACACCCATATTGCCGGGAAACAAACTATTGCATTGCCTTAAGCGAAATGTACAGAAATTTATCTATTTACAAAATTAACACTACGAAATATTTACAAATATACAAAAATTCGTAACAATATATATATATATATATATATATATATATATATATATATATATATATATATATATATATATATATATATATATATATATATATATATATATATAAAGTATTATTGATTTTTTATGCATAGTCTGTTGTTACAAGTACAAAGGCATCAATTTGGAATTACTTTTTTTTTTTATTTGAAAAATGTTTTATAATATGAAATATTTTAGTGCAAGCCGCACTCTCGTATGACGATTTCTAGATATTTTTTTTACTAAAGGTTAAAGTGTGATTAGGACTTCTGTGACACATATATTTTGCGTATAGGCTCAAACTTTTTAAACCAAACTAACATTAATATTAAAAAAATTTGATTAACAATTCGATTACCAGATTTCTTAATATACCACATAAATAATTTCCAATCTACTTTATCGTGAATGGGAAAGTAATAACCGAGGCCGTGCGTGAAAAACCAAGTGTCTTGCTAGATGCTCAGTTTCACGAGCGGAGTGTTACAGTTGTATCAGGCCCGAAACAACCAGATCGTGACGTCACAGCGCAAACCCATCACAAATCACTACTTAGGTAAGATTGCATAGGAAGACGGATGAAGAAGCATCAAAATTGGAATATTTACAATGCCTAACTACATAATCTATTCTAAATTAAAGTATAGGAATAAATTAAAAATTATTATAATTTTAGGGAATAATTTAAAAAAATTAATTTGTTCAAAATTAATTTATTCAAAAGCTTGTTGTTTCAAAACTGATTGGTCGTTACACTGAAATAATTTCAGTTTAATTTTTCTTAAAAACTAAAACAAAATTAACAAAATTATTAATTTGTTTTTGTATAACAAAATTATACAAAAACAAAATTAAAAAAATTATTTAAATAATCTTTTATTTAAAACCAGAAATTCCTTTACAAAAAAATTGAACATTTATCCACAAATTCTTCCTTTAAAAAGACTAATTATATAAAAATATATTTTAATATTTAAGAAACTTCTCTTACCTAGATTTAAAGCAAAACATAGTTGGAAAATTTAGTGAGTAATTAAACAAGTTATATTTCTATAATTCAAAGAAATTTTTACAAAACTTTTAAGAGTATTACGAAGTAAATTAAATTCATTTTAATTTTTTAGAAATTGGTTGCTTTTCCATGAACAGAGTTCTAGAATGATCAAGAATACCTCATCTAAATTGAAACTATCATGTCCAAACAAAAGACATTTCCAAAAATCTAGGGCGGTTGCCTTCTGGGTGGAATTTTAAAATGAAGCTGCCTCACATTTATGCCTTGATTAGGAAGAAACCCAAAAAACTCCGACGGCAGCTTGACAATCGACGCCAGTGTCTCGATATACTGTCCTGTTTGTTTCGGAAATCAAAGCGATAGCGATAACAAAAGAAATCAAACTCATCTATACCAAGACTTAATTTTAAGATAGGTTAATTAAAAAAAAATTATATATATAATCATACAGAAAGAGTGGCTAGTTTTCTTTTCATACATTGAGATTTCACTTTGTCATTATGAATTTTGACATAATTTTTTAAATGTATGTTAATGCTAAACTTGAAATTTTTCAAAATAATTGTATTAGAAGAATCCTTAAAATCTTTTGGCCCGTTAAAATTATTAGCGAAGCAATTTTAGAAAGGGCAGACATTACTTCTATCGAAGAAGAAATCGGTGAGAGAAGGTGGCGATGGAAGGGTTATGCATTAAGAATGCCAAAAGAGAATCTAACACACGTTTCTCTCTCCTGGGCTCATGATGGCAAGAGGAAAAAAGGAAGGCCTAGGACAACTTGGAAAAGTCAAATGCAATCAGACCTAAAAAAGGATCACTTAAATGGCCTAGAGGAAGCAAGATCCCTGGCCAAAGATCGGAAGGTATGGAGAGGTAGGCTGGAAACCTTAACAGCGTGAAGAGCCTAACTAAGTAAATATGTAATGCTCACTGACAAACGAAATTCAATTCAAATTTTCATCTTCGTTCCACAATCACATTGTCGATCAGGAATTTCAGGAAGAAGATCAATCTTTTTCAATACTAGTTCCTTCAAAAGTTGTTTCTTATTTTTGAATTTCAAAATTTTTTCTTCATGTTTAACTCAGATAACTTTTTGAAATTTCTAGAAAATATGGCCTCGAACTACACAATATTTGAATAAACATTTCTAATACTTTCAGAATATGCGAATACAAATCATCATGCGTTTGGTTTCTTGAAAATTTGTAATTTAATATTCGGTACTTATACTATCATTATACATATATGCAAATTTATAGTACAGAATCCCACCTTATTCACCAAGCCAACATTTAAGTCATGGTAAAGAAGATAAGTATCCATAGAAAGATCACAAATTAATCCTTGGTACAGATGTAGTATAAGGGCATTTCTTTGGCGCAATTTTTTCTGGCATTTTTTTTTTTTTTTTTTTTTTTTTTTTTTTTAAATGTTGTTTTTGGCGACGATTTTATTTTAAGTTATATTTTAATTCAGTTAATTATTTATATTTTAAACTTCTTTCAGTTACTGTGTTTTTAATTATGGTGAATTTTCTAAACGCCAAAAGAAGAAGAAAAAAAAAAAAAAAGGAAAAAAATTCTAAATGTCCTATACCACATCTGTTTTCAATCCTTACAAAAATACACTTACATTAAGAATCTCATGAACAATAACTAGAAAATTACCCCAAAACTTGGTTAGATTCCTCAGTTCAAATATTGAAAATCATTAATAAATTGCTATCTAATAAAATCTGACAGGAAAACAGCTTAGGCTTAATATATACATATTTAATGCAGTATACGTTAAAGATATCAAAGACCATTTTTTAGAAATGGCTTTTGAAATAGAATGCAACCGAATCGCATTTGGTGCGTTATACTTTTATATTAACATTTTGAAAAAAATGTACTCACCGAAAATATTGTAAATAATAATAATATCCGTAAGAAAAAAGTTAACCATTTACAAGTTCAAACAAAATCAACAGAACAACAACTCAAAATTTCATAGCTTTTTGCTGTGACGTCAAACTCGTTTAAAAATTCAAGATTATGGCCTTATAGACTGAGCATCTAGCAAGATACTTGGTTTTTCGCGCACGGCTTCGTTGAAAGCAATGATATAAGGTCTCAAAATTTTCAATAAGGTTTATTAACGCAACATTATTTACCTAATCCCAAGTCTCTAAATTGTTAATTACTAACAGTAGTCATCTTTTTTCTTCAACAAACGTATTTTTAATTTTAATGTAAGTTTAAGGCCTAATCTAACCAATAGATACCCCACCTAATCTATCCGCAAAATACTAGTTATAATTTTTTTATAATAGAAATATTTCTAGAGCTTTACGTGAGCGAGAAAAATTTTATAAAAAAACAGAGATAACTACGAGCCAATAAAAGAATAATCAGGGTATGTTTTGCAGTGTTTCCCAATGTACGTCAAATCTTTCCAATACTAAGCTTAATTAAACTTAATTGAAACTTTTTAACAAGCTTCAACATCGTAACGTCGGCCAATACCACAGGATGTTGACAGTAACACCTATTGAGAAGTTCAGAGGAAACCACAAATTAAAAATTTAAATGAATTTCCGATATTGTATAAGAGCACTTGAGAAATCTACAAGATCCCAATGGTGACAAATATTAAATTTCAATAAGAAAAATTTAATAGTCGGTGTTCTACTAAAATGCTTCTAGCTATGATTCTTTTTTTTTTTTTTTTTTTTATTTTTTATTTTTTTTTTTTTTTTTTTATTTTTTTTTTTTTAACATAATACAAATAGTTCAAATTACTGATGTTGATAGCGCTATAAGTAATGAATTGAAAACTCAATGCAATCTTATGTTTGATTAATTTAAAATTAAAATCCTGACTTCTTAAAATGTAATTCTAAGTTTCGTAATTCATTATTTTGGAGGTTTTAATGCAGTGTTTTTTCATAGAATACGTTATCTGTGTGCAATATAGAGAACTAATTATTTTTATTTGCTTAAAAAACATTTCATCCTGAGAAACATTTTAGTGCAAATCGAACTCTTGTACACCGATTACTTTTATTGCAATTTTTTTAAAGTATCGAGGACTTTTGAGAACCTAGTTTTTTTTTTTTTTTTTTTTTTTTCTGATTTACTGTGATTCATTTTTTATTCACTTTATTTATTGTTAAAGAGACGATATTCGAAAAAAATAAAACATACTCTAAGACAGATGAAAATTGATGTACTAATCCAATGCTGGATCAAAAATGTGAAATGGGAATTAAATTAAACTCTTCTTGGTATTCTTCTGAACCACGACAAAAATATCAATGTTCAGTTTAAGTTAGTTAAACTTCACTTCAATGCCCTTGTTTTTATGCTCCTGTTATTATTCTGACCAAACTTTTTACTTAACTTTTACCAACAAGATTAGATGTTTTACGATTTTTTCTTAAAAAATAAATATAAAAGTAAAAGTTATTAGATGAACGTAAAGTATTGATCTTGCTACAAAAAAAGTACGTTTTGTGTTTCTGTTAAATTTAGGATACGGCTCGCAACATACTCTAAGCGAAACCGACCAGCAACAGCTTCTGGAAGAAAGCTCACCAAAACAAGTGAATGAAGTGAGCGAAACGACCTCTAGTTTTCTAAGGTAAGTAAATTGAGTTGTGTGTTTGTTGTATATCATGAAATTTAAACACTAATTAAAGGAAAGAACATTTTAAAATATATATTAAGGCAAAAGGAATACAGTGGGTGGGGCACGTTGAGAGAATGATAGACACAGTTATGCCTAAAAGAATAATGAAAGGCAAACTTTATAAAGCAAGAAAAAGAGGTCGACCAAAATTGAGATGGTCTGACCAAGTCGAAGATCTAAAAATTTTAAAGATTAAAAAATTGGACTAAGATATCCAGTGAGAGAGAGAGAGATTTGGAAATCAGTTGTAGAGGACGACAAGGCTCACCCAGGGCTGTAGCGCTGGATAAGAAGTGTTTGTTGTGTTGAATTTTTTTTTTTAATATAGTTATTTCTCCCTAATCTTTGTGACACGTAATGCCTTATTATTGGCCATCATTTGTCGTATTAAACGTACCTCGCCTAGTGAAACAAAAATAATTGTTCAATGATCGCAAAATCAGTTAATCATACATATTTCCTTCCCAGACTAAGTAATATAAGTAAAACTCATGGGCAGGCCATACGCTTAGCATGGCAAGGTACTCAGATTTGATTCCTAGTATCAGCTGCTTTAAAAAAAAGACTGAGCAGACATGATACTTAGCGAAAGGGAATTACAATTCCGTACCAATTCTTAAAGCCATGATGGTTTTTCATATATTCTTTATTTTAAAAAAATAAAGAATAAATATTTTCAATGTTAAAACAGCTTAGTTTCGACTTCAAAATCAATAGTTATTCTCGAAAATTGATAATGTGTTATCATCTAGTTATTTCATAATGGTTTCTTACTTAATCGTTAGCAATAAAATATGAAAGTTTATTAAGTATAAAAATATAACTTAAAAAACGCTATCCATGCAAATAATGTTTTATATATACAGTAACATCAGATGTCTTCATAACATCTGGTTGGTTTTGTTAGGCATTATCTGGAGCAACAGTTGCCATTTGGTTTGTATTATGCTGAAACAGTAGAAAATCAAATCACACAAATGAACAATCGAAATGTGATGCGTTGATAATAAAAGCTAACATTTTTCGGGTTTTTTTTGGTTTTTTTTGGAAAGGCAACAAATTTTAGCTACAAATAATATTGCTTTTAAAACACTATCTGTAAGATATTGCTAGTACGAGAGAGATCGTATAAATTTATTCTTTGCAAAGATTATTTTTTTATGCAGTGTTTTCTTTTTCTTTTTTTTTTTTTTTTTTAATTTAAACCTTCATAAGATTTTTTTAAATATTAAATACAATTTGAAAAATAATTTTCAAAGTGCTTTTGAACGTTTTTTTTTAACATTGAAAAGCTGTGGATACCTGATTGCTTGCTTGCTGAATTGCTTTCGAGTCTTATCATTCTGCCATCTATTAGCTTAGAAAATAACTATATTGAGTCAGTGGCGGCTCGTGAGGAAAAAAAGTGAGGGGGCCCAAATTTACAATGACGTGTTTTTATTTATGGAAGGGGGGGGGGGGGGGGTAAGGAGAGTGCAGATTTCAAAGTAAATGAATTCCATGTAATTAAATAAATGTTATTCAAATGCATAACACATAAAACTATGAGAAAAATTAAACAATTTATCCAAATAATTTTAAATAAAATATATACTTTAATAAAACGAATGATTATAACAATTTGCAGCATTTCGTTTGAACCAATGACTTTCGAAAATTAAAAATGGAGCGAAGAAAAGTGGGGAAATTTTCAGGAAAAGTATAGTGAGTTTTAAATTATTACTTTTTTAAAAAATAAAATTTATGCATATTGATTAATTATTATTTTAGTCCGAAATTTCATTACTCAATAAGTAAATATTTTCAATCTTATATTTTTACTTCTTAAAAATTTTGGTTGTTTAGTTTGAAGCCCTTTTGTCACTTGTGGAGTGTACCAAAAAAATGCGTTTATTGTTTTCCTTATAAATGGATATTTCAGACAACTGAATGAGTTAAAGATAGTTAATGGTTGCAGTACACCAAGGCTAAGATTTTTTAAAAATTCAATTCAACAAAATTCTTCTTTAGATGCAAAATTGAATTAAAAATGAAACAAATCAATCTCATTCACAATTTTATCAATACTTTAATCTAAATTTAAAATTAAATTGGGACCAAGGGCTTAATGTTACACATTGGAATAAAATGGGGATCCAGCGTTTGTTTTTTGGAGGCGACTGTAAAGCTTTAATAATTGAGATTGCTAATATATTTTGTTTGTAAATATTAGGTCACGAAGAAGCCTTTTTTTCACCTTTATATTTTTTTACCTCAAATAATTTGAAATCAAATGGAAACAAGTTCATCAAGAATCAAATCCTATAAAGTAATTTAAAACTATGTTTCTATTCTATGTTTAAATAATTGAAAGTTTCGATCATAAATATAAATGACTAACATAAAATGTTATTTAAATAATGAATTTTAGTTTTGGTAGAAAATAAATTCGTCAAAACCTTCAAGAGAACTAAAACGAAGCTTCGTTATTTAAATAATAACATACTTGGAATATTCTGCGTTGGGTATGGCAAACATATTTATATGGATTGAAATATATTAAATAATTTTTCAATTGAAAAAAAAAATTTTTTTACCCATAAAATGAGGTTTCATTGCTATGCTAAATATAAAAAGATGCAGATGGTATAGTGGATCATATGTCTGCATACTCAGAAGCGGATTTAGACGTCAGTCAAGGGAGAGGAAAGGTTGCTACAATCACCAACATAGTTGTAGAGGTGGTGAAACAGGATGAGAAGGAGAGGGGAGGGGGTGGGGGGAACAGCCTAATTTTGTTTTCTGTATAACTCATATACCTAATTATCTCTAAAATCGAATTAATTAAAAAGAAAAATGATATTTTTATGATAATTAAGATAAAAAAAATATATGACCAATTGAGCTTTTCCATTCGAAGAGACCTGGTATCATACGAACAAAATGCGTCTTCAAATATTTTTTGAAAAATCACGATTCTGTTTAAAAACTTATTTATTGAGAAAAACTTGTTTTTATATTTGAAAAATAAAGGGTAAAATTAAATGATCTTACCGAGACTTTTTGTTAAAAAATTAGTGCCCTTTCGCCTCTTATAATTGTAGTGTTCTGTACATTTTCTCTGGCTCCAAATTCAATTCCCTGTCATTACCTTGTACGCTTACACAGCAGCAAATTCCAACACTGCTTGGGATAGTTCAAGCTCGACTACTGACTGTAGAGTATTACTTTTTCACAACACACAAAGTGGAACATTCCTTATAGAATTTGATACCCTAAACAAGGAGAAAGAGACCCCTCCCCCCCCCCCCCTTAAAAACACAGGAAGTGAAGGACCTGGCTGCAAGCTTTTCGATGTTCTTTTCAAGGTCTCCGAGAAAGGGGTCTTTTATCCCCCAATATTCTTCAAGGTCATTATGATGGAGTCTTATTAGAGAGATGGGCGGTGTGCGTTTTTATTGACATTTTCGCGAGTTCATGGCAAGAAAGCTGTTGCACCACTTACAATAGTTAATATTGTGAAGTTAATAACTGCTTTTATTTGACTTGAATTTTTTAAATATAATTTTACAGAAATTACACAACAAAATAATATTATCAAGCCTATACATAAGTGGGACCACTGTCCAAAAAAGTGAGGGGGCCCAGGCCCCCCCTGGCCCCCTGCACCAGCCGCCACTCTATTGAGTCATGTATTTCGGATTATTTACAGGTTTTAGCCCTTCAGAGAAATTTACTAGTCAAACTTAATATCATAACCGCTGATAGATTGAAGCATAAAATAAATTATATCTTTTCTTGTATGAAATAAATTCTACCTTGTTTAATATCGATGTAATATTTCTAACGTAATTTTGGATTTTTGGGTAAATGGTTTCTAATGGCATTTAATTGTTAGTTATGGGTCAGTTTTATGAGATAATAAATTTAGCTATAAATTTGGGGTTATAAGGGATGCTTCGCGAATAAAAAATGTCACCGTACTCTACTGACCAATACAACCATAAAATTCTAAACTCGCCTTTTCTATATTTTCAGTTTGAGTACAGAAAGTGGGGGAAGTAAGGGTCGTCGGAAACAGCGGCGTTACAGAACGACTTTCTCCTCTTCACAATTAGAAGAACTCGAGAAATCATTTCATGTCAGTCACTACCCGGATGTGTTTTCCAGGGAGGAACTAGCCTCTCAAATAGGACTTACAGAAGCTAGAGTACAGGTGAGAAATCTTAGCAAGCTAAAAAATTTTGTATTACTCTCGGTAAAAGGGATCATGAAAACCCAAAATTCTGAATTTATGAGTAGTGGTTATTATAAGTAGGTGGCGCTGTTTTAAGCTATCGTGACTTATTATTTTAATGATGTATAATGAATATTTTATAAATTTAATTGGCAATAGCTAAGTTACGACCAGCACAAATTTAAAACAATATATTTTAATTTAATAACGTTTATGAATTTTCATATTCTTAGAGTCTTAGTAGGGAATTTATCATATCGCATGAAATTAGGAAAGGAAAGGAAATACAAACAACAAGGTTGAAAACAATATTTACTTCTAGAAGCACGCCAATGACTGTAAGGCCATGAGGAGACTTAAGGGCTTCTGCACAAGTAGAGTACTTATCCCTATTCCAATGGACAAAGTGAAGCTGGAAAATAATATGCAATTAGTTAAAAATCTCAATAAAAGAAACAAATCTGAGTCATAAGTCCAAAAGTTATTATACCAAATCGCCAAGCTCAGCGTCACTTCAAAACAGAATGTTGTCAATTCACTTCAGAACCCCCTAAGTACACGAGCACTGCATATGCACTCCCCTTGAGTTTAAAATTTAGAAATAAAGTAGAGAAAAAGGGTACAATTCATAAAATAAAAAAAAATAATAAATAAACTATAATGTGGGGTTTAAATTATAAATTTAACATTAATGCCTAAATTTTAATTAATAGTTTAACAATATAAGGTGTCTCAATTGTTGCTGACATATTTTAAACTTCATAAAAGTATTCAAATAATCTGTGTAAAGTTTGCATTAAAATGCTTTTTTTATAGTTTATTTACACAATTAAAATAATCTTTTCAAATATTACTTATTAGTAGCGGTAACTATTAAAAACAAATTAATGCATAAAAAAAACCAAAACAATTAGTTAATAATTTTAGTTTTCATTTGCAAATGCAGAGCATTTCTCAGAAAAAATTCAATACCATATTTTAATCTGCGTGCACTTAATAGTTCGTGTCACAGCCACATGCTTTAGTTCTATACACATATCCTCTAACATTGTTTACGGAATAGACTACATTTGAAAGTGCTGCAATTTTAACAAATTCTATAAAAAGTCTACAATTAAAAAGACGTTTCGTGATAATGAGAAGGCAAGATGAAGTCATTGAGGATTTCTATCATTAATACGTTGAAAGGTATATAATAGTAATCAATAGGGTATTGAAAATATATTTTTGGGGATTTAATAGACATTTTTAATGAAAATTCATAAATAAATTGTTACAATTGCTCTGGTCATCTTGAATAGCCATGTTTTGGATTATGTCATTATCTTGCAAAAATTTCAACTGGAGATTATTTTAAAGTAAAAAAACTAAAATCACATGCGACCTATTTTTGCGATATTTCAAGTGTGCACATACACTGGAATTAATTGAGTTAGCATTTCAGTAATATTCGATTACCTCTGGTTTGACCAAGAATTTGCTATTTGTAGGTGTGGTTTCAGAACCGTAGGGCAAAGTGGCGAAAACAGGAGAAGCTAGTGCGATGCAAAGATGAAGATGGAGATGTTCACCAAAAGTACAGGGAGCAGGAAGCGGAAGATTTTCCTGGAGAGTTCGGAACGCAATCTACAGGTGAGTGTTTGATTTGTTTCAGTTCCATGACGAGCTTACTTCTGGCTTTCTTTGTCTGATAGACTTAAAAATGTATTTTAAATACTTGTAAATACTTCGTCAATTTTAATTTAAAGCTACTGTCTAATTTTTGTCAGGACACAGCGATACTTTTAAACAAAAGACCGTTTATTAATTCTACCATGTTTGGCAAAAGTCCACTCTAAGAAACAAATAAAATAAAGGGGAAAAAAATTCAAACCTACAATTTTTTTCCCCCTTAAGGGGCAATGCAAATGTTCGTTAATGCTTTAATTTATTTTTCGTTAAATATTTACTAAACGCTATTTTTTTTTATTTTTTTTTTTATTTTTTTTTTATGGCAATGAGAAATCTCCCTAGATTTTTCTAAATTTCTCCCTTTTATCAAAATTATTAAATGAACATTCATTCAAAATAAATACTTTACCGAAATATATTAATTTAGACTTCGGTAGATCATCAGTGATGCCATATCTATAAAATGCAAGTCAGCAGAAGACTACTGGAACAAACTCCCTAAAAGTTAAAAAAAAAAAGTTAAGTGTCAAGCAAATTTAATTAACAAAAACTATCAAAGCCGTTATAAACATTTCCCTCAGATACCCCAGTAGCTGAAATTTTAGAGGCACTGAAAGAAAAATCATTCCATATCACCAAGGTACACAATCTTACCAAAGGAAAAGACGTACTCAAGAAACCAATACCGATATTCTTTATTTACATTACCAAGGTAATAGAGGAAAAAGTAACATAACTCTCTCCAAGCCACTTGTTCCATTGAACTTCGCCAAACCGAGAACAGTCCAAGATCAAATTTCTCAGCGACATCAAAATCCATCCCCAAATATCAATAAAAACCTAATTTGATGATGTTATGAGCGATCTCAACCAGAAAATCAAAAGCTTATTGGCTGACAGTTCTCGGCTAATTTACAACGAGGAACTACAAAGGTTACCAATTGACGTGAAGAAAATAAAGGTCAAAATACCGAATTTAAACAGATTACCAACGCTCAATCCATCCTCTTTTAAAACTTAAACTCATTGCCAGAGAATTAAAAGAACTTGCACACATCTTCAGGGAAAGTAACTGGAATACATTCCAGTTTACTAAATGACCCAAAATCTACCACACAGAATGGAAAATGGCTAGAGCATTAAAAAGTAAGACTACTAATACAACCGATCCCTCCAATCGTGATAAGGAATGATGTACACAAAATATATCACTGAAACCCAGGTTGAAAGCCTGGAGGATATATGCCTTATGGACACCGATTTTACTGATGATATTGTAGCTTCGGTGACGTCACAGTATTTCTGTATATATTGTCACAATATTTCTGTACATATTATTTTCCAAAAGGTGGCATCTCTCTTAAAGTATCTCTCTTCTTGGTTCTAATAAAAATGGTAACTAACTGATTAATGTCTGAGTAAATAACGCGATTTGTTAACGCGATTGAAGTAAAATTGCAATAAGCGTCCCAAACGCCAAACTGGTGACCAGGACGTGATATGAGCGAGACGAAATTCGATCTCATAGTAAATTTTATTGATCCAGATGTACTCACGCAGGTATCTGATACTCTCTTAAATCTGCCAAAGGATTATAAATATAAGGCATTGAAGGAACGGCTCGTCGCCACGTTTGGGGAGAGCAAAACGCAACGAACTCAAAAGTTGCTGACTGATCTCGAACTCGGAGATCAGAAACCTTCTCAACTCCTAAACGAAATACGGAATCTAGCAAATAAAAAAGTTAGTGACAGTTTTCCTATGGTCCTGAAATAGAGAACCTACAAATGATGGTATTTGCAACTTTTACAGTAAATTTGGAAACAAAGCTCACAGATGTGAACTACCTAGCAAGATGGTACTATATATAGAAGAAATTGAAGCTGAAAACTATCTCCCCGACTCCAGAGGGCGACGTGTGTCCATGGACCACAGCTGAGTCGCCTATTTATACATGACAGGGAATCGGCTTCAGCTCTTTTTGTAGATACAGGTGCCGATTTATCGGTAGTACCTCCTACTTTAAAAGAAAAACGCTCGTCCTACAAGTTCGAACTTCATGCGGCGAATGGAACTCGTGTCAAAACGTACGGTCAAAAAATGCTAAGGCTTGATCTGGGTTTACGTCGAGAATTTAAATGGGTTTTCGAAATAACAGATGTGGACAGGCCAATCATTGGTATGGATTTTCTAGCTTGTTTCAATTTATTGGTAGACTCAACAAATCACCAGCTTATCGATGGAATCACTTCACTATCTATTAATTGCTCTCTGCATTCCAATTACCGTAGGTTTGCCCTTGAGCATTTTAACAGTTATGAAAAAGTACTGCACGAGTTTCCCGATTTGATTCGACCAAATATATGAAATGCAAAGATAAAGAGGCGCAATTTCGAGCATTTCATTGAAACGAAAAGTCCCGGTGTATTTGCTAGGCCACGAAGATTGTCAGTCGAAAAGTTAAAAGTTACTAGGAAGGAATTTGAGTGCATGCTTCAAGAAAGGCTTTGTAGACCGTCGAAAAGCAACTGGACCAGTCCACTTCACCTGGTTCCCAAATAGTCAGCGGACTGAAGACAATGTGGAGATTATCGCGCCTTGAATACAATCACAGTACCTGATAGATACCCAATTCCTTTTCTAACAGACTGTAGCCACATACTTCACGGTGCCGAAATCTTTTCTGCTATCGATCTGATTCGTGCTTATCAACCAATACCTGTGCATGAATATGATATTCTTAAAACTGCAATAACGACTCCTTTCGGTCTGTTTGAATTTCCTTTTATGACTTTTGGCCTTCGTAATGCGGCACAGTCATTTCAACGTGTCATCACCCAAGTTCTTGTGAACCTCGATTTCATCTTTTTCTATTTGATGACATTCTTATCGCCTCCTCAGATGAAAAAACACACCAAAGACACCTAAGAGTTACTTTTCAAAGATTGAATGACTACGGCTTGTGTATCAACCTATTGAAGTGTGTTTTTGGGGTGGATAAAATCCAATTCCTAGGCTACGAAATTTCGAAGGATGGCCTCCAACCACTTCCTTCTACAGTCGAGGCAATTACCAAGTTCCTAGAACCCCAATTCCACTACCAATTTAAGAAGATTTCTGGGAATGATAAACTTTTATCATCGTTTTATCCCCAATATAGCTCGAATTCAGCAACCGTTAACAAGCACGTTGGTCGGTCACTCAAAGAACAGCAAAAAGGCACTAAAATGGTCCAAAGAAGCACAGGATGCCTTTTGTAGCATTAAATTAGCTTTAAGAAGCGTTACAATCTTGGTTCACCCAGGTCCTGATGCAGAATTATCGCTGGTTACTGATGCCTCAGACACGTCCATTGGAGCAGTCCTGCACCAGGATGCTGATGGTCTAAAGCAACCACTTAGTTTTTTTTTTCTATAGGTCGTTTAGCAAAACACAAATGAAATACAGTGCTTACGACAGGGAATTACCTGCAGTTTATTCAGCCATAAAGTACTTGAAACACCTGCTCGAGGGGCGTCAATTTAAAATCTATACGGACCACAAACCGCTTGCTTTCGCCTTCAAACAAGATCTTGACAAGACTGCTCCCAGACAAGCCAGATAATTGGGATATATTGCCCAGTTTTGAACCGATATTCAATATATAACAGGGCAAGATAACACACTAGCAGATGCGCTTTCCAGAATAGAAACGATTACTACGCCTATGCCTATCAATTATGATATAATATCACAACATCAAGAAGACAGTGATCTTGCCGACTTGCGTCAAAACCCAGTTTTCAAGATGGTGCAGCTTTAGCTTCCAAATTCTTCGAACAAGGTATTTTGTGATACGTCTACTGGTCATATCTGGTCATACATATCCAAGGATTATCGACATGTATCTTTTTCTTCGGTGCATTACCTTTTTCATCCGAGAATACGAATTTCCACCAGGCTTGTCACGGAACGTTTCCTTTGGTCTCATATGAAGAAAGATTGCCAAGATTGGACCCAAGCTTGTGTTGCTTGTCTACGTTCGAAGATTCAACGACGACACACTAGACCAACGTTAGAAGAATTCGCTGTCCAATCAGAACGTTTTAAGCACATAAATATTGAACTGCCCAGGCCAGGGAACTCACCCCGAAGGGTTTAGAGCTTGGGAGCACATAAATATTGGCATTGTGGGACCTCTACCTGTCTGTCAAGGATACAGATATTTACTAACCGTGATCGACAGATTCTCCCGTTGGCTTGAAGCAACGCCGATTGCAAATCAATCAGCTGACACTGTCGCAAAAGCACTGATATCTACTTGTTTTTCACGTTTTGGAATTCCAGCACAAATAACCACTGACCAAGGGAGGCAATTTGAAAGTCATCTTTTCCATTCTTTAGGACAATATTTAGGCTTTCAAGCGTCAACAACAACAGCATATCATCCTCAAGCCAACGGCATTATCGAGTGCCAAACACCGTCCCCTAAAAGCAGCCCTCAAGTGCCACTTATTAGGGCAGATACTCTACACCTGGTGTTGCTTGGAATACGAAGTGTCGTAGAGGAAGACCAACGTTAATCTTCCGCCGAACTGGTATATGGCACACAAATGCTCCTACTGGCGTATATTATATATAAATGCTGATAATCATCTACAAAAGCTTGTGTATATAATTATAATAGTATTTAAAATTTAAAATTCTGATGTGTACATGTGATTTATTTCCCTGTTTATAAATGTTTATTTAACATCACTTTTTAAATGCCCGGGTAAGGTAGAAGGGTGACAAATGCACCCCTCAAAAAAGGTCATCAGAAATCCTGCTTTCGAAGTTTTACCTTTTCAAAAAATTATCAAAATTAGTGGGCGTCGTCCCACCTGATGGTTATGTGGTTAATGCTCTGGCTTCGCATACCAAAAGTACAGCATGCGAATCCTGAGATGGGTATGGGTGCACGTAGTAGTTTGGAAACCATGTTAAGATATAGCTCCAGGCCTAAATAACTATTATTATACACAAAAATAGGACGTTGGGCGTATAAACCAACCAATGTTAGGGGCGTCAAAATTATTTCGGCAGCCTAATCTGAGAGGCGAACCTAATCTGGGAGAATGCGCCCACCTGTGTTGAAGGATCTTTCGTATATATGTAGGCAAAGGTTATTTCATTTAAAACCTTAAAACTTTACCTTTGTCATATTTGCTTAATTTCTCTTCAGTTCAATACATTGTATCTCGGACATGCTAATTTTGACATATTGAGGACCTGTTATTTTCGAAATCAATCACTTGAAATACGTGGATGAAATTTCAGGAGTTGCAATCTATACATGTGTACACACTCATTAATAAAGAAATTTTTTTAATGTAATTTTTTTTTTTTTCCATTTTAAAATTATTTTTTTTCATGAAACACAATAAAAAGTGAAATTTAAAAAAATATTTAAAAAAGAACTAAACATCAAATTGCGAATACAGGGTGGTCACTGGTCATAATTAAACTTTGTTCGGAGTCTTTTGTAGTGCAATCTTATTGCAAGAGTAGCGACAAATTTTCTACGAAGATTACACAAGTCACGGAATGAAAGTTCCATTTAAAAAAATTAATTCCAAAAGTTACCGCTTGGGAATATGTGGCACTGTGTAATAGAAAAAGATAGTCTCAAAAAATGTAGAATAAATCAGAAATAAAGTTACGCATTGTTTAGCACATTCAAATAACGTTCAATGTGGCCGTCATTTTTGTGAACCACATATTACATTATGTGCATAGCATTCACCACAGCAGAAAGTAACATGCCTGTAGAAATTTCCCTACACTCCGTGATATGTTATCCTTCAAAATAACCAGATCCTGGATAACTCCTTGATAGAGCTTAGACTTTGGGTAACCCGATAGTCAAAAGTCGCATGGGCTTAGATCAAAGGGCCGAGGTGACCATGCAGTTGGAAAGAAGCGGCTTACGACTCTTTCTGGCGTGAATTTATATCATAGTAGCCGCAGTTTACGTCAAAGCAATGCGTAGAGGGACCCCATCTTGCATGAAAATGATTTCACGCAGCATTTTCTTTGCTGAAGTACAGGAATGAAAAAAGAAAAATTTAACCTGTGGCAATATTTCTCTCTGGTAACAACAGATTACCGGCCCTATTTGAATAATGTTCTCATAGAAGACTGGACCCAAGATCATTTCTGCCGTAAACCCACACCTAGCAGTTACCTTAGGTGAACGTAAATGAATTTCTGAGAAGCATTTGGAGATTTGCAATTCTGGTAATTTACAGTTTCATTCAGGTATTTTCTACTGCCGAATTTCATCATCAAAGTTTAATTATTATTATTATTATTATTTTATTGTTGCCGTATTGAGCTTGAATTGAATCGTAAATGTGTTGAATAAAAGGTCTTTTTATTTCAGTATTGATCTGCATTTTTTTTTTTTTAACCTCTCTTTTTATACAGCGTCATATATTCCCCTAGTGGTGACTTTTGGAACTAACTTTTTATTCGCGGAAACCTTCTTTTTCCCTCTTCTTTAATCTTCCTGCAAAATTTGGCACCATTCTCGTAATTAAATCCTGCTACAGGACACTCTGAGCACTTCAGATTATATATGACCATCATTATATTACAAAAGTTTCTGGTAAACATTTTACTGCTTTACCTGTCATGGTTTAGAAAAGAAAAAAAACGGGATAATATATACAACAGTTCAGTGATGTTGACCGTCTTAAGAAGCAAGTCATGTCTGAATAAAACAAGAGTTTATTTCCAGAGACGAGGAGAGCCGGAAGACGGTTAGCTCGAACAAAGAGTTAAATTATGTCAAAAAGGATATAGTCGAATAGAAGACTAGGGATTTTATGGAATGGTGTTGCTCCAAGAACAGGTACAATCCGATTTAAGCTAGACCAGATTAAAAGAGCTTCTTTCTAACTCCGGAAAACACTAGAAAATGCAAAAACGAAAAGGGAAGCACTAAAGGGAATATATTACAAGTAGAAAAACACAACTTTTGGAAAAATGCAACTAAATTTAAAAGGCAACGCTAAAACCATATGACAAGTACAAGTATTCATGTTTATTTTCTGAAAGCTTGAAAAATAAAAATGAGACATCGAATAAAAATTAATGATCTACAGAATGAAAATATAAAGTTATAAGGTTTATCTTGCCCTGCAAAGATACTGAAACCTCTTAAAAATGAGTTTCAAACACGGTTTTCTACGAAAAGTAACATTTGAGCGGAGTTTAAAATGGGATAGGAAAAAGCGCCATCGTTGTTGAAAGTGGGAACTTCTCCTTTCCACCGCTTTCACTGATTTAGAAAGCCTGGTAATAATGATTTTTACCATTGCAGTCAGTCATGGGAAAATGTCCTATCTACTCTCTTCTATGCAGTTCATGAATCAAGGATGCTTCTCGATTGCTGATTAGCCTATTCGATTGTATTATTAAAAGATACATTTGCCATAACAAATTTTACAGTTTCATATACTAAATTTTAATAAATATCTTTAAAAAACGTTGAGCTGATTATTTCTTGAATTTTAAAGTATATAGTTAACATATTCATTTTTTTTTTCTTTTCTTTTAATATTTCTTTATGAATTCATTGTTGCTCAAAACAAATAATTATACACTTGTATACATATACATAATAAAAATGAAATTAGTATGTTTGTCACTGTCAAGCGAAACTCCTGAGAATTCCTCCGGAAACCAAAAGTTTGATTACTTAGACCAAGCACATTTTATTCACTTTCAAATCTTATTTTACAAATATGAAATATTTGGAAGATAGTGAAATTGTAGGTTGGAAATTTTTTGCAAGATACCCTTATTTATTTTGTAATTTTTCACCGATTTATTATTAAAATGAAAGTGTAAAAATAAAAGTATTTAAATTAATTTATCATGTTCGAGCATTGTTATTGACATTAAAAATCTACAATCCTATCTTGTAGAGAGGACGTCTAAAGTTAGAGTGGAAGAGGTCGGAAATATCGATACTTTTTCGTTGCATGGAAAAATGTATCGATATATGAATACCCAGTTTTTTATGATGATTTTCAGTTCTTCTATAAGCAAAGGTTAAGGCAAATATCATGATTACTTCTTGTAAGGCGACCTTTTTCTCTAAATAAAATGGATCTATTACAAAAAAAAAATCTACTTTCGTTTAATTGTTTCAGTTTATTTAAAAGCATTGAGCTAACTTTGATATTAACCAAAATTTAGACAATTCTTGATAGTTTTAAATAGCAAAGCTGAATGCTTAGCATTTCATCAAACCTTTCATTCCTTATCACATATCCTAAATAAAACACTACTGAAAACTAGTTAATGAAGCAACATTTCACTTCGTCTCTTTGTTGTAGGGTTGGCATTTTTTGTACTCAGACCTTCATAATGATTACTGATCATTAGGTTTTAAACAACTTTATTAGAAAATTTCAAATGTGTACTGTACTTACCGAAAATTAAAATAACTAATTATTAATCGATCACTGTGATATCAAAATTAATTAATCGTTTTTATAAACATGTTTTTTTATAATTTTTTTTTAAAGCCTACAAAAATTCCGACCATGAAGTTTTTTTATTGTAATTTGAGGATCGGAAGGATTATATATACAAGAAACAAACCATTTTTTTTTTTTTTTTTTTTTTTTTAAATTTTGCCTTGGAGCAGCTGTCAAAGAACTGGAATTACAAACACAAATAGTTCAATGAGAGAACAGGAAAATATTTAATCAAACATAAGGTAATATTTTACAAAAACCTTGCTGTGCTTCTGATAGAAGGTAATGGCGTCTAAAATTATACAGTGGACTGCACTATAGCATACAAGGTGGTCATAAAAAAAAACTTTGCCGATATATGAAACTCTAGCTTTCGTTCCGTAAGACAGATCGAGATGAGATTTCAGGTATAGTTATTCAGAGGTATGAGCTCGGGATTCTGGGAATAATAGCAAAGTGGCGCTCACGGTTACGGTAATAGTACCAAAAACCTCGAAATTGTTGAAGGGCAACACCTACTTTTCCGGTCGCAGAATACTCAACGCATGCGAAAACCCTAGAGAGAGTTAGAACGGTGCGTGTATCACAAAAAACGGACGCGTTATGCACGTATTTATCTCTCATAGTTGACCACCCCCAACACAGAAAAATAAACAATTCATCCCTCATTAATCAGTTTTTAATTTATTCTACAGTAAAAATTAAAAAATAGATGAATCCAATACGAACCAAAACACAATAACTAAATACTAATAAATTATTTTACCTTTCATTACATTATGCTTTCTCTTCAAATGAAACCCTATGTTTGTGGTGTTCCTGGATGTTTCATATATTTTGTAACAATATTTACATTTCACTTTGGTGAGGTCAGTTAGTAATTTTGTAAAATGTTGCCAAACCCAAGAATACTTTTGTTTGAGGTGCCATTTTTGTTGCATACAGCAGAAACTTTGCTTTTTGAAAAAGTAATACTAAAGACAATCGAAAAATCACATGACATGGATCGTTTTTTGTAGCTGAATACTGCACTTGCGTCGGCGTGAATGTTCAGTCGCCTGTAGTCAAGTATTATTGGAGATTGGTTATTGCAAAAGAAGTACTAATTTTTTATTTATTTTTTTCCTTTTTTTTTTTTTTTTTATTAATAATCATTTATGTGTTATTTCTCTCAATTCCTGGAAAATGTCTTGCTTTTTAATCGTCATCAGATATAAGACCTTGAATCCAGCCGGCGTTCATGGAAAGAGATATATACTCCACAATTACATCCCTCTCAATTTAATTTGTTTTGATGCTTATTGTGTTTGAAAATGTCTACGCTATGTAAGAAGATAGTGATGTTATTTTGCTTTTTTGTTAATTTCAATGCGAAATTAATTAAAACTAAAGGATTAATCAAGGAACAAAATAATCGGTATTCTTTTGTCTATTTCATTTAACTACGCTTAAAAAATTGGACTCTCCCTGTCACTATACCTGTCTCCCTGATTCGCATTAGAAAATATCGATAAATCGATTACTTTTATCGATATTTTTAAAAAAAAAATATCGTCGTATCGATATATCGCCGACCTCTATAGATTGGCCACAGCCCATGCCAGCAAAAGAGACATTCTTGCCAGTGTCTGAGATGGCAAAACGTCCTTGATCGGTACACTAAAAACCGTACACTGTTTTTCACGGAATCTCCGATCCCCACTAGATGGTGCGCTTACAGACCTAAGGAATTTATGCTCTCCAATGTATTTCTTAATTATTTTTTACAATTTTTAGGTAAAAAAAAAGTTTTTTAGCGATTCTTTTGGATGTGTGTTAGAATAATATACTTGACAGTTTCCTTTGTGTTTTGCATGCATAATTTGTCAACAAATATTTTTTTTAGGCATCCTTCAATCTTGAACTTAGAATATACCTAAAACTATTTTTTACGATTAATCGTACAACTTAACTTTCTATAATCATATTCTCAATGTTTTATATTTTATTTTTTTATTAAAATATACCAAATGTGACTAATTTATAAATAAACTTTTCGTAACTTTTATAAATATTAAATGTTTAAATATTTTAGTAGTTATCTATATTCATATCAATAATTTGTCTTAAAAGGATAAATTCAAATTTCGCAAATGTATAAATAAAAAGTCAAATGAAAAAAAAAAAAAAACATTTTTATTTAGTATTCATAACATTAATATAGACATTACATTTAAACACGTAAAAAAATACAAAAACACATGTCAATATAACACAAATTTATACTTAAAAAAAATATAATTGCAGTTAATGTTTGTTTAGTTTTGAAATGTTTGAAACATTATTAAGTAAAATTTAAACTTTAAAATTTGAATTCTCTTCAAATTCTTAAGAAATAATTAAGACAGCAACTTTATGGTCATTCGTAAGATAAAAAAAAAAGTTATACCCATCTTTATTCTGCCAAGTAAAGAATAATGTAGCAAATTTCAAAACTTTTGGGCATTAATTAACTACTTAAAATGATAGACTGAATAATGTTTACAAATTCAAAGTTTATTAATGCGATATCGATTTAATGATTGTTTTCAAAAATAATTTAATAATTGATTTTTTAACACATAACTTTCTAATAACAAAGATCATAAATAGATATTTATTTCTTTTAGATTAAAAAAATATGCTTAAAACTATTCACAATACATACATAAGGTAAATTGGCCCAGCTGTGTAGCAACCGAAAACTATTTTATATAACAAAATAACTGAACTTAATTTTAACCTGTAAAATTTTTTGATTAACAGGCTTAATTAACAATTTTCTAATATTTTCAATTATCGCGATGCTTTTTAGCAATGTTTTCATTAACAGCTTTAGTAAAAATTGCGCATTTTTAGAGGCTTTAATCTCTTAAGGTTGGAATTTAATCTTTTTCTTTTAAAGTCTGAATATAATCGTTGGAAGGGAAATGTTTTCTGCACACCTGCGTCTAAGAAGTTTTATTCGCGGTGAAGTCCTTTTTAAAATAGCCTTTAACCACTTATATTTTAACTGTTCATTTGAAGGAAATTCATGAAATGAAAAGCTTTTAAGTTTGTCTTTCATCTCCTTGTAAAATGAAACCCAACAATACCCAACACATGAAAATACTTAATTTTAAACAGACGCCATAACTGTCACGCAATTCAAAACAAAACTAAACACCAAACAATCTTAGGTCTGTAAGAGCGACATCTAGCGGCCTCTAGAGATTCCGGAGTGTCCATAGGAAAACGACCCATCTAATTCGCTTGTAGTAAGAGTTCCATTATCAAGGACGCTTTGCACAGAGAAGTGTACAGGGACCTATCCTGCATAATTTTTATACATCCGACTTTCCGGTGAAAAGAGATAATTTCAATCAATTAACAGCTTTATATGTAGACGACACTGCAATAGTCACAAAATCTATTAATGCAAAGAAGGCAGTTACCGATCTGCAAAACATCATGCCAGAAATTGAAACTGGTGTTCTCGCAGGAAAGTGGCCAATAATGGGTCAAAATCTCAACTCCTAGTGATCAGACCTAACAACAAGGGATATAAAAACGGTGTCTGAACTTCCCTTGTTCGAAAATTTACATTAGATACATACGTCCCATCCTAACTTATTCTTCTCCAGCATGGACGACTGCAACCAAATCAGAAAACTCCAAATTGCACAAAATCGCATTCTAAGGGAAATGGTTGGAGCAACGAGATACATGTTTTTAATGTGAGAATGTTTTCAAAAAAACGGTTTATTTATTTCTTTACTATGACAACAAGTAAACAAATAATTTTTAATAAAAGAAAAATTATTTAGATTTTTAGAATAGCATTCGCGTTTTTGAATGTTTGATAAACAGTAGTTTTTCTTTTACGTATATACGTTACAAAAAATACCAAATGTAAGTTTTCATTGTTTAAGATATTTACTCAAGCTACAGAAGTTTTCCTTATAAATAAAATTTTAAAAATTTCAAATTCTCATTCTATTTTAAGTTAGTCATTCTATTACACTTAGTTGAACAGCAATTTCATTTGCTGTTCAACTAAGTGTAAAAACACGTCGTAAAATATTCTAAGAAAAAGTGCTTGAAAACTAGATTGTAGAACAATAATGTTACACTAAAGATTGTCGTACAACATTTTAGACTAAATATTGTTTATACTTTACACACAACACAGCGTTCATTTTAGCAGGTATCATATGAAAATCATAGTTAAAAATAAAAAAAGGAGAAAGAGATTCAGTTTTTAAATGAAGAAAATATACTTTTTAATGCGTTTCGAAATCAGAAAGAGATAAATCATTCACGAAGAATTTTTTTTATTGAAAATTAAATACCGGAGTGTATAGAAAATGAATTAAATGACTGATTATATCGTCATTAATTCTGTTAACTCACAGCTTTAACCTCTTATTCTTAAAATTTAAAAAATATTCAGATTCATGTTTTTATCATTATTCATGTCTATTGTCTACATATTGAGTGAAGTGCATGATTATGAAAATAATTTATTTTTTTTATTTTCAAGTCAAATTGGTTAGGTTTCATATCAGATTGGTTAGTTGCATCGGTGATTAGTGGTAAGATTTCCATGAGCCCTATATTGTATTGATCCACGTTTGCATCTCATAGAAGAGAAAATGCGGAAAACTCTCACTAGGCAATCCGACATGAGACTGTCTATCACAATCGTTGCAATTTCTACTCTGAAAGGAGAGAGACTGTAGAGCGTCGACAAGACTTGATTCCAAAAATTTAATTTCTTGGCATGTTCTCTGCCTCTCCAATGAGAATCAAGAAGAATCTCCTCTCCCCTGGCTTTTGATTAAATTATTAAAAAAAGTAGAGAAAGTGTGATAAAATTCATATGAAAATGAAGTACCAAACAAAGGAAGCAAAATGAGGCAGATCAAAGTAAATTTTTTTGTCAACTAGGCTTTAGAGTTAAGAATTCCTAAGTCTCGACCGAGTCACCTAAAAGTAATGTCGTGATCGTTCTTCTTTGGTTTGTTTGTAACTGGAAGGTTCTTTAGACAACAATAAATCGACAAACAATTCACTTACTTTGTCATGAAATTGTCTGTTCGAAGGTTATGAAGAATTCATTACAAATTGATTAATCATTAGTTTGTTTTTAAGTTAAGTCGAATGAAAATTGAAATGGTATTGTCAACCACCAGTCGAAGAGCAATGGTAACTGCCACAAATCTCTCTCTCTCTCTCTCTCTCTCTCTCTCTCTTTTTTGAAAAAGATTTTTTTTTCTTGGTTGCTATTGGTTTCTCTTGGTTTTCTATTGGTTACGAAAAACAAATAAAGAAGTTTCCTATTGGGTCTCCAGAAGCGACTTCTTCGGCATCCCTCCTTTATAGCCCTTAGGATGGCTTTTGGATGCATTATCCCACCACTTTCCCTTTTAAAACAAATGAAAGGATGGCAAGAAAATAATGTTTAAGTGTCACCCTTTCCAGTCTTGTTGATGACGAAAAGAGATAGTGTAGGGAGTCTTTTTGTTTTGCTCGTTTCCAAAGTAAAACTAATGCTCACCACTGAAATAATATTTCCCGCGGCCAGACTCAAGCACATACACCTAGTTTTGGTTTTTTGACAACACTAAGGAAAAGTTCACACTCAATCCAGAAACATTTTTAAGTTCAATTGAAAATACACCATAACACCAAGCATCATATTAATTTCTAAAAAAAAAAATCAATTTAAATAAATTGGGAAAAAGTTGGTATGGCAGCTGCCATACTGGTTCCGGCGCCACTTGATTGGTGATCTTTGAAGAAGTAAGGATTTGCATAACTCGCACTGCTCGATTTCTGGGTCTGACATCATGCCTCTTTCGCACCATTTTTTAGGAAGGTTTGAGATTCCATTCCTGTTTAGAATGTGATCGCCTGTTTTTTAAAATTTTATGTAGCCTTTGATTTGAGGTGCGTCATTATCTCTTGCTAAGATACAAATTTGGGGGATGTTTGAAAAAATAATTAGATTTGAATAAATAAAAAATATTGTAGACATTTTTCTCTCTTTAGGAAGAATACTAACAATTCGAAAAATTTTAATTTTTCGGAAATGCGATTAAAGATCTCATTGGGTTGCATTGTTTTTGCTCTAAAATCCCTATTAATTTTAGATCAAACGCTAAAAGTAGAATTATGACAATCTATCCCGTAAAATATGCATGATACCATTCAAATTCAAAAGTGCAAAAATAAAAAAAATTGCATTTTGAGTCTGTTTCCAACGAATAACAACACTGTTCCTGCTTACAAGCAATCGTTTTAAAATCTCGACAAATATTTTCTTAGAATGTAAGTAAATTAAATTTGTCTTTTTCTCTTATATTCTTGGTAGTTTTTATACTGCAATGCCGTTTTCTTGAAATTTCGATATAATTATAAAAAAGCGAATTCCATTATGCATTACGAACGATGAGATGTTTGATAAGAAGAACCAAGTTTAAAAGGGTGTGCACCAAACATTCTTCTTTCCTTGATTACCATAACCTATTAGAGAATTGCCCTTAATTATAATGTCATTAATTATTGTGCATTTAAGCCAACTGCCAAGATAGTACTTTTTTTACATGTTAGCTTTGGTTGAGTTAGACGACCTAAAGCAACAGAAAAAAAAAAGAAGAAAAAAAAAAAAACTATATTAAAAGGCAATGTCAAATCTAAAAAACTAAACATTAATTCCCTTTCTAAAAACTGATGTCACAAAACCCTCTCACACATAACTTAATTGAATTACCTATTGATTAGCAAATAAATACAACAACTCAACACTACCCTCTTAAATCAAAACTTAAATAAGTTGCCATCATACTTGACTGAACTTTAAGGTTGGAGTAGAAGCTAATATGAGACTAACAACGCCTGTAATACATTAAAATACTCTCTACGACATCACGAAAAATGTAATCTATAAGAAAAATGTCCTCTTACACAAGAAGATGTTTCACAACTCAACACCACCGTCTTAAACCATAACATGTTGCCATCACAGCTCACTAAACTTTAATCTCATCACTTAAAAGTAGTGACGTAGAAAACAAACAACTTTTGACGAAACCAAAATTGAAGCAGGTGTAAAACACTTCAACAGAAGCAGAACAACTCATCTCTATTTCAGGTGACCTTATAGCTACTCCCACTTACGTAACTCACATACACATGGCTCTCTTCCCCCCCCCCCTTCCCCCCGTCTCTGTACGTCCCTAAAACTTGATGAAACGCTAATAATCGTGGTCAACTGCGACTGAACAAAAAATTCATCTAACACAGCATATCTTTCCACCCGCCATTTGCAAATATCGAAATTACTATATGAAAAGATTGTAATTAATAATAATTATAAAAGGTATTGAATTCTTCGTCTCATTAATCTTTCTATTCTCTGAGTAAAATATCAGTAGTATTCGCACTTACTGTTATACACACGTGATACAACAAAACAAATGCCATAAGGAGGAACTTGCACAAGTGAGGAAAATTAATATTTTTTTGTATGTTCTAGTGTTATTCAACGAAAATATTTGAGCAGTGCAATTATTTTTTATCTTTATGCTTTCAATTAATCAAAAATCGAGTTTGATATCAAAGCAAAAGTCTCGTGATCAAAAACGCATAGAAAACCATGACGTAGTTACGCATAGATTCCGTCGAAAATCCGCAGAGGAACCTGGTCTAATGCAGGTTTTAGACTCGTTCATCATCTGCGCGTTGACGTCACACACAAAACCTCCTTTTTCCCGCCAAATCGCAAAGTGAAAAACTATTTTTTTTTTTTTTTTTTTTTTTTTAATTATTTATTTGAGCTCGAATTTT
Source organism: Linyphia triangularis (assembly GCA_963978545.1). Taxonomy (NCBI): domain Eukaryota; kingdom Metazoa; phylum Arthropoda; class Arachnida; order Araneae; family Linyphiidae; genus Linyphia; species Linyphia triangularis. The sequence continues at coordinate 40,524,090 of OZ021730.1, forward strand.
TGAAAGAATGATATTGTTTTTCATGATATTTTTCTCTACTTTTATTTAAAAATAAAACCAAAAAACGTGAAAGTTCCTCATTCTGTCTCATTTTCAGATCCTACGGAAATTCCAAATTCCATTGACGAATCTCACATCAGAATTGATGACCTGTCCGTTCTTGGAATATTTCCATCGTGGACAGAATGGAATGAGACCTCCGACGACAGGTCTGCGGATGTGGTCCAACTTGCACTGGATGCCGCTGGAGCCTTCCTTACCTCACCATCCTCAACCACAGCAAGCGAAGACACGGAAGCGTCCTTCTCCACAATACAATCTTGCATTTTTGCTAATGGTTGCACCATGGACGATCTTCAGCAACAGGATGAAACTGTTGAGGAAAAAGCGAATGGATGAGTTTGCTATTCTGATGTTTGGTCTGATCTTACAAATAACTATAAAAGTCCAAATTAGTGAAGCCTCTACCAGAATGTTCCTGTTGTAATTGAGGCAGAACTGATATTTGAAAACATACGGCAATAGTCCAATACCGATTTGGTCTTTCAGACAATTGTTTTGTTCAAAGTACAGAAGTTTCTATATACATGAATCTGTAACAATTTCGGCAGAAAATTTGTTATTTTGTGGCTTGATTCAAAAAGGAGAGAAATTAATTGTACTAAAATGGAAAGACAGACATTGCATTGTTTGAACAATATCGCACGGCGGTGGAAAAGTGACACATCTGGTAATAAATTTTACTAGCAGTTGTATCGCTTACAAAATGCTTCGGACATTTAGTAGACATATGTGTATAACCGTTTGAACTATGGAAAAAAAAATGTGTTCGAATGGTTGATAAACACTTCATGTGTTCACCACTATTATAATGTCTGATGTCTCTTTCTCTACACATTTATAATTCATACAGCTTTCAGAAAGAATTTAAATGTATTGAATTGACAATGACAAAATGTAAATCATGTACAGGTCAGATTGCATGTAAGTGTATAACTCAACTGAATAAAGAACCTTTATTAATATCCAAACTAACGTATAACTGAAACCTTACAATTAACAGAAATTTAGAAACAAAATGAAGTGCAAATAGTTCAAAATGATATTCGAACTTTAAAAAGAACTATACGCACACAACTGTGCTTATATCTATTAGAGAATACTTCTGGTGTTTCTTAAGTCCAATGCAACTAGACTAAAGTGATTACTAAGACCTCAGGTACAATACGAATGGTGAGCGACTTGCGGAAGTTACGACATGAGTGATAGATTGGTAAGTGGCTACGACAAAAGCAAAAATAACAGGGTCGGACGTATCTTCCATCAGTTCCTAACATGGCGTTGCCGACCAAGTGGTATAGTGGTTAGCGTGCTGGCTTCTAGACCGCGAGGTTGAGGGTTCGAGTCCCATGTTAGGCATGGGTGTTTGTAAATGTATGTTGGCGTGTCTAATGACGAATGTTTCGGCGCATTATAGCCCTCGTGTTGCTGACGGCGCCAGATAATCTGAATACAACCAACCAACCTAACATGGCGTCATGTAGTGAACTAGCTAAACTCCTCATTTTAAGTGATTATCAAATATAAAATGAAGTATCTCTTCATTCTACAAGGAGCAATGAATTATTTTATTGTGGCTAAAGTAACACGAAACTTACACCATCAACATAATTTTCTTAAAAAAATAATAACATTCAAATTATATTTCCAAATGTAGTTTTTTTTAATTAATATAAATCCAAACAAACTCACTTAAAGATCAAGAACTAGTAATCTCAACAAGAAAATACCAACAAAAGACTTAATTTTTCCTTATTTGACGTTTTTACTGGACGAGAGTTTTTAAACAAATGAAAACACTCTAGACGTGCCGTTCCATGGGTGTGGGGTTCATTGAAAGAGAAAGATTTGCACGTGAAGTTTTCGAACTCATAATCTCCAAGTATTTCAAAATTACAAGGCGTGTTTGGCTATTTTGCACTCAATACTTACAAGTCGGCTTTAGCTAGTCAACAGTTCCTTTACTTCCAGTAAAAGAGGTATTGGATTATATTAGAAGACAACCTGATTTGAGCTCACTCAATGCTTTTCAACCATAGGGGAACCGGTTCCTACAGCGCATTCAGTGAGCTAAATTCATCCTGTCTTTTAGTATACTTATGGTTGATATGGGGGGGGGGGGGGATGATTTCGAACCGTGCTACCAAACATTCTTTAATTTATACGGTGAGAGAAAATTAATGTCAGCAGTGAAGATCCAGAGGTGACATGTTTCGCCTAGACCAGCGTTCGTCACTATTAGAGACGGGCCGTATGACTAAAGTTGGAACTTTCCGCGGGCCGCAATTTTATACCGAATACACCAATAAATATGCTGCTTTACTACGTATTTTCAATGTTAGAAATGTGATAATTACTAAAGATTCAACAATATAAAACAATTTTGAAAACTGAAACAATAATAATAATAAAATAACAATTGATATTTGATTCTTGTTTCAAATAATTAAAAAAATATTTTTCTTTGCCTTGTAAATCAAAGTCATAAAAGAAGTTAATCTTTTGTGATAATATTACAATGTAACTTGACATAAACTCAAATTCAATAAGATATTTAAACCATACCTCCTAAATCTTCCATTTTAGTCGATGTTAATTGCGAGATGATGACGGCCGGTCCGCTTTTCACTATCTACTTTGCGTTTAAAACTAGTCTTCGACGCCAATATTGCACTGGAGTCATAGAGATCGCAATACTTTTTTATTTTTTTTCACGTCAAAACTAAAGAGGCCAGTATGCATTAAAACACCCAACTCCTGCCCATCACATTAAGAAAAGCAGAAATCGAATTGCTCTATTCACGAATAGAGGGGGTAGGGTATCATAAGTACAAGATTCAGCAATGCGAAGGAATGCGTCATTGGTAATAATTCAAACTATTGCTTTTTTTATTTCTTCTCGTGGGCAGTCTCAGAGAAAGAAAAAAAAGGATTTTTCAGACTTACTGACCCGGGCCACTTAATGGAATCGCGGTATTTGGTAGTAAACACTTGTAGACAAATCAAAATTATTCCCGCAAAATTTGATTTTTACTCTTCTGTACTGCCAGCTTGCCGGAAAGAAAGCTGTAGCGGGCCGGATCCGGCCCGCGGGCCGCCTAGTGGCTGACGCTGGCCTAGACGCTCGAGCTTATATCATAGCCAGTAGTCCCCTACTTCTATTGTACTCAATGTAAACATAACCGCTTTGTCGCTTATCGCTCGTATTGTACCCAGGGCGCAAGACTAAAAGAGAAATCGAATCACTATGTCTCACTGGGTTAACATGGCCGACTGAAACCACTTTCTGTTAAACCATGGCTGTCATCCATTGTTCAACAGAATTAAGCAAGCAATCAATGACAGCTCTGTTCATAACTAAATAAAATTAAAATACTTCTTAAGTATTTGAACAAATACAAAGTTTAATCATTGTGTGCAATATAAACGGAGTAAAATCGGACAAGGAGACCATTTATTATGAAAAGCAATGTTCCTGTGTATTTGTTACATGCAATGCAAGAATGCCGTCATTCTACAGCGTACCTATGCACTATTCATTTTATAACGACAAGTGTTTTTAAGCAAAATATAAAATGATTAATATGTCATACATTTCCTAAACGTTCTATAGAATATCAATTGGACAAACCGGCAAGGTATGAAATACATCTCCGATTCGTTTATCATGTAACAAGACACAATTTAAGCCTACCATGTTGCAACAAGCAGGTTAATTTCAAATTTTTTAATATTTTATATGAAAATGTTGTTTTCTCTAATAAATACATACACTTTGTCTTATACAATTTTTATTTTCTTTACGTATTTGGAATAAAAGATTTTCAATTGCATTCTCTTTTTCCCAAAATAAAATTTTTTAATTGTATTCTTTTTTTCTTCAAATAAATTTTTTTAATTGCATTTGTTTAAAAAAAAAAAAACTTTATACTTTTTAGTTGATGTACATGTATTTTAAGTAATAGCCTTAATTACAACCTTTTTCCATACTTTTCCTAAATAGTAGCGTTTGTCTATCAGTCGAATGACTACGTATTCTGTACAATGCCTAGGGAAAGTATATAATTCTTATATTTCCCACTTTGCCTTTAAACGGCACGCATTCTGTAAAATGCCTGGGTATTCTATAATAGTGTGGCGACCAGCACATGGAGCCTGCACAGACTGCCGCCAAGCATGATCAGACAGCAGACTGCCAGCTTTTGTGTAGAACTTTTAGTAATTTCAGATTTAGTAAGATTTAGTTAGATTTAGTAATTGCCTTTATGTAAATTTCACGCCAATCTCCTGTAACCATACCGTACGTTATATGTATTTAATATCCCTGTCTTTGCACAGACAGTTGCTGTATTAACTGCTCCCGTATACGAGCAGGATCACTTCCTTCAGGGAAATCGTTGTTGTTGTTTTCTTGTCATTTACCGTATTTTAATAAATTATGTTAAGTTTGAGGTATTAGTCTTTTTTAAGCTTTATATTTACACGATCAAATGTGGCGTGTGGACAACTGGTGACCCGGACGTGATGCTCATGATGAAAAGTGAATACTACACAACAACTTGTTAAGTCTAACCTTCTGACATATCTGTGGAAAACTGGTGACCTGATCCGGTTCCTGTTCGACTTGGACATTAAGTTTTTCCGGACATTTGGATTGAAAGCGGTGTTGACGTGGCCACGGAACTTCATCTGGGTGGAAATACTGTCCTGTTTATTGAGCTGGAAAGGCGGTATAGTGGATTTTTTTCACCTCCTTGTCTGTTAACTGCGGAGCTGCCATTTAAAATCCTTTGATGTTTTTGTATATTTAAGAAATAAGTTTTTGAATTGAGAATTTCTAAATATATTTCATATGGCTTAACAATGTTTTGTATATTGAATAACTTTTCTGGTTTATAACTATTTGAAGGTTTTGCATTTATTAGTATAGTTCTTTGATTGACTTATATAATGAAATCTGAAACTGATACTCAGACCGAGAGTGGTCATATAAATAAGATTGCAGTGCGGCTTCCAAATTTTTGGCATGATAATCCTCGTTTGTATTTCCATCAGATTGAAGCCAATTTTGTGTTGTCAGGCATAACTACAGAAACGACTAAGTATTGCAGTTTAGTGTCTGCTTTGGATCAGCAAACTATGCTGGCGGTTTCTGATTTTATACAAAATCCTTGCTGGAAATGCCGTATACGGTTTTGAAAAATAAGTTAATAGGGGAATTTGAACTATCGCAAACAAGAAAGGTCAAAACCTTACTGCAAGAATTGGTATTGGGTGACTCTAAACCTTCCACATTACTACGCCGTATGAAGCAGCTCGCCGGTGGTGGTATCATGGATGATATGTTAAAATCCATTTGGCTATCGCATATGCCGATTTCGGTACAATCAATTCTGTCGGCTAGTTCGGAAGAATTGCCCAAATTGGCCGAGTTGGCTGATAGGATTTTAGATGTTTCAAATTTTTCGTCAGCTTCTTGCAGTGCAGTTGAAGAAACTTCTTCACTAAATGCACAAATAGCAAAGTTGACTAACGAGGTTGCTGAGCTCAAACTAAAGGTTGACACTTTGACTAGAAATAATTGGTCATGGAAACGCCCCTTTCATAGAGGCAGATCTTTTTCACACAATGGATCGGATAAACGTGAAGGTCGTCAAATGGTAGACTTGCACACGAAGAGCACACCACTCAGGATAATGAGAGTGCACGACTTGAACCCAAATTGTGCTATTTGCATTATAAATATGGGGAAAATGCTCGCAGCTGCAGAAAACCTTGTTTATTTTCTTTAAACTAGTAGGCCCAACCTCGGATTCGGTGATCCCTGGTGAGAGGGGTTTCCTTAGCCACCGTTTGTTTGTTACCGACCCCAAATCTCGTATACAATATTTGGTTGATAGTGGATCTGATTTGAGCTTGCTTCCTGCTTATTTCAAGGGCTGTCGCACTGTTAGCTCTTATGTTTTGAGTGCAGCTAATGGATCTCCTATAAAAACTTATGGTTCAAGGCTTCTTTCATTGGATCTTGGATTGCGTAGAAAATTTGATTTTCCTTTTATCATTGCTGATGTGTCAAAGCCTATACTAGGAGCAGATTTCTTACAACGTTTTGGCTTATTGGTAGATGTGAAAAATAAGAAATTGCATGACCCTTTGACTTCTCTTTCAACTATGGGCAAGGTGCTACCCACCTTTGTGCCAGGTATTAAAACTGTAGTGGGGGATTCAAAGTATCACCTGTTAATACAGGAATTTGAGGAAATCACTAAGGTTAAAGCCGAACCAGTTTTGGTTAAACATGATACCGTGCATTATATTAACACTGTAGGCCCTCCTGTTTGCTCTAAAGTTCGTAGGCTGAATCCAGCCCAACTTAAAATCGCTAAAGATGAGTTTGCATATATGCTTGAGCATGGCATTTGCAGACCATCTAGAAGCCCTTGGTCAAGTGCTTTGCACATGGTGCCTAAAAAGGGTGGTACAGATTGGCGACCAACAGGGGACTATCGTGCGTTGAATGTACGCACTAGGCCTGATAAGTATCCTCTTCCAAATTTGCACGATTTTACTCAGAACCTGGCTGGTATATCTATTTTTAGTAAAATTGATTTAGTAAGGGCCTTTAATCAGATTCCTGTTCACAAACCTGACATTGAAAAAACGAGTGTTATAACACCGTTTGGTTTATTTGAGTTCATGTTTATGCCCTATGGGCTATGTGGAGCTCCTCAAACCTTTCAGAGGTTTATGAATGAGGTGTTATTTGGCTTGGATTTTGTTTCCGTTTACATCGATGATATACTTATTGCCAGTTCTAATGAAACTGAGCATCTCCAACATGTACGTCTCGTGTTTGAGAGATTGCAAAAATTTGGTATAACCATTAATACTACTAAAAGTGTATTTGGTGTATCTGAAATTTCTTTTCTTGGGCATTTAGTTAGTAAAGAGGGATGTAAACCTTTACCAGAAAAAACGGAAGTCATTTCAAATTATCCTAAGCCAAATACAGTTGGTGATTTGAGAAGGTTTTTGGGTTGTTTAAACTTCTATAGTAGATTTGTGCCAAAGGCTGCTGATTTGCATGCCCCCTTAAACGCACTGCTTTGTGGTTCTAAAAAGAATGATCGTAGAGTTATACAATGGAATGATGAACTTTCTGTTGCTTTTCAGCGCTGTAAAGACAGTATTGTTAACATAACTCAACTTTCCCATCCTGAACCTGATGCAGAGCTGGTATTGTTTACTGATGCAAGTGACACTAGTGTAGCAGGAGCACTTCATAAAAGAACCAGTGGTGGTTACTTACCCTTGTCTTTCTTTTCTAAGAAGATGAATGCTGCTCAGAAAGTGTATTCAGCTTATGACAAGGAATTACTTGCAATATATTTGTCTATTGTGCATTTTCGTTTCATGTTAGAGGGTAGAAATTTTTGTATTATAACTGATCATAAGCCTTTGATATACGCCTTTGCACAAGGTTTTGAAAAATGTTCCCCGAGGCGTTTGCGTCAAGTTGAATTCATTTCTCAATTCACGACAGACATCCGGCATATACCTGGGGATAAAAACCTTGTAGCAGACGCATTATCAAGGGTGGAAGAAATTGTATTTTCTGAGTCTATTGATTTTGTACAAATGGCCGCCCTGCAGTTGACAGATAAAGAGCTGCAAAAGTTGCGGGATAATCCTGACCAAACTGGTCTTAAGTTTAAACTAATAAATTTTTCAAATTTAAATGTTAAATTACATTGTGGTATTTCACAATCCTCAGTTAGGATTTATGTGCCTAAGGAGTTCAGGCGTAAAGTTTTTGAATCGATACATAATTTGGCTCATGTAGGTTCACGTTCTACGTTAAAGCAAATCCTTGGTAGTTACGTTTGGCCTTCAGTTCGTAAGGATGTAGCTGGTTGGTGTCGTACGTGCATAGCTTGTCAGCGTGCTAAAGTGCACAGACATACAGTTTCACCTCTAGGGCAAATTCCGACCCCCAACTCTAGGTTTCAACACATTAACTTGGATTTGATAGGGCCTTTGCCTACTTTTCAAAAAAATTCTTACTGTTTAACTATAATTGATCGTTACACAAGGTGGATTGAGGCAATCCCTCTTCAGGACATAACTGCTGTTTCAGTATCACGAGCATTTTTGTTCCATTACGTTGCTCGTTTTGGTGCCCCGGCGCGTATCACATGTGATCAAGGTCGACAAATGGAGTCTGCTACCTTTAAAAGGTTGGCTCAATCCCTTGGTTCAGAAATTATACGTACGTCGGCCTACAACCCTAAATCTAACGGAATGGTAGAACGCATGCATAGGGTACTTAAATCTGCTCTTAAGTGTTTTCCTGAAGAGTCCTGGGTTGATCGTTTGCCTCTTGTACTTTTGGGTTTAAGAACGGCCGTACGGGAGGAGTTGAAGCATTCTACTGCTGAGCTGGTTTATGGTCAAACTCTTAGGCTCCCCGGACAGCTATTATGCAAAGTTGATTTGGACTTGGCTGAGCCTGAATTCATAACATTCAGGCTCAGCCAAGTCCAAATCAACTTTCATTTGATTCTATTACGCCTGTCCAGTCTAAGTGGAAAGGGAGGAGGCCTATTTATGTTCCTAAAGCTTTGGCAGATTGCTCTCATGCTTTCGTCCGACATGATGCAGTTCGGAAACCTTTGCAACCTCCGTATGATGGCCCATTCCCAATTTTAAGGCGGAAATCTAAAGTGTTTCTTTTACAGATGTCTAGACAGGGTAAGTGGATTTCTTTAGATCGGCTAAAGGCAGCTTTTGTTGCTGATGATGAACTACCCTTGCCAGGAGAGCCTGTGGCAAACCGCACAATACTTGCTCGGTTGCTGGCAGAGAAACCCGCTATGGTCACTACCAGGAGTGGAAGGAGAGTGCATCTTCGGTTCCCTTGAGCAGTCCTTTCGGAAGGGGGGTGATGTGGAGAGGGTGATGGAGCCTGCAAAGACTGCCTGCTTTTGTGTAGAACTTTTAGTAATTTCAGATTTAGTAAGATTTAGTAATTGCCTTTATGTAAATTTCACGCCAATCTCCTGTAACCATACCGTACGTTATATGTATTTAATATCCCTGTCTTTGCACAGACAGTTGCTGTATTAACTGCTCCCGTATACGAGCAGGATCACTTCCTTCAGGGAAGTCGTTGTTTTCTAGTCATTTACCGTATTTTAATAAATTATGTTAAGTTTGAGGTACTAGTCTTTTTTTAAGCTTTATATTTACACGATCAAATGTGGCGTGTGGACAATAGAATAACGGCATTTCATACATTGCTGGTAACATATTCACTGTTCTGAATTTTCTTTTCGAGCATATTCACTAATAAATTGTTTTGGAATGTTCCTTTTGAACTATTAATAAAAGAACAAACACTGTATTTGGAAAAACACTGAATGAAAAAAATTACAACACTTTTAAAAAAATTATTCATGAAAAATAATTGCGAAGATGCATGAGAAAATGCTATTGAATCAATAATTCCAGAACTCTTGTATATTTAATGAAACCAATTTTGCAATTTAACCTTACAGTTAGTATTACTTTGCAAAATTAATAATAACAACAACAAAAACTTAATAATTCGATAAACCAATCTTATCACAAGAAAGAAAAGTTGCTCTATTTCGGAAAAATCCACCTGATAAAAATATATTAAAATCTCAATCAAATAAAACTAGATCTTAAAAGAATAAAGGCAGGGCTGCCACTGACTATAAGCTTTGAAAATAGTTGCTTTAGCAGCCTCAGATGTCACGCGGGGATAGCAAGTCCGAGTTGCATTTTTATAAATTTTGCAGTTGGACAACATCTGTAAAAATTAAGGACTTTTAAGGGCATCTAAGAATTTTCAAGGACTTTTAAGCACCTCTAAGCATTTTCAAGGCCTTGAAAACAAGTTCAAGATTATTAAACACTTTTAATGATTTTCAATGACCGTGGGAACCCTGTCAAACTACTGATTTGCAAGATTGCAAATCTGGACAATTAAAAACCCAAATTTGTACAGGGTGGCCACAAAATTCAAGAAAAAAAGTTTCCTGATAATTCCCTGACAGATTTCTAAAAATTTCCCTGATTTTAGGGCAAATTTTTTTTCAAATTTCCCCAATTTTCTTAGGTTTTCCATATGTCTAGACACTCTGATCAAATAGAACATGTATGCTAAAGAGATAATATGCAATTTTTTAAAAAATAGTTTTGCTGGTAATGAAAAGTTTAAATTATTCCGCATCATTAAACTTCTAATTGCTTACCACTACAAATCTCCATGTAAATAGCGCCAAAATATGGATAAACGTGCCTTAAACAATACAAAATTTCCCTGATTTCCCTGAAATTTTAAAAAGTTCCCTGACATTTCCCTGAATCAGAAAGCTCCCTGACATTTCCCTGATTTCCAGGTTCTGTGGCCACTCTGTTGTAGTGCTGCAATCATCGCAATCTTCATTTTTTTATGTTGCAGTTATTATTGGAAAATGGAATTCATTTGAGCTTGTGGAATATCTTTTTATTTTGTTTTTGTGACTTATGCATGTAGAGAAAAAATATTTTCCTGACTTAATTATAATTTTTTTTAAAGTTCCATGATGAATATGATATTTCTTGAATTGCCAAATTTTTTTATACATCCCTGTTTTTCACATTTTTAATATTGGAACTTAGTTTTCCAAAAAAGGAGATTTTTTCATGCTACAATAAACATTTCCACTTGATCTCTCCCATTCAAACTATCTTTTATTATACATAAAACTTTATAACATCAACACTTTGCTTCATCATTAAATACTTACCAGAATTATTTACCTTGGCTATAAATATGCAAACATGAGGTTTAAACAAAAAGACAAATTCTCCTCATCAGTAAAACACAAAAATATATTTGAAAGTTGGCACAACTGGTATGTTTATTTGGTATCTGGTGCAATAGTCTGTACTTCTTACATATTAACACTATATTTTGCAACATTAATTACAAAAACAAGATGAAACCAACATCAACCTAAAAACACATAAATAGCTGAAAATTTAAAATCTTTCAAATCAGGATGATATGGGATTAAATCAAATTGTATAAAAAAGTCAGCAGAAGATTATATACTTTGCACACAGAAATACTTTGCACAATTTAGCACACAACCTTAACTTACACATTTTCAAAATAAATCAGACAAATTGACAAGAAAAAAAGAAAAAAAAATCAAAAAGTTTTCTTTTTAAAAACATACACAAGTATTCATGCGAATATATTAGTTTTCTGTGTGCATGTGTGATTACAAAGTATTTTTCAAACTACAACAACAATTACTTTATACTACATACTTTTTATATTAGTACATTCTAAATTAATTTCAAAACACCAACTCATTTCAACATTATTTCCATTATTATTATTTATTTATTTTTTCAAATATCAAGGTTAACAGTTCTGACAAAATTGTGTTTTTGCTAAATAAAGATTTTGTCTTAAATTTTAAATTCATCGGAACCTTCCAGGTCTGGCTTCTTTAAAAACTATGTAACAAAATTAAACTTCGAATAATTTGCATTATGCAAACAAACCTAATAACCTAAAACAAATTTCTCATTTAAGAAATTTAAGTGCTGTAAGGAAGATTTAATAACTTCAGCATAAATGAAATACAACTATTAAAAATATATTTGATAATAACAAAAAATATACAAAGGTTAAAGCAAGAAACAAAGTATAAATGTTTACACAACTGCCATGAGAATAATCAGTTTGTATTTCCAATTTGTAGCTTTAAAATTCCTAATATACGTTGAGCATTCTTTGCAACATCACACACTTACAACACACTAAAAAATTGAAATATAACTTTAAAAGTTAATAAATTGCGCATACAAACTCAATCAGTAAAAATAAAAACAAATCTTGAGTAGAAACATTAGTTCATAATTAGCAAACAACAGTTTCAAATCTCAACAATTCACTCCTAAACCCACAAAAGAAAGTACAAGAATGACGAGATTCATACATACTCTTGAACATAAATGCAAGGTTTTAGATAACAACATTAAATTTAAGTATCAATAAGCCAAAGTTAGAAACATAAGTACATCATATAACTGAACAAAGTTAAAGTTAATGATAACACTTAAAAAAAAAACCCGATTAAGTTGGGAAAAACACTTAGAAGTTACTGAGATAAAAGTGAAATACTAATAATAGCTTAATGGTAAATTATGTCTAATATTAGCTTAATAGTAAATTATAAAATAACAGTACATTTTACATACAAACATAATTTAAATTTGTGTTACAATCTGTGATTTGGAAGAATTTCAAAGGAATTAGATTCAGTAAATGCCATAAAATCGAATGTTTACAGATCACAGATCATTTGGAAATTCAAAGAAATAAATTTCATTCAATAACTTAAAAATGTGAGAGAAATAAACAGATTATATGTTAGACCTCTCAACTAGTAACACGTTTTATCTTAAAAACATCACATTATACTATTTAAACTTTGTTCTTATATACAATTCAACCAAATATATGTGGCTAAAATACAATAAATGATGTTGATATCACCCACGTGTTTTATCAATTCATAATTTAAATAAATATCTTAAAATAATCTCAACCATCTATAAACATTGAAATAAAAACATTTTAGGGAATGATGTTTTTTTGGAACATTAAACCTCTAAATAATCAATATATACCAACAGCCAAACCTAACAGGATTTAAATTTTCTTCCAGAACTATAACTTATATTCTGATCATTAAACCAAAACTATGTTATAGCCAGAAGAATATTAAATGTATAAGTACTAAAAAATAACTACACACATCTAAATTAATGCAACCAACTAGAATATATTTTTATCAAACAAAACTAAATAACTATAAATTTCACAAAATATGACAAACCATAAAATAGTGCAAAGAAAAATGAAGTACTTGATTACCATATATGAACATTCAAGCAATGGCATAGCCAGGAGAGTCAAAAGGTAAGTTTTTATTTAGCCAATTAGAGGTGTAGATATAACATATCACTACTTGCTATTAACATGTGACAAGACCAAATTAGCTAATTTCAATTTACGTAATATAGGGTAGTCGTTTTCAAATGGCCGGATGTGAAATATGTATCCAAACAGTTACAAGGGTAAAAATTTGACGTCGTATGGAGTTACAAAACATTTTTCTAATTTTAATTTTGACAAGTTTTAATTGTTCATAAGAGTAGAAACATCCACCAGTATATTGAAAAGTAATCATCCAAAATTTTATATTTTCCAAACATAGACTACTTTTATTAGAAAACTTTAAAAACTTAGTAATTCATTAAAGCATTTAAAAAAATATTTGTACATCAAAATTTTGGAAGCATTATCTTAAAGGTAAAATTATTCCTTTAGGAGCAAAAGTTAAACTAATTTCTAATTAGAATTAAAACAATAAACATAACAAAAGATTAAATTACAATGAAAGTTTTACCCCCAATGCCTTACTAGATATACAATTCCCATATGTCTGATAAATTCAAACTTTATACAACAATTTCAACCAGTAAATATACACATATTTTATATCTATAGAGGGGTATTTTAGCGCATACTTCTTGGGTTATCAACAATAATGGTAAATAATGCTATTTAAATCTAGATACTAAACATTAGATTATTCAACGTAAAATAAAAAATATTCATGTCATTAATTCATACACGGTTTCCACTGAAATCCTAGGTTGAAAATTAACGACTTTTCAAGGACTTTTAAGGACTCAAATAATATTTTTAAGAACTTTCGAAAATTTATTTTCATGGATCAGATTTTAATATGTGACTTCGCTCAAAGCGCTAGCATCAAAATCTTTCATGCACAATTTTTTTTTTTTTGCCACATAAAAAGACTTTGGTGATGGTCTTTGATTTTTTGATTCGCAAATCGTTAACACTAATCCCACACGTTCGACTCACAGAGAAATGTGTGTAATTAAAACCATTCGATTACTACTCCGTCAATCAGCAAACACAAACCAAACGATGTACAAGTTGATGCATGCCTAATAGAAATATATAAAAAAAATTTGATGTGGTGCAGATAAGTGATAAAAATTAAGGACTTTTAAGGAAGTTGCCTCAGAAGATCAGACATTCAAAAACTTAAAGTTTTCCAAAATAATTGTATTTGGAAGAATCCTTAAAATCTTTTGGCCTGTTAAGGTTAGTAACATAACAATTTTAGAAAGGGCAGACATTACTTCAGTAGAGGAAGAAATCAGTAAGAGAAGGTGGCGATGGACGGGTCATGTGTTAAGAATGCCAAGAGAGAATTTAACACACATTTCTCTCTCCTGATGGCAAGAGGAAAAGAGGAGGACCTAGGATAACTTGGCAAAGACAAATGCAATCAGACCTAAAAAGGACTTGCGTAAATGGTCTAAAGGAAGCAAGATCCCTGGCAAAAGATAGGAGGGCATGGAGAAGTAGGCTTGATGCCTTATGCGCCAAACGGTGTGAAGAGCCTAAGTAAGTAAAGTAAGGAACTATATGCATTTTTAAGTACTTTTAAGGCCTAGAAAACCAGTTTAAAAATATATAAAACACTTTTAATGACCATGGGAACCCTGTTCATAGTCTTTGAGTCGAATAATTAGTTAGAAAATAACACTGAATTAAGTTTAGATATCAGCAATTAAGGTTTTGGAGAGTAAATAACAATTCCATAACCTAAAAAATTCTTAAAATATTATTAAACATTCAAAACCTTTTAAATTTAATTTAAAAAAGAAAATTGGAGGACTTCTATTTCAGTACCGCTAACTCACTCTTGGCTATATCATTACTACCATGCAATGTGCATTTAAAAATATTTTTGTTGAAAACATACATAAATTTTCTTTGACATCATACTAAAATAACAAACGAAAAAAAAAGTTTACAAACATAACAAAAAACAAAATTGGTGAATCCGATGAAAGCTAGACAGTTTTAGATAATTATAAGTATGAGCTTATACTTTTTTTTGTTTTTTTTTATGACACAAAACAATAAGTGGCAGGGGGAAAAAAATCACATTAAAAAAGGTTGCACATATTCAGCTTAAAAACAATACAATTTTATAATACTTTTTACCTTTATTGTAGACTAGATAGACAGTTAACTTTTCAGCAAAAATTTTCAATTGAAGATTAAAGTTTGAACTGCATTTGTATATTATTAAGCTAAATAGTATATTATGTGCTAAAATACACAAAACTAAAATTAAATGTCAAAATGTTCACTGCATATTGAATTTTACTAAACATCAAATCTTTCAGTAGGTATAATTACAGCTCTTACATAATGCCTACAATGAAATAAAGTTATTTTTAACTAAAAGAAGGTGATTATGTAAGAGAATTTGTTTAAATACTTAAGTCTCCAAAATACATGGGTACTTAGTAAAAATAATGATAAGATTTTAATCCTAAACTCTCAAAGAAACATTTTGCAATAAAATCCACATTATAGTCACTAAAGCTAAAACTATCTCCAAGATCACAATGCTGCTAAAATCACTTAACAAAACATATTGGATTTGGTTCTAATTTAAAACAGATTTAAATTCAAGTATTTATATAATAACTAATTTTATTCAATAACATAATTTTATCAGTAAAAATAAAATGAGAGTAACTTTGAAACCAGTTTGATTTAAACTTTTTGGATGAAATCTAATGTATTAGAAAAAATTTTATATATATATAAAAAAAAAAAGGCCTATAGTGGTAAGCATCAACATTTTACTCGTCTTTCATTACGGTTTCGAAGCATATTTGAAGTTAAAAAAATAAAATGAAAAAAAAAAACAAAAAAAAACAACACGAAGTTGGAAATTTTGATGATCCGATTTGGCTATGCTAGTCTATAGCCAGAGCTACAATAAAGATAATCTGCCAATTTGTAATAAATCTCTTACTCATAATTAATTTTTTATAATTGAAAAACTTAACTTAAATACAAGAAGTACCAATAACAATGTAATTTTTTATACATATATTTTTATACATGCATTAAGGTAAGTTTAAATTTTGTAACAAGCATTTTATCTTTTTAAACTCTGTACTCCTCCTTATTAATTTGAAGACTTACAACATTAAGTAATATTAAAATTTAAGCATATCAAATAAATCAGAAAAATTTAGTTAGAAAGGAGGATAAATGGGAATATATTCCAAATACAACCATCTTTACCTCAATAAAGCCGAGATTTACATTTGAATTCAAAGCCATGGCATCCATGACGACAATAAGATGACACCAAAAAAAAAGAAGGAAACTTAAAATCTAGGTATAATTTTGATTTCTCCTAAACAGTCACTTTTAAATTGTGTCCATGTAATCAGAATTTTAAAACAAATTTTTACCTAAAATAATACAAATTTCTTCAATAATGAACAAACTATAAATATGTTATATAATATTTAACAAAACATAACACAAACTCACATTTTTAAACAAGTGTATAATAAAGTGAATAAATGAACTTGATGTTTAAATAAAGTATACATTTAAATTACAATGATGATACTTTTTACTGGAAATGCATTTTAAATACAGGTAATACAACATAAAAATGTTCCTAATATATTAAGCCCAATATTATATATAAAAAAAAAAAACTTTCATTTTCCTCCTCTATGGTTTGTTATTTTTTTTTTATTTCTAATGACAACTCTGAAAATTATTATTCATTAGAAATTATTTCAAGTTACAAAAATGTATCCCAATTACTTTGACTGATTCCTTTCTATTTGTGAAATGTATAAATATTGCACAAAAGAAATTGAAATTTGAACTAAATGCAATATACAAAAACTAAAATGAAGATTTTATTATAGAGAAGAAAAAATTTCGTTTGCTTTTTCAATAGGATATGATAAGATAAAACTGGAAAAGGGAGTTGTTGGTTAATTTATAAATAAAGTAAAAATGTTATTTTTGGGTTTTAAAAGTTTAAACTTGGAAATTTTAATTGCTTCCTTTAATATGCCCTCTTTAGCTGGTTCATCAAGCATTGATTGTTTATGGTCTGAATTCCTGTATTACATACATTGCCAGTAACATTTAGAAATACATAAAATTTATAAACAGAAATATGATTTAGTAAGATACAAACAAAAATTATCTTTGAAGACTAGAATGTTATCATTTGAAATTTATATTCAAATAAATTTCTTTCTTTTTTTTTAGAAAACATAAAACTGAATGCTTTATAATTGAAGGGTCATGGCAAAGAACTAACAGAATCCAAATTTTTTTTAATCAAGGTTTTACCGCCATCTGCAAGGGTATAACAGATAGTTTAACCATGCAGAGTCCTCTATCAAATAAATATCATGGTACATGAGATTTTGAGCAACCATTACCTCAACCCTGATACAAGCCCTGAAACTTGAAATTTTAAATGAGCTTTTCTGGTGAATTGAAAAAGAAAAGAAAAAAACTCTGTTCTTTGCTATAGCCCTTCCATTGTGTAAACATAATATAAGTAGTAAGTGAGGTAGTGAAGCAAATTTAAAATATTTTAATTGTTGAAAATGTTAATGTGTAAAATATTTTTAGTAATGCTCTAGATATTAAAGATACTTTAATTATAAAATTGTAGATATTTAGAAATACTAGACATTGTAAATTAAAAAGAAAATATAATCAATAACAGGGTGGCCACAAAATTCAGAAAAAAAAGTTCTCTGATAATTCCTTGATTTTCCTGACAGATTTCTAAAAAATTCCCTGATTTTAGGGCAAACTTTTTTTAAAAATTTCCAAAATCTTCTTAGGTTTTCCATATGTCTAGATACCCTGATCAAATAGAACATGTATGCTAAAGAGATAATATGCAAATTTTAAAAAAATAGTTTTGCTGGTAATGAAAGTTTAAATTATTCCGTAACATTAAACTTCTACTGGCTTACCACTACAAATCTCCATCTAAGTAACGCCAAAATATGGATGGCAAGCCTTAAACAGAACAAAATTTTCCTGATTTTTATGAAATTTTAAAAAGTTCCCTGACATTTCCATGATTTTTTCCAGAATCAGAAAGCTCCCTGACATTTCCCTGATTTCTATGTTTTCTTGGTTCTGTGGCCACTGAATAACTAAAGCTCATTTGAATGAAAATGTAAAAGATATTTCTAAAATGCTATAAAAATACTAATAGCTGGTTAAAATAACTAAACATTAATTTAAACTTCCAACAGAAGAGTATGATATGATACGCTTACATTTATAATTTATATTTATATAGAACCAACAATAACTTAACAATTCCCAATTGATTTCATAAAATAATTTATAAAATAAAGTAATTCACATCGGCCATCACCACACAAACAATAAAAGACTTGGGCCTTAGTTTAAACTACAAAGACCAACGTTGAATATCCATGAGCGCCAATGTGATAAAACAAGAATGCTACTAATCAATCTAAAAATTACAAAATAAGATGCAGTCTACTATTTAAAAATAATAAATTCAGACCTATCAAGTCCAACTGTTCATACAAATTTGCATTTCTCAGGATATTGCCTGCACAAATTGTTCATAAAAATACTACTACAAAATTTCCCATCCACCATTATAAAAGATGCACAAAAATAATCTCATGTACCTAAGTTTGTAGACAAATGGAAGACAAAGATCAGCAGACATGCATGACGAACTTAGAAAGTACAATAGATTAAAAATTAAATTGTAAATGGCAAGCATATAAAATAACTTTGCAATACAAATGCAGAAAAAAATTGTTTTCTGAAATCTTGTTTCAGCAAAAAATTAAGTAGATTCGGCCAACTGTATAACCTGAAAATAATATCTGTTGTTAATATTTTTATCCCTTTTAATGTATATTTTTAAAAATCGCATAAATTATCAATTAACACTGGAAAGAGATTATATGAGAAAGAATAGAAGAGAGATGGTGCATATCGAATAAAAAATTTAATTTATTCTTGAATAATTTTAAATAATTATATTGGCACTTTTTAATAATGCATAGATAACATATTTTATCCATTTCAATTTGCAGGTAGCGTGTACTGAAGTATGATATTAAATAATTGTACTAATGTATTGCTTACCGTAAACTCATGCTGTAAAAGTTAATAAAAATGAAATATCTTTGAAGATAAGGAAAACGTTTTCTTTTTATTCAATAATGTATTGATAATTTACTAAACTTTTGATGCACATAATATTTCATATTTTTTTAATGTTAGAGGCAAAAAAAGAATGATGTTTCAGAAAAGTAGTAGATGGTATAAATTAATAGCAAAGGTAGTATTTCATCAACAATCAACAAGAAATGTATATTTCCCAAAGATAAAATTTTATATTCAATTACACTAGGTGTAATTCTTTATTATGCAAATTTTTGTAATCTAATAATTCAAAAGTATTTTATTTAAAATAGTAACCACTGCTAATTTAATCCATGAGGAAATTTCTTTATTTTTTTATTTAACTAATTTAATACTTCAAATAATAGTTCTTCATACAAATAGATAAAGAACCTGATAATTGTTCTTGCTCAATTTTATTTTTGTAACTAAGTTACGAGAGAAAAATTGGCTAGTGACTGGGTCAATTCATTACCAATTATTATAACAAAAAATCATTGACAAACATTAGGAAATATTCATTTCCTCTAAAAACTTAGTTTCAATACTCAAACTAGGTTTGAAGTATTTTTTGAAGAACAGTTGGGTTGTTTTTTTTTTTTTTGGTTTTTTTTTTGTATAAATATATAATATAAATTCAACCTAAATAAACAAGATTGAATATAAGAAAAAAAAAAAAAAATAATAATACTATCCCTATTTCTAGCAAGATGCAGAATTGTAGTTAAATATTTCTATGAGATGTACAAAAACTAAATTTTATCTATTTATCATACTTCCACAAAACTAAATGAAGAGTTTATGTTCTTTTAGAAAATACTGGAATAAAGATCAAAGTAAAATTTAATAAAAAATTATTAGATTTTACTAAAAGTGAAATAAAAGGCTTTTCAAAAATAGAATTTTATGCAATGCAATATTTTTCATAAAAAATATTAAAATTGTTAATAAAGTTGTATTTTGAAACATCAATTTTTTGACCAATTGCTTGAAAATCTTGGCAATTGAAAAATTCTTGAAAATCTATATTTTCTATTCTGTTTTTATGAATACTTTGTTTCACTTTAGGACTTAGAAAGATGCTCAAAAATTTTTAGAAATAATTATATTAAACTATCTTTACAATTTATAATTTTGCTTAATAGTGAATTTTTGATAAATAATCAAAATTAAGTAAAAAACTCTATTCTGAATAAAATAGTTTGGGAAATAAATAATACATTGATAGTAAGGAAAATTAAAAATTGTATGCCTAACATATACTTACTGCAGTTAATAAACCGTTATAAGTATAAGCTTTGTTTAAAAATACAATTATTTAACCACTAGGAAGGACTATATTTATAATACACAAAGATTTAAATGTGAAAAGGTAAACTCACTTCAGACAATGGACTTTTTTTAGAACTCCGAAATGTCACTAGAGGACTTAGTAAAACCGAGTCCACATATTCCTTTTTTCCTGCATCAATAGAATTGAAGAGTTATTTTAAATTTGTCAAAGTAATAAAAAAAATGAGTTTGTATAGAATATGGCAAAAATACAGGAATACATAAAATAATCATAGAAAGCAAAATAGAATACAGAATATTAAAAAAAAAAAAAAAAAAAAAATTTGCTTGAAAACAAAGAGTATAAAATTAAGCTTTGTAGACTTTTCATGCTGAATCACAATTTGGACACCGGATAGAAAGTTCAAGTGGTTTACTTAATATAAAATTATTACAATAACTCAGAAGACAAATGTAGAGCTTGAAAAGCTTCTCAATTTAAAAGATAGTGTAAAGTATTATATTGTATACCAATCTTGTCCCAACCATATCAACTTTATCTAAACTTCAAATTATTATTTTGCTTTTCATAGTAATTTTTATTTTTCATAGGAATTCAATTCAAATACAGTCTTACAGTAAGCGTAAGCCTCAGTAGAGCCTACAAAGACTAGGTATTGATCCCGATGCAAGGCATCCGATGCTAGGCCTAAAACTATAACCAATAGGCAAAATCAATAAACACAGTCCAAGAGAAGTTTCAAGGTTCACCTCAGTACAGCCTCACAGTTAATCAGACAGCAGAATAACGAACAAAACTTGTGACATGCGTCACGTAGGTGCAGTGGCTATATCACAGTGAAGTGTGTCATATGGTGGCAGACGGTTTATTGTGTGTGCTCAGTACATGATTACTACTATGGAGACAACATGGACCAGGCTGGAATCGACCAGGAGGCAAGGCATTCACCATGCTAGGACTGAAACTAACCATTATAAGAGAAAAAAATAATAATAATTAAGTCTTCGAAAGAAGTTTTTAGGTTTTGAAGTGACCACCACACTTCCAATACCCCCCCCCCCCACCTCCCATGAGTGACTGTTTGTCTTGACACTTTATTTTATTTTAGTTGCCAGGGCAAAAAGGTTACAGTAGAACCATATGCTGCTTCTGTACCTATATTTTTTACTATTATATCATACTAACCTTATATAATTAGAGAGAGTGCACATTAGAGTGCATCATAGAGTACACATTAGAGTGGACCGAAAACGGTCAATATAAATTTTTTTCGAAATCATTTTGGGAATAGTGCGGAAAAGTTGCCTAATGGGTCAATTAGAACACACACAAAATTTGGTCAATTTTGATCAATATCTAGCCGCGCCCCTCTGGCATTGAAAATGTAAAAAGTGACCAAAAAATGCATTTTTAAGCCATTTTTTGGAATTTTTTTTTAATTATTCTTAAAAACCGGCAATGGTATAGCATGGAATAGTTGCCTAATATATCAGTTGGAACACAAATAAAATTTCGTCCATTTTCGTCCACCCCCTCTGGCATTGAACATGTCCAAAAACACATAAAAAATTCTCTTTAAGCCATTTTTTTGAAATTTTAGGAAATAATTTTTTAAAAATGGCATTGACATTGCATACAATAGTTGCCTTATGTGTTAGTTAGAACACACAAAAAATTCGATCTGTTTTGCTCAATTATGTAGCCACGCCCCCCTTGCTATAAGTTAAAAAGTGTCTAAATGTCACAAAATCGTATGATTAGACATTGGGTGGACCAATTTTTAAAATTTATTTTTTAATTGGTCTAGACATAGCGTGGAAAAGTTGCCTAACGAGTCGGTTAAAACACACACAAAATTTCCTCAATTTTGTTCAATATCTAGCCGCGTCCCTCTGCAATAAAATATTTTCATAACATACAAAAAATGCACTTTTAAGCCAATTTTTAAGCGATTACTTAAATTTTTTTTAAAACCAGCATTTGCATAGCACAGAATGGTTACATAATAGATCAGTTAAAATACACAAGAAGTGTCATCAATTTTGATCGGAATCTAGGGGCGCCTCTTAGAGTAAAAGTTTAAAATAAGGATGAAAGCAGCGCACTTTGAATGGGTCATTTAGAAACCACATAGTGTCGTCAATGTTGCTCAATATCTAGCTACTCCTAGCATTTCAAAAATCAAAAAAGTTAATAATATACATATTACAAATCTGAAGTATATTTACTAGTATAATACTTATTTATATTTAGAAATCGAGAACTTCAATTATTATAAAGTAAAAAAGTGTAGGCATAAAATGCTTATAAAGTGTGGTTTTCAGAATAGTACTGTCCCTTATTATCGAATATGGGAAGTTCTCTTCTTGTTTAAATCTTAGCCCGTATATAACCGTCTTTTGCAGCATCACCACAAACTTTAATTAAAGCTTCAGATATGAGTATAACACATCTCTCGACTGCTTGCTTGTGACATGGAAACTTCTCAAATGGTATATAGGAACCTGTTCTTGCCACATATCTTCCAATTCTTTATCTTCTCTATACATTGTAATCGGTGGTTGTGTTATGGTGTACTTTGACCAGTCGATGAGATCAATATAATCAACGGCATTAAAGTTGAGTTCTGTAGGTTATAAAAAAGCGTATCTATGTATAATATACATCGGTATCGAAAATCCAACCAATGAGCTATGTATATAATCGTAAAGTTTGTGATTCTGGTTAATGCACCAATGTGGTTCAAGATAAAAATAAAACCACATCTCAGGGTGGGGCCCGACTTATTTGAAAGTTGATTGCTCTTTCAAGGAAGTTGTCAAGAAAATTACAGACGAAAATAATTTCAAACAATGCATATTTTGTCCATCCGCAAAATATGCTAGTGGCAATACTAACGGATTCTCAATATCATATCCATGAATTAGCAGTAAGGTGAATCCTGAACACCAGGAATAAGAAAAATGAAGACATAAGCTTTTTCAAACCTCCTGAACTCAAATTTAATGCAGTTGATTACATTAATCTCATCCACTGGTCAAAATACACCATAACACAACCACCGATTACAATGTGTGTGAAGAATTGGAATCTAGGTGCGCCATTAGATTAAGATCAAAATGGATGAAACTTTTTGTGTGTTCTAACTGACACATTATGCAACCATTCTGTGCTATACAAATGCTGGTTTTTAAAAACATTTAAGTAATCGCTGAAAAAATGGCTTAAAAGTGCAATTTTTTTTGCACTTTTTACATTTTCAATGCCAGAGGGGCGCGGCTAGATATTTAGCAAAATTGACGAAATTTTGTGTGTTCTAATTGACCCATAAGCTATTCAGAAACTGATTTCGAAAAAAAGTTTTTTCGGCCCACCCTAGTGTACATATCATAGAGTGGACGTTCGATTTTCTTACAAAAACAATTTTGTTAAATACAATAAGTGCAAGAATAAAATTGAATCTTAGTAAGAAAACTGTTCAGGTTACAAAACATAAAACTCAATCACCTTAAATCAGACTTAAATTTCAATGAAAAAAAAAATACGTACCACACACCATACTTGCACCAAGACCCACAATAATGCAAGTAAGCCATCCTAACCCTGCATACCACATATACGATAGCTTCAGCAAAGGAAATATGTACCTACAATTTAAATAAAATATAAATTTCAATAAATATTCAAAATAAATACCTAAAAAGCAAAATACTAATATGCTAGAAGTCTAAACTTTTCACCTATATTAATACGCTGTTGTGAAATAAATTTTGACATTAAAACTTTTGTTTAAATAAATACAATTTAAACTATAATAAAACAAAGTGTGGCTCTATGTATTCCCAAACTTCAAAATCCAGTGGTAGGAAACTCAGAATATTACATTATCTTAAACATACTACGTATAAAAATATTTAAACAAATTTTTAGTTATAACAATTCAGTAAAAGAAGCTAATTCACAAAAATTATTAAAAATTGTGCAATATAAAATTATGTGAAATATGAAATAAACAATCTATTTCGTAAATCAATCAACAAGTACTATTACCCAGTCTCCCTCTAAACACATAAGTTCTTTTTAAGCGAGTCAAAATATCTGGACCACTTTTAAACTCGTTGAAAGTATTCAACAGCATAATTATAATAGTATTAAAAACTGATTCAATATTAATCATTAAAAAAAATATTTTTAACAGTATCCAACTACAAAACTACCCAAAATTATAAATTGTAATGAAACTAATGCAGTTTATATTATTTGAAGACCACTTAAATGTAGAAAATTTGAAAAACAAAATTGAAGGGCATCTAACAAGCTTTTTTTTATATTATATCTTTTGTGAAATATTAAAATATTTTTTCTATTTAAAATGTCATCTAAATCATTACACTTTGCTATTAGATCGAAATTCTTTAAGCTTAAATGAACTTAAATAAGCTCTTAAAACTTCTGAGATTTCGTCAATTTAAATAATTGAAAAAGTCGTGAAGTTGTAAAAGTTTGTTACAATTTTTTTATACCTGCTTCAGAGCAACAGCACATATAAGGAAGCTTTGGCGCATTTTTGGAGTTGCTTCTGTTATGTTGAAGTGTATGCACAAATAATTTTGAAAATCACTCTTTGGTAATTATAATACTTTTCATTGATACGATATTTGTAGGGAAAAAAAAGCATACTAACTGATTTTGAAGAATAATAAGTTAACAAAAAAGCATTTTAATACAAATGCGTGTGTATAAATCCAAGTTAACAATTTTGTTAAAGCATTTATAAATGCCTTAAACTATAACATTATGTTTTCTGAGGAACATACATTGAGTTAGTTCATCTACAAAAGGAAATTAAAATGATTATTAAAATGTTTCATTTTAAAAAACCCTATCAAGTTCAATTTAACTACACACAAAATGCCTAACTTCATTGAAATGTTGAATGGAACAATGGTATGCTTTGTTGTACTGAAAATTTCACTTTATAATATACTTTAAAACGCACATTTAGAAGTTATAATAGATAAATTTCTAAAAATTCACAAGTAAAAAATTATTTGTCTATTCTCTTTGAAGGCTGGCCAATAAATATAATGTTTGAGAAATAAATTATATTTAATACAATTTTGTGAAAATATATATGAAAATTTCTCACCTGCTATTTAATAAAATATGATGCAAAAAAAACTTGTGCACATATAGGTTGGAATAATGCCTGTTTTCAAAATAGCTTCGTAAAATGTTCTTTTATCAGATACAGAATTTTGTAAAAGGTATTGATTGGGGCACAAAATTTTGCAAAGGGTCCTTTTTTCATACAATGCTAAGTGTCTATTTTGTCAAACTTGTAACTTAGTAAATTATCCTCTTTTTTAACAATTTTAATTACATAAAAAGGTCAATAAGATACATATTTTTTCAGATCTCTAATCATTGGCATAAACATTCAGTAAATGAGAGGATGAACTTACCCTTCAGCCTCATATAATGCAAGAGTGTTATTTCGAAGTGTGTAGGCGGAGTCCTCACGAAGACTATAATTCCCAGACGTGTAGTTGATATCAGAAAATGAGGTGTTAGAGTAGCAACCATCAGTAGTTAGATGTGAAGTGGGAATTACAATACTCCTTAGCATGGCACTAAATCCAATCCATAAGCACAAGCACAAGCTTACTAGGAAACCAATTATTGAACCCTGAAAAAGAAAAAAACACTATCAAGAGTGTGAATATAGTGATTGCTGTGCATATCAGCACTCAGTCATGACTATTTTGCTAGATACCATCAGATTCAGGCCAACAATCATAGAGAGGGTTTATTGGGTCAAAACAATCTCTAGGATTCCAAACATCTTGTTGTTTTATTATGGTTGGTTGGTTTGTACGCTCAATGACCTATTTTTATGCACAATGACAGCTAATCAGGCCAGGACCTACAGCTTAACGTAGATTCCAAACCACAACGAACATCCCAGCCTAACTGGGAATCGAACCTGGCACTTTTGGGATGCGAGGTCAGAGCTAACCACACAGTCATCAGCTGAGCTGTTTTATTATGATTGAAAAAGGAACACTAAGCAATCATAACTAATTTATTAAAACAAAAAATCTAAACTTATTACGCGAGATTTCGCCAACTGAATCCCAGTAGGCATTTCACAAACTGACCTTTCACAAAATCCCCCCCCCCCCCATCCCCATGTCAAAAATACAGAACTTTCATAATATTTCCAGTTTGAAAACGAACCAATTAAAAAATCACAAAGTGTATTTTATGCCAAAAGGAGAAAACAGTCTGCTAGCCCACTTGTTAGTTTTAAGGAAGTGATGTCATGAACACCAAACTAAATGCTCAAAATATATAAAATTGGAAATTTTCACAAAATTAAATTTTTTTCACAAAAATAGAACCCTGTAAAAAAAAAACTTGATGGATATATATACTATCTTAACTATCCTACTATAGTAGCTATTAGGTTCAAGAACTTTGAAATAAATAGCAGATTTGTAAATTTCCTAGCATAAAAAAAAAAAAAAATTACATTATTTTTTTGTCTACTTAAGTCCAATATAAAGTCTTGTTTAAAAAAAAAATGTGAAAATATGGATATTTCTGTTTTTCAAATGTTGTTATAGTATTCCAGTGTTATGCGCTATTATATACTGTTATGAATTTTCCTCAGAGGCAATGATGGCACAGTTTTTATTGGGTATAAACTATTATTTATTTTCTTTTTAAAGGCAAAAATTTCTCCGAACAACAGTGCAATCATTCTCAAGCTTCAGTAAAAGCTTCAGTAAAAACAACTTCCAATACAGCTATAATTCAGGCCCACTCAAATAAGTAAACAAAGCGTTCAACCTCTTTCATCGACATCCGAGGTCACACTCATAGCCGATCTTAGCTGCGGTCTAATTTATCGATGCATGTGAGAACTTTCTCGAAATATCCAATTAATAAATAAAATAACAAAAATATAGCTTTAAAATAAATACATCGCTATTTACAATTATACACAGAAAATTAGTGTAACAATATAAAGTGTCATAAATATAAAGTAAAATCGGCCTGATATTAGTGTTTGTCCATTTATCAAAAGTATTACTCCTTCTTCACTTATTGAATGTAAAACAAAGAAAAAAAAATTGTATTAATTTAAAATCCAGAAAATATGAATAATACAGGATTTAGATAAAATCTTGTCCTATGTTGGGTTATTTTGTATAACTCGAAACCAGGACGAAAATCATATTAATATTTTGTCGAATGTAGGTGACAGAAAAGAAAAGACAAAAAAATTAATAACTTGCGATAAATATGGGATGAGAAAGTTCTACATGGAAGATGTTTTTTTATACAGGGAAATACTGGAGCAAACTTGGGGCTTCGATTAAAAACTCCTCCCACAGAAATTGGTTCATTGTGCCCATGATCAGATTTGCAGGCAGCTCTTAAACAAGCAGCTTTCAAGGATGACCTTTAAAGGCCTGAAGGTATAAATGTAGAATCATACAATTTCAAAAGATATATTGATTTATCAGCAATAGTATGAATTTTAAATAACAGAAGACAATAGTAAAACATTAAGCAAAAATATACGCAATTTTATACGAAGAATTTCAGAAAAGTGTCAAACAATTAAAAAAAAAATAATAATAATTCAAACTCACTTTTGAATTGGCCCTCCTGAACAGCATACCAAGAGTGTAGAACCCAAGCATTGGTCCACCAATCACATTAAAGATGGTTAACGAAGCTTGTAAAACTCCTCCCAGTTTCTCCACAATGAAAGTAAGCAGAATACAAAGCACTCCATATGAAAATGCTGAAAAAGTTTTCATATCTTAACATGGAGAAGTATTCATATTTTAAGAGTTTTGCACCCTAAATACTGTCCACTACTTTTTGATGATATCAGTGAAAATGTTACATAAAACCTCAACCAGGTATGTACTATTGATGTGTTTTATATTTATTAATATTACTAAAGAAATTGGAAAGATTCAAAGTTGCTGGGGGAGGAGTAGAAAATATAAAATGGATTAAGCCAGTGTGAAAATGTGTTAAGAAATAGAATACGTAAATGACGACTTTTCAGATTTTATATGCTATTTTAAATACACAAACTAGTTTACTAAATGAAACATTTCAACCAAATAACCATGAAAAAAAATCTCAAAAAATACTTTTTTTGCAGACAGAAAAATGTCATGCAATTTAATTAAAATATGTATAAACTACTTTCGGTAATTGAGAAACAATAAAACATTTTGTTACCAATCAACTTTGTGTATGCAGCAATTCTTTTCTCAGATGTATGACGAAAACAAAGTGGAAGTAAAAAATCCTCGACGGTAACAGCTGCAAGAGAATTAATAGCTGATGATACTGTGCTCAGAGCTGCGCTAAAAACTCCTGCTACAAACAATCCTGGAAGACCTGGGAATTTACTGAGCGATATCATTACAAAATAGGGTAGTACCTAAAAATATCATGTATTATTAAATTTAATAGAAAGCATAATACAATAAAATTGGTCGGCATTACTACTGGCAATTCAAATGGTAGACAAAGATGCAACTGAAGACAAATTGAACTCAAACTCTGATTGTTAAAAGTAACTTTTGAATGTTTAAGTGATAAATAATCATCATCCTCAGATTAAAACACCATTTATAAAGTATATTCAAAAATAAGCTAAAAATGAAATTGGAATTGTAACTAAATTTACGTAATACTAACACAAGAAAATATATTAGTAAGAATTAAATAGCACACAATTGTTTGTCTTCTAATGAAATTTCAACTTTAATGAAAGATAATGTTTGTATAGTTTTAAGCATGTTTTCATACAATACTTTTTAACTAGGAAACCTCAGTTTGTCCTTTTCTCAGATTTAATGCTTTATTTTGTCAACCACAATTTCTGCTAGGGTAATGTTTTGAAGCATATGAAATTTTAAAACAATATAAGTAATAAGAGTTGATTAAAAAAAATTGAAGGCAAAATAACTAGTATTTTTTTTATAAACTTTTTACGTAGTTATAAGCTAACTAATAAAAAAAAATTAAGTGTAACAGAATTGGATAAATCTGAACATTTCAACATGTCCTGTTGGGCATATTGTGTAAAAATCTAGATGTCTAAACAAAAAATTTACATGCCCAACATTTTACAGTTAAATTTTTACATTGCAGCTAACTCTAAACTTAAGGAAATTAAATATTATTAAGTAGGTTTACATAGCATATAATTCCATATCAAAACTGAATATCAATTACCTATTAATAAAGTAAATACATAAAAATTTGATCAGTTATATCAAGAACATTTTTGATTGTACAGTACAGAAAAAAGTTAAACCTGATCTACAAGTGTAAGATTTCTCCACATTTATCAGGATACAATAGAAAGAAAAAAAATTGCAATTGATCAATGGCTAGAGATGGATTGTGATCACAACTGTCAGGAGGGCCATCAATACTTAAACGCATCAAAATATTTTTATAGTTTCAGACAAAAGGCGAGGATGCAGAATTAGAAATGAAAAAATTTGCCGGCTAAGCATGCAATAACAAATAATACATGCCCGATTGGAATTTTCACAAGCCCCAGCCATGTCGAAAATAGATTTATCAAACCCTGAAGAGTAATAATAAAAAGCTGTTAGTTATTTTGCCTTCAAATTTTTTTCAATACATTTTTTTATTGCTCATGTATTTCTTTTATAATATTTCACATACTTCAAAGCAATACTATGGCTGAAAAAATAATGCATCAGATCTATGGGACAGGGAAAAACTGATGTTTCCTCTTAAGGAATACATTGACGATATATGTCAAGTCATTCAAACTCAAATTTAAAGATTTGTACCTGATCAGATTTTCTCACATTTGTTTCATCTGGCCTCATTAAAGGATTACAATTAGCTAAATTTGCATAAACGACAATTCCAGCTAATGAGGTAGTAAGGCTTAAGAGAGTTGTGATTGGCCAATTGAGGAAGAGAGCTCTGTAAATAAAGGAAATGCTCTAAAACAAAGTAGAATTCAAACTAGAAAAATAGTACATTGAGAAAACTGAAAACTTGAAATGCCTTAAGTATTTCAAAATACTATAATTTATAAGTCATTTTTAGTTCAATTAGTTAACTGTCAAAATTTAAAAAACACCCCCCCCCCCCCTAAAAAAATAGTACACAAAATATTTCAGGTTTAAAATGGGGACAATGAAAGTTTTATTTTGAACATAACTTGCCTCATACCCAAAGATTTTTCTTCTATTTACACAAAAAAATATATAATTCAATCACTAAGCAGTAAAAGGGCTAAAATATATAGAAACTGCTCATAATTATAGGTTAGACTAACAGATTGCTAAATAAAGATTAGTTGTAAAAATGAAGAATATATTAAATTTTTTTTGCTGTAGGAAGGGTAAAAATTAATCATACCAAAGGAAAGAAAAATGTAAAACTAAGAAAATGAAGAATACATTATTAAATGCTAAATATAAAACTCATTTGCAGAAAATGCTTTAAATAAAACTAAGTAAAAAAATTCCATGTTTTAAAAAATCATTATTAAAAGTAAAAAACCTTTAAACTACTTTCATAAGATATATCACAGAAAGTACACTACAGATTTTGTACATATTTTACAGAGGTAATTACTAAGAATAAAAATGCCTCAAAAGATTTTTAAAAAATACACATTGTTAAACTTAAGTTAACCTCTAATTATTTTAATGCATGTGGAAATTTAGTTTACTCTGTAACTCACTGCATGTTTACATTTAAAAAAAGTGCTTGCACATTTTGAAGTTATATAAAAATTTATCATTTACAGTGGTATTCAGGTATAATTTCATTACAAAACTATTTTTCAATCACTTCACAAGAAACTAGTTCATTACAAATACATATTTTAGCAGTTTATAAAAATTAGCTAAAAGCAAGTGTTACAAAAATACAATAGTTAAATTTAGATTATAAAAATATTACTATTCAAACGATTTGGATAAAAACTAATAATATTAATACAATTTATCATTTTTGATATGAAAAAAAAAAAAAAAATATCCATTTGCCAATGTAAAATAATAAGCTACATTTCAAGCGTGTAACATCTACCCTAATAAGTGAAATCCGAGTTTTTAAAAATGCATATTTTTACATTTTTTTAATAGAACTTGGAAAATAATCTTTGTACATCATTAAAAGAACCTAAATTCAACAACATAAAAACCAATCCAATGATTAAAAAGAAAAATGAATTTATAACAATGAAACAGAATAGTGTAAAAATATGCATTTGTAAAAAATGTATACATGCAAGTTTTTAATCAATGAAGAGAAAGAAATGATATAACAATGCTTGATTCCTAAAATATATAACTCTAAGTAGATAGTAGGGAAAATTATTTGATATATGCAAGCAATAGTATTCATACAATTTAATTATATATAAAATTTAAAAAAAAAAGCAATACTCACTAACATTTGAGATTCCTTCAAGCTCTTAACAGTAAGAAGTCGCTGAACTTGAGCTTGGTTGACTGCATAAATCGAAACATATGTGAATATTCCACCCACTGCAAGCGTCCACACTGTGTGACGTGCAGTAGGATCTGGATTGAAACTGAAAGAAAGACCTTAATTAGAAATTCCATGGGATTTTATACATTCAAACCTTATTGGTCAGTAAAAAATGTCTTCATTGCAAACTTCAGATAGTGAGTTTTCATGAAATACAGATAGTGACAGTTTTCAAATGCAGATTAAATTATAATTCTGCAAGATTTTAGTTTAATTGATTATGCAAATTTGATATATGTAATAGAAAAAGATTTTGTTATTATGAACTTGGGAGAAAAGTTAAAAGTTAGGGCTTTAAAATTCACTTTTACCTTGTATATGAATTGACCAGATACATGGCCTACACTCAGAAGTCTTTGGGAAATATACCAGTAGGTTTCTTTTTAACCAGTAAAGAAATTTTTAAGTTGAAATAACACTTTTTTCCCCTTCTTACATAGTAATATATTTGTAACAACATTCATACTCATTTTCAAAAGAAAAAAAGTAATTATCAATGATATTTTAGTATATTTGACAAAAATCAAGCATTTGGACAATTATTTAATAACCAAATACCCAGGAATTTCAATAATTATAAGCTTAAAATTAATAGTAGATGTTAATGTCGAATTAGATTAAACTGCAATCTAACATGTATAAGATATAAATCGATTCTTCAAGAAGCAAAAAGCCGAATCAAGCTGAATGCTGAGAACAATCAATACTGAAAAATCAGTCAATAACTCCATTCTATCTAATAATGTTTAAAGAAGTGTTTATAATGCGTACTACTCAAATTCAAAAGGAAATACATAGCGTTCCTTTCTTCTTCCTTTGAGACAGGCATTTGACGAATCAATTTTAAAAATTTCATGATTACTTTTAGAACAAGAATTTTTAGCAAGTTTTTTTTTTTTTCTTTTCTTTTTTCCACCCATGGTAGCAGCCTCAATTACAGTACATATATCAAGCTTTTAAAAGGTAGTTCTAGTAAGGAGCATTCCCTCTGTTACAATGTTCTAGCCCAGTTCATTTAGAAACTTTACATAAAACCTTGAAATTTGGCGAGTAGTAACAAAAATTATCACCTTTAGGAAATAACAAATTAAATACTCGAAAATAGCATCTAGTATATTTCATTTTACATTTGAAATCCTTAAGCCAATGAATGCCTAGTGGCACCACCTGTATCTTTGGGTTTTTTTAATTTTCATTTATAATAAATACACATTAAATGAAAACAACTAATGTCATTTCATTACATGACAATTTTTGTACCTACTCACCAAATTCAGGGTGGCCACAAAATTCAGGAAAAAAAGTTCCCTCACAATTGCCTGATTTCCCTTCAAGGTTTTATACAAAATAGTTATTAAATGAACTGGGCTAGAAGATTGTAACGTAGCAAGTATAGGGAATATCTTTACTTCCCCTCAAAAATTACATAAAACAAAAAACAAAAAAATTTAAATTCTTAAAAAAGTCTTTAACGTATAAAACTCAAACAACAAAATCTTGAACATACTTACTCAAACAACTGTAATCTTTCCCCTTTTGCAGCAATTTCCCACACTTTAGAGAACCCGCCAACATCAATTGTGCCTTTAGCAATAACAGCAAAAACAGCTGAGAACATCAATAAGGATTGGAACAAGTCAGTCCAAAGAACAGCTTTGATTCCCCCCTATTGGTATAAATAACCTGAATTTATAAGAAATGCGACACATGAACAATTTTCAAATTAACAATCAACAGTAATGACTATAAAGTGGCAATAAAAAATAATGAGTTGAGTGTAATAAAAAAATTTAAAATATAATTTCCACAGATTTAATAAAGCTAAGCGTCCACAACAAGTAGACCAGAGTAGGTAAAATAATGCGCCCAGTATGCTCCCCGACCCTTCTACGTGTGATTGGCATCCATAAAGAGCAGATCAGAACAGAGGAGGTGTTGTCTGCTCTGACCTGCTCCTAATGGACCCCAACTACACGTAGAAGGGGCAGGGAGCATACTGGGTGCATTATTTTACCCACTTTGCTCCTTTCTGGTCCCACTTGTAATGGACGCTTAGCTTAAATAAATATTTACTTAATACTTAAAGGTAAAGTTTTTGAATAAATTTTTTATACATAAATTAAATATACCTCAAAACAGAATTCAAACGTTATTAACAACACTTATGATTTATTAGCTACATTTAAGTGTTAAAATGAATGGATACATATTTTATTCATGAATCTGTGCTTTGATGTGGAATTCCACCTTGACTTATTTAATGAATGCCATGTTTCAAAAGAAATTTAAGTCAGTCAAATATATTAACTCCAAGGAACAGTGTAATCTATCACAGAAAAGTCAAAATATTTTTCCGCATGCAACATGTCAACTCTATATTCCATAATAAAAATACATTTTATACATTTATACAACACACACTTGATAATAAAAAATGAAAGTGAAGTATTAAAATAGAAAAGACAATGTTCTTATGCGTCTCAGTTTACTTACAATTGTGCAATAAAATGTGCACACAATTCCAATAGAAAATACTGAAGTCCACTTTGGCAGTCCTGTTACAGCACTTAAAGTCAAAGCTGGTGTATAAAGGACAATAGACATGTATAATACCTAATGAAAAAAAAAAAAAAATTTGATTCCTTAGTAAAATCATACTTATAGAAATGAAGAAACCACATTTGGGTGGCAATCTTTTAAGAAATGAAATAAGTGTCTTTGCTGAACTAAAGCTGAAAGTCATTTTCAATTAGGCAAATAGTAAGCACTTGAGTTTAGTTTTGAGATATATTTTTGTAATTAAAATATTTTTGAATAAGATATACATAAAAGATACTTTCCCATAATTACATATCCATTCAAAACCCTCATCTATAATTTTTAGGACTTTCAATACAAATATTTTGCTAACGGTAACAAAATAACATTACAATTTACTACAATAATAGTAAACACAAAAACCGCAGTTAATAATACAAAAAATTAAAGAACATCTTCGAAAATATTTAAAAAACAGAAAATGTATAAAGTTCCTTGTCTTTTTTCTTTTTTGCATTATGAGTAAAATGTTCAGTGCAAATACACCTGTTGTGCATCCCAATGGAAATGTCCTCATTAATTTCCCCCCATTCCATACACAAAGCTTAATTTTATAGAACACATCAATCAAAATATTGCTTCAAAACATTGGAAATTTTTATCAAACTTTATTAAAAAAATGCTTTCAATTTTAACACACATTGAATAGTAATTAAAGATATTTGAAAATAAAAATTTAAATAATCACAGGCTTTTTTTTTTGCAAAAAAAATAATAAGTTTACTAAAACAGAGGAAAAATCAAAAGCTTGATTTTTTTACAATAAAAATTCGTCACTTTAATATACCATTGAAGTATGTTAATCAGCTTTTAGAGATATGGTATAAAATTTCATAAATTTTCAAGGAATATTTTGGCAAGCAATATGATTTCAAAAACAGGATCTCATGGGAGAGAATTGAGGACAACTCGTAAACTGAAGTACAAAATTGCATTATCCAAAGAGCTAAAACCAGAATTTTCTTTTTAGCAAAATGCTTGTAATATTTTTTTTTTTAAATAAGCGATTAAGAAAAGTGATTAATTATTAATCAATGAAATTATGTATATTTTTGTAATTCTTATACACCTTAAATAAGAAGTTAATTAAAAAAATTAATGTAAACATCAACAAGACAAGTAACTGAAATATATATTGCAAAAAGAATTATTATGTAGAGCAGCGTCAGCCACTAGGCGGCCCGCGGGCCGGCCCGCGACAGCTTTTTCTCTGGCCCGCCGGCAGTTCAGAAGAGCAAAAAACAATTTTTTCGGAAATAATTTTAATTTGTCTACAATAGTATGTGCCTACTACCAAAAACCGCGTTTTCCATTTAAGTGGCCCGCGTCTGTAAGTCTGAGAAATCTTTTTTTTTCTAAGACTGCCAGAAAAAATAAAAAAAAGCAATAGTTAGAATTATTACCAATGACGCCATTGCTTACTTATGATATCCTACCCCTTCGATTCGTGAATGGCACATTTCGATTTCTGCTTTTCTGAATGTGATGGGCAGGAGTTGGGTGTTTTAATGCATACCTCTTTTGTTATGACGTGAAAGAAGTATCGCGATCTCTATGACTTCAGTGCACTAATGGCGTTATGTCGTCACATTGTATTATTGTGACTAAAGAAACTTCTTGAATAGCTTTTATTTACGATGTAAAGAATTTTTTTAAAAAAATTTTTGAAACAAGAATTAAATATCAATTGTTATTTTATTCATAAAAAAAAAGTAAAATTATTGTTTCAATTTTCAAAATTGTTTTATACTGTTGAATCTTTAGTAATTATCACATTTCTAACATTAAACATATGTAATAAAGCAATATATTTATTGGAGTATTCAGTATAAATCTGCGGCCCGCGGAAAGTTCCAACTTAAGTCATGCGGCCCGTCTCTAAAAGTTAGTGGCGAACGCTGATGTAGAGGATATAACTGGGTTATTTTTTAAATAATTCAGTTCTTAAGAAATAAAGTTATAATTTAGAAAAGGAATGTTGAACGTTAAACTAAAAATTACAATTGTACATTCAGTTGTTAATTCATTAATGCTCCTTGCTAATCTTTGGAATACAAAAATGGAGATTTCGTAAAATGTCTTTTGTAAAATGTTGTATCAAAAAAGCAAAATCTTGTATAATTTTAGGATTTAAAAATGTTTGGCAAGCATTTTGCAAAGAAAGCAGCCACATCTTAATCACCTTAAGCCGACCAAACGGTATAGTGGTTAGCGTGCTAGCTTCTAGACCGCGAGGTTGCGGGTTCGAGTGGCATGGGTGTTTGTAAATGTATGTTGGCTTGTCAAATGACGAATGTTTCGGCGCATTATAGCCCTCGTGTTGCTGACGGCGCCAAATAATAGGAAAACAACCAACTAAATCACCTTAACCTTCTGAGGGTCACGGGCGTATATATCCGTCATTTGATCCCCAGTTTTTCCAGCAATACACAACCTTTTTAAATTTATAAATAAAATGTGAAATAAAATATTTTTTTTATTTTTTTATTAGGATAATAGTTTAAAACCTACTTAAAACAAAATAAATACAAAATAATTAAAAAAAATTATATATTTGGATCAGAAATAAAATTTAAAAATTATTGCAGGGAAAACAACTGTATAATTTCGCCCATTCCCTTGACGCTCAGAGGGTTAAAGGCAGCCAGGGGACTAAATTACAAAAAAAATATTTAAAAAAAATAAAAAAATATTTTTTTCAAATCATTTATACCCAACTAAAGTTTACTGTAAAAATAAAGTTGGACAGAACAAAAAAATATGTGGTTATTCAAAAATCCCCAAAAGTAATTTTTTGGGAAAAAATTGAGTTTTTAATATTTTAATCAACTTTATGGACACTAAATTGTAAAAGAAATATAAAAGGAAATAAATATTTAAAGATTTCAAAACTATACATAACATATATAAACTATTCATAACTACAAAAGAAAAGTTTATTATAAAGATAAAATCGAATGGCAGATAGAAAAACAAATTAAGGATTTTAGAATCTGGAGCTTAATTAGGTCACTTTTAACTGTGATGGGGATTCTAAAAATTTTATTACATTTTACAGAGTGAAATTTTTTTCATTGTTTATAACAGTTAGTGATTAAAAATGCTAAAGTAATAACTTACCATTTGTAAGATAAATATGGAACTGGCCAATAGGCGTGCTTCTTTACTGAAACGCCTTTCAAGGTACTACAACAACAAAAAATAGTTATAGAAATGAGAAAAGAAAATACTTGGGATGATTTTAAAATAGCACACTTGGTAGAAATTAAGGACATTCCTTATACATTATCAAACAGTTTATTTCAAAGTGATTGCATTTGAACTTTTTCATATTTTTTTAATTATGAGTTGTTGCTAGTGGCAGATTAAATAATGAAAATTTACAAATACTTGATGCAAACAAGTATGCATGGCAATAAAACATTCAAATTAAAATATATCATTTGACCTTCCAAGAAAAAACCTGTGTCCTCCCATTTCTAGAACTCCTGAAATCTCCCCCCCCCCCCCTCCCCACTTTTAAAAATTCATTCCATCTAAAAACTAGTAAAAAAAAAACTAACATTAACCTTTAAATGTAGTGTCACTGAGAAAAAATGATTTAAAGTTTTCAAATCTAAAAAAATATATATATTTATGGTATATACATATATATACATATCATACTATTATAAAAATGTATTATACTACTTTGTAAAAAGATATAAGCATTTTTATTAACAATGTTTAATACACTTGGTCAACTTTTAACTTTGGAGGAACTTTCTTTTAAGTTAAATTTCAATTCTTGTTTCATACAAAGAAAATATGCCTATTCTTTCAAACACATTTTAGAGTTCTCTATTAATTTTATTTCATGGAAGTATGCAGCTTTGTTTAGAAACACTATTTAAATCTAAATAAACAGTTATGTTCATAGTGTTGAATTATTATTGCTACATTTAATCTCTTTTACTTAAAAAAAAAAAAAAAAAAATTACAGAATATTCAGTAAAATAACAATACATGTTGGACCCTTGTTCAATGTGTTAGGAAGTATTATTTCCTTACTAGCTAATATTTTTATTATAAGATAATTTTTATTTTAAATTAAGTGAAAAATCCTTGTTTCAGTAACTTCCAAATCAGAAGAAAAAGGGGAAAATAATGTTCCTTTCTTTGATATTTCAGTGGTAAAAAAGCTAATCAATCTTTAATAAGAAAGAAATATTTGAAGAAAGAATAAGTCAATAATAATAAATTATATCATCAAAAATAAAATGTTTTGATATCAACAATGCAAAACAGAAGCAATAAAATGGGGAGAAGAAAAAAAAAAATTAATGTAAACACAAGTTTATCAAAACTGTTCATTTCAGTTCTCATATTATGAATTTTTTTTTCAACTATGAGACTTTGCTCGTGTGATGTCACAAATTTGGAGTTCATAAATGTTTTCATTGGCTGTGACATTTTAACTGTGGCCGTTGTTTCAGTCAAAACATAAAATAAAAAATAAATGAACTTTCGAGGAGCTGAATAGTGATCATGGTGTTTATGACATCACAGCAACACGATTTTATTTCAAATGTTTAGATTCATGAAATTTACTGTATTTCCATGACTATGACCATTTTTTTGCTCAAAATCATGACTTTCCATGAACAAATTTAGCCAATGGCAAAATTCATGACTTTCCATGACATTTCCTGAATTTCCATATGCGCAGAAACCCTGTACATAAAAACAGAGTTTATTTTTTTAATTTTTTTTTTTATTATTAATTAACAATTTCTATTTATATTTAAAGGAAGATAAGTTAATTTTAAAATGGAAGGTAAAAATAATGGCATACATTACTTCAAAAGCACTTGTAGCTTGCATTTGGAAAAATACGGGTAGAAAGATGAAGGCAGCTATTGGTGTTCCAATAACATAAGCAATGTTAATAATTACAAACTGAGTTCCATACATGTAATTTTCAGAAGCAACTCCAAGAATTGTAATCGCTGACATGAAACTTGCCATCAAGGAAAATGCCACTGGAAGAATTGGCATATCTTTATTGGCCAGGAAATATTCTTTATTGGTCTTTTGGCGACCACCAGAGAAGCGATAGTAGATGCCAATGGCAGCAGAAAAAGCAAGCATTAAGGCAAATATCCCATAATCCACCATTGTAAAAGTGCCCTGTGAGTAATCCATATTCAATTTTTATATTTCCTATAAAAATAAACAATTGTTAAACCATAATTTCATGATTATAAAGCATTTCAATAAAGTATGTATCCTAGACTCGATGGTACACAATGACAGCATTTAGGAAGGACTTTTAAGTTTTATATACATTATTGAGCAATATCTTTGAAATAGAAAGTTATAAGGTGGCTGTTAGAAAATGATGTATATAACAAACACTTTAATTAAATATACAGAAAATAATTACTAAAAATTCTATTGTTCTTTTAATATTGTGCAAATGAAAATTATTTCTGAGATCTATTTACAA
This sequence comes from Linyphia triangularis, assembly GCA_963978545.1. Taxonomy (NCBI): domain Eukaryota; kingdom Metazoa; phylum Arthropoda; class Arachnida; order Araneae; family Linyphiidae; genus Linyphia; species Linyphia triangularis. The sequence continues at coordinate 40,564,293 of OZ021730.1, forward strand.
AATGATAAAAAAAATATTTGATAAAAAAATTGTTTCTAAAGAAGAACCTCTTGAAAAACTACAGTGTGTGTGGTTGGTTGTTTTCAGATTATCTGGCGCCATCAGCAACACGAGGGCTATAATGCGCCGAAGTATTCGTCATTAGACAAGCCAACATACATTTACAAACACCTATGCCTAACACGGGACTCGAACCCGCAACCTCGCGGTCTAGAAGCTAGCACGCTAACCACTATACCGTTTGGTTGGCTACAGTGTGAGTGAATTGAATGCATCATTTGGTCTTCACTGACAATAAAATTCTCACTATAATAGATTTGAGAGTTACCATCAATCAAATCAATTATCTTTAACAGAGTGCTAATTATTCATTAACAGAGTGCTAATTCTGTTATCAGTGTATGCTTGGTGAATGCATCTAATTTTCAGGGAGTGCAATGAGTTTTCTAAAAAAAAAATTAGGTAGGAATTTTAGGGCTAATTCCTAAAAATTTTATGGCCAATTCCAAAAATTTTAGGAATAATTCCAAAAAATTAGGGATATATCTTTAAAAGCTGACATAGATCCTAACACAGACATCCTTTCAAAGCGTTTTTCAATAACAGCAAAAAATTGGCTAGTCATTGACTTTTTTCATGATCTACTTACTGAATAAATTGAACTCCCCTCCATGTACCAGGAATAAATCAAATGTTTCTCTAACTGTTTGATTTATGTAGCAAAGTTATTTGTATAAAAATCAGTACAGAAACCTTTTATAAAAAAAAGTAAGAGCTTTATAATAAAATTATAATAAAAGCTTTTATAATAAAAAGTAAAAAAGTAAGAACCTTTTTATAAAAGAGAGTAAATTCATCATCATAAAATAATTATTTCAATATCATATATTACTTTAAAAGATATACTCTTATGATATGGCACTCAAATGAAGAAAGAAAATTTTAATAATTCAGGCAAATGAAAAAAGGGCATACACCAGTAATCTCATCATAACAAAATCAGTTATTCCAATATCACAAAATACTTTAAAATACACATTTTTATGAAATTGCACAAAAAGCTGCTACACTTACTTGATTCTTATTTGGGGAAGAAGGGCAAATAGTATCAATGTGCTTACAAATAATGAGTTTATTTTCTATTTTTATGAGATTTTTTTTCTTTAGAACATTAAAAAAATTTCTTTTTACACAATATTTTATTAAAAAAAAACACATTACTACAGGTTTTTGGAAAGGGGATGAAACGATACCTTTGCCCTCTGCTGATGGGAGGACATTTGTCCCCTTTGCCCTGTATAGTTAGAGAGAGGTGAGGAGAGTAGAAGTTTTAAGAATTAAAATAGAAATTTATTTAAGGAATATTCAAAGTGAGTTATCACATAGTGAAACTAATAATGAGTTAGGACATCATTTTAATTGCTACTAAGAATGTTTGGTACTTGAGTACTAACACAATAATCATGTAGGGATTGCAACAGATTCTAATTATGTCCCAAATTTTATTAAATTAAAATTAAAAAATTAAAATAATAAAAAATTTAAATTAATTAGAACAAAAAGGGACTATTTTCGTCAAAAACAGAACTTTTACGGACCTAAAGTTTTAAGGCTATGATCAATTTTAATGGAAACTACCTTACAGAAAAATATTTATTTGCCATTTTAAAAATTAAATATTACACCAAACACATTATTGTTTCGAAATTAGAAGCCTCTCCGTTCAGTTAATACTTTTTTAAAAAATAAAACAAAATTGACCTTTCTTATCATAATTTTAAACTGCGATAAATAAATGTTGTTTCATTTGAAAATGACTTAGTTTTTATTTTTCCCATGCAAAACACTACAGTTCATTTATAGAAAGAAAATCCCATCTTAGTTTACAATAACTAGAGTACTTTAAACCATCGATACTTTAAACACAGAGCAAATAGACATTCAAGTTTACCTGTAAATTTTTAAGCAGTTTACTAAAGATAGCTGCAGTTCTTATTACTTAAGATGTAGTGTTATATAAAGAGTATATCTATCTTTTATATTTTTAGACTTCATAAAATAACTAAAATTGGAGACACAACAAAGTCAACAAGAACAAATCATGGAATAAATTGTAAACAAGACAAGATGAGGGGAGGTGTTAGTTTTTGGAATAGAAAATTATTTTTGTAAAATAATTTTTTAAATTCTTAATTAATTTATATTAAATGCATTACTAAAAATATAGGAAATATACTACTATGCACATTTTTGATTCGATGAAGAAATTATTTTTTTCTTAAGTAGTATTATGATTAGTCAAAAAGTTTAGCAGACATTCCCTATTCAATATTTTTCTGAAAATAAATTATTCGCTGCCTTACATTTTTTACAGTTCCTTATTGACTCACTAAAAACTAAATATTATATTTTTGATAATTTGTATTTAGTCAACTTTCTTTATAAAACATTTGGCATCACGTTCTCTTATTTACATTATCTCTTTCGATGTTTTTTACGCATGTAGTACTCATATCTAGGTTCTAGTTTCAATTTTCTTTTTAATCAAATGTATTTTATCATATTTTCCTTTATAACTTTATGAAATGGATACAAAATGCAGACGCATTATTTCAAAGTATTTAGAATTTTTAATTAACCGTATTGACCTGATACATATTAGGAGTTTGGTTGAAGATCGAAAAATCTTCACTGAAAATATGTTGGAGGACATATACAATTCTAACAATAGCAGCGCATTATTTTTCCATTTGTTGTGCACGCGTGGCCCGTATGCATTTTCGAAATTTATTCATATTCTTATAGAAGCTGGTTACATACACGAAGCAAATCGTTTACAAAATGAATTTGCGATTGACCACGATCTTATTACTTATAAAATGACATCCAAACCTATTGGACTTTGTTTGATAATAATCAACAAGGAATTTGATGCACCCGTGATACCCAGAATTGGTTCAGAAATAGATGCAACTGCTCTCGAGAGTCTTTTCAAAACTCTTGGCTATGAAGTCTCAATTGAATGTGATTTAACTGTTCATCAAATGAAAAGCTGCCTCCAAAATTTTGCCCGAAACCCTCGTTTTAAAGATGTTGATTCCAGTGTTGTATTTATAGCAACTCATGGATCTCAACTCAATAACTGTGATGTCTTGTATGGCATACATAATGTACCATTAACTACAACTACAATATATGCCATGTTTAATAACATCAACTGTGAATTGTTAGCACGCAAACCTAAAATGTTCTTCTTTCAATCCTGTCGTGGACATAAAGAAGACTTGGGTTATTATAAAAATATTAAGATGTCACATGATGCTTTCAACTTTGGAGATGCAATGATGGATAACTCTGAAGAATATGTAGATTGCCACCCAACCATGACTGATATGTTCATTGTTCATTCAACTCTTCCAAATTATGTATCAATTCGGGATCATTCTGAGGGTAGTTGGTTCTGTCAGGATGTAGTTGATGTCTTTTCTATGGATTACATCCGTCACGATCTGGAGACCATGCTAGAATCTGTTTGTAGGCGAATGGAAACAAGAATAAGTGAAGACTTAACCAAACAAACAATACATGTCGAGCTGTATGGTGTGATTGGTAAAGTTTGGTTTAACAGGAAAATATTATAATAAAATAATTAATATATAATAAATAATATAATTCTATTGTTCTACTTTGGGTTTAGGAGTGTGCAAATGGTATGTTTGTCCTGGGCTGATATGCTGCTATGGCTGACATGAATGATATCAAAATCTGGTTCAGATTTACTGTACTCTGCCTGATGAGGACTTTTTGAAAGTTGACAATTTAGTGATGTATCGACTCTTGAACTTGGTTTTCTATCAACTCTAGTGACCGTTTGGTTTGGTGACACAGCGCTTTGATGCCATTTGGAATATGATGACACAGCTTTTCGACGATACTTTCAATTTTAGCAACTTTTTTTTAAAAATTTCGTCAGGCACCATACAATAAATCTTAACTATCTGTTAATAATAACATAAAAGCAACATTAAAGTCATTCAAATGAAAAAGCTGTGATTTCTACTCCAGTGCCAATTCTGCACCAAGTGTTGTTTGCATAAAATCATTGCCAAATTATGAACTATTCAAACTTTTTCAATAGTTAGTAATGATTTGCAGCTATGTTCCTTCAAAATTCATAAATCAACTTTTTTTTATTGGTACAAAATGCATGTACTTATGTGATAAAAAATGTCATAAGTTTTTAAGTAATATTTTGACAGACAAATTTGATTTTAACAATTTATCATTATGTCTTTGGGATAGAAAAAGACAAACAATCACCATTTCTAGAAAATGTTTAAACTTCATGTTTTTTTTTTAGTTGTATTATAATTTAATTATTGTCTTCTAATGGTGTTATAGTTGTTGCTATGTTACGAAAAATTACTATTTTTCATTGCGTATTTCACAATGAATTTATTATAGAAGTTTATTATTTAGATTAAACATCAAGAGTAATGAATCACAAAATCATTTTAGCATTCTGCTAAAAAGAACATTGTGACTTTAGTTTTTTAACTAAAAAAAATTTACAACCCATCTTAATCACTGTTTCACAGACTAATTTTCTTCTTTTTTTAAAGGTTTCTATAGTGACTTTGCAATTGAAATTTTTGTATAAATGTTTTATTAGACTAGCAAAACAACTCTTCAAATGAAATAAATTTTAAAATATTCCTTTCTTGCTTCTGGAATTACTTTAGCAAAAGCATGTTTAAAAAAAATTATATTGTCAAGGTTTGATCGTCCTCATTTTCCATTTTCACAGAAATTTCTGGTTTTTAAATCGCTTCTGTTATTCTGCTAAAAAAAATTTGAGAATTTGTCTGAAAATTTTTAAAGTGTAAAAGTTCCTATTTTGGCAACTCTTCAGCTGGCGTCAAAATAAATGACATTTTCTTTGATTTTCAACCAATGTTAACTCTCTGGTCCTTATTTTTAGTTTTTATTAAGTGTTGCTTTCCTTTTTTTTTTTACACATTGTTTAGATTGTTATGAAATTGTATGCTAAACCACGCAATATTATGATGTAAATATTTCTAATGTTGAATTCCTGCTGTTCTTCATCCTGGTGAATATTAAACTATGATTTATTACTAAGTAATATTACTAAGTGTGGTGAATGTCAAGTTATGTAATGTCAAAACATTTGCAAAATTTATATATGTTATCAATTGTTTACCAGTGTTGTTTCTGTTTCTATTACTCAAAGCAAATTATAGGTTATTATCTAATGCATTCTTTGTCCCATATGCACAAATCCATGGGTGGGGTCATGGAGGTGTATTTGCACCTATCTGAAGTTGGAAAGTTAAAAATAAACTGGAGAAATGTTGAAAAATTCACTGAAACAGTGTGAGTTTGAAATTATTAATTTTACAAAAAGTTATGGGTAGCTCATAATATGTATTTAAGTAAGAAATCTAGTGATCCAGTTTTGAAAAATCCTGGTTTGAACAAAAAATTCAACTGCTTTGCAACACCTTGCAAATAACCCTGTCTGCACCCATATATAAATCATTAATCTCCATTTACAGTTGTGCCAATCTAAATGTATTGAAGTGATTTGGTGGGGGGCGTTAAATTGAAAAAGACCAAAAATGCACAATTTTAATGACAACACTTTTATATCATAAAAAGTGTAGAAAAATTAGAGAGTATGCTGGCAGTAAAACCAAGAGGATACTACATCTTGAAGTCATCATCTTCTGCTGCAAAACATCATCCGATGGTTTTTTCTTGCTCAATCCCACCACCACTGTCGAAATAATTCCAATGTCTTGAAATATTGCATAAAGCATCAAATGTTCAATCTTACCTAGTCATAAAAAAATACAATTGTACTTCTCAAAATATCTTTTATGATAATATGACTCTTGAATGATTAAAATGTTAATATTTTTATATACAATTTTATGAAATGTTGTTTATGAAATTTTTGTACTTTATAATTTATTTGGGATATTGTGTTTTTTGTATCTATTTAGAAATAATTAAAATATATTTTTTATGTTCAATTTTAGATTTTTCAAAATCAGTGCTGATCAGATTAAAATTTTTACACAATTTAATCCTTTTGAATATGACCGCAAAATGCTACTACAAGAAATATTTTATTTAAAAAAAAGAGAAAAAAGCAGTCAACTGTGAATAATAGGGAATTGAGTTTTAAATACCTAAACCATGGTTTAATTTAGTACATGCTGACAACCCTACAGTTTTAATTTAGTTGGGCATATATCCCCTCCTGAAATTTTTCTAACTGCTATTACAAAGCAAAAAATCAAATAGTTTTTTGTTTAAAATGAAAAAGGTATTTAGTTGTTTTTAAATTTCTAAACATGTTAAAAATTACCTGTCATTTGCGTTTTTATAGAATTTACTAAATACATTCTGAATTGATAAAAAAAAAAAATTGTTATGATTTGTTGACTTATATTTTTAATTCTCCTCCTGAAAAAAATCTGGCTTGCCCCTGTTATAGGTTTCTTAAAGGACAAATTTAATAATTAAAAAAATATGCATCCTTCTGTGTTTGTGTATTTTTTAACTAGCTGTTGGAACAAATATAATTTAAATTGTTTTCAAATAATTTTATAAAAGGTCTTGTTTTTTTGTGTTTTTTTTTTACTTCGCTCTATAATAATCCATATTATACCAATAGATGACGCTACCACTCAAAGCTAATGGTTAAGTAGTTGAGAGTAATTCATTTATAAATATATCTGTCAACAGATGGCGCCTTTGTCAATTGAATAAATTTGTCCAAATTTAACAACCATATTATCCCTAATTTGGCTCCTACGAAAGTATTCCTTTTCTGGGTTTTGTATAATCACACTTAGTTTGAATAAGTTCGGACTAAACAAAACAGAAATGTTCTTTTTTGGTAAAATCTAATGGAATATGTCAGCATTTCCTGTATTTTGGAAGAACTACTTAACTGTACCTTAATAATGTACTGTACAATAGCTTTAGATTCTCCAAAATTCATTATTTAAATATGAAAATTGAAAACTATGTATATCAAGTCCTAAGGATCAGGGTTGTAGAGCTAAAAAATAATTTACCGGTACTCAAGCTTTCAAATCGTAGCTGTAACCCCAACTGTACCTGGAATTTTGTAATTATAAAATGCAAATTCTTAATATTGAACATAATTGACTATACAAAAAAAGCTAAATATTCTTAGTTTACGTATTTATTTTCTCACTAACTTGTATCACAATATATTCTTAGGGGAGAGTACGGAGGGATGTGGCACTTTTTACAAAAATATTTCTAATAAATTACTTTCTGTTGAAATAATATTGAAATTTTTAGAATAACATCTTGAAACATTTTAACACCTTTAAAAATATAATTATTTTTATATTAGTTTAATAAGCAAATTAGAAGAGCAAGACAAATGTCCTAGTTTTCCCATTTGTACCTAAGGTTTATTGTATATTGTTGAACCACATTTATTTTACCTAACAACATTTCAAATAAAAGTTTTACCTTAGAAAAAGCAGTAGCAAATTATATACATATGGTGAAGGGGAGAGGGATATATCGCAGACACGGCCGTAGTTTCCCGAATTCTCAACCCGGAGTTATAAGCTCTCAACCCCCCAGAAAACCGGTCTCAACTCGAGGGTTAGCGAAAGTCGTAGTCTTCGGCTATTTTCAACACCGAGTTATGTCAACCTAGAGTTCATAAACTCAGCTAATCTCAACCCTCCTCGCGAGCACGGTTTTAGCTAGGGGAGATCGATATATCACAGACACATGACCCGTTGGGAAGATATATCCCCTATACGAAAATATAATTTAACTATTATGAAATTAGGGGGGGGGGAATACGTACATTTTCTGGGAGGGGAGGGGGGGGTATGAGGATATATCAGATCCTCACAGAATATATATTTTAACTTTCAAGAAGTAAGGATGTCTTGTTGGAAGTACAAGTTTGTTTTACTTCAGAAAAATCAAAAATTTATAGATAATTGCCCCACTGAATGTAATGAAATTGTCCGTTTCTATAACAGAGTGGCCACAGAACCGGGAAAAAATGGAAATCAGGGAAATGTCAGGAAGCTTTCTGATTCTGGAAAAAATCAGGGAAATTTCATGAAAATCAGGGAAATTTCATGAAAATCAGGGAAAATTTTTATTGTTTAAGGCACGTTCATCCATGTTTTGGCGCTATTTACAGGGAGATTTGTAGTGGTAAGCCATTAGAAGTTTAATGTTACGGAATAATTTAAACTTTTCATTAAAAGAAAAACTATTTTTTAAAAAATTACATATTATCTCTTTAGCGTACATGTTCTATTTGATCAGGGTGTCTAGACATCTGGAAAACCTAAAAAAATTAGGAAATTTGAAAAAAAGTTTGCTTTAAAATCAGGGAATTTTTTAGAAATCTGTCAGGGAATTATCAGGGAACTTTTTTTAATGAATTTTGTGGCCACCCTGTATAATATCCTTATTCTTCAATGAGAACCTCTGGTTTTTGACGATGATCTAATACTTCCCTAGGAATTGAACTGAAAAACCTCTTTTTGTGTGAACTTTATTCTATTATTCATTCCGTTATCTTTTCCCCCGTCTCATAGTTTGTGTTGCCTGCAAATTATTGGCAATGTACCATTTCTGTCCTGGCTTGGTACTTGCAGATTTCCCTACAGATAGTGGCTGTATTGTAAGTCGCGTTGTGTGTTGCATGGTACTGAAGCTTGAAGTTTTGCTTGAGAAACTAATATTATTTTTAAATATAAAGACACCACTTTTTTTATTTCAAAAAGAACATCACACCCTGATAGTAAAATTTGCACCACGTATTTGTTTTTGTTCATTATTGTTTGAATATTATTTGTAAGTACAACTTTCCAAAATTGCTTAAATGGTTGGAATTTCATGTGCATCCATAAAGAAATTAATGTCAATTTGAAAGAACGTCAACGGTCAAAGAAGAAAAATTAAGTTTTGCATTAAAAATTATAAGGCAAAATCTGTGGTAAACTGAACTTTCTGCAAATGTTGTGAGTGAAAGTTAATAAAATTTAGATATTTTTATCTACTAAGAAATTATACGTCGATCAATAGTGCCATATATTTAATTACTTAATTAGTTAACTAATTACTGAAATGATTATAGGTAGTTATTTTAAGAATATTTTCAACAATTATTTTATATATCAGTCCCATCCCTCTTACACAAAGCATTTCAATAAAATAACTTATTATTAAAAACACTCTGTTCTTAGGCTTAACCTAATTGCTAATTCATAAAAGTATATTACTATAGATCTACAAAACATTAAAAACAATACAATGGAAAATATTAAAAACTTATATTAGAAATGTAAAAAGGTACTCTTAGTGTTGCAAAATAGATTTTTTATTATATAACTTCAAAAAAATCTGCAAATAAATTATTCCTAGCTAGAAATATGAAGCTATGGTTACTTTACCTGGTGGAAGAATCAAAAGTTTTAAAAAATGTTTTAATTAGAAATTATTGCAGGAGTCCCATTTCTCCTTACTCTCCCCTAAAGATTTCTAAGTTATTATTTAGTTTTAAAAAAAAAGTGACGGTACGCGGCAACGTAGCGGCGCGTACCGGCCCCACCATACCCTTGCTAAGGGGAGAGCAGGCCTCATTAGAAATCCGCGGAGTTTTAGTTAAATTACCCTTAATTAATCGCACGTTTGACAAATATCCCCCACATTCTCAATAGATGGCAGCACAATATCAAAGCCTTTTTACAGTTTTTTGTAAGTTATTTAAAAAATATTTTTTTGCTTTGTTCTGTTCAATAATGTCGCATTTTTAACCCACTTACTTTAATATTTGGCCACGAATTACAATATCTTTGATATTTGGCACGAAAATTTGAATTTTGGGGACATTTATCCCCCAAAAGCGACTAACTGCGAGACAAAAGGTCGCGCGCCTAACCAAGGATTAAATGTGTTAGATCAAATTGGGGACAATTTAAATGAAGGTGCTCTTTTATTAAAAGGTCTTACTTTTTTCAATCTTCATTACATATTTTAAACAACTACCAACTCTCATATTAACACGTTTGTTTCTAAAATAAAATTTAAAAAAATTTCTAAAAAAAAAGTAAAACAAATGTACGCCGTTATTTTCTGCACAATATTAACTACTGTGGTAGGAACAACATTTCTTCTGCCTCGTAAAAATCTCTATCACAAACATTGCAACAAAAATCAACAGTGAAATAAAATTACATTTTCACGGATGATGTTTGAAGAAAAGATATTTTCAACAAGATTAGATTTAAAGTTGTCAACAACGATATTGTTGAATATAGTGAACAATATTTTTATCCTTCTAAAGATATACATAGATTACGTCACGAAAATTTTGAGCCGCCCACTTCCCCTTCTCCTATTAGGATGAGAAAAATAAGCAAATATACTGCATTTTTCCTCAGCCAATTCTATGATGGTTTTTGTTCAAATTATCCATTAAATTTCATATTTTGATTATTCAGTGATCAGTGTTTTACTAATGTAATCAAAGCTATACCAAAGTGTAAAACTATACATGGATTTTTCACTAGAAGATAAAACTAGCCATTTAATTAACCATTTGATGATGACTACGCGCTACACCCGTCCGAGGCTGGAGAAGTGGACTCTCCATCGCTGGAAACATAAGTCCTGAGTGGACATTGCACTGTACAGAAAACCCAAACACTTAACAATAACTGAATGTAATCTAGGGAAGTGGAATACTACTTTCAATTACACTATGATACTGGTCACTACATTTAAATTTGATGAGGAATGGTGTTATTACCATTTTCATTTATTTAAAAAAAATGGCCAGTTTAGCGATAATTCTTAAATATGCTTAAAAAAAATTAAAAAAATTAAAAATCGCCAAAATAGCGAATGTGATAGTTCTACACGAAATTTGCGAATGTATTTTCATTTTGTGAAGTTCTAAATCACGTATAAAAGGTATAACTTCTGTCCAGTAAATATTACTTGTATCAATCGAAACAACCATAACAAGTGTATCTACCCCATCTACCCCAATTTAGTCTCTGCAAGACGCCCGGTCCTTCATTGAGTGGAAGTGCCGATACCAACGTTTCCCCAGCTATACCAAAGCTCTGTAAGATTGAGTATTGTCCCTCTGATATTAATGAAGGTGATAGTGATTATGAGGAAATATCATAAATTCCTCAACGTTTCAACCAGGATGAATTAGATGACCTCGCCAGAGATATCAACCTTTCAAAAGAAGGTTATGAATTACTGGCTCCCAGATTAAAAAAAAAAATTACTGGAACAAAAGGAACCAAGATTACTTCTTACCGTACAAGAGAAAATGATCTTCTAGTCTTCTTCTCTCTAGAAGACAATCATGTATTTTGTCACAAAATTATAGAACTCTAGGAAAAAGTGGGTCTTCCTGAATATTTTCCAGATAGTTGGCTTCTATTTATTGACAGCTCAAAGTGAAGTTTGAAATGTGTCCTTCTACAGAATGGGAATAAATGTGGTTCAATACTAATTAATCACAAAAAAAAAAAAAAAAAAAAAAAAAAAAAAAATGAAAGAAGAATATAACAGCATATCTTTGGTATTGGAGAAGATAAAGTATCGTAAACAGAACATTAGAGAGTGATTTATGGAACTTTAAAATGGGAAACTTTATCTTTGGACAGCAAAGTGGCTACATTCTTGCTTCTTGTGCCTCTGGGATAGCCATAGCTGAGACAAAACACACAACTGGGTTAGAAAAAGAATGGCCAAAGAGAGGAAACATCATGAATTCGGGGGGAAAAAATGTCATGAATGACCCCTTTAGTTGAACTAGAGAAAATCCTCTTTTCTTCCTTTAGGAAGTAGTTTGTAATGGCTCTTGATAAGAACGGATAATGCTTTGTAACTGTAGGGGAACGGGGGGGAGGGGGGATGTCTCAGTTGAGTATAGAAAAATTAAAGCCAGTATATTTGACAGTCCACAGATAAGAGAATTCATTAACGGTCCTGCATTCGTAAATTCTATGAATGAGACTGAGTGAAAAGCTTGGACTTCATTTGTTACAGATGTCGGAAATTTTCTGGGTAAACAAAACAGGGACAATAATTATGCTAAGCTCTCAAAGGACATCAAAGTAATTATTAAATACACATATTGGGTGAGGACGCAATACCAAAGCACCAGAGACCCTGTACTTCAAACTGAATGTTACCAACTTAACGCAGAAATTAAGGAAAAGTGTAGAGATTTTAGAAATTCAAACTGGGATAAGAAGGTTACATCTTTATGCACAGAAAACAATAGCATCTGGGCAATGAGCAAAACTCTTAAAAGGGTCAAGGTCATCAACAGACCACTTCATGGGGAGAATGGTTTGGTTTTCCAGGAAAATTATAAAGCTAACGCCCTTGCATATACCTTAGAAAAACAATTCACTACTAACATTGAGCCCTCCAATGATGAAATGGAAGATAAAATTGAAGACACTGTTGAGAGATGGTTAGGCAGAAATAACACAATGAAACATTGATGAAATACATATTAGGGAGATCTATGATATTGTCAGGAAAATTAAACGTGAAAGCCCATGGGGGAGAGAGCATTAATAATACTATGATCAAACTTTTGCCCCACAATTTTATACTTGAACTTACAAATATTTTTAACTCCTGCATTAAATTAGCTTATTACTCAGATAACTAGAAAAATGCTAAAATTATACTGTTTCTAAAACCTGGAAAGGATCCAGTAATGACAAGCTCCTACAGACCGATTAGCTTGCTCCCTTGCTTTGGGGAGATGCTAGAGAGAATTATTCTTAATAGACTTCGCCCCCATTTAAAATGCATTCCACAAGAACAATATGGGTTAGTCCCAAAGAAAGCTTAAAACCATGTTGTACTGGTAGACAAGATGCTTAACAGTTTCAAATCCCTTGGTTGTAATTAAAAGAATTATTTACATTTTCCTGAAAATTTAGGAGACACCAGTGAGGAACAAGGTGAAGGATTTCACCAACATATTAAAACTATGAAGGACCACTACCAAGGAAGATGGGATACTAATGCTGGAGTTCAAAAAGGGATTGTTCCAAAATACATTCAAGACTGTCACGGAAAAAATACTTCCGAAGTGTTCAGTGACTGTAGTTAATGACATCGACGACTTTTACCTCTGTCTTTGTAAATAATAATATTTGTATTGTATTATAGTACAAATTCCGTGTTTAGTTTTTTATTTGATCCATGGATTTAACTTAAAATAGTGTAATGCATATTTCACTAAAATGTTATATCTTACAAATTCGAGCTGATAAGCAAAAACTAATGTCATATTTGAATTCAGGGCATCAAATTCATTTGAAGTCAGCTCCAAATGCCCCGGCACCAAAACCATTGTTTGCCTGTGCAATAGGGTGAGCCAAAAATGGCTAAAAAAAGAAAAAAAGAAAAAAAAGAAGGAAAAAAATTGAAAATTGTTTTGGGAATAGTTTGGAAAAGTTGCCTAATGGGTCAATTAGAAAACACACAAAATTTCGTCAATTTTGCTCAATATCTAGCCGCGCCCCTCTGGCACTGAAAATGTAAAAAATGACAAAAAAATGCACTTTTAAGAGATTTTTTGGAAAATTTTAGAATTTTTTTTTAAAAAACCGGTTTTGGTATAGCATGGAATAGTTGCCTAATGTGTCAGTTGGAACACACACAAAATTTCGTCCATTTTGCTCAATATTTAGCTACGCCCCTCTTGCTTCGAAATCCGTCTTGGAATAGCGTGAAAAAGTTACCTAATGGGTCAGTAAAACGCACACAAAATTTCGTCAATTTTGTTCAATTTCTAGCCGCGCCCCTTTGACATTGAACATGTCCAAAAACACACAAAAAATGCACTTTTAAGACATTTTTTTAAAATTGTTAGAAATTATTTTTAAAAAATGCCATTAGCATAGCATGGAATAGTTGCCTTATGTGTCAATTAGAACTCACAAAAAATTTCGTCCATTTTGTTCAATATTTAGCCGCGCCCCTCTTGCTTAGAACAAAAATGTGCCTAAATGTCGCAGAATTTTAACAGATTAGACGTTTGGGGAAATAAAAAAAATGTTTTTTCGAAATCAGTCTTGGAATAGCTTAAAAAAGCTACCTGATGGATCAGTTAAAAAGCACAAAGAATTTCGTCAATTTTGTTCAATTTCTTGCCGCGCCCCTCTGGCATTGAACATGTCCAAAAACACATAAAAAATGCACTTTTAAGCCATTTTTTTTTAAATTTTTGGAAATAATTTTTAAAAAATGGTTTTGACATAGCATAGAATAGTTGCCTAATGTGTCAGTTAGAACACACACAAAATTTGGTCCGTTTTGCTTAATATTTAGCCGCGCCCCTCTTGCTATAAGAAAAAAAGTGTTTAAATGTCACAAAATTGTAAGATTGGACGTTATGGTGACCATTTTTTTTTTTTTTTAATTGATCATGGAAAAGCTGCCTAATGGGTCGGTTAAAACACACACAAAATTTCGTCAATTTTGTTGAATATCTAGCAGCGTCTCTCAGGCATTAAAAATGTCCATCACATACAAAAAATGCACTTTTAAGCCAATTTTTGAGCGATTACATAAACTTTTTTAAAAACCTGCATTTGCATAACACGGAATGGTTACATAATGGGTCAGTTAGAATACACAAAAAGTTTCATCCATTTTGATCAGAATCTAGGGGCACCCCTTTGAGTAAAAGTTTAAAAATAAGGATGAAAAGCAGCGTACTTTGAATGGGTCACTTAGAAACCACATAAAAGTGTCGTCAATGTAGCTCAATATCTAGCTACTCCTGGCATTTCAAAAATCACAAAAATAAATAATATGCATATTAAAAATCAGAAGTATATTATATTATTATATTTACTAGTATAATACTTATTTATATTTAGAAATCGAGAAATTCAAATATTATAAAGTAAAGAAGAGTAGGCATAAAATGCTTATAAAGTGTAGTTTTCAGAATAGTACTGTCCCTTATTATCAAATGTTGGAAGTTATCTTCTTGCCTGAATCGTAGCCCGTATATATAACCGTCTTTTGCAGCATCATCACAAACTTTCGTTAAAGCTTCAGATATGAGTTTAACACTTCTCTCGACTGCTTGGGTGTGACATGGAAATTTCTCAAATGGTTTATAGGAACTTGTTCTTTCCACATATCTTCCAATTCCTTATCTTCTCTATACCTTGTAAGCGGTGGTTCTGTTATGGTGTACTTTGACCAGTCGATGAGATCAATGTAATCAACGGCATTAAAGTTAAGTTCGGTAGGTTATGAAAAAGCCAGGGTCTCACTCAGAAAAATTTGGAGCAGGAAAAATCAAGTTTAGGAGCAGGAAAAATGACTTTCGGAGCAGGAAAAATGCCCTTTGTAGCATGTAAAAGAAACTTTTGTAAGATGGAAAAAAAACTTGTAAAAAAAAAAATTGTAGCAGAATAAATAAATTTTGCAGTAGAAAGGGAAAAAAAATTAAGCAGAATCACTAAGACGAATGTCACTAAATCGGCGTTGCAAATCTCGGCAATAGCTGCTATTACATTACTATAGGCCTAGGCGAAAACGAATATAACACCAACGTAAATATCGGGATAGCACCCACCATACCATCTCAATCTCGGTAATATCAGCGCAAAATCCCAGTATATCGTATTTTTTGCGAGTCACCAAACAGCGTCGCAAATCTCGGCAATATCTGCTATTAAATTGACATAGACCTCGGCGAAAACGAATACAACACCAACGTAAATATCAGGGATAGCACCCGCAATACCATCGCAATCTCCGTAATATCGGCGCTAAATCCCAGTAATATCGTATCTTTTTAAGTCACCAAACAGCTCTCGACAATAGCTGCTATTACAACAGTGTAAACTTCAGCGAAAATGACAACCACACTTGCGTTAATATTATCGAAAGCGTTTACAATACCGTCAAAAATCTAGACAAAGGATAATACGTAAGTTGAAGACTCAGCAGAAATGACCATCTCTAAATCGTACATATCCGCACAATGTCGGTAATATTGACATTTTCTCGGTAATGTTTGTGCAAGATTCGGGAATATCGGGTGTTAACAAAAGTGCAGCACTTTTCGAAAATAACCGTCACACCAACGAATATATCAGCAATAGCGCAGAATAAACCAGAGCAATTCTCAACAGCGTGAATATATCGGTGAAAGACTCTACGAAAATGAACATCACAATAATTTACAATAATATCTGCATTAGCGTCGCAAATCATCGCAGTAACATCGACTTTTTCTCAGTAACATCGGGGGAAATTTCGGATATTGCAATATCCCAGCACTCGGCAATAATTAAAATCATACCAACGAAAATATCAGCAATAGCATCGAATTAACTGGAACAATACTCAATACTACAGAGCTATTATATCGAAGAAAGACTCAACGAAAATGACCGACATAATAACGCAAAACTTGACATTAATGTCCGCATTATCGTCGCAAATCATCATAGCACTCGGAGAACACGAACACCGCACCATCGTAAATATCAGCGTTAGCGCCGAATATAAAGGAATAATTCTCAACAATAGCGATATTACAGCGGCGACCAATATCGAATTTCGGCCCTAAAAAAAAAATTTTTTTTTTTTTTTTTTTTTTTTTTTTTTAAATCGCGTTTTGGAGCAACTATGGCTAAAATAAAGCATTTGGAGCAGCTTGGAGAAGATTTTTGCATTTGGCGCAGTTGGGCGCAATTGGAGCAGGTCTGGGACCTCTGAAAAGCGTACCTAATGTATAATATACATCGGTACCTAAAATCCAACCGATGAGCTTCGTATATAATCGTAAACTTTGTGATTCTAGGTTATGCACCAATGTGGTTCGAGATAAAAATAAAACCGCATTACACGGTGGGACTAGACATGTTTGGAAGATGATTTCTCTTTCAAGGAAGTTGCCTAACCATGTCAAGTAAATTACAAACAAGAATAATTTCAAACAATGCATATCTTGCACATCCGGAAAATATGCTAGTGGCATTGCTCGGATTCTCAATAACATATCCGGGAATTAGCAACGAGGTGAATCCTGAATATCAGGAATAAGAAATTTGAAGACATACGCTTTTTCAGACCTCCTGAACTCAAATTTAATGCCGTTGATTTCAATGATCTCATCGACTGATCAAAATACACCATAACACAACCACCGCTTACAATGTGTACAAAAGATGAAGAATTGGAATCTAGGGGCGCCATTAGATTCTGATCAAAATGAATGAAACTTTTTATTTGTTCTAACTGACCCATTACGCAACCATTCTGTGCTATACAAATGCTGGTTTTTAAAAAAATTTAAGTAATCGCTCAAAAAATGGCTTAAAAGTGCACTTTTTTAATGTTATGGACAATTTTGATGCCAGAGAGACGAGGCTAGATATTCAACAAAATTGACGAAATTTTGTGTGTGTTTTAACCGACCCATTAGACAACTTTTTCATGCTATGTCAAGAACAATTAAAAAAAAAAAATTGGTACACCCTAATGTCCAATCTTACGATTTCGTGACATTTAGACACTTTTTTGTTTATAATAAGAAGGGAGCGGCTAAATATTGAGCAAAACGGACCAAATTTGTTGTGTGTTTTGGGGCATGTTCAATGCCAGAAGGGTGCGGCTAGAAATTAAACAAAATTGACGAAATTGTTTGTGCGATTTAACTGACCCATTAGGTAACTTTTTCACACTATTCCAAGACCGATTTTGAAGAAATATTTTTTTTATCCCCCCTAATGTCGAATCTGTTACAATTTTGCAACATTTATGCACATATTTGTTCAAAGCAAGAGGGGCGCTGCTAGATATTGAGCAAAATTGTCGAAATTTTGTGTATGATCTACTTGATCCCTCATTAGGCAGCTTTTCCGCACTATTCCCAAACCGATTTCGAAAAAAAGTTTTTTCGGCCCACCCTACTATGCAGTCAATAAACGATACCTTCATTAAACCCACAAGGTTTTTTTGGAAGCGGGAACAAAGGCAAATGTGCATTTATATTTCTTTAACACTGTTCCATATTCAACAGATTATTATTATTATTTTTTTTTTTTTTTTTTTTTTAAGAAACCACAAAATTAAAATTTTCTTCTACTACAAATCACACGAATCTGGGATTATTTTTCCTTTGAACATCTTGTAAAAAAATAACTTACTATAAAAAATATACAAATAAAATTTTAATTCATTATAATCCCCGTTTAATTCAATGCAATCTCGCGTTTAATTCAATGAAATTTTCACAAATTTCTTTCAATCACAACAAAATTGTCAAACTTAGTAATCAAGTAATTTTCTTGTAACTTAGCGCATCAGACAAAATCTGCATTCGTGAGAACCTATGATAAAAATGCAAAAGACGCGGCGCTTTGAAACGAAAACTACTAAAATAAAGAGCATAGAAAACTACAGAAAGCAATTGTCATTCAACCAGACAACCTTTTCTGGCACCACTTGCAAGGCGCCATTGAAAGTAAGAAACCCACCAGGATTTTATGATAAAAGACGCCATCCCCGTTTCCCGATGATTGCTAGCTATATACGCACATAAAAGGACTAATGGACTGTTCAAGATACCAGGTCCTGTAGGCAATCATTCCTGAGACAAGTGCCTCTGGGCTTACAAGAACCGGAATTTCTGAACTAACCACTATTGGTAATTCACCTGAGGCTATGAAATTCTAGGAAGAATATCACCTGTCACACATAGTCCAAAAAGTTCAGGTAGGGTCAAGTAAAGGGTTGATAATCAAGCAGTAGTTGACAAAAGACAGGAAGTCAAGAAATGACAAAGGCCTTCAAGATTCCAGAAGCCATGGTAAAATCGCCTTGAGCAACTTACCTGGATGGTTCTTGGTATAATGATGGGGGGTAGAAACACGTACTTTGTATGTTTCTAGAAGGTGTGGTCTTTTGTCGGTTCTGGCTCCTGGTGTTGACTGGTCAATGAATGGAAGGGTTATTTATCACCTAGAAAGTTCATTTAAACGTTAATTGAGTGGTCCATAGAAAGCGTGAAGGTGACTTGCGATGGAACAGTAGATAGCTACCAGGAATTGCCAAGTTTGAGGTTTCAAAGGGTTATCTATGGTAGAAAAATGACAGCAGATTTATGGTACGTTGTGACACTGCAATCTATTGTCACAAGTCCATGAGGCTACTCGAAATCCTTGGTAAAAACAGATGTTGTAGATATAAGCAGGTGAGATAATATTGCTTTGTACTTACTTTTTTGAAAAAGAATTGTATGATATCTTGTAGCTCAATATGATAGTTTCTCTGATGCATTAATGTTTGTTGTATTTAGATCCTTAGTAAATTTAACTGCTTTTGCGTAAATTTTAGTGTTTTCTTCAAAACTTTAAATTTGCTAAATCGCTAAACTTCGGCATAGGAACACAACTAGTATTTGCCCTCCGCCTCCATTAAAATCTACGAAAAAGATAATATTATATAATATTCAAAAATTGTCAATGTTCTGGTATTCTTATGAATAATTACGCTGTGTTTTAAGTAGGTTTGAATCGATATTAACCCTTGTTTCTTTGTCGACTAGGAGGGTTCAAAATAATGAAATTGAGTAAAAATTTTATATCAGGAAATTCTTAAGATGTTGTGAATTACCGAAGAGAGAATACACACTATCTAGCTGTAACCCAATTGCCACATAAGGATTTTTTAACGTAGAAATTCTTAACTTTTGATGGTTTAATAAACTTTATTTCAGTTACAAATCACAATAACAATTCCTCCACCCAAGTTTGCATATTTTCTATCGGATTCCCTGTGAACTTTCTGCGACACAATTCATATATTACCCACAAAATTGTAGATTAAAATTTGATACAGTCAAACTCCGTTAAAGCGAAGTCGATGGGGCCATTGAAATTGTTCACGTTAGCCGAATTTCATGTCAAACGAATAAATTAACGTTAAGTTTTAAGTACGGGGAACTGCTTTTACTTCACGTTAACAGGGTTTGACTATTTTAAAATAACGACAGATTTTCCAATAAAATATACTATTAATCTAATATTTCTAATTAAAGAGCTTGAACTTTATTCTATATACACCAATGTTTTAATTTTTTATTGGTGATTTTTAAAAAATAAAAATATTACTGTAGTTTCTAATATTCAGTATAGTCTTAAATACGACCGATTAAACCATTCTACATAAATTTGGATTGAACGAGTACGATTAAATCAAAATTGATATTCAGCTAGTGTAAAAATACCCTAACGCAGACAAAAAGTTGTATTCGAATATTAAAAATAAATAATCACAATGCCTATTGTTTCATTGCATACAGAGAGCACATAGTAGTTTTAGCGTAATGCTATAGCACGGGCGGATCCAGAGTTTTATTACAAAGGGGGCTTTGACTGTTGAATTGCTTAGGTATATTTTGTTGCTCTTAAGTTACAATACTATACCATGGGATAACTTTGATTTTACAGAATATATTACAAAGAGGTAAAAAGTCTCAATAACATAAAGGCGACACAATGTTTGGCTACGTGTGAATTTACGACAATAAATTAGAGTTGTCTGCAACTATTTAATTCAGGATAAATTATTGTTAAATATGATAGGCAGAACAATCCAACAACGAATACATGTACACATTGAACATTTTCAAACTATAATTTTCTTTATTGTCTTGCTTCATCCTCGGCTTTTTCATCTCCATTTTTTGAAATGAGAACATTTATATTAAAAATGCTCAGAGCGGATTCGTCAAATCTTGATTGATTTCATCCAAAGCCTGAGAGCAGAGCACGTTAAAACGTAAGCGGTCCATGAATAACGGAGGGGGCGATTGCCCCTTCCGTCCCTCGTTGGATCCGCCAATGTGATATAGAGTGTTTCTGCTTCTCCCATTTATATCCTTATTTAGAATCCTGAGGTGATAAAAAAAGAAATCGAGGCCCAAATTTAGATATGTTTCTTTCCCTCCATTCCAACATATAGTTTTTCTTCTCAAATATCAGTTTACAGAGCTATAGTAAAAGAACATGTCAAGACCCAAATAAAGAAAGAAAAAAAAATCTATCTCTAAATTAACCCATTAACGACACTTGCCAATCGAAGTTTTTGTTTTTTTCTTTGCTAGTAAATTGTGATTGTGGTTCCACTTAGTGGTTTTAAAAAATCATAAAAATAAATTCTTAAAAAATCTGAAAAATTCAAAATATATTTTAAATGATCTAAATAAACAAGGTAAAAGTAAAAAACAATGACTGTTTTTCCATTTCAAAGTCGTCTTTATTGTGTTAATGTCAGTCAATCTCGCAAATAATGCTAAGAATGTACAACTACAATTATATGTTTCCGCTCTATTTTAGCAGGAAGTTTCGGAATTAATTCGTTTTTTCTCCTTTTTTGAATTTTAAATATTATTGTGTCACAAATAATATTGAAGACGTTAAAACTATAAAATATGCTCCAAGCAGAAGCCCCTCTGCTCAAGCAGGATATTAGGTCCAGCTCCCACCTTTACAAACTGTTTGTACTTGGCAGGAAACACAAACACAACAAGATCGTAATCCAATTGAAGTCCCCACAGTCAATTGAAATACCCTTCGAGCCAGAAAGCCAAACTCAATTTCCTGCCCCCTCATACCTTCCTTATCTTTGGCTATATCTTGAATGAAAAGAATTGGCACGTGGAGAAATTGTAATGTAGTTCTTCGCTTGCCCTGTCCGATTGACTCAACGGGTTCCTGTTTGATCACCATTTGAATGCAACAGCTGCATTTGCCATTGATGTCTTTTGTTCAACAAGAAAGGGGTGGTGGCAAGCTGGAAAGATAACGGGAGAGGCGTGTACCAACAAACAACACGAGCCAGAGGTTTCAATATTATGATTGCAGCATCTGTGCTAGTTGTTGCCCACATATAGAGGAATTACGACAAATCGAACCCTTGCTTCAAAAGTCAACTTAAAATTCGTCATTGTTGTGTTAGTGGGATTATTTTACTATTTTCAGGGGAGTGCAGATCGAACACTCAGGAATGCAATGTGATGACATTTTGTTAAAATTTTGATTTTATGGCCCAGTACGTCCCTGACTCCATGGGAAAATCAGATATTCGATTACCTGGATGAAATTTTAAAAATGCGGGGAATTTTTATTTATGTTGCCAAAGTTTCAACTTTGTGAAATTCTTGCTAGATATCGCCAGTGGGAGAGGATGTTGCTGCCGATGACATGTTGGCAGCAAAATAGGTAGCCACGATGGTGGTTGTGACCAAGACCGTTGCAGAAAAAAAAAATTCGGGGGAGAAGGGGGGGGGGGGGATTGGCCCCAGATTTAATTAACAACATAAAGCAGATTCTTTTTATTTGACTTTCAGAATCGAGATACTCAAACACATATTACATCTATGACCTTGAATAATATTTAACTTGAATACTTATAACAAGTTAGATAAAAAAGAAGGGGAAATGGTGAAACAAAATTTCACGCAATTACAGGGGGGGGGGGGGGGAAGGACCGAGTCAACGGCCCTGGTTGTGGCAGATAGTATATATTTTGTTCTCGAGCTACTTGGTAAGAGTTTACCAGTTTAGCGGGTTTTCTTCCGTTAAGGAGGCAAATGCGGGACACTTTTCACAAACGATCTTCCTTGTCGCTGTTTTACCAGGACGCAAATGTGGGGCCATATCTTTTTAAAAAACCTTTTGGAATACCTTGATACTCGGATTATTCTTTAATCTGAGAAGTTTAGATTCTGAGCTAGCAACATTTCGGCTCAGATTAGACATCAGCACATTTATTCCGCTTGGAAATATAATATTCAACCAAAATATCCCTATCTATCAGAGGTGAATTGAGCTAAGAGCAATTTCCATTTTGATCATTCAAAAAGATTTCTCCGAAAAATTCCATCTGTTTTAATCTGTTTAACAGAAAGAGAGAAGAAGAAGAAAAAAAAACGTTATAAAAATGTAAGTTTTTCTATCCATTACACTAAATTTCTCATCTACCAGCATAATAAACACAAATCGTGACTTTACTCGCATAAAGTAGCTGCTTTTCTCCCAGGATTTCAACACACAAAACCATAAACACGAATCCCTTCAATAATTATTGACATTTGCTGCATTTTATGTTCTAAACCATCGAAATTACCAATAGCATCAGTGAGACAATGAGTGGCTGATGTACTATTAAAAGAATCTCTTCAAGGATAATATAAGCTGCTATCAAATTAAATTAGGGTCTTTAAAGCCATTGAGGTTATCATAGTTATCACTTTAATTGTAAAATAGCGATGAGATAGCTTTTAAAGACCATATTTGTAGCTAAATAGATATAAATTTGGTGTTTAAACTCAGCATTCCTTTCGCATTGGCTATAAATTCAGACCTACCACGATTTTGCGTCTAATGAAGCAATTAGCTGATGAGGTATTATTTTCGAAACCAATAATATAATTGGGGAGGGCGTTCAAGTAATAACACTTCCAAAGAAATGGCGAACGGAATACCCATTAGACAAGTTTTAGAAGAGAGACATCAGGTCCTATCGTAGCACATGGATCACATACCGATTACTACCCACTTACAATGTTGCACGTTAATTGAAATAATGTAAACTCCCATTCAACCAGCGATTCCCAGATTACGTTACGATATTTATTGTGGTTCCAGCCTGAAAGCACTATTCCTCAGTTAGCCAACTTAATACGTTTCCTGGAGATGGCATGGATTGAATTTAAGTAATAATAAATTAGTGGTGATAATTATAAAAAAAGTATAATTATTAAATTACATATCAATTTAGAGGTACTAACTCCAGTTTTGGTTTCCAATAACTTTTTAGTATAATTAAAGAAAAGAAGAGAGACCCACTGATTAGTAAAAGCTGCAAGTTGATTACTGAAATAAGTCTGTGATGAATGAATGAAAAGCAGACTGGTGTTGAATTATTAATTTAGAAGGGTTTTTTTCTTGCTTTCCTGAAAACTTTCACAAATTGGAGTTAGTACCTTTTTACTCTGAGCAGACGCAATTCGGTTAGGAAATCCACTTAACATCGTCAAAAATCGAAGTTTGAACCAATACCTTGCACTCGTCTGCAAATAATTTTTGCCGGCAATGGTGGATATTCTACATAAAAATCGTCCTGCTTGTTTCATTTTGAAACCCCTACTTTCCTTCACCGCACTTTTCTTCATCCAATCGCCATTCCTTAAATAAAAAAAAGTAAATGAGAATATGTATTTATAATTTTAACACGAGAATTGAAAATCCTTCTTACTTCTCTTTGTCTAAAATCAATTTATCGGAGAACTAATCCGGGACTTGAAAGCCTCTGTGGCTCAGTATACTATGGCGTTTGTCTCATGTCTGGAAGATTGATGGTTTGAACTGGACCAGTACATTACCATAATTCTACAGTGTAGAATTAATGGTGGCTACTGCACATTGAAAACGTCGAAAGCACAATGTTCCCACTCTTTAATATGGCGTGTATATATATATATTAGAGTGGTTCAATTATTATTATTATTATTTTGTTAAACGCATGGTAAAAACTGTTGGTACACATCTTGATAAGGAAAAAAAAACCAGTATCTTCCAATCGCACATTCACCTCAAAGTTTGGAGAAATTACAAAAAAAAAAACCTATTTTTCCTAAATTTTTTTTTAATTTGTAAACGTTA
This sequence comes from Linyphia triangularis, assembly GCA_963978545.1. Lineage (NCBI taxonomy): Eukaryota > Metazoa > Arthropoda > Arachnida > Araneae > Linyphiidae > Linyphia > Linyphia triangularis. The sequence continues at coordinate 40,589,090 of OZ021730.1, forward strand.
TATGGTTAGTCGAGCGGTTGACTAATGTCCCCCACAATCTCAATTTCTCAGTGGATGGTAGCACATGATCAAAGCCTTCTTACAGTGTGTTCAAGTTATTTTAAAAATATTTTTTAATTTTTACTTTATTCTGTTCAATAATGTTGTGTTTTTAATTAAAATACCCACTTAGTTTGATATTTGGTCACGAATTTAATGGTATACTAAAAAGTTTGAATTTGGGGACATTTGTCTCCCACGCGACTAACCGCGAAACAAAAGATCGCGCAACAATGATTACTGAACATTGAACAATGAGCTTTCATCATCCAAAAGAAATTATTACATATATATAAATAATTCAGTTACCAACTTTAAATTCTCATCAGAGCTAATCAGCAAAATGTATCTCTTTAATTGCTACATACATCCTGGAGTTCTTTATCTAGCGATGCTCTGTATCCGTGGATGGCCAAAATATTTGACCGATGTCCGGTTTCTGGGTCGCGTGTCCAGACCGTCGGTCTGCGTCCTCATCCGCTCAAGTCGCCGGCTTTCTGGCCGGGCCATTTCCTTCAACATCAACCTTCCGAAATCAACAAAACCATTCCCTTTTATCTGTTGTCAGAATTGAAGCAGGCTTGTTGCTAACATGCCAAAGTTTGTCACCTTACTGTGTACAAATGCATAGGAAGAAAAAGCAAGCTCGGCCATGTATAAAATTGTATTTTAAGTAATCACCAAAATCACCATCTAAATATAAATCACCATATACAATACCATATACTTTCAACATGAAAAATAATAAATAATCACAAAAATATCAAATATTTCTTTTATTTTAAAATTTGCACTCCAGTTAAATATTATAAAAATGTAATCCCTACATCTTACTCTATGCGTAAAGGTTTGTGATATTGAAGTCACAGTTTAATGTTTAACAATATAATTCCCCTAAATATTTGTTCGAAATTATGTTGTTGTTTTTTTTTTTTTTTTCTTTTTTTTTTTTTTCGTTTTTTTTTATCTACGACTGGTATCGTATTGATAATTTTTGCGCGCTTCTATTCGGTTTTACCAAATCATCAGGTTCAGATACAAAACATATACAATTTACCCACCTTTTTTAAAAAAAATAAAAAAATCCTGTTAACTTGGAATATTTTATTTAAAAAAAAATACAAGTTGGCGAGATTACTTGTCACCTAATATATTCACATTCTATTCTAATACTATATTTAAATTTTTAGGTATAAACTTCCTATACAGATGGAAGCTCTCCAATTGACGAATTTTAAAGAACAAGATAAAAATTTATGTAATCCTCTTAATTTTATTGAAACCTTTAAACTGATATATGACTCATATCGGTAGCATTTATAATTCAAATTTAATGAATTGTAAATTGTCACTCAGTTTCTATTTTAAGACATATAAACTTCTCATACAGAATTACTCTGGAGACTCACTAGCCGATAAATTTTAAAGAACAAGCTAAAAGCTTATGTAATCCTGTTAATTTTATCGAAATTTTTAAACTGATATATGACTCATATCGGTAGCATTTATAATTCACATTTAATGAGTTGTAAATTATCTCTCAGTTTCTATTTTAAGACATATAAACTTCTCATCCAGAATTACTCTGGAAACTCTCTAGCCGACAAATTTTAAAGAACAAGCTAAAAATGTATGTAATCCTGTTAATTTTATCGAAATCTTTAAACTGATATATGACTCATATCGGTAGCATTTATAATTCACATTTAATGAGTTGTAAATTGTCTCTCAGTTTCTATTTTAAGACATATAAACTTCTCATCCAGAATTACTCTGGAAACTCTCTAGCCGACAAATTTTAAAGAACAAGCTAAAAATGTATGTAATCCTGTTAATTTTATCGAAATCTTTAAACTGATATATGACTCATATCGGTAGCATTTATAATTCACATTTAATGAGTTGTAAATTGTCTCTCAGTTTCTATTTTAAGACATATAAACTTCTCATCCAGAATTACTCTGGAAACTCTCTAGCCGACAAATTTTAAAGAACAAGCTAAAAATGTATGTAATCCTGTTAATTTTATCGAAATCTTTAAACTGATATATGACTCATATCGGTAGCATTTATAATTCACATTTAATGAGTTGTAAATTGTCTCTCAGTTTCTATTTTAAGACATATAAACTTCTCATACAGAATTACTCTGGAGACTCACTAGCCGGCAAATTTTAAAGAACAAGCTAAAAGTTCATGTAATCCTGTTAATTTTATCGAAATCTTTAAACTGATATATGACTCATATCGGTAGCATTTATAATTCACATTTAACAAATTGTAAATTGTCTCTTAATGAACTTTTCCAACTCTTCTGGTTTAATATTGGTACAGGAACTCTTTTCAACGATATCTTTCATTTGATATATCACACGAGTCTGTTGCATTTGTAGTTTGTAAAAGTCTCGCTATATTAGTGTAGTGTAGAAGCCGATAGCATAATTACAAAAGTTATAATGATAAAATAGGTGTTATATTAATCACACTTTGCATACAAGCAAAGAAAAATTAGCGTTAAATGAGTACTCAAGTGTAGGGTTATAGTTCTAAAAAATTAGGAGGGGGGGGGGGGACTGCAAACTTTCCGAACGTGGCTGTAATCCCAAATGTAGCCTGGAACTTTTTAATTATAAAATGCAAATTCACAATATTTCACAAAACTTACTATGTAAAAAAATCTAATTATTCTTAATTTACGTATTTATTTTATCACTAGTTTCATACAGATTTGTGAGTTATTATTCATTAGTTACTAATAAAAAAATTGATACAAGAATCAGTCCACTGAAACTATTTCGAAGAAAATTATAAGAAATAGCGCTGTTTGATCTCAATAAGTTGCCAATTTTAGGAGTCCCAAACTTCCCCCATTCTCAATTCTTGCAGGACAATGCCATCAAATCGACGTCAGATAACGGCAGTTTAAAAGAGACATATCAGTCAGTATTAGCCTTAGCAGAATACAACAATCTATTCTTTTATTGTAGTTTATTTATAAAAAAAAAAGAATAAAAGTTATTAAATCTTAAAAATATCTCCGAATGTACCGGCTCCACTACACCCATGCAAGAGGATAATTTTTATTTTTTATTTTTGTGATTAGCAGTGCTTTGAACTACTAATAGGTTGGTTGTTTTCAGATTATCTGGCGCCGTCAGCAACACGAGGGCTATAATGCGCCGAAACATTCATTTGACAAGCCAACATACATTTACAAACACCCATGCCTTACACGGGACTCGAAACTACAACCTCGCGGTCTAGAAGGTAGTATGCTAACCACGATACCGTTTGCTCGTCGAACTACAAATAGGACCGGTGTTTCTATTTAATTCTATTTGCTTCATCTCCCTACCGTTCATTCTAGACGCAGTTAACTTTTTTCTTCTTTATTGACTCGACAGCCCTTAGTGGGCCACAGCTTTCTTTAGAATTGTCTTCCACACTGACCTCTTTTTAGTGAGGGTTTTCCAGTTGGTAACACTTATTATTTTAAAATCTTCATTGACGCAGTTCATCCAAGTTTGGGTCTGCCTCTAGTTCGGGTTCCGATTGGCTTAAAATGAAAAACTCTTGATGTTAGCGATGAGGGATACAATCTTTAAAGGTGCTAGGAAAATTTCAAGCGGTTAAACGTCAAGCTGAAATATTTACACAAAAACTAATATTTTAACCTCGTGAACTATTATTTTTATTACAGTTAATTCTGTTATTTAAATACATTTATCACGGTTTCTTATAGGGCTTCTATAAATAATAGGAAGGTTTTTAGTTTGAATGAGTTATCACTGCAATTTGCCAATATTTATCTAGTACTCGTCTAACGGAAGAGTTCCGATGCATCTGTAATCATCAACAAACATATACCGACCCAACATGACAATTTGATTTCATAAATGCAAAAATCTTGATAATATCTGTCCACCTATTGCGTTAGAAATTATAGCTTCTACAAGAAATTTCGCAGAAACTTTATTAATGCTTTCTCCAGTGACTCCAGTTACGGTTTATAAGTAGGCCCTAACAAAAATTCAAGTATGTTCGAGGTTCTGATTATTTAGAAATCGAATTTTGTAGCATGATAAACAAAGAAAGGTTAGCGTAAAAAAAAAAAAAAAAAAAAAAAAAAAATTCTAACGTTGGATATGAAATGCTAAAACATCTTAAATTTTAATTTTAATTTCTGACCTAAATAATATTTTTATATATACAATATATATTTAATATATTAATTATTTATTATTATTATTTTTTTTTCTTTTTTTAGTTTTAGTTCCTACACTAATGAATATAATTAGGATATTTATCTGTCATTACGAGGTCAGTTTTCTGACTCAAGACTTTAAATTAACAACTATTTTTGTTGCTAAAATAATCGCAGTGTCGTCAACTTAAAGATATTTTTTTCTTTTTAATGGTACAAATTTTATCACCAATAATTTTTTTTTCCCACAAGGGTCAAATTGTCCACGAGCACCAAGCTGTCTATTTATCATCTATTCTAAATTTTAAAACCGATATCGTACTTCCTTGTGATCCATGCCATGTTATTCCGCATTATTTATAATTTTTCAAAATCAGTGAGCGTGTAATTGACCTTCATGGCGTCGCCCAAGTTCCAAACACTACTTTTTTTTTTTTTTTTTTTTTGCATTATTTGCACTTGCTAATATTCGATTTTCCCCCAATGTTCTTGAAATTTGGCCTACTTCATCCAGACTCATTTTCACAAACCTAACACCTAGAATAAAACAAATACCCAGTCTTGGTAAAAATAAAAAAAAAAACAAGCTCTTCTTATCGAGTGTACAGACCGACTCAATAAAAGGCCGATCCATTTAGGACAACACCAAAGATCCGGTTGATTGAAAGCTCCAATAAGGGCCGAAAGTAGTCTCCACAATGAGGGTGGCTGCATTACACGAGGGGGCAATTGACTGCTGCCACCCTAACTGTTATTAACACTGAACGAAAACTATTTATCTCGAGTCAAAGGAATGTGTGCCTTGTCGGCCCCTTAACTTCCGAGCATTTGTTTTCATCGTGTTTTAGCCGAAATTTCTGTTTTCGGGGTTGTTGAATAAGGAGTGGGTGGGATTTTTTTTTATTTTACAGAAATTCCGCGCGTATGCAAAAATTTGATAATCGTGGTGTATACTCTTATCAAGATAATCAGAAACTATTCCATTCGTATTGCAACTTTTGTTGCGGGATCTCAGAAAAACTTTGTTTAAACGCCTGCTTTTAAAATTAAGTTTTATAACATGAGTCGACTAATCAAGAGTATTCAAAATTTTGTTTTGTCATTTGTTTTTGGCACCTTATTTAACAAAACTTTACGGCAATTTTTATTGCTAATCTAGGTTTTTTGGAAAATAGCAGATTTTGTTTTTTTATAAACTAATAATATAAAAAAAAAATTGGTAATTAAGTTTTTTTTTCTCTAATGGTATATTTAATCTTTGGCTCTTGAGGAAATTGGAAGTGTAAACTGTGTTACTAGATGTTTTTGTTTTCGTAATCAGAGTTGAATAAGTCTGCCAGTGAGTGACAGTTATCTGAATGGTTTTCAAGCACTACGCATGCCTACGCCTGAAACCTTCATTTCGTCATTTACGATCCCGATTATTTGTCATTTATAATCAAGAAGGATTTGTGATTCATTATTGGCAATAAAGATGGATTTATTGAGGTATTTTTGTTTAAAAATGTGTAACCTTTTAGTTTGTAATGAATACGTTGCTCATCAGAAAAACAAGTGACAAACGCAAAATATTAATTTATGCAGTTGACATATTTTTAAAACATTTCTTAACTCTAATTAAAATATAATCCCAGCTATTAAAAATAGGTAAACAGGGTTCCCACTCAAATCACAGAATGAAAATCAATGACTTATAAGGACCTAAATAATGTTTTAAAGGACCTTTGAAAATTTGTTTTCAGGCATCATATCTATGCATAAATTTAATAAAGTATATTCTACCAAAAAAAGTTACAAGTTTTTGGTCATGTATAATACAAATATGTCATAGAATTCTGATACGGTGCGGTTAAGTGGTAATCACGCGAAGGTAGCAAGTCTAAATCGCATTTTTAAAAAATTTGCCGTTGAGCACATAACAACTGCAAAAATTAAGGACTTTTACTGACCTCTGAGCATTTTCAAGGACTTTTAAGCACCTCTAAGCATTTTCATGTACTTTCAAGGCCTTGAAAACAAGTTCAAAAATATTGAGCCCTTTTAATGACTTTCAATGACCGAGGGAACCCTGGGTATAGCTTTCTGAATATTATCATTAAAAATCTCGTTATAGAGTTACTTAACAAAATTACCAAATTACTTATAAACTACCTCGTTGTAAAGTTACTTTCCAAAAGTAACAAATGAATTGGTTGAACGAAACAAAGTTTGAAAATTTTTCATTTGTATCGTTCATTAGAAAAATAAGTGACATACATAAAATTAGTTCTGCTTATTTTAATAAGTTTGAAGAGTAAGTTAATTTGTTGAAAACATATTAATTATATTTTTATATTTACTGTAATTACACATTTGTAAATTGAAAGCAAATTTTTAAAATTGTGTTTGTTGCTGATCCAATTTGCTATTTTCCTTTCAAAACAATCAACTTTCAATCAGTTGATTTTTTTTTTTTTTTTTTTTTTTTTTCTTTTTCTTTTAAAGTTTTTTTTTTACCAAAAGGTAACGCTTTTTCTTTTAAAAATAGATAACCCAAAAAATCCCTTCAAATTTGTGATTTTAAGTCCCACTTTAAAAATTGCAAATGTGTAAAATAAAAAATTTTGAACGAGTTTATCTAATCATTATAAATCTCAACAAATATATTTTCTGTTTGTTCACTCATTAGTTACCATTGTCGGAAAAGGCTGTATACAACTGACAGGAGAAGTAATAAATCCCTAGGAATCCCATTATAAAAAGACGACAAGGGAAGTGATACGCTCAATCACCCAGTCACCAATGTATGTTCGCGTGAAAAATAATTTACACTAAAAATGGTTACATTAAATGTAAAAGAAACAAAATATTCACAAATGTTGACATATAATTATTCAACAATATTTTGATCTTGAATCACGAGAATGGAAGTCGTCATTTCAGAATACTATGGCATAACGAAGCATAAACGACCATAATCTCTAAATACGAACACCATTGAATCCGAATGTTTGCAGTGATAAAATTGTACAGTAATCATAACCCACAAAAAAATATTCAAACTCCTTAAATACAGATATATCACTTTTGCCAGTATATCACTTAGGGTCGCTTTTTACACCCAACCACTCGTTAAAAAAAAACTTCCTCCCCCAAGAATTTTCAGGTGAAAAAAACATAATCATAGTCTCCTACCTCCCGAGTTGTCATAAATGGGAGAAAAAATCGTATTTTTGCACTGACAGCTGTATCTTCTTTTGTGCCAATACTTTTTACCATCTAGTAATGAGTTTGGAGGTTGTACACGGACATTTTTTCCACCATTGTGCCGTTGAGCTGAAGGGCGTTTTACTGATTATTAGTATTGGAGATATATCTACCTGGTGTCAAAATGTTCTTTATGGAATGTTCCGGAAAGGTTCCCTTAACAAAAAATATGAGGAAAAGGGGTTAAAAAGTTAAAGGGTTGAGATGGTCTGTATTGGGGTCGTGGGAAAAAGGGTTGGGGAATGTCATTTTTCAAGTAACAAGGAAATGGAACTGTACCAGGTGATCACTAACGTAGAGTCCGTAACTAAATAAAATGCAGTATTTCGGTATTTTGTGTTCGCTTTTAACCCTCTGGAAAGTGAACCATGTTCATTATATTAATAGCTTTGATCGTTTAGTAAGACGTGACTCCTGAATGGGCAGGCGGATCACTTTGTTGTATTAGTAGATTACTATTGTCATTTTTTTCGGTACCAGCACTCTTTTTTTTTAGTGATCCCAGACTGGCTTTGGATCCATACCTATTGAATGAGCATCACTAGTTTTGTTGAGAAAAACAGTTAATTATTTAATTATGCTGTTCGAGAAAATCTTTTCGGCACAATAGATCTTGATTTTCGCTTTTTGAAAATGTCATTCGAAACCGATCTATATTTGTCTTGATGATCACAGATATCTCATTGATTTTTAACCTGATAATCCTACAAAAAAGCAATTGCGCGTCCCAAAGCCCTCTCAGAGCATAAACTACAAACGTTACATATATATGCTGTATATAAAGCAATAGGAATTGTCGAGTTCGATCTCCGAAATTCTTTTTAAAAAACAATTCTAAATTAATATGTTTTATAATACCAACATTGTGGGTGCTACTTTTAACAATGCATTTGCAAAAAAGTAAGCAATAGTAAGCAACTTGTGTATAATTGTTGATTTATTGACAATGACTTACAAAATTTTAAATGACGCATTAAAAATAATTGATTGGCTGTGTTGTTGACAAAACCGGGTCCCACGTTTGGTTCAAATACTGTATCAACAATAGTTCTATTTCAGCATTTAACATATATTTTTTTTTTAATTTAAAACTTAATAATAGTTACAAAAATAAAATGAGTTTTGATACACTATCCGGATACTCATACATCATAGTTTTTTTTTTTTTTTTTTTTTTTTAATTGGTGAATTACTATTTCATCAAAAACGACCATGAAGTTAATATATATTTATTAAAACAACTTCAGAAAAGATAGACTACTTGGCAGACTTTTCAGCAGCATAAGAGTCAAATACTCAATAATCAGAATCGTAACATTTTTAAAGAGCGGCAGAATAAATAATATGCACTACTAATTTGGAGTTTTTAATTGCAAACTGTTTTCCTACCATTTTTATGCCATAAAAATGTATTGATTACGCAGTATATATTGATTAAAATGATTATTCAGAAAGTTTACAATGGGTTTACCTAAACAAAGCACAAATTTATTATTATTTATTGCTTTATCTTGTTAATTCCAATTAGGTTGAATTACTTCGAACTTGAAAAGTCACAAATATCTATTAGAAGATCCTCAAGCGGTTCCGGAACCGCTGTCTGCCAGTTTCTGGATTTGGCAATCAGGGCCGTCGTTAAGAATTTTGGTTGGGGGGGCGTAGACATCCTTTTGCCGACTGAAATCAAGGCACGTCCGGTGTAAATGTAGAAAATATAAATTAAGGTGCTAATAAATTGTTAACTAATTTTTATTAATGTAAAATTAACGTATACATAATTTTTAATTAATATATGAATAATTGCTGCATAATTAATTATTAATTAATGTAAAACTAATTGTTAATGCATTTTTTTTTATTTAATTGTGAATTGTTTTATTTAATGTGAAATTAGTTTGAATTATTTTTAAATTACCGTCTAAACAATTTTTAATATTTTATGGCATTTTATCAATACGTACTTAATGTCAAATTTTAAGTAAATTCCCATCACATTATAGTTGAAGATCCTTCAAATTCATTTAATTTTTAATTTCTTTTTAGTAAATTAACCCTTCCTCTCCAAACAAAGGAGATTATTTTTGGAAACGTTTTTATTTGGGGGCAGGGGGGGGGGACATTTATACTTTGCAGATAGATAGAATTCCCCTCCACAATCTTAAACCAATTCAGTAAACTGAGAAGTACAAGTGCTTCATTTCGATACAACTTTTTTTTTAATTTTCAGATTGCAGTTTCAAAAAAAATAATAATAATTAAACGTGTAAAAGTGGTTGGAAAATAGCACTTTAACACGGAATTAAATAGATGAAAATTATTGATCAAATAGGTGACTTTTGTATAATGAATTGTATAAAGGTTGATCAAAAAACAAATTCTGGAAAAATTCTTTTTAAAATTCTGGCGGACTATTGCTACTACAGAAAATTCCCTACGCGAAGCACTGCAATTTTTATAATAGATACAATGTCAGGGACATAAGAAACACGCACTTGCACTCCTTCCCCTCTGGGTTTCGAAAAATAAAGTAACGTGGGAAAAAAAGTAGTAAAATTTACAAGAAAAAAATATATATGGATATTAATTCATCAATTTGAACAGAACATTAATGAACAATTATTAACTAACATCCAATTAGGAAATCCAATTCCCATCTTCGAAAAATCAAGGATTAAACAAAAACTTTTGTCGCCTTACATCTCCCTGCAAATAATCATGTAGGCGTTCATGGACACTATAATTACATTGCAAAAGACAATTATTATTAAAAGCGATTTGTTAATTATTTAATTTTTAAATACTTTTTAACACAGTTTCCTAACTAAAAAAAAAAGAAAAGATTTTGATTTTTCTTGAAACGTGTGTTAATAGTAAAACTTAATTTTTTTGTAACAATGCAATCCAGGAACCTACTTCTTAAAAGTAGTTACTTCGAGTATATATTTTTATCAAAATTGCTGGATTTAATTAACTGATTTTTTTTGTGGTTTTTCACTGAAGTTGTATGGTTTTTCAGCAATAATTTCTGCAAATATTACTCATTTTTTGAACAATAATCATTTGTTCAAGAAGGAAAGTATACTTGAAAATGCTAGCTTTTTTTTTCCTATGCGGGATTAAAAATGAAATGGATTACTTTAGCATTAAACCAAACTATAATATTTATATGCAGAAAGGTAAATTATTCGCAACTAATGGAACTTCGAATTTAGTGACAAAATACTCGATAAAAAAGCATGCCATAATTTTTAGCACAACATACCAAACTATATAAGAATAGTACGTGTGGGGTTTTTTGGGAAAGGTGTGGGGGGGGGGGAGGTATTCAAATCTACAGTGTTAATACGATCTTGAGGAAGAACAAGTTGCACATTTGATGTTCAAAGCAAGAGAAACATCACTGTCAACATGAAATTTCCAAAAACCCACCCCCATTTCCCTTAACCACACATAATGATTATGATCCTAATTTGAGATTTATTGATCCAATTTGAAATATTTTTAAAGGTATTTAAACTAAAAAAATCTTAGTTTATCTGAAAGACAATTTTTTCCCGATGTTTCGAATATTAAAGTGGTGAAATCCAGGATAGGTTGGTTGGCTGTTTTTCAAATTTATTAGGCGCAAGGGCAACACAAAGACCAAACTGCGTCAGAAATCGAGGATAGGAGTGAAAGGTTGGTTGGTTGGTTGGTTGTTTTCAGATTATCTGGCGCCGTCAGCAACACGAGGGCTATAATGCGCCGAAACATTCGTCATTAGACAAGCCAACATACATTTACAAACACCCATGCCTAACACGGGACTCGAACCCGCAAAGGAGTGAAAGGATACTCACAATTTGCAATACACTGAACCTGGTTGTATTGGACAATGTCGATCCACAGCTATTTGAGCATGGGGAACATTAAGAATTTTAGATAGTATTATAATAAACCTTTCAACACTTTTCCAAAGATTATTTTGTGAGAATAAATTAGATATCGCCTTCCAGTTTACAAGTGGCATGCATTATTTTGGGAATGCATTTTCAATATATGAAGTACAAGGTGGTCATAAAGAAACTTTGCCGATATGTGGGCCTCTAGCTTCCGTTCCGTTAAACAGATCGAGATGAGATTTCAGGTATAGTTATTCAGAGGTATGAGCTCGAGATTCTGTGAATTTCAACAAATGGTGCTCACGGTTATGGTTATAGTTACATGCACGAAATTGTCAATGACAACGTCTACATTTTCCTGTCGCAAAATGCTCAGCGCGTAAGGAAACCCTAAAGAGAGATAGAACGGTACGTGTATCACAAAAAACGGACGCATTATGCACGCACACAAAAAAAAGCTCTGCGAACGGCCAACAAAAACGCGATTGAGGCGCAAGATGGAAATTTGCATTTGACAGAGGCTAAAGTTCACATGAGTGCCATCACAGGCAATTTAATCGTTTTTCTAAGCTGAATATTTGGTGAGCGGCCTCCATTGCTTCGATCGTGTTTTTGTTGGCAGTTCTGTATTTTGTGCGTCCGTTTTTTGTGATACACGTACCATTCCAACGTTCTTTAGGGTTTTCGCATGCGGTGATAATTTCTCGATAGGAAAAAGTAGGCGTTGCTATTCGTAACTATAACCGGGGTAATCGTGAGCGCCATTTTGCTGAAATTCACAGAATTCCGCCCTCATATCTCTGAATAACTATACCTGAAATCTCATCTCGATCTGTTGATTGAGACTGCCTTTAGAGATCCATATATCGGCAAAGTTTCTTTACGACCATCCTGTACATAACATCATTTACGGAGTTCTACTTGACATTAATTGCAATAACTTTGTAAAATGCGGGTCAATTTTCGTATACAAAAATTTTGGTCTTTTGAAATTTTGTATAAAACCTTTAACTCATATGATGTACATTACATACTTTATGTAAATGACGTTTAATGTGTATGTCATGGTTTTTGAGGCGTTATCTGACGTACCACAAATACAAGTGTATCATCTACTGTAACACATCAAAGTTATCTAATGTCAGCGAAGATATTAATGATTAGATTATTTTAATGTTCCTGTCAAAAAGGATATACTTACTCCAATTCAAAATTGCCGACCGTCAACTGAGGCTGCATTGAGATCACAATTTTATAATACTAATGATGAATTTAATTATTTGTACTTTTTCCATTCAATATGTTTTGAAACATCGGTCAGTAGGGATTTTTAAAAGAAGGGATGAAATTTCAGAAATTTGCCGACTACCAGCCTTTTTAAAAACTTAGGGTAATATTTGCGTTCGCAGTCCATCATAATAGCCGGAAAAAAAAGACACTGACTCCCTTATAATAAACTTCTATTGTAAAAATGCCGATTCGTCAAACTCAGGTCACGCTGCATTCAGATATTTTTAATATTTTTGTTCATTTTTTTTTTTTTTTTTCATTTAATTCGATTTTATTGTGGATCGACTTTAGAAAAAGAAAAATCTCAATAAAATTTTTAAAAATGTGCCGACTGTTCAACTTTCTAAAACTTTGGGGGGGCGAGTCGCCCCCTACGCCCCCCGTTCCCGTCGTCCCTGTTGGCAATTAAAAAATAATATAACCCATAAGAACAAAGTTTCTATTATAAATCCTTTGTTTCCATGGCCAAATTTTATGTGCAATGGCAACTGCTTGAGCTTAGATCGAGTATTCATAGCGTTTAACCACTAAGAACAAAAGATCCATTCAAACTATTTACTAACTTTTTTTTTGCCCCCAAAAACTTGATTGAAAACATTGTCTTCTACAACGAGCCTATTTGAAAGATTAAGCTAGATTCGAAGGATGAAAGGGGGTTAATGAACCCTCGTCAATCTTAATAACCTTAATAGGGGAAGGTTTCAGTCATTATATATCACCAAATTGAACATGTTTGAGTTAAGTTTGGTATCTGGATAATAAAACGTGAGTAAAAGCTGGTAAGTCTGATGTAGGGCAAATAGAAACTCATATCTTTTATTCAAGGTCGTATCCAGAATTTAATTACGGAGGTGGCGGTGGCTGTTGAATAGCTTAGGTACATTTTGTTGCTCCTAAGTTATGCTACTATACCATGGGACTTAACTTTGATTATACAGAGTATGTTACAAAGAGGTAAAAAGTCTCAATAACATAAAGGCGACACAATGGTTGGCTACGTGAGAATTTACGACAATATATTAGAGTTGTCTACAACTCTTTGATTTAGGATAAATTATTGTTAAGTATGATAGACAGAACAATCTATAACAACGAATACATATACACATTGAAAATTTTCAAACTACAATTTGCTTTGTTGTCTTGCTTCGCCCTCGGCTTTTTCATCTCCCTTTTTTGGAATGAGAACATTTATATTAAAATTGTCAGGGCGGATTTGTCAAATCTTGATTGATTGTATCCAAAGTCTGAGAGCAGCGCACGTTAAAACAGTAGCGGTCAGTAAACAACGGAGGAGGTGATCGTCCCCTCCGTCAATCGCTGGATCCGCCAATGCTTTTATTTATTTTAATTAAAACAATTTAAGCAAAAGGAAAGTATTTTAACAATGATCGGTTAGATGGGATTAATTAGTATTCCCAAGCGATTATAGAAGCGACCGGTAGTGACAGTGACAACCCTCAAAATTCGATAGAATGCATTATATTATTGACATCGAATCTATCTGTCAAGTTTCATTATGTCAAGTGTGTTAATTAGACACCCGCAGATTTTCCAGGCAGCGACAAACACACCCAACCACGCAAATATACAAAACCGAAGTTAACATAAAGGATTTACAAAACAAAAATTAATTTTGTAAGTTGATTTTTTTCTCCCCTTCCACCGAGTTTTTTTTAACAAAAGCGTTTCAAGTATGAAGAAATCATGGCAATTATTATGTTGTTACAAATACCTTACTTCATATTCTTATGTAACATTGAAGGATTCTAAAAAAAAAACTAGCAGTTAATTCTTTCAATTAGTTAAACGGTATAGTGGTTAGCGTGCTAGCTTCTAGAACGCGAGGTTGCTGGTTCGAGTCCCGTGTTAGGCATGGGTGTTTGTAAATGTATGTTGGCTTGTCTAATGACGAATGTTTCGGCGCATTATAGTCCTCGTGTTGCTGACGGCGCCAGATAATCTGAAAACAACCAACCAACCAATCTTTCACACCACTTGAAAGACCCCCTGAATCCCCTGGGGCATTGCGTGAAATGGAGTAAGGAGTTAAAGGTGACTTCAAGGGGGTAAAAATGACCCCTCAAAAAAAGAGTTGCATTCTTCCAGCACATCATTACTTTACCTCACACACAATAAAAAAAAAACTCTTTCAGCCCTCCTACTCTTTTAGCATGACTTCAGAAAAGGACAGGTAAACAAATTAATGACCACAGACCCAACCCTCTCTTGACCAAACCAGGATTCCATCTCACAGATACCATGGGAATGATGCTTTTTTTAGGCAGCTGGTTCCTGTAACAATGACACATGGACACCAACGGGTTAGGTGATGTTGCTGCAACGATTGTGGCAGAACTTATTTTTTGGAAACCTTTCCTCCCTGGACAATGGAGAGAGGTGGTAACTTTGGCGTAGAACGCGTGGGAATTTTTCGTAAAAAAGCAAAGTTCCATTATTTTAGATGTTGAAGGGTATTCTTGTGTTTATTAAAGGGGAATGGAGGAATTCTTGAAGTTTTTAAGAAAGGGTAATGGGTTCTGGTAGGGGTCAGGAGTACATGTAATACATCACTGTTTTTGCTCATTGTAAATTGATGATGTGGAACACAGTTACTTGAAAGGCCTTTTTTTTCTTTTTTAGGATTATCGTTCCTCACGATTTTCAGAGACTGTTGCTGTTTCAAGGCTGAAGTTCTGACGTCCCAAACGCTTACTATAATCAATATTGAACATATTCTCTCTTCTTTTTTTTTTAATAGTGTTCTTTTCAGTGTATTTTCCTTGACTAGCGTCACTATCCAATGTAGAAAACTATAGACACAACATAGCAAATGGATCCACCCATTGACCATTAGTTAGAGTTATTTATAAATATAAATGATAATTTTGATTGCCATCTTGATTAAATTAAAATCAAGATATTAATATTTTCAATAACAAATGAGTTATAAAAATATTTTATCATAATTAAGGGCATTAACAAAAGTACTGAACAGAATATTGATAGTTGCACAATAGTTCAGATTTTTTCAGGCATTTTGGAGGCCGCCCTAAATTTGGAAACCCTAGGCACGAGCATTATGGGAAATAAAGTCCTGAGTAGCATGTAGATTTCAGAATGAATTGAAATTGCAGTCGTTTTGTTGACTTTTCCCAATTTCAATCTGGCCAATAACGTTTTTACAGGTTGTTCAATAAATGACTATCAAATTTTGAACTTAAATAATAAAAACATGGTTTTGAAATAAAAGCTAATTGGCAAAACCTATTTTAAATTATATAAAATTTATCTCCATCCATACTTATAATCTCCAATTGTATTTAAATTAATCCCGTTTAAAAATTTAATAGGAGTCAGTCATTTATTTGACACAATGTACAAGACGTGTAGTTATACAGAAGACATTTTAGGAAATAAACGTACTGTTGCACTAATAAATTAATTAAAAACGTACAATTCAAAATTACATCGAAAATTTGTCATCAATTTGAAATACATTACAGAGGACTATTTTGACCAATATTAAAATATGTTTTATTACGTGTTGAGATATTTTGTCAGGTTGTGCAGGACTTTTCATAGCGCAAGCGCTACTCGCGAACGAAACTGCCGAAACATCACTACAGCCCGATCGATTGTATTAAAAAAATTTCCAGCGAAGGGTTTAAGATCTTTCTTGTGGTCTTTGAAAGGGAAACTTCTTTGTCTTTGACAAAAAAAAATAACTTTTTTTATATATATTAAAAACTAAATTAGGGTTTAAATTTAAAATTAATTCCCAAAGTTTTAGTCATTCTTTATTAGAATTTTTTTTTTTACCGTTAGTGGTTAATTAGTTATTTTGTAGAAGTTCACAAATTAAAAAATTATTTCGGCACTCTTCCGTTATCCGGGCGCAAATGTCGCCAACCAAACACGAGGCGTCGCCAAGCGAAGTGAATGACAAAGCAGTCAATAGAACAAAAGTCGAAAGCGTTCAATTATAAACAAATATAAAAATATTATTTAATAGTAAGCAAAACAAGTTTTACTATAAACAGATATTAATGAATTGTAAACAAAACAGTTTTACCTAAAAAGAATGGTTATAATAATTGGTTTTTCCAGAATACGGTGATGTCCCTGAGAATTTTTTCGAATGGATCGTTTACTCTTGGTTTCCACATAAATTTCGCTGCCGAAATTCTACATTATTTAGCAATTTATCGCTTGCTCCCGGAAAACGGAAGAGTACCAAAATTTCACACAATTAAAAAAGAGTTTTATTTTTAGCAGTGTTAAAGTGATAAGCAATCACAAAAAATGTGGTTAATAAATTGATATGTTGGCGACAAGAGTCTTAATCTGTGTCTTCCCTTACACTAGAATTCACTTTATTTGATATTCTATTGAATGAACCCTTTGATATGCGTACAGAATTAACAGGTACCGAATATGTGCAAAAATTAGAACATAAAAGGACTTGCAGGCCCATAACAAAATAATTTTAAATATTTATGCAATGTAGTGTTTAAAATTGTAGAAATTACGGAGTTTTGATATTAGCGTGCAAAACAGTTTATATTATCAACATATTATCAAGATGGGATTGATGAGAAACAGCGATAAATATTATTTTTTATTCTTTTCAATCCTCAGTTATCTGAATCAGATTTACTGAAATAATGTCATACTTAAGTAAAGTGAAAACTAGGGGTGTGGAACATCGCGCAACTTTCAATTACACTATAATATTGGCCATTGCAGTAAAAAATATGGTGTTATTTACCGTTTTCATATTTTCACTCATTTCAATAAAAATGGCCGGTTTGGAAATATTTTTGGCAAACAAAAAAGAAGAAAGAAAGTCTGGATGGCGAAATTGGCGATGCTATTCGATAAATATTACATTAGTCTTTCTTGTGCGTGAAACAGCATAAAAATCAATCGTTGATGTGCGGTGCTCAAGGGCAGAGAACTCTATATTGAAGGCATTCGTTTCTTAACTTTTTACGCCATTAAAGTATTTCTACGGGAATTTCAGAGGTGGTTATGTTTAGAACGCATTAAGAGACATTATCACGGCAATTTTGATCAAAATCGTTAGAGCCGCATTTTAGCAATCATTGAAAAATATAATTTTTTCAACGGTATATTATAATTGTGTCGTATTTTTTCTTGTATGTTGACATCGGAAACTGATGGAGGAGGTGACCTATCGTACCCTTCTGTGTTGCACGCCTGAAAACCCATTTTCTTATATTCTTTCCCTTTGTTCCTTTTCTTCTTGCTATTTTCCAACCACACACCACATTTCAGGGAAATTTCTCCCATACATACACTCGCGAATCCTCTCTGTTTCAGCTCCCTTTTCAGATTCCGAAGAAAAAAAAGTAAAAAAAAAAAAAAAAAAAAAAAAGAGGGCGCTCGTATCAATGCGAATGGGTAGAATGATATGAAGTGAAGAGAAGAGGACCCTTTGGATGAGGGGAAGAGAGAGTGACACCGGAGTAAATTGCTTTCGATCTCTCTACGTATATGACTGCCATATTGTATTTCGTTGGCATTCTTGAACAATCTTTGGATCCTCCATCATTCCATAGTTGGAGGCAGTGAGGGGACGAATCCACATTGAGACCCATTTGGGTTATGGTCAATTTGATAAGTAACTTACCAACTATAGAAAGCCAAGATATTGAGCCTGATCGTAAAAATTGAACCAAACCCTGTTAACGTGAAATCTCTTGACATGAAATCGCTGACACGAAGTAAAAATAGTTTTCCTGAATTAAAACTTAACGTTAATTTATTCGTTTAACAGGAAATTCAGTTAACGCGAACAATTTCAGCGGCCCTATCGATTTCACGTTAACGGGGATTGACTGTATACATTTACACTCTAAAGAGCATTAAACAGCGATATAATTTTTTTTTTTTTATTCACTCACCACCAGGCGCGTGACCAGAGGGAGGGATATGTGGATGTACACCTTCCGGAAATTTGTCTGTTTGATTAAGAACGCTAAAATCAAAGGATTTTTTGTTTTGTTTAATATGGCAAATTCATTTAAACGTTTTTAAATTTATAAACATAGTAGAAAACAATCCCTGTTATCTGAATTCATAAATACACCTGAAAACTATCTCTGGCTACGCCACGCCAATGTTCTCCCAGCGAAGGTTGCCAGATTTAAAACCGAAAATCGCTACAATTTCTTCGAGAAAATACTTTTTAATACTACAAAAGCTTGAAAGAAATACTATTGAATATTGCAAAACCTTCCAAAAAAATACCACTCAATACTATAAAAGCTTCAAGGAAATATTACTCAGCACTACAAAAGGTACCACAAAATACTACTATATAGAGTTTATAAACGTTTTACAAACGTGTGTGTTGATATCTTTCTGGTTCATAAGAGGCCCGAACACCTCAACCCAGCCACCGTTTATCTCATCCTTTTGTGGCTCAAGGTGCAGGACAATTCCGGCTTCGCTTATTTTTTATAGTGACATATTCAATTTGTGAATCCTTTGAAAATCCTCGAAATCACCAGAATTTTTTTTTTTTTTTTTATACTTATAACTCAAACTCTATAGCATAAGCATATTCTTTCGAAAGTTTAATGAATTTTGGCAATTTTTTTCACTATAAATTATATATATCTTAGTTCGATTAGAAGAACATTTCCTCTGTTAGACCTAATCAGTATGTAGGTGTCTATCCACTTCCGGAAATGATCCTGTAAGTTGGGAATTTTAATTAGAGTAATGACTGATTAAAACGGGCATTCGGAATACTACTCTTTTGTTCAAAGTAAAGAAGTAACTTTGAAATTTCAAATTGAACTAAAAAAAGAGTATAATTAAAAATATGTAAAATTCACATTTTTTTTTTTTTTTGTCAAGCATATTGGCTTATCAATGCTCGGAAAACACGTTTTTCAACTCTGCGTTATACAATTAGTTACACTTTTAAATTTAAGTACATCAAAGTGAATGGTTGATTTTGAATCACGTACCTTCCTTTCACTAGCTTGTCGTATTAATGCCTATGCCACCAAAACGCGCATACATATTCCATTATCGAACTACCCAGGCAAATATCGGAAACAGAGATTCTGGAAAGTCTATGCAGAATCTAGTGCAGCGTTCCAAAATAATATATATATATATATATATATTTTAAATAAGTACATCAAAATAATCACAAAAAATATTTTTTATCCTTAAATCCTTTCTTATAGCACTATATTTAAATTTTATAACTTTGCATCGACATTTCATAGTTGCCATGCCTTTTACCCATCACTGGGTGAGAATGGCCAAGATCCACAGTAACGGCCAGTCTACATCGGCCCACATCGAGATATGCCAATGTTGAGCTGATATTCACCAGAGGATTTTTACGACTAGGATAATAAAAAATGCAGTATTTTAAATTATGCAGTATTATATTTTTTTTACGCAAATTTTTTTATACGCTGAAATAATTCGTACATAAAGCTAATAGTAATTTTCTTCCTGCATGTTTTTTGCATAATTGTATGTTTTGTACCCAAATTAAAAACGAGTAGGTGTATATTTTTTACGTTTGAGTAAAAAAATTCTTTGTAGAAAAAGGATAACTCATATTTTAAGTAACCATATTGATGAATAGGGACCAGAATTGATACTTTGAGAGCAGAAAAGCATTAAGTTTCGATGCTGAGTCCAAGTGTTTTGAAAGGAACAAACAGGATAAACATTTCCTAAAATTTCACAACCTTCTAACAAACAATTAACTTTTGGCGATTGATATCTCCTAATAAACAACTTGAAGTTGTATAAAAATCCGCCAAGGCAAATATTTAGCCAGAAAATGTTATGAAATATAACGGCTGTCGCCACTTCGATGCCAATTTACAATTAGACTGCAACGTCAAGTACTAGTCTTATTCCCTGAATACACACGTACTGTTACACAATACGATAACATTGTACAAAGAAAAGAACCAATTGCGTTATACACTGTTGTTCTACTACGATAGAAAAACAAACTCAATTAAATTTGTTAACATAATTAATCAATCACAAAAATCAATAATGGTCAATATATAAATAACTGTTACTTCAAAAAATAAAAGTGGTTATTAAATTTATTTTAAATAATTATACCGGTTGAAGATTTATTATATTCTAAATAAAACGTTGTATTGTTTATTTTGTATTACCGCTAAACAATTTTGTTATTTTATGTTGTAATTATAGATTCTGTTATCACTGTTTGATTAATAAGCCGCATCTTCCTTCCATGTAATTTGGAACTTCCGATGTGTATAAGCGTGCTTTTCCCAACTTCTGTTCTCAATCAGATATCTCTACACGCGTTATCCCATTAGCCGCTTATCCGCATGAAGCTGCTTCCGATGACTGGCGTCAATAGTCTTCCAAAGGATGTCGACATCCTGCGTGGATGTCTTATATGATTGCTGCCGGTGATATCTACAGCGACAGGGCTAATTGAGAAGAGAAGATTAGTCGCACAAATCAAGGACCTAATTTAGATCTGCTCATTGAATTTCAAGCTCGAACAATGGTAAAAAAATATAGTTTTTGGTTTTGATTGGTTGAGAGGGAACGTGGTTTTACTACCTTTTTAAAGAGCTGTAGGTTATCACATAAAAAAGAATGCTAAAAAATTTGTTAAGTAATGACATATTTGGCAATCGGATTTAGTTCAACTCATTAATAATCGATTTTTTAATAGTTTCGACCATTTTTGCCTCAGCAGATCAATGAAGATTCATAATGTACTAACATTTTTCTACATTTTATAAAAATTCATAATGATGTTCGAAGAATTTGTATCGGACTAATATATCGGCCAAGGTCATTTAATACGATATATATATATGCTTTGTTCGCTGATTTGATCTATCCTTCAAAGGGCTACATACTACCCTCGGGTTGCCAAACGTTACACTAATTGAACGTATGAGCGATAATGAATTTTAAAATTAAATTTTATATTAATCACAAAATTTAAATTTTACTCCTAAAATATATTTCCTATTTACTGCCCTTCGAATAGTAATAGTATTAGAAAAACTTCAGAGTTCTGTAAATTATGATTGCTAGCTGTTGTAGACTACCATACACGCATATATTCTTATTTCTCAATTTTTAAACCATACTCATTGCATTTAGAATTGCAAAGGTATGTTTATTTAGCAATTGTAAACAAATATAACACAAGTACATAAAATTGTGTTTTTATATAACTTATTTTTTTAACATTTTAGTGATGCTGATAAAAAATAAAAATAAGAGCCAAGGATTTTAGTTTGACTGATATGAATAATGAGAAATATAAAATATTCAGTTTACAAAACACTCAACAAAATTTTTAATTTTAGTGTGCTTAGTGCGAGACGTTACACGACGGTAAAGAATTACTTATAATATTTCACAGAAGTATATTTCATAACTCTTTTCGTGTATTGAATAACATTTTGTTCATAAAAAAAACCAAGTTGGATTTTAAAAGTAATTATCACAATAAAATCAATTCAAGACGTATTTACAATCCAATATCCCTTTTTGCAACCAATCTTTGAATTTCTAAAAGTAAGTTACTATAGAAGCCATTTTTCGGTTTTGCACTTTCGGTTCAGTTTTATGTAATCGTACTTCTTGACCAGACCCTTTTAAGCATTCATGTTGTAGTATAGACTGACAGAATTAAAAAATTGATATTCGGTTGAATTTTGGGAATGCATCTTGACAAGACCATTCATTAGACATATAACATCTGTAGACAGACAGTACCTTTTTCACATTACCCAATTTACCCAGGACAAGAGAGAAAAATATCTGATTGTTATAAGTGAATGGTGTTACATGGGCTTTAGGGTCTGAACTTCAGTGATAATCCTAAGTAATTCTTAGATCAGCAATCATAAATCGACTTAGTTGGTGTTGCCTGTTTGGTCGGCCATTTTCTTACGTAATCGCAGTTTGTTCCCATTTGGGAATGAGAAATTAAATAAGAATAAGGCGCTTAAATTTTACTTCATTTTGCAATAACTATTTTTATATGCAATAAACTTATTTATTTTTAGTTGTATCTACTTTACTAATAGATAAGCTTTTGTAAAGAGTACGTCCATCTCTTTGTTCCGCTTTGTATCCAAAACTAAAAAATTGACAATTATTTTTCTCGCCAAAGATGTCGTCAAGATCCCCAACTTGGCCAATTTTTAAAAAATTAAATATTGCCAAAATATGTTTAAAAAAATGCTCAGCTAGTATGTGTTTTGGTATTAGCGCAGGGCTCTTCTGTCGCACCTGTCGTACACCCCTAACAGCCTCCCTCTGCCTTTTAAAATTTGGATCTAAGACTAACAGTTCTCACTTTTCATGTCACCCCTTTAACAATGACAAGGCATTGGTTAGCAACCCAAGATATAACCCAATGACAACCTTCGCCTCAACCTAATGATGAAACGCATCTTAACGTAAAGGCAAGACTGATTTTACCCCCCTTTCTAATAACCTGTCCGGCTATTATTAGGAATGGAGGAGAATTGATAACCCAATAATCCTCTTTTCTTTTATCATCCATTATCCATTCTATTTTTATGCGGTTTACGACAAAAAAAGATAAGATGCTTCGCTTTCACTGACGATCCGTTTTAACTCTCAATAAATTAAGGCATTTGTGTGTATTAAGATTGCTTTTTACGAGGTTGTGACGTCATTAGACTGGTCTTTTGCGTAGAAGGAGGGGGAGCCTTAAGAAGGATATTAAAGGGGGCACATGAAGTGAATTTTTAAATTAAATTCTGGCGGTGGTTCATTTTTTTCGGTTTTATAGATTGTTGTTTTTTGGAGGAATGGGGTTTAATAGCTTTTTCGTTTGCATTTGGCTCAATCAAATGAAGCTAATGCTCTGTGTTTCTTTATGGAGTTGAATGGAGAGGCAAAATTTCTTTTCTATGGATTGGATTATGAAAGGAAAATGTTTTTAATTCAACATTAGGGAATTAATTGATTATGTCTACCACCATACTACACTACCACAACAATATATTCACTGTTTCGACTATAATATTTGATAATTGCACAATGATCTAATTGCACATTGTTAATATTTTTATACTGAAAAATTAGAACTTTTCCCTATTCGATGAAACAATAGCAATAATATCTGAAAATGTGCATTGATGAAGTATTAATGTAAGTTTTTTAACATAAATCCTTTATTTGCATAATTTATGTAATCCAAAAAAATTAAATTTTTTCTGTAACTTAAAAATTGGTGTTATTAAAAAAGATTTTAAACCGTTTGACGACAACACAAACACCTTTTTTTTTGTGTTATTTTCGATATATACTTTGAAATAAAACGCATTTGCTATTTTTAATTGATATTTTTTATACAGCTTAATGTTTATTTCTCTCTGGAAAAACAATAATTATTTTAAGCATAAGTATAATTTTTTTTTTAAAGTTATTAAGTGAAACGTAAAGATGGAAAATTTAGGAAAAAAATACTGAATATATGTTACCCACAATATTAAAAGAAAACTTACTGTCCTGTTCTCTTAAAATATTGTATGAGTATACACATGATATTTTTACATGCTCTGAGGCCGAATTAAGAATATAGATAAGTTTTTCATAAAATGTCATTTATAGTTAGAAAAAAAAATTAAAATTTTAATTATTTCTTTTTAAATAAAAATATTTTTTATATTATATTATAGGCTGATTCTGGCTTAGAACCTTAGCCCATAAATTAGCTTTAATTTCCATTATTAATATGAGTTTATTCCAGAAACTTAATAAAATATCTTTTGGATAACTTATGTTCAATTAATTTTATTTACCAAATTTTCCATCATTACATTTCACTTGATATTTTTTTAAAAAACATACCTTTGAATGAAATAATTATTGTTTCTTAAGAAGGAATTAAACATTGTGCCGTATAAAAAATATCAATTAAAAGTATAAAGTATATTTTATTTTAAGGCATATCGAACATTACGGGAAAAAAACTGGTTTTGTTGCCGTCACTTTTTCCACAGTAACTAACAATATAAGATGAAGCTGATTAATGAAACTTAAAGGGATAATAATGAAAATTTATTTATGTTATTACTAATTTATCAAAATTAGACTATTACTAACATACTAGGGGGCTTCGCCCCCTGCTCGCTAACGCTCGCCAACCCCCAAACGCCTCGCTGCGCTCGGATTGAGCGGCTTTGCCGCTCGAATTTGTGGTTAAAACATCTTGCTGCGCTCGAATAGGTTTGCCAGCCATAAAAAATGTAACCAAATTCTTATAAATTTAATGTAAGGCCTAATAGAGAAAACACCCAAATTGCAAGTTTCATAATAGAAACTTAAATATACTATCCGAAAACATTCTGACTTAAAACTTCATTAGCTATGCCCTTACATTGAAGTCCCAATATCTTTTATTTATTCTGATAAGTCGCCCCGTTAGAGAACGACGTCCAACGCGAAGCATTTTCTGGATAGAAATACTTCAAAATAATAATTACTCTAATACAAAAATGCTTCAGAAAAACAGAAAAAATCAACTTTGAAACGAAGAGTTTAAAAAGAGCTTTAAAATTAGCAATTGGTTTGTTGTTTACATATAAGGATAGCTTTAAAATTAGTAACGGTTGGTTGGTTGGTTGAACCCCCGAGCAGCCGGTTTGTTGTTTACATACGTAAGGATGTTGCCAATCATATATTCAAAATCATTGAGGCTTTGTAGTAGCTTAATGATGAAAAATATTGAAATTTAACTAATTAATAAAGTGTTAATAAATTATTTTGGCACGTTTTGGCAAATCTACAGCTTATTTCCTTTAAAATGACACCTTGATCATTGAAATTGGTTGAGCAGTTTAGACGGACGGACTAACCCCGAAAAACGTATTGCCTATTAAATATATAGATAACCTGATTTTGTCCTATGTTTCACCAGGGCTACCTGTTGATTAAGAAATGAAACCGGTCATCTTAGTAATACTTGGAATTTCGAATAATAGTTCTAAATTTTTATGCCTCCGAAATTTTTTTTTTTTTTACAAGCAATATATGACAGTAAGAATTTGTTTTACTATATTCGGAGGTAGAAGACAAGTG
The DNA here is from genome assembly GCA_963978545.1 of Linyphia triangularis. Classification (NCBI taxonomy): domain Eukaryota; kingdom Metazoa; phylum Arthropoda; class Arachnida; order Araneae; family Linyphiidae; genus Linyphia; species Linyphia triangularis. The sequence goes on from OZ021730.1 coordinate 40,614,884, forward strand.
ACTATATTTAACTGAAAGAGTCGAATTTTTTTTAATGCTATTACTATTAACCTTCTTAGATTCCCCCCCCCCCCCCTATATTTAGAAGATCCCCCCCCCATCCCCCGTCCATACTTTAATGTCTTCTTTGAATAAAAAGTTTTATTTGCCATTATAAATTACTTTTAACACTGAACATGCGTTTTCAAGCATTATTTTGCCCAGCTTAAAAGTTGGAAATTATTGCATTCAGTTTATGGAATGATAAAATACTGGTGTGATCATTTTTAGCTAAAAGTTAGAAATTAATGCATTCGGTTTATGAAACGGTAAAATACTGGTGTGATCATTTTTAGCTGTAAGAGTAAAATTGGGGGGGGGGGGGGAATGCTTTTAATAAATAAATAGAATATTATCGTTTTTTTCTCCTGTACTTTAGCTCCTTAGTAGCGCTACCTATTGTTCAAGAATTAAAACCCGTCAATACTTATAACGTTTCCTTTGAACAAAAGTTTTATGTGCCATTGAACATGCGTTTTCAAGCAATATTGTAGTTATTGTCCTACGTGAGTTAGAAATTATTACAGTCCATCTATGGGGCGCTTCAAGACTGATGATCATTAGTAGCTAAAAATGTGCACACAAAAATATATATAATTAATATGTAAAATAACTTTGTCGTTTTTTCCCCCTATTCTTCAGAAATGTTACCTGTTGGTCAAGAATTAAAACTCGTCATTACTTCAATGTTTCCTTTGAATAAAAAGTTTTATTTGCTATCACAAATTAGTTTTAACATTGAACATGTGTTTTCAAGCAATATTGTGGCCAGTTTGCGAGTTAGAAATTATTGCATTCGGTCTATAGGACGGTAAAAGACTGGCGATTACTTTTAGCTGAAGGGGTACAGTATTTTCGAATAAAAGACAGTAAAACTTGTTCCCATAACACAACCCCACTACTTCTGGCGCACCACGCCTCGGAAACTAAGTCCGGTGTCCCTTTTCACTGCAGTTTTTTCTTCCCATCCCTTGTCTACCAAACGATATCGAATCACTGAAATGAGTTTGAGTATGGAGTTACCAATTCGACCACAGGAAAAAGCACCCGCTTCCGGACAGGAAGCGAACTGAATTCACTTTTTGGGGGAAGAGATTTTGTATCGGTTTTAGATTTGATGATCCCATGGAATCTTTTGGATGAGTCAGGAGATTTTTTTTCGTTGTTGTTATTTTATTTATTATCCCTCCCCCCTTCTGTCGGCGGGTAATTGAAACTCGGTAGAATTTATTTGCACAATTTGTGTGCCCTGATGTCGAGAATGTAACCCATATTGTTAGATGAAAGTAAATGAAGCTATTTGTCCTTTTTTTTTTTTTTTTTTTTTTTTTTTTTGGTGGAAAGGACGACTAGGGATAAAAATTAACGAATAGTCAATAGCTTAAAAAGGAAAGAAAGTGTGCTCATACATGGTATTTCAGAAAAGAATCATTATTTATGAAAGGATTTAACTACGAGACAGTGAGAGACAGAAAGAAGACACAAGTTGTATATTGGATAGACAGGCACGGAATTTTAAAAACACCAGTTAGCAAAATTGTTTGACGGAAGAAAATTTAATTACGGCTGTATATGGTTTACCAATGTATTCCATTTTTAACTGGACGGATTTATCAATAAACAAAACTGATGATTATGGGGTACTGAAAATCCGTCTATGAGTCTTACGGAAATACTGCAGTCTACAAAATCTATGCTACTGTCACTCAGTGTTTCGCACTTACTTAGGAGTCCTTCTGAAAAATCCTCTATTATCCAATAGAATGTTTAATTGAACATTTTCTGGGGCAAGAGCTGCACAAGGACTAGACACAGTTAAAGCGTCTTTAGATCGATACTTAGATCGAAGGATGCTTCCAGTAGTCTTTTCAATGAGGAATTCTCCAACATTTACGCCTTGATTGAGAGAAAATCCGAAATAATCTGATTATGCGGCCCAACATTTGACACAAAACAATCTGTCACGGTCGCCGCCGTATCTGCTCTCTTTAATGTTATCAATAGTCTTTATTATTCTAAGTATATGATCATTTTTCTTAGCCCATTTGATGGTTGTGTGGTTAGCTCTCTGGCCTTGCAATCCTGGGGTTCGGCGTGGATGTCTGTTGTGGTTCGGAATCCACGTTCAACTGTAAATACAGCCTTATTAGTACATTAGCCGTTATTGTATACAAAAATAGATCGTTGGGCTAGAGAATCAATCAACCAAACGACCATTTTTTTTTTAACAACAGTATCAATTGTCTATTGCCCATGCCAATAAAGTAATAAATCGAAAGGTTTTCAAATTTATTACTTTAAAGGTATTTATTTATTTATTTATTTATTTATTTATTTATTTATTTATTTATTTATTTATTTATTTATTTATTTATTTATTTATTTATTTATTTATTTATTTATTTATTTATTTATTTATTTATTTATTTATTTATTTATTTATTTATTTACTCTTGCTTAAATATGCTTATAAAATGATCAGGAAGTATCGTTTTCCCGTTCCATTAGTTTTTTTTTTTTTTTAACTTTCATCTTTTTTATAAGTTCTTTATATCAACTGCGATTTTGAATGATTGTGTGTGGCGTGCAAATCTGTGGAGAGCTGAAGATTTCATTGACAGTCATCCAATTGATCTGAAACTTGGCAGATAGATTCGATGTCGATGATAATGCATTCGATCAAGTTTTGGGGGCTGTCACTGTCAATAAAAGATCACTTTTGCCCACGCAATTAACGGGGCTTCGGAATGCTAGTAAACCTACTTGACGTCATCCAATCTTGCTGAAACTTGGTAGATAAATTCGATGTCGATAACAAAGCACTCTATCAAGTTTTGGGGGCTCTCGCTGTTATTAAAAGGCTGTTTTCACACATTCTTCTTATTGGCGTTTTAGATTACTAATAAACCTACCTCCCGTAATCCAATTGAGCTGAAACTTTGAAACTTGGCACACTCGTTGTTGATAGCAAGGCTTTTTAATCCGGCACTAAAAGCTTTGCTTTACGTCAGACTTATCAGCTTTTACTCACCTACTATAGCCCACAGATAACAAGCTCAGTTAAAAAATGTACAATTTTGCCGATATTTAATGGCGGGGGTTGGCGAGGCAAAATCTTCGGAGGGCTAATTAATCCACTTACTGTCACCCCATTGAGATGAAATTTGGCGGATAGACTCGTAGTGGATGACAATGTATTCAATCAAGTTTTATCAGCAAATAAAAAGTTAATTAACAGTTCGGAATGGGTATTTTCTTTGTAATGGATAAACATTATGAAAATTCGTATTGAACTCAATAAGTTGCAATTGCACGTGAAATGCATGTAAATTATTTATATTAAAATTTTTTTTATGGGTTATATACTTATATTATTATTATTATTATTATTATTATTATTATTAATTTCTTTATAGTTATTTTGATATATTTATTTGTGTGAGTGTTTATATCGGGAAAATCGGCGTAACTCTAATTAACCAACTTGCCATTGTCTATTCGATCTGAAACTTGACAGATAGACTCGCTGTCTGTGGCAGTATATTCTATCAAGTATTGGGGACAAAAACAAGTTAGCAATTAGTTCGGAATAGATGTTTTCTTTGCAGTGGTCGAACACTATAAGCTAAATAAGTTGCAATTGCAGTTTGCATTGCAATAGCAATGCAAAGGAAGGACTTACATTAAAAACTTATTTTTTATGAGTTAAATTATTATTAGTCACTCCTCAAAACTTTTTATTTATTTTGAAACTTTTTTTCTATTTTGCCACTAAAATGCCACTTTCACACGCACTTCTATTGACGCTTCGGATGCCTAATTAATGCACTTGCCGTCATCCAACTGACCTGAAACTTGGCAGATAAAGACTCGTTGTTGAAGACAATGTGACAAGGCATTCTATGACTTATTGCGAACAAAAAGAAGTTAATACATGGCACGGAATCAATGTGGTTTTTCTTCGTAGTGGTCAACATCATAAAAATTTATTCTGAGCTCTAAATTGCTTACACAAGTTACAATTACCCTTAAAAGTTGTCTTTGCATATAAAGGCTTTATAGTAAAAACTTTGTTTTTATAGGTGATGTTTTATAGTTAAAATTGTTTTTATATCATGTACTTGTGATTCTTATCTCTCTATCGTATGATAGATCTCTTGAATGCAGTGATGAAATAAGCAGTTTTTGCTGTTGCGAGTCCAATCAATTTTTCTTCCAACATTAACACTTTGCTATGTACCCCTAATGTTCGGGTAACCACCCCGCGCCACATTTGGAATGCCCGGACTGACTTTGGGCAGGAGAAAAATCGGTGTTTCTTTTCAGTTCATCGGTGCGCCGTGGCCCTAGTGTTGCCCTTTCACCAGTTAACTCAAATAAATGAAACCAAGCTAGTCTGCTGATACTGAGCTGCGTTAACTTTTTGATACATTTTCCTGAAATATGTTCCTTATAGGTAAGGGGTTAAAAGAAAAAAATGAAGCAATTGAGTTCAGCATTCATCGAGTTTCATTGAACAGAAGTGTATTCGCGGTTTAATTTTTCGGATTCTTCGAATAACATTAAAAAAAGGAGACATATCAAAATCTCTCTCTATATAAAGCAAAACTATCACTCACTCATCACTAATTCTCCCACTTCCCATGTGCTCACAACTCTGAAAATTGGTACAAATATCAACAATGGCAAACATAGAAAAAGTAAGCTGTTTTGATCTCGATTAACCCTTTTTAAGGAATCGAAAATGGGTTAAACGACGTTCCAAACGAGGGATGTTCGAATGTCCCACCTCGCATTTGGTCACAACTCTAAAAATTGGTACAAATGTCAACAAAGACAAACATAGAGAAAGCAAACTATTCCGATCTCGATTAACCCACTTTAAAGGGTGGAAAAGGGGTGAAACGTTCCAAACGAGGGATATTCCAATGTAGTCGGAACTCTGCTATTTGGTGGAAATGTTACGAAGGGCAAATATAGAAAAAATAAGGAATTCCAATATCGATTAATAAATATTTAAGGGATGAGAAGTCGACGCAACATTCAAACTATACGAGGAATATCTTAAACTTTGTTTCACATCCATTACAGTTACAACTTTGAAAATTAGAACTAAGAGCAAACATAAACACAATAGATTATTGCAATCTCGATTAACTAATTAAAAATGGTCAAAAGTGAGTTAAACGTTCTAAAAGAGGATATTCAAATGTCTCATTTTCGATATATTCACAATTATAAATTTTAGAACAAATGTCAACAAAGGAAAGCATAGATAAAGTAAGGTATGCCTATTTTGATAAATAACTTTTTCGGGTTTCAAACGAGATCAAACGTCTGAAATGTGAAATACATGAATATCCTTTGATTTCTAAAATGTACATGGTAAAATTTTGTGGCGAAGCACGGGTATTCAGCTAGTTTCATTAAAAATTGTTTTTTGTGGTAAAGTTTTTTTATTATTATTTAGTAAAATCTTTATAAGCAGTCGTTGTCAAAACCTTTCGTTTATTAAATATTTTCTTCCGTAAAAGATATTCGCATAAAAAAAAAATATATATATATATATATATATATATATATATATATATATATATATATATATATATATATATATATATATATATATATATATATATATATAACTTGCTTATTAAAAATTATTTCAAAAAATTAAAAAAATATATATTTTTACAGTGATTTTCGTTGAATTTTACAACTGTGTAAATTTGTAGTACGGAAGTCGGAAAAGAATCACTCATATCCAGTTTTACTAAAATCGGATGAACGGAAAACGCACACCATACAATGTAATTTTCAAAAAATTTCCATTAGGTCTATGAGACAGATAAAAGACTAAAAATCCCTCTGAAACTCAGGATTACACCTTGAAAAAGAGACAGCCAATAATCTATTCCCTCCCATTAACCCCCCAAAAAGAACAACTGTAGACGACAAACGATCTCGCAGAGGGCACTTCCCCCTTGCATGACCCCCTCCATGCTTTTATCGTCTGCCAGTGTCCACCTGAAGTCACGAACGGTCCGGCGACACCAGGGGAGGGACCATTGTGGCCCCTACAATAGCCCTAGAAAGTTGATTGTCACTTTCCACGTTTCAATTCATCACCAGCGGCACTTGTGACTTTCTGAAAATAGTATGCGTAAATAGGCGGCGTTTATAGAGATCGGCTTTGCCTATTCTTATCTCATACTTTCCCAGCGATTTTATGTTGTTTTATAGTTTGAGGGTCTGTCAACACTGTTTGGTGAGTCTTGGACTGCTTTTGTGAATGCTGCCTAATATCCTGGTGCCTAATGGAACAGAAGCAGGGGGGCTATGTTATAATGGGGTCATGAGCCTCTGATATAAAAGGGCCGTTTTATTATTCACTTACGAAGATCATTTGATGCATTGTGTAGGACAGCAAGCAAATGAATCATAAATTTCAAAGAGAGCTGATACCGGATTTTTTTTTTAAATTGATTTTTTTATAAAGGGGGGAAGGGGGCGGGAATAAGTTTTTAAAGTAAAACAAATCACAAGGCATTCTAAAATGCATTACTATATAGCATTTATGCATGTTATATAGCATGCATCACATGCAGAAGATAAAGAATTTAAGTAAAATAGGTTTGAGAAGAAGATAATTTTTGTATTTGTAGTCAAATGAAACGCAAAATGTCAGATTAATATTGATTAAATTTAATATAAAAAAAACACCTTTTGTTATCACCATTTTTTTTTTTTTAACATAAATAATATAATTTTTTAAAGATAAAGCCCACGGTATTGAAACTGTACACAATTTCATTCTTTGAACAACTAGAATTCATTCTAAATAGTTTGAATATCAGTTACAGGTTTAAGGTGTATATATACCCTAGATTTTTTTTTTTTTTAAATTCTGAGTTTAAAAATCCAATTCTTTTTTACATTAGTTAGAAAGCATATGATTAAAATAATTTTATAAAAAAAATTCAAATTTCGGCAATTGTTAATTTGTTAATTAAGCTTTAATTAGATAATTAGTACCTTTTTCAAACAATGATATATAAAATTCTAATTTACTTAGAAACGCAATTCTACTTGAAAACCATTCAAAATAGTATTTTTAATGTTTTGAAACTCAATTAAATTTCGTATATAGAAGAGTTTTTGTTTTACAATTTATTTTGTGCGAAAACATGAAAAAAATCCACATTTTCAAAGAATTCTAAGTTTTAAAAATCCCTCAAAAATCAATTTCTCAACCAATATGATATAAATGAGTTTCAAAACACCTAACATATTATATAGATTACTATGATGTAAAAAAAATTATAATTGAACATTTTGTTGTTGAATTATTGTTGTTTGAATAAAGCGTGACATAATCAAAATAATGTTCGTCAGAAAACAGGTTTAAAGTTTTAAAATCGTGGTATCTAACAGGGGAAGTACTACCTATAAATGATTGTAACTTAAAAACTATTAAAGATATTTTCAAACGTTTAGTATTGTTTGAAAGGTAAAGTATCCGAAAATATTATGATATAATAACAAAAAAATTAAAAAAATTATCGATTTTCGTGAATTGTAGGATATACGTACACCTTAAATTGAAATCGGAATTAAAAAAATGATAATAATACTAATCGGCTTAGAACCTATGTTGTACAGTTTACCCGGGGCATTAAGTTCAAGCCCATTACAAAGGTCTTTTTTATTGAGATTCATAAAACATCGATACATCAAATCAACTGAACAACATCAGCATAAATTTCTTTTTATACGAGCAGGCGCATGACCACACAATGCCTTTCCTGTGCATGCCCAAACGTTAAGTGGGAACGGACACCGGAGCACAATTTTCACCAATTGAAAACAATACTAAAGGTCGGCGATATATCGATACGACGATATTTTTATCGATATTTCTTAAAAAATATCAATATTAAAAATATCGATAAAAGTCACCGATATATCGATATTTTCAAAATTTTTTAGTTTTTTGATGATTATTTTGTAGTTCCATGTGTTTCTTCAATTTTCTTTATTCCCTTTTCAAAAACTTCAAAATTAAAGTTAGAACTTGGCTGAGAGACAGTTAAAATGGCAACCAATATTCAATATTTTGCCATACACTTAAAAGCTATTGAAAATTATCTAAATTTTTCTTAAAATCACTGCACCAATTAAGCGAAAATATAACTTTTTTTTTTTTTTTTTTTTTTTTTTTTTGTAATAGATCCATTTCAGTTGAAAAAGTAATCAACTTACAAAAAAGCAATCATGTAAAGCCGAAATTCGCTCCGATAAACTTTGTTTCAGGAAAAATTAAAAATCAAATTAAAAAAATCGCGTATCGATTTTTCGATATTTTATCGATATTTTTTTCTATGCAACGATATAGTATCGATATTTACTTTAATCGATATTTCCGACCTCTAAACAATAAGCTTGGCCTTAAGCACAAGGGTAACTCATATTTCTACAAAGCAATACTTCAAATAAACACGCCTGAATTAGTCGAGTGGTGGACAAATTAATATTTTTTTTACAGCCATATGCCAGAACGATATTTAAAAGATACAATAAAAAAATATTGTTATTTTATACATTATTTCACACAAGACGAAAATACTTTGTATTTTTTACTAAGCCCCAGTTTTTAAAACGGTCTGGTTTTTCTCCCAGTCGACTCGTAAATGCTTGGCCGTATCTCCTTGAATGGTGTCCCAAATGGAGTAATTCTAATTAAACAAGAATGTTGATTATTCGTAAATTTTCTATACTACCAAGCTTAATTTTTAAAACGTTCTGTGTTTTCTATATGTCAAAACGGAAATGGGGTTGTAATCCTCAAAAAGGCAAAACAAACATTTTGGATTAATTATAGAACAAATTTTTAAACTTACGGACGCAGAAAACATAAGTCCCCACTTTCAGGTATTAAAACCTTCTTTTAAGCAGAAATACACAAAATAATTTTGTAGAAATTTCAACTGCCTCATTTTGTGTAGCGTCAATAAAAAATAAAAAAAAAATATATATATATATATATATATATATATATATATATATATATATATATATATATATATATATATATATATATATATATATATATATATATATATATATATATATATATACATAGAGATTATTTATCCAATAAAACATCTCTCAATTTGCGTTTATAATTCAGCTTACCCACTTTTTCCATACTACCACAATTAACTTAAAAGAGGGAATTAAATCATTACATTTTTCATTCGATAACCACTTTCTTCTTCTACCAACAACAGACCCTCTACCCTTTAACAAGATAACCAGGACCAGACTTAACACAAAACGAAGTCAGCGTCCCTAATTGAAATTCACAAGGTAATGAAGGCTACTAATTCCTGACACTTCAACATTCCCCTTATCCAGCTAATTGCTGTAATGAGAGGAGATCCTTAACCCCCCCTAACAGAAGATTCCCCCCCCCCCCCATCCCTCTATTAGGGAGGGGAAGACGAGTCAAATTCCCACCCCCCTATCACGCCCCACCAATCACAATACGATAGAGCGACGTCAGGGGGTAAGGGGCTTTGCTATTGGACGGGAGGCGTGGTCTGCTGTTATGTGTGATTTTTATTTAACTAAGGGCAAGATGGTTCTCTTCTTCAGATACGGCATTGACTATTCTTGTGCATTGACCGGTTTGTTTGCTTGTAAAGAAGTAGTTATAGTCTAGTTTCTTCTTCCGGACTTCATTTTGTTGACACTGCTGACCAGATTGGACTCGTTTGCGATATCGGATTGAGGGACGATTTTTTCGATTGAAAATCGAATTACGAACGATTTCTTTTGGTGAAACTTCTCCAAGCCTGAGATTTATTCTTTGTTTTTTATTTTTACATCATCTTTCTTCGGATTTAGAGACAAATCTCATTTTGGTCAACGATTATTGATCAGTGAAAGATCCTACGACGACATTTACACACATGGTGAATTGTCCTCAGTTGTAATTCTTCTACAAGTGCATCAAATCGAACACTCGAGTTAACCATTAAGACGTTTTGGACAGACCAATCTAAAGACTCATCAAGAATTATGCACGCCACAATGATGAACTTCTACCCACTGACCTGTCATCAGTCCATGGTGGTCTCTTCCCCATCGGACCCAATTACTTCTTTTTCGCCTTCTACCACACCAAGTCCTCCAGCTATGAACTACCATTCACCAGACATTATGCGAAGGTCGTACCTGCCTTTGCAGTATCATCAGCCCATCAAGAACTACAACATTCAACAAGAGCTAAACAAGGTGTCCCGTCCTAAAAGGGCTTTCACCATTGAGGCTATCTTGGGGCTGGATGAGGAAAGAGATTTTGTTGGAGCCATGCGTTATGGACGGGAGAGGGTACGGCCGTCGCCGTACGGTGCCGTCCCGACTGCTACGCCCAGGAGCGCGCTAACTTCCCTTTTGCCATTGTCGCCGGAGACGTCGCCCAAAAAGGACGGTAAGTGAAGCTTTTCTACAAATTTTGATTCTTTGTGTGTGTCTGTAACTTGGTACTAGTAACAAAATTATAGATTGTTTTGTTTTGCAAGTTGAGCATGTTGCATTTTAAATTAAAATTAACGTTCAAACGTGATATAAAAGGGTTTTTTTTTAAAAAAAAAGTCAGCAAGAATTCTTTTCTGCTTTATTTAAACTCTTAATTATACCCTTTCTGTTTTGTTTAAACTCTTATTTACTACCAACATACAGACATTACAAACTAAGTTGTACTGAAATGGAAATCTAAACTAAAAAAAATAATAATAGCCCGAGATATCTCAAGATTTACTTTAGAAACTTAAAAGCTCTATTTTTAGTTTCTAAAGTAAGAACCACCAGTGCTACCCACATATTTTCCTCATTTTAAGTAACATTTCAAAGTGATTATAACATTTTAATGTTTCTCTGGCCATTTCCAACACCTGAGTGTAAATATTGGTTATTCCAGTTTCAAGGTTTTACTAAATGTAGAAACATTATATAAAATTAATACTTTTTTGTGTTATCCGTCTTAAAGTGTTTTTTTTTTTTTTTTTTTTTTTTTTTTTTTTTTTTTTTTTTTTTTTTTTTTTTTTTTTTTTTTTTTTAAATTTACTTTAGTTAAATGGCATAACTCACGCATTTAAAAATTTTATTTCAAGAAAAGTTAGTACTTAGTGGATAATATTAGCTCTAAGCAGTATTTACATTATATATATACTTCAAAATCTAAGAATACTAAAAAAGGAGCATCCCCCCCCCCCCCCTTCTCTCTCCTTAAAATTCTAAATCTTGATACAGAACAGCTCTCGTATAGCTCTTGCAGATGAAAACTACAGTACCTTTTGCAGATGAAAACTACAGTACCTTTATTTCCAAAATTAAGCTAATAATTTATTTTCTTTTGTCTGTTTTGAAAATTTCCGTTATGACAAAAACTTGACCTTGCCCATTTATCATCTGCAGCCTTAAATCGTTGTAGACTTGGTATTACAATACGTATTTTTGCAGAATTAGGGGTATCAAAAAGCATATTTTAGTGGTTAGTTTTAGTTCAGTGATATGCTAGTTTTATTTTTAAGTATAATATAGACAAGGATTGATTTCTGCACTAGCGATCTTTGATCTTGATAGATCTTTGAGCGTACAAATTCAACTTGTGGAAAATGTATCTGTTTTGTGTTGTTTATTTCAATTTATTTTAAGAAATGTCTCTTACAATAAAGAATGCCAAATTAGACCTTAACATTATAATTACAAAATTAAAAAAATTTCTGAAATAAAGATTAAATGCGAAATTTTATAGGATTGAAAGTAATTATTTTTGTAAATCTTTATTCAAAAAGTAATAGTCTGGCCTTTCTTAACTTAGTTTTCAAAAGTATTAAAAAAAAAAAAAAAAACCTGAGCAATCCATTATTTCAAATAATATAAATACAATTTTTTTTTTCTTTTCATAAAGTATAAATAAAACTTCACTTTAGCAGACTTTAATCTTTAAACACTCAAGTTGGAATAGGAAATTATGTCCAAAGTGACGTACATTAATTTTTAAAAACCTCTCCAACTTAGATCAGTTTTAAATGTGCGATGTGCCGCTGGACAAATCAAATTCTCTTCTTACTTAGCCGACCAAACGGTATAGTGGTTAGCGTACTAGCTTCTAGACCACGAGGTTGCGGGTTCGAGTCCCGTCTTGGCATGGGTGTTTGTAAATGTATGTTGGCTTGTCTAATGACGAATGTTTCGGCGCATTATAGCCCTCGTGTTGCTGACGGCGCCAGATAATCTGAATGCAACCAATCAGAAAGAATAATAATAGCATCAAAAAAGGAGTCAATGGAACTAATTTATTTCGTTTTGGTAAGTCGGCACCTTTTTTTGCACAATCGATCTCTTCCTTGAAATGTAAGTTTTGAAGACAGCTAAGGACAGATTTTCGCGCTCTTTATTTTAAACGGAAGTAGATGTTGAATTTCTTTAATCTTTTCTGGGTCTTGAAAAACTTTCAATCTTTAGGTTAACCTTTCCGAGTTTGCACTTATTTATAAACCGCTTGTAATATGTCAAGACTCGTATTATATTGGTGAATGAAAAAAAACTTTTCAAATAGTATATTTTAAAACGTGCCGTTTTCCAAACTCATGTGAAAATTAAAGAGGGGATTCTTTCTTTTCTCATTTAGAACCTCGAGGGATGGTCTACCAAATTACTTTTGGTTGGAAAATTCCTCTGCATTGTTTAGAAACTTAAGGCCTATTGGCCATAAATCGCGTTGGGGAAATTTATTTGGTTTCAGTCCTCTGGACGCCATATCCACAATATTTTGCTTTAACCCTTTGCACTCGAGGCCTTTTTCGCGCGGAGGAATCAGCAACTCGAGACATTTTAGGTTCGGCTGGTGTTTATGGATTTGCTTCATAGAAACTAAACACAATCATTGGCCTTGCATCGAATTTCCGCATCACACCTAATGGTCCTCTCGTGGTTTGGCATCCAATCGTGTGGCGCCTGAGAGGCGCCACTGGAGTGCAAAGGGTTAAAGATATACTAATGTGTTATGAAAACTATTATTTCTATGTGTTATAAAACTATTATAACTGCACTCTACATTCTTTATAATATGTCAGAATGATGGTCAGTGAGAACCAAAACTTTCAGTCGACTATTAGTTTATTGTTAATGCATCAGAAAACTTTTTATAAACATATTAAAAAATATAAAAATTTTTTTTAATCTAAATCCAAGTGTAGAGTCGGTTCATTAATATATCTGAGGGAACTGTTCCATAAAGTAAATTTATGCGTTTTGACTGAAAATTGTAAAATATCAATGTCTAAAAGTATCAAATTATGTACTTGTTCACTGCAACAAATATTAAATACACTAGTTGTCTATTATTTCATTGGATAACTTTCATCGCAATCTACTCCTTAACAATTCCAACCAGAGTTTTTTATTCTTATCTCCCATTGCAAAGTTTACCTTGCGCAAGTTCCCAGTTTCGTATCCACATCAGCCGACCAAACGGTATAGTGGTTAGCGTGCTAGCTTCTAGACCGCGAGGTTGCGGGTTCGAGTCCCGTGTTAGGCATGGGTGTTTGTAAATGTATGTTGGCTCGTCTAATGACGAATGTTTCGGCGCATTATAGCCCTCGTGTTGCTGACGGCGCCAGATAATCTGAAAACAACCAATCGTATTCACATCAATAGACTTGGGTGGTCGTTGTTAAGGAATCCATTTTTAAAGTTCGTTTCAGCTTATTTGCCCAAAGTTGAGCCATGTTTACTAAAGTCAACTAACCATGTCAGACTTCTTGAAAAGATGTTTGGATATCCGTATCTTTAACACGCCTTTTTGAAGACTGTCTTTCATATTCATATCTGCCTCAGGTCAGTTATGAAAAAGTAAGACTAAGCATAGGACACAAAGTCCTTTTTGTCTTGTTAAGGACAAGAATATACTTTTGTGCAGTTGACACTCAACAATCATCAATTGTAGTATATGCAAGAAAGAGATCATCAATATATAATCTTGCTGAGGTGAGGACATTCTAATGAGCTCTTAACAATGTACCCTTCCTATTCACAGACTATATAAGGCTCCCTTCTATTGTATTCTGTGGGTCAGTTATGATTAGGTTTGAAAGGGGCGGACGTTTACTTATACCTGGTTGTGATTGATACAAATTTTGTACTTCCCCAGGAGGTTATATTTTTATGACACTTGTTTGAATTCCATTAGCCCTTTATGAGTCAGTAGGGAAAGTATACATCTAAACAATTTTGAAATTTCATGAAAAGTGATAGGAACAAATTCTTAAATATTTGAAAACAAAATATATCTAATTTAGAATTCCTTTTGAAAATTTTAGTGATTGGAATATTTTATAAATATCATGTAATGTAATATAAACAGAAATGCAATACATAAGATCTCCTACCTTTGAACACCTCCCAGTGAGAGATGGAAAAAAAACTTCGCAAAAAAAAAAAAATTAAATGAAATTAATTTTTGTTAATAAGCTAATTTAATTTCTTTTATTAATCGATTACAATCCCAAAAAATATTTGAGGGTGTTGCGAAGTATGCGTTTTTTCATCTCTCCACTCCCCCCTTTTTTCCCTCATTTTTTTTTTTTTTTTTTTTTTTTAATATTTCCGAATTCATTACCTTTAAAATAATACCATTTTCTTTTCGAGACTCAAATTTCTTTTTAAATTAAAGTGGGTTTTGTAAAACTTTTTTGTATCGCTTAATTAGTGTAGTAAACTTTAAACGCATTTTCTGAAGAATGACATTTTGGTGTATTATGACTTTACGCCAACGGTCATAACTTCATTATAAACAATCCGATTTACAAAATTCTAATTTTGTTTTGTAGACAATAGTTGTGAATGTGTTTCCTACAAAAATCTAATATATATTGTTGTAAACAAATTTTTATATATATTTTTACCTTAATTTTTTGATGAAAACTATGTATTTTTTCATACTTTTTATTTAAAAACTTATAATTAAATAAATATTGAAGCCAAATTTACAATTGTTTATGGAAATGTGCGTCAGTATAATATCTTTTATTTACAATAAAAATCACTCCTCTAAGTTAATTACAAGTTTATTTGTGTCAGTTCTAATAATGTCCTAATAAGACATTTAAATTGCAATTAGCTCATTAAAAAATTAACGGGAAATAAAAATGTTTACAAAAAAGTGCATTATTTTTAATTCTGATAAACTGACAAAAAGTTTGAAATTATAACATAAAAATTAGAGAAAATCATTTCAATTGTATATGTATACCTTAATATAACATTACTAGAAAAAAAGAGCACAGTAAAGGGTTAAAATCACTTGCATTCTAATTAAATTTCAAGCTAGCTTTCAAATTAGATACATCGAATTTGAAAGCCAGTAGGGGTTCAGACTACTTGGAAAATTATATACAATTTGCAATTTCATTGGATAAATAATTTTATCACCACTTTTTTAATTTAACTTTAACTTTCAATTTCCAACCTCTCGTTGCATTTAAACTACAGCAAAGCTCAAATCTGTTCCAAGAGAAAGAAGGGGGGGGGGGGGGATATATATTTGCCAGAATAAACTTTTTAATTAATATTTTTTTTTTTTTTTTAAGACTTGTGCATGAAGTTTTCGTAATTTAGCATGATCAATGATGTAATGCGTTTTCTTTTTTTTCGTACTGATAAGATTATTTTAGAGCTTATCAGCTTGATACATTTTTAAATGGTTATTCTAAACAAAATGCTTTGTGTAATTCGTGCTGTGAATATCTGTGGTAATTAAATTTTGAAATAATAGGATACTATGTCACAGTTTAGCTTTTCTGTTTGGAAATATTTGGCCAATAAAATACGAGTGTAGAAGTATATTTAAAATTATATTTGTGGATTAAAAACGGCTTTTAACTTGCAAATATTTATGAAGTTATTAATGTTGACTAAAAGTTTATTTTTCAACCTGAAAGTAATAATAAAGTTATTCATATTGGCTAAATATTTATTGTAATAATTCATTATAAACACCTATTATATCGTTACTTAGATTGTTTCTATAATGCTTTCATGCGCATCAATCAACACTACAAACATTACATTGAATTCCCATACTAAGTACCTCAAATTTCATTTTAAAATGCTATTATTAATTTTAATTTAACTATTTGTCGAAGTATAAGCAAGCGTACAAATTCACTATACGCATCAAATAAAGCCTAATACCCCAACGAATAAAAAGCATTCTCTCGCCTACAAACAATATCAATCCTGCCCTTAAATGTATCACCTCCCCTTCCCTGGCACTTAGTATAGATAGGCTTATGGCGGGCAAAGAATACATTGTCGGGGCCAATAACTTGTCAAAACACTTGACTCCAATATCAGGGTTTTTGACAAATTGCCCTCCTGAAAGGCACAGCATACGTCAAGTTAGAGGGGAAGCAATATTACCCGTGTCATTTGACAGGGTTACTGTAGCGAATCAGGGCGCATTGAGTTTGTTGGAAACATTGTATAATGTCGCCAACCAGGCGATTTATTTTATTTTAGTGAATCTAGTGTGTTTGTACAATGCCACAGTCATTTTTTAAACTAATGTTTTCGCGTAGCTACTTTTTTGGGTTTTAAATTACTTATATTTAAAACTAAAATC
The DNA here is from genome assembly GCA_963978545.1 of Linyphia triangularis. Taxonomy (NCBI): domain Eukaryota; kingdom Metazoa; phylum Arthropoda; class Arachnida; order Araneae; family Linyphiidae; genus Linyphia; species Linyphia triangularis. The sequence continues at coordinate 40,631,616 of OZ021730.1, forward strand.
ATATAAGTGGTGGTTTTGTGACAAAATAAAAGACTAATTATTGGCTCAAAAGATTTAGAGGAAATAAAATATCCAGTTATTACGGTGGCGCAGTTTAGCCAATATTTTGGCTCTTGTGCCATTAAAATCCATACAACCAACCAGTCATTTCGGCATTATTTTTTTACGAATTTCAAAGTGCCATAGTTAATATATGGTGTTTCCGTCAATGGAAAAAATTATAGAATATTTAAAAAAGAACTTTCTTTTATAACAGACAAAATTTCTTCTCAGTTAAAATTCTGGAACAAAGTTGTAATATATTCTAGAACAAGCTTTTGCACTCAGGATTTTCGGACTGGAAACATGCCAAAAAGTTGTAAAATACAAAATCTGTTGAATGAAAACGCTGTACGATCTTGAGGAATTCAGCTAAGTAAATTTTAAAGAAAAGCGAAATGTTTCAGGAAGTGAAAAAAAATCTTTGTCCCCGTGTGAAAAGGAACATTAATTTTGCAAAATATCCTAAAACAGCGATGCGAAATCGCCAACTGGCAACCCACGTTTTGACAACCACTTGAAATGTATGTCGGGGGTATCAACTGCTATCAACGCCCCCTTCCCTCATATGTTTTGGGGGGCGAGTTCAACAACGTACAAGGTTTGCAGGCGCGTGTCTCCCATTGTTGTCGAATATAATAGAAGGGGGGAACAGAGGGAGAAAAAAAAATCAATCGGATTCCATGAAAAACGAAGGACAGCAAGTATGCGTGGAAAATCGCTTAATTCGTTAAATAGGGACGATCAAGATAACGGGATGAGGAGCACAAAAGACGGTGGAGGAATTGCTCAGGGATTACGTGGCGAACTGTCATCTACCGTTTAGTGATTGTTTAGAAATATGAGATTAAATATAATAGAAGAATAGATTGCGCTTTGGTGAGTGGTAACTCGAAATTCAACTGAGTATTTGGACTTCTTTGGAAGGTTTGTTCGGCCAACATTAATTAAATTTGCCTTAAATCCCCCCCCCCCCCCAAAGAAAAAAAATTCAATGCGTATTTCAACACTTTCTGAATAGTCATTAGAAAATCTCTTTATTTCATTGAACGGCTCAAGTTCCTAGGTCATACTACATATTTTTGGTGCTTTTTAACTTATGGCGGGAGAGTAGATGACAATCATGGTTCCCATATTGCCCCCTATTAGGTTCTATTTTTAAGCTATAAATGCAGGGTTAATATGAGAAGGATAAATCCAATGTGGAACATAGCCGAGTTCGCAAATTTATCAATTGAATCGGAATAATTAAAATTCTACTTCATACAAACACAGGAAAGAGTTGCAATGCCATCATGCTTACAATATATGTATTTTGAATAATTATATTATGGCCCAAGATATTCAAAGGTAATTTTTTTTATATTGACTTACAACTTGTAAAACCTTTTTATTAAGTCTGTTTTAGTTGGTTATTGTATGAAAACTTACTTAAGCCACCATTCACATCTAGTCGTCCATAGCCACTTGTCTCGATTATGGGTTAAGAGCTCTTTCAACTTAATAGCATAATATAACTAAAAATCTAGTAAATTCCTTTATGTGGGTGATACTCGATATTCACATGAACTAGTATGCAATTAAACTGAATTTATGCAAAAATGAGTAAATCATTTTATAATACGCTTTTATTTTCAGATTCCAAATGCAGATCTCACCATCTGTCCAGCACTACTGATGACTCCGACTTAGAAAGCAAGTACAGCATTCTCCACCAAGGATCTAACTCGACCTCAAAATCTTCGGGCCACAAGTCGCCACCTCACACCAGCGGTAAGATGAAAAGGATCCGAACCATCTTCACTCCGGAGCAGTTAGAACGTCTTGAATCCGAATTCGAACGCCAGCAATACATGGTTGGACCTGAACGTCTCTACCTTGCCTCGACACTCAACCTTTCAGAGAGCCAGGTCAAGATCTGGTTCCAGAACCGGAGGATAAAGTGGCGTAAGCAGCATGTCGAGATGCAGCAGGCGACCCTTGCACAAATCAAAGAGAGCGATAGGTCGCACAGAGAAAGCGATGTGGCAGAAAGCGAGAGTGATGCTGACCAGCAAAACCAGCAAAATCTTTCACCATCGTGGGAAGACTATTCTGATGACAGGAATTGAACTCTAGGATTGCAGACTAGCTTTAAAGTAGTCGTTTCGGCTGATTGGTGATTCTGGTAGTCGTACGACTTGAATCTTCAGAGCAAATCTATGACTTGATTTGTTACACTGAACACCAAGCAATTTCGTAGCCCTGTCGCAGATTTCGGAGCAGTTTTTTTCCTGAAACCAACCGCTACAGCTTAAGTTTCTTACTGAAGTGGTTATCAACCAAGAAACTTTTCTACATATTGGCTAATGTAACATGCTGCTCCTGGTAAAAGATAATGGGTTGGTTTTAGCGAGACAGATTGGAATAATCTAAATTGAATTTTAGTCAATGATGATCTTCTCTAAAAAAAACAAATACTCCGGTGTTACTAATCAGTGATAAAATTCCCAAATGTTAATTACCATTTTGAAACATTTTACCCTACTTTGTAAATAAGAATAGAAAACCATTTTTTACCCTGGTAATGTTTTCGACATTACTATCACTTGCTTATTTGAAGTTGCTTGATGAGCAGTGACTTTTTAATGGTGGTTCTAGTGTATATGTAAATAATTCGTAAATTACGAATACGTTAGTGTAAATAGACTGTTTTTAGTGTTGTCCGAAGAAATAGCCCTAGCTTTGATTTCCAGTTTATACAGAAAGCTACTACTTTTAATGTTCAATGACTTTCTCATGATCTCATTTTATGAAAACAAATTCCTAAAATATTTTTAAATCTAATTTTGTATTCTAATTATTCAGTTATTGAATGAAGTATTGCCAACGTTTGAATAAGTTGGCAAAAGTCATTTAATCTTTTTTTTTTTTTTTCTTTTTTTTTCTTCTCACAATTCTCTTCATTATAAAATGTTATAATTTTTTTATATATACCTTACTTTCAATTCTGAGTCGCTTCTTATAACTAAAAGAAACTTAAAAACCACATTGTGTTAATAAATTTTTTTAGTCCTTGAATATTTAAAAAATACTTTAGTCAATGAATGTTATTTATAAACTAGTTTTATATTTCTAATTCTGTATTAAATAAACATCATTTGACAAAACATTTAGTTTGACGTAAAATTAAATACCATAACTTATTTTCTATAATTGAAGTAGATTTCATACATGTACTGTTAATGATATGCCATTACATATTCCTATTTTTTTGACATGTTCTTTTCGATAAAGTGTATCAAATTGCGTGCATTTGCGTATCTTCTAGTCAATGTTTTATGTGATACTGAGTTCCTTGCCTTGTTTATAATCAATATTCATTTGTTCAATAAACTAAATTTTTATTTGTTTCTATAAAATTGAGTTTGTATCTTATTAGCTATTACTAGAAGTATATAGTCTGTAAGAAAGCTTAATATCTGTAGGACTGTAGATTTTATTTTATTCATGTCTTCAACAAAAATGTTTGCACAGCATCAAGAAGGTTGCCAAGGCCTATTAGGTTTTCTTATTAAGACCAACAACTAACTTAAGCAGCTACTAACAGCAGAAAAAAAAATCATAGATTTTTTACAATGGACAATTCCCGCATTTTTAAAAAACGAGTGAAATTTATATTTATGAAAAATTTCTTTCTGATTCCAAGTATTGAAACAAACGTTCTTTAAAAAAAAACTAGTTATTTGAATATTAAGAAAAGAAAATGCCTCAGAACCAGTCAGATCAAAACATTATCATAGTTGTTTCAGTTCAAGTGACATCACATTCAATACGCCGCGAATGAATCGTTTTCTCGCCTAAGGCTTAACAGATGAAATTAGGTTGCAAATTTGAAGAAAAAAAGCGCAGCGAGCAGAAATTTTTGTGTTTATGGTCGTTTTGAAACATTTACAATTGAATTAAACAGTGATGACAGTTTTCCTCCTTTTAGAGGATTTCCTCCTTTTTGGTGTTTTTATGTAACATTTACCTTCTCTTTGTCCCTGTTTTAAGGATCTGCATTTTTTTTTTATCTGAACCAGTTTTTCCTGCTAAAAGTATACTTTTCCTCATGTCTGAACAGAGGATTTTCCCTCTTAGCTCCCTCCTGCCGACCAAACGGTATAGTGGTTAGCGTGCTGGCTTCTAGACCGCGAGGTTACGGGTTCGAGTCCCGTGTTAGACATAGGTGTTTGTAAATGTATGTTGGCTTGTCTAATGACGAATGTTTCGCCGCATTATAGCCCTCGTGTTGCTGACGGCTCCAGATAATCTGAATACAACCAACCCTCTTAGCTCCCCTTTCCTCACAGATTACTTCACTAATTCCTAATATTTGAAATATAATTATTATATAGTATGAGGAATTTCATAGTATCTTTAAAATTATTGAATCATCTTTCCTGCATACTTATTTTGTAGATTTTTTGTGTATTCCTTCCACGAGCTTTTTTAAAGAATTTTTGGATTTCCTCCTTTTTGTTCTCTGATCACTCTCATCCCTGATTAAAGAAATAGGGGAATTGTTCATTGAATGGTACATTTTCAATATAAAACTGCGCAGAGTAAAAAAAAATTCATTTAAAAGTGCGGCTGTAGATAAACACGTTGAAGTTTCTCAACCGAAAAAAAGTAAGATGTAAATAGAAACTATAGGTATAAATAAAACAAGGGGGGGGGGGAACTCCCCAATTGGGTGAGCTAGGTCAAGGGTGCGCAAATCGTCGATACCACTGGAGGTCACTCGAAATTTTGTGTGGGTCACCAAATTTATATGACAGTAAAAAAAATACGGTTTTTCTTCCAAGTATCAGCTACTAGTACAATATTGAAATGTGATAGGATTATTTTTAAAAAAAAAAAATTATAATATAAAAATTTATTTTTTAACATAATAGTGAAAAATGTGAAACCATTTAAAAATAGATAATCGCTGATTCTTCCTTCATCGATCGAAATAACATTAGTTGTGCGTGGACAAAGATAATGATAATTTTAAACCGGTAACATTTTCAATAGATACCATTTCACACCATATTACGTTATATGATCCAATTAAATCCATTACAAAACTTACCTCTCGCATGATTTGCGCCATAACTTGACAATACTAAACTTTCTCAAATAATTATTTACGTTTCACATCAAATAACTATTACATTTCACGAAAAAGACAAATCAGAAGATTTTTACGTTGTAAAAAATTGGAAGGAAAAGGGTAATATTAGGAAGGACTTGCGATTTCGAATAGAAATGCGATCACAAAAACAATCATGCAAGGGTATAATGCGCTATGAATTGTTCTGATTGTAAAAATAAATTATAGCAGTTTTCATTAAAAAGATATTTACGCTTTAATGGCCAGTTTGGTGATATTTTGTATTAAATAAATATTACATTAACCATTCTTGTAAGTACAACAGAGAAAAAAAAACAGTCGTTCATGGGCGATGAGCCGACCAAACGGTATAGTGGTTAGCGTACCAGCTTCTAGACCACGAGGTTGCGGGTTCGAGTCCCATATAAGGCATGGGTGTATGTTGGCTTGTCAAATGACGAATGTTTCGGCACATTATAGCCCTCGTGTTGCTGACGGCGCCAGATTATCTGAAAAAAAACCATGGGCGATGATGAGTATTAAAGACATTCGTTTTTCACCTATTTAAGTCTTATCGAATTTCTAAGGAAATTTCGGGGGAGGATACGTTCAAGGCACTTTAAAAGGCTTTAATTAGCACAGCGATTTTTATCAAAATCGTTAGACACTATTTTGGCAGTTGCTGAGAAACATAGATTTGTTCAGTAGCAGCTACCGTATACGCTTGCGCAATTTTGACGAAAACCTTAAGGACAGGTCCTATAACGACCCTAAACATTGCACAAAATTTAAGCATCGTAAGTCAATCCGTTCTGAGTTATGCTGATTACAGACCACTGAGCTACAGAACTAACAGTATTCTTGGTCAGCGCTATAGACAGATATATTTTTTCTACGCCACTTTTTACTGTCAATTACGCATATGTACACACACATAGGGTAATGAAAGTATAGCATTAAGTAAAAAAAAAAAAACATTTTGCATTTCTCCACGTTTTGGTTCAAAAAAGTCATCCTGATTTGTGGTCCAAGTGGTCATCCTGATTTCAAAAAAATGATCTAGAAAAAAGGTCTGTCTGTGGTCAGCATAACTCCCGAACAAATTAACCTACGATGTTCAAATTTGGTATGAGGGTTAGTGGCGGCCATGGGACATACCATTAAGGTTTTCGTCAAAGTCGCGCATGCGCATACGGTAGCTGCCATTAAAAAAAATCATGTTTTTCAATGATTGCTAAAAAACGACTCGTAGATAAAAAATCTCTGTGGTAATGCCTCGTAAGGGGTTCTAAACATCTCCACCTCCTGAATTCCAGTAAAAATGATTTAATGGCGTAAAAAGTTAAAAAATTAATGAATTCAACACAGAGTTCTCCTTCCTTGATCGTTTTTTCTTCTTCTCTCAGTTTCGCTTATAACCTCTTCACCCCTGAATATTAACAAAATGATTTTAAAAATATTTTACTGTTTTATTGAGTTATTTTGTTGTCAAGGGCTATGAAAATTTTATTTTTGTATTTATAACTTTATTAGGGGGCCTAAAATTTTAGGTACACGTATGTGGACCCTAGTTTTTTATTAGACAAAATAACAAGAATATTGCAATTGATAAAATGCTTGTAAAAGAAGTATTAACATGTTTTAATTAAACTTTATTATTAAACACTTTATTTTTTAAGTAATTGAGAATATTTTCATTACATTTACTTTGAATGGAACTTTTCAAAGGAATTATTTTTCTGCACACGTAAGTAAATGTTGGACTTGGTGCACATTACTCTCGTTCTAGATTTCACCCCACCAGACGACATTTGTATGCATTTTTGTCGTCCATGTACCTGGGTAGGTGACCTATATTATCAAATTGTACATCCTTTGGAGGACGATGAACAACTTTTCGTTGCTTTAAGGGCACGGGAAATTCTTCTTTAGAGGAGTTAGACAGTTTGCGTGGCCTTCCTCTGCGAGAACTCCCAGATAAATTTCCTTCATACTTCAATAAAGATGAAGCAATAATCATTCTATGCTTCAAAAGGGGAATGTATTTTTTTTTATGTCATTGCTTTTGTGAAAGCTCACATAATAAATCCAGCAATTAGATATTGCTAGATCCACAAAATGTGTAAACATATGCACAGTCCATTTCTTTGTTCTTACAGCACAACGATAGTATGCTAAATATCGATCACAGAGATCAGTACCCCCCCCCCTCCCCCCCATCGAAATATTATACATTCGAATTACAACTGGTTGTGGAATGCTAGCTTTTTTGTTCTCCTCTTTAGACAAATCCCTCTGTTGTAATTATGCCTGAATTTCATCTGGTGTCCATAAGCCTACAAAAATAATTTTGTATAATATTTTAGAATTATACTTAATCACTACTATACTGTATACTCAAAATTATGATTTTGTATTAAGTTATTGTTAAACAAAACAAACACTAAATCTACTTCTGCACTTAAAACATAACTAAGTTACTATTTTTTTTTTTTTTTTTTTTTTTGTTAAAAAGTTCTATAATTTAAAAATGTAAATTCCAGAATGTCTTAAACAACTTTAACCCTTCTTTGCATGATGATGGAAATTTCCATCATAATATTTAGTCAACAAAAAAAGGTACTCAAAACCCTTGTACTGTAAATTTGTTGTTGCTGGCAACTTTTTAAGCGACTATTGCGTACAAAAAAACGCAGTTGTCAAAAAATAGCAAACGTCACTGTCAATTACCAGGCCTACAACTTGTCATTCCGCTGTTTGTTGTGACTGGAAGAAATGAGCGAGATTTTAAATTGTTTTATGGAAATAAACGGAGATATAAAATACAATAAAAGTGAAAATGAGTGGAAAAAAGGTTTGTTCTCATGTTTTTGTTATTTTATATACAATTTATATCAAAACACTGTGAATAAATTTCTCAAAACTATGTGATAGAAATTTACATCACTATGCAGTAACTTCACTTGTAATGTACTGTAAACATTTTTTTGTTAATGTTCATTTTATGTTGTTTTTTAGGTAAACATGAATGATAGAGATATTGAAGATTTTTACATCATACATTATCATACAGAATAAAGAAGATTTAGTAAAAAATATTTTTTTATTTATCACTGAGCTAAATATGTGACAATGCATGATGATGTAAATTTCCATCATATTGTTTTTTACATAATACATATTTTTATTTACACCAAGATTTTTTTAAATATTTTTCCTTTAATCTAGAGCATTAATTACATCACCCTGATTTTTTTTTAAAAAAAAGAAAAAATCATGCAAAGAAGGGTTAAATTAAATAATAAAGTAGTAAACAAACACTTTACATACTCTGTGCACTTACACCATAATACCTCAGCTTACTAATATTTTGTTTTTGTTAAATTGTTCCAAATTTTAAATGTACAATGTTCTAATATAATTTTAGAACAAATTAATTGAGTAAAAACAAACAGTTAACATGCTCATACATTTAAACAATAATATTTAACTATTAAACAATAATTATTTACTAATTTTAACAATAATTACTTATTAACACATTTTCATCATATTACAATAAATTCAGCCTAATGGACGAAGGTACACAAATGTGTACCCAATTAAAATTCTTGACCCAACTTTTCAATACAACATTTTTACAAACAGAACTACTCTAAGCAGATGTTGAAATATTAACTTAATTAGAAATAATTTTATTGGATCTATAAATAATATTTAAAATACTGAAAATTACTTACGTTTTCGACTTCGCTGAGATATCGCCATTTTCAGAAAATCACTTTTGTAAACAAATATTTCTTGAGGAAAATTAAGCCTTTGATGCCCTCTATGATATTCATTACGAAGCTCAAACATCCCCAAATGTAAAGGTGAGGTTGAAATTACAAATTTTTCCACCATTAAATTTTACAAACAAATATTATGATGTCCACATATGTGGACCTACGGAGTGAAGAGGATAATAAAGGATTATCGAAAAGTGCATCGCCAAAATCACAATTTTTTTTTTTTTTTTAAAGATCCATACAAGAATTTTTGCAAGAAATATCGCCAAGCTGGGCATTTATTCTTAAGTGAAGGATAAAAATATACAAGTGGTAAATGACACAAATCCACGTCAGTGTTGCCATTGAACTTTTTAAAGTTTGGTTTAGTTTTAATATGTAGATGATCCCTCATGATAGAAAAAAAAAAGTTATATACAATTAATAAAGACCTTCCACAATATACAACGGTACTTGAATTTTGTTATCAATTAGAATATAAGATATAGCCATCGTTTGGATTTTTTTTTTTTTTTTTTTTTTGTGTGTGTACTATACCATTATGCAATATGTGGAACCAAAAAAATATATTAAAACTTATTTACTCTAAATTGTAATTCTGCCTCATAAGGAAACAGTTATACTTAATTATGCAATTGCTGTTCATTTAGCTGAAATCCTTTTATAAAATTCAAATTAAGCGTGATTTTGTATTAAAAATATGTGAGTAAGTAAAAACTCCATTATTTAAATTTTTTTTTTTTTTTAGATACTTGTAAATCGTCTTTTCCTCTATAATGTCATCTATAATTTGATTTTTGAATAAAATTGCATAAAAAATATTCTTTTCTTTCATCTGAATGCAAAAAAATCATGTCAAAACTTTATATTTTTTTTTATCTCTCCTATGCTTTTAAGATATTTGCATTCAATAAATTTAACTTTATAATGAATTTTACTTAAAAATTTCATTGATGCGAATGTATACATATAAATATTTATTTACAGATGCTATACAGAAATATGAGTTCGTAACGTGAATTTTGTAATCCCAGATACGGAAGTTCCAGACAAAAAAAAAGGAAAAAAAAAAGCCACAATTCTCTTCGAGTAGGTAAATTTTGAAAGGAGAAAATGGGCTGCCTCAAAAATATTCCCTTTGAAAATTTTGTATCATTATAAGTGAGTTATCTATAATAGTATAACAAGCTGTTTGTCTGTCTGTGGTTCTGTGGATCTATAGAAACCTACTTAAAATTAGAGTAGAGCTCTGAAATTTTCAGCATAAGTAGTTTTGGCCTTCTAATTGTATTCATCACACACAGAAAGTTAAAATTTTAATTAGTTCTTTTTTAATTAATTTTTTTTAATTAATTAATAAATATGTTACAAAACGATATCTAATAGGGCTACAGCTCTGAAATTTTCAACATAAGTAGTTTTGACCTTTTAATCGGACTTTTAAAAAACAGAATTTTAAATTTTTATTTTGTTCTTTTTCAATTAATTAATAAACATTTTACAAAACGATTACTAATAGGGCTACAGCTCTGAAATTTTCAACATAAGTAGTTTTGGCCTTTTAATTGGACTTTTAAAAAACAGAATTTTAGATTTTTATTTTGTTTTTATTTAATTAATTTCTTTAAATAATTAATAAACATTTTACAAAACGACTACTAATTAGGCTACAGCTTTGAAATGTTTCAACATAAATAGTTGTGGCCTTCTAATTGGATTTTTAAAAAACGGAATTAAATATTTTTTTTTTTTTTTTAATTAACAAATATTTTATAAAATGATTTGTAATTAGGCTACATTTCTGAAATTTTCAACGCAAGTAGTTTTGGCCTTCTAATTGGACTGACAAAAAGAAAGTTAAAATTTTAATTTGTTTTTCAATTAATTTTTTCACAAAAAGCGACTTCGAATAGGCCTACATCTCTGAAAGTTTCAACAGAAGTAGTTTTAGCCTCTAATTTAGCTTTCCACAAACACGTGTTAAAATAATCTTAAAGGGGTGTTGTATTATTGTATTAACGGGGAATTTTTTTTCTTGACAAAGGAGAGGCTTCTAATATTAAGTCTTTACGTAGCAATTAGATTTTAGTGAGTGAAGCGAGCTTATGCTTACGCAGCAATGAACCTTTTAACGAGTGAAATAAGCCTGTGTTTATGTGTCCACGAACTTTTCAGGGAACGAAACGAGCTCGATTTTGCGTAGCGATGAACCTTCCTGCGAGCGAAGCGCCAAAAACTGGGTCCTATACACGAATGACAGATTTCCGCATTGCGAGGCCTCACAGCTAGCTAAAAGATTGCACATGTTAAAATTTCGTAGCGAAGCGCGGGTATTTATCTAGTATATTATAAATAAGTTATTATATTTTTGTATTATTATAAGCAGGTTATATTATAATTTTGTATTATATATAAGTGAGACCCCACCTCCTTAAACCAATCAGAGTATTCCTTATTGTAAACCACTTTAAGCATTTTCAAATAAAATGTTTATTAAACAAGTTAAAGTTTTTGTTTTTCTTCGTTTTTTTGTAAAACTTCGTAGAAACAATAATTTAGAGTACTTACTTACTACATGGGGTGATCAACATTAACACTATGTGTTGATCGAAATTCTTTTGCAGCAGACTTTTATAGCTACAACATACAAATAGTGCTACACAAATTTGAATGCGAACCAACCAAAGTTTTCAGTAGTGTTATGTACTTCTAATCCTTAATCATTTATTTAGCAATAATGCTCAGGTGCGGAGTGCCTGCTTATCTTTTCAGCAGAAAGTGTATCCAGAGGATAAATTAGATAAATGGTTTGATCAGAATGTGGAATTTTCACGTTTTTTGGCTTTATTTTTAAATAAAAGTAGAGAAAAAAAATCATGAAAAACAATACCATTCTTTCAAATATTTGAGCTTGTATAGATAGTTAAAAAAGATATTTAGTTTTTCTCTTTGCGATTTGGCGGGGAAAAGCTACTTTTGCTTGTGACGTCAATGCGCAGATAATGAACCAGTCTAAAACCTGTTTTAGACGAGGGAGTGAGGTTCCTCCTCGGATTTCCAACGGTATCTATATGTAATTACGTCAGGGTTTTCTTATGAGTTTTTGGTCACGTGATTTATGCTTTGATTTCAGCTAATTTCAAACTCGATTATTTATTAATTGAAAGCCTGAAGATAAAAAATAATTGCACCGCTCAAATATATTCGTTGGATTAGAAAATACAAAAAATATTAATTTTCCTCATATAATATATATATATATATATATATATATATATATATATATATATATATATATATATATATATATATATATATATATAAACATCATGAAAGGAACTTATCTGAGTTAATAAGAATCTTTTAAATTGTGATAGAAACTTAATATAAATTTCTGAGAATTCGTTTTACCCTCTAGGGTACAGTAAAACATATATGCTACACATTTTGGGAGTTAAATTTGAGTAATGATTCATAAGTTATCGCAATTTGAAATTGCAGTTAATTATAGAAACGATGCTAAGATTGTTATAACTAAAAAAGTATTTTTTTATTAATGGGCTTTTTTAATAAACACCATTGGCATGACCCACCAGTAGCACATTAAGTAAAAAAAAAAAATTAAAAAAAAAAAAACATGACCTAGAGAGTTAAATATCATTATAAAACCCCAAATTAGCCAATTCGGAAATTAATTCGGAAACTAATATTCATTTATAGAATAAAATCAGGTATTTCCCAAAAATTTGAACTTAAAATATTTTAATGACATCCACCATTTAGTGATTAAGATCTCAAAGCCTTAAGCTTTTAATGAAAGTAAGAGGAATTAACTAAAAATAGCGGAAACAGCCTTAATTAAAATACGCTATAAAGCCCTTTTCCAAGGACAGGAGATAAAAAAAAAAACCCTGTTTACTTAGAATAAAAACGTAATTTGAAAAAAAAACAAGCAACAATACAGACGTTACTTTAATATGCGTTCTAATCTCCTCAAAACGGAATTAATTCCAACAAACGTAATTAATTTCCTACACACAACACTTCCAGCTAAACAAATACCAAAAGTCCAACAATACAAACACAAAGCAACAACAACAAGAAAAAAATAAAAAAAAAAGATTGAAACGTTTATATTATTAACAACATTTTTATCCTGTCTGGATGCAATTACGTTGACGTTTCCACGGTTACAGATAAGGATAAAAAAAAAAAATTAATTTGATTTTCAACGTCTGTGTTCAAGAAAGCGTGGGCAAATAGGCCTTTAATTGAGATGGTGCTGGGCTGCATAGCCACCTAATCCTCCATAGGGGCTGTTATTAACCTTTGATACAGCGCCCCGCTTTACGTTTGATTGCCCGCGCCTGAATTCAGGCACCGCGCGTCTTCCTTTATTAGCCTGGAAAGGATTGGCTGATTCCTTTCCCCCAGTTTCGGCAGCCCCGTTCACTCTTTTCAGTCGGAGTTTTGTATCGTTGAAGGAACGCTCGGAATGCAATTATACGTAGATGCCGAGATGCTGGAATATGGAGCTCGCCGGGAGCCCTGTAACGGTTACTCGACGGTTTTATGGCGACGTTGCAAAGACGTCGCGCTCACGACGTTTTTGGGACTTTTTTTTATCTTACTCTCTTGAAATGTTACCCTAAAGCAGGAATTGTAGAGAAATCCCCCCCCCCCCCACTTCTCTTGATATTATTGATGGAAAAAAGAGTGTATAGATATTTGTTATATTCCGTGGAGTTTTAGCTTGGAAGGAATAAGACAGGAAATTCGAATTCGAAAGAAAATGGAATTGGTTTTCAATTTTTCTTTTGTCCCTTCCTTATTGTTTGGAAAAGCGAGTGCATATGAAGTCAAGTTAAATGCTTAATTTGGGAACAAGATTAAGTTAATTTTAATTAAATTATTATTTTTTCCCTTTGAGGAGAGACGAATAGAAGTACATATTTTGTAAAGTTAAAATTATTTTCCCCTCAAATTCTAAAATCTAGATTTTTTCTTGTTGCACCAGAAACACTAAATAGGATCGGTTGGTTGGTTGTTTTCAGATTATCTGGCTCCGTCAGCAACACGAGGGCTATGATGCGCCGAAACATTCGTAATTAGATAAGCCAATATACATTTACAAACACCCATGCCTAACACGGGACTCGAACCTGCAACCACGCGGTCTAGAAGCTAGCACGCTAACCACTATACTGTTTCAAATCAGATCGGAAATCATGTTTAATATAACTATTAAATAAAGTAGCGTTGAATTAACCTGAAATGCAAAGCAGAAATAAGCACTTACGTATTACCACAATAAATTTTTTGGTTTAAAAACTATATGTTAAATTTAAAATTGATATTTTTTAATTCCCGTTCGTAAATTATCCGTGTTTTGTGATAGCAACAACAAAAAGCTCACCAAATTAAAAAGTGTGACTATATTTTGTCGATATTTAATTTCAAGAAATTTTGTAAAATTGGCGTGCTTGACGAAAAATTTTATTGACAAAAGTAAGTTATATAAAAGATCTATTTTTTGTCCCAATAATGAGTAATCAGGCTGGACAAAAGTAAGTTATATAAAAGATCTATTTTTTGTCCCAATAATGAGTAATCAGGCTGGGACCTAAAGCTTGACGTGGATTACGAGTAATATTAACCACAACGAACATCCATTCTAAACCCAATATTTGAATACGATGCCAGAGTACTAACCATACAGGCGGACTTGAATTATTTGGAATCTGCTGCGCAACGTTAGGCCGAGATAGAAAAAAAAAAAATCAAGGTCAATTTTATGGATGAATACTATCATATATACATTTGATGGCAAATAAAGTAAAAAACTGTTAGTTTTTAACGACATTTCTTCGTTTGTGTTGTTTTCACATTATAAAATCAAATTTTTTTATTGTTTCAAAGTCCGAGAAGCGACTGCAATTTTTGGACTCCATCGAACATCACTCTGAATTTTTTATAGAAATTGGAGAAAAGTTAGTAGATTACGAATCCACTGGTCTGCCGTGGCAAAAATGGCCGATATTGATCAAAAATAGACTTGAAATGAGTTGAACTAAAATCCGACTGCCAAATAATATGTCATAACTTGCCAAAAAGAGAAACTTTTTCGTCTGACAACTCATTGCATTTTGATTTTCAATGAGAAAAAGCGCAAACGATTTCTGATCCCTGGCTCGGAAAACTTGTATCTTTTAAAAATAAGCCAAATTGGCGATATTAATTACGTCATCAGTGACGTAATGTTTAATGCCAACTTGGCTCCCTTTTAATCGATGCAAGTAGACCGTCGCCAGATATCTGAATCGTCTGCAACCTTCTTAATTGAAAATTAAAGAGTGAGGGTTACCAAAAAAAATAAAAAATAAATGCTCATTATTTGGCAAGTTATGGCGCATTTGGCAATTGGATTTAGTTCAACTTATTAAAAGTCGATTTTTGACCAGTTTCGGCCATTTTTACCACGGCAGATCAGTGGATTTGCAATCTACTCACTTTTCTCTAACTTCTATAAAAAATTCAGAATGATGCTCGATGGGGTCCAAAAATTGCAGTCGCCTCTCAGTCTTTCACTATTTAATTTAATCCATCAAACTACTGAGCTGGGCTTTCTTTGCGAAGAGAGTCTGACCGCAAGTAAAACACATTTACAGGGTGAAAAAAAAGTTTGAACTTCACCAGCTGTGTCATTTTCTTTTATAAGATGCGAGTCCTAAATGTAAATAACTTAATTAACTTCTTAATTAAAAAAAAAAAATCACCAACGTTCATTGTACACTTGCTAGAAATATAGTCAACAATTATATCTTGTATCCCAATTAATGTACATACTAAAAATTTTAGTGTGTAATATATAAGGATTAGATAATTAATGTTTTAGATTATCAAAATTAACTTTAAATTTTCAACTGATTAAATGCAGTGCTATAGAAAAATAAAACGTTTTTGTATCATATGCTTTGATGCCATGATTTTTTCATATGTATATAATATTCGATTAAATAACAAATAAAATGAGTAAATGCGATATACTTAAAGAAATAAACGAATTTTTGTTTCAAATTGATTTGGGATCGGGATACATAAGTATTTTAAAATGGCTTTTATGCTGTTTCAATCTAATCGAATCAATTGATCTGCATCCAGATGTCTCTAAGATGCAAAATTTGAAATATGACCTGTACAAACTTTGAATTCAATCAAAGTTAAAGTTTAACATTGCTTTATAAATTATCTTTTCCTTCGAAAATCGTTTTGAGATTATTCAAAACTCTGAATGCACATCTTGTGGATATTATAAGAATAATATCATACATTCCATGAGAGCAGAATTTAGATAGAAGGGGGAAATGTGATTTGGAAAGATATTCATTGTTCTAATGTTTCACGAAGGCATTTCACAATAGCAATTTTCGAAGGAAATTGTAGAATTCTAAGCGGTTTTGTGGTTAATGGAGTATTTTTCGTAGGTTTTTGTGATATGATTATACATAATCACGTCGTAAGGTGGAAATCGAGTTTGTTATTTAGCGAATGGAATAAGATATCGCCTGAAAAAAAGAAAAGTTTTGTAGATTATTTTTATTTGCTTTTTATCCATAGCATATGTCATTTTAAGAAATAATTTATAGGTGATTTTAAAAGAAATATAATATACTAAAAAATAAAATCTGTAAATTATTAATATAACAACACTTTGTTTTATTCATCTTTAAAAATTAAACATAATTTTTCGTCATATTTTGCATTAGATTTATTCGCTAAAATATTTACAACAATATTGCAGATAGTGATATAATTTGCGAAAGGAATTACCTTTTAATGGAAACATCCTTAAAACCATTTTTGACATGCTCCGATTTGAAATATGAACTTTGAGAATATCGAAATTTAAATATTGGTAAAAAACATTACACAACATAGAAATAAAAATTAATCCATAAAATAAGCTTTGAGCTTTTTCAGAAATCTTTTTGAGATATATGTTCTTGAAGATTAGTCAATATTTCAGTAAATAATATTTTAATTCATTCGGGGTAAAAATGTTTTTCTCGTTACAGGTGCAATAATTTAACTGGGTACCAGACGATTTTTCATCTGGAATTGACGATATTGTGTGGAAAGTCTTAATTTTCAATGTTTAATCTATGCACTTAATGTAATTAAATGAATTGATTGTCTCATTTTAATATTAAGGATTGCTTTGATAATCTAGTTTGTTAATTATTTAAAACTATTAATTAGCAATTTCGTAATATTAAATTTTTTTATTATTTTTTTTAAAGAATTCAGTTAAAACAAACTCTTCCAGTTAAAATATAGAAAATTCATTTTTATAAAATCATAAAATATGTTCTGATAAAAAACTAAGAAAGATCGTTACACAGAAGTCATGCTCAATCCAGGACAAAAACAAATGTATCATTAAAAAAAAATGTTTTTTTTTTTTTTTTTTTTTTTCCCTTTCTTTTTTTTCTCTCTCATGGGAACTGACAAATCGTCTGAGGGGAGAGAGAAAAATATATTTTGTTTCTTCCTAGTGACAAAAATAGTGCAATTTCCATGGTTTTATGCTTACGATAAATCTCTTAAACTGTTGTGAAGAGTATAACATTTTAACAAAGAAAAAGCACAAATTAATTACTTATTAACCAATTTATAAAACTCTTTCTATTTTTTCCAAACTTTAATTTTAATAAACATGCAAGTACAACATTCTGGGCACTTTACCACGTACCTTATATTTTGTAAGGTATTAACAGTGAAAGGGTTAAGTGTTTAAATTTAGAAATTAATGACCACCAAAGAATACTTTTGTAAGCTAACCATCAGTACTGATGACCTTTTCATTCTAAGTAATTTAAATTTTCCGAACCATCCAATTAAAGCCAAAGTACCTCCGAAAAGCATCCAGAAATCTTTCTCTTGCACATTGCTCAACCCTAACGCCTTCCCAAGAATTACCCAAAACGTCTTCAGATTAAATCTCAACGACAACACATAACGACCTCGGAGTTTTAATTCTCGAAGATTCCAGGAACCTTCAAAACTGCAATTCCTTCTAAGCCAAATCCTTATTTACGACGCATCCGAACTGAATTCGAATTTAAAATTTTACCATTCGAACTTTTCCAGTTCGACCCAATAATACTGGATGGAACGATCCCCAAGCTTAATTTACAGCTAATTAAAGGACAACGATATTTTACGGATTCGTTCCCCCTACTGTAATTACTGGACCTGATCTTGGCTCTATAAATAAAGGCGGCCATTGCTGAGTTCCAGGCAGCCATGCGAACATCAAATCAGATGGCATTACGTTACTTTAATTGCCTTTTGTGTCTTCAATGATCTGGTATTCAAGAACCATTCTCACGTTGCTATGGCTACGCGCTTCGTCTCGCTGACCAATGAAGCGATGGTGGTAGGTTGATACGATTACTTCTCTAGCCAATAGGAAAGGTTCGAACGTTTTTGTTTTTTGTGACGAAACAAAACTAGAGGTTGTTTTTGTGAAGCTTTTTTTTTTGTAATTGAGACGCCAAGAACAGAAAAGATTCAATTTTGTTCTGACATTTCTTTCTTTCTTTACAAGATTCGCTCTTTTGATATGTTTGTTCTTTTTTTTATATATATATATTTTGCGTTCTGAGCGAATTAAAGAATCTTTTAAATGACTTCTGATTTCATGACTGTAAAGCAAATGACTAATTATAAAGATATTAAAAAAATTAAAAAATACTCATTTTCATTATCCGCTTTAGTTCTCTAATGGGGAAATTAAGTTTTGTTTTGGAAATGTTTAGGGGATTAAATTATTCTTTTGTTTTCGGATACATTAAGATTATTAATTAAGGCCTCTTGGTCTTGAAGTTAGTTTAATCCTTTTAATGATGAGTTCCTTGGATACACTAATAATGCCATATTTGCATTATTTTTTACTTAAGATTCATTGAAGCCTCGAATAAAGTTTTTTGAAGGAATATGTTATTTTTATACATTTCTTTTAAGTTTCTCTATTCGAGAAAATGGTGACAAAAAATTTTCAAATTTGATAATTTTTTTTTTGCTGAAAATCACAGGAAGAAAAACTCATTAAGAACTCAATAAAACCAAATAAATTAATAATATTAAAATAAAAAGTTTAATAATTCTTGTATTCTAGCTGAGAATCCAATGAAAGTTACTCGGGATCAATAACCAAAATTATTAAGAAAATCTCCAAATAATAATCTTTGTTTTCTAGCTGAAAATTAAATTAAAGTTATCAAAAGCCAAAATAGACAAGAAAAATAGCCTAATTAATAAGGTTTTTTTCTAACTGACAATCCAATGAAGGTCATTCAGAGTCAATAACCAAAACAGTAAAAAAAAATAGTCAAATTTCATAATTCTTGTTTTCTAGATGCGAATCCTGTAAAATCCCTCACGGAAAGATGTACTTCATTTTTTTTCACTATTTTAATACAATTTTTTTCATTGGTGAAGAAGAAAATTATGCTTCTTTTTAACTTTATATCTTCCATAGTCTTTTTTTTTTCAGCAATGAAAGTTCTTTAATGTTTTAACAAAAGTTTCCGAGCGCAAAATCGTTTGCGGAAAATAGAACTAAACGCTTTCATTCAGGCGCGTACTGGGACATAAACTCGGCCAGGCAATTTTAGTTCTATGCCGGCTCACTAATAATTAAAAATTGTTTAGTAATTCTTAATAAAAAAATAATTCTAATAATTAAATACTTAATTTTAATAATTAAATAATAATTAAATAATTAAACAATTATTAAATAATTAAATAATTATCAATTAAATAATTATTAAATAATTTTATTAATTAAATAATTAATTTTATTAATTAAATAATTCATTTTATTAATTAAATAATTCATTTTATTGATTAAATAATTCATTTTATTGATTAAATAATTCATTTTAATGAGTAAATAATTAATTTTAATGGTTAAATAGTTTTAGTAATTAATAGATTTATTATTTAAATATTTATTTTTAATAATGAATTTTAATAGTTGAATGATTTTATTTATTAATTACTTTTAATTATTGAATTGTTTTAGTAATTAGTTTTTTTTTTAAAAAATCTATTATTTATATGGCTTTTGAGTGAACTTGGTTTCCATAAACCATTAATTGTAGTAAAAACTAAAAAAAAAAAAAAATGCAAAATAAAGAATATCCAGGTACCTACCAGACACATCAGGGGGCCCGGTGATTGCTCATGTTAACCCTATAGCCAGTACGCCCTTGCTTTTATTTTTTAGATCGAATTAAACAAAGGAATAACTAGTATACTTTGCTTTTTAAGGGACAATGTCAATATAGCTAATTTTAATACTGATTAAATGACAATTAAGAATTTTAAATTAAAAAAAGTATATTTGGTTAAGGGTTTAATGCGTCTTAACTAAAAATATTAGCTAAAAAATAAATATCTTGAGCACTGAGAAATTTCTATTTTTATTAATTTTAGGTGGGATCATTTATCTATCACAGCTCATAGAACCAATGCGACTTTTTTCGTTTACCAAACAGATCAAATTATTCAATCAAAGCATTAAATTTTTTTTTTTAGAAACAGTAGTGAAATTTATTTTAATGCTAATTTATTCATTCAAATTTTAAATTCGACAATAAAATTGAAATAACGATAAGAATTTTACTTCTTTTGACTAACAAGTCGTGCAATTAAATCAACCTAATTTTGATATGTAAGAGTTGAAAAATAAAAATAAAAATAAATAAAAAAAGGTATCCTATCTCAACATGTTAACAATGAAGATCGGTAGGCAAAACAACGCTTATTGAAGAATACATATTAAAAAAAAATTAGGGGTGGGGAACATCGGACAATTTTAATATTACACCTATTATTGACTTTATGTATATTTGCTGTGGATTTAAGAAATTTACCGTTTTCATATTTTCATTAATTAAAAAAAAATTAAAAAATTCCAAGTTTGGTGATGTTTTTTGACGATAACTATTGCACTATAAAAATAAAACAAACGTTACTAAAATGAACTATTTGGTGATATTTCTTTTCTCGTTACATATTATACTATTTCTTCTTGTAAGTGCAACAGAGATAAAACAGTCATTGATGGTCGATGGTCAAGAGAAGAGAACTCGGTGTTAAAGACAGTCTTTTTTCAAACTTTTACACCTTTAAAGCATTTATACAGATATTTCGGTGGTGGAAATGCTCAGGACACCTTAAAAGTCATTTCTACTGCGATTTTGATCTAAATCGTTAGATCCGAATTTGACATTTGCTGAAAAACTTAAATTTCTCAATGGCAGCAACCTTATGCGCTTGCGCTATTTTAACCACAAACTTAATGAGATATAAACAACTCCCCTGACCACCAATAACCTGTACACAAAATTTGAACATCGTTGGTCATTCCGTTCTGGAGTTATGCTGACCATAGACAGACATTTTTTCAAGACCAATTTTTTGAATTCAGAATGCTTCAAAACGTGGGACGAATACAATACTTTCATTACCCTATGGAAACCCACGGGTAGTTGAAAGTAATTAATGTTAAATCTTAGCTTTCAATTAACTATAAGTTACCAAAAAAAATACTACAATCGAATTTAACTACACTTATTTTATTATTATATTGTTAAACTTTAAGTTTTTATCAGAGGTCATCAGTTTGTTTGTCTTTACGATGGTGACACATCTTAGCAAACAGTTCAGTGCTGCTCAAATTATCTATGTATTATGTGTATTATTTTATAGCGACCACTGGATAAACAATAGGCGTTTTTTTTAAATCGTATTTGTAATTAAAGTTGAATTCTTTTTGGTGTTTTCGCAAAAATTTTCTACCGTATTACTTTCAATTGCCAAATATGTTAGCATAGGGTAATGGAAGTATTTTATTCAGACAAGAAGAAATCGACTTTTCTGCATTTCTACACGTTTTGGAACGAGCTAAATTAAAACTAGGGGTGTGGAACATCGTACAACTTTCAATTACACTGATGCAACCCTCTAATATTAATTAGACCATATTTAGATTTAGAATCCAAAGAAACGTCTAAATACCAAATTTCATAATTTTCCAATGAGTGGTTAGTAATTTAAATGATGTTAAAAATTATAAATTAATGTTAAAAAGATTTTTTTTTTTTTTTTGCCATAAGTTCTTATATAGTTAATATATTTTAGCAATTTTTATTTCAAAAGGTAGTTTGCCCTTAAGGCCAAACATAAATAACATGCAACTTTTGTATTAATCAGTTTTTTAATAATTAATTAATAAAACAAGTTTTAAAAATTTTCACTTGTTTCCACAATTTTACTGATTTTCTCACTTCCCACATGTCCACAACTCTGAAAATGTGTACAAATATCAACAATGGTAAACATTGAAAAAGTAAACTATTCCGATCTCGATTTACCCTTTTTAAGAGGTGGAAAAGGGGTTAAACGTTCCAAAAGAGGAATATATTCGAATGTCTCACTTCCCATTTAGTCACAACTCTGAAAATTGGTACAAATGACAACAAAGCAAAATGTAGTAAAGTAAGCTGTTCTGATCTCGATTAACCCACTTTAAGGTGTGCAAAAGAGGTTGAACGTTCCAAACGAGGGTTATTCGAATGTACCACTTCCCACATGTCCACAACTCTGAATATTGGTGCATATATTAACAATGGTAAACATAGAAAAAGTAAGCTATTCCGATAGAGATTAACCCACTTTAAGGAGTCGAAAAGGGGTTAAACCTTCCAAACTCGAATGTTTCACTTCCCATATGGTCACAACTCCGAAAATTGGTATAAATGTCAACAAAGACAAACATAGAAAAAGTAAGCTATTCCGATCTTGATTAACCAACTTTAAGGGGTCAAAATGAGATTAAACGTTCCAAACAAGAAATATCCGAATGTTCTTCTTCCAATGTAGGCACAATTCTGATATTTGATGCAAATGTTAAAAGGGCAAATATAAAAAAGAGGTTATTCCAATATCGATTGATGAATTTTAAAGGGATGAAAAGTCGACGCCACATTGAAACTATACGAAAAAAGAATATCTTAATATCTCACTTCTAATACACCTACAACTTTGAAATTTAGAACTAAGAGTAAACATAAACACATTAAACTATTGTAATCTCGATTACGTAATTAAAAAGCTTCCAAAGGGGGTTAAACGTTCTAAACGAGGGATATTCAAATGTCTCATTTTCAATTTAGTATTCACAATGAAAAATTTTGGAAAAAATTCCAACAAAGGAAAGTTCCTATTTTGATAAATCAATTTGTTGGGATCGAAATGGGAGCAAACGTCCGAAGTGTAGAATATATGAATGTCTTTTGATTGCTAAAATGAAATGCACATGGCAAAATTTGGTAGCGCAGCACGGGTATTCAGCTAATAGAATCTTTAAATTAAAAAAAAAAAAATCGGAAGTTAATATGGGATGAGTCCAAAGTAGTTGACTTGTCTTAACCGTTTACAATTTTTATCCCAACACTTCATTTTCCGGATGGAAGAAAATTTACTGATTTTGAAACACTAAGGTTTTTTTTCTCCTAACCTTGTCAATGCAGCACTTGTAATGGTAAAAAAAAAAAAAAGAAGTACCAACGACAAAGCTATCAGTATTCAGATAAAGTTTGGAAATTGGTAAGTTATATCCAATTTCCTTTTGCACAACAGTTTAATTTAGTGGGCACTAAATTTATAATACATAATGAAACATATTTAGAAGCGAGGGAAGGAGATGGCGGGGTTGAACTCTATAACCTGAGATTTGTTTCAGTAATCAAGTTGCAGCCTTTACTAATGAATGGGTCATCTAACGTACAAAAAGTGTTATTTGTGAATAAAACACTTTCTCACTGTAAAAGCTGTCGATGCATATAAATAGCAAATTCTCAAACTTTCTGAGCGAATTCACTGGATTTCTTTATTATATTTAAATAAATAAATAAATAAATAAATAAATAAATAAATAAATAAATAAATAAATAAATAAATAAATAAATAAATAAATAAATAAATAAATAAATAAATAAATAAATAAATAAATAAATAAATAAATAAATAAATAAATAAATAAATAAATAAATAAATAAATAAATAAATAAATAAATAAATAAATAAATAAATAAATAAATAAATAAATAAATAAATAAATAAATAAATAAATAAATAAATAAATAAATAAATAAATAAATAAATAATGGAATCTAAGGGATTTGGATCATTCAGGGACTTCCTCAATGCAACGGACTCGCTGCCCCTCTTTAAATGTTGCTATAACGTCCAGTATAATCTACAGCGTATTATGACCATCCAACTTTACGAGCATCTTGACAAAGTGACGATAGCTACTAATTGTCCCTTTATTAGACCCCACAGGTTTTTTCAAGCCCGTCTATATACAAATCCCCCTCTTCACAACGTGGGAAAGATCCTCATTTCATCGGTTTATCAAGATCCGCTCTATGTAAAAGACAACCAAAATACAGAGGTATATCTTCCAAGTAAGAGGGGGAGGGATCACAACATTTCTCTCTGAAAATAACCATTTCGAAATACCATTCTCTCCCTTCCCCCCCCCCCCAGCAAAAGATTCTCTATACGACACCTCCCCCTTTTTCTGACCACAGGACCACCCCTAAAAAGTCATGTTCTCACGACCACGAAGCTCCGACCAAACAATCAAAAAACAAAAAGCGTAACTGAAATGAAGGGAAGAAGACACCCCGCGAAGATCTAAATTCTTTAACATAACGAGGGATTGTAAAACGATTTGCCAAATCGCCGCTTTTCCCTTTTTAACGGGAAGACAGGGCATGGAGAGACCTCACAAGAACACGGCATCACCCCCTCACCATTCCAATTCATTGATGTCACGTGAAAGGGGGGTGGTGAACGATAAAAAAGGACAGGGCCCCAGCCGCCATGACGGGGCTGCTTTCCACTAGGCGATACGAACTAATTATTTCTGTCTGCCTTCTTCCCCCAACAATGCCCGAAGATGTGTCCATCTTCCTTGGAGATAGATATATGTCATGGGAACCTTACACCGTCAATGAATTGGTGATAATGGGATGGTAATAAAAAGTATTGAGATGCATGGGGATTTTTTTCACACGGTCAAGCTGGACACCCAGTCCGAAGAAGTGACCAATCGCTTAGAGTAATGAGCGTTTCGGGTGCTTTTTGGTAACTTGTTACATGATCATGTTCTTCGTGGAAGAAGTGATAGGTTTGGGAATGGATGATGTCATCATTTCTTCGAGACGTATTGGGTGTCTTGTTGTGGAGTTTCCTTAAAGACTTTGATATTTTTGTGAAATGATAGATTAATTGTAGATTAATGTTTTGGTGGCTAGTACTGATGTTGTAAGTTTGAGTGATTAATAAGTGTTACTCTTGATATTTTGGTGGATCATGTTCTCCCAACAATAAAGTGTGGAAGATGTTTTGATGTCTGAAAAACGTTTGGGAATGAAATATTTTCCAGTATGAAATTTTTTCTGATATTAAAACAGGAATAGATTAAAATGTAATACTAATTTAATGACAATTAATTCTTGACATTTTGGTGCATGGTGTTCCCACAGCAATAAATTGTTGAAGAAGCATGACATTTTTCGGTTATTAAAACAGGAATAAATCAAAATTTAATATTAATTTAATGACAATTAACTCTTGATATTTTGGTGCATGATGTTTCCACAACAATAAACTGTTGAAGATGTTTTGATGTCTGAAAAATGTTTGGGTGACATTGGTGCATGATTGATTAATTGGTAATGGATTTCTGGTTTGAAGTTTATTGGAAATGATCCCTTAGATCTAATTTTATTCAGGATTTTTAGATGATTATGTTAGATGAAAATAATTTATTTAGGAGATAAGATTTTAGGTAAAATAAAACACCGTATAAAATTAATTAGCAGCTCAATTATAAAAGAATTTAAATTATTAACCATGTATAATAAATAATTGTTAGCATATTACAAGAAATAAAATTATTTCTTTGAAGAATAATAACTGTTGTGAACAACAGGCAAATTTTAAAGACAATTATAGTTTTTCTAGGAATTTTTATCTAAAAAAAAAAGAATTTTAGGAAAAGAAAAGAATTGTTATTTATAAATTTAATGGTATTGTATTATTATCTATTTTATATTTAACAATTATTACGCAAATTATTTTTGAATATACATTATACTAATTTTAAGTACAGTTTTATGTGGTAAAGTTTTTTTTTTTTTTCAATTTTGCTATAAAAATATCACTTTTATGAAACAAATGCATGTTTTAAAAAGATATTTTGTAAAATATTAAAAAAATTTCCTGTTTTTCATAAGAGTATAAAAATTCTTATGAAGAAGTAATTATCTGATTAAATAACTAATATGCATTTGAGAACGTTAAAAAAAAATCTAAAAAATCAAAATAAGAATCAATAGTTATTTTGCATTTTATAGTTAATCTGAATAATACGATACATCGCATTACTATAACAAAAAAATTAATTTAATCCACATAATAATAAAAAATGCCAAATTGAAAACTAAAAAAAAAAGTTAACAGGGATCGAACTAGGAATCTTTCGAGTGCAAAAGAAGACTCTACGCACCACGCCATCGGGCCTAACACGAAATTGCGTGAAGTATAAATGTTGTGCAAGTTCTTTTTTCAGTATATTTAATTAAAATAAAATAGAGTTTTGCACGGGCAATAAACATTAATTTTCATTACATCTAGTCAAAAGATCTTCATGGTATATTTTCTAATACTGCATAAAGAAAATTATGCACGATAACGCATGAAGGAAATTGTTTCGCTACTTGAGAAGAATGAATCATACTGTGCTTTTTTAAACCATATTTAAAATTATATTTGATACAAACGTATTTTAGTATTTTTAATTAATCAAATTCATACTATTTTTACTTAATCCAAGATAGTTTTACCAATTTCTACAAAACTCAGAAACTTCCAAATGAATGTGTCATTCGGATCTTCAAAGATAGAAAATCGCCATGCGTTTATATTTACAATCTTGTAATTTTTGTAAAAGCTCGAAGCTGCAATATTTTCCAAACGGCTGGAATCAAGAAAGAAAACTTACAGAACTAGTGTCCAGGAGAGGATTTTCGGTCGGCGCAAGGCTTGCTGCAACTAACTAAAACTTCCCGATAGTGGACTCGCAAGGGTGTGTACACGAGCGAGAAGTCGTTTTACATCGAACTCGCGCGCGTTTTCTAGCCCGTGGACACTTACCCTACAAGTGGTAGTTTGGCAGGCATTGTGATTTAGAAAAGTCAGTCATCACTTTTAATTCAAAATGAATGATCAGGTGTTAGATACAATTATTTGAGAGGAATGGTTTGGCAGTAAGGTAGATCAATTTGAGGTGAGTGGTCCTTGAGTGTTAGGTACTTGAATGAGATGGATGGTCTGGTGGGAGGTAAATAGTATGTTTGGGTAATTAGTAAACAGGAAGAATAAATTGGAAGTAGTGGCGCCGGACAGCAAAGAAGCTTGGAATGAAAAAGTGAAAGATAGTGGATCGATCCTGGCAAGGTTCGAGAGATTTTGAAAAGGGTAATTTTTTTAGCT
The DNA here is from genome assembly GCA_963978545.1 of Linyphia triangularis. Lineage (NCBI taxonomy): Eukaryota > Metazoa > Arthropoda > Arachnida > Araneae > Linyphiidae > Linyphia > Linyphia triangularis. Next base: position 40,659,201 of record OZ021730.1, read on the forward strand.
GAATTGAAAGAAGCTTGGAATGAAAAAGTGAAAGATAGTGGATCGACTCTGGCAACGTTTGAGAGATTTTGAAAAGGGTAATTTATTTTGCTGAATTGAAAGAAGCTTGGAATGAAAAAATGAAAGATAGTGGATCGACCCTGGCAAGGTTCGAGAGATTTTGAAAAGGGTAATTTTTTGCTGAATTATTGGAATTCATGAGCAAAATTAAAATGATCCTGAAGAATATACAAATCTTTGCACGTTAGGTTTATCCGGGATAATTGGACATTTATATGGACTGAATAATTTTGGTCAGTTGGCTGGGATACTTATGATCGCGTCGAGTGCCTTGGGCATTTTGTAACACAATCCTGGTTTCTATGGACGAGTTAGGGTACCGATAATGTCATTATTTCTGGGAGTAGTATGGGTGGCCTTATTTTAAGGATTTGGTTCCAGGCTATCGTTAGGTCCAGCTGTTGTTAACTATTTTAAGTGGGTGGTTCTTTAATTGGTGTTGAGTCGTTTAGTGAGAGGTAGATTATGTGGTTGCTCGGGTAATTAGCAAGTATGAAAAAGTTATTGGGATCTGTGGCGCCAGACCATTGATGCCAGACAGTAAAGTACCTAGAATGAAAGAATAGGAAAGTGTAGGAAGGAGGAGGGCAGAGGCAGATCAAGATAGGAGAGCGAATAGAAACTGGCCTAGAACGTTCATTTGCATTTTCTAATAATTTAATTTTGATTGTTTAATTTAAGAAATCTTGTTTTTATGTAAATGTCGATAAATACTGAGATTGTATTGAAACAGTGTACTTTTAATGAAAATTAAGTTCAAAACAATATTGAATGCAAATATATCTTAAATGCTATTTTTGTACCCTAAATCACGAGTAGAAATTTATGAGCATTTGAAATAAAAGCAACTATCAGTAACATTCATAATTGCAATTAGAAATTCAAATTAATTTTAAAAGTTTGATAGTGATAGTAATTAAACCTAATTGTTCGAAATGCACTAATAGTTATGAAATCTCTGCATATCTTGCGTTAAAAACAAAACTGTCATTAGCTTATTTATAAAGCAAAAAAAAAAAAAAAATTGGCATCAATTTATACTTCTCAAATAACCTTTATGTTGTTTACTAATTTGAAAAGTAAGAAAATACAGAAATTAGTGCCGTTTTATAAGGTATTACGTGAAAAAAATATTTTGGTCCAATTTTTATTTAAATTTACAGTTATATATAATCTCAGAAGAAATCCAATAATTTTTTGAAATTCTTCCCAAACAAATTATTTTTAAGTATTCTAGTTTGAGAATTATTTATCATTAGTTATTAAAAAAATCTCAGGAAATCCCAATAAATTAAAAGCCCAATAAATTATTATATTGATATTTTATTAAATTCGATATTTGTGTGAATCGCCAATTTAAATTGCATTCGCCAATTTTAAAACAAAGAGTAAAATCTTAAGTTTTCGCGGACCAAACTAAACTATAAATAAATCGCAGACCTAATAAAAAAAAAAAGTCCGTTTCGAGTACTGTTTTTTTTTACAACATCGACATTCATCATTGAGAGCGGCCCACTCTGCATTAGCTCGATATCCCAACAAATATAGAATTTAAAACGTTAAATTCAATCCTCCTTAGTAACTAATCCATGAACCCTCTTTTCCAGTTTCCAAAGCCTCCGGAATAATCTTCTACAGCACATTATGATCGGCTGCTCCAAACTTTACGACCGCCCCTTGACAAAGTGGCGACAGCTACTAATTGTCGCTTTATTTGACCCCACAGGCAAATCCATCCCTCCTGAACAAAAACTGTCTGCATCCTCCCTCTCAAATCGTGAGAAACTTCCTCAGCCCCTCTTCAAAAAAGATCAAAAACACAACAGTAGGAGATCGAAAAGCGATAATGACCATGTTACCAGCTTCTTTGATCGGGCGTACTGCAGTTATTAGGGGACGTAAATCCCCTCCATTAAAAAAAGACTGGTGCTTTGATTGTACCGAATTTTAGCCGTAGGGTGCCCTCTAGCGAACACTGGTGGAAACTGAGTACTCAGGCTGTAAACGGTGTCGATGTCCTATGAATAGGGAGAATGAGACGTCTATTGTTGAAAAGTAGGGAGGGAAAAAAAGCAATAAATATTGTCTATAAGAAAAAAAAATTCATGTTGACAAGATAATTTTTGCTATTTCAGATTTTAGAAGCATTTTTCTCGTATTTTAAGATTAATAGCATAAAAGGATTCATAACAGGATAAATCTGTTATGTTGTATTACTACTTCCGAAGTTTCAAAAGTAATAGTTACGCTTCCACCAAGTAACATAACCTATTAAAGGGTGATGTTCATAAACTAAAACCTAGTTTTTAAAACTTTATAAATTATAACATAGTTTTTGAAGTTTTATTTCGTTTGAACTGATTGTGTTCCATAATTTTGTGGATTTATCGTCCAGAAACTTGTTTTGAAGCATGGTAGGCAAAACGATCTACAATGACTCGAAATATTTTGAAAATCGTTTAGAAAACTTTATGAACACAATATAATTCTTTTTTCTACATTACACGATTCAGTTTGTTTCATTAAAAATTAAAATGAGGTTACACGTCAAAGTACGTCTCGCTGTTGTAAAACATTTTCGATTTTGATACATTAAGGCTATTACTATACTAGAAGACAACCTGATTTGAGCTCACTCAATTCTTTACAGCAGTGATTCTCAACCTTTTTTGAGGTTCGAAGATTTTTTTTCGATATTTCTAAAAAAATATCGATAAAAGTCACCGATACATCGATATTTTTGAAATTTTTTATTTTTTTGATGACCGTTTTGTAGTTCTATGTGTATTTTCGATTTCTTTATTTCCTTTTCAAAAACTTCAAAACTAAAGTTTGAACTTGGCTGAGAAACAGTTAAAATGGCACCAGTATTCAATATTTTTCCATACACTTAAAAGCTATTGAAAATTCTAAATAACTTTTTAAATCACTGCACCAATTTAGCGAAAATATAACCTTTTTTTTATGTTATAGATCTATTTCAGTTGAAAAAGTAGTCACTTTACAAAAAAGCAATCATGAAAAGTAGAAATTTCCCTCCAAAAACTTTGTTTCTACCATAATTAAAAATCAAATAAATAAAAAAAAAAAAATCATGTATCGATAAATTGATACTTTATCGATATGTTTTTCTATGCAACGATATAGTATCGATATTTATTTGGATCGATACTTTCCGACCTCTAGTTCCAAGAGCGACTCAGTGAGCTCGCTTCATCCTGTCTTCTAATATACAGAGGGTAGGTGTCGCTATTTTTAAATTTGAAAATTAAACAAAACTAATTTAAGAGTTGCAAACGCCATGGTAAAAAAAAATTTAAAAGAAAAGTTTATAAATATAAAAATGTGTTTTTTTTTTTTTTTAAAGTCAAAAATTCCCTTCTTGCTAATTTTGGAGTATTACAACCAATTTAATCAAAATCTATTTTTCTTAATCGTCAAGAGTGATATTTTTTTCTTCTTTTTAATGGTACTTTTACTTTGAAATGTTCTGCAGTGATGACAAACATAAGATAAAGGTCACAAATATTCCCAAGACAAAACTATTATTTGTAGAATACGGGTAGAGTGTAATTCCCTTCTCATGAACTCAATTACAAATAAACTAAGAGTAATTAAATATTTTTTTTCAAAATAGTATTTTTTATAAGTAGAAATCCGTATTGGGTGTTCTATTACTTAAAAACACATTTAACTATTAGGCGACATCTAACAACAATAATGGAAGTTAATTAAACTTGAAGAGATAATAGAATGAAGATGTTTTACTATTAGCTTAAGAAAATAAGGTTTCTGATAATTCTCTCAGCTTCCGTAGCATCACCTGTTGAAAGAAAAAACAAAATAATGTTAATCTAACTGTAGAAATGATATCTAACAATAATAATAGAAGTTGATTAATGAAATGTTATGGGAAATTAAAATTAGATAGTTTTACTATCAGCCTATAAAAGTAAGGTCTGTGATTTTTTCTTCTTTTTCTTTCTATTATAGTAGCGTTTTCTGTTGGAAGAAACGCACAAATTTGGTCTATTAGGATGTTTTGAGAAATGAAAATGAATAAAAGTAAAAAATTTTGTGCATATGAAACATAGGTTCAGTTCCAGGAAGAGTTTTTATGCAATTTCGATTAATTCAATAACCATATTCCATATTAAGAAGTATTTTAATGTTTCATTGGAAGATTATATCCTCAAGCCAATGGTGTACTTACAATCATTCATTAATGTTTAAAAAAAAAAAAATTCTTTGACTTACGTTTTGTAACCATATCGATCCCAAAGCACAGACGCCCTTCCATTTTTTTTTTTTTTTTTAATAATTAGACACGATAACAATTATGACAATTGGTCTAGTATAGTTGTCAGTCTGCCTAGGGGAAAATCATTTTTCACTTTCAAAAGTAAAATTATTGTTGTTGGTAAAAATGTTCCTTATTGATTTCCAACGCAACACTATAACACTAACTACGTAATATTTTTTACATATAGATGATTAGTATAAATCATCATACAATTTTTCACTTCTTTTAAAGACAGCTAAGAAAATTCCCACGAAAATTTATGATATGTGTTCATTATTGAATACAGGAACAAGAATGAAATTTAAAATAAAAATTCGTATAAGTACAAAATTTGATTTCCTATCCCCTTCCGAAATAATCTTCTGGCTACGCTCTTACTCACCAATGTGTTCTTTTTCAGACAATTTAATTCCTTACTTAGACATTTTTTATTAAATTCTGTACTTATAATTAAAAGTACACAATAAGTAATTTCATTGCCATATTAAAAGCACATTAATTTTACACTTTTAATTTTTTTTATTTTATTTAATAACATCAATTCTGAATACCTTTTTAGAAGAAAAAAAACAAGAAGGAAAAAAAGCTCGTGTGCCCATCCACTACCATCGAGACTGTCAAAGATGATAACAAATAGTGATTAATGAAGTTAAAGGATTACCTCTGACAAAATTACCAGACCCCATTATTGGATACAGAAGTCATCCGAAAGTCAGAGATTATATACAGAAAACCCCCAATCGTTGTCATTCATTCACAAGTGATCAATAAAAATCTTGTCAATCAATTTGCACTAGAGTAATGAATTTGTTCTCTGGATTAAGCCACCATTTTCGGTTATTCCAAATTGAGAAGAATGGCGAAAGAAAACGATAATCCTCCTTACTTAAGGAGCCCTTTCTTGTTAAGGAGTGACTTTGCAAAGTTTGGTGACTTCTTGTCAATAAGTCAAAGGCTATTAGAACGCCCAGTTGGTTATTCATGATGCTTTGTGGACTGATTGGACAATATTTTACTGTCATTCTGGGTTTCAACAAGAAAAATAAAACTAATTCTTTCAAGGTAGTGTTTATCTGGATATACTAATAACAAGGATTCCTTCACTCTATTTTAAAGCTCGATAGATCTTTGGATTACAATATATTTTATGATAAAAGTCACGAAGGATATCTGTTAGAAACGATAATCCTATAGGATTGTAGAACTTGCTTTGTTGAGGAATGGATTTTAATGTGCTTGTAAAGAGAAAATAAGTCAAAAGTTTGTCTACCTTCTAACCATCAGGGATGATATAGTAATGTATGAAATTTTGTGGCGTTAATTTTTCGATTTCGTTGGACAATATTTTACTGCCAAGCAGGATACTAAACTATTTCTATTTAACTAATTCGTCAGTGGTAATACTTCTTTAAAAATATTATCAGGAAACTCTCTGCGTTGAGTAATTAACCCCCAATAAATCTTTGAATTACTGTATTTTGTTATACAAACCAGGAAAGCTCATGCTTGAAAGCTATAATCTTTTAGGAGTGAAGAATCTTTCTTTGAAGAGGGATTACTTTTATTGTGCTTTCGCAGAAACTGCCAAAAGGTTTCTCATGTCTACAAACTATCTACAAAATCTAATACAATAAAGTGACATTCTGTGACGCCAAATTATTTTTGGATTAGTTGAGTGATATTTGACTGCCAATTAGGATATTCAATGAGTAATATTGAACTAATTAATGCATGATTGCAATATCCTCATGGGAAATCGTAACCGGAATTCTTTCATTTCACTGAATAGTTAAAGCCCAATAGATCTTCAGCTGCCAACTACACCAATCACGAAGATTAGGACTAGAAAACCCTTCTTTGTTGAGGATTTTTTTTTATGCTTTTAAAGAAATTGCATGTGTAATAAATTATATTTTGTGGCTCCATGTGATATTTGGATTGATAAATACTTATTTAACGCTAAAAAATATTGATGACTCAAATAATAAGTTGTTCCATTTAACTGTATAGTATTTAACAAAATAAAAAAAAGCTTATTTTTTATTGTTCGTAAAACAATTTAACATGAATTGCTTAAAGATAAACACAATACCACAAAAATTTTTACTCGGAAAGATTTTATTCCTTAAAAACTTATACTAGTAGTAAACCAACTCATATTATCTATTATTAATAAAATTAAGAATCAAACTATACGTATATTATTAGTAAAATCAACATGCATTTGCTTATTCTTGTAAAATTTATCGATTTGCAGATACTAGTATTTTAGATTGAATAACCGAGTTGGGATTGCACACATTTCTCCACTATTACCAAAAGGTAAATATGTCACTTTAAATCATTTAGAAATTAAACATTCAACAATAACATTGTTTAATATTTAATACATACATCTAATAATAATATAAAATTTAATACGGTCAATTTTGAAATCTCTCTCCATCTAAATTCTGTTACTTCATATTCTGGTTAGTTGTTTTCAGATTATCTGGCGCCGTCAGCAACACGAGGGCTATAATGCGCCGAAATATTCGTCATTAGACAAGCCAACATACATTTACAAACACCCATGCCTAACACGGGACTCGAGCCCGCAACCTCGCGGTCTAGTAGCTAGCACGCTAACCACTACACCGTTTGCTTCATATTCTGGAAATCTATGAATAGGTAATTTGATTAGAGGAAACTTTATCCATCTATTCTTATTACTTTAATAATTTAACAAAAAAGGAATATGGGGAAATTAGTCATAGTAAATAAAACTTCCCAATCGGGTTTTATTATTCGAATCATGGATGGGCAAGGGTGTAGTGGGGTCGGTACATTGCACTAGTACTTTTTTTTTTTTAGAGCTGGTACGGCGTATATCACCACTTCTTTTTTTTAAACTAATTTATTATATTAAATAAATCTTTATGCAAATATTGTGATATAAGTTAGTGACAAAATACGTAAAGTAGGAGTAAATACCTTTTTTTAATGGTAGTTTATATAAGATATTGTGAATATGCATTTTGTAATTACAAAATCCCAACTACAGTTAAGGTTACCTCCACGATCGCGAAACTTGCGTACCGGTACAATTTTTGAAGCACTACAACCCTGTGCATGGGTGATCGTAACTCCTATAAAATATATCTTAGTAAAGTAGAGGCTCCGGATGATTTTTTTTAATTGACAAACCATAATTTATTTGCGTGAATTGTGGGAAATTCAATACAAGGAACCATCAACAGTCCTACCATTTTATTTGGCACTTATAGCACAACGCGACTTCAAATGACCCTCTCTGTATTTCTCATTATGTTAAAAAAGGTATTGAGAATTAGGTAAATAAATTTAGAATAAATATTCTTTTTCTACTCTGTAAAGCCTTGTTCAATATTTTCCCGTATACATTATAAGTTATAATACCGACTAAAAAAGTATAAAATTTTTAGAGATACTGATGAGTATCTCCGGGTCGGGTCAGTTTCTTTAAAGTCAAAGATATTTTTTTAAAAAGTCAGTATCTCTTTTTCAGGCAAGAAAAAATAAGATAGAAACAACAAAAATCAAATTGTAGGATGGTCCGCTCTGGTACCCAACCCCTCAATTATATAAGAGCTATAAAAAACAACACATGTTTTATGTATTGACAAATTTAACTCTTCGAGTGCGTAAAGATAACGTTCGATTCTACAATCCACAGCTCCTAGAGTGGTTTATTTTAGCTCACGGATTTTAAATTGTCATGATTAATCGATTAGATTTTTTGTGCGCCACTTTTAACATTTAAACAAGTGAAGCTGCAAGTATGACGTCAAAGTCCATAATAGGGTATTTGACACCATCAACAAATAATTACCAAATGCTGCCTATGAATAGTATTTAACGAGGTAATAATAATGCGAGCATTTTTTACTCGAAATAATTGCTCAAATTTTTATAAATCGAATTCTAAAAAATGGTTTTCTGATCGCTTCGTCATGTGACCAGAAACGATTGCTTAAGCTCCTCCCAGAATGTGACGTCAGTATTGTGGAGTGGAAGTTTGTGAACAAACAACTTCATACGTTTATTTTTAAGCTTGGTTCGTCTTTCTTCCTACTTTATGATTAATTATGACCATTAAAGGTGAATTTTAGGAAATATTTATTTAAAGAAGCTTTATTGGAAAAATGCGCGATGCTGTTTATGCAATGTTGACGTCACACAATCAGATGGATTTTTGAGCTGCGTTTTAGGGGCGGGGCTTCTGCTTGCATTTTAAAATGCGTTTTTTGGCGCTTTGCGACATTATTTTGGAAAAAGAAAAAATACGTGTCTTTTATTTTGGGCATATGCTTTATTTAAAACATATTTTGAAAATTTGTCAAATACCCTATTGTGTCTGAACAATTCGTTGCTATGCCATATCCTATGTACACAATCTCATTGAGAAATTTGTAATTTAAAGTACTAAAGCAATGCTAACAGAATTGTTTCATGCCGTATACATACTAAATCCTATCCGGTTCATTGGAAGATTAAATAACTTTAACTGTTCGGCAAGGTGCTGTGTGCCATGAGAAATCCAAAACATTTCCATTAACCGCCCAACTCAACTCAGCTTAGCGCAAGTTCTTTTCACCACATTGAACAAAACCCTTCTCCATTTCACGGCCTTTTGATAGAGATCAAGTTTCGAACTTCTACAGGATTTTAGTACAATGTCCAGGTGACAAGAGGATCTAAATACCCTCCAATTGAGGTAACTCAAGTGATACTGCAGTATGCTACACTCACTAAAGCCAGCCTGCATTGATAAACCCTTCCTTCTCTATATTACAACTTTACTTGATTGACGCTGTAGAGGGTTTAGAGTCCCATGGACCCCTGGACTGGATCCAGGTTTGGAAGATTAACCGCGGTTGCTTGCCGAATGTACCTTTGTGGAAATGAAGGTTCGTGGTTGTGAAGACGTGGTCTTGTGCGATATGTGTGGTCTCTTCTGCTACAAGACTTTGTAACTAGTTGGCTTTTTCGGAATGACCTCTAATCTTTTTTTATTCCAGAGATATATAGTATTAGAGTCATATCCAAGGAGGAAGGGAATTATAGGATTTAAAGTTTTTTGAAATATTTGTCATAGTTTTATACATTTGATTAACATACAAAAATACATCAATGGGGGAAAAAATGTCAATGAATTATATTTATTATACTTGAAAACATTCTGAGTCTTGCAGTTTCTGAAGTTTAAGAGCACGTAATAATTCTTCAATGTTGTGAATAAATATTTTTTTTTTTAGGTACATACAAAACAAGAAATAAATAAAAACTACTTTTATTGTTGAAACCAGATTATTTTACAAAATTATGCGCCTGATTAAGGTTTACCTCAATGTTTTAAAGCATAGACATCAAGGTCAATCCATTCAGGCGAGATAAGTTTAAGAAATTTCTTAAGATGACTTGGTACTCTTCGAGATATATATATATATATATATATATATATATATATATATATATATATATATATATATATATATATATATATATGCCTTTAAAATTATCATTTTTACATATTTGGAAATATTACTAAGTAAAAACTAAATTTTACTAAAAAAAAAGTTCACATAGTGCTCTAAATTTTCAAAATTTTAAAATTAAAAAAAAAAAAGAATTAAATTTCAAATTCTATCTTCTTTTTCATTTTTCAATATTTTTTCCTGATTTAAAATAAAAAAATGTTTTAAGTAATACACTCTAACTTTTTGGGCATCAAATTTAGAATAAGTAAAATAGTTTTCGAGAAAAACTATAACTACTGTACCTATAGGTAAAAAAAAGGATAAACAAAGCGTTTCAATATTTAAATTTGTAAAAAAAAGTTGTTGTTTTATTTTAAAATACATGCCGAATTTTGTCAAATAGATATTAAGAAATGACAAAAAAAAAAAAAAAAAAAAATCATTTCATTCATATTTCCTGAAGCTTTAGCATTTTGAGTAAGGTGGCAATTTCAAAAATCACGAACTGAGAAAACAGCGTTCGAAACATCAAAGGAGCTATTGCACAATGCTAAATTCTCCATAAAAATATAGTTTTTCTTCAATTGCAGTAATCGAATCAACTCAAAACTTGGCAGAATAATGAGAAGGTTTCAAAGATTATAAACACGCAAAAAATAGAAAATTGATATTTTTATTATTTTTTGTGAAGACAAAGGACCAAGTCCCCTTAAATATATCTTCACAAATTTTTTAAGAAATGACAACCGTAAACAATTTTCTTTCTGGTGCGGCTACAAACACTGGAAATGTGGCAACTAATTTCTTGTTTGAGGTTGAAACCCTATGACTAGTATGGGATCCGGACAACTCATCCCCCGGACATCTCACCACAGGACATCTCGCCACCGGACAAGTCACCACCAAAGAAGGGTGTGGGGGAACGTTAGGGAAAGCGGTTTTCTTAGGAGGGAGGTGCGTAGTTGAATAGTGAGACTTGCGTACATATTTAAGAAGGCACAACATAATAGATGCCTTCCCCCGACTCCCCACCACCACTGTTGACCATTGTAGATGTCGAAAATATATAGACACTTCGTATATTAGATACGGTAAGGCTGATGATGCATGTGTAAGATGAATGTCAGGCACGGATCTAGAGATATGTATTGGGGAGAAGGGGGGGGGAGGGCTTAAAAGATAACTTCAATGTTGTGGTTTCTTGAATACGTCCCACCACTCAACTACGACAGTTCCTCGTAATAAGAAAATCTCTTTCCCCACACAACACCCTCGATCCGCGCCTTCTTGGTGGTGACTTGTCCGGTGGCGAGATGTCCGGTGGTGAGATGTCCGGGGGATGAGATGTCCGGGGTCAAGTTCTCCGGTGGCGACTTGTCCGAGGGATGAGATGTCCGGCATCCGACTAGTATGCTCCCTGGTAAAACCGGACAACTCGTTCGGTGCGATCACCGTTCCGGTCAGTATCTATAAAAAATGGGTCGGTAGGTACAGATGTTCTCCCTCCCAACTCTCTCAATTCAGTTAAGTATGTACCCACCATAACCTTTTTCTTTTCTAATTTTCTTAACCAATGCATTTAAATCTCAATCACTCTATTAACTATTACTTTAATTAGAGATATATAGTTTGTATATTAAAAAAATTGCTTAAAATTTCACATAACTTTAATTTTATAAAACTTATTTTGTATATTGAAAATTGAGCCACTCTGCTTTATATTTAATCGTACTGCGACTTTTTAGTTATTTTATAATTTTTAATGTTAAGTATGAATTTGGATTCGCAATGTAATTTTCAAATTAACACTCTAGTTTTATATGAAAACCACGTTCTTTCAAAAGAGGTATAAATAGTAGAGATAGAGATAATTTGATTTAATTGGACTAATTACTGAAACAATTTTTATGAGACATTGGACGTGGGAACGAACCATCTCACAGTTTGATTTTTGTTGTAAAAGTGTGATTTATCTAATGGCCAAATTAATGGGTCATTAAATAAATCTCCGGTATAAATCTAAAATCATAGGGCCGATTTCATGTCCCAGTATGCCTCTGATAATTATGGTCTTGTCTATTAGCCCAATAATTTTAAAATAACAGTAACTGCCAAAATATTTCTTGCAAGCTTATGCAGTTTTGTACTATATCTTACAACTTAACATAAGGAGAAACAGGCGCGAAGCCAGGGGGGGAGATATGGGGATCTATCCCCTCTCGAAATTTTTCAGTGTGCTATTAGAATGCAAAAACTAAAGAACTTTTCTTTAAATTGATAAATTTATTTAAAATGTTTATAAATTTCTAAACATAAGTAGGAAAAAAATACATGTAAATAAAACTTTTTGACGTTAATAACAAAAATTATTGTTATGATTTGTTGAGTTATAATTTCGTATCCCCTCCCGAAAAATATCTCTGGCTACGCCTCTGAAGAGAAAAGCAAAATTTGAATTGATAAGAAAGAGTAGCTATTAAGATATTCATATTGTTTCTCTTTCGCTCGTAACGTCATCTGGTGGAAGAAAACAGAAATATTTCATTATTCCAATTTTATTTTGAAATTTAACTTTTAAATTGAATTTAAATTAGTACTTACATTAAATGCACTCTTGTGTTTTGCCAGAATTTTTTTACCATTTCGATTTATATTTCAGCCATATTTGTGTGATAGGAAAAGTTGGATATTTAGTAAAAACATAAAAAATTAACGAATCCACTTAGTTCAGTTTTATTGACCAACTAGTTTTCAACTTTTCTAGAAGCTATTTAAAATTAATTGTTATCTCTTTTTTAATGCAATATTTTATTGAAAACATAGCTGCCGAAATATTACTCAAAACATCTGTCATTTTTTTTCGGACATATGAATAGTACAGTATTAAATTTAACGTTAAAAAAAAAAAAAAAAAACCTATTTAATAGAATATTTAAAAATTGTTGATTTTAGTTCTTAGCCAACTAGTAACACTACTCTTCATATGTCCAATAACAATGTCTCGTGTTTTGAGCAATTCTTTGGAGCCAATGTTTGCAATAAAATATTGCATTCGGTTCACGAGACAGATAAAGTATTACAATTAATGTTGAACAGAAACTGGAAATTAATAGCAGTTATTTGGTAAACTGAATTAAGGGGGAACGGTTATTTTTTTTAATGTTTTTACCAAATTAATCATTATTTGAAAAATCTAATACCTTTAGCGAGGCGTCGATATCGTGGGTACGGTATTAGGTTAGGCGTGGACTTCATAAACTGACCACCAGATGAAGTATTTAATTTTTTTTAAAAAGCACTGCTTTTACAAAGATTATTGTTATAAAAGAATCTATCTTGGTGATATTGTTAATTTTACTGAGTTTGACAAATATAATAGAACTTCCCAAGATACAATGTTATCTATACTAGAAACAGCATGATATTACTTACGAATTACCTCGCCTTGAAGATTCATTACTATGTAGGTAGTTGGTATCAGAAGGGACTTTAACTACCCCTAACCCTTTAAAATGCCTCTTTTAAGAGTTATGCAGTGAACATTCACAACGGTTTATCATCCCCGTCGAAAACATTAAGAACTGTTATCTACTGCCCCTTAACTTGAATCTATCAGGCAGACAAGCGTAAAATATTTGATGGATGACCTTTAAAGACGCAAAAGGCGTGGTATTTGCCTCAACAAAAGGAATCGTTCAGTGATTCACGTGCAAATTGTTCCTTACCTGAAGTACAACTTTCCTTGATGCAACAACGCCCCCCTGTTTGACTTGAAGGGTCTTTCCTCTGTTGCACCTGAATGCCGGCAATTATTGGTTACAACGCATGTCTTTATCCTCCTTGACCACTGGCCAACAAAGGCACTGCTCTTGTGTGGCCACTTGGACAAGAGGGGCGGGAGCCTTTGTATTCTGGAAGACATGCGAGGGCGATGTGTCCAGTTCGTCATGCCTCGTTGAATGAGGTGATTTTAGCAAATTGCCGGGTGAGGATTTTGGAATTTGAAAGGACAGCCCCTGTTGTCACGTCTGTTTTTAAAAATACCTGTAAATTGTGGGTGCTGGCTTGGATTGCTGGAAGCGTGTTGGATTGAGATCTCCTCCCATCCAGGAAAAGCTATTAATTCAGGATTTTATAGTAGGAGACTTGGATCATGTAGCTGAGAGGGGTTTATGCTGGTGTATGATGACAATTCATTTATCTTTTTTTCTGCAGGTTATTCAGAAACACATATTTGAAGATGCCTTGTAGACTTTCAATACTTATGTGGTCGCACTGGATAAGGAAATTCTAATACTGAATTAAATGATTGAAAAAAAAATTTCAGTTTAACCTGTTAGGCAAAGGTCTTTATTTTTATAATTATTTAGAACTGGACAATTCCTCATCGATCCCAGTTATCTTTCCTATGAAAAGACGGTTCAGAACTACACTAACTTTCTACTCCTGAGTTTAAAAGCATTATCCTAGTAACACAATAATATTGGCCAGTATAGCTCAACATATCTATTATCCGGGCATGCCAATCCGGATGTGGACCTTTGTAAACCAACAGTTGTTATCGATAATGGTCAATCACGTCTAATGCTCAGGACCGTCGCGAAGAATTTCGATTAGGGGCGTTAGGCATTATTTTGGCGACTGAAATCATAGTAACTTCAGCACAAAAGTAGAAAAATAAGTTTAATTAATATATAATTAATCTTTTTAATAAAAAATATAACTAATTGTAATTAATACATAATTATTTGTTAATTATACTTCAATTGATTTTAAATTATCGTTTAAATTATTTTAAATTAATGTTTAATTATATATTAATGAAATGTAATTACAGTAAACTTTTATGGGATTTTTCGTCATGGTTTAGTTAAGGTTCGATTAAAGTTTTATTAAGGTATACGTAAACACTCCTTTCTCTCCCTCCCCCCCCCCCCCCATTCCCGGAACACAAACATAATTAAGTTTAAAAAGGTATTTCTGTTTTATTTAATTTTCCAGTAAATTTTAAATTATTTTTGATCAATTTAGCTGTATGGTAAACGAAGTCGAAATTTAATCACAATATCAGTTTAAAATTTTTATTTGGTAAAAACATAATTAATCTTTCTAAGAAAGGTCGATCAAACAGTATGGTGGTTGGCGTTCTAGCATCAAGACCGCGAGGTTGCGGGTTCGAGTCCCGTGTAAGGCAAGGGTGTTTGTAAATGTAAGTTGGCTTGTCAAATGACGAATGTTTCGGCGCATTATAGCCCTCGTGTTGCTGACAGCTCAAGGTAATCTGAAAACGACCAACCAGCCAACCTTCTAAGAAATAAATGTTTTTCACACTATAATTATGACCATCCCAAAGAATCATCAAGTCTCCTTTTAAATCCTTTACACTAACTTCGATTTTGGGTGTGAGTGTATGTGTAAGGTGGACAAATCTGCGGAGATCTAATTAACCCACTTGCCGTTATTCAATCAAACAGAAACTTGGCCGATAGATTCATTGTCGACGATAATGCATTCTATCAAGTTTTGGGCCGGTCACTAAAATACTGTTTTTATACACGATATGAAATGTTGATGCACAGTTTTAAAATTGAAATATTTTATTTACAAGATAATACGAAGGGCAGAAGAAGAAAAGAAAAAAGGGGAAAAATAAGGTTCCTGAGATGTTTTTTTAAAAAAAAAGTCGTGTATTTGGAGCAATTTTCTTTTGATCAATACTGACCAATCCACCAGAGCCCCCGTTTTCGACACTGGTCTATACTTTTGTATTACCAGGATAATGATGTCATTCAGTGATACATGGTAAGAAAGAGAACACGGGAGGGAGGGGGGGGGGAGGGCTGTTATGGGTCTGTTATAATTTTATCCTCACCCCTCTACTATAAGTATGTCTTGATGATATTATTTTGTAGCAAAATTCTTATAAATATATATATTGTTTTTTAGAGTGAAAGACAATTTGGCGAATTTATTTGAACTTATCATGAACATTAATAAAAATGGGAATGAGATATATTTCTTTCATTTTTAAAACAATTTTGAAAGTAACGAATAACTTTGCTAAATTGAATTGCTTCGAACTTGCCCTTACATATAATGCAACAAATCAACTGTTATTTAAAATTTCAATTTTTAAGGATAGCAATAAATTAAATTTTTCTGGGTCATTCTAGAAATGGAAAAAAGATCTCTAGACTTGTGCAACTACAATCAACGTGTTTATAAAGTAAAAAATATAATTTCGAAATTTTATAAGTGGAATTATGAGCATTGAATACCAGAACGAACCATCCCACATTGTTTATTTTTCTAGGTGAAGGCTGTTTATGCTCCGTTTTATTAAACACATTAATGCAAATATGGTTTTTCTGAAGGTCAAAAGTTGGCGATAAAGTTAACCACTTTTAGCATGAATGATAATCATACCAGTATTATGAAATTTGAACATTAAAATTTAATTATTAACAAATAGATCAAAATAATTGTAAGCAAATGGCTTAAATATGATTTTAAAAAGAATTAATAATTATGCTGGTCAAACTTTTTTACTTACTTGATTTGAAATTATTTGAATTCAAAATATTGAGGGGAATACAGGAAGTATAATCTATTATTTACAAATAAGATTATTTATTAACAATTCCAATTTTGGAAATTTTTCGGTATTTTCAAAAAAGTAATCGCTGTGTCTGCTATTTACAGCAAAAGTCATTATAAGTTCCAAGCAGTTCTATTATAAATATTGAGAAACACAAATTAACCAGTAATAAAATTGTAAATCGTTTATTTCTATAATTTTCAAATTAATTTTAAATAATTAAAATATTTCAATGAACAGAGCATATATTATTGTTTCCCCCCTTTCAAAAACTTGTTTTCGATATCCACCAAAATTATCTTCAAAGCCCTAAGTTATTTGAAGACATTTTAATTGATAAAGATAACAAAACAAAGTTTTTCTCTAATACAGGGGCGTACTGGGACATAAAATCGACCTGGCGATATTTCGTTTAAGCCAGCCCAAGTTTTAAATATTATCATTTATCAAATTTCAATAATTATTGTTCATAATAAAATAAATCCTAGAATCAATCAAATAACTAAATTCAATAAATACATAATTTTGAAGGTTAATACATTTTTTTACTTAAATTTTTGTATTATTTAAATTTTGTTTTCAATAATTAGTTTTAGTTATTTATTAATTACTAATTCATTAGTAACTACTATTTATATACTTCCTTTGAGTGAACTACGCTTTCATAAACCATTAATATATTTAACCTTAAAAGTTATAAAATAAGTGAAAAATAGAAATATGATAAAATATAAATCTTAGTGCTTCTATTTTATAAATTCAAAATAATCCCTAAAGCTCAAATAATGTGAAATTTTAAGCAAATTTTTATTGTACAAACTATATCTCAACTGAAGCAATAGTTCAATAATGGTTAATAGTTCTGGGTGAGAGTGATCGGCATTTGAATGCATTGAAAAAAAAATTTAATAATAATGGAAGGGAATTACATGTATTGAAAAATAAATAAAGAAACTAAGGAAGAATTTCTGAACCGGTGGCTATCCACTGACTGGTCCGGTGATTGCACCAGACAACCCTACGGCCAGAACGCCTCTACTCTAATACATTACATAAGTGGCAAAAAGTTTACCACTAAAGTCTTTTAAGAAGTAAAAAATAAAAATAATTATCTGTTGAATTATGAAAATATTTTATGAAATCCTAAAATTATATAAATTCAATAACTTTTGTCAAATATAAGTGTCTAAGTCAGCCTTTTCCCCTAATATCATGATTTCTAATCATAAATAATAATCATGCTCCACGCAAAATAAACGGAACTCAGTTTAATAATTTAATTGTATATTTCAAAATAACATTAAAATAGTGTAACATCTGAATTCTTTTTCAAACAAATATATAGAATATTATTTATTTATTTATTTGAGTTCTAATATCATTCCCACTAATATTTGTTCAACACTTTTTTTTATTATATTACTGAATTCCACATACACAGAAAAATAATTCAATGAATATAAAACTGGTTCAACTGAAAACAACCGCATAATAAACATTGGATAGACCTTTACCTTATTGAAATATATATTGTACTAAATTTGATTTAATTGTTAAACTAATTGCCATTGCCAGCAATCAAAATTATCCAAAATTTTATGTATAACATTTTAATAAATTTATTTACATGGTAAAGTAATATTTGTTGTGAATATATGGTTTTTCAAATATCAATTAGTATAAAACTGCAAAATTTAGCTTTTCCTAGCAGATATACATTTATGTACCACTGAAATAAAATTTTAGGTCGCATAACTTGGCCAAAGAGGGAATATTTTCTTTTTCAAGGATATAAAAATGGGAGAATAGAAAAATAAGTTATAATGAATATGCGTAGGCTGGACTGAAGACAGTGCTGTTGCAAAGTAATTCGATAAGACTGGTATAAATATTATTAGTTAATGTTTAATTCCAAATAAAGTATAGTTTGTATTAAAATAATATATTTTTTATTATTTAATTAATGCATTAATAATAATGTATAGTTAGTATTGAAATAATGTATAGTTAGTAATACATATTTAAGTAATGCATAGTTAGTATTGAAATAATATTTGTTAATTATTTAATTAATGTATAATTGATATTTAATTAATGTATAATGGATATTTAATTAATGTATAATTGATATTTAATTAATGTATAATTGATATTTAATTAATGTATAATTGATATTTAATTAATGTATTGTTGCGTTGTACGGGTTCGAAAGATTTGACGCCAAAGCAGATCAAAACTTGCAGAAATTTATTCCAAAATAACTCTTCACAGTTCTCTTACAGCTCCAGAACTTCTCGTTCTAGTAGACACAATACAGCAGTTAAAAACTTGACAAACAACTGCTAAATCGTTGCAAAAGACAATGCAATACAGTTCGCTCAGTATCTCCAGTTAACTAATTCAGTGACTCAAAATTCGCGAACTAACTCAAGTCAGGAATACAGCTCTCACAATGAACGTTGAGAGACAACTCACTCAGTGATTCAAAATCAACTAACTGACTGACTCACTCACGGCCGGGTTTATATAGGGGAGGCTGCGAATCTTCACGAACCTTCTAGAGATGGATGTCTGGAGAACCTTCCAGATAGTAGTCAAAAAGTCGTTTCGATACATGTATAATACATGGGATACATGTACCGAAAATGTCGCCAAATGGTCGCCAAGTTTGGCGACATTTGGCGATTTCTCGCCAATTTGGCGAGATTCCCATTACCATAATGTTAAATGCCTTGCCCCTTGAAACTCGCTTCCCAGAGTTACCTCTGTAAAACCCGCTATCAAGCATTGGGAGGCTCATTGCTGGGAAACAAACCATTGCATTTTCTTATGCGAAATATACAGAAATTTATCTATTTACAAAATTAACACTACGAAATATTTACAAATATACAAAATTCGTAACATTGCCCCCCTCCCAAGGACTGCACGTCCCGGGCAGTACAGTTCCCGGAAAAGAAGGCTTACTTTCAAAGCAATGGCATTACTGAACTATAAAACTTACTAAACTTGCTAATATAAAGACAGAAACATTACTGATTAAATAAATAAATAATTAAATAAATAATTAAATAAACAATTAAATAAACAATAAACTTAAAAATTTATATACACATGTGACCATGGTCTTAATGACTATATACACTTTATACATTACGGGAACTACAAACTATGGGGATTACAAACTATGGGGATTACAAACTATGGCCATAGTAAGGGGCTAACCTGTCGTAATGAACTACTCTAGGTTTAGAATTGGGTGACTTACGTACTCGGACCACGACATCATTCAGCCGGTTGAGGACTGATTAAGGACCATCCCAGTGAGACTGAAGTTTGGGAGAGAGTCCTTTCTGTCGTTTCGGGTTCCAGAACCAAACCTTGTCACCTTCTTGGAATTGATGTCCTGTAGCCTTCGTGTCGTATCTGGTCTTCATCTTATCCGTCGCCAAGTTGATTCGCTCTCGGGCAAAATTGTGCACATCTTCAAACCGTGCCTGAAGATCCTCGACGTACTCCTCTGGCGATGAAGGTGCATCTGGAGGGCGGCCAAACAACAGATCGCAAGGCAGACGAAGGTTACGACCGAAGAGCATCTGGGATGGGGAATAGCCGGCAGTCTCGTGGACAGCACTGCGATAGGCCAGAAGAAACAAAGGTAACTTATGATCCCATTCCTGTTGGTTTCTTGAAACCATCAGTGAGAGGTTATTGAGGATGGTTTTGTTAAACCTCTCCACCATGCCATCCGACTGTGGGTGTAAAGGCGTCGTCTGTGTTTTGTCAATGCCAAGTAGATCACAAAGTCCTTTCATTACAGCAGAGGTAAAATTTCTTCCTTGATCAGAGTGTAACTGTAAAGGCACTCCAAATCTGGAAATCCAGCTCTGAACCATTACCTCTGCAACAGTGGTAGCCTCCTGATCAGGGATAGGATACGCTTCGGGCCACTTCGTAAAATAATCCATGACAACCAGGATGTATCTGTTGCCGTCAGCAGATCTTGGTAGTGGTCCCAAGATGTCAAACGCAATCCGTTCAAAAGTAGCTCCCACGTTGTAACGTTGCAGTTTTCCTCGACTGCGTTTCTTAGGTCCTTTCCGGGCTGCACAGGCATCACATGATCGGCACCACTTCTCCACGTCAGCCCTCGCCTTACTCCAGTAGAACCGCTCTCGAACTCTTTGCAACGTCTTCATTACTCCGAAGTGGCCTCCAGTTGGACTACTATGAAGTTCTTTAAGAACGTCTGGGACTAGGGATCTTGGAAGTAATAGTTGCCATCGGGATGTCTTTCCATCATCAGATTCGAACTTCCAGTAGAACACGCCGTTTCGAATATGGAGGGAGTTCCAGAGGGCCCAATATTGCTTTGTCGTAGGATTAAAGGTGGAAATGTTCTGCCAAGTTGGTGTCGTATTCGAAGACTCCTTATTTAAATCCTCCTGTCCGGCATAAATCGCAGCATTGTTCTTCTGTATTTCCTCTTGGCCAGAGAAAATCACTTTCTTCATCTCTTCGTGACCAGAGAAAATCTCTTTCTTCATCTCTTCTTGACCAGAGAAAATCTCTTTTTTCATCTCTTCTTGGCCAGAGGAAATCTCTTTTTTCATCTCTTCTTGGTCAGAGGAAATCTCTTCCTTCATCTCTTCTGGATCAGAGAAAATCTCTTTCTTCATCCCATCTCGGCTCGCTTTCATTTCTTCACGCCATTCGGATATTCCCTTCTTCATTTCTTCTTGGCTCGCTTTCATTCCTTCCAGCCATTCGGACATTCTCTTCTTTATCTCTTCTTGCCCTTTGGATAATTTCTTCTCCATTTCTTGCATGAAAGCAAAAAGCTGTTGAAATTTGTCATCTTGTTCCGCCATTGCTCTGGAAATCGGCATCAAATCCCACTTCTGACACCAGTTGTTGCGTTGTACGGGTTCGAAAGATTTGACGCCAAAGCAGATCAAAACTTGCAGAAATTTATTCCAAAATAGCTCTTCACAGTTCTCTTACAGCTCCAGAACTTCTCGTTCTAGTAGACACAATACAGCAGTTAAAAACTTGACAAACAACTGCTAAATCGTCGCAAAAGACAATGCAATACAGTTCGCTCAGTATCTCCAGTCAACTAATTCAGTGACTCAAAATCCGCGAACTAACTCAAGTCAGGAATACAACTCTCACAATGAACGTTGAGAGACAACTCTCACAATGAACGTTGAGAGACAACTCACTCAGTGATTCAAAATCAACTAACTGACTGACTTTGACTTTGATATAGAGTTGTTCGAGGTACCTGGTGCCCGTTAGGGCGAAAACCTCTTCATATGAATTAGGCCACTAGGCAGTCAATTGGTCAGGTCTCACATAAAAGGCAGTCTAAGATGGTGGGGGGAAGAAGGGGTGATCAGTAAACTGGTCATACCTCAGGAGGTCGAAAAGCTGTATTGGATAATCTGAATAGTAAAAGACATAAAGAAAGTGCAAATATAAATAATTAAAAATACAGGACGGACGACAATTTTTATAGTAGGATTTTTTTTTTTTTTTTTTTTGACAAAAATAAATGAGCCGAATACAAGAAGTTAGTTAAGCTAACATGATAAGCAATTCAAAAGAGAATTGGTTATGTTAATAACCATTAGAGAATAAATATGTAGTCTTTCTTTTGAAAGGACTATAGTAATAAAATAAAGGAAAATAGATAAAAAGTAATGTAGCCTTTCTTGTGAAAGTGCTATAGTAAATTAAGTTAAAAAGTAAATGGAATACATAATAATAGTATATAAAATAAAACTACTCCTCCACCCGCTTCCCTTTCCCTATGAAAGGGAACCTTCCACGGGTTGCTGGAGGGCTTTGGCTCCTAAATGGTGGGAAAAACTGAACACTTCAATCCCCATCCGCTTCCCCCACTGAGTGGCTTTCACGGATTGTTGAGGATTGAGGAGCAAGTGAGCAGTTCTGATCTGAGCAGGTAAGGTGAATGAAGATGGTAAATTAATTAAATGCCTCTGCAAGAGTGGCATCTGAAAGTGCGAAGGCAGCAAAAGGTCTGCAGTGGGAGTCTTCAAAAAGGACCTCGTAAGCAAAAATACTATGGTAGTTGCTGGTTTCTGAGAGGGCATTTCTATAGAAAGTAATGTTGGTGTTAGCGATAAATTCAGAGATAGGCTCAATTTTGAGATCCCTGTGAATTAAATTGTTACGTATATATCTAGTAGCGTTAACGACTTCTCTTAATATTTTATTTTGACAAGTCTGGAGAATTTTGATCTCTTTTTTAGTAGCAGTGGTGAGGGCAGGTGACGCATAGGTCAGGATGGGTCTGATATTGCTGATATAGAGAAGTCTTTTTAGTTTCAGATTTAAGTTGGAGTGTCTACCAATTAAAGGACGAATTTTGGACATAACCATATTGGCTTTTTTGACAACATGCTTACAGTGATCCATCCAGTTCAGTTTGGAATTCAGGGTAAGGCCCAGATAATTTGCTTTTTTAACTATTGGGATCTTTTCCCCAAATAGGTAAACTTCAGTGGTGATGGGGATTCTGGACTTCTTCCCCCCCATAACGAGGATATTGGATTTAGTGGCATTAATGCTTACTTTCCAGTTCTCACACCATTGCTCTATTTCATCAGTCAACAGTGAGAGTTTGTAGACTGCATGATTTCTCTGTAAGGAATTTGTAATTATTGCAGTGTCGTCTGCATAGAATGCAGTCATGGTGTTTAAATTATCCCTGAAAGTGGGGAAGTCAGCTGTGAAAATAAGATATAGTGTAGGACCCAGTAATGACCCCTGGGGTACACCGGCTTCAATATATCTGGTGTCAGAGGTAGCAGCACCATATCTGACTTTAAAAAAGCGTTCTTGCAAGTAGGAGCTAATGAGAAGAATAATATCCTTTGGGAATTTGAAGTCAATTAGTTTGTAGAGTAGGCCGTTATGGTACACTCTATCAAACGCTTTTGCAACATCTAACATCAACATTGCAGATGCTTGTTTTTTATGTTTGGCATTACCAATGTGCTCCAGAATTCTGACCAATTGCTTAGTGGTGGATTTATTGGGTACGAATCCATATTGCTCCTCAGGGATGCATTGAGTGAAGGGTCTCATTCTGTTTAAGATTACTCTCTCAAGTAATTTTCCAAGAGTGGGGAGCAGACTAATTGGGCGATAAGAGGTGGTCATGATGGGATCTTTTCCTGGTTTTGGAAAAAGGATAATTCTCGCCTCCTTCCATGAGTTAGGGAAATAGGCATTTTGAAGGCAATAGTTGAAGATGTCAGAGATTTTGGCAAGGTATTGTGTGGGAAGGATTTTGAGCATAAAGTTGGTGATGGAATCATGACCTGGGGCTTTGTTATTTCGGAGTTTCTTAATGTAGCTGGTGATCTCGTTGATGGACACTTCTTCAAGTGTGCCTTCAGGATGGTTTCGGTCAAGCCAGTCTTCAGTTCTTTGCTCCACATGGTCCTCGAAATCATCGTTTGTGGGCTCGGTATTGTTCCTGAACTGGAGTTCAAGTGAATCCGCCAGTGCATTAGCTTTTTCGATGTCTGTATAGACAAGACCCTCTTCCCCATGGATGGGTCTATTTAGAATTTTGTCTCTTTTTAATGTTTTGGACATTTTCCAAATTGAGTTGTCCGTGGTGCACAAGGTTTGGATTTTCTCCTCCCATTTGCCCTTCCTGAATGCTTTGCATTTAACTCTAATTTCCGCATTGAGTTCATACATTTCCCTTTGTAGCCTGGGATCAAGGGTTTTCTGAAATCTCTTACGTATCCAATTTCTGTGTTTAATTACAGCCTTGATGTCCTTAGGGAGTTTGATATAGGAGTCGTTAATAGGGACCTGGGTGGATGCCTCATCCAAAGCTCTAGTAATATCCATAGTGATTTTTTCAATATGTGTTTCAGTATCATCGTTACTAATAATGGAGAGGGGGTCGTCGTTGTTGTTAGCAAGGATATATTGAAATATTTCCCAATTAGTTCTTCTCCTCATTCTAATTTCCTCCTCCTTAGGTAGACCTAATATGGCAATTAGGGGCTGGTGGTCTGAGGACAGCTCATTAAGAACATCTATTGCAATGGGAATCTGAGTATTAGAGAGGATAATGTCCAAAATATCTGGTCGGCAACCCCGGGCTGGATAATGAGTAGGCTGGGTTGGGGCATGCACTCTGAAATTGTGCTGCATGAGGCAGTTGGCAATTGTCTTCCCATTAAAATTAGAGTAATTGCACCCCCAGTCACTATGCTTTGCATTAAGGTCACCAGCAACAATAGTGTGGGTATTAGTAGGTAGTAAGTTGATAATGTCAGTGGCATTAAATTTGTTGTTTGGGGGGTTATAAACTGCCGAAATATGGATGGGAGGGCGATCATTGAACTCCACTGCAATTGTGGTTACTTCAAATCCCTTGGAATTATCAGTTGAGTGTAGAGAGGTAGTCAGGAATCTTTTACAGAAAATAGCAGTACCCCCTCCCCTATGGTGTATGCGGTCAGTTTTATATGTGATATAGTTCTGAATTTTGAGGGAGTGGCATGGCTTACTATGTGTTTCCGTGACCACACCTATATCGATGTTGTTTTCCTCAAGGAAGTCTTTAAATTCTTCAAATCTGCCTACTAATCCATTAGCATTCCATATTGCCATTAGAAGAGGGGTGAATTGATTTAATTCAGGAGATTCTGTTCTTTTGTTGTTGTCTAAATTCATCGCGTATGTCTTTGATATTTTCAATGAGTCCAGACTCCCTAAGCCATTTTATTTGGTCTTTGAGTTCAGTAAGGATAGTTTTAGCTTCCTCCACTTCATTATTGGTGGTGGGGGGTGAATCAGTTTGGGTGTTGTGTTGTATAGGAATGGTGATGGGTTGAGAAACAAAATTTGGATTGGAAAACGTCCTCGACTCATATATTCTGTTATTTATGCTAGTGGTATGGTTTGCAGCTTGGGTGTCGGCAATTTTACTGATGGGGTATATAGGACAACCTGAATAATTGGCAGTATGAGCACCTCCACAGTTTGCACAAGTAGGGGGTTCAGATAAAGGTTTCTCACAAAATTTGGTAAGGTGGTTTTGTCCACACTTTACACACCTAGGCTCGTGCTTGCAGGAGCTGCTACTATGATGGTAAATTTGACATCGATGGCATTGTGTAGGGCCACTTCTACCTCGATAGGACTCTACCTCAATCCTTAAATTGAATAGGAACTCGCAATTATGGAGGCTCCTCCCTCTATCATTCTTGTCTAGAGTAACCAGAAACAGGGGTAAATCTCTCTTCATTTCCTCCCCCCTTCTGCGGGTCGACAGTTGCTTCACCTCTTTAACAGGGTATTCTAATAGGATCAGTTCATTAAAAATATCCTCTGTAACCGTATCCCTGGGTAGGCCCCTAATTACCGCTTTAATGAGTTTATCAGCAGGTAGGGTATAAGAATGATAATATACACCTTTATTATCTAGGATCTTAGTAAGTTTCCTCTGTGCTAATTCACTAGTGGCAGTAATGTTGACAGACCCCTCCCCCTTTACTACTCCAATGTAGTCGGTTTGGGCAATTTGATTATCATGGAAAATTTGTTTGATATCCTTCCAGCTATACCTAGTGTCTCGTATAATGATAGGTGTAACATCCTTGCATTTAGGTACAGTTTGTGTGAGGTTATTGTTCCTTCTAGTGTGATTATGTGATTTGCCATTATTGGCTTGGGAGTTGTTGTTATTTGATCGATTTTGATTATTCCTACTCAGGGAACCAGAGCTACAGGCATCTGCATAAGATTGCATAGTAATATTTTCAGGATTATTGGTAATCCGGTCTTTATTAATAGGAATGGGTTCAGGTTCAATGTTTGCATTGCCAAGATCGAAGTGATACCCTGCTGTCAAATGATGGTCCAATGGCTGCGTGGTGGGAGGGGCATCGGGTTGTGTGTCAGCAGAGCTAGCGCCCCCTATAGTGGAAGACTGGTAGCTGCTAGTGTGGTTATGTTTCGGAATGGTAATGCCGCAATTTGGTGGGCCAGTGATGTTAGATAAATGGTCATTAAATTCAGTAGTAGTGCTTTTTGTCCTAATTTTGTTGAGCGTGCGGCTTGAATCATCATTTAAGATCACCTTCCCGCTTCTTAGAACAGTGGATGAGGGCTCATCCAAATCAAACTGCTTTTCAGCTTCGTTGGGGGGTGCAGTCGAACACACACTTTGTCCGTCTAATAGCAGTGGGCTTTTAAGTAAATTGAAATGCTTGCTAGGGGATGACCTTTGGCCCGTCTCATAGTCTGTATCATTATCAATACCTAACTCATGGGAAGGAGTACTTTCGATGTGGGAATGATTGGGAATCTGATCAGGAGTATCAGTAGTATTGGCTGTGCCAGGAAAATCAGTGGAGTTTAGTTCACTATCTGACTCATCACTAGGTGTACGACTCGATGGGAACTGGATGGATCTGATTTGATCAATTTTATCAAGTTTAACTGCAACATGATCAAGTGTTTCCTTAACCTGCTCAGAAACTGGTATGACAGTAAGGCTAGCAATTAAATCCCTAACAAGTTTAGAGAGATCGCCAACAGCAGAAAGAAGAGAATTTTGACTAGGTTCCATACTTATAAAAAAGGGGGGTATAACTGACTGACTCACTCACGGCCGGGCAAAGGCGGCCCTAGGTTCATTTTTCAGGGGGGGCCATTTTAAACTTTAAGTTCGTAAAATGTATGCACTATGTAACCTAATTATAATAAACTAACTGCTGATTAAATGCTTGATTGCAATGATAAGTGTAGAATTTTCTAAATTAGTAATTTTCATTTGATGCAGAATTAAAAAAGTTAATTTAAGCTTGAATTGCTCTGCTGAAAAATAAGAAAAGAGTAAAACAAAGAAATTACAAAAAAATAAAAATAGTTAATAATTGTTTTGCAATCACACTTCTTTACTCTTTGAAAGCCTAAAGAACAAAATACAATTTCCTCTGCTTTGTTTTGGCAAATCTGCCTATGACACAGCTCACATCAATGTTTATGTCTCTGTGAGTATGCAGCAAGCTAAGTCCTGCTAACCTTTCTTCCCCCATTCTAGCTCTTAGCCACGTTTTCAAGCGTCGAAGGGTAGAGAAACTTCATCAGCAACTTCATCAAGCTTCTTCAGCAGAGGCAACGCTAACTGGTAGTGTTGCCAAAATTTTAAGTAACTCGTAAATAGTAGGATATACATATTTGTCACAAGCTCTCATTGTATCTATGGCAGAAGTGGGGAGCTATTCTTCTTTTTTCCATTTCTCTCTCCATAGTGCTAGCTCACTTTCAATCAGAATAACACTCATTTGTGTCAGTCCTAAAATTGGTATGAACTTCTTTAATAAGTTTTAAAGCTCGTTGCTTTCTGATTCTGTTGGCTTTTCCATATCGGAGGTTGGAATCAGTAATCGAAAGCCAAAACAATCCAAATTTTCTTTTGGAAATCTTCCTATTAGGTCTTCAATTATATTATCCAATAAAGGTATGTAAACCGAGATTCTAAAATACTCTCATTTTTTCTTTTTGAAGACATATTGTAGATATTCGTCACTAATTACTCGAGGTAAAATGATCACGAAATCTTTAAACAACGAATAAAAGTGTTGCTAGTTCAACAGATATTTTCACAATAAATGGCCTGTCTAAACTAGTTATAACAATAACACAGTACCGATTCCATGCCCAAGTAACAAAAGTCACACACTAGTCCAGACATCACGTGTTGAAATTACCCTCGGCGCCATGGTTGCTTAGAAGAGCATGGTTGTTCCAAAAAGGGGCAGAGGCCCCCGGGAAAAAGGAAATCGTCGTTTAGGAGGGGGATGGTCACTACCTGTGTACTTGTGTTGTGTACCGGGTATTGTGTCGTGTGTTGTGTACGTAAATACATTTAAAACCAGGGTTTTTTCTGAGGGGGGGGGGGGGGGGCTATAATTTTTTGTACTGTAAAGAAAAAATTTACGTTAATGAAATTGTGCTTAAAAATCTGTATTTTCACCGTTTTTTAAACTGGAAATTCTCAAAGAGTTTTGGGATATTTGAAAGGGCTAGAAAGGAAGAGGGAACCCTTCAAGGAGGGGGCCATGGCCCCCATGGCCCCCCCCTTGAAGCCGCCAATGCGGCCGGGTTTATATAGGGGAGGCTGCGAATCTTCACGAACCTTCTAGAGATGGATGTCTGGAGAACCTTCCAGATAGTAGTCGAAAAGTCGTTTCGATACATGTATAGTACATGGGATACATGTACCGAAAATGTCGCCAAATGGTCGCCAAGTTTGGTGACATTTGGCGATTTCTCGCCAAATTTGGCGATAAAAATTAGTCGCCAAAGCCATCGCCAACTTGGCTCTATCTCGCCAATTTGGCGAGATTCCCATTACCATAATGTTAAATGCCCTGCCCCTTGAAACTCGCTTCCCAGAGTTACCTCTGTAAAACCCGCTATCAAGCATTGGGAGGCTCATTGCTGGGAAACAAACCATTGCATTGTCTTATGCGAAATATACAGAAATTTATCTATTTACAAAATTAACACTACGAAATATTTACAAATATACAAAATTCGTAACAGTATAATTGATATTTAATTAATGTATAATTGATATTTAATTAATGTTCATACCTGTTTAATTAAGATTTTTTTAAAGTTTGAATGAACGTTTTATTACAATTTAAATTAATGTTTTATTGATGTTATACTTAATGTTTTATTGATGATAAACTTAATTTTTAACTTATTTTATTAATGTTTAAATTAATATTTTTTAATACTTACGTTAATGTTTAAATGATGCATACAATTAATGATGTAATGTTTGTACATTTGTTTATACAATTTAAATTGTTTTATTTAATTAGTGCTTATAAATTTGTAATAAGTATTTATTTTAAATTACAGATTTTTAATTCATGCAGTTTTTTTTTATTGGTAATTTTTTCCAGTGTAACTAGCTCTTTACATTTACCGCAATATTAATTTTCAAAACATATTTCATGTTTAAACATTTTGGATTGTGAGATTAAATGTCACTAAAAAACAGCTTCTACAAACATCTCAATTAAGATGCATCTGCCCAAGATGCAGAGTATGCATAATTTAGTGACTTTTAACAAGTCACAGTCGATGACATAAGATTAAAAAAAAAAAAAAAAAACTTCCAATTTGAAGTTTTAAAGATTAAAAATGTCTCTAAATTGAGGACAAACTTGCTGAGAAAACTTGTTATGGAATATCTTTCTGATCCAATTACTCTATTTGAAAGAAAGGTATGAACTTCTTATGGAGTTACTATGAAATGACTCTTTCTATCGAATTTCAAATTACCTCAGTTGAACTTGAAAATTCTGGTTAAATTATATATAATCCTATCAAGAGTTACTTTTTTCTTTTTAATTCTGCAATCATTTTTAGTTATAGCTTTTTATGATACAAAAAGTGTAAAGAGTAGCGAAGTATAAGCTTTGAAATAATGGCAACTGCTACACGTCGTATCTGGAAGTTTTTACAATTTTGTAGAATCGTCACCAATCTCTAAAAACTCTCAATAAGACAAATCCATTTCAGCATTGTGTAACAATGTTTCGAAATTGTGAAGTAAAAGCCGTTCTGATTTTTCGAACAGTTAGAATCATGTGTTTTCCCCGCTGTTGAGCTGACATGATTGAAGCTATGTTGTGAGCTTGTTTGTATTAGTAGCTTAATAATTGGAGTATTATTAGAGAAGAATAAAAATAATTATTGTTTTATCATTTCCCAGGGAGAAATTGGCAATAAAATATCAATTTCTCCGTTAGGGAAAAAACCTGGAACTGTATGATATATCTTTCTATTTACAAATTGACTACTCCCCCTTAAGATACTAACTTCGCAGAATTACATTTTTAAAATAACTGCTGATCGAGGCTCCCCACAACCACGTCATTGCTTAATAACTATACTTAGTATGCAAAACTGACAGCTGAGTCTATTACTTAACTTGTCTACATTTTTGGATCAACAACCCAGGCTTCAACCCTTTCACACCAAGCGTTCCGAGGAATGGGCTACCTGATCCAAACGCCATAATTCACTTACAAGTTGACAATTCGCACTTGGAGACAACCCCTTGGATGCCAACAAAGAACTCTCGCTGTTCCATAATAACCACCTGCTGAGGAATTCCAGTAAACTGGACAATAGGATGACCCTAGGGCCCTCTCCTCTTTCTCACGAGCCTCAGTTACAAATAAGCTCCTGGGGGTACTCTTTAATGACCTGGACGCACAGGTAGAGAAAAAATCACCAGACGCCATGACACAAGCCACCCCTGGACTTCTATTCTTATTTGTAAATGAAAAAGATTAGCTGGATATGGCCAAAGGCTTGACCTCCTAGTAAGATCAAATGATTACCGATCCAAACACAGAGGTGTTCGGTAGAAAAGTTGTATTTATTTTGTCTGGCCCTTTATTTGGTATATGGTTAAATGGTGTTTGTTGCATGTTGGATTCGGGGCTTGGATGGATGGTTTGTGGTGTGAATGTTCAATGGGTGATTGTCCAGTCCTGTGCTTTGTTGGGGTTTGTTGAATTCTTGGAGTAAGGGCTTGTGGTCAATAAAAAACACCGAATCGATTATTTGACAACATACCACGATGAATGGAAGAAGATAATGTTGCACCTAGAGCATGGACTGCTGTACCTCTAGAGGTTTTAGTCATTGGGTGAAATTTGTTAGAAGTGTTGCAAAATTTAGTACTCATTCAAAATATGTTCAATTTTAATCGAAAGATTTGAAATTAGCTACATCTTGGTACTCAAATTTTTCATTTAGATCGTGTCTAAATATTGAATTTTAGTTGAACTGCCATCTAGTCATTTACACTGTCTTTTTCAGGTATTATGATTAAATGACGATGCGATATAATGTTATAGTAAAAACTTCAGATCTACCTATTCTACATATTGATTTCAATTAAATTGACATCCAGTGAATTAACCTAATTCTATATAATTTGCTTTGACCAAAATAAATAATCTTAATTGATGAGGTTCTCGGTTAATGTTATTCCCAAATAGTGAATCGCCAAATTTGTTTATCTATTATTTATTCTAAGTATCTTTAAAAAAAATTTTTAATTTATATTTGTACATACAATATTATTTCACCGTATAAAATTAACTGCATTTTGCTCGTTCAATTCCTAAATGTTTTATAAGCTGTTTGTCAAATTGATTTTCGACATTCCTACCATTTCCATATATGGGATTTTATATTCATTATGTGAAATATCCTTATCTCAATTGTTAAATTAGGTATCTTTTCTTAATCTTTAATTCTATTAAAAAGTTTTACGTATGCTTGAATATGTTGATGACTAAGTTATTTTTACTTTTCTTATTTGCATTGATAAAATTTTCGATTCTGTCATTCTGTGGTTAATGCTATCAAATCAATCCCACGCATTGATATTCAACATTAAAAATGTGTTTATTACTATTATTAACACAAGTTTCAGAGACCTATTCTCACCGGAATCTGGAAATATCATTCCCGAAGATGATCTGTATATATTAACTTGTTCTTACATAAAATAATGGCATATTAGAACAAGGCAATAAATAACTTAAAATAAATCGAATTGAAAAATAGTGGGGGGGGGGGGGAAATGAAAAAAAATATATTCTTGCAGATTGTTTTGCAAGATAATAATTTTTAAATTTACTATTTAAAATTCGTGAATAAAATTCAGGGTGCCAAATGACGAATTCCGTGGTGGATTTTAATAAAAATTCGCCAAATATACATTTTCACATTGTTCCTAAACTCAACTGTCAGTATCATTCAATCGTGGTAAAATATCTTATGCAATATTTTTAAGAACCATATCTTCCGAAATTTTTGTTAAACATAATACCAAAAAATCCAGCTAATTTAAATATAATTCAATTAAAAATTAGTACTTAAAGCAAACAGTCTTTTTGTTCTTCAACGAGGAATGCCTCGAATTGAAGTTAATGATACATTTTAAATTCTTAATTTAAAAAAATTCAATTGTAAATCTAAACTAATTTCCGAAATTTGAATTAAAATGACTTATTTTAAAGAACTTTTTTTTGTTGTTGTTGAAGATTCTCGCCGAACACAGAATCATACCGAATATGCCAATATATGTCTTAATTTCACTGTATATTTTCAACTCTAGAAATGTGATAATTACTATAAAGTCAACATCATAAAACATTTCTGAAAGCGATAAAAGTTATTAAACTCTTTTTTTTATCTTCATGAAATAGTAATTGATTTTTTTTTTTTTCCAAATAATTTTTGTTATATAGTAAATCTTGCACGCAATCTTTTGTCACTAGTGTTATTACTTACGAGTGTATTTTATTAATAGTGTTATTATTGAGTTATAACAGAAACTACCCTAGAGAAGAGGCCATCAGTCAATAAAACATTAACTTCCACAAGGTTTAGAAAAACTGTAACCGAGAAAAAGCAAAAACAGGCAGATACAAGGAATTCCACCATTGGTAAAATGTCAAACATTCACTTTTCTATTTATTATTATTTTAATCTCTCTGACATTCTCAGGAAAAACAAAAAATAAAAGTTATTCGTCAGACTTACTTCCGAGCTCTCCTGAATGATAAAACACATAGACCGATTAATATCTATATTTTACGTAAAAAATAAAAGTCCAAACTGTGAAATATGATTTTTCGGCTCCATCAAACTTTACTCTAACCCCAAAGCACGTTAGTTTCAAACATTCTCAGTTATGTCCAAGGGCGCGCTGGGTCATAATATCGGCCCAGTTATTTTAGATTTTTGTATGCTCAAATTTTCAATACAATTATTAAATAAATTTTTATATTATTGTTAATAATTAATTAAATAGCTAAATTAATTAATTGAATATATTATTTAAATATTTATGTTTAATAATTATGAAGTTTTATTTATCAATTATAAAAATTAAATTGCATAATAATTTATTTAACTAAATAAGAACTTTCTATGTCTATTATTTATATATATATATATATTTTTTATAGTGAACCTACATCTTGTACCTCTAATATTAATTTATATGATAAAATAACAAAATGGAGGACCAAAAAAATTAAGAAACGTGTTTTTTTTTTTCATGTTCTTTGTCCAGAAATTTTTTTAAAAATTATTCTTGTACGTGATATAGCGATAAGGGTACAGAACATGTGGTTAACATTTCATAAGGATCAGTTCTGTAGTTTCTGAGGTTCCTCCTGTTTAGCATTTTCACACTAAAAAAATGGTTAACATTTTTTTTTTTTTTTTTTTTTTTTTTTTTACACGAATGTTTTTGTTACGTCTAACAAGCTTTATATCAATAAACATAAGAGTATTCTTTAAAAAAAAATTTTAAAAAAAAAGAAGTTTTTTTTAAGCATCCAAAGTAGAAAATGCCCTTAAAATTGCTTTGTTTCAACATATATCTGTATGTTTAGATTTGTATTCATGGATAAATCTCAATAATAATTGTCTTGTGTAAAGTGACAAACT
Source organism: Linyphia triangularis (assembly GCA_963978545.1). Taxonomy (NCBI): domain Eukaryota; kingdom Metazoa; phylum Arthropoda; class Arachnida; order Araneae; family Linyphiidae; genus Linyphia; species Linyphia triangularis. The sequence goes on from OZ021730.1 coordinate 40,693,228, forward strand.
CTCCATTTATGCTTTGAGCTTGATTCAATAAAAGTTCAATTTTTTCACTAGAAACTATTGATTATACAATTTGTATTATACTCTAATAATTGTCTCAGATAAACCTAATTTTAAAACCAAGATGTGTGTTACTTAAAAATTTACAATTTTGATTTTAGTGATGCGCTTACAAATTTTCACTTCCTTTTAAAATATGCAAAAGTTAGTATTTAAAACTTATGTAAACAGTTAGAAGACTCTTTTACCTTACGGACAACAGTTATAAAGCTGATAAATTTTTATGTATTTTGAACTTTTAGTCAGAACCAAAATAAAGTTCTTAAAAAAAGATTGAAATTTGCTTACTTATATTTATAACTCAACCTATGATCAAATAAATGAACATAACACTTTTTTTTATAGGAAATAAGTAATTACAAGCCTTTAGTCTCAAAACCCATTTTATAAATACCAACAACCGTTCCATAAAACTAACTATGCAAAATTATTCAATGGTACTATTATATACTATCAACAAACCATCCGACGGGAGCATAATGGTCATAGGGGTAGTCCGGTGTCGGTGTCCATATATTAATATATTTTTTTTTTAGTTTTACAATATTTTTCGATATGACCTTCATTAATAGTTTCCTTCACACCAAATTTGAACATCGTAGGTCAATTTGTTTGGGAGTTATGCTGACCACGTACACACAGATAGACATTTTTTCTCAAAAAATTTTTGGGAAATCAGGATGTTCCAAAACGTAAAGAAATGTAAAAAAAAAAAAAAAAAGGATCCCCCCCCTTATTCCGACCGAATACTATACTTTCATTACCCTACGTATATATATGGGTAAGTGAAAGTAATAAAAACAAGAAGACTAGTTATATCGGTAGCGCCGTTTATCGGTCATTTCAAACGCGAATTGTGAATGGCTTTTTCCATATTTTTTATAATCTTAAAGAAGTGTCTATTTGTGATCTTTTATCCTGATGAAAGTTGACGAAGTCAACTATTTTATTACTTTTAAAACAACTATTAAATTGATATCATACTTTTAAATTTTGAATTTGTAAACATTCAATCTTTATTATTTTTTTATTTTTTTTTAAATATAGTTAATAAATGACTGAAATGTTTTAGATTTGTTTTGTTATTTTCAACTTCCTGCTAATGGAAAGATGGATATAATATTTTTTTAAAGTTTAATTTACCATACGTATGCACTTAAAGTTGTAGTCTAATTTTTTTAGAAATTAGTAGAAAAATTCACATTTTAAGGTTTTAATAATTTTTATCAGATTTTATAAATTCAATCCTTTGTATAACTTTATTGATCTTTTTAAGAAAAATTATATATTTCAATATACATTTATTAATAAAACTAAACAACTAAAATAATTTGGGCTTTATTATTTATTAATACTGTTAGTAAAATTTTATTTATAAATTATTCACATTTGGTTTATTTTAATAAAAAAAATAAAGGTATAAAAACATTGACAATGTGATTATAGAAATTTAAAATAAGTTATTATTCTTTAAAAATATTCCTAGCTATATTTGAGAATATTTCTTTCTTTTGTAAGCTGACACTAATGAAACTGTAGAATTTATTTTTCAAATTCATCAAGTTAAATCGTTTAAACACTTTTTTTGCATAAAAATTGTAAAGCATGCATTCCCTTGGTCTGTAAACGCGTCTGAAGAATCTAGTAGCGTATTTAGTATCTAGTGGAGAATTTAGTGGCGTCTGGAAAATCTGTGAAAAAGTGTGATGTGACACGCTTCTAAGTATGGTTTTTTGGGCAAGGATCAAGGATTCTTTGCCACTCATCACAAAGGCAAACCCAGTTTCGCCAACAAGAGATCCTAAAATTACATTATATATATATAATTATATTTCATTCATCCTATTGAATTGAAATACAAAGCTATGCTTTCAGATTTGAAAAAATTCGCATATGATAAAAGATACTTCAGATTTGTTTCACCGAAACGACTACAGATGTCGCTAGTTCATGGGTTTTCCAAAGACGGTAAAAATAATCAAAGATTTGATTGGCTATTGAAGCAGAAACTGGAAAGGGAATATTTCTGGGTTTTTGTACCCTGTCTTTTTTTCTTTTCTTTTAAGACAATTAGCTTTCAGCAAACGCTTATTCGTATTATATCTTTATGTTAATGGAGATGTGAATATGAATAATTACAGTTACAGAAATTATAAATGTTTCGTCCAAAATTAGGAATATATTATTTGATGGATTGCGAACGTCGGCTGCTCGTTTTTCTGGTAACCAAACAAGATCCCTCTTTAGCAAGAGCTATTTATCGCTTTCTTAGCGTTTTATACAAGTTGCTAATGTTTTTTTTTTTTTATTAGATGTGCTTTTCGCTAATTTGTGAAATAGTAAAATGATTTACTTTTTAGAATTCTGATGTAATATGGCATTTATAAATATTATTCAACTAAAACGTAGGTACAATTAGTTTATAACTAACCAAATTACAGATGTGGAATCAAATATTATTTAGAGCTCTCGATGAATATGGTTAATGAGATTGGAATAAGAGTGAGCAATAGTTTTTTATTTCAAGAAAACCTAATTAAAATTCAAAATATAACTATATCGACTCCTAGAGTGTTGATGTAGAAATTGTCTAATTATAAAATATAAACAGCAAAAAAGCCTGTCTTAAATAATATAATGACATATACACAATACAATGGTTTGTATTAAAAGAAGGATATTGTCTACATATCTTAGTTTTGTGGATATCTTTTTAAGTAAGGGAAAAATGAAATTCCACTTAGTGTCAGAAAACTCAGTTTCTATTTAATCAAAAATGTATCAACGTTAAATAGGATTTATTTTTTAGTTTAAATGAGATAAATTTATTAGTTTAAAAGTAAAATTATTTATTGTACATATTTTCATAAATAAAGATTAGAAGTGAAAACGGATAGAATTTTTACGGCAAGTGCAGGAAATTTCAAAAAATAGCAAACCTGTTGCCGTAAGAAACCAGGCAATCTCCAACAATTTTCAAAATTCTGTGGGTGCTGAGGAAACAGCTTGTTAGTTCCGATTTCTCCTACGAAGCAGAAGTGGCGCTGAATTGCAATTAGATTTGAGACTTCGATATAGCATTGTTCGTTGGGAAAATGGCTGGTCCTATTACTAACCTTATTTATATTATTTTTATGTTAGAAATGCTGGCAATTATGTAGGATAAAATGTGGTTTTTCTAGTTCCAACGTTTGGGGTAAAGTTCGAGTCTTTTACAGCAAAAACATCGCAAGTTTGCAATCTCTAATAGTATTTTCTGTGAAATCAAGATATGATTATTTTATAAATGTACAATATTTAAGCAGGAAAGAACACGTTTAATAATATGTATTGTATCAACTAAATATAAAGAAAATATATAAATTTAGATAATGCAATATAATTTAGAAAGAGTATTATGTTATGAATAGATCTATTATCCATGAAATTTGGTAGAACATGAAAATCTAAGGAATGCACTGCTTAGCTCAATTTATAAAATCAAAAATGTTATTTAAATTATAATATTGAAACATCTAAAATAGTTATGCTAGGAAATAAATGAGATAAAAAACAGTTGCTCAATTCATTTTAAAAGGATAATTCGTTAAAAAACACTTATCTAAAGTACTAGTATTCCAAAAATACATAATTAAATATTTTTTCAAGAAGCCAGTGTTTATAATAATCATGTATTTGAAGCCGAATGAACTTTCAAAAGTTACAACTTTAAAAATTTGCAACTTAAGAGCTGGTTATAAATTTCAAATTTAATTTTAGCCGTTCTTTTGTTTCGACCACGTTAGTTAATGTAATGGATAAGATATTTAGAACATATAAGCTTGCGAATTGTATTTCGTTGAACTTCTTGTGGACAATTAAAGAACTGTTACTGGACTTTGAACCAGTGGAACCTAACAGTTAACCATGTATGGTTTTAATTAATATAATAATAAAATAAATTAATAAATTAAAATCTTTGAGGATGATATCATTTCCATTTAAAAGAAGTAATAGATATTAAAAAAAGTAAATAAAAAAAAGTGAAAAAAGTAAAAAAAAAAAAAAAAAAAAAAAAAAAAGATTTCCTCAACAAATCAATCATATCTCTGGTACTGGTCCGATCGCAGCGGTCCTATTCGGCAGGAATGATAACTAGGAACTTGTTAAACGTTGTGTTTATCATGAGGAATGAGGAGGTGAATCAATTTCAGGATATATGACAAAGGTTTAATTTTTATTTCATCATGCCAAAAAGTGTGCGTAGTTCTGGTCAATATTCTTTGAGTATGAATCGCAGATAGAGACGTGGAGAACAGGAAAAGATTTCTTAGTTGGAATCAGTTATGTTATCGATAAATTTTGCTGTATTAAGTGTGTTCAAATATATAAATAAATATATTAAACAAGATTAATTGTCAAATTGAAATTTTTTATGAATCTGTGTAAAAATGGTAAATTAAATTATTTAAACTTTTTGGCAAATGCACATATTTGCCAAATAATTTTGCATGATTTGTTGACCTTGAAAAATGGGTGTTTCATGAATTCGTTGTTTCCAAATAGAAACTCTTGTAGATGAATTTCAAAAATAAAAAATTTATATTTTAGAAAATATAGCTCTTAATAAATGTATCATGTAATTTTTTCTATCCGAAGTTAGAGGTTTTGTAGCATTCCCTTGGGATATTAGTTAGTAAAAATAATATTGTTTCATAATACAAATCCTATTTTATTATAATTTTTTAAGATAAATATTATGCTCAGAAATAATAAATAAAATACTTCAAACAACTTAAGTATTTGAATAAACCATAACTCTTCATTACCAAAGACAATTGAGAAGTATTTGGTTCACTAAATATTCAACAAATTAATATTTTATAAAATAAATTTTTCTTGTTATTTTAATAGTTAGTAGGTGTAAAAATTATAAAATTACTTGCTAATACATTTTACTTGTTATAATAACAATTATTATTAGGTGTAAAGATTATAATTGAATGTACGTTGCATTTTCCTCTAACCAACAAATTCCAGTTTGGTTAATGCAGCATTGTCCCAAGCAAATTTAATTGAGCCTTCATTCAAGGTGATTTAAAACAAATGTTTAGATACAATTGAACATCACATGAAATAAAGCCCAGTCGCATTCCCTCTCCCAATCGCCCTTATTAATCAATTGATTAAAAATTTGCCTCTATTTCTGTCCTGCAATATTGTGTCCTAAAATTCACACAGATTAATTGAAATCTTACACCAGAGTGATCCACTTGAATAAATTTACCAAGATAGGTTAAACAAATATTTTAGCTGATGCATAAGCACTTCAAGTGATAGTTTACATTCTTTTAATGTTAAGAATAAATATGAATGACACATTTTTGAAAGTAGGAACATCAAATATAATTATTATAAGCGATACAAGCATTTAAAATAAACTTCAATCTTAAGTTAATTTAATAAATTCAATTCCTTAAGATGTGCAATATCATAAATAAAAATACAGATGTTATGGTTTAATTGTAGTAAGATTTTGTAAGAAAAATTATAATAAAAAAAAATATTTTTGAGGTAAATTGTTGAATTTCGAAAAATGAATATAGTTGAATATTAAATAATATTTAATCTTATATTTAAGTATTGTATATTCAAGTTGTGGAAATATTTGGAAAAAGTTCAATACCAAATCAAAAAGGTATTGGACTTTTTCCAAATATTCCCAATCCTTCTCTTCCAACAAGTTTAGTTCATCCATGATTTGAATAAAAAATTGCTTCTTAATAATTAATAGTTTAAAAAACTAAAAAAATACGCTTTTATAGAAAAGTGAACTAAAAAGTAGAAAATAATTTTAAATAAGTTTGAAATAAGAATAGAGTGATCAACAAGAAATATTTATTTTATCGTAAAAAAGCGTGGGGTGCTTTTTAAGATATTTTCAACAATTGACATCAAGCACCCCACGCTTTTTTACGATAAAATAAATATTTCTTGTTAATCACTCTATTCTTATTTCAAACTTATTTAAAATTATTTTCTACTTTTTAGTTCACTTTTCTATAAAAGCGTATTTTTTCAGTTTTTTAAACTATTAATTATTTTCTACTTTTTAGTTTGGTTTTCTATTAAAGCGTATTTTTTTAGTTTTTAAACTATTAATTATTTTTTCTGTAAACTATAATTTTTTTTTAGTTAGTGTATAAAACTCTCCAGTTGTTTCTGCCAATAGTCACATATGCTTGTCTCAAATTTAAGTCATGTGTATGCCTTAGTACACACCGTATTACTTGGCACAAAAACTACCGTGTCTCTGAATATGAAAAATCACTAATCCTGAAGATCCTGGTAAGGATAATGCGACTAAAAAAAACACGCTTTGTATAACTGTCGTTCAAACGACACACCAGGCCGGAGAAGGTTGGTTGGTAGGAATTTAACGGCGCAAGGGTAACACGAGTTAATCCTTGTGATAAAGCGACAAACTTATTGAATTGTCATCGGTCCTTAATAAGTATGCCAAATTTCGAGTTAATCCGACGTTTTGAAGGGGGTCAAAATCATGTTCAAAGATTCCGTTACATACATACATCTGAAGCTAATAAAAGCGTATTAAAAATGCGGAAATGTAGATTTTTTTTGGCACAAAATAAAGATCATTAGAATTTTAAATGTTATGCATTAATTTTATTTTTATTGTTTGATAGTTATATTGTATATAGTAAGTAAGAAAATATGCATTATAAAGAATGTTTTTTATTTAATAATTAAGAATATCCAATAACTAAAGTAACATGTGCACCGCCAGGAAGTGCACTTCTCTCTCCCCCCCCCCTCCTTCCCCATCTCACCCCCTTCCCTAAATAATAACAAAGTAAAATTTCATTAAGATAGAGAAATTGAAAAATCCAGATTAAGCCAAAAAAAAAAAAAAAAAAAAAAAATATATATATATATATATATATATATATATATATATATATATATATATATATATATATATATATATATATATATATATATATATATATATATATATATATATATATATATATATATATATATATATATATATATATATATATATATATATAATAACCGGCTTATACCCCCTTGGTTGCTTTGTGTACCCCCCTAAAAATAATTTGGTCGCTGCTCATGTTATTTAAAATAAAACTTCCATACATGAATTCAATAAAATGTTACAAAGCTAAGTAATAATAACTTTCGGCTATACAGCGTGTCATGAAAACATTGTTTTATAGTATTTTGTAAGAAAAATATAGTTGACATCGCGATGTATCGTGACATCGTGATGTTTATTTCCCGACAAATAGCGATGCAGAAATGTTAACATATCCCAGGCCTAACTACAAGAATTTGAGCTGCAAGCCATTTTTTCAAATTGCTTTTTCCAGTAAAGTGTCATCATGCTGCCCTCTATGAGCATAGCAAACAACAATATTGATACATATATTTTGGATAATTTAACACTTAAATGCATATTGTTGCCAATTGTCTACATTCCATAAGACTTCATATCTCTTTATATAGCAACCTTTGCAAAGTGATTTTAATTTTGCCAAAACTATTTTATCTTTCCCGAGCGCATTTTTGATTCTTTGACAATTTATTTCTTTATCTGTGACAATTTTTATTGTTGGGGGGGCTGTTGGCTGAGTATAATTTCATTTCGGCGGTTGTTACGAATTACGATTATTTATATAAAAAGTAGTGAAAACATACAGGAAAAATTGAGTAACTAATAATATTTTTATTTTGCATGTACTGATACATTTATGCAAGAAAAATGTAGCTTTTTTGTTATTCCAAAATATACCAATATGTAAAATTTCTTAAGTGTATGTATTTTTTTATTCACTTTACATCCTCTTGCTTGCCTTCTTCACCACTCTGAAAATAATTATTCCAGCGCAGATACATTGACCTAATGATAACCCACACTTCGGAATGTCTTATATCTTTTTTCTCAAATCCTTAATCTCCATTCGTTAAAAGAGATTCTTTTTAAAGAAGATTTAAGGGAACCGTACCTGCCCTTAGTCAAAACTATTTCCTTTGAAAATTTCAGAGTTGTACCCCTATTAGAAGTCGCTTTATAAAATAACTTTTTAATAAAAAAAAATTATAACATTCTTTTTAAAGTCAAATTAGAATGGCAAAACTACTTACGCTTATTTTAAGTAGCTTTATCTTCTTTTTCTTGTCCACCTTTCTTCGAAAAAAGCTTCTTTTGGCATTAAAATGAGATAATTGAGAAAAAAAAATCAGCTTTCAATTTTCAAAAAGAAGATATTAACCTAATTCTATAACTATAGTAGTTTTTAAGCACTGTTATATATACTGCGGAATCTACCAGAGCGCCCCCGAGAAGGCCCTGAATCTACTCCCACTTTTTCATTCTCACCCCATTTAAGCGATTATTGAAGTGCAGAAGGATCAAGTACATGGATCAGTTGGGACAATATGTAAACTTATGTTTTAATATTAACCACTCAGATCGAGTTACTACCATCCCTCCTCTTTAAAAGAGGAAGGTGCGATCATCAATAGCTATGCATCGGGATAAGCAGATACACAGCCGTTTTCACGCTCAGGTAGAAACCCCATCTCACATCATCGTGGTTGGGTTTTCTGCGATGTTCGGTGAGTGAACACGCTAATCATACTATAGAAATGATCCTATGAAGTATGATCTTAGTAACTACAAGAATTTTAAAATTCTTATTACAATAAATTGTATTTTTAAAGTGGTAACTAATTTAATAATAACACAAGGGATCTATGTATGCAACGTTTGTTTCATTGTGTTGGGTAATTCTAGGTAATATTGCTAATTAGAATAGTAAATAAATTTCTTACTAAAGTTAAAAAGTGAATTTGAAGCTCTTTTTCCTTCTAAAAAGCCACAAACCATTTCAACTATTACTTTTTACTTCTATTGACGTATTTATTTCTTGTTTCCGTCAGGTAGCGCTGCTATAAGTGAAAAAGTGAATTCATGTAACGTTTACTACAGCAGTCATAGTACATTATAGCTGTATTACGAAAAGATAGAACGTTCATAAAAAAATTATCTTCAAATAAATTCTTATAAAAATAATTTTTATAACTTAATAAAAGATTTATTCAGAAGGGGGAAAAAAAATGTCTAATCCTTCAGCTTTTAAATATCCCAGTATGATCGAAGAAAAATTCTCAGTTTGTCCACTTGAGAGCTAAAAGCGCCTGTGTACAACTTTGATAGAGGTAGACTCCCTACAATTTTTTGTATGCACTATTACGTAGTATCCATATGTGGCGTCAGGAATTACCGGAAAAATGTACAAGCCATGAGCGACTGGGGCTGATAAGATTCGAGCTGTCCATATTAATAGCGGGACATAAAAACGTTCAATTACAAATGTTTATTTGTTATTAACCTCTTTTAAATTTTTCATCTTGAGAATCCTGCCAAAAAAACTTATTTAAAATATAACAATACCCAAGAAAAATCTATGTTTTTTTTTTTTTCCGGGGGGGAGATTTGTGTGTTGATGATACTTGACAGCGCTGAACGTTACAGCACGTGTACCTTGATTCAACCATTTCATAATTTCACCATTCTCTTTCGACATTATACACTTTGACTGCTGTCAACGTTCTTTATATAAAAAAAAAAATCCGCATTTACCTCGGAAATGTTAATGAGACTATAGCTAAAACTCCTTGACATTTAGCATAATATCTTTGAGAAATATGCAATTTTAAGATTTAAATTTTTGAAAAGTTGATGGAATCATCGACCATTTGCGATTCCCATCAGGAACACATCAACCTTTTTGCACGTTTGATATATTGAACACTGAAATATATGCACATCAAATCCTACCTTGAAGGACGATCAAACGATATAATGGTTAGCGTGCTAGCTTCAAGACCGGGAGGTTGCGGGTTCGAGTCCCGTGTTAGGCATGGGTGTTTGTAAATGTATGCTGGCTTGTCTAATGACGAATGTTTCGGCGCATTATAGCCCTCGTGTTGCTGACGGTGCCAGATAATCTGAAAACAACCAACCAACCTACCTTGAAGTAAACTTCGTTAATGTAATCTACTTTGAGGCATATTGAATCTAGTAAATTCACTGCCTCAAAATAGATTACATTTACGAAATTTGTTTCATGATAGGATTTAATATTAGAATGCCGTTTAAGGTGTTCGCAATGGGGGAAAATCTTTTTAAAATGAATATTAATTCAATCATATTTAATATAAAAATGTCACTGGAATTATACTGCATATTATTAGCTTCGGCAATTGAAGACTTCATTCTAATTTCGATTGATTTTTGCAATTATTTTTAAATGAATGTGTAATTATTTTTGAAAGAATTTGTCATAAATTTTAAAAGAATTTGTAATTTTTTTTTAAATAATTTGTAATTATTTTTCTCTTGTTATCTTTCCTAAAGAGCAGTTACTTTCCCCTGCCAGACCCTTTTGCTGTGGCCACCTCTGATAATATCCAATATATTTATAAACCAATCATAACATTACTTTGTATCAAGTTTTAAAGCTTTTGGACCTGACCTTTTGGAAAAGATATTTGGATGCCGGTTCGTTTATCAATGTGTTATCAAAGAAAATATCAATTACTTTTCATTCAGGCATCTTTTTAAACTCATAATTTGGATGACCTCTGTGGGGCTGCAGTATTCCAGTTTTCTAATTGAACCTAATTGGGATCAAGGGATATGGCAGTATTCAAGTTGACTTTTTTAGCTTCTTCGCGGCTCCACCACCACTTGAAATAGTCAACTGGAAGAAAAAGACAATATATAATTTTAACTAAACATTTAATACTAATATTTGTTAGTAGCCGAAATAGGCTGTTGGAAGTTCCGAACTAACAAAGAAATTCTAAATAACATTTTATTAAAAGAAATCGAAAAGTTTGTTTATTTAGGCTGTAAGGAATACAGAAAGTAACAGTGAGTGCAGTTATTCAATTTCCGAAAATATTCATTTTTATCGTAACTTAATAAACATGCAGCGCTTGTAGTGCAACGATGTCTATGTACATCAGAGCTGCTTTTAATTCACGTCTTCATTTTGGCTTGTCTGCATTCTATTCCTTGCAAGTTCAAATAGATTTACAGCATAAGCATCTTCAATCTTTTTCGCTTTTCTTTTTTTAAATCGTACACAAAGTCACTTGGCTGGCCGCAATTTATTATTATTATTATTATTAATATTTTTTTTTTTTTTTTGAAGTATTTATTATCATTTATATTTTAGATCATAAATATATTCTGTAGTGCTTGCCTGAGGAGTTGGCCATTACTACTTCATCTCAGATAGTTCCCAGTGGGGAAATAAGAATAAAAGAGAGAATAAGGAGCCGGAGCAAAGAACGGGGGAGGGAGAGAAGGCTAAGCAGATGCTCGTACTAAAGTAGAGTACATGGGAACATATAAAAGGATATGGCATATTTCCCAAAGCTGTGACAATAAATTAAATTTTCTAAAACAGGTAGATTTTAAAGACATACAGGTTACAAACTTGTAAAAATATCATTTATATTCCCCCCCCCCCCCCCTTCGTTTCTATCCTGGGTTAGGCATGGATGTTTGTTGTGGTTCAGAATCCACGTTAAGCTGTAGTACTCGGCCTGATTAGCCGTTATTGTGCTCAAAAATAGGTTGTTGAGCCTACAAACCAACCAACCAATCCTTGGTTTCTAACGAAGACCATTTAAAAAAGAAGTGGTTTAACCTTTAACTGCTGTATGTGGTTTGACAGACGAGTCTTTTTTTGTAGAATACTTCCACCCTTTAAAATATTTCATCTTTGACTTTTATATTAATTTTTCTGAAACAATGTTACTTAAATTTTAAACTGTTGTCCACCAACTTGTTTAGGCAGTATGGATAAAATGGCCTGACGTCCCGATTTTGGCGAGACAGTTCTGCTTTTCACATTTATTTCCTGCTGCCCAAATGACCTGCTTTTCTGTTACATAGTATGTGATCCATAAATATAGTATGCAAAAAAAAAAGACACCTTCCCCATTGGCAGAGACTCGTCCCGATTTTTAGTCTGAAAAATCTGGTCACGTTAAGTATGGACCAGCCTTTGCGCAAAAAATATCAAACCACCCAACCACAATAGCAAAAAGTTAAAGAGCAATTTTTTTCCCCGTCTTCACTACAAATATTTCGCATTAAGTGGAATTTCGTGTGAAGTAATTTCGCGTTAACGAGGTAATACTGTATATTTCAAAAGTAAATTGTGGAAAATTTGCATGCATAAGTTAATGTAGTGTATTAATGAGCTTCTGGTGATTCTGACAATCTATGATTATGATTTAAAAAAATTGTTTACAATAGGAGCATTTGAAGGATTATAGTATAAAATTATAGATAATCCCAAATTGTTTAATTTTTCAAATCCATATTTGGAAGCCTTCTTGTATAAAAACTTTAAATTTGGAATGTACTTAAATTATGTGTGGTACAAAGTTGCAAGAAGCATTGCTGCTAAGACCATTCCAAATTTGCACCAATACAAATGCTGCTGTTCTTAACTGTGAGTTCCATATTTATTTTACAAAGAAACAACTAATTTTCCTTCTGGTACTATTTCCTAGTGGTGTATCCTACCTTTATGTTTCTTGAAGGTCAGTATAGAATTGGTCATCATTGGTTTATATATAAGTATAAGAGCAATGAGCCTGTCGCAGAGTATATAACTGATGCATATCTACTCTGTCACTGCTATACAGGGCCTGTCTCAGTCAATTATCTGCAAGTCATTGCATAAGAGATATCAGAATTTCTAGTTGTTTATTTACTGTACGGCACCCTTCTGAAAATATGAGGACTTATAGAGTGTTTTCCGAAGTATGATCATGGCCATTTGTCTGTTAGTAGGTGGTTTGTCTGCTACCTCTAAATTCATTTAATTCAACTAAATTTTCCATTTTTAATATTTTTTATTATTATTTAGGCTGTATACAATAATAAAAAAAATACAAGCAGTGCAAAAATCTATAAATTGTGAGCAGGAAAAAATATTTTAAAACATCTGGATGCCAAGACAATGGTGCTCATTATACGACAATCTTTTAAACTAGGTGATTTAATTGAAAAAGCATTTTATATATATATTATAGAAATTTATTAGAACATATATTTATTCATGATTTGCATAACAGAAAAAATAACTAAAAAATCTGAAAAGTGAATTAGAAATACAGTAAAACTTCCTGAGAGCAACCACCCTTACCATTTTATGGATGAAACAAACACTAAAATGTAACTATACTTAATTAGCCAAATGTAAAAAAAATACACAAAATGATAACCTGTGATATAGTATAAAATGACAGTTCTTTAAAATGGTCACGTTCGTAATTACCTTAGTTTTTTTTTTTTTTTTTTTTTTTTTTTACAGTTGCCTAATTTTTTAACAGGCGGGGAAAACTTTTAAAAGAGCCCCACATACAATTACACAAAACTCATTCAAGAGGAAATAATTTTGAGTTTTTTTGTAGTGTGCATACACTTGTACAAATGAATAATGACAGAATCATAAGCTATCAGGCAAGACATTTTGGCAAAAAAAATAAATAATAATAATATTATTATTTTGACTGAAATGTAGTTTCTTCAATAAACATTGATATTTGCCTTTGAGGTCGCAGCTTGTTAGGGGCCCCAAAGAGGTTTATCACTGTTCACTCGAAAGAAAAAGATTACTTACTGAGCTTCAAAATGACAACATAAACTAAAAATCGGGTAGTTCTCATTCTGATAGAGCAAATATCCATCAGACGCATACATAACAGACGCATGTAAAAAGTTGCCTTAGGGTATAAACTGTTGGTGTTTAAAGGTTCTCTTGACTAATCCCCCCCCCCCCACTTCTCATTCCTCTTCCTACACTTGTGGTTTGCATTCTGGGGACAGTGTTAAAAAAAAAAAAAAAAACTGGTTTTAGGGATCGTTTGCGAAAGAATTTTCGGTATTTTTTGCCTTTTTGTTTTATAATATGAGTCCTATAAATTTGTAATTTTTTTTATTAAAATTATTATTTTCAAGATTATGTTAACAAGAAATCGCGGGCCCTTCTTGACAAAGCGGGTCCCTATACTGTGCACTGTTTTGACCCCCCCTTATCGGCGGTCCTGTTCATATGAATCTTTACTATTATTCGAGCGTTGTTTTATATTAACTAAAATGAGAATTTATAAGTCTCTTAAATATTCTTGAAAAATGCTAAAAGGGACAATCTATTTTCCATCATCCTATTGAGCTGAAACTTCACAGATAGGTACTCTCTTATTAAAATTGTGAGCAGCAAAATTAAAATGATTTTCCCTTTGGCAAGGACTACTATTCCACCTCTGAAAGTATTCATATGAACCTTTGCTATTATTCAAGCATTGTTTTATATGAACTGAAATGAGAATTTGTAAGCCTCTTAAATATTTTTCAAAAATGCTAAAAGGGACAATCCATTTGCCATCATCCTATTGAACTGAAACTTGGCAGATATGTTGTTGATGGCTATTCATTCTATTGTTTTGGAGGCTGTCACTACAAGGCCACTTTTACACATACTTCCATTTATGTTTTAAAAGACTAATGAACCCACTTGCTGTCATCCAGTCGAGCTAAAATTTGGTAGACAGATTTGCTTTCGATGAAAATGCATTCTATCGTGTTTTGGATGCAAAAAAGAGTTAGTCCATTGTATTAAATTGATGGGTTTTTTTTAATCATAAAACACTATTTGAAAAGTCGATCTGAGCTCAAAATCACTTAATATTTAAGTAACATTAATTAATAAGTAACTATTAAGTAAGTTGCAATTGCTCATTTAAGTTGGCAATGCGTATAAGGGATTTATATTAAAAACTTTGTTTTTATAGTTTAATTTTCTTTTTAGATTTATGGATCAGTATTCTGTAATTGGACGAATTGGTGAAGGTGCTCATGGTATAGTCTTAAAAGCTAAACACAAAACCACTGATGCAGTTGTTGCATTAAAGAAAATTCCTCTCAAGAACCTTGATGAAGGAATTCCTTGTGTGACATTGCGGTAAGTTCTTTTATACTTGTGTAAATACAGGAATGTTACTGAAATTGATTTAATTTTTTGTTAATTAATATTGAAGTATACATTGTTAGATTAATATGCAGTTAATATTGAGGTATAATTTAGCTCATTTTTAAAGCGTTATTTTTATTTTTTTGTAACTTTTTATTGGTTTATGTTGTCCGACTCCATCCAGTAAGAGTATATGGGGGTCATTCTACAGAAAATCAGGAATTTGATAAATTTTTTTTTCCTTTTTTTTTAAATTTTCTTCAAAAATTTTGATACTTACTATAAAGAAAGATATAATTAAGAGTAATAATAGTATTATAATATTTGAGAAAAAAATAAGATTTTTTTATTTTTTTAAAATTAGTGTTCATTGATGTCACATGAGGTGCAAAACCGTGCTGAGAATTATTTAATGAAGTTAAATTTATAATAAAATGTTATAAAATTTAAGTAACATTACTTTACAACTAGTTAAATATTACACAACTTAAAAAGAGACCAAATATAATAATTTTAGTGCATATTTTAAATTTGTTTAAAATATTCCGAAACAATATTTTGACTGTTTATTTTTGAAAACTGACCTAAATAGAAGAGAATATAACTGCGTTAGGTGTCACCTAATGCAGAACAAATTATCTTATTTCTTGCAGTTCTAATATTACAAATAATTAATTTTAAATTTCAAACCCTCTAAAGATAGATGATAAAAAAAGGATATTTTGTAGGAGAAAGTTGTCTTATTTCACCACTTAATTGACTTCAATAAAATTTTGTAATATCTAAGAATGTTTATTGAACTCCAGTCACTTAAAAAAAAATGGAAAAAAAAAAGAAACTGGGAAAAAGAATCCAATTTTGAAACACTTGCATCGAATAGTATTTATTTAAAAATTCAAATTTCCTAAATTTCACCTTCAAAGCATTTTAAATCAAATATACAAAGTAAAAATAAAAAAGTGCCTATAATTTATGTTGTTTATTGTTTTAAGATGCTTTTACATTTTAAAACAATATATTAGGCTGTTTAATGTGTTCAAGAATATACATATCAAGTAATGTACCATTATATTTCACCCGTTGACAACTAGTTCCTAAAATGT
This sequence comes from Linyphia triangularis, assembly GCA_963978545.1. Taxonomy (NCBI): domain Eukaryota; kingdom Metazoa; phylum Arthropoda; class Arachnida; order Araneae; family Linyphiidae; genus Linyphia; species Linyphia triangularis. The sequence goes on from OZ021730.1 coordinate 40,709,480, forward strand.
GAAATCTACAGATGTGACAAAACGATAATTCTTTGCATGTGCGGAATTCTCAGTTAGTTTGTATTTCATAATATTTACAAAACAAAGCTATTTCATCATATAATATAGATTCCAACTATTATTTTATAAATTTAATTGATAATTTAAATTCTATGGAGTTCCATGGATGTCTCATCTCAACCTTTTTTCTGTCAAGTCCAATAATTTGTTAAAACTATTCATAAATGACTTAGTCTGCAGCTTGTTCCTTGCATCTAAACCAAACATCTGCTTAACACCTAATTTCTTTATCAAAACAGTAGATTACTACCAACTGCAAGGATTTTATAAAAATTTTTGGGCGTCCACGGATGTGACCTATTGCCCTGGTTATAGGCATAAAAATTGAAATGAAATTAACATAAAACTTAAAATTGACTAATAAGTGTTAGAAATGTATTCTAGAGCATTTTCTCAACCTAAGAATGTAGCCTAAAGAATTTTGAGTTTGTTTAATTTATAAAATATTACCCTGGTAAAAGTCAAAATTGTAAGTGGCGACATTCCACGAATGTAACATCACTGTTTGGGAGTAAAATTTGATTAATAATTAAAATATTTTATTCCATTTTGAAATTGCAGTTAATTATGTCGATCATACTTGTTAATTTTTAAGATTAAAGTATATATTAAATATAAAAGCTTGCTAAATTGTGAAGTACGTTTTCCATGAACTTTATTTCAAGTAAAACAAATCCGCTCGACTGAGCTTCTATTAATTTTGAATCCAAAGATATTCAGAAGTGTTGCCACATTACAAAAAACAATTACACTATTATTTTTCTTATAAATACAATTTCAACACTTCCCCTTATTTAAAAGAAAAAAAATTACGCTTTTAAATTAAGAGTCCTAAGTTACACTTCTGAATTTTACACAAGTCCCATCTTTTCACACAGCATCAACAGTCTTGGTTTGTGAAGGGGCTTTGTCATTAAATCAGCAACTTGTATTTCTGTTGAAAGCTGCTGTACATTAATTTCTCCTTCTAATACTTTTTCACGAATGAAGAAATGCTTTAAGCTGATGTGCTTCGTTCTGCGATGAAATTCAGGATTCTGAGCCAGTCTAACTGCAGCATTGTTATCAACAAAAATTGTCGGCACTTCTTTCAGGGAGGAAACTCCACTGATGAGTCTCTTCAGCCAAATCAACTCTTTTGCAGCTTCGTTTGCTGCAACTATCTCAGCTTCAGTCGTTGATGTTGCTACCATAGCTTGACGTTGACTTAACCAAGATATTGCACCTCCTGCATATAGAGATATAACTCCACTTGTTGATCTGCCTGTCTGCATGCAACCTCCAAAGTCAGCATCACTGAAGCATTCTAAAACTCCTGGTCTGTAGTTTGACTTATAGTTGATGCATTTTTGCTTAGTGCTTGCAATATACCTAAAAACTCACTTTACCTTTATCCAGTCTTCTTTAGAGGGATTTTCTAATTTGCGTGATAAAACACTAATCGAGTATGCCAGGTCGAGTATGCATCTTCTCACTGGCTGCAATGCTTATGAGTGAACGCACAGTTCCTAGCTTTGTGACTGGACTGAAGGTCTGATCATAATCAATACCATGTCTCTGTTTGAACCCTTTAATCACAAGTCTCGCCTTGTATTTATCGATGGTGCCATCCGGATTTTTCTTAATTCGAAAAACCCATTTGCAAGGAAGAGCTTTTGCTTTATCTGGAAGTGTTTCTAGTGTCCATGTGTCATTTTCCTTTAAGGAACTAATTTCAGATTCCGTGGCCTTTTCCCAGAATTTTTGTTCTTTGCAAATAATAGCTTCTTCATATGATTGTGATTCATTCACATCACAAATAAAAACTTCAGATGCCATCATATAATCTTCAAAACGTTTAGGCTTCTTTAATTCACTGCGCTTTCTTAACTCCATAGTAGAAGATTCCTTTTCATCTTCGTTTTTACTCTCAGAACTAGTTTGATCTTCTGAATCTTCTTGTTCATGCTTCCCTTCATTTTCAGATTCAGATAACTGTTCAAGCAAAGTTATTTCTATCGGATTTTCACAGTTTTTCAGTGGTTTCTCTTGAAATACCACATCTCGAGAGCAGATAACTGTGTTTATTTCTCTTATCCAGATACGATATCTTTCATCTCCATCATATCCTATTAGGTAACCCTTTATTGCTTTCTTATCCATTTTCCTGCGTTTCTGATCAGGTATGTGAGCATAACATAGTGATCCGACTATACGCATATGTTTTACTCGAGGTTTTTGTCCTATCCAAGCTTCATAAGGACTTACATTTGAAAAAGAACTCTTTCCTGTTCTGTTCAAAATATACACTGATGTACTAATAAGCTCTGCCCATAATGACGAAGGAAAATTAATTTCTGAATTTGAATTTTTCAAAGTCCTTGCCATTTCTACCAACGTTCTGTTTTCACGCTCACTTCCACCATTTTGCTGTGGAGTGTAGGGGGAAGTTAATCTTTGAACAATTCCACTTTTCTTCAGGATACTTCTAACATTTTCATTATCAAATTCCCCGCCATTGTCACTTAGGAACTCTTTGATGTTGTGTCCTAAATTTTTAGCATGGGAGATCATATTTTCAATAGCTTCTGCAACTTCTGATTTTTGACGTAGAAAAAATACATATCTAAATTTAGTGAAATGATCTTTAAAGACTACAAAGTAACGATATCTTCTAAAAGATTCATCAAACGGTCCACAAACATCTGCTGAGATAAGTTCTCCAGGTCTTGTGGTCTTCTCTCTAGTACCAAATTTCAAACGATGTGCTTTGCCGTATATACATGCTTCACATAGTTGATTGTCTAACTCAACTTTGAGATTCATTTGTTGTTTTAGAACATTCTTAATATACCTTTTGTCTTGGTGACCCCAACTCTCGTGGTATAACTGCAGAACAGAATCTCCTGTAGTAGCTGTATTGACTTCTACTGTATTCTTCGGAATAAGTACTTCCATGTGAACTTTATATAGACCACCCCTTATGCTTCTTGTACCATAGAGTACAGCCTTGTTGTTGATTTTCAACCAACACTCTTCTGCAGTTGACTCAAATCTGCTATTTTTATTCTTATCTTGAGCTGCCAGTACTGAGAATAGGTTCTTACTAATACCTGGAACAAACCAGACTTCTTTAAGTTCTTTGAATTGCTTCTCTTGTTTTACTCTTGTCACAATTTTCAAAGTTCCTTTACCTACAGCTAGTAGTACTTCTCCATTTGCAGCAGTAACTCCATGTGGGGTGTCAAATTTTTCAAATTCTGTGAAGTAACTACTATTATTGGTAATATGTTTTGATGCTCCGTTATCCACAAACCAGTCATAACAGTTTTCTTCAGATGAAAATACTTCTTCGTCTAGAGCTAACATGGATACACTTGCTATGACATCATCTTTTCTTGAGACTTTATCATTCTTATTAGGCTTTGCTGGTCTTCCATCAGCTATCCATTTTCGACAGAATTTTACCCAGTGTCCATCCTGATGACAATAATTGCATTTTCCTATCTGCTTTTTGCTCTTGAAAGCTATCATCATTCTACTTGCTTTAGCTTCTAATGCATCTTGATTTTGCACATCACCTTTTGACTTTTCTTCTTTAAATTCTCTTTCTTGAGAACATAACTGAGTAGTCAACTCATCAATTGTTCTTTTATCTTCATTCAAAAGTAGCCAACTTGACTTGAAAGAACGATACTTTTGAGGTAGTGTGTCTAAAATCTTGCAAATTAATAACATCTGAGGCAATTTAGTTTCTTGCTTTCTTTCAAGACCTAAATTTAATTCACTCCACAGGTTCTTTAATTTTGATAAATGAGCAGCCATACTGTCGTTCATTGCCCACTTACACTGGAAAAATTGTAGACAAATGTTATACAGTTGGTTGTCAGATGTTGCTTCAAATAACTTATGAAGCTCTAACCATACTTCTCTAGCATTATCAAACCTCATGATTTTCTTCATGGTTTCTTCAGTCATGGAATTTGTTATTACCATCATGGCACAAGTGTTAGCCTTTTTATATCTTGAAAGATCTTCTTCGTATTTCTTCAAAATTGCTTCATCAGCTCCTTCTAGCGGCTGATTTGGTTTAATTATTTTTCCTTCGATAACTTCTAAGGCATCGGCATAATAATTTAAAGCAAATTTTATTCTATACTTCCACATCGGCCAGTCAGCTTCTCCAAATAAAGGTTTTGTCTGTAACTTTCCTATCTCCATAATTAGTGTTTCACTTTTCGATATAGTAATCTTATAAACACTTCAATAACTAGTCCACTTCAATCATATAATTCCCTCAAGGGTTGTCTTTAAACTAAAGTGATTTCAGGACTTGAATAATTAGGAAGAAAAACTTACAGTTCTTGCCGTTAGTAAAAAACTATCCTGCTAACTTCTGAAACTTCAGCAAAATCAAGCATTACTTTAATCATAACAGCGCATTTAGCGTGACTGTGATCCCATAACCTGTTAATTTTTAAGATTAAAGTATATATTAAATATAAAAGCTTGCTAAATTGTGAAGTACGTTTTCCATGAACTTTATTTCAAGTAAAACAAATCCGCTCGACTGAGCTTCTATTAATTTTGAATCCAAAGATATTCAGAAGTGTTGCCACATTACAAAAAACAATTACACTATTATTTTTCTTATAAATACAACTTCAACAATACTAAGGTATTTTATACCTAAAAAAGTAGTTTTATTAATATACTTTTTGTAAAAAAAGTCAGTTACACAAATTCCTGATTTTTGGTAGAATAACCCTTATGGACATTTAGATAGATGTGGGGGAATATTTTGAAGGATTTGCTTGTTTGCTCTAAATTTAATTAAAAAAATAACAAATTGTTTTGTCTTTTGTAATCAAAAATCTGTAATTTTGTTTTAGGGAAATAAAGGCATTGCAGCAAATGAACAATGAACATGTAAGTTCTTTCAACATTAACTTATTTTGGTATTTTATTTTTGTGCATGTATTGAAAAATATATATATGCAGGGCCCACTTCAGAAAATCAATGAGTACACAAAACTAAAATATCACCTTTATTATTAACTGAATTATCATTTTGATGTAAATGAGGTCGCTGTTTAAATTCATATCATTCTTTGCAGTGGTTCTGCTTCCACTTCTAAATGCCAGTGCTTTGTTAGTTAATTATATGAACTTTGTTAATTCATTAAATAAGTTGAAAGCAATATGCCTATTATTTTTAAAGTTGTTCTCTTTGCTAATAATATTGGGATGCCGTTTCCTCTTTTTAAATCCTTTATATTAACTTTGATTTTGTGTGTTTGTTTGTCGATGGGAGAGGAATCTGCAGAGACCTAATTAACCCCCTTTCCGTCAACTAATTGGGCTGAAACTTGGCTGATAGGTTCAATGTCAATGACAATGTATTCTATCAAATTTTGGGGCTGTTACTGTCACTAAAAGGTCGCTTTTACGGAATACTAATAAACCAACATGCTGTCATCCAATCGCATTAAAGAAGCATTGAACCGAACATTGTTGAAACTCTTTTCAGTTGTCAAATTTTTTTTTTATTAAATAAATAATAAAATTACTTTAATCAGGATAAATAAATAATATTTAATGTGAGAGCATAAATTTATGTTAATTTTTAATAAATAAATTTTGAAACATTGTTTGCCGCACATTTTTTAATAATATAAAAATTGAAAATGCATATAGAGTTTTTTTTAAAAACTCTGTTTTTATAGGCTATATTTAGATTCAAATACCACTACATATTTAGGTAATAGAAAAGTTTTATTTGATAACATACATGTATTAAATTTTGCTTCACCAATTTTTCTCCAATTAAATTAAAATCCCTACTTTTACATTTTAACTGTCCACTCCAAGTTTTTTTAATATTAATTGTGCAGTAAACCTCTAATTACGGGTTGTAATCTTCCGGTTACAACTTTCCCAGAAGATAAAAATGTTTATTGATGAAAAATATTTCTATAAAATTCCATTCTCGGGAATAACTGCCAACCAACAAGTTCCATTTAGTTCTCATTAGCTAACAGAAAAGGCTAGTTTAGAAAATTTATATGTCTTTTAAATGACCCTTCACAAAATTCAAAAAAAATGCTACAGACATTTCTCATTTGTCACTTTTAAGGTCTCAATAAGAATAGTGGAATTTCATAAAATGCAATTGGAAATTTCAGCTGGAGAGGCTTAAAAATTTAAATTTCTTCGTTAGTTATTCTACAAAGTGGCCACAGAACCTGGAAATCGGGGAAATGCCAGGGAGCTTTCTGATTCTGGAAATAATCGGGGAAACGTCAGAGAGTTTTTTAAAATTTCATGGAAATTTTCTTTGTTCTAACCTTCTGAGGGTCACGGGCGTATATATCCGTCATTTGATCCTCAGTTTTTCCAGCAATACACAACCTTTTTGAATTTATAAATAAAATGTAAAATACAATATTTTTTAAATCTTTTTATTAGGATGATAGTTTAAAACCTACTTAAAACAAAATAAATAAAAAATAATTAAAAAAAATTATATTTTTGGATCAGAAATAAAATTTAAAAATTATTGCAGGGAAAACAACTGTATAATTTCGCCCATTCCCTTGACGCTCAGAGGGTTAAAGACACATTTCCCTGTTCATTCATATTTTGGCACCATTTTTCAGGAAAATTGTGGTGGTAATCGTTAGAAGTGTAATGTTACAGAATAGTTTAAACTTTCCATTACCACCAAAACTATTTTGAGAAAATTTTTTTTAAAAAAAAAATGGCAAATTATCTCATTAGCATACATGTTCTATTTAATTAAGATGTCTACATATCTAGAAAAGTTGGGTGCTGAAAAAACGGTATAGTGGTTAGCATACTAGCTTCTAGACCGCGAGGTTGCGGGTTCGAGTCCAGTGTAAGGCATGGGTGTTTGTAAATGTATGTAGGCTTGTCGAATGGCGAATGTTTCGGCGCATTATAGCCCTCGTGTTGCTGACGGCGCCAGATAATCTGAAAACAACCAACCTGGAAAATTTAGGGAAATTTGAAAAAAAGTTTGCCGTAAAATCAGGGAATTTTTTAGAAATCTATCAAGGAACTTTTTTTCATGAATTTTAGGGCCACCTTGTTCTATGCGAAGTTCAAATCGTGGTAAACCAAAATAGAGATATTGAGTAAAAATTTCGATATTCGTTGACATGTTTTTTTGCCTACCAAGCCTGTCACGCCAACCAAACGGTATAGTGGTTAGAGCGCTAGCTTCTAGACCACAAGGTTGCAGGTTCGAGTCCCGTGTTAGGCATGGGTGTTTGTAAATATATGTTGGCTTGTCTAATGACGAATGTTTCGGCGCATTATAGCCCTCGTGTTGCTGACGGCGCCAGATAATCTGAATACAACCAACCAAGCCTGTCACCAAACTTTTCGACTTGGTGAGAACTTTGATTATAAAGAACCCCAAATTGGCAGGATTTTATTATACCTCAACAATCTCAAGGATGATTTTAGTCATTAAATGTTATCAAATTGTTCATGTGATCCAGGCGTACCATTATAAAACATGTGTAATTTTTTAGTGACAGTTACTGTTAAAATTTAATTGCCTTTTTTTCAGATAGTTAATTTGTATGAAGTATTTTCCTATGGAGCTGGAGTTGTGCTGGTGTTCGAGTACATGCCTACGGATCTTTCCATTCTCTTGCGAGATACTGAAAACCCATTGACAGATTCACAGATAAAATCCTATCTCATCATGCTTTTGAAAGGTGTTGCATACTGCCATAACTTAGGTATAATGCATAGAGTAAGTTTATGTTTCAGGTTCAATTTGAAATATACTTTTTCAGATTTATTTCTCTAATTTTGTTTAACGAGTAATTTGAAATGAATGTTGTTATATTTTTACTACTTTTATAATTATGTTATCAGATTTCTGTTATTCTATTTCGTAAAGGTCCCAATTTTTCTAAATAATATACAGTGAAATATTTATGAAATATTATTTGAGAATGTTAAAAATGTATTAAAGTATACAAGTTCCTTTGGAATAAATATTTTTTTTTACTTCTTCCAAGTCATAAGATAGTAAAAAAAAAATAAAAAATCTTGCAGTCTGAGTTAAAAAGTGTTTAAAATTCAAAGTTGAGTTATGTTAGTTTCCTTTTCATGGTAGCATTCTTATTTATTTCCTATGCAAGCATTTAGGTATTATTAAATTATAGTCATGGACGGAGGCTGGATTATTTGCAGGGGTGCAAGACAGCTAAAGTTTAGGTTCAAAAATGATAATCTGCTTTTTTACTGAAATATTTATGCTTTTTATAGTTATTTTTGCTCAAATAAATAATTTAAAATCCAAATTCTTTTTTCCCCTTGTTAATTTTACCACTTTTTTCCCCATTTTATTTTTAATTTTTAATCTCTGGCTGCACCCATGGTGTTAATAACTTTTTGTCCCTGCTATTAACTGGGTTAAAATATATTTTGAGAAAGAGCATGCAAATGTAGCAAAATTGCATGTATAATTTAAATGTAGAAATTGTTGTACTAACTGTTAAAAGAAACGATAATGCACTTTATTTCTTTGTCTGTGAGGGATTGATAAATATTGTACATTTTAAAAATGTTCATTGTAAAGTAATCATAATTTGATGATAAAAAAAAAGTAATAATTTTTTTTTCTTAAATTTTTTTTTTTTATAATTTATCTTCCAACTAGTAAGCCTATTAGAAAATTCTTACTTAGCTTCTTCTATCACATCACTTTAATAAGTTTCATAGCCTTACAAAAGTATAACAAATTAAAAAAAAAATACAGGACCTGATAATTAAGTTAGGAACATTTCTAAACAGAAATCCATAAACTCTGTGTGTAAGCCAGAGACATCTTTGATTAATATATGATGCTCACTATATTATTTTTGAAACACTGAAGCTGAATTTTAACATGCAGATTATTGTATTTCTGTTAGTTGCAGCATGTTTTTAGAAATAAATTTTTTTTAGCTAGTAGCTGACTTGTAAAAACTGTAAATTTATTAAAAATTCATCACAATATTTTTGCTATATGATATTGACTTTCTGTTTCTACGTTTGTGAAGCTTCTACACTACATTACTGTAATGTAGCCTCTGCACTACTTTAGTGTAATGCAGCTTCTACACTACATTAGTGTAGTGTAGCTTCTACACTACATTAGTGTAGTATAGCTTCTACACTACATTACTGTAGTGTAGCATCTACACTACAAAAGTGTAGTGTGACTTCTACACTGCACTAAAGTAGTGGGAAGTCGATACAAGGGCTTTGTTGGTTTGAGGTCAATATTTAAAGTGAAAACTAAAAATGCTAATGATATATATGTGAAATATTTCAAATAAAATGATCAGAAGTCATTTGAAACTCCTTAAACTTGAACCCTACTTTGTGCTGTCATAGTCTCAATTATATTAATGGTGTTACATGAAATTCAACCAAAATTTTCAACCTAATAGTATTGTAGGTGTTGGAACCTAATTCTTAATTAAAATATCAATATAAGATGTATTTATAAAAACTATATAACTGCCATATATATGCAAATTAAAATATCATTTTTCACAACTTTAATGCATTTTAAATGTTACTTGTTATTTCAGTTTTTAATATATTACTACAATTGCTTTTTTATAGCTATTTTACCTTTCAACTAAATGTTTTAGCTTTATGTTAAATAATTTCCCCTTTTCATACTTTTTCTTTCAGGATTTAAAACCTGCAAATTTATTGATATCATCAACTGGGCATTTAAAAATTGCAGATTTTGGGCAGGCAGACTTGTGTGGAAAAGAACGACAAAGCTATAGCCATCAAGTGGCAACAAGGTAGACATTTAAATCACTGTAGCAAATATTTATTAATAACTTGAATTTGTAACTTTTTAGTCATTTAAATATAGATATATACAGGGTATCCACTAAAGTTCTTTTTCTTCCTCTTTGCCTTTATACATCAAAACTATTACCATAAAAGTTGTTATAGGCATAGTATAGTGGCCAAGTTCTCTCCGATAAGATTTCTTATAATGCCCCGTAGTGGTAAAGTTAGCAGATGTCATACCTGTCTCAAAAACTATGAAAAATACAATAATAAATTACAAGGTAAAAGCGCAGAATTTTTTTAGTAGGGAATGACATGCTGTGGAAAGACGTTCTTTGTTGCTGATAAACACTAACAAATCAGTGCTTTGTGAGTTGAATAAGGTGTCTTGTTACTAAACCTATGCTTCTCTACAACTTTGCAATTTGTTATTTTCATGTGTCTTGTATAATTTCTTAGGTAGTCTCACTAACCCCTGACTTTGCTACTAAATGCCATTGTAAGCAGCCTCATTAGATATATTTGCATGCCTATACCTAAACACAACTTTTATAACAATAATTGTCTGCACTTAAAAGTTGAGGGGTGACAATAGACTTTAGTGAACATCTTATATCCACTGGTATCCTACCAAAATTTATACATAACAGGATTATCCGATAGAATTGTGTGACGCTACACAAACACAACAAATGTGAAGAAATGTTTAAAAATAAAAATGTGAAACTGTTGATTATACTTTGCTATTAAGTTTTCAAAACAAAGTATCAAACAGCTAACAAAATCTATTTGCATGTGTTGAAAGTGGTTTACATCGAAAATCGCTGGGCAATAAATTATCAGCAAGTGGCTTTTAAAATTATTTATATAAATGTTCTTCTTCTGTTGTTATAGTGCAAGCACATTGTGGCAACTTAGAATAAGATTTCCTCCACCAACAGTTCAAATTCTATTAAGTTTTAATTGTTGTTTTCATGTGACAAGCAATTTATCATAGTCTAGCTACTAAATCAACCAAACAATTATTTATTTCATTTTCCAAGAAAAGGTACTATTTACTATATTGGATATGTATAAAGTACAATTTTTACAATAATTTAATGATTATCGATCCAACTAATTAATTTAATTAGATGGATTAGTTAAAACTTAACACAACAAATTGAATAAAAGTAATATTTGTGAATGCTATAATTAAAAACTAAAAAGGGATGAAAACTAGTTTCAGTCTCTGAAGATTACATTACAATGCTACATTGATATTCAAGACACTTTTTGGTCTATTTTACTCAGGGAATATACTAAGTTCCTACGAGTCTCTTTAAATTGCTTAAAAGATTTCTTTATTATTTTTTTAGGATCCTTAAAAGTATTTCATGTTTACTTACTCTACATTATAATTTGTTTTACATTATAATTTGTATGTTCAGGATTATAATTAGGATTTCTTACAGTTGCTGCAATGTAAAGTTTAATACATTTTTATCCTTACACAGTTATCAAATGTAATCCAACATTTGCTAAATTTATTTATTAAACATTTCAGGTGGTATCGTTCACCCGAATTGTTATATGGATCAAGGTCTTACGATGAAGGAGTCGATTTGTGGTAAGCAATAAATTATAATTTTGAACGAGTACTTTCAGAGTTTTTTTACATTACTTTTTAGCCTGTTTTTCTTGTTGTGTTTTGCCAACATGCAAGTTAAAAATTTTAATTGCAACTTTGCCATATTACCATATACAAGTTAATAGAAAATTTACATTAGATATCCTAAATTTTGCATTTGGCCAATAAATTATTCTTTGTTAATCTTGTTGATTTATAATATTTCCTTAAGCATCCACTTCAAGAACCTCATTATATCACTTCAAATATTCTGATATCACTCTCTTTAAACTATTATTTGTCATTGAAGGTTGAAGTAGAAAATTCAAATGAGTCAAAAACCTAAATATTTACTAAAGAATGCTGTTATTTAAAGTAGTTGATGATACCTCAAATATTTTATTTTTCACTGAATATCTAGTTTTTCTTTTTTCCTTGATTATTTGCCTAGACAAATTGTACATTAGCAGGGTCTTGATTAACCTTACCTAATCTTTTGTTTAGTTTCTTTTTCTTCTTCATTCTTATCAAAGACATTAGTTATTATTCTTTTATTTAAAATTAATTTCTTATAGGTACAAAATACTTTGAATTTTAACAAGCTTAATTGTTTTGAACATTTTGGTACTTTATTAATTTCCAAAACCAAACATTGGCAGATTCTTAATGGTATTCTTAACTGATTTTTTATTTTTACTTTTTGGGGTTTTCCTCTTCATCTTTCTATCAAATTTTCATTCTTATCAAAGACATTAGTTATTATTCTCTTATTTTAAAGAGATTTTATTTACTGACAAACCCCATTAACACAAAGTCGATGGGGGCCCTGAAAGTTTTCATGCTAACCGAATTTCGTGTTAACCATCTAAAAACAATTTCATGTAATCACTGCAGATTTAAACTCCTAGCTATATATGTATATTTAATACTGCTGTTCATTTTTTCTATTCTTCATCCTTTTCTTTGTAGCTTCAAATTGATTTACAGCATAAGCTGCTTGAATCTTTTTTTTTTTTTTGAAAATCCTTGATAGAGTGTTACTTATATCCCATACTCGGCCTAAATTTCTGTTGTGTTTTTTTCTAAAGAATTTATTATCATATTTCAATTTTTTTGCTTTGTTTCTGACAATAACGATATTGCTGCTTTCAACTCATATTGACAAGATTCAACCTGCAAATGCTACTGAGTTATATTATAACAAATGCTACTGAGTTATATATATACGATATATGCTTAATTTATTATCGTATTTCAATTTTTTTGCTTTGTTTCTGACAATAACAATATTGCTGCTTTCAACTCATATTGACAAGATTCAACCTGCAAATGCTACTGAGTTTAGTTTCTAAAAGTATTAGATACAAGATTGGCATGTGCCTTGTTTCATAGAGTTTTTTAATTTGAGGAATGTTTTTGTACCACCTTTAAATTTCGTCTCAAATAAAAATAACTTCATCTAAAAATGGTTTAAAGAGCCTTTTTTTTTTTTTTTTTTTTTTTTCCCATTTTAAGCGAGGTTTCATGTTATGCAATTTTATGTAAAATAAATAAATTAATGTTAAGTCTAAGCTTCATCCTATGGAAATTTACATTTCTTTCATATTAAATGGAATTTCTTTTTAAGCAATTTAGCATTGACAGGGCTTAACTGCAGATCCAAAATGCATGAAATTTAACAGTCTAATTATTTTTAACATTTCGATGATAAATTTTTTAACATTTTGTAATTCACTGTCAAGTGAAAGTATTTCTCTGGTCTCATAGTGTCTGCCTAATCAAGAAGGCTGTATCTGCTATTTTCATAACTTTTCATTTACATCATCTTATAGATTTTATTTATTATAATTTACAGTATTAGTACAGTTAGATTGGGAAAATAGCACTCATTTAACACTAGCACTTTAATTCTATTACGAAAACTTACATTATTTTATGGTTATAATACTTGAAAACCTACATTATTTCAATGCTGATAATCGTGGTGATACTTTCAATATATTATTTGAAAATATAAATTGTTGAGCTAGGTTTAATAAATGTAAAGTAATGGAATATAAATAATAAAATTTACCTGAAATATAAATATGATGAATAAAATTTATATCTAATATTTCTTCTCTTTTTGCATTTGGATAACAACTGTCCATTTAAAAACGCTATCAGAAAATTGAATGCAGAATATGTCACTGTGTTGATGTTTTAATGTGAATTTTGCTTGTTATTAAACCAATAGACAATTCCCGCATTTTTTTTTTTTGTAATTTTTTATTCAATTCTAAATTTTTTGAAAAGGTCATAAACACAAAAAATTCTGCTCACTGCGCTTTTACCATTTAATTTTTTTAACAGAGTGACCACAAAACCGGGAAAACCTGGAAATCAGGGAAATGTCAGGAAGCTTTCTAATTCTGGAAAAAATCAGGGAAATGTCAGGGAATTTATTAAAATTTCATGAAAATCAGGGAAATTTTGTATCGTTTGAGACACGTTCATCCATATTTTGGCGCTATTTACTTGGAGATTTTTAGTGGTAAACCATTAGAAGTTTAATGTTATGGAATAGTTTAAACTTTTCATTACCAGCAAAACTATTTTTTTAAAAATTGCAGATTATCTCTTTAGCATACATGTTCTATTTGATCAGGGTGACTAGACATATGGAAAATCTAAGAAAATTGGGGAAATTTGAAAAAGTTTGTCCTAAAATCAGGGAATTTTTTTGAAATGTTTACCCTGTTTAAAGAACTTTTGTTTAAATATTTGGACTTGGAAAGAAATTCTTCATAAATATAAACTAATTTTATTTGTTTTTCAAAAGTGCGGGAATTGTCCATTGAATACAGAATACCGCTTTTACATCTAACAACAATTTCATATTTCAAGTCATATGTTCAGAGTGAAATTGTCAAAAAATATCTAGCATTGTTTGTATAAAATAAATTCTTATTTTATCATATATTTTTATTTTTATAATTTTACTTTTTAAGAGCTCTCATTAATATCTTAAGAAATAAGAATATCTTTAGAGGTTATACTTATATCTTTAAAGGTTATATTTATATTTTAAGAATTTACTAACACTATGTTAAAAAATGTTCATCTGCAAAACTATCTAATACTGAAGAATTTCTTAATGTTTCAGGGCCGTAGGATGTATATTTGGAGAAATGTTGAACAAATTTCCACTGTTTAGGGTATAATTTGTTTATTTTATAATACTTTAAAATCAATTTGACTCTATTGTGTAATGGCTGAATATTGTATAAATGGCTGAAACATAAAAATTTGGAATTGTCAATATCTTCAGCTTAATGATATCTTAATTGACTGTAAATTCTTTCTTGTTTTAGTTTACTTTGTATTTCATATATGTTTTGCAATTTAATATTTAGTATTTCTATTAAAAGTTAGTTTACAAAATTATGCTGTTTATAGTTGCAATAAAAAAAATACCTTTTAATTAGGTGTTTTTCCCCCAAAATTTTCATTTACAGGGGGAAAATGACATTGAGCAGTTATGTTTAGTTCTTCAGACTTTGGGGACACCTTCTGAAGAAATTTGGCCTGTGAGTTAATTCATTTTTATTTTATGAAATAATTTCTTAACTCCCTATTATAAAAAAAAATTGTAGGTATCTTTTATTTCTCTTGAACCACCCTATGAACCCCTTCAAACAAAAATATTGTGTTCAATATTCTTATTAGTTTTGTATATAACATTAAATGTTACTTACTCTCATAATCTATCAAATTACAAATGAAATTTGGCAGAAAAATTAGCATTTAAATAGTTAAAAAATAAATTAAATACCAACAATTCTTAATTTGATTGTTAATTATGATCTTGTTTAATGAAAAGTTTCTCCTTTTATTTACTTAATCCACTTCTGTGAAGTTCATTCTTCAATTGTAAGTAAAATTATGTAACTATGACGCCATTAGCGCAATGTTCGCAATTCAACTTATCGAAAATTCATCTACGTTTTGACAGAAACAGTGGTCACAGTTAAAAACCGCAGCCAATGAAAACATTTCTGAACTCCAAATTTGTGACATCACACAAGTAAGGTCTCGTAGGTGAAACAAAATTCATAATAAGAAACTGAAATGAACCGATTTGATAAGCTTGCGTTTACACTTTGAATTTTTTTGTTGTCTTTTTTTTTTTTTTTTTTACTTAATTTAAAATAAAACTTTTAATTATTACTCAATGTTTTTGGCTACATACTTGATGAAGTTTTTCTTATAACATATGAATTTTTGTACAGGTATAACAACAGTGATAAGAAAAATCATTAACAAAATTTAAAGCAAAAATAAATGGGTGTATTCAATAACTCTTCAAAGGGTTTTTATATGCTAGCTTATATAAACTAAAAATATAATAATGATAGAAAAACAATATTTATTTTCATTTCAAATTCTGTTATTGATCTTTAACCGAAGTTGTTTCTCCAAGTGTGGAAATTCAAACATTTTCTAAAGTAGTACTTTGCAGATAATGTGATCTAAAAATTTAAGCATTAAGTCTGTGGGGCAGGTACAGACTGATGCTCCCTCTTAAACTAATTCATGAAAAAAATTAAAAAACATGGATGCATTATTTTATTGTTATTGGTTGCTTAGTTTGAAATTATTTTGCAAAAGATACTCCTTTTATTTCTCTAGTTTTTTCTCAAAATTGAAAATTTTGACGAATTGTATTCATATATTCGTTCGTATTTCAAAGTGCAAATATGCATAATTTTAAATTTAAGGAAAATATTGTAATTGCAGTATTTCTTTTAAAGCACATAACAGTGAAAGTATAAAGTATTATTGAATTATATATTTCTATTGATAAATTACTGTATTGTAGGAAATGATTGATTTGCCTGATTACAACAAAATATCATTTCCTGATTACAATCCTGTACCTTGGAAAAGTCTGTTTCCTGACAGCACGAATGCTGCTCGAAGGCTCTTGAAGGAATTTTTAGTCTATCCTTCTGGCAAAAGGATCAAAGCTGCTCAGGTATAGTTTTATTTTGGAATTGTTAAAACAGATTTTTTCTGTAAACAAAACCTTTCACTTATCAACCTACCCTTTAAATTATCAAAGAAATTTTTTAATAAATGATACAAATTAAGTATGAAAGGTAAACATTTAAAATTTAATTGGTATAATTCATTTAAAAAAAAAAAAAAAAAAAAAAACTTAAATATATGCATATTTAAGTTTTTTTTTTTTTTTTTTTTTTTTTTTTTTTTTATTAAATGAATTATACCAGTTACATTTCGTTCATTTGTAAAAATTTATATATGTTTTAATATTAAAAGAATTTTTTTTTTTGATGAAATTCAAACATTTATTTGCTAAATAATTTTGCATTTACAATTTTACAAATTATTCATTAAAGCCCACAAAGCTTGTATTCAATGACTGTTTTAAATTTAATCTCTCAAAATGATCCAAGAAATTAATCTTCCTTTGTTTTGTTGTTTGAATTTTTTGCAATAATCATAGAAGTTTTGAAGATTATTTGATATAAAATACTGCATAAAAAAGCTTTATATTTTTAAGAATACTTATATAAACAATTTTATGAAGCAAATTAAAGACATAGGTTTTAATACTTATAGGATATTTAAACAGTTATTACAAACTGTTCCCTAGTTATATCAAATTCATCTTTGAGCTACTATCCAAAATATAAAACTATCACCATCACAGCTAATAATTTAAAGTTTTGAAAGGCTCTGATATTTTTAAATATTGAAATTCCTGCTAATGATAGAAACAAAATGTTAGCATCATTTATCAATAGCAATTTTCAAAGTAATAAAAACAAATGAACAATTTTTATTTTTTAAAGTTAAAATCTAAATATTTAAAAATGTATGTTTATTTTCAGGCCTTACTTCATGACTACATATTTGAGTATCCCACACCCTGCTGTGATTGCAATTTACCGAAACCCCATACCAACTTGCATGGATTTCTACCCAACATACCATCACCTGAGCTCGACACATTGGACAAGATTGATACCATTACGGATTATTTAAATTCTTTCCACTTTGGTTCAGCAAAATCATAACCCATGTTGTCTTTAAGACAATCAAACAAGAGCTTATCATCTAGTCATCCAATCCTTCAAAAAAAAAAAATTATATTCAAATGAATGATGTATAATACTGTTGTGCTGACAGTATATTTTGTTTTTATGATCAAATAAAAATATCTTTTCATTTGCTGAATGTATAAAATCTGAATTTTAAGCTTGGTTTTAAATATTATTTTGGGGTTAAGGGTGAGTGGAAAAATGAGACATTACCTGTTCCTACTTTGTCAAAAGTAAAAAAATTAGCTTTTCAAGAGAATAAGTGTTTACTATATGCCATCAAATTTTCTGTTTGATTTTTTTCTTTCTTAGCTTTAAAAAAATGATGTTTTTACTAACCAAAACTTGATGTTATCCAATATATTTATATTATTAACTAGCTGCAAGTACTCGAGCTGTATTAATGAATAAATGCCGTAAGTTTATTAGGTATGACATCACATAGAATTAGCACCAAAAGTTCATTAACTTTGTAGTACTCATCTTTATAAATGATATACTTCTAAATAAAAAAAAAATTTCAAACCAGATATATCATAAATACAAAGCCTAAAATATTCTTGTTGTTTCAACTGATTCTTATTTTGAAGAACAAGACTGATTATAAAGATGGATGATACTGATAAATCATTGTTGTTAACCCTGTATATCTTATTTTCTATTAATGTCCTGATTGCATACTCTCCTCATCTTCACTTTTCCTTTGTTAACAACATAATGTGCTTTAATAAACACCCCATTTCAGATTTCTGAAGACGACATTCAATGTGTTTTTGTCCTACAACTTGGAAACGATTTCACTTTTAAAGGCAATTCCTATCCAATATCTAATCGATCTTAATTTGTGGATAAATATAATGTATTTAATGTTAGCTATTTAATTGTGTGTTGAAAAATTATCTTCAATTTATACGTATAGGAACTGGAAATAAACTTGCTGAGTAAATTTTTTTTAATTTTCTAAATTTAAGAACAAATGAAGCTTCTTATTAAAAGTGAAGCTTCATTTTTTAAAAAAATAATTCAGACAGTAAGTTAGGATGATAGACAAAACAAATAGACGATAAATGATTTTTTCTTTAATGAAATCAAAATTTATACATATTGGATGTAGTGGATTGAAACGTGACAAAAACAGTGTTCTGCCGTTTTTTAAAATAGTCAACAATTTATATTTTCGTGTTGGAAATTTCAGTTACATTTCTATTTTTTGATAATGTTACATTACTATTTTAACTGCAGTGTAAATGGATAATGGAACTAACAAAAAAGCCCAAATCCAGACAAGATAATGTTTTATTTAGGAAAGAGATGCAGGTGGCAAGATGAAAATGGACACTTAACGCACAAAGCAACACTTTCTTGAATGGAATAGGTGCAGAAATACAGAGGTTGTGACATTTATATACACCATTAAATTATCCCATTTTACTACACTTTGCTTGAAATTTACCATAATTTCAAAAGTTGAATTGCCTTGTTAATATAAAATGTAGCCTAACTTTTTGTTTGATTTATTACAATATTAAAAACTGATGAATTGAGACAGGCACAGAATTAAAACTACCTTTTTTTTTATTACTAAGAATCCAACTTATTTTCAGAAAGTGTACATTTGTTTTTAATTTCCCAATTTTTAACAAAATGTTATCTCATATTGATGCTAATAAGTACTTTCGAAAACTACTTTAAAAAAAAAAAAAAGTATCAAAATGAAATAAGGTCGGTTGGGGTAACTGGGCTGTGCTTTCCAAAACAACACTAGTATTTTAATGTTTAACAGCTGGAAATATTGCTGGAATGTTCCTTCTATCTGGACAACAATTCCTTTTAAGTCTCTGGGTAAGTGTTTTGCTCTTTTAGTAAAAACTTATAATTTGACTTTCAATTACGAATTAAGATCAGAAATGCTTAACCTTGTTTTAAAAACACGACCTCATTACCCCCAACCGACCTTATAATCCGAGAGGCGAGTGCAAGTTTAGGTACCTCAATGAACATCATTCTGAATTTTTTATAGAATGTGGAGTAAAGTTAGTAGATTACGAATCTACATGTCTGCCGTGGCGAAAATGGTCGAAACTAGACGAAAATTGACCTTGAAAGAGTTGAATTAAATCCTATTGCTAAATATGCCATAACTTGCCAAATAATGAGCATTTTTCTCATTGAAATATAAGTGCTGTGGGTTACCAGACGAAAAAATGTGTTCACTTTTTGGCAAGTTATGACCTATTTGGCAATCGGATTTAGTTCAACTTATTTCAAAGTCGATTTTTGACTTTCGGCCATTTTTGCCACGCAGACCAGTGGATTAGTAACATACTAACGTTTCTCCATATTCTATTAAAAATTCAGAATGATGTTCAATGAGGTACCTAAACTTGCAGTCGCCTCTCAGTCTGTTAGTAAGTTTTTGGAATTTTCAAATTCGTTTTATTTTACTCATGGGCTCTATTAAATTTTTTGCTAGCAAAATATGATTACTTTCGAATACACTTGAGAAAAGTGATGGCGATTAGAATGAAGGACAAAGAGAGACAAGTTACTCCAGTACTTTTTTAAATTGTAGAGATTTTAATGTCAAAATCGAGTTTTATTTACTATTTATCCCCTCACTTATAAAGCACCCCATCGCCGTCGCTATGTTAAAGGAAGAGCAAAAACATTCAGTGATTTGAAAACATGAAGGTAATGGAAAGCTATAAAACAAGTATATCACATCTAACTATAATTTTGTAAGAAGTGTGAACTTTCGATAAAGAAAAACGCTGTTCCTCCATGCTTAACTTCTTTATCAGTTCTTTAAAAAGTCCTTCTGGAAGGCGTTCTTTTTCGGAAATTACTGTCGAGATATATCTATTGCAATGTTACGGTATTGTATGACAACTCCTTGAATATAAGAAATCGCATGGAATCAACTTTGAATTAATTTCTTGAATTTTTTTTATAAAGGATAGTGTAAAATTATGAAACATAATCTGTCTACAAGCCTCTTATAACCTCTTATGAATGAAAGGGTCAACTGCTGTAGTTTTGTAGCATTCATGAAAACTGACAAGTTTTTAAAAAACTTTAATGCACGCATTATAGTGTATGTGTCTATATCATCATTAATTAACATTACTTTTGAAGACGCATACACTTTTACAGTTTTTATTGGGAAACAGGTATAAACGAATTTATGCTATGCCCAAAGTGTTTTCAAATGTTAAGGCACAGTTATATAAGTTTAAAACGAAAACTCTCTCTATAATTGCAATAAATAGAACTAAAATTACTTAAATTAATTTTATTTTATTTTTTTTTTCTTTTGTCTTCTTTTAAATAGTCTCTTGTTGTTGTGTATTTTTTAGATATTTTACATATTTAAAAATTTTTTAGATTTGCAGTATTAGCAATATTATATTGAATATTTAATTTTTATATATATAAAAAAACTTCTTCGATATTTTTCTTGGAAAAATAAACTAAGAAGTTAACAACATTCCAACCATATAAAAAAAACTTTGAATAATTGCTACAATGTTTTTACACTTTTTGAATTTTTAAGTACGAATAATGATCAACAGATGGCAGCCCTATTTAACGAGACAAAAGAAGTAATTTGACACTTTCGGCAACCAATAGCATCTGTGGATTTAAAATGCGTTAGTGGGAGCGGCGTCAGAAGAAATGTTGATCAATGTCATTCAATAATTTATAGTGTCCATTCACAAATAAACACTTTACCATCAAAGCAGAGCAATTTACTCAACAATTCAAGCTCTGAAAATGTTTATTTTTCGTTTGAATCGGATGTGACCCTAGTGATTTTCAACCTCCTCAACATGGCGCTTAAACCGCTAGTGGCGCGATATTACTGACAGGGCATGTGTACACACAAAATGTGTATTGACATTTGAAATTAATTGTGTACGTGTTGTAAAGTTTGTTTACTACGTTCTTTGACAACATCCATCAAGGTAAGTTCTTTGATTAGTAATCACTAATAATTTTTGTCATTTGTTTTAATTGCCGGTGTTTCACCTCAACCGGTTGATTGATTTTTTTATATACTGATAGAGGGAAACTGCTACACATGGATATGGGTGATTATCATTTCTGTGTGATATTGTTATTTTTTAACAGTTTAAGTTGTGTTTGACATGTATGCAAGTGATCATGTTATTATGTTTACATTTGTTGAAATTAGTTATACTTTATGATCGCCTAACAAAATGGGCAGTTTTTGAGTGTGGCTTTTTAAGGTGATGATTTATTTGTGATGATTAATTTCTGAAAAAATTTTGTAACGTAAGTTTCCGATAGTTAATTTCATTTATAATTAAATGTTTGCGTGATTTAAATCGACATCATTGGGCTTCAACGTCTGTTTTTGTACTAGTTGTTATTATGTCCAGTCTTTTTTTTTTAAAAAAAGCATATTTTATATGAACAGCATTTTAGATTGAAAAATGAAGTAAGAAAACAAAGTGGTTCAGATGCAGTAGGAGTTCTAAAGATCTTTGGCTGTTTTCTATGGCTCTATATTAAAAATAAATATTTTGAAATTAAATCCTCTTTATCTCACTCTCTACACAGCTTTATTAGCAACTTTGAACAACGTTCGCTTGTTTTATTTTAGCTCCAAATAAATTCGCCAGTTCCCTTAAGTGCATCTGTATTGCTCTGTATGTACAAGAACACACAGTGATCTGTGAATTGATGCTTCAGGAATCATGTTCAAGGACATAATCACAAATATTGATACAAGATGTTGATATTTTGCAGGAGATGAATTTTAAATGCTTTTTTGAGTTCAGTCTAAGTTTATGGTATGATTGAGATTTGGCGACAATTTGTTAGTGATACTGTATACTAATAATTTACCCTTTTTTACTCTATTCACATATTATTAGACGGGTGAGTTACAAATATGGTAGGCACAGGTAGTGAAAAATAGGTTTGTTTTATGTTTTTAAATGTTAACTTGTTCTGGACTCGAGATTCCCACGGTCCTTTAAAGTCCTTGAATTCTTTTTGATGAAATTTGGTGCTTGAAAGTCCTTGAAAAACGATAAGGTCCTTGAATTTTTAAATGACCCACAATAATCTCTGTTTTGTATTTTTATGTTTAAAGTATGTAATTTTAAGTGTCCTTGAATTTTCCCGAAACGATCCTTGAATTTTCTTTTAAGTCTTTGAATTTTCTTTAAAAGGTCCTTAAATTTTCTTAAAAAGGTCCTTGAAAGTCTTTGAATTATTTTCTTCAATAAGAGTGAGAACTCTTTAAGGACTTGAGACTCGCAGATGCTAGCTTTTCTATGGATTATTCGTAGTTTTTACTTCTTTTTAGTGTTCTCATGACCGTACTCTTGGGTAAAAAAAAAATGATTTAACCCAATCAACACTGAAATTACTTAATACAAAAATTCTGACCCTAAAGTTTTGTTAGATTTAAAAAAAAATGTAATTATGAAAAAACATGTTTGTTAAAACGGTTAATTGATTATGATGTCGCAGATAATAAGCAGCTAAACCTGAAGAGAAATTGTAACCTACTCACTAAAGTACCCAATTTGTGGAAATGGGTCATTCTTCCAAAACAGTCAAACTTTTCAATATTAAAACATTAAAAAAAAAAAATGTAATGAATGTATGTTAAAATATATTTTTTGTTTATGTTTAGGCTTTATACAACAAGAAAAAATTACCAGCAGTGCAAAAATCTGTGAATTACGAGATTGAAATGTATTTTTAAAAAATCCCTATGCAAGGCAATGTGCTCGTAATACAACAATTTTTTAAATGTGGGGATTTAATTGCAAAACCATTTTGTAGATATATTTAATAGATTATTAAAAAAGTTTTTCTTGATTTGCATAACAGAACTATAAAAGCTGAAAAATAGAATTATAAGAAAAAATAATTTTTTAAAATTACACAAATTCTCTGTCAATAATAAAATTATATTTCTTTAAAAAAATGCTAATTGACTAATTGAATCCTCACATTTAAAAAATTGTTGTAGTGGTTTATGATACGTGTGTCAGAACTTATGCTTTTATCAACTTCATTCTATATCGTGTCCTTATTTTGTTAGTATAGCAAACATTTGTTTAATTCCTTTGATATAAAATACGAATAATTTTTTTTTCTTCTCAAGTTACCTTTTTGGGTAGTTGTACATGATTTGTCTCCTTTCTGTTATTTTGTTTGTTTTGTTTGTCTACATCAATGTAGTTCTAGTATTCTTTTTTAAGTGTTTTGAACAAAACCCCTTATCCAATACAACGTTTGCAACATTTTCTCAATTGCTTGACTTCAATCATTAGATTTTTTTTATGGGTGGGAAAAAGGCTTTAATCATTTCTAAATTATACCGTCCGTTCAAAATGTTAGTATACATGTATTAAGGGGTTCAGATTTGCTATAAGGTCCTCCTTGGCGACTTTTTTGGTGTTAGCAATTTGGCACTGAATGTGGCAACCCATCATCAACTTGATTTTTCAACAAACCTAGTGACCGATAATTTGGTTAAAATTGGGTTGGTGCCAACTTTGGTTTGTGTCGCAAAAAAAAATAATATTTTTTTGTCAAATATCACCAAATGTTTTGTGTTAGGTGATTTTAGGTAATTACTGGTAAACCTTATCTATGGAACACATTTTTCTCTGGACATTTTTTCTTAATGTTACCATGCTGCTTCGTGCTTAGCTTCTTTTTGCTAGGCATTCTCGCATACTAGATTGAAATATGATTATTTGGGATATATCCGAAACGTAATTTTTTTTTATGAAAGCTTGATTAATTAGTAATGGATATGAAGGCCCTTCAGTCTGTTGATCATTAAAAAATGTAGGTTTTCAAAAGAAAATTTAGTTAACCAAAAATGTTTCACATAATTATTGTGTGGTTGTGGGTTTATTAAAATCATGTTTTGTTGACAACAAGTTACTTTTCAGCTCCGTTTTAACGCCATTTTTGATCTTGTTATTAATTTATCAGGGCTCCCATTGTCATTGAATGTGCTTAATATTTGTTAACTTGTTTTCCAGGCCCTAAAAGTACATGAAAAAAGCTTAGAGGTCCTTAGAATTGCTTGAAAATGCTTAGAGATTCTTAAAAATTCCTTAATTTTTGCTTACATTGTTTACCCAGCTGTAATATTTATAAAAATTCAACTCTGATTTGTTTACACCTGCAGGACCTCCACTTATGCGTTCATATTTGCTCATTAGGGAATGCAAATGGAGTTGAGCTTTAGTTGTACTCTGTGAGAGGGACATATGAGAGCAGTGTGTATGTTTTAAGAATCAAAAGAGTATGTGACCACTAGGCCGTATCGAAACAAACTTTTTTTGGAAATTAAAAATTTCAAGTTGATAAAAAGTTGCTACTATGCTCACATATTTACCAAATTTTTTTTTATTACAATTGAAAAAATGTTTAGGTCTCCCGGAATGGACCTGAAGTTTGATGTTTTTTGACAAAAACCAAGATTTTTATTTAAAAAAAAAACGTAAATATAAGACAAATTTTTATTTTCAAGAATAGAAATGTAAAGTTTATAATATTAATTAACAGTAATAAAAAAATTATATATGCCATTTAATATTTAGGTCTCCTTGAATCTACATGAAAACCTTAATTTTTTTTACAAAATACAAATATTTTTCAATTTTCAACCCATTCTTTTGGTTAGTTTCAATTATTTTATTCATAGTCTAGGTATAGTAGTACAGCATTTTGAAATATCGGGAATATCATTTTATGAAATGGCGTTTACTAAACTCAAGTATTAATTCATATAATTTCTGCATACCTCATGTTGGTCGGACTCTCCAACCAACGAAGACTCTAGGTTTGAGACATGAAGGTAACGTTATCGAAAATGATTTAATGTCACATGGTTCGAATGATGAAAGTGTACATGATAGTAAAATGCTTCTACCAGGGAAAAGCAGAAAAATTTCATTATTTCAGTGAAACAACAATTGCCAGAAAATCTGTACTCTTTTTCTAGAGATTGTGACCCTGGAGCCAATCTCTATTAGAGTAGAAGCTCAATTAGCAAATGCTCTTTTGTGGGATTTAAATGTTGTAACTCTAGAAAACAAGGCAGCTGTAATAGATAAATCAAACGTTTTTCGTGGAAGGGTAAAATATCATCAAGGTATTAATTCAACTATTTGTCATTTTATTTATATAATTGAGAGGATGAAGCAATAAGTATAAAAATTTTAAGTTGTAAATGTGCTTGCATAAATATGCGATAAGAACATATTTCTTTGGTTCAAGAACTATATTTAACATATTTTGGACACGCAATTCCAGACAATGGCTCTGTTCGAAACGTAATATCATCATTACAAGATATTATATTGTAAACCATAAAGGAGTATAAATTTTCATTACAAACTCAGCTATTTTTTTCTTTCAACTTCTAGGTTGGATCAAGTGATACAATATATATATGTGAAATTCGATTTGCCGTTTTCAGTCATCTTGATTGGGAGATGTTTCAAGGGTTTCTGCTTGCTAAACCTTGGAGGCATTTGCTTGTTAGTACAGCCTGACATATTTCCCAATATTTATGGTCAGTGTTCAACTTTTTAAAATCAAGTTTTTGAAAAACACTATCAATGTTATTGTATTCAATAGCTAGTAAATCTCGATAACTTGTTAGACGTTTTATTAATGGACAGTAAAAGAAGAACGTCAATAAATTGGATCATCAAGAGTAATCATAACTTTCCAAAGAGACAATTTGTTTAAATGAAATAAACAAAAAACTGCTGGTACAGGTTATTTTAAAGTATTTGCAAAGAATGAAATTGATCAATTAGAAACTTCAGTATTTCATGCAGTACCATCATAACCAAGACCTTGAATAGTTTTCTTATCAATGCACAGGGGTCGCAGACGTCCTACATATCCTATAAATCCTATATTTTTATAAAAATTGGAAAAAACGTCCTATATTGTCCTATATTTTATAATTGTCCTATTAATCCTATATTTCTGTGTTGATTCAACCTATATTTTCTTCCAATTCGTAATTACGGTGCCGATTGTTGCGATTTTTTATATACCGAATTCTTTGCCGCGATCGTAAGTGAAAGAGACCTGACAAAACCCACAAAAGCGATGTTAGTAAGCGGCCGCGCCGTATCTCTTGTGACGTCACGTGTTGCATTGACTACTCACTTCCTTTCTGCGTGACCATAGGGAAAGCGCACGTCGACAGAGGTAACGATGGCTTATTCTTACAACTGAACTGTACTCGACCGACGAGAGTTGTAAACAAAAGCAAGTGAACATTTCCATAGCACGCATAGTAAATTAATTGGTCATTATGCAAAAAGTGAAGCGAAAAAGAAAAGGTTAAAATTCCAAGTCAGGTACGGAAACAACGCTAAGGTGATTTTTACCACAAAAAAGCAGCCTCTCCATTTTTTTAATGACCTGTGAACTACCTATGGTTGTCATAATTTGGCGCGGT
Source organism: Linyphia triangularis (assembly GCA_963978545.1). NCBI lineage: Eukaryota > Metazoa > Arthropoda > Arachnida > Araneae > Linyphiidae > Linyphia > Linyphia triangularis. The sequence continues at coordinate 40,736,562 of OZ021730.1, forward strand.
TTTATGTAATCAATTCTTAGCGCACGATCCTTACAGGACTTGGAATTTTAACCTTAGAAAGCGATGCAGAAACAAACTACCTCGGGAAGAACGGGAAAAAAAGAAAAAAAACTATTATACACTTGAAGGGGGGATTAAAATCGACATTTCGAGTGCTCAGTCAATGATTGATGAAGGAAACAAAAGGGTTACAATTTGCTGTACAGTGTCGGAATTCAAATAGCGACTTTTCAAAAAAGTCGTCAAAAATTGAAAATGATGTCAAAAATCTGTGTTGCTAAATCTAAACGCTCACTAGGATCATAGGCATAAAGTAGGGGGGGGGGGGGCAGGGGGGGCTGGCCTCCCCACTTTTAAATTCTGGGGGGGCTGCCTACCCTGATTTTTGTAACACTATCTCTGTTTTTTCCCTCCATTCTCCAAATAAATTATAATAACTGTTTATTGTTGGTATTATATGAGAAGTTGTGTCATGCCTAGATTTTTGAAAAATTAATAGATTTCGATAATTTCATCTTCCGTCAAAACTCGCCAACCCATGTTTTTTGAAAAGTTGACAGCTATGACTAGGATTGCCGGAAAACTAAGTCAACGGTTTGCCACATTATCGCCAATCCAATCCAATCCTTTTTTGCACCGTAGGATAAATCTATACCAACAAAAGACTGCTAATAAGGATAAAAAGAAAATGCTTAAAAGAAATAAGGCAGCTCAAGCACTTATAGGTGCTAGAAACAAAAGACTCAAAATTGCAAATGTAGCTAATATAAAACTTGATTTATTGATGAATACCAAGTATGAAATATTGAAGTAATAACTAATAAAGGATGACATATTCAAGATTAGGAGATTTCATTTTTTAATGTTTTTTTTTCTGTTTTCTTAAATTCAATATAACGAGTTTTAAAGGGGGATAGTAATTTTCTAAGTATTATTTATTAATATTCCTCTATTAAAAACAAAAATTTATGGGAAGGAAAATTAGTTCTGTGTGAAAGTCCTCATACTTCATTTAAGTATGTCTTATATGTTCATTTCAAAAACGTTTCACTTAAAGTTTTAATTAATTAAATATATAATAAGTTAAAATTAAAGTTCAGTAGCAACTGTGAGCAGTTATTTGATGTTTTATATTGTCCTATATTTTTTTTAAAAAAAATCCTATATATTCTTATTTTGTCACTTTGACCCCTGAATGCAGCTTTCTTTCATTAATGGTAATGATGATGCTACGTTTCACCCAGAGACACTGTCTGCATTTGCGTGCCCAAAATATATTGAATATAGTTCTTATACCAAAGATACATGTTCTTGTTTATTTATGCGACCACAATAACAACTTACAATTTTTATGCCTATTGCTTCATCCTTTCTATTATATAAATAGAGTGAAAAACAGTTGAACTTATAACTTGATGATATTTTACCCTCTCACAAAAAACTTTTGATTTTTCTATTACCATTGCCTGGTTTCCTAGTGTTACAGCATTTAAAACCCACAAAAGAGCACTTGCTAATTGAGCTTCTGCTCTAATAGAGATTGGATCTACGGTCACTTTCTCTAGAAAAAGAGAGTAGATTTTCTGGCAGTTCTTTTTTCACTGAAATATTTAAACTTTCCGGGTTTTCCCTGGTAAAAGCATTTTACTATCATGTACACTTTCATCATTCGAACCATGTGACATTGAATCATTTTCGATAACGTTACCTTCATGTCTCAAACCTAGAGTCTTTGTTGGTTGGAGACTCCAACCAACGTGGAGTCGTGTAGAAATTATATGAATTAATACTTGGGTTTAGCAAATGCCATTTCATAAAATGATATTCCCGATATTTCAAAATGCTGTACTACTATACCTAGACTATGAAAAAAAAAATTGAAACCTAACCAAATGAATGTTTGAAAATAGAAAAATATTCGTATTTTGTAAAAAAAATTAAGGTTTTCATGTTGATTTCGGGAGACCTAAATATTTAATGGCAGATATTATTTTTTTATTACAGTGAAATAATATTATAAACTTTACATTTTTATTCTTGAAAATAAAAATTTGCTTTATATTTAAGTTTAAAAAAAAAAATAAATTAAAATCTTTGTTTTTGTCAAACATCAAACTTCAGGACTATTCCGGGAGACCTAAATATTTTTCAATTGAACTAAATTTTTTTTTGGTAAATATGTGAGCATAGTGGTAACTTTTTATCAATTTGAAATTTTGAATTTCCAAAAAAAGTTGTTTTTTTTATACGCCCTAATGACCACCAACCAGAGAGTGCTGTTTTTTTTTCCCTTCTTTCTTTCTTCTCTCTGTAAGCAGAAGCAATTTACGAATACTATGCCTGGAAGGTGCACATTTGATGTGTGATGGCCATTTTTCATGTGCACAGTGCAAAAGAAAAATGCTTTGTAACATTATCAAAGTATGTTCATGAGCCAAAATGCATGAAAGATTTTGATATTAGCGCTATGACAGACACAGCTGTAATCAGGGTTGGAAAAAACCCAGTTTTTTTTGCTTTTGTTTAAATCAGGTTTTTGGTTTTAACTGGGTTCTTTTTTAAAAGCTTTTTCTAATTATAAGTATACATATTTATAAATAAAATTTTATATAAACTCTTCAAATAACAATTATTATTCCTTTTGAAAATAATTTAAACTTATAGCAGTGATGTCGATGACCTAACAAACTTGTAAATGGTTAAGTGTTTACGATTGTGATAATACGAACCGTTTTATAGAAACAACTTTATTAGTAAATACGCTATTCTCCCAAAACTCAAACTGCTATCTTGGAATTTATAGAACACAACTCCCAAGGTAAAGTGCGAGGATATCTAGTTGTGATGGCATGAGGATATATTTATCCATCTAGAGATTCACGAGGATATATTTATTCCTTAGTAAATAAACAATTGTTGCTACTTATGTGGACAATCAAATCATATTAAATTTTAATATTTTATTTAGAGATATTATTTTTTAAGTTCAATGTATACAATATCATACAATAGTAATTGTTTACCTCATAAATACATGGAATATTGCTCTCGCATTCATCAGTAACGGTGATAAATTTAAGTTTAATTAATTTTGAATTATTATGAAACATTAATATATCTATTAGTTTAATATGAAAACTTATTGTTGATATTTATAAAAAATTTCAACAGTCTTTTGGAAGATTTATTTTAAAAGACATTGGAACATATTCTATCTATAGTATTCGTGTAATAATTCATTTAATGAATTATTTTCCTTAAAAATAATAGTTGAGTTGTTCAATTAAAAATAGAAGTCACTTACAACATCAAATAATTGGAAAAATTTAATTATAAATAAAAATATAAGTTTAAATTATTCTTTAAAAAAACTAGTTTTTTTGTTTGTTTTTTTTTAATAAAAAAAAAAAATTGGTTTAAACCATGTCAACCCTGGCTGTAAAGTCACACAATAAAGACATGATGGCTGAAAATAACTTTGCAATGTAGTACTTAAAAAATGTTATTTAGGACCTTGAAGGTTCTTGAAAAATCATTGATTTTCATACTGAGATTTCAGTGGGAATACTGTTTATCCATTCAAATAAAAGTACTTGGATTTAGCCCCAGTAGCAGAAAATGCGATCCGTGTGCCCCGATTGTGTTTCTGTTGACCATTCGCAGAGCTGTTTTTTGTGTGTGTATTTTTTGTGATACGCTTACCGTTCCAATGCTCTTTAGGGTTTTCGCATGCGCTGAGTATTTTGCAATAGAAAAAAGTAGGTGTTGCCATTAAAAAATTTCAAGTTTCTGTTAACTATAAGCGTAACCGTGATATATTTTCATTCATATTTTGGCGCTATTCACCCGGAGATTTGTGGTGGTAATCGTTAGAAGTTTAATGTTACGGAATAATTTAAACATTTCATTAACAGCAAAACTATTTTTAAAAAATTTGCATATTATCTCTTTAGCGTACATGTTTTATTTGATCAAGGTGTTTAGACATCTGAAAAACCTAAGAAAATTGGTGAAATTTGAAAAAAAAGTTTGCCCTAAAGTCAGGGAATTTTTTAGAAATCTGTCGGAACTTTTTTCCTGAATTTTGTGGCCACCCTGTGTATATTTTTTTACTTTCCAAAGCAGACCAAATTTTGAGTTAAAACTGCCATTTTTCGCTAATCACCTCACAATAAAGGATTTCAATATTGGTATATTTGGCCAAAATAATAATAATAATTATCTGGAAATTTGATTGCATTCTGAAATATTTAATTTTAAATTGAAAAACCTTTGTTTGAAAATTATTATTATTAGTACTTGATGAATTCTAGAAAATGTCTCCTAATTTTAAAAGAATATATTGGAAATAATCTTTTAATCTATGATTTAGAAATAATTTTTTTAGATGCTCTTTAAAAATTTCACTCAACGGTTATACGTTTTAAACCAACTTTTATTAATCTTTTCAAACCCTTTTCTCCATTTTGTGCAAAAAGACATGTTACAAATCCGCCATGGACGAAATGACCATCCGTCCGTGCTAACTACCAATCGGCAATAGACATTTTTGAAATGAGCCCTACAATCTATTCTAATGAAGCTTTGTCAGCAACCGTTCAGTCAATCACTGTGCTGCCCGCAGTGCTTTTGAACCATAGAGCTAGAAATACCTATTTCTACCTCCATGGTTTAAACATGAAATCCTCTTGCGTGATCGGTGATTTCAGTAGTAGGGGCGATCCGCATATTGCATTTAATGGAATAAATATGCAGCACTAAAAGATAAGGGAATGTGCTATTTTCAAAGAAAAGAGACAGGAAGGGCGCGCCGCCCTTCAAAAAATGTCTAGGATGAATTCTGATTTTACATCAATTAATACAGGGTTCCCACAGTCCTGGAAAGTCCTTGAATTTTTTTTTATGAAATTTGGTCCTTGAAAGTCCTTCGAATTTTTAAGTGACGACCGATATCCCCGTTTTGTATTTTTATGTCTAAAGTATGGTCCTTGAATTTTCTTAAAATGGACCTTGAATTTTTTTCCTGAATAAGGCCTCAGGCACGATACGAGCGGTGAAAGACTTGCTGCAGACCGAGGGAGTAATACAGCAGTGGGAGTTGTTCTGGTTAGGATGACAGTGAAGGCGATATTTTCATAAATTCTAAACATGACGTCATCCAGCGAACTAGCTGAGCGCTTCATTTTGAGTGATTTTCACATACAAGATGGAAGTATTTAAGTTATATCTTGCAGTTTCAATCTTATTTTTCTGCTGCCACTTCCTGTAAACTTTTTTTTTTAGTTTTAACTTCTACATCATTGTACTATCTTATGCAAATGCGATGTTCATTGATCCGTGATGAATGAGATCAACATTTTTAGCAAAAATCTAAAACTATTTTTGTCCCCAAAAATCCCCAATTTAGCGCAATTTTTTTTTTTTTTTTTAAATATAATGTTGCCAAAGTATTAAAAAAAAAAAAAAAAAAAAAAAAGTTTTTTTTTTGCTTGCATCCTTAAAATCTTCCTCTTAAGTTGAGAAAGTACAGAGCACCCTAGATACTCATTTTTGAAATGTATGAAGCTCTTGGATTAATCGATCGCCCACATTGCCCACTATGGGTCCGCTTCTATAAATTTGCAGCTTATCTATCAAAATATACCTTGAAGCCTCCTAACTTTAAATATGCATGCCCCAAAATATAATTACAATGTAACCGTTGTTAAATTCAAGGCCTCTAAGGACATTAACAAGTTTGATGTTTATTAAACGGTATGCTTTATTTTTTTTAAAAACTGTAATTCGTAACAGTTTCAAGGTCCTAATGTTGCTGTAGTATTTATAAACCGTAACCAACCTTCTAATCTAAGTTCCAGTGCACCAGAACTAATTCGATTCTAGGATACCATTATCAGAACCAACACGATAAAGCATGGCTTTAATGTTTATCCTAAACTTTTCCAATCTGATATCGTATTTCATGTTATTCGCTCCAGCTGCCACCAATTCACAATTTATAGCAACGTTCTCTAGAAGTTGACGTGTTATCAAAAAGTAGTCAAACACTGTACTCAGATTAAAATAGTTATTAAAACCAAATATGTTTTTATTTATACAAATTATTAGTAATTCAAAGTTAGTTTGTGAAATTGACTTATTTAAAAAAAAAAATCTCGATTTTATTTATAGTCCTTATGATTGTTAGACGTTATTTTGAGTGGGGTTCCACGCATTGCTTATTGGTAATCGTAGTGTGGATTAATTACTTAAAAAAAATTAAAAAAAAAAAAAAAAAAAAAAATGGTTAAAAATCAGACTGGATTTTATGTAGACCAAAGTCGAAACATAACGTTAGGATGGATCAACCGAAATCTACTACACGATGCTACTGCTGCGCTTGCTTGCAAGTCTTTATGAAAATTCAAATTTGTCCTAACCTCCGATGTAATGACCAATTTTCCCGCGGATACCTAGCTTCTATCGCCGTTATTGATCTATGTGCAATGGCCAATATTGCCGAGATTTATGCCGCTACGGCGAGTGTTATCGCCTCCAATATTACAAAGCTGTGATGGTCATTTTCGTCGAATATTACGCCTATATAATTGCCGAGATTTTGAAGATTTGTACCGTTATGGCTGTTGCTATCGTCGAGAGTTACTTTGTTGTAATAATCAATCGTGTCGAGTGTTACGTCGATATAACCGCCTCTGTTGCAGACATTTGTATCAGTATATTGGGCGCTAACGCTATTGTTTACGTTGATGTTATGGTCATTTTCAATGAGTGCTAGGTAAGTGCTTTGTAATTTTCGCCGGTAAGGTGGGGGATATCACCGATATTTACGTTGGAATAATAGCCATTTTTTCCTAGGCTTTGTAGGTGGTGTATGGAATAGAGTCCCAAAATTCAAAATTAAGTGTTTTTTTTTTTTTAATTTTTTTTTTATGCATGGAACAGTCCAGTAGGCTTAGGTCTTTAAAAGAAAAATGAGAAACACCTAACCAAATATTTACCCTAACTTATTTATGAAAAGGCGATTGATTGATCATCTTTGACAAAAGTTGGTACTTTCAGGGTTTTCGCGCTTACGGAAAGTCAGGAAATGTCATGAATATAGGCATTGGGTAAATTTTGTCTTGGGAAAGTCATGATTTTGAGCAGGCAAAAAAAAAAAATAAGGAAAGAAAATGACAATATGTCTACGTCTTTATTGACGTTACAACAGAAACAACGGTCGCAGTTCAAAACCGCGGCCAATGAAAACATTTCTGAACTCCAAACTTGTGACTTCACTTGAGTAAGTTCTCATAGGTAAAAAAAGTTCATATTATAAGAATAGAAATGAACTGATTTGATAAGCATGTGTTTACATTTTTTTTCTTTCTTTCTTAACCCTTCTTCGTGCTGCTTCGATGGCACGGCTCTACGGTTTTACATTGTTGATACTAAATCATTAAATATTTTATGATATAATTACATCTATAATAATAAAACTGTGTGTCTGTCTGTGGCTCTATAGAAACCTACTTAAAATTGGAGTAGACCTCTGAAATTTTCAGCATAAGTAGTTTTGGCCTTCTAATTGTATACATGTCAAACAGAATGTAAAAATTTTAATTAGTTCTTTTTTAATTAATTTTTTTTTACATAGCGATTTCAAACAGAGATGCAGCTCTGAAATTTTCAACATAAGTAGTTTTAGCCTTCTAATTGGACTTTTGAAAAACAGAATGTTGAAATTTTAGTTATTTTTTACTTAATTTTCTTAATAAACAATTTTTTTTTCAAAACGATTTCTTATAGGGCTACAGCTCTGAAATATTCAACGTAAGTAGTTTTGGCCTTAAGATTGGAGTTTTGAGAAACAGAATTTTAAATTTTTATTTTATTCTTTTTTAATTAATTTTTTAATTAATATATTTTTTACAAAACGATTTCAAATAGGGCTACAGCTTTGAAGTTTTCAACATAAGTAGTTGTGGTCTTCCAATTGGATTTTTGAAATACAGAAATTATTATTTTTTTTTTTTAAATTTTATTTTTTAATTAATTAACAAATATTTTACAAATCGAGTTGTAATTGGGCTACAGTTCTGAAATTTTTAACGCAAGTAGTTAAGCTTTCTAATTGGACTATTGACAAAAAGAATGTTAAAATTTTAATTTGTTTTTTAATTAATTTTTTCACAAGAAGCAACTTCTAATAGGCTTAGAGTTCTGAAAGTTTCAACATAAGTAGTTTTGGCCTCTAATTTTGCTTTCCACAAACACGTGTTAAAATAATCTTAAAGGGGTGTTGTATTATTGTATTAACGGGGATTTTTTTATTTTTATTCTCGACAAGGAAGATGCTTCCAATATTAACTCTTTACGTAGTAATTAGATTTTAGTGAGTGAAGCGAGCTCATGCTTATGAAGCAATTAATCTTTCAACGAGCGAAGTAAACCTGTGTTTATGTGTCAATGAACATTTCAGCGAACGAAGCGAGCTCGATTTTGCGTAGCGATGAACCTTCCTGTTAGCGAAGCGCCAAAAAACTGGGACCTATACACGAATGACAGATTTCCGCAACGCGAGGCCTCACAGCTAGCTAAAATATTGCACATGTTAAAATTTCATAGCGAAGCACTGGTATTCAGCTAGTTTTTTAATATTCTTTCTTCAAATATTTCCTTATTGTTAAAGATTGATTACCTTTTTTAACACTCAAATATCCTGGGGCATAGTGGGACATAGATTCAGCTTGATAATTTTATATTTATTCCGGCCCAAGTTTACAGTAAAATTGTCAATCAAATTTTAATAATTGTTAATAATAAAATATTTTCGATAATTAAATTATTTTTAATAGTTAAATAGTTTTAATAATTACTGTTATTATTTGAATATTTAGATACTATAATAATTTCAATAATTAAGTAATTTTATTTATTTATTAATTAATTTTAATAATTGACTTGTTAATTGCCCTGTTTGGAGAGATTGGGATTTGAAAGCAATGGACTTTTTACAAAAACATTAAACAAGTCAAATACTAATATTGAAAAAAAAAAAATCTTTTGTACTTGACCGGCCCATTTTTTACAGGTACTGACCGAACTGGTGATTACACCGTTCGATTAACCATAAATTCACCACCCATTTCGTTTAAATGAAATGGTGATTAACCATTCGATGTAGAATATTAATATTTCATGTACTCCTAGAAAAAAGACGGATGTATCGAAGATATAGTGCAAGTACCAAATTAGTGTGTTATTGTACCGAAATTAGAAAGCTAATTTTCGACTTTTGCAATACTTAATATATCCTATAATGGTCTCAAAACAGGTTCCTCGTAAAATTTAAGCTCCAATAGCTGGCCAATTCTTTATTTCATCAAATGCTTTCAGCATTGCAATTGTAATGCATCTTTTCGATAACGGGTCTTAGGAATGAGAAACTAATTTTAACAGCAGTCTTATTCAACATGTTCTATATTTAGAGACTTCAATTTTCATTCCACCTAGACGGGTTCCGTTGCAAAATTGAATTTATCGATTAACTTCAGAATAAGTTTGGATATTTCGCTTTGTGTTTCTTGCACTTTAAATATTTTAAGTAAGCTTTTAGTGTTCGATTCTATGCTTGTTTGTTTTGTTTTTGAATAGAGGAGGAAAGACCGTGTCCAACAAAATTAAATTTTGTCCATTATACACCAATGACGGGTCCCCGCAACTCGGGGCCACGCAGCTAGTATTGTACAAAAAAAAAAAAACATAACTACTAGATTCATGATAATTTTAGAATTCGAATTTGTTTATGAGTAGAAAATAGCTAAAATTTCCCATGCGTCAGCCTGAGAATTGCCCAATTATAGTAAAAAATTCATGTCTAATTATTATTATTTTTATCTCGTTGAGAGCTCAGTTTAACAATTCGTCGTATATTGCAGACCATGAGTGTGATAGCAGCGATTGGGAGGAAAAAATCAACACATTTTTTTGACAATGGTAAATTTTTCAAATTAAGACGCTATCGCCGGTTTACATAGTAAGGCTTTTTATCTTCTCTTAATCGTGTACCGATGGTGCATTGTAAAATAAAAAGTTAGTAGAACGTCATCAACGACTATCAAAATTCCGACCGGAAGTGAAGTCTACATTCGACCTTCTTATAAAATGGTAGTAAAACACATTTTCTTCGCATTTCCCCCCCATTTCGTAGCTTCCACTGGCCGCCACTTGATCGATACTACTCAATAAAAAGTTTATTTTTCAATCCAAAATAGTTTTGTGTCTTTTCGGAATGCATTTAGAAGATGGGGTCGTGACTGGTTAAGTTACAACTGTGGAAATTTTGACTATAAGGAATTATAAAAGAAGAGAAAAAAATCATGAAAAACAATACCATTCTTTCAAAAATTTGAGCTGGGAGATAGGTAGTTAAAAAAAATAATTTAGTTTTCCATTTTGCGATTTGGCGGGAAAAGGCTAATTTTGCGTGTGATGTCAATGCGCAGATGAACCAGCCTAAAACCTGTTTTAGACGAGGAGGGAGTTAGGTTCCTCCTCTGATTTTTGACGGTATTGTTACGAATTTCTGTATATTTGTAAATATTTCGTAGAATTAATTATGTGAAAAGATACATTTTGTGTACATTTCGCTTAAGGCAGTGCAGTAGTTTGTTTTACTTCGCTTTCCTGCAATGTGTCTCATAATGCTTGAAAACGAGTTTTACAGAGATAACGCTGGGAAGCGAGTTTTACAAGGGGCAGGCTATTTAACATTATGGTTAATGGCAATCTCGCCAAGTTGGCCACGGTTTTGGCGACATTTTCGGTCCCCATGTACATGTATTGTGGCTTTTCGACTACGATCTGGAAAATTCTCCAAATTTCTATCCCTAGAAGACTCGCGAAGATTCGCCTTTCCTATATAAGGCCGACCAAGAGAGCGGCTGAGTTGAGTTACTGACTGAGGGGAGTAATCGAGTTAGTTGTCTCTCAAAGAACATTCAGAGAGCTGTATTACGAAAGTGAACTGTATTGCATTGTCTTTTGCTTTGATTTTAGCAGTTGTTTATCTAGTTTTTAACTGCTGTTTTGTGCTCTATTGCTGTGTAAAGAGCTGTATTGAGTCTACTAGAACGAGAAGTTCTGAAGTTGTAAAGGAATCTGCGAAGAGTTATATCGGAATAAATCCCTTCAAGTTTTGATCTGCTTTGGCTTCAAGTCTTTCGAACCCATCCACGCAACAGCATCTATGCAGAACTACGCCATGGTTTTTATGCGTTTTTGGTCACGTGACCTTTGCTTTGATTTCAGCTAATTTCAAACTCGATTTTTTATTAATTGAAAGCATAAAGATAAAAAAATAATCCCACTGCTCAAATATATTCGTTGGATAACACTAGAAAATATAAAATTATTCATTTTCCTCACTTGTGCAAGTTTCTCATTATCATTATTGGTTAGCAGTCAGTTTGGCTTCGTCTTAGGATTTTTTAATGTTTTTTTTTTTTTGCAATTGGAATTAGGAATATTTTACAATTTTTCCCATTCTACTCGATTTTTTATTAATTGAAAGCATAAAGATAAAAAAATAATCCCACTGCTCTAATATATTCGTTGGATAACACTAGAAAATACAAAATTCAAAATTATTCATTTTCCTCACTTGTGCAAGTTTCTCATTATTATTATTGGTTAGCAGTCAGTTTGGCTTCGTCTTAGGATTTTTTAATGTTTTTTTTTTTGCAATTGGAATTAGGAATATTTTACAATTTTTCCCATTCTACGCTAGTGTATAAGTACAATTTATAAATTACGAGTCTTATATTTTGACAATTAAATGTTTAAGACAATTTTTAAGGGTAAAAAAAAAAGAGCCGATTTGAAAAAAATACATACCACCTTTTCGGATCATCGTCTCATCTGCCATCTTTTGAAAATAAGTAGATAATAAAAAACACATGCTTTTAAAGGTGTGTTGTGATTGGTTACTTTATAGATATGCCGTTCAATGAGACCTATTTCCGTTTCTGCGTAAGGTTCATAAAAAGGATGGCTGTTAGTTGCATTTTTTCAGTCAACTCAGTGATATAATTTAAAATTCGCAAATGATTCTAAAATAAGTAAAAAAAAAAAAAAAATGCTCAAAATTATACTCCAAAGCTCATAAGAGTTGCTAGGATGGGGGAAAAAAAAGAAATCAAATTTTATTTCAGTCAAAATCGGGCAAATTCTTTTTTAAAAAACTTATCAACATTATCTACATATTTACCCAACGTGATAATAAGTTTAACTGAAAATATAAATAAAATGGATACATATAATAACACAAATGTTACCATGTTTAGTCTATGTAGTAAAATATTGTTAATTTTGATAAGTTTTTCTAATATGGATCTTGCCCATTGCATTGTGATAACAAGTTCTTTGCTCGTGCTTTCAATGTTCAAATCAAAATGAAACTATTTACCAATAACAAAATATATACTAAACTACATGAAGCTTAATAAAAATAACTATCAACTATATCATTAAAAAAAATTTACTTTTACTGATAATTCTAAAAAATATAGGTAAAGTTCTTTTTAAACAAGACCTTTCTAAGTAACTCTTAACACCACAATCTCTTTGTTTTGTCTGGGCATTTCGTTTCCATGAATTTATTGGCATTTCTGTTGCCATTCATCATGTTTGTTTTACTCCCACAGAGAAATAAGTTTTCTTCCCAAATTCTCGGAAACATTCGTCTGTGAGACTTGGCAAATAGTTTTTATGTTTTACAAGAATAAAAGTGTATAATTTCTTTGTCATATACTTTTTTTACTACAAATTTCCAAACATCATGGTATCTACTGAAATATTGTTTAAGATAGTTGAAATCAGGGGCGTACTGGGACATAAAATCGGCCAGGTGATTTTAGATTCATGCTAGCCTAAATTTTAAATATATATATCATTAATGAAATTTCAATAATTGTTTATTATAAAATAATTCCAATAATTATTTTGATAATTAAATAGTTTTAATAATTATTATTTATATAGTTATATTTAATAATTAATTTCAATAGTGAAATATTTTTATTTATTCACTAATTTTAATAATTGAATTGTTTTAATAATTAGTTCAGTTACATCTCTGTCTCTACTATTTATACCTCCTTTGTGTGAGCTTAGTTTCCATAAATTATCGGTATATTTTACCTTAAAAGTTATAAAATAATACGGTAATTTATTTAAGAAAGTTTGATAGAAAAACTATATTAAAAGTTTAATAACAGTAAATAGGTCTGGTGGGAGTGATTGGGATTTGAATGCATTCAGCTTTTTTTAGAAAGCGTCTAGAACAGCGTCAGGATCCGGCCCGCGACAGCTTTTTCTCCAGCCCGCCGGCAGTACAGAAGAGCAAAAATAAAATTTTGCGGAAATAATTTTAATTTGTCTACAACAGTATGTGTTTACTACCAAAAACCACGTTTTCCATTAAGTGGCCCGCTTCAGTAAGTCTGAAAAATCCTTTTTTTTTTCTGAGACTGCCAGAAAAAATAAAAAAGCAATAGTTTGAATTATTACCAATGACGCATTCCTTCGCATTGCTTAGTTTTGTACTTATAATATCCCACTCCCTCGATTCGTGAATGGCACATTTCGATTTATTCTTTTCTGAATGTAATGGGCAGGAGTTGTGTGTTTTAATGCATACCTCTTTTGTTTTGACATGCAAAGAAGTATCGCGATCTCTATGACTCCAGTGCCAAAAATGGCGTCGAAGACTAGTTTTAAACGCAAAGTAGATAGTGAAAAGCCGACAGCCATAATCGTCTCCCAATTAACATTGACTAAAATGGAAGATTTAGGAGTAATGGTTTAAATATCTTTATGGGACTATGAGTTTATGTAGTCACATTGTAATATTGTTACTAAAGATAAACTTCTTTTATGACTATGATTTACGATGTAAAGAAAATTATTTTTTTAATTACTTGAAACAAGAATCAAATGTTATTTTATTAATATAAAAAAGTTAAATTATTGTTTCAGTTTTCATAATTGTTTTATATTGTTGAATCTTTAGTAATTATCACATTTCTAAAATTGAACATATGTAGTAAAGCAATATATTTATTGGCGTATTCGGTATAAATCTGCGGCCCTCGGAAAGTTCCAACATAAGTCATGCGGCCCGTCTCTAATAGTTAGTGGCGAACGCTGGTCTAGAAGGACAACTAATTATATTGAAAAACCATTAAAAAAACCTCACTTCTGCACTGGACCGGCCCTGTGATGGCACCGGACAACCCTATGGCTAGTACGCCCCTGGATGAAATTTTTATACGATGACGTATTTACCTAGAATAAATGTATGTCTTCTTACTGACCCTTCCCAAAATGCCATGTCTAAAAATATTTTTTTAAGCAGCGTTTATCACTAACTTTTAGAGACGGGCCATATGACTTATGTCGGATACACCAATATGCTATATATTGTTAAGTCAATAATAATCTTTAATTATTATTGACTTAACAATATATAGCATTTCTGAAAACTGGGGAAAATATTAATTTTTTATCTTAATAAAATTATTATTGATATTTGATTTTTTTTCCTTCTCCAAATATTAAAAGAAATAATAGTTTTAATTATTAGTAAATCAAAGTCTAAAAAAGAAGTGAATCTTTTGTTTCAATGTGACAGTGCGACTTGAGCCAACTTTCAATAAAAGTATTTACACTGCACTTCTAGATTATTCCGTTTTAGTCGATATCAATCATGAGACGATGGCGGTCGAAATCGTTAAGTTTATTTTATGATAGAGTCGATATCTTTCGAACTATTTGTTGCTGTGAATTTTAAATATTGTCCAAATGAGGTTCAGTTAAGTTATTCCTGTATTTATTCTGGATGAAAACCACCGTGCTGAAAGCTTCTTCATATAGGTTCTTCGGACACGTTGTGGAGAACTCTGTTCTACAAAGTTAACATATATTATTTCAGATAAATTATAATTATGTAAAAAAAATTAATTACCGTGAAATTTGATTTTTTAATCTTCTGTGGGCCAGGCGGGCCGCAGAAAAATCTGTCGCGGGCCGCGTAGTGGCTAACTCTGTTTTAGAGGGAAAATCAGTATCTGCCCTAAAGACGTGATGCTTTATTTTTACAGCTACAATTTCTGTCGGAGTATTGCTATGAAGAATATGCGATTTTATAATAGTCATAACATCAGTAATAAAAATTCATTAAAAAATTCGAATATTTATTATGGATGCTTTATTTACATGACTTGTAAAACTTTACAAAAGCATTTAATGATAACGTTTTTTTTTTAATTATAAATCATTGTATTGTGGTTATTTCTCGTCATACATTATCGCTTACATGATTATCTATAATCAATGTTCCCACGGACATTAAAAGTGCTTAATATTTTTGAACTTGTTTTCAAGGCCTTGAAAGTACTTGAAAATGCTTAGAGGTGCTTAAAAATCATTGAAAATGCTTTGAGGCTTTTAAAAGTCCTTAATTTTTGTGGTTGTAGTTTGCCTAACTGCAAAATTTATAAAAATACAACTCAGACTTGCTATCACCGTGTGATCGCCACTTATCCACACCATATCGGAATTCTCTGACATATTTGTATTACACATGCGACAACTTGTAACTTTTTTGGTAAAGTATACTTTAATAAAAATTTATAAGTATACATGATGCCTGAAAGCAATTTTTAAAGGTCCTTATTCTTAAAAACATTATTTAGGTCCTTAAAAGTCATTGATTTTCATTCTGTGATTTGAGTTGGAACCCTGATAATAGAATCGATAAGAGTCATGTTTTCCAAATATACATATATTTACATAATTTAAATTCAGACTAGTTGAATTTTGGCAGTCATTTTCACTAAAAAGCCTCTTGTACATAAGTTTCTTCTGTTGTTTTTCAGGCCCGGACACCAAACGTATGCAATTTCACGACATATGACGATTAAAATCCCCCCCCTGGTACCCCCCCCCCCCTTACCCCCTCAAATTAAAAACCCTTTTTCCCCCCAAGTTGGCGAGTATCCAAGTTCTAATCCAATAATTTTATTTGAAATCGAGATGTGAATTTCCCATAAACTTATTATGTCGGCATTCTTCCAATTTAACATAAAAACACTTACGATTGAATTTTATGTCATGATATCTTATCGGGAGCCTCAATCGGATATATGACAAGTGTTTGTAGCTTTTAATTCTTTAGACTTAAATAATTGTAAATTGATTTCCGATCGCCATTGCTGGTTCAATTTTGGGAACTCGCCCTATGACATTCGGTTTTTTTATTTCGTGAAAAATCGTTATAAGTTCGTTCAACAAAAACTATAAACGTCCTTTTAACTTCTTTGAAAGTAAAAGTTCAATGTCAATAATCAAACGAACAAATCCCAATAAAATACACTCAGGCCAACGCCCCGATTCGTCTTTTTTGCTTTGACTCGCCCATAACCGGACGGAAGATATTTGATTTGTTTTGCATGAATTAAAAAAACAACAAAAAACACCCAGCTAAACCGTAAACGAATTTAAAAGTTCCCTTTCACCGGAGTTCATCATTCGGCCCCGTTGGCTGAGAAAAACAAAATGCGGCTTTTATTATTGCTTTTGTACTACTGATGTCAACAAACCCGGCTTCTTCTTTCGACCGTCAGAAAACCGGGCTTGGCGAAACCGCTGTGTTTCTGACGTCGGTACCGGTTCCGCAGGGAGAGCATTTTCCGGTTCTACCCCTCTGCGAGTTTGTACGGTTGCCAGTGTTTGACAGATGTCTTCGCCAAGCTGGCCTGGAAGGATCCACTCGATTCTCGCCAAGGTCGTTTCTTGCCATTTTTTTTTCTTCTTCTTTTCTTTCTGATATATCGCATTTTCTTAAATTTGGTATTTTGATATTTGGTTGTTTTTAAAATTTCCCGGAGCAAGAATTTCAGGAGGGCCGTATTGTTCCGGAACATTGTAACACCAACTAAATCCGCAATTACTCCGCGGCTTGTAATTTTAAACTTGGTTTGATGAGTAAAAAGAAATTGTACAAAAGTAAAATAAACTATTAAATGAGATCTAAAACTAAAGCCGCATCGACAATAGTTCTTTAAAATTTGTTTATTGATCTTATTTAAACAATCGTTTTGTTATATTACATCAGCATATTGTGTTCTAAATTTTCTGAAGTGATCTTCCATTATATATACCGTGTAAATCATTTTGAAATAGAAGCAGATAAAATGTGTAATTTGAACGAAACAATGGTTGTTACGATTTTTTGTTTCAAAAACCTTTTCCTGTAATCAGTTTTTAAGATGATTAATCTTTATTCTGAAACTCTGCTAGGACCTGTTTTACAACATTTTCCCATTTTCTAATCTGATTCAACAGAAGGCTTTTAGATTTTTTCAAATCCACCGGAATGCATTGAAGTAAATGAAATAAAACGGTTTAAAACATTTTTAGTTTTAATGGGCATTGTTTCGCCAGAGTTCATATTCTACTAATAATGTGCATTGTTTCGCCAGAGTTCATATTCTACTGGTGTCAAATCTTTTTGTTAACTATGATGAAACCTTAATTACGTTAATCGATTTACATTTTTGCTAGTATCAGTGGCTATTTACCCACAAACTCAATATATTTTATGTAAATAGATGCATTTAGTAAAAGAATACATATTAATTATATAAAAGTACAGTTTACTTTAACTAATGCATATGCAAATAAATTGAGTTGCAAATGGTAAAAAAAATTTCCGATCATTATATTGCTGGCTAAAATGTATTTGATATTTTGTTGATCATCCTTTTAATTTGATTACTGAATTCAGGCGTCATGGCATACATCGCATTCTCGAGGGAAAAAAAAACGTATGACCAACTATATTAACATTTCTTGGTTCTTCTTTCGACCTGATTACAGGGGGGTGTCCCTTGCCCCCCCCCCCCCCCTCATAACAGTTAACTCCGTGAGGTAACATGCAATCGCTCAACGAAATTGAACTACGATATGTTTTTAATTTTGATGCCTTTCCCTTTGAAATTTTCATCAGTGCTCCTCCCTGGTTCCAAAACCATTCATGATTCGACATCCGTTACTAAAAATAACATTTTTCCAATTATAAAAACCCTAACTGTTATGAATTTTGGCTCATTGAGGGACATTTTTATATTTCTTGGTTTTTCGGTTTTCCCTTTACAAAAGTTAAGTAGTATCCTTTGTCATTCAAACGATCTCGCATTGTCATTCACATAACTCTGTACTTTGACCACTCGGCATTTTGTTTGAACTTATATAATGCTTGTTAGATCGTACAATTTAAAATTTTTTCTTGTGTTGTTCACTTAATGCACGTGAATGTCGTCTACGATTAATGACACCGTTATTCGTGCGATAATTTTTCCGAATTCCACGCAAAGGTACTTAGGGCACGTACAAGTATACGAGCAACATGTCTTTGAGAGGTTCCATCTTTTAAATATTTAATAATTCTTACTTTAAGATCGTTAGTCAAATTTTTGTTTTGTTTAACTAAGTCACTCTTGAGCAGTTGCTAAACTAGTTTCGAACTTCCGATCTACGATTCCACCTTTTATACTATCCACAAAGGTCTTGACTGCTTTTAATTAGTTTAATTTTAATGATTTTTTTAATGTATTTTTTTTTTTTTTTTTACAAAGTGATTAACAATAAGCGTAGCGCTTCGATATTTAAAATATAAATAGTTTTGGCCTTTTAATTTTGTTTTTCACAAACAGAATGTTAAACTTGGTGTCACGGTCACGGGGCGGGGTTTCCTTGAAAAAGGTTGGAAGGGCTGTATTTTATTTGTTCTACTGGGATAATGTTTAAAAAAACTATGTTGAAACTGATAAAAAACGGAATAGAGTTAAGGGTTTAAAATACAGAACTTGGAGTAGGAGGATATTGTATGAACGGGGATTTTTTTGTTTCACGACAAAGTGAAAAGGGGATCTTCTAATAAGGGTTTACTTATCAATAAATCTTTTAACGAGCCTGTGCTTCCTCAGCAATTAACTTTTCAGCGAGCGAAGTGAGCCTGGGTCAGCATTCGAATCGGTGATCGGAAACTTTTAATTAAAGGTTGTAGAACTATATTGACTTGAAGTTGTTTTTAATTTAATGTATTCGTTTAACACAGCTATGTTCTTGCTCAGGTTTGCAATTGAACAATTTTTGATTTCTGAAGAAATATAGCAGTATTTTACAAAAATTAACAAAAATAGTTTTTAAATAGAAATATGAGCTACTAGTTGAAATATTCTCGGGATTTAATTGTTGCCGGGACTTTTTTTTTTTTTTTTTTTTTTACTCTAAAGGGTGCTTATTCGAAATAAAGATAGATTTGTTTTACTATATTTAGTTTTGTGATCATTTGTATGAACTGGCTTTATGGGAAATTGAGATATTCAATGTTTTAAACTTTTGATCCCTTTTTGACCATTTAAAAAAGACCAGTTGAACCTAATCGGAATAGCTTACTTTTTCCATGTTAGACATTTGTATTAAATTTTGTTGTAAGTTGTAGCTAATTGGGAAGTGAAAGAGTTAGCAATGAGTTTGTGAGTTGAGGGCTTTTAGATAGATACTAGCTGAAGTGCCTGGCGTTGCCTGAGCTCAAACTGCAAGATCAAAGATGAAGTGGTCTAGCATTGTCCGGTACAACTCGTTTCAGATTTGTTCAGTTGGTTACAAGTTTTGAGCATTCTCCCTTAAACCCCTTTCCTCGATTTCGCCACCTTAACAAAATATCATTGTAGAACTGTGTTCACGATAATCTGGATTAGTCCAGTTACTTCTAAAAAAAAAAAAAATCTCTGTTCAAATGAGTTTAGTAGATCTCAAGTTATTATCTTACATCTTAAGAGGTGAAAAAAGGGATGGGGGAGGTTTTTTTCGCAATTCAGATAACCAAGATTCTTTCTTGTCCCAATGATCAATTGTGCAAAATTTCATTACGATCTGAATAAAACTGTAGTTCCCCCTCTCGCCACCAGCCTTAGATATCATTCCCAACATATGAGCTCAATCCTTGCACGGGAAAAAAAAAAAAAAAAAAAACTTAAAAGCAACCTTTTGACATAAATTTGTCTCAACTTTTTCAGTACAGTTAGTATTTTACTATACTCGAGGGGCATGTGACATCATACGACCGGTAATTCGTTACGCCGCCAACCAAAATCACGCCGAAATCAGCTCTTTTCACCGAGATTTCACCGAAATTCGATCATTAAGAGCCATTTATGAATAAAAACTGCAATTTTAACTAAGTAAAAGTATATTTCAGAATGTCTAAAATCCATTTAGAACGTCTGTTTAATGATTTACTCAATTGAAACTTGATTATTTACAGTTTTATTGCAATACAGTCACAAATTCCCATTGAATCCTGTGCTTTACAAGCCAGCTTTCTACCAACCAAAATGACTAGGAACCGTTTTTTTTCCCCTCCGGAGTTGCTTTGTTGGTAAACATGGGCATCGCCTATTTAGATGTAAGTTAGTTTTATCAATGATTATTTAAAAAAAAAAAAGAAAAAAATCGTGTAGCCTTTCTAATGAACAAACACTACTTGTATGTCTGTACAATT
Organism: Linyphia triangularis; assembly: GCA_963978545.1. Lineage (NCBI taxonomy): Eukaryota > Metazoa > Arthropoda > Arachnida > Araneae > Linyphiidae > Linyphia > Linyphia triangularis. Next base: position 40,757,173 of record OZ021730.1, read on the forward strand.
CTCAAAACATTCTTAAACTAAATAATGTATAGATGAAAATTTACATGATGCCATCTGGCATTTCTTCACCCGAGAAGGTTAAATAAGGTCAAATTTCTTCTCTAATCAACGTTGGGTCTAACGCAACGAGTTGACTTAGTAAACAATCGAGTGTCAAAAATCGTTACCTTGTTCTTTTTTAAAATAAGAGCTAAAATATTCAATGGGTACATTAGAATACATAACAAAGTTATTAATTAAAAAAAATAAGGAAAATTATTAGATGGATTATAAAATGAGTCTTAAAGCAATGAATGATAACTTAATTTGCAAGAAACTGTTTCAATAAAGTATTCACAAATGGTATTAACCATGTTTCTTTATTATTACCAGGTTATGTACTAAACAAATCTTGTATTAAACCCCTTTTGTAACCAAGACCATTAGATTATTCTTAAATATTCCAAGGAATCTAACAAAATATGTTAACCCTTTGCACTCGAGGTCTTCTTCGCGCGAAGGGACCAGCAACTCGATACATTTTAGGTTCGGTTGGCGTTTATGGATTTGCTTCATAGAAACTAAACACAGTCTTTGGTTTTGCATCAAATTTCCAAATCAAACCTAGTGGTCCTCTCGTGTTTCGGCATCCAATCGTGTGGCGCATGAGAGGCTCAGCTCGAGTGCAAAGGGTTGATACCCCATTTAAATGTATTAAATTTGATTTACCGTATAAGAGCGCAACTAAACAGCCGTAATTTTTTTTTTTAATAATATAACCTACAAAAACAAAGTTTTTAATATAAATCTTTTATATGCCTTGCCAATTTTTATATTCATTAACACAGCACCGATTCCGTAAACAGCGCGTGCTTGGTGTTTGCATCCAATTTTAAATATTAAAAACATTTCTATCAGCAAAATGTGCGGCAAATTACTTTACAAAAATTATTTATTGAAAATGGACGTCACATGCACATCTTTTTAATTTATTCCGATTAAAAAAAAATGTATTATTTATTTATTAAATAAAAAAGTTTTGGCAACAGGAAAAAGTTTCTTCTATGGTCGGCTAAATACTATTTTAGTGTGATTGGATGACGGCAAGTTGGTTTATTAGCATTCCGTAAAAGCGATCTTGCAGTGACAGTAAACTGTCTCAAAATGTTATAGAATGCATTGTCATCGACATCGAACATATCTGCCAAAGTTTGAGCCCTATTGGATTTCGGCAAGGGGTTAATTAGGCCTCCGCAGATTCCGCTCCCATTGACAAACAAACGCACAATATAATGAATCGAAGTTAATATAATTTAAAAAAAAAAAAAAAAAAAACTGTAATGTAAAATACAAGGGAAGGTCACTATCAACATATGCTAAATTTGAACCGGAAATATTCCGTTCGGAAATGACTGAATTTTGACTCTTTATATAAATGTAGTGGAACTCCGTTACCCTCTCCCCTACACACTTTCTCAAAAACCTTCATAAAAAAAAAAAATTCGCTCCGAGGGCGAGAACCTGCCACAGTTAGGAATGCCGCTCCCTGCATAGACCTGCAGCGCGGGGTAGCCGTGGATACGGCACGTGCGGCGCTGCCCGCACTTCCCAATCAATGAGGGAGAATCAGGAGAGCCGCCAGCCAATGGGAAGAGCCGTCTCTTCCTCCCCGTGATCCGCCATCATTCTATCCACCCACCCGCGAAGGCTGGGCTCATAGGAAGGAATTTCCAGAATATATACCAGAAAAGACCAAACGATTTCTTCCCCTCTTTCGGCCAGCTTTTAATTTTATTTTTATTCTAATTTATCGCGAGTTAGTGAACCGTAATAAAATCTGGAGTTTTCTCCGCCGCCGTTTGGCATCTCTTGGATTCTGTGTTTGTTATTAATTTTCAGGGCGATTTTTGTTGGGTTTCTTCTCGCCGGTTAAGATATAACTGCGCCGTGTGCTTCCATATTGCGGCGTGTGTGTTATGTGATTACCGTTCATCAAAACGGCTAATGGTGAAAGAAATAAAAGTATGAAACATGCCGTCAACTCGAAGAATCAATGGGTGAGTTGATATGGATTGAACTAGTTTTTGTTTATGTTTATAAAATGGAGCTCTGCGATCTTGTCTATGAGTCTGTCATCCTTGCATTAATGTAAATTTGTAATGGCGGCTGTTTTTTTCACCTGTTTGCTGAAATGATCGATTTTAATTGCAGTTATGACGTTTGTTTTGTTATTTAATTGGCGCTGAATTTAAATTTATATCGATTTGATCGAAGTATGCAATAAAATAGCTTCAAATTCAAGATTAGAGTGGAAAATATTGTGCAACATGACTATATTTATTTTATTTGTTATTTAATTTGAAAGGTACTGATTTTTCTGAGAGTTAGATTACAACTCGTGTATTGCAAATATAAATATAAAAAAACTGAATACTTTTTATCCTAATACTAATAGCCTATGCTATCACTTCTTGAAAAAGATTTTCTTATGTTTAAATTAATTTTTTTAATCAAAATTAGTGTTGTTCAATGACTTGATACAGCATTTTTAATTATCTTTGTTTGAATATTTAATGCACTTTATGATACTAAAATATTTATAACCTGAATTGGTGTAATACATTTTTTTCTCCAAATTAAAAAATATATAATAGTTCAATTTTGAAAATCTCCCTCCCCCCATGCACACACACCTTACCTTCTTTTAATCAATATCTTATCAATTTAGGTAAAAACTCTCATTTCTGTCGTGTCTAATCACGTTTGTAGATTTTCATTATTGTTTTATTTATTTGAAGACATGATTTTTCCTTGTGTTTTACTCCAAATAAAAACTTATTACTTATTCATTGCATGTTTCAAAATTCATTCATTGATTTATTAAAAATGCGTGTCATCTAATAATGGGAACAAAACTACCTATATCTCCACTATGCTCCTTTCATCTTTTTCATATTGTCATGTAGATATTGTACGTGTAATGTCAGTAACAATGATTATATTCGTAGAATGTATTTGTCAAATAAGTGCTTTTATACAAATGCTAAATACTACATTTTTTACTGGAAGTATATTAGTGAATTGTATCAATTTAAAATTTTTATCTTGTATTTAACCTAAAATTTATATTTTTTTTATGTTTTACATTTTTTTTTTTTTTTTTTAACTGTTTTCAAAGTTTATTTTTGTTTGGAAAATTAACCTTGTTATGAACACACAATTTGATTTAAGTTCTGTGTGGAATTTAAAAAAAAAAAAATGTATGCACTCGTTTAAAAATGTATTTATTAATGAATACAATTAATTTTACTTAATGTTTATGTGCAGGGATTTATCTAGATTTTTTTTACAGGGTCCTTTTTTTGTGAAAAGAAATTAATTTTGTAAAAAATTTCCAATTTTATATATTTTTGCGAAACTTTCATGCAATAATAAAAACATTTTAAAATCTTTAATGTTGACTTGGTACTTATAAATTTTTACAATGATATCCTTCTACTCTTAGATGCTTTAAATATCTTAATTTTAGATATATATTTTAACATGGAATTTTGTAAAAGGTCTGTTTGTTGGTTGTGGAATTTTGTGACGGGTCCTTTTGTTGGTTATGGAATTTTGTGAAGTGTTCTTAAAAGGACACAAATTTCCTTCTACATAGACCCCCGATGTGTCTATTGTTACGTAACACAATTTAATTTTTTTCCCTTAACGTTATTTAATTCAATAAAAGCCATGTCAAAATTTAGATTTCTCTTCTCGAAAATTATTCATGTTGAATAAGTAATTTGATTTTTGAAGTATCAGTAAGTAGGTCTTGTTGTAATTTAAGCTCATTGGGAGGAGTAGATGCAAATTAATTGATCTGTTTTTATTTTTTTTTATTTTATAGAAATATAATGGAATTTATAACAGTTCATATAGTAATATTTGTTACGTAGCTCGGTCTATTCCTAGTTGACGTTAAAATGTCGCCAAGCCAATTTGGTGCTGTTTTGTAGGCGATACAGTTCTAAATTTGGCAACCCCGTTTTTTTTATTGATGTGCATTGGCTTCAACCTTTCTATACCACAAATCAATTCCGAATTGGCGACATTCTGGCTTTTTCGCCAACTTTTCAAAAGTGCGCCAACCCATAAACGTGAACTAGGAATTTACCCTTGATGAGTAAAAAATTAGTTATGTTTAAACTTTACAAGTCACATTAAAGTTTTTCTTGCATTTTCATAATGTAATGCCAACTATATAATTACCAATTTGATCTGTTTCCAATGGAGGTTTAATGTTTGTATTTTTGTTTAGAGAATATTTTTCTTCTGCAAAGAATTGGAAAAGTTCTTCATGGTTCGTACATTTTAAAAAAAACTTTGAAAAGTGTTTGAAAAAAATCTTAACCTTGAATTCTGTAAAAATACTTTTAAAGTGCTTGAATTTCATTTCCCCCCCCCCCCCCCCCTAAAAATATAGCATCTTAAAAAATTTTGGTCAATAAAATGACCATCATCTAGAAAAACATTGCAGTTGAATATACAAAAATTTCTTCAATTCCCCTTCAATGAGTATAGTGCTACGCATGCCCAACACATGTGGAATATCCCATCAAGTCATGTGATCTTTTTCCCCGTTTTTGTATTGTGTGTGCTAATTTTTTGCCCACTGTTTAAAAATGGCAGGAAAATGCATTTTCAATTCAAGCTGATTAGAAAAGCCAGAATATAATATTGAAGCTTATGTGTTAGATTTGCACTATGTACTTTGTGAGTCAAAAATGTCATGATGGGAGAAAGTACTTTAAAAAACTATGCAAAGAGTAAAAAAGGGATTTAGTTTCTTTAAGAAGTTTGATGGGGATTATTCAAACTATTTTAATGATAAAAAATACCCCAAAAGCTTATATATTTCGCAACAATCAACGTCGTCGGCTTTATGGAGGAGCATGTAATTGAAAACGAAGTTTTAGATACTGAAATACTATGGACATTAAATATTATAAAAAATTGCTGATCCTATAAATTAAATGAAAGCATTGATAAATTATGTAATTGCATGTTAGCCAATAGCGTGATTGCATTTAAATTCTAAATTCTTTTGTGGAGAAAAAAACTACATATTACAGTATTTGTAATCAAGCCTTCAGAGTAGATTGGAAGACAGTTTTATCAACAAGACTTTTGTATTATTATTTGAGACAATTAAATGGATGTTCACATACGATATTGGTGTAATATCCAACTTTTCTTCTGTTACTAGCTACTTTCCTTCTGTTTTTATGGGACATAGTACTGCTTTTGTTATATTGGAAGGTTTTTTTTTCTATTGTAACTTTAAAATTTTCTCTTAAGTGAAATCTAAAAAACATTTTTCCCCCTATATACTTGATTTGAATATGTACTGTTTGCCAATAAAAAATTTGGATTTTTTTTAATGTATTTGTGTTGATAACACCATCCTTGAAAAGTGCTTAAAAAGTCCTTGAATTTTTTTCTCCTTCAAGTGTACGAACCATGGTTCTAAAATGTTTTGAAACAGTTTATCCATCTACCTAGTGTTAAAGAAAATCTGCAATAAGATGCTGTATTATAATTTTTTTTAATTATTTGGTTCATGAAAGTATTTATTTAGTTAGTTTTTATAATAATAAGCTCTTGAGTTTTCATTTAAAATTCTTATACTGTGCAATTCCATCAGTAGCAGATTGCCAGTTTAAACTATAAAATCTGTGCATTTTAGATTGAGATTAGAAATATGATCCCCCCCCCCCCCCAAATGGGAAAGCTAGACTTTTATATACACTTAAAGACATTTTCAAGAAATGTAAATGCTACAAATGTTCTACTGAACTTTTTTTAAAATACAATTTTAAGAATTGGTAACAGAAGGACATTTTATTGGATATGATATCCTATTTTTCCATTATTTTCTTAAAAATTCAGCTTAACTGTAAAAGAAAAAAATTATAAGAACAAATAATAGACCACATAAAGAGGAGTGGAGAGTTTAGTTTGCATTGCTGTTCTTGGAAATATATATTTAAATATGTATATTAATGGTATCCAACTGCTAAGACATCACACAGTAAATTTTTTTTTTCCCTGTATCTTTGTCAATAGTGTCAGTTATTATTGTCATTTGCTTAATTCTTTGAAGTCGAATATCTTCCTTTCAATAGAAAATAAGTATTCATGAAACTCAAATAAGTTTATAACAGGGAGTATTCTGTGAACCAGGAAGAGGATGGATATTTCTCTATTTTTCTAATAGAACTTCAGAGAATTTATTGATTTCCTCTGGAATAAACCCAACTCTTACTCTCACGTATAACTTAACTGTGTGTGAAAAAAAATTTGAAAATTTTGGGGAATTTTTTTTATGACTGGAATTTGTTTCCAATCTGATTATCATTGCTTAAATTGGAATCTTTTAATTTCAGTCGAGAAAATTGGAGGAAGCGAGGAAAGCCCTCTCCGGCACTGGAGGCCGAGCCCCAAGATTTGAGAGTTGTCCCTGGACGCCCAAACATGGATCAGAATGCTGACACAAATGGCTGTGATGCCGGTCCAATCTCGCTTGCTGTGTCCAACCATAATGATGTAGTACCGGTAAGTTCTTTTTGTTATTAAACTTCCTTTGTTGAATGGCATTGTTCTATAACCAAATATAGTTCAGAGTGGTCACAGAACCTGGAAATCCGTGAAATGTTAGGTAGCTTTCTGATACTGGAAAATATCAGGGAAATTTCTAGGAATTTTTTTTAAATTTCACAAATCAGGGAATTGTTTTTGTTCTGAAGGTACGTTTCCCCTTTCATCCGTACTTTGGTGCCATTTTCCTAGAAAATTGTGGTGGTAATCATTAGAAGTTAAATGTTACAGAATAATTTAAACTTTTCATTACCGCCAAAATTATTTAAAAAAAAATTGGCATATTGTCTCTTAAGCATTGATGTTCTATTATTTGATCAGGATTGCCACACACCTGGAAAACAGGGAATACCTGGAATTGTCAGGAAAAATGAAAATGTATAAAAAAGATAAGGGAAAACTAAAAAATTTGATATTTTCTGGAAGAGTCGGGGAATATCTTTCAGCTTCAAGTTTTTTTCTAAAAAGTTCAGTAATTTTTTCAAAACACAGATGTGCTTTCTGAAAATTTAATATTTCATGATATTTTTTTGTAACAAAAACAGGCGAAAATCTTTCGCTTTTACACCGATTTCCTCTTTTTTTTCTGAGCCTTTTCACTTTTCTACAATTTTATTATTTTTAATGAATTTGTAGGGCTTTATCAGAATAAACTTGCCTAATTCTCATCAAAGAATATTTCTGGCTGCAACACTGTACTATACACACATTAGTACACAAATATATTGTTGCTTTGTACGGGTTCAAAAGATTTGACGCCAAAGCAGATAAAGACTTGCAGAAATTTATTCCAAAATAACTCTTCACAGTTCTCTTACAGCTCCAGAACTTCTCGTTCTAGTAGACACAATACAGCTCTTTTCACCTCAACAGAGCACAAAATAGCAGTTAAAAACTTGACAAACAACTGCTAAATCGCCGCAAAAGACAATGCAAAACAGTTCGCTTTAGAATGCTCAGTATCTCAAGTCAGGAATACAGCTCTCACAATGAACGTTGAGAGACAACTAACTCAGTGATTCAAAATCAACTAACTAACTACAGTCGACTCACCAGTCAACTAATTCAGTCATTCAAAATCCAAGAACAACTTCAGTCAACTAACGGACTCAGCTAACAACTAGCTCTGTGACTCAAAATCAGTCAACTATCTCAGTGACTCAAAATCCGTCAACAACTGACTAACTAACTGCATCACCCGCTCTCCCTGAGCTTTTATAGGGTGACCTGAGTACATACGTGAACCTTCTTGAAACTCCCAGAGGTAGATGTCTGGAGAACTTTCCAGAGAGTAGTCGAAAAGACCTATATAGGATATGGGATACATGTACCGAAAATGTCGCCAAATGGTCGCCAAGTTTGGATTCCCATTACCATAATGTTAAATGCCCTGCCCCTTGAAACTCGCTTCCCAGAGTTACCTCTGTAAAACCCGTTATCAAGCGATAACACCCCTATTGCCGTGAAACAAACTATTGCATTGCTTTATGCGAAATGTACAGAAATTTATCTATTTACAAAATTAACACTAAGAAATATTTACAAATATACAAAAATTCGTAACAATATTCTATTTCTGCTATTTTGTTGTTCAAAATAACATTGCATTCATTTTTCCTCTTTTTTATATTTTGACTGTTTTCACCCCCTGGAACTATAAAGGAAGATACACGCACAGGTTGTTACTTATACCATTTAATCAATTTATCTTTGTGTGCAAGTACATTAGTGTTTGGTGATACAAATCGAAAAAACATTTTACTGTTCCACAAAACAGCAGATTTCCGCTTTTTTAAACCAAAATTTTGATTAATTGATAAAAATGCGTAAACATTTAATAACATTAAAATATTGTAAACATATTTCTGTATAATCCTTGTTTAAAACTGCTATTTTAACTGCAATGTACAATTCCCGCATTTTTTAAAAACGAGTGAAATTAGTACATATTTATGAAAATTTTCTTTCCGATTCCTAATATTTTTTAACAAAAGGTCTTTAAAAAAATTAGTTATTTAAATACTGTAAAAGCCTGATTATCCGGAATCGACGGGATATTAGGATTTCCAGATAACCGAATTTTCCGTTTAATTGAATGTCAATGTTTTTTTGCCAAATTTAAACGGCAAATAACGCTAGTGATGGCACCCAACATTAAAATCGTCATAACCTGAATATTTAAAAAACATTCTGCATAGCTTTTTTAATTAAAGTAATATTATATTTACCCGTATCATCGGCAATAATTTGAAATATGTTTCCAAAATTAAATAATTTTCATATCAGAAATTCCGTTAAAAAAATTTAAGATTTAAGCATTGTAAAATATGCAGAAAAGAGAGAGAGAGAGAGAAGTCTCTTGATTGCACCGATTCTAACCGAACTTATATTTTAGGGTTGCTGGGTGGACAAAGTGGATTATCACTATTTCAGTTCCGGGGGGGAAGTTTTCTTGTATGCGTTTTCATGGTCAGATTCCGAAAATTCTGGAAATGTGGCTTTTGTATTTGGAAACTCCTGTGATTCAATTGTCGTCTCCCCTCCTCACACACAACCAACTTTGTACTCTAAAGTAAATTATGCTCGGGAAGATGACCTTCGTATTCAAAGATCGACTATTATGTTCTATAGAAAAAAGGAATACAAGAATTGTAATACAAATCGCCACGAAATTCCGGATAATTTACGGACAGTTTTGAATTTGATTGTCTGGTTGTGGGCTAATCTAAACAATAAATATTAAATCAAAATTACAGCAAAACAGATTTATTTTTTTAATTGATTGCAAAATACGTTAATAGTATACAGAAAAATATAACCCATACTTTTTGAACAGAAAAAAGAAAAATAAACATTTTCCTTTTTGTGTGCAAAATGGTTGACTAGACTGTAAATCGAAACTTTGATTGGGATTATAGGGGAAATGCATTTAAATGGATGCAATTAGGTTTTATTCTGCATATACAAATGACACATATTCCAGAAATGAATATAAATTTTTATGTAATAAACGATGCAAGATGTGTATAGTTTTTTTTATTAGAATTCCGGATAAACCAAATTATCTACTGGAGAATGTTTTCCTGATGCTGTGGATAATGGAATTTCGATTACGAAACCCTCTTTCTTATACAATTGAAACAAACTAGATTTGTTTATAGATTCGGCAAATAACCACAGTATATTTATTTTCCCGGATATATTCCAGAAAAAAACATTTTCCGTTAAGAATATTAATGTTTTTTGCTGGGAATTCACAGTTGTTCGAATAAGAACTTCGGCATTCCGGATAAACCGGAATAAAATAAAAATCACTTTTTATAATATATTTATTTCTAATCTGTGCAAATTCAGCTATTTTGCCATGACAAATTAAAAACCATCAAAATAAAGAAAAAAAAACCACTCAACTTTGAAATGTCAAATGAAATAAAAAAAGAAGAAGAAAAAGATTTGGCGACTTATTGCCGATTTTTAATGAAATAACACAAATTTTCTCGACAAACTTGATTTAAAAAAAATTCCGGTTGATTGAATGCCGGATAATCGGGCTTTTACTGTATTAAGAAAAGAAAATGCCCCTAAACCGAGCCTAAATCAGTCCGATCAAAACAGTCAACAAAATTCGTGACAAAAAGAGACCCTATCCATTCTATGGTTATCGTGAGGTTTCTGCCAAATAGTTTGCGTTAAAAAAGTTGGCGTTTGTAGACCATTGCCACATTCCTTACAGGTTGGCATGGTTTGCGAGAAACTTGCAAATCTGGTTTCCGCTGCTGCATTTCAAGCCAAGATATTTGCGAAGCCGTGAGGTCACATTCAATGCCAGCCGAATGAGCCGTTTTCTCGTCAACATCAAACAAGGTAATTTTGATCACAAATTTAAAAAAAAAAAAAAAAAAAAGAATTGCATTGAGCAGAAATTTTTGTGTTATGGCCTTTCAAGACATTTAGAATTGAATAAAAAATTTGTTAAAAAATGCAGGAATTGTCCATTGTATGCAAATTTTTTTTTTACATCCGCTTGAAATGAAATCTGGAAATTAAAGAAAATTTTCTGGAAAAGTCCGGGAATTTTGTTCTGCATTTTGAGTGGCAACTCTGTTTGATCTGGATGCTACACATCTAGAAAAGTTGAGGAAATTTTAAAAATAGTTTTCCACAAAATCAGGGAACTTTTTTTCCTGAATTTTGTGGCAACCCTTTTTTAACTCACCCTAAAAGATCTACCAACTGTAATCTATAATATCCGATTTCAAAAACGAGTTGCTTCTGGTGTTGATTCTTTAAATCTTCACCTTTTACAATTAGTTGCCCTGTGATGGCTGCTAATTTTTACCTTCGCCTTTTATACATGATGTTGTCTTTTTAGTTACAATGGTCTGAGAAAACTTTTTTCATGCACTTTTTAAGTTTCTGTGGCATGTTTCAAAAAAACATTTTTGACCTCTCTTAAAAAAAATCCAATTTCAGAAGCAGGTTCTAAACCAATATGCTTATTCTAGCTATTGCATGGTTTCTGCAAATATGGAAAGTCAGGAAATGTCATGGAAAGTCATGAATTTGAATATAGGGTAATTTTTGTCATGGAAAGTCATGATTTTGAGAAAAAAAATGGCCATAAGTCATGGAAATACAGTGAATTTCACGGATTTCTAAATATTTTAAATAAAATCAAATAACTGTGACGTCATAAACACCATGATCGCTATTTAGCTCATCGAAAATTCATCTATGTTTTTATTTACGTTTTGACAGAAACAAAAGAGTCACAGTTAAAAACTGCGGCCAATGAAAATATTTCTAAACTCCAAATTTGTGACATCACACGAGTAAGGTCTCAGGGGTGAAAAAAAATTCATAATATTAGAACTGAAATGAACAGTTTTGATAAGCTTGTGTTTAAATTTTTTTTTAATTTTTTCCCTGTCTTTTTTCTGTTTTGCATTGTTGATATCAAAACATTTAATTTTTGATGATATAATTTATTATTATTAACTTATTCTTTCTTCAAATATTTATTATTCAAGATTGATTAGCTTTTTTAACACTGAAATATCAAAGAATGGAAAATTATTTTTCTCTTTTTCTTCTGATTTGGAAGTTACTGAAACAATTATTTTTTGCTTCATTTAAAATATAAAACTTTATAAAAATCATTTTACGGTACATTAATTTACTTACTATGTTTGTGTTAATAAAATTCATATAGGTTATTATTATTATTTTTTATTTATATTTATTTTTGTGATTTGATTTCTTGAGTCATGGAAAATTATTTGCTTCAGTCTTGGAAAGTCATAAAAAGTCATGGATTTGTGACATTTTATTTTGGCAGATATCCTGTATATGTCCCATCATTGCTGGGAACATATTGATGTGCATAGATCTTCACATTTGGAAATTTTTTAAAAACCATAAGTAAAACTTTTGTTAAAATTATAGGTTAGCTGAATACCTGTGCTTCACTACTAAATTTTACTATTTGCATTTTAGCGATCGAAATACATTTACAGGGTTCATACAGTGTTTAAAAGTCTTTAAATATTTTTACTATGTCCTTATATAAGAGCCTTTTTATTCCATTTTGACACATGAAAATTGGTTTGTCAAAATAGGGATGGCTTACTTTTTCTATGATTGACTTTTTTGATATTTGTATAATTTTTTTTTAAGTAATGGCTGCATTGAAAGGGGAATTACTTTTCTTATGCTAGTCTTTGTTGTTGGGGTGAATATTATTAGCTTTCTAGGTCCTCCGCTCCCCTCGAGAAAGAAATGGAGGACTGTTTACTTCTAGCAGTCCTGATCTTAATGCAGCAATGTTCCATCCCTTGTAATCCATTTGTTCCATCCCAGCTTAACCCTTGTTCTTGCACACAAAAATCTCCAAAACATGCGGACAGTAAAAACAAAAGAATGTGCTGCTAATAATTTAAACTAAAACAGTTAAACTAAAAAATCTCATAAAAACTGGTTGTGAAAATAAAAGGTTGGTTGTAAGGAGGAGGATTGAATTCATTTTATAAAAGTTCAAGATTCTCTTGATAAACAATGTTCACTGTCCTTCCATTTGAAGTCGAGGTAAATAATAAATAATTTTTCATCAATCAACATACAATTGGCCATGCAAAAACTCGGATTTAGCAAAAATTAGTTATTAAGTAATTCATACTCACTGTGAAATGAATGTTGAATTATAGACTTTCAAATTAAAATGGAATCATTGGTAATCAAGAAATGTTTAGTAATAATTCTTGCCACAACAATACTTGATATCAATTTCTTCACAGTAAGGTGTGTCATATTGCAGAGTTACTAATATCAATTTGGTCAAGTTGCTAAATTTGTATATTAAGTATCGATTATTTACTTTTTCAGTTATGCTAAAACAAAAAGAGAAAATCTTACATTCTAATTAAAAGATAAATCCTTTATATGTTTTTATTTTAAATTAACAATTATTCCAAACTTTTATAGATATATTTTAATTAGAGTATGCTATTTTTTTATTTTATTTTTTATTGTTCCTTGTAAGAAATCCTAATTAAACCACTGGTATTGCAGATTTTAATTTGTGTAGCTTTCAATTCTGCTACAGAAGATCTTAAAATATAAATAATTATAGTAATCATCACAATTCCTCTGAATGCATTTGCAAATTCTGATACTGTGATTAGTTCTTATTTCTGCTTGAAAGAATTCTTGAAGTAATTTTATTTTTTAATTCAAGTTGCGTATTTGCGGTGATTTGTAAATGTAATCATTTGCTTTTAGGAACCAGTAATCTTTATTGGTTTGGTCAGCTTCTACTATAATGGGCATTTTTATACAATCATCATTAATGTTTGTTTTAACCATATGAACTTTTTCTCAAAAGACTTGCCTTTTATATTGTTACTTTTGTATGTTTCATTACTATGTAATTTTGTTAGTTCCATGTGTACCCAATTTTAGAATAAACTAGTTTGGTCTGTAATATATACTTGCAGGAAGTATGTACCTTAATGCTTAAAAATAAAAAGAGCTTTGTTGAGTAAATTGTTACCCAACTTTTTCAGTTTAACAGTGATGGTGTGTTTTGATTCGCAAAATTTTATATTTCATAGACTTTATATATCTCAATTCATTATTTATATTTAAAAAAATCAATTGCACATTGTCACATAACAAATTTCTACCACCTTTACTTATTAGAATTCTGTAATTTGCAAGGTCTCATTTCTCAACATAAAGTGTAGAATTTAATCTAAAAGAGGCAGCAAAACTTTGTTTTTGAACGTTTTAGGTTTCGTTTCCTTGAAACTGTGTAGTGTTAATACAGATAGTAAACCGACATAAGAACTGGATATGATTGGCTATCATATTTTGGTAGGCAAATATATTGACAATGAAATTTATTGAATGAACAAAATAGCTCTTGGTATTGTTTCTGTTAACTTCTAAGCCTCCTATCCAAAAGAATGGTCTTAATAGAGATGAACTATTTATAGTTATTTCTTAAATATAGATTTTATTTAGTTCTTTTGATATACCATTTTGGTTTGAAGTTGCCTAAATTTGTTATTACAAGCCAATGACTTCTCCTGCAAACAATTATTGATGTAATAATTTTTTATATTATCACTCGCATATTAGCTGACCTAATATATTTCGACTAAAAGTGTGACGTTAATTCAAGGAGACAGTATTTCCCATTTTAACCCAAACTGCAAATTCATTAAATTAATTTTTTGCTGTTGAAGGAAAATTACTACATTATGTATAAGCTTTCTAATATTGAATTCCTTTCACTTCAGCTTGAAAGCTTAATTTTCACTTTAAATCCTGTTATTTTAATAATTCTTTAAAATTTACACTCCGTTTTCAATTTTCCAGATTGCGACTAAGAGCGAAGCAAAGATGGCGAAATCTTTATCATCCCAGGATGGAGGCAAGAAACCCCGTCAAACTTCTGCAGCCGCCGCCAGCAACTCCAAAGGCAACCGTTCTCGCCGTGGCACAAACTCCACAACCCCAAACTCTACACCTGCCGCCACATCGCCCCCTACTGAACGCAGGGCCACGCGGAACCTTCCACCGACATCTCCCACCAAACCTACCCCCACAAGGACACCCACAGCTGCAGAGCGAAAGGCCATGAATAACAAGGCTGTCCCTTTTCCTGCCACTAGGTCAGTAGCTTCATAGCAAGTGCTTATCTTTGTAATAGTTGCCTATTTAAACCAGGGTTGGTATGGTTTAAACCAATCGGTTTAAACTGTTTTTTTTTCTCTCAAAAATACCAATTGGTTTTTTTAAAGAATAATTTAAAATCATATTTTTATATGTTTATAATTTTTTAAACTTTTTAAAAATAAATGTTATAATGAAAGACTATTGGAGATAGTCTTTCATTATAACATTTGATAAATTTAGATAGATAATTTTTAGATAGATAAATTTTTATATTAATCTAAAAGATTTATTAATATTTTATAATTATTCAAAATTATTAATTAAAATTAAATTATAAAATGCATTTTAAATTTGTTTCTGAAGTAGAAGTTTTGTTTTTTAATAACTTACTTCTAAACCTTAAAAATATCCTTTTGTACAGCTTCTCACCATTATTGAGGAATCCAAGAGCAATATTCCATGTATAATGCAGTAAACAATTACTATTGAATTATATTGTATACATTAAATTTCAAAAAATTTATCTCTAAATATAATACTAAAATTTAATATAATTAGAATGTCCACATAAGAGCAATTGTTTACTTAATTAGTTTAAATTATTTTCAGAAAGAATATTATTTGTTATTTGAACATTAATTATTCTAGTTAATGTTAAATTTTATTTATAAATATATATACATGTAATTAGAAAATGATTTTTAAAAAAACCTGTTTTTTCTTCTTCCAACTGTTGGGTGGCTGAGTGGAGCCTTTTAATTTGGGTTGTGGTACATTGCGTTTGGGCTGAATAACTAGTATCCGGGATAATATAAATATACAATAACAATATAAATTATTGTATCATGCAATAACCAAGAATTGCATGCAATAAATCCTTTCTTAATAAATGTCATAACGACAGTACTCAATATTGTGCAATAACTCAAGTTATCTGAACTCATAACAACAAACACTTGCTAAATAAATAACTGCTTTAATTCTTATCTTAAATAGTAATACCAAAAATACAATGTTACAATTACTCCAAAGAAAATATCAAAACTAATATCAAAATGGGTTCAAGAATAAATATATATATATAAACAATTTGTCCCAATTAAATTAACTAAATTCTTGACTGGAAAAACTATATGGAAATGGACTTGCATGGACTCAGCACCATCGTCAATTTCTCGTTCACAGAAACATCTTAAGGATAGTTGTGAATTGTCATTTTGGGAAGTGTCAATCTTGGTTGATGAGCCAAGTTTTTACATCTCCATTTTTCCCTTTAAAAAACTCACTTTCAAATCATGCTTAACACACCGCCCAAAATATTCAGCATCTTTACTTGAATTGTCACTTGTAGACCCACCTAAATTTTAGCCTTGCCTTATTGGCTTTAAGGGATTCCTTTTTAAAAATATCTGTATCTCAAAACTCACAACCTGTGAGGTAATAAAACTTTTTAAACCCTTGACTTTTTTGTAACCTGGTAACTAAATAGAGTAATAAAATTCGGGTGTGAAAAACCAGGTGTGCAACAGGTGGTAGTTTTCTACAACTTCTAAAGAAATCACCTGCTTAAAGTATTATGAAATTGCCTTCCCAACACAACCCTGATTTAAACTGAGAGTTTGTTCCAGCAGAGTTTAAATTATTAAAGACTTAGATTCAGAGAAAATTAATGTTTCATAAATTAAAAAAAAAAATTATGAAATTATTTAAAATGTAACAAGTTTAGTATTTTCTTTCTTAATTTGCCATATACCCTAGATCAGCTTTTCTCAACCCATGGGCTGCGGCCCACAAGTGGGGCTCGAGTAGCATGGTACTGGGTCATGGACGCTGGTCGTAAATCTAAGCCATGATAAATATTATAGGAGTTAAGGGCTAGAGACAGGAACAACAGAGTCTCTCGAATGTTAGCAACAATCGAATTATTCAATTATATTCTTCGATGGTGTAACAAGTGAATAATGTTTGAACTCAACAGCATGGCTAAAACTATCCAGTTTTAATCCAGATATTAACTCTCATGGGGGACAAACAATGTATAAACTGTCAACTTTTAACTTTTAACTTGTTTTCTTCTAGTTGTTACATCAAACTGAATAAATACAATAAAGTTCCTTTCTTTATAAAAAAATTATTGTTTAATCAGTCTTGCAACAGTATATTTTACTAATTACTGAAGCATTAATGCACATATTCTATTAGTTTGTGTACCTCAAAAGTTTTTTTTTTTTTTACAAAATAAGTGGTCTGTGCAACTAAAAAGGTTGAGAACTACTGCACTAGATTGTACCTGAAAGCATTGCCACACATTTCAAATTAAATTAAAAGAAAAAATGCAGGATTGATGCAGTGATTTAGCTGGAGTACAACATTTCTTCAGCAAAAAAAAAACGAAATAAAAAATTTCTTTTTGACAACAAGGGAAAAATAATTTAAACTTGGTGTCTGGTAACATCACAAAAATAGTTTTTAAAAATCAAATATCATTATTTCTTTAGAATATCTCCCATAAACTTTTTTTATGAAGTAATTATACTCTCACATCACAGGTCAAGCATAAACTATATTGAAGTTTATGCTTGACAAAATCTACAAAAATTAATTCATTTTCTCAATTTTAATGAAATTGTATTCACAATTGTCTTGCAAGACCTAGTTAATTGAATAAAAAAAAAGTTGAAATATATTGTTCAGTAAACAAAAATAGCTAATACATCAATGATTTTCATAGAAATAGTATTATCTTTGCAACTTGGCAAGATGTCATATTTAGACTGCCAAAATTTATGATGTTACTTGCATAAATTGATGATACATTGTTTGTTGCCATGGCAATAATTGCTGGGAAGCAAGTACTTTTGCTGTGGTCTTAAATTACTTTTTTTAAATCAATTCTTATTTAACTTAATACTACGTGGTTATTTAATATTTAATTATAATTTAATATTAAAAAGTTCAATTATACTTTTCCAACTGTCAAATCTTGT
Organism: Linyphia triangularis; assembly: GCA_963978545.1. NCBI lineage: Eukaryota > Metazoa > Arthropoda > Arachnida > Araneae > Linyphiidae > Linyphia > Linyphia triangularis. Next base: position 40,774,956 of record OZ021730.1, read on the forward strand.
AAATTTATATTTTCAAAGAATTCTAATGAAATAATGAGTTTTCAAACATTGCTAACAAAATAATGTGATACTTTTTATTCCTTTGTATATAACCTATACAAAAATTATGGTCAACAAAATCAACAAGTGGTAGTAATAGCAAGACCTTAAAAGTTTTATATACAAGACTTAATTTACGTCAAAAATATTTTGTGGTTTTAAAATATCACTTATTTTTTAATTAAATTTCAGCTACACACCCAGTGTGACAAACTCGCAAACAAGCAAGAAACCCCCAACTCTCTCCCTACAAGTTTCCGGCACCCCTTCCAGTGGGCCAGCCCCAGTCCTGTCCCAAGAGACTCCCTCGCCAAGGGTCGCCAAACATGTGGCCCAAGTATCTCCACCAATGCTGAAGACACACAAGAGAAGTGCAAAGAGACATTCTGCAGAAGTGATTGATCTGGATTCTGGAAGGGTGAGCAAGCGACTTCGATTGCAACACCAGCCATTTCAGTCGCCGCCACCACCTAGTATCATTCCGGCAATCCTGCGGCAGCAGATTATCAAGACGCCGGAGGATAAGATTGTTGTTTTTAATAAAGGAGAGTTCTTGGCAGTTCGTAACGAGACTGGTATGTATCTAGTTTGTTATTCTGGGTTATGTCCAGTGTTTTCTTCAAGTGCATTGTTCATGCGCCTCGGGGGGAACAGGGAAAACTCAGGGAAAATAAATCAGACTTAAAATTTCAGGGAAAAGAGAAAAATCTCCCCTGAAACCTGGAAAAAGTCATTTTTACCTTGGAAAAAATTCTACTCTATTTGTTAACCTTAACTTAAGGAATTAAAGTTATAGAATTATTTGACAACATAGACTTGCAGACAGTTGTTCTTGAAGAGAAAGACTTTTTTCATGTTAACGAAAGAATTTGTGTAATCGAGTTTTGACAATATTTATTTGGCTTGCTAAAATAATTAAAATAATAAATACTTGCGACTCTGTGATGAAAAACGTGACTAGAACACTCGGGGATTTTTTTCTTCTGAAAATGAGTATGAACCCTGAAGAGTTACAGAGATGCCAACTTTTCTACTGATTTTTACTTCTTTTTACGCATGGCCAATACACTTTTATTACGATGGATGAATACAAGGTACAATGGTGACTATTGCGTTACACTCAGCGAAGACAAATTAAATCTCGGCAATAGCGAGAGTTTTGATAAATTTCAAAAGATTGAGAAAAGATATTTCACATAGGTCTTTTCCTTAGGCTTCATTTCCGTAATCCCGCAAAAATCCTTTAAAGCAAAAGAAAATCTGTATAGAAATTGGCATTTCTGGAGTTGTAGTCTTCCTAAGTTTAGACATAACTTCTCAATCATGAAGTCTCATAAAATTAGCACTTGTTTCAAATTCCTTAATGGGTTTTTGAACACAATTTACAGGTTTTGTATCTCTTAATTATTCATTTTATTAGCTTGTTGACTGAAAGATATGAAAAGTACTGAAAGATATGAAAAGTACTGATAAGTTACTGAAAGATATTCCTCTGGATGAGAAAATTTTCTGAAATTCTAATAAAAAGATTTTAATTATTAAAATTTTAATTATTGGCAAACAATATTAAATTGTAGCCAAATTCATGTTAGCTTATGTTTTAAAGTTGAAGCAATATTCCTGTTGAAAAACATTGAATGCTGCTTAAAACATAAATAACTGGATTTAATTTAAAAAATAGTATAATTGTTTGATTACATAACAGTTGTTTTTCCAAAAAGTTGTTTGATGTTCAGTTTTAAATTGTTTATAATTTTGCGATGATATTTATCCCAAAATCATTAGGGGTTCGGCATGGATGTTCGTTATGGTTCGGAATCCACGTTGGAATGCAAGTCCTGATATGATTAGGTGTCATTGTGCATAAAAATAGGTCTTTGAGTGTACAAACCAACCAAAATCACAATTCTTACTTGGTGTAACTTCTTGTGTACTCTTGTAAACTTTTACTGAAAGTTGTTTCTTAACCTTCAAGAAGTTGGTTTTGGTAGTTGGTTGGTCTCATAAGTATTGAAAGGAATTTATCTAATTCTCTCTTCTTAATCAATGTCATAAAATGTACTGTTGCTGGAAATTTATACATATTTTCAGGAGTTGCATTCAACCTAAAATTCCTTAAATTTTTGTTTCCCCCTAAAACTCTTAAAATTATACTTAAAAATTTCGACAAAATTAAACTCCCCAAAATGTCTTCTAAAGCCCGCAAAAAAATCCAGATATTCCTCTGGATGAGAAAATTTTCTGAAATTCTAATAAAAAGATTTTAATTATTAAAATTTTAATTATTGGCAAACAATATTAAATTGTAGCCAAATTCATGTTAGCTTATGTTTTAAAGTTGAAGCAATATTCCTGTTGAAAAACATTGAATGCTGCTTAAAACATAAATAACTGGATTTAATTTAAAAAATAGTATAATTGTTTGATTACATAACAGTTGTTTTTCCAAAAAGTTGTTTGATGTTCAGTTTTAAATTGACTGTTTTTTGCTGGTATTGAAGCATGCTTTGAAAGGATGTTTGTGTTAGGATCTATCAGCTTTAAAAGATATATCCCTAATTCTTTGGAATTCCTAATTATATTATTATATTATAATAATATATATTATTTATTCTCCTAATTATTGGAATTCCTAAAAATTTTGGAATTATCCCTAAATGTTCCTGAAATTTTTGGAATTATCTTAAAAATTCTTAGCTAATCTTTTTAGAAAACTCACTGCGTCCCCTGCATTTTTTTATCCTGTACAGCAGAAACTAATTTTAATAGGATCAGATAGTGTATAATTGGTAGTAATTTTTATTTTCTTAGTAAAAACTTTCACATTCAGATTTAATTTAACTTTTTAATATGTTTTAATTAGCTGTCATCTCATTTTCCAACTAACGAAAAAGGTTTTTATTTAAAGCAGATCCTAATTATTGTTCAATTTGATTAGAATTGTGTACATAAAACTTCCAGATAACAATATAGTATCTAGTATGCTACAAAAATATTTGGTAAGTTTCATTAAAGATAGTGGCTTAAGTTTAAAAGACAAATAATCAACATTTTTTATTATTTTCAGTTTAATATGAAGTTGTAAAGTGGGTAGAAAGGGAGATTGAGCTTTGTAACATTTTAAATATTTTATTGGCTGATATGATGTGTATTAATAGCCTAACAAGCTAATAAAATTGAAAAAAAAAAAGAAAAAAAAAAAGAAGTTATTTTTCCTAGATTCCAATAATAACTTTACATCTGTTGGATGTTGTAAGACTAAAATTATACTGAAATATTGAAAAAAAAAAGTAGTTTCCTTATTTTAGAGAAATATAAGATAGTAATTTGTAAGTAATACACCTATATTTAAATGAAGATACATTTTTGTTATATTTACATTTACTTTAGTACTTAACATTTATTTTTTGTAAATTAAAAAAGTAATAGTTAAAGGAACATTAAAATGGCCTGTATATTGCTAGTTCATATGAGTTGTATAATTGTACAGCAAGCTGTTAATAATTATTGCCAATATTATATACTATGAGCTATCTAGTAATGTATTTGTATATAGTTACAATTGTGTGAATATGAATGAGTATTGTACTCACAATTTTCTTTTCTCTCTTATGAAAGGTGTTATTTTGTATTTTAGGAAGCTTTTTTGTGTGTAGAACTGCCCAAAATGTGTACAAAAGCAGTAAAAGGTTCAAAATTCAGTGGATGAGTGACAAAGATAAAGACATCTATATTCCAGATTTTTATGACCAAACAGGTTTGTATATCCTTTCTCTTTAAAGGTGCATGGCTGCCAAATGCTACTAAATGTACTGTTTTTAGTGACCAAACTACTATTTCGATGGAAAAATCGCCTGAAATGACTATTTTAAGCAAAATCTTCGACTGTATTCCTTCCAATATCAAAATAAAAACCTTATTTTCCCGATGCATTCCCAGTCTACCACAGATGCCAACTATCTAGAAATCTTGTAGTGTATTATATCTTGCATTAACCAATCAGGTTTATCTTATGCCCAAAATAACTAAGGGATAAACAAAGCCCTCAAGTAGAAATTACCTGTTGTGATTACGATCTACTCTGAAAAGCAGTATTTGATGCTTTGACTCAATGAGGAACTTTCACGTTTTTTGGTTTTATTTTTAAATAAAAGTAGAGAAAAAATCATGAAAAACAATACCATTTTTTCAAAAATTTGAGCTCGGATAGATAGTTAAAAAAATATTTAGTTTTTCACTTTGTGATTTAGCGGGAAAAAGCCACTTTTGCGTGAAACGTCAACGCGCAGATAATGAACCAGTCTACATCCTGTTTTAGACGAGGAATGAGTGAGGTTTCTCTTTTTTTTAGTGACTTTATCTCTGCGTAACCACATCACAGTTTTTTTATGCGTTTTTGGTCACATGACTTTTGCTTTGATTTCAAACTCGATTTTTGATTAATTGAAAGCATAAAGATAAAAAATAATTGCACTGCTCAAATATATTCGTTGGATAACACTAGAAAATACAAAAAATATTCATTTTCCTCACTCGTGCAAGTTCCTCATTTGTGGGGACTTCACTAGAATCCTCCCTAAAAATGCAGATTTAAAATTACCTAACAATCAGTTGTTAATGCATCCACTGTAGCTAGTTTATTCATTGTGTTTTACTTACCCTGTTAAATAAAAAGAACACATTGCTAAAACAGGCAGTTCAACCTCATTTTGTACTTACAATAAAATACTATGTAATAGCAAAAAAATTTGTATATTCCAGGCCTGTTACATACAACATTTCCCTGATTTGTTTATGGTGATTTAAAAGATGTTTTTACGGTTATGTTTTCTGATTCTGTTTTGATAGTTATTATTGGAGACAAGCAAAAGTAAACTTACTACTTTTACCACTGGAGTCTTAGGTTCATATTTTTAATATAACTTATTGGAAAAATCAATAAACCAAAATAAGCCATACAAATATTGTATAACAAAATGAAAAATCATGGCAACCAATAAGAGTTGCAATTCAGCATCATGTTTTAATATTTAGAACTGATATACTTAAATTTCATAACATGGTACTTTGAGTAATCGATAAAGGAATTATTGAGGGAAAAAAGGAAAGATTCTTATTGATATTGGAATTTGCAATTTTCTCATTGTACACGATTCCGTTTTAAAGGGTCGTTTAAGAAGATGCAGGTTTCTTAAAAAAAGTTTCTTGTAATATTCCTTGTTAAAATAAAAGCTGTTACAAAATCAATACACAATTAAGTGGTTTCAGTTATATATTTTAAATAATTGCTTTACATTTTATCAGAAGAAGGGTATGAAAATTTATATATTCAGTATTTTAACAAATGTGAATTGAAATGCTATGACTCAAAATTATTTTGCAAATTACAATTTACAAAGAGAAGTTTTAATGTTTAATCATTTTAAGCTAGTTTTAGTGTTAATACTATTTTTGTGCAAATAAATTAAAATAAGTTTTTTACAAAATTAAAAAAATCCTAGTGAAACGGGATTTTTTTGTAGTTCCCAAATAAAATTTTGAAGAATGGTCATAACTAATTATCTTGACAAAAATATGTTTAATGATGGAATTCATTGATGAATTTTTAAAGATCAAATTGCATTTTCTCCAACAATTTTTAAAAACCCAAAATGTTTAATGTATACTATTTTTAACATAAAACTCTTGGTATTTCACAAAAAAGTAAAACAAATTTTACAACTATGGCTTGTTTAATTAACTTTTTTTAAATGACTAATGTAATAAAAATATTTTTTTGTGTTATATTTTTTTCAGACTTTGAGTGCGTCTTAACCAATCTAAGGTTAAAACGTGTAGACAAAAACAAGTATATGTTGCCCAGTGAAGAGCGACAACGAACATTAAATATACTACAGAGAGCACTTAACGTGGAAAATGGAATGGATATATCACCTTTGCAAGTAACAACAGATGGAGGTAAGATTTACTTTAGATAACACAATAAATTTATGATACTCTAGTGTTTTTATTAACCCTTAACTACTTATGTAATATTGAATGTTATTTAAATGTAATTTTCTATCGGTTTTAGACTGTCCTACAAGGTAATTTAAATCGGTTAATAGTAAAGTTGAATCGGAACTATTGATCTTTTGGTAACTTTTTATTGGAATTAAATTGTAATTTTAACTATGTTTCATATTGTATATTCAAGTTGTAAAGTAATCATGTACATATTCACTATTACTTGCTTACTTATCAACTTTATGTAGTATGCAACTTATAAAAACTTCAACCATTTTAAATAATCAGACGTCAGCTGACTAGATTTTACTATCCAATGCCAGGCTTGATTAAAAGCCTGACAATCTTATGAGGATATTTTTCTAAGTCAGCTGACTTAAAATCTAAAATGGTTTTGAAACTACTATTAATGTTCAATTCATCACCTTGTCCCTTTTGTTTTAAGCACTTTTGTATTAATGTTATGATAAAACCTTTTTAAATTTTTTCCCTAGAAACTTAAAGGAATTTCCAGGGGTATCATTCGCCCTAATATTCCTTCAATTTTTGTTCCTTCCTTAATTTCGTATTTAAATTTTTCAGTAATTACTACAGGGTGGCTACAGAACCTGGAATTCATAGAAATCAGGGAAATGTCAGGGAATTTTGTAAAATTACCCTTTGAAGAGGGAATTTTGAAATTTTTGAGTTTCCCTTCTCTCATGTCCCATGAAGATATCTACCTCGGCTCGCGTCGCATGAAGTGGATGCTGTGATGTCACCGCATTGAATACAGTTTTTTTTTTCATGTACTTTTTTAAATCCGTCTAAAAAAAGCCCTCAATATCTGGCTACTTGGCCGATTTGGGAGAACGATGATTCTGAACTTTTTCTACTCTCAGCAACTATTCCAAACCATCGATATCCCGGCCACAACCGCCTGTTGATGTTCCGCTTTTTTAAATTTTTTTATTTTTATTTTTTTATTATCTGGGATTATTATTATGCCTGGAACAATTATTTCTCTTAGATTTCTGATGATCCTCTAACTTAGCAGCACAGCTATTACTCTATGAACAGGAAACAGCATGTGACATATATTAAAGAAAATAACATGTTTTATTTGTGTTATTTTTGAAATTAAAAAGAAAGTATTGTACTGGTTTTGCTTACCTTGAAGTTGGGGAATTTTGTATTTTTTAATTGATGTTTTCCATTCTTTTTCTTCTAAAGATGTTTGTTTTGATTTTTACCATAAATTTATTATAGCACAATTATATTTTGACTATTTAGAATTAAATTTACTTATTAAATTTTTTTTTTTTTTTAAAATTCTCCATTTGGTTTTTTGAATTATAGCTCACATCAGGGAATTTTTGAAGAAATCTTCTGGAAATCAGGGAAATGTCAGGGAATTTTATTTCTCAAATTCTGTAGCCACCCTGTACTATAAATAAATTAAAAAACCCTGATTTTTCACCATAACTCGCAAAAAAACCCCGATATTCCTCCAGATGAGAAAAATACATTTATTTAAATTCACATGGTTTCTCAAAATAGTATAATTGTTTATCTATATAACTTTTATTTTGCTAAAAAGCTTTCGTTCAATTTTTTAAAATTGGTAGTTTTTTGCCGGTATTGAAATTAGCTTTGGAAAGGATGTCTGTGTTATGAGCCTATGTCAGCTTCAAAAGAAATATCCCTGAATGTTTTTGAATTACCCTTAAAATTTTTGGAAATCATCCCTGAAATTTTTGGAATTATCCCTAAAACTCCTACCTAAATTTTTTAGAAAATTCACTGCGCCCGCTGAGTTTCTGTTTCCTGATTTATAATTAATTCACTTTCATTGTTCTAGTTGATGTTTCCATTGTCGGAAAAGAGGATGAAGAAGTTCTTAGGTTACAGCAAGAAACCCTGAAAAATGAGCAGAAGAGCAAGATTTCTCAGCTTCGTAACAGGGCAGCCAGTCGAGCTGCACACAGAGGAAGGCCTAAAAGGCCAGAACCTCCTGTTGCTAAAGTAACCAGAGCGTCCACAACAGGTAAATATATTTGCCATGTTTAGTTTGCTTTAAGGTTTGCTAGGGATACTGTTAACAGAAAATCTCCTTAACTGTATAGTTCTATAACTGTGTAGTACTCTAGAGTATGCCAAAATATAGAAGGGAATTGGGTTTAAGGAAAGAGGACACTCTCATTTGTTGTTACACTGCACCATGACTGCCAACTTGTACGGATTATTCATACAATGTATGGATTTCTATTATTTTGTACGGTTGTATGAACAGCTAAAAAATCATGCGAATTTCATACTATTTTTATTTTTTTCTAGAATAACTTTTATTTTATATGATATTTTTTCAATTTTATATTTAATAATAAGGTAACTTTTAAGTATGATTTTCGTTAAATTTTTTTTAAATTTTCAGTATGGTGCCACATTTTTTAACTTAACTTCTAGTTGTTTTTTGAAAGAACTTTATCTATGTTAAAGTATTTTACACTATATTTTTTACATACAAGTTTCACTGATGTGGAAATTACCCATTTATTAAGCATAAAAGCATGCTAATTAATATTTTTGCGTGTGATTGAACTCTTTGAATACCACCTCCTTGTATGTCTCACTACAGTTCTTGTGTCATACAGCATATTTATTTGGGTATAATGTTGACTTAATCATAAATCTCATCAGGAAAATCATTGTAAAGTTTAAATTTTATTTATTTTTAAATCCAAGTTAGTATTTTATTTTATAATTTCTATTCTGCCAAAATGTTACAATTTATTATATTTAAGAGCAATTTCATATTGTACATTTTTTTTTTTTTTTTTGCATTTGTAAGTGAATTAGCATTATTTCTATATTGCTGCTATTTGACTTTCCATGAGTCATAGGAATTCAAATATTTGTTCCGTAAAAATTGTACTAATTTGGAAATGCCAATGTTGGCAGGTATGCTTTACCTAATCACCAGTTATCCTCACCCTAATTCCCTACACTAGTAGTACACGAAAATGTGCTACAATTTGCAAGTTAGAATTAAGGGTGGATTTGAAGCAAAATAATTGTATTCTACCATTGTCAGTTATTCAGATACTGAACAGAAAAAAATGAGTATAAGTATATATTCAGAGATCCAATAGTGTCAGACATTTGCGGTTGAGCAAAGTTTAAGAAATATATAGCAGATATCCATTTTAGCTGTACTTTTAGGTATTTGAATAAGGTTTGATACAGGTTTCTAAAATGTTTTAAGTTTTTAGAAAATTTGCTTTAACTGTAACTTCCCCATCTTAAATATGTGAAGCTTTTTGTTACTTTAAGATATTTTTATTGTTGTTTAATCCATCACTATCTATTCCAGCTGAAAGCAAGAGTAAAACACTCGCTGCTAAAGTTAAACTTCGAGCCAGAGAAACAGTTAAAGTTAAGCTAAAGAAAGAAGGTATTGAATATTCACTATTTTGAAGATTAAACTAATAATCAAAACTCATTTAATTGTTGATGAGGTTTTATACAGAAAAGTTATATTATTTTAATTAATAATAATAATCTATGTTTCAGGTGGGCGCATAATTGTGTCAAATAAGTCTGGTAAACCTGTCACTAAGCTCAGGAAAATTGCTGAGAGGCTGCATCCCAATCCTAAAGTTACCCTGTATGAAAAGGACCCTACATTTGAAACAAAGTAAACTTCCTTTTGATTTTGAGTAAAACATGCATTTTTATCTTTTGTATTCCCTTTTTTTATTAAAAAAAAAAAATCCCACAATAATTAGGTTAAGATAAGGTTTTTTTTTATTTTTTTATATATCTATCTCCAAAAACTGAAATTACAGTGACCTTGGGTGAGGAACAAAAAATTAATTTTTAATTCAATGTTAAAAGTTTAATGGCAGCATTGTAAAGCATCAACCACTGGACTAAATTAAATAATAATAATAAAAAAAAAAAAACATGGTCAACATGCACTGGATCAGATAGTTAAAAAATGAGCACCTAAATCAACCAACTAAAAATTGGGAAAGGGGGGTAATTTCTCAACTCCCAAAGTATAATCTCTTTTACAAAAGGATGTGCTATTAAAACAGTGAGGCTAAAGAAAATCAACACTAAATTTCATGGGTTAATTAAGAAAAATTTGTTGTATTTAAAAATAGGGATTAACTTTATAATGCTGTGCATCAGAAATTGGTAAATTAGACTAAAGTTAGAAAATTGTTGTTTACTTAAAACCTAAACTATGTTAATCACAAAATTCAACAGTAAACTCAGAATCTAATGAGATGTTTTTGCTGTATTATATTGCTGCCTTATTTGCTTGCTAATGAGATGATTTTTAACTTGAAAGATGCATGCATGCATGTCTAAATGGTTACTGTATTGTACCCTCCTAACCTCAACAGATAGTACTGTCATCTTGATTGCTGCAATTTTTTTTTTTAATGAGTCTTATCATTGCCAATCATATATAATCTCCTGCTTTAACCCCTTGACATACGATGACGTCTCCGAGACGTCGAAAACTGTTTTCGGTGAACACCTGCCAGTATATTATTAGATTATCTGTTTTGGTCGTGCATCGATACTGTGTTGTTTAGACTGTTAAAGATGCTTTCCTCCTTTCAATGGTATCGATAAAAAAAAAATCGTATCGGCACTCTGTTGGCAGTGTTCCTGAAATAATCCATGTATATTCACTGCACAAACTTTATTTGTATTTCAAGGGGTTAACAGCTGAATCTTGCTCTCATATCTACTAACGATTATTATAACTCCATAAGTGAAATCCTTATAACCTTAGTTAAGATTGTCCGTTAATATTTATATTAAATTATTTAACTTTTTTTTCAGTGAGAATATTCGATTTGTATCATCGTCAGCTCATAGTAAATTACTCATTCGTGCAATACTTCTTAAGGACATCGCAATGTTAGAGTCTTTAATGAAGGATACTCAGAAAATTTGCTCTGTAAGTTCGATTGTATTTGTTCTAAATGTTTATAATTTGCAGTGTGTATTTATAGATAAATTATAAATCTTTATCACAAATTAGTACTTCAACTGTTATTTTGCTAAATGTTGTATTTTAACGAGTTAATATCTCAGGTAAGTTATTCTGTAGAACGCTTCTAGCTATAGTTATAATTTTCTCAATTACTAAGTCTTACAATTTTTAAAAACAGTTGAAAATTTTAAAAGGGATCCTCTAGTTAAATTGTTTTAAACAAATTTACAATTCCTGCCTTTTTTTCTCCCATTTTTTTTAATTCAATTCTAAATGTTTTGAAAAGGCCATAAACACAAATTTTTTTGCTCAATGCGCTTTTTCTTTTTTAAAATTTGCGATCAAAGTTACCTTGCTAGACTTTGGCGAGAAAACGATCAATTCTGCTGGCATTGAATGTGACATCACGGCTTCGCCAACATCTTGGCTTGAAATGCAGCTGCGGAAATCAGATTTGCAAGTTTCTCGCAAATCACGCTAACCATTACGGATTGTGGCAACAGTCTACCAATGCCAACTATTTGGCAGAAACCTCACTATAACCATAGAAACTGTAGAAACCCTTGACGTCACGGAATTTGCTGAGTGTTTTGATCGGACTGGTTTTGGCTTGATTTTAAGGCAGTTTCTTTTCTTAATATTTAAATAAATAATTTTTTTAAAGAATCTGTGTTTGAATATTTGGAATCGGAAAGAAATTCCATCATAAATATAAACTAATTTTACTTGTTTTTAAAAAATGCAGGAATTGTCCATTGGTAATTAATTGTTTTTAAACAAAATGAAACATTACTTTTTATTTTTTGCAGCTGAATACTTATAGAAGTGTTGATGTACAGTTCACTCCATTAATGTATGCTGTATTAGAAGAGGACCATCGAACAATCAGAGCATTGCTTACTGTAAATAAGAAAAAATATGCAAATCCCCCTGAAACTCTGTTGGAGTACCAAAGATCCGGAAGGTAATAATTATCAAGTATAATATTATACTGTACTAAATAAAAAAAATAAAAAATTGGTGGCATTCAGGGTATTTTTAAATACAAAAGAAAAATGGAAAAAATAAATAAAGAATAAATGTGTGACAACAATATTTAAAATATTAATCTTTTGATGTATAAACTAATGGATAATTTTGTTTAAGAGTATAATGTTTTAAAATTTTAACAATTTGTAACTGAATAAAATTATTTTTGAATTTAATCAGCACTATTATTCCTAGCAATATTTTCCCTTTCTTTGAGATCTAGGGCTTTGTCTGTACTTTAATCCATATTTTCATACTATTTTATGCAACTACTGATACATGCAATTTTGCTTTGTAATTTCTTTTGATTCTGTTCTTCAGAAAAATAAAATTTGGAGACATTCTCTTCATTTTGAAATATTTATTATAACTACTAAAAACAATATTTTTTTCATTAATTTCTCTAGAAGCGTCAAAGCTTCATAAAAATAGCTAATATAGGTGTTGGTCTGAGAAGTTGAACAGCAATTTTTCTTTAACATTCTAAATTTAGTTGAGCCATATATTCCATGTCATCAAATAATTAAATTTTTTATAAGAAAAATGTTGGTTTCAGAAAATATGGAACAGCGATCTACTATTAATTTCGAATAGTTCCTTTCTTTAGGCATTGGATTTGACAAAAGTTTTTTTTTTTTTTCTCTTAATCCGACTTTTATAAAAGATAAGTAAAAAAAACTTAAATATCTTCAAAATGGACTTCTTTGTTTCATTGGAAATAGCTTTTTCCTAAATTTTCACTTTGATTGACTGTGATGTACTATGAAAATATTTCTTAATGATTGTTTACAACTGGGGTACAGTATTGTCAATGTTATTTTTATGATTGCTAATGTTTTGTGTTTTGTAGATACAACATGACAATGCTTGGCCATGCTGTGAAGGCGATAAATGTTAGTCGTGGTGGTAGAGAAGGGAACAATGCGTTTCTAAAGGTAACGTTTCATTTAAAATATTTGTTTCCAAATGTGATATATAATGGGCACTTAGAACAGAGTGGTGACAGAACCTGGGAAATGTCAGGGAGCTTTCTGATTCTGGAAATTTTTTGGGAAAAGTCACAAAAAAAGTTCAAATTTCACAAAAAACCAAGGACATTTTCTATCACTGTTTTGAGGGTGCATTTTCCAGTTCATACATATTTTGATGACGTTTACCCGCAAAATTGTGATGGCAATCATTAAAAGTTTCATATTTCAGAATAATTTAAACTTTTCATTGCCTTCAAAACTATTTAAAAAAAAAAAAAAAAAAAAAAAAAAAAAACACCTTCCTCCAAATTTGCCGCATCTGTAGTTTATTGATGAATCAAGGTCTGGAAAAACATAGTCAACAGTGTTTGGTTGATTAGTTGCAAGTATTTTTTGTAGCACAAGTGAATTGGCAAAATAGCTATGTGGTTTTTTTATGAATATTACACTATCTGTTTGGGTAAAACAGAGGAGAAACATTTGGTTATGGGTAAGTTATATATTTCAAGCAAAAAGAGCTCTATATTAAAGACATTCGCTTTTCATCTTTTTACGCTGGTATCGCATTTTTAAAGAAATTTCGAAAGTTGGGGTGTTACAATACCTTAAAAGTCATAACCACAGCGATTTTGATCAAAATTGTTAATACTGTTTTTTGTCAATCGCTGAAAAACGGATTTTCACACACATTTTTTTATAGATAACTTTTTTTAACTTGATGCATTCTAAAACGTGTAGAAATGCAAGGGAGAAAAAAAAGATTTTTTTACCTGAATGTAATACTTTCTTCATTACCCTATGTTAACATATGGATAATTAAATTTAAAAAATATGTTATATAAATGCATGGGCCATAGATATGATGCATGAACAATTGATTGTAATTATTAAGCATACTAATAATAGAAATTAATTTGAAGTAGTTCTTTGGACATTATCTTTTTGATATATGTTATATTTGGTTAGAGTGTCCATACATCTGGAAAACCTGCAAAAATCGGTTAAAAAAAGGTTTGCCGTAAAATCAGGGGATTTATTAGAAATCTATCTGAGGGATTATCAGGGAACTTTTTTTCCTGGATTTTGTGGTCACCCTCCTGTGGTACTTAATATGAATTTTGTTAATCTTTAATATTATGATTGTTTAATAAAGCATTTTAAACATTTTATATTTTCTTACTTATAAAAGAACTAATTTTTTTTAAAGGACATGAATTTCTGTGACTCAACTTATCCAGTTGTAGATGATAATCTTTTGAAAGAAGCATTGAGAGCTGGTGTTTCAAAAGAAACCCTTAACCTTCTGTTTGCAGAAAATAAAGATGATGCCTATGCATATTCATGGGGTGTAAGTATTAAATTGATATTTTTTAAAGTATTAAGTAAAACATTTTAAAGTAAAGTAATTTTTAAAGTATTAAGTAATTAGTATTAAATTGATATTTTTGTATTTGCTGAATTCTACTATTAAAATTGATAAGTTAATTTTATATAGCAAAAATGTCCCTCTGGTTTTGGAAAATCTTAATTTTTTGTCATTGTAAAATTGATTTCAAAGGTTGATGAAAGGTATTAAATAAGTTTAAATTTTGTTATTATTTTTAACAGCTTGGTTGTGTTACTTTACTTTGTTGCTCACAAATGTTTATTTACATCCAAATGTACTTTTTGTATTCTGGATGTATTAATATTTGATGTTAGTATTGATTTCTTGTTTTTATGTTTTTTAATCCCAATTTTAACACATTTTTTATATATATTGACATTTTTAATTATTTTTTACAACTCTGTCAAACACCTAGGATCTTACTCACCAGTTGTAAAGGCTGCATTCACCCTAATATTCCTTAAATTTTTATTTCTCCCTAAACTCTAAAATTGTACTTAAATGTTTCAATAATTCCTAAAAATATAAATACCTCCCCGAAAATTCTCCGATTTTCCCGTGGAAAAACTGATATTCCTCTAGATGAGAAAAGTAGGTCGAATAAATTCTCATGTTTGTCAAAGTTAAAATAATAAAGTTAATTAATATATAATTGTGTAATTATATATGATATTTTGCTAAAAGTTGTTTGAAGTTTTATTTTATGAAAATTGGCAGTTTTTTTTTGTTGGTATTGAAACAAGCTTTAGACAGAATGTCTTTGGTTAGGAGCCTATTTCAGCTTCCAAAGAAATATCCTTAAATGTTTTTGAATTATCCTTAAAATTAAAAAAAATAAATAATAATTCCTAAAATATTCCCGAATTTCTTGGAATTTTCCCTAAAATTCCTACTTAAATTTTTTAGAAAACTCGCTGCATCCCCTGTAGTTGACATCCTTTTTAATCAATGTTTTTACTTTATTTCAGAAGGATGAGGTTTTAAAGCAAATACATGTTGCAGTTAGAAATGGTCATCATAAAATAGCTGGTCAGTTAGTTACTGAGGCATTGGAGAGGGGTGGCTATGGTTTTAATAATCTCCATAAAGAGGTATGTTTGGTTTTTATAATAATATAGTTACATGCAATTTATTCACTGATTCAGAATGATCTTCATCCAATGACTTTACAGTTAAATTTTTTATGTATAAACTTTTTCAACCTTTATGTTTATATTTTAGCTATTAATGTGTGGAATCAAGTTATATATTTAATAGTAGGGAATATTTACTACACTTACATGATTCGTACTGTCCTTAAAAGTCCTTAAAAACTCGAAAAAATTTCTAAGGCCCTTAAAAGTTCTATTTTTTAAAAAAATCCTTAGAAGTCCTTATTTTTTTCCCAAGTTAAAAACCAACGTTAACGAAATTTGAAGATCATCATTTAAAGTGTTTTCATCCTTCCTGCCTTTTTTGTTTAAAAAAAAAAGCAGTTTTTCTCCGAAAATAGCATCTTTTCTGTTCTTTACTGGGGGAAAAAAAAAAAAAAAAAAAAAAAAGCAAAATTTTCAAATGGAATGCAATATGCGGATCACCCCTACCGAAATTGCCTGTTGCGCAAGCGCATTCATGTACAAACGTGCCACGCACAGACCAGTGACTCGCTGAAGTCATTGAATGGCTTTTGATGCCAGGTGCATCATTAGTAGGTAGATTGCTGGGGTCCGTCCCAAAAATTACGAGTGTTAGTAAGCATGTATGCCTATTTCATACGTACCTTGATTTACCTTGATTAAGTGTATGTCTCTGGATTTTTTTTACCATGCCTCCTTACTCAAAATAGAGATGAAAGTTATTGAAAACGGTAGTTTAAAACTTATTCTAAGGTATATAAACCATAAAGTGTTTTTTACGAAGCATTTAAAAAGAATATATTTCCGCACCGATACGCGAAATCGCGATGCTCTCTTATTAAATTTAGGGGAAGGTTTTGTGTATTTTTAGCTAATGCTAATAAATTTCTGAACGTCCGTTTTATATTTGAAATTAAATATCACAGGGATGTAATCAAAATCCCGGATTATTTCCGATTTAAAATATATATATATATACATCTTTTAAAGCCTATAGTAGCTGCATGTATGATAAAAAATTGCAGTTTTAAGCAGAATTTAATCTGATTTTGGAAATAAAAATTCACTTATTTTAAGACATAGTCCAAGTTCTTTAATTAGAATATTCTTTTTGTGATATCATGAATCTGGTATGCTTTTAATAGCCAGCAAAAAGTACGGCTAAATTTGGCGAAATACTATCTTCTGTCTAACAATGGCTAAGCCTAAAAAGTAAAGTTAAACGGTTGGGGTTGAACAAATTTAAAATTTTTTTTCATTGAAGTTGGTTGCAAATACTTTATTAACATTCTAGCTAAATATTACAGTTATAAATAGCTATTTTTGTACAAATCAGGGTGGTGACAGACCAGGAATTCAGGGAAATGTCAGGGAATTTCACTCTTCTGGATAACTCTGGGAATTTCGTAAAATTACTCTTTAATCAGGGAATTTTAAAATATTTGAGTTTCTTTTCTCGCATTCCCTGTGCGGGTGCGGACATCTATCTCGGATCGCGTCACGTGAAGTGGATGCCGAGAGGTCAGCGCCGTATTGTTAGAAAAAAATTCTCAAACTTCAATCTGACTGCATCCTTTAGAGACATGATTATTTTCTTGACTTGCGTTTTTTATCAACAGAATATATTAGAACTCAAATTATTTACATATTATTTATGTTAGATTTTTAGTTACCTTATAACTTAGAAGCGTGGCCGCCAGTAGCCTTTTGGTTAAAAAAATCTTCTAATTTTAATCAAACTACATCCTTTACAAATATGATTATTTTTCTTCTTGACTTGGATATTTTGTCAACAGAATATATTAGAGCTCTAAATTCCTTAATATTTAAAATTGATTCCATCAGATTTTTTCGTTTTTTTAACCGTTTTAGCGCTGTGTTACAGTTTTGTAACAATCCTAAAAGCATTCATAAGCAAAAATGCCTAGATCCTGTACTTGAAATTTTTTTTTTTTTTTTTTTTGTACTTTCATTTTGACATTTTATTGAACACAATTAACTGATAGTGATGTGTGTGAATTTTTAATTTTTTATTTAATGTTTTCCATTCTTTTTCATGCTCTAAAGATACTTGTTTTGATTTTTAGTGTAAATTTATTTTGGAGCAATTATGCTTAAACTATTTAAAATTACATTTACTTATAAAATTTGTATATTTTTAAATTAGCCATTATTTTCTGTTTCGTTTTTTGAATGATAACATCGACAGAGAGACATCAGGGAATTTTCAGGCAATCAAAGAAATGTCAGGGAATTTTGTTTCGTAGCCACTCTGCAAATGAATATTTGAAAAACTTACTAAGTGTAGAGGTTTTCTTTATATTCAATAATTTTCTTTTAATCACATTCCAACAGAGGTGGAACTGGAGCATTTTTAATTGATATTTTAGTATCATTTAACTTTTGAGTTTTAAAATATTTTCTGAAGAAATTTTTAATTCCTGCCCTTTTGAGCATCATTGTTAAAATTTTGAAATCATTGTTAATTTAAATGTATTCATCGTGGTAGAAAAATAAAATAATGTAGCAATTATGGCAGAAAACCAGTTACGAAATTTTGCAATTTGCTTTAAGAGTACCCTCGGAAACAGGAGATTATTAAAAATATGCATAATTTATATTGCATTTCAAAAATTACTACATTTAGTAAAAGTATATATATTTCTCAAAATGATTGGTTATAATCATAAAGAATTAAAAGAAATTTCATTCATGAATTTTAATATGCATTAAAATTTTCTTTTCATTCAATTTCTCCCCATCGTATAAATCACAAAGAAAATTGAGGTCCTTAAAAAGTTAACAAAGTACTTAGAAAGTCCTTAAAAAGTCCTTATTTTTTATTTTGAAAATCTGTATGAACCATGACTTAGTGTCGAAAACAGACAGATATATTCAGATATTTCGACCTAAAAATAAAATGAAATATTATGTAATATAGAATTTTCATGGCTAAGTTAAAATTCACTTCCCTTTTTTTCAATGAAAGGTATTTCAAATTTTTGATTAGGATGTATCTTTTTTTAAAATAAAAGTTTTTGATTTTTTTTATGTGATTTATATTTTTTTAGTTCAATTAATTAAATTTTTAGGATTATACGAAAGCTCATTTTAGTTTTTATTAACTGATTGTTTATTTTAGGTCTTAGTTAATGACAGGCAGCCCCTATCTGCATTCAAGTCAGTATCGGTTGTTAAAAAAGCTACCTGTAATGCCAGGGTATGTGTTTTGATATTGCTTTTACTATGAAAGGTGTATGTTTATCGTTTATATATATTATCAGGCTAAATAATTTTTGTGCTACTTGATTATACTTGTATTCCTCAAATAAACCTGTTTAGTAAATTTCTTCTACTTGCATTTATCTAACGTAAGAGTTTATTTAATCATTATTTTGTGCTGATTGAAGAATTAGTTCGTATGACAATTGACTAAAAAACACTTTTGAAGTTTTATTACTGTAAAGCAACTTGAATTGCTTCACAGTAATAAACTAATATTATTTCATCGCAATTTTAATTAACCAACATTTTATTAGAATTCTGACTTTTTATATCTATGTAGAGGCTAACTACATAAATTTGTACTGAGATATAAAATCTTTCATATTTTTTTGTGTAAACATTTCCAGATCACTCCATTGCATTGTGCAGCTGTGAATCCAAACCCACAGTATTTGACTGCTTTGTTGGGCTCTACTCCTTCCTATGACATAGCTGACGATAATGGTTGGCGGCCAATTCATTATGCTTCAGTGTGCAAGAGTACTGGTCCTTTGGAATTGCTGATTTCAAGGTAAGCTAAAAACATAAAAAATTCATCACATTGCCTATGTTGTATTTCAATATTTCTATGACAATGTAGTTATTTAGAAGTTTGATTAATTTGTGGTTGAGGAAATCTAATATTATTAGTATTGAATCGTGAAAATTAGCAACCAACTTTTAAAAAACCTTCATATTAATTACATTTTTAAATTAAGCATTTTAATTTTCTAATAGGAGTGCCTCTCTAGAAGAACCAGAATCTGAAGGGAACACACCTGTTCAAGTAGCAGCTCTTGCAGGCCGTGCTCATAATGTGGATTTGATTCTGAGACATTTAATAGCATCAGGTATAGATGGCATTCATGAATAGTTTTGCAATACAAAATATTAAAAATGAACCCCTGCTACTAGATGATTTTGTATCTGATTTTAATATCCTTATTTTGTCAAAAAAACAGTAGTAATTTGAATAAAATACTAACTAATATTATTTTCTCTAAGTTAATATAAAAGTGAAGCAAGTATTATACTATAAGCATTGTCAGTAATGTAGATTTTGCATACTGTTATGGATCAATGTCAAATTAAAAATGAGGTGAAAACTTCTTTCAAAAGAAAATAAAGGAATTGAAACTCACTATTTTAAATATAATTAAATTAACATTTTAATCTTTTACCAACAGTTTTATGTAAATGTAAACAATGGATTTTAGTGATTTATAATTTTTTCTCAACGAGTCTACGTGAATATTTTCATAAAAAGTTGCTTTTTCAATTTTTCTAGCATTAATAATTTTATCATAATTTTTTATTAATTCAGATTTTTTTAATTTCATTTTTAGAGCATAACAAAAAAGAAACTGCAATCACTGTTTCTTTGCAAGATAAGCAATGTGTAAATGCAATAGATAAAGGAAACAAAAAGTCTTATACTGCTCTACACATTGCTTGCCAACAAGGCCACACAGTAAGTTGAACTTTTTCTTAATGCTTTGGTTCTATGTGTTTTAAACATATAAATTACTAAGTAATTTGATTTCACTTTTCAGCTTAGAAAAAAAAAAAAAAAAATCTGTTCTTTATTAAATATTTTTTTGCAAAAAGTACATATTCTAAAATAATAGTAATTTTTCTCTTGCAATGTTTTCTATAACTTTGTGTTTGTGGTTGATTGTCGATTTCCCCTCTATTCCCCTATTTTCAGCTGTAAAATATTCTATGTAAAATAAAATTATTGGAAGTTTATATATTGCCATATATTCTAGTTGTTTTTCGAATAAATTCTCAATTTGGTTGTTGATATTAGTTTAATTTCTATACTTGTATAAATGAACATCTTAATCAACTGACTTTATTGTATATGAATGATCTAAATCGATTGCTTGCCCTTATAGGATGTTGTGCGAGTTTTAATACGGCATAAAGCAAATGTAGATAAAATGACCAATGCCCAACATGATAAGCTGACTCCATTAATGTTAGCATCACAGAAGGGCCACTTGGATGTTGTTAGTCTTCTGATTGAGCATTCTGCACAAGTGGAAATGAAAGGTAGGAATTTTCTAGATAAGTCATGGTTATTCGTTCAGCTATCTGGTTGCTGAATTAAAGTTATATTAGGGTTGTCTTTTGTGAAACAAGTTATTGTTCTCTATATTCGAAGAAGCTCTTGTGAAATCAATGCTATGTTTTTCCATCAAACACATTAAGAGCTGAGTAATACTTGATTGATTTAAAAGAAGTAATCTAATTTTTCACTCGATTTGTGCACGCCCCTCTAAATTTTTTTTTTTCTAATCCCCTCCCCTGATTCTTTATTATTTTTTTATTTATGATTATATTAATGCCTCTAAATCAATGCTTTAAAAAAACAACCTTCTCCTCAATTAAAAAATGTACCAAAAGAAATTATTTTAAAACATAATTAGTGGTTTAGAAGTCTAGTATGTTGAAGAAATATTATTTTGGTTTTATAGTAAGATATTAAAGTAAGACGAATAAAATTTTTTTTAAAGCTTTTAATGTTACTAAGTACTACAATTTTAACAATAATTTTTTTTAAGCAGAGAAAAAAATAAGTATAATGCCATGATTTGTCATTTTGAAAATTGTAACTTAATTTTTTTTTGCAGAAAAAAAAATAAATAGGTTTTGAAAGTTTTTTTTATGAAGTTTATTTTATTTGAATCAGTTAATGTTGATATAGATTTAGTTACCTGTAGATAGTTTTGGAAAAGAATAAAAAAAAAAAAAACATTCGTGCTTTAACTTTAAAATAGACAGTGTTTAACTATTTAGTATCATAGAAAATTTGGATCTTTAGTAAATATTTTACAGTACATTTAAAATTTTGAGCTCCTTTTTTCTGGGAAATTTTTTTGATATTTTTAAGGTAAATTTATTCAAGAAAATTTATAAAGTAAACAGAAAAATGCTTTAAAAAGATGAAAAGTTACTTATCAGATACTTTTTAACTATCATAGTTCTTGTGTTCTACCTCTGTATCAGCCATACGTAAATGCCACTGTAGAATTCTTAAAATTCTGTGGTAAGAAAAGATTGAAGTTTTTTTTATCTATATATTTTTCTTCCTTGGCACTTTACTTTTAAATGATTACCTTCAACCAATCATTCTCCTGTCGCTGCTTGTTCTGCATGCATCCATGCATGAGTTTCATTCCCTTTAGCAGAAAACAAAGCCAAATATTTCTAGTGACTTGAATCTGTTTTTATATTGGTATATATTTTTATACAGATCCCTTTTCAATATGAATCGATTCTATTTTAGAAAATCCTATACAAGTAAAGTCTGAATATTGTTTGTTAAATAAGTTTTTTTTTTTTTAATTGTTAACCCCCTTTGTTTTAGATAAGAAGCAAAGAACTGCTTTGACCCATGCAGTAATCAATGGTCACGCGCATGTTACCTCTTATCTTTTGCGACTTGGTGCCAATCCTAATTCTACTGATTCCTCTGGCAACACTCTGGTTCACTATGCTGCTGCATACGGGTGGTATTTCTGCCTCCAACTCTTAATTGAAGCTGGGGCAAGCTTGAATCTCCCAAATGATTGGAAGGTATTCATTTTATCCATTAGATCAATATGGACGCATACAAAATAAATTATTAATTTGAAATAATGCATCTGTGTAATATTTGTTTATTTTCATGTATATTTTTTTTAATCAGTTATTTCAAATTTCTTCTTGCTTTTTTGTATTTTTAGTAATAATTGGAATTTATTAAGAATTTTTTTTAACATAAAATTGAAAATTGTCTAAAATTATATGTTTTTGGCTGCTTAATATTGCATATATATATGAAGTGCAACATTTTTAAAACTACAGTATTTAATTAAAGAACACTTGTTGCAAATGGTTCTTTTGAATTAAATATCAACATTCAATAACATTAACGTTTTAGACTTTTTCAATATTAACTCTTAACATGTTTCATTAATTTATTTTTTATGAATAAAAATCCTTTAATATTATATTCTGCTTTAGATTACACCTTTGAGCCTAGCTTTCATGAAAGGTCATATGGGATTAGTTGACCATCTTGTAGAACAACCTGGTATTGACATAAATGTAGATGTGAATAATGAAAGTGGTAAGGAAACTTTTTTTTTTTTTTTTTTTTTTTTTTTTTTTTTTTAATGTTAAGTGCAGTTATTTTGTACCCTGCTCTAGCTTATCATAACAAATTTATTGTTGTGGAATTTATGTTTTATAGCAAGTTTTTTTTTTTTTTTTACTACTACTTTGGAAATGAATATACCTATTTCAGTTTTCATTATTTTTAAGAGAACAATACATAGAACATTTCTTGTTTGTTTGCACTTGTCCAGTATCAAAAGCATGTTAACTTTAACATATGCACTTTAAATCAAATTGGGTCTGCCTAGTGTTCTTAAAAGACAAAATTAAATAGATTTGTATGAAATTTTTTTAACAAGTTTAAGGAATGCTCATGGTCTGAAAAATAGAGTATTGAGCAAAAGGTAAAACACAATTGAATTTAAACATTTAAAAAACCTCATGCAAAATAAATTCAAATTCACTTAAAAAATCAATTAAAATATAACTTATTTGTTAAAAAAAACTTAAGTCAGTGAAGTCTCGGTTTGTACTCGGATACTTTCACATTTTGAATCATAATTGATCTAGAAATTCAAAAATGTCAGTTCTCAAAAACCCTAAATTAACGGTCATTCGGATGTTAAGAGTTTAAAACCATCTTTAAATTATTTGAATAAGCTATAGTTTAAAGTTGATAAAAAATTATCCTTCATCTTTCTGTTTGAAATGTAGTTAATGAACTGATCTACTGGACAACTTATAGTTTCTAGTTACTTCGGGATTTAGACATGTCCAAAAAATAAATGCATCATTGAACATCATTCTTAAAATTGTGACATTTCTTGATTGTTTGTACAAGTTAGCAAAGATGGAAAACCACAAATGTTTTAACTGATGTATTAAAGTTCTTTTTTGCTTGATACATAAAAATTAACTTGCATATAATTAACTTTGTTGTAGGAATGACATTAGTCATGCAAGCTCTGCGGTCCAAGATTAATCACTCAATGTTAGAAAGAATTCACTTTCTGGTTGTTAAACAAAAATCAGATTGTACAAAGCTGGATTTTGTTGGAAACAATGCTGTGAGTACTTTTAAAAAGTTTCATTTAAGGCTTTTCATCCATCTGTAGTGTAATTTAAAAATTTATTTTTTGAATTTTTTGCTTTGAAATGTGTCTTGAAAGTATTGCTTTTGCCATTTTTTATATTAATGTTTTTAATTTGTATTTTAAACTGTTTAGTGTAAGATTCCATTTTATTTTCAGAAGAATATCTTGACATAGTATTTTAAATAATATATAATTCAGATATGCTACTTATCTGTGAATATGCAGATTTTTGCTTTTTTTATGTTGATTTCTGTCATTCCTTAAATCAATGCAAATCTTCAATAACATTTTATGAAAAGGTGTGTGTGGGAAAATGTCATATAGCATGTTGAGATTTAAATATATATATATATATTCAAATACTGTCCCAGTTAGTCGGCTGGATTGGAGGAAAATGGACATTTGTGAAGTTACAGTGCATTATAATGACTATTACAACTTCAGAATCCTCTGAGCATATGCTGACTGTATTGTAGTGACCACCACTTCAATATATTCAGCTGCTTCGTTAGCCACTATACTGAGATTTCTTCTGTTGTGATAGCTATTACACTTGGACTTACAAGATAATTGCTTCATGGAGAAATTTTCTCCGTTTTTAGGCTGCTATGGTAAAACATCTCTGCCTTTATTTGTGGCTTGACTGAGAGAAGATATTGATTAAAAAAAATGAACTATAAACTGCTTCTAAATACTAATATAAATAAGTTAAAAAGATCATGGTTTACTTTTCTGAAGTGCTTCTGTAAATAAATAAATAATGAACGAAAAGTGAGGGAGAAAGGTTCTGTTGGTGAAATTTTGATTTTCTAAAGGCACTTTATGAATCATTTTTTTAATTAGTATTTTATCTAAAAAATTTTACATACATTTTCAGATAATGTCTACTTTTTTTATCATTTGAATTGAATAGAATTAGTTTTTCCAGTAATTTCAATGTTAAGATACGAGTTTTAATTGGGTCAACTGTACATCAATTATTTTTGGAAATCTAACTTAAGCTATAATAAAGTGGAATCTAGTGACATTTAACTTGTTTTCAACATGGAGTTATAACACATTTGTACATGATTTTATCTGAAATCCTGACAGCGAAATCACATCGGCACTACTTGGATTTATATATTTTCGTTGGAAATTGTATGCGACTAACTTTCTTGTTAAGAGTACATAAATAGCAAAATTTTGTATTTACTTATTTCTTAGTTTCCTTTATTTTGAAGCGCTTTTTCCGATTTTTTTTTTTTTTTTTTTTAAACTGATGTGTAATATTGCACAAATTTCTTTACATTTTAGTTTCATCATCTGGTTATGGCTGAAGTAGCAGAAGTTCAGTTGGAAACAAAGGTGATTACACTTTCTCTTTTCCGAAAAAGTAAAAATTGCTTTGCTGTGGCTGTCTGTGTGTTTCTTAGTTTACATGTTTTCCTCTGTAGCTTTATCAGGATTTGAAAGGTTCAGTAAACGTAAATTTTATGTTTAGTATAGTGTTTAAGAAAAAAAAATTGTTGCTTCTAACCAAATTTTAAGTTATGGCTTGTTTCCCAAATCCTGTCTGTGGATTTGAGGCAGAAGCACAATAAAATTAATCGTATTTTGATTTGAGTTTGAGGCAAAGTAGTCTTGCATTCTGTGTGTTTATTTTGTAATAAACTTGTGGTTCAAAATATTTTTAAATTATTTTTAATTAAAGTTCTGCATTGTAAAAAAAAAAAATCCTTCCCTTAATTTTTATACTTCTAAAGTATGGTTGCTTTGGTTTCAGTTGAAATACACAGTTGGATCTATTTTTCCAATAACTACTTTTTTTAAACATATTGCGACAAAAAATTGTATGACAAAACTATTAATTTTAGTTTTCATTCCTGGATTTTTTGCTTGCATGAATTTAACAAAAAGTCAGATTAGTGTATTTATTTAAATATTTTTACTGAATTAGTGCTTAAAAAAACATTCTTTTAATTCAGCGTTTGCCACTAACTTTTAGAGGTACGACTTAAGTTAGCTCTTTTAGCAGGCCGGATTCACCAAAATGTGTATCTTTAATTTTTATCAATTTAATAATATAAAATAAAATAAGTTTTAATTATTAGTAAATCAAAAAAGTTGTCCCAAAGAGATTCAGTTAAGTTATTACTGTATTTATTCTTGATGAAAACCACCTTGCTAAAAGCTTCTTCATATAGTTTCTTCGGACACGTATGGAGAACTATGTTTTACATGGCTAACACATATTATTTAGGATAAATTACAATTGTATAAAGAAGTTCATACCGTGAATTTTTTTATCTTCTGTGGTACCGGCGGGCTGTAGAAAAACCAAATCTGGCCCTTGGGCCGCGTAGTGGCTAATGCTGTTTTAATTGATTGTAATGAATAACTGCATAGATGTATATTTCATTCTAACAAATTTCCCTTCTATTTTCCCTATAAATCTTCTCTATTTTATTAATTTTTTTGTTTCCTTTCTACTGCTTTTGCTGGTTAGCTAAAGGTTGAATTTTTTGTAATATTTTTTTATTTTTGTTTATGTATAGCATTTTCATGTTTAATAGTTTTCATGTTAATAGTTTCTCAAAGTTTTTTTGTTTCTTTTTTTGTCCCCCGTAGTTTTCTTCATAGATATGAGTGGCAGTTATATAAATCAGTGGTGAAACTTTTCCTCGTGTATTACGGAATTTCATTTTTTTTTAGTTTTATCTATGGTTCGTACGTTTTTAAAATACCTGAAAAAGAGCTTGAAAAAAAAACCCCTTTCATTTTCAAAACCTTGAATTTTTTAAAAATGTGTTTAAAGTGCTTGAATTTAATTTTATTTTTTGAAAATATAGCCTCTTAAAAAATTTTTGGTCAACAAAAAGCACAATTCTTTAGATTTAGTTAAGCCAATCAACAAGCATGTTTGAATGTACGAGATTGCGTCATATTCCTTCCGCCACTTTGATCTTATTAGTTGATCTCCTGTTTAATTTTTATATATCGTGTTGTCGTCTAATTTTTTGGACACTGTTTAAATCTGGCAGGAAAATGCATTTTTAATTCAATCTGGTTAGAAAAAAGCCTGATTATAATTTATGGTTGGATCCGCATTTTCGCTCAATGTACTTTGTATGCCAAATTTTTTGGCATAGCTTCAATGGGAGAAAGTGCTTCAAATAGCCATGGGAAGACGAAGAGAGCACATGGATTAGTTCAATGAGCAATTGAGTATTGTTAGAACTATTTCTAATTAATAATAAAAAATTCTCCGAAAGTGGATGTTGTCCACAACAATCGGCGTCGTCATCGATATCCTTTCAAATGAGCACGATGGAGGGGCATGTTCTTGGAAACAAAGGTTTTGATGCTGAAATACTATAAACATTGAAAATCGTAATAAGTCATGTTTGTTTATTTACTTGATTTGCCACTGAAAATAATTTGAGTTTTTTTTATGTAATTTGTGGATAATACAAAAAAGGTTCCTTCAAAAGTCCTTGAATTTTTTTCTTTAAGTGGACGAACCATGTTAACTTCCCCGAACTCCTGATTTCTTTCAAAAAGTATATTACATAAATTTAAATTATTACTTTTAAAATCGCTACATCATGAGCACTTCGCTTTTCGCTGAGTTTGTAAACGAACCTGACTGACATCTTACGATAGTAATCTGTAAGGGTGGAGAAAAGGTTGGTTCTTCTCATTGCGTTTTGTCTTTTTGTTAATAAGAATATAACATTTTTCTGATTGCAGGAACTGGGCATGAATTTTTATGAAATGAAGTAAAGTAATGTTTTGTTTACTTTGTAATAAATGTGTGTGCCGTGTAGATAAAATTCTCAACCTAAAATGAAATTTTTGGATTATAAACCTGCTATCAACAATCTCAAAAAGGGAATAAAAAACAAGTTTTCTTGGGAATAGGTAAGTAAAGATGATTCCATAAAAGAACAAATCTTGATTTGGGGCAAAAAAAAAATTATGCTAACAGAACATGTTTTTGCACACATTGAAATGGCTCGATACGGCCGGTCAATCTTTGACTTTTAAACATACTCATTCACTAGATGTTAAATAATCAAAATAAACAAATATTGCCAGTTATTTGGAAAAATAAAATAGTGCTCGTATCTATAATGTTAATAAACTTAGTTAGTAACACATTAAACGTATGTAAAAACAATGGATCGTTATTGTGCAAAATTTTAACCTAAAAAGTTTAGTCTTTTTGTACCTGCTGTAACAGTTAAATTTAGTGTTTTGTTAATTTTTAGTTTATTTAAGGATTGTAAATAAAATGGCCTTTTTAATAGTTTTGGATTACTAAGTTCACTGGTTTGAAAGGGGGAATTCGCCTCCAACCTTCCTAACAGTAGCCCTGCCCCTTTAAACCTGGTCATTGGGTTTCACACGCTAACATTCCATATCCATAGTTTCATGGTTTTTCAGTGTTGGTTAGTTTCACCCCTGAATTGGACTGTTTATGAATGTTTTTCTAAACTTGAGTATTGCATACTAAATTAACTGAAATAGTTAATGTAGTATGAAATATTCCCTATAACAAATTCATAATCGGGATGAACATTTAAACACACTATTTCTTATAATTAAAAGCAAGCTATCACTTTCTAACATTTAGTTAGCAAAACACATTCCTTTAAATGTCCTTTTAGTCTCCCAATGTTTCAAACCCATACCTTTGTCTCGCATACATCATATCCCCTATTTTACTGAACCTCTCAAACCCAACTTAGTGTCATAATCATCATGAATCATCGCACAATCATTCATTCCAACATTCTCCCCTCCCTCCTCTTGCATTGCACATCAATTCATCACCCCCCTCCACTTTCTTCATCGATGAAGATGGAGAGCAATGGTGACAAGAGTGAAGAAGAAACCGACGAGCTTGGTGAGCCACCATCCAGGACGAAGGCTAGGATGGAAGAGAGGCAGTTGTTTAAGGAAGAAGTAGGTGTTTTTGTTTTGATCGTGTTAGTATTTCACTTTCATTATCATCATTTTTTGGGGTCGGCCTGTATGACTACGCAATATTGCATCTTGATGTTAAACAGTATGAAGCTATATTTCATATGCTTTGAAAAAAAAAATTCTTAACAGTATATTTTTGGGAATGAATATTAAAAAATAAAACATGTCCACCATATTGGTGTTTATTCCTATAGCAGAAGCTATGTGTTATCTAATTTTCTAAAGAAATAATTTAGATATAAATGTTTGTATAAAGCAAAATAAATTAATAATAATAATAATAATCCTTTATTAAGCTGACATGTATGATATTCTAAAAATGGGACAACAATGTGAAATAACGGCAATCTAACCATAGATTTTGCCATTCATGAGATCCGTTTCTTTTCCTGAATGGATTTGAAAAAGAAAAATAATGAAAAATTTAGCAATATTATATTAATATTTATCGTCCTCAAACACTTTAATCCAAATTGTATATTTTTATTGAAATCGGCCTTTCAATTTTGGCTCAAATCTTGCGATGACTTTTGATCATAGGCACGTTGTGAGAATTTCTTGAATTTTCTCTCTTTCGTGACATAACTGCTGAGCACTTTTCTCCTTTGAAAGCTTGTTCCTCTTTTTATAATTTATATATATGTCACACAATGAGAACTTGTATACAACATGGCAATCTGAAACAAATGATACTTATTGAGTAGCTTTCACACAGGTTAATCCCATGTACTTTTTCGTTGCATTCTGTGTGATTGTCCTTGTGAAGCTTTTGCCTGCTAGCTCTATTTCATTTTTGTGTGTTCCTTGTGATGTCATGATATAAATCTCATGAGTATGCATAACATGAGTTTCACTGAATAAAATTTGCATGTGAAAAGTGTATGTGTGCATTATGAGTATTGTAGAAGATGTATAAAATGTCCTTTAAATTAAAAAAAAGAAATTGCTGTCAATGGATAGACATGCTGCTTGAAAGTTTTTCAATGTAATTGCATTTACATAAATTTTTTTCAGAGATTTCTTGATTAAAATTTTTATTTTATATCATTAAAAATGTGCTTTACTGGTAACTTTTTATTTTATTTTTTCAAAACAAACAATATGCTTGAGTATGTTTATAACAAATAGATTTTAAAAGGTATTGCCAGTGTTTGCCAGTAAAAGGTATTGCCAAAGGGGAGGAATTATTAAGCCATGGTGTAACACCAGTAGTAAATAATTATTTACTAAATGTTAAGTTAAAATGAACTAATTTTTATTGTTGCATGTAAACAAATTTTTATTTGCTACCTTATAAAACCTTTTTAATAAATAATAATAAAAATCTTCCTGGTATATAACTTGAACATTTTGCAAATAGTTTTTTGTTGCTGTTATTATCCAATTTTTTTTTTTTTTTTAAAGCAATACTATGGCAGATATCATAGCCTAAAGCATGATGCCTTAAGTATATGGGACAGGGACAGATGATGATCCCTTTTAATTAAACCTGTTATTAAAGTAGTGAAAATTCCTACATTCTACTGCACTGTATTTTAAATTTTTGTTTGTTAAGCATGCCAGCAGATGCACTTCAGTTAGAACCCCACAAAATCTAAATTCCCTTTTAAATACCTTTAAGGCTAATATGAAACATTCTTATAAATGAGTTATTATTACTAATGCTCCTTAAAAATTCCAATCAAATTATTTGAACACCAAACAAGCTAAAAATCAAGCTAGTTGCTTAACTCCTGCCTGACTGAGAGAACTTGTTTGTGCTGAATCAATTCATAAGTGCTGGATGTACTACTCCCAGCTATGGTCGAATGATATATGCGGTTTGCAATTTTTGCCGAGCTTATTCTCTTACTAGCTTGTAGTTGTTAAGGCCGGTAGAAAATGGACCTGCAAAAAATAATTTAGTATTGAAACTAACATTTAAATGTACATATTACACTAACCTTTTACTGTGCAACATTTAAAGTATAATAATTTCAAAATGACTTGTCTGTGAAAAAGTTGATTAATGTTTAGTATACATTAAAGTAAGCTTTTGTAATGCACTTTTTTAAACATTTCTTCAATTTTCAACCATAATTCAAAATGTTTACTCTAAATCTATTCAGTTTAAAAATTTCTTGCTCCAACATACTATAAAAAACCAGTTAAACCACTATTTTGTGTGTGTTAAATATGACTATACATGTTATATGATTTGCATGTACATTTCACAAGTGGTTATTTGTTGCATGTAATGTTGAAATTGAATGATATTCGTAATTAAATAGAACACTTCAAATAAGTTTAAGTTTGCATGTGTTTTATTTTTATTTTAATAAAATAATGCACTTGTATTGATATTTATCAAATTATATTAATTTTTTAATGTTAATGTTTCTTATTTAGAAGCACAAATTTGAGTGTATGGTATTTGAGTTTGTGCTTTTATGAATTGTAGATTATTGTTGTTCCCTATTATAACTCTTATAAATATTTTATAGTCAACTGTTGATTTTTTGTAAAGGTACGATATTGATTTATAATATCTTTTTATAATAACTTTGAGTTGGTTTTTCTTAAATTCAAGTGATTATTTATTCAAATATCTATGCACTTGTCTAACTTTTTTCAGTGTTGCCATTTTAACTTTAGATTTAATATGTCTAATTCTTTGTCAGGGGTCTATGCAGAAAGAAATTTGGGTCCTCTTAAGGACCCTTCACAATATTCCATATGCAACAAACTAACTTTTCTCAAAATTCTTTGTAAAAAAAACCCTTTCTAATATTTCCAGTTTGAAAATGGACGAATTAAAAAATTGCAAAATTTATTTTATGCCAAAAGGCAAAAACAGCTCGCTTGCCTACATGTTGGTTTTAAGGAAGTTACATCATGGATGCCAAACCATATCAGAGTGGCCACAGAACCGGGAAAATCTTGAAATCAGGGAAATGTCAGGGAACTTTTTAAAATTTCATGAAAATCAGGGAAATTTTGTATTGTTTAAGGTATGTTCATCCATATTTTGGCTCTATTTACCCAGAGATTTGTGGTGGTAAGCTATTAGAAGTTTAATGTTACAGAATAATTTTAAATTTTCATTACCAGCAAAACTATTTTTAAAAAATTTGCATATTATCTCTTTAACATACATGTTCTATTTGATCAGGGTGGACATCTGGAAAACCTAAAAAATTTGGGGAAATTTGAAAAAAAGTTTGCCATAAAATCAGGGAATTTTTTAAAAATCTGTCGGGGTTTTATCAGGGAATTTTTTTCCCTGAATTTTGTGGCCACCCTCCATATGCTTACAATTGGAAATTTTTCACAAAATTAATTTTTTTCATAAAAATAGGACCCTGTAAAAAGAACCTGGATAGACTCCTGTTTGTTTAATTGAAATAGTTATCGTCTAATACATTTATCTTGCTATGAAAATCTTGTATAAGGAAATCAACTTTTTCTTATGTAAAAAGATTGGTATGTTTTTCGAATCTTGTTAAACACTAGCTTTGAGGTTTATGTTTCTAGGTTAAAATTTCCGTCTTTCAAACTTTTATCTTTATTAGTTTCCATACTACTCAGAAGCTCATACGTAGAATGCTTGTACTCAACATTCACAATTCTTATGAGTGCTTTATATCCCACTAAAGATCTGAATGCAACAAATTTCACAAAAACTCTTAAACAGAAGTGCAGGAAATTACAGTCAGAAATCCATGCATAAATTGCACACTACAAACACTAGGCATGTGCTATACATCAAATTAGTAATGATGATCAGTGGTTCACATATTTGTATTAGTAAATATTTTGCAGCAAATATTCTCGTCAACATTGTTTTCAAACTTGATCACAAATAGATTTTGTTATTGGATACAGATTTTGCACTAAAAAATAACAACCATTGCATGCTTTTGTGCTTGCTTTTAATTTACAAATTTGCAGAAGTTATTTACCACTGAGAGTTGGTAACACAACCTAAAGAAAATGTGGAAAGGAGGAAATTTTAAATTCTGGGGGGAAATGTCAAAATTTCTCTAAACGCAGGAGAAATGTAAGTGTTCTGTCACTAATGCTAACATTCTTCAGACCTTTTTGTATGCTTATATTTTAATTTTTGAAATATAATAATTGAACTGTGAAGTTGTTCTGGAGTTTGTTTCCACCTTGAACAAGCATTCTCAAAATTATTGTAGGGTTGTATGGATTGAATCTTTTACTTAATAGCAGTTTGTGTTTTTTGTGTGTTGCTAGGCTCAACAAGAACATGATGCTCTGATTCAGGAAATTACCAAACTACTCTTGGATCACGGTTGTGATCCTATGGTGCGAAACAAGGAAGGAGAATCACCCTTCAACCTTGCTGTAAAAGAGGTAAGAAAATCTTATATGGTTAAATTTGCTGTAGTAACTTAAGTAAATGGTCTGTGTTAAATATTTGTTCAAATTTCACATTGTTAATTATGTTTGTAAATATTTGTTGTAAAAAATAATTTGATTGGGTGTTAAAAATTGTAAAATTTTGAACTTTCAGAAAAATTATAAAAAATTCAAATTTTGCCGAGATATAAGATGTTTTTAGGCATTAACTGCCAACCTTTTTATTATGTAACGGACTGCCAATCGCAGATTATCTAGGGATTGGCTGTCAGCTTGTTAATTTCAGAAATTAGTTTTTAAATAGAAATTAAATAAAAATTCAGGGTCAAGAAAATCAAACTCAAATTATGCTCAACATCAATTTGTCCACCATTAATCATCACATGTGGAAGTAAGTTTTTTAGTCCATGAAAATAAGAAAAAATATCTGAAATTTTTTTTATTTTGAAAATTTCTTAAATAGTGCTTTATATAATGTGTATGTGCCCTCTAAGTTGGTTACTTAATCCTCAATGAACACAATAAATTGTTTAATTTCCATTTTGCTAATAATCCAATAATATATTAATCTGCAAATGTTATTTTGTTTCCATATTTTAGAAAAACTTTATAAAAATTATCAATGTTTTGTGATAAAATGCATGGCTTACATGATTCGTACGTTTAGAAATAACGCTTGAAAGTGAAAGATTTTCAAGTGCTTGAAAATCTTGAATTTGCAAAATCAACAAAATGAGCAAAATCCTTTCTGGATTTAAATTTCCTTTTTTTTTTTGAGGGGGGGGGGGGGGGGATTTAAGTAAAAAATTGTAAGTTTTCCTTTTGTGTAACTATAGAAACATTGTTTTGTATTTACTCGATTTGAACATGCACCATGGCCAATAATTTTTATTTTTAAAAAAATATATTTGAATTTTTAACGCATCCTTGAAAAGTCATTATTGAAATTTCTTTATATGGACCATGGTTTAATACTTTGATTTTACTTATCTTAAGAATTGCTATTAAATGCTTTATGATAAAACTTGCAATATTTTTAACAATAACTTATTTGGCATAAAAATAATGTAGCACATGCCTGAAAAAACTATGCGTAAATACATTAATGATTTTTAATTATCTGTTACTTTTTAGGGTTGCTTATTGTTGGTGAAAATGTTCCTTGATGCTGGTTGCAAGTTGAATTTAGACGTTAGTCAATCTGGTGACAACATACTTCATTATCTAGTAGCTCATGCTCGGAACAGAAAAGTGGAACCAATGTTACAAGCCATTTTAAATGCAGTAAGATTATTGAAATTTTATATTTTGATCTTTCTATTTAAACATAAAGGTAGTGTTACTTGGTTTATTACCTAAAATTTGAATTGTCTTTGAAATTGCTAAACAATAATAATGTAGAGAGTTTTTGTGTTGAGTTATCAAAAAAGAAAACCAATATCTCTTCATAATTCAACATGTTATTCAAACTTATTGTAAACTTAATGTCAGGGAGCTTTCTGATTCTGGAAAAAATCAGGGAAATGTCAGGGAACTTTTTTAAATTTCATGAAAATCAGGGAAATTTTGTATCGTTTAAGATAATTTCATCCATATTTTGGTGCTATTTACCCGGAGGTTTGTAGTGGTTAGCCAATAGAAGTTTAATGTTACGGAATAATTTAAACTTTTCATTAACAGCAAAACTATTTTTTAAAAAATTGCATATTATCCCCTTAGCATACATGTTCTATTTGATCAGGGTGTCTAGACATCTGGAAAACCTAAGGAAATTAAAAAAAAAAAAATGTACTCTAAAATCAGGGAATTTTTTAGAAATCAGTCGGAAATCAGGGAATTATCAGGAAACTTTTTTTCCTGAATTTTGCGGCCACCTTGTAGTTGTTTGTATTAACAGAAATATTGGTGTACAACAACAATTTAATGGCTACTAAAACAAAGAAAGGGTATTCTTTTAACTAAAACACCATACACAGTTTAAAAAAAAACAGGGTTTCCGCGCATATGGAAAGTCAGGGAAAATCATGGAAAGTCATGAATTTAGACATAGGGTAAATTTTGTCATGGAAAGTCATGGATTTTGAACAAAAAAAGCCTAAAAGTCATGGAAAAACAGTGAATTGCATGGATTCCAAAAAATCTTACGCAAAATTACGTGACTATGACGTCATAAACGCCATGATCGCGATTCGTTGTTACTTCGACGATTCATAGATTCATCTGCGTTTTTATTTACTTTATTGATAGAAACAACGGTTACAGTTAAAAACTCTGGCCAATGAAAAGAATTTCTGAACTCCAAACTTGTGACATCACACAAGTAGGTTTCGGTGAATAAAAAATTCATAATGTAAGAACTGAAGTAAATTAATTTCATAATCTTTACTTTTGGTTTGACTCCGTAGGCTCTGGTTTACATTGTTGATACCAAAACGTTTGATTATTTAATTTACTTATATTTTCTTATTCCTTCTTCAAATATTTACTTATTATTAAAGATTGATTAGCTTTTTTAACACCTGAAATATCAAAAAATGGAAAATTATTTTTCTCTGTTTCTTCTGGTTTCGACGTATCTTCGTTACTGATTATATGGTGAGTACCTATTCCTCTGCATTTATTGGAAAAGTCTCTTGTAGATATCTAGGGTGGCGACAGAACAGGGAATTTCACTATTCTGGAAAAATAAAGGAATTGCGTAAAATTTGAACTAGCTAACGCGCTTCATTTTAAGTGATTATCATCTCAACGCAAGCGATGCCTCTCCATTATTCTGCCGACAGTCACTTACGCTTGCCTTTCGTATAACTTTAATCTGACTGAATCCTTTACTAGAATGATTATTTTTAAACTTGTTTTTTGTCAACAGTATGTATAAGAACCCTAATTATTTACGTATTATTTCTGTTAGATTTTTAGTTATTCTATAACTTAGCAGCGCGGCAGCTCGCATCCATATTGTTAAAAAGAAATTCTTCGACTTCAATCTAACTGCATCCTTTACAAACATGAATATTTTTCTTCTTGCCTTGTGTTTTCTGTTAACAGAATATATTAGAAGCCTAAATTCCTTAATATTTCAAATTGATTCCACCAGATTTTTTTCCGGTTTTATTTACCCTTAATAGCTCTGTTACACACCTCGCTCTGTTTTAAACACCTTTACTGTATTATTTTTCTATGCTTAGTTTACTTACATGAAACAAGGATTTTTTACTCAATATAAAACTTATAGTAATCATTTTACAATCGTATACAATAATTTATTTACTATGTTGCGTTAGTAAAATTTACTATGTTGCGTTAGTAAAATAATAAAATTCTCGAGTCAGGTTCAATGTTTTTAATGCGATTTCTTGAGTCATGGAAAATCATTTGCTTCAGTCATGGAAAGTCATGAAAAGTCAGGGATTTGGGACATTTAAGATTGGCGGAAACCCTGAAAAAATTAAAAAATTGTCAGTTTCAATAGTTAAGATATTTTTTTTAAACCGAACATTTTCAAAGGCATATTTCATTACCAAAACACAAATACTTCAATTCTTTGGAAATAAAGTAAGTATATTCTATTATTACATTGTCTTCTTAAAAAACTTAAGTTTTTTTAAATTTTATTTATTTAAGCTACAAAATTGCTAATACATCTGAAACATGAATTAACTGAGATTCTTTTCGTTTAATCAACATTGTACAGGAATGCCAGTTTTCCTCCTTTTAGAGGATTTCCTCCTTTTTGGTTTTTTATGTAACATTTTCCTCCTCTTTGTCCCTGACTTGAGGATCCACATTTTTCTGATCTGAACCAGTTTTTCCTGCAAAAAGTATACTTTTCCTCATATCTAAAAACAAAAGATTTCCCCTCTTGGCTTCCCTTTCCTCACAGATTACTTCACTAACTCCTAATATTTAAAATGTAATTATTATATAGTATGAGAGATTTCATTGTATCTTTAAAATTATTGAATTATCCTTCCTGCATACTCTTTTGTTGAATCTTTGTGTATTCCATCTTTTGAGCTTTTTCAACGAATTTTTGAATTTCCTCCTTTTTGCTCTCTGATCTCTCTCATCCATGATTGTAGTTATTTTATCGGTTGATGTATGTATGTTGAATGAACCACCAAACATTACATTGCATCTGAATACATTATTCCTTGAAGTACATTGATTTCTATTGAGTTATTTTCAAGTTTTAGAAATCTAACCTTATTAACTGCCATTTAACCCCACCCCCTCACCACATTTGTTCCTATCATATTTTACAAATTCTGAAACACTAATGAACTAATTCACAAATTGTATAAACTGAACGTAGTTATTTTGATTTTTCTAAAATGAACTTTATCTTGGAGTTTTGCTCTTGAATATTGCTTGCATTATTGGTTTCAGCACAGCATTAGGAATGTGATTTTTTTTACAGATTAGCATAAATTCCAAAATTTCCGTAAAATTATTAACTGTCCACAAAAATTTTAGTAGTCCACTATTAATAACTATTCCATCTTCTGCTATTTTGTCAGAATTTTGTAACAAGTATATATTATTTGAATAAAAGTGTACTTGAAAAAGAAATAAGATTTCTTTAAAGAAAAAATTGTGTTTAATTACATAGTCTGTTATTTTAAAACTTACGGTAAAGTAAATGCGAGTTAAGGGAATTCTAATGCAAGGTGAGATAAATTATCTAATTCTGATTATGCTAGTTTTGTAAAAAAAGTGTTACAGCTAATTATTTTCAACTAGTACATGTGTTAATTATACAAATTATAATTGCCTTTTTCCAGTTTTTCTTCTAAGTATTTAAGCAGTTTTCTTATATAATGCACATGAGTTACAAGAAATTGCTGCTTTATTTTCAAGTGTACTGAATTCACTTGTATGTTTCCAGAAGTGTAGCAATCCTGAATCTACACCTCATCAATTGCTGTGTCAGATGGCCAAGATGTATAACAAGAATGGACACACACCTTTGCTTCAAGCTCTGTATACATTGGGAAGCTGCGTGAGTAAATTTATTTTGCTCATTCATACTTTTAATTTATCAGACATAGTAAATGAATGCGACATATATATATTTTTTTTATGGAGTCTTTTGTTGGCAAACTGTGAAGTTTGTCAATTTAAAAATAGATAATTGTATAATATAAGAACACGAAGTAAAGTGTGCCTGTTAAAATGTTTCCCTGCATTTAGCAATTTGAAAATAGTTTTAATTAATATTATTATTTAATTGTAAATTTATCTGTTTATAAATTTAAAATTGGAATCAAGTCTGTTATTTTCTGTTGTACTGGAAAATATCTGGTAACTACAAGAGTAATTAGTACCTAAAAGTTTAACCCTGCTTAAAATTTTATTTTATATGTATAATGTTGTTTTTGTTCATTATAAAATATAGTAGTTTTTGTTTTATTGACACTTATATATATATATATATGTATATTTTTAGTATGATGAAGAGAGTCAAAATCGGCTATTGACTTTTACTAAAGTAAGTATATTTTCTAGTATGTGTGTATATAATTAAATTTTATTCTATACGAATAACACTTTTTGCGTACTACCTTATATGTAAGCAGCAACTTATGTAAATATTGTATTTTTAATAGTTTTTACTTGAAGAACTAATTGCTGATGTGTCTGCTCCTTGCAAAGATGATAAAGGCAAAGGTATGTAAAATCCAAATATAATAATTTAAAGTAATCAACACTAAACTTTTAATTCTATCATTAAATTTTTAATTCCATCATTAAACTTTTAATATTGGAATTTTTACAATTACGAGTGCTACTTCCCATTAATTAATAAAACTTAATGTCTATGATAATTAATAAAACTTTTTAATAACATAGTCAAAGTTGAAAATACATTTAGAAAAAGCTATAATTACCGTATTAGCTTTAAAAAAATAATTTCTTCAAAATTGATAATTAAAGTATAGTTTACTTTTTATTGCTCATATATATTTATAAAAAAAATTAAACTTATTTCAAATGTAATCTTGGATATAAAGAAATTCATTCATTATATTCCTTGTAAAGTTGCATGCCCATTGCTATAAAATATGATGCAAGACTTAAATCGTACGACTCTTTCAGATACGTCTTATGCCTTGCATCTTGGAACAAGGTGTAAAGGTGGCAGAGTCATCGAAGCTCTTTTATCTCGAAAACCAGATTTGAATTGCTTTGATGATGAAGGCAAGACTCCATTGATACTGGCAATTAAACGTGAAAATACGGAAGCAGTGGAAGCCTTGGTAAATGCCACTTTAGTATATAACTTTTACCGTGTATGATACAGTTCAGCAGAAACACTGAATTCAGCTGTTTTGACCAAAATTTCAGTGCTTTCACTGAAGTTTAAATATTTAGAAAACTAAGCTTAGTTAGATTTACTTGTTTATCAGTTAATATAATTGTTTAAAGTTGTCTGATAATTTTGAAAATTTAATGTTTTTTTATTACTTTGGCATGAAGTTCAGCTTTTTTTTTTCTCTTTGGGAACTTAGTCCGGGGAATAGAGACTGAAAAAGGGGTCTTACCTGGCAAAAGGTTATGTATTTCTGATTTTTTAATATGTTATAAAGGTCGGTCTCGTGGTTTATAAACCAAGTTTTCGACCTCCTAACCCTTGTGCGTTCTCTGTGGTGCACCAAAAACGGAGCCGTTTTTCAGTTTATACATCATAACTCTTTGTCAATGTATCTTAGAAACAAACATTATATTCAAAAGTTGTAGAATATTAAATTTTCTACAACTTTTGTATACAATTTTTTTTTGTAGACCTATTATGGAAATAGTTATGTCGCATCAAAGTCAAAACTTTTTCGTAAAAATGCTACTTTTGTAAGATTTGTGTCAAGTTTTTTGATTAAATCTCCATAATGGTTCGTTTTAGAGAAAAAGTTTGGAATAAAAGTTGTAGAGCAATAAATTTCCTACAAGTTTTATATCTTAACTTATTTTCTAGGACTTGTGGTGACGCAATAAGTTCATCCAACTTTCTTTATCCGTCAACCATTTTTTCGAAGTGAAACTTTCGTTTGCGAACCAAAACTAGAAACTGTCGATCAAAATCTTCAGCAAATGAAAGTAATACTAAAACTTAACTTAGCCAATCACCGCAGAAAGTAGGTGTGGCTAAGTCATTCCTCTCAGTGATCTGAACCGAAAGGACATCACATCTAGCTCTGATTCAAATGCTAAAGGACTTGTGTTCCTTCTCTTCAAATATTCCTTTGTCTTATATGTAGCGTGTGTTGTGTGGAGATTAAAGTCTTAAAATGCTCCTAAAATCCTTCTGATACTTGACTCAAACATCATCACTAACAGTATTTAACAGCCCGTCCTCCATAGACTAATAACAAAGGAGTTACTCTGCTTTGTGTATTTCACGTGGTGCACCAAAAAAAAAATGTTTTTCAATTTATAGATCATAACTCTTTTGCAATGCATTTTAAAAACAAACATTAAGTTTAAAAGTTGTAGAATATTAAATTTTCTAAAACTTTTGTGAACAATTTGCTTTTGTAAAGCTATTATGTAAAGAGTTACGTAGCATCAAAGTAGACACTTTTTCGTAAAAATGCTGCTTTTTTAAGTTTTTTGCTGAGTTTTTCAATTATATCTTCATAACAATAAGTTGTTGGGAAATATATATCATACAAAAGTTGTAGATCTATAAATTTGCTGTAAGTTTTTTACAAAAAAGTTACTATCTAGGACTAATAACTAAGGAGCTACTCTTCTTTGAAGGTTTACGAGATGATAACCTATAATATTTTATGTATAGGTACGGGTTTAAAAATAGCTTCTTACTGCATAGTCTGACAATTTTAATAGAAAAATAAAACAATATCTAATGATAATGTAAAATAAAAAGTGGAAATATATTAAATAGATAATAATAGTAATATAAAATTTACCATTTTGCCGTGATACACCAAAAATTTCTGCATTCGGAAATAAAAATGAGAAATAGACTGCATTCAAGTGGCTGATTCTAAACTACGTGGGGTACAGATCTTTTGAGATAGAATAGAAAAATCACAAGTCAGGTGGCATTAGTGACATGTAAAGGAATTCTTTTAAGGACTCGGTTTCCGCGAAAACACCATATACTGTTGATTGAGATTTGCCTCTGCCGAATTCAGGGTAGAAGATTAGAAGAACCGAAAAACCATTCTCGCCCCTTCCCACCACTAACCATCCCGACAGAATATCAACCACTCAGTGTGTTACTTAATATTGGAATACATGCGTTGTAATGTTGGCTGCTTCATCATATCCAATATTACAGGAATTTGCAAAGATCTTCCTAGATCCTAATGCCAGTGTTGCAAGCATCACCGAAGCAGTATCAAGCATTCTTGTTTGCTCTCTTTGGTGGTCACAGGGCAACAACTTGAAATGCTTTGCGTTATAAGCAATTTTCCAAATCAACAACTGGGAGCAAGTTAAATCTGTCAAAGCTACCTCCGACCCAAGAAGCTGCTACGCACCATGTCTTTCGCACATACCATCAAGTAAAGACATAGATGGGCCAAATGAAAAATCCTCTGGTCTGGGGGTGGAAGAAGGACAGTAAAGAACTTCTTCCTATTGCAACCACCAGGGATTCAGCTCCTCAATCAATTCTGACCTACATTTTCTGCCAGTGCGATATAGGATGCACTAAGGCCTGCGGTTGTATAAAAGCCGGTCTCAAGTGTTCCATAATATGTAAAAACTGTCATGGACAAACCTGTGACAATATAGTGGACATCATAATTGATGACGACCCAACAGAACTCTTGATGAAATAGCAGAGGAACTAGCCGAGCCTTCGTGGCTAAACGAAACTAAATTTAGGAATTTATAAGTTTTCTAAATTGTAAATTTTATTGATATTACTATTATTATATATAGATAAATACATTTTTATAATATTTATATTTTTTGATTTATGGTACTATTATTTTAATGCCTATATTGTTTTACTTTTTATCAAAGTTATCAGGCTTTGCAGTAAGAAATTGTTTTTAATATTAGATCTTACCAAGTAGCTCTTTTGTTATTAGTCCTATAAAATAACTTTGTATATAAAACGTAGCAAATTTAGGGTTCTACAATTTTTATGATATACTTTTATGGATATCATCTAAAAACTCGACAAGAACTTTAAAATGGTATTTTTACGAAAGAGTTTTTGCTTTGATGCTTTTCATACAATTTGCTTTTCATACAATAGTTCTACAAAACAAATTTAACACATACATTAATGGTAGAAAATTTAAAACTCTACAACCTAAAATATAACTTTTTTTCCCTATAAAATGCAGTGGAAAAAGAATATGATCGGTATACTGAAAAAAATTCAAAATTTCAGAATTCAGAAGGTTTTTGGTGCACCATGGCAAAAATGGTAAATTGATATTACCGTTATTGTATATAGATATATACATTATTTAATATATTTCCACTTTTTATTTTACATTATCATTAGTTTATGTAAATATTGTTTTATTTTTTTATTAAAATTGTCAGACTATGCAGTAAGAAGCTATTTTTAAACCCCTACCTATACATAATATATTACAGGTTATCATCTCGTAAACCTTCAAAGAAGGGTAGATCCTTAGTTATTAGTCCTAGATAGTAAATTTTTGTATAAAACTTAAAGCAAATTTATAGATCTACATTTTTTGTTTAATATATTTTCCCCTAGGACTTATTGTTATGAAGATATAATTGAACAACTCGGCAAAAAACTTAAAAAAGCAGCATTTTTACGAAAAAGTGTTTACTTTGATGCTACGTAACTCTTTACATAATAGCTTTACAAAAGCAAATTGTTCACAAAAGTTGTAGAAAATTTAATATTCTACAACTTTTAAACTTAATGTTTGTTTTTAAAATGCATTGCGAAAGAGTTATGATCTATAAACTGAAAAACATATTTTTTTTTGGTGCACCACGGAAAATACACAAAGCAGAGTAACTCCTTTGTTATTAGTCCTAGAAAATAAGTTTATATAAAAAACTTGTAGGAAATTTATTGCTCTACAACTTTTATTAGCAAACTTTTTCTCTAAAATGTACCATTATGAAGATATAAT
Organism: Linyphia triangularis; assembly: GCA_963978545.1. NCBI lineage: Eukaryota > Metazoa > Arthropoda > Arachnida > Araneae > Linyphiidae > Linyphia > Linyphia triangularis. The sequence continues at coordinate 40,818,397 of OZ021730.1, forward strand.
CAAAAAACTTGACACAAATCTTAAAAAAGTAGTATTTTTACGAAAAAGTTTTGACTTTGATGCGACATAACTATTTACATAATAGGTCTACAAAAAAACTTAGCATACAAAAGTTGTAGATAATTTAATGTTCTACAACTTTTGAATATAATGTGTGTTTCGAAGATGCATTGGCAAAGAGTTATGACGTATAAACTGAAAAACGGCTCAGTTTTTGGTGCACCAAGGAGAACGCACAAGGGTTAGGAGGTCGAAAACTTGGTTTATAAACCACTAGGCCAACCTTTATAACATATTAAAAAATCAGAACTACATAACCTTTTGCAAGGCAAAATGTCTCTATTCCCTGGACTAACTGTACTATGCCTTTTTATAGTTATTAAATGTTTTATGTACTTTGATTTTGCATTTGGTAACCTTTTTTCCCTTGTGATTTATTTTTTGAAATTTCACAAGATTGATTTCCACATTTCGGTGTTTTCACCCCCTCCCTCCCGTATTCCTAAATTATGTATATTAAACAATTTTTACCTCAATAGTTTCAAAATGGTAGCTTAAAATTTTTAATTTAAGTTTAACTAAAATTTTGATTAGCATTGTTTTATTTTAAAACTGAATATTCCCATAATAATTCAATTCGATATCTTCTGATTTTAGATTGTAACACAGTATTTCGTTTTGTAAATTGTGTTAGTATAATATTTTCTCTATTGTAGGTAAAAGCTGGTGCTAATGTTAATTTAAAATCCAATGACAAAGACAAAGTTTCACCACTTATTTTAGCTGCCAAGTAAGACTTATTTGTATAATTGTTTTTTTAGTTGGTATCTTAATATTTTCATCATAATTCATACCCTCAAAACAGAGAGCATATAAACTATTAATTTTCCAGGAATCCTGAACTTGGCAAGATAGTTAAACTTCTTGTTCAAAATAGAGCTGATGTGAATGATGTTGATGGAAAGACTAAAAATACTGCTTTGCATTATGTTGTCAATGCACGAGCCCAAAGTGAGTCTCTCTCTTTTTTTTTTTTTGCTTCCCCCCCCCCCCCCCCATGGTTAATGTGCACTTAATAAATAAAATACATACACATACCTGCCAACTTGTACGAATCATCCGTACAATGTACGGATTTTTACTATTTTGTACGTGTGTACGAACAGCTAAAAAAATCATACGGATTTCACGGTACTTTTTTTTTTTTTTTTTTTTTTTTTCAAGTCACCAACAAAACCGAAACGATTTTCCAAAGCTGCCTCGTCAGTCAAAATATTTATTCACACTCCAAGATTGCGCATATGTTCAGCACTAAAGCGCGTTGGCGAGGATGCATTGTTTTCTTTTCTGTTGCCGATTAGATTTGGCAAACCAAACCACTGCTTAATAAAGAAGCAGAAAACCGAAAGTGCTTTAGTTTTTTAATTCTACCTTCTTTTGGACTGGACTCCAAAACGTAAATAATAGTACTGGACTTGCGCGTAAATAATAGCACTAAACCACGGCGCCGGGGATGCACTGTTTTCATTTGTGTTGCCAACGGGACCTGGCGAACCAAATAACTATTGCTTTGCCTCAGACTTAAGAGATTAACAAAGAATCTGAAAACCAAAAATGCTTTAGATTTTGGTTCTTCCTTATGTTTGGACCGTACAATAATGTTGCGCGTATATAATAAAAGCACTTAAGCGCGGCGCCGGAAATTCATTGTTTTCATCTGTGTTGCCGACGGGATTTGGCGAACCAAGCAACTGTTTTGTTGTCTCGAACTTTAGAGATCAATAAAGTAGAAAACTGAAAGTGCTTTAGTTTTTTTTTTATTCTTTCTTCTTTTGGACCGTACTCCAACGCTGCGCACTAAATCGCGCCCCCCGCCGTTTTCAATTGCTTTGGCGGCACTCTCCGAACGACTGTTTCGTTTTCTCGGACTTTAGAGATTAAAGCACTTTCGGTTTTCAGCTTCTTTGTTAGTCTTAATTATTTATTTTAAAATATCCAAGTTAAACAATCCTGGTGTAAGATTCCAGAAAATATTAAGTTTTTTTGGAGTTTACTTCAAACCAAGCGTTTTACTTCTAATCATCAGAAATTCAAACAAAGAAACAAATTTTGCATTCTGCTCTATCTATGCATCTGATATTAAGATTTCTCATGGAGGATTTACTGATGTCGAAGTTCATATCAATTCTAAAAAGCACAGTGACAACATCAAATGTAATAATAAGAATTCGAAAGCCTGCATAATTGATATTTGTGCGTGTGATTAAACTCTTTGAATACTACCAACTCATTGTATGTTTCACTAGAGTTTTTGCGTCATAAAGCATATTTTATTTACGTGTAATGTAGACTAAATCTTAAACATCATCAGAGATTTCATCGTAAAGTTTAAATTTCATTTATTTTTAAATCCAAGTTATTTTTTTATTTTATAATTTCCATTTTGTGCTAAAATGTAACAATTTGTTATATTTGAGAGCAATTTAATATTATGCAATTTTTTTTTTTTTTTTTTTTTGCATTTGTAATAGAATTACTATTATTTATATATTACATTTATAAATATTGTCGCTATTTGACTTTCCATGAGTCATAGGAATGCAAATATTTGTTCCGTAAAAATTGTACTAATTTGAAAATGCCAATGTTGGCAGGTATGCATACGTTTGTTAATGAGTTTCTGAATTTTTCCAATTTGCAGTCGAAATAGAAATTTGGAAGAAAAGGTTGCTTGATATTAAGAATTTTGCTCATAATATGTTTTACCACTCGCTTCACTTTATATGTTTGTCAAACACTTAAAGTTGTTTGCTCTTTTTATAATCAAGGTAGCTTTTGTCCAACCATTACTTTAAACCAGCTGTCCCCAACTGTTTTAGTTGTGCTGACCACCTATTTAGTTAAAAAAAAACAACAACTTGAAGGCCCTCTAGCTAATAGAATATATATGTGCGTCAGTAATTAATCAAACATACTGTATAAAAAGGATTAAAAAGTAATTTTTACATAGAAAGGAATTTTATTGTAGTCACTTTGCTGTTACAACTATAAGAACAGGGTTTGTACGCCTCAAGGAGAACCGGGAAAACCTGGAATACTCAGGGAATTTAAATCGGTCTTAAAATCTCGGGGAATTCTCAGGGAAAAACGAAAAATCCCCCCAAAACCTGGAAAAAATCATTGCTACGCTGGAAAAAAAAATCCGACTCTTCGATTTTAGTATTTGTTCGGTGACCTAATAACAAAAATAAAAAATGCTTTTGTGACGCTACTCAGAACACAACCTATCATGAAGTTTAAAAAAAATTCTTTCCTTGGATGGTTCGCGGCCACGTCCACCTCCCGTTTCAATCTGTGTTGCCAGAACCATTGCTAAAACTAGTGGAAAGGCCGGAAACATAATGTTCTTTAAAAAAAATAATTACGTTTTGGGTTTAAATTTTTTTTGTTTTCTAGCCAATAAATACAAAAGAAGTGACTTGTGTTTTTTTACTAATTCTGACAGTTTTGATTCCAAATTAAAGTAGCAGCTATTTATTTGTAATATAGTTATATTTCATTATCATTCATAGATTAATGTATTTATATATTTGTTACTAATCCACAAAATCCTAATTTACAAAAGTGAAAGACAAATTTTGAAAAAGTATCTAATTACCAAAACATATTTAGAAATAGACTAGGTAGAAAAAATTCCTTTAAGGTAATTATATAGTCAAATATCATTTAACTCAAAGCCGAATGAGGGAGGTTAAAAAATTTACTCGCTTTTTTCGAGTTATCGAAGAACTTGTGTAAACGAAGGCTATATATATTTCTGTGGCTAAAAATTTTCGACTCCGGGATGGAAATCGTGACCCTGGAAACCTCAGGGAATTTTATTTCTGAAAATGAGTATGAACCCTGAAGAAAAATAAGAAGCAAGTGGTTCTACTTTTTAATTTTTTTAAATTTTTTATTTAAGTAAATGGGATTTTTATCATTGTTTGTCCCCGAGGGAGTCAATATCTGGAATTAAACTTGGATAGTTTTAGCTATGCTCTTGAATTCACTCGTTAGAACAAACAAAGAATATAATTGAATAATTCAATTGTTGCAAACAATCGAGTGACTCGATTGTTCCCATCTATTCCCCTGAAGCACTTATAATATTTATCTTGACTTAGATTCTCGACCTATGTCCACAGCCGAGTACCACGATACTCCCGACCCATGGGTTCAGAACTGTTGCTTTAGACCATTTGAACAAGCCGATTAAAATCTGCTTATAGCAATAATTTTAATCTATTTTTTTCATTCACATGTTTTACGAATAAAGGAATTTGCTTCTTTGCGCATATAAGCTAAATATAATAAAAGCCAACATTTTTAATTCTTATCCTATCTAATATCATTAATTATAAAAAAGATATTTTTTAAAAAATTGTATTTCTCTGTTTTTGAATTAAAACATGTTAATATAACTGTGATAGCACATAATTTTTTGTTTTCTTGAAATAACATTTTATTTCGATAACTGTGTGCTATTTTGTTAAAAGTCACATGAGTTGCATTTGTAATTTTACTCATGATAGTTTGAGAAAAATTATAAATGTAGCTTGAGTATTTTATGCCATATAGTAAATGTATATTATGTATTTTGCCTCTACCAAGATTGAAACCTATCCTATTTCAGATGTATTGGAAACCGGAAAAGCTTTGATAATAGCAGGTGCGGATGTGAATGCTGTTAATGATAAGCAAAGGACACCCCTTCACCTGTCAATCAATGCATCTGCAAGCGACAGTGATTCGTCGTATGCGATAGAAGAATGTCTGCTCGGATTTGGCGCCCTGCTTGATAAACCAGATTGCAGAGGCCGTATCCCCCTTCACTATGCCTTCATCAAAATTGGGAAGTACGTATTTTCTTCATACTTGGAAAAAAAAGAAGAAGAAAAAAGAATAGGTGGCTTAATAAAACTATGCACAAGAATTAAAAAGTCGGTTTTGGCAAAGGCCAAGCATGTGTAACGTTTACTCATGAGCAGTTAACATTTTTCATGGCCATTGATATTTTAGTTTTTATTTAAGTGTGATTCGATATTCAAAGTTCTGCTGCTTTGCTTGCCTAATCTCTAGGGCAGTCATTGGCGACTAAAAAGGCTACTAAAGCGACTATTTTAGTGGCCAGGCGACTATTTCAATGAAGGAAAGGTCCAAAAAGACTATTTTAAATAAAACCTTCAATTATTTTTAGGCATAGTCGCCTTTTTTAAAAAATTAGATACTGTCCGACTGTAGGACATAAAAAAAATTGGCACTTGATAGTACTAACACAGTTATGTGAAAACAGTTATTTTTTTTTAAGGTAGGAGAGCGATTGTTGCTGAAATATGTATTACTTTTAGTTTATATTGGCGGGTCGAGTGGTCACTTAGTTAGTTGAACGATAGTAAGTCCCTGGTAACCACACATGCTCGATAGTTATTTTCCAAAGCAAATGCTTTTATTTTCGCCTGTTTTTATTTTTGCTGTGCAATGCTCAGTAACATAATACTCTACTCTATTATACTCTCAATTATTAAATTATTTTGCTTTTATTTACTTGGCAAGTATGAATTTGTCGTGAACGCTGGAAGAAAATGCCATCCGTATAAGCAGTTTTCTTAATCTGTTCTTTTATATTTGAAAACATATCTGCTTAAAAATTCTGACTGAATTGTACATTTAGCAATTGAGGGTTGCCACGTTTCTAATGGGCCATCTAAAATCGCTTAATAACATCATTGTAAATCATTTTTCTTCTCTTGTTAAAAAGGTCACCTAACTGCCAAGGTAGTTGCATTAGTATTTAACTATAAAAAGATCTGTGTTATTTTTCCAAATCAATCACCAGGTACTGAAAATCAAGAAGTGGGAGAAACGTAGTATATGACATTTTGCATCTACACATCACTAAATGTAACCAAAACTTTGAAACGGAAGTTACTTATTGTGTGTGAAGTAAATTAGCCTAAAAATCTCATAGAATTCTCAGGGGAAAAAGAAAAATCCCCCTTAAAACCTGGAAAAAGTCGTTGTTACTCTAGAAAAAAATCCTACTCTTCGGTTCTCTTTTCTTAACCCTAACTTGAGGAATTAAAATTACAAAATTATTTGATAACATAGAGTTTCAGAAAGTAATTCCTTAAGAAAAAAGACTTTTTCCGAGTTATCAGAGGAATTTGTGTAATCGAGTTTTGACTATATTTATCTGGCTAAAAATAATGAACTTCATTATGGAAAACTTGGGGAAATTTCAAGGAATTTTTTTTTTCCCTTTCTAAAAATAAGTATGAACCCTGAGTATTCATAGGTTGATTACTTTTATTTGTGTGAAATACTTTTATTTGACTGATATAATCAAAGAAATGCACATTTAAGTTATAAATTAAAATCTCTAAGTTTTCTCTTTTTTTTAACAACATTTATAGAGTATATTGTTTATCGTAGCTAGACATAATAATTTTTTAGCATAATGTATTGCGCTTTAATTATAATAAACTTGCCAACTATAAAAGAAGTGTTTATTCTTATTTGGCATAATACTTAACTCAAGCGATTTGGAACCTGAAAGAAATTAAAGCATGATTGGCACAACTAACTAATCATTAAATAATGTCTCGAATTATGCGTCAAAAAGTCCTGCAATTAATGGATTTCAATGACTAGTTTAAAATCAAGTGTTTCCTCTTTTACAGTCCTTTTGAAACTTCTCAAATTGATCCGATGGAATTGGTTGTGCTACTGACTGGCTCAATGGAGAAAGAAAAGATGGGTGTAGCAGACAAATTTGGACAGACTGTCTTGCACTGTGCTGCTTATCGAGGAGCAACTATATCTGTGATGCACCTTTCTAAAGTGTGTTCTCTTGTGTATTTTATTATTTTATTCTCTTGTGTATTTTATTATTTTGTTCTCTTGAGTATTCTATTATTTATACATGCTTTTCAAATGTTTTTAAAGTATTGTTTGAGATAAATTTTATAAGTACGAAAGAAAAAAAAAAGAAAGAAAAAATTCAGCAATTAAGTATCTCCTAAATATTTAAAGTGGAAATATTTTCCAGGCATGTTTTTGTTTGCTATAAAATTACAGCTTTTCTTCAAAAGTTTTTTTCTATTCGGCACTTCATTCCAAATCGAAGTAGGGTGTGTGTGTTCCACCCCCCCCCCCCCTCCCCTTTCTTTTCCCAGAGTAGTCTGTGGAAATTTTTTTAAGTAGTTCATTAACATAATTAAAAGACATGCATTAACATAGTGGCCACAGAACCTGGAAATCAGGGAAATATTAGGGAGCTTTCTGTTTCTGGAAAAAATCAGGGAAATCTCAGGGAACTTTTAAAATTTTGCAAAAATCAGTTAATTTTTCTATTGTTTTGAAGGTACCTTTCCCCGTCCATCCGTATTTTGGTCCCATTCTCCCGGAGAATGGGTGGTAATCGCTAGAAGTTTTATGTTACAGTATAATTTAAACTTTTTGTTACTGCCAAAAAGTATTTTTAAAAAATTGACTTATCCTTGGGCATAAATGTTCTATCTGATCTACATATCTGGAAAATTTGGGGAAATTTAAAAAAAAGTTTTCCCTAAAATCAGGGAAATTTTTAGAAATCTGTCGGGGAATTATCAGGAAACTTTTTTCCCTGTATTTTGTGGCCACCCTGATTAAACTGCTGTAGATTCCCTCTCAACTGCTTAACTAGGACTGAGGATAAGTCAATTAAGTGAAAATTTGTTTAAAGCGGAGAATTGGGGAGGGGATTAATTCGATAGGAATGTTTTATCGAACAATCAAATAAAAAATTGAGCCTATTCACCAAACTACTATTTAAACATTTTAATTCGTTAAAGATATCGGTGAATTTTTCCGGAATACTCGATTACCTGCTGCTTAGGTTAGCCTTTTTTTATAAAACCGTCGCATCGACAAAGGAAACCAATGTCTGCTACTCCACATAACATAGAGCCATTTAAGTGATGAGAACTGTGATACTGTCATTGCTGTCAATGTTATCATCTTGGAACACATTAGTGATGGCTTCGAGGTTATCATGATCCAACAAATTCTCTTGCTGGAGATTCTGGTTAACACCCAGCCACTGCTCCATGTCTTCCGCTTCAATTTCTTCTCGTGCACCAAGATTTTTAAATGCTGATGCAAAGTTGACTGTAGAATGCTCCAAAAAGTTTGTGTAATGATTAAGTAGAAAAGTATGTGCTATTCCGTAACAGTATTGGAAAAAAGTATTCTTATTTAAAAAAAAACAAAAAAAAACTTGCATTTTGTTCTCCTCTGCCGTTCACGATTAAATAGGCCCTAAATAAAAAAAAATTCAAATGTACATTTTAACACTTTCTGATTAGTTCTTGCATATTTTTATACTATTTTATAGATTTGTATGACATGGGAATTTGAGCCATTCTTTGAAATAACAAGATTATTTTCTAAAGGCCTTGCATGCAAATGTGCAATTGATTTTTTTTTTTTTTTTTTTTTTTTTTTTTTTGATTTAGTGCCTTGACAACACCTAAAAAAAATGTCGGTCTAATAAGAGGAGTTCCATTTACACTTTTTAAATACTTCAGACAGTGAATATATATATATATTTTTTAAGTAAGCAAGTTTGATAAGTTTTTCTTGAACCTTTTTATGTATTATTATGTAATAATATCTAAGAACTATTACATGAAAATGTTTGCTAATTTTTTTAAAAATCTTTTCTATAGATCTTTTTTGATGTAAAAGATAGCGAAGGAAACACAGCATTGGATGCTAAAGACAAAGATGGCAATACAGCTTTGGGACTTGCTGTCAAAAATGGTCATGAGAGGTGAGATAAACTTAGGAAGTTCGTTATATTTTGATTTTAATTATAATCCCAAATTGAATTAATTAACTCTCTATAAACATACAGTTAGTTATTTCAAACTAATTTTTTAAATTATTGCTTGGAAATTATTCATTGCTAATTTTCTTGAATTCTTATAAAGACTTGATATTTGTCATGGTTTAGTTTGTTTTCACAAAATTCCTCAATTGAACTTAAAAAAAAAAATAATATATATTTGCATATTGTATTGAGCTCTAAACATTTATAACTTTTCCATTTTGTTTAGTAAGTGCGATAATTTTATATACCTACTTTTTCGTTATGCACTATTAGAAGTCATGAAATTGGTTTTGTTATATTGAGAGATTTTTTTACTTTTCCCAGCTGTGCACTAATGTTACTTCAGACTGGTGCCAACTGCATTGCAGATGTTGTTACACCAATCCATTCCAAAGTTAGATCGAAAGATGAACGCTATTGGGAGTGGTCCCATGTCAAGAAACCACCCCTAGTCCCTGAAAGACATACTATTTTACAGGTAATGTACATACTCAAATTTAATTTAATTTCTTTGAAATATTTTTAGTAGAAAGTTATTTTCATGTATTATAAATTTTAATGGTATAATTAATATTGTTGTTAAACAATAAAATATTTGCTATAAGCTACTGAGTGGTAAGAGAACTTAGGTTTTAAAAATATTTTCATTTGTTACTTGGATTTCATTTAAAAGGTATATATTTTTTCTAGGAAACACTCCTGAAAGATTGGCAGGGAATACTTTATTTGATGTTGGATCAGCTTGACACCAAAAAAGAATTAAAAGGGGGGATCAATATTGCTGTAGAAGTAAGAAAAAGTTTTATTTCTATTTTTAACAGTTTTTAGTTCTTAAAATTTCATATTTAAATACTTTTCTTGTCTGGAAGAAGTTTTAGATTTTATGGCTATGCAGTAATTAATTTCTGCATTGAGGTTAGGAATTCAATTTACTTAATATTGTATTTCTTTTTAAGATATTAAACCAATATTAATTAATAAAGCTCCTTATTCATATTAAAAAGACTTATGTTTCAAAGTAGGTCATCTATCATGCATAAAATGTCTTTGTTGCAGGCTGCCTTAAGAACAGCTAAATATAATGTGGCGCTGAAGCTGATTGGTAGAATTAAGAATAGTTGGAATCTGTACAGTGAAAAGCAAAGTATGTTGCATGTATTGGCAAGAGAAGCACCGCCAGATTATCTGCCGGAACTTCAAGTGAAGGTAAATATTTCAAGTTATATGTAGCCCCGAAAGCAGAAAGTGTCTAAAACTGTGATGTACGTCGCAGAACAATCAGAGTCCTTGCAGAACAATTTTAAGTTTGGAACAAATGCCCGCGAGTGAGAAAAAGAATTTCACCTATGGGATGACATGTTCTGCAGAACAAAACGACTTTGTTGTCCACAATTCCCCCCCCCCCCCCTCAATTTTCTCGGAACAACATTTCCCCGAGCTTCAGTTTCTTATAGAAAAACTCCCCGCGTTCATAGGGGGATCAATCACGTATCCGTTTTCCGTTTTGGAGTGCTTTTTTTGCTGAAAGTCATTGATAAAGTTACAAATTTTGAATGTATGCCTTGGTTTGAAAAATAATTTTTTTCGTCATTGTCATTTTGCAATAAATGTGTAGTATTAATTTTATGGGTTTTTTCTTTTATATCATAATGGAAATTTTGAAAAAATGTCTGCAGAACATTTGTAACTGTCAAAAGTCCCGTTGCAGAACATTATATATTATTCTACTTCTGGGTATGTAGCTAGGTAATAGAGTCATAATATTCTGTCATTTTAATATTTGAAATAGAACAACTAATAATAAATAAAGGGCTGTTAAAAAATAAATATTTTTGCCAGTTTTTCTGTACCTTCTGACTACAGAGATCCTATCCCTCCCCATTTTTTTAATATAACGCTTAGTGAAACATATATAATGTTACATTGTTTAGTTTGTGTGTTATGTTATTTATAAGTAGTCATTTATCAGATTTTACTTAACTCTCCGTAACATTACTTTGTAACTAATTATTCGAATAATAGACTGAATTAAAAACAAGTATATATTTTCCCCTTTATTTCACACTAATTAGTGTAACTTAAAAAAAGCTTAAAATTCTAATCAAACAGCAGAAATGCAATAAAAATTAAAAGTTCACAGTCTTAAATAAAGGTTAAAAGAATGTTTTCTACAAATAGCCTTGCTAGTTGTATACATAGCTTGTCTTTCTGAAATTGACAGCACAAATACAGATTCTTTAACACACTTCTACTCGTGTTTTTTGCGGGGTTTTCAGTATTCAAAATATCTTCTATATTTCTTTTGATGGAAATATAGGAAAAGCATAATTACTTACAGTGGCTGGTTTTGATACAGAGGCTAATTTATGCTCTTTGTCGCTAAGCATTTGAGTATTAGATGAAGAACAAAGAGGATTTAAAAAAATAGCTTGTGTACAACCACTTTTATCAACTTTAAGTGACTAATTTTACAATGTTACTGCAAGTGAGGCAGTGTAAATGCTACAGGAACATCCCAAATTAACAAAATTGGTAAGCAAAATATTATAATGTTTCAAAGCTACAATAACTTGGTATGTTTTTTTTATTAGGTGGCTCAATTTTTAATTGAGAAAGGAATTCAATTCATATCGCTGGATGAACATCGTTGCTCTGTTTTAACATATGCAGCTGTAAATAGGAATTATACCTTATGCTCTTTCTTTGCAAGTAAGAAAATTATTAATTTATCATTTTTTTTTTTTTTTTTTAATAGATATAAATGTTATTGTCGTAAAAAATAAAGCTCATACATTTGGACAGATTTCTGGTTTTAAGGTTGTTTTCTTAAGTATAATAGTTAAATTTTTATATTAATAAATAATCTGTCTAAATATTAGGAGCCAATACAAAAGTAAAATAAATGTTCAGGAATATTAAGGTATACCTATACAATTGAGATGATTTTCTTTAATTTTTATATTAGAATTTCAAACTTTTTAACAGCATATAAGAATTAAAAATTATGCATTTTTATAAATAAACTTTTTTATATGAACATACATAAGTAAACTTGTAATTAACTTAGAGGTATGATTTTTATTTCAAACAAAAGATATGATGCATGCTTCCATAAAGAATTGTGAAATTGGCTTCAATATTTATCTAATTATAAGTTTTTCAATAAAAAGTTTGAAAAAATATATAGTTTTTAACAAAAAATTAAGGTTAAAATATAAATAAAAATGTGTTTATAACAATATATATTAGATTTTTTATGGAAACATATTCACAACTATTGTCTAGAAACATAATTAGAATTAAGTAAATCGGACCGTTTAGAATGAAGTTATGACCACTGGCGTAAAATTATATAGCACCAAAATGTCATTCTTCAGAAAATGCTTTTAAAATTGAATCTCGGAATGAAAATGGTATAATTTTAAAGGTAATGAATTCATGAATATTTTGAGGAAGGGGGGAAAAAACAGTCTAATTTTGCAATTCCAGATGTATATGTATACCTTAATGAACAAGATGAGGGCATTGAATAAAATGCAACTCGGGACTTTTTTTCTGTTGACCGTACATATACAGCTTCTTGTAAAACATATCTTTCACTCATTTGGGATAAACTTAAATAATCCTATGTTCTTCAAAAGATAAAAATTATTTAATTGTTGTATTTCTTAAATTATTAATTTTATTTCTCATCAGTTAGCAAAAAAAACTTTTAAGTTCTATTTGTTAAGCAAAGTTATTTCAATTTGAGCCAAGTTCTCAATGACTGACTATTCTACTAATATATAGCCAAAAAGATATAGGTTGTATTAGATATTGTAATTTTTTAATTAAAAACAAAAACTTAAATAATTCTTAATTATCATTATTGTACTTAGTGATTATATGTATTTATGTGTATTTTCAGATAAGATGTCACTTCCATTTGTTGTGAAAGTTGATCCAGATAAATCTCTCAGGACACCCTTTTCCGCATTATTTTGGAAACTTACTTCTGAAGATTTGTCTGAAGATATCAGGTATTTACTTTATATTGAAAACTTTTAGGCTAATTATTGGTACAAAGTGAACTTTTTTTATAGATGCAAAAGCATGCATAAACTTTTTATCAAGTTTGTTTATACATATTTTTTTTGTAAACATTTCCAATTTTATGTGCACAAAAAAACCCTACTAATTTCCAAGTTAATCAGATTAAATAATTTGTAATACTGTAAAAGATTGTGACTTGAAAATAACAATTAAAATAAAAAGCATTTTATCGTTAAGTAATAGTATTTATAGTAAGCATGTTTATTGTGTGTTACATTTTTGTCCACGAATTAAGTGTAGTTAATCTTAGGTATATGTGTGTATTGATTCCAATTCATATTTATACCAACCCCTAAGTTAAGAATATTTTACTTTCATATGAAATACTTGATTTAAATGTTAATATTTATTTATTAGTATTTTTTGTCTTGTGCAGTTCGTAGCATTTATTTAACATAAGGCTAAAGCTTATAGGATGTCAAATAACTAGGATTCTTTTGTCATCTAGTAAACATATGTACTTTAGAGTAATCCTTATAAACTAAAAATACAACTGAATTTAACTTGCATATTCATCTTTATTCCTTTTGCCTAGTTTGAGGGTCTTAAATTACATCACATGAAAAAAAATAAGGGGAAGGGGTTAATAGTGAAAAAGAAAAAAGATAATCAAAAAATAAGAACTATCCAGACATGATTTATACTGACACAAATCCCACTTTAGAGAGGGCGTTATATATATGAGTGATTTATCAAAAATAAGGCTTAGTTTCAGTATTTTTTATTCCCTAACATGTTTTTACTCACATTCTTAATAAAATAATAGAAAAAGTTATACATTATTTTCCTTTTAATTTAGGTAAATTAACTTCGATGTAAGCCGTTGAAACGATATAGAAATATAGTGTTTTAGATAAAATAGCCAATAAACTGTCGATGGAAGCGTTATGATGACTTTTAAAATAATTGTATAATTATGTACGCTTGTATTAAGTAAAGAAACTTATTTTACTGTCGCTTTAATCTTCATAGGAATTGGTGCTGTAGTTTGCTGAAGACAGGCGCCAATCCTAATGTCCTGACCAACTATCCCATTGTGATGAGTTCATATCCTGGTGTTCGTTGTACAGACCTTGATGTTCTTCACATTGAAGACTCAAATGCTCCCAAATACTCTCCTCTTATTATGGCTATATATAAAGCGAATTATTCTATAGTCAAGTTGTTACTTAGCAAAGGCGCAGATGTAAATTTTCCAGATGGTCGACATAGGACGCCGCTAATGCATGCCGTTAGACTTGTAAGACTTGAATTTTGTTCTTGTAAATAGTTATTGGTTTCTACAAAATGTTTAGGAATATTGTATAAATAACTTCTGTGTTTGTACATGTACCTTAAAACTAAAATACTCTGTGCCCAACATATTCTGTTTATTGAAACTAACCACTCAAGTGTGAACAAACTACTCAGCAAAACTAAATAACTTTTCAAATGCAAACTAACTCATAAGAAATAGATCTCTGTATCTTTGGCTGTTCTATTAGGTTTTTCAACTATGTACAAAATTCACTTTTGATTTTTTTTTTAATATTGCTTTTAATGATTAGAAAAGATTATTTTATAATTGTTGTATTGAATCAATCTTTTAAAGAGAAATGTTATCATTTCAATTGTGTTTCTTAATTTCTGTATTTATGGTATATAAAAGTTATTATCTAAACTAATATTTAATATTTCTTATAATATTTTGCAAAATTCTATATTTTGAATAAAGGAATCTTTCAAAACTAAAGCAATAGGTATTTGAATATTTTATTAGACTAAATAATTATCAAGTAAAGAATATCCCCTATTCTAATATTATAAAGAAAGTGGTAAAGGTGCATATTTAAATTTTTCCCCCCTTTTCCCCCCCCCCCCCCTTTTTTCTTTCTTTTTTCTTAATCTGGAAAAAGTTGGGTTAAATGTTTCCTTCTTTCCTAGAAAATATTCTTTCAAAACTAAAGCAATAATAGATACTTGAATATTTTATTAATTTTTATCTAAATTTGCATTTCCCATATTATTATTTAAATTTTTTTTAAGCACCTTGTTAAACTTTTTTGATATAACACAATACAAGTTTCATTATATTGTTGAATTTTTCATTCTGTTTTAATTTCTGGATAATTAACCTACAAACATAGTTTCGAGATGGAGAAACTTTTTTGCATTCTATATTTTTGTATTGTATGTCACTTTAATACTGTATGCTTTTTTTTAAACATAATTAGTAATATCATTTTAAAAAGCAATATTTTTTTTATTTTTCAGAATGACATGAGAATGGTTAAAATATTAATGAATTATAACTATGATCCCTCCAAAGACAAAAATCCATATAGTGGTATGCATAAAACTTTCTTGCCTAAATTATTTTTTATATTCTAAAGTAACTTAATTATATTATAAGTATTTTAGGATTTGTTATCAATTACATTTTCAATCTAATTTTGATCAACTTTCCCAATGTTTGTTCTAGATGTAGAACCCGGTACATTTCAAAAAACCAGTTCAGTCAACTTAGCAGCACAGGACGACAATGGCTGGACTGTACTCCATTACCTCATAGATCCTCTTCCGGATTACTGTTATGCAAACACATCTCTGTTGAACTTTTTGGCAGAGCTGGGTGCGCCATTGGAAACTACCACTGTTGGTGGCGAAACAGCATTGCAGATGGCAACACGCCTGCGAAGGGATGTGCTTGTGACAGCGTTGCAAAAATTGTTGAATACACCTGAGGACCAAAAGGTGGGTTTGGATATTAGTACATAATTGGAATTTCTGTGGAAAATTGATTTTTAAAGGGACATTAAATGATTTTATGAAGTATAATGTTGCCTCAAGAATTTTTTCTTGAGTGTCTTTTTTGATATTATGAATTTGGAGTTGAGACCAGTACTTAAAATTGTTATTATAAAGATGTTTTAAAAAATTATATAGAGCTAAGTTATTAGAAATACCTTTAGACAAATTTTTAAACACTTCTAGATATCTTCAAAATGTGTTTGAACTCCTAATTCTTTCCAGTTCAAAATTGAATTATCTTGTTCTCGTGTTTCTTTACACAATTACTTATGTGTGGAAATAATGCAAGTCAAATCTGTCAGGGTCATAATGTCCTCTTATTGGCGTGAATGTAGAGAAAGAGGTGCTAGCTCTGGTGTCAGCGCCTCATCAGAACAGGTTTTAAATTTTGAGGCATAATTGAAGATGCTGTTGATGTGACACTGTATGGCTCCTTTACCAGAAAACTTCAAAACAACCAATCCAAAATAAAATAAAATCAATTGTGTTAACAACAAGATTGCTGGATTTCAAAAATTCATCTGTGTTACAAAAACTCAAACCTTTTGAGGTTATGAACACCATATATTTTTTTTAATTTTATTTTCTACCATGCAATCTTATCTTACTAATATTTTGATAAAAAGTTTCTGTTTAAGTAATGAATGCTTAAAAGTTATAGATCATTAGAAATTTGATGAGGAAACAAATATTTCTGATAAGAAAAATGTTTCTATAACTTCATAATTAGTTAATAATTCAGCGTTCGTACGTTTCCTGAAAAACTTCTGAAAATTGTGTTTCTACTCTTGATACTTCTTTTTATCTCCTTAGAAATAATCATTAAAGGCTAAAAAGATTAGTGAAACCTTTAAACGTAGAATTTTTTTTACTCGATAAAACATCTATGAAATCCGAATTTCTTACCGTACTTCAGAGTCTACTGATTTGTCACTACAGGAGGGGGGGGGGGGGGGGCTAGAGAAAAACCTTTTGACAGTCCCAGAATGCACCTTGTTTTTATACAACAAGGTACATAGAGGGAAAACTATATTATTAGGCATGTAATTTTTTTCCCCGTTAACTCCTGATTTTACTGTACTTTATTCCTGAAAAACTCCTTAGTAACTCCTGAATTTTACTATCATAGATTGAGTACGAACCCTGATAATTGTTAATTTATTTATTTGAAGTTTAGTTGGTTTTGTGATGGGACTACCCCATTTGTTCCCGTCCTAAGAGTATTACAAATTAGAAAAAGATATTGCCACTTGTTTTCTGAAGCCTTAATATTTTTTGTTTCAGAATATTACCTAATTTTTCCCTTTAAGCTAAGTTTAGTTTTGTGTGTTAATTCTTCCTTTTTATTTCTTCCTCTTTTATTTCTTCTAAATTGTTTCTCTTTAATAGATAAAAATAG
The DNA here is from genome assembly GCA_963978545.1 of Linyphia triangularis. Taxonomy (NCBI): domain Eukaryota; kingdom Metazoa; phylum Arthropoda; class Arachnida; order Araneae; family Linyphiidae; genus Linyphia; species Linyphia triangularis. Next base: position 40,835,592 of record OZ021730.1, read on the forward strand.
AGCTTAGCCTACCAGTACCTCCGTCTGATGATGTTCAGTGGGACCAACCTGTATCATCATACATAGAAGATAGCAAAATTTATTTAGAGAAAGTAGGAAGTGAAAGAATGGACACAGACAGTAGCCCCCTCCATGAACCAGATCCTTTGTCTGGATTTGAAACGACAGGGTAAGTTGAACAGTTTACAAAACTACTAAAAAACATGATTGCTACATACCTGACAGTCACTAAGTGTCTTTTTTGGTGGGAATTTTGTTTTCCCCTCACGATAAATGAAAATGCAGGGTAGTCTTACTTAAAAATTCATCCTGGTGGCATTGTGTAGCCTCTTTCACATTATTATGCACTTGGCGCTGCTGTTGTTCAGGCATGTCATTTTTTTTTTTTATCTAATTTTTTTATTATTTATTTTTTATGTATGTATGAATGATAGCCTGTTCCGTAGACTCATTGCTTTAGTTTTAGATCATAATATCTGATAAAGTATTGCTTAAAAAAATTATTGTTTTTACCAGGTATAACACCATAAATAAAAACCCCATTAATGATCTGCATAGTGAAAAAATGCTTATTTTTGTTTTATTATTATTATTACACTTAAAAGAGTTTTTATAAGCTAGCTTGCAACAACTTTTAAAATATAAATAATATAACCATTAGTTATTATACCTTCAAATTTTGTTAATGAACTTACCAGTGTTTTACCTGGTAAATTGCTTTATGTTTTAAAGTTATATATTTCATGAGATATTCTGGCCCAAGAAATAAAACATTCGTTTTTGAGGTAGGTTGTTTAACAGTCTTTACATGTACATATTCTGCTTGCATTTACTGACACATTTTTAAAGCAATTTGGAATGTTAGTGTATCTAGAAGGGAGTTTGAGTGTCTCAATCATTCTTTTCTTTTGTATAAATTTATAGTTGTTGAAAGTTCAATATTTATAATAGTTTTGTGTGCTTTTTCAGGGAAATTGTCATTGATAGTGAGAAGGAAATACCTTATGATATAGTTATGACAGTGGTTGACTTAAATTATGGAGCATATGGAATTTACAATTTCTACAAAATGCAGGTGAGATAAAATGATAATTATGTACATAAAGTTTTCTTGATAAAATGATGTAATTTTTAGAGGTTTTGTAAAGTTTTTTTTTCCTGCATTAATATACATTTTCCTCCTTTAATAGTTAAAAATAAAAATTAATGAACACAATATTTTATTTAAAATTTTATTAAGTTTAATTTAAGAGGACAGTAAAAACAAAGTGAACACAATAAAACAATTTTACTCATATTTTTTAATGGATATAACTTTAACATAATGTCTCCACAAAATATAGTCAATTTTACTGTGCTGTGTTAATTATTATTATTTTTATTATTTTTTTTTAAAAAACCTCTTTTCAATCATTTTTCGTAATCAAACTTAATGACTTAAGAGTATAATTTTGAAAACATTTGTTAATGAATATTCTGTCTCCAGATTATCAAACACAAAGGGAAAGATCTGTTTATCCTATTCACTTGTTGGGGTCGCGTTGGAGATACAGGCCAGCACCAGAAGACTCCTTACAGCACTCTGGCTGAGGCAGTAAAGGAATTCAGCAGGATATTCCGTGCCAAATCGGGAAATAGCTGGGATGATGTGAAAAAGTTAGTTTTCATTTAATTTGTGAATAACGAACTATTATCAACACAAATTTTTTATGTGATACATTTTAAGCCTATTTTTTTATGGTATTGGTTGCGTTTAAAAGATTGTATCTTCAATTTTCCTATGTAAGCCAAAATATTTTTTTCTCTTTGCATGAAAATTTGAAATGACCATAAAGTTAGGATTCTGCCTCAAGCCAAAATAATAGTTGCAAGTTAAGTTTTCTCCTATTGAAGATGTAAATATTAGACAGTTTCCTATTGAAAGAGTTCCTCTGAATGGCATTTCTGCCCTTGGCATATCCGCAACTCTCAACTGTCCATTCTTGTAATAATGTTCCTCTGCAACATGATCCTCGTGTAGCTATTGCATTATGAAGAATCCAACCAACCATTTGATTTAGGCAGAGTATATATATATTTAGTAATTCAGGATAGCATAATTATTCTAAAATTGCTTAAAATTCAAGGCATTAAAACCCTTACTGAATGTTAATTGATCTGATAATATATATATTTTTTTATTTATCTGTCAATATGAGATCTGCGACAATTATTCTAAATGCTAAGCTTTCAAATACCATATATATTTTCTAATATTTTGAGTTAATAAATGAAATTGTTTATGATTTGTCGTATGAAAATTAAAAAAATATATAAATATTTTTAGTTGCTATATCCTTATGAAATGTTAAAAAATCCTCACCTCCATATTTAAAATATGTGATTATTGAAAATTTGTGTAGGTCAATAAGAAAAGTTTCTTAAAAAAAAAAACAAAAAAAAAAACATGGTTTACTCTTTCAAAATAGGTGTATGAGGAATGAGGAACTTGCACAAGTGAGGAAAATGAATATTTTTTGTATTTTCTAGTGTTATCCAACGAATATATTTGAGCAGTGCAATTATTTTTTTTCTTAATGCTTTCAATTAATCAAAAATCGAGTTTGAAATTAGCCGAAATTACAGCAAAAGTCACGTTACCAAAAACGCATGAAAAAACCGTGACGTGGTTACACAGAGATGAAGTCGCAAAACGAAGGGGAAACCACCAGCATTTCTCGTCATAAACAGGTTTTAGACTGGTTCATTATCTGCGCTTTGAAGTTTCACGCCAAAGTGGCTTTTTCCCGCCAAATTCCAAAGTGAAAAACTAAATATTTTTTTAACTATCTATCCGAGCTCACATTTTTGAAAGAATGGTATTGTTTTTCATGATTTTTTCTCTACTTTTGTTTAAAAATGAAACCAAAAAATGTGAAAGTTCCTCATTATAATCTGCAAATCTTAAATGTATCAAAATGAATTATTGAAGTATGTCACCTCATGATCTTGTATCTTTGTCTAGCTTTTCCCCTCAACCCAAAAAGTATCGCTTAGTACAACTCGAAAGGAAGAAATTTAACAAGCAAGTGAATATAAAAATCAGTGCGAATTCTGAGGTTCCTTCAAAGTTAAATCCAGAAAAACAAAGCCTTATGGATGCACTGGTAAGTCTTATTGTTTTAATGAATCTTTCTTCTCCAATTGTATCCAAACTTATGGTATACTTTTACAAAAGTACTGGGCTTTTAAATCCTTGTTAGGGCAATTTTTCAAAATGTCAATGGAAAAATTAGTTTAGAATTTTATTTTTTTGCTTTTCAGCTTTTCGATTGATTCCTGCTGTCCTGATTGCTTGTCTTTGACCTTATTTTCTAAAAGGTTACTTTAATTCAAACTGTTGGCAATGTAGTCAGTTATTTAATTATTATTTCCCAACAAAAGCTTATTTAAATAAAATAAAATGAAATTAAAATGAATATAAAATAAAATTAATAATTAAATGAATATAAAATAAAATTAATAATTAAATGAATATAAAATAAAATAAAATTGAATTTTTTATGCCTTTCCCTATTGAAGTATTTTGATGTTAAAAATTTAAATAGCAGGAATTCCATAAGAAAATATAAAACTATATTTAAAAAAAATATATATATATTGGTAGTTTTATGAGAATTACTTGGAATTCATAGCAGTTTTGCTTTCGATGATTTTTGTTGCTGTGTTAACAATTTTTCTGTTAAATGAGACTGATTATTTAAAATAACTGTAACCAGTTGGCTTCTACTTATTAAAATCTAACTTGTCTAATTTTAAAACTAATCCGTCACTATCATGACTAAGCTTTCTTTAACAACTGTATTCACTGCTAATACATTATATGCAATTTTGTAATCGTTTCTTTTCAATTATAGATGAATGTCCATACAATTGACGACACTTTAGAAGAGTTGGGTGTAAATGCCAAATTTGATGTATTGCCTTTTGGCAGCCTTTCAAATGAAACGCTTATTTCAGCAGAAAATATCTTGAAAGAAATTGGGTAAGAAATTTGCTTAATTATACATATTGATATTTCTGTTAACTTTTTTTTTTTAATTTTTAACTGATTATTTTTTTAACATTAATTTTTATTTAGGGATGTGATTGCTGAAAAGGATAACTTGAGACAGAATGCTATTAAGTCCCAAGAAAAGTTTGCGGAGTTAATGCATAAGGTTAGTTGTGCAACTAACGAGAGTATGATAGTATCCTAAATAATTTTTGATATTGTTAATTATTGATTGTTTATTATATATTAGTAATAGAGTTTTTTAGGTATATATTAGTGAAAGATTATTGTGTTATTTTTTAATTATGTTGCTCTTATTCAGGATGGCAAATATCTTAGGGGGCCTGTTTCACTTAACTTGCAATTGCAAAAAAAAAAAAAAATCTGTCTATGATATCAAAATTTAAATACTCCATCCATCCATGGACAATCTTGGGTTTCTCCTCTTTCATTGATTAGTAATTTGGTTTACTATACAATTTATCTAAGCCTTCGTTTAATTTTTAACAAACCTGCTATTTATTTAGACATGGCAATATACCCCCCTGTCTTTAGATTTGTTTCAAGAATTTTACAGTATTTTTAAAGGGAACTTTTTGAAGGAACCAAATATTTTACTGAACAAAAACTAGTATTGTTGAAATTGGGGCTAATATAGTTGAATTGGGGCATCCTATCAAGTTAAGTGAAAATATTAAATTTTCGGTAAATGAGCAATACGCAAAAGCACTAAGCTCATGCTGAATTAGCATTTAAAGGTTTTAAACTCTCCTGAAAAGTTAGCTAAGTCTCCTAAAAGAAGTTAGCAGCTTTTCACTCTATACTAAAGTACTGTAAACTAATTTTTCATTTTTTTTTTTTTTTTTTTTAATAAAATGTTTAGCCTGAACTGAACTAATTTTGCCTGAACCAATTTCTGGCAGAGTAGTTGGTCCTAATATCAGATTTTCAGCAGAATTAAAAGTAATGAAATTACAAGAAGAAATAACAAAGGGAAAGAAAACTAGATAGGCATATTTGTTGATTATAGAAAACTTCTTCAGGGGTTGACTACTCTAACAAATGCCAAAATACGAGAATTTTTCTGTATATGTCATGGCAAAAGCCTAAATAACATGTTATCCCAAAATTCTCGTTCCAGCAAGGTTTGAAAATTAAGAACATTAAAAGTACAATAAGAAAATAAAAATAAAATAATCATTCAAATGGATAGAAACTTGCTGAATTTTGAACTTACTGAATTTTAGAAATACGCACACTTAGTGTAGGTATTTTTAAAGTGTGGTACTTTGAATTTAGATTTATTTGTCTTGTTAAAAGTAGTGAGTTATTTTTAATATATTTTACTTTTCACCAAATTTAACTTTCAGTTTTTAATTGAGAATTGTTTTTTTAGATTGTTAAGTTGAGTGAAGATTTCTATCAGCTGCTTCCTGTCTATGGGTTCCAGTACGAAAAGTTGTGTCCCCTCTTCAGTGCCCCAGATGTTCATTCAAAGCTTGTGCTCATTCATAACTTGCTTCATATTGGATTGTCATCCCAACTACTTCTTGGAGCAACTCTGAAAGCTACTGGTAAGTGAAATTTAAGAAAGGCAGGTATTAAGTAGTTATATATAAAGTTTTTTTCTCTGATTTAATTCTATTTTGTATTAAATTGTGAATTATATGAAAGCTACAAAAATTTAAAAAATATAATGCTCTATGTGAATTTTTGATTATGATATTTAAACTTTTAAGACGTATAAAATTTTAATATAAAATCCAGGGCTGCCACAGGCTACTAAAAAGGCGACTAAAGTGACTATATTCGAGGCAAGGCTCCTATGGTGACTTTTTTTCGCCAAAATTGGCCTAAAAACTAATTTTTCAGCTAATATTGTTATTTTTTGAAATATTCAGCGATTATTTTTGGGGAAAAAAATATTGTATTTTTATCTACAAGTAAAAACGCAGGACAAACGCAAGTTTGGTTATGACGTCAAAATAGGCGGTCTCTTTTTTTAGGTCTGTGGCATCCTCCAATGAGAGCTTGATTGAATGAGAGCTTGATTGACCTCCTTACAGAGCTTGATTGAATCTGAATGGAAGAGGATTAAACGTTTTTCTTCTAAAGAACTTTTGTTTTCTGCTTTTATTGGTTCTCTTGTGACTCACTAACTTTTGCGATGGCGATTTCAGAAGTTACATAAAGGGCTTGTTTAAAGATTATATAGCAATTAATCTATTAGCTAGTGAAACGATCTTCTGCTTGCACAGCAATAAACCTTTCAGCTAGCATATTATTGATTATTATTTGATTAATTTTTTACTAAGCGACTTCTAACAGGAATAGAGCTCTGAAATTTTCAACATAAATAATTTGAGCCTGCTAATTAAACTTTTGATTAACAAAATGTAAAAATTTTATATAGTTTTTTTTTTTTTTTTTGTTAATTATTTTTTTACAAAGCCACTTCTAATAGACGTACAGCTCTGAAATTTTCGCGAGAAGTGTTAAAAGTTAGGACCTATACACAATGACAGGTTTCTGTAATGCATGGCCATGCAGCTAAATCAAAATATAGTTTTTCAGAATTGTCATGTCATTAGTTTTAGTATTTGAAGATACTATTTTGGCTACTATTTTTTACATCCGGGCCTACTAAAGCAACTATTTTTCATGCTATTAAGCTCTGGCTGCCCTGAAAATCTTATTTATTAAACATTTGAAATAAACATGAATGAAAGACTGTATAGTTTTTCGAAATTATTTGCATTGACATCTTTGTTGTATTATTTAAGAAGATAGTCTTCCATCTGAAAGCTAAAGTGAATGCCAGTTTAGATATATGATACGGTTGAGATTGACGCTTGTTTAAACTTACATATATAGATAAGCTTGAATAAATCAATTATGATGCATTGAATCATTTTCTATTTCGATCAATCCGAGCAAATCTAATGTTATCCGGAAATACTGTTTTTAGGAGCAGGGTGAAGTATTGTACAATATACATTACATCTTTCCTGTATAATACTTATCCTATATGTATCTCGGGGTTCCCACGGTCTTTAAAAGTGCTTAATATTTTTGAACTTGTTTTCAAGGCCTTAAAAATGCTTAGAAGTCCTTAAAAGTCCTTAATTTTTGCAAATGTTGTGTGGCCAACTGCAAAATTTATAAAAAATACAACTCGGACTTGCTATCCCCGCGTGATCGCTGCTTATCTGCAATATATCGGAATTGTCCGACACATTACGCATAGTATTACATGCTATGTGTTACTATTACAATTGTGTTTTATTAATAGTATTACTATTGTGTACTATTAATAGTATTACGTATCTACCAACTTGTAACTTTTTTGGTAGAATATACTTTATTAAAAATTTATATATAGATATGAGGCCTAAAAACATTATTTAGGTCCTTAAAATTCATTGAAAAGTCATTGATTTTCATTCTGTGATTTGAGTGGGAACCCTGAACATATATAATCTGAGAGTCTACCTTTCACCTCCCCTTCAAAATATTTGCAAATGGGGTAATGTAAGTTTAAGGAAATTGCAATAAATTTTTTGACCAAATTTGTCTACAGCAAATTTAATGTTTTTTTTTTTTTTTTTTTTTTTTTTATGTCTTTTATCATTACTATTTATTATTGTATGCATTACATTTATTTATTGTTTTTGAATATCATATTTTTTATTACAGAAATAAACCCCAAAGACTATGTATATAGGTCCCTCAACTGTAATCTATCAATCTTGAAGCAAGATTCACAGGAAGCTCAGATGATTTTACAGTATATACATAATACCTGTAAGCTACATTATATAATATAGATCAACATTATCGTCAACTTTTTATTAAGGATATAATTCTGACAGGTTTTGTGTACAATAATGTAAAACTAGTTCTAAGAGTAAGTTGTATTATAACAAAAACTTCAGATTGAAAAATATTTATGACCACAAATTAAAACAAAAATTACTGTCTTGAGAAAATTATGTCAATTTATTGGCATTTTGCAAAATGCGATAATTGAAAAGGGCTTTTTAAAAGTATTGCTTTATATTTATGTTATTGAACTGGAATTTTTCTTATGAAAATACTTTTAACATACTCAACATGCTTTCATAAAACTTAAGTTTAAGCTTTTTTTCAGGAAATTAATGTTTTTTAGTTATTTAATAATCAGATATATCAGGATGTTAAAAAAATTAAAAAAATCACTCGATCTTAAATCGTTATATTTATGGAACAACGAAGATTTCGTTAATGAAAGTTATGCCACTTTATGATCTTATCTTAAAAGTTATAGAGAATAGCCACTAGGTGGCTCTGTATGTGTATAAGTTGAAAATATCACCATGAATGCAGTCAGTTGAGAAGACGTCATTCATTTCAATGTTTTTCTGTCTGTGTATTATACAAGAATGAATGTCATAATATTAACAACACTCATGCAAAATAAAGTTCTACCTATTAAAAATTGTTTTTCTTGTGGTTAATGATTTAAAGAAGTTATTAGAGAATGAAATATCTAAAAATAAAGAAAATATTACTTTAGTTTTTAAAAAATAAAATTATCAGTAAATTCCCCCCGCCCCCTTTTTTTTAAGCACATTTCCCTAAAAAAAATTCTTGATAATGCAAATATAAATACTTTTTGAAATATAACAATCTTATGCTCTAAAACCTAACACTCTTGCTTAAGTCTTATTGGTATTTCTATTCTAACCTGTTCCATTCATCCCATTTCCTCTCAATTGCGTAGGTCTCAACAAAAGGATCAAGATTCACTCGGTGTACAATGTCCATCTCCCAGACCAGCTTGAAAATTTCAACAAGACTCTTCCCAACCGTATGCTTCTATGGCATGGGACACGCCTTTCCAACATGCTTTCCGTTCTCAGGAGAGGGCTGCAGGTGGCGCCACTAGGCGCACAAATGAATGGGGACCTCTTCGGAAAGGTGGGTCCTGTCATGGTTCTTTTTAAATCTTTCTACATTTAAAATTGGCATTTCCCAAACTATGACTCATGAATTATTGGTGGATTGAAAAAGATTATTTAATGCATGTAATATTACAAATTGAAAAGGAACTTGAAATTAATCTAGTATTTTGAAAAAAAAATTTAGTATAAATATACTTGTGACATTTTAAGATAATTTATATATTTTTAAGTTATATTATTTTTTAAATCATGTGACATCTGTTACTTTTAACAGACATGATAAGTAATTTTTCAAAATAGTTTCTTTTGCACACTGAATTATGAAAGCAATATTAAAAAATTATGGCCCCAATACTAAGTAATTTTGAATATGGTTATCTTTGGTTATATACCATACATTTCTTTTGGACAAAAAAAAGAAATCAATTTTTTTTTTTAGATTTTTAAAATACATGGATTCTTGAAAGTTAATTTATATATTGTAAATTGGTAAGATGTGAAGAAAGAAATTGACTTTGTCGTTTCAGACAGCTTATTTTCTATGATTGTTCTTTGTTCAAAATTCATTTAAAAAATAAAAAAAGCTTAAGACATATTCTTATAATATTATACATCATAGCTCTTAATAGTGTGTATTTAAAGTAAAATCTAAGCCCACAGGTTATTAATTTTCAAAATAAAAAATAATTTTTTGTCGGGCATCAAAAATGCCTCAAATTTGAAATCAACCCTTATGGAAAATGTCACGAATATGAATAATTAGATACTGTTTTATACTCAATGACTATTAAAATCTAATGCCTTTAAATATTTAATGACTAAAATTATCCTTGGAAAGTAATTAAAAAAAAGTATAAAATGAAAGGTTTTGTGTGTCATTAACTGTCAATCATTTAGTTAAGTTCAAAAGTAGTTAGGTAAAATAAACATAACGTTTTATTAATATGTTTTCATTTCTTGCTCTCTTTAAATCACATCTTCTTTTAGGGAATTTATTTTGCTGATATGTTTTCAAAGAGTCAGAAATATTGTGTACAGCATCGTACCTCAAGTATAAAAACTATTCTTCTTTGTGAGGTAAGCCTAGTCAATTAATGGTCTGTGTGTTATTCTATAAGAATTTGATAGTGTGATCTGAATTTTTTTTATATCTAATCTAAATGTAAGTTAAACTTGTCCCGAACCTGTGATAGCTTTTGGTATTGTCGTCATCATCGCATGTCAAAAGTGAAGCTTTTGTACTGCTCTTTTTATAAATCTGTTTTTAATTAGGATATTTATATTTTCCTAACTTAAAAATAATCAAGTGTGAAATTGTTTTTATTTGTTTTGTCTACTAGTCATGAAAAATTATATAAAATTATTTTTGCACTATTTCATAAAATTTCGATCTGATATCTGACAATGCTGCATTCCCGTTCAGTGGTAGACATTAAATAGGGTAAATTCTTTGACATGTAATGAGCACTCTAAGTGATGAACGCTTGTGGTGCCAGTTTCTTATTTCCAGGTATTAGATAAAGATTAAGGTTCAGTTTTTCAAAGCTCTAAAATTCTGCTTCTACTCATGTTTAACTTACCTGGACAAACAAATAAATCAAATTCTCAGATGCTAAGTAATAAAATGCAGTTTCCCCAAAAGCACCAAAATGCCATTTACTATACATTTACAACTAACTTTTAATTATTTTGATATGTTTTTATCACTAATCCAATTATGTGATATGGATGAAAAAGCTCTACAACTCAATTTTTTTCTTTTCTTTTTTTTTCAAATTCTTTGATCAGTATAGAATTATAATCTTTTTTCTGGACAAATAATTATTTCTTATATGTACTAATTGTACTTTCTATTCACTGCTAATGTTCCCTTACAGGTTGCTCTGGGTGATATAAAAGAAGTTGACTACAACTTGGTAGTAGATCCATCCGAAAAATATGACAGTGTGAAAGCTGTTGGTCATAAGCAGCCTGATCCTTCTAAAAGTGTCTTCTGGAATGGTAGGCATAGTTATTGTTATTTGAATTAAATTTTATCAAAGGCATTAATCATTTATTACGAAACAATTTTTTCAAGAATTTTTCAGATTGTGCTGCTTTTCGGTTGGCAATTTATTACAGTGGCAGCAAAGGAAATATGGCATGCATATACAGGGTGTTCGGAAACCACCGCACTTCATATATATTTTCATAATTATGAGCAAAAATGAATAATATTTGTAATTTGAACTAGGGTCCGCAAATCAATATTTATCGAGATATTCGCAATCAAAGTTTTATCAATTCGAACCAATTAAATCCTTTCAATCCAATTCTGAAACTCATTTTATTCGTCCGTTTATCATTAGAGGTTACTAGAATTTTAATCGTTTGCTGATTGGAAAAAAAATATTTAAGTGGGCGTGGTGGACCAAAGCGCAAGAAAAATTAAAGTTTTAAGTTTACTTTTTTTTTTCTCTTTATCACCTTTTGGCTAACAGTTGATTTGAAAATATTTACATTTTTTAATGCTTGAATTTGAAGTGAGCATATGATTTGGAAACCCTAACTTTTCATAAGAAATAATTTATATTTGGAAATTTAGTTGCAATAAATAGCAGATAATTTGGAATTTTATTGTTCTTGTTTAATTAATAACTTCGTTCGTACTTTAAGAAACATTTTTTTATAAAATAATAAACAAATATCATAAATACATGCAGAGACTTATCTTACTATAATTAAATAAGTTGTTAAAAGGCAGAATGTTTGGGCAACATGGAAAACGTCCAGCAATCGAACCTTGCCGACGCTTTTCAGTCATTCTTTAAAATGAGTATACACGACAGTGAGCGTAACAGATAGTGTTGTGTGAATTGTTTAGCTATATTAGGGAGTTATCTCAATTTTTTAACTCTACAGACTGAAAAAACTAGGACAGTTTCCATTGAAAGATCTCCCGGAAGGCACCACCATCACACAGGTATCGATTGAACGACATTTCGGTGCAGTATGACTCCATATAGCTATTACGCCTTAAAATATGACCAATGCTGAAAGAAGATACCTGTAGGGGGCGCTGCAATCATTTATGAAAGTACTTAATTGTATAAATTGTATTTGATTTTTTTTAGCAACAGGGCTAGACTTCATTAAGACAGTGTAACATTGAACAACTCAGATATATCAAAATTTAACGAAAATGCCTTCCAGGTCTTTCAAGGGGGAAGTTGCACTCATTTTCGTCTTGAATGGGAATAAATATAGAAAAATTCCATCACACTTCAAATTAATCAGAACGAAATCGTAATAAAATTCAGATAATAAAATAAACTACAAACTTCAATTTGTTACAGTTAGAGGGCTCTATATTCGCTTCGCTAAAGTACTAAACTAAATTCGTTGTATGTTGTTTTTTTTTTTTTTTTTTTTTTTTAGCAACAGATACAAGAGGACTATACTGTATTGAATGATCAAACATAGGCAAATCATTATTGGATTATCCATCCCTGGATAATCCATTGGATTATCCAGGAACGCCTTCCTGGAGGTCTTTCAAACGGAAACTGAAACACATTTTCTCTTGAATGGAAGGAAATACTAAAAACTCCCATTAAATTGCACATGAGTTCGAACGCGATCGTAATAAAATTCAGGTAATAAAATAAACCAACAAGTTAAATTTACTACTGTTAGGGGTCGCCATGGAAAAGTATTAGTTGGTTTTATGTTATATCTTAGCAACAGCTACAAAACAAGAGAACTATACTGCACGGAAACATAGTAAAATATTGGCAGTTCATTTTTAGGTCATCCATGTGTAAGGAAGACTGCCTTCCGTGAGGTCTTTTACAGGGAAACTAAAAAATATTTTTTTTTTATTTGACTTTTTGAATTTCAGTGGGCTTGTTTTGGTTCATGTGTTTTTTGACGGGGGTGTTCATTATTTCCTTCCATACTAGACAAAATGCGTTTTAGTTTCCTCTTTAAAGATCTCGCTTAAGGCTTTTCCTCCTTATCACTAGCACTACGTTCTTTAGCTTAGTTCTAGTCTATATCTTGCTGTAACTATATCCTGCGCAATTTAATCTTTATCTATAGCCATAAAATATCGAATCAAATCTAATGAAAAATTTAATACAATCTGTTGCCGCTCTGGCTTCGCATGTCAAAGATGCTGGGTTCGAATCCTGAGTTAAGCATCGATGTTCGTCGTGGTTCGGAATCTACTCTAAACTATGCGCCCCCGCTTCATTAGCTTAGTTATTGTAAAAGTTATTGTGAAGTACCTCCCAGAAGGCTTTTCCTCCTTATCACTTGGACTACGTTCATTTATCTGTATATTGTTGAAACTATATCCTGGCGTAATTTAATCTTTATCTATAGTCATAAAATGTCGAATCAAATCTAATAAAATACTAATACAATCTGTTGCCACTGCCTCGCATGTCAAAGGTGCTGGGTTCGAATCCTGGGTTAAACATCGATGTTCGTTGGGGTTTGGAATCCACGATTAGCTATAGGTCCCGCCCTGATTAGCCGTGTTATAGTGCAAAAAATTAGGTCGTTGAACGTAAAAACCAACCAACTTATCATGGTTTTAGCAATGTGTTATACAATCGTTATAAACGTTTGGTAGAGAGATAATGGGATTGAACGGTATATTAATACCCTTTATAAAAAGATTAAAAAAAAAAAAAGTAACCCATAAAAAATGTTTTTTCTATATAAATCTTTGTATGCAACTTTTATGTGCAATTGCAACTTGTCGAAGGGATTTTGAGCCCAAGAAAGTTTCTATAGTATTTGAGCATTACGAACATAACCATCACTTGTGTGACATTGACTAATATCCCTCCCCCCACCTAAAGAAAGAAATTTAATAGAAGATTTTGTCATCGACGACGTGTCTATCTGTCAAGTTTTAGCTCGATTGGACGTCAAGTGGTATGTCGGTCCTTCGAAATAGAAATAGAAACGTGGGTAAAAGCGACCTTTTTATGACAGCCAATACGTGATAGAATCTAAGGATAGAATGCATTGTCATTGAAAACGACTATTTACCTCCCAAATTTGTGCTCGATTCGATTTTAGCCTCCGTAAATTTGCCTGGCACAAAAAAAATAAAAAATAAAAATAATAATCGAATTTAATATTCAAATTATTCGAATTAAAAAACCCTCTTTCAAATTAAAATCTCTCAATTAGTTTGAGATTCGAATCACATAGCAATATGCAGTGATAGGTTTGGCTACAATAATTAATTAAAATTACATTTGGCGTCAAATCAATCGCCAATGTTGATATGGGCGGTGTTTAAGGCCTTTTATAATAAAGGCGTCAGCAATTTGTATTTTATTCACTCCCATTGGTACGTTTAGGGTCGGTAGTTCGGTTTTTAACCTTGCGCTGACTAAAAAGAGTCCCAACTTTAAAAATTTTTTAGACCCAAAAATTTTCATTTGCGGCCCCGACAATATATTAGAAATATGTTTTATTTTTGTTATAGAATACGCTGGTACTAAGGAAGTGCGGTGGTTTCCGAACACCCTGTATGTATGATATAAGATGTGTATGTATAGGAAATTCAAAATTAAATGGATAATTTTGTGGTACTACAATGGGCAACAAGCATGCAGTAAGTTTTATTAGGAATGGAAATAATACATATTAAATTTAAATGTATAACAATAAACATTACAATTTGCAGCCCATGGCATCACATCTTCTCGAAGGGGAGATACATGAAAAAAAATGATAGTATAAAGAACTGAATATACTTTGTGAATTTCCAATAATTTTACTTTCTAAAAAGGTTCTCAACCTCTTTTGCAGGAATGACCGTTCCTCTGGGCACTCCTGTCAACGCCCTGGAGCAGGGCACAAGCAATTCCCACCACTACCTGAACTTCAACGAATACATCGTCTACAATGCATCCCAGGTTGCCATCCGCTACTTGGTGCAGTTCTCTGACTAAGCATATTTTTTAACGGCTCACCACTCAACAACCCTGCAACAACGTGCATGAAACAAAAAAACTCAGTGTACCTGACTGTGCAATCCAGTGGGCTTCACAATAGAAACCCCTCTCGAGCACTTCTTCTACTAGACTATTGACAGCTCCAACGAGAAGAGTTTTTTTGGAGTTAGCTGCGGTTTCATCAGGCGGCACAAACCGGTCGTTTACATATGCAAACTGGCACGGGGCCCGTTTTCTTTTGAAATTCCAGCACCCTTCAGCTCAAGGCAGAGATAAAGAAGTACGGTGGATTTATTAAGTGTAGCTAGGTCTCGATTTTTAATAATAATATATATATTACAGATGGATTTGAAAAGTACCTATTTTGCTTTTTCGTGAAAGTTGTCACGCTGTGTTGGGATTTGAAAAGAAAAATTATCGCAGATCACTTTCTAGCCTTCTTAAAGGGGGGGAAAGAAGACCATTTTTACGACACCTGATTTTAGAAGTAACCTTGTAACCTATTTTGGTAACAAGATCGATGTAGATAAACTCCATACAGTTGTGAGTCTGTATGCCTTTTAATTGCAGAAAGTGTTTTATTGAGACTGGAATCTTTAATTTTAAAGACATCTGCATGTATTCCTAATTTTTGAAGTCGATAATAATTCTTGCTGTTTTATAATCTAAATGGCAAACCTTGTTCATACCTTTTTCTCATGTTAAATCTAAATTTGGAAAATTTAATCGCAGTCATATAGACACCTGCACCCAAATTTTTACCATTCAATGAACTTGTATTTTTATTGTTCATCAGCCAATTGAGTTGTATACTTAAAAAAGTTGAAATGCTATTATGACAATGTGTGGAATTGATTATTTGTTTTTTTTTATTCAAAAAATCCTATATTTGAATTGATGAATGAGAATGTGTTTTCATTGCAATTTTTATTTGTTGTATAAATCTATTGTGAGTAGCATTGTTGGCTGAAACACTCATTCTGCAATAAACGCAGCCATCTGTAACAAACCTGTTACCTGAAATAAAAAATATTGCAATTCATATGTTTAAGCATTCTTTAGAGCTTGAAGGATGAAATTCACCATTTCCTGAATTGTGAGTGTCTGAAAATTTTTTAAACAAAAATAAACTTTGCTATGAAATATCAATATTTTTATCACAATTTAATCTACTTTTTTGTAAACTAGCAAGACTATTAATGTGGAAAAAAAAAAAAACCTGACTTAGCAATTTAATTTAGGGACTAAGTTGTGAGTGCTTTTTTAGAAAAATGCTCAAGAAGTTAGTTAAATGCTAAAATCAGAAAGTGTGGTTTAGTCCTTTTGCTAAAACAGTTTGACACAAAATATACAAAATCGCCATTTTTGTTATCCCAAGTTCCCATAGTCTCGAACCTAAAGAAACAAATAAGTTAAATGGTGAAAAGTATTTTTCCAGTTGATATTGGTATAAAATAGCTTTATATTTAAAGGTAGTAATGATTTTGTTAATAAGGATTTGAATTCAAAGATTGGAAAGGAGGACCCACAATTAGAAATTTTAGTGTTCATGATTTGTGTTATGAAAATGGTCTTGGAACTGTTGATTTCGCAAGTAATAGTAATTTGATAATTAGTTCAATTTGTTTCAACCACACAGATACCTAAACGTAAATGGATATCACTAGACGGCCAAACAAAAAACCAGATTGACCATGTCATGATTGAAAAAAGACATGTATCGGATATATTGAATTTTAGGAGTTTTAGAGGCGCAGTTGCTGGTACAGACCATTACCTTGTTGTAACAAAATATAGACAAAAAAGGTGAAAAACTAGGAAAAAATAAATACAAAGGCTTTGGACGACTACATGTTCATGATAAAAAAAGATTACCAGACCAGAAAAAACCAGACCAAAAAGACCAGAAAAAACTTAACGAGACAATTGGAAAAGAATATTGGGGAACTGATCAGGAGGATCTACCTGAATTAAAATGGGGAAAATACGATGGGGGGGGGGGGGGGGGAAATAAAACGGCCTTAAAATCTTGGGTAAAAGAAAAATCTCCTCTAAAACCTGGAAAAAATCCTACTCTTCAGGTCTCTTTGTTTAACCTTAATTCAAAGACTTTTAAGTTACAGATTATTGGATAACATAGACTTGTAGAAAGTTATTCTTAAATAAAAAAGACTTTTTTTCATGTTATCAGAAGAATTTGTGCCATCGAGGTCTGACTTTATTTATCTGGCTTGCTAAAATATTTCAAATTATAAATTCTTGCTAAAAATCATTAACCCCACGGTGGAAATCTTTGGGGAATTTTTTTTCTGAAAATATGTGAACCCTGCGTAATGGGTAGTTTGATGAGTGCAGGGAACTCATTATGGAAAAAAATCTGACCATGGAAAAAATGCTTCCACATAAAAAAAGGCAGAATGAAAGGCTCTATAAAGAAAAGAGGAAGATAGTTTCAAAATTTTGTTGTCGTAAAAAGAGAGCATTCGAGCGAAACAGAATATAGGAAGTGGAAAACCTATCTGAGATAGGAGATGCCAGCAGAATGTATTCTAAAATTAATATCATCAAAAGAGGAAACCCAAAGTAAATTTCTGTAAAAACAAGAACAAAGATATACTTGGTGAAGAAAACAAAACAATTGAAAGATGGGCAGAATATTTTGAAGAGCTACTAAATCAAAAAGATGCTACAAATGTAGCTGTAGAGATAAATGAATACAAGGTTGAGGATGATGAATATAGTGAACCTCCCAACTTTTGAGGAAATTAAGAAGGCCATAAAAAATTTAAAAATAGAAAGGCAACCAGGTGAGGACTTGATTACAGCAGAGTTACTAAAATATGGAGGGGAAAACTTAATAAGAATGTTATGCAACCCTTTGAAAAGTGTGTGGATTAGGGAATCGATGACAAACGATTGGCTAAGTGCAATTATTTGCCCTATACATAAAAAGGAAAGGAGACATCTTGATTTGTGAAAACTACCATGGGATATTACTTTTGAGCACTCCTTATAAAGTACTCTCAAGAATTGCTAATACAGGGTGTCCACAGATCGGGAAAACCGGGAATATCGGGAAAAGTCAGGGAATTCGGTATTTCGGGAAAAATCAGGGAATTATCAGGGATTTTGTCAAAAAGTTTAAAGGAATTTTCCGAAATTAAAATGAAACTTTTAATTTTGACAATTAAAAATACCTTGCTACCAAAAATATAAAAATCAATTTTCATAAAAAAATTAGAAAATTGGACCGCAAGACCGATCACGCAACTTTTCGCATTAAAATTTCCTGACAATCACTGAACCTGCTTGCGTTCAGATTTGCTTCAAATCGCCGATGGAATGACTACATTTCTTTCTCATTTTTCTCTTATATTATAGTAGTCTATCGGCATTATTTACGTTGGTATTTGATGGTCATTTTTCTGAACGTTACAATGGTAAAATGGCCGATATTTTCGTGATTATAGAGGGCAGGAAACACGTTCTTGCATGCTGCTCATTTTCGTGATGTGTCACTGACGCTATTTCAGAGATTGCACCTGTCAGCCATGGTACAGTTCTGCTGAAACACGGATTTCAGCATTTTTTGTTGTTGAAATTTCCATCATTCCTGAGACGGATTCAAAACTGCATTACAATTTTATTGGGTTTACTTGCTTGTCTGACAACCAAGGAACCTACGTACTTTCAGACTTCCAAACTTGTGATGTAATAACCTCTTTCCTTGCTGATTGCCAGCATCTATCCCTGTTATTTATGCTGGTGTGTGGTGGTTAGTTTCGCCGAACGTTACTCTGATGTTAAGCTTGTTATTGCCGAGATTTTCGCTGCTAAGATGGGAGCTATCACCGAGATTTACATTCTTGTGATGTTCATTTTAGTCCCTATTAATCACTATTCCAAGGTTTACGCCTCAATAGTTGTCTATATCGCCGAGATTTACGCTTGTGATTGTCAATTTCGTAGATTGTGACGTCGATAGAATCGCGTCTATTTCAGCGATTTCCATCGATATATTGGATGCTAACGTTGATATTTACGTTGGTGTGGTGGTCATTTTTGCCGATTGTTGCCTTAATGCAGGGATGTGATTGCTTCCGCCGATCTTTCCGCTTTCGTGAATTTTTCTTATTTTTCCACTTATCAAAGTTTTCCTCCCACAATTTTCTCATTGATCTCGCGGAGATTAAAATTTCCTGACAATCATGGAACCTGCATGCGTTCAGTCTTCCCCAAACCACCTATGGAATTATTATCCCCTCCCCCCTTATTTTTCTGTAATGGTAGACTCTATCGGAATTATTTACATTGGTATGTTATAGCCATTTTGCAGAACGTTACGCTGATGAAATCGCAGTTATTCCTGTAATTATGGCGAGCGTTATCGCCGTTATTACGTTGCTGTGTGATATTCATTTTCGTCGAGTCTTACTCCAAAATAATAGTTACTGACGATATTGCAGAGGTTTGCATCTATCGGACATAGTACAGTTAAGCTAAAACGCGAATTTCGACTTTTTCTTATAATTGAAATTTTGATCATTCCTGAGATCGATACAAATCTGCATTACAATTTTGTTGGACTTACAAGTCTGGCAATCACGGACCCTTCTTACCGGGCATTTTGCCTGCACCGGTACGGGCATTTTTGCCGATTGTTGGTTTAATATAATTGCCGAGACTTGCGCCGGTACGGCGGACGCTATCTCCGATATTTACGTTGAAGTAGCTGTAATTTTCACTTAGATTTAAGCCATTTTGACTGAAGCTATTGGCGAGATTCGCGACATCGTTTTGGTGTCATTCGCCTAGACTTCCGCTGATGTGAAAGCCGCTATGTACGTTATTAGTGTGTATGTGAGGATCGTTTTAACCGTTTGGTTTGAATTAATGATGAATGATTAGAATTTTAATTTAGTTTTGCACAAGAAATTAATCCAAATCGTCCCAGTTTTTATTATGTATCCTTATTTAAAATTGTCATTTTAACTGCTATTAAATGTAAAACTGTTTATTTTAACTTGAAAAACAATTTTACATTTTAACTATAGATGTAAGTAATAGTTTAAAGTTAAAGCAATTTTTTTATGTATAATTGTTTAAAATTAATTGTCTGGGGAAAATGTGTTTATTTTGTAAAAATTTTGCTTGTGTATTGTACTTAAACCACGGCTACATCTGACCTTATACAAAAAAGAAAAATTCAAATAGTGCAAATAATGAAATTGAACAATTTGGACAACGAAATTATGCAAACTAAAAAGCCAATGAAAATGGTGTAACTCCCCCAATCCAACTACATTTGAAGATAGTTTTTTTCCCCCAAATTGATATATAATTCATAAAATATAAAAACGTAACTTTACAAAAATATTTTAAAGTAATTATTGATTTTTAAAATTTGATTACAATTTCAAGTATTCAGAAAACAAAAATAGTTAATATAATATATAGAGTATTTGTTAAATGTGTGTGTTTGATCCATTTTGACATGATTTATGGTTTGTCTTTATTTTTAAAATTTTAGTTAAGAAAACAGCTTATTAAATCTGAAATTTAATACTAGAGTCCTTTTTCTTGAGATTAGATTGTAATGAAAAAAAAGTGGGATTTTAAAGTATAATTGCACACTCACAGTACAGGTACACTATACATACACTACACTAAATGAAGCAATTTGGTATTTGTGTCATAAATGTGTAAAGATAAACAGTACATGCATCATAATTTTCTTTATGATGGTGAATTTGAATGTTCTTTTACTTGAAAGTTTATTATTTATTTATATTTTGTCGATAACTTATAATCAGGGAAAAATTTGGGTGTTACAGGGAATAATCAGGGAAATATCAGGGAATTTTAAAATAACTTTTCTGTGGACACCCTGTAATAGATTGTAGCCCTATGTGGAAAAGGCAACACCAGTGCAGTTTCAAAACTGGTAGATCTTCTAATCATATTTTTAGTATTTGGAACGTTCTGGAAAGTTTTTTGAACAAAACATCAAACTATACCAACTATTTAAAGATTTTAAGCAAGCATATGATTGTATAAATAGAGAGAAATTGTGCCACATCCTAAATGATTTTGAAGTACCAGGGAAAATAATTAGACTTGTAAAAATGACTGTTGGCCGTAAAAGTACAGAGTAAGCTTTCAAGAAACTTTGGAATTAAGACAGGGGGATGTACTGTCTACAACACTTTTTAGATTTTATTTAGATCACATAATAATACAGTTTTACTCTAGTGGAGGGGACTCAATAATGAACTGATCTTTACAAATTTGTGCATTTGCAGATGATGTAGACTTGATGTCTAGAACAGAAAGATGTGTAATTGAATGTTATGAGGATTTGGGAAAGGGGGCAAAGACTGTGGGACTTTTAGTTAGCAGGGAAAAAACTAAATATATTGTTATGGACAGAGGAAACGGACCAACCATGAGTGCAGTAAATACTGAACTTGGTTTTGAAAAGGTGACAGAATTTAAATATCTTGGTTCAATTATCACTGAAAAAAACCGAAATAAACCCAGAGATAGAGGCTAGACTGGCACTTGGAAACGTTAGTTTTCAATGCTTAAGTTCCTCTGCTCTCAAGAAAGTTAAAACTAAAACTATATAAAACAATAATTGGACCTATTGTCACACATGCATCAGAAACTTGGACTAATACTCAGAATGACGAAAAAATACTTTTTACTTTTAAGAGAAAGATTCTAAGGAAAATTTATGGACCAATCAAAGATGAAGATGTTTGGAGAATTAAGAGTAATTTAGAGCTTTATGAAGAAAAAGATATCGTAAATATAATAAAAACAAAAAGAATACAATGGCTCGGACATCTTATGCGAATGAGTGATGAAAAAGCAACAAAGAAAATGTACAGAGGAAGACTAGAGAGAGTAAGAAAGATCGGGCGCCCTAGAAAAAAATAGCTAGATGAGGTGGAAGGAAATTTTAAAAAGATGAAAATCAAAAATTAGAAGACAAAGGCCAAGAATAGGAAAAAGTGGAGCTGTATTATAAAGGAGGCAAGGCCCTGCATAGGCTTTAGAGCCAAGGAAGTAAGTAAGGAAGTGATTTTCCAATAAAGTGTTTCAATTGTGTTAAATTAAACATCTCGAATGATGGAACTCGCAAACATTTTAGCAAAATGCCAAAATGAAAATTGTTATTTTACTCATAACTTTTTTGCTAAAGCAATTTTGTATCCCAGCTTAAACACAAAATTGAACTAATACTAAATTAAATAATAGGTTAATAATCCAGTCAAAAAGGCTGTTTGTAGGGAAAATGTTAGTTTTAAATTGGTAGGCAAGTTAGTACATTGATATGCATCACTATTCCAATCAACTTAGTGTTAAATTGATCTTTTTTGTAGAGATAAAAATAAAACCTTGCAAAAGCTTTCTTACCAATCAATGCATCCTTACCAACTTAGCTTTGAATTGAACACTAAATGTCAAAATTGGAGATTCTAGATTTGTTTTGAATTCTTTTCTTTTTATACATTAGCTTTAATTATTATGTCCTCATTAGATTATCCAAACTAGAGTTTCTGGATTAAGGAATTGTATATAAACTCTTTTCGGATATTTCAATTTATTCAAAGCAAAATCATCAGATGCGGTTATTTTTGAAGTTCTTCAAAACTCAAGTTACAACCATCTCTTAATTAAACATAATGCCAAGCATTGTATCTACTAGTCCGCGGACCAGCTCCGGTCTTGAAGAATTTATTGTTGCTCTCTGAATAGACGTTTCACGCAATTACCCATAAAAGCAAGTGCGTAAAGGGGATATATCCCCTCCCGAAATTATGAGTTGACATTTTTGAAACATGCACTCAAAATGAATTTTACAGCTCGGTATTTTTATTATTTTGCTAGGCTCATGGATTTTAATGCTACAAGTGATACAATTGAATGTCATCAGAAACGACGATAATTATGATAGATATATATGCTCATGTCGATTGTCTGTCTACTTAGTGTAACCAAATTCCTCTCGTAAAAGGTAGAAAGAATCATTGTTGACTCTGAAAGTGCCCGTTATTGGTTTCAAATGCAAACAAAACCGACTTTGCTTTGAAAAGGACCGTCGGTTAACAGTAGTGTGACAGCAGGGTCTTTTAGAGAAGATGTAGAAAAACTCCTCAATGTTTTTTAATTTAAATTGTATTTAAGCATGAAGTAGCTAAGAGATGTATCCCAATTTTCTAAGTAATAAATGCTTGGTATACATATCCATAATTCATAAATTTTTGCTTGTTTTAAAGGACTTCAGAAAAATATGCGTATAAAATTAATATTTGATTTTTATCAATGAATAAATATTAAAATTTGTACAGTCACAAAATTTTTAATTCATATCAACTCCCGAAATAAATTCCTGGCTAGCAGTATTGTTTTTAAGTAAATGAGAACTTTAATTTAGAGCAGCGTTCGCCACTTACTTTTAGAGCAGGGTCACGTGACTTATGTTGGAACTTTCCGCTGGCCGCAGATTTATACCGAATACGCTAATAAATATATTGCTTTACTACCTATGTTCAATGTTAGAAATGTGATAATTACTAAAAATTCAACAATATAAAACAATTTTGAAACTGAAACAATAATTTAACTTTTTTATATTAATAAAATAACAATTGATATTTGATTCTTGCTTCGAATTGTTAAATTTTTCTTTTCTTTACATCGTAAATCAAAGTCATAAAAAAAGTTATTCTTTTGTGACAATATTACTTATTACAATAGACAATATTACAATAGACTTGACATAAACTCATAAACAATAAAGATATTTAAACCATACCTCCTAATTCTTCCATTTTAGTCGATTTTAATTGCGAGACAATGACGGCCGGTTCGGTTTTCACTATCTACTTTGGGTTTAAAACTAGTCTTCAATGCCATTATTGCACAGGAGTCATAGAGATCACGATACTTCTTTTCACGTCAAAGCAAAAGTGGCCAGTATGCATTAAAACACCTAACTCCTGCCCATCACATTCAGAAAAGCAGAAATCGAATTGTACCTTTCACGAATTAAGGGGGTAGGGTATCATAAGTACAAAACTAAGCAATGCGGAATGCGTCATTGGTAATAATTCAAACTATTGCTTTTTTATTTTTTCTCGTTGACAGTATCAGAAAAAAAAAAGGAATTTCCAAACTTACTGACGTAGGCCACTTAATGGAAAACGCGGTTTTGGTAGTAAACACATACTATTGTAGATAAATTAAAATTTATCCGGATCCGGCCCACGAGCCCTCTAGTAGCTGACACTGATTTAGAGGCTTAAAATGAGAATGAATGTATTTTTAATCAAAAATATACAAAATTATTTGATTAATTGTTCTTATTTTATAATGGGATGTTATTATTGATGTTACGTTAATGTTATTTTGTATACAAATTGAAAGGAAACTTCCAATTTGAGCATTAAAGATTAAAGAAATGCGTTCATTAATGATTGTAGTCCGAGAGGCGACTGCATGTTTAGGTACTTCATTGAACATCATTCTGAATTTTTTATAGAATGTGGAGAAAAGTTGGTAGATTACGAATCCTCTGGTCTGCCTTGGCAAAAATGGCCGAAACTGGTCAAATACCGACTTTGAATGAATTGAACTAAATCCGATGGTCAAATATACTATAACTTGCCAAATAATGAGCATTCTTTTTTATTTGGTAACCCTTCGCTCTTTAATTTTCAATTAAGAAGGATGCAGACGATTCAGATACCTGGCGACAGCTTTCTTGCATCTTTTGAAATTGAGCCAAGTTGGCAATAAATATTACGTCACTAATGACGTAACTGATATCGCCAATTTGGCTTATTTTAAAATATGCTAGTTTTCCGATCCAGAGATCAAAAATCGCTTGCTCCCTTCTTCATTGAAAATCAAAGTGCGATTGGTTTACCAGACGAAAAAGTGTGCTCATTTTTTGGCAAGTTATGACATATTTGGCTATCAGATTTAGTTCAACTCATTCAAATGAGATTTTTGACCAGTTTCGGCCATTTCTGCCACGGCAGATCAGTGGATTCGTAATCTACCAACTTTTTTTCACATTCCATTAAAAATTTAGAATGATGTTCGATGGGGTGCCTAAACATTCAGTCGCATCTCTGTCTATTGTTATTGTAGAAAGTGTGTGCGTGGATGGGGGGGGGGGGGGTAGGGAAATCGTATGTTTCCGGCTACACTAACATTTTCGACCACGGAGCACAGGTGTTCCACCTTCGAGAAAAGACTATGCAATGAATATATATATATATATATATATATATATATTGTTGCGTTGTACGGGTTTGAAAGATTTGACGCTAAAGCAGATAAAAACTTGCAGAAATTTATTCCAAAATAACTCTTCACAGTTCTCTTACAGCTCCAGAACTTCTCGTTCTAGTAGACACAATACAGCTCTTTTCACCTCAATAGAGCACAAAACAGCAGTTAAAAACTTGACAAACAACTGCTAAATCGTCGCAAAAGACAATGCAAAACAGTTCGCTTTAGAATGCTCAGTATCTCCAGTCAACTAATTCAGTGACTCAAAATTCAAGAACTAACTTCAGTCAACTATCGGACTCAGCTAACTACTAGCTCCGTGACTCAAAATCAGTCAACTCAACTCACCCTACTCACGGCCGTCCTTATATAGGAGTGGGGAACTTTCGTGAGTATTCCAGAGATAGACATTTGGAGAACTTTCCAGATTATAGTCGAAAAGTCCTTATACATGTACATGGGATACATGTATCCATACATGTACCGAAAATGTTGGCGACAAAAATTAGTCGCCAAAACCGTCGCCAACTTGGCTCTATCTCGCCAATTTGGCGAGATTCCCATTACCATAATGTTAAATGTCCTACCCCTTGAAACTCGCTTCCCAGAGTTACCTCTGTAATCGGTAACAGAGTACTTCTGTGTCTGAATCCTTGGACTGGACTGGGAGGACATTTATAACTGTCCACAATTAGTGTCAGACTTCATTAATGTCAATGGCTTCACTGATATTGTCTGACTTCGTCAGACAAAAGGGAGATTAGAAACAACAACAACAACACCTCTTTAAAACCCGTTATCAAGCGATAACACCCCTATTGCCGGGAAACCAACTAAAACGAACTATTGCACTGCCTTATGCCAAATGTACATAAATTACTATTTACAAAATTAACACTACGAAATATTTACAAATATACAAAAATTCGTAACAATATATATATATACAATTATTGTTTCAATTTTGGTTATCCGTCAATGAAGAATATCCATCTCTGAGTTACAAGGGTATCAAATCGTTTGTCCAATTACATCTATATTAATTTATTTTCCCGGCTAACGCCGCTTTATGAAATTTCCGCGAGTGTGTGAGTGATAAAAGGGGAGGAGGATATGTCTTTCTCAAGTCCAAACATTTAGTCAAAATGGAATCGTCTCAATTTTAGATATTCTTTTTAAGTGAAGAATATTCATTTATCTCTGATTTGAAAAGCTATTGAATTGTTGGTCCAATTCTATCTATTTCTATATTAGTTTATTTTCTCGGCTTATGCCATTTTGCGAAGTTTCCGCGTGTGTAGGGGGAAAGGGACGGATGACTTGTCTTATTTCAGAGCCGTTACGGCGTAACCGTTGCTTTCTTTTTAACTAATTAATAATAAATCATAAATTTTTATGCATGTATTGTGATATTAATTTGTGAGTAAATAAATTCGCAAATTTTGAGTATTTAGCCTTTTTTGTATGGTTAATTATGCAAAATATTGTGAATTTTCATTTTATAATTAAAAAATCCTAGCTATACAGTTAGGGTTACCGCCACGATCGGGAAGCTTACGTACCGGTAAAAATATTTTTAGCGCTACAACCCTGGTCTTTATGTGGCCATTAATGTCCAGACAAAAAATGCTATCATTGTCTCAATTTTGGATACCCCTCAATAAAGAATATTCAGCTCCGAATTGCAGAGCTATCAAATTATTGGTCCAATTCCATCTATCTTAGTTTATTTCGCGAAGCGGCTGACGTTGCTTCGCGAAATTTTCACGAGTGTGAGCAAGGCCTGATTTCCGCACAAGCCAACAAAACCCAGGCTTGAGCTTGAGGCCCCTACATGGGGCGGGGGGGGGGGGCAATTTTTTTGAAGTTGATGTAGTTAAATTGAACACTGTGTCTTTTTTTAATATTTTCAATTACGTTTTCAACTTAAATACTCTAAAACCTTAAACTGATTTAAAGCAGAAGTCGTTAAACAATTAAAACTCGAAAAAACATGAGCTAAATATTCAAATGAATTACTAATATTACTAAATATTAAATGAATTGAAATTTTGGTTGTTTTTTTGGACTTTAGAAAATGGTTATTAATAAATTTGCACACTAAAGACGAAAATCCATCCACCAAACTCTGTCAGTAAATATTGGAGCTAGAGGTCGGAAATATCGATCAAAATAAATATCGATACTATACCTTTGCATAGAATAAAATATCGATGCATGATTTTTTTTAATTTGATTTTTAATTTTGCCAGAAACGAAGTTTTTCGGGGCGAATTTCTACTTTTCATGATTGCTTTTTTGAAAGGTGACTACTTTTCCAACTGAAATGGATCTATTACAAAAAAAAAAGGTATTTTCGCTTAATCGGTGCAGTAATTTTAAGTTGGTTGGTTGTTTTCAGATTACCTGGCGCCGTCAGCAACACGAGGGCTATAATGAGCCGAAACATTCGTCATTAGACAAGCCAACATACATTTACAAACACACATGCCTAACATGGGACTCGAACCCGCAACCTCGCGGTCTAGAATCTAGCACGCTAACCACTATATCGTTTGGTCGGAGCAGTGATTTTAAG
This sequence comes from Linyphia triangularis, assembly GCA_963978545.1. Classification (NCBI taxonomy): domain Eukaryota; kingdom Metazoa; phylum Arthropoda; class Arachnida; order Araneae; family Linyphiidae; genus Linyphia; species Linyphia triangularis. Next base: position 40,863,414 of record OZ021730.1, read on the forward strand.
AAAAATTTAGATAATTTTCAATAGCTTTTAAGTGAATGGAAAATATTGAATATTGGTGCCATTTTAAATGTCTCTCAGCCAAGTTTAAACTTTAGTTTTGAAGTTTTTGAAAAGGGAATAAAGAAAATCGAAAAAACACATGGAACTACAAAACAATCATCAAAAAACTAAAAATGTTTGAAAATATCGATACATCGGTGACTTTTATCGATACTTTTAATATCGATATTTTTTTTTAGAAATATCGATAAAAATATCGTCGTATCGATATATCACCGACCTCTAATTGGAGCGCTTCCTCTACAATTTTTTTTAAAGGGCCCCAAAAACAAGTGCTTTGGGCCCCAAGTCAGGCCTTGAATGAGTGGAGAAAGTGAACGGAGGACTTTTACTCCTACAAAGGGAAAAATAAATTATGTTCATTTTAAGTTTTTAGAATGGTTAAAAATTATTTTTTCGTGACTACAATACGAATCGGATGTTTGAAATTTCCTTCAACGACTGACCTCCAGCCATTTGATACTTTTCAAGGGCAATTTTCCCCCTTTATATTCCAAATATAATTTGTTGAGCACGTGAATTGGAACCGGTTCCCCCCCCTCTATTTTGGCGTCGTCAAAATCATCTGACTCCATCCAAACATTTGAGAATGATGGAAAACGAAGTATTGCATTTCCAATGAAAATGACTTAAAAATGTTTTTTAATCGAGTTATTCTCAATTTATTTTACAAGCAGAGTAAAGGTAAGTGTATTAATTTTGTATAAAGTTTTAATCGAATTTTAAATCGAATGCAAAACTAAATAAAAAAACATTTCGAAAGTAAATTTTTCAACCAAGATTTTCTTTCTCTTGTAAGCAATAAATACATACTTTTGTTTTTTTTTAATTAATTGTTTTTAAAATCTTCCTTGCAAACTTTAGAAATAGACATGAAAATAAAATGTTGTGCTATCTCTTCGCATTTAGACAAAATTAATTTCCATCCATTCACTACTGAGATTTTCAACTTCTCTATATATCATGAAATATTTATAACTTAATGGAATTTTTTCTTATAATTAATCATGAAAGCGTATGGCATTTTTGTTATGGTAATTAGCGGTATTGAACTGCTTTGAAAATTCTTAAAATTCACAATAAATCTTTTATTTCACATAAGGGACTCCACTACTAGCAATTGCAAACAAACAACAAAAACAATAAACTATTTTATTATAATCAGCTGATTAGATGACACCATTATGCAAAGAAGTGCAGCCCAATACAACAAAATGTGTCTAAAGTTTTAAAATTAGGCTTTAGACTGGAAATGTCGTAGCTAAGGTTAGTGGTAGAAGTGGGGGGGGGGGGGGGATGCCAAAAAGTTTATGGCAAGTGCTAACCCGCTTTCCCCCTCAAAAAAGATTTATAATTTCGTATCTTATAATAAAAATATTCATTAGTAAGAAAATAATTTATACTTTCTAATACTAACATTGAACAAAGGTTTAAAATTTATTGTTATTTTAAGGAATATTCTGTAGTTTAGTTTTTTTTTAACTTGGAAGTAAGAGATAAAATAAAGTAATAATTCAACATTATACACATAACTGTATTTAGATTTAAATAGTGCTTATAAATGTGTATACTTTCATGAAATTAAATTAATAGGAAACTCTTTAAAAGGTTTTTTTTTTTTTTTTTTTTTTTTTTTAATAGCTTGTCTTTATATGAAACAAGAATAGAAATTTAATTTAAAGGAAAGTTCTTGTAAAGTTAAAAGTTGACCAAGTGTAATAGTATTTGTTAATAAAAATACTTGCATCTTTATACAAAGTAGTATAACACATTTTTATAATAGTATGATTTTATATATTAATAGTATATTGATAGTATATTTTAAAGTTTTCATATGTTAAAAAAAAAAAAAAAAAAAAAGTAAAAAAAAAAAGTTTTTTTTATCAGTGTCACTACATTTATAGGTTAACGTTATTTTTCATTAGTAGATTGATTTGGGATGGATTTCAGTGGTTTTAGAAGCGGGGGGGACTCATGAATATATTCTTGAAAAGTGGGGGGGGGGGGGAGGGGGCGTTTACCCGCACTTCTATCAGTGGTTAAAGTTCCATATAAAGCTGCATTTGCTATGTAACTAAATAGTAAATGCTCAACAATATTTAAAGCAACTGTTTTATAGTTCGCTATTGTAACAATACGCAAAGAAAGTTTGTTGTTTTATTCTGTTAAAAAATTCACATATTTAAAAATGTTTTTATGCAATCCGTCATTAATCTCCACAGAATAATTGGTCCATCCACATTTAAAAAAAAAAAAAATTTAAAAAAATGCCGAAATACACTTGAAAACAGCTTGTATATCTTCATAGCACTATTTAACAACTGAAACTAGGAATCTTAAACAAGAAATTTTGATGAAAAAGAAAATGGTCGAACTGCATGTCGTTGATGTTGTAAATTTAATGTAACATAAATTTAAATTGACTGTCGACTCCGATAATAAAATTTTAAATTGTCAGCGGATACTTTAAACAGTGTCGAAAATTAGGTAACTCAGCTAAGTTATTAGAAAATTGGTGTATTTTTGTTCAATAGCAAAACAAATATATGTAAATGTAAATGAAAAGGGTAATACTAATATTAATGTCCAAATATCTCTACCCATTGTTAGAAAAGTGTGATAAAAATTTGTCTGCCACTACCTTTCAAAGCCTAAAAAAACCCTGCATATTTTTTTTTTGTATTAAAATATGCACTTGTTCTACTAACATTAGTCATTCTTCCATTAATAACCAACTTTGTATCGTGATTTGAAGACAAAATGTCATTTTCTCTAAAACAAAAAAGCTTTTCCCACAGACACATTTATTAGAAAAGTATTAAATAGACCATCACAAGCACTATATTGAGATTATGCTCGAGGGCGCTTGAAGCCGTCACTTGAGCACAAACCAAATAGCAATAAATACAAGAAAAAGAAATAAAGACAAAGAATAAAAAAAAATATATATATCTAGAAGGAAAAAAACAACCAAGTTTAAGAAACCCAGGATAAAGAAACTGATCACTTCATCACGGGGCCCGATCAGCCGCAATATCAAGACAAAACGCTTTTTCTGTTATTGGATATACGACATTTGTCTAAAAAGTAAGTTCCATTTTACCCCAAAAGCACTTTGAAGAGAAAGGAAATTAAGAAAGAAAGAACAATAAATAAAATGGGAACCAAAAAATAAGAACAAAATAGAAATTTCGAAATAAAAGTACAGAAAAGACAAGACAACGTACCTTATGCATATAAAATTACCTTCTATCTGACTTATCCTGGATTTCTTCCACTTGGTTGTTGGTTTTCTTCTACTAATATTTTTTATTCTTTGTCTTTATTTCTTTTTATATAAATATATATTTCTTTATCTGTAAACATTTGGTTGCTTATAGCAGTCTCTAGCGTCAGGTTGATAAATTTTATTGTGGCAAGGACTTTTGACCCATCCGGTATTAGTCTGTAGTGTGAATTATCCGTTATTAAGGTATTTAAATAATCACTTCTAAAGGTAACTATTTCTGGTAAATGCTTGCATTGTTTACCTGACTGCGTCTAGAAAAAAATTAAATGCAATAGAAAAATATAATAGGGAGAGATCATTAGACTCTAAGCCTGAGTACACCTTACATCAGCTTTCAGTAACAATTCTTCATTGCAATCAAATGATAAGATTTTCGGAAATAACAATAATGGTAATCACTTTTAAAATAAGGGATTTTCATTAGGTTGAAGAAAGTTTTACGCTATTGTTTACTGCTATCAACCATGCATTTTTTTCTTTTCTTTTTCTTTTCTTCTATCTGATAATTTGGGATAATAAAAAAAAATGGTTTTATTTTTTGTCAAATGTATTTATTTGTAAATATAGCCATAAATTTTCGTTTCGTTTCTTTTTTGAAAAATCATTAACCTTAAAACTAACACAAAAAATATCTCCCAAAAGTCTTATACAAATACGCATTTTAAGACCAACAACAGGCTCAAGGCCCAACAGGGTTGGTGGAGTCGTGCACTTATTTTTTTTATTATCTCAAATTAGTATTTATCATGATAGTTTGGTAAATTAGTAATTCGTAGAATATTTTTTAGCATTCAGAATAACTTTTATGCGTCTGCGCATAAATTTTACTATATTTTTGTGATATTGCTACATTAATGTTCCTTTCTTCTTCGATCATTGCTGTTCTGTTTTTAGTTGACTTTTCGTTTTAATGTCGTGTCTTCTTACTTTGGCCTACAATTTTCTCCAAATCTGTTCTTTTCGATTCAAATCTGTCGACTGAGGTAGTGTTTTTAGATTAGAGGCAACAGAGATAGTCGAATTTTGTGTGCTAGGATCTTGATAAAAAATTGAATGATTTGCATTACCCAAATTTTGGGTCGACATATTTATCATTCAAAATATTCAAATAGAGTTCATAATTCATTATTCCATCATTAAACATTTTACATCGCAGTTCTACTGTAATAAGCAGATACGAGGGGGGTCAAAATGTTGCTGCGTTGCTCCCAGTAAAAGGTGTTTGGAAATGAACTTGGAAGTACACTGTTTTGCAGCTTGATCTCTACCCATTTAGGAAACACTTAAAATCAAACAACTTCTTTGCTTCTATTTCTGTTGAATCCCTATGTATAGCTCCATAACAGCTTTTTTTTTTTTTTTTTTTTAACTCCATGGCAGCGATATAATCTAATACCAGACTCCAGTATTTTGAAATGTTTTTTACATAGGTGCCCCTGGGAGGATTATTTACAAGGGAATGTAGATTGCATACAATAGGTGAAAGGCGGTTACATTTTTTTAATTAAAACCTTGATTTAAAAAAAAAAAAATGGTTAGTGGATATCCTACGGCAATGCTAATTAATAGCTAAGCATTAATTTTCTACTTCTACGCCTCGCAATTTTTATCAATATATATATATTTTATATTCGTTGGCTCATAGTAAACTTTATTGTCTACAATTATGCCTCGTAACTTTTAACCAGGGCCTATTTTAACGGGTAGTCGTGGCTTATTTGGGCAGTCGTGAATTCAAAATGGGCAGTCGTGAATTTAAAAATGTACAGTCGTAAAAAAAAAAAAAACACGAACCGGTCCAGTCCAACCTTAACTTTATTGAGTAGAATTGGAGAAAGCACCGGATGCAATGGGGGTTTGGGGAATGCAAGGCCGAACTGGATTGTAACGAGCGCTAAGGCACTCTCCAGGCTGTGACAATTTTCAAAAGTATATGGGTGCGAAGGAAACAAGTTGTTAGTTCCATTTTCTCCCACTAAACAAGGGGGCGCTGCAATCCAACCAGATTTGAAATTGCAATATAGTGATATTAACAAACTTGCCGTAAATCAATCGGGCTGAAATTTGCCAGATAGATTTGATGTCAATGGCAATGCATTCTATCAAATTTTGGGGGCATTTTATCAAATTTCACTCTCACTAAAAGGTCGCTTTTACTTACGCTTGTATCTTCAGATACTAAAAAAAATATTTTGCCGTAAATCAATCGCCCTGAAATTTAACAGGTAGATTCGTTGTTGTTAAAGTTGCATCATATCATGTTTCGGGAGGTGTCACTGTCTCTAAAAGGTCTCTTTTACACACGCTTCTACTTTAGTATTCTAAAAAACCAACTTGCAGTCATCCAATCACGCTGCAATTTGACAGGCAGATTCGTTGTCGATAAGGCAGATTCGCTGTCGTAGATCCGGATCCAAGGGGAATTCGTGAAATTTAACATCGGCTCTCTTTCCAGAGTATGAAGTACAATGTGGTACGCAACAATTCACCATGTTTGGTTTTAAATGATAATGAAATTAATAAATAAATGTAAATCTATGAGGATGACATCAATTCTATTTGCAAAAATTATTAGAAATAAAAAAAATTAAATCAAAAGCTGCGATGAAATTTTTTTAGAACGCCAGCTAATATAAAAATACCCATGGCTGCCAACTCTGAAATCACGAGAATTGTCAACGACGACTTTTTAATTTAATTTTTATAATTTCTAATATTTTTTAAAAATACGACAAAGAATTCCAAACTCTGTTTCCATAAAGAGTAATGAAAATAAATTCAAAAATAGGCCTTATTTTAAATAAACAACTTAATTCTAAAAATAGATATCAAAGTCTCATATTTGATGCGTAATAATAAAAAAAAAGCAAAGAATTTTAAAATAAATGATAGTGTAGTGTGGCTTCTGACATGATATTTGCATGAAATATGAATAATAAATTGTCGGGTGTGAACTGTGTATAAATTTATTTCATTCGTTAATATTATCGTTTGGCAATATTCGCCGTGTTCTTTTTGCATTTTAAAAATAAAGTAATTTTGTCCTCTTAGTAACGTATTGGTTTTCGTATTTGACCAAGCAAAGAAAACGCATGCTACTGTTTTGGTTGGAATGCAGCGCCACTAGTCCACTGCGGCTGTTTCCACTCTTTACTATTAGTTGTCACGGCCTGGTTCAATCCAGTTCGGCCTTGGGGGAATGTTAACCGAGTTAAGTGTCAAGTGTCAGCTGATCAGCTATCCCTACAAACCGAAACCTTGGGATATCTTGTCTCATCTACTTCAACAGTCGTGCGCGAAAACCCCCTTTTCTCCTTTGCCAATAAATCTTCAGTTCGGATGTTTGCGGTCAACACTCCCACTGTTTATCCTGTCATCCTTTAGAATTTTGTTGGGAGATGATCACTGTATTTTTAAGGGGTGGGTGACAACAGTTGTAAAATAAAAACATTAATAAATAGTTGATAAGTTTTGAAGCTGACTTTAGATACAGTACCTTTTCTTTCCATAGGAGGTGGATTGCAGCTATTGAATATTTGCCTTATAAGTGTAAATAATCTTATATGGTATCAAAAACATTGAATTTTTATTCGAGATTGCTTAGTTGTCTTTTGCGATTTCGCATTGAAAGGTATTTCAAATTCTTCCATAAGAAAAATGTTGTAGAAATATATCGATATATAAATATTAACCAATTTAACCTCATGAAGTAAGGTAACAGAAACCTGGTTTTAAAATTTGAGTGTTACTGTAATATTTAAAGATAATTTATCGAATTTTGTTGTTTCAAATTAATTTGCTATGTATGGGTTAAAAAATGGAAGTGGGAGGGAGACAGAGATTGAAGTTTTGAGCAGTCGTAAATTTTCCTTACAATAAGCCTTGCTTTTAATTAAGTCAAACGACGAGGAGCCTACCCTGACACGAGCAATCATCTTTCTCCCTGTACAAACGAGAGGAATTTGAGCTTTCGTCTAACTTATCCTACTACAGGAAAATGTTATGGCAGTGTGCAAGCTTCATCCAACTTTATTCCCGTCATGGGACCATGGATATAGATTATTTATTAACGAGATGAAATATACAGGGTGATTACAATTAAAGTTTCAAAACGCTGTAAAAAAGAGCCACTGGTCCGAATGATGACAAATTTGAATGGAATAATATCAAAGAAGGGGGGGGGGGGGGTAAACGTACGGTAGGAAAAAAATAGCTCAACATTTTGGCAATAGATGGCGGTGTAAGCATTATAACTTAAAAGGGTTTGCCTACAAATGAATCGTAAAACAACGGCTAAGTGTAAGTTACACGTTAAACCAACTGTACTGTTTAGTGTGCATAACTGTACAAGTGTGATATTGTTGGTTACGTAAGCCCATCCATCACGGCAAGGTCGTATATCATGGGATGGAAAAAATATCGGTTTTTAATTGTCCTGAGGCCAAAAACCGCAAAAAAAAAAAAAAAGTATCAATCAAACGGTGGACGGTAGAAAACGTTATGGACAGTATATTGAACATGTGTTGTGCCAGTCTCATGAAAATTAAAAACCAACTTGATAGATGCTTTTTATGCTGTTTTTGGCCTCAGGACAATTAAAAACCGATTTTTCCCATCCCATGTGATACGACCATACCGTGGTGGATGGGCTAACTTAAGTAACAGTATCACACTTGTACAGTCATGCACACTATACAGTACAGTTAGTTTAACTTGTAACTTACACTTTAGCCGTTGTTTTACGATTCATTTGTTGTCGAACCCTTTTAAGTTATGATGCTTACAACGCCATCTATTGCCAAACTTTTAAACTATTTTTTTCCTGCGTACGTTTCCCCCTTCTTCCATAATATTCCATTCAAATTTGTCGTCATTCTGACCAGTGGTGCCGACCAAACGGTACAGTGGTTAGCGTGCTAGCTTCTAGACAGCGAGGTTGCGGGTTCGAGTCCCGTGTTGGCATGGGTGTTTGTAAATGTATGTTGGCTTGTCTAATGACGAATGTTTCGGCGCATTATAGCCCTCGTGTTTCTGACGGGGCCAGATAATCTGAAAACAACCAACCAATCTGACCAGTGGTTCTATTTTTTACAGCGTTTTGAAACTTTAACTTTAATTCTAATCACCCTGTATTGTTGGAATTTAGTGTTAGCGCCATCTATGTTTGAAATTCCAAAAGTTAAAATAATAATAATAATAATAATAATTTGCCAAGGCAAGTGCCACAATCACAAGCAATTTGTTGATTATTTATTACTTTTAGGTATGTGCCACGAACTTTTGGCCTGTCCTTTATGTTTTAAACTAAGGGCAATATTCGTAAATGTAAACCGCTAGGGGCTATCCATAAATAATATCGCACCTTTTTTGCATAATTATGACCCTTCTTCCCTTCGAACGGGACATTATTTGTGGAGTGCCCCCTTATTATTATTATTACTATTTATTCTACAACAGTGACAATAAAAACAACTGACGGGGACCGACCTACGAGAAAAGTCTCTTCCTTATCTAACTGCGGACGTAGTATTTGTTTAGATTTCGAAGCACCCCTAAAATGTCGAGTGTTTTTCATGATATCTTAAAGAGTTCGAGTTATCACCGCCCTGATAATTCCGTTAGTAGTGCGTGAGCCTCCAAAGAGAAATGAAGTGAAATTTGCGCAAGTTTGCCGCCTTGTTGGACAAAGTGATTACGAGTGGCTGTTATCTTCTTCGCAGCGTAACACTGCGGCGAGATGTCTTGGCACGGATTTGTTTGTGTGTTCGATTGATTACTTGAGGTCTGGTGCCCTTTTGACTTAAATTCAGAATCACTTTTCTACAGGTGGTAAGGAAATAATTAAACAAGTCTAGAGACCCGAAAAATGCTTTAAATTTAAATGAAATTACGGGATGTGAATATGCATGGTAGATGGCATGATTATTTGAAAGGGGATGCAGATCGTAAACACAAGAGGGTGCAAGGCTTTTTAAGTTTTATTCAAACCTTGCTTTTTCAAATATGAATATTGGATTTTCTACTGAAAAATTAATAAAGTTATTCATTAATTTTTCGTTCAAATAAATAGCTTATAACTCCTATATTTTTTCCTGTGAATTTTACCATTTCTCTACAGTTTAATTTTAATTTTTCAAACACCAGTGAGTACGAGTGCACGCAATTCACCCTCCTTGGTAGTAGCCGTGTGATTATGGGAAAGTATTGGTTTCTGTAAATCAAAGGAACGTATATCTTTACTCTATATAGGTAAACTTCGCAATCTTCATTTTCCCTAAATTTTCAGTAGAGCTAATCATGATTAAGAAATTGTTATTCTCTTTGCCCTATTGTTACTCTTGAAAATAAAGGTATTCGTTATGACGCCTTGAATGAGATACTTTTGCGGACTTTTTGGAAGATCATGAAAACCAAATAATAAAGTAGTAATTACCTGGGTATAAAAAAAAATGAATATAGTGTTTCTCACCTCTGGGATACTGATATATTTAATGTAATTCCTTCAGTAATGGCTAAATTCTTAGCTTGCGAAGGGACTCGGTTTCGGCCGACCGGTACTCGGCGAAACCTGCTTCATATGAGTAGATATACCGACGATTGTGATGGGAAGACTCACGGGGTTGATTGCTGACTGCAGTGTTAGCGATTGAGTGCCAAAAATTTTTACATGTTAAAAAAAAAAGGGGGGGAGGGGGGAACAACTTACGCAGTTTTATTCACAGACATTTTCGTTAAAGCGTGACAATTCCCATCCGTAGATATATTATCTGTTCTCGCTTGTTTAGATGGTAATTATAAGTATTCCAGATTTTCCTTAATTTAAAAACACACTTACCTGCAAGCATTTACTACCTCCTGAATGCTTCCACCAAGAAAGCAATACAATCCTTCAACATGATGATTATTTTATTATTCAAGGATACTAATCGGTATCATAGAATACTAATCGGTGTGTTAAAAAGGTAACAAAAACTGTCATACTACAGTAAAAAAAAAAAAAAAGTTTGATTTTCTAGGTTATTTACTTGCTAATAGCAATTTAAATTCTAAAAAAATTAACCAAAAAAAACAACTTCAAGGATCAATCACTTCTAGTTCATCAAGGGCATGAATCATAGAATCATCTGCAGAAATGATAGGGATCCTTTGAAGTGTAGATAAATTTGAACATGTAAAGAGAATTCAAGTGTGGGGAACCGAGTAAATAAAATCCAAATAGATAAGGACTAATGTCTTTTTTCTTTTGTATTTGAAGAGGGTAAAAATACTTCAAGAACAGTTAAGATAGAAAAGGGATGAATTCTGTTTTCTTTTCACAGTATTGTCCGAAATATTTCTTAAAAAAACCCCACAATTTAACTCTAAATTTTAAAAATAGAGGACGCTGATTGCAGTTTCAGGTAGCTGCCTTTATGAAATCTTTTTTCACATAGAGGACTCTACCATAAAAACAAGATAATTTCTTATAGATTGAGCTAACAATACCTAAAACTTTAATTTTGTGTGTGTGTGTGTGTGTAATTTTTTACAAATGAACCAAAAAAATAATCCCAAGTTAGTTTTTATTTTTAAAACTAGAGGACGCTTGACTTCCTTTTTAAGGAAGCTGTCTTTATGAAATCTTCCTTCATATAAAGGCCGTTTTATCATTAAAACAAGAGCAGGATAATGTCATACATACTTTATTATTAGATTTGCTACCATCGATGACTGAAATTTTGAACAATTTATTTTAAACATATGATTAAGATCCTTATTTTGCTGCAATTACTATTTCAAAGTTAGGTTATTAATTTGCATGAGTTCTTAAAATGTGGTAAAAATATTTGTCCCATTCGCTTTTCCCGGGTGGGCATGAGCTTTTTTTTAATCCAGCTTTCTTTATCAGTGGCGTTACTGTGACGTCGGAGCTAATTTACAGCAAATGATAAAATACCAAATCTTGTGTATTATTAAAAGTATCCTTTAAAAAAACAAAATAACCTTCAAAAATATTTCTCTATCGCACATGAATTGTCCACAATATATATCAACTACTGCAGTTGTTATTGAACTCTGACCTTAAATTCGTGTTTGGAATATTTTTCTTTTTCACTTTTTTGCACTTTTTAATACAAATTCGGTTTTACGTTTATTTATAAAGTTTGTTCCATTTTAAAATTTTTGAGTTGATTTTTCAGGATTTAATTTTATTATTATTCAAGTTTACATACGATTAACTTGATTAACTAGTTTTTTTTTTTTTTTTATATATATTTTTTTATTTTTTTTATTTTTCAAAAGCGACTTGTAGTAAAAATAAAAAATTTGCAGTTATCCCCTTTGGTGAAATTTTTTCTTTCTCATAAGGTCAGTGACATATATGCATGTTTCCAAAAAAGGTATTTATTACGAATTCAATATAACATCAGGAAAAATAATTTAACTTTTTTTCAATTTCAACAGGAATAATAAATAAATTGGAAGATTTTTTTAAATGCTTTTCTGTTGTTTCAGCTACAAGTGGATTTGCCTATTTAGAAACAAAGATTACAAGTTTTCAAAATGTGGTGACATTTAGTGACGGATAACTATGCTTAACAACGTTTGATAGGAAGACGTAACGAATTTAGCTATAACAAATAAAAAGTAAACTGGCGATAGTTTTGTTGAAAGGTTTGTCGCAATAGATCTAACCTTTAATTTGGTCTCATAATTAGGTACTTACGTATTATCCCGTCGACCTTTGGTGAGACAAAAGTATCACCAAACGGATTCCCTTGGTACATTAAAACGGTTGATTGCGCTTAGTTCGAACGGATTCTCAGTGCGTTCCACAGTTGAGCATTCCACGGAAAGATCCCGGGAGGACAGAAGTTTCGAACTTTTTGGCGACAACAAAATGTTTACCAACGGTTGACTTGTTAATAAGTAAGTACCCATAATAGTGATTGTTAGTAATACTGCATATATTTCTGTAACGTATATGAGATTTCTAATAAGAAGCGGAGATATAATTATTGTAAAGTAGGCAACATTTGGTTGCACAATTTTGTCTATGAAAAGCTTGAAGGCATTTATTTTTACCAAAAACCCAATAAATAACTTTGGCAAATTAGGCGATAGTGTTACAGTAAAAATGTGATGCAACATCTTTAGATTCAACATGTTTTGATATCGCAATTAGAAGACTCGGCAAAATTACATGATTGATTCTTATCAAGTTAACACAGAGTAATGACAGTATTGCATTTGGTCTCTCTCTTTTTTTCCCTTTCTTTTTTTTGCATTTTTACACGTTCTGGAATGAGCCGAGTTCAAAGGTGGTCTAGAAAAAATGTCTGTGGTCAGCATAACTCCCGAACTTACTTACGGCGTTTAAAATTTTATGTACGGGTTAATGGTGGCCATGGGACTTGTCCTTAAGGTTTTCGACGTATTTGCGTATGCGCATAAAGTAGCTGCCACGACAAGCACCATCTATTTAAAAGCCTCTAGTGAAAAAAAAATGTACTGCTAAAATACAAGCTCAAAGAATTGTTTCTTTTGCAAATCCTTTCTTTTCTAAAGAAAAAAAAAAATATTAAATTACTGATAGATGAATTGTTAAAATGGCATCACCTCAATTCACGGGTTGACTACATATGATTGATAAGGAAACGATTCTTTTGCCAAGTGCAAATTTTTATAATGATTACGATAGTTTATCAGAAGGCTAACGCGGAAATAAAACAAAGCCTTATATAATCCTTTGTCAATGAAACAAATCAACTTTATTACACTTAAATTGATTAGTTTATGCACAATGTGTCCCAAAAATGTTGTTATGATTGGCATTAATATCGATAACCATTAGATGTAGGGAATCAGTAAAATTTTCAAAAATGTTTAAAATAAGTTAATGGATAATAAAGAGATAATATATTCATATCTAATTAATTTCAAATGTTACATAATTTTGATTATAGAACTGCTACAGCCTCGTGAATTTTTCGAAGTAACCGGCCCCTGCAATAATGCTGAAGCTATGAATGATTATTTTCCCCAAGTTACCCATAGCACGTTGTGGTGGATATTTCTCCATTACTAAAAAAAAAAAAAAAAAAAAAAAAAAAAGTTCTACTTACTCCTTAATTTTCGCACTTTGTCGCACAGTACAATTGTAGAATTTTAACTACTATTTCAGATTATACGATGTAGAACAACCAGGTAAGTTTGCTATTATTCCTTGTGGGAAAATCCGCTTTTAACTTTTGGGATCTCCACCAAGAGCGCTATTAGATGGGGGAAGAAGACATGTGGAATAAAAGATGAAACTGCTATGCCGATTCTGCAGTAGAAACAGGTCATTTATAAAAGTTTTCCCGAGATAAACTTACATTCTTCAAATCCTTGTTGCCTATACTTCTCGTAATATAGATATATTTTTTTTTCTTTAAGATAAGGGCAAAAAAGGACAATTTTTGAAAAAGGAGAAATATTTGAGAGGCAATATATTTTTTTTAAAAGAAATTACGTACTCTTTCACCGTTCTTATAATATGTCAGGGGTGTAGTAAGAAATTTTTTTCGGGGGGAGATATGAAATTACATGTCCGAAAATCTTAATTCTCGTTTTTATTATTAATGCCATATGTATTAGAAAGCAGGTATCTATTCTATGCTTGTTTCGAAATTAAAAATATTTTTAATAAATTCACCATTTTAAACAATAAAGTCCTTTAACTTTGGCACTCTAATTGCGAAAAGCAAAATTTCGGGAGGGGATATATCCCCATATCCCTCCCCCTGGCTACGCGCCTGTAATATTCTTTTACAGATTGACCGGGTATTGCATAGGACTTTCTTATAACCATGACGTTCCTGTTCATCTCTGCATAAGAGACATTCAAAAGACTAGTTATTGACTTTTCTATTTTGACAATTTGTTTATCCCCTACTCCCCCTACCCTCCCATCCAACGCATTTCTTTTTCACTTGCAATCACTTCGAGCTGGCTTCTGTTACGCCAATACGTAACATGCATGGCCTTCCAAATACCTTTCACTCCTCTAACACCTTCGAATATAAATAACAACAAAGCCTCGTATTGATGTTGATGTATGTACCCAAATTACCTTAGTCGAACTTCGGACTCTAAAAATGCGCATGCCCAACCCCACCTGAACTACCAGTAGTAACCACAAACATTCTCTGATACGAGAACGCACCAAGTTGCTATCACTGGGCCACACAAAAGATTAGGCGGTGGAATCCTTTATAAAGATAGGATGGCGTCAGTACAAGAGTTTATGCTGGATATTTCTTCCTTCCTTTTCAACCTGAACCATCGTTCAGATCATCTCCTTTCATAACCAGTCGGCTTAATACGTATGTGGAAACTGTATCAACGTCGCCACCTGTGGCTTTTTCAAGTGTACAGGCTTTTTGCGTACTTCTATGGTAGCCTCAGAGGGGACGGAACTAGCGAGAAGATTTTAACTCATGGTAAGTGCCGATTTCCATCGTTCCAGATTCGGAAATTATATTCATGTACTTTAGAATTAATAGTTCTATGTGGGAGCAGAGTTTTTCCTTTTTTATATTTATATATTTTCTGTTTACGAATTTCTGTTGCTATTAAATGGATGGATTTTGGACTATTAAATGTCGCTATGACATGGACAAAAACATTTTATGTTTCTGTTGCAACATTCTATGATTTAGAATCGAATCAACAGTGCTTTTCTTGATAAAGGAACTGCTTTTTTTTAAATATGATTTCCTTAAAATCATTACTGACGAAAAGGTGCGGAAAATCTTCAGTCGTATAACTACTTTCAGGAAGGATTTATATTTTTTATTGTTTGGATTCAAAATATAAATTCCAAAGTTAGTATTTATATTTTAAAATCTGTCAGGAACATCATTAGTTAATACTTAATCAAAGATGCCTCCTGTTGCTTTTTCACGTGTACTAATTCGAGTTTTTCTGTGGTGGTCTTAGAAATAACGGCAAAGGCTAGAATATTTTATTTCATAGTTATTGTCCCGTTCCAAGGTTCCTAAATGCTGCCTATACTAATTTTATTCTTAAAAAAAATCATCCGCATTAATTACTGATGTAAAACTCTTTTTACTGTTAAAATTGAACACTTGCGACTTTTTTAAAACACAAACATTGTTATCACAAATATACTAAATAAAATCGGGCTTTTAAGATAACTTGACAAAAAAAAAAAAAAGTGTTACGAGAGATTTCAAACAGTTTCATCCTAGTTTATATTGATTGAACAGAATTACAGTCGAATAAGTCTTTTGGAGTTATTTTTAAATTAATGCTTTTATTATTATTATTATTTAGATAAAAAAAAAAAAATTAAAAAAATGCCAAGTTAGCGAATCTTGTGATAATTCTGCCGACGAAAATTGTTGTCAACTTCGATATTTCGCTAAAAGTGTTGACTTTGTTCAGACAGATAACTGAACAATTAACATAGCTTTTGTATTTGCTTATCGCTACTAATGCTAAACACTACTAATGCTAAAATTAAACACATAACTTGCTCATTGAAATATATATATATATATATATATATATATATATATATATATATATATATATATATATATATATATATATATATATATATATATATATATATATATATATTGTATGGAAATAGAAAATATAATTATAACTGAAGATTAAGAAGTTTATAAAACTTGTTCTACTTTGCTTTCACTTAACTTCGTCATGGGCTTATCGCTACTAATGCTAAACACTACTACAAATGCTTTTTAAATTTTATTCTTAAAAAAAATCATCCGCATTAATTACTGATGTAAAACTCTTTTTAGTGTTAAAATTGAACACTTGCGACTTTTCTAAAACACAAATATTGTTATCACAAATATACTAAATATAATCGGGGATAGTAAAAGGAACTTATAAAACCTTGCACGTACTTAATTTTTTTTTTTTAAATATTTAAATCAATTGCTCTCTCTATCTGCCTTCATCCTTCAGTTTTATTAAAATTGGTTCCATATTTCTTTACTTAGAGAAGAACAATTGATAGCTTAACAAACGGACGAACAAACAACCATCATCTATATATTTACATTTTTAGAAGTAGCTAGTGATCAAGCTAAATTCCACTGAATAGTTTTTTTTTTTTTTTAATTTTTTTTTTTTTTTTTTTTATTTTATTATTATTATTATTATATCTGAACTTTCTCCCTTTGATGAACGAAAAAAAAAAAAAAAAAAAAATACTATATAAAAAAAAAAAAGCGCACTAATTATTTTAGGTCGAGGCCCAGATATTTGAAAATAAATATTGTTAGTATTTAGATACTCTAAAGTAGTTGACAGGGAAAACTATTTTAGCTTAATGCATACATTCAATTAATACCTTGACTAAATTGCTATAAATGCGGTTATAAATATTTTTTTAAAAATATGTTTTTAATAAACATCTTTTAAGATGTACGTATGAGGAAAATGTATATTCTAAAAAATGAAGTTTATGCTAAATTTTGTATTTTAATGTTGAAATTTAAAATGAATGTGCAATATTTATCTATAAATTTCTTATTTACAGGATTAATGTTAACTTATCTTCTTTTGAGATATTATTAGATGGATAAATTTTGTTTATTATATAATTTTCATTATATTTTATTACATTTATTTAGAGTTAGTTTTATTGCTCATGTTTTTTAGTTTATCTTATACAAATATCCAGCTTCAGATATCCAGTTTTCCTTGTTATATGTTAATATGTTAATATATATGAATTATTCAGAAGAAACGTAAGTACAGATACACTGCACCACATACAGACATTTTCCCTAGACCATACCTTTTTTAACTCGGTTGGTTGGTTGTTTTCAGATTACCTGGCGCCGTCAGCAACACGAGGGCTATAATGCGCCGAAACATTCGTCATTTGACAAGCCAACATACATTTAAAAACACCTATGCCTTTACACGGGACTAGAACCCGTAACCACGCGGTCTAGAATCTAGAATGCTAACTACTATACCGTTTGGTTGGCTTTTTTAATTCGGAATGTTCTAAAACGTGTAAAAATGTAATTATTTCTTATATATATGTTTTGACCGAATGCTTTCGTTTTTTTTTTGTACTATTACCTATCTGGTAATGGAAAGAAAAACATCCATTAGCGTCATCCATTATTATTATGATTTAATTTTTTTTTGTGACAATTTTAGATTGGTAGTTTTGAATATTTAAAAATTATCTCAAGGATGCTTGTATCTAACACTATTATATCTTATCACATTTTATTTACTATCTATCAAGCAGTTCATGTTCCTTTTATTACATTTTATGTCGATCTACAAATAAAAATCACTACAAAGCAAAACGGATAAAACTAAGTTGATAAGGTTTACATTTGCTTTCAAACGCCAAATGCAATCACGGAACACAATCTGACAATGACTGGACATAAATTCAATCTACTTAATTTATTTTTTATCTTTACATTGTATTTAATTATGATGGCATAAAGTAATTGAATTGCGCGTTAACCTTCTGATAACAATAAGAGTTTATGAATTTTGTTGCCTAAATAAACGCTCAATTATACCTACGGATGTTCAAACTATTTATTAAAATAAGCGTTATAAATACAAACGGAATCTTAAACGCCAATATCTTTAATAGATTAATTAAATTTTACTCACTATTGAACCAGATAAAGAATGACGAAAAATGTAGAGATTTTACCCTTACGCCCAATAGATGGCAGTGCTTGTTGTGGGATGTTATATAATTCTTTGATCAAATTTCATCAATATTTTAATAAAAAAATCTCCTTTAAATTAAAATGAAACTTCAATAAGTATCATGAAACAAAAATGTAACTTCGTATGCTTGATCTTTATCAAAATGAAAAAATAATCTACTACAATTACTTCTGCCAAGTATTGAGGCATGGTATTCGTGGATTACCATGGAGCTTTCATCATTATGGCTCAATTGTGTTACACATTTGGTGGCATCTGTTCACAAATGGTCATATCTTCATAAATTGCTGTTTTATAACCTTGGAAGTTTTTCTAAATATGAGTCATTCCTTTCGTAGGGTATTATTTTCCATATTTACTCTATAACACAGCGATCAAGAGTTGGCAATCAATTCTGCCATCTATTGAGAGTTATGGAAAACACGGTATCCATCGACTACCATGGATACTCTATCATTATGAGGTGGTTGTACAAATACAAATTTTAAGACCATCAACAGGCTCAAGGTCCAACAGGCTTGGTCGAGTAAATATATATACGAGTATATAGAAATAGAATTTGGTTACAATAATTACAGGATCATACATACAAAATACAATAGTTACAAGATCATACCTAGTAATGCAATACAATATACAAAGTTGACACAGCGTTCGAAAGTCATACTGGAAAAAAAGAATACGTAGGCAGAAACGTGAATTAAAAATTTGGTGACATCTGTTCACAAATGGAAACATCTTCGTAAATCGCGGTAAAATATTTATGGAAGTTCATCCAAAAATGCGTTATTCATTTTGTTGGGTATTATTTTCAACATCTGCTGCCTAAATGCGAATCAGATTTTAATTAAAAGATAGCCACATCTTCCACTCATATTTACTATAACCTCATGATAACTAGCACCAACATTAACCTTAAATGCGAGCGGGCAGTGAGAAGGAAGGTCACATTATTTTCATTAATATCAACTTCTGTTAGGTTTAATTTGTTTGACTGCCTCGCAAGATCTCAGTTATCACGTAACAATGTATGGCTGTTCCTCCAAACGGTGAATTGACCGCATTAATGAGTTGTAAAACCTTGTTTATGCTGGTGAAAGAACCGGGCAAAGATGAAAGGATCTCTGACACGTGATTTTCGAGAATGAAATTATTCTAGCATTTTTTCTATTTGAATAAGTATATTTTGGAGTATCTATTGAATTTTGGTTGCGTTTTTAAACTTGAGAATTATCGAATTATAAACTCATTTTCTGGATTTCCTTTTGTTGAATCCGAAAAGCAATTGAATATTATACTCTCCAGTTTCATTTTTAATTCACGTTTCTAATTCATTCATGTATAAATAAATAATTTAAGCACTGACAGCGAGAGGATGGCAAAAAAAGGGGAAAGAAATTGTAAAAATTGTCTTTGAGAATATACCACTAACTACTACATTGCAATTACTGAAATTAGGGTAAATGCATTTATAAAAAATTATATATAAATGTTGACTATTTCCCTAGTTTCCTTGTTTATAACATTTTAACGAAAAATAAAAAACTGTAAGGCTCAGTATAATTTGTTTTCTAGTTTTCTTTAATACCATCAGATGACACTATATAGCAAAAGTGGGTAATAGGGATTGACAAAAAAAAAAAACAAAAAAAATTGGCTGAGTATTATGCGCTTATGCGTATTCACACTTTACTCTTCCCACTACTATCAATTATACAGAAAATTTCAACTAAGGAAGTACCTCTTATAGAAATAGAAAAGCAGTTCAAACAGTGTATGTGTAATAGATAATAGAGCCCATAGATATAAATATGGTGATACTTTATAGATACCCTTCTTTCAATATTTAGGTGAAAGGTAGATTTTTACAGTAATATATCCAACCATGCTGTACTTCAGGATATTAATAATTAAAAAATGTAACACCGTATGTGACATGATGATAATAATATTAATAATGATAATAATAAAAAGAATAGCGCTTAAAAATCGTCTCTACTTATGAAGCACTTCGATCTGTTAACTTTCTTCAGATTCTGTATGCACTTACCCGTATATTATCTTTTTGCAGGTCGCCACATTCTAAGTGTTGACAACTCCACGTCGTCTTTGGATGGCGTGGGGTTGATTCCAAACTGCATTCCGCCTTCCCTGGATGAGTTCCCAGACGACTTCTTCACGCAGGAACAGCGTGAGAAGGGAGGGATCATCGTCCACGTTCTGATCGTTGCATATATATGTTCGATGCTTGCAATCGTCTGTGACAAGTACTTCGTACCATGTCTCAACGTTATATCCGCCTGTAAGTATTCGCTTAGAAACACATTCCTTACAATAGTATGTTATCAAACGATAGCTTCCTAAACTTTTTGAAGTAATTTGGCACACTTTTTTAATGAAGTTGATCTACTGCAACATACTTTTTCTACTGCTCAAGTTCCTTGAATGGTTTTAGTGACGCTTATTGATTAGCTACAACGAAAACAAAATTCATCTAATTTATTTTTTAATTTGTCCGAACTCCCAATTATCAACAGCGCACGTTGATTTTTGCTATTATTAATTTTTTTTTTACATTGTCAATTTTCTGTGAGGAAATCATTTCTAATTTAATGAATTTCCACAGTCTGTTAAACATTCGTTAATTACATCCAATATCAATGGTTCGGGTGAGATTGTTCTGAGGAATATAAGTACAGTCCGATTTTCGATGAATAATCCGGACATGTCTTTGAATTCTATTAAAGTTTTTCTATAGAAGATATTTATTTTATTGTAATTTCTATTGGAATTTTTTTGCATATAGAAGATATTCTAGAGGAATACGTAATTATCCTTATTCATACAGTAAGACAGTGCACTTTTGACGGTAGAATTAAAGGACGTTCTATTAAGTTCCCATTGATTTTCACGGGAGTAGATTATCGGAGATTTCGTTTACAGAACAGAAGTAGAAGGCTGGAACTTAACCCTGGAAAAAAAAAAGAAGCTTCCTCGTTCTCCTCATTTTATGGTGGTTTGTCAAAATAATTATAATTGACACTATTATAAAAGATTTTGAATTCCAAGAAGAGTTCATATATATATATATATATATATATATATATATATATATATATATATATATATATATATATATATATATATATATATATATATATATATATATATATATATATATATATATATATATATATATATATATATATATATATATATATATATATATATATATATATATATATATATATAACAAATTACAATCACCAATAAGAGTTACACTTCTAAAAGGGTTTTCACTTGTGCACTTTTTTTGCTTTGCTTAAAAGTCCCCTTCTAAAGAAATTATTTCATTTCCTGTTTCAGATTTCAAAGTCCCTTCGGACATAGCTGGTGCTACTTTCATGGCAATGGGCGCCTCTTCGCCAGAGCTTTTCTCATCCGTTATTGGTGCGTATAACTTTGATGAATTGCTTCGATGATATTTAAGTGGCAAAATAAGTTTGCTAAAAAAAGTACTCGTTTGTTTATGAGAAAGCATGAAGGTGAGTGTGATAATACACTCATCTCGTCTTATTCCTGATTCATGCACATTCACCATAGATCTATTTTCATACGCATTAAATAGCCCTGAATCAATGGAAGTGAATTCAAATACCCAAAGGAAGCGCCATCTATACAAATTCGTTGACATATTTTATATTTTCGTTATTGCATTTCAATTTAGAAATTTTTTATAAAGTATAATTATCTTTATTTAGCAGTTTCGTTGAAACCAAAATGTTTTTTGCTTGGATATTTCTTCTATTTTAAATGATTTGAAAAAGAAGGATGATATATTCGTTTCCACAAACTTTCGCCTTTTAATGAAGAGTATTGAACATCACTGCAGAGACAAGTTCAACAAGTACTATTAATTCAATGACTAGATTTTTGGTACTTATTTGAAATTTTACACATCGCACTCCAGATTAATTATTATTTTTATGAATAACCTTCAATAATAATTATAATAATTATTATTATTTGAAATTAAAAACTGGTTGCCGAGCCAATCAAAAAGTATTTGATAGTTACTAATCCATTTAAAAGTTATTCAGTTTTAGTGGAGTTTGAAAATGATGTATAAAATAATTAACTTTCTGTGATCATAGTTTATTATTTGGATTGTATTGCTCTGCCAGTGGATTCAACATTTATTAAATTTCAGTGGCAGTTCAGTTACTTTTCCACTGAGTGACACTTTCTTATCATGTGTGCTTATCGAATTGGCTTTCTTCAATGTTTATTAAATCAATTACCGATATCCAATGCAGTAGGGAACAATGGTGTTTATCTTTAACAAAATGGTTTTTAGTTCCATATAAACAGTAAATATATAACCTTGAGAGAATATATTCATTCATAAACTGGAATTATCTAGCTTAATTCTAATTTTTCCAGTTTGCTATTCACATGCTGACTGTGCAATCAGTGAGAAATCATAAAATCTTATCTCTTTAAGGAATTGAAATTTCTATAATTTGATTTATCAAAGCATAAAGGTTAACTTTTCCCACAAAAGTCTACATACTCCTCCTGTTGAATTTCTCTTCCACATGGGATGTGGGCTTAACAGAGTTGTGAAGTAATTGGTTTTTTTTTTTTTTTTTTTTTTTTTTTTTTTTTGTACGCTGCCGAATAGAAATTATACGAAATTGTACTCTGAGCTCAAACTCATTTGAATTTGTAATGGTCACTGTATTTTCTTTTTTTGTTTTAGGAGCCTTTGTAACGGAAGGTGACATTGGAGTCGGTACTGTAGTAGGATCTGCAGTATTTAACATTTTGGCGGTTACCGGTGCAGCTGGTTTCGCTGTAGGAACAGCGGTAAGATTTTTTTTTCTCTGGTACATTTCATTGCAATTTTATTTGCATTCATCAGTGATCATTAGGAGGGAGATAGTGGTGGGGAGAGAGGTTGAAAGGGTCACTTGCCTCTTTTTAGATTTTAAGGTAGACTGGTAATTAGGTTAAAGTTAAATATTTTAAATTACTAAAATTTAGAAAACTCCTTAATTATATGTACTATAACATGTCAATACCAACCATATGTGCTACCACTGCTACTTTTATCGAACCAATCTGTTTCATTTTGATTTATAAAGTATTAAAATGAACGAGTCAATTTCATAGAAGGTTACTACATTCGAAATGCTTTATAAAATATATTATTTTTCATAATTTTTGTTTGGTTTGCATTGTTGAAGTAATTAAATGCAGTTTTTAAAGTAGATGAAGGTAAACATGTAACGGTAACGAGCATAGCTTTACGCTTTAGTGTTAGAATATTCACTTTTCGTGAACTACAAAGTGCCAAAGCCACCCTTAATATAGTAACGATCTTTTACATATATAAAAAATATTCTACAAATGTAAGTTATATTAAGAAATTAAATTTAGTTATATATATTTAAATTATTGGTTAATAAATATTTAAATTATTGGTTAATAAATATTTAAATTATTGGTTAATAAATATTTTAATATTTTTTGCGATTGGACAATTTTTTATGGACATCTTCTGAGTACTTTTTTGGGCTATCTCGAATTTCATACTACTTCGGTTTTCCTTGTCAAGAACTTCATGGAATGAACAAAACACGATCCTTGATTATGTGCTGTAATTTTCTCTACTTATGCCATGACAAGTTTTTTTCATCTGACACTCCAGTTTTAAAGCACTTATGCAGCCATAGCTCTAGAACATTTAACAAAAGCGGTGGTTTCGATGATACTCACTGAATGCTTATGAGCTTTGGAAACTCCCCCATTTTAAAGTCTCCCTCTATCGCTCTTATATTGTGAAATGTTCTAGACCTAAAAATTGTTTAAAAACTGTTATTTTAGCACATAGTAAATTGTCCAGTCAATTTAAATAATTAAAAATGTGATTAACCTTCCTTTTCCTCTCCTAACAGGCTCTTCAGTTGGACTGGTATCCCATTAGCCGTGATTGTGCCATGTATATAGTTACTATCAGCACCCTTGTTTTTATAATCCATGATAATTTAGTCACATGGTAAGTAAATACTAACATAAATGTTGTGCTGAATATCCTGGTTTCATGCTTTTATCTATCGCCGTTTCCGAGTTATTTATTTTTAAAGTACGGGGTCCTTCGTGAAATACCCGGTATGTAGTTCATGCTTTTCATGCTAAGTGTAAAACCTTCTTCCCAAAGACAGTGCTATCAAATGAAAACGGGGTCATTCTCTGAAAACTCAATTTTTTAAGATAGAGAACTGAAGAACAAAATGTTAAGCAACATTTTCAGTCTTTGAATTTTAATTAAACTATCATACTACATTGTAACCAGAACATTTGACAAGATCTTACAACATTTAACTAAAGTTAAAATTTTGAAAAATGACAGTCCACTAACATGATGAACGTAGGCCGATTGAATAATAAAAGCATATTAAAAAAGAAAAATATACAATTGTCTTGTCTTTTGAGACAACCCTTGTATTTTCATAATACTTACATTATTGATTATTTTCATATTCCTTCAGTTATCAATTGGTTGTTTTCAGATTATTTGGCGCCGTCAGCAACACGAGGGCTTTAATGCGCCGAAACATTCGTCATTAGACAAGCCATGAAATATATATAATTCACGATCTTCATCTTTTCAGGGTCGAATCTTTGGTTTTATTAAGTATGTTCATTGCCTACCTGATCCTGCTATACTTCAACTGCCAAGTTCAGAACGTTACTACTAAAACGGTAAGTTTCTCACTTTAATAAAATTGCATATAAACATTTCATATCAATCCATGTGAAAAGAAAGTGCAGAAATTTATTCCAATATAACTCTTCACAGATTCCTTTACAACTCCACAACTTCTCGCTCTAGTAGACTCAATACAGCTCTTTTCACAACAATAGAGCACAAAACAGCAGTTAAACTTGACACACAACTGCTAAATCACTGCAAAAGACAATGCAATATAGCTCGGAACTCTCTGAACATTCACTGAGACGCAGTAATTCCAGTCAACTAATGGACTCAGCTAACAACTAACTCCATCACCCGCTCTCTTTAGGTTTTATAGGGGAGGCGAACATACGTGAATCTTCTAGAGATATACATTTGGTGAACTTTCCAGATAGTAGTCGAAAAGTTCTATACATGTACATGGGGACCGAGAATGTCGCCAAATGGTAGCCAAGTTTGGCGACATTTGGCGATTTCTCGCCAAATTTGGTGACAAAAATTATTCGCCAAAACCGTCGCCAACTTGACTCTATCTTGCCAATTTGGCGAGATTGCCATTACCATAATGTTAAATGCCCTGCTCCTTGTAAAACTCGCTTCCCAGCGTTATCTCTGTAAAACTCATTATCAAGCGTTAAGACCCATATTGCCGGGAAGCCAACTTAAGACGAACTATTGCACTGCCTTATGCGAAATGAACATAAATTTTACTATTTACAAAATTATCACTACGAAATATTTACAAATATACAAAAATTCGTAACAATATGAATTGAATGACACCTCCCGCATGTTTGCATCGTGAAGTGGCCCACGGGACCACTTTTTTCGAAATGTGCGCCCAAACTAATTAAAGAAAATCCACTTATGAATGATTGTCGTTAGATGGAGCCAGGAATCGCTGCCCCGACTGCACTTACATTTTTGATTATTTGCACAACTTGCCCTGTCGGAGATGGCTATGGCTACTTCAATGGCAGACTCCTCTTGTCAGACAATGAGGAACTTGCACAAGTGAGGAAAATGAATATTTTTTTTGTATTTTCTAGTGTTATCCAACGAATATATTTGAGCAGTGCAATTATTTTTTTATCTCTATGCTTTCAATTAATCAAAAATGCAGTTTGAAATTAGCCGAAATCACAGCAAAAGGCACGTGACCAAAAACTTATGAAAAAAACCGTGACGTGGTTACGCAGAAATAAAGTCGCAAAATGAAGGAGAAACCATACTTATTCCTCGTCTAAAACAGGTTCTAGACTGGTTCATCATCTGCGCGTTGACGTTTCACGTAAAAGTGGCTTTTTCCCGCCAAATTGCAAAGTGAAAAACTAAATATTTTTTTAACTATCTATCCGAGCTCAAATTTTTGGTTGGTTGGTTGTATTCAGATTATCTGGCGCCGTCAGCAACACGAGGGCTATAATGCGCCGAAACATTCGTCATTAGACAAGCCAACGTACATTTACAAACACCCATGCCCAAAGCGGGACTCGGAACCCGCAACCTCGCGGTCTAGAAGCTAGCACGCTAACCACTATACCGTTTGGTCGGCCTCAAATTTTTGAAAGAATGGTATTGTTTTTCATGATTTTTTCTCTACTTTCATTTAAGATTAAAACCAAAAAACGTGAAAGTTCCTCATTCGTGTTGTCACCACAGTTAGAAGCAGAAATTAATACAAAACTACTGTCTACATTACATACGCAGTTTATCAGAGCTAGACTTGAACAGACTGCGTTTGAGGAACGGAAAAATGGTAATCTATGTAACCCAAGTAAGTAATCTAGATAAATATAAAAATATATTCCTTTATTTTAAAGTGGTGGATCAATTTTATTAAATTCCTTTAGAAAAAGTTGTTGTACATAAAAGTTCACAATGCATATGAAGGAATTATATAAAAAACTTTATTTTTATGGGTTAATTATTCTTATTAGAAAGTATTTATGGTTACATACAGCTCTCCCTACTCTCATCTTGTGCAATTGCTTTGACGCCTATCATAGAGTAAAAAAACAAACCACCCAAGTAAAATTTGTGTCCTTTCGGTCGTGCGTATATCAATTCGGAACCGCGTTATTCAAATAAATTAAAATTTAGGAAATAATAATATAACCCATCAAAATGTTTTTAATGTAAATCCTTATTTACATTGCCAATTCTTAAATTCATTTGCAAATCCCTCTTTCTGTTGTCAGCGTGTGCTTGCTTTCAATATTTTAAATTAGATGCAAACATCTTCTCTATCAGCAAAATATGCGGTAAACTTCTTTTCAAAATTTATTCATTAAAAATGAAAGTGAATTTAGGCACTCGAATACATATATATTTTGTTTATTTGGATTAAAATAAATTTATTATTTATTTATTAAGACAGTTTGGGCAACATTAAAGAGTTTCTTCATTGATCGATTAATTCCTATTTCAGTAGGATTGGATGACGGCAAGATGGTTAATTAATATTCCGTAAAAGCGACTTTTAGTGACAGTGACAGCCCACAAAATTTGATAGAATGCGTTGTCATCGATATCGAATCTATCTGCCAAGTTTCAGTTCGATGGGATGATGGAAAAGAAGTTAATTAGGCCTTCGCAGATTTGCCCGTCATCGACACACACACACACACACACACACAATCAAAGTGAATAAAAAAGCCTTTAAAAATTATTCAATAACCAGTCAAGTGCGATTATTAACACGAAGGTTTTTCTACACCTGATCAATGTACTCGTAAGCTCTGCCCAAAACGACCTTTTTCAAACGTTACTGCATAGTAGCAGGAAGTTCCCGAAAAATTTATTTTCAGGGTTGACGCTTACTGGTTATTTCGAAGCAGTTTTGCATATCAGTGATTATTTTATAAATAAATCATAAAGTGATGTGATTTGTGATAGGTACTGACACTTTATTTACTCCTGAAAACAGTTTTCGAAATTTTTAAAAATATTTCAAAAATATGGTTTACTCTAGAAAACCGTAAAAAAAGATATACAACTATAATAAAGATTTAAAAAAAAAAAAAAAAAAAAAAAATGTGGAAGAGAGGAATCATAAAACACAAAAACCATGAAAACCATGAAAAATGTACAATTTTGTAAATTTAAAAAAAAATAAGAAAAAAAGAAAAAAAAAAAAATTGAAGAATTTCAAACTATCAGAATTCGACAGAATTATAAAAATAAATCTCAAAATCTCACGCCTAATTCAATGGCGGACCGTGATCAAAAATGCCCACTACCACCAACACACAAGTAGTATAAAAATGAGAGTTCTAACCCACGGAGAAGGCGAAGCAGGGAGTTCTAACTCAGGGAGCAGGGGGAGCATAGAGTTCTAACCCAGGGATTTCGGGTAAAAATGTAAGCTATTCCGATCAGGATTAACCCTCATTAATGAGTGGAAAAGGGGTTAAACGTTCCAAACGAGGAGTATTCGAATGTCCCACTTCCCATTTGGTCACAATTTTGAAAACTGGTTCAAATGTCAACAAACCTAGTAAGATTAAGCTATTCCAATCTCAATTAACCCTTTTTAGTGGTGGCAAAGGGGTTAAGCGTTCCAAAAGAGGGATATTCGAATGCCCCATTTCCCACATGGTCACAACATTGAAAATTGGGGCAAATGACAAAAAAGCCAAACATGAAAAAAGTAAGCTATTCCGATCAAGATTAACCCTCATTAAGAGGTGGAAAAGGGGTTAAATGTCCCAAACGAGGGATATCCAAAATGACTCACTTCCAATGTTATCACAATTCTGATATTTGGGGCAAATGATAAGAAGGGCAAATATAGAAGAAATTGGTTATTTAAACTTAGTTATTAGTAAAAATTATTGAACATATCCAAAGGGTTCTAAACGAGGAATATTCAAATGTCTCATTACCAATTTATTCTCAATTATTAATTTTGGAAAAAATATCAACAAAGGAAAGTTCCTATTTTGATAATTCAAATTGTCGGAATTGAAATGGAAGCAAGCGTCTGAAGTGTAAAATAAATTAATGTCTTTTGATTGCTAAAATGCACATGGTAAAATTTCGTAGCGCAGCACGGTTATTCAGCTAGTTCAGCTTAGAAGTCCGTTAAAATTACCTGTAATGGCTCCCATGTGAACTGTGGCCTTTGTCTTACGCAAAATTTCACCGTGGGTCCCGATTGTGTTTTCGTTGGCCGTTCACAAAGCTGTTTTTGTGCGTGCATAACGCGTATGTTTTTTTTTTTTTTTTTTTTTTTTTTTTTGTGATACGTCCAGCCTCTGCCACGTTTGGTAGTTAGCAAGCAACGCCTCATTCCTAACTACTATAGTGTTCAACAATCTCTTACAGATATTAATTACCATTGGTGGTAGCAGATATGTGTATGGTGGTAAGTACATTTTTTCTCACTACGACACTTAAATATTATTCACTAATTTCACTCTCCTTATATTTTAAACAAGGGTGACACCGATGTCAACAGCTTTGTCTTGATAAAATTGTCAAATGAGGTCATGTCGCGATTCTGGTATGTAATGCAAGTGATTGAGTAATGTATCCATTCTATAAATCAATAAATCATAGTTTAATGTGGGAGCACTATTTTTTAAGAAGGACCAAAGACGAATAGAACTGTCAGAAAAAAAATTATTTTTTTAATATTTAATGCTGGCATAAGCGCTGCGCCGTTTTGAAAACTGGACGAAGAATTGGAGAATAGCAGAAAAATTCCAATTCATTTGTTCTCAGATGTTAAAAATAATCATAACCTTCATATGATTTAGGGACACAGAGGTTGAGGTTTGGGAAGAATGTTTAACATTCAAAATGAGATAATACTTCAAATATTATTTTCGGTAAAATTACTGCAAATATGCGTCAAAATTAGAATTTTTTTTTATATATAAATGAAACATAGGTATTTATGTTTTTATTAATTATAGGTCCAAATAAGAGCTAATGGAATATATATTTAGCTATGAATAGATGGAATTTACAGACTTTAGTAAATTGGCGTCACGTAGTTTTTAAAATAAAAGAGAAACTATTTGTTCTCCAATCAATAATTTTTATTTAACTTGACAGCCCTTATGAATCAATATATTTCGTGTAATACATTTGAAATTGATCGATTTGTGAATAATTTTTAAAATGCTTACTTACGGAAGAAAGGGGTTTGATTACTTAATAATATTTTAAACGTGCTGCGTTTGATTTCCATTCCAATATATAGTAAAAGTTACGTCAGTATCCCTTCTAAGTATCCAGCAAGACTCTCGGGAATTTTTTTTTTTTTTCCTTTCTTAGGTTTCAGAATACTCCCGACATTTATTCTTTGAAAATGCAAAATTTTATCTCTGCGTGAATTTATTCCTCATTTTTATTTTTATGTTAACAGTAATAATATATTTTAAACCTTCCTCTGCATTTTTTCAACATGACTACAGAATTTAAAAATAAGATCCCCCAAAATTTAAAGAATTTTTATATGAAACATATTAGAGGTAGAAATTACAAATATAGTTTTTTTAAAAAAAAATTTTTAATTTTATTTTTATGCGGTCTGATATAAGTTATTAAAAATACCTTCTAGTAAAATTAAACCGTAGCCGCGTTTTTTTTGTTTTCTAAGGCAAACTTTTCAGGTCATGACTTGATGCTCTAACTACAGTTAGTCTACAAAATGATATAACTAGTTAAGATATTCAAACAATGTTATTACAGTTGCTGCATGTACACTCGAAGTTAATGCATGTGAACTATATATCTGCTTCATGCAGCAGAGTTTGTCAACGTCAGGTGATACAGAAGTCAGGCGCATATTTTTCAAACGATTTCGATATTTATGTTTTGTAAATGTGCGCCTCGAAAAGGCAATGTCAAGCTGTTACTTAGTGCCGAAAGACATTAAATTCAAACACTCGATTGATTTTACTATCAAAACATCATCTTCTAACTGAACCCAAAATTTAGGAAGTGGTTTACTTCAAAATTATGCCGGTCAAAATTATAACTGTCCCAAACAAACGTAGAATTCAAATCGATTCCTGATTGTCCCTTGGAAAAATGCTAATTACAATTCAAAGCTATTTTTTTTTTTTTTTTTTTTTTTTTTTTTTTTTTTTTACTGCTATTACAGATTTGGTCATTGTTATGTTAATGCCAGTATAACTCCCATTTTTGTTTGAAGTCAATAAGAATCATGTCAGATTATTATTCTTGACGCTTTCTTTATAGAATTCAATCCCTTCCTGTAGTGTCGTTATTTTTTCATTAGCATCAAATATGAAATTCCATTTCCCTTATATTGTTGAGCTGAATCCGTTATTTTTTTTTTAAGTAAAAATTTTTTTTACAAGCATTCCTGATCACACAAATAATATTCAGGAAACTCTTTACCAACTGAAGAAACCAGCTAGATAGTCATGTAAAAGATACAACGCTTTATGTTTGAGGCAACCATCATACTTTTGGGTGTAATAATAAAGATTTGAGTATAATTTAAAAAATATAAAATCTCTCTATTTTTGAATTAAACCAGAAGCGAACACATATAAGTAGTCATTTCTCGTAACAGGATTTCTGATAACGGGAACTATTTGAGACTTTTAAATTTATCTTCACCTGGCAAAGCTAAAACTTACTTAAACGCAAGGATTAAATAACAGTTGAGTATTTTATACGGTTTCTGGCAACGATCTGTAAACGGAATTGTTCTTCATTTTCACCTTTTATAATAATGCTGTTGTAATCCAGAATGAGTTTAGCAATTCTCTCGGCAACGTTATTTACAACAACTGTCTTTTCAAGTTTTTCAGTTACACTTTTATAACCAGGATCATCTTTCATTGTTGAAGCGTCTTCGTCGAGGAAATTTGAGCTAATCAGCTCGTGTAGAAAGTCTTGGTGTAAGGAGTTTCAAAAGAAGAAAAATCATTTTGGGCGTAGAATTTACTTCTTCACTTAATTTTTACTTCTTCGTCTTCCTATTTTTCTGCTTCCAACACAATTTAAACCAGATTTGTATCCATATGATGGAGCATTGTCATCAAATAAGGATAAAGCGACATTTTCGGGAAATTCTTTACAACAGCCCTATTGATTTCTGAACCACTTTCCTGTTAATTTATTAGTTGACGCTTAAATAGAACATCATGATATACTTCTTTAATTACTTCTGGAAGCAGAAACCAGGCATGAACTTACCTTCGAGCAAAAACAATATACATTCTTCTTAAACATTGTTTTCTCAAAGATATAACTGAAATCGGTCTTGTGACAAGTTTATCTTACAAATGTTACAAGACTGATTGGCTATTGCCATCCACCTAGGATGACTTATAGCTCCTAGTGTATGAAACTGTATTCCATTCTTCGAAATGCCGCCGAGAAAGATCATCGTTAATTCCATTTTTAATTACGCAAAAAGAACAACATTATCGCTGTACTTTCTGCTTGGAAAGGTGATATTCAAGAAATCCAATAATTTTGACGGAAAGATTAGAAGATCAAGTACGTAGTTTTAGAGGGGGAGGGGGAATCCTAGCCTCTCAATTGATTTACTTAGTAGCAGGTCGTGGCTCCCATGCAAAAGATTTAGGGACGCCATTAACAGCTTCTAATTTTGACATTATTATTACTAATCTACAGTACAACATTATTACTAATTTTTTTTTTTATATTTACTCCTAGCATGGCTGACTGCGATGTTGTCATTACTGTAATATTATCGAAATAAAGTGATAGCTTGTTTGAACTTAGGATTTAAACGGTAGAAAAAGAAGAGAAGAACGGTACGCCTTACTGTTGACATAAATTTATTCGAAAGAGTAGAGGAAAGTGTTACCAAATACAGATAAAACATACTAACACGAAAATAAGCGATGCCACTCAATTGTACACAATACAAATTGAATGCTCGATTCTCAACAGCCTCCTTCGAGCATGGTTGATTGGTTGCTTTCAGATTATCTGACGCCGTCAGCAACACAAGGGCTATAATGTGCCGAAACATTCGTCATTAGACAAGCCAACATACATTTACAAACACCCATGTCTAACACGGGACTCTAACCCGCAACCTCGCTGTCTAGAAGTTAGCACACTAACCACTATACCGTTTGGTCAGCCCTTCGAGCATGAAATTAGGTAATGTTTAAGCAGTTTAAACTGTCACTTATGTATATTAAATGCCTTCACACAAAACAACTTCTTTTGAGAATGAAACTGAGGTGCTGGAAGCGCCTTCTTCAAAATGTCTGCTCGCTGCTCCTCACTTCTGACATAGCCTAATTCAAAGTGTCCCTTTGAGAACTCATCTTGGACAAATTTGTATCTTTAGTCGAATGCACTTTGTGCGTGCATGGAACATTGGATTTTTAATGTACTTGATAGTACGCTGATGATCAACTTGCAGGATTGGTAATGAGACATTGTTGGCTATCTCATTAAATAAACGCTTCAACAATAAAAGGTCTTTTGTGGTATCAGCTGCTGCCACGAACTCTGATTCTGTCGTTGAATTGGATACGGTCTCCTGTAGCTTGCTTCGCTATGTAACTGCACTTCCACCATAGAAAGAAACCACTCCTGTGTGATACCTGCGTGTTTCTGCACAGCTGTTGCTATCTGCATCCCTAAATAACATCAGGCTTGTGTCATCTTCATTGTACATAATGTCCTGTCCAATGGTATTGCAAAGGTATCTTAATGTTGTCTGTACAATTTCCCAATCAGTCTTTGTGGGGTTGACCAACTTACGAGACACCACACTCACCGCGTAAGCAATATCTGGTCGTGTCCCCATCGCCAAATAAAGCAAACTGCCAACTGCTGATCGGTATGGAATTTCATTGCTGAGAGGCTTCGCCTCCTTGATGTTGATCATGCTATCGTCATTTGGCCGACAATAGTCTACCTTGAGACTCGACTTCTTCACTGGGATGTGTGATGACATGGAATCTCCAAATCACTCTAACATCTTTCTTGTAAATGCTTCTTGGTGCAAGAAGAGAGAACCGTCTTTCAACTGTTCAACTTGCAGACCATGAAAATAATTCAACATCGTCACTTTAATGTTGTAATGTTGCTTGAGCTCGTTCATAAATGTGAAGAATGCTGCTTCGTCCGGAACAGCAACAATGCTATCATCGACATAAATCGCCATCAGCATCTTTTGTTCATAATTATTGCGTATAAACAAGCAGTGATCGGATTTACTTTGGATCATGCTATGTTTCTTTAGCACATCAGTAAACTTGGCATTGAAACATCGTCCAGCTTGTTTCAAGCCGTACTCTTTGTACTGCTTGAAACAGGCAGGGCGATGTTTCAATGCTAAAGAAACATGGCATGATACAGAGTCGGTCGGAACAATTTACATACACGCCCACTTTCGCCATCGTATCCTCCGGGTTGGTGCATAAAGATCTCCTCAGTCAGGTCCCCACAAAGAAACGCTGGCTCCACGTCAAGTTAAAATAACTTTACTCTCCTTGGCTACCGTCTCAATTATAGCTCGAATAGTGTCGTAGGGGCACATCGGGCTGAATGTTTCTCAGTAGTCGATATCCGCTGTCAGCATATACTCTTTTGCTACTAAGCGAGTCTTGAATATCTCGATTGAAACATCTGGATTAGTTTTCACCCTGTAAACCCAGCGATTGTCAAGGATTTTCTGTCCTTTAGGTGCCTCAACAAGCTACCACTTCCGTGTTTGTCATGCGAAGCCATTTCTTTGTCCATGGCTCTTTTCCAGTCAGCATATACAGGAGACTTCGTTGCTTCATCATATGTTTTGGGCTCTTCCAACTCCAGAATGCTTCTGTACACTTCGTAGTCGTTAAATCTAGCAGGGCATTGAATAGTTGAACTGTCTCACAATGCATGCGTCGTCATCTCTGTTGGTTCGTTATCTTCACTGCTAAGATCATGCATCATCAGGAATATTCAAAATTTCAAACTCCATACTACTTGATGGATTGGTATTTGATGTCAATTCCAAAGGCTGGGAAGTAGCACCATTTTACTGTTCATTGAACACTGCGTTGGCACTCTTTACCATGTCATTCTTTGATGGTATGAAAACATGAAATCGATCATCATCACAATAATCAACCAAATAGCTCTTTATAGCCTTGTCATCTAGTTTGCCTCTGTTGACATTTGGCACATGTACAAATGCAGTTGATCCAAAAACTCGAATTCTGTTGATTTCCGGCTGGTGTCCAAACCATTCCTCAAAAGGAGATTTTCCTGTTGTTTTGCTTGGCCCACTTCTATTCAAAACGTAAACAGCTGTAGATGCTGCTTCTGCCTATAGAGAATGAGGTAGGCCTGCATCTTTGAGCATAGTGCGAACTGCATCCATTATTGTACGATTCTCTCTTTCAACCAAACCGTTTTGCTCTGGCGTATAAGGCAATATGATTCTCAACTTGATGCTTGTATCCCCAGTCAGTTTCACCAATGTAGCATTGTCGAACTCACGACCACCGTCTGTGACCAGTTCTTTTACATTAATACCATACTTGTTGGCCCGAGCAAGAAACTGTCTGATTTTATCCACCACCTCGTCTTTATGTTTCAGAAATTCTACACTTCAAAACTTTGAATTATAATCCTTAAGCGCTAACAGGTACGTCTTTCCACCTCTTGACAAAACTGGCAATTCGAGCAAGTCTGCATGTATGATCTCATCAGATCTTTTTGTTTTCAATCGTTTTGATTTGAATGTTTATCGACTTTGTTTACCATATGTACAGGGCTTGCAAAACAGCCGATTCTCGATAAAATCAATACCATTCTGACGCAGATACTGCTTCACGTACTGTACTCCCTGGTGCCCAAACCGTCGATGCCAAAGTAATAACGGTAACTTTGTCGTCGTGCTTATTGCCGTTTCAGGAAAAGGAGATGTTGTCATTTCTCTATCAACCAAGTAAGCTGTTTTAAAACGTATTTCGTCTGTTTTTCTTCGTTTTGATCTCTCACTGCAGTTTGAAAAGTCTCTAGAAGATCTACCACAAAAGACGCGTTTGGCCAATTTTAACTGAGAAATTGATATAACTATTCAACCAAGGTGCATCTTTGAAACTGAATTTTTTTTTCTGCAGGTTAGCTATCCTTTAGATTTATATTCATAAACTTCTTGATAATGATTGTCGTGAGTAAAGTGATAAACTCTCCTCGTTGTAAATAACGATTTGGACTTGAATCACTAAATTCGCAAATTTTTTATTTGTGTCCGTTGTTATACAGTTTGTATAATACTCTAATAAATGTCTTCGAGGTACAACCACTTGGTCTGCGCATGAGCCTACAATTAAAATCCAAATGCGTGTTATGTAAAAAACGATTTTGATTTTAGGGACAGGCTTTCAATCTTTAATTAAAATAAGCAAAGGTTAGCAACTAAAACTTATGTAAATAGTTAAAAGACCCACTTATCTTTCTAACAACAATCATAAAGAGGATGGATTTATAACTTTTAGTCACAAAGAAAATCGAGTTCCCGAAAAAATGTTAATTTTTTTTTTACTAACTTATTTATAGCTCTGAAACTATAACAAAATAAATAAACATTACTTTTTTTTTATATGAAATAAGTACTTACATACCTCCAGGCTTGGAATCCATTTCATAAATAGTAAAAAACAACCCCCAGATAACTACGTAATTTTTTTCAGTGGTCATATATATCGACGCACATTAGACATAAATCTAACTTTAGAGTGAAATAACCAGAGCCGATGTGATGTTAACCCAACAAATTGTTCTTTATTGAAAGAGATTTGTTAGAAACATGGTACTGTATCTTCTGTTACTAACCGCGCAACTTACCGCCACACAGTTTTAGAGCAAAAAGAGAGATTTTTAGATAATTTTCACATTAAAACTTAGTATAAATATAACAAATCCTTTTGCAAATAGTGGTGGTAAAAAATATGACTAAACCAGGGGTGACTTGTCAGGTTTCATTATATATCAATTCTGACTTTATATTAATTTTGTAAACTTGTACGTATGTCATGTCTCAATCAATAAAGTAAATGACACATTAAACTTATCAGAGAGTTTTAAAAAACGTCTGAATTTAGCCTAGCGCATATACCTTAATAACTCACAAAAAGGAATATTTTTTATAAAATCTTACTTTCGAGTTCATTTACTGCATCATTCAAAGTTTCAAATAATACCTGTTCCTAATATGAATTTTCTATTGCTTTTACGATTCCCATAGTTCTAATATAAGGAACTTTAATTGACTAGTGAACTTTCTTATAAATCTCTCTCTTTTTTTTTTCCTTTTTTTTTTTTGTTTCTCTTTTTTTTTTTTTTTTTTTTTAAATAATCTGTTCGTGATTTGTTTTAATTATGTTTGGGTTGATCATGCTGTTAAGTTCAGCTGTCAAAAAATATTATATGTTGGTACTACCATGTTTATTATTTTCTAAGATCCGCCGAACAACTGTCTATAGACATCCCTAATTACTACAAACTAGTTGGGTTAAAAAGTTTCAATTTTTTGCCACTTTAGCTCTGATGTCTATCTTTAGATCTCTATCCACTCTTCTCAAAATGATACATTAAATCTTCAAAACTGTTTTAAAATTTAGTTTTACCAACGAAATTTTTTAAACATTTTAAAATCATTTTATCTGAAAGTAGAGAAACATTAATTTCATTTTTTCCGGTAAAAAACTTAATTTTTCTCACAAATATCATTTTCTTCCAAATCTTTATTCCCGTTTGTAAAGACCGATAGAGAGTGCAGCAAATATACTTGCTGCTTTTGTTTGTTTACAATTTACCTTACCAAGGCCGAACTGGATTGTAACGAGAGCTAAGGCACTCTCCAGGCTGTGACAATTTTCAAAAGTCTATGGGTGTGAAGGAAACAAATTGTTAGTTCCATTTTCTCCCACAAAACAAGGGAGCGCTGCAATCCAACCAGATTTGAAACTGTAATATAGTGATATTAACACACTTGCCGTAAATCAATTGGGCTGAAATTTGGCAGATAGATTTGATGTCAATGACAATGCATTCGATCAAATTTTGAGGGCACTCTATCAAATTTCACTGTCACTAAAAGGTCGCTTTTACTTAAGCTTGTATCTTCAGATACTAAAAAAAACATCTTGCCGTCATCCAATCGCCCTGAAATTTAACAGTTAGATTAGGTGTCGATAAAGTTGCATTATATCATGTTTCGGGAGGTGTCACTGTCACTAAAAGGTCACTTTTACACACGCTTCTATCTTCAGTATACTAAAAAACCAACTTGCAGTCATCCAATCGCGCTGAAATTTGACAGGCAGATTCGTTGTCGTAGATCCGGATCCAAGGGGAATTCGTGAAATTTAACATCGGCTCTCTTTCCAGAATATGAAGTACAGTGGGGTCCGCAACAATTCACCATGTTTGGTTTTAAATGATAATGAAATTAATTAATAAATATAAATCTATGAGGATGACATCAATTCTATTTGCAAAAAATATTAGAAATTAAAAAAATTAAATCAAAAACTGCGATGAAAAACTTTTAGAACGCCAGCTAAAATAAAAATATCCATGGCTGCCAACTCTGAAATCACGAGAATTGCCAACGATGACTTTTTAATTTAATTTTTATAATTTCTAATATTTTTTAAAAATACGACTAAGAATTCCAATCTCTGTTTCCATAAAGAGTAATGAAAATAAAATTCAAAAATAGGTCTTATTTTAAATAAACAATTTAATTCTAAAAATAGATATCAAAGTCTCATGTTTGATGCGTAATAATCAACAAAAAGCAAAGAATTTTAAAATAAATGATAGTGTTGTGTGGCTCCTGACATCATATTTGAATGAAATATGAATAATAAATTGTCGCGAGTGAACTGTGTATAAATTTATTTCATTCGCTAACATTATCGTTTGGCAATATTCGCTGTGTTCTTTTTGCATTTTAAAAATTAAGTAATTTGGCCCTCTTAGTAACTTATTGGTTTTCGTAATTGACCAAGCAAAGAAAACACATGCTACTGTTTTGGTTGGAATGCAGCGCCCCTAGTCTACTGCGGCTGTTTCCACTCTTTACTATTAGTTGTCACGGCCTGGTTCAATCCAGTTCGGCCTTGACCTTACACGTGATACGTTCCGATCTTGAAGCAGGACTGAGCAGATTAATTTACAGCAGCAATCATTCTTAGTGTTATTGTTTTAATGAGTATTTTTGAATGATTTAAAAAAATTTATTCCAATCTTTTAAAGTGTGTATTTTTTGTAAACAGCCGTTCTCAAAGAAAGTTTAGAAATTTCGGGAATTTTAAATTTCATGCAAATTTAAAATTGCAATTTTAAGTTTCGCGTTAAAACTTGAAAAGTTTCCATAGCAGTAATTGTGTTTGAGAAGCCGAAGCATTTCTTGCTGCTAACTTTCTATTTTTAGAATATTCTTATTATTATATATTATACTCTTCATATTTTTAGAAATTAAAAAAAAATTCTTCTGGCAGAACACCCATGTAGTCAAAATAATATGACTACTTTTCAAACAGTTTCCAGTGAAATTGAAGTCAAATTTTTTTCTTTATATTCTGAAAAAACTTTTAGAGGCCACAAACGTGGATTTTTTTCAAATTTTCTTGTTTAAAACGTTTTATTACTTACTAAACAGTTAAATGGAATAAATGTAATATATACCTAACCAGACATAGAATATATTTGCTAGTATAACGATAATACTTGATCAATTTTAGAATACTGTTTGTTGATTCTTTACGACTATAAAAAAAATATTTTATACGAAATTTTTTAAAGACTTAATCGATTAACATAAATACAGAAGGCAAACAATCAGACTATCAATTGTTTAAAAGTCACCACAATGCAAAAAAAATAAATTATAAGTGAAATTATCAAAATTTTTTTATTGTGTACAAACACTTTTGTGGAACTTTTTTCTCTTGTTCTATGAATTTATATTTTTATAGAATAATATGTTTCATTACTTCTTTTAAAAATGTTCTGTTCCATTCAGAATTAAATTAATATTTTACAAAAAAAACTTTGAAGTTAATATTCGAATTTCATTCCAAACTACAGCACATTTTCTACAAATTCCTAAAGCATAGGAAGACTTTTGAGAGCCACGGCAAAACATTATCATAACCTATTTTACGAATATCGACTATTTATAATTGCTATGTAGTAAGTTACAAAATAAAGTGTACTTACTTGGGGCATGATACACGCATAACAATTGCTTGGAACAAACTCTTATTCTTGCAGATGCAGTTTTTCCAATACGAAATAACCTAATCCATTCGTCTCTCTTGTTAACACTAAAAGTTTTGCTAGAGCTGGCGCAAGTTTTATAAAACTTGCTGTTTAATGACGGAAACCTGTGGAAACTTAGCTCCGGATTTCGTGATCGTTTACTCTTAAACCGTGGAACACAGCAAAAAGTTGTTTTTTTCACATTTTCGATTTTTTTGGAATTTACTTACGAACGTTTTTCGCAACGGAAGTGTACGGACGAAATATCACCTAACAGGAATAATAATGGTTCTAAATAAATCCGCTAGATGGCGAGCATTTCGTTACAAACGCCAAATTCCTAATTTTTCTCATTTTTTTATTTTTTCTATTTTTTTTTTATGTAGCTACTGAGAATTAATGAAAGAAGGACTTTTTGGACCAATATTCCATTTAATTAAATATTATCAAGTTCATTAAGTAGTTAAATTAAAGTAAATATAAATTCAAAGGATAAGCAATACACAAAATTGAAAACAAATTTTTTTAAGTTCAAGATTTAAGTAAATAACCTATTTATCTCTGCTAGTTGATAATACTGTTCAACGAATGAGAAATACCATTAGTAGACAAATTTAAATAATAATAATAATAATAAATGTAAGTTAAAAATGTTTTAATGTATTGATTAATATTTGGTAAAATTAATTCTGTGTTAAATATTTATTTCACTACGAGTCGAACATTTCTATTAGCAAAATATACGGCAAACGCACTGATCTCTACTTCAACTTCTGTAATGGTTAAGAGCAGTTTCTGCTTTGCAAGCAGATGATGTCATTTCAATATTTCATTCAACTTTAAGTCATTAACCAAGCATGCGCTATCCAGAAGTTGTAGTGAAGATTATGCAAATTTATACATTCACTTTCAAATATTTTTTATTTATTGTGATTAAAACAATTTTGGCAACAGGAATCTAGAGGTGTGGAACATCCCAAAACTATTATTTATTTGATTTGTTAAGTAAAAAAATCTAAATTTAAATAGTGGTGATATAGAATCGATTCTACTACACCGCTTTGGCAATATAATATTTTAGTTTATAAAGAAAATTTTCAAAATCTGGAGATGACTTTTTTTTAATGGGGTTTAAGATTTTGAAATGAAAATCCCAATTCAAATCCATGTTTGTTGTTTTCACAACTAAAGCTTCATAGAGCTTCAGCTAAAGCTTCATTAGAGATACAATGGTTACTTTTTTAGAAAGATGTATCAATTGAAAGTCAACAATTAATAACTAGACATATTTCTTGACACATACTTCGTTAATTTTTGCCCCAGCATAAAACTTGATTCATTTAGTTTTAAAAAACAACCAACGACTTGTTTCTGTTAGCAATAGCAAAATGTTCTTGATAAGTACGCTAAAAACTGTACTTGGAAGCAGGTCAAATCATTGTTTTTCACGGCATCTCCAATCACCGTTAGATGGCGCACTTACAGACCAAAAGAATACATGCTCTCCAATGCATTTCTTACCTAATTTTTGAAATTTTTAAGCAAAAAAAAAGTTTTTTAGCAGTTCTATTGGATGTGCGTTAGAATAATAAATTTTACAGTTTCATTAGTGTTTTGCATGCTTAATTCGTCACGAAATATTTTTTTTAGGCATTCATCAATCTTGAACTTTAAAATATATCTAGAACTATTTTTTAAAATAAATTATACAATTTAACTTACTATAACCATATTCCTAATGTTTTTTATTTTATTTTATTTTTTTATTAAAATATACCAAATATAACTAATTTGGAAATAAAATTTTAGTAACATTTATTCATAATAATAAAACAAGCTGTGTGTCTGTGTCTATCTGTGGCTATGTGGATCTATAGAAACCTATTTAAAATTGGAGTAGAGCTTTGAAATTTTCAGCATAAGTAGTTTTGGCCTTCTAATTGTATAGCTCTTAAACAGAATGTTAAAAATTTAATTAGTTCTTTTTTAATTAATTAAGGTGTTACAAAACGATATCTAATAGGGCTATAGCTTTGAAATTTTCAACATAAGTAGTTTTGGCTTTTTAAACGGAGTTTTAAAAAACAAAATTTAAATTTTTTATTTTGTTCCTTTTTAATTAATTTTTTTAATTAATTAAAAAATATGTTACAAAATGATACCTAATACGGCTACAGCTCTGAAAATTTCAATATAAGTAGTTTTGGCCTGCTAATTGTATATATCATAAATAGAATGATAAAACTTTTATTAGTTCTTTTTTAATTAATTTTTTTAATTAATTAAAAACATTTTACAAAACGACTACTAATAGGGCTACAGCTCTGAAATTTCGAACATAAGTAGTTGATGCCTTCTAATTGCATACATCACAAACAGAATGTTATAATTTTAATTAGTTATTTTTTAATTAATTTTTTTGATTAATTAATATATATATTACAAAACGATTTCAAATAGGGCTACAGCTTTGAAATTTTCAACATAAATAGTTATGACCTTCTAATTGGATTTTTTTAAAACAGATTTTTTTTTTTTTTTTTTTTTTTTTTTTTTATAAATTAATTAACAAATATTTTACAAAACGATTTGTAATTGGGCTACATTTCTGAAATTTTCAACACAAGTAGTTTTGGTCTTCTAATTGGACTGACAAAAAGAATATTAACATTTTAATTTGTTTTTCAATTAATTTTTTCGCAAAAAGCGACTTCAAATAGGCCTAGATCTCTGAAAGTTTCAACGTAAGTAATTTTAGCCTCTAATTTTGCTTTCAGCAAACAGGTGTTAAAGTAATCTTAGAGGGGTGTTGTTTTATTGTATTAACGGGGAATTTTTTTTTCTCGACAAGGGAGAGGCTTCCAATATTAAGTCTATACGTAGCAATGAGATTTTAGTGAGTGAAGCGAGCTTATGCCTACGCAGCAATGAACCGTTCAGCGAGCAAAGTGAGCCTATGCTTGCATAGCAATGAACCTTTTAACGAGTGAAATAAGCCTGTGTTTATGTGTCCATGAACTTTTCAGCGAGCAAAGCGAGCTCGATTTTGCGTAGCGATGAGCCTTCCTTTCGAGCGAAGCGCCAAAAACTGGGTCCTATACATGAATGACAGATTTCCGTAACGCGAGGCCTCACAGCTAGCTAAAATATTGCACATGTTAACATTTCGTAACTAGGGTACTTAGCTAGTATTATTATAAAAGCACAGAATATTAAACGAGAAATATTGTACAAAACAATATTCAGATCTAAAACATGTTATATTAAAGAAATGTAAACACTAGTAAATAATAAATGCTTAAATATTTTAGTTGTTATCTATATTCACTACAAATAATTTGACTCAAAAGGATAAATTCAAATTAGGCAAATGTATTAATAAAAAGTCAAATGAAAAGACATTTTTACTTAGTATTCATAACATTAATGTATACAATACATTCAAACACGTAACTTGGG
Source organism: Linyphia triangularis (assembly GCA_963978545.1). Classification (NCBI taxonomy): domain Eukaryota; kingdom Metazoa; phylum Arthropoda; class Arachnida; order Araneae; family Linyphiidae; genus Linyphia; species Linyphia triangularis. Next base: position 40,906,967 of record OZ021730.1, read on the forward strand.
GTGTGGGACATCGCTCAACTTTCAATTACACTACAAAACTGAAGTGGATTTCCGTCATTTACCGTTTGTATATTTTCATCCTTCATTTGGAAGAAAAGGTCAATTTTTTTGCGATAATAAGTCTATGTGTTTTTAAAAAAATTCGATAAATTGGGGACTTTGCCGACGTACTTTTAAATAACCCTTATATTAACATTTATTATAAGCGAAACTGAGAGGAGAAGAAAAAACGATCGTTGATGAGGTATGCTCAAGGAAAGAGGACTCTGTGTTGAAAGCATTTGTTTTTCAACTTTTTATGCCATTAAAACATTTTTAAGGGAATTTCGTAGGTGGGGATGTTTATAAAACCCTAAGAGGCATTACCACAGCGATTGTTTTCCTTATCGTCACAGCCGTTTTTTAGCGATCATTGAAAAACATGATTTTTTCAATGGCAGCTACCTTATGCGCATGCGCGATTTTTATGAAAACCTCAAAGGTAGATCCCATGGCTGCCACTAACCCTCATACCAAATTTTAACATCGTAGGTCAATGTGTTTGGGAGTTATTCTGACCACAGACACACAGACAGACATTTTTTTCTGGATCACTTTTTTTGAAATCAGGATGTTCCAAAACGTGGAGAAATAAAAAAAAAATCGATGTTTTTTTTTTTTTTTTTTTTTACCCGATTGCTATGCTTTCATTACTCTATGTATGTATATATACATATGGGTAATGACCCCAGTCATTCTAGGCAAAAAATAGGTCAAACCTTGTACAAACTCCTATTCAGCTGAAATTTTGCAGAGTGGCTCTATTTGATGCCTTGAGCAACCCACAAAAAGTCCCCAACTCTCCCTCTTCGGCTTCCTGTTTTTTTTAGGTGCTGGAATGCTGGGGCGCTGGAGAAATGCTGGAGCAGCTGTTACAAACGAACGGCTTGTCGTATTGAGCACAAATAGAGCTCAAATGAAAGGTAAAAAAATTGGCTTTAATTTAAATATCAATTTGATATTATTCATTAACTTAAAAATCGATAAAAGCCTGTCAAAGTCGAAAAACCATGCATTTTCCTCTACATTTTCGATTTAAGGGCTTCTATTTTTAGTAAATGGTTTACACATTTGACATAAAACTATTCAACACTTTTTCAGCTTTCTAAAAATGTATAAATATTGCTTGTGCAATAAATAGTTGCAGATATGCAAGGGTTTCAGTGACGTAATATAAGTTTCCCCCTTTTCATATGACCATCAAGTGTCTGTGACTAAATGAGACTATTCCCATTCAGAATTGAAGGGTCATTACACCAATTTAGGCATAAAAGTTGGCTAAAAGTTTTCATTTGATTTTTCTGCTGTTAGTTAAAATTAGAACTTAAGATTACAATCTGTTTAAAGACTGGTGCACAAAGGCAATAATGGACTGTGAAAATTGCATAATCTGCGGATTCCCATTGAAAGATACTGGTACTGTAACTATTGGAGAAAAGCAGCAGCAACGCTTAAGACTAGAAACTCACACCTAAGTGATGGTTTAAAGACAATCTTCAAAAATGGTCCCATTGTTGATGTCACTAGTAGGAAAAGTTATATTTGCCCTACTAGTATTTGAAAAGCTTTAAAAAATGCAGTCTGAATTTCTGATAGATAGTGATAGCATTATTTTTTTCTACTCTTTCCTTGTGTTTATCACGTAAATATTTTGAGGTTACGGTAGTCCTACAACTAATTAAAAAAAAACAAATTCGAAGAGCACGAAAACGGGAATGTACGAACATAATAGTATATGATACAAATGAAGACATGCTTCATGCAAACATGACAATAGTGGCAATTAAACCATGCTCATACAACAATACAAATTCGTTTTGAAAAGGAAGGAGTTGACGTGAAAGAAGCTGTAGGAGATGCTGATGCCTTAGTTGTTGCCACTGCTTTGGAAAAATCTAAATGTAAACAAAAGGTGACAGTTGTTGCTACAGATAGTGATATTTTGACAATGCTAGTTGCTAGCACTCCAAATAAAGCATTAACATTATGCTCTTTGTGTCGAACATCGGATCAAAACTTACAAAATTTTACTATATTGTAGGTATAAAGAGAAAGATTGGGGATATGAAGAACCATATATTTTTCATCTATTTTATGACTGGATGCGATACAACATCTGCACTGTACTATACAGGAAAATGGTATCCTATCTAAAAAATTTTCAATAAAGAAAACGCTGGAAATTTTTAATTTGGTTGAAACAGATTGTAATAAAATAGCAGAAGCAGGAGAAAAGTTCATGGCAACACTTCATAAATTCCAAAATTGGGTAACACTAGACGAGTTACGGATATACATGTACAGCAGAGGTATAGCCAAAACTGCAATAACCACAATTTTTGAATTAGAAACTCTCCCACTAACGTTAACTGCGGTACGTCATCATTAACTTCGTGTTTATCAACAAATACAACAATGATTAAGAAATGTTCTAGACTGCAAAAATGTTCTAGACTGCAAAATCGGGATGGAAACTCTTAAATGACAAATTAGTTCCTCAACATACAATGTTACCTCCCTCTCCACATGAACTGTTAGAAATTATATCTTGCAACTGTAAGAGTAACTGCAACTTGAGTAGCAGGTGTGATTGCAGGAGAGCAGAGCTTCAATGCTCAAATATTTGTGGACAATACAAAGGGATGTGCCAAAACAAATTCCTAGATAATATACTATTTAATGAAGAAAGCAGCCTAGCATTTCTGCTTTAATGACAAAAAAGATAAAAAAATAATATATCTATATATATATATATATATATATATATATATATATAGCTTTCAAAAGAAAAAAAAATAGTTTTTCTGGTTGTATAACCCTTCAACCACAATTAGCATAACTTTCTATTTTGTTTCAGGGAATGGGATATATACCACAAACATTGTTATTGCTTTTTGTATGCATTATTAGTTATTTTATATTAACAATATGTAATTATTTGAAAATTTAAATTTCTAAGGAAAATATTTATTCAGAGATATTTTTTCCTATAGATTATAGATGTTTTTCTTATAGATGCGTATGATGCGTTTATCTACATATCTATGTAATATGATATTGTATTTTTGTTTAAAAAAAAAGTCTTAAATGGAAAAGACTTGGGGAAAATGATTATTGTGCTTGGTTTGATCAGGATGAAACACTGCACCCTTTATTATGATACTCCCAATACGAGGTAGTGTTTCTCTGAAAAGCTCATATATCTGCAACTATTTATTGAACAAGCAATATTTATATGTCTCTAGAAAGCTGAAAAAGAGTAGAAAAGTTTTATGTCAAATGTGTAAATCATTTATTAAAAATGGATGCGCTTAAATTGAAAAAGTAGTAAAAAATGCATGGTTTTTCGACTTTGACAGGATTTTATAAATTTTTAAGCTAATGAATGATATTAAATTTATATTTAAATTAAATCCCATTTATTTATCTTTCTTTTGAGCTCTATTTGAGCTCAATGCGACCAGCCGTTCGCGCGTAACAGCTGCTCCAGCATTTCTCTAGCGCTCCAGCATTCCAGCACCTAAAAAACCAGGAAGCCGAAGGGTGAGAGTAGGGGACTTTTTTTGGGTTGCTCAGGGCATCAAATAGAGCCACTCTGCAAAATTTCAGCTCAATGGTAATTTGTGAAAGGTTCAACTCTAGAATGTCTGGACTATAATTGAAAGTAAAAAATACAAAAACATGTCAATATAATATTTACAAATTTAAATTGATAAAAAAATTAATTATTGCAGTTAATGTTTGTTGGGTTTTGAAATGTTTGAAACATTATTAAGTAAAATTAAAACTTTAAAATATGAATTCCCTTCAAATTCTTAAGAAATTAGACAGCAACCTTATGTAGGTAAAAAGAACAATGAAAATAATAATAATAATAATTACACCTATCTTTACTCTACCAAGTAAAGAATAATACAGTAAAACCCCGATTATCTTAGCCCCGGTTATCCGAGTTTCCGCTTTAACCGAGCCAGATAATATTTCTTTAATTTTTTTTTACCCCGGATATTTTCCTTTGTCAAAACTAGTACTGAAAAAAATTGGTACTTGATCTCTCAAACACTCAAAGAAAAAAATGTTTACATTCCTTTTCATTGTATGACACTGCTCCTCCTATCGCGTCACTCAAGATCTTAAGGCTTAAGTAAGAGAACTCTTTAAGCATTACTATATATTATTAATTGCATGTGGTTTACCTATAGTATAACATTTGTACTTGTCAAAACATACATTTAGAACCGACACGATTTATTTTATTTTTCGCTTTAACCGAGTTTTTCGGTTATCCGAGTTCGTCTTGGTCCACATTAACTCGGATAATCAGGACTCTACTGTATAGCAAATTTCAAAACATTTTGGTCATTTATTAACTATTTAAAATGATAGACAGAATAATATTTACAAATTCAAAGTTTTTTAATGCATTATCAATTTAATGATTGTGTTCAGAAATAATTTAATACTTGATTTTTTTTTTCAAACATAACTTTTTAACAACAAAGATCATAAATCGATATTTATTTCTTTAAGATTAAAAAAAATAAGCTTAAAACTATTCGCAATACATACATAAGATAAACTGGCCCAGCTGTGAAGCAACCAAAAACCCTTCACAATAACAAAATACCTGTTACCAATAAATAAACAAATGCTAAATTATCCTAACTTTAAAAAATTTCGATTAACGGGCTTGATTGACAATTTTCTTATATTCTCAAACATTTCGCTATGGTTTTTAACAATGTATTTAACAACAGCTTTAATAAAAACTTTGCACACTTGTTTAGATAAAATTTTGTTGTGCCCAGGTTTAGAGACTTTAATCTGTTCCGATTAGGCTTCTATCTTTTTCTTTTTAAAGTCTGAACATAATCGTTGGAAGGAAAATGTTTTCCGAACACCTGCGTCGAACAAGAAGTTTTATTCGGGGTGAAGACCTTCCGTAAAATGGCCTATAACCACATATATTTTAACTGTTCATTCGAAGGAAATTCGTGAAATGAAAAGCCTTTAAGTTTGTCTTTCATCTCCTTGCAAAATGAAACATAACAATACATCAGAAATGAAAATACTTAATTTTAAACAGACACCATAAAATTACCCAATTGAAACCAATACAGTCAATCAGGGTAACACTGAACCACATTTTCAGTATTTTCTTCTTCCCCACTTAAGTTTTAATATTATTTTCTGACCCAATGGCATAACATGGAAGAATAAACCCTAAATTATATTTTAATTTACACAAATAAGTAAATGCTGATGATGAAGAACCAAATAATAGGGAAATAACCCGGTGCAAAGTTACCCTGTCATTCAGGGTAACTTTGAACCCCTATCAGAAGTTTCGAATAAAGTACCTTTTTTTTATTTAATCTAGGAGTCAGGACAATTTTAAACTAGTAAAATTTAGTTTCTAAACATTTGAAACATCCTCAGCTACAGTTATCAACACCATAAAGTTTGGATATTTTAAATAATACCACAAAGAATATTTTAGGAAGGAACAGTGGATAACGAATCACATGAATATAGTGCAAAAAAACCTATTTATTATTCAGTTTAAACATACAAATATAGTGTAAAAACAATCTTCATTTCATTCACTTTAATTTAAACTCATTTTATTAATTAGAAATTGAAGAAATAAGTTGAAAATAATAAAACTGATAGACCACCGTTATGCTATTAGTTAAATACTATGGTGTTTGCAAGTCACAATGTGACACAAGTACAAATATTCTTCTCTTAACGTTAGAAATAGTATGAGGATTTAAAAACAAAGTTCAAACTTCATAAAATTTCACTTTCGAATTCTTTAGATTAATAGTTTTGAATCGAAGAAAGAATCAATGATTTGGAAAACTTCTCGTGTTCTAGTTGGAATAATAATTTCTGGAGATAATTTCTTAAACACTCCTAATTTTTCATACCACAGATCACCATTGAAATTGGGCCATTTCCAATATGCACCAGATTTCTTCATGAACCACCAAATATCCCGTTGTCCTTTGAGACAATTAAGTTCGGTTACATTTCTCCATCGTATTGAATAATTACGTGGTCATAAACTTTGCATATGCTATAACCAAAATCTAACACACTTGTATGCTCTGTGTATAAAATTCCTGCCTCAGTGTTCAACAGCCACCACTTGAACAATCTCTGATTTTTCAGTAACACTCTCCACAACAATTTCAGCAGTATAAGCCTCTATCATGTCCTTTTTGTCCAACTTTCATCTCCTCCGAAAATGATAGTGTTGTACATACACTGTCCCCTGCATCATCTACTTAAGGTTGGTTGGTTTATACACTCAAAGACCTACAGCTTAACGTGGATTCCGAACTAAAACGAACATCCATGACTATCCCGGTATTCGAACCCGGCACCTTTGGCATGTGAGGCCAGAGTTCTAACCACACAGCCATCAGGTGGGTCATCTAGTTAAGGACTTTACTCTTGCTGTCTCCCAGGAGTTCATATGGTAGAGGACTTTGGACAATTCCCTTATGTCCTCGCTATACGTATTCCTTTATCATTTATTTTTTATGCATAAAATTCACTTACTCAACTGAAACGCTTTTTACAGCCATTACTGGTAGGCAGATTTTTTTTTTCTTCTAGTTTTTTTAATGACTGCTAGATCATTATTTCTAATATTTTTAGGTACTTCTTGAATTCACTCCCAATATTTTCATCTTATCGGATTTTGCATACAAGGAAAGATTCCGTAAATTAAATTGCATTTTTATGTATATAAATGTATTTAAAAGCAACCAAAAATATATTGGAATAAAATATGAATTATATGTGCAGTGTATACATTACACACTGTCATCAGCCTAACTTTGAACCGGCTCAAAGTTACAATGAATATGTGGTAAATTGATATTGCCTTGGTTTTTTGCTTCTTACCAAATGTTAGTAAATAAATAACCATCAGCTACTAACAATTTCACTATTTTCAGAAAATTATATAGCTGATAAAGTGGTAAGTTAATACTTACTTGCATAAATTAGTTGATTTACATAAACTTCAAGTAAACATTCAAATGGAACTTGCAAACAGTACTTCAGAAAAACAACTGAATGACGAAATAAATTATGTACGATTTTGCCAATTCATTTTCTAAACTACAGAGCAAAAATCCAATTTCACAATCTTACCAGCATTTTGCAACAGTGGATCATTAGCAGCTCTTTAAAACTAAAAATACTGAAAACTAGGAGGTGGCGCAAAGTTACGCTCTATGGCTCAAAGTTACCCTGAATGACTGTACTTAAAACCAAACAATCTTAGGTCTGTTGTTGTTGTTGTTGCTGCTAATCCTCACTGTCTGACGGAGTCAGACAAGATCCACGAGTTCGTTGACTAAAAGGAAGTCGAAGACTAGGAGAGGATTGCTAAAGAGATCCTCCTTAGAGAGTCCCATGCTATCCAAGAGGTGCTCAGGAGAGGCCTGATGATTTTGGCACTTGGTGCAGGTGGCGAAGATTTTCCTGCCCTCGTTGAAAGTGAGGCACTTGATGTGTCTGCTAGCAAGCCTTGATAGAACAGACCGGGGACGTCTGTCACACGGGAAGTCAAGGGACAAACCCGGTTTCGAGCACTTGTTCCAATTATGGGTTGGGGATGTTTTCACTCCTCCGAGATCTTTGATTTTTCCAGAGAGTATAATTCCAAAAAAGTAAGTATAGAAGAGGGAGATGTTGAAATCCTGCAACCCTCCTTAGCAAGAATATCGGCCATTTCGTTTCCGTGGAGATTCACATGGGAAGGTACCCATTGCAAATGAAAATCATGATTAAGAGAAATGAGCTTTAATTTAAGCAGGATAGAGGTGCTGATTCTGTCGCCCACAAGGAGATAATTACTAAGATGGTGGAGGGAGCTACGGCTGTCAGACAAGATCCATAGGTCACCATAATCCCCTTCGATTGGAATAGCTTCTAGTCCCAGGTCTATTGCAATCAATTCACTTCTGAAGACAGAGCAGTGATTAGGATTACGATGAGAAAGAGTCAGGTCTAGCGGCCACCCGAGATTCCGGAGCGTCCATTGGTTAGTTCATTTCAAATTAACTGGAGCAGTCAGCAACACGAGGACTATAATGCGCCGATACATTCGTCATTTGACAAACCAACGTACATTTACAAACACCCATGCTTTACACGGGACTCGAACCCGCAACCTCGCGGTCTAGAAGCTAGTATGCTAACCACTATACCGTTTGGTCGGTCGGAGCGTCCATAGGAAAACGACCGATCTGACTCGCTTGTAGTAAGAGTCCCATTAACAAGGGCGCTTTGGTATTAATGTGCTTGAAGCTAACCTGTGCTTGCTGAGCAATGGATCGTTTGGTCGGTCGGAGCGTTCATAGGAAAACGACCGATCTGACTCGCTTGTAGTAAGAGTCCCATTATCAAGGGGGCTTTGATATTAATGTGCTTGAAGCTAACCTGTGCTTGCTTAGCAATGGATCGTCAAATTTCTAAAGGGAAGCGAGCCCGGTTCACGAAGCATCAAAAGCTATGATTGTATACACTGGCAGTCTATATGATTAAGAAATTTATATTAAGTAAGAACAATTCATTCATTTGGAAGACGGCTGTCTCAATGCAAAAGTGCCAATTTGCAGGAAAGTGAATTAAAATGAGACAAGTTTGCACTGCCATCGCAATCGTTTAATTTTCCATATTTTTTTTTGTATGACATTTGAACTAAAACTTTGACACAGTTTCTTGCATTTAATGACTTTTTCAAGCTTTTCTAGCACAAAGACCAAAAATGCAGAAAATTGTAATCCGTTGTATTTAACATATATTGGACAAAATTGATGACAATTTTCTGCATTTTTGCTTTTTGTGCTAGAAAAGCTTGCAATCATTCAATTAAGTTACTTCAGAGATATACTTCAATTTTAGGTATTTTAACTTTCGTTGAATGACCTCTTTTAATTTTCTCAATTTCTTAGGCGAAGAGCGTCCACATTTGGTGGCGACGAAAGAAAGGGGACAAAACTTTGGACTCACTCCCCATGTTTGACGAGTCTTCTGCCCTCCTCGTCGCCAGTCGTCTCGCCCATCCTCGCTATCAGAGCAACGACGACTCTGCCTGTCCCTCGTCATCGTCCGGCAGCTCCCTAGTCGCGTCCATCGAGTTGACCAGCAGTGGACAGAGTGACACTCTGGACAAGGAAAGCGGTCAGTTTGGCAAACCGCAGAATCCGTTGATGGTGACGCAGTTGATTACAGAGAAATACGTTGTTGTGGCAGATTTGGAAGATAGCATGTGCAGAGATACGCTTCAAAAGGGTAAATGGATTTGTTACATTTGAATTTCCTTGCTTAGAACTAAACTGTGCATAACTTATTACAATACGATTCAGAATTTCATAGGACATAATTTTAAATTTAAAATCTGCCATGTAGCAATCATAATGGCCTGATGCTCAGAGCTAAATCTGTAGAAAGCGATGGAAACCCTGAGACTTTCCATGTAAGGCTCAAATTAATCTCCCTTTGACAAGTAAAATCTGCAAAGAGATAGCAATCTGTGCCATTGTAAACAAATACCAATGGGTTGATTTCCTTTTTTTCAGTGAGTGACGATTTAGAGTCCTCCCTTGAAGTGAACTTGTGGGTCGTGCCGGAAAGCAATCTGCACCGTTTCTTCTACTTCCTAATGTGGCCTCCCAACTTCCTCTTCTCCATCACGATCCCTAAATGCAATCTTCCCGGTCGCACCAAGTGGTTCCCAGTCACCTTCTTCACATCCATCTTGTGGTTGGGATTTCTCTCATACATGTGCTTTTGGATGGTGGCTATTATAGGTGAGTACTTTCTTATTGACGCTTCAAGGATCGATGGCTGCTCTCCTTACCCCTACACTAGAAGTTCCTAAACTTACAAAGATTGTATAGCTAGAGAAAAACTTGCCTGCAATGATACTGGAAGGACTTAGAAAAATATTGTCACATACAGATTACCATAGTGCTTTAAAACGTGTGTATCATGATAAGGATTTAAAAAAAGAAAAAAAAACATCGTTATAGATAGACCTACTCTTTGCTTTATTTAAATAGTTTAAAAGTTAAATAAATTAATATAATAATTAATACAATTACTAAATAATCAACAATAATTAACAAATTTAACCACTCGGTAATTTTAGTTTTTTTTTCTTCTAAGAATAAAGATAAAATATAATTATCCTCATGGGCAACACTTTTCGGTCATTACTGGCCACGTTTAGCACACTGAATTAATTTGAAGAAGGCATTTGTTAAAGGATGAATTTAATTTTTAGAGGCGAAGCACCAACGGATGTAGCATTAATTATATTTTCTTGTTATCTCATTTTCATTCGCAATCGACAAAGTGAAAACATTAGTAAAAAGAAATTTTATATAAAAAAAGGTGAAATGGTGAGCGTAATTTTATTGTGTTAAAAAAATGTACTACTCATTTAGGAAAAAAAAAAAACTATTGATTTTATTTACTTATTTAATGACGCAAATTACACTCGCAATCACTAATATTTGAGTTCATCTAACGAATTCAAATGCACATAAGAAACATTTAAATATCTAATGAGTTGGATTGGAGCGTTGGGTGTCGTTTCGTTTTCCAAAAAAATTAAAAATCTGGATTTAGGTAAATACTTCCTGCTTTCCAAAGAGGTAAAATTATCGTTATAAGAAACTTGTAGACGTGATCACCATAGAGAAATGGTTCAAAATACATTAGTGAATTATGCCGGAACCAAAGAAAGTATCCTACCATGCAGTTTTAATGTTATAGGCAGTATCGTTTATATAGCATGCTTCGCAGTTATACATAGTACGTTTCCCCGATTTGTTTACTTGTACTCATTCTTACGGTTTATTTTCAGAAGAACAGAAAAAAATATTTTAAGGAAGCTTTATAATAAGGAGACAGTTTCACTGGTGACTAAATTTTTTTTGTCTCTCTTCTTACTTTTAGGATACACTCTCAGAATTCCTGACACTGTTTCTGGATTGACAATTTTGGCTGCAGGGACCAGCGTTCCTGAACTTGTGTCCAGTATTATCGTAGTACGGAGTGGTATGTATTATTTCATTTTTATAAATAATCCTATTTTTAGAATACTTTTTAAAACATACGGAAAAGTTACACTTAAACTTCTTAACAAGAAAAAAAAAAATTCAGTGATTCCTAAACTTGAAACGCAACTGTGATAGGATGTCTAAGTTTAGTTCAATGCACCGTAAACTTTCAACTATTTTTCAATAATAAAAGTTTTTGAAGAGCCATAAAACCACCTGGTGGCAAAAAGTTTTTATACTTTTTCATCGGTAATAATAATATTCACCTTTTGATCTGTTGATTAGAATAGGCTGCTGAAACATAACTGAACTAGGCATAACTGAAATAAATAACTAAGCATAACTGAAACATTTCAATTATAACCACGCTTTACTAAATTTAACCAAAAGATTTATAACTCGACTAGGGGGTTCCGCTTCTGCTCGCTAACGCTCGCCAACCCCCTGGATTGCTATGCAATCCCTTTGGTTCGCTTCACGAACCAGGCTCACTTTGCTCGCCTCAAGGTGAGGCAATTAAAATATGCCCTAACAAAAAGCTACTTCAGATGCATAATCAAGAAAATCCTCTCAAAGTGATATTGTGCTATGAAACTGAAAACGTTTTATTATTTATGAAGAGCTGTAAAAGTGGCCACGTCATTATTCTACTGCTTATGCCGAAACGCGTTAAGTAGGACAGCATTCTTTATTTTCATGATTTTCAATTCCTAATAGCTGAATTTGCTCTGAGTAGAAATAAATATAGGTTCAGATTTACTACATGATTCCTCTTGGCGACATTTTGAAGTTGGCAATTTGGTACTAAATGCAACCTGGAGACTTGGTTTTCCGGCAACCCTAGTGGCCGTTTAGATTTGGTAACATGGCGTTTTGACGCCATTTTGGAATGGCCGACACAACCATTTGACTTTATTTTCAATTTGCCGACTTTTTTTTAAAAGTCGCTGAGAGGCAACATACGGTAAATCATAAAATGAATGAATATATAATATTAAAAGTTAAATTCCAGTTTATCCGGAATGCTGAAGTTCTTATTCAAACTACTGTGAATTTTCAGCATCAAAACCTTAATATTCTTAAGGAAAATCCAGTGCTCAGTTTTTATACGTATATATCCGGAAAACGTTCACATAAAATATGTTATGGTTATTTGTCGAATGTAAACAAATGTGGCTTGTTTAATTGGATACGAAAGGAAGTTTTGTCGTCGAAATTCTATTATCCTCAGCATCCGGAATGGTTAGAACGTTCGTTAAGATCCCCACTTTTTGTTTGGCAATTTTAGGTAACCCGGCAGCAATTTGGTTCCATTCCAACTTGGAAAACACATTCTACTAAACTCCAGAACATGCTCCAGCAGATAATTTTTCCGAAAAATCTGGTATATCCAGATTTCTAATCCAGGAGAAATATACACATCTTGGATCTATTTATTCCTGCATCATCTTTTATATTAAATCAATACGTTTTAACGAGGCAATTATTCGTATCAGTATGATAAGAAAAACAAAATATAGTGAATCCAATTTGCTGGCTGTTGCCAGATGTGTTAGTTAAATTTCAAAAGATATTTTGTGATAGGCTGGAATACTGAATTTGGAAACTCATGCATAAAGTTCATTTAGAAAATTTGTGAATGGATGTTTAAAGTCGTTGCTATTCTCCTCACAGAAATACAGCCGAATTTGGGCGGCATATATAGATTGGAAATCGGATATTGCTCAATGCTTCATGATATCATTACATACGCCTCTTTTATTTTGGTCGTTTCTAAATATATTTGCAATCTTTCTTCAGCTAATAGTATTAGTTTGATATTACAATCCGCTGAATTGATTTTGGGTTTTTTCAATGCACCAGAAACTGGAAACGTTTTTAATTCATTTCAAATTAAAAATAAAATAAAGATTAAAAAAAAAAAAAAAAGGTAATGAACCATCTTATTCATCAAGGTTAAAAGTAATTCCAATTATAAATGGCAGTTTAGTATTAAAGTTGACTGAATTTGGATTTAAAAATGACTTGATTTAGAAGTAAAAGTATATATTTCTGCGAAACTAGTAAAATTGACAGCTAAAATTTCATCAACCAAACCACAGAAGTTTCCGGTTCTAATATGCAGCAGTGCATAACAATTGCAAAACTTCGTAACTTTTTCTTAGAATTGCCTGGTATGAATAAAGTGAGTCTCAATTATGAGCTCCCAAATATAAATAGATTTTGTACATTAGGTTTTTGGTTGTAAATATTACTCTTACGAACGGAGCCTCTAAATAATAAATTCATAATTGAGATGGACTCTAGCACAGTTCTTAATGCTTTTTCTCTTATTACAGTATGTCGATTAAAGAATGTTCCAGTTATAATTAACGTACTAGTGAAAATGGGACATTCTTTTATCAGCACCCTGTATAATGCGGGATAATAAAGAAAGACAATAGGAAAGATAGTGTTCATTTTTTCTTACCGTTCACATCATTTATAATTAATCATTTGCTTGGCTAAAAGATACAATATTAAAGGGCAAAGACTACATTTAAAAAACTAATTAATTTTTTTTTTAACGTATAGGCTTGGGCAACATGGCGTTTTGCAACCTTCTCGGCAGCAACATCTTCGACATCCTGTTCTGCCTCGGTCTTCCATGGCTCATCAAGACCCTCATGAACGGCGAAACAGGCTCCCTCGTCATTAACAGCTCGGCCCTCACCTACACCACACTCGTCCTTCTGACAGTCGTCGTCCTCTTCTACCTCACCCTCGTCGTCTGCAGATGGAGGCTGGATTGGAGATACGCCATCGTAGCATTTGTCCTCTACGCCGCATTCCTCGTCATCGCCTCCCTCTACGAGAGCAACGTGTTCGGGGACTTTAATCCACCCACATGCCCAAGGTGACGAAGGAGTTTGTCGTCCTCAATGTCACCCTCATCGCCATCGAAATGAGATCAACTTAATATGGATATAAAAGCTACCCATGTGTCCCAGTTAATTAGTGCTGTCATTGCTGCCGTTCGTCCACCATGTACCTTTCTTTGTCTTCTTCTACCTTATAATACTTGAATAGGTGGGTCAAGGTTACTCATGCATCCTACACTGTACTTCGTTATATTAGTAAAGGCTACTGAAGGTCACTTAATCCTACTCCCGTATCATCGGCGCCGCCAGGAAGGTGCAAAGGAGTGCACTTGCATACCCCTTGAATTTTGACAATTGAGAATAATGTGGTGAAGAGTGGTATGAACATGGAGTGGATGTCACTAGAAATATTAATATGATACAGGTTTTAAAATTGTTAATGAATAAAAAATTTAATACGTAATGATTCATTAAAATTTCAATAAGACATCCCTTAGAAAATTACTGTTGAAACAAACAACAACAATAATAATAATAATAATAATAATAATAATAATAATAATAATAATAATAATAATAATAATAATAATAATAATAATAATAATAATAATAATAATAATAACCGCATTGCTCCCTTTTTTGCATCATCTGTAATCCCCTGCATTCTAAGTGCGAGGGAGAAAGTGTGGCTGAACTAACTTTTTTCACTAATGACGTCGGGAAAGAATAGTTGATTGAATTTGTTTTCGAAATTGTTGCCTTGGTTACAGTGTCTTGAGGTAAAGAATAAGTTGAGTTGAGTTACTATGGAGATTTACAGCAGCATAGTAGTGTAGACAGCCTAGCAACCTTGACTTACCTATTCTCTTTATTAAGCCCATGTGTCCCAGAAGACGATTGTTTCTTGCAGTCTTTCTCCCTAACGTGATTGGGAGGACGTTCACTCACATGTTTACCCGAGTCGACGAGTGTTGTGAAATTCCTGTTGTTTTACTAAATTAGCATTTAGACCAGTGATACAATAAACAGCCTGTGACATTTATTCTATTTTACTTTTCGAGTATGATTGTGTTTTATACATATATACGGATGATACTGTCTTGTTGAAATTAATAAATATGGACAGATAATAGATACAGTGTCACTTTGAAATTTTCAATGTTCACATTCATCTTAATTTAACACTTAAATTGACATTAGAAAACTATTTTAACTGGAATATCTTACACAAGTTATGGCTGTTCACCCACTAAGTTCCCAGCCAGACACCTCTTACTTGAAGCAATTCAGCAGCGTTTTGTCACCTCCCCTCCCCCACCACTCCCTGGTATAACTGCGAGTTAAAAAAAATTTACGAGTATCTGTTAGCCACTTTTAGTATGACCCCTGAATATCTAGTCTCTTATTATATTGGTTAAGATATTCAAATTCGAAACCGGCAGAAAACTGTATATTTGAATACTCACTCTCTGACACAGTGATCACCAATATATTCTAAGGTACTTCTAGTAGACCTAGAGCAGGGTCGACAAACTTTTCTGCGTTAAGAGCCAAACATTGAATTTTCAGAATCACGAAATTTGTAAGAAGGAGCAAAATAAATATAAGCAGTACCAATATAAGCTATTAACTACACATATTTTTATACTATGCTTATTTTATAAAAAAAATAATAGCAGTTGAGACAAGTTAAATTTTTATTTTGAATGAACGCATACAATTCAGTCTATTCTTTTTTAAATCCTCGATTTTACTCATAAATTTTTCTCTATATTTTAAGCGAAGTCGAATTTATGTTTTTCCATTATAATATATCAAAAGCAAGGGCAAAAGGCATTTTTACAGCACGGTAAAAGACCTCAGTCGGAGACTAGCTATCAACGAACGTCAACAAAAGTTCGAAGCAATTGAGACTGACAAATAGTTCACCAGTGTACATATATATATACAGAGGAGAAACTCACCTCACATAGCGAAATCCCTAAAATATTAATAAATAATAATAATAAGGGTACTTACGCGTTATGCAATCGACAGTTGTCGAAATTTTAACAGCTACGAAATGATCTCTAATTGTTGATTTTTATTCCTTTTGCCAACATTTTATGCTTATCTGATTAAACCAATTGTTTGAAATTAGAAAGTTGGGAGACGCCTTATGCGCCCGTTGTAAAATGATGAAATTAACAAACATTTAAAGTTTAGTATACATGAAGTATTCATCAAAAATTCAATTTTTCTTTTAATATTATGTAAATGAAAATCGATTCTGATGTATAAAATGATAAAATAATATTTGGCAAAAAAAATTGTTTTTAATGAAGAACCTATTGATAAACTGCATTGAGTGCGAATTTAATCGGGAAATTGAAGGCATCATTTGTATCTTTACTGAAACAGAATTGACGCTGTAATAGATTTGAGAGTTACCAGCAATTGAATACGATTATCTTTCTATTTATTAACATAGCTTCGCTTCTGATGTCAGCGTGTGCTTGTTGTTTACCTCTAATTTTAAATAATAAAAACATCCCTTACAGCAAAATGTGCGGCAAAGTGCGTTTCAAAATTTATTTATTTAAAATGAATGTGAATTTATACGCTCGCGTCTAAATACCTTTTATTTATTCTGATTAAAACTATTTTGGCAACAGTAAAGAGTTTCAACGATGATATGTTGAAATTGTATTTACAGTCTTACAGAATGAGTCAGTCAGTGAGGATCAGGGTACAGACAGGACACAAATACAGAGCAAACAACACAAAACAACAACAACAAAAAAAACAACAAAAAACACATTGAGACTATGCTCGAAGGAGCCGCCAATTGAGTACAAACCAAAAAGTGATAAATACAAGAAAAAGATAGAAAACAAATTTATAGATATAATATAGGTCACACACACAGATATATAATTATATTGTTACGAATTTTTCCACTGAGGCATGATGGCACAGTTTTTACAGTATAAAAATATTTATTCTCTCTTCAGAAAACTCACAAAATTTATTCACAGGCAACAGCGTAATCGCTCACAAGCTTCAGCAAAAACATCTTCGAATACAGCGATTATACAAGCTCACTCCAATAGGTAAACAAAGCGATAAGCTTTCATCGAAGTCCGAAGTCAATCTGAGAACTTTCCCGATCTACAGTCTTATTTATACTTGGCGCGAGAGAACAATCGAGAAATTTCCAGCCAATTCGTCGGAAAAGAAACATCTCGAAACTTCTCGATTGCTTTAGGTGTTGCCACCTTTTTCTAACCTGTATAATCGCTATTAATAAATAAAATAAGATAAAAATAAATTACAATAGAATTTTAAAATAATACGTCACTATTTACAATATATACAGACAATTTGTGCAACATTTCCCCCTTCTTAAAGACTGCACGTCCCGGGCAGTGAAGTCCTTAAGAGGAAAGGCAATTAAATCACTTCTACTATAATATGGGGCTAGTCTATTGTTATGTACAACTCTAGGTTTACAGGAAGGTGTCCGTTGAATTCTCACCACGACGTCGTTGATCTTCTTAAGGACCCCATACGGCCCTTCCCAGTTCGTCTGGAGCTTAGGGGAGAGTCCTTTCCGACGTTTAGGGTTCCATAACCACACCTTGTCACCTTCCTGGAATGAACGGTCCGTGGCCTTGGCATCGTACCGGATCTTCATGCGCTCCTTCATGATGTTGTTTCTCTCTCTGGCGAACCGATGTACGGCTTCCAAACGTGCCTGGAGATCATCTAGATACTGGACAGGCGAGGAAGGAGTGTCTGGTGGTTGTCCAAAGAGGAGGTTGCAGTGGAGCCTAAGGTCTCTTCCAAACATCTTTAGAGATGGAGAAAATCCGGTGGTCTCCCAAAATTCAGCGTAATTCCATTTTTCTTCAAAAAGTCTAGTCCGAGAATGCACGGATCTACAATTTCGGCAACATAAACGGTGTGCTTGTAGGTGTTAAATCCAAGGGCAATGTCCACTTCCAATTTCCCATGCACAGAGATATTACCACCGGACACAGTTTGTAGAGAGACAGAGGGCGCTGTGTAGAGGAGTCGGCTGTTCAGGCGACGAGCCACGTCCGTCCTTACGATCGTTACGTTCACTCCCGAATCGACGATTAGACGACATGGAATTCCGTTGATCTCCCCCTTCACGAATAAACCCTGGTTTCCTCCTTGTCGGGATGAAACGTGGAAACGACTGGTCGGGGCTTCGCCTGTTCTACATTGCAGCTTCTGCCCTGCGAGATGGCATCTTCTTAGATTCAGTTGTTAAGATTCCGTGGTAGTGTTATCCCTTCTCTTTTTCAAATCAAGGCAGTTACGTCGTAGATGCCCTTCCCGTTTGCAGTGCCAGCAAATGACTCTGGTCTTTCGATCCCTGGCTCCGGGATAGCTTCTCATCATTCTATCAATTTTGCTTTCCAGTTCTCGAAGCTTACTGGTGACAAAGTCAGAAGAATCATCGGCTAATGCACCACACACATATCGTCGGTCTTTTCCAGAAGCTAGCTGTGCTGCTTCCACTCTCATGGCGTACACAAGGGCTGACTTCAGGTTGTTGTTTTGAGATAACCTTACCGCCTGCCGCACATCGGGATCTTGAATAGCGTCGATGAAATACTGCAGAGAAAGATCGTCTCGTACATCCGGGGGACAGTCAGGAAAAGCGAGGAGCGACAGTCTTTCTACATCCGATGCCAATTCTTGAAGAGTTTCGTTGGCCTTCTGCTGTCTCACTTTCAATTGTAGTCTGTTGTAATCCTTTAGATGCTGCTCCCCAAATCTTAACTCCAACGCACTTGCCAGCGCCACGAATTCTCTCCGCTTCTCTTCAGGTAGTGTCTGTAAAATGTCAGCAGCTTCACCTCGAAGAGATGCCGCGAGATGGAATGCTTTCGAAGTATCGTCCCAACCATTCGCAGAAGCAATCATTTCAAATTGCGTTTGATAAACGCGCCAAGACGACCTCCCATCAATAGTGACCACTTTGATGTTAGAGCGCGTCGCTATAAAGGGGATGGAAGCGTTATCCCAATTAGGTGACGCTATGGCCACAGCTTCACGCTCTTCCATTTTTCGCAGCCTTTCTTCTACAACGTCAATGAATTTGTCTTGCTCTTCCTTTAAGGTGGAAACTTTTCCGTTAAACTCCTCAAACTTTTCATCGACTTCCTTTCTTACTGCATTGAATACTTCTTCTTTCAGGGATTGCAGAACATTTGAGGTAGTTTCTATTATGGTTGATTCCACCATTGAGGCTAGCTCTATCTTCATTTCTTCTTTGATTTCATTCACTGTTGCAGATGTTGTTTCACACTTGGCGGCTAAAGCTCTAATCTCCGATGATGTAGCGGCAATTGCGGCGGTGGACTCTTGGCCGGCTTTTATTTCTTTCATTTCGGCTGCGGCTGTTTCTTGGCAGGCTTTCATTTCGGCTGCGGTGGTTTCCTGTTGGGCCTTCTTTCCAGCAATCATTTCCATCAACTGCTTCATTTGGTCTTCCATCATTCCTCTAGTAGTCGGCATTCAAGATGACTTGACCCCACTTCTGACACCACTGTTACGAATTTTTCCACTGAGGCAATGATGGCACAGTTTTTACAGTATAAAAATATTTATTCTCTCTTCAGAAAACTCACAAAATTTATTCACAGGCAACAGCGTAATCGCTCATAAGCTTCAGCAAAGACAACTTCGAATACAGCGATTATACAAGCTCACTCCAATAGGTAAACAAAGCGATAAGCCTTCATCGAAGTCCGAAGTAGGGATGGAACGGATATCCGGCAAATATCCGATATCCGGCATATCCGGCTGATTTTTCAATATCCGAAACCCAGTCGGATATCCGATTTGAAATACCGGACATCCGGTAATTTCATTCGAATATCCGGCTATATATCCGGCCATCAGGTATCCACAAGAAATAATTTTTTTGCAAAAAATAATGATCTTTTTCGGACAAAAGGGACACCACATCCTACACTTTTTTTTTCCTTGGACATAAATTGCAGTCAAGTTAGAAAACAAAAAAGTTCCTTCGTGAGAACTATGCTTTCGCATATCCCTAACTTCAGAGATGAACTAGAAGATGCAGGTGCATTTAGTTTCAATTCACAGAAAGAGGCGCCGTATTATTGGCGCCGAGTTTATAAGCATAAACCATTCCTCCAATCTTTTTCCATACACATCCTTCATACGTGTTTTGCAATATGTTCTTTTCATTCCAAGTTTATGATCTGATTAATTCCAGATGTTATATTTGAATGCTTCGTAAAACACGAACCGAAATACTAATAAATAGTACTTTTTTCCATAACATAAGTTACTTGTTAAGAGTTTTAGTTATTCTCACTTCCTCCTTTTTTTCTGACATTTGCTAGAGAGTAAAAAGCAATAAATAGCCAATGCGCACTTCTCAATTCTTTTTTTTTATTCTATCGACGATAATACTCTACCCCTTTATGCAGTGAATGGTATGGTCTAATTTCTGATTTTTCATTGAATCCAATTGAATGGTGGAAACACCATATACAAGAATATCCAAGTTTAAAGAATATCGTATTGAAATATTTGAGCTCCCCACCAACCTCAGTCAATTCAGAGAGACTTTTCAGTTGAGTAAAGCGAATATACACTGATAACCGAAACCGATTAGCCTCTAAGAATGCTGAAAAGTTATTGTTTATAATGCAGAACATGAAATACAGGGAAAGAAAATATCACTTTTTCTCATTCCAAATAGATATGCCCAGTGAAGAACTTTCATTTCATGTGTGAGTGATATTTTCCATTTCATTGACATTTTCCGTTTCATTAAATAATTTATATTTCGAATCTAAAAATCTTTGAAAGTGAAGTATGCTGATTGGATATCACTAGAAATACTATTCCTTTATTCACTTTGAATCGTCACGTTGCATTTTAATTGGTGTTCCTTTTGAATTTTGGTATATTTTACTTAGTAAATTTAATACTATTAAGAACAACTTGTCTTTATAAAATGTTACAGATTTATGTTGCTGTCGATGAAACACATTTTTTTTTATATTTGTAAATCGGTTTTGTTACCTTTTAAGTGTTGGGATTTTCTTATACACGAGACTCCTCGTGATGAAATTTTATTCAAACAAGCCACTGGCTTTTATTTATTAGCATTAATCAAATATTCCAAAAAGTCTTCAATTCTATAGTGCATTTGCACCAAAAGGGCAGAAAAAAATGTAGAGATGTTGAACATCACATTTCCTAGGAAAACTTTTGTTCGGAAGATTATTTTTTCTTGCAACATGTTTGATTTTAAGTTATATTTTAATATTTATACTTTAACTTAATTTTGCCATTACTTAAATATTAATTGTAGAAAAATTTTCTGATTGTTTAATAAAAAACAAATTGCAGAACCTTCTTTACTACATCTGTTTCAAAACAGATTTATATTGTTGAAAGTATTGCATATACTTTAATCAAATTAAAAATAATTCTTATTAAATTTGTTGTCAGTTTTATTAAGTATTTTTTAACACATTTGTCTTAATAAACTAGAAATAAATATCATTAGTTAATGGAATTCATTGTTTTATTATTTTTACTTCAGTACAATTGCTGTGTGTTTTTCGGGTAAAAGCAATATAGGATATTTATGCAGACTTGAGGAAGATTATCTTATGTTTACATTACATGATACAAGGTAAGAAGAAGTTGAGTAACAATTTACAAACGTATTTCTGAAATATTTTCATCACATTGCAGAATGTTTGGTACAATTTTAAGTAACACACAAACAAAATGGTGATGAAGTTTCAAAATTGTTCAGCAAGTGTAGGTATTAAAAACTTCGTTTCATCAACTAAAGTTTAAATAAAAAAAAAATTAACTCAGTGGCGCGACAGCCCGTGTGGACTAAGGCCGCCCAGCTCAGCTTTCTTGACTGTGGCATTTGTGTGTCACATAGCAGATATTCCGGTCAGATGGTCATTCTGACGCCTAACCCCGGTGTTTAGTTCCCAAGCATGCATGGTCCTCCTCAGTTTATTTCTTTCAGGTATAAACAGCTAAGTCAAGCTTGCCCAGTCCACGAATCAAACCATGGACCTGTGGCATGCAGAGCGGTGCGCTAACCACTAATTATAATTTACTTTATACTTCATATCATGACCATTTTTTTCGTATAGCATATCGTATAACTATCGTTTTTTAGTATTTAGACCGAATATCCGGCCGGA
The DNA here is from genome assembly GCA_963978545.1 of Linyphia triangularis. Lineage (NCBI taxonomy): Eukaryota > Metazoa > Arthropoda > Arachnida > Araneae > Linyphiidae > Linyphia > Linyphia triangularis. The sequence continues at coordinate 40,929,191 of OZ021730.1, forward strand.
TATCCGGTGAAATCCGTTTCGGATATCCGTATCCGGTAGACATGGTACCCCGGATATCCGAAATCCGGTATCCGGCAAAACTCACATCCGTTCCATCCCTAGTCCGAAGTCAATCTGAGAACTTTCCCGATCTACAGTCTTATTTATACTTGGCTCGAGAGAACAATCGAGAAATTTCCAGCCAATTCGTCGGAAAAGAAACATCTCGAAACTTCTCGATTGCTTTAGGTGTTGCCACCTTTTTCTAACCTGTATAATCGCTATTAATAAATAAAATAAGATAAAAATAAATTACAATAGAATTTTAAAATAATACGTCACTATTTACAATATACACAGACAATTTGTGCAACAATATACTAATAAGACAACAAAATGAAATGGAGAACAGCAGATATTTGAAATTTCGTCAGGAGGTTGGCCCAAATTTCCAAAACCATTTAAAACCAAGAGCTTTTTCTGTAGACAATCTTTTGACTGTCCCAAAACCTGCTTGCCTCGACCTGCCTTCTACCCTCGTTCCTGATATTGGTAAGCCTAACCACGTGCCCCGGACTGACTGCTTCTCTCCAAAATCTGTTAGCTTTCCAAACAATTCAAAGGGAAAAACCTCACTGCAAGCCATGACCAGGTCATTGCTCGACCAAGGCTGTGAGGTTTTTGCCCGTTTTTCAAAGGGAAAATACATTGTCACCCCTCAAAACTTGACTGAGGAGACACTCATTTCAAAATTTTTGACCAAGACCAACAGCCCAACTCCAAGATCTTTGCCCAAGTCGGCTAATACTTTCAAGGTGGTTATCAGGGGCTTGCCCCTTGATACCACTAACCAAGAAATTGAAGAATGGATCAATTATTCCCATCCTAACTTTCCCCCCACTTCAATTATTCAAATGAAAAACCGTTTCGGAACCATGGTTCAACTTTTCATTATTGAATTTCCCAACTCATTTTCTAAACCTGCTATCCTTTTGTGGAAAAACCTCGGCTTTCTCCATATTAAAATTGAACCCCTCCTTGGCAAGAAACCAAACGCTATCAAACAATGCTTCAACTGCCAAGATGGAATGGCCATCTTGCGTTAACTTGCCCATATCCCACCAGATGTCGCCACTGCTCCGAACAGCATCCCAGTCGAGATTGTCCTAATAAGAGCAGTGTGCGGCGGTGCATTAATTGTAAAGAAAACCATGCTTCTTCTGCCCATTCCTGCAAATTTTATATCGACCAGCTTTGTAAACGACGGCCTAGTGGTTCCGGGGTCAAGAAGGCGACCCCCGCCACAAAGCCACTATTTATCCCAAGACCTATTTCTTTAAATTTAATTTCCAAATCCAAGCCCACTTATGCGAGTGTGGCATCTCAAGCAAAAAATTCTTCTGGACCTACTTTAGTAAAGCACCAAGGTACTAATACTGAAGTTAGCATTCCAGACACCTCCATCTTCTTGGATGTTGATAGGGTTATGGTGGACAAGGCTACCAACACCACACCACCCCTGTTGATCGACAACTCAACTATGTTTGATATTGAGATTCATAGTTCACTGGTCCTTGATGGCTTTGATCGTCAAACAGCTAAATACAATAAATTGATGCAAAGTTTGCTCAATCATGACACTAAGGCGACTCGCCCTTAGCTCCGCCCTCTCCAACTCCGGTTGGTTGTTCGGCTTGGTCGGAATGTTTTCTGACTTTCTGTTTTAACTTGTTTCCCTTTAAATTTTTCCCTTTAAACTTATGTGATTTTAATAGCAGTTATGTTGCATTCTACTTTTATCTTGGAGGTTGCACGGCCGTTCCGGCAGTCGGAACTCCAACATCCCAAATCAGTCAGTCAGTCGTGTTTGTAAGAAAATATTAAATGGATACGAAATAAATAAGAACTAATTCTATTATATTTAACTCGTAAATTACAAATTTTTTAAACCTAATTTAAATACAATTTAATTTTACAAACTTAGATTTTTGTTTTTCAGTCATCATATATTAGACATTGATATATATTGTATATTTTCAAATGAGCATTTCCTAAATTACTTTCGTGTTTTATTTTTTATTTTTGATCTTTTTTTTCATTATTTGTCTAACTTGGAAGAAATTACTACTCTTTTGTATTTTTAAATCCTTTACATTAACTTCAGTTTAGTTTGTTTGTTCCTGGCTTTCAAATCTACGAGGGCTAATTAATCCAATAGCCGCCATCCAATTGAGCTGAAACTTGGCAGATTGATTTAATGTCGATGACGATGCAGTTTATCAAGTTTTGTGGCTGTCATCCAGGGTTGTGGTGCTAAAAAAAATTTGCCGGTAGGCAAACTTCTAGATCGTGGCGATACTGTAGATGGATATTTTTAACATTGTAAATGCAAATTCACAATAATCTACATAATATACCATACAAAAAAAGCTAAATACTCTTAATTTAAGTATTTAATTGCTCACTAATCTTTATCCCAACACATGTATAAAGATTTATGAGTTATTATTAATTACTAGTTCAAAAAAGTATCGTTAGGCAGCTCTCAAAATAGTACCAGTACGATATACCGGCGCATACTGACCCCACTTTTATCCTAGTGGCAATACACTCAAATGCTGCTTTTTCACGCTATTAGTTTTGCTTCGGATGACTAATTAACACATTTGCCTTCATCCAATCAATCTGAAACTTGGCACATTGATTTGATGTCGATGTCAATGCAGTCTATCAAATTTATGGGGTTATAGCCAGACTTAACAGCTTTTACTCACATTTTATTATCTGGTACAATTTGGAGATATTCAATGACTGAAACCTCCCCTTATTAAGTTTGACGAACCAAAATCTCCGAAGGGATAATTTACCCACGTGCTGTATTCCAAACAAGGTAGGCTAGTTGTGGATGACAAACTATTCAATCAAGTTTTGGGGTAAAAAAAGATTAGTAAATAGTTCGAAGTGGATGTTTTTCTCGATCAAGCACTATGTAAACGACCTGAGCTCAAAAAGTTGCAATTGCACATTGATACAATTTTTAATATATATTAATCCATTTGTTAATTTTTCAATTATTTAAATTGCAAAAATGTTGTGCTAAATATTCAACGTTGCCATTAAAATCAACTGAAAATTATGTAAATTTTTGTTAAAATCCAATGCAACAATTAAGAGAAGTAATTATACTTAGGTAAATATATGTTACGGACTTTAAAGAACGATAATTATAATTTTGTAACCTTATACCAAGGCCGCATCCAGAATTTTTTTTCGTGTAGGAGGTGTTATGGTCGAAAATTTGATTCAATACCTATGACAAGTTACACAAAAACAGAAGGGGAAGTGGTAAAACAAGATTTCACACAATTTCGGATGTTGTTCCTGGGATTCTCCCTGTCTAAGGCCCTGTCTTATACACATGTCATTTCTCAATTAATAATCAAAGTAAATGATTTATTAAACACATTAGAGAGCTGGAAAAAACGTCAGAACTTTGCCAAACGCATATTAATTTAATCTATCACAAAAACGAATATTTAAAAATAAATAAAAAAAATTCTATTTCTTTTCCGATTGCCATGTTCAATTGACTGCCCCCCCCCCCCTCTTTTATTATTATTATTCCTATATTTTACAGTTTCTTTTTAGTCGGTGACATCATGTTGATGTTGATGCATGATTTTTTGCACTAGTCTGTTGAAAACAGTTAATTTTCTTTTCTCTCACATTTTCTTTCTCGTATAGACATCCCTGATTACTACTAACTAGTTGAGTTTAAAAGTTACCAATTTTCACCATTATGGCCCTGAAGCCTACCTTTAGATCTCTAACCACTCTATTCAAATTGATGCATGAAACCGTCGAAACTGTTTTAAAATTTAGATTTGCCTACAAAAAATTTTAAACTTCAAACACAACAGAAAGACAACATTTCATCAGAGAGTAAAAAAATATTCATTCCATTTTTTTCAGGTAAAAAACTTAAAATTTCTCACAAATATCGTTTCCTTCCAAATCTTTATTCTTAATTTGTCTCAATTTTTTTTTTTATTAGTGAAAGAAAATTAATGAAAAAAGCTTTTGGACCAATACTTCATTTAATTATTAATGGAAATTAATGAGAAAAAAAATTGAAATTAATTTAGTAATTATAATAAATTAAATAGAAATTCATAGGATGACCCATACACCAATTTAAAAATAATAAAAAGATAAAAATAAACAGCTGTCCCTTTAACTTATTTAATTGCGGTAATCATGAAACAACAATTTTTTACCAAGTTCAGTATTTGAGTATTTAACATTACCTCAACTAATTGAAATACTGTTCTACTTAAGCCACACTGGATTGTAGCGAGCGGTAAGGCACTCTCCAGGCCGTGACAATTTTCAAAAATCTATGGGTGCGAAGGAAACAGGTTGTTAGTTCCATTTTCTCGCACTAAACAAGAGTGGCGTTGCAATCCAACCAGATTTCAAATTGCAATATAGGGATTTTAACACACTTGCCGTAACTCAATCGTTCTGAAATTTGGCAGATAGATTCGACATCTATGAAAATGCATTCTATCAAATTTTGGGAGCATTCTAACAAATTTTACTGTCCCTAAAAGATCGCTTTTGCTTATGCTTGTATCTTCGGATACTAAAAAAACCAACTTGAAGTCATCCAATCGCTCTGAAATTTAACAGGTATATTCGTTGTCGAAAAAGTTGCATTTTATCATATGATGTGTTGCGAGGTGTCACTATCACCAAAAGGTCCCTTTTACACACGCTTCTATCTTCTGAATACTAAAAAACAACTTGCCGTCATCCAATCACGCTGAAATTTAACAGGTAGATTCGTTGTCGATAAAGTTGCATTATAACATGTGTTGGGAGGTGTCACTGTCACCAAAAGGTCACTTTTACACACTCTTCTATCTTCAGAATACTAAAAAACAACTTGCCGTCATCCAATCGCGCTGAAATTTGTCAGATAAATTCAATATTGGTAATGTTGCGTTCTATGAAGTTTTGGGGACTATCACTGTCACAAAATTCTCTTTGATATAGGCCTCAATTGGCGCTTTGGAATTACTAATAAACCTACTTCCTGTCATTCAATCGAACAGAAATTTGACACATAGATCCGTTATCGATTGCATTATACCAATATTTGGTTGATGTCAAATTATTCACTAAAAGGCTTTTACACACGGTTCTATTGTTATACTTCAGACTTATCATCTTTTACTCTTGTTCAATTATCCAGATACACTGCTTAATTCAAACATACTAAATTTGACGATATTTAATGACTGAAATCTTTGATAGAACTGAGGGTTTCATCTGCTTCTTGGGAACCATATATGATGGGTAGTCTGCGAAAACACTAGGAAGTGCACCCCTTTTTAGTCTCTTTATCTTCAAGTCTTCAACGTAATCATCAGATTTAAAATGTAGACTTCGAACAACAGTAGGGCGATACTTGCCATTAATGTGTAGATTGGCTCTTGAAATCACTTTTACCCATTCCTTGTGTTGATCCGCATCCCAAGGGGAATTCATGAAATTTAATATCTACTCTCTTTCCAGAAAATGAAGTAGAACGTAGAACACGACTGTGTACCATATTTGGTTTTAATTGATAATGAAATAAATTAATAAATGAAAATCTATGAGGATGATGTCAATTCTATTTACAAAAAATATTCGAAGTTAGAAAAAAAGCAAATCAAAAAGTGCGATAAAAAATGTTTAGAACGCCAGCTGGTACAAAAATATCCAGGGCTGCCTACTCTGAGATCATAAGGATCGTCAACAGTCATTAAAAAATCCCCAAAATTATCTGTCTTAATCATCGTTGCAGATTTGTTCGCCTCACGCGCACAAAATCGAATTTAATATTAAGGATCTAAAAATACAAAATAATATTCCAAACTCTGTTTCCATAAAGAATAATAAAATTCAAATTCAAAAATAGGCCATATTGTAAATGAAAAACTTAATTCTAAAAATAGATATCAAAGTCTCATATTTAAGGCCTAATCAACAAAAAGCAAAGAATTTTAAAGTAAATGGTTGAGAACAAAACAGGAAATGATAGTCCAATAAATGTCTTATATCCAATCCTCAATAATCCAAGCCAGCAGGAGCCGAAATGCATTACTCGGTTGCAAGAAAAATTGGCTGAGTCTGCTTAAACAAAAAAGTGAAAATTAAAAAAATAACCAGAACTTGAAAAGCAGAACATTGCCAAAAAACACGTCAAAATTTGCCAGAAAAAAAGATTTACAGTCGACCAAATATCGCTAATTGGCAAAAACTTGGCAGCTCAAAGAAAATAGATGTTACTGGTTGGAATGCAGCTCTACTAGTCCACTGCGGCTGTCTCCACAGCTTACCGTTTGTTGTCAATGTCTAGAAATATATTAAGCGCTCATTTCAATTCCAATGTGGTCTTGCTTAGAGCTTTAATTTTCTCAAATATTTGGCCTGTAAACTGAAGTTGCAACTATAACTATAATAATGGTTTTATGGTGGAGCCAGCCCGGAGGCACTTTTCCACCTATCGAAATGGAGCCCGAAGGTCGGTAATTCAGTAGGGTAAATATGAATGGCACATTAAACAATTAAATAAAAAAGGGGACGGAAGGGACAAAAACAAACATACAATACAAAAAAATGTACTTAATAAGAAGCGGTTAAATACGCGGCGCAGGTTAAATATATATATATATATATTTCCTTTTTTTTCCCCTCCGAATCTGGGGAAAAACTATGTACAGTATAATGAGTCAAAAGCTATGAAAACAAGCTGTATAAGTAAAAAGGGCAATAAAATACGCAGCGCAGGTTAAATATTTTAAACTCCAGGTAACTGGGGAATAACTATGTACAAGAGCAAATTAGAAAAGTCTAACTAATTAATTGAATTTTTTGGCTAGAGTGGCATCTGACAAACAGAATGCAGCGTACGGGCGGTACTCTGCATCTTCCTTTACTATCTCATAGTCGAAACAGTTGCTAATTACAGGGTCAGCTTTAAGAGCCTTCCTAAAGAAAGTAATATTTAAACTAGCTAAGTGTTCAGCCACTGTTGGTACTCTTAAATCCCTGTGGATAAGGTCGTTCCTAACAAATCTAGAGGCGTCTATAATACCTCTCAGAACTTTGTTTTGTATTTTCTGAAGCTTAACTGCATCTCTAGCATTGTGTGTGTTCCATGCAGGTGCAGCGTAAGTGAGAATCGGTATGATAGTACTCAAGTATATCCTCCTCTTGTAATTGAGGGAAAGTGAAGAATTTTTTCCTAGAATAGGCCAAAGTCTGTTTAAAACAGCACAGGATTTGTTGTTTACTTTCTTGACATGGTCAGACCAAGTGAGAGTGTTATTGATAGTGACACCAAGGTATCTAGCACTTTGGACGATGGGGATAGTTTCTCCGAAAAGGGTGACTGAGTTATTAAGACCTTTAAGCTTATCTTTAGCCTTAATGCAGAGAATTTAGGATTTGTTAGCATTGATGGAAACTTTCCATCTGGCACACCATTCCTCAATGTGAACAGTTTTGTTTTGGAGATTATTCAAGGTCTGCTGAGGTCTGATAGAAGTTGTGACAATTGCAGTATCGTCTGCATAAAATGCAGTGAGGCAATGTCTATCGTCATGAAAAGTAGGGATATCTGATGTATAAAGATTGTAGAGTGTTGGGCCCAGGATACTCCCCTGGGGTACACCGGCCCTAATAACTCTGTGATTTGAAATAGCTTTACCCACCCTGACCCTGAACAGTCTGTTTTCCAGGTAGCTAGAAATAAGGTGAATAATATCATGTGGAAACTTCAAAGTGATAAGTTTATAGAGCAGCCCCCAATGATACACTCGATCGAACGCTTTTGCGACGTCGAGCATAAGCATTGCTGAGCTCTCTTTTCTGTGTCTAGCAGATCCAATAAATTCTAAGATTCTGACAAGCTGGCCAGTAGTCGATCGATTATGCATAAATCCGAACTGTTCAGCTGGGATGTGAATTAAGAGGGGAAAAAGTCTGTTGGATATTAATCTCTCATAGATTTTCCCTAAACAGGGCAGCAGGCTGATGGGTCTGTGACTTGTAGGATCAACTGGATCTTTGCCAGGTTTGTGTATCAGGACAATGAGAGCCTCTTTCCAAATGGGAGGAAAGTAGCTGAATTTGAGACTAGCATTGTATATGTAAAATATACACATCTCTCCTTATGTTGTGTAGTTGTGTTATGATAAAGGGCCTTTTATAGGCTGTTTAATTTGACGTTCTTGTATTTTAAATATGAAATAAATTTATAATTTTCCAGTATACTTTTGAACAACTCATTCTATTCTATCAAGGCGGTATTAGATACTTAAAATGTAACATCAATAATATTTTTAATACAAATTTCAATACATATTTGAAGCGTTAATTGGAAGTGCTTTATTAAAAATACTGCACACTTATTAACACTTTATATTTTGACAATTTAGCACATTTATAACTGTCAAAGACTAAAATTAGCTTCATGAACTAATATTCAGAGAGTTAACTTTAACTCATACTTATTACACGTTTAAGAAACCATTTTACCACGCCTAACCTTAAAAAAAGTTCTTTCTGAGTTTTTCCCAATCCAATTTCATTCTAAGATTTCCGTCGACATTATTGAATTTATTTTTTTCCTTACTCTGCTAAAAAAAACTCTTCTCAAGCATTTTACTTCACTCTGTACACGATTCTTGCCGAATTTAATAATCATTCACCAAGCAGTTGCAAGAAAAGTCTGCTGAGTCTGCTCTTGAAAAATATGAAAATTAAAAAAAATAACAAATAACCAGAACTCGAAAAGCAGAAAATCTAAAAAAAAAAGTTGAAATTCGACAGGAAAAAGTTTACAAAAAATCACTCAACGCCAAATTCTCAAAAATTGCCAAATTGGCGGAAAAATTCCACACCTGGCAGCCCTAATCACGCTGAGAAAATAGCTGCTTCTGGTTGGAATGCAGCGCCACAAGTCCACTGTGGCTGTTTCCAGTTGTCACGGCCTGGGTCTTGTTACAATCCAGTGTTGCTTTACTTCAACGAATAAAAATATTTAAGTAAAAAATTATTTTATTGTATAGATTAAATATTTATTAATAGTAATTCTGTATTAAAAATTTATCTCGTAACTAATTAAATTAATTAATTGTTGTTTAGGATATAAATGATAAAAATTTTTATATCTAAATTGAAATTCAACTGCCGATTAATTCAAACGAATTAAAGTTTCTCAATAAAATAATAATAATAATAAAAAAAAAAAAAAAATTTAAAAAATAAACCGTACTTCAACCTTTGGGGGTGCAAACGCCTCGTAGGTTAGATAGCATTCTTTACTTGGTAAATAATCACTTTTACGTGGGTTTCTGTGTTTATAGTGTTCCTTACAAACTAGCTAATAACTATACTATAAGTACAATTGGGAACACTCTTTGTGGGATATATTGTTCCATTCTTATTAAACAGTGGTAAAATAAATTATATTCTTTCACAACAAATTACTACTTTGCTTTTAATTTTATTATTTAGTCATCTGCAATATTTGGTTTTAATGCAATACTCTTATTGATTGGGACAAACTGGCTCAGTCAAATGGGATATATTGTCCCATGAGATTTCCTCGAAACAGGAAAAGTGACAAAAATTTTAAACTTATAGTAGTTTTATTAAAAATAACTTATAACCGTGTTCGCCATTAATTAAGCATTTGGTTAAAGGAATTTACAGATTCTAGGAAGTATTTTGTTTGAGGAGCAACCGGAAGACTACGGAAGTACACGAGAAGTACGTCATAGAGCAATATCTGTTTCTGCTACAAAGAAGCTAAGAAAAAGGCGGGAATTGAATACGGCGGTTGTGTTGTTTTGACGCAACGTACCCATCTCATCCAGAACAATTTGGATACAATATATAAGTGAGTGAAATATTCAATTACATCTTGTTTATAATGCATTGAAACTGTCCCGTTCTGATTTTTAAAGTGCGTAGTTACGCAATTTTGTTAGTTTGTACATTAACTGAAACTTCTATATTAAATTGGAACTGATTCACTTTAAATTTCTTCGTATCATAATTCTTTAATCTCACTCTCTAAACAATTTTATAACAACTTTAAATAGTAATCTAACAGAATTTTAGGTCACTTAATACTTAAGTTTCAGAGTGTATATACAATTTGATTGAAAAAATAACTAGTTTGATATTTTACCAGACATTTTCAAACAACTTTTATGACAGTACCCATAATCAATGTGTATATTTTACTGCTCTCCACATTTTAAAAACACATTCCTTAAACTTATTCCCCACTCTTACCTTAAAGTCAATGAAGGTTTTTTCAACCAGTAGTTTCTAGGTGTAGCCACATGGTTTGCTATCTTCGAATGCTAATTCATAAATCTCGCTCTCTGCACAGATTTATAGTAACCATACATATTTTTAAGTTGTATTTCAGCTTCAATTAATCGAATAGGCAGTTGGAATGTAATTAGCGTCAATGATTTCTATGATTACCATCTCGCCCATGTATAGAACTAGAGAGGATACATTTTTTCTGGATGAGGTAAGAATGCTAAAGCTTCACTGTTGCTGGCTCATTCATAAATCGGTCTATTCATATTTAATGTGGAAATATTGTCAAGTGAATATGGTACCAGTTCCTAGACGATAGAGTTTCGTACTATTAGCAAACCTATTTCTTGTGGGTTTTCAGTTGTTGTGTAGTACAGTCAACTCGCGGTAACCCGAAGTTCAAGGGACTGGCCAAATTCTTCGAGTTATTGGAATTCACTTGGAAGTTTTTTTTATATTCAAGGCATATTCTTGGGACCGAATGAAAACTTCGAAATAAACGAATATTCGACTTATGAGACTTCAATTTATAGTGAGTTAACTGTATGAACAGCCTTTTTGAATATCCCACCATGTTATAAATTTTGAATTGGGCACCATATTGAATTGGCCATGTTTAGGCCTTGACACCAACTTATCAAAATAGCACCAACCCTTCTACTTAAACTAAGAATTTACCCAATAATTGATTGCTTAAACCTATTTAATTAAATGGAAGGCTTGGGATTAATTAAAATTTGAAAATAAATTTATTGTTTAAGTTGTTAAGAAATGTCTAGTTATGTAAACAGTAGGTGGGTACTCTTCCTTTAGACGGGTATCGGATCAAAATCGCCAAATTGCAGCAATATCCCATTCAAACTTGTAACCTTCGAATCATTTATATATTTCCTATAACAAACCGTTATAGGGTTGCTATAACAAACAGTTATAGGGTTGCTATAACAAACAATGAATATATTCCTTGTTTGTTATAGCAACCCTATAACATTTATGCATCATGTAAACATTTAAACTTGGTACCAACTGGTACCCGTCTAATGGAAGAGTACCCAGTAAGTGTTTGATTAAATTTTCTGTATTAATTTAAAAGAGAATCTAATATTTTATAATTTAAACTATTAACTTTGTAAACAAAATCATGCCAATTTTCAAAAAGCTCCTATTGTATTGTAGCATTAAAAATAGATTTCTTTTTATTGTGGTAGAGCTGTAATATTAGTGTTTACCAAGTGATTTTGTATTTTTTTTATATTTAATTGTTTGTGAAATAAAAATTTTATATTGACAAAGTGGCAAAATATTTCAGAATTTAAAACCACAATAATATATTCAATGCATGTATTTATATTGCAGAAAATTTGGTTCACCAGTGCAGTCCCCCTTATCTCCATTTTATTGCAGCTTGTGTTTCTTAAGCTAGTTGGCAATTAAAGTGAGAAGAATTTCTGGTGCTCTACACAGAAGATCCTGTAAGTTATTTCAGATTCAATGTTAACTTAAAGCGTTGTATTTTTATCCACCAAAAAATTGTTCTTTACAAATGAATCGTTCATTTGAAAAAACAAGTCACTGCTGGCAACTTTGGAAAATCATGAGAAATTAATATTTCTGAATTGGATTTTAGTATTAATGATAAAAATAAGTTATGTAGTGGTACATTTTTTTTTTCACTTAACATAAACAAAAGTGAATCCGAAATGGCAAAAAACACTGAGTCAAAAGTATGGCGAACCCAGAATAACAACTGAGATGAAAATCAATCCTGCTCTAGTATTGAAAGTTGATGTTTAGATATGTTGAAGTGAACTGCCAAAACCATTAGGTTATGGTTGCGATGCATGCTATTGCAATTTAAGCATTTCGCTTTTAAACTCTGTTAAAAACAAACATCGCAGGAAAAAGTTAAACAAATTTGCAAGTTTAACAGCTAGAATTCTAAAAGAATAAAGTTGCAAGTAAGACTATATTATATGGTTATATTTCTTTAACTACATATGTATATCTGGAGGGAACATATTATACTGATTTATTCCATTTGAAACTTTATTGTTCAATGACAACCCTAGACTTCAAAGCCTAAATACCTGTTTTTCTTGGCCCCAAGCAAATAGAAATCAATCTTGATCAGAAGTAATTACTATCCACTTCCTACATAATGTATTAAATTGCTTAAATGAAATGCTTTGACTATTACTGGTTTGCAAAATTATAATTTCCAAAAAAATATAGAAAGAGTGTTGCGCAAGGGTAGTACAGTTGCATTTATGTATCCTATCCAGGGCACTTTGGAACACAGGGTTAACCTGTTAAAATAATTTATGGTAAATTAAAATTTTACATTATATTGCTATGTGTTTATCATCTAGAAGTGAAAGAAATTTGTGAAATATTGTTTTTGATAAGTTTGGATTTTGCTGCACCAACTAAAAGTGACTTGTAATCCAGTAGATGGAATCCAAAATTATTGTAAATAACCAGGTTACCAATTTTCTGTACATTTTGCATTTGTGTAAGATTTTACATTAGAAAGTTATATTTTATTAGAATTCAATTATTTTTCAGGGGTTCAAAAATTGAAAGATTTATGTGTATGAAAGAATAAACTTTAAAATTGCATCTAAATTCTAATAAAAAAAATATCTATAAAAGTATTGTTACAATGATTTATATTTCCTAAGCACTCATGTAGAATAATAAATGAAGTGTAATTATTTCACTAAAATATGTTTATTTTGCATTCGAAGTGTGTGTTAAGAACTTATTTTAGTGCAATAGTTTTATTTATATTTTTGGAATGTAATTTTTTTTACTTATTTTTATGCTAAGCGTTTGACTCATTGATGCTGTTTACTTTAGCTAAAAAACAATTATTTTTACAGAACTTGAAATCAATTCCAGTTTTCAATGTGCAACAGTGTGTAAAGAAAAAGTGCATATGATCAGGTATACATATATTTTTTCTCCTAAATCGTAGATTGTTCAGCTCTTTTATATTATGTTATTTATGGTATTGTTTTAGTTTGACTCTAATTATTTTACTTGACCTCTTTACTGAAAACTAAAGAATCATCATAAAACGTTTGAAATGAACTAATAAAATGTCCAACAAGTAAAGCCATATTTTTGACGTAAAGAAATATATTCTTATTTGTCAATAGCAAAATAAACGCATTATTTTTTCCTTTAAAATCTCTTAATATGTTCTAATCATTGTAAAAATTTCAGTAAACAAAAGTATTTTATTTTTAAATAAAAGAATTTAAAATAGTTTTTTTTTTTGGGGGGGGGGAGGAGGGGGGGATATATTTTATTTATATCCTTCACACCCCAAGTGTTAGTCTTACTTTGGGATTTTACTACAACTTTACATTTTTAAAGATAGTTACATTCTGTTAGAATCAGGTTTTTTAATGTGTGTCCAAACTAAAGTTAAGTAGAATAATCTGAAGTTGCAGTTAATGACATTTAATCAGTTTTTGTCAAACATAATACAGATCAGTGGAAACACTAATTTCAGTACATTGAATGTAGTTTAAAAAAAAATGGGAAACCTAATCAAATTATATTCACCTGTTTGTCAACATAGTATAATTGTTTAAAGTTTTGACTTTTTTTTTTTAAAGCCATTCTATGTTTATTGTATACTGTGTTTCATAGTAACTTAATGTGAGAATTTTAATAATTTCTTTCAGATTCTGTGCTAGAACTTCAAATAGACTGCTGTGGCTGACGATACTATTTGACATGTTTGAATGATTTACAATATCTGTTAAATTTTTAATTGTATTAATTAATAGTGAATTATTTTATGATGATACCAATCTTTGTGTTGTTAGTAAATAAAGCATTCATTTTATTCATGTTTTTTATTGAAATAAATGGACTTTACTAAAAGTTATTATAGTTCTGTAATTGTATTCGTTGATTGATTTTTAAGTCAGTTTCTTTTATGCTGAAAGTTCTAAATTTAAATTTTTGATTCTTGATTTTTTTCAGAGATGCTGCAGTTCAGCGGAAAATCTAATTTCAGTTCTTTAGAACAAAATTTTAGTTTTTTTTTTTTAATGTAATAAGAAAATTAGGTTTAATTAGATTAACATGTTTGCCTATATAATTTAATTGTTTAAAGTTGTTTGACTTCTGCATTTTCTTTAAAAAAAAATGAGTTTTTTTACTGGTTTTCATTGCTTTTATGCAAGTTCTGTTTTTTTTATTGGGGGGGGTGGGTGGGTGGCAGCTGTTCCATGTCTGTTTTTGTGGGAACAAAATTGATTGTATCACCTTTTTTAACACAAGGTTTGACTATTATTCAAAAAAAAAATTCAAGTAATACATTAATTTTGTCTTGCTATTCATTATATTGATCGTGTAATTCAATTTTTAAACTAATAATTCAAAAATTTAAATTATTTCTTACAATGACAGCAAATTTAATTCACTGATTTCCTTTAACTTGTACAAATGCATAGAAATAGTATGTATGTATTGAGAAAAATGTGCAGTTTTTTTTATGTAACCGGAAGCTAAAGTAAATACAGTTTTTCTAAATCCGTTATATATATGTATTTTTCAAAAGGTTGGCTTAATTCAGTGGTACTTTGTTCTTTTGTAAAAATTACGAGAATTCTGCAATATACATTAACAGGAATTTTCAGGAGAAAACTGGTATTAAAGCCTACAGTTAGCTTTCATAAATTAGAGGTTTACATCCAGGTTTATAGAAATCTGTTTGTTTATACTTATGATCCTTTCTTAGAAAGTAATTTTATCCAATTAAATGTCCCAAAATTCAACTACCATTAAAGTCAATCATTGTAAAAGGAGAATTTTTTGCAGAAGAATAAAAATGTGCATTTTAAAACACAATTTAGATTTGAGACCTTTTAAATAAGGATATACTTTATATGATGTTATTAATTAAAAAATATGATGACTATATGGTGGTTTTACATAGTGGCTAACACAATATTTGTTTGAATTGCTTGCCACTGGTTCAACCTGAAAATATGGATACCCCCATGGATTTTGCAGAATACTCGGCTAACAAATGCGGGGCTTTCACTGATCCAGTAAATCTCGCAACAGCAGAAGGCTGCTTAGATCTCACTCAAAAAGACCACCAGCCAATACCTAATTAAAGTAGGTGCAGCACTGCTACAATTAGCTTAGCTCTTGTGCCATACAAACTCAAACACACTGAACTAAAAACTTTCCCTACAGTAAAGTTTTTTATGTTATTTGCACCAAAATAAATGGAAAGCTGCTATTCTAAATTTAATAATTTGTGTTCATATAATTTTAATTTGTTAAAATTTACTTCCTTTTAATTTTGTGAAAATGTTAGATATATTATTGAAATTAATTTCATGTTCAAATGCATTTATAGTAAATTCTCGATAATGTTTCCCTCACAGGTTTCATTCTGTGAATTTTTAATATTGTAAATTTCAAGAAGGAAGGCACATTCGTGACGATGCATATTGTGAACTTCAGTACCTTTGGTCAGTGGCAAAATAATGTATGTTTGAGCCCCACCGCCAAAAAATGCCCCCCCACCCCCTTTTTTTTCCAAAAATTGTTATGAAGTATAAGAATTAAATTTTTTTTTCCAATGGGGTTGTAAGTGAAACAATGTGAAATTGAGTCTCTCAAAATATCAAGCATCCCTTTTTCACTTTACGAGCACACATAAAAACTTGGGGTGTGGAACGTCTCACAACTTTCAATTACTCTAGAAAATTCGTCATTGCAATAAAATTTATAGTGATATACCATTTTCATATTTTCACTCATTTTAATAAAAATGGACAGTTTGCCGATACTTTTGGTGATAATTTTTACAATGGCAAACAAATATCAGCCATGATGGAGAAATTTCAATGTTTATTTGATAGACATTACATTGTCCTTATGCTTAAAACAGAAAAAAAGTCGATCGTTGATGGACGATGCTCAAGAGCAGAGAGCTCTGTATTTAAAGGCACTCATTTTCAACTTTTTATCGCATTTCAACTGAAATTTCGAAGGTAGAGACGATTAGAACACCTTAACAAGTATTGGCACAAAGATTTTAATCAAAATTGTTAAAACCGTTTTGAGCAATTATGGAAAAACATGATATTTTATGATTTCAATCTTATGCGCATGTACAATTTTTGAGGAAAACCTTAATGGTAGGTCCCATGGCCACCACCAACCTGCACTCCAAATTTGAACATCGGGAGTTATGCTGACCACGTACACAAAAACATACATTTCTTCTAGGCCACTTTTTTGAAATCTATGTTCCTAAAGATGGAGAAATGCGGGAAAAAATATAAATTTTTTTTCACCTAATGCCATACTTTCATTACCCGATGTAAACATATGTATACTTGAAGGTAAAAACTAGCAGGATAGCCATCGCATACTGAAAACTTTTTTCAAGATATCTGCAGTTGCTTACTCTTCATTGCGAAATTTCTATCATCCGATAAAACCTCCATTGACTTTGTTTGCAAATAACTGTTGTCAGAGAATTTAAGGAATTTCAATTTACAAGAAATTTCATTTGCTCATCATATTTCCAAAAGGGATAGCTGGGGAGTTTTTTTTTTTTATTCATCACATTTTAAAGTATATTTTTACAATTTTTATTGAAATAACAAATTGTGAAATATAATTTGGACATTTTAGTTATATCCTTTTTTTTTTTTTTTAAATTCTTATTGTAGTAAAATAGTATTTTTGCAATTTTAAGAGAATATAGACTTGTTTTACAGATAATTAGCAGTTTGCTAATTTTCGTGGAGTCTAAATAAATATCACATTCTATTTGTTTATGATTAAAATACGCGCAATATAATTTTGAAAACAAACTAAATCGAGCCTTAGAACCAGTGGCGGATCCAGGATTTTCCTGAGGGGGGGCGCAACAATTTGCTGTGCCCTAGTCAGGACGAAATTAAATATTTAAAAGAAGTTTGAAGAAAAAAAATCAAAATCTAAGCAGTGTTCAAAAAATATATTTCAAGATCATCCATATCCATTGATTGACCCCCCTCCTCATTCGTCACATCTCCGACTTGATAGCTTAGCGTAGGGTGGTTAACAGTTCTCTTTTGTTTTTTCATTTACTATTTTATTTAGTAAAAAAATTGTATTAAAAATGTACCGTACATATTGAACATTTTATCGAGCTACTTTTCCGGAGGTATCGATTATACTGAAGCAATTCCAAAATGAAAGCGGGAACTTGCTACTTTTATTTGTGACTAACTGACTACGTATAAACCTTACATTATACTTACATCAAACTAGGAAATCAGTAATTGTACATCAAAATTTAACATTCATAAAATATTTATGCAGTGAGCTTAATAAGTAAAAATACGTAGTTTTACTGGATAATTCATAGCTACTCGAGTAATCTAAAGCATGTAGGGAAAAATTGTTTTCCAAAGAGAATGTTTTACTAATAATTATAAGCAATATTTTTAATAAGGCAATAGAAACAAATACAATTTAATTATTGATCAGTTATTACAAAATAAATTCCAGTTTCGAAGTCTCTATTGCCAATAGTAGTATACTTACACATAAAAAAAAGTATAATGATAAAATTAAATGAAAAAGTCCAATGATAAAATTTGACATTATATAATATCGTAAAACAAGACCCCCCCCCCCCCCCGAAATAATCACTGAAAAAAAGTAGATCTTCCTGCTTCCCGTGGGCACCCACCGAGTACTGCTACTTTACATAGATAATACTTTTTACAAAACTGTTTGGAAGTATATTTCTTGTAAAAACTTGGCATACCTTTCTACTGTGGTGTTGCGAAGGAGGATTTTTAATTTGATGGCGACAAACATGGCGCTTATTTAGAAGCCCGAGCTAGAACTGGACGAGTTCTTATGCAGTTTATAAACAACCTTTCTCTTCCTTTCTATCAAAACTTTAAAGTTTAGCCAATTACCATGTCCAGCTGAATGAAGGTGACAATTTCCGAGGAGGGAGGGTAACCCAAATAGTCAGTTATTGCCCCCCCCCCCCCCCTGTTTGGCGTTGAAAATTACGCACGTGAGAGTAAAAATCTTTTCCTCCCAGCCAACAGAAAAAAGTATCTTTGGTCCTGCAGGACGGGAAGAATATTTATTGATAATTCGATCCCAGAATACTTTTAACAGAAAGAGATGTGTTTTGAAGTGTCATGAAGATGTCTTCAAGATCAAGGGGGTGGAGGTTTGAATGCTTGAACAATCTTTCAACGTCCGTTTGAATGAGAAGTTTGAATTAAGGCTTTAAAAAGAACCTCTTGATCCAAAAATAAGCTCTCTCCCCCCCCCCCCCCGGAAATTAGATGAAGGTCGAAATATGTTTGTTGTGTGAACTTATTTAAAAAGATATATATAGACTCAAGCTGAGGGAGGGGCGCGCGCCCCCTGGCTGGATCCGCCATTGCTTAGAACAACACCATCAGTTTAATTTAAAGACGTCGTGTTCTTTAGATTTTCAATAGATTTCGTTAAAAAAAATTTAAATTTTCCATGATTTAAATTATCAAGTATTTTTTCTTTCAATTACCCATATATATACATATGGGGTAATGAAAGTATAGCATTCGGTAAAAAAAAATTACGATTTTTTTTTTGTTTTTGCATTTTTCCAAGTTTTGGAATTTCCTGATTTCAAAAAAGTGATCGAGAAATATTGTCTGTCTCTGTGGTCAGCATAACTCCCGAATAAATTGACCAACGATGTTTAAATTTGGTGTACTGATTGGTGGCGGCCATGGGACCTAACTTTAAGGTTTTCGTCAAAATCGCGCATGCTCATAAGGTAGCTGCCATTGAAAGAAACATGTTTTTCAATGATTGCTAAAAATAGGCTCTAACAATTTTGATCGAAATCGCTGTGGTAATGCCTCTTATGGGGTTCTAAACATCCCGCATTTCTGAAATTGCAGTAAAAATGCTTTAATGGCTTAAAAAGTTGAAAAACGAATGCTTTTGACACAGAGTTCTCTTTCTTTGAGCATAGCTCATAAACGACAGTTTTTTTCTCTTCTCCTCAGTTCCACTTATAAGAAAGGATAATTTAAGAATTATCAAAAAGTATATAGCCATAATCACCATTTTGGCGGAAGTTTTCCGTTTTAGAGACCCAGATAAGAATTATTACAAAAAATATCACCAAACTGACTATTTTTCTAAATGAATGCTGAAAATATACAAACGGTAAATAACACAAATTCACGTCAGTATTATAGTGTAACTGAAAGTTGTGCGATGTTTCACACCCCTAGTTTACTTTGTAATTTGTTGATTTATCCTTTTTGCCAATTTATAACAGAGTGGCCTATTTATTTCCTTTACAATAAGATTTGACGTCAAATAAGACAATTTAATTATTTTTGCCTTTCCCTTTTTCATATTTCATGTGTTTTGGAACATCTCAACTCCACTAATGGAATTCTTTTGCTTTGTTGTTATGGATAGTACTATTCTCTTATATGACGTACTTCTCGTGTACTTCCGTAGTTTTCCGGTTGCTCCTTTTCTTCCTAGAATGTAGCGCGTCCTTTGGTTAAATAACAATACTTAAATAGACAATTAATTCACTACTGCTCAGATATTTTTTTAAGTACACAATAGGCCGGGACGAAAAAGTCGAATGTGTTTATTATGATTTTTTGAAATTTGAAACAAATCTGAATTACCATCGCAGTTTTTTATTTGATAAATGGTTATTGTCAACATTGATTAGTAAAGTCTTCTAAACTAGTACATGCTAAATGATATTGGTTCTTCTAGCTGCATTGCATTTAATTTTCTTGCACTCAATAACTAAATATCATTTGGTTCCCAGTCGAAATGTACTGCTTCGAAGAATGCATGGAAACTTTATCGGAAACATTTTCTTCTAGAATATGTTTCAATAATTTTGTAATTAGTAATTCTGTTAATTCCTGATGTTCATATTTGTTACGAAAACTGACTAAAAGTTCACCATTACTAGAATATATGCTGTAAAAAAAAAAAAAAAAAAAAAAAAAAAAAAATATTATGATTCGTATTTCATTAAAAGATTGAACTTTTGTTGTATAGTGGTCAATGTAATACTAATATTGTTTCAAAAAGTATTCAATTACCTTATCTAAGAAAAAAAAAGGGGGGGGGGGAGGGGAGAAAAATCACTTAATTTTGGTTGAATTTGCAAGTTTGCCACGTAAAAGTTTAATAAGCAAGGAAGATTTTTTTAAATTTTTTTTTTTTATTTATTTTTAATTTTGCCAGAAACGAAGTTTTTCGTGACAAATTTCTACTTTTCATAATTGCTTTTTGTAAGCTTTCAATAGCTTTTAATGGCAAAGCTAAATATTTAGCATCAATGTAAATAATTGAAAAAGTAATAGAGGAATAAATATATATATACAAGCTGAATACTCGCGCTTCACCATGAAATTTTACCATGTGCAATATTTTAGCCAGCTGTGAGGCCCCGCGATGTGGAAATCCGTCATTGGTGTGTAGGCCCCAATTTTTGTCGCTTTACTCGCAGAAAGGTTCATTGCAAAGCAAAATCGAGCTCGCTTCGCTCGCTGAAAAAGTCATTGACACATAAGCACAGGCTTACTTAACTCGTTAAAAGATTCATCATTGCTATGCAGACTTTGCTCAACACTTTGTTCCATGAAAGGTTCATTGCTGCGTAAGGTTGCTTCACGCACTAAAAACTAATTGCTAAGTAAAGTCTTAATATTAGAGGCCCCTCCCTTGTCAAGAAACTATAAAAAAAAATTCCCCGTTAATAACTATAATAAAACACCAATTTAAGAATATTTTAACACGTGATGTTTGTAAAAAGAAAAATTAGAAGGTTATAACTACTCATGTTGAAACATTCAGAGCTCTATGCCTATTAGAAGTCGCTTTTTGTGAAAATATTAATTAAAAATTCATTCAAAAACAAATTTTAACTTTCTTTTTGTCAAAAGTTCAATTAGAAGGTCAAAACTATTTGTGTTGGAAAATTTCAGAAATGTAGTCCAATTAGAAACCATTTTGTAAAATTTGTTAATTAAATAATAAAAAAGCAAATAAAATTTGAAAATTCTATTTTTCAAAACTCCAACTAACAGGCCAAAACTACTTATGTTGAAAATTTCAGAATTGTAGCCCTATTAGAAATCGTTTTGTAAAATATTTATTAATTAAAAAATTAATCAAAAAAGAACTAAATAAAAGTTTAAAATTCTGTTTTTCAAAAGTCCAATTTGAAGGCCAAAACTACTTATGTTGAAAATTTTAGAGGTGTAGCCTTATTAGAAATCATTTTATAAAATTGCTTATAAAATATTTATTAATTAATTAAAAAAAAACTAAATAAAAATTTAATATTCTGTTTTTCAAAAGTCCAATTAAAAGGGTAAAACTACTTATGTTGAAAATTTCAGATCTATAGCCATATTAGATATCATTTTATAAAATATATATTAATTTTAAGAATTAATTAAAAAGGAACTAAATTAAAATTCTGTTTTTCAAAAGTTCAATTAAAAGGCCAAAACTACTTTTGTTGAAAATTTCAGAGCTGTAGCCCTATTAGTAATCGTTTAAAAAAATATTTATTAATTAATAAAAAAACAATAATTAAAAAAGAACTAAATTAAAATTTTAAGTTATGTTTTTCAAAAGACCAATTAGAAGGGCAAAGCTTCTTATGTTGAAAATTTCAGTTAAAATTTGTTAATTAATTAAGAAAATTAATTAAAATAACTAATTAAAATTTTAACATTCTGTTTTTCAAAAGTCTAATTACATGGTTATAACTACTTATGTTGAAAATTTCAGAGCTGTATCTCTATTTGAAGTCCCTTTTTAAAAATTCGTTTAATTAAAAAAATTAATTAAAAAAGAACTAAATAAAATTTTAACATTCTGTTTGACATACTTGAAATAAGAAAGCCAAAACTTTTTATCTTGAAAATTTCAGAGCCCTACTCCAATTTTAAGTAGGTTTCTATAGAGCCACAGACAGACACACAGCTTGTTTTATTATTATAGATATAATAAATTGTATATGGGTCATTCTATTTGAAACGTGATTTTTAATACAGCTCAGTTACTTGCATAAACAATATACAAAAAATAAAATATGATTATGAACATGGGCAATGGCAGGATTATTTGCAAGGGTGTGCCAGATTTCTAGAATTTTGTTTAATTCGTTAATTTTTCAGACATGTTGATTGCAAATTACTAATGAAATGTTAATTAACAAATAAGTATTAATTTTCATTTTGATAATGTACAAAACGTGTATATTTTTGAAATCCTCTCTTCTTTGTATTTTATTAGGTGTTCAACACAACCATATATAAAAAAAAAAAATCTTAAAACTTTCTTAAAAAAAAAAAAAAAAAAAATGAAAAAAAAATAATAATTAACGACTTTTTTGTTTTTCTGTTTTTTATCTTCCAAGTTATACTCGCAGTATTTAAAGTCGCAGTTTTTCGAACAAAAGAAGCAGAAGGCACAATAAATAAATCACAAATACAATTTTTTTTCTAATTTTAATGTGCAATTGGAACTTTTTGAGTTCAGATCGTTTTCATAGTGCTTGACCACAACAGAAAAAACATCCACTCCGAACTATTTACTGGTTTATTAGTAATTCGAATCGCCAATAGAAGCTTTTGTAAAAGCGGCCTTTTAGTGATTGTGATAGTAGCAGCCCCAAAAATTTGATAGACTGCAGTGTGGTTTGAGGAAGTTCAAAAGTATGCAGGTTCAGATTTGAATTCTTTCGCAGCTGTTGAAAAACATAGCTGAAGTAGAAATGTTTCCCACTAGGACACTTCAGAATTGTCTGCAATCGAAAATAAAAATTTATGGAAATCCGTAAAAATACGGTAAACTTTCATCTTCTTTAAGATTCTTTTCTCAATAAAATATTTGAAATTTGTCTTGTAACAAGTTTATCTTAAATATATAAATTGCCATTGCCACACACCTCGCTTGACTTACCTAGTATAAGAAAAGACATCCCATTTTTCGAAATACCGTCAAGGAATATCATCTTTAATTCCTTGAGTATTATTCAAAAATATAAAATTACGATTCTTTGATATTTTAATGAATAGTTAGGAAAAAAAACTAATTTTGTAAAAACTTTTTCCTTTAGTCAATTTTTAAAAATTATCGGTAATTGTACAGAGCATGATGTGGCCTCGATGATCCTACTCTTTTCCTTGTGTTTCTAAAGGCGCCATCAGAAAATTTTGCCAGAGGAAGTGAATACTGTCGGAAATTCTGGAAGGGAAATAACATTTAAAATTAAATTAAGGCTCAGAAAACGGAGTTCTAACATATTTATACACTAAAAAAAAAACGATTTTGGATATATATACCAATAACTATCATAGAAGAAGAAATAAGTTGGCTAAAAAAATTGAGTTCCATGAATACAAACTATTTATTGAAAGAACCCAACACAATTTACTACCCATTCTTTGCACTTAAAAAAAGCTATTTTTTTTTATGGCAAATAATTAATTAATACCAATAATTGGGATTATTGAAAGGAATCCCTATAGGCAATCAGCAAGTATTTGGCAGGCTAGAATGTTTTCAAAATAATCTCATTTCATATAGCTTGAACTATTTCATACCTATTACGCCAAATTGAGATTAATTTTATAAAAACTCTAGCTTGTCAAATATTGCTTGCCTATTGGGATTCCTCCCAATCCAATTCAGTGTTCAAGTATCCCAAAGAAATTAAACGCGGCGGCGTGATGGCAAACATTAAATTTCACAACTTTTTCTGGCTGACCATTTTACTTGGTGGTTTTCTTTTATAACGTCTACTTGTTTTTTTTTGTTTTTTTTTTGAGATATATCTTTTTTTTTTTTTTTTTTTTTTTTGCGTTTATTATGTTCTAATTGAGAGAGAGATAAGGTCGATGGAAGTTTAAATGTGAATAATCATATCATCTCTTCTAGGCGCAAAATGGCATAACTGACAACACAGTTAGATTCATGTACGATTCTTTGTATTGAAAGCGACAGTAGTAAATATCATGTTTAAATATTGTAGAGAGATTCGGTTTGCAATCCAAATTCTTTTAGTTTCTTTCCAAGTGGAAATCCTCTTTACTGCACCAAGAAAAAGTCTTCATAATTAAAAATATCTACCAACTAGTTTCAACCTTGGTACAAATACACACCTACTAAAAAATAAGTAACAATAAAAAGTTAGTATATACAAAAAAAAAAAATTACTTGCTTTACTTAAGAAATAGAAAACTACCAGCTTTACATACGAATAGATATAAAAAAAAAAAATGCTCTAAAACAACTTTAAGTTTGAAATATAAGATTTGTTATTATTTTAAGAGAAGCTTAAGCAATCTTCTCTGTTTAGAATGAGGCAGGCTAGTCTTCCGAAGGTGTGTGGTTCAAAACCAAACAGACACCTTGATGCGATAAAACTTTATTTCAAAATGAAAATGATTTTCTAACTCAAGGTTGAAACACGTATTCTCACAGCTTTTCTTAAGTAAATTGTACTTTTTTCTAATTGTATTCTGTTGTAATAGTTTAACCTAATGTATCAGTCACTTCTTGAAGTTAAGGGGAAAATGAATATCCGAATTCTGCTAACCCGATTTAATCAATCATTACCCTGATAAAATCGGTCCATACAAAGGGCACTTCTTCTAATCAAGCTGAAAGGGGGAAAAAATGGCTAGATTATAATAAAGGATTTAGGCCGAAGGCCTGGCTAAAATTCCCCACTGTCAGGATCATTTCCGGAAGGTACATATTCTTGTACGTATGAAATCATACAAAAGACACTTCCCTCTAATCAAGCTGTTAAGGATAAAAAAAAAAAAAAACATGGGCAAAATTTATCGAATAGTTTTGGCTGTAGTCCTGGCTAAAGTTTTGGTCACAATGAGAAGAACAAATTACCGGCTACTTCGGCCGGAAATTTTTGCTATGTTCCCGTGTTCAATGTTAACAAGTATACAGTAATTTTCCACTTACTCATCCGGGGCATCACGATAACTCAAAAACTCAGGGTTCTAGCAATAATAGAAGCTAAGTAGTGAGGGGTCGATAACTGTCCTAAACCAACCTAAAGCACCTTTCAACATAATACACTTCCATGTCTGCCGTTTCGGCATCGAACTTTCCGGCGGAACACTGCGTGTTCCAAGATAGTCTGAAACTTGATTGTAACAAAATGTAAGGCACAGAATTCTAGAATAATAAACATACTTAATACAACACATTATCTTAAAAAAGAAAAACAAGTAATAGTTTGTGTCTATAATTTCATTTTGAACTTCCATGGAGTGGAAAATCAGTAGGAGTAAATCGTCAATTCTAGCTGTTTTTTGAAAATGAACGCATTTTTTCAAGTTTTCTTTCTTTCGAAATTAATTATTTTCCCCGTTTCCTGCAGACGGACGGGGTGGTGGTCCTCATGGCGGTGCCCATGCATGTAATGTCGCGTTTTTCTTATTTTCGGGTTTGAGATTGAGGAAGTAATTTTATAATGGATTTATACAGCCAAAACACAAATTGATTACCATTTATTGCTTGGTCAGTTTATTCTTCAGGGTGGCTATAAAATTTGAAAAACAAAATTCCCTGACATTTCCCTGATTTCCAGAAGATTTCTTCAAAAATTCCCTGATGTGCGCTCTAATTCAAAAAACCAAATAACGGAGAATTAAAAAATTAATAAGTAAATTTCATTCTAAATCGTCCAAGTATAATTGCGCCATAAGAAATTTACGATAAAAATCAAAACAAACATCTTTAGAGCTAGAGCATGAAAAAGAATGGAAAACATTAATTAAAAAATACAAAATTCACCAACTACAGCTAAACTTGCTAACTTCAAGGTAAAGCAAAACCAGTGCAATACTTTTCTTTTTAATTTCAAAAATAACACAAATAAAACATGTTATTTTTTTGTAATATATGTCACATCCTGCTTCCTGTTCAAAGCATAAATTTAAAACACTGTCCAAAATATTTAATGAACTTGGGCATGCATGAGCATAAATAATCAGCATTTTGCTATTCTGTCTCAAATTTCACTAGGTACATATCTTTCATGAAAAATTATATTTTTTGTAGTCGACTAAGATAAACAACAAGTAATGTATAAAAGAAAAGGCTTGAAATTAAGAGCTTCTTATAAAATTAATTACTCATAGATGTATAGAAATAAAATTTTGTATAATAAAAATATTATTTTAAACAGCAAAAGTACATATTAAATGAGGCAAAAAATCGTTATCATAAAACACGACTAGCACAGGTTTCATAATGTTTTGGCAGAAAAAAAAAAAATGCAACGATTTTTAAAAAAATTTCACTGCCCCTTTACTTAGAGGCAGTAGTGCATTCAGATATTTTTTTAGAGAAGGATGTTTCAATTCTTCATTTGATTTATGTTAAATATTTAAATCAAAAACACATATCACTTTCAGTTAATTGTGTTTAATAAAATGTCAAAATGAAAGTAAACAAAAAAATCAAGTACATGATCAAAACTTTCTCAGTTATGGATGCCAAAAGATTTGTTGCACATCTGTAACATGACACTGTAAGAGTTAATAAAAACGAAAAAATCTGATGGAATCGATTTTAAATATTAAGGAATATAGGGTTTTAGTATAGTCTGTTGACAAAAAACGCAAGGCAAGAGGTAAAATAATCATTTCGGTAAAGGATGCAGTCAGATTGAAGTTAGAAGATTTTTTTAACGATAAGGCGAGCGGTACATCAACAAGCGGTTGTGGGCATGATATCGATGGTTTTGGCTTTTAGTTGCTGAGAGTAGAAAAAGTTCGGAATTGTCATTCTCCCAAATCGGCCAAGTAGCCATATATTGAGGGCTTTTTAGACTGACCCTAAAAAAGTACATGGAAAAAAAAAAAAAAACTGTATTCACCACGATGACATCAAAGCATCCACTTCATGTGACGTGAGCCAAGATAGATATCCGCACGGGGCATGCGAGAAGGAAAACTAAAAAATTTTCGAAATTCCCTGATTAAAGGGTAATTTAACGAAATTCCGTGACATTTAACTGATTTTTTCAGAAGAGTGAAATTCCCTGACATTTCCCTGAATTCCAGGTTCTGTAGCCACCCTGTTCTTAGGTTGATTGGTTTTTTATGGCACAAGAGCCAATATTGGCTATGCTGCGCCATATTCTTAGGTTGAGTTACTTAAGATGAAGTCCTAGCAAGGATCATTCCCTATGTTACTATCTACTAGCCCTGTGCATATAGAAAATACTTTGTATAAAACCTTGAAATTTGGCGAGTAGGAACGGAAATGATCACTTAATGAAATGACATAAATTAAAAACTTGAAAATAGCGCCTAATATACAGGGTGGTTATAATTAAAGTTACCCTGTTTAGAGCCACGTAGAGTCCGTTCTAATGAACAGATTTTGATGAAACTTGGAATATACACTATATGGACCATGGAGAAAAGAAATCTGCAATAAAAAAAAACTGTAGTTCAAATTTTGACCACCAGGTGAAAAAGTGGCGCATAAAGAACAAAAATCACAAATTGAAAACACAAATTTTTATTTAATTACAGCATATGTTCAACGTGCATTCCATTTACGTCAACCACATGCTCGAAGCGTGTTATAGCGTGTTCAATAGTAGCGCGAAGGGTTTCTCGATCAATTGCAGCAACATGACGTGTTATGCTTGCTTTCAATTCAGGCGGAGTCCATATGCTCACTCCATACACACGATCTTTCAGAAATCCCCACAACCAGAAATCACAGGGATTTAAGTCCGGAGAACGAGGAGGCCAGGCAGTCGAAAAACTTCTCGAAATTACCCGATCATCTTGTTGTGGGGATTTCTGAAAGATCGTATGTATGAAGTGAGCATACGGACTCTGCCTGAATTGAAAGCAAGCATAACACGTCATGTAGCTGCAATTGATCGAGAAACCCTTCGCGCTACTGTTGAACACGCTATAACACGCTTCGAGCTTGTGGTTGACGTAAATGGAATGCACGTTGAACATATGCTGTAATTAAAAAAAAAATTGTGTTTTCAATTTGTGATTTTTGTTCTTTATGTGTCACTTCTTTTCACCTGGTGGTCAAAATTTGAACTACAATTTTTTTTTGCAGATTTCTTTTCCCCATGGTCCATATAGTGTATATTCCAAGTTTCATCAAAATCTGCTTATTAGAACGGACTCTACGTGGCTCTAAACAGGGTAACTTTAATTATAACCACCCTGTACTTTGTTTATATTTGAAATCCTTACCTCAATGCTAGGGGCGGTCCTTGTAACTATTTTGCTACAAGCAAAAATGATTTTGGCACCCCCCCCCCCCCCACTTTGATTAAAAAAAACAAAAAAAAAAAACACTGCTTATCAAATTTTAAAGAAAAATGCATTTTTTTTTTAATAGAAGCTAAAGAGAATACAAATAAATTTAAATTTAAAAAATCAAGTGTAATCAACGTATAATTTCTTTGCCGCCATTTTTTCTGCGAATAAAACGTTCCAGACTTGTCTCCTGTGGCCAGAGAAACTGCCAGGCGCGTAGGCAGGCAGTGGAAGGGATATGGGGATATATCCCTTCCCGAAATTTTTCTGTTTGCTCTTAGAACACACAAATCCAAGGATTTCTTTTTTGTTCAAAATGAGGAATTTATTTAAAAAAAATAAAACATAGATAAAAAAGCACCTGTTATCTTGATAACTAAATGCGGAGTTTATTACAAAAAGAACTGTTATGATTTGTTGATTTATAGTATCATATCCCCTCCCGAAAAAAATCTCTGGTAATTGCATCACTGATGTCTCCGGAGACAAGTAGGGGTACAGGACATGAGTTCAAGAATAATGATTTTCATTGTTATTTTGAAGAGTTCCACATAGAGTGTTTATTAATATACATTTTTTTGTCTATCGGAGAGCAGATATCCGGTTTTTGGAATTTGTGATTAAACAAAAATTTAACGTAAGAAGAAAAAATGAATGTCAACCACATTCACAATTTTTTTTTATAAATAGTCCTTCCTCAGTAGTATGATTTATCAGTATATTTATTGCGAGCTTTTTCATCGGGTTCAGGGTATATTCGTTTTATAATATTTCTAATTAAATTCTTGCAAGTTGTAGAACAACGATAATACCTTTAATTTGACAATCGCATCATACGTTTTTATATTTTGTTTGAATTTTTGAAACCTATTCCGGCCGCCTATTTCTGCTACAATGACCTCTGGTCAAATAACGAAGTCAATATCTGAATGAGCACCTCGCACTTTAATCCCAACACAACAGCAATAGGATATAGAGGTTACAAGGGATTTATGTTCACTAGCCCTCATTAATATACACACCGTTATTCGGTGAGGTCAGACCGAACTTGTGAGTCTTCCATCACGAACTCGAAGTCACAATTCATTAGGCTACCGGGACCCCTTATTTTGTTTTGTATATTAATGCTATAATAATGATATGAGAAAATGCAACAGTCCAAAATCTCGACGTAAGTTAAGAAAGCATAATTTAATTATAGAAGAATGAATACAATACAAATAACTTCAGCAAATTCAATATGTTCCCGAATTTTTTTCATAACTATAAAAAAATCAAGCTTTTTTAGAAACAAAACCAAAATCTATATATCAATAAGTTAAATGAAATATAAATATTAGAAAAAGGTCAATATCATCCGACTCCACCATGTAGTGGCGCGGAATAGGAGGAAAGCAATAATGTTAGTTAAAATGTTGCAATTTCGCCTGCCCCTCCTTATACTTTTAGTTCTTTTTAACACCCAATCACCATCAATGCCACCATTTTTTGTTTTAAGAATGTAGAGACAAACAACATTAAGTTTCAACGGCCATGTATTTTCTTCTAAATTCTAGGCCCTTCAATTAAGCTGACACAGAATTAAGTGCATTTTATGAATTCAAAGATATTACAATTGCAAATAAATATCTTACTTTGATTTAGCAATCAGTGAGAAAACTGGATTTTTTTAACAGTAAAAATAATAATAAAAGAAAAGCCAAATGGGTTTCATTCGCGTTGTTTATCTACTACAACAACACAAAGCTATCGTTGCGAACATAGTAGCCAGATCCAAAAAACTGACTCTCTTCTATCAGCCTCTGATTTCCCGCTCTTCAGTAACAAAATTTACAACCTTAATAGCACTTCTAAGAAATGACCCTACACCCCACTGAGAAGAGTTCTCAATGAAAAGGATGTTCGGATTCTTGCGTCTTCAAAACCAGAAATCTGATATTGTGGTTTGATGGAATAAGCAGACAAGGGGTTTCTGAAGAAAGTCATCGCCTCCTACTTCCTCAGGCATGCAAGGGGAGAGTTTTGCTTGAGGGGGGCTTCTGACCATACAAAGCATTCCCACCATGCAACGTTTTACCCCCTACCAGTACGCATGTTCCTAATTGATCCTAATGATGCCTTTAAGATGAGAACATACTTGGAAAGTCTACGTTAAAAAATAAAAACCTTCTCTGCCGGTGTACCTCCTAAAAGGTATGTATAGACAATCCTATGATCAGTGCGTCTGTCTTGAATGAGTATTACTTTCACAGTCAAACTTGTTTTAAACCGGGAAAATTTTCTTACCGATATGGTACAGGGGTGATTTTTTCGTTTTGGAGAGGAGGGGGCGCATTTTTCATTTTGGGAAGAGAGGGAGGCACGTTTGGAACACACATTTATTTATTTAACCCTAAAAATGTTAATTTTCAATTTGAAAAATTACTGATTAAAAAACACACAGGTGCCCCTCCCAAATTTACGAAATTTTCCTAGAATTAGTTCATTTTTTTTTTTTTTTCTTTTCAAGATACAACAAGATGGTAAAGACAGAAATGGAATTGAGGTAGACAGATTTCAAAGAAGTATTCTTCTGGTATCACCAGATTGCCAGCTCTATTCGAGGGTGGTTCCATATCGGTAAGAAATGTGACAAAAATCACATTTCTAACCGATATGGTACAGGGGCGGAGAGGTGGCAGGGAAGAATTTCTCATTTTGGGAAGGACGGAGGTACGTTTCAAAGACACAATTATTGGTTTAATCTTGAAAATATTAAATTTCAATTTGAAAAATGAATGAACTAAAAAAAAAAAAAAAAAAAAAAAAAAGCACTGATCTTTTGACACCCCTCCCAAATTTACGAAATTTTCATAGAAAAAGTGCAGTTTCTTTTTCTTTTCAAGACACAACACGATGTTAAAGACAGAGATAGAATTGAGGTAGGCAGATTTCAAAAATGTATACTTCTGGTAGCACCTGATCGCCAGGGATTTTCGAGGTGGCAAAAACAATCAAATTTCTTACCGATATGGTACAGAGAGGCTTCGTTTTGGAGAGGGGGGCGCAATTTTCATTTTGGGAAGTGGCGAAGCACGTTTGGGAGGCACATTTATTGATTTAATCTTGAAAATGTTTATTTTCAATTTGAAAAATGAATGAGTTAAAAAAAATCATTCAAATTTTTTTTTTTTCTTTGCACCCCTCCCAAATTTACGAAATCTAAATAAAATATTTTTTTCTTTCTTTTAAAACACAACACGATGGTTAGAGACAGAGATAGAATTGAGGTAGACTGATTTCAAAGATGTGATTTTCTGGTATTACGAGATCGCTAGCGATTTTCGAAGTGGTAAACAAAAATCGTATTCCCTACAGGAGGTATGGTGCAGGGGCGCTTTTTTTCGTTTAGAAGAGGAGGCACAATTTGTATTTTTGGGATGGGGGAGATTTATTTAACGATTTTTTCCAAAAATTTTAATTTTCGATTTAAAAAGTGACAGAATTAAAAAAAAAAAAAAAATTACACAAAACTGATCTTTTGGCGCCCCTCCAAAATCCTTTAAATTTGGCACCCCAAACGAAGGCTTGCTAGGATTGCACATAAGACCGGCCCTGCTCAATGCATATGCATTGGCTCCACCTGATTTTGCCATTCGGCAAATTAAAATTTCATTTATAAAAGGTAGATATTGAAAAAAAAAAAAAAAAAAAGTATGTCATTTCATTAAGTGATCATTTTTTTACCTACTTACCAAATGTCAAGGTTACAAAATAGTTTTTAAATGCACGGGGCTAGAAGATTGTAACACAGCGAGTGTGAGGACTTGCTCTTAAAACTTGAAGAACCACAAATATCCATAAGAAGAGCCGTGGTTTGTCAGAAGGAAAAAAAAAAGGAAAGAAAAAAAAAATCTTAAAAATTTTCTAACGCGGTCTGAGATATCGAATTTTTAGAATCTGACATTTTTTTTAAATTTTATTATTATTATTATTTTACAGTGCAAAACATATTATGAGAAGGGCCAAAATAAATCCATATTAACTGTGAACCTCAAATTGATCAGTTTGAAAAGCTGTTCCTTGTGGAACACCCAGTCAAACGCTTCCGCAATATCCAAAGTTAGGAGAGCAGTTGACTGTGGGGTAATGTTTCTTCTGTGAATTCAAGGATTTTGACATGTTTTGGATTGTTGAGCGACCAGGCATAAAGCCATACTGTTCAACTGGGATGTTATGCAAGAAACATTTCAGTCTATTTAGAAAAATCTTCTTGAATACTTTGGCCAGGCATGGGAGGACATTACATCTTCTCATTCAATTCATGAGATTACTAGTTTAAAAAACAAGGGGTGTGAAACATCGCATAATTTTCAATTATACAAAATACTGAAGTGGATTTGTGTCAGCTACCGTATTTATACTTTCATCATTCATTTAGTAAAAATAGACAGTTTGTCAAAAAATTTTGCTATAATTCTGGTATCAGACATTAATAAAAAAAAAAAAATTAAAAAAAAAAAAAAAAAAAAAAAATTAAAAAAAAAAAAACACCCTCTGCCAAATGGATAATTTTGGCGATATACTTTTCAATAATTCTTAAATTATCCTTTCTTGTGTGTGAAACTGTTTAAAGAAGAAAAAACGATACTTGATGAGGTATGTTCAAGGAAAGAGAACTCTGCATTAAAGGAATTCATTTTTCAACTTCTTACGTCATGCCATGAAAGCATTTTTAAGGGAATTTCGGAGGTGGGGATATTTAGAACACCTTAAGAGGCATTACCACATTTATTTTGAACAAAATCGTTGGAGACGTTCTTTAGTAATCACTTAAAAATATGATTTTTCAATGGCAGCTTCCCTAGACGCATGCGCGATTTTGACGAAAACCTTAATGGCAGGTCCTTGTTGCATCACCAACCCTCACATCAAATTTGAACATCGTAGGTTAATTTGTTTGGGAGTTATGCCGACCACAGACATACATTTTTTCTAAATCACTTTTTTGAATTCAGAATGTTCCAAAACGTGGAGAAACAATTTTTTTTTTACCGAGTACTATGCCATCATTACCTTAGGTATAACATATGGGTAATTGAAAGTAAAAAAAATGAAAATTTTACATACTACACTAATTAAAAATACATATAACATTGCCTAGAAAAAAAAAGACACATTACAGTTTTAAGGTTGTTTTTAATGTGCTATATAAAACTACATGGAGCAGGTTATAGTTACAAACACACTAAAAACATACAATGCATGACATAAAAAGAGCCAAAGAAAAAGTTTACAAAACTGTGAATGACAGTGTGAACTATGATCTTCAACAATGATGACAAAGCGAAACAAAACATTAAATTTTATAATTCGAGAAAATTTTTACATCATTTACTACAATACAATAAAAGCAATTCTTGTTTTAATGCCCTATAAAGTTACTTACCCTAACAATACCTCAACCCCTATTATTATATATTTTTCATAAGAAGATAAAGGACCTGCATTTAATTAGACATATGCTGGTAAAACATCACATGGCTTGCAGATCATCTGGAACATTACTTTTATTTTAAATGCATCATTAGTAACAAATATAACTTATTGAAAATCTTAAAAAACTCTATTACAGTACTAAATAACAGTACTAGATTTTTGTAAACATTATCTGTCCATTTTTTATAAGAAGGAATTTAAGCATTCTTAAACGATAAAGTATTTTTACAAAGTAGCTGGTTAACAAAATTAAATACATTTTTTTATTTAGATC
This sequence comes from Linyphia triangularis, assembly GCA_963978545.1. Classification (NCBI taxonomy): domain Eukaryota; kingdom Metazoa; phylum Arthropoda; class Arachnida; order Araneae; family Linyphiidae; genus Linyphia; species Linyphia triangularis. The sequence goes on from OZ021730.1 coordinate 40,963,703, forward strand.
AAAATTTTTTAGACAAAAAATCTATCAACATTGCAAAGTTGGTTGCGTATCAAAAAATTATGAAAATCTTAACATTTAATTCTTCTGTCGATAACTATTCATGTAGTTTGACACCAAAATAACATTAAGATAAAATAGCTTAGAATCCTGTTAAAGCATGATTTCACACCAAAGTTGTAATGCTTTTTTTATATTGAGTTGCACACTATCTATTACTATGAGATGTATCTGAAAATTTTAAGTTAACTACATTATACTACTACTATTTTACAACCCTGTAAAAACATAAAGACATATAACACTCAAACTCCGTTAAAACATTTTTGTACATACACAGTTAAGATTTTGTGGTAATTATTTCCAGAAAATAAGCAATATCTTGTGAATTTTAACTAGCTTAGTTAGCAACTTAGTTTCTTTTAAAGATGCTATTGCTAATGCAAAGTCATGATTTAAGATTTCCTTGGATCCACTTTTTTTAGTAAAAGTTACAAGAGCTTTAAGATATAAAATGCTACAAAATATTTCATTTATGCATTCATACAAGTAGCATAAAAGTATTCTCAATTCATTTTTTATGTGTAGTCTAAACATGTTTTATGTAAATCGTTTTATGTCTCTTGTTGAAAATATATTCGGATATGGTTTTATCAATGTATAACTAAATAATTTATCATCAGAAAAATTAGATAATAAAACACATAAACAAGTTTCAAATGACATTCATAGTGTAAATATTATTTATATTAATATAAATTTAATGGATAAATCATCAGGTAAATATTTTTCCGGTTTTGTATATATTAGAAAATCATTTGAAAAATAAAGGTTTTGTTTTACAGATATTTATATGAGTCATAAAATTGTTATATTAAGTTGAAGTTATAATTTGTGAAAATCTAAGTTTCAATTTGTTTTGATTACAATCAATAAAAATGTATTTACTCAAATAAAAAATTTAATATCTGTATATTTCGAGATGCACACAATATACTCCTAGTTAAACACAATGTAATATCAAAAGTGGTTTTAGACCAGCATTCAGAAATATTAAACTCTTTAAAAGTACTACTACCAAAAGATCATATGATATACAAACACTGCATTGCAACATTCTAACAAAATCCATACAAATACACAATAAGAAATTGAAAAGTCATCACACAATAGAACCTTGGTTAAAATATATATCCATGACTCTATTCTCCGCATTTCAATCACAAGTGTTCAGGAAATAACTAGTGCGACATTTAAAAGAAGTTTTTTTTTTTTTTTTAATGTTTTTCAGGAATAAATAGTATTGTTATAGAATAAGTTAGGAACAAACTGGCAAACAAATTTTAAAAACATTTTGAGATAGATATATAAGATACTGTAAAATTGATGTAGTTAAGTGTATTATAATTAAATGTTGATTGGAGATTCTTATTAATAATAAATCATTAATATTATTTGCATAAACAAAACAAATAAAAAGAAAAGTTTTTTTTTCCCCTTATTATTTTATTTTGTTTATAATATTTAGGTAAACATTTAAATGAATTTTTCAGATGGATTAATACCATGCATTTAAAAACATTTTGATACAAATACTAAAACTTTCCAGTGCCTCATTTTAAGAATGTACTTTTTTAGAGTTTTGTGGAAAAACATTAAAAAACTTTGTATTTGTAAATCTTAGAATGAAACAATTTTAATCTCTTTTTCTAAAAAAATTTTTCACAAAATTATTGAAACATGAAACAAAAACACACAGCTAGATTAAATAAAATACAGATGAAATAAGACAATATAATGCAATAAATAATCAAAATGGTCCCATTTAGTTAATTACTCACACAAATAATTCATTGTTAAACAGTTTGCATCCCAAAAGACGACTTAAGTTTTGATTATTCAGCTAGCCAATAGTTAAGATGTTAACCAAGGTTCCACCACATATAAGTACTAAACTTTTCAATAATGAGCTGCAACAACAATTGTTACAAAAACAATTTCGAAAGATGGATAAACTAAATGAGATTAAATCAGATGACTCGACAAAACAAAGGGATAAGAAGCTTTGCTGCTCTCCCTAAGCTCAATTACACCTCTTGGCTAAATGGATTTTAAAGCCTTAAGGCACTCGCTAACAGTATTGGACCTAAGTACACTCCAGTATTAAAAACAATAAAATTATGTGAATATTAAGTATTTATAAAGTTTTATTTAATGGACGATTCCTGCATTTTTTAAAAACAAGTGAAATTAGTTTATATTTATGAAGAATTTCTCTCCGATTCCAAATATTTAAAGAAAAGTTCTTTAAAAAATAAGTTATTTAAATATCAAAAAAAGAAAATGCCCCAAAACCGAGTCCAAACCAGTCAGTCACTCAACAAAATGTGACGTCAAAGCTTCCTTCTGATTGTATAGTTATCATGAGGTTTCTGCCAAACAGTTGGCAGACCATTGCCATATCCTGTACAGGTTGGCGCGATTTGCGAAAAACTTGCAAAGCTGGTTTCCACTGCCGCATTTCAAGCCAAGATGTTTGGGAAGTCTTGACGTCACATTCAATTCAAGCTGAATGAATTGTTTTCTTGCAAACGTGTAACAGGGGAACTTTGAATGCAAATTAAAAGAAAAAGTGCATCGGGCAGACATTTGTCTGTTTATGGCCTTTTCGAAACATTTAGAATTGAATAAAAAATGCGGGAATTGTCCATTGCCAGTAAAAATGCAAAACTAAGCCAGAACTTTGATCCTACACAGCATTCTCTTGATTTTATGAAACACAGGGTGTTCATGCCCATTTTCAAAGACATTTTTCCACATTTTATCCAAAAAAAGTCTAGTGTCGAGTAAAGTGTTGTAAGCTAACATTGTATATTTTTTCATTTCATTTCATTTATATTCTTAAATTAGTGATAACCGACTTTTTTCACTAAACAGTGGTGAAAACATTTAAAATGAAAAAAAGAGGAAGATACACTTAGCATTACATTTTACTTAAAAAAATAGTTGAATAAGAATATATTTGTGTACTAATGTGTGTACAGAACTATGGTGCGGCCAGAAATTTTTCTGAGGGGGATTTTAGGCAAGTTTAGTCTGATAAAACCATTATAAAGTCTATTAAAAATAACAAAATCGTTAAAAAAGCGGAAGTTTTTAGGAAAAAGAAAAGCTGAAATCCACATAAACATGGAAGATTTTCACTCCAGACTAAAGATCAATTAATTCCATTTAAGAATTTTAACCAACATATTTGCATACATTTCAAAGATACAAAAAAAAAAAAAAAATGCATTTTTTAAAAAATTTAAAAGACTTGTACTAACTTAGTAATGGAAACTTTGGAATCATTACATGAGCACCAATAAGGGTGATGGAAGGACAGACGTTTTGTTTAATTTTTAAAGAATCACATATGTAATTATTACTATTTATTAAATTAATATATTAAGTGTAATTTAGAAATATATGAAAGATGTTTGTTTTTAATATGTTAACTAATTTCACTTAAATTGCATTGATAATTTTTTCATTATATATAATAATGCAGCACAAAATATATAATTAACTATTTGAAAAATAAATATAGGTTCAAACACATAAGAATTAAATAAAAATGTACTACCTTATTACACTAATTGGTAAGCAGAAAATGATATTAGATTTATTCTCATTAAGTAAATCAAAGGGTGTTTCTTGTTAATTAGGTTTAATTTTATTTCCTATTATTCAGTTGCTATTTTCTTGCAGTTAAATCTGTACTTTGATAATTATTTTTAAGGTGATTAGTCAGATCATCACACAAAATTAAATTAGAAAATATGATAAAGGTAATGAACCAAGGAAGACCCATCACAAGGGGGAGGCAATGAATTAATTATAATAAGTAATAAAGAGTCAGTCCTTCTTTAGGCAGCCATATGAATTGTTTACTATTTAACGCAGCAACACATGTTTGATTTACACGTGATTTTGATCGAAAGTGTGCAAGAAAAAGGGATTATTGGGCCATACTGAAAGATTAACATTTCGAGTTTAGCGATCTTTAATATTAAATAGGAATAATTGAAAGGTTCATCCCTATGTTAGAAAAACACATGTTCTCATTTGAATTTCAAAAGATTTTAAACTAACTTTAGCAATATACCATAAAAGTGTAGGATTAAAGTCTGGCAAATGTATTCGAATGTATGAGACTTAATGAAATTTAAATGGCAAAACAAAGAAAATGTTGCCATGGTAATGCATGTTTTTGCAACATGATATTATAGCCTCTGAGGGCATTAGCATAATAATTTAACAAATATGTTCACTGAATAAAAGTTACTGATAAATAAAAAAGTAAAATTATAACATTTGTATTTAGTTTAAAGTTGTAAGTTTCCCATAAAGGTTATAAAATTCTAAATTAGGAATTTCAGAATTTTTTTTAACTGTAAAACTTGTTTAAAGATTTAAAATAATCTGTTATTTAAATGTCACATGGGCATAAATATGGGTGACTTGTATTACAAAATTGCAGTTCTTTAGTTCCAATACTAATTCTTTCATTTCCAATTCTTTAAGATACACATATACCTTATGCAAAATTGCGAGGGGAAAATACTGAAGAAATTCTTATTATATATATATATATATATATATATATATATATATATATATATATATATATATATATATATAAAAATTTCATTAATTAATGAATATAATTACAAAAAATTGACTAATATAAAAAAATTTCAATAACTGGAATTGAATTGCGCATTCAAATTTGTTATTATTATACAGCTCAAAATATAATTGATATCTATATGCACAAAATATACATTACATTTAAAATACTTTTTTTAATGTTTAAGCATAGTATACTGCATTTCAAAAAATTTAATATTGAAAAAAAAAAAAAAAATTGTGCATATTGAATGTTAAATAAACTTCAAAGAAAACAATATTCTCTTTATAAGTCTTTTCCTATAATACAACCCAACATAAGTTAACAACAATCAGTTAAAAGTAAATGACATTTTTATCAAATTATATTAATTTACTTTTCAATAATATTTCATATATTTTGCATCACAAAATAAAAATCCTATATTAAGTTGAATAACTTCAAGGTATATGTGCACCTTAATACCTTAACTACATCATATGTAGGATGTACTCAAGCCTCAGCATCAAGCAATACAAAAAACACATTAAACACGTCTGAATAAATATAATAATGAAATATCACATTTACACCTGTTCCACATAGACTAGATTACAAAACATTTACAAGTGGCAGTGTAAGGGACTAGCTAACTACAAATACCAAAACGTGGTCTAGCACTATTGGTCCTACTAAACCAACAATACCACTCCAGCAGGTATGAACCCGCCACTTTGCACATCAATGACAATAAAATTTAGAAACTTTGCAACATTGAAACCTTATTCCTGCAATTGGTAAAATCTCCCAAAAAATGAAATCTATGCTATCATTTTAAATCTTCACATCAGCAGTTGCAAGAAAATACATCAGATAATATATAGATATAATATATATTCTCTCTCACTTTAAATACACTTTTCAATATCCCAATACACAACTTCAACGGTTCATTCTTGCCATATCGATCGCATCACAGACTTTTACCACAAGTTCCAGCTCTCATGTTAGGCTACATCCAACCCAAGCGAAGCAAGCAAAAACAAATTACTGATTGGAATACCATACAAATTCTTAGGCTAATAAGATCATGGTCTTATTTAATGGTTATAAAGTACATTTTGTGATTAAGTAATTTTTATTATTCTGGCAGAAAATTTTATAATATGTTATGCTAACCTTTAATCAATATTTTAAATCCTATCCCAAGAAGAACACTAACTTCTGATAATAAAGGTTGCATCATAAACAATATCAGATACCTTCATCAGGGGAAAACACTGCAGAAACTATTAAACAGTTAAAGTCTAAGAGGAAAATAAACAAAAATTATCTCCTAATGCATATAAAAACATTAATAATTAGTATTCTAAATTGGTTAAACAATATTTTGTAATGTTCTTAAAAAGATCAATAAATTAAATTTTATGTATTCACTTTCCTCAATTTGTTTGAGGAGTAACCTTGCAGGATATGTTGGAGAAGAGTGTAAAGCCATTTTAGAGCAAACAAAAAGAATAATATAGAATAGTACAATTTTAGAGCAGTCAAAACTATCAAATTCAGCAATTTTGGAACAACAAATTTGGAATTATCAGAATGATTTATAGTTTTTTGATTATTAATTCGAAGAATAATTTCAAAAATTTATTAAAGTCCGAAAAATAAAGTTTGCTGCCAAACTCTCCAACTTGGCTACATGTTTGTTTTGTGTTCAAATGTGTTTACAATTGCAAAGTTGTTGAAATGTTGCAGCATTTTCAAACAAAACCCTTGCAACAAATCTATAAGCCAGTGTAAATTTAATCTATTAGGTAATCTGAATTACGCAACAAAACTTTAAACAACCAAATTGTAATGGCTATAACAGCCAACTTCCAAGGATTACAATAAATTTGGCCTCTTTATCACAAATTTGCCCACTACCTGCCTCGCTCAGTTTGGACGAGCCTTTACATGACTACTCAGTTTGTACCCTATTCTTTCCAGACCATACCAGATGATTTCAAGAGACTAAATTTGAATCTAAAAACTAATTAAAAAGCAGAGTGGGCTAGTTTGATGAGAAGTAAGAGCACTAGACGAACCACAAGCCTACACACCCAAACAACGAATTCATGAGTAAAATCAAGGGTGGAACTGAACATTCATTGTATTTTTGCTTATGGTTCTTTACCTTACAACATGAGGAGAGGCAAGAATATTCGAATACATAATGCATACACAATCCCTACAATTACAAGTGCAGAGAATGCATTTCATAAAAATTTGGCAAAATAGTCAAACAAAGGGTGACTTACATTAAAGAGTGAAAAATCATTTCAACCAAAATTCTATATGCATACTTGATTTTTATCAAAAGATGAATATCCTTATCAAATATTTCTTAGCTGAATTAAGTACATAATTTTTCACACAGTTATTAGACTTTTATTTTTAATTAACAGAGACATAAATCTTAAGGTTTAAAAATTAACATACGACTTCTCAGGGTTAAATTTGATATTTGTGAATCCTTGGCTGAAGGCAATAGTTTGGGTCCCTAAAAAGAAATGTTTTCTTCAAAGATGTTATATTAAGCAATTTTTACAGCTAATGAGCTCTTTAAAACTCATTTTCATTGGTCTTTCCTTGAATTCAGATTTAAAATCTTTATCTATTTTTAGGTTGAAAATGTTACACTGGTAAGAAAAATTTATCTCAAGCATAGATAAAATCTACATTCCAGCTATGTTTTACTTTGTATTTTTGTAAAATATATATATATATTCTTTTTTATGCAGAGCTTGTTGCATAGTTCTTTCAGTGCATGTTATGCTTGTATTGTAATAAAATTTGAAGAAAAAAACCCGCTCTAAATTAGTACTCTCAGGGGTCAAAGTAACAAAATAAGAATATATAGGATTTTTTTAAAAAAAATATAGGACAATTTAAAACATCAAATAACTGTACGCGGTTGCTACGGAACTTAAAAATTAACTCGTTATATTGTATTTAAGAGAATAGAAAACACACCTTTAAAAAAAAGAAGTCGCCTGATCCTGAATATGTCATCCGTTATTGCCTCAATATTCCATCCCTAAATCAAGTTTTATTAATTACAGTATTTGCAAACTAGAGTCTTTTGCTTCCAGCATCAATAACTGCTTAAACTACTCCAATTTATTTAAGTATTTTCTTTTCATCCCTGTTTACAGTCTTTTGTTGGTTCAGATTTACATTCAGTGTCGGTTGGATTGGTGGGAGATTTAGATCCGAATGTGGCGAACCGGGGACTTGGTTTTTCGGAAACCCTAATGATCGTTTGGATTGACAGCACAGCGTATTGACGTCATTTTTAATTTTGGCGACTTTTACGAAAAAATCGTGGCTTATATTCCGAATCCGGTACGGATTCTGCGACAAGGTGATTTTCACCAAAAAATGGCAGTCCTGCCAATTTTTTTAAAAGCTAGAGAACTGCCTATGGTTGTCATAATTAGGCGCGGTTTGATGTAAACAAAATGTGGTGCAGAATCCGTATCGGTATTGGAATACACCATTCGACATCTTACAGTAAATCTTAACCCTTTTGCTTCCTTCATCAATTATTGACTGAGCACTCCAAATGTTCTTTAGTAGTCCTGCAAGTTAATCACAAGTTGTTTTTATCCGTTTTCCTCAAGGCAAAGTTTTGTTGCTGAATCTCTCTCTGTATTATGACCAATTAATTTACTACGTTGGAAGAGAAAACAAATCTGAAATTCAAGTCAGCGTGCAATGGAAAAGTTTACATGTCTACATTTTACAACTCCCGCGTCCACCGGTCCAGTAGAGTTGAGTTGAGTTGTAGGTTATTGCAGCACGTGACGTCACAAGAGATAAAACGCCGTCGTTACAAACATCGCTTTCGATCGCGCCAAAGAATCCGAAATATAAAAAATGGCAACGAAACGAACGGCGCCGTTATTACGAATTCGAAGAAAATATAGATCGAATCAATATAGAAATATAGGATATATAGGACAATTGTAAAATATAGGACAATATAGGACGTTTTTGCCGATTTTTAAAAAAATATAGGATTTATAGGACATATAGGACGTCTGCGACCCCTGTACTCTGAACCTGATATATGAAATAAAAAAACTGAATCCAAATTTTTATAACATGGGCGTACTTCAGACAGTAGGGAGGAATATAACAGATTTATTAAGGAATTAATTACTTAACTTTATATTTACTTAACAACGTATTATCATTAGAGCTTGTAACAATTACAAATATATTTGTAAAATTTCTCTGGTTTTGAATAGAAGAGCTTTTGATGCAATTCAATTTTCCGATATATAAATAACATAATTTTATAATCCAACTTTAAAAAAAATTGCAATTAAATTGCAAAATATAAATGACACAAATGCATTCTCTGCGTAAATGTAGTGCACAGGACATGAATAATACTTTCTCTTATTACAACAGGTTATAAAAGACAATAAGAGTCACACAACCATCAAATGCTGCCTAAAATTTACAGTCATGAAGTTTATGAGTTATCCACACCAATCTGAATTAATGATGTAATAGTAAATAGTTTAAAATTACATCAATCAGCCATTTTCATAAAAATACCAGTAACTATCATTTGATCGTAAGCAGTAAATGAAATACTGAAATGGAAATCATTGGATATAAAAGACTAAAGGGTTGGTAAGTAGATATATAAGACTAGATATTTAGAACAAAATGTAAACTAAGAATATTAATTTTGAAAATGTTTTAAATTTCTTTTCTTTCACCAACTCTCTAAATGTGAAATTGAAATTCAAATAGGATATGAATAAAGTTAAAAAAAAATAAAAAATATGAGCATTACAATAATGTTAAACTTAGCTCCTGTTTTGCTATTGTATCATTTAAGATATTCTGTTCAACTTTAAGCTTCAACACAAATACTGAAAATTAAAAGAAAAAAATTAAAAACTATTTGCAAGAATATTTAAATTAACACTTGGTTTACCATGAGTTGACAATTAACAAATACCCATTTCTACCAAAGGGGCCGAAATGACCCCTTTCGGTATTTAATTAGAAAAGATATAAATTGACCTATCTATTATGAAGTTTAAAAAAAATGAACCATAATAAAACTCCATCAGTTATAACAATTAGGTTTTTTTTTAAATAATTATTTTTGATATTATAATATAAAAAATTGAGTGAGAAACATCTTAGAAAAGTTTTTTCAGAGGAGTCAAAATGACTCCTTGTTAAATATCTACTTTTCTGAAATATATATATATATATATTTTTTTAAGTTCAGGCTCAATGATAAGAAACATGCATGCATTACCAACCCTTTAAAATGAGATTTATAATGCCCTAAATAAAAATATTTATCAAATACTTGTATAAATAAACATCTTTAAAATAAAAACAAACCAATAACAATATATATATATGTGAACTATTTTTTTGATTGCAATGAATTAAAAGATCTCAAACACAAGGGATCATAAGCTCATCCTTTCCACATCATAAACTTCATTCTTTTCACAATTTCTAGTAATTGTAACATGTTTTAGTACGCAGCAGGTTAAAAATTTAGCAAGCAGATAAAAATAAAAAGCTTATCAATAAGAATAGTTTTTTTTATATTTGTATAAGAGATTCCCTTTCCAACATTAATTTTAAAAATATGTACATGGTATAATTAGGAAAACTATATTAATTTTCATTTTTAACGCAAATATTCACAACAATGGGGATAAAATATTAGTTTTCTTTAGTTTTAGTTACTTTTTCATAGATATACAATAGTTTTTTATGAGCAAACAATTCAATTTTCCAGAGAGAATAAAATACAGTTTCTCTGAACTATAAAATTATTAAGGGTAACTTTGCTAAATCTTGTATAGAAACTCACTCTGATTATATTAAAATTTTATATTAACAGTAAAATGTGCATTTTAAAAAGAATTAACAAAGCTTAGACTACATTAGGAAAGCGAAATTGAACATGCAACGATTACTAATTTTACTCTGCAGCACTTTTCAGAACTTCAAACAGTACATTTAAATTTGAAATAGTATTCTCCAAGATTAACACTTGAATTCACACACTGACAAAAAAGTTTATAGCTGACCATAATCATGTGGGGCATATGTACATATATAAGACACACATACAACCAGCTCACAACAGATATGAGGAGCTGCCATGCAAAACAATCACATTGATGAAATTTGATGTTGCAGGATTCTCAAATCTAATTTAAGGTACAACTTAATTGTTAGTATTAGTCTAGCATAATTAAATGTCAATTAATTTTAAAATTAACTTTTAATAAAATTGGGCTTAATTTTTGGTCTCTATATAATTTGTCTATAACATAACAGAAGATATCTTGTTGAACAAACAGACTCAACTAAGCTATCCTAAATTGTAAATTCCATGTATTGCAGTCCATGCATTGAACTACCAAAATGGCAAAGGCTAAAATGACACGCTTTTTATTGGGCAGTTAAAATGGCATGCATAATTTTCCTTAAGCATTTAATAACAGAGACTTATATAACAGGGAACTTTACGATTCCAGCTATAAGTTGTCAATATAGGTCAGTACATTAACAACCCAAGTTCCGATTGGTTCATAAAACAAGTTTGATTTTTGTTAAGGAGACTTGGTATCTTTCAAACTTTTTTTAAAGGTTTTTTTTTTTATTAAAACATTTAAAATTTTAATTTTTACATATATGGAAGTATTACTAAGCAAAAACTAAATTTTATTTTAAAAAAAGTTCACATAGCGCTCTGAATTTTCAAAACTTTAAAGAAAATTCATAAAATTTCAAATACTATCTGCTTTTTCATTTTTCAATATTTTTTCTTGATTTTTTTTTTTTTTTTTTTTTAATTTTCCTAGTAATATACTCTAACTTTTTAAGCATTGTATTTAGAATAAGTAAAATAGTTTTTGAGAAAAACAATAATTACTGTAAGTATAGGTAAAAAAACACATTAAAAAAGGGTATTTTTCAACATTTAAATTTGTAAAACAAAGTTTATATTTTATTAAAAAATCCATGCCTATTTTTGTCAAATAGATCTTTAGAATGACGCAAAAAAAAATTCAAATAATTTCAGTCATATTTGCTGAAGTTTTAGCATTTTGAGTAAGGTGGGAATTTCAAAAATCACAAACCGAGAAAAATTCGTTCGAAATATCAAAGGAGCAATTGTAGCAATGCTAAATTCTCCATAAAAACGTAGTTTTTCTGCAATTGCAGTTATCGGATCAACTCAAAAACTTGCCAGAATAAGAAGAAGGTTTCAAAGAATATAAACACGCAAAAAATAGAAAATTGATACTAAGTCCCCTTAAGTCATATTAGATTTTTCATTTTGACTTTATTTTATAAAATAATTTGTTACTTTTTAGAGTTTCAAAAATAATCAGCAGTTGATAAACAAAAAATTAAATCTGCTTATTTACAAACTAATCAATTATTAGGTGTTTGCCTGGGAGCTTCTTATATGAGGCAAGCATGAGTATGTATGAACAAACATATGTTACGTTACACACGAACAAGCAATTGACACACATGAACAAGCAAAATATCTTCCTAGCAAGAGGAAAGACCTGTGATGCTTCTTAAAGCTGTTCATAGCTGCAAATAACTACCTATCAATGTCCATTTACTTATTCTTGAACACATACGTATCACATAGTACTGAACACACTGGGTAATCCTGAAAATATAACGTTGAAAGGAACACATTTATAATTCAGTATGTCATAGCCACATTGCTATGAGTTCTTGAAATAAATAAAACACATTACAGAAAATAGGACTATGTACATAACAACCCATATAGATTTGAGTTTGTAATAGTTTTGTTATGATTGTAAAGGAAATTCTGGCAAATTCAGTCTTAAGAGAAACTCATTACACAGAGTCCATTTTAAATAATTTTATACTTCATGCCAGAACTTAATAGCTGAAACCCTTCTTTGAAACCATCAGCCAAATCTCAAAATTCAAAGAATTTATATTTCTTTTCAATTTCTGTTCTCTAAACTTAGTGCTAAGTTTCAAATTATAAATGCAATAGGTATATAAATGATTTTAAAAACTTGTAAATATAGGCGATACATAAATATTTTCCGTCCAGTAGACAAATTGATGCAACGTACGAAACTATGTTTGAACTTAATTTCAAGGTAAAAAATAATTATTAATAGCAAATTTTTTGAGCACTTAAAATTGGGCATGTTTGAAAATCTGCCCATTAACTTTACTTTAGATTCAAATTGCAAAATTTAAAGCATTAATAACTATAACAAAATGCACTTGGAGATATCACATAAAAACATTAGACATAAATAACTGGTAAATAAATATCCAAATACCTCCACCAAAATATATGAAGAAATCTCTGTTAAACTATATAATTAAATAATTATTTTAAACTCCAAGAAACTTAATAACATAAATTAAAATTCTGCATAACATAATTTATATTTAACACACAAAATACTCAAAAGATGAAATAAATATCTTCTTGTGTCATGTTTTAAATCTTCAACATATTGACTTCATTTTCATCGCAAAAGTCATAAATGCACCACTAGTCATTTTCGACTAGGAATTGTGACAGTGATTCACATTTGGAAAGCACACTTACAAACACTTATTTGAAAAATTGCTTATGATTCCAAGAATCCTCATCAATTTAAAGTAAGACATATAATGGAAAATAGGGCTTATAATGAGCAAATGTAATGAAATGAATGAAAATAACCTCAAAAGGAATTCAGTTGAAACAGCCATGCATAAGCCGTTGGACCTGAGTTATAAAAGCTGGGCACATGGCAGTGTTGATGTAGACTGATAGTCAAGAAACCAAGTTTATATTAAGCTTTAGCTAAAATATCAAAACTAATTTTTACATCTGTATAAATATATATACTGTATTTTTCAATTATGAGAATAATTTCTTTTTATAACTTTTTAATTAAGTATAACTTATAAGTTGACAATTGAAAATTCGTTACAAAACTCAAATAACTTCTAATAAGGACTAAAAAATAAGTTGCTTTTTGTCAAAAGTGAATGATGAAATCATATTATTTACTTTGAATTTAAAAAGTTAGAATAATTTTGATTGAAATATTTATTTGCAGTTTAATTTATTTTATAAACAATTAAATAAATTTGTAGGCCATATGGCAGTCGAATAAAAAATATCAAAATGCTTGTAAATTTATTCCGGATGTATTCCTATGCAATTTATAATTATTTGATTGAAAGTTTTAGCATTACTATACTCTTACAATATGTTTTTAATTTAAAGTTGCATAGATTACATCTAGTATTATTAAAAAGAAGTTACTGAGTAAACTTAGTTGCTTGACCACCTTGAAGTAAATATTGAATTCCGAGAATGTATTAGTTTGATGCCCACTCAAAATGGATTTATCCGAATACTCATTTAAGTAGGTTTCAAAACATATTTTCTAAATGGCTGTTCCAAATGAATATGACATTTGTATCAAAGATGACAAACTTCTCATTTAAAAAATGGAAGCACAAGTATCTGTATTGAAAAGAAAGGAATATGACGACTTATCCAATCTACCGTAGGTTGGACTGAAAATAAATACTTTTGAACTTAAATAAAACACATGTTGTTTCATTGCAAGATGTTTTGCCGCTATGGAAAAGAATGTTTCAACCAAACATTCACTTATTTATGAAAAGTATGACTAGTTACTAAGAAGAACATTGTTAACTAATATCAAATTAATATTTGTTAGTACTAATTCAAAAATTTATAATTTTAAAAACTCATTTCCAAAAAGTTTTTTTTAAATTTTTTTTTTTAACTTAACTACTATTTTCTAGGGTATAACTACAGCAATGCAAATAAATAAAAAAAAATTACAGTCAATATTGAAAAGTAAAATAGTCCAAAGTTGCATACTTGTCAATATTTAAGTTGCAATTTAGACTTTTTGAACTACAACTTTGCCTTTTCAAAAGGCATTGCATTAATTTTTATCAAATACCAATAATACTAATCCAAGTAAATAATATAATCATCACAATCTTCATATAATCAATAACTTTTTAAGGAAACAAATCAATCTATAAAATAGAATGTAGGGTAAGTTTGTTTTACTTGGTGATTTTTGTTTTAATGTTACCTAAAGCAGTATAGCAATTTTTCACTAAAGGTTGCACAAGATTAAATAATTGAGAATATAGCTGCATAATGTAGTCAGAGAAAAGTTGCATAATAAATCACTAGATATGAGATTGCAGGGTTCATACTCATTTGTAGAAACTGAAATTAAGGAAATCATACATTAAGGATATTGAAAATCCATTTTTATGAAGATAAAAATTGATTTTACTATCAGGTATAAAATCTTTTAAAGACTAGTGTTTTGTGGTGGAGAAACTTAATTTTTATTGCATTTTTAATGTAAAAAAAAGCAAAAAATCTGTTTTTTAAAAAATGTGAATGCCTTTTTTATACTTTTTAATTCTTTTCATACTAGCAATGCCAAATGGCATCATCCATATTTTTAATTTAATTTTTTAAAGTCAAATTTGTTTTTAAACATTAAAAAAAAATATCAAGTCTTTCCCATCACAGACAAACTTTATTATTTATGCCCCATAATATTTTTGTCACACAACTATCCTGCATCTAAATAGCCTGACAATAAAAGGGTTAAGAGCCATTACTATAAAAGACTCTTAGAAGCTTTTATAAAGCTTTATCAGTTTCTAAAAACAGACTGAACCCTGCATGAATGTTTTCCAAGTGGCACCATCTCACAATGAAACAAAGATGTACAACAAAAATAAATTAGGAACTCAACATAAGAGAGGTATCTCTATGGTTGGATAGTCATTAAGCACTTATTCCGTTGCATGCAACGTGTGTGGCAGAGTTGGTGGGGTAAGGGGAAGGGGCCGAGTTTCTTCTGCAATGGCACGGATTGAGAAGCTTAGGATAGATGAGAGCTTCCCCATGGGGACCACGGAAAATCACTCCACAACAGATCCTTTCCCTAGAAATAGGTATATAGACTTTGTTAATACAGTGTATCCGTAAAGTCATGGTGCACTTTTGATCGGTCACAGGAAATCAACGATACAAGATAGAAATGTGAAATCTTCACCAAGGAAAACTCTACAAGCTTGCTTAGTATTATGTGCAAGTGTGTGATGACGCAACACCATGAACTGCACAGTAACTGATCAGCCCACTCCAGATAGGAGGCACTGAATGTGAAAGGTACAGAGGAAAGTTCAATGTGTTTTGTGGCTTTCTGAATTCGAATCATTAATTCGACGTTAATCATTTAAAACAGAGAATCACAGAAGTTATTCACTCTGTTCTTCTTCTTATCAAGGACTATGGGGACTAAGGCCCCTCTGCTTAAGCATTTTGTACCAACCCCATATCCCATACAGATCGGTAGTGGATAGTACTGCACAAGATGTAAGCGCACACTCACAAGAGGGAGTGAGCAAGTCTATCTATAGCCGCCGAAGAGTTCATTTCTACCTCTTTCGGTAGCTATCCGGTAGATGGCAGAACTACCAACCGTATGTGGAACTTCTTAATTTAGAGGCAATACCAAGCAGAAGATTCCACCAGAAGACTTGGCTTTGCCACCCCCAGAGGTATTGATTTGTATGGGAACTTGGAGGACTTTGCGACCATGACTGATTTAACGTGCTCCAGTCACCATTAGCGAACATGGCGGTCTTTAGTTGGTCCCAGGCCCGAACTCGCAACCTTCTAGTTGCAAGAACGATACTCTCCCGACTGGGCTATGCGGCCCTTCACTCTGTTACACCAGAGGTCTTTAACTGTGTGTCCTTAACCAAGAAGAACTTGAATATCATTTAGATGTGTGTAGGGTAACAAATGGAAGCCACATCAAACTGCATGGAATAGTTACGAAATCTAGAGAGTTTTCCGTTCATTTGGTGAAGATTTCACATTTCTATCTTGTTTCATTGATTTCCTGTGACCGGTCAACAAAGTGCACCATGACTTTAAGGACACACTGTATTGTGAATACTAACGCACTAGGTGAAAGTCAGCAAAGTTGGAGAGTCAGCGAAATTCTGTTAGTCTTCAATTCTAGTTTTGCGTGAATGTCGTTTGGCAAAATGGTGGTTATTGATGGGAAAATGAAACACTTCTAATAACCGCTATAATGGGTAAATTTTGATGCTAAAAGGCTGAAGGCAAAAGAAATATAATTTAATTTCAGATTATACTTTTCAAGAGCTAGTATTTCCAAGGTAATTCTGGACAGAATTGCCGCTTTCGATCAGAAAAGTGGGCATTTCCATTTAAATTTGTTTGATTCCATTTTCATTAAGGTTTAATAACAATCACGGAATACTGGAATTGAAAACTAACAGAATTTCGCACACTTTCCAACTTTCACCAAAGCAATTACTTCATCGTTATTTGTCTTGGTTCATGAAAATCGAATTAAGAAAATAGCTGTGAATGTTGGAAGAAAACCTCACAAGCATGGACAGTGAATTTAAAATTTGTTCTTTTGAAATTGAAAACTTTTATCTGTGAAAAAATTATTGCTAGGAATCTACAGGAATGGAGTTTTGTTTAAATTTTTCCAATGCAAGATGGGTATACAATGCTAGATGACAGAAAAAAAGAGTATAATTACAAAGCCTACAGCACATCCATATTTGTGATGCCTGAATGGCATGATAATGTCATAAAAAGATAGCTTTATTTTCACTTGTTAATAAAGTCTCAAATCTTTGCCAAGGTAGTTAGTTGTGTTAGTTAGTACTACTGTATTGAGAAGATTTCTTCAGTTGTGTTATTTGTACATATAAAGACTGAGAGTTTAGAACTGCCTACCAGTTATATACAATACGACAATACAATGTTATATAATAATTCAGCATTCATCAATATTAGATTTAGAGGAAAGTAGCATTGTTATAAGAAATAATTCAAAATTGGACTCTACTTCAAAAACTAGGAAAGAACCAATGGAATACCAATTAGTACTGTGGCTTTACTAATAGCCCCACTTAATAGGAAAAGATTTACAAAGTCTTTTGACTGAATATAAAGCACCATAGGTCCTTATTCATTGAATTGTGAATACATACCATTTGCCAAGTACAGACTGTCATTCATAACGAAATCAAGATGGATTGTTATATTCACTGTCGCTACAAGATTGCTTCAATACACAAAAAATAATTTTTTCTTTTCAATACAGTTAATGAATTTTTTTTATATAGTATATACATATTTGAGAATTTATACTATCCATGATAATCTACTGAACTTCACTAAAAAACTTCACATTCAATTTGTTAAGTAAATTTAATATCAAACCACTTGTTATTTATTTTTAAAGACTTCATTAGTAGCTTTCATTTAATTTACAATATCAAGCAATTAAAGAAATACATTGAACGAAGTTAAAGAAATGTAAGTTCATTTAGAAAATTAAAAAAATTAAGAAATTTAAAAACTGTACATCAGAAAACTTAGTAAATCAAAACAGTAGAATGAATAGGAACACATTTTACAAGCATGGAAAAAGGGATGCCAATCATATTAAACTGAATTTTGTAACCTATCCTGGTCAGCCAATTGACAAAAAAATAAAGATCCAAAAAATCTTTTTTGTTTTTTAATGAAGATGAACTCCTATTTCCTTTGTTTTACTGTCTTGTGCATTTAAGGATAAGTAGAGTGCTAAATTTTTTCAAACCATTTGATAAGTCTTCATTTCTCTTTTTTTTTTTAATGTTAAGATATGGTTATGACTTCCATGTACCTTCCTCAGGATACAAAACACTAAAAAGTTTTGAAAAAAATAAAAAAAGATTTAAAATGATGACTTACTCTCGCCAAAATGTCATATCCAGGAAAGAAGACTTTTTGTGGATATTGCAAGATGTTTTGTGGTGCTTGGCAATCTTTCCCAGAACGACCTTTCCCCTTCGTTTCTTCCGCATGATGACGTCGTCAAGGATCGTCGAGTCGTCCGATGAATTGCTTGGAGAGGGACTTGGCACGCGACTGTGTGGCACAGAGAGAGTTGAAGATTCACTGAGGCTGTCCTCATTACCTGCACGTAAAGAATAATACTATACAGTTATACAGACAAGGTAAAAAAAGGGAAATTGGGATTTCTACCATTTGAGATGAAATACAAGGACGTATCTCTTTCAATGACTTAACGAAAGTCATTTCCCCTCAAAATTCAGATTTTGTTGGCACAGCACAGCCCTCATGCAACTGTTCTGAAAAGAAATATCCAAGAAGAATATAAGGATGTGTTAAAAGCCCAATAGCAGAAACTTTTCGGCCAGTCTGCGACACTATTTTGGATATTAGAAAATAATCTGCAGCGTAATTATTATTTTTTTTTAAGTTTACATAAAACACACAAGCACCTTATTTGCCAATTTTATAAAAAATTGCTGTTTTACATAAACATAGAAATTTGGCAAAATAAATTAAATATTAAAACGGAAATATTTAAAATTATTGTATCTTAAATTAAAATTCTAATAATTCTGTATAAATTCAAACCAAAAGGCGAAAGCGATCTTCATACCAATCACGGACATAGCGGCTATTACATCAGCATAAACCTACGCAAATAACACCAAAACGGCATCGCAATTCTCGCCGATAGCTGCTACTAAAATGGCTTAAACCTAGGTGAAAATTACAACCACTCCAACACAAATATCGACCACCTCACCGGCGCAAATCTCGGCATTTACATCAAAGTAACAATCTGCAAAAAACGACCAATATACCAACGTAAATATTGGCGTTAGCGCCTAATATATCGGTAGAAATCTGGAAATTTATGCCAAAGAGACGATTATACTATCGACGTAACACTCTATGAAACTGACTATCACAACCACGTAAATCTCGACGATGGTGACAGTGAGGAACTTTCACGTTTTTTGGTTTTATTTTTAAATAAAAATAAAGAAAAAATCATGAAAAACAATACAATTCTTTCAAAAACTTGAGCTCGGATAGATAGTTAAAAAAATATTTAGTTTTTCACTTTGCGATTTGGCTGGAAAAAGCCACTTTTGAGTGAAACATCAATGCGCAGATAATGAACCACTCTAAAGCCTGTTTTAGACGAAGAATGATTGAAGTTTCTCCTTCGTTTTGCGACTTTATCTCTGTGTAAACCACATCACCTTTTTTTTTATGCGTGTTTGTTCACATGACTTTTGCTTTGATTTCGGCTAATTTCAAACTCGGTTTTTGATTGATTGAAAGCATAAAGCTAAAAAATAATTGCACTGCTCAAATATATTCGTTGGATAACACTAGAAAATACAAAAAATATTCATTTTCCTCACTTGTGCAAGTTCCTCATGATTGAATCATGCAAACCTTCGAAATAGTTGTTATTATATCGGCGATATCTCTCTTCTTAGCAGCGCGATTCTCGGCAACAGCGGTCCTTACATCACCGTAACTTTTAGCAAAGCTAACTACTACACAACAACGCGCGAAAGCACATAGAACTCGTTATGTTTCTATACAATCTCCTTAAAATCGCACATGGAGAGCATCACGATTCTGATTCCTCTTTCATGAAATGAAGTAAAGCGCATGTGTGGTGAATCAAATCACCCAATTTAGAAATTAGACTTCAAACAAATTTTTTTTTTTTTTTTTTTTTTTAAAGTTAGATTTGTAAAATGATCTGCAGGCTGCTGAAAAATTTGCGACGTCCGTCTCCCGTCTCGCATTTTCTGCTACTGGGGCTAAATGTAACACTGATCTTTAAAACGAAAAAGTCAAAAAAAGTTACTCACAAAGGATTCAAACTAGTTGTATGTTTATTGGATAATTAATAAAATTCAGATTGATTTCATGAATTTTATTGACGGTCTAATAAGCAAATAGCTTCAATCCCTCGTGAGTAACTCTTTTTGAACCGTTCATTTTTAAAGATAGGGAGTCACTTTTGGGACAACCTGTATATAATATATGAAAATATTATTTACCAGCAATATCATCAGACAACATTTCAGTCGAACTGTGCTTACTTCTACAAAGTCTTAATCGTAGTTTCTTGGCTGGTTTCCTTTCGCATTTTGGTTTATTTTTGGTCATGCATTTGGTTCCAGGCCCAGCTCTTGCATCAACAACCTAATTAAATATATAATTTGCTAGAATAAAAAATTCTTTTGCAAGGAAAATTACTGATATATTTGGCAGATTAATGAACAAAAATTGTAGGAGTTGGATACATTTTCTATAAAATTTCAAAAATATAATGTATAATATAGCTTGAAATACATAAATTGTCATTTTTCTTTTCCCCTGTAATTTTTAAATGGGGTTTTTAATAATGATATTTAGTATTAAGATTTTCAATATTAACATGTACAACATCAAATTAACAATGTGAAAAATAGCATTTCTTTCTGAACTTGGATATACTGAATGGCTTGATATTGGATATCAGCTCAAATAGATCAGAGCTAACAAGATACACAAAGACTTATCTAGACAAATCTGAATACTTGTCTATTTAGAAAGTAGTGGTTTGTATTGAAGTTCTCAGAGTTGTGACAAAAATAAACTAATAGCCAACTTCCTCAGTAAATTATTTTTATACAGAAACATAACTTTTATTAACAGCAACAAAAAACATGTGGCTGTAAATGAAATGAAAAATATAGCAAATTGTTTGATAAATGTTTTGCTTTGTCTAATGGGAATAATTAATCTTTAAGCTCAAGATAATTTCTTTCATATTCAGACTTAAGATATATGAAATATATCAATATAAAAACTACATAACATTTGTTTAAATCCCCAGAAAAATTTAAAACAGAGAGAAAAAACAAAGTGCCAAACAACATATTTTCTAAAGTTGGAAATACTAAATGACTTTAGACATTTGCTCAAATAGGTCAAAGCATACAAGATATAGAAAGACATCTAGAAAATTCAGAATGGTTGCCAGTTGGAATCATCCAAAATGGTAGAATTTCCTAAACTTTAACAGAATACACAGTGCCAGAAGAGTGGTTAGACACGGGGTGATGCGTGTCCTCCCTACTTTTAGGAAAATACCCATGCATCTCCCTCACAAGTACTGTTGCATTTGGTCAATTTTTTACTTTCGAGGAAATTTCTTTTCAGTTAAATTTCTATACTTGTTTCATATAAAAACCAGCGATTTTTAAAAAAAAAATATTTTAAAGTTCTCAATGAGGAACTTGTACAAGTGAGGAGAATGAATATTTTTTGTATTTTTTAGTGTTATCCAACAAATATATTTGAGCAGTGCAATTATTTTTTATCTTTATGCTTCCAATTAATCAAAAATGGAGTTTTAAATCAAAGCAAAAGTCACATGACCAAAAACGCATAAAAAAACCTTGAAGTTCCTAGGCATAGATTCCATCGAAAATCAGAGGAGGAACCTGGTCTAAAACAGGTTTTAGGCTGGTTAATCATCTGCGCATTGACGTCACACGCAAAAGTGGCTTTTTCCAGCCAAATCGCAAAGTGAAAAACTAAATATTTTTTTTAACTATCTATCCGAGCTCACATTTTTGAAAGAATGGTATTGTTTTTCTTGACTTTTTCTCTACTTTTATTTAAAAATAAAACCAAAAAAACATGAAAGTTCCTCATTAATTTAATTTCATGCAAGTATGCACATTTAGAAGCACTATTTAAGTATAAATAAACAGTTATGTATATGCCTAATGTTGAATAATTACTTCACTTTATCTCTTACTTCCAAGGGGAAAATCTAAGTAGTAGATTATTCATTAAAATAACAATACATTTTGGACCCTTGTTCAATGTTCGTGTTAAGGAGTATACATTATTTCATTACTATTTAATATTTTCATTATATGGTACAAAATTATAAAATTTATCATTGTGGTGGAAGTGAGTGGGGAGGGGGCACTTATCACCAACCTATGGGAATCCCCCCTCTTTTACTACTGAGAACACATTGAGAACACATACTGAGAACATATTTTTTCAATGTATCTCTTTCTAATAATTTCAACATTTTTTCTTAAACTCCTTCATGTCTATAAATACTTACATGGTGCCAGTCCCTATTGGTTCCAATGGGTAATTTTTTCCATCTTTTAACCAACAGAACACATGCATTACATATCTCTCCTGACCGCTTCTCGCTCATGCGGAAACATCTCTCGAACTCCGGTTCATACTTCTTACTGTCGGTAAACCTAGAGCTGGATGACTTTGCTCTGCAGATACAACAGCCATTCAGAGACCGATAGATTTTTGGCTTATGGAAACTGAACATGATCACACTCCAATCCAAGCCTTCAAGCCACAAACTAGACAAAAGAAAAATGTGATAATAAGTTATCCTTTAGCAGAAATATATTGACATTATTAAATGCAGGCAAAATTTCCACCAGTTTAAACAGGGTTCCCACTCAAGGTATACGTATAGGTTTCAATTTTTTTTTTTTAATTTTCAATTTAAAAATTAGACCTTTGCACCTTGAAAAGTACATTATTTGTTAAACTGTTTCTAATAAAAACATTTTTTTAATTTCTTCAATTTTAATAATTAATTAACATTTAATCAACTAATTAGGCTAATTTCGAACAGTAATAACAAAAATTCTAATAAACCCACAGATACAATTTTGGTGTTCAATAATGCGGAATACCCTGCTCTATGTTTTGACCCTATTAACAGAATTTTACAGTGTGTATATTTTGTGATATCTTGCTTTAACTGAATCTATTAGAAAAATCCAAGTTTTTTTATACAGAATCTTTAAAATTAAATTAAAAAATATTTATTTAGAAATCACTTAGTATTTAGGGTCAAAACATTCAACAATGTATGCAGATTATATAGCAAAAAACTAATTTCAAAAAATATTATTTAAACTGGAGTTATTACTGTTTGAATGAAATGCAAAATAGAAAAAACTACAATCTGAGAATAACTTTTAAAAAAGTATTTTTTATATAAAAAAACTGTTATTGTTATATAAATTATTATATATTTCCTTTTTAGTATGTTCCTCCATCATAGGGTTTCCTTCTTTTGTGTTGTTTTTATTTTGCTTTTGTTTTTTACGGCCTTACAAATCTTCCCCGATTTTTGCGAGTTTTGCGATTTAAAGCCTATACGTATTCCTTATCGCAGAATGAAAATCAATGACTTTTAAGGACCTTTGAAAATTTGTTTTTAGGCATTATATCTATGTATAATTTTTTAATAAAGTATATTCTACCAAAAAGTTACAAGTTGGTGGATGCGTATTACAAATATGTTGGAGAATTCCGATACGGTGCAGATAAGAGGCGGTCATACAAGGATAGCAAGTCCGAAATGTATTTTTATAAATTTTGCAGTTGGCCGCACAACATCCACAAAATTTAAGGATTTTTAATGACCTCTAAGCATTTTTAAGCACTTTCAAGGCCTTGAAAACAAGTTCAAAAATATTAAGCACTTTTAATGACCGTGGGAATCCTGTTAAAGTAATACAATGATAAAAAATCTAATCATAATGACTTAATGGGAAACATTTAAAATTAAAGTTTCTTTGATTTAAAGTTTTAAGGAACATTAAGTTGTTCTTACTCAAGAAAGATAATACTTCTTTATATGTCAAAATCAGATAATTGTTAAAAAAATATTTTTAATTTAATCATAATTCACTTAAAATCACAGAAATACAAAACATTCACTATGAATTTTAGTTATAAAATAGGAGGAAATACTTTTGATTACAAAAAAGATTATAATAAATCACGAATATATATAAAAATAATTTAAGTTTAAATTTTATAGCATTATCATTTAAAAAAAATACTAGACTACATACAACATTTTACAGTAAGTAATCAATTTTTACAGTTTCATTACGAATTGATGAAATAAAATAATAAAACATTTAAAAAATATTATATTAAAAAAATAATATGAAATTATATTTTTACTAATTGATTCAATTTCCTTTTTCAATTTCCAGCAAAATATTCTAGAGGAGAAGTACTTTTTGTCATGCCTTTACTAAAATAACTCTACATTTGAAAATTTGCAAGTCAATCAGTTTTCAATCTGAACACTATTTGCAAATACCAATGCATTAATCACAGCTTTCGTTCATATATCAACCTTCTTTGATGAGGCAACGCATTGTATTTCATCTCAATACTTAAAAACTTCCTTCTCGCTAAATCTGAACAATCGGAATATAAAAATAAAAAATTTGCTTCAAGGCTATCTCTGGCGCTTTAGTAACCTTGGATTATTATGAAAGAACTACCAATACAAATTCAGATAAGCAACGGTGAATTAAATGATCCAGAAAATATTAACAAACAATAAATATTGAAGAATACCCGAATCTTATTTATTGATGACAGGTATATTAAAATTTCGAGTTTTACAAATTTGCATAGATGGGTTAGGAGCAACAGTAGCATCCAAGGAAACTTGGATTATAAATATCGAACTGCATTCGAATGCAACACAATAAAAGAGTGCAAACAATAAACAAAACTAAAGATCCTTTATATGCAAAACAAAACATGAAATCAAAAAACAAAAATATTAAATAATTTAGCTTAATAGTTAAACACAGGGGGATCAATTTCGCAGCATCAAACACAAACATTGATCGCAAAAGCATATCGACCATCTCACACAATTTAATAAACAAAAAATTGCACAAACATTCACCTAACATTTATATTTAATAACATAAAATAAAGCTTACCTTAAATTTCTGCACCAAGCTTTCTCTCCTCCACCACCCACCGTTCTCTCTCCGTACAAATCCGACCGAACAAACGTACGCGATCCCCGGCAGTAGACGGACAGAGCAGCGCACATGCGATGTGCAGTTGACGGCCAGCTGTTGACCCAGATGTTGAACGAAAGGGTTGACGAGGTTAAATGAACCTAGAACCTTTATGTTTTCATAAAGTTCGAAGTGATGACAGGTAATCAATATTTAAAATGAAACCTTTTCACATTGAAAAAGTGCCATTAATGGCTGAAAAAGAATAGTTTATTTAATGAATTTCGTTTTTAATTGCATGCCAAGAACGAGCATATTAGGGTTTTTCTAAATTACGAATTGAACAACACTAAATTATCTACTAGACTAGCATGTTTAAACTTTAAATCTAAGAAGTTTATATAAATACACAGAAATTTAAGCTTTCAACTTTTTATAGACTCCACGTAATATTTGGTGTTTATGCACACTCATTTGCCCAATGAATGAGGCTCAAAATATGTAACAAACCAGAACAGAAATTCACATTTACAATCAATCAATCATCGGAGTGTCTTGTGATGATAAATTTCCTCTTACTTCTGTTTTATAAATTCTTGTGAAAAAGCAGAATATGAAAAGGTAAATATGAAGAAAATCTATATAGAATTTTTACTTATACTTTGTGTTTAGATCGAAAATCCTTTAGGTCATTTCTTATTTTACGTCTAATCGGATTTTAAGATTTTTGGCTGCAAGATGAAATTCTTTAACAAGGAAAAGAAAAAAAAAAAAAAAAAATCATTGTTAATTCATTATCGAAAAAGTATACTGTTTGTTAAAATTCCTGTATGTGTAATGTGATTTAAAAGATTATGTTTTTTAACTAATATTTCAAGTCTTATTTTTTGCTTTTTAAAAATGTTTATTGTGTGTTATGTGATTACACAATGTTTACAGAATTGATGAGGAGAGTGAAATAATATGTCCGTAATCGATTATATAAAAATTTCATGTATTTAAACTTAAAATTGTGCAATAGTAAATATGTTCCTTTGATTTCGTGCATTTCACTACATTTGTTTTTCATATAAACATTTTACATTATTTCCTATCACAGCCTAAACATCAATTTAGTTAACTTTCTTCAATTTGTTTGAAGAAATCTTTAATGGTATTTTATATAACGTTATTTTAGCATTTCAAGTTTTTTCAGTTATTTGATATGGTACTAATCCATTAGCCAGGTACCAGATAAAAACTGCAGAATTGCAGTAATAACTCATCCATACTATAACAACCTTAAATTCATTTAAATTCCTATAACAAACCGTTATAATATTGCTATAACAACTCTGTAATAAACCATAAACATTTCGGTCTGACACTACTTTTACTTGTCATTTAAACAGGAAAATATTTATGTTTGGCACCAACTGGTACCCGCCTAACAAAACTGTTGTTGTCTTATTCTTGAATTGTATCTTGTTCCTTGCACCATATGAGATTGGAGTCAAAATAATGTATTCTTTAAGTTTTTCACTCTTAAATCTCCAATTAGTCTGCTATCGCCATTTAAGGACTTTAAATTTTATTTTTCTTCATACTTATGCACTATACATTACCGCTTTCCCCAAGTTTCTTTTCTCATTGTGAAATTTTTTTTTCTTGTCCACTGTCATTCTTACTGATTGGTCTAACTTACAATCTGATTTACATGTTGTTAAATATTGAATTAGAGTGATTGTTCAATGGCTAGAATGCCAGGTTTGGGAGGCCACTGTCGCGCATTTATAGAATTATCAGCTTTGTACGAGATGCGTTCGAAAAGTAAGTTCTGTTTCCATTTTTCTCAGCTGCAGCGCTGCGATCGCAATTCCGCTCATGAGTGGTAGTTACTCTGAGTCAAGCAGAACGAAATGACGCCTTTTTGGGCTCGTTCTGTGTTGTGTGCCCTTCGTGGTAATTGTTTATAATAGAGGCTTTGATTGAAAGTCCTGCTGCTTGAGAAATTCGATCAGTAAATTCGTTTTCTAAATGCGAAAAACGTTAAAGCAATAGACATTCATCGGCAAATCTATGAGGCTGACGAGGAATCTCCAATGAGTGATTCTATGGTGAGAAGAAGGGTCTGATAGTTTAAGGAAGGGCGTGATCAAGTGTACTATGAAGAACAAAGTGGACGTCCATCTGTGGTTTCTGATGAAGTGGTTAGTGCAGTTGAAAAAAAGATTAAGGAAAACCTTAAGTTTACGATTAATGCTCTTGCTCTTGGATTCCCTCAAATTTCACGAACAGCAGTTCGCGAGATTGTTTCTGAAAAACTGGGTTACCACACATGGTTGACAATTCAGGCCGCAACAGTCTACGAAGAAAGAATACAAAAACTTATCCCACGCTATGACAAATGCCTGAAAAATTACGGGAGCAATATCAAAAAGTGGTCAACTGGTCGCAATTTGATACCAATCTTCCATTTATACTGTGCCAGTAACTGGAACACAAAAGTATTGAACGAGCATTACTCTGCCAGTTAATACTCATAAAACAATACAGTTGAGAGGGATATATTTCAGTTGCCAGCCATAGACATGCCACCAACAAACTGAGTAATCCAGTTACTGGTATGTAGTGCTAGTAGCTGGCATCTAGCGACTTATCACCGCAACTGGGATGCTGACTCGAAATGTCTAAATAAGTATCTTTGTTAAATTAAATGGCAAAACTGATCAATTATTGAGAACTTTATGATGTATTTTGTTGAACATAACAAAATAAAATCAAGCTAGTGATCCTGAATTATTGAGCACTTCACAAAGCAGTGAGTACACAGTATAATAATAGTGAACACAAAGTTAATGAATGCATTTATTTAAAACATAATTGACAAAATTATTTTATTTTTTGAAAAACAAAAATTTAAATGTTGATGTTTTTTTCAGCTTCTTCTGTGAGTAGACCATTTGACATCTTACTTATTATTAGTGACAATAAATGAGTTGGTAAGAAACAATTTTCTGTCAAATTTGTAATTTTCAATTATAAAGTTAATTTTCAAATCTTAATTGTATGAATTAAAGTACATTTTTGCACTTTTCAGTGTTAAAATTATTTTAACTTTTGGGCTTATCGTGCTATTTTAATTACAATACAGAATTAGTATAGTATTTAGTCCTTGTGGAAGTAATACTTATTTTTACTTGATGCTTCTGAAAGCTCTTAAAAATTACTTAAAAACTTTCATTTTCTCTAAGTCGTCTTGCACATTCTTAGTTTTCTGAAAATCCTTTTTAAGCAGCAGACATAAAAAAATTCGTAGTCATTGCATTCATATAATTTGTACTGAAAATGTTTGACTCTAACAAAACTTAGAGTACCTAAGGCTTAGATCCTGTGTGAGATTGTTCACAAATTGTTTGGTATATTTATGTAATTATTTTCTGTTCTTAAAACGCTGAACATTTTATTTTATTTATAAGTTTCTTCAAATAGATTGGGAGGTAAAAAATAATTAGAAACTCCTTATTTCTAGTTAAAAAAAACTCTTCAAGTTCTTTATTTTTAATATCAATGAATGTTGTTATTATCTTTCTTGATTCATATCTAATTATTTACACATTTGTAAAGAAAAAAATTCTGTCATTCTTTAGGAACCCTCTGAGAAAACTTTCAAGACATGGATCAAAACCTCATATCCTGCAAAGGGTATTGTTCTTAAATATCACGTATTATGATATATTTTGATGTTATTTATTTAAAAGGTCTGTTTACCACCTGGTCTGTTTTCTATTTAAATGGTACGTTTACCATTAACTACAACTCTTCGATGGCTGTTAATGTTTAGTATTGTCATTGTTCTAGGTGTTTTTTTTTTTTAATTTTTCTTCAAAAGTGTTGAATGAAAAATGTCTAATTCCCAAAACAATTTTTTTTTACTAAATATCTCTTTGTAAAATGTACTATAGTGTGAATTTATAAATTTAAGTCAGCAAATTTCTAATATTGTTGAGTTTATTTCTAGCAAAATATAATTCTCTAGCTTTACTTTGAATTGCATGCTTTTCTTATTAGCTTTTTCTAATAACTAATCATAATACAGTATGTATTTCTATCTGCTATAGGCATGGCTGACTACTTATCGGTACTTCATACAATAACTACTAACACTTTTGCGGATAAATATTGTAAAATAAAATAATTGGCATACTTAGAAATTAAAGTTTAGCTGCATATAGAATGCAAAATTTTATTAGTTTTAGTTATTAGTTTGAAAAAAATAAATTATGTTTCCACTATTAAATCGTGTTATACTAATATTTCGCCCACTGACTTGATGAAATGGGTATGGCACTTATTCTTTAATGAATCCCTTGAACTATATTCATGAAAGTGATTATTTTTTATATGTTATGTTAATAACATATTCATTAAAAATATTTTATACGAAATAAGTATGATCTGTTGTGAATTTAGAAACTAAAGATCAGGTTAAAAGTCCTCTTGACAGGCTACAGACATGATTTGTCATGTCAGTGAACTCTTAATACTTTTTTTTTTTTAGGTTATATTTCTTTAAAATCTGAAGATAAATGAAATATAGTAATTTTTTCTTTATCAAAGAATTAAATTAAATAAAGAAAATTATTTTATGGGACATGTGCTTTTCTTCTTCTTTTTTTTGTTGCATTTTCTGAGAATGACCCATTGACTAAAATTTTAAGGCATACTTCGAAATTCAATTTTAGCTGCATATAGAGTGCAAAACATGTTGTGTTTTATGGTATTATATGGTGGCATTAAGTGTGGTATTTATATTTTGTGGTATTATATTTTATGGTATTGATTGGTATGTATAAATACATGCCACTTACACAGAAACACATCTTAAGTTTATCCTAGAATTAGTTTAAATCTTTTACTACTTAAGATCTTATGACTGAAAGAAGTTTGTATGCACTATTTATGTTTTTAAAGTTTTTAATTTCTAATAAATTCACTTAAAAAATAAGTCAATGAAAACCAATCACAGAACCTTGATCTGAAAGTTGGAATTGTTAGTGAATTTATAATGTTTCTAAACTTGAACAGTGTGGTATAACTCTTAGGCTAACGAGTTAGAGATTTTTTAAATATAAAAAGAAGTAATATATTTTGCATTTTCCAAGTATACTGGTATCTTAAATACAGTGTTTACCATGTCAAGAAACTAACAGATATTTATACATTAGGGAGCATACATAAATTATGTCACACATGGTTTTAACTTTTTTGACCCTCTTCTAAAAAAATTAACTTTACCTTTTGTTTCAAAAATTTAAAAAAAAAATCGTATTTATGTAGTTTTGAAATGAACTCAAATAAAATAAAGTCTGAATAATTGCAGATTAACTTTCTTTATCAAATGATCCTGAATGTCTGAAGCTAATTTTTTTTAAACTTTTAATAAAAAAAAAAAAACCCAAAAACAGGTGTTTATTATATTTGCCCCTCAAATGTAAAATTGTGATGTCACACATGCGATTACCCCACCCCCTTCCATAACATAGTCCGTCGTGTTGGTCAAACCCCTTCCTTCCCCTCACTGTGTGTTGAGTAATTTATGTACGTCTCCTTTACATGAAAAACATATGCCATTTCAATCTTTTTGCTTGAATAATTCTTACTGTTTGCTACAAAATCCTTTCCTGTAACTAATTGGTGCATTAATCTCTATTTCATGCTTTAGCAAGATGAGGTTGTGCTTGAGAAGCATGTTTCTAAACTTGAACAGTAAGTGGTTAATTAATACTTTGCACTTGTCGCTTGAAATTCTACAATAAATGTGCAAATACTAATACTTATTGCTGCAGTTTTTGTAACAGTTTATTTCTGCTTTTAACACCAACTAGATATTTAATTTAATCGGTTTAAAAACTGAGTCATCTGATATTTTTATCAGTCCCGTCGTCTATTTTCTGTTTGTAAAAGATTAATTTGAAAACCAAGATTACTTGAAAAATCAGATATGTGTAGAGTAAAATAAAAGTATCTCCTCTATAACACAAGCAAAAAGATATTCTCATTAAAAAATTTCTAATTACTATTATAAAAATCAGGAATCGTCAAGAAAAGAAAAAAGCAGAAAAAAAAAAAAAAAATCAACAATTCAAGTTAAAAAAAAAATCAAAAAAAAAAAAAAAGAATTTGAACTAAACTAACTTGAATTGTAGATTCCTGGTTTTGCAAGAGGGCTACCCTTGCCATTTAATTGCTGATTACCTCTTATATTGTTTCTGTAGAAGTATTTGTCAGTGAATGTGTTTCATATATGTGTTAATTATTAATATACATTTTGTTCAACTGAAATTTAACAGATATTTACCCTTTGTTTAATAAATGTTCATGTTTTATTCTACATCAATAATCATTCCTTTCTGTTGCATCTTCTTGCTTTGATACATCTCAAATGAAATATCTTTATTTTCTCAGGTTATTTATCATGCAGTCAAATTAAGTCATTATTCATGCACTGCCAATACCAAATAATGTATAAGGGAAACCCAGGAAGTAAAAATGAGTTTTGTATATCTGTATCCCAGACGCATACAGAACTGAATAAACCTCAGTCACAATTGGGTAACTTTACAGGACAGTAAAAAACTATCCAACTCCCATTAGACTCTATAAATAATTCTCCTGCAATGAAACAAAAATCACCAAATTTCGACTGGAGCTCATTTGTCTCTAAGTTACAGTTATCTTATAATATCTGAAATCATGATGTACCTAGCTTAATTTTTCCTGTTCTCATTCTTTGATTCGAAATACTGTGAAATTATAGCTGTGTTTTCTTCATATCTACATACCTACAGTTACAACTCATAATTATAAGAACAGCATGTATTTTATTCTCATCATAAAACTAAATACAAGACATGAACTTAACAACATGTATATTTTTTTGATTGGTAATCAGAAATTTAATATTTATATTTATATCACTTTACTTTATGATGAAATAAAATAACATAAAAAACAAGATTTTTAACATGTGCAAAAATATAAGGCCAGTTTAGTTTTTCATTGACAGTGGAAATTATTCACATAGCATTTTCAATAACACCTTTTGATCTTTGAATGATGTTAATAGTATAACGTGTTGACTTACCACTTACATGCAAATTCCACACCTTTCCAATTTCAATTTCAAAAGTTCTTTTCCATGAGACATTCCAACTCGCGTAAGGTAAAAAATGGTACTAAAGAAAAATAACAACAAGCTTTGATTTAAAATTTCAATATCGATCTGTGATTATGTGCTTGCTATGGTAGATACGGTAAAATATATCGGGTGTTCTTATTTAAAATTTTGCAATAATGTATAATTGTTTAAAAAATTAGAATAATTTATTCATGTATTTTGCTGTTAAGTATTATGAAAGTGTGTAGTAGCAAGAAATTGTTATTATTGTCATTCAAAGTGCTTTTGTCGCCATTACAGGGAAACTATGACTGTTTCACTATATTGCATTTATTGTTAAAAGGGATTGTGTTCACAAAACAAAAGCTGTAATAAATTCAAAATCAGTGTGTACATTCTCTTGAAATCACGAAAATTGTGCGCTGATACTTTCTCTGTTTTACCATTCATAAACCCAAATAAATGTTTGATTTTGTAAATTACTATTTTTTTTTTTTTTTTGCTTGGTGAAACATTTCAAAAATACCAGCAATAAACAATTCAATTAAAAATATAATATTTTCATATCTAAATAGGTTAGAAAATACCACGAAGAAACTGTACAAAGATGCGAAAAAATATGAAGATTGCATTCTTGGTAAAGTAGTAGACATTATTTTATTTTTAACTGTTGTTTCTTGTACATATATATTCAGAAGAGGGTAATTGAGTATTTTGAGTAAGGAGTTGAGTAATTTTGGAGATGATTGTAAGTTTAAAAAATTATGTTTATTGAATTGTTTAGGCTTTATATTTTTTTCTTAATGTTTTTTATAACAAGAATTTAAATAACAAGAATTTTGAAAATAAAATATTATGATTAAAAATTTAAAAATCTCAACTTATGCTTTGCAATTTAATGGAGTTCATTTTAATCAATAATAAGTGTACATTGGGTGTAATTTTAAGTATGAAACTATTTTCTTTGCAAATCACAAAATATTCATATATTTGTATTATGTATATATTAGAAACTAAACTTATTTTTCCTTTAGTAATAACTTAAAAAATAATTTTAATCATCATTGTTAAAGAATATTTTGTAGTTTACTTTTTAATCACATTGTAGATTTAAAATTTGTGGGAAAAAAATCAGTATAAACGTGTTTATTGTTCAGAGGCTAATCGTTGTGAAAAGAAGATGACATCAGATCTGTCTAATAGTCTACTGTGCCATGAAGAAGAGAATCTTAGAGAGCTAGTTGAAGAATGGCATTCCTATGTTTCTCAAGCTAATGCATTTGATGAAGATTTGGTAAGACAAAATATTTTTGAGAGATTATTTTCAAGGAAATGTTTAGTAGTTCTGTACTTTCAAACCTAATGTCTTATAAAAGCTGTTCTGAGTTAGTTGTTCAACAATAGTTTAAAAATATTACTAGGAGATTCACCTCTTACGCTCTAATGCTCGCTAACCCCCAACCCTATGGCTTTGCCCTCGTATCAGGTTTGCCCAAAAGCATTTAATGATAAATCACATTCCCTTAAATAATGCACCAAAACAATGTCGTATCATAAAATGTAAAGGAAAAGCTCTTCGCCTAGCTGGGCACCAGTTGGTGCCAAGCCTAAATGTTTATACTTTTAAATTATGCATAAAAGTATCGTCAAGCCTAAATATTTATAGTTAGTTATAGAAATTATAAATAATTTAGAGATTGTTAGTTTGGATGTGTTATGTCTACAATTTGGCGGATTTTATCTGGTTGCCAGTTAACGGAGTAGTACTGGAAAAAATAAGAATCAAATTTTCCATTTAACTCGAATTAATTGGCTGAAAATTTACTCTGTATGGTTGATTGAAAATGTGTCATGATGTCATTTACTACCATTTCAGTACTCAATCAGTGAAGATTGTAATATTATGTGTATATATAGTCTATTACAGAACCAAATAAAATTATTAAAATGGACTGTTGTATTTATTGAACATTTACAAAGCCAAAAATTGTTTCTTTAACATATCTTTCCAATCCAAATAAAAACCAAAAACCTAAGAGCAAGCACTGAACCACTGAAGTGATCTTGGTTGTCCTTAAGTAAAGTTTGTTGCCCTTAAATTTTTCAATATACAGTATATGAAACTAGAAATTCCCTTTATTGTTGTTAGAATGACTTAATGAACATTCAGTTGTAAAATAAATGTAATATTTACTTGTATAGTCAATGGAAAGAAACGAAAATGAAGTTTCAGAATGTGGATCTATACTATTATTTGCCAAAAAGACAAAACTTTTATTCGTCACCATCAGTTGTATCATTTTTGCTCCCTGATTGATGAGTACATTTTCTGTTTCTCACCTTGGATAAGTTAAATTGGTCAATATGCACATAAAATAAGTGCTCAAAATGCAATTGATAATTTTTTTTCTAATTATAAAAAATAAAATAACATGCATTTACAAAATATAAATTAAATTTCTGGTTGCCCAAAGGACAACTGAAAATTTTGAGTTGCCCTTTTAAATATCGGGTTATCTTGGGCAACCAGGCAATCGCAAGTTTCGACCCCTTGTCATATATATATATCTTTTAACTTTTTGTCAATGGACGTTGTACAACAACGTTTTAATTTTCAAATTGAAGTAGTTAAAATGTATGAAGTTTAATTAACTGAAATATAGTGCACTCATTTTTGTTATTTCTTGCTCTATTTAATTTTCATTGTAATAAAAAAAAATCCTTTTCTTTAGGTTTTAGTAACACATCGCACAATCGTTGAACCTTTAAAAAAGTAAGTATGTTTTCTGCATATGAAATTTCTATTAAAAATAAAAGATGTATGTATTTAGTATTACATTTTTACCATCAACACTTAATCATACATATAATTTAAGTAAATGTAGTTAAAACTTTCAAGTGGATCAAGTA
Organism: Linyphia triangularis; assembly: GCA_963978545.1. Classification (NCBI taxonomy): domain Eukaryota; kingdom Metazoa; phylum Arthropoda; class Arachnida; order Araneae; family Linyphiidae; genus Linyphia; species Linyphia triangularis. The sequence continues at coordinate 40,999,255 of OZ021730.1, forward strand.
GTAATGCAAGTCTTCAATATTATGGTACATTTTTTGAAGTTTTTTTATTTTGGATTCGGTCTTGCATTTATACTTACCTATCCATTCATAAAAACACCTTTATGATAACACATTCAAACAGTAAAAGTTATTTTAAATTTTAATAAAAATTGCCATGAGGGCTAAATTATAAATTCCAAAAATCAGTTTATGTAAGTCGTGTATGAATAAGTAAGTGCATGTAAGTGATGCATGTCATAAGTTTGTGTAATTTTTCTTTTAAATACTATTTTTTTTATTTAATTGAGTTGAGTATTGAATGAGAGAATTTCAAAAATACTCTTCCTATTATTGAACTAATTTGACAAAATATTTCAATTTACTTTTTCATGAAATGTCTTTTATAATAGAAAATTTGAATTAAAAAATCAAGCAAATTGTGACTTACCTTAAAGCTTGTTTCATTGATCTAGCAATCTTAGATAAATATAGTTAAACACATTTAATATATATATTTTTTAAAATTTATTTTACCATTTTGTTGCGAGTAACTTTTCATATTGTACTTTGGAAGCACTTATTGAAAAGTTTAATATAGTGTGCAATAAAGTATTTAATTATTATGTTCGAGGGATTGGTTTTCAAAAACATTCAGCTGATCATATATTTCAGATTCCAAGGTGTGTTTTCCGAGACACGAAGTGCTTTGAAAAAACGTGATCAGGCAATGCAGGTAAAAAAAAAAAATCTCATAAAAATATGTGTTTTGTAATATGTCATTATACAAAATATTATGTAAAACTTATGTTATTGAATCTGTTATTTAAGGAACCCATATGTCAAAAAGGAACAACTGTATATAATCAAGGTTTACCATTCTAGCAGATTAGTATTTATCTCATCGACCTTCTAAAACACACTTGTGCTGAGTAATGTGATCCGATAAATGTTGTTCCATTCCTAGACTTTGAATCTAACTTTAATTAATCAAATATCACTTTGATCTTCATTTTGATTAAAAAAAAAATCACATGTAACTATGACAGTTGGGTTTCATTTAAAATCCACACTAATAAAGTCACAAAAATTGTTACTAAGGAATTTCAATTTTATAAGTTTAATTTGATAAGTACTCCTTTTAGGAGTTTTTAATTTTTACTGGCATTCTTAAATTTTAGCTTGATGTGTTTTTAAATTAAATTGCTGATTTTATATACCTTGCAAATTGTGTAGAATTCATAGAATTGGCATACTTTTGTCTCTAGGAATGCATGAAAGCTAGTCAGAAAGTTCAGAAACTTCAAGAGAAGGAAAAAACAGGCCCCAACCTTGTAAAATTAGAGGCTGTAAGTTTTAAAAAATTTCTGATTCTTTTGAAATTGAACTAGAAAATTGCTGCTATAAATATTGATTGCAATAAATCAGACTTCCTCAGAAGTTACACTCATACCAAAAAAAAAATTGTATAATTATTTATTACTACATTTAAAAAAGATTGTTACATTGCAAAACCCCCCAGATAGGGGGAATAAAGATTGCAGTTGTAAATTATATTCCATAGTTTTCGCTTTAAAATAAACATAAATTTTAATCTAACATTGTAACTAAAAGTGTGATACTGTTGTGTCCTAAAAGTAAGCATGATTTCAAACATTTTTATTGCAAAAATCAAATGTTTTGGATTATGAAAGCCTTTTAAAAAAATGATATAGAATCTATTTTCAGTTTACATTAACTATTTTCATAAAAACACCATAAATATGAACATAAAAAAAATGCTTTTTTTTTCTTCCTTTTTTTTTTTTTTTTTTTTTTTTAATACAAATGCACGTTTTCTCAAAATTTACTGAATATTAATTAACTATTTCCATAAAAACACCATAAATATGAACATAAAAAATTATCAATGCCTTATATTTATTTTGAACTATTTTTTATTTTCACATATTGTACTTTTACAGCAGACAAATGCTTTTACAAACAGACATATGCTTTTACAGAAATATAAATTATAGTACTACTTTATAAAAATTCTTTAGCGTGTTTCTTTGGGAAATTTTTATAAAAAATGTCAAACGGTCATAAATGGTTGAAAATAGATTATTACTTTTTTTACAAAAGCATATGTCAATACATGTAAAAGTGTTCTTATATTAACTGAGAAATTTTTTAAACCAAAGCTATAAGTAGTTCTGAGAAAAAGGTACATAAAAAAGATCATTTTTATATGGATTAGATAGAGCCTTCTGATCCCCCCCCCCCCTCCCATCTTTAGTACTGTGGAGTAAGAGTATTTACCTTTAAAATTGTTAACTCTCTTAGTTCATCACTTTTCTTTCTCTTGAAATAATTTCTACAGTTCAGTTCTGGTGCCTTCAAAATATATAATACATAATTACATATTTGGAAAAAAAAAAATTTAGTTATTTGAAATAAATCTATATCAGACTTTGTAATTTGCCCCTTCTCAAAAGTCATTTAAACAGCTTTCAAATCTTTCTAGGCAAAGCAAAATTTGGCTAATTTGGAAGAAGATTTTAAAGCTCAAGACAGATTGTTAAAAGCTGAATTGCCACTATTGTATGAAGGACGAATTGAATATTTTCAACCATGTTTGGAAGCTCTTATCAAAGCTCAGGTAAATGCACGTCTACAATACATATAGTAGTATAATTTATAGAATTATTCTTCTCAGACATTTTGAACCAATTTTTTATTCAAATTCTAAACTTAGACTAAAAGCAGTTATTCAGAGTGGCCACAGAACCGGTAAAACCTGGAAATCAGGGAAATGTCAGGGAACTTTTTAAAATTTCATGAAAATCAGGAAAATTTTGTATTGTGTAAGGCAAGTTTATCCATATTTTGGTGCTACATATTTACAACGAGATTTATAGTGGTAAGCCATTAGAAGTTTAATGTTATGGAATATTTTAAACTTTTCATTACCAGCAAAAATATTTTTAAAAAAGATTGCATATTATCTCTTTAGCATACATGTTCTATTTAACAGGGTGTCTAGACATCTGGAAAACCTAAGAAAATTTGGGAAATTTGAAAAAAAGTTTGCCCTAAAATCAGGGAATTTTTTAAAAATCTGTCGGGGAATTATCAGGGAACTTTTTTTCTGAATTTTGTGGCCACCCTGTTATCTTTGGTAAATGCAATGTAATAGCAGTTTTCTTCTGTATTGCTGATTATAAAAAATGTATCAAGCTACGTGGAAGTTGATTCTTTTTTAATATAATTTTGCCTGGTCCTTTTGTTGTATTTGTATTCAGTCAGTTAAGTATTAACAATAATGAAACATAATTATCAAATTTATTTACAATAAAGGTAAAATTTATTTCCTAAATGTTAATATTGTATTAATTGGAAACATTTATTCATATAGTAGAAGCATAGAAATATTTCTTACTTAAGTATATTTTTCCAAGTTCTTATTTGCTATTTCATCCTTGTATTACATTATATTTTTGTGTATAATTTTTTTTTTTTTTTCAGGTTGAACACAGCGGGAACTGTGCTAGTTTGTTTCCAGAAACTATTCCAAGTTTGAACACTTTCAATTTGTCTGAAACAGCGATGAGGCAACAACAGAGTCAAAGATTTACCCAGATCCATGCACTGTCAATTGTTGGAGACAATTGAACATTTAAAATATAATGAGTGTGTATAAAGCTTTGAATGCACCAATCACCAACACACAAAAGCTGTAAACCATCTCATGCAAATACATATTGAAATTATTTTTACTGCTGCTATTACCAAGTTATCCTTATGAAAGTATTAAAAAATTTATCCGTAAATCAGTAACTTTAGTGTTTTAAGTTATTTTCTGATCGTAGCCTGAAATTCTTTTCAATGTCTAAGAAGCAGTATGTTTATTTGTTTAGGATAATCCATAAAATCAGTTTTGTTATAAATTTTTCCAGAGGAAATGACGACACAGCATTTACAAAATAAAGACTGATAATTTTTTCGGCGTCGTTTCAGAGGCTCACGAAACTTCTCCAAACAACGCTAAACTCGCTATCAACCTTTAGCAAAAGCTTCAGTGTTTACAACTTATGATACAGCCATAATTCAGACTAAAAATAAGCAGAGTTCCTTTTAAAACGGCATTAAATCTCCAACCAACTCAAATTCCATTTCCTGGTGATTTTTAAATCCTTGTTTGAACTTGCCTGAAGGATCCAAGGAAATCTAACTGGTAATCAGCATGCGCTGGAAATTTCTTAACACAAGTGTTGAGCATGCATTATTGCTCTTAACAAATAAATTTAAGAAAATAGGACTTTAAAAAGAAATATATAACTATTTAAATTGTGTTCTAGTATAAATCACTTGAAGATAAACAAATGCAATTTAAACCTTCTTCATATTTTTAACTGAGCAAATTTTCAATTATATTTGTTGAGAATTATATTGAAATGAATTTGTCCCAAATACCTTGAAATTGAAGAGAAAAAAATGTGTGTATAGACCACAACACATTTTTATAAATTATTTAACTTATTAAAAAGATTGACATTTTTCCAACACATTACTGATAAATTTTTAAATCGATTATTTACAACAAATTTTAAACAGATTATATGCATTTTCTTTCTAAATTTTCATTCAGAAAAATTTCTGTAAGGTATCAGATTTTGATTCAGAGACATTCGACTTAAAGAGCACCCTAGGGTCATCAGCTGATCTTGGTTTTCGGAGTCAAGATTTAACATAATCATCCGACTTCCCGAGTGCTTTACATGCAATAGGTGCAGATAAATTATCAGAGTCTGTAGCTCCTCGAATTCTGTTTTCAAAATGAATTCAAAAGATTGCAATTGTTGATTGAGTTTTTTCCCCTTCTGGAGATGAAAATGTAGGAATTCCTCTCGCTCGATAGGTCCTTTAAGCTACAAGTGTGTGAACCGTATAGCTGTTGAGCATACAAACCAGCTTGTGATTAATAAAATTAATAACTAGGTGGTTTGTACGTTCAATGACGGACTTTTTTTTGCAGAATAACAGCTAACCATCCAAGGATCTAAAGCTTAACTTGGATTTCGAACCACAATGAACATCTATGCCGAACCCAGGATGATTCGAAGCCACACCTTTGGCAAATGAAACCAGAGTACTAACTTGGCAGCCATCAGAATTGGAAATCTAAAACCCATGTCAATTTACAATTTCTTGATTAAATATTTTGTGTACCATTACTGCGTTTAATGTTGATTTTTTGAAATTTATGGAAACAGATTTTTTTTTTGAAAGAACTGCTGCTACAGTTTTAAAGTAAACTCTGAAATAACTGTAAGCTGCCATTCCCAAATCAAAAAGCAATTTACTTCCACGTTTTATTGCTCTCTATTTCACAGCCCAATTTTGATGTATTGTACCCATTTACATTACCAATTTTATATTAAGGGAAATGAAATATAACGTGAATACCTTCACTTTAAAAAAAAATAAAAAATTCGAAATTCATTGGCTTTTAGGTGTATTAATTGCAGAAGGTTGCAAGGTAAAAAAAAAAAAAAAAGGTTTATTTAAACCTTGATTTTTCTTCACACGACCTATATAAAATCTATTATTAAATGGCATAGTTTATTTTTTTCAGTAAATTTTACCCTTTTCTTCACTTTTTTTAAAAGTTTCAACAGCTAGAGAGATGCAAGCATGCTCCCATGTATCTTTCTGGCTTTACCCCCCAAAGGTGCCAGGCTAAGTATGGATGTTCGTTGTGGTTCAGAATCCACATTAAGCTGTAGGTCCCAGGCAAATTAGCCGTCATTGTGCATACAAACCAACTTTTAAAAATTGATATGGTTGGTATGAAGTTGTGTATTTAAGTCCTTTACCATGAAGAACAGTACAAATTTGAAGTCTGGAATTCATCTACAATTACATACCATTGGTTGAAGATTATTAGCATTGGATAACTCATAAACGTGCCACTCCATTTATATTGAAAGAGCAATGCGTGTTGATGGGATGACCACATGCAGGTTTGCCATAGCTCTTTAGAGTGCTTGTAAATACTCTCAAGTTGTGGATCAAGAAAGGAAGCCTAGTTCTCACAACAGAACATCCTTTTTGTTTTGTTACTTGATTAATGTGAAAAAAAGAAATGCATGTGTGAAAGTAAAATTTTTTTAATTAAGGAGAACATTGTTACTCCTTCTAAAAAGGAAAAGGGTTCCCCATCTACTCCCGCTACTAATTTTTTTAGCTTAATAGCTTCACAAAGAATAAAAACTGGCTAAGTTTTTTTTTAATTCTTTCAATGCTAAATTTAATTCAAAAGTCATCATATCAGCGCAACACATGACGAAAATGAGTATCACGCAGCAACAAAATTCTTGGCTATAGTGCTCGCCATAATCGCAGGAATAGCGGCCTTTTCGTCAACATAGAGCCGAGTAAAATGGCTACCATACATAATGCTGATAGAAGCTTTATAACATCATGTGGGAAAAAAGTAGTGCTAATTTCATAGGTGGTTTAGATAAGTCTAAACCTATGCAGGAATTTCAATTTCCACGAGATCAACAGAAAACCGCAGATTTTCTTTCAAAAAGTGCAAAGATGAGGGAAAAAAAAGCAGACATCCACCAAACAGCAGGAGTCGCATCCTTGTATGATGTCACTATCAGACAGGTATGCTCTCAAATAAAGGTTGTCAACAATTTGTTTCAGGGTTCCTACTCAAATCACAGAATGAAAATCAATGACTTTTCAGCACCTAAATAATGTCTTTAAGGATCGTTGAATATTTGTTTTCAGGCATCATGTCTATGTATCCAATTTTAATAAAGTATATTTTACCAAAAAAGTTACACAGTAGATGCGTAATACAAATATGTCGGAGAATTCTGATACAGAACAGGGCTGTCACGCGAGAATAGCAAGTCCGAGTTGTATTTTTATAAATTTTGCAGTTGGGCACACATCCACAAAAACTCGGGACTTTTAAGCATTTTCAAAGCCTTGAAAACAAATTAATATAAATGCACTTTTAAAGACTGTGGGAGCTCTGTGTTTAGTCACTCAAAGTAGCTAACATTACTAATTTGATTATAGATAATAACCATTTATTTTTAGAAACTGATTAGGGGGAATATCCTTCACCCGGGGCCCAAGATTAATACAAAAGATTTACATGCCAAATTTAACAAAAGTCCTGAAAAATAATACATTTTCAGACCATTTTTCAGTTTTGTTTGACATTTCCAAAAGGTGTTAAGTACTTGGAATCTCAATTAAAATTTAAGTTCCGATATTTAATTTTAACTCAATGATCTTTTTTACATGATAAAAACACACACATTACAGGTTTTGAAATGTTTATTCCAATTAACTGTACATACTGCAACATAGAGCTTAAAACTGGATCATTTGTCCCTGAAAGAAAAAAATATACAATAAGCAAATGCAATAAATTACAATTTGAATAAAGCCCCCCTCCCCCCCCCCCCCTTGAGAAATCATTAAATCTCTGAACAGAATCTACAAGCCAAATCCCACCCCTTGAAATGTTATCTTTATATGTAGGTTATTTACACACAATACGAAATTCATAAAAATTAACATAATTTGTAATTGTTAAATTATTAAAAACAATCTGTAATTAAAAATAATAAAAGTTTCATAAAAATTTTTAGAAGTATACTTAGTAACGGGACTAATGTTTGCCCCAGAGCAAAAACACAACACAACTACCGATCTAGAAATACTAGCAAATCCAAACTTATCCACAGTCTACTGTTGCTTCAAACTAGCTATTCTCAACAAAATTGCCAAAACTGGTTCTAAAGCTGATGCTTCAACACTTGCCTTTAACATAAAGATCATTGACGTTCATGTTCAACCAACCATCACACAACCTGACCGATTTCAAAACCTCCAGGAATCATTTTTAATGATGTAAATGAGAAAACATTTATATAAAATTAATTTTTGAAACCTTTAAAAATCACAATATTTTGGCTTGTATAGACATTTAATCTGGAATTTCTTAAGTTCCATAAGGCTTACAGAATTTTTTAGCCTTTCATTTTGAAGAAATTATAAACTTTCATTTGATATATAACTTGGCTATTCACAGAATAGAAAAAAATGCTTAAAATTTTGAAATGCATATATGTCGTCTGTAATATTAAAAATGCTAAATCCTGAAACTTTTACTGTGGATCTCCTTGAGATCAGGAGTTTTGGCCAAAAAGTTATGTGGAAAAATTTCTTTGTACATGATCAGACAATAATGTTGTGCCTACATGAATAGCAGACTATTTACTCCAAAACTAACTGATTGTACCATAACAACTGATCCCTTGGTCATAGAGGTCCCACTCTAAATTCAAGATTATGTCTATATACATAAAAAAATGCTGATTTTTTTAAATTTTAAAAATTAGCAATAGTAAAAAAAAATTTGAAATAGTACGTCATTAAAGAGAATCATTCCTGGAAGTTTCATTGAAATCCGAGATGCGAGGTTGAAAATTGAAATATTTTAGTTGGTACATGGAATGAAAAAAAAAACCGAGGAAGAGAAAAATCTCAGAATTTAAAACTTTGTAAGGATAAAATCAACAATATGAAAAATAAAAGTAGGAGTTTTATACTGATGAAATTGCTTGCAATTGAAAACTTATTACACTGTATGACTAAATCCATATAAATTAACAGGTATGAAAAACACTTCAGGGTGATCACAAAATTCAGGAAAAAAGTTCCACGATAGATTTCTAAAAAATTCCCTAATTTTACAACTAACTTTTTTCTTCAAATTTTGCCAGATATGTAGACACCTTAATCAAATAGAACATGTATATATAGTAGAGATAACATGAAATTTTTTCATAGTTAAATTATTCCCTAACACTAAACTTCCCACAATTTTCCAGGAAAATGGCGCCAAAATATGGATAAACGTACCTTCAGAAAAAGAAAAATTTCCTGATTTTCGCGAAATTTTAAAAAGTTCCAGAGATTTCCCCGATTTTTTCTAGAATCAAAAAAGCTCCCCAACATTTCCAGGTTCTAAGGCCTCTGCATTTGCAAATATAATTAAGTGCAAAAACTGATGTTGGGAAATAAATGTATTTTTTTCTTACCTTCCTCTTCTTATCTCCACCAATTTCAAAATGTTTGCATCGCTTGAGTGGAAGCTGCTTTCTGTATTTACATTCAGAACACTCCATCCTCAGCACAATTTTCTTGGTAGTCTTAGCCTACAAGATAATAGCATGTAACAGCAAAGATACAATATATATTGTTACAACACAATAAAAGATTTAATAACTTAAACGGATGTGTGTATACAATGGCTTGCAAAAATCTGGAAAATGCTCATAAACTTTAAATAAAAACTAGAGTTACGAAACATATTTATTAATAGCAAAATTAAGTATGCACTATCATATAAGAGTAACAGATTTTACCTCACACACTATAAAAGATAACAAAAACAAAGGTGAAAGATGTCCTTGTTATAATACAAACTGATGTTCTGCATGTAAAAAACAAAATTATAAGCCTTGAAATTGTCACTAATCACTTGGCAGATGTTTAACATTATATAATACAGAAACAAAAATATACTTAAACATAGTACCATTAATTTAATAAGAAAAACAAATGAAATAATCTAGATATCCAAAGCATTGGTGTTTGACATTTCAGGGCTTATAAATCAGTTATTCTTACATCCTAGATATGCTTGTTTCCAGACAGTATTGGGCAGACCTTGTATAAATGCACTAAGAATCGTGCCAATCCCAGATTTTGTTCTATATCTTGCACATTATATACATCCTAAGCAATATATCCCTTATATTTTTTTAAGTAGAAATAAAATTAAAAATTTGTTTAATCTGTTTTACCCAGAAGTAAGAGGGAAACTCGTTCTGGCTTGGAAGATTAAGTTTGCTTTACTTTCTTTTGTCAGGTGAATTGCAATTCCAACAAAACACCAAAAGATAAGAAAGAACTTATTGGAAATACACTGACACTTCAATTAACAGAGGTGAAAACAGTCACAATGTAAAAAAAGAGGAAAACATACCAGCATTATTTTTAAATACAAAAATAGCTGAATAAGAAAACAATCGCGTACTAATGTACATACAGAATAGTGGTGCAAGAATTTTAGGGTGAATGAGACCTCTGTACCAATCATAATTACAGTTGTGTCTACTAATTTTTAAAGCAGAGCTTGTTGCATGCAGCAGTATGATGGCCTTAATCAGGATTAAACTCAGACTTTTCGCATACTAAGTCCAGGGCCTGATTTACCATTAGGTCCACTAGGAATGGGGGGCCCCAAATTTTGAAAGTTTTCTTGAAATTTTAAATATAATGGTCTTTTTATGGGAAGTACTGAACAAAAATAATAAAATTTTTTAGTTACACATCCTCAAATTCCATATCTTTTAGTCACAGAGAGTTAAGTTAGATACATTAACCTAATAAAACCTAATTAAGCAAATATTTCTGGTTCAGCCAATCATATACAACTTCTTCATATGTACATGGAGACAAGGGCTTTACGCTGCTGTTCTTTTCTCGCCTCTTGTAAAGAGATGTTCACCAACCATATACAACTTCTTATATTATGAAATGAAAGAGTCTTTGTGATTGGTTGGTTTGCAGGCTCTTCCGTGGAAACAGTGGAAAGGTTACTTTGTATTATTTACAATTATTGTTATAAAATTAAGTAATCTCTATTATTATATAATTTGTGGACCCTGTGGTAAAATGTAAGTTCAAAATACAGGAAAGTATGCTTTAAAATCAGGTAGCATGGATTAATTCAAGTTTTGAGGAAATCAAGATCATACTAATTATAAAAAAAAATTGTGTGAAAGTAAACTACGAGTTTTAATTGTAAAAAGTTAGTCTTAACGAATGTAGCTTGATCTGGTAATATTGTGACGTAAGGAAATAAATATTTGCTATTGGGGGCCCCTCTCTGAATGTTGAGCCTACAGTAAAAAAATTCTAAATCGGGCCCCAAGTCTTTTGCACTTCATTTCGCCACAGGTTGGGTCAAGCAATTTATAACACATATCCTTTTCTTAATGAAGCATGAAAAAGAGAACAATAACATCCAACGATTATGAACTTAGTTTTGTATAGTCTGTTTTACCCAGAATTAAGAATGAAACTCATTCTGGCTTGGAAGATTAAGTTTGCTTTACTTTCTTTTGTCAAGTGAATTGTAATTTCAACAAAACACCTAAAGATAAGAAAGATTTTGGTAGAAATATACACAAGAATTTTGTGCAAAAGAAAGTTACCTTCTTTCGGAAAATAGGCTTGGTTTGACCTCCATAACCCTGTTGTTTTCTGTCGTACCTTCTCTTTCCTGTAATATTAAATACAATTCCACATAAGATAAATACATTTAAAACTCTAATGCCATTAATAGAATTTGAAGAAAAATAAAAGCAGACTTTATCCAACTATTCAAAATAAATCGGGTCGAATTTGAATTTATTTACAAAGTGCTACCTTTGCATTCCTGACTTTCATCTGGAGTGTAATTTATTTAGGTGCAACTAGTGATAACCGTTTAAAACTTAACTTTTTAAAAAGCCTGCACAGATTTAGAAATTTTTTAAATCTGAAACTAACTGAATTGGAGTACAAACTGTCCACTTCATGGGTCAGTTTGGAGTGCAAAATGACACCCAATTATTAGTGTATGATCGAACCATAATACTTATTAACCGTATTATTAAAATATTAAAAAACACCACACAATTTCTTTTTAACACACCACATTTTTTAATCAAGTTAGATTTTATGGGATTATTAGAATTAAGCCAGTAAAAACATCAAATTTCAGATTATTCTACTAAATGACAAATAAACGATTTCAATTAAACTCAGTCTAAATTTTTTTTTATAACTATTTAAAATTATTGAAATTTTTTGAAAAAAAGCTTAATACATTTAGCAAGCTAATTTTTAGAAAAAAAGTAATAAAAAACACTGTGTGCCTGGTTTGCACAAAGACTACTCTCCCCCCCCCATAACATTTTCAGAATTACTGTTTTTACTGCTTTAGATTGTATAAAAATACATTACCTTGTGCCCATTTGGAATCTTTGCCTTTTTTGTATTGAGTCACTTTATGCAAAGTGTGTTTCTTGCACTTTCCTTTGCAAAAGGTTCGTCGTGTTTTAGGTACGTTAACCTACAAAAAATAAAATGAGATCAAGTACAACTGAAATTTATAAACACTATAACGACCTAGAAATTATAAAATTTACAATTATAAGATCAAACTGGGTTGCTCTTTAGAATGCATGATTCATGGCCTTTAAAAAGGCTCATGTTGACGAACCTACAAGAACAGAGAAGGTCCACCCAAATTGCAATAGATGGACGCAGTTGAACGATATTAATTAAAAACTCGAAAGTAGAGTCAAATATATTTTATTTTTGAATTCCTTACATCAATGCTTATGCGGTGGCTCCGCCTACTTTTGTCTTTTGCTATTTTAGTTCTCGTTTATAATACATTAAATGGTAACGATTTGTGTCATTTCATTAAATAAACATTTTCAAACCTACTCACGAAATTTCAAAGTTTTATAGAAAGTAGTTTCTAAATACACTGGGCTAGAAGATTGTGACATGGCGAGTGTACGGAATGATCCTTACTAAACTAATCACAGACTTAACTTAAAATCACTTAGACGGTAGATCTTCATCGTGCTCATAGGAAAATCATCCATTTTGACAGTGTGAAGGCACAGCTAGCTATATCGGAAAGCCTTTTCTTCTCTACAGGGTTACTGGACTGAGCTTCCCATCATGCCGCCAAAATGGATGAATTTCCTATGAGCACAATGAAGATCTACCGTCTAAGTGATGTTAAGTTAAGGTGGAGTTTAAGTATAGAACTTCCTCTTTAAGCAAAATCTAGACATTCAGACCGAGTTGAATAAGAATGTGGGTGGATCATAGCACAGCCCACCTCTTGGCATCTTTTGGAATTCTCGCCAAACGAGTGGCGATAACGTCGCCAATGTGGCAACCTAGACGGATTATTACGGTGCGCCCTGTTTGAACGTCCGATCGCAATGGCGTTTCGGAACCAAAACTATTCGAAATGCACAACAAAATTCTGAAACCTGATTGGTTAATTAATATGAATTCAATTTTTCCCGTCATTTATGCTTCTGGTCTCTTGGGAAAAGGTTTTTATGATTTTACGAGATTCTTTATTCGGCAAATCATTAACACATACTCTCCGCCGGCAAAGGATTAGCAAACACATTTATGATAAGTCTTAATTTTTTTTATAAAATATTATTATTTATGGCCTTTAAGTATCATTTTTTAGTTGAAAAATAATAACAAATATTCAATAAGTAGTCAACTTGGCGAGATTTGAAATAAGTCGCCAAGAGGTGGGCCCATCTAAGATTTTACCAAGAATGCTTCTTGGTAGATATTTTAATTGAAAACATCCCTACATTTTGCATCTTCGATATCAGAAAACCAGGAAATCTCCCCAAACAGTCCAACAAACAAAACTGTTAAAACCAACACTATGTCTACTTGCTTTGAAATTAGATTAAGAATTTTTACCTCATGAAGCAACCAATTATTTGATAAACCTATGCTTGTTAATTCAAAGTCTGCAGAACAATTGGAATTTAAGGACAATTGGTAGGAAAATAAGTTAAGATATTTGTGTAACCCAAATTGTTAAATCATGCTTAAGATTTTAACTTGATAAAAAAACTGAAAACACAAAACTTTTAGTTTTCTTTATGATGCCACAAAAAAGTGGTTAGATTATTTTACTGCAAATTTATTTGCTGTGACAATGTTGAAAGGTTTCCATTTCAGGGCCAACAATGTGTCAAGGCTCGGATATTCTCGTGGTAAAGTATCGAGTTCATAAACGGAGGTTTGTGGGCCAAATATCAGTGTGTACCTAATGGGAGTTGGTGCACATTAAATCTGTCGTGGTCTCAATGTCCTCTCGTTGGTGTGGTGGGGCCAGAGAGAGGGTTTTACACTAGAAAATTTTGATCTCGTATTCTTCTAGATGGCTCAAAATTACGTGACGTATTTAAAGCACTTTATAAGTGGCAGAAATAGACAGTCGGTAATTCCAAAAAAAAAAAAAAAAAAAAAAATGTGTCAATTATTAATTGGACATTGTTTTATTTTAATTGAAATAAACCTTTCTAAAACTTTTGATACTTTATCGCGTAAATTCTACGTTTGCAATAGGCATGCAGTTTTCTCTAAAAAATTGTGAATTTCATTCTTTTTCAAAACTAAAGACAAAAGCAATATTTTACATCTGATGAAGAGATGTAACTTCAACGCGTGTCTTTAAAAACTTATCAGTTTTTGACTAGACATCAATTGTACACTAGGCGTTCAAAATGTCATTTTCACGCCACATCCAAATCAAAGCTAACTAACTTTTAAAATTAAATACAAATGTGAATGATCTTCATTTTGTATAAAAATTTAGAACATATAAATTACTAAATTAAATATCATAGTCACAATAACTTATTACCTACCAACTTATAACCAAAGCTATTGCACGTGTCACAGAAAACAGTTATAGAACATTTAATATGCAAATTTGCAGGGAAAAAATGCACGATATAATTGAAACTTAGTAGCGAAAAATTAAACAGAATAATAAACGTATACATACCATTTTGAACTATATTAGTTCGTAATTTTAAGATATAAAATGACGCTAACCCTAGTTCACGTCTGTCGGTGGAAATTTACAATGGTATCCGATGATGCCAGTTTGAAATTTTATTATACAAAAATATATCTGGTGGTATGAGAGGCTCATTTTCTGCAACATTTTTCTAAAATAAGAAAGGAAATATTTAAAATATTCTAATTGTTTTTTAAATTTAACAAGTTTTAAATAACTATATTTCGTATTCTTTTAATATATTTGAATAATAATTAATATTTTAGTTTTATAAATTTTTACTACTCAACTCAGAAATTTGCAAATTGTCGTCTGCTGCTGCGAAAAATTCAAATTTTCGAAATTACAAAAAACTTAGGTTACAATGAAATCGTTTGAGATATTTTTTGGATTTGTTTGTTGTTTGAAATCAATGAGAATAGATTTAAAAAGAAAGTCCATCAATATTGTGCTCATTCATATTACTGAGATATACTTTAAAAGTATACAGTAGATGCTTTATATAATAAGGTACGTATATAATTGCACGAAATTAAAAGTTTTTGGAAGATATGTATTTAGAAGTGATTCTAGACGAACAAATAATGCATTATTCTGATTCTATAATTTTCATGCTTTTTTTTTCAGGTATGTCCTTGAAAACCCTTATGCACAGTATGAAACCTCAGACTAAAGCTCTGTGATAATGTTGACTGAAAACCAAATGCATTGCCAGACAAATTCTAATGATGGACATGGAGTTGTCAGTTATCCATCGCTGTGTAAATATGTTTTATCGTATATGTATAACAATATATCTTACTTAACGTATTTCTTAAATGAAACGCTGTTTAAATGTCGAATATAGTGGGTCGCGCCGCGTTTCGAATTTTATCGCTAAATACAATTTTCGAAAGCAAATTCGAAATGACAATGTCGCGTTTAAAATTGTAGGTCAAACTCAATTGATAGATTTGTGTAGAAAAGAGCAATGAAATCCTACAAATGCTGAATTGGAATAGCATGTCAATTCCTGCAATTGAGGCGGGTTCGAGTCCCGTGTTAGGCATGGGTGTTTGTAAATGTATGTTGGCTTGCCTAATGACGAATGTTTTGGCGCATTATAGCCCTCGTGTTGCTGACGACGCCAGATAATCTGAAAACAACCAACCAACCAACCTGCAATTGAGAAACACTAGAAAAATGAGAAAAACTATCCCAATTTGTAAGATTTTGAATTTAATCTACTGGATTAAATTTGCAATTTTAATGGCCATTATTTTTCGTTAATCCACTAATAATTCCGAGTAGTCATGACTTAGAAACATTATGGATGACATAAAAATGCTGAAATTTTTACAGCTTTCTAGATATGGGGAATTATCATTGTCACATTTTACCTGAAAATGTTATTCCACTCCAAATGCAACAATAAAGTGTTTTTTTACAAGCGTTTTATGCATTATAAACCTTTTTTTAAATGAAACATGTTGCATTAAATGTTGACTATGAAAATATAATGCAACAGCTATACATTTTGTAGTCTTAGAATAAAATGAAATTGCTATTTGCTTTGAGCTTATCAAATAAGAGTGTTTAATTTAATTGTATTAAACCTATATGCTTATTATAAATAATTTTTCATACCAAATTTTATGGGGTTATGAAGTAATGAAATAAATGTATAGCTAATTACAGACATGCTACTCTTCTGCTGAAATGCAGATTCATACTTCTGATATCAATGTTATCCACAATAAAATTAAAGGGGGAATAGTAATAAGCAGATTCCACTTTAAGTGAACTGATTTTCAATGTAATATTTTTTTAAATTGCAGTCTTTCCCACATGAGGGTATGTGGTTAGCACTCCTGGTTTCGCATGCTAAAGGTGCCAGGTTTGAATCCCAGAATTAGGCATGCATGTTCAATGTAGTTCAGATTCCACGTTGAGCAGTAGTTCCCAGCCTGATTATCCTTTATTGAATTGTGCACAAGTATAGGTTGTTGAGTGCACAAACAAACAAATTGGTGTCATTCGTTGTTTTACCTTATCCTTTGAAGTTTGACTTTTTTTGTTAGGTAGCATGTCTGGAGTTAGTCTGTTCTTGTAAGAAACTGTTTTCTCTACAGAAAGCATTTCTTAGTCTGTTGACATAGTGTAGTTGTGAATCTGAAATACAGTATTCTTTTTCTAACTATACAAAACATTTTTCTTAGCAGACTCGGATGTTATTTCCCAGCAAGTTTTAGAAACTAATCATACTACCACAATAAATATTTACAAACTGAATTATGTAGCAATCGTTTGGAGTTTTGTTTGTTTTGCTGTTATCATGGTTATAATCACTTGGCTTTGGAGAGGTAATGGTTTCTTGAAATGATCTCTATTAAATACCTTTTTATAGCATGTAAATTAGTAACTTCCAAGTATCAAAAGGGTAATATATATATTAGGGTGAAGGGAAAACTTTTAAATTGACACGGATTATTATGCTCCTTGTTTTGAAATGATCAGATAATTTAAAAAAATTTCAAAGAAATAAATTTGAAAAAAAAAAAAAAAGAATCCCAATCTTACAGCTCATTCTCAATATCAAAAAGACGTGCAACATGGGACTTAATTACAATTATAAAAATAAACTGTTTGAATTAATCATGTCTTTTATTTTTTTTCTTTTAATTCAATTTGGATTCAAACTTTGTAATTTTGGAGATTTTGCAAGATAAATTATTCTTTATAAATGTGATTTATACTTTAAATATACAATTATTATTTAAATTAAAAATAAATAGTTTAATAATCTATTTATAATCTAAAGTTTTTCTGTTCAAGCTGTTTCTTGATTAATCAACAATGTAATTTTTTAATTGAGGTATCAAGATAAAGTAAAATTCCAATCATGAACTGGTAAAATTTAAAATTGCTCATAGAAGTGCACAACCATTGCGAAAATTTATGTTTTGGCAATGTGTTTTCAGGGTTGTAGAACCGTGAAGTTTCTTTCAGACATGTGAAGTTGATCAAAATTAATTTAATTTTCCTTTTATCAATCAGACTATATTAAACCTTAAAATATTTTGTTTTCACTAATATGCTATTTTGATTATTTTTTTCAAATAGTAAGTAAATGATAATGTTCAAAATTCACATCATTAGACTGTAAATGACTAATTTTGGCAGAGATTTTATTCCAATAAATTAACGTTTGCAAGAGTTATCTACGTAACAGTCTAGTGACTTC
This sequence comes from Linyphia triangularis, assembly GCA_963978545.1. Taxonomy (NCBI): domain Eukaryota; kingdom Metazoa; phylum Arthropoda; class Arachnida; order Araneae; family Linyphiidae; genus Linyphia; species Linyphia triangularis. The sequence continues at coordinate 41,017,170 of OZ021730.1, forward strand.
CAATAAAAATGAACACTCCAAAAAGTTTTTCGATACATTTTCTTAAAAATCGGATGGTAGTTGCTTGTCTAGTATTCATTAAAACCATCCACTTAATTACTGCTGTTACTATCTCTTGTGTGTGTTTATTTATTATTCCAGGAAAAAAAGTCCAAACTTTGAAACCTCCAGTTCTAGTTATTTACTATTTGTGTAAGGTAGGTTTGATATTGTTAATATATTTACTATTTTGAGGATTTTTTTTGCTTATTTTTTTTTTTTTTTTTTTTTTTTTTTTTAAATATGTTGCAGTATAATTTAACAAATTCTTAAATGTTTACATCTCATACTAGTATTGAAATTATTAAACCTTTTTAAAATATCACTTCAAATGTTTCAAACAAAATTATAAACGTATTAAATTTGGAGATTAAGGCCTGAAACTTTTGTTGTAGTGTTCCTTCTTTGTTCATATTATACCTTAAAACAAAAACGAACAATTGTAAAAAAAAAAAATTAAAAAAATCAGGGGTCTATGCAGATCGAAATTTGGGTCCTATTAAGGACCCTTCACAAAATACCATAATCAACAAAAGGACCCTTCACAAAATTCCATAATCAATAAAAGGACCCTTCTCAAAATTCCATGTCCAACAAACTGATCTTTCACAAAATTCCAAGTAAAAAAAAATGGAACCTTCATTATATTTCCAATTTGGAAACGGACTAATTACAAAATTACCAAGTTTATTTTATGCCAAAAAGAAAAAATGGCTTGCTTGCCCACGTGCTAGGTTTAAGGAAGTGACATCATGGATGCCAAACCATTTGCTCAAAATGTATAAAATAGGACATTTTTCCCAAAATTAATATTTTTTTTCACAAAAATAGGACCCTGTAAAAAAAACCTGGATAGACCTCTGAAAATGAAAAGTTGTGTACATAATTGTGATGCTCTGTTTTTAACGTTTTATGCCTTACCAGTATAGGTTAGTTGTTTTAGTTTTTTAGAATCTTGAAAATTGTTTATCAAAAACATAAAATGTCAATGTGTTTTAAAATAATTTATACTTTATTTGGTGATTAAAAGCTTTTCAGTGGGACTCTTTATTTAACATTTCAATTCTTTATCAAATCCCTTAATGACTGGTTGATTCGCACCTGTGATTCTCCCACGTCCTATATAAGCATAGCTCTAAAATTTGCTACAAATGCCAACAGACACAACTGTTGAAAAAGTAATCTACTTCAACCTCAGTTAAGTAATTTGAAGGAGTTGAAAATCAGTCAATCATCCCAGATGTGAGGAAGATCCATATGTTCAACTTCCCTTAAAGCAAGAACTTGAAAAATTGGTGCACATGTTCCCAAAGCTGTAAGAATAAAGTATCAAGTTTTTGAATAATTCCCCATAATGAGCCAAAAAATTGTAAAGTATTTCAAATGCAGGATTTACTAAAGTCTTACCTTACATTTAGTCAATACTGTAAAAATTGGTACTTATGATTTCATGGTTGTAAATAGTGATACCGGGTTACCAAAATTTTGGCTAACCACTTGAAAGGGTTTGAAATGTATTAAAACTTTCCATTTGTAAAATATTCCAATGTTCCATAATGAAAGGATGCAGAAAGTGGATTCACATGTTCTCAAAGTTGTGCATTGTAAAACAGTTATGGGAGCATCCACTAATCACTCTTAAGTGTGATTGGAAATATTTTAAAGCAATCTATACATGGCATGTTCTATTGTCCTATTTTCCATAAAGCCAGAAGTAGAGCATGGGTATATGTTTGCAAAACTGTACATAGTAAAACTGAACTTTGGATCAAGATTACCTAAAAAGACCACCCTAAAATTGTTGGAAATGGGTGAAAAGTTCGAAAAGCGGAATATTAATTGAAGGCTTAATTTTTTTACAATATTTGTGTATTCATAATTATGTTAGTGTATGCATATTTTAATGCAATGAGAAATATGCAATTTTTTAATACTTTATTTGGTAGGTTTATATAACCAAGTGGTAGAAAATAAATAGTTCATTTTTGAAAACAGAACATAAACATAAATTTTTTAATGTGTTTAATGTTAAAAAGTAGGCTCCATTTTCAGACTTCTTACAAGACTGAGCATGTCCAATTGTGCAAGACTTTGATTGAAAAAGAAGATTATGATGTAAATTACATGCTTGCTGACATTAAGTTTTCTCTGTTTTTGGTAAGAGTTTTGGTTTCATTGCTGTTAATGGTAAATATTGCTTTTATAATCTTTAATTTGCCATTTCTCCATTTTAAAAACTTTATATTTGTATTTGAAAAAACAGGTTTTTTTTGCAAAATTTTATAACTACACACACATGTAACTTATTTTTAAATAATCTGATCTGGATTGTGAAAAAACTTTTGACGAACATTTTGATCAAGTGTTTGGAATCCCATCTTAGTTGAAATTTTGCAGTAGGTACTGAATTTATATTGATGTGAAATTGCTTATATGAAAGCAATGGGTATAACTACTGGATGTGTTGTGTTACATCTACTACCTCTTTATCAATGACTTCTCTGTTAAGTTGATGATTTAGTTTTTAAAGCATAAAAAAATAAAAAAAAAATATTAAAACAATTATTGTTTGTCAGTCTAAAATTATCATTTAATTTTACATCCATTTAATATATTATCCTAACTAGTCAGTTATGTTATAGAATTTTACTTTTCTAAACTTGCTCTATTTACAGTGTGCCTGCCTTGCTGGAAATGCTGAATTAATATCCTTCATGCTTAAAAAGGGTATAGCTACGCATATTTGTCTATTGCAATAGCATTTTAAAATTTTGAATTAATACCAAACTATATTTTTTAAAAACATTCTTTATTTTATTTTTTACAGGAGCTAATATTCATGCTACATCTTGTGATAATGATTCAGCATTCTATCTGAGCTGTTCAACTTTGACCCCTAAAAATTCCAATTTCAAAGCTTTAGATATTCTCCTAGCTGCTGGTATTAAAAAAAAAAATGTGTCCTTACTTCAATATAGCTTCTTAAATTTCAAATACAAACATGACGATTATCTTGGTTCAGTTTAAAACCTCTTAACAATCCTCCATTACAAATATGACTATCTTTTAAAACAATTTACTCTATTACAATTTGCAATATGATCTAGCAGATTGTTCCATTTATCAATTGCTCTGTTGTAAAAGGAAATGCTTTCTATTCTCTATTGTTAATTATATAATTTGTATGCATGACTTATCATCCTGTCCCCTGCATTGTATTCTAAACCTTTGAAATCATTGTGTTAAATAAATGTAATTAACTGAATCAAATTCTCTTTAAACCTTCTTTCATCCAATGTATACATATTTAGGTTCCTCATTCTAGTGCTGTAATGGAAACAATAAAGTTCCCCTGAATGTTTTTTGTTGTCCAACGCTGAACCTTTCCCAACAATCTTTCCTGTTAATATTTTACCTGTTAATATCCTTCCTAATATGAAGAAAACAAAATTGTACTATATACTCAAGATGTGACCTTATTCAGGCCTCTATAAAGTAGCAAGATAATATAATTAGATTTAGATGAAGTAGTCTTCCAGATAAATCCTCAAGTCCTTCAATATCTATACTTTCTAAACCCTTTTAATTATTTGAATAAGCTCTGACATCAATTCGTTACAATTTTATATGTTAAAACTTTAAATAACCTATTATTGCTCAATACTTGTGACTTTAATTATATGTTTCTTATTTTGTTTGATATTATACTTATAGTTTGATAACTTAATTTAAATAAAATATGGATAATGCAATGCATGAAGTTATAGAGAACAACTAGTCTCTTTTGGAGAAATTGATATTTCTCTTGTTGACTAAACCCTACCTAATATAAAAAAAATTCTGAGAAAGCAGTTTTCTTTATTAATGATGGGTATATCATAATGAGAAATTAAAGTGAATGATACAGAAATGAGGCTTTGCTTCTCAGAAACATTTGAATAGTGCACAAATCAGTTGTCCTTTCATGAACTTGTATACTGCAATGTGCAAAAAGTTACAGCATTGCTAGAAATTAATTTTTTAATTGTGAATATTTTAATGGTATACTTTAAGAATAATTACCGATATTTTCTTGCCCCATAGACTTAGTACAATGTTTTGACTTGCACAATACAGATGTAGGAAATAATATTGGTAATATAATATACAATATAGGTAATAAAATACATGGGAAGCCAATTCCTATCTTATTAACTTTCTTTTCCCCCCATAGGATGTGATATCAATTGTCAGAATATCAATGGATTTACAGCCTTACACCTTGCCTGTTCTAGAGGACATTTATTACTTGTGAAATACCTATTACTAAATGGTTTGATACTGTTCTAATTTATTATTTTATGTATTTTCATACAAGTTGAATGAGATTTTGTGTTGACTAGAAACCACCAATCAAACTTAAAAAAAAAAAAAAAGAAAGTTCAAAAGAAATATGGCATGATAACTTATTAAGAATTTATATCGAATGTTAAAATTGCAACTTTTTAATTAAACAATGAATATAAAAATATTGTTCAATGAAATGCCTCAAAATTATCTATTTGTATAAATTCTATGATTTTTTGTGAAATTATGAGAAGTTTTTTTTATCTAGTTTGTAATTTTCTGCAAGGAAAATTTGTTTTAAAAAGCTTCATTCCATGAAATTTTGTTCTTGAGTTAGGATAGGGGAGTCAATGATATTTTTTTTTTATGGATTTTCATTATAATCAGAAATACTTTAAAGTAGTGGGTTTAGTTCTTTTTAATGACAAAAAAAAGATTATTTTCTAAATGAAAAGTCGAAAAGTGTAAATATATCTAATTAAAATTTAGTTCCTGCACTTTTTTCATTATGAAGGCATAATTGAGGTTCACTAAGTTTGGAACTTTCTAAGTGGTAAAAATTGCCCTTGGCGAAAGTCATTTCTATTAACATTTATTTCCTATTGAAATCAGCAAATATTAATCTGTAATTCATGGTATTGGAATTTTAAAGTTTGATTCTTAAATTTAGTATTAAAATTTCTTACTTAAATATCTGGTTTTAAAATCAGTTAGAAATACAAATTATTCACATACTGTACATGTTCCTTTTATCGATTTCTTTTAACCCCTTTGAGTCTGTTCTGTGTATTCAATTTTTTACCTATAATATCACAGTCAATGGTAAAATTAATTTTTATTACTTTCTTAACTGGCTTCTTTCACATTGATATAGAAATAAAGAAAGCAACAAAAAGGGACCTTAGTTAAACTATTGCCTTCAAAGATATTTTATTTGTTGCTCATTATATAAGTTTTGTGCAGAATATGCTGCTTTAAGTTTTGAATTAGTTGTATGGCTTGTGTCTTACAAATTGTATCCAATTGGTATATCTTTGTCAAAAAGGAATAATAAAACTACTTTTCAAATGGCTTTTTTTTTTTTTTTAATTGAATAAAAATGTTTTTGAAGAATTATTTGCATCTGTATAGTTTAACTTGCCTATTTAGTTTGATAGTTGCTCAATTATCAGCATTAAATCTATTGTAATGTTCTAAGTATCATATTTGTATAGTTATGTTCAATTATCTAAATTGAATATTGTACAAAATAGATATTTGTTATTTATGTTTAAAGTATTAATTTCTGAAAAAAAACTTGTTTGTTGAAGAAATGTGTAAGCTACTTATAATTTTGCTTGAAAACTTCTTTTTTTCGTTTGGTAAATGAGTAAACCCTAAGTTTCTTTCTCATGAAATTTGATATGTATACACTTTCAAAAACTTTTCAGTGGCAAATTTTAAATCAACATTTGTAAGATTTAAGATATAATTGCAATGAAATGCAAAAACTGCTTGGTTTGTCACAAATTATCGTTTCTATTATGCTTTTATAAAACTTTTTTTTTTTTTTAAATAAGATATATAACATTGAAAAGGTTTCCCACATTTTCTTTCATTATACTTTTGCCACTTTAAAATTTGATTTCATATTTAGCATTAAGTTTAGATATTTACACAGAGTGGCCACAGAACTGAGAAAACCTGAAAATCAGGGAAATGTCTGGGAGTTTTCTGATTCTGGAAAAAATCAGGGAAATATCACTTAGCTCTTTTAAAAATTTATTGAAATCTTGGAAATTTTGTATTTAAGGCACGTTCATCCATATATTGGTGCTATTTACCCGGAGATTTGAGGTGGTAAACCATTAGAAGTTTAATGTTACTGAATAATTTAAACTTTTCATTATCACCATAACTATTTTTAAAAAAATTGCATATTATCTCTTTAGAATACATGTTCTATTTGATCGGGTATCTAGATACCTGGAAAACCTAAGAAGATTGAAGAAATTTGAAAAAAAGTTTGCCCTATAATCAGGGAATTTTTTAGAAATCTGTCAATGAAATCAGAGAACTTTTTTTCTTGAATTTTGTTGCCACCCTGTTTACATGCATATAAAGTAATATGTTCAGCATTTTCATTTTAGGTGCTGATCCTGCAATTCCTACATTCAATGAGGTGTTACCACATCAATTAGCTATTACAAATGGTAAGTCGTGGAATATATTTTCTCTTGGAGCCTATGAACTAAAAAAATCACTTTAAAATATTGTATAGCTTATATGAAAAAAAAAAAAGATTATTTTAAACTAGTTTTCTCAAAAAAAGTTTTTAGTGGTATATATACTTAATTATTTTCTAACAATATTTCAGATTCCATTGACTTACAACTTCTGTTGTTATTAAGTTTTAACAATCCCATAAATAGATTGTATGACTTGATTTAGATATTTAATATTGTTTAAAATTTAATCACATAAATGTAAGAACTACTGGAAGTTTCTATGGTATTTTACTGTGCGCCTTCAATAGTAAAATTAAAAGTATCACTTCAAAGTTTATTATCCAAGAATTTTTAAAGAAACTTTAAATTTGTATGAGCTAAAAGGTATGTCATTTGTTAATTTCGATACAATTGTACATTAATATTATATTCAATTATATATTATAATACGATTATATATTAAAAAGTTAGAAATTTTTTCCCAATGGTAAAATATATTTTATTGGTAAATAATGGATTTTAAACTTTTTGAAAGCATTTTCAGAACACATTATATTATGTTGTGTTTGTTATTTTATTATTTTGAAATATTTTTCCTTAAACTTAACCTAGTAAATATTCTTACTAAAATTTCCATAAATATAAAAAATTATTTAAAAATACAATATTTTTAGGAATCAAAATATAGTTTTACTTCAAATAAAACAAAAAATTGGCTTAGAAGAGATCTCAAACAAATTCTCTACTCTATCTATAGTCTTTTTTTACCTTAGCCTTAACAATAAATACTTAGGTCAGTATTATAAATTAAATTATAGACCATACAAAAGTTTTGAGCAGATGTATAAAGAAAGTCAAACCAGTATTTCTAACTGTGAAAATATGCCGATTTTTACAGAAAAACCCCAACAAAATCAATAAACAACTTTTATAGTTACCTTAATGAAATAAGTATCTATAACCTCCATGAGTCACAAGTTGAAAATTCAATGACAAAGTTTTCCTCAAAAATATTTGCAAAATTACCAGGTTGAAAATATGTTTCTAAATGTTGCGGAGTCACCAATATTTTTGCTATAAAATGTTATCAACTCTTGCAACTTTTTCACTACTTCTAATTACCTAAGTCAAATGCAGTAAATTTTGCTAAATCTCCAATCTTGACTTTTATCAAGTATACAAATTTTCAAGGAAGAACTAACAAGATAAATTGTTAGGAGAACGATTGTTTATGCCATTTGAAGTGATTGCCACACATGTTTAATTTATTTTTAGTAATCCACTTATAAATAGTAATATGGTAAATATGTAACACCTGCCTAAAGTGAAATATATTAATAATATATATATATTTTAATTCTGTTTTTCTAATTTTTGTAGGTCATACAGATATTGCTGTTTTTGTACTTAGCAAGATTGAAAAGGCAAAAGTAGAGTGAATTTATGTATAAGAATTTATATTCTATGCTTTTTCTGTGATACATTTTTAAGGTAATGTTAATAAACACCAATTTTTACATCCAAATCACTGAAGGGATTGTTCTTGATTGGAGTATTCTTCAATATTCAGTAAAAATGTATTGAGTCTTGAATTATAAAGTCAGCAATAAATCAGTCTGTTTAAATATACCTTGATACTCAAAGGAACGCTCCCTTCTTCAAAACTATGCAAGGACAACATTGAATCTATAAAGCTAGTATATAAATATATAACCATCATTATTTATGTACATTTCATGATGAATTTCTAAAAGTGGAAGTCGCTAAGTAGAATTATATATTTAAAAGAAATAAAGGGCTAATATCTATTTTTTAAATCTTGAAGAACCGATTTTATAATACTATTAAAGTAATTTATAGGCAAATAAAAAAGTGACTTCAGTTATGATTCAAGCCATATAAATTAGCTTATTTTGGAAAGAAAAAAAAAACCGAAAATGTAATATAATTTTACAACTGTGAACTTTTTACAAATAATTTATTTTCGAATCAACTCTTTATTCCAATTAAATCTCATTGTTATTGACAACAAAGCACACATTTTAAATATTTATAAAAAAAATTGTAGCTAGAATGAGTTTTGGAAGCAATAAGATATTGGCCACAGAACCTGGATATCAAAGAAATGTTAGCGAACTTTCTGATTCTGGAAAAAATCAGGGGAATTTGTCAGGGAATTTTGAAAAATTTCTCAAATGTCAGAATTTTTCTATTGTTTTGTAGATACTTTTCCCTGTTCATCTGTAATTTGGTGCCATATTCCTGGAGAATTGTGGTAGTCGTTAGAAGTTTCATGTTCAATTTAAACGTTTCGTTACTGTCAAAACTATTTAAAAAAAATTGGCATATTATCTCTTTGGAATAAATGCTCTATTTTATCTACACTTCTGGAAAATTTGAGGAAATTAATTTTTTTTTTTTTATATACAATGTTTGTTAAATTTAAATGTAAAAGAAAAACACCTGTTTATCAAAAACTGGAATGTTATTCTAAAAATATCCATTCTTATTATTTTTATTAAAAATTGTTTGTTGCTGTAACAAAGAAGCAAATAAAATGTTTTTAAAATGTATTTTCTACTGAAAGTTTTTTCTCTCATTTTCCCTTGAATGTTTTTTCTTATTTGTTCGCATATTATCCCCATAATTTCAATAAAGTACCGTATAATTTATAGGGCCCTAGTTATCGTACATTTTTGCGACTATAATTTTTAAACCTATTTCTAAAAATATTTCAACAAACCTGCTTTCTGCTAAACCATGATATTTTCATTATAATCGTTTATGGTCACATTTAGATTGTTAGTCTTAAAATGAAATAGTATATATAATGGAGTTTTAATTACAAGGTATTCTGTCTGCTCACTTTTCAAAATCCTGCAAGTCACAGAAAAATTAAGTTATCTTTTTATAGCAAAGACAAAACTATTAAATTTTAATGTTTTTAAACATGTTAAAAATATTCTCTCACAAAATTATGTAAGTTACTGAAAAAAAAAAAATGAGCTGATGATAATGAAATGGTATAATGTTACTTTATCATATATCTTTATAAAAAATAATAAATTATACCGCTATATCGACTAGATTATTTATTAGGATTCGATTAAAAAAAATCGGATCCGAGATGGTTATAATAGTGACGGAAATCTGACAATTTTAATTTAGTTAAAACCGAGTTTTCTTTTTTTTGCATTTTATTGTTCCCAACCTCCTTGATTGTTCCCATGTTTAAAAGAAAATATGATGCCAAGTGTAGTATTTTAAATATACTACATTAATATAAATATTATAGTAATATTTTTTTTTTTCTTTCTTTTTTTCCCCCCATCATATTGCCCAGATGTGTAGACGAAAAATAAAACGGTGTGCAATATCCGAGAATTGCACCGATATTGCTGAGAGATGTCGACGTTACCGGGATTATTTGCGACTCTAATGCTGACATTACTGTCAAATTTTACATTGTTGTGATGGTCATTTTCATCGATATAATAACGCTGTTGTGTTGAGAATTGCTCCGGTTAATTTGGCGCTATTGCTAATATTTTCTTTGTGTGGTGGTCATTTTCGCCGAGTGCTACTGTATTGCAATATCCTAGATTGCCACAGATATTACTTAGAAAATTTTGATGATTTGAGACGCTAATGCAGATATTATTGCCAAGTTTTATGCAGTTGTGATGGTCATTTTCGGCGAGTCTTTCGCCGATATAATAGCGCTGTTGTATTGAGAATTGCACCTGTTAATTTGGTGCTGTTGCTGATATTTTCGTGCTATGCTTTTGTAACATGCGATACTATCGAAATTTGCACAAACATTACCGAGAAAATGTCGATATTACCTATATTTTGTCGATATGTACGTTTTTGTGATGTTCATTTCTGCTGAGTCTTCAACATATGTAATATCCTCTGTCTAGATTTTCGCCGCTATTGTAAGTGCTATTGCTAATATTTACATTAGTGTGGTGATCATTTTGGCTGAGTTTTACACTGATGTAATAGCAGCTATTGCCATGATTTGCGACGATGTTTGGGGACATCAATAAAATACGATATTACTGTGATTTTTGCCGAAATTTCCCGATATTACCGGAATTGCGATAGTATGGTGGGTGCTATCCCCGTTATTTCCGTTGCTGCTGTATTCGTTTTCGATAAAGTTTATGCTAATGTAATAGCAGCTATTGCCGAGATTTGCGAAGCCCATTTGGTGGCATTCGTTTCGGGAATAGTTGGTGTTATGGCTGCTATTTCCGTGTTAGTGTCTGTTTGAGATCTCTGATCGATTTTGCCGTTTGTTTTTAATCGATTCGATTTAGAAATACTAAAAAATTCGATCTTTTTTTTCAAAATTAGTCATAAATTATCACGAGCCGCCAATTGAGAATTGGCTCTAATGGGGAAGCACTTCAAGAGAGTTTCTTTCAGGCGTTTGTTGTCTGCTCGTCTTTCATTCCTTTTAGCTGAGCCAGATGTGGGTATGTTCTGCTCATTTTATAGCAAATACGTAATGCAGCGATTCTCAACCTGTGGGGCGTGTCCCCCCCCCCTCCCTAGGGGGTCGTGAGCACATTAGAGGGGAGGCGCGAGAATATCCAAGAGAAAATATTATTTAAAAAAATTGATTAACTGACTGAAAGGAAAGCACACATGTACATAGAAAACAAAATACCATTTCGACATATTTAACAAATAAAGTATAACAACTTAACTAAATCAAAACTTACTTAATCAAAACGTACTAAATTAAAAACTAATTTAATTATTATTAGTGACTTCCTTGGGTTTTTCGAAGATCGGCTTAATATTAGAAATAGCCACTCTCAGTTCTGTTTCTAATATTTAGCCGAGATCTATATTTTGTCTTCAAAGAAGCCACAGCAGAAAATCCAGTTTCACAAAGGCAGGATGCTGAAAATGGAAATAAAATGCGAAATGCCCTTGTTCTTAGTGCAGAAAAATCATCCTCTACTCCTGCCCAAAATTTAAATAGTGATTTATTACTAAATTGTCCTTTGGTTTCGCCACGTGTCGTGAAGTCTATGAATTTTTCTTCCTCATCAATTGAGAGTCCTTCGGGAGTCTTATGAAATGGATCCCTACCCACTCGTAACTTGCTATCAGTTAGTCGTCAGCAAGAAAATACTTTTTAAAATTCTTTGCCAGCATTGCTAAATGATTTTCAATGGTTACAGAAACCACTTTTACATGTTTTTTGAACATTTTTTTGAACTCATCACGTTCCAAAACGTGTAGAAATGCAATAAAATCGATTTTTTTAACCCGAATTCAATACTTTTATACCATACGTGTAATTGAAAGTAAAAAAAAAATACGGATGTGTAAAATCGCACCAAATATATATTTCAGTGCTGGTAAAATAGTACCTAAGACCATAAGAAAAACAAAAAAATTGGTTCGTTGATCAAACTTGGCAAAAAATTTCTATATTTGTCATGAAAATGAATATTCAAATGAGTCCATAAAAATATCCAGCAAAGAAGGGGGGGGGGGGGGTCAAGGGGTTAAGTGCCTGAAAAATTAATTTTGGAGCAATCTAGGCATGTGACACATGTTTTTAGAGTACCTTTTTTTATGCTGAATCGAATGAAAAAAAGCAAAACGATATAACTAATCTAAAAAAAGTTACAGTTCTTTTTTATAAACGAAAACACATGTAAAATCCAAGGAAAAGTAAAATACGACTTTAAAAAATAAAAAATTGGTCCGTTCATGAAACTTTGCAAAAACGTTTTATTTGTCATGAGTATAAAGAAACAAAGGAGTTCGTAAAAATATCTAGCATAGAAGGGTGTTTTTTGAGGAGTGAGAGGGGGAGTTTTTTTTTTTTTTTTTTTTAAGTTGAAAAGTAATTTTGGTTTAACCTGGGCATTTCAGCTTACGCTAAGATAGCGAGTCAGAAATGTGACGAAAAAGGGGGAGGGGGGTGGGGTCAATCAATGGATACAGATTATCTTGAAGTATATTTCTAGAACACTGCATAGATTTAAAAAAAAAAAAAAAAAACTTTTTTTAAATATTCGATTTCATTCTGGCTAAGGCACAGGTGTTGCGCCCCCCCCCCTCAGGAAAATCCTAGATCCGCCACTGACTTAGTGACATTTCTTTTGGCAAAAGAAACTTTCCAAATTGGCAGTCGTTTTGTTGAATGATGAAGTACCAGTCATTAAATTTCGGTAAAATGTGCTTGACTGGTGTTTTTGGACCTTAGGTACGACAACAGAAAAATGCATAGATGCGGTCTTTTAGTGATAATTTCTTTACAGTTAAACTAGTATTTTTTTTTAACAATAATTTGATATTTAAACTGGTTAAATGAAGTGTACTTTTAAAGTTAAGGAATTTATAGAAACACGCTGTTGAATTTACACCAGATACCGATAACTATCAAATGGCGTTATCTTAGATATAACTCATCTGGTAAAAGTATTATTTGAAACTGTAATAAAATTTCTAGATATTCACGCGATGCCTATCTTTTATGACAAATTTGTTTAACAACAGCTGTGTACAGCTTGCTAAACAGTAATAACAGAGTGGCCACAGAACCGAGAAAACCTGGAAATCAGGGAAATGTCAGGGATCTTTCTGATTCTGGAAAAAATCAGGGAAATGTCAGGGAACTTTTTTTAAATTTCATGAAAATCAGGGAAATTTTGTATTGTTTAAGGCATGTTCAACCATATTTTGTCGCTATTTACCCAGAGATTCGTGGTGGTAGTCGTTAGAAGTTTAGTGTTACGGAATAATTTAAACTTTTCATTACCAGTAAAACTATTTTAAAAAAATAAAAAATTCCGTATTATCTCTTTAGCATACATGTTCTATTTGATCGAGGTGTCTATACATCTGTAAAACTAAGAAAATAGGTGAAATTTGAGAAAAAAAAGTTTGCCCTAAAATCAGGGAATTTTTTAGAAATCTGTCAGGGAAATCAGGGAATTATCAGAGAACTTTTTTTCCTGAATTTTGTGGCCACCCTGTATAAAGATAATACATTTTAGTAATCAACACCAGGTTTTACTAAAGAAAAGAGTTGAGCTTCGTATAAAGTAAAGCTCTGTTAGCTTGATAAATGTGTTAATAGTTAGTAAGAAAAAATGAATTACTCCATCAGATAGCCTTGTATGAGATAGTGACTGCAAAAACAATGAATTACTCCATTAGAAGATAACCTTGTGTAAGACAATTTAGGGAAAGACACATAACAGTGTAATAATAACATGAAAATCCAAAAAAAATTTGGATAGAGAATTTTACCAATAAGGTATTTTTTTGGGGGGGATATTTGCTACTTAGTGAAAGATTTAAGGGGAAAAAAAAAGGGGGGGGGGAGATAAGAGGGGACAGAGGTCTTTATTTTGATAGCCTAGGTGAGAAAACGGAAGGGTGTCAATTGTTTCTGGTATTTCTTTAACTTATAAAAAACCGATCTAGTTTGATTGGAAGCGGAGAGGGAGGATGAAGCTAACAAGGCTACTCTCTTTTTATTATACTAACACTTTTTTAGTGTTCTGTATCCGATCGTTGAAAGAGTAAGCGTTCCCGCACATATTTTTTTTCTTTTTTTAATCAAAACCTTAGAATCGCAGGCTAATTTTCTCTATACCAGAGAAATGAAAAGAACTTTTGAAAACTTAGACGCGATCTGTGATTACGGAATATATAATTAGGCGATTGTAGTGGAATTATGAAACAGCTATTTTTCAGTTAACTCAAATATCAAATGTTTGAATTTGTTTCTTTAAATATTATATATTTTTGATCAACCAAAGTAACTTTCTGAAATTGGTCTCGAGTCTCATGCTGCCGCCAGAAGTCGCACTTGCACAACATGGCTTTTGAAAATACAAAATAAAATTGAGAAGAACAGAAAATTTCACAGGAAAAAGAAGTTTAATATATAATAAAATAATTCTTTTGAAAATTTGAACTATTAAGTAACATTAGTTTTATTTCGAGATTTAACTAAAATTTTTAATAAATGAAGTTTGAAACAAAGACTTTATATCTGCATTTCACCTCCTTGTAAATATTTCTGTTAACGTCCATGGGGGAAAAGGGGGGGGGGGTCAGAGGGTTCATGGGAAACCAGTGGTCATTACCACTGCTCAACTCATTGATCGCCCCCTCCGTTATTCATGAACCGCTCGCGTTTCAACGTGCGCTGCTCTCAGGTTTTGGATGAAATCCATCAAGATTTGATGAACCCGCACTGAACATTTTTAATATAAATGTTCTCATCCATAAAAATGAATATGAAAAAAGCCGAGGACGAAGCAAGACAACAAAGCAAATTATTGTTTGAAAATGTTCAATGTGTATATGTATTCGTTGTTAGATTGTTCTATCATATTTTTAACAATAATTTATCTTGAATCATTTTAGCTGTAGACAACTTGAATTTATTGTCGCAAATTCCTACGTAGCCAACTGTTGTGTCGCCTTTATAATATTGAGACTTTTTACCTTTTTGTAACATATTCTGTAGAATCAAAGTTAAGTTATCCCATGGTATAGTAATGCAACTTAAGAGCAACGAAATTTACCTAAGCTATTAAACAGCCTATCCCAGGGAACTATTGCGTCACAAGTGCATGACCTTGGAATATGCAAATTTTAGCTCTCAGTGCTTAAATTAGCTTTTAACACTGCTTGTCTATATATTTTTGGGACAGCATTTTTTTTGTTTTAATTTTTTTAATATTAAATCTATGACTCCTTAAAATTGTTTGAGTATTTTATTATTTGTATCACCTCAATACATATTTACATAATTTATTTTGTCTTTCTTACTCATTTAGTTAGCTTTTAAATCCCAAAAGCCTGTTGTCTTTAAACTTTTGGGACGCACTGTATCAATTAATACACAATTAACAATATAAACAATCAAATTATCATGATTGAAAAACAAGGTTTGAACATAAATTTTAAGCATTGCACAACTCTGCATGCGATCTGGAACCCCTAGCAAATAATCTTGTCGGCGCTGATGAAAATAACGCATTTTAAAATGTCACACCCGACTTCGAAATCCGGTTTTAAATCTTCCACAGTGAATTGAATTTAAACGATAACATCAGACTAAACAAATATTTACACCACCAACAACAATGTAACTACGGATTCTCTCTTCAACACTTTCTCGTCCGTGTCTTTGCAACACGTGTTGTGTCACAGATTGGTATTTTGCATTGTCTTTATCATTTCAAAAGATGCTTTCTCCAGTTTGTAGCAAGGATTTTGAACCACACTTGGGTACGTTTTAAAAATTTGAAATAAATAACAGCAGTTGTTAAAAGGCGACTTGCAATGCAGCTATAGCTCTTTCTTGTCTATTCAAGTCGCAGGAACAAACTTGTAAAGCGTACCAATATGAATTACTGTACGCGTTATGTAATGATTTTGTGTTTAGTTATTTCTGTAGGTCTTGTAAGTTTCTTTAATTATTATTTATTTAATGTAAGATATTTATTTTGGTACTGTATCACCAAATATAATCTGTTTATCTTTCGCAATAGTTTTTTAAACAAATAAACTTGATAGTTATATGATATTTCTCAAATATCAGATAACTATCAATATATTTCTTAAGGGTGTTATAATAATGTAAAAACTGCATACGCAAAATTTTAATGCCGAAACAATTTTATAATCAGTGAAGGTTCATCTTTACAGTAAAAATTAATATTTTACCGAGTATATTTCAGCATAAAAACATATCTCTCCCGAATATTTATGGATTCAAACTTCATACTTATTTATTTACACTTCATACTTATAAATTTGTACTTCATATTTATTGTTTAAATTTAGTTATTATTTTAAAGATTACTACTTAAAATAAAGCTTCGAATTTTTAAATACAAAATGTTCATTGAAAATAACCTAAGAAAGCAAGACTGTGAAAATAACTGAACTTTTTCGAACTTTAATGCATGTCCATCGTTTTAAAGTTATGAAATGGATTGGCGCTATTCATCGTTTGTGTTAAATAGAAACAATTATATTAAAGAAGAAGAAAAAATTTTTAACTCAAAGAAAATCGTGGTGGGATATAAAGTCAATGGTACTTATATATTTGACTCTCCAATTTGGGATCACCAAAGTCAAACTGTTCTTGTGGCTCTATTTTGCACGTAACATGACAGCGTCAACAATGCAATGTAGTACTTTTTAAATCCTTTATAATCGGGCTGAAACTTGGCAGATAGATTCAATGTCGATGACAATGCATTCTATCAAATTTTGTGACTGTTACTGTCACTAAAAGGTCATTTTTACGGAATACTAATAAACCAAATTGCCGTCATCCAATCGCGTTGAACTGACCATTGTGACCTTGTTGCCAAAAATTTGTTTAATAAATAAATATTAAAATTGGCCCTGCTTTTTATTGCATCAAAAACTTATGGAAATTTTGCATGATAGTTGCGTTTGATTTTGTGGCTTCCTTAAGTTTTGTCCACCAGTGTATGTTACCGTTAAAGTGAATAAATCAGTAGTTATTCTATAGATTATCTAGGTAATGAGCACATTAACTAGGGTGATCCGTGTTGTCAAAGTGCCGAAAAGTGACAAAGTATTTTTTACAGTGGACCACCATACATAAATACACTTACTGCCATGGTCCGCCGTAAAAAATGCTTTGTGTGTGTTTTATGTATGGTATTTTTGTACTTGTACATTTGTAAAAATTGAATTATATTTAAGTTTTCCCAGTCAATTGTATTGTTCATAGTTTTTAAAATTTGTTTTCTAAATATAAATTATTTACTTATAAGTGTTATTCGTATTTTACGAAAGTTTAGTGCACTAGATTACTTTACAACAAATACTTACTATATTACAAATTGCAAAAAAATATAAAGGTAATCTTAAAACAATCAAGCATTTCGGTTCTTACAAACATAATAATTTTTTTAAAAAACCCTGTCCGTCATAATAATGGAACACTTTTTGCTTCACTGATATTTCTCTAAAAATAGACAGCTGTTTTTGCATCTACACACCTCGTATCGGGCTGAAAGAAAATATACATGTTTGAAGACCAACCAACATACCTTCTGATTTTTTTTATAGGTGATGTCTAGGAGGAATACTTATGATGACAGACCCCTACGATCTTGCAAAAGTACAAATGAATGTTACCAGGGTGAATGTTGCATAAAGAAAGGAAGTTTAGTGTACTGCAAAAAACTTTCCGAAGAAGGTACATTACCTATATATTTACAAATGAAATAATTTGTCAATGTTCAAATTAAAAACCCTAGTTATTTGTTAATCTTTGAAAACAAATAAGAAGGCTTTTTGTAGATCATCTAATATTAGACCTCGCCTGGCGCAGAATCCCTTTTTCTTAAAATGGCCCAGGTTGCTGTCACAACCGAGTATGGTTTATATTAAGACCACTTTGAACTTATTTCTTAACTTTGCTTTTTCCATACGCAGATACTTTAAGGGGCTTAAACACGAGGCTAGTAAAACGGTGAGTAGCCGATCGACAGTAAATCCGCTCTAAAAATCCCCTTCGTTTTCCGTTTTCCCCTAGTGACAGGCAGAAAATCTCTCGGATAGTAGATTCGAACTTGTTTGAAATGAGAGACAGTTCTGTCAAAGACAGAACCAACAAGGTACTCACGGAAGTTACGGCAGCCAATAATTATTCTGCTCTCCCTTCCAGCTCAGAGTTCCAGCTAGATTTCTTCCTCTTTTTTTTTTTTTTTTTTTACTGAACTTCTGACTTTTTTTTTAGATTGAACAAGAATTGTAAATATTAAATTAAAAATGAGCAGGGCTGGCGCTAGCAGTTTCAACGCCCAGGGCCAAAAGGTATAATGCCTTCCGTTTACAACAAAAGTTAAAAGAGATAACCACCTGCACTTACTAGTAAAATAAAATGTGAATTAGTAGTACAAGATTGATATTAAAAATGTTGAAGTGTTATTTAAAAAAAAAAAAAAAAAATCTTGATTTATGATTTTTGTACTAAATTGAAATTGAGGTTGCACAGAAGAAAAGTCAAGTAAATAATTCTATACA
Organism: Linyphia triangularis; assembly: GCA_963978545.1. Taxonomy (NCBI): domain Eukaryota; kingdom Metazoa; phylum Arthropoda; class Arachnida; order Araneae; family Linyphiidae; genus Linyphia; species Linyphia triangularis. The sequence continues at coordinate 41,035,811 of OZ021730.1, forward strand.
AATCTAGTATATAATTATAAAATGCATACATAAAAAAGATAGTAAAACAAATTATTGAACCACTAAAAATAAATGCATAACTATTAAAATTAGAGTTAAACTTAAAAGCGTTTTTTTCTCACTTTAATTCTGATAATTTTTTGATAATTTTTTTTATATCAATTTCTTTTTTTCGCGACCCCATACATGTCCCAACAAATTAAAACACACCGTAAAAAATTCTTATACAACACTTTGTAAGTGTGTCCATTTATTTAAATTAAAATAAAAAGTGTCATTTTTTATTTCATATATTTTTTTGCGGTAGTTTATTATGCTTGTGAGCGATTTCCTTGAAATATTTTGATATTTTATCTATATTGCTCTGTATTTTTCGTTCGGTTTTGGATTTGGTCTTTAATACTCGAAAACTCTACTCATCTTTAAATGCGTGTTTTTATTTAAAAACTACATACCTCAACCTTCTTATGTCGTTATCATGCTTGAGGAATTTTGGAGTGGGTACCTATACTTAAAAAGTTCGTGAAACATATTAAAAGCACATTTTATTAAAATGCCCCCTATTAATTTTTCATAAGTATTCAAGTGATTTTCTTCATAAAGTAGTTAATTTTACAGCCCATTTGCCGCCTCCTAAGGTTGATGCCTCAGGCAAGGGCAAGACTTGCCCCCCTCCCCCCAGACCCGATCTTGAAATGAATGTGCAGAGTTAAAACAAAAGATGCAACAATATATAGAAATTTCTCGAAGCTTCTCAGAATTATGAAATCTTATAGAATCTTCGCCGTATGGATTATTCCTAAGAAATTGAAAGAAACAATGCACTTATGAAGCTCTAAAAATATTTAATTGTTGTAGTCGATAGAATATCTTAAAGTTGCAGCTTCTAAAACTTCTGAAAAAGGGATTGAGGAATTATTATGTACAGTACAACAAATACTTAGCCAGGGAAACGTACATACAGACAACATACGTAGAAAAAATACATTTAAATAAATATATTTGGCATTAATAACAAAAATTATTATTATTATTTGCCGAGTTATAATTTCCTATCCCCTCGTGAGAAAAGTATCTGGCTACATCCTTGCAGTAAAACTATGTATGTTTGTATGTCGCATAACCAATTTAGAATTAAAACGCAATCAGACATCTATCTTCAACCCGTTTACTAACCGTTTTACTCTCCCCGTGTAGATGCGCACTTTCTAGAACAGTAAACTATCCGATTCTCTGTCAGAGCGTACTCACCGTTTTACTCTCCTTCCTCGTGTAAATGCTCCTTTAACTTGAAGTGAAATTTTTAATGAAATTTATTCTTCCCAACATTCTTTCATATTTTTATATATATTTATGTTGTAATCGATTGATAGTAGATATTGTGGTAGATTGATGGTAGAAATATATTTATGTTATTATCGATTGATATAATCGATTGAAAGATTCGGGCAAGATTGATAGTGTCCGAATGTTTACAAATAGAAGGCCCCAGAGTGACGCCCAACACGTACACGCCTTTATTTTTGCTTCAAAATATTTTTTAGTTCTGCATTTTTTTATTTTTTTATTTTTTTTTATTACTATTATTATTATTTAATTCAATTTGTAGTTTCTGGTAACATTGTGCATGAATGGATTATAATTTGTAATACTTAACTGCAGTGTCATCAATGAATCTAAAACTGTAATAAAGCACAATACATAAATAGTGCAGTATTCATTAACGAAAAATTGAATATCGGACCGTGGGGATAAATAGAACAATGGCTGACAGATTGTACATTGCGCCATTTGTTAACAAAAGAATTAAGTATTTTTCCTTTGTTGGGAAAGAAATCCAATTTTTCCTTAAAACCATATTTTCCTACTATTAAATGTTCATAACGTTGATTCCAGCAACTTTTGATCATCTTGTTGCTCTCAAATACTAGTTTTATAAGAGTTTTTCGCCTATCACAGGAAAAACAAATAGATTCACATCAACTTTGTTTCAGCTTATCAATTACTGCAGTAAAGGGTAAAGGACAAAATAAAGATTGTGTTACTTTCAATTACCCATATGTATTACACAGGGTAAAGAAAGTATAGTATTCGGTCAAAAATCCGTGTGTCTGAGGTAAGCATAACTCAAGAACTTTCAAATATGGTGTGCGGGTTGGTGATGGCACAGGGACCTACCATTAAGGTTTTTGTCAAAATCGCGCATACACATAAGGTAGGTGCCATTGAAAAAAATTGTTTTTCAGTAATTACCAAAAAACGGCTCTAATGATTTTCTTAAAAATCGCTGTGTTAGTGCCTCTTAAGGTGTTCTAAACATCCCCACCTCCGAAATTCCCGTAAAAATGCATTAATGAATACCTTTAAGAGTCCTCTTCCCTTGAGGATATTTCATAAACGATCATTTTACCTTCTCTCAGCAGTTCCATTTATATTAAAGGATATTATAAGGTTTATCGAAAAGTATATCGCCAAAATCCCCATTATGGCGAAGGTTTTTTTTTTTTTTTTTTTTTTTTTTTTTTAAAGACCCATATAAGAATTATCACAACAAATATCGCCAGACTGGCCATTTTTTCTAAATGAATAATGAAAATATAAAATCAGTAAATGACACAAATCCTCGTCAGTATTATAGTGTAATTGAAAGTTGTGCGATGCTCTACACCCCTATAGTTTAAAAGATGAAACAAAAAGAAAAAGATGAAAACGAATTATAATCTGTATACATTCCCAAATTTTATTTACTACGTTACGCGTGCCTCAAAATTTGTTTTTATTGTGACTTGATAGATAATTAAAATGTTATGATTTCATTGATAAATGAAATTAATGTTTTAATAACGTTGGTTGTTTCTGTAAGGTTAGTGATCGACTATGCCCTCATTATCTTCAACTTCTTTGATTTGGTTTAATTCACCATCAGCAGTTGTGTCAATATATATACGGTGTTGTGTTTAAGAATTGAACTGCATAGCAGTCACGTTTCTGAGTATGGAGAGTTTGATTTGCTACATCCAATTGTGGTTGGTCGGGACCAGTAGTTTTGGACTGTATAAGAAGAATCAGGATTAGGAGTTTAAGAAAGGTGGAATCATATACTTTAGCAATCCGTAACGTTGCCATGGATGCAGTTGTGGCTGACATGTTCTGGTGCATTCCCACAAAGGCAATAGGAATGGGAAATCTCAATCATCAGCATATGGTGTTTTCTTGAGTTCTTTTCTCAGAAGACATTCCATTCCAGGTCATCCATACCACCCAACTTGAGATTTTTCCCATCCTGTTATAAAAGATCTGTACCCCACGTGGTACCAAACCAACCAATAGTGTACAGCCTTTTCCTCATTCTAAATTGATTCTTGTTAAAGTAACATCTCTGTCTCACACTCGCGGCGACGAAAATTCATGAGCACCAGACATGCTGCCTCAGTGCTCCTCCACAAAGTTTCTTAGCACTTGTACTTAATATTATTTAGTTTATTAGTTTTGAAATAGAATGTAGCCAGGTAAATAGTGTAATTAAATTGTTTTGTTATCAAGATCCATCCCATAATTTAACCAATATTTCATAACATGAAAACAACCTTCTGATAGTCATTTTACCAGGGATCTTGTTAAGTATCCCTTACATTACCAACACGCAAAACCCAGGCACAGTCTTCTATTTATTTGATTTTAGTTTAACGTCTTCTAAAGTAAAAAGTTTTTTTTTTTTTCTCTTTTTTTTTTTTTCCTTAAAAAGCGTTGATTACAATTTCAGTTATCATGGAATGAGACGTTGGAAGCGTGTGAATATCAATATCAGTGAAATAGGAATTGCCTGCATTTGCTGATGAATTTGTGTTTTGCAGAATGCAGATAACGGGTTAACATTTTTAGAAATTGGTATCTACATTTCAGTGTTAAGTATCTAGTGGGAAGTATTTTGTATGTGTGGTGACTTTAGAACTTCCTTTAAAATAGACTCGGTCTCAAGCAGTGATTTAGGTTTCTTTTCCTTGCTAGATTCCGATAGCAATTAGTAAATATCAGAAGTATACTCCCATATTTGTTGCCAGGCACCAAGTAGTTACAAGGGTGTACACTAGTCTTTGGAATTTGAAAATCTAAGAAGAATTAAAGAAGTGTAGAAAAGTGGTATGAATCACTGGACAAAAGGGGAATTAAAAAGGTTGTTAAATATTCAATATTACAGAAATTTGTTACACAATTATTTTTAAACTTTTCATCAGAAAATCGAATAAAAAAATCTCTCTCTCTCTCTCTTTAAAATAAATTCTTTGAATATAACTGTAACACCCAAGTTTTGTTACCCTACTTCATGAGGTTAATTGGTTAACATTTATACACCCATATATACTTCTACAATATTTTTCTTGGGAAAGAATTTGGAATACCTTTCATTAGTCGTAAAAGACAACTAAATAGTTGTGAACACAAATGCAATGTTTTTGATACCAGTCATCTTGGGACTTGGAATCACATAGTTTAATCAAAACAATTGTTATCATCCACCCCCTAAAAATACAGTGGTCATCTTCCAAGAAAATTCCAGTGGCCAGGACACACAGTGGGAGTGTTGACAACAAACAGCCGAACTGAAGATTTATTGACAAAAGGAAAAAAAGGTTTTCGCGCTCAACTGATGAAGTGAATGGAACAAGATATCCCAAGGCTGACACTGGACACTAAAGTCAGGTAACAATCTGCACCCCCCCCCCTCCCCCTATTACAAGGTCAGGGAGAAAAGAAAACCACAGGTGCATTCGCCAAGTCTTTTTTCTGAATGAAGTTTTAAGATTGGACAGGATGTGCTCGTCCTGGTTTGGAGCGGAGATTTTGACTCAATCTTTCAGCTTTGACTTTAGGCATATGCCTTGTTATTTGTCTTCCGAAAATAGAATGATTTCATAGTAAAATGTTTGAAAGCACCACACATGCACTATTGTTACAAAATAAGAGTGAAGAATTATTTTTCTTTATTTTATTTGGTTTTGTATTTTTTTACTTTTTGCGATTGCCCAAATAAGCCACGACTACCCGTTAGAATAGGCCCTGCCCAATAGTGTGCAATCTGCACCCCCTGAAAATAATTTTGTCAGCGCTCATGCATACTCCAAATACGTACTTGAAGAGCTATCCTCACAAATAATAATTTGGCCGTAAGAATCAAAATGTTACGAGTTAATATTGTCATCATCAGATGCGATTAATTTTGTTGTTGTAATTGAGCTGGTGTCAGTGGAGACTTTGTTGTCGCCTGGCTTTGGACAAAAATTATGGTCTTCATCTTTATAATATCATTTTGGCGATTATGAACTAAATATCTTTCGAAATATAGTTTCAAAGCCCATTCCTGATTTAATTTAACATAAATAATGCTAGGAGTAATATTTGTCAGTTGTCCGACTAAGTTTTCAATTGGTGGAAGTTTCCTCTTGAGGTCCATAAAATGTCTGTTAGACAGCGCAAAAGTGTAAACGAAAGTAAGCCGAGCAGTGATGAAGAAGTACTGAGATATCCATGAAAAGTTAGAAATGTTATTGCATTAGATTCAAGCTCAGAAAATGAGAATTCGTATGAGAGAAAAGATTTCATAGAATTGTTAAAAAACCCGGCTATAGAAGAAGAGAACGAACAGCAAAAGGCTGATACTGTCCGTTCATTTGACAATATCCAGTGAAACGAGTTCACCGGAAAACAAAAATCCTTTGACTTCACCGGGAAAAAGGTGTGTTTTTGTGGACAACGAAACCATACAACATAATAATCGAATTGGGAAATTTTTTCATTAGTGCAGATACTAACAGATAATTACCAAAAAATAGTTTTACCAGGCCCAGAAATTAGAGTTGGTGAGACTATGGTTACCTGGAAGGAAAGACTCTTATTCAGGCAGTACATACCAACAAAGTCGCATTAAGATGGTATAAAACTCTTCAAATTGTGTTCTACAGAAAGATATACGTGGCATATACTAAAATATATGCTGAACGTGATACCTGTGAGATCAGGCAAGCTGGCATAGTCTTAAACTTTTGCATCGAGCTCATGACTAATCGGTTGAACGAAGGGTATATATACTTTGTTTAACCACAATTTTTTTATACAAGCTACGAATTAGCAGTAAAACTGTTAACTTTCAAAACCTATGTTGTTGGAATGATACGCCGAAATTTGTTTACTTTATAGTTAGTTACTTAATATTGTCTATACTCGTCATAGTTGTGTAACAAATAAAATTACTATAAATTACCTCCAAAATCTATTTTTAATTGGACGAAAAATAGTGCCCCTCTTTTACGCTGCCCTTGCTGAAATATAGCCGGCGCCCATTTCAAGGTGACGTCGGGCGTCACGTCCAACTTGTCAATGACGGAGAACGATTGACGTGGCTTCACCTATTAAAATTCATTGAAATACGTATGGTTCCAAACTACCAGAAATATCCTTATATCTTTTATTAGAATGGTCATCTAGAGAGAATCAGATTGAATGCCATGCGGTCGTTGCATTCCGCATGACACCGAGCATTTTAATTCACGAGGAATCATCACCCGAAATCATCATATATCTATGTCAGGTCAAGAATTGACCCCACTAGATGACAATGATTAATAAATTCGTCAATTTTAATATATGTACTTTTAAAAATATTTATAGTGGTGATTATACATAAAGAATTTTGGATTATAATTTGGAATTTAAATTTCCTTTCTTAACCCTTAAATGCATGAAATTTTATTTTCAATAAATAAAATTTGAAATCAACTTAGAAATGGGTGTAGCTAAAGAGAAAAATAATAATAATAATAAAAAAAAACATAAGGATTTTGCATATTGATGTAGTTTTACATCACAAAAAAAGCTGCATTTTCCTCCCATAAATTTATAAGTATATGCAAAAATATAAATATAATTCGTTACTCTACCTTGTTTTTACCAGAAAACAATTTTTCCTGTGTGTTTTTATTACTTTTATATAAATTATCGTAATTCGTAACACCCCCGAAATGAAATTGTACTCAGACAACAGCGCTCCCAACAATAAAAATTGTCACAGATAAAGAAATAAACTGTCAAAGATTATAGTTGCGTTCGAAAACGATAAAATAGTTTCGGTAAAATTAAAATAAAAACACTATGCAAAGGTTACTACATAAAGAGATCTACATTCTACGCATTTAAGGAATGTATCAAATTCGCAACAATATGCATTTAAGGGTTAAAGCAGTTTCTTTAATTTTAGAATTTACTGATATAATTACAAAGAGTACAGAATGTCCCTCCCTCCCTCCCTCCAGAAAAAAATACTTATACATTTTTCAAATTAATGAAAAACGAGAACACATAATGTTTTAGGCGTTCAGAAACTCCCATCAATTTTCAACTATAAGCAGCAACATATGAAGATATTGATTTAAAAACTAAATAAAAGTTAAAATTTAAAACAATCTAAACATATCGTCGCACAAAACTACAGGGTGGCCAGGAAATAACTTTCCCTGTTTTGGCGGCATCTGCAGCTAAAACTAATGAATGAAATGAAACCATATTTTATGTACAGACTATTGAAGGCATGGGGAGATGAATTCCAAAAAAAATTTAAAACAATTAAATTAGTTCCAAAAGTTGCCACTAGGAGATATTTTGGCGCTACTTGTACGTACGTTTGAGGAAATTTACATATCGAGATCGCAATTATGCAAAATTCTAATGCGTACATGACAGCAGCGCAACGCATTCCCTTTAAAAAGTAAAGAGCGAACGTCCAAACATCGATTCTTTCATTGACTGTTGGTGATATGCGACCTACCTTACCTCAACGTGCTTTGTTAGTGAAACTGTACTACACTAGACAGTGTAATGCTGTGGTGGCTCTGCGGGATTTTCGAAGACTTCATAACCTACGTTAAGGTCCAATGTCTGCTGCAGCAGTAAGAGCGATGATTAAAAAATTTGAGGAAACTGGATCGCTTGGACTTAGAGCTGGCAGAGGACGAAAAGCAGTACCAGAAGATGCAGTAACAGATGTTGCTACAGCGGTGTTCGATGACACAGGAACCAGCAGTGGTCCAAGCGCTCGTGCAATTTCTCGTCAAACCGATATGCCTTATTCTACTGTATGGAAAATCTTGCGTAAAATGCTGCATTTCTATCCGTATAAGATCAGTCGTGTGCAAGAATTAAAAATAACAGATTACGATAAGCGCCTAACTTTTGCGTTAACGTTTCTTGCCCGAATAGAGATCGACAATGATTGGCCTTGGAAAATATTGTGGGGAGATGAGGCTCATTTTCATCTCAATGGATCTGTTAATACTCAGAACTGCCGTATTTGGGCATGTGAGCGACCCACAGTGAAGCTAGAAATGCCATTGCATTCCCCAAAGGTAACCGTGTGGTGCGGTTTCACGGCTAATTTTATTATAGGACCATACTTTTTTGAGAACATGACTCAGGCAGGACCTATTACCTGCACCATAAACGGCGAAAAATATGGAAAAATGCTACAAACTTTCGTTATTCCGCAATTGCAGCAAAGACAATGCTTAAACTCAATCATTTTTATGCAAGATGGAGCTCGGCCACATATTCATCGTTCAGTGCAGCACCTTTTAGGCCAGAATTTTGGTAATGACAGAGTCATTAGTCAATATTTTCAGACGGAATGGCCGCCCCGTTCCCCAGACATCACCACATGTGACTTTTGGCTATGGGGGTACCTTAAATCCGTTGTGTATGCTGGTGGCATTCCAAACTTGCATGTCTTGAAGCAGAGCATAAGACGGGCCGTTGCGAACATCCAAACAGACAGTTTGTGCACGCAGCTGTAGAGAACGTTATTCATCGGATGCAATACGTTGTACACCGGGAAGGTCAGCATATTGAAAATGTTACGCGGCGTCCAGGGGACCCAAATGTTAATGACTAAAATCTTATTTTATGTGTTCCAATAATTTATTCATAACTGTATAGTATTGACATTCTGAAAAATCAAATTTCCATGCTTTCATTGAGGTTATTCACGTGTTTCGGTTCCGATAGCGCCACATTTCTCCCTATCGGCAATTTTTGGAACTAAATTTTTTTTGGTGGAATACATCTCCCCATTCCTTCATTAGTCTGCATATAAAATATAGTTTCATTTCGTTCATTAGTTTTAGCTGCAGATGCTGCCAAACAGGGAAAGTTATTTCCTGGCCACCCTGTACAAAACGCTTAACTAATACAAAGATTTGATTGGCTTGTAGAAGTAGCAGAGTGCTCATGTCATATCCCCATCCTCCAATCAATTCGTTTCAGCAGAACTTTTTACATAAGAACACAAAGAAAAAGAAATTTTTGTTTTAATTTCTTAATAATAGCCAGAAAAGAGTTTATGAACTTACATTTGTTTTACAATAATAATATATAATAATAAATTTCTTTACTTAATTTAATCATTCTATCTACTATATAATTTTAGCGAGGCAAGAGTTTTGATTCAAATGCCTGTAAATAAATAAATATAAAGAAATTTTTTTATTTTAATAACGCATTTCCTGCTAAATGTTTTGTTATCATACTATTGAGGATCATGAGTAAAATCAAATCAAATATAATAATTTTTTTAATTTTTTTTTTAGTTTTAATGGTGAAAAACAATAAATTTTGAAAAATTTAACTTCTTAGAATAGTTTATTTTGAATGATAAAATAAATGATTGTTTTAGAACAATATTTCTGGAATTGCCTGACGAAAAGTGACTTAAAGTTCAAATGCAATGAAATTATTAAATTAATTACTAACTGATTGGAATAATTCGTCCTGAAGAAGAAAATTAAGTTCTTATCAATAACCATCTAAACATTTAAAAATAAAAAATTTAGTTACCTTCAGTATTCCTTTTGACAAACCTGTCATACTATAATCGCTACTTGGAGATTGACGAAATTCAATTAATAGTTTTATTTGAATAATTGGGCCTACTCAACAATATTTTTTTTTCTCCCGGTTTTTATAATTATGAGTCTCTCTGAATAGAAATTATAAATTGAAATTTGTAATTTCTATTCAGAAAGACTTTGAATAAAAAACAAGGAGGAAAGAAAATATAATGTTCACATGACATAGAGTAATTCTATATTTCTGAAAAAAATAGTATGAATTCAAGGGAAATTCCTTTCTTACTGAAAATATTTCCTCGAAAAACCCATCACGTAGCGTCCTCTATTCTGTTGTCCCATTGTAGAGGGATGTTTCATACTGGATTTGATTGGCTAAAATAGAATACAGGGAACGATACATTTCTATCGCAGTGAGTTTTTTTTTATTTTTTAAATTAATTTTTCAATGTGTTTGTTCTTTTGGGACATCTAGTGGATGCCTTATTTAGGGGTATTGAACATTGCATAACTTTCAATTACACTTTAAAACTGTCTCTGAATTTAAATTTGCAATCGATTGGAGTAGTTTACCATTTTCGTTTTCGTATTTTCAATAGTTTTATTTTAGGCAATATTCTACTTGTGTGTACATTGAGACAAACTCACTTGAGCTCATTGAATACTACGCTACAACGATGAGTGAACCGGATTTATTACGTCCTGATTGGTTGATTGGAACGATGTGTGGCCGATTCGTTAAACGACTATTATAGTATCTGTGGTTCGAAAAGTAAAATATTTATTTAAATTTTCTTGGAACTATATCTTTGAAGCGGAAGGATTCTTCCAATAGCGTATTTAATGGAGACTAGTCACTATACTAGTAGGCCTGTCTTCTAGTATAGTTATTTTTTCTTCATTACCAGTTTCATATGCATATAATTAAAAATATATATATATACTTGGCGTAAATCTTTTGCGAAATAACAATTTGAAAACAAATTACTTACTTTACACATGGTCTGCAAAATATACCAAAATGCTCAATTTCCTCAATTCAACTAAGTGAAAATCGAATGGTTGCTTTGGTAATGGTTGCACGGGTAATGGCAATGGTTGCTTCAGGTTGGTTATCTCTTTGATTTGCTATTTACGGGATTGCCACATTGGAATGCTGAAGATATTCGGAGCGGTACCGAACGGAGACAGTGCTTTGTTTTTGAACTATCTGGGCTATCTGTTTCTGGAAGTTTATAGCAAAAAGGGAAATCGTTCGCGAACTCAAGCTCCCCCACCTACTTGTGGTATATGACATCTGTGTCTTTTTACGGCCGAATACGCTTTTTTTTTCTTTTTTTCTATTCTCAAAATAGACGAAAACTTCAAACCAAAAATCCAAAAGTTTTACATTTTTATTTTTTGTGAACAAGCAACCAGTCGTACTACCATTTTTGAAAAAAACATCATATAGATATAACGGGTTCCGGTTGCTCTGTCTTGAAAAAACTTCGTTGTTGAAGTGAGTACAGATCCGTAGGTGAGTTTCGGGTTACATGCTTCCTGTAATGCTTTAATATGCAACAGTGTTTGAAATAATTTATTTCCTGGCGCATATCCAAAAAGTGAAAGCAGACGCTATCTTTTTTCTTCAGTTTGTTAGTTATTAATTACGATAGCATTTATTTTAAGATGCTTTAAAAATATTTGTAATGTGTTTTTAAAAATTATCTGTATTGAAAAAACTGTGATGTACGTAAGGATTCGCCCTTCAAGGTAGGCAAGTTTTGGGTTACGTGGTTTCTGCAGTATTAATACCGTAAAGCTATAGTGTTTGATATCATTTATACCCTGACGCAGAACCAAACAGTGAAAGTAAGAGCGATATTTTTTCTTCTTCTTGGTTTTTAGTACTTAATCACGATAAATTTTATTTTAAGGGGCTATTTAAAGTATTTGAAATGATTTATATTTTTGAATCTCAGAAGCTCAAGATTAATATTTCCCAACAATCACTACTGTCACCTGTCGAGTGTAACCGAAAGCACAGAAACAAAGCCTTCTACCATGGATCCACTTCAATGGATATGTTTTACTTTCTCCTTCGTTTTTTTTTTTTTTTTTTTTTTTTTTTTTTTTTTTTTAAATACCTAATCATAGATTAAAGCTGATTTCTTTCTGTTCCATCAAAGGATTTCAAGTCTTGACAGTTTTTGATCATCATTATCAAAATTACTTGATATTGTACTCATGTAAAACCTTTCAGTCCAAACTATTCTACATTTGACAATGTTTTAAGCACACAGTTTAAACAATATAAATTGTTCCTCAAATCAATTTTAAATTATCACATATTTGATTTTTTTCAGAAGAAAAATGCAGCGAGAAACCTCTTCATGGAAATACATGCCACTCTTTAGTCTGTCCTTGTGATTCTAAATTTTGGTGCGACTCCAGTGGATACCAAGTAAGGTTAACTTATATCTCCTTTGAAAGCGAGCTTCAAAATAAAATTATGAAATATTTTAAAATATGACTGTAATAGGTGATTATCGAACTTGACAAAGGATAGAATAGGAAAACAAGTTTACTAAACTCCCCACAGTTACGAATGAAATTTACGCTTCGAAGTTCGATTATTTCGGGGCATATATCGTTACTAGCTAAGCATAAAAAGTTATTTTTTTGTTGTTTTTGTTTTTATCTTTACGCAAATAAAATATCCGTTTAATTGGCTCTTGTAATATTTGTAACATTGTTTGAAGCAGAATCTTGAGAATAATTGTATCTCTCAATGTGCAAAGGCATCTATTGAGTGTTACAGATAGCTCCACAAAACTTCGCTGAAATCCTGTAACTCCAATATACAATGACATCAATTTTTTTCTTCTTCTAAATATGGGGTTTTGCGCCTTGTTTCAGATACAGTTGTCCAAAAAAATAGTTACTAATATTCTTAAAAATACTTCCATGGCAGCTTTTTAATATATTTCTGCCAATTACAGTTTTCTTTTTATAATACTTCTGTTAGCAAGTTATTATTATTTTTTTAAATAAAACTAACATTGAATTTGTTGCATCGAAGAATTATGTGTTTTTCCATTTACTTGAAGCTCACCGTGACAAACTTAAAATAGTGTAAAAGCAATTCATTCGTGCTTTAAAATAAAGTACTTTATCAAACTCAAGGAATTTCAATTGTCTGCTCCTGTACTATTAATATGCACAGTATGGCCCACGTGTTCCCCTTGCACCGTTAAATTCCTACCAACTAACCAACCTGCACTATTAATGCTTGTAACTGTTTGCATCATTTCGAACATAGTAAAATTTTTAATAGCAATATACCAGTTTTCCCACTTTTATAAGTAGACACAATGTCGTAGACTGCAGTTTCCGTGATTTTCTGCCTTGCTGAACGCTGATTGAGTATACTTTTGATTTTTAGAGGAACTCCTAGTAAGCATTATTTCATGTACTCATTACGTCACAATCTTCAAACTCAGTTCATTTAGAAACTACTTTATAAAAAACATTGAAATTTCGTGAGAGGGTATAAAAATGATCACTTAATGAAACTACATAAATTTTATTAATTTAATGTTTACTTACTGAAAATGAAATTCAAAATAGTAAAAGACAAAACCAGATGGAGCCACTGCATATAAATTAATGTAAGGATTTGAAATATAAAATACAGTGTGGCCATAAGGAAACTTGGCCGATATGTGGACCTCTAGCGGCCATACTGTTCAATAGATTGAAATGAGATTTCAGGTATTGGTATTCATTGGTATGAGCTCGGGATTCTATGAATGGAAATAAAATGACGTTCATGCTTACGGCAATAGGTACAGAAACCCGAAATTTCCGAACTTCAACACCTACTTTTTCCCGTCATAAAATGCTCAGCGCATGCGAAAACTCCTGAAGATCTTTGGAACGGTACGTGTATCACAAAAAATGAACGCGTTATGCACACCCAAAAAACAGCTCTGCGACTGACAAACAAAAACGCATTCAAGGCGCACGGAGAAAATTTGCACATGACAAATGCCAAAGTCACTAATCATTTAAAAAATTATCAATAAAATATCGCTATATCAATTGATTTTCATTTTAGCAAAAAACGAAAATTTATGGAACAAATTTCTACTTTTCATAATTGCTTTTTAAAAAACGATTACTTTCTCCTAATGAAATGATTTTGCTACGGAAAAAAAAGTTATATTTTCGTTTAATTGTTTAATATTTTATTAACTATTAACATTTGTAAGGAAAAAATTATTCTGTTATAATTTAAACATACTAAGTTTCTGATCATCGAAATCTGCATATTTTCCCATAATTAAAACTAAAAGTAAGTACTGAAGGTTTGATAACATTTTGAGGGGCAGCACAACTTTCTACTTTTCAAAATGTATAGTAATTTTATAAAAGACAATAATTTTTTATTGATTTAAAAAAAAAAAAATGTCTTTAAAAATATTCTCGAATCGATACATCACCGACTTCTAGTGACAACACTGATTAGATAAAAGAAAACTTTTATTTGGGTTACAGAGTTTACAAAGTTTTTCTTAGTTGAAGTCATAAATAGAGAGTTACGGATAGCAAGAAGCCTATTACAATGGGCAATATAAAATGAAAGGATCACTCTGCAGAACACTTAAAGCACATACGTTTTGAGGGGGAAAAATCAACTTTGCTTCGAATAACACGGCTACATTCGCTATGCGTTTCTTATTAAGTTATCATGATTAATCTGGATACCTTTCAAAACTACACTCAAAACGTCAATAGACGGCAATCTCCTCGACTTCTAAACTAAAGTCAAATTTGGCAATTCTCCCTTGGAACCTTCAAATCCTTCAGAAGAGGACAATTGACGAGTTCTGGTTCGTTAGGAACACACTTCTTCTAGGCCTAGAATTAGTCAAATGACAGTCTCATAGCTGCTCGTATATGACACAAGCATATAATTGCAAATACAAGGAGTTATTTTCTCATATTAAAAAAAAAGAAAAAAAAGATGTGGATTTCCCCCCTCCCCCCTAATTATGACTTATATTTGGCCTGGTATATATATATATATATTTTATAACTTGCTTGAAAATTATTATTTAAAAATATGTAATTTTGTCTCCAAGTAACAAAAAAGTTATTCAACGTCCACTTCCAAAGTACAATATATGAAGACATTTGCCATTATTAGTGAGAAATAGTGATATATACATCAAGGGACTATGTAAATGCTACCATTAATGGAAGAATATAGACGACTGGCAGATATCGGTCTTTTACAGCAACATGTATAAAACATGTATACGAAATGTTAATATCTAAACTTATGTCTTTAGATAGGATTAAGTATTAATACGCAAGATTTGATGTATAGAGATTCCCTTTCCTCCCAGCCTTTTGTATTTGTCAACATTTTTTTTTTATTGTTTTTTAAAATGTTACGATCGACATTAACACGACTTTAACACAGCTTTAGAACTTTCCTAGTTTCTTAATCTTAGAATTTATTGTTTCCTTATAACCGTAACGTCGTATTCGGACATCTTCGCTTCAGGAATAATATTCTGTCCTTAGCAGCTCTCATGTAATACTTTGATCTTCGCTCTTTGCCTTAATTCTTTTCCGATCATATGGGGGGAAAAGAGGAAGACCCCCCTAGTGAGCAAATTATGAGATTTTCATAGTAGGCTCTGCGCTTTTAATCCCGGCACCTGGTGGAGTTACTCAGATCGAAGTGCGATTGGTAGTTTTTGCTTGCTTGTGGCTAATTTTTAATAAACATTAGGTAATATTTAAAAGAAGAGAAAACCCATAAAATTTTCTGTGAGAGCAAAATATTTTCATATAATTACAAATGCCGAAAATCTAGAATGAACTTTTCGTCTGAACTTGGTTTGGTGAAGAATTCATTGAGTTTCAGGAGTTGCATTTTCATTTGTTATAGTTAATTAATTAGTTATTGATTTATATTTTTAGAATGAGTGTGTGAAAAAAAGAAAAGAATGAAAATTTGAAGATACTACTGTTAGGTTGGCTTTTGGAGGATCCACAAAAGCTACTAACGTCCTTGTATTAATCAAATATTAATTTGTTATTTATGAAAAGTTCAATAAACTATTGCTTTTTTAATAAAACTGAATCGTGTAGTATAAATTAACTAGTTTCTTCTATTACCTTTTGTAACATTTGTTAATGGAATAAATAGGAATATTAATATAAAAGTGACTAGTATGTCACAATTAAAATTCAATAGCAGTTGTCCTGTTGTCATTTGTATATATTCTCTTTTGAAAAGCTCAACAGATGGCTGTAGTGATTGGTGAACATTAAGTTTCGAGAACTTGATGCTTTCTATAAAAACTTGTGGCTACTCCAGTTCCCCAAAAAACCTTGGCAACATTTGACGAAAAGCATGAAATTGGTTCACCAGAGGGCCAGAAATTAGTGTTTAAACCAGAGAGGTAGACTTCGTTGATCAGTTAATTAATTATAAAATTTATTTGTTTCCTTTATAAAACCTCAAAATTGTATATATATATTTTTTAATCATAAGTTGTACATTTAACGTGTTAAAATAATATCGGTTCAATTAAAAATGTATTTACATTACGAAATAATGTTTATTTTCTGTTTTTATTATTTTCCTAATTTATTAAAGGGGGTTTTGACAAGTTCCTTATTTCATTCTTTCACTTTTGCTAAAAAAAAAACAAAAAAAAACACACATTTGAAACAACTTAATAAAATAATTCTGATTAAAACAATTATTTTATTTAAAATTAATGAAAAAATTTATTCTTTTTCAAATTTCTTTCCTACCGAGACCATACTCGATTGAAACGAGCCCTAAGGCATTCTTCATGCCGTAACAATTTTCAGAAGTCTACAAAGATACAGGTTGTTAGTTTCGATTTCTTCCAGGTCTCAATCCGATCAGATCTGAGACTGCGATTATAGTGATATTAACACATTGCCGTAATTCAATCGGGTTGAAATTTGGTAGATAGAATCGATATCAATGACAATGAATTCTATTTAATTTTTGAGGCTGTTACTGTCACTAAAAGGTCGCTTTTGCACACTCTTCTATCTTCAGAACTCTAATAAACCAACGGCCAGTTAAATTGTATCAAGTTTTGGGGGCTGTCACTATCACTAAAACGTTATTTTTACATAAGCTTTTATTATCTCTTCGGAATACGAATAAAACAACTTGCCGTCATCCAATTGAGTTGTAAATTTACAGAGAAATTCGTTGTTGATAATATTACTTTCTTTAGAGTTTTGGGGCTGTCACTATCACTAAAAGGCCACTTTTACTCAAGCTTCAATAGGCGTTCTGGATTATTAATAAGCCTACTTCCCGTCATGCAATCGAACTGTAACTTTGAAACTTCGGTGGAACATTTGCTGTCGATGAGAATGCTTTCTATCATTTTTTGAGACTGTTATGCAAATGCCGCTTTTAAACACGTTTTTACTGCCTTACGTCAGACTTATGAACTTTTACACTCTTCTATTTTCCATGTACCAAGCTCTATTCAAACGAAAGTAATTTGGTGATATTTCATTACTGAAACCTTCCCCTACTAAGGTTGACGAGGCAAACTCTTCGAATGGCTAATTAACCCACATTCTGTCATACATTTATTTAAAGTAGCATCATGTTTTGCAGACAGTAAAATATTAAGTATCGTTTCGTCGTTTGAAGCAGGAGACGGTATATTAATTATACTAGATTTCTTAGTTTTAGCCATGCGCCAGTTCGTAATTTTCTTTTCCTCTTCTTTCTCACACTGTTAGTAGTGGCTTTCCTTGATAAAACTGGGCGTTTCATCAGTTTCTTGGATACCATGTCTGTTTATTGGCAATGTGTATGATGGGAAGTCTGGGAATACACAAGGAACGGTACCCCATTTTAGTCTCTTTAACTTCAAACCTTCAACGTAATCATCAGATTTAAAATGCAGACTGCAGACAACTGTAGAGGAAGACTTGTCATTAATGTGTAGATTCGCTCTGAAAATCCTTTGTACCCATCCTTGCATTGATCCGGATCCAATTGGAATTCGTGAAATTTAACATTTGCTCTCTTTCCAGCTTGGAAAACAAGTTCACCATGTGTGTTAGTGATAATGAAATTAATTAATAAAGGAAAATCTATGAGGATGACATCAATTTCATTTGCAAAAAGTATTAGAAGTTAGAACAAAGTTAATCATAAAGTGCAACGAAAAATGTTTAGAATGCCTAGTAAAACAAAAATATCCAGGGCTGCCAACTCTGAGATCACGGGAATCGTCAAGAGACATTAAAAAATCGCCATAATAATCTATCTTAATTATAATCCCAGTTTGTACGCCTCACACAAACAAAATCGAAACTAATATTAAGGATTTAAAAATACAACATACAATTTCATACTCTGTTTCCATACAGAATAATGAAATTAAAAAATACGCCATATTATAAATGAACAACTTATTTCTAAAAATATATATCAAAGTCTCATATTTGATGTCCAATAAGTAATAAAAAGCAAAGAATTTTAAAGTAAATAGATGAGAACAAAAAAGGAAATGACTGTGCAGTAAATTTCTTAAATCCACTCCTCAATAATCCCTGCTAAGAGGCGCCGAAATTCCTCACGCAGTTGCAAGAAAAGTTTGCTGAGTCTGCTTTAAATAAAAAGAGTGAAAATATTAAAATAAACTAGGGGGCTTCGCCCCCTGCACGCTAACGCTCGCCAACCCCCAAACGCCTCGCTGCGCTCGGATTGAGCGGCTTTGCCACTCAAATTTGTGGTTAAAACATCTTGCTGCGCTCGAATAGGTTTGCCAGCCATAAAAAATGTAACCAAATTTTTATAAATTTAATGTAAGCTTGATAGAGAAAACACCCAAATTGCAAGTTTCATAATAGAAAGTTAAATATACTATCCGCCAACATTCTGACTTAAAATTTCATTAGCTTAAACCCTTACATTAAAATCCCAATATATTTTATTTATTCTGATAAGTCGCCCCTTTAGAGAACGACATCCAACGCGAGGCATTTTCTGGATAGAAATACTTCAAAATAATAATTACTCTAATACAAAAATGCTTCAGAAAAACAGAAAAAAATAACTTTGAAACGAAGAGTTTAAAAAGAGCTTTAAAATTAGTAACGTTTTGGTTGTTTACATACGTAAGGATAGCTTTAAAATTAGCAACGGTTGGTTGGTTGAACCCCCGAGCAGAGGGTTTGTTGTTTATATAAGTAAGGATGTTGCCATTCATATATTCAAAATCATTGAGGCTTTGTAGTAGCTTAATGATGAAAAATATTGAAATTTAACTAATTAATAAAGTGTTAATAAATTATTTTGGCACGTTTTGGCAAATCTACAGCTTATTTCCTTTAAAATGACACCTTGATCATTGAAATTTGTTGAGCAGTTTAGGCGGACGGACTAACCCCAAAAAACGTATTGCCTATTAAATATATAGATAACCAGAACTCGAAAAGCAGAATATTGCCAAAAAAGTTGCAATTTGCCAGGAAAAAAATTTAAAGTCGAAAAAAAATTGCTAATCGCCAAACTCTCGATAATTGCCAAATTGGTAAAAAATTGCTAGACCTGGCAGCCCTGACCACACAAAGAAAATAGCTGCTACTGGTTGGAATGCAGAACCACTAGTCTACTGCGGATGTTTCTACTGTTTATAATTAGTTGTCACGACCTGGAGAGTGTCTTAGGGCTTGTTGCAATCCAGTCTGGCCTTGTACGGTGTAGCCGTGGGCGGAGAAAGGAAGAAACGAGTTACCACAAAGAGCACATTAACTTTTCTGGTGGAATTCGATGGAATTGGTTTGGAAACAAACCCATTATTTTGAGAGTAATTTTCACACTGAAGGAATTGATTTTAAACATAATCGCTTAACAGAGTCAAAACCACATTGGACTGAAACAAGCGCTAAGGCACTCTCCAGACCGTGACAATTTTCAAAAGACTGTAGGTGCGAAGGAAACAAATTGTAAGTTCTGATTTCTCCCACTAAACTATGATGGCGCTGCAATCCAACAAGATTTGAAACTGCAATATAGTGATATTAACACACTTGCCGTAAATCGATAGGGCTAGAATTCAGTAGATAGATTCAATGTCGATGAAAATATATTTTATGAAATTTTGGGGGTATTCTATTAAATTTCCCTGTCACTAAAAGGTTGCTTTTATACACGCTTTACACATCTTCAGAATACTAAAACAAAACTTGCCGTCATCCAATCGCTCTGAAATTTAAAAGCTAGATTCGTTATCGATAAGATTGCATTAGATGTTTCGATAAGTGTCACTGTCACTAAAAGTTTGATTTACATAAGATTCTATATCCAGAATACAAAAATATCAACTTGCAGTCATCCAATCGGAATGGAATTCGGCAGATAGGTTCGATGTCGGTAATGTCGCATTCTATCAAGTTTTGGGAGGTATCACTGTCACAAAACTCTCTTTTACATATGCCACAATTGGCGTTTGTAATTACTAATGAATCTACTTTCTGTCATCCAGTCGAACTATAATTTGCCAGATAGATTAGCTGTTGATTACATTACATCAAGATTTGGAAGATGTCCCATTCACTAAAAGGCCACTTTTACACACGTTTCTATTGTCTTACTTCAGAATTATCAACTTTCATTCTCGTTCTATTATCCAGGGACCCAGCTTAATTCAAACATACTTAATTTGGCGATATTTAATGACTGAAATCCTTGATAAAACCTGAAGGTTTCATCTGCTTCTTGGGCACCATGTGTTGAGTACTGATTTAATTGTTTTGTATTAATGTAGATGGCAGCACAGCAGAAGTTGTTACCTATAATGTAATATAAAGAAGGGAGGTTAACACAGTTGACGTGGAGATTTTGAGTTTGCTATGTACGCTTTTTCTATTGTGTTGGCTTAAAGTTGAGTTTGATTTTTAATCTAGTGGTGTGTGAAATGCTTTATTCTATTTTTCTGTGTGTACTTCTAGCCGTTATTAAATCAGTTTATTTTTAATGATTGTTTTTTATTAACATTTTTTATACATTCCACTGTGTTTAGACAATTCTTTCGAACCCGCCAACTATTAACAAATACCATGTATGATGGATAGTCTGTGAAAACCCTAGGAAGTGCACCCCTTTTTAGTCTCTTTATCTTCAAGCCTTCAACGTAATCATCAGATTTAAAATATAGACTTTAGACAACAATAGAGGGAGAATTGTTATTAATGTGTAGATTGGCTCTGGAAATCACTTTTACCCATTCCTTACGTTGATCCAGATCCAAGGGAAATTCGTGATCAGCATCTGCTCTATTTCCAGAATATGAAGCAAAGCGTGGAACCCAACGGTTTACTATGTTTGGTTTTAATTGATCATGAAATAAATTAATGAAAGAAAATCTATAATAAAAGAAAAGAAAGAAAGAAAGAAAGAAAAAAACGTTTAATACGCCCGTTAAAAAAATGAAAATATTCTGGGCTGCCAACTGAGATCATGGGAACCACCAACAGCCATTAAAAAATTGTCAAAATAATCTGTATTAATCATCTTCCCAGATTTGTAATCCTCACACAAACAAAATCAAATTTAATATTAAGGATATAACTATACAAATACAATTCCAAACTCTGTTTCCATAAAGTATAATGAAATTAAAATTCAAAAATAGGCCATATTTTGAATGAACAACTTAATTCTAAAAATAGAAATTAAAGTCTCATATTTGATGCCTAATAATCAACAAAAAGCGAAGAATTTTAATGTAAATGGTTGAAAACAAAACAGAAAATGATAGTGCAATGAATATCATATATTCACTTCTCAATAATCCCAGCCAACAGGCACCGAAATTCATTACGCACTTGCAAGAAAAGTCTGCTAAGTCGGTTTTAAACAAACAAATATAAAAAATGACAAATAACCAAATCTCGAAAAGCAGAACATCGCCAAAGAAACGTTAAAATTTGCCAGAAAAAAGATTTAAAGTCGACAAAAAATTGCTAATCGCCAAACTCTCGAAAACTGCCAAAGTGGCGAAAAATTGCTATACCTAACAAACAAAGAAAATAGTTGCTACTGGTTGGAATGCAGCGCCACGAGTTCACTGTGGCTGTTTCCACTGTTTACTATTTGTTGTCACGGACTGGAGAGTGTCTAAGCGCTTGTTTTATTCCAGTGTGGGCTTGACAGAGTAATGAGGTATATCGATAACTTCTGAAGAGAAAAAAATATCAATTTGGGAAAAAATGTAGTCGGAGCTGATTTTGGTACTACATGCAGTTCATAAAAATAGGTCGTTCAGCGTAGAAACCTGCCTACCAACCAAAGTCCTATACAGCTCATTTTCTCATTGGAGTTGCAAGCAAATGAAACAAATATAATTTTTGATAATCAATGTGGGTGAAGAATAATTGAATTTTGGTAATGTCATAGGCGTTGAAAGTAAATTAGTACCTAATGACCCAAGTAGGAAAAGATACACGTTTTCTGGAAGAAAAGTGTTTAAAGTTATAAGACATGATTGACCACTAGGCGGCGCTGCAAGTGATGGCAGATCTGAGCTAAAATTTGTCAATATAATAATAAATCATCTCGTCTCTGATGGAATGAATAAATATATGTTTGTGTTGATTTGAACTTTCTTCATGTTTGGTAATTTAAAAAAAAAGATAAGTAAAATTATTAATAATAAAAAAAATAATAAAAGAGAAAAAAAAAAAAAAATGATAAAATTTACAAGAAGAAATCCAAGGTATTTTTTGAACACATTGAAGGAGAACACAATTTGATTTCAATATAATAAAAATAATTTCAAATTTTTATTCCAAGAAAAAAAATTTCCAAAGGAACTACCATTGAAAAAATTTAGGCAATAATTCATCCTTGTCTTTATAAGTATAAGTAAATGTAGAGTTGATATAGATTAGAAATTTTGCTTATCCTCTGATACCTTTTTATAACAGTAAAACTATAGTGGCTAGAAGAGGGAGTGTGCTGTTCCTAAGATAGCGATTCTTCCTGGGAGCTGAAGAAATCCGCACCGTGGCGCTGTAATCGCTTCCGATGCGTGGAAGAGCAGAGATGCAACGAAAGCAGAAGAAATCATTGAGGGAAGAAATCGGCCATCAGAATTAAATTAACGCATTGAACTACTTACAGAATATTTCTAGGGTGTATATTTAAGCTTTTTTGGACTTCTCTTTTTCTTAATTAAATTAAAGCCGTTATCAAAGGCAAAAGATGATAAATTTATGCAATAATAAATTGCAGAAGGATTCATTTCAAATTTGTCCGTGTGGTACACAATTACGAGGTTCCGATTTCCTTCGCTAAAAAATTGCATTCTGCAGTTCTATAGTTAATCTAATCAAGCTTATCCTTCCCAGATGATTTTAATTAGAAAGGACAAATCTTCTTCATTTATTGTGAAATTTTCACACATACCCATAAATTCGAATACTCCATCCACTTAAATACTAACTCTATATTAAATTTTTATATAAAAAAGTAGCATACCATCTAATAAAAAGTAAATAAAATACAATAAAGTATTGAAATTTCATGAGGAATTTTCTCATCTGATTTTAATCAGAAAGGAAAAATCTAATCTTCTTTATTGTGAATTTTTCACACACACATGAATTCAATTAAAAAAATTGCATACTATATCTAAGTAAATAAAAGTATTAAAATTTCATATGGAACTTCGCACCTGATTTTAATAAGAAAGGAAGAATCTTCTTTCTTTATTGTGAATTTTTCACAAACACACATGAATTCAATACTCCATTTTTCAGTTCAATAGTAAATCTAACCTAACTTATCCTTCCTAATCCTTCCCAGCTGATTTTAATAATCTTCAATATTTATTGGGAATTTTTCACACAAACAAATAAATTTAAATACTCCATTGTGCAATTAATCTAACCTAACTTCTCTCTCTCTCTATTAAATTTTTATATATAAAAAAAAAAGTAGCATACCATCTAATTAAAACAAAATAAAAGAGAAATAAAATACAAGAAAGTATTGAAATTTCATAAGACATTTTCTCATTTGATTTTAATTGGAACGGAAGAATCTAATCTTCTTTATTGTGAATTTTTTCAAACACGCACACACATGAATTCAATTAAAAAATGGTATACTATCTAACAAGTAAATAAAAGTAATGAAATTTCACATGGAACTTTTTCACTTGGTTTAATTAGAAAGGAAGAATCCTTTTTCTTCATTGTGAATTTTTCACACACACATGAATTCAATACTCCATTTTGCAGTTCAATAGTTAATCGAACCAAACTTATTTTTATACAAAAAAAAGTAGCATACTATCTATTTAAAACTAAATAAAAAACAAATAAATTAAGAAATTAAAATTTCATATGAAACTTTACCACCAGATTTTAATTCGAAAGGAAGAATCTTGTTAGTTTATTAGGAATTTTTCACGCACACACATAAATTTTTACAATAACATGTATCTCGGGTTTTAAAATTAAATCAACAGGTCCATTTGTATCAATATATGCCCATAGCGCAAAAGCGTAAACATTTATTTGGTTTTGAAATGTAATTTTTGTCCAATATTAGCAGGACAAATTTGGGTAATAGAAAAGGCAATTTTTTTCATCAAATATAACATTGCTTTCATCGATTCTGGTCTTCTTGGTGTCAGGCTCCTGGCATTTCGGATTTCGTTTTTCTGGTAATTTCTTTGTGTAGTAGCTGGGGAGTTGAAGATATTCTGTAGGAATGGCATGGTCAATCAATTTTGGCTTTCCTCTTGGAATTAAAACTTCAACTCCCTTTATCACATGCCAGGTAGCAGAAAATGCGAGACGGGAGACGGAAGTCGCAGATTTTCCAGTAGCTTGCAGATTATTTTACAAATCTGACTTTAAAAAAAAAAAAAAAAAAAAAAAAAAAAAAAAAATTTTTTTTTTTTTTTTTAGTCCGATTTCTATGTTTTGTGATTTGAGTCAACGCACATGCGCGATACTTCATTTCATGACAAAGGAATCGGAATCGTGATGCTCTCCATGCTTGAATTTAAGGAGATTGTATAGAAACATAATGAGTTCTATGTTCTATGTGCTTTCGCATGTTGGTGTGTGGTAGTTAGCTTCGCTAAAAGTTACGCTGATGTAACGACCGCTGTTGCCGAGAATCACGCTACTAAGGCGGGAGATATCGCCAATATTTACGCCGCTACGATGTTCCTTTTCGGCGAGTGTTACGCCGATATAATAACTACTCTTTAGAAGGTTTGCGCCTCAATAACTATCCCCATTTCCGAGATTTAAGTGGTTAAGATAGTCAACTTTGTTGAGTGTTATGTCGATAGTGTAATCGTCTCTATTGCATAAAATTCCAGATTTCTACCGATATATTAGGCTCTAACGCCGATACTTACGTTGGTATAATGATTGTTTTTGCGGATTGTAACTTTGATGTAATTGCAGGGATTTGCGCCGGTAAGGTGGTCGATATTTGCGTTGGAGTAGTGGTAATTTTCAAGTAGGTTTAAGCCGTTTTAGTAGCAACTATCGGCGAAAATTACAATACCGTTTTGGTGTCATTCTTGTAGGCTTGAGCTGAAGTGACGGCCGTTATGTCCTTGATTAGTGTGAAGATCGCTTTCGCCATTTGGTTTGAATTGATACAGAATGATTAGAATTTTAATTTAAGATACAATAATTTTAAATATTTCCGTTTTAATATTTAATTTATTTTGCCAAATTTCTATATTTATGTAAAACAGAAATTTTTGGTAAAATTGACAAATAAGGTGCTCATGTATTTAATGTAAACTTAAAAAAAAAAAAAAAAAAAAAAAAAAAAAAAAAAAAATTCACTGTAGATTATTTTCTAATATCCAAATTAGTGTCCCAGACTGGCAGAAAAGTTTCTGCTACTGGGATCACATGCCTGTAAATGCGTTCTTTACATTCTTCTTTAAAATGTTTCTCGCACACCAAATCATATACATCCCAAGCTCTTTATCCTTCCTTGGAATAATATTTCTCCATTTTTGAAGTAGTTCAACATCTTTTGGAATATTGAAAAGCCATTTTTTTTTTTCGGTATTGC
The DNA here is from genome assembly GCA_963978545.1 of Linyphia triangularis. Taxonomy (NCBI): domain Eukaryota; kingdom Metazoa; phylum Arthropoda; class Arachnida; order Araneae; family Linyphiidae; genus Linyphia; species Linyphia triangularis. Next base: position 41,061,836 of record OZ021730.1, read on the forward strand.
TCTTGTAACCAGTTGTACACTTCGGAACGAAACAAGTTCTATTAGATTTTCGTTTCTTAGAATTTGTGTGTGCTTTAACCGATTCATCGGCCTCCATAGCCTTTAAGAAATATTCCTTGATATGAAAAACTGATTTTAAATTATTTTAAGTATAAAAAACCCGTGAAAATGTAGTTAATTTCCAGCGACTGAATCCGACAGATGCAATAGATATTGGTAAACAATATGGCAGAGGCGATCGCCGCGCCTCTAGAGGAATTCGCCTTATTCGCGACGTATTTTTCTCTCTGCTCCCGTAAGGAACGGCACACTACCCCCTCTAGTTACTATAGTCAGTAGCTTCACTATAGTCAGTGGCGGCTCGTGGGTATTAAAAGTGAGGGGGCCCAAATTAACAATTGCATGTTATGGGGGGAGGGGGGGGGGGACATGCAAATATCAAGACACGTGAATTTCATGTAATTTTGTAAATGTTACTTAAATATATATGGGAAAACAAAACTACAAGATTATTAAACAGTTAAATTATCTAAGCATACTGATATCTGATAAAGTAAATATTTCAATAAAAGGAATTATTATTACAAAAACGACGCTACGTTTCGTTTGAGAATGGACGACGTCAGGAAGGGTAAAATGAATGCACTTGCACCTTTTGCTTTCGAAAATTAAAAATGAAGCTAAGAATTCCTAGGCAAAACAGTAAAGTACAGGCTTCAAATTATTCAATTGAAAGTAAAATTACGGCATATCTATTTATAAATTGTTCCGTAAGAAATCCGATACTCATTCACGGTTGAAAATTCCTGGTTTGAAGCTTTAGCCGCTTTGCACCCTTTTGTATGCGATTTGCACTCTCTTGCCACTGTCACAAAAAAAATAAGTGAAAGTATGAAAAACGATGTCACACAATTTCTATTCTGTATTTAAGAAAAAGAAAACAAAGAGTTAGGGAAGAGTTATAAAATAAATAAAGTCAAAACCTTCCTTAAATATTTCTGTAGAAATCACAGGGGAAAATTTTTCATCAAATATTACATGAATCATAGAAAAAAAATGCCGACAGCAACAATTTCACTTTTCGTAACTTTAGAGTAAATACTTAAATAAATAATTTTATAATGTTTTAAAATAATTTAAATAAATCATTTAAAGACATCGGTATTGCTCCTAATATTCAATTCAATGATATTTCATGAATCAATTCATGCAAAATAATTTTGGCTTAACAGTAGAACTAATGAAAAATGCCATTAACTTAGAATGTGCAATATTTATAAATTTGCAACCAAAGTCAAAGGTATTGTTATACTGACCAGTTCAACAGTTTTAATTTAAATTCATGAAAAAAGGAATAATTACTTGATTTGAGGATGAATAATTACTTGAAAAATGCATTGCATATGCATCTCAAATTTGAGATGTCTACTTACATTGAAACCAACCTGCAAAACATCAGATGGGGCTCGATTCGACGACGTTTCACGTGTGAATTGAATATATTGTCTCTGGTCAATGAGTTTGACATAGCAATAGTTAAGAATAGGTGTTTACCATGATTCTTGATATTTTGAAAAGAAGTTGAGCAAACATGGAACTCGCTTCAAATTTTAATATTTTATTTAATTCAGAATTTATTTTGAGAATTGGATCCTACCTGAGTTAAGAATAAACATCGTTTCTTCAATTTTATTAATGCAAAAATTTTATTTGACAATTTCAAATTTTTTGTATGATTTTGCTTTTTAAAGGGTGTAGGTTCATGACTCAGATTCTCTACTAAATGCTCATGAATTTTTTTTCTGGTAACACTAACTAGGTTTGCTTTATCTTCATTTTACATATTATTTGGGAGAGAGGGAGAGGGGGGGGGGGGTGAAATTTCTGTAACTGTAATGTTTATCTTTTAACTTTAACACAGCATAATACGATGACTTAGTTCTAGTGGCGCCACTTATTTAGAGAAGAACATTTTTTATTCTCTGTATAGAAATTCTTTCGTTGATGGCATCGGATTGTAAGTTACGTTAATAATTTAATAGGATGTCAAATATTAATGTGAGACAAATCCCTTCTTCCGATCATATGGACGACATTTAAATACTCAAAAAAATTTCGGGAAAGAAGTAAATATCTAAATAAAAACAATTTGCAGAGAAAATCTTACTCTTACATTTTGAAAAACAAAGAGCGAAAATGAATGCAATGGATATTTATTGTAGCCACTTTTTTCGCACCGTCATACTAGAAGACCAACGTGCAATCGCCGTCTCTACAAAAAATGGCCATTCCTTTACAGAGAAGTCCACCCCAGAGCAAAGCGATCAGGGATGTTTTAGAAATTTTGTATTTATGCTTCAGCAAAACAGGATGTCACGTGAAAGTCGCAACCTTATATGCCCTATCGGTTTCAAATTCAAGGTCGTCCGAAAAAGGGGGTCATTTTGTCCCCAAGGAAAAATAGCATCTTTAAGAGAAGGGTCGCTATTTTGCAGTACTGATTGTGATTGATTAACATTTTGTCGAGTTTGTTGCAAGAGCTCCCTGCTCCCTTCACAATAGTTAATGTCTAATGATAGAATAAATAAGTTTTAAGCTGTTTTTTTTTTTTTTTAAATATTAAAAAAATCCCACAACAAAACAATATTAACAAGCATATATGTAAGTGGGGCCAGGGTCCAAAAAAGTGAGGGGGCCCAGGCCCCCCCCCCCCCCCTGGCCCCCTGCACCAGCCGCCACTGACTATAGTAAAACTGATTAATATTTATGCTGTCCTCTTATATGTTCAAAATATAGAAAAGATCCAGAATACACACCCACGAAAGGGAAAAAAAAAATCGTTAAAATATCAGTTTTAGAAATATTTTAGTTCAAGACATAAAAACTAACCTATATTATTTGCCTACATGGAATTTCGTAATATATCGAGGTAAAATCCTACCAGAAAACTGAATATTGCGATGCTTTCACATGACCGCATATTTTGAAAAAATACAGGACATCCAGAGAAAATTTGCCTTTTTAGTTATTTTGTATTACGCAAGGACAAAATGCAATACATTCACATTAAAAGTATTGCTGTGGTGGTAAAGACAAAAAAGCAGTGTTTTCCGACAAGCTAAAGAATAATAAATATTAAAACACTTTCAATAATCTAAATAATGAAAAAAGACAAATGATGGCAAATATGTCTATAGCTACATAATATAGCAAGAACTGATAATTATCAGCTATGAATTATGATTAAAATTTTTTTGGAATAATTAATATAAAATTTTTAAGTTTAGAATTCGTAATCATTAGGGATCAAGAAATAATCTTTTAGTAGTAGACTGCAATGCTATATTGGTAGAAAAGACTACATTGTCTGAAATAATTGTTTTTTAAATATTAAATGTGGTATGAGTACGAAAAAAAAAAAAAAAAAAAAAACATGAGTCTGTGTGTTGAACACATTTTGTTCGCTCTGTTATAAGATTTATTTGAAGCTTAGTGTATTACTTAAGTCTTCCTGCACAAACTGTACGGAAACATTGCACAATTGTTTATATATTAGACATAACTTTTTTTTTTATCTTAAATTCTCATTGACAAATTTTTCTTTTTTTCTTGAATAGAAAATATGAATAATGGCAAAAATGATATTCAAAATTGAAGGTTGAGGATTGGACATAAGATTTAGGAACACATGGAAGTAGACGAATTTTCATATTTTATTTTTCATGATGGTCAATAGATGGCAGTGATTCTATTTGCATATTATTGGAATACAAATTTATATATACGGTTCAGTTTAAATCTATAAGTATATTGGTAAATTCATTTTTCAAAAACGGTTACTTACATAAAATTTCGAACACCATTTGATGAATATGCCTTAAAAATATAGTATTCCACGAAAGCTCTGCCATCTCATAACTGTTTAGGGAAGCACTGTAGCTGCATCTGCCGCCCTTCTCTATAGTAGGGTTGTTTCTAAAGTTATCCAAAAGATTTTTACTGTATTATGTTTTAATAAAAAACCTGAAAAGTTCGATGGAATATATTTGGATGTCATTATTGACATTTATTAATTCATTTTAACATTTTAACTCTGAAATCATCCACTAGTTTAAGTTAAAATGTTATTGTATCACGGATACGTAGATAAATTTTTAGCATAGGAAGAAGCAGATTTTTATGAAAATTTGAACGCCTTTGAATAAATGTGTGAGAAGACAATTTAAAACCGAACCTTCACATGGACTGAACCTTTATAGTAAACTACTTAAATTGGATACAATTTAAAGGAGGAATTGTTTGCCGAAAGTTCTTATTTTATTTCTAAAAATAATCAGGAAAAGTTTTGTATGGGAAAAAACAATTTTGAGGAGGTGTTGAGAGTGTTATAGAAATTGACGTTTTAACAATAAGTGAAAACACTTGGCGTATAAAATATTAAAAAAAAATCCGTCATGAAATAATAACTGATTTTTACGCACATGACATTGGGGGAACACCATAAAAAATAATATATTCGTAGTGATATCACCAGTAATTAACATTTTTAAATTTAAATATAAATTAAGATAATCATTCGATTTTGTTAAACCTAAGTTATCAAATGTTACAATACTGCTCTTAAACTGAAAGCGCAGAGTATGACGTAAAGATCGGATAAATCGATAAAGGCAGTTTAGGTATCCTGTAAATATCCTGATTATTTACTTGATTTTCAGTTTTGACAGAAACTGAGTTTTTCGAGGCAAATTCCTACTTTTCAAGGTTGCTTTTTGTAAGGTGAATACTTTTAACTTTCCCATGTGTTGACAAAGGGCAGTCAGGCCGTTCTGCTGGGTGCCTTGAGAAGGCGGTGGATAAAAGGTGATGAGGGTACCTCATAATCCCCCCAAAAAAAACTTTTGAAAAGTAGAAGAACCACCAACCTCAAAAACACAAAAAACTTTCTTACAATAAAAGAATCATAAACATGATGAAAATTTTCAGCCACAAACACAATGATATAAAAAAATGGCCAACCTCTGATTAGAATTCTCGGTTGTGACTCGCTTACGAATGTATGCTTACTTAATTTATTTCTAACATTTAAGTTCCGCTCCCATAAAAATTTACCCTGCTTGAGGTTGGCGCCCGTCATAGGAATATTAACAATGCTTGCGTTTAAACTAATTTATGGATGTTTGCACGAATGTTCGAGTTTATGATTTCATTTGGATGGGTAGGAAATGCAAAGTGGTGTAAATATTCATGCTCGTGTAATTTTCAAAATAGTATAGAGAAAATGTGCTCAAACGCTTGCATTTGAATCGTTATTAAGAATTTTTTAAGTAGGAAACTAAAGTCTTTCTGGTAAGCTTTTGTTTGGTTGATACATACATTTTGGAAAGTTTTTATGTGTGTGGGGGGGGAGGGGCGGCGGGGGTTAAAGGTTAGTAATTAAGACGGGGGCCAACCTCAAGCAGCGTAAATTTTTATGGGAGCGGAACTTAAATGTTAAAAATAAATTAAGTAAGCATACATTCGTAAGCGAGTCACAACCGAGAATTCTAATCAGAGGTTGGCCATTTTTTTTATATCACTGTGTTTGTGGCTGAAAATTTTCATCATGTTTATGATTATTTTATTGTAAGAAAGTTTTTTGTGTTTTTGAGGTTGGTGGTTCTTCTACTTTTCAAAAGTGTTTTTTTGGGGGATATCATAACTTTTTTTTAAACACTGACGACTTCTCTTTTTTGAATTTGTCAGTTTCATAGTTTTTCTATTTATCCCCTATGGTAAACCTGGTACCAGGGATATTCATAATTCTTCAAACTGAGTTCGACGATACCTTACATGCAATAATTATCTTTAAAATTGATAAACCGAAAGTGGTACCAATAGCAATACCTGGTACTTTAAACATTCATAATTCATCAAAACAAAAGTCCAACATGCCATATATATATTTATCTTGGAAATTGATAAACCGAAGGTACTACCTATGCTATACCTGGTACCTTAAACATTCATAATTTTTCAAGACAAGCCTAACGACACCCAACATGCCATATTTATCTTCAAAATTGATAAACCAGAAGTAGTACCACCTATGGTACACCTGGTACAATGAATATTCATAATTCTTCAAGTTGAGTTGCATGCCAAAATCTACTTGAAAATTGACAAATTGGTTGAATGCGGACGGCAGTTAACCATCAAAATCTACCACGAACGAGTACTAGAAACTTGTGTATGGCAACTCAACTCCCAAAACTTAAAGAAATACGTTGCCATTGACAAAGATCCTGTTTGCCAAGTTTCAGCTCGATTGGTTAGTTTGTATGCACAACGACCTATTTTAGTGCATAATAACGACTAATCAGTCCGGGACCCACAGCTTAACGTGGATTCCGAATCACAACGAACATCCACACCTAACACAGGAATCAAATCCGGCACCTTTAACTTACAAGGCCAGAGCGTGCATCCCATTGAAAATTTATACTAATAAATTGTTACAAATAAATATTACAAGTTTTTTACAGTCTAATAAATATTGCAGTATAAATTATTTTTATTATACCAAGCATTATTTTGGTTCACATAATAACCCATTGATATTTTACAAAATTTAAAATATTTTCTTAACAACAATCTTCAAATTCACTATGAAATTACAATTTTGATGATATATGATTCTACAATTTCATTTTACAACGGAAAGTAAAAATCAACACATCTTTAAAAACGAATGACATTTTTGCAAATTCCATTAGCCAATCGCAATGCGTGGTTCATTTAGTCCTCTGTAATGAGTTGACTGTGAAGTCAGCTCGCATAACCTCCATACTTATACTTTGTATTTAGCCCATAGTATCTTGCAACAAAATGTGATTGTTTTCATTTTTCAATGGAGATTTCCCGAAATTAAAATGTTTTTGAAAGTTAACTCTCTCTAAATTGTCATACAGTTCAAATAACACATGCAACTTAAAGAACAAATATTTCTCTTTAATTCTGTCTCTTCAAAAATTAAATTATTTAAATTTTAAAGATGTTATAAGCCATATAATTATAGTCCAATTCGTTCTCCTATACTTTAACATTACGTTAAAACTCACTTAAGCCTAACATGTCGGAAAAACTAACTTCCAAATGATAGGAAACCTGTTTGGCAACTTTTGGCATATATATCTGAACCTCAATTACAAGCTGATCGCCTTTATCTGTCGCCAAATTATGAAATGAAAAAAAAGTGGTTTTAAATTAATTTAAAATAGAAAGAATTATTTAATGAAGTTCAAACTAGCGTAAGATTTTAAGTTGAAACATTCCGCATCCTATAATTCAATCCGTTTGAAGATCTATAGATTAGTTAGGGCTGTACGTTTGTCTAAATTTTTACATCAAAATCGGGCTAGAACTCGTTTTTTTATTTCGTTTTGGAATTTTCAATATTTTTTTTCTTCGTTATCTTTTGTCCTAGGTACTCAATTTTTTTTTCTTTGAAAAATATCACCGAGACGAATCTAAGGTATTTTTTGTATAATTATGTGAAGTTTCGTAAGCGCGCTAGAAAATAGTCAATTTCGGCTTTTTCGCTGGAAGTTGTGCAGAGAATAGATACTTACTGTCGTTTCTGCCTTTTTTAAGGTTGGCGGCGAAACGACCATTTCGTCTGATAAATAATCGTATGCCGTCACACAAACATATTTTAGTTTCCATGGGCCACTTTTTTTTACAAAATAATGGCATTCTGCTTAATCTTCCTGATGATTTATAGAATGGAATTATTTTACGTGATGGTAATTTCCCATTTCCATCTGCTTATACAATCGAAGCAGAAGAAAGGAACTATTTCGCTAATAACAACAATTAACAAAAAATAGTTTGGGAACTTATGCATTTTTTATCAGGGCTGTAATGATTTTTTATGAACATCAATCTATGTAATAAAAAACTTGTTGGCATACGAGGATAGTATTTTTTAAACAATTTTTTAAATAAAAATAATTAAAAAAAAATTTAGATACAGAATTGGGTAATACTAGTGATGTGGAACATCGCATAACTTACAATTGGTCATTGCAATTAAAATTTAACATGGTGTTACTTACCATTTTCTTATTTTCACTCATTTAAATAAAAATAGTCAGTTTGGCGATATTTTTGGCCATACTTTTTACTTGAGCAAAAAAAAAAAAAAGAAAGACAGCCCAATGGTAAAATTGGTCGGTTTTATTTTATAGACTTTACATTGTCCTTGCTTGTACGTTAAACGCAAAAATAAATAAAAAATAATCAATTGTTGATGGACGATGCTCATGGCCAGAGAGCTCAGTGTTGAAGGCACTCGTTTTTCAACTTCTTACGCTTTTATCGCATTTTTATGAGAATTTCGGGGTGGGAATGTTTAGAACACCTTCAGGGGCATTAATTTCCATAACGATTTTGAACAAAATCGTTAGAGCCGTTTTTTAGCAATTACTGAAATTTTTTTTTTCAGTGGCAGCTACTTTATTCGCATGAGCGATTGCATCAAAAACCTTAATGGTAGGTCCCTGCGCCAACACCAACCCGCATACCAAATTTGACAACCGTTTTTCAATTTGTTCGAAGTTATGCTGGCCACGTACACACATACACACACACAAACATTTCTTCAAGATCACTTTAACTTTCAATTACCCACATGTATACATATAGTAATGGAAGTATAGTATCCAATCAAATTTTTTTTTTTTTTTTTTTTTTTTTTTTTTTGCTTAACGTTTTAGAACATCCTGATTTCAAAAAAGTGATCTTTAAAAACGTGTGTCTGTGTGTACGCGGTCAGCATAACTCCTGAACAAATTGACCTACTATGTTTAAATTTGGTGTGCGGGTAGGTGATGACCCAAGGATCTACCATTAAGGTTTTCGTCAAAATCGCGCCTGCGCATAAGGTAGCTGCAATTGAAAAAATTATGTTTTTCAGTAATGAGGAACTTGCACAAGTGTGGAAAATTAATATTTTTTGCATTTTCTAGTTATATCCAACGAATATTTTTGAGCAGTGCAATTATTTTTTATCTTTATGATAACAATTAATCAAAAAATCGAGTTTGAAATCAAAGCAAAAGTCACGCAACCAAAAACGCATAAAAACTCGTGACTTAGTTGCGCATAGATTCCGTCGAAAATCCGAGGAGGATCCTGGTCTAAAACAGGTTTTAGACTGGTTCATCATCTGCGAGTTGACGTCACACGCAAAAGTAGTTTTTTCCCACCAAATCGCAAGTGAAAAACTAAATAGTTTTTTAACTATCAATTCAAGCTCAAATTTTTGAAAGAATGGTATTGTTTTTCATGATTTTTTCTTTGCTTTTATATAAAAATGAAACCAAAAAACGTGAAAGTTCCTCTTGCTAAAAAACGGCTCTTACGATTTTGTTTAAAATCGCTGTGGTAATGAGACAGTTAAAATTTCACCCTAACCAAAAAGAAAACCAGATGACAAACATGCAAGTGTCTGGAGAGAACAAGACCCAGAACGTCTTCGAGCATCACACATTCCGAGTTGGGAGTATCATGGTGTGGCTTAGGAGGGTTCCCACGGTCATTGAAAGTCATTAAAAGTGCTTAATATTTTTGAACCTGTTTTCAAGGCCTTGAAAGTACTTGAAAATGCTTAGAGGTGCTTAAAAGTCCTTGAAAATGCTTAGAGGTCCTTAAAAGTCCTTAATTTTTGTGTATGTTGACCAACTTCAAAATTTACAAAAATGCAACTCAGACTTGCTATCCCCGCATGTCCGTCACTAATCCTCACTATATCGGAATTTTCTGACATATTTGTATTACACATGCGCCAATTTGTAACTGTTTTGGTAGAATATACTTTATAAAAAAATTTATACAGACATCATGACTGAAAACAAATTTTTAAAGGTCCTTAAAAACATTAATTAGGTCCTTAAAAGTAATTGAAAAGTCATTGATTTTCATTCTGTGATTTGAGTGGGAACCCTGGTTAGGATTTTGTTGGCATATCGCACAGGCAGGATTCTGTGACAGTTTTCCGGTATCGGGATGAAGTACTAGAACGCACTGTGAGATTGTACATTGCAGCATTTGGTTCTTTCATTTCCATGGATGATAATGTGCATCACCATAGAGCTGGTATTGTCCCCGACTACCTGGAGAGTGAGGGGATTGCGTGTATGATTTGGCCGGTGGACTCATCCAACCATAATCCCATTAAAAATTTTGAGGATGACCTGGGCCATGTTGTGTCTTCACGTTTTTCACCTCCAACTACTCTCGCAGAGTTACAAACTTATGACACTCCAAAATATGTCCACTAAATGAGAAGACTTTTAGTAGCTCTTAAATAATCTTTTATTTTTACCTTCAACACATATACACATACGGCAACAAAGCACACAGACTGGTTCCTGGGGGAGGATGGGGAAATACACGAGCACAATTAAATAAGAACAATACCGCTCACCGTGGCAGCCGGATTAAGACGTCGGTCAGGAGAGAGCTTCCGAAAGCGCCACATAGGCAGAGTCATATAGTGTCTTTATAGTGTTTATAGTGCCTACTGCACATGCGCAGGTTCGCTTATGCGCTGTGCCGTGCCTCTCCTACCGGTCGAAAGACCAACTACAGGTAGGTGCGTTGCAAACATGCGCAGGGGAAGAGTGGCGTGCGATGCACCGTCACAAAATGCTCTTCTCATTAGAATGTCAATTATTTGGCTGGGTTGGTTGATCACCTCATGGAAAGCATGGTCACACGCTGTACACTTCGTAAGCGGACGTGTGGGATACTCACATATCCTATTAATGTCGGTTTTTGTTGTTTCTTTTGAATTTAAACACCATTTTGTTAATGACGCAAATATGAATTCATCTTGGAATTTATGAAAATTCAATTTTGTTTTTATCTTTGTATTATTTAATTCTTTATTTTGTTTTATTCATATGCTTATTTGCTACTTTTCCACTGCATTTCGAGATGAGATGATCAGTGCTGTACATGTCGAGATTTTTTGACATTTTACCTTTCGTACCTAATTTTTGGCAGTGAGTCTATTTTAATCTCTTTTTCAACACTTCTTAAAAGACCAATTTAAATAAAATAGATTTTTCATTGTTATATATAACACAATGTAAGAAGTTTATTAATTCTATTTTAGTATAACTGATAATCCCTTTAGTCAGCGTTTCTCAACCTTTCAGTATTCAAGGCCCAATCATAATTTTCATCGAGCCCCTGCGTGCTATAAAATGTATATAACAATAATGTATATTGAATATTTTGGATTCTGTTTTTAAATTATTTTTAACTAAATGCCAAAACAAGAGTAAAAGCGAGCCAACGTTGGCAAGAAACCACATCTGGCATTTTGTCATGTGGCAGTGAACACGACCGATGCCGTTTCGAGCATGCGCAGAGCAAATGTTTTTCATAGGAAGAAGGAAAATGTTCGATAAAACAAGTTTCAATTTCAGCCAGTCTCATTCGAGTCGATCCTTCTATCTCTATCGAATCTATTGTAAATGTGTATGTTACATATGTTTTCGTGTTAATTGCAATTCACCATATTAAATATTCACTTCAGCAGATTTATGCAGACTCATGGATAAATTTTTAAGCAGAAGTAAGCGAGCATAAGACAATTCATGACTTGAAGTGAGAAGCGGTGCATAGATGGCGCTGTAAACCGGACGAGACCACAGAGACTTTTCGCAACTTCCGGTTGGTGTTTGATCTCCGTGTTTGTGGATACAAACTGTGTCTTTCTGAGTCCTTAATATTTATCCATAGGTATAAATTTCAATCATAATAAATAAAGTGTAGTCAAGAAGGAAGTACGGGCGATGTTGCTTCGTTCCGCAATGTGTTATAAAATAGGGATGAAATGTGGTATGAAATATAGTATGTTCATATAGACTGAGAGGTGACTGCAATTTTTGGACCCCATCGAACATCATTCTGAATTTTTTATAGAAATTAGAGAAAAGTGAGTAGATTACGAATCCACTGGTCTGCCGTGGCAAAAATGGCCGAAACTGATCAAAAATCGACTTTTAATAAGTTGAACTAAATCCATTTGCCAAATGCGCCATAACTTGCCAAATAAGGAGCATTTTTTTTATTTGGTAACCCTCACTCTTCAATTTTAAATTAAGAGGCTGCAGACGATTCGGATGTGTGGCTATGGCTTACTTGCATCTTTCACAAATGAGCCAAATTGGCAATAAACATTACGTCTCTGATGACGTAATTGATGTCGCCAATTTGGCTTACTCTTAAAGGATACAAGTTTTCCGAGTCTTGAGATTAGAAATCGTTTGCGCTTTTTTTCATTGAAAATCAAAATGCAGTGGGTTGCCAGACGAAAAATTTGTTCTCTTTTTGGCACGTTAAGACATATTTGGCGATCGGATTGTAGTTCAACTCATTCCAAGTCGATTTTTGATCAATTTTGGCCATTTTTGCCACGGCAGACCAGTGGATTCGTAATCTACTCACTTTTCTCCAAATTCTATAAAAATTTCAGAATGATGTTCGATGGGGTCCAAAAAGTTGCAGTCACCTCTCGGACTAACAAAATAAATTTTGTTTGTACACATTGAACGAATTAAAAATTTACCTTTTCAAATTTTACCAGGTATCAGCTTTTAAAATGGGTTTGCAAGAACCACCACTATCGATATCAAAATATTGAAATCAATATTGGTACATATTATAAAATTAAAATTTTCTAAATTGATATCCTTAGGCTTGATTAGAAAAATTGTAAGTCTTTAATAACATTGCAACTAAAACCGACATCAAAGTACCTATCTAAAACTAAGAAAAATGTATGCTAACAAACATGAGTTATTTTTTTTTTTTTTTTTTTTTTTTTAATAATATTAATATCATATGAAAGTAAACACATTTCTGGTAACTTCTGTTACCCAAAATTATCCATTTTAAAATCAATGAAATACTTGTATCAATCATTTTTATTACTGAAGTAATATAGTAATTAAAAAATCCTTAATATATCTGTCGGCAAAAAATTAATTATTTTATAAGTTTTTTTAATCGCACCACCCACTTCCATGAAAATTGAACAAATTCAACCGGAATTCGAGTGTTGTCCACTTTTAGAAATTAATTTATTAAAAAAAGGAACTACCAGGAATGAACTTTGAATCTTTTTGTACAAAAAATTCTATAAATTATATTCTTTATTAAAATATATTCCTCTTTGCACGGAATGACCCTTAAATATTTTAGTAGACACCATTTGAAGTTATAAATCACCTTTTATAATAACCTACACAAATAATTCACTATCATCTTAAAAAAAAAAAAAAAAAAAAAAAAAAAAAAAAAAAAAAAACATTAAATTAAATTTAGAGTACTGTTTAAATTTGTGTAGCTATACAAGAAATACAGCCTAATCTGTAAAAATACAAACCTGTCAAGCAAATGAAGTTAATATTAAATATATTATTTATGTCTTAAAATATGTAAAATTATATCATATGAGCTGAAACTTTTGAGGGGAAAAAAAATCTTTATTTTATCAAATTGGGTATCTAAAACAAAATTTAGTACATATAAATGTATCCAAACGAGACTTCTGGCCAATGTCTGGCATCGTCAACAAACAGTTTGCATTAAAACAACATCCAATGGATCGGATAAATCGATCCCTCTATCTATAATTTCTCTTTGTATCTCATCTGAGCTAAAAGCTCCAATATTTGAAAATAGTCGTTGCTCATTTGAGATTTTAAAAGCAAAACAAACCTCGAATCGAAATGACAAATGCATTGAAAAGAAACGGAGACTCTGCCGGAAGTGAATAACCGGAAGACGCGGGAAGTCTGCCAATCAGAGATGACTTGGGATTTGTTTCCAAACATCAACCCATGAATAGTCAAGCATCGATAAGTATACCGACGAGAGTGGTTCCGAAAATAAAATCAAGAAAATATCCTCAAGAATACTTAAATTTTGGGTTTACCAGTACTGAAGTAAATGAAGAAGAAAGGCGCATGTGTATCATTTGCTCAAAAATATTGGCCACAAACAGCATGCAATATAATAATCTTAAACGACATTTGGAAACGCTTCATAGTGAGTACATCAACAAACCCAGAGAATTCTTCGAATTAAAATTAAAATAACATAAAAAGCAAAAATCATTTTAAAGAAACTTTGTCTGTGAATAAAAAAGCTTTAATTGCGTCTTAGAAAGTTTCATATAAAATAACCAGATGTAAAAAACCTCACACCAGTGGTGAAAGCTTATTTTGCCAGCAGCAATTGAGATTGTAGAAACCATATTTGGAGATAATTTTTCAAAACAATTTTCAGTCCATACCTCTTTTCAAATGATATTGTTGCTAGTCGAATTGGTGATATAGCTGAAGATGTACCGTGTCAACTTTTCTCGAAGTTGCGTGACAAATTGTTTTCAATACAGCTTTGATGCTCATTTAATTGCCTATGTTCGATTTTGTGGTAATATGTCAGTTGTAGAAGAACTACTTTTCTGCAAACCAATAGAATTCTAAACAACAGCGCTCGCATTATTTGCAATTTTAAATGATTTTATGAACGAGGCAAACGTAGAATGGAAAAATTGCGTCGAAATATGCACCGATGGTACTTGTTCAATGTTCGGAAGATTCCAAGGTATACAAGCACTTGTAGAACAGATATCGCCTCAGTACGTCTGGACACATTGCATGATCCACAGAGAAGTTTTGGCTTCGAAAGAAATGACGAGTCCTGGTCTGAATATTGTGTTAACTACGGTTGTAACCGTAGTAAATTATATAAAAATGGGACCCCTGAAATTGAGAATCTTTTCCGCACTTTGTAAAGACATGGGTTCAGTACACTCAGCGTAACTATTTTATTGCGAGATACGATGGTTATCATGTAGGAAATTTTTTCAATGTGTTTATGAATTAAGAGAAGAAATCGCCATTTTCCTAGAAGTAGAAAACAGACCGAAAACCAAGAATTTTCACAATGGCTTATTCGTGATGAAATTGAGCTACTTGATCGATATATTCGAGATATTAAATAACTTGAATTTTCAACTCCAAGAAGCAAATACACATATGTTGTATACGAGTGATAAAAGTTAATGCTTTTTGTAGAAAATTGGAATTGTAGTGGAGCAGATTTTTAAAGCAAATAACCTAACAATATTTGCAAATGTGGATGATTGTACTAAAACTTACAAGGCTGAAGAAGAACATGTAAAAGTTGTTTTTGTAACCATTGAAAATCATTTAGCCACCCTGGCGAAGAATTTTAAAAAGTATTTTCTAGCTAAAGACAAACTGATAACAAGTTACAAGTGGGTTAGGGACCCATTTCATAAGACTCTCAATTGATGAGGAACAAAAATTTATAGACTTCACGACAAGTGGCGAAACCAAAAGACAATTTAGTAATAAATCACTATTTGAATTTTGGGTAGGAGTAGAGGATGATTTTTCGGCAGTAAAAACAAGAGCATTTTGCATTCTATTACCATTTTCAATATCCTGCCTTTGTAAAACTGGATTTTCTGCTGTGGCTTCTTTGAAGACAAAATATAGATCTCGGCTAAATATAGAAACAGAACTGAAAGAGGCTATTTTTAATATTAAAAAAATTTGCTCTGCAAGACAGGCCCAAGGAAGTCACTAATAATTATTAAATTTGTTTTTAATTTTAGCATGTTTTGATTAAATAAGTTTTGATTTAGTTAATTGTTTTACTTTATTTGTTAAATATGTCGAAATGTATTTTGTTTTCTATGTGTGTGTCTGCTTTCCTTTTTCAGTCAGTTAATCAATTTTTTTAAATAATATTTTCTATTGGATATTCTCGCGCCTCCCTTCTAGTATTTCCGCTCCCTTAGGTGAGCGCCCCCCACATGTTGAGAATCGCTGCCTTTAGTTACTCCTTATTTATAAACTTCATTTTACAAATTTAAAAAATTGTATTAGCATATTGATCCAGATTTAGCAGTTTATATATTTTTGAAACCTAATGGTACTCGAGTGACAGTACTTGTTCCTTTGCTAAAAAAAATGTTTTTCAAAAGAAAATTCAATTTAGGTGCTATTCATAATATCAGATTCTTTATTACATGTCTTAAAGATCCGATTCGATCATTAGATCGGATTTTAAAAAATTCAAAAGATTAGAAACTGTTCTTGCTCAAAATCGTTTTTATTTGAACTTTCGAAATTGTCTTAAACTTTTAGGTGTTCTTCCGTTAGACAGGTCATGGATAAAAATCGACATATTGCAGTGCCGATATCTATTTTAAACTAATAACTGACAAATCATATATAATTCCTATAGCAAACCGTAAATAATTGAGCTTGACGATGCATTTACGCATCATTTAGATTTGGCGACAGCTGGGTACCCATCTACAACAAACTTTAAAAATACGTCTGCTTTGAGTTGAAATTTACTAACATAATATTCCGCAAACCTTATTTTATTTAACTAACATAACACTTAAAAATGAATTTATTAAGCTAAATTTTGAGATGTTTTTGTAATTTTAATTTTCAGAAATACTTAGAACAACTAAATAATGATATATAAAGAATTATATATATATTGTTGGTTAAATTTCCCAAGTCCGGTATGGTTACCGCCCCAAGAATTGTTTACACAAAACTGCGCCAAATTATGGCAACCATAGGCAGTTCACTTGTCATTTAAAAAGAAAATAGCGCGGCTGCCATTTTTTGGCAAAAATTCCCTTGTCGCAGAATCCGCACCAGGCTTGAAATTTTAACCCAGAATGTATACATAGTTGTTTTATTATTTACCAGTTTATTTTATCTCTTTCGATTTATAAACAAAGTTTTGGTTTTCAATCAGGATTTATTTAAATAAAACTTTTCCGCTCAATTGGGGTATATTTCTAGTATTGTTTTTATGGTTACAATGCAAAATGAAAACAATTTATAAACTCAAAACGGTACAGTAGCCATGAAATCTCATAGTAGTTGACTATGACGTCAAACTATCCTCATTCATATTTGCTAGCACGGAGCCTACGTTTTGTTTCCACGATTTTAAGTGGAAAAGTGAAATGATGTAATCCTTGACAACCGCTTAGTGTCAAAAAGTCAGGATACGTGCGTCTGCAAACGCGAACTAGAAAATGAATATCCTTATGACACGTCGATGTTGATGAAAGGAAATAAAACATCTGCATTTCATATGACAACTGACTAGTGATGTCTCCATTCAATAAAGAGTTTCCTTCTGTTCATTGTGTTGATTTGTGCTCTCTTGAATCTCCAATGATCTTCTAGCGAGAATGAATTCGTCTCGCTCACCAATTAGTATAAACATAAATATATCAATTTATAAGATGAGCTGTTTTCACTTTTTTCGGATAGTTTGGGCAGTTGTTTCTTTCTTAACTTTTTGCCATTCTGAAGTGCAAGGAGGTGGAAATTGCTTTTGCAAGGTATGTGTACAAATCATTAAATTTATGGCAATTTGCGATAAACCAATCAGGAAAGCAAATATTACTTAAGGAAGTAAAAGTACTTTTCACTGAAGTTTTTTTTAGGTGTCTTCTTAAGAATACAGTACAATTAACAAAATAGCGTGAAAATAACTTTAGCTTGAAAACATAATTGCAAAGAAAGATTAATTAGTAATATTTACGGTATTTGAAGATCATTAAGGTGATAGGGTTTTTAAAAATCCCCCCACCCTGCCAGTGTTTTAAAAATTGATATCTCAATTTATAAGATTTGTTGTTTTCTTCTTTTTCTGTTAGTATTGATTGTTGCCTTTTTCTTCATTCTGAAGTTTTTGAAAGGATTTTCGCAATATTAATATATATTCTTATTTGGTTATCCAATCGTTGATACATATTGTAATGTTTTTAAAGTGGGAGGATGGTTTGTTGGTTTAGACAACAGTTTCATTAAGTTTTTATTTTCAATTTCCCATATGTAATACATAGAGTAGTGAAAGTATAGGATTCGGTCAAAAAAAAATTTTTTTTTTGCATTTCTCCACGTTTTGGAACATCTTGATCCCCAAAAAGTGATCTAGAAAAAATGTGTGTGTTTACGTGGTCAGCATAACTCCCGAACAAATTGACCTACGATGTTCAAATTTGGTGAGCAGGTTGGTGATGGTCTAAGGACCTACCATTAAGGTTTTCGTCAAAATCGTGTATGCGCATAAGGTAGCCGCCATTCAATGATTGCTAAAAAACGCTCTAATGATTTTGTTAAAAATCTCTGTGGTAATTCCTCATAAGGTGTTCTAAACATCTCCGCCTCCGAAACTCCCGTAAAAATGCTTTAATGGCGTAAAAAGTTGAAAAACGAATGCCTTCAACACAGAGTCCTCTTTACTTGAGCATAGCTCATCAACGATTGTTTTTTCTCCTCTCCTTCAGTTTCAATTATAACAAAGGATAATATAGGAATTTTCGTAAAGTATATAGCCAAAAACGCCATTTTGGCGAAGTTTTTTTTTTTATAAGACCCATATAAGAATTATCTTCAAACTGGCCATTTTCTAAGCAAATGATGAAAATTTAAAAACGATAAATGAAACAAATCCACATCAGTAATATAGTGTAATTGAAAGTTGTGCAATGTTCCACACCCCTAGTTTGATTTTAAGGTTGTTGTCGTACCAGGGGTATAGTGGTGCTGGTACAGTGTACCATTACTTGTTTTGAGAAGGGATATGGTGTTCCACCACTTTTTTTAACTAAATAATAACTTGCTAATCTTTATGTATGTATTATGATATAAGTTAGTGAGAAAATAACTACGTAAGTTAAAAGTATTTACCCCTTGCAATACCATTTAGCTCAACAAAATCCGTGCCCAAGTGGTTGGGGATGACACTCGCTAAATGGACGTGATGCACAAGACAATAGAAGCTGACCCGTGTATATCTGTAGTATAGCTATATGTTCCCCGCGATATTGTTCTTGTGGATGCTGATACTAATTTAATCCTTTTTTATATACGTAGTTTTATTATCTCTTTCAATACTTCAAAATATAAATATTAGTACTATAAATCCTGCATAATAGACAAGAAATAACGTTGTCAAAATCTAATTTATTTACGAACAATGCTTTACTAGAAATTATAATCTTGGGCATCTTCAGTTGTGACTTCTTCTGACTCGTGATGTTTACGTATCCATGTTAGGGTCAAAATTGTTATCACGAGTCATACTCGTTAAAGTAGAGCAAGGGCGGCTTTAGAATTAAAAAAAAAAAAAATATTCTAATGCCCATGTTTAGAACTCCACACAGAGTTTGGGTAACACTTCACTATTCAAACAAAAGGATGGTCTCTGTCAACTTCAGATTTAAATAAAACCACTTCCTTTCCCATCCCTTTAAGGCTATAATCTTAAATTGAGATCTACCTAACCAGTTTGAAGCAGGTTTTTTTCTATTATATTCTAAAAATTCTTAACTTTCTCAAACTGTATGGTTTATTCCTCTTATCGATCCCCCCTCGTGTAGTTCCACTAATGTGCTAAAAGCTTTAGCTCTACTTTTACCGAAAGTGAACTTTCATTCGTGTTAATACCCCTTGGTTTTCAATCATAAGTTTAAATGGGTTTTTTATTTTTAGCTGTTAATTAAGATACTATTTAAAACAAAAAGGAATAATTAGTAAATTATATATGGACACATTGGTCGTACCGGTTTTGCTTTAAAAAGTTGCATGTACTTCACTTGTAAATTATATATGGGCACATTGGTCTTGCCTGTTTTGCTTTAAAAAGTTGCATATACTTCACATGAAAAGAAAGCAAATTAAATTTGGAATGTGAAATAATTTAACTTGTTTCCAAGCCTCTTAAGTAAAAATTTAAGACTTCTAACACCAGTGTGGATTCTGGTCAAGAGTTGTTTATATGTAACCAGTCCTAGTTACAGCCACATAGGCATTTCACTAGCTATTGAAAAATGATAACTGCTACCATTTGTTGTCATTCCTCGTTTGCCAAAGGTGCTGGGTTCGAATCCTGACCTTGGCATGGATGTTCGTTGAGATTCGGAATCAACTTTAAGCTGTAGGTCTCGGCCTGATTAGCCATTATTAACATAAAGATAGGTAATTGAGCATACAAATCAACCAATGGACAATTCTTGCATTTTTTAAAAACGAGCGAAATTATTTTAATATTTATGAAGAATTTCTTTCTGATTCCAATTATTCAAATAAAAGTTCTTTTAAAAAATTAGTTGTTTAAATCTCAAGAAAAGAAAATGCCCGAAAACCTCATTAGATTGCAGTCCGATAAAAATGCTACATTTTTTTCTATGACATCCAAACGTCCTTCCGTTTCTATGGTAATCGTAAGGTTTCTGCTAAAGTGTTAGATTTAAGACAACTGCCATATCATATGCCAATTGGCGCGATTTGCAAACTGGTTTCCACTGCTGCGTTTCAAGCCAAGTTTGGAATAAGTGACATCACATTAGCTTTGAGCTGAATGAGTAATTTTCTCCACTAAAATAAACCAGTGATTTTGAATTAAAAATTAAAAAAAAAGAAAAAGCACAGTGAGCAGAAATTTTGGTGTTTATAGCCTTTTCGAAACATTTAGAATTGAATTAAAAAAAATATGGGAATTGTCCATTGTTGTCATTAATTGCTTTAATGCAGAATCCATGCCGGAGTTGAAGTCCAGACTAATATTATTATATATAAATATGTGTGTTTTTATAGCTTGAAGGACGAATAGATGACTGTTCATGCAACATTGATACTGTCGACCATTTTAATAATATTAAGCTTTATCCTGTGTTACGAAGCATTTTAGTGACTGACTTTTTTCGATACATAAAAGTAAGTAAAAATTGTTTACACTGTCTACTTTTTCTAATTTTATCTTATTATTTTGAATATTATTACAGAATAAGGTAGGGATTGCATATTATAATATCACAACACATTTTTCTATATACAGAGAAGCCTGTGGCAAATGTTATAAATTTTTCCTTACACTATACTGTTAATGAGTACATTATTCAAGAACATGGCTAAATAGTAGAACAGTCACCTGACATGCAAGAATCTTTGAGTTCGATTTCAAATCAAAAATTCGGAAAAAAAAATTCGAAATTCACTTTTCAATCTCTGAGAGTGTGTAGACACGATTGCAATTTAAACCGATAATCTTGTTTCTTTTGCCACGTTGCCTCCTAGGAGTTTTTCATGTTTTCAAAAATGTGAGTAGATTTCCTCTTGCAATTATTACTTGTATTACTCTCTATATTGTAGATAAAGTTATTAACGGTTGGCTCTGTATAGCCCAAATAAATCCTGTTTAGCCCTCAAACATTATAAGGACAATTCTCTGGCTGATGTATGGAACATTTTAGCTCTTTTTTTTTTTTTTGCATGCAAACAGGTAAGTATTATAAAATTAAGATGAATCTAATATAGCTATGATTTTATTTTATGTGACAAAGCTATATGGAAAAGTAATTACTTTAACTAGGTCAAATATACATTTACATCCACTGATGCACAGGACATGGATGCGTCTGTGGCATTTAAATGTATATTTGACCTATTTAAACTAATTATTTTTCAATATAACTTTGCTGCCAACTAGAGTTATATAAAGAACCACGATGAGGAATTTTCATGTTTTTTTGTTTTATTTTTAAATAAAAGTAGAGAAAAAATCATGAAAAATAATACCATTCTTTCAAAAATTTGTGCTCGGATAGATAGTTAAAAAAAATATTTAGTTTTTCACTTTGTGATTTGGCAGGAAAAAACTATTTTTGTGTGTGACGTCAATGTGCAGATGGTAAACCAGTCTAATAACCTGTTTTAGACGAGGAGGGAGTGAGGTTCCTCCTCAGATTTTTGACGGTATCTATGCGTAACTATGTCACGGTTTTTTATGCGTTTTTGGTCATGTGACTTTTGTTTTGATTTCAGCTAATTTAAAACTCGATTTTTAGTTAATTGAAAGCATGAAGATAAAAAATAATTGCACTGCTCAAATATATTCATTGGATAACACTAAAAAATACAAAAAATATTCATTTTCCTCACTTGTGCAAGTTCCTCATTGCTTGATTCATCATAATTTTAGAATATTAATTTGTTTACAAGTAAAAGTGGGTGGGGGGGGGGAGGTCCAATATGTCTTGTGCATACAGCAGAGAATCGCTCATAAAATAAAATATTGCTGCAGACATGAGAATCTTTTCCAGATATTTTAACTATAATGAAGTGGAATAAAAAAATATTTGTGGATTTACTACCTAGTCAAAACGGCAAGCATTTTAGGTAATTTGTTAAAAAATATTATCGGTTGTGATAATAATTGTTAGCTGGAGGTGATGACATTCAATATACTGTTGCATTCACCATTTAAGAAATATCACTAACCACAGGAATGGAAAGTAAAAATGTTTCTATTATTGCTTATTTACTCTATACAGAGCTATTTGAATGTAAATTAAATATATATTTAATGTTATGAATGTTTGAATATCATTAATGTTTTATCTTAAAATGTTTTTATTGTTTATTTCAAGCAACTCGGTGCTTCATATTCTTTAGGTTTTTGTCAAATGTTACTAATTTATTTCAAAATGTTATCTAATTTTGTGTATGGTGTATTAAATGAAATTGTTTGTAACCATCTCTTAATGCGTTATTACTTTTGGTGTTCATACTTGACTTGATTTTTCAGTTAAACTTAAATCGTGGCTGTCCTTTTTGGCATGATGATAGCAAATGTGCGATTCAAGATTGTTCTGTAAAAACGTGTTCTGAGGTATGTTTTATAACTGTTTCATTCGTTTTTAACTTTATATAATTACTAGCTGTGTGGCCCTGCGCTGCTGGGGAACTTTTGAAGGACATCTATCAGTTCTGTGTTGCATAGACTCTAAATTTCTTCTCATTAATTGCTGTTGGTAATCAGCTTCCAATTCCTAAAGTCAAATTGAGTCTAAATAATCCATTGCTATATTAGATTCTATGTATATTTTGACCTACTCTCATCAAATTAAGTTCGATTTATAATTTAAATTAATCCAGCCAGAAAATTTTACCCTTTAAAATTTTGTATATTTTTTTTAACATGTACAAACCACCGGTAAACAAACTCAACAAAATATGCCTGGTGCCTCTAGTGCAGCTCTAGCCTCTGTTTTAAAAATAATCAAGAAAATATATTGTGCCAAGCTCTTAATTTTTGTTTTTAAATAAAAAAAATTCTGACCTGAAAAAAAAATTAACAGGCACTGAAACGATTGGTTATCCACCAAATTGTTCGCCAACTGAAAAATTATCGCCAAGTGGCATGGATATAACGTAATGGTACCAATATTGGCTAACGCGGTGCCACACAACACTCCTAATGATATACATAGGTGTTTCAAACTAGACAGCCTTCTTACATTTGATCTTGAAATGGACACATTCTGGCAAAAAAAGATATAAAATATTTATTTAGTTGACCAAAATCTGACTGAAAACATCCCATAATGACACGAACGTATAGTGGTAAACTAATTATTATGTAAACAAACTCTTAGATGTAAGATATATGAGAACTATAGTGGAAACGATATTTGCTAATAAAATGTGCTGTGGTAATGCCTCTTAAGGTGTTCTAAACATCCCCATCTCCAAAATTCCCATAAAAATGCTTTAAAAGTTAAAAAACGAATGTCTTTTTCGACGACGATTCTTTTTTCTTCTCTCCCCAGTTTCACTTATAAGAAAGGATAATATAAGAATTATCAAAAAGTATATTGCCAAACTGGCCACTTTTGCTATTTGAATGATGAAAATTTAAAAACAGTAAATGACACAAATTCCACGTCAGCATTATAGTGTAAGTGAAAGTTGTACGATGTTCCACTCCCCTAGTTAACTTTTAATTTATGGAATCATAAAACATTGGTTGGGTGGAAAGAAATTACATTAAAATTTGTCTGAGCCCTCTCATTCATAATGTATGTTTAGGGCTTGGATACTTAAATAAATTTCATATATTTTTTATCTCCAAAGCAAATCATTAAAGAGTTAAAAAATTTTACACTAATAGTGTATATTAACGTTTTGCAAATCATCTCATAGTTTTTGGCAGTGAAGTTATATTGTCATGGTCACATGGTGGGAGGGGGGGGGGGGGTAAAAGGCAACATTTTTTAATGGATTATGGATTCATTTTATGTTTTTGATTTACTGATTGATATTGTACTGCTGTTCTAATAAACTTGCTATATATAAAAAACAAATTCTATCAATTGTATTTTATTTTTTAAACAAGTTTTGTTTTCACAAGTTCGGCTAATTATTTATGTGTTAAACCTAATTAACCGTTTATTGAGCTTTCTGTTTATACATGAAGTTTAATCTGTACCTCACTTCGGATCCAAATGAGCCTTAGGCATTCATAAGTTTCTGGTAAAACTTTATATGAGAATCATGGTTGAAAGTTTTTAGTATTTTTATTGATTTCTGTATTTTTTTTTATTTTCAATTGCAGACAATTACTAAAATGTCTTAGTTTGAGCAAGGTGCATTTGAGTTCATGTTTTTCAATCAATAACAAAGAATTCAAATGGAACCTGCATACATTCAGACTTTCCCCAAAAAAACCCCGAAGAAATGAGTCTATTATTTTTGTTACCAACTCCTTTTACAAAATTTCTGTGCAATTTTTCTCCTTGTCTTTTACCAATTATGAGAGTGATAAAACTGAATCGTATACTCATTGGACTGTATATAATGCTCTGTTATAACTTTTGCTAAATGAAGAAAAAAATTTAATTGAGTTAGAATGCAGTGTTTTAGCTGGGTTTTGAAATTTTTTAGCATTTTAACTAAAATCCAAAATTTAATTTTAGTTTTTTTAAAAACATCATACCATCTGAATAAAAAAAGTTGAACACATTTGAAACTAATTTATTACATAAATATATAAATGTTTACAATATGTTTCTGTAATTCTAATAGGCTTCTTTGCCAAACAAATTCTAATTGTTCAACAATAATCAAAATTTTCCCTTAATAGGCCTTCAATATTTGTTACTGATGTTTAAATAAAAAGTCGTATTGTGAATGCCTGTTTTGATTAAATTCATGGCAAAAAATGGTCTTTCGCAATCGTCAGTTGTTAAAGGAATCAACACACAATATTCAAAGAAAAAATACTTACACGAACATGAGTAATACAACAAGAAATCTGCAATTTCAAAGGGTAACAATATAGAATGACTGGAACTACATCACATTATTTATGCACTGAATATTGCATTGATACAGGAACAAAAACAGTTCTTTAAAGTCTCTATACGTTCGTGTTTGTGACATTTTAAGTTTTGTGTTTTGAAATTAATTTATTTTTATCCTTAGCAAAAGTAAATGCAGGTATGTGGCTAAGCTAAGAGAGATATGGGGATATATTTCCTCCCAATATTTTTCAGTTTGTTATTTAAATGCTAAAATCAAAACATTAAAAAAAAAATTTAATATATAAATTTATTTAAAATGTTTTTAAATTTCTAAACATACATAGAAAAAAAAAAAAAAACCTGTTATCTTGATATTTTTTAAATATATATCGAATTAACATAAAGGATTCTTATTTTCATATCCCTTTCCGGAAAAAAAATATCTGGCTACTTCCCTGAGTGGTTAATAGGGTTTTCACAAAATATGATTGTCCTTAGCATTTTACATAAATTTCAATCTCGTCATACACAATTGTATGATGTTATGATTCAATGGAAGCAAATTTTTTAAATATCTACGATAAAACAAATAACACAAAAAAATAATAACTTTTCACTCAAATATGATAATCATTTTATTAATGTATAAATTTCAATTTTATGTTTTATTGTTTAATTATTTTTTGTTTGGTGTTTTTTTAGGAACAATTACCACCTGGATTAAAAGGTCACCAAGACTTTAAACCTAAAGCCAATAAAGTAAATTAAAATATTTCATACTATTTGTAGTTCTCTGTTTCTTAATATATCCTTTGAAAATGTTTGAAATTAAATTATTCATTGTTAAAAGGAGGACACATGTGCAATGTCCACATGTTTCAATTGTGCACAGTAAGCAGTAGAAAACATATTTCTCTTTCCAAATGTTGTTTAAAAAGAAAAAATGAAAAATAAGAGTTCTATAATTGAAGGGCTCAATCCATAATGGCATGAAGTTTGAACTAACTGTAACTGCAGAATTTTTATTTTGGGGTCTCGGATTTGGAAACAATGTCATTGCTTAGACTATGAACTGTAATATTATTTATCATTTTTAGCATAATCTATCGTATTGTTTGGCATACATCTTGCTTGTAGTGTCTTATTAGTTGGCCTTTAAGAAGACTGTTCCTAAACAAGTTTGAATCAATATCAGACGCAGATTTACCTATCGAACAAATTAAAATTCTTCAATCTGATCTTCTCTTCATAAAACATTAAAGGCCAATTTACTAGAGAGTTATAATAATGGATGAGATATTTTTCTAAAAGTTTGGGATACAATAAACTATGCTATCCTGTAATTTTTATTTATATTCTTCTTTATTATAAAGTTTATCCCTGCGTGACTCGTTTTAATAATGGTTGCCAAACAATGTTTTTAATCCTAATAAATTTATTTCCAATTTTTTAAATTGTTTCTGAATGAATGCTTGTTATAATTCATTGTCATACAATTTGGTAGACATCAAAGAACAAAATAAATTTACGATTATGAACATCAATGTCGGCCAAAAAAACTATGATTTTTTTCAGTATTAAAAATATAATTATGTATATAAAAAGCCAATAAGAATAACAAAATTATAAGAATATATTTCCATGTATCTCATAAATTTAATTGAAATTTGAGGTGATCAGGTTGAATTTTGAATTTTTTTTATTGGTTTGGCATATAATAACCCTTACTAAATATTGTATTAGCATTAAAATAATGAGGAACTTGCACAAGTGAAGAAAATGAATATTTTTTGTATTTTCTAGTGTTATCCAACAAATGTATTTGAGCAGTGCAATAATTTTTTATCTTTATGCTTTCAGTTAATAAAAAAAATCGAGTTTGAAATCAAAGCAAAAGTCGCATGACTAAAAACACATAAAAAACTGTGACATAGTTGCGCATAGATTCTGTCAAAAATCCGAGGAGAAACCTCACTCCCTCCTTGTCTAAAACTAGTTTTAGACTGTTTCATCGTCTGCGCATTGATGTCCCACGCCAAAGTAGCTTTTTCCCGCCAAATCGCAAAGTGAAAAACTAAATATTTTTTTTAACTATCTATCCGAACTCAAATTTTTGAAAGACTGGTATTGGTTTTCCATAATTTTTTTTCTCTACTTTTATTTAAAAATAAAACCAAAAAATGTGAAAATTCCTCATTATTGCTAGCAAACATGGAAAGCTTTTTTTTATATGATGAATATGTATAATTTGTTAGCTAATTTTTACAAAAGTTTATTGTTATTTCTGTATTTTGTTTAGAATAAAAAAGAAATACAAGAAAAGGATAACGAAACATGTGATGAGAATCATGGAGGACTTGGAGCTGTAAATGAGACTATCAGGTTACTTTAATTTCTAGTTTTTTTCTCCATATCTTGAATAAACCTTGACAACATCAAATTTTGTAAATATATTTGAAAAGGTACTGCCCAAAAGTTGGATGATTTTTGTTACCAATTTGCAATCTAAATAGTTCAAGTCAGTATTGATTAGAAAATTGTCCTATTATTTTTTTAAATTGTAAATTTTTTTTTATGTGAAGTAAAATTTATTTTTTGCTCAGGAGCTATAACATGACCGTTCCCCCCCTTTTCTTTTTTAGCATTCTTGTTTCATAAAAACTGTATATACATTGCAATTCCTTATTTCTCAGGGTTCCCACGGTCATTGAAAGTCATTAAAAGTGCTTAATATTTTTGAACTTGTTTTCAAGGCCTTGAAAGTACAGTAAAAGCCCAATTACCCGACATTTACTCAATCGTAATTTTTGAAAATCAAGTTTGGCGAGAAAATTAGTGTTATTTCGCCAAAAGAAGACAATAAGTTGCAAAATCTTTTTTTTTTTTTTTTTTTTTTATATATTTCATGTGACATTTTGAAGTTGAGTGGTTTTTTTTTCTCTTTATTTTGATGGTTTTTAATTTGTAATGGCGAAATAGCTGAATTTGCGCTGATTAGAGATGAATATATTATTATAAAAAGTAATTTTTATTTTATTACGGTTTATCCAGAATGCCGAGTTCTTATTCAAATAACTGTGAATTCCCAGCCAAAAACCTTAATATTCTTAACGAAAAATGATTTTTTCCGGAATATATCCGGAAAAATAAATATACTGTGGTTATTTGCCGAATCTATAAACAAATCTAGCTTGTTTCAATTGTATAAGAAAGAGGGTTTCGTAATAGAAATTCTATTATCCACAGCATCAGGAAAACATTCTCTAGTAGATAATTTGGTTTATCCGGAATTCTAATAAAAAAAACTATACACATCTTGCATCCATTTATTCTTGCATCGTTTATTGCATAAAAATTTATATTCTTTTCCGGAATATGTGTCATTTGTATATGGGGAATCTATAAAAATCTATGAACAACTTTTATTGTAGTTATAGCAAAGAAAGGTGATTTTGCACTTGAAATTAAGTTCTCAACGGCATCCGGCAAAGAGTAATTAGGAAATTCAAAATTTGTTAATAGTTTGACCAACATCCTGATAAAATTAATCATTCGGTTTGTAGGCTAGATCTACTTATGGAACATGCATTGCACAACATTTAAAATCATGTATAATGGATACATTCTATTCCACATAATAATGATATATCCGTAATTAACTTATACCTTACGATTTAATTTGTAAATTTTCAACCGCATCCTGAAAACGGGCGATTCTGCCAAATTCAGCTCTTCTCAACATTTTATTCTTTTATCACAAAATGTCAGTTTCTCACGATCAATCAGAATAAAACCTAATTGCATCCATTTAAATGCATTTTCCATATAATCCCAATCAAAGTTTCGATTTATAGTCTAGTCAACCATTTTGTGTACAAAAATGGAAAATGTTTATTTTTCTTTTTTCTGTACAAAAAGTATGGGTTATATTTTACTGTATACTATTAACGTATTTTGCAATCAATTAAAAAATAAATATGTTTTGCTGTTATTTTAATTTAATAATATTCATTGTTTAGATTAGCCGACAACCAGACAATCAAATTCAAAACTGTCCGTAAATTATCCGGAATTTCGTGGCGATTTGCATTACAATCCTTGTATTCCTTTTTTCTATACAACATAATAGTCGATCTTTGAATACGAAGGTCGTCTTCCCAAGCATATTTTACTTTAGGGTACAAAGTAGGTTGTGTATGAGGAGGGGGGGACGACAATTGAATCACAGGGGTTTCCAAATACAAAAGCCACTTTTCCAGAATTCTCGGAATCTCACCATGAAAACGCATACAAGAAAACTTACCCTCCGGAACTGAAATACCGATAGTCCACTTAGTCAACCCGGTAACTCTAAAATATAAGTTTGGTTAGAATCGTTGCAATCGAGAGACTACTCTCACTTTTTTTTCTTCTTTTTTTACATATTTTACAATGCTTAATCTTCTATTTTTTTAACAGAATATCCGAGTTGAAAATGATTTAATTTTGGAAACATATTTCAAATTATTGTCGATTATAAGGGTAAATATAACATTATTTTAACTAAAAAAGCTATGTAGAAGTATTTTTTAAATATTCCGGTTATGACGATTTTAATGTTGGGTGCCATCACTAACGTTATTTGCCGTTTAAATTTGGCAAAAAACGTCAACATTCAATTAACCGAAAAATTCGTTTATCCGGAAATCATAATTTCCCACCGATTCCGGATAATCAGGCTTTTACTGTACTTGAAAATGCGTAGAGAGGAAAGTCCTTGAAAATGATTAGATTAGAGGTCCTTAAAAGTTGTGGATGTTGTGTGTCCAACTGCAAATTTTATAAAAAATATGACTTGGACTTGCTATCCTCGCATGACCGCCACTTATCCGCACCAAATCGGAATTCTCTGAAATATTTGTATTACACCTGCACCAACTTGGAACTTTTCTGGAACTATTTTGGTAAAATATACTTTATTAAGAATATATATGTAGACCTGATGCCTGAAAACAAATTTTCAAAGCTCCTTAAAAAACATTATTTAGGTCTTTAAAAGTCATTGATTTTCATTCTGTAATTTGAGTGGGAACCCTGTTTCTACTTTAAAAGTATTTCAACTTTATTTCAAAAATATTTTAACTTTTAAAAGTGTGCATGTAAAGTTAAGTTTTTGCCTTCTAGAATATTAATTTAGTTTTAAATTGTAGCGATGAAAATTATGAAGGTTTCCAAAGATGGCAACAACATGACGATACTATAGACACCTTTTGTGAAATGGATGGTATGCTTAAAAAAATATTTATTTTGTGTGTATGTGTGTGTGGTTTTTAGTGCAATAAAAGTCTTATAGTTATTCATTTTCAGTGTGTGTCTATCATTGCTTTTGTATTAGAATACTTGTCTTATTGCTATAGGTGTTTAAGTTATCAGTTTAATTAGTTCAGTGGTCACTTTTAAAATATCTTTACCAGGAAAATAATTGTGAGGACTAAAAATGGAAAATGACCCAAGACCAAAAAAAAAAATTTAGAGCCGAAAAATAAAAAAACACTCTCATTGGTACTTAAGGCTATGACTAAGAACCAAATTGAATTTAAACTATTGCTACTGGAGTTCACACATTGAGCGTTCTCCATTTTGTTTACTTGGTTCGTGAGAACATTTTTCAGTAAACAAGATTTTTGATTTTTTTGTACTTAGATCGTTTTTCATTTCTAGTCCTCAATTTTAATTGAAAATTTGTTTAGTAAATTAAAAACTTTTATGTAACCTGCTGCAAATGGTAGCAATGGCTTGCCTCTTTATTGTTATTGAAATAGCATTTTTTTTTCATTATTTATTAATTTCATTATATGATCCTAAATTTGAAGTATTAAATTACAAATATTTCACTTATATATTTCAAGAAATGTCTAATACATTCTCAGCAAAATACATTGAAAAC
Source organism: Linyphia triangularis (assembly GCA_963978545.1). Taxonomy (NCBI): domain Eukaryota; kingdom Metazoa; phylum Arthropoda; class Arachnida; order Araneae; family Linyphiidae; genus Linyphia; species Linyphia triangularis. Next base: position 41,092,984 of record OZ021730.1, read on the forward strand.
TTTTCTATGTATTTGAGGCATAACAATCACACAAATGTACACAATAAATTTTACTACTTTCTAGTCTGATTGGGATTTTTTTTTTTAATAAAAATACTGAGTTTATGTAGCAGTTACATATGCAAGTAACAACTTAAGGTTGAAGTGTAACCTTCATACGGGGGAGGGGGGGGGGGAATACTTCTGTAGTTAGTTTTCCAAATTTATATTAGTGAAGGAGTTTTAATTTCACTTATGGATCTTCTATTGAATCTTCAGTGTAAATTTTCTACTTATTTATATGATTATCTCACATCCTAGGGGGAAAAAAAAGTACGGTTTTTACATTTATCAGTGTATAGGAGATTTGTCACAAATACATTACTTTCAAATTATTATTATTATTATTTTGCTTTAGTGAATAAATTTTTCTGAAAACCGTTTTGGTTTTGTAAGGTGAAGTTTAAATTATTTAATGGTAATTTTTTTTGTATAAAAAAATCAGATTGCAAATTTATAAGATTCTAAAGATGGCTAAAATTTGATTTAAAATTCAGCAAAGTATTTACATTTGAAATCATAAGTAATTAATAGCTTTTAAAATAATATTTAACATCTATTTAAATTACATGTCTATATGTTTTTTTACTTGTTACCTACAGCGTAAGTTTATTGCAATCGTACTATATATTTTTATAGATGAGTCATCTGCCGATGTGCAATATGTTGATTTATTACTTAATCCTGAACGATATACTGGCTATAAAGGCTCTTCAGCTCACAGAATATGGAATAGTATTTATAAAGAAAATTGTTTTAGGTAAGTTAAAATTGTATTTCTCTATTTAATTTTTTGCACCTTACTCTTCAAATCAATATAAGTGGTAATCAGATTTTTTCTGCTTATTTCTGCTACTATTTCAACAAACTAAATACTATTTAAAACTTGCAATCTTTCCTTTATCTGCAAGAGGAACAGTACTCATGATGATGCATGTTTTCTTTCTAGTTTCCAACAGTTGGTGCTAATAAAATAACTGTGATCAAAAATGAATTTTAATTCTGATTGTAAAATATATATATATATATATATATATATATATATATATATATATATATATATATATATATATATATATATATATATATATATATATATCAAATGTAGATACTAATATTATTATGTCTTAAAATTTAAAAAAAAAGTTTTGATTTAATATTTAGTAACATATTGTGTTTAAGAAGATATAGCAGTTGCAGTGTGAAATTTTGAAATAATGTTGTTTGCTCTTAATTTATATCAAAATTGTCACAATATAGATATACTTATTTAAATAATATATCTCGTTTCATTTCTACTGAAATGCATGGAACAAACAAAAATACAAAAATTACAATAATTTTTTTTTATTTAAATTTAAGCTACCTTACAAAGAGTGTATTTTCTTAAGAAAAGCCTTTGTTTTCTTTTTGTACTTGAAACTTGAAAATGTTTCATCTTCATGGAAATATCTTATAAGATTTTAGGTAGCGTTACTAATCATTCATCTCAATGCTTATAGATTTGGTGGAGGATATGGACCTTATACCACTTCTAAAAATTTGAATGGTATGTTAATTTGTCTATTTTAAATGTACATGTTTTTATTTATTAAACTTGATATACTTATTAATCATGCTATTCTTTGTTCATTATTGTTGTATTTGTTTGTTTTAAAACAAACTTTTTTAATTCAAATCAAATTGAAATGTTTTGTTAGTTTTTAAGATTTTTGAAGAAGATTTATTTTATGGGTTGGTTGTGTAGAATTTCAATTATTTTTGTTTCTTTTTACATTTGCATCTTTTGAAAACTTTTTTACATTTTATTTGTTTCACTAGAATTTTTATGTGTAAATATCTAAATCCTGACCACAATAAAAACTCTTTATATCTTTAGGCAAGTAATACTGTCTGAGAAATAAAAAAAAATCTTTCAATATTCGATTGAAATTCTTAAAACATTAATCAATATCAAGAAAAATTTAATTTTATGTGGTTTACAAATATGTACAGTATCAGAAAGAGTTTGGTGTTTATAGCAAGTTTGGAATAACTGTATTCTCATATTAATTTCTTAAAAATTTATTGCTTTCTTTTGCTAGTCAACACAGTTAAAAATATTCAAAATGCTTTTTAATACTCTATTGTACTAGTAGGAAATATACTACCATGTATAATGTTCAATTATAAGAGAAATCAGTTTGTAACAATATGGTTAAAGATAGAATGTTTTTATATATAACGAGTGCTTTGGTTTTGCTACAAATGTACTATACTTCAATTGAAATAAAACTAACAAATGAAATATATTAGTATATGGAGTGATTTTATTTTGAGTATAAAACATTTGAAATGTTTGATATTTATATAATCGTAGCCATAGCCATGGAATGGAAGGATTTGTTGCCAAAAAAAAATGTATTTATTTTGCTTTTGGACAGAAATTTTAATAGAATCTGTTATTTATATTTTTTTATACATCAATATTTAAAAATAATATGCTCTATTTTATGAGTTGTGAATTTGGTTGTTACTGATTACAATTCCATGCTATATCAATATCATTATTAATTCTTATACTTCTTGTCATATCACCTTATGAGACAATATTCACTGATGAAAAATTCTAGTTATTTCCTTGTTTACATTACTTAAGTGTTACAAGATAAAAAATATGTTTTTAGTACTAATACTATATAATTTGAATTAAGTGAAACTAATTTTTTTATTTACTAAAAATAAATCAATGGATGGTTATTTTGTGTAATTAGTATCTTACACAAGACTGTTCTGTATTTTGAATATTTAAACTTCATTGAAGATGAATTTCTCCTAATATTTGTGTAGTAATTTTTTTAAATAATTTTTCCTTTTCAGACATGTGCCTGGAAAAAAGAGCTTTTTATCGAGCAATTTCTGGAGTTCATTCCAGCATTAGTATTCATTTATGTGCTGAACATTATACAAAAGGTAAATTATGTTTGTTTTTTTAAATTTAGTGTGGCTATGAGCCATTGTGGACTTGAAGGATACTCTTAACATTGGGTAAAAAAAAAATTATCATCCGAATCTAGACCTATGTATTTTTCATCATGAGTCTATCCTTCTTTCTCTCTCAAAATGCACAGAGAATAATACCAACCTGCATAGAAACTACATTATGGGAAAACTTTCAAAACATGTTTTTCCGTGAACCTTTTGCTGAGTTCGCCCTTTGTATTCGCCATGCCTTGTATGAAGTGTTCAAATAGCTTCCAATGTTTGAAATTTGTAAATAATTGTAACATAGACAGTCAAAGTTGAACAAGTATGCATTAAGAATTGTATAAAATTTTCAATCAACCAAGAAATTATTTTTTAACATATTTAAACACATTTTTTTTCTTTAATGTCTTGAATTTTTGAAATTTTCTTCTAGTTTGTTTTATACATTGCCCATAGTATGACTGAAAGTATTTCTTTTTTTAGCCAAAGATTGTTTCAGTAAAGGAGAATGGGGTATGAATGTAGCAGAGTTCCAGCGACGTTTTGGTCCAAGCCATACTGATGGGGAAGGACCTCATTGGCTGAAAAATTTGTATTTTGTGTACCTCCTGGAACTCAGAGCCATTGCAAAAGCAGGCTCTTATTTTGAAAATGAGCTTTTTTACACAGGCAACGATGAAAATGATATAGAAGTAAGAACAGCTGTCAAAAAGCTGGTGGAGATTGCAAGGTTGGTTGTTCTCAAACTGTTTAAAACTTTTATAATTTTGTCAAGTAGCTATTTAAATAAATTGGAAAATTTCTTTCAGTTAATCATTCCATCCTAATAGCAAGCATTCCATCCGAAAGCAAAAACATTTAATAATATGATAATTAAAAAAAGCTATTTGTGTTATATATTTAATTTAAGACCATAGTTAAAAATTATTTAGTACGAATGCATATTTATGAAACAAAGATTTAAATGATACCTTCCAAATATGATTTTTATAACATTTTTTAATACTAAATTTTTTTAAAAACTTTTTGTTTAAATAAGAAATGAAATTATACCCACATATGAATTTATCCACAAATAATACATGGGTATCATGAATATTTCTACATAATCCCCAATTTAAGCAGTAATAATATCAAACCATCCCTAGTTCTGAATTCAATGAAGATGGTTAAAGAAACAGAAAATCCTATTAAAAAGTAGTTTTTGTATATACCTATATTTATTTTTCAATAAATCGTTCACTTTTATTCAAAATTTCGGTCATTATATTAGTGAGAGTTAAAACCAATACTGTTTTTTAATTTATGGTTATAAAATGGATCTTATTGATAAAACTAGTGTAAAAAACATATAATTATTTAAAAAATTTAAACTAAACTTTTGGACTAATTGCATTTTATTTTTCAGGTCATTTCCAGATCATTTTAATGAAAAAGTAATGTTTTCTGGGAATGATAAGGAAGCCAGAAAAATGAAAGTAATGATATTTTTCATGTTGTATTTAGAAGATTAAATTCTAAAGGATCATATTTTTATCATTTAGATACAAATGTTTTATAAATTTTGCAGTACCTTGTAGCAATTTTTTTTTTTTTTTTTTTTTTTTTGTGACACTTTTTGATTTTAAGTTTTTCCTACAGAAAGTTGGTGCAATTTTAATAATAATATATTGAAAAATGTATCCTCATCACCATTCTGTATGTCTTACAAAATGGTGTATGAAATTTATTCCTAAAAAATGTTGTACATATTTAAAATATGTACAATGTTAATTTTAATTAAAAAAAAAATAGTTTTCTAAATCCTTTAAGTTTAGTAAATAATCTTTTGTAACTGTTGATAAACTTGGTAAAAAAAAATCATTTATTTTTTAAGCATTACTTCTGTAATTATTGTAGTCTAAAAAATTAAGTATTGGATATAGGGAACAGAGGAAAACTAATGACCTTACTTTTAAAATTATATATCAGTACTGTGCACTCTTATAATGTATGTTGCAACAAATTTATATTTGATAATTTGAAGTTAAAAAAGCTGCACTTTTTTCTTTAGATACTTTTATAAATTATTTCAACATTATTTAAATTAAAACATACTCTTTATGTGGAAACAAACTGATATTTACCTTCAATTAAAGGCATTTCTAAAGTTCAAAAGATCTTTTACTGCTAAATTGTAAATGTTTTGCTTTTCTGTAATTTCGTTAATGCACAGTGCTAAAATTTCAGCATTATATTAAGCCTGTCCATATTTAAATTTGAACATGCTAAAGACAGTTTTACCAATATTTACCTTAAAGGTTGTTCTACAATGGTTCAATATGAATTATATTAGCTATCATCACACCACAATTTTTCTTGCAAATGCATCTAATACTTATATAAAATACATACATAGTCAAACATAAATGTATCGTTATCATACTTGTATTATTTTAAAATGCTGCATGTATCAAATAATTTTACTTGCAGGAGGAATTTAGACTTCATTTCTTAAACATATCAAGAATAATGGACTGTGTTGGTTGCGATAAATGCCGTCTTTGGGGGAAAATTCAGGTAATTAGTAAACTTAAGATGAAGTGTTTTAAAAGTATTTTTCTGAGTCTGTATGTAATTTACTAATTTTTATCTGAAAGAGCTGAGAAAAAGTATGATTAATGTCTCAAGGGACCTGTTACTTTTACATATACAGAGAAAAGCAAATTAGATATAAGTTTAAAATATTTCAGACGGACAAATAGGCATAACATCATCTGCCATTTACATAAATTAGACATTTAACTGAAAACAAAATGAGTTTTTAAAACTATAGTCTGTCTTGCATACAGGGTTTCCACACATATGGACAGTCAGGAAATGTCATGGAAAGTCATGAATTTGAACATTGGGTAAATTTTGTCATGGAAAGTCATGAAGCAAAAAAAATGATCATAAGTCATGGAAATTCAGGGAATTTCATGCATTTCTAAACATTTTAAGTAAAGTCACGTAAATGTGACGTCATAAACGCTATGATCGCTATTCAGCTCATTGAAAATTCATTTACTGTCACAGTGAAAATTTCACAGCCAATAAAAACATTTCTGAACTCCAAATTTGTGACATCACACGAGTAAGGTCTCATAGGTAAAAAAAATTTTCATAATATAAGAACTGAGATGAACAGTTTTGATAAGTTTGTGTTTACATTTTTAAAATTTTTTTTTCTGTCTTTCTTCTGTTTGCATTGTTGATATCTGTGGCGCTGTGGAGCTTCGGCCGCTATGATTGAACAGAGGTGAATTGAGAGCCTTGTGCATAAATATCGTCGACGAACTGTTACAAGTAGCTTCGTTTTCAATTTCTACGATTCTTGGCTGTAAGACCTTGCAGTCGTTTTTAGACTAAATCAGGTTCAAGAATCTGATGAGGAGTTGCAGGCCTTGCTGGGATCTGATACCGATCTTGGGTTGAGGCTCTTGAATTTCTCCTCATCTACTGTTCCCATGTACTGGGACGTACCCACTAGTGCAGTGAGACCCTATGTGCCGAGTTCGTACAGGCGTACAGTTTTCGAGTCATTGCATAGGTTGTCACATCCAGGGGTTAAGGCTATTACAGATCTAGTGAGCAAGCAGTTTGTTTGGGAAGGTATCAAGATGGACTGTCGGCAGTGGTATAAGACCTGCATTCCATGCGCGAAGTCAAAAGTTCACAGGCACACCAGAACTGCTGTCAGAACTTTTCCATTGCCTAATGCTAGGTTTAGTCCTGTGCACTTGGATGTGGTAGGACCATTGCCTCCCTTGAATGATTGCAGATACATCCTTACGGTGGTCGACTGCTTCACTAGGTGGTCCGAAGCATTCTCAATAAAGGATCAGACGTCTGACACCGTCGCCAAAGTATTTTATAGCAGTTGGATAGCTCGTTTTGGAGTTCTCGAAGTCATAACGACCAATAGGGGAAGCAATTTTTAGAGTGCCCTTTTCAGCTCATTGGCAATGTTCCTGGGAGCACGTCAGACAAGGACGACTTATCATCCTTCCAGCAATGGAGCAGTGGAGCGACTGCATCGACAGCTAAAGGCTTCCATTATGTGCCATTCAACGGGAAGGTGATGCGACGTCTTACTAACAGTCCTTTTGGGGATAAGACCTTGTCTTAAAGACGACATTCAAGCTTCTCCAGCAGAAATGGTGTATGGTACCACTCTGAAGTTGCCAGGAGAGTTCTTCCGGAATTTGTTCACTACATTGCGACCGCTGACTGATTTCGTCCAGAGGTTGCGGAGACAGATGAGACGAGTTCGACCCCTGCCAACTTCGAATCCTTTCATGAAAGACATCTTCGCCCATGGAGATTTGCTCATGACTTCTCATGTCTTTATCTGAACCGATGCGGTGCACAAGCCTTTGGAGCAGCCTTACCAGGGACTGTTCAAGGTGCTGTCTAGGGGGGACAAGTTCTTCAAGGTAGACATTAATGGTCGACAAGATGCGGTTTCTCTGGACCATCTTAAACCTGTCTATTTTCTGATCGAGAGTCCTTGCAAGCAGCTGACAGAAAGCCCTAGTGGGTCAGTCCCCACAGTGAAATAAGAACAAGACCAGAACCAGGTCCGGCAGGAGAGTCCGTTTTGTTCTTCCGTATCAAGCATCCTAAGTTCCTCTCCAGTTTTTTTCAGGTAATTGTTTGTCAGACTGGGGGGGGGACCTCTGTGGCGCTGCGGAGCTTCGGTCACTATGATTGAACGAAGGTATATTGAGAGCCTGGCCGGTGCATAAATATCGTTGACGAACTGTTACAAGTAGCTTCGTTTTCATTAACTTTAAATGTTTAGGTTTTTAAATAAAGTTATGCTTATCTAAATCAGTATTCTTTAATATCTTCATTTTAACACGCATTTCCCAGCAGTTCTGCTGTGTACTTTACGCTAGTGCATTCCAGCTTATAACCAACACCTTTCCATGTCGGAATTTCCACCTATCAAAACGTTTGATTTTTGATGATGTAATTTATTATTATTGACTTATTCTTTATTATTCAAATATTTCTTTATTATAAAAGATTGATTAGCTTTTTTAACACTGAAATATCAAAGAATGGAAAATTATTTTTCTCTTTTTCTTCTGATTTAGAAGTTACTGAAACTAGGATTTTTTACTTAATTTAAAATAAAACTTAATAAAAATATTTTATGGTACATTGATTTACTTACTATGTTTGTGTAAGTGAAATTCATATAGATTATTATTATTATTTGTGATTTGATCTTTTGAGTAATGGAAAATTATTTGCTTCAGTCTTGAAAATTCATGGATTTGTGATCTTTTATTTTGGCAGAAATCCTGTGCATAATATAATTTTTTGTTATTGTTGAAGATGTTTATTAGAATATTCTGAGTGCTTTATAAAAAAAAAAAAAAAATTTGTTACTTCATCATTATCTTAATACATAAAAAACATGCAGCAAACTAGGAAAATATCAGTAAAGTATTATGAGGTTGAACACTCTTTCACTTATTTTTGTTATTTCATGACAACCCAATTTTTTGAGAATTCATTAAATTGCTTTTATTCTGAAAGATAATTTAGTAAATTATTATAAAGATTATTTTTAATTGTTGCCATTTTTAATCTTTAGAGTTGCTATATAATTTTATAGTGGGCCTGCTATCATTTTTATATAAGTAAAATATTGTTTTTAATTTAAATCCATTTAAATATTCTGCCTTGAATCTGTTTTATATGATATCCATATTATGGAAATAAAAATGGTGTTCTATACATTCATTTACCAGAAAATCCTTAACTAATTTTGCTGACCCCTTAGAACAGTAAGGCTACAGGCCCTCTTTAAGTATCACATTACAGGCCTTTAACTTTTCAAAATATACCCCAAAATGTATTCATATTTCTGTTGGCTTCTTGTGTAGTTAATTTAACCATGAATAGGTCATTTTTAGAAAACATAAATAAATACTTATGGGTTAAAAAAGCATACTCATAACTTGATGTATTCAATTACATTTCGTTACAGCATTCTCATAATATTTTACAAAACCAACCAGAACCACTATTGTCATTCCTAATCAAATATATGGTTATATATCTGTGCTATATTAGAATAATAATAAGTATTCAAAAACAATTTATATGCATTTGATCATCACTTCAAAATAATGAAAATCATAATACTTGTCGATAGTTCCATTGTTTTCTTAGGCTGTTTGTTTTTACAAAACAATGTAGTATATTAATTAAATTGACCATCTTTGACTATTGCCATTTGTTTATCCAAGTTTTATACAGGTAATTTAAGTGTAAATGTTTTGTTATGTACAATTTTTTAGTTATTTTTAACTATACGAGTTAATTGGCATCTTTTAGGATTACATTTGAATAAATGAATGCCCATGTTGACTTAATCTGTCGTACTTTTTAATTGTAAATATATTTATCTCATAGGTTCAAGGTTTAGGAACTGCATTTAAAATTTTATTCTCAAAAGACTTACCCACCCACTTTTCAATGCATCGTAAACATTTTCGCCTATCTCGTACTGAAGTTGTATCATTATTTAATGCTTTTGGCAGGTAAGAGCCTGTTTTTACTTAGATTTTTTATTTTTGATGTTTATTAGTTAAGAATTAGTTTGTCAGCTATCCTACTTATTAAATATCATCCTCGTATCTTAAGCAAACTGTAACCAAATTAGGTTGTTGCAGTCTTGTAACACAAAATTAGCTGTCGGGTAATTTTCAAATTTGCCAGGTTATCCATTTTTTATCACATCAGAAAGCATGTAGCTACAGAGAATTTGTAATTTGTACCACACATTAATTTTTTTTTTTTTTAAAGTAGGATCAAACTTGCCACCTTGAAAGGTAAATTTTATAATCTGGTGGATTGAGTTTAATTTGTTAGGCATTTTTTTGTGAAATTCTGCCTTTTTTTTTTTTTTTTTTAAATTTTTTTTTTTTTTTTTTTTTTTTTTTTTTTTTTTAAAATATTGAGCAAAATTAGATCTTTAGGAAAAATCTGAATTTGCTCAAATATTTACATTCTTCTCCAAATGTTCGAAAAAACTATTGGCCTTTTCTCTTAATAATATAGGAGTGTTTATTTTCATGAAAAGGATTGAGACTTATCTTAATAAATTAATGGAATTTGTTAACTAGTTAAAGATTTTATTTGTAAAAAAATGGAAAAAATTTAGGTTTACAAAATAACTTCTTTGCAAGTAATTATTTTTAAATATACTTGCAATGTTTAGATTTTTAAAGAAATTAAAAACCAGATTTCTTTTCACACAATTTTTTTTTTTAAGTATGAATACTATTCATCTTAATAGTGATATAAGATTGATTGCAACAAATAAAAAACATCGAAGTTTTTTTTTTTATCAAAAGATGTTTTCATTTTTTTTTCTCCATTTTTTATTTAATTTTTACTGTTTCCCCTTATATACTTTATGCAATATTATGTAAAGATAGATATTTTTATTTACAATATTTAAATATGTTTTATTGGTTTGTATTTACTAAATTATACAATTATCTGTGCCAAGGTGTAAAGCAACAAGAAAAATACGAGAAACCAGGATGTATCAGAGAACTTGTTAATTCAAGAATTAACTTAGGGCACCTTGTTTTGCTTTTCTGAGGAACTTTATATTGTTACATATAACATACTTTTGGAGTATACACTGATTGGTGTTAAAAAATCACTAAAGATGAATTTTTCTGTTTGGCATATTTTTCGATTTGAAATTGTGTCAAACTATAATCCTGGAATTCATTGAGATATGCCTTGGTTAGATTAATAAATTTTGTTTTGCTACTAATTTTATCAAATTTCAAGTCTGATGTTTAATGTGATAAGCCTTGCCCATATTTTTTAATTTTTTCTTTGTTTCTTTCCTTCCAGATTATCCAATAGTGTATACTATATTGAAAAATTCCGACAGATTTTGGGGAGCAGCAAAAAAATAGAACTATAGCATACATGTTCCTACAAGAATTGTTCTATAAAGATGTAACTGGAACAAAGAATTCTGGCTCTGACCTGATACCATCAGTATACAAGTACTGGCAATTTTATTGTGAGGTCCTTCAAAAACTAAGGAACAAAATTTTTATCAAAAGTTTGAAACTAAAATATGTGTTCCAAGTATACATTTTTATCAACTTCTGCCTCTCTTCTGTTCTCATTTATATTTAAGGTGGTAAAACTAAAAAAGAAAAATTTTATATGGTTTATTAAAAGTTTATTATTGTAATTAGATTTTATCATGCATATTTAAACTTTCTTTAAAGTATATTGTGGATTGTTTAACCTTATTTATCTGAGATACTACCTAAATGTTACGGTTTTAATCTTAGACATTCTGAGAATTTTTTATCAACTGGCATGCCTCGCCCAAAAATATCTCAAATTATCGTTAAAATACTCAGTGCAAAAAACTGGGTAGATTGTAGAAAATTTAATTATTTTGATTTTCATAGTAAATATTTTAGATTTTACTTGCAGGGATGTGACTGTTTGGCTTTTCAGCTGATTTTCCTTTTAATTATTTTTTAATGAATGTAGAACTTTTGTTTTGAGCATTTTTGCAATAAAAAATTCCCAAAACAAAAGTTCTATAAAAATAATTTAAGTTTTTTTTAAATATCTTAAATTGGTTTTCAAGCAATACATTATTCTAAGTTAGAAATAAAGGAAAACTATTAAAAAATCAAAGAAAATAATGTTTAAGGGTATTTAAATGGATTTTCACAGAGTAGCAAACAATAGTTTTATCAGGCAAATATTTAATAATCTAAAAATGTTTTATCTGTTCCTAAATCTTTTGGTATGTTGGGTTGTTTAATCAAAGATTTACATTTTTACACTAATTAACAAATATTGCCTCATAATTAAAAAAGTCATTGTAGCAAACGTAATATATTAAAATGCAAAGTTTTTAGGTTTCAGAAAGATTATGTGTCATACACACTTCAAAATATGTGGTAATACTAAAGGCATCACAATATTAAAAAATGAGTTATACCTTTTAATTTGTAATTGTTAAATTCTTCTATTCAAGCTGATACTCACTGAGGAACACTATTACAAATATATATCTCCTATGTATAATTTACTGAGGTTTTTTTTTTTTTTTTGCCGTTACATCCCTGAAGTTAATAAAAAAATGCATTTATTGTGACATTTAAAATTAAGTTGTCATCTACCCCAATTTTGTGATTTTGAACAAGTTGTCATTGTTGGATCAATAGAATGATTGGCGGTATATCAAAATCGAAGGATTTTAAATCTCAAGGTGCTGTTTAGGCATTTTTAGCAACTAGTCAAGCATGAAACTATTGTTAACTTGCATAGTTAATTTATTATTCAAAGTTGTTACTTATCGGGTGCAACAGTTGTGTGTGAGAGACTATTTATTTATTTTGAACGGAATTGTGTTACTCTCTTAGTCTATTGTAAATAGTTTTTCTTCGAGTAAATTATTACTTTTATTTCTTATTAATGGAAACTTTGAATTGAACACCTGAGCTGTATTGGTAATAGTTTTATATATAATTAAATCATTTGTATAAACATAAAAATACTTATGACCGTTGAACAAGTTGGCTATCAACTATGAGCTACATTGTAGTTTGAAGCATTGAATGTCTTGGATTACATTTTCATGTAAGCAGTAAATTTGCTATTTTACATTGAAATGTATTTGGACAGCAAAACCAGATTAGCATCAAAATCTCAAAAATTGAGTTATTGGTTCTACTTGTTACTTGTTAAATTCTCCTCATGGAGCAGTTGTTCACTGAGGAATTGCAAACCTATCACTTATCTGGATTTTGCCTATCACAGTTCATTTATTTGTCATTATTTCATTCAAGGCATTTCAAGCATTGAATAAGAAAGCACAAATCTTATTGTAAAAGCGCTGACCATTTTTTTTATTGCATGCTGTTGCTTCTTGTATGAACTTAAATTCTTCAGATTGTGCATATACATACTATATTGAAATGGGAATGGATAAATAAGGTTGTTATATATGTTATCAGTTGATTTTTTATTGTCGCTTATTATAATATAAAAATGTTTCATTCAGAGATATAGCTTTTTTTCAGTTTACAGAATTTTTTTAGTATATATATCCTATAGAATATGGATTTTGCCTCCTGGCTATATTTGTTTTTCTAAGTTTGCATATTCTATATCTATTTCCTAATTTAAATATTCATATTTTTTCCACTTTTTTTTTTTTAAATTTAATTCCATTAAGTTAAACTTTTACTTATTAGCTTTAGCATTTTTCAGTGGGCTGCTGTAAAAATTTAATCAAATATTAACCATAAGAACATTTTAGTTGCTTCTATAATATAGTTTTTAAACAATATTAAAAATGTGAATACTACATTGATGGTTCCTTGCCTACACTTAATAAAATAATACCGTATAACTCCAATTTTTCAAATTAATTGAAGCTAGACCCAACCCTGTAATCGAATAATTGAATAATTAACAAAAAGGGTTGTTTTTTAATTAAAAAACAAAACAAATTTTGCTTTTCTATGTAATCAGGATTCCCACTGTCATTAAAACTGCTTAATATTTTTGGACTTGTTTTCAAGACCTTGAAAATACTTAGAGGTCCTTAAAAGTCCTTAATTTTTGCGGATGTTGTGTGTCCAGCTACAAAATTTATAAAAATACTACTCAGACTTGCTAACCCCTCGTGACCCCCACTTATCCGCACTGTATAGGAATTCTTTGACATATTTGTTTTACTCATGTGACAACTTGTAACTTTTTTGGTAGAATATACTGTATTAAAAATTTATTTATACACATGATGCCTGAAAACAATTTTTCAAAGGTTCTTAAACACATTAATTAGGTACTTAAAAGTCATTGATTTTCATTCTGTGATTTGAGTTGGAACCCTGTGTAATGTAACTTGGTGACTCTGAAAATAATTTTTGTTTTCATTTTATCACTTTAATTCTGTATTAAAATATGTCTTTGTATCTGCTATGGCTATACTACAGCCCTCTTTTATCTTTCACTATACAGAAATTTTAGAAATGCAGATTTGGCTGGGGTTTTTTTCCCTCAAAGCAATCAGGATAATTGGAATTGGCATAATTGGAGTTCTATTGTACTAATTTAAAGCTTCAAAATATTTTAAAGGTAGCATAACAAGGAAATATTTATTAAAGCAAGCTCTTCAGGAAGTGATACATGCATCTATCCTTTAACATGTGCAAAATTATATACTAATGTGAAACGCACAATTATTGAGTTTTCATATTAAATTTATCAGTTTATACAGTGTTTGAAACTAATGGAACAAAGTTTAAGAGGTGAGAGATAACGTAACTTTTGTCACTTTGATTGCTAACTACATTAGGAGCAGTCTTTTCTTGGTTTTCATGAACTGCTAATCAAATGCAAAATTCATCTTTGTTTGCTGTCATTTAATAAAAGATAAACAAGTTTCAAACACACTTATCGACTCTATCCAGCACTTAGGCACTTCAGTTCCTTAAGTGCTAGATTAAGTGATAATGACTACTTTGCATAATAAGAAATATGGAATTCTCTATCACAGTTTAAAAGTTTTTTTGTTGTTGTAATATTTGAACAAATTTGTTTCTAACGAGTATTTAAACATTTTAGAAGTTGTATATTATCAAGGTTGAGTTACCTATATACCTTCTCAACATGAAGATTTGTTAATTGATTTTTTGAGGATTGAACGACAGTAAAAAATGCCTAAATACTGTTTAAAATAAGTTAAAATTTTAAAATTAATTTCTTTTTAATATTTGTATAAAAAATTAACCTGTATGTTTTGATTAATGATCAGATGTGAAAAGATATTCTTATACAAAGTGTTCTGTACTGATATTACATGATAACTTACTCTACAAATTATCCACCACTCCAACTTGAATTTAAAAATTTTAAGGTAATTTCCACTTTTAAATATAATTAGGTCAAAGTATTTTTCTGAAATTTTAATTAATTTTTAAGTAACATGAGCAATTGTTTATGCATGCATTAATGAATGGTGAACCTTATTGCAATGAATTTTTTCATTATAATTTTTCTGTCCAACAAAAGTCTTGTACCAACTGGAAAAACTTGGCACATATAACACATGAACTACATGGCCAAACCTAATGTGATAAACTAGATAGAAGGCAGTTAAGTCACTTATGTAAATAAGCAATTGTCGATATAGGAGAGAGCAGAAAAATTATATTTCAGTAAATCTACATTTTATAGAGTTGTAAACCACTGCATATGGCTTCATGTAAAAACTATAACTCCTAATGTAATTGCGTATATCACAAAATTCTTTTGACTGCTAATGTTTACGTTTTTCCTTTTTTTTTGTTCAATAATGTTTGTCATTTTGTAATGTTTAACCATAATAAAACTTTTTTGAAAAATCCCTTTTTTACGTTATAATGATAAAAGATCCTTTGTGCATTTAAAGTACATTTAGTGTTTTAAAAGTATTTTACTTCATAACATATTTATCAATGCAATTTGAAAATCTTGGGAATTAATAGTATGTACTACTTTAAAAAACACTCATTATTGTACTTATTGAGCATGCTGGTTATACAAATTGT
Source organism: Linyphia triangularis (assembly GCA_963978545.1). NCBI lineage: Eukaryota > Metazoa > Arthropoda > Arachnida > Araneae > Linyphiidae > Linyphia > Linyphia triangularis. The sequence continues at coordinate 41,108,628 of OZ021730.1, forward strand.
ACTTTATGGACGGAACAGTATAACATTTTCTTTGTGAATAATTTGTGGAACAAAATTATGCAAATATTGTTACTTATGCAAGGTGATCATTTTCCTTTTATGGTTTTTTCAAAATGTACACTTTTATCATTTCTACCTCAAAATTCTCTTATATTTGAAGCCACTTATATTTGTGATATTTCATTTCTTGTTATGTCATTCCTTGATATTGTACTACTTAAATAAATTATTGTTGGTTATTAAATAGACATTTTTGACCATATCAAAAAACAATAAAATGTTATGAATTTTTATGTGTTGGGTTTTATATTTTATTGTAGTTTTTTAAACAGGCTAGGACCTTAACCCATCAAAGATGGATATTAATATACTTCCTGCCTCTAAGGTTTTTTAGAAGTCAGCATTTATGGGTTGTTGAACAAGCAAGTTTAATTTTAGTGCTATTGCATCCAGGTCTCAGGGTTCCCACAGTCATTGAAAGTGCTTAATATTTTTGAAATTGTTTTCAAGTCCTTGAAAATACTTAGAGGTCCTTTTTTTGTGTAGATGTTGTGTGGCCAACTGCAAAATTTATAAAAATAGAACTCGGACTTGCTATCTCCGCATGAGCGCCACTTATCTGCACCGTATCGGAATTCTCCAACATATTTGTATTACGCATCCGCCAACTTGTAACTTTTTTGGTAGAATATACTTTATTAAAAATTTATATATAGATATAATGTCTGAAAACAAATTTTCAAAGGTCCTTAAAAACATTATTTAGGTCCTTAAATGTCATTGAATTTCATTCTGCGATTTGAGTGAGAACTTTGTGTCTGGAATAACAATAATAGACAAAAAATAAGAGGCATATCAAGTTGAGTATTTTTCAGATGTTACTTGGATTTCTCTATATTCTATTTGGCTGGTGTTCAAATTTCTCTGAGAAAATATGAATTATTTCATGAAACTCTATACTCTTGACCAGTTCTTCATGATTCATACAATTTCTTAGAAAGTAAAAATAAGTTTCCTAGAACATTTAAAGAAGGTAGTCTGAAGTGAAATATTTTTAAGGATCTAAAAATGTGTTTAGAAATAGTGTTTTTTGTTAGTATTTATATTGAATAAGGTTTATATTTGCTAACGAAATCATATTTTTAAATAAATATATAGAACTTTCAGTGAGTGTAAAATATTTTTTATTTTTTTTAAAAAAAAGCTAAAATGTATTTCTGAAGTTTTGAAAGGATTTTTTAAGCTCTCTAGAAAGCTTACTATTATAAAAAACCTTTTAAATGAATACAAAGTAGATTCTAAGAACTTTAAAAGACACAATAGAAACATGAAATGAAAATAGTATGTAGTTTTAAAGACTGTATGAATTCTGCTCAATGTTTTATACCTCGTACATAAAATGGTGCTACATCTACTTTTGGTATCTCTTTTTATACACCAATAACACTACTGGATATCCTAGATTTGGTAGTGGGGTGTATATATATATGCACATACATATATATATTTTGCTTTTGGATATAGGACATCAATTTAAATTAGAAAAATGCTCAAAGTAGGGAAGTTGTATGATAAATCTGCCCATAAAGATATACAGTAATCATATTTTAAACAGCACTCAAGGTAAGAACTTGTAAAAATATGCGAGTTTCATGGGTAATTTATTATAAAAGTTACCAATTTTTTTTACGTTGTTAATATTGCAAAAAGGCCAATTTAAAAATGTTTTTGAAGTTGAATCATGCAAATTAAAAAAAAATTCTATACCTCCAAAAAAAACAACAGATTACAAATATTTTAATACATATTGCACCAATGCAATCTGTTTAATAAAAGACTTTTTTTTTTAATATTAAACTTTGCTTCCAATCATGCTTTCTTAAATTCAAACAACTCTGACTTATTTTGTATCCTAGATCTGAAAACTGAATTTAGCAAGTGCTTCTACAATCCTTGTCACATAGCTCTACTAACTAGGGGTGTGGAACATTGCACAACTTTGAAGTAAACTAAAATACTAGTTACTGTATTTAAAATTGACTTGGACTGATATTTATTCTTTTCATATTGTCATTCATTTAAAAAAAAAAGTAGTTTGGCAAAATTTTTGACGATATTTCTTGCATTGCTCCCCCTCCCCCCTTTTTTTTTATTGAATCCAATACTTTCATTACTCTTTGTTAGCATATGTGTAATTGAAAGTAAGAAGATAAAAATCATGTTTTTCAAGATGTGGCATTTCGATTAAATTTAATGGTAAAGTGTTGATATTTGTTATAATAAATGTTATGCAACTTCTGCAACATTTTAACAATGGACTTTTTTTTACCTACAGGAGAGATGTAAAATTTAAAATTCTCTGACTCCTCAAATAAATTACTCATGAAAATCATGCTATCTTTATGATTTCTTACCTTATTTTGAGTTATTTTCTAATTTACCCTGATGTCCTATTTCTAATAGCAAAAGACACAAATCCTGTAACAACCTTTTTGGAGCAACCTGTGCTATAGTATAGGAGAATTGAGCATAGTGTACCTTGGAATTGAAAATTCTGTTTCTAAGCTGATGTGCATATAAAAAATTCTGAACAATTTAAATGTTTATTTGTTTGGAATACTGAGCAAGCAAGAGAGATATCAGCATCTTGTTTTGAATAGAAGTTGAATAATATAACCTATAAATACAAAGTTTTTAATATAAATCCTTTATATGCATTGCCAATTTTTGTATTCATTAATAAAGTGCTGATTCTGTAAGCAGCGTATCAAAAACAATTCTATCAGCAAAACGTGCAGCAAACTACGTTAAAAAATTTATTAAAATGAACGTGAATTTATCACTTGCATCGTAATATCTTTTATTTCTTCTGATTAAAACAACATTGTCATCAACATAAAATTTATCTGCCAAGTTTTAGCCCGATTGGATGATGGCAAGGGGGTTAATTAGGCGTCTGTAGATTTGCCTATCGACATACACAAAATCAAAGTTAATATAAAGCATTTAAAAAGAAGTAAAAACTAATTATTGAGTTTGTTTTGAGTTTTACTAATTATTTAGCTATTAGCGAAATACTAGCTAAGGGTTTGAGGATAGTAGCAAATATGATTTATAACATTTCTTCCTTGATCCTAATCTATAACGTTATTGTATAAATTTATAAAGATGCAATATTTGTGTATTTTTAATGAAAAGTGGTTGACATATGTTACGAACAATTGAAGACCTTAGTAAATGAACATAAAGAACAACATTACAAAAAAATAAAATCCACTTAGCTCTTCATTTGTTTTTTTGTCAGTAAATCATGAAGTAGGAAATAAAACAAATTTTATAACACAACTTAAATGACTAGTTTCTAGTTTACTTTAACTCCAAGTTATTAAATTTAATTTGTGAAATCTTGTTGTGTGTATTAAAAAAATCAAAGTTGGATTTTTACCTTTCTTAACACTTTTTAAAAATAACAATATTCATAAAAAAGGTAGTTTACAAAAATTGTTTATGATCTTTTTACCCTGGGTATATAAAGTAAGAGATCCAAGGTGAATAATTGTCTTGCATCATTAATAATATATGAATAATAGGAAAAACTAATATTTTTTTTAAATATTTAAACAATTTACCCAAATTCCATAGAGGAGAAACGTATTGGATAAACAGAATATATTATTTACGCTATTATATTTAGAAACACTTTCAATTCAAATGTCAACTTGATTGTGAATATGATTAAAAATTTAAATCAAAATTTTTGTATTAGCTTATCAGCCTACCAAAATCAAATACCAATCCAAAGTTAGATGTAATATTGAGTTTTAAATTTAAGTAATTCAAATACTTATGTGGAGATCATTTCAAATACTTCAAACTCACAATAAAAATACAAATAGAGTAAATATCAAACATTTAATTATAAAATCCAAAATTCAACAACCAATCAAAACTTTTACAAATCACAATCCACACCCTCTTTGTAATCCTCTTCATTCGAAAAAAAGTCTGTCAGCATGTGATTGGGGATCTCGGAACCCCTTATTTTGATAGCATAGCAAGCATTCTCGACTTTTTGCAAACTGCTCTTCAGTACAAACAACTTCCGTTTTAGTTCTTTAGAGTAATTACTGCAGCTTAAAAATGCTTCGTAGATATTTTGCAGAACAAAGCAAAGATTAAATGGTTCCTCAATATATCCAGATGCAACACTGTTGATGCATTTTCGCATAAGTTCTCCTGTTAAATCTGCTATTCCCAGGACGAAATCTGTTGGGTTGAGCAGAACAGAAAATGGAACTCCAGTAGTTGGAATGTTGTCGGTATTGGAAGGGATGGCATCTCCGGTTGCAGGGACCTGAATATATAAGAAAAAGGTTAAATAGTTTATTTAGTTTTGTAATTTTTGTGAAAAACAGCAACTATTTTAGAAATGAAGAAAACTAAGTTAAAGTAGTTTTCTGAAAATCTTAGGTATGCATTCAGTTTGAGATATAGATATGGAATTCTTTTGTTTCATGACCGAATTCATATAAACACCTAGAAACATACATATTATTGGAATTGTTAAATATTATATCTTCAACTATCCGATACATAATACTTATTAATGAAAATATTACACTGTAGCTGCTTTGGAAAGTCCAGAGTCTAAAAAAATTTTTTTTTAAACAATGGTCTGCACGTATATTTTAGCCATAAACTTCATAAACATAAACACCATAACTCCAGACCAGACTATGCTACTATATGTATATTTGGTGTTAAAGTCTGTTATTTTAAAAGTTAGGGTTTTTCAGCAATTATTATAAAATTGCTGGGAAATCCTCAAAATATAGCTTTCCCCACAAGAGTTAACTTTTTTAACCAATAATGAAATGCCTGGCTTTCGTAAACCAAAATGAATGAAAGATGCAAGTGCAAATAAAATATAATTTTTTCCATTGCAATAAAATTGAAATTTCTGCATTACATTTATTGGCTACATATGAAAGACTGTTGATCAGTTTGGGGTAAACTTAATCAGACAAAAGTAGAATTAGACAATGGACAATTCCCGCATTTTGAATTTTTTTTTTATTCGATTCTAAATACTATCTCGAAATGACCATTAACACAAAAATTTCTATTCTCCAAGCTTTTTTTTTTTTTTTAATTTGCATTTTAAGTTTGCCTGTCAGATTTTTGCGGGAAAACTGACCTTTTTTTTTGCAACTCTATTGTGACGCCATCGTTTCCTAAATATCTCCATAGGTCACATGGCGTTTGCGGATGTTAAAACGTTGTTATCATGGAAATTTCAAATACTTGTCTTCTCGTCATTTTGTTTTCGTATTATTTGGTTGATTTTTTCTTAAAATGTCTAAAATTTTCTACAAATATTGTATCGTGCCAATGTGCAAAAGCCCAACCATAACAACTCCTGACAAAATTTTCATTTACGTACCACAGAATAAAAATACTCGAAAAAAGTGGTGCCAAGCGATGAAGAGGGACATTAAAAAGTATATGCCACTGTCGACAAAGATTGTACGTTATGTTTGTGAAGATCATTTTGAAATAAGTTACATTTATGATAATTTTTATTTTAGGAAAATTAAAGAATGTTTGCCTTTTAAGTTTAAAACAAGCTATTTGTTAGGAAAGCTATTCTAAATTTTTATAAACATCAAGTGCAAAGTAATGGGTTAAAACTGAAAGTCCGGTACTGATTCTGCGCCAAGAATTGTTTACATAAAACCATGCCTAATTATGTTCATCGTCATTAAAAAAAATATGGCGGAGCAGCCATTTTTTGGCAAAAATTACCTTGGCGCAGAATCCGTACCGGACTTTTATGTTGACAACGGCCCCTTTTAACAAAAAAATACCGATATTTTCCCACCAAACCTTTTATTCCAAGCACAACAAAACCATTCAAGTTAATTAAAGCAGGGAATCTTGCCTATTGGCTTTTACGCCACAGGTTTCCTCTGTTACAAAAACCATATTCTTGCTGAAATAGACAGCCATCATTGCCGAGTCAATATTTGGCAAATTGTCTGATTGGCCTCTTACAAAACCAGGTTCCATTTTTGCAATTAAATAAAAAACAAATACCTACAAAATAGACGACCAAAGACATTTGAGAAACGGCAACTACTAAGTAGAAACCACAGAGTATATAGCTGACACTTTGTGGTAGAAACCTCACCATAACAAACAGAGCAAAGGGATTATGTCACCGAACCCTTTGAGACACTTGACGTCATACTCAAAATCGGCCCGTTTTGAGCGGATCACAATTTGAGGGTTTTTTGCGCATTTTCTTTTCTTAATATTTAAATAAATAATTTTTTTAAAGAACTTTTATTTGAATATTTAGAAATCAGAAAGAAATTCTTTGTAAATATAAATCAATTTCATTCGTTTTTAAAAAATGCGGGAATTGTCCATTGCTTTAGTTGCCAACTTATAAATATCTATATAAATACCGAATTATTGCAAAACTGATAAGTTTTTTAATTAAATGAAAATGCAATTAACCTATCTACTTAAAATTTCCATGCAATGACCACTATTGTAGTTTAATCCATAATTGGGGATTAAATAATGGAATTTAAGTATTTATAATGAAATTTAAGAAACAAAGTAATTTTAAATTATCTAAAATATGGTAATTTGATATCACATCTTCTTACTTCAACTGATGGCTGCAAAAAATCAGGATTATGCACTTCATCAATATTAACCACATTCCCATTCTTTAAGTAATAATAGAAGGAAACAGCTTCAATAAATTCTTGGAGACCTGCAAATAAACTTTTAGGAATGGTACACCATTTGTTATTCACATAATTATACAAAAGCTTTTATGAGATTAGATAAACTTTTATTCTATTACAATAAATTTTCTTAAATGATAAGGCTTTATGGCATTTTCTTTTGTTCTTGCCTCTTGATTAACTTTAATGATATTTATAATTTAACTTTATAACCCTCATGGTGCCACGGGGAGAGAAGGGGGGGGGGGGGGAAGATAATTGCCAATCTCTGGATTTCAAAAAATCAAAGTAGAAAAAAGTGGTAAAATTCAACATACAAAAATTGTGTGAAAAGTGACACATTTTTTTTTTTTTCTAAATAATTTATTGAAATGGATAATTGATGTATAAATATATTAACATTTTACTAAGAAATACAGGTCACATTTTTGAGAAATGAAGGTTTGGACAATAACATTTCGAGGCTTTGCATCCCCAGTCAATACAAATGTTTTCTAAATACTAACTAGACAAAAGTGCTATTAATGCATTAAAAGTAACAACTTTCTGATCAATGATAATAAAAAAATAAATAAAAATACATCAACGAGTCATCACCTCTAAAGATTAAAATGAATATTAAAAAGCATTGGTGTGGTCGTCAACAAATTTACAAATACTTAAATTCCCCATAGACAAAGATTAAGAAGGAGATCTTGGAACTCTTAAATAAAGTCTATTGACCGTATTTGTCTCATTTTGAAGTTTGTCCAACACTTACGGCAACCATTAACTCCTACTGAGTTTAAATATTAATCAACTTCTACTAAAATGTTGTAGTTTAAAAAAAAAATTCAGACAACATTCTCACCTGGGCTAAAAGCTCTAATAAACTGAAAAACTTCTCGTTTGGACAGTTCTGAAGATATTCCATTAATGACACCTTTCAAAAGGTTATTCAGACGAGTTTCTGCCTCACTCAAGATGACCTCATTATCTCCATCGCTAAAAAAAAATAATATTTGAATTGTTTAATATTAAGCTTACTTTTAAGCTTACTAATAAAATTTTTAAAAATTGTATTTTTTTACTAAACAATTTTTTACGCCCCAGCTGAAACATAGATCAGAAATTTTAAAACCATATAATTGTTAAATTGAGCTTTTAATACATATATATATTTGAGGGTTCCCATTCAAATCACAGAATGAAAATCAATGACTTTTAATTGACTTAGGACCTAATTAATGTTTTTATGGACCTTTAAAAATTTGTTTTCAGGCATCATGTCTGTAAAAAAAAATTTTATAAAGTATATTCTACTAAAGTAGTTACAAGTTGGAGCATGTGTGATACAAATACGTCAGAAAATTCCTATATAGTGAGGATAAGTGGCGGACACGCAGGGATAGCAAGTCTGAGTTGCATTTTTGAAAATTTTGAAGTTGGTCAACATACACAAAAATTAAGGATTTTTAATGATCTCTAAGCATTTTCAATGACTTTTAAGCACCTCTAAGCATTTTCAAGGCCTTTAAAACAGGTTCAAAATTATTAAGCACTTTTAATGACCGTGGGAACCCTGAAATTTGAAAAAGTTGTATAAAAAAGACAGATTAACAAAAGTTAAAAGTAATTCAAACCTAGAAACTCGATGCAGAAGAAAAATTATTCGCTTGCTTTCTATTGTCAAATCTCTACTTTTCTTGACCAGTCTTTCATATTTATCGTAGCGGGCATCCAACTCTGTTTGATAAGTTTGGAATACTTGAGCAACAGGTGAACTGTTTTCTGCATTGTCATTGCTAGTATGATTGGATGTCCTTGAGCTACCTAAAAACAATGTTAAAACATCTTATAAACATCATCGATATAGATAAACAACAGGATAGACTGCTTAACGCTGGGAAAATAAAGACGTTGCCAAATGCCAATGGTGGAATAAAAAACATGTATTGCCGAGGATTGAAAATAAAATTTTGGGTTGTACACAGCAGAAATGTTAATAGTCGACCTTAGTTAGTAATAATGAGCACAAAAAAAATCTACTCTAGCACTTTACAAGGTTTTTCCGCATTCCCATCCAAATATAAAACTGAATTGGTTAATCATCCCACTAGTTTTGCAATCCCTGGTGCATTTTTCTTCTTGCATTGACATTGAAGCAGTCTATCCAGTTGTTTATCTATATCGATGATGGAAAGTAAGCAACAAATGGGTAATGCAATCATAATAAAAAACTGTAAAATAAGAAAGAAAAATTCAGACTTTTCATTTGCAAAACTAATCTGGCAGAAGGCAGTACAAAAGTGGCAATACCTAATAAAATCGCAAAATATCACATTTGCTAATGATTCCTTAAAACATTTGAGTTAAGAGTTATCAGAAAAGATAAAACATAATTTTATGTTACAAGCCAAATCCAACAAAAAATTCAAGTTTTTAAAAATGAAAATAATAATGGAAAAGCAAATTCGGCTTAGGTAGTATCTTGAAGGAAAACTATAGGCACTTGACGATTTTTGTATTTATGGAAATTTTAAATTGAACAATCATTCAGAGAGGGAAATTAAAAGCCAAAAAAGTCTAAAGGAACTCCATCTGTAACCATTATTTTTAATAAATATATAACTGAATTCTTAAATGAATGGAATATCCAAATGTATAATTAGGTCCATTTAACTCTGTCTAATTAAGCCCACTTGATGGCTGATGTGGCTTCGCATGCCAAAGGTGCTGGGTTCGAATCCCGGGTTAAGCATAGATGTTCGTTGTGGTTTGGAATCCACGTAAGCTAAAGGTCCCGGCCAGATTAGCTGTTATTGTGCACAAGTATAGGTTGTTGAGCGCACAAACAAAACCCTGTCTAATTAATATATTATGCAACTGATATACCTCTTTGGCTGCGACGACTCATTTTATAATTTATTTGGGTTTCTTAGGAAATGAAAAAAGGCACTGGTAGTGAACAAAACTTCTTTTTTATTTTTCTTTGTTATTAATCTTTAGTAAAAAGGAACTGAAAACACTGTGGGAAAATTCTGCTTTTGTTTGTTTACAAATGAAATGCATGTAGTGCAAGTAGCAGTTTCTTTTAAAGATTTGAAATACACTTTTTTTTTTTTTAATAACTGTTATTTAAATTAAAATTTTAGTGGAAACCATTCAATATTTCTTATGAAATATTTAGTTCATATTTTTAAAGAATTTTCAATGAACCTATACATACATCTATATCGATGACCTAGACATCTGGAAAAGAAGGATCATAAAAAAGTATTAACTTCAACTTTGTTAAAAGTAGCGGTTACGATTTTAGGATTGTTGTGCTCTTTAATCAACTAGTCACCTGATCGAGTTGGTTGATACCGAAACTGCAGTGAAACGTTCATTATTAAGAATTTTTAAAAATGAGTGGCAAAGATACAATTCCTGTATTTCCATCCAGAATGTGTGTATTATATTTTGTAATTCTTAATATTTTAATAGATGGAAAAAGTTTGAACTTTATATTGTACTTGTGTGGGGTGTTCTGAACTTATAAGTCTTTTATCTTTGTTATACCTGTAAAATGAGTTTTACTATCTTTTTTTTTATGGTAAAAAAGTACTAAAGGTATTTAGTTAGTTTTGAAAAATTTCCTTTGGTTTATATAAACTATTTGTACTGACAAAATGTTCCAAAAATCCTCAATCTCTATATTGAATCTGCATATTCAGCTGCTTTATTTTAGCTCCATAAAGAGTTGGCCAAACAACACTAAGTTTTTGTGGTACCTCTCTACCTTTTTTTGTTAATATTTTCAATGGATTTTCGAAGTATCTTTCTAATGTAGAGAAACGCACACACCTTCACAAGAAATTCGAGCTCGTTTTGATATTTATAATCAATTCTAGAATAACTTAACGTTTTCCATCAAAATTTTTTGTTTAATTTTGTATAAAAGATTAATGGTTTTCTTTGTCTAGTCCCCTTCAATTTTTTCCCCTCCAGTTTCATTGCAATCATTAATAGTGCTATTACCTTCTCATGTTTAGCTACATAGCATATGATATTGACAAAACTGAAACTGTCGCCAAAAGGCAGCTTTAGCGCCAATAATAGATAGCAGCAACATCACATCAAACTGTGCAAACCTTATCGATTAAAGCCCTCCTTTTTTCCTCAGTAAACATGCGCTGCATCTGCCTTTTGGCAGCAGTTTTGATTTTGTTGGAATTGATTGACTTGATAATATGTAGCATCTAATGTACCATAAAGTGACAGATGCCCATTGTGATATTGTTCCTCTGTTCAGAATTCCACTCTTGATACTAAAGACTTAACAAGATTCTTATTTTTATGTTTGTAATTTTCTTAAACAAGCTTGTAAGGTTTTACTACTTATCTGGCAAATATTAACCACACTTTTAGGTTATTACTTAATCTTTATGGTACTGTTTAGTCAGACGGGTAACATAAAAATTGTCAAATTGCAGCAATAACTCATCATAAATAACAAACTTCAGATCATTTATAATTCCTGTAATAAACCATAACTGCTTGTAATAGGGTTATGATATATTAACCCTATAGGGTTGCTATAGCAACCCTATAATAAACCTTAATTATTTAGGATTAGCATCATTTAAACAGGCAAACATTTAGGCTTGGCGACAATTGCGACAACTAGTACCTGTCTAACGAAAGAGTACCACCTGTTCAAATGAGGGATCTACTATTTAAAAATCCAACTTTAACTAACTGGGTTTTATTTAACTAAAATTTTATTGCATAAAATTAAATATTTATTGAAAAAAAAATAAAAAATGCACCTCACTCAAACAATGGAAATAAAACTGAAATATTAGAGTTTTAATGCTTGTATCAATTTAATATTCTTTACAATATAATAATTAAAATGTTTATTTTTCAGGGCCATGACTGTGATGAAAGGACGTTTAAAAGCTGCCCAGAAAGGTCATGGGTTACTGAAGAGGAAAGCTGATGCATTACAGTTGAGATTCCGAATGATCTTGAAAAAAATTGTTGAAGTAAGGAACAAATAAACCTTTTGATACGTATTCATCTACTTTAATTTATTTATAATAATATTGTCTTAAGCATTGTTGTATTTTATTGAAATTGAGTAAGTATAAATGAGCAAAATAAATTATTCATATATTATAGCCAGATAAAATATTATATTATAGCCAAATAAATTATTGTATTATAGCTAAATAAATTTATTTATTTTAGCTTCAATGAATTATTTCATTATAGCTTAATAAGTTATTACTTTATTGTTTAATAAGTTATTACTTTATTGATTAATAAATTTTTACATTATAGCCTTATTATTTATTATATTATTAGGGATGCTCAGTATTCCACCATTTAGCTCATTAAGCTGAATATTCGACTGCTGAATACTTTCTCTTTATTTATTGCCAATTTATTATTGTTGAAGAATACCACTCCATAAAAACATTATTTTATTTCGTTTAATTAATTCCTTAATTATTTTCCTTAAACAATATTTTTAAAATGTCAAAACTTATAAGGCGCGACCACAGCAATTTTAAGATGTTTTTCTTTTTTATGAATTTCAGGGAGTGTCAAGGCCCTTAAATTTGTCTACGATATAAAAGGTGTTCTTTTGAGTAGTTATAAAGACATCAGTTTCTTTTTTTATGTAACCTTTCCATGTTAAGACAAATGTCATTAGTGAAGGTCCAGTCCTATGTTTTTCCTAATATAAAATAATCCTATTTTATTTTATAAGTGGTAGTTAAGACAAGTTTGACATTGAAACATTACATCAGATGTTCAGCCGGCGAGTATAACATTTTTTACTATGACAACATATTATTTGAATGACAGCTGAACCATTTTAAAAGAGGGGTTTTCTGGTTTGAAGTTGAGATGGGCAGGGTGTTAAGCAAATAATTTTGAAAGATTTTATAAAATTTTTTTTTTTTTTTTTTTTTTTTTTTTTTTTTTTTTTTTGTAATATATAACATAACATAGCATTGATTTAATATAACATGTGATTACTTACTGTTTGTATTTTTTTTTTTTTTTTTTTTTTTTTTTTGTATTGTCATGTGTGAATACCAAAACTAGGTAACTACAAATCAGCTGTTTGAAGAAAAAGAAAGTTTAAGGATTCTATTGTTTCTTAACAATTGTATAAAGTACCTTGAAATGATCTACAGTTGTTACCCAGTAATATTATGTTATACACTTAGCCTAATGATGCACTTCTGTGTTCTTATTGATGTTTCATCCATTTTGTAATTATCTAGACATAGCACTCGTAGAAAGATATAACTTTAGATTCCTAAGTAATATTAACAGTGAGTTAAAAACTCTAAAAAGTACATTTGTCACACATTTGATTGTTTATAATTGAAGTTTTTATTTACTTTTTTTAAAAATTAAAATTGAAGGTTTGATGGACAAAAAGTGCATAGTATATATTCTATCTAGCTTTGCAGTCTATGTATGGTTTACTTTTTAAAGATAAGCTACTTTTTCAAAACTTGTGGAATATTTCAATGTGTTGTGGGAATCAGAACCTGGAATCAGGGAAATGTCAGGGAGCTTTCTGATTCTTGAAAAAATCAGGGCAATGTCAGGCAGTTTTTTAAAAAAATTTCATGAAAATCAGGGAAATTTTCTTTGTTCTGAAGGTACATTTCCCTGTTCATCTATATTTTTGCGCCATTTTCCCAGAAAATTATTGTGGTAATCTTTCGAAATGTAATGTTAGGGAATACTTTAAACTTTTCGTTACCACCAAAACTATTTTTAAAAAATTGGCATATTATCCCTTTAGCATGCATGCTCTATTTGATCAAGTTGTCTACACTTTTGGAAAGTTGGGGAAATTTGAAAAAAAGTTTGCTCTAAAATCAGGGAATTTTTTAGAAATCTATTGGAATTATCAGGGAACTTTTTTTCCTGAATTTTATGGCCACCCTGTTATAAATGTTTTATTTTCTGATGTTTCATTTGTGCATTATTTCAGACAAAATCCTTGATGGGAGATGTTATGAAAGAAGCTGCTTTCTCTTTAGCTGAAGCTAAATTTACTACTGGTGACTTCAATCACATTGTGCTACAGAATGTCACAAAGGCTCAGATAAAAGTTAGGAGTAAGAAAGATAATGTGGCAGGTAAACATATTCTGCTTTTCTTTATCCAACCATTTGAAATCTTTTGATTTTCTCATATTTCTTCTTATTATTATTGGATCTTAGATATTTCTGGATTTTGGATATTTTACTGTACATGAAAAAATAAGTTACAGTAGCAAAGTTGGAAAAATATCCTCACAACTGTTTATTGTTGTTAGTTACTAATGAGTGAATTAAAGTAGACATGTTTTTCTAAAAAAACTGTTAAATTTAAATTGCCATTCTTTCATGTGCTGCAAATGAACTTGTAAGCAACTGATAGTTTAAATAGTCAATTGAATTTTTACTTTTCTATTCATAGTCAATGCAGCAATGTCAATCATTGAGTATTAAAATGAAGTGAAAATGAGCTAATATATTTAATATAGGTACTACTTTATTTTTATGTTATATATGTGGCAATTGAAATCATGAACTCTATACTTTAACTAAATTTTTTTAAACTTGTAGGTGTGAATCTCCCTGTGTTTGAGAGTTTCCAAAATGGAGTTGACAGTAAGTGTCTGTTTATTTCTCTAACTGTAAAGTAATATAGTGATTTCTTTAAATTCATAGAAATATTCCAATTTAAAATTCTAGAAATATTTAAATTCATTATTTCTAGCAGAATTCATGAAATCGTAGTATTCATTCGCATTTATTGTGTATGAGTATCAAGAATATGTTACAATTAAAAAAGTTTATTTCTATGTGTAAGCACATTTTTGTAATGAAAAATCAATTCATTGACTGAGTAGTATTTGACAGAGTAACTCCAGGTAATATGTTTCTCAATTCAGGACGAGCCCTTTTTTAAGTCATAAATAGTCCATAATTTAAATTATGAATATCTCTTCCAATTTCACAGATAACTTTATGAAACTTTTTATGGTGGTTTTGTTATATTATTATGAACATTTTTCTAAATGGACTTTTTGCCCATCTCCTTTTTTTTTCTTCTTCATATTTTGTAACTTTCATAAATTACCACTAGGCTCGCTGTAAGCCATCTCAATAAGCTTATCCTAGTCACTTTGTTATGGATATGCGTTACTTCCCTGGCTATACTAGGCGTCGTTTCAAATTTAAAGAGTTTGACTCTTATGTTTCTCAATTCAAGATAAGCCCTTTCTCAAGTCATAAATAGTCCATAATTTAAATTATGAATATCTCTTCCGATTTCAAAGATAACTTTATGAAACTTTTTTTTTGTAGTTTTGTTATATTATTATGAACATTTTTCTAAATGGACTTTTTTCCCATCTCCTTTCGTTTTTTGTTATATTTTGTAACTTTCATATATTACCACTAGGGATTCCGTAAGTCTCTCAATATGTTTACTATACTCACTTTACTGTGAAAATGCTTTTCTTCCCTGGCTATATGAGACGCCATTTCAAATTTAAAGGGTTTGAAAGGATATTAGGAATCACCCTGTATTTATATTTCATATGTGATTCTATTGTTCCAATAAAATTCCATCTGCTTTTAAATTTTAACGAATATTTGAGCTGTGTTGCAATTACATTAAGGATAAAATATATCACTAAATTCTTAAATTTGCTTTTTATTCAAAGTTAATAATAGAGTTGGATGCTCATTTTCTCTCATACTTTATTTGTTCTAATGACATGTTTGTTTCATGTATATAATTCAGTAGCTTAATGTTGTAACAATAATAACATTTACATTGGTCTTGGGTCTGTTGATAATAATATCTAGCCAATTTTTTTTTTTTAAAATCAACGAGACAAAAAACACACTCTAAATATATTTTCCATCTAAAATTATGGAGTTGGAGCCTTTGAATGTGAGAGGGTCATGACATATATCTGTGTCATAACAATATTTCCTTTCCGTCCTCGAAAGAGTTATTTCCAACTATTCTGCATTGTATTGATCAGTTTATAATTATATTCCAATTGTTTGCTACTTATATAAAAAATAGTTAAAATGATCTTTGTACAAACTCATTATTCAGGTGTAAAAAGCAAAAGTCTTAAAAATTCTTTGTGTGTGTGTTATTTTACTTGTCTTGATTTTTCAAATTTTATAGTAAGATTTTCCAAATGATGCACCATCTTGTATACCTAAAAATTTGAATTATATAAAATCATTAAAATAAAAAATGCATTTGGATGTTTAATGATTTAATTCTAGTTTTTCTTTTATTTAGCTGTAGAACAAAATAATTGATAACAAAAGATTCTTTCCAAAAAAGTAACATTGTATCGGTGCAGATTTTATATTGGACAGTGTTATAAACCTAATTATAACAATTAGAGACTCATTTGATTTTATATTAAAACAAACTGTTCATAAGCAAGAAATATGGGTTACAAATTGTTTTAACTGAGAAGGTATGCGTAATTTCTTTGGCTACTATAAAATCATTAAAATTGCTATTTTATTTCTTATTTTTAAATATTTAGTTTTTTAGCAGTTGGATTTTTTTTCTTTCTAAATTGCTTAAATGTGTGTTGTGGAATTTTGCGTAAATTCGTTTTTCAGACAAAAATCTCTTATTTTTATTAAACTGAACCCTGATTCTAAACAATTTTGTCTCTCCTTGCAGCATACGAGTTGGCTGGTTTGGCAAGAGGAGGCCAACAGCTCGCCAAGTTGAAGAAAAACTATGCTAAGGCTATCCATCTCCTTGTGGATCTTGCCTCTCTCCAAACCTCCTTTATTACTTTAGATGAAGTAATAAAAATTACGAACAGGAGAGTGAATGCACTTGAGCATGGTATTGCATTTTAATTAGTATATCTGATTATATTTCTAAAATCACAACAGAACTTAGTTTATCAATGAATTTTTTTAAAAACAATAAAGGGGTTTAATAGTATATAAATATCATGTACTTAATTTCTCTTATTTTTTCATTCTTTTCTGTGTTGAATAATTTTTTATTTTTTTTTCAAAATAGTACTTTTATGCTTACCATAAAATAAACCAATCGAGACTGCCAATCCACTAAACATTCAGTTATGTGTATAAAAGTTTTTTTTACTAACTTTCTTCCATTTCCTGTATTCTATTCTTCGTTTTATGTTATTGCTTTCAATCACCCATGTATAATACATTGGGTAATGAAAGTATAGGATTCGGTCAAAAAGAAATTTTTGATTTTTTGCATTTCTCCATGTTTTGGAACATCCTGTTCTCAAAAAAGTGATCTAGAAAAAATGTCTGTCTGTGTGTACATGGTCAACATAACTCTCGAACAAATTGACCTTCGATGTTCAAATTTGGTGAGCAGGTTGGTAATGGCTCAAGGACCTACCATTAAGTTTTTCATCAAAATCGTGCATGTGCATAAGGCAGCTGCCATTGAAAAAATTATGTTTTTCAATGATTGCTAAAAAACAGCTCTAACGATTTTGATAAAAATCGCTGTGCTAATACCTCTTAAGGTCTTCTAAACATCCTCACCTCCGAAATTCCTGTAAAAATGCTTCAGTGGTGCAAAAAGCAGAAAGACGAATGCCTTTAACACAGAGTTGTCTTTGCTTGAACATAGCTTATGAACAATCGTTTTTTCTCCTCTTCTCAGTTTCACTTATAAGAAAGGATAATATTAGGTACATATAAGAATTATCGAAAAGTATATCGCCAAAATTTCCATTTTGACAAACTTTTTTTTTTTTTTTTTTTTTTTAAAGTTCTATGTTGCAATTATTGCAAGAAATATCGCCTAACTGGCCATTTTTTCTATACGAATGATGGAAAAATAAAAACAGTAAATGACACAAATCCACATCAGTAATATAGTGCAGTTGAAAGTTGTGCGGTGTTCCACAACACTAGTTTTTGTTACATTGTCAATAATCTTTAATTGTTATGTTGTTTTTCTTTGTTTTTATATATTTAAGATAACTCTTACTATTTACTCATTACATTAATCATATATTGATGCTGCTATAAATTTTCAGTTGTTATTCCTAAAATTGAGAGAACTATTGCCTATATTACATCAGAATTAGATGAGAGGGAGCGTGAAGAGTTTTATAGGTAAATATTTTATGGTTTATGAGAAAAATAATCTTTGCTGAATGGTCTGGGAGGTTTTAATTAAACTGAACTTGTTTTAAGCCATTTTAACAATATATTATCTTAGTATTAGGTACATATAATTGGACCAAATTGGAAAAAAAAAAATCTGTTCACATTTTGGCAACCAGAGAGAAATATGGAATTATATGGCAGATGATTTCTTTGGCTAAAATTTTGATCATTCTTTAGATTCATGCAATTTTATTGGTGGAAGTGGTCATTCACTTGCAAGTCTGACAACTACAGAGTCTATGCATGTGCACAGACTTATAGTTCATTGATAATTTCATTCATGAGTTGCTATTGTGAAGATTTTCACCAGTGTAGTATTATAAAAGTGAAAATTTGTTTTTGGCTTACAATGAGCATTTCTCCCACCATTTTGCATGATTAATTTTTGTAATAATAACAGTACTAGAAATCAGATAAAATTTATTAAAAAAGTGTGGAAAATTTAATAAAGTTATAAATTTTTTCATAAGTTATGGAAATTTATTCAAAAAGTCATGGATATTTATTCAAATAGTCGGAGACATTTAAAATGTCAGAAATTTTTAACAAAATGTTAATAACATTTATTCAGAAAGTCATAGAAATTTATTCAAAAAGTCAGGGAAAGTCTTACCCAGTCTACATCTATGAACATGTACATGGTTAAAATACTTATTGTAGTAGAAATGTTTTGTAAATATGCATGCTACCATGTTACTTCAGTCCAGAGTAAAGAAAAGGTTAAACTCATTAGATTAGACATGACATCTTTATAACTTTACAAATAAAGTTCACTCTGGATTCTCTGAAAATACTCATTCTATTTATAGGTTGAAGAAGATCCAAGGAAAAAAGAAACAAATGAGAGAAGAAAATGAGAAACGCAAAGAAGCGTTAAAAGCTGCTGGCGTTGAAGTAGATTCAGCACCCAATCTTCTAGAAGATGATAATGAAGACGACGTGCTCTTCTAAATTATGTGAATGTTTCATAATTGTTTACAATTAAAGATTTAAAAACATATTCAG
Organism: Linyphia triangularis; assembly: GCA_963978545.1. Taxonomy (NCBI): domain Eukaryota; kingdom Metazoa; phylum Arthropoda; class Arachnida; order Araneae; family Linyphiidae; genus Linyphia; species Linyphia triangularis. Next base: position 41,127,601 of record OZ021730.1, read on the forward strand.
AAAATTGGTATGGTGTATTTGTAATAGAGGTGTATATATTCAAGAGCATTATAATTTGAACTTTTAGTAGACGCATTTGAGTTAACCATTTCCAAGACTCGTTAAGCGCAATTAAGTGTCTGAATTATTACTCGTAAAGTGTCTGAATTATATTTACCCGAAGTTTAACTTTGGAATCTTTTAAAGTTAGGTTTAAGGTGTTTGGATAATTTTATAAAATATAATTCCAAATTAAATTGTGGGAGACATTTCTAAATCTTTTTATTTTTTATATACTGTTTTTTTTTTTATCTAACTTACTTTGATGCATTATATGTAGATTTTATTTTTTGCGACAACCAATCAATAATTATAAACTAAAAATTAAATTATTGCATTTCAATGTGTAAAAAAAAATTTATTTGTGTGAAAAAATACATAAAAGTAGAGATAAATATCTATGATTAATTTGCTTACAAAGCATGTTAAAATTAGCACTTAATTTTGTATAAGTAACTAGTTTTACAACAGTTCTTATGTTTAAAATTTTGTATTTAAAATGCTTTAAATTTATATTATTATTCTTGACAGATAAAAGTCTGGAGAACAAATTTGTGCTTATCTTATCACATATTTTTGTTCTGGATTGAACGATTTTGGAAATGGTCCATCCATTTTACCATGGGGATTTGATTTTCAGTGCCTCATATGCATGTGTTGCTATGTATTTTTAGATGGTGATTTAAATAGAGAACCAATTCTGGGATCACTGTAAATTTTATTTGTTCTTGTATAAAGGAACTTTAGATTAGCTTGTATTTTATTCATTATGTATGAAAAATTGTAATTTAATGTTTAAATTTATATTATTGTTTACATTGTTCATCAAATCTTTAAATGGATTATTTGTAGCACCGATTGTATGTATCAGCGATTCTAATCTTCTATATTCTCTGTATTACTTGGATGTATAGTAATAACTGGCCTACTCCTTGTAATTGAGGATTGATAAATAGACAATATAATAAAAAGTTCAATATTTCATAGATATATTTACTATGTTATAAAATTGGTGAATAAAATAATACTACTCTAGATGATAAATATAATCCAATGTTTTCGAGCAATACAAAAAATGACACATTGTGTGTGTGCACATATTGAACACATTATGCATCGAAATGCAAAGGAGAACGTTAAAATAAAATTGTTAAATTTGAATAAATAAGCAATGTAGAAACTCCACTTGGAAGTGGAAAACGTTTGATATCATTTTTTTTATTTCAACATATGTTTAGATAAACCTTAATGGGTATAAAAGTAAATCTGTATATTTTGGATGTGGAACATTTTTCTAGCATGGTACAAAAATAAGCAATGGGATAGCGTGTGTGTTTTATTAAAGTGATCATCTCCAACAATTTATGCACCAATAATAATTTAATTGTATTAACTTATGGGTTGGATGACGCATTTTTTTTTAACATGTTAAAAATTTCCTATTCATATTTCAGTTTTTTCAAATGTTGTTCAAAACTAGTTTTAACATTTTATTATAAATTTCAAATGTTTGTTAATTTAATGAAAAATGTGTCGGCGTTCCATTAGTAAAATCCCTCGACTATTTATTTGACTAACTTATGTTTTTCAAATAAGGTTCTATATAATTATGTCCATGTTTATTCAATGTTATTATCTAAAAGATATATTTAAAGAGTCTTGTATAAAGCTAAATGATTTGATCCTAATCAGACCTATTCAAAACATTTTTATAGCCAGGTATTAAAACTTAATGCTGTTCTAACTGTAGTAGAATATATGTATCTGCTGATTGTTTCAATAAATTAATTTTAAAACATGGGAAGTTTAAGGTTCTGTTTCAAAAAATTTATAATGCTCTAAAATGCTATCATAGATAAAACTCACTGTTAGAGAAACTGATATATTTAATCAAAGAAATTGCATTATTTTATTGTGTATATCTGTTTTTAGTTCTAGATTTCTTTTTCAATAATAGTTTAAGTTAAGATGTTTTCTTTATTACAATAAATGCTATTAATTTAGGTTTACAATATGTTAATTTTTAGCTTATATTATTTTTAGGAATTAACATAGAGCTTTTTTTAGTAACACAGCCTCTGTGGTAGAATGTTAAATCTGCTAAACTTGATAATAAAATCAATCCTGACATCATTTTTAAGAAGAGTGGTCATTATTGAAAAATAATGACAAATGTATTGTATAATCGATCCATATGCTTCTGGATTCCTATTGACCAACCATAGTACAACGGTGATCCTAAATATAATTTCTTTTTAGATTTTCTTATGCCGGGAAATGTCTGGGTTTTTTTGAGAAAAAAAAAAATTAAATCACTGAAGAAATTGCAAGAGTAACAAATTTAATGTTGCTTTCAAACGAGGTTGCTGCCATCTATGAGCATAGCAAATGACAGTATTGAAAAGTTTATTTAGGATTTTTTTTATCATGTTTTTTCCTTAAAAATCTCCTTTATTAAACGTTTAATTATTAACTAATTTCAACTTTTCGTATGAAATAAAGGAGAAATAAACTACCTTTACATTATAGCTATTTAATTTTTCCGCAATTTTTTACGATTTGTGAGGAAATGTTTCCAAATATTTTACTGTTAATTATGGATCTGTTGTAGAAAAAAAAATCTTAAATTTAGCTATTAATATTGTTGCTCCCCTTATGAGAAATGTCACAGGACACTACTGGATTGAAACCTGAATTATTGTACTTCAAAGATAATTTTGCGTGCTATAATTGACATTTCAATCTTAGTAAAAGCTCTTACCAATCTTTGTAAAAAGCAAGTTTTTTTTTTTTAACTATACAATAATTTTGTAAAAAAAATATTAATTTATCTATTTCTTTATATTTATAAATTTTTATAGCAATGGAATTGGATGTACATTAGTAAATAGCGTTCCAGTGGCATAATTGAAGAATAAAAGGCAAAAAGTCTAAAGTTTCAAAACATTACTTTAACAAATTTGCAAAAATCATATTAATAGTTCAAGAAGCTGATATTAATAAACTTTGCATTTGTAAACATCATTCAGTTTATATTTTAATTAGTTTATACGTGCCCAAAATGTTTTGAAATTTCCTATATTCTCAACTTCTTGGCAGAGGAAAGATGGCTATAATTATTTTCTTGCAGGGTTTTTTTTTTTTTTTTTTTTAATTCCCGAGTGCACTAAGTTGCTGTCTAATTTCTTAAGAGCTTGGACAGAATTGACATTTTAAAATTTTGATAAATTTTACTTGATAGTGTTTTAAGCATTTCAAAATCAAACAAACTTTAACTGCAATATTTTTTGTTGGAGTATGATTTTATAAATATTATATTGTGAATATTATATTACATCTTTGAATGTTTTTGCATTTAACTTTTAATTTAATTATTTACGTAATTTTAACTTATTCTTTTGAGACAAAATATTTGTTATGAATATAGGCTGTTAAATAAAATTTTACAAATAAAATAATAAAACATTTATTATTTACAAATGCTACTAAAATTTTATTTATACATTAGTCTCATTTGATATATTTTAGTAAAAAAAAAAAAAAGAGTGTAAAACATTGACAATATGGTTACAGAAAGTTATGTGATTAATCTTAAAAAATAATTCTATCTATATATTTAAATTCAAGATTGATAAATACCTAAAAAAATATTTGTTGACAAATGATGCGTGTAAAACGTAAAACACTAAGGAAACTGTACAATTTATTATTATTCGAGCACACATCCAATAAAAACGCTATTTTTTTTTCTTTTTCCCTCGCATAAAAATTGTTAAGAAATGCATTAGAGAGCATGTATTCTCTAGGTTTGTAAACGCGCCATCTAGCGGTGATTGGAGATTCAAAAACTGTGATTTGACCAGCTTTCAAGTACCACGGCTAAACTGGATTCATCGCGGTTATGACAGTGCGGTAAAGATCAAAGGATTTCAAATACCACCTTAGTTTGACCGTTTACCACTAGATGGCATTGGTCTAGTAGGATAGTTTTTTAATCATTTCGCCTTGACTAGCCTTCTGCAATGTGGTGTGCTACCGTTTCGTAAGTGATTTTTGTAATTATTTACTCTTTTAATTCCAAAAACAATACAGCATGCCTATCTATTGCTGTGTACCTTTATGTAAGTCAAATAGTAATCTCGATAAAATATCTTTTCACGAATTCCCAGCTGATTCAGAACTGAAACGTGTTTGGCTGAAAGCCATTTCGCGTAAGGATTTTTCGCCTAACGATATTTCTAACTCATCTAAAGTATATGCGTATCACTTTAAGGATTCAGATTTTTTGCAGTTCCCTACAATGAGATGTTTAAAAAAAAGGATCGATCCCAACCGTGTTTAATGGATATCCTACTTACAAATTGATTCCCCAGAAGAGCGAACGTAGAGTTCTAAAACGTAAACAAAAAGGGAATCTAAGTCTCCGAAGTAAAAAATTGAGAGCATCTTCTCCCTTTTCAGATAATGAAGCTGCAAATGTGTTATTAAATTTAGCTAGTTCTTCATATGATGATAATTTTAACTGGTATAATATTTTCTCTTTAAATACTTACTGTGTTAAGTTGCTACTATCTCCATTTATTATGTATTTGGAATTTTTGTAATCTATGAGTCGAGTACTTTTTTTGGAGAGACCGCTGTATGCGTCTGATAAATTGTATTCCAACTTGTGACAGCTCAAATCCATTTATCTCTAATTACTGGCCTAGGACTTAAGTTGTGATAAAGAAACATTAGACGGGTTGCATCTGTGTATGTGAAAGATAACGCTCTATAGACGGGTGTATCTGTATGAATGTAGATCTACCCTATAAACGGGTATCTGTATGAATGTAGATAAACTCTATAAACGGGTATCTGTATGAATGTAGATCTACCCTATAAACGGGAATCTATGAATGGAAGATCGCCTCCTTATGTATCTGTGTGGGATCTCCCATATGCGGGTTGTACCCATTTCTTTGTCCCTCGACAGGCTATTTGTAATTTTAGTACATTAACAAAAATGGACATCATGTTTGTATTGTTTTTAGCAAATTTGCTTGCATACGGGCTACAATGAGTTCCGTGACTGGAATGATACCCTCACTCTTTTGTGATAATAAGTGGGTCAGAGTAAGCAAATTAAAATTAATGAAAAATGACCCACTGGGGACCCGTAGCTACATATTAACTTATATTATCAGTATTGCTTAGAAATTTGTTTTAGATATCTTTGCATTATAACACTAATACTATAAATGCTTTTTACATATATAGAGTGATTCTCCAGTAATTGACCACATGCTAGTAGTTGACGAAAATAACACAAAAAGGAAGTAAACAAGGATTGTTGTGATGGTATTCTAATTTTTATTGGTTAAAATATATCCAATAACTAATGAAAGCCACTGCCAAAAGTTATAGGGGTAGCAAAGCTTCCAATTGGATGATAAAAAATTAACAAACACAAAGGTATATCACAGGGTCTCGTAAGAGTGACTGACACCATTAGTGAAGGGTGGTTTAGCTTCTTTGTGATTTTTTAGCATCAACATGAATAATTCCTAAATGATTTAATACAAATAATGTATGTAGATCATTTATGTTTGTTTTATATTAATATACAAGTAATTTTTCTTTAAACCAATAAACAAATTATGAATAACAGATGGTTAATTACTGATCAGGCTAAGTGTTATACTTTTAGTAAATGACCAAAATGGTCAACTACTAAATTGTTACTTACTTGCATATTTTCTGGGAAAAAACAAAGTGATAACCGTTTATACTTTTATTTCAATCTTCACTTACTATTTGTCCAGAAAAATTGATTTTTTCAGTAATTGACCAATGTGGAATATACTAGGCTTACTTTCTTTACATAACTTTTTTTTAAAAAGTCAAGAAATGGTCAAAAGTCAATTATAAGTATACTTCCACTTTACCCCACACAAATATTATGTAGGTTAATTACAATGTTTATATAAACTAACACTGGTACATAAAATGTTGTCTGTTAGAATTTTAGAAATTGTTTTATTTCCTTAAAAATTCAAAAAATCAGATAAAATGGTCTGTTAAAAGAGAAAAGCATTGGTCTGATCCGAGTTAAGCCGGAAAATTTCCAGATCATTCACATCCTTGTAAATATCAAAATTACTTTTCACACTGAATTGAATAAAATATATGTTTAGTAAATTTTTTTATTATGAACAAGAAAAAATTAAAGTAGAAAACTAACTTAAATATTAATAAGAAATTGAGTTAAATAAATCATTAGGGAAGATTTTTTTCTAGGTGTAGGCATATACCTAGGCTATAAGAATTCTGAAATCATTAAAATTAATCACTCATGGAAGGGAATAAATCCTTTTTCAAATACACCGAAGAGGTTTGTTTGGGTTGATGGTTACGATTTTCGCCACTACCCCGAATTGGCGCTGTCCAAGTAGAAAATTGATCTCGTAGGTTGGTAGTCGCGAAATCAGCCATTGTCACAGCCTTATTCCCCCTTCAATCGAGTTAAGCCTTGCAAGCACCGACTGAAACAAGTTGCTCTTTATTTATTTTTCCAACCAAGAAAAATATAAACCCTCGAAATTTTACACTGAGGGAAAAATTAACGAAGCATGTGTCAAGAAATATGTCTAGTTATTAATTTTTGACATCCAATTGATACATCCTTCCAAAAAAGTAAACATTGTATCTCTTAATACATAAAAACTTTGGCTGTGAAAACACCAAACGCGGATTTGAATTGGAATTTTCATTTCAAAATCTTAAGCCCCATTAAAAAAAATAATAATAATCGTTAGGATAAGGAAATTTTTCTTATATACTTAATAATTAAATTGCTAAGGATCAATCAATAGAATTTATTCTATACCATCACTATTTATGTTTAGATTTTATTTACTTAGTTTATCAAATGCTTCACATTTTACTTTTAATGCAGTCTCATTCAAGCAATGCCTCATTCAGGTAGGTTAAGAATCGTTAATAATAGTGTGTCTCTTTTACGTGTAGTCGCCGCTGGCACTATTCAGATGCGTGTTTGCAGAACTAGAGAATACGTGCTCTCTCTAACGCATTTCTTAATTATTGTTTACAATTTTTATACAAGAAGATTTTTAGCTATTCTATTGGATGTGTGTTAGAATAATAAATTTGACAATATCCTTTTTTATCCTTTACAGTATCTTGTCTTACCAAGGCCACACTGGATTATAACGAGCGCTAAGGCACTCTCCGGCAATTTTTTTTTTTTTGCTTGGTCAAGTACGAAAACCACTACGTTACTATAAACAAGGCCAAGGCTAAACTCGATTCAAGGGGGAATAAGGCTTTGACAATGGCTCATTTCGCGACGACCAACCTACGAGATCAATTTTCTACTTGGACAGCGCCAATCCGGGGTAGTGGCGAAAATCGTTACCATTAACCAAAACAAACAAATCATAAAACGAAACATAGCATATTTACATAACTTTATGCAAATAGAAAAATGATTTAATTCATTAGTTTGTTAATACTAGGGTGAACCTACCAGTAATTGACCATTTAGTGCAAGTTTCTACACATTTAAATTTTTTTCTTGAAAAATTATTAACGGAATACTATGAAAACTTCCCAAAATATCAATTGATTAATAAATAAATAAATAAATTACCATGATGTTTCAGTCCTTTTTACAATTTCATATATCATCAGAATTTCTTACCAAAAGCAATTTTGCCATTAATTGACCAAGTAGTAATTGACCATTTTTTTTCCAGAATAAAACCCAAAGTTAATTGTTAAATTTTTTTATAAAATGCTCTAATATTCATAAATTAACTATTAAATGAATTAAAAAAAGGAAGTAAAAATAAATATAATCAATTTTAATTAATGAAAATATTGGAACATCATAAAATATAATGTGATGATATAGATATCTTACTCAAAAAATTAAAACAAGAAAATCGAAATAATATAGAAAAGACTATCTAATCCTATATTTTCAATTCTGAATAAATTTAGATGACAAGAATTGATTTTAAAGGATATCATTTCTTGGACAGTATCAAAAAGCATCAGTTTATCTAAAGGAACATCTAAAGGTTTTAGTTCTAATAAATCAACTGGGAATTCGTGAAAATATATTTTATCGACCGTGCTATTTGACTTAGATAAAGGTACACAGCAATAGACCGTCATTTTATAATGTTTTGGGAATTAAAAGAGTAAATAATTACAAAAATCACTTACCAAACGATAACAACATCCTATTGAAGCATGGTATTCAAAGAGAAATTATTCAAAACTATCCTACTAGACCAGTGCCATCTAGTGGTAAACGGTCAAACTAAGGTGGTATTTGAAATCCTTTGAACTTTACCGCACTGTCATAGTCGCGATGAATCAAGTTTAGCCGTGGCAAGGCCCTTGACAACTAATAGTAAAGAGTGGAAACAGCCGCAGTGGACTAGTGGCGCTGCATTCCAACCAAAACAGTAGCATGTGTTTTCTTGGCTTGGTCAAATACGAAAACCAATACGTTACTAAGAGGACAAAATTACTTTATTTTTAAGATGCAAAAAGAACACGACGAATATTGCCAAACGATAATATTAACAAATTAAATAAATATATACACAGTTCACTGGCGACAATTTATTATTCATATTTCATGCAAATATAATGTCAGAAGCCGCACTACACTATCATTTATTTAAAAAAAAATTGCTTTTTGTTGATTATTACTCATTAAATATGAGACTTTGATATCTATTTTTAGAATTAAGTTGTTTATTTAAAATAAGGCCTATTTTTGAATTTTATTTTCATTACTCTTTATGGAAACAGAGTTTGGAATTCTTTGTCGTATTTTTAAAAAATATTAGAAATTATAAAAATTAAATTAAAAAGTCGTCATTGGCAATTCTCGTGATTTCAGAGTTGACAGCCATGGATATTTTTAATTTAGCTGGCGTTGTAAAAAATTTTCATCGCAGTTTTTGATTTAATTTTTTTAATTTCTAATATTTTTTGCAAATAGAATTGATGTCATCCTCATAGATTTACATTTATTAATTAATTTCGTTATCATTTAAAACCAAACATGGTATTTTGTTGCGTACCACACTGTACTTCATATTCTTAAAAGATAGCCGATGTTAAATTTCACGAATTCCCCTTGGATCCGGATCTACAACAACGAATCTGCCTTATCGACAACGAATCTGCTTGTCAAATTTCAGCGCGATTGGCTGACTGCAAGTTGGTTTTTTAGTATACTGAAGATAGAAGCGTGTGTAAAAGCGACCTTTTAGTGACAGTGACACCTCCCGAAACATGATATAATGCAACTTTATTGACAATGAATCTACCTGTTAAATTTCAGGGCGATTGGATGACGGCAAGATGTTTTTTTTAGTATCTGAAGATACAAGCGTAAGTAAAAGTGACCTTTTAGTGACAGTGAAACTTGATAGAATGCCCCCAAAATTTGATAGAATGCATTATCATTGACATCAAATCTATCTGAAAAATTTCAGCCCGATTGATTTACGGCAAGTGTGTTAATATCACTATATTGCAGTTTCAAATCTGGTTGGATTGCAGCGTCCCTTGTTTTGTTGGAGGAAATGGAACTAACAACTTGTTTCCTTCGCACCCATAGACTTTTGAAAATTGTCACGGCCTGGAGAATCCAGTTCGGCCTTGCTATAAGAGGACAAAATTACTTTATTTTTAAAACGCAAAAAGAACACGGCGAATATTGCCAAACGATAATATTGTTGCGAAATATTATCTTTAATATTGGGTTCGAAAGCAGTTCCAAAGCAGATCAAAACTTGCAGAAATTTATTCCAATATAACTCCTCACAGATTCTCTTCAACTAAAGAACTTCTCTTTCTAGTAGACTCAATACTTAGGGATGGAACGGATATCCGGCAAATATCCGATATCCGGCATATCCGGCTGATTTTTCAATATCCGAAACCCCGTCGGATATCCGATTTGAAATACCAGACATCCGATAATTTCATTCGGATATCCGGCTATATATCCGGCCACCAGGTATCCACACGAAATAATTTTTTGCAAAAAATAATGATCTTTTTCGGACAAAGGGGACACTGCATCCTACACTTTTTTTTTTTTTAATTTTTTTTTCTTGGACATAAATTGCAGTCAAGTTAGAAAACGAAAAAGTTCCTTCGTGAGAACTATGCTTTCACACATCCCTAACTTCATTCTAAGGTCATTCTGACGCCGAACCCCAGTGTTTAGTTCCCAAGCATGCATGGTCCTCCTCAGTTTATTTCTTTCAGGTATAAACAGCTAAGTCAACCTTGCCCAGTCCACGAATCAAACCACGGACCTGTGGCATGCAGTGCGGTGCGCTAACCACTAATTATAATTTACTTGATACTTCATATCATGACCATTTTTTTCGTATAACTATCGTTTTTAGTATATAGACCGAATATCCGGCCGGATATCCGGTGAAATCCGTTTCGGATATCCGTATCCGGTAGACATGGTACCCCGGATATCCGAAATCCGGTATCCGGCAAAACTCACATCCGTTCCATCCCTACTCAATACAGCTCTATACACAACGATAGAGCACAAAACAGCAGTTAAAAACTTGACAACACAACTGCTAAAATCGCTACAAAAGACAATGCAATACAGTTCGCTTTAGAACTACTCTGAATGCTCACTGAGACTCAGTATCTCAACTCTGTAATTCTAGTCAACTAACTGATTCAACTAACTCAGTGACTCGACTAACTCCAGTCAACAACTGACTAACCCTGGCTTATATGGGGGAGGCGGCGAACCTTCTAGAAACTTCTAAAGGTAGATATTTGGAGAACTTTCCAGATCGTAGTCAAAAAGTTCTATACATGTACATGGGGACCGAAAATGTCGCCAAATGGTCGCCAAGTTTGGTCAATGGTCGCCAAGCGATTTCTCACCAAATTTGGCGACAAAAATTAGTCGCCAAAACCATTACCTACTTGGCTCTATCTCGCCATTACCATAATGTTAAATGCCCTGCTCCTTGTAAAACTCGCTTCCCAGCGTTATCTCTGTAATACTCGTTACCAAGCATTAAGACCCATATTACAGGGAAGCCAACTTAAGACGAACTATTGCACTGCCTTATGCAAAATGTACATACATTTTCCTATTTACAAAATTAACACTACGAAATATTTACAAATATACAAAAATTCGTAACAATATTAACGGATGGAATAAATTTATACAAAGCCCTCACTATCATTTAGTTTTAAAATGTTTGCTTTTTGTTGATTATTAGGTCTCACATTAATAGGTCTTTGATATCTATTTTTAGAATTAAGCTGGGTTTTTTTACAATAAGGCATTTTTTTGAAATTTACTTTCGTTATTCTTTATGGAAAAAGATTTCGGAATTGTATGTTGTATTTTTTTAAAAAAATTAGAAATTATAAAAATTAAATTAAAATATCGTCGTTAGCAATTCTTGTGATCTCAGAGTTGGCAGCCCTGGATATTTTTATTTTAGCTGGCGTTCTAAACATATTTCATCGCACTTTTTGATTTAATTTTTTTAATTTCTATTATTTTTTGAAAATAGAATTGATGTCATCCTTCATTAATTCATAAATAATCAGAAACTTTATATTGTAACATACATATGGTTTCGTGCTTTTGAAATTGATTTCCATATTAAAGAACTGTGCTGAAACTGAAATTTTCTAATTATAATACATGTTTAAAGTTTTTGTAATTCGTTCAGTTAAAATAAAAATAGTGTTTACTTAATATTTCAATTTGGTAGCCACTTAACTATTTTCGTGTTCCTGTAATAGTTTTTACAATCCTACTTCTAGTCAATGCAGTATTACTCAAACATCATTTTCTCTTAGAATTGCATTGTTTTTGGACTGTTGACTGTTTTGATCTGACTGGTTTTGTCTTGGTTTTGGGGCATTTTCTTTTCTTAATATTTAAATAACTAATTTTTTTAAAGAACTTTTGTTTAAATATTTGGAATCAGAAATTCTTCATAAATATGTACTAATTTTACTCGTTTTTTAAAAATGCAGGAATTGTCCATTTCAACTTCTTGAGCTCAGATCCAGTTTCCATAGTGTTTGACAACTAAGAACAAGAAGATTTATTCCGAACTATTTACTAACTTTGTTTTGGTCCCAAAAATTTGATTGAATACATTGTTGTCCAAAACGAATCGGTTTATTCCTAGATGACATGAAAATATCGCCAAGCCAATTTGGTACCATCTTGTAGACGATAAAGTTCCATATTTGGCAATCCTTTTTTTTTTTTTACCTCGTGAGCCCAACTGCGATTTTATGGTAACACTAATTGGAAGGCGTTGGAGGAGAGAATATATATATATATTTTGGGGGGTGGTCATTTTGAAATTTGCTTTCAGCTTATTGTGTACCGTCGCAACGTTTTGGCCTTGTCGCCAACTTTTTAAAATCAGAACAACTCATACACGTAAATTAGGAATTTTGCCAACAAATCTAGTTACTAAGATTCAGACTTCATATTGAATGATGGAAAGTGGGTTTATTAGCCCTCCGAAATTTTGACTCGTCAACCTGAATAGGATAGATTTCAGTCAATAAATATCACGAAATGAAATATGTTTGAACTGAGCTTGGTATGTGGATAATAGAATATGAGTAAAAGCTAATAAGTCTGAAGTAAGGCAATACAAACATGTGTAAAAGGGGCCTAATATTGAAAGTTACATCCCCCAAAACTTGATGCAAAGCAACCGTATCGACAATGAATCTACCTATCGAATTTCAATTCGATTTGATGAGGGAAGCAGGATAATTAGTAATCCCAAGCGCCAATTGAAGTAAGAAAAAGCGACCTTTTAGTGACAGTGACATCCCCTAAAACTTTATAAAATGCATCCTTATCGACAACGAATCTACCTGTTAAATTTCAGCGCTATTGGATGACGGTAAGTTGTTTTTTTAGTATACTGAAGATAGAAGCGTGTGTAAAAGTTACTTTTTAGACTCCCCCTCTCCTTCCGAGAAAAAAAGAAAAAAAAGAAGGAAGAAAAAAGAAAGAAAAAAAAAATGATATAGTGCAACATTGACGACAACGAATCTACCTGTCAAATTTCAGCGTGATTGGATGACTGCAAGTTGGTTTTTTTAGTATACTGAAGATAGAAGCATGTGTAAAAGCGACCTTTTAGTGACAGTGACACCCCCACCTTCAAAACTTTGTAGAATGCAACCTTATCGATATCGTATCTATCTGCTATATTTCAGCCCGATTGGATGACTGCAAGTAGTTTTTTTAATATATTGTAGATAAAAGCGTGTGTAAAAGAACCCTTTTAGTGACAGTGACAAACCCAAAACTGTACGTAATCAACCGTATCGACAACTAATCTATCTACGAAATTTCAGGCAGATTGCATGACGGCAAGATGTTTTTATAGTATTCTAAAGATAAAAGCGACTTTTTAGTGACTGTAACTCCCCCTCCCAAAGAAAAACCCGTGATATAATGCAACATTATCGACAACGAGTGTGCCTGTTAAATTTCATCGTGATTGGATGGCTGCAAGTTGGTTTTTTAGTATACTAAAGATAGAAGCGTGTGTAAAACCGACCTTTTAGCCGCAGCGATTCTTCCCAAAACAAGATATAATGCAACTTTACCAAAAACAAATCTACCTATTAAATTTCAGGGCGATTGGATGACGGTAAGTTGGTTTTTTTTAGTACCTGAAGATACAAGCGTAAGCAAAAGCGGCCTTTTAGTGACAGTGAAAATTGATAGAATGCCTCCAAAATTTGATAGAAGGCATTGTCATCGACATCAAATCTATCTGACAAATTTCAGACCCGATTGATTTACGGCAAGTGTGTTATTATCACTATATTGCAGTTTCAAATCTGGCTGGGTTGCAGCGCCACCCTTGTTTAGTGTGAGAAATGGAACTAACAACTTGTTTCCTTCGCACCCATAGACTTTTGAAAATTCTCAAGGCCTGGTTCAATCCAGTCTGGCCTTGGTTTTACCAAAGCGTCCTTGATAATGAAACTCGTACTACAAAGGAAGGGTCGTTTTCCTATGGACGCTAAGGAATCTCAGGCGGCCGCTAGATGTCGCTTTTACAAACCTAAGATTGTTTGGTTTCTAGTATTGTAACCGTTTACAAAATGACTTCTGATAGGGCTACAGACCATAAATTTTCGACATGCGTAGATTTAGCCTTTTAATTGACCTTTTAGAAAAAAGAGAGTTTTTTTTTTTATTAATTTTTTAATTAATTAATAAATATTTTGCAAGGGAATTTCTAATAGGGCTATGGCTCTGAAATTGTCAACATAAGTAGTTTTGGGCAGTTGAAAATTTGGATATTGGAAAAACAGAATATTAAAATTTTGATTTGTTTTTTTAATTAATTGTTTTGATTAATTTATAAATATTTCATTAAATGATACCTAATTGAGATACAGCTCTGAAATTTTCAACCTAAGTAATTTTGGCCTTCTAATTAGCAATTGACAAACAAAATTTCAAAATTTTGATTAGCTTTTTTAAATTAATTTTTTAATTAATTAATAAATATTTTACAAAACGATTTCCAATAGGGCTACATTTCGGAAATTTTCACATAAGTAGTTTTGTTCTTCTCATTGGAATTTTGACAAAAAGAATGTTAAAATTAAAAAAAAAAAAAAAAATTTGATATTTTTCTGATTAACTAAAAAATATTTTACAAAACGATTTCTAATAGAGCTACAGTTCCGAAATGTTCAACATAAATAGTTTGGCCTTCTAATTGCATTTTATACAAAAAGATTGCTAAAATTTATATATATTTTTTTATTTAATATTTTCACAAAAAGCGACTTCTAATAGGTCTAGAACTCTGAAAAGTTCAACATAAGTAGTTTTGGCCTTATAATTTTGCTTTTCACAAAGACGTGTTAAAATATTCTCAAAGGGATGTTGTATTAACGGGGAATTATTAATATTTTTTTTATTTTTTTTTTCCTCGACAGGGGAGGGGCTTTTAATATTAATGGTTTACTTAGCAATTAGTTTTTATTGAGTGAAGTGAGGTTATGCTTACGCAGCAATTAACTTTTCTGATAGCTTAGCTAGCGCATGCTTGCATAGCAATGAATATTTGAAGGAGTAAAGTAAGCTTGTGCTTATGTGTCAATGAACTTTTCAGCTAGCGAAGTGAGTTTGATTTTGCGTAGCAATGAACCTTCCTGCGAGCGAAGCGCCGAATGCTGGGACCAATATACCGTGAACCATACATATGGAAACGGTTAATTATACCGTTAGCTATTGGGTGATAAGCTGTGGTACGGATTCGATTTGAACCAGTTAGTATAATTGAAGTTTTTGAATTGGGGATTGGGATTGCTTCTGGCCATCGAGTGGTCTATTGCTGTAAGACAGTAGGAATTACCATCACAAGGTGGAAGAGGGCCAACTTGATCCAGGTGAATATGTGAAAACCTAGAATCTGGTTATGCGAATATTCTTTGTAGAGTTTTTGTGAGTTTCTGAACTTTCGATCTTTGACATGGAACACAACATTTAACTTGTTCTCCTATGTATTTATTCATATACAAATACAAATTTTAAGACCAACGACAGGCTCAAGGCCCAACAGGGTTGGTCGAGAAAATATATATATACACGTATATAGAAATAGAAAATAATTTGCACACGATAGTTACACGATCATACATACAATATAGCTTAGTTACAGGATCATGCACACAATATACAATAGTTACAGGATCATGTGAGGCCAAACATATCGTGGACTGATCAACTTTTAAGTCGTAGAAATTCCTGGATGGGAAAGTCCGTGAAGTTGATCGAAAATTATTTTACGATATGGTTAAGGAACAAATGGTCGAGATTGACATGTTGACATGTCACGATGAAGTTGAACATTGAGAATGGGAATGAAAGTTGATTGTAATTTTAATGAAGAGTTATTGTTAATTAGATATTCTAATTCTGGGTCATTCTTTTGTGAAAGTGCAAACTCTTCGAAATTTAGTGTACTTGATGATATACTATCAATTTCAATTCGTGATAAAGTGTCTGCAACTAGATTGTCCGCGCCCTTAGTATGAGAATATATGTCGAGAATTGAGCGATGTAGTCTAAATGACGAAACTGTCTAGGCGAACACCAGTCTGGTTTTTGTTCGAAGGCGTAGAGGAGAGGCTTCTGATCAGTGAAAATTGCAGTCTCTACCTTCAAGTAAATGGCGAAATTTTTTAACACATGTGAAAATTGCTAACAACTCACGATCATATGTTGACCAGTTTTTTTTTTTCTTTCTTGCTTAATTTCATTGACATAAATGCAATGGGTTCCCATGCGTTGTTGTTGAGCTGCATGAGTAATAATGGAAACAAAATATAGCTAATCTAAGTTGTTGGCTATTGCCAAACGTAATTGTCAAATTTCAAAAGATATATTGTGATTGGCAGGATTGCTAAATTTGGAAAATAATGCATAAAGTACATTTAGAAGATTTGTGTTTGGATGCCATTCTGCTCACATAAATACAGCCGAATTTTGGCGGCACCTGAGAGAATGGGTAATTCCCGCATTTTTTAAAAACGAGTGAAATTAGTATATATTTATGAAGAATTTATTTCTGATTCCAAATATTTAAACAAAAGTTCTTTAAAAAAATTAGTTATTTAAATATTAAGAAAAGAAAATGCCCCAAAACCGAGCCAAAACCAGTCCGATCAAAACAGTCCACAAAATTCGTGACGTAAAGAAACCCTATCGTTTCTATGGTTAACGTGAAGTTTCTGCCAAATAGTTGAAATGCCAAGTATATAGTCTGCCAAATAGTTGAGTCGAAATATTTGGCGTTGGTAGACCATTGCCACTTTCCTTACAGGTTGGCGTGATTTGCGAGAAGCAAATCTGGTTTCCGCTGCTGCAGTTCAAGCCAAGATGTTTGCAAAGCCGTGGCGTCACATTCATTGCCAGCCGAATGAGGTTTTTTTTTTTTTTTTTTGTTGTTGTTTTTAAAGCGCATTAAGCAGAAATTTTTGTGTTTATGGTCTTTTCGAAACATTTAGATTTCAATAAAAAAAAAATTAAAAAATGCGGGAGTTGTCCATTATATAGTTAATAAAGATAAATAGCCTCATTGGATTAACGATCTGCGTTGTGGACATTTCCCTCCTAAATTTCTCTTATTTGAGATGCAGTTTACTCTGGAAAGCAGCCAAATATCCACGACATTCGAATATTTCTACATAGTTTTGATAGTTAAGTTTCTCAATAGGTATTGAAGGTAAACGTTGAACCTAACGCTGTTCTTTAATTGGTTATGGATCTTTTCTGGCTCAAGTGCGTCCCGAGAACTATACTGTTCCAAAGCACTGTTGCATCACCTCTGAACTACTATGATGTAATTAGTTAATCAAGATTTTTATTTATTGCAAAATCGAGTGATCATATTTTGCTGTCTATATAACAGTTGGCTCTGGTCTCACATAGATTCGAATCTCTACTGAGCTTGGATATTGGTTTGTTTTGATGCAGATACCAAAACCTCACAGATATGCCCCCTCTCTGGAAGGGGCATAATGTACATATGCCCCTTCCAGATATAAACCGCCGATTGTGGTGAAATCCATAGACTTTCTTCAAAACCTTATTCAACGTTTTTCACCAAATCGCCCGATCATCTGTTGGTTTTAAACTGCGAATTTCTAAGGTATAATCCGTAACAAAGAGGCTCTTTCTTGCACTGGCATTCTATGACAGGAGGATTTTGGAAGAGTCTATTTCCTTATCACACAGATAAATACGGATTCCTTCACACAGGTTTTGATTAGGATATTGTGCCCGAAAAATCGATCCGAAAAGACTGTAATAGGGGGGGATCTCATGATATCATGCTTAGGGTAAACAATTAACAAGTAAACCCATTGCTGTAGTTGCCTTTGCAAATACATATTTTTTATTTATTTTGTTTGAAATTCAGAGTCAGAGTGAAGAAAAGATTATTTTTAATATTTAACCTTTTATTTCACATTTTAATTTACAAGCTTTTGCATACAAAATATATCTTTCAAAAATTCGACTAGTTATAGCTCATATCAAATTCGTATTATTGATTTAAAGTATTTCGGTACTCATTTATACTGAAATATTTAAAATATGAATTTATTTCGAAATTACAATATATGATAAAAAAAAAATGCATTTACTTTGATTGAATAAGGGTGAATGTTCTAATGAATTATTTAAATTTCTCATCTACTCACTTCAAGATAATAGAAGTGCTGTCCATGTATTGTTAAACAAGTAATAGTAGATAAGTAGGAAGGAATCCGCATCGGACATCGACCCTTTTTCTACCCAAGTACAGATTACTAATGTGATATGAATGTAGATAGATTGCATACCATCACATGTTGCAAAAAAAAGTTTATATATCTTTTTATATAATACAAGAATATGTTTCCATATTTTGAGAAAATATAACACTTAAGATAAACATTAAAAATGGAAAGCATTTTCAGCCAACAAAGCAACATTCATTTACAAATAGGGATAGGATAAGTTCTCTTTAAGCAATCTTACATATTTACACACAAATTTCTTCAGCATAAAGTTAAATAATGTAATAATGCATTTTTTTATACATTTTTGGCTTTTCTAAAAAAAGATTTTCTGAGTTCCTCTAGAGACGCTGCCTGGCAAGTTAATAAAAAAAATTACAAATAATATCACTTTGAAATACATATATTTTTTTATATAAAAAATTTATATTTTATTACAAAATTGTCCAAATACGAAACAGCTTGTTTGAGAACTTGACTATCATATTTAAAAAACTTAACTTTTTTCGAGAGATGGTAATTCATCTACTAAGATTGATATGTCAATTAGAGCCAAGAAATTATCCTCTAAGTACAATAATTCAGGTTTCATTCACCAACTCACCTGATATCCACTCTAATAAATTGTGAAATGGCAGTTTTTTTTTAATTTGATGCTTTGACTCCCTTCAAGTCATCCAATAAATGTTTTCATTTCCCCAAAAGACAATAAGAACGGGTAGCGTCCTTTCAATTCAATTTTTTTTAAAAGGATTTTTTAATAGATTTGGCTATTTGTAGTTTAGTATATATTACTCGGGGTAATTTTTTCTTTTGACACTCTTAAAATTCTTCATCTGAAGAGCAATCTCCAAGGAGCCTTGCACGATCTGAAGCTCTCAGGCTTTTTACAGAATCCTGAAATCAAATCGAAAATGTTTCAAATATCATAGTAATTTATATGTATTCAGTAAAATATTTAAATAACAATGCTGACACTGTTAAGATATTGTTTGTAGATATTAATTAGAATTGACATATTTCAGTAAGAGGACTTTCTGTGTTTTTGTAACACTCAACAGGAAGTAGATCGCTGGATGCTGTTGATTTCATGATTCTTTGCTCAAATGCTACTAACATAATGGAAGTCCTTCAAATAAGATCCAATTACTAAGAAACTAAGAAATAACTCTTTCCCTCACACTGGACCCATGAAATATATAAAATGACAAAATCACTACTGCCATCTACTGGGCATTAGAGAAAGTATGTAACTCCTCCTAATAGTTTGAATCAATTCAAAAATTGTAAAGCCTCCCCCCCCCCCATATTTTGGGGTGAACAGACAATAATCTAGTGACTAAGCGTTGAAAAGTTTACTCTTTGTTGGAATTCACACGGTTACTAAATTGAAGGTATTGCAAGTCATGGGGGGACATCGCTCTGTTTTTAAAATTAAAGTTTAAAATTTTAGTTTATGATTTTAACATTTTGTATCAATCAGGTAAATTCTGAAACAAACAGGTTCTAATCCGGGCCTTCTAAATTTACATTTCACTTTCATCATGGTCTCTCGATGCATGACAAGAAAATAAACTACTTACGTCTATTCTGTAAAAAGTTTGCAATTTGAAATATAGGTTCGAATGTGTTCATTGTTAGTGCGAAACCCATAACTCAAGAACGTAGACACAAACGCACAATACCCCCTGGTGTTTGCGCATCATTATGAAACGTGTGAAAAAATTAGAGAAAATATTTTACACTTATTAAAACTTTAACCAAATTGGTAATTTTCAGTATTAAGAAGATTTTTTTTTTTTTTTTTTAATTTAAATTGATTATTAATAATTTCTTCTCATCTGATTGCTGAGAGGAGATTTTTTGCTAATTTAGCTTGCTGCGCTTTTATCTTTATCTTTTGCTGAATAAAAAAAGATAAGAAAGAATAAAAAACAAATAAATAAATTATTCATTAATAGTAGAACCTACGAATATCCAAGTCGACAATAATTTAATAAAATAAAAGTACCCAGTACAACTATTCACTGCGACTGAGAATATATATTTGTAAAACAGTGAATTTATGCGGAGAATTCGAAAAAGAGGGAGATGGACAATTTTATCCTATCAATTCGATCTCTACTTTTGGCGCAATTTTGAGGTGTAAGTATCATGATGAAAAAAAAAAGTGTTCCACCGTTTTTATGAACCGTATATCTACTAATACTTCGTTTGCATGTCATTAAAGCCAATTGAAGTGACAGCAAAGATTTCATACGAATGGTGGATGGGCAAAAGGTACTTACCACCAAATTCATCTCCCAGAAAATTAAAGAGTAAATCAAAAAATCTAAAATAAAAGGTAAACAGAATCTTTTGAAAATAACATGATACTGCTTATTTAGGTATGATCAATGCGTTCTTAACATTCTCACCAATAAAAATCTTAAAAACGATATGGAAATGAAAGGATAAAATTATGACTAACGTAAGTCGTCCAACAGTGGAAACCACTCTTTCCTCATAAATAAAATTAAAAAACTTTTCAATCCTTTCAGAAAAAAAAAACAGAAAAAAACAAGAAAATTATTAATTTTAACTTCAAAACTGTACTGTAGTGAACACGGATGCCACCAGGAAAGTTCAAAGGGGGTGCACTACCCCTAAAAATAATCCTGACGTCCATTTGTTGAGATAAACTTATTCGTATTTTATGCCCGTCGGTTTGCCTAATTGTTATTGACAACATTCACATCTGAAATTAAAAATTGAAATTATTGCTTTCGTTATTGTAATTGGCATGATTTGTATCATCGATCATCGCTAAACACACTAAATTGATTTTTTTTTTTTTTTTTTTTCTAATTTAAAGAAAGTCTCAAACAATAAATTACGCCAAATCATGTCATAAATTACAAAGCACAGAATAGCATTTAGTGCAACTGAAAGTAGTGCTTTGTTATACAGAATATTGCTTTTTTACAGGATATCCTAAAAAAGACTAACACACTTAAAAATAAATTCAAAATAAAAAGTGGAAGATAACCTCACGATAACCATGGAACGCAAGGATAACATGACGTCACAGCTATAGCGTAGTGTTTTGATCGGACTGATTTTGGCTCGGTTTCGGGGCATTTTATTTTCTCAATAACTAATTTTTTTAAAGAACTTTTATTTGAATATTTAGAACCAGAAAGTTTTTTTAAAAATGGGAGAATTTTCTATTGCTCCAAGTTGTTGCTGAAAATGGTGGTTTCATTTAACAAAAAGTCGTTTTGTAATTTGTGAATCCTATTCTGACCTGCGTTTTTTAAGGTTACAATCAATGCTTGTAATTACTTGTTGCCATTTTTGAAAATTGTTGGGATAAAATCCTCTGGTTTCTTAATAGTCCGAGAAGCGACTGCATCTTTTGGTACCTTATCGAACATCATTCTGAATTTTTTATAGAATGTGGAGAAAAGTTAGTAGATTACGAATCCACTGGTCTGCCGTGGCAAAAATGGCCGAAACTGGTAAAAAAAAAAAAACTTTGAATGAATTGAACTAAATCCGATTGCCAAATATGGCATAACATGCCAAATAATGAGCATTCTTTTTTATTTGGTAATCATTCGTTCTTTAATTTTCAATTAAGAAGGATGCAGACGATTCAGATACCTGGAGACGGCTTTCTTGCATCTTTTAAAGATGAGCTAAGTTGGCAATAAATATTACGTCATTATTGACGTAACTGATATCGCCAATTTGGCTTACTTTTAAAATATGCTAGTTTTACGACCCAGAGATCAGAAATCGTTTGCGTCCTTCTCCATTGAAAATCAAAGTGCGATTGGTTTACCAGACTAAGAAGTGGGCTCATTTTTTGGCAAGTTATGACATATTTGGCTATCAGATTTAGTTCAACTAATTCAAAGTCGATTTTTGACCAATTTCGGTCATTTTTGCCACGGCGCAGACCAATGGATTCGTAATGTACCAATTTTTCTCCACATTCCATAAAAAAATTTAGAATGATGTTCGATGTGGTACCTAAACATTAAATCGCCACTCAGTCTGGAAGTAGGTTGCAGTAAATGGTTGATTTCTAACATGCTCCATTTTTTTTTTTTTTTTTTTTTTTTTAATCCATTTTTAAATATGTCAGTTCTTCTTGGGATACCATCTACTTAAAACCATTATTTATTTTATATACTCACAGGCAGGACTTTTCGCCTCAGTCTTCTGCGTCGACAACACCTGCGCAGACATCCGCATATTGCTATTGTTGTAATGCATGTGGTGGCGAAAAGGACACCAGCAGCCACCGGAATCAGAATGCTTAATGTGTAGGCATCTTCCTGTATAAGTATTAGAATGTAAAATAAAAGGACGCATATTTATAAGAAAATGTAAAATTACACTAAGATTCACATTATAAGTAGTCGAATTTGTAGCAAGTTTCAATACAGAAGTAAAAATGACAACTAAGAATTAATAACTTTTTATATTACATTAATAATCTCAAAACATACATAATGAGTTTCTCAAAAATTGAAGAGGCCAAATTTGTGTTTGGACTTTTTATTTTTTTAAACTATTATTGTATGGGTTTTTAAACTATTTGCTTTGCACAACACATTTTAACAGATTGGTTAATACCTTTTAAAATTGACTATAAAACATTTATCAAACATATTTATTGACATACATTTTTAAAACGGGTTATCTACAAATATAAATTTTAAACAGATAATTTACGTGATTTTTTTACAATTTCTATTAAGAAAAATTTCTATAAGGGATCGAGTTGCGATTCAGACACATTTGACTTAAAACGCACCCTGGGGTCCTCGGGTTATCTGGATTTTCGGATACAGAATTTAATGTAATAATCTGATTTCCCGAATTACAGACGTGTTATCAGATTCTGGTAGTTCTTCGAAATCTATTTTAAAAATGATTGAACAAGATTGCCATTGTTACAGTAGTCAATTGAGAGCTTTTTGACTTTTCTTTTTCTAGGAATGAAAATGTAGAGACGTTCCTCTTGCTTAATAAACCCTTCCTTTTCAAAATGAAATTAACAACTAATTTGTTGGTTTGCACGTTCAACGATCTATTATTTTATGCACAATAACAGATAATCAGGTCGGAACCTACAGCTTAACATGGATTGCGAGCCACAACGAATATCCATGCCTAACCCGGGGTTCGAACCCGTCACATTTGGCATACTAATCACGCAGCCATCTAAAGGACTAATTAACAACTAGATGAATATATATCAATCAGGAAGCTAAAATCCAACTTTCGGTTTTGAATTTCGGGATAAAATATTAATTTGTTTACAATCCCTATTCAAATTGCCTCTAATTTTAAGAACGATATCCAAATGTAAGCCAATCACTTGCTAGACGTATAGATTTGCTTGGGACATTCCTCTTCTTTAATTTGTCAGTGGCAACGATTAGGTGGCAATAATCGTCAAAAGCGGATGTGAATGAGAGGGGAAGGTCAACTGAAAAAATTTATTTGATATTGCCATCAAAATCACTATAGTTTAAAAAAGATCAGGGCAACTTCCTCTCCTTATCACCACTACTGCATTTAATGTTGATTTTATAAACCTTGGGGAAACCTTGCAAAATCCTGTTGGTTTACCATCATGTCGATTAACTTTTCGATAGTGGTTAAAGCTACTGACGCTGCCCGCACACATTTAACTTAGTTTTATCGACATATTTATATGATCTACATCTTTATTTTTGGAATAAACTCTAAAATAACTATAAATTTAAGCTTTCCCATTTCCAAATCGAAATGTAATTTACTTCTGCGTTTTAAAATACGTTTGAATTGCTGTTTAACAGCCCAATTTCGATGAATTGGGCACATTTAAAAGGTCATTGCTAATTTTATACTAAGGAAAATGAAATATATAATAACAACAAAAAAAGTGAAAACATTAACAATTTCGAAAAAGACTGATTTATTAGCATGGGTGCCGGGAGTATTATTTGCAGAAGGTTTGCAAGGCAATATTTTTTTTTTTTACTCAAACCTTTATTGACCAATATTAAATTTATTTTGTAATGGCACATTTTATTTTTCTGGAGAATGATGCCTATTTCACCACTTTTTAAAAAATTTCAGCTAGGGGAATTAGAGGTCAGCGATATATATATTTCTAAAAAAAATATCGATAATAAAAGTATTGATAAAAGTTATCGATATTTTCAAGCAGTTTTAGTTTTGATATGATAGTTAATATGATAGTTTTGTAGTTCCATGTGTTTTTTCGATTTTCTTTATTCCCTTTTCAAAAACTTAAAAACTAAATTTTAAACTTGGCTGAGACACAGTTAAAATGACACCTATATTCAATATTTTCCATACACTTAAAAGCTATTGAAAATATTGAAAATTATCTAAATTATTCTTAAAATCAGTGCACCAATTAAGCGAAAATATAATATTTTTTTTTTGTAATAGATCCATTTCAGTTGAAAAAGTAGTCACCTTACAAAAAAGCAATCATGAAAAGTAGAATTTTGTCCTGAAAAACTTCGTTTCTAGCAAAATTAAAAAAAAAAAAAAAAAAAATCGTCTTTTGATGTATCGATATTTTTTTCTATACAACAATATAGTATCGATATTTATTTTGATCGATATTTCCGACCTCTAAGGGGAATGCAAACATGCTCGTGACCTTCCTAGCTTCACACAATTTTTTATTTTTATTTTTTTGATTGTGTAAAAGAATCAGTACGGTTTGAATATATTTTATCATATTCAATCAACGTATTAGTTTGATTTTCTCAATATCTTTCAAGACAATATAGGTAAATAATTCCATGATCTTTATACACCCCAAAAGCTAATACAGCCAGCGATCAAAATTTTTACACCACAGGCTAGGCTTCGCTCTTTTGTATTAGCCAAAAATCTCATTTGTTATGGTCATTTGTTTATTTCTCTTGGACGAATTCAGAGTTTTAGTGCTCGAAGTTTGCAATTAAATTATTAATTGGGTGATAATAAATAAAAAAAAAAAAATTAAAAAAAAAAATCGTTACATCATTTTGATTGATAAATCGTTTAGTGTTTCCGTTAAAATTAGAAGAGGAGAAATATTCAAGAAAAGGGCAAAGAACTGTATGTGCGAGACCACAGTTTGGTTCTTTAAAAATGAAGATGGTTGGCGTGAAGTTGTGTACTGGACTCCGCATCCATGAAGAACAATACAAAATTGACAACTGGAATTCATCCATAAGTATATATCAATGGTTAAAGAACATGATTGGCTTTCGATGACTCATAGACGTGTCGGTTCATTTCTTATGAAGAAAAGAGGGGAGACGGGGAGCCTCATAATACATATGTTGGATTGTTGATGGAATGGCCAGGTGCGGGTTTGCCGCGCCTTTTTCAAGTGTTTTGCAAATAATTGATATTGCCTGCTCAGCTCTGAAGATATGGATCGAGAACGAAAGTATAGTTCCCACGAAAGAATCTTTTCGCTTTCGTTCACACTTGATTTTGCGTTTAACGTCACGTAAAAAAAATATCAAAATACAAATTAGAAAGGGAAAAAAAATGGCATTGGGGAACTCCGCTCCACCTTTTAAAAAGTTAAAGGAGTGCCGTTCCCCCTCCACTACACCCCTGAGTTTTATCTGCATTTTAAGCAAAATTTGAGCTTCGTTCAATTCAACTGTCTTTTTCACCCGTCGCATCGGCGGATTTTATACCGGGTTTACGGTTTACACGGGTAGAATAAAACGGGACTAGTTGGTTGAAGGGGCGGAGTTATCTCTTATTGCCACTTATGCCAAATACCTTGAGTCCTAGTTACACGAGTAGAGGAGCCAGGCAAGTGCATTTGTTGTGATGAAGGGATCTCTGACTCGATGCAGTGGCGGCTGGGACCGAGCCCCCCTCACTTTTTTGGGCACACTAATCCCGCTTATATATGCTTGATAATATTGTTTTGTTGTGGAATTTCTGTAAAATGATATTTAAAAAATGCAAGACAGATAAAAGCAGTTATTAACTTCCCAATATTAATTATTGTGAGTGGAACAATATCTCTCTTGCAACGAACTCGTAAAAATGTCAGTCAACAGCAACCATTTCAATAAAAACACTCTCCGTCCATGTCTCTTCAAACTCCACCATAATGACCTTGAAGTATATCAGTGGGGACGCAATAGGGTATTTGACAAATTTTCTAAATAAGTTTTAAATAAAGCGTTTGCCTAAAATAAAAGACACGTATTTTTTCTTTTTCCAAAATAATACCGCAAAGCGTCAAAAATCGCATTTTAAAAGGCAAGCAGAAGCCCCTCCCCTAAAACTCTGCTCAAAAATCCATCTGACTGTGTGACGTCACTATTGAATAAACAGCATCGCGAATAAGTTTCAAGCGAGATTGTGTAACCGTAATGTGTTCTTTTCTCCCCCCCCCCCCAGGAAATTTCTTACCGGTATTGTATTGTACCCCACTGTACAAGTACTTCAATTAACAACTGAACACTAATTTAGGTAAAACTTCCAAGTCTGGAATGGATAATGCGCAAAGAATTGTTTGCATGAAACCACTCCAAGTTATGGCGGATTTTTGTTATACCATTTTTTTAAGTTGATCTTGTGTTCCTATTCACTTCAATGCATAATTACTTTTTTTTTTTTTTTTTTTTTTTAACCCTGTAAATGTTTAAATAAGGTCAGACATACATTTTAACGAGTGTTCCGATTCATCCCTTTGTTAGTCAGTTGGAACGGCCAACATATGATGAGGGGGACTAAATACAAGATTTTACCCTACGGACACCTGGAAAGCAGGGGCACCTAGAATCCCAGCTGCAATTTCTAAACATTCAAAAAGAAAGGGGCCCTTTTGAAGATTGCTTCACATTGGAAAACCCAGACACATAAAATGTAATACTCAAAGAGCCTGATATTTTGAGTACAAAGCCTGGAGCCGATTTTGACACTACACTGGACAGGGGCAAGAATTGTAGATTTACGAGAGGGGGACCTGACGCAATTTTGGGTGGTAGTGCGTCCTTCTCTGGGAAGGCGGGGCTGAGGTACGTCACCAGGGCTGGTATTCCAATAGGGCATTGGGGGTGAGCACATGGAGGGGCTAGATCCTAACGAAGTCCAGAGATTGGTTTGAGAGCAAAAAGATAGTTTTGAGCTTCAGGGCCGAAATAAGGGCCCAGGAATGGACAGGGGTTTTTTTAGCCCCGCCCGCAATATTTTACGTAAAATTAGGGAAACTTGGCCCTGAGGGCACATTCGGAGGATCTCGAAGGTGTGGAATAGTTAGCTGGACGAATTAAGGTCCCGAGCGATTCTTAAAAATGCCAATTTCCGGAGACCATTAGCGGGGCAATGGGAGACATTGCAAGAGATAATGTGACCAGTTATTTAGCTCGTAACTAAGGGCATAGCCAGTAATTTAATATTGAAATTTAGAAAGGGCAGCTAGGAAATGAAATTTATTAATTTAACTTAACTGTGTGTAAATTATAAGTTATTCGAGTGTTAGAATAGCGGCTTAACTGCTAGCTTTGTTTGATTTATTATAAATATGCATCTTAGTATTTAAACCTTTAAAGAGTAAAGTTGTAACTCCCGTAATTATGTTGAATAAATATTTTGTTATCCTTTTACAAGAAATACATTCATTGAGCGTTGCTTCGTTTATTCTATCAGAGGAGTTCTACCCTTTACGATCATGGCTTTGTAAACAATAAGTTCCCGCGATAGTAATACTTAACTTAATACTTAAATAGAACCTGCGTCTGCCAGGAAGGGGCAGACAAATACCTTTCTGCGGGGTGAATCGGAACACCATAAATAAAATCAAAATAAATTCAAGTAATGTTTTTTCCAACATTTTTGGGTTTGATTATCATAGAAGAAGGTATGACCCAAGTTTCAAAGTCAAAAATTAGTTCGTTTACGATATTATTACACCGGATTTTTACTTTGAAAGTTGAAAAGGTTTTCGATATTCACCCCGTTTTACTTTATTCGGCCGATAATTTTAATCGCTAATAATTTTGCTTATATTTTTATAATCATTATAACTACGAAAGTGTGTAGTTCTTGGTTTACAAATTAATATATCTGGGAGATTTATTTATATACACAAATGTTTAAACATTTCTAAACAAACCAGAAAAAAAAATGAAAACTTTGAAAAAGAACCTTACCATCAATGCGTCTATTTTGGATAAATTTAAACTGTCTGCCATTACGAAACAGTCATACATTTTCCCCATAAAGCTTCTTTAAATAAATATTTCCTAAAACTCACCGACAATGATCATAATTAATCATAACGTAGGAAGAAAGACGAACCAAGCATAAAAATAAACGTATGAAGTTGTTTTGTTCACTAACTTCCACTCCACAGTAGTGACGTCACACTCTGGGAGGAGTTCAAGCGAAGACGAAGGGCTCAGAAAACCATTTTTTAAAATTCGATTTATAAAAATTTGAGCAATTATTTCCAGTAGAAAATGCTTGCATTATTATTACTTCTTAACTACAATTTGGTAATTATTTGTTGATGTTGTCAATAACCCTATATCTTTCAGAGAGCTTGAGGGATAAACGACCCCTTTCTCGGGGAGCTTGAAAAGAACATAGAATAAAAATTGCAGCCAGGTCCTTCACTTCCTGTGTTTTTAGGGACAGGGTTTAATCATTCTCCTCCAAAAGTATCAATTTACTGAAATTCCATAAGGAATGATCCACTTTGCGAGTTGGTCAAAAACAGGACTGTTATCAGCAATCAAGCTTGTTAAACTATGGCAAGAAGTGTTCAGATTTGCTAGAGCGCAAGCATATTAGGTAATGACGGTGAATTAAATTGGGAGAGCCAGAGAAAATAGATAGAAAACTACAATTATACGCAGTGAAAGGGTACTAAGTTTTCAACAAAAAGTATCGGTAATCTTACCCTTTATTTTTTAAATATAAGCGTAAGCTTTTCTCAAGAAATAAAACTTTAAACTGATTTGTGATTTTTCAAAAAATATTTAATGACGCATTTTGTCCGGATGATCCCAGGCCTCTTCACATGGATAAGCTCAATTAGTTATGTATGTGTTTATATTTTTTTAATTTCAATTTTCATAAAAGTATCATGTTTATTTTTAATTCATTCGGTTTTAAAGGTGATTAGGTATATGGAGTTATACAGAAAGAAAAGTTAGGCTGTTTCTCCCCACCCATCCTATTTCACCATCTAATTGCTGCTATATTAGACAATGGTTATCGTAGCAATCTCTCTTCTTCTGTGACTGACGTCTAAATCCTCTTCAGACTATTCAGACATAGGATTCACTATACCTTCAGCATCTTTTTACCTGGACGTAGCAATGAAATATTATTTTATGTGTGGCAATAAAAAGAGAGAAGGGAAAAAAATTTTTTTTTTTTTTTTTTTTTTTTTTTGCAGTTGAACAGTTATTTATGCAACTAACGAATAAAGTAATACTTTTATAATCACGTGCAAAAAATATTTTTAATACATATATTTATTATAGTTGGCAATTCGAGTCAATGAATTTCTTCTGAAAATATGTCATTTCAATGCCACGACTATAATATATTATTCGAGCATGAGGCGTGCAAGAAAGTACTTTATCACACCAGTGCGAAAAAGTTACTCTCCCGTACTCCTCGCAAAAAAGCACTTTTCTTCACTTCATTGTTAATTTTCCAAAGCCATAAAATTCAAAACCATGGGGTAAATTTAAAAAAAAAAAAAAAAAAAAAAAAAAAAAAAAAAAAAGATGTACTCAAACGAAATGCTGCAATGGCGAATTTATTACATTCATTCTTTGTATAAAAAATATATCTTTTATTAAAATTTATTTGGATAATTTGTGTGTACGTACATTTGAATGACATTGATTTAATTGCATGGAATTCCCTCCCCCGTCCCTAGAGAAACATGCCATTGTCGGGCCCCCGCACTTTTATTACTCACGAACTGTCACTGACTGGATGATTTTGAAAATAAATTTTCTCAAGCATTTTTTTCAATTTGAAAAAGTTGTTTTGAAATAGTTACTGGTTTTTTTTTTTGGAGGGGGGG
Organism: Linyphia triangularis; assembly: GCA_963978545.1. Classification (NCBI taxonomy): domain Eukaryota; kingdom Metazoa; phylum Arthropoda; class Arachnida; order Araneae; family Linyphiidae; genus Linyphia; species Linyphia triangularis. Next base: position 41,158,115 of record OZ021730.1, read on the forward strand.
GGGGGGCATTTTTAAACATGTGAATGACATGTTATTTACCGGATTTTCTTTCGTTGAAGCCTGAAGCAATTGAAATATGTACCCTTCTATGTGTCATAATATTTTAAAATTTACCATAACCACTTTTTTAAATTATCATTTTATTTAATGCACTATAAGCAGAAAAAGTTATTTGTGTCCACTTTTTATTTCCATCATGTATGGATAAGTACAATGTTTGCAAGTAGTTGTTAAAAATTATTTATACAAGGCTTTGATAATGTAACACTATAAAAACACTAATTTCAAAAAGTTGATGGAGAAAAACTTTTTAAAAATAAAACAAGTTTAATAACGTTTTTTATATTATGTTTGATTATTTTTTTTCCTCAAGAAACATTGTAGAATTTGTGCTTCTAGTTTAAAATTGAAGCGATAATAAAATGTATTTTCTTCTCATTCTTAATTCATGTTTTTCTTTTGCTAATATTTTATGCTTTCAGTGCTTGTCACACTTTACAAATATTGGAATTAGAGTAAATAGTCACATTCAACTTTCCTAATCCTGATGAATTTGGATTTATTCAATAGTATCTTCTTTTGACAAATTTATTTTAACCAAACAAGAAAAGTACAAGTACCCCGGGTTTAGGAGTGGGAGAATAGGGTATTTGATACCATCAGCAGGGACGACGCGAACGGGGGGGCGTAGGGGGTGACTCGCCCTTCCCCCCCCCCCCCCCAAGTTTTTAGAAAGTTGGACAGTTGGCAAATTTTCTACATTTTAACGAGATCTTTCTTTTTCTAAAATTGATCCACAATAAAATTTAATTGAATAAAAAAAAAAAAAAAAAAATTAACAAAAAATATTAAAAAATATCGGAATGCAGAGTGACCCGAGTTTGACGAATTGGCATTTTTACTCTAGAAGTCTATTATAAGGGAGTCGGTGTATTTTTTGCCGCCTACAATGATGAACTGCGAAAGCAAATATTACCATATAAATATCTTCATTATCTCACCCCTTCAAAGTTTTTAGAAAGGCTGGTAGTCGGCAAATTTCTGAAATTTCATCTCTTCTTTTAAAAATGCCTACTGACGAATGTTTCAAAACATATTGAATGTTTAAGAACAAACAATTAAAATCATCATTGGTACTACAAAATTGTGATCACAATGCAGTCTAAGTTGACGGTCGGCAATCTTGAATTGGAGAAAGTATGTCCTTTTTGACTGGAACATTAAAATAATCTATTCATTGATATCTTCACTGACATTAGATAACTTTGATGTGTTACAGTAGATGATATACTTGTATTTGTGGTACGTCATATAACGCCTCAAAAACCATAACCTACACACTAAACGTCATTTGCATAAAGTATGTAATGTACATCGTATGAGTTAAAGGTTTTATACAAAATTTCAAAACACCGAAATTTTTGTATACGAAAATTGACCCGCATTTTACAAAGTTATTGCAATTAATGTCAAGTAGAACTCCATCAATGCGACAGTCTCGTTCAACAGATCGAGATGAGATTTCAGGTATGTAGTTATTCAGAGGTATGAGGTTGGAATTCTGTGAATTTCAGCAAAATGGCGCTCTCAATTACGCCGGTTATAGTTACGAATGGCAACGCCTACTTTTTCCTATCGAAAAATGATAAATATATCCGATTGTAAGATCGAGTCAATGAAATATCTAGTATAGTCGAGAAACACAATTTGCCACAAAAAACATCAAATGAAACCGGCAAATCAATCCCTCTCTCTTATTGTTCATTTTTCTTTGTATCTTATCTGAGCTCCAGCGATTGCAGAAAGCTACAATGCTTTATTGGTGACTATCGGACAACTGAATTACACTGTCATCTATCGGCACCTTCTGAAAATACTGCACGACTTCCACACTATCATCTCGGCATCTTTGGCAACTCACAGCCAAACAGCAAGAAACCTCCGGCGACTCACTGCCAGCACACCGTTAATCGTTTGTCCCTTTGTGACTCGCTGAGAAGTGGCTATCTCGTGTACAAATAACAGATAAAACTCCTAGACCTCAGAGATCTCTTTTGTCTAGTGGATAGAGTAACTGGCTGGGAAACCAAAGATATCACGATCGATCCGCAGAGACCGCAGAAAAGCTACTACGCTTTACGTACTTGAGGTTAATGAGAATTGAATGGAACTTATGGAGATTTTTAGTACCTTTTTTGCATTTCATAAAATGTTTAAATATACAATTTTTCTTCTTTTTTTTTTTCAATCATTTTAAATTTTAAGACTGTTATAGGATATTTGAGCAATTTTTCTGATCTTTCCCATTTAATCACAGTTTCAAAATCGTAATTTCACAAGTTTGACGAAATTTGGCGATAACAGGTTACCAGATAGTTGCGAAATTTCCTTCTTTAGTTGAATTGCAGTTATATCTCCCCATTGTTATTATTAAAAACTACACTGTTAAAAATTTTGTTCCACCTTGCACCAAAAATTGGTTCCCATTTAGCTGCCACCAACATTTGGCGCTTAGTTTCACGATTTAATGGTGCAACCTCGGACCGTAAGCACCATTAAATCGCGAAACTAAGCACCAAATGTTGGTGGCAGCTAAATGGGAACCAAATTTTGATGCATGGTGGACAAATTTTTTTAACAGTGTATATCACAGTGTATATACACCAGCATTTAATATTTTTTGATAGATTTGCTGCATTACTAACATTTATTTATGTGTATACTGTGTATTGTCGCTAATAAAATCTGCTTGGCGAAATGGAAAAGTACCAGAAGATCTATATATAAGTTGTGCAGGGGTAAATAATTGCAACAAATGTAATATCCTTCCAAACAAAACGAAGCAAACATTCTTAACATAATACAAATAAATGTAAAGTCGATTTCAATTTCAATCTATTCAAATTTTGATTTTTACATATACAAGGCAGAAACAAAATGGGATTTTCCTGCCACGAAGTTGATAAAAATCCGATTTCAACTGCTACGAAGTAGATACAAACAAAATTGGATTCGGCAGATACGAAGCTGATATAAAATCTGATTTCAATTGATACCAGTGGGACATGAAGCTGTGCCATCCCTGTAAGTATTTTACAATGTGGGAAAGAAACATTTACTCAGCAGCCCAAAAGGAAGAAAAAGAAAAAAATGAAAGTCTCACAAATCAATCTTTTTATAGTAAGAGGTAAGATACAAAATTTAAACGATAGAATAATAAACTAACCAATTGCTTTACTTATTTCCAAGCAAATTTTTCAAAATTTCAAAAAATTTTGCAAAATTTTCAAAAATTTCACTTGAACGAAAACAAAACACTAGAACAATAGTTTATCGAAAACAATGGAGTATAAAAACAACATAAATTACTTGATTCAGAAAATCGTGCAAAGAAATTCATGTTGCACAAAAAGATCTTTGCAAAATTGAAAAGACCAATTTTACATAAAGTCAAGAGAGAAATATTATAAAATAATTTTTAAAGAATTCTAATAAATTGAACGGAAGTAAGCAATAATAACTTTTAATCAAATAAACAAAACGCAGATGACTAAAACTGTCTTTCTGCTCAAAGCTAAAATTATTGAACACAACACGTGGATTATCTCCTGTCGCCAAGATGATACTATGGTTGCTTTTCAGGAAACGACGAAAATTATTTAAAATATTTTTTTGTATGTTTTAACCCACCAAAAATAGTAATAAAAGTATGACATTACAACAAAATGTCCTGCGAATCAATTTTCTACCTCACTGTATCATTTAAAAAAATTATATTTTAATACATAACCCGTTTAATTTAATAAATCTAAAACTAATCCAAAGGTAACATAGTAAAACTACTTCCTGCGTAAGCCAACCAAACTTTTGGCACAGTGGCACTTACAGAAAAGAGCTTTGCAGAAATAAGGTCCATACCGGAACATTGGTATCGATTTCAGTATTTATACCTAATACCTGTATCGATAACAAATATTTGTACCGAAAGAAATATCGATACTATACTAGTTGATAGGTAATGTTTATCTCTAAATATTGGATATTTATAGAAATTTTTTACTTACCACCCACTCAATGCTTTTCTGGAATATTGTTTCTGAAAAATGTACAAAACAAAACAAAAAAATCTAAGATTACTTTGTCTAGTACAACATCTTAGCTATACAACAAAAAATCAAGTCCATGTGAATAAATAAAGATTGAAAAATGTCATGTGACTCTCAAAGATAATAATAAGCATTTTGCTTACTTAATTCGGGGGGGGGGGGGGGCGGGGTAAAAGAATACTGCATAAGTTTCATTGACAAACCATTTCATAAACATTTACTTAAAGATAATAGGTACTCTTCGTTTTAGACAGGTACCAGATAAAACCCCCAAAATCACAGCGATAACTCATCATCCAATCAAGGCTACGCTCGATCACGTTCTTTGATGAGCTATGCTCAAGGGAAGAGAACTCTGTGTTGTAGGCATTCATTTTTCAATTTTTTTACACCATTGAAGCATTTTTACGGGAATTTCGGAGGTGGGGATGTTAAGAGCACCTTAAGAGGCATTACCACAACGATTTTGATCAAAATCGTTAGAGCCGTTTTCTTAACAATCATTGAAAAAGATGATTTTTTCAACGGCAGCTACCTTATGCGAATGATCGATTTTGACGAAAACCTTATAGTCACCACTAATCCGCGTACAAAATTTGAACATCCTAGGGCAATTTGTTCGAAAGTTATACTGACCACAGACAGGCACTTTTTCTGGGCACTTTTTACTTTCAATTACCTATTTGTATACATAGGGTAATGAAAGAATTGCATTCGATAAAAAAAATTCGATTTTTTTTTTTTATTTTTTTTTTTATTTTTTTTTTTTTTTTTTAATTAATTTATCCCCGTTTTGGAACATTCTGATTTCAAAAAAGTTGTCTAGTAAAAAATATCTATTTGTTTGTTTGTGGTCAGCATAACTAACGAACAAATTGACCTAGGATGTTCAAGTTCGGTTTGTGGGTTTGAAGTGACCTCGAGACCTGCCATTAAGGTTTTCGTCAAAATCGCGCATGCGCATAGTAGCTGCCATTGAAAAAATTATGTTTTTTAATGATTGCTAAAAAAACGGGTCTAACGATTTTGATCAAAATAGCGGTGGTAATGCATCTTAAGGTGTTTTAAACATCCCCACCTCCGAAAATCTCGTACAAATGCTTTAATAATGTAAAAAGTTGAAAAACGTATGCCTCTAACACAGAGTTCTCTCAACTTGAGCATAGCTCATCAACGATTGTTTTTTCTCGTAAATCGGTTTCTGCAAGTAATAAATCCAGTGTAATACTTCAGAGTTGAATTGCCATCATACTATACCTCCTTTAATCCTCTGTAATAGGTTGCGCCTGGTTACCTCAGATCCTGTCGTATGGCTATTTTGGCGACTGTAGTCTGGCGAAGCGTTGCTAACATAAAGATCATTAATGTGATTGTTATGCCTTTTCTGACAACAAGTCAATAAACAAGCATGCTCTATACAGAAATTGTAAAGAGAGATTACTGAGTATGACAAGTGGACGAAAAACATGCCCATTTAAATATTAATGGTTTGTCGTGCAGTACATATGTTTTGTCTTTTTACTTATCTATCAAACGCAATGAGAAAGAAAAAGTTAAGCATTGCTTTTTAAATGTCAAAAACTTACTTTCGATCGGGATCATAGGAACTTTTGTAGTGCCCAAAACGACTTCTTCTATTTCATCTGCATTAGAAGTTGCATTGAATCGAACACCAGAAGTCGCTTCAGGACCACTGGATGATTCCGCAGTGGCTTGTTCGATGGAAGTGGATGAGGGTGCAGTTGACGATTGAGGAGAATCATTAACTGTTAATACCTTCTTCACTGACTGCTTTTCATGTGCGACTGTAGTAACGTCGCTTTCGTCCTCAAACACGTCGAGTAAGGATGAGTTCTGGATTGTTCCAAAGCTGTCTGACGAATTCCAAAGATCCCAATCTATGAATTCTCCGTACGAAGACGAGTTAACAGTTGCAGAGATCTCATCACTTGTGCCATCAAGTGGAATGGATGCGTTCAAGGATAGTTCGTCCTCCACATCTGGTGGAGATGACCTTTTGTTGGTGTCGGATGATTCGTGGGCGCCACCAAAAAAGAAATCTCCGAATCTGAAACTTTTGGACTCGACACTGGGATACAATAAGAAGGCAATGAAACAGATGGACACAAAGAGCTTCGTCATCTTACTGTACTGTAATCACTGGCTCACTATTAACTAGGCTATTGATACTTCATCACATTGTTCCAAAACTAGAAAAAAAGATAAGTATTATTGCAAAATAAATTTTAAATATATACTAGGGAGCTCCGCCTACTGCTCGCTGACGCTCGCCAACCCCCTGGATTGCTATGCAATCCCCTTATTTCGTAAAGCGAACCAGGCTCGCTTTAAAGTGAGGCAAATGAAATATGCCCTAGCAAAAAGCTATTTCAGCTATATAATCAAGAATATCCTTGAAAAGTGATATTTTGCCATGAAATTGAAACGGTGCCTCTTGACGACTTTTTAAAAATTAACGATTTGGCGCCGAATGTGACAACTCGTCGACTTGGTATTCCAGCAATCCGAGAGACCGTTTAGATTTGGCAACATGGCGTTTTGACGCCATCTGGAATATGAGGACACAGTCTTTTGACATCATTTTCAACAGGCAACTTTTTTTAAAAGTCGCTTAGAGCCACCGTACAGTAAAACATAACCTGAATGAATATATTACTATATATATATCCGGTTTATCCGGAATGCTGCAGTTATTCAATGTACTATGAATTTATAGCATAGAAACCTTAATATTCTAATTCAAATTCCGTGTTCTGTTTTTATCAGCAAATACCCGGAAAACGCTCGCTTATATACACGCTGTCGTTATTTGCAGAATCTAAACAAATATAGTTTGTTTTAATTGTACAGCAAAGAAAATTTGGTTGGTTGGTTGAAGTTTAACGGAGCAAGGGCAACACATGGGCCATACTGCACCCAAAAGAAAGTTTTGTAGTCGAAATTCTATTAACCACACTCCACAACGTCTGAAATATGCTCTCGGCGCAGTGACCCTCAAAGTTGCTTTTGTGCAAGTACAGCTCAAATCAACCGAAACGTGCTCCTACAGATAACTTTTCCGAAAAATCTGGTTTATCCGGAATTCTTATCCAAAAGATATGTACACATCTTGCACCTATTTATTCTTGCATCATGGTAAATATTAAATCAATATGTTTTAAATAGGCAATAATTCGTATCTGTAATAAGAAAAACAAAATATAGAGAATCAAAATTCCAAATTGTTGACTGTTGCCAGGTGTATTCGTCAAATTTCAAAAGATATATTTTGATTGGCTTGATTGCTGAATTTGGAAATTCGTACATAAAGTACATTTAGAAAATTTGTGATTGGATGTTTGAAGTCGTTGCCAATCATCTCACAGAAATACAGCCGAACTTTGGGGGTATGCAAGAGAATTATATATATAGATACTGGGTATTCAAAAACTACCGCATTTCCTCTATGGGTTCGTATTTTTGAACAATAATCAAGCATATCTGCAATTTGAAGTAGGTTCTGAAAATTAATATTTATTGAGACACCAGCAATCAAAGTTATAAAATTAAATCCTTATGATTCATTTCTGAAAATTCATTTCGTTTGTTTGTTTCACTTGAGTAATTATAGCATTTTATTCTTTCACTGGTTGGAACAAATACTTTAATGGACGTGGAAGATTAAGGGTGGAAAGTATGAAGTGTATTAATTTTTCTTTTTATGACTTTTAGCTAATTTTTAATTTTTAACAACAAGGCTCTGCTACATGGAGGCATCATAACGCTTGAACAACTCAGAGAACTATTAAAATTTCAAAAGGAAAGCCATCCATGAAGGGTTTTTCAAGGAGATAAGCCATATTTCCTTAAATGATAAGCCTTATTTCCTTAAATGAATGAAGGAAAACTCCTATTAGAGAGCATAACAACCAGAAAGCGATCATGACAAAATTCAGATAATCAAGCAAATAAAAAAGTTCAATTTATGACTGTTAGGAGACGCTACAGTCGCTTTGAGAAAGTATTGAGCTAAATTGAATGTATACGATTTTTTAGTAACAGATACTAGAGGGCTATACTGCATTTAAACACCGTAACACATGGCAACTTATTGTTGGATTATCCATTTTATAAAAAGAAACACCTTCCGGAAGGTCTTTTAAGGGAAACTGTTACGCATATTTTTTTTTTTTTTTATTGAACTTTGTTAATTTTTTATGGTTCTTGACGGGAGTTTTTCACATGCCCTTCCATTCATAACTAAATGCATAACAGTATCTCCTTGAACATAGGGGACAGCATTCCTCTTTAAATTTTTATAGTTAATATTTCAAATATAAATCCAGTACATATTTTTTGAATAAGTAACTGAATGTTTATGTATTCAAATTCCAACGAGTAGGTGCATATTTTTCATATGAGAGTGAAAGAATATTTTTTATATATAAAGGAAAACTAATATTTATAATAAATAAAATAGAATTTCAATTTTGAGGGTATATTTACACCGTCAAGTCTCGGTGTTGTGATAAAAAGAATCAACATTTCTTTTAAATATTGAGACGAGGATCGCTGACACTCCCTACAAATACCACACCCTGGAACTTTTGGTTAAATTCTAAATCACTTCCAGATAAAACTAATTCTGGTTGAGTTTTGGTATAGAAACTTTCATCGACGAGACCTTCATTTACCATTTTGAAAATGCTTGTAGTATAATAATTTTGTTTGTAATGTTGACCTCAAATGGACTGACAGTTAAATAAGGGAATTGACAGACGAAAAGAACATTTTTATAAATTTCCATAAGCATAGAAGCTAAAAAAGACATTTATTTTATCTCTTATGACAGTTTCTTATCTGCCCACTCTTATTAAAATTTATGGAATACAGAAAAACACATTTCTTATCTTCTTTAAAGGACAAATGCATTACACGGAAGAGTTAATCTAATTTCTTTTCTTCTTATAAATTCTTTAATAAGTTTGTAAAATTTTGTTATTTGGATATGATAAAAAGCTTGACATTAGTCAACAGTCATGAAAACTACTTACAAATTTAATTTTAAACCGTCTTACTTTATTGAAAATAACCCATAAAGACGGATTTCTGTTTTTGTGTCTGCCACCTCACACCTGCTTACAAAGTGTACAGCGTGTGATCATGCTTGTTACTAGGTGATAAACTACCGCAGAGTCCAGTAATCTCTATTCCTCTTGTAGGGCAGTTTCTAAATCTCTGAGAATGGCTGGAGGACGGAAACGTTTACATACTGCATGGCAGAGGGCATCCCAAAGATTTTCAATTGGATTAAGGTCCGGCAAATAAGCCGGTCACTCCATACGCGCAATCCCCTCACTCTCCAGAAAGTCGTCAATGACGGCAGCTCTATGGGACGCGCTTTATCGTCCATTAAAACGAAAGAAGAACAAATTGCTGCAGCGTACTGTTTCACAATGGGGCCTAAGACTTTATCTCGATACCGTGCAGCTGTCAGAGAATCTCACCTGAAGTTGTGCAGGTCGATACAATATCCCAATGAAATCCCTGCCCAGACCATAATGCTTCTGCAGCGGAATGCGTGATGGTCGATGTTGTTCTGGGGCCAATTGCGTGTGCCTTCCCTCCAGACTCCTACACGCTTATCATCGAGCTATAGGGCAAATCTGGAATCATCTGTGAACATAACCTTGTACGAATAAGACAGTCCAATTCACATGCAGGCGGCACCACTTTAATCGTGCCCTTTTGGCTTGGACGGATAAAGGAACACAAACTCGGGGTACCCGGGTGTACAGACTATTCATGTGTAGCCCTCGACGAACAGTAGTGGCATAGATAGTCTTACCAATGGCCGCTGCAATTATAGATGTCACACGTTTGGAGGGCGATCTTTGATTCCGCTTAGCTACAACAGCAATATAGCGATCTTCCGCGGGGGGTCGTAACCCTTGAACGACCTGCTACAGGTCTTCGGACAACTCTTTGGCAAGTTTGGAATTGTTTCCATAATCGTGAAATAACGGAACGATGAACGAAGAAGAAAAGAGCAAAATCTGTGATGGACTGTCCTGCTTCAATGCGTCCGACAGCCCGTTATCACTCAAAATCTTCCATTCGTCTTCTGGAAGCCATAGAAACACGTCTAGATTGAAGACAAATCTTACTAATGTCATACACATCTTTCATCAGCTCTTACATGCAACTCTTGTAACCCCTCACAACTGCCTGTTGTGCATATTTCTCGAAGCGAAACCGTAATTGGCTGTTACCTAACATATTTGCATACTTCTTTCTACCTTTGCAGCAAATTTCAACTTCTTTCATTCAGATTGGCTTACGGAAATTAACATTTTACTCTCTGTGCTTAAATTTTGGAAGTGAGTGTAGTTTGATTCTGTTGTAGTCTGTATGGTTTTAGTTTTAAATTGCCATTTCCGTAAACATATACTTAAGAGAAGGGTTCTCTTTTCACACATGGAATTTTGTGAAATGCCCTTTCTTTCGACGTAGAATTTGGTGAAATGTGTTAAACTTTCCCTTAATTGCGTGCTCTGTTAAACGCTCAACATCTAAAGCAGAAATATCTTAATATACATATCTTCTCTCCCTACTCTTCGAGTATCCTTCAAAATTTATTCAGGTGCCCGCTACCGAAGACAGAAGACATTTTTTTTTTTTTTTTTTTTTTTTTTTTTTTTTTTTTTATCATGGGGGAATGATTCACAAAACATTGATCATTTTGAAAGGCGTGATTTAAAAAACTATAAAAACACAAACATGACAGAAACACGAATTTTTAATATTTCAAGTATACGGCAACGTATGTAGGACGGCATTTTATAAAATGCTAACATTATTATGTTACCGGCAACGTACGAAGGATGACATTCTATAGAGGACGGCCTTTTATAAAATGCTAACATTATTATGTTACCGGCAACGTATGAAGGATGACATTCTATAGAATCCTTAGGCATTTTATAGGATGCTTACATTATTATGTTACCGGCAACGTATGAAGGATGACATTCTATAGAATCCTTAGGTATTTTATAGGATGCTTACATTATTATGTTACCGGCAACGTATGAAGGATGACATTCTATAGAATCCTTAGGCATTTTATAGGATGCTTACATTATTTTGTTACCGGCAACGTATAATGGACGAAATTCTATAGAATTCTTAGGCATTTTTTAGAATTCTTAAATCAGAGTATGAAACGACTGACATTTCAGATATTATAAGAGTAATCTTCCAAACAAATTTATGCAGATGATTTTAAACATTTGTTATCTGATTAATGCAATGCGATGACAAAATGCAAGCTTATTATATTTTATAGTAAATATTTAAAAGAATAGAATCACACTAAAATCTGTTTTCTAAATCAATCTCAGCGAAATGTAATTTTTTTTTCTTCTTTTTTTTTTAATTAGTTCGTACACAAATTTTGGGAGTATTTGAATTTAACACCAATATTTTGTAGTTTCGAGGAAATTGTATTAATTGTATTTTATTTTTTTGTTGTAAAACTACAATCTTACAAATTTAAAATGAAATATCACAATTAAATCTATGTTCTAATTCAACTAATAGAAAAAATTTATTTCGTAATTGGCCGTTAAACGTCAAAATATTTTAGCAGCAAATATTTCGCACTAATATTTTGCTGAAATACGGAAATTAAATTAATTGCACTTGAATTTTTCATTATGCGCTATGAAACTGCAAACAAACCATAGTTTAATCGAATCTTTAAATAATATAACCCATAAAAACAGTTTTTAATATAAATCCTTTATATGCATTACCAATTTTATATTCATTAACATAGCGTTGATTCTGTTGTCAGCGTGTGCTTGATGTTGGCATCTAATTTTAAATATTAAAAACATCTCAATGAGAAAAATATGCGGTAAACTACTTTTCGAAATTTATTTAATACAAATTAATGTGAATTTATGCATTTTAGGCCGAATACTTTTTTTTTCCCCTGATTAAAAGAATTTGGCATAAGAAAAGCGTTTCAAACTATGATCAGTTAAAATTCTTTCACGTACAACATAACTACGGAATGCAACGTTGAATTGACTGGACCACACTCTATAGTAAATTTATGCATTCACGTCCAATTATCTTTTATTTATTCTGATTAAAATGATTCTGGCAACAGTAAAGAGTTTTAACAGTGACCGGTTAAAAGGGATTTATAGTCCGGGGAATAGAGACTGAAAAAGGGGTCTTACCTTGCAAAAGGTTATGTAGTTCTGATTTTTTAATATGTTATAAAGGTCGGTCCCGTGGTTTATAAACCAAGTTTTGGACCTCCTAATCCTTGTGCGTTCTCCGTGGTGCACCAAGAACTGAGCCGTTTTTCAATTTATACGTCATAACTCTTTGCCAATGCATCTTAGAAACAAACATTATATTCGAAAGTTGTAGAATATTAAATTACCTACAACTTTTGTATACTAAGTTTTTTTGTAGACCTATTATGTAAATAATTATATCGCATCAAAGTCAAAACTTTTTCGTAAAAATGCAACTTTTTTAAGATTTGTGTCAAGTTTTTTTATTATATCTTCATAATGGTACGTTTTAGAGAAAAAGTTTGTGAATAAAAGTTGTAGAGCAATAAATTTCCTACAAGTTTTCTGCATAAACTTATTTTCTAGGACTAATAACAAAGGAGTTACTCTGCTTTGTGTATTTTCCGTGGTGCACCACAAAAAAATACGTTTTTCAGTTTATAGATCATAACTCTTTCGCAATGCATTTTAAAAACAAACATTAAATTTAAAAGTTGCAGAATATTAAATTTTCTACAACTTTTGTGAACAATTTGCTTTTGTAAAGCTATTATGTAAAGAGTTACGTGGCATCAAAGTAAAAACTTTTTAGTAAAAATGCTGCTTTTTTAAGTTTTTTGCCGAGTTTTTCAATTATATCTTCATAACAATAAGTCGCAGGGAAAAATATATTATACAAAAGTTGTAAATCTATAAATTTGCTATAAGTTTTATACAAAAAGTTACTATCTAGGACTAATAACTAAGGATCTACTCTTCTGTGAAGGTTTACGAGATGATAACCTATAATGTATTATGTATAGGTAGGTGTTTAAAAATAGCTTCTTACAGCATAGTCTGACAATTTTAATAAAAAAATAAAACAATATATATAATACTAATGATAATGTAAAATAAAAAGGGGAAATATATTAAATAATGTATATATATATAAATAATAATAGTAATATAAAATTTACCGTTTCGCCGTGATGCACCAAAAATTTCTGCATTCGGAAATAAAAATGAGAAATAGACTGCATTCAAGTGGCTGATTCTAAACTGCGTGGGGTACAGATCTTTTGAGATAGAATAGAAAAATCACAAGTCGGGTGGCATAAGTGGCATGTAAAGAAATTCTTTTAAGGACTCAGTTTCCGCGAAAACACCATATACTGTCGAGTGAGATTTGCCACTGCCGAATTCAGGGTAGAAGATTAGAAAAACCGAAAAACCTTTCTCACTCCTCCCCACCACTAACCATCCCGACAGAATATCAACCACTCAGTGTAGTTACTTAGTATTGGAATACATGCGTTGTAATGATGGCTGCTTCATCATATTCAATATTACAGGAATTTGCAAAGATCTTCCTAGATCCTAATGCCAGTGTTTCAAGCATCACCGAAGCAGTATCAAGCATTCTTGTTGCTCTCTTTGGTGGTGACAGGGCAACAACTTGAAATGCTTTGCGTTACAAGCAATTTTCCAAATCAACAACTAGGAGCAAGTTAAATCTGTCAAAGCTACCTTCGACCCAAGAAGCTGCTACGCACCATGTCTTTCGCACATACCATCAAGTAAAGACATGAATGGGCCATTTGAAAAATCCTTTGATCTATGGGTGGAAGAAGAACAGTAAAGGACTTCTTCCCTTTACAACCACCAGGGATTCAGTTCCTCAATCAATTCTGTCCTACATTTTCTGCCAGCGCAACATAGGATGCACTAAGGCCTGCGGTTGTAGAAAGGCAGGTCTCAAGTGCTCCATAATATGTAAAAACTGTCATGGACAAACCTGTGACAATATAGCGGACATCATAATTCATGACAATGATGAAGAAGACCCAACAGAACTCTTAACTTAGGAACTAGTCGAGCCTTCGTGGCTAAACGAAACTAAATTTAAGAATTTATAAGTTTTCTAAATTGTAAGTTTTATTGATATTACTATTATTATATATAGATATATACATTTTTATAATATTTATATTTTTTGATTTATAATACTATTATTTTAATACATATATTGTTTCATTTTTTATCAAACTTGTCAGGCTTTGCAGTAAGAAACTGTTTTTAATATTAGATCTTACCAAGTAGCTCTTTTGTTGTTAGTTCTATAAAATAGCTTTGTGTGTAAAACGTAGCAAATTTAGGGTTTTACAATTTTTATGATATACTTTTATGGATATCATCTAAAAACTCGACAAGAATCTTAAAATGGTATTTTTATGAAAGAGTTTTTGCTTTGATGCTTTTCATACAATTGGTTTTTCATACAATAGTTCTACAAAACAAATTTTGCACATACATTAGTGATAGAAAATTTAATACTCAACAACCTAAAATATAATTTTTTTCCCTATAAAATGCAGTGGAAAAAGGATATGATCGGTATACTGAAAAAAATTCAAAATTTCAGAATTCAGAAGGTTTTTGGTGCACAATGGCGAAAATGGTAAATTGATATTACCGTTATTGTATATAGATATGTACATTATTTAATATATTTTAACTTTTTATTTTACATTACCATTAGTATTATGTATGTATTGTTTTATTTTTTTTTATTAAAATTGTCAGACTATGCAGTAAGAAGCTATTTTTAAACCCCTACCTATACATAGTATATTATAGGTTATCATCTCGTAAACCTTCAAAGAAGAGTAGCTCCTTAGTTATTAGTCCTAGATAGTAACTTTTTTGTAAAAAACTTACAGCAAATTTATAGATCTACAACTTTTGTATGATATATTTTTCCCTACAACTTATTGTTATGAAGATATAATTGAAAAACTCGGCAAAAAACTTAAAAAAGCAGCATTTTTACTAAAACGTTTTTACTTTGATGCTACGTAACTCTTTACATAATAGTTTACAAAAGCAAATTGTTCACGAAAGTTGTATAAAATTTAATATTCTACAACTTTTAAATTTAATGTTTGTTTTTAAAATGCATTGCGAAAGAGTTATGATCTATGTACTGAAAAACGTATTTTTTTGTGGTGCACTACGGAAAATACACAAAGCAGAGTAACTCCTTTGTTATTAGTCCTAGAAAATAAGTTTCTATAGAAAACTTGTAGGAAATTTATTGCTCTACAACTTTTATTCACAAACTTTTTCTCTAAAACGTACCATTATGAAGATATAATAAAAAAACTTGACACAAATCTTAAAAAAGTTGCATTTTTACGAAAAAGTTTTGACTTTGATGAGACATAATTATTTACATAATAGGTCTACGAAAAAACTTAGTATGCAAAAGTTGTAGATAATTTAATATTCTATAACTTTTGAATATAATGTTTGCTTCTAAGATGCATTGGCAAAGAGTTATGACGTATAAATTGAAAAACGGCTCAGTTTTTGGTGCACCACGGAGAACGCACAAGGGTTAGGAGGTCGAAAACTTGGTTTATAAACCACGGGACCGACCTTTATAACATATTAAAAAATAAGAACTACATAATCTTTTGCAAGGCAAAATGTCTCTATTCCCTGGACTATTATTAGAATTCTAAAAAGATTATAGAAACGTGTGTAAAAGCGACCTTTTAATGGTAATGACAGCCTCCAAAACTTGATAGAATGCATTGTCATCGACATCGAATATAACTGTGCAATTTCAACCCGATATTAGAAGATGGCAAGTGGGTTAATTAAGATAACGCAGATTTGCTCGGCAGTCACACAAAGAAACAAAATCGAAGTTAAATGAAGCATTTAAATAGAAGTATCACACTAAAATTTTCTGTTCTAATTAAACCATTTGAAAGATAATTTTTTCAGTTGGCTTTAAAACATTAAAATATTTTGACTGCAGCTGTATTTAACATCAATATTTTGCATTTGCACGAAAATTAAATTTATTGAAGGCCAAATTAATCTTTTTGGCTGAGGTGTTATTTACTTGCATCCATTTTCGATGCCTCTCTTTTAAAAGACTTAAAAAATTGAGCATTAATCCTTTCCAACTCAAGGTTTTTAAGTCAGTTCTGAATATATATGCGGGTCCCTGAACACCTGCTCAGATCATTGAACCTACACCATCTACGTTATACTACATCACTACCTGGTTGGTTCTAACATGGAAATCTGATAATTTAAATACCCCAGGTTGACTTGGGAAGGGTTTTTTTTTTTTTTTTTTTTTTTTTTTTTTTTTTTTTTTTTTAACTTTTGAAAACTTTAAAAAAAAAAGGGGGGGGGGGGGAGAACACCATTGTCTTTATGCAAACAAAAAAAATTCCACGTAAAAATAGCGACTCACAGAATAAACTTTAACCTTTAAAACTTGACATGATTCTCGATTACCTTGTAAGAATAATCTCCCGACAGTATTTAAGCAGGTGACAAATTTAAATATTTATTATCTGACTAACCCTATCCGTTGTGAAACTATAAACTCACCGTATTTTATATTGAATATTTAAAAAGTATTATCACACTAAAATCTGTGTTCTAATACAATCCATTAAACTATAGCTTCCCCCCCCCCCCCGAAAGTCAATATTTCATTGCCAATTATTGAAATACATTAAAATCAATTGAATATAGCACCGGTGATTTTCATGTTAAAATAGAATATCGAATATATAAAAAAGAAGTATCACAGTAAAACCTAATTCAACCAGTGGAACTAGGTTTTTCTCTTATTTTTATAATCGGTTAAAGAACATTGAAATATTTTGACTGTAGCTGTTCTTAGCGTCATTATCTTTCAGTCGCACGAAAGTTTAATTAATTCCATTTGAATTTTCCATCATGTGTTGTGAACCTGGAAACTAATAAAATTTTATGAAGAATCTTTTATATATATAAAAATAGAATGTCCCGGGTTCTAATTCAATCCCAGAAACAATATATATATATTTTTTTCTTCTTTTGCCCATATAACATTGAAATATTTTGGCATCAGCTGTATTACCATCAATAATTTGCAACTGCCGGGATACATGAATCTATATTAATAATACGTTTAAATTTTTTTTTATGCGTTTAATTTCTGTGAACATTGCCACAGAAATTCTCACGTTGTTCCAGAGCATGTGCCAGGTTTTTTTGTTTGTTTTTTTAAAAAAAGGCAAACTCTTTTAATTAAAACTTTCACTTATATATGTTTTTTCTTCAAATTTAAAATTACAAAATAAAACGGTGATCGTAGCGCTACCCATGCACAGCTTTGATTTCGAGGGGGGAAAGAAAAAAAACATAATGAATAGTAATTAACTCACCAGTTTCGAAAGTCCATTCAAAATGCCATATCGAAGTAATTAACGCATCTGAGAGGATGTAGACTTCACTTCCTCGTACATTTCCTACATCTGCAAGCTCCCTGATAATACAACGAACCGCTCAAGTTTAAGGGATGACGTCACGGAGCCACGTTCCCGCATGGAAAAGTGAACACCTGCTAATAGTAATAAAAAGAGGCTTGCCACCTGAGTCTAGAAAAGAGAACGGTTTTCATGCTACTGAAAAGAAAGCCTATTCACCGTTATCTTTCAAATAAGTCTAGTAGCAAAAGATAAAAACGTAGAAATGGAATTTGCTAGACAGACCAATGCTGCTGTAGAGCAGTAGTTAGGAATGAAATGAAAGATCCGCTACTCAGTACTTTCAATTACCCATACGTTAACACATAACATAGGGTTAGTAATATATATATAAATACTCTTTTCAGTCAGAAAAAGAAAAAAAATGCATTCCTCTGCGCTTTGGAATATCTAGACTTCAAAAAAGTGGTATAAAAATATGTCTGTCTCTGTGTACGTGGTCAGCATATCTCCCGAACAATTTGACCCACGATGTTCAAATTTAGAGAACGGCTTAGTGGCATTAAAGTTTTCGTCAATATTGCGCGTGCGCAATTTTCACTAATTGCTAAAAAAGGCTCTGACGATTTTGATCAAAATCGCTCTGGTAATGCCTCTTAAGGTGTTCTAAACAGTCCCACCACCGAAATTCCCGTGAAAATACTATAACGGTGTAAAAAATTGAAAAACGAATGTCACTAACACAGAATTCTCTTCCATTGAGCATCGCTCATCAACCGTTTTCCTTCTCTCCTCTGTTTCACTTACCAGAAAGGATAATGTAAGAATGATCGAAAAGTATATCGCCAAATTCACCATGGAATCATCACCAAACTAATCATTTTTTCAAATGGATGAAAATATGAAAATGGTAATAGCACAATTCAACGTCAAATTTAAATGTAATGATTAGCATTATAGTGTAATTGAAAGTTGTGCGCTGTTCCACACCTCTAGTTTATTAAAGGGTGAAGGGCCAAATTTTAGTCTCTGTCCAAATTTTAGAAGGTCTTTTGATATTCATTGCTTGCTCCGTTTTGAGTAATTGATGTAGAATATTTTAAATTAAATGTATCGTTAACCATCTACATCACAAACATTGAAATGTCAATTTTGGGAAAACTTATTTGAGCTTGAGCATCTGTTCAGTGATGAATAATAAGTTCTGAATATAGTTGTGCTCATAACAAGTATTATTTATTAATGAATAAATTGCAAGGGATTCTTTTAATATCAGACTCTAAATATAAAATTTTCCAAAAATACAAAAGCATGGGTGAGGTATTTTTAGAGAGTTGCATTTGGCACCCAAGAGGGGTGAAAGTTTTTTTTTTCTTCTCCAACTGGATATATTAAGGAAATTTTAATAAATGGACATGTATTAAAATTTCTAATCCATTGAATATTTTAAATTATATATTTTACTACTATTTGCAGTGAATCTTGCCACTTTTCACAGCATTATTTTTAATTTTCAAGGCTATTCAAGGAGAGTGAAAGATCACCCCTTTGCATCTTCTTGGCGAAGCCAATGTGCAGAAATATAATTTGCGAAACATTTAAAGAACAAATTCTGTTCTCTTAAAAACACCAAAATATCAGTCACCACATTTGCGTAGTTGGTCATTTATCAACTCAACAATATTTAAGGTTTAGTATACTAGGTGTGTTAGTATACTAAGGTTTAGTTGGTTGGTTGTTTTCAGATTATCTGGCGCCGTCAGCAACACGAGGGCTATAATGGGCCGAAACATTCGTCATTAGACAAGCCAACATACATTTACAAACACCCATGCCTAATACGGGACTCGAACCCGCAACCTCGTGGTCTAGAAGCTAGCACGCTAACCACTTTACCGTTTGGTCGGCTACTAAGGTTTAGTATAAATATACTTCTGTATGGGTATATATGCTCATAAATAAAGGCTTTTTCTTATGCAGGCTGTTTGTTAATGAAAATTTTAAATTATAAGCATAGCTGTAATAAAAGAAAAAGTTATATTCTGTCATTGGTGGAACGAATACTCTTAAATTAAATATCCTTAATTAATTACTTATATAAATCTAAGGCACTATTGAGCAACATACAATTTTTGCCGTGGAAAAAAAATCTAAATTTTATTAACTAACTTCACACGGTAAGATTTGTAGAAGGTTTAATTAACAAATATTTTGCCTCATAATTTATAATGCAAAACCTAATTTACGAGGCTTTTTTCAAAGTTGTTCAAGGATTTCTTCTTGGGCAGTATCAATTTCTCTATGGAGGGACAACCATTTAAATGATTCAGGAAAGTAGAATTCCTCAGATAATTTTTCAATCATCTCAAAAGATGAGAAGGTTCTTTACTAAGTGACAGTTGTAACATGAAATGTTGCCTATTACCACTGTTTGCAATTCATTTTTAGATGAGAGAGGTATATAATATAAAAATATGTAAGAGTATATACCTAAATATGCACAGCAAATTGAAATGTCTTAAAATAAGACACAAAATTGTCTTAAACAATTGGCACTGTTTTAAGACGAAAAATGGTGTCTTAAACTTTAAGACACTTGAAGTGTCTTAAAATGGGGCATTTTAAGACGTTTAGACTGTCTGAATTGGGGATATTTTCAGACAGTTGATGTGTCTGAAAGGGTTGTTTATGTAACCTTTCAGATGTTGGGAAGCTAAAAACACATGTATTTAAATTAAAATGCAATAAATTAGCTTGTGTTAAATTACAATTTTTATTAAAAGAAAAGTCACAATTACTGTTTTATTACCATGTTGCACATAACTTTTTGTTGACTATGTTTCACTTTCCTTGTAAATTTAAGCATGGGATTGCAAAACAGCAACACATCAACTGTAAATAATAATCACACAACTATTAATATATTCAAGTAAGGGATTTGGGACTAAATGTAAATATATGTATTGGGATAATGGACATTGTAGTGTGGCTGAATCTCAAATAGAAAAGGTTTGACTTCCAAGATTGTATCACAGTTTTAAGTTGTTTTTTACAAGTCAACTTTAACATCAAATAACAAGCGTGATGTAAACACTTATAGTAGTTGTATTGGCAAGTCTAGGATACATTATGTGGCAACATAAACTTATTTTACTGATGATACAAGCAGTAATAATCTAATTATTCCCCATCTGGGAATTTAACTTGTTTATAACATTCCCCTATAATAACACTACATAATTAATGCAGTATACAGACATTTCTAAGAAATATAAAGCAAAAAAACTTTATTTTAGTTTTAAGATTTTTCTACGAGCGTAAAGTCAACTCGCTGCAGAATTATTTTTTAAACCGAATTTTAAATAAGTGATTATTAATAAATTATTAGCCTATTATTATGAACTTTTTTTTTTAATACAGTCAACTTGCAATAACTCGAAGTCTCGTAAGTTGAATATTCATTTATCTCGATGTTTTCATTAGGTACCAAGTATATGCTTTGAATAAAAAATAACTTCGGATAACTCGAAGAATTTGGAGAGTCCCTTGAAGTTAGGGTTATTGCGAGTTGACTGTGTAATTTAAAAAAGGTTTGAACAACATGTACAAAATATGTCTTCATTTTGACCAATATTCAATGTTACACAAGTTATTTTGTTACGTTGATTTTCCTGATTTTAATGCTGTCATCAAACACCCAGTCCCATTTATATGCAGGTTATATCATAAATATCCCCAGATGTAATTATGGAACACACAAGATTCATTGATGAAATAAAATTCAAGGACACAATAAATTTTATCCAGATTATATCAAATCATGGCACATATATTTTCAAAATCATCAGTACTTGTAATATGCAACAAAATGAATGAAGTTGTAATTGAATGTTAAAAACAGAAATTTTAGAATTCTGAGAACAGTATCATTTAGAAATAGATCAATTAAAATTTATTATAATTAAAACACTGAAATAAGATAAATAATATTACATAAACCAACTATTTCACTGGAAATGAAGCCCTTGTGCATATAAAAAAGATCATTTACGAGTTCAAGCAATTTCGTACATATTGTGAACAATAGCTTAACACTGATGCTCATTCATATTCAAAGTGTGGTGTTAGAGTTTGCGAAACTAAGTGCAAACTCATGTTTGACCCATTAAATTAAAGTAGTCAAGAGTAGTTGAGTAACTGAATCTCTTTCATCACAAAATTATTTAATCTTTATTTGATTTAAATAAAACTAAATCCAAAAGATATTTCTACTTCTTAAAAATTAGTAGAAAATGTTTAATTACATCTACAATAAATATATTTACGTCATCTAGTAATACCCAACTTTAATTCAATACATATCTTATTCAATGTCTATCTTTTAATTCATCTATCATATATACTCTATTCTTTTATGTAGTTTCTTTCACAATATTTTTACTTCAAAGAAATAAAATGTGAATGAAAAAAAAAATCAATATTTTTATTACAACTACAAAAAGAATGAAAAGGTAGAAAACTTAAGAAATTATTTTTATAAATTGTTTAGAAATGAATTTCATTCAATTGCTGACTATTTAGACTATTTATTGATGTTTAAAACATTGGAGAAGTGTCAAGCCCCATTGTATTTTATACGTAAATAAAACAAAATTACCACAATTGGGTTATTTTAGTTAGGTAATTAGCTAATTGAAATTTAACTAATTAAAGAGACTCGCAACACAATTTATGAAGCCAATACACAAATTATTTAACACTTGTAAGATATGCAATATTTTACAATGTCGATACCAATACCTTTTTCGAGTTTACACAAAGTTAACGTTGTTCATCCATATATATACACACACACACACACACACACAGGGTGTTCAGAAACGACAGCACTTCCTTAGTACCCGCGTATTCTAGGACAATTTTTTTTATTGACGGGGTCGCAAATAAAAATTTATGTGTTTAAAATTTTTTTAAAGTTGGGACTCCTTTTAGTCAGCGCAAGGTTAAAAACTAAACTACCGACCTCAAACGTACCAATAGCAGTGATTAAAATTACAAGTTGCTCACGCCTTTATAGTGAAAGGACTTAAGCCCCACCTAAATAAACATTGGCGATTGATTCAGCGCCAATTGTAATCTTAATGATTTATTGCAGCCAAACCTATCACTGCACTTTGCTATAGAATTAGAATATCAAATTAAGATATTTTAATTTACAAGTGGATTTTTAATTCGAATAATTTTAATATTAAATTTGATTTTGTTTGTTTAGTTGTTTATTAGTCTGTCCGTCTGTTTGTGGCAGGCAAATCTACGGAGGGCTAAAACCCAATCGAGCTCAAACTTGGAAAGTAGAACGTCGTTATCGATGACAATGCATTCTATCTCATATTTGGTTTATCACTAAAAGGCCGCTTTTATACATGTTACTATTTCCATTTCGAAGGATTCATAAACCACTTGTCGGAATCTTCTGGCTAGTGCGCTTTATTGTTTTACTGTGTGGATACCCTTAAGGTATACTACTAATCTGCCGAGTCTCATCCCGATCTGAATTTCCGAGACCGTAAGGTCCCCTTGTCAGAGGAAAAATCGGTTCGGGATAAAGACCCCCCTTTTCCCTCTCGAGTTCCCTAACTCCCTCTCCAAATATGATATCCTATCATGGGAAAACTCTACTCTTCCTGCAAATCAAAATGGAAAATCTTCATCTTCAGAAAGGCTTCATCCCCTAAACCAGCGATTCTCAACCTGTGGGGCGCGCCTCCCTAGGGTGACGTGAGCACATTAGAGGGGAGGCGCGAGAATATCCAAGAGAAAATATTATTTAAAAAAATTGATTAACTGACTGAAAGGAAAGCACACATACACATAGAAAACAAAATACATTTCGACATATTTAACAAATAAAGTAAAACAATTAACAAAATCAAAACTTACTTAATCAAAACATGCTAAATTAAAAACAAATTTAATAATTATTAGTGACTTCCTTGGGCCTGTCTTGCAGAGCAAATTTTTTGAAGGAAGGCTTAATATTAAAAATAGCTTGTTTCAGTTCTGTTTCTATATTTAGCCGAGATCTATATTTTGTCTACAAAGAAGCCACAGCAGAAAATCCAGTTTCACAAAGGCAGGATGCTGAAAATGGAAATAAAATGCGAAATGCCCTTGTTCTTAGTGCAGAAAAATCATCCTCTACTCCTGCCCAAAATTTAAATAGTGATTTATTACTAAATTGTCTTTCGTTTCGCCACGTGTAGTGAAGTCTATGAATTTTTCTTCCTCATCAATTGAGAGTCCTTCGGGAGTCTTATGAAATGGATCCGTAACCCACTCGTAACTTGCTATCAGTTAGTCATCAGCAAGAAAATACTTTTTAAAATTCTTTGCCAGCATTACTAAATGATTTTCAATGGTTACAGAAACCACTTTTACATGTTCTTTTTCAGCCATGTAAGTTTTAGTATAATAATCCACATTTGCAAACAGTGTTATGTTTTTTTGCTTTAAATTTCTATTTCACATTTCCAATTTTCTACGAAAAGCATTAACTTTATCACTCGTATCCAACATATGTGTATTTGCTCTTTGGAGTTGAAGATTCAAGTTATTTAATTTCTCGAATTTGTCGACCAATTAGCTCAATTTTAACACAAATAAACCATCTCGAAAATTCTCAGCTTCCGGTTTGTTTTCTTCATCTAGGAAAATGGCGATTTCTTCTCTTAATTCATAAACACGTTGCAAAAATTTCCCTCTTGATAACCATCTTGCCTCGCAATAAAATAGTAACTCTGAATGTACTGAACCCATGTCTTTACAAAGTGCGGAAAAGATTCTTGATTTCAGGGGTCCCAGTTTTATATAATTTACAACTGTTACAACTGTAGTTAACACAATATTCAGCCCAGGACTCATTTCTTTCGAAGCCAAAGCTTCTCTGTATGTCATGCAATTTGCCCAAATGCACTGAAGGGATTTTTGTTTTACAAATGCATGTATACCTAGGAATCTTCCGAAAATTAAACGAGCACCATCGGTGCATATTCCGAAGCAATTTTTCCATTCTATGTTTGCCTCGTTCATAAAATCATTTAAAATAGCAAATGATGCGAGCGCTGTTGTTTGGAGTTCTATTGGTTTGCAGAAAAGTAGTTCTACTACTGACATATTTTCACAAAATCGAACAAAGCCAGTTAAATGAGCATCTTTATTACCATCTGTTGCTTCATCAAACTGTATTGAAAACAATTTGTCACTCAACTTCGAGAAAAGCTGACACTGTACATCTTCAGCTATATCACCAATTCGACGAGCAACAGTATCATTTGAAAGGTATGGACTTAATTGTTTTGACAAATTATCCCCAAACATAGTTTCTACAATCTCAATTGCTGCTGGCATGGCTCCGCACCAATGGAGTGAGCTTTTTTACATCTGATTATTTTATAAATTTTGTAAAATGCAATTAAAGATTTTTTATTCACAGACAAAGTTTCTTTTAAAAATGATTTTTGCTTTTTGTATGATTTTAATTTTAATTCGAAGAATTTTCTGGGTTTGTTGACGTACTCACTATGAAGCGTTTCCAAATGTCGTTTAAGTTTATTAAGTTTCATGCTGTCTGTGGCCAATATTTTTCAGCAAATGATACACAGGGGCCTTTCTTCTTCATTTACTTCAGTACTGGTAAACCCAAAATTTAAGTATTCTTGAGAATATTTTCTTGATTTTATTTTCGGAATCACGTACTTGTTGATGCTTGACTATCGTCTAATGCTCGCTTACTTCCGTTTAAAAATTTATCCGTGAGTCTGCATAAATCTGCTGCCGTGAATATTTAATATGGTGAATTGTAATTAACACGAAAACATATATAACATACACATTCACGATAGATTCGATAGCGATAGAAGGATCTACTCGAATGAGACTGGCTGGAATTGAAACTTGTGTTATCGAACATTTTCTTTCTTCCTATGAGAAAACATTTGCTCTGCGCATGCTCGAGACGGCATCGGTCGTGTTCACCGCCCGCTTGGCAAAATGCCAGATGTGGTTTCTCGCCAACGTTGGCTCGCTTTTACTCTTGTTTGGCAGTTAGTTAAAAAATAATTTAAAAACCGAATCCAAAATACTCTAAATACATTATTGCTGTTTACATTTTATTGTAAGAGGAGGCGCGATGAAAATTATGATTGAAAACTAGGCCGCGAATACTGAAAGGTTGAGAAACGCTGCCCTAAACAGTGTTACAAGTGCCAACGCTGGGGTAATCACCTTTCTGTCAGCTGCCCTTTCCCCGATATAGGTCGCCATTGTTCGTTGCAGCACCCAAGCCGGGACTGCCCGAACAAATACAACAACAAAAAGTGCGTCAACTGCAAAGGCAATCACACTTCTTCATCTCTTTTATGTCTAGTCGGGAGAAATCTGATCCAAAATCGGCCGAGTGGTTCCGGGGTCAAGAGGGTGGCCCTCGCCACGAAGCCATTACTTGTTCAGAGACGTGTCATCGTAAATTCATCGAAGCCTACGTATGCAAGCGTTGCTTCGCAAACTTCATCAATATCAGGGCCCAAAATTGTTGCCAATATGTCAACAAACACTGATTTAGACTTCTATATTTTTCCCTCAGTCGACATGGATACTGACCACAATCATGAAGATGGGGACTAAGTTTCTGTTCAAACTATTGCAACACAAACTGGTTATGACAGCGATTACATGGATTACCTTAGTGATTTGGATAAAACTATCTTTGAAATGACTAGATTCATCAAGTTGGAATTTGGTTCCACTAAAGCTTTCCTTCTTAAGACCCATTTCACAAATTATTTGAAGCCAATTCATGAACTCCATCAGAATTACAACTTCTAACTCGCTGGCACTGATTAGCACCTCAATTTCTACCTCCTCAATTTCTGGACGTGTTCTTTTGTTTTTAGAATGTATTGGCATTCTGGTTTATTTTCCTTCCAACTAGTTATTTGTTGACTTTTTTTACTTATATGACACAACGTTAAGTTATGTTCTTATTACTATACATCCCGGAGCTTGAATGTCCGTTCGGCCGTATGTACTCCAGCATTCTCCAAAATCAGTCAGCCAGTCAAGGGGGACATATTAAAATAACTTTTGGTTTTCTTCTAATGTAATAAATAAATATCGTTACCATTCTAAGAATTTTTTTTTTTTTTCATGTCATTAAATTTTAATAAAAGAAACTTTTAATCGATATATATATATATATATATATATATATATATAATATTGAATCTTGATAAAGGTTTGTTAGGGTGTTCAGCGCAAAACGCCAGCATACCCTTTCATCATAAATATGTACAAATATAAGTTAATAAAATCATAATTGGACACAGAAAAACAATTTGAAAATGGACAGACACAGGACAGTGCACGATAACAAAACAAAAATGTGACCAATGGGTACTTAGCTTGATTAAATAGTAAAAATGGACAACACAATTGGTGCTCAATTTAGATAACTAATGGTCAAGCTCAGGTTGTGATAATAAAAGTGTAGTGGAGAAGGGGATCGAGCCCCTTAACTTTTGTTAACTTGAGACTGCAAAGGCAGATTGAAAGAGGGATATCTATTCAAAGTTATGTATTATATTTTGTTGGCTCGGATTGCATCTGATAACGCAAATGCCGCAAATGGTCTAATTTTACTGTTCTCTGGGAGGATGTCATACTTTATGTTAGCTTGTAAATTTGAGTAGGCACTCTTGGCGTTTTTAAAGAAGTAAATATATAATTTCGCTAAGTGTTCATTAATGATTTTAATTTTGAGATCTCAGTGAATCAGTAAAAAGCGTATGTATTTCGTCGCTCCAGCCATATCCCTTAGAATGCTGTGCAATTTGGAGTTTTCTTATGTTAGCTTTGGTTGCAGTCGTTCATACTGGAGAAGCGTAAATTAGGATAGGACCTATACAGCTAATGTAAATTTTCTTTTTTAGATGAAATCCCATCTTTGAGTGCCTGTCAATAATTTGTCTTAATTTATTCGAGATACCATACGCTTTACCAACTGCTTTAGCTATATGGTCGTTCCAATTAAATTTGAAGTTAATGGTATGACCTAAGTAGTTGACCTTCCTAACAATAGGGATTTTTTCACCAAACAAGTGAAGTTCAGACACCGTCTTTTTTCTCTTGTTGTTAGGCCTGATTACTAGGAGTTGAGATTTTGACCAATTGATGCCCACTTTCCAGCCAGAATACCATTCTTCAATTTCTGGCATGATGTTTTGCAGATCGTCAATTGCCTTGTTCGCATTCATAGATTTTGTGACTATTGCAGTGTCATCTGCAAAAAAAGCTGTTAATTGATTGAAATTATCTCTGTCCACCTGAAATTCAGATATATAAAAATTATACATGATAGGTTACAGTACACTTCCCTGTGTGACACTGGCAAGAATATCTCTGTTGCTGGAAAGGGCTTTGCCCACTCTAACTTTAAACGTCTTATCTACAAGATAGGATTGTAGAATTTTAATTACATCATTCGGGAGATCAATGCTGATGAGTTTGTAGACAAGCCCATCGTGATAAACACGGTCAAAGGCCGTGGCCACATCAAACATAAGAATTGCAGTGGTTTGCTTGTTATTGTAGGCAGAGCCTGCGAACTCAAGCAGCCTAACAAGTTGTTTAGTGGTAGATCTTCCTGTCATAAAACCAAATTGTTCGGTAGGGGTTCTTTCCAAGTAGGAGGTGAGTGTATTAAAAATAATCCTCTCCAACATTTTACCCATTTAAGGCAGCAGACTGATAGGTCTGTGGCTAGCAAGGATAATTGGGTTTTTTCCTGGTTTTGGTAATACAATAATTGTAACCTACTTCCAAACGGAGAGGAAGAATGCACGTTTTAAACAAGCATTGAAGATATTTGACATAGTCTTCTATGGTTTCAAGGGGGGAGGTTCTTTATCATTCTATTGGAGATTTCGTCTCTTCCTGAGGCCTTTTTGACATTGAGTTTTCTGATTATATACATAATCTCTTCCAAGATGGTGTCAATTAGAGTTTGGGAGAAGTTATGAGTGAGGTTGAATTTACCATCTCTATCTTTAATGATATCTACAAAATCGTCGTCGCAAGGATCCTTATTCTCTTGTAATTGTAATTGTAGAGAATCGCCGAAAGCTTCAGCCTTGTCTATATCAGTGTATGCTAAACCTCTTTCACACTGTATTGGTCTTTTGATAGATTTGTCTTTTCTGAGTGCCTTTACCATGGTCCATACACTTTTATCCTCAGTGGCTAGTGATTCAACTTTTTGTTGCCACCAGTCCTCTCTGATATCTCTGGTTAATAGCTTGATTTCTTCATAGGGGGAGTTAATTTGTTTTTTTAAATTAGGAGTTTGTGTTTTTTGCCACTTTTTTCTAATCCAGTTTCTGAATCGAATTAAATTTCCAATGTGTGTTGGGAGGAACAAGTAATTATCATTGTAAAGTTTGTAGGTTCTTGCCTCAGAGTGCGCAAGTTTAATTTTGTATGTTAATTTTTCCAGTTCAGTGTCAATGCACTCTGTGTCTTTAAGGAATGGAGAGGGACAGTGGCGCACTCTTAGCAGGTAGTGGAAAAGATTTCAATCAGTCTTGGAAACAACTCTGTTTTCTTTTGTAATCCTTTTCCCAATAATGGCTACCACTTGCAGGTGAACTGAAGAAAGGCCATTCACCACATCAGCACATATTTGAAGGTGTGTGTTGATGGGTTTGTTGTTTTTGAATCTGGGGTAGTACGTAGGGTGAATAGGAGCGATAATTCTGTTTTTTTCCAAAACCAAGTTTGCTACCCAAGTACGATCCATTTTAGTTGTAATACCTGCAACCTCCGATGTTATTCTTGGCATTCAAGTCACCACCTGCTATAATAGTTGAGACGTTGTCTGGTAAGAGGATGTCAATAATCATGTCATTGAGTCTGTTATTAGGGGGTTTATAAACTGCGGAAAAGTGAATAGTGGATTTGCAGTATTCTAAAATAATATTAGTTTCCTCGACGCCATCACATTATGGGATCTGAATAAAGAGGATGGAAGAGCACTCTTGACAAAAATTGATGTGATGAATTCATCATGAGTTGTGTTGGTGTAACTACTATTACATAATTTATCTTTATATTCAAAGAGGAGCTCTATAAGGCCAGAGGTTTTAAACCACGCAACTAAGCAGGTAATTTCATTGAGAGTTTGTTTGGCTTCAAACATTGCTGATAAGATTTGTGTGCTCTCTGTTGAAGGTGGAATAGTTGAGCTTGATGTTTGCGTAGATTGTTGAGGAGTTGAATGGGACTATGTTAGGGCACTTGCAATAGAAATTCCATTTGCTGGTGCCTTAGGAAAAGTTTGATTCGAATGTGGATTTACTTGGAAGAGTTGATCTGTTTGGGCAATCCCATCATAATTTGAATTTCCAGCAATTCTATCTTAATATGATATAAAAGAATATCATTAGATTGTTGTCGTGCGTTTGTAGTTTCAGGTCTAGTTCGGGTTTTCGGTTCCTTTGATGGGACATTCTAAGACAACCAGAAAAGTTGGCAGTGTGCTAATCAATGCAGTTAGCACATTTTAGAGGTGTATCATCAGTCTTATTAAAATCTTTGCTGAGATGCTGTCCAGCACATTTCACACATTTTGGATCCCTTTTGTAGTTGGAAAATGCGTGATAGAATATGCTTGGCATCTCCAGCATTAAGTCACTCCACCTCTACCCTTGCAAGGCTCAACACTTACTTTTAGATTCATGATAGAAGTTAAGTTGTGTATCGCCCTCTAGAATTTTCAGATGTTGATTGAAAGTGGTAATTTGGAAAATGGTGTCAGCCCTACGTCTAGTCAATTCACAAACTTTGGTGGCTAGATAGCCCTCATCTCTGAGATATGAAGCCAATTCATTAATATCTGTGTCAATTGGGAGTGATTTCATGACTATTTTGATCATTTTATCTCTTGGTAAAACGTAAGAGTGATAGTGAAAATCTGGAGCGAGTAAAACGACGATCTGCCTCAACAGAATTATTTTCTGTTGTGTTAATAACAGCTGTTGATGGGAAATTTGAATTGCTTTCATTTGGCAGAACATTTTTGATTGGTTGAATAGTAGTGGTACTATCATTAGTTAGCACATTATTTGTAATCAGCTGTTTGGTATTATGAATGTCGATATTGCTTCTTTCAATTGGGAAACTATAAGAGGTGGGATTATTGATTTTTACGGATTCAACGTTATTAAAAGTATGTGTTTTATTTTGTTCGCGAACTTTCTGTAATGAATTTTGTGAAATAGCCTCATTGCTTGATGAGGCTCTGTTTACCACGAATAAGTCAGGATTGCTTTTATTCTAGGTATTAAATTGAACAGTTTCTCCTAATTTGTAGAAATTTGCATTGGTAAAAGTAAGTGCATTATTATAATCAGTTTGATGGAAGACCTTTATATCATTAACCATCCGGGAAGCTTTGTTAGATTGCGAGCTTAAAAAGCTGCATTAAGGATATGGTTTGCAGAAATGTCAGTAGATGGCGCCATGGGCTGATCCAGGCTATCATTTCGGGTCTTTTGTTTCGAATTAGAAATAGTGTTTGATAAATCAGTTGATTTTTCATTTTCAATTAATAGTTTTTCAAAGTGAGAGTCCTATTTTGAGGGTGTGTATCCAAAGAGTGATTTGTAGACTGCTGGAAAAGGAGGAATTTCAAAAGTGTCAACAAACAGGTTTTTCAGTTTCATGGTGGTATTCAATTTGTCCGGAACTCTAGTACTGTCGAAATTTAAGAGATCAGAGATAGAGAGTTTCTTCTTTCCGTTTTTAGGTTTTTTTTAGAACTGGTAGATCTGATGATATGAGATTTTTGTTGGTCCTTGGAATTATTCTTTGTAAAATAAGAGTGTGTAGAATGTTCAATTTGAGACTCAAGTTTTAGCAAATCTGATTTGAGATCTTCAATGTCAGCTTCACTTGAATCACCATCATCTGAACCCTTTTTCATTGGCAGGTCGTCGCCATTGTCAGATAAGTCAGAAATATTTGGATTACAATTTTTACTGGTGCCAAGATCAACATTTGTTCTTATTGTCTTGGAAGAAGAGTTCATAGAAGAGGGCTGGGGGGAATTCAAAATTTTTCCTTATCAGAATCATGAATTCATGAGTGAGAGTATCAATTTGCTCTTCGTCTGCATCACTCTGACCTAACACTGCCAGGCTCTCAACAATGTCATGCATTCGTTTCTTAAAACGATCCATTGCGATAAGTAAATGTTCAATCAAATATAAGTGTGTGCGTACGCAGCTGCACTTTGGCGCTCTCCAAAGTAGAAAAATAAGTGACCCATGGTTTACCGCATTTCATACTAAGGAATAAAATCCCTTTCAGTTCAGACTGCTTGTAAAGTGTGTGTAAATCAGAACAGAAAAATAAAAACAATCACCAGGATTGCACAAATATCAGGTTGTCTTGTAACGATGCACAAGACACCTATCGCAGAAAGTCAAAAACGATGGAACTGGAGATTACAACGAATCTCGACAGAAAAAGCGTTGACAACCAAGATGGTTTCCAAACGCAGAAGCGTCCAAATGTCGCAGGCGCAAACTTAAAAAGACAAGTTTACTATTAACCAATGGCGGACAAACGTCAGGATGAATTCCAATAGAATTACAAATTATTTATTAGTTACGACTTAAATGTTACTTCTATAAGTTGTTTATTTGTTCATTCTCGATTGCTCTTAAAATTTGTTTTACTTAACTTGCTGCGCAAGAATTGTTTTTCTCTAAACTTCAGTTTATCAGCTTTAAAATGTCAGATTTGTCCTAAGAACTTCTCTGACTGAATAGTGGTCTGAACTTTAATTTATCCTAAACAACATACCTCAATATTGTTTCTTGCTATGACAATAGATGGCAGCATGATGACTGATAGCATTACAATACTCTATTGAGGGACATGGGGAAAAAATGTGGGAACAAAAAAAAGCAACAAAAAAAAAACTATAATAACTTTATTTGGGTGAGTAAAGGCATTCCAGAGGAAAAAAAGTTTAAAAATTTAACTAAAAACTTCTTGAAGATTTAACTTTTTGGCACAAAAGATTTCGGAACATTCATGCTTTATTTCTCAGGAATTAAATTTAGTGATTTATAATTTACAACCAAAGTTTTAGCAATGTCGAATTACTGACAACTTTAAATTTATTTTAGAGCGAAAATTCAAAATATTTCCATTAAATCAAATACCATTTCTTTAATTCTTCAAATTATGCTTAAAATAACACAAAATAAATTTTTAGTTTTTCATTTTTGGATATTGGACCAATATTCACCCTTTTGGATAGTATAGTGTTTTATGCAAAAAGGAACTTTTTGACTTTTTTAAAATGACTTTGTGTAAAGTTAATGTAATCTAAGCATGAACAAGCAACGCGTCCAACGCTAAAAACCTTACTTAGAAGCGGTTCACGTCACTGTTTTTCGCGGTATCTCAAGTCGCCGCGCTTACAGACCTAGAGAATACACACTCTAATGCTTTTCTTAACTATTTTTTACAATTTTTATGCAAAAAAAAGTTTTTTAATGATTCTATTGGATGTGAGGTAGAATAATAAATTTTACAGTTTCCTAAGTGTTTCACACGTTTAATTTGTCAAAGAAAATATTTTTTTTTAGGCAGTCATCAATCATGAATTCAAATATATATCTAGAACTATTTTTTTAGATTAATCATATAACTTAACTTTTTTTAATCATATTGTCAATGTTTTATACTTTATTTTTTTTATTAAAATATACCAAATGTTACTAATTTATAAATACAATGTTAATAATATTTGTGAATAACAAATGCTTTATTATTTTAGTTGTTACATTTTATTAAAATATCTATATTCATAACGAATCATTTGTCTTAAAAGAATTAATTAAAATGATAAAAATGTATTAAAACAAAATTAAATGACAAAAAAATTAGTATTCATAACATTAATGCATACAATACATTCAAACATGTAAAAAAATACAAAAACATATCAATATATTTATAAATTTATACTGCTAAAAAATTATCGCAGTTAATGTTCGTTTGGTTTTGAAATGTTTCAAACATTATTAAGTAAAATTTATAAAAACTTTAAAATGTGAATTCTCTTCAAGCTCTTAAGAAATTAGACCGCAACTTTAATGCATACGGAAGGTAAAAAAAAACACTGTAAATATAATTATGGCCATCTTTCCTCTGCCAAGAAGTTGAGAATAATATAGGATTTTTCAAAACATTTTGGGAACGTATTAACTATTTAAAAAAAATCAGCTGACTAACGTTTACAAATTAAAATTTTATTAATGCAATATCAATTTAATTGTCGTTTTTAGAAATCTCTCTATATATAAGGCAAAGCCCTCACTGACTCACTCATCACTAATTGTTATTACTCAAATAATAGTTCGTAGTCACTGGTACATAGTTTATTGAAGACGACGCTCACACACGTAACTACACACACAGGACATATTCCGTACATCTAGAGTAATTTAAACGTAAAATAATCATATATTAGTTAGCTTTTAGAATGAACGTAAGCTAACGACAAACCAAAGCAAATCCAAAATGTTCTGTTCTGTTGCCAGATTCACCAAACATAAATATAATACAAAGCGGAAGTGCGAAATGTTAAACGAGTGGCAACATACTCCCACCTTTTGTATTGCAAATAAAGCTTAATGCAATACAAAACTACAAATAAAAAAATATGGCAAACAAATAGTTAACCTCTATGACAACTACAAATCAAATATATTGCAAACAAATGGTTAACTACTACACATATTATGACAACTACCAATGTACTACAATTATATATGACAATATAATGAACATGACTATAAGTTAAGACAAATAGCTCTACTACAATGTTTAGTAACAATAATGAATAATGCAAATAATGGTAAATAAAAAATTTAGAGTCATTAGCCCTAACTAAGAAATATTTACAGTCTACAAATCCAAACGTTGGCGTGGAACTATTCTTCGACCACTGCGAGTTTGTTTGACTGGCTGAGAAACCTCTGTCATAGTAATGAGAGTCTCAGTCTTAGGAATGGGAGGTTTAGGAATAGGAGCTGCTGAAGACTCCAAATCGCCGGAGTCAACATTGGCTTTTCCACCTTTCTCATTTGCTGATATGTCAGAGGGCAAGTCACAGGTGGACATCTAGAGAGGATACAGTCTCTGCAAAGGTCTAACAAGGTAGCCATTTGCAACTCGCAGTTTGGCAACTCTTTGGATACCATCCTTGCCAGGATACAGTTCGAAAACACAACCTAATGGCTAGTTCAGTCTCTTAGTGTCCTCACATCCAATGAGAACAATTTCTCCCACAGAAATTTCCTTCTGCTTTGATCTAGATTTTGGGTAACGTACAAGTTCACCTAAATATTCCTTCTGGGATCGTTTTCGTAAATTCTCTCGTAATCTTTGTACATACCGCACTCTTTTCAATAAATGCTTGGAGTCGATAATGTCCAAGTCATGTGTTTCTGATCCTCTAACGTCTTGTATGACATGAGCTGGAGTTATTGGTGTCATTTCATTTGGATCGTCTGAAAGGTAGGTGAGTGGTCTCCCATTGATGACACTTTCAGCTTCGCACAATAACGTGAGCATCTCTTCGTATGTCACGCAAGCTTTTCCCAAGCACTTTCGTAAAATTTGTTTTATGCTACGCACCATCCTCTCCCACCAACCACCATACCATGGCGCGGTGGGTGGGCTAAAACGCCATTTGATGTTTTTTCAAGGCACATTCAGATTGTATTTCTTCCCAGTTCAATGATTGAAGGGCTCGCGCTGTTCCAGTAAAATTTGTCCCGTTGTCTGAATACATTACAGAGCATCTCCCTCTTCTTGCAAAGAATCTTCTCATTGCCTGCATGAATGCTTCAGATGACAATAATGTAACGAGCTCCAGGTGAATGGCTCTATACACGGCACATGTGAATAAAACAATCCATGCCTTGATACCTTGACGCAAGTGCAAAGGTCCAGCCAAATCTACACCAGTGACTTGGAATGCAGCAATGCGTTTCGTTCTATCTATGGGTAGAGGTGCTGTAAATCCAATTGGGTCGTATATACTGTTGACAATAGATAGAAGCTGCCTCTTCGAAAGGACTTTGTCTGCTGATGAAGTTGTTTTATAGCCAGCACAATAAAGTTCATCTGTATGGGTATCCCATTTTAGGCCTAGTACATTCTGGTTTTCTCCATCTTGAATTCCATTATAAGCCCAGCATCTCAATTCAAAGGAAGCCTTTTGCATTACTTGTGTTGTGACGCCTGATCACTGTAAATTAATGGCGCTGCGGTCGCTTGAGGAGCGAACGTAATTGTGAAGTATTAAGTAATAAAGGAGATATGAAGTTACAGTCCACTCGTGTAGTGCTTTATTTTAGCTATGTTCAAAAAAGAAAGAGATAATTTTAATTAGAGCTATCGATGGCCCAAAACATTGGTCCGTCGAGCCGGAGATTCAGTTGTGAACTGTGAAGGTTGAAATGTGTTAAAATATGAGAACTGTGAAATTTTGATAACTGTGTTTTCGCGTGTGTTGTAGAAGCTTTGTGCAAATGAGCTTCGTATGACTACTAATGACGATTACCGTTGTGTGTGCCTGGTCTCGTTAGCAGTCCTAGCGTGAGGTAAGATCAATATGGTCTTCCTAAATTTAAAAACTAATTAATTTCGCGTGGAAGTTAACTTTGTTTTTTAAGAGAGCATAACTTTGTTTTGTGAAGTACATTACTTGTTTGAGTATAAAGTAATAATTGTGTTAATATTGTTTATTGAGAGTGTATTATTTCCGGTTTTTAAATAAAAATGTCAGGAATTACAAGATTGAATAAAGAGGAATTAAAATTCGTCGCGGAGGAGATAGGTTTATTAGTACCAGAAGGTGCTAAAAAGATTGATTTAAAACTTCTAATTGAGGAGAGTGAGGTATATAAAAAAGATATTGAATTTGTACAAACCATTATTGATGAAGTGCTCGAGGAAAAGAAAAACCTTAAGTCCGCTCATGAGAATCAAATTGAATTAGAAAATATTAAGTTGCAACGAGAAGAAATTATGAGAGAAAGGATTAAATCAGAATTAGAATTAGTGCAGTTAAAAGCTAACCGAGAAAATAGCGTAAATTCAATAGATTACGAACGTAAAACAGAGACTTTTGTGTCAATTGATAGTTTAATAAAAAGCGTTAGAATATTAACAATCAAAGTGCCGAGTAAATCGGAAGGATGGGGTTTCTTTTTTACTTCGTTAGAAAGAGCGTATATTACTAAAAGTGTGCCTGAAAAGTATAAAGCTGAGATTCTGATGAATTTATTAGGGGAAAGAGCTTCTAATATTTTAACCTATATTACTGAGAAAGATTTAAACAATTATGAGGAAATTAAATCAATTGTTTTGAGAGAGTACGAACCGACACCCCAAATTGTTCTAGAAAATTTTAAAAGTGCTTCAAGAGAAAATGAAACACATATGCAATTCGTTTCGCGATTAACGACGAGTTTTGATTACTATTTGAAATTGAGAGGTGTGTCGGAATTCGAGACCTTAAAACAACTGATTGTGTCAGATAAATTGTTTCAGACGTTAGACAATCAAACAGCAGCTCATATTAATATAAGACAAGCCGATAACTGGTTTAAACCGTTAGAATTAGCAAAAGAGTGCGATTTATATTTTACTTCAAGAGGTAAAAGCATGTGCGAACAGAGAAAGGAGCAGAAAATTTACAACAATAAATTTAAAACCGCTTCGAAAGTGTTTTTCAATGAGGTAAAGAATAAAAATTGTGAGTTATGTTTAAATAATGAAAATCACCCATTATACGCGTGTCCTCAATTTAGAAAATTATCGGTAAACGAACGAGTTCAAATTGTAAAGAATAAAAATGCCTGTTTTAAGTGTCTGTCATACAATTGCAGTGTTAAAAAATGCGGGTATTAAAATTGCTTCTGTGGAAAAAATCATCATAGATTAATTCACTATGCTCCCAATGAGACCAGAAATGTTGAGTCTAGGAATGAGGCTACAGACCACGGGAATGATATACAAACGGCTGCAAAAAGCAATGAATATGTCCCTTTCCCCCCCCCCCCCCCACGGGGCCTCAAACTATGCCATTTGTAGCTTGCGCCAGCTTGGTAGAAAATAAAAAGAGTATAATCTTGTCTACTACAGAATGCTTGATAAAAGATAGATTATCGTGTTATCAAAAAGTGAGATGTTTATTAGACGTTGGGTCTCAAGTATGCCTAATGAGTAGAGAATGTGCACAGAGACTACAACTTAAGAGTGAAAAGATAAATCAATCTATTTCGTGTTTAAATAGTGCCTCTTTAATCGTAAATCGTAAAATTGTGGCAACTCTTGCGAACAAAAATAAGAGTTACGAAAGAGATATTACGATGCTGGTAGTAAAAAAAATAGCGGATTTAATTCCGAATCAAATGATCGATGCATGTGTTAGGATTCCCGATTCAGTTAAATTGGCCGATCCTAAATTTAATATTCCGGGCAAAATTGATGTATTAATTGGAGCGGAATATTTTTATGAGATATTAAAACCTGGAAAATTAAATGTTAAAAATACGAGCTTGATATTACAGGGTTCTGTATTTGGCTACATTGTAGGGGGTAGTATACCAATTTCCGATATAGTAAGACCTAAGTATTGCGGTTTGATATGTGAAACAGAAGATCTAAATTCGAACTTAAAGAAATTTTGGGAGATTGAGGAGGTAGTAAATGAATTGCCTAAAAATAAGGAAAATTTAATTTGTGAAGAGCATTATGCGCGAACTCATGTTAGAGATAAAACGGGAAGATACGTTGTGTCCATGCCCTTTAAAGAGCATTTGTCATGTCTAGGAAATTCTAAAGACATTGCTCTAATGAGATTAGAATCGCTATGGACTCGCTTGTCAAGAGACCAGGAATACTTAAATTTATATCGTGAATTCCTTAAAGAATATGAGGAATTAGGACATATGAGTGAGATAAAAAATAGTATGGAGCCAGACACCACCTATTATATGCCTCATCATGGTATTTATAGGCCTCAAAAGAGTACTACAAAACTGCGTACTGTGTTTAATGCTTCAACAATAACAACTAGTGGGAAATCATTAAATTCCATTCAATACAACGGTGGGGTAATACAAGATGACTTGTTCTCCCTATTAGTAAGATTTCGAAAACATGTCTTTGCTTTCACTGCAGACATCCGTAAAATGTACCGAATGATAAACATAGAGGAGAATCAAAGAAATCTTCAGAGAATACTGTGGAAGGAAGACATTAATGGTCCAGTTAAGGTATACCAGCTAAATACTGTAATGTATGGTACGGTTAGTGCGCCGTATCTGGCAATGCGAACTTTAAAGCAAATTTCCATTGACGAGGAGAAAAACTTTCCCATTGCGGCATCGGTTCTCTGCAAAGATCTATATATGGACGATGTTTTAAGTGGATCGAGCACACTGGAGAATGCAAAGGCTTTGCAACATGAACTTATTGACATTCTCAAAACGGCTCAGATGTCGTTACATAAGTGGTGTGGGAGTACTTCTGAGCTTATCCCTACCTCTGAAAAAGAGTACGAGTTTGCTTCTACGGAGGAAATAAAAACTTTAGGTATCGTCTGGAGGGCTAAAGTTGACTGTTTTACATTCAAAGTAGAAGTGGACAAAAATGCTCACCCCACAAAAAGATCGGTATTATCCATTATTGCCAGACTGTTTGACCCACTCGGGTTACTTGGTCCGGTGATAACAAAAGCCAAGATTTTTATGCAGCAGTTGTGGCTGCTTAAAATTAGCTGGAGTGAGAGGCTTCCTCTGAAAGAAGCAAGTGAGTGGCAAGACTTTGTGCGATCTTTAGTAATTTTAAATGAAATCAACATTGGGAGGTGCATAGTGATTCCCAACGCTGAAGTAACTGAGATGCATGGATTTAGTGATGCTTCCGAAAAAGCATATGGTGCGGCGATCTACGCCAGATCTATCACTACAGATGGAGAGGTGAAAGTGAGGCTTATCACCAGTAAATCTCGAGTGTCGCCCATCAAGCTTGTAACCATCCCTCGGCTGGAATTATGTAGTGCCGTCTTACTCGCAAAGTTAATGCATAAAGTACAAAAGGCATTACAATTGAGAATGACGTCCGTCTTCTACTGGACTGACTCTACAATAGTTCTATCGTGGTTGAAAAAGGAGTCTAGAGATTTGAAGACATTCGTGGCTAACAGAGTAGTGGTTATTCAAGAGCTAACAGATATTAATCAGTGGCATCATGTTCCTTCGGAACAGAATCCTGCTGACATCATTTCAAGAGGTCTGGATCCAGAGAAAATTCCCCAAAGTGATCTATGGTGGTTTGGTCCAACATTTCTGCAAGACAGAGCAATGAAGTTCCCTGGTGCTTGCAATGAAGTTTACAATTGTGAGTTATACCAAAAAGAGTTGAAAGATAATCGAGGGGAAGCAGCGTGTCTCTTAGTGCAAAATATAGAGATACTTCCCATCATTAATAAGTGTTCTTCGTTCACAAAATTACAAAGAATTATGGCATGGTGTGTGCGTTTCAAGGAAAATACCAAAATCCACTGGAGACAACCACTGGTAGTTTAAATGCATCTGAATTGTCTGCATCTTTGATGTGCTTAGTAAAAAATGTGCAATTAGTGTATTTTGCTAAAGAAATTCAGTGTATTGAAAAGGGTCAACAGTTACCCAATTCAAGTAACTTATTAAATTTATCACCCTTTTTAGATGAAAAAAACATACTTCGGGTTGGAGGACGATTGAGGCACTCCAACTTACCTGCAGAACAGAAACATCCTATGTTAATCCCTAACAATAATCAATTTTGTGATTTGATAATTAATCATTTTCATGTTTTTTATTTTCACACAGGAACTGAAGCAACTTTGGCCAACATTCGTACTCAATTTTGGATTATTAATGGCAGATCAAATGTAAAAAGAGTTATTAAGAAATGTTTAATATGTTTTAAAGCAAATGCTAAGGGTAAAAATCAAATAATGGCAGATTTGCCTAGTGCTAGAGTTAACATTTCGAGAGTATTCACCAAAGTTGGACTGGATTTTTGTGGGCCTTTTAAATTGAAATTAGTTCCAGGCAGAGTTAAGAGTGTATATAAATGTTATATTTGAATTTTTGTGTGTTTTGTTGTTAAAGCTGTACACTTAGAAATTGTAAATAATTTAAGTACTGAGGCTTTTATAGGTGCATTGAAAAGATTTATATCTCGAAGAAATAGACCTACTGATATATTTAGTGACAACGGAACTAACTTTGTAGGTGCCAACAATGAGTTTCGTAAAATTTTAAAAGGTCTGTTTAATAATGAAGGTACGGAAAAATTTGAGGATTTTCTTGCTTCTAATGGTATTAAATGGCATTTTAATCCTCCTGCCACACCTCACTTCGGAGGGCTGTGGGAGGCGGGGGTGAAGTCATTAAAAAGACACCTTCAAAGGGTTGTGGGAAGTACCATTCTTACTCATGAGGAACTCCATACACTTGTGACGCAAGTGGAAGCTGTATTGAATTCCCGTCCTCTTTGTCCTCTTTCAGAAGATCCCAATGACGAGTTAGTGTTAACCCCAGCCCATTTCTTGGTTGGTTCGACTTTAACATCCTTGCCTGAACCAGATTTTATCGAGGTTCCGATGAATCGGCTCAGTAGGTGGCTATTAGTTCAAAAATGTACTCAAACGTTTTGGAGAAAATGGTCTTCAGACTATTTAAATCGCCTGCAAGCAAGACCTAAATGGTTTAAAGGTAAAGAGGAGTTTAAGGAAAATGAAATAGTTTTGGTAAAAGGTGATGATAATTTAAAGCAACTAAATTGGAATCTTGCCAAAATAATTAAGGTTCATCCTGGGAAGGACAATATAACTAGAGTAGTTACATTGAAAACGAGTAAAGGTATTTTTCAACGACCTGTTAATAAAATTGTAAAATTGCCTTTTGATTCTAATTAATTTAGTGTTTATTTACATATTTGAACATTAACTTACTTGTATTACTTGAAATTTTTAAGGTGTTCTTGTGAATGTGAATTGAATACAATATTGTTATTTCATTGTGTATTATATATTCCAGTATGATGTAAGGAGTGATAAGAGATATTTGTGATTTGTTATGATTATATATTGAAAATTTTGAAAAATGTGTCAAGGCGGGCGGTATGTTGTGACGCCTGATCACTGTAAATTAATGGTGCTGCGGTCGCTTGAAGAGCGAACGTAATTGTGAAGTATTAAGTAATAAAGGAGAGATGAAGTTACAGTCCACTCGTGTAGTGCTTTATTTTAGCTATGTTCAAAAAAGAAAGAGATAATTTTAATTAGAGCTATCGATGGCCCAAAACAACTTGTATAGCTTGCGATTGCAATTGCTCCAATTCTACGTAGGTATCTACACTCGTGACTAAGTTGTCTACATAAAATCCTTCTTTCATACGACTGATCGTGCTTCGCAGGATTTCTGTTTGGAATTCCAGTGATTCAAGATGAAAGTTAATCGTGGAATTCAATAGAAATGGGCTTGATGAAACACCAAAGACAACACGGCAATGTCTGTAGAATTTCAGCTTAGTGTGTTCCTTGTCTTCCCACCAAATGAATCTTAGGTAGTCTCGATCTTCGGGAACTAAAGAGAGCTGAAGAAAGGCTTGCTTGATGTCTGCAATCACTCCAATGGCACCACAACGAAATTTACTTATCAGATGAGGGATTCGATGCAACAAGCTAGGTCCTGTACTGAGGCAGTCATTTAAGGAGGCGTATACTGGACGTTTGTATGAAGCATCAAAGACGGGCCTTATTTTTGTTGTAGAGTTTGACAATTTGACGACTGGATGATGGGGCAAGTAAGGACAAGCTTTGGAACTTGACATTTCAATTTCCGTCACCTCCTCTATGATGTTATCATTCTTCCATTGCTGTAAGACACTATCATACAGTTCGTAGTTATTGTCCTTCAAAAGACGTTTAGTAACCGTACGAAGTCTTGCTTCAACCTGATCGTATCCATCATACAGGGGAGGATGTCCTGCTAGCCATGGAAGTGCTACCTCATACCTATCACCAGTTTTCTGAATTGTCTCTTGGAAAAATGCAACAGTTTCTTCGTCTAGCTCCTTAGTGGTTTTTCTTTCAGTGGGATATGTGATGCCGAACGACTCTAAGTCCCATATTTTGTGTATCTCCGAGTGATACATACTTAACGATACCATACTTATACTTCTCCTCTTTCCTGGACCTAAAACACTCCATCCGAACTTCGTTTCTATGGCTGTTATCCCAGATGGCAAAACTTCGATTTTCCTGTTAATATTCCACCAAGAAAGTCAGCACCGATGAGCATCTCAATAGGAGGAGTCTCTGGACCGACATCTGTTAGATCAATACCTCGACATTTTAATTCTCGTATCAAATCTGGGTCCCGTATGCGAGGCAAAGACTAACATATCTTGGACTGGTCCAAAACTGATATGTTATATGAAAATCTTCTATCGATAGTTTCAACATTGATGTCATAGCGACCATGTCTTACTTCAGAAGTTTGCTTACCACCAAATAGTCCTTGAGACAATAACTCAGTTCCTGAAGGGTTCAACCGTAACTCTTTAACAACATTTTTGGTCACGTATGATCGCTGTGATCCATCAGTAGTTAGAAGGTGGGGCTCCTGAGCCATAAGGCGGGATGCGGGATGGGACGAGGGACGATGACGTCACTGGAAGGGGCGTGACCGGATATGACGTTACAGGAAGTGACATCACCGGAAGTCACGTAACCGGAAGTGGAGTTGAGTTGTTCTCCTCCTGCTGCTGTTTTAGTTTCGGTTTCGTTATAAGCTGTTTGTGTATGTTGTCACAGTGGGTATGACGTCATAATTTGTTTTATATCAAAGTTTTGAGCTGTGGCAACACTTTTTAGTTTCGGTTTACCTTTAAGGCGGAGTTGAGTTGTTCTAGGGCTGCTTCTAAGTGAATAACTTAGAGATATAGGCTTTTTTTATGTATGACGTCAGTGGATATGACGTCATAACTTGTTTTATGTTACAGTTTAGTTAGATGGCAACACCTTACATCTTGAGACATAAAGGCAGAGTTGAGTTGTATTTATGCTGCCTCTAAACGAAAACGTAATAGTGATAGGCTCTAATTGTATGACATCACTGTGGGAATGCAGTGGGAATGACGTCATAGAGAGAATATGTTAAAGTTTAACTTTTTAAGTGTGGCAACACCCTGATATAGTTTTAAGGAGGGATGCGGGATGGGTCGAGGGGACGATGACGTCACTGGAAGTTGAGTTGTTCTAGGGCTGCTTCTAAACGAATAACTTAGAGTTATAGGCTTTTTGACTAGTGACGTCACAGTGGGTATGACGTCATAATTTGTTTTATATCAAAGTTTTGAGCAGTGGCAACACTTTTTAGTTTCGGTTTACCTTTCAGGCGGAGTTGATGTTCTAGGGCTGCTTCTAAGTGAATAAGTTAGAGTTATAGGTATTTTTGACTAGTGACGTCACAGTGGGTATGACGTCATTCATGATTTTACAAAATTTACTTTTAAGACGATGGCAGCAGTAGGAATATGCTAAGTTTTAGGCGGGATGGAGTTGAGTTGTTCTAGGGCTACTTTTAAGTGAATAACTTAGAGTGATAGGCTGTTTTACCAGTGACGTCACAGTGTTAATGTAGTGGGGATGACGTCACGATTTGCTTTATATCAAAGTTTAAGGAATGGCAACATCTTGTATCCTGATATAGCTAAGTCTCCTTTGATTGGTTGAAATAAAAGCTCACTTCTGATTGGTTAGAATATGTCACGTGATTTCAAATGCTCTTCTCATTGACTATACAGTTTAGTAAGACAGTTTTCTACTAAGTTTAATGTAATTGCGGCGCCATCTAGTGGTAGGAAGGAATATAAATTACATAGTTTATAACTTTTCATGCTTAACCATTAAAAACTTCAAATACATGCAAAGATAATATACTAACACAAATGCGTAAAGTTTCGGATTGAGTGGATTTTTTTTTCTATAAGTGCTTAACACATTTAAACTAATGTTGAGAGATATAATCGCAAGACACTTTCAAGGAATCAGGTT
The DNA here is from genome assembly GCA_963978545.1 of Linyphia triangularis. NCBI lineage: Eukaryota > Metazoa > Arthropoda > Arachnida > Araneae > Linyphiidae > Linyphia > Linyphia triangularis. The sequence goes on from OZ021730.1 coordinate 41,203,056, forward strand.
TAATCAATGTTAGACACATAAAGTCTCATTATTTTCTCAATAACAGTATGAAATGTAAATATAAATTAAAATTTTTGAGAGAAAAAAAAATTTAAACTTTGATATCTTAACGTGAAAATTTCTTTTACAGAGCTTAACATGTCATTAAAAAGTTTTTTTCTTTTATTGTCATAGTTTTTGAGGGATTGAATACACAACAAAAGAACTTAGACTAGAATTAATTTTCAATATTCAGCAACTGAAATCCATTATGGAAGTTAAAGCAATGATTTTACAATTATTTTTAGGTTGAGTTAGTCTGACCCTGTTGAAGGAATTAGTAGTTGTAGTGTGTTCACACGTGAGTTTGCAATACAATATTAGTAATATACATTTCCAAAAAATGAAATATTTATCACTTTGAATAGAAAAATGACGATTTTTTTTTATTTATGTAAGTATTATTCTCAATTTTGTAAATTTTAAATGTATTATCCATATTTTATTGAAGAATTTATATTTTTTTTCTTCTTCTTTCAGAATGGTTTAGGAAAAACATTTCATTTTAGTCAGAACAATGTTTTCAAAGAGATGGAAATACGCAACTTTTCGATATATCAACCTTCAAATACTTTGAAATTGATTCTATTTGTTACAACCGGTTGTAATTTAAAGCTATACTGTACTATGCGAGCGATATTATATATCTTAGCTACTTATAGTCATAGTCATAGTCATAGTGAATGGGGAGGTCAGTTGAGCCTAGGTGCTGATTCCACTAGGGAATATTGCACCAACCCCTTTATTTTACGACCCCCTGTCAAAGAAAACCAGATTCCTTAAGAAAGGTCAAAAGGCTTTTGACAGGTTCCTCGTGGATTGTATCAAGTTCTGTTCCAAGACCTAAGCTTGAGTGCCTAATGTGAAGAAGAGCTTCACATTCAAAAAGTATATGGTGGGCTGTTTCCTCTACCATATTGCACTTCCTACATAAAGGTTCTTCTTTAAATATTCCCATTCTATGAAGGTGTTTTCTTAGGTGATAGTGGCCTGTAAGAAATCCAACTATCACTCTCACCTTATCCCTGCTAAGACGCAGGATCTGAGATGATAGTTTCATGGAAGGTTCTTGGATCATAAGCCTCGCATGTTTTTGATCGGTGGTTTGTTTCCACCTTTCTGTAGTTTCTTTAAGCATTTTTTCTCCTATCACCCTTTTTGCAGTAGTCTTGGAGACCCCACAAAAAGGTTCAGGACTTAAAGGTAGGTCTGCAGTTCCCAGTTTAGCAAGCTTATCTGCAGTTTCATTTCCTTCTACACCAATATGACCTGGCACCCATGAAAGAAGGATCCTGTTATGGGTCCCCAAGTCTTGTAGAAGGTTTCTGCATTCCCAAACAAGTTTAGAGCTTATTTGAAATGAGTTTATTGCCTTTAAAGCTGCTTGACTGTCGCTAAATATGTAGATCTTCCTATTTGAGTAGGATCTTCTAGAGCATTCATGTAGACAGTAAATGATGGCAAGCAGTTCCGCTTGAAATACTGTGGCATGTTTTCCTAGTCTGCGGGCAATCCTTACTTTAGGTCTAACTCCACAGATTCCAGCACCTGCCTTTTCGTTCCGTTTGGAGCCATCTGTGTACCACACAATGTCTCCATTCGTAAGCTTGTAGTTTTCCTCTTTCCATTTCTCTCTTGGGTCAATAAGTACTTCGAAGGGTCTATGAAAGAGGAATTTTGTCTCCATGATGTCAGAGGGCATCAAAAGTATAGGATCAAAGAATTTTTGGTTAATGCTAGTGTGGGACACATGGCTGGCATAATTCATCCACAATCCAGCATTTTCCAGTCTGTAAGAGCTTCTTCTGGCAACACCACTGATGAAGATATCAAGTGGGACAACAGAAAGAATAGTTTCCATGGCTCTGGTGGGAGTAGAGGACATAGCACCTGTTATACTCAAACAGGCAGCTCTTTGAAGGCTGTCTAGTTTGGTCTTAACAGTCAATTGTTCCGTCTTTTTCCACCAGACCACTGCAGCATAAGTCATAGTAGGTCTAATAGCCATTGTATATAGCCAATAGGTCATCCTTGGCTTTAGACCCCATGATTTACCAAGAACTCTTCTACATCGTAGAAGTCCTACTTTTGCTTGGTTTATTTTGTTTTTCAAATGCTGATTCCAGGTTAATTTAGTGTCCAGTATAACTCCCAAATATTTAACCTCATTCAGCATATTTACTTTTTCTCCCAACAGGGTAGGTGTATCTCTTTCGTCAATGCAGGTTCTTCTTCGCGTAAATGGGACAAGAGTAGTCTTTTGAGGATTTACTCTCAAATTCTTCTCACAACACCATCTTGCGATTCTGTTCAGGGTCCCTTGCATGATATTTGTCACTGTTTTTTCATCTATGCCTGATATGTATACGACGATGTCGTCTGCATATCCTTGAGCATAAATGCCGCTTTGATTGAGGTCTGCTAATAGGTCATCAACCACCAGGTTCCATAACAGAGGGGAGAGAACTCCTCCCTGAGGGCATCCCCTAGTGGGTCTAGCCTCAAGTGTTGCCCCAAACAACTCGGTTGTAATAATTCTGTCTGCAAGTAAGGAGTTAATCCAGTTGCAGATAAGTGGTTCAATAGCTCTGCCAGCAGCGGCAGCAGCGATTGAGTTAAAAGAAGTGTTATCAAAAGCACCCTCAATATCTAGGAAAGCTGCCAAAGCCATTTCCCTGAACTCCAGGGTCTTTTCAATCTTTACAACCAGGTGTTGCAAAGCCACCTCTGTAGATTTACCTGATTGATAAGCAAATTGGTTCTTGTGAAGAGGTCTGGTGCTCCTCAACACATCCCTGATGTGTCTATCAATTATCTTTTCCATGCACTTAAGTATGAAAGATGAAAGACTAATAGGACGAAAGTTCTTAGCCTGGTCATATTGGTTTTTCCCAGGTTTGGGCAGAAAGACTACTCTTGCCTTTCTCCATTGTCTAGGGATGTATTCAAGAGCCAGACTGGCTCTGAACATTTTGCACAGGATCTGTGAGATGAGTTCAGCCGATTTCTGAAGCATAATCGGCATTATCCCATCTGGTCCTGGAGTTTTATATGGTTCAAAAGAGTTGATAGCCCATAATACCTGTTTATCAGTAAAGAGTTTCTTGGCAACTATCCAATTTTCCCTCCTCACCTTTTTAGGAAATCCCAAGGGAGAGGGGTTCAATTCATTGGATACCAAGTTGGATTTGGGAAAATGTGTTTCGACCAGAGTCTCTATAACTTCTTGGCCAGTCTTGGTATAGCCACCGGAATCATTCTTAAGAGTCCCCACCAAAATTGGCGTATCTCTTTTAAGAATTTTATGGAGTCTAGCACCTTCAGCAGTACTTTCAACTGAATCACAGAACTTCCTCCATGAATTCCTTTTGGCCATTCATGTCTATGTTAGTTATATTAATCAAGATAGTTTTTATTGTACAATGATACTTACTTAAGTTGATGAATGACAACACAGAACTAGCTGCTAATGCTGAATAGATATGTGATAACTGATTTTGGATACTCTATTGTTTAAATAAGAGAGAAAAAGTAACATACTTGAACATCTTACAACTAAGAATTCAAAAGTGAACATGAAAATTTACTTTACGAATAAATATCATGTCTATAAAATGTGTACGAATATCACTAAATAAGAGAAAAAAGTAACATACTTAAACTCTTTACGACAAATAACTTTAAAATTAACGAAAAAAACTTACTTTACACATAAAAATCACTTTAAAATGTGTAAAAATATCGCTAAATAAGACAAAAAAAGTAACTTACTTAAAATTTCTAAGATCCCTTCATGTATAAAAATCACGACTTTAAAATATAACATGCAAGAGAAAAGTAACGTACTTAAACTTTCTACGACAAATAACTTTAACATTAACGTAAAATTTTACTTTACACATAAAAATCCCGATATTAAAATATGTAGAAATATCGCTAAATAAAAGAAAAAAAGTAACACACTTAAACTTTGTACGACAAATAACTTTGACATTAACGTAAAAAATGTTCTTCACATATAAAAATCACGACTTTAAATTTGAAATGTAGGATGAAAGTATAACATACCTATAATTTCTACGACAAAGAATTCAAACATTGCCGTTCATGTCTTTAAAATGTATAATGACAACTCTAACTTTTAGAAAAAAGGAACACTAAAAATTTACAAGGCAAAGAATTTAAAATTGAACGTTAAAATTAACTTTACATGTACTATCATACTCTTATATCAACGATAAATAAGATAAAAAAAAGAAACTTTAAAAATTTATAAGGCAAAGAATTCAAATAATACGCGAAAATTTACCTCACATATAAAAATTATGTCTTTCAAATGTGTAAGAATAACGCTAAATTAGAGAAAAAGAAATATTAAAAATTTATAAGGTAAGGAATTGAAACAATACGCGAAAATTTATTTCACACATAACATTTTTATCTTTAAAATGTGTAAGAATAATGCTAAATTAGAGAAGAAAAAAAAATAACATACTTAAACTTTCTTCGACAACAATTTAAACAATACGCAAAAATTTCATACACAATTATTTTCTTAGGTTAATGTTAAATAATGGGAAATTTAACAGAATAAAAATTTCAAAGATAAAGAATTTTAACCTTTACACGAAAATTTACTTCACATATAAATATCATGTCTTTAAACTTTAACGTGACAATTTACTTCTCATATACAATTAAACTCTTAGGTTAATGTTAAATAAAAGAAAAAGTAACATACTCAAAAATTTCTAAGATAAGCATAACGTAAAAATTTCATATCATGTGTTTAAAATGTAACATATAAGAGAAAAAAAATAACATACTTGAACTTTCTATAGCAAAGAATTTAAGCGTTAGCGTAAAAATTTACTTTACATATAAAATTCACGTCTTTAAACGGGATGATAAGCATGTGACGGTAATTAGCCAATCAGGTTAGCGGTAGGTGATACGCCACTTGCCGGTATTTTTAGACCGGAGGATGAGTCACGCTAAAACTTGTTCAAACAGGTCGGGAGACTTGTACAGCAAGAACAACAGCATCGACGCGCAAGCAGCGGGTGATGCTGCGGTGTGTCAGCAGGTCTTCGAGATTATCGTTTTCCTACTTTTCCTTTTTCATAATGAAATGTTTGTGAAAACTTGGAATGAATGAAGTGGATTTCAAAGACACATTAGTAAGTGAAGGTAGAATTCGCATGGACTTTCTTCCAAAAAGTATGATTCACTTGGAGAATTTAAGATCATTTCTACTTGAAAACTTTTCTATTATTTAAAACATTGAATATTGTTCAAACTCAGTGGGATTATATGCTACAATACGGGTAAAACTTAACAAAATTGTTACATAGAAGAAAAATAGTAAGAGATTTAAAATAAATATTAGTTATAGATACTCCAAAGAAAAAATTTCACCTCTACTTTTCAATCGGAAAATCAATACAAGTTGGAAATTTATGTTACTTCAAGAAAGACTTAGACAATTTACTTTGTAATAATATACGTTAAGGTGTCATATTAAGTCGTGCAATAAATGCTAACTAAGGATTATTTTACTTATCAATCTGAGAAAGGTGAATTGGGGGAAAATATTAAATAAATTGTAGATATTAAATACATTGTAGATATGCATTCAAGTTTTGAAAATCGCCTGCAAGACTTTTAAAACATCTTAAGATAATTTGAAAGAAACTTGCGAATTATATGTAAACTACATAACTTTTTATACTCTGAAAGGAAATCACAAGTAACTTAGTTAACTTTTTTCATGGTAACACTTATATTAAATGACATGTTTTTAAAATTTAACCTTCTTTACATGATATTAGTTATAAATTTGTTCAATCTCAGATGCGATATACTATTATTTCTAACATATATGTTACGAATTGTGTAAAGTTTTTAAAAGAGTATATGCAAATCACCAATCAGAAACATAAAAATCTAACATCATTCAAACAAACTAAAATAATAAGATATTTTCCTTAGTGGAAATAGTTAACTACTCATGTGATGGAATATACTAGAAAATTTAAATACTAAAAAAAGTTTGCTAGGCAAACTTAAAGAATATTTTTTTTTCTTGTGAAAAACTAGCATAAATTTGAAAAATGTAGAGTTTGTTACTACGTAAAATTGAACATCATCTGGACAAACTAAATAATACGTATATTTTTTTTTTTGTTATTAATATTTGAGAGGTGCTGACAATATATCATTAATATAGAGATTTTTAACTTCCATCCATAATTTCTAAATAACTTATACATAAATTTCAGAAAAACTGAAACGGAATGTGTTTTACAAGAGGCTTATTTTGTAAGATGAATATTCAATATTAATTTAACTGAGCAAAGTTCATTCCGGAAAAAACTTGTAAAAGATACTTATATTTTGAAAATAGTTTGAAATATCCTTTTAAATTTATGAATGCTCGCTTTCGAAAGACACAAATAAAGCTGATATTACTCATGATAATTAACACATACATAACATTAGTCAAACAAAGTGAAATTTTTATTGCTTGTGACCGATAACTTTTCAAAGAAGCAGAACTTACATAGGAAATTTGTGCAAACTTTTTAAACTTTTAAACCAAGTATCATGTAAAATTATAAATTACGATAGGAAATAGCATACTTCAGAATCGGAACAAGTCTTGTAGTTAAGCTAAATGTATTTCTCAAGGAATTGAAAGCATACCAGAGAAGTCCTTATCATTTCGCATATTTTCTCATGTTGCAAGAAGACATACTTTGTAAAAGATCGTCTTAGCACTTAACAAAAATCAGTAAAAATAAATATATTTTCTATGGCAAAGATAAAACTTCACAACTTAATTACATAAATTTAGCTAAGTTGCATATGGTTTATTCACATAACTCGCATATGCTTCGAATGTTGAAATATATTTGTCAGTTGAAATCAAACTCATCGAAAATAAATGCTATCTACATTTTCAAGTCGGAAATTACTATTAAATAAACTTTACATGTAAAACATTATCATGTTAAAAAGAAAAATCTGCAAAAATGTAAATGATAATTTTACTGTTGGTACATAAATGATGAATAATTTATGATTTTATTCTAGGCAAACGTTTTAGTGTCTAACAGAGAACTTAAACTTTAGCAGAAAAACGAAAAAATACAATTTTTATATCCTATCATGCTTGTCGAAAATTGAATTTATTAGCTGTTGTAATAGATTTTTATTGTCCAAATTTCTATAGTTCTTCCCAGTGCAATAATATTAAGTTCATGTGTAATGAGTAGGTTTTTTTTTTTTTTTTTGTTGAATCTTATAAATTTAATGAAATTATTATGACCTAAGAGATTGAGTGAACTGAATAAATCAATGACGTAAATTTAAACAGTGACTTGAACTGATACATACTATAACTGTAAAGAAGTATGACAAAGTGATAGATGAAGTGAAAATAGAAGTTGAGTGAAATGTGTTGAAAAAAGTTGAAGACGACAAGAAATTCATAAATGAGAATTATCATTGACTTATATTAACTTCGTTTTTCTTGCTTATGACAAGAAAATACACTCTTGTTTATTAAGAACCAACTTGATATCTTATCATAGAATGACAATGATGAAATATCTATACATTATAAAAAATACCAAACTTAGACATAGCAAATTTCTTGAAATTCATGTATAATGTGAGAAGTTTTACTGGAAATATAGAAGATACAACATTGAAAGATGTGAATGTTTCGAAGTACTTTACCAGAAATAAAAAAAATAAAAAAATGAGCTGAGGTCCGCTATAAAATTTTTTAGGAGAAAGTTTAAACAAAATTTAAAATCAAACATGCTTTTAAGTGGGAACACATATATTAAAACTATAGCACATTTAACAATTTATATTATGTCATCTCAGTTGGTATCAAACTGAATTATATGAAAAACAACCACAAACTGAATAAACATGAAAATTATCAATATATGTGGAAAAGTTTCCTTTTTTCACATATAAAAAAAAATAACACATTGACATACGTTAAGATCACGAAACATGCGTAATCATATACCGATAAGAGCAATCAATGTTGCGGGGAGATATTCACGTGATGGACAATATCCCATGAATAAATTGAGTGATTTAATTTCTAATGCTAATTCCAATAGTATTCCACGTAACTTCAACTTTATATGTTACACTATAGATATATTTATTTTTCAAATATATTGACTTTCGAAAAATCATCCTTCAATATAAGAATGATCATAGTAAGAATAAAAGAAAAGATACTAAGCATTGATTTAAAGTGTATTTATTTCAACTTAGCAACAAATCATATGCGTGAAACGAAAATTGCTTCGAACCAAAGTATAACTATCCAATTTCATTGATTCCTACAAGGAAATTTTTCTCATCTAGTAATTTAATTTTTTTTCTCGTACACATTATAAGTGTTGTCCAATCAGGTGTAGAATAGCTGAAGATATCCGACCTCTTTCTAAATATTAATAAGTCACTGTTGAAAAACTTATAAAAATTTCAATTTACACTTAAAGTTTTTATATATATATATATATATATATATATATATATATATATATATATATATATATATATATATATATATATATATATATATATATATATATATATATATATATATATATATATATATATATATATATATATATATATATATATATATATATATATATATATATATATATATATATATATATATATGTTATACTTTCATCCTACATTTCAAATTTAAAGTCGTGATTTTTATATGTGAAGAACATTTTTTACGTTAATGTCAAAGTTATTTGTCGTACAAAGTTTAAGTGTGTTACTTTTTTTTCTTTTATTTAGCGATATTTCTACATATTTTAATATCGGGATTTTTATGTGTAAAGTAAAATTTTACGTTAATGTTAAAGTTATTTGTCGTAGAAAGTTTAAGTACGTTACTTTTCTCTTGCATGTTATATTTTAAAGTCGTGATTTTTATACATGAAGGGAATTTTCGCGTAAAGGTTAAATATTTATCTTAGAAATTTTAAGTAAGTTACTTTTTTTCTCTTATTTAGCGATATTTTTACACATTTAAAAATGATTTTTATGTGTAAAGTAAGTTTTTTTCGTTAATTTTAAAGTTATTTGTCGTAAAGAGTTTAAGTATGTTACTTTTTTCTCTTATTTAGTGATATTCGTACACATTTTAAAGACATGATATTTATTCGTAAAGTAAATTTTCATGTTCACTTTTGAATTCTTAGTTGTAAGATGTTCAAGTATGTTACTTTTTCTCTCTTATTTAAACATTAGAGTATCCAAAATCAGTTATCACATATCTATTCAGCATTAGCAGCTAGTTCTGTGTTGCCATTCATCAACTTAAGTAAGTATCATTGTACAATAAAAACTATCTTGATTAATATAACTAACATAGACATATTAATTTCTAACAAGTTTAATGGTAATATAAATTTTAACATAGACAGTAAGTAGCTAAGATATATAATATCGCTCGCATAGTACAGTATAGCTTTAAATTACAACCGGTTGTAACAAATAGAATCAATTTCAAAGTATTTGAAGGTTGATATATCGAAAAGTTGCGTATTTCCATCTCTTTGAAAACATTGTTCTGACTAAAATGAAATGTTTTTCCTAAACCATTCTGAAAGAAGAAGAAAAAATATATAAATTCTTCAATAAAATATGGATAATACATTTAAAATTTACAAAATTGAGAATAATACTTACATAAATAAAAAAAAATCGTCATTTTTCTATTCAAAGTGATAAATATTTCATTTTTTGGAAATGTATATTACTAATATTGTATTGCAATTTCACGTGTGAACACACTACAACTACTAATTCCTTCAACAGGGTCAGACTAACTCAACCTAAAAATAATTGTAAAATCATTGCTTTAACTTCCATAATGGGTTTCAGTTGCTGAATATTGAAAATTAATTCTAGTCTAAGTTCTTTTGTTGTGTATTCAATCCCTCAAAAACTATGACAATAAAAGAAAAAAACTTTTTAATGACATGTTAAGCTCTGTAAAAGAAATTTTCACGTTAAGATATCAAAGTTAAATTTTTTTTTTCTCTCATAAATTTTAATTTATATTTACATTTCATACTGTTATTGAGAAAATAATGAGACTTTATGTGTCTAACATTGATTAAACCTGATTCCTTAAAAGTGTCTTGCGATTATATATCTCAACATTAGTTTAAATGTGTTAAGAACTTATAGAAAAAAAAATCCACTCAATCCGAAACTTTACGCATTTGTGTTAGTATATTATCTTTGCATGTATTTGAAGTTTTTAATGGTTAAGCATGAAAAGTTATAAACTATGTAATTTATATTCCTTCCTACCACTAGATGGCGCCGCAATTACATTAAACTTAGTAGAAAACTGTCTTACTAAACTGTATAGTCAATGAGAAGAGCATTTGAAATCACGTGACATATTCTAACCAATCAGAAGTGAGCTTTTATTTCAACCAATCAAAGGAGACTTAGCTATATCAGGATACAAGATGTTGCCATTCCTTAAACTTTGATATAAAGCAAATCGTGACGTCATCCCCACTACATTAACACTGTGACGTCACTGGTAAAACAACCTATCACTCTAAGTTATTCATTTAAAAGTAGCCCTAGAACAACTCAACTCCATCCCGCCTAAAACTTAGCATATTCCTACTGCTGCCATCGTCTTGAAAGTAAATTTTGTAAAATCATGAATGACGTCATACCCACTGTGACGTCACTAGTCAAAAATACCTATAACTCTACATTATTCACTTAGAAGCAGCCCTAGAACATCAACTCCACCTGAAAGGTAAACCGAAACTAAAAAGTGTTGCCACTGCTCAAAACTTTGATATAAAACAAATTATGACGTCATACCCACTGTGACGTCACTAGTCAAAAAGCCTATAACTTTAAGTTATTCGTTTAGAAGCAGCCCTAGAACAACTCAACTTCCAGTGACTTCATCGTCCCCTCGCCCCATCCCGCATCCCTCCTTAAAACTATATCAGGGTGTTGCCACACTTAAAAAGTTAAACTTTAACATATTCTCTCTATGACGTCATTCCCACTGTATTCCCACAGTGATGTCATACAATTAGAGCCTATCACTATTACGTTTTCGTTTAGAGGCAGCATACATACAACTCAACTCCGCCTTAAATTTATGTCTCAAGATGTAAGGTGTTGCCATCTAACTAAACTGTAACATAAAACAAGTTATGACGTCATATCCACTGACGTCATACATAAAAAAAGCCTATATCTCTAAGTTATTCACTTAGAAGCAGCCCTAGAACAACTCAACTCCGCCTTAAAGGTAAACCGAAACTAAAAAGTGTTGCCACCGCTGAAAACTTTGATATAAAACAAATTATGACGTCATACCCACTGTGACAACATACACAAACAGCTTATAACGAAACCGAAACTAAAACAGCAGCAGGAGGGGAACAACTCAACTCCACTTCCGGTCACGTGACTTCCGTTGACGTCATATCCGGTAACGTCACTTCTTGTACCGTCATATCCGGTAACGCCCCCTTCCAGTGACGTCCTCGTCCCTCGTCCCATCCCGCATCCCGCCTTATGGCTCAGGAGCCCCACTTTCTAACTACTTCCATCATCAAGTAAAGCTCTGACGTAAAGTTCTTAATTTTCATTTCTTAAACGTAGCAATAGTGTTTTCAAATATATTATCTTCTGAGGCATAAGCTCTGTAAATAAGGTGGACGTATTCATTTCAATCTTCGATTCAGTGGGGAATTTATCCTTATTTTCTTTAGGCAGTTCTGGGCACAAGATTACGTAGTGTCGCTTTACACACACAAGGCAATGAATACCACTGCGACAGTTTTTTTGCCAAGTGTCCAGTATTCAAGCATACCAAGCAGCAGCGTCTACGTATAACAATTGACTTTCTTTCTTCTGTATTCATTGAGGCAGCTTTATGACAGTCTTGACTGGCATGACGTTTCTGGCAAAAAATGCACTCAATCTTACTAGACTTTTCAGAAGAAGATGTTAAAGTCATTGCTGTTGGCTCGTCTTTGCTAGAAGATTCCCTTTTATTTTTTGCAGGCTGGCCAAAAGCTTTTTCGGCCAAAGCCCGATGCTCTTCACCTTCTACTTCGCGACGAAGAAAAAACATCAACCTTTCCAACAGTTTCTCTTTCGTAAGTTGAATGGTTTCTACATCATCCACCTCACTATTTATTGAATATCTATCCCAAGCTTTTAATACATCAGTCGTACACGACTCTGCAACCGGATATAGCATGGCAGCATATAGTTTTGCGTAGTGACGCCTAATGTTTCTAGAGCTCTCAAAGATGAACCGAGCTTGTCGTATAAATCAGAAAGCTTAATATTGGCTCGGTTGTTTACCAAAGTTAAAAGATCTCGAATAAACACGTCAATTAATAAATCCCGTCTGCCAAATCTGGACTTTAAAGTCGTGATTTTTATACATGAAGGGAATTTTCGCGTAAAGGTTAAATATTTATCTTAGAAATTTTAAGTAAGTTACTTTTTTTCTCTTATTTAGCGATATTTTTACACATTTTAAAGTGATTTTTATGTGTAAAGTAAGTTTTTTTTCGTTAATTTTAAAGTTATTTGTCGTAAAGAGTTTAAGTATGTTACTTTTTTCTCTTATTTAGTGATATTCGTACACATTTTAAAGACATGATTTTTATTCGTAAAGTAAATTTTCACGTTCACTTTTGAATTCTTAGTTGTAAGATGCTCAAGTATGTTACTTTTTCTCTCTTATTTAGGCATTAGAGTATCCAAAATCAGTTATCACATCTCTATTCAGCATTAGCAGCTAGTTCTGTGTTGCCATTCGTCAACTTAAGTAAGTACCATTGTACAATAAAAACTATCTTGATTAATATAACTAACATAGACAGATTAATTTCTAACAGGTATTGAGAGCATTTAACATGTATTGGGAGCAATTAGGAAGCATTTAACAGGTATTGGGAGCAGTTAGGGAGCATTTAGCAGGTATTGGGAGCAGTTAGGGAGCATTTAGCGGGTATTGGGAGCAGTTAGGGAGCATTTAACATGTATTGGGAGCAGTTAGGGAGCATTTAACAGGTATTGAGAGCATTTAGCAGGTATTGGGAGCATTTAGGGAGCATTTAATAGGTATTGAGAGCATTTAACATGTATTGGGAGCAGTTAGGGAGCATTTAACAGGTATTGGGAGCAGTTAGGTGCATTTAACAGGTATAGAGAACATTTAACAGGTATTGGGAGCAGTTAGGAACCATTTAACAGGTATTGGGAGTCATTGAGAGCCAATTGGGAGTCGTTGGGAGTCATTGGTAATAACATCATAAAGAAAGATATGCTAGTTAAAAAATGAAGATATTTCTGCACATTTGTATGAAGAGTAAACTGTAACGCTAAAGTTAAATTTGTTTGTATCAAAATTACAATTTTCATGAAAACTGTTAAAGGTACGTTAAAATTGTCGTGAAATTCATTAAGTGTTTTCGGAAAAAGCTACGTAGAACTAGATATTAGTAAAAATTTCTATTAAAAATAATTTTTTTTTTTTTTTTTTTTTTTTTTACATTAGTGTTTAAATAATTTGTTTCAAAACTAAAATTTTCACGAAAAAGTGTTTAGACAGACTAAAATTTTCATGAAATTCAGTAATGGATGGTTGGTTAGTGACCTCATATTTCAAAGAAATATACGTTCTTTGGAATAAGTTTTTTTCTTTTTATAGGGAGGAGTGAGGTGGTACCAATTCTTCCTAAAAGAGGTAACGGGTCGGAGCTGGTTCCTCACTTTTAAAATTTAGCTTAAAAATAATTAACATTTTCTAAAGTCTTTCAAATTAGCTTATTCAAAATTGTTTAGGGAAGGGGGGTGGGTAGATGAGTTCCCATGAAGGCAACGTCCAATAGTCGATATTTTAACAATTGTTTGGTAAAATATTGAAATGTCACGTGTAGCTCGGGGTTAGGGTTCTTTAGACCCTTAGCAAATGGCCTTCACTTTTATTAAACTTAAAAGTCGTGTTAAGATTTTTTTTATTTGCATATATCTCTGATCTTAGAAATTTAATGTAAATGACTCTTAAATTCATCCCTAGATGGTGCCACTACCTTAAATTTTGAAGAAAACTATCTTACTAAACTGTATAGCCAATGAAATCACATGACACATTTCAACCAATGAGAAGAGAGTATTTGGTGATGTGTCTAAAACAGACCAACCGCAAGCAAGTATTTTGCCGATCTCTAACATAAAGCAAGTCATGACGTCATACCCACTGTGACGTCACTAGTAAAAATACCTATAATTCTAACTTATTCGTTTAGAAGCAGCCCTAGAACAACTCAACTCCGTCTGAAAGGTAAATTGAAACTAAAAAAGTGTTGCCACCTCTCAAAACTTTGATATAAAACAAATTATGACATAATTCCCACTGTGACGTCATACACAAACAGCTTATAACGAAACCGAAACTAAAACAGCAGCAGGAGGGAAACAGCTCAACTCCACTTCCGACCCCGTGACTTCCTGTGACGTCATATCCGGTGATGTCACTTCATGTGACGTCATATCCGGTCACGCCCCCTTCCGTTGACGTCATCGTCCCTCGTTCCTGCACCGGCACCGCCCTGGCCCCGGATGCCCAATTTCTAACTACTTATTTTACACTAGCTGCATGGTTCCTCGTTGCGGATATCCATCATTGGTGTATAGGTCTCGTCTCAGCTTTTGGGGCTTTACTCGCAGAAAGGTTCATTGCCACGCAAATCCAAGCTCGCTTCGCCTGCTGGAAGTTTAATTGTAACATAAAAGCAGCTCGCTTCACTGGCTAAAAAGTTTATTGACACATAAGCACTGGCTCGCTTCACTCGTTCAAAGGTTAGTTGCTACTCAAACACAAGCTCCCTTCGCTCGCTGAAAAATTCTTTGCTACGCCCTCACAGGCTCGCTTTGCTCGCTGGAAGGTTAATTTTATTGCGCAAGCATATGTTCACTTCGCTCACTGAAACTCGTACCCTACGCTTATTTGAAGTCACTTTATAAAGAAAAACTTTAAAAAAATTTAAATAAAAAAAATTTAAATGTTAACATTTTGTTTAAGAAAATCAAAATTAGAAGGCAAGATCTACTAATGTCGAAAATTTCAGAGCTCTACGCTTATTTAAAATCACTTTATAAAAAAAGCTTAAAAAATTAATTAAAAAATATTAATTAAAGTTTTTGGTTGTTTACTTCGATTGATTATTTCGTTTTCCGTGCGTCAAATTCCTAATGTCCGCTGAAATCTAAATCGTAGCTTTTACAATGACCTATTTTTGAAGACTTCTCGGTGCTAATTTGTAAAGGGCAATTGAGGATCCACTGTGGGTGGGCCTGAAACAAGATGCGAGAGCCGGTTCCCCCCCCCCCTGGTGGCGGGTGACAACCGCCCCTCTTTGTTAATTTGTAACGGACGATGGGTACAAGGGTCCGAAAGCAAGTCCATTATCACTCCGTGGCCTGAGGGAAGAATAGGAACAGAGAAAAGCCCCCTGCTATTGTGATTTCTAAGAAGAAGTTTTACGACTTGTCGATGAATAAGGCGGCTTCTTTTCTTAGTTCTTAAGGTATTTGGATTTCGAACTTTATGTTTGAAAAGAAAAGGAATAATGGAAAAAACTTGTCTTTCTATTGAAAACTTTGGATGCTCTTTTTCGAATCGAATGGGGCTAAAAGAGTTTTACAAAACATTATTATTGTAATATCATGGGTCATCAGATATCTACGTTGCTTTGGTTTAATTTATATTATTACTTATGAAGCTCTAATGTGTTTTTGGAATATTTTGCGTGATTGAAATACTTTTGTGAGCATTTTTTATTGAATTCAGTAATTAATTAAGAATAATTTCAATACTGTAATTCGCCAGAAATCAATATTAAACTCGTATATTGTAAGAAAAAATTGATAAAAGAAGAGTAATGAAAAAAAAAAAAAAAATCCTGCCAATTTCTTTACTGCAAGATCTGTCACATTTGGGGCGGCATTGTCGGATGCCACTTTAAACTTTTTCCAATGTTCATGTATCTTTTGTTATAAATTTTCTTCTATTTATAAATTAGACTCATAATAAAATTCTCAGTTCAGTAATGAATAACTTTTTTCATACATAACACTATCCTTTAAAATATAATGCACTGTACTAAGTAATAACTAAAAAATATTATAATTTTTATTTATTTACCAATTAGAAGAGAAAATTCTTCAACGCAAATAAAAAAAAAGCTTTCAAAAAGCACTGAAACGGTTAACAATAATTATTATCATCAGTTTATATTGACATTATTATATAAACCTACATAATAAAACTCAGAATTAAAAATTAACAGATTTATCTAAACTTTTACAAACTTCACAGAAATTACGGCGCCAGATTAGAGGAACCACCTTGAGTTATTTAATAATGTAAACTTCTTAAAGGGTAAATATCTGAAGTACAGAAAGAAAACTGTTCGATGATTTAATTATTTATCTCATTAATAACATCTTAAATTCAAGAAGTCTTTTTACTATTATAACTCATAAAAACAAAGTTTCGAATATAAATCCTTTATATATATGTTTTATGTGTTAAGTCACTGAACTCAGATCAAGTTTTGATAATGTTTGATCACTAAGGGAAAAAAAACAACATCTATTCCGAAATATTTACTAGTTTCAAAACTTGCTTGAATACATTTTCATCCACAGCGAATCTATCTGGCAAGTTTCAGTCCAATTGGATGAAGTGTGATGTCATCCGAAGCGACGATAGTAGCTTGTGTAAAAGCATTCTTTTATAATAGTGTCAGTCCCCAAAACTTGATATAATACATTCTTAGCGACAAGGAATCTGTCTATCAAATTTCAGGGCGATTGGATGACGGTAAGTGGATTTATTAGCATTCAGAAACGATAATAGAAGCCTGTGTTAAAGCGATCTTTTTGAGTGTCTGTGACAGCCCCCAAAACTTGATACAATGTATTGGAATCAATATCGGAATTATTGGAATTGGAATCAATATCAAATCAATCTGCAAAGTTTCATTTCGACTGGATGACAGAACGGGTGTTAATAAAAAAAATCATTAGAAGTGACAATGTAGTGTCTGCAATAGCGGTCTTTTAGTGACAGCCCCCAAAACTTAATACAATGCATTGTCATCGATAACGAATCTATGTGACCAATTTCACCCGATTGGTTATGGTTGGTTCGCTCAACGACCTATTTTTATGCACAATAACGGCTAATCAGGCCAGGATTTACAGCTTAACGTGGATTCTGAACCACAACGAACATCCATGGCAAAAACCGGATTCAAACACGGCCTTTGGCATACGTGGCCAGAGCGCTAACCACACCGCCATCAGGTTGGTCAGCCTGATTGGATGACGGTAAGAGGGTTAATTAGCCATTCGCAGATTTGTAGGTCACACACACAAAATCGAAATTTATATAAACAATTTTTTAAAAAAGGTAATAATTTGTAAGTAACTGTCAGAACGAATGAAATACAATCATTTGATATAAGTTGAAACATATTGTGACTTACCATAATTTCCAAATTTGCACCTGCATATTACATCTTATTATTTGTTTTTCAACCTTCTCGTATATTATACTTGTATGGTCAAATCGCTATTCTCAGAAAAAAAAATTTAATAATTTTTAGAAGAATTTTGTTTATCGATACAAAAGTATCATCCTTTATGGCCCCCTGAGCAGACATCACCCCCCTTTCCGCATTGGGGTCAAGTCAATAACGCCACTTCTTATAAAGCAATGTTAAACAGTAAACAAGCCCATTTTATAATTGTTTTAGAATAATAAAAGCTACAAAAATAATACTAACTCAACACAGATTCTCCCCCAAAACAACTTCCCAAACAAATTGGGAGAAGGGGGGGGGGGGGGGGCACAAAAGAAGTTCTCTTTGACAAAGAGAAAAATGATATTGTATAAAAGAGCGGTTTTTAACCTTTTTAGTTGTTCGGATCAACTATCTATATTATGAAAAAAATATACTGTACACGAAAAATTAAATTATATTTTTTTATAAAGTGAGGAACTTTATTGCACTTGGCTGTTACAACAATTAGAAAACTAAAAAACAAGTGACCAAAGTTTAAAAAAAAAAAAAATCATCGGATTTTTTGACATTGTTTATCTCCCGTCAATATCTAGATTAAAACTTAGCCATGCTGTTTAATTCACGCATTATTCACTATCGATGTTATTCACTCGTTACAACATCGAAAAATACAATCGTGTGGCTCGATTGTTTCCATCTTAAACCCTGAAGCTCCGATAATATTTATCTCGGCGATTCTCTACCAGCGTCCACGGCCCAGTACCACGCTACTCGCGGTCCATGGGGTAGGAACCGCTGGTGGAGAAAATCAACTAAGCTTGGCGCAGTTGGGAGTTTGGCGTCGAAAAGGGCTTAGTTGCTTGGCGAAAAGGGCGATAAACCTGCTTCATAGGTACAACCGGTTTCGAATGGTTTTCCAGCTTGCTCACACCTCCTTCTCTTCTAACCTCCTTGGGGGACATCGCAATGGATTGTAAACAACAACGAGGATGAGCGGATCATTGAGATGGTGGGAAGGAAGGGAGCTCCCTCTAGTGGTCGGTGGCGGAAGCTATCAGATGGGAGTGAGAAATGGTGATGAGAAGTGGAATGGGATAACTAGCAGTAAGAGACTGAAAAGGGTCTAATTTGCTTTGGAGGATTGGATGAGTGGGAGGATGGCTTGCATGAGATTTGTTAGCATTTTGCACATATTTTCGATAGAATGAAGTAGCATGTTGGCAGTTTTAGAGTTTTCAATGAGGATGGTAGCAAGGTCAGAGTTTAAGAGACCAGTGGGATTTTCTGGTTTGTTTACATTATTACTATTCCCTTCAGGGTTGTTTCTGGAAAAACCGCTGGCAGCTTGGGCATAGCTAATGTTTTGAACTCTGTTTACATTTGAACCTGCACGGTTATGAACGGAAGGGGGGGGGGGGGGTCTGATTAGTACGAACAGAAATTTGGTCGTCAGGATTAAAGGCAGTTTCAATGCGTTTGGTGGGTCTGGGGAATTTAGAACTTCCGCGAAAATTTGCGGGGTGGTCCCCATTACAGTTTGCACATTTTAGAACAAAGTCTTTAGATTTAGCATGGGGGCAGTCAGTGGATTTATGAAAACCTGCACATCTAACACATCTAGCTTTTATTTTACAATTGGCGCTACTGTGGTGCCAGATCTGGCAATTGTAACATTGATTAACAACTCCGGGTCTATTAAACTTTTCCACAGCAACAATTAAATACATAAATCTAGTGATTTCAAGGATTTGTTCGTTGTTGAACAGATTTTTGGGATTAAGGACAGCCTGAAAGATGGGAAGGGGGTAGTTATCTCTGTATCTCCTGAGCTGTGTGACCCTGTCGACAGAGTATCCAAGGTTGGTCAGTTCTGCAGAAATATCAGTAACAGAAGTATTAGTAGGTAATACCTTAATGACTACTTTACAGGGGCGCTCCTTCCTAAGATTGGTAGTGTAAAAGTCAATGTTTTCATTATGAAGCATCTGGGTAACAGTTTGATGGTCATTTTGGGTAATGGTAATGGTCTTAACGAATTCACCTTGTATTTTGAATTTAATCTCATTAAAGGCAGCTCCTTCCATTAATCTGCTGAGTTCTCTAAAGTTATCCTTTTCACCTATTCTTACTATGAAGGGCGCAATTTCGGGCGTGAATTTGGGCTCATTAGAAGGAGTCTTATCAATAGGAAGGGAGTCAAATTTATTGGAGACGGGCGTCTCAACTTGTTTATTGGTGAGAGAGGGTTTAGCGAATTTACGTGGAGATTGGAATTTGGTTCAAATAATATTAGCTAAATACAAACATATTTCTATAAATCACTGGTATTGCAATTTAAATATTTTTACACAAATATTAACTAATATTTTTGCACAAATATTAACTAATATTTTTGCACAAATATTAACTAATATTTTACTTAGTAATTAAAAGTGGACAATATTTTAATCTTTTTGAAAATTTTAATTATTCTTTAAGGATTTGGTTCCTTATTGTAATTGAAGAACATATGCGTATACAAAGTTTTACGAAAATCAATTGATTTGTACAGGCTCCTGCAGACTGTTCTAAACCACGATAGCTGCCCTACATATTTTGTCAATCACACATAACTTCCGTGGCATTTCACAATTTAATGAAAAACTATTCTTTTGCGAACTAACATTTGCGAATACTCAAGGTTTCTGTGCCTAGTAGGGTGCATCAATTAGCACCATAAATACATACACACACTTTATAAAAATAGTGTAGTGAAATTTTTTACTTTCAATTTCCCATATGTTAACATAAGGTAATGAACGATGTTCAAACTTTATATACGGCCCAGTGGTGGCCATGGGTTGGTTGGTTGTATTCAGATTATCTGGCGCCGTCAGCAACACGAGGGCTATAATGCGCCGAAACATTCGTCATTAGACAAGCCAACATACATTTACAAACACCCATGCCAAACACGGGACTCGAACCCGCAACCTCGCGGTCTAGAAGCCAGCACGCTAACCACTATACCGTTTGGTCTGGTGGCCATGGGACCCGTCATACTAGCGTAGTATGAGGGTGGGGCACCGTTCCATGTTCAAAAAAAAAAGTTTCAGATTTCTGTCCGGCACAGCAAGGAAAGGGTGCCAAATGACGTTCTTAAAGTACATATAAAATTTTATTAGAATGGGATGTCATCTTCTGCTTCCGGATTGACGTTAAAGAATGCAAATTTTGAAAATAAAAAATACCCTCTTTTTGATCTTTTGTTACTACAGGGATGAGAGTGATCAGAGAGCAAAAAGGAGGAAGTCCAAAAATTAGTTTAAAAAGCAAGCGGAAGGGACGATACCCAAAAGTTTCATCAAAAAAGTTCGTGGAAGGAATACGCATAAATTAAAAAAAAAGAAAGTATGCAGGAAGGATGATTCAATAATTTTAAAGATACAATGACATTTCTCATACTATATAATAATTACATTTCAAATATTAGAAGCTTGTGAAGTAATCTGTGAGGAAAGGGGAGCTAAGAGGAAAAATCTCTTGTTTAGATATGAGGAAAAGTATACTTTTTGCAAGAAAAACTGGTTCAGATCATAAAAATGCGGTTCCTTGAAAAAGGGATGAAGACGAGGACACTGTTACATAAAAAACAAAAAAGAAAGAAATCCACCAAAAGGAGGAAAACTCTCATCCCTGTGTTACACATAAGTTTAAAAAAGTGTGTATATATATATATAATTAAATTACAAGAGTTACATTTATTTATTACAGTAAAATGTCGACAAAAATTACATTTATATGACTATTATAATATTTCAAATAACGCGAAAATCCATCTTGCCATAGAATTTCAGCATGCCTTTTCACGACTGCATTTGATTCTTTTTGTGAAGCCTTCTCTCTCAGATTTTTTGCGCTATGTGGCTGAAGCTTCTGACACAGTCTTGATCGCATTTTCAAATATTGTGATACAATATTGTGTAAAGACAGTTCTCCTTCTGTCTCTTTCAGCAACAAACAATTGGATATCTTCATCAGGAATGGATCTCAATAATTGTTGATCAGATATAGTCTCTTGACAATCAACGAGATCGGTGTAAGTTGATGCCTAAAATTTTTAATAGTGGCGAGTTGAAACAGTTTTAGTTTTATTTGTATGAATGATGTGGAATTTCAAAATGCGACGGCTGTCATTTCATAGATGTATGGTTTAAAGGCGGTCAACATTGCAGTCAATAAATTTACAGGGTTTTGCGAGGAAACTTTTTCTTTGAATTAATTTTAGTTTTCAGTTCCATGGACAAATACCTATAGTTGCAGTGATGAGTTTGAATAGGCTACAAGAAGAGTTAGTTTTTACTGTAAACCAAAGCGTAAACCCTCATAGAAAGTTAGACACATAGAATTTGATTAGCTCGAGTTAGCCATCTACCATAAGATATTTTACCTAGAGATTTGTTTGCTAAATCCTTAGAAAATATGACTGTTAAAATCCTTGAGGCTATATGTTTGTCTTGTGCTAATACCTTTAATAAAAAATAAAAACTCGGGTAAACCTCCAAATTTGACAAAGTTCACGTTAGTTCCATCCCACCTAAATGCCACCATAAATTTTCTAATTCCAGGAAGAAATCAGTGATTCAGATGTGCTGGATGATGGAGTAACCCAAGAGCATCGACTTTGGTTACATTATTAAGAAATATGCTCTTTAATAATCAATGTAATATTCTCTTCAAGAATGCTCTATAAATACACTTTGTCATTCTTTTCTGATATAATTTAAATGTTATCATTTCGCCTGAAGTACAAAGCAGGTATTTGTAGAACTTCGTTTTTTTCTGCGGTCAATTTTCGTGCTATCTAGATTTTTCTGTGAAGCGTATTTTTAACAATTTTTGAAGTGGATGTGTGAAGAACTGCTGAAGCAATAACTGTCCCAGCCCTATCCGATAATTCATATCTATTTTACACGTTTTTGAAGAATGTGCCCGGAGTACATCGTCACTGTCCAAATGACAAGATTCAGATAAAATTGAATCATTATAGGCTTCTACATGTTTACTTTTTGAAGCTGAAACTGTGATTTTTACTTCAGAATTTCCTTTCTCAAAGTGTTTTTCATTTTATTCATTACTAGCTTAATACCCATGCTTCGCTACGAAATTTTATGAAATTTTATGTATCTACGAAATGTGCAGTATTTTAGTTAGCTGTGAGGTCTCGCGTTGCGAAAATCCGTCATTCGTGTATAGGTCCCAGTTTTTGGCGCTTCGCCCGCAGGATGTTTCATCGCTACTCAAAATCGAGCTCGCTTCCCTAGCTCAAAGGTTCATTGCTGCGTAAGCATAAGCTCGCTTTACTCACTAAAATCTACTTGCTACGTAAAGCCTTAATATTGGAAGCCTATCCCTTGTCGAGAAAAAAAATTCCCCGTTAACAACACCCCTTTAAGATTATTTTAACACGTGTTTGTGGAAAGCAAAATTAGAGGTCAAAACTTCTTATGTTGAAACTTTCAGAGCTCTAGGCCTAATTAAAGTCGCTTTTTGTGAAAAAATTAATTAAAAAACAAATTAAAATTTTAACGTTCTTTTTGTCAGTCTAATTAGAAGGCCAAAGCTACTTGTGTTGAATATTTCAAAACTGTAGCCCTATTTGAAATCGTTTTGTAAAATATATTTTAATTAATTAAAAAAAAAAAAAATAACTTAAAAAAAAAACTAAATAAAAGTTTTAAATTCTGTTTTTCAAAAGTCCAGTCAGAAGGCCAAAATTACTTGTGCTGAAAATTTCAGAGCTCTGCTCCAATTTTAAGTAGGTTTCTATAGATCCAGAGACAGACAGACACACAGCTTGTTTTATTATTATAAGATAGCAATATCTAAGCCTTCGACCACCATTCTGATCGATTAGGAATCTTAATCCTCTGACTGGTACATTTTAGTGCCTGGAACAAATGCACTCATAAATTTTCTTAAACTTTGCAGGATAAAATGTCAAGCAATACTTACTAGTCTTCTAGAAGGATTTGGATAAAGTCTTCTAAATACTCCTTTGGTATTTAAGAGTGTGACTTAAAAAAGATGAGTTTTAAATTATGCGCCTTCAACATCATGTTTACTCGTTTGACAGTAGGAAATGGAAACTCTTGACCATATTTTTTTGAGTTTTGCCATGACAATGTCCTCTATTTTCATATACGAGGTTTTTTTTTTAGTTTCATTATTACGTTTTATCTTATGCCGGTTTCAGTCATAGAACTTCATAACATCATCGTATACTAGTAACATAATGCATTTAATATTACTTAAATCACCAAAAAATTAACATTTTCACTTTGAAAGGGTTCAATCCACGAAAGAAAAAAAAAAGAAGACAAACCAGCGCAACACAACTTTACCTTGTAGCAGGCGGAGCTATACGGGAAACACACGCCCCCCTACCACATCACCACCAACACTTCGCTAGGACATCAGAAAATATTGACATTGCAATTCAAAACATTTAAATCTATAGCTGAAAATAACAATAATAATTAAAAAAAAAAAAAGTAATAAGAAAGGCTACAGGCTTCAAATAGTGGAGGCAGCAAAAATAATTTTAAAGTTATTCCCTTTCAAAAGAGACTGTATATTCTTTAAGATTGTATCAAGTAGAGTTGTGTTTGCACCAAAAATCTGATTTAGTGCAATGAACACATAGCTCGCAAAAAAACAATACACACATTGGGTGCGAGTGATCGTAAGTCTTATTCTAAACTCGCGTGCTCTTTCATTTTTGGTTTTTTAAATTTTATAGCTTATGAACAGACATAAATGAGCAGTTGAAAGAGACTGCAACATTCACAGGCGGCCAGCAAACATTTCTTAATGGAAGTCAATAATATGCATTGTAAACTTTTATGTGCAATCGCAACTTATTTAAGCGATTGTGTGCTCAGTTCGAGTTTTCCTAGTGTCCCTACGAAGAAACCACTGATTCTTTGCCATGGACTAACTCTTTTTTGCACTATCCCCGGCAACGAATCTAACTGCCAAGTTTCAATTTGATTGGATGATAACAAGTGAGTTTAGCCATCCCCAGATTTCCCGGCCACAAACAAACAAATGAAATCGAATTTAATGTAAAAGGATTTAAAAAACTGAGATTATGGAACACCGTACAACTTTCAATTACACTTAATACCAGCCACGGTGCAATTTACCATTTTTCATTAATTTAAAAAAAAAATTCAATTTGGTGATAATTATCTCATTGGCAACCTCTTCCCAAAAAGAAACCACCGCCTAAATAGAAATTTTTACGATAAATATTAGATAAGACTTTGATGTAAGTGAAACAGAGGAGAAACAGTCGTAGATGAGCGAAAAATAACTAATTAAAATTTTAACATTTTGTTTTGTCATGGGTACAATTAGAAGGTCAAAACTACTTATGTTGAACATTTCAGAGCTATACTCCAATTTTAAGAAGTCGCAAAAGACAATTAAACAATCGTGAATACAAATTCAATGATTTGATACCAAACATTAACAAATTATTTAATTTACACTTACAAGGCAAACATTCAATAGCTGTCCTTCGGAAAGGAAATATACTGCATCTTTCGCTTCCCTCTAGTCAACTATTCATTGCGGTTTTTGTAATCTTGGGACTTTTGGAATCGCCAACTAGTTTCGTCAAAACAATTGTTGTCACCCACCCCCTAAAAATACAGTGGTCATCTCCCAAGAAAATTCCAAAGGACAGGACACACAATAGGAGTTTGACCGCAAACAGCCAAAGAAGAGGAGCTGATCAGCTGACAGTGGACACTAAAGTGAAATATATTTCGTACCCTCCCCATATTTCAAGGTCAGAGAGAAAAGAGGACAGCCGATGTTTTTGCCAAATCCATCTGCTTGGAGAGGAGATTTCGACCCCATCTCTCAGCTCAAATAAGCTACGACTACTCGTAAAATAAGCCCTGTCGAGATATATTTAGACAGTAAAAGTGTACAATTATTCTCAAAATGAAGAGGATAGCTAAAGACGGCAAATAATCAGAAACTTAGTTTTGACATATACTTTATTTGTGAAAATTTATACATAAATTTGACTACATTTGTACCAGAGTTGGCAAATTTTTAAACGTTAATAAAATTCTCTTCATCAATAATGTACCTTGAAATTTCTTTTTTATGATGATAAATTCTTTAATATTGCAGTTTACGTGTTAAATTTTCAAAATGGACACATGGCTGTATTAGGCTACAAGCTTCTAAGATATCTCAAGAAAAGAAAAGTTTGTAAGTATACAAAAAAAATATAATAAAAAGCCGACTCATACAAGGGTCATTCCACGTCAGATCGACCAGGCCATGACACCCACCCCCTCCGATTTTGATGAAATTTGGTGTAAACCTTCTATTTATGGTTATTAAGAAGAATCTCAAATATTTTTTGGATATTCCTATTGGTTAAAATTTTACAGCCCTTTAAAATTTGTGATTTTAGGAAAATTTCGATTTCTGAAATTTTCGAAAAAAAAGACATGTGTTAGGAAAATAATTTTTTTCTCAATAACTACTGAATATATCTTTACGAATTTTTTTTTCCAATACCATGAAACTATAACAAATCCATAAAAAAGTATCAAATCGTTCCAAGTTTGTATAAAATTTCACAATAAATTAATAAATTGTTCTAACTCGTTTTTTTTCTGCAAAAAACGTGTTTTTTTGTAATTAAAAAAACTCAAAATACGTCATTCAGAAATTAATTTTTTTGTACATGAAAAGTTTTGCAAGAACATATATTATCTTTCTAAAAAATAAACTCGGTGGGACCCGACCTTTTTATAGTAAAATTTTTCACTTTTGTCAATTTTTCTGAAAAAAAAACGTGTTTTCTTAAATTTCAATTTGAAGCATGAAAATATTACTAAGTCTAAAGATGATACACATGTAAAGAACTCTTAATATATATACTATCTTAATAATTAACAAAAAAAATTGAATTTAACAACCTTATATTTTTAAATTGCAAATTTTTCGTAGTAAATTTGGTTTTTAAGAATTGAAATGTTCATCACAAGGGTCTGACTTATCCTAAATTAATAAGACACTAAAATTATTATGAGAAGATTTACTTTTTGATAAGTTAAAATAATAGTTTTTCCACACTTTTGGTTGAAATTTTGTAAGTTTGCCAAAAGAATCCGAAAAATTTCGTTTCTTGAAATCTCTGAACTTTCAATATAAATGTAATTCCTTGCAATTGAATATTTTAAAAAAGTATATAAAAAATAATAAACATATATATAATTGCTTTATATTCATATGAAAACTAAATGATTGTGGGAAAATTGTATTTTGCAATGATCAGAATTAATGCTAGCTTCATTCATTTTACAAATAATTACTATAATATGCCGTTTAGAAAAACAACTTTAATCATAGTTTAATAACTAATCAATTAAACTTATGTTTGACATTTTACAGTTAACAAAGAAATGCCTGGTTCATTAACTGTTTGAGAACGTTAAAATATTTAATTTAAAAAAAAAAGCCCCCCCCCCCCCCCCGCTCCCCTCTTTCTCCTTCCTTCCGCTCAAAAGCAATAAATATTCTCAACTCAAACATTGGCCGTGACATTTATTGCTCGCGTACCGATGGGACCGGCCCGACAAAAGTCAGCCCTTTTTTACCTTTGACTTGAAACTTACCAGTAGAAAGAGTAAAACAGAAGTATCCATTAAAAATGACATTTAAGTATTTATTCATTAGCGCTATGAAGAGTAAAGTTTAGTTTCCTCCAAAATTGAACATATTAGCAGTAGAGGTATAATTTAGATAATAAGAAAATGTTTTCCGTTGAAGAGTTCTTAACGCATAAAACCATAATTAATTTACAAAAATTAAACTCAAAACTTGCAAATATTTAATTTAACTATCCTACTTAAAAAATTCTTACAAGATGTATTTCAGGGCGCTCAAAAATAAATTGCAAAGTTTGCATTATATGGATCACTGGATTATTAAAAAAATTTCGATTACACAAAGAGAAAATTGTGAAAAATTTTTGACAAATTTCCAAAATTTCAACCACAAGGGTAAAATACCATTACATTTTACTTTTCAAAAAGTAAATTTTACAACAATAATTTTAGTGTCTTATTACTTTAGGATTAGTGAGAACCTTATGATGAACATTTAAATTCATAAAAACAAAATGTACTACGAAAAATTTGCAATTTAAAAATATAAGGTTGTGAAATTCATTTTTTTTGTTAATTATTAAGATAGTACATATATTAAGAGTTCTTTACATGTGTATCATCTTTAGACTTAGTAATATTTTCATGCTTCAAATTGAAATTTAAGAAAACACGTTTTTTTTTCAGAAAAATTGACAAAAGTGAAAAATTTTACTATAAAAAGGTCGGGTCCCACCGAGTTTATTTTTTAGAAAGATAATATATGTTCTTGCAAAACTTTTCATGTACAAAAAAATTAATTTCTGAATGACGTATTTTGAGTTTTTTTGAATACAAAAAAACACGTTTTTTGCAGAAAAAAAACGAGTTAGAACAATTTATTAATTTATTGTGAAATTTTATACAAACTTGGAACGATTTGATACTTTTTTATGGATTTGTTATAGTTTCATGGTATTGGGAAAAAAAATTCGTAAAGATATATTCAGTAGTTATTGAGAAAAAAATTATTTTCCTAACACATGTCTTTTTTTTTCGAAAATTTCAGAAATCGAAATTTTCCTAAAATCACAAATTTTAAAGGGCTGTAAAATTTTAACCAATAGGAATATCCAAAAAATATTTGAGATTCTTCTTAATAACCATAAATAGAAGGTTCACACCAAATTTCATCAAAATCGGAAGGGGTGGGTGTCGAAATCCATTTTTTCTGGTCGATTTGACGTGGAATGACCCACAAATGAAATACCCGCATACATATTAATAAGTGTGAATGAATTTTTTTTTTTCAGCAAACAAGACATTTGTTGGGGGAAGAATTATGGTTCAATAGTAAATATCCCTGAATTAAAAAAATAATAATAAGGCTAATGTTTTAAAAAGAAAGAGCTTTATAAAAACCATATCATTAAAGCATTTACACTAAATTTGAAACGCAACTTAATGTTTGGTTTAATAATGTAATATATAATAACTAATAAGTAAAACTAGAGCTGTAAAACGTAGCAAAACTTTCAATTAGACTATAATACTGATCACTGTTAAGTGTGATATAGATTGGTGTAATTGACCGTGTTCCTTTTCATTAATTTAAACAAAAATTAGTCATATTAGCGATATTTAATACATCGGCCGAGAAAATTGGCAAAGTTGTTATTATTATTATTATATTTTTTTTTATCGATGAAAATTACTTTATACTCTTGGGTAAGTGAATTGAGGAGGAACAGCACAATGGTGGTTGATGGACAATGCTTCAAAAAAAGATAACTCTGGTAGACGTTCGTTGTTCAACTTTTTACAATTTAATCGAATTTTTATGAGATTTTCGGAGTTGGAGATGTTTAGAACTCCTTAGTGATTTGATCAAAATCATTAGAACCGTTTTGTGGCAATTGTTGTTAAAGATAAATTATTTCATGGCAGCTACCTTATGCGCATGAGCAATTTTGACGAAAACCTTAATGACAGGTCCAGGGCCACTGCCAATTA
Organism: Linyphia triangularis; assembly: GCA_963978545.1. Lineage (NCBI taxonomy): Eukaryota > Metazoa > Arthropoda > Arachnida > Araneae > Linyphiidae > Linyphia > Linyphia triangularis. Next base: position 41,232,430 of record OZ021730.1, read on the forward strand.
GTATATAAAAGTGCAACATCGTAGGTCAAAACGCTTAAGAGTTATGCTGATTTGGGGAGCTATATCACAGTCATTTTTTCACGACCACTTTTTTGTACTCGGAACGTCCCAAAACGTGAAAAAATTCAAAATAAAAGTGATTTTTTTTTACCAAATGGTTAATTTACATATAGGTTAATTAAAAATAAAAAAATATTATGTATAACTTTGCAAGAAATTAAGCACCTGGTAAACTTCGGAAAGTTAACAAAAATAAGAAAACAAAAACATTGACAATTTAGAGAAAGATGAAGAAATAAAAATATAATTGGCTCACATATATTTTTAATTGCTTTTTACTACTGCCCAATTTTGGATTTACGACTGCCCATTTTTAGTTTACGACTGCCCAATTAGGCCACGACAGCCCGTTAGAATAGGCCCTGCTTTCATTGATATGATGCACCCAAACACATTGTTTACCTTATTGCCTCTTTCGGCTGCGATTATAAAACCATAATGCAATAATATAATTTTTTTTGCGATTCATTGTAAATCAAATTTCGTAAGCTCTATAATAACAACCACTCAAACACAAACTGAACTTGTAATGGATAAAACTTTTTCGTCTGACAGAAATCGGATAGTGTGAAAGGAACCACACATCCATTGGAATAGCTAAAAAGAGTATTGTTTAAAAGTTGTAAACAATAGCTGCTCGAATCAAAATGTCGACTGCGGCCACTAACATCAATGATTTTAGGCATACCTAAGGAAGGCATGCCTTGAATAAATAGAGACATCTACGAAAGAGTTATACCTTGTAAATGCTGCTTTAAAAACATAAAATCTGAACATAAATAGTGGTAGTGTAGGTAAGATTCTACTATTACCCCGTAGCAATTTACTATTATAAGGAAAATGTATTTCCTAAACATGAAGATTCACTTTTTTTTTTAAGGGGTTTAAGATTTTGAAATGGAAATCCCAGTTGAAATCCGCGTTTGGGGTTTTCACAGCTAAAGTTTTCATATATTGAAAGATACAATGTTTACTTTTGTAGAAGGATGTATCAATTGGATGTCAAAAATTAATAACTAGACATATTTCTTGACACATGCTTCGTTAATTTTTTCCCCAGCATAAAATTTCGGGGAATTATATTTTTCTTCTTTGGAAAAAACAACAACAGTTTGTCGACTACTTTTCAGTTAGTTTTAAAAAACAACCAATGACTTGTTCCAGTTTGCAAAAGAGATTTGTTTTTTATTGGTATGTTAAAAACCGTACTTGAAAGCGGATCAAATCACTGTTTTTCACGGAATCTCCAATCACCGCTAGACGGCGCGTTTACAAACCTAGAGAATACTTGCTCTCTAATGCATTTCTTAACAATTTTTATGAAAAAAAAGTTTTTTAGCGTTTCTAACGGATGTGTGCTCGAATAATAATAAATTGTACAGTTTCCTTAGTGTTTTACGTTTTACATGCATAATTTGTCTACAAATGTTTTCTTCGGCATTAATCAATCTTGAATTTAAATATATTGCTAGAACTTTTTTTTAAGATTACTTAACTTTCTTTAACCATATTGTCATTGTTTTATACTTTTATTTTTTTATTAAAATAATATCAAATGAGACTAATTTATAAATAAAATTTTAGTAGCATTTGTAAATAGTAAATATTTTATTATTTATTTGTAAAATTTTATTAAACGGTCGATATTCGTTACAAATCTATTGTCTTAAAAGAATAAGTTAAATTTACGCAAATGATTAAATAAAAAGTCAAATGCAAAAGCATTTTTATTTAGTAATAATGACATTAATATGTACCATACATTCAAAGATGTAATATAATATTTACAATATAATATTTACAAAATTACTCTGCAACAAATATCATTGCAGTTAAAGTTTGTTTGTTTTGGAAATGCTTGAAACATTATCAAGTAAAATTTATTAAAACTTTAAAATGTCAATTCTCTTCAAATTCTAAAGAAATTAGACTGCATTTTTATGTGCATTCATAAGGTAAAAAAAATACTGAAAAAATTTATTAGACGCATCTTTCCACTGCCAAGAAGTTAAAAATAATGTAGCAAATTTTAAAACATTTTGGACATTTATTAACTATTTAAAAAAATTAACTGAATAATGTTTACAAATTAATGTTTATTAATGCGACATCAATATAATGGTTGTTTTCAGAAATAATTTAATAATTGACATTATTTTTACTAACATAACTTTCTAATGATAAAGATCATAAAGAGATATCTGTTTCTATATTATAAAATTAAGCTGCAAAATATTCACAGTACATACATAAGACAAACTGGCCCAGCTGTAAAGCAACGAAAAACTATTCACAATAACAAAACACCTGTTACAAATAATTAAACAAATGCAAAGTTAAATTAAAAAATTTTCGATTAACAGGCTTGATAAACAATTTTCTAATATCTTCAAACACACCGATAACCTTTTTAGCAATGTTTTCAATGACAACTTTAATAAATACTTTGTACACAATTTCAGATAAAATATTGTTGTGCTCAGGTTTAGAGGCTTTAATCTTTTCAGGTTAGGCTTTAATATTTTTCTTTTTAAAGTCTGAACATAAATATTATAACGAAAATGTTTTCCTCGCACCTGCTCAGAACAAGAAGTTTCATTCGGGGTCTTTCCTTGAAATGGCCCTTAGCCACTTATTTTTTCACTGTTCATTTGAAGGAACATCAAGAAATAAAAGGTCTTTAAGTTTGTCTTTCACCACCTCGTAAAATGAAACACATTACATCATATGTGAAAATACTGAATTTTAAACGGTCACCGTAACTTATACGCAATTCAAAACACTACTAAAAACAAAACAATCTTAGGTCTGTAAAAGCGACATCTAGAGGCCGCTCATGATTCCGGAACGATCAGTCTGACTGGCTTGTAATATGAGTTTGATATCAAGAACGCTTTGGAGCAAGAGTAATGAAGACAATTAAAATCTGTTTTCTTAGCGCTATATAGTTATAAATAAACACAGTTGTGCACAGTTGTAAAATTCACAGTTGTCCTTTTTTTTTTTTGTTCCCCCACAATTTAAAAAAAAAAAAAAAAAAAACTGTTTTTTTTTAAATTTAAAATTGCAACACATATTTTACCGTAAAACAACCGGACAAACAAAAAAATCTCTTAACTAAAAACATTTTCTCCCTAGATGTAGAAATACACTATGCAAGGTCACACTGAATTGAAAGTAGCGCTAAGGCACTCTCCAAGCCGTAACAATTATCAAAAGTCTATGGGTGCGCAGGAAACAAATTGATAGTTCAATTTTCTTCCACTAAAGAAGGGTGACGCTGTAATCCAACCAGATTTGAAATTGCAATATAGTGATATTAACACACTTGCCGTAAATCAATCGGGATCAAATTTGGCCGATAGATTCGATGTCGATGACAGTATTCTATCAAATTTTGGGACATTCTATCAAATTTTTCTATCACTAAAAAGTCGCTTTTACCCACGTTTGTATCTTCAAGATACTAAAAAATCAACTTGCCGTCATCCAGTCACGCAGAAATTTAACAGATAGTTTCATTGTCAGTGAAGTTGCATTATATCATGGTTTTGGAGTGTCTGTTGGTATTGGGGCGAGCGAATATTATTTTATACAAGATCCGTGTAGATGTAGTTTGTTCGTCCCTCTACCGGGAAACCAACATTCCTCTTGCGAACATGAACGGAGGAAGACCTGTGTGGTTCTGTATGATGTTGATAGGCTGTGTGCCGAATTGGTTCTTAGTGAACTTTATCTTCGTAGATCGTTAATCGTCCGTCCTGTCGTTAAATGTATTTGTCTACCCTACCTCATGGTCTATTTTTTATGGAAAAGAACAACAGTGTCATTGTCACTAATGGTCGCTTTTATACACTCTTCAATATTCAAAATACTAAAATCCAACTTGCCGTCATACAATCAAGCTGAAATTTGTCATATAGATTCCATGTCGATACGGATGCATTACGTCAAGTTTTGGGGGATGTCGCATTCACTTAAAGGTCGTTTTTACACACGTTTCTATTGTCCTACTTCAGACTTATCAGCTTTTACTCAAGTTCTATTATCCAGGAACCAAGCTTAATTCAAACATATTTAATTTGGAGGTATTTAATGACTGAAATCCATGATAAAACTGAGAGGCATTAATTGGGCACCATGTATCAGTGGCTCCGGAACCAGTATGGCAGTTCTCCAAATTATATACATTTAATTTTTGTAGAAATAATCTGATGTTTTGTGTTAATAAATATGCATTTTCAATTAAACTCAAAGGTTTCTGGTTGAAGTGTGAACTTTTCCTTAGTTTTATCATAAAACTAAAAATAGGTGGTTAAGCTTGGGTCTGGCTGCGGGAAATATCACTGCAGCGGTGAGCTCTAATTTTGCTTTGGAAATGAGCAAAAAAAAAAGCTCCCTACACTATCTCCTCTTGTCATCAACGAGACAGGGGAGTGGCGACACTTGTACATCCTATTCTTTGTCTTCCTTTCATATGTTTAGAAAGGGAAAGTGGTGGTATCAAGGATCTATCCACTCAAGCAAGGCCACACTGGATAGTAACGAGCGCTAAGGCACTCTCCAGGCCATGACAACTAATTGAAAACAGTGGAAACAGCCGCAGTGGACTAGTGGCTCTGCATTCCAACCAGTAGCAGCTATTCTCTTTGCATGGTCAGGGCTGCCAGGTGTGGAATTTTTTCGCCAATTTGGTAATTTTTGAGGGTTTAGCAATTAGCGATATTTTGACAGCTTTAAACTTTTTCTGTCGAATTTCAACTTTTTTTTTTTTTTTTTTCTTTTTTTTTTGTGATATTCTGATTTTCGAGTTCTGATTATTATTATTTTTTTTATTATTTTTATTTTTTTAAATTTTTTTTTAATATAATTTTTCCCCCTTCTTAAAGCAACCTCAGCCGACTTTTCTTGCAACTGCGTCGTGAATTTTGATGTGTGTTGAGGAGTGGATAGAAGAAGATGTCTTTATTGCAGTATCATTTCCTGTTCCTATTGCAGTCACGAATGGAAAACGATTATTAAATTTTTATATTTTAATCACGAAAACCATTACGTTACTATGAGGACAAAATCACTTAGAACGCAAAAAGAACACTGTGAATATTGCCTACAATAATAGTAACCAATGAAATAAATTTATACACCGTTCACGCGCGACAATTACTTACCCATATGTCATGCAAATATGATGTCAGAAGTCATTCTTTCGGCAGCCACACTATCATTTACAGTAAAATCTTTGCTTTTTGTTTATTATTAGGGATCAAATATGAGATTTTGATATCTACTTTTAGAATTAAGTTGTTTATTTACAATAAGGCGTATTTTTGAATTTTATATTCATTATTCTTTATGGAAACAAAGTTTGGAATTGTATGTTGCATTTTTAAAAAAAAATATTAGAAATTATAAAAATTAAATTAAAAAATCGTCGTTGGCAATTCTCGTGATCTCAGAGTTGGCAGATCTGAATATTTTTATTTTAACTGGGAGTTTTAAACATTTTTCATCGCTTTTTTTTTTTTTTTTTTTTTTTTTATAATATATTTTGCAGATAGAATTGATGTCATCCTCATAGATTTACATTTATTAATTTATTTCATTATAAATTAAAACCATACATGGTAAATCGTTGCGTACCACGCTGTACCTCATATTCTGGAATTAGAGCCGACATTAAATTTCACGAATTCCTTTTGGATCCGGATCAACGCAAGTAATGGGTAAAAGTAATTTCCTGAGCCAATCTACACATAAATGACAAGACTCCCTCTACTGTTGTCTGCATTTTAAATCTGATGATTATCTTGAAGACAAAGAGACTAAAAACGAGTACGGATCCTAGTATTTTTCCGACTACCCATCAAACATGGTGCCCAAGAAACAGCAGATTAAACGCAATGATATAATGTTGCAATGACATAATGCAACATTATTGACAACAAATCTACCTGTAAAATTACAGCGTGATTGGATTACTGCAATTTGGTTTTTTAGTATACTGAAGATAAAAGCGTGTGTAAAAGCGACCTTTTATTAATAGTGACAACCCCAAAACTGTATGTAATGTAATCATATCGTCTACGGATCTATCTGTCAAATTTCAGTTCGATTGGATGACAGAGAGTAGGTTTATTAGAAATTCTAAGAGCCAATTGAGGCATATGCAAAATAAAGGTTTGTAACAGTGATAGCCCCCAAAATTTGATATAATGCAACTAATCAAATCTATTTGCCAAATTTCAGCCTGATTGGATGGCTGCAAGTTGGTTTTTTAGTATTCCGAAGATAGAAACGTGTGTAAAAGCGACCTTTTAGTGACAGTGACACCTCCCAAAATATGATATAATGCACCTTTATCAACAACGAATCAACCTGTTAAATTTCAGTGCGACTAGACGACAAGTTGATTTTTTTAGTATCTGAAGATACAAGCGTAAGTAAAAGCGACCATTTAGTGGCAGTGGAATTTGATAGAATGCTCCTAAAATTTGATAAAATGCATTGTCATCGACACCGAATCGATCTGCCAAATTTCAGCTCTATCGATTTACGGCAAGTGTGTTAATACCACTATATTGAAGTTTCAAATCTGGTTGGATTGTAACGCCACCCTTGTTTAGTGGGAGAAAACGGAAGTAGCAACTTTTTTCCTTCCCAGCCATAAATTTTTTTAAATTGTCACGGCCTGGAGAGTGCCTTAGCGCTCGTTACAATCCGGTATGGCCTTGAGTCAATCCATATTAAGGGCAATAAGGGAGTGATGTCGAAGAAGTCAGAGATCCAATGGCAAGCTTCTTTATTGGTCACGGGAAATACTTGAAAGAGAGAGAAAAAATCTGTGACAGTGAACATTGCTCTTCGACTAGTTGACATTATCATTACAATTTCCACTCGACTCAACTTGACAAACAACCTAATGATTGATCAATTTGCATTGAGTTCTTCCTAACCTTCGAACTGACCATTTCATGATCAAGTGTGTGAATTGTTTGTCAATTTATTGTTACTCCAAAACCATTCATCTCCAAACAAGATAAATAAGAACGATAATGACATTACTATTACAGGATTTGGTCGAGACTTAAGATTTCTTAACTCTAAATCCGAGTTCACTAAAATATTTATTTTGATATTCCTCATTTTGTTTCCCTCGTTTCGTTTGGTACATCATTTTCATATGAATTTTACCATTTTTTTTTTTTTTTATATATATATATGATTATATATAATTTTATTAAACGATGGCATTATACGATATCGATCGGAGATTAGAGCCTTTTCTCTAGCATTGTCTGTAATCACTCTTCTGGATTTTGCTGTTTATATGGAATCCATCCTGACATTTGTCCGCCTTTGGTAATGGTAAGCTTGTCATTTTAATTTTTCATCATCGCCATTTTGGACGTTTCAAGTTTTGGAAGACATCCTGACTGTTTTTGCTTTTTCAGTAAAGATTGGTTGGAATCTCTAGCTTTTTTGACTTCCTGCGATAGGTATCTTGTGCATCGTTACAAGACAGCCTGATTTTTGTGCAATCCTGGCGATTGTTTTTATTATTCTTTTCTAAATGACACACACTTTACAAGCAATCTGAACTAAAAGTGGTTATATCCCTTAGTATGAAATGCGGTAGACCCTGGGTCACTGTTATTTCTACTTTGGAGACTGCCAAAGTGCAGCTGTGGACACACTCTTAAATTTAATTTAACATTTACATATTACAATGGATAATTTAAAAAAACGAATGCCTGACATTGTTGAGAGCCTGGCAGTGCTAGGCCATAAGGATGGAGATGAAGAGCAAATTGATGCTCTCACTCATGAATTCATGACTCTGGTAAAGAAAAATTTTGAATCTCCCCAGCCCTCTTCTATGAACTCTTCTTCCAAGACAATAAGAACAAATGTCGATCTTGGCACCAGCAAAATTTTTTGTAATCCAAATATTTTCGACTTATCAGACAGTGACGATAACCTGCCAGTGATCAAAGGTTCCGACGATGGTGATTCAAGTGAACCTGACATTGAAAACCTCAAATCAGAGTTTCTAAAACTTGTATCTCAAATTGAACATTCTACATACTCTTATTTCACCAGGAATAATTCCAAGGACTAACAAAATTCCCATATCATCAGATCTACAAGCTCTAAAGAAATTAAAAGGGAAAGTAGAAACTCCCTGTCTCTAACCTCTAAAATTACGACAGTACTATAGTTGCGGACAAATTTAATACTACCATGAAACTGAAGAACCTTGAAAAACCTGTCTGTCGACACTTTTGAAATTCCTCCTTTTCAACAGACTGCAAATCACTCTTTGGATACACACCCTAAAAATATAAACTCTCACTTTGAAAAACTATTAATTGAAAATGAAAAATCAACTGATTTATCAAACACTATTTCTAATTCCAAACAAAAGACCCGAAAAGATAGAGTGGATCAGCCCATGGCGCCATCTACTGATATTTCTGCAAACCATGTCCTTAATGCGGCTACTCTAAGCTCGCAATCTAACAAAGCTTGCCCGCTAGTTAAAAATAAAACAGTCTTAGATCAAACTTATTCTAATAATGCACTTACTTTTACCAATGGCAATTTCTCCAAATTAGGATAAACTGTTCAATTCAATACCCAGAATAAAAGCAATCCCGACTTATTAGTGGAAAACAGAGAGCCTCATCAAGCAATGAGGCGATTTCACCAAAATCATTACAGAAAGTTCACGAACAAAATAAAACGCATAATTTTGATAACGTTGAATCCGTAGAAATCAATAATCCCACCTCATATAGAGGCCCAATTGAAGGAAGCAATATTGACATTCACAATGCCTAACAGATGATATCAAATGATATGCTAATTAATGGTAGTGCCACTACAATTCATCCAATCAAAAATGTTCTGCCAAATGAAAGCAGTCCAAATTTCCCAGCTGATATTAACACAACAGGAAATAATTCTGTTGATTCAGATAGAGAGGAAGCTGCTGAGGGAGATCCTTATTTTACTCGCCCTAGACTTTCAACTAAGAGAACCCCGATCATCGTTGATGATGAAAGGTAGACTTGGCAAAGCATTAACAAACTGCTTATTGAACCCAATTCACTAGTTTCACTGCCAAATACACAGGAAATCACACTTTCAATATTAAGGCAGCTGATCAACAACAGCAAAGGCAAATTACTGCCCTATTTGACCAAATTGAAATTTGCTATCACTCTTATGTTTTATCAAGTGATAAAATGTTCAAAGTAGTTATAAAGCACTCCCAAATGACACAGATACTGATGAATTGGACACATATCTCAGAGATGAGGGCTATCTAGCCACCAAAGTTTGTCAATTGACTAGATGTAGGGCTTGCACATTTTCCAAATTGCCACTTTTCATGGTTACACTACCAAGATCTGAAAATTCATGTGGGATACACAACTTAACCTATAACATGAATCTAAAAGTAAGTTTTGAACCTTGCAAGGGTAGAGGTGGAGTGACTTAATGCTGGAGATGCCAAGCATTCTACCACACCTCATCCAACTGCAAAAGGGATCCAAAATGTGTGAAATGTGCAACAACGCATCTCCGCAAAGATTTTAATAAAACTGATGATACATCTTTAAAATGCGCTAACTGCAATGATTAGCACACTGCCAACTTTTCTGGTTGTCCTAGAAGGCCTTCGCCAAATTAACCAAAAACCCAAACTAGACCTGAAACTACAAACGCACGAAAACAGTATAATGATATTCCTATATCATATCAAGATAGAATTGTTGGAAATTCAAATTATGATGGGAATACCCAAACAGATCACCCATCCCAAGTAAATCCACATTCGAATCAAACTTTTCCTAAGACACCAGCAAATGGAATTTCTGTTGCAAGGGCCCTAACCCCTGGAGAGTGCCTTAGCGCTCTTTTCAATCCAGTGTGGCCTTGGTTGAACAGAACAGAAGCTAGAAGTCCATATGTCGGCAAAGTTTTTTGTGACCACCCTGTATATGTTCTATTCAGGGTTAACAAGAAACAGATTACCCACTTTAGAGGGCGCTATAATGCGTTCTACTGGTCCAAATAAGAAAATATTTGAACTACAGAAAATTCAAATGACGCGCTTTGCATTTGTTAAATAAATAAAAAAAGTACTGAAGTTCACCAATAGATGGCACTATAACACAAACATTATTTATTTTTTGCGTATATTAAAATTGTGAAAGATCATTTGCGTTACAGCACATGCCTTTTAGCATTATTCTTTGAAAAAAAGAAGGCAATTTCTACACAATAATTAGTTACTTTTCTGCACATCATGCTAACGTTGCAAGAAAAAGCGTTACTTGTAAAATTGTTCTACCTGAACCAGCAGAACTCCATTGCAGCTGTCAAAGAATTCCGTCGTACGAAGCTGATACGAAGAGGTTAAATGTCTCCATATGCCTTACGCAATATGATGAAAAAATTCGAAAGAACTAGGCAACTTGGCATTCTTCGACGTAGAGCACAAAAGCAAATCCAGTCTTCCATTGTCAAAACTGTGGCTACCACTGTCGTTAATACCAGCATTTGGTCCCCGCATGGTAGTGTGAGTGTGCCAATTGTTTCCCGTGTATCGAATATGCAGTATTCCACTGCAATAAAAATATTACGGAGGATTTTACATTTTTATCTTTACAAAATTAAGCCTGTACTCCTATTACAGAACGTGGATACGGAAGTTCGTAAAGCCTTTGGTCTGCAGTTTGCTCGAATGGTGGTTGACGTTATTTCTCCATGGAACATTCTGTGAACTGACGAAGCCCACTTTTGTCTTAATGAACAAGTTAACACCCACAATTGTCGAATTCTGGTAGCGGATAACACCTTACTCTATCCAGGAACAGCCCTTGCAATCTGAAAAAGGGACAGTATAGTGTGATTTTATGGCTACCTTCATCATTGGACCGAATTTTTGTAAAGAGATGAATGCAAATGAAATCCAAATCTGTTCCGTCACAAGTCAACGGTACCATGATATGCTGAGGAATATTGTATTCCCACAAGAGTGGATGCCTTCATGACATCATTTTTATGCATGGTGGTGCACCTCCTCACATTGATCGTCGTGTAAAAGCAATTGCTAAGACAGCATTTCATAGATGTACGATTGATCACCCGTCATTTTCCATTAGCATGGCCTCCTAGTTCGCCAGATATCACCCCCTGCGACTTTTATTTGTAGGGTTTCCTTAAGAACAATATTTATAGTAAAAAGTCTACATCTATGGTAAATCTGAAGGACAGCATTCGGCTCCATATTCTGGATATTCCGGCAGACTCACTCCGGTCAGGGGTGGAAAATATGGTTCTTCGAAAATAAGCGTTCAATATGTCCTCCTTCATCTCTACAATGTTCTCTAAGAACATTGCAGAGATGAAGGGGTACATATTGAACCCTTTTAATACAATCTTTTTATATTTTTTAACATTTATTAAGCATATTTATGTATATTACAGCGTCATCTATGGTTGAATTTTGGTACTAATTTTTTTTATTTTATAAATGTGAAGGGCATCATTTGAATTATAAGTAGCTCAAATTTTATCTCATTTGGATCAATAGAGCGCATTCTAGGGACCTCTAAAGTGGACAACTTATTTCTTGCTAACCCTGTACATTAAGTGTTTCATAATTATTTATGAATTTTTCTAAAGATAATTTTCCTTAGGGGGGGGGGAGATTGCCCCCTCCCTCCTTTGGCCCCTTTCTAGTAGCGCCCATGTCGTACCTATCAATGACGTTTTGGTTGGGGATAGAAAATCTTGAATACTTATTACCCAAACCACTGTGGTTGATAAAAGTATCTTTAATTCAAAGATTTTTTAGTTTAATATTTTAAACACTATCTAGTAATAATAATACAAGAATGTCAGGTTATGGGTTGAAGTCAACTGGTAGCTATTAATAGAGCGGGTGAAGTTTCTCCCTTACTATTTAAACTTTTATTCTTGATAGAGGCATCGCCAATTTTTTAAGTTTACTCCCCCTCTCCCCCCCCCCCTTCTCCCTACACACACACCAATGACGCTTTCTGGTTCCCATTCGCCGCCACTAATGAAAAATGTTGATTTTGAATTAATAAATTTCATTCAATAGCAATTTCAAGATTGTAGATACATATAGCCACAAAATATCTATAGGGGAGAGTAGGGAAGCAAGGAACGGCGCGAGGGATGGGACAACCTGCATTAACTTCAAAATTTTTTAATTCTTCCACCAGGTGAAGTAACCATAGCTTCCTATTTCTAGCTAGGAATCATTGCACGTTTTATGAGGTTATGTACCATTCTATATTTTCAAAATAATGGTTTTCTAGACCTAGTAATATACTTCATCTTATGTGTGCTCCTTCAGGGAAGAGACAAGGTTTGAACTTTTGTTTAACATTATATTTGGTACTACCTATGTGAAGGGTTATATGAACCACAGCCACTCAAACAGAACCAATTTCTTTGGCAAGACACTAGGAAGGTTGTGACCGATATGGCGGTGACACCTGTTGGCGCTATCTTGCAACTAGAAAAGTTATTTTCTAGTATTGATAAGTCTATTATTTCATAAAAATACTGGTGATATTTAAGATATTATTTATTTGGTTTTTGAACAACTACCTTATAAAATAATTTTAACAACATCCAATTTTCGCTAGTGAAAGTTTAAATTTAAGGACAAATTTAATGGTTACACGATATTTATTGAACCACGGCTACCCTCAACCACGTTCCGTTTACGATACAAAACGTGTTCCAGGGTAGGATTGATATTGTTTTAATTAATTTTAAACCCAGAACCTCTTATTACAAAATCAATAGTAGTAGATGATAAACTTTCTTTAATATATTGATAATGTTCAAACAACAAAATTAAATGAAATATGCATACCTTCAAATGTAAACAGTTGTGAAAAAATTTTCACTTTAATTGAGAATTTATATAACTATAATAGTAATGATAGAAATTAATTCTTCTCAAAACTTCAAATTATTTGTAAGCAATTTGATGACCTATTAACTAATGATTTGTTTCATAAAAAGTGTACTAATTTGAAAATGCCAATGTTGGCATGTAATATATCTGTTAAGTTAATAATGTGTGTGTTGTATGTGTTAATATGTATTATAAATAAAAAAAGTTGATTACTCTAAACCCAGTTCCTTGTTCTATTTATATTTATGTAATCAATTAAATTGATATAAAAATTCTATATATTATCGGTGTGATAAAAACTTTAATAAAATTTACACTATTGATAAATATATAAATGCAAAAAAATAGAAAATGTTTGCGTTTTATAAAACTTCATTTCAAAACCTTTTAACTTGGGAAATTTTTACTTTAGTAATTGAAAATCGAATGCAAAACATTGAATATTTGGATGCTGTATAACAATTTAAAATTTAGCAATGAATTCTCTAAACAAAAATTCTTATTCATGTTGTTTTCAAACTACGCTAAATAATGAACCCGCATTGAACGTCAACCGTCCAACTTCTCTTGATGACGTCACAAACAAACAGTAAGGCCTTGTCTTTAGGTGGTATTGCTAGAGGTCTGAAATATCACGATTATGACAGTGCGGTAAAGATCAAAGGATTTCAAATACCATCTCAGTTTGACCGTTTACTACCAGATTGAAACTGGTCTAGTAGGATTGTTTTCAATCATTTCGCTTTGACTTCCATGCTTTAATGGGATATTGCTACCGTTTTGTAAGTGATTTTTGTAATTATTTGCTCTTTTAATTCCTTAAACGTTACAAATGCCGGTCTATTTCTGTGTACCTTTATGTAAGTCAAATAGTACGGTCGATTAAATATCTTTTCACGAATTCCCAGCTGATTTAGAACTAAACCGTGATCCATTAGATAAATGGATGCTTTTTGAAACTGTTCAAGAAATAATATCCTCTAAATTCAATTCTTTTCTTCTAAATTTATTCAGAATTGAAAATATACACTATCTGGCCAAAAGTATACGGACACCCCTTAAAAAAGTGGTTCTGGCGAGTGACGCAATTTGATACGTTATTGAAAGCTATAAAAGTGTTGGTAGTGGTTTGTCAGATTGTATTGATGCGTTTGTGAGGCAATGAGTAAGTCAAAGGAGCTTAGTGAGTGTGATCGTGGCAGAATAGTGGGATGCCACCTTTGTGGGAAATCAGTTCGTTGCGGACATTCTACAGAAGCCTAAATCCACTGTGAGTGATGTAATTGTGAAGTGGAAACGTCGAGGCAGTGAAACGGCAGAAAAACAAACCGGTAGGCCGAAAACACTTGGTGAACGCAGCCGCAAAACTCTGAAAAGGGTAGTGAAACAAAATCGCAAGTTATCGTTGGTGGAAATTTCTCAGGAGTTCCAAAGTTCATCAGGCGTTAGTGTTAGCAGCAGGACTGTCCGTCGAGAGTTAAAAGACTTGGGATTCCATGGTCGTGCAGCCGCTCACAAGCCGAACATCACTCCACAGAATGCGAAGCATCGATTGCAATGGTGTAGAGCTCACCGTCATTGGACTGTGGACATGTGGAAAACTATTCTTTGGAGTGATGAATCTCGCTTTACAGTCTGGCAGTCGGATGGACGCGTCTGGGTTCGGGGGATGCCCGGCGAAAGTTTCTATAGTGACTGCATTGTGCCGACTGTTAAGTTTGGTGGTGGAAGCATAATGGTGTGGAGGTGTTTCTCGTGGTTTGGCCTGGGTTCGTTAGTTCCTGTGGTTGGAAGCATGAACTCTGAGATGTACGTGGACATTCTGGACAATGCTGCACTCCCAACTCTATGGCAATATTTCGGGGAAGGCCCATTTTTCTTCCAGCAGGATAACTGCTCCATTCACACATCGAGGCTTGCACAATCGTGGTTTGACGAAATGGGTGTTCAAAAACTGGACTGGCCTTCTCAGAGGCCCAATCTAAATCCCATAAAACACCTTTGGAATAAATTAGAGCGCAGATTACGTAGCCAGCCAAATCGACCATCTTCACTGCAAGCACTCACTTCAGCTGTGATGGACGCCTGGAAGGCAATTCCTATGGTCACCTATCAAAAATTGGTGGAAAGTCTTCCCAAATGTGTGCAGGCTGTCATCGATGCAAAAGGGGGACCAACATCATATTAATATGTGCCTCAGGACGCTCTAAGTCCATACCACTGGGTGTCCGGATACTTTTGGCCAAATAGCGTAGGATTAGATAGTCTTTTCTATAGTATTTTGATTTTCTTGTTTTTATTTTTTGAGTAAGATATCTATATCATCATACTATATTTTACACTGATGTTTCAGTATTTTCATTAATTAAAATTGATTATATTTATTTTTACTTCCTTTTTTAATTCATTTAATAGTTAATTTATGAGTATTAGAGCATTTTATAACAGAATTTAAGAATTAACTTTTGGTTTTATTCTGCGAAAGAAGTGGTCAATTACTAACATGGCTGTGGTCAATTAGTAATGTCTACTTAATCAATTACTGGCAAAATTGCTTTTGGTAAAAAATTCTAATGATATATTAAATTGTAAAAAGGACTGGAACATCATGTTAATTTATTACTGAGCTTCATTAATCAATTGATATTTTGGGAAGTTTTCATAGTATTCCATTAACCTTTAACTGCTGTGGTTAGGTGGTTTGAGGTTTTTGGCACAAGAGCAACACATGGTCCATACTGCGCCAAACAAATTTGTGAACATCAGTTTAAAGTTTAGGAAACATAGTGTCAGAAAAATTATTATGAAAGTCAAAGATGAGATATTTTAGGGAGTGGAAGCATTCCACAAAAAATGACTCGCGGTCTGTCAGACCGCTTACAGCAGTTAAAGGTTAATAATTTTTCAAGAAAAAAAATTAAATGTGTAGAAACTTGCTCTAAATGGTCAATTACTGGTAGGCTCACCCTGGTATTAACAAACTAATGAATTAAATAATTTTTCTATTTGCAAAATGCTATGTTTCGTTTTACGATTTGTTTGTTTTGGTTGATGGTTACGATTTTCGCCACTACCCCGAATTGGCGCTGTCCTAGTAGAAAATTGATCTCGTAGGTTGGTCGTCGCGAAATCAGCCATTGTCAAAGCCTTATTCCCCCTTAAATCGAGTTTAACGTTGGAAATATCGACCAAAACAAAATATCGATACATTATCGTTGCATGCGAAAAAGTATCGATAAATCGATATTCTACATGTGTCATGATTTTTTTTTATTTGATTTTCAGTTTTTCAGAAACGAAGTTTTTCGGGACAAATTTCTACTTTTCATAATTGCTTTTTGTAAGGTGACTACTTTTTACTTTCAAATACCCATTTATTTACATAGGGTAATGAAAGTGAAGTGAATTCAGTGAAGGTTCACATTGATCTAAATGAGAATTTATCACTGCACCTAAAAGAAACGTGCTACATTTTAGTCTGAAAACTAATCTGCAATGGCTAAAGGGCTCCCGATAACCCTGCGGTAGAGTATCGAGCTCATAACCGGAGGGTTGTGGGTTCGGGCCTCCGTCCGCCAAATATCGGTGTGTACCTAATAGGGGCTGGTGGACATTAAATCTGTTGTGCCCTCAATGTCCTCTCGTTGGTGTGGTGGGGTCGGAGAGAGGGGTTTACACTAGAAGATTTCGATCTCGTATTCTTCTAGATGTTCAAAATTACTAGACGTATTTGACTGTGTTTAGCGCTTTATAAGTGGCAGAAATAGACAGTCGGTGGTTTCAAAACAAAGCAATGGCTAAATTATCTTTATTTCTTTTTGTTCAGCATTTTTCCACCACAGGAACCTCAGGAAATCACGATCTCTTCTTTGAACAGATATTTGAAGAAAAACTATTATAATATCTGAGATAATCCCTATATTTCCTTTTTGCAATCAAAAAGCAATCCAGGTATCATTTCAATTAAATTCAAATTTTTTGTTAGACAGTCATTAAGTGAAAGGAAAGTCTTTTGCTTGCATGAAGCATCAAATGCTTGTCTTACTTCTGTTATAGAGTTATCTTTTAAAACCGGTAAGTAAGGAATGTAAATATAATCAGTTCGTTTTTCCTCTGGCATTTCTCTTCCAGATTAGAGCCATTCTTCGTATACTGTATAGTAAGTTTCAAACTTATCTTTCAACATGAGCTTCGTTGTCGTGTAAATCAATTGCTTTTCCGCCATCTATCTGTTACTTGTTAAAGTTTCTTTCTTATTGATCCATGGTAAACTTACTTCATATCGATTTTCCTCCCTTTAACGAGTCTAGTGAAAGTAATTCCGCACTGCTTCTCCTAATTCTGGATCAATTCTATTTTCTTTTGCATCTGCAATTCCAAGTGCTTCTAGCTTCCACAAATTTTCTATGTCACTGCTGTGAGTTAATATGGTTTGACAGTTTCTTTCTGAAATGTAACCATTCATGTTTCCCATGATAGTCTATCCGGAGGGATCCCACAGAGGTCAACCCATTTTCTAATTTCTGAACTCTTCATGTTTACTGTGCATCTGCGACGTCAACTCCAATAAGGACTTTTATTTTCAAATCCATTCTTCCTGTACCAGATGCATGGACATTTTTCTATTTTAGTTCTTCTATCCATGTATCGATGGTATCTCTCGGGATATCTGCTCATCCAGTCTTACTCATCTTACTTATTCATAATAGTTATCTGACTCCATAAATTTCTCTTATCTTTCGATTTTTCTAACAGAAAATAACTTCACACAACACATTAACGGATGCTATTTCATATTTATTTATTCAAATCGAAACTAAAACTCAACCTTTGTTGCCATTCTCAAAAAGTAAATACAACCTTTTACAACAGGAGGAATATATACAATAACTTGTGACGTCAGGCATATAATATTTACAAAGGCTGTTCATCGACTTTCAACATACTCCCACCTTTTGATAAATGAAGTTTATCAAAACAGTTAATATCTTACTAATTTAAAATTTACAACAATTATCTTAATCAAATGAATCAACACACACATAAATGAAGGTAAAACAGTTTTCAAATAAATAATGCAAAAGTTCAATTAGTTCTCATAACGTTTTGGAAGTTTCACTCTCCTTCCAAATCTAGTTTGATTATTCGTGGACTTAGAGTGTGGAATGACCTCAATCCTAAGAGCAACAGTCTCAATCCTAGGAGCAAAAGTCTCAATTCTACTAGGAGCAACAGTCTCAGTTTTATCAGAGTCTTGGGTGATATCATTTATAGAAGAAAGAGTCTCAGGTTTGGTAATGTCTGCTTTCTCGTACAGTTTATTACTATAAGAAATATCTAAAGGGTATACGTTTTAAACAGGTCGGGTCAATTCTCCATTGGTAGTCTTAACTTTAACCACACCTGCTCAGGAAAAACTGCAATAACCCGTCCAAGCGCCGTTAACACCGCGCCGTTTGAGACGATTTCCATTTGCTTTTGCTGGGGCGATACTTCATCCGCATCGTGATAATCGTATCCACCTTCGGTATGTGCGATATTTCCATTTTAGGTCTCGCGTTTATTTCCTATTTCGTTTTTACAGTTGAGTATTGAAACTGTTAGGTGGTTTTCAGGCGCCAGTAGTCTAGTAATATCGGAGATTCCATGAAAGAAGCATTCCTTTTGTTGTTTGAAATAATAATAATTATTATTATTATTTTTTTTTTTTGTTGTTATTCTCTCAACTCTTGAAAAACGTTTTGATTTTTATTTAATTTGTCATCAGATATACGACCTTGATATTCTATTTTTGGAATTCAATTGAGTATTTCCTAAACTTTTTGTGTTTCATTTTTGATTTTTTTTTTCCCCCCATTTTTTCTGTAACTTGGAAGAAATAAAATATAACATTTTTGTATTTTTAAATCTTTTACATCAGGATTTACTTCAGGATTTTTTTATATCTAACATTTTTACCCTTTGAGAGCTTTGCTTTATTTATTAACTCAAGGGGAATGCGGTATTCTAGCGGGGTAATTTCTGTCTAGTTCTTATCTAGTTAAGATAATCAGGTTATTTATTACTTTGATGGTTTGTTATATCTGCCAAAGTCAATACGAACTAGCGCATGGACTTACCACAGTTATTTCTCTAGTTTGATTGCTTAAATACTTTTATAAGATTTTTTTTCCCATTTACGTTGAAGGATTTTCTCTTCTGATTCGTAAGTAAATAAATGTTTTATAATTTATTTTTTTCAGTTCGTACAATTTGAATAAAGTTTATTTCCATAAGATTAATTACTCAATCCAACATTGCTTCTTAAAAATGCTGAAATGCAGATTTTTTTGGCACAAAATAAAGATCATTAGAATTTTTAATGTTATGCATTAGTTTTATTTTTATTGTTTAATAGTTATATTATACATTGTAAGTAATAAAATATTCATAATAAAATATGTTTTTTATTTGGTAATTAAGAATATCCAATAACTAAAGTAACATATGTGCACCGCCAGGAGGTGCACTTGTACACCCCCCCCCCCCCATCTCCTTCCCTGGAAAATAACAAAGTAAAATTTCATTAAGATTGAGAAATTGAAAAATCCGAATTAAACCAAAAAAAATAAAAAATAACCGGCTTATACCCCCCTTGGGTACTTAGTGTATCCCCCTGAAAGTAATTCGGTCGCTGCTCATGTTATTTAAAATAAACTTCTATACATGAATTCTGTAAAATGTCACAAAGCTAAGTAAGCGTAACTTTCGGCTACATAGCGTGTTATGAAAACGTTGTTTTATAGTATTTTGTAAAAAAAATATAGTTAACATCGTGATGTATCGGGACATCGTGATGTTTGTTTCCCGATATATCGCGATGCAGAAATGTTAAAATCGTCCAGGCCTAGTTGAAGCTTGCCCATGTTGAAAGTACATGGTGGCCTCTGATAAAATTACCAGATCTCCTTGATCAATTGAAGACGCTGTGTTTATAAAAAAAATATTAATGACAACTTCGAAAAACATTTATATGCCTTTAACCGTTGCCAGAAAATTTTGCATTATACCCCCTCCCCCACGGGCCAATTTTACACAGATAACAATTAAACATGTGAAAAGGTTTTCACTCTTGAATAAAAAGAAATCATAATTAACAATAGAATTCACACAAAAACAAAAGTCATGCATTAAACGCCAAAGAAATATTGGTAAAGAAACAGTAAGAGACCACATTTGCACTTGTAAGAATGAAGAAAGTGAAAAAGATTTTTGCTCTTGTATAATAAAAATTCATAATTAAAATTCATACAAAAACCATTGTTATCTAAAACATCAAATAAGAGACCCAATTTGCACATCCTCGATCAATTGCCGACGCTGAGCTTACTGAAATATATTAATGACAATTTCGAATACCATTTATATGCCTTTAACCAGATAATTTTGCATTACCCTCCCCCCCCCCCCCCACCTCTTTCCCAGAGGTCCATTTTGCACATACAACAATTAAAGAAGTGAAAAAGATTTTCACTCTCGAATAATACGAATTCATGATCAGGGTGGCCACAAAATTAAGGAAAAAAAGTTCAATGACAGATTTTTAAAAAATCCCTGATTTGACGGGAACTTTGACGGGACTAATTTCCACAATTTTTCCCAATGTGTAGACACCCTGATAAAATAGAACATGTACGCTAAACAGATATTATGGTAATTTTTTAAAAATAGTTTTAGCAGTAATGAAAAGTTTAAATTATTCTCTACATTAAGCCTTTAAAGTCCAAAGGGGGCTTTGCCCCCAAACGCGCTCGCTGCACAAACAAGGAGGTCGATATGCGATCTCCGGGCTACGCCTTAAAAATTCATAATAAAGAATAAAATTTACACAGAAACCAAAAAGAAATAGTGGCCTTTAACCGCAACCGTTAAATAAAATAAAAACAATTATCGTTCGTTCACACAAAAACCCAAGTCATACAAGAAACGCCAAAGAAATATTGGTACAGAAGCAATAAGAATATTGGGGCGAGGGGAATGCAAATCAAAGGCATCAATTCAATAAAAATTCCTAATTAACACTAGAAGTCGCACAAAGACGAAACTGTTGAGAAATCAAACAAAAACGAAACTGTTGAGAAATCACACACTGTTCTTACCTGAAAGCGCAATCAACCTAAATATAAAAAAGAGCAAAATTTTAAAATGTGTAATTAAAAGAAACTATAATTAATAATTCAACCAAGTAAAAGCCGAAACTCCATTGACGACTTTTCTCGGTTTGAACTGGTGGGATTGCAAACAATCGAAGATTCGTAGAAGACAATTGAAATTCTCATTATACACCATTGGGGACTTTTCCATGTTTGAACTGGTCGGATTGCAAACAAGCCGTGCGATCTCCGAATGGGGCAACGCCTTAAAAATTCATAATAAAGAATAGAATTCACACAAAAACTAAAAAGAAATATTGGCCTTTGACCGTAACCGTTAAATAAAGAAAAACAATTATCGTTCACCCAAAAACCAAAGTCATAAAAGAAACGCCAAAGAAATATTGGTACAGAAGCAATGCAATAAGAATATTGGGGCGAGGGGGGGGGGGATACAAATTAAAGGCATCAATTCAATAAAAATTCCTGATTAACAATAGAAGTCACACAAAAACGAAACTATTGAGAAATCAAACAAAAACGAAACTGTTGAGAAACCACACACTGTTCTTACCTGAAAGGGCAATCAACCTAAATATAAATAAAGAGCAAAATTTTAAAATGTGTAATTAAAAGAAACTATAATTAATAATTCAACCAATACAAGTAAAAGCTCCGAAACTCTATAGGCGACTTTCCCGGTTTGAACTGGTCGGATTGCAAACAATCGTAGATTCGTCGAAGGTAATTGAAATTCTCATTATATCCCATTGGCGACTTTTCCTTGTGTGAACTGATCGGATTGCAAACAATCGCCAATAACTGAGTGGCGTGGCATTACGGAAGGCATTTTCGAAAAAAAATTTTAAGCTAGCAAAATATCAATTGGAAAAAAAAGGGGGGGGGGGATGGACGATTATCGAATGGGTACGAAAACCAATCAAAACTTCATTGGCGGATTTTTGTTGGCGCTTTCTTGTAGTCTCTCCTCAGGGGCGGTCAAAGCAAATTTTTAACAATAAGCGAGACCAATTTTGGCGCCCCCCCCCCCCCCAATTTTATTAAAATATCTCTTTCCAATTTTTAGAGTTCTGAATCCAATAATTTTTAAAGATTTATGTTCTATGCAAATTGCAAATTAATTTTTAAGTATTAAATTTATTTAAAGATATGTTTAAAAACCGCAAAAATGACAATTAGTCGGCAAAAGCAGAGAGAAAGAGCGTGAAATTTAAAATTCACATTATATTATTGAAATATATGGAACGTAATTTAAATTTTAAAATGCAACTAAAAAAGAAATAGAAAATTTAAATTAAATCATTAAAATTCTTTGACATGTGTGATTCTGAATTAACCATTTATGAAAAATTATTGCTTTCTTATTTATTAACATGGTAATTATTCCTGGTTTTGTGGGTGAAACTCCTTTTGCAAGCACATTTCGAAAACGATTACAGCATTAGAGAACTAATTTAGCAGTTGTATAACACCAAGTATTTTTTATTTACAAGCTAAAATGAAAAGTAAAGACAAAGAGGTTATAATTTAGGTTCTTCATTTAATGTTTTTAAACAGTAAAATTAAATATATAGAACAGATTAAAACATGATATACTTCTACTTACAAAGTTCGGCAAAATAAAATTATAAATTTACTTTTCAAACTTGCCACAAAAGGCCACATACAGAGAGCAAATGCCCTCTCTACTTTCAAAGAAATGTATGCCAGCTTCTAAATAGTTGAAGGAGTGAGGACACCAAGCCATTCTAAGAAATTTCCTCCCTTCTTTAATAAACGACCCCCCACCGTCCTTCCCGTTGACCGCCGTACATGATTTTCGTTAGACTAGTCGGGACAAAGGGGCATCTCTTTTGCCATCTACAATGGTCATATTGTCAATCTGACGTATTGGTACTAATTGAGTTCACTGGATGATGAACAACCCTTCCAAGAAAAAGGGAACTTTATACTGCTGATGAGTCTTGCACAATGGTTTGAGGGTCGTATAGCCAAAGAACTTAAAACTATAAGAAGGCAAGCTTCGCCGATACGTAAGTGCTGCCATCTCGAGGATTTTCCAAGTTGAGAGCACAAAACTTTCGCCAAATTGCTCCGATTTCCAGACATGAGCAGAGCTTTACGCTTTATTTGGCGATCGGGCTTTTTAAACAAACAAATAAGAACATCAGATTTATTTCGTGGAATTCGTGGGAGATTTAAATAGCAGAAAAAAAAATGGAGGATTCTACTTTGCAAAGTAACATATTATTTATTTCAGTTTGTTCAAATTGTTAGCTTTTGTGCAGAATAAATTGTGGCAATGTTCTGAGAATTATAAAATTTTTGTTAGAGAATTTTAATAGGACATTTTTTGCAGTGTAATAAAACTTGATGGTTTGTATTCTTAATCGTTTGTTTTTATTTTTTTCGTCTAATTCCGCAGGTTAGTTTTTATGTTTTTTTTTTTTTTTTTTTTTTTTCCATTAACTTTTCTTTTTTTCTTAGTTTGACATCGCTTGAAAGAATGTTTATCATTTGTTAGTTGTATAAATGCACTCAATTATTATGTGTTTATTAGGATTTTTTGAAATTTGACACCAATCTCAAGTACCATTGCGGTTTTTTATTTGATGAAGTAATAAAGCTAAATGATTATTGCCAACTGATAGTAAATTCTTCTAAACTAGTACATGCTAAATGATATTGGTTTTTGTAGTTGCAAGTCATTTTTAAATTCTTGCACTCAATAACTAGATATTTTTAGTTGCCTAATGTACTGCTTCGAAGAATGCATGGAAACTTTATCGAAATCATTTTCTTCTACAATGTGTTTCAATAATTTTGTAATTAGTAATTTTGTTAATTCTTGATGTTCATATTTCTTACGAAAACTTACTAAAAGTTCATCAATACTGGAATATGCTGTAAAAAACCCAAATCTAATAATAGGATTCGTATTTCATTACAGGGAACTTTTGCTATGGTGGTTCAATATAATATTAATATTGTTTAAAAAAGTATTCAATTATTTTAGTTAAAAATATAAATTTACATATATTTGGTTGGGTGTGTAAATTTTTTAAGTGAAAGTTTAATGAGCAATTAAACTACTAATGTTGTTTTTATGATCGAATAAAAATAAAATGTAGAATTAACGTGAATTGAAGACTAGAAATGGAAAATGACCAAGTTCCAAAAACATCGAAAATCTTTTTTTACAGAAAAATATCGTTAAGACTAAGCTAAACAAAGTGAAGAACGCCCCAAGTGCGAACTTCAGTAGCAATAGTTAAAATTCAATCTGATATTTAGTCATAGCCTTAAGTACCAATGCGAGTGTTTCTCATTTTTCCTTTTAAAATAATAAAGTATTATTGATCTACAATTAACCATAACGTTTTCCCTTTGTTCTATTCGATTTATTGCGAATTTGCCAGCTATTGTTGTAAATTAAACAGAATTGAAAGTATGTACGGCGTTCCATTGGATTATTATATTGACTAGCAATTTGCACAACATTTCAGACCTTAGTCAAAATATTTTTAAAATACGTGGATAAGCGTTTCAAAGCAAGCAGTGATAGAACGAAGGTAGAGAGATTTCAAAGATGTATCCTTCTGGTACCACCAGATTGCCAGCTCTTTTCGAGGGTTCCATAACGGGAAGAAATGGGACAAAAATCACATTTCTAACTAACAAGGCACAGGGGCGCTTTTTTCCTTTTGGAGAGGGGGGCGCATTTTTCATTTGAGGAAGGGAGGAAGCACGTTTGGAAGACACATTTTTTTTAATTTAATCCTGAAAATGTTAATGTTCAATTTGAAAAAGGACTGATTCAAGAAAAAATCATACAGAACTTATCTTTTGGCGCCCTTCCCAAATTTTCGAAATTTTCCTAGAATAAATGCATTTATTTTTTCTTTTCAAGATACAACACAATGGTAAAAACAGAAATAGAATTGAGGTACACAGATTTTAAAGATGTATCCTTCTGGTATCACCAGACCGTTAGCGATTTTCGAGATGGTAAACAAAAATCACATTTCTTACCGAAAAGGCACAGGGCGCTTTTTTCCTTTTGGAGAGGGGCGCGCATTTTTCATTTGAGGAAGGGAGAAAGCACGTTTGGGCGACACATTTTTTTTTTATTTAACCCTAAAAATTTTAATTTAGAAAATGACTGATTAAAAAAAAAAAAACACAGAACTGATCTTTTGGCGCCCCTCCCAAAATTTACGAAATTTTCCTAGAATAAATGCATTTATTTTTTCTTTTCAAGATACAACACAATGGTAAAAACAGAAATAGAATTGAGGTAGACAGATTTCAAAGATGTATCCTTCTGGTATCACCAGATCGCTAGCTATTTTCGAGATGGTAAACAAAAATCACAATTCTTTCCGATAAGGCACAGGGGCGCTGTTATCGTTAATTAACATCACCTTATTCTATATTGAAATATAGTAGAGGTCTTTCCTAAACCATTGCCAACTCAATTGAGTTTAGAGACGCACTAAAATCTTGGTAAGGGGTTGAAAAAAAACTGTCACCTTAATTGATAGCTAGCAATTGTACCCCTCCCCTTACAAATCACACCCTCCTTAAGATTTCAGTGCATTTTCTCCCCTTTCGACATTCATCAAAAGGGGGGTTTGTAGCCATGCCGTTCGGTGCGTGCCCGCCCTAATATTTTAAAATAGTACATTATTTATGACGCTCATTATGATTGCTTTGAAAACAAGATATTCAATTGTAATAAAGAAAAGGATTTGAAAATAAGACACATATTTACAAGTTTTAATCTTGTTATAAGAAAAATACTGAAATGGATTTTTATAAATAATGGAAAATCTACATCATATGATTAATCTTTAATACATTTATCATTTTAGATAAATAATTTTAAAAAAATTGACTTTTGTATTAGTCAAAAGTTTCTATCAGTTTAAGGAACTTAAATGGGAGTTTTAAATATCGCCCACTTTCTGGAAAGTAAACATTTCTTATAAACATGTTAAACATAAATTTAAAAAAAAATCGTTGTGTAGTAAATTATTCTAGAAAGAGAAATGAAGTTAATAAAAAAAAAAAAATTCAAAGGACTCTTAATTAAAAAAAAAAAAAAAAAAGCAAATGCGTTTTGCGACGTGTGGACAATCGATTCAAACAAAATATGCTATATATACACAAAATTGTTTCCAAAAACACCAAATTTTTGTTGTATGAACTCTTATTTACCTTTATTAATTAAATTGTATCAATATTCCATGGGCTGCAGAAAAAGCTCTGCAGGGGCCATATGCCGAGCAGTACGAAACATGAAAGTATTAAAATCAATTTAATCGCGAAAATATTAAAATAAAAATTAAACTAATATTCCTATTATTTTATTTGGCACAAAGTGAAGAGTGGCAAGCTATCCAGAAGCAAAATATGTTGATAGACATCCATAGTTTTACAATAAGGCGAATGTTAACGATAAAAAACTAAATTAAATGAAATCATCATTTGCCATTAGCTAACGGAATGAAAGTTTTTCAATAATTTCATGATAGCAACGATACCCCAAAAGTTACTTGCATTCTGCATATTATTTAAGACGTTCACCTAAGTTACTGGACATCTGGGGTTTGTTTCTAAATTGCTGGTTGTGTATTTGAATGAAAAAATGTTGCATATAATGCAAAATGAATTTCATAGTAACAAATGACAACACTCTGTCCCTAAAGAACATTTAAAATTACCAAAGAGCTTATCTAAGCAATGGGAGATTTCATTGCAGCCTGAATGAATAGCGACAGCTCGCAACTGAATGGCTAAATATACAAAGAGGACATGGTCAGTACGTAGACAGGGGGAAGGATTATATAATCTACTGAAATGTTGCTATTGTAACACAAAAATCAAGATTGTTTTTGTTTAGCAAAGTAACTACCAACATGTTCTAAAGCAGCGTTCTCCACTCGACTTTTTAAAAGGGCAACAACATGTTTGTTGAGCATTAAATATTGCAATTTACTTTCTTAGCTGGCTAATGTAGTTATTAAGATTACATGCCAAATTTTACGCAAGAAATGTCAACAGATTGAGATCAATGCAGAAAAAATGATTTTATATTTGATGAGAATTCAATTTTAAAAATTCATCAATTATGAGAGGAAATCACAATTGGCCTACCATTAATAAGCTTGTAATATAATTAATATATTTGTTTAAAATATTGATTATAAAAATATTTTGTTGTTCTGGCACACCGACAGAACTAGTCATTTCATCAATAATTGTGCCTTTTAGGCAATAAGCACAGACCATTTTGTATAAAAAGAAGGATAAATTAAAATTCTCAACTACCATAACAATTAAAATTCTTAAAGCTTTACTCTTTCTTCTAGTGATAGAATTTTTTAAATCGTAATTTTTCATTCAGAAGCATTTCTGTTAATGCTTAAAAAATAACCAAGAAATATGTGACAGAGAAAATTAAACATGTATGCAAAAACAACTTTCTTTATTAAATTAAATAACTATTTAAATTTTTTGGAACGCAGCAATGTCAACAGACTGAACAAAATCTTCAAAGTTTTGAATTTCTTCCTGGAGCCAATCGATGCTAACCTAAAAAGAAATGTTAAAGTAAAAATATAGTTCAAGCTGCTAGTATATTTTTGTAGTTGCATATATCATTTGAAAGACATGGTACAGCTCAAAGTAAAAACAACCTGAACTTAACATAAAAGCGATAGACAAAAACTACCTATTTTTAAAAAATTATTCAAGTCGAACCACTTTTTAGAGAAAAAAATATTATGTATTTAAATTATCAAAAAGTAGCAAGGAAAAAATTTACACATTTAAGTAACTATCAAATTGACAAGCAGACAAATGAAATTAAAACAAGTTTTATTTCTTTTATTTTATAAGTTATATTTAAAGAACTAAAAAAAAATTTATTCAACTTTCAAACTCAGCTATAATGTTTTTTTACATAATGTAGCATGTTTTACAAGTTAAAATACCATTGCAGTCAAAATTTTAAACAAGGAGTATACAGAAATATTAGATCATTTTGACTAATTTTCTAATAAAAAGTTATATTAAAATTTTAGCAATTCAGGATCAATTCCATGGGAATGAAACCGATGACACCATCTGAAATTCAAGACTTCAATTCAATAATACAATGCAAATTTCAACGATTGCGTAAATTTTTCACACTAGCACAAAGCTGAGCAATTATCGCATCAAAGATCATTTATTTCAGGCATAACACTTATTTCAGTTAAAATTGTATCTAATTTAAAGCACTCAGTTAGAACAGGTTAAATAGTAATTTGTTGTCAAATTTTTATAGCAGGTGCAGTCATAGGTTTTATCAAGTACAGTTAGTTTTAAGTTAAAATTTGGTTATGTAACATATTGTTCAATAGTAATTTTTGTCAAACTAATTTTATCCAAAATGTAAATTTAATGGATGGAGATTTCAGAGTGAATACATTAATCGCATAGTGTTTAGTAAAAATATGCTTTACAAATAAAATCCTGTCAATTTTAGTTTAAACTAAAATAGATTTTTTCTAGCTCTGTTGTAAAAGGTTTTCACTATAACACATCCATCAAAACGAATTTTAACTAGAGCATTCAGTTATCAGCTAAAACGCTATTTGATTTGAGTATTCAGTTAGAATGCATTTTCTCAAGATAATTTGGATTTTGACTGATTTCAGAGTTTCATTGTAACATACACATCCTTTTAAGCATAATTATCTATTTCACATAGTAAAAATCTAAGTAATATTTCTTAGATAAATTAAGAAAGAAATGACAAATTTGACTCAAATTTTGATAATCAAGTGATACAAAGACAATTTCTATGATTAACCCTGGACTTAGTTGTTCTATTAAAATTAGTAATGAAATACAGCTTACTTTATCATCTTCCACAACACTCATGATTTGTAATTTTTTGATTCCATAAGCAAGAGGTACAAGTTTGGCTAAAAGAAATACAATACAGTTAAGCAACTGATTTCAACTATGCATAAAAATATAAATTCACATAAAAAATTACACCCGTTTTAAAAAAATCACAATAGCCTACTGTAAATAATTTAATATTAAAATGATAGCGTATAACGAAAATATTATGACCAGATATTTATTCAATATGTGTAAAGTAGCAACTGGACTTTACTCTTCACCACTTCTGCAAATGTTGTAAACTTCAGTCTGTCCCTGCTCCCTTGACCCAACATTTTACTTTTATAGCCACAATATCTGTTGGAGTGTTGTTTTGAAGGTCATCAAATTTTATAATAAGCATAACATCAGTAATAAACATTTGTTAAAAAAAAGTGTAGGTAATAAACAAGGGAATTTTTTTAACTATGAATTTCTTTAAGTAATTATAAGCTAGCTTATAAAACCTTTAAAAGTAATAAACAAACACTAGTTATTTTCCTTATTTTTAAAATGACTTTAATTACTGTTATAAAATGTTATATGCCTCAAAACATGCTGACAGATAATGTGGCTGAAAAAATAAAAGTATTAGGTCTATGGGACAATGACAGATTAATGAAAAAGCGAGTTTCTTGGCAATAAAAAATAAGTATCACTTGAGGCAAAAATGACTAAACATAATGAAGAATGTACATTGGCAAAAAAATAGATCATTTGAAAAAGAAGACTTAAGGAAAATTCACATTTTAAAATAGGAAATTGAGTTAAGTTATCATTGGGAGTTCGTAATTTAGTCTTTTGGATTAGTCAGTGGAACATTTTAATGAATGATAGAAATCTGAATAAAGGGTCTGTATCAGAATATAATATCTTATCAATTTACTAAGCAACCAATAATTAAAAAAATCAAAAGAGTTTTAAAGCTTGCAAGGTTCCAGTTGCCTATTTCTGCCACAATGAAGTGCTAATCACAGCCAAATATGTGCCTCATAATTTTGAATCCCGCATAGCTCTTCCCCAACTCTACCATATTAAAGCCACAACTAATTTATTGTGCACCAGAATCCGGCACACCAGTATTCAGCAAAGCCAGGACTAAACCCAAGATCTGCGTTCATGAGCTCTGGGCCTTTAACCGTCGGGCCATTGAGGCCCTAACGAATCAAGAATTAAATGAACAATATACTCACATGCTCCCCACTTGAGGCCATCACATTGGACACTGCGGACGCACTTTTCTAATTCTGCCATGTCCGTTTCATCATCCCATGGTTTAACGTCCAAGACAACACTGGATTTTGCAATAAGTGCAGGTTCTGAAAAGGAATGAAAAAGAAATATATCATATGCAACTCATTTTCAAAAACATGCATAAACAAACGATAACATGATTGTTTATATTGATTTATTTTTTAAGATAACAAAAATGGATTAAACAATAAATTCATGGAAAAAATGTGTGGTCCTATAGATTATTAAAGTTAAAAGGTAGAAGTTAAAATGCCTTTAAACTAGGAGTGAGGAACACATCAAAAACTCTCCATTACACTGTAATATTGGTTACTTCTTTTTATCTTAGTTCATAAGACATGAAAATTCAATTGTTATATAAAGACTATAAGAAAAACAGTTTGATTTACAACTTTTTTAAGCTATTAGCAAATTATTAATAACATAATGGAATGATTTTGCTACAAAAAACCTAATGTTTAAAAAAAAAAAAATACTGACAGATTTTTCAATGGCTTCAACCATCACAAAATTTCACAGACCCAGCTATCAACATGATTGGCCCAAACATGTTAAATCTGTTTTAATGAAAGATTTTACAAAAATTGTCAAACAAAAGAAGAAAAAAATAGCCTAGCCCTTATTAAAGTTTACCCTTTATTTACACAATTTTTTAAAACCACAAACTTTTTTAAAATAATATTTCCAAAGAGAAAAAAAGTTTGTACTGTCATCCAACAATTGAAGAATGAAATTCATAAACGTTTAAATTAATACAGTACCATGAGAGGACTTATAGTCCCGTCAATAAATAAAGGATTAATAAAATGATTATTTGATTTTTTTATAATTTCTGAGGTTATCATTTAAAATTAAAATGCTTTCATACATAAACAGTACTATTTAAGAAAATATATAAGAAACCCATAGTAGAATCAGTATAGGAAATTAAACTTTTCTTTCGTTACTTGCAGGTTTATTACTAACACTAACTGTAGAACTTACTTTTTGCTTTCTTTTCAGCATATTGCTTTAGTCTTTCTTGCTTCACTTTTTCTGCTTCTTCATCCTACAATAAAGAATTATCAAATTTATTTTTCGTAAAAACAAAATTGACATTTTAAAAGTAACACTGGGAAAAGAATCAGTAAAAGAGCAAACAAGTTAGACTATGAGTCACTGTACAAAAAGGCTGCTTCTATTGCAGTGTACCTTGTCGTAACTTCTCAATGATCAAACCAAAGAATTCAACCCGAATATGGAGAAAAAGAACAATTTCCCAGATATCTCCTAGCCACTCTTACTTTTCAATAAAGCTAATGTATATCACTAAAAACTAAATTTAAGGAATTTTATTAATAAAAATTCATTTGTTTGTATTTCATAAAAAATATTAGAAGTTATTGTTGAAAAATGTAACTGCTTCTCATTAGAAACTTCTTTATCATTACATTTGACAAAAATTACAGCAAATAGACATTTTTAAAAATATGACAAGTTAATTCATTAAAACATTGCTTTAAACCTATTATTACAAAAAAGAATTAAAATGCAAACCACCCATTAAACTGAAGTGGTTTGTTTGTTTGAGGTTTTATGGTGCAAAGGCAGCCCTTGGGCCATGCAAAACTGAAGTGGAAGCTCTTTTTTAAACAATTCTAGTCTACAGATGGAAAATAATCTTCTGGTTAAATATTAATAAATATTTATTTGCATACGAGACAATTCGTTAGCTATATCATACATATACGTAGCATTTATGGTTTTGGTTGAGAATGTAACTTAGCGCGGACAAAGCTTTTGTACTTTTTCTTGCGACAAGTGTAGAAGCTAAAAAGAGAATTGAGAATATGTTTACAAAAGAGAAACTTCAAATTCCACATCGGGAACAAGTATGCTAAATTTTAAAAATAAGGATGGAATTCATATAATATTCTCTTTAAATTTAAGTTTAATAAATCAAAAATGATTTTAGAATGAAATTCAATCTTGTAAAAGAACTGAATTTCATAGAAAAAAATTATCAAATAGATATGGTAGTAGCTTTAGATAAAGCTGTTACCAAAACTGTTTGGCAAACTAAAGAGAAATAGAGATAAAAAAAAGACAAAAAAAAAAAAGAAAGAAAAAGAGAAGACAAATATGGCAAAATTTTTTAACTAAATAATAAAATGTAATAATTAATTTGATATATTGATATAAATGAACATACTTCGTCGGATCCAAATAGATCAATGTCATCGTCATCATCTGCTGCGGCTGCAGCTGGTTTGGCAGGTGCAGCTGCAGTTTTAAACAAGTTTGATAAAGCTCCAATATCTCCTTTAGTACCAGGAAAACTTTAAAAAAAAAGAAAAAAAAGAGTCATTAAGATTGTTGAAGTAATAAAATAATTAGGGAGAGATAAGTAATCAAAGGTAGCATATTATTGGAAATAAAATAAAAACTTATCTTGGTATAAATACAATTTAAACACCTGTCCAAGTTTGCTTCGCCTTTGTTACTAGTATTTTAATCATAAAATATTTATTTTGTTGATTAGTGTGAGCTTTTGAAATACCTTCATTAGCTATAAAATGGCCTATGATCCAATATCAATTAGTATTATCTAATGATCCCACAATTTTCATCAATAATTAATTCTTTAGAAAAACCATAGAATTTATGCAATGTTCCGTCACCCGCTGGTGACAAAAAGTTTTAACTGTCTGGCGCATCAGAGATGCGGTTTGGATTAGCATCGGAGCCTTTCCGTCTAATGCCTCAACTATGCTGTAGACAGGACGATTGTCAAGACCAGTTGTTTTGATGAACTAAGGGAATCCTTTTAGCAAACTTAGAGTCTCATCAAATTTCAACAGAATGGTAAGCAAGCAACGGTTTTCTTACTTTTTTACAGATTTTCCATAGCTTTCATAGATTTACGTTTTACCCAAGGCCAATGCTTACATAAACGATGAATGAATACCAGTTTTGCCCCTACAGCAATAACAACTATTTCATCAGAGTAAAGCATAAATATCGGAAATAGCAAAAAGTATTGGTGAATTTCAAGACTATTGTCAAAAAAAAAAAAGAGAAAAGACATTTTGCATAGTAGTTTAAAATTACCATATTCTGTAAAACTGAAAAAAATCATAAAAACAATGGAAAGTTTGTAAAAAAGTTGGCATGTATCCTATTATTGAACACCCAGCCAGATTATAATGTATTTGAACAGATTTCGCATGCAAGTTATTTAACTTGCAGTGTCACCATAAAAATATTGTACCAGCATCACTATTTGACAACCATCACATTATGAAAGATGTTGAACAATAATTTGATGCTTCCGATGTAGTTCCATTAAAAAATACTTGAACAAGCAGGTTTTTTTTTTTTCCCCATACTAAACATCCTGCTACAAACCACGAAGACACACACAGGAATGAATGGATCGAGACACTAAAGAATAAAAAAGGCATAAAAATACAAGGGCCACAGTAGCCATGTACAATGTCATCTATTTGAAGATTAGTAAAG
Organism: Linyphia triangularis; assembly: GCA_963978545.1. Lineage (NCBI taxonomy): Eukaryota > Metazoa > Arthropoda > Arachnida > Araneae > Linyphiidae > Linyphia > Linyphia triangularis. The sequence continues at coordinate 41,266,306 of OZ021730.1, forward strand.
ATGTTAAAACTCTTTATAGTAACTTGCTGGTCACTCTTTAGTGTTTTACCTCATAAATGTAGGTTTAGAAGTCAAAATGCAATGCTAAATGAACTTAAGTTTGAATATAACATTTAGAGATTTGAATGAAGTACAAACAAATGGTAGAACAATGAATAAAGAAGTAGTAAAATGTTAAATTGATAACTAAAAGTTTTTCCTGTGGTAGATATGGACTGTTGGCAATTTATTCCAATTTTCATTTCATGGCAAAAAATTCTTTAACAAGAAACAAAGATGTCAGTGCAAAAGTGTCATTCTCCGTAAAACGCACAAAAGCTTGTTGCAGATATTTTTTTCGCCATTGGATGAGTTGGCTATTTCTGTTAAACCATGGAATATATTTTAATGCAATCAAAACTCCTCAAAACAAGTAATGTAAATTTTAAAATATTTTTTATACTGAAAAAATATGTCCATGGACATGATTTGTCATATTTGTGGACTGTCGCAACCTCAGGGTTGATTGCTTTATCAGTATCTTAATTTTACTTTCTATTTCCAAGATGTCTGTATTTATTTTTAGCTATAAGGTATATTAAGCAATGTTATGCTTGAGTTTAAAGCTTTTAAGAGTGGTAATTTCATTAAAATTGAAGTAAAAGTGATTTTTTCCAAGACTGACGCGTCATGTCTGTGGACAGCAGTTGTTAGTTAAACCTACCGATGGTCATGCACATATATATATACAACATTTGATCCCCAGTTTTTCCAGCAAAGTACAACAATTTTAAATTTATAAATAAAATTTAAAATAAAGTATTTTAAAATATTTTTATTAGTATGATAGGTTATAATCTATCTAAAACAAAATAAATATAAAAATAATTATGTATTTGAATTAGAAATATAATTTAAAAATTGTTGCAGGGAAAACAATTATAGAATTTCACCCATTCCCATGACCGTCAGTGGGTTAACATTTCACCAAGTGACCCAACAAATCAACTATGATATTGGAAAGAAGGCTAATATAACTATTATGGTTCCATTACACATTGTGTATTCTATTGGTAAATTCCTACTTCACGTTTATGGGTTGGCGCGCTTTTAAAAAGTTGGCGACAAGGCCAAAATGTCGCCAAATCAGAAAGTGAAAAATTGATAATCGAACCTGCAGGGGTGTTGCCAAATTTAGAACTGTATCGCCTACTAAATAGCGCCAAATCGGCTTGGCGATAATTTAACGTCAACTAGGAATAGACCTATTCTATTTTTCAATACAAGAATCATATTTTATTATTTACATGTGAAATAAGTGCAACTTTAAAGATCACACCATCATTTCTAACGAATAAAATTAGTTGAGAACACTTAAATATTTATTAATTACTTATTGATAGTATTAGTTGTTCAGATATCAATTTAGTTATCCTACCTTATAGTTCCATTCGGAATCAAATAATAACAAGGAAAGATTAAAATTCCAAATACAGTACGGATTCTACAACAAGATGATTTTCGCCAACAAATGTCAACCGTCCCATTTTTTAATAACAATTGAAATGCCTATGGTTGCCATAATTTGGCACAGATTTATGAAAACAATACTTGGCGCAGAATCCATATTGTACTTCAAAGTTTTACCGAAGGAAAACATCAACTAATGAAATAACCATGGAAAATTTCTAAATATTATCAGACAATCTCTGTTAATGTCATAGTTGGATTGCAATTAATAAGTTCTAGGGGAGAAAAAAATTTTGAATAATTTAATGATTTAAAAAAAAATTTTATTTCCTGAAATAGTGCATTCATTGAAGGACTCAAATACACTTAAAAGAATCAGGAGATTTTTTTTTTGTAGATTTATTTGGCATAATTTAAAAAATATGTTTTAGAATTGTAACCCATGAATCACATTCGCCACCTAGTTTTATAGCAACCACAAATCGCCAGATCCCATTCATGTTACATGTATGCATATTAAAATATCAAATTTCTTAGGCTGGTTGGTTGTTTTCAGATTATCTGGCACAGTCAGCAACACGAGGGCTCTAATGCGCCGAAACTTTCGTCATTAGACAAGCCAACATACATTTACAAACACCCATGCATAACACGGGACTCGAACACGCAACCTCGCGGTCTAGAGGCTAGCACGCTAACCACTATACCGTTTGGTCGGCCAAATTTCTTAGGCGATATAACCGAAATACGTATTTATTAAAGAGAGGGGAGGAAAAGTTAACCGACAATTTCAATTATTGTGACTAAAAGAATTGAAATAACTCATTAACGTAGAGTCTGGTCGGATGAACCCTACGAAGTTGTGCTATTTTCGTTAGAAGTTTGACTTTTAGTCAAATACTGAACTCAAACCAGTTGTCAAAAAATAGTATTTTAAATACTTGGCCCTTACCTATTGCGGACAGCATTGAAGGAATTAATATGGTTGTACCACCTCAGAGCATGTGGAAATTCCAACGCCGGGGCTGAATTTAAAGCTTGAAAAACTGTGGTATCTGCCTGAGAAGCTTGGAACCTATAGAATTAAAAATAAAATGAAATGCTGTTAAAAATATAAATGACGTCTTATCAAATTGGTCTTTGTTTACAACAATAATGAACTGGCACATGTTTCTATCTTTTTTAATCCGGTAATAATATTAAGTAAGTACCCTTTAATATAGCTATTGTCTGCCAGGTACTCATCAAGGGTCTTTAAACCAGCGTTAGTTTTTAATTCTTCCAAACCCATTTTTAGTAATTTAATATTTAAAATTTGTCTGCTGACAGGAATACCACTGACGTTCCGATACGAAAACGAAAAGTGAGAGAAAGTTGTTGTTTTTGTGAGGTTGCCAGCCCACCAACATAAATGAGAAATTAGAATAAGTGGGTATTTTTCTGACACTTTAATACAAGAATAATATTCAAATGAGTAGTTAGAAATCATAAATTGTGTTGTTAATTTAATGGGGAATCTTTAAATAAGATAAGACTTCTTAAAGGACAGTACCGGAAAGATACGAGGTCATAGTGACGTCAATGGGAATTTTTAATAATCCAGGTGGGCAAGAAGCTGGCTTGTAAATGGCACCTAACCTAAAGATCAAATTTCTAAGAAATCTCACCGAAAGAAAAACACCTAATTTTAGTAAGAATTGCATAGTAACACACCACAAGATTGTTTTAAAATGCCAGGTATCTTTCTTTAATTATATATAGTAGAGTTTTAACTCTTTAGTCATCCACGATTGGATGCACTTATCAACACGAATTCAAAAATTAAATGTCAAAAAAATTTGCAAACAAGAAAATAAAAATCGTAGAAAAGTTAACTTCTTTCATTTATGGTTTCTCATGGTCTTTTATTTATGCTATGGCCTTTTATTTATGGTTACAATGGTTTCTCTCCCTTCTCTTTCCCATGACGCCAACGTTTACCAGTGAAAATCATAATGTGGTTTAGGTACATCATCCTACGTCATTCTGAATATCTTATAAAATGTAAAGAAATGCTAGTAGATAATGAATATACGGGCTTTTCAGGTCAAAAATGGCCAAAACTATTCAAAAATTGACTTTGATTGAGTTGAACTAAATCTGATTGCCAAATATGTAATGTGCCCAGATTTTCTGGGGAGCCAGAAACTTCATCAGTTACCCACTCTGTTAGTTTTCAAGTTCTGAAGACATTTTTGTTTTGTTTAGAAGGACTTTGGCGAGATTATTTAACATGAAAGCAGGATAATTTGGTCAGCGGGAAAGCAATGGGAAAAGCGGGACTGTACCCGCCAAAATCGGGACACCTGGTCGCATTACAAATATGTCAAGTTGGTAATTAATTTTACATCATCAATGACGTATGAATCAAGAAATCAAGGTTAAAAAAAAAAAAATTAACCGCCTTGCATCATTCCCTGAAAATATAATATAGTTTTGCCGGTGACCATGTATAGTAATAAACTTATTAGCAGTCTATATCCGTCGGTTTCTTTAATCCTTAGTAGATAACATTTCTTATCCGAAATTATTGTTTTCGAAATTGTAATCGGCAAAGGTTTGTTTCATCATCGTCAAATTCGCTAAATTGACTTATCATTATTATTATTTTTAAATAAGGAATGAATTCATAAACACTATATTTCGGCAATCTATGTTAAATAAATTTCAAAGCACAAACCAGCATTTGGCAATTGAAACCCGAAATTTGTTCCGCATCCTTAGTCGTACATCGCTTCAACTTCTATTTAAAAACATTATTTTATTTTGTGTAATCATAGGCACCCTCCTGTATGAGCATTATAATATAAAATAAAAGGGCACATATAACGATAAAAAAAAAAAAAATGTGAAATTACGCTAACAATCATATATGATTAATAATTGTATTTGTACTTGGTAGACAAAGAATAAATATTAAATCATTGGCGGGATCCAAACTAAAAAGACAGCATGTCCATGAGTATTAGTTTCGAATAGGGTTATGAAAGAAAAATTGGATATCAGGATTGAAAAGTGCTTGCGTAAATTAATGATACACAGTCAGTGCTGAGAGTGTTCTGCAACGCGATGTATTAGCGAGAATGGGGCTAAATTTTGTAAAAATATAAAACAAGACGGGAAACAAAGGATTCCATGAAAAAAAAAAAAGTTCAAAAAGTGGCAGAAATAGAGAATCGGAAGCTCCAAACCAAAACATATTGTCTCTTTACCTGCAATTTCACTTTATGAGTTAATTTCACCTGTACTTCCTTTGGCACAATTGTTTCTTGGGCTTTAAAATGCAATGTATTAATTTTAGAAACAATTCGACTGAAAGTTGTGAGCAATAATGTCTCCTTCTTTAGTCGAGAGTGATGCTAAAGAGATATGTAATTTTTAAAAAATAGTTTTGGTGGTAATGAAAATTCTAATTTATTCCTTAACGATAAACTTCTACGGGCACCACCTCAATCCTCCCGAAAAAACACATATGTACCGGAAAACACACTTTTGTGAAATTTAAAAAAAATTCCTTGATATTTCCCTGATTTTTTTCCAGAATCAGAAAGCTCCCCGATACTCAGATTCCATAGCCAATCTTAGTCAAATTGAGATTAAACGTGGAAAAGAGTATGACTATTAAAATTAAAGGACCAAAACAATATAATTTAATCCTTTATTTTGTAAAAAATAAAAGTAAGACTTTCAGGGCAAGTTTTTTACTTAGATATTTGTTGTCAAAAAAAAAAAAAAAATGTGAATATTTACCTTTCGTTCGAATAATCGGAAGCAGAATTTGTTCCTAATGCTACACACAGATGTACTGTGTAATGGAATTATATTCAGTTATCTGCATTATTAAAATTGGATTTATGACAATGAAGATTTGGACTAATATAAACCTAAAATTAAAGGCCAATTTTATGTCCCAGTTCGCCTCTGGATATAGGCTAAAAAATTATGCAATATTTGCTAATTAAGAGCAATTCAACAACGAAACCAATGAGGAACTTACACGTTTTTTGGTTTTATTCTTAAATTGAAAAGAAAAAAATATGGAAAACAATACCATTCCTTTAAAAATTTGAGCTCGGATAGATAGTTAAAAAAAACTATTTAGTTTTTCACTTTGCGATTTGACCGGAAAAAGCCACTTTTGCGAGAGACGTCAATGCGCAGATGATGAACCAGTCTAAAACCTGTTTTATGAAGAATGAGTGAGTTTTTTTCTCCGATTTTCGACTTTATCTATGCGTAAACAAGTCACTTTTTTTAATACATTTTTGGTCACGTGACTTTTGCTTTGATTTCGGTTAATTTCAAACTCGATTTTTTATTAATTGAAAGCATAAAGATAAAAAATAATTGCACTGCTCAAATATATCCGGGATAACATTAGAAAATACAAAAAATATTAATTTTCCTCACTTGTGCAAGTTCCTCATTGTTGATGGATTTTTTTTTTCTTTACTTTAGCTTTAAATTTTTTTTAGTAAAAATGATAACAACAAAAAATAAATAGCAAAACTTTTTTTTCCAATCACATACAAGCACTGCCTTATTAATATTTACAAAAGGAATAAATTCTTAAAACCTATACCTATTAGAGAATGCAATACTAGATAAACAACACACTATAGCTTAGATTACAATAAAAACTACTTTTTCTTAAGTAGAAAGTTTTATTCAAAACACTTCAACACCTCACATGTTTTCACATTGATGGAAACAATCTGAGAAAGTCACAAAACAAGTCAAAACAAAAATCACAGATGAAAAAGTCGCTAAACACTAACAGGATAAATAAAATAATAAAATAAAAGAGTCACTAAAATATCACTAGAGAGTGTGATAGAACACAGAACAAGCAAAAAGATTTATCGCAAACAATATATAAAAAGCAAACAGGTATTTTAGATATTACATGATTTTTACTAAGAACAAAAAATAATCTTTTTTAAAAGGTAATATGACCATATATACAAGTTGGACATGTTACCCTGTAAAAATATGTGTCCAGTAAGGCTCAGGTGTAAAACAGTTAACACAGTTCAATTACTGTCAGTAATCATCAGTTACAGTGAGTTGTGAACTTTGCTTTTAGAAACAAGGAGAAAACCAGACTCTAATGGATACTTAGTTACAATAGTCATGACAACTGGAAGTTCTATGGGTATTCTACCATATGGTACATAAATCGTCCATGTACTGTGCTTTGTTGTTCTACACAATTCTAAATATGCTACAATATCTTAGTAAGCTCCTTAACTGATAAACAATTTTATAGTTTTTAAATAGGCTCAAAGAGCAAAATTTTTACTACCTTCAAATTAATTCTTTCACACACTAATATTTACGATTACTTGAACTTGTTAATAATAAACTTAAAATTCTTCCATTATCTTCTTTTATATTTTCTACCAAACCTAAATAATTAAAATATTTGTTAAAATTATAGAATGTTAAGTTAAAGAATTAAACTTTGGTAAACATTTATTTAAAAACTTCTTAATCTTTTTGTGTTAATCTAAAAGATATATATTTGTTAAAAAATGAAACAAGTATGCTTGTAAATACTGATAAAAGTGCTGCAATTTCAAAACATACAATCAGCATTGTTTAGTAGCACACCGATTTCTACTCTGAAAGTCACTCATATAACATTATAATACATTTCACTTCAGTGCAAATAGTAGAACCAATTCGGTTATCAATACTTCACCCGAAGAATTATGGAATACTTACAAAATAGCACAAATTAATTATTTAAATTTTCCCTCCTTCACGTCGTAAGTTTATATTTTTAATCCCACAAAGAAATATTCAATACAAGAAGAATATACTACTAATAAAGTACATAATTCTAAAATATACAGTCGAAGCCTGTTAACAAGGAAATCGAATGGACCACTGAAATTTTTCACTTTAACAGAATTTCACGTTAAACGTCAACAAAGTTTTCCATCTAATTGATGCAGATTTAAAATACTAGCTATATATGTGAATTTAATACTTCTGTTTTTAATTCACTTATTTTATTTTGTCAGTCTGCATCCTTCTCCTTGCAACTTCAAATTGATTTACAGCATGAACTGTTTCAAGTTTTTCCAGACTTTTTAATATCAATAATACAGTGATTTTGGCAATTCCATACTTGGTTGCAATTTTTTTTTCCAGAATTTATCATCAAATTTCATTTAAAAGTTTTTGCTTCATTTATAACGATAGCGATTGCTGCTTCAGCTCATACTGACAAAATTCAACAAGCAAATGCGACTGGGTTTGGTTTTCTAAACTTAAATTAGCGCAGATATCAGTTCATTTCAAAGCGATTTCCTTGAAATTTTCCTGTTTCATAAGTTTCAATTTAATGAATGTTTTCTTAACACCTTTAAATTTAGTCTCAAATAATAAAGACTACAAGCTTAGTCAGGGGGAGGGATATGGGGATATATCCCCTTTATTTTTTTTAAATGGTACATTTAATCAAAATATTTTTAAACTTTGAAAAATGTGTAGAAAAAATATTTGCTATCTTGATTGCTAAATACACGACATTAATAATAAAAATAATAATCAAGATTTTCTGACATATAATTTCATATTGCCTCCTAAAAAAAATTTCTGGCTACGCCCCTGATGAAGACCATCGAAAAAAATTGTTTTGAAGAGCATTTTTTTTTTTTTTTCCGTTTCAAGAGGGATTTCATGTTATGCATTTTCGTGTTAAACGAATGTTAAGTTTAAGCTTTATTGAACGAAAAACTGCTAACATTTCACATTAAACGGAATTTCGTGTTAAATAATTTTGCGTCAACAAGGTTTGACAGTAATAAATATTTTTGGCAAAAAAAATAAATAAATAATAATTTATAAACAACTTTAGTAAACTATTAATTTTCAAATTTTTATAAACTCCTTGCTTCATGAAACACTTAGTCTTGAAAATTTATACACATCTATATAGCAGAGTGTTGTGAAAGTCAATAACAAAAAAAAAAAAATATCAATAAAAAACATTTTTAAATTAAATGTCGTTAACCATACAGAAAATTATCTCCATAGTAATTTTTTTAATGTAAATAAATAAAATAAACATAAGTAACATTATAAATGGAATAAATCATCACAATATACTTGCACAATTGTATTTACTTCTGATGCAATAAAGAAAACACAATTTGCATAAAATCAAAACATTTAAAAAAACATACGTCCAATTAAAACCTTGGATCTGTAAGCTTGTGAATAGCCACAGAGAAAAAAAATCACAATCGTAAAACACATACCTATATTTGAGGTATTTACAATGCTTCTACCTAGAAGCTGGTGAAACACTTTAATTTACTTAGTGCACCTAAGTCTTGATTCACCTATGAATAACATATATATTGAAAAAATGTCTGTGACATACAATAGGGTTCCCATAGAAAAGTGATTTAGTATGAGATAAATATGCAATGAAAATAAACTGACATGTTATTTTCATGAATAATGAAAATAACAATGAATAACCCAGTTTAATGAAATTCCTCCCAAAAGTGGTTCAATATGGAATTTCTTTAAAAAAAAAGTGCCATCCGTACATTTCCTCTAAAATACCTTTTATATGAAAAAAAAAAAACATTATTAACTTGTCATTGTTGCCAAGGAATACATTCAAAATTAATACAGAAACTAGAAAGTTGTCCGCTTTACAATTGTGCATAGTGTGATAAAAGAAGCACATTCATAACAAACATCATATAAATATATCATGCCTACATAAAATAAAACATAAGAAAAAGAGCGGCATGATTAACACACAAAATAAAATTATTTAGAATGTCTATAAAAAGTTCATCACACTTTTTATTTGAAAATTAAATCATGAAAAATTTAGACATATATTCTCTCTTGATCTATCAAATAAGTAAATATCTAAAGCTATTCATACAAGTTTCCTGATTTTAGAACACCTTAGTTTGTTCTACAGTAAAGTTTAAATTATGTTTACCTATAAACATATACGCATTCTTTTAGGGAAAAGTAGTTCTTCAAAATATTTTTGTTCAGAAAGTTTAGTCTGAACTGCCATAATTATTTAGTAAGACAAAATATATATAATTCTCAAAAAGTATTGAGGTTTAGTCATGTTTTTTTTTTTAACTATTGTGGTATTAAAGTAAAGACAAAATCATGTAGAAGTGAAGTGACTGAGACAACATTTGATTTATAGTACAGTTTCAATCTTGCTTGAATTATATACGACTTTTCATTTGTCCGACTTTAATAATTAATCAAATTAATTTTCGGTTTAAAGATATTAAATAAACTTACAAACCATAAAAAAGTTAATTATTGCTTCAACTATAAAGAAACTTCAAGTAATTTAATAAGCAGTCAGGAAATAAATGCACTCAAAAGCTTTGAACACAGTGTTGTTACAAATGGTCAGATGTGGAGAGGCCTCTGCCCTTGACAACTCAATGCGTTTTAACTATTAATTTGCCGGTTAGTTGTCGAGAATTAACCATTTTTTTCACAATTTGTATTTAATATGAAGGGAATCACTACAATTGAGATTTAGTAATAGGATATTATACTTTGCACATGGAAAAAGTTTGGAAAACAAGTTGTCAAAAATTCAAAACAACAAGAATATAAAGGTATTCTGATTTTGTAACATTGCCCATTCATTTTTCCTACTTATAGCGGACAATGGGAAGAAGTTATAAACAACTGATGAATGCTTGAAAAACTGTGAATCACATATAAAGCCACTTGATTTGACTTTGATCTAAAGGAAAACAAACCGTCGATTTTGACGAGTTTCTGCAACTAAACTATGACATCAGAAAACAAGCTTATATTTCTAAAATTACTTTAAATTACTGCAAAATTTAAATTGCACATTAAAAAAGCATTACAGAAAGAAAATGACTAGCAAAGGACAAAGATAAAAAAGACTAAATACCTTTTCTTTAAGTAAACACAATACAGACTAAAGACGACGGGAACCCTACAAAAACCTTTCATATCTGCTACAAACTCATTTAGCACGGAAGGCATTAGAATAAACGAACAAAGGCAAATTAAACATCTATGCCTGAAACAACATGTGCATTAAACATACAAGGCAGGCACAATACCAGCATGATAAAATGCTGTGAATATCAGAAGGTTATTTCTTCTTTGGATCATCTGGATAAAGCTGTTTCAGTGGAACAAGGCTAAGGAGCATGATGTGGCGCTGGTACATTTTGCTTTTGCGGAATAAGGCATCGGTGCCATGCAGGCGATCAAGGACTCCCAGAACACCAAAGTTCTGGTTAAATCTAAAAGGAAACATGTACAGGGTGGCTTAATAAAGGTGGTCTTTTCAAAATAAATGCAATTTTCATATTTTAACAAGGCATAGAGTTATAGTACATTAAGTGAGTCAAAGCTTTAACTACTTTAAATGACACGCAACTGAATAGAAAACCATCCAATTAAGTTTTAAAATACTGGTACATTAGTTTCTGAAAAGCATTTTAAAGGCAAATTTGCAAGGTTTTAATTTTTGAAAGTTTTTGTTTTGTTTTCCATTAGTTTTTGAAAAGCTCTTAAAAACAGTGAGCTTACAAAAATTAATATACATGTAATGGAAATCCCTTTTTAGAATCGACGCCAAGTTTAATTTCTCTCTTCACAATCCACAGTCCTATTTTTAATTCATTCAACAACTTCTTTCATTAACTGCCCAAACTAAACTAATAATATGCGAGATCCGCGGTGTCAGCTTTTTTGATATCCGACTCCCATAATTAATATTCAGTTTTCTTCGTTCTTGTACCGATTGCTTATAAAACACCCTTAGTGCTAACTCAGCAATTCTGACGGTTCACAATCCGTAGTCCTATTTTTAATTCATTCAACAACTTCTTTCGTTAACTGCCTACGCTAAACTAATAATATGAGACATCTGCAGTGTCAGCATTTTTATATCCGACTCCCATAATTAATATTCAGTTTTCTTCGTTCTTGCACCGATTGCTTATAAAACACCCTTAGTGCTAACTCAGCAATTCTGACGGTTCACAATCCGTAGTCCTATTTTTAATTCATTCAACAACTTCTTTCGTTAACTGCCCACGCTAAACAAATAATATGAGAGATCTGCAGTGTCAGCATTTTTGATATCCGACTCCCATAATTAATATTCAGTTTTCTTCGTTCTTGCACCGATTGCTTATAAAACACCCTTAGTGCTAACTCAGCAATTCTGACGGTTCACAATCCGTAGTCCTATTTTTAATTCATTCAACAACTTCTTTCGTTAACTGCCCACGCTAAACAAATAATATGAGAGATCTGCAGTGTCAGCATTTTTGATATCCGACTCCCATAATTAATATTCAGTTTTCTTCGTTCTTGCACCGATTGCTTATAAAACACCCTTAGTGCTAACTCAGCAATTCTGACGGTTCACAATCCGTAGTCCTATTTTTAATTCATTCAACAACTTCTTTCGTTAACTGCCCACGCTAAACTAATAATATGAGAGATCTGCAGTAGGGATGAGCTTAACAGTTATTGTTAAATAACTGCAGTTACATTAAAATTATTAGGAAATAACGAAATATTATAACCGTTATCCGTTATTTTTAAAGTAAAAGGTAAATAAAAATAAATACTTTGAATAATTTTTCTACAACATTCTCTTTAGATATCAGTTAATCGATTTTAAATTAGAACATCTTTCAATATAAATTTGTAAAAATATCAAAATAAAAGAAATCATTTATAGTTTTGAGGTTATTTAATAATAATTTTTTTTTTTATGATTTAACAATAAATTGGAGACAAAATTTACAATACAACATAATTCATAACTGATACATATAAAATAAAAGTGATTTTTAAATGAAAACATATTTTGAAACATTTTACGTGCACAGGCTTTAAAATTATTACTTACATATAAATTTTATGTAATATTGTAAGAAAAATGTACATTTTCAGAGGAATCTTTGAAGTATAAAAAATAAATGTTTTAAATATAGGGATATTATTATTATTATTTCAATAACTATATTTTTGAAATTATTGTAAATTAATTATGCGCGTTAAACTATTTATAGAAATTATGTATTTTATAAATAATTTTCTAATAATCATAAATAAAGTATATTAGTAAGTTACTTAATAAATTGAATATATCTTTTCAAAAAGATCATATATATTTTATTGTGTATAAAGACACTATATTTAATATAATATACTTATTAAAATAGCATTATCTAATATAGCAAACAAAAACTGTATCAATAGGTAAAAGATTAATCTGAAACTAAAAGTTAGACCACGTTGATGAAGAATTTTAACAAAATTTATTCATTGAAATTTAGATTTGAATTTAACAATAGCAACATTCTCATAATCATAAAAAAAGTATATTAGTAAGTTATTTAATAAATTGATTATATATCTTTTCACAAAGAACATATGTATAGCATTATCTAATATAGCAAACAAAAAATTTATCAATAGATACGAAATTAATCTGCATTTAAAAATTAGACCACGTTGATGAAGAATTTTAACAAAAATTATTCAATAAAATTTAGATTTGAATTTAAAAAAAGCAACATTTCCGCTTTTCTTGTGTTTAGTCGGTTTCTTCTGTCACTGTAAATGAGCCCTGCTTTTGAAAATAGCCTTTCGCAAGGAACAGAAGTTGCAAGGACACAGCAATTTTCGATAACGAGGGCATTTAGATTTGGGTAATTATGGGCATTGTTTTTCCACCACACCAAAGGGTCCTTATCTAGAGGAAGCATTTCTTCCTCTAAAAATCTCTGAACTTCAATAATTGATTGGGATTTTGCCGTCCCCTTTGACTTTGTTGTAGCCAGCGTTTTACTCAGGGAACTCCAAATGGACAGTTCATCAACGTCTTTTGTTTTTTCGACTTCATTTTGCTGCCGAGTAGCTCGAAGTTCCGCATATTTTATCGTAATGCATGATATGACCTTTTGCTTTACACTTTCTGCTGCTTTTGCATCCATAAAAGCTGCCATTTTGAAACGTGGGTCCAAGAACGTATTTATTCCTAATGTAAAATTTATTTCTACATTTCCGTACCTTGTTCGCACACCTTCTTTTAAGCTACTAATGGCATTTTCTGTTATGCTCAAATAAGGCCTTTGAGACAATTTATTTAGAACATCCTTAAGACCTGCCACTATTGGTATGACAAGGCATCCTGTGGCAAATTTCTCTCCACTGATTGAATCAGTGGTTTTCGAAAAGGGCTTCAATATACTACACAGCTCACGACATAATCTCCACTCTGTTGGGGATAGAACAGGTAACTGAGTGTTAATCACAGCTATAGCACTTCGTACCGCTTGCTCTAGATGAACGAATCTCTCTAACATATGGTAAGTGGAATTCCACCGAGTGCAAACGTCTTTCATTAGTTTTTTTGGCTGCTCGCCAGAATTTTTCTGAAAAGACATTAATTTATAATTGGATTTAGCACTTCTCTTAAAATGAGAAACAATTTTCCTAATTTTAAGTAAAATGTCGGATATGTGTTCTGCCTCGAGGGCCCCAGCAACTATAAGATTCAAGGTATGCGCAAAACAACCGTAATGTTTCCAGTTCAACTGTTTAGTTATGGCACTGGTGATATTGCTTGCATTATCAGATACGGCAAGAACAATTTTGTCCTTCAGTTCCCAATCAGTGATGATGCGAAGCATCTCATCGGCTAAATGAAGGGAAGTGTGACTCTCTGTCATTTCGCAGCATTCCAATAACATTGATTTCAATTGAAATTCAGAGTTGATGAAATGTGCGGTCACAGAAAGAAAGCTCTGAGTGTTGATTGACGTCCATGCATCAGTTGTGATACATACTGATTTCACTGTACTCAGTATCTCTCGGCAAGAACTCTTGCATTGCTCGTACTGAGCAGGCACATACGTTTTGGATATAGCATGGCGGCTGGGCAGTTGATATTGCGGATTTAACGCGTTAACGAATTCTCTGAATCCTCTGTCTTCTACAACGCTGAATGGTTGGAAATCTAATGAAAATAATTTCATAAGTTTTTCGTTTATTGATTTAGTTGAGCTTGAAGATAACTTTTTGGGGATATACGATGATATTGTCGTCTGTTGCTTATTGCCAGGTGCTGATGAAGAGGAAGTGGAAGGTACTTGATGTGCTAAAGATGGGGAAAAGGTAGAGGGTGGTGCTATTTGTTGGGGTGTCATCGACTGTGGCTCATCTGGATGGGAAGATGTACTTTGACGATTTACGACTGGGAATATTACTCCAATATGTTTCGCCTTTAAATGCTTGGAAAGTTAGTTGTTGTTGATTGGTAATTTAGACGCTTTTTACACAAATTGCATTTCGCAAAATATTTTTCTTTGGTAGGAGTGAAAAAATTCCATATTTCACTTTTTTTTATTCGTGTTGACTCAGTTCCCTGTATTGAATAAGCCATTTAAAATTAGTTTCAACAGCCTATAAAAAGCACGATTTATTATTGTATAATAAATTATTAAATATATAACATTTTTAACAAGTTATCTCAGTGTATTTGAAGTAATTTATTTTATTATAGATTATTATATTCAATTATTGTAGCTTATTGAGTAAAATTATTATTGTTAAAATTGTGAACAAAAATTATTTTAAACTTATGTAATTGGTAATTAACATAAACACTCGAATTATAAATTTGTTTGTGACTACTCTAAAAATATATTTTCGAGAGCAAATAAATACACAAAATTGCTCCGAACCTACAGCTTACTGTGGAATTGAATTACGAGCCATTAAAGCGGAAACCTTACTGTAAATCTCCAAACACGTCTGACAACAGCGCTATTTAAAGGGATGAGGTGGGGACTGCATAATAGGTAAAGCTATATATGCTACGGTTTCATTTAACTAACAAACACAAATACAAAAATGACGACCAACTACAAGCACAAGGCCCATCAAGGTTGATCCAGTTTAACTTTTCTGAATAACCCCCAACATAGATCCAGTTGTCTTTTAAAACTGTTGACTCCAGAACAATATACAATGATGTCCGGTAGCTTGTTTCACTCATCAACCACTCGATTGTAAAAATAGTTTCATATTCTCCAAGTTCAAATGCGATTTAAAAAGGTTAAATATTCATGACCTCTTGTCTGGTTCCCTGTATTGAATTCTATTTCCTTGAAATCACCCGGTTTGATAAATTTAAACGAAGTCTAAAGTTCAACCACAATTACTGCAGCTTTTTATTCCAATTTCCAGTACTGTTCTAAGCCAATTTAATTGAGCTTATTAAAGATTTTTTTAAAACAACGTTTCAGTAAATGTTTGGTTGTTAATAAAATTTTAGAGCTGCATTAAAGATGCATACACTTTAAAAAACATATCGAAGAAAAATAATTATTAAAAATCCAATATTAAAACAATGAATAGTGTGCAAACTTAAAGTAAATAATTTTAAAATAAATTGTGCCGTCACGACCACATATATGTATACATAAATTCATGAAATAAAAATTTATAAACAAAAATTATAAATTTAAGTTACAATATTAAACCAGAATAAAAATATTTTTAATAAAAATTTGAAATAAAATTCAAATATTATAACGTTAATCAAACTAAAAAAAATGAATGTCATGTTTATTTAAAAAATTCTATTCATAGTTAATCAAGAAACCCAATTTTAAAAATAATAAATTCCTTTTATTTAGTTCAAATTGAAGAATGCTCATAAAAAAATTAAAAACCTCTCAGGTAATGCTTTAAATATAAAAATATATGTATAAACAAATTTTTGTTCAATATTAAAACCAATTTAGCTACGCTCCAAATTTACTACACAATCTTTTGATTATAACGATTTGAAATTAGAAGATTGCTTTACAAAAAAAAGAACATAATTTATTTTCCATCAAAAGGAAAAACCAAATCCTATTCACTCTTTATTTTTTATATATAGCATCATTTTCTTATTCCAAAACAATAATGAAAAAATGTCTTACCTCCAACCAATACGAAAGAAACACAGCGAGTCTTTAAAAGTCTCATAAGAAGACTGAAATGAAATGCGAACGAATGTTCAAAACCTCTCCCACCAAAGGAATTCTTGTAACATAAACAAAAGAGCCTTTCGCAAAAACACGCATGCATTTCTTCCTAAATCCCTATAATCCTAATCCCCCACCTTCTTCCCCGTCTCCCATCTCTGTCATTTAAACCCAAAGAATGTTGCATCAGATACTTTCCCCCCACGCACATTCCTCTTCACCCCACCACTCATAATGTGCATCCAAATAAAACTGAAACATCTATTCTGAAACCGAGATATAAACTATAACAAGAAATTGGTGCAGAATTCAAATTAATTTGAATAAACAAAAAATCATAACGAACTAACAAAAATCAACGAAAAAAAAAAAAAAAAAATCGAAACGAAATTTAAAATACCATCTTGAAAAGCAGCGCTAACAAAGAATGGTCCAAAAGTTATTCCAATACAAAAACTTCTGTCAATATCTTATAACAGTTATATCTACTTTTATTGAAAATTATGTCAATATCAACTGATATAAATCGGACACGTTAATCCATTCAGACAAGTTATTTCGATGGATACAGTTAGTTATTCCAGGAATAACGACCAGGATCCTAATATCAGAATCACGATAAAAAAATATATTTTTCCGTTCACCGTTATTAGAAAAATATATTTTTCCGAATCACCGTTATTAGAAAAATATATTTTTATTTCGTGATTCTGATATTATGATCTTCAATAACAGAAATATATGGACATACTAGCGCCATCTATTGCATTTATAATAAATGAATAACTGTTACTTAGAAAATTAGGTAACTGTTAGTTCGCGTGAGTTTAAGTATCAATAACTTTTAACTGTTATTAAAATATGGCTCATCCCTAATCTGCAGTGTCTCAATTTTTGTTATCCGACTCCCATAATTAATATTCAGCTTTCTTCGTTCTTGCACCGATTGCTTATAAAACACCCTTAGTGCTAACTCAGCAATTCTGACGGTTCACAATCCGTAGTCCTATTTTTAATTCATTCAACAACTTCTTTCGTTAACTGCCCACGCTAAACTAATAATATGAGAGATCTGCAGTGTCAGCATTTTTGATATCCGACTCCCATAATTAATATTCAGTTTTCTTTGTTCTTGCACTGATTGCTTATAAAACACCCTTAGTGCTAACTCAGCAATTCTGACGGTTCACAATCCGCAGTCCTATTTTTAATTCATTCAACAACTTCTTTTGTTAACTGCCCACGCTAAACTAATAATATAAAAGATCTGCGTTGTCAGCTTTTTTGATATCCGACTCCCATAATTAATATTCAGTTTTCTTCGTTCTTGCACCGATTGCTTATAAAACACCCTTAGTGCTAACTCAGCAATTCTGAAGGTTCACAATCCGTAGTCCTATTTTTAATTCATTCAACAACTTCTTTCGTTAACTGCCCACGCTAAACTAATAATATGAGAGATCTGCAATGTCAGCATTTTTGATATCCGACTCCCATAATTAATATTCAGTTTTCTTCGTTCTTGCACCGATTGCTTATAAAACACCCTTAGTGCTAACTCCGTGATTCTGACGGTTTAACACGACGCTGCTTAACTATGCTCTCTGTTCGACAATAATACGCGACATTCTATTTCCTATAATCATGTAGTTAAGATGTAACGTTTCTCTCTCTCTCTCCATGCCATTTTAATAAATGTAATAGATGTTCAAAATGACTCTTCACTGTTCCATGACCACACTGCAAAACAATAATTAAAATGTGAGAACATTACATACATTTTAATGAATTTTTAAAGGCTTATTTCCCATGGTGTCTAAATAGCATATATATTTAGCTAGCTTTATATTTATAAAGCTAATATTTAAGATTTTCTGATTATAACAGTTTCCCAAAGGCTCTATAAAAGTGCAATATATAAGGGATATTCATCCTGTAAGTATGAGTTAATTTTAAAAACTACTGTAAATCACCAATAACAGAAATTACTTGTTATTATAAGATTGTCACAGAAAATAACTCCTCCAATAAGGGATAACAGTTATAAATATGAATAGGTTTATGTTAAATATTGTGACTTGTATCTTTACATTATTAATCTGTCTACGTTAGTGGTTTCCAACTAGTGAGTCTACAGACCACAGGTTATTGATGTGGTAGTCAAAAGTCTCAGACTATCAAGATTTAATTATTAAAATATTTATTGATGCAATAGTTTAAAATAATTTGTTTTTAAAGCATGAAAAGAGCATTTCTTTTCATTTTTTCTCTTTTGGCAATTCTACAACTCAAAATTTACACCGCACCCCTAAATTTCGAAATGAACTTGCATTTATTTTGGTTGTCTAACTATCCAATCAGTGACCGCAATTGGGTGTTAAAACTGGAGGGACAAACTGCAAAATATTGATGACATCACTGCCTTAAAAACTCCAAAAGCGAGGAGGAAAATGTCTCCCAATGCACATGCAGCCACCTTATCCAATTAAAAGTTTTATTTTGAGGATAATCACTTGCTATTCAGTTGCATTTTACTGAATGTCGAGAACAAACAATCTGATATGCAGATTAAGTGTATATTGGAAGCATTTAAAGAGGATATTTATTTCACAATGTTGTTCATTAGGAAAATGACTAGGAATTATCTTTTTCAGTATGCTTATTTCTCTTGTATAAAAATGTGATCTAAGAAAGAAGCTTAAGATTAGGTTTTCAAAAGTCACCAGACCAGTATGACCAGAGATAGGTGGAGAAGAGAGGTGGTTCACAACATCTATATCTTTCAAGTTAATAGTCTATAGACATCTTAGACTAATTTATAGTGCAGTCAAACCCTGTTTACACGAAATTGCTTAACAGGAAATCCTGTTTAACATGAAGTAAGGGCAGTTCCCCATACTTAAAACTTAACGTTAATTTATTCGTTTAACATGAAATTCGATCAATGGGAACAATTTCAGTGTCCCATCGACTTAGTGTTAACGAGGTATGACTGTATCTAGGACATTTCTAACCCTAAATAACTAAGCTTAAATCAGTGTTACTCAATAGTTTTTCTATGCCAATGACTTTCTGAGAGAAAGGTACATGAAATATGTCAGATTAACATTACTGGTATAGAGGGTACCAATTCCCCTTAAGGGCTTTGTCTACTTTGGATGCATGAAAAAAAGACTATTTTTATTAATTTTTCTTAAGAATACTGTCATGTTTATTGAAATAAAACTTGTGAGGCTTAGCAAAAACATTTGCAAAAAATTACAAAAAAAAAAAAAAATTTTACCCACTTTTTTAGTGTGAAAATGCCAGATAAGCAGGAGTCCTCAGAAAGTAGGTAGGTGTGCACTGTTGAAAAAATCTAAAAAACTACTGAACTGATCCTTATAAAATTTTAACCACATAATCTGTACACTTATCGCTATATCCCGTACCAGAATAATTACAAATTTTTTATTTTTACTATTTTATTTTGGGGAAAAACATGCAAAAAAACATGTTTTTTTTGGTCTGCTATTTCGTTATTTTTGCATATAAATTAATATTAGAGGTACGGGATATAGCCACTGTCACACTAAACCTAAAACCATTAAATTTTTTTGCTTCAAATAGATGGTTAAAATCAAAAAGTGGTAAAATCAATGATTCTTTTTTTTTTTTTTTGTAATTGAGAAATGTTTTTGTTAAGCTTAACAAGTTATATAGTTATATGTCAATAAACATAACAGCATTCTTTAAAAAAAAATTAATATAAATAGCATTTTTCCCCCCATGCACCCAAAGTAGACAGAGCCCTTAAGAAAAGTATTATAATACTTTAATTAACAAATATTGGTAAGCATTAATGTGAGTGAGAGGGTGTAAGAGCTATGGGAACACCTGTGCCATTTCTCTGGTAATATCTGTAGCCATGATTTGGAAAACACAGTTAAACTCACTTGAGATGATGGAAGTCATGTGCCTCAGGAGATGGGAAGAAAGGGAAGTGGAATCCAGAGTGAGCATTCAGGGTAGAGAGGATGGCGATTGAGAACCACAGCCAGGACGTTGCAGTGTGACTTCCCAGCAAGAGGGGACCCAGCAATGGGGGTAGCAGGTTGGAGAAGATATGCTCAATAGGGTGGCAATAGATAGCAGTGATGGCTATGGGGGAAGTCCATTCATGATGGCGTTTGTGAATATACTTGTAGAGACGGCCACTGTGCAGGAGCCTATTGAATTGGTAAGATTGAGGTTAGACCGTTAAAAGATAAGAGACTGTTACTTGATCTTTTGCGACACACACTTATATAAGAACTATACTACATTTTTGCTATATGAATAAACTTTTATATAGTCTGGAGTTGGGAAGCAATTTATTGAAGAGGATAAATTTATTATGTTCATAATAGTGAATTACTAGGCTAGGAGGTATCATGAAAAACAAAACCTGATTTGTTATTTCTCCACGTGAATCGATTGATGTTAAAAAAGAGACATCCAACACATTCCAGATTTTACTGGAGATCAAAAAACCTTTTCTAATACTAATAAAAGATGAGGAAATTTGATTTTAAATTCTATCGATGCCTCTATAATAGTATTACTACAAAAAAGAAAAAATTAATTTTAGGGAAAATGCAGAAGTCCCCTTTTAACATAAAACGATTCACATGTTGAGGGACCTCAATTGAATGCAGGGGTAAAAATAGTGAGAAGGAAAAAAACAAAAACATATACAGCATTATTTTGAACAACAGAAATAGCTGAATAAGAATATAATTGTGTACTAATGTGTGTACAGAACAATGACACAGCTAAAAAAATTTCTGAAAGGTGGTAGGCAAGTTTAGTCTGATAAAGCCCAATAAAGTCCACCTAATATAATAATATTGCAGAAAATGCAGAATTTCTAAGAAAAAAAGAAACGGGAATCAACGTAAATGTGAAAGATTTCCTCCCCTGTTAATGTCTGATTTGGAAAAATAGAATGAGTATTACATCAGAAATTGATAACATTCCTATATTTCTGTTTCCAAAGTCATTAAATTTGTGATATACTCTGGATTCTTTAAAACTAATGAGATACTGAGGGTAGTTGATACAAGGAGTAAATTGTAGGATGCAGGTAGCTATACAGATTTTAGTAGGATAGTTGTTTATGTGTTATTAGGATAATTAGATTGTGTAAGAACCTCTTTTTAACTTAAGGAAAAGCTCATAAAGATACATTGGAGAAAATAATATTTTTAGTATGTGACAAAATCATTACGTATAAATCTGCAGTTAAAGCAATGAAAGAAATAAAGCATAATTACTTTCAATTACCCTATATGTAATCAGTAGCGGCCCGTGATTGAAAATGTTAGTTCAGCCAGAAACATGCGTTCCCCACACCACACACTTTTCACAATCATTCATGAACGCTAAGTCAGTCTTTAATCTTAACAATCTTTAACACTCAAATCAAAGTTTCCGTTCAATTTTTATAAAATGAATAAGGTGAGAAAGAAATCGCCTAGTTATTTTTTGAAAACAAAATCAATCCAATTTTCTTTTGAACTTGCGAATCAGTCAATGATGTCATCATAAAATGGCGTTGTTTTGGTAACACACTCACCCCACCCACACAGATTTTCATATAATGAGCTTATCAGCTCATCGAATTCTCAATTGCAGCTGAAGTTAGAAATAATACTTGATCGGCAGCACCGCTATTACATTGCGTAGAGGGAAGGCTTCTATTACTTTCCATTGATTACCATGGCAACATGGCTGCCCGAAACACGTTACAGGAAACACTGCTACTGTTTTCAAAGGAAGATCACTTTGATTAGAAGCGGGGGTTTTCTCGTGAATTATTCAGGCAAGAAGATTGCCGTTTATCGGATTTTTTCACTTACCATAGAAATAGATCTTTATTTTAGAAAATGGTAAAATAAATAATTTTAGTTTTGAACTGATAAATTTAGATGCAGCCCAACTGTACTGGCTGTAGTGCACAAGCCGCCACTGCATGTAATCTGGTAATGAAAGCATTCTATTCGGTAAAAAAACTGGCTTTTATGCATTTCTACATGTTTTGAAACATGAAGAGCTAAAAAAGTTGCCTAAATAAAATTTCTGTTATTGAGTTTATCTGTGGTTAGCATAACTCCTGAATAGATTGACCTACAATGTTCAACTTTTGAATACAAATTAGTGGTGGTCATGGGACCTGTCATTAAGGTTTTCGTCAAAATTGTGCATGCGCGTAAGCTAATTGGCATTGAGAAATTTATGTTTTTCAGCGATCGCCAGAAAACAGCTTTGATCAAAATTGCAGTGGTAATGTCATTTAAGCTCCTCTAAACTGTTGGGATAGTCATGATGCAATATCCACCCACTTCCCTTTTTCATAGTTCATCAACTGTCCTGCATGGCAGTGGCAACCTCTAGTGGGACATTTTATGTAACCCTTTCTCTGTGCATGTCATATTCAGATTGGTTTCAAGCTTGCATCCTAATGGATGTATGTTTTTCTCTATTCTTTTACTTTTAACTTCAATTCTTTAATGTCCTTTCTATGTTTGTAATAAACAATGTTTCCTTTTATACTGTGTTTGACTGTGCGGTGTACCACTGCTGACCAATATTCTAAAATAAACATCCCCACCTTCTAAATTCCTGTAGAAATGGAATAAAGTAGTAAAAAGTTGAAAACGAATATATTTAACACAGACCTCTTCCCTAGAGAATCACCTGTCAATGACCATTTTTCCACTGTTTCACTTATAAGAAAAGATTATGTAATAGTTATAAAAAAAATATATTGACATTTTAGAGGGTTTTTTTAAGAGGGAAAATAAAGAATTATTGCCTAAAATATCTCCAAATTAGCCATTTTTTTTAGATTAAAGACAACATGAAAGCAACAACATCAATTTATACAAAAAAAAAAAAAAAAAAAAAAAAATCAATTACCAGCATTAAAGTGTAATTGAAAGTTGTGTGATGTTCTACACCCCTAGTTTTTATCTTATAAAACCCAGATATAGGATACATAAGAGGCATAATTCTTTTAGCTTAACTCAAATGAAATAAAAATAATTTCTCTTGGTGCATAGCATATAGTATAAACATGAAAATATCTGGAAAAAATAATATCCCAGATATACCTACCTATGGGAGTAATAAAATCCTCCTTCCTCCATAAGAACACACAGAATAAGCTCGAATAATACCCATTGGAAAGTAGGTAACGTCTTTTCAGAGTCATATCCTCTCCACACCATCAGGTAATAAGCGAGGATACCAAACGGAATACCAACCACAAACTGGTTGAAAAGAACTTGGTAAACCACCCTTAAAACTTGGTTCAACGACACCTAAGTAAAAAACAGTAAAATCAGTGTATGCAAAAATTATTTGAGTGGTTTACGCCATATGACATAACATTGAACTTTTTTTCTAAATGTGGATGTTGTTTTGCAAATAAAGATGGATGTATTTAAACTTGTGTTATGAAAACAGAACAGAATCAGATATTTATTTAAGGTGAGTATTTGAATTGGAATACCAACCATAAACTAAAGACAACTCAAAATTCAGAGTATAGGAAGAGTTGAAAACGGGAGAAAAAAAAGAGTTTTTGATCAATAATAGTCTTGATTATGAAAATATTAAAACCATGTGTATTTGTCATAAAAAAATTTTTAAATAAATTTTTATAAGTACTTTAAATATAATTTTAAAAAAATTCTATTAAGTAATGTCAAGAAAGTGCATGAATAAAATAAGCATGAGGCAGGGCTCCCACTCACTCAGAAAGATTTGGAGCAGTTTTTGGAGCAGGAAAAATCAAGTTTTGGAGCAAGAAAAATGACTTTTGGAGCAGGTAAAATTAAGTTTAGGAGCAGGAAAAATGACTTTCGGAGCAGGTAATAACAATTTTAGTAGCAGGAAAAATGCCCTTTGTAGCATGTAAAAGAAACTTTAGTAGGGAGGGGGGGAGAACTAGTATTAAAAAAAAAAAAATTGTAGCACGGAAAAAAAACCCCATTTAACCAGAATTACCTGAGACGAATGTCACTAAATCTGCGTCACAAATCTCGGCAATAACTGCTATTACATTACCATCGGTTTTGGCGAAAACGAATATTACACCAATGTAAATATAGGGATAGCACCTACCATACCATTGCAATCTCGGTAATATCAGCGCAAAATCCTAGTAATATTGTA
Organism: Linyphia triangularis; assembly: GCA_963978545.1. Taxonomy (NCBI): domain Eukaryota; kingdom Metazoa; phylum Arthropoda; class Arachnida; order Araneae; family Linyphiidae; genus Linyphia; species Linyphia triangularis. Next base: position 41,291,052 of record OZ021730.1, read on the forward strand.
TTTTTTGTAAGTCACCAAACAGTGTTGTAAATCTCGGCAATAGCTGCTATTACATTACCATAGATCTTGACGAAAACGAATATAACACCAATGTAAATATTGTGGATAGAACCCAACATACCATTGCTATCTCGGTAATATCGGCGTAAAATCCCAGTAATATCGTTTTTTTTTAAGTCACCAAACAGCATCACAAATCTCGGCAATAGCTGCTATTACAACAGCGTAAACTTCAGCGAAAATAACTACCACACTTGCGTAAATATTAGCGAAAGCGTTTACAATACCGTCGAAAATTTAGACAAAGGATATTACGTAAGTTGAAGACTCAGCAGAAATGACCATTGCTAAAACGTACATATCGGCACAAATGTCGGTAATATTGACATTTTCTCGGTAATGTTTACGCAAGATTCGGTAATATCGGATGTTAACAAAAGCGCAGCACTCTTCGAAAATGACCGTCACACCAACAAAAAATATCAGCAATAGCGAGGGAATAAACCGGAGCAATTCTCAACAACAGCACTAATATATCGGTGAAAGACTCGACGAAAATGACCATCGCAGTAATTTGAAATAATATCTGCATTAGCGTCGCAAACCAAAGCAGTAACATCGACATTTTCTCAGTAATATTGGGGCAAATTTCGGATATTGCGAAATCCCAACACTCGGCAATAAATACAATCATACCAACGAAAATATCAGCAATAGCGTCGAATTAACTGGAGCAATACTCAATACTACAGAGCTATAATATATATGAAAGAATCGACGAAAATGACCGTCATAACAACGTAAAACTTGACAATAATGTCAGCATTAGCGTCGCAAATCATCATAGCACTCGGAGAAAACGAACACTGCACAATCGTAAATATCAGCGTTAGAGCCGAATATACAGGAATATTTCTCAACAATAGCGATATTATAGCGGCGAACAATATCGAATTTCGGCCGGCAAAAAAAAAATTGCGTTTTGGCGCAGATATGGCTAAAATAAAGCATTTGGAGCAGCTTGGAGCAGATTTTTGTATTTGGCGCAGTTGGGCGCAATTGGAGCAGGTCTGGGACCCCTGATGAGGTTGATCCTTCTTTGGATTTGTAAATCTAACATGGAATTTATTTCTATTTGTATCTATGTTTTATAAGCCATTGAATTATACTTAAGAATAAAGTAATCTAGGTTGTTACAAAGGGCAATACATATTTGTATACACTTTAGTCTAACAAAAGATACTATATGTTAATACAAAAATCAGTCCCCAAATACTGAAGTCTTGAAATTTCTTTTCTTGTGCTTGTTATTAAATTGCATTGTCATGCGAGTACTAAAATTACGTAATTGGAAATTGGATCTATTGAGAAAAAAAAAAAAAATGACAATTAGCTGCAGCATAACAGTTAAAAATATTGAAATAAAATTAATTAATATTTTTTTGCGCACTTTTGGAACATCTACAGCAATCTTTGCAATGATATCTTCAGTAAAAAATTAGTTGAATAGTTAAGGAGGAGTGACTCCCATAAAAATAAGTCTTGCCTATTAAATATATAGATAAAATGAATATTTAATGACAACAAATGTTACAATTAACTACAAAAGATTTCCACATCTAACTACTTCTAAAATAGTGATTCCATTAATCACCTAATTAAAGAACTACATCAAGGAACAGGTTTTGAAAACATTGAAAAAAAAGCAGAGACACGTTCCATTAAATTGATTTATCAAACCAGTTTAGAGCTGTTATTGGGATTGATCACATTTGGAGATAACTAAGCAAGCATGTTCTATATCTTGTAATAAATAGAAACAGCATAGTAGAGTCAGGTCACTTAACTAAAGTAAAACATAAATGAGAGGATACTGAAGAACTAATCTTTTAATATCTACAAAGCACTCTTCACAGCGTTAAGAATCCGACTAACTCTTAAAAAGGAAAAAAATACAACTGTTTCTGTGGCAAGCGTTGCGTGTCAGGATTAGGTTCACGAGAGAGCAGGAAATGAAGATATTCTCGCAAAATAATCCAGCGCTACAATAGTATATAATCTCTTAAAATAGATTATTCCAGATTAAAAATAAAATAGTCAAGAAACATTACTAACCGGATAGGAAGTAGTGTCTTGAATTTTATATCGAAGAGCAAATGCAGGTTTTCCAGTCAAGTCAATCACTGTGTATCCTAATCCAATGAACCAGTAAACAAGTGTAGTGACTAAAAAGGTACCTACAAAGTATAAAATATCCTGTTAATAAAAGTAAAATAATCATATTTCAGTAATATAGTCTATTTTAAGGTTCAATAACAGTTCAAAAACCTATATATGATCAATAGTCAACAAGTTGGATTGTTAAAGAAACCGAGTCCGCCTGATGGCTGTGGGGTTAGTGCTCAGGCCCTGCATATGGAAGGAGGCAGTTGAGAATCCTGGGTTAGGTATGGATGTTCGTTGTGGTTCAGAGTCAACATTAAGCTGTAGGTCCCAGCCTGATTAGCCGTTATTGTGCAATTTTTTTTTTAAAAATAGGTCATTGAGCGTACAAACCAACCAATCAAGCTACAGAAACTGACTATCTAATCTATTTACTTTGAGATTCAATAACAGTTCACAAACCTATATATGATCGATATTCAACAAGTTGGATTTCTACAGAAAGTGACACTAAAGAACCACCTCAAAGTTGGCAATAAATTACATTGCTTCTGGGATTCATTTCATAGAATGTGAAAGGTAGTTAGTTTTCTTGGCTGGATTTGCATCCCTTCCGCATCATAAATTACATCTTCTTTTCTTGTTTCGGCATTGTAACAAGTACCATAGAAACTTAATTTTGTTTCATCACACCAAAGTGATTGAACCAGACCCCTAATTGGTTTAGAAAACTTAAGAAGATGAGATTTTGCTTCGGTGGACAAGTTTTTAATCAGTTATTCTTTTTTTGTATTCAGACTAGCAATGCCATTTGCTGTCCAACCTATATACAACAAGATCTGTCAATAAAATACGGCCACATACAGCTACATTTTAAATCCTTGGGATGTTTATTTCTTTAAAAGCTCATTTACACACAAATATTGTTATAGTATTCAATTTCTACTATGAATATGAAAATAAAACAACTATCTCATCTATTTGACGAACAATGGGATACATTAACTAGATTTGTATATATACATATTTGTTGACAACAGTTAAGTAGAGATAACAAGTGTTTTTGTTATTTTTTCCCTTTCAAAACTTAACAACAAGTGAACAAATATATCAACTATCGTCAATAACATTGACGACATTACATAAGAAATAAAAATTGATAGCACCCCATTGAAGATAAAATATGATAAGAAATATGAAACAACAAGTTTAAGTGATGCAATGGTAGACTTTGAATACAAACTTTAGATGAAAAGAGTCAAACAGTTTCATAACATAATTGCACAATAATATAATATAAAGTTTAAGTACAACAACATAAATTGCAAGTATGACAGTAAATATATATCTTTGTAGAGAAAGAAGATAGATTGAATAAATTGTAACATGATTTCATAATTATAAGTGAAAGAATATTTTAAAATTCAGTATACAATACTTTTGAATAATGGATTTTAATAATAATCCAAAATTAAATATCCTTAAAAGGATAAACATTGAAACTGTAACTGTGGCTATAACATACAACACTTAGCTTCAAATGACACATTTATTTTAAAAATTACCAGAGTTTTATGTGTCTTGTATGGGACATAAGAGAAAGTCCTAGGAAGGATCATTCCCTATAATTGCTATGTTACAATCTTCTAGCCCAGTGCATTTAGAAACTACTTTGCATAAAACCTTGACATTTGGCAAATAGATACGAAAATGATCACTTATAGTACGAGAGGCAACTGCAATTTTTTGACCCCATCGAATATCATTCTGAATTTTTTATAGATATTGGGGAAAAGTGAGTAGATTACGAATCCACTGGTCTGCCGTGGCAAAAATGGCCGATACTGATCAAAAATAGACTTGGAATGAGTTGAACTAAAATCCGATTGCCAAATATGTCATAACTTGCCAAAAGAGAACAAACTTTTTCATCTAGCAACCCACTGCATTTTGATTTTCAATGAGAAAAAGAGCTAACAATTTCTGATCTATGGCTCAGAAAACTTGTATCTCTTAAAAGTAAGCCAAATTGGCGACATCAGTTACGTCATCAGTGACATAATGTTTATTGATAATTTGGCTCATTTGTGAAAGATGCAAGTAAGCCATAGTCATACATCCGATTCGTCTGCAACCTTTTTAATTAAAAATTAAAGAGAGAGGGTTACCAAATAAAAAAAAAATGCTAATTATTTGGCAAGTTATGGTGCATTTGGCAATCGGATTTAGTTCAACTTATTAAAAGTCGATTTTTGACCAGTTTCGGCCATTTTTGCCTCAGCAGGCCAGTGGATTTGTAATCTACTCACTTTTCTCCAATTTCTTAAAAAAATTCAGAATGATGTTCGACGGGGTCCAAAAATTGCAGTCGCCTCTCAGTCTATTAGTGAAAGGACATAAATTAGAAACTCAAAGCTAGCATCTTGTATATTTTATATTTGAAATCCTTAAGTCAATGCCTATGCAGAGGCACCACCTGTAATACCCTTTGCTTTTTTAATTTTCATTTATAGAATGACATAAAATGAAAACAGTTAATGTCATTACATTCAATGATCATTTTCGTACCTACTCGCCCAATTTCAAGGTTTCATACAAAGCAGTTTCTAAATGAACTGGGCTAAAAGATTATAACATAGTGAGTATGGGGAATAATTTTTACTAGGAGTTCCTCATAATTATTAAAATAGGGGACCTAAACCAATTTTAGGTACAAATTAGTTTACCGTAAAATTTGGATTTTTCGTAAAAGAGAAGACATGCAAGTATGACTCTAATTATACATGCATAAACATGTTAAGCGGACTTGGTACCACTTGTTTTAAAATATATATAAATTTTGTATTTTGTGCGTGTTTATAATCTTTGAAACCTTCCCCTTATTCTGGTTATTCTGGCAAGTTTTTGAACTGATCCGATAACTGCAATTACAGAAAAACTATGTTTTTATGGAGAATTTAGCATTGCTGCAATAGCTCCTTTGGTGTTTCGAATGCATTTTTCTCAGTTCGTGAATTTTGAAATTTCCACCTTAATCAAAATGCTAAAACTTCAGCAAATATAAATGAAATTACTTAAAATTTGTTTGTGTCATTTTCAATATTTATTTGCAAAAAATAGTCATAGACTTCTGAATAAAATATTTTTTTTTTTTTTTTTAAATATAAATGTTGAAAAATACCTATTTTACGCTTTTTTTACACATAGGTATAGTAATTATCGTTTTCCTTGAAAACTGTTTTATTTATTCTAAATTTGATGTGTAAAAAGTTAGATTATATTACTAGGAACATTTTTTAAAAAAAAATCAGGAAAAAATATTGAAATATGAAAAAGATGATAGAATTTGAAACTTAATGAATTTAAAAAAAAAAAAAAAAAAAATCGAAATTCTGAAAATTTAGAGCACTATTTAAACTTTTTATTTCGTTTTTATTTAGTAATAATTCTAAATATGTGAAAATTAAAATTTTAAAGGTTTAAATAAAAAAAAAGTATGAAGGGTACCAAGTCCCCTTAAAATTCAAGAAAAACCATTTTGTCTTAAAATCGGATTAGACTGCTAAGTTTTACATACCCCAGATTCCCATAAAATATTTGTCATCATCAAACCATCCACAGATTTTATTCCACTGACTCTGCCAAAAATCTCCAGATGCTCCCCAAAAATGTTGAAGATGCCTAAAATTTCAAAAAGAAAAATAACTTATTAAAAAATGTTCAATTGTCTTACACATGGGGAAAATATCTTGAGATATTTTTTTTTTTTTTAAAGATACATTAAAGCATAATATAAAAAATTGCTAGAAAATCTATTTAAAATAGTTTTCATTCAATATATATACATATAAAAATTTGGGAAATCCTAGAAATCCAAACTAAAAGATAAAGTATTTTTTTTTTTAAAATATGAATTTTTTACGAAGCATTTTAAAGGCTTTTATTGACTTGTATGAACCCTAGGTTTTAAAAACTTAATTTCTACAAAAAAAAAAAAAAAAAAATGTAAGTTTGGTATGTTGGAAAACTACTATTTTCATAGAAAATATGGCACAACAGCAATTGAGAACTAATCATTTTAGCATTCATTCTTGTTATTGATCATTTCTCCATAAGGCTTTATATAAAAAATTTATACTACAAATCAGGGTTACTTGGACCCTAGAAGCTTACTTGTACTCAAAATGATAGTAATATAAGTCGTTCCAGATATTGGTTTATTGAAATGTTCGACTTAGTTATTGAGTTGTCCGTGAGGTACTTAAAACTAAGTTGGGCATTTCAGTAAATCAGTATCAGGAACGACATACATCACTTTATCATTCTAGGTCCAAGTAACCTTGAATTACAGTACTTTAATTTGTCCTATACCAGTTTTATTTTATTTAGAAAAAAATTATTTTAAATTAAAAAAGAATATATTACAAATACAGAGTTTTAAAAACATTTTCTGTTATATAAATAAAAAAACACTAATTAAATTACGAGATGGTTTCTTTCAACTATATTGACAATTCTTACCATGAACACATGAGAAATAATAAAAGCATTTGACCAATTAATTAATGAAATAGATCACAGCCAATGGCATCTCACAAAGTTAGCCTATTGTATTTCAAACTATTTCAAATTTTTCAAAATAATAATAAGACAAAAAAAAGTGTTGTCTTCAGCTTATTTGATAAAAAGTAGTATAACTACATAATATGAGGACAGTGCCAGATAGATAGGGTTGTAGAGTTAAGTTGTTTTTTTACTGGTACGCAAGCTTCCTGACCGAAGCAATAATCCCAACTGTAACTGGAGATTTTTTAATTATAAAATGCAAAACCACAATATTTTGCATAATTTACCATACAAAAAAAAAAAGCTAAACACTCTTCATTTACATATTTATTTTCCCTCTAACTTATATCACAATACATGCATAAAGGTTTACGAGTTATTATTATTTAGTTCAACAAAAAAGTGACAGTATATTGTACTAGCCCACTACACCCCTGTAGGTAGACAGTAAAATCCATTTTGTATCCATGGAACAAGATACTCCAGATATCCGAAATCTGTTAAGTACAACATCTGTTCCATCTTAATATAGTATACTCAGAATTAAAATCATGAATATATTTCTAAGAGAAAAACTCTTTTAATATGCAAATATTCCAAGAGGTCTTTTCATAATAAAACAGGACCTTTTTTAAAAAACTATTATTATTTAAGTAACACAATGACCGTTCATAAAAATATACTTAATATTTCTTAATCGATTATTAACTGCATAGCATTTATTTTAACTTCAAAGGTGCAATGGAAATGAAGTGCAATGCATGATAGATAATTAATTAAAAGTTCTCTACCGCATTTTAATTTCAATATAAATGAGCTCTTATCAGAAATTTTTAACGATAAAACAGGAAATCTTATTTTGAAATGTCACTTGAGTAACAATTATTGATCGTTATATCGCAAAAAAAAAATATATTTTTCAATTAATAAGTGCAAAACACTCCCCCTCCACCAAAATGGCTAAATTATTTGATGGACATTACATTGTCTTTTCTTGTGCATGAAATAGATAAAAAACAATCGTTGATGGGTGATGATCAAGGGTAGATAACTCTGTGTTAAAGGTGCTCATTTTTCAACTTCTTATGCTTTTATCACATTTCTATGGAAATTTCGGAGATAGGAGGTTTCAAACACCTTAAGAGGCATTAACAGAGAGATTTTAATCTCAAACATTAGAGACATTTTTTAGAAATTACTGAAAAGCCTGATTTTTTCCGATTTCAACCTTACGCATGCACGATTTTGACGAAAACCTAAATGGTAGAACCTATGGCCACCACCCACCAAATTTGAACATCGTAGGTCAATTTGTTCGGGAGTCATGCTAACAGACACAGACATTTTTTCTGGATCACTTTTTTGAAATCAGGATGTTGCAAAACGTGGAGAAAAGCAAAATAAATAAATATATATATTATTATTTTTGGAGCGAATGCTACACTTTAATTACCCGATTTAAACATATGAGTAAGTGAAAGTAAAAATGGACCATCACAAGAAAACACTATTCAGAAATAATAATATAAGACTTATATTGTTTTATATACCTACCAAGTCAAAGTATTACTGAAAGCAACAAATATGACTAAGCCAGAGCTGAGAATGAAGAGGGCACTTTTAATGGACGAAATAAGCTTCGCCCTCTGGTTTTGGACCTCCTCCACAAGGGGCTGGGTCCTGCATTCCGTGTTCATTGTTCCTCAACTGCTGGAAAGGGATGGTACACCAGCTGGGAAGCAGAAGACCAATAATCAGAGTTCATATAACACAAAAGAACATTATTTATACAACAAGCAATTAAAATTTTCTAATGATTTATAACAAAATTTGGAGACGGAAAAGATTTTTTTGCTATTAAAGCTAAAGAGTGTGTTAAGTGCTAAAAGTCTTAGGCAAAATGTGGCGGCAGTGTAGATTGTTAGCAAATATGGAGATACAAGCAAGTTTCTAAACTTCTTTACAAATGTGAATCATCTTTAAAGGGGTCCAGTACCAAAAATAATAAAAACTTTATAAATATTTTTATGTAAAAAATTTATCTTATGTATAAGATACTATTTATATGTCTTTGAGATAATAAAAAATTAAAAACCAAGAAAAATCCATACATGATGTTTGCGAATTTTGATATATAAGCCAAGTTTTTTTTTTTTTGTTGTTGTTCAGAATGGATGAATTAGAATTTTTTTTTTTTTTTAATCTCAAATTTAAAATTTTGGCTTTTTTAATGTTAACCTTTATGCTAAATGTTATATTTTAAAACAGAATTTAAAAAATAAAATTCTGTGCAGAGAAAATGTTTAAAACTATGTAAATTAAACGCTCTAAAAATTTGAATAGCCAATTGTTAATGGTTCTGGAGATAAATATCGATTTGAATTTGCAACGTCTTCGAAAAACACTAGGGCTCGAAAAACACTCTTTAAGCCGACGTTTCAATGTATTACGCCATAAAGTGATGTTAAATAACAGGCAATTTTATGGTGTTCTAATCATCAGAGGAATAAGATAAAAACATTCACTCAGGAATGTATGAACTATTTTTTTAAAATCTAATTTTTTTTTTGCGATTTTTGGATGAATTTACTGTACTAGACATCCATAACATTTGTTTTAGAATTACATAATTTTAGAAGATACACATGTTTTTTAATTATTGTATTTGTTCTACTACATTTTTACAGCGTTACAAATGTAAAATGAAGAAATAGATCACACAAAAAATTAATTTCAATAACTTTTATAATTTTTAAAGTACTATTTATATTCTTAGAAAATTTATAATCAGTTTCCTTTTTTTTAGCAATTTATTTTTAAATATAGCCAACAGGATAATTTAATTGGGTTAATTTTCTGTTCCCATAAATAATTATAAACCAATACCATACTTTTTCATAGGAATTTTACCAATTTTCTCCATATTATTTGTAACTTATAAAAGAAAGGGCAATAACCTTCTTCATTGACCATAAATAAGTTGATAAAGAAAATGTTATTCCAGAAATATGATTGAAAATGTTCTTGTAGGGCACAAAGAACATATATATTTCATTGATTAATAATTATTTTATATCAAATAATTTATTCTCTCATTTGATGAAAATAAAAATGAAAAAAGAAATGTCCTACACAATACCTGGATACTAAAAAGACTTACTGTTAATTAACAGAACATGCAAATTATGTAGTTGTTAGACTTCTAAGATAAATACAAGTTCATTGCAATTAGAAAAAAATGGTTGGGGTTGTTTGTTATGATATAGGTATATAGAAATGCAATGAAAAAACATTAAATGATGATAAAAAAAATTGCAAAAATCGAAACTATGAATGAAAACATATAAAAATAAAATTAAGTTATAATAACAGTAATAATAAATTAAGTTCACAAATAAATAGCAATAAAATACAATTAAAATATAATTTAAAATAAAATCTGTTGCTAGAAACTACCTTTATTTGGAAAAAAAAAACAAGAAGGAAAAAAAAAAAACCACCAAGTAAAATCAAAGTGTTCTTAACAACATCTGGTGTCAAAAAGACTTCTGTTAATCAACTCAAAGGACAAACAAAATATGCATATTGTATTATTAAACACCCAATAAAATTCCACCAAAGAAATTTCCTATACTACACATGTGTTCTAAAAAGACTTTTGTTAGTTAACAAAACATTTAAATTATAGCGTTGATAGACTTTTAAGAAAAATACAAGTTCATCGCAATTAGAAAGAAATTGTTGGGGTTGTTTGTCAAGATATAGGTACGTAGGAATGCAAAGAAAAAATATTAAATGTTATTCAATACTATTGCATAAGTTGTAGTTAATTTGAGGATGGATCCTAGAATAGTCCTCTACGTGGCGGCTTTTTGGAATTCTAGGACTTTACCTTCAATACTTAAACAATATCTTGGTTGTTATACTGGCCAGGACCAGTTATAACTTTTACACAGTCCATAAGTTGGGGAATGACCACGAAACTCTGTCAAACTAGATCCAATCATTTGGTAACCAAAATTCTTTGATAACATTCAAAATAGTACCATACGAGTCATGTAATAATTGTGAACTAAATTTTACTTAAATCTCTGGTGCTTACATAACAAACAAAATGGCGTCCAGGAACATATAATGCACAATTGTCGTATCTGGGGATTTCAGCTTATTAGTGTGTAGAGAAATATAATGAGAGCCAAACATTGTTGAAGATTGTTATAAGATTATTTAGAAAATGAGATATGAAGAGTAATAGCAAATTATTTTTCTAAATAAGAAAAAAAATAGCTAGGGATCACCAAAAAGATATAGTTCATGCGTACCAATTAAATTTTCAATGCAGGGATAAATTAAAAAACTGCATCGCAAAACAAATGTGTGGAGAATAACATCATAACTCAAAGAAATATATATACTTACTACAAATAAAAGGCATCTAACTTCTAACAACAAAGGAATGTTCAAAATTGAACAATATTTAAATGTTGCAATGAGATATTTTTTCGGAAAAGAAGCAAGATAATATTGCTAAATACGCTTGAAGTCCAAATAACATTTGTGCTCTAATACGCACTTCGTTTTGCGCTTTGCAGATGGGAAATAAAACAAAAACAGAATAGAAAACAAATAACGAGTTGAGATGTTTACAGCATGATATCGTTATTACTTACAACAATATAGAGGTTATGTAAAAAGACGTCTTAACCAATTATTTTGATCAAAAATGAATAAATTTGATTAGCTTACAGAATTCGAAAGTTCCAATTGATTTTTAAGGTGAGTTGTTAGTTACAAGCATGTCACAAGTATTGCCGATCGATTCAACCCAACTCTTAATAACGCTTTACATAAGGTCTATAAAGGTTTACATCACATTTAATGTTTGGGGGGAAATAAAATGGGCATTGTATAAATGGAATATGAAAATTCAAAAGTGTTTTTAAAAGTTATATGATTATCGGTTACACGCCTGTTCTAATTCTTACTATATCATGTAATCCTACAAGAATAACATCTTGCATATTCCATGAATGTTATACATCTAACATCTATATTTCAAAGTCCCCTGTCATGTGCCGAACTGTCCCGTACAAATGTACCTAAGTTCTACAGTGACGGATCAAATGAATACTTTGCACAACTTTATTGGTTTGAAATTTCATTGTCTTCCAAAATTGTGACTAATCACAAACAATTTTATAAATAAATTTGAATTTTAAGCACATCACAAACCGGCATTTAATTTTTTGCTCCCCTACACCATAAATTTCTTCGGCTAACCAATTACGTGGACTCTATTTTGTTTATTAATAAGATTTATGATAGATGTTTTGCTTAAAAACAACTTTTATTTGATATGTATAGATTTGTTTTCAATGTCTGGCTCATTTAAATAAAGAAACACTGGTAGACAAATTTTCGAATATAAATTAGTTTCAATTTAACAAATGTTCATTCGTTCGAAAGAACTGTTCTCGTGCACTCACGACTCATTAGATGAATATATAGAGAGACAATTCTGCGGTATACGCATGGTACATTTTGACTCCTGTCCTACTAAGTTGACAGATTAGGATTGCAAAATCATGATGAATCAGTTAGCTATATATTGTGGATAATATTTGTTGGTGGAAAAGTCATATAGAAAAATAATTATTTTTACTAAGTCAAATATACATTTAAAACCACTGACGGTACCACCTTTTCACAAACTAGATTATCGGTAAGTAGTAATAGGTCAGGTGAATAGTAAACAAGCCCTTTCATATTGTATATTAAGATATTATTCCCTAACAACCAAAGTTTCAGATAGAATGGAATTTTAAACCATCAATTTCCTTAAGTTCATTTTTAACAGTCCAATTGAAAACATTTATGAGAATCTTTTCCCCTTTCATTGATGATGAATACATCTCCCCTCCCCCCTCAACGCACACACTTTCTACTCATTCAATGTTTAAAATATTACTTAAAAATGTACTGAATATTGAAACTTAAGCACGTCACAACATTGTCGAATTACTTCGACTCCGTTAGAATTAGATTTGTAGTTTGTTGTACCTTTAGATTCTGGGGGAATAGTTAGAAACTCTGAATAGCTCTTTCTCATTTCTCTGGAGTAGTTTGTGAAATTATGCTTTAATTTGAAATGCTTTTTGAAAACTTTTGTTAAAAAAAAAAAAAAAGGAAATGTTATTACTTTCAATTATCTATATGTTAACATAGGGTCATGAAAAGATTGCATTCGGTTAAAAAAAAAAAATCGTTTTTATTTTTTTTATTTTTATACGTTTTGGAAAGTGCTGAGTTCAAAAAAGTGGTCTAGAAAAAATGCCTGTGTTTATTTCCGTAGTCAGCATAACTCGTGAACTGATGGACATACAATGTTCAACTTTGGCATATTGGTCAGGTTGGTAGGTTTGGTAGGTTTTCATCAAAATTACACATGCGCGTAAAGTAGATACTAAGGAAAAATTTATGTTTTTCAGCAATTTGCAAAAAAGGACAAGAACGTAGGAAAGAATGTTTCAACTGGAATGCAAATTGCAGACATGGTAAAGTAAGTCAATTCCATCTGGTGGAATAGGTCTTTAATCTTTGATTTGATAGATTTTTCAAAATTGTTCATTCAAATTACTAATGAAATGTCATTTAATAGTTATGCATTACATTTTTTGATCAAATGAACTATTTAAAACCTGTATTCTTCATTTTTCCTGGGAAATTACCACTTTTCTCAATTTTATTTAAGATTTTCAGAATCCTGAAGGAAGCAAGTGCATAACTTTAACCTATAAGATCAGCGTCCATGAACAATAGGCTATGCATTTTTCATCATTTTATAAATTGGTATATTTCAGTAGATAAAATAAATGGCAAAAGCAAAGATGAAGTATTTTTGGAATATATTTAAAATTCTACAAGTCAGTGGTAGAAGCGGGGAAAGAAAAGTGGGGGGATGCCCAAAAGTGGGTGAAAATGAATCCCCCCTCCCCCTCTCCCCTTACCATAAATTTTATAATTTCGCATTTGACAATAAAAATATTAACTAGTAAGGAAATAATTTATACTTCCTAACACTAACATTGAACAAGGGTCCAAAATTTATTGTTATTTTAATGAATATTCTGCGACTTGGTTTCTTTACTTGGAAGTAAGTGATAAAGTGAAGTATTATTTATTTTATTTTAGATTTTATAGTGAGTTTCTTTTTACTTAAATAGTACTTCCAAATGTGCATACTTTCAAGAAATTAAATTAATAGCGAACTCTAAAATGTTTCTTTTTTAAATAGTATTCTTATATGAAACAAGAATGGAAATTTCCTCCAAAACATTTAAATTTAGGAACGTGGAACATCGCACAACTATCAATTACACTATATAATGCAGTCAAATTTAACATTGTTGTTACTTACCATTTCCTTATTTTCACTCATTTGAATAAAAATGGCCAGTTTGGCGAAATGTGTGGCGATAATTTTTACCTGAGAGAGAGAAGGGGAAAAAAAAAAAAAAAAAACCACGCCAAAATATCAAAATTGGTGGTTTTATTCGATTGACCTTCCTTTTGCGTGAAACGCAGAAAAAATCAATCGTTGATGGACGACGCCCAAGGGCAGAGTACTCTGTGTTAAAGGTATTCGTTTTAGAACTTTTTACGCTTTTATCGTATTTTTAAGAGAATTTCGGAGATGGAAATGTTTATAACACCTTCAGAGGCATTACCGCAGCGATTTTGAACAAAATCGTTAGAACCGTTTATTAGCAATAACTGAAAAACGGGAATTTTTGAATGGCAGCTACCTTATGCGCATGTGCGACTTTGACGATCCATGGGCCATCACCAACCCGCACACCAAATTTGAGCATCGTAGGTTCGGGAGTTTTGCTGACCACGTACACACATACACACAGACATACATTTTTTCTAGATCACTTTTATGAAATTATGATGCTCCAAAACAAGTAGGGGGGGGGGGGGGGGGGGGGGAAAGGAAAAAAAAAAAAAAATTACCGAATATTGTACTTATATTAACCCTTTATATTTATATGAGTAATTGAAAGTAAAAAGTTCCTCCAAAGTTAAAAGTTGACCAAATGAACACTATTTGTAAATAAAAATACGCATACGAAGTAGTTTAATACATATTTATATTTTCAGACTGATTGAGTATTTTTAAAAGTAAGGGGATGGATTTCAGTGGTTTTAGAAGTGGAGGGACGCATGGGTATTTTCTTGAAAAGTGTGTGTGTGGGGATGGGGGAGCGGAGTTACCCTGCTTCTACCCAACATTTCTAGCACTGCTTCAGGTGCATTATTAATTTCTTACTCTAGAATCAGATGGCGCCACAACAGCACATTCATTTATCGAATCTATTTTTATAAACTTTCATTTACTCTTTTTTAGACTTCTCCTTTGAACAGAATAAACAAAAATGATTTTTTTAAAATTTGGGTAGAATGTTAGAAAAAGTAACTCTTTAAAATATGTTGTGGAATAAGTTTGTCCCTCAGTCATGCATTCGCTAAATTCTTAGCAATAACCCGTCAGATGGCGATACTTCCTCAATACTTATGTAAATATATATATTCTAAATTTGAATATTCTTTTAAAAATTTGAGGGAAAAAAAGGTCTCAACACCATTTACAAACTTAATATATTCTTATAAAACCAGGCTCAAATTTTTTATTTCATTAAAAAATATATATATTATTTTCAATTGGCACGGATTTTTTTTAAAGTTCAATTTGACAATGACTCGAAGAAAAAAATATGTTATAGAATTTGCTAAATTTTAACTAAATATAACCTTATTTCTGTAGTTCGAAAAAGATTTTAAACAAGGGGGAAGAGGGTGAAATTACATTTTGAGAAAAATTATGAAAATTAAAATCAATATTAATCTAATTTAAATGCTTCAATTAAATTAAATTAGGAGACATAAACAGTTTTAAATATGTTACATTTTTTATTACTGTAGTTTTACTTATTGTAATAGAAAACGTTTATTCTTTAGGGTTTTTTGGAATTGTGTTTGATTCTACAAGGTGAGACCGAAAAGTAAGATGACTGATGTCATAATAATCACTGTATTATACATTTGCAGATAAATACATCACTGTCCTTCAATGTAGTTCCCGCCGTCTACAATACACTTCTGACAACATTCATTCAATTTCTTAAAACTTCTGAAAAAGTCCTCCTTTGTCTTAAGTTCCTTGTTAACAGCAGCTTGAACGTTTGAGATGCTTGAAAATCGGTTCCCTTCAGTGCCAATTTCAGTTGTGGAAAGAGGAAAAATTCTGCTGGCCCTAGATCAGGGGAATAAGGAGGGTGTAATACTAGACTGAAATTGGCACTGATGGGAAACCGATTTTCAAGCATTTCAGACTTTCAAACTGCTATTACCAAGGAACTTAAGACAGTCTCAAAGGAGGACTTTTTCAAAAGTTTCAAGAACTTGTATGAACGTTGTCAGAAGTGTATTGTAGACGGCGGGAACTACTTTGAAGGACAGTGATGTATTTATCTGCAAATATGTTATACAGTAATTATTATGACATCAGTCACCTTACTTTTCGGTCTCACCTTGTATATCAATCTGTATTGGACATTTTTACGCAATAATTTCTCCACTGGATGTTTCCTCACATATCTCCCCCGGACTAATACTTGCCTTGTATACATTAACTGGAAGCAAGGGATTAAGAGAAATCGCCAAACAATCCTTGTGCTATATTCACTACATTATATGCTGAATTATTGTTTCAAAAAGTTGTAAGTCATATAGTATAAAGATGACTAATTAGAGAAATCTGAAGGGAAAATTAAATGCATATTTACTAAGAGCATTTGAAATTCATTATTTCAAAATTCTTTACATCAGCTTCGATTTTGTGTGTGTGTCGATGGGGGGGGGGGGGACAAATCTGCGGAGACCTAATTAACCCCCTTGCCGTCATCCTATCTGTCCGAAACTTGGCAGATAGGTTCGATGTCGATGACAATGCATTCTATCAAATTTTGGGGTTGTAACTATAACTAAAAGGTCGCTTTTACGGAATACTAATAAACCAACTTGGCGTCATCCAATCGCATTAAAATAGTATTGGCCCGATCATTGCTGAAACTCTTTCCTGTTGTCAAATTTTTTTTCAGTAAATAAATAATAAAATTGTTTTAATCAGAATAAATTAAAGATATTTGGATGTGAATGTGAGTGTGACGTTCATTTTTAATAAATATATTTTGAAACGTAGTTTGCCGCACATTTTGCCGATAGAAATGTTTTGGATATTTCAAATTAGATGCAAACACTAAGCACTCGCTGTTTACAGAATAGGCTGTGTAAATGAATATAAAAAGTGGCAATGCATATAAAGGATTTATATTAAAAACTCTGTTTTTAAGGGTTATATTTTTTTAATTATCCGATAATTTGTTTTAGATATCCGTCCCGTCATTGTTTAAAGAAAACAGGAACACTTTATATTTAAAACTTATATTTGTAGTGTTGAATATCTGCACTGCTTTTATTAAACGTCGAAGCAATATTTTGGCAAATATTATAAAGCCGAAAAGATTAAATTCCTCTCCCAAATTCAGCACTCAAATCTAAAAGGCATCTATAAATTCTACTCCTCTTCCTCGAATACGTTACATTGTTATCGTTCCCTTATTTCTAAGAAAACATACACTTTATCGATTAGTTTGGGCGTGTATTCCACTCACATTGGATAAATTGTCATCATTCAATGCGTAACCACGGGCAACGGTCTCTGGACATCGAGAAAAATCCACACGTTACTATAGCAACGGCGTAATGAGAGTACTCCTGCACTTCCGATATCAGAGGGGTCCATTTCGACTGAGGGGGAAGGGAGAAATGAGAATGGATATTGATTTTTCCAGATGGAGAACTGGGATGTAAACATTGGGAATTTCACGTGGTTGTTCCCGCCAATTTTGGTTTTTGCCTTGAATCTCAATTTTGGCAAAAATTGGTCGCTCTATTGTCAATTTTTAGAATTGCGACAGTAAAGTGTATAGGTGTATATTTGTAATGATTTTGCAACGTCCAAGTATAGATTTGCACCACATCTTTACTTAGTTTAAACAAATTCTTATTTTTTTTATCCATTTTCTTGGAGCTCGATCACATTTCCATATAATTCCCTCTAACGGAGCCAGTTAGATGGGCCAAGGAAAAGGGATGAGAGCAGTTTCCCATCCCCCCCCCCCCCCATCTTTTCGATAGCAGTAATGTAAACAATAACACTTGTCACACAAGGAGTCAATCCTTAATAAAACTATCGTATTAAAATTCATGGACTAAATGAAACTCACCACTTTTGCTAGGTTATACACTATCTGGCCAAAAGTATACGGACACCCCGTAAAAAAGTGGTTCTGGCGAGTGACGCAATTTGATACGTAATTGAAAGCTTTAAAAGTGTCGGTAGTGGTTTGTCAGATTCTATTTATGCGTTTGTGAGGCAATGAGTAAGTCAAAGGAGCTTAGTGAGTTTGATCGTGGCAGAATAGTGGGATGTCACCTTTGTGGGAAATCAGTTCGTGAGATAGCGGACATTCTACAGAAGCCTAAATCCACTGTGAGTGATGTAATTGTGAAGTGGAATCGTCGAGGCAGTGAAACGGCAGAAAAACGAACCGGTAGACCGAAAACACTTGGTGAACGCAGCCGCAGAACTCTGAAAAGGGTAGGGAAACAAAATCGCAAGTCCTCGTTGGTGGAAATTTCTCAGGAGTTCCAAAGTTCATCAGGCGTTAGTGTTAGCAGCAGGACTGTCCGTCGAGAGTTAAAAGACTTGGGATTCCATGGTCGTGCAGCCGCTCACAAGCCGAACATCACTCCACAGAATGCGAAGCATCGATTGCAATGGTGTAGAGCTCACCGTCATTGGACTGTGGACATGTGGAAAACTATTCTTTGGAGTGATGAATCTCGCTTTACAGTCTGGCAGTCGGATGGACGCGTCTGGGTTCGGGGGATGCCCGGCGAAAGTTTCTATAGTGACTGCATTGTGCCGACTGTTAAGTTTGGTGGTGGAAGCATAATGGTGTGGAGGTGTTTCTCGTGGTTTGGCCTGGGTTCGTTAGTTCCTGTGGTTGGAAGCATGGACTCTGAGATGTACGTGGACATTCTGGACAATGCTGCACTCCCAACTCTATGGCAATATTTCGGGGAAGGCCCATTTTTCTTCCAGCAGGATAACTGCTCCATTCACACATCGAGGCTTGCACAATCGTGGTTTGACGAAATGGGTGTTCAAAAACTGGACTGGCCTTCTCAGAGGCCCAATCTAAATCCCATAAAACACCTTTGGAATAAATTAGAGCGCAGATTACGTAGCCAGCCAAATCGACCATTTTCAGTGCAAGCACTCACTTCAGCTGTGATGGACGCCTGGAAGGCAATTCCTATGGTCAACTATCAAAAATTGGTGGAAAGTCTTCCCAAACGTGTGCAGGTTGTCATCGATGCAAAAGGGGGACCAACATCATATTAATATGTGCCTCAGGACGCTCTAAGTCCATACCACTGGGTGTCCGGATACTTTTGGCCAGATAGTGTAGTTTCTCTTTGTTTCTCACAACTTGCTGATATTAACCTGTATCAGGGCCAATTTATTACTAATAGTCCGAGAGGCGACTGCAATTTTCGGACTCCACCGAACATCATTCTGAATTTTTTTATAGAAATTGGAGAAAAGTGATTAGATTATGAATCCACTGGTCTGCCGTGACAAAATTGGCCGAAACTGATCAAAAATCGACTTGGAATGAGTTGAACTAAAATCCGATTGCAAAATATGTCATAACTTAACAAAAAGAGAACAAACTTTTTCGTCTGGCAACTCACTGCATTTTGATTTTCAATGAGAAAAAGGGCAAACGATTTCTGATCTCTGGCTCGGAAAACTTGTATCTTTTAAAAGTAAGCCAAATTGGCGACTTCAGTTATGTCATCAGTGACGTAATGTTTGTTGCCAATTTGGCTCATTTGTGAAAGAGGCAAGTAAGCCATAGCCAAACATTCGAATCGCCTGCAACTTTCTTAATTGAAAATTAAAGAGTAAGGGTTACCAAATTAAAAAAAATGGTCAGTATTTGGCAAGTTATGGCGCATTTGGCAATTGGATTTAGTTTAACTTTTTAAAAGATTTTTGACCAGTTTCGGCCATTTTTGCCACGGCAGACCAGTGGATTCGTAATCTACTCACTTTTCTCCAATTTCTAAAAAATTTCAGAATGATGTTCGATTGGTTCCAAAAATTGCAGTCGCCTCTCAGTCTATAATACAAATTTGTTATATTACACTTATTTCTATAAAAAATATCAATCATTACAAATTCATTTCTTGATGGTTTCCAAAGGCCATACATCTCATTTTTAAAACACACTGCAGAACCTACAAGTGTACAATACCAGATTCTTCAATGTCTAATACATTTGCCTATTACCCCTTCAGCTCTTCAAGGCTTCCATTAACTGGTGAGTTTGATGATTAATGATTATACTCCTGGTTAGATATGCCCTGAGTATATATTGGGGAGCGTATATTGGGCCAATGTCGGAAGAGGGGGTTCTGGGAGATTGACCAGTCCTTGCCGAATTAAAAAAAAGAAAAATAACTTGTAAAAACCATCACGAAACCTATTTTTCACCCAGCCATCCTTTCTTTTAGAAGTACATTCTATTCCAAAAGTTAAGCACGGAGCGGTAAAATGCAAAAAAATAGGCAAGTACTGCTTTGATTCCCTCGAAATTTTGCAAGTACTTAACTTTATGTTTATTCATATAAAACAAAACAAAGAATTAGAGATAAAAAAAAATAAAAAATTAATATTCATATATAATAAGATTACATCATATTTGCGGCATTAACAAATAATGTTTGAATACAAAACAAACAACAAAAAACATGAATAGGGTATGTGAGCACCCCTCACCTGCATACAAAGCGTACAGTGTGTAATCATACTTGTTACGAGATGACCAACCACCGCAGAGTCCAGTAATCGCCATTCCTTCTGTAGGGTAGTTTCTAAATGTCTTAGAGTGGCTGGAGGAAAGATTTTCAATTGGATTAAGATCCGGCGAGTAAGTCGGCCACTTCATACGCGCAATCCTCTCACTTTCCAAAATGTCGCCAACGATGGCAACTCTATGGGGACTCGCATTTATCGTCCATTAAAACAAAAGAAGGACCAACTGCTGCAGAGTATATTTTCACAATGGATGTCTAAGACTTCATCTCGATACTGTACAGCCGTCACAATGCCTCGCCTGAAGAAGTGCAGGTAGGTGCGATATTACAATGAAATCCCTGCCCAGACCATGATGCTTCCACCACGGAATGCGTGATGTTCTGGGGCCAATTGCGTGTGCCTTGTTCCCTCCAGACCCTTACACCCTTATCATCGGATTCTAGGGCAAATCTGGACTCATCTGTGAACATAACGTTGCCCCAATCAGACGCAGTCCAATTCACATGCTGGCGTTACCACTTTAATCGTACCCCTTTGGATTGGACGGATAAAGGAACACAAACTCGTGGTTCCCGGGTGTAAAGACCAATCACGTGTAGCCTTCGCAATTAATGCAATTAAATGTTGCAATTAAAACTATGCGTTATTGATGAGCAGAGCAAGCCACAAAAGAAGGTATACTTTAATATTGCTACAGATATTTATTGTCTGATTATTTCTACCCATCAAGTATCATTAAGTTTCGTTTGGAACACAATATTTTCAAAGCAGTAGCAGTATTTTGGCAAGATACTGCCGGCAATGAATACAATTTTTACATTATCAGATGCGAAGGCAGGAATGCATTTAATTTTAATCAGAATGTTTTGCAGGATTAAATTTACAATCTGGAAATTTCTAACGGAAAATTAAAAAAATAAAAAATAAAAAGTGTAACGTTTTTACTCATTATCATTGAAATTGGATGCTAAAAAGTTCCGGAAGAAGAGAGCAGGGTATTAACTACAAAATTATGACTGTACTTTCATCGAAGGTCACTAGAAATTATAAATGTAGATCACAACTTGATAGCTGGACTCTTTTATAACCATTACTGATATTGTCTATCTGGGGGGGCACGTGGTCGAAAATGTTAGTGCTGCCGGAAACATGCAACTTCGCGACCACCCCCTTCCCCCAGCCACACACACAATTACATAATTAGTAATGATGCTTAAATGAAAAAAAAATAAAAATTCAGTTGTATCCAAAAATTAATTAACATTGAACTCGTTATAATTAACATATTTTTGACCAGTGATTACTCGAATTTGTGAGACCCAGAAAAGAAATTATGGTTGGAAATTGTTCGTGATATCATTCTTAATGTTATGAGCCTCCATCTAGTTTCTAGAAAATATATATTTTCAATAGAATTTTTTTAACATAGAAAGAAGAAAAAATCGGAATTTTTCTAAAAATTTCTACATTTAAAAATCTAGCGAAATTCATTTTCTTTTCCAATCCATGTAATTAATGTTCAAAACATCTAATACTTAATGCAGGTTTGAATTCTCCAATCATTTTTCAAAAATATTACATCAAACTTCAGTTATCACTATTTAAATGAAGTTTCATGTGACAAAAACACGAGTTTTTAGATTATGAGTTTAAAATATTCTGTTTTTGCCGGCTGTTTTCAGATTATCTGGCGCCGTCAGCAACACGAGGGCTATAATGCGCCGAAACATTCGTCATTAGACAAGCCAATATACATTTACAAACACCCATGCCAAACACAGGACTCGAACCCGCAACCTCGCGGTCTAGAAGCTAGCACGCTAACCACTATACCATTTGGTCGGCGTTTAAAATATTCAAATTTATTTTCAGAACAAAATAGTACTTCAAACTAATAAAATAACTCTCTAGCCTTCTGATGATACCATTTTCTGGCAAAAATTACATCTGAATATTATTTTAAAGCAGAAGTTCTCAAGGGCAATCACTGGCAAATTTGGAAAATCACTGATCTGGCTGCCACGCTGCACATTACGTGGAGAGAAAGCTCTATTGGATTACATTGGTTACCATGGCAACGTCGCAGCCGTAAAGCGTTTCAGGAACACATAGCTGCTTTCGGAGGAAGATCACCTAGACTGGAAACGTTTTCCCCCCTCGTAAATTGAGTATTGAGGCAAGAAGATTGTTGTTTATCGCATTTTTTTTACACTTACCGTCGAAATTGGATCTATTTTAGAAAATTGTAAAACATATAATTTTAGTTTTTAAATAATAAATTTAGTTGCAGCCCGGCTGCACTGGCTGTAGTACATATATTTCCAAAAGACGGCGCTGTACCAGAAATATGTTATAAATTTGTCCTCTGCAATCGTTTCAATCACGCTAACTCCCTTTCAAGTTTTAAAAAGTTGAACTGTCCGAAGACTGAATCGCTCTGAGCTTCAAATAACTTTTTATTCATATGATCTACAGCGTACAGCGCCACCTGTTTTATCGACATTTGTAACTAATTTTGAAAATTTAGTGTAAGATTTTTTACAACTTTCAAAGTAACTATAATTTTTGTTTCATTATTCTTTCGCTCTTGGTTTTTGAGTTATTTAATTTTACATTCAGAGAGTCCTGCGCTAGACACCCTGTATAAAGAAAGAAAAATTGGGCCCCGTTTATTAAGACATTTAATGAAAAAGCAATATTCAACCATCCAATGCCCAAACCTTCAACTGAATGATGAATTTCTTAGAGGCAGAATCGTATCGACGAGTTCGAATGATATCAAAGAAGGTCACACACAAAAATTTGCCATGTCCACCTTCACAACTGATTACTTTCAAGGAATATCTATTAAAAGGACTAACGTTCATTTCCGCTTCCGCTTGATATCCTGCCTGTAGTTTCTTGTCTTTAGAGATGTCTAGTCTTTACTTATGAAATATGTTTTGTTAACTTTCTATCTCAAGGTTCTCAAGCGTATATATTCTCATTAGAAAGTTATCGAAGGATAAACTTTAAAGTATAATTGTAATCAATGGATTGCACTGAATACTTCAAAGAACTGTGTCCTAATGATAAACTGAACATCTTCAATTTTCAGAAAGCGTCTTTTTTTTCTTTTTTATCTTCTTTTTTTTGGCATAACTTGTTTGCATAGTTTTTCATAAAGTTGGTGTCTAATATTTAAGAAGAAGAATGGGATCTGGCAGAATTATTTTCAGATCACACACATGAGGTTGCAAGATGGTTAATTTTTGTTTTATTTTAAACCTTAATTATCTAATTGGATATCTTAATGAAATATTAATTAATCATTTCGTGTTGAAATTCCTTAAAACCAGTGAATATTTTTAAACGTATACCATACTCTTATTTTCAGTGACTAACATCACTTTACTTCATATCATTTTTAATATTCGAAATCCAGGAGGATGCAAGTTCAGCCTTTAGATATAACCCTTCTTTTATTCAGCAGCAACATGTGCTGAAGTATACATTCAAAAGGTGTAAGATATTTTGACACGTTTAACACCAGTAATAAAGGTCGTTTACAAAAATTGAATTCTAAAAATTGGGGCTTTTGTTCTTTCAGTTTTGAAGGGTTAAATGGCAACTTCATGTTCTTTAAAGTTTGAGATGAATAGTGAAATGTAACTTGTTACGTAATCGGTTTTATTAAATTCTTATTTAATATTGGCCTCATCTTAAGAAAGCAGAATTGTACATAATGATTTCACTCGAGAATTTTATTTTGATTCGAAATTATTTTTTTATTCCAAGGCAAACTTAGTGCGTATTTTTTCATTACTTCACTCTACAAATGAATTTATTTTTTAAAGGTTCAAAAATTACTTTTTTTATATAATCTATTCTAGTGTGCATTTAATCACCTATAAGTGAAGGTTTCACCTTAAGAAAACAGATTTCTACCTATATAACTACACCTAAATTTTTCTGCATTTTTTCGAATTTTTTTTAATTTTTTTGTAGCCTTTTTTAAATTTTATTATTCTGTTACTTTTTTTTATTTATTAAAAAGTTACTAAATTCATAATTTGTTTTAAATTATACATTCCAGTACGTCTAAACTCATACAAAATGTTAAACCCCGTTCCTCGCCAAAG
The DNA here is from genome assembly GCA_963978545.1 of Linyphia triangularis. Classification (NCBI taxonomy): domain Eukaryota; kingdom Metazoa; phylum Arthropoda; class Arachnida; order Araneae; family Linyphiidae; genus Linyphia; species Linyphia triangularis. Next base: position 41,315,919 of record OZ021730.1, read on the forward strand.
AAAGTTAAATTCTTCATCACCCCCCCCCCCCCCCCTCCTCCCCCATCCCTTTTCACACACTCTCACTCTAATGTTCTACTTTCGCTCGAAAATATTTTTTAAGTACACTCACTTTCCAAATGCAAACTTTACACACTTTAATTTTTCAATACATAAATCTATGAATTTCTTTCTTTCAAAAATTCACAGATTATTTTATACAATCGATTCTAGCCTGTAGTTAAACGGCTATAGGCGTTGATCTCAATTTCAAAAAATCAGAATTCCGTATTAAAAATGTTTACACCCCTAATGTTCTAATAAAAGTTGTTCCAGAACTAGAGAATCATTTATAATGTTTAATTGATTTAACCTAGAAATCGAACGAAATCCACTATTTATTAGATAATGAAGCTTGCCTTGAACGTCGCATACAAAATAATTTTCTATCGGGGATCCAAAGACATTGCATTAATATTCAAGTTGTTATTACAGCAGGACCTGCGGCGTTGTATATAAACACAAGACCTCATTTTTCTCTTTTAGTGACTCAGAAATGAGTTTTCTGACTATTTTCATCCGTTGCGCAGTTACAAATCTTCCAACTAGAACACGTAATGGAAGCCATTGGAGTTTTTGCAGGATCAGCAGCGCTCTCAGGAACTAACAGTTGTGGTTACAATTAAGACAAAACAGTTCCCTGTGAAATCGTCTGTTGTTTCATTGTGTTTCAGATTCTTTTTAATGAAAGAACGACATCGCCTAGGATTCTAACTTGGATAAAAGATAAAAAGTAACTGACGTTTGCTCCCTTGTTTATAAGTTCAATAATTGGAGTTTCGGAGCTCGATGGATTTTAAGATGTCGAAAAAAAGATTATATCTCAGTGTAAGTGCAATTCTTTTACTTTTAATTATTTAATTATGTGAAATGCATCTTATTAAACACGTGGAAAGTATTTAAAGTTTGTTAAATTTTACTTTAGATGAAATTACAACTTCAACGTTTTAATTGCATTTTTTTTTTTTTTTTTTAATATGTATTAACAATATAACGAGTTTTGGTAGGATTTCGTTAACTCAACCAAAATTTTGTCTTGATACAAATAAAAAAAATAAAAAAAATAGTTTGTTGTAACTGAAGTGTTTTATTTTTTATTTTTATTTTTTTTACCAATTGTGAAATTCAAGAAATGATTGAATGAGGTAAATGGCATCACTAAGATAATTTTAATAATACTAGGGGGCACCGCCCCCTGCTCGCTGACGCTCGCCAACCCCCTGGATTGCTATGCAATCCCCTTGGCTAGCTTTGCTCGCCTTAAAGAGAAGCATTTAAAATATGCCCTAGCAAAAAGCTATTTCATCTGCATAATGCCATGAAACTGAACCTTTTATTATTTATGAAGAGTCAGAATACTTGCCACGTCATTATTCTGTTGCTGTCGAGACGCGTTAAGCAGGGACAGTGTGGCAACGTAGTAGAAAGTTCTTGGAAAACAACAAAAATAAACAGTTTTGTAGATATATTTAAAAAAGATAGGTTATTTCATTGAACAATTAAAATTTACGGGCTGGTTTTGTATGAAGCGCCAAAATAATTAAAGTTGCTTATCGAAATTTCTTAATGAAGCAATCATATGTTCACTTAACCTTTTTTGCGATACTTAGAAAATAAAATAAAACAGTGAAAGGTCAATTATCCAGCATTTAATCAACCGTAATTTTTTGAAAATCAAATTTGGCGAGAAAATTAGCCATATTTCGCCAATAGTTTTTTTTTTAAATTTTCATATGAGATTTTGAAGTTGAGTGGGTGGTTTTATTCGTTATTTTGATAGTTTTTAATTCGTAATAGCTGAATTTGCACTGATTAAAGATGAGTATAGGTTCAGATTTACTGCACAACGCCTCTTAGAGATTTTTTTTAAAATTTGTGACTTAGCGCTGAATGCAATCCGGCGACCTCCGGAACATGTTCCAGCAGATAACTTTTCCGAAAAGTCTGATTTATCCGGAATTCTAATCTAAAAGAAATGTACACATCTTGGATCTATTTATTCTTGCATCATCGTAACTATTAAATCAATACGTTTTAAATAGGCAATAATTTATATCTGTAGATGGTAATAAGAAAAACAAAATATAGCGAATCCAAGTTGTAGCTATTGCCAGATGTATTAGTCAAATTTCAAAAGATATATTGTGATTGGCTGGAAATTCGTGCATAAAGTGCATTTAGAAAATTGGTGATTGAAGTCGTTGCCATTTTGCTCACAGAAATACAGTCAAATTTGGACGTTACGCAAGAGAATTATATATATAGATGCATTAAATAGCATAATATAGCTCTTCTAATTGCTGATTAGATAAAAAGTTAATGTACAGTAAAACCAAATCGAATTTTATGCCATATTTTGGATGATTAAGCAGTGAACATGCACTAATTGAAAGCAGGCTTACAAACCGCATTATTGGCAATCAGCCTTCTATTTAACATATGACAATGACAGTATTGATGACAGGGAGTTTATGAAACTCCTACAAAACAACCAATACAAAAACACCACTTTTAATTTTTATTGTTAAGATATAGAGATTATTTTAATAAAGTTAAGAATTAAGTTACGGAAGCCAAGTTTCATTAAGGGTGGATCGTTCCCAATACTCGTTATATTACAATCTTCTAGCATAATGCATTTAAAACTACTCAAAATTCAGCGCGATTGAATGATGGAAAGTTGGTTTATTCGTATTCGAGGCGATAATAGAAGCGTGTGAAAAAGCGGCCTTTTAGTGATAATTACAGCCCCCAAAATTTTAAACATTGTATTTTTAGCGATAATGAACCTATTTGTCTAATTTCAGCCCGATTGGATGACTGCAAGTATTGAAATTGGGCAAGTACTAGTATTTGGAAGCCATAATAGAAGCGTGTGTAAAAATGGCCTTCTATAGAGACAGTGAAAGACCCTTTATAGAAAACATTATAGAAAACGTACATGCCAAGTTTCAGTTCGATCGGATGACGGCAAGTGGATTGATTAAGATAATTAGGTATCACAGCAGCCACAAACACAAAATCGAAGTTAATATAAAGGATTTAAAAATAAGAAAATCGTGGAAATTACATTTTTACTTTCAATTACCAATATGTATACATTGGGAAATGAAAGTACGGTAATCGGTCAAAAAACAAAAAAATTATGATTATTTTTACATTTCTCTACGTTTTGGAACATCCTGATTTCAAAAAAGTGATCTAGAAAAAATGTCTGTCTGTGTGTACGTAGTCAGCATAACTCCCGAATAAATTGACCTACGATGTTCAAATTTGGTGAGCGGGTTGGTGATGGCACAAGGACCTACCATTAAGGTATACGTCAAAATCGCGTATGAGCATAAAGTAGCTGCCGTTGAAAGTATAATGCTTTTCAGTAATTGCTAAAAAACGGCACTAACGACTTTGTTAAAAATCGCTGAGGTAATGTTTCTAAATATCCCCATTTCCGAAATTCTCATAAAAATTAGACGCGTAAAAAGTTAAAAAACGAGTGCTTTTAACATAGAGCTGTCTGCCTTTAAGCATAATTCATCAACAATCGTTTTTTTTTTTTTTTTTATCTCCTCAGTTTCACTTAGAAGAAAGGATAATTTAAGAATTATCGAAAAGTATATCTCCAAAATCATAATTTTGGCGGTGGTTTTTTTTTTTTTTTTTTTTTTTTTTTTTTTTGAAGACCCATACAAGAACTATCACAAAAAATATCACCAAACTGGCCGTTTTTGCTAAATAAATGCTGAAAATATAAAAACGGTAATTCCACTTTTTTTTTTTAGTATTTTCATTATTATTATTATTTTTTGTATGCCAAAGAGTTCTTTTTCTTCTTCTTTTAAATGGTTGCGTTTGGTGCGAAATAAAAGCTTCAGAGGAGAGGATTTCATATATATATTCCATGATTTCTAAAGAATTATTTCCTTATGTTATGCAATCAACATATCTGTAATTTATGAACGGCGTGCACTTGAGATACTGCCACTCGCCAAAAAATTAGATGTAGAAGTAGACAGATGCTTCACGACGAACACCTTGCCAAATCTAAAGTTCAAGTTCAAGCTTTATAATAATTTGCTGCAATTCCTTGCCAAATAATTAAAATATTCAGTAGGATTTATCTTCATTGCTCAGAAAAGTGTTATGTTCAGTGTGGATGTCAATCTGGTGGCTATTCATTTGCTATTGCATCCGTGCCAAAATTAGGGAAGGAGTTTGTTTCCGTTTTCTAAATTATTACAAAAATCACTAAATATTAATTTTTGTATCCCACCTCTTTAATCCACGCCCCTGTTTAATCACGTATGTTACAATATCCGCCTAGCCTCTTTCTTCGTGCAAACAATTAGACAAGGAGAGTTGTATTCACTAACAGACCATTTCTACTGTGATATACCAATATAAATAAAAAATTTCGGTGAGCAAAATTCATATTGGACCTATGGTCAAATAACTTATCATTTCAGTAGACGATATATCCCCTTATTCCATTCCCAGGTTAAGCACCTGGTCACCAATGTATCCCATCAGAATGTAAGGTTTGGCAATATAAAGAGCTTACCTCTAATCCTTTGAATGAGGTTAGAAAGTTATTCCTCTAGTGCAGCGTTAGCCACTACGCAGCCCGCGTGTCGGATTTGGCCCGCATCAGATTTTTCTGCGGCCCGCCAACTGCGCAGAAGATTAAAAAGTCGAATATCACGGTATGGATTTTTTTTTTACATAATTGTAATTTTTCCGAAATAGCATATGTTAACTGCGTAAAACAGAGTTCTCCGCTGCGTGCCCGAATAAACTAAACGAAGCTTTCAGAAAGTCTGCCACGAATACTGCGACAGACAGTGACTCTATCAAAATATAAAGTGAACAATTTCGACAGTCATCGTCTCCCAATTGATATTGGCTTAAACAAATGTAATCTGGAAGTAGAGTTTAAATACTTTTATTAAAAGTTAGGTCAGGTGCAGGTCCCATTCTTACGTTGGAAAAAAGATTCACTTCTTTTTTCGACTTTGCTTTAATTTACTAATTGTGAAAATTATTAATTTTTAATTATTTGAAAGAAAAAAAAAAAAAAAAAAAGAATCAAATATCAATTTTAATTTAGATAATTTTTTTCTCTCAGTGAAATGCTATATAATTTAAAATTGATAAATAAAACAATAAATAAAAATCAAACATGAAACGTGTTGGAGTATCCGGTTTGCGAAAAGCTTCAACATAAGTCAATACGGCTCGCCTCTAAAAATTAGTAGTGAACGCTGCTCTAGTGCATGATTTTTTCTCTTTAATGAAGTAATTTATTTTCGTTTTCCTTTTGCTCCTACTTTACCCCTGGCGACAGAAATTTTTATTGCTGCATTCTACTTAGTAAATCAAAAGAGTTACAAAGTTATCCAACAGATGACGCTTTTGTTGAAAATATATTTAAAAAACGGTCTAGACAAAACGATATTTTCAAAATAAACACCCACTTCCAACAACAGCATGGCGCATTTGAAACATTGTTTTGTACTTTTTGCAACAAGCACAGACCGTGTTTTTTTTTTTTTTTTTCTTTTTCTATTCAACTGCGTCATTTATTGTAACCATTTTTTAAATGTGTTGGATAAATTTCCGTAATTGTCCAAGAAAACCAACAATACATTTCTTTCCTTTTTTAAAAAGATTTATTTTTAAAACGCCCCAATCTTTTTAATTCGAGACTCTACATAATTCCTTCTAAAAGTAAAGATACCTAAAAACGGGCGTTGTTTTGAGCCGTGTTTTGCTGAACTCATCTTCATATAATTTTGTGACCATGAGTAAACCATACCTTAAAAATACAATGATCAACTTCATTTCAAATTTACAGAAGCCTTTTTTTACAGAGCCATTTTTTTTTTTACCTCAGATGAAAAAGTGGCTCTGAACTTTAATGACTTATATAGATGTTAACTTTACAGACTGAAAAATTATTATTTTCCAAAAAAAATAAATTATATTTAAACTTTTTAATTTATATTTATTTATAAAAGAATTTTGTTTTTATGGCTTTAAACTGCTTCTAACAGAATAGGTTTAATTATGGTTACCTTGTGCTTATATATGTTAAAGTAAAAATAGTAGAGGGGATGGGGAGGGGTAATGTTCTGAACTCCAATAATAAAAAACGGGTCACCAAGAATCATCCCTTTATAATCCTACTTAAATAATGAATCTAGAACGTGAATTATAAATATTTTTTTCTAAACCATACTTACAAGTAGCTATAAGATATTTCTTGTATTTTTCAAAATACCGAATCTTACAGAAAAAAAAATTCAAAACTACCAGGAACGGGTATAAGGAAACTTTTAAAAAAAAGACTATGATTTATCAAATTATATAATAACAAAACAGATTATCTTTCAGTGTTTTTGACTGGCAAGATCTGTCTGTTTCTCCATAGAAAGTAACTTCCACTGTTTGAAAGAACTCTGATATTTTAAACATAAATTTTATTCAACCTTTAATTATATCTCTCACAGCCAGAATTGTAAAAGTTTAATGAGTTTTTATAATTATTTTTTATTAAATTTTAACATTAACAAGCATGAAGGAAAAACAATAACTCTTTACCAGTTCTGAAAACTCCCGCCAGAGAGCAGCTCATAGTATGACCAGTGTTTAAACGTTTAAACTTTTTAAACAGGCCAACCTATTTTTCTCGAAAAGAGCTAGGGCTGTATTAAAAGCGGAAAGGTTTTTTTTTTTTAAATAAATTTCTCGAAAAGAGGTAGGGCTGTATTAACGGGAAAACAGAATTTTTTTTGTTCCTCGAAGGGGTGACAATGTTTTAAGGAAGGTTTAAAATTTATACACATTGTTCAGCTAATATATAAAAGTCAAAGAAATAAATTTAAAAGTGTTTGCAATTCAGTTTATATCTAAATGACAACGTTTTAGAAAGTGTTTCTAAACTTCAAAATTAAACAAAATCGTCGATGAAAAGCTGCGAGAATACAAAGAAAAGAAAAAAAGAAAAAAAAAAGAAAACTTCTTCCTCAAAACTTCATTTTTAATAATATTTTCTTTAGGACGTGGTGACTTATAACCACAAGAAATATCAGGAAAAACCGGGTCATTTAACCATCACAATGCTTGCTCTTAACAAAGCAAATTGTTTTTTTAACTCAATTTTTAAACACGAAGTTAAGAAAATTAAAAATGGTGACGCAGAGCGGTGATTGCTGAATTTTTTTTACCGGTGCCAAACTGACGAGACACAAACAATGCCTGTTAACTCTTCTACATTATCCAAAACATGAGTTCTCGAACTGATTGGCGCCATAGTCACATAGAAATTATCTTGACAAAATTTGCTATGTCATTACTTGAGGAGTTGACTACGCCGAAATAGGAATGCTGCCATCAACGATGAAATAATTGTAGGCATTCAATGTGTTATTGAAGGTCAGTTCATGATTCAGATATTCTTTGCATAATGATCAATATATTGATGACAATAATAATTCGAATTTCTAATGGTTACCTGTAAAAGTGCTATGTTTTAAATCTGTATTTCGACGCCCAAATTACATCGTTGGAAGGTACAATTAAATGGCATTTAAAAATGTGTATAATATGTCTAGACTGATTTTAAACTTGACATTTCAAATAAAAATCAAACCTTTGAATTATGATAGGCTATCAAGAATTCAAAAGAAACCATTTAGACGCATTGGCCATGGGTGACATATATGTAATGCAATGGTTATATCTAAGGCCTATCTGTGGTTGCAAAATAAAATTTTGGATAGAAAATATAAGTCGCAATACTAAACAGATCGCGAAATCTTCTTTCTGCAATTATCCATATAAAATGTGTATTTTTTTAAATGTAAGGAATCGAAAAACCTTTTTTTTAAAATACATATATCGGCAATTTTCACAGCATCTTAAATGCTAATGAAGCAAGTAGGATAAAACTTTCATCTGTTGACTAATATAATGACAGGAGTAGTAATATAAGTAAAATAGTCATAATTATAATAGCAACATCACTAATAAAAATAACGACACTAATAATATAAATAAAATAGTCATAATTATAATAGCAACAACATCACTAATAAAAATAACGACACTAATAATAATTACAACAAAATTAATGATAATACTATCGAAAGCAACAACACTTATAATAATAAAAATAATAATAGCAATAACAGCAACACTAATAATGATAATAGCAACAACGCACCACTAATTATAAAATAATTTTTTTTTACAAAATTTCTGAAAGCACCAGTTTTTCATAAATTTATGAAATAAATTATTTAATTTATTTTAAATCGATTTAAAAGTAAATATTTATCATGATCTGATAATAATGAGTTTATACGAAAACTGTTTGAATCATTATTCCCTAATTATCGTACAATGAAATAAGTTTTTGTGTGATAAAAGCCCATATTACATACCATTCAACTTTATACATACCCCTATTACACATCTTTGTGTGGTTTAAACAACTGTCAGCCCATATTACATATCCGACTTCATTATTGCTTACATCGCACTATGAAACAAATTTTCAGATTTACAACGTTTAGCAAAACTTTGTTTACATTTCTTTTATTCCATTCCTTGAAGACCATCCAAAACAATTATCGCTACTTATCTCTAATGTTTATCCTTTCTTTCATGCCCACTTGAACATCAATCTCAGCATAATGACACTGTGAAGCATCATTCTTCTTTCATTTTATGTCCATTAAAAGGTATGATTCATTCCTTGGAAGAAGAAAATAAACGCCACAATGAGTGGAACATGATCTACAATTGGTCACGCATTGCAGCTTCTGCTTCTTTTTGATACTTAGTATCTTAGCCATGATACGAGGCATTAAGGAACTGGGATTCAGCTACTGTTCTTTACTGAAAGTGTGTTGAAATTAATCTCTGGTTGTTTCTTATTTCTGTTTTAGTACATTGTCTTATTAATCGGAAGGTTGTTACGCTTAGTAGTGTCGCAGCGTTTCCTAGTCAGTTTAATGAATTAAGTTTTTCCAAGTTGGAGCTGTTGATATAATACCTATGTCAACGCCTCGTAAAAGAATAGTTACAAATTTGTTCATTGCGAAACGAACAAGAAGTTCTGAACTACAATACAACTAAATCTAGAAACAATTGGTCTACGTCCTTTTCATTCAATCAAACATCAATTTTTACAGTCTACTAAGTATCGTACCACCAAAATATAATAATGGACAATTCCCGCATTTTTTTAGAATTTTTTTTATTCAATTCTAAATGTTTCAAAAAGGCCATAAACAGAAAAATTTCTGCTCAACGCGCTTTTTTATTTTATTTTTTTATTTATTTTTTATTTTTTTATTAATTTGCAATCAAAGTTCCCCTGTTGCACGTTGGCGAGAAAGCGATTCATTCGGCTCGAATTGAATGGGACGTCAATGCTTCCCAAACATTTTGGCTTGAAATGCGGCAGCGGAAACCAGTTTTGCAAGCCTCTCGCAAATCGCGCTAACCTGTTAGGGATATGACAATGGTCTACCAAAGCCAACTATGTGGCAGAAACCTCACGATAACCATAGAACCGATAAGAACCCTTGACGTCATGGATTTTGTTGAATGTTTTGATCAGACTGGTTTTGACTCGGTTTGGGGGCATTTTCTTTTCTTAATATTTAAATAACTAATTTTTTTAAAGAACTTTTGTTTAAATATTTGGAATCAGAAAGAAATTCTTCATAAATATATACTAATTTCACTCGTTTTAAAAAATGCGGGAATTGTCCATTGTAATAGGCGCCAACTTTTCCTTTTTACCGTTGGGACGAGACTCAAAAGACACCCCAGCTATTTGTGTAAATTGCGGAGGTCCCCACTCAGCGAATTAGACAGGCTGTCCAAAACGATCAGATCCACATCCTACACGCTGCAACAGGCAAAAGCAAGTGAACCCTGAGATCGGAATACTTTATTATCCAATCCTAGGGCAGATAGGGACTTTACGAAACGATCTGCTCCCAACTACTAGACCAGCAGGGACTCATCATCTGCCAACACTCAGCTAGCCTCCAGTGTTCAGCCTGTTGTTCCCACTTAAGAAACCACTGTACACTAGATGAGTGACGTGCAAGTTCTTCAGGCCACATTCATAGAAGCCAAGCAGATTACGAAGGACATCGCCGATCTCACAAGCTGGAACAAAACGTCTCCGCGAAAGGCATCAGACAAAGGCCAATGAACCCTGAGATCGGAATACTTTATTATCCCATCCTACGTCAGATAGGGTCTTTACGAAACGATCTGCTCCCAACTACTGAACCAGCAGAGACTCCTCATCTGCCAACGCTCAGCTAGCCGCCAGTACTCAACGTGTTGTTCTCACTCAAGAAACCACTGGATCCTAGATGAATGACGTGAAAGTACTTTAGGCCACATTCATAGAAGTCAAGCAGATTACGAAGGACATTGTCGATCTCACAAACTGGAACAAGACGTCTCCGCTAATAGGACTTTTGAAACTCGCTGAATGTGCCAACTCCACGACTGAACCAAATTCTTGTAGTAATCACCTCAAGACAACTTTGTTAAACTTCTGTTAGTTGTTAATGATACCACCTAATTCAATAAAATATTAAAATATGACTTGCATAGCAAAATTATTAGTAAAAAATTATTACGTAAACATTTTATGAGAAAAGAAGAGCAGCTACTGGTTAATTCCTCATTGTAAAATAATTTATTTTAATGTCATACATTATTTTAAAAGATATACTGTTATGATATTGCACCAAAAGAACGAAATCAAATTTTAATAATTTTGGTTTATAATTAATGAAAAAATGTCATACATACATAAAATATATATATATATATATATATATATATATATATATATATATATATATATATATATATATATATATATATATATATATATATATATATATATATATATATATATATATATATATATATATATATATATATATATATATATATATATATATATATATATATATATATATATATATATATTAACAATATATATTTTTATTAAATTGAGCAAAAAATAATGATAGCACTTTTAATAATTTTTAATGATTTTCATATACTTCTGGAAATATTTATTTTATATACAACGCCCTACAAAAAAATTAGCAAAAACTTCCCATTTATACACATATTTAGTTGAAATTGTAGGTATAAAAGAAAAACACGTCTTTACAGATTTTTGTATTTTGGTTGAGATTTTTTAAGGTACATCATTTCATTTATAAAAATTACTAGCTGAATACCCGTGCTGCGCTACGAAATTTTACCATTAGCATTTTAGCGATCAAAAGACATTCACGTATTCTACATTTCAGACGTTTGCACCCATTTCGATCCCGACAAATTGATTTATCAAAATAGAAACTTTCCTTTGTTGACAATTTTAACGAAATTTATAATTGTGAATACTATATTGGAAAGAGGCATTTGAATATCCCTCGTTTAGAACGTTTAATTCCCTTCGGACCCTTTTAATTACGTAATCGAGATTGAAATAGTTTATTGTGTTTATGTTTGCTCTTTGTTCTAAATTTCGAAGTAGTAGCTGTATTGGAATTGAGACATTAAAATAATCCTCGTATAGTTTCAATGTTGCGTCGACTTTTCATCCCTTAAAAATTCATTAATCGATATTGGAATAACTTATTTTTTTTTAAATTTGTCCTTTTAACATTTGCACCAAATATCAGAATTATGACTACATTGGAAGAGGAACATTCGGATATCCCTCGTTTGGAACATTTAACCCCTTTTCGACTCCATAAAGTAGGTTAATTGAGAACGGAATAGCTTACTTTTTCTATGTTTATCTTTTTTGACATTTGTACAAATTTTCAAAGTTGTGACAAAATGGGAAGTGGGACATTCGAATATCTCTCTTTTGGAACGTTTAACGCCTTTTCCAACCCTTAAGTGGGTTAATCGAAATCGGAATGGCTTACTTTTCTATGTTTATCTTGATTGGCATTCATACCAATTTTAAGAATTGCGACGAAATGGGAAGTAGAATGTTCGAATATCCCTCGTTTGGAACGTTTAACCCCTTTTCGACCCCTAAGCGTGGATTAACCGAGATCGGAATAGCTTGCTTATTCTATGTTTATTTTTGTTGACATTTGCCCCAATTTTTAGAATTGTGACTAAATGGGGAGTGGGATATTTGAGTTTGGAACGTTTAATTCCTTTTCCACCCCTTAAAGTGGGTTAATCAAGCTCGGAATAGCTTAATTCTTCTATGTCTGTCTTTTTTGACATTTGTGCCTATTTTCAGAGTTGTGACCAAATGGGAAGTGGTACATTCGAATATCCCTCCTATGGAACGTTTAAAACCTTTTCCACCCCTTAAAATGGGTTAACCTAGGTCGGAATAGAATGCTTTTTCTATTTTTACCATTGTTGATATTTGTGCCGATTTTCATAGTTGTGACCAAATGGAAAGTGGGATATTCGAATGTTCCCTGTTTGGAACGTTTAACACCTTTTCGACTCCTTAAAGTGGGTTAATCGAGATCGGAGTAGCTTACTTTTTCTATTTTTACCATTGTTGATATTTGTGCCGATTATCAGAGTTGTGACCAAATGGGAAGTGGGATATTCGAATGTCCCTCGTTTGGAACGTTTAACCCCTTTTCGACCCCTTAAAGTGGGTTAATCGAGATCGGAATAGCTTACTTTTTCTATTTTTACCATTGTTGATATTTGTGCCGATTTTCAGAATCTTGACTATGTGGGAAGTGGGAGAATTAGTGATGAGTGAGTCAGTGAATGAGTGAGTGAGGGCTTTGCCTTATATATATAGAGACTAGCTGAATACCCGTGCTGCGCTACGAAATTTTACCATTAGCATTTTAGCGATCAAAAGACATTCATGTATTCTACACTTCAGACGTTTGCTCCCATTTCGATCCCGACAAATTGATTTATCAAAATAGGAACTTTCCTTTGTTGACATTTTAAACGAAATTTATAATTGTGAATAGTAAACTGGAATAGTTTATTGAGTTTATGTTTGCTCTTAGTTCTAAATTTCAAAGTAGTAGCTGTATTGGAATTAAGTTAATTAGACATTAAGTTAATCCTCGTATAGTTTCAATGTCGCGTCGTCTTTTCATCCCTTAAAAATTCGTTAATGGATATTGGAATGACTTATTTTTTTAACATTTGCAAAAAAATATCAGAAAAATGACTACATTGGAAGAGGAACATTCGGATATCCCTCGTTTGGAACATTTAACCCCTTTTCGACCCCTTAAAGTTGGTTAATCGAGAACAGAATAGCTTACTTTTTCTATGTTTAATCTTTTTTGACATTTGTACCAAATTTCCCAGTTGTGACCATATGGGAAGTGGTACATTCGAATATTCCTCGTTTGGAACGTTTAACCCCTTTTCCACCCCTTGGTCCACCCGAGATCGGAATAGTTTACTTTTTCTGCGTTTGTCTTTATTGATATTCACACCAGTTTTCAGAATTGTGAAAATATGAGAAGTAGGACATTCGAATATATCGTTCGTTTGGAACGTTTAACCCCTTTTCCCTTTTTGACCTCTTAAAGTGGGTTAATCGAGATCGGAATAGCTTACTTTTTCTATGTTTACCATTGTTGACATTTGTACCAATTTTTAGAGTTGTGACCATATGGGAAGTGGTACATTCGAATATCCCTCGTTTGGAACGTTTAACCCCTTTTTGACCTCTTAGAGTGGGTAAATAGAGATCGGAATAGCTTACTTTTTATACGTTTGTTTTTGTTGATACTTGCACCAGATTTCAGAGTTGTGACGAAAGGGGAAGTAGGACATTCGAATATCCCTCGTTTGCAACGTTTAACCCCTGTTCCACCCCTTAAAGTGGGTTAATCGAGATCGGAATAACTTACTTTTTCTTCGTTTGTCTTTATTGATATTCTCACCAATTTTTAGAGTTGTGACGAAAGGAGAAGTAGGACATTCGAATATTCCTCGTTTGGAACGTTTAACCCCTTTTCGACCCCTTAAAGTGGGTTAATCGAGATCGGAATAGTTTACTTTTTCTATTTTTACCATTGTTGATATTTGTGCCGATTTTCAGAGTTGTGACTATGTGGGAAGTAGGATTTTCGAATGTCCCCCGTTTGGAACGTTTAACCCCTTTTCGACCCCTTAAAGTGGTTTAATCGAGATCGGAATAGTTTACTTTTTCTATTTTTACCATTGTTGATATTTGTGCCGACTTTCAGAGTTGTGACTATGTGGGAAGTGGGAGAATTAGTGATGAGTGAGTCAGTGAGTTAGTGAGTGAGGGCTTTGCCTTATATATATATAGAGATTACCATTGTTGATATTTGTGCCGACTTTCAGAGTTGTGACTATGTGGGAAGTGGGAGAATTAGTGATGAGTGAGTCAGTGAGTGAGTGAGGGCTTTGCCTTATATATATAGAGATGTGGGAAGTAGGATTTTCGAATGTCCCCCGTTTGCAACGTTTAACCCCTTTTCGACCCCTTAAAGTGAGTTAATCGAGATCGGAATAGTTTACTTTTTCTATTTTTACCATTGTTGATATTTGTGCCGACTTTCAGAGTTGTGACTATGTGGGAAGTGGGAGAATTAGTGATGAGTGAGTCAGTGAGTGAGTGAGTGAGTGAGGGCTTTGCCTTATATATATAGAGATAAATTAAAATTTGTTACTCAATAAAAATCCTTTGGGTTTCTTTTTCGATACACAGTACTTTTGAAATGGATACCAGTACCAGAAATGGATGCCAGTTATCGAAAACTATGTATCGATACCATACTTATAAATCGCTTTACACTTTTTCCTAATATTTTTTGCTGATGGAATTGAAGTCTTACTAATAGATTTTCATTTATTAATTTATTTCATTATCAAATTAAACCAAACATGGTAAATTTGTGCGTTCCACGCTGTACTTCACATTCTGGAAAGAGAGTAGTTGTTAAATTTCACGAATTCCCCTTGGATCTGGATCAACACAAGGAATGCTTAAAAGTTATTTCCAAAGCCAATCTACACATTAATGAAAAGTCTTCCTCTACTGTTTGCTTTAGCCTGCATTTTAAATCTGATGATTACATTGAAGGCTTGAAGATAAAGAGACTACAAGAAGGTACCGTTCCTAATGTTTTCCCTGACTACCCATCATACATGGAGACTACAGATGAAACATTCAGTTTTATCTAGGATTTCAGTTATTAAATGTCGCCAAATTAAATATGTTTTAATTAAGCTTGGTATCTGGAAAATAGATCGTGCGTAAAAGCTGATAATTCTGAAATAAGGCAATAGAAAAGTGTGTAAAAAGGGCCTATTAGTGAAAATTACATTACCCAAAGTTTAATATTACCATATCGACCACTAATCAATCTGTGAAATTTCAGCCCGATTACATGACGGCAAGTTTGTTTTTTAGTATTCTAAAGATAGAAGCGTGTGTAAAGTGACCTCTTATTGACAGTGACACCCCTCAAAACATGATATAATGCAACCTTATCGACATCGAATCTATCTATTAAATTTCAGCGTGATCGGATGACGGCAAGTTTTTTTTGTTTTGTTCTTTTAGTATCTGAAGATAGAAACGTATGTAAAAGCGACCTTGTAGTGATGGTAAAATTTGAAAGAATGCATTGCCATCGACATCTAATCTATTTGCCAAATTTCAGCCCGATTAAATTACGGCAAGTGTGTTAATATCAGTATATCGCAGTCACAAATCTGGTTGGAATGCAGCGCCACTCTTGTTTAGTGGGAGAAAACGGAACTAAACAATGTTTCCTTCGCGCGCGTAGATTTTTGAAAATTGTCAAGGCTTGGGGAGTGCCTTAGCGCCCATTTCAATCCAGTGCGGCCTTGCTACAACGCAAAGAGAAGCTTAAACAAAGTCTCTTTAAAAATGTGGCATTTAAGAGCATTATTTGTAACTTCAATCTTTTTACTGTAATTCAATAAGTATTAAAATGAGCGAAGTTTTTGACTAAAGTGTCCAAATTTTCGAATTTAGACAATATTTCATGAACATTATGTTCAAACTGTGTTTGGGAAGAGAAGGTCCACTTAACAAAAATTATTTAAAAGTACCGTTATCTCTATCTACAAAATTTTGCGGTTAAATGAACGTGTTTACTCATATGTTATTATTTTCCAATTTGAGACTAAAATAATAAACTTTTTTTATTTTTATTTCTCTAAGCTAACTGCTACTAGGCTGATGGTGTTTAATGTTACAAATATAATACTTGGGCAATTTGATGAAGAGTATTAAAAGTGTAAAACCGTTTGACGCAAGAACGAGTGATACCAAATATTAATTATGAGACTCACTGTTAGAAAAACGCTGACATAAAGAAATCTCACATGAATAGATATTATCAATTTCCTCGTATCTCTAAAAAAATAATATTTTTTTGTTCGGTTCCAAATCAGTGTATGTTCACTGTATAAGATGTCGCAATGCTGCCATAAGATTTTTTAAAAATTAACTGTCACCTGTTGAATACGCATTATAATTCTGAAAAAAAAAAAAAAAAAAAAAAAAATTACAAACATCACTCATTCTTCAACTTTGGAACTTGGAATTGATACTTTGATGTGGTTACATTAGGCATATGCGCCAGAATATATTAATATTTTGATAAATATGAAAATTAAAAATACATTTTTAATGCTATCCATTGGGAATTTTTTTTCTATGTTTGGAAACAAAATTGAGTTCAAATGAAGGTTTGGAGGCAGTATACAGCTCTGTTGCAATATTTTCTATTATATTTTACAAAATTTCTTCAATTATAGTCTAGTAAACGTCCATAGATGGCGCCAGATTTTTTTTTATTTTAGTATTATTTACGCCTATCTCTCCACTTCCTTCTACACTCATGTCCATAAATTAAGGATAATTCAGTTTTCCCTAATAACTTCTCAGTGGAGCAGCGTAGACACTTGAAATTCACTTCAAAGAGACATCTTTATGCAACATAATGATAATTAAAATAACACAGACGCAAATTGAAATGCCAAGTGTACAGTGGAGGCATATGCAAAAGAATGGAGTACCATTAGTGTGCAGTTGTACAGATGCATTTACATTAAAAATCACTCAACTCAAGGAGTGGACTTCAACTGTGAGATATGATCTCCCCTGTCATCAGTGTTTACTTAGCACTGTATTCTCATACTTAACATGAGTTACTTGATGAATTGTAGTGGCTAAATTGCTCGCCCACCTTTTGAACTGTTTGTAAGTGATGGAAAGTTCCTAATACATCAAGTCTTAACACAATTCATATCGTAGAAGCGTCCCACACATGCTCGAAGAAATTTGGATTAGAGGAGTGACCTGGCTTACTTATAGGGGCGATATTCATATTTTTTAATCGCTTATCCAAGGCAAAAGTGGAATAAAATTTGCCATAAGTATCAATAAATACGATTTAGAAACCGATATATCACCATTAAAAACTTGTCTAGATCAAGTTACATAATTACAGGGAAAATGTGGAACTTAATTATCTTTTGGTCTCTTGGGGAGCTTATGTAACCAAGTCAACATACTTCCCCCAAAGACCAAATCTTTTTAACATCAGAGACTATTTACTGAAAATAATTTTGTTAGTCTCATGAGTAATATTGGACATCAGAGGATCTGTAGAAAGGGGGGAACTTGATATTTCATGGTAAATGCAAGTTCAAGATAATGATTTGGTGGGAAAAGAGTTTTGGTCTTCATATTCAATTTGGTGAATTTGTTTAATAAGCTCCCCAAGAGCGAAAAAAATAATTAAATTCCACTTTTTTACTGTAATTACGTTAACTTGATTTAGACACGTCTTTAATTGTGAAATATCAGTTTCAAAATCGCGTTTATTGATAGTTATGGTTTATTTTATTCCACTTTTGCTTTGGATAAAGGATTAAAAATATGAGTATCGCCCCTATAAGTAAGCCAGATCACTCCTCTACTCCAAATTTCATCAAACATGTGTGGGATGCTTCTACGATATTCATTGTGTAAAGATTTAATGCATTGGGAACTTTCCCTCACTTGCAAACATTTCAAAAGGAGGAACGAGCAATTTAGGCGCTAGAATTCATCAAGTAACTCATGTTAAGTATGAGAATACTGTGCCAAGTAAATATTGATGACAGGGAAGATTATATCTCACACTAAAAGTCAACTCCATGTGTTGAGTGATTTTTAATGTAAATGCATCTGTACAACTGCACACTAATGGTACTCCATTCTTTTGCATATGCCCCGCTGTACACTTTGCATTTTATTCTGTGACTGAGTTGTTGTAATTATCGTTTTGTTGAATAAAGATGTGTCTTTGAAGTAAATTTCAAGTGTCTATGCTACTCCACTGAGAAGTTATTAGGGAAAAACTGAATTATCCTTAATTTATGGACATGAGTGTAGAATAAAGGAGATGTAATAACCATAACCTTCTTTTATCCACACTTAAATTTTCCACTTATATTATAAAGTGAAACTTAAAAAATAACTAAATACTTTTAATCATTTCTTATTCACATACTGCATTTACTGGGTGAAAATATTAATAAAACTCTTCAAAGATGAGGGCGAAACGTCCGCAGATATTGGCTCATGTGAAAAGGCATGCTCCGTGTCCCCACCGTGAGAAAGAGGCCTAATGCAAAAATTATTGTAAAAGCACAAAACTTTCATAACACGGAGAAAATAATTCAATTAGTTGATTATGCCTATCTACTCTCTTCTTAACAAACAAGAATTTTTGCAAAAGGTAAAAAGATTCATAGCATATTTATACTGTTTAAAAACTATACAAAATAAAATTTATAAATATATATATCCATTTAATAGAGCCAAAGCAATCTATACTTCAATAATGTCTTTTTAAGCGGGTTTTTAGGTACGTCAATTGATGCCATTTTCAATTCAAATAACAAGAAAAAACGTCCAGTCTAAATTGGCAGACATACATTAGCCAGCAATCTACCAGCTGCTTTTAACTTCTCGTTTGTATAATTGACATGCTAGTATTTATAGCTACATGTAAAATAGCCCACTTCCTTATTTAATACTTCCGAGGTTGATCGGATTGGCTAATAGAAAAGAGAGCGGGGTCACAAAATAGTGAAACCTTTCCAGTCTTGAAAAATACTTTGTACAATATTGCAATGAAATACATAAACATATTGCAGCTGCCGAATTTTTTTTTTTTTATAAATATTTTGTTTAAAAAAAATACTGATCTTATGAGGAAGTCATAGTAAAGATCATTCCCTATACTCTCTACGTTACAATCTTCTCACCCAGTGCATTTGGAAACTACTTTGCATAAAACTTTGAAATTAGGTGAGAAGGCTAAAAAATGATCACTAAAGAAATGACATAAATTAATAAAACTCTAAAATAACTTCTAATATTTTACATTCGAAATCCTTACGCCAATGCGCCGACCAAACGGTATGGTGGTTAGCATACTAGCTTCTAGACCACGAGGTTACGGGTTCGAGTCCGGTGTAAGGCATGGGTGTTTCTAAATGTATGTAGGCTTGTCAAATGACGAATGTTTCGGCGCATTATAGCCTTCGTGTTGCTGACGGCGCCAGATAATCTGAAAACAATCAATCTTACACCAATGCATATACCGTGGCTCTACCTGGTTTTGCCTCTTGCTATTTTAGTTTTCATTTATAATTGATAGACATTAAATGAAAACAATTCATGTCATTCCATTAAGTGATATTTTTTCTTACTTTCAGCAAATTTCAAAGTTTGATTCAAAGTAGTTTCTAAATGCACTGGGCTAGAAGATATATATATATATATATATATATATATATATATATATATATATATATATATATATATATATATATATATATATATATATATATATATATATATATATATATATATATATATATATAAAAATTCACAACTTTTCAATTCACCCATTATCCAGAGCAGCGTTCGCCACTAATTTTAGAGACGGGCCATATGACTTATGTCGGAGCTTTGCGCGGAACGGATGGACCAATATTTGTATCCTTAATTGTAATCGATTAAAAAATATATAGCATTTCTGAAAACTGGAAAAGTATATTGATTTTGTTTTATCTTAATAAACCTACAATTGATATTTGATTTTTTCCCCCTTCAAATAATTAAAAAATAATAATTTGTATTATCAGTAAATTAAGGTCTAAAAAAGAAGTGAATTTTTTGTTCCAAGGTGACAGTGGGACTTGACCTAACTTTTAAACTAAGATTTACACTGCGCTTTCAGATTTCGTGAAGGTTCTCACTCGCCTATATAAATTAGACCGCAGCTAAATTCGACGGACAGTTTGACTTCGAATCTTGATGGGAGCTAGGCGCATTGTTTACTTCTTGGGGTAAGCCTGAATGATCGCTGTTTTCAAAGTTGTTTTTATTGAAGCTTGTGTCGAAGCTTGAGAGTGATAGCACTGTTCTTTGAATAAATTTTGTGAGTTGTTGAAGCGAGTATTTAATGCAGTCAATCTTAATAAATTATCCAAATATGATTCAGTTGAGTCATTCCTATATGTAATCTTGATGAAAACCATCTTGCTGAAGCTTCTTCATATAATTTCTTCGAGTTCTCCCCTAAATAATTAACACTTACTATTTTGGGCAAATTACAAAATTATGTTAAGGAAAAGTTCATATAATGAAATGTAATTTTTTTTTTTTTTTTTTGTATTCTGTGGTGCCGGCGGGCCTCAGGAAAAACTGTCGCGGGCTGCGTAGGGGCTAACGCTGATCTAAAAGTATTGATTTGAAGTTGTAAAGCGTTATTGTTTTCTCCTGTGAAATTTATGAAAGTTGCGGTTTTTGGAATTTGAAGCTTAATTTAGGAATAAATCTTTAAAAAAAAAAAAAAACTACTTTAGTAGCACAACAACTCCAATTGGCCAATTCTAGCCCAATGCTGGATTTAATAAACTGGAAGATTATAAATATCGATGCGTTTTAAAATTGAAATATTTTATAAATAAGAAAGGACGGGTGTGCTAAAAAAAAAAAAAAATGTTCTGTGATGTTTTTGGCATACTATTTTTTAAAAATTCGTGTATTTTAGAATAATGCTCGAGTTACTGCCAAGACTGGACAATCTTCAAAACACCTGTTTCCAGCATTGATCAATACTACTATGCTACCTGAGTATACTCATTAGATACTTCTAAATTGTACATTTTAAGAAATCTGTGTGTTATTATGAATATAATGTGGTCTAACAATCTATTACCAGTGGCTCAGTGGTAGCGCATTGCGTTTCCACGCCACAGGTCCGCTGTTCGATCCCCCAACTGGGCAAGATTGACTCAGCCTTTTATCTCTTAAGTGGGTCTATTAAATGAGTACCAATCATGCGCTTGGGAACTAAACACTGAGGGTTTCGCGTCAGACTGACCAGACTGACCATCTGACCGGAACATTGCTGTATGGCACCCCGGGGCCTACGGTCAAGTAAGCTGGTTTGGGCACAGTAGGCCAAGGCCCCCACGGGGCTGTCGCGCCAACTGAGTTAAGTTTTAGTTTAACAATCTTCTCATTCTTTTTTTGACAATATCAAAGGAACAATCAATTTTTAAAGGTAAGATTCATTTCCTTGATTGAAAGAAAACAGAATGAGTGGGATTACTTTTCACCGTGTAGGGTTAGACGTCATATTTTAGAAAGCCTATTCCAATAAATCTGATTATCTTGAATTCTCACATTTGATTGCCAGTCCTGAGGACCTAATGGTTGTTTCTTAGGCCACAGTATAGAATCTCAAGAAATATTGTTTCATAACATGTGAAATGTTAAACGAATCATGTCGCGGATTGGAGTATGACGCGAGAGCTGCCATCAATGATGATGATTCTAAAAATGGATATACCCCAATAGGAAATTACGATAATTGAGAAATTTTTAATTTTTAGACGTAAGTATAGGGTGTTTAAAAGCTGGATTAATGGATTTTAATCTGAAATAAATAAATATATATATAAATAAATAAATAAATAAATAAATAAATAAATAAATAAATAAATAAATAAATAAATAAATAAATAAATAAATAAATAAATAAATAAATAAATAAATAAAATTCTAAAAAATTGGACAAACCCAAAAATTGAAGTAAAAGGATCTACAAAAATCCTTCAACAATATTCTCATTCTTCTTTCTACAATTACAAATGAACAGTAATTTTTTAAAAGTGAGATTCCTTGCTTTCTTCGAAGAAGAATAGCATGAGTGGGACTACATTTCACCTCGATTCCCCCTTAAGAACACTTAATTTTTTAATCACGATTAAGTATTATTTTCATACTTACACCTGTCTAATGATAACGATATAGCTTGAGATATAAGAAATGTTTTAATAGGAATTTCTATAGTAAAGCATGATTCCCTATACTTTCTATGTTACAATCTTTTGGCTCAGTTCATCTAGAAACTACTTTGTATAAAACCTTGAAATTTGGTACGAAAATGATCATTTAATGAAATGACATAAATTAAAAATTCGAAAATAGCGTTTAATATGTTTCATTTTATAAATGAAAATTAAAAATAAAAAAAGCAAAAGATTACTGCAAGTGGAGCCATTGTATAGGTAATGGCGTAAATATTTCAAGTATAAAATAAAATATATTAGACGCTACTTTCAAGTTTTTAATTTTATGTCACTTTCATTAAACGTTCATACTCACCAAATTTCAAGGTTTTATACTTGGTAGTTTCTAAATGAACTGAATCAAAAGATAGTAATATAGTAAGAGTTTCTTATAACTTCCTCATTGTTATTAGTTATCGAGGAGGGAAAATAACTGAAAAGTAATAAGGAGCTGAGCCTGTCCAGAGTTAACATCATGCATAAATATTTATTTAAAAAAATAAAAAAAAAAATAAAAAAAAAATGATGGTCTTTATTTTCAAATTTAAGTTACAATTATTTTTTTAATGAAATTGCTGAAAACCCAGTTATTTTCTCCCTCAAATTTCGTAAATGAATTTTTCATTCGTTTTATACTCCGTAAAAAAATGTTTTACTTCAATACTTCGGCAAATATTGAGGGTAATAGGACAGGTACTGGCAGATGATCTCTCCAAAAGATTTAGCCTTAATAAATTTAAGTAACACACCACTTTAACTGTTATTTTATATTTATAAATGCTCTGAATACAGAGGGTTAAAAATTATCTTGATAGTTTTGTTGCAAAACATTCTGACAGTTCACTTAAAAGAAACTCAATTTATATCAGTAAATAGTTTGATTATTTTTTTTTTCGTTTAAAAATGCAGTTTTGTTATTTTACGTCTCACACGAAAATTTAAAACTTCAGTTCTAGAAGTTATGGAAAGTTAGTTAACCATCAACAATTAAAAACATTTTTAGTTTTTATTATCAACACCGGACGAAACATACCATGCATCTCCTGGAAAAATCATTCTTCTTCTGAGAGAATAAAAATCAACTGTAACACACATGCAAACACGTCAGAGTGACGTCACAGCACGTGGATGCCGCACAACTGGTTGAGAACGCCAGCAGTTTAATCATCTTCTCATTCTTTGATCCTGTTTAAAAAGTGATGTGTGGCCACCTTTTATAAGCAAATTTATTTCCAGTTTCATTAAAAGAGAGGTATCTTTTTGTGTCAATAAATCGTCTGCGTTCCAAAAAATTGTGTTTTCGCGGGAAAATAAGTGGATTATAAGAAACAGGTATGATTTTTTTTTTTTAATTTTTTTTTTTAATTATTGTTTTGCTTTTTCTCTCTGTTAAGGAACAGGATGTAAGAAGTTGCTATAGTTATTTTTTCTGTTGTTAGTTTTTAAAAGTAGGTCAAAACGTCTGGAGAAGTAGACTTGTATATGTTTTTATTACGTCGTTAACACGCAACTAAATAATGTGGGAAATTTCAGAAATCATTATTTGTGCTGGTGAGAAAACTATTTATTTTATTATTACACATTGATTGAATAATTATATTTATCATTGTTGTAATCACTGTTATTCTTTTTCTTGTTTACTTAAAATATACAATAACAATACACTTTTTAGGTTATTAATGTATCTTATTCCATAAAATTTCAATTTGTCTTTGAATAGAACTCTTTAAGATTTGCTTTTGTGTATATTTTTAAACCTTACATATTTCCTCCCTGATGTAATAGGCACAATGTTTATTTCAACAAACTTCTCTTACTCTCAAACTTAATAGAGCTTCAAAGTTTTAAAACTATACTTTTTCTATACGATACTTTAGTTAATCTTAAAACGATACTTTAGTTAATCTTAAAAATGAATCTCCTCTTCAAAACCTTGCAGTGTGTATGGTTACCGCTAGAAAGAGCACGAAATGCACAAAATATCGAATTAATATCTTGAAAATCGAAAAAATATAGATTGAAATACTGATGTAATTAACATTTTCAGAATTTATATTGATCATTTTCCAATTTCTAGATTAGATATAGTAAATAACAAAGATAATCCTCTGTTGATTAAATGAAGTTATATGAAGAATGTGAACAGAATTATTTCTAGTTTAGAATATAATTAATTTTTTTTTTAATAAATTATAGTTTATAAAAAAAGTTGTACTAACTATTGTTGCTTCGAAATTTGGCAAAGGGAAAATTTTTAAGAATAAAAGAAATTATTAAATTTTATTTTTACAAGTACAGTTGGTAAGAACTAAGTCTTTTTTTAAAAGAGACGGCGTTTTAAGCGTTATCACAATTTTTTTAAATAATAAATAAGAATTTGGTGGTTACAGAAAATGATGAAAGTGGTCAGATAATTAATATTCTTCTTGATCAGCGTTCGTCAATAACTTTTAGAGGCGGTCCATATGACCTTTGTTGAAGATTACGCGGGCCTGATGCACCAAAATATGTATCTTTAACTATTATAACAATATATATAGCGTTTCTGAAAACCAGGAAGAATATTTTTTTCTCTTAATAAAATTACAGTTGATATTTTATTCTATTTTCTTCTAATAATTAAAAATATAATAGTTTTCGTTATTAGTAAATCAGAGTCTAAAAAAGAAGTGAATCGTTTGTTTCAACGTGACAATGACTTTACCAAACATTTAATAAAAGTATTTAAACTGTACTTTTAGATTACTCCATTTTAGTCGATATCAGTTGTGAGACGATGGTGGTCAAAATCATTCAGTTTATTTTATGATAGAGTCGATGTCTTTCGGAGTATTTGTTGCAGTTAATTTTAATAAATTGTCCAAATTAGATTCATAGAAGTATTTATTCTTGATGAAAACCACTTTGCTGAAAGCTTCTTCGTATAGTTTCTTCGGGCACATAGTGGAGAACTCTGTTCTACGTAATTAATACATATTATTTCGGATAAATTACAATTATGTAAAAAAAAAGTTCATATCGTGAATTTTTAAAAAAAAAAAAACTTATGTGGTGCGGGCGGGCTGCTCAAAAATCCTGCGCAGGCCAAATCCGGCCCGCGGGCAGAGTAGTTGGGTTTCGAAAAGAAATAAACTGGAAGTGTGTTTTATGAATTACTATTTGTTAAAAGTGGCTAGAAGAATTTATATTTATCAAAAAGATTTTTTAAGATTATGTAGGGAGAAAATAATACTGTAATAGGTGGAAAAAGGGCGGGAGGAAATAGAAGAAAGATAAGTTTTCTGAAATTGTGTCGGAAGAGAAAACTATGACTAACGAAAAGGGGAGGAGGGTAAATAGGAAAAAAGGTGTGTTGAAATTGTGTGGTAAGGGAAGATTGCCTTTGTAAATAGAAAAGGGGTGAGAGGAAACAGGAGGAAGAAAGTTTTTTTTTTTTTTTTTTTTTTAATTTTTTTTTTTTTATTATTATTATTATTATTATAATGGTATAGGGAGAAAGTAATGCTGTAATTGATTGAGAATGGGTGAAGGGAGAGAAGGGAAAACGTTACAATAGGTGGAAAAGGGGTGAGAGGAAACAGGAGAAAGATAAGTTTTCTGAAATTGTGTAGGAAGAAAACTGTGACTGGCAAAAAGGGAGAAGGGTAAATAGGAAAAAAGGTGTGTTGAAATTGTGTGGTAAGGAAAGATTGCCTTTGTTAATAGAAAAGGGGTGAGAGGAAACAGGAGAAAGAGTTTTTTTATTTTTTATTATTATAATGGTATAGGGAGAAAGTAATGCTGTAATTAGTTGAGAATGGGTGAAGGGAAAGAAGGGAAAAAGTTACAATAGGTGGAAAAGGGGTGAGAGGAAACAGGAGAAAGATAAGTTTTCTGAAATTGTGTAGGAAGAAAACTGTGACTGGCAAAAAGGGAGAAGGGTAAATAGGATAAAAGGTGTGTTGAAATTGTGTGGTAAGGAAAGATTGCCTTTGTTAATAGAAAAGGGGTGAGAGGAAACAGGAGAAAGAGTTTTTTTATTTTTTATTATTATAATGGTATAGGGAGAAAGTAATGCTGTAATTAGTTGAGAATGGGTGGGGAAAGAAGGGAAAAAGTTACAATAGGTGGAAAAGGGGTGAGAGGAAACAGGAGAAACATAAGTTTTCTGAAATTGTGTAGGAAGAAAACTGTGACTGGCAAAAAGGGAGAAGGGTAAATAGGAAAAAAGGTGTGTTGAAATTGTGTGGTAAGGAAAGATTGCCTTTGTTAATAGAAAAGGGGTGAGAGGAAACAGGAGAAAGAGTTTTTTTATTTTTTATTATTATAATGGTATAGGGAGAAAGTAATGCTGTAATTAGTTGAGAATGGGTGAAGGGAAAGAAGGGAAAAAGTTACAATAGGTGGAAAAGGGGTGAGAGGAAACAGGAGAAACATAAGTTTTCTGAAATTGTGTAGGAAGAAAACTGTGACTGGCAAAAAGGGAGAAGGGTAAATAGGAAAAAAGGTGTGTTGAAATTGTGTGGTAAGGAAAGATTGCCTTTGTTAATAGAAAAGGGGTGAGAGGAAACAGGAGAAAGAGTTTTTTTATTTTTTATTATTATAATGGTATAGGGAGAAAGTAATGCTGTAATTAGTTGAGAATGGGTGAAGGGAAAGAAGGGAAAAAATTACAATAGGTGGAAAAGGGGTGAGAGGAAACAGGAGAAACATAAGTTTTCTGAAATTGTGTAGGAAGAAAACTGTGACTGGCAAAAAGGGAGAAGGGTAAATAGGAAAAAAGGTGTGTTGAAATTGTGTGGTAAGGAAAGATTGCCTTTGTTAATAGAAAAGGGGTGAGAGGAAACAGGAGAAAGAGTTTTTTTATTTTTTATTATTATAATGGTATAGGGAGAAAGTAATGCTGTAATTAATTGAGAATGGGTGAAGGGAAAGAAGGGAAAAAGTTACAATAGGTGGAAAAGGGGTGAGAGGAAACAGGAGAAACATAAGTTTTCTGAAATTGTGTAGGAAGAAAACTGTGACTGGCGAAAATGGGAGGAGGGTAAATAGGAAAAAAAAATTAATTGTGTTGAAATTGTGTGGTAAGGGAAGAATGCATTTGTAAATAGAAAAGTGGTGAGAGGAAACAGGAGAAAGAGTTTTTATTTATTTTTTTATTTTTTATAATGATATAGTGAGAAAGTAATACTGTAATTAATTGAGAGTGGATGAAGGGAGGGAAGGGAAAAAGTTATAATAGGTGGAAAAGGGGTGAGAGGAAACAGGCGAAAGATAAGTTTTCTGATATTGTGTAGGAAGAAAACTGTGACGGGCGAAAAGGGGAGGGGGTAAATAGGAAAAAAGAATTGTGTTGAAATTGAGTGGAAAAGGGAAGATTGCCTTAGTAAATAGAAAAGAGGTGATAGGAAACAGGAGCAAGAAGGTGTTTTTTTTTTTTTTTTTTTTTTTTTTTTTTTTTTTTTTATTCTTTTTTTTTTTTTGCAATGGTATAGGGAGAAATTAATGCTGCAATTAACGGAGAGTGGATGAGGGAAGAGAGGAAACAAGAGAACAATATATTCTCTGAAATTGTGTAGGAAATAGCTGTGGCGGACGAAAAGGAGAGGAGTGCAAATAAGATAAAAGAGGTGTGTTGAAATTGCCTGTAGAGAAAAGAATGCTGTAGTAATTGTAAAGGGTAAGAGGAAACAGGAGAACGAGTTTGGTTTTTACAATGTTGTAGAGAGAAAGTAATGCTGCAATTAACGGAGAGTGGATGAGGGGAGAGAGGAAACAGGAGAACAATATATTCTCTGAAATTGTGTAGGAAATAGCTGTGACGGACGAAAAGGAGAGGAGTGCAAATAAGAGAAAAGAGGTGTGTTGAAATTGCGTGGTGAGAAAAGAATGCTGTAGTAAATGGAAAAGGGTAAGAGGAAACAAGAGAAAGAGTTTGGTTTTATACAATGTTGTAGAGAGAAAGTAATGCTGCAATTAACGGAGAGTGGATGAGGGGAGAGAGGAAACAGGAGAACAATATATTCTCTGAAATTGTGTAGGAAATAGCTGTGACGGACGAAAAGGAGAGGAGTGCAAATAAGATAAAAGAGGTGTGTTGAAATTGCGTGGTGAGAAAAGAATGCTGTAGTAAATGGAAAAGGGTAAGAGGAAACAAGAGAAAGAGTTTGGTTTTATACAATGTTGTAGAGAGAAAGTAATGCTGCAATTAACGGAGAGTGGATGAGGGGAGAGAGGAAACGGGAGAACAATATATTCTCTGAAATTGTGTAGGAAATAGCTGTGACGGACGAAAAGGAGAGGAGTGCAAATAAGATAAAAGAGGTGTGTTGAAATTGCGTGGTGAGAAAAGAATGCTGTAGTAAATGGAAAAGGGTAAGAGGAAACAGGAGAACGAGTTTGGTTTTATACAATGTTGTAGAGAGAAAGTAATGCTGAAATTAACGGAGAGTGGATGAGGGGAGAGAGGAAACGGGAGAACAATATATTCTCTGAAATTGTGTAGGAAATAGCTGTGACGGACGAAAAGGAGAGGAGTGCAAATAAGAGAAAAGAGGTGTGTTGAAATTGCGTGGTGAGAAAAGAATGCTGTAGTAATTGTAAAGGGTAAGAGGAAACAGGAGAACGAGTTTGGTTTTTACAATGTTGTAGAGAGAAAGTAATGCTGCAATTAACGGAGAGTGGATGAGGGGAGAGAGGAAACAGGAGAACAATATATTCTCTGAAATTGTGTAGGAAATAGCTGTGACGGACGAAAAGGAGAGGAGTGCAAATAAGATAAAAGAGGTGTGTTGAAATTGCGTGGTGAGAAAAGAATGCTGTAGTAAATGGAAAAGGGTAAGAGGAAACAAGAGAAAGAGTTTGGTTTTATACAATGGTGTAGAGAGAAAGTAATGCTGCAATTAACGGAGAGCGGATGAGGGGAGAGAGGAAACGGGAGAACAATATATTCTCTGAAATTGTGTAGGAAATAGCTGTGACGGACGAAAAGGAGAGGAGTGCAAATAAGATAAAAGAGGTGTGTTGAAATTGCGTGGTGAGAAAAGAATGCTGTAGTAAATGGAAAAGGGTAAGAGGAAACAGGAGAACGAGTTTGGTTTTATACAATGTTGTAGAGAGAAAGTAATGCTGCAATTAACGGAGAGTGGATGAGGGGAGAGAGGAAACGGGAGAACAATATATTCTCTGAAATTGTGTAGGAAATAGCTGTGACGGACGAAAAGGAGAGGAGTGCAAATAAGATAAAAGAGGTGTGTTGAAATTGCGTGGTGAGAAAAGAATGCTGTAGTAAATGGAAAAGGGTAAGAGGAAACAGGAGAAAGAGTTTGGTTTTATACAATGGTGTAGAGAGAAAGTAATGCTGCAATTAACGGAGAGCGGATGAAGGGAGAGAGGAAACAGGAAAAAATGTGCAGGATGAAAATAGTTCAGTTATAGACGGGTGAGAAGAAAGCTTAGAAAAGCTGTTTTTTTGGTAAAATGGTAAAAATAGTTGGGAATGGATAAAAATAGTTTGGAAAGAGATGAGAGTAAATAGGGAACAAAAAATGAGTGTTTTGAAATTGCATAAGTAGAAGAGCGGGTCATAATAAACGAAAAAATGTATGAGAAACAACCAAGAGGATTTTTTTAGCTATGACGAAAGAAAAGAGTACTGTAATAGTGGGAAATGAGATGAGACAAAAGAGGAGAATTTTTTAATTTGGCTCAGAGAGAATAGTGTTGCAATAGGCGGATAAGCGGTGAGAGAAAACTGGGGGAAAATGAATTTTTTGAAATTTTTTTGGGAGAAAATATTTCTGTAATTGGTAGAAAATGACTGAAAAAAAAATAGGAGAAAAGGAGCTTTTTTAAAAAAAGAAAATTGTATAGAGAGTGCTGTAATAAACAAAAAAGTGTTGAGAGGAAAGAATAAAAGAAAGGGAGCCATAGCAAAGAAAATTCTTGAAAATGGATTTAGGAGTGAACAATGCTGTAATTAAGAAGAGAAAATGGGAAACAAGAGAAAAAGTACATCACAAAGATTCTTTGTGAAAAATATTTTTTAAAAGAGGATGAAACCAAAATAGGGAATGCATCAATGGAATGAGAAAAACTACAGTTGCACTTAGTACGGCATAAAAATACCATTTGTGGACAGTTGACTTCCATTTCTTAGTTGACCATATTTTATTATCCCATAAAACAGGTGGGAAGAATAAGTATATAGTTTCTGAAACCGCGGATGACACAAATATATTCTTTCTGGAAATGTCTTCGATTACCATATTAGACTGAGAGGCGAGTGCAATTTTTGGACCCCATCGAACAACATTCTGAATTTTTTATAAATATTGGAAAAAGTGAGTACATTACGAATCCACTGGTCTGCCGTGGCAAAAATGGCCGAAACTGGTCAAAAATCGACTTTTAATAAGTTGAACTATATCCAATTGCCAAATACGCCATAACTTGCCAAATAATGAACATTTTTTTATATTTGGTAACCCTCACTCTAATTTTCAATTAAGAAGGTTGCAGACGATTCGGATGTGTTGCTACGCCTTACTTGCATCTTTCACAAATGAGCCAAATTGGCAATAAACATTACGTCACTCATGACGTAACTGATGTCACCAATTTGGCTTACTGTTAAAAGATACAAGTTTTCCGAGCCAGAGATCAGAAATCGTTTGCACTTTTTCTCATTGAAAATCAAAATGCAGTGAGTTGCCAGACGAAAATGTTTGTTCTCTTTTTGGCAAGTTATGACATATTTGGCAATCGGATTTTTGTTCAAATCATTCCAAGTCGATTTTTGATCAGTTTCGGCCTTTTTTGCCACGGCAGACCAGTGGATTAGTAATCTATTTACTTTTCTCCAATTCCTATAAAAAATTCAGAATGATGTTCGATGGGGTCCAAAAATCGCAGTTGCTTATCGGATTATATCGATTTATTGTCCTTATAATGTATGCTATATTGCGAATTTTAATGAGGGGTTAGTGTTTTAAAATTTGGAGCAGAAAAATATTATCGACTTTATTAAAACTGTTCTTTATAAGCGAATTATGTTTTCATGAATAGTTTTGTAGCAATATATGCAGAAAAAATATCATCCAATTCCTTGCAGAGTGTTGTTTATTTACTTTACAAAAAAAAATGTGTATCCACCTTTCAGAAAAACAGATTAAAGCAAATGCCTCCAAAGTTGTACATGTACTATGAATTTTATGGCAATTTGCATTTTTTGAACAGCTCACTTGAGGCTGTTTTCTTCCCAGAATAGATAAGATGAAAATAAGTAGTCAAAATGTTTTATCAAACGTATTCAACATACTGATAACTCTGGAATCTCACTTTGAGAACTTACTTTACAATTTCCATGTGTAAAATTTGTATTGCGCAAAAAATAACTGATAAATTGAGTTATAATTTGCCACACTCAAATTTCTTGGAGAACGAAATTAATAACAAAGTTGAAATGAAAGTAGGTGTGAAATTTTTTTGATTATTTTAGCCCTTTATTCACTGATAGGACTTATAAGTCTCGTCAATTTTGTCATGGTACTGTACTGATTCAAACGCTTTGAGACCCATTAGGTTGGTTGGTTGTTTTCAGATTATCAGATTATCTATAATGCACCGAAACATTCGTCATTAGACAAGCCAACATACATTTACAAACACCCATGCCTAACACGGGACTCGAATCCTCGTGGTCTAGAAGCTAGCACGCTAACCACTATACCGTTTGGTCTGCCTTTCGGATAAGTAAAACAGAGGTGGAGCTATTGTTGATGCTCAAAGAAAAAAAGTATGTTAAAATTGTTCGTGTTTTAACTTCTACGCCTTTATCGAATTTCTACGGGAATTTCGGTGGTTATGTTTAGAATACTTTAAAAGGCGATTATGATCAAAATCATTGTAAGCGTTTTTTGACAATGGACTATTCCCGCATTTGTTAAATTTTTTTAATTCAATTCTAAATGTTTCGAAAAGTCTATAAACAGAAAAATTTCTGTTCGATGAGCTTTTTTTTTAATTTGCAATTTTAATTAATCAATAAACATAACAGCATTAAAAAAAAAAGTCTTTTCATGTATCCATATTAGACAGAGACCTTACCACGTTAACACAGGCAAGCATCACCGGTGGGTCACACTTGTATTTCACAAAATATGTAATGCAAAATAGGTTTATATTTTATCTCAACATTACAAGCAGACATTCAATAGTTAAAATATAACAATATTATAAACTTAAAATAATTATTTAAGTTTTTTGTGCAAATTTTAAACTTGTTATACTAAACTTCAACTTAACTAGACATCACTTAGACGGTAGATCGTCACAGTGCTCATAGGTATTTAATCCATTTTGGCGGCGTGAAAGCATATGTTCGCTAAACCACAACCCTATAGAAAACAAAAGGCTCTAAGGTTTAGCGAGAATTATGTCTTCACTCCTCCAAAATGGATTAAATACCTATGAGCACTGTCACGATCTACCGTCTAAGTGATGTCTAGTTAAGTTGAAGTTTAGTATAGATACAGTGCCGGCTGACCCTAACAACGAGTACAAATATGTTGTTACTTTTTTGGCTTTATTCGCGGCATACTGTCTACCTTTTATGCTAGACATACGTTTCTAACATTGTTTACATACTCGTTTTGCTCGCTGGCCCTTGGTAAGACTGCAGAAAATGTTAACGTCTTTTGAGCAGTACTTAATTTTCACTTGGCATTTCTTCTCTGTGTAGATTAACTGTACTCAAAAGATAATCAAAAATATTTTCTCGAAACTTGAACACTGTACGAAGTTGAGAATTTTTTTGAATTTTCGCTATGAACGTTTCTTATAGAAAACTAGCAGACCTGGCCACGCGTTGCTGTCTCTAAGGTTTTTGTTATATTACATAGTAGTAAACTATTCAAGGGAAACGGTAGGAGAACACCAGTCATGGGGACCACCATGCTTTTTTACACAGATGCCATTTGTAAAAAAAACATGGAGACCTCCATGATTGATTTTCTACTACCTTTAATATTGAGCAAAAATCAATACAAAAGAAATAAATTTTTTATTTTTTGTATTCAAGTTTGTAACAAATGAATACATTACAAAGCTGTTAGTAAATAACACGTGACACTTAAACTTATAAATGAGGTAGGTAGGGCAGATAGTTTTAAATCTTTAACAATAATGTTTATTATTTTGAATTATAAATACTTTTAATTTCAATTTAGCACTAATCGGTGCACAATACTTTTGGTTAACCTGTCTTTAGCTAACACAAATAGATTCGACTGTTTTCTTACACGTGAACATGCAACATATAGTTGCCCATTATTTACATGTATATATTTTAATTAAAGATTTTTGAGCAATGAAGCACTAATAATTAAAAAGCAAGAAGAATTCCACTGTATTACTTTTACTATAATATGAATTGAATTTATACTTCAGTCTAAATAACACGTGGCCGGCTATGCTATTGCTCGATGAAAGGTTCATTGCTGCGTAAGCGTAAGGTCGCTTCACAGAATAAAAACTAATTGTAAGGAAAGCCTTAATATTAGAAGCTCCTCCCTTGTCGAGAAACAATAAAAAAAAAAGCCCCGTTAATAATTAGAACACAACACTCCTTTAAGAATATTTTAACACGTGATGTTTATAAAAAGCAAAATTAGAAGGTCAAAAGTACTTATATTGAAACTTTCAGAGCTATTAGAAGTCACTTTTGTGAAAATATTAATTAAAAATTCATTAAAAAACCAATTAAAATTATAACGTTCTTTTTGCCAAAAGTCCAATCAGAAGGCCAAAACTATTTGTGTTGAACATTTCAGAAATGTAACCCAATTAGAAATCGTTTTGTAAAATATTTATTAATTAATTAATTAAAAAACAAATAAAATTTAAAAATTCTGTTTTTCAAAAGTCCAATTAGAAGGCCAAAACTACTTATGTTCAAAATGTCAGAGCTGTAGCCCTATTAGAAATTGTTTTGTAAAATATTTATTAATTAAAAAACTAATCAAAAGAGAACTAAATAAAAATTTGAACGTTCTTTTTGTCAAAAGTCCAATTAGAAGGCCAAAACTATTTATGTTGAAAATTTTAGAGCTGTAGCCTTATTAGAAATCATTTTGTAAAATATTTATTAATTAATTAAGAAAATTAATTAAAAAAGAACTAAATAAAAATTTAAAATTTTGTTTTTCAAAAGACCAATTAGAAGGCCCAAACTACTTATGTTGAAAATTTCAGAACTGTAGTCCTATTAGAAGTCGTTTTGTAAAAAAAAATTTAAAAAAAAATTAATTAAGAAAATTAATTAAAAAATAACTAATTAAAATTTTACCGTTCTGTTTTTCAAAAGTCTAAATATACTTATGTTTAAAATTTCAGAGCTGTATCTGTATTTGAAGTCACTTTGTAAAAAATAAATTAATTAAAAAAATTAATAAAAAAGAACTAATTAAAATTTTAACATTCTGTTTGACATACATAAAATTCGAAAGCCAAAACTTCTTATGTTGACAATTGTTTTGGGCCTGAGTAATATTGAAATAAAGAACTAAACCCTTTCACAAAAATACATTTTTCAGTACTGCGGTAATAAATCAGTTGCGGTAATAAATCAGTTGCTGTAATAAATCACATGCCATTAAATTGTAGCTATTAAAATAAAGAACTAAACCCTTTCACAAAAATAAATGTTTCAGTACTGCGGTAATAAATCACATGCCATTAAATTGTAGCTTATATGAAACGTTGGTACTTTCAACACAGCGCCATCTGTTAGAATCGTTTGGAGCTAACAGATAATAATAAACAAATAATTTGCAATAAAATAATATTGCGGCTATAAATGGAGATGTAAGCTACCCTATCTCTTAAGTTAGACCAAACTGCACACTGTGTGCAAATTTGATTAAAATCGGTTGAATAGTTTATGAGTGCATTGGAAACAAACAACGCGACACGTAATTTATATATATTAAGATTTTTCACAGAATTGCGTGCGATGGTCAGAATTCGCGTCCGACTTCTACTTTTGAGAAAAATTGAAAAGGGTACTCCAAAATTAGGTACGAAACTGGTCCCGTCAGCTTTACTTAACATTTACACGTGTACGCAAATTGATATTGCCAAAAAATTGATTATTATACATCAACATGTTAGTTAAAGTCCACGGAATTCATTGCATCCAACAGGAATCGTCTAGCTTTTTTATAAATTGAGGTCAAAGTTGAAAAATTGCGATTTTCTCAAAAACTGAGGGTGATGGACGAAAATTGATTTCAGATTCGTTTTTAGCTCATCGAGATCTATTAGAATCACCTCGAGGATATTAACGGGCAAAAATCGTCTTGAACAATGCAATTTGGCGCTGTACCACCTCAGAGAAAAATCGTGAGGTTATAATACAGTACCATGAGACAATTGATGGGACTTATGCATCCTGTCAGCATTTAAACTAAATAAAATGTCACAAATGTCACTTAAAAAACCCTTTAGTGATATATAAAAAAATATTAAATAAAATAATTGGTGAAAAAGGTTTAAAAAAAATATTTTATATAATATTTCATATTTATTATACTTTAACTAAATTGACTTTATTTCCAAGTGTAAACATTTTTTTAAAAAACTTTTTATGACATTTTCTTACTTTTAATTCATTTTACAATTTGCAATGAATACAAGTATCTCGTAATAAATGTGAAACCAGATAAAATATAACCTTCACCTAAAAAAAAGTGTAACTATGCTCCATTTTTTACACATCCACATCACTACTACACACACAATGTTAAAAATCCTACCCACCATCGTTATTATAAATGCAAGACATGGAAATTTCTATAAAATGTATTTCAATAGTTTCACTTTCTTCCGACAGATTTAGGCGAGAAATAAAATCGAAGTTAAGCTGAAAAAGTAGAAATATCGCATTCCTCGGACAGATGCTATGCAGAGAATTTCTGCCATATTGCTTCTGATGTCATAAATATTTTTCTTATCGAAGATTTAAATTCCTTCACGTTTCACGATCGATTAATATTCCATTTTCTCCACTCATTTATGAAAATAATCGCGTTTTTTTTTTTATTTTAATATATTCAATCTAAACCAAAATCTTCTGTGTAATGTGACTTATTTTACAATGTGTCAAAAACGAAAATTCCTAGGTGAACTAGTGCAATTTTTTTAAAATTGACTGCACACTTTTTCTTACCAAGAACCTATCTACTTGCACAGGAATTATGATAGCCCTAGTGACACTAAATAATTAAGGGGGACTTAGAACACTTAAAACTTCCTTTAAAATTATAAATTTTACAAATTTGGAAGTATTACTAAGTAATAACTAAATTTTATTAAAAAAAGTTCACACACTGCTATCAATTTTCAAAATTTTGATATTTAAAAAAAAAAAATTTCAGTAAAATTCAAATTCTTCTGCTTAATTTTTCAATCTTCTTTCCAGGTTTTTTTTTTTTTTTTTTTCCTTTTTTTTTCTTCAAAAATGTTCCTAGTAATACACTCTAACTTTTTAGGCATCGGATTTGGAATAAGTAAAATAGTTTTCGAGAAAAACGATAATTACTAAACCTATAGGTTAAAAAAGCGTTAGAATAAATATTTTTCAACATTTAAATTTGTAAAAAAAAAATTATATTTTGTTCGAAAATCCATGTTTTTTTTTTTTTTTTTTTTTTTTTTTGTCAAATAGATCATTAGAATGACACACAAAAAAAATTTAAGTCATTTCATTCATATTTGCTGAAGTTTTAGCATTTTGAGTAATGTGGAAATTCCAAAAACCATTAACTGAGAAAAATGCGATCAAAACATCGAAGGAGCTATTGCACCTATGTTAAACTCTCCATAAAAATATAATTTTTTCGCAATTGCAGTTATCTTATCAGTTCAAAAATTTGCCAGAATAAGGAGAAGGTTTTAAATATACACGCAAAAAATAGAAAATTAATATTTTTAGAATTTTTTGTGAAAACAATGGGTACCAAGTCCCCTGTAAAGATTTATCTAAGCGAGTGGCAACAGCTGGATGATTAAGATTTATCTAAGCGAGTGGCAACAGCCGAAGTGTTACCCGGAGAACGAAACCAGAGAAGAACAAGATTGTATTTGGCATGAAAAAATATGATAGTCTCAATAATATTAAATTTAAACTTCTTTTAAAAAATTAATAAAAGCGCTACCTTTGTAATTCGTCGTCGTTATTTCGAGAAATCGTGACAGTCTAATTTGGTGGCAAGCGTTGGAATCCGAACTGGTGAAGAAATTCAGTGCCGAAGAATATTCGAATTTAACAAGACTGACAGCCATTTTGAAGTAACGGAAGAAAAGTGATCTTGGGTTATGTATCCTTTCCTTGCTGTTGGTTCAGTGCTTAATTATTTTAGGTTATAAGGAATTATTAAAAAAAAAATAATAATAATTTTTTGCAAGTATATATTTTGTTTAAAGTTTAAGTTTTACTGTGACTTACTTATCAATATATAGAATTCTTTTATATCTGTACTGGAAATCAATGTAATGTTATTGAATGCTATGCTGGTTGTTTAAATTTGTTATGGAATTAATTTAGGAATATTATTTGAGAAGTTGTATAAATGAAACTTTAGCTTGGCGATATTTTGAGTTTGCTGGTATTTTCTTTTTGTGTATTGATAGAACTTTTGTTGGCGATAAATTGGGCTTATTAGTCGTTGATTTGTTTCACTTTATAGAATATGAGTGAAATAGTTTTTTTTTTAATTTTGTCGAACACGAAGTAAAATTTGAAACGTTAGTTCGACAAGTATGGTTTCTGTGGTAGTATTTTGAGAAGTTATGTGTATACTTCTGTAATCGCCTGAACAAAAGTTTTCATCATATTATTGAAATATTGTATTTGAGTGAATTCAAGAATATCGTTTGAAATTTAAAGTTCATATTATTGAAATATAAAGTTTGCAGTTTGGAATTAAATTTGAAGTTTAGAATTTTAATTTTGGGTGGCGTTGGTTTTCATTAAAAAAAAAAAAAAAAAAAAAAAAAAAAAAAAGAGAGAGAGAGAGAATTAACGATTGGCATTTTGATTGATTTCCCTTGTGAAAGAAAATGAGTTATTTAGGGAAAGGTAAGAAGCAAGATTTGCTTAAAATATGTGAGGAATTGGGCGAAGATGTGGATGCTAAAACTAAAATACCTGAGATTAAGCGAATAATTTTAGGAAGTGAATATTATAATGAGGAGGAGGTTAGGTTGATATTTGATCGTGTGATTGAAGAAAGACTGAGAAAAGAAGAAAGAGAAAGGGAAAGAGAGAGGGAAGAAAGAGAAAGAGAAATGGAAAGAGAAAGGGAAGAAAGAGAAAGGGAAGATAATTTGGCGCGGGAAATGAGACAGCATGAGTTAGAATTAAAAAAGCTAGAAATTTCCCAAACTGAATCCCTACCTCGAACAAACCATGTATCTGAAAACGGAATTCCCAGGATTCAATTGACGCATATAATGCCTAAATTTGAAGAAAAGAGGAATGAAATGGGGTTATATTTAATTAACTTCGAAAGAAAGGCAGAAATGGCCAAAGTTCCCAAAAGAGATTGGACTTCTTATCTGTTGGGTGTACTTCCTGCAGAAGTTTCAAACATGCTGGCTAGAGAATCGCCTGAAAACGCAAATGACTATGAACATGTGAAAACTCTTCTTCTGAAAAGGTATAAAATGAACAGCTAAAAATTGAGGCAGTGTTTCTACAGATACCAGAAAACGCCAGATAAAAATTGGAGAAACTAATACCACGAGCTGCGGAGTTATTTTACCGAATGGATTGACGATATGAAAGTTGAAACTTTTGAGCAACTGAAAGATCTGATTATTGCTGAACAAGTAAAATTTCGTGTGCCTCCAGAAATCAGAGAACACTTTTTAGACAATTGGATTAATATTAAAGATCCAGAGTATTTAGCAGAGAAATTGGATGACTATGAAAGCGTCAGAGACAGTTTCAAAAGAAAAGAAAAGCTACCTAGAAATAATTCCAAACCTCAGGAAGGACAATACCCTAAGGACAAATTTAATTTCAAGAGAAATGCTCCATGGAAGGAAGATAAATGCGATGAAGGTGA
The DNA here is from genome assembly GCA_963978545.1 of Linyphia triangularis. Taxonomy (NCBI): domain Eukaryota; kingdom Metazoa; phylum Arthropoda; class Arachnida; order Araneae; family Linyphiidae; genus Linyphia; species Linyphia triangularis. The sequence goes on from OZ021730.1 coordinate 41,355,506, forward strand.
AAGAGAGAAAAGATTTGAGAGGAGGAAGCAGCCTAGTTGTTACGAGTGTGGGTCATTTTCTCATTTGAAGGCTCAATGCGATAAACTACGAAGATGTTACGAGTGCGGATCTACCTCGCATTTAAGACCTAACTGTGATAAACTCAAGAAAAGCGTTGAAACAGTAGCTGCTAACTTGGTTCCGAAAGAAAATTTTAAAGATGTTCTTGAACCATATATCAGTCAAGGAAAAATAAATGGCATAGAAATGCCGATACTTCGTGATTCCGGAGCATCAATTGACCTGGTCTGCAGAAAGTATGTAAAACCCTCAATCTTAACTACAGAAACGGTATGGATTAAAACCCCATTAGAAGGAAGCCCCATTTGTCTGCCTTTAGCTGAGGTTGAAATAAACTGCGCTTATGGGCACATTGTGACAATAGCAGTTGTCATCAGAGATACTTTAGATCAAGGAAGGTACCTATTAGGAAACCGAACAATGGAATTATTTACTGAAGTTAACCAGAATAAAAATTTCGGAATGGATACAATTAATGTCATACAAACTCGATCTTCCAGTAAGAAGATGGTAGAATCAGAGATGCCAAATTCGGAACCAGAAGCAAGCGATTCAAGGGAAAATGAACAATTTGGAAAAGAAATTGATAATGATAATATTTTACCTGTGGCAGATCTTTCAAGTGCAGAATTGGAACTTATGAAATTAACCCCAGAAGAATTTTTAGCTGACTCGCAGGCAAAACTTGGCACACATGAACCCCTGCCAGATAACTTGGTACTTACTTCCTCGGAAATTCACTCTATTAGAAAGAAACGTGTACAGCTGGACTAGATTGTTCCCCCGGTGCACACTTGGTACTCTGGGGAAAAGCCGGGACGCGCTTTGACCTTCAGAGGAGATAGAGGTGATCAGACTGCGTACACAAGATTTATCAGTGGTCACCTAAGGTGTATGCGATATGAGCATAAAAGAAAGGTCTATCCAACTTGCAATAAGTGTTTCACCGGTGCAGCTAGCCCGGCTCACCTCCTTAGCTGCATGCATTTTGAAAAAGAAGATTTCCTGCGAGACCCAGTCTTGTTCTTCGACTTCCTGAGGGTGGGTGGACTCATGGATCTGGTCTAGCTCCGCTAGACCAGTTGGGATAAGAAACAACTACAATAACAGAATTTTTAGACGCTCAATTGCAAAGTGAGGATCTGAAGCCCCTATTCAAAGTAGCAAAACATGACACAGACCCTGAAAGCATAGGTATCTGACAAAAAATCAAAAGCTGTTTTTCGTGAAGAAAGATAAAAAAGGAACAGAACGACTTTTGCTTGTGGTGCCGGAGAATTACCGAAAACAGATTATGGAATTCTGCCATGAAAGAACGGCATCTCATCTGGGAATAGCGAAGACTAAAGATGCTTTATTTAAAACGTTCTACTGGCCAAACTGTTACAAAGAGGTCGAAACTTTTGTGAAATCATGTGATCTATGTCAAAGGGTAGGAAACCCACAAGATAAAAAGAAGGCACCACTCAAGATAATTCCAGTTATTACGGAAATCTTCAAAATAAATGTTGATGCTGTGGGACCTTTACCTCAAACCCCATCAAGGAATCAATACCTCATTACTGCATTGTGCATGTCTTCAAAATATCCCGATGCAGTCCCTGTGAAAAATCTGAAATCGACCACAGTAATTGACGCCCTACTCCAGATTTTCAGCCGAATGGGCTTCCCAAAAGAACTACAGACTGATCAAGGAACGTCATTTATGAGTGCACTTACTTGCGAATTTTTAGAAAGATTTGGAATTAAGGTTATTAGAAGCTCTGTACACCATCCGCAAAGTAACCCAGTCGAAAGAATGCACAGAACTCTGAAAAGAATTCTTCGTGTCCTCTGTCTAGAATCTAGTTCCAAATGGGAAAAGATTCTGCCTCAAGCTCTGTTCGCGTTAAGGACTGTGACTCATGATAGTACAGGCCTTACACCAGCTGAGTTAGTTCACGGAAGAAATCTGAAGACTCCGCTTGTATTGCTCTATGACAAGTTAACAGAAGAACACCAAGAAGAGGATTGTGTTGTAAACTATGTGTTTAAATTAATAAATCGTATGGAAAATTGCCAAGAATTAGCAATACGGAATATGGTAAGCGCCAAGGAAAAGCAAAAACTTTGGTATGATAAGAAAGCGGTAGAACGGCAGTTAGAAGCGGACGATCTCGTATTAGTTGTAGCTTCTTCAAAACCCAACAAGTTATCGGTGCAGTGGATTGGACCTGGGGAAGTAGTTCGACGGTTATCGGATACCAACTACGTGATACGGTTTCCCGATGAAAACAAAGATCACGTTTACCATATTAATATGCTAAAGCCCTATGTTAAAAGAGTAGAATACTTAAATCTTTTAGGCCTAGAAGAAATTAAAGGCAAAAGGGAAGATGAAGAAGAGGAGATACCAGATCTTGGCCTTGCTGATAGATCTAACGGGTCAGCGTTGAATGAACTTTTAAAGGACATAAGATCAAAATCTAAACTTTCAGGTGCACAACAGAATCAACTTGAGGAACTTTTAAACAAGTTCTCTGAACTCTTTTCAAATAAACCTGGTTGTACAGATCTGGCTGAACATGATATCGAGTTGGAAGTAGAAAGGCCAATTATCGCAAAGCCATATCGAATGTCTCCAAGACAAACAGAAATTCTGAAGGCCGAAGTCAATAAAATGTTAGAACTCAAAGTAATTGAACGAGGAGATTCGGATTTTACTTCTCCTTTAATACTTGTTGAGGTTCCTGGAAAAGATCCTAGACCTTGTATTGACTATCGTCGTTTGAACAAAGTGACCAGGACACAGTATTTCCCTATACCAAATATAGAACAACTTGTAGAGAAAGTGTCATCAGCGAAATATATCAATGTTCTCGATTTAACCCGTGGTTACTGGCAAATACCATTGAGTGAACGGGCCCAGCGATATGCTGCCTTTGTGACCAGCTTTGGTACCTTTAAGCCATTAAAGTTACCATTTAGGCTCAAGAATGCTCCTTATTATTTTAGTAGAATTATGGCTGGGTTGTTGCAAGACTGCGACGAATTTGCTGTACCTTACTTAGATGACGTTGCAATTTTTTCGAATACTTGGGAAGAGCATGTGAAACACTTAGAAGAAATTTTAATAAAGATGAAAACAGCTCATCTCCACATAAAGCCTTCGAAGTGTCAGTTTGCTCTGGAACATGTCAAGTATTTGGGCCACATAGTTGGACAAGGTGAGCGAATACCTGGAGAACTTAAAGTACAAGCCGTTAAAGATTTTCCCAGACCCCTGAACAAAACCCAAATTAGATCATTTTTAGGTCTTGCTGGTTATTATCGCAGATATATATCCGATTTTTCTGTAATTGCGGCACCATTAACAGATCTACTAAAAGGGAAGAAAGTTAAATCGTCTGTGGATTGGAGCAGTGCTTGTGAAGATGCTTTCGAAGAATTAAAGAATCGACTTTCGGAAAAGCCAGTATTATTTAGCCCCGATTTCACCATTCCATTCGTCATTCAGTGTGATGCTTCGAACCTTGGACTAGGCGTGGTGTTGTCTCAGGTGAACCAAGATGGTGAAGAACATCCCATTATGTACTTGAGTCGGAAATTTTCTCCAGCAGAACAAAAATATAGTACCACCGAGAGGGAATGTGCTGCCATTATTTATACGATTCAGAAATTACGATGTTATCTTGATGGGCAGCTAAAGTTCATCATTCAAACAGATCATAATCCGCTGGTCTGGTTAGAGAAAAATACAGGGACTAATCCGCGTCTGTTGAGATGGGCCCTCACATTACAACCATTCAATTATGAAGTTGTCCATCGTAAGGGAAGTCTCCATCGAAATGCCGATACCCTGAGTAGAGTTCCTTAAATATTGATGTAAGACATTGACTTTGTACATATTTTTATTTATTCTTCTTCTTAGAACCTAAGTATTATGGTTAGGCTTATTTATTTAAACTTGTAATACTCTACTTAAATATTATAATTTGGCAGTAAAATACTAATTTAAATTAGTGCACTGAATCCAACTGGCGGTATGAACTCTTAAGACTGAAAGACTTTAAATTCTAAGACTTTTTCTCTTCAATAAAAAGTCTTCTCTTGGAGGGGAGGAGTCTGTAAAGATTTATCTAAGCGAGTGGCAACAGCCGAATGATTAAGATTTATCTAAGCGAGTGGCAACAGCCGAAGTGTTACCCGGAGAACGAAACCAGAGAAGAACAAGATTGTATTTGGCATGAAAAAATATGATAGTCTCAATAATATTAAATTTAAACAACTTCTTTTAAAAAATTAATAAAAGCGCTACCTTTGTAATTCGTCGTCGTTATTTCGAGAAATCGTCACACCCCTTTATCAATAATTTCATATTAAAAATACTTTGAATCTGAGGTTTTTCCAATCGATAGTGATGAGAACTGATTTCGTAAGAGGTTAGTTTTTCCAATTTTCTACGTTTTTATCATATACATAAAAAAGGGATTGGTCGTTTTGTATGTAAATTTTCATTTTTGAGATGAGCTTTCACATCATCAAAAGAGTTTCGACAATTGGAAGTTGAAATGAGATCTACGAATTGAAAAAAGATCTTTGCGATATAGCTATTTTCACTGAATGTTGAAAGTTATCATTTAAAGTTTCAACGACAGCTTTCTTCTGAAAAAAGGCTGCTTTTTTATTTTAACGATGTGTATCGTCCGATAGCTCAGCGTGTGTATTTTTATAACAAATGGTCTTGACAAGTTGTTATTATTTCCTAACAATTTTTATTTTGTGGACTGTAGTTGTAGGGGCTTTCCAAAGCTGTATGTAATATCCACAGAGAAAACGCTCTGTTTACGTAACCGCTCATGTGGAGAGATATAAAAAGAATAAATATATAATGACAGGGGAAAGGGTTAGTAGGGATGGAGATGCACAGAAGAATTGCGCAGTACAATTATCAGGCGTTAACAAGATATTTATATGTACATTTTACGAACATTTTACGAAACATTTTATCAAGTCTTGAAAACTTGGAAAATAATATTAATTCAACTTTGAATATAATAGGAATTTAAAAATTGTAAAGTGGTAGTACCTAATATTCTGATTAAAATTTCATTTTTAAGAAATGTATTTCTTCAAGAACAGCATCAGCCACTACGCGGCCCGTGGGCCGGATTTGATCCGCGAGGGATATTTCTGGTGCCCGCCAACAGCACAGAAGATAAAAAAATCAAATTTCAGTGTATGGACTTTTTTTTTTTTACATAATTGTAAATTTTCCGAAATATTATAGTATGTGTTAAGTATGTCGAACAGAGTTCTCCACTACGTCTCGAAAGAAACAAAATAAAAAACTTTCAGCAAGATGGTTTTCATGAAGAATAAATACAGGAATAACTTAACTGAATCTCATTTGGACAATTTATTAAGATTGGCTGTAAAAAATACTGGTACAGACATCGACTCTATCTCAAAATAAACTGAACTATTTCGACCACTATTGTGTCACAATTTGTATCGACTAAAACCAACTAAAACAGAATTATCTGGAAATACAGTTTAAATAGTTTTATTAAAAGTTCGAACGAGATATATAGTCACGTTCGAACAAAATATTCACTTCTCTTTTAGAATTTAATTTACTAATAATGAAAATTATTATTTTTTAATTATTAAAAAAAAATCAAATATCAATTGTAATTGGATTATGATTGAAAAATCTCTTCTTTTTTTTTCTTTAGATTTCAGAAATGCTATGTATTGTTGAATCGATAATAATAATACTGTTGCGTGATTGAGTTCGAAAGACTTGAAGCCAAAGCATATTAACACTTGAAGAAATTTATTCCGAATAACTCTTCTCCAAATTTTTTAAAGCTCCAGCTCTGTACACAACAATAGAGCCCAAACAGCAGTTACAACACTTGATACACAACTGCTAAAATTGCCGCAAAAGACAATGCAATACAGTTCACTTTCGCAATACAGCTCTCTGAATGCTCGCTGAGGGACAACTAACTCAGTAACTCAACTGACTCTCCCGCTCTCTTGGACGGCCTTATATAGGAAAGGCGAATCTTCGCGAAACTTCCAGAGATAGAAATTTGAAGAACTTTCCAGATCGTAATCGAAAAGCCCTATACAGGTACATGGGGACCGAAAATGGTCGAAAAGTTTGGCGATATTTGGCGATTTCTCGCCAAATTTGGCGAAAAAACATTAGTCGCCAAATCCGTCGCCAACTTGGCTCCATCTAGCCAATTTGGTGAGATTGCCATTAACCATAAAGTTAAATGGTCCGCACCTTGTAAAACTCGCTTTCCAGCATGATCCCTGTAGAACTCGTTTTCAAGCATTAAGAGACGCATTGCAGGAAAGCGAATACAAAGAACTCTTGCACTGCCTTATGCGAAGTGTACATAAATTGTCCTTTTTACATAATTAATGCTACGAAATATTTACAAATATACAGAAATTCGTAACAATACATATATTGGAGTATCCGACCCGCGAAAAGCTCCAACATAAGTCATATGGCCCGCCTCTAAAAGTTAGTGGCGAACGCTGCTCAAGAAGAACATGGTAAATTATTTCAAATAGGTATTTTCATTTTTAAAGAAATAAGTTGGTTGGTTTATGAGCTCAACGACCTATTCTTATACACAATGACGGCTAATGAGGATGGGACCTACAGCTTAAAGTTGATTCCGAACCACAATGAACATCCATGCCTTATCCGAGATTCGAACATGGCACCTTTGGCATGCATGGCCAGAGAGCTAACCACAGTCATCAGATGGGGAAAACAAATAAGACATCGTTGATTTGAAAATAAGTGTCAAAATGAAATCATAAAAATTAATCCCTAAGAATATGTTTTATAGATATTTACAAATAAACGTTAGTAAAAAAATTATATAAATAACTTTTTAGCATTCATAAAATTGATAATTAAAAAAACAAAAAAAACAGCACTAATAAATGCAACAAACTACTGAAATAAAAAGTAGCGAAGTACAACTTTTATTTTTCAGAAGATCTCGACTTGAGAACATTATTATATTCTTTTTTAACTATGAACCAACTTATTAGCATTGCATTTTAAGAGTCATTTTAATTCGTCATTATTTTTTTCTTCTCCAAAAAAAAAAGGAAAAAAAATACAGACAGATCCTCTCTATGGACAGGGTGGTTATAATTAAAGTTACCCTGTTTAGAGCTACTTAGACTCCGTTCTAATGAGCAGATTTTGATGAAACTTGGCATATACACTATATGGACAATGGGGAAAAGAAATCTGCAATAAAAAAATTGTAGTTCAAATTTTTACCACCAGGTGAAAAAGTGGCGCATAACGAACAAAAACCACAAATTGAAAACATAATTTTTTATTTAATTACAGCATATGTTCAATGTGCATTCCATTTATGTCAACCACATGCTCGAAGCGTGTTAAAGTTACAAGTACTCGAGCGGTGTCCCGTGATTTGGAATACAGTTAGAAAGATTCTTCAATTCATTGTAAAATGGTATCCATATAAGATCCATGTTGTACAACAACTGAAACCTGCTGACTCTGGTAAGCGCATTCAATTTTGTAGAATTTTTTTGGCCAGAATAATCGTTGATAATGCATGGCTTTGGAACATTTATGGTCGGACGAGGCGCATTTTACACTAGATGGAGCCGTGAATACTCAGAACTTTCGAATATGGGGAGCGGCAAAACTGAATGTTGTGCATTAACAGTCTCTGCATCCTGATTACATTACTGTATGGTGTGGTTTTACGGCTGAATTTACTCTTGGTCCTTTTTTCTTTGAGGGGAGCACTCTTCGTGGCCCTCGAAGGTGTTCGATTACGGGGACCCGCTACTGCGAGCTTCTTCGGCAGCAAGTCCTTCCTGCCCTACAAGAACGATAATGTTTAGAGACTACTGTTTTTATGCAAGATGGTGCACCACCTCACATTGCACGACCAGTGACAGCACTACTTCGTGCCCACTTTGGAGATGATCGGGTTTTCGAGAAGTTTTTCGACTGCCTTTCTCTCCTCGTTCTCCGGACTTAAATCCCTATGATTTCTGGTTGTGGGGATTTCTGAAAGATCGTGTGTATGGAGGGAGCATACGGACTCTTCCTGAAATGAAAGCAAGCATAACACTTCATGTTGCTGCAAATGATCGAGAAACCCTTTGCACTACTGTTGAACATGCTATAACACGCTTCGAGCATGTGGTTGACATAAATGGAATGAACATTAAACATATGCTGTAATTAAATAAAAATTTATTTTTTCAATTTGTGGCTTTTGTTAGTTATGCGCCACTTTTTCACCTGGTGGTAAAAATTTGAACTACAATTTTTTATTGCAGATTACTTTTCCCCATGGTCCATATAGCGTATATGCCAAGTTTCATCAAAATCTGCTCATTAGAGAGGACTCCACGTGGCTCTAAACAGGGTAACTTTAATTATAACCACCCTGTATTCTGTAAAGTACTTATTGACACTTTTTGAATGTTCAGCCAATAAAAAATAAAGCGGTATTCTTGAACACACTACAACCAGTCTCTTTTTGTAATGTTTACGTTTTCTTTTAGATTTTATCGTATATTCTTCTAAATAGTCTATTCTTCCATCGGTATCATATAATCTTGTAACCTTCCTTGGTACTAAGAAAAGAAACATCATCAGGTTTTGCTTACGAGTATAGCCATTAAAATATAATTTCATCTTAAATCAAGTGTTAAATAGAAAGATTACTATTTTTAGTGATGTTAAAAAATCCGCAAATATTTGCATGATTTTTGTATCAGTAGGAAACAAACATTTTAAAATTTCACTTTTCCAGTTTTACAAAATTATATTTTCAAAAGAATATTTAAAATAGAATTATGAAATAAAACTTTTTTAATTTCTATGAGAGATTGCGTAAGTTACTATAGGATTAAGACTAACTTAGAATACTAAAAGTTTGAAGGCAATACATTAATAACATGATAAAACTTACCTGTAACGTTTACAAACTTGAAAGTCACTCCTTTATAGAATTATCCTTTCCACATTTCAGCTTGTTAATTAAATAAAAAAAAGGATAAAAAGAAGCATTATAGCTGTCAATAAATTTCAATACCGTGTGTACAATCCAGTTCGTATAAGAGTTTGTTTACATTTTCATCCGTCGCTTAGCGACGCTTGCGACAGAGCGCCATCTGGTTCTAAGAGGCCTGAAGAAATAACGGTAGTTACTTAATTTCGCGGCGTTGCCGGCCAAAACCATTCCGATCAAAACACGAAACAAAATCTGTGACGTCAAGGGTTCCTACTATTTCTATTATTATCGTGAGGTTTCTGCCAAATAGTTGGCGTTGAAATAGTTGGCGCTCGTAAACCTTTGGCATATCATGTACAGATTGGCGCGATATGCGAGAAACTTGCAAAACTGGTTTCCGCTGCCGCATTTCAAGCCAGATGTTTGGGAAGCCTTGACGTCACATTCAGTTCGAGCTGAATGAATCGTTTTTTTTGCCAACGTCTAACAGGGAAACCTTGATTGCAAATAAAAAAAGAAAAAGCGCATTCAGCAAAAAATGTTCTGTTTATGGCCTTTTCGAAACATTTAGAATTAAAAATAAAAATGCGGGAAATGTCCATTGTCTGACTCGATAACAAAATTGCCTGTAAATATTCTTGTCGGAATTAGAAAACCAATTTATGCCTATGTGTTTCTTTCTTGCATTCCGATCAATCTTCAAAATACATCAAGTAAAGTCGTTACCGGAACTCTTCGTAACGGATTGTTATGGAACAAGAAGGGGGGCACACAAAAGTAAATATGTTCCTCTTTAGAAAGCCAAGAATAGAACGATAGCAGACGACAAGATAAAGCCGACGACACGCAAACGATCTTTCCGAGGGTGTGTCACAAGGGATGGAACATCTGTTGGCGTTATGGATTGGAAACATTCTTATTTATCATTTTGACAGTACCGTGAAAATGAGAGTGAAATCGTTTTGCCTGTTCCTGTCCTTTTGAGGAATGTTATATTATTTTATGAACTTTCTGACTTGTTTTTCTTTTCACGAGGGAGACATGGGGAGAGAGGAGGAGGATTAATTAACGCAAGTCTATTTCTTGCTGTAAGAATACTGTTTTGCGGAAAATTATTTTACCCTACGCACAAATAAAAAAAAAAAAAGCTGAATTGAGGCGATAACTATCACTAAGAAACAGCTGTTACACACGCTTCACTATGTTACATCGGGGTTCAGCGCGATACTATATGTTACACTAACGATTGTGTTTCCTTATTTTGATATCAGATATCACAGAACCCTTAAGTGCAAATCGAATCAGAGACTCGACAGGTATTTTACGACAGAGCCATAAGGCTGACTCAATGCCTTTTTATACAAACAATAGCAATACTATTTTTAAGGTCATATTGTTCTTCTCTTTCTATCTGGAAAGTGCCTTTTTTTTTCCTTCAAATTGATTATATAGTAATAAGATCGAAATGTTACCTTGTAGCATTAAAATTGCAAATAAAGGCAAAAGAAGAGAAAATGAATGCAAATAATTTGATAAATTGGTTCTTATTCAACGAAAGTGCACATCTGTCCATGTCGAATAGCAGAATGCTACAACATTCTTCGACGTCAAATCCCGTTAACGCGAAATCGCTTAACATGAAAACCCGTTCAACGCGAAGTAAAATCAGTTCTCCGTACTTAAAACTTAATGTTAATTTATTCGTTTAACACGAAATTCGGTTAACGCGAACAATTTCAGCGGCCCCATCGACTTCGCGTTAACGGGGTTAGTCTATGTCTCTTTAGTACAGAGTGTCGGGGATAAAAGTATCCAAAAGTTACGGTTACACGAAATACATTAGAATAGCGTCGGCCACTATGCAGCCCGCGGGCCGGATTTGGCCTGCGACAGATATTTCTACGGCCCGCTGGCACCACAGAAGACACACATTCACTGTATTGACTTTTTTTTTACATAAATATAATTCATCCGAAATAATATGTATTAACTATGTAGAACACAATTCTCCACTACGCACCCGGGAAGAAAACTATGCAAGATAGTTTGCATCAAGAATTTGTTACAGTCAATTTATTAAAATTGACTGCAACAAATATTCCAAAAGACATCGACTCTATCATAAAATAAACTGAACGATTTCGACCGCCATCGTCTCACAATTGATATCAACTAAAACGGAGTAATCTAGAAGTACAGTTTAATTATGTCAAGTCGCATTGTCACTTTGGAACCAAATCTTCCCTTCTTTTTTAGACTTTGATTTACTAACATAAATGTAATTCATAATATTTATGTTAACATAGCATTTATATAACATAAATCTTTTTATTTGGGAAAAAAAGAATCAAATATCAATAGTAATTTTATAAGGATAAAAAAATGGATATTTTTTCCAGTTTTCAGATATGCTATATATTATTAAATAGATAATAATTAAAGATACATACTTTGGTGTATGCGGCCCAAGAAAAGCTCCAACATAAAGTAAACTCTAAAAATTAGTGGCGAACGCTGCATTAGAATATAATAAACTGTTTATCCGTGAATTGGAAACACCTCCTAGTTTTTTTGAACAAGAGAGGGATACACCTAAAGTCTAAAATTAATAGTTAGGAATGCACAATAAATAGCATCATTGGTCTCTTTTTCTTCCTAAAGCGCATTGTTACTGGATACGTTTTTCCTGAAGCGCATTGTTACTCGATACGTTTTTCCTAAAGCGCATTGTTACTCTATACGTTTTCCCTAAAGCACATTGTTACTAGACACGTTTTTCCTAAAGCGCATTGTTACTCGATACTTTTTCCCTAAAGCACATTGTTACTGGATACGTTTTTCCTAAAGCGCATTGTTACTGGTTACGTTTTTCCTAAAGCGCATTGTTACTCGATACGTTTTTCCTAAAGCACATTGTTACTGGATACGTTTTTCATAAAGCGCATTTTTACTCGATACGTTTTCCCTAAAGCACATTGTTACTCGATATGTTTTTCCTAAAGCGCATTGTTATTGGATACGTTTATCTTGGGATTCGTTAAATTAATTGTGTATAAACAAACACACAAAATTTAAATTGTGGATGAGTTGAAAAAGCGTATCATTTAAACTATTCGTCTACTAACCCGTATGCTACAAAACACTTGGAGAGAAATGGATTACCGTTTGGACGTTTGTCGTGCTACAAAAGGTGAACACATCGAAATCAATTAATATTAAAACTAGGTGAAGTGTTCATTCTATTTAAGTATATTACCTTAGGCCTTAAGCCCAAGGGTATTGTTTTTAATTGGTCAAGAGTGTGGTCTGGCGTTTGTCCCCACTTAATGCTTGGGCATGCGCCGAGAAGGCATTCTGTAGGCATGCGCATTATTCCTCCTGCTTGTATAAAAAGAGATGTTTGCTGATGTTGTGCAGTTATATTGATGTATCAATATTTTATAAAACTCAAATAAATAAAAAAAACTTTGTAATGTGCCTGGACTTAAGGCACAACTGTACCTCGGCCCTAAACTGATTATATGGTGAATGGGTGACTCAAAATAATATCCATCAAAGGTGTGATGTTAAAAGTTTAATAAGATATAAACACAAAATAATTATTTACAAGTCATACACTCACCACAAAATAAATATTAATACAATTATACTGGGAACATATACAATGCTGGGGGGGAGGGGGGGAATTCCTCACCTTACATGTTTACTGTTCGAGTGATGGAGCTAAACTGAATAATTATCTACTTTAAGTAGATCTGCACCATGTCCATAGATGGCGTTAGTAGTACAGTCCGGGGAGAGAGTTATACATAGAGAGTGTCACAATTATTATTTTTTATAAATTTTTATTATTATTATTTTTGTGCTTTTAAACAAAAATCATTCTAATGGGTCGTTCCGTAATAATAAGTTATAACTTTCGGATATTTTTTATCCCGTACAACCTATATTTACTACTTTTAAAACACTATTATTATTAAAAGTAGTACTCTAAAGGTATTATAGCATTTTAAAGTTAAGTGTAAAAGTATCACTTCGAAAGTAAAAAGTTATTGTAAAGAAACAGTAATATTTTTTCTGTTAAAAGAATAAAGGAACTGATTCTTTGCCAGAAATATAGGGGTTTAAAACCTATTTAGGTGTACATATATTTTGTCAGCTGCGCGCTGTGATTTGGAATCTAGCCAAGTATAGCTGTAGGTAGCTTGTCTGCTATCATTGTGTTAGCAAACCACTTTAACTTCTTACTATCTACGAAGAACATTAATTTTTATAACCATCTACCAAAGTACAACGAAAGGGTTTGGGGTTTGTGTGTATCAATATTTTGAATATATATATATATATATATATATATATATATATATATATATATATATATATATATATATATATATATATATATATATATATATATATATATATATATATATATATATATATATATATATATATATATATTCAAAATATTGATTGTATTAAAAAAAGTAGAAAAATGTGCCTTCAAACTCAATTTTGAAAGTTTGCATGATATTTTCTAAATGCTACGCCAAAGACATATTATACATTAAAAAAAAAAAAAAGAATTTAAAGCCATAAAATTTGACTGTGAAAATGCATTTTGAAGTAAAATATTGAGTCTTGATTTTCTTAAGAAAGAAAATGGAATTTAAAATCTCACTAATTTAAACTATTTGTTTACAATTTTTCTGCTCCTGCTTTTATTTGATGATGGTGTCATCTATAGGCATTGATATGCTAGCGTAGTTTTATTTTTTGTTACCTGAATTAACCCTCTAAGTGAGAAACTCTAACTTTTTTCAGAAAACCACAATCTCTTGCGGTATTAATTTTTATTTCGTTAAGTTTTGGAACTTGTCAAGGATTTTCGGCCCGCCCAGTTAGTTATTAATTAAGATATTTTCCAGCTAGACTATTTTCTCAAAACATTTGTAGCCGTCTTCGAAATTGCTTCGCTATCCAATTCCTCTTTTCCATCTAAACCAGCTTTCAATTATGTAGTAGAACATTCCCAAATCAAATAACATTTCTAGGAAAAAGAACAAGAAAAAAGAACGAGTTAGTTACACAGAAACCCTCGCCAACCCTGTTCCAAAAAATACTTCATACTCCTCTAGACGGCGAAATGAGTGAATTAAAATGCCAAACTGGTGCCATTCGTCCTATTAGTATTCTATAAACGAAGCTGCAACAAAAAAGAACTTTCAGATGCGGATTCTGGAAAGCATTTCGGTAGCATTCCAGCAGATTTATTCCGAAAGATTTGTCCATACATGGTTGGAGTATTTAGGGATTATTCTGTTTTGTTTCTTTTTTGAAGTTGTGGACACCTGTCTTTTTGATGTTAAACTCGTGGACTTAATTATTCGATGACGCAGGCAGATTAAGCTGGAGATAAGAGTTACGAACGACCTTTACCTGATGCTTTCTAAACACGTCCATTCATTCAGTTTTAAATTCTTTGGGTTGCCATCTTTTGAGTTTTAGTATCGTTTGTTTGTTTCTTACTGTTTCTGAAATTTCGTTCGTTTATAAATATTGAAATTGTTTGCGATGTTTAGAAATTATCTTAATTGCAAAAAAAGTTGGATGACAAAATATTAAACTACCTAACATATTTGATCTCACCTGTTATTCGTTCACTTTTGCCACCTGTTAATCGTTACTGAGGCGAATGTATTCATTTCATAAGTTTAATTGGGCGCCATATTATCTGCAGAAAGGTGGGAGAAAGGATATTTATTACATGGTTAATTTAGGATCACAAGATCGCGATCTGGTGGTAAATGTTTTTTGTACTAGGCATGTAATATGTTGGACTGAACTTTTCATTTGTACAAAAAATAATAAAACTTTTTACTGTAGTTATGTTTCTTAAGTCTATGATAATATAAACCGCAAAAAACAATGTTTTTAATGTGAATCCTTTATATGCATTGCCAATTTTTATATTTATTAACATAGCACCGTTTCTGCTGTCAGCGTTTGCTTGGTGTTTGCATCTTAATTTTAAATATTAAAAATAACTCTATCAGCAAAATAAACTGTAAACTACTTTTCAAAAATGTATTCATTAAAAATGAATGTGTATTTATGCATTCACATTCAAATATCTTTTATTTATTCCGATTAAAACAATTTTATAATTTATTTATTAAAACAATTTTGGCAACAGGAAAGAGTTGATCACAATGATCGGTTAAATGCTATTTTGACACGATTTGATGACGGCAAGTTGATTTATTAGTATTCCGTAAAAGCGACCTTTAGGGACAGTGAGAGCCTCCAATATTTGATAGAATGCATTGTCATCGACATCGAATCTATCTGCCAAGTTTCAGCCCGATTGGAAAACCGCAAGTTGGTTAACTACATCTCCGCAGGTTTGACTGCCACAAAATCGAAGTTAATACAAAGGATTTAAAAAGAAATATTTATTTCGTATTCATGATTATTGATATTTAAAAATGTTTTATCACACTGTGGCCTTGTATAAACTATTTAAAAAAGTTTATGCGTTAACATCACTCCTTTACGTACCAGTCATCTGATCCAAATTACGTCAGCCATGTGTGGGACGCTTCGAGTTTCTATGTGTCAAGTTTCAATTCTTTGGGAACTGTCGATCACCTGAAAACAGCTCTAAAGGTCAGGAATTTGATTCCCAGATCTCATAAAAAACCACATGATAAATATGAGATGTGTGGTTTTGAACGAGGATGCACTTACAAACTGTACTCTAATTCTTTTCGATATAGTTTCGCTGTACACTTTGTATTTAATTTTGGAATGTGTTATTACAAATATTGTTATGTATTGTTAACTTGTTGCAAATCTGTTTCTTTAGAATGAATTTTATGTTTTCAAAGGCGCTCCTCGGAAAAGTTATAACCTAAAATCAAGTAGTGTACAAGTGTATTCGATTTTAATACCTACTTTCGCCCTTCGTTTTATTGAAAAGCTTTTATACAAAGTCTGTTCGTCTGTCTTTTCGTATTTACTTTAGAATTTCCAAAATTAAATATTGGCAACGCTTCTTACTCTGAAACTATCAACAATCTCGCCCAATTGATAAAATGTTTGAAAATAATTAACTGTAAAAATAGCCCAAACTTATTCCAAATTGGGGAGTTTTGTGTGTGTTAATATATCTGCATCCCGTAAGAAAAGAGCACTACGTCCAAATTTTTTTTTAATTAAGGTTTTGGCAGCATCTTACTTAACACTCTTCGCTCTTTCTAGTGGAATGAAGCACTCTGTCCTAGGTTAAATAATAACCGATTCCGACGTTTTCGAAAAGAACTATGTTTCATCATAGCAAAAGAGACAAAATATAGTAACTGTAACATTCATATGGCTCTCCTGCAAAATTTGCTATTTGTGACATAAAGCGCTTTCTTTCCGGGCTACAGATATGAAAACGCAAACGGTAAATTATGCAGAGTGGCCACAGAACCGGGAAAAACCTGGAAATCAGGGAAATGTCAGGGAGCTTTCTGATTCTGGAAAAAATCAGGAAAATATCAGGGAACTTTTTAAAATTTCATGAAAATCAGGGAAATTTTGTATTGTTTAAGGCACGTTCATCCATATTTTGGCACTATTTACATGGAGATTTGTGGTGGTAAGCCACTAGAAGTTTATTGTTACGGAATAATTTAAACTTTTCATTACCAGCAAAACTATTTTTAAAAAATTGCATGTTAACTCTTTAGCATACATGCTCTATTTGATCAGGGGGTCTAGCTAGAAAACCTAAGAAAATTGGGGAAGTTTGAAAAAAAGTTTGCCTTAAAATCAGGGAATTATTTAGAAATCTGTCGGGGAAATTAGGGAATTACCAGGGAACTTTTTTTCCTGAATTTTGCTGCCACCCTGTTATGCCAATCCAATACAAATTTAAAAATATTAAATTTGTATTGGATTAAAAGCAATGTACGACAGGATATATTGCATAAGTAACGTAACTCTATTTCTCACCTAATTTTCATTTCGGCATTCAGCCTCTCAAAAGATTCACATGAATGTTCGATGGATGACTCTTGATTTACGAAGATCGAGTACAACGTTAATGACAATTACCTGAGGTATTATGCAATCCACATATGTCCCAGGAATGACGTAACCTTGCATCAGTTCTATCAATAAAATGGATGAAGTTTTCATTACGTAAGATGTCCTTGTGACGCCACCCAACTGTGAGGAAGATGGGATCGTAGGTGGGGCTGGGTGATACCTTCCAAAGTGATGGGTAGTTTAGCGGTACATAGATGGGTGGATGGTTGAATGACCTACAAACGATTGAACTCGGTGGGCGGAATAGTTTGAGAAGTGTGATTGGTATTTGTAGAGAATGGGGACCATTTACAACATCGATATGTAACTGGATAGATAACTAAACTCTGTAACAAATCATTTGACTTATAGTCTACGAATTAGAAACAAGTGTATTTTCCTTTATTTATTTCAAACAAATTAGTGTATCTTAAGCGAAGAATTATAACAGTTTAAATAGTAAATAGTTAACAAAACGTTTCTGAGAGTGAAGAGATATTGATATGGGAACGCCTGTAATCCGCTAAACTGGAAATATATTAGTATTAGATAATCCACGAATGTTTTGTTATCTAAGGCTGGTTGATGCAGAGAAAATGAAGCATGTTCAGATCTTACGGCGAAAAGAAAACAGGTGATGGGGATTTTTGTGGATGGAACTCTTGCGCAGTGTAATTCTGGGGACCTGGAAGATTGACCAATTTTGGCTAAAACTCGGACATCATTCCAAAATGCACGAGTTTTTAAAAACAAACTTGTCAAAAACATCACTAAACTTATTTCTGCCCTCCTTCCTTTCTTATTAATAAAATATTTCAACTTTAAATTTGTGCATCAAAATTTTAAAACTTCCACTGTAAATGATCAAGCAATGGACGAGGTTAGCCAATATCTATACAACAACCATATTCAAATTATAGATATCTTTTCACATTCTTGTTTGACATTCCGATTACTGTAAATCTAACAATTCTAACACACATTAGAGAAGAAAAAATTTCTTGTTTAATACTACGGTATTCTCACTTAGATTACATTTTGCGGCCGATTATGTTCTGAACAGTTTGAATGTTTGCTTTAAGCCGGATTTAAATGCTGCCAGTCTGAGTTCCAGTTTGGATGGTCAGTCTGTGACGTCACCTGGCTATTGGTTCCATCAAACCAAATATTTTCTATTTAGTAGCGTCGGCTACTTCCATCTACCAATCACGTCTGCTCTCCCGCAGTCACCAACAGACGGCGCAGCAATCGCTTAGCTGACATCACAGAACTGGCTATCTAACTTGGAACCCCTCCTGGTTAAGGGTGAATCCGGCTATAATCTTGTCAGTCTGCGGTCGTTTAACGTTGCCAGTAAATCATCCGCAGTACTACCAGTTCATTTGAACTCCCCAACAGCAACAAATTGAAATGTCAACCGTCCTTCCAAAAATAAAATAAAAAGTTGTGATGTCAGATATTTATCAAGAGGTGTGACGTCTTCATGCGTAAGGTTCATGTGTAGTGCTATCATGTCCCTCTTCAACATTTATTTTACGATTCCATTCTCCAATTCACTAACTTCCTTCCGTAAAATGTCTGTTTTCATACGAAGACTCAGAATCATTCACGCAAAACAGTCTCTGATGTATATTTTAAGTTGGTTTTCCTGCAATATATCTACTATCACTGAAACACATTTACAGAACTATAAAAACTGCATGCTGTAATGAGGAACTTGCATAAGTGAGGAAAAGGAATATTTTTTGTATTTTCTAGTGTTATCCAACGAATATATTTGGGAAGTGTAATGATTTTTTATCTTTATGCTTTCAATTAATCAAAAATAGAGTTTGAAATCAAAGCAAAAGCCACGTGACCAAAAATCGTGACGTTCTTACGCATAGATTTCGTCAAAAATCCGAGAAGAAACCTGGTCTGAAACAGGTTTTAGACTGGTTCATCATGCGCGTTGACGTCACACGCGAAAGTAGCTTTTTCCTTACTCTTTACTTTTTTTTCTCTCTACTTTTATAATAAAACGGAAAAGCGTGAAAGTTCGTCATTGAACTTTGTTGACCTTCAAAAAGCTAAAGAAATTATTCATTTTTTTTTTTTTTTTTTTTTTGATTTTTTTTTTGAAATTGATAGAATAATTTTAGTAGGTTTCAGAGATTGCAAGATTAATTTATTGTTTAATAATTTTTATTCAGTCACACTTAGCAAAAAGATAGAAAAAAAAACCTACAACACCACTTTATTAATTTAAAAATAATTCTCGATGTTGACATGCCAGCGTGACCCACGAATACTTTGGTGAGGAACCAATTGATTTGCTGCGATTTTAAATTCCAGTTATCATGTGACAATGATAGCGCCTCCAGATGTTGGATTGACCATATTTGAAATTAAATTCACACTCTCCATTATAAAGTTAGATTCGTAATTTAAATTGATCCAACAATATTTGAGCACTTAAAATCTTGGTAGTCATATAAATTATGTCTCATTTTGTCATGTATGCATTTTTAATATTATTTTTTAATTAATCAAGTATTTTTATGAGTTTTAAATTCATCCATCCTGTTTTAAATTTGCATTTTGTATTTACGTTGGAGATATAAAGTGTTGTGCTGGGTATATTAAAATCAGTAATTTAAGGTTTTCGTCTTTTACCAGTTAAAATTTTGATTTATTTTAAAACAAAATTTACGAATTTGGTATAAATACCATTCGAGGAACTTTTTTCATACATATACTACAGCTGCACTGTAGGCATATTTTTTTTACTACGGTTTTCAATGCTGAAGGCCGACCAAACGGTATAGTGGTTAGCGTGCTAGCTTCTAGACCGCAAGGTTGCGGGTTCGAGTCCCGTGTTTTTCATGGGTGTTTGTAAATGTATGTTGGCTTGTCTAATGACGAATGTTTCGGCGCATTATAGCCCTCGTGTTGCTGACGGCGCCAAATAATCTGAATACAACCAATCAATGCTGAAGAATAAGGTTATATCCAGAATACCCATGTTGAATCCATTTTTAGAAAGAAATAAAAAGTATTTTGTTGAGTTTTATGTAATGCAGATTATCAGTGAATTTTTTTTTTTTTTTTTTTTTTTTTTTTGTTTAAAGTCAAATATATGACACATGATCTTGCGTCAATGGTTCTTCTAACAAATAATAAAAGACCACTAGACAATGAAACTTTTAAAAATATTAACTGCTTTTTACTAATACTGAATGGGAAACGGGACCAAAATTTTTATTCCGATTTGTAAAGAAAAAATTAAATTAGAAAAGTTAAGTTGGATATACTGTAAACTAATTCATAGAAATTTTCAATCTCTCTTTGTAACAGTTTTTAACCCTATAGTGCATAATGTAGCATATATGCTACACTACTTATCGGGGAAAATTTCAGAACAAAAAAAAAATCTTTGATAGCACATGATGTTGCATACATGCTACACAACGATTTTAATGAATTGTTTAATGAAATAGGTAATCAAGGATTTTTTTTAACTGTCCAGGAGCAAAGATTAAAAAATATATATATATATTATAATAATAATAATAATAATAATTAAAAAGTAAAAATCAGGCACTATATTGTTAAATCCACAAATGTTTTCTCCCCTGGCTGACTCGATGCTGCCAGATCTCGCTTCAAAACAACACGTTTAAAACCGACCACCCAACCCCCGTACTGTAATTACCACAAAGAAGCCGCATCGATTTCAATCTACTCGAAATAGGGCACGAGAAAACACCCCACCACCCCTCCGGTGTTCGTTGAACTTGACCCAGGCTGTCTGGGTGGAAGAGGATTGTGAGGGGCTCTGGGGGAGGGGGGGAGCGGGCGGTCTCACACGGCAGACAAAATGGGGCTTATACGGGGGAGAGGAGAGGGGGAGGGGTTGCACCTCTTCAGTTCGTTTCATTCATGCCACTTTGTGAGTAGGGAGAGAAGGGAGACGATGAAGGGTTAGTTTGAGTGTCGGCTTTAAAGTGATTTCAGATTGATGAAATCGCCTTTATATTTAATCACAGTTGATAATGGGAGTGCCATTTATTTGGAAATTATGGTTATAAATTTTCGCCAAAAGAGAGATAAAACCGCCAAAATGCGACTAAAAATTTTTATTTTGGAATCTTAGGAAAAATTGGTTTTTCTTGGAGTGGGCCTTTCTTATCCTT
The DNA here is from genome assembly GCA_963978545.1 of Linyphia triangularis. Lineage (NCBI taxonomy): Eukaryota > Metazoa > Arthropoda > Arachnida > Araneae > Linyphiidae > Linyphia > Linyphia triangularis. The sequence continues at coordinate 41,376,847 of OZ021730.1, forward strand.
TGATATATTGTTAAAATAAAAACAACAGCAAGTAACTGAGTTCTTGAACCTTGAATAAGAAAACTTGTCAAGGTGCTCAGCTCAAAGCGCCGTTGTACCCTTCTTTCATCATATTAAACATGTACATGTATGAGTCAAATCATAAAGAGGCTCAGAAATACAGTTTAGAAAATGGACAGTATACAGCAAAAGAATACTAATTTGGCCTATGAACACTTACAATTATTAAATAGTAAAAAAGAGAAGTGCACGTACTAAATGGCTTGTTTCAGTAAGATTGATGAATAACAATGACATTTTGCTGTGAAGAGCAGTTATAATAGTATGAAGAACAGTAAACTGGATAAATAAAAAACTGAAGAAGGAAAAAAAAAAAAAAATGGACACCCCAATTGGTCTTTTAGAATATGAAAGATCAAGTTCAAGGTGAATACTAGGGAGGGCCGTCATTGTATGTAAATAATAATAATAATAATAATTTTCAAGAAAAGCAATAGCACTCAAAAGTTGACCCTCTGTCACACAAACAAAGAGATAAATAACTTTTTACAATTAATATAAATCTTAAGGTCTCTGCTGAAAATGGGGATTTAGAGGGCAAAATCGAATATTTTCAATGGTGTTCTACTAAGTTCTATTTTAATTAAGTAAAAAAGAATTATAGCAGATAAAACAAATTGCCTCAATAACATAAATAAAATAATATATAACTTTTTATAAATAAAATAAATTTTGAGGGCTCTAGCAGCCATTGAAAATAGGGATTAAGATGGAGAAATCGAGTATACTGAGTTTTATTTTAATAAAGTAAATGAAATTAATAGCCTCAACGATAAAATAATTAAAAGAAACTAAAACTTTGCACTATTAAAAACAGTTACAATGTCAAAATAATTAAAAAGGAATCATAATTATGCAACATTGAAATTCTACTTGCTGTCAAATTTTTGTAGAGTTTCACGCGACTTCTTAGTTGCTCTGACAAATCCATCCCGATTTTCATGTCCAACTACAGAAACTGAAGTTTCATTCATTACTTTAATATAACGTCTTACAGCTTGACAGGGCAGAGATACCAAGGAACGTTTGGAGTTTCTTTCATTTTTTTCAAATCCTTTAATTCATCATTTGAAATATTTTCCAGGATTGGTGGAGAAGTGACATCACTCATATACCAATATCTTCAATCGGTGTAGTCATCAGCTTGAAAGTTTATTCTTGGAATTTGAAAAACTTTCGCTTCAGTTCCTTTTTTGACTTGATTATTTCTGGGTTTTAAAATACGCCTCAGTCATAACCATAGACTTATTATTATCAATAGACTGCGCGTTCCCACTTCAATTATACAACGAGAATGAAAACAAAATGAATCACATGGGTAGGGACTTTTTGGGAGCAGGGTTGCAGATTTGGCGGGTTTCTCCTCACTCAGGCGATAAAGGATAATACGATTATTAGATAAAGGATTAATTTTACGACGTAGCCAAATAAAAAACCACGTGACTGATAGACGAATTTTGTGATTCATTTTGGTTTCATTCTCGTTGTATGATTGAAGTGGGAACGCGCAGTCTATTGATAATTATAAGTCTATGGTCATAACTCTCCGATATTCTGGCGCTCTCTCACTTATCATAGCTAGAAGTAGATTTTAAGGATGACAGAAAAAACAACATTTTTTTGTATGACTGGATCGATAATTGATTTGTGATTACAACTAAGGAACCTTGTTGATTTAGCTAATCTGTAGACATGAGACGCTCCATATTTACTAGATGAATTTAGTTAAATACTGAGCCAAAGGAGCGCATAAACTCTAAGAATAAATTCCACTAAAATATTTAGTTCATCTGATACTTTATCACTTGACTGATACTAGTCCGAGAGACGAATGCAATTTTCGGACCCCATCGAACATCATTCTGAATTTTTTATAGAAATTGGAGAAAAGTGTGTAGATTACGAATCCACTGGTCTGCCGTGGCAAAAATGGCCGAAACTGATCAAAAATCGACTTGGAATGAGTTGAACTAAAATCCGATTGCCAAATATGTCATAACTTGCCAAAATGAGAACAAACTTTTTCGTCTGACAACCCACTGCATTTTGATTTTCAATTAGAAAAAGCGAAAACGAATTCTGATCTCTGGCTCGGAAAACTTGTATCTTTTAAAAGTAAGCCAAATTGGCGACATTAGTAACGTCATCAGTAACGTAATGTTTATTGCCAACTTGGCTCCTTTTTAAAAGATGCAAGTCGACCGTCGCCAGATATCTGAATCGTCTGCAACCTTCTTAATTGAAAATTAAAGAGTGAGGGTTACCAAATAACAAAAAAATGCTCATTATCCGACAAGTTATGGCTCATTTGGTAATTGGATTTAGTTCAACTTATTAAAAGTCAATTTTTGACCAGTTTCGGCCATTTTTGCTGCGGCAGACCAGTGGAATCGTAGTCTTAATACTGAACTCGCTGCTGTCATGTCGTGTCAATCAAAGCTATATTTCCCCTTTTTTTATCTTTCTTGCTTAACTTTTGGTTGGGAGTGTAGTTGGTTGGTTGTATTCAGATTATCTGGCGTCGTCAGCAACACGAGGGCTATAATGCGCCGTAACATTCGTCATTAGACAAGCCAACATACATTTACAACCACCACCCATGCCTAACACGGGACTTGAACCGCAACCTCGCGGTCTAGAAGCCAGCACGCTAACCACTATACCGTTTGGTCGGCGTGGAGTTGGTTGGAGTTACTATAGGCTTTACCAACTACTTTAATTATATAGTGGTTCTAAAGATGTTTTTAATAATTTGAACCTTTTATTTAATTTTATTTAATTAAAAAATGTGGTGTAATTGATGATTATTTTGGCGGCAAAAATAGTCGTTATGTTTTTGTTCCGGTTAAGAGTACTGCCCTTGTAGAGAGCATATATAGACATAGTCTTTGAAAAGATTTATTGCTACTTGAATGTTGAAACCGACAGTAAAACCTAACCCCATAATGTTTATTGTTCTAGGTGAAAGATGTTTCTGTCCCGTTTTGTTGAAACCATTCATGCCAAATGTGGTTTATTTAATGGTCCACTGAGTTAGTCATATGATAAACCATATTTGGCATGAATAATTTTAACGTGGTTTATGAAATAGCTAACGGAATAGATAGAGTCTTCACCTAGACAAATAGACATTGTGTTTGTGGGATTGACCGTTTTGACGCTCAACGCTTCATATATACTAGAATAACTGGAAAGATAGTGTGAACTTTAGCGTTCATAAAAATTAAAAATATTATTTTCCAGCAAACCATATTAATTGTATGATGCCTTTCGTGTAGATTTTTTTTTTTTTTTTCACTTAGCTCATTCTTGTGCTTTCCAATGACACACAAAAAATGATGACTTTCCCACCATTTACTTTAAACCTATAAAAGTCATAAAAAAAAAACAAGTAAAAAAAAAAAAAGACAAGTAGACATAAGTATCCCAAGTGTCCGAATGATCTACAGATGAATCAGTTTCTCTCTCTTACTTTTCTCATTTAAAAAAGTAAAAAAAATTAGTTGGGTGAAGATAGAGGTTAAAATAAATCTGTATCGTACAAACCTTCTATCTTCCAGGAAAGTTAAACAGTATATCTAATGTCTCGCGAATCTTCAACAACGGAATTCAATGAAGTGGGAAAAATCTCGCTTCAAGAAATCAAGCGTCAAACGCAAAAGTCTATTGTCGTTCAAGTCGGATTCGTACACAAGTCGGCACCCTTTGAAGAAGACACCAGACATTACGACCGATCCGAGCAAATCCTTTGTCCAAAAATCTTAAGCAAGTCTACCTCTACATCTCCACGACTTTGAACAAGACATGAATTTTTTTTCCCTTTCAGAGGTAAAACGGGAATGAAAAAAAAAAAAAAGGTATGTGCCAGCAGGTGTGGTATGAGGGGAGGTTAGAAGTGATCATATCCACCTGCCGTGGTGTTGTGTAACGGATGATCGTCATTGAGAGGAAGTAGGGATTATTGAGCACGCATTCAGTTAACTGGCTCTCGATGTAAAAGGCGGGAAAGTGGGTGCTGGAAGTCAGCACTCAGCACATTTCGACCGTAAACTTCAATTGATAACGCATAATTTTGCTTTTTATCTAATTCATAATTTTTTTTTAAGGGAGTTCGGCAGGCCTTATATCACTAATGTTAAAAAGCCCATTTTCTATGTACCTTTTCTAAATAACTAAATAACGGATACTTTTGAAATTTTTTCTAAATATTATTTCAACCTTCTTTTTTAATCTGAGGTTAATATTAAGATAATATGCTTACTTGGTTTTTTTTTTAAAAACAATTTCAAATGATAAAATACCAAAAATCTCTAAGAATCACAATTTTTTACGACAAAAAAATATTAATAATCAACATTTTCTTAAAACGTTCAATTTAGATTAAAATTTGATACATGGCAAATATCGGATAAAAATTTCATAAAGAAGCTAGTTGCTGTTTTCTTTAAAAAGGTACATAGAAGTGTGAAAATTGACGTTTTGAATTAAATGCATTTTTATGCAAAATTGTAGCATGGCAAACGTGGGTTTAAGTATTTTAAAACTCACTTTTCTCCGGAACTAGAAAAAGTACTGGCCAAAACTATATCTTAAAAGAAGCAGAATAGTTTGAAATTTAAAGATATGCAAAAATCACGAAATCGAACATTTTGACTGTTCCTCAGATGAATGATAACACTGGATTTAAAAAAACATATATTTAATTTTATTTTTCTCCAAGAACTCGGAAATTTTTAAAAACAGGCGCACCCAATCACATTCAAGATCATAGCAGATCTCAACAAGAATGAAAATAAGCTGATTGCAGTTTGATAAACATGACTTGCATTCGCAGCAGTTCGATTCTAAATATCTACCAACTAAACTGTACTGGTCTCTGATTAATTTCGATTTTAGCCTTTTACAAGTTGGCGACGTTCTCAAAAATTCTAGAAATATTCAACCATTACCACTAATTTGAAGCTTATATTTCGGATGCAATTTAAAGTAATTTCTGAACTAAAATAGAATTAGAATTTACTAAACGTTTTATCATATTTTCATTATTATGTTTATGTTGTTATTAAAAGTTTTATTATTACGTTTTACATTATATAAAACTATTTACAAATTCTCAATCGTAACAATAATTCATCTACACTTTTAAGGTACATGGAATAATTTGTCTTAAATTTCCTAACTTGACTCGTAAACAGGGTATCCCCAAAATGGCTGACGTATTTAAAAGTAAAATATAAATAAAAGAATAAAATAAAAATAACGATAGACGATTGAAACATACCATTTGTTGCACTCTACTTGGTTAATTAGAGAATTTTATTCCAGTAATTTTCAAAAATAGTTACAAAGTTTCCCAAAAGATGGTGCTAAAGAATGAAATAAAAAAATTGTCCGAACATGTGGCAAAAACTATATAAAACGACATCTTCAAAATAATCAACGATTCCAACATCAACATAGCACAACAAGGTGTTATTAAATTTTTTTTTTTTTTTTTTTTTTTTTTTTTTTTTTTGTGATTGATTTCGAGAATATTATTTCACAACCAAATCTTCTATGCATTGAAAAAGATATTTGCGACTGCCATACCCTTACCCATTTATGAAATTTACGCTCAATGATCTTAAAGGAGTAAAATGAAGTTCAGTGACATTTATATACATTTTACAAAATATTTGATGAAAAACTATACTATATTACGTACTATAAGTACTTGAAGAACAAAAAGCTATATTTATAATTTTAGACCTCAATTTAATAGTTGCCTATGTTTCACTTATATCTAAACAACGCTCTAATAAAACTGAATTACAAATAAGAATTGTTATATGATATCCTTTGCTTACGAAACCTTAAAAAGGCAGTGACTTCGCTAATTAGTAATCTCAGCAATCACATCTCTATTAAAACATCTTCCTCAGCCCTAAAAACACAAGTCTTTTCACTCTAAGCGATTCTCTCGACATTTCTTTTTGAAAACAAATCTTATCTTTCTGAGTGTTGATGGTATCAGTTGATGCCTCCTGTTCCCATTTAGATACGGATTCTAGTAAGAGGGACACAGGAATACCTACGCCGTACCCCTTTCCCTCCCATCTCAAAATCTGAGCACGTGTGCTGTTACATACGAGCTCTTAAAAGCAGTAGTGATACAAGTCAATGAATTGTTTCGGATTATTAACAATTTAAAACACTTCTTGCTCCATTAAATGACCCGTGTAAGACGAAGTTTTTTTTTTTTACTTTCAAATACCCATATGTATACACTAGCTAAATACCCGTGCTGCGCTACGAAATTTTACTATTAGCATTTTAGCGATCAAAAGACATTCATGTATTCTACACTTCAGACGTTTGCTCCCATTTCGATCCCGACAAATTGATTTATCAAAATATGAACTTTCCTTTGTTGACATTTTAAACGAAATTTATAATTGTGAATAGTAAATTGGAATAGTTTATTGTGTTTATGTTTGCTCTTAGTTCTAAATTTCAAAGTAGAAGCTGTATTGGAATTGAGACATTAAGTTAATCCTCGTATAGTTTCAATGTTGCGTCGACTTTTCATCCCTTAAAAATTCGTTAATCGATATTGGAATGACTTATTTTTTTAACATTTGCCCCAAATATCAGAAATATGACTACATTGGAAGAGGAACATTCAGATATCCCTCGTTTGGAACATTTAACCCTTTTCGACCCCTTTAAATTGGTTAATCGAGAACTGAATAGCTTACTTTTTCTGTGTTTAATCTTTTTTTGACATTTGTACCAATTTTCCGAGTTGTGACCAAATGGGAAGTGGGACATTCGAATATCCCTAGTTTGGAGCGTTTAACGCCTTTTGCAAACCTTAAGTGGGTTAATCGAGATCGGAATGGCTTACTTTTTCTACGTTTATCTTTATTGACATTTCTACCAATTTTCAGAGTTGTGACTATATGGGAAGTGGGATATATTCGAGTTTGGAATGTTTAACCCCTTTTCCACCTCTTGAAGTGAGTTAATCAAGCTCGGAATTGCTTTACTTTTCTATGTCTTTGTTGATATTTTTACCAATTTTTAGAGTTGTGACCATATGGGAAGTGGTACATTCGAATATTCCTCGTTTGGAACGTTTAACCCCTTTTTCACCCCTTGATCCACCCGAGATCGGAATAGCTTACTTTTTCTGCGTTTGTCTTTATTGATATTCACACCAGTTTTTAGAGTTGTGACAATATGAGAAGTAGGACATTCGAATATATCGCTTGTTTAGAACGTTTAACCCCTTTTTGAGCTCTTAAAGTGGGTTAATCGAGATCGGAATAGCTTACTTTTTCTATGTTTATCATTGTTGACATTTGTACCAATTTTTAGAGTTGTGACCATATGGGAAGTGGTACATTCGAATATGCCTCGTTTGGAACGTTTAACCCCTTTTAGACCCCTTAGAGTGGGTTAATAGAGATCGGAAAAGCTTACTTTTTTTACGTTTGCTTTTGTTGATACTTGCACCAGTTTTCAGAGTTGTGGCGAAATGGGAAGTAGGACATTCGAATATCCCTCGTTTGGAACGTTTAACCCCTTTTTGACCTCTTAAAGGGGGTTAATCGAGATCGGAATAGCTTAATTTTTCTATGTTTGTCTATGTCGACATTTGCTTCAATTTTCAGAGTTGTAGACATGGGGGCAGTGGCATATTCGAATATCCCTCGTTTGGAACGTTTAAGCCGTTTTCGACCCCTTAAAGTGGGTTAACCGAGATCGGATTAGCATGCTTTTTCTATATTTAACATAGTTGGTATTTAAGCCAATTTTCAAAATTGTGGCCATGTCGGAAGTGCGACATTTGAATATTCCACGTTTGGAACGTTTAACCCCTTTTCCACCCCTTAAAGTGGGTTAATCGAGATAGGAATAGCTCACTTTTTCTATTTTTACCATTATGTTGATATTTGTGTCGATTTTCAGAGTTGTGACCAAATGGGAAGTAGGATATTCGAATGTCCCTCGTTTGGAACGTTTAACCCTATTCGACCCCTTAAAGTGGGTTAATCGAGGTTGGAATAGCTTACTTTTTCTATTTTTACCATTGTTGATATTTGTGTCGATTTTCAGAGTTGTGACTATGTGGGAAGTGGGAGAATTAGTGATGAGTGAGTCAGTGAGTGAGTCAGTGAATGAGTGAGTGAGCGAGGGCTTTGCCTTATATATAGAGAGATACATTGGGTAATGAAAGTATGGGATTCGGTCAAAATTATATATATATTTTTTTATTTTTTGCATTTCTCCGGGTTTTGGAACATCCTGATTTCAAAAAAGTGATCTAACAAAAAAATGTCTGTGTGTGTCTGGGGTCAGCATAACTCCCGAACAAATTTACCTACGATGTTCAAATTTGGTGTGGCACACCAAACGATGTGATGGCACAAGGACCTACCATTAAGGTTTTCGTCAAAATCGCGCATGCATAGGGTATCTACCATTGAAAAAATCATGTTTTCAGTAATTGCTAAAAAACGTCTCTAACGATTTGGTTCAAAATCGCTGTGATAATGCCTCTGAAGGTATTCTAAACATCCCTACTTCAAAATTTCCTGTAAAAATGCTTTAATGGCGTTAAAAGTTGAAAAACGAATGCTTTTAACACAAAGTTCTCTTTCCTTGAGCATACCTCATCAACGATCGTTTTTTTACTATGCTCAGTTTCACATACAAGAAAGGATTATGTGAGAATTACCGATAAATAAATCACCAAAATCATCATTTTGGCGGATTTTTAAATTTCCTTTTTAAATCCTATACAAGAATTATTTAAAAAAATTCACCAAATTGTCCATTTTTACTGAATAAATGTAGGAAATAAATATAAAAACGGTAAATGACACAAATCCAAGTCAGTATTGTAGTGTGATTGAAAGTTGTGCGATGTTCCACACCCCTAGTTTATGTTGCGTGCATTAATCTATGTAACCTTTTAGTCGATTTGTTACGTAAGCTAAAATTTAAAAAACTTCAAAAGACATCCGTCAAGTGGAGAGACAAAAAAAGTCCATGTCCGTGACAAATAGCACTGTTTCAACGGGTTAAGTTTTCCATGGTCTTAAATTAATAAGTTAAATAGGTACAGGATACTTGATATTTTAAGATGTAAATTATACTTTAATAGCATTTGACTTATTAGTTATAATGTTTAGTATACGTGTCTATAATAGTTTAGTATATATGTCTATGTGTGGTATAATATCGATTTAGGAGGGGCTTGAGGCTATTACACTACGGGAAAAAAGTAGAAGGACAGTCATATTTTGGAATTTATGCTTTGTATTTCGATCCTCCTGAACTAAATTTCTTTTTTTATGTAGTTTGGCTATTTTTTGCTTTTTTATAAATGATTAAATTTTATCTACTACTAGTAAAATTTAAGGAAAACAGTACTTAACGATTTTTGGTGTGTGAAAAAAGTAGAAGGACACGTGCTAAAATAATTTATTTTGGAATATTGTAAACCTCAAAGGTAGGTGTTTCATTCTTTTTAACTGTTTTTGTTAAGAAAAACATACTATTTTATTGAAAATCCGTCGTTTTCATCTTTTTAGACTGCCTAAAGGGAAACCTTTAAGTGAGTTTGAAAAAGGCCAAATTTATGCCTACAAAAACGATGGCAAATGTGTGAGAGAGATTGCACGCCAGCTACATATTAGTCCAAATACTGTTTCAAACTATATAAGAAATCCTAGTAGTCATTGAACCAAAAAGAAGACTGGCAGACCTAAAAAACTGACGCAACGCGATCAAAGAAAAATCATTCGGGAACTAAAAAAATCGGATGGAAGTATTGCCAAAGCTCAAAATAATGCAGGCATCACACACGTTTCAAGAAGAACTGTCTACAACTACATAAAAAGGTCCGAAATTTTCGTATTCCGAAAAAGGATGCCCCAATCCCAAATGGAATGAAAGGCACATTGAACACCGACTGCACTGGGCTAAAAACCACATGTCCTGGACGTCAGAGTGGACCTCCGTTATATTTTCTGATGAGAAAAGATTTAATTTAGACGGTCCAGATGGCTACAAATACTATTGGCACTGACTCGGTACTGAAGAAAAGACTTATTCTACCCGACAGATGGGAGGAGGGAGTTTAATGGTTTGGTTGGCAGTCGGGTACGGAGGAAGAACAAGCCTAGTGTTCCTGAGTGGCAGGCAAAAACACGCAGATTATATCCAAGTCTTGAATTCAGATCTCCTTCCCTACGTCGTTGAGCTAGGCGGAAATGACTGGATTTTTCAACAGGACGGAGCATCAATTCACACAGCTAATGGGGTTAAAAATTGGTTTGCAGCAAATAATGTTCGGGTTTTGCCATGGCCTGCTAAAAGCTCGGACCTCAACATTGTAGAGAACATATGGGCAATGATTGTTCGTCGCGTTTACGCGGAAGGCAAGCAGTTTGAATCTATAGTTGAGCTTCGGAGAACTTTGAATTATGTATGGGACAATTTCTGCCAAACAGAAATTCAAAATTTATATGATTCGATGCTAAATCGAATTTTTGAAGTAATCAAAGCCAATTGTGGAAGAATTCCCTATTAATAAGACTTTTATTTGCATTATTTAGAAGTGTCCTTCTACTTTTTTCACAGAGTATGATGAAGTCAAAACTGATTTATTGCTGTACTTGACCTGTATTTTTTTGTTTCAATTTTCAGATAGAGTTATCTGTTTGCAATTAGTAATTTAAAGTGTTACTCATTAAATTGTTATGGAAAAAAATCAGTGTTTTTTATTTATAAAAAAAAATCATGTGTCCTTCTACTTTTTTCACGCAGTGTATATCCTATGACTGCGATTTAGGAGAACTTTGGATTCTATCGGACAGCCACAGTGCACTACAACATCGTAATGGCTGGGCATAAACAAGTAGAATGAGAATCGACTGCAATTTTTGGACCCCATCGAACATCATTTTGAATTTTTTATAGAAATTGGAGAAAAGTGAGTAGATTACGAATCCACTGGCCTGCCGTGGCAAAAATGGACGAAACCGATCAAAAATCGCCTTTTAATAAGTTGAACTAAATCCAATTGCCCTATGCGCCATAACTTGCCAAATAATGAGCATTTTTTTGTTGTTTGGTAACCCTCACTCTTTAACTTTCAATTAAGAAGGTTGCAGACGATTCGGATGTGTGGCTATGGCTTACTTGCATCTTTCACAAATGAGCCAAATTGGCAATAAACAGTACGTCACTGATGACGTAACTGATGTCGCCAATTTGGCTTACTTTTAAAAGATAAAAGCTTTCCGAGCCAGAGTACAGAAATCGTTTGAGCTTTTTCTCACTGAAAATCAAAATGCAGTGGGTTGCCAGACGAAAAAGTTTGTTCTCTTTTTGGCAAGTTATGACATATTTGGCAATCGAATTTTAGTTCAATTTATTCCAAGTCGATTTTTGATAAGTTTCGGCCATTTTTGGCAAGGCAGACTTGTGGATACTCACTTTTTTCCAATTTCTATAAAAAATTCGGAATGATGTTCGATGGGGACCAAAAATTGCAGCCGCCTCTCGCACTAAAATGTATCTATTCTGCTCAAACTGAAAGAGATTTCTCAGAACCACGACGTCCATCTCCAATGGATTCCATCACATGTAAATGTTAGAGGTAATGAAATCGCGGATAAATGTGCCAAAGAGGGCAGGAAGTAACGCCCACTGGCTCCTCGCTTACTTATCAGGAACTTTACTCCAATCAAATATCTAAACAAAATTTAAACTAGCGAATTCCACCTGCGCACCAATGGTACTCCGGAACATCTCCTGGCACTCTTCTGGAAATCACACGCCATCGAGGCTCCCAGACTGCTTTAGCCAGACTCTCAAGTGACCACCTAAAATGTCTGCCATTCGAACATGGCACAAAAACTTACCCCACTTGTAAAAAGTGCTGTGACCAACCAGCCTCACCGGATCACATTCTGAATTGCGTTGGACTTTCCACGGCGGACTTAACATCAGATCCCCTTATTGTCATCGATTTTCTGGCGGTCAACCATCTTCTGGAGTTGATCTGACAAATGTCAGATCTATTGAGGATAAGCATCAACAACAACAACAGTATATGTGTCACATGTAAGACAGAAATTCTATGTCTGTGCCGGCTTAAGAACGTACCATTTACCATGGTAAAACATGTCATGATTAATTATCAATGAAGCGATATTTTTATTCAGAATTGAAAAGTTTACTTACTCGATTTTGAAAAAGTTTGTGAAATATTTTCGAGTTTGGAGACACACGTTTTCTTCTCTAGAAAATAAACATAAACGTATACCATTTGTTTTAAAGTTGTTAAAACAAAGCTAAAGGATATAATTTTATAAAATTTTATTTTAGGACCAATACATTTTGCCTAAATATTATCTTTAGAGCGAAATCGATTAGTTTGAACAAGAATTTTTTAAAAAAGGCGCCGTTCAAGTATTACGTAAGCAAATAGGGGGAGGGGGTTAGCGATTTGCTTATTTTTGCTGACAAGGGGGGGGGGAGGGGGTATGAGTGATGCTTACGTAAGCATTTAATAATCCCTTTATTTCTAAAAAAACCTGTGATATGAACTGGTATTCGAACCATGTGCAAGAGAGTCAATACTTTCTACAAATTGTAAAATGCGAAGAAAAGCAATGTTGCTCTCCTGCTCGTAGTGGATTATTTCGCATTTTAAAAGAACGCTTTATACCTCCACCTATCAAAATGGCCCAAACACCACACGATTTAATAACAAGTGAGGAAGGGGAATTTCTGGAATTAAATCTCCGGCTAAGTTGAACCTGCATGTCCCCCCTGGAGGGATTTTTAAAATTGTCATATGACTATTTTTGTCCGTCCATCAAATCGCAATTGTCTGCAAGGACTTGTGGGAAATGTGGTTTGTACCACGCTTCACTAAAATCGACAATTCGTCATAAGAAAATTGTTTATGGCGAAAATAGCCAGAGAGCCTGCCTAGTTCGGCCTATGAGAATTGCTGCTCGTCGAGCAAATGAACTGATGTGCGTCATCAATTATGTAGAAGGCATGGAAGATACCGAGTGGATAAGCGAAGAGGAAGTTAGCCCAGATTCCTTGTGCGAAACAAGTGATGAAGCAATAACATCAGACGTCAGAAACCCTATAATTTCAGACATTAAAAACTGGCTAGAGCAACCCTGGATAACATCTGACTAGATAGACTTAATTGATTATGAAAATTACATTTATGTGCCATTAAAATTGTGATAAACTTAAGATTTAAAAAAAATTAAAAATATTTTTTTCCCTTTTAAGGCGAGTTAAAGTTCGTTATTTGCATTGAATCCTAACTTTTTTTTAGATTATTAACGTTACAAAACAAAAAAAAAACAAAAAAGAACAGGAGCAGGGGGGGGGGGGGGTTACCATATGCTTACGTAATTATAGAGGGGGGTATGCGATTTGCTTATTTTTGCTGACAAGGGGGGGGGGGGAAGGGGTCAAAAATTACCAAAAACATGCTTACGTAATATTTGAACGACCCCAAAAATAAGTATCTATATATTTCTCTTGCGTAAAAAATGTTGTTCGAAACAGAAATAATTTTCATAAAATCCCATTTTAGCTAAACTAGTTTGGTCTTCAAGCCAACGTATCTGTCCTACTGGGGTGTCTTATAGTAAGGCATTGTAGATAGTAAGTGTACATAATGAACTTGGGGTGTGGAACATCGCACAACTTTCAATTACACTGTAATATTCACGAGGATTTGTGTCATTTATCATTTTTATATTTTCTTCATTCATTTCGAAAAAATTGCCAGATTGGCAATATTTTTTGCAATAATTTTTATATAGGTCTTTAAAAAAAAAAAAAAACTTCGCTAAAGTGGTGATTTTGGCGATATACTTTTCGATAATTCTTATATTATCCTCTCTTATAAGTGAAACTGAGAAGAGGAGAAAAATAGATCGTCGATGGGCCGTGTTCAAACAAAGAGAACTGTGTGTTGAAGACACTCATTTTTCAACTTTTTACGCCATTAAAGCATTTTTACGGGAATATCGGAGGTGGAGATGTTTAGAACTCCTTAAGAGGCATTACCCCAGTGATTTTGATTAAAATCATTTGAGCCGTTTTTTAGCAATCATTGAAAAACATGATTTTATCAAAGGCAGCTACCTTATTCGCATGCACGATTTTGACGAAAACCTTAATGGTAGGTCCTTGTGCTATCACCAACTCGCACACCAAATTTGAACATCGTAGATCAATTTGTTCGGGAGTTATGCTGACCACATACACACAGACACATATACACACAGACAGACATATTTTCTAGATAACTTTTTTCAGATCAGGATGTTCCAAAACAAGGAGAAATGGGAATTTTTTTTTTTTTTACCGAATACTATACTTTTTTTACCCTATGTATACATATGGGTAATTGAAAGAAAAAAGATCTACATCTCTGTATTAATATTCGCCAGTAAGCAAAACAACTATAAGTAATTGAATCTTCAAACCTAGTTAACTGCTCTTCTAGCTGTGAATAGCCGACTAAACGGTATAGTGGTTAGCGTACTAGCTTCTAGACCGCGAGATTGCGGGTTCGAGTCCCGTGTTAAACATGGGTGTTTGTAAATGTATGTTGGCTTGTCTATTGACGAATGTTTCGGTGCATTATAGCCATCGTGTTGCTGACAGCGCCAGATAATCTGAATACAACCAACCAATCTAGCTGTGAATAATTGAATTAAATCGTATTTTATTACTTTTTTATTATTATTATAGTTGCAATTTATATCATTTCATCATAAGTATATGGGCGCCTCCAAAGGAAGGTGTTAGGATGTGTAATTGTACCCTGTTCTAATATAAATAGTCTACTTTTTGTTTAAAGATCTCCAATTCATCTACATTCCAGAGAAATAGAAATTTAAGGCTAACTTTCTTAAGACTAACCAACATACACCACTTTTGCTTTCCTGGACTCTCGTATAAGATAGCCCTTCCTCTGCGTTTCAAACGGAAACCTGCCAGCCAAGAATCCTTCTGCGGACCTCAGCAGACACTCGTGTTAGTCAACCAGGAAGTCTTCTTGGGCAACATCGTCTTGGCGTGTCTGTCTGTCTGGAAATTATGGGGAGGGTGCGATGTGTGTGGGAACACTAGACAACCTGGGGGTTTCCTGCTGGAATAGGGTCAGGTGATGAAAGTTGGTGAATGACTTCGAATAAGTTGGGTTTTACAAAGAAAAAATTTGACCGAGAGGTTCGAACTGCATCTGTATTTGGAAACACGCATTATCCAATTTCTTGACCCTTTCGAATGCCAATTAGTGTTTAATGTGTTTCTATTTTAAAGTTATATTTTGAGGTTTCTTTGTTTGAGCTTTGCTTGTTTTGCGGCTGCTCTCAGAAACGTTGCGCAGTTACAGTTTTGGGCAATAACTTGGACAAGAAGAAGGACATTGAGTACCAAAAACGAAAGATTCGAGATTTAATCAAAGTTAGTAAAATAAACCTGCTGGCCAACGACGGAAAAATTCCGTAAGTAACTACTAAAACAACTGGTCATGGAGCCATGGTACTTGGTGGTAAGTTAGCCGGCGCTGCTTCAAAGTATCGTTCGCTTATTATTGCTTTTGTGATAGGAATCTAAATTTGAAGCTATTGCATTTTTAAAAAAAAATACTGCAGATTTTTTTTATCCTTGTTTCATAAATTACCTATGCACAATATTCAAATACTTAATAAAGACTATTGTTTAAATATAAATAAAAATGTCTGTATTGTGAGGAATCGTTTGACAGCCCCTTTGCAGTTGACTTAATGCTTAATTTTTTTACCACATCTGTGAATTAAAAAAAGCTTAACACTCTTTATTATGTATAAATCAATGATTAAAAACGATGGGGGGGGGGGGGAAGAAGGAAAAAAATGGTGATTTTTCTAGTATTAATTTTTTAGAAATTTTATAAGCTAGCTTATAAACATTTTCTAACCAATTAGTGTGTGTTCTTTTCTTTTTAAAAACTTTTTTTTTTACCCCTGAACCTCTGAAAAATATACAAAAACATTTAATTAAATTTTGAAATTGTTTGATTAAATAATTAATTAAAACTGTAGTATAGAATATATGCACCATCTTGTACTAACGAAGCTTGTTTCAGTTTTCGTTATACCTGGTTTTATTTATATTACTGTGGTTATACTTGGTATACAAATTAGTAAGGTTTAAAACAAATACTTCCGCTGAAATTGTGGCCATCAAAATAAAGCATTAGATGCATAGGGCTAGGGACAGACTAGCAATTATTTTTAATGCATGAATATTATTAAAACTTTTATTGATATGCTAAAAAATTAGCTAAAAATGAATATTAGTAACACTGCATTGAATTGCGTTGTGCTAGAAATAATTTCTCTAAAAATATAATACCAAAAAGCGTAAGGAATTTATAGAAAATTTATACTTTTCTGCAATTTTAAAAATTGTAGCAAAATATATAAATTTGAATACCAACAAGCTCAAGATCTAACAGAACTGGTCAAGACAAAAATAAAATACCGAATTTGCAGAATAACGTAATAGAAAATACAGAATTTGTAGAATACATAATTGAAAATACTAAAATTGAAAATTACATAATAGACAAAGTAAACATAATTAAGTTTACAGAGTTATCATAATTATACTGCGTACAATTCAGAAGATAAAAATTATAACATTTACAGAATCATATCGGATTAATATAATACAGAGTACAAAGTTGACACAGCGTTTGACAAAGAATCACACCGGAATTCAAAGTTTACAGAATTGATGAAGCTCAACGAATCCTACTGAAATAATAAAATGCATAACTGACAAAGTTTATAGAACACAACCACATGAAAAAATAGCCTTTTTAACAATATAGTACTCTAAATAACCCCAAAAAATAAATATAAATTTTACTGCACAAAATGCAAGTTACTTTCCTAGACAATCTAACGTAGTCGTTTGCTTATATCCCACCAAAATATATATATATATATATATATATATATATATATATATATATATATATATATATATATATATATATATATATATATATATATATATATATATATATATATATAATTAAAATTATATTTGCTTATATCCCAACAAATACTATACAGAAACGCTGCAGTGTTCTGCCACCAAGTCTAATGTCAAAGCAGCAGATATGCAAGTGTATATTATGTTGACCAATCTTAGCCCCGTTTTCGACCCCTCACAGCTCAGCTTCTATTATAGCTAGAACCCTGATTTTTTTGCCACCGTGTTGCCCCGGGTGAGTAGCCGAAAAATAACAGTATAATTGTTAACATTTTGAGCTAGGGGACACGGCAAAAAAATCCTTTGAAAATCGCCGGAACCAGAAAGTCACCGAAATATTGTTGTTTGATTCTTCTTGTTGTGACCAAAACTTAGGCCAGGGCTACAACAAAAACTATTGGATGATTTTTGATCATTCCTTTTTTT
Organism: Linyphia triangularis; assembly: GCA_963978545.1. Taxonomy (NCBI): domain Eukaryota; kingdom Metazoa; phylum Arthropoda; class Arachnida; order Araneae; family Linyphiidae; genus Linyphia; species Linyphia triangularis. Next base: position 41,394,424 of record OZ021730.1, read on the forward strand.
TTTTTTTTTTTTTTTTAAATTCTTTTCAGCTTGATTAGAGGAAGTGCATTTTATGTGATTTGATAAGCCGAAGGTCTTAGGATTGCAAACCTAAATCTCTCTATAATATTAAATCATGATATTTAATGTCAGTCGCAATACAAAGAGTAGTATATGAATCTAATGGTGTTGTCGCTCACGCCATGTTACGCCTAGAGCGACGGTATGATTATTCAGGCTAAAATAAATACATCGACCGCATCTTACTAATTTATAACATAACAAATGCCACAAAAAGAATTGATATCTCCCAAAAATCAACTAGGCGCTGGAAAAAAATTCGTCAAGTAAAATGGTCAGCCAGAAAAAGTTATGAAATCTTATGTTTGTTGCCAAGCGGTGGCGTATAAATTCTTTAGGTTACTTGTACAGAATAAACTAAATCGGGATTATTGGCTAAAATTTTTATAAAATTAATTTTAGTTCAGTGCAATAGGTACAAAGTAGCCCAAGCATATGAAATGAAACAATCATATGAAATTATTATTCCGAAATAACTCTAGCCTGACAAGTTCTGACTGCCTATGAGGATTCCTTCCAAATAATCCCAATTTAGTTTATTGTGTACAAGTAACTTAAAGAACCTATATGCGGCCGCTTTGCAGCAAGCATTAGATTTCATAACTCTTTGTGCTAACCATTTTGCTTGTTGAATTTTTTTACAACGTTCAGTTGTGTTTTGGGACATTGTTTGTGTTACACAGTAGTAGGCATGTTATAAAATCACGTGACAAGTAGATAAGTCACCTATTAAATGTTCAATGATACACCGATACTGACTCAACATCCTTGGATATAAAATACACCTGTCATAACTGTCACTTACTTAGATTGACATTGCACAATACAGGATGCGTTTATTCTGATATGTAACATATGTTCTATTCGACAAAAAACTCAGCTTATTACTAAAAGTATTGTAACGAATTTTTCCTGAGAAATGATGACACATGGAGTTACAAAAATGACTTCTATATTCAAGAATACTACATTTGGTAAAACAGCAGCGCATAGTCGCAAACAAGCCAGAGCTCCATTCACATCGATAAAAATACAAACTTCTTGCTGTTCCAAAAACCAAAGCTCCGATAACATGACAGCTCAATATCAAATAATCAACCGATTGGCTCAACTAAAGTGTGACAAGACGTCCCGATTCGGACGGGACAGTCCCACTTTTCACCTCAATGCCCCGTTGACCGAATGCTTCTCCAAATTGTCCCGTTTTCCCATTACAGAATCCCGCCAAAATCCTTCTACACAAAGCAAAAATGTCTTCAGAACTTTATTTATTCTTTGAGTACTGAATTATTTGAAGATTTTTATTCCCATGGGATGGATTTGGATGGACGGATGACGAGTCAGACTCGTCCACCGTAACTTCACCCAAGTAAGCAGATGACGAGTCTCACTCGTCAAATGTACCCTAAGGAAAGGTTAAGAAAAATAACTACAGATGAAGTTTCTGGAGATAGAATAATCTGATTACATTACTCAACTAAGATTAAATGCCAGAGGTTGACGAGTTTCCACAAATTTCTTGAAAAAATTGTGAATCCTTTTACTGTTTCTACTAGTTTGTATTATTTATGACACAATAAGTATTCATTAACGGAATTATAAACTAGCATGATAAAAAACGGAAGCTAATACTATTATTTAATTTTTTTTTTTACTTTTTTACAATACGAATTTCTTATTTGAAATTTTGGGAATTTTATCAGGATATCATTTCCGGATAAAAGTTTGTGGATGTTTCACAATTTAATAAAAAAAATCTGAAAATTCCAGTTTTAATTTATTATATTATAAAAGGCTTTAAGATTATTTGGCTAGTTTGGAATGAAAGCGCAAAAGATGTGCAAAGTGATATATAACAAACTAAAACGTCGTAGCCAAAAACTATTTTCCCTACATGTTTTATTACTTTTTATATAAATAATCGTAATTCGTAACTCCAGCCGAAATGAAATTGTATCAGCCAACAGCGCCCCCATCAATAAAAATTGGCACAGATAAAGAAATAAACTGTCCCAAGATTCTAGTTGTGTTCGGAAACAATAAAATAGTTTTAGTAAAATTAATTTTTTTTTAAAAATCAACCATGAAATGGTTGTAGGTAATAGGGGGGGGGGGGGGAAGGAAAAAAAAAACCAAGAATTATGCCTGCCGATGTATTTTTACATTACAAAAAAGCTACATTTTTCTTGCATAAATTTCACTATATGCAAGGGATTTTTTAGGAAGTTGAGAACTTAATTTTTATAAAACTAGGAAAGTTTATGAAACATGAATTTATTTTAAATAAACATGAAATTATTTCGGAAGAAAGCATCATTACTAGTACGCTTAAAATACCTTCAGTTTCTACTCAAATTAGAAGTACTGTATATTTTGTTAAAAAAAACAACAAATTTTCAGGTATTAACTATATAATACCTACCTCTAACTTTTCTTTAACCTTAAACTCTTAATTTTCTTTAAAAAAGATAGTTCACATTTTAATGTGAATTTTCTTAACTAGTAGAGATACACCATTAAATTTTTATAAAATTATAGTACATGTAGTTTAAACTGAGATTGTAATCTTTTCGGTTGTTTTCAAAATCTTTTTTAAAAAGAAAAAGATGCAAGAGTGTTTAAAATTTAACAAAAAAGATCTACTTTATTTTTGACAAAATTTAATATCTGTATCTTTTATAAGATCTATTTAACTTGTTTAAAAATACTTCAAACTAATCTGTTTAGAACTTTCCAAAAATAGTTTTATCAAAATTCGGCAATTAATTTTTAGCATAATTTTTTTTAAATAAGTGATTTTCATTTAACTACTATTTTTTGTAGAATGGAAAACTTGTAATTTTTTCTCATACATAAAACTTATACTCAAAACTAAATTAATTTCATAAATAATCATAATGAATATTCGAAAGTCTATATCAATAAAATATTCAAAAACAAATTGATTAAGAAATCAAATTTAGGTATGAGGATGGTAACGTTAATTCACATTTTAGCAATTTATGAAGTTAAAAATGATGTATTTTTTTTTAAATTACAAACTTCGAAACATAAGTTTATCTAACAAAGGAATATATAACCTTACTAGCTGAATACCCGTGCTGCGCTACGAAATTTTACCATTAGCATTTTAGCGATCAAAAGACATTCATGTATTCTACACTTCAGACGTTTGCTCCCATTTCGATCCCGACAAATTGATTTATCAAAATAGGAACTTTCCTTTGTTGACATTTTAAACGAAATTTATAATTGTGAATAGTAAACTGGTATAGTTTATTGTGTTTATGTTTGCTCTTAGTTCTAAATTTCAAAGTAGTAGCTGTATTGGAATTGAGACATTAAGTTAATTCTCGTATAGTTTCAATGTTGCGTCGTCTTTTCATCCATTAAAAATTCGTTAATCGATATTGGAATGACTTATTTTTTTAACATTTGCAAAAAAATATCAGAAAAATGACTACATTGGAAGAGGAACATTCGGATATCCCTCGTTTGGAACATTTAACCCCTTTTCGACCCCTTAAAGTTGGTTAATCGAGAACAGAATAGCTTACTTTTTCTATAATTTAATCTTTTTTGACATTTGTACCAAATTTCCGAGTTGTGACCATATGGGAAGTGGTACATTCGAATATTCCTCGTTTGGAACGTTTAACCCCTTTTTCACCCCTTAAAGTGGGTTAATCGAGATCGGAATAGTTTACTTTTTCTATTTTTACCATTGTTGATATTTGTGCCGATTTTCAGAGTTGTGACTATGTGGGAAGTAGGATTTTCGAATGTCCCCCGTTTGGAACGTTTAACCCCTTTTCGACCCCTTAAAGTGGGTTAATCGAGATCGGAATAGTTTACTTTTTCTATTTTTACCATTGTTGATATTTGTGCCGATTTTCAGAGTTGTGACTATGTGAGAAGTAGGATATTCGAATGTCCCCCGTTTGGAACGTTTAACCCCTTTTCGACCCCTTAAAGTGGGTTAATCGAGATCTGAATAGTTTACTTTTTCTATTTTTACCATTGTTGATATTTGTGCCGATTTTCAGAGTTGTGACTATGTGGGAAGTAGGATTTTCGAATGTCCCCCGTTTGGAACGTTTAACCCCTTTTCGACCCCTTAAAGTGGGTTAATCGAGATCTGAATAGTTTACTTTTTCTATTTTTACCATTGTTGATATTTGTGCCGATTTTCAGAGTTGTGACTATGTGGGAAGTAGGATTTTCGAATGTCCCCCGTTTGGAACGTTTAACCCCTTTTCGACCCCTTAAAGTGGGTTAATCGAGATCGGAATAGTTTACTTTTTCTATTTTTACCATTGTTGATATTTGTGCCGATTTTCAGAGTTGTGACTATGTGAGAAGTAGGATTTTCGAATGTCCCCCGTTTGGAACGTTTAACCCCTTTTCGACCCCTTAAAGTGGGTTAATCGAGATCTGAATAGTTTACTTTTTCTATTTTTACCATTGTTGATATTTGTGCCGATTTTCAGAGTTGTGACTATGTGGGAAGTGGGAGAATTAGTGATGAGTGAGTCAGTGAGTGAGTGAGTGAGTCAGTGAGTGAGGGCTTTGCCTTATATATATAGAGATAACTGCTGGTTTGGTTACGATTTTCAATTTTACTCACGCTTGTGCTTACCACTCATTTACCACAAATTTATTTTTGTAATTAAGTTGCAGCTTTTACTAATTGATGGGTATTTTCTTTCTGTTTCCAAATATACCTAAAATGAGTTGGGACTAAAAGTGTAGTGAAACAACTTTTCACTCTAAGCCACATTATATTTTATTCCTTTGCGATTAGTTCCATTTGGCGACCATTTGGCGACATTTTCGGTCCTCATGTACATGTATAGGACTTCTCGACTACGATCTGGAAAGTTCTCCAAATATCTACCTCTAGAAGATTCACGTATGTTCGCCTCCCCTATAAAAGCTCAAGAGAGCGGGTGATGGAGTTAGTTGTTAGTTGAGTGATTTTGAGTCACTGAAATAGTTGACTGGAATTACTGAGTTGAGATACTGAGTCTCAGTGAACATTCCGAGTAGTTCTAAAGCGAACTGTATTGCATTGTCTTTTGCAGCGATTTGAGCAGTTGTGTTGTCAAGTTTTTAACTGCTGTTTTGTGCTCTATTGTTGTGAAAAGAGCTGTATTGTGTCTACTAGAACGAGAAGTTCTGGAGTTGTAAGAGAATCTGTGAAGAGTTATATTGGAATAAATTTCTGCAAGTTTTGATCTACTTTGGCTTCAAATCTTTCGAACCCGTCCATGCAACAATACTAACAAATCGTCAACTTTATAGAACTCGTACTATACCATCTAAGTATCCAACCTTACCGCTCGCGTTTGTTTGTCCGTGGCTGATAAGTGGTGCCTTATTTGAGTTTTGAATTATTAAAGTAGATCATTTATAAAAATAAATAAATTAACAATCTAAAAATCTTAAAAATGTACCCGTAAAGGCTATCAAAAAAGTATTGAGTATGTGCTTTTCTCGTGATTATTTAGTAGTTTTTACATGCCAAAAAAAAAAATTTGCTAATCATGTTTGATAGTGAAAAAGGCGTTTGGAATAGTGCAAAACACCAAAATAAATTAATCAGCATGGCACGAGCATTTAAAACAAGCTAGGACTCAATCAAACTTAAAACTCTTTAAGATACGATAAGAAGTGAAACCAAATAGCTGCCGCATTAAGGAAAACTCTTAACTATATATGGTTGAATTTAACAAAAGGTAGTTCTCTGAATAGACGCTTCATGCATTTACCCATCAAAGGCATATTGTTTCAAGTAAACAAGAATGTACATTTAAAGGCCATGACGAGAGGAATGTTTTTTTAATCAAAACTATACAAAATTATTTGATGAATTGTTCTTATTTTATAATGTTATACTATTATTTTATACAAATTGAAGGAAACTTTGATTTGAGTTCGGTTTTCGTTTTTTAGGAACATTTCCGAAAAAACAAACAACAATAAATGCAAAATTATATACCGTTAGTTGTTCAAAATAAAAAAAACTGAACAATGAAACTACACATACGAATTCAGGGATTTGACAGGCATTGCCAATTAAGTATTTAACTTCTGAACAATTAAGAAGTTAAAACATAAATTATTATCCCCCTCCTCCTTATTTTAAGTAAGGTACATTAATTTTAATTACCTATAATACATTAAAAAAAAAATTCCCGATATATAGAAATTCTGTTCTCAATGCCAATACTTGCATCTAGTACATGCTAAGTGTTCTACTTACTGAAGAATGAAGTATTGATACCATATATCGTTTTCTCCTAGACATTAGAGGTCGTCGATATATCGATACGACGATATTTTTATCAATTTTTTTTTTTAAATATTGATACTAAAAATATCGATAAAAGTCACCGATATATCGATATTTTCAAACATTGTTAGTTTTTCTGATGATCGTTTTGTAGTTTCATGTGTTTTTTCGATTTTCTTTATTCCCTTTTCAAAACTAAATTTTGGACTTGGCTGAGAAACAGCTAAAATGACACCAATTCAATATTTTGCCTTACACTTATAAGCTATTGAAAAGTATTAAAACTCTTCTCAAAATCACTGCTCTAATTAAGCGAAAATATAACTTTTTTTTTTTGTAATAATAGATCCATTTCAGTTGGAAAAGTAGTAACCTTACAAAAAGCAATCATGAAAAGAAAAAATTTGCCTTGAAAAACTTCGTTTCTGGCAAAATTGAAAATCAAATAAAAAAATCATGTATCGATATATCGATATTTTTTTTCTATGCAACGATATAATATCGATATTTATTTTGATCGATATTTCCGACCTCTACTAGACATACATGCCTTTTAATCAAAACCACACTTTTCCTGGACAAAGAGAATGTATATTCTGACAAACTTATTAACTGACGGTATAGTTTAATTTTGTATGGATTTTAACAATACTTTTTTGCGATTTAGGTGTTTTATATGATTTAATTTATCTGACAGTCAATCCAAACGCTTATAATCAAGCCAACCACCCGAATTTAACCCATTAACGACTTAAGTCGAGAAAACTTGTCAGTCGAATAAAATTTTCCGAAAAATTCAAAATATATCTTAAATGATCTAATGATAAAGATAAAAACTTAACTATTTGAAAGTCCGTCTTTCGGGGGTTAAATTCAATATTCGAAAAAACTTAAAACGCTGTATGTCCTCTAAATGTACTTCATCCGTGTGACCAAGTCGGAATAACCCAACTGGTTTTTTAAATTGTATTTGTTTGGCGGTTGATTGATTCATGAAAAAATTGCCAAGCATATATTTAAAAAATCTCGGCATTTTAAGTGGTGTGAATTTTTCTATCCTGATTTTGTAGAAATTTTACTTTTGTATTATTAAATTAAAATATAGTAACTACTAGGCTACAATGTAATGAGAAGCTTATACAAAGACTTAGCGGTAAAGTTTTTTTTGACCAACCTTGTTGGCTCTTGGAGCCAATTTTAAATTTGTATTAGTATATACTTTCTGACCTACGTTGTATTACTGATTTTATACCAAGGTGCAAAAACCACTCCTTTACTTTTGATTACATGAGTCAGAAGGAAATTTAAAATTAAATTTTACATTATTACAAAATTTGATTTCATATTCCCTCCCTATTTAAGTTGCTGTCTACATCCCTTAGTTAATTTAAAATGAGTATTCAATGTCAATACTTCAATCCTACACACTTGTCACAAATTTTTTAAAGGAATTTATGTAACTTGTAGTAATGAATAATTTTATCTAAAAATATTTATCAAAAGTACCACTTTTATATTTTAAGTATTTGTTACATAAGTATTCAATACTTTGCGAAATTAACATGTGATCCAATTTATAACAAGTCATCTGAGTACGATAAAAATGCTGAGGATGTGTAAATATATGAAGCTGTGATAATAAATATCAAACTTAAATATTCCTCGCAATGAAGGGGAGAGAACAAATAACTTGTGATATGAGTTAGTTATACTTAAGAAGTTAAAACCGAATTTGCATTACTCACTCCATAGATTAAAGATACTTATAGATATGATACTCTGATTGGATTACCATTAAGGATTTTCTATATTGAAAGCGCCATAGAAACCAGCGCCCCCAGTAGTTTCGGTTGGAACTACATTTGACGGCAACGCAACGCATGGTCGCTGATTGGCTGATTCATTGCCATGGCAATGCGCATTGCTTGGATTGATGTTAAAGCTTCTTGCTGTCTGTTTTTCGACTCCGAATGGAGACTTAACACACCCTCTTATGTTTCCTAACTTTAAATTTTATTCAACCAGCAGATTGGAGGTTTTTTTTATTAATTATAAAGTTAAAGTTGCAGTCGAATTTATTTGCTGCGCAAATAAAATTAGTTTTTTATTTAATGCGCAAATAAAATTAGTTTTTTATTTACTGCGCAAATAAAATTAGTTTTTTTTTTTTTAAATTCTTATTAGGTTGTGTTAAAGCTTTGTAATAAGAAATTAGCAGCAGAAAATATCACCAAATACCTTTTTATTAATTTTGAACGAACTATTTCAATGGATGAATTACTGAAACATTGCATTTTGAAAATATATCAATATATTTTTACAAAACTGTATTGACGTAAGAAATTTTTTTATACATTATTATTATTATTCTTTTTTTTTTTTTACAAATAAGTTCTTGCTTGCTTTTAACTACAGGTAAAGTTTATATTTCAAATACAATTTTCCAAATAAATTTTAAATGCTTCATTAAATACTAAAAATAATGATAATAAAATTAAAAATATAATATTACCAACAATATCAATAAAATATCGACAACTTTAATATAAAAACAACAATAAGAAGAATATAAAACACAATAATAATAATAATAAAGGAAGACACACACAGCAATCTCAATAAATTATTACCAAGAAATAATTCGTTGTTATTTTTTCATAAAATGAAATGAAATCTCAATTAGATATGCAAATAACGTAAGTGCATGAGAATTTTAACTCGTAATTAGCTTTTAATATAAATTGAATCAAAATATTAAATCTTCCAATTAAAATCAAACGATAATCTAACAAATAAAATTTAAATCTTCGCTATGTCGTTAGAATAACAAAAAGAGAATTTTTTACAATTCTATTTTTTGTTAATATTTATTTCGCCATGAAAGCATTTTTAAATATTTTAAATATTTTTAAAAATCATAAATTTTATTTTTTATTATTTAAAAAACAAAAAAATGTTATACAAAATGTAAAAGCATCCAAGATTCCAATCAACCAATCAATCTTTGAAGATATATTAGTTCGTTTAGAAACTACTGGGGTCAGAATGAGTTGCCAGTCTAGAGAATATATAGTCTATGACTCACTCCACATGCCACACACACGTAAGGCAATGTGGGTGATGAGCGAAGGGTTTTGCGTTTCATTCTCAGCGAGTTTGCACCTTAGACGTTTGCATCCTCTCTTCAAAATGAATAGACATGACGTCATAACAAATAGTCACCTGGTGAAATATTTCATTTTTTTTTTATTGGAGTCGCAAATGCGCAGTTGTTTAATCTAGGAAAAGCCCAAATGAGAGCCCTACCCCCTCCCTCTTTTTTATGGTCAAAACTACTCATTTAGCAAATTTATGAAAAATAATTTCCTACCAACAAGTTTCGGAAAATAAAAAAATAGCAAAAGAAAGATGAGCTGATGGATTATTGAATCTTTAATAAGCAGCGATTAATTTTAATATTTATTAAATTTCACTTAATTATTATAATTTGCAATTTTATCCTCCACCCCAAGGAAATGGTTTCATATTTTAAAAAGGGTGAAGCTATTAAAACATACAACGAAACTGAAACACTTCCTCAGTGTTTTCAAGAAAAGAAAACAAATTGTAATAGGAAGCACTCAACTTTCTCACCCATGCAGTTATAAATAGGTGGTGAATGATTTTGATAGGATGTTGAAACTAAAAAATAAAATTGCGGCCAACTGGTCCAATTAGATGATATTTTGACGATAATTAAGACAAAAAAAAATATATTTTTGAATTAACGAGCATAGCTACTATTTTAATAGTTGAAAATTTCTACCTTTCACTAAAAGGTGTAGTGCAAATTGATTAGCGGACATTATCATTTATACGCCATCCCGTGGTTCGCTACTAAATTTCACGATGCGTATTTTAATCATCAAAAGACTTTCAAACATTCTACACTTTGGAAGTTTTGATCCCGATCTGAACGCTGAAAATTGATTGATCAAAATCTGAATACCTTACTTTATCTATTCTTTTTAAATTGACGTTTGTTCAAATTTTATAATTGTGACTCTACTGGAAGTGCAACATTAGGGTATCCCTTGTACCCTCATATGGAACAAACATATCTAACCTTTAAAATTAGTTTATCGAAATCGGAGTTGATTATTTATGTGTGATTTCTCTTAGTTCCAATTTTCAGAGATGTGAATATATTGGAAGTAGGACATTTGAATATCCCTCGACTCTATTATAACGTTACGGGAATGCAATATGCGGACAAATATATCCTATTTATCCACTTTAGCGATATTTTTATTATTTGCAATTAAAATGTAATAATTTTAAGATTCAATGATAGATCCATAGTATAGCAAGTGGAGTTTCGTGTTTTCTACAATGCATAACAAATGGCAGTAGTGACTGTCGCAAATTATTTATTTCAACTTCCTAACAAAAAATCTAGAAATCAGCACTATCCCACAATAAGCAAAGTAACATTAAGTTTGGCAATATTTAAAATCTATTAAACTAATATTTTTTATATAAAGCATGGGTTCTCTAACTGTTCACGAGAAGGTCAAAGTGGCTAGTAGAGCTTCTAAAATGCAATAATTGAAATCCTCTGAACTTCAAGAACCGGAAATAAACTGCATCATCAGAGCATTTCTTTTTCTCTTTTTGCATTTCAACATCGCAAAACAAACTTATTCGAAATCAGATGATCTTGAATTTATCTTAATTGTCAAACTATCCAATTGGCATGCTATGGAGTTTCTTTTTGTGAAAAGATTTTCTCTTTCACTATTCGCCATATCGATAGCAAATAATATGATATGCAGAATAATTATACTTTAATCGTAAGTGTTCATATTGAATTTTTATTTTTATACTAGGGATCATCCATGATCCAGCCAGCAGCGCCCCCAACAATAAAAATTGCCACAGATAAAGAAATAAACTGTCAAAGATTCTAGTTGTGTTCGAATAGTTCGAATAGTGTAAAATAGTTTTGGTAAATTAAAATTAAAAGAAAAAATCACTATACAAAGGTTGCTATATTAAGAGATATAAGATTTTAAGGAATGTAGGCAATTGGTAACATTCAGCGTTTAAGGATTAAAAGTTGGGAACCACTGACCTTGAGCCTATATAGGGACATGCATGAATTATATCACGAAATGTTTTTTTACCCCCACCCCCAAATAATAATTATTTAAATAAATAAATAAATAAATAAATAAATAAATAAATATATAAATAAATAAATAAATAAATAAATAAATAAATAAATAAATAAATAAATAAATAAATAAATAAATAAATAAATAAATAAATAAATAAATAAATAAATAAATAAATAAATAAATAAATAAATAAATAAATAAATAAATAAAACCGTTCAGTCATGTTTGATTGCCCTCCTCTCCCCTAAAATTACGCTACATCACTGCCTCCCTTCTCCCTACTAAAAAAATAATTTTACCATCCTTCTCTAGGCATAAAATTTTAAAAAAAATGCATACTTATGTAGTTTGCAATTTTGAAATTGATTCAGATAGAATAAAGTCAACTCATCATAGATTAATTCTTTGTAATAACATTTAGTAAATATATATATATATATATATTTATATATATACTTTTTTTTTTTTTTTTGATTTAAAAAGAACGTTTATAAAAGTTCCTTCCAAGAGTGAAATTCTTATAGCGGTTATACCATGCCTCCATGTCATTGTCCATCACGTTGGACAGACCCCCCCCCCCCCTTCTGTCCCCTCTTTAAGCATGACTTATTTTACATAGGTGTTTGCGCCTGATTAGTCAACAACAATTTATCCTTGTGGTGTCTCCCCCTAGCGGAGAATATACGAGAAGAGAAACAGTATTGAATTGAATTTGTTAGGAGACACGTCTCAAAATTGGAGCCGAGTGCTCAACTACAACTCATTAACTTTGAATAATTAGAAATGTTTTTATACGTGTAAGTAAATCTGTATTATGTGCGTGCCTTGTATGTCTTTAATAAATAATGGTGAAATTTCAACAGCCCACTACTTTAAATTAACTTGACTAAGCTCTGGACAATAGGGTTTTTGAAATACAATCTTAAAGAATTTCTAATCCATTCCAATTTTCGAATGAGGACCTATAAATCCACTCCGATTTTCACGAGGACCTATATTTCCTTATTCTAACTACCAGCCTCTGTAGATGCAAAAATTCGAATCAAAAAGTCATTTCAAACAAACATCTCGATTTCAATTTAATTCTCAGAAACATTCCAACCTACTTTCAAAAGTAGATGAAAAAGAGTACGATTTAAGTTAAATTAAAATCTAATTCTTCAAATAACGTTATTTCACCAACATAACTAAGAAAAAATTGTTTGGGGACCGGTTGCAATTGATGCTCACAATGAGTCTGGTTTTTCTTGAATGAATATCCCGGAAAGTCAATTGAAAGTTTGCAATGAATTTTGATGGAAATTTTTCTTTCGGTTGAATGATAAATAACGATGAGAAGTGATTGAATCAGTTTTGTTTGAAGAAAATAATAATCTGTCTCAGTATTTAGGTTGAATGAATGAGGTTATAGAAAAAAGAAGGGTCACTTGTAAGTTCGAAGGAATAGGCAAATATTCCATGCAGTTGTTCTGATTCCAAATTATTGCAACTTTTCATGTTTTTGCTACTTTCCTGTACCATTTATATTAGAAGTTCTATTTCAATTAGATTTGTTAAGTGAGAAATTAAAATATTTTGAAATGTATCTTTTCAATACAATTTTTTTTTTCTTCTAAGTATTTCAAATTCGAATTTTCCCCGAAAATAGAATTTGGGATGTACCACCATCAAAATTAAACCATTCCCTCTACTCCAAATATCGTTTCTGCTTAGCTAGTAAAATCGGACTCAAGTTAATGTGAATCGTTTAATGTGAATACACATCAAGTTAATGTGAATCGTTTAGCCTTCGGTATAGGCACTCAGTTTAAAAATCAATATTATGATTATGAAATCATTATATTAAGTGACCTTTTTTCCCTCCTTTTTTTTTTTTTTTTCTATTTTTTTTTTTTTTTTTTTTTATTGTACGAGAAGTTACTATATAATATCACTTCTAACCATACAAATTACAGATCGTGGTTTATTCTCATCAAGAACAAGACTGAGACTTATGTCTGCTTCTATTATTTTTTTTACAAAGTGATTCCAAATAGACGTACAGCTCTGAAATTTTCAATATAAGTAGTTTTGGCCTTCTAATTGAACTTTTGACAAACACAAGTTAAAATGTTTTCAGATGGTTGGGGGGTGAGGTGTATTAACGGGGAATTATTTTTCTCCTGGGTGTGGATTCCAATATTAAGGGTTTAATTAGCAATTAATCTTTTAGTGAGTGAAGCAAGCTTATTCTTGCTCAGTGATGAACCTTTCAGTGATCGAAGCGAGCCCTTGAGTAGCAATGAACTTTTCAACGAGAGAAGCGAGCCTGTGCTTGCGTAGCAATGAATTTTTCAACGAGAGAAGCGAGCTTGTGCTTGCGTAGCAATGAAATTTTCAAAGATGTAGGCGAGCCTGTGCTTGTGTGTCAATTAACTTTTCAGCAAGCGAATCGAGCTTGGTTTTACGTAACAAATAACTTTTCATCGAGCTAAGCGAGGCTGTTCACGAAGTGTCAAAAGCTGTAACCTATACACTAATGACAGGTCTTCTTAACACGGGGCCACACAGCTAGTTCTTTATTATAACTTCGATTTTGTGTGTGGGTGGCTGGGTGAGTGTGTATATTTGTCGCTGCAGGGCAAATCTACGAAGGCCTAATTAATACACTTGCCTTGATCCAATCGGACAAAAAAATTTGCAGATAGATGGCAGATGATGTCGATGACAATGCATTGTATCAAATTTTGGGGGCTGTCACTCTCACTAAAAGGCCGCTTTTACACACGCTACTATAATCGCTTCGGAATACTAAGAAATCCCATTTAACCGATTATTGTTGAAACTGTGGCCAACATAGTTTTAATTAAAATAAATAAAAGATAATTGAACGTGAATGCATAAATTCGTTATGTCCAGTCAATTCAACTTTGCATTGCGTAGTTACGCTATAAGGGAAATAAATTTAACCGATCCTTGTTTCCTATTGCCAAAATTGCTTTAATAAATAAATAATAAAATTGTTTTAATCGGAATAATTAAAAGATACTTGGATATGAAAGCATAAATTTACATTCATTTTTAATAACAAACTTTGAAAAGTAGATTATCTCATATTTTGCTGATGAAGATGTTTTTAATATATAAAATTAGCAATAATTTTTTTTTTAATTACATGCAAACACCAAGCACACACTGACAACATAATTAACGCTATGTTAATGAATATAAAAATTGGCAGTGCATGTAAAAGATTTATATTAAAAACTTCGTTTTTATGAGTTATATTATTTAAGATCTAAATAACGCCTGTGAAAATTTGCGATTTGTGGATATTGCTAAGTTCCATTATGTCACGGAAAGTCCTTGAGACATGACAGGCGGTGTTTTTCGGCATCTGATTGACCAATTCATCCGAATATAGCTCCAATAATTCGAACCACTGATACTGTAACTTATTTGTAGTAAATTGCAAACAAAATTTTAACCGAATACTTTTTGAATTATAATGTTTGAAAATAATTAAATGTTAGATTATAATAATTTCTAAATAATAATTTCTGTAAAATTTACACAATCAAATTCCCAAAATCAAACACCAATGATTAAAACAATATTAGAGTGTTCTTTACCTTTCTTTATTCATAAAGTTTTGTGACAACTTTTTTTAAATTTGATGAATATACCAGAAATATGCACACACACACACACACACACACACACACACACACACACACACACACACACACACACACACACACACACACAAATTGTTTCTTTCGGAAAATGTATATTTTTGGCAAGTCTTTTCAATACAAAATTTTTAGAATTCGTTTTGACATTTCAGAATATCTCTACATCAGAGTACATTTACATTGCTATAATGCATCGTATTTAAGGTTTGTCTTTGTTTTGAATACCTTTGCACATTGAGCAATCTGCTGTAACAATTCAAAACTTTTGACATTAACCGCATGAGAGCAAAAACGTTTACAATGTATAAAATCACACAATAACAGTCTTCGTTACTATTCATTATTATCATCTTTTTTCTCACTAACTCATTACAAATTTATTCTCTTTAAATCGTCTGCAGTCAAGTACTCGATTGCGTGACAACTAAACTCCACTCTTTCCAAGCATTTGCATTAATTCTCATGCTTTTCGCGTTTAAAGCGTGTGTCTAGCTTAACATGTCCTTGCGCAGGGGAAGTGAGGTCAAGGACAATTGGTGCACTTGTATGTCCTTGCAAGTAAGTGCAGGACACTGACCGCTGGTCTGTTTTACTTTTATTTCGAAGGTTCTTAACTCTTTTCTTTTTATACGCCAATGGTAGAGAAATTTTATAATATTAATTTCAAGGGATAGAAAGTAGAAACGAAGGAATGTTTTTGAAAAAGACAGTAAAAAAGCGATGGTCTTTTAACAACATCCATACATTACCAGAACACTACAAGAATCTTTCAAGGGGAATCGATAGGATTGTTCCTAAAAAAGTAACAGCGACCCTGATTGTATCAGAATTTTCAAAATCGATTTCTTCCAAAAACATGAAAAAAGCGAAATCTATTTATTGCAAATGATCAATGTATCCAATGGATTTCCCATTAAAAATGTGATATTGCAAATGAAAAATTCAACAAATGGATTTTCCATTAAAATGCGAAATTTTTTATTGTTTTTTGATAAATGTAATTAATGGATATCACATTAAAATGCGAAATCCTCTTATTGCAAGTGATAAATATAACTAATAAATTTCACATTAAAATGCGAAATCTATTTATTGTGCATAATTCTCTGAAATTGATTAACTCCTTTTATTTCGCTTGATAAAAGTAGCAAATGGCTTTCACATTCAAAGTATGAAAAACGATAATTGCAAATGAAAAATGCAATAAGTGAATTTCCCATTAAAATGCGAAATCTTTTTATTACACGTGATAAATGTAGCAAATTAAATGGATTTCACAGTAAAAAGCGAAATCCATTTATTGTGCATCATTCACTAAAATCGAGAAATCCTTTTAATTCGAGTGATAAAGGCAGTAAATGGCTTTCACATTCAAAATATGAAGCACATCTATTGCAAATAAAATAACGTAACAAGTGGATTTCCCATTAAAATGCGGCATATCTGATGACTGTGGAGTTAGCGCTCTGGTCTCGCATGACAAAGGTGCCGAGTTCGAATCCAGGGTTAGGCATGGATGTTCGTTGTGGTTTAGAATCCACGTTAAGCTGTAGGTCCCCGCCTGATTAGCCGTCATTGTGCATAATAATAGGTCGTTGAGCGTACAAACCAACCAACCCATTAAAATGCGAAATCCTTTTATTGCAAGTGATAAATGTAACAAATAGATTTCACATTAAAAGGTGAAATACTTTTATTGCAAATGATAAATGTAACAAATGGATTTCTCATTAAAAGCAAAATCAATTTATTCTGCATGATTCCCATTAAAATTGAGAAAATAATTTTATTTCTCATGATAAAGGTAGCAAATAGATTTCACATTAAGATTCAGAAAATCATCTATTACAAATGATAAATGTAACAAATGGAATTCGCCCTAAAAATGCAAAAATCCATTTACTGCAAATGATAAATGTAATAAATAGATTTCACATTAAAAATACAAAATCTTATTGCAAATGATAAATGTAACAAATGGATTTCACATTAAAATGCGATATCCATTTATTTCGCATAATAAAAATAGCAAATGGATTTCACATTAAAAGTGCTACTATATCTCTTTATCGGCATGGCAATTGTAATACTGGATTTCACAGTAAAAATGCGAAATCCAGTTAATTCTGCGGAAAAACAGGTAGCAAATGAATTTCTGTTGAACTTAATATCTTTGTGCTTAGGATACGAGACTTGATAGCTTAATTTAGTTTGTTTTTTAGACACAAAGGGCATTTTTGAGGGGATGTCTGATGTCAATTTCTTTTTTTACTCGTGATAAAGCTACGAGGGTGCAAACATTGGCGCCCCCAGAAATATTTGCAAGGGGGTGCAAGACTAGATTTTTATCAAAATCATTAATTTTTTTAGAAATATTAATTAATAATTATATATTATAAACTATACTCTTTGAGAATAGTTAAAATTCATGTTATACATTTTTGAAAGCGCAACCCTGTTAAAGAAAAAAAAAAAGTATAAAATAGTAAAAATATTAAAATATATATTTTTAACGATTTTTTTTTATCATCCAACCAGATTTACTCATGGCATTTAAGAGACAGTGTTTAGAATAGAGGAACTTGAAGATGCAAAAATACAGACGAGTAACTTTTTTTTATTTCTTCCAAGTTTCGGGTACAATAAAAAGTAAAACTTGAAGGCAGTGTTGGAATTTGTTCAATTGAATTCTAAAAATTGATTTCAAGACAGTATATCTGATGACTTAAAAAACAAAACATTTTCCTAGAATTTTGAAAGCTACGCAGGAAATGATTATACAATAAAAGGAATAAATACTTCCACTCATCAGCCTCTAATAATCACAGACAACAAGCGCCATAAAATCATCATGCAAGTAGCTATAAAAAGCGACATAGGAAAAAAAACAAAAGACTAAATTAATAGGGGGGGGGGGAATACTCATTGTAACATAAAAGTATAATAACGGCATTTCTGCTTTTTTTATCTTGGAATTTACATATTTTCCCTCTTTTTTTTTTTTTTTTTTTTAATTTTTCAGAACCAGGGGGCTGCAAATGAACCTCCTTGCACCCTCCTGGGGACGCCCATGGGTGCAAATTATATAAACTAACTTAATTACAAGGGAAAGGTTTTATATACTCTCAATAGGAGAGGTTTTCTTATAGTTGGTTATTCCAATTGTCTTGTATGTTTGATGTGCCTTAAGTGAATAAAATGCCTTTCAACTAAATTCTTCTGCTCACTTTGTGAATTTAAAGAATTGATATAGTTCACAAGAAATTAGAGGTCGGTGATACATCGATACGACGATACTTTTATCGTTATTAAAAAAAAAAAAATATGGATACTAAAAATATCGATACAAGTCACCGATATATCGATATTTTCAAACATTTTTAGTTTTTTGATTATCGTTTTGTAGTTCCATGTGTTTTTTCGATTTTCTTTATTCCCTTTTCAAAAAACTTCAAAACTAAAGTTTGGACTTAAAGAAGGTAACAGTTAAAATGGTACCCTTACCAGAAAGAAAGCATCATGTAATGGAAAGTTAAGATAATTTATTAGTAGTCATTAGCGCCGTTTCTGTTGCCAACGTGTGCCTGGAACTTGCTTCTAATTTTAAATATTAAAAACATCGCTATCAGCAAAATATGCGGTAAACTACTTTTCAAAATTTCTTCTTTAAAAATAAATGTGAATTTATGCATTGACATTCAAATGTATTTTATTTATTCTGATTGATAATATAATTTATTTATAAAAAAAAATTAATAATTTATTTATCCTCTTCACTCCTGAAGATTAACAAAAGGATTTAAAAAATATTTTACTGTTTCATGGAGTTATTTTGTTGTCAAGGGCTATGAAAAAGAAGTATTTTTATTTATAAGTTTATTAGGGGGCCTAAAATTTTAGGTACACGTATGTGGACCCTAGTTTTCTATTACACAAAATAACAAGAATATTGAAATTGATAAAATGCTTGTAAAAGAAGTATTAACTTGTTTTAATTAAACTTTATTAATAAACACTTTATTTTGTAAGTAATTTAGAATATTTTCATTACATTTACTTTATTTACTTTGAATGGAACATTTCAAAGGAATTATTTTTCAGCACACATAAGTAAATGTTGCACTTGGTGCACATTACTCTCGTTCTAGATGCATTCGCTCTAGGATGCATTTTTGTCGTCCATGTACCTGGTTAGGTAACCTATATTATCAAATTGTACATCCTTTATAGGACGATGAATAACTTTTCGTTGCTTTAAGGGCACGGGAAATTCTTCTTTAGAGGAGTTAGACAGTTTGCGTGGCCTTCCTCTGCGAGAACTCCCAGATAAATTTCCTTCATACTTCAATAAAGATGAAGCAATAATCATTCTATGCTCCAAAAAGAGCATGTACTTTTTATGTCATTGTTTTTGTGAAAGCGCACATAATAAATCTAGCAATTAGATATTGCTAGATCCACAGAATGTGTAAACATATACACAGTCTATTTCTTTGTTCTTGCAGCACAACGATAGTATGCTAAATATCGATCACAGAGATCAGTACCCCCCCCCCCCCCATCGAAATTTATACATTCGAATTACAACAGACTGTGGAATGCTAACTTTTTTTTCTCCTCCTTAAACAAATTACTCTGTTGTAATAACGCCTGAATCTCATCTGGAGTCCATAAGCCTACAAAAAATAATTTCATATAATATTTTAGAATTATACTTAGTCACTACTATGCTGTATACTCAAAATACGTCCTGGGGCTGCCCTGGAGCTGAAGGGCGACAGGAAATTACAAACCACCATCACCAGACTCATCACCGGACATGCTCGCACACTTGCATATGTTCAGGGACAAAAGGAGTACCCTGTGTGCCTCAAGTGTGTTTCCCATCAAGCTTCACCGGACCATCTGCTTTCCTGTTTGGATTTGGAGAAGAGCGATCTCTTTAATAACCCTGCGCTGGT
This sequence comes from Linyphia triangularis, assembly GCA_963978545.1. NCBI lineage: Eukaryota > Metazoa > Arthropoda > Arachnida > Araneae > Linyphiidae > Linyphia > Linyphia triangularis. The sequence continues at coordinate 41,414,573 of OZ021730.1, forward strand.
TCGAGACTTTCTTTGGGCGTACGGTCTCATGGACTTGGTCTAGACTTGTTCTAGATCAAGTGGAATAAGAAACAACAACAACAACATACTCAAAATTATGGTTTTGTATTAAGTTAATTTTAAACAAAACAAACACTAAATCTACTTCTGAACTTAAAACATAACTAAGTTACTATTTTTTTTTTTTTCTTTTTTTTTTTTTGTTAAAAAGTTCTACGATTTAAAAACGTAAATTACAGAATTTTTTAAACAACTTTAAGTTAAATAATAAAGTAGTAAACAAACACTTTACATACATTCTGTGCACTTATACCATAATACCTCAGCTTACTAATATTTTGTTTTTCTTAAATTGTTCCAAATTTTAAGTGTACAATGTTCTAAATATAATTTTAGGACAAATTAATTTAGTAAAAGCAAACAGTTAACATACACATACATTTAAACAATAATAACTTACTATTAAATAATAATTATTTACTAATTTTAACAATAATTACTTATTAACACATTTTCATCATATTACAATAAATTCAGCCTAATGGACGAAGGTACACAAATGTGTACCCAATTATAATTATTGACCCAACTTTTCAATAAAGCATTTTTACAAACAAAACTATTCTAAGTAAATGTTGAAAGATTAACTTAATTAGAAATAATTTTATTGGATCTATAAATAATATTTAAAATACTGAAAATTACTTACGTTTTCGACTTCGCTGTGATGTCACCATTTTCAGAAAATCACTTTTGTAAACAAATATTTCTTGAGGAAAATTAAGCCTTTGCTGCCCTCTATGATATTCATTACGAAGCTCAGACATCCCCAAATGTAAAGGTGAGGTTGAAATTACAAAATTTTCCACCATTAAATTTTACAAATATTATGAGGTCCACATATGTGGACCTGCGGAGTGAAGAGGTTATTAAAACAATTTTGGCATGAATTCATGAAAAGTAAGAGTTTGCCCCAAAAAACTTAGTTTTTGGAAAAATTGAAAATCAAGTAAATAAATTAAAATATCAAGTATCGATATATCCATATTTTATCGATATTTGTTTCTATGCAACGATATAGTATCGATATTTATTTTGATCGATATTTCCGAATTCTACAAGAAATAGCACGTATTAGAATAAATATCCAAGAATTGGACATTAAATATGCGAAATCCATTTTTCGCACGATACTCGGTAACAAATGGATTTAACATTAAAAATCTGAAATCCATGTAATGCGCACGATAAAGGTAACAAATGGATTTCAGATTAAAAATGAGAAGTTCGTTTAATGCGCAAAATAAAAATATCAAATCGATTTCACATTCTGCACGTTTTTGTTGAAATTTTGCTTGCACAGCTTGAAACGGTCAAGAACCAATATTGCACAAATAACCACATATTGTAACTTCGTATCATAAAAAATATCACTTGAAAAAAAAAAAAAAAAATTCATATATTTCTACTGCGTAGATTACCTATAAGGAGTTGCAGGATCATATATTACGTGGGCGAACGAAATTGCTTTTATCTTTCCCCATATATATCCCCAATACATTGTTGCAATCATTTCCGGGACTATCAACTGTGTGCATGTGATATTAAATAACGTTTCAGTGTTCTCCAGAGACACAAATTCGTGCTTTCGTAATCGATGTTTACTGACCTTTATTGCTTTCAATATCATATTTTAGTTCTGGAGAAACTTTGTGGGGGTTTGTTCGCAGAAATTTGTTTCCTTTGGGAATTGTCTCTTTTTTCACTCATCCATGATTTTGAATACAAAAAAATAATGCTAAGGGAATGGAGAAAGGTGCTAGGTAATGTTTTTAGAAAACTCAATATTCAACTAGGATTTATCTCACATAACTTAAACTTTTAAAAGTTTAAAATGCGTAGAGATGTTCACCATGCAAATCACTAAAATCATAACTGCACTGCAACTTAGCACTCAGCTCAAAATGAGAGACTGCGGTTGATAGTAGAGGTCGGCGATACATCGATACGACGATATTTTTATCGATATTTCTAAAAAAAAAAATCTATATTAAAAATATCGATAAAAGTCACTGATATATCGATATTTTCAAACGTTTTTAGTTTTTTGATGATCGTTTTGTAGTTCCATGTGCTTTTTCGATTTTCTTTATTCCCTTTTCAAAAACTTCAAAACCTGGCTGAGAGACAATTAAAATATCACCAATATTCAATATTTTGCCATATACTTGAAAGCTATTGAAAATTTTCTAAACTTCTTTAAAATCACTGCACCAATTAAGCGAATATATATATATATATATATATATATATATATATATATATATATATATATATATATATATATATATATATATATATATATATATATATATATATATATATATATATATATATATATATATATATATATATATATATATATATATATATATATATATATATATATATATATTTCATGTAATAGATCCATTTCAGTTGAAAAAGTAGTCATCTTAAAAAAGCGATCATGAAAAGTAGAAATTTGCCCCGAAAAACTTTTATTTCTGGCAAAATTGAAAATCAAATGAAAAAAATAAAAAAATCATGTATCGATATTTTTTTCTATGCAACGATATAGCATCGATATTTCTGACCTCTAGTTAATGGAGGTAGTTCTTATAAGGATCGTTCTCTGTACTCGGGATATGTTACAACCTTCTATCATTTCGAAACTACTACATAAAAAACATTTGGTGAGTAAGCACGAAAATGATCACTTAATGGAATGGCATAAATTAAAAACTCGGAAATAGCGTCAAATATACAAGGTGCCTATAAAATGCTAGACACATTTTGATGTTGAATAATCCATAAAATAATGAAGATAAATTTGAATTGATAACACTAATGGTTAGATAGACTCATAAACTTTTACGGCCCTTGTCAGTGGACAACCACATGTGCGCTGTTCGTCGTACAGAGAACATCAAGACGATAGTTAATTTCGCACCAGGATGTCTGCATCCACAGAGGCTATTGCGGCAGTAATCCTGGCCTTTAAGTCATCAATATTCGATACTTTCCTACTGTAAACGATGTCCTTTATAAATCCCTAAAGGAAAAAGTCAAGTGGCGTTATATCATGAGATTTGGGTGGCCAAGAGATAACGCACGCAGACGATATTTACAAAAGAAACGAGGAAAATATAAAATTAATAACACGAGCAGACGATATTCATAAAAGAAATTATATTCAAATGGAAAAAGGAAATATTCTATGGCAACGTTCAATTCCGTTTATAAATACCATAAGTTTGTTTATATCTTCATTATTTTATGAATTATTCAACATCAGGGCTCCCGTTAGCCTAGGCAGTTGAGTATCGAGCTCGTAACCGGAGGGTTGTGGGTTCTGTCCTCGGTCCGCCAAATATCGGTGTGTACCTAATGGTGGCTGGTGCATATTAAATCTGTCGTGGCCTCAATGTCCTCTCGTTGGTGTGGTGGGGTCGGAGAGAGGGGTTAACACTAGAAGATTTCGATCTCGTATTCTTCTAGATGCTCAAAATTACGAGACGTATTTAGCTGTGTTAAGCACTTTATAAGTGGCAGAAATAGACAGTCGGTGGTTTCAAAACAAAACAAAATTATGTTGAACAGAATTCTCCACTACGTGTCCGAAGAAACTATAAAGAGAAGTTTTCAGGTAGGTGGTTTTCATCAAGAATAAATACAAGAATAACTTAACTGTTTCTCATTCGGACAATTTATTAAAACTGGTTGCAACAAATACTTCAAAAAACATCGAATCTACCACACAAAAAAAAAAAAAAAAAAAAAAAAAAAAAACTCTGAACAATTTTGATTGCCATTGTCTTACAATTGACATGTACCAAAACGGAGTAATCTGGAAGTACAATTTAAATACTTTTATTAAAAGTTAGGTCAAGTCGTATTGAAACAAGATTCACTTCTCTTTTAGACTTTGATTTTCTAATAATAAAAACTATTATTTTTTTAATTATTAAAAAAAAAAAAAAAAAAAAAAAAATATCAATTGTAATTTTATTAAGTTAAAAGATATTTATATGTTTTTCCCATGTGTTATCGGTATTTTTCCTTAAATTACTCTCAGTGAGATGGTATTATGTAAGAAAGAAATTTTGTCTTGTTAAGTGTTTACTGGAAGTTTTACAGACACTATTGACTGATCAGTTTAAAGGTATCGACGATACTAAACTACAGAAAATTCAATGGGAATTGCTTGAAAAATCGATCGAAAGAAATTCACATCTTGACAGCGAATTGAGATATCATATTAAAACTGATTAAAATTATTTTTATAAAAATCTGTTGTCTCATGATATATTTTAATTTTCGAAGCAAGATACCAAAACGTTTTAAGCTATTTTCAAAATCTATTGTACTTAAAAAAAAAAAAAATATGTGTGTGATGTAGTAATTCGATTTCAAAGAAGTAAAGGAAATCGAATTTTTCATAAGAACTGCGTTTAAGACAGACGTACAAGGAAATGCTTGTTTATTAATTCGATTCTTATAATTACATGGCCCAGAAATCCCGTTATAGAAATTAATTATTTTTATGTCGATTCGTTTGTTAATTATTATGAATAAAAATCATTATTTATAACATCGAATTTTTAAAAGTAAAAATCATGCAGTTTTTTATATTTCATAAAAAATCAAACAAATTCTATTTCGTATTAAACAAAAAATTCAAGAAATGAATCGATTTAGAATATTATTGATTTTTTTTTCTTTTTTTTTTTTTCAATGTTATTCATCAAAAGGATAGGTTTTTAATCATTTGGAAATTAGTCGTTGAAAATAATTATCTGAATTAATTTAATTTTATTAAATTATTGAAACAGTGGCGAAACAAAAGATTCCGCAAGGACAACAATGGGGGGGGGGGTGAGTACCACGACAACAAGTCGGCCAAGGAAGCTGAAATGAAACTACTGTAAGAAATACGAAAGAACTACGCACTGGTAGAAGTGGGAAAAGAAAAGTGGGGGGGGGGGAGGAATGCCCAAAACTTGGTGATATGTGCAACCCCCCTCCCCCGGATGATAAATTTTATAATTTTGTATTTATAATAAAAATATTAACTAGTAAGGAAATAACTTATGCATCCTAATACTAACATTCAGCAAAGGTTCAAAATAAATTGTTATTTTAATGAATATTCTACGAATTAGTTTTTTTACTTGGAAGTAAAAGACAAAGTGAAGTAATAATTCAAAATTACATACATAACTGGTTACTTGGATTTAAATAGTACTTCCAAATATGCATACTTTCATGAAATTAAATTAACAGAGAACCTAAAATGTGTGCGTGTGTTTTTAAATAACTTGGCTCTGTATGAAGCAAGAATATAAATTTTCTTAAAAGAAAGTTCCGCCAAAGTTAAAAGTTAACCAGTGTAACAGTATTTGTCAATAAAAATACCTATATCTTTATACAAAGTAGTATAATACATTTTTATAATAGTATGATACACATCATAAATATCTTTTTTTTTTTTTTTTTACATTTGAAAACTTTATTTCTCAGGGTAGGGTTTTTCTTTAATAGTTTTTAGATGGATTGAGTGTTTTTAAAACTAGGGAGGGGGGGGGGGGATTTCAGTTGTTTTAGAAGTGTGGGGTGGCGCATGGATATTTCCTTGAAAAGTTGGGGGACGCACCACCCCGCGTCTACCCACACTTCTAGCACTATAAGTACGAAATGAAAATATGCTCGTCTGTGATAATTTTCAGCTGTTTGATGAGGAATATTTCCCCTACGACATTGTATTCCATAAGATATGAGGATACTCTCAACAACATTTAAAGCTAGGGGGGATCATTTTAACTTCGTCTTAGAACGGACTAAATTTAATTTCCACCTCTTTTTATCATTTTGCTTAAAATAGATTTTTCATTGTAAACCTTATTGTTCAAACCTAATTATTATTATTATTTTTTTTTTTTTTTTAATGCATGTATTGTATGTATTAGTTTATATATATAACACTTTACATGCTGTACATAAAGACACTAAAAAATAGTAGTATTTTTGTGTTCGTACCTCTCTGTTATAAATACTTTGAAAATATGACCGACTTGGGTAGTTTATTAAACAAGGATATTATTAACTTTTGCAAATAATTCTAACATTGGGAATCTAACTAAATTTGTTCTCGATTTTCGGGGAGGGAGAGTGGGGGAGCTGCAGCTCTATCAGCCCTCCTCCCTCAGGATACGCCACTGAGTAGAGCCTTGTTACTATTCAAATGTCAAACTCCAAAACAAACAATGGAAGACAATTTTTCGAAACAATCAAGGTGGAGCAATGATGTGTTTAAGCTTCTTCTGCAATAGGAGAAAAACTGTGTACTGATTAAATTAGTTAGAAAGACTTATTTAAAAAAAAAAAAAAAATATTTTTAGAAATATTTTTAGAAAGAAATATTTTTAGGCGACTATTTATTGGAAGCGCTTTTTATAACGTAACAGCTCCTAAACATTCAACAATATGAACGTTTTGAGTGTACTCATAATGGGCCTTGTAAACTGATATAGAGACATTTGCTAAAATTAAAGAAGTCTTATTTTTTAATATTTCCACAACAGCATTATATTTTTAACCTCACTGCGGGAATTTTTTTTAATTTTAGTTGAAATATCAAAAAAAAAAATTTATTTTTTTAATTTTATATTTATGTGGGTCCCTTAATCAACATGGTTATAACATTTTATCGTATCAAAACAATAGACAGATTCTGTTATTGAAAAAAAGAAATTTGACTCCCAATTCTATTTTTCAATGAATCAATTTTCCTCCAAAGACTCTCAACTACTTATTATTACCAAGCAGTACAAATACTCTCGCAGACTTAGACTGATTACCCAGTCAAATCGGCCACTACATGGCGCTCGAGTAGCATTCCTTTTTCAAATCGCCACCCCACAATTATTCATATTACTTCCAGCCCTAAAGAAGCACATCACACATCATTAACTACCCCAAGAGACAAAAGACAACTCGTGTGTTTACAAACAGACCTTAATGAACTTGAGACTGCGGCGATCTGGCAGGCGCCATGGCGCCCTGCGGCTCATCAATTGGCGAGTAATCCGTGTGATCGCGTTTTTGATTCCTTGATTTGCATGAGGCCAAGGGCGGCGACGTTGTAGTGGAAGGTGAAACTTTCAGGGATGTCGTTTTTAACATCGAAGAGGAAAGTCATGCTTATCGATATAATTCTATAGATATCTTATACCTATCGATATGTAGCCAATCGATATCTTACACCTATCGATATAGGTTATCGATTTTTTTTATTAAATTTCAATAGTTAATATTTTGGAATTGACAACAGGTATTGCAAAATCTGTATAATGCGCCATTAAGTAATTTTCAAAATGAAGGAAAATTTTAATTGTTGTTATTTTTATTTTTTCAGAAGAATATGAAAATTTGAACAGTTAAATTATGAGCTACATTATTTTATAGATGGTAGTGAAGTTTTTAAAGGAAGTGTACTTTTCACATCAGTTTATAGTCAAATATCATTGTATTTTTCATTTAGTCACCAATTAAAATATTTATTGGTAAAGTTACAGAAAACAATCAATCGTTGGATGCTCAAGGGCAAAAAGCTTTGTGTCAAAGGCACTCTATTCACTTTAAGTTGTTTGTATTGCTTAATGGCATACGTTGTTATGCTTTTATACTATTTTTGCCGGAATTCCGAAAGTGGTGACAGTTAAAATACCTTAAGAAGTATTAGCAAAGAGATTTTAATTAATATCGTTTAAGTCGTTTTTAAGTAATTGCTGAAAAACATGATTTTTCATGAATTCAACCTTATGCGTATGCTCGAATTTGAAGGAAACCTGAATGGTAGATCCATTGCCACCATAACCCGCCCACCAAATTTGAATATCGTTGGTCAATTTGTTTTGGAGTTATGCTGACTACGTATACACAGACAGACGTTTTTTTTGGACAACTTTTTTAAAATCAGGATGTTAACTCTCAATTTTGACCATTTTATTAGGTTTGGTTGATAATTTGATTCAATGAACAATTTTGTATTAAAAATGTTTTCAAGTCGTAGTCAACTTTTTGGAATGTATTGTATTTCATTTTCTATGTTCCATTGATTTATGATTTTTTTTTTTTTTTTTTTTTTTATAGATTAGTACTACTTTTTTGATTAGATTCGTATGTGTACTCTCCCGTTAGATGGGTACCAGTTGCCGCCAAGCCTAAATGTTTACATCATATTTAAATGACTCGGAAACGCGTCGCCAACCCTAAATGTAAATGTTATAGGATTGCTATAAAAACCCTAAGGGTTTCTATAGCAACCCTATAGCGGTTTACCATAGAAATTAGTAATAAAAAATACTACAGTCTTCATGAAAAGCGTCTGCGGTAAATTTTTATTCACATTTCACAAACGACAAGGAACGTCACGTGACAATCGGCTTGTGTAAAGGCCGTCTGACAAAGATATCGTTATTATATTCTTCAATGAGAAATAGTTTTAAACTTTTTTTTTACTTTCAATTACCTATATGTATACATATGGTAATGAAAGTAAACTAATCAGTCAGAAAAAAAAAAGAAGAAAAAAAAACACGTGTTTTTTAAAAAAATTTTTTTGCATTTTCCCGCGTTTTGGAACATTCTGATTTCAAAAGTAATCTAGAAAAAATGTCTGTGCGTCTGTGGTCAGCTTAACTCCCGAAGAAAATGACCTAGGATGTTCAAATTTAGTGTGCAGGTTAGTGGTGGCTATGAGACGTACTATTAATGTTTTCGTCAAAATCGCGCATTCGCATAAGGTAGTTGCCATTGAAAAAATCATGTTTCTCTGTAATTCCTAAAAACGGCTCCAATGATTTTGTTCAAAATCGCTGTGACAATACCTCTTAAGGTGTTCTAAACATCCTTACCTCCGAAATTCTCGTAAAAATGCTTTAATGGAGTAAAAAGTTGAAAAACGAATGCCTTCAACACAGAGTTCTCTTCCCTTGAGCATACCTCATCAACGATCGTTTTTTCTTCTCTAATAAGTTTTACTTATAAGAAAGGATACTATAAGAATTACTGAAAGTATATCGCCAAAATTATCACTTTGAGGTTTTTTTTTTTTTTTTTTTTTTTAAGACCCATACAGAATTATCGAAAAAAAATATCGCCAAAATGGCCAATTTTGCAAAATGAGTGATGAAAATATAAAAACGGTAAATGACAATGAAATTAATTTCATTAAAAACAAAACTCTTATATTATTGTTTTATTATTCATTAAATTGTCGGTAAAATAGTTATTTATGCAAATAGTTGGAAAAGTAATACTTTTTCAAACGAAGTATGATCTTATTTGATAAGTGTGTTAGCATGAGTCAAATAATTCATTGAGTTGGAAAAAGTATTTTCCCACGTGTTGCATACAATATTTTTTCATAAAACACGTACTAAAAATATCTTTAATAAATAAATAAACTAAAGTTGGCAACTCTAGTCAACGAATCTCTTCTAAAAATGTCATTTCTATGACATTTCTATGACATAAAAATGTCATATTCTACATTTCTATTTCTGATTAAAAATGATCAATTAAAGTTTTTGCAAAAATTGATTTTGTAAGATTCCAAAAGAAAGAAAAACACTAAAAATATTTGAAAGAGTGACTTATTTTTGTGCAACCATTTTGTTTTCATGGGACAAGGCTCTCTTCTTTTAAAGCTATCATTTATTATTACGTCACTGTTTTTCTTCATCCCATTTGAGGCGCCTACTCAGTGATTATTATTTTTTTCTATGGAGAAAAAACTTTACTAGATATCTCAAAAGCAAATAAAAAAATAATTAAAAAAGAATTCCTCTTTCAGGAACAAAAGTGTGTTAACCCTAACCTTAATCCCCCCCCCCCCTTCTCATAAAAAAAAACATTCCGCAAACACCAATATAAAAAACACATTTTTGTTCCCACCGAAAAGATTGTAGAAGAGGGAACAGGAAAATGGCGGGAAAATCTCGCGGGTCCCGAAAAAAAAGTGATGAATGGAAATTCCCGAAGAGTGACCTTTAAGTGAAGCCACGCCCACCAATGATGTGCGATCTGAAGTAGTGTAGACGGAATGGATAGGGGGGCGGGAGGGGACATGAACTTACGGTCTGCGTACGAGAAAAATATGTCTGAATGGAACAACTTCAATTTTGTTTCTGTCCCCCCCCCCCCCACAAAAGTCCCTTCGGATTCCTCCATATCTCTTAAAGAAGGGTTTCACCTCATTCTCTGAATAAAGAGCATAAAAAAAATAGTCTGAGATAAGTAGAATTACGAAGTAGAAATGGAATTATGTGTTGGGTGTTTTTCTTTTATTTTTAAGTCTGAGATAAATCTTGTTTTCATTAAGTAGGACAAGTTTTTGGTGAAAATGTAAATTTGTTGCCTTGTTTCTATTTGATGCTAAATACTAATGGACGAAGTTCAGACTGGATGTAATCGGCATATCCATAATCTTATGTTGTATATATACCTGATGACCTTAGACAGGAACCTTAGAAACAGGGTCTGAAACCCTGGTCTACTATATGTATTTTCTAGAGGGGGGGGGGGGGCTAAATGCCCATGCCAATTAGATAGCTGCCATATTTTCTTTTCTATAACACTGTATAATATGTTTTCCTTGGTAACCATCAACTTACCCTAACTTTTTAGACGAATTATTAAGTTGGTCCTGTACCGAAATTATGTTAAAAATCCATTTTTTTTTCTCCTTCTGATTTTAAAAAATGGTTCACGCATTCCTGGAGAGAATGATGCTTTTATCTTATTCCTCCGGTGAGTAGAACGACACGAAATTACCTGTTATTTAAACAACACTAATAAGCGTAACGCCTTGAAGTGTCTGGTTAAAGTGCGTTTTTCGAGCACTAGTGCTTTTCACAGATGTTGCAAATTCAAATCAATTTATCTCCAGAACCCTTAAAAATTGGATATTAAAATTTTTGGAGCATTTAATTTATACAGTTTTAAACATCTTGGTTGCAGAGAATTTTATATTTTTAAATTCTGTTTTAACATATAACATTAACGTAAAGGATAACACACACACAAAAAAGCAAAAATTTCAATATTCTAACTGTGAGAATCTTTTGAATTTTTTTCTAATCCACCCAACAAAATTCTGCTAAGATAAAATGTTCTTTATACAATTATGTATTACAGAAATCTTCCACTTTGAAAAAAATTAATTTTTTCTTGACTTATATCAAAATACGCAAACATCAATTTTTATAAATTTACTTGGTTTTTATTTTTTTAAAAAATAAACACAATATTTAAAAAAAAAAAAAAAAAAAAAAAAAAAAAAATTATATCAAAGATATATAAAGAGACGTCATACATAAGATAAATATTTGATAAAAGAATATTTATGAATAATTTTTTATTTTTATTTTTGGTCCCCCTTAGCCTTCCTCTATCTTCAAGTTAATATCCCAGCATGCTATCTCCGGAAGTTATAGTTTAAGATCAGCAAAGCCCAATTTTCTTTTTGAAATTGATTTACTGACCACGAAATTTCTAGAAATGATTTCATTCATTTTAAGGGATTTTTGGAATTTGAAAATAAATAAATTAGATAACAAGATAGAGCCAACAAATGTAACTGTTTTTATTGAGAATTTGTCTAATTTCAAGCATCACATGCTACTGTGATATTTAAGGCAAAACATCAAAGAGTGGTGTTTTTTAAAATATTAATGTACCATTTATAAAATAAGATATTACAATTCGAATGCTTCTATAAAAATGTTCAATCCACTGTCTCTAAAAAATAGTATAATTTAGTTTCCGTTTTCATATTTTCATTACTTAAAAAAATAGCCAGTTTGGCGATTATTATCAAATTGGTAAAAAGTAAACTCACAAAACTGGCAAAATTAGCGATACGTTTCTCGATAAATATTACATTATCCTTTCTTGTAAGTAAAAAAGACGATAAACAGTCGTTAATATACGATGCTCATAGTAAGAGAACTTTGGATTAAAAACATTCGTTTTTCAAATTTTACATCTTTTTCGCATTTCTACGGAAATTTCTTAGATGGGATGTTTAGAGCACCTTAAAAAGCATTACACGGCGATTTTGATCAAAATCGTTAGAGCCATTTTATTTATTTTGGCAATTGCTGGAAAACATACACTTTTTAATGGTAGTTACCTTATGCACCTGTGCAATTTTGACGAAAGCCTTGGGCCATGGGACCTATCATAAAGATAGGTCCCATGGCCACCACTAACCCGTATACAAAAGTTGAATATCGTAGGTCAATCCGTTCAGGAGCTATTATGTTGATCACAAAGAGTTACACAGACATGTTTTTTACTTCACATTTTTGAACTCACCCACGCTCTAAAACGTGTAGAAATTCATTAAATTTCGTGATTTAAAATAAAATATAATTGAAAATGTTAGAATATATATTTTTCTTATAAAATTTTTTATTTCTTCTTTCAGCCTGAAAGTGCTATTTGTATGGTGAGGTCTGAGGGAAACATGTCTGGGTATCATCTAGCCCCGCCAGAGGTAAGTCCACTTTGAATTTATAACCATTTAAACAAATAGGAGCATGCAAAATTACTGTTCAAATTCACATAACTAGATATATTATTGTTTGCAAAATTTCGTTGTCAAAATTCTTTCCGGCATTCTTTTGTTTAGATAGGAGATGGCTGTGTTTTGTGTGACAAGTATTTTTTAGAATGTAATACCTAACACTTGTGTGGACAGGCATCTAAATGTAGTTCCACTTGTTGTTAAAAAATTCTGTATGAATAGTGTAAAAAGTACTCGTCCAAATTAAATTCTTCATTCCTCAGACGTGACATTTAAATTTAGTTCCACTCGGCGTTAAAACATTATTTATGAATCGTGTCAAAAGTTCTCCAAATTAAATTTTTAAATCCTGAGATTTGACATGTAAATTTAGTTCCACTCGGCGTTAAAACATTATTTATGAATAGTGTCAAAAGTTCTCGTCCAAATTAAATTTTTCAGCCCTGAGATTTGATATTTAAATTTTGTTCCACTCGGCGTTAAAATATTCTTTATGAACTGCATTAAAAGTACTCGTCCAAATTAAATTCTTCAATCCTCAGATTTACATCTAAATTTAGTTCCACTCGGCGTTAAAACGTTCTTTATGATTAGTGTTAAAAGTACTCTTCCAAATTAAATTCTTCAATCCTCAGATTTGACATCTAAATTTAGTTCCACTCGGCGTTAAAACGTTCTTTATGAATAGTGTTAAAAGTACTCGTCCAAATTAAATTTTTCAATCCTGAGATTTGATATTTAAATTTTGTTCCACTCGGCTTTAAAATATTCTTTATGAATAGCGTTAAAAGTACTCGTGTAAATTAAATTCTTCAATCCTCAGATTTACATCTAAATTTATTTCCACTCGGCGTTAAAACGTTCTTTATGAATAGTGTTAAAAGTACTCGTCCAAATTAAATTCTTCAATCCTCAGATTTGACATCTAAATTTAGTTCCACTCGGCATTAAAACATTCTTTATGAATAGTGTAAAAAGTTCTCGTCCAAATTAAATTTTTCAATCCTGAGATTTGATGTCTAAAGTTTGTTCCACTCGACGTTAAAATATTCTTTATGAATAGTGTTAAAAGTACTCGTCCGAATTGAATTTTTCATCTTGAGATTTGACAGCTAAATTTAGTTTCAATCAGCGTTAAAATATTTTTTATGAATAGTGTAAAAAGTACTCGTCCAAATTAAATTCTTTATTACTAATATTTGAGATCTAGTTTAATAACTGAAATTTACAAGTAATTATTTAAAATTAATCAAAAATGCATTTCTACCTTAAACCTTTTCGAAAAAAGGTTATTATATCGTAGATTTTTATTTTTAAGAATCAATAAAAATACAAAACTTTGTGTTTTATTTGTTTGATTACCATTTAGAATATAATCATAGTTAGTAAACAAAGGAGCCATTTGTGTTATCTCAATCAGCTAGTAATCAAACAATATCATAATAAAGTATAAAATTATGTAGAATTTATAAAATATAGAAAATAACATTTCATTTCTATATAATAATCCTGGATCGAACTCTTCCGATACCTCACATTTTACTTGGTCTTTTTATATACTGTTAGTGCTCCATATGGTATAAGATGAAATACGTTTGTAAGACATTTTATTCAGATTTTTAAACTCTTACGAAATACCAACAAAAGTATGTGTACTCCATCCTTATATACCGATTTCCCAAATTTTTTTTTGAAATATACGAATGTCTGTGTTATTGAACCATATTAACATCTCTACTAAAACATTGATTAAAACTTGAGTAGAAGTTATAGTCATATTTTTCCTTTATTGAACAAAAAAGTCATTGTTTATTGTTTTGAAGCAGGTCCCAATGTCTGAAATATAGTGTTACAGTTTATAATATACTCAAACATGATTAAGAAACAAAGTAGCATGCGAAAGTTCTCGAGATCGAATTCCGATTGGGGTCTTCGAAAGCAAGTGCTATTTTATGCTTTCGTTTTACATTCCTTCTGTAAATAAATGTTTCGGAACGTAGTATCCCGTCAGGCGTTGGCGAACCTTTTTGCTGGCTACAAAAGGTCAAAGCCGCCAACATCTTCGGAGATGTGGTTTGGCTCGGATCAGCGTCGAAACCTTTCGGTGGAATGCCTTAGCCGCGTGACAGGCCGGACATCCGTCCGGATAGACCGTTTCATCGGACAAAGAGAATCCGCTTGGCGTTCTTTTTGTCGCAGCAACGGTCGACGTGATAATATGTAAATACGCGTTTCTATTTACCAGAATTTCCGTCCTGTAAATCTAGCTGTATCAATCCTATATTGTAAAAAACAAATAGATCATCCTTCAACAATCACATCACCTAGAAGCTTCGTTTTGTATACTATTCCAACCTTTTTTGCTTAATATATTTACATTGAGTAACATTTTAACGTCTTGGACCATAAAACTACTTTGCAACAGCATTACACCTCAACGACTTTTGAAAACCTATCAAATAATTTTTTCCAAAGTAGATTTCTAGAATCGTCGGAGGGGTGAATTCGTAGTAGTTAGTGCCAAGTGACTCAGTTCTGCAGAATTTTAGAAAATCCGTCTAGACTGTATTTCTGAGACTTTGACGCTGATGCATTGGAGCTCTTTAAATAAACAAACGCTTGTTATTTTAAAATACGATTTGCGAAGTATGTAATGCAATAATTTACATTTCTGCTGAATCACTTCGTAAGTTGAATCTGGGGAACTGTTTTAGTTAATATTCCTTTGAATCTCATTTGAGTCGTTTTGGAAGTTGGATTCACCAACTGCAGAATTTTTTATGTTGAAGAGTTGTTCGTAGCTTTTTTTTTTATATACACAACCAGCAAAACAAAATTAGTACATAACTAAAAGCACTCATGATCCTTTTTAAATACGTTATTACGTTTTCGTCACCACTTTTTTTAATATAAAAAAAATTATAAAAATAGCTGAAGCATAATATTTGTATCAGAAATGCAATTCTCAACTTACGTTAACGGTTGGGGACTAAGGTGAACATATGTCCTCAGGCTTTGAGATATTCATAATTTCAATAACGCTATGAGATGGCGCTAGCGTCACGCAATTCACCGCGCGTGATTACGACAATCCGTATTCAAAATAGAGCTTTTCGTGTTTGGAATGATTCTTTACCAGTTTAGGTTGCAAGTCAAGTGGAGGAAGATTATAGGAACAAGGAAGATTATTCAATCAAATTACGTGCAATTTTTAATAAATTTTTCACATATATTAAAGTGTTTGTTACAATCAGCATTTTTCACCTGGCGGCGCTTTACAACTTCTAGTTCTATATGTTAGAGCAGTTATTTAAATTTTTAAATACGGCTGAAGAATTAGTTTCCCTTTATTCAACAGCCAATAATGAAAACAATACTATATGCAAACATGCACGTCAGTCACGGTTTTAAGGCAAACACGGACAAATATCATCGAGGTGTGTATAAAAACTCATCATTATTGAATAATAATAATAATAAATGGATAATTGGGCGGTTTTATATTGTTCAGTATAATCATTAAGATAATTTGATTTAAAATTAAAACTAACAATATACTAAAAATTAGATTTTTAAAAACGGCATTGAATTTCCACTTATCATGTTTAACACAACGAACTCTATCGACCGACAATACCAATTTTCATATCAACAGTATTATACACTACAATTTCCCCAAACAAAAAATATCATCTTTCGGCTACTCTTCAACAAAATGGATTCCAGCAAACACAAACAACAACAAAAATAGAATACACTTTCGAAAAAAGAATAATAAACAAAGCCACTCCCCCAAAATATCCCCGTTCGATGAACCCACAATAATCTTGTCTAGGGAATTCCCCCACACCTCCTTTGTTGGAAAGCCCAGACGCCGAGAAAGCAACAATAAAGGTGGAAGGGGGAAATCACCATAGCAACGACCCAATAGACCGTTTCCATTTCGTCTGAGGGTAGGGGAGGTAGGATCGCGGGAGGCGCAAGAGCAAGGATTCTTTGACGCGGTGTTTGTTTACGGTTTGAGGGAGAATGAGACTTTTTCTGGGATATTTGGGAACGTTTATGGAAAGATGAGTGAGTTTTTGGGATGGGTATGAAGAAAAGTTTATGCTCGTTCGTTTAGTCACTTTCTATTTATGATTGCGTGAAGCATTTGGATGTGGTCTCGGAAGTCGAACAGGAAAAATGTTGTTTAGGTAGGGAAAAAGAAGGTAATATAAAAAAAACATTGAAGTGGTTACTATTTGTTGATGTGAAACTCTGGTTTCAGAAAAGTATTACTTATTTAGATTTTATATTTTTTACTATTATTATAATAAAGTAAGTGGTAGTATAGAAAATTGCATTTAATAAAGGGTCGTATTCTTTTCTACATAAGTACGCTAAGACCTCTTATTTGTACAACAAAAAATCTCCCCAAAGTTTATTGTTGGAAAACATGGTGCAGAAAGTTTAAAGAATGAAATTAGTTATGAGTAAACGTTGAGAGTTACTTAGCTGAGAATTGTAGAATTGTGCATATGCTTTGTAAAGATTATTAAGCAACGAATGATAAAAATCGCAATAAAATCTTATAAATTATTGTGTGTGGTGATTTTTATGACTGATTTTCGTTTTCTACCATTATACAAAACCAAACTTGATAAATGATGTACCAATTTAAAAACTAAGGTTATAGTTTGTTCACATTTACACATTCTGTCATTGGTTTGAAAATCGAAGTTAAAAAAAATTAATAATCAGAAATAGCTCTCACATTTGGGAAGTTGTGATAGTGTACAGCAGATGGAAGCATGTTAGAAAAAAATTGTAATTTATACTCTTTAGGAAATATAAGGAATCTATTGTCTTTTGACATTAGAATACAATATCTAACTTTGGATGAACTTTAAAAAAAAGTAATTCGTCTATAATCAATCTTAAATGCACATAGGCCTACTTGCTGCTATGAATTTAGTTGAAAATTACTTACTTTTAAGGGAACAGATTTTTCTTAACCAAAAAAAATAAATAAAATCTAAGTGATTATTTTGAGCTGTTGACACCTTCAAATTATAGAATTTAGAAATATTAAATAATATTAATGTAATATTATGGCATATAATGTATTTTACAAGGCTTGCTGATTGCCTCAATAAAATTAGTTTTTATGTAAAGATGTAGTTGTATTTTGTGTGCTATAAGCAAAAAAAAAAAATTGTAATGAAGTTATATATTTTTTATGTAACAGTGTTTTAAAAAAAATTTACATAAGTTTTAAAAGACAATTTTTTCTTTTAAAAAAAAAAAAAAAAAAAAAAAAAACCTTATAAATCTTTGGCCTTTTCTCTTAAAAGACATTTGAATTTTTCGAGTTGTAAATAATAACCTACGGGAATTAAGTAAATAATAGTGTGTGGTAATTTGCACAAATTTTTTTTTCTAAATACGATAGGAAACATTTCTCATTAATATTTTAGAGTGACTTTATGTATATTTAATTCTTAGCTGAAACAACAAGTACTTCAATTGAAGACTTTGGGCACATAATGTGAGCTTTTACATTCTCTATATCTAACTGGGGGCCTAATTCAAATGGTTTAGAGTTGTCAGTAGGAAAAATAAGCATATCTTCTTAAATAATTTTTTGAACATTATCCAACAAATTGTGCTTACTGTTCTGTCTGTATATTCTTTTTTTTTTAAAAAAAACAGGGAAAAAGGTTGAAAAGACTAATTTTGTTTCCAACATTTAGATAATAAAATTTAAAACCGTGGTTTCTCGGGTATTTTTTGGTATGTTACATCATTTCTAAATCCATGATGGTATTGATATGGTTTTCTAAACTAATAAAAAATAAAATCTGTTGAAAAGTTAGAGAAATTACAAAATACTCTTCCTGATTTTCAAATGTGCATTATTATTATTAATATTTAATATTTTAAATAAATACTACCACTAGTTTTGATTCACTTTTTTAAATATTACGTTATTGTCACCAAATTTTGATGGATAACGTTACTAGTGTTAGATTCGGAATTCTATTAAAAGCTGTTCCTTACAGCAATATTTTATAAAAATGTTTTTTATTTTTATCTCTTAAATATCGCAGATACTATCATTCAGGATAACTTTGATCCGCATTTCCCATATTAATAGAATTTTCAGACCTAATGGTATAAAATGGAAGAACAAACCCTAAATCATTGTTTAATTTACACAAATTTGTACAAATTGATGGTAAAAGCACAAAATAATTCAAAAATAACCAGGTGAAAAGTTTTCCTGTCATTCAGAGTAACTTTGAACCAGTATAAGAAGTTTATATTAAATACATTTTTTTATTCAATCTGGGAGTTAGGACAACTTTGAACTAGTAAAGTTAAGTTTCTAAATATTCGAAATATCATTGGCTCCAGTTCTCAATATCATAAAGTTTGAATACTTTAAATAACACCACAAAGAATATATTAGATAACAGTGGATGAAGAGATATTAGATAACAAGCATGTATTGATACAAAAAAAAAAAAAACTATTTATTATTCAGTTTAGACATACAAATATAGGAATAAACAATCTTCAGTTCATTCACTTAAATATAAACTCATTTTATGAATTAAGAATTGAAAAAAGTAATAGAAAATTATAAGACTGATATGTCGTCCTTATGTTATTAGTTAACTACATTGCAAGTCACAAAGTGTGGCACATACACAAATATTCTACTCTTGATGCTATACTGTACATAATATGACAGAATAAAAACGAAGTTCAAACTTCATAAAATTTCCTTTGGCGTTCTTTAGCTTAATAGCTTTACAGCAATCAAAGAATCATTGATCTGGAAAACTCGTTTTCTAGCTGAAATAATAATTTTTGGAGATAACTTTTTAAACATGTCTGATTTTTCATACCACATATCATCCAGATATTGAGCCATTTTCAATATGCACCAGACTTGTTCATGAACCTCCAACATCCTATTGTCTTTTAAGTCAATTTTGCCTGGGTTTATTTTTCCATCGTATTGAATAAATACGTATTCGTAAATTTTGCATATGCCATAACTAAAATTTGAAATACATGCCTGCTCTGAGTATAAAATTCTTGCCTCATTAATGGTTCAACCACCAATTGAAGAATCTCTGATTCTTCAGAAACATTCTTAACAACATTTTCAGCAGTATAAACCCCTATCATGTCCCTTTTGTCCAACTTTCCGCTCCTCCGGAAATGGTAGTGTTTTATACTATCACCTGCATCGTTTATTTGCTTCGTACACTATTATCTGCATCGTCTAGATCAGGACTTTTATTGTTGTTGTCTCCCTCGAGTTCATATGGTAGGTTCATATGGTACTTTGGATGATTTCTTCATGTCCCTGCTCTACATATTCCTTTACCATTTTGTTTTTTGTGCTTATAACATCGCCTTGTTTTCATTGAAATTTTTCTCTTCCTCAACTGAAACGCTTTTTCCAGTTACGTAATTTCATCCAGCAATTACAGGTGGGCAGATTTTTTTTACCTATGTTAACGACTGCTAGATCATTATATCTAATATTTTTAGGTACCTTTTGAATTCACTCTCAATATTTTCATTTCGTCGAATTTTGCATACAAGGGAAGATTCAGTAAATTAAGTTTTACTTGTATGTATATAAATGTATTTAAAAGCAACAACAAATAAATTGGAACAAAATATGGATTATGTGTGCAGTATATACATTCACACTTCCATCAGCCTAACATTGAATCCGCACAAAGTTATATTGAATATGTTGTAAAATTATAGTGACTCGGTTTTTTGCTTTTTACCAAATGCTAGCAAATAAATAACCATTAACCACAACAATAAAATAATATAGCTGATAAAATGGTAAGT
This sequence comes from Linyphia triangularis, assembly GCA_963978545.1. Taxonomy (NCBI): domain Eukaryota; kingdom Metazoa; phylum Arthropoda; class Arachnida; order Araneae; family Linyphiidae; genus Linyphia; species Linyphia triangularis. The sequence goes on from OZ021730.1 coordinate 41,435,073, forward strand.
TGATACATGCAGAAATTATTTGATTTGTATCAACTTCAAATAAGCATAAAATGGAGTTTCAAACAGTGCTTCAGTAAAAGAACTGATGTCCAAATAAATTATGCCAGTTAATTTTATAAACTACAAAGCAAAAAACCAATTTCACGATCTTTCCAGCAATTGCCAGGAGGTGGCGTAAAGTTACACCCTATGGCTCAAAGTTACCCTGAATGACTGTACTTCAAACCAAAATATATATAAGCCACAAGTGCATGATTTCCCCCCCCCCCCCCTTATTAATGCAACTGGTGATTACTATAAAAATTATGCTAATAAAAATAATTTTTTAAGTATAAACAATTTTAATATGACTAAATTCATTGCAATATATATAGTAATTATTACTCAAATTTTACTCCCAAGTTGTGTAGCATTTATTTTACACTGTGAATTGGAGGGTTAGAAAATACTATTAAGAGAAGCACTATAATTATCTTCGTGTGGAAAAACAGCAACGTGGTACCCACAATACTTCTTCTGGCTACGTTACCCCAAGCTCTTTCGAAATTAAGTACATATGTATTTTCCCAAAATTGAAATGACAATATAAATATATATATATAAAAAAAATGCGATGCTATGACTTGTGCCGAATTTCAGCCTGTCAATCCAACAAGTTGATTTAACAAAAATTTTTTTAAAAAAAATACTAGATTCCATTCTTAAAATTACCCACCCACACATCTCCGACATGCAATCCGAAGCGAATACGTCACAGCTCTTCCCAACACGCCCCCAAACCGTAAGTGTGGGCGCACTGGGTTTGTTTGGCCGTGTGCCAAAATCGAGGGAACCACGTGACCACCAAGAGAATGGGAGCAGCAAGATCACAGCATCCCTTTCTTTTTCACCCTCTAAACTTTCTCTGCCCGATTCTTGTTATTGTTGCAGAGAAACATGCAGTCCTGAGTTCATCTTGCAACAGGGTCAAGAAGATTTTTTTAGTTACGAAAGATCGATTTCAGCAACATGAGATAAAGAACCAAATAATAATGATAATAGACAAGATCCAATTCGTTTTCAATTCCTTTATATTAACTCCGATTTTGTTTCTTACATTGCACTTACGATTGCATTACAGTGTGTCGCTAAAATCTTCGGGGGGGGGGGGGGGGAGTAGGGTGATAAATTCAATCCAGCCGATGACAAATAGACTCGTAGTCGATGACAATGCACTTTATCAAGTTTTGAAGCCCACATCGTCTTCATCGTCATCGAAAAAGTCGTCTGCTACGAAAAAACAACTTTTCCTTATTAAGTTTAGTAACTTTGAGAAGTTAAGTGGTTAATATAGTAGGTTAAGATATAGTAGGCTCATTCCCGATAATAACCTATTTTAATTTTCTCTTTATATTGAAGGAATGTCAGAAATTTTCGGTTTATTGATTAGAATTCGGAATATATATTGTACATCAACAGGGTGCTCATAAAATTCAAAATTTTTTTTTTCCTCCTGATAACTTTTGATTTCCATGATAGATTTCTAAAAAGTTCCTTGATTTTAAGATTAACATTTTTCAAATTCAATCTACTTTTCCAGATGTGTAGAGACCCTGATCAAATAGAATATACCAAAGAGAAAATATGCTAATTTTTTTAAATAGTTTTGGCAGTAATGAAAAGTTTAAATTATTCCGTAACATGAAATTTCTAATTATTAACGCCACAATTCTCTGTGTAAATGGCGTCAACATACGGATGAACGATGAAACGTACCAGGGGCGTAGCCAAGATTTTTTTTTCGGGACGGGCTGAGAAATTATAAATGTCAACTTCGTAAACAATAATTATCATTCAATAATTTACTAACCAAAATTAATCAAACTAAAAAACAAATAAACACTTTTTGGGATTGTAATACTTTTAGCACATATAGCATTCACTGGAAAGAAAATTTATTCGTTAAATGTAGTGATAATCAAATGACCCTTTCTTTTCACAATCTTGACATTAAGTATTAATATGCATGAATAATATTTGATTAAGAATGCTTTAATGAAACACAATAAAAATGCTTTTTAAAATAAGGAAATGAGAAGAAATATCACATTTAAAATAAAGTTTAATAATGGGACAATTGTATTTAATTAAGAGGCATTACAAAGTTAAATTGAATTTTCTAACAGTTCCATGGCTGGCAAATTTGTTGAGGACCATCTCATCTGAAACTGAGCATAGGTGGCTGCTGACACTGGCAGAACGGATAGGATTTTGAGCAAAACGTATATGCTGGGGAAGATGTTTTGGTCGCATTCATACAGCGACCCAATCGCTGAGTTTGGTAACATTTCGACCGACATCCATTTTCTTTTCCACAGCTCCCATTCGTCTTCAATCACATCTTTGTAAGTAGGATTGTAGGAAGATCATCTTCATAAAAGGAGATGCATGGCTCAATATCTTGAAAATTCTTCCCAACAGCGTGTTGCGGAATAAGGTTTTGCAAGGAAGAAATTGTTTCTTTATGAGGCAAAAAGCGCTCATTTAATGAAGATATCATATCATCTAAGTAGGGCGTAAAAATTGTTATTCTATAGTATTCTTCAGTTGTTTTGTAGGCTTTTGTAGGTTGTCTGGTAGGAGAATTCTGAAGTGTTTAACAACGTGGGATCCAAGCAATGTTGAATATGTATACAATGCTACTCTTGGAGGTTGGAGATGGCTGCTAAGAAAGAGCCGGTTTGTGGCTTTCTGGACACCCCTTGTCACCTATTGTACTAGTGAACCAGAGTCCCTGGGGGGGGTGGAAGGGATCATGGACTAGACAAGTACAAGATCCCCCCCCCCTCCCATCCCCAGGACTCTGAAAGCCTTTTGTCGGACGAAAGTCCGCTCCAACGAGACTAGACATCGCGTATCACGTCGACTAGTCATCACGCCTGAGGTCTGGAGTGCTACATTCAGGGCAGATTCAACATAATTCGATTCGTTAATAATTACAGTGCTTTGTCTGTCCAATTTCAAAAAATTAGAAAATAACGAAAACTTGTGTTAATTTCAAATTTTAATCATCCAATCATAAATAGATCTATTTCTGACTTTTGAGGTTTGAAAATTTCGGGGAGGGCTGCAGCCCCATCAGCCACCCCCTGGCTACGCGCCTGAAACGTACCTCCAAAACGATGATAGCAAATTTCCCTGATTTTTTTTTTTTTTTTTTTTTTTTTTTTTTTTAATTCTTGACATTTCCCTGATTTTTTTCAGAATCTGAAAGCTCCTTGACATTTCCTTGATTTCCAGGTTCTGTGGCCGAATCTGAAAAGGCCGGTTCAAAGGCCGAGTCTGATAAAGAATAGTTTCTATATGGGTGTGGGAGTTTGTTTTAATATAAAGCTACAGTTTATTCCGATCTTGAAGCAATTTTGTTGAAATCTTCGAAACATGTGGAAGATAATCGGCAATATGAGATTCTGAAAAACCACCTATTCTTCCTTTCCAAACCCTAAAGGTATATGATAATAACTTGAGATCTATGCAAAATTGCGCAAAGCAGTATTGTAGAAGAAAAATATAGACTTCGGAAATACCAACTTATCAAACATTTTAAAGCAAGTGTCGAATCACAAACAATAAGAAGTAGAATTTTTTTCGGGCGAAAACTTAAAATTGTGTCTTTTTTTTTTTTTTTTTTTTTTTTTTTTTTTTCTAAGCAAAAAACACGAATCCTTTCGACATGAAAGAAAAGTATAATTTCATGAAGCATTACTAAAGTAGCAAATAAATCTACATTAAAGAAAAATAGCAATGGCAAAGCATCCGAATGAAGGAAATGTTCTTTTTTCCAAGGCCGGTGCCATTTCCGCCAAGATAAATGGTGTGAGAAGCTTCTATATTCCGTAAGTCCAGGTCTGATAATAAATAGGTCCTGCATTAAAAAGTCCGTCTGCTAGATTCGTCTTTGACCTTGGGAAGAAAACCCGATTTTTAGTGCAAAGACCGTGTCCAAAGTGACAGAGATCCAGACGTTAATTTTAACTATCATAGCCATATTTTATTCTTTTCTGGAAAGCTGGTTTTTTGGGAATCCTCAACGGGTTAATAGTTAAACAAGGTATTCCAGACTGTTTCGAAATAGTTTTAAACTTGCTTGTTTGTATTCAATGTCTTAGGGAAATGGGAAATATAAAATTAACTGCAAAAATAGTTCTCCGAAAAAAAATTTTAAAAATATTCTAGGATTTTTTAAATTTTTTTTTTATTGGTAGGACTTCTATTAAAAACAAGTTATATACTATGAACCGGCTAACTCAGACTTAACACCATCTTTGAAAGGCATATCAGAGACTAAACAATCGTTGTTTTTTTTTCTTGTTTTTCGTAAACTTATAAAACCCAAGAAACCATAAACGCAAAAAAGTTTCTGAAACCTATACATTTTCAATTTACGAAATTATTAAACTCACAGATATATTCACCACTATATTTAAAACTTTACAGTAATATAAATAAATAACCATTTGTTTGAAGATTGTCATTAAATTTCAACTGGAACTATAATACTAAATTTTTTCCTTAGTTCTAATACTCAGTAAAGGAATTTAGTGAAATTGATTTTAAAAAATAAAAAAATTCGAGGATATGTGTAATAATTTAAATTGAATTTGTTCTACAAACGGTTTTTATATAAACATTGTATGAAGCTACAAAAGCTTGTTATTTTTGAAAGATAAAAAGTAAAAAAAAAATATATTTGTGAGCAATTGTTCTTCACCCCCCCCTCTCCCCTTTTGTCCCTAAAATGAAAAATAAAACTAATTAAAAAAAACATTTAACCCACCCAATCCAAACGTTTCCAAAAATATTCACTGAGAAAATAAAACATTTTCTGTTTTTGATTAATCTTTTTTGTTCGGACACAAAATCATTTATAAGAACATTCCAATAATTTCCCAACGGCAACCAATTCTCCGTGTTCTATGTATTTTTAGTACACTAGACAGATAAATCGTTCTGAAAGCTTCCTGATAAGGGGAGTTGAGTACATTCGAAAGGGCGTAAGTTGATATTTGATTTTTTTAAGTTGATATATGATTTTTTTTTTTTTTTTTTTTTTTTTTTTGTGTGAATTAGAAAGATTCAAATTATTATAAAATTTAAAAGAAATTTTAATGCTACAAGTTGAAATTGCAAGTTTTACAGTTCGCTATTTATATGCATAAAATGATTAAAAAAAGTTCTCCGATTTAAACTCATTTATTATTTCTAGACGGTGTTTTTTTTTTTTTTTTTTTTTTTTTACGACAGTCCCATTTTCCTCCTTTATATAAAACCAAAACTGATAAATGATAACCAATTTATAGATTAAGATATCCGCTTCTGAAGAATAGTTTATTTAGAAGTGCACATTGTGTTATTGGTTTTAAAATCGTATCTTTAATTATTATCGATTTAATAAAATGAAAATTGGAAAATAAAAAAGTAACTGACATTTTTCTTATCTTAATAAAATTACAATTGATATTTTTTTAATAATTAAAAAATAATAATTTTCATTATTAATAAATCAAGGTCGAAAAAAGAAGTGAATCTCGTTCCAACGTAACAATACGAGTTGACCTAACTTTTAATAAAAGTTTTTAAACTGTACTTCCAGATTTCCCTGTTTTGTCGATATCAATTGTGAGATGATAACGCTCGAAATCTTTCAGTTTATTTTATGAGAGAGTCACTATTTGTATAAATATTTGTTACAGCCAATCTTAATAAATTGTTAAGTAGGTTGATTCAGTTAAGTTGTTCCTGCATTTATTTTTGACGAAAATTATCTTGCTGAAAGCTTCTTCATATAGTTTTTTCGGGCAAATAGTAAAGAACTCTGTTCTGCATAGCTAACACATACTATTTTGGATAAATTAAAATTTTGTAAAAAGGAAAGTTCACGCTATGAAGTTTGATTTCCCCCCCTTTTTTTTCCCTTTTCTTTCTGTGCGGCCGGACAGAAAAGTCTGGTTACTAAGCAAACATAAGTCTGACGAGGAATGGTTACTAAGCAAACGTCGTTGTAAGATGTGAAAATGATCTTAATTTCAATAATTTTGAAAAAAAATAAAAAATTGCAAGGGAATCGTTAGCGTTTTTAAGCCAACCTATACAAACTTTTTTAAATGTAATAAATAGACATTCGATATATTCCTTTTCAATATTGGAAATAAACTTTTATCCATACCTCTTAACCAAACAACCTATAGTTACGTGTATAAGTTGTTTGATTAAGGGGAATGCTTAGCCTTTGCATATGCCACAGACATAACGTTTAAAATTTTAGACTACATTATCTGGAGAAATTTTTTCTAAAAAAAAAAGTACAAAGTTATAGAAAGAGTTTTAAAATGTTATTTACAAAAAAAATTATTACACATTAATTATAAAAATGATTATTAACGAAATGCGAGAAAACCATTATGAGTCGAATAGGAGAGAGCTGGGAGGGGGGGGGGGACATCTTGCTAATAAGTTTAAATTGAATAAATTACGAAACTTGCTCTTTTTCTAAACATACACAAAATTCCATTAGTGTGATTGGCGACAGTCCCTATATATAGTAGAAATAACTTGGTAACTCAATTAAAGCCGGATTTACACGCTACCAGTAGGGCCTCCAGTTTAGAACGCCAGTTTTGTGATGTCAGCTAAGCGACCGTTGCGCCGTCTATCGGTGATCACGGGATTGGTTGATCAGATTCGCCGGCGCCAGTAAATATAAAATGTTTGGTTTACTGGAACCAGTTGCCTGATGACGTCACATGATGTCACAGACTGGCGATCTAAACTGGAACCTCGACTGGTAGCGTGTAAATCCGGCTTAACTCTGTATAGAACATATAGGTCACGAAGAAAATTTGCCGATATGTGGACCTCTAGCTTCCGTTGTGTTCAACTAAGGTCACACTGGATTGAAACGAGCGCTAAAGCTGAATTTACACGCTACCAGTCGGCGTTCCTGTTGATTGAAATAAATCAAGTTTCAGTCTTAGAGCAGGAATAGTAGGTAGAGAGATTAGTCCCATTGAAATTTCTCCCCGACCTGGTGCAAGGACTGTACCACGTGACTGCCGTCAAAGAGCAGCTATATTTGGCGGGATATCTTTGTTCGCTGTTATTTGGCGATTTCGTATCCTTAATTTATAACTTCTTTAAAAGTTTCGTTATTATGCTTTTTAGAATGCACTATTTTGTCTTAACAAGCAGAAAAATGTCAAGTAAAGTTATTAGAATTGTCATTTGAATAGGAAATATTTTTAATAAATTTATTTTGACCCTTATTAGCCCAGGAAATAGAGGTTTTTTTCCGGAATAATTCTAAACTAGCTAAATTTTGGAGGATAGCTTCTAAATGTCATTAGAAATAAAATATCAAAAGTCGTCATCAGTCAGACGTACGCTTCATTCAAAATGGCGGATCAAAGATAGCCGCCATAAGGTAAGCCCATAGTTGCACTTTCCCCTCATAACTTCTAAACTAATGAAGATATTTGAATATAAAACAAATGCCAAATTACTTCTTAAGATTTATCCTTTAAATTTATGGCAATGATTGAGACATAAATCTGAAGAAAATGTGTAACTAAACTTCAAAAAATAAATTTGATTTTTTTTAAATAGCCATTAACTTAGTGTTTTTTGGCTATTGTGTATGTATTTGAAAAACCCTTAAAATGTTTCTGTTCTTTAAATATTCATTAAAATAATTTTTATTCTTAAATGTTGGGGGGTAATGTTTTTATGACTTCAATAAACTTGGGATAGTACTTTAAATGACACTACATTTAATTAGTAAATAGTTATTTCCATACATGCTTTAATTTAACAAATTAAACATAAAACACTTATAAAAAAACATTTTTATTGCATTTCACAGAAAATATTCATTCAAAGAAATTTTTATTGCATTTTACAGAAAATATTTATTTAAATTGTATAATTTATTTATATGTTCTATTTGTTAATAAATATGACAAGCCATATAAACCCATTTACTTGACTTAATTACCCATTAACATTTAAAATAATATTTCTTAATAATAGAAATATTTATATCAAATTCATATACTGTAAATTAACACAAGTATGTAAGAAATTGCGTAATACTTGAATTAAGTATTCGTACATTTCTAGAAAAATAGAAAATAACTGTATTATTACAGATAATTTTAATTTCTGTATTAACAAAACTTGTTTCACTTGTTTCAATTAAAAAAAAAGGACTAATTTATGACAAACCGAAAATTTAATTGATTTTCAATTTTTTAAACCTGTCTGTAGCTTAAAACCTTCTCTGCGAATATTCCTTTCCCATAATTTTCTTCGGTTCTCATCTTTTGGAAAGCTAAAATAAAAGGTCAATAAATAATAAACTTTCATCTAAATAATAAACATAAAAAAAAAACATATTATAATTTTAACTTTCTTTAAACTTCATTCGATATATTTATTTAATAATTTGTTACATATTTAATTAATTTAAATTTAATAAACTTAAGATAATCTAAAAATATTTTTCATTAAGGTGTCAAAGTATTTTAAAATATTCATATTAATGTTTTGTAATCAGCGTCGAAAGTTGAGAAATTTTAGTATATTGGTTCGTTGTATAGGATTTACTGGAAAAATATTTGGGAAGCTAACAAATAAATTTAACAATTTGTTTTATTTTGCAATTCAAAAATATTCCTTACTCGAGCGACTTAGAGCAGACATGCTCGTTTCGCTGACCTGCTTTACCATTTGGCGAAAACTGAATATCGCCAAGAGATTACGGCGTATTCCAATTAAAACTTAACTAAAAGAATTATGTCTGACATATTTTTTCAAACGATTACGAAATACGTAGATATGATGTATAATAAAAATGTTTGAACAGAGATTTCATAAAAATCAACTCCTTTTTCTTGTGGTAACACAGTTTTACCGTAGGTCTTGACATAACACAACATAAAAAGCTTCAAATATAAACTGAAATAATAATCAGTGAACTTACCTATGAAAGAAAATTGGTCCTCCTTTAACTTGTCTTTCGGAGCAGCCAAAGGCACAACATGGAGACACCATTTAGCAGCTTAAAACACTAGTCGAATATCAGCACGTTCTTCGTAGGACGAAAGGCAGCCATTGAAATAACATTACAAGAAGTGGAAAGGGGGAAGGGGTGACTCAGAAGACTGACGGTAGTCACTTGATTATAACCAGAGAACAGGGTTTCCCTCTCTCTACCCACTATTCCTGCTCTAAGGTTTCAGTATATAAAGCTTGTTCTTGTTATAAGCATTATCATTCAAGTCTTTAAAACTTTCAGCGATAGCGAAATAAAACTACTGCAGGTGTTTTACACGGTGCACGAGAGTATGAGGGTAGGAAGAGTGGTGGGGGAGGGGAGTTGACGCGCCAGTAAATAGAAAATGTTTTATCAACTGGAATCACCTGCCAGAGGCGATCACGTGACAATATGGCTTATCCTGAGACTGGAATCATGCGTTTACACGCTGCCAGCGGTGACGTCACACGACTAGGGATCTCAACAGGAACGCCGACTGGTAGCGTGTAAATTCAGCTTTAGCTCTCGTTTCAATCCAGTGTGGCCTTAGTTGAACAGAACGGAAGCTAGAGGTCCACATATCGGCAAATTTTCTTTGTGACCAATATGTTCTATACAGTGTTAAGCCGGATTTACACGCTACCAGTCGAGGTTCCAGTTTAGATCGCCAGCCAGTGACGTCATGTGACGTCACCAGGCTACTGGTTCCAGTAAAGCAAACATTTTCTATTTACTGGCGCAGGCGACTCCGATCAACAAATCACGTGAGCTCTCCCGTAGTCACCGATAGACGGCGCAACGGTTGCTTAGCTGACGTCACAGAACTGGCGATCTAAACTGGAGGCCCGACTGGTAGCGTATAAATCCGGTTTAATTCTAATTTGTCAGCTTAGCGCTAAGAAAATTAAGCCGTTACCAGAACCTTGGGAGGATAAAAAAAAACGGATTGCCCATAAAGATTTTTGCTAATCGTCATAGCGTAATCATTTATAAAGGGGAATAGTAAAGTAAAACATACTTGAATAACTATTTTTGCACTTACAAACCACTATACCAAACGGTATAGTGGTTAGCGTGCTAGCTTCTGGACCGCGAGGTTGCGGGTTCGAGTCCCGTGTTGGCATGGGTGTTTGTAAATGTATGTTGGCTTGTCTAATGACGAAATGTTTCGGCGCATTATAGCCCTCGTGTTGCTGACGGCGCCAGATAATCTGAATACAACCAACCTATTCATGAAACAACACAGTAATAAACCATGATATGGCAAATAATCCACCCAAGTTCCGCCAAACCACCTGTAGTTACTTTTGGAAATATTTATTTCTCAGCGAATATATGGACGAAACATTCATAGTTGACTGTGGTTCCACTCAAAAGGTTTGACCAGCGGGTTTTTATCACTCCATTGGGGAAGTCTATACAGTTACTCCCGGTTAAATCGATGTTAGTATAACGGAGGTGGGCAGCAATGTATTGTAAATGGAATATAAAAATATGAACAATTATTATAAAAACCTCTTGCTATGTATTTTAACCTGCGATGCGTGCGATTTTAGTTGCCACGTAAAAATCTGCAGGAGTTTTTCAAGTGGGGGTGGGTGAACTAACATTTGGCATGCAAATTGGATGAAGTTTTTACAAAAAAAACCTTGATTTTTCAATTCAAATATAGTTGGCTTATAAATGGATTATAAAAATATGAACAATTATTATAAAAACCTCTTGTTATGTATTCTAACCTGCGATGCGTGCGATTTTAGTTGCCAAGTAAAAATCTGCAGGAGTTTTTCAAGGGGGGGGGGGGGGTGAATTAACACTTGGCATGCAAATTGGATGAAGTTTTTACTGAAACTTTGAATTTTCAAAAATCGAAACTTCATTTTCTAATGAAATATTAATGAATAAGATAATACAGATGTATAAGATTATACACAGTGTCCTTTTTCCGGTGAATTTTACTTCTTCTTTCACTTTTTAAATTTTCTTTTAAAAAACTGGAAGAGTATAAGTGTTTTCCTTTAGACTTGGCTGAGGGCTTCGAATTTTTTCAATTCTAAAAGTAATACATGTTTTTTACCTTCTCCCCTTCTTAAATACAAATTCTGAAAAAGCCTCCCTCCTTTCCCGAATGTCTAACATCGTAATGTCCACCTACCTTTTAATTTGATACTATTTGACAATAACTCCTAAACCAAACAAAAACCGCATGTTCAAGGACGCATGCACGTAGACTGCCACGTGTGTCTTGTTCTATAAAAGCTCACGCCTACCGAACAGTTATTGCTTCTGTCATTTGCATAAAAGCCACATTTAATGGCTTAGCCTTCACCCTGAGATTGAAAACTGCTTCAGGGCCTAAGGTGTGAGCAGTTGAAAGCAGATGATGATAGTTTTTAAACGTACTGTCCTTGAATAATTCTATGGAAAACATCTGGAGAAGTCTTTTAAAGGCTCATTGAATTTTTGAAGGAAAGAAACAATGATGATTAAAGAGAATGTTTTTGTTACAGTGTTGTCGATGAGATATAGCTGTGGTAGCGGAGGGCTCTGTTATGGTATTTGGAGATGTTGTTGCGATTAGTTGAAGATATAGTTGTGGAGTGTCACGGTCTTTGAGGATTTTGTTGTGATTGATTGAAGATATGATAGTTGAGGTCTCTGTTATGGTATTTGGAGATGTTGTTGCGATTAGTTGAAGATATGGTTGTGGAGTGTTACGGTCTTTGGAGATATTGTTGTGATTGATTTAAGATATGATAGTGGAGGTCTCTGTTATGATATTTGGAGATAATGTTGCAATTAGTTAGAAAATATGGTTGTGGAGTGTAATGGTATTTAGAGATATTGTTGCTATTAGTTGAAGATATGGTTGTGGAATGGTATGGTAATTGGAGATATTGTTGCAATTGGTTGAAGATATGGTTGTGGAGGTTACTAATTTGGTACTTGAGGACATTGTTAAGGCTTGTTGCAGACATAGTATATATGGTAGCGAAGGCGCTGTTATGGTACTTGGATACCTTGTTCAATTTAAGAAATAATTGGTGAAGGTAAATGCACAGGCGTGGTAATTTGTGATATTATTTAGGGTTTGAAATCATATTTATGCTTTGGAAACATTTTTTTGGTTGGAAATTTGAGGCTTTCGAAAAAATATTTAATGGGTTATATTGCTTTTTGAATTTTTATGAGAGAAGAGGAAATTGGAATGTTCTTCTTATAGACTGCTTTGTTTTTGCACAGAGGCGGCAATTAGGGGGAGATATCAGGTACCCCCTCATCTGGGGATTTATTTCATGTAAACTTTCCACCTAAAGGGTGCAAGTGAGAGAAACAGTTTCCTCCTTACTTGTTACACTTTTTTTTGCAGCAAGTCTTCAAAATGTTGAAGTTCATCTCTTCCACCTTTAAAACTTTTGGCTTATTATTCCTGGAATATTAAATACCAATTACCTATACCAGGTTGCTAAATAATTGGGAATAGACGTTTTTTATGATCTGACAGTACAAGACATAAATAGATTTTCTATTTTATTTTCGGTTCTGAACATGTAATATAATTTTGTATCGACGTTTTCTTAACGTTTTCACATAGCCATCTATGACACCAATTCGAGCGTTTAATTGACCCTCATTGGCAAGCGTAAGTAATTGAGCTTGACGCAAGATATCGAAGTCACCTGCCAGACAGAGCAGCTGCCTTTAACGAACATTATTAAACAGTACGCTATTAAAAGAGTTGGTGAGCATTGGTGTGCTCGCTCAGAATCTGTAGAGGCCTCTGGGACCGTCAGTTTCTTAACAAGAGTAGAATCTCGTTTCATTTCACCTGCATTTACCAATAGAGGGCGTTAGTATTGTGCACTCTAGAATCCAATGATGTATTGAGAATATTTTTAAAAGGAAGGTTGAGTGGGATTTTCTTTTATTCTGCCTTGAAAAGCAGTTGGACTGCAATATAAGGTTTTATGGCATTTTTCGACCAAATATGACGTTTTTCATTTTTTATTTAAAATGAACACTAAATTCTCCCTGCACAAAAATGCTATGAAATTTATTATTGTGCGCTTTTTAGAAGTATTTTGAATATATTTTCAAGTATAAGTCACTTGATGTAAAAGTCGAGAAGTGTCCCACTGTGGATGTAATTATTCCCAAAATTATGTTGTTTTTTTTTTTTTTTTTTTTTTTTTTTTTTTTTTACTATGTAAGGAATATTTTCTCAAAACCCACTTACCCAATTATTTCCCTACACTTTAAATATAGTCTGATACACAATTTAACTTGAACTTTTCTTAAAAAATTCTTTGCTTTAAATTTATGGGTTAAAATGTGCAAAAATTATACTACAAATTTGAAAAGTACTATATAGCAAGAAAAGCTAATTTCAACATTCAATTCATAAAAGCTCAAATTAAAGTTTATAAAAGCTGAGCTAACGCTCATGTAAAAATGGCTTTTTGTTTAATTGTGTTTTAGAAAATGTTCCTTATATAATTGATATTTAAACATTACCTAGATAGGTATATTGAAACGTGAGGGACTCGCCTTAGAATTAAATTTGGTTAGATTATACAGGGCGTCCCAGAAAGGTTGTAACGCGAGTTGATTTCTTTGCAAAATGCCCAAAGAAAGGAAAGCAATTACAAACAAGACTAAAATTCATTAGAAATTAAATTACTATTTAACACCAATTTTTTTTAATGAGTAGTTTTCCATGCTAGAATATATTATGTAAACATTCAGAGAAAGAAAGTGGTCTGAAAAATTACTAATTGAAGCATTTAATCACCTAATCTGTAGGATACACAATTTTGAACAGTATTGTACTGTAGGTTATACAATTTTGGACATTGTTGTCCTGTAGGTTATACACATTTTTGGAAATTGTTGTCCTGTAAATAATTGTTTTGACTTTCCCATAAATAAGTTTTGTTTATTCTTTTACAGATGCATTAATTACTTTTAGCAAGAGATTAAGAATATATAAAATTGATACTCCATTTATTTTCTGATTTACAGAAAACTGTTTTAATTTACATAATAACAGAATTTTTTTCTTGAAATGCATTAATATTTTTAGGATATTAAATTATCCTTTGTTAGTTTAATAATTTTAACATATGCATTACAAATTGCATGTATATCTGCTCACAATTTTTACTATCATTTTTATATGTTAGAAATTTCAATTTACCTTAACACTTTACAAATATAATTTATAAATTAAGAAAGGAAAAATACAGGTTACTTTTGTTTGAGAACCACTCACATGCTATTTTGTTTTATAATTTACATTCCGAATTACAAGATCATTCTTAATGCACATTTTAATTGTTTTCTTTAGCAAAAGAAAAGCCTCCCCTTGATGTTACAGGATGAGGCGGTGATGGCGATGAGCAGAATATCTTCATAGTTTAATATTACACGATCGAGTTTTGTTGGATAGCGAAACCTTTTGGAATTAATATCTCCATGAGGAGTTAAAAAATTTACTATGTACATTTTTACATTGTTGGCGATGCGGATGTCATTTTATTCCGATCGTACATATAGTTGGACATGTGTCTAGTTATGATTTTAACATTTTATGGCCTACATATAAAAAATTTTTGCAAAAAAACCTCTTGGTTAACGAAAGTAACATTATGATAAATACTCTATTTCAAGTTTTAAGAAAATAGACTTTAAGTAACAATACCTTTATTAAAAAGATTATCCGCATTTCGATCGTTACGCGATTTGGACAATGCGGTTTAACTAATGATAAAAATGCATTTACAAGAAAGAAAAAGTCACAAAAGCACTTGGAAACATTAAAAAATTTATTTTAAAAGACAAATAAATTAGTTTAATGTATTTATTTCATATATTTCGAATTCAAGTAGTGTTGTTTCGATTGTTACTTTTGGATATAATGAAACGTATAATGTTTCTTTCTTGAATAATCCTTCCATCTCACAAATTTTTTTAACCAGTTCTGATACTTATTCTCCTAAATTGAAAGCTCTTTCTTTGATTCATTCATTAATTTTCTTTTTAAATTCCTGGAAACAATTAATAACCCTTTTTTCGTGATAACACTGAATCAGCTAACAATTTAGATGTCCAAAATAAGTCAGTTTTATAAAGAAAAAAAAATCTTTTAATCTTTAATTTAAAAAAAATCTTTTGGAAATAAAATACACCAATTCTTGTCTCCAAACAGAATTAAATACTCAGTGAGAAAATATTTTAAGTTATTGAAGTTAATTTTTTTGCTGTCAGTGCTAAAAATTATGAGGTGTGACAAGCTCCCACCTTTTGAAAACTGCCCACTACTTATCTATGGGAAAGACTGCGACGGTCAATTTGTGAAACTTTTAAAAGTGGGAGCATAAAATAGTTAAAATATTCATCGTTTTGATTCAACAGTTAAATTATTTAGAATATCCTCTTTCTATAGAATTTCTAAACCTTTTTTTATTGAATTAAAAATAATGACTTTTTCATTAATTTATTGTTTAAATCTAAATGTTTTATTGTTGAATTTACTCTTCTGTTTGTATTATTGATCTAGTGTTTGTATTATTAGTCTTGTGTATTATTAGTATTGTTTGGGGTTATTAACCCATTGTTTGAATAGTTTTTGGCAAATTTTAATATTCTGTTGGAGTATAATAATCTCAAGGAATATTTCGAATTATGTAGTTAGCTGGCGATTCCTTACCGTTTGTCGAGGACCGTCTTCAGATTCCAACTTTTGTGGATGAAAAACGCGTCCCGACCTTGTATTCCTATACTATAAATGCTTTTTTTTTACGATTTGTTTTATTTTCAATTTAAATAATCGCTATATTTTTTAAAGTTCATTTTACTTTTGGTATTCTGGGAATACAAGCGATAATTGGTGCAGTTGAAAACCATTTTGAAACATTAATTAGAATGGTTGGTTGTTTTCAGATTATCTTGCGCCGTCAGCAACACGATGGATATAATGCGCCGAAACATTCGTCATTTGACAAGCCAACATACATTTACAAATACCCATGCCTTACACGGGAATCGAAACCGCAACCTCGCGGTTTAGAAGCTAGCACGCTATCCCATTAATTAGAATGAAACTTAAGTTAGTAAAATTCCTTGATCAAACTTAAAGAAAGTAATATATTATTACAATGAATTTTCTCTTTTACAGTTCAAAATTTCCGTGCCAGTATAATATAATCTCAAAGTTGATTCATGTAAATTTGCAAAGAAAAAACAGTTAACACCGAATTTTATATGTCGCACTGATTGGATGTCAAACAAGTTAACAATTGAGAGGGTTAAAAAAATGTGATTTTATAAGAAATTATAACTAAGCACCACTACATATTTAAAATCTAACAATTTAAATATTAGTAAAACGGATTTAAAGAACGGGGGTGTTTTTTATGCTATACTTTTTGTGTAATAATAAATTATGTTATTCTTTGCATGTTCTTATTGTGCACTATTAGATATTAACCAATACTGAATGGTACTAATTCATTTTAATGAGTATAGTGTCCTTGGAATAACGCACGGTACAATAAAAGATTAGAGAATTCGAAGATAATTAAAGTACAAAAATATGGTTCATTTGTGTGAGTTTGTCAGTAGTAAAGAAAAGCAAATCATTTTTGAAGAAGGATGACACCTTTTTATTTCCGGAAGGACAGGGATGAAGGCGCTCCCTAATGACGCGAGACAGGAAGTGACATCATCCCTTTTTTTTCTTCCAGTTAATTGCCCGTATCGGAGATTAATAAGCCTGTGAATAATACTTTGTATCGACCGCCACTGTAACGACGGGAACGCTGAGCACATAATTTTTTCAATGCGTTTTAGCGAATTAAATGATAACAATAAACCTATTTTCGTAGAAGTACAGAAAAGTTCTTTATCGTTTTTGAGAGAAATCAAATAGGATTTGTTTGTATCTTTCAACAACAAATAAAAATTATTGCTTCTGTAAATGTACATACGTCTTTATATTGAAGAATATTGATAAAATATATATTTCTTGTTTATATAAGTACTCTATTACTTTTTGAAACTGCGTCTCTTTATTCTTCTATCTTTTTCTCCTAACTCCCCAATAACGTTTAAAATCATCCACGGATTATATCTTGCTTACATGTTTGAAATATTTGCATTATTTTGATGAGTTTTATAAAAGACGTTTAAAGAAAAATCTGCACAGTTTTTAAAATATCCAATATTAAATTTCGATGGTTTGCAAGTGAAACGCACCAAGTCATTTTCTTTTTCAGTTTTGTAGTTATTTTATTATCTAGACTATAGTCTCCCCCACACACAAGTTAAATGTTCGCTGAAAATAACAATTGATTTAATAAAGTTTAAAGAACGTTAATTAATCGTATATTTGAATGTTCTTTTTTGTAAAGTTAGGTACATAAGTTAACACTAAGTATTTAATTAGTTACTTACTTTCTAAGTTAGATTACTTAGTATATTTCACTTGTAAAACCTCTATGTGTAGATGTATTTAAATGAACAGTTATTAAGATAACTTGGCATCTTTAATTAAGCAGTACCTGTTGAAAGCTTCCTAATAAAATAATGTCACTCGGGGGGGGGGGGTGTGTATGGCTATTGACCATTAGAGCATCAGAATCCACACAAATACATAACCGTATAAAGATAGTTCACGGTTGTTAGCCTACTTTCTAATAAGTATAATTTTTAAATACTCCATGTACAGTGTCAAAATATTAATTTATAAAAACTTATGCAATACTTTTATATTGGTGCTTTTTTTATAATTTCTTAAAATAATTAATTTACTTTGTATCTAGGATGGATTGTTTTACTTTTGACATTTATTGTAATTATTTGTTTTGAATTTGTAGGGACGTCATTAATTATACCAATTGAGCGTTGAAAAATGAGGATTGGCAGAGAGGGGAGGGGGACAGTAAAATAATTACAAAATTGCTACATCAAACACCATAAGGCTGCAAACCCCCTCCTCCCTATCTCCGTACCCTTCTTATTCTAGTCAACCCTTTATTAGCTTCTCCTCTATGACAAAATTATTCACATTTTGTCTGAAATTGATCAATAAGTTAACAGGGCTCACACAATTCAATGAAAATTTTCATATAAACGAACATTTTCATTAATACCAGTAATAATAACAACAGCAGCCAAAATAAACAAGTACAGAAATTAGTGTTACGAATTTCTGTAAATATTTCGTAACATTGATTATGTAAATAGGAAAATTTATGTACGTTTCACATAAGGCAGTGCATGAGTTCGTTTGTCTTCGCTTTCCTGCAACGTGTCTGCTAATGCTTGAAAACGAGTTTTACAAAGAGCAGGCCATTTAACATTATGGTAATGGCAATCTCGCCAAATTGGTGAGATAGAGCCAAGTTGGCGACGGTTTTAACGACAGTAATTTTGTCGCCAAATTTGGCGAGAAATCGCCAAATATCACCAAACTTGGCGACATTTTCGGTCCCCACGTTCATGTATAGGACTTTTCGACTACGATCTGGAAAGTCCTCCAAATTTCTATCTCTGGAAGTTTCACGAAGGTTTAACTTTCCTATATAAGCCGGCAAAGAGAGCGGGGGAGTTAGTTAGTGGAACAGTTAGTTGACTGGAGTTACTGAGTTAGCTGTCTCTCAGCGAGCATTCAGAGAGTTCCGAAAGTGAACTGTATTGCATTGTCTTTTGCGGCGATTTTTAGCAGTTGTGTTGTCAAGTTTTTAATTGTTGTTTTGTGCTCTATTGTTGTGTAAAGAGCTGTACTGAGTCTACTAGAACGAGAAGTTCTGGAGTTATATCGGAATAAATTTTTGCAAGTTTTGATATGCTTTGGCTTCAAGGATTTCGAACCCATCCACGCAACAATAGTAACAATTGTTTAGTTCACTTAATTCGTCTATCTTGTATCATATTTTACCTTGTCACAGCCGAAAAATGGACGTCTCTATGCATAATGCAGGTTATCTAAAATTAGGAAAATTATTGAGTAAAAAACCTTAAAAGTTAAAAGAGTGAGGAGACAGTTGATTCTCTTTGCTCCATTCTAATCGGCGCCTCTGGTCATCGTTATGCTAAATTAGCCTCTCTAATGTCTAAATGCTCAACTTTACAATACTTGGCATAAATCCTTTAATTGGTTATCGTAGACAAACAAACTAATAAACATTTATATTTAAAGAGATTATAATTATAACAACAATAATATTAGCTGTAGCCTCAAAAATCAAATAACAAAAACCAAAGCAGTTGAAAATTGTATTATGTTCACCCAAATAAATGGATGGCTTTGAACAAAAAACAGATTAACTACAAAGAAATAGCAATTCCCTTGCTATTTACTTAAAGTCTTCCAAATAGTTATAATTTCAGAAGACAATGCTGATGGTATTGACTACGGGACTACGGCAATCTTAATAACTATGATATAAAGAAACCAATGACAGCAACGGAAACAAGAGCTATAAAGGGATGAATAGGACCATTAACAAGAATTAGATCATTAGTAATAATAACAAAAATAAGAGCTTGAACAATAATAACAAAAACAGCAGCCTGAACAAGAATAACATCAGGATCAATAACAAACAAAAATATCAACTTGAACAATTACAACAACAAAAATATCCACCTGGACAAGACTAATATCAGGAACAGTAACAAAATGCAAATAAAACCTGAACAAGAATAACATCGAGAACCCCTAGAACAATAATAATATCGAGAACCCCTAGAACAAGAATAACATCGAGAACCCCTAGAACAAGAATAACATCGAGAACGCCTAAAACAAGAATAACATCAAGAATGAGAATACGGATAACAATAATATCCATTTCCAAGTCACATGTCCCTGCGAATAATAAAATAAAGTTGTCAGAGATTAGATTTGCTTAATGTCTATGTTATATTTTGATATTTCATTGCAACAAAAGATTGAGACAAAAACAACTGTCGTTTGAACAAGAGCGCGCATTTATAGCTTTATAGCGGGGGGGGAGGGGGAGGGAGGAGTTAAAAGACAGGCATCGCTTGATTGGAAATAGCTCCCCTGTCTGTTCATTTGATGAACCATTGAATAACATTCCTTGCTTTCCAACGCCCAAAAATCAAAATACGAAGACTGAATTCATTTCTAACGTCTGTTCTCAATTGCCCAGATTGGAAGGTCACAGTTCAAAGTGAGGTTCTCGGAACCTCAATTGTTATGTAAATATGTTGCATTGGAATGTCAGATACCTCCACCCAAGAAGGAAACTGTATAGTTACATTTCTTTGCACCTTTCTCTCTCTTCAGGTTCTTTCAGCTAAGGATCTCTGAACTGTTAGTGCTTCTGTACTTGAGTTACTAAACATTCTAGTTATTCGTATCTTGTTGAAAAAATTTAATTTTGTAGGATATAAAATTTAATGCCTGGAACTTTTTTTATTTTTGATTCTTACGGTTTAGCGACTAAAAAAAAATTTTTTTCTTAATTCATGACAAATAATTATTCTAATTAATAATTTTTGAATTGTGACAACTATAGCGAATTTCTAATTCTGTTATAAGTTATTTATCTTGTTGTTAATAGAGCATTTGTTCTGTTCCATTCTGTCAATTGGAAATTTAAATGTTCTGAAAATTTTATAATTTAATACCAATTATTGATGCTAAAATCAAAGAAATCGAAAATTATTTTAGTAAAAATTATAATTTGCTGTTAAAAAGGATCATCAGATCTAATTGAGTCATGTTTCGTCAACATTGTTTGGCGATGTGCAGAGGTTAATGAAATACCATTATTAGAATGAAATAAAATTTAATAAACAAAATTTAGAAAAAAATAACTGATGCCTTTTTATTGTTTGAAATTTTTAATTCTAGTTTTTAAAAACTTTTTAGCGTATTTTCAAATTTTTAATGGGTTTTTATGATTAGTATTAAACACGATATAAATATTCATATATTTTAAATTAATACTTCGACTAATATTGTGGTACATTACGCAAAAAAAAAAAAAAAAAAAAAAAAAAAAAATCCTAACGATGGCTAAATCTTCGGTTCTAATAACTGCAAAATCTTGCAGTTTGCACCAAAATGTTTTGTTTACGATTTTCTAAGTCTGATACAATTTTTTTCTTTCTTTTTTCTCTTAGGTATTCTATATAAATTTAACTCTATCCTTAAAAATTTCAATACGAACCCCTATTTTTTATGGTTTCATTCGTATTAGAATACCTCGTTTACCCTTGATTCCAAATTTCAGTTCATTATGTTGAGAAACACGTCACTTATGAGCGAAAATGTTTTGAACGATCTTGAGGGCAAATTTCTATATCGCGGGGAAGAATCGAACGTTATGCATGCTTCAAGACGTGATCTATTGAAATCTATTACTCTGTCCCTTAAAGTGAGCTTTTTTACATTTTTTCTAAAATATCGAGAACCAAAAGTAAAAATGGAATGACAAAATTCTGGGGTTTTCGACTATGATAATTCCAACGGAAGCAAAAAAATTAAATGTTTCTATTTAAAAAAATTTAAAAAATATATTAATTAATAATAATTAATAATTAAAAAACTGTTTAATACAAAAGTTGCATGTTATTTATGTTTGGTCTTAAACAAACTGTCCTTTGAAATAAAAATTGCGAACATTTATTAACTATATACGAATTTATGGCCAAAAAAAAAAAATCTTTTTAACATCAATTTATCATTTTTTAAACATCATTTAAATTACTAACCAGTATTGGAAAATTGTGAAATTTGGTATCTAGACTTTTTTTGGATTCTAAATCTAAATATAGTATAATATTATGGGGTTGCCATTGAACTTTTAAAAGTTTGGGTTAGTTTTAATATGTAGATGATCCCTCATGATAAAAAAATTATGTACGATTAATAAAGATTTTCCGCAATTTTCAACGGTACTTGACTTTTGTTATTTCATGAATTGGAAACAAGATAAAGCCAAAGTTCGAATTTTTTTGGGATTTTATTTTTAACGTACTGTACCAAAATTGTAGTACTAGATCTTTTTGGGAAGGTAAAGGCTGACCTATACCTTCATATATAGGCAAATATTTATAGGCATAAATGCTTGTTTTGTTTAAGCCCTTTATCTCTACATTAAATGTCACATTCTTAAACGATTAAATAAAAAATTAAATTATATGCTTTCATTCATGTGATGTAATCCAACTTCTTTCAGTTATCTTTCCTTAATCAAACATTTCTGGTATTTATAATGGACTTTATAATTGAAAACAAGAAATGCATCCTGTTCACATAATCGCAGCTTCAATTTCTTGAGAAACAACATAATCAATTTTTCTTTTTTTGCTTTGTTTAAGCCAATACTTTTTCTAAAAACTAAGAATGAAGTCAGACTAAAACTATTTTATTCACAATTGCAGATAAATTCGGCGAATACATTGTGCGAGTGGAAAGAAAGTTGTTGATATATTGCCCCAGATAAAGAATGAAATTTTTTAAAAACTGAAAGAACGTTTTCAACTATTTCATTCGAAAGCCGTTGTTCAGAGCGAAATTCCTCAATTGTTGTGCAACTGGCAGGATTTTTTGTATAAATATGGCATGTATTTCGATCTAAGCAAATGGCTGTTTAGTTCCATCTTTATTTTCTATTTATATTTTTATTTAATTTACTTTCTTTGATTTATAAAGTGGTGTTTTAACTTTCCATTTAAATAACAAAGGGAAAAATATGACGAGCCAATTTAGCATTCCTATATTATTCTACCATTTTTTAAAAACAATTGAGCAAATTTGCTTATTCAAACACTGGTCTTTGTAAACTTCGAGTCTGTTGCTTCCTTTTAAATCAAGGGATACATATATTTTATTTGAATTTATTTAAGAATTCGTCATTTTTTAAATTAGACAAAATAGTAAATTCACTGAAACTTGTTTTTATTCCTTAAATCTTATAGAAACTCGATATCAGAACAGATCAGAATACATTTATAAAATTAGTAATTACTTATGAGGGAGTTCCAAAGCCCTCGACCCATTTTAAATTTCAATAAAAAATCACTTTATCGGCCTACGAGCGCTAGAGTGCGTTTTACTCTCTTCAGATGTACAAGGACACTCTCTATACACAGGATGAAAAGTTTTGATTTAGCAGATAAAAGAAATAGTTCCAAATGTCACACATAGATGGCTTTTCACCTTAAAAACAACAAATAATGCAATCAGTACAAGACTCGACAATCAGTTACAAAAGTTAGAATTCCAGTATAATCCGATATCAGTAGAGGTCGGATATATCAATTAAAATAAATATCGATATTATATCGTTGCATAGAAAAATATCGATATATCGATACATGATTTTTTTTTATTTGATTTTCAATTTTGCCAGAAATGAAGTTTTTCAGGGCAAATTTTTTTTTTTCATGATTGCTTTTTGTAAGGTTACTAATTTTCCAGCTGAAATGGATCTATTATAAAAAAAAAAAGTTATATTTTTGCTTAATTAGAGCAGTGATTTTGAGAAAAAGTTAGATGTTTTTCAATAGCTTTTAAGTGTATGGCAAAATATTGAATATTGGTGTCATTTTAGCTGTTTCTCAGCCAAGTTTAAAATTTAGTTTTGAAAAAGGAATAAAGAAAACCGAAAAAACACATGGAACTACAAAACGATCATCAGAAAAACTAACAATGTTTGAAAATATCGATATATCGGTGACTTTTATCGATATTTTTAGTATCGATATTTTTTTTTTAAATTTCAATAAAAATATCGTCGTATCGATATATCGCCAACCTCTAGATAACAGCCAAATATAAGATTTTTAAGGTACAGCACCATCTATGTGCAAAATGTTAAACTAGTTATATTTGTTTAATTTTTATTTTATTTTTAAAAGCATTTTAGTGCAAATCTCATTCTCTTACGCGTATTACAAATTTTGATTGAAATTTTAAATGTATCAGGTACTTTTGGGATACAATCTCTATCGAAAACTTCTTCACAAATGCTTTAGATCAATGCATATAACATGTATGAATTTAAAGTTGTGTTTCTAAACTCATACGTGTATAAAAAAATACAGTTTTTAAATATATCCAATTGAACTTTGTTTATTAACTTAGTTAATAAAAAATTAAAGTCTGCTCAACCCTTTGTTAGTCGCGCTGTTGACAAATATCTCCCACAATCAATTTTTCATTAGATGGCAGCCCATAATCAGTCTTCTTACAGTTTTTTTTTTCTTTTTTTTTTCTTCAAGTTCTATTAAAAATATTTTTTAATTTTTAATTATTCTGTTCAATAACGTTGTATTCTTAATTCAAATACCCACTTATTTTGACATTCAGTCAAGAACGAATGGTATGCCCGAAAATTTGAATTTGAAGGACATTTGTCCCCCAAGCGAATAACCGCGAGACAAAAGATAGTGCGCCTAACCAAGGGTTAAATAGTAACGCTCAGCAACGATGTTCCATTAAAAATTCTACCAAAATAATTTAAGGGGACTTGGAACCCCTTGTTTTCACCAAAAATAATAAAAATATAAATTTTCTATTTTTTGCGTGTTTATAATCTTTGAAACCTTCTCCATATTTTGACAAGTTTTTGAGCTGATCCGATAACTGCAATTGCAGAAAAACTATGAAGTCTTAACATCTCTAGGAGAGATACATTTTAAGCTCAAACATAAGTCTAAAAATTTTTTATAGTAACATTTTGTATAAATAAATCAAAATTTGTAATGAAAACACTGTAATTTGAAGGAGAAAAATGTAATAAACATTTGCACTAATAATTTGCGATGCGCAATTCAACATTTGAGTATAATATACAGGTATGGTGCTTAAACATAAAACCTTGCTGTGATAAGTAGCCTTTGTTGTAAGGGTTAATAGAAAATATCAATGTATCGATATTATACATTCTCAAGGGAAGAGAACTCTGTGTACAAGACATCATCACAGCGATATTTATCAGAATCATTAGAGCCATTTAAAAACAAAAAAGTTTGGCAATTGCTTAAAAAAAAAAAATCAATGCCAGTTATGCGTATGCTCACTTTTTGACGAAATCCTTAATGAAATATGCCATGGCCACCACTAACAAGTATACAAATCTTGAACATTGTAGCTGTAGGTCAATCAGTTCGGGACCCCAAACACACAAACTTTTTTCTAGACCACATTTTTTTCAAATGTTATAAAAGTAGGAGTAAAAGTACATACAAAAATCGATTTTTTCAAAGCAAGTGCAATACTTTAATTACATATTGGGTAATTGAAAGTAAAAAGATTTAGAAAATGAGAAAACATACTCATTATAGCACTATACGAATGCTTTGTTAAAAAATCATTACTAAATAAAAAATTTAAAAACTGCGACATTTTAATAGTAAAAATTACTTTAACTTTAAAAAGAAACAAACATTGAATAGCACTAAATAAATATGATATTTTTATTTGTACATAAAATATAAAGTTAAAAAAAAAAATCTAATAATAACTAAGAACAAAAGCATAGCGCTAACAGCAGGGGAAGGTTTTTCGAATTTTGGAATGAATAAAATTTAACAATGACAGTTGTAACCAAATTGTTAATGTAATGAAATAAAAACATTTAAAAAATTATGTTAAATAATAAATTTCTACTGGATAGACTTGTGATTACAAGAGTTGCAACGATTGTGTTGAATTAAATTGAATAATCTATGAGGTTGTTAACTTATCGAAAATTATGAAAGTGAAATGTTCTATGCATGAAAAATTGGCATATTGTGTCTACTTCTATAGAATTCTAAATAAAATACAGGTCAATTATACGGATAAAACTTAGCAGCTATAATACTTCTATACAGTTAGTATAAACCAATTTTTAAATAATATTATATACAGCGTTTTGTTCCAAAAACAATTTTTTTCTTCTTAGTTAATATATAGGAATCAATTTAATTGGAAAGTAAGGATTTTATTCAGTCTGGTTATAATTCTTTAAATGTCTAGGGTCGTTTAATTTTTCAAATACAATACAAGAGAAAAAACGGCTTTGGTTATAAAATACTTAAATATTCTTTTATCATCTTCAAAACAACTGTTTGTTTATAAAAATTAAATTTTTCCGAGAAAACTTAGATAATTAATAAATAAAATCCTTGCAAGACACCAGTATAATTGTTACACTTTTTAAATATTATTATATTAATTATTTTTTAAAGTGGCATATCCAATATCGGCACATTTTTATGTATTTTATTTTAATCTTTACACTTATAATTCTATCTTCCATTAGTAAAAAAAATTAAACTTGGCATAAATTTGACGTTTTAATGTTTAAATATAATAATCTATCACCTATACCTGCTGAAACCCTTAAAATTAGATAGGAGAGATAACTGCCGGCTTCAATACTTATTCTTTACTAAGTCAAGTGGTGCATCATTCAGTGTCGGCAAGCTGAAGAGTAAGGAAAATTTTCTTCTGTGGAATTATCGGAAACCGTAAATTGTCCAGCTAATTGTGAACCGTAAATCTTTCCTTCCCTCAAGAAAAGATTGCAGCTCAGCATGGAAGAAGGTTATTTATGGAAGCTGGATTCTTCACTTTGTGGTTTATGACATATTTGGCTGGTCTTGAGATGTGTCTGCGAAGAACCTCCTCACTTGCTTTTATTTTTTAGGCCTTTGAGCCATTTAGTGCGAAAATTCATGAAAGGTTCAACCCTTTCTGACTCAAATGTATATTTGTAGTACCGGACTTTTGTACTTTCGTTATAATTATATTTGATTTATGGTTATTAGAACGCAAGTCCATCAGATTTCCAGAGTCAATGACTTAGAATAATTACATTAAAAATCTTGAAAAGTCTAAAAATAACTAAATACAATAACTTTCTTTAAATAAATAGAATTGCCGACTTTGAAGCCCCATTGACATAATTCAGAATAATTAATAGAATGTAAAGTGCTATATAGATTAGCTGCCGGGGCTGAAAATCGCCAAAACTGGTGAAAAATCGACTTTGAATACATTGAACTAAATCCAATAACCAAATAAGTCATAACTTGCCAAATAATGAACATTTTTTATTTTTTTGTAACCCATAGCTCGTTAAATTTCAATGTGGAAGGGTACAAACGATTTCACTCCTCTGACGCTAATATTCGTATATTTAAAAAGTTTATCAAGTTGGCAATAAATATATCTTCACTGATGACGTAATTTTTATTACCAACTTGGCTCCTAGACTTTTGTTAAATAAATACCCTGCTGCATATAAGTATTTAATTCTTTTTTTGCCACCTAAATGTAATCTCTTTTCATATACCAGTAAAGTTTTGAAAAAATATTGGAGGAACTCAGGCCAAATGTGATAAATGAGGCTGTCACGGGTAAACTTGCGTATATTTAGCAACTAGATATATGTGGGTATCAGACAAAAAAAATCTTGTTGTGTATACTTACGTATGCCAATAACCCCCTTCCCCCCTTCACTATTTTTTTCCCCCTGTCCCATGAACAGTGAGGTTCCTGTAAGGTTATGGGACCCATATTCCAAATATTTAAACAAAAGTTCTTTAAAAAAATTAGTTATTATAAAAGAAAAGAAAATGCCTCAAAAAAGAGCCAGAACCAATCCTCTCAAAACAGTCAACAAAATATGTGACGTCAAGGGTTTTTTAGTAGGGTAATAAATTAATTCAAAAACATTTTATGAAAAAGTAAGACCACTAATTATTTAATTCGACATTTAAAAAATTATTTATTTCCATATTGCACATTATTTTAAACGATGTACATTTATGATATTGCACTAAAAGAAAGAAAACAAATTTTAATAGTTTTGATTATAATTAATGAAAAAAGAAGCCTCTATAAATCTCATTATTACAAAATTAACTTTTTACAATATAATACAATACTTTAAAATATATATTTTTACTAAATTGCGCAAAAATTATGACAGCACATTTTAATAATTTTCAATGATTTTCTAATATCTCTCGAAATTTTTATGTTGTAAAACATATACTAGAAAAAATAAGCAAAAAATTCAAGTATAAAACACATTTTAAAACATATTTACTTGAAATTATAAGTATATTGGAAAACACACATTTTTACAGCTTTTTGGAGATGGGGCAAAATGACACCTTTGCTCCCTCTGTTGGTGGAGCATGGATTTTCCCTATCTATGATGAGACCTATGTTCTTGTAGGACAATTGCTTGTTTATTCACAATATTCTTTGAAATGACGATGAAATTCTTTTTTAACTCAATTGACAATTACAGTATTACTCAAACTGAACGAAGTAGCAACGTATTATTACATTCTAGACCTCTCTTCAGAAGGTGAGAAGTCAAAGCTGCACCAGATCGATGCACTATCTAAGAATCAATAAAACACTCATTAAGCATTTAATGTAGTAATCGATTACCATTACATGTCCCAGCAAAGAAATCTCTGCTAAAAATACACCGGACACAATGAATTTAACAATGGGGTGATTACACGCCCACGTGGGCTTTGCGCTTTAAATGTCAGCAACTGCGCAGCAAGTAAAGAGATGAGCATGGATCATGGGTTGATATTAATTAAAAAAGGAGCTGTAAATGATGGAGTTTTGATAAATTAAAAATATTAATTATAGTGACTTCCAAATGTGGTTGTCAAGGTTAATACGCAATCGATTCAGATTTGTATTCTGTGTTTTAATTAATTATAGTGAAAATCTTTTGTCAGTTTTGATAACTGATAACAATTAACTGTCGGTTTTAATTCACATAATAAATGATCTCTGACACATCAAATTGGCAATTTATACGTCTCCACTTTAGCGTATCATTTAACAACTTATTTAACAACAGATCATAATGTTCGACCAGTTGTGTGGGAGATAAATTATGTTGCACAATAAATTGACTCTTCCATAATACGTTAAATTCGTCACTAGATGCTACATTCGTGACAATGGACAAATCCCGCATTTTTTAAAAACGAGTGAAATTTGTTTATAATAAGGTTATTTCCTTTCTGATTCCAAATATTTAAACAAAAGTTCTTTAAAAAAATTAGTTAATTAAATATTAAGAAAAGAAAATGCCTCAAAACCGAGCCAGAACCAATCCGCTCAAAACAGTCAACAAAATATGTGACGTCAAGGGTTCGTACCGTTTCTATGGTTATCGTGAGATTTCTGCCAAATAGTTGGCGTTGGTATTACAAATTAAAAAAAAACGAAAAAAAAAAAAAAAAAAAAAAAAACCGCATTGAGCAGAAATTTTTGTGTTTATGGCCTTTTCGAAACATTAAAAATTGAACACAAAAGTAAAAAATTGCGACAATTGTCCATTGAGTGGGAAAAAAATTTACAAGTGGAATGATGGCGAAACTTAAAACTTTATTTGGACCTATCTTGCAGTTGGACTTAACCCTTTAAAAAAACTGACTTATAAAGCCCCTTCAGTTTTCCGCTTGCTGTATTAATTCAAACGCTTTGAGATTCGGACTTTAAAATACACTTCTGTGAGTTTCGTTCTTCAATTGTTGTATAACAATATTTTATCTCGTTAAATGGTTCAAGCTCTTATGTCATACAAACTTATACAGTAATAAAATAATATATAATTTGAAAGGACGAAAGCGAAAGTGTCAAGATATGCATTTTCATTTTTGGGGATTTAGGGCTTTTTAAGGGGATTTGGTACACTTCGAACTTTTTATTTTATTTAAACCTTTAAAATTATAATTTTTACATATTTGACAATATTACTAAGTAAACACTAAATTCTATTTTAAAAAAAGTTCACATAGTGCTCTAAACTTTCAAAATTTTAAATTTTTAAAAAAAAATTCATTAAAATTGAAATTCTATCTTCTTTTTCATTTTTCAATGTTTTTTTCTAATTTAAAAAAAATATTCCTAATAATGTACTCTAATTTTTAGGCATTGGATTTAGAAGAAGTAAAAAAGTTTTCGAGAAAACAATAATTACTGTACCTACTTGTAAAAAATGCGTAAAAAACGGGTATTTTCAACATTTAAGTCTGTAAAAAAAACCTTTTTATTTTATTCAAATATCCATGCCTATTTTTGTTAAATAGATATTAAGAATAACAACGTCAATGGGGCCCTCATCCGCTGTGTTGTACTAGTATTAATCGTTTTTTTATTATTGGGCCCTGTATTAGTCACAAACTCACGTAGATAAGGAAACTCAGCAACTCGGATGTCTTATTAAGTTACGATAAAAAGGGATCCTATACTGAAACACGTCTCATATCTGTTTGCTTTGACAAATGCTTGTACTGTTCTTTATTTAAAAATAGGAGAAAAGTTGTAACGATTTTTCCGGTATTAGTAATATCGTCTAAGTATAATATTTATTTAAAAAGACATGTAGATAAGACTCCCTAGTCATCTCTTAAACCGCAGAAACGAGAAAATCGCTGGAAACTTCAAAGCAAATCTCTACTTTTTTACATTTCGATTATTAACCCTTTGCACTCGTAATTCGGCTTTAGAAAGTTAGCAAATAACTCGGAACTTTTTTTAATGTTCAATCATGATGCATTTTTTTTATGGAAATGTGTTCCAATTTAACTAGAAGGTTTACCATCATTAAATCAAAAATTAAAAAATTTAGCCCCTGAATACACCCCTTGACCTAGGATGGGAATGTCGCCACATAATATTTTATTTTTCAACGTGTCAAAATAATTTATTGAAACTACTAAGAATATTTAAGTATATTACACTACACCGTATTAACCCTTTGCATTCCGCTGTCCCCTCTCAGGGGACATCGTAATCTAGCATATCACTCGGATGTGAACTCACAGGGGACATTAAAGTTTATTAGTGATTACGGAGAACTAACTTTTTACAGCACAACTTTTTGAGAAATGGATGTTTCCCTGAAGTTTTCTCTTGAAATAGCACAAGAAATCAAATCAAAATATGCTAAAATTACCATGATATATATATAAAAAAAAAAATTTCAGCGGGGTTTTGTGTCAAAAGAGAACGTGAGAAGTGTTGGTTCACGACGCACACTGGGGTATTTGCATCGAAAAGTTGGCCAAAACTATTTTCGCACCAGAATAGTGTTTAAATGCAATAATACTTCAATTTATTGAATAAAATAGTAAATTTTCTTCTTTAGACGAAAAAAAGAAATTACTTTATTAAAAATATAAGTGTTTTTTTTTTTTTTTTTTTTTTTTTTTTTTAATACTAATATCATTAACATTGGATAATATTAATGGGTAATTTTATGCTAAACCATTCTGTACTTGACTTATCATTAATTTATGATTTATCGCTATATATGTTCAATGTTAAAAGAAAATATCATTGCATTTTCGAAATATTCATTGAATTCATTATTAATCCCATAATTATTTGGTATTTTAATGCTGTTAGTTTTACACCAAATAGATAATATTGCTCTTCATCTGATGACTTATTTGAAGATTTTATTCAGATTCTAGTCTGGCTTTATTTGGTTTTGGTGGCCAGTGTATTCTTATGAAAGACTTTACTCTTTTTAGGGTATAATACAAATCATATTTATTATGAGCGGATCAGAGCTCAATAGTAGTCTATTTCGCACATCTGTATTCCATTATTTTCTCGAATTTTTTTTTTTTTAACTATTTTAAGTAATATACCTTAAATGTGTATTCCTTACCTCATAATTTCTTATTTTAGCCTCCCAATCAGCAATAAGGTATTTTTTACAACTATGAGATCATATAACAGAGTTTTATGCAATGTTAGAGTCATAGGATGCCGAGGGTATGGCTGTACATAGAGTTTGGCTGTATCCATAGTGTTGTTTGAAAATTTCTTCGTATCAATTCCATAACTACTAGATAATATTTCTAAAATTATCTTCAATCAGGGAATCAAATTGACATTATATCTCGTGGTTTCAGCAGCCAGACCATATCGTTAGAAAACCTTCTACTTGTATTGTATTCATTACTTTTTCTAAATCTGGGTTTTGGTACTTCAATAATGAAAACCAAACTTGTTTCCGAACTCTTGGATTATTTCAGTTTTTTTTTTTCTTCTTAACTCTATTTTTATTTTCTAGTGTTTGAAGTTGCTACTTTTAACAGGCCAGTTTGCGCGTTAAAGAGGGTATGCTATAAAACAAGCGAATACGCCCATGCGAAATAGATCATCTAAATTGAAGGGCCCTTTCATCAATCTCATGTGTTTTTGTTAAATCGTTTTAGTTTTTGGATGTTGCACTGCATATGTAACACTTTATTGTTGGTTTTGTGTTAGTAACAACATGGAACCAAACATAGCAAAAGATGTTTAACTTCTACATCTCCCTCATCTTTTGTGCTTTTGAGTGAGCTAATTTTTGTTTGGATGTGATCTACCTCGCGTTTTGTTATATTTATGATACCCTTAGTGAATTGTAATCTGATTGTTCGAAAATACCGAGGCGATGAGTTGTGAGATTTTTAAAAATGACTTTTTTCTCAGTTTTTTTCCAAAGAAATCGCAAAGGCACCAGAGAACTTTGAAAAATATTGACGTTTGCTCTTTAGAATTTTGAACTGTTTGTTTGTATTTCGTTGATTGAGATCTG
The DNA here is from genome assembly GCA_963978545.1 of Linyphia triangularis. Lineage (NCBI taxonomy): Eukaryota > Metazoa > Arthropoda > Arachnida > Araneae > Linyphiidae > Linyphia > Linyphia triangularis. The sequence continues at coordinate 41,467,755 of OZ021730.1, forward strand.
TCGCAACTACATTTCGTTAGTAATTCTAATGACTTTCTCTCATAAAATTAATTGTTTCTAAAATTTTCTGCAAATAATTAAGTATAAGTGTATTCGCGCGATCTAATTGACCCTGCATATTTATTCAGTCAAAGCATCTGCAACGGTGTTCTCAGAGGAGAAGGGTAAAAATCAATTTTTATCAATATATTTTTTTCTTACTTATCTTTTTAAGAATTCGAACTCTTTATAAGTTAACTTACTTTAAATGTATCATTTGATTCTCATTATGAGCTTAATTTCATTACTATCTTAACTTTCCTTGCAGGCTTTTCAGTGGTAAACAAAAAAACTATCCAAAATATTCAGTATATTTAAACTTTTTCATCAAATTAGTTATTTTACGATTTTATATGGTATTATTCAAATAGCATACTTAATTTACATTATAAATTATCATAAATAATGATAAATTGGAAACATAAGTGAAGTTTCTGCGAGTACGTCAAAATGACGTCATCTACATCAACGCTTGTAATATCCACATCCGCAAAAAATCCGCAAAATGTTTTTAAGGTATAAGGAACTAGAATATGTGATCTTTAAAATGGTATAAAAATCACTACTCAATAAGACTCAATCGTATAACAAAAACACTCGTGAAAATAAAATATTGCAAGAAAAATTAGACGAGTTTTGTAACTGAACAAAATTTAATTTGCTCATTAAATTTAAATAAATTTAAATTTTACGTGGTAAAATCTTTAATTATAGACCTTAAGGAGACGCATATATCGTATTGAAATTAAAATTGAAACAAAAAGTTTAAAATTTTGCTTGTTAAAATATTGTGCTTGCATTGGTGATAGAAAAGAGAAATACACACTTCGTGCAAACGTTAACTTTCAGTTAATCGATAAGACATTTGGGATCTCAGATTTAAAAAAATTGATGAGTGGTAAGGTTCTACATTTAATAAAGTACATATGTGCAAAAATTCAAGTGTCTAGGAGGAATTTTGAAAAATCGACTTTTGGCCAGCTTTTAGAGGCAAATACCCCTGTGTGTGACGGTCCGAGCACTTTTCTGTGCCACTTGAAAGGAGCTATAAGGAGAGTTTGCCGATGGTTGGGTTTGTTGAAATTTACTGGCGCAAGGGCAACACTAGGGCTGAGCTGCTGGTAGCCGTCCAGAATGGTTCGGAGTGCAAAAGGTTAAAAATCTAAGAAATGTAATAATATGAACAAACTATATAAACAATATTTAGGGGCGAAACGTAATGCCGGTACCTCCACCATAGCAAATCATCTTAGAAATACTTCGAACAGAAATGTTTCGGTTAAATTAGCACAGTTTGCCCACTACAGATGCGATGTCCCCTGTACGGGGACATATAAGCGCGATGGTAAAACGAGTGATATCCCCCATGCTGGGACATACGAGTGAAAAGGGTTAATACTTCACACTCCCTTAATCTAAAATTTCGTTACTGTATATTGAGAAACACGCTGTATCTGTATCAAAAAGTATCTTTGAAGAACATTTCTGCAAACTCTATTTTTCAATACTCCCCCCTCCCCTTCTCCCCAAATGTGCGCAGTTGCTTTAGCTTACATGTACATTGATTTCAGAATGAACGAGTTGATATATGGGCAAAACTTTGACCCAGCCCTTTCGTCAGAAAAAAAATTCGGATAAATCGTTCTTTATACCCGCCGTCCTTTTTGCAATGATGAAGAGTGATTGACTCTTCCATTGCAAAATGTCCAGTAATCTCTTAAAGGGAAGTCCCAAAAGTCTCTCTCCTCGATTCACAAATCACCAACGGTGTCACATTCTTTGCGACAAGGTTGGCACGTGCTGCAATATTCCACTCATCAAGAGTGCGTCTCTGGCCGACCTGTCCTTATCTGTTGTGTCACGTGCCAAGACATCTGATGCCAAGGCTGGCACAAAGAAGTGGATGTTGCACCTCGTAAGCTATGCTCGTTTCCTTCCGTTTAAAAGAAGTACATTCCAAAAGGAGTTTGTTTAAACAGAAATAAGCCGAATTCCTTTACTGAATCCTGGAAAATAAAGGAAAGGGAGAACTTAAAAACGGGTGGGATGTAGAACCCCCTCTCTCCAGAAAATAAAATGCAATAAAAAAAAAATTTCGGCTGTAATTCGTGTCCCCATTCTCTAAGGCGTCCATGTTTCTAAGGAAGTACGAAGTGATACAGCCCACCTGACAAGTTGTGTGGTTAGCGCTCTGACCTCCCATGCAAAAGATGCCGGGTTCGAATCCCAGGCTATACTAAACTCCACCTTAACTTAACTTCGCCGTGCACATAGGCAGTTCATCCATTTTGGCAGCGTGAAGGCATAATCCTTGCCAAACCTTATAGCCTTTTGTTCTCTACAGGGTTGCTGGACTGAGTTTCCCAGCGTGCCTTCACGCCGCCAAAATAGATGAATTGCCTATGTGCACGGTGAAGATCTACCGTCTAAGTGATGTTAAGTTAAGATGGAATTTAGTATAGACATTGATATTCGTTGTGGTTCAGAATCCACCTGAAGCTGTAGGTCCCGACCTGATTACCCGTCATTGTGCATAAAAATAGGTCTTTGAGTGTAAAAAGTCAGCCAACCAAACCAATGAAGTGATACGCCAGGTTTACATTGAAGCTATTAAGAAGTGTACTCCTTCAAACCCTAATTAAAGGTAGTTAATATAATGAAACTTCACAGACATAGAGTTGTATGACACCTGATGCTATAAGTAAACCTTTATAAAATGTGGTGCAAGAAAGATTGACACAAATGGATAATGATTTTAAATAGTGTTTTCAACGAGAGGTGTTTTTTTGTGTGGATTCCAGTGATATTAAAGATAACAATGATAAAGACGTTAAAGAATTTATTTTTTGAGGGAGGTAGTTGGAGGTTCTGATAGGAGGGTTGAATTTTAAAGATAACACCCCGCATAACATTTATCTAAAAAATTTCAATAAATGTGCTAAGCAAATGCCTTGTCTTTGAGACATTTTACGGTTATGAGGTGGGGCCAGTGGATTGGAAAGAGAACTTTGTTAAGAAAATTCATAAAAATTACCAATAATTAGTCTGTTATTTGTAAAAAAAAATTAATTAACCAAACATGTAGCCCTTTTAACTTTCTTGAGACGAATAATCTGCTTTCAAATGTACAGTTTGGTTTAAAAAAAAAGGTAGATTGTGAACAACTAATCTCTTATGGTTTATGTTATTGTTACAAAGGAGTTATGCTATCGAAACAGCGTGGGTGATGTTAAATAAAACAGTCAGAAGTCATTCGATTAGGTTCCACAAGTCGTATTGATTGTAAATTTTGAAAGTGGATTAAGAATTGATTTACTGGAATTCTTCTTAAGGACAAGAGAGTTCTGGGTAGAGTTCGTCATATGTAAAGAGTTTTTATTTGGGGGTAGTTATTCACAGTTGGCTAGAAATAGCAATTAGAGTACCCCAAGGATCAGTTTCATGACCATTTCTGCCTGTTATTCACATCAATGATATAAAAGTAATTATAAAATGGGGAAATCCAGAATCTTCATTTGGGACTGTAATTTTTAAAGAACAAATTTCGCATCTACCATGCGATTCAAACAAGTTATCAAACTGGCCTGCGAAAGAAGATGTGTCTTTTAATATTGACAAATGCCAAGTCACGCACTTCAATCTTAAGACTGTGAATATTAACTACTAGCTATACGAGACTAAAATAAATAATGTTGAATTTATTAATGGCGTGCAGATTAATGGAACTTTTTATTTTGGAAATCAAGTAAAAAAAAAATAAAAAATAACTGAACATTAAGATTAGTCGGAGAGATTCTACAGTCTGATATCTACAATCTACATATATTATTTGGACACTTTATAGATAGATCCCTGGTTAGATCGAGTGGATTTGTATTTTTTAATTTTAAATATTCTACTTTGGTGGCAAATATACTTATAAGACTCAATTTCGGAATTTCTGACAAAAACGTTTATTCAAATACAAAAATGTTACACCTTTAAATTTGTATTTTCAGAATAAATTTTGTTTAAATGACAAATTCTGTATCAATGCAACTTGACGTAAGCATTATTTGGTGGCGAAAATTTTAAAAAGAAAATAAAATAAATTTCTAATTGCAAATTTTAAGTATAGTTTCTATTAAAAAAATAACTCGTTTGAGTTATGTAATTTTCAGGACAATAGAAATTTTCAGTTGCGACACTAGATGTTAGGTAAAATGTTCAAAATTGATTTTTTTTTTTTTTTTTTTTTCACTTTGAAAATAGGTTGCCGACTACTGGTATATCCTGTTTGAATAAACATATTTCTTTGTAATAAATATTCGTTATGGACTTTTGGCATACTCATTTGATTTTTAAATTTAAATTTATTAAATACCACTATTATATTTAAAAATAATGGTATTTTTAATAATACAATCAATAATTTTTATAAAATTCTAAATTTCACAAAATTGCATTCTAAGTGAAATGCTTTGAGCAATAAGTTATTAATCAATATCGTCATCAAAATAGGTAATTGCCAAAACGCGTCGTAAACTGTACATCGTCGTAAGCTCTGTCATCAAGACATCATCAAGCTACTAGCCCATGTCCAACGTGGGAAGGACGGTGCCGGTCTTTCTTTGGCGGAAATGTAAAAAGAATGGTTGTCTGTAAACCGTGAGGAGTGAGAGAGAGTGGATGCCCTTCTAAGATAGAAGAATAAATCTTTAAGACCAAAACCTCTAAGTTTTGTCCAAGAGGCGCATCACTAAATTCAACGCAATAAAAATTTTTAATTAATATTTTTGTAATATATCTCTAGAGTCATGTTTGTATCTTAGAAAAAAAAAAATTAGTCCAGCAAACCAAAATTGCTTGATTTACTTGTGGATACAAATCTAGAAGAAAATAACCTCGTAAAAAGATTTTTTTTTTATATAATTTTAAAGAAATATCAACCCCAATGTTTATTTTTATATTTCTGTACTACTTTTTCATTTGATGCTTGATCTTGTAAGATAATTAAAAATTCATAATCAATATAGTCCAACGTAATATCCAATAATTAGAATAGACCAATGAAATTAAATTATACTCATTTTCAACTAATATATTTAAAATATTATAACAAATTCAGCCTTATTCTCAAATTAAATCTGTATATTCCTAAAATTTTATGAAGTTAATCATTTTGTTTTAATATTTTGTCTTTAAGAGTCAAACATTTGTTTTAATGCTTTTTCCATAAGAGCCATTTTCTAAACGATGATTGTATAAATTTATAATTATAATACGCAGTCAAACATTAATTGAAAAGGCTTTAAAGATGTATAAAAAAAGATATCGAAGTCTATAATATTGTTTTAATTATAAAATAAATATTATCCCGTCTACAAGGTTTATGTGGCTTGTTGTATTCATTAACGTTATACTTCTGTAGTATAATTAACCCCGTATTTATAATAACAATCGAAAATAAACATGATTAAGTGTAATAATCCAGATTATTTCCAGTAAAAAAAATAATAAAAAAATGAACAGATATTGAAGAGTTTATGTTCAAACTTGGACGGATCAATTATACACAAAACAATGTATGAAATATCGTTAAGTTTGAAGAGTTTTTCCAATGAGAATCTGACTCATTCTTTACTCAAATTTCTTAATTGTGTTTCATTTGCAAATAATGTAAATAGTTTTTCGTCGATAATGAAACTCTCCCATGTTCTTAAATTCCCACCTAATATTTGAATAATATATCTATTGACATTTTTTTAAAAATTTATCACAATAGTTAGTATTATGTAATCATGTTCCCAATGTCTTATATGCCTTATATTTTTTTATAAAGTACATCTGCTGTACATACGCTGTTACAAATCAAATAAAAAAAACGTAACTATTTGATTAAAAAATTTATTCCTAACAAATGATTTTTGTCTTAAGCGATTATGTAAATAATTCAATATAAACACATAACATTAATATATACAACTTGCAATAAATATTGACAAAAGAAAGCTAAATGCCAAGGCTATAAAATCATCATTTGAGACAGTTTACAAGCATTCAGGCTTCATTTCAACAATTGAAATTTAAGAAATAATTATTAATTTCACATCACTATTTATGTATTTTGCTTAATAGCAACAACAACTTTTGATTGTTGTTTTTAGTTAAGTCGTTTTATAATGTATAATTTTGAAAATGGAGGAGTTATATTAGAACAATTTCATAAATGTATTTCATTAAATAATCTTTCACACGACATGGATTGGAAAGAGGAAAAATATTTCAAAATTTTATTTGCTAATTTACACTATGAATAAAATGTCTTACTGTAAATTTGAGTATATTTGAAACATTTTTATTATTTTTAAACATGATTAATTTAAATTTTTCGTTTGAATTTCTTTCAATTCGACTGAATTTTTATGTGCATTCGTACGATAAAAAAAAAAAAAAAAAATTAAAAAAAAAAAAAAAAATTATACACCTTTTCCACTATGAAGAAGTTGAAATTAACTTAACGTATTCCATTAAACTTTAAGCATTTATGAAATATTTATTAAAATAAAAATAACTGAATAATGAAAGTTCAGAAGAGGAATATCATTTGGGAGATAAGTTATTCCTTGAAATGGTCTTTAACCACTTAACTTTTAACCGTTCGTTTTCAGGAATCTTATGAAATGACAGGCTTTTAGCTTTACCCTAATGGGTTTTAATAGTACCTCGTTAAGTGGGATACACCAATACACAATTTTTTTCCCTTCTTTTTTTTCTTCCCCCCCTCCCCCCTTCTCTCCACGTTTGAAGCATCCTGATTTCAAAAAAGTTATATAGAAAAAATGTCTGTCTGTGGTCAGCGAAATTCCCGAACAAATTGACAAATTGTTCAAATTTAGTGAGGAGATTAGTGGTGCCCGAAGAGCCTACCATTAAGGTTTTCTTCAAAGTCCCGCATCCGCATTAGATTGAAATTATGAAATAATCATATTTCTCAGCAATTGCTAAAAAAGGCTCTAACGATTTGGATCAAAATGTGTGTGCTAATGCCTTTTAAGGTGTTTTAATCGTCCCCACCTTCGAAATTCTCGTAGAAATGCGATAAAAGCATAAAAAGTTGAAAAATGAGTGTCTCTAACACAGAGCTCTCTGTCCTTGAGCATCGCCCATCAACGATTGATATTTTTTTCTGTTTCATGCACAAGAAAGGACAATGTAATGTCCATCGAAGGATATCGCCAATTTCGCTTTTTTTTTTCCTCTCCTTTTTTTTTTTTTTTTTTTTTTTTTTTGCCTCTGCCCATGTAAAAATTATTGAAAGAGATATTGAAAAACTGTCTATTTTTATTTAAATGATTGAAAATATCAAAAAGGGGGGGGAAAAAAAAAGCATACCAAATTTCAATGTAATGACCAATATCACTGCTTAATTAATGATTGTGCGATGTTCCACACCCTTAGTTTTTTTTTTTTTTTTTAATTTTTTTTTTTACTTTGATGCTTTCAATAACCTTATGTTAACAAGTGGATAATTGAAAGTAAAAAGAAAAAAATTCTCCGGAAAAAAGCCTCAAAACTTCACTTTTGAAACTAGAGGTGTGGTGCATCGAACAACTTTCAATTACACTATAATATTGGTCATTATATTAAATTTTATGGTGTATTTACAGTTTTCATATTTTCACTCATTTAAATAAGAAAGGCTAATTTCGTGATATTTTTGGCAATAATTTTTACATGGGAAAACCCCCACCAAGATGGCGAAATAGACGATGCTATTTAATAAACATTAACATTGCCCTTTCTTGTGCGTGAAACAGGAAAAATCAATCGTTAATGAGCGATGCTCAAGGAAAAAACGAGTGCCTTTAACAAATAGAACTCTGTGTTGGCTCTCGTTTTTCGACTATTTACGCTTTTATCCTATTTCTACCGGAATTTCGAAGGTGGGAACGCTAAGAACACCCTAAAAGGCATTAGGAGAGAGATTTTAATCAAATATGTTAGAGACGTTTTATAGCAATCATTGAAACATTATTTTTTCAATGGTAGTTACCTTAGGTCCATGCGCGATTTTGACGTAAACTTTAATGGTAGGTCCCATGAGCATCACCAACCAGCTCATCAAATTTTTAAATCTTAGGCCAATTTGTTCGGGAGTTATGCTGACCACAGATAGACATTTTTTCTAGTTGACTTTTTTGAAATCAGTATGTACCAAAACACAGAGAAAAAAAAAAAAAAAAAAAAAAAAAAAATTAAAAAAAAATTAAAAAAAAAAAAATGTAATTTTTTTTTAAAATTTTTTTTTTTTTTATATTTATTATTATTATTATTATTATTATTATTATTTTTTGACCGAATGCTATACTTTCATTACCCTATGCAAACATACGGGGTAACTGAAAGTAAAAAAATTATTATTATTATTATTATTTTAATTTTATAATACGTGGTGATAGATCATTTTCGAATAAAAAAAAATGTAAATTCTTTCAGTTTATGTTATTATAAGTGAGTTTCTAAGATCAAAAACTAATACTGATTAATGTTAATTTAAATAAATATTAGTGACTGTTTACTATAGATGTAACGTCAATGTTTGTAAACAGTTCACTTCTAGAAGAAAATAGATTCTAAATATAGCTCAAAAAACATATTAAGATAAGTAATCGAAGGGATTTAAACAACAATATCGCAAACATCATTATTTTCATGCAATGGAGTCATTAACATTGTGTGTGCTGGTTCGTGTGGAACTTGGAACATGATTGCATGGAAGACAGTTTTTTATTATTATTACTTTAAAACATCTGAGGGTAGATTTTTTTTTTCAACGTAAATATAACAGTTTTAAAAAGTTCAACATAAATATAACAGTTTTCAAAAGTTTAACATAAATATAACAGTTTTCAAAAGTTTAACATAAATATAACAGTTAAAAACTGACCTTTTTACTTAGGAAAAATATGTTTGAATACTATGCCGAATATTAGTTTAAGGTAACCATAGAGAGTGGTTTTGAAACTGAAAAATTAATTTTGGAACAATCTAAGCATGCGACGCATGTTTTTAAAGTACATCTGAATCGAATGAAAAGAAAACAAGACAATATAACCAATCTAAAAAGTGAGGAAAGGTAAAATACAGCTTAGGGAAAAAAAGAAGAAAAGCAGCTTGGTGGCCAATCACAACACTCCTTTACAAATGTGCAATTTTTCATTTACTTATTTTCAAAATATAACGGATAAGGCAATGAAGGGGGAAGAGCTTATTTTTTAGAGTTCGTTGTTATTCTAAATTGTTCTTATTTGAACTTTGAAAATTGTTTTAAACGTTTAACTGTCAAAATAATTTCTCATAATAAATACGCTCATTTTATAAGTTTTATCTATACACATACCTAGAATCTGAAATTTTTTAACTTATTATTCCAAACAAGAACAATAACACGACCACGTGGTAGCTGTGGCGTCCGATAGCAATTGACCTGTGACTTCACACTAATGCTTTATCCAAAAAAAAATTCTTTTTGGGAAATGTGTTAAACTTATTCATTTTCCCCTGAAATAATTACTGTGTTGGTTTTTATGTGGCAACAGTTTTCTTATCCTATTGGTTTGATGGGTGAGGTGATTATCTTTAGAGAACCAGTTTAGGTAGAGTTTTTCGTTTCGCATGTTGTGACTATGCTTTTTGGAAGTTGAATAAAGTTACAGATGCTTTTATAAATTGATTCTGTTGATACATGATCAATCTTAGGTTAAAATGCGTTATTCGCCTGCCCCCCCCCCCCCCCCTCTGGCGACTTTGCAAAATGCCTCCAAGTTGAATTGACACTACTACTGAATTGAACTACAGATTTGCCAAAATGGATGCCAAGTTGTAATGGAAACTTATAGAGGACAGGTTACCATACTTGGCGCAAAATCACCAAAACAAAAGGAGGGGGGGGGGCGTATAACGCATTCTAACCCTTATTAAAATGTAACATGGTGACAAAGCATTATTGTAATTTTTTATAATTTGAATTTGAAGATGCAATTTTTTGACCCCTTCTCCCTTATTGATGCGACTAAAAAGAAAAATCTATTGACATTGGCACAAGAATCTGGAAATGACCAGAAAAGAGTAGAATTAGAAGAAGATCAGAATACAAAGTGCTCTGAAAATGGAAATGTTTTCTATACTGATTTATCACTGATCAATTGGAAGACATTTAAGCAAACATCTGTTTGCTTGTTTACTATTGAGGCATAATACATAACTTTATTTGAGACAGTCCCAGAAGATTTTCGTTTGAAAGTCTTTCCGCTGATTATTGATGTATCTAGAAAACATATCCACATTCATTGCAGCTTTATCTCTTCCCAAACTGCTGTTCAGGTAAGTCACAAATGACTTCAACAACCAATGGCAGACTGACTTGCTCTTCACAAGGAACAGTAAACCTTCTCCGGATTTCTTCAATATCAGACTCTTGGCTTATGTATTATTTCTTCAGGTCCACCTCTTCCAAATTACACTCCTCAAAATATTTTAAGGTATACATATACAATTTAGAAGATTTTCTTTAATCTTTAGGTTATAGTTTCAAACTTTTTGGCAGTATATCAGAATTAAAAATGATGCATTTTGATATATAAACTTTTTTTTGTCCGTCAATTTTTTAATCGGCTAATAACAATTAAAGTGACTAATTAGGACATTATTAGAACATACATAAATAAACTTGTAATTAACTTAGAGGTATTATTTTTATTGCAAATAAGATATATTATATTGACGCATGTTCCTATGGAGAATTTTGAAAATGGCTTCAATATTTATTTAATTATAAGTTTTTAAGTAAAAAGTTTTAAAAAATAAATAGTTTTTAACAAAAAATTAAGATTAAAATATGCATAAAAAATGTGTTTATAACAATATATATTAGATTCTCCATAGAAAACACATTCACAACTATTGTCTACAAAACAAAATTAGAATTTTGTAAATCGGACCATTGGCGTAAAGTCATATAACACCAAAATGTCATTCTTCAGAAAACGCGTTTAAAGTTTACTACACTACACTGAACATGATACAAAACAGGTTCACAAAACCTACTGTAATTTAAAAAGTAATTTGAGCCTCAGAAAGAAAATGGTATCATTTTAATGGTAATGAATTTGGGAATATTTTAAAAACAAAAAACAAAAACGCAGACTTGAGCCAAATTTCGCGATTCCTAATGTATATGTATATATTTAATAGTGCCCAAATTGACTTGAGTTTAGGATTCATATGTTACCCTATTTATTACGTTGTTATGATTTCGTACTAGATCTACTCAAAATAGATGAGTAATTCCGCTAATTACCAACTGTATTCAAATCTAAATTAGATGATGATGACATTAATTTCAAGGAGATTGTTTGCACTGTAAATACTAGTAGAGGTATGAGTTACCCACATAACATAAATCGCTATACATAAACTAAACCATATGCTTATAGGATTGGACGCAAGGTTGCAATAAATTTTTATCACTGTCAAATTCCGAAAAGATTAAATAACTTAAATCTTGTTTCTTATCATTGTTAATCCTATTATTTGTCTAGATTATTCCATTCAAATTTCGTTTCGTATGTGTGCACATGTACTTCTGGTTATTTTGAAAATACTAATTTAATTGAATATACATTCAGGGATCATTTACGATTTTGGTGATGGGGGGTTAGAGCATGTTTATCGTGTACTGCGAAATCTTTTAAATGCTAAAATGGACACATAATTTTAGTTAATAAAAATTTTAACCTAATTTAGCATTTAAGTCATTCTAAAAACTTCGTCAAAATAAGAATTCATGGTAATGAAAATCGTTTGATTATTTTATTTCTCTAAAATATGCGTCATCAATGCTGAACAGTTAAAATGATTAACAAGATTGTATCGAAATATATGCTATTTGAATAGGATGTATGACTGATTTTTCGAAACATTGAACAAGTTGACGATTTTTGTGTTTCATGTTTATCTCTTTACCTCAAAACCGCTTTTAGTGGGATATTTTTCTTTTTTAAACGGAACTCACTTGTAGCCAAGAAAAAGTAACATTTTTTCACGCTATAGTTTAACTCGCTCTGTTGTTGTTGCATCATCAAATCTTGCAACTCAATTTTGACCCACTTCCTGAAGTCCTATCCATTTTAAGCTTGACAAACATTCGTAAACACGATGACAATACAAAATCCCTTCACAAAATTTATCAATCAAATATTAAAAACAATTATAATGAACACAACACTTTATCTGTTTCTGATAGATAGCGCGTATGATGGTTGTATCACAGGGGTGTAGTGGAGCGGGAACGCGTGGGAACGGCGATCCTTTACCTTTTTAGAAGGAGGAACGGCGTTCCCTCACCTAAAAAAATTTTACATTTGTATTTTTTTACATTTTCTTTTTTTACGTGCCACTTAATGGGAAATCAAGTAAGAAAAAGTTATTTCTTGAGAACTATGCAAATTTGCAAAGATGTCTTTTGATGGAAATTTCGTGTGTCTAAGCTGCTACACTGAAAGCTATTATACAAAAACTGTTATTCCTTCAAATTCATACACGCGAATAATTGTGATTATTTTTCCTTTTGCTTCAAGTCAATCACATTGCAAACATACATTGTATTTCCTTCCTTTATTTCGATAAAAAAAGTATAGCATTGCTACGAATTTTTGTATATTTGTAAATATTTCGTAGTGTTAATTATCTAAATAGGACAATTTATGTACATTTTGCATAAGGCAGTGCAATAGTTCGTCTTTAGTTTGTTTCCCTGCAATGAGTCTCTTGATGCTTGATAACGAGTTTTACAGAGGTAACGCTGGGAAGAGAGTTTTACAAGGAGCAGGGCATTTAACATTATGGTAATGACAATCTCTCCAAATTGGCGAGATAGAGCCAAGTAGGCGACGGTTTTGGCAACTAATTTTTGTCGCCAAACTTGGCGACCATTTGGCGACATTTTTGGTGCCCATGTATATGTATAGGACTTTTTGACTACGACCTGGAAAGTTCTCCAAATATCTACCTCTAGAAGTCTCAAGAATGTTCGCCTCCCCTATATAAGCCCAAGTTAGGTTAGTCAGTTGTTGACTGATTTTGAGTCACTGAAGTAGTTGACTGATTTTTTTGAGTCACTGAAGAAGTTGACTGGGTTGGTTGTTAGCTGAGTCCGTTAGTTGACTGAAGTTAGTCAGTGAGTTGACTGGAATTACTCAGTGAACATTCCGAGTAGTTCTAAAGCGAACTGTATTGCATTGTCTTTTGCAGCGATTTGAGCAGTTGTGTTGTCAAGTTTTTAACTGCTGTTTTGTGCTCTATTGTTGTGAAAAGAGCTGTATTGTGTCTACTAGAACGAAAAGTTCTGGAGTTGCAAGAGAATCTGTGAAGAGTTATATTGGAATAAATTTCTGCAAGTGTTGATCTGCTTTGGCTTCAAATCTTTCGAACCCATCCACGCAACAGTATTCATTTAAAGATGATGCTTGTAAATTTAATTTCCCCTATTTAACAATTTAACAGAAGCACCACGCACGGCTTCAATCCAATTTAATAACTATAATCAATTCCCTCAGGCATAAACTTCGAATTCTCTCCCCCCCCCCCCGAAAAAAAAATCTCATCCCATTCTATTATTCATATTATTCACCACATTACCACACACATTATTTCCTCTCCATCATGAGACCACCAAACTTTCTGAAATCCAGTCTTTTTGAAATAATTACTTGCAATCAACAAAATAAATTAAATTTTAAAAATAATATTCCGACAACACACACAAGAAAGTGAATGATCTCTTATCCAAAACAAAGCAATGGGGTCATATCAAAACATCATCCCTCGAAATCGAAACACAAAAAGAATAAAATGGCGGTTGACCTAATTTCAGCAGAAAACGGATTGTTCTAACATCTTTTTAATACAAGCCAGCGGATCGAATAATGACATTTCATCTGGTCTTGGTTCAGATTTTGGACTTCTTCGGAATAATAAATAACTTTCAATTTTCGTTTATGCATTAGAAAGTATTTCCAATGTAAATATTTTGTTTTTTAAAAGGAAATTCTTTTTATTGGGCAAAAGCTGCAGTTTCGATTCATTTGAACTGTGACGTTTTTGAGTAAATGGTGTGGAATGAATTCCAGAGATTTGAATAAAGGTGAAATTTCCTTTTTTTTTTTTAGTCAGTTTATCAGCTTTTAAGTGTAAAATATATGGAAATGAGCTAAGATATATGAAAAATAAGAATAAAATAGTTGAAAAATGCACTTAAAATATTGTGAAAACGAATAACTAGAACCAGAATTTTATTTTTACCACTTTTATTTATTTACCCTCAAGGCGAAGATCACTGAACAGACAACAAAATACGTTACTCAACTACAAGATGTATTTAAATATGAGGAAAAAATGTAAAGGCAAGTTGAGGGGATCGAAAAAAGAACATTTTGTAGTGGAATGTTTGTGCGGAAATAGCTCATGTAAGTTCTAGCACATTAGAAAAATATTGATAAAAAAACTTCGGAGGAAATGCCGACACAGCTTTTGTAAAATAAAAACTGATAATTTATTCTTCGTCTTAGAAGCTTACAAAATTTCTCTAAGTGACTGTAAACTCATCATCAAGCTTTAAGAAAAGCTTCAGTTCGCGCAACTTCAGGCACAGCGATAATTCAGGCATCGCAAAAAGCAACCGTTGAGCCCCTTTCAAAACAGCACTGAACAGCAAACCAACTCAGATTCCACGCTTGATATTCTCGCGTGCGAACTTTTCTGAAAATTCTACAGCAAACGATCTGGCTATCGAAACTCGCTTGAAAACAACTCGCAACGAAACATAAATCATATCTGGTGAGCGCGGTGTCCAAGGAGCAGGTCTACCAATCGATTGTAAGTCATACGCAGTGTCGAGATAAATTCTGACGCTAGTGCTGAAGTGAAATGGGGTTGTACATTGTGTTGGAACTAATTCATGTGCGAACAGCTAGAGAAATATCGGAAAGAAATTCTGGTAAGATGACTTTTAGGGAGATGCAATACCTGAAGCCGTTCAAACGATCAAGTAGAGTGTATGATCCTGAAGGTACGATCTAAGAAAATATACCCTCTGACTCTTCCTTACGCCTCTCCATTACTAAGTGAGCTTATTTTGGACCCCTGTACATTTTTGTGAGATATTTTAGATACACTCTGTAAGATAAAGAAATACAAAGCATAAATATAAAATCAAGCCAAAAAGAATATTTCAACGACAGTCATTTGTTTACAGTGGCGGGACAGATGACTGAACAGACAGCACAAAATACGTTGCATAAAGAAAATCAAAACACGAAAATTAAATAATTCTAAATAGAATGTTTTGATGACTGTTGTATATTTACGGTCAAGGGGCAGATGACAGAACAGAAAACATAAAATATGTTACACAAATATATAAAGAAAACCAACGCATCAGCATAATAGCAAACCAAAGAGAATATTTAACCACTTGTATTTGTTTGCCGTCAAAGGGAGCAGATGACAGAACACTCAACAGTAACTTATTTGAGTTTTAGAATCGATAATCTTTTCGCATTTGAAAATTTCAACATTACGGAAATGAACTACATTATTAGGTCAGAAGTTAAATAAATTGGAAATTTTAATATACAATGCAGGAAAGAAATATCACAGAATTAGCTTTTTAATAAAATAAAGAAAGGAAAAAAAAGTTCAACAATACAATGCATGATGCATCTTTGTTTACCAATTTTATCATTAGCAAAGCGCAATTTCTGAGCAATTCAGGTCGCTATTGTTTTTCAAAGAAATGCTTTAAATTATTTTCATCAACCATAACTGTATGAGTAACATGATAGTTGTGGAAAATCAAATCAAAATTCTTTCGATGACACGAAAATTCGTTGTAAACTGTCAAATCTGGAAGAAATAAATGAGAGAACATTGCCTAACTTTTTTCTTCACAACTTCCTCAATATCAGTTAAATTTATAAAATTACGAGGCTTTTACCCCTCCCCCCCCCTCTCCCCTCCCTCAAGTCTGCCCAATTGGTTTTAAATTAAAAATAATTAAACTCGTAAAAAAATTTCAAAGTATCAAAGAGACACTTTTTAAATTCTTTATATTAACTTTGATTTTGTGTGTTTGTATGTGGGTATGTATGTCAATGGCGGACAAATCTGTGGAGACCAAATTAACTCCCTTGCTATCATTCAATCGGTCTGAAACTTAGCAGATTGATTCGATGTCGATGTCAATGCATTCTATCAAATTTTTGGAGCTGTCACTGTCAACTAAAATGTCGCTTCTACGGAATACTAAGAAACCAACGTGCCGTCATCCAATCGAGCTGAAATATCATGTAACCGATCGTTGAAGAAACTCTTTTCTGTTGCTGAAATTGTTTTGATAAAAAAATAATAAAAAAAAAAACTGTTTTAATCAGAATAAATAAAAGATATTTTGGATGCGAGTGCATAAATTCCTATTCATTTTTAATAAATAAATTTTTAAAAGTGGTTTACATCATATTTTGCTGATAGAGATGTTTTTAATATTTAAAATTAGATGCAAGTTCCAAACACATGCTGACAACAGAAACGGCTTTATGTTAATGAATATAAAAATTGGCAATTGATATAAAGGATTTATTTTAAAAACTTTGTTTTGATGGGTAATATTATTTACTTTCACATCCAATAGCTATAGAAATAAATTAGAATCGTCAAAAGAAAAAGAAAAATCGATCTCGATTTTCGACATATTTATTATTTATGCTTAATGTTACACTGATTACAAAAATTAAAAGATCTCGATCCGATCTTCTTTACGTTTAACTATACGTCACTCTGAAAATTGTATGTTTCATAAGTCTGAAAATAAAAATTTGAATGATTTCAATGAAACAGGCAGTATGCCGTTGATGTCAATTTGGTCTTGATAAAAAGTAAGGTATGTGGATGGGTCTAGAAACTCAGAAATCGATAACTCCGTACCATTTCGTGGTAACGCCTGCCAACCACCGTTAAAACTCCTGCAAACGATTATTTTATCTTTGTATAAATTTTAACTAAACTAAAAAAAAAACCCTACAAATGAAATTGGCAATTAAATTTATTGCCAAAACTGACAGTTTGGTTATATTTTTTGTGCATCGACGAATTGAATTATTGTTTTGTTGTTGCTACATTTTTAATAATTTCTTGGTTTGGAAACACTCAGAGCCATTACCCAGCGCCATTTTTTTTTAATAAAATTTTGTCACTTAGATTAGTGCCAGCTTTAAGCAATTAGAACAAAATATTACAATTTACATTCCATTAAAGTGCTGTATCTCTTACATTCCAACACAATTCTTCGAATTCTAATCATGAATCTTCTAAGAAGATTTTAAATTAAAATGATCAACGGCAGAATGATCTCTTCGAAAGTTCTCATTAATGATGCCCTTTCTGTATGAAGAAAATCACGAAATATCAGTTTATCAGACAGAATATTACACGCCCTTCTCAAATGGCACCAAACTTTCAAATAAAAACCTGTGATTAGGTAGCAATAATAATATTCCATCAAATAAATGAATACAAAAGTCGTCTGCGGCAAGATTGATGCCAATAAAAAAAAAAAATTAAATAATTCTTCTGAATTCCATTTCTCGACGCTCGCCAACCAATCTGGCGATTTTTCTAGAGCGAATTAAAAGCAACAGCAGAAACAAAAAATCGCCAATGTTTGTAAACATTAAAAAAGTGAGTCGAGACGCCAGGTTGGCGACAGCGCATTGTAATTAGTAACTGATCAGTTATGCTTTTGGGCATTTTGGAAGCAGAAAAAAGAAATGAATGAATGAGAGAGAAATCAGGTTGGCATTAGACTTAATATAACGCTTCGTTTTGGTATGTCGAGGAGGGGAAAATTTCTCTTCCTCGGTTTTTGTTGTTGGTATTTTCTTTACCTATTTCACCTGGAAACACATGACGGAAACAGAATAATGGTTGCCGTTACTTTTGTTGTCAGATTTGTGTCGCCAGATGGCATTTCCAGAACTCGCCAACTATCACAAAATTAATTCTGAAACTCTTATATGCTTTTTTGCGTTACGCAACAAAACCAGCTGTTCATTACACTTTCTAAAGTTCAACACAAAGTAAATACCACTATATTCTATTAAACTATTTTTGCTAATTGCAATTATTTGTATATTACAATTTTGTAAAAACAATTAATTGTTAACAATTTTCTTTCCCAAACAGTAGGATCAAGTGCAATTATTTAACTGGGTTTATAAATCTTCTTAATTACAAATTAAGTGACTTTGAAATGAGATACGAGTTTTCATAGTGTTTAACTCCGACCAAACGGTGTAGTGGTTAGCATGCTAGCTTCTAGACCGCGAGGTTGCGGGTTCGAGTCCCCATGTTAGGCATGGGTGTTTGTAAATGTAT
Source organism: Linyphia triangularis (assembly GCA_963978545.1). Taxonomy (NCBI): domain Eukaryota; kingdom Metazoa; phylum Arthropoda; class Arachnida; order Araneae; family Linyphiidae; genus Linyphia; species Linyphia triangularis. Next base: position 41,486,265 of record OZ021730.1, read on the forward strand.
GTTGGCTTGTCTATTGACGAATGTTTCGGCGCATTATAGCCCTCGTGTTGTTGACGGCGCCAGATAATCTGAAAACAACCAACCAACCATAGTGTTTGACCACTACAAAAAAACAATCAATTTATAATACAATGCTATCTAATTTATCTGCTAAGTTTCAGCTCGATTGGATGACAGCAAGTGGGTTGATTAGTACCCCTGAGTTATAATGGAAGCTTGTGCTAAATTCCAAAAGTTATTCAATTTTTTTTTATTGTTTTAAATTTTTGAATTTTAAGAGTGTTTAAAAGAAATCAAAATACAATTTATTTAATGGTTCTTTATGAGTAACTTAGTAAAAGAAAATTGTAAATTGAACTTTGAGTTTTGGATTTATTTGAAAAGTAAAAATAATCAATATTTTACATAAATTTAAGTATATATATATAAAAAAAAAAAAAAAAAGTGTTATTTTAGTATCAAATAGTTTTTTTTTTTTTTCAACTACAATAATTATTATATATCATATAAAATATACATCTTATAAAATATGGTATCCAATCATGACTATCGATTCAAAATGATAATCAATCATAACTATCTATGAAACATGATGTTCTTTTTCAGGAATTTTTTATACAATTGTGTATTATACTTTACAACTGAAATAGCTATTTTAAATTTTAATATTTAAATGTTTTAATACAAAAACTTGAAGAATTTGTCGTTATTCAAATTTTACATATTTAAAAAAAAAAAAAAAAAAAAAAAAAATAGAAAAAATAACCCCATTTTTACATTATGATACTTCTTATAATGCAATAATAAATTGTCTTTACGACTATCCAGTAAAATACTTAAAAAAAGGTTTTATAAATATTTGTTTAAAAAATATATAAAACAATTAGTATGTTTAAGTTCTAAACGCCTTAGAAAAGAAGAAGTTAAATCAAAATATACAATTCCAGAGTATAAGTTAAATAAATTTACTACAAAAATGCTATCTTCGGAAATAATGAGTGGTTATACACGCTAATAAAAACAAAAGTTTTTTAATTTAAATTAACAGTCAAACATTTAGACAATAATGCTTAACCATTCAATTCCAAATCACGTGTTGTTTTTAAAAAGAAATTATTATTGTTTAGAAAGCACGTTTTGGAAAATCTACTATATATATATTTGTAGTAAATAAAATATGCTAAATATTTCTAAATATATATAATATAAGGAAAATGTGCTAATAATTTGAATAGCCTTGAAAACAATGTAAATATTACTTTATTCTTAAAGTAGAATAACTTTAATATAAAGCATAAAACTCCTAAAGTTTCTTTAAAATTATATTTATTTGCTGACAAGAGTACATTATTTTCTTTGTGTTTGACAAAAAAAAAAAAATAATATATTTTTTAAGCGATTCGATGTTTTAGAAAAAGTATAACTTTTAACAATCTAGGATTTGAAGTAACAAACATTCCAAATAATTATTTTTATTTAGTTTTTTCTAAAACGCAACAAATCGCAATGCTTCGGAAAAGTACAAATTGAATGTGTACCCAAACTAGATATTTGTTATTTAAATGTAAAACCTAGAAATAGAATGTAGCTTTCTTCGCTGTACCTGGAAAAATACCAAAAAAGTAATAAAATTGGATGCCTTTTCACTATTTTCTTAACCTTCTCCAAAACATTTTAAAACACATAAATCCTCATCCAATGTTAGTTTAATCCCACATTGCGTCATTGCTTTGACGCACTTTCTCCAACTCAAACAAAACAAGCTGGATTTGTTTACATTCCGGCGTCATGGTGCATGACCGGATAATATCCCACCTCTCGTAGAATACGTGGGCGCTGCTGTTACAGCGAGTCATAGCAAGCGAGCATCATTGATCTACAGAAACGAAACCTACTTCGGTCTCTTCTGTGATTGGATATCCACTGCCGGGAAGCTTCCTTTACGTAACAACTTGCCAATTTGGTTCTTATTTTGGCGTGACTTTTAATGGAGTCAAAGAAAGCGTTTTCATTTAAATTAAAACATACACAAACACGAGTGCTAACTAAAAATGTCGTCTGATTACTTTTTTTTCTTGTGACCTCGAAATTACGTCGGTACTGTAGGAAATTTTTGTTTCAAAAGAAAATTGTTGATCAAAACTTGAGAACGGAGCCATTGACATCATATATGTAGTTTGAAAAGATTCAAATTCGAAACAAAACGTAAATATGGGAAATGAAAAACATAACACTTAATAAACTTTGTTTATTATAATAAAATACAATACATAACAAATTTTAAATTCTTGGGAAAAAATTACCTATGAATATTTTCTCACAAAATTCTGTTAAAAATGCAAAATTACATAAGAATTCAAAATTACAATTTACGATTGCGAACAAAATTTTTTAATAAAATACTGTATAATATAAATAGTAAAATTGTAAACGAATTATTATGAAACACTCACACGTTTACACACATAACATCAACAAAATATTGTAAAACTAATTTTCGGAATTGTACTTTACGATTACGAATAATAGATTTATGGCACAATCCAGGTTAAATATACAACATAAGATAATAAAATAATAATTTTTCAGTATTATTATAAAACAGAACCCCCCCCCCCCATGTAATTTTCTCATAAAATACTGTAAATATACGAATTACAGTTTATTTTAAGTATGGCTTCATTGTACGACAACTTTTGGGATATGTTTGTAAAGTGACCAATCATTGAGCACCCTTTAAAACCAAATTTGAATTTTCACACTCCATTAGGCAATTACAATTACTTCCAATTCCTCCTTATAAAAAATTCCATGCATAAGCTCCGTTACGAATAGTTACTTAATATTACAAACAATATTTTTCTCATAAGACATTACAAATATACAAGTGAAGAGAGAGAGAGAGAATTACGTATCTGATTTAACGATTTTGAGTTTAAGGTTCAAAATTCGCTAAACCAAGAAAATTTAAGCATTTAACCGACAATTTTTCAAAATCAATAATCGAATCTTCCTGAGTATAGAGTAAGTAACATTTGTTTGAACATGAACATAGTCCGAATACGTGACGACACGACACGGGATTTATTCGAAGCTTAGAGATGAGAGGAGTTATGAGACCCAAGTTTGGTTTCGTCTGCTATCTTTGAATCTACTGAGAAGCCTCTTTTCAATATGACAACTCACCCCTCTTCTGGTTCTTTTTCAATTGACTGCAGAAGTAGTCGAGTCAGATCGTTTGCCCTTTTGTGACGAAATGAAGTGAATTGTACAATAAACCTACGTTTTCCTGCCTGTAATTATTATCGTCTGCAGTGTTTATTTACCGGAGGAAATCACTGCGTTCCAAATAACCTAAAATCGGAAAGGGTTTTTTTCATCGTGGGACTCTGAATAATTGCTGGGTTAAAAATATTTTGCGTTGGTGTGTGGACGGAAATGATTTCATTGTTGGGTTTATTTCTGTAACTTGGGTATAAAACGGCAAAACTTTAAAGAAATTGTTTTTATTTTCAACTAACTATTAAAAATATAAGAATTACGATTAAAATACGGTTTGAAATTATTTCTACAATCTTGAAGTAAATGGTATGCGAAATAACTTGCTCATTTTATAATTTATACCTTTTTAATAACATAAGTTTTGGAAAAAATTTTATACGCAAAACATTTAAATTTTGAATTCATTATAAATCAATAATTCTCGGAGAGTGACATTAACAAATGTATTGGTTTTCAACCAAACAATTTTAAAGGAATGAATATATCAGGAGACAAATTGTAAAAAATCTAGTACGATTTTTCGGTGGAAATTTATACTAAAAAGGCAAATATATCTTGGGGGAATTGAAGTGGGAATGCTTTTTTGTTTTGGAAACATAATATAAAAATCTCAAAAAAAAAATAATTAAAAATGGAACTCGAAAACGAGCAATATGATTACTTTGTTTCCCAAACTATTAAACGTTTATCATTTCGTTAGCAAAAGGATCTCCAAGAAAGAAATATGTATCGATCTTTGTTTAGATTAAATTAGGTTTATTATTTTAGTTAATTAAATTATTTTAGAAATTGTTTTAAATAAATAAATAAATAAATAAATAAATAAATAAATAAATAAATAAATAAATAAATAAATAAATAAATAAATAAATAAATAAATAAATAAATAAATAAATAAATAAATAAATAAATAAATAAATAAATAAATAAATAAATAAAAAATTTGCCTCTAATGCAACACATTTATCTTGCGTCTAATGTAATGTATCCTTCGGAAGTATTTAAAATATGGATTGAAAGGCCAGGTAGGGTGAAAAACTTAATTCTTAAAAAATTTGAAATTTAAGTTAATTACACATTCATATTATGCATATTTCCAAATACTAATTTAATTTTTTATCTAATTATCAACATTTTTGGGAAAAGTTAAATTGTCCAAAATGATATTTTTAAAAATTTGTATGTTGCAATAATGAACGTCATTTTACTGAATGATTTTTTTTTCATCAATCAAAATATGTAACCAATAATTCACCTTTAAAAACACATTTAAATTTCCAAATTCAAGTAGCAAACACGAACCCTGACGCCATAGGGCTTCTCTGGCATTTGAAAATTAAAAATTAAGTGGTGACGACAAATTATATTGTATGAAATTGGTTTAAATTATTCATTTGAAAAGGAAACGATTGTCTGATTATTAATTAGTGTTTCAGTTCGAAATTCAATTACCAGTTTTGCAAAATCTATGTTTGATAATAAACTTTAGTCGTCATGTATCCCCCCCACCCCTTCCTTTGACCCTTATGCTTTCCCTTGGATAATTCTGCTTGGTAATGAAACACGCTAATAGCATATTCCTACTCAACGTCCACCGACCAAAAGGTATAGTGGTTAGCGTGCTAGCTTCTAGACCGCGAGGTTGCGGGTTCGAGTCCCGTCTTATGCATGGGTGTTGGTAAATGTATGTTAGCTTGTCTAATGACGAATGTTTCGGCGCATTATAGCCCTCGTGTTGCTGACGGCGCCAGATAATCTGAAAACAACCAACCAACCTACTCAACGTCCTAAAATTTACTCTCTTTCAAAATAAAAATACTTTTAAATATTTTACTTTACTTTATTTATTTTACTCTATTTTATTTATTTTACTTACATTATTTAATTATAGATAAGAATTTTGCTTAATTGTAGTTTATTTCTCAGTTATAACATCCTCTCATCTACTTTTAACTATGTTGCATCTCAGTGGTGAAAAGTCCAATCACCCATGCTTTCTCTAAAAAAAAAATCACCAAATAATCACAACGCAAATTGAAATGTGTCGTATAGATCAAGGTTAAACAGGGCATTTGGCATCTTTCCTAGTCTAGAGCACGTGAGGTTTATTTTGAGATATATACCTTCACCACACTGTGACTGTTGGCGTCTTTGGCGGGCCTAAATAGGTCTCCGGGGTGGAAAACGATTATGAAGGGAACTGTTATTATTAGTGTTATGAACTGTGGAGTTCTGGAAGAGGGGGAATTGTTATTATTATTATTATTATATTTTTTTTTTTGGTTGTATGTGTGGTATGTGATTGTTGGGGACGGAGAGTGTTTTACACTTGAATTAATTTCTTCGAGTTTTGTTCTGTATTAAATTTCTTCAGGGGGGAGGGAGTTAAGCTTTCGTTAATTTCTTCAAGTTCTATTTCTCAATCTTTTCAAACGTGACTTTTAAATAAATGAAGATGTTTCATGCTTTAATAAATTGCCCCCCCCCCCCCACTCCCTTTTTAAGGATTCATCAAGTTCCTCATGTTTTAATTTTCTCAGGTTAAATTTCTTCGTGTTTTAGGGTTTATTTGTTTCATGTTCGATTTTTTTTTTTAAATCATTAATTCTCTCAGATTTTATATCTTGATCCATTTAATGTTCGTTAATTTTAAACAAATGAAAGTGAAATGAACATCTTCATTTAAGGTGTTTTACGCATTTACTTAATTTTTTTTTCTCTTTTAAAGATTCGTTACACTCCTCAGATTTAGCTTTCTGAAGTTAAATATTTTCAATTATAATTATAATTAGTTGAAATTTAATTTTAAGCTTTAATTAATTATAAATTTCAGCTGGCTTTATTTTCTGATCATCTTAATATAAATGAAATTTAAAATAAATGATGTTGTTTTTATCTTTATTTAACGTTTTATGCATTACTTTTTTTTGTTGTTTTTGTTTTAAGAATTAGTTAAATTCACCAAATTTTAACTTTTTCACATTAATTTCTTATTTTGGAAATTTCACTATGTTTTATCTCTTTTTATTTTGTTATTTAGAGTTTTATAATTTTTGTCAGGTCTCCTATTTTAATTTATTTTATCATGTTATACCATGTTTTAATTACTTTCATCTGGTTTTATGATTAGTTTAATTTCTTATTTATTTAATTTAATTTATCATATTAAAGCTTTTATTCATTTTTCACCACTTAACAAATTACAAAAAAAAAAATTACCGTTTTTAAAATACAAAGATTATTGTAATGTCTAAATTTCGCGCCTTCTAATAACGTGAGTCGGATTTCGGGTTGTGTTTTGAATGAATTAATTGAAAGAGAGTAAATGTGGTGGATATTGGAATCTTCTTCCTGAGACCTTAAGGGCACATTTTTTTTTTTTTTTTAATTATTTATCTTCCGACAGAAGTTTAGATGTTAGGGCAATATTTTGTTGTATTACAAAACCTTTTGCACGATTAAATATCCAATACTACAAACTTATCAATGAAATATTATTGAATCAAGTTTTAAATGTTTTCCAAATAGCTTTAATTTCTGTTTTCTTATACAGCAAAATAAAATTGAAGTAGTTTAAAATTCTAGAATAAAATTGTAAATTAAGCATTGTATAGAGTAAACAATATTTTGCAACATATGTTTAACATTTTCTTTTAATCTTCCAAGATCTACAGGGTGGCCAGGAAATAACTTTCCCTGTTTGGCGGCATCTGCAGCTAAAACTAATGAATGAAATGAAACCATATTTTATGTACAGACTATTGAAGGCATGGGGAGATGAATTCCAAAAAAAAAAAAAAAAAAAGTTAGTTCCAAAAGTTGCCTCTAGGTGAGATTTTGGCGCTACTTGTACGCACTTTTGAGGAAATTTACATATCGAGATCGCAATTATGCAAAATTCTAATGCGTATATGATATCAGCGCAACGCATTCCCTTTAAAAAGAAAAGAGTGAACGTCCAAACAGCGATTCTTTCATTGACTGTTGGTGATATGCAACCTACCTTACCTCAACGTGCTTTGCTAGTGAAACTGTACTACACTAGACAGTGTAATGCTGTGGTGGCTCTGCGGGAATTTCGAAGACTTTATAACCTGCGTAAAAAGGTCCAATGTCTACTGCAGCAGTAAGAGCGATGATTAAAAAATTCAAGGAATAGCTCGGACTTAGAGCTGGCAGAGGACGAAAACAGTAACAGAAGATGCAGTAACAGATGTTGCTACAGCGGTGTTCGACGACACAGGAACCAGCAGTGGTCCAAGCGCTCGTGCAATTGCTTGTCAAACCGATATGCCTTATTCTACTGTATGGAAAATCTTGCGTAAAATGCTGCATTTCTATCCGTATAAGATCAGTCGTGTGCAAGAATTAAAAATAACAGATTACGATAAGCGCCTAACTTTTGCTAACGTTTCTTGCCCCAATGGAGATCGACAATGATTGGCCTTGGAAAATATTGTGGGGAGATGAGGCTCATTTTCATCTGAATGGATCTGTTAATACTCAGAACTGCCGTATTTGGGCATGTGAGCGACCCACAATGATGCTAGAAATGCCAATGCATTCCCCAAAGGTAACCGTGTGGTGCGGTTTCACGGCTAATTTTATAATAGGACCATACTTTTTTGAGAACATAACTCAGGCAGGACCTATTACCTCACCATCTACGGTGAAAAATATGGAAAAATGCTACAAACTTTCGTCATTCCACAATTGCAGCAAAGATAATGCTTAAACTCAATCATTTTTATGCAAGATGGAGCTCGGACACATATTCATCGTTCAGTGCAGCGCCTTTACGCCAGAATTTTGGTAATGACAGAGTCATTAGTCAATATTTTCAGACGGAATGGCCGCCCCGTTCCCCGGACATCACCCCATGTGACTTTTGGCTATGGGGGTACCTTAAATCCGTTGTGTATGCTGGTGGCATTCCAAACTTGCATGTCTTGAAGCAGAGCATAAGACGGGCCGTTGCGAACATCCAAACAGACAGTTTGCAAGCAGCTGTTGAGAACGTTATTCACCGGATGCAATATGTTGTACACCGGGAAGGTCATCATATTGAAAATGTTACGCGGCGTCCAGGGGACCCAAATGTTAATGACTAAAATCTTATTTTATGTGTTCCAATAATTTATTTATAACTGTATAGTATTGACATTCTGAAAAATCAAATTTCCATGCTTTCATTGTAGTTATTCACGTGTTTCGGTTTCGATAGCTCCCCATTTCTCCCTATCGGCAACTTTTGGAACTAAATTTTTTTTGGTGGAATTCATCTCCCCATGCCTTCATTAGCCTGCATTTAAAATATGGTTTCATTTCGTTCATTAGTTTTAGCTGCAGATGCCTCCAAACAGGGAAAGTTATTTCCTGGCCACCCTGTATATAGATCCGAAATAGACACAATGCAGCAAAAATGTAACACACACCTTTGTATGTTTTTGATTTTTTTTTTTTTTTAAATAAAGTTGAGATAGGATATTTAAATTATTGCAGCAGCTTTTTGAGAAAATGAGAGTAGGTCATTTTGCGATTGAAAATGATCGATTTACAATCAAAATTATATATTTACATGTTGGGGTTTGCAGATAAAATGTGATAGAAAGAATGCAACACATAATAACTAGTCAGAAAAGAAAATGGCGATTGCATTAAGAAGTAACATTTCAATGAAGACGAGGAAATCAATCTATCCACTTTTCATACCAATGATGCGATATGGCATCATCTTACTTTTCGTTTAAATTAAATTTTCTATTGGGGAAATGTTTTTAATTTTATATTTGAAACGAGAATGAAATTGTTTTCATGAATTGTGAAGTTTTTAGTTGCTCTGCTGAGTAACCGTAGTATTGGCGAATCTCGTGCATTTTAAGCTTGCGAAAGCATATTGAAATCATTGAGCATCAAAAATTTAAAATCCTAAAATACAAAATTTTATTTTAAAAAGTGGTGTTTAAAATAAATTGAAAAAGAAAAAAAAATGTTTGAATGCAATAAAGTTTTTAGTGTATATCAAGTATTTATTTGGGCTACACAAATAGCTATAACTTCTCCTAAAAGTGTAATATTTATCTTGACTCGGAGTTTGGAAAAGTTACCAAATTTTTAAATAATTCAGTTACAGTTACTGTGCTGATGTAACTAGTTTAATTATAACCTATTTTATTTCAAAAGTAACTATTTAAGAGATAAGGATTCAAAATATAACTATAAATAAATAAATAAATAAATAATTCTATGTAACTTTGGTATTTAAGTGTTGTCACTTATTTCATCTTCTAAGCTTTAAAAAAAAAAATTTGAAGGTCGAGGAATTTTTTTTATTTCCCTTCCTAAGAAGTTTTTGTTTTAATTCAATACTTCAGCTATTGTTTTTCGATTAATTTCTTCACTATTACACTTTAATTTGTTCCTGAACAAGCATTTACTTCAGGATTCATGCATTTATTATTTAATTCTTCGGATTATTTAAGGATTAAGTCCCTTTTTTTGCAGGTTGTATGATTTATGTAATTACAGGGTGGTTATAATTAAAGTTACCCTGTTTAGAAGTACGTAGACTCCGTTCTAATTAGCAGATTTTGATGAAACTTGGTATATACACTATATGGACAATGGGGAAAAGAAATCTGCAATAAAAATAATTGTAGTTCAAATTTTGACCACCAGGTGAAAAAGTGACGCATAACGAACAAAAACCACAAATTGAAAAAATAAATTTTTATTTAATTACAGCATATGTTCAATGTACATTCCATTTATGTCAACCACATGCTCAAAGCGTGTTATAGCGTGTTCAAGTTCTTCTACAAGTGCTCGAACTGTGTCACGTGATTTGTCTATCCCTTAGTATACAGTTAGAAAGATTCTTCAATCCATTGTAAAATGGTATCCATATAAGATCCATGTTGTGCAACAACTGAAACCTGCTGACTCTGGTAAGTGCACTCAATTTTGTAGAATTTTCTTGGCCAGAATAATCGTTGATAATGCATGAGACTACTGTCTTTATGCAAGATGGTGCACCACCTCACATTGCACGACTACTAACAGCACTACTTCGTGCCCACTTTGGAGATGATCGTGTAATTTCGATAAGTTTTTTGACTGCCTGGCCTCCTCGTTCTCCGGACTCAAATCCCTGTGATTTCTGGTTGTGGGGATTTCTGAAAGATCGTGTGTATGGAGGGAGCATATGGACTCTTCCTGAAATGAAAGCAAGCATAACACGTCATGTTGCTGCAATTGATCGAGAAACCCTTCGCGCTACTGCTGAACATGCTATAACACGCTTCGAGCATGTGGTTGACGTAAATGGAATGCACATTGAACGTATGCTGTAATTAAATAAAAATGTGTGTTAATTTGTGGTTTTTGTTCTTTATGCGCCACTTTTTAACCTGGTGGTAAAAATTGGAACTACAATTTTTTATTGCAGATTACTTTCCCCCATGGTCCAGTCCCCCATACAATGTACATACCAAGTTTCATCAAAATCTGCTCATTAGAACGGACTCTATATAGTCCGGGGAATAGAGACTGAAAAAGGGGTCTTACCTTGCAAAAGGTTATGTAGTTCTGATTTTTTAATATGTTATAAAGGTCGGTCCTGTGGTTTATAAACCAAGTTTTCGACCTCCTAACCCTTGTGCCTTTTCCGTGGTGCACCAAAAACTGAGCCGTTTTTCAATTTATACGTCATAACTCTTTGCCAATGCATCTTACAAACAAATATTATATTCAAAAGTTGTAGAATATTAAATTATCTACAACTTTTGTATACTAAGTGTTTTTGTAGACCTATTATGTAAATAGTTATGTCGCATCAAAGTCAAAACTTTTTCGTAAAAATGCTACTTTTTTAAGATTTGTGTCAAGTTTTTTGATTATATCTTCATAATGGTACGTTTTAGAGAAAAAGTTTGTGTATAAAAGTTGTAGAGCAATAAATTTCCTACATGTTTTCTGCATAAACTTATTTTCTAGGACTCATAACAAAGGAGTTACTCTGCTTTGTGTATTTTCCGTGGTGCACCACAAAAAAATACGTTTTTCAGTTTATAGATCATAACTCTTTCGCAATGCATTTTAAAAACAAACATTAAGTTAAAAAGTTGTAGAATATTAAATTTTCTACAAATTTTGTGAACAATTTGCTTTTGTAAAGCTATTATGGAAAGAGTTACGTAGCATCAAAGTGAACACTTTTTCGTAAAAACACTGCTTTTTTAAGTTTTTTGCCTAGTTTTTCAATTATATCTTCATAACAATAAGTCGTAGGGAAAAATATATTATGCATAAGTTGTAGATCTATAAATTTGCTATAAGTTTTATTCAAAAAAGTTACTCTCTAGGACTAATAACTAAGGAGCTACTCTTCTTTGAAGGTTTACGAGATGATAACCTATAATATTTTACGTATAGGTAGGGGTTTAAAAATAGCTTCCTACAGCATAGTCTGACAATTTTAATAAAAAAATAAAACAGTATATATATAATACTAATGATAATGTAAAATAAAAAGTGGAAATATATTAAATAATGTGTATATCTATAGTTAATAATAGTAATATAAAATTACCATTTTGCCGTGATGCACCAAAAATTTCTGCATTCGGAAATAGAAATGAGAAATAGACTGCATTCAAGTGGCTGATTCTAAACTACGTGGGGTACAGATCTTTTGAGACAGAATAGAAAAATCACAAGTCAGGTGGCATTAGTGACATGTAAAGGAATTCTTTTAAGGACTCAGTTTCCGCGAAAACAGCATATACTGTTGATTGAGATTTGCCACTGCCGAATTCAGGGTAGAAGATTAGAAGAACCGAAAAACCATTCTCAACCCTCCCCACCACTAACCATCCCGACAGAATATCAACCACTCAGTGTAGTTACTTAATATTGGAATACATGCGTTGTAATGATGGCTGCTTCATCATATCCAATATTACAGGAATTTGCAAAGATCTTCCTAGATGTTAATGCCAGTGTTTCAAGCATCTCCGAAGCAGTATCAAGCATTCTTGTTGCTCTCTTTGGTGGTCACAGCGCAACAACTTGAAATGCTTTGCATTATAATCAATTTTCCAAATCAATAACTGGGAGCAAGTTAAATCTGTCAAAGCTACCTCCGACCCAAGAAGCTACTACGCACCATGTCTTTCGCACATACCATCAAGTAAAGACATGGATGGGCCAAATGGAAAATCCTCTGGTCTGTGGGTGGAAGATGGACAGTAAAGAACTTCTTCCTATTGCAACCACCAGGGATTCAGCTCCTCAATCAATTCTGACCTACATTTTCTGCCATCGCAACATAGGATGCACTAAGGCCTGCGGTTGTAGAAAGGCAGGTCTCAAGTGCTCCATAATATGTAAAAACTGTCATGGACAAACCTGTGACAATACAGCGAACATCATAATTGATGACAACGATGAAGACGACCCAACAGAACTCTTAATTTAAGAAGTAGCGGAGGAACTAGCCGAGCCTTCGTGGCTAAACGAAACTAAATTTAAGAATTTATAAGCTTTCTAAATTGTAAGTTTTATTGATATTACTATTATTATATATAGATATATACATTTTTATAATATTTATATTTTTTAATTTATACTACTATTATTTTAATACCTATATTGTTTAATTTTTTATTAAACTTGTCAGGCTTTGCAGTAAGAAACTGTTTTTAATATTAGATCTTACCAAGTAGCTCTTTTGTTATTAGTCCTATAAAATAACTTTGTATATAAAACGTAGTAAATTTAGGGTTCTACAATTTTTATGATATACTTTTATAGATATCATCTAAGAACTCGACAAGAATCTTAAAATGGTATTTTTGCTTTGATGCTTTTCATACAATTTGTTTTTCATACAATAGTTCTACAAAACAAATTTTACTCATACATTAGTGGTAGAAAATTTAATACTCTACAGCCTAAAAATTTTTTCCCCTATAAAATGCAGTGGAAAAAGGATATGATCGGTAAACTGAAAAAAATTCAAAATTTCAGAAGGTTTTTGGTGTACCATGGCGAAAATGGTAAATTGTAATTACCGTTATTGTATATAGATATATACATTATTTAATATATTTCCACTTTTTATTTTACATTATCATTAGTATTATGTATATATTGTTTTATTTTTTTATTAAAATTGTCAGACTATGCAGTAAGAAGCTATTTTTAAACCCCTACCTATACATAATATATTATAGGTTATCATCTCGTAAACCTTCAAAGAAGAGTAGATCCTTAGTTATTAGTCCTAGATAGTAACTTTTTGTATAAAACTTATAGCAAATTTATAGATCTACATTTTTTGTTTAATACATTTTTGCCTACGACTTATTGTTATGAAGATATAATTGAACAACTCGGCAAAAAACTTAAAAAAGCAGCATTTCTACGAAGAAGTTTTTACTTTGATACGACGTAACTCTTTACATAATAGCTTTACAAAAGCAAATTGTTCACAAAAGTTGTAGAAAATTTAATATTCTACAACTTTTACATTTAATGGTTGTTTTTAAAATGCATTGCGAAAGAGTTATGATCTATAAACTGAAAAACGTATTTTTTTGTGGTGCACCACGGAAAATACACAAAGCAGAGTAACTCCTTTGTTATTAGTCCTAGAAAATAAGTTTATGCAGAAAACTTGTAGGAAATTTATTGCTCTACAACTTTTATTCACAAACTTTTTCTCTAAAACGTACCATTATGAAGATATAATCAAAAAACTTAACACAAATCTTTAAAAAATAGCATTTTTACGAAAAAGTTTTGACTTTGATGCGACATAACTATTTACATAATAGGTCTACAAAAACAATTAGTATACAAAAGTTGTAGATAATTTAATATTCTACAACTTTTGAATATAATCTTTGTTTCTAAGATGTATTGGCAAAGAGATGTATAAACTGAAAAACGGCTCAGTTTTTGGTGCACCACGGAGAACGCACAAGGGTTAGGAGGTCGAAAACTTGGTTTATAAACCACGAGACCGACCTTTATAACATATTAAAAAATCAGAACTACATAACCTTTTGCAAGGCAAAATGTCTCTATTCCCTGGACTAATATGGCTCTAAACAGGGTAACTTTAATTATAACCACCCTGTACTTTAAGTTGCATGCTTTTTTATTTGACTCAGAATTTGTTATTGAATATTTTCTTGTTTGATGTTTTAATTAATTAATTAAGATCAAATTTCAACTAATTCTTTCCAATTGCCAAGTCTAGCTCTCTTTCTAAAAGCGCTTCGACTTTTAGCTCCAAGTGATGTGCTATCCTTCACGCGGTCGTGGAATTTTTTTATCAAGTGATTTATTGTAGCAAACGGACAGGGCCGTCGCTAAGAATTTTGGTTGGTGGGGGGGGGGGGGGGGGGGCGTAGACATCCTTTTGCCTACTGAAATCAAGGCATGTCCGGTGTAAATGTGGAAAATATAAATTAATTAATAAATTTGTAACTAATTTTTATTAATGTAAAATAACGTGTAAGTAATTTTTAATTAATATATGAATAATTAATACATTATTAATTAGTGTAAAACTATTTGTTAATGCATTTTTTTTATTTAATTGTGAATTATTCCATTTATTGTGCAATTAGTTTAATTACTTTTAAATTACCGACTAAACTATTTTATGGCATTTTATTAATATGTAATTAATGTCAAATTTTAAGTAAATTCCCATCACCTTATAGTTAAATTTCCTTAAAAAATTCATTTTATTTTTCATTTATTTTTAGTAAATTACCTCTTCCTCTCCGAACAAAAGAGATAATTTTTTGAAGCGTTTTTATATTTGGCAGGGGGAAAGACATTTATATCTTGCAGATAGATAAAATTTTCCCCCACAATCTTAAACCAATTCAGTAACCTGAGTAGTGCTTCATTTCGATTCAACTTTTTTTTAAGTTTTCAAATTGCAGTTTTGAAAAAAATTAATTAAACGTGTAAAAGTGGTTGGAAATAGCACTTTAACAAGGAATTTAATAGATGAAAATTATTGATCAAATAGGTGACTTTTTTTATAAAAAATTGTATAAAGGTTGATATAAAAACAAATTCTTGAAAAATTCTTCTTTTTAAAATTTTGACTGACTATTGCTATTTCAGAAAATTCCCAACGAGAAGCACTGCAATTTTTATAATAGATGCAATGTCAGGGACATAAGAAACTTGCACTTGCACTCTCTCCCCTCTGGCTTTCGAAAAATAAAGTAACGTGGGAAAAAAAGTGGGAAAATTTACGAGAAAAAAATATGTAGATATTAATTTATTAATTTGAACAGAACATTAATGCCCCCCCCCCCAAAAAAAAAATTATTAACTAACATCCAATTAGGAAATAAAATTCCCATCTTCGAAAAATCAAGGATTTAACAAAAACTTTTGTCGCCTTACGCCTCCCTGCAAATAATCATGTAAGCGCTCATGGGCACTATAAATGCATTGCAAAAGACAATAATTATTAAAAACATTTTGTTAATTATTTAATTTTTAAACTTTTTTTAACACATTTTCCTAACTAAAAAAGAAAAGATTTCGATTTTTTTTGAAAAGTGTGTTAATGGTAAAACTGATTTTTTTTTAACAATTCAATCCAGGAACCTACTTCTTAAAAGTAGTTACATCGAGTATATATTTTTACCAAAATTGCTGGATTTAATTTAATGATTTTTTTGTGGTTTTTCACTGATAGCAAATTTTTCAGCAAAAATTTCTATAAATATTACTCGTTTTTTGAACAATAATCATTTGTTCAAGAAGAAAAGTATACTTGAAAATGCTAGTTGTTTGTTTTCCTAAGCGGGATTAAAAATGAAATGGATTACTTTAGCAATAAACCAAACTATAATATTTGTATGCAGAAAGGTAAATTATTCGCAACTTTGAATTTAGTGAGAAAATATTCGGATCTATGAAAAAGCATGTCATAATTTTTAGCACAACAATCCAAACTATATAAGGAATAATACCTGTGGGTTATATTTGGGAAAGGTGATGGGGGGGGGGGGGGTATTCAAATCTACAGTGTTATTCCGATCTTGAGGAAGAACACAAGTTTCACATTTGATCTTCAAAGCAAGAGAAACGTCACTGTCAACATGAAATTTCCAAACCCCCATTTCCCTTACTCACATGTAATGGTTATGATCCTAATTTGAGATTTATTGATCCAATTTGAAATATTTGTAAAGGTATTTAGACTATAAAATCTTAGTTTATCTGACAGACAACTTTTTCCCGATGTTTAGAGTATAAAGTGATGAAATACAGGATAGGTTGGTTGGTTGTTTTTCAGATTTATTATGTGCCAGGGCAACACAAAGGCCAAACTGAGTCAGAAATCGAGGATAGGAGTGAAAGGATACTCACAATTTTCAATAGACTGAACCTAGTTGTACCGGACAATGTTGGGTCACAGCTATTTGAGCACGGGAAACATTAAGAATTTTAGATAGTATTATAATAAACCTTTCAATACTTTTCCAAAGATTATTTTTTTGGAATAAATTCGATATCGCCTTCCAGTTTACATGTGGCATGGCCCTATAATGGAATGCTTTTTCAATATATGAAGTACAAGGTGGTAATAAAAAAACTTTGCCGATATATGGGCCTCTAGCTTCCGTTCCTTTTAACAGATCGAGATGAGATTTCAAGTATAGTTATTCAGAGGTATGAGCTCGAAATTCTGTGAATTTCAACAAATGGCACTCCTTGTTATGCTTATAGTTTGCATACACATGAAATTTTCGAATGACAACGCCTACTTTTTCTGTCGTAAAATGCTCAGCGTATGAGAAAACGCTAAAGAGCGTTGGAACGGTATGTGTATCACAAAAAAACGGACGCACTATGCACGCACAAAAAAAAAGCTCTGCGAACGGCCAACAAAACGCACGATGAAAATTTGTATTTGGCAGAGGCCAAAGTTCAAATGAGTGCCATCACAGGCAATTTAATCGGTTTTCTAAGCTGGATATTTGGCAAGCGGCCTCCAATGTTCCGATCGAGTTTTTGTTGGCCATTCACAGATCTGTATTTTGCCCGTCCATTACGAGTCCGGTTTTTTTTTTGCGATACACGTACCGTTCCAACGTTCTATAGGGTTTTCGTATGCGGTCATGTTTTTCGATAGGAAAAAGTAGGCGTTGCCATTCGTAACTATAAACGGCGTAATTGTGAGCACCATTTGGCTGAAATTCACAGAATTCCGACCTCATACCTCTGAATAACTATACCTGAATCCTATCTCGATCTGTTAAACGAGACTGTCGCTAGAGGTCCATATATAGGCAAAGTTTTTTTATGGCCATCCTGTTCATAACATCATTTATGGAATTCTACTTGACATTAATTGCAATAACTGTAAAATGCGGTTCAATTTTCGCATACAAAACTTTTGGTGTTTTGAACTTCTGTATAAAACCTTAACTCATAAGACGTACATTAGATACTTTTTGTAAATGACGTTTAATGTGTATGTCATGGTTTTGAGGCGTTATCTGACGTACCACAAATACACTATCTGGCCAAAAGTATCCGGACACACCTTTAAAAAGTGGTTCTGGCGAGTGACGCAATTTGATACGTAATTGAAAGCTTTAAAAGTGTCGGTAGTGGTTTGTCAGATTGTATTTATGCGTTTGTGAGGCAATGAGTAAGTCAAAGGCAGATGACTGATTTGATCGTGGCAGAATAGTGGGATGTCACCTTTGTGGGAAATCAGTTCGTGAGATAGCGGACATTCTACAGAAGCCTAAATCCACTGTGAGTGATGTAATTGTGAAGTGGAAACGTCGAGGCAGTGAAACGGCAGAAAAACGAACCGGTAGACCGAAAACACTTGGTGAACGCAGCCGCAGAACTCTGAAAAGGGTAAGGAAACAAAATCGCAAGTCCTCGTTGGTGGAAATTTCTCAGGAGTTCCAAAGTTCATTAGGCGTTAGTGTTAGCAGCAGGACTGTCCGTCGAGAGTTAAAAGACTTGGGATTCTATGATCGTGCAGCCGCTCACAAGCCGAACATCACTCCACGGAATGCGAAGCATCGATTGCAATGGTGTAGAGCTCACCGTCATTGGACTGTGGACATGTGGAAAACTATTCTTTGGAGTGATGAATCTCGCTTTACATTCTGGCAGTCGGATGGACGCGTCGGGGTTTGGCGGATGCCCGGCGAACGTTTCTATAGTGACTGCATTGTGTCGACTGTTAAGTTTGGTGGTGGAAGCATAACGGTGTGGGGGTGTTTCTTGTGGTTTGGCCTGGGTCCGTTAGATCCTGTGGTTGGAAACATTAACTCTGAGATGGTGCACTCCCAACTCTATGGCAATATTTCGGAGAAGGCCCATTTCTCTTCCAGCAGGATAACTGCTCCATTCACACATCGAGGCTTGCACAGACGTGGTTTGACGAAATGGGTGTTCAAAAACTGGACTGGCCTTCTCAGAGCCCCGATCTAAATCCCATAGAACACCTTTGGGACGAATTAGAGCGCAGATTACGTAGCCAGCCAAATCGACCATCTTCACTGCAAGCACTCACTTCAGCTGTGATGGACGCCTGGAAGACAATTCCTATGGTCACCTATCAAAATTTGGTGGAAAGTCTTCCCAAACGTGTGCAGGCTGTCATCGATGCAAAAGGGGGACCAACATCATATTAATATGTGCCTCAGGACGCTCTAAGTCCATACCACTGGGTGTCCGGATACTTTTGGCCAGATAGTGTACACGTATATCATCTACTGTAACACAACAAAGTTATCTAATGTCAGTAAAGATATCAATCAATGATTAGAATATTTTAATGTTCCTGTCAAAAAGGATATACTTACTCCAATTCAAAATTGCCGACAGCCAATTAAGGCTGCATTGTGATCACAATTTTTTAATATTAATGGGGATTTTAATTATTTTTACTTTTTCCATTCAATCGAGGCCGTGCGCGAAAAACCAAGGGTCTTGCTAGATGCTCAGTTTCACGAGCCGAGTGTTATAGTTGTATCAGGCCCGAAAGAACCAGATCGTGACGTCACAGCGCAAACCCATCACAACTCACTTTTTAGGTAAGATTGCACACGAAGATGGATGAAGAAGCATCAAAATTAGAATATTTACAATGCCTCACTACATAATCTATTCTAAATTAAAGTATAGCAATAAATTAAAAATTCTTATAATTTTAGGGAATAATTTAAAAAAATTAATTTGTTCAAAATAATTTATTCAAAAGCTTGTTGTTTCAAAACTGATTGGTGGTTACACTGAAATAATTTCAGTTTAATTTTTCTTAAAAACTAAAATACAAAAACAATATTTAAAAATTTATTTAAATAATCTTTTACTTCAATAAATAATCTTTTATTTAAAACCAGAAACTCCTTTACGAAAAAATTGAACATTTATCCACAAATTCTTCCTTTAAAAAGACTAATTATATAAAAATATCTTTTAATATTTAAAAAACTTCTCTTACCTAGATTTAAAGCAAAACATAGTTTAAAAATTTAGTGATTAATTATACAAGTTATATTTTTATAATTCAAAGACATTTTTACAAAACTTTTTAAGAGTATTACGAAGTAAATTAAATTCATTTTAATTTTTTAGAAATTGGTTGCTTTTCCATGAACAGAGTTCTAGAATGATAAAGAATATCTCATCTAAATTGAAACTATCATGTCCAAACAAAAGACATTTCCAAGAATCTAGGGCGGATGCCTTCTGGGTGGAATTTTAAAGGGTTGGTTGGTTGGTTGTTTTCAGATTATCTGGCGCCGTCAGCAGCACGAGGGCTATAATGCGCCGAAACATTCGTCATTAGACAAGCCAACATACATTTACAAACACCCATGCCTAACACGGGACTCGAACCCGCAACCTCGTGGTCTAGAAGCTAGCACGCTAACCACTATACCGTTTGGTCGGCAGGAATTTTAAAGGGAAGCTGCCTCACATTTATGCCTTGATTAGGAATAAACCCAGAAAACTCCGACGGCAGCTTGACAATCGACGCAAGTGTCTCGATATGCTGCCGTGTCTGTTTCGGAAATCAAAAATTGCATAGCGATAACAAAAGAAATCAATCTCATCGATACCAAGACTTAATTTTAAAATAGGTTAATTAAAAAAAATGTACATATATAATCATACAGAAAGAGTGGCTAGTTTTCTTTTCATACTTTGTGATTTCACTTTGTCATTATGAATTTTGACATAATTTTTTAAATGTATGTTAATGCTAAACTTGAAATTTTTCAAAATAATTATATTAGAAGAATCCTTAAAATCTTTTGGCCTGTTAAAATGATTAGTGAAGCAATTTTAGAAAGGGCAGACATTACTTCAATAGAAGAAGAAATCGGTGAGAGAAGGTGGCGATGAACGGGTCATGCATTAAGAATGCCAAAAGAGAATCTAACACACATTTCTCTCTTTTGGGCTCCTGATGGCAAGAGGAAAAGAGGAAGGCCAAGGACAACTTGGCAAAGTCAAATGCAATCAGACCTAAAAAAGGATCACTTAAATGGTCTAGAGGAAGCAAGATCCCTGGCCAAAGATCTGAAGGTATGGAGAGGTAGGCTGGAAACCTTAACAGCGTGAAGAGCCTAATTAAGTAAATATGTAATGCTCACTGACAAACGAAATTCTTTTCAAATTTTCATCTTCGGGCCACAATCACATTGTCGATCAGGAATTTCAGGAAGAAGATCCATCTTTTTCAATACTAGTTCCTTCAAAAGTTGTTTCTGATTTTTGAATTTCAAAAAATTTTCTTCATGTTTAACTCTGATAACTTTTTGAAATTTCTAGAAAATATGGCCTCGAACTACACAATATTTGGATAAACATTTCTAATACTTTTAGAATATGCGAATACAAATCATCATGCGTTTGGTTTCTTATAAGAAAATTTGTTATTTAGTATTCGGTACTTATACTATCATTATACATATATACAAATTTATAATACAAAATCCCACCTTATTTACCAAGCCAACATTTAAGCCACGGTAAAGAAGATAAGTATCCACAGAAAGATCACTAATTAATCCTTGGTACAGATGTAGTATAGGACATTCTTTGGCGCAATTTTATCTGGCATTTTTTTAAAAAATAAATGTTGTTTTTGGCGACGATTTTATTTTAAGTTATATTTTAATTCAGTTAATTATTTATATTTTAATCTTCTTTCAGTTACAGTGCTTTTAAATTTTGGCGAATTTTCTAAACGCCAAAAGAAAAAGAAAGAAAGAAAGAAAAAAAAAAAAAATCTAAATGTCCTATACCGCATCTGTTTTCAATCCTTACAAAAATACACTTACATTAAGAATGTCATGAACAATAACTAGAAAATTACCCCAAAATTTGGTTAGATTCCTCAGTTCAAATATTGAAAATCATTAATAAATTGCTACCTAATAAAATCTGACAGGAAAACAGCTTAGGCTTAATATACACATATGTAATGCAATATACGTTAAAGATTTCAAAGACCATTTTTTAGAAAAGGCTTTTGAAATAGAATGCAACCGAATCGCATTTGGTCCGAATCTCCATCCGCTTTTATATTAATATTTTGAAAAAAATGTACTCACCGAAAATATTGTAAACAATAATATCCGTAAGAAAAAAGTGAACCATTTACAAGTGCAAACAAAATCAACAGAACAACTCAAAATTTCATAGCTTTGCGCTGTGACGTCAAACTCGTTTAAAAATTCAGGATTGTGGCCTTGTAGACTGAGCATCTAGCAAGACACTTCGTTTTTCGCGCACGGCCTCGATTCAATATGTTTTGAAACATCCGTCGGCAGGCATTTTTAAAAGAAGAGATGAAATTTCAGAAATTTGTCTACTACCAGCCTTTTTAAAAACTTTGACGGGGGTGAGATAATGAAGATATTTATATGGTAATATTTGCGTTCGCAGTCCATCATTGTAGACGGCAAAAAAAACAAACACCTACTCCCCTTTAATAGACTTCTAGTGTAAAAATGGCGATTTGTCAAACTCGGGTCACGCTGCATTCCGATATTTTTATTTTATTGGTCGATATTAAAACGTCGATATTTCAATTTTATTGGGGATCGACTTTTGAAAAAGAAAGCTCTCGATAAAATTTAGAAAATTTGCTGACTGTCCTACTTTCTAAAACTTTAGGGGGGGGGGGGAGAGTCGCCCCCTACGCCCCCCGTTTGCGTCGTCTCTGCAAACGGATTTACCAAAATGAATTCTAGCTCTATAGACTCTAATTAACTTGTAGCGAAATGCGCTAACCAGGAGTCGGAACTCGGGACTTCTCGATCTGAAGACATGCGCGCTAACCACTAGGCAAAAGTGATCATTGGTGCCTAGATGTTGTATCTGTCATATATACACGAGACCACCACATAGTCCCTTCCAAATGAGTCGCGAAGAGGCGAATAATTGAGTTGCTTGTGTGTGAATTGAGTGCGTTGCGTGTGGTGGTGATTCGCCAGAGGTTGCTTGCTGTGAGGCAGTGAGTCTCCTGAGGTGCTGAGGTGGTAGTGTGGAGGTCATGCGGCAGATGGCGCCACTGATGTGTTCAAATATTCGGGTCACCAATGTATCTGTCATTTGTAGACTACCACATAGCCCCTTCCCATTGAGTCGCGAAGGGGCGAACGATTGTTTGCTTGCTTGCGGAGGTGAGTCGATAGAAGTTGCTTGGCGTGTGGCAATGAGTCATCAGAGATGCTGAGGTGGTAGTCTGGAGGTCGTGTTCGAATATTCGGGTCACCAATGTATCGGGCATTTGTACACGAGACCACCACAAACTAAAGAGTACAGTGCCTTTTGTCTACTATTATTTTAAATCATTGTTATAGACAGATTATCTATTTTGAAATAAATTCTGCGACAAATTGAGTAAGCTTGAAAAACAAAACTTTCCATGTTCGTGTCAAGTTAATGATTCCGTCTAATTAGACTGGTTCGCTGCCTTGGGATTCTGGGTGTTTAAAAAAAAAAAATTTACTCTTACGGCAAATGTGAAGAAACAAAATAGTTATGTATTATTTCTGTGAGTTTCCCTTATTTTCCCTTTTGTAAAGCATATCCTATTTTTTCTTTTCAATATCTCGAGAAAGGAATTCTCTTCTTGAAATTCCGATTAGTCTCACAACATTTTGGCGTACTGCTTCAGCGAAGTGTCCTCGTTTAGATTGTGCATAATTGATAATTCATTTCACAGTCAAAGTTGTCCTTGTTTAGTTAAAATTTAATTTGAACACTCTTTCGATCAGTATAAATGAAAAATGAACAATAATTCTACAATCAAGTTAGAAAACTCCAAGTACTGTCTTAAAGTTTATGCACTTTGTTTACCAGAAGTAGTTACCAAATATATTATTTTTTAGACTTTAAATAAATATGATATGAATATAAGTTAAATTATGTAACCACTTT
The DNA here is from genome assembly GCA_963978545.1 of Linyphia triangularis. NCBI lineage: Eukaryota > Metazoa > Arthropoda > Arachnida > Araneae > Linyphiidae > Linyphia > Linyphia triangularis. The sequence goes on from OZ021730.1 coordinate 41,510,022, forward strand.
TTTATTTTCAATTTTGTTTTTAAATATTTTTATTCCTTTGTAGTTGGAGATAACCTATAGACAAACTTATTTAACTTTCGCCGTGTTTGTGTGGCTATAAGGCTTTATCAAAATATAGAACAAATTACAATCACCTTGTAGTAATGACTCAGTTCGGCTAAAAAAAAAAAAAAAAGAATGCAGATACCACATCTGAGTTAGCACGGTAGTATTGTATTTTAAAGTAATAATTTGTCAGATATTGGGGCCTGAAAAATGTAGCATTTTGTCACATTATTTTATTTAGTAGAATTGAAAGTATAAAGGAAACAATATTGTCATCTTTTAAAGTTAATTCAATTGGTTTCAACAATGTTGCATAATTCTTTCTAGTCTATGCAAATCGGAAACGAACTTTTCTTGAAAGGCGCTACGACGTTCGATCAATGATTCAGCGAGAAGTGACTGTGAAGAAAAACAACTTATCAGTTTCATATATCTTGTCTTAAAATGTGCTGCGTTACAATAGGATTACTGACATTAGTCCAATAAAAAATGTATATACTTACAAATTATTTCATGTGTGAAAATCAAATGATCTGCCTCGGTAAACAGGCCAAGTGGCTCATATTTTCTAGAAAGGGAAAAAAAAAAAAAAAAAAAAAAAAGAGAAATAAATTAAGAGTATAGTTAAACCAATAAAAAGGGTCAATTAGTTAGAATTACCGGTTGAAGACAAAGTTTGGCTTTTTCATGAAATAGCAGCTAGTGATTATGAAAAATATTTATATACCAGATTACAAATATTACAAAACTTGGGAAACGTGGTAGTTGAACACATTTCATCTTCCTGAAATATTTTATTGCACTGCGTGCCAATTCTAGGACTTATACACATGCATATCATTTATTTACACTTTAGGTCGGTTAACATCTAATTGGGCACAAAAATAATATACAATGAATAAAAAAAAACATAAAATATTTAAAAAATAAAAACAAGGAAATTACATTGAAGAGGTACATTGCAGAGTTCAATCACTGGCGCCGAATAGAAGCACTGTAATAAGATCATAAATAAATTCTGTAGTGCTTGCCTGAGGAGTTGACCATTACTACTTCATCTCAGCTAGTCCCAGTGGATAATAAGTTGGTTGTATTCAGATTATCTGGCGCCGTCAGCAACACGAGGGCTATAATGCGCCGAACATTTCGTCATTTGACAAACCAACATACATTTACAAACACCCATGCCAACACGGGACTCGAACCCGCAACCTCGCGGTCTAGAAGCCAGCGCGCTAACCACTATACCGTTTGCAAGAAGAGAAGCAAAAGAGAATAAGGTGCTGAACGCTTGCCAGAGTACACAACAAGTAGGGAAGGGAGCAGGCTAAGCAGAAGCTCGTACTAAAGTAGATTACATGGAACATAAAAGGTTATGACCTGTTTGTCAAAACTGTGACAACTACATAAAGTTATAATAAACAGTAAAATTTGTAGAATAAGAATGTTTTTAAAAAAGTGGTGTTTGAAAGGTAAACTTAAAATTTCTTTGTAAAGTTAATTAAATTTTTTTACTATTTCATAAAAATAGAAATGACAGTAATATGTATGAAAATTCCTTACTCAATATTAGTTGACGACTAGATATCAAAATGCGTAAATAAAAAGTGCGTATGGAAGCAGATATTTATGTTTTTTTTCTTTCTTTCTAAAGTTAAACGTTGAGGGCTTCCTTCCTAATTACATTTCAGAAAGCGTGACCGCCTTAAAATTCCGACAATTCCCAGTAGTTTAAGTGTTCGAAGTAGTTCAGTTCTCGTTTTGCATTTTTTTTAAAATTAGAAATCGAATATAACAAATTTATCAATCAAATTTAATTGCACTTAGTTACACGTGTTTAAAGGAACCCTCCTGTCAATTTTCTTATAAATCATGTAAACCTATATCAGTTGAAAATAAGTTGTGATGTTGGTAAATTCAAATCTATTTGATAAAGTATTCAATGACTGTGATTTTTTTTAATTTTTTTTTTTTTTATAATTTCAAAATTCGTTTGAAAAACGCTATATGTTTATGTGAAAAATATTTCCAACGTTCGTGTTTTTAATAATTATTTCACAGCAAAAGTTGTCGAACATAGCTTTGATCCCTCTTCAAAAGATATAGTTATTTATAATTAAATGTATTTACTTGTCAATTTTTTTTAAATAGATATTTTTGATCATTATTCCTTTCTAAATTTGGTTTAATAAAGTATTGCTAATTTATGTTTAATTATTGCAAGGTTTTATAAAAATAGTATAACGAATTATAATCTTTAATAATAAATATTATCTTGAACAAGAATGTTGATAATAATGTGTTGTTGTATATAAAGGAGTTGTATTTTTGTAATTATAAATACGAAAATAATAATTTTTTTTTATAAATAATATTATCTTCAATAATAATCGTTAATAAGAAATATTACCTGAAATAATAATTTTCAATAATAAATACAATCTTCCATAAGAAATATTACTTTCAAAAATAAATATTACTTTCAAAAATAAATACTATCTTCAATAATAAACTTTAATAATAGATATTTTCTTCGATAATAGTTTAATATATTTTAATGGATAAAATAATTGTGAACATATTTTTTTAGTCATGCCGTGAGATTGTGAAACTAAATATAGTTTGCTAAATAAAGTTTGTTGAAACTTTTTCAAAAAATATTCTGGTCCTCTCGATGTAATTAGTATTTTGATTTCGAAGCCATCGTGATATTCAAAAACAATACTAAACAATTTACTATTACAGATCTTAGCTGAAATTACTTACAATACAAATATCAATTTTAAACTTTCTATAAAATTTGTTCTTTTTTTCGAATAAACGTTATAAAATTAACGTACTAAATTTTATGCAAAAAAAATTCAACAGAAGAAATAAAAAAAAAAAAAAAAAAAAAAAAAAAAAAGTTGTACAACGTTAGAGTGAATTCATTGCTTTCTCCTCCGAACACTAATTTCTCCGCAATTTTCTCGCCAAACAACGATAAACATGATCAGCTAGAAAAATCTGCTCTCTTACACCTTCGGATGGAGAAAATTATCCCCGGGAGAAAAACGAAGAGGCAAAAGCGGCAAGAATGAAAAAACGTGCCAAAAAATACTACCTCTACAGGACGCCATTCCTGTCTCGCGGAACCCGCGAATCAGCAGATTGGCGCCGAACACATCCCGGCTCTGATTGGTAGACGGCCAGACGGCTTCCATTTTAACGCGCTTTCATATAAATAACATAGATTCGCAGAGTGCGCGCGCTAGCGCTGTGTTTCAGTGTTGAAAAGAGCGTCGTTGGGAAAGGGCGCACGCTGGAAATACTTTAAAATAGGAATGATTATCAAAGAGAAATATTTATAAATTTTTATACGATTTTGGAATATTGGTGACGATTTTTTGGATTGGACGATCGGAATTTATTTCTTCCTCCGTTTACGGAACTTTTTGGTTTTTTGGTCGGATTCGAATTTTCGCTGCTGATGGGTGTTAATATGGAAACGAATAATCACAATCCGAGAATATTTAAGTTTACAAAGGTAAGTTTTCGTTTATTGTATTTGTATTTAATTGTTTCGATTTGATAGAAATGTTACTGGGATTTTTATTGTTGTGAGGATTTGTATTTTTTGCTACGCCTCCATATGGAAGGAATCGGCTTTAAATGAGTCGTCGGTGGACATTTTTGGAAAGTGTTTAAATTGAATAATTGTGGTTGCCACATATTAAAAATTACTTCCATCTTTAAATTTTTTCCCCATTATTTTTGCACTTTTATCGGCAGAAAAAGTCTAATAAATCCTAAATTTAATTTTTTAAATATTTTTTGTAAAAATAAACTTTCATTAAAAATTATCGTTCATTATATTTTTAATAATTGGTTACTCAGTTTTTAATTAAAAACTTCCTTAAGTGCTATTTTCTTCCACAATAATTTATCATAATTTGTCTATTTTCGAATGACGTTGTCTACCATATCTTTCATTTCTTAAATATGAGGAAAAAAAATTCCATTCACATTTTTTTTATCTTCGAGATTCATTGCATTTAAAATTTTTTTGTTAAGAAAAATAATTTTATCGATGTGTAAAATTTTTGTTGATAGTGGAAATACGTATTGTCACCATATAATTTTTGGTTTTTATTTTTGTAACTACAAATTTTGATGCAGAAGCATGTCAGTTTTCTTTTGCGGAACAAAGATTATTTTACAACTGCCTCACATTTATTGAATATGCGTCATTCTATTACTAGAGCATTTGTATTCTTTTCTGGTTTATGACGCATGGTTATTAAACCGATCAATATCAATACCTACCGTTCTGCTCCAAAAATAATTCTGTGGGAATCTCGAAGTAATCGATTAAAAAGAAACATGATTGTTTTATCAGTTTCAATTTATATTTCTAAAATTTAATTTCTTTTTTCACCAAAATATGTTTTAGAAGTAGAAATTTGCGTGTGAGTTTTTTTTACCGCCAAGCAAACATGCTCCTATGTTTATTGACAACCATTCTTGCGTGATACGTTGCCAGCGCCATCTGTATGTGCTCCAGGTAACTGTCGATTAATTGTTTCAAGGTTATTCGTGCACTGACTCTTGCATGCGGTTTTATTTATATATTTGTTTATTTACTGTTATGGCAAAATAGGGTCAACATGCTCGTTTTTTAAGTTGTATGATGAAACTGTAGTAAAATGAAAAAAAGAAATTTTTTTTTTTTTTTAAAAAGCTAAAATTGGTCTGTTTCTGTATTTTTATTAAAAAAATATTTAATTAAAAAATAAGTTAGTATTTCCATTTACCCAACTCTTTTATTTAATCGAATTATTATTTGATTTCCCTTGAAGACCATTCTGGATAATTTAAGGAAAAATTCTTTCTTTTATTAAAAATTTAGATTTCTTAAACTAATAAAAGTAGGTGATAGAATAATAGTTATTAATATTATTATTATTTTTTAAAGGGACTTTTTTTTTGGAAAGGGACACTTTTAGTAGTTCTAAGTACTAAAAATTTTTAACCAAAGCTTGCAATTGTAGTTTTGCGTAACCATTTTTCCCTCTTGATGTGTTACACTTTTAATTCAAATCTAAAATTTAGTGTTATGAAGCCCTATGCTTAAAAAATACTACATCTCAACTTTTACAAACTTGAATTTTTTTTTTAATTTTAAAAATAGATTCATTTGCTTAGAAACGCAGAAATTTTTTCTCTTGGACGGGGTGTGGGGGGGGGGGGAGGAAGGGGACGATTAGTATTGCCGATAAATACTGTATATAACTAGTACCAAATGTTACATAGTGTAACATTGAAACTATGCAAGAAAAATACAATTGTGAAGCGTTTTCACACACACACACACTTAGTAATATTCTCAAATATATTTATAAATAGTGAAGCTAGTTTAGAATATTTCAATAAATTTTGTTGGTTAGCCTCTTCTACTATAATAGCAGTATTAAGAAAATAGAGAAAGATATCTTAGTAATATTCTCAAATATATGTATATATAGTAAAGCTAGTTTAGAATATTTCAATAAATTTTGTAAGTTATCCTCTTCTACTATAATAGCAGTATTAAGAAAATAGAGAAAGATATTTTAGTAAAATTCTCAAATATATTTATAAATAGTGAAGCTAGTTTAGAATATTTCAATAAATTTTTTAGGTTAGCCTCTTCTACTATAAGAGCAGTATTAAGACAATAGAGAAAGAGATCTGTTGAAAGTGCATGAAGCCAGGATGGAAAAATTGTTTTATAAATAATTATATATTGAATTTTTGTGCTTTCAAGTTGCAAGTTTTGATACTTCATTTATTTTATCGATTGAATGCTCTATTGAATGTAGAGAAATTCTAGTAGATTAACTAGAATTTCTCTACATTCAATAAGAATGTATAGAAATTCTAGTCAAACAACTGTTCGAAAATCGATTTCGAATTATTTTAATTAATATTGATTGCCAAATTTTTCATAACTTGTCAGAGAACATGCATCCTCTTTTGCCTGCTTACCCACCGCAAATTTCAATGACGTAGGAAAAGCTTACTCGTTAGATGCCAAATAATTGCTTCTTTTAAAACTGAGACAAGTTGACAATTTATTTACGCCATTTTTATTTCTCATTGAATTATGTACGTATGCCCTCTTTGGTCTCATTTTAAGCTTCCTCTTTCGTCTGCTTACTCACCCCACTGTAATTTTCAAAAGAAGACAGAAACGGACGATTTTTCCCAACTGACGTCAAATAATAGCTTCTTTTTAAAAATGAAGCATGTTAATAAGGTTATTAAGTCATTTATTTACGTCACTGATGACGTAATATTTATTGCGAATTTGACTCATATTTAAAGGAAGCAAATGTTAAATTCTAGATGATTAAAATCGTCTGTTTGCTTCCGAGTTATTATTCATTTATTTACTATGATGTCTATAATGTTTGTCTACAACATAAACAAAATGGTTATTTTGTTGAATACTATAGAATGTGCCTCAAAGATCATCACGTACAAATCAAATTCTCGATTAAAAAAGAATGTACTAGTGCATCAAAATGGCAAAAATAAAAATGTTCTGTGTAGACGCGGAACACTAGACAGAAAAGAATTTTTGCTGATTGGGATCCAGCTGAAGAATTTAATGGGAGATTTTAATCGCTAACTGGAATGGCAAGTCACCATCTGTACAAATGTTGCCTAGGTTTACGATTTCTGTGCACATGTATACACGGGTGAGAAGTGACACAGCTGCACTCATTGTTTGAAAACTATGTGGAATGAACAGCTTGGCGGATTTCAATTAAAATTGGCGAAATTTCGCCTGGAAACCTTAAGGACAATAACAAACTCAAATAAGCCTCAAGGTGAAACTATAAAAATGTGTAGGATAATACTTAGGAAGGAAAATATGGTATAAAAGCGAGCCAAGATATAAAAGAGTTAGTGATGTATTGGTGACGTATGTGTCTCTTGGCGACTAATTTCAGATTTAGTTATATTTCGTGACGCAATTATTGGTAAACGCGAACAAAAACTATGAGGATTGTGACAGTCACTGTCACTAAAACCCGGTTCTACATGTTTTTTCCTTCACTGTCTACTAGAGATCTAGATAGCAGGCATGTGCAATTAGGCGACTTTGAATAACTGAACATTTCTTGAAACCCATTTAAAAAATATCGTTTGTTTGGCTACAAAGTATGCGAGAAAGCTTGTCATCAAATGTATAAGCTCAAATCCGTTATATTTGTTTGAAGCCAAGATAGGAAATTAATATGAGTTTTTTTTAATCCTACCGTCTTTATCGATACCTACTAACTGATAGATGATACTTGTTTGTTATTATTTATAACAAACGGATTACAAATTGACTCGCGATTTTAACTTCCAATAAAGAATTTTGTGAAAACTACTATGTCACATTTTAATTTTTGTCGAATAAGCACAAAAAAGAGGGAAATAACCTTACAATGTATGCTGAGCTCAGTGCTAAATTGTTCACTTAGTATAGATATTTCTTTGATTTGATCTACAATTTCCCCTTTGAAAGCTGAATAGACATGACGGAGATTATGACCGTTAGTCTTTTGTCGTTGATCAGGCTGTATGGTGACTATCTTCAAGATTTTTCTCACATTCGTTACACGAATGCGCCTTTTTAAATTATCTACCAAAGGGCGTTTAAATTTCCGCTTTACACTTGCTCTACTCTCAATCCAGATCGCGTTAAAGCGACCTTTTGGCGTAGTTTAGCCATCTGGTTGTTCTTGTGTTACAAAATATATCGCATCCAATTCCAATCCGGCTTTCTTTGCCTTATTATTTTTCAAATAACGGACAAAAATAAAATTAATAGCTTTGACTGTTTTCCTTCTTTTCTGACTAGACAATAATAAGAAAAAAATACAGAAAGTGATGCATTAAAATAATTATGATAATCAAAGATTGATGAAAATTTCGTTAAGGGGACTTGATAACCCTTGTTTTCACAACAAAAAAAAAATATAATAAAAACATCAATTTTCTATTTTTTGCGTGTTTATAAGCTTTGAAACCTTCTCCTTATTCTGGCAAGTTTTTTACCTGACCAAATGAATGCAATTGCATAAAAACTATATTCTTATGGAGAATTTAGCATTGCTGAAATAGCTCCTTTAATGCTTCGTACGCATTTTTCTCAGTTCGTGATTTTTGAAATTCCCACCTTACTCAAAATGTTTAAACTTCAGCAAATATAAATGAAATGACTTGAAATTTTTTTTGTGTTATTCTTAATATCCATTTGACAAAAATAGGCATGAATTTTTTAATTAAATAAAAACTTTTTTTTTTTACAAATTCATATGTTGAAAAATACTCGTTTCTTACGCTTTTCTTTAACTATAGCTACAGTAATTATCGTGTTTCTCGAAAACTATTTTACTTATTCTAAATCCGATGCCTAAACAGAAGTATATTTCTAGGAACATTTTAAGAAAAGAAAAAAAAAAGAGAAGGGAAAAAAAAAAAAAAAAATGCAGAGAAAATATATTCAAAAATAAAAAAGATAGAATTTGGATTTCATGAATTCTTTTTTTAAAGTTAAAATTTTGCAAGTTTAGAGCACTATGCGAACTTTTTTTTTTAAATAACATTTATTTTTTACTTTGTAATACTTCCAAAGATGTAAAAATTATAATTTTTAAGCTTAAATAAAAAAAATAAAAAAAAAATTCGAAGGGTACCAAGTCCCCTTAAGTCATTCGCTACTGCATACAATCACTTTACTGGCGCAGAATTAGAGTACACAATCATAAACACGACACCGTTTTCAGTATTAATCCATTACACTCCCATCCAACTTCGATGAAATTGTTGATTACAAATAAAACATTTAAAGGACATACATTGAACCAACCTTTAAATTTAGTCATAATAAATAATAAAATATCTCTTTTTAAATTGATATATTAAATTGCAATTGAAATTATTTTATTTCTGTCATATTTTATCTAACAGTCATATAAAATCTATTAGTGCGATACAATTTTTTTTTCTTCTAAATATCCTTAGGTTTTTACACTCAAAACGATATTACACAATTAAATTACTTCATGTTTCAAATATTTAATTTTTTTTTTTTTTTTTTTTTTTTTTAAATCGGCATTTTAATCTATGGGCGCTGTGAAAAGATTCATTTTAAAACTGAATTCACAAATCCGAAAAACAAAAACATTTTAATGTACGCATTTAAAATATTCCTCATTTCGTATTAATTAAAATTTCCAACTGGTCTTTAATTTCAACATTTAAGGCAAAGAAAATATGCAATTGTTTTTCAAGGACAACCTTAAACTAATGAATCGTGATCCTAAATTTGGAAGATGATATTTCGTGTCAGTTGGCTTAAACTTTAACAAACTGATATTTCGCGTCACTTAGCTTAAACTTTAACAAACTGATATTTCGTGTCACTTAGCTTAAATTTTAACAAACTGATATTTCGTGTCACTTTGCTTAAACTTTAACAAACTGATATTTCGTGTCACTTTGCTTAAACTTTAACAAACTGCAGCAACATGTTAACTTAAGAAATCTAAATAAAATCACCAAAGCTTTCCAGTGGGGAAAAACTACAGCCTCCAAATGAATTTTCCTTGTTGAAGTTGTGCCCCACTCAAGAATCCTAAACATTATTTAAAATGTAATACCAAATTTTAAAACAAAATTGTAAAACAAAATCGATCATGTGCGATTAATCACTCGCTGAGTACAGTTTTGGTGGCAATTCTTCAACAAGTTATTTTCAAGGTTAATGTATTTCAGTCCAGAGGCAATTTGGATTTGATTGATTATTTTACAATGAAATATTCAAAAAACCTCTATAGTGATCGCATCCAGTTGTGTAGTTCTAACTCTGGGTTTTTCAACATGCGAGAAGAAAAGTTGAAAGACTTCAAGAAAGGTTATCTTTTGTTATGATTTACAGTTTTAAGGTGCTGCTGTGCAATAAGGATATGCTGCAAGGTTCGTTGCAGCATATCCTTGCTGCAGATGAGGTAAAAATCTCCCTAATAACCAGCTTTAAAGATCTGCTGTTCAATTTAAAAACCTAAGTAACTTGCAGATCTTTCGGTTTTACATGAGCAGGCAAAGCATTGATTTTTCCAAGAAAAGTATAGGTTTTTTTTTAAGAACTGAATTTATGATATAGTAGATTTTTATCCCCTTTTATATATCATATCTCAGTGCTTATAGTATAAGTCAATAATCAATATCAATTGAAATTACATACACACACACACAAAAAAAACCCCTCATTTTTATCAGTTTTTTTAAATATCCTATTCAAAAACTGACCCAAATGTTAGTGTTTTTTTTTTACCGGACAACCCGGGTTTTTTTTTAGGGGGGGGGGGGGGAGGGAAAAACAGCGGTGATGTTCCATGCTGTAAATGCTGTCATGTGGAAAGGGTGCTCTATTGTCCCATTCTTGTGGAAAGGGTATTTTGAACTCAACGTAACGAAGAACAAGTGCTAAATTATCGGGTAGGTGTGATTTTGACCCATCGTCTAACTTATAATCAAAAACAATTCCAGATTATCTCATACATATATGCTAGCTTCTAGACCGCGAGGTTGCGGGTTCGAGTCCCGTGTTAGGCATGAGTGTTTGTAAACGTATTGTTGGCTTGTCTAATGACGAATGTTTCGGCGCATTATAGCTCTCGTGTTGCTGACGGCGCCAGATAATCTGAAAACAACCAACCAACTCATACAAATGTATAATAATCAATAATAGACAAGAATAAATCATAGATTATAGAATATATCATTCTTGCATAAATTCTGGAATCAAAGCCATTTCATAACTATGGCAATCCGTTGTCATTTAGTACGAGTGTTCCTTGTTATACTATGATGTATTGCCTGCAGCTGCAATAATATTCTTTCAATGAGTAGTGTTTGTTTAGTCTGAGGATTTGTGGAGACTAATCTCAGATTGTGCGGTGGCTTTGGGCAAATTTTCGGTCTCTTCACTCATTAAACAAAAGAAATAAGTTAACAGGAATACATGAGTAAGTTTTCTCAAATGATTTTGTATTTATTTTTTGGAGCATGCGGTTTTTGTCCAACGTAGTTCTAGAAACTCCTACGAGAGTACAGGCGTAGGTTGAAAGATGAATTGAGTTTGCAATGATTTATGCTGAAAGAACATATTTGAAGAAATGATACGCCATTATTCTGATATTGCATAATCAGGACATGAATTCGTATAAAGTACTTGGTTTAGAAAAGGACCTTTGATGTTGTTCTTTTTTTTTTTTTTTTAACCTTTTACTTACGCAACAATTACTATTAAAAACATGTCTTATTTTGTATGTTTATCTTATTTCCTATTATTTAAACTCGCAAAATAGTGGAGTGAATCTGTGGCTAAAAAGTTAATAGAACAATAACAATCGCTTCAATAGAATATCGCTTTTATTAATAATATGAAATGGATTAATGTTTTAAAACTTCCGCATCTTCTGAAAGAAATTGTAAGTTCTTTTATGGCAGGTGATTTATTTAATAGAAAATTCTCATGTTTTATGAATGAAAATTATTGATTCATTTGATTACGTTCGCTAAAAAAAGTATGGAAGTAGTTGAAGCCATTTTTATTTTAAATTTTCTTTTTGAACAACAATTTAATCTCCGTTTAGAAGATTGCTAATTTTCATACCACTTTTTATTAATGTAATTTGTTAAATAAAAACGAACGTTAACATGTTTTTTCGTATTGATTAAAACGCCTTTTTCAAAATAATAATACTCGCTTGACAATTCTTGTCGTGAGTATGTGTATTTCGTTAGTTATTTCTTGAACTTCATTCGATCCTGCGAGGAGATCATTCAAGTAGAAATGGAACTGAAAATCTTTTCAAAGAAATAGAAACAGATAAATGGATTCTTGGCAAGTTACCTGAACTGACCTTGACCTGATTAGAAAGTGCGTTTTGAATTCAGGTGCTCCTTTCTCTTGATGATTGTTGTGAACTTTTGCCAGTTGCTCATCCATTCTTGTTTTTATACGGAGTAGCTACAAGTGTGTTACATTTTAAATAGTTTTAATTTTAACTAGAAGATAACAATTGTTTTTAAACTTGACGAAATCGTCCTTTGACACCTTACTCCCTTATTATACAGAGCCATTTCTGAGGCGCTCGTTTGCCGCGATAAAAACGCTCGGCCTAGCCACTGCTGTTGCTCAGTACAAGTAACTCCATAGGATTGAATGTATCACTGTCTGAGTGCCATGATAGACAGATGTAACCTCTAGCCACAGCAAAGGCTCAGTCTAATTAGTTCTATATAAAAGCATGCTTCGTTCAGATCGGAACGACTAAAGCTGTTGCTCTGTGTAATGAGGCCTTCGACAAAAAAATCTCATCAAAATGTTAGCTAATCATTTGACGTACTTATAAGTGTTTCTTAATTTAATAAAGTGGTAGAAAATATATTTAAATCCTTTCCGCTTATAATTAATTTTATACCATAACATCAGCTCTCTCTCATAAAAGAACCACTCAAATAATAAATTATTTTCATTCATCCAATGAAACATGGATTCAAAATATTTTATACATTTCTTCTACGTATACTATCGTATATTATATATAATTTAAGTCTTTTTTCATTTTGGATAAAGCATTGAAAAAAAAAGCAAAGTATGTTTAGTAATATAAAAATTTCAAAATTATTCATTTCAAGATCTGCATATATTTAAAATTCGAACTATATTTCTTCTTTTTATGATAAGGTTTTGGCTTGTATTCTTTCTAGTTCTGGAGAAAAATCAATTGATAAAATATTAATAAAAGTTTGCCTTTGCAAAATATTGATTAATTCTTCTTTTAAAAATTATTTCTTTAAAAAAAAAATGAATTTTCAGAGATTTTTTGCGTTTTTTTTTATTTGAATTGAAAAAACAAACAAGCCAGCATGTCGAAATATTACGGAATTTAATAGCTATAATAAATAAAAGCAGTTTTATAAAAACTTCAGAAACAAAATCAAAGTTACTGGCACTTTACTTACATATAAAATGCTCAGAGAAATCTGTCTTTTTAATATCAGTAGAACAGGGTCTACAGACAATACAGAAAAGAAATCACTTCCTTTATTTAAGTTCAATCCCTCCCCACAGTGACTAAGCTTTCAATCGTCTATTTCTTTTATTCCTTAAGTACCAAACTAATTTCATGACTTCTATATACAGAGTATTTCAGAAAACAATGCCTAATTTGGAAATGCCATAACTGAGTGACACAAAAGAAGAGGCGACAGGTATGAAATTTTTAATACACCGGTTTGCAAAATTGATTACTAGGAGCGAATTTGTCAACGGTTGCGTATGGCTTACCGATAAATCCCATTTTCATTTGCACTGATGTGGCAAGAAACAAAACTGGTGAGTATTGGGTACTGAAAACTTGTCTTTAAAACGAATGCATTTTGCAAAAGTGACCGATTCGGGTAATAAACACGCTAATACTTATTTTTCAAACCTGTGTATTTAAAATTCCATACCTATCCAACATACCAGTTGTCTCATCTTTATGCCTCTCACAGTTTCGAAGTTATTGAGTTCTTCCTAAAAGACCCTGTGTCTCACAAATGTGTTTCAATACTACAGGCTTCAGATGGATCCAACCAGAAGCATTTTAGCACTGAAAAGCAGCGGAAATACCAGCAATAATCTCCAGATACCGCTTTTCTTTAAATAATGACGTACGACAAACTTGGAATCCAATTTATCATTTTGTTAACCATTCAACAAAACTGGTAATGTGCGTTTTTGGGTTTTATCCAATATATATATATATTTACTTACAATATATTAGTGGTGATTACTGAATTTAAATGTTATTTATTTTGGTAGAACTTTTCTTTGTCGCCATTTAACTTGGGGATTTAGGTACGGAATTTTAAACACACCGGTTGGCGAAAATGGTTGATGAGAGTCACTTTCTCGACTGTTGCATATGATTAACTGATGAGATCCATTTTCATTTGGACGGATTTCTCAAATAAAAAATTTGGTTAATATGGGATACTGAAAACCTTGATATCTCTAGTAAAAGGAATGCTTTCTGAAAAAGAAGAAGAAAAAAAAAAAAAAAGAAGAAAAAACGCTGGAGTAAAAGGAAATATTGGTCTTTTTTTCATGAAGGAAACAACGAACTTGTTCCTTTATATTCAAATTTTTTAACAATTTATTTTTACATTTTAATATTGTACCTTACTTTGAAAACTGGAGTTTCTAAAATTCCATACCCTGTCAATCAAACATATCACTTGTTTCATTCTCACCCACCATTCCGCAATTATCTCATTTCAAAGTTCGAGAGTCCTGAAAGACCCTATAACTTAGATTTTCTTTCAGCACCTTGAAGAAGTAATTCTCTTTTGTTCCATCACAAACCCAACCCTCTTCATGTTGCGGCATCGTCTGCCCCTGAACCAGCACAATCTGGAACAGAGTCTGCGTTTAAAATTATCCACCCAAACGCGCATGTCTTTTTATCGTCCCGTTCGCAGAAGATACCATTTAGAAGAAAAGAAACAAAATTCTCCTCTATTCCCTTCTTCGAACTTAGTGTTCGAGCAAGCAATCTGACAAAGCTTTTAGCCGGACGGATGTATCGGAAATCGAAGCATCCGCCGACCAAGGTTGCTGGCCCACATCTCTACGAAGAGGCTGTGATAAGCGACAAAGAGAAGAATATAAGTTATTAAGTTCGATTGTTAATATTTGAACGTTCTTTTTATTTTCAATTATCTTATACGTAATATAGGGTATAGAAAGTATCATATGCGATAAAAAATAAATGTCGATTCGTTTGCATTTTTACACGTTTGAGGTAGGGTTGGGGGGGGGGGGGAACAGCTTAAAATGTGTTTTTAAAAAAATGTTTTTTTTTGGGGGTTTTAACGTTTTTTTTTTTTTTTTTTTTTTTTTTAAATCCTTTTTTAATTACATGTGCACATATTTATGAATGAAATTTGACATTAATGAGAATAATTAATGTTCATATAACAATTAATATTCTTTCTGAAAAGAATTTAAACATTATTAGTAAATAAACAGTTTTTGCAATTTGTAAATAAACAAACATTGCATTACTTGTAAATAAACAATTTTTGCTACTTATGTGGACATTCAAATGATATTAAATTTTAATATTTTATTTAAATATACTATTCTTTAAAATCAATGTATACATTATGATACAATGGTAATTGTTTACTGCATAATGCATGGAATATTGCTCTTAGATTCATCAGTAATGGTGATGTATTGTTAAAAATTATATTTTTAAGGTTTAGAAATAATTTGTTAAAGCCCAAAACCTCTATTTTAGAAACAAATTTAAAATGCAGCCTACCATTTAAGTTTAATTGATAATTTTGAATAACCATAAAAATTAATATATCTATTAGAATAATATAACAACTTACAAGATTTATTTTAAAATAGATTATAACTTATTCTATCTATAGTATTCGTATAATTTTTATTTACAAAATCATCACTCATTCATGTTGTACCAAGAATGTATATTTCATTTAGTGAATTATGTTCTTAAAAAATAATAGAAAGAAAAATAGATTCTCATTTCTTTATTCCCGTTTAAAAGCAAATTTAAGATTTAACAGTTAGGATTTTAAGATTTTGTATAAAAAAACAAGTTTTGCTGCTTTTTCTAAACTCAGTCTGTTACGAAACAATTGTACAACTCCAAAAGAAAAAAGAAAAAAATTCTCTCAACATTTGCTGTTGTTGCTTTTGTAGTAAGAATTACTTAAGCTTCCTTGACTACATCGACATTAAACTTTTTCGTATCCTTTTCTTGCATTCGCCATCTTTCTATAACTATTACATTTTCAATAAATATTTCCTTTTGAAAAAGATATCTTTGAAATGAAAAACTTTTGGTTAAAACTAGAGTTATTTACAACATATAAAATAATTTAAAGTGTCTAATTATAAATAAACAAATAGAAATACAATTTTAATTTATTTTTTAAAAAATAAAGCAATTGTTTTTTTTTTGTTTTTTTTTTAGAATCAAAATACAGTTTTAAATTATTCTTTAAAAAAAAAAAAAAAAAACTTGTTTTAAACCATGCCAACCCTGATTTTGAGACATCCTGAGTTCACAAAAGTTATCTAAATAAATGTCTGTCTGTGTGCCCTACGGTTGGTTGGTTGTATTCAGATTATCTGGCGCCGTCAGCAACACGAGGGCTATAATGCGCCGAAACATTCGCCATTAGACAAGCCAACATACATTTACAAACACCCATTCCAACACGGGACTCGAACCCGCAACCTCGCGGTCTAGAAGCTAGCACGCTAACCACTATACCGTTTAGTCGGCTATTGACCTACGGTGTTCAAGTTTTGTGTAGGTGTTAGTGGTAACCAAATTGGCGAAATTTTTGTTTATAATTAACTTTCAAATCGTTAATTTTGTGTTATCGTATGTCTTCAACTGGTATTAGGGTAAATTTCAATAATTAAATGTAAATCGCTCGTACGTGGTATATAGTACCGCAACTGAAACTTGTTTAGAAGCGTACTTTTAGTGATGAACACAATCCAGCTTGTTTAAATTGACTGCAATTTTATGATCACATTTCAGACAAGAGTATTTTGCGTGAAAGATTCTTTTGGAATCTTGAAAACCTGTTTTTTTTTGTTTGTTTTTTCCCCTTCTAATTTAGAATTGTGTTACTTTTTTAATGATTTTTTTTTTGTTTTTTTTTTAATTTTATTATTTAATAATTAATTTAGAAGCAATCTAATTATTTTAAATGTCTTGATTTCTTTTATATTTAAGTTGTTTATTTAAAAGCGATATCTTTAGTCATTTTGGAATATATTTAATTGTTATAAAATTCGATTTATTCAACAACTTTTTCTCGATCTTTTGTAGGATGAATATTCAGTGTTTCGGTAATATTAATTTCTTATGTCCAGACATCATTTTCTTGAATCTGAAATAGCAATGGGTATTTGTGAATTATCGGTTCATTATTTAAAAGAATGAAAACGCAAATTTTTCCTCTTTATTTTTAAACAATTTCATAAAAATATGTTTTAATTTAACGTTGTATCATTGATCGAATCCACAATCAAAACTTCTTAAGACAAATATATTTTTTATTTATTTTCTTTCATATTCATTTATTATCTTTATATATTATCTTATATTTTAATTTTAATACAATTAATAAGCTTTACTTGACCACTTAGATATTTATGTCATTGCATAATGGATGTATGCACGACGTTATTTGTGGGTGAGTTGCATCATCTTCCGAAACTTGTGATCAGTTATACTACAGTATATTGGAATTGGTTCCAAGCTTTGCTAAAAGTTTGTATTCGATATACCTTCAAAATTAAATTCAAATTTTTTGGCAATCACAAACCCGTATTTAACTTTCTTCTTGTTAGATATAGCGAAGAACAGTTGATTGTGACGTAGCCATATATAATATCCAAATTTTTACTATATAAAAATTATCGTTTGCACAATCTGAGTGAAAATATTCCAATTCATGATGTTAGCATGTGATTCGTTTTATTCTCATTATTTATATCATACTGGTGCCTCCAAGAGATTTCACCAGTTGCATCAGCTTTTCTTTAGAACTTGGCAATCTTCTTGCTCGACCCCTTCGGAATGAATTCTCCCATTCAAATCCTTTGGACTCCTATTCCAGTTGGCGACTTTTTGACACGCCAAAAAAAGAGAAAAAGATGAAAAGAAGCCGAAAAGTCGGCCAAAAATGTTGGTCATTGCCAAACTCTCACTTTGAAATCCAGGTGTGCTCCGGGGGGACTTTTTTGGCTGACAGTCAGACCTCGAGGTTTGGATTTCGAATAATCTTTGTTTTAGTTCTGCCTTCCACGTGATGTTTAATTTTGGTGTCGAAAGTTGGTTGGCTGTTCCGGTTCTGATCGGTTTGGAATAAGAAACAAGGCTTTGACCCGGTTCCGATTGACATTTAGAAAACCTTGTCGGAGTTTCTTGATCGGTTTAAATTTATCAGTGTCAAGTGGAAAATATAATTAACATATCCGTGCAACTGGAACATGACAGAAGGAATTTTTGTACATTTCCCTCAGACTTCCAACGCATCTTTGGAAATATATATTTAGATGTATAAGTGTGAACATCCAAAAAAGGATTGTTCGAATTTAATGTGCCTTTTGTTTTGAAGTGGAAATAAAAACTAACCCATAAAAACGAAGTGTGTAATATTAATTTTTTATATGCATTGCCAATTTTTATGTGTAATTATAACTTATTTAAGCAATTTTGAGTTTTAATCTCATCAGATCCATCAGATAGTTCAAATCTATCTATCGTGGTTTCAGAATGTTTGACCACTAAGAAGAAAATCATAGATTATGTCCATGAACAAACTCTTTTTGCCTAAAACACATGATAGAATGCTTTTGTAAGCCACCAGGAGTTTTTTTCTGGTAAATTTCAGTTCGATTGGACGACCGCAAGAGGAGTTAATTAGTTTTCAGAAAAGGAGATAAAAACATATGTAGAAGCGGGCTTTTATTGACGTACCCAAAACGATAGAACGCGTGGCCGTCGACTGTTAACGAGTTCAACTGTTAATTTTAAGCTAGATTGGATGATGTCAAGTCAATTAATTATTCTCCCGAAGCGTCATTAAAAGTGTGTGCTAATACGGCCTTTTAGTGCCACCCCCAAAACTTGATATATTGAATTCTCCTAGACATCGAATCTATCTGCCAAGTTCCAGATCTGTTTGATGATGTAGGTTATTCTAAATACAATTACAGCGTGTGTAAAAGTGGCCTTTTAGTGACAGTGACAAACAACAAAACTTGATACAATGTACGACTATTCTCTTCTATCGAAAATAAAAAATATCGAATTATAATACACCAATATTTTATTGACATAATTTTTTTATACTAAAATAAAGTATTGTCAATTATCGTATTTGCATTATAACTTATTGCTCTGTAGTATTAGAGACAGTTAAAATCCTAAATAATAAGCATATTTTTATCGGTTGCGTACAAAAATGTATTTCAAAATTAAAGAAGGGGGGCAATTTAAAAAGTGGAATTTTTTTATTTTAATCAACACATATTTTAGTAGGGAACTCATGTAATTGTATCCCTTCCTTTATATAAAAAAAATATTAAAAAAATCAGAAGTATTGATAATTTTATTTAACTCGTTTGAAAATAAGTTAGCGACTTCTCTAAATATTGTTTTTCTGCTCTGTTCTATAGAAACTCTCCTTTTGCAAATCATAAAACTTTAAAGATACGAATGAAAAATAATTTCATGTGTATCTATTTCCTTAAACCCATCAATTATAACTGGGCCAGTCTGATCGTTTTAAAGAAAGTGGCTAAAAAGTTTAAAAAAGAAATTAGTTCATGAAATGTTATGTACCTTCTGGAATTTTGATGGAAGTGGTAAACAATTCAAATTGTTAACATTAATTATTTCATTGCTTGTAAAATGAAAGATACCATCTTAATTTGTGCGACGCTCTTTGAAAAACCGTTTTTCCTTAAATGTCTTTTAAATACTCAAAAAGCATTTTAAATGTCATCCTAGTACCCTAGAACCAAAGCGGAAATGAAATGTTACAACAAAGTATCTATTTAATTTCCGCCTCAACGCCTTTGAAAACAAGTTTGCGAGTTCTCTAAATGTTGCTTTTCTGCTCTAGTACCCATATTGCAAAGAAACTCAACGGATTTTCTACTGCATTAAGAGGAAAAGTGACATTTACTCTTTATTAAAATTTATAAAATAAAGTACATTCTACAAACTCTTCTTGAAACTTAATACTTGTAAAAGAATCGTTAAATATAAGCATTATTAGACACTTATTAATTAAATTGGAATCCTAGCGATATTTTTATCCTGAAGTGCTTGCTACCTATGAAATTATTTATTACAAATAGTGGTGATTATAAGCGATATTTATTAAGAAGAAAATGATTATTTTTTGTGTTTGTTACGTAAAGATGATATCGTTTGATGAGTGTTACATCTAGATAACGACAATGTTACGTAGTTCTATATGATTTACTAGTGCATATTTCGATAAATTTTAAATTTAGAATTGTATTATTTTTAAATTCCCGCCATTGTGGATATTCTGTAAACCCACGCAGAATGCTTGGCTAGCAGACAAGCGTTTACGCGACTGATTCTGATCTGGAGTCTTTTTTTAAACAGAGTAGACATGGTGGGGATCGTGACAAATAGTCTCGAGTCGGTTGTTAAGATACTTGGTGGGAGTTTTCCGGGTTTCATCCTAATCGAGAAGCAGATGTGGGTCAGTTTCCTTTTGGAAGGCATTCCCTCTTTACAAAGATAATTACTTAACGATTATCTGACGCAATACAACTCTATCGTCATGCAATTTCCAATCCTACCAACCAACTTAAATGCTGTTTCATTTTGCGATAATCAACGCTCTCTCTGAACAATTTATTTTCATAACAAAATAATGTTTTGCAAGATTCTAAATAGCTTTTAAAATAATTGTTCTAGAACGTTATTGTTTCTAAGTTCAACGTCATGGTTGTTCCGATATTTTTAAAAACAAGGCTTTTTCTAAACAAGCAGAAAACTCATTTTGACTATCAGTTATTCTTGTTTCAAAATACGCATATAAACAGTTAAAAATCTTTTGTCGTCCAAATTTCAACTATAACAAATAAGAGTTGTTTTAAGATGCAAAACACTGTTTAATTAATGAACCAATAACTCTATAATTTTCAAAAGATGGCGGAAACAACATTTTTATTCATTAGTCTCATACGCCAGAGAATATTTTGCAGCATGATATTTTTTTGCTGTTTGTACCTCAGGCAAAAAAGTAAGCAATGCGATTGCCATAGATCATTCTAGGGAGGTTCTCTCCACAATTATGTTGTCATTGACGACTTTTTAGTCAGTAAAAAAATAAGAAGAAATCTCAGAAATTGACGTCTTTTCTAGCGCTTTACATTATTT
The DNA here is from genome assembly GCA_963978545.1 of Linyphia triangularis. NCBI lineage: Eukaryota > Metazoa > Arthropoda > Arachnida > Araneae > Linyphiidae > Linyphia > Linyphia triangularis. Next base: position 41,531,129 of record OZ021730.1, read on the forward strand.
GTTTCGTCAGCGTTGACAATTTGGGGTTGCGAAAAAGTTGCTTTCATATTTTATGGACATAATTGCTGTCAATATTTACGGGAAAAAAAAAACACTTTTTAAAAATTACAAATCTAAAAACATAACGCGCGTACGTGTTCTAGGAAAAATAAGTTTGACTTTTAGCTTCTTAACTACTTTAATTTAGAGAGAAGGTTATTCAAAGATTCTGTCTGTTCCCAGTTGAAACTATGATTTTCAGACACTTGCGAAATCTTAACACTTGCTGTACGTGATCTGCCAGACCGCGGTTTCTTTTTTTTTTTTTTTTTTGTAGAATGTTTCCACCACTTAAAATATTTTATCTTTGTCTTTTATATACATTTACCAAAATTGATATCTTTTATTAATGTAAGCTTTGCTTATATGATCCGCGCAGTGTGGCTCGTATGTTGTTCTTGCTCCAATATTTTCAAACATCACCCGTTGAGTTCTACGACAGGTTTCAGTGCCTGTCGCTGAACTTTCCGTTTAAGCAAAGTCATTCACCGATGACTGATAGTGTAAAATATGATATATAAAACTAAAAAATTAACATTGTTTTAAGTAATTACTGAACATTTACATAATTTTAAATAAATTAAATCACGGTTGGGGGGGGGGGGGAGGGTTCTTAAGAATACACTCAGCACTCAACGTGTTAAAGGTCTCGTCGATAGGAGTTCTCATACCAAAACTCACCCGGGAGTTATGACAAGAACTACCAGAAATAACTAACGGAAATCAATTTATAAATTCTGAAGCCCAAATTCTAAATTCTACAGTTATGGTTTTATATCATTTTGAAGATCAGGATTAAATAAAATTCAACTTGAAGTTCCAATTGATAGTGTTTTATTCCATAGTAACTGTATCGGAAGTTTTCATCTTGGCTGCAAATAGAGATATCGGATTAAAACTTTTATATTGAATGACATCGCCATGTTTTTCTCACAACTCTTTAAGCTGTTGATATTTTGACCAGGTTTTCATCATCGGTTGTCATCAACCTTTATTAGGGATATTTCAATCATTATAACTTAAATGCTATTTTATTTTGCGATTATCAACGCTTTCTCTGAACAATTTATTTTCAAAACAAGATATTATTTTGTAAGATTCTAAATAGCTTTAAAAATAATTGTTCTAGAACGTTATTGTTTCTTAGTTTAACGTCATGGTTGCTCTGGTATTTTTAAAAACTTAGCTTTTCCTAAACAAGCAGAAAACTCATTTTGACTGTTGGTTATTCTTGTTTCAAAATACACACATAAGCAGGTAAAAATATTTTGTCGTCAAAGTTTCAACTATAACAAATAAGAGTGCTAGAATCGCCTTAACATGCAAAAGACTGTTTAATTAATGAACCAATAACGCTATATTTTTCAAAAGATGATGGAAGCAACATTTTTATTCATTAGTCTCATACGTCAGAGAATATTTTGACGCATTGCATGGTATTGACCATGCATGGTATTTTTTGCTGTTTGTACCTCAGGCAAAAAGTAAGCAATGCAATTGCCGTAGATCATTCTAGGGAGTTTCTCTCTACAATTATGTTGTCATTGACGACTTTTAAATTAATTAAAAAAGTTAGAACAAACCTCAACAATTGACGTCTTTTCTTGCGCTTTACATTATTTGTTTCGTCAGCGTTGACAATTTGGGGTTGCGAAAAAGTTGCTTTCATATTTTATGGACATAATTGCTGTCAATATTTACGAAAAAAAAACCACTTTTTAAAAATTGCAAATCTAAAAACATAACGCGCGTACGTGTTCTTGGAAAAATATGTTTGACTTTTAGCTTCTTAACTACTTTAATTTAGATAGAAGGTTATACAAAGGTTCTGTCTGTTCCCAATCTAAACTACCATTTCCAGACATGTACGAAATCTTAACATTTACTGTATGTGATCTGCTACTCATTTTTGTGGAACCTTTCCACCACTTAAAATATTTTATATTTGACTTATATATACATTTACCAATGCTGTCTCTTCCTCACGGCAGTCATCAGTGACTTTTGTTTAGGCCACGTCAGTCACCGATGACTGACTGTGTAAAATATGATGTAAAACTAAAAATTTAACCCTTTGCACTTAAGAGGTGCCACACGATAGGATGCCGAAACACGAGAAGACCATTAGGTTTGATGCAAGGCTAATGACTGTGTTTAGTTTCTATAAAGCAAATCCATTAACGCCAACCGAACCTAAAATGTCTCGAGTTGCTGGTCCCTCCGCGAGAAAAAGCCTCGAGTTCAAAGGGTTAACATTGTCTTAAGTAATTACTAAAAATTTACTCATTTTTAAATACATTTTCTGAAGGGGATTTCCTTAAAAATACACGCAACTCTCAACGTGTTAATGGTCTTGATACGTTGTTCTCATATGGGAGTTACGACAGGAACTACCAGAAATAATAAACGGAAATCAGTTTATAAATCCTTCAGCCCAAACTGTATGTTCTACAAATATATATCATTAGAGAGATCATAGATTTATATCAGTTTTGAAGATCAGGATTAAATAAAATTCCACCGGAAGTTCCAATTCATCGTGTTTTATTCCATAGTAACTATATCCATAAGTTTACATCTTGGCTGCAAATAGAGATATCGGATTAAAACTTCTATAGTGAGTGACATCGTTATGTTTGTCTCTAAACTCTAAGCTGTGGACGTTTTGACCGGGTTTTCCTCGTCGTTTGTCATCAACTTTTACTTAGGATATTCCAGTTATAATAAGTTGTCAAAGTTATACAGTTCGAGTCCAAAAATAAATGTCTACAGAAACAATATTTTAGTAAGCAGCATTGCTCACCATATAGAGTGTCAGTCCTAAAATCGATTTTTTTTTTGGCACGCTTCCAAAAGTTCGACCTACCTCACGAAATACCTGATAAATCTGTAAACGAACCCATTACACATCTCATCTCAAACAAACTCATTTTTCCCCCCACACAGGAGCAAATTCTTTCTATTTTTTAAAAATATATCTATTATAAAATATGAACGAATCTTGTATTTTTCTGAATGTTAAGGGTCTCTTTCACCTGTCCTATGTAGAAAACTATGAGATTGTCCAAGCAATCGTGTTCGATATTTTTTTTTCCTTTTCCCTTTTTCGTACTTATTGTTTATGAGGACCCTGAATCCAAGCACGCCAACACATAGGGACCATGCCAAATTCATGCTTATATTATTAATAGGTGGCGTTGTTTTCAAATATCGTGACTTTTTTTAATTGTATAAAATTTTAGAAATATTTTATAAATTTAATAAATACTTCCTAGTGTTTTTATGGGATCCTGAGATTTAAGGTTTTCACCACGGTATGCAGTTGTTTGATTTCATTGATGCTCTTGATATCTAGTGCTTTTACTAATATATATATATATATATATATATATATATATATATATATATATATATATATATATATATATATATATATATATATATATATATATATATATATATATCTTGATATCTAGTGCTTTTACTAATATATATATATATATATATATATTAGTAAAAGCACTAGATATCAAGAGCATCAATGAAATCAAACAACTGCATACCGTGGTGAAAACCTTAAATCTCAGGATTAAATAAATATATATATATATATTTATTTAATTTTCTCATTAGTTGTGTAGTATTAGTCAAATAAAGTGGATAGTTGAAGTGACTGCATTAATGCCTTATTTAGCAAGAGTAAACCTTTGCTGCTTGAACTCAAATCAAAGTGGAAACTTTATGTATTGGACCTCCAAAATTGTATCAGAAAATGTGTGTGCGAAAGAATTTGTTAAAATCAGTTCTAAAGTTTTGATATACCTGCGTAATGGTGATAGCAACACATTTAGCCTCAAAATCCTTCGTTATGAACATTACACATAGGGCTTCTACAGAGAACTAATATACAACACAGAGGGCTGCTTTTTTGTGGTGCTACCCATGAGAATGCATATTCAAAATGGAACAACAACAACAAAAAAGCCCTATTGCTGCGCCTCTATCGGTGAGCCGGGTGAACATCACCGTTGATTTTCCATTCGCCTCTATCGTAACATGGTGTGAATTTTTTTGCGGTGAACAACATTGTATTTGCTGTGAACAACATAGAAAAATCTTATCGTTTTTAGGGACTTTTCTAAGAATTCCAAGCAATTATTACCTGTCGCGGAACCAGATGGATCTCTGAACATGATAATTGCAGTGAATGAGAAATTTCACATGTACAAAGCTGGACTTCCATGCACATTGCTATGGAAAAGAGTGTACAAATTCTGATGAAACAATCGATGATAACTTAAAAAATAGTTAGTGTTTCTTAATAACTTGATGTTCAAGTTATTGATTTTCTAAAAACAATTCTGTAAGTTTTATAATGTAGGTAAATTAAAATGTTGGAGATTTATTATCAGAATTTTATTTTGTGCTCGAATGTGCCTTTATCGCTTTCATTCTATATGATGTATAACTTTAAAATGTTTATAAAAAGTGCTTTTCAGTTAACACTTTCTTCTCTACGCTTATTATTTTTAGATTTTATTTGAAATCTAACTTTTGAAAAACTTTTACTTAATATGGACTTTTATTGTCATTGGTCCTTAACTCCATATATAAAACATAATATTCCCTTTAAAGTGGTGGTGAAAACAACAATTGAAAATTTATTGGAATAAGTTTTAAAATCCCAATGTGTTTCCTTATGAGATGTAATGCATCTCCAACACTTTACTTATATAATTATATACATCATGGTGCTTGTCAGTTGGCAAATTTCTTTTTCGGAACGAATGTATAGTTAGTTATTTGGCATTTATTGATGCACGAAAAGTACACAAAAATTGTGAAATACTAAGGGGTTTCTACTATTTCAGTTATTTAAACTCAATTGTAGATGTGTTGTAATTTAAGTTCGTATGTTTTTGATTTCTATGTCCTGTTTTAATAAATGCATCTCCATAAAATTTGGTTCTAATGAGATATTTTGGAAAAAAAAACAACTTCACATTTTTACCAGTAAATGGTGAAGTGACATTTTAATACTTTACAGACAAAGAAAGGTTTAAAGTTTGAATACATATAATGAATCGCAGTTTTTGAAACATAAATTATAAATATGTGAACTATCTTTCTACTTTTTTTCAATATCATGCACACAGAATTTCGTTGAGATAAATTCTTTTGAGCCTTTATAAATTGATGTTATATTGATACACGAAAAGTACACAAAAATTGCCTTATAAATAGATTCCTTCGCCTTTAAAATAGAAAAATCCCTTAGCCCTTATAAATAGATGAACTTCAGTAGTAACCATGGTGAAAAAAAATTTAATATTCTTTCCATACTATATGATATACATTTTTAAGTTGTTAACAAAAAGTTTTTTTTTTCTTTTTTCTCCTACGTATTTTCGCCTTTACGCTCATTTTCTTGTTTGCGAATCATTTGATAATCACATTTTTCGTGTTAAAACTGCATTTAGTTGCGAATTAACTAATACTACACTATAATATTGCTTTATCGTGGTTCCAGCCCAAGGGCACTGTTCCACTTGTCTAATCTAGCCCGAAGGGCGAAAATTCAATTGTAAAATCTAATTTGCACAAAAAACAATTTCAAAAATAATTCAAAAAGGTACTGACGGGACAAAACTAACGGACAACTACTAGATTAAACGGGAGTACGCACGCTCATAGGTATAAATGAATTTCTCACTAAATGAGTAAGTAATTTAAAAGAAACTAAAAATCGCAAACGCAATATAATTTTGTGTCCTAAATTTTATTTAAAAATTATTAATTTTCTAGTGACTTAAACGTTATTTGAAATTTTATGGGAATAAGATTGAAAACTTTAAGGCCATGGCTTGAGTATCGTTTTCCAATTTAAGTTAAGCAGGGCCCTCTTTTTATTTGGAAATTATATTTAATTTGAACTTATACATTTTGATACTTCATGTACATAATTGAGACTATCTACTATAATCATCACCTTTATTTTTCACTTTTTAGGACAATCGGTCGGTAGCAATGCCACCGCCGAACATCGACCTTCCGGATGGCAGCTTCCGGTCCTTCACAGATGTGGACGAGAACAGAGAAAGGGGCAACTGGTCGAGTGGAGTTGAGTTCCTTCTCTCCTGCCTAAGCTATGCAGTCGGCCTCGGAAACATTTGGCGATTTCCGTACCTCTGCTACAGGAATGGCGGAGGTAAGTTGTTTTGAAGAGGGCTTCAAAAGAGATTTCTGCTTTTGCCCTGATCTCTAATTGAAACTTGTGATTAGCTCACAAGCAGTATTTACCATCGATTTAGATAAACAACTGGATAGGCAGATTAACGCTGGGAAAATGAAGTCGTTGCCAGATCGTTGAGTGGACGAAAAATACGGATTGCCGTGGATTGAAAGAAAAAATCTTCGAGTATTACACAACAGAATTTCAATAGTAGACCTTAATTAGTAATAATGTGCAAAAAAAAAATATCTATTCTAGCACTTTACCAAGATTTCGCCCAACTATAGAAGTGAACTGGGATTGGATAATCGTCCACCCATCATCATCATCAACCCACAGACTCTTTTTTTTCTTCCCCTCCTTGCTTTTCCATCGGAGCACTCTATCCAGTTGTTTATCTTTATCGATGATTTTTACTTTACAAGCAGATGATGCCAATTGAATTACTGCAATGCAGTTCGTGATCTAAAGCTGCTTTAGAAGTTGCCTTTGGTTACTAACAGCCACTAAGTTAAGGGAAGAGTTGTTTACTCGATGGTAATTATTAAGCTTTCTTCGGGCTTAAGTCAAAAAGCAAAGCATGCACTCTCCAGATGTTGCAGTTAGAGGTCAATGTTAATCAGAAAGACTCAGTCTGCCTCTTGGGGCATGTTCGACCTATTTTACGGCCATCAACTGCTTTTTGATCTCTGTAAGATGAGAATTCCACCCCTCCCCTGAGCGAGCACGTTACTCACCACATCTAAGGCACGCTAATGTGCAAGGACATGAATTTATGATTCAAACTCAGGGTTCCATTTTGCGAGCAAACGATTTTATTCCTTCAACGCCAAATCATTTCTTTTGAAAAATCAGCCAAGTCGTTAATGGATATCGCATCAACTAATGAAACCTTGCTTACTTTTTACAGTTATAAAAAAAGAAACTATTTGGTGCGGGAGGGAATAAATCCATCTGCTTACTTATTCATTGAATATTGAAGAGTGGTTGGTTATCAGTAGACTTGGGCGATGTTAACATTTCTGCATCGTGATATATCGGGATGTCACGATACATCGCGATGTGAACTATATTATTTTTTTTTTACAAAATACTATAAAACAACGTTTTCATAACGCGCTATATAACCGAAAGTTATGCTTACTTAGCTAATTTGTTATCATCCATGAAAGGAGAAGTGGGAGGGGGGTGAGAAGGACAAGTGCACTTCATGGCAGTTCACATGTTACTTTAGTTATTGGATATTCTTAATTATCAAATCAAAAACATACTTTATAATGAATATTGTATTACTTACTAGTACAATATAACTATAAAACAATAAAAATAAAATTATTGCATAACATTTAAAATTCTAATAATCTTTATTTTGAGCCAAAAAAATCTGCATTTCCGCATTTTTAAGAAGCAAGTTGGATTGAGTAATTAATCTTATGGAAATAAACTTTATTCAAATTGTACAGACTGAAAAAACAAGTTATAAAACATTTATTTACTTACGAGTCAGAAGAGAAAATCCTTCAACGTAAACGGGGAAAAAAATCTTTTATAAGTATTTAAGCAATCAAAGAGAAGCAACTGTGATCAGTCCATGTGCTAGTTCATATTGACTTAGGCAGATATAACAAACCATCATAGTAATAAATAACCTGATTATCTTAACTAGATAAGAACTAGACAGAAATTACCCAGTTGGAATACCGCAATTCCCTTGAGTTAATAAATAAAACAAAGCTCTCTAAGAGTAAAAAAGTTGGATAAAAAAAAATCCTGAAGTAATAAAAGATTTAAAAATACAAAAATGTTATATTTTATTTCTTCCAAGTTAGAAAAAAAAAAAAAAAAAAAAAAAAAAAAAAAAAAATTTTTGGAAACACTCAATTGAATTCCAAAAATAGAATATCAAGGTCTTATATCTGATGACAAATTACATAAAAATCAAAACGAGTTGAGGGAACAAAAGAAAAAAAAATATTCAAACAATAAAAGGAATACTTCTTTCATTGAATCTCTAATATTAATAGACTACTGGCGTCTGAAAACCACCATTACTCAGCTGTAAAAACGAAATACTAAATAAACGCGAGACCTAAAATGGAAACATCTGACATACCGAAGGTGGATACGATTATCACGATGCGGATGAAGTATCACCCCAGCAAAAACAAATGGAAATCGTCTCAAACGTCGCGGTGTAGCTGTTACACTACGTTTCTATACAGTCTTGGATACACCGCACATATGAAAGAAGGATTAACTGCGATGTGGTGAAGTATCGTATCACAAACGACGCGGTGTCGACGGTTTCAATACGTTTCTATAGTATCTTAGAAACCCCGCGCATGAATCGTGGCATCAACGGTTCTTCGTCCTTAAAATGCTAGACAAGTATCGCTTGTCAGAAATGATCGTGATGTATTGGTTTGAGGAATATAGTGAAACCGATTTGACGATGTTGATTTCACACCGGATTTTAACGATGTATCGATACATCGCCCAAGCCTAGTTATCAGACAAATACGGATGCTCTTTGGCAACTTATGATAAATTAAGGTTATCGGTTTTAGTTCAATTTTTGCACATTTTCCACCGACATACCAATACACTATTAAATTACTAGTATTTTTCAAATTTTTTTTTACAAATTCAGAATAATGTTCCATGTGTTACCGAAACCGCCTCATCATCTATTTAAGCTAAAGAAATAAAACGGGTTTTAAATTATATGTAAAAAAATAAAACTTTGGTATAATTACTTTTAAGTATCATGTTTATATCTAATATTGGTCAGATTAAGCTGTAAAATGTGACAGTGTCATACAAAATTTCCAGCAGTCATCTAGAATCTTTTAAATCTGGATTTTGAAGCATGATCAATCAGTGTCCTTAACGTTGTTTGAAAAATTTTAATAGCGTCATTTTGCAACTTTAATGATGTCAATTTGCAAAGTTATAAATACGAAAATAATCGATAGTCGACTTGTACTTTTCTAGCACTAAAATCTTAAATATCTTGGCTTGCGACGGTCATTTGTTACAAAAGGGCTGCTTCTACACTTGTTTCTATAAAAGTGTGTTTCATAAGACTTTTTTGCGGAAATTGGTCCGTACAATTATGACAGTTCACAACTTTACATGGGAGCAAGAATAATAAAAAGTAGTAAACAAAGGTAACGTCAAAATCGAACAAGTGAATGAATAAATAACAGTAAACAAGAAATAAAAATATATACAAATACAAAAATTCAGTCACTAGGTGTTCATGCAGGTCCTGGCATCTCAATACAAACGGCTGATGTCTCTCTGGGAGTTTCTATCTAGACCAGAACAAATTAAAAGGTGATCCAAATTCATGTCTATCACGCAGATTGTGCAAATGTTCGAAGGAAGAACGCTTATTTTAAACAAATGTTCTGCCCAACAATCATATCCAGTCTGCAGTCTGAAATTGAACACTGCCACCTTGCGGGGTTTCTATTAAAGTAACGGTGGCTTCATTTAATGACTTAACTTTCCCCTGTTCGACTACAAATGATGCCAAAGAACGTTCCGATTTTAAGCGTTTTTTATGAACAAAATGTCGCCAATTTGAGGAGTTACGAGACAAATGCATTTAGAAATTTTTTCAACGAATTCCCATTATCTAATCTCGATTTATATTATTCACCCCATTTCCAATCTAATATCTCTCTATTTGCAACTAAAATGTGAACTTAGTGTTACTATGGAAGCATTCTTTTGATCGAATTTTAAAGCAGCTTTGGATGGAACTTCCGTTTGAGTTTTATACGTTACTAGTCCTATCGACATCATTAAACTGATATATGTAGTCTATCTGATACTGTAGCATTTCGAGTCTTGGCTTACGAAATTGAAAATTGAATTGAGGTGGCAATTTTTTATACTTCCGGTAGAACTTTACTATAGGAACTCCTGTCGACAAGGCAGTTCAGATCATGTAGTTCAGATTTGTATAGTTTTTTTTTTTGTATACTTTATGTTCATTTCTATTTACTTCATATTTGTTTCTGTTGGTATGAACTTTCATTTGGCATATCGTACTTGACTGTACCTGAGGATGTTGACTTCAGACAGGTAGAGTTTAGAAACTAGTAGAAAAGCTTACAAGAACATATAAAACTGATTATAGATATTTTGGACGTTTGTTGTTCTTATTTTATACTATAGAACTATTTCTCCAATACTTTTGAAGTTTGATTTGAAAAAACTAGACGCAAATTTGATTAGCAAAAATTAGATAGAAATTTGATTAAAAACAACAAGACAGTGATTAAAATCAAATAGAAATTTGATTAGAACATTTTTATGGAGATTTGATTAAAAACAACTTGATGAAGATTTGATTCGAAAGAACTTGATGAATATTTGATTAGAAAAAACTAGATACTGAAATTTGATTAGAAAAAAAACTAGATAAGAAATTCCACGAGAAAAAACTAAATCGAAACCAATTAGAAAAAAATTAATACACACTCGATTAGTAAAAATTACCTTGAAATTTGATTAGCAAAATTAAATATAAATTTGGTTAGAAATAACTAGATAAACATTTCATTAAAAAAAAACTAAATAGAAATTTCATTAGAAAAATTAGATATAAATTTAGTTAGATATAACTAGATAAACATTTATTAGAAAAAAACTAAATACAAATTTGATTAGAAACAAATAGATAACAATTTTATAAGAAAAAAAACTAAATAGAAATTTGATTAAAAAAAAAAAATCGCGAATAGTTTATCTCCATCCTATAATCAGCATGCACTTTTTAAGAGTTTAGTTTATCTCATCTATTGTGTTGTTTTTCAGGTGCCTTTCTGATCCCATACGTCATAATGATGGCCTTCGTCGGACTTCCTTTGTTTCTGATGGAGCTCTCTTTTGGACAGTACGCGAGCGAGGGGCCCGTCACCATATGGAAGATATGTCCGCTCTTCCAAGGTACATAAAAGTCTGCTATTAATATAAATTAAGTTATACCAAAAGGTCACTGTATTTTTGTGATATTGCATTTTCAACTACGTAGATAACACCCATATATAAAATTAAATGCAGATATAAAATTAAATAAATAAACAAATTAATTAATTAATAAATATTACTTACAAGTATATATACCAAGTTCTTTTCAATTCTTGAAACTTAAAATCAGTTTTTAAAACACATGCAGGTAACTAAGTGCTCTCTCATATAATTAATATTTCATTAATAGTATTTCTTAACTTTCAAAAGTATCAAGTAGACTTATAAATTTAAAACATTATATATTATTGTTTCCCTTTATAATATCAGGCATAGAAGCTATAAATGCAAAATAGTATATTTTATTGCTTCCTTTATAGTATCAAGTAGAGACTATAAAATTAGAAAGGTATATTTTTTTCTAACCTCATTTTTATGTCAAGTAGAAACTATAAACTTAGAAAGGTATATTTTTTCTAATCTTTTTTTATGTCAAGTAGAAACTATAAACTTAGAAAAAGGTATATTTTTTTTTCCAACCTTTTTTTTTTATGTCAAGTAGAATCTATAAATTTAAAATGGTATATTTTATTGCTAATATTATAGTATCAAGCAAAAACTATAGATTTGAGATAGTCTATTGTATTGCTTCCCTTAAAGTATCAAGTACAAACTATAAATTTAAAATAGTTTATTTGTTTACTTCCTTTGTTCTCAAGTGACACCTTTTTTATGTCAAGTAGAAACTATAAACTTAGAATAGTATATTTTTTCTAACCTTTTTTTATGTCAAGTAGAAACTATAAATTGAAAATGGTATATTTTATTGCTAATATTATAGTATCAAGCAAAAACTATAGATTTGAGGTAGTCTATTGTATTGCTTTCCTTAAAGTATCAAGTACAAACTATACATTTAAAATAGTTTATTTGTTTACTTCCTTTGTCCTCAAGTGCTTATGTGCATCTCTTTTTGTCCAATAATTTGATGCTGCTGAAATATAACAGAATGGTGTTTATTTTGCCAGGTCTCGGCTATGCCATGTTCTTGATGTCCTCCCTGGTGGGCATCTACTACAACATGATTCTGGCATGGGCTCTTTTCTACTTGCTGTCCTCCTTCACCACGCACCTACCATGGAGCTCGTGCGACAACTGGTGGAACACGGAAGGTAAATAAACTCTCTTTCCACTTCTTGCATACCTTGTACTATGAGGTCTATCAGAAGAAAAGCTCTCGACAGATAGTCTAGTTCAGCGGTTCCCAACCTTTTTAGTTCTGAGGACCATCTATTTTGTAAAAAAAGCCTAGAGGCCCACTAGGTAATAGAATATGTACGTGTGCGTCAGTAATTAGTAAAAGATACTATACAAGAAGGATTTAAAAAAAAAATTAAAAAAAAAATAAAATTTACAAAGAAAGGAAAGAAAATTGTAATTACTTCTCTGTCCCAACTTTAAGAAAACTAAGAAACAAGTGGTAAAAGTTTAAAAAAAAAAAAAAAAAAAAAATCAATGGAATTTTTTACATTGTTTCTCCCTCACGAAAAAGTCAATATCAGGATTGAAACTGGATAGTTTTAGCCATGTTGTTGAATTCACTCATATTCACCAGTTACACAATCGAAGAATACAATTGAGTTATTTGATTGTTGTTAGCAATCGAGTGACTCGATTGTTACCATCTTTACGCCTGAAGCTCTTATAATATTTATCTTGGCTTAGATTCTTGATCAACATCCACGGCCCAGTACTACGCTACTCGCGGCCCACAAGTGGGCCGCGGCCCATGGGTTGGGAACCACTGGTCTAGTTGATAGCGGTTGCTTTAGACAGGGTCTCCGCGCATAGGCAGGGTTACAGCGGTCATTGAAAGTAATTAAAAGTGCTTAATAATTTTGAACTTGCTTTCAAGACCTTGAAAGTGCTTGATAATACTTAAAGGTGCTTAAAAGTCCTTGAAAATGCTTAGCGGTTCTTAAAAGTCATTAATTTTTACGGATGTTGTGTGCCCAGCTGCAAAATATATCAAAATACAACTCGGACTTGCTATTCCCTCATGACCTCCATTTATCTGTACCTCATCGAAATTCTCCGACGTATTTGTACTACGCATACACCAACTTTTAACTTTTTTGGTAGAATACGTTTTATTAAAAACTTATATAGAGACATGATGTCTGAAAATAAATTTTCAACGGTCCTTAAAAACATTATTTAGGAGCTTAAAAGTCATTGATTTTCATTCGGTGATTTGAGTGGTAACCCTGATATGGAAAGTCAGGAATTTGGATTTAGGGTAAATTTTGTCATGGAAAGTCATGATTTTGAGCAAAAAAAATGGCCATAAGTCATGGAAATACAGTGAATTTCTAAACATTTTAAGTAAAATCCAGTGGTAGAAGTGGGCGAAAAGAAGTGAGGGGATGCCCAAAAGTTGGTGACCAGTGCACTCCTCCCATCCCACTTCCCAACGATAAATTTTTATGATTTTCTCTTTTATTAAAAATACAAATTATTAAGGAAATAATTTATTCTTTCTAATACTAACATTGAACAAAGGTCCAAAATTTATAGTTATTTTGATGAATTTTCTGAAATTTAGTTTCCTACTTGGTAGTAAGAGATGAAGTGAAGTAATAATTCAACATTATATACATAACTGTTTACTTAGATTTAAATAGTGCTTTTAAATATGCATATTTTCATGAAATTGAATTAATAAAACACTTTTTTTAAAAAATAGTTTGTCTTTATATAAAAAATAATAGAAATTTAACTTTTAAAGTAAGTTCATTCAAAGCTAAAAGTTGACCGACCATAACAATATTTGTAAATTATATAAGTATATCGTTCTATAAAGTACTATAATACATTTTTATAGTTGTATGATATATACCTTAAATAGATTTTTTTTTTTTTTTTTTTTTTTTTTAACAATTGAAAACTTTAAGCCATTTTTTCTCAGTGTCACTACATCTAAAGGTTAATGTTAATTTTTTAGTAGTTTTTTGACGGATTAAGTGTTTTTAAAAGGGGGGGGGGTGAATTTCGATTGCTTTAGAAGTGGGGGGATGCGTCAACCCACGCTTCTAGCACTGTGTGTACCCATACTATATAATAAAGCTAGCCCGTCTCTTTTAGCATGCAGGAAGTTTGACACGAAGAATTGTACGGCCCATAACGGGACTGTAATTTCGAACGGGACATGCATCCTTCAGAGTGAGGTGACCCCAGAGGAGTGGAAAAATTACAGCATGCACAACTCAAAGATGGCCAGTGACGAGTATTTCCAGTAAGGAATCTTTTTTTAATTCCCATGACAATAATAAAATAATATAACCCATAAAAACAAAGTTTTTAATACAAGTCCTTCACATGCATTGCCAATTTTTATATTGATTAACGTAGCGCCGATTCTGTAAACAGCGTGTGCTTGGTGTTTGCAACTAATTTTAAATGTCAAAAATATTTCATCAGGAAAATGTGCGGCAAAGTACGTTTCAAAATTTATTTATCAAAAATGAACGTGAATTTATGTACTCTCATCCAAAGATCTATTATTTATTGTGATTGAAACAATTTTATGGTTTATTTATTAAAATTTTTTTTGGCAACGTGAAAGAGTTTCTTCAATGGTCGGTTAAATGTTATTTCAGCGCGATTGGCTGACGGCAAGTTGGTTTGTTAGTATACCGTAAAAAACGCCTTTTAGTGACAGTACAGCCATAAAGTTTGATAGAATGCATTGTCATCAACATTGAACCTATCTGCCTAGTTTCAGCTCGATTGGATGACGGAAAAGTAGTTAATTAGGCCCCCGCATATTCTCTCGCCCTCGACATACACAGTCTATCAACCTCAAACACGCAGCAGAAATTCGAAGTTAATATAAAGGATTTAAAAATGAGCGTGAATTTATGCACTCGCATCCAAATATCTTTTAGTTATTTTGATCAAAACAATTCTATTATTCATTTAAAAAAACGGCAACAGTAACAAAGTTTCATCAATGGTTGGTTAGATACTATTTTAGTGCGATTGGATAATGGCAAGTTGGTTTATTAGTAGTCCGTAAAAGTGATCTTTTAGTGACAGTTACAGCCCCAAAATTTGATAGTATGCATTGCCATCGACATCGAATCTGTAGGGCCAGTTTTTTTGCTTGTTTGTAGATAGTAAGGGACTGCACAAATACCAAGCATTAAATTATAGACTTTTATACTCAAAACGATTTGTCAGAATTGTCGTCGATGTGCGCGCTCAATTTTTAAATAAGAAAATGGAAATTTTTCTCGGGTATATATTCACACATTAGACATTTTTATTGGATATCCGGTATATTATAAATACTATTGCTTCTTGCTTGTTGGTACTTAAAAAAAAAAAAATATTGTGACAATTTAGGACTAGAAATGGAAAACGATCTAAGTCCAAAAAAGAAAATTTTTCAGGAGAGCCGAAAAAGGAAAAACACTCGCAATGGTACTTCAGGCTATGACTTATTATCAGATTGAATTTGAATTATTGCTAATGGAGGTCGCACTATGGGAGTTCTCCTCTTTGTTTAGCTTGTTCATTAGGACATTTTTCCGTAAAAAACGATTTTCGATTGTTTTGGTACTTAGGTCATTTTCCATTTCTAGTCCTCAATTATTTTTTTTACAAAAAAAAAAAAAAAAAAAAAAAAAAAAGCTTATTAACCTTGGTTACTATTTTTTTAGTCCATAGGTGTATGTAGTGCCTGTTATATTTTAGAAAGTATCATGTTTAAAAGTCCTTGGGCAGTTCATAATAATCCATCGTGATGAATTGTCATGAGTATATTGTATATAAACTCGAAACACAACGATTGTAGCATTTCACTATTGCTTTTTTTTTTTTTTTTTTTAATCTTATATTGCCTTAATTATTTATTTACTGACTGGACATTTAAGAGCCGTCAGTTTTCCCATGGTACTATAGTAATTTAAACGCTTTGAGATCCATTAGGACTTTGAAATCTGCTTCTAAAAGTCTGTAATATATGTTTAAAGAACGTATAAATGTATTTTGTAACTACCACTATTTGCAAAAGGATTTTTTTCATTTATTCTTAGTGCAAAATGTATAGGCACACCATCTCCAATTAGGATTCATACGCTGAAACTGAATGACTGAAAAGTTGTCCGGTGCGCTTGAAGAGAAACGAGCTTGTGCTGCCATCCAATAATTGTCAAACCAACTTCGTAGAAGTGGATTTCATAGTCTTGTCTCAACGTGTGTAAATTAATGCAGTACATTGAGAAAACTTAAGGGACTTATAAGTCCTGTCAGTCAATAAAGGAGTAAAATCGTTTTACAGGCCATAAAAGTTTACGATCCGTGAATTTTTGTTTTTGAATCTAATATAATGTCTCGTAGAATACGTTATCGAATGGAAACGAACTAAACAGCACAATAAAATTTGCATACATTCATTAGATGAATTTCTGAATTTTTTTTTAAGGAATTTCTTAAAGCATGCTTACAAATAAGAAATAAAATGCTTGTTAGAGTTGGGTTTTGATCTCACAATCTCGTGTTCTGCAGTCCTATATCTTACTGCCTGAGTCACGAATACATCTCCTCGGTAGGATAAGTAACTTGTTTCGCTACAGTACATTTATAACCAGGGGTGTGGAACATCGCACTACTTCTTTCAATTACACTATAATACTGATATGGATTTGTGTCATTTATCATCATTTCTGTAGCAAAAGTGGCCAGTTTGGCAATAATATTTGTATGGGTCTACCACTAACCTGCACAGAAAATTTGAACACCGTAGGTCAGTTTGTTCGGGAGTTATGTTGATCACGTACACACAAACTCATTTTTTCTGGACCACTTTTTTTAAATCTTCTGGCCGAATATTATACTTTCATTGCCGTAAGTAAATATGTGAGTACAGTAAAACCCCGATTATCCGAGCCCCGGTTATCTGAGTTTCCGCTTTAACCGAGCCAGATAATATTTCTTTTACCCCTGATATTTTCCTTTGTCAAAACTAGTACCGAAAAAAATTGGTACTTGATCTCTCAAACACTCAAGAAAACAAAATGTTTACATTCCCTTTTCATTGTATGTCACTGCTCCTCCTATCGCGTCGCTCAAGGTCTTAAGGCTTAAGTAAGAGAACTCTTTAAGCATTACTATATATTATTAATTGCATGTGGTTTACCTATAGTATAACATTTGTACTTGTCAAAATATACATTTAAACCGATACGATTAATTTTATTTTTCGCTTTAACCGATTTTTTCTGTTATCCGAGTTGGTCTTGGTCCACATTAACTCGGATAATCAGGACTCTACTGTAATTGAAAGTAACAAATTAAAGACTCACTAGTGAGTAAAGTTTGGTAAACTCTGAAATAATATGTGTGTATTTATGTATTTGTAGCAACTTCGTTCTGGGCATTACGGACGGCATCCACGACCTCGGTGGAGTTCGCTGGCAACTGGCGATGTGCTTGCTGGCGTGTTGGGTCGTCGTTTTCTTCTGCCTCTGGAAAGGAGTGAAGAGCATGGGAAAGGTAAAAAATCATTAAGTTATTACAGCAGTGGCATAATGATTTTGGTTACTCTCCGCCAAAAAAAATGTCAGTCTCCAACATTTGTTTTTTAATTGGGAATCGTATTTAACACGCAAATTTCAACTTTTCCTTAAAAAAAAAATAATCAGGAATTAAAATAGGGTCTTAATAGTAAAAGTTTAACTTAAAAGTTAACTGGTCGGAATGACATGGATTTGTCCTGTGTATACTTAAAGAAAGAGGAAACAGTATGAAGTTAGAAAAAAAAAATTATTTTGAACTATTTTTTGGGGCATTTTTCTTCTTTTTTTTGGCATAAGAAAAAATGACATGTTCTTGAGCTACCCCGTGGTGACTATAATTAAAGTTCAACTTTCAAAAAGCCTTAAATAAAAGAATCACTCTTCAAAATGAACAAAAATATGACCTAAATATAAGCGAAGAAGGAGTAAATTGGTATGGCAGATTAAATTTCTTTTTCGAAATAGTATTTTTTCCCTTATGGCCTACCGTTTCCCCCTTCGAGTATAAACAGATAAATTTCAGGTCATTCTGACCAGTGAAAATTTTAACTTTAATTTTAAATACCTGTGTGTGGGCACTAAATTATGGCTGCTTCTGCCAAATTCCACAAGATTTTGAAATCTTTAATCGTGTAAAATATTGATAAAATAAAAAACATCGCATTTTTAATTTTCTGAAAAATTATAGCCGACCAAACGGTATAGTGGTTAGCATGCTGGCTTCTAGACCGCGAGGTTGCGGGTTCGAGTCCCGTGTTTGGCATGGGTGTTTGTAAATGTATGTTGGTTTGTTAAATGACGAAATGTTTCGGCGCATTATAGCCCTCGTGATGCTGACGGCGCCAGATAATCTGAATATAACCAACCAATAATAACTGAAAAATTATAATTTTTTTAAAGAAACCAGAGCATTTTGTCTGGTATATAAAGGTGAGCATGTGCATAATTTTATTATAATAATTATTGTAATCTTTGCTGAAAGCTTAAATATTCTTTATTAACTGGGTACCTGTCCAAGGACGTTTTTACACATTCATCGAATGTGTTGGTTGGTTGTATTCAGATTATCTGGCGCCGTCAGCAACACGAGGGCTATAATGCGCCGAAACATTCGTCATTAGACAAGCCAACATACATTTACAAACACCCATGCCTACGCGGGACTCGAACCCGCAACCTCGCGGTCTAGAAGCCAGCACGCTAACCACTATACCGTTTGGTCGGCTCATCGAATGTGTAAAAAATTGAGAGGGCACAGTATACAGACAAACAAATAGTAGAAACTTAACAGAAAAGCAATGGCTGTGGTTACAGATGGTTATAATAGAATATAAAACATGGTCTGACAGGGAGTTTAAATCATGAATTTCAAATTGCTCAATATTCTGTAAGCATGAAGAGTTTCAGTTAAATAAAAAAACAAGACAATTTTTTCAATATTTACATAAACTACTTACTTGGATATTTAAATATATAATGGTGCTTGCCATTAGACAAATTAAAGTTTTTATTACTTTAAAACAATATATTTTAAAAAGTAAGTGGTGACAATCATTTTACTAACTTTTCCAGGTTGTTTACTTTACTGCCTTGTTCCCATACCTCGTCTTAGTGATCTTACTAATAAGAGGAACCACTCTGGAGGGTTCTTACGACGGTATCATGTTCTACCTTACGCCAGAATGGCACAGGTTGCTAGATGCCAAGGTATTTAAAAAAATTAACATTTTCTTATATTATCACCCTTTCCGTTTTTTCATTTCACAGAAAGAAAACATCAACTTATCCCTGTACCATTGATCTAACGTTTCATTTTTTGGTACACCGTATTTCTCTCAATCATTAAAAGTGTTTTCCCAGTTATATAAAAGTAGTTATAAGGATTCATTTAAAAAATTTAAAAGTAAAAAAAAAAAAAAAAAAAGTTTTTTTTTTTTTTATTCATTATTAAAAATTGTGTTTAAAATTATGTTTAAAACTACTTGTATAAGCATATTAAAGATATGATGATAAAATTGCCAACTTTTCCTTCATAGGAAAGAATTTCGATTTTCAATAGCTATTAATACTTGTAATAAGTCATTTAACGTACTGGGTACGGCTAATATTCGGCCGGCTAATATTGCTACAGCTTTGACAGTTGTCCAGTTGTGTTAAGTCCCTTTATGAGGACATTCTACCCCACAAACTGCAAAAGTTTCCAATTTTTTTTATTTTTATTTGCTATAGTTAATGTTTGGGATATTCAAAATACGTAAGCAAAATGTTTAAAACTGTATCGACGTATTTTATTGAATTATGTGAGTTTTTTTTTCTTTTTTTTTCTTTTTTTCTTAAAAAAGGTTTTTTGAAACGTTCAGGCTCTTTTTTCTAACCAATTTCGAAATTTTAAATTTTTACAAAATGTTTTCAAATATGTCTATTTTATAAATTGACATTCTAATTAACAAAATATGTTGTAGTTTCAATTTTTTTTTTTAACCCTACAGTAAAATTATTGCAGATTTACATAATTTTTTTCTGTTATGAATAATCATTTATATTATATACCAGTTTTCCATATATTAATGCCAATTCTTACTTTAGTTTTAAGATTTTTTTAGAAAAAATTAGTATTTAAAAAAGTCATAGCATTTAAAAAAATTGAAATATTTAATTTTTTAAAAAAATGAAAAAGAATTATTTTGTGTGTGTGTGAAATATTGTTCTTTCATATAAATTCGCGCATAAGGGACTTCAATTTTTTATTCAAAAATACAATAATATTTATAGCAAAAAAGTTTAGATGATAGAGGGTCCCCTTAATTACAATTGGTTCTCATTTGAATTTATTTTGTCACTATGTGAGAAATAGGCAATAATTTAATTTTTATTGTCATAAAAATTTTCAATTAAAGTTTTACCTTCCTGCAATTATTTCTATATACCCAGCATCTTAAGATATTTTTTATCCCCTTTTCTTAAATTGATCTTTTTTCCTGTTTTATCCCTTTCTCTTAGAGTTAATATCTCTCATTATACGATATTCTGTAAATGAAAATGTACGTAGGACTGTAATTTTTCGCATTCACAAACCTTAACAAATCGTGCAAACTCTCACGAAACAAGTTCAGCCACCTTCACTAAGAAAAGCATCATTTTCATACCAATTGCCTTTTGAGTTATATCCAGAATAAACCTACAAAGCCATACAATTTCAACTATAATTTCGGAAACTCCGTTTTTAAGTTTTTTTATTTATTTTTATTAAAGTTATCTTTATACAGGGTTCCCACGGTCATTAAAAGTCCTTAAAAGTGCTTAATAATTTTGAACTTGTTTTAATGACTTTGAAAGTGCTTGAAAATGCTTAGATGTGCTTAAAAGTCGTTGAAAATGCTTAGAGGAATTTAAAAGTCCTTAATTTTTGCTGATGTTGTGTACCTAACTGCAAAATTTATAAAAATACAACTCAGAGTTACTATCCCAGCGTTATTGCCACTTATCTGCACCGTATCAGAATTCTCAGACTTATTTGTATGTACGCATACGCCAATTTGTAACTTTTATGGTAGAATATACTTTATTAAAAATTTATATATAGACACGATGCCTGAAAATAAATCTTCTAAGGCCCTTAAAAATATTATTTTGGTCCTTACAAGTCATTGATTTTCATTCTGTTATTTGAGTTTGAACCCTGTTGTGATGAATTTAATTCAGCAGCAAATGTTTTATTGAAATATATAAATTTTAATATCAACTATTAATCCGTAAATGAATTAAATTCACCATATTTGTATTTTGGCGAGCATTACGTAAGAACATGAAAGTTGGGGAAAAGTTTCGACAAATGGATAGTTGATCATGCTAAGAGGTATCAAAGCATTTCTGTACATTTCTTTTTAATCATGGGTATTAAAATGTTGTTTTGATGAAACTTTTAAATTTTGTCTATTTCATACTGAAGTTAAACTTTTGTTGTATTGTCCCAAAGGTATGGGGTGACGCCGCCATGCAGATATTCTTCTCCCTGTCACCCTGCTGGGGTGGTCTTATCACCCTTGCTAGCTACAACCGGTTTCACAACAACTGCTTCAGGTAATATTTCTTCATTTATATTTCACAATGTATAAAATTGAGATGACATTCGGGTCTTGAATATAAGCACAACGATAGAAATTTTATTTGAGAAACAACTTGACAGCTTATTAACCATAAAAAGAATTCAATTAATTAGAGGAAATCAGATAATTAACAGCAGAGAAGTTATGAAAAGTTTAAATAAATAAATAAATAAATAAAGTGATAAATGAATAAATAAATAATAAATAAATAAGTAAATAAATAATTAAATATCGCAATGCCATAAATGTTCGCTTTTTTCTTTTTAAATATTTTTCAATAAATTCTTTTATATTTAAGTTTCTCTAAATACTCCTATTTTCATTTGTGCAGGGATTCTCTTGTGATCACATTCGGAAACAGCGCCACCAGCTTTTTTGCGGGTTTCGTCATCTTCAGCATTGTGGGATTCATGGCGCATGAGATGGGAGTTCCGGTCAAGGAAGTAGCCGCACAAGGTACATCGCTTTTTAGTTTTAATTGTAAAAATTAATTTTTGTTTGAAAAACAACTTCAAGGACCGATGCTTATTGCTGTCTGTATTTGGATTGAAGTTTCGTTTATGGTCTGTGGTATGGAAGCTACGAAGACTTTAGTCAACTCCACAAAACTTTTTTTATCTGGTATTCAAATGTATACGTAAAATAAATATTGATAATCGTTTTTTTTTTTTTTTTTTTTTTCTTCCCCCGTCCCCCTGTCTATTGACCTAAAGCTGTATGATTTAGGCCACAAAAAATGACAAGATATTGATTAGAAAAATGTTTAAGTTTTTTTCCAGGAGTAACAACAACAAAATCAATGATATTTGTGTTTTTATAACATATTACCACCAGTTATTTTTGAGTTTGAATTTTATTTATAATCTTTAGTTTTTTTTTTAAGGAAGATTATTATTTGATTTCGTTTGTGTCTTATTAAACGAAGATATCGGATGATATTATGGCCCTTTCCCTTATAAGCTGTGGTTCCTAACAGAAACCACTTCAATATTTATATCTAGACGCAGATTAGTTTCACAGCGAAATGACGAAAGGTGGAAATTAATCTATTAAATTATCACTTATAAAAGTTAAAATAAATATTGTTTTTGCAAAAAGGATGTATACTCCATAATTTTCTACACATAATAACGGTCCATACGAAATGTCATTAAAATCTAGGGAAAAAATCGAAATTCGTGCTTCAAAGTGTTAATATAGTAAAAGACTTCAGTCTATGATAGATACTTGGTATCTGAATCTGGTCTGTTTTTGAATCGCATGTTAAGAAGAGGGATAAGCTCTAAAAATTGCAAAACCAAATTTCTGCTTCAAAAACATTTGTAGTTTTCGTAAATGCTACTTTTTATTGCTGAATCAAAATTCTTTTGTTAGTACTGTGTTTTAATCTATAACAATATATTCACTTTTGAAATGTTCTTAATCTGTCAGAATTGAGCCTTTTTCTCAATAGCGATTCATTTCTACTCTTTGAAAAATGTCCTTTCTACTCATCAAGTATACCTTAGTGTTGCATAATAACCTGGTAAAGTAATGGAATTAATTTTATTATTTACAAAAATGTTTTTAGTTATTCCAAGGATTGTTTTCCTTGATGTATGATGTATTCCAAAGATGTCTCCTTGATTAATTACATGCCAAAGATACAGGGTTCGCTTCTAGGGTTAGACATGGATGTTCGTTGTGGTTCGGGATCCACGTTAAACTGTAGGTCCCGAACTGATTAGGCGTCACTGTAAAAAAAAAAAAAAAATTTTAAAAAGGTTGAACGTATAAGCGTATAAACCAACCTGGATGTTGGATGCACTGTCAGAACATGCTGTTAAGGTTTTAATTTTAATTCAACACGTTCTTGAAGTGGGTAGATCATCTTCAAATCTGTCTTTAGCTAACACATACTTTACATTTGAAATCCAATGCCATTTTAAAATATTTTTTAACTATAGGTGCTGGCCTGGCTTTCGTTGCCTATCCTGAAGCAGTGGCCCGACTTCCCGTCTCCCCATTGTGGGCCTTTCTCTTCTTTTTCATGCTGCTCACCCTTGGTCTAGGAACACAGGTCAGTCATTGTTGCGATAGAAAATACGTATTTCTTCTTAATATAAATATATGTGTACTTTGTTAAAAAGTTGGCAAAACCTCTTAAAAGTTTCCATTGCGATTTTGCTCTGCCGGATGCTTCAAATTACAAGAACAGGTGCTCTTCTAACTACACTGGCACATTTGTTGGTCCAAAATAACACCTCCTTGAGAAGATCAAGTAGCTTCTTCATATTGGCAACCAACTTCATTCTACTATCGGTTTCTTTAGGTTAATCAAGATCGCTAATCAAATTACTCTTTAATAGGTGGGGGAGGGAGGCATCTGCTATTTGGTACCAGTAGTAATCCAGAGTGGCCACAGAATCGGGAAAACCTGGAAATCAGGGAAATGTTAGGGAGCTTTCTGATTCTGGAAAAAATCAGGGAAATGTCAGGGAACTTTTTAAAATTTCATGAAAATCAGGGAATTTTTGTATTGTTTGAGGCACTTTTTCATCCATATTTTGGCGCTATTTACCCGGAGATTTGTAGTGGAAATTGTTGGAAGTTTAATGTTATGGAATAATTTTAACTTTTCATTACCAGCAAAACTATTTTTAAAAAATATGCATATTATCTCTTTAGCATAAATGTTCTATTTGATCAGGGTGTCTAGACATCTGGAAAACCTAAGAAAATTGGGCACATTTGAAAATAAGTTTGTCCAAAAATCAGGGAATTTTTTAGAAATCTGTCAGGGAAATCAGGGAACTTTTTTCCTGGATTTTGTGGCCACCCTGTAATCGGTTTTGAAAATCGGGCCTTGCCTATACAAAATGTTAACTTCATTTACTATAACCAAATGAATTTTTTGCTCGAGCGGAGTATTCAATTTGATACATTCGAACTGATAGAGTAGGGAATATGATACAATAGCTGAAACGCAGTTTAATGTATGATACAATAGGTCAAACAGAGTTTAAAATGGTTGACGTCTGCAATTGTTATATTATCACTCACTGTACAACGTTAAGTGTCACTCTACTACTAATGTTTCCTGACTTCAAAATTAAAAATTAAGATTTATATAACTTAGTTAAAGATCCTCTGTCCGTTCATCACCTGTATTAAATTATAAAGCTTTAGCTGGCCGACCAAACGGTATAGTGGTTAGCGTGCTAGCTTCTAGACCAGGAGGTTGCGGGTTCGAGTCCCCTGTTAGGCATGGGTGTTTGTAAATGTATGTTGGCTTGTCTAATGACGAAAGTTTCGGCGCATTATAGCCCTCGTGTTGCTGACGGCGCCAGATAATCTGAAAACAACCAACCAATAAAGCCTTAGCTGGCTGTGTTTATTTAAATTTGAAAAGATTGTTGTTCTTAATTCTAAATATCTATTAGCTACACTGAGTAGTCAACAATCCTTCCTTGCTTTTCCAGTTCACTCTGATTGAGACGGTGACTACGACCATAGTGGACACATGGCCTGATAGACTGAGACAGTACAAAGCGTACGTGTTGTCCGCTGTTTGCATCACCATGTACCTGGCTGGACTCATCATTTGTACAAAGGTCAGTTTGTCTGTGGTGTTTGTACTAATACCCTTGCTCTGGTAAAATGTCTTAAGTACTATTTTCTGTAGTGATATTTCAGTTAGTATAATTCATAAAAGTTTATATAAGTTTCAGAAATGTATATTACCGAAGAAAGAGGGTTTGAGAAGCACTATCTTTCCTAGAATTAATAAAATTCACTAGAATTACAAAAGGGTCTTACGTTAAATCAGTGCTTTGAAAACTTATTATATACCTCTTTTGACACGGCCAAGTTGTGCTACGCAACATCTTCATGAAGGACCATATGCAAATATACTCAAAAATTCGATTTATAATCCTTTATATCTTCAAAACTTAAAATTTTAAATTGGTGCCTTTACAAAATTGTAAATCAAGAATTGTCTAGCTCTTTTACGTTTTATAATAGATAATTGTTGTGAAGTTAATATAAAATTTAGCCAAGACCTTATTCATATGTTTTGTATTCCAGCAATTTGCTTTAGATAAATGAATGACAAAATACGGACTATAAAATAAATGTAATTGTATTCTGAATTTTTTTTTATTTGGTCATTGCGAACAAAGAAATATTTGAAGTGTGATCCTAATTTCAGGGTGGAATGTACGTTCTTCAATTGATGGATAATTATTGTGCCAGTTTCTCTGCTCTCATTATTGGATTGGTTGAAGTGATTGTCATCGGATGGATCTACGGTAAGTTAATATCCAATTTTATTAATTCTTACTTCACCACTTTCAATCCTAGGTGCACTCACACCTCAGGTTCTTATTACACAAACTTTCTACAAACCGTCTAGTACCTTCAGTAAAAGTTGTATCGTTCTGGTACGAGTAGTAGCCTGGAGACGGAATGTAGTAAGGGAGTGTATGTACTTATTTAAGGGATTCATTTCCCTATTTTTGCTTTCCATGTTTAATCAAGTATTAGACTCTTTTCTAGGTTGTCAATCTGACAAAGTTGTTGTCCTGTTCTGTCCCCGTTCTGTCCTGTTTTTATGTATTTTCTCTCTCTATCTCTCTCTCTTTTTTTTTTTTTTAAAAAGTGGCCACTCGGCAACAAATCAGATGTAGAGGTATGCAGTCGCTTCGCGACGAACACCTTGCCAAACCTAATATTCAAGTTCAAGTATTTTGTATACTTCTTATTACCCATGCAAGCGCAACTCTCCCTAAGTCTTAGAGCTTTTAACACATGACTGTATATTTTAGCTTAGAATTTACCAAATTAAGAGTTCCCTACCCCCACGTCAAAGTGAGGATGTTGTGGTATCGACGGATTTAATGCTTAACAGTTTCCATTAATTTCCGTGCGTATTCTGCACTTTGTTTTGATTATCCAAGCTGTACGTTCGAAGGCTTACAGCTATTGATGCGCTGCCAGAATATTTTCGCCTCTTAATTTATACATCGGTTAGACAACGAGACGACAACCCCTGAGTTTGCACTTCTCTCTAACTCCACCACATCAACGAGTGGACATAGCGACAGTAATTGGTTTGCACCAACACCTATTATCATACAGACCATTTCACCACTATTCTGCGAGGCACTACCGAACTCGTGACCTTCCGATCACTAGATTGACGCTTTAACTCACTGATGTGTTGTATTATTTACCATTATAATAAAATGAGCATTACCCTAATAGGATAGTTCTATTTACGAGTGCACTTTTATGTTTATGTATCTCAACAACTTTCTTTTCAGGCGCCGAACGTTTCTTGGGTGACATCAAGGTAATGATGGGCCACTATCCCTACCCGTACCATTACTGGAGAATTATGTGGAAATATGTCGTCCCAACTCTCATCGCGGTAAGCATTCTCCATCAAATTGACTCCAAATCCACAAGGAGTTCAACAAATGAAATGACTTGAATAAGAGTTGATGTCTTATAATTTTTTGTCAATATTTAGATTGATTATTATATTATTGTTTCTAACTGTCTGTAATCTTTTTGGGTATCGTTATTTATCCGAGTTTTTATGCGATTATAGTATAATTCAACTTCAAATGTACTTTCTATGAGGCTCCTATGAAAAACTGATATCAAAGCGAAACAAAAGCCGAGTTTAACCCACTGACGGTCCACGGAATTCTACGAAATTCTACAGTTGTTTTCCCTGCAATGATTTTTAAATAATATTTCTAATTCAAATATATAATTTAAAAAAAAAAAAAATTCTATTCATTTGTTTTAGATAGGTTATAAACTATCATCCTAATAAAAATATTTAAAAAATATTTTATTTTATATTTTATTTATAAATTTAAAAATGTGGTGTATTGCTAGAAAAACTGAGGATCAAATGAGGCGTTCTATGCGACATGGGTGAATCCGCCTGTCCCTTAATTTTTTTCTTTTTTCTTTTCCCCCCAATAGAAAGCCTTGTTATTGAAGAGCTAAGGAATACAACAAAATGGTTTATTTACCCTTTCTGTTCGAAGCTTTGGCATGAAGAACTTGGGAGCATAAGTCGTGAGAAACGACAACACTTTTCTTTGAGGGTTTTTTTCTTCTTGAAATACAGTTTTTGCGGATTCGCCCATGTAGCATAGAACGCCTCGAATGACACACAATATACGTGCATGAATGCAGGTGGGTGAAAAGTATTGGAAAATGTTTTACAAGAAGCCTACTTTCAGACATTAAAGAATTCTATTTATATAGGACCCGTATTTAGAACGAAAGACTTAACCAATTATTAAATAAACCTTTAAAAATGTCAACTATCTACAATTGTCTTTAGTTCAAGTGTATTCTTCTTTATTTGATGTGATGTTTTGTTAATTAAGCTCTTCTTGAATTCAACGCATCAATTGAATTTTGCTATTTTGTAGAAAGAGGTCGACGTCTACATTTCACGAATTTGCAGTCTATTTTGTGCATTGTTTAGCCCCTTCTGTAAATGGCAAAATTTGTTTGTCCAAATTACAATAATGCCCTATAATTTACTAGGAATAAAATTAATGGATCAAAATATATGTTTTGGTTTCGCTTAGCAAGCGCCAACATCTCCGCGAAATGATCGAGGTTATTGTCGATTCACGTACCAGTTTCGATTTTCCTAACTGGAATTTGACTTTATTACTTGTATGATGTTTCTTTCTCTAGAGGTACAGAACCGTGAACAACCATATCGAAACTGTTGTCGTATGTCTAAATATTGCTTTTCTCTTGCAGTCAATCCTGATATTCTCGTGTCTGGACCTGGAACCCACATCCTATGGCAGCTACGTCTACCCTGAGTGGGCGACTTACGTTGGATGGATGTTTTCTCTGACGTCAGTCATCGCCATCCCATTCGTAGTGGTGCTAAAGATATACAGAGCAAAGGGACCCATAATGCAGGTACTACTATATGAAAGAAAACATTCGCCCATGCGATATCCAACCCTATTACTGATACAAATCTAGGATTTCCGCGAGTATGGAAAGTCAGGAAATGTCATGGAAAGTCATGAATTTGGACTTTGGGTAAATTTTGTCATGGAAAGTCATGATTTGGAGTAAAAAAAATGGCCATATCTCATAGAAATACAGTGAATTTCATGGATTTCTAAAAATGTTAAGTAAAATCACGTAACTGTGACATCATACACGCCGTGATCGCTATTCAGCTTATGGAAAATTCATCAATATTTTTATTTACATCTTTATGGAAACAATGGTCACAGTTAAAAACCGCGGCCAATAAAAACATATGTCTCAAGGCGGGGGAAAAAAAAAAAAAAATCGCAATACGATAACGAAATGAACAGTCTTGATAAACTTGTGTCTTCTTTTCTCTGTTTTGCATTGTTGATCTCTAACCATTTGATTTTTTATGATATAATTTATTATTATTGCTGTATTCTTTCTTAAAATATTTCTTTATTATTAAAGATTGATTAGCTTTTTTAACACTGAAATATCAAAGAATGCAAAATTATTTTTCCCCTTTTTTTTTCTGATTTAGAAGTTATTGAAACAAGGATTTTTTTACTTAATTTAAAATAAAACTTTATAAAAATCATTTTATAGTACATTGATTTACTTACTATATTCGTGTTAATAAAATTCATATAGGTTATTGTTATTATTATTAATTTTTTGTGATTTGATTTATTGAGTCATGGAAATTTTTTTGCTTCAGTCTTGAAAAGTCATGGATTTATGACATTTTTATTTTGACAGAAACACTGCAAATCGTATACTAGGTCTAACTCTAATTTAACTCTCATACGTGGTATTAATTGAGTGGCTTAAAATGCTCTAGGTATTTCCAAAATTTCTCTTGATGAAAAGGCTTGAATAATACATTGCACAATTTCATGCCTGTCAATAATAAAAGTGTAACGTAATTTACAACAGATCAAATATTCTATAACCAAGTGAATGTATTTTCCCTTTAAAAACACATTACAGTCAAATTCTCGTTAACGGGAAGTTGATGGGGCCGCTGAAATTGTTCGTGTTAACCGAATTTCGTGTCTTCGCGTTAAGCGGGGTTTCATATTAAGCGATTTCACGTTAACGGGGTTTGACTGTATTATTTAAAAGTTGCTTATATTCTGCATTATTATTGTAGTTATTAAAGTCATTTAGGGTAACTTTGATCCCCATTTTATGTATTTTCCTATGTCCCACTTGTGTTTCGATGGTATTTTCGGACCTAATGGCAGAAAATGGAAGAATAAATCCTAAATTATGGCTTAATTTAGACATACTAGTAAATTCTGATTATAAAAGCATCAAATAAAAAATTTGAGGGCCTAGTTACCCTGTAATCTGGGCAACTTTGAACCAGTTTAAGAAATTCCATATAAAATAACTTTTTTTATTCAATCTAGGAGTCAAGAAAACTTTGAATAGTAAAAATTGAATATCTAAATATTTGAAACATTATCAGCTGCAGTTCTCAATATCACAAAGTTTATAAGACCACAAAGAATATATATTAGGGAGAGACAGGGAATCGAGAATAACATGAATATATTGCATAAAAAACCCTATTTAACATTCAGTTTACACATACAAATATAGGGCAAACAAATATATGAAGAAAAAAAAAGGAAAAAAAAAAATTGCCATTAAAAAATTGGAAAAAAAAAAAAAAAAAAAAACTGAAGGGCCGCCCTTATACTATTACTTAAGTACATTGCAAGTCAAAAAGTGATACACATACATATAATATACTAAATGCAAGAAAAAAAAAATTATGACAAAATAAAAAAATAAAATAACTTCATAACACTTCACTTTGGCATTCTTAATCTTAATAGTTTTGCAACAAACAAAGAATCGTTGGTTTGGAAAACTCCTCGTCTTCAAGCTGGAACACTAATTTCTGGAGATAATTTTTTTTAACACATCTGATATTTCCTACCATAGATTATTATTGATACTGAGCCATTTTCAATTTGCACCAGATTTCTTCATGCATCTCACTAAGTCAATTTGGCCTGGGAGCATTTCGCCATCGTATTAAATAATTACGTAGTCGTCAACTTTGCATATACCATAACACAAACCTACAATACTTGCATGCTCTGTATATGAAACTTCTGCCTTATTGTATTGATGGTTCAGCAGCCGCCATTTGAACAATCTCTGATTCTTCAGTAACATTCCCACCATCAATAATGTATGTGTACCACAATCTTGCAAGGAGTGTGCAGTAGTGGACCATGAGCAGCTCTGCAAAACCAAAAAAAAAAAAAAATACTGAAAACTAGGATGTGCCTCAAAGTTACCCTGAATTACTGCACTTTCATCGTTTAAGAATCAAACACAAACACGGAAACAACCACAGCAACAGTCTTGACCATTAATACATCACATTTGTGCTCAGTTCTACGAGGTTGTTTCTGGAAGTATTTTTTATGTACAACATGTTATATTGCAAAGGACATTTCCTTTAATCAGTAATACTTAAATAGACAAATTTAAGAGAATCCTTATCGATTATTAACCTCCTTACCATGTTCTTGTTGTTTATATTAGACAACTTTGCTTGTTGTTGAATAAATTACATGCATCTTACCTGGGCTATTGCAGTTATGAAATACTTTTCTCCAGTGTGGATTACTCCAATGTTGTGAAAAAAAAAGTAATTGATTTTAACTTCTAAATAATGTTGAGGACGAGCTTATAAAGATGATAATTAATTAACATATTAATTTAGGTTTAAGATAAAAATAGCTGGAGCTCAAGTGGCTCTTAAGAATGATTTTGTTACATCTTAGTGGATAGGAAAATAACAGAAGAATGAATATAGTTCATACACTGGTGTGCAAAACTTAAGCAACAGGTGTTTTTTTGCCATAACTCCACGAGAAATCATCTGAGAGACATGAAATTCAGAAATGTGGGAGAGTATAATGTACGTAAAGGATGACGAAAGTATCGGCGCTGAAAAAGGAATACAATGCACACGGTATGGAATCAAACAAAAACAAGCTTTATTGAACGCATAGTATTGTGACTCATGATTGTCTATCCAAGAGGAAGAACAACAAGCAGATGTTCCTTAATAGGGAATATTTCCTCCCCTCACTGCAATGGTTGCTTCGCACCGTCTTCGCATACTCAGAACCAGCTGGTGCAACATTTCTTGCGGTAGGAGTGCCCATTCCTCAATCATCATCTGTTTGAGTTGTTGGGTGTTCTCCGTAGGATGTAAGCGTGCTGCAATGCGTCTCCCCAAAGCTTCCCACACATGTTCGATGGAATTTAAATCTGGGGAGTACGCTGGCCAATCCATTCGAGTGATATTTTCACTTTCCAGTAGCTCCTCAACAGCAAGAGTCTGATGTGACCGTGCATTGTCATCCATAAAAATGAAGTCTGGGCCAATGGCACCTCGGAACAGACGCACATGGGAAAGGAGTACCTCCTCACAATAACGATCCCCTGTTACAGACCCTCTGTCCAAAACGTGGAGCTCAGTTTGCCCGTTCAGCATAATGCCTCCCCAGACAAGAACTCCAGGACCGCCGTTACGGTGTCTCTCCTTGATGTTACTGGGATAAAACCGGGTCCCGACGACCTCCAAATCAAAACGCGTTGAGAATCACTTCTGGTACTGAACCGACTCTCATCCGTAAAGAGGACACGACTCTATTGATCAGTTGTTCAGTTTTTGTGCTCTCTGTACCACTGTAAACGGTGGCGTCGGTGGCCAACTTTCAAAAGGGGGCAGCGTTCAGGACGGCAGGCAAATAGGCCTTCTTTGTGAAGGCGTCTGGCCACAGTAAAGCGCTACACTTGTCGCCCCGTTGCTGTACAGAGTTGCTGAGCAATGATGCTTGCTGACTGCTGTCGGCCTCTTTTCGCCTGCAGGACGATATATCGGTCATCCCTTGCAGTTCTCGTCCTCGGGCGGCCACCATCAACCTTTTTAACAGCTGTATCTGTGGTTTGGAACGCTTTCCAAGCGCGCGAAACGACACTTTTGTTGATACCGAACTCTGCAGCTACACTGGTGACAGTATGCCCCTCCTCCAGCTTTCCGATCATTCTTCCACGTGTGAAGTCGTCCAGGTGATTTCTTGTAGCCATATTTCACGAACTGACTCACTGGCACTTGCAGCGAATATGTCGAATTGCGTCTCCGTCCTTCCTTTTATTCTACTGTTGAGCTGCACGCGCCGACATCACGCGTTTTGAGTACGCTCATGTCGCCTCTGACGTTTCGTTCCTGATATTTGCATACGCATGACGTTTCTACTGACTTACGTGTTCATTGTACTGATCTCCAGACCACCTTATCTGCAATTTCATGGCTATCTTCTAAATTTTTACATTGTTGCTTAAGTTTTGCACACCAGTGTAGTTAAAACAGTTCTTGCAAGGAGGGGTTACCACATTTGGCGAGACATCTATGTTTCAATTATTCGCACTCCAACTGTTCTATAATCATCAAAATCCATTGAAATTCTAATTATCATCTTACTTTTCAGCGCATTCGAATCCTGATCGAGCCAACGGAAGAATGGGGTCCAAAACTCCAAATCCATCGCATGGAGACCCATTCCCCAAAACACACCGATTCGCAAGTTCCTCTGGCTCTTCCCAACTACGATCCAGACGGTTTGGACAACGACTTCACCGACAATATGGGCAGCAAGATGAGCGTCGGCGACGACTCCTGCAGCGAGTTTGAAGGTCTCAGGCTCAACATACCTCCAGTCACGGAAACAGGTGTGTGAGATGGTTGGTGCGTGCTACAAAGAAGAAGTTCCTGAAAGGCGGGTGTGTGAAATGTCACCAATGGTGGTCGTGTGTGGAGACCATCTGCTATAAATGAAACACCCGTTAACCAACTGTAATATGCCACTAATAATAATAATAAAAAAAAAATGGACTTGGGTCGTCTGAAATTGATCGCTAGACGGTCGCTGGCACCTGATTTGTTATCCTATCCCATCTGGACTACAAAAGAGGACTTTGGTCCGTTTGAAATTGATCGCTAGACGATCTCTGGTATCCGATTTACTCTACCGCAGGGATTAAACGCGGCTCAGTTACGAAAACTTTTGCTCGTTTTGAAAAGATAGCCGTGAGCCGTTGATAGGCGGATTTGCTGCACCATCTCATATGGATTATACGTAAATTTAAATGAAGAGATTTCGCTCCTTCTGAAATTTACGTTGTGATCCAGTAATAGTTGCTGACTTGCAGTCTCATCTCCAATATAAGCCACTTATAACAAAACGACTTTAGTGGTCCTTTTAAAAAGTGGTCGTTACGATTGAGTGATATGCAGTCACTGATTTGGCATCCAATCCCATCCAGGCCATGGTTCAAAAAACTTGAGCTCGTTTCAGAATGATTGCTGTGATCCAATGATAGGCCATAGCTGACGCTTGCTATTCCATCCCATCTAGAGAATTTGTAACTCGTGTAAGTTCGGGCTGTTAGTCCGTTTCAAAATGATTGCGCTGATCTAGTAATGAGTGGTTGCTGTCATCCCATCTGGACAATATGTAACTTACAAAAGATCTTTTTGACTTTGGTCTATTTTAAAAAGGTCGCCGCGGTTCTTTTATAACCTGTCTGTACAGTCTTGATTGACTATTACCTTCTTGAAGGAGAGATCGAATTGATGAAATATCGTCCCGTTAACCATCACAACATCCAAGTTGGTTAAAAGATCAACTTAACTAACTTTGTTCTGTATAAATAGGATCGTAGTGATCTGAAAAGAAGAAAAAAAGTGGATCTTTGAAATCCATGTTACTGCAAGCTTTGCAATTCAGAATAAGGATCGAAAAAAAAAGGGATCACAGTTTTGGTCTGTTTGGAACTTGACAAAACGTTCGCTGTATTGAAAGTGACTTTTTTTTTTAATGTGACTGCACCGAATCAGCATGAAAGTGTAATTTATGTTTTTATCAAATAACACAACCGGTTCTTTTTTTTCATGCTGAAAAGGTTTCTCCAAGGCTGGCCCTATCGATGTGCAGTGCTCTGCGATATGACTACGGTGAAATCTCAGTTATTTGTTTTACTTGCAAGAAAACATTTAATGTACAAAATTCAATTATCCGGTGAATAAAGTTTTGTTTAAATATCGCATATGTATGATGAACCTAAAGTAACATGACTTTTAAAAAAAGTCACGAACATTTGCGAATAGGTACATGCGATTTTCACAGAAGTGTTAAGAAAATTAATCGAATTTGTTTTCTACACAAAGTAAAAAAAGAGTTTTTTAAGTGCAACTGGAGCTTTACATCAAATCTTAATGATTACCAATCTACAGCCCATGAAAATAACATTGATAAATATAATTTTCTTTCTGTTGCATTTTTTTTTCTGGGGGTATTTACAAAACCGTGTTTTCTTATTCTGAAATATTCGATAATATCTAATTTTTTTTAAAAAGTTATGTTACTTTTGAATCAACCTGATTTTTGGCATACACTGTTACTGCTCTGTTTTTAAATGATTTTTTTTTTTTTTTTTTTTTTTTTTAAGTATAGCATGATGTTATGTCCAATGGAAAACAATTTACATTCAACAAAAACAAAAGATTTATCTAGAATGTGTTTATTGATATCCATATTCACCCAGAATGCATTTAATCACATCAACGGTGAGTTTTCATAATTGTATTCTAGACAAAAAGGAAAAGAAATTCGGTAATATTAATAATTTAAATAAAAAAGGAGAAAAAGAACACGAATTTAACTTGCAAAACAATGAAATGAGTTTTCACTGTTATGTCAATTCAACTGCATGATCAATTATATGATCCCAATTTCCTATATATTTGGGTAACATTGTAATTTATTTATACATGAGATAATATTTTTAAGCATGATGTATTTTATGTTGTTATGATGTTCGGTGTGAACTCTGCGAAACCACTAGATGCTAATATTTCATCGTAATGCACAGTCAAATCTGTCATCTTAAAAATCGAATCATTTATAAAAATGCAGCATTTGAATTTAACTATTTTGTGTTTGCATTTTAAAGGTTTTGAATTCAAATTAAAGTAGCCGATCAAAGAAATTGGTCAAATTTAGCTCAACTAATTTACATCCCATGATATACATTGTCAATCTGATATTATTGTTTACTTTTTTGTATTTAAAAAAAGTTGTATACAAAATCATTAAAATTATTTAGTTATACGTAATTTTGTGTTGTATTTAAAGGGTGAAATTGCCTTTTTATGTATGAATTATATTCTGAATTCCGTTGAGATTAAATTGTTAAACATAGGAATACAAATAAGATTGAAGTTTTATTGTAAAAACTATTATTGTCAAAATATTTTAATGCGATTGGAAATATTTTGTAAAACTGATATAATTTTCTTTAGGCTCATTTAGCTATTTTTTTTTCTTTTTTCTTTTCTAAATAATGCTGTTTTACGAGTAGTCCCTTATAGTTTTTTTGATAACATTTGTTAATTTGTTTCCATTTTTGAAAAATTGCTTAAAAACTTATCCTTTCTCCTAAAAAGCATTTCATTTATTATAATTGTTTTTTGATTGTTTGAGGTTTTATGTCAGAAGAGATTAACTTTGGCCATGCTGCGCCAAGAGAATAACTTGTGATTATTTAACAAGTTAATCCGATAATAATTTATAATGTTCCTCCGCAAATTTAAATTTGAGATTTCAATTGACATTTTAAGTTCCAAGTAATTTCTAAACACTTAATATTTTTTCAATAAACTTTTTAAGTGGTGGAATCCATATTAAAAAAAGTAAAAAAATGTCTCATTCATAATTAATATTTCATAAAGAAAACTTATAAAAATATATCTAAAATCGATCTTTTACAAAACTCTTGCCCCATTGCAACCCCCTGTGTGCTCTCTTCTCCTCCGCAAAAATTCCTATCAGCGTCCATTCTTACCATCAACTACTTTGAATCTAAATATTTTGAACAATTAGGTAGCTCTTAAAGTTTCACTTTAAACTTATGACTCTAGAATTGATACATACGTATTTTTTATCGAATTATTCAATTTCTGGAAATGTAACTTGTTTTGATATGCAATAGATATAACTTTACTTTTAGAAGTTATTTTTCAAACCGCATTTTATAATCTTAGGAGTCATGATTTTTTTGGAGAGAGATATTTCCATAACAGAACTTTTTAAAAACTATTTTCAATATATCCTGTTGTTCTGATAATTTGGGTACAGTAATATTAGAAATTAGAATTTTGTGATTTAATCAAAAATGGGATTTTGTGGACAAGTTTTTTACTTCAAAGTCTCGTTAAGTAAAGCCTAGATGAACTTTTATTAAACATCAATTTCTCCATTAGTTTACAGAAACACTTAAGTGACCTATGCTCTTGTAACTACATCTTTAAGAACTTTTACTATTTATTTGCTACTACTTATTACGACAGTTTACAGTTAATATTTAAACGATATCATTGAAGCTTTTATCACAAATATTTAACTTTTTATCAATAACAACATATTTCTATAATTATTAAACTTGCCATTGCACTAAGTGACTATTTAAAACTTGATAGTTATTTGAGCATCGTAGTGCCAAATGTGTATTGATACCTTATAATTTATATGTTGTTTTTTTGTCAGTTTGTAGAACTTGTCAGCTTTCTAGTTCTGTACTTAAACATTAATATTATAGCTACTCTAACTCATCTAATGTTAACTAATTATAATAATCTGTTTCATATGAAATGAGTTCTAAAGATAAGTTAAAACGTTTACTCATATATTAATCGAATGTGACTGGAAGTAATCATTATTTTAGCTTTTTTTGGGTATTATAATAATAAAAATATTTTTTTTTTATATTATATTACTTAAAACTAAAATACTGTTTTTTTTATGTAAGTAGATTTTTTAAATTGATTTCAAGTATTAACTTATTTTACATATCTTATTTTTATGTAATTTCTTAGACGTATTTAAAAGTCAATGGCATTCTTTGACCAGAAGTTGCATTATAAGCAATATAAGATTTTTTTTTTATTATTATTTTCGGTTTTATTAGTTTTCTTTTGCCAGAGAACATACATCAACTCATAAGCAATGTTTGTATAATAGTATCTTGTAACCTGAATAACTATATTTTGAATGCTATGCTTATATTCTGATACTCTTGTTGCATACACCGTATTTATAAAACTGTTTTTAATATCATGTACACATTAGTGCATGCCTGGTATATCATTTTGTACAGGACTTTTGTACATAGCATGATATGTATATCTGTTGAGTACATATGTACAAATTCTATATTCATGCTACAATATATATATACTGTTTCAGCGTATCCAAATGCATTGTTTTGTTTTACATGTGCATGTATCATATCATATAGATATTTAAGTGCCGAATTACTTGATTAAAAAGTTTTTTTTTGTTTTTGAATTACGAATCCAAAAGAAATAATCCAGGTAAATTTCTAGTTGACGTAATGAGTTAGGCGCAATTTCAAATTTTTGCCATCGAACACAAGTCACTCCTCACGAGCAACTTACAGCATAAAAGTTATCAAGAATCATTTGATTCACATTAAATAATTTGAACTCTTTTCTAATTTCGAAACGCATTAACAAGTGACTCTACAAAAGACTAAATATATGCTCCCTTAAAATTAGAAAACTTTAAAAAAAAATTTTTACTATATCTGTCGATTTTCATCATGTTCATCTTTTGACAAGTTTACCAATTGGTTGGAAAATTGCTCAATTCTGTAACTATACCGTCAACTACAATTTAACCTAATACTTTATTTCTTTTGTAGGAATTTGGAAATGCTCATATATAGATAACTGTGATTATCAATGTTGCAGATATATTGAGTTTTTGCTTGCAAAGCAGTTTGTAAAATAGGCTAAAATTTAATTTATACTGTTTTGACTAGTCCGATTAGCATATATTTTGATTGCAAAAAAAAAATTGCTATAAAGTTGTTAATTATTATTTTTCACTGTTTATCCTTGTATATATTCTGATGTTTGAAATTTTTAGTTCTTGTTGCAGCTCTAGACTTTAACTGCTCAAAAGTGGTGATTTTTTTTTTAGTTATTTTTTAGCTTTTGAATTATGTGTATTTGTAATTTTAAAATGAAGCACAAAATAATATTTTTATAATGTTTTGCCATCAAGTTTTCTGTTTTACATGTGCAATCTAAATATGGTTCTGCAAATACTTTTTTTATGACTGCTTTGATATGTTTACTTTGAATAGACTTGGTTTTGCTTTAAAATTTGCATTTTAACTATCATTGGTTTTTAAATTTGTTAATGAAGTTAAGCAGTCAAAGTTCTCACAGTGAATATTTCATATGCATGCTGTTAGTTACTATTCATAAATTAATGGAGCTTATTAACAAAATAAATATGTAGTTGTATTTTTTTCTTCTGATTTACTAATTAAACCGAAACGGATTGCAAAAGATTATTGAATGATTCTAAAGTACTGAATAATTCTAATGTTCAAGATAATAGACTCTGATTTCAAAATAGTCGGTTATTTTCATTGATACTTGGAAAGAAAAATGTCATGCTAAATATATTTTATTTCTTAAATGTTATAAACCTATAAAATCTTTGCTTTGAAATTGTAACTTCAAACCAGTGTGAATGCAAATTTAAATTTATCTTAAGCGTTAGGGAATTTGTTGCTTGTTTTTATTGTCTTAGTTGCTATTCAGTTATTTCCGGAAGACTACTAGATATTAGTGAAAGGTAAACTTAATTCAAAATATTTCCCCAAAGTAATTTTTACTAGTTGGTGAATATCCCATTGGAGAACGAATCTTTAACTAGGTGTGAATCGTTCCTGTTTATCTCCCTAAGTGCTTCCAATATCTTCAAAAGCTTAACTGTTTAATTTTAAATATGTGTGCTATGTTAAGAAATCTAAAAGTATTTGAAACATTTTGTTCTAAATAGTTTTCATTTATCTCACTACGTGTCTCATCAATCTGGTTTCGATTCAAATAAATAAAAATATGAGCTTATTATGAGTTCATTAAATAAGAACAATCCATTCAAAATTTTCTTTAGTTAGTCAACTATTAATTTTATCTTCAAATAGTTTCATATTTATTAAAGTAAATCATGAAGTGCATTATACACAGGATAAAATAATTCAAGATATATAACCAATAAGGAAATACAGTTAAAAAAAAAATAACTACAAAAGTTGTCGTTATTTTTCTAATTCTGCCACTTTCTTTTCTGACATTTTTAAAAGAATTTATTACAAAAAAACATTTTTATTGTACTCTAAATGTTTATTTTCTCTTCATTTTAAATTGGAATTGTTAAGCTTTTTTCTTAAATGTTCTTGAATATATATTCAGAATAGGAAAAAAATACTGCTTTCCTACGAACTCTGTTCGCTAATACTATTTTGATTTTCCTATTTATATAACATCTATAACTCGAACTAATTTGCTAAAATAAATTGAAAATGTTATTTTGATAATTGGTTGCTTTTCTACTAATTTGCAGGTTTGTTGTTTTACTTATTTCTTTTTGTTGGAATAATTCCTAAGGGGAGAATTTTATAATGCATCTCTTTTTTAATCCATATAAATTATTCCCTGACCAACACATAATTTTTCGGACTCACTAACTCCAATTGTCTACTTTAGTTGGCAACAAGCAATTCTTAAGTGCTGGCCTAGGAATATGCTTTATTTAAACAAATAAAGAATCAAAAATTTTCGAGAAAGTTTGACATTTTTCTTCAAACTAATAATAAAATTAATAAACTGTGTTATTGAACTAAAAAAAAAGCAAGTTTTATATTAAAAATAAAATTTCAAAAAATAGCAGTTGTGCATAGCACTTTTGTACCAAAAATATCTAAAATAAACTTGATTTCATGCTATTAGTTTCAAAATTAAAAAATTTCTTTTTGAAATTTAGTTCTATTTTCTTAAACTTTCTATAGAAAAATCGTTGAACATGCATATACAGTTCAAGAACATTTTAAATTTCCTTCGTGTCTTAAATAGAGATTAATTCAAAAGTGAAACCCAAGAAAAGTAAAAAAAAAAAAAAAAAAAAATCCAAAGTGAAATTCAAGGAAACTACAAATCGGCAATGTTATAGTAATCAAATTCCACATACTTTTGGTGCATGCTGTTTTCTCACAGAGTGATATCATATCCATTTATATAAAATTCATTTTCATAACAATGAAGTATTTTTACTGTTAAGATTACTGTTGGATTAATGTTAACTATGATTAGTGCAGCAAAATGGTATGTTTTATGTATCTGTATATTTACCTATAGAAAATATCTTTTGAAGTGGAATCAACCTGTTTGTGTCATTAAAATATTGTTCCATCGACAGTGACTATCTTATTATCGTTCTCCTTGTGTTTTCTTTGAAAGGTTGTATTTTATAATCCTTGGTTAGTCACGCGGTTGATAAATGTCCCCCACAATCAATTTCTTAATAGATTGTAGACCATGATCAAAGCCGTCTTACAGTGTTTTTAGTTATTTTAAAAATATTTTTCAATTTTGACTTAATTCCTTTCAATAATATTGTGTTTTTACATTATTAGTTATTTTACATATATAGTGGGTATACCCACTTACTTTGATATTGGTCATGAATTTGATGGTAAGCACGAAAATTTGACTTTGGGGGGCAATTGTCCCTCACATGACTAGCTGCGGGACAAAAGGTCGTTTGTCTAACCAAAGGTTAGCCAGTAAATCTTAATTATTTCGAAGAAGTAACAAGTTCAGCTTTGGATTTCCCACGGAAGATAAATTTTGAATAAAATAAAGGTTCCATGATCATTATTAAAGTAAATTTTCTTATATAAATAGAAAAACTTGAAAAGAAATAAGTGGTATTTTATTGCTTATTCTTAATTTATTTCGGCTTTGGGCAGAAGCAGCTTATGAATATTGAAAGAGAAGATACCTGAATTAAAATGGCATTTATTATAGGAATTATGAAAATAAGTTCACTGCACAAAATTAAGTAAATATAACTAAAATATATTTAAAAATAAAATTACCCATCATTCATTTAACGAAGATAATTAGACTGACAATTACATTAAAATTTCAATAAAAAAGGTTCAGCATTTGTTTGAGGTCTTAACCCTCTGCTGTGTGATTTTTTTTTCTTTACGATGTAACTAGTGTTAATTAAAAAATAATAATCTTTTTTAGGTATAAACAATCTTAGTATGTATATGATTGCAATTTCAAACTGCATTAAGGTATACATATACGATTCAGATGATTTTCTTTAATTTTTATGTTAGAATTCTTAACTTTTTGGCAGTATATCAGAATAAAAAAGTTATGCATTTTTATTTATGAACTTTTTTTCGTTTATTTTTTAATCAGCTAATTGCAATTAAAATGACTAATTAGGACATAATTCGATCCGACGTAAATATACTTGTAATTAACTTAGAGGTCTAATTTTTATTGCAAATATAAGATATTATATTGATGTATGTTTCTATGCAGAATTGTGAATTCGGCCACAATATTTATTTAATTATAAGTTTTTAAATAAAAAATGTGAAAAAATACATCGTTTTTACTAAAAAATTATGATTAAATTCAAAGTAAATTTTTTTTTTATAACGATATATATGAGATTTTTATGGAAACATATTCACAATTATTGTCTACAAAACATAATTAGAATTTTGTAAATCGGACCATTCATTTTATAGTGAAATTATGAACGTTGGCGTGACACCAAAATGCCATTCTTCAGAAAACGCTTTGAAAGTTTTCTACCCTAATTAATGTGATACAAAACAGGTTCACAAAAATCCAATGTAATTTAAAAAGTAATTTGAGTCTCAGAAAGAAAATGGTATAATTTAAAAGGTAACGAATTTGGGAATATTTTCGGGGGGGGGGGGGGAACCTTTCTTTAGACAAATTTCGCAATTCCTAATGTATATGTATAGGTAATATATTAAAATGTATTAATTAATACTCATGTTTTACTTTGGAGTTGCTTGTAGCATATATGCTACACTCTGCACTAGAGGATTATGGTATTTAATTTGTAGAATTTGATTATTATTTTTTACTTTCAATTACCCATATGTATACATTGGGTAATGAAAGTACAGGATTTAGTAATTTTTTTTTTTTTTTTTAAACATTTCTGTGCGTTTTGGAACATTCTGATTTCAAAAAAGTGATCTGGAAAAAATGCCTGTCTTTGGTCAACATAACTCCTGAAGAAATTGATCTACGATGTTCAAATTTGGTGTACGGCTAGGCGGTGGCCATGGGACCTACCACTAAGGATTTCGTCGAAATCGAGGATGCCCATAAGGTATATCTACCATTAAAAAAAATCAAGTTTTTCAGTAATTGCTAAAAAACGGTTCCAACGATTTGGTCCAAAATCGCTGTGGTAATGCCTCTTAAGGTGTTCTAAACATCCCTACCTCCGAAATTCCAGTAAAAATGCTTTAATGGCGTAAAAAGTTGAAAAATGAATTCCTTCAACATAAAGTTCTCTTTGCTTGAACATAGCTCATCAACGATATTTTTCTCTCCTCTTCTCCGTTTTACTAATAAGAAAGGATAATATAAGAATTCACGAAAAGTATATCGCCAAAATCACTATTTTGGCTCATGTTTTTTGTTTTTTTCCTAAAAAAAAAGACTTATATAAGAATTATAGTAAAAAAATATCGCTAAATTGACAATTTTTTCTAAACGAATCATGGAAGTATAAAAACGGTAAATGACACAAAACCACATCAGTAATATAGTGTAATTCAAAGTAGTGTGATGTTCCACACCCCTAGTTTTTTTATTATACTGTTGTTTCATTTAACAGTTTTATGTTCATTAAATTCATTTTAAATTATTTGTTTAGTTAACAGAATAGTCATTAATTTAAATTACTCATACGAGAACGCCCTTGAATAAAAAGCAATTCATCTGAAGTTAAAGTAACTCAAATAAAATTTTAT
Organism: Linyphia triangularis; assembly: GCA_963978545.1. Classification (NCBI taxonomy): domain Eukaryota; kingdom Metazoa; phylum Arthropoda; class Arachnida; order Araneae; family Linyphiidae; genus Linyphia; species Linyphia triangularis. Next base: position 41,575,102 of record OZ021730.1, read on the forward strand.
GCCAAGATTTTTGAATTCAGTGTATCAAACTTTTAATATTTCAGATCGAAAAGTTTACAAGTATCAAATTATTCTAATGATAATTTAAAATATAGAAGGTGGAAGGTTACTTCGAAGTTATTAAAATGAGTTTCGTTTATTTTGGGTAAATCGTTATTATTAATTATGATTAGAAAACATGATGTCAAGGGGAAAAGTTAGTTCCATACTTCTGAAAGTAAATCATGAAATGCACTACATATAGTTATAAATAATTCAAGGTGCATAACAAATAAGGAAATATCCTTTATGATATTATTCAATGAATTTTGCTCAAAAAAGCTCCCTTGATGTGAAGCCCAAATATTTAATTTTCTCTACGTTTTAAAATTGAATTGTCAGGCATTTTTTTTTTTTTTTCTTTTTATCGTATTGTCATGAATTTTTCCACTGTGGCAATGATGGCACAGTATTTAAGATGAAAACTACTATTTATTCACTCTTCAAAGGCACAAAATTTATTCAAAGACAACAGTGTAATCAATCTCAAGCTTCAGTAAGAACAACTTCGAATACAGCGATTATACAAGCTCTCTCCAGTAAACAAAGCAATCAGCTCTCATCGAAGTCTGAAGTCAATCTGAAAACTTTCCCGATCTCCAGTCTTTATATAGTAGGTGCGTGAGAACATTCCCGAAATTTCCAGCCAATTCATCGAAAAAGAAACATCTCGAAATTTCTCGATTGCTTTAGGTGTTGCCACCTTTTTCTAACTTGTATAATCACTGTTAATAAATAAAATAAGATAAAATAAATTACAATAGAATTTTAAAATAATACTTCACTATTTACACTATATACAGACAAATTGTGCAACAGTATATTCTGGAAAGTAATAAAAATCAAGGAGAAAAATAAAAGCTTTCCTACGGACTCTGTTCGCTAATAATGCTATGTTAAACTTCATTTTTTATATAATATAACATGAACTATCATGAACTAACTTGGTTAAATAAATGGGGATTGTCATTTTGGTAATTGGTTGCTTTTTCACAAATGAGAACAAAACATGCGCAGTAGAACTTTTTTTCTTCATGTTTCTAAATATGTGTATTAATACAATTTTGAATAGTCTTATTCCAAAATGTCCAATAAATTTTTTAAGTCAGCAATTACAGAACTTAAATATCTTTACTAATCATGCAAATGTACCTACACATTGGTTTATATTACATTTCTTGCAGATGATATTGTATAGGCGTCAGGAAGTTCATTTGAGAATACTTTCTTTCATAATTTCATTCTCTTCTGCTTGAAAATTCTGTTTTAACTCTACCATTAATTTATAAAATCTTCCAACTCTAAATATTTTGCTCATACCTTAATTGCATTAAGAAAAATGAGTATAAGCTCTGAAATTTGCTTTTGCGTTGACTTCCGGCTGGGCCATCGTGAAACCGCTCTTTCCCTCTTTAGTTGATCGGACCAGACCACAGCAACAGTTTTCGCAGATGACGTCACACTTTCAACTCCACCAGGCTTGATTTGATTCTTCCTTGTAAGAGCTTTTCGCCAGCAAAAATGCATTGCATAAAAACTCTTGGTCATAATGTAAAAATTATTAGCAGCTTTATCCACCTCTGTAATAATCCAAATGGAGTTATTACACTGGTGGATAAAACTACTAATAATATTTTTATTATTTGGAAGAGTTTTTTTTAGAAATTTAATGATTGATAATTATCAAGCAAATGATACTTATGTCAAAGTTCATTCGACCAAAAAGTAATTGGATAACAGAATTTTAGCTTTACAAAAAAAAAAAAAAAAAAAAAAATAGTTTAAGATTTTATGCATAAAATATCCTTATCTTTTTTCCACAGTTAAATTTCATAAATCTTTGAAATTTTATTTCTTAACATGCTCTACAAATTGTTACAATGATTATCTAAGAATTTTTTTTTAGATTTTCAAAAATTGTTTTTGACAAGGTAAAGATGTTTGAAAATCATTTCTTGATTAAAAATAATAAGGGGGTTTTGGATTTTATTAATAATAACAAAATTGAGTTTGTTCATACGTTTGATTTCGAGAATTTATTCACCAGTATACCACATGATGTTTTAATTAATATTTGCTCTGATATTTTTTGATAATTTTCTTCAAGACTCTGATTTAAATAAGATAAAATTGTTAGAGTTTTGCACATTTAATAGTTTTGAAAATAATTTATTTAATGGAAACAATTTTAATTCAGTAAATATTGGGGCTTATGACAAAAGACAGGATTTTAAATTTCAAGTTATTTGTCTTTCGAATTTTAATAGCAATTTAAATTTCAAGATTTTTAGAAATATTTATTATACACAACTAAATGAAATTAAGAGTATTTACAATAATGCTACGGACTTTAATTTGGCTTTTGGAATTTTTAGGGATAATTTGAGAAAAAATTGGATTTACTAAATATTTTGGAATTTTCGTCTTTTTGACTTTTTTTGGTTTCTGATTCCATTCTTCGGGCGATATTGAAATCCAATTAAATAGCTCTAATTGGTTTGAATATTTTATTATAATTTTTTTTTCATTTTTTCGTGGAACATAGATGGCAGTGCAGTTTTAAATGTTTTATTCGGGGCAATTTTGGGAATTATGTTTTTGCTCTGGTGCTGGACTGGGTTATTCTCGAATCAACATGGGCATTAGACTTTGGAGGCGATTTTGTTAAGTTTGGTTTACAAGATACGTTTCGTTTTAGTATTTGTGAATATTGTTGAATTCTTGTCTATCCGGCTGGATGCGTAGGGGCTTGTTTGTGATTGATATATTATATCAATCGCATTTCAGAAACGCATCCATTAAAATCCCGGCTGGATTCAAGTCCCCTGACGAAGAATCTCAGTCGGGATTTCAAATATTTTTAAGATTCATATTTTAATATCTGATTTTTGGCTGTTTAAGGTCTAACTTTGTGCTCTGTATGCTTATTACATTTTAAGATTCCTCATAGAATAATATTTTGTAGACCCAATAAATAAATTTTATGAAATAGCAGTTTGATTGTGTAGATTTTTATGAATTAGCAATTTGATTAGCAGGTAATTGAATTGTATAAGAAATAGAACAAAGTATTCAAGAAAGTTAGTAAGGAAAAAAAATTTACGTGTTGCATCCACAAAAGTTTGTAACTGCACTACCGATTTCGTGACGTAACCGCAAAACGGTCCATCATTGGCTGGTTAGATTTGACGTCATAATCCGATGGGAGTTTTTCTCCTTCATTTATTTTGTTTATTTACCTACGATCAGACGGCTTGTGTAATTTGTTCTTCAGTCAATGCCTATCTTATCCGGCATCGTAAGAGGGCAGTCCGATAACTTGCCGAAAATTGATTCTATAACGATATTTCACTTCTTTAGAACGAATCCTGATTTTATAGAATCTGAAATTCGATGTGTTAAATCTGAAAGGTATGTACCAATTTTACAATAAGTTTTTGATTTGCCTTTAACTCGATTGAATATGACTCTTTTTTTTCTTCTTTTTTTTTTGTAAGTTTTTATTTTTAATTATCATTTCATCCATTTAAACTGAAGAAAATTGCAGTGGCAACTCTCCAATTTTTTTACAATATTTGCGGAGCTCAAAATGTTACTTACAAAGTATTCGAAAAGACTCATATTTGCCCAGAAACTGTATATTCAATTAAATTCACGTTCAAGAATCTTCATTTCATTCTTGTACAAGTCATTCTTATACAAGTTCATTTGATTCTAGTACACTCGATATGAATGTTGAGCTCCTCTTGCGGAAGTGGAGGTTAAGGATTCTCATCTAGCTGTCTTCTTCTGAAGGGATCTCTGGAAAAAATGTGACGAAATTGGTCATGGTTCTTTTGCTCCATACGAAAATATGAAAAACGCCCTCCAGCATATTTCCCGGTAGGCATTCAATTTGGAGAATATTTTGATACAGTCCATTAATATGCTATTAGTTTGAAATAACTTCAAAACTTTTTTTCGCTTTTCCATGGATTGCACTTGTAGTGTCGCATCCACCGATGTCGCATCCATGGGCAAGAAGAATGTAGTTTTCAACATTTGGATGTTGCGGCTGTAAGTTTTTTGAGTTATAAATTGTATCCTGACACGTCTTATTTTCGGATTCAATAGCAATTTAAGTTTCTCCTCTGAGGCAAGTGCAATCATTATGATTAAGATGTACACTGGGTGCCTTGGAATTAGACCTTGGCTGACGATAGTAAGCTGAAGTTCGGCAGATTTCTCTAAGGCTGTTCGAAGATTAAGAATATCTGCATAACCAACATCCTGTTTCACATCAATATTGTTGCTTTGAAGAACAAGTGTGATCATCTTGATTAAGTGTTTTTAATTCTGTGAATTTGATAAAAACAGTAACATCAGTGTCATGGGAGCATTGTTGATTACTTTTTCATTTATTCGGATCAAGGGATTTACTGTAGCAAGAGATCACACATTATCGCTTCTTTTGATTTTTACGTCTCCAAATTTTTTCCTAAAGAATTGTGAAATAATCTTCTGACCAATACCTTTTGACTTGTGACAGTTAATCAAGTCTATACTAGTGATGACTATCCTAAGAGATACTACAACTGTAGCTGAATTAGAAAAAGAATTATTTAATTTCAATCGTTTCTGTATTTTTGTAATATAATTGTTGCCTCTCTTCACACAAGTTTCCCAAACATCTACATGTTGTAAAAAAATGTGGTGTCTAAAAAATCTTCAAGTACTCATGTAATGTGTGACATTGCCGGTTTCCTTAAAACATGTGAGCTCAAGACATCCTCAGTGAACAATAACTCCCACAATTTTGAACTCTCGATTAACAAGTTGATCAATGATCATATCAGGAGAAATATCACTGGAAAATGTGTAGGTTCTCCCGATAGTGAAATATTCCTTTGTAAACTTATGATAATCAGACTGAAGCATATGTTTTTGTCACTGAGTAGATATTTGTTGCAAATAAATAAGGCATGCTTTTGAATAGTAAATGCATTTCCTGGCAATAAAATATGGGATCATATGTTTAACAGTCATCAAATGCATCTCCCAAGCACCAGTCCTTTCTGCTAGTATGAATTTTCTTACCAGTGTTGCCAGTAGGTTTGGGCGATGTATCGATATATCGGAAAAAACCGGTATGAAATCAACATCGTCAAACCGGTGTCACTATTTTCTCCAAACCGATACATCGCGATATCTTTTGACGAGAGGACGATACTTGCCTAGCACTTCAAGGACGAAGAACCGTGGCAACGATTCATGCCCGGTGTTTCTAAAGCACTATAGAAACGTATTGAAACCGTTGACACCGCGCCGTTTGAAACTAGTTCCATTTACTTTTGCGCGGTACTTCATCGGCAAGCTAACATCGTGCTAATCGTATCCACCCTGCCTTGCATATGAGAGATGTTCCCAATATTGTATAGAAATATAGTGATACCGTCGACATCGGGCCGTTTGAGACGATTTCCATTTGCTTTTGCGGATGCCCGGTATTTCATCAGAAAAAACCGTATAGTGATAATTGTATCCACTTACGCATGTGGGATGAGTATTGAAATTGCGAGGTGACGCCAGCAGTCTAGTAATATTGGAGATTCCATAAAAGAAGTATTCGATTTATTGTTGGAACATTATTTATGTTGTTCTCTCAACACTTGGAAAACGTTTTGATTTTTATTTAATAGTCATCAGATATAAGACATTGATGTCTATTTTCGGAATTCAATTGAGCATTTCCTACACTTTTTGTTTCATTTTTGATTTCCCCCCCCCCCCCTTTATTATTTCTCTAACTTGGAAGAAATAAAATATTACACTTTTGTATTTTGCAATCTTTTATATTAACTTCAAGATTTTTTTTATCTTGCTATTATTTTATTTTGCTTTATTTATTAACGCAAGGAGATTGCAACATTCGGCCGCGGTAATTTATGTCTAGTTTTTACCCAGTTAAGTTAATCTGGTTATTATTATGAGCTGTTTGTTTTATCTGCCAAAATCAATGTGAACTTACACATAGACAGTTGTTTCTCTAGTTCGTATAAACGATTACATATAAACGATTTTTTTCGATTTAAGTTGGAAGATTTTCTCTTCTGACTGGTAAGTAAATAAATGCTTTATAAATTTTTATAGTAAGTACAATTTGAATAAAGTTTATTTATTTCCATGAGATTAATTACTCAATCCAAAATTTAATTTTTTTTTTAATGTTTTTTAATTGCTAAGCATAAAAGTTTTTGAAATCGAAAAATGATTTGCATAAGGACTTCATTTGACTACGTTACACTGCTATCCTTGATACGTCCGGTTCAAATCCAAATTCAACTTAGGTGATATGCTACAGTCAAACCCCGTTAACGTGAAATCAATGGGGCCGCTGAAATTGTTCGCTTTAACCGAATTTCGTGTTAAGTGAATAAATTAATGTTATGTTTTAACTACAGTGACTTGTTTTAACTTCGTGTTAAGCGGGATTTCATGTTAAGCAATTTCGCATTAACGGAGTTTGACTGTTTATTAATTGAAGACAGACGATAGGGAAATTATCCACATGGGCGAACCCAGGAGGGTGGAAGGAGGTGCACTTGCCCCCCCCCCCCCTTCTGCTGGATAATAACGAAGTAAAATTTCCTTAAGATAGAGAAATTGAAAAATCCAGATTAAACCAAAATAAAAAATAACCGGCTTATACTCCTCGAGTGCTTTGTGTATCCCCCTGAAAATAATTTTGTCGCTGCTCATGTTATTTAAAATAACCTTCCTTACATGAATTTAAAAAAATTTTACAATATATATAGTTAACATCGCGATTTATCGTGACGTCGTGATGTTTGCTTCCCGATATATCGCGATGCAGAAATGTTAACATCGCCCAAGCCTAGTTGCCAGTTCAAGGTACTGGATCCACAACTTAACTGTGGAACTTCTCTGCTTAATACGTTCCAAGACTTCCTACACTTTTTTTGTTAGATTTATAATTTTAGAATCTGATGAAATTGTTTCTCTTGTTATAATAGAGTTTTTTTAAATATCCTATCGCTCTTTTCGCTGCCGGTTAACTCTTCGTCCATTTGTGTACGTCCTTCAGATGTAAATTATACTGAGCTACAGCCAACAAAATGTGTGCTCTGACAGCATGAGAACAAGCGCTCCCTGAAAGTATACTGTTATGAATTTTTCCACTGAGGCAATGATGGCACAGTTTTTAAGATTAAAACTACTATTTATTCACTTTTCACAGGCACAAAATTTATTCAAAGGCAACAGTGTAATCACTCTTAAGCTTCAACAATCTTATTTATACTTGGCGCGAGAGGACATTCGCGAAATTTCCAGCCAATTCGTCGGAACAGAAACATCTCGAAATTTCTCGATTGCTTTAGGTGTTGCCACCTTTTTCTAACCTGTATAATTGCTGTTAATAAATAAAATAAGATAAAAATAAACTACAATAGAATTTTAAAATAATACGTCACTATTTACACGATATACAGACAATTTGTGAAACATTACGTTTCGTAGTATTTTCAGAATACACAACAGACAACAACTCTTGCAGTCCAGTATCGACCATTATGTATCCAAATGAACCAAGGAAGGGCATTAGGAAATTAAATCCTCCTATTCTCACCACAACTTTCTGCAGTAGTGATTCCGGTGGAATTGATAGGGTTAATGCCAATTAATAGGGTCATCCAATACCTTCTTATATAAAGGCAAGTCAAAAGTTACAAAAATAATTTTCAAACCAGGAAGTTGTTCAGCATCAATTGCCATCACTAAAGCTGTATATACAGTTTCAAGATCTGAAGGAGGTGCCGTAATAAAAGGTAAAGTGATAATGCTAGATTTATCACTGTATTGATTTTCTATAATTGTTTCAGAAAACCACTGCCAACCAGGAATATTTTAATATTTCCACCATTTGTGATTACGTATAAGGGGAAGGAGTGTAATAATTTACTTTGATTAGGAAAAGCTTATTTAAGACGATAAATGAGAACTCATGGACATCAGACAGCATATAAAAGGCAATTTGTTTGACGAGAACAATTCCCTTATTTTCAGACAGTGTTGATACTGTTTGTGTAGTAATTCGAACATTTTGGAATCCAAAATTGAATGAGCAGGCGTCATACATTGTATCCCATAATATCAGAAAAGTTTCCTTTAAAAAACTACCAATCGAGAAACTTGCTTTAGTTTTTACTCAATAAAAATGTCTTCAATGCATTTTGCTTAATCAATTTAATGATTTTCAAATATTTGTCCCACAAAACCTATTTCATCTTAAAATCTGAAATTCAATTTATTAATTTATCTGAAAGTTATTTCATTCGATTCAGCACAAAAGATTACTCGACCAAAATTCAAAAGTTTGATTTTGGGTGGATTTTACCCCTCCCCCTCAAAAATAGAGGTCCACCCGTTTAAATTTTGGGGACTCATTGAATCTTTTATTTTACTACCAAACAGATGTTATGACTAAAGTTTCAAAAATGAACGAATTTTGTATTTCTGTCCATTTTTGGGCTATTTTCCTGTACTACCAAGCTATTCTAAGGTTATGGAATAGAACAAGCTTTTTTAAGAACATAATGCTGTTCGGCACAGTGAATTAAAGTAACTTACAAATATTGTTTTATACAATAATAAAAAAATTATTAAACTGGTGATATTTTTTTTAAAAAGAATTTTTTATAAAGCACTCTGAACAAAGTATTTTAATTAATACTGGTTTCTCGTAGTAAGATTTGAAGCCCATTGAGCATTTTCTTTTTTTCTGAAATAATTAGAACTTTCTACAGAAAATTAATTGAACTTACATTTACAGTTCAGGAACCTATTCTTTTATATTTCGTTCGTTCGTGTCTTACAAAACTTAATTCGAAATTGAAAGCCATGGAAAGCGAAATTGGCATTGTTAGAGTAATGAAATCCCACATAATTTTGGTGCTTAAACTTGATTCATCGCTGCTATGTCAGTGCGGTAAAGATCAAAGGATTTCAAATACCACCTTAGTTTGACCGTATACCACTAGATGGCACTGGTCTTGTAGGATTGTTTTGAATCATTTCGCTGTAACTTCCCATGCTTAAATGGGATGTTGTTATCGTTTTGTAAGGGATTTTTGTAATTATTTACTGTTTTAATTCCCAAAACATTACAAAATGCAGGTCTATTGCTGTGTACCTTTATGTAAGTCAAATATTACGATCGATAAAATATCTTTTCACGAATTCCTAGCTGATTTAGAACTAAAAAGTGTTCCATTAGATAAACGGATGTTTTTTTAAACTATTCAAGAAATAATATCCTCTAAATTCAATTCTTTTCATATAAATTTATTCAAAATTGAAAATATAGGATTAGATAGTCTTTTCTATATTATTTTAATTTTCTTTTTTTAATTTTTTGAGTAAGATATCTATATCATCATACTATATTTTACATTGATGTTCCATCAGTATTTTTATTAATTAAAATTGTTTAATAATATATTTATACTTCCTTTTTTTAATTCATTAATAGTTAATTTATGAATATTAGAGCATTTTATAACAGAATTTAGCAATTAATTTTTGGTTTTATTCTGGAAGAAGTGGCCAATTACTATAGCATGGCTGTGGTCAATTAATAATGTCTACTTGGTCAATAACTGGCAAAATTGCCTTTGGTAAGAAATTCTGATGATATATTAAATTGTAAAAAAGACTGGAACATCATGTTAATTTATTATTGAGCTTCATTAATCAATGGATATTTTGGGAAGTTTTCATCGTATTCCGTTAATAATTTTTAATGAAAAAAAATTAAATGTGTAAAAACTTGCACTAAATGGTCAATTACTGGTAGGTTCACCATTGTATTAACAAACTAATAAATTAAATAATTTTTCTATTTACATAATGCTATGTAAATATGCTATGTTTCGTTTTACGATTTGTTTGTTTTGGTTGATGGTTACGATTTTTGCCACTACCCCGGATTGGCGCTGTCCTAGTAGAAAATTTATCTCGTAGGTTGGTCGTCGCGAAATCAGCCATTGTTAAAATTATATTCCCCCTTGAATCGAGTTTAGCCTTGGTATTGCTAAAGCTTCCTTCATCAATATATGCTAAAAACGTACTTAAAAGTGGGTAATAGTGCTCTTCGCGATATCCAGTTGCCGCTAGATGGCGCGTTTAGAGACTTGGATAATGAAATCCAATACATTTCTTAATTATTTTTTTACAATTTTTATACAAAAAGAGTTTTTCAACAATTATATTCGATGTGTGTTACAATAATAAATTTTACAGTTTCCTTAGTGTTTTGCACACATAATTTGTCAACAAAAATATTTTTTTTAGGCATTCAATCCTGAATTTAAAAACATTTCTAAAACAATTTTCTATGATTAATCATATTGTTACGAATTTTTGTATATTTGTAAATATTTCGTAGTGTAATTTTGTAGATAGGAAATTTTATGTACATTTCGCATAAGGGGTCGTTCAAATATTACGTAAGCATGTTTTTGGTAATTTTTGACCCCCCCTCCCCCCTTGTCAGCAAAAATAAGCAAATCGCATAACCCCCTTCTATAATTACGTAAGCATACGGTAACCCCCCCCCCCCCCTGCTCCTGATTTTTTTGTTTTTTTTTTGGTAACGTTAATAATCTAAAAAAAGTTAGGATTCAATGCAAATATTGAACTTTAACTCGCCTTAAAAAAGGGGGGGGGGGGGGAATACTTTTTTTTTTTTTTTTTAAATCTTAAGTTTATCACAATTTTAATGGCACATAAATGTAATTTTCATAATCAATTAAGTCTATCTAGTCAGATGTTATCCAGGGTTGCTCTAGCCAGTTTTTAATGTCTTAAATTATAGGGTTTCTGACATCTGATGTTATTGCTTCATCACTTGTTTCGCACAAGGAATCTGGGCAAACTTCCTCTTCGCTTATCCGCTCGGCATCTTCCTTGCCTTCTACATAATTGATAACGCACATCAGTTCATTTGCCATACGAGCAGCAATTCTTATAGGCCGAACTAGGCAGACTCTCTGGCTATTTTCGCCATGAACAATTTTCTTATGACGAATTGTCGATTTTAGTGAAGCGTGGTACAAACCACATTTCCCACAAGTCCTTGCTGACAATTGTGATTTGATGAACGGACAAAAATAGTCATATGGCATTTTCTGTAAATTATTCATAAATTATCTGTATAATTAAAGAAAGAAGATGTCAATTTTAACACAATTGCGTATTACCAAATCTAGTATACTATACTTATTTTAGTTTTCGCTACATTTTTCAAAATATGTAAATAGTCAAAACCAAGGTGAATATAAAAAATATAAAAAGTTCTGATAAAATATACTTAACATAAATTTATCTGAACATATTATGAATAAATTGTTTATAATTACTTTTATAAAATAATCAAGGAGGAGGGATTTTTTTCTAGTAGCCTTTCGCAACTCTTCTTCGACTCTTTTTAACACCAACACTTATAGTTCTTCGTCATTTTTAGAGGCATTTTTAAAATGACGCCTACCTCATTATTTATATCCTGAATATCTTTCAAGGGTTTGTTTGATGTAGACTTTTTAAAAGCTTCAAACAGCTTTTTATATAAAATTTCACGAAATGAAAACATATGGGTTTTTTTTGTTTTTTTTTTAAAGCAAACAGAAAGCAGAGCAACTATATTTGCTTAATCTTCAAAAAGTTCAAGAAGGATTTCAGTGGAAAAAGAAACTTGTTCAAAACACAACTCAATTCGGAATCTTGAACCTTAAACCAACTACTGTTCAATCTTAGGCGCCCGCCAGTCGCCAAGCGAAAAAAAAAATGTCTGTCACATAAGTTAGGTTTAATATAGGATTCACGTCTCCAAACACCCAAAAGAGGGGAATCCCCTTTATTCATTTTGAAACTGCAGTATTTTGCATCATCAATGTTTGATTGTAATTGGCTGAAGGCAGAGTACGTCACTCTTATGTGACGTAAGTTTAAATCCCTTAGATCGATTTGAATGGAAAGTCGCCTATCCTAGAACTCAGTGTACAAAAGTGAAATTTTTTGTAAGTTTCAATTTTTTTTAGAAATAAAGGGATTATTAAATGCTTACGTAAGCATCACTCATACCCCCTCCCTCCCTTGTCAGCAAAAATAAGCAAATCGCTAACCCCCTCCCCCCCTAGGTGCATTTTTAATATTTGAACGGCCCCTAAGGCAGTGCAATAGTTCGTCTTTACTTTGCTTACCCTCAATGTGTGGCTTAATGCTTGATAAGGAGTTTTACAGAGGTAACGCTGGGAAGCGAGTTTTACAAGGAGCAGGGCATTTAACATTATGGTAATGGCAATCTCGCCAAATTGGCGAGATAGAGCCAAGTTGACGATGGTTTTGACGACTAATTTTTGTCGCCAAACTTGGCGACCATTTGGTGACATTTTCGGTCCCCATGTATATGTACAGGACTTTTCGACTACGATCTGGAAAGTTCTCCAAATGTCTATCTCTGGAAGATTCACGAAAGTTCGCCTCTCCTATATAAGACCGGCAGTGAGTGGAGTTAGTTGGTTAGTCAGTTAGTGGACTGAGTTGAGTTGCAGTCGAGTCACTGGAGCTAGTTGCAGTGAGTTAGTCGAGTCACTGGAGCTAGTTGCAGTGAGTTAGTCGAGTCACTGGAGCTAGTTGACTGGGGTTAGTCAGTAAGTTGACTGGAATTACTGAGTCTCAGTGAACATTCTAAGTAGTTCTAAAGCGAACTGTATCGCATTGTCTTTTGCTGCGATTTAGCAGTTGTGTGTCAAATTGAACTGCTGTTTGTGGTCTATTGTTGTGTATAGAGCTATATTAAGTCTACTAGAACGAGAAGTTCTGGAGTTGTAAGGGAATCTGTGAAGAGTTATATCAGAATAAATTTCTGCAAGTTTTGATCTGCTTTGGCTTCAAATCTTTCGAACCCGTCCGCTCAACAACTGGTGTCAGAAGTGGGATTTGAATGCTGATTACAAGAGCAATGGAGGAACAAGAGGAAAAATTTCAACAGATTTTTGCTTTCATGGAAGAAATGAAGAAATACCAAGACGAAATGAAGAAGGAAATGTCCAAAGGGCAGGAAGAAATGAAAGCGAGCCAAGAACAAATGAAAGCGGGCCAAGAACAAATGAAAGTGGGCCAAGAACAAATAAAAGCGGACCAAGAGGAAATGCAAAAGAATATTTCTGCGATCTCTGCCGGACAGGAGGAATTAAAGGGTCATTTTTTAGCAACTATGGAAGAAAGCGTGAAACAAATAGAAGACAAATTTGAAGAGAAATTCAAAACTGTCGAAAAGAGGTGTAATAGTTTAGAAGTGAAATTCGAATTCAAGTGTAATGATTTGGAGAAAAATATAGAGATTCTGGAAAAGAAGAATCTTGAAAAAAATGTAGGTGATATAGAAGAAAAGATAGACCAAATGTTAGAGAAAAGACTGTCGAGCAGAACTGTTTCGGAAGATTTGAAATGTGTACCAGTTACCTCCCGACCCTCAATTAAGCTTTCGACTTAGGATAGAAAATCTTCCTGGCAAGTGTATAAGACCCAATTCACAATTGTCGCCAACGCCAACGAATGGGACTCTGTGACAAAAGCCTGCCAGTTAGCTGCATCTCTGCGAGCTGAAGCTGCAGATATACTACAAACACTTTCCGAAGAGCAATGCTTGGACTTCAACGCACTCTCAAGTGCATTAGAACTGTGGTTTGGCGAAAAATGTGTGAAAGACTACAGCAGGCTGCAGTTGAAATCTCGCCAACAAAAGCCTTCCGAAACACTTCAGGAGCTCGCCATGGATATTGAGAGGCTCTTCCATCTCGCCTTTTCAGACTGCCCTGCTGAAACGAGACAAATCCTGTCTCTTCAGTACTTCGTCGATGGTATCAGGGATGTAGAGATACAGAAGGCCCTACGAATGGCAGATGTCAAGGATTTAAAAAATGATTTACTGTATGCCACGAAGTACGAGGCAGCCCAGCAAGCAACCCGTAGAGAACACCATCCTATCAGGGCTGCTACTATCCAGGAGCTAGAACACCTAATTGCTTCTCGTAGGGATGAATTGATAAGACAGATCAATAACTTGAGACGAAATATCCAGAAAAAGAAGCAGAGACTGAAGTGCTGGAACTGTGGAGACGAGGGCCACATACGGAGAAACTGCCTAACCAGCCAAGACACTGGAGCTAAGACCGCTCCCAGAAGGGAGGAAGGAAGCCATCTCGCGGGGCGGAGGCTGCCAGTTGTTGAGAACTCCCATTTTAGAGCTCTACAAATTTCTGCAATGAGAGGCAGCATTAATGGAATCTTCATCATGGGACACTTAAATAGAGTTCCCTGCAATTTGATCATCGATACTGGAGCCAATGTGACCATCATCCATAAAGATTTGGCTCAACAACTGGATGGAAAACTTATCTGGACACCGCCCTGCTTTACCCTCCAAATTGTATCCGGTGATAAAATCAATATCCATGGAAAACTGTATATCAACATCACGTTCGGGAGTGCTTCTTATCATCACACGGCATATGTGGCGGACATTATGGACACTTGTATACTCGGACTGGACTTTTTAAGGAAATATAATTTTTCCTTGGACTTTAAAAACAATGAGCTGCATTCAGTTTCTGAAGACATAGCGTTATTTGGAATCAAATATAGTGAAGTTAAATCAGTCCATCAAATAATAGCTCAAAATGACATCACATTACCCGCAAGAACAGAAATATTAATTCCTGGAAATGTAGCTGAAGATAAAAGTTTCCGATATGGCATAATGGAGTACCCTGAAAATAACATTAGCCCCAAAGTAGTACCGATAGCTTCAACTCTCGTCGACCTTTCAAGGACTGATATACCTGTGAGGGTTGCCAATGTGAGTGATAAAGCGAAAGTCATAAAGAAAGGTGAAGTGTTAGCCACCTGTACTCCAGTAACTTGCATAAATCGAATTAGCAATCCTTCAGTCACTGTGTCTTCAGAGAACTTAACATCAGAGCTTCTGCAGAATGCACCGTTAAACAACAAAGAAAGAAGTGCTGCACAACTGGTCATCCAAGAATTCCACGATGTCTTTTCCCGCACATCCTCGGATTTCGGACAAACAAGTTTAACGCAGCATATAATTAATACAGGAGACCACCCACCTATCAAGCAACACCCAAGACGGCTACCGTTTGCTAAACAGGAAGACGTAGGAAGACTCTTAAAAGAAATGATAGCGACGTGATTGAACCGTCAGCCAGCCCATGGGCCTCTCCCATCGTCCTGGTTCGGAAGAAGGCTGGTTCAACTAGATTTTGCGTCGATTATCGGAGGTTGAACGATGTCACGAAGAAGGACAGCCACCCTCTTCCCAGAATTGATGACAATTGGACATTCTTTATGGAAACAAGGGGTTTTCGACACTAGACTTCAAGAATGGATATTAGCAGGTTGAGATACACCCTGATGGCAAAGAGAAGACAGCATTCACAACCGGACAAGGACTTTGGCAGTTCAAGGTGATGCCATTTGGATTATGCAATGCTCCAGCAACATTCGAACGCCTCATGGAAACAGTGCTAAGAGGTCTTTCCTACGAAGCCTGTCTCGTTTACCTCGATGACATCATTATCGTGGGGCGAAGTTTTGAGGAACATCTAGAAAATTTTAAGAAGGTACTGCGGAAATTAAAAGATGCCAACCTGAAGTTAAGTCCGGCCAAATGCAAGTTATTCCGACATGAAGTAACCTACCTCGGACATGTCATCTCTGCCGAGGGTGTACGCACAGATCCAGAAAAAGTGTCGGCAGTTAAAGAGTGGAGACGTCCCAAAGATGTACATCAATTAAGGAGTTTCCTGGGGCTTTGCACCTACTATAGACAATTCGTGAAGGACTATTCTTACATCGCAGGCTGACCAAATGGTGTAGTGGTTAGCGTGCTAGCTTCTAGACAGCTAGGTTACGGGTTCGAGTCCCGTGTTAGGCATGGGTGTTTTTAAATGTATGTTGGCTTGTCTAATGACGAATGTTTCGGCGCATTATAGCCCTCGTGTTGCTGACGGCGCCAGATAATCTGAAAACAACCAACCAATCTTACATCGCAAGACCCCTTCACAGACTGACAGAGAGAAAGCAGAAATTCTTGTGGACGAAAGACTGTGAGGATGCATTTGACCAACTGAAGGAGCGTTTAACATCTGCATCTATACTGACGTATCCTCAGCCCGATAAACAATTCATTCTTGACACGGACGCGAGTAACCAGAGTGTCGGTGCTGTTTTGCCCCAAGAAATAGACGGCCAAGAACGAGTCGTAGCATATTGGAGTAAGTTTCTATCTAATCCGGAGAGGAATTACTGTGTCACCAGGAAAGAGTTGCTTGCCATAATATAAAGCCGTAGAGCATTTCCATCATTACGTGTACTGCAGGAAATTCCTGCTCCGTACAGATCTTGCATCGTTGAACTGGCTTCTAAATTTCAAGAATCCCGAAAGTCAGATAGCCAGATAGATAGAGAGAGACTAAAGGATTATGACATCGATATCGGTCATCGGAAAGGATCATCACATGGAAACGCAGATGCCCTGTCTAGGAGACCCTGCCCAGAGAGCTGCCGATACTGTTCCAGAGTTGAAGCGAGTTACGGACTGATCAATCAGCTAATCCTCCGAGTTACATCTTCAACATCATCGGATCAAGACCTGTAGAGTGACGGAGAAGTCAGAAAATACCAATTGGGAGATCCTGAAATCAAGCCGATAATCGATTTAAAGAAGTCTTCGAATGCAACACCTACTTGGCAGGACATTTCCATCTTTAGTCCTACGACAAAGCAATATTGGGCCCTCTGGGACTCTCCCCATATTCGTAACGGCGTGCTGTACCGGAAGTTCGAATATGATGATGGAAAACATCCCGATGGCAGCTATTACTTCCAAGATCCCGAGTCACAAACGTTCTTAAAGAACTTCATGGTAGTCCAACTGGAGGCCACTTCGGAGTAATGAAGACGTTGCAAAGAGTTCGAGAACGGTTCTACTGGAGTAAGGAGAGGGCTGACGTGGAGAAGTGGTGCCGATCATGTGATGCCTGTGCATCCCGCAAAGGCCCGGAGAAACGCAGTCGAGGAAAACTGCAACGTTACAACGTGGGAGCTCCTTTTGAACGGATTGCGTTTGACATCTTGGGACCACTACCACGATCTGCTGACGGCAACAGATACATCCTTGTTGTCATGGTTTATTTTACGAAGTGGCCCGAAGTGTATCCTATCCCTGATCAGGAGGCTACCAGTGTTGCAGAGGTAATGGTTCATAGCTGGATTTCCATATTTAGAGTGCCTTTACAGTTACACTCTGATCAAGGAAGGAAATTTACCTCTGCTGTAATGAAAGGCCTTTGTGATCTATTTGGCACTGACGAAACACAGACGACGCCCTTGGACCCACAGACGGAAGGCATGGTGGAGAGGTTTAACAGAACCATCCTCAATAACCACTCACTGATGGTTTCCAGAAATCATCAGGATTGGGATCAGAAGTTACCTTTGTTTCTTCTGGCCTATCGCAGAGCTGTCCACAAGACTACCGACTATTCCCCATCCCAGATGATCTTCGGTCGTAACCTTCGTCTGCCTTGCGATCTGTTGTTTGGCCGCCCTCCGGATGCACCTTCATCGCCAGAGGAGTACGTCGATGATCTTCAGGCACGATTTGAAGATGTGCACAATTTTGCCCGAGAGCGAATCCACTTGGCGACGGATAAGATGAAGACCAGATACGACACGAAGGCTACAGGACATCAATTCCACGAAGGTGACAAGGTTTGGTTCTGGAACTCGAAACGACAAAAAAGACTCTCTCCCAAACTTCAGTCTCACTGGGATGGTCCTTACTCAGTCCTCAACCGTCTAAATGATGTCGTCATCCGAATAAGTAAGTCACCTAATTCTAAACCTAGAGTCGTTCATTACGACAGGTTAGCCCCTTACTATGGACATAGTTTGTAATCCCCCTTATGTATAAAGTGTATATAGTTATTAGGAGCATGGTCACTTGTGTATATAAATTTTTAAGTTTATTGTTTATTTATTTATTCAGTAATATTTCTGTCTTTCTGTATACAAATTAGTAAGTTTAGTAAGTTTTATAGTTTAGTAATGAACACAAAGTGTTTGCTATTGCTTTGAAAGTAAGCCTTCCTTTCAGAGAACTGTACTGCCCGGGACGTGCAGTCCTTGGGAGGGGGGCAATGTTACGAATTTTTGTATATTTTTAAATATTTCGTTGTGTAATTTTGTAAATTGGAAAATTTATGTATATTTAGCATAAGGCAGTGCAATAGTTCGTCTTTACTTTGCTTCCCCGCAATGTGTGTCTTAATGCTTGATAATGAGTTTTACAGAGGTAACGCTGGGAAGCGAGTTTTACAAGGGCCAGGGCATTTAACATTATGGTAATGGAAATCTCGCCAAATTGGTGAGATAGAGCCAAGTTGACGACGGTTTTGGCGACTAATTTTTGTCACCAAATTTGGCGAGAAATCGCCTAACTTGACGAGCATTTGGCGATATTTTCGGTCCCCATGTACATGTATAGGACTTTTCGACTATGATCTGGAAAGTTCTCCAATTGTCTATCTCTGGAAGATTCACGAAAGTTCACCTCTCCTATATAAGACCGGCCGTGAGTGGAGTTGTTTGGTTAGTCAGTTAGTTGACTGAGTTGAGTCAGTGATTTAGTCGAATCACTGGAGCTAGTTGACTGAGGTTAGTCAGTTAGTTGACTGGATTCCTGAGTCTTAGTGAACATTCCGAAAAGTTCTAAAGCGAACTGTATTGCATTGTCTTTTGCGGTGATTTAGCAGTTGTATGTCAAGTTTAACTGCTGTTTGTGCTCTACTGTTGTGTATAGAGCTGTATTAAGTCTACTAGATCGAGAAGTTCTGGAGTTGTAAAGGAATCTGTGAAGAGTTATATCAGAATAAATTTCTGCAAGTTTTGATCTGCTTTGGCTTCAAATCTTTCGAACCCGTCCACGCAACAATATTTCTAAAACCATTTTGTCTATGTTTTATACTTAATTTTTTTTTATTATAATTTACCTAATGTGACTAATTTATAAATTCAATTCTTGTAACATTTATGGGAACAGATGTAGTATAGGACATTCGACAATTTTCTTTCATTTGGTGATTTGAAAATTTGCCAAAATTAAAAATACAGTGACTAAAATAAAATTGTAACTTCCTTAATAAA
This sequence comes from Linyphia triangularis, assembly GCA_963978545.1. NCBI lineage: Eukaryota > Metazoa > Arthropoda > Arachnida > Araneae > Linyphiidae > Linyphia > Linyphia triangularis. The sequence continues at coordinate 41,594,428 of OZ021730.1, forward strand.
TTAAAGTAGAATTATTTTAATAAATTAAAGTAGAATTATTTTAATAAATTAAAGTAGAATTATTTTTATAAATTAAAGCAGAATATAACTTGAAATAAAACTCGGTGGCATAGACACTATTTATCAAAAGAAAAAAGTTCCAATCTCTATATATATAAGGCAAAGCCCTCATTCACTGACTCACTCATCACTAATTCTCCCACTTCCCACATAGTCACAACTCTGAACAGTGCCGGAAATAGGGGGGGGGGGGGGCAGGCGGTTCAGCTGCCCCGGGCGCTAACCAGAGGGGGCGCCGAAAAGCCAACAAAGCGCTATTTGTTGTATAAAGTTTAATATTTGGACAAAAGAACAATTTTTCATTAATAAATTTTCATTTTTTCTTAAAATTCTGGATGATCTTTAAGATATCCAACAGAAGAAAAAATCCACTAGAATAAAAAAAAAAAATTCTGTACAAAGAAAGTAATAATCTATCCTTTTACAAAAGAATGACATCGAATTATCCCTACCCCCATGGTGAAGAATAGGTTTGTGCTACGTGGCAGGCTGCCAGAAATCCTAATTTAAAATCGCATTGGTAATATAGTCGCAATGTAGTTAGATAAAATTTAGCGTTACAACAATTTAATGCTGTTGAAATTTTCGTAAATTGAAATATGTCGAAGAAATTATCTAGGGCGCAGAATCGCAGAAAAGCAAAAGAAACTGCAAGAATATCCCAACCTTTTATCATCTTGGCTAGTTCACGAGACTGAAACCAATGAAGGTAAGAATTTTTTTTAATTTGTAACCTAATAAACTTTGGAAGATGTGTATTAAGGACAAGGGTTACGTTTGGGATATATCTCTTGCTAAATATATTTATTGTTCTCTAGGCGTCCGCAGGAATTTTTACAATGGGCTGCAAGATGTTGAATTGTTTAGAAATCGTTTACTTTTGTTTTTGAGGTTGATTATCGTTAACTTTAAAGGTTCATTGCGATTCCTAATGAAAATTAATTAGCAAAAAGTTAATTAACAATTGAAGTAATTAACGATTGAAACGTTTTCTCTAAGAGAATAATTTAGTATTTCTTCAGCTAAAAACAGATTTTTTTTTTCATTTTTACACATTTTGAATCGTGTCTGAGTTTAAACAAACTGGGGGTGTTGAACTTTGAACAACTTTCAATTCCCACTGTTTCCTTCATTTAATTTAGCAATTACTTTGGCTGTAAAAAATTATAGCTACCCTTTGCGCAAGCACGATTTTGGCAAAAAACGTAACGCCAGGTGTAACTGCCAAAGTAGGTCAATCCGTTTGAAAGTAATGCTGACCACAGACAACACACGGACCCACAAACTTTTTTTTCTAGAACACTTTTTTGATACAGAATGTTCTGAAACGTGAAGAAATGCAAAAAAATTATGCGATAAAAAGTTGAAAGATGAATGCCTGCAGCACAAGAATTCCTATTTATCGCAAAACATATCGATTTTTTAAAAATAAAAACGAAAGCAGTAAATTACATCTTATCCAAATCTCAATTTAAATGCACTGACTAAATATGTGACTATATATTTTAAACAATATATTTTACTATATATTTTTAAATCCCTTATGTTAACTTCACTTTTGTTTGATTGTGCGTTTGAGCCTGGCGTACAAATCTGCGAATGCTTAATTAACCCCCTTCCCATCATCCTATCGTCCTGAAACTTGGCCAATTAGCTTAAAGCCCATGACAATACATTGTATTAAATTTTTAGGGATGTAACTGTCACCAAAAGGTCGATTTTACCATCTAATGTCATCACAACACTAGCAAATAAAATCCCATTGCTGGTTAAGATTTTTACCTGATGCCAAACGAAAATATTATAAAAATAAATAAATAAATAAATAAATTGGCTTGGGTGATAGCACGCATTTACGGCACGTTCCAGAATAAATTAAATCAGTTATAATTTGATTACTGGATGAAGTCTTGTTGCCAGTATTTTTTCAATTAAGATAAATAATTGTTCGGGCATAAATTCCATGTTAAGTTTTTTTTTTTTTTTTTTTTTTTTTTTTTAATCGACTCGGCGTTTCGAAAGCATTTTAATAAATCATTTAAAAAAATACTTTTAATGTTAATGATTAATTGTTTGTGATCTAAGACGTTTTGAAACCAGGTTAACCAGATTTTGTGTTAAAAAGTGTTACGTATCATTCAACTATGTTCTTTTATTTCATTGTAACTGACATTATTTGTATTGATTCATTAGTTTTTTTTTTTTTTTTTTTTTTTTTTTTGTCTTTATGAAAGTCTTTATGCAAGCAGAATGAACCCTGGTCATTAATAAGGGCTTGTCAAATATATTTATTTAAAATTTCAATTAATTCATTCTTTATTGTTTGTTTCAAAACAGAATTTTAGAAAGGAAAAACCTTTGTTAATTTTCAATGTATATATAGTTAGCTTCAAATCTAAAAAATTATTGTGTGGGGGCGCCAAAATGAATTCTTGCCCCGGTTAAAAAGTGACCTAGTTTCGTCCCTGACTCTGAAAAGCGGCACAAATATCAACAATGGTAAAAATAAAAAAAGTTAGCTATTCGGATCTCGATTAACCCACTTTAAGGGGTCGAAAAGGGGTTAAACATTCCAAACGAGGGGCATTCGAAAGTCCCACTTCCCATTTGGTCACAACTCTAAAAATTGATAAAATTATTAACAATATTAAGCATAGAAAAAGTAAGCTATTCCGATCTCGATTAACCCACTTTAAGCGGTCGAAAAAAGGTTAAACTTTCCAAACGAGGGATATTCGAATGTCCCACTTCCGACATGATCACAATTTTGAAAATAGGTACAAATACCAACAATGGTAAACGTAGAAAAAACATGCTATTCCGATCTCGATTAACCCTCTTTAATGGGTAGAAAAGGGGTTAAACGTTCCAAACTCGAATACCCCACTTCCCATATGGTCACAACTACGAAAACTGGTGCGAACATCAATAAAGACAAACGTAGAAAAAGTAATCTATTCCGATCTTGATTAACCCACTTTAAGGGGTGGAAAAGGGGTTAAAAGTTCCAAACGAGGATTATTCGAATGTCTCACTTCCGACATGGTCACAATTTTGAAAATTGGTACAAATACCAACAAGGGTAAACGTAGAAAAAGCATGCTATTCCGATCTCGGTTAACCCACTTTAAGGGGTTTAAAAGGGGTTAAACATTCCAAACGTGGGATATTCGAGTGTACTACTTCCCATATGGTCACAACCCTAAAAATTGGTACAAACATCAACAAAGACAATTATAGAAAAATTAAGCTATTCCGAGCTTGATTAACCCACTTTAAGGGGTGGAAAAGGGGTTAAACGTTCCAAACTTGAATATCCCAGTCCCCATATAGTCACAATTCCGAAAATTGGTAAAAATGTCAACAAAGATAAACATAGAATAAGTAAGCCATTCCGATCTCGATTATCCCACATAAGGGTTGGAAAAGGCGTTAAACGTTCCAAACGAGGAATATTCGAATGTCCCACTTCCCACTTGGTCATAACCCTGAAAATTGGTACAAATGTCAAAAAAAGATAAACATAGAAAAAGTAAGCTATCCCGTTCTCGAATAACCAACTTTAAGGGGTCGAAAAGGGGTTTAATGTTCCAATCGAGGGATATCCGAATGTTCCTCTTCCAATGTAGTCATAAATCTGATATTTGGTGCAAATGTTAAAAGGGCAAATGTAAAAAAAAAAATAAGTTATTCCAATATTGATTAACGAATTTTTGATTGATGAAAAGTCGACGCAACATTGAAACTATACGAGGATTATCTTAATGTGTCAATTTCAATACAGCTACTACTTTGAAATTTAGAACTAAGAGCAAACATAAACACAATAAACTATTGTAATCTCGAATATGTAATTAAAAAGGGTCCGAAGGGAGTTAAACGTTCTTAACGAGGAATATTCAAATGTCTCTTTCCAATATACTATTCACAATTATAAATTTTGTTAAAAATGTCAACAAAGGAAAGTTTCTATTTTGATAAATCATTTTCTCGGGATCTAAATGGGTGCAAACGTCTGAAGTGTAGAATACACTTATCTTTTGATCGCTAAAATGCTAATGGTAAAATTTCGTGGCGCAGCACGGGTATTCAGCTAGTTAAATATTCATATTCACAATCTATATTCACAATCTATAAATCAATCTATATATTCACAATAAATATTCACAATCTATATTCATAACAAATAATTTGTCTTAAAAAGAAATGTTAAAATTATGCAGACGATTAAATGAAAAGTCAAATAAAAACCATTTTTATATAGAACCGCATAACATTAATATATACAATACATTCAAGCACGTAAAAAATACAAAAAACATATCTACGTAATGTTTACAAATTTATACTAAAAAAAAAAAAAAAAGATGCAGATAATGTTTGTTTGGTTTTAATATATTTGAAACATTATTAGGTAAAATTTATTAAAACTTTAAAATGAGAATTCTCTTCATTATTCTTAGGAAATTAAGCAGCAACTTTATGTGCATTCATAAGGTAAAAAATCACTGAAAAAAATAATCATACCCACCTTTTCACTGCCAAGAAGTTGAGAATAACATAGCAAATTTGTAAACAATAGTATCACTTATTAACTATTAAAAAAAATCTTTCTATATATATAAGTTTGGTAAGGCTTAGAATTTATTTGGCGCAAGGGCAACTCAAGGCCCAAACTGGGCCCTATATGTATAAGGCAAAGCCCTCACTGACTCACTCACTCATTCACTCACTCATCACTAATTCTCCCATTTCCGACATAGTCATAACTCCGAAAATTAGCACAAATATCAACAGTGGTAAAAATAGAAAAAGTTAGCTATTCCCATCTCGATTAACCCACTTTAAGGGGTCGAAAAGGGGTTAAACGTTCCAAAAGAGGGAAATTCGAATGTCCCACTTTCCATTTGGTCATAACTCTGAAAATTGGTGCAAATAACAACAAATACAGAAAAAGTACGCTATTCCGTTCTCGATTTTACCCACTTTAGTGAGTGGAAAAGGGGTTAAACGTTCCAAATGAGGTATATTCGAATATCCCACTTCCCATATGGTCACAACTCTGAAAATTGATACAAATGTCGACAAGGGAAAACATAGAAAAATTAAGCTATTCCGATCTCGATTAACTCACTTTAAAGTGTGGAAAAAGGTTTAAACGTTCCAAATAAGGAATATTGATTGTCCCACTTCCCATTTCGTCACAACTCTGAAAATTGGTGCAAATGACAATAAAGACAAACATAGAACAATTAAGCTATTCCGATCTCGATTAACCCACTTAAAGGTGTGGAAAAAGGGTTAAACGTTCCAAACGAGGAATATTCGAATGTCCCACTTCCCATATGGTCACAACTCTAAAAATTGATACAAATGTCAACAATGGTAAACATAGAAAAAGTAAGCTATTCGATCTCGATTAACCCACCTTAAAGGGTGGAAAAGGGGTTAAACGTTCCAAACTAAGGGTGGATATCCAAATGACCCACTTCCAATGTTGTCACAGTTCTGATATTCGGTGCAAATGTTAAGAAGGGCAAATATAGAAAAAGTAAGCTTTTCCGATCTCGATTAACCCACTTTAACAAGTGGAAAAGGTGTTAAACATTCCAAACTACGGATAATCGAATGTTCTACTTCTCATATGGTCACACCTCTGAAAATTCTACAAATGTCGATAAAGGCAAACATAGAAAAATTAAGCTATTCCGATCACGATTAACCCAATTAAAAGGTCGAAAAGGGGGTTAAACGTTCCAAACGAGGAATATTCGAATGTCCCACTTCCCATTTGGTCAGAATTCTGATAATTGGTACAGTACCCCCCCCCCCCCAAATCAGAACGATGGCTATATCTTCGTTTCTAATTATCGTAGAATCTTACGGTTTTCACCAAAATGTTTTGCTTACGATTTTTTATATATCTGATGCAATTTTTTTTTCTTGAATGACCATTTACTAAGTAAAAGTAACGCTATCTTCGAAAATTTCAATACGAACCCTTATTTTTTATCATTTCATTCGATTCAGAATACATCATTTACTCTATATACCAAATTTCAATGCATTATGTTGAAAAACACGTCACTTATGAGCGAAAATGTTTCGATCATTTTTTGACCGATCTTCAGGGAGAATTTCCATAAAACGAAAGGTATTTTTAAGGTTCTACTTTACAGCGGAAGAAATCGAACGGTCAGTGTGGTGTTTCACGGCGTTATAAAATACAAATATTAGTCTAAAATTGCATAGAAGCTACTTGGATTTATAGTGTCATGTTTAAGATTAATACAAAAATAGCAAGTAAACGCAAAAGTAACATAATTTATTTACAACGTTAAAGATGTGCATTCTTCACACGAAATAAATAAAATATCGAAAACTGTAATTGCAGAAGTATAACGTATACTACTGATAATTAGAAAATTAATAAATATAAAATGTAGGCATTAGTAAACAGTATTCAGAAAAGCATGATTATTTTACAGAAACATTTCACTGTAATCACAAATGTAACTTGATCGTTGAAATTATTTATGAAATGAAAAAATCACATGATTCAGTGAAATTTTTAAAGGATAACTTATTGAAATTGCTTAAAAAATATTGTTTTAAATAAATGTAATTTAATTAAGCAAATTTTTTTTAAAAAAAGGACACTGTTGAAATCCACAAAAAACATATGTTCCACGATTCCAAACACGTTAGACAGATTAAAAATATATATACAAAAAATAAAACTGCTTTGTTTGTATAAAATAATATATATTTTTTTGTAATCTCAAGAAATTCTGTTCCGATTCACCCCGCTGTTCCTATTCACCCCATTTTACGATAATTGAACGTTGTGCGGTTTTCCACACCTCTAGTTTACCTTGAATTAATCTTTGATAGTTTTCAAAAGTCGTCTACTATACGGTCCCTTAAAGTGAGCGTTTTTTACATTTCGCTAAAAAATCGAGAACTAAAAGTCAAAATGAAAAGAAAAAAATTGTGGTGGGGTTTCAGACCATGGTGAATCTAATAAAAGCAAAAAAAAAAAAAAAAAAAAAAAAAAAAATGTATGTTTTTATTCAAAATAATTTAAAATTGTTTTATTAATTAATAATTAATTATTAAAAAAGAAATTGATGTAAAAGTTGCTTGCTATTTATGTTTGGTCATTTACAAACTCTCTTTTGAAAAAAAAAAAAAAAATTACTGAAATATATTAATTATTTAAGTACTTATGGCCAAAAAACCAATTTTTTTTATTTAACATTAATTTATCATTTTCTTTTTATCATTTAAATTACAAGCCATTCATTAGAAAATTATTAATTTCTGTATTTCGAATTTTTTTTTTTTTTATGCTGAATCCAAATATGGGATAATATTATGAGGTTGCTATTGAACTTTTTAAAGTTTGGTTCTGTTTTAACCTTTTAACTGTTCTGCCCGAGGTAATCTCGGGCACAGCACTGGTGTTCCAAAATGTCACGCCCGAGTATTACTCGGGGTAATTTTTTTTTGATTGCTTCGTGTTGTTATACCCGAATATATCTCGGGAGGAATTTATTTGCGCTCAATGCAATAGATGGCAGCACTATACTGCAAGTTTCAAAGGTTAGATTCCAAAGGGTAGAGGCCAAAGGTCAAAGTCAAAGTGCGCGGCATTTTTTTGTTGCAAAATGGCATCCCGTAAACGTTATATAGATATTACAAAATTATATATAGATATTATAGTTATATACAAAACTGAACTACTAATAGGTATTCATTTTTATTTATTTATTTATTTAGAAAATAATTAAATTGATTTTTTTTTTTAATTTTTAGAAAATAATGCTCCACTGGATGCGAACTTTACCACTGCCACGCTGAGTGGCAGCCGCCACAAAACCTTAAAATTTTTATGTATATAATTAAAAATATTAATTTTTAACTGCTAAGTATATTTTATTTTGTATTAAACATTTGTTTCTTGCAATAAAAAAGTGAACAATTTAGGTACCCAAATCATTTAAATGACTGAACAGCTAAAAGGTTAATAAGTAGATGACCCCTCATGACAAAAGAATTACATGCAATTATTAAAAACCTTCCACGATTTACAACGGTACCTTTTGTTTGTTATTTCAAGAATTAGAGCACAAGATATAGGGATCGTTCTGATTTTTTTTTGGGGGGGGTACTGTACAAATGTCAACAAACGTAGAAAAATTAAGCTATTCCAACTTCGATTAACCGACTTTAAGTGGTTGGAAAGGGGTTAATTGTTCCAAACGAAGGATATTCGAATGTCCCCCTTCCCATATTGTCACAACTCTGAAAATTGGTGCAAATGACAACGAAGACAAATATCGAAAAAGTAAGTAATTCCGATCTTGATTAACCCATTTTAAAGGGTGGAAAAGGGGTTAAGCGTTCCAAATGAGGAATATTCGAATGCCCCACTTCCCACATGATCGGAACATTGGAAATTGGTGGAAATGACAACAAAGACAAACATAGAAAAAGTAAGCTATTCCGATCTCGATTAACCCACTTTAACAAGTGAAAAAGGTGTTAAACGTTCCAAACGAGGGATAATCGAATGTTCCACTTCCCATTTGGTCAAAATTCTGATAACTGGTACAAATGTCAACAAACGTAGAAAAATTAAGCTATTCCAATCTCGATTAACCCCACTTTAAGTGGTGTGAATGGGTTAAACGTTCCAAACGAAGGATATTCGAATGTCCCACTTCCCATATGGTCACAACTCGGAAAATTGGTGCAAATGACAACAAAGACAAATATTGAAAAAATAAGCTATTACGATCTCGATTAACCCATTTTAAAGGTTGGAAAAGGGGTTAAGGGTTCCAAATGAGGAATATTCGAATGCCCCACTTCCCACATGGTCAGAACATTGGAAATTATTGGAAATTACAACAAAGACAAACATAAAAAAAGTAAGCTATACTGATCTCGATTAACCCACTTTAAGGAATGGAAAAGGGGTTAAATGTCTCAAACGAGGGATATTCGAACGGCCCATTTCCTTACATGGTCACAACATTGAATATTGGGGCAAATGACAACAAGTCCAAACATAGAAAAAGTAAGCTATTCCGATCACGATTAACCCTCTTTAAAGGTTGGAAAAGGTGTTAAACGTTCCAAACGATAGATATCCGAATGAACCACTTCCAATGTTGTCACAATCCTGATATTTGGTGCAAATGTTAAGAAGGGCAAATATAGAAAAAATTAGTTATTAGTTAAAATTATTAAAAAGAACCAATAAAACGTTCTAAACGAGGGATATTCAAACGTCTTATTTCCAATATATTCCTAATTATAAATTTTGGAAAAAACTTCAACTTAAGGAAAGTTCCTATTTTGGGTGTCGGAATCGAAATAGAAGCAAACTTCTGAAGTGTAGAATACATGAATGACTTTTGATTGCTGAAAGGCACATGGTAAAATTTCGTAGCGCAGCACGGGTATTCAGATAGTATATATCTAGACTGAATATTGTTTCCCAATTCAAAGTTTCCCAATCATTAATGTGATTTCAATTTAATATTTGTTTTCAGAAAATTGAACTTTTTCAAGCATAACTTTCTAATGACATTGATCATAACTAAATAATACATACATAAGATAAACTGGCCCTGCTGTGAAGCAACCAAAAACTATTCACAATAACTTTTACCAATAATTAAACAAATACAAAATTAACTTTGAAAATTTTCGATTACGAGGCCTCTCTGTTTCGGCCATCTAGCTGAAATCAGGATCTTCCTTAATCCAGAAATCCCCCCTCCCTCCTTATCCAGCATAAATCCTCTGTTTTCGTTTGTAGGGTTCAATTAAAAAAGGCGGCATTGTTAGTTGCTTCGGCCAGGCCACTTGCACCCACTTATTTCCTTGGTATAGGGATTAAGTGAGTTCCAATTTAACCAATTCCCCGAATTTTCATTTTAGATTCAACTGCCGTCCCTTTCTCTGTCTTGTTTTCCTGTGTTTGCATTATCACTTGATATTGTATCACTTGAAAAGCTATGCATCAGGCTCTACGACTTTGCTGGACAGTTTGTCCACCTCTCCTATGATGACGGACTCTGTGAGGAATTTCTGATCATTCTTGAAACAAAGAATACCATTTTAAAAGCCCTTCAGACTCGGATGATGAATTCCCAGTTTATACCACATCCAAACCCCTGACCCCAACCATATATACTTCGATACACAGTAAACCTGAAACTGAGGATTTTCTTCAACCCATCTCTCCTTTCTGCAATTGCAAAACTAGATCCCAAAAGAGAACTGTTAACATATGCAAACAAATCGTGACAAGCTCTACTTTGGCGCCATCTATCAAGAGCGATGGGAACCACCAATCCTGCAGCCCACAGATAGGCTCCTCTCCTCTTATCTACCAAGCCAATGTCGTTGCACTTAGCCACTACAAGGCCCGCGGGCCTTACGCGAGGTTGCGGGTTCGAGTCCCGTGTAAGGCATAAGTGTTTGTAAATGTATGTTGGCTTGTCAAATGACGAATGTTTCGGCTACTAACTTTTCTGAGGCCCGCCGACCGTACAGAATGGAAAGGGGAAAAATCAAGCTTCATGATATGGAGATTTTTTTTTACATACTTTTAATTTACCCAAAATAGCATGCGTTAACTATGCAGATTAGAGTTCTTCACTGTGTGCCCGAACAAAACTATATAGAGAAGTTTTCAGCAAGATAGAGTTCATTAAGAATAAATATATGAACAACTGAACTGAATCTTATTAGGGTAGTTTATTAAAATTGGCTGTAACAAATACTGCTGTGTGTATGTAAATTGGCTGTATTAAAATGAACTCAACGTTTTGACCATCATCATCTCAAAATTGATATCAACAAAACAGTGTAATCTGGAAGTACAGTTTAATTTCTTTTATTAAAAGTTAGGCCAACTCGTATTGTCAAGTTGGAACGTAAGATTCAATTCTTTTTTAGACTTTTAATTATTAATAATAAAAATTATTATTTTTTAATTATTTAAAAAAAAAAAAAATCAAATATCAATTGTAATTTTATTAAAATACTAATAAGGTCGAATATTTTTTTTTTTTAATTTTTAGAAATGCTATGTATTGTTAAATCCATAATAATTAAATATACATAGATTGGTAAATCCTACCCGTGAAAAGCTTCAATATAATTCATACGGCCAGCCTCTAAAAGTTAGTGGTGAACGCTGCACTAGATGATTAACTCAGACCCTCTCTATCTCTCTCTAAACATGCTTCGAATGATGCTCTTGTTCATGAACAAGCACCTTTTTCATTTAATAACGACATTACTCTCCCCAATAATTCGGGAAATGAATTGTATAACTCAGATACAGCTTCTTTCAACGTTTCTTTTAACAACCATGACGAGGAGAGCTGTTCAGAGTCACATGCATTTATCAAACCATCTTCTCCTTCTCGACCACCTACTCCTTTCAACATTCATTGTTGTAAAGTTACAATTGTTTCTTCTGACATTGCCTACTTATATTCAACATTAATAGTCATCGTGTTACAAATTTCTATAGATTTGTAAATATTTCGTAGTAATAATTATGTAAAAAGAACAATTTATGTACATTTCGCATAAGGCAGTGCAAGAGTTTGTTTTTACTTCGCTTTCCTGCAATGCTTCTCTTAATGCTGGAAAACGAGTTTTTCAGGGATAATGCTGGAAAACGAGTTTCACATCGATGATTTTACAATGAGAAGGCCATTTAACATTATAGTTATGGCAATCACGGTCCCTTGGCGAAAAATCGCCAAATGTCCCCACATTCTTGGTGACCATTTGGCGACACTTTCGGTCCCCATGTACCTGTATAAGGCTTTTTGACGGCGATCTGGAATATTCTCCGAATTTTTATCTCTAGGTCTAGAAGATTCGTGAAGGATTAACTTTCCTATATAAGGAGCGGGTGATCGAGTTAGTTAGTTGTCTCTCAGCGAGCATTCAGAGTAGCTCCGAAAGTAAACTGTATTGCATTGTCTTTTGCGTCGATTTTAGCAGTTTGTGCTCCATTGTTGTGTAAAGAGCTGTATTGAGTCTATTAGAACGGGAAGTTCCGGAGCTGTAAAAGAATCTGCGAAGAATTATATCTGATAAATTTCTTCAAGTTTTAATCTGCTTTGGCTTCAAGTCTTTTGAACCCACCCACACTACAACTGCTGTCAGAAGTGGGATTTGAATACCGATAACCAGAGCAATGGCGAAACAAGATTAAAAATTTAAATAGCTTTTTGTTTTCATGCAAGAAATGAAGAAGGAAATATCCGAAGGGCAGGAAAAAATGAAAGCGAGCCAAGAAGAAATGAAGAAGGAAATATTCGAAGGGCGGGAATAAATGAAAGCGAGCCAAAAAGAGATGAAGAAAGAGATTTTCTCTGGCCAAGAAGAGATGAAGAAAGAGATTTTCTCTGGCCAAGAAGAGATGAAGAAAGAGATTTTCTATGGCCAAGAAGAGATGAAGAAAGAGATTTTCTCTGGCCAAAATGAGATGAAGAAAGAGATTTTCTCTAGCCAAAATGAGATGAAGAAAGAGATTTTCTGTAGCCAAGAAGAGATGAAGAAAGAGATTTTCTCTGACCAAGAGGAAATGCAGAAGAATATTGCTGCGATCTCTGCCGGACAGGAGAAATTAAAGGGTCATCTTTTCGTAACTATGGAAGAAAGCGTGAAACAAATAGAAGAAAAATTTGAAGGGAAGTTCGAGAATGGAAGTTTAAGGATTTTGGAAAAAAGATAGATATTCCGGAAAAGAAGAATCTAGAAGAAAATTTGGGTGAGGTAGAAGAAAAGATAGATCAAATGTTAGAGAAGAGACTGTCGAGCAAAACGGTTTCGGAAGATTTGAAATGTGCACCAGTTACCTCCCGACCTTCAATTAAGCTTTCGACATAAGATGTAAAATCTTCATGGATGGTGTATAAGACCCAATTCGCAAATGTCACCAACGCCAACTGATGGGACTCTGTGACAAAAGCCTGCCAGTTAGCTGCATCTCTGCGAGCTGAAGCTGCAGATATACTACAAACGCTTTCCGAAGAGCAACGCTTGGACTTCAACGCACTCTCAAGTGCATTAGAACTACGGTTTGGCGAAAAATGTGTGAAAGACTACAGCAGGCTGCAGTTGAAATCTCGCCAACAGAAGGCTACCGAAACACTCCAGGAGCTCGCCACGGATGTTGAGAGGCTCTCCCATCTCGCCTTTTCAGACTGCCCTGCTGAAACGAGAGAAATCCTGTCTCTACAGTACTTCGTCGATTGCATTAGGGATGTAGAGATACAGAAGGCCCTACGAATGGCAGACGTCAAGGATTTAAAAAGTGCCTTAGTGGATGCCATGAAGTACGAGGCAGCCGAGCAATCAACCCGTTGAGAACGCCATCCTATCAGGGCTGCTACTATCCAGGAGCCAGAACACCCAATTGATGCTCGAATTAATGAATTGGAAAAACAAATCAATTACTTGAGATAAAATAATCTGGAAAAGAAACAGAGCTTGTAGTGCTGGAACTGTGTAGGCGAGGGCCACATACGGAGAAACTGCCGAATCCGCCAAGACACTGGAGCTAATACCGCTCCCAGAAAGAAAGAGGGAAACTAAATTCTGGCCATCTCGCTGGGCGAAGGTTGCCAGTTGTTGAGAAGCCCAATTTTAGAGCTCTACAAATCTCTGCAATGAGAGGCTGCAGTAATGAAATCTTTATCATGGGACATGTAAATGGAGTTCCCTGCAATTTGATCATCGATACTGGAGCCAGTGAATCTATGTGAGAACATTTCCATCATTACGTCTACGGCAGGAAATTCCTGCTCCGTACGGGCCGACCAAAAGATTGGTTAGCGTGCTAGCTTCTAGACCACGAGGTTGCGGGTTCGAGTCCCGTGTTAGGCGTGGGTGTTTGTAACTGTATGTTGGCTTGTCTAATGACGAAAGTTTCGGCGCATTATAGCCTTCGTGTTGCTGACGGCACCAGATAATCTGAAAACAGCCAACCAACCAACCTGCTTCGTACAGATCATGCATTGTTGACCTGGCTTCTAAATTTCAAGAATCTCGAAGGTCAGATAGATAGAGAGACTCCAGGAGTACATCGATATCCGTCATCGGAAAGTATCATCATATGGAAACGCAGACGCCCTGTCTAAGAGACCCTGCCTAGAGAGCTGCTGATAGTGTTCCAGGGTTGAAGCGAGTTACGGACTGATGAATCAGGTAATACGCCAAGTTACATCTTCAACATCATTGGATCTAGACCTGTGGAGTGACGGAAAAGTCAGAAAAGACCAATTGAAAGATCCCGACATCAAGCCAATAATGGTTTTAAAGGAGTCTTTGAATGCGACACCTACTTGGACATTTCCATCTATAGTCCTACAACAAATCAATATTGGGCCCTCTGGGATTCTCTCCATATTCGAAACGGCGTGGCGTGTTGTACCGGAAGTTCGAATCTGATGATGGAAAGACATCCCGATGGCAGCTATTGCTTTCAAGTTTATTTTGGGTGAAATTTTTGTTCTTTTGTTTTAATCTAATTGCAATTTGGTTAGTATTTTATTATAAATAATTATAATAAAATTGCCACATTCTTTTACGTGTCCAATGCACATGTGGTTCCGCAACATCGTCTCTATTTTTAGTGTGCGAACCAATATGTAAAGCACCATAAATATAATTTCAATTAATCTTTTTTCTCTTGCCCTACACTATATTTTAATGCAGAGTTTGGGTGTTTTCAGAATTTTGCACTGGAAATAAATTTTAAAATGGTTCCAATAAACATTCTGAAATGAAGGAGCAGACCGCTATATTAAAGAGTTGCTGGAATGTTTTATTGAGAAAAGATAAAATTTCGAAACTACCTATTTAGTCAAAACTCAATGCATAACCACCAAAACTCATAAATAAGAGGGTAAAATAACACACACATTCGTAAAAGAAGCTATATAATATTAACTAGCTGAATACCCTTGCTCCGCTACGAAATTTTATCATGTGCATTTTAGCAATCAAAAGACATTCATATATTCCACACTTCCGACGTTTGATTCCGTTTCGATCCCGAAAAATTGATTTATCAAAATAGGAATATCTTACTGTATCGATGCTTGTCTTTGTTGACATTTGTTCCAAAATTTATAATTGTGATTATATTGGAAATGATATACTTAAATATCCCTCGTTTAGAACGTTCAACCCCATTTCGACCCTTTTTAAGTAGTTAATTGAGATTGTTGTAGTTTATTGTGTTTGCTCTTAGTTCTAAATTTCAAAATTGTAACTGTATTGGAAGTGAGACATTATGATATGCCTCGTATATAGACTAAGAGGCGACTGCAATTTTTGGACCCCATCGAACATCATTCTGAATTTTTTTAGAAATTGGAGAAAAGTGAGTAGAATACGAATCCACTTGTCTGCCTTGGCAAAAATGGCCGAACTGGTCAAAAATCGATTTTTAATAAGTTGAACTAAATCCATTTTCCAAATGCGCCATAATTTGCCAAATAATGAGCATTTTTTTTATTTGGTAACCCTCACTTTTTAATTTTCAAAATTAAAATGGTTGCAGACGGTTCAGATATCTGGCGACAGTCTACTTGCATCTATTAAAAGGGAGCCAAGTTGGCAATAAACATTACGTCACTGATGACGTAACTGATATCGCCAATTTGGCTTACTTTTAAAAGATACAAGTTTTACCGAGTCAGAGATCAGAAATCGTTTGCGCTTTTTTTTTTTCATTGAAAATCAAAATACAGTGGTTTGGCAATCAGATTTTAGTTTAATTCATTCCAAATCGATTTTGGAGCAGTTTCTGTCATTTTTACCACGGCAGACCAGTGGATTCGTAATCTACTGACTTTTCTCCAATCTCTATAAAAAATTCATAAAGATGTTCGATGAGGTCCAAAAATTGCAGACGCCTCTCGGACTAATAGTTTGAATGTTGCATCGACTTTTCATCCCTTAAATATTCATTAATCGATATTGGAAAAACTTATTTTTTCTAAATTTGCTCTTCTTAACATTTACATCAAATATCAGAGTTGTGATTACATTGGAAGTGGGACATTCGAATACCCTTCGTTTGGAACGTTTAACCCCTTTTTGACCTCTTAAAGTGGTTTAATCGAGATTGAAATAGCTTACTTTTTCTACGTTTGCCATTGTTGATATTTGTACAAATTTTCAGAGTTGTTACCATATATGGGAGCTGGGACATTCGAATATCCCTCATTTGGAACGTTTAACGACCCCCTTATAGTGATCGGAATAGCTTACTTTTTCTATGTTTGCCAATGATGATATTCGTACCAATTTTCAAAGTTGTCACCATATGGGAAGTGGGAGAATAATTAGTGAGTGAGTCAGTCAATCAGTCAGTGAGTGAGAGCTTTGCCTTATACATAGAGTTGGTTGGTTGTTTTCAGATTATCTGGCACCGTCAGCAACACGAGGGCTATAATGCGCCGAAACATTTCGTCATTTAACAAACCAACATACATTTACAAACATCCATGCCAACACGGGACTCGAACCCGCAACCTCGCGGTTTAGAAGCTAGCACGCTAACCACTATACCGTCTGGTCGGCCCTTATACATAGAGAGATACACACTTTATATGGTTTTATTAATAACATTATATAAAAAAAAAAAAAATCAATAGTTTATGCAAATGGTGTTTAGTTGACGTCTGCAAAATGATTTTTTCAATAAAATAATAGAAACACTGTTTCTACTAAATTTATTTAATTAATGTCGCTTCCTAAAAAACAAAACTCAACTCCATCACAAAGCACTTCATTTCTTCAATGAATATATTTTGATGATGATCCACAATGCTGATTTGACAATTTTTTCTACTGAATGGTGCTCTCTGTGAGTTCAGCTTGAGCTGTGGCTATATATTTATCCATCTGCTTCGCTACCAGCTCTAGTGGGCCGTTGGTACTCAATATGATGTCATGGAATTCCTTGATATCAAAAGCTTCTCCTGGAAAGGCAGAAATGACTAAGTTTTGTTATGAATAGAATTGAAAGGATTAATCAAATACAACTTTTATGAAAGGAATAGATGACAAAAAAAACATTTTCTGTGTGCTAAACGCTTTATTTATTTTTCCCTTTATGAAAAGATCACGATGGCACAGCAGTATTGGCCAATATCGGAAGCGGGTCCTGGAAAATTGGCCTATTCTGGTGGAAACATTAGCATCGTTCTAAAATACACGATAAAAAAAAAGGGAGGGGGGACTTGTCAAAAACATCCTAAAACATATTCATCCTTTTTCCTTTCTTATAAATAAAATATTTTAATTTTATAATTGTTTATCAACATATCAACTTCCGGAGATTGACTGATATCTGTAACCAACGGCCTATTTACAGTGTTCCAGATCGGGTTTAGCCAACACCAACTAGAAAGTCAGTCTAGGTGGTGCCGGTTTAGCCAATGTAAGCCGACATCAGACAAAGTTGTTGCGCAACTAGCGAGTGTTGGAACTATTTTTAACAGCACATGGGAAAGATGCCAACTACATACCAAGCCATTAATTAACCAATAACAATGATTTTTCATTTAGGTAACCATTCGTACAAGTTTTCGGAGGACAAGCCAGAAGCTGCCAAATTCTTAAATATGAAAATGATGATCAACTTCAGACACAAGACCCATCTAGTTTGATCCAGCTTAACTCATCTAGGCGGTCCGCATGGAAAATTTTCAGATTGTTGATTTTAGGTTTATTATTGTTAATTAAACTTATTTTCTCTCTTTAAAAATGATGTCTCATTTGTGATTATATCTTATTTCTAAGTATTTTTTTTTTTTTTTTTTTTAAAGTAAACAAAATGTAGGTATGGGAATCATGTTTTTTTAACTTCAATGCCAAATTTCTAAAAATGCTGTTTTTTTTAATGTATGGAGGCACACAGCTTGAAATATAATAAACATAATTTCATTAAATTTTTATACATGTTTCTCTAACGTATTTTAGCACTTTAACACCGGGAATAAATGATAAGTAGTAAACTTCAAAATAATAATAATAATAATTCGTTTTATAGTTTTGTCATTTTAAAAAAAAAAAAATATATTTTTAAAAAGGCTTTTTGAGTTTTTTCAAAATTATAAAAACCTCGTGTTATCGTTATTTAAAGTATCTAAATATTTTACTGTGAAAGTTTCAGAATGATAGACGAAGTGTTTATTAAATAAGATGCCCCCAAAGTTTTTGAATTTAACATGGGTTACTTTCGAGGTGCCAGACCTCTTTTTATAATCCTCCTATGCAGATTCAGATGTCTTTAAAAGCTATTCACTTCAGTACGATTTAAAATGTGATCAGTCAGATTGCAACCACTCAATTGCAAAAGAAATATTTTCTGTTCTCAATGTAAAAATGCGAACTCTATAACTTGTATGCATGACCTCTTGTCCTGCCTCCTACATTGTAATAAGATTTCTTAAAATCTCTTTGTTTGATATACTTAAATTACTGCTTATATTTGCTTCACTAGAGTAAGAATTATTAACATTATTGAAATTGAATCAAATCATCCGTAGATATTCTTTCCTCCAATCTATTCTTCAATGTAGCACTAAAGGTGTTAGGTTCCTCAATTTAGCCTTAAAATTCCAACTCAAATTATTCTGTACCTATCTTGTTCTATTCCGAACCTTTACCAACAATCAATGAGATGAAGTAATCAGAATTGCTCTGCATACTCAAGATGTGGCTTAATCTTCAATAACTTAGATTTAGATTAGATAGACTTTCCATTGATTTTTAATGTACCTTTGGGATTTTTTTTTATTGCTACACCGTAATAAGAGCTCCACCATTGGGCGCCCATTGGTCATACATAGTATTACCAGTATTTATTCAAAAAACTTTTGCATAATATGTAGCATTCATATCAGTTTAATCAACTGCATGGAACACACACAATGCTAGAGATGCAGTTAAGCTGCAGAAAATACAAAACAAAGTTCTGAGAGGTATTGTAGACGCCTCTAGATTTGTTAGGAACGACCTTATCCACAGGGATTTAAGAGTACCAACAGTGGCTGAACACTTAGCTACTTTAAATATAAATTTCTTTAGGAAGGCTCTTAAAGCTGACCCTGTAATTAGCAACTGTTTCGACTATGAGATAGTAAAGGAAGATGCAGAGTACCGCCCGTACGCTGCATTCTGCTTGTCAGATGCCACTCTAGCCAAAAAATTCAATTAATTAGTTAGACTTTTCTAATTTGCTCTTGTACATAGTTATTCCCCAGTTACCTGGAGTTTAAAATATTTAACCTGCTCTGCGTATTTTATTGCCCTTTTTACTTATTCAGCTTGTTTTCATAGCTTTTGATTCATTTTACTGTACATAGTTTTTCCCCAGATTCGGAGGGGAAAAAAAAGAAAAAAAAAAAAAAAAAAAATATATATATATATATATATATATATATATATATATATATATATATATATATATATATATATATATATATTTAACCGCTTCTTATTAAGTGCATTTTTTTTTGTATTGTATGTTTGTTTTTGTCCCGTCCGTCCCCTTTTTTGTTTAATGTGCCATTCATATTTACCCCACTGAATTACCGCCCTTCGGGCTCCATTTCGATAGGTGGAACAGTGCCTCCGGGCTGGCTCCACCATAAAACCATTATTATAGTATAGTAGTAGTTTAATCAAAGTGTATAATTTGACCTCAATCAGTATTAAAAGGCATACCCTATTCTACTACATGGTCTGAGAGTTGTTTAAATAATCTTGGAGACGTTCAATTTGTTCAATAGAATTTACAATCTCATGATCTTCAAGTCATCAGCCAGGGTAAAGAAAAAAAATATTGAGCTTCCTCTTTTAACCAAAGCTATCATTGATGAAACAGATAATGTCCTAAAATGAACCTGTATGGTACTTCATTAGTAGTATACGGTTTCTAAAATTTGTTGCGATGTTGGCGCTATTTCTAAAAGTTGAAGCCAAGTCAAGACGAATGCCGATTCAAAATCCCGTTAAGACCTATCTAGTCACCTAGTTCGATGGTTAAGACAAAGCGACGACTGATGACGTAACAAGAAGCCAGAGGAATGTTTCACTATCATCACTTTTTTTCCCACATATGTTATGAAAGTGACAACCGTGGAGGATAGATTTGTCTTGAGAGGGGTGGGGGGGGGGGAGGTTTTCTGAGGAATAGAGGAATTGCAAAAAAGAGTTATGCTCATATGCGCAAAATTAAGTAAGAAAATTTCAATTTCAACATAATTTGTTGTGGAGTTTTTGTCCTTTCTTAATTGCTTATTTCTTATAATTGTTAACTGATTATTTGCATATTATGTATGTCTTCAGTCCTCGTTGAGTATCAACGGCCACTTTGAATTATCCGCCATCTTGTAGATTTAGAATCAGCTCCTATGTTGAATTGGTGACATTTTATCCTTGACGTGCTTTTTTTTTCTTGCTTTTTTTTATTGCCCTTTTTGAAATCCCACCAAACCATCCACGTAAACTAGGAATTCACCTAAATATTAACCAGGTAACATTTTTGCAGTAATGGCTTAAAGGAGATATGTATTACACTGTAGAATTATTTCTATTTATGTGAACTAAAATGTATTCTTACCCATGCTTTCTTCTGCCTTTTTTCTCATTTCTTTGATTTTTAACTCTCCATATTTATACGCACATGCCTGGAAAACAAAAGTAAGAATAATTTCAGAATTTTTTTTTTTTTACAAAAATCAAAGTGCACATAAAAAGACTGTTTAAGTCCAAATGAGTTAGTAGTCTTTCGAAAAGTTTGGAACTACTTTTATGCCAAGCAACAATGTTTGGATTAACTGTCAAAATGTATAGTCAAAAAACTATATAGACTCACCTGACCAGGCCAAGTGATGTATCTGTCCACTTCCCTCTCGATGTTGTTCAATGAAGATGCAGAGTTGTTCATCATGTAATCAATCGCTTGCTGTCGACTCCAACTACAAAAATAAGAATCAGTAAGTATGTATCCAATTAGAAAGACTAAAATGCAATATATTTAGTCTTGATAATCAAACCTAAGAAATAATAAGTTTGGTTGATCTGATACTATAGCCATAAAAGCTTGGGCAGTTGGCAAAAGAAAAAGCCCAAAGTTGACTATATGATCTTATGTACTATTTGTAGAAGATATTTTTTCGTGCCAGTCCCTCATCTCCCTTTGTGCAAAAACGAAACTGACAAATGATATACCATTGTAAAAGCTACGATCGCAGCTTTTGAGGAATTGCTTTTTTAAAATTACATACTGTGTTGTATTAAAATCAAACATAACAAAATCAAAAATACTTCACAAGTTTTGGGTAGATCACAGTTGCAGGTAGCATTATAGAAAAAAGAAAATAGCAACTTGACGCAAGAAAAAAATATAATAGAACCAATTTAAGTATAATTCTCGAAAGGATTAGTCTACGGCGTTCAACTTTTGTATACGGGTCAAAGGTGACTATGAGACCTGTCATTAAGTGTTTTATTAAAATTTTACATGCGCATAAGTTAGTTACCATTAAAAAAAGAATTGACAATTGCCAAAAATTAGCTCTAATAATTTTTGGTACTTACGTATTAACGCCACTGCAGTTGCAGATTTGGCGGTTTTTAAGTGCCGCCAAAGTTAGGTTTTAATAGAACAACAAAACAACAAAAACATCCAGGATCTCTAGGTTTTAACAAGGCAACAAGGAATCTAAAAGATAACTGCGTGAGCATGCGAACAACAAGATTGCTCTTTATTGGCGGCACTTAAAAACCGCCAAATCTGTAGCTGCAGTGGCGTTAATACGTAAGTACCCAATTTTTACTAAAACCGCTGTGATAATGCCATTTAAGGTGTTCCCTCCTCATCCCTTGAAGATCCGATTAAAATTCGATAAAGGCTTAAGAAGTTAAAGAATAAACGTCTTTGACATAGGCTTTTGTTTTCGACATTGCGCAACGACGACTGTTTTTCATTGGTTTCACTTACCCAAAATTAATAATGTAATACAATTATTGCCAAAAATATCACTACTTTACCTATCTTTTTTTACTTTTTACCAATGTAAGGATCGTCTCCCAAAGTAGACCAAATTGGCTTGGCTTGAAAGTTGTACGATGACTTTCTAGATGTTTTTTTTTTTCTTCTTTTTTTTTTCTTCGTATTCACTGAAATAAGCATCTCTTTCTAATTTTTATTAGAATTTTACGTCAGGCAGTGGCAATATAAGCGAGTATGAAACTAAACGCGCATGAAGACTATTTGCCTTGCACTAGGTCAAAATTAATAACCATGTGGCAACTTCAAATAACAGATAAAGCTTCTATGCACTGGAGTACTGTTTTGCATAGCGACAAAGCATCTGAATGGAAAACCAAAGGTCAAACGATCAAGGCTCGTCGCTCGCAGGAAGCTAAATACGCTTTAATGGTGACTACCAGCCTCTTTTCAAGTTTCATTAATTTAAGTTATTTTAATGTTCAATCCTTCATTAATTAGGAATTGATAACTTTCAAAATTACTTTTCCTTGTTATGCTATCTAACTAATTTAATTTCTTTATTTTCTGTAGGAACACACTTGTATTCTGGTACTCTTGCGTTAGACGGGTACCAGAACCGCCAAGTCTGAAACATGGCGCAGTTATCGTCAAGCTGAAATGTTTACGCAAAAATAATATTTTAACCTAGTGAGCTTTTATTTTTATTACATTTCATTTGATTATTTAAATACATATATGTCGTATCCACAGTGGAGATGAGTCAGTATCGACTGCAGAGCCTATCGACTGCAGCGCCATTGGGTAAAAACCAGCGAGACTTGAGAGGAGCCGGAGGATTCTGCCCTAGGCCGCCCTCACGATCTTCTAGTGAAGGCTTAACAGTCTTCTTTTGTGATTTAACTAAGATGAAATAATGAAATTAAATAACTTTAAGTGTAAAAATTGCGTCGTTCCTAATTTCCCCTAGACTACCGACCACAACATACAGTGTGTCACAAAAGGTCATGTCCAAACGCCACACATGGTTGTGTCAGGTCATGAGGAAGCAGAATTACATAGGAAAGGGGGGTCAGAAACGCAATTGTGACAGTGAAATTTCATCGTAACCATCATGCAAAGAAAAGATAACAAACGGTGTAAAAAATCTTTATTTTACAACAAAACAGTACCAAATAAAAAAGAAAAATGCTACAAATCATAGTAAGTGCTCAAAATTGGCCCCATCAGCTGCGATGCATGCTTCACATCTGCGACGCATGGAATCGCGAACTCGTTCGAATTGGCCAGTAGTCTCCCGGACACGTGCAGCCGCTTCAACGATACGTGCGATGAGGTCCATGTCCAATGGAACGGGTGTCTCGTACACCAGACACTTCAGGTATCCCCAGAGGTAAAAATCCAGGGGGGTTAGGTCCGGGGATCGTGGTGGCCACGGTACTGTGCCGGCCCTCTGCAACGTCCGCGCTTCGATTAATCCGACTGCCCGCGCTTTCGTCTGCTAGAGCTTATTGCCCTCTAGCGGATTACAATCGCGTTTCCAACCCCCCTTTCCTATGTAATTCTGCTTCCTCATGACCTGACACAACCATGTGTGCCATTTGGACATGACCTTTTGTGACACCCTGTATATTATTGTTTCTTATGGGGTTGTTATATATGATCGGAAAATTATTAGTTTCAATGAGTTATCCTTGCAATTTGGTGGCAATTTTCTTATTTGAGACACGTCTAACGGATGACGCTCGTTCTAAACATTGTGTGCTTACTGTTCCTATCAATTGGAAAGAAGGGTAAATTTATAGTTAACGTGGATGAGTTGGCACGATTTTTTTTATTTTTCAATAGAAATATGCAAATAAACAATTAGCAATTATGAAAATTAAACTATTAAGAAAGTTATGAAACTGTAAAAAAAACCACAAGAAATTGTGTTGCTAAATTTGAAACTTTATTGCTTACCAATTAACGCCAAATTCTCTTGACGATATTTCCACATCAACTACGTATAGCTATAGACCGAAAGAAGGTAATTGTTTGACTAATACAGTTTAGTACCTAGCTAAACCTATAAAATTCTGGTTCAGATTTACTGTAAGGTGACTCTTGGTGACTTTTTGAAAATTGGCAATTTGGTGCCGAATGTGGTAACCCGTCGATTTGATTTTTCGGTAGCCCTAATGACCGTTTAGATTTGACAACATGGGGTTTTATCGTCAGTTTGGCTTGGGTGACAATCTTTTGAGGTCATTTTCAATTTGGTGACTTTTTAAAAAAAAAGTCACCAACAGGCATCGCAAATCATAAGCAAAATTGTGATAAAAGAAAAGGAACTCACCCTAGGACGTGCATACCCGTATCAACCACCATTCGACATGCACGGAAAATTTCGTAAGACAGATGTCCATACCTTGATTGCGAAATAAATTTCGTCATTAGTTTTAATATTTTTAAGTGTACATTGGAAAATATAATTCTTAACAATCTCAGATAAATGTCTTAGGTGAAAGAGAAAGCATATTCAAAGATTAAAGGAGATGGTGTTGTACCCCTCAAAACAAAGTGTTTACACTAAATCACTTGTCAACTTTTATGTGCAATGGACAATGGGCAATTTCCGCATTTCTGATTCCAAATATTTAAACAAAAGTTCTTTAAAAAAAAAATAGTTATTTAAGTATTAAGAAAAGAAAATGCATTAAAACCGAGTCAAAACCAATCCAATCAAAACACACAACAAAATCTGTTAAGTCAAGGGATCCTACGGTTTCTATGGTTATCTTGAGGTTTCTGCCAAACAGTTGGCGCTGGTAGACCATTGCCATATCACATACAGGTTGGCGCGATTTGCGAGAAACTTGCAAAACTGGTTTCCGCTGCCACATTTCAAGCGAAGATGTTTGGGAAGCCTTGACGTCATATTCAATTCGAACCAAATGAATCGTTTTCTAGCCAAAGTGTAATAGGAAATTTTTGATTGCAAATTAAAAATTTAAAAAAAAAAAAAAAAAGCGCATTGAGCAGAAAATTTTCTGTTTATGGCCTTTTCGAAACATTTAGAATTGAATAAAAAAATCTATTAATGCGGCAATTGTGGGATATTGTTATCCACTGTCACTCTTTTCCACCCCTTTACTTGTTTGTGGGCCTTGCAGCGCCGCCTTGTGGCTGGCTTATATAAACTGTTGTTCTAGTCTGTATGCCATTCATTCATTGTATTCTATTCATTCACCTCTGACTGTCCATTGTTATGTATGTGTTCCTGTGTCCGTGACGGTTTAATGACTTAATAAACTAATTGCACCGCTAGTGTTGTTGCTTCTCTCAAATACTCTGCTACCATCCCCAACATTGTCCATTGTAAAGAAAAATTTCTTGGCATTAAATAATGATGGTCACCCATTAAAATAATTAAAAAAAATAATAATAAGCGGTGGTTTCATAATTCGTGGATTGGCCCTAATCCAGCATCAACTGTCCGTAATATTTCAACTAATTTTGATACTTCTGTAAAATATTTTAAGGCCTTCCCATTAAACGAACCCAAGTTTAATTTCTTGGATCGATATCTAAAAAAATTCACTAGTACGAGAGATCTTATTTACATTGTATGTTATTTGAATATTTGGTGCATTAAGATTAAGCTTCAAATCTATTTCTTAGAACAAAATTCAAAATATAATTACCTCATGTAGGGATCCTCATAAAGACCTAATTCATATCCTAGATATTCAGCATACAAAGCCCAGCCCTATAACATTTCAGTAAGTTGTTAGAATATTACAATGACAGTTGCGCAGCTATGGAGTCATGTGAGAATTAAAAACTCAACACCATCAATTTGCGAATTACTAACTCATGGGTGATACGCCAATGGAAATGGGCACGTGAAAACCGCCATGGCTGTTAGACAAATTAAAAATAAAGTAAAGCCCAATTTTCTGCTCATTCTATGCGAATGATATGTTATCGTTAGGAGGAAGTCTTAGTATGGATCATTACCACCACTCGCTTTGTTGCAATCTACTAGCCCAGTGCATTTATAAACTACTTTCTATTAAACCTTGAAATTTGGTGAGTAGGTACGAAAGAGATCACTTAATGAAATAACATAATTTGTTTTCATTTAATATCGATCTATAATAAATGAAAATTAAAATAGCAAAAGACAAAACCAGGTGGAGCCACTGCATAGACATTGACGAAAGGATTTCAAATATAAAATAAATATATTTGAAGCTATGTCCAAGTTTTTAATTTATGTCATTTCATTAAGTGATCATTTTCTTACCTACACAACAAATTTCAAGGTTTTATAGAGATTAGTTTCTAAATGCACTGGGCTAGAAGATTGTAACATAGCGAGTATATGTAATGATCCTTGTTAGGACTTCCTCTTCAGTAGTCAGTAGTGGTAGTCACCGCTCAAGACGATGCTGGGTGTTGCAAAAGTTAAAATTTCAGACAGACAAAAAAATATGTATATTTATAGCATTGCTTCTATTGACACAATGATAAATGGAACATAACATGGATAAAAACATTTATATATATATATATATATATATATATATATATATATATATATATATATATATATATATATATATATATATATATATATATATATATATATATATATATATATATATATATATATATATATATATATAATACTTAAAATAATAAACATAACAACAACAATTTTTTTTTCTTAAATAAAATACAAAAGTTACATAATTAAGTCATAAATTGAGAAGATAGAGATCGCCTGAAGAGAGAACATACAGTGAAAATCATGTCAAAATCTTAAAACTGTTTTCAACTCTATATCACCTGGTGAGTAATTGATTGTCTTTCCCCCTGAACCCAATATATATTTTCAAAACTTTTAAAAGAATTGAGTTTGAAAAAAATTATAAACTATTATATAATAATTTGACATAAGTAATGTCGTATGTTTAAGACCAACTAATTGCAAAATATTCAGGTTTCGAGAATTTGAAAGTAAATGACAATAATACAGTCTAAAATTTAAAAATATCATTAATTCTGACTAAAAAGCTACAGATATTTGAGCAGTTCATTATTATTTTGTCTAGTGAAATCGGTTGGATAAATTATGAATGTTTATTACATCTTTTAATGACGAGCAGCCCAACCACAGCTTAAGTAACATAGGGAAGGAGTTCACAGTTACCAACAATGCCATCTGTTGATGAAAAATCTAACGATTTATTTCTTTATTTGAAACAATTAAAATTTGTATCGAACATTTTTGTGAAAACCACATCAGTCTATTCTCATATTATCGTGAATTGTCGATTTTTAATAGTTACTTTTGTATCGTCCTGTATGTGTGTAATTAGTCTACAGAGCATTTATAATTTCACATTTTTAAGTGCATGTATGGTTCCACATTTTTCTGACCATCGTAACCAATTAGCTTCCGAAAGAGCTGGAAATTTAAAGATCATCGTTCTTTACCTCAATAAAAGCAGTGCTGTGCATATCAAATTTTCTGAATTCAGGAAAGCCTTCTTGTTCCATCACATAAGCATGCTGTAAAAAGAAATGTTCTGATCAAAATCAAAGCATAAGCATATGAAATCTGCTGAAATTTCTGAAGCTAACAGTCATGTTATTCTCCACTCAATACAAACCATAATAAGATTACGCTTGTCGTATTTATTTCTCATTTCACTACTGCGATTCAAAATTTCAAGATCCTTATTTATAATTTTGTAGACTCCTTGTTATCAATAACATTTCTTGTTTGTGAAAAGGCTAACTCATTACAACATGTTGGAATATGAATAATGTCGCGTATACGAATTAAATAAGCCGACCAAACGGTATAGTGATTGGCGTGCTAGCTTCTAAACCGCGAGGTTGCGGGTTCGAAACCCGTGTTAGGCATGGGTGTTTGTAAATGTATGTTGGCTTGTCTAATGACGAATGTTTCGGCGCATTATAGCCCTCGTGTTGCTGACGGCGCCAGATAATCTGAAAACAACCAACCAACAACGAATTAAATAATATAACCTTTAAAAACAAAGTTTTTATTATAATCCTTTGTATACATGGCCGATTTTTATGTACAATTTTAACTTCTTCAGCTCAGATCGAGTTTTTATAGTGTTTAATCACTAAGAACATAAGATCCATTCCCAACTATTTACTAGTTTCTTTCATGCCCCAAAAACCTGATTGAATACATTGTCCTTTACAACGAGTATAATTGTTCAATAAAATAAAACGTGAGTAGAAGCTTGTAAGTCTGAAACACACCTATTTTATATATTTTGATTAAAACAATTTTGGTAACAGGAAATAGTTTCAACAATGATCGATTAAATGGGATTTATTAGTGTTCCGAAGTGATTCACGAGTTACGAGTGTAAAAATGACCTTTTAGTGAGAGTGACAGCCTTCAGAATTTGATAGGATGCATTGTCATCGACATCGAATCTGTCTGCTAAATTTCAGTCCAATTGGATTACGGCAATTGTGCTAATTAGGCCTTCGCAGATTTTCCCGCTCGTACTAACATATTCACCCACACCGACAAACACACACAAAATCGAAGTTAATATAAAGGATTTAAAAACCAAAAGATCTTGTATATTTTATACTACTTATATCATAATTCTAATGCTAACGTTACACTCAAGAATGGTTTTTTTTTTTATTGCGAAAACAATGTAATTCAATTCTAGTCAATCAATCGCGATTTAATTTAATCACATGTTCTGCTTTTTCTAAATCACAAATTATTTCAAACGATTACCTGAAAATGATGTCCTGGTACCCCTTCATGCATAGCTAACGTGACAACATCGTACTTAGGTCTACAAAATAAGAGAAATACTTAAGCATTATTAATGATTAAATAAACCTAATTAAGTATGTATTAAATTACAGGGTGTATCAAAAAGAATGGCCCACATCTTCTTAACATATTTTGTTCAAGGAAATTTCTCTGACGTAGAGAGATATCCAATGGTGATTTCCTAAAGCTCTAGGTCACGCCTCTTCTTCACTAATGAGATCTTCATTGATTCATAAAAATAACGATTTAGAATCGTGGCATTCTTTTTGATACACCCTGTGTACTACTAAGAAATTCTACGATTGGTTGCTTACAAGTTTCCGAGAGATGACGTGTCGAGAAAAAACGTCCCAGGAG
Source organism: Linyphia triangularis (assembly GCA_963978545.1). Taxonomy (NCBI): domain Eukaryota; kingdom Metazoa; phylum Arthropoda; class Arachnida; order Araneae; family Linyphiidae; genus Linyphia; species Linyphia triangularis. Next base: position 41,623,758 of record OZ021730.1, read on the forward strand.
TTGAGTTGTCGGGGGACGGCATCATGTAATAAGCCTGAGGACCAGAAGCCATTTCTTTTGGAATTTTATCCACTCTGAAATGCCAAGTGAACGTGAGGAATTAGTTTATTAATTCTATTTGATGAAAGTTTTGTAGTATCCAAACGACGGTAGTAGATATTTTCAATGTGCAAGAACAAAATGAAGGCTATAGATCGCGGAAGTTTATTATTTTATCCTTGAACTTTGTTATCTTGAAGGAACGAGATTTTAACTCAAAAGTCTTCGTGTTATTTTTCCTCTCTCTAAAATAAAAAAATATAATAGAAAAATTGTTTACTGGGGTTAATTCTGATGATGCTGATCTAACTTAATGCTATTGCTTAGCCGAGAAAAGAGGTAGGCCTTGGTGCAAATTGCAAGATGTCCGAACAATAATGAAGGATCTTCTAAAAACTTTAATAAAAATAACAAAGTGGCTTCTTCACCCATATGTGTGATGAAAAAAGATAAAAGATAACTTTTTATTTGATTGTTTATACTGTACTTGTTTCGTAACCTATTATTAAATAAAAATATCTTAATAAATACTTTTTAAATAAAATTGAGGGACAGAAAAGCAAAGGGGTCTATGAGACTTTTCTTAATTTTCGAGAAAATACACTTTACAACTTCTTATTTATATTTAATTCTATGAAAACTAGTGATACCTTTATTCCAGAGGTTAGTATTTGTACAACAAATAATTTCCATGCAAATTTAATATAAATTAGAAACTTTAAATTGTATTTTCTCAAAAGTTAAGAAAATTCACTTGGACCCCTTTGCTTCTTAGGCCCTCAATTATTTTTCCCATTACTATTTGAAATGAAGTCATTACACCACGAATGGATATTGAAAATGTGTATCTCAGTAATCTTACAGAAAGAAGACTTTCACCAAAATGGGTTAATTTACACACACATAAAAGTTTAGGAACTGGGCACGATGTTTCCCAAGTCTTGTTCATGTCTCCTGCTTTCACCTACAAATCCTAATCTGGAATCCAATCCCTAATTGGACTCAAGAGAAATCTGCAGCATGAACCATCGCTTACGCAGTAACCTATCACCGTAACTGCCGCTGGTGTAAGGTCATCAAAAATTATTAATTTCTCCAGCTGATACTAATGCGCGCGACAAACATCATCATTTGTAAAAAAAGCAGTCTTGGACACGATAGGAGATTGGATTTGGAAAGTGACATTGTGTGGCTAGTTGAAGGAAGAAGCTAAGAGATGTCTGATTGATTAGATTATGACCAACTTTTCATTGTAGGTTATAAAATCCCGTAACTTTGTATTACACTAAGTTTGAAAAGTAATGGTGCAGTAGATTTCATTTTATAAAGATTTGAAAATGTAATTTTAACCATAATTACTCTATAATATTAATAATTTAGAGCATTTTAATTTTCCTGTAAAGTGTTTCAGTGCCATGTCACTTTTTTTTTTTTTTTAAATGACAACGTGCATCAGTTATACTGGGTGGTTCTATTTAAAGTTAGTTTGCTTAGATTTACGTAGAGTTTGTTTTGGCAAGAGAGTTATGATGAAACTTGGTGCATACGTTATATGGACCATGGTGAAAAGAAATCCGCAGCGAAAAAAAAAATAATGGTTCAAATTTCAACCACCAGATGAGAAGGTGGCAAATGAAGAAAAAAAAATCACCAATCTTTATTTAATCACAGCATATGTTCAATGGATTCCATTTACGTCAAGCACATGTAAGAGGGTGTTATAACATGTTCATCATTAGCGCGATAGGTTTCTCTATCAATTGCAGCACCATGACGTGTTATGCTCGCTATCAATCAGATCACAAGGATTCAAGTCCGGAAAACAAAGATGCCAGGCAGTCGAAAAACTTCTCAAAATTGCCCCATCATCTCCAAAGTGGAACACGAACTAGTGTCGTCACTAGTCGACTTTTCTAAACTCCTTCAATTTTGCATATCGTTCTTTCTTATATATGAAAATTGCCTACTATCGGTCAAAATTTTAACTATTATTTTTGAGAAAGGATGGTATGCAAATTTTGGGTAGTTTAAAAGGCTACTTCCCGCTGATGCAAAATTACCCTGCATCATATCGTTAGAAAAGAGAGAACGGGCGTTACAATTGAACAAGCTATAACACGTTTTAAACATATGTTCGATGCAAATGGAATGCACATTTAACATATTCTGTGGTTAAATAAATAAATGTTTCCAATTTTTGGTTTTTATTTTTAATCCCTTTCAACCTGGTGGTTGAAATTTAAACTATATATTTTTTTTATTATTATTGCAGATTTATTTTCCCCATGGTCCATACAACATATAAACCAAGTTTCATCAAAATCCGCTTATCAGAACGAATTCTACTTTGGTCTAAAAAGGTTAACTTTTATTAGAACCACCCTGTATTATAAATCGTAAGTTTCAATTAAATGGATTGATGACATTTATTTGAAAATTGAACATTGTCATTACTCACGTTAAGACTTTATTGGGAATAAATTTGAATAGCTGTAGGAGTTTCGGCGTTATTTCGTATTCTAGTACTTGGCGATAGGTCTCCAGAGCTTCTTCCTGAAACATACAAATAGAATTTAAGTTGAAGGCCAAATTCTATTTTAATTAAAAAGTACCCTAAGCCGAATATGTTTTTACTAACAGAAAAAGTTTATTTGAGTAAAAATATATGTAAGAAGAATCCATTTGGAAATTTAGTCTAGACCAAAAACTCGAAAATAGCTTCCAAATATTTCATTTCATAAATGAATATTAATACCATCAAAAGACTATGCAGGTAGAGCCACTAAATAGACATAGATTTTAGGACTTCAAATATATTATGAAATGACATAAATTAAAAACTCAAAAAGCGCTTCTAATGTATGTTATTTATATCTGAAATCCTTACGTCAATATTTATGCAGTAGCACCACTTACAAATGTTTTTCCTTTTTTTTTTTTTTTTTTAATTAATAAAATAATAAAATAAAATATATTAGACGCTACTTTCATTGTCATTTCATGAAGTGATCATTTAGTACCGACTCACCATATACTTCAAGGTTTTATACGATGTTTGAAAGTATAGTGAAGGTATTACAAAATCTGCAGGGATATGTTCTAGAAGATCTATAACTTAAATAAAAAAAAAATTCAAAAAGCTACGCATTCAAAACTTTATTTTCATAGTTAAAGATTACTAAAGTTAAATAATCTTTATGACAGTATACTTACTTCTGTATTAAAAAATTGTGATTTATCATTGCGGAGTTGATCACTGAATTCTTTATGCGACATGTTGTACCCTAAGGATTCAATAACCTAAAAGGGGAAAAAATTATGCTTGTTAAGTTGCCCGTTACAGAAGAGTTAAAAAAAAAATTATACTGGGAAAAAAATACAGGAAGTCTCGTGCAAACGATTTGGTTTGTTGATTTTATAAAGGTATTGCACACTTTTTTTTTTTTTTTTTTTTTTGTCTCTCTCTGTAGTTAGATGAAACGAAGAAATGTGAGAACATTAAAATATATGATTTACGTCTTACCAAGGCCACATGGGATACAGACAAATAATGTACTTTCAAGTCTACTGGGCGGAAGAAATGGATAATTAGTTCCGATTTCTCCCAGTACACAAGAGTGGCGCTGAAACCCCCAAAAAATTAGAGACTGCGGTACGGTTAAATCGTTCATTTGTAAGGACTGCTTCGATTAAGATTTTTTTCTTTCTTTTTTTTTTGTATGTGTGTACTTAAAAAAACACAAAGGTTGTATATTTTTACTGTACAAAACGTCGTTTTTCTAATTTTATCTTCGAAGTAAAGTTTTAGCCTTTTTCTAGAACAAAAATATCGTAATCCAGTGCCAGATTGTAATCCTTAAACGCATTTCCTGACAGTGGAGTGGCTGCCAAATTGAAAAAGTCTACGTATAAACATTTTCAGCTTCTGGATTTTCAAACCTTCAAAGTAAATTCGAACCTTTATTTCAAAGCTTCATCAGAAGATTATAAATGCAGACCCCAGTAGAGGCCGATTTGTCATTAATTTGAAATTGGCTGGTTGATTTGTGCGCTCAACGACCTATACTCTTGTAACTCTAACATAGACGTGGCGCAGTTTGACCCGTCCCCCCACCTCTAAAAACACTGAAATCCACCCCCCCCCCCACTTTTAAAAACTCTCAATCCGTCTTTTCACTTTAAGTGAACTTTCTTTTGAACTAAATTTCTATTCTTGTTTCATATAAAGACAAGCTATTTAAAAAATTTAATTTCATGAAAGTATGCAAATTTGGAAGCACTATTTAAATTTAAATAACCAGTGATGTATAATAATGTTGAATTGTTACTTCATTTTATTTCTTACTTTCAAGTAAAAAACTAAGTTACAGAATATTCATTAAAATAACAATACATTTTGGATCTTTGTTCAAAATTAGTGTTAAGAAGTATAAATTATTTCTTTATTAGTTAATATTTTATTATAAGATACGTATTTATAACATTTATAGTTGGGGGGGGGGGGGCACTTGCCACCAACTTTCGGGCATTTCCCCACTTTTCTATTTCCACTACCACTGTTCGAATCCCGAGTTAGGCCAACACCTACTTAATACTCAAAGCCTGGACACTGAATCGTGACGTCACGCATCTCGGTAGAAATAAAATCTTTGTAGATCACAGAATTTACACTAATAATTAAAACTTATACTTTAAATTAATAATAAATTCAAGAATTGGAATGATTGCTTTAATTAATCTATCGTTAACAACATTTTTGCACAATATTTATTTTCCAAACTATATTAAAAGAGCACTAAAATATTTTAGCTGCATCTTAGTTCCTAAAGATTTGGTAGAGAATAATCAACTTCTGTAGTAAGTTTTCTAAGTTGGGATTGTTCGCAATGTAATATAAAAAAAAAATTTAAAAAAAAAGAAGAAAAAAACTATTAAGTGCTTTTTTTAACAACCACAACCACATTTTTCATACAGAATTCTTTATTAAATATGCAATGAAAAAAAAATTGGGGAAAATGGTTTGTATAAGAGCATTATAGAATATCGTACACGAAAGTTCTACAATACTCTTTTGCAATCGAGCATTCTCTCTGCATACTCCTACCTGGTGGACGTGTGGTTAGCACTCTGGCCTTGCTTGCTAAATTCGAATCCCAGCTATTCATAGTGGTTCAGAATCCACATTAACCTGTATGCCCCGGTCGCATTTAAGCATAGTTCACTTTATTTCAAACTATTACAGAGATGAGAGCGCGCCATTGGATGATCCGCTGTTTTCATGAAAGCCGCCAACAAGTGGCAATGTTTACACTGCTAACACAGAGAATAAAATCCGTTTAAATTTATACTCGTTTTTATGTATTAAATCTTAACTTTAGGAACTGATTTTAAAACTACGAATGTTTTATAAATGATAATTTTTTTCCCATCTAATTAACTGCTTTTGACAACAAAGTACAAATTTTGAATATTTATCAAGGAGCATTATGTAGCTGGAATAAATTTTTGAAACAACAACTTCAAGTTTGATTTTTTTTTTTTTTCTTTTTTTTCTTTCTTTTTTGTAAACATTTAGACCTAAGAGTAAAAGAAAAATTCGCGTGAATCAGAAACTCGAATGCTATTTCTGAAAATATAAATTCTTATTAATTTATTAATAATCATTTGTTTGTTGTCATTATAGAGTTGAAACTAAAATATTTCTGAATGAAGGGCCGCATCAATGCACCGCATACTTTTTTTAGGAGCCTTTGTTATATGTTTTTAAGATTACAATTTTTAAAACTTAAAAATATTAAGTAACCAGATTTCTGCTTAACTGTTATATTTTCGTAGTATGATTTTTTTTTATTGGTTTCTAGTCAAATTTAGGTTGTCAGTGTTAAAATGAAATAGTATATAAAAGTATCTACCTGTTCACTTTTAAAATTCTATAAATCACAAAAAAATTTAACAAATTTATAGCAAAGAAAGAAATTTTTAAATTTTTTTTTTTAATATATTAATTAATACATATATGTTACGTTACAATAAATGAATATAAAAATAAATATGTATAGAAATAATGTACCCTTACATGGTATATAACTGGTACAAATATAATATTTCTTAAAAGCCAAGTAAGTGCTTGATTCCCCCCCCCCCCCTTGATTTAATAACACGAAAATTCATTTCAATGCCAAATAAAAAAGGTTTAATTTAAAAACCAACACCGAGTTTGAGTATTTTATTCCCATTTTATAATTTATGTCAGTTCTCATTAAATTTGATATTTGTTAATTTGGCTTGTAACTCCATTTATCTAAAAATTTAATGGTTTCCAGTTTCGTTATCTGTCTTAAAAATTAGTTTTGAAAAAATATTGATGAATATATTACAATTTTGAAGTTGAAAACTAAGTTTGAACACACAATCATCACATTTCAACACATATATACTTGTCCATCCACAAAGTAAAAAGAAACATAATATTTTTTGATTTAAAGCGTTTTCCATGAATATTAATTCTTACGAAACCGAAAGAATTCATAACTTTTTTAGTTCCATTTGTGTCCAGCTTAAAGTTTATTTTCATTAAAACAAATCAAATTGAATTCTTTGATATTTCTTGTTAAGATTATTTGCCACTGTTTTAAAGAAACTATGTTGACACACAAACTTCTTCCTAAAATTAAATTCATATATAATAAATTTCTATAAAATGAATAGTCACAATTAAATGTACGTGTGTAAATAAGGTGTGTGTGTTTGGGGGGGGGGGGGGTGCTTAATTCCACTTTGAATGATGCTAAATTTCATTTTAATGGCGCATTAAAAAAGGATTCCTTAATAAATAAACAACAATTTTTAAAAAATTAAGTTTTGTTAAATTCTCACAGACGGCGCCACTATTCAAATTTTCAATTCATTATTATTAAAAATAGGTTCGTATTTATTGATACTCATAATACAATTTTGAAATCACAATCTAACTAAGTGCGACTATATAATTATCATACTTCATTAAAAAAATTATAATAATCAGGAATAATTTATCAGCAAACAAGATTTTTTCCTATTGAAAAAAATTGACTTTCATTCTGACGCAACCCAGCACTCTTCATTTTGACCGCCATTTTTTGTAGGCGTGGCTTCCACTTTGTCAACGCCCTATTCTCCGACTGACAGGAAAATTGACTAATGGCGCGCTCTCATCTCTGTAATGGTTTGAAATAAAGTGAACTATGCTTAAATGCGCCCCGGTCTGCTTATCCGTTATTACACATAAAAATGGGTCGTTGAGAGTACAAACTAACCATCTCTCTGCAAGGTTTTTTTTTTTTTCCCCGTGGTGGCACTCTATTCACAGTTGGGTCAGGATGAAAATATCCAGGATAATACACAAATATAGATGGGACTGCATCAGATGATGGACGTTTAATTTTTAATGGTACATGAAAAAACGTTCTAGTAAAGTCATGTGTAGAGGTTTTGTGTTTGAAATTCCTCTCTGTGAAATGTATTTCGTAAACCTAAAAGTAATTTATTATTGAAAACAGCATATATAAAAGAACAAGAAATAAAATGTGGTATAAATACACCGTTTTACTATTTAGTACCGGTTTTCTATTTTATTTGATATTTTCATCTTTTCAAGAGCGTAACAAACTGTATACTTTTATAAGCGTATGCTAACAGAGATTAAAAAAAAACAGCGTCATTTTATCATGTGCCAGCAAAAGTTTAATTGGCATCCCCTTACCTAGCTGTAGAGCCAATATAATTCTTAAAATATTCAAATGCTTACGGCATTCATTGCAAGAATGTTTTTAAATACTTTTAATACTAAATGAAGGAATTGATAAGAGTTAATTCGATGCTTTTGTAGAATTTTCAATAATATCATGACGTAACGAACGTCATAACGTAGATTTAGTTTCAAATAAGCTTAGTTTAAATTAAATAATTCGCCACATCATTTCACAAACTATAAAGAGTATATATTCCACTTTGTAAATAAATTGTTTCAAATTAAATTTCATTTATTAATTCTTTAGTTAAATTAATTGGCTTAAAATATAACGTACCCTTAAAGAATGAGAACTTTTATAAAAGGTAAACATAATTTAATATGCATTTCCAGAATTACAATTAACACAAAAATATTTCATTTGTAAGTTTTCTTTTCATTTAGAAATACTGATCAAAGAGGTTTTCCCTTCTCCGATTAATAATAGTGTTTATTTTCCACTCAGTAATTTTTATGCTATGCGTTTTATAATGTTGAATCGCGGATTAAGAATATTTTTAATCGGAAATGCAAAATTATGTCATTTGATCCACAGCTTGTTTACGTATACCATTTTGAAAGAAGAATAAATGCGAAAGTATCAGACGATAGTTTTAATTTGAAATAATATGCTTTAGTTATGAATTTTCTTCTCGAAATTATTCATTTTCAATCCCTTAACGAAATCGTTCTAAAGATGCATAAGAATCCTCTGTACTTTAGTCATTCTATGACATGATTTAGAGAGGCAAAATTTGTATACTGCAATATTTTTTGGAGAAAAATCAGTGTTTAAAAATTAACACATTTAATGTCAAACACATGCATAGCAGTAAGTCTAATTGGAATTCAAATGCTCACAAATTTCTAATTATGGTCTCTTAAAATGATTTAAAGTAAATAAATAAGTGAACACAACATTTCAATAAACAAGTAATATATAAAATAAGTAGAGGATTTTCCTTATTTTTCCACTAACAATATGAGAACTTCGTTCAATAAATTTGCAGATTTTGTAGTATTTTGTCAGACAACCGAGATACGTGACGTCACAGAAAATTTTGCTGCTCTGGCTTTAGCATTAAGTAGGTGTAAGCATGGATGTTCGTTGTCGTTAGGTATCCACACTAAGCAACAGGCCACGGAATGGTTAGTCACCATAGTGCCCATATATAGACAAAGAACTTAAAACTATAAGAAGACAAGCTTCGCCGATACGTAAGTGCTGCCATCTCACGGATTTTCCAAGTTGAGATCACAAAACTTTTGCCAAATTGTTACTATTTCCAGACATGCGCAGAGCTTTATTCTTACCTTGGCGATGGTGCTTTTTAAACAAACAAATAAGAACATCAGATTTATTTCGTCGAATTCGTGGGAAATTTAAATAGCAGGATTCTACTTTGCAAAATAACATATTATTTATTCCAGTTTGTTCAAATTGTTCGCTTTTGTGCACAAAAAATTTCGGTAATGTTCTGAAAATAATATAATTTTCGTTAGAGAATTTTAACAGGACATTTTTCTGCAGCGTAATAAAACTTGATCGTTTGTGTTCTTAATCGTTTGTTTTTATTTTTTCGTATCATTCCGCAGGCTAGTTTTTATGTTAAATATAAGTGGTGGGTTTTTTTCTCTCCCATTAACTTTTCTTTTTTTCTTACTTTGGCATCACTTGAAAGAATGTTTATCACTTGTTATGCCTGATTTACACGCTACCAGTTACTACCGCGACAGCCGGCCAATTGGCTGGAAGATCATTGGAACCAGTTGGCTGGAATTCTAGTTTACTGGCGTTTTATGTTTACACGGTGCCAACCGACTGGAAGAATACAGGAATTGCGCGAGCAAAATTTGCTGACGATCTGGTTTTCTTTTTCGACTAGCGGCAACTGTTGATTTTTTTTAAATAAATTGATGATTTATTTTAATAAATAATCTAATCTTAAAATGTTTAAATATACAATTTTTCTCAATCATGCTCATTTTTAAGGCTGTTATTGACTCTTTGCACATTTTTTTTTTTTTTTAAATCTTTCCCATTGAATATCTGTAACAAAATCGCAATTTTACTAGTTTGGCGACAACGGGTTACCAGATACTTGCAAAATTGCCTTTTTTGGGTATATTGTAATAGAATTTCGTTGTGTTGTAGTTGACTCCAGTATTTGAACATTTTACAGTCACTGATCTCTAATTAGAACTTCTGAGTTATCCTTGTGTTTCATAAATGTTTTAAATAACTTAGTACAATCCTCCCTTGCACTTCCTAAAATCTTCATATACATAAAATTTGGAATAAAACTTATGGTTTCTTTTTGTTTTTAAAACAATTCTCTATTTTGTTTCTAATATTGAGTTAAATGTAAATTTGCAGGACAAAAGGTGGAAATCTTAGAAAATGCTTTTATACGAAATACATATTACCTATAAAAAAAAAGCCTGTCCAACAAAGGAAGTTAAATGTAATCTCCCCTCCCCCCCTTTCCCCTTAACTTATTTTGATGTTGAATTAAAAACTAATTATTCGTTTTTCTGTGGATTAAGGTTTAGATACATATTCTTTCTTTGATTGATAATTCTTTAAGATTAAAATTTCATCTTAAAAATGTTAGCAAATTAAATATCATTAGTTAAGCAATTTGTAAGCATACTGGAATTAAAGAACTTGGATTTAAAAAATGACTAAATTTATCTTTTCATTAAAAAAGATTTTGTACTTTAATAAAGTTCATAAATTGCACTTGAATCTTCTTTGGAATTCTATTCATATAAATGAAATAACACCAGTGAAAGAGTCAGACAAATAAATTTCATATAGATGTTTTATTCTTACAATAAAATTGGAAAAGTCTAAAAATCAATAACTAAAAACATTTAAATTTGCACTTAAATACCACCAGTATAAGTTTTTACAAAAAAAAAAAAATCCTGAGTGTATATTTAAATAAAATAATCCATTTTTTTTAATTTTGAAAAGAATCATCCCAGATCATTATTGCAGTTGAAGGTTTATGAACAAGGAAGAGGAGAGATTCACGGCAGGTCCGAGTTGACCAAGATTCAGAAGCCAATTTTAAAAGTATTGCTAATAATAGAATTCATTGGAAACAAACGCCTGTGAGTAAAGCAATTCCCATCTCGATTCTGGTCTCGCCTATCAAAAGTGCCATGTTTGAATCCTGTGTTAGGCGTCAATGTTCATTGGGGTTCAGAATCCATGTCAAGTTGTATGTCCTGGAATGAGAAACCGTTATCAGGCACAAAAATATGTTGTTAAACGTACAAACCGAAAATACAAAGATTGCAGGATCTTTAAACAGGCGTGCAACCAGGGGAAAGGTTTTTAGGATTCGAACACCCCCCTAGAATCCCCAACATTCCCAGTGTTTTGTTATGAATGAATAAGAAACACTTGGTAACCGAAAATAATTTCAAAGGATACGTTTTTAATCTACCGTTATTCAGACAGAGTAAGCTAATGTATCGCACTAAAGTAGGTATTAGACTCCAAAACTGAAATAAATGACATATTTGTAAATCTCATACTATCAAAAAATCATTGTAGATTGCTTTTTGACTTCTTGGGTCCAATAAAAAGTATTGTTTAAAAATTTTAAAAACATGGATGTCTATTTTCCAAATGTTGTTATTGTGTTTCAGTGCTTCTTGCCTTTTATTTCAAACACCATTAAGGTATCCGACTAGGTTCGGAGACTTTTTTTTTAAACTTCCATTTAATTGGCATAACTTTTGCATTTTAAGGTAAAATATATCTTAGAATAAAGGTATGGACTAAAAAAAATATTTTTAAATATTGAATATTTTTCAAAATTTGAAACATTTTTTGACTAATTTTTAAATAAACGTTCACAACGTAAAAAAAAATTCCACTTACATTTTATGAAATTTTCTTTGACTAACATGTTGCTTGAACTATCCTTTATGGCCTTGAACTATGAAATAGGTATATTCCAAATTTTAACTGAGGTATGGGTGTTGGTGTACATAACCTTACTTTCTTCGAGAAAACAACAAGTGTCATTACATAAAATCCTCCAAAAAAAAAAGAAAACACATTTAAAATCAAAATATCTCAAAATGGTAGTTCAGTGCACTAGGAAATTCCCTGAAGTTTATGTAAAAAAAATATCAAACAGATATGTAAAATGATTCTGATATTGCTGTTTGTGTGCTTCTCTAATTGAATAAACAAGAAATTTTTTGCATCGATTTATGATCTAGGTTACATGGATAATACAGGATATAGAAAAAAAATGCCATATTAGGTTTTAATGTATAACTTGAATACTGGACAAAAACCATTTTAATATTTTGGCATATGAGACACATTAAGAAACTGCAAAAATATTGATTGGTGAAAAATATAAGATGAGGAATTTTTACGTAGAACTTGTTTTTGTAACAGAAATACAGAAGTTAACTTGATGGAAAGACCCCTCCCACAGAAATTTTCTGGTTGCACCCCTGACGTTAAAACTAGTTCCATGATGCAATAGTGAATACTAAATGGTTTGCAATTCTGGGAAGGTTTCAAAAAGTGCTGACTAATGCTGTACCATGAAAATAATTACATGAAGCTGACTAGAAAATAAATGTGGGAAAAGTGTCAGAGGGGATTTCAGTCGAGATGCATTTAAAGACTTGATGTTGATGGTAATTTTAAATAAAAGCATATTGTTACATATTAAAATATTTGAGTAGCATAACAAATTAACTATAACACATTATGCAGTATTAGAGAGAAGTTGCAGCTTGCATGTTTCAATTTTTATTATTTTCATATAATTAATTTCACAGAAACAAAAAAGTTGGATGTAAACACAAATAGAAATTTTTAAAGGTCAGCCAGTAAGAAAAAAAAACTTTTTTCTATAATAGTTTAAATGCATTGGATGAAAATCTTGGTTTGCAGTCTAAGCCATTGCAGCATATTCGAGTGGATGACAAATCAGGAAAAACCAATTCGAAGACATCTCTTGCATACTTGTACACTCTTGTAGAGGAGTAAAATTTAAATGCCTTTATACCTTTTCTTGTTATTCATCAGCACTCTTTTTGTCAGTTCCCAAAATACATTCGAAAATATAAAAATTTCAGAAACATTTTCACAAATAAAGTTGTTTCCTTAGCGTTAATAACTTCAGCCAAAATAACAACGTTGATAATTTCAGCCAAGTGTTTAAAAAAAAATTTTTTTTTCCCCATTCTACTTATACTTTGCTGCAAGTTTTTTTACAACACATTTATACTAATTTTCATTACATTTTAACTCTCTGCTTTAAGTGGTTCAATGTTTTTTTGTAATTGTGATAACATCCAACAGCCAATTACTTCAAGTCTAACAGTTGATGAAGACAAGTTGCACTCTGCTTGTTAGCTTTCTTTCACAACCTAGAAAAGAAATTTTAATTGGATTAACATTGTTTTCAAAGAATTTTTTGACTTACTATCCTATCTCTGATTCAGACTAAAAAACATTTGTTATTGATGGCATAAATTTTCCATTAAATGACATTAAAAAACAAACAATTTTTAGTTACGAATTAGTTTCTTTCACAACTTTTGCACAAGCAGTAGAACTTAAATTACAAAAACACTCAACATGCATTCAGAGATAAAAGGAGTCAATTGTGATAACATCCGACAGCCAATTACTTCAAGTCTAACAGTTGATGAAGACAGTTGTACTCTGCTTGTTAGTTTTCTTTCACAACCCAGAAGAGCAAACAAATATTGAAATTATAATGTTAATCTTTAAACAAAATATACATATCTACAAAATTTGCTGATAAAAAAACTGCATAAATTATCCATCTGTGAAATCCATCTCATGTTGGGTCCTCCTTATGTTGTGTAATAATTGAGTAAATTTATGACTGAAATTTGTACCAAAACATTTAAGCTTAAAGCATAATTCCAACTATAACAGCTTTAAAACTACCATTATTTGACTCTATATATTCACTAGTATTTTAACTAAATTCAAATACCCAAATGTAAACAAACATCTTATTGTTGACATTCTTAACGTTGGCACACATAATTCATTCTAGTAGCCATTATTTAAGACATACTACTTTTGAATATAATATACTACACGAGATATACGTATAATTTATATGTATTTTAATTCAATTAGAGCACATAAATGTAAACAACCGCTAATGTTCAGAAGTACTTCAACAAAAGTAATTAAGGAACTATTTCTGTAAATTATATGAATGCCAAATGTCACAGATGCTTCCCTCAGACACAATCAATATGGGATTAGATAATTCTTATCTTTTATCAAAAGTTACATTATAATTTAAAATATTTTAAAAATCAATAATAAGTAAAAAGGAACAGTTAGGCTTTCATACGAGTGGTTTTAACAGGTATTATTTTCCTACTATCTCTATAAGTACAACCAAAAACATTGTAGTTAGGCATATTATAATGTGATTGTGAAACACAGTGCCGTTTCAATTCCGCGAAGGATTGCCGTCGCCAAGCTTAGTAGGGTTGCCTTTCGGAATATGACGGAAATTACTTAAAAATATATTTGTATGTTTTAAAACAATAAAAAATACTAATAATTATACTAACCCAATCAAGTTTATATAAAGCTTGTTCTTGTTATAAACATTATCATTCAAGTATTCAAGTCTTTAAAACTTTCAGTGAAATAAAACTACTGCAGGTGTTTTACACGGTGCACGAGAGTATGAGGGTAGGAAGAGTGGTGGGGGAGGGGAGTTGACGCTCCAGTAAATAGAAAATGTTTTATCTACTGGAATCACCATCCAGAGGCGATCACGTGACAAACTGGCTTATCCTGAGACTGGAATGATGCGTTTACACGCTACCAGCTGTGACGTCACACGACTAGGGATCTCAACTGGAACGCCGACTGGTAGCGTGTAAATCAGGCATTAGTTGTATAAATCTCAATTATGTGTTTATTACGATTTTTTGAAATTTGACGCCAACCTCAATTAGCATTGCAGTTTTTTAATTGATGAATTAATAAAGCTAAATGATTATTGACAACTGTTAATAAATTCTTCTAAACTAGTACATGCTAAATGATATTGGTTTTTGTAGTTGCAAGTCATTTTTAAATTCTTGCACTCAATAATTAGATATTTTTTGGTTTACTGAAGTACTACTTAGATGAATGCATGGAAGCTTTATCGAAAACATTTTCTCCTAGAATGTGTTTCATTAATTTTGTAAATAGTAATTTTGTAAATTCTTGATTTTCATATTTCTTACGAAAACTTACTGAATTTCACATTTACTAGAAAAAGCTGTAGAAACCCCAAATCTAATATTAGGATTCGTATATCATTACAGGATAGAACTTTTGCAATAGTGGTTCAATATAATAAAATATTGTTTACAAAAGTATTCAATTATCTTAGCAAAAAATATAAATTTTCATAAATTTGGTTGAATGTGTCAATTTTTCAAGTAAGAGTTTAATGAGCTATGCAGATTTTTTTTTTTTGGATAAAAAAGATTTCTGGGAAACCATAAAAATTAATCACGAAGTGAAACCTAAAGAGAGCCATTAGCTAGCCAATGGTGAATCCCTGTCATGACGTCATGCGGTCTCAGCTATTTTACATTTCGGTCATCTAAATAAATAGATTCTTCACTGTGCACTAATGCAGCGTTTGAAAAGCTCAAGATCATGTACTATCTATAAATTTATATACAATTCCCATATAAATACAAATAAATTCTTATAATAAAAGCGGTAGTTTAAAAATGGCCCAAAAGAAGTTTCAATGTTGTTGTGTCACATGAACAAGAAAATTGAAATGTTATATCAGACTTATATAGGCGGACTACGATATAGACAGGTATCAGACAAGGCAAAGGAAAAACGCTTTGATTTCAAAATCTCACTTATATTATTACTTCATAAAGTAGCAATAAAAATGCAATATTCATTTAAAAACAAACCAATAGGAAATGTAATGTAAGGCAATGAAAATCTGTATTATATTATCAAAGCATCCTTGATAATGGAACTCTTACTACAAGCCATTCAGATGGGTTGTTTTACTTGTTTTCCCATATGGGCGATGGGAGCTCAGAAATCTCGGGCCGCCGCTAGATGCCGCTTTTATGGACCTAAGATTGTTTGTTTAGTACTATTTTGAATTTAATAAAAATTTTGGTGTCTGTTTAAAATTAAGTAATTTCATATATGGAGTATTGTTGGGTTTCATTTTGCAAGGAGATGAAAGACAAACTTAAAGGGTTTTTCATTTCATGAATTTCATTCAAATGAACAGTTAAAATGTTAGTGGTTAAAGGCTATTTTAAGTAAGGACTGCACCCCGAATAAAACTTCTCATTCGACGCAGGTGCGCGGAAAACAATTCCCTTCCAACGGTTATGTCCAGACTTTAAAAAGAAAAAGATTGAAGCCTAACTGGAACAGATTAAAGCCTCTAAAACTGCTCGCAACAAAATTTTATCGAAACTAGTGTGCAAAGTTTTTATTAAAGCTGTTATTGAAAACATTGCTAAAAAGTATCGCGATAAATGAAAATAATAGAAAATTCGTAATCAAGCCTGTTAAGCAAAAAATTATAAAGTTATGTTAATTTTGCATTTGTTTAATTATTGGTAAAAGGTATTTTCTACCATAAGATAGGGGGTTTTCTGGTGTTTTTTTTTTTGCTAGATAGCAGGGCCAGTTTATCTTATGTATGTATTGTGAATAGTTTTAAGCTTATTATTTTAATCTTAAAGAAATAAATATCTATTTATGATCTTTGCTGTTAGAAAGTTTTCTTTGAAAAAAAATCAATTATTTAATTATTTCCGAAAACAATCATTAAATTGATATCATATTAATAAACTTTGAATTTCTAAACATTATTCAATCTATCATTTTATATAACTAATTAATGCCCAAAAGTTTTGAAATTTGCTATATTATTCTCTATCTGGTAAAGATGGGAATATTTATTATTAATTTTTTTTTTATCGTTTTTTTTTACCACACGAATGAGTATAAAGTTGCTGTCTAATTTCCTAAGAATTTGAAGAGAATTCACATTTTAAATTTGTATTTTATTGACATGTGTTTTTGTATTTTTTTACGTGTATGAATGTATTGTAAGTATTAATGTTACAAATACAAATACAAATGTTTTTTCATTTGACTTTTTATTTATACATTTGTATAATTTGAATTTATCCTTATTGTTATGAATATAGATAACAACTAAAATATTTAAGCATTTATTATTTATAAATGTTACTAAAATTTTATTTATAAATTAGTCACATTTGGTATATTTTAATGACAAATAAAGTGTAAAACATTGAGAATATAATTATAAAAAGTTAAGTTGTATTATTAATCTTAAAAAATAGTTCTAGGTTTATTTTAAATTCAAGATTGATGAATGCTTTAAAAAAAATATATGTTGACAAATTATGCGCATGTAAAACACTAAGGAAACAGAAAATGTATTATTCATTCATAAAAGTTGTCAAAAATAGTTAAGAAATGCATTGGCAAACATACATTATTTAGATCTGTAAACGCGCCATCTAGCGGGGACTGAAGATTCCGTGATAAATACTGATACGACCTGCTTCTAAGTACGGTTTTTAGCTTACCGATCAAGGCCGCTTTGGTAGTGTAAAAATGTATAAAAATTTTATCTCATATAAAAAAAAAAAACATTAAATTTCACTGCATTAAAAATTTAAGCAGTACGATTGATCAAGAAATAAACAATGCTGAAATAAAAATTTATGGGTTCTTGAAAAAATCAGGCATTTGTATAACTGTGGTGTTACGGTAATTAAAAAATATTGATTAATTACCTAACAATTACTGATTACATATTTAAATTAAGATAAAGTATTTTTATTGCTCAAATTTTCCTCTTGACAGGAAAATGGTACTTCTTGATATCCATGCATGATATTTTTTTTATTCCAACCGTATTTCAGACATTATTTCACATTGTACTGCAACTGATGGTCGGTTGTATAATATCCGGTATATAATAATTGTATTGTTAAAGGAGCTTGGCAAGGTTCATACTCATTTAAAAAAAAAAAAAAAAAAAATCCCTGAGCTTTCCATCTTGGAGTTAATAATTTTTTGCAAGAATTTATTATTTTAATTATTTTAGCAAGTCAGATAAAAATAGTCAAACCTCGATTACACAAATTCCTCCGATAACATGAAAAAATGTATTTTTTTCTTTAAGAAAAAATTTCTGCAAGTCTATATTATCAAATAATTCTTAAACTTTAAGTCCTCGAGTTCAGGTTAAACAAATAGCACCGAAGAGTAGGGGTTTTTTTTCCCAGAGTAAAAATGACTTTTTCCAGGCTTTAGGGAGGATTTTTCTTTTTTTCCCCCAAGAATTCCCTGAGATTTTAAGGCTGAGTTATTTTCCCTCAGTTTTCCAGGTTTTCCCTGTTCTCTCTGAGGCGTATGAATCCTGCTTAGAAGCACAATATCCGTCATTGCTTACTACGAGAAACAGAAAAACGAACAAGCAAAATTACAATTAGGAAAAGGAGGGAGAGGGTGGTGAAGCTCGTGATGTCATTACAGACTTTTCAGCCTAACTACCAATGAATGCCCTCTTTTACTCTCTGCTTCTTCTAAGCACAAAAGGTTTAGTAATATGCTGACCGGAGACGTTATGGTAGCTACAATATCAACTATACATAGATATGAATTTTTTTTTCATTTTTTTTTCGAACTTGTAGGAAATTTGATTTCAATAAATATATTTTTTAGCTTTCAGAAAACCACAAATAATTGCATGAGCATGTGTCTGCGAATAATAGCTACCTTTTAACATTCAAAATGCCCAAGTGACTTCACTGCAATTTCGTAACTGTCGGGCCAACATGTTAAAGTGAAAAATTCCATCCTTTCTTTTTTTTTCTTTTTTTAAATAATAATGATGATAAACGCCGTTCTTTATTACAATTTGAAAATTTATATTTAAATTTATTACATGATCAATAACCATATAATAAACCTAGGGCAGAAATATTAAATTTACACAAAGGTGCCAACTATATTAGCTCAAATTGGGCGATCGCCCCGTGCTACCCCAGCAGCGGGGCAAAGGTATCATATCTCAACACGCTCCAAAAATTTGTAAAAATGTGGGCTGCCAATATAAAATATTGCGTTAAAAGGATATTTCATAATGTTCTAAGGGAAAAAAATTTCCATAAATATTCGAAGTAAACACACTATCCACAACTCTATCCCAAATGAGAATAAAGTGTTACAACTCTTTAGTGTAATTTTATAATATTATAAATTGGAAAGTTATATGGTATTGGAATAAGTAATTCTGTAATGATAACATTTCTGGTGCAGACATTTTTTTCATTAATTGTTAAAAGGAATCGTTAAAATTAGTTTCGATTCTTATAGTGCAATATCATAAAAGTATATTCAATAAAATAATGGGTGACATTGAAATAAATTATTTTATAGTGATAAATTCACTAGTTATTGTTCTTACCTTTTCCTTAAAATGTTAATGAGATAATGTATATAAACAACTGCTACATAAATAAAACAATTTTCGAAAAATTTACTGCTTGGATACGAAGGTAAGTTCAATAATCTTACTAGGTTGATCATGGAAAAAAGATGCCTGGAAATCGTGAGCCAATAGTATAGTGCAAATTTAATGAAGTGCCCAGAAGCTAAAATATCATATTCTTGCAATTTTAAATTTGTAACAATTATCAACTTAAATACACAAAACGTAATTTCAAACATTAACTGTTATTGTAGAACAAATGAATGGTATGTACTACAATACGATTTAAAGAGAAATTAATATCAGAGTAACACTGCATTCAATGGAAGTTGGAAGAAATGTTATTTAAAAGCAAATGTGTTAAATATTGTAAAAACTATTACAGGGATTTCCATGTAACCAGTAAATGGTCTACCAAATAAAAAAAAATAAAAAATTAAAAAAATAATAATAATAATAATAATAATTAAAAAAACTTTAAAAAAAAAAACTTTTTAGTATCCATTTCTTGGGTTGATAATAATTCAAAGCAAATTCTTGATTTTTAACATTCACTGTATTGCCGGATTATGATATACAACTCTGAAGACAGACATTAACCATATTGATTTTGAAAAATTGAGTGAAAAACTACAGGGTGTCTCACAAATGACCAATTAAAAAAAAAAAGAAAAAAAAAGGCGATTGAAATATGCGGTTTGCTGCATTATGCTTAAATTATCAGGAAATTTACTATCGCTAATTTTCAAAATTAACTACAAAAGTTGCCAACAGATGACGCTAATGAATAAGAAAATTACAAAACAATGTTTTCAACAGCAATGTGGCTCAGTCTGAGGACAAAATTCGCAGACGCCCGTGAGAACACTTCAGTTGGAATGTTCTGACAAGTGGTAGGAATGCCTTTTTTAATCATCAGTGTCATCTGTTAGCAACTTTTGTAACTAATTTTGAAAATTGGTTACAATAAATACCCTGGTAATTTAAGCATAATGCAGAAAACTGCATATTTCTATCACCATCAGTTTTTTTTCTTTCTTTTTTTTTTCTTTTTTTTCTTTCTTTTTTTTTCTTTTTTTTCTTTCTTTTTTTTTTTCTTTTTTTTTCTTTTTTTTTTTTCTGTTGAATGGATTTTTCAAATCGTCAGTCATTTGTGGGACACCCTATATGACGGTTATGTGAATACCATAAATTAAAAATATGTAAACAAATAAAAAGGGCGATACAAAACGATAAAACGCAAGTGAGGATAAAAACTTTCGGAAAATCCCAAGGAAATCTCTGGTATAGGGTGGGATGCAGCGCTATTAGTCTTTTGCGGGAGAAATAAGAATTAGTTTCCACTGTTTAATATTACTTGTTAACACCTGGAGAGTGCTTTTAGCGCTCGTTTCTATCCAGTGTGGCCTTGGTCTCGTGTACGCAAAGTAATTAACATATCCCTTCATACCTCATCCATCTCTTTCGTTATCCGCTCCACCTCCATTAGCCCCATCTGGTGAATTTCTTCGGGAGTTACGTGGGTATCTGTTAAGTGATTCGATAACTTGTGCTGATAGAAGTCCCTACCATTTGGAAGACTACCCACACCGATCTCTGGACGAGTATGAAGGCTGTATTCCTGTTTAAAAAATAGGATCAGTTTAATTTTGATGCTGTGATCATTTGAGTAGTATAAATATTAATTCTGAATACTGCACCATAGAGGATATTGCCTACTTCAGCATTTTCACAAGTATATAATTCAAGGTGAATTAATATTACTGATTGAATCGTCACTATCTGATCAGCTTTCTTGACTACCACAAGTATAAAGTGGCTGCATATTTTAATGCTCCATCAAGGATAATTCTAAAATTCACATAAAGTGTACAAAAGAAAGTGTAAATAAGGGAAAAGTATCTTGGTATTCCGGAATCTTTCTGTCTAGATGAGTCATGAAGTGTATAAAACCAATCCGAAAACATATAAGCATAAGCAACCATATCCAATCTTTAAAAACTCTCCCAATTAGGGATAATGTAAAATAGTTCGAGAAACAAGAGAAAGGTATTTTTATTATTATATTTTGGACAGCTGGTTTATAACTCAGTCTCTCTGTATAATGATTGTAAATTAATGTAAACCTTTATGGGGCAAAGCTGTTTGTGATTATTAAATTTGTGGCTATATTCGATGTATTAAATAACTTTGAGAGACGGAAATCTAAATGAAAAAAAAAAAAAAAATGGGTGAGTGGGGGTCGGATTATTTTTAATAAATGTAAAGTGTAATAAACATTTTCAATTTAAAAATTGCGAAAATGATACATTTCAGTTGAAAACCCAGTTTTAAGTTATTTGATAGTTAAAGAACTAAAATTCTATAATCAGTCTCAGGAAATATATCATTCTACGTAAGGGTTTGAGCCATTAGTATGCGAACAATTTTTTTTTTTTATGTTAGATAACTAGTATTACCTTTAAACAAAATAACAATAATTCATTTTTCTTTCTAATATTATAACCAGTATGAGAAATGTTGGCAATGCAACATTAAATGGCAATAAAAGTCCGAATGTTTTAGAAACCATTTCGTTTTGGAAAAAAATAAGTGAATAATAACATTTTGCATGAAGTCGTCTATTCTTTTGAATGCGGGGAAGAGGTGATTCAGGATTGCATCACTAGCGTTCTGTTGAATAATATTGCTGAAAAATATAGAAAACATAAATAAATATATTGTATACTTGCACCAAAATTTTACTTACGAATGAAAATACAGGGTGATGCAAAAGTAACAGGATATTAAAAAAAAAAAAAAAAAAAAAAATCTATTATTCAAGAACTTTTGATAGTAGTGATTTTATAACGCACAATAACGTACATATTATCCACGATTTTGGGGGAAAAACGACTCCAACCCTTTTCTACTTGTAAAAAATTTGACTTAACTGGTTTACTCGTACTCATTCCCTTGGCCATTTAGATGCAGCCGGGCAGCATATAAGCATACTGTACTTGAACTCGAGTATGGTAAAGAATAAGTGTATACTATTGGACCAATTTTACTTTGAAACCGCGGATATGGAGGTAAGGGGGGGGGGAAAGGGGGGGGGGAGCGAGAGGGTAAACGTAAATTGGCGTACGACTCGTGAAATGTTGTTAGATTGCAGGTTTTAGTGCTGAATTTGCTTTCCGTTTTTGATTAAAAAAAAAATTATAAAAAAAAAAGGAAGATAATTGTATTATTAGAAAGTAACGTTAAACCAATAGATAAAATGAATTATTAAATGAACGATTTTGGTTGTCTTATAAATTTTTTTTTTGGTATATAAGCCATTCTTGTTCAGATAAATGGAATGATGTTTTCGAATGCTTAAGATTTTCATAGAAAGCACTGTACATTTTTTTTTTTTTTTTAATAAATTTTATTTGGTGTTAATTTTTTTTCTTAAAATTTTTTGAAGAGGTTACTACGGCCTGTTACCTTTGGATTATGTAAAAACTGTACGGATTTGTCTTTAGTTATGCTCAGATCTTAATGTAATTAAAAATTAATTTGCTTGGCTTAATTTAGGATGTTATTTTATTGTTGTTGATAAGAGGAAAAATTTTTACTCTTTGGCCGTGAAAGCTCAGTTCAGTCAAACACGTGATAACTAGTACCATATAACCACAAATCTCATTTTGACCAGTAAAATCGAACCTCACTTGCACTTCATTATTATCAACTTTCTGTAAGTCGATCGGTTACGATTTCAAAATCATAGTTATCATGTGACAACCTATGGTTGCGCCTCCAAGTGATGAATTAAGCCATCATAAAGTTAGTAAGTTATAAATAAAATAGTCTTCCACATTTTAGTCATACCACCAAAAGTCAGTAAGTTATAAATAAAATAGTCTTCCAAGAATGTCGTTTAACTTATTAAAAATCAACACTTGGATAATTTTAAAAACCGTGAATACTCACATTTCCTCGGAAGAATTTAAATTAGTAATATTTAGGAAAGGTTTATAGAATGGTGATTCATATATGCTTTGGTTCCATTGGCCACTGCTTGTAAACTGAAGGGGAAAGAAAATTGAATAAGAAAAATGCTATACTCAGTAGATTAATTGATATTATCATATTTTAATATTTTTAAATATATTTTAATATTTTTAAATATATTTTAATATTTTTAAATATATTTTAATATTTTTAAATATATTTTAATATTTTTAAATATATATTAATATTTCTAAAGATATTTTTAGATGTAGTGAGATTTCGATGGACAAAGAATTTTTATATCTATTTTCTTGATTTTTTATATGGACATTGGAAAATGAGTTTCCCATGTTGAACACCTGATATAAATGTTTTATGATTGCGAAAAGATAACTATTTTCCGTAAACTAGACAATAGTTCGGTTAAAATTAAAAAACACTTTCTTTTGGATCTTTTAGAGTCTGTTCTAATTAACATCTCATAAGATTTAAAAAACTTGCACAAATACTTCAAATAATTTACAGTTGGTAGAAATATAGAACTTCAATATTTATGATATTACGAAACAATTGTAAGCACATCTGGTTTAGAGTAACTTCACCTGATGGATTATTTACGTTTAATAATCGCTTGTGCAGATCAAGAGCAAGAAAAAAATGGGCAAAACAATTAGTTCAAATTTTCTCCACCAGGTTAGAAAAGTTGTTTATAATATTACAAATACATGTAACATAAAACTGGTTCTAATTTAGCATTTACTATTTATTTACACATACAGTCTTTTTCGTGTATTACATGTCTTCTATTAATCTTCTGATAAATTGTATAAATTTGCATCATAATAGTAATCCTTAAAACACAATATTACTAACTGGAGTGGAAATTTTTGTACAGTATTTATTTTTGTGACTTTTTAAAAAATTTGTGTTTATTTAATTTTCATACATTTTCAGAACATTTTATTGCATTCCTAACTAAATACATTTCTCTAAAACCTTTCTATATATATATATATATATCCCACCACTTTATTTTACAAGAATAGAAATATAGCTACTAGAAATTAGATAGCAGCAGTTGCAAGATAGCGCCAACAGGTGTAACTGTCAATCAGTTACAACCTTCCTAGTTTCTTGCTATATTATTTGGTGCTGTTTGAGTGGCTGTGGTTTAATATAACCCTTCACATAGGTAGTACCAAACATGTGTGAAAATAAAAGATGACTAACATGATTAGGGTGTGACCACAGAGAGACGTTTCAAATATTTAATTAGAACACAAACTGAAATCCAAAATAAAAAAAATTGTAAATGAATTTGGAACCCGGCATTCATAAAATTATTAAAGAAGCGGTTGGAATTAATAACATGCCTAAATTCTGTGTACTCCCTCAAATAATTTGTTGCAGAGTGTTGATTTACTGATAATTACATTCTAAGCATAATTTTCCGTCAGGTAAATGACTGTAGACATCGTGGTTTTGCCAATTGTAGAGTTCGCACGACAGTATTTCCAGGTGCAATAACATAAGAGTTTTCTTATTGCTTTCTATAATGCGTTATACCTCCAATTTTGAAGTACCTTTTAACCTGTTCATACTTTCAATAACCATATGATAGCATAAGCAATATAAAGTATTGCATTTGAGTGTAGGCCATGACGTCAAAAACCGCTCTGATAATTGCCTTTTAAGATGTTGAAAACAACCGCACCTACGAAAATCTCGTATAAATGCGATAAAGTCATAAAAATTTAGAAAATGAATGTCTGTAACACAAATTCTCTTCCCTTGAGCAACAACTACAGTTTATCCGTTGTTTCACTTACAAGAAAGAATAATGTAATATTTATTGAAGAACAAATCGCTAATATCGCCATTTGGCGGTATTTTTTTTCTGGTCAAAGAAAAATCGCCAAACTGGCCACTTTTTTTTTAATATATATATATATATATATATATATATAAAGTAAATGAAGAATCGATTTGGAACCTGGATTCCACCATAGATTAAAGACACTTATAGATATGACACTCTGATTGGATTACCATTAAGGATTTTCTATATTGAAAGCGCCATAGAAACCAGCGCCCCCAGTAGTTTCGGTTGGAACTACATTTGACGGCAACGCAACGCATGGTCGCTGATTGGCTGATTCGTTGCCATGGCAATGCGCATTGCTTGGATTGATGTTAAAGCTTCTTGTTTTTAGACTCCGAATGGAGACTTAACACACCCTCTTATGTTTCGTAACTTTAAATTTTATTCAACCAGCAGATTGGAGTTTTTTTTTATTAATTATAAAGTTAAAGTTGCAGTCGAATTTATTTGCTAAATTAATTTTATTTAATGCGCAAATAAAATTAGTTTTTTTTTTAAAATTCTTATTAGGTTGTGTTAAAGCTTTGTAATAAGAAATTAGCAGCAGAAAATATCACCAAATACCTTTTTATTAATTTTGAACGAACTTTTTCAATGGATGAATTACTGAAACATTGCATTTTGAAAATATATCAATATATTTTTACAAAACTGTATTGACGTAAGAAATTTTTTTATACATTATTATTATTATTTTTTTTTTTTACAAATAAGTTCTTGCTTGCTTTTAACTACAGGTAAAGTTTATATTTCAAATACAATTTTACAAATAAAGTTTAAATGCTTCATTAAATACTAAAAATAATGATAATAAAATTAAAAATATAATATTACCAACAATATTAATAAAATATCGACAACTTTAATATAAAAACAACAACAAGAAGAATATAAAACACAATAATAATAATAATAAAGGAAGACACACACAGCAATCTCAATAAATTATTACCAAGAAATAATTCGTTGTTATTTTTTCATAAAATGAAATGAAATCTCAATTAGATATGCAAATAACGTAAGTGCATGAGAATTTTAACTCGTAATTAGCTTTTAATATAAATTGAATCAAAATATTAAATCTTCCAATTAAAATCAAACGATAATCTAACAAATAAAATTAAATCTTCGCTATGTCGTTAGAATAACAAAAATAGAATTTTTTACAATTCTATTTTTTGTTAACATTTATTTCGCCATGAAAGCATTTTTAAATAGTTTAAATATTTTTAAAAATCATAAATTTTATTTTTTATTATTTAAAAAACAAAAAAATGTGATACAAAATGTAAAAGCATCCAAGATTCCAATCAACCAATCAATCTTTGAAGATATATTAGTTCGTTTAGTAACTACTGGGGGCAGAATTGGTCAGAATGAGTTGACAGTCTAGAGAATACTTAGTCTATGGATTCCACTCTTCATTGTCGAGTTCCCCATTACATTTGATAAACCTGACATACTCTCATGGACGAGTTTAGGTTTCCTTAAAGTAAAAATGGAACTCCTCTATGGCAAAAAGCCAAATCCTGTTAAACAGTGTTTTAACTGTCAAAGGTGGAATGGTCACCTCTCAGTAACTTGCCCTTATCCCACCAGATGTCGCCACTGCTCCGAAAAGCATCCCAGTCGGGATTGTCCCAGTAAGGGCAGTGCGCGGCTCTGCGTAAATTGTAAAGGAAATCATGCATCTTCCTCCCACCTTTGTACTTTCTATACTGATAGACTTAAACTAATTCGGCCTAGTGGTTCCGGGGTCAAGAGGGCGATCCCTGCCACTAAGCCTGTCCTCCTTCCTCGTCCCATTTCCCTTAACTTAATTCCCAAGCGCACGTATGCTAGTGTAGCTTCCCAAATTAGTCCTGGCCCCTTAATTATTAATCATCAGTCTACAAACACTGATGTCAGTCTACCTGGTAAACCCATCTTCATGGAAGTGGATCGAACTATGGTTGATAAAGACACTAGCACAAAACCAAAACGCAACATCAAAACTGCTGATGTAACCACTCAAACTGAATTGGATTTTGAGGACATGATTAGCAGAGACGAACATACTGGAGTTATTGTTAAACTCCTTACCCTTGTCAAACGAGACTTTGGAACTGCTGAGATGTTTATCGAAACCTCATCCACCCCTAGAGCTAGTAATATAGATTATTTAGCACCCATTAGGGATTATCTCTTTTCTTTTGAAGAATATGACCTCGAACCATACGCCTAAGCCCATTGGCTTACGCTGTTTTTTCCCCTCTGTCATTGGACATGGCTTTCTTTTGATACGGTTGTTTCAGACTGTAACACTGTTTTATTTTTCCATCTTCATTCAAATCTATTTCATGTCGTACACTACGAATGTTATTGTTTTTTCTACGAGCTATCCTGCAGAATGAAGATCCTCACGGATCTATCTGCACCATTTACCAAAACAGTCAGTCAGTCAGTCATATATAAAAAGTGAACGAAAGTATAATTTACACCAATCCAAGGCAAATTTAAATGCAGTGGCCAGTATTAAGACTTTTTAAAGATGTGGCTTTCTTTTGATACGGTTGTTTCAGACTGTAACACTGTTTTATTTTCCCATCTTCATTCAAATCTATTTCATGTCGTACACTACGAATGTTATTGTTTTTTCTACGAGCTATCCTGCAGAATGAAGATCCTCACGGATCTATCTGCACCATTTACCAAAACAGTCAGTCAGTCAGTCATATATAAAAAGTGAACGAAAGTATAATTTACACCAATCCAAGGCAAATTTAAATGCAGTGGCCAGTATTAAGACTTTTTAAAGATGTGCGATGGCACACACCTAGCTTTTAATATATATACTTTTTGCAATGATATGCAATAGTTAACCATATAACAAAATAGCTCGTTACATACATACATTAAAACTTGTTAAAAATAAAAAATTAAAAAAAATAAAAATTGCCCAGCTAAAAATTTCAAATCCGAGAATTGGCAACTGTGATTGTCGATTGCGATTCCCGCTGGTGGTGAAAATCTAATTATTTTTCAACTACAGGATCGTTATCATAATTTGAAAGAAATAAGTTAGTTAAGGTAAAAAGCTTTTTAAAAAATATATTTAAAACAACATTAAAAACAATAGAGAACATTAAGTTCAGAATGGATTAAAATTGGATATTTGTGTTAAAAATACATAATATGTTGGCAATTTAAGCGCAGAATACAACTCAAGAACTATGAAACTATTTCTACAGCTTAAAATCTAGACTCAATGTAAGAAACAAAAAACATACCATTGATTTCTCATTTAAAGTGTAATTTGTACGTATTCCTTCCCTCAGGAGTTCAATTTGCTCTTCAATCTGAGAAAGAAAGCTCTTTAACATTTCAATCAACTAAAAGGGCAGTTAAACAAAGAAATAGATAAACTCATCGACATAGATAAACAACTGGATAGACTGCTCGGATGTCAATGCACGGAGAAAAATGCGCTGGTGGTTGATGTGCTGATGGGATAATTAACCAATCTAAGCTCAGTTTTATAGATGGATGGGAATGCGAAAAACCTTGTAAAGTGCTTGAGTAGATATTTTTTTGCACATTATTACTAATTAAGTCTACTATTGGCATTTCTGCTGTGTACAACCCAAAATATTATTTTCAATCCGTATTTTTTCATGTCACCAACGTCATCTGGCAACGGCTTCATTTTCAAACGTTAAACAGTCTATCCAGTATCCAGTTGTTTATCTAGATCGATGGATAAACCAAGATGGATAAACTTCCGATCAGGAAAATAAAGACGTGGCAAAATTTAGGTTTCGTTACTTACTTTTTCAAACTTAAGAGTTAAATTCATTGCATTTATAAATGTTCTGTAATTAAAAGTTATTTTTCTTCAAGGAACTTAAGTTGGTTTTTTTTTATCGATTAATTTTTACTTGACTTTTGGAGTAAAAAGTAATTTCAATATTTCAATTTATCTAAGGATTCATTTGAAATACATTCCAAAACACTCACATTTTATAATTTTTCGTTACCCATCAAATATTGACTAACCACCCACAATTTGAGAATTACTAATTTAGATGTTATCTAAGCCACTTTAGTAAGATAATATCTCATAGAAGTGCTTACTTGTTCAGGAATGGCTCTATACCTAGCGATTAAATTCCAGTATTGTTCTGCGTTGTTTAGTTTCGTATACTTCAGAAGATATCGAAGGCTCATTTGAGGAGTTTCCATCTTTGAAACTGGGAACAGGTGGCTTGAAAAAAAAGAAGAAAAGGGAAGAAAAAAAAGTCATTTAATTCCCTTCCGTCTGAGTAAGGAAAGTTTCTCAATAAAATAAGTATATAAAATACTTTTAAATACCAAACTGCAATCAAATTAACGAAAATACAATATAAATTTATTTACACTTGATAACAGATTGTGTGATTGTACGTATGTTGAGAAGTTTTTGAATAAGCGAGCAAGATCATCCGTGTGCTAATAACTTTCATAATTACGATTTGCCTAATCAATGTTAGAGGCCTGCACTGTTAAAAAAAAATCACCATACATGTTTATAACATCAAAAAACCAATCAGGAGTCTTCTAATTCTCCAAGCAAATGTTATTGAAGCAATAAGTTAAGCCAATCACTCTGCTGCTACAGTACGATTAAGTACACTATTTTATTCACGTGAAATCGAATTGAAATCAGTGCATTAACTGTTGAGTTTTAACTCAAAAAGGAAAAAATGCATTAAGAAGCCTAATTTCATAGGCATTTTGCAAATGTCTTGAGTTATCAGTTAAGGAGACTAATCAAACTGATAGGATCTTGGAACTTTGTACACATATAAAGGAATACAATACCTCTTCATAGCCAAAACTATAAAAAAAAAAATTGAAAAAGTAAACTTTTAGACGAATTTAAAATTCAATCCCGCTTTCTGCAGTTAGCCAAAGTAAAGATGCTGATTGAATTTGGATCTGGAAACGGACGTGCCTGTTCTGAAATTCTTAAAACCCATTTTCCATTCCTCAAAACGTGTAAACAAATACAGTACCATGAGAAAACTGTCGGTCCCGTCAGTAAATAAAAGGTTAAAGTTGAATTTTAAAGACCCTGTATAATAAATTCAAAAATGATTTACTGATGTCTTTACCTTCCTGACATGAGATCATCCAAGTTGAATTGTAGATTGCTGATGAACAGAAGAAGGTTAATCTCTGTTTCGCTTCCCGGGATCGCTAGAGAAAGCAGTTGATTTGCCCTCTCTAAGAATTCGCTCATCATCACCTAGGTGGGAAGTATTGCATGTTAGTACAACAATATGCAAAGCAGTTGGAAGCAGACACGTAAACAGGATGTGGGAATAAATCCTGTCAAAAAATTATAAGTTGATACCATAGAGGTAAGAAAATATGGTTTTCTCGGGAAAATAGTTTTTTATTTTTTGTGATTCACAAATTTTAGGACAATATTTTAACTGTGTATGGTTGTTTTAACTCATGTACGCCACATAGGACTAACATCATTTTAGTAGCCTAAAGTAATTTTTTTAGTAGCAGTTTTTAGTTTTGTCTACAGTTTGTATATTGCATTTTTGGGTTGTGACATGTATTCGTTGATGGTTCGTATGTAGAAAAATACTTTAACCCAGTTTTACTGTTCACAAGCCAGTGACAACTTGATATGTAATACATATCTTTCATTCTTTTTTGGGGGAGTTCTTTTATCTTTTTTACATCTTATTTTTCTTTTTACCTTAAATTTACATAGTAACCAACAGTGTGGCAACGCGTTATTGGGGACCCATTGAAATACATAGAAGTTTACATTTAAGAAAAGGTGGAACTGATGTAGTATAAGGCATTGGTGATTTTTTTTTTTTTCATTTAACGATCAGAAAATCCGCAAAAAAATTAAAAACACGGTATCTAATAGAAAATTAAAACATTACTAATCAAAAAATTAAGTTAAAATATAAATTACTAGCTGAATACCCGTGCTGCGCTACGAAATTTTACCATTAGCATTTTAGCTATCAAAAGACATTCATGTATTCCACACTTCAGACGTTTGCTCCCATTTCGATCCCGACAAATTGATTTATCAAAATAGGAATAGGAACTTTCCTTTGTTGACATTTTAAACGAAATTTATAATTGTGAATAGTAAATTGGAATAGTTTATTGTGTTTATGTTTGCTCTTAGTTCTAAATTTCAAAGTAGTGGCTGTATTGGAATTGAGACATTAAGTTAATCCTCGTATAGTAGCGTCGACTTTTCATCCCTTAAAAATTCGTTAATCGATATTGGAATGACTTATTTTTTTAACATTTGCCCTTTTAACATTTGCACCAAATATCAGAAATATGACTACATTGGAAGAGGAACATTCGGATATCCCTCGTTTTTAACGTTTAACCCCTTTTCGACCCCTTAAAGATGGTTAATCGGGAACGGAATAGCTTACTTTTTCTATGTTTAATCTTTTTTTATATTTGTACCACTTTTCCGAGTTGTGACCAAATGGGAAGTGGGACATTCGAATATCCCTAGTTTGGAACGTTTAACGCCTTTTGCAAACCTTAAGTGGGTTAATCGAGATCGGAATGGCTTACTTTTTCTACGTTTATCTTTATTGACATTCCTACCAATTTTCAGAGTTGTGACTATATGGGAAGTGGGATATTCGAGTTTGGAATGCTTAACCCCTTTTCCACCCCTTACAGTGGGTTAATCAAGCTCGGAATAGCATAACTTTTTTATGTTTGTCTTTGTTGATATTTTTACCAATTTTTAGAGTTGTGACCATATGGGAAGTGGTACATTCGAATATTCCTCGTTTGGAACGTTTAACCCCTTTTCCACCCCTTCATCCACCCGAGATCGGAATAGCTTACTTTTTCTGCTTTTGTCTTTATTGATATTCACACCAGTTTTTAGAGTTGTGACAATATGAGAAGTAGGACATTCGAATATATAGCTCGTTTGGAACGTTTAACCCTTTTTTGACCACTTAAAGTGGGTTAATCGAGATCGGAATAGCTTATTTTTTCTATGTTTACCATTGTTGACATTTGTACCAATTTTTAGAGTTGTGACCATATGGGAAGTGGTACATTCGAATATCCCTCGTTTGGAACGTTTAACCCCTTTTAGACCCCTTAGAGTGGGTTAATAGAGATCAGAATAGCTTAATTTTTTACGTTTGTTTTTGTTGATACTTGCACCAGTTTTCAGAGGCTTGACGAAATGAGAAGTAAGTCATTCGAATATCCCTCGTTTGGAACGTTTAACCCCTTTTCGACCTCTTAAAGGGGGTTAATCGAGATCGGAATAGCTTAATTTTTCTATGTTTGCCTATGTCGAGATTTGCACCAATTTTCAGAGTTGTGGACATGTGGGAAGTGGTACATTCGAATATTCCTCGTTTGGAACGTTTAAGCCCTTTTCGTACCCTTAAAGTGGGTTAACCGAGATCGGATTAGCATGCTTTTTCTATGTTTAACATTGTTGGTTTTTAAGACAATTTTCAAAATTGTGGCCTTGTCGGAAGTGGCACATTCGAATATTCCTGGTTTGGAACGCTTAACCCCTTTTCCATCCTTTAAAGTGTGTTAATCGAGATCGGAATAGCTTACTTTTTCTTTGTTTGTCTTTATTGATATTCGCACCAATTTTTAGAGTTGTGACGAAATGGGAAGTGGGATATTCGAATGTCCCCCGTTTGGAACGTTTAACCCCTTTTCGACCCCTTAAAGTGGGTTAATCGAGATCAGAGTAGTTTACTTTTTCTATTTTTACCATTGTTGATATTTGTACCGATTTTCAGAGTTGTGACCAAATGGGAAGTGGGATATTCGAATGTCCCCCGTTTGGAACGTTTAACCCCTTTTCGTCCCCTTAAAGTGGGTTAATCGAGATCGGAGTAGTTTACTTTTTCTATTTTTACCATTGTTGATATTTGTGCCGATTTTCAGAGTTGTGACTATGTGGGAAGTGGGAGAATTAGTGATGAGTGAGTCAGTGAATGAGTGAGTGAGTGAGTGGGTGAGGGCTTTGCCTTATATATAGAGAGGTTAAGAGTACTTTTCCGTTAGGCGGATACCAGTTGGCGTCAAGCCTTAACGTTTACCCGTTTAAATGACGCGTAAATGTATCGCCAATTCTAAATGTAGAAAGTAAGGGTTATTTGAAGGTTATTAGTTTGCATTAGTTAGGTCTGCAATTTGGCTATTTTTATCTGGTACCTGGTTAGTAGAATAGTACAAAATTAAATTAAAAAATAAAAAATTAAATAAAATTTTAATATAACAAAAAATAAAAACCGTTGCGAGAAATAGCTATTATCTTTGCAGAAGCACCAAATAAAATCGCGCCAAAAAAAAATTCTTATACTACATCTGTACCAAAAAAGTTTTTTATCCATCAAAATTTTTAAGTACATAAGAGAAAAAAAGTAGAACCCTCTTACCAACTTCATAATCACGACCAAAATAAAGCCCCAAAGAAATAAAATCGATTCAAATCTAGATTAAATAATATGGAACTTAATACACAGGGTTGGTTGGTTGTATTCAGATTATCTGGCGCCGTCAGCAACACGAGGGCTATAATGCGCCGAAACATTCGTCATTAGACAAGCCAACATACATTTACAAACACCCATGCCAACACGGGACTCGAACCCGCAACCTCGCGGTCTAGAAGCTAGCACGCTAACCACTATACCGTTTGGTCGGCTTTAATACACAGGGAAAAAAGCCACTACACAAATGAAAACAATCAAAACCAGGAATTTTTATATTCTTGGTTAAATACTAAAGGAAATGAATAAATATTTACATGGAAATGAGAAGAAAAATTAACAAATGTCGAAATGATTTTAAAGTTTTCGGTGAATTTCAAGAATCTCAGTCGTTATGTTTACATTTTGAATATTACGCAGCATTATGCTAAAACCGCGCATGGGCAGAGAGTCGATTTACAGAGGATACATGAAATATTATAATAATATTCTAACCTCTTATCGGAAAGACGATAGAAATACATAAAAATAACCAGAAAAATAAGGGGGTACATTAAAATAACTTTTGGTCTTATTCTGATATAATAAAAAAATATCGTTGCCATTCCAAGATTTTTTTTCTTCTTTTCATTTCATTAAATTGTAATAAAAGTTAGTTTTAATCGAATTTAAAGGTTGTTCTCTACAATCCCCATGTACTATAGCTTCTATATAGCAAATTTCGTACCTCTAGGTGCAAAACTGTGGATTTTAATAAGGTTCAGACGTACAGACAACTTAGTTTTATATATATAGATGAATTTTACTCATTGCTATTTATTATATTACGATTCTCATGCATATTAATGCTACAAATGTGCATGTTTTGTACGTTGAAGAATTCTAATAGTATAGGAACGAGCTGTAGTACCTTCCTTTTCTCGTAGCACTTTAGGCTGTAGTTGTTGAGACGGTCATCGTACCTAAAGTCACCGAGAACAGTGGCCATCTCCGGACTCTCCCTCAGCCTTATCTGCCAGTACTCGTCGAACATCACTGACGCGGACTCCTCGAGTTGCAATGCATCCTGCTGGAGGGGAGTGCTGCTAGGACTAACTGTTGTTGTGACGTCATGATGGTGGGCGAATGCCTAGAAAGTGGATGGGAAATAGTTTAAAGTTTCAGAATAAAACAGTGGCGAGCGGTGATGTTTTTAATAAGAGAAACAACATTATTAATATCTAAATGTATCTCTTATACAACAGATCCACAATGGATAATTCCCGCATTTTTTATTCAATTCTAAATGTTTCGAAAAAGCCGTAAACACAAAAATTTCTGCTCAATGCCCTTTTTTTTTTCTTTTTTTTTTTTTTTTTAAATTTGCAATCAAAATTTTCCTGTTAGACGTTGGCGAAAAAACGATTCATTCTGCAGGCATTGAATGTGACGTCACGGCTTGGAAAACATCTTGGCTTGAAATGCAGCAGCGAAAACCAGATTTTCAAGTTTCTCGCAAATCACGCCAATCTGTACGGAATGTGGCAATGGTCTACCAACGTCAATTATTTCAACGCTAACTATTTGGCAGAAACCTCACGATAACCATAGAAGCTGTAAGAACCCTTGACTTAGCAGATTTTGCTGAGTGTTTTGAGGCATTTTCTTTTCTTAATATTTAAATAACTCATTTGTTTAAAGAACTTTTGTTTAAATATTTGGAATCAGAAGGAAATTCTTCATATATATATAAACTAATTTCACTAGTTTTTAAAAAATGCAGGAATCGTCCATTAACAGTCAAATATCTTCGGAAACATTCAATCAAAAATCCTAAAAATCTGCGAAAAAATTAAATCGATATATTTTAAAGGTAGATAAAGGTTATACAGAAAAAGTTAAAATTAATTAATAATCAAACATTCAATGAAGGAGATTTTTAAAGAAGAAAGATGGTAAAATAAATACAAATAAACCCATATAAAAACCTCAATATTGTTACTTGCTATGCTCATAGATGGCAGCATACACGTTTGAAATCAATTTAGAATGTGCTTCCCTTTCAATTTTTCTCACTGGAATAAAATGTTTGAAGAAGCTTTAAAAAAAAAAACGTGATAGTCACTTCAAAACTACGAAGCTTCCCTTCGACATGGGTGAACGCTTTTGTCTAATGGTTAGAGTTTCGACCTAGTACCTGGATACCTCGTGTTCGATTCCCACCTAGTCCTCACATTCTCCACAAACCTATTGACATGATCCTCTCCTACATTTAACGACTCGTTTATGACGCTTAAGGATCTCGCTACGAGGACCAAGCTGCAACACTACACTATTTAGAAAACTGAAACATCCATATCTATGTTAAACAATGGTTTATTTAGAACAAAAATAACGTCAAATGATTTGTTGATGTTGTGTGTTTCATTATTCAACATTATTATTCCAAAGTTATTGTATGTATCAGTTACTTTAGTGGGGTTCAGTTAGCTTATCACGTTTAAGTGACAGTAAATGACAAACTTATTTTTTTGATATTATTTACAATAACTGTCTCTTATTCATAAATAGCAAAACATAGTGTTGTTGGATGTCCTAGAAGAGTTTTGATCCTGAAACTCTTCCCTTTTACACGCCTGAGTATATCAATCTAATATTATCGTGAGTAATAAAATGTAGTAAGTTCTAAGAAATACACATGACTATAAGAGTATTAAAGATCTAAGAAATACATATGGTGTTTATAATTAAGGTTTAACTTCCAGAAAGCTGTAAGAAAAACACCGGTTAGAATGATTAGAAATTTGACCTGTATATTCTCGACGAATGGGGAGCAATATTATACATAGCTTGGTTTAACTTTAATTATAAATAAATTCGAACTTTTAATATTATAATTATAGTTAAACCTTTATATTTATGTATATTTCTTACACAAATTTTATGTTCCAAGTCTTTTCCGATGATAAATGTTCCTTAATAATACTGTTTCATTGTTAAAACCATCTTGGATGAATTTGGAAAAGTATTCATTTTGTGAAAACTGTAAGAACCTTATTCTCTAACACATTTTAATTCAAGGAAGTTATTTGTGTATTTTATTATATGTTTAGCACAAGAGTAAGCAGTTGTAAAAAAAAAAAAAAAAAAAAAAAAAAAACATGACATCTCAGTTTAATCTTTTATAAAAGGTAATTAAGTTTCTTAAGTACAATGTAAATTTTAAAAATCCGATAGAAACCTTTAACGGAATATGCGTTTATTTGCGCTTTAATTATATTATAATCATTTTTTTGATTGATTAGTACAATAAGCAAATAAAAAAAATTCTAAAGTTTTCGATTTTAAAAAATTTGGGATAATGATGTTTACACTAATGTGCCACGTTTACGACTTTATTTAGTTCTTATAAAAAATTAATTTTAAGAAGTCATTTGTTAGTTTGTTTAAGCAAAATCAATCTAAGAACAATACCAATCGCTATTTTCACCTCCATCTTTCATTTATAATTCTTCATGTACCCTCGACACAAAATTTCATTATTGCTTATTGAAAAACCCGCCCTCTATGAGCGAAAACACATTTCAATATGGTATCAATATTGTGAATCACAGTTTATAGGAAGTAGAATAAATTATGAAAAAGAGGTATTGAAAGTTTTAGGCATATGTCCCCATTATCTTTTTTGAGATCAGGATGTTCCAAAACGTGGAGAAATGCAAAAAGAAAAAGAAAAAAACATAATTCTATACTTTTATTGCCCTATGTATACTTATGGATAATTGAAAGTAAAAAGTCATGAAATATGTAGGATATCGTTATATCGATATTTTTCCATGCAACGATACAGTATTGATATTTTTTTATCGATTTTTCCGACCTCTTATGTTTTTGCTTATTTCTAAAATGTTCATAAACTTCCCAGTGGTGCATTGTTTTTTTTTTTGTTTTTTTTTTTCCCCTCATGGTGCAAAGAGATATAATTGAAGACTATACTGACCCAATTTTGTAACAACTAAACAATTATACTATAAATTTCAAGGGAGAATACCTGAGAGAATGGTCTTTGAAAGGAATTTTCTTTGCATTTCAAGTATATAATTTGAAAAGCCTCGAATCGAGAACTCAAAACTCACAATTCCAGTTGTGTCTGCTTACATTTGAAAGTATAAATACATATACTAGTATAAATATATATAAATAAATATACATACTCACATATACTAGGGGTATGTGTTGATTCTGATCCTGGAGTTAAGCACACTCAGTAGATATAACTTACAAAGGAATGAATTCGGTGCATACCTCCCAAAGTTTTCGAGTTGCAAAATGTTTAGCATTTTTCAATATTAGTTTGTGATTATCTGGTTGAAAATATAAATATTTATCATTTGTATTCCCAACAGTTTAAAAAGATTAAATACATGCTTAAAATTTTTACACTGTTCATTTTTTTATTTTTTATTTTTTAAATCAAATCTTGATTAATTTCAAATGTAATCTAGTAAACGGTCCCTAAAAGAAAGCTTTTTTTTACATATTTGTTAAAATATTGAAAACCAAACTTTAAAATGGAAAGAAAATAAGAATCTGGTAGGGGAAGGGGGAGGAGGGGTTCGACCTCAATAAATCCAATGAAAATGAAAAATTTGTATGTTTCTATTAAAAAAAATAATTTTATTTGTTTTAATAATTATTAATTAACTATTAAAAAACTGGTCAATGCAAAAGTTTCATGTTATATATGCTTGACCTTCAACAAACTTAAGTTTGAAACAAGAATGGACAATTCCTACATTTTTTAAAAACGAGTGAAATTAGATTATATTTATGAAGGATTTCTTTCTGATTCCAAATATTTAAACAAAAGTTCTTTAAAAAAATTAGTTATTTAAATATTAAGAAAAGAAAATGCCTCAAAACCGAGCCAAAACAAGACCGATCAAAACACACAACAAAATCTGTGACGTCAAGGGACCCTACTGCTTCTATGGTTACCGTGAGGTTTCTGCTAAGTAGTTGGCGTTGAAATAGTTGGCGTTGGTAGACCATTGCCATATCACGTACAGCCAAGATGTTTGGATCTCTTTTCGTCACATTCAATAAATCGTTTTCTCGCCAACGTCTAACAGGGAATTTTAATTACAAATTAAAAATAAAAGAGAAAACCCATTGAGCAGAAATGTTTGTGTTTATAGCCTTTTCGAAACATTTAGAATTGAATAAAAAAAAAACTTAAAAATGCGTGAATTGCCCATTACGAAAATATATTTATTATTTAACAATTTATAGCTAAATATACAATTTTTATAACAACATGCAAAAAATTAAACTGTTTTTAATCATTTTGAATCCAAAATCGTGGCGAAAGTAGTACTTTTCCGCGAGGAATGAGGAAAAGTAACTTTCTCGTACTAGTGTGGAAATGTATTTTCTAGCACGCCTCGTGCTCAAATATTATATAGTATTTGCAGGAACGTACTGGCCATAGGGTTGTCCGGTGCAATCACAGGACCGGTCAGTGTTTGCGAAAAACCGGCCGTTCGGGTGTGGTACTTCGTATTTTTTTAATACGTCAATATATTAAGTACTAATTACCTTACTTAACGTTTTTTTTTTTTTTTTAGTCGAATGCATTTAAATCCCAATCACTCCCAAATGTTCCTCCCTTTTTCGTTTAGTAGGGATGATAAAACAAAAGAGTGACCATTGTTTTGTTGAGTTGCGAGGCCATTTTTATTTTCCAAATTCGTATGGTTCCATTCAAAGCTAAACTGGACGTTTTCAGGTCCAAATAAACAAGTCATGTTTTAGACAATCAAGAAACTATAAAAGATTATATGCGTAATAAGTGTTTACATTTTAATATCTATTGGTGTAATCGGCAATTAGATACGATAATCAACACCAAACTAAAATGTTATAACTTTTTATATATGAAAAAAATTATACTGTGCTGTCTATCGTTCATGTTCTTCAAATTATATATGTGCTGTTATCTCACATGAGCTCAGCTGATTTAATGTAAGGGTTCTTGGATATC
This sequence comes from Linyphia triangularis, assembly GCA_963978545.1. NCBI lineage: Eukaryota > Metazoa > Arthropoda > Arachnida > Araneae > Linyphiidae > Linyphia > Linyphia triangularis. The sequence goes on from OZ021730.1 coordinate 41,663,515, forward strand.
TTTCAAATGACTTCAACCGGAACAGCCGCGAGATGGCGCTTTCTTTCCCTAAGCGGGCCAGGAACAAACTAAAATCTTTACGTCCAGACGTTTGCTAAGCGATGGGATTTGATTTTCGTACATGTATGTAAACGTTGTGCATTCTATTCGTTTTGGAGTTTTTTTTTTTTATTTCAATGCTGTGAAATTTGAAGACTATCGATGAGAAATTGCTGGTGTGTCATAGGACAACTCTTTTTAAATTAAGGTAAGTTTCTTTTATTACTTATTTTAGTAATTTGCTGAACAACTAAGCCTACAAATGTGAAACTGATGTTCTTATAGTGCTTTAATATTTGAAGGATAATTGCTGATCATTGACTTTTTTCAACATTGGTTTACTTAATTTCAATGGACTATTTGTCGTTAAAATAAAAAGATATTGCTAAAATTTGCTGAACATCTTTTACGTTTCATTAGATAGCGTTACCTACAATGCTACAGAAGTACACGCAACTGTGTTCGCAACTTATAAGTCATTTAATTGAAATATTATATCTGACAACTTTTAAGTGAAACATGTTCAATATAACATGTTGTAACTAGGAGTTTTTGTATAGTGTGAACAACAAGTTCCCATTATTTTATGATATATTTACAGTAACATTCTATTAAATTTTTGATCAAACATAGCTTCATAGCTTTGTTTACAATTTCCAACATTACATATTTCATTGAAACATTTTAGTGGGTAATTTTGAAGTTAAACATGTACAATTTAGCTCATTTTAATTTTTACACTAGTGTAAATGGCAGTGCAAGTTTCAAATATTTTATGAAATATAGTAAAAAAGTTGGCGATTGGCACCGAATGTGCAACCCGTCACCAAGGTTTTCCGATAACTTTAGTGACAGTTTGCATTTGGCGACACAGCGTGTTTTGACACTATTTTCGATTTGGTGACACAGCCTTTTGACGCCATTTTCCATTTGGTGATTTTTTTTGAAAAATCGCCAAGAGGGACTGTACAGTAAATCTTAACCAAAAGTTCTTTATATGTGTACCAGTGTTTATTTTTATTATTACAAAAAAAGTCGCTATTTCATTTTCATTTCCTGCGTACATTATGTGTGTGTACATCCATTTTATTTGACCCTGACTCTCATTCATCTATAATGAATTGCAGTAAGAATCCAAATTTCCATTCCTGCTTTAAAAGCCAAATAGCTTGAACCATATCGTATTACTGCTCAGTTTTAAATAATTATTCATTTTCCTTACGCTTTTTTTTTCTTCAGGAAATACCATCTTCCTTGCAGTGTTCCTTGATGTAAATTCAACTACAAAGCTCCTGACTCAGTGACAGTTTTTAAATTTCGAAGCGAAGGAACAGGACAAATGGATGAGACAAATACCTCCCCAAGATTGGAAGCCGCGTCCTCGAACTGTTGTTGATGATATTAAAAACATCTAAAGACAAGTAAATAGAATTGAAGTTACTGTGCCTTAAAAGCGTTTCAAACTACGTGAAAATGCAGAACCTGTTATTATTCCATCTTTTCTGAAATATCTTTCTGAAGAAAATAAATTTACTAAAGCTAGTCGTAATAAACGACATAAAATGTGTATACAAAGAGGAGAGAACGATAAAGTAAATTGAAGATTTAAAAGACATCCCGAAATAAGAAAAAGTAACTGGAGGTGTTTAAAGGAGAAATCCTATATTTGCATGTCATTGATGTATCACAGATACTGGGATTATGCCAAAAGACTTGAAATGGATATTTAACATAAAAGATAAGACTATTTCTGTAAAGATATTCCCAGCTAGAGAATTTGTTTCCGTGATTTTTAAACCAAAATTCTTCCAAACCATTCAAAACTTTAGATGGAGTAATCAATATTTTTGAATCTCATCTTTTGATACATGAACAGATGGATTCCGAATTTGGTTCCTTGAACTTTATGAGCAGTTTGTTTTAGCGAATAAAACTGTGTCTCAATATAGCCCAAGGATGCTGTGCTGGGCATTTTCTATCTACATACACTCGCCTATTGCTTATGAAGAAATGTCAAAATCTAGAATTTTAATTCTGCCTATTGTTAGGTATTTAAAAAAAAAAAAAATCTTCTGGTATATCCTTTTCTAACACCGTTGAAATAGCTGAGCACAACAAATATTTAACATCTACTTTGTCACCTCCCAATCAAGTTTGACGTTTTTGGTTTTAAACATTTCAGACATTTCTTTTAGTTAAGCAACCACATTTATATTGTTTAATTAGTTTGAAATATTTCCAACCTAGAAATTAGGTGGCAAGTTGTTATTAAGAGTTTTGTGTCTTTGTTTCGGTTTAAGTTAAAAATTCTATTTAAAATTTCTTGTGGAAACTGCTGGATATTTACATTTGCTAAATTTATACTTAATATGTATTCAAGTATGTTAAATATATTCATTAGTTCTATTAAAGTGAATTAAATTGAAAATGTAAACATTTCCTAAATAAAGCAAATATTAGAATTTAATTTCATCAAAATCAATTTAACTTAAAGATTTTAGAATTTTATTGGATTTTTAATACTTCTGTATTTCAATTTCCATAAATTACTGAAATGTTTGTCATTTATTTTTTTCAATAAAACGAAAAATTTGTTTTGAATAAATTTCTCTCCTGTGAAAATATGTGTATGAATTTTAGTGAAAACTTCCTTTTATTTTCAAGCCTTGTTTCGAAGTGTGCAAGTGGAATATATCAATAGAAGTAAAGAAAAGAATTGAATTAAAAAGTCCATAAAAATAAACTTATAATATAGATTTAGCTTTTTATATTCATTAAATATGCTTTATAACTGTCTTGCTGAGTAATTTTAAAAATGTATCGAATTTCAATAAAATTACTGATGAAAATTGGTTTGCTTCATTTTGCTAATATAATTGCTTATTTTGTTTTAAGGAAAAAATTCTTAGAAAACCTATTTTACTAAGTGATACAAATCTGAAAATACTAATTTTTAAATCTAACGAATTTTAGAAACTGTAAAAAAAAAATCTTCAAACTAAAATTTACTCTAGTATAAAACTTTGAAAAACAAAGTAATCATTTAAGCAAGTCATGTGGTTACTAAGTCGAAATCCCACCGCTTAGCAAAATCTTGCTTAAGCTTGTTCCTGGCCCGCTTATGGAATGAAAGCGCCATCTCGCGGCGCCCCCGCTTCAACACTTACATTTCAAGTAAGTGTCATTTTAATTTTTTTTATATATAACGACTCTTAATTCTTAAAAACTTTAGATGAATTAGTCTAATTCATACAAAATTTATTTTATGTAAAAAAAGTCTTCTTATTTATATGTTATTTATCCCTCCACATTTCGCAAGATTCTCGTGAACTGTCATTTTCAAAATCGAAGTTCATTTTAAATCGATTACTTAGCACGATTACCCAAGAACATCTAGAAACGTTCATGTTAATGGCAGTTCTATTTGAGATAGACATTTTAAAAACATATCATCGAAAGATATAATAAATGAGATGCGTCAAAAGAGCTGAGTATATAGGATGATATTTTTAATTTAAGTTCGTGTATAATACTACTATTTTTTTCACGATTCAATATTGACTAAGAGTTTCCTTGATTCATTAAATTGTGCTTCTATTTTCGCACTTAATTTTCAACTTAAAATATTTTTTGCACTGATTTATCTACCTAAAATAAAATGCTAGCTCAATGTATTTTAACAATTTAATTATTCTGCTCCTTTTTTGTTTAAATTAAAAAATATATATGTGCAACGATAATAATGTGCGATTTATACAATGATAATAATACATGTGACTGATATGTGCAATGACTTTTATATATGTCTAAGAGCAATAATATATACAATACACACTATGATAATAAAATCTCCAGAATTAGGAAATTTTAAGGTGCACGATAAATTGGACTGAGTTATGTACTTAAATTAATGTTTTGTTTCCACAGGTAGCCATAGTAGTTACAAAATTTAAACTATTACTTTTGTTTGAGCAACAATTGCTCTTTAAATATTGTTTAAAATTTCACATCATTTTAATTTAATAGATTATTTTGTACTTAGGAAATAGATGCATTTTTACTTATTTTGCAACTTTTAAAGACTACTACTACTATTTACTATTTAAAGATGTGTGGACTTCCTACGCCCCGAAGGGGCGTTCAACGTCCGGAAAAATAAAAATTTAAAAACACATAGCTTGCCTTAAACTGTCAGATATTAGGTATCTTAAATTGGCTAAAGGAAAAGAAAAAGGGGGGAAATGCAAACAGCAGTGAGCATAACATTCAGTATCATGAAAAACCATGTCAGAAGAAGCCGATGTTGTGGGAGGGCCTAGCCTAGCAAAACCAATGAGGGAGAGCAATACGAGATGAAACGGAAGGGATGGGGGAGCGAAGTTCAACACAATTCGAAGAACAGGATGCAAAATTTTAAGAAAAAACTCTAAAAATCAATAGTAGAATAAAAAACAGCCGCCAAAAAACGGGGTGGGGAGCATAAAATTTTTTGTAGTTGAACTAGAAAAGACGATTTCCAAAATTTTTTCTAAGTCCAGTCAAGATGAAAAATCTGAGAAAAGACTTCAAAATCCAAATGTTTACACGAAAACAGTCGCCAAAAAATGGGGTGGGGAGCAGAAAAAATTTTAGTTGAACAAGAAAAGGACGTTTTCCAAAAAATTTTCAAAGTCCAGACGAGGTCAAGTTTCGAGAAAAAACTCAAAAATTTTAACGTTGAAAATATAACAGCCGCCAAGAAACAGGATTTGAAGCAGAAAGTTTAAGTTGTACAAGAAAAAACACTTTTCGAGAAATTTTTCAAAGTCCAGACATGGGGGATTTTCCGAAAAAATACACAGACGGAAGGAAAAAAATAAAAACAGCCGCAAAAAATGGTGTGGGGAGGGAAGAGAATTTGAAGGAGAGAAAAAATTTTCAGTTCCCAAAAATTTTCTAAGTTCATTCACAACAAAATTTTAAAAAATACTCAAAATGAGAATGTAAGAATAAAAACAGCCGCCAAAAAACGGGTGAGGAACTTGAAAACAGGGATAAAATTTAATTTTTTAACATTTAACAGTGCAAATTGGGGGTGTGGGCGAGTTGATGATTACCCAAGGATATTGAGGATTGCTCTGGGTCTAATAGAGTTCATTGGGTGAATATGGTCATAATTGTTAAGTTTTTGGATTTCAGGGTTATCGTGGTGATCAAGGGAATTAAAAAACGTAACCGCTTGTTTATAAAAGTGTTCTCTAATGGTGGGGATATTAAGGCATTTGCGTATGTCAGTGTTTCTAAGAAACCAGGGGGCTTTGGCAATATTGTAGCGGATTAGTTTATTTTGCTGGGTTTCGAGTTTATCAATTTGATATTTACTAATACATCCCCAAATTGGGGATGCATAGGAAGCCACTGGACGAAGAACGGTCTTATATAAAAGTATTTTGTTTTGGGGGTAGTAAGTGGGGATGGACGACCAAAGATGGGACGCAGTGCTGCTGCCACCTTGTGGATCTTTTCAGTAGTATAAGAGAAGTGTTTTTTCCAGTTCATTCCGCTGTCGAGATGAACTCCTAGATAAATAGTGTCTTTTGACCAAGGGATGATTTGATTATACATAGAGAGGGGGGGGGGGGTCTGTTAAGTTTTTTAGAAAAAAGGACAGCAGCACTCTTGTTGACATTGATTTGAATGAGGCCACTTATCCAACCACTTTTCAAGTAGAACAATGTGGGCCTGGATTTTTTCTCTAAGAAAATTGAAGTTGTGGGATGTAGCAAGGATGGCAGTATCATCGGCAAATAAACTGAGGGTGGTGTGTTTAATTTGGGGGATATCGTTAGTGTAAATATTAAAAAGAAGGGGGCCCAAAACTGAACCTTGGGGAGTACTTCCGTTAATATTTCTAAGGGTGGAGTAGTGCTTATTAACCTGGACTGAGAAATTTCTATAATTAAGATAGGAGTGAATAATGTGGGTGAGATAATCAGGGACTTTAATGAGGGTGAGCTTGTAAATAAGACCATAGTGATCCAGACTTTGTCAAATGCTTTGGCAACATCAAGGAATAAACCTCCGACTTTCTTTTTAAAGATAATGTTACTAGTGATAAACTCCGTGACTCTAAGGAGCTGATGGGTGGTAGAGAGTTTTCTCCTAAAACCAAATTGTTGGGGGATCAAAATGTCGTTTTCATCAAGGAAAGTAGAGAGTCGATTTTTAATTACTTTTTCTGCGACCTTCCCCAGCACTGGGAGAAGTGAAATAGGTCGATAACTGGTCGGGTCAGTTGGATCTTTTCCAGGTTTTTTGATGGGGATAATTACAGCTGATTTCCAAGAGGTAGGGAAGATGTGCAAGGTCAGCATAGCATTAAGTATAAAAATGAAGTATTCAATAATTCTAGGTGGGAGTTTTTTGACCATTTTGTTAGTGATACCTTCCCTACTGGGTGCCTTTTTAATTTTGAGGGCTTTGACATAACCAATAACTTCGTCTGGGGTCACTGGTGTAATTTCGTGGGTGGGGGGGATGTTGATAAATTTTTTAACAGTGAGTTCGACCATTTTGTCATGATTAGGGAATTTGGAGGGGTTATTTTGAAACTGCTGCTCATATGCATCAGCAAAAATTTCAGCTTTAGCATTTGTAGTATAAGCTGTGGAATTGTTAGACTGAAGGGCAGGGATGGTCGAGTTAGTTCTTTTGAGATATTTTACAGTTTTCCAAATGGAATTGTCTTCAGTAGCTAGGGCAGCAATTTTTTCAGTCCAGGTAGTTTGAGTAAAGTTACGAAGGAGTTTGGTAATTTTATGCTGATATTTGTTAAGAAGACGTTTAGAACGGGGGTCTCTGTTATTCTGCCAGTCCTTGCGATACCTATTTTTGATATTAATGAGATTGTGGATGTGGGGGGGGGGGTATAAATATCGTAATTCACAGTTTTGGAGGTGGAGGAATTGGCATGGGCATTTTTAATGGTAGAGGTGAGTTCGTCAACAGCATAATCGAGGTCACTAGCATTATTAATAGTGTTGGGAAGCGTGTAAGTGTGTTCAAGAATGTTTTGAAAGGTGTTCCAATTAGTGTCAAAAGTGGTGTAGGGGGGGGTGGCGGGGTAAGTTAGCATTAAAGTCAATAAGAATGGGATTGTGATCGGACGAGAGTTCAGGCATGGATTTGATGGAAAAATTAAAGTTAATTTCTCTGATTAACATTATATCAATAGTATTAGCAATAGAATTAGTGCCGAAGCGAGTTGGGGTGGGGGGGGGGGGGCAGCAATTACGAAGTTGTTGTTATCAGCGTACTGAGTAAGGAGCCTGCCTGCTCTGTTTGCATTATGGTTCCATCTTGTATGTTTAGCATTAAGGTCCCCGCAAATAATTATACTATTATTAATGTTGGCGATGGAAATAATATCATTAATAAAGGTGGAATGAGGGTTATTTGGAATGTAAACAGAAGCAACAGTAAAAGGGGTGGAGCTAACCGGAGTGACAGTAACGATTGTGGCCTCGATACGTTGTAGGGGGGGGGGGGGTACATGGTGATGGGGAATTGTGTTATTAATGAAGATGGCTGTTCCATGAATAGGGGAGTTATCAGTTCTAGTAGTTCTATCATTTCTATAAAGGGAGTAATTAGGAATATTAACTTTAATGTAGGGGGGCAAATTGGTTTCCTGTAAGAGGATGATATCAGGGAGGTATTTAGAGACGAAGTTTCTAAGTTCAGCAATTCTAGTGGGAAGACCGTTTGCGTTCCAGTGGCAAACTCTAAATCCAGCAATTTTGTTATTAAACATTAGCGGTTACGTTAGCAAGTTTTAAAAGTAGGGGCATAATAGCGGTGAACATTTTCATCATGTCACGTATGGATTCGAATATGAGCTGGGATTGTTTAGCGTTTTCTTTAAGTATAGTATAGAGGTCGTCAGGAATTTGGTTGTTGGTGGTGGTTGGTTTGTTGACATTTGGAAGTTCGTTTATATTGGTGCTGGCAGCTTGTGCATAGGAAAAACCACTATCAGGACGTCGAGAGCTAACATGGGGTCTATTAAAGTTGTTTTGATAGGGTTGAGAGTTGAAGTTGTTTGGTTGTTGACGATTGTTTAGAGGGGGGTTTTCACTGTTGACAGGTCGTTTTTGGGTCAATTTAGGAAAAGCATTACATCCTCTATAGTTGGCGGGGTGGTCTCCTCCACAATTAGCACATTTAGGGGGGGAATCGGAGTCTCTAGTAGGGCAGTCAGAAGAATTGTGGGTGCCAGCACACCTAACACAACGGGGTTTGATGGAGCAATTACTGGAGCTGTGGAAAAAACCTTGGCACCGCCAGCACTGGCTGACGAAACCTGGTCGGTTGAATTTCTCGACTTCAACAGTCATGTATAGGAGTTTTTTGACCTGGAAGATAGTTTGTTCGAAATTTTTGTCCTGGTGATTAAGAGTTAATTGGAACATGGGGAGGGGTGCGTTAGTACGAAATCTTTTAAGTTGAACAATTCTGTCAACGGAATATCCCAATTCTTCAAGTTCCTCGCAAATTTCAGCTTTATCAGTGTTGGTTGGGAGGCCTTTAATGACAGCTTTTAGGGGTCTGTCGATGATGGGTTTGATTACATAAAAATCGATTTGTTTATCACTGAGTAGTTGAGTAAGTTTCCTATGGTCAGTTTCATTAGAGGGGGTAGTACGGATATATTCACCTTGAAGTTTAAATTTGATATTACCAGAAGCAGTTTCTTCCATTAGTTTACAGAGGGATTTGAAATGTTTACCTTCGTTAATTTTAACCATAACTGAGGGGAATTTTACAGGCACTGTGCCGATGTTTGTTTCAATTTCATCTAGTGGCAAATTAGCAAATTGGTTTGTGACAGTGGGGGGAGAGTTAAGAACAATTTTTATTGTTTTGGCTGTTGTCCTGGGTGTTATAAACCCATCGTTGGTAGCTTGATCAGGAGTAGCGGAATGCTTCCTTTTGGACGTTTTAGGGGTGGAAGTTGGGGGAAAGGCAGAATTAGCATTAGGAATAATAGGGAGCTCATCAACATGGATGGGGCAACCTCGAATGAGGCAGGGATAGAACAGCTTTAACTCACTCTTTCGTTGGTTTGCAACGGTCCCAAATTGTCCCAACCGGATCTCAATTGCCTCCCTCTTGCCAGTGGTAGGATTTTGCTCGAGAAATCGACTCCAATGGGTCCAGTTACTTTTTGCCACAGCCAGGTCTGTTTCCAGCATTTTTCTTGTCATGCATCGCTCCGCAGGATCATTCGAACAAGTTGCGGATACGACAATTGGAGGAGTGCAAGGTCTGCTCCTAGGTGAGCCATCGCCAGTAGCCAAGAGGGAACCGTTCACTTCATTAGTACTATTTGACGATATATCTGAGGTATCCACCCGGTCAAAATCATCACGGGGATAAGTCGTAGGATTTTCTATCATGTTTGATGTAACAACACTACTCCCCCTTTCAACATCATCCAGGGGGTCTGCCGATTGCATAGCTGGGCTAGCACTGGCTCCACATCCAAATCTCCACAACCTTTATCGTGCAGGGACCAAAAAGGGATGGAGGAATAAAGGGATAAATCCAATTAAACCAGTCCAAAGCCACTCAGTGGTGTACAGTAGGTTGTAGTTCAATTCAAGGTCCGGGACAAAGTGGTCCGCTAGCCTAGTGAATTTAGATAAGGATATGGACAGGTACACAAGGTACTTGGCCTAATGAAGAGTTGGATTAAAGCAGATGAATGTGCAAGAGAGGAGCTCTCGCAAGTACGTGCATTCAAAATCAACCCCAATACTCATATGATGATGCAACTTCTAAAGACAGGTATATGTTATTGTTTGTAATATCATTTTCTAATAAATTTACTGGTATTTACATACCTGAACATTCTTTATTTTGCAATTGAGATACTTTTGTTTTATTACTTTCTTTTATCCGTATGCTTACATAGGTCAATGAAAGCAGAGAATTCGGTAAAAGAAAATTCGATTTTTTAAAAATTTTTTTTTTTACATTTCTTCACGTTTTGGAAAACACCCTGATTCCAAAAATGTGGTCTCGAAAAAATGTGTGTTACCATAACTTCCGAGCAAATTGAACTTCGATGTTCAAATTTAGTGGGTGGTCATCGGACTTACCATTAAAGTTTTCGTCAAAATCGCGCATGCACATGTGGTAGAAATCATGAAAAAATCATGTTTTTCAGCAATTGCTACAAAACAGCACAAACGAATTTGATTAAAATCCCTTTGCTAATGCCTCTTAAGGTGTGCCTCTTAAGGTGTTCTGATCGTCCCCACCTCCGAAATTCCAATAGAAATGCGATAAAAGCGTATAAAGTCGAAAAACGAATGCATTTAACATAGAGCGCTCTGCTCTTGAACATCGCCCAGCAACGATCGATTATTTTCTGTTTCACGCGTGTAAGACCGATTGCCAAAAATATCGCCAAACTGATCGTTTTTATTTAAGTGAGGGAAAATTTGAAAACGGTAAATAACATAAATTTTTACGCAATGACCAATATTGTAGTGTGACTGAAAGTTATGCGATGTACATCCTCAGTTTTTGTAACAAACTATCAATGGTTTATCAAACTATCATACCAAGTTCACCCAAAGGAGGTAAAAATAGTAGAGACAAAATTCATTTGATTAAATTAATTAATAAAACAATTCAACGATCAAAATTATTAAATAAATCTATTTAATCATTGAAATTATTAAATATAAATATTTGAATAATAAAATGTATTAATTATTAAAAATATGAAATTATTATAATTAATTATTGGAATTATTTTATTATAAACAACGATTATTAAAATTTGATTAATGATTATACTGAAAATTTGGGCCGGTGTAAATCGAAAATCACCGGGCCGGTTTTATGTCTCAGTACGCCCCTGAATCTTGGCATGGATATAACATATTTTCAGAAGAAATTCATTGACTGGAGTTTCCAACCTTAATAAATATATGTAACTAGGGGGCTCCGCCCTCTGCTCGCTAACTCTCGCCAACCCTCTGGATTGCTATGCAATCCTCTTGGTTCGCGACACGAACCAGGCTCACTTCGCCGGCTTCAAAGTAAGGCCTTTAAAATATGCCCTGGAAAAAGCTATTTCAGCTGAATAATAAATAAAATCCTTAAAAAGGGATATTGCGCCATGAAACTGAAAACGTTGGATTATTTATGATGAGCTACGATACTATGGACGTCATTATCTTACTGCTTATATCGTGACGTTTTAAGCAGGGACAGTTTGACAACGTAGCAGAACGTTTTTGGAAAACAATAAAAATATACACTCTTGTACATATATTTGAAAAACATAAGTTATTTCAGAAAGCAATTTAAATTTATGGACTAGTTTTGTATGAAGCGCCAAAATAATTAAAGTTGCACATCAAAATTTCTTAACGAAGCAATATTAGCAATCATATGTTTGCATAATCCTTTTAGCGATACTTAAAAAATAACACAGTCTAATTGTTTATCCGCAGTGAAGAATTATTTATTCAATCGGTGTGAATGTGAGCATGGAAACCTTAATATTCTTAAAGGAAATTCCGTGCTCAGTTTTTATAGCCATGTATCCGGAAAACGTTTATAATAAATATGTTGTGGTTATTTACCGAATCCAAACAAATCTGGCTTGTTTTTATTGTATAAGAAAGAGAGTTCCCGGAATTCTTATCCAAAAGAAATGTACACAACTTGAATCATTGTAAATATTAAACCAATACATTTTAAATAGACAATAATTTGTTTCTGTAGACTGTAATAAGAAAACCAAAATATAACGGATCCAAGTTGTTTTCTGTTGGCAGTATTAGTGAAATTTCGAAAGATATATTGTGATTGGCTGAATTGCTGAATTTGGAAATTCGTGCAATAAAATACATTTAGAAGATTTGTGATTGGATGTTTGAAGTCGTTGTCATTCTGCTAACAGAAATACAGCCAAATTTGGGCGGCACGCAAGAGAATTATATATATAGATAAAAATATTTTCGGCACTTAATTATAAAAAGTTTGTATACAACACGTAGGAAAATACTTTTTCAAACTCGGTAAGATATTGCACCCGTCAAATAAGCATTTTACCTCGCTTGAAAAAGTACCACTTTTCCCACAAGTTGCAACTATTAGTCTGGGCGCTAATGTCGAAAAAAGTGGTCCCGTGGGCCACTTCATGATGCAAACATGTGGGTGGAGTCATTCGCTTCGTATTAATGCGTAGAAAATGAATTCCGATGGTGGGTATCTGGCATCCGGGTATGAGTGGCGCTACAGTCGAAGATCCAAAATGGCCGCCTCCTTACCATCTAACGTAGGTTTTTGCCAAATAATGGCTTTCCAGCTCATTTTATCAACTAGTTGACTATTAAAAAACTTGTAGGAAATAAAATTTCCTTTCCAATGGTATATAACACATGTATGTTAGGTAAAATTACAAAATTCAAAATTGCCGCCGGATTGCGATTAAAAACGTTTTTCAGGTTGATTGACTGGTTTGTGCGCTCAATGACATATACTTGTGCACAATAACGTCTAATCAGTCCGGGACCTGCAACTTAATGTGGATACCGAACCAAAAAGAACATCCAAGCCTAATCCGGGATTCGAACCCGGCACCCTTAACATGCGAAGCCAAAGTTAACTACACAGCCATCAGATCAGTTAGAAAGGCAGACTGGGATTTGCACTTGGCAGCCACACAGGACTTCATAAAGTATGCCTTTGATCGACTAAATTCTGCAAGAAGGATTCTACTGTACTTGATGGATATGGAGAGATTTAATATAATGCATACAACTATATGGCATGAATTGCAGCAAGGAAAGTGAGTAGTCAATGAAACCAAAATATTGTTTTACGCCGTAGGAGCCGATGAAGCTCTGGAGCACCAGAATAGAAAACTTAAAGTCCAAGGTGGACTTACAGGCATCACTCTAAATGAGAATGCTCGGGCAAGATTCTTTCTGGCAGATCCGGAACTCACAATAATTGCTGTAGCAACCGAAGCAATGATTAAAAATGCACCCCAAATGCAAAGTTTCATCATGAACATTGCCTATCGGTTCACAAGCGTCAGGATCACAACGTTGAAAAGTTGATAGAGGTTTTTAAATCGACAACCAACCCTTTTAAATGCAACACAGAACATCTTATACATCTGGTGACTAAGCAAGTTCTTCCCGATGATGTTCAAAAAGACAATTGTACAGTTGCTGATATTGGTGAGAGTCTTCTTTCCAAATTCATTGAGAAAGGCATTAAAATTATCAACCAACTAACAATACCAACAGAAAAATCAGTACCATCAAAGCCTTCAGTACAGTTTTGGGAACCAATGAAAAAGGCAAAACTTAAGCCTGTAAATCAGCATTCAAAAATTTTAAAGTAATATTGAAGAAAAAAGTGTTTTTTTCAATATTTTCTATCAATTTCTAAACTGATGATTGCAGCAAGAAATCTGTGTGATATAGATTTGAAGGCAACTTTTTATTGTTATGAAATCTCATTATTGCTACCTGCTTTGTTTCCCCTACAAGTATGTATGCATTACTGTTCGTAAAAAAGCAAGCTTATGGGTATCCTGGAGGAGCTTCCTCAAAGTCTATACTCTTCATTTAATGTTAAAAACAAATTCTCACACAATTCATTTCCAGTAGATGAAGCGGCACAAACTGTTGCAGTAACTGATGGAATGGCAAAGCTGTATTCCATTGATAAACCTAAGACTGCCAAGACTTCTGAAGAACTTGCAGATCACTTTTTCAGACAAATGTCAAAGAAGTTTGGTATGTACAAAGAGGTTCACGTAATATTTGACACCTACAAGCAGAATTCGCTGAGGACATCGACAAGGGTGAAACGTCAGGGTGAATACAAAGTACATCCATCAACAATTATCCTTAAATTAACCATGCACCTGTTACTTTTTTTTTTTTTTACCAGATTATGGACTATGCAGTCATTAATAATAATTTGTTTTTAGGTGGATAAATCATTCAAATACAAGTCATATAGACGTGTCTTGTCTTGAAACCACGCAGGAGGAAGCAGATATTAAAATAATTTTGCCCAGTATACATGTTGCTTCCAGAGGCATTAGCAAGATTCACATATACTCTCCAGACATAGATGTATTAGTACTTGCTCTTCGGAGATATCCACTGCTTCCAAGAGAATCCAGCATTATAGTGGGTAGTAGCAGAAACAAAATTTTAATTCATCTTCAGCCAATCTGACATGCTAGGGCGCAATAAGGTTTCAGAATTACCAGGACTTCACGCCCCCTTTTGGTGCTTATTTCACAGGATCATTGCACCAACAAAAGCATCTCTTTGTCCAGGTCTTTTGCGTGCACACTACCAAGCAATGATTTGACACAAGATACTCGACAGCATCCTGACATACCTCAACCTATTGATTTTGGCTGGTCGCTTGTAAATGGGAAAATTGAGCCTATTACGTGTCCAGAACCTTGTGCTCCGCACGGGCTTTTAGAGTTGACTAAATGCTCCTGCCTGAAGCGCCAGTGTGCCATTCCCTGCCAATACAATCTCAACAATCTGCCTTGCTCAGAGATGTGCTCATGTGGTGGAGATGATGACTTATGTGACTATACTGTTATTGTTGACCTGATGATGAATGATAAGGGTGAGGATGAAGATGTTAATTTAACTTAATGATAAGGACAATCTTAATATTGTCTACACCATTTGTTACGTATAACAAAAACTATTACACTGTTACACTCATTCAGTAACATTTACATTCCAAGTATTAAAAAGCTTTGTCGTATCAATTTTGAACTGCCGTAGTTTATTATCAGTCTGTTGTACTTATCAAAAGTGTCAATGCTTTATTTTATTGCCCAATCTGTAAATATTAACTATCCGTGATGTTCATTTATCTTAAAATGTAATGTGGAAACTGTTAGAGTCCCAAAGATGTGACCACTAATGGTGTCCTTTTGAAATTTAAATCTTGAATTGACAATGTAAAGGTCTATTACTGTCAGAAAGTTTTTTTATTTCCAAAAAGTTTTCTAATAACCAACATGCTCAGATAGCGTACCCGAAAGCTATTATTCTGAAAAGACGTTCAGGCAGTGGTGATGCTGCGGCCATTTTGAATTTTGACTTAGGTAGATATACCATTATAAAAGTCATTTTATTTCCTACAGTGTAAAAAGCGCACTGAGAAGCTATTATTCTGAAAACGTTCTGCCCACTTGATGGCTGTGAGGTCAGAGTTCTAACTTCGAATGCTAAGGGTACCGGATTCGAATCCCGGATTAGGCATGGAATTTTTTTGTGGTTCGGTATCCACATTAAGTTGCAGGTCCCGGACTGATTAGACGTTATTGTGCACAAGTATATGTCATTGAGCGCACAAACCAGTCAATCAACCTGAAAAACGTTTTTAAAATCGCAATCCGGCGGCAATTTTGAATTTTGTAATTTTACCTAACATACATGTGTTATATACCATTGGAAAGGAAATTTTATTTCCTACAAGTTTTTTAATAGTCAACTAGTTGATAAAATGAGCTGGAAAGCCATTATTCGGCAAAAACCTACGTTAGATGGTGAGGAGGCGGCCATTTTGGATTTTCGACTGTAGCGCCACTCATACCCGGATGCCAAATACCCACCATCGGAATTCATTTTTTACGCATTAATACGAAGCGAATGACACCACCCACATGTTTGCATCATGAAGTGGCCCACGGGATTACATTTGCTCCTGGACTATATATATTTTTTTTAATGTTAATTTTTAATTTCCTTATTATCATTTAAATCACTAACCATTCATTGAAAAATTATGAAATTTTGCATTCGCCTTTTTTTCGAACGCTCAAATCTAAATATGGCATTATATTGTAGTGTCTCTATTGAACTTTTTGAAGTTTGGTTTAGTTTTAATGTGTAGATGACCTCTCACGATAAAGAAATTATATACAATGGACAGTTCCCGCATTTTTTAAAAATGAGTGAAATTAGTATATATTTAAAAAGAATTTCTTTCTGATTCCAAATATTTAAACAAAAGTTCTTTAAAAAATTAGTTATTTAAACATTAAAAAAAGAAAATGCCCCAAAACCGAGCCAAAACCAGTTCGATCAAAACATTCAACAAAATCCGTGACGTAAAAAGTCGTTATCGTTTCTATGGTTATCGTGAGGTTTCTGCCAAATAGTTGTCGTAGGTAGATCATTGATATATCCCGTACAGGTTGGCGTGATTTGCGAGAAACTTGCAAAACTGGTTTTCGCTGCTGCATTTCAAGCCGAGATCTTTGGGATCTCTTTACGTCACGTTCAATTCGAGCCAGACTGATCGTTTTCTCGCCAACGTCTAACAGGGGAATTTTGAGTGCATATTTAAAAAAAGAAAAAGCGCATTGAGCAGAAATTTTTGTGTTTATGGCCTTTTCGAAACATCTAGAATTGAATAAAAAGATATTAAAGACCTTCCACGATTGACAACCGTACTTGTCTTTTATTTATTTTATCAATTAGAATACAAGATATTGCCATCATTGGGATTTTTTGAGAATTGTACATTCAATAGAAATGTATATATACAAAAGACCTCTTTGTGACAACCCAAAAGTTGTTAGAATGCATTGACTGGCTCTCTGCCATTTTTAATGTCGATTGGATGACGTCAAGTGGGTTAAATAGCCTTCCACCGATTTCGCACCACGCACAAACAAAATCAAAAAATTAACAAAAAGAATTTAAAAAAAGAATAAAAAAAATTAAAGGTTTTTCTTGTATGCATGTAGTTATTTTTGCTATAAAGGGTCCTCTATATGTTATAACTCAAACAAACTTTAAAAATGTCATTAGCAACACCAAAACTGTGTTTCATATTTTATATGTAAAATCCAAAATATTCGGAATACCTAAAATTTTCATTCTCAACAGCTGTTAATGCTTTATAGATAATTTAAAAATAACCGACTTAATTTTTAAAGGAAATGTTTTTGCATCGGATTTTAAGAATTTTTGCTTGAAATACAAGTCCTCAAAAGTCAAACACCAATATCAAAATATTTTGGAGCAGATCATTTTTGAAATATTAATATACACTCACTTCCAAAAGTTAATTACTGAGAGGAAAATGTTAATTTCAGTAAGCCAAAATGAATTAAAGAAACTGAAATTTCTGCAAAGGCAGAAAGAAGTATGCAAA
Organism: Linyphia triangularis; assembly: GCA_963978545.1. NCBI lineage: Eukaryota > Metazoa > Arthropoda > Arachnida > Araneae > Linyphiidae > Linyphia > Linyphia triangularis. The sequence continues at coordinate 41,680,780 of OZ021730.1, forward strand.
TATGTTAGGTAGCAGCCAATCACGGTTTCGCTTCAAGAAATATGCAAAAAAGGCAGTCGTATCAGAAGCCGGCATTTTGAAGAATTACAGGAGATGCGTGTAAGTGCTGATGAAAGGTGTTTAGAGCATTCATACGATTTTTTCCCCCCCTCAAGCTAGACATGTTTCCATGGCTTCCAGAAGACGAATGGAAGATTCTGAGCACTGGCGGACTGTCGGAAGCATTGAAACAGGACAGTCTATCATAGCTGTTGCTCTTTTCTTCGGCGTTCCTCATTCCGTCATTTCACGATCATGAAAACTTTTCCAAACAGTTGTCCGAAGACCTGTAGCCGGTCGTCCAAGGGTTACGACTCGGTGGGAGATTTATGTTGTAGCCAAGCGGAATCGAAGATCACCCTCCACACGTGGGACATCTATGGTTGGCGATATCTGCCACTACTGTTCGTCGAAGGCTACACATGAATGGTCTGTATGCCCGAGTACCACGAGTTTGCGTTCCTTTATCCGTCCAATCCAATGGGGCGTGATTAAAGTGATGCCGCCAGTATGTGAATTGGACTGAGTCTGACTGAGGCAACGTTATGTTCACAGATAAGTACAGATTTGCTTTACAACCCGATGATAAGAGTGTAAGAGTCTGGGGGGAACAAGGCACACGAAATTAACTCCAGAACTTTACCAAACATCATGCATTTCGCTGTGGAAGCATCATGGTCTGGGCAGGTATTTCATTGGGATATCGCCCCGACCTGCACATCTTCAGGCGAGGTTTTGTGACGTGTGTACGTATCGATATGAAGTCTTAGACCCCATTGTGAAACTGTACGCTGCAGCATTTGGTTCATCTTTTGTTTTAATGAACCACAATGCGAGTTCACATAGAGCTGCCATCGTTGACGACTTTCTGGAGAGTAAGGGGATTACACGTATGGAGTGGCCGATTTACTCGCCGGACCTTAATCTAATTAAAAATCTTTGGAATGCCCTCGAACGTACTGTATGTAGACGTTTCCCACCTCCAGCCACTCTCAGAGATTTAGAAATTACCCAACAGGAGGAAATGCGATTACTGGAGTCTTCGGTGGTTTATCACTTCGTAACAAGCATACACTTTGTATACATCTAAGGGGTGCTCACATACTCTATTAATATCAGTTTTTGTTGTTTGTTTTGAATTTAAACATAATTTTGTTAATGACGCAAAAATGACGTCATCTTATAATTTATGATAATTAATTTTTTTTTCTTCTTTTTTTTTTCTGTTTTAATTCATTCTTTTGTTTCATGAATAAAAATAGAGCTACTTACTTACAGCATTTCGTGTCAATCAATGCAGTACTTGTCAATTTTTTCGCATTTTACCGTTCCGTGCTTAATTTTTAGAAGTGAGTGTATTTCATGTATAATATTAAATATTATTACATCAGTTTTTATGAATTTTTGTCTTAAATAGAAGTCGGTTCAGATTTCCTGTATGGTGTCGGATGGACAGGCGGCGGAAAATTGGCGATTTAGCGTCGAATTTGGCAACCCGTTTACTTGGTTTTAACCCCTAGTGACCGTTTGATTTAGAGACACAGCTTTTCAATTTTGTCGACTTTTTAGAAAAGTCGCCATCCGACACAGTACCGTAAATCTCAACTTAGAAGTCATCAAAAGTCAAACATCAAATCTATATATTTTGGAACAGATCAATTTTAAAATATTAATATATTTAATAAAAAATATTACTATATAATGAATAGAACCGTATTTCTCTTTTGGTTTAATTGTTCCAACATTAATGACCAAGAAAGAAAATTAAAATAAATATGCCTAAAGTAAAGTTAAATAGTGTCAAATTATGTTCCTTTCTACTATCAACACTGTATTGAAATTTCCAAAGGTTTTTATGCAAATAATTTAGTACTTAGACCTTTATACATTTTTTTAATAGATAATTATAGAAATCCATAAAGAAAACAAATCGGTGCCAAACCATTTAAAAGCAAATTTATAGCCATTGTTCGGATATTTTTTTCTGCCTATTATGTACTCATACGAACTAATCATATGATATTAACCTTTATTTTATTTATAGTCAAACCAAGTTAACGTGAAATCGTGTAGCATGAAATCCCGTTCAACGCAAAGTAAAATCAGTATTACGCACTTAAAACTTTACATTAATTTATTCGTTTAACATGAAATTCCTGTTAACAAGAACAATTTCGGAGGCCCCATCGATTGCGGGTTTGACTGTATGTATGCAAAAACATATAAGTGCGTTATTTTTTATTTTTTATTTTTTTTTTACACATATTATTCAAACTGATTTTAAGAAAACGCGGTTTGATAGTTATAAAACAAAATAAAAAAATATTTTTATTATGTGGCAACGAAATATTTTGCACTATTTAGAAAACAATTTGTGACATCTGGATGGTTCTTCTCAATTAAATACAAAGATCAAAATATTGCCAATGGATCATTACAGAAATTTTACTTAACACCAACTTACCACTTCGGAGCAGTAGGCGACAAAACCGTACAAGATAGCCCATTTCATTATTCTGTGGAAGAGCACAACTTTCATAATAAATCAAGCGTTGTTGTCCAATGAATCCAGCTGCAAAAAGAACGCAATCGAAAAATCAACTTTCCCTTTTCTCCGACAGTCAGCTTTCAAAACACCGGACAAATTCCTGTTTCAAGAAGATATCTTTGACAAAACTTAATAAAACAAAAATTACCATGCGTCTCACGCGTAAAACAAGTCTATTGCCTGAGGTGGAAAATAGCTATTACCATTTTTTTTATATATATTTCCACATTCTTGCTTAAAATTGTAAATAAGACCTTCATCTGATAAATACAACTGTGTTAAAATGCAAAGAATGAATCGATTTTGATGAAATTTTTACAATCAATGATCCAGATAAAAGAAAAGGATTGTTTTAGCAATATATATTCGATAATGTGGTTTGGTGCTAGAAAAAAGGAATAAACAATGAAAGATAAAAGCGGTGAGAGAATTCTGGGACCTGATCGTCCGGATTTTATTTTGTTTTGAAGAACCTGTATTTCTTCTGCCGCTGAAGTCGAAGAACTGTGTAAAAACACTAAAGGATAACGAACCGGTTGCCATTAGGGAAATTGAATAATATTCAAATGTGTTGAAATAAATCAGTACTCGGATGAAAAAAATTGAAACAGTGTAGGAGGACTCTGTTTTAAAAGCAAGTTTTTGAGAAAAGTAAAATACGATTATTTTTAGTGGAGGTGCAGATCCCATACAGATGGGTACATAGCTGTAAAATTTGTGTCCTAACCTTGATTTTTCAATAATTATTAGATTTCCCCTTGAAATTTTAATTAATAACTGAGCATTAATTTTCGATTCTAATGAATAGTTTGAAACCCTTTTTATTCTTCATTTTTCTTTGAATTTCACCACTTTTCTCCACTTCAATTTAAATTTTCTAAATCCAGGGAGAAATAATTTGTGTTCCTTTTTTTTTTTTACTTTTCCTGGTGGAAGCATAATGAATTTCTTTAGTTAACTACGATATGATCTTACTTGTATACATATATACACCATGGTGTTTGCCAATTTGCGAATTACCATTTCATCGAAGATGTGCCAGTGGCACGGGACATAAATTATCTTACACGGCTGTTAGTCAGCCTAAAATTTGAGGGGAGCCAAATTTACTGCTCCATGGATGGGATTGATATAAAATGATTTAGTGATTAGAAATAATTACAACATAAATACTAAAGAGAAAGGTAAAAAGATGTCAAGAATACAAAACTAGGATAAATTCAGAAGGACAAAAGACACATCAAATCAAATGTAAAATGGAGTTTTTGTTATCTCTCTCGTGTATATATATATATAATTTTCTGTTTTATTTTCATCACTTTTATATATATAAACTATATTAGGTTACATATTATAGGAAGTGGGGGAACTATCAATTATCCAACTAGGGGGCTAGCTATCCCCGGCGTGGAGGGGAGTTACCCGATAATAGCGTTCCGAAGAACTTTTTTAACCACAAGTGTTACAAAAAAAATAGGATATGAAATAAATATTTTTTTATCTTTAGTACTGGCAGATAAATTTTAAAAAGTACAAAAATGAATCGAAATATAATTTTGAAAATCGAAAAGTTGTTTTTGCAATCTACATTAACATTCCTGCGAAATTTTTGGTTATTAAAAGGGACTGACCCAATTTTAATTTTGGAAAAAATCTTTCTCGATTACAAACAAACTTGTAAGAGCAAGTACTTGTCTCAGGATAAGATTCAAATTGTCTCTGAAAAGATTATATTTAGCAAATTTGCTTCAGGTTGGTTGATTTCAGATTACCTGGCGCCGTCAGCTATAATGCGCCTTGGGCTATAATGCGCCGAGGGGGCTATAATGCGCCGAAACATTCGTCATTAGACAGCCAACATACATTTACAAACACCCATGCCTAACACGGGACTCGAACCCGCAACCTCGCGGTCTAGAAGCTAGCACGCTAACCACTATACCGTTTGGTCGGCAAATTTGCTTCAGGTTTGAGTTTGATATTTAAATGCCATCCATTTCGGAAAAGTATGGAAAAATAAAATCTATATACTCTGTTTGGATAGGGCAGATTATGTGCAACAAAGCGCTAATTGCGTACCCATTTTTAAAGGCTTTTTCGTAATTGCGATCTGGTAAAGGCTTGTGTTCCTGGTCGAAATCGTAAGTAGTTGAAAACCCCACTGAATTTTAAACAATTTAAGACGCATAATTGTTTTGCTACTTTAAACCCTAAAATTATATTTTTCTTAAAACTTGTATTGTTACGTATTTTCCCAGAGAAAATGACGATACAGTTTTCATAAAATAAAGCATAATTTATTAGTTACCTCAGAAGCTCACAAAACTTTTCTAAACAACTGCGAACTCGTTATCAAGCTTCAACAAAAGCTTTAGTGAGTACAACTTCAGATATAGCGATAATTCAGACTCAAGAAAAAAAATTTGCGGAGCTTCTTTCTAAATAGTTCTAAACTTTCAACTAATTGATATATCAATTCTCGGCGGGTTTTATATCCTCGCGTGCGAACTTTGCGGGAAAATCTCTATCAGTCAATCTAGCAGAATAACAGCGATTTTTTTATTTTTTTTTTGTTATTAAATCCTAGACGTTCCTGACATTTCAAGCCTGTATTATCGCTGTTAACAAATAAATTATAAAGAAATTAAAAACAAATAAAGATGGTTAGAAAATAGAAATATATACACTATTTACAATTATATACAGAAACATTACGGAATAATATGATAAATAATTTCAATGAATTTTTGCTAGCATCATGCAAGTTTTCAAAGTGAAATCAGATTTCTTGTAAATATACAAGGTGATCGTGATTTAACTTGTCCTGTCCAGAACATTCTGTAGCTGTAATTAAAAGGCGGATTAAGTCGAAACTTTGTAGATTGACAAATATAAAGGATGTGCTGGAAGATTTAGTAAAATATAAAATTAGTTTTTAAAAAAAAATCCCACTAGGTGACTGATTATAAAAGACGCCTTTAAAACTTTTATTTTTACATTTTCAAGCATTATAGAATTTGCGACATTTATTTTTGTATTTTGAAGCAATAGCAGTAGTATACAAATATAATTAGTTCAAAAAATTTCCACTAGACGATTGATTACAGCTAAAATGCTTTAAAAGACATGCAATAAATAATTATTGGCAACCAAAAAAAAAAGCATTTAAAAGAAAATTTTACAGCTGTAAAGGTTAGTTTGATTTGAGGTGGCATAAAGATAAAATTTGTGGTGGCATAAACATAGAAAATATGCTTATAGAAAGTTAAGTAATGCGATTAATCTTGCATAATAGTTCTAGATATATTTTTAAATTCAAGATTGAATGGTTAAAAAATGTTTGTTGAACAATCATGCGTGAAAAACACTTGGACAATGCAAACTTCTAACACACATCCAATAGAATCTTTAAAAAACTTTTTTTTTGCGTTAAAAATTGTAACAAAAAAAATTAGTTAAAAAATGAATTGAAGAGCATATATTTTCTAAGTCTGTAAAAGCGCCATCTAGCAACGACTGGAGATTCCGCCAAAAACAGTCATATGACAGGCTTCTAAGTAGGGTTTTAATGTTCTGATCAAGGATGCTTTGGCTACACACACACAATTGCATAATTGCATTACCATAATAAATTTGAAAAAGAAGCACTGCCTAATTTTACCTGGGTAATCCTATTTATTTTAGAAAATATATGACAGTAATAAATACATTTCGTGACAGAAATTCATTGTTATGAAAATTAATTGTATACAAATGGATATGATACAATAATATCACTCAGTAGGAAAACAATGTGTTTCCTTGGAATTCAATTTCGAAATAATCTTTTTAAAACATGAACGAAATTTAAAATAAAATGTTCAAATGTAAAATGTAAAAATGTATATTACTATAACTTGCTATAGGAAAACTATAGCAAGTTATAGTAATATAAAAAAAAAAAAAAAGGTTTAAATAGTTTCGAATCTTATTGCCAGAAATCATTTGATTTTAGATACTTTTGGTACAAAAGTGCTATAGACATAAGCAAATATTTCGAAATTTAATTCTGCAACACTATAAAAGGTGATTTTTTTTTTTTAAACAATATCACCAGTTTATTAATTTTATTATTACTTTTCAAATCAAACATTCAAGTTAGCATAGTCGTTGTGCTATTATTTTTATTTTAAATACTATTTCTATGCCTTAACCTAGAAATAGTGTAAAACATAATACTATTCACACAGAATGTTTGTGACGATTTTTGTAGACCCACAGAGTATATGAATGTCAGATCACTATTTTTGCATCTTAGATCACTTTCTATTGACAAGCGTAACTTTTTAAGCTTAAATTTGTTTTCTGATTGTCATTTATTGTGATAAATATCCTTGTGCCAATGTATCATTCCAGAAACACAAGAAGGCCGCCCGTCATATTTTTAACAATGTTCGCGTCTAAACTAATATATAGCCCAGTCATTCTAGGCAAAAAATAAGTGAAACCTTGCATAAATTCCCATTGAGCTGAAATTTTGCAGAGTGGCTCTATTTGATGCCCTGAGCAACCCACAAAAAGTCCCCTACTCTCCCCTTTCGGCTTCCTGGTTTTTTAGGTGCTGGGGCGCTGGAGAAATGCTGGAGCAGCTGTTACTGACGAACGGCTTGTCGCATTGAGCTCAAATGAAAGATACATAAATGGGCATTAACTTAAATATAAATTTGATATCATTCATTAACTTACAAATTGATAAAAGCCTGTCAAAGTCGAAAAACCATGTATTTTTCTATTATTTTTCGATTTGAGCGCTTCTATTATTAACAAATGATTTAAACCATTTGGCATAAAACTATTTAACTCTTTTTCAGCTTTCTAGAAATATATAAATATTGCTTGTGCCATAAATAGTTGCAGATATGCAAGGGTTTCAGTGACGCAATAGAAGTTTTCCCCCTTTTCATTTGACTATCAAGTGTTTGAGACTAAATGAGACTATTCCTATTTGGAATTGAAGGGTCATTACACCAATTTTGCCTCAAAAGTTGGCTCCCATCTTTTTAAAAAACATGTGGAATTAAAAAACATGCGGAATTTGAAAGAACTCGGGGATGCCTTTGACCGGAAATGGGGGAAACAAGACTGTTATAGGAAATTTCACAATTGTCCGGGATTTTTTAAAACGCTGATGTCGCTGTTAGTTGTGACAATGTATTGATTGCTTGTTGTAAAATATCGCTCTTTTTCTTTTCATTGGGTTTTTCTGCAGTGATACCACCCCTTCCCCATCCACAGGTGCAAAGGCTAAATGGGCGAAGACGGTTGAGTCCCCATCCTATAGCCAAGCTGCCACCGGAGTAAAGATGGCAATCGTCCGAGATAACTTCCCAAATGGTTCACTGTCACCCGATGATGCCCTGACTATTCAAGGTGACATCAACAAAGTCATTGACTTAGAGGATGTCGCCCGGGAGGCCCCCCAGATTTTAAATTCGGGTGTGCTGAAAGGTGCTTTGATGATCCACTGTGCCAATGACTACACCGTTGCTTGGTTAACGAAGAACTACATTGGTAGGATTGTAGACCAAGATCTAAAAGTAAAGGTGAGGAAAGCATCGGACCTACCGAGACCCGTAAAGATGGCTCTCAAATCCCGGGATATACTCACCACAGATGGGGAGGTCCTGCTCAGGCGAATTGCCCGCTTGAATCCAGGCCTCAACACTGCTGAGTGGAAAATCCGGGAAAGAAAAGTCGTCGGTGACCACGCTTACATCCGGTGGATCATCGAGATGGATCTCAAGTCCTCCAAGTTTATAAAGGAGAAAAACTTTGAGATCTTCACGGGGAGCTTTGGGAAAGGATTGCTGAAGATCATTAGCAACCCCAATGTTGCTCGTGTGTCTCCTCCGTCTGCTGCTGTGGGTAAACCACTGGCGCAATCGAAGCGGCCCAACAGGCCCGCGTTGGAGACCGCCGTAATGAAACCTCCTACTGAATCTGATGGTGTGGTCGCAAGGCCCGCATCGGATGATGCTATGGAGGAATCATTGGCACCTTCGGAGAAGGACGTACGGGTAACTTCAGTGATACCCACCACAGAAGCTATGGAGGTCGTTCCGGATCAAGAGGAATCGACCCCATCAGTAAGCATCAGAGCGGAGGTTCAAGAAACCCCGTCTCCTTCTAGTCCTATTAGTGATTCTTCTGGATCACTATATAAAGTTTTTGGTGATCTCGACTTCTCAGATTCGGGATCCGATATTACAGTTGTGTCTGTCTCCCCCACTAAGGAGGACACAGCACTAAAAGAGATTGAATCTTATGATTAGGGTGACAGTTATTTTATTCTTAATTTATGTCCGAAATCCAAAAGAAGACGAGAAAAACCATCAAGGTTGCTCAAATCAATCTTCATCATAGCCGGTCAGCAACTGCTTTAGTCAATAAAAGACTGGTTGAAGGAAGGATAGACATTGCCTTGATACAGAAACCCTGGGTCAACAAGGGTAAAATCCTAGGCCTAGGCAACTGTGGGAACCTATTCTTTGATCGCTTAAGTAGTAAACCGAGAGCTTGTATAATTACAAATAAAAATATTAATGCTCTTCTTATAGTCGACCCACTGGATAGTGATAATGTAGCTATCAAGTTAATCAGCAAAAATGGAGATATTACTTATATTATGTCAGTATATCTTCCATATGAGGATAAAATTCCGCTAACAACTTCAGCCAGAAGCTTTGTTGAGCGTTGCTCACAGTCTGGGATGAAGGTCATTGTGGGTTGCGATGCTAATGCACACCGCACCATTTGGGGCAGTACTAATTGCAACAAAAGAGGTGAGGATCTAATAGAATTTTTCTTAAGCAACAATCTATACATCCTCAATACTGGTAATAAACCAACATTTGTTACTAGCAATAGAAAGGAGGTTATTGACATAACCTTCTGTAATAATAAAGCAGTTAACTGCATACAGGATTGGCATGTTTCTGAATGTATTACACTATCAGACCATAAACTAATCCAAATGTCCATTTCAGGCCCTGCACTAATAAATCAGCAGGAAAAACGGAATCCCAGACACACCAACTGGGATTCCTATCGGGAGGACCTTCGGCTTCTCCTAGAAGGTAAGAGCTTTAATTTTCCTTCACTGGTGGACCTGGAGCTGGCGGTTGACTCTGTACAACGGTCCATCCTCCTAGCCTACCAGTTAAATTGTAAAGCTGTCACAACTGGGATACCAAGGCGAGTTCCTTGGTGGAACAAAAACCTCAGTATATACGTAAAAACTGCAGAAAGCTCTTTAACAGAGCCAAAAAAACAGGTGAGTGGTCAAAGTATAAAGATGCACTCACCAGTTATAACAAGGCTATTAGGAAAAGTAAAGAAGAATCGTGGAGAGACTTCTGTGGCCAGGTGGACAATATGTCCAGTGCAGCTAGATTGACCAAAATACTGTCAAAGGACAGTCAGTGCCAACTTGGTTCCATCAGGAAGGACGATGGCACATAACGGAAGATGGCAAAAGTACACTAGCGGAAATGCTTAGAGTACACTTTCCTGACTCCACAGTCGCAAAATCAAGTGACATGCCTGCCATTCCCAATCTTACACTATCACGTAGTAAAAAAGAGGACTAGGTTATGGCTAAGAGTATAATTACTCCAAATAGAATTGCATGGGCAATTAATTCGTTCAAGCCCTTCAAATCACCTGGAGCTGACGATATTATACCAGCTCTACTCCAACATGGTAAAGATTAGGGATGGAACGGATGCGAGTTTTGCCGGATACCGGATTTCGGATATCCGGGGTACCATGTCGACCGGATACGGATATCCGAAACGGATTTCACCGGATATCCGGCCGGATATTCGGTCTATATATTAAAAACGATAGTTATACATTTTTTACAATGTTGAAGTGCAAAATATAGCTACTTTCAATTTACTTCATGCATTGTTTATAATTGACCTTGATGGTAAATTCCTAGTACACGCGTTTATGTGTTGGCGCACTTTTGAAAAGTTGGCGACAAAGCCAGAATGTCGCCAATTCGGAATTCCAATATGAAAAATTGAGAAACGAACAAACTCCATGATTTGTGGTATAGGAAGGTTGAAGGCAAAACGCGTCAATAAAAAAAATGGGGTTGCCAAATTTAGAATTGTATCGCCTACAAAACCGCGCCAAATTGGCTTGGCGATATTTTAACGTCAACTAGGAATAGACCTAATTAGTAAATGATTACAAAATTATACCGGATGCATTTGTTAATAACAAAAGATTTATTTTAAATATTTTATGAAATTGAAGTCTATTTTTTTGTAATGCACCTAAAACATTACGGATTTAAAGAAATCTCGTAGAAAACTTAAATTGGATCTATCGGAATATTCCGTCTTTAAATATAAACTTAAAAAAATTCGAACCCAAAATTCATCAACATTATGTTATACCATATTTAAAATATATATTTAATATTAACAAACAAAATTAGTTAAGGCTTTTGCTTTAGGATCATCTAAACTCCACAATTTTGGTACAAATAATATCGATTCCAATGTTGTCTGCTTGCATTTCTTGTTTTGATTAATTGTTTTTTCTTGTTCATCAATATTTGATGCATTTAGTGAGTCTTTTAAGCTTCGGTGAATTTTCTTATGCACACTCATTAAATGGTTCCATAAGGGTTTTGTGGAAAAGGATTTTGGGCTTTTGCCACGCACAATATATTTTTTAAACGATTCTGTGGAGCAAGTAACACATAGGGCTTTGCTTTCGTCATTTCTATTAATTTTAAAATACTTCCAAATGGGTGATTTTAAATGAGCTATTATTAAAAATTATAAATTGGATTGTAATTGGAGAAAACTATGATTCAAGACATTCTAGAGAGCTAAATATAATTCCACATTGTGGCGCTGCGTTAAAGACCTAAAAATTACAATACTTCATTTTATGTCAGAAAAAATATACCAGCTTTCAACTTCCGCCAATGAAAAATCAGAAATTAGACCATACCATTCACAGCATAAAAGGGTAAGGTATTATCGTCTATAGAAAAGAAAAAAAAAGCATTGAGGAGTGTGCATTGGCTATTTATTGCTTTTTACTCGCTAGCAAATGTCAGAAAAAAAAGAGGAAGTGAGAATAACTAAAACTCTTAAAAAGTAACTTATGTTATGGAAAAAAAGTACTATTTATTAGTACTCGGTATTTCGGTTCATGTTTTACCATCTGGAATTAATCAGATCATAAACTTAGAATGAAAAGAAAATATTGAAAAACACGTATGAAGGATGTGTATGGAAAAAGATTTGAAGAATGGTTTATGCTTATCAACTCGGCGCCAATAATACGGCGCCTCTTTCTGTGAATTGAAACTAAATGTCTGAAGTTAGGGATATGCGAAAGCATAGTTCTCACGAAGGAACTTTTTCGTTTTCCAACTTGACTGCAATTTATGTCCAAGAAAAAAAGAATTAAAAAAAAAGTGTAGGATGTGATGTCCCCTTTGTCCGAAAAAGACCATTATTGTTTGCGAAAAATTATTTCTTGTGGATACCTGGTGGCCGGATATATAGCCGGATATCCGAATGAAATTATCGGATATCCGGTATTTCAAATCGGATATCCGACGGGGTTTCGGATATTGAAAAATCAGCCGGATGTGCCGGATATCGGATATTTGCCGGATATCCGTTCCATCCCTAGTAAAGATATTATTATGCCACACCTATGCAGAATCTTTAGATCATGTATAGTATATGGTTATATACCACATGCATGGAGAACCTGTAAAGTTATCTTTATACCCAAACCAGGAAAGTCATGCTACAATGAAGCCAAAGCCTCCAGACCTATTAGCCTGACATCTTTTCTCCTTAAGACTCTGGAGAAATTTATTGACAGGTATATCAGAGATGAGGTTTTAAAAACTAAACCCTTATCGAGATTTCAACATGCATATCAACCTGGGAAATCTACAGAAACTGCCGTATATGACCTTGTTACGGTACTAGATGGGGCAGTCAATGGAAAGGAAATAGCCACGGCAACCTTTCTGGATATTGAGGGGGGCTATTGATAAAGTTCCAACGAATGTAATCAATAATGCCCTTCTCAAAAGAAATGTTAATTCAAGCGTATGTACCTGGATTAAAAATATGCTTGAAACCAGATTGGCCCAAGCCTCCCTTTTGGGAGACTCGCTCACTGTGGAGAATTGTAAAGGATGCCCACAAGGAGGAGTGCTGTCACCACTACTATGGAGTCTGGTGGTTGACGAACTCTTAAACAGGATTAATTTTTTGGGCCTGCATTGTCTAGGTTATGCTGACGACATAACACTGGTCGTAAGAGGTAAATTCCAGAATACTGTAACTGACCTCATGAGCACTGCTCTAAAAAAGGTAGAAAAATGGTGCAAAGAGGTAGGATTGTCTGTTAACTCCAGCAAGACCAACCTAACAGTGTTCACTAGGAAAAGAATACATGATATGCTAACCATAAAATTCTTTGGGAAACCACTTGCATATTCAGATGAGGTTAAGTATTTAGGAGTTACCTTTGACAAAACCTTGACATAGAAGCCACATCTCCAATACAGCACCAGCAAAGCCAAACGAGTGTTCTGGGCCTGCAGACGTGCCATTTGAAATAACTGGGGCTTGTCACCAAAAATGGTGCTCTGGATATATACAGGAGTGATTACTCCAATGATATCTTATGGGACCATTGCCTGGGGAAATAGAACCCATAATGAAACTGTGAAAAAAGAACTCACTAGTTTACAAAGAATGGCAACCATTGCAATTACAAATGCAATGAGAACTACTCCCTCACAGAGTCTAGAAATTCTCCTAGATTTTCTACCACTACACAAACAAGTGGAATTAGAGGCTGTTTTGTGTTCACGACGGCTAAAACTCATGGGTCTATGGAAAACATCCTATGAATTATCTTTGTTTAAAAATATTCAGACACAGGTAAAAGAACATCCCTGTCTAACTATGAGATCTGACTGGATGTTAAAGCAATATTGCTTTAGAGCCAAATACAATATCATCTTCCCGACCAGAGAGGACTGGAGATTTCCCTCCAATCTGACTAGGAGAGGAGATGAAATTTGGTATAAAGATGGTTCAAAGACATCTTATGGCACTGGTTCAGGTGTCTTCTGTCCTAACAGAAAAATAAAGCTATCTTTCTCTCTGGGCAAGTTGGCTACTGTATTTCAGGCTGAGGTTCTTGTAATTACGGCATGTGCCTACAATAGGGTATTTGACAAATTTTCAAAATATGTTTTAAATAAAAGATATGCACAAAATAAAAGACACGTATTTTTTCTTTTTTCGAAATAATGCCGCAAAACGCTAAAAATTGCATTTTAAAATTCAAGTAGAAGCCCCGCCCCTAAAACGCTGCTCAAAAACCCATCTGTCTGTGTGACGTCAATCTTGCATGAACAACATCGCAATCGCGAGTGAGTTTCCAGCGCGAAATGTGTTTTTCTTTTGATTTCGTTCCAAGAAATGTCTCACCGGTATCGGTATTATGAAGTACCCCACTGTACAAGTACCAATTAAAACTCCAGAAAAGTTGTTTACACATGTGCCCAGGAAAGCAGACATACAAAAAAAGTGGTTAAATCTTGCAAGAAGAGAATCAACTTAGTTTTCATCACAGACTACGATTCACTTCTGTGAAGATCATTTTGATGCCAGTAATACTTTATTTAATTCTTTTAAATTTTTTAACTACACAATATTAAGTTTAAGTACTGATGCACTATTGAAATATTGATTTTTTTTTTGTAAATTTGAAAACAAAATATTTGTTTTGCTTACATGAATTGTTTTGACAAAAAAAATTTTTGTCTGTCATATTAAACTTTAATTACTGTATGCGGTCTGACAGACAGCGAGTAATTTTTTGTAGAATGCTTCCAACCCCCTAAAATATTTAATCTTTGACTTTAAATTAATTTTTCCAATTCTTTGTTACTGAAATTTTAAATTGATCTTCACCAAATTTTTTGGAGCAGTATGAACCACGTGTTGCCCCTTACGCCAAAAAAGATCAAACCACCCAATCACAGCAGTTAACTCTTTATTTACTAAATTTTTTGTAATTTGTACTAACTCTTTTGAATATTTAATGTTTCCAAAAAGAAGCAATCTTGTGCTGTCATTCAATAGGTGAAGAACAAACTTCATAGAAGTGGACTTCAAAGTCCCTATGGGTTTCAAAGCATTTAAATCAGTACAGTACCATGAGAAATGCAGTACAATGACTGGACTTATAAGTACCGTCAAGTAGATAAAGGGTTAAAGGATTTTGTTTATGATAATCTTGTGTTTCTATTCACTTCAATGCATTATTACTTGTCTTTTTCACCTTTTTGTCTTTTTTAAATAATAGCAGCTATAAATTATAACGAATGTTCCGTTTCGTCCCTTTCTGCGGGGTGAATCGGAACAACATGAAAAAAATCAAAATCAATGTAAGTCACGTTTTTTCCAACATTTTTGGGCTTGAACATTATAGAAGAAGGTAAGACCCACGTTCCTAAATCAAAAATATGTTCGTTAACGATATTATTACACTCTATTTTTACTTTGAAAGTTGAAAATTGTTTCTTTTCACTCCGTTTTAACAGTACTCAGCGAATTATATTCATTGCTATTTTTTTTTTTTTATCCTAATGTTTTTATGATTATTATAACTGTAAAAGGAGTTGTTGCTTTTCTAATTATAAGAACTGAGAATTGTTGATACTTACACAAATGTTTTAACATTTTTAAACTCTGCAGAATAAAATTCTGATCTTGACTTGAAAAAGAACCCCACCAACAAAACATCTATTTTGGGTAAATTCGAAATGTGTACCTTTACAAAACCGTCTTCCAATGTTCCAATAACACTTCTTTAAATAAATATTTCCTAAAAGTTACTTTCAATAGTCATAATTTGTCATATAGAAGGAAAAGAGACGAACAAAGCTTTAAAATAAACGTATGAAGCTGTTTGCTTACAAATGTGGTCAACATTGACGTCACACTCTGGGAGGAGCTTATCCGAGCGTTTCTGACCACGTGACGAGGCGCTCAGAAAAGCAATTTTTAAAATTTGATTTATAAGAATTTGAGCAATTATTTCGAGTTAAAACTGCTTGCATTATTATTATTTCGTTAAATACTATAAATATGCCGCATTTGGTATTTATTTGTTGATGGTGTCAAATACCCTATTGCCTAGATAGGGGGGTTGTTAAGAGGGTCATAAAGATTTTCTCTGACAGCCAGGCTACACTAATGGCTTTAAAGAGTCACTGCTTTACCTCTAAAGCAGTGTGGGAATGCCACAATGCACTTGAAGACCTAGCTGAGGGTAACAAGGTTTCTCTTCTCTGGGTCCCCGGTCACTGTGATATTGAAGGTAATGAAATGGCAGACCAATTAGCTAAACAAGGATCTGAATTATTCTTTGTTGGTCCAGAACCTGTTTTGGGTCTGCCCCACAATGCGGTCAGGAAAACTATCAAAAGCTTTTTATTGACTGAATCCTATCAAGCATGGCTTGAATCTAAAGATCAAAGACAAGCCAAAGAGCTCAATCAACAGTCACCCTGGAATAGATCGAGGGAGCTAGTGAAATTGAGCAGAAAAGAGATCAAGGTTGCTGTAGGCCTTTTAACTGGACACTGCACCTTAAATAGACATCTTAATCTGATAGGTGTTATAGATGACCCACTATGCAGAGGCTGTCGTATGACAGAGGAGAGCTCTACACATGTGTTATGCAATTGTGACTACTACTCTGCCCAAAGATTTGAACATCTGGGATACCATTGTATCAACCCCTGGGAATTGTCAAATGTTCCAATCAGGTCTATACTGAAATTTATTTCAGCAACCGGTCTTCTTTAGATCAAATAGGGGGTTTCAGTACAATAGACTTCAGTCGCGGTGCTGGTACTCGATAGAGTCACCCCCATTCACAAGTCATAAGTCATAACGTCAATATAATGACAAACCTGTTTGGCGACATGGTATATTTAACCAGAACCTAAATTACAAGCTGATCACCTCTATCTATTGTCAAATTATGAAATAAAAAAAAGTGGTTTTAAATTAACTAACCCTTGGTTAGGAGCGGTGTGGACAAATGTCCTCCACAATAATTGTTTTGTCAATTTTTTGATAGATTGCAGCCGATGATTAAAATCCGTCCCAGTACCTTTCTATCTATCTTGACGTTAACACTACGTGTATTCAATCAGTTTAATGCTTGTACTCGGGCGACACAGAACCTATTTGGTTGACTTTTATCCCCCACGCACCAACCCTGTATTCTAACTTTAGTAGATAAATTTATCTAATTTAGTGATTATACTTATTTTGTTTTTAAATAAATTTAAAAATAAATTAAAAAGTCCAATTTAATTGTAATATGATTTTTTTTTTTTTTTTTTTTTTTTTTTTTTGATATTTAGTCACGAATTTATTGGTATGCACGAAAATTTAAATTGGGAGACATTTGTCCTCCACGCGACTAACAGCGAGACAAAAGGTCGTGCGACTAACCAAAAGGATTAAAAATAGAAAGAACTATTTAATGAAGTTCAAACCAGCTTAGGATTTTAAGTCGAAACATTCCGGATCATATAATTTAAACCGTTTGAAGATCTATAGCTTAGTTAGGTTTGGATGTTTGTTTTATGGGGATGTTTTTATACCTATTATACTGTGTGTTGGTAACTCTTATCTAAAATTAAACTGTTTTGTGAGTGAAATATGAAAATATTCACCTTGGAAGCCAAACTCAGTATAACTTCCAAAACTCCCCAAGTCCTTATGTACCAACTTTTTTAGCCTTCTTTAATCCAATAACGACGGTTCGTAAAAAAATTTGCCAATCTACATTTTTGTTTTTTCTTTGTTAACACTAAACTTACAAGAGCGGTCAAATGACCGCTTTTGGGACTTTATTTAAAATTATTAAATTCCAGGTTTTCATTTATCTTGAACTTACTGCTCAACTTTTTCTATAATCTATAGCTACTTAATTTGTCAATCTCTTTCTCTTCTTCCTTTGTTTTTCCTGATAGTCATATGTGTTTTAACGTTATCCACCGTGAGCGATCTTTTGACCGCTGGAGAAGATATGAAATTTTATAAAGTTATCTGCATTGAAATCTCAAACTTATTACTCCTTTTTTCACCTTCGCTTGGTCGGACGTCTGTTTTCCAAGAAAATGTCATTCGATTGAGTTTAGGAACATGCATGTACTCATGTATAGTTTGTTTTATGCTTGATACAGAGCGCCGCCTGCTGGTAACCCAAGAGGCAAAATAACGATCATTCGAATTCGAGCCAAATTTCAAATAAAGCCGGGAAATATCATTGTTTTTTCATTATAAATGATAATTATTTTGTGTATTTTTTCCTAAGCTAAATCCTGTATTATTTATAATCAACTGGAAAAAGAATATATAGCGTTTATTTGTAAAGCTGTTTTTGATCACCATCGGTAGAAATAGATATATATTAAATGCCGGTAGGTGTAGTGTTAATAAATTGAGATTGCCACTTAGTGTTATTTGAAAAATATAAAATAATTTTCCAAAAAATCTAAAAAAATCAAAACATACTTTAAATGATCTAAATAAACAAGGTATAGGATAAAAAGTCTTTTTTTTTTTTTTTTTTCCTATTTAAAAATCGTCTTTAATGGGTTAGAAATCAATGTAATGCTCAGGATTGCCCATTTTTAGAAAACAACTTTCAAAGGAAATCAAGAATGATCTAAAGACCAAGACCTAATCGAAAAATAACATGATATAAAGTCTTAAACTTGTTTACGTTTACATTATGGTTTAAGCATGGCCAAACTCATGGCTCAGATTTTTTAGCAAAGGTAATCTGGTTAGATTTCCTGCATGGATGATCTGGAACAACAGATTTAAAAAAAAAAAAAAAAGATTTAGTGTAGGAGCAATTGCAAAAGATATTGCTATGTAAGTTATAGACAGATTTTCTGCATTTTATCTCCATTTCTGTGCAAATGCAGTGTAATTAGTCCTTAACATCTTAATGCTTACGTCCAATCATTAAAATTATTATTTAAATATTTCAGGTCTGTTTATTACAAAATTTTGGTAAAATATAGCCTTTTGTACAAGCGTCATAAAAGAATTTCAAAAATTGCTTCAGAATTTATATAAAATGAAGGAGGTATTTGATGTTTGGTTAGTACAATTTTTTTTTTTTTTTTTTTTTTTTTTTTTTTTTTTGTAATTATATATATTACGATAATTTGATAAATATGTTATTATGTAAAATTACCGGTTATTTTATAAAAATACAAAAAAGACTGCAGAATAAAGTATTTATAATAATAACCTCGGGCTAACAGTTATTATGCAAAATAGATGTTTAATGTGATTATTGGTTGTATTCAGGTTATCTGGCGCCGTCAGCAACACGAGGGCTATAATGCGCCGAAACATTTCGTCATTTAACAAACCAACATACATTTACAAACATCCATGCCTACACGGCACTCGAACCCGCAACCTCGCGGTCTAGAAGCCAGCACGCTAACCACTATACCGTTTGTCGGCTTTTAATGTGATTAATTTGAGGTAAATGAAAAAAATTATTATATTTACAAGGTATTCTTTTTACTATGAATGGTAACGGATTAATTTGATAAATATAAAGAAACTGTTAATAATTTGCAATATTAACCAATTGGGATAGTTATTTTGTAAAATAACCATTTATTATGTTTAGTATCCTAATTATTCAAATTAGCAGTAGCATATAAAACGTATGCGAAACGTTATTTAACAATTACTGCTTGACAGTTATTGTGTTAGTGTAAAATCTCTTTTAACACGTTGAGGACCGCGTCAGCCATCGGTGGCTGACAGTATAAAATATGATATAAAACTAAAAAAATTACATTGTTTTAGCAATTACTGAAAATTTATTTAATTTCTATTTTTTAGAGAATAGTATCATTAACTCGTTGAGTGCCGCGTCAATCCTCGGTGGCTGACAGTACGCTGTTGTTTTTCCCATACATATAATTTGACATAGTGCCTTTCTTAGTACTTTTTAAAGTGCAGGAAGTCTTAGTTTTTTGAAGAACTATTTATACTTCAATAGATAAAAATATTATTAAATAAACTATGTCCAAAACTCTCTTGTGAAAAATTGCCTATCTAAGAATTTTAAATCTGAGGTCTAGCAACGCTGCGTAAATGTGTGGGATGAATGTCTATAAGCATTTCGTTCTAAGCGTAAATGTCTTCAACTGAGATAAGAAACAATGGCCCTAACATAATAAAAATTCAATCTGTTAGCAGCGATGCGCTGGTATTGCGGTATAGCAATGCGAAGCGCATTACTGCGTGAGGCCTGAAGGGGATTTCTTGAAGAATTTGTGTGGCGCTCAACGTGTTACAGTAAAAACACATATTCAAGGCCAGTATTTAAGCTATGCGTACAAAAGTCCTTAGCAAAAAAACCAACAAGTTCCATCTCTCTTGATGCTCAATTTCAAATAATTCAAAAACTTTTTACTTTACAAACAGTATAAATTGTAAATACTACAAAAGTATTTTATACCAAGTATCAATTGGAAAAATACTTTTTGATCATTTTTTTTATTTTTTTTATTTTTTTATTATTTTTGGGTAAATGATTATTAATTGAGCAACAAATACGTTAATTTTTACTGTTGTGACTGAATGTGCTTTAGCAAATGATCTACACAAAATTTTCAATTTTAACCTTTAATGACAGTTCTTTGGCATTTTGCTAAAAAGGCGACCACAGCTTTACCCCGTTAAGTGTGTTATAACAGTGTACAAGATAGAATGTAATAATTTTTTCCTCATTTCAGAATTATGCTATTTGCTTACGACACTAACCCATTTCCAAGCTAATTTTTTTTTTTTTTTGCAGTGTTATGCTGAAACAAAATTTAAAACTTCCTAACCAAAAGCCATGTCCATAATAAGAGTTCGCACGTGTGACTGTGAAATAAATTGCACACTTTCCGGCATTTGTTGGGGAAGCATTGTTGTATATATGATCTCCTTATAATGACTCTCTAAGATATCTGCATTTATGAAAAAGTAAAATAACCTATAAACACATTTTACTAAATTGCATTGCAAAGAATATTCCTATCACAACTGTTCTTCTAACCCTTAAACGCGTGAATTTTTAGTTATGATAAATTAAATTTGAAATCAACCGAAAAAGGAGTGTAGCTTATGAGAAAAATTACAAGGGAAGAAAGAAAAAAGAAAACGTAAGAATTTTGCATATGGATGTATTTTTTCATCACAAAAAAAGCTACATTTTTCTTTACACACACACATATATATATATATATATATATATATATATATATATATATATATATATATATATATATATATATATATATATATATATATATATATATATATATATATATATATATATATATATATATATATATATATATATATATATATATATATATATATATATATATATATATATATATATATATATATATATATATATATATATATATATATATATATATATATATATATATATATATATATATATATATATATATATATATATATATATATATATATATATATATATATATATATATATATATATATATATATATATATATATATATATATATATATATATATTGTTACGAATTTTTGTATATTTGTAAATATTTCGTAGTGCTAGTTTTGTAAATATATAAATTTCTGTACATTTCCCATAAGGCAATGCAATGGTTAGTTTCCCTGCAATATGTGTGTAATCGCTTGATAACGGGTTTTACAGAGGTAACTCTGGGAAGCGAGTTTCAAGGGGCAGGGCATTTAACATTATGGTAATGGGAATCTCGCCAAATTGACGAGATAGAGCCAAGTTGGCGATGGTTTTGGCTACTATATTTTGTCGCCAAACTTGGCGACCATTTGGCGACATTTTCGGTACATGTATCCCATGTATGTACATGTATAGTATTTTTCGACTACTGTCTTTAAAGTTCTCCAAATGTCCATCTCTGGAAGGTTCAAGTATGTTCGCAGCCACACCTATATAAGCGCGACCTGAGTTGGTTAGTAGTTAGTTGATTTTGAATCACTGAGTTAGTTGTCTCTCAACGTTCATTGTGAGAGCTGTATTCCTGACTTGAGATACTGAGCATTCTAAAGCGAAATGTTTTGCATTGTCTTATACGGCGATTTAGCAGTTGTTTGTCAAGTTTTTAACTGCTGTTTTGTGCTCTGTTGAGGTGAAAAGAGCTGTATTGTGTCTACTAGAACGAGAAGTTCTGGAGCTGTAAGAGAACTGTGAAGAGTTATTTTGGAATAAATTTCTGCAAGTTTTGGTCTGCTTTGGCGTCAAATCTTTCGAACCCGTACAACGCAACAACTGAAGTCAGAAGTGGGATTTGATGCCGATTACCAGAGCAATGGCGGAACAAGATCAAAAATTTCAACCGCTTCTTGCTTTCATGCAAGAAATGGAGAAGAAAATGTCCAAAGGCCAAGAAGAAATGAAAGCGAGTCAAGAACAAATGAAAGCGGGCCAGGAGGAAATGCAAAAGAATATTTCTGCGATCTCTGACGGACAGGAGGAATTAAAGAAGAATCTTTTAGCAACTATGGAAGAAAGCTTGAAACAAATAGAAGACAAATTTGAAGAGAAATTCGAAGATGTCGAAAAGAAATGCAATAGTTTAGAAGGGTAAGTCGAGAATGTAGAAGTCAAGTTTAATGGTTTGAAGAGAAAAATAGAAATTCTGGAAAAGAAGAATTTAGAAGAAAATTTGGATGAGATAGAAGAAAAGATAGACCAAATGTTAAAGAAGAGACTGACGTGCAGAACTATTTCGGAAGATTTGAAATGTGTGCCAATTACCACCCGACCTTCAATCAAGATTTCGACTTACGGTGGGAAATCTTCCTGGCAAGTATATAAAACTCAATTCACAATTGTCGCCAACGCCAACGGATGGGACTCCGTGACAAAAGCCTGCCAGTTAGCTGCATCTTTGCGAGCTGAAGCTGCAGATATTCTACAAACGCTTTCCGAAGAGCAACGCTTGGACTTCAACGCACTCGCAAGTGCATTAGAACTGCGGTTTTGGCGAGAAATGTGTGAAAGACTACAGCAGGCTGCAGTTGAAATCACGCCAACAGAAGCCTACCGAAACACTAAAGGAGCTCGCCACGGATGTTGAAAGGCTCTCCCATCTCGCCTTTTCAGACTGCCCCGCTGAAACGAGAGAAATCCTGTCTCTACAGTACTTCGTAGATGGAATCAGGGATGTAGAGATACAGAAGGCCCTACGCATGGCAGATGTCAAAGATTTAAAAAGTGCTTTAGTATATGCCATGAAGTACGAGGCAGCCCAGCAAGCAACTCGTAGAGAACGCCATCCTATCAGGACTGCTACTATACAGGAGCCAGAACACATAATTGCTGCTCGTCTGGATAAATTGCAAAGGCAAGTCAGTAACTTGAGACGAAATACTCCGGAAAAGAAGCAGAGCCTGAAGTGCTGGAACTGTGGAGGCGAGGGCCACATACGGAGAAACTGCCGATCCCGCCAAGACACTGGAGCTAGGACCTCTCCCAGAAGGGAGGAGGGAAACTAAATTCTGGCCATCTCGCGGGGCGGAGGTTGCCAGTTGTTGAGAAGCCCCATCTTAGAGCTTTGCAAATTTCTGCAATGAGTGGCGGCAGTAATGGACTCTTCATAATGGGACACATAAATGGAGTTCCCTGCAATCAGTGCCGGAACTAGGGGGGGGGCAGGCGGGGCAGCTGCCCCGGGCGCTAACCAGAGGGGGCACCGAAAAGCCAACAAAGCACTATTTGTTGTATAAATTTTAATATTTGGACAAAAGGATAATTTTTCATTAATACATTTTTATTTTTTCTTAAAATTCTGGATGATCTTTAAGATATTCAACAGAAGAAAAAATCCACTAGAAAAAAAAATAATACATTTCTGTACAAAGAAAGTAATAATCCATCCTTTTACAAAAGAATGACATCGAATTCTCCCTACCCCCTGGTGAAGAATAGGTTTGTGCTACATGGCAGGCTGCCAGAAATGCTAATTTAAAATCGCATTGGTAATATAGTCGCAATGTAGTTAGATAAAATTTAGCGTTACAACAATTTAATGCTGTTGAATTTTTCGTAAATTGAAATATGTCGAAGAAATTACTGGGGCGCAGAATCGCAGAAAAGCAAAAGAAACTGCAAGAATATCCCAACATTCTTCGCTACTTTTATCATCTTGGTTAGTTCACGAGACTGAAACCAATGAAGGTAAGAATTTTTTTTAATTTGTAACCTAATAAACTTTGGAAGATGTGTATTAATGACAAGGGTTACGTTTGGGATATATCTCTTGCCAAATATATTTATTGTTCTCTAGGCGTCAGCAGGAATTTTTACAGTGGGCTGCAAGATGTTGAATTGTTTAGAAATCGTTTACTTTTGTTTTTGAGGTTGATTATCGTTAATTTTAAAGGTTCATTGCAATTCCTAATGAAAATTAATTAGCAAAAAGTTAATTAACAATTGAAATAATTAACGATTGAAACGTTTTCTCTAAGAGAATAATTTAGTATTTCTTCAGCTAAAAACAGATTTTTTTTCATTTTTACACATTTTGAATCGTGTTGAGTTTAAAAAAACTGGGGGTGTTGAACTTTGAACAACTTTCAATTCCCACTGTTTCCTTCATTTAATTTAGCAATTATTTTGGCTGTAAAAAATGACAGCTACCCTTTGCGCAAGCACGATTTTGACAAAAACCGTAACGCCAGATGTAATGGCCAAAGTAGGTCAATCCGTTTGAAAGTAATGCTGACCACAGACAACACACGGACCCACAAACTTTTTTTCTAGAACACTTTTTTGATTCAGAATGTTCTGAAACGTGAAGAAATGCAAAAAAAATTATGCGATAAAAAGTTGACACAAGAATTCCTATTGAGCACAAGAATTCCTATTTATCGCAAAACATATCGATTTTTTAAAAATAAAAACGAAAACAGTAAATTACATCCTATCCAAATCTCAATTTAAATGCACTGACTAAATATGTGACTATATATTTTTAACAATATATTTTACTATATATTTTTAAATCCCTTATGTTAACTTCACTTTTGTTTGAGTGTGCGTTTGAGCCTGGCGTACAAATCTGCGGATGCTTAATTAACCCCCTTCCCATCATCCTATCGTCCTGAAACTTGGCCAATTAGCTTAAAGCCCATGACAATACATTGTATTAAATTTTTAGGGATGTAACTGTCACCAAAAGGTCGATTTTACCATCTAATGTCATCACAACACTAGCAAATAAAATCCCATTGTTGGTTAAGACTTTTACCTGATGCCAAACGAAAATATTATAAAAATAAATAAAAAAAATAAATTGGCTTGCGTGATAACACGCATTTACGGCACGTTCCAGAATAAATTAAATCAGTTATAATTTGATTACTGGATGAAGTCTTGTTGCCAGTATTTTTTCAATTAAGATAAATAATTGTTCGGGCATAAATCCCATATTAAGTTTTTTTTTTTTTTTTTTTTTTTTTTTTTTTTTTAATCGACGCGGCGTTTCGAAAGCATTTTAATAAATCATTTAAAAAAAAAATACTTTTATTGTTAATAAATTGATAATTCTTATAAGGGATTTGATTAAAAAATTTGTTTTTTATAGGTTAAATTATTAACACTCCTACTTTTCTTTTTTGATCAGATACAAGCATTCAAACATGTTTCGTAAAAAGAGAAAACGGAAGCATAAAAGTGCCTAAAGCTTGGCGTCCACTATAGTTGAGCAGAGCAGAGCGGAGTGGATTAGAGCCAAGTTACAAGTCTGTCAACGTTCATTGTAGCATGAGCCTCGTGCTACAGTAGACGTGGGCAGCCTTGTAATTGGCTCTAGTCCACTCCGCTCTGCACTGCTCAACTATAGTGGACGCCAAGCTTGTAACATTTTATCTATTCCTAACTAATGAAAAAATAATAAAACATCAAGGCATGAATTCTAAAAATAGATCTCAAGGCCTTATTTTTCATAAAAAATAACGAAAAAGAAAGTATTTTCCAGGAAGTGATAAATAAAATAAAAAGAATCCAGTCTCCATGCTACGAGAAAAAGGCGCAACTTTTGAAATGTCAAAGAACTTGCGGCTATAAGAAGGCAAGCTTCGCCAAAGCGTAAGTAAAGATATCACGCGGATTTTCCCAGTTGAGACCACAAAACCCGCCAAATTGTAAGGATTTCTAGGCGTGTGCCATTTATAGTGTCATTTTGACGACATTATTTTTCACCAAACAGATGTCATGTTCGTCAAATTTTGTCCATTGCATTGGTGAGAATTTTAAATTCTCCAAGAAAATGGAGAACTCACACATAGCACCAGTAAGTAATATATTATTCATTCTATTATTAAAATGAGTTTCAATAAGTTTAAATTAATTGTTCTAAAATTAACACTTATGTGTTTACCAACTATTCAATGATTTTTGTAGACAAGTCATTAAATTAATTTGCTTTTGGGTTCAATGAGTTCTGGTAATATTCGGAAGCTTTTTAAATTTTTGTATTAGTATTTTACAGAAAAAAATATTTTTTGAAATGTAAAACAGCTTAATTGTTTATGATCTAAGACGTTTTGAAACCAGGTTAACCAGATTTTGTGTTAAAAAGTGTTACATATCATTCAACTAAGTTCTTTTATTTCATTGTAACTGACATTATTTGTATTGATTCATTAGTTGTTTTTTTTTTTTTTTTTTTTTTTTTTTTTGTCTTCATGCAAGCAGAATGAACCCTGGTCATTAATAAGGGCTTGTCAAATATATTTATTTAAAATTTCAATTAATTCTTTTATTGTTTGTTTCAAAACAGAATTTTACAAAGGAAAAACCTTTGTTAATTTTCAATGTATATATAGTTAGCTTCAAATCTAAAAATTTTTTGTGTGGGGGCGCCAAAATGAATTCTTGCCCCGGGTAAAAAGTGACCTAGTTCCGTCCCTGCCTGCAATATGATCATCGATACTGGAGCCAATGTAACCATCATCCGGAAAGATTTGGCTCAACAACTGGATGGAAGACTAATCTGGACACCGCCCTGCGTTACCCTCCAAACTGTATCCAGCGATAAAATCAACATCCATGGAAAACTGAATATCAACATCACGTTCGGGAGTGCTTCTTATCATCACACGGCATATGTGGCGGACATTATGGACACTTGTATACTAGGACTGGACTTTTTAAGGAAATATAATTTTTCCTTAGTCTTTAAAAACAATGAGCTGCATTCAGTTTCTGAAGACATAGCATTATTTGAAATCAAAGATAGTGAAGTTAAATCCGTCCATCAAATAATAGCTCAAAATGACATCACATTACCCGCAAGAACAGAATTATTACTTCCTGGATACATAGCTGAAGATAAAAGTTTCCGATATGGCATAATGGAATACCCTGAAAACCACAACAGCCCCAAAGGAGTACTGGTGGCTTCAACTCTCGTCGACCTTTCAAGGACTGCCATACTTGTGAGGGTTGCCAATGTGAGTGATAAAGCGAAAGTCATAAAGAAAGGTGAAGTGTTAGCCACCTGTACTCCAGTAACTTGCATAAATCGAATTACCAATCCTCCAGTCACTGTGTCTTCAGAGAACTTAACATCAGAGCTTCTGCAGAATGCACCGTTAAACAACAAAGAAAGAAGTGCTGCACAACTGGTCATCCAAGAATTCCAAGATGTCTTTTCCCGCACATCCTCGGAAGTCGGACAAACAAGTTTAACGCAGCATATAATTAATACAGGAGACCACCCACCTATCAAGCAACACCCAAGACGGCTACCGTTTGCTAAACAGGAAGACGTAGGAAGACTCTTAAAAGAAATGATAGCGACGTGATTGAACCGTCAGCCAGCCCATGGGCCTCTCCCATCGTCCTGGTTCGGAAGAAGGATGGTTCAACTAGATTTTGCGTCGATTATCGGAGGTTGAACGATGTCACGAAGAAGGACAGCCACCCTCTTCCCAGAATTGATGACACTTTGGACATTCTTTTTGGAAACAAGGGGTTTTCGACACTAGACTTCAAGAATGGATATTGGCAGGTTGAGATACACCCTGATGACAAAGAGAAAACAGCATTCACGACCGGACAAGGACTTTGGCAGTTCAAGGTGATGCCATTAGGATTATGCAATGCTCCAGCAACATTCGAACGCCTCATGGAAACAGTGCTAAGAGGTCTTTCCTACGGAGCCTGTCTCGTTTATCTCGATGACCTTCATATCGTGAGGCGAAGTTTCGAGGAACATCTTGAAAATTTTAGGAAGGTGCTGGGGAAATTAAAAGACGCCAACTTGAAGTTAAGTCCGGCCAAATGTAAGTTATTCCGACATGAAGTGACCTACTTCGGACATGTCATCTCTGCCGAGGGTGTACGCACAGATCCAGAAAAAGTGTCGGCAATTAAAGAATGGAGATGCCCCGAAGATGTACATCAGTTGAGGAGTTTACTGGGGCTTTGCACCTACTATAGACGATTCGTGAAGGACTTTTCTTACATCACAAGACCACTTCACAGACTGACAGAGAGCAAGCAGAAATTCTTGTGGACGAAAGACTGTGAGGATGCATTTGACCAACTGAAGGAGGCTTTAACATCTGCACCTATCCTGACGTATCCTCAGCCCGATAAACAATTCATTCTTGACACGGATGCGAGCAACGAGAGTGTAGGTGCTGTTTTGTCCCAAGAAATAGACGGCCAAGAACGAGTCGTAGCATATTGGAGTAAGTGCCTATCTAAACCGGAGAGGAATTACTGTGTCACCAGGAAAGAGTTGCTCGCCATAATTAAAGCCGTAGAGCATTTCCATCATTACGTCTACGGCAGGAAATTCCTGCTCCGTACGGATCATGCATCGTTGACCTGGCTTCTAAATTTCAAGAATCCCGAAGGTCAGATAGCCAGATGGATAGAGAGACTCCAAGAGTATGACATCGATATCCGTCATCGGAAAGGATCATCACATGGAAACGCAGACGCCCTGTCTAGGAGACCCTGCTCAGAGAGCTGCCGATATTGTTCCAGGGTTGAGGCGAGTTACGGACTGATCAATCCGGTAATACGCCAGGTTACATCTTCAACATCTTTGAATCCAGACCCGAGGAGTGACGGAGAAGTCAGAAAAGACCAATTGGGAGATCCTGACATCAAGCCTTTAATCGATTTAAAGGAGTCTTCGAATGCGACACCTACTTGGCAGGACATTTCCACCTTTAGTCCTACGACAAAGCAATATTGGGCCCTCTGGGACTCCCTCCATATTCGAAACGGCGTGCTGTACCGGAAGTTCGAATCTGATGATGGAAATACTTCCCGATGGCAACTATTACTTCCAAGATCCCGAGTCCCAGACGTTCTTAAAGAACTTCATAGTAGTCCAGCTGGAGGCCACTTCGGAGTAATGAAGACGTTGCAAAGAGTTCGAAAGCGATTCTACTGGAGTAAGGCGAGGGCTGACGTGGAGAAGTGGTGCCGATCATGTGATGCCTGTGCAGCCAGGAAAGGACCGAAGAAACGCAGTCGAGGAAAACTGCAACGTTACAACGTGGGAGCTCCTTTTGAACGGATTGCGTTTGACATCTTGGGACCACTACCACGATCTGCTGACGGCAACAGATACATCCTTGTTGTCATGGATTATTTTACGAAGTGGCCCGAAGCGTATCCTATCCCTGATCAAGAGGCTACCACCGTTGCAGAGGTAATGGTTCAGAGCTGGATTTCCAGATTTGGAGTGCCTCTTCAGTTACACTCTGATCAAGGAAGGAATTTTACCTCTGCTGTAATGAAAGGACTTTGTGATCTACTTGGCATTGACAAAACACAGACGACGCCTTTACACCCACAATCGGATGGCATGGTGGAGAGGTTTAACAGAACCATCCTCAATAACCTCTCACTGATGGTTTCGAGAAACCAACAGGACTGAGATCAGAAGTTACTTTTGTTTCTTCTGGCCTATTGCAGTGCTGTCCACGAGACTACCGGCTATTCCCCATCCCAGATGCTCTTCGGTCGTAACCTTCGTCTGCCTTGCGATCTGTTGTTTGGCCGCCTTCCGGATGCACCTTCATCGCCAGAGGAGTACGTCGAGGATCTTCAGGCATGGTTTGAAGATGTGCACAATTTTGCCCGAGAGCGAATCCACTTGGCGACGGACAAGATGAAGACCAGATACGACACGAAGGCTACAGGACATCAATTCCACGAAGGTGACAAGGTTTGGTTCTGGAACCCGAAACGACAGAAAGGACTCTCTCCCAAACTTCACTCTCACTGGTACGGTCCTCACTCAGTCCTCAACGGGCTGAATGATGTCGTGGTCCGAATACGTAAGTCACCAAATTCTAAACCTAGAGTAGTTCATTACGACAGGTTAGCTCCTTACTATGGCCATAGTGTGTAATCCCCATAGTTTGTAATCCCCCTTATGTACAAAGGGTATATAGTTATTAAGACCATGGTCACATGTGTATATAAATTTTTAAGTTTATTGTTTATTTTTAATTGTTTATTTAATTATTTATTTATTTATTCAGTAATGTTTCTGTCTTTAAATTAGTAAGTTTTATAGTTTAGTTATGAACACAGAGTGTTTGCTATTGCATTGAAAGTGAGCCTTCTTTCCGGGAACTGTACTGCCCGGGACGTGCAGTCCTTGGGAGGGGGGCAATGTTACGAATTTTTGTATATTTGTAAATATTTCGTAGTGCTAGTTTTGTAAATAGATAAATTTCTGTACATTTCGCATAAGGCAATGCAATGGTTTGTTTCATTGCAATATGTGTGTAATCGCTTGATAAAGGGTTTTACAGAGGTAACTCTGGGAAGCGAGTTTCAAGGGGCAGGGCATTTAACATTATGGTAATGGGAATCTCGCCAAATTGGCGAGATAGAGCCAAGTTGGCGATGGTTTTGGCGACTAATTTTTGTCGCCAAATTTGGCGAGAAATCGCCAAATGTCGTCAAACTTGGCGACCATTTGGCGACATTTTCGGTACATGTGTAGGATTTTTCGACTACTGTCTGGAAAGTTCTCCAAATGTCGATCTCTGGAAGGTTCAAGTATGTTCGCAGCCACTCCTTTATAAGCGCGACCTGAGTTGGTTAATAGTTTGTTGATTTTGAATCACTGAGTTAGTTGTCTCTCAACGTTCATTGTGAGAGCTATATTCCTGACTTGAGATACTGAGCATTCTAAAGCGAACTGTTTTGCATTGTCTTTTGCGGCGATTTCTAAACCTAGAAGATACGCCAATTGGTGTCCGATTTACAATTAGGAGACGAAAAACCATCCCATTTATTGCGAAAAATAAGAGATTTGGCCGGAACTAGCTTTAAAGATGAAAATTTTTTGAAAACGCTTTGGATGCAACGACTACCTGCAGAAGTACAAACAATTTTGTCTGTGAGTTCCGAAAATGTAGAGAATTTGGCTAGCATGGCCGACAAAATTTTAGAAGTTAGAAACGAAAGCTCAGGGCATGCTGTTTTGGCTATGAGCCAACCAAAAGTCCCGCGCCATGACGAATCGAAAGGTAATAAAAATACCCAAGAGGCCGAAATATGTGCTCTCAGGTGCGAAATTGCCGAATTGAGTAAGCAGATTGAAAGGCTTGCTAGGCCACAGGAAAGGGATTATCGGTGCCGCCCGTTCCATAGATCGCCAAGCCGTAATTTTAGGAGGAACTCCCGCGGCAGGGGTAGACAAAAATACGACGGTATGTGTTATTACCACTTTAAGTTCGGAGATAAATCATTTAGGTGTAATTCGCCTTGCAACTTTAAGGGTACTAATCAAAATAATAGGAACCAGGAAAACTAATAATGGCTGCTAAAGAAAGGGTAGCGACGACTAGCTCGGTAGCCACAAACACTTGTCGCCTTCACATTGTAGATAGACGTACACATTTTAAATTTCTTATAGACTCTGGCAGTGATATAAGCTGTATTCCAGTTCCAAAAAAAGCGAATAAACTTAAACCTGATTCATTACAATTATTTGCTGCTAATGAAACAAAAATATTCACATACGGTTCTAAAACACTTCAATTAGATTTCGGTTTAAGGAGAAATTAAGAGTGGAAATTTCTTATTGCAGCAGTTCCCACACCAATTATTGGGGCAGATTTTTTGAAACATTTTGGAATTTTGGTAGATTTACAAAATAGAAAACTAATCGACACAACAACAAAGTTAAGCCGAATTGGCATACAATCACAAAACGACGTGTCATCCGTTAAACTCGTTTCTAGTTCTTCAGATTATCATATGATTGTATCAGAATTTCCAAATATTCTGAAGGTGTCGCAAGGGCCTAAACAGGTAAAACATGCAATGGTGCACTACATTGAGACTAAAGGACCCCCAATACATAGTAGTCCACGTAGACTAAACCCAAAATTGTATGAAGCAGTAAAGAACGAGTTTCAATTTATGATGAACCAAGGAATCTGTAGACCGTCAAAATCACCATCGGCGTCACCTTTGCATGTTGTACCTAAAGGGACAAATGAAATTAGGCCTGTGGGAGATTACAGGAGGCTTAATGCATGTACAGTTCCGGATAGATATCCGATTCCACATATCCAGGATTTTTCGAACGCGTTATTTGGGAAAAATATTTTCTCAAAAATTGATTTGGTTCGGGCATATTTTAATATTCCAGTGCACCCCGAGCATATTCCCAAAACCGCTGTCTGTACACCATTCGGATTGTTTGAGTTTCCGTTTCTAAATTTTGGCTTATGTGGTGCTGCTCAGACTTTTCAAAGATTCATGAACGAAGTTTTGGGCGAATTAAATTTCTATTTCGTTTATTTAGACGATATTTTAATTTTCAGTGACAATGAAGCTGATCATAAATTGCATTTAAGAATGGTTTGTGAAAAACTAAGTCAGTATGGCCTCACTGTAAATGCATCTAAGTGTGTTTTTGGGGTAAAAGAAATTTCCTTTTTGGGGCACTGGATAACAAAACATGGCACAACGCCATTGCCGGAAAAAGTAGAACCCATAAGGAATTACCCACAGCCTAAAACAATAAAAGAGTTAAGACGATTTTTAGGATTGCTAAATTTTTTTCGTAGGTTCTTGCCAGGAGCAGCCGATGCTCAAACAGAATTAAATAGTTACTTAAAAGGTGCCAAGAAAAACGACAATTCGGTCATCGTTTGGACGACATCTGCAAGCGAACAATTCGAGAACTGTAAAAAACTTATGGCTGACGCCACACTACTGGCCCATCCAAAATGGGATGCTAAGCTAATTGTACAGTGCGATGCTTCAGATTACGCCATTGGCGGAGCTCTTTTTCAAATGGTAGACGATGAACTACAGCCGTTGTCATTTTTCTCGCGTAAGCTTTCACCTGCGGAATGTCGATACAGCGCGTACGATCGTGAGCTATTAGCAATGTATGCCACCATTAAACATTTCCGATATTTGTTGGAAGCAAGGGAATTTGATTTATTGACTGATCATAAACCTCTTACTTACGCATTTAAGCAAAAGCCAGAAAAGGCAACGCCAAGACAATTTCGGCAACTTGATTTTATCTCGCAATTCACTACGTCAATCCTACACATTAAAGGAAAAGAAAACATACTAGCTGACGCACTGTCCCGTATTTCCGCAATTGAAATGCCATCGCCAATTGACTATAATGAAATTGCTAGGGTTCAGGATACAGATCATGAGTTAAAATCACTTATAAATGAACCAAAACACGGCCTTGAACTTAAAAAAGTTGCCTTACCAGGAACAGACATTCCACTTTTTTGTGATATCTCAACGGGAAATGTCAGGCCATATATACCAGAAAATTTCCGAAAATTAGTTTTTGACTCTCTGCATAAACTTTCACACCCAGGCATTAACGTGTGATGAATGATACTGGGGGATTAGTGTGCGGCGGCGCTAGTTCAGAGCCACCGGCTGCTAGCGCCACCTGCAAGAACAACTAAACTTGTTCCAGGACTCTCGAAGAAGGACGCTAAAAATGTGATTCCAGGTTTCTGACTCTGATTCGTGCGCTGGATGAATGACATGTACTAAGCTCCGCGGAGAGTAAAATGTTGCATTTAACCTAGAATAAAAAGTGTTACGTCTAAAGAATATGTATTGTCCTAATCAATAGTAATTAATAACACTAGAAATGATAGGAGCTTTTACAAAAGCGGATGGCAAATAACCAGTCTCCGCAGAGACATTCGAAACTGGAATTTGTTTTGTAATAACTGTTGAATATTTAAATTGTATTTGTTTCTATTGCCTTATTAAAAATATTACTTATAATTATTAGTAAAATTCTCTTTGAAAAACAATTTTTCCTTACATACTTTAGATTACTCGAGTAGCAATGGATTAGCTAGTAAAACAACTTATTTTTACTTATTAAGCTACTTCATAAATATGTTATGAATATATTAAATTTTGATGTACAATCACAAATTTCCCAGTTTCATGCAAGTACAGTATAGGATTTATACTTTGCCAGTTAATCACAAATAAAAGTAGCAAGTTCACACTTTCATTGGAATTTCTTCAGTATAATCGATACATCTGGATACGTAGCTTGCTAAAATGTTTAAAATGCACGGTACATTTTGAATACAATTTATTTTTAAAATAAAATAGGTAACGAAGAAACCAGTGTTAACCACCTAACGCTAAGATAGAAAGTCAGAAATGTGACGAAAGAAGGGGGGAGGGGGATCAATGGATATGGATTATCTTGAAGTATATTTCTTGAACACTTCATATATATATATATATATATATATATATATATATATATATATATATATATATATATATATATATATATATATATATATATATATATATATATATATATATATATATATATATATATATATATATATATATATATATATATATTAATACTTTTTTTAAATATTCAATTTTGTCCAGGCTAAGCCACAGTGTTGCGTCCCTCCCTCAGGAAAATCCTAGATCCGCCTCTGGGCTGTAGTGCACGAGACGCCACTAATCCTAATCAATGGGGGCCGACCAAACGGTATAGTGGTTAGCGTGCTGGCTTCTAGACCGCGAGGTTGCGGGTTCGAGTCCCGTGTTGACATGGGTGTTTGTAAATGTATGTTGGCTTGTCTGATGACGAATGTTTCGGCGCATTATAGCCCTCGTGTTGCTGACGGCGCCAGATAATCTGAATACAACCAACCTAATCAATGGGTATTTCATCATCGGGATTCGGAATGTAAATGGTTGATTGTTCATTTAAATATGAAGTCGGGAAGTTATGCTTTGAAAGGATTGGATATTTTGTTTATATACGTTGTGTTGCATTTTCGCGCAATTCGAAGTCGTACCACTACATAACTTATTTTTATCATTAATACTAAAATCCAATTCAGAAATATTAATTTCTCATGATTTTCCAAAGTTGCCAGCAGTGACTTGTTTTTCCAAATGAACGATTCATTTG
The DNA here is from genome assembly GCA_963978545.1 of Linyphia triangularis. Classification (NCBI taxonomy): domain Eukaryota; kingdom Metazoa; phylum Arthropoda; class Arachnida; order Araneae; family Linyphiidae; genus Linyphia; species Linyphia triangularis. Next base: position 41,716,014 of record OZ021730.1, read on the forward strand.
TAAAGAGCAATTTTTTGGTGGATAAAAATACGCTTTAAGTTAACATTGAATCTGAAATAACTTACAGGATCTTCTGTGTAGAGCACCAGAAATTCTTCTCACTTTAATTGCCAACTAGCTTAAGAAACACAAGCTGCAATAAAATGGAGATAAGGGGGACTGCAATGGTGAACCAAATTTTCTGCAATATAAATACATGCATTGAATATATTATTGTGGTTTTAAATTATGAAATATTTTGCCACTTTGTCAATATAAATTTTTTATTTCACAAACAATTAAATATCAACAAAATCACTTGGTAAACACTAATATTACAGCTCTACCACAATAAAAGGAAATCTATTTTCAATGCTACAATACAATAGGAGCTTTTTGAAAATTGGCATGATTTTGTTTACAAAGTTAATAGTTTAAATTATAAAATATTAGCTTCTTTTTTAAATTAATACAGAAAATTTAATCAAACACTTACTGGGTACTCTTCCGTTAGACGGGTACCAGTTGGTACCAAGTTTAAATGTTTACATGATGCATAAATGCATGTTATAGGGTTGCTATAACAAACAATGAATATATTCATTGTTTGTTATAGCAACCCTATAACTGTTTGTTATAGCAACCCTATAACAGTTTGTTATAGGAAATATATAAATGATTCGAAGGTTACAAGTTTGAATGAGATATTGCTGCAATTTGGCGATTTTTATCCGATACCCGTCTAAAGGAAGAGTACCCACCTACTATTTACATAACTAGACATTTCTTAACAACTTAAACAATAAATTTATTTGCAAATTTTAATTAATCCCAAGCCTTCCATTTAATTAAATAGGTTTAAGCAATCAATTAATGCGTAAATTCTTAGTTTAAGTTGAAGGGTTGGTGCTATTTTGATAAGTTGGTGTCAAGGCTTAAACATGGCCAATTCAATATGGTGCCCAATTCAAAATTTATAACATGGTGGGATATTCAAAAAGGCTGTTCATACAGTCAACTCACTATAAATCGAAGTCTCATAAGTCGAATATTCGTTTATTTCGAAGTTTTCATTCGGTCCCAAGAATATGCCTTGAATATAAAAAAAACATCCAAGTGAATTCCAATAACTCGAAGAATTTGGCCAGTCCTTTGAACTTCAGGTTATCGCGAGTTGACTGTATTACACAACAACTGAAAACCCACAAGAAATAGGTTTGCTAATAGTACGAAACTCTATCGTCTAGGAACTGGCACCATATTCACTTGACAATATTTCCACATTAAATATGAATAGACCGATTTATGAATGAGCCAGCAACTGTGAAGCTTTAGCATTCTTACCTCATCCAGAAAAAATGTATCCTCTCTAGTTCTATACATGGGCGAGTTGGTAATCATAGAAATCATTGACGCTAATTACATTCCAACTGCCTACTCGATTGATTGAAGCTGAAATACAACTGAAAAATATGTATGGTTACTATAAATCTGTGCAGAGAGCGAGATTTATGAATTAGCATTCGAAGATAACAAACCATGTGGCTACACCTAGAAACTATGAAAAAACCTTCATTGACTTTAAGGTAAGAGTAGGGAATAAGTTTAAGGAATGTGTTTTTAAAATGTGGAGAGCAGTAAAATATACACATTGATTATGGGTTGTTTGAAAATGTATGGTAAAATATCAAACTAGTTATTTTTCAATCAATTGTATATACACTCTGAAACTTAAGTATTAAGTGACCTAAAATTCTGTTAGATTACTATTTAAAGTTGTTATAAAACTGTTTAGAGAGTGAGATTAAAGAATTATGATACGAAGAAATTTAAAGTGAATCAGTTCCAATTCAATATAGAAGTTTCAGTTAATGTACAAACTAACAAAATTGACTACGCACTTTAAAAATCAGAACGGGACAGTTTCAATGCATTATAAACAAGATGTAATTGAATATTTCACTCACTTATATATTGTATCCAAATTGTTCTGGATGAGATGGATACGTTTCGTCAAAACAACACAACCGCCGTATACAATTCCCGCCTTTTTCTTAGCTTCTTTGTAGCAGAAACAGATATTGCTCTATGACGTACTTCTCGTGTACTTCCGTAGTCTTCCGGTTGCTCCTCAAACAAAATACTTCCTAGAATCTGTAAATTCCCTAAAAATGTGATTCCAGGTTTCTGACTCTGATTCGTGCTCTGGATGAATGACATGTACAGCTCCGCGGAGAGTAAAATGTTGCATTTAACCTAGAATAAAAAGTGTTACGTCTAAAGAATATGTATTGTCCTAATCAATAGTAATTAATAACACTAGAAATGATAGGAGCTTTTACAAAAGCGGATGGCAAATAACCAGCCTCCGCAGAGACATTCGAAACTGGAATTTGTTTTGTAATAACTGTTGAATATTTAAATTGTATTTGTTTCTATTGCCTTATTAAAAATATTACTTATAATTATTAGTAAAATTCTCTTTGAAAAACAATTTTTCCTTACATACTTTAGATTACTCGAGTAGCAATGGATTAGCTAGTAAAACAACTTATTTTTACTTATTAAGCTACTTCATAAATATGTTATGAATATATTAAATTTTGATGTACAATCACAAATTTCCCAGTTTCATGCAAGTACAGTATAGGATTTATACTTTGCCAGTTAATCACAAATAAAAGTAGCAAGTTCATACTTTCATTGGAATTTCTTCAGTATAATCGATACATCTGGATACGTAGCTTGCTAAAATGTTTAAAATGCACGGTACATTTTGAATACAATTTATTTTTAAAATAAAATAGGTAACGAAGAAACCAGTGTTAACCACCTAACGCTAAGATAGAAAGTCAGAAATGTGACGAAAGAAGGGGGGAGGGGGATCAATGGATATGGATTATCTTGAAGTATATTTCTTGAACACTTCATATATATATATATATATATATATATATATATATATATATATATATATATATATATATATATATATATATATATATATATATATATATATATATATATATATATATATATATATATATATATATATTTTTTAGTACTTTTTTTAAATATTCAATTTTGTCCAGGCTAAGCCACAGTGTTGCGTCCCTCCCTCAGGAAAATCCTAGATCCGCCTCTGGGCTGTAGTGCACGAGACGCCACTAATCCTAATCAATGGGGGCCGACCAAACGGTATAGTGGTTAGCGTGCTGGCTTCTAGACCGCGAGGTTGCGGGTTCGAGTCCCGTGTTGACATGGGTGTTTGTAAATGTATGTTGGCTTGTCTGATGACGAATGTTTCGGCGCATTATAGCCCTCGTGTTGCTGACGGCGCCAGATAATCTGAATACAACCAACCTAATCAATGGGTATTTCATCATCGGGATTCGGAATGTAAATGGTTGATTGTTCATTTAAATATGAAGTCGGGAAGTTATGCTTTGAAAGGATTGGATATTTTGTTTATATACGTTGTGTTGCATTTTCGCGCAATTCGAAGTCGTAAAAGCCATAGTGAGAGACGGATTTTAGAAAAGGAAATAGATCTATTTTGCACAGAAATTTTATTGTGTATGTAGCTATTGCACTGTTTCGATGTGGTTATAAAAAAGCATCAAAATGCAGTACCGTGTGCATCCAAAATGGTGGGATACTTTTAATCCCGCCGTGCCCCCAAAGAGCAAATATGCATTTGCAATCAAATTCACATACTTGGACCAATTTCCCGAATATCCATAAAAGAATTTCTATCTTGTAAACATAGCAAATAAGTTAGATCCAGTAACTTAAATTTCTGTTTTGCTTGATTTGGCACATTTCCATTTTCATATAAACAGTATCATTTCCAATAAAAATAATACCTTAATATCCTGACTTTGAAAGCAAGAATTCTACTTCAATAAAAAATAATTTGTTTCTGTATAAAATTTGCTGATTGCAAGTGAAGAGCCAAAACTTCACCCATAATTTTCAATGCATGAAGCTACGGGGAGAAACTACTTTTCTCCTTCCCGTTCTTCACTTTTGCCTCGATGTATTCGCACACTCGCTAAAGGGTGCTTGCTATATTTGCTTTCGGCAGTCGGCACGCTCAGTCAGCACTCCAATTCCGTTTTCTTTAGCTCAGTGGTATCAACAGCCATCCAATGACTTCAGTCACTGGTCTGTGCATGGCACGTTTGAACATGAATGCGCAACAGGCGATATCGGTAGGGGTGATCCGCATATTGAATTCCATTTGAAAATTTTGCATTTTTTTTCAGAAAAGATGTTATTTTCAGAGAAAAACTGTTTAAAAAAAAAAAAAAAAAAAAAAAGGCCGAAAGGACAAAAACACTTTGGATGATCTCTGAATTTCGCTTATATTTGTTTTTAACTTGGGAAAAAATAGGGATTTTTAAGATTTTTTTAAAAAAATAAGAGCTTTTAAGTGCCTTAAAAAAATTTCAAGTTTTTAAAGATCGTACGAACCTTGGACGTAACCACGTGTTTCGAGGAACAGATGGTACAACGCAGTTTAAGAAATTTTACAGCTGTAACAGCATCCAACCATTTAGCCAAACCTCTCAATTGCCTTATTGCGGTCAATTTTATTAATATAAACTTTGTTAAGTTGTTTCAGTTTACAAAAAAATTGCCAAAAAAAAAATATGTAGGTCCATTAAAATTTAATTATAAAATATGAGTGCTTATCTAATTCAACGTTGTTACTTGTGTTTTAGGAGCTTTGATAAGCACTTTTTTTTTTTTTTGTAAAATATATAACATGAATTTTTTAAAAGTAATGACAAGTATACTTTTTTAATTGAACGTTTTTATGGCACATAACTTCTTTAAATAAACTTACTTTTGAGCCCCAATTCATTGAAATTGTTTTCCATTATTGGATAGCTTAGGGACACCATCCTATTTATTATGCTAAATCTAGCATACATCATCAAGTTACCAACACTCCTTAGATTGGTTGTTTGTTTTCAGATTATCTGGCGCCGTCAGCAACACGAGGGCTATAATGCGCCGAAACATTCGTCATTAGACAAGCCAACATACATTTACAAACACCCATGCCTAACACGGGACTCGAACCCGCAACCTCGCAGTCTAGAGGCTAGCACGCTAACCACTACACCGTTTGGTCGGCCAACCAACACTCCTTAGAAAACTTTGAAGTATGATTTCGACCAGTTTTTAGAAGGTGAGCATATTGATAACTTAATACAGGGTTCCCACAAAAAACACAGAATGAAAATTAATGACTTAAGGACCTAAATAATATTTTTAAAGGCCTTCTAAAATTTGTTTTCAGGCATGTCTTTAAAGTGTGATTTTACAACTGCTTCGCCACTAGCGCTAATATCGAAATCTTTTATGCACAATTTGCATTTTACCTTATGAACAGACTTCGAGGGAATAAGCAAATAAGAGTTGAATTTTTATAAATATTGCTGCTGGGTACACATCAGAAAAAAATTGAGTTTTAGGGAATTCTAAGCATTTTCAAGTACTTTTAAGGCATTGAAAAATATTAAGCACTTTTAATGACCTTAAGAACCCTGTAATAGCTTTAATAACATTTTGTAATATGTACATAATTCATTACATTTTTACCGGGTGGCACAAAATAGAACAGTATATCCTGGGAGATTCTCGTCTGAATAAATTACATACGAAGTTTCACTCATTAGCACCTGCAGGAATATTCTCGGGGGGGGGGGGGGCAAAAACACCCAAAAGGGTACAAGGGGGTTAATTTTTGGATTTAACTTTGATTTTTCAACTGGCTATTTTAATGAAATTTCAGTTAACAGTTCTTGTTCATTAAATATTTTAAAACCTGTGTCATACTTCTATTTTCCTTGATTCATGATACTTTTCTCAATATTATTTTTAATTTTCAAAATCCACAGGGGGGTGCAAGTGCATTCTCCAACACATTCCTGGCAGCACCCACTTGCATGCAACGAATGGAACAAACTCTAGAAGGCCAAGCAGAGAGAATGAACGAAAATCGAGAATGGTTATAAAAAATTTAAATATCATTGATTGCATAGTGATATTCATTTCTAAAAAATACAGTAAACAGTTTGGAAAGGGAAAATTTAACAAAACTCTCCAATGTGATAGATTTGGGAATATTATGAAACAAAAATCAATTTTTTTTAATGGGCCCACATGAGATAGATCCATAAAAATTAAGTTTTTATGACACAAGATTCAATTTTGGTGCTACAACATCAAAATAGGAGTTTCTTCCTTTTACATTTTAGTGTTTATATAAGTATTAGATTTAATATTTAAATATTAAATTAGTTCCAAAATTAAAATAAATTTTATTTTAAAATATCTTAATTTTATCAAGGGAGAATCTATTTGAAATACCATCTCATTTAATAAGAGCAAAATCCTGGAGCAATTTATTAATACCTTAATTATTAATACATTTACAATAAAAAGCTGAATTAATGTAAAGATAATTGACACGAACAAAATGTGTTCATGGAAAATGCATTTTAGTAGTATTGTATTGTGACCAATAAAAATATTTCGGACAATAGCTTGTGATTTAAATGTATGGTATATTTATTAGAATGGAAAGTGCATTAAGTGAATTATTTGAAATTAAAATGATTTAAAAAAAGCAGACAAAAGTAAAAATTTATTTTTTTTTAATTCAATAGTAAGGAATAACAGATACAAAAATTCAAATACAAAATTCTATTAATTTTAAATGAAAAACATAGAAATTGGATACTGGGATTTCAAAATTTTAATTAATGCATCAAATTTTATTTAAAGCAAACATCTTAACAATTCTCAATGGTATTAAACATTTAAAAACACTTTATCAATGAAGGATGCCATAACAAGAATACGTATACATAAGAATATATTCATACAGATTTAAATATGTATCACATAGTAGTTACAAATGCTTACTGAAAAAAAGGTCTCTAGCTATTAATCGGTTAATGAAGCAAATTTCCATTCCTAAAGACAGCAACAGTTGTCAATTCATCATACAAATCTGAGCATATTCACAGAAAAATCTCCATACTAATGGATATATACTCAAGAAATAAGAGAATACTAAATATGAAAAAGTGGGTAAAAGAATTTGCTTTCTCAACTAGCTATCGTAGGAAGAACTTCACGCACCAAGGAAATGTATTAAAGGAATAAGACTATGAACAGGAATAAGTTAGCATGGAAAATTATTCACGCAGATTGCAATCTGCATAAACTCCCTATACTAATGGATACATATTCAAGGAATAAGGGAACACTCAATATGAATAAGAGAACAGAAGAATTTGCTTTCTCATCTAGCTATTTTAAGGAACAATTTCCCATACTAAAAGAAAACTATTGGAGGAGTAAGAAACCCTGAACAGGAATCAGTTGGCATGGGAAAGTGTTCACGCAGATTGCAATCTGCATAAACAACTCCCCATACTAATGGATACATATGCAAGGAAAAAGGGAACACTCAATATGAATAAGAAAGCAGAAGAATTTGCTTTCTCATCTAGCTATATTAAGGAACAATTTCCCATACTAAAAGAAAACTATTGGAGGAGTAAGAAACCCTGAACAGGAATCAGTTGGCATGGGAAATTGTTCACGCAGATTGCAATCTGCATAAACAACTCCCCATACTAATGGATACATATTCAAGGAAAAAGGGAACACTCAATATGAATAAGAGGGCAGAAGAATTTGCTTTCTCATCTAGCTATATTAAGGAACAATTTCCCATACTAAAAGAAAACTATTGGAGGAGTAAGAAACCCTGAACAGGAATCAGTTGGCATGGGAAATTGTTCACGCAGATTGCAATCTGCATAAACAACTCCCCATACTAATGGATACATATTCAAGGAATAAGGGAACACTCAATATGAATAAGAGAGCAGAAGAATTTGCTTTCTCATCTAGCTATATTAAGGAACAATTTCCCATACTAAAAAAAAACTATTGGAGGTGTAAGAAACCCTGAACAGGAATCAGTTGGCATGGGAAATTGTTCACGCAGATTGCAATCTGCATAAACAACTCCCCATACTAATGGATACATATTCAAGGAATAAGAGAACATTCAATATGAATAAAAGAGCAAAAGAATTTGCTTTCTCAACTAGCTATATTAAGAAACAATTTTCCATACTAAAGGAAAATTATTGGAGGAATAAGGAACCCTGATCAGGCATCAGTTTGCATGGGAAATTGTTCACGCAGATTGCAATCTGCATAAACAACTCTCCATAATAATGGATTACTATTTAAGGAATAAGGAAATACAAATTAGCATCCAATCGAATACAAATTAGTACAGACATTTTTCTATTAGTTGCATTTGGCACGAACATCTCCTCTAATCGATGTTTACTATGTTTTAAAATTGTCTTTTTTAACATACAATGAAAAAAACATACTAAAAATTTATAACAATTTTAAAATAGAATTGCTAGCAAGCATTAAAACATTGAGAAAAAAAATTAGTCTTAAATATAAGAGCATAATAATATGGTGTTTGAAGTCAACATATATCATAAGCAGGAAATAAAAATATATTTATATTATGTTTAAAAAAATGCAAATCATTAGAAAATACATTTATGAAAGGTTAGAAATAGAACATATTTCAGCTGCTGCATGTCTGATCTTGAAGATAGCAAATCTTTTCAAGCTTAAACTAAAAAAAAAAAAAGTAGTTATAAATATCCGAGATAATTCAACATTACAATACACTTGGTATGAAGTTACACTGTACAAAGCAAAATAATAGCACAATCTTTGCATTGAAAGGGTATACAAATATAACAAGGATATGTACACTAATAATTGTTATTTAAACTATTCCCTTGCCTAGGAAAAACTAGTAAATCAAAAATTACAATAATGAAATGGTTCAAACCCTGTTAAAACAGTTAAAACTCTTTATAAGGAGATTATATGGCTAATAGACACAAAATTCTTTCTCAGTGTTACAAAAATGTATCCTTAAGTTTTGGAATAACAGAAAGTCATAAACTAGTTTAGATCCAAATTTCAAACATGCAAGAAAGTTTATCTTAAATTTCTCCGAAATATCGATAAATTATAATTTATCATAACACATAACACCTTACAACTTGGTTATATTCACATGCACTCAACTCTCCTTGTAAAAACGAGGAGTGAAGTACTTAAAGCCTCAATGCTTTTGTTAACTAAAAATCAACTTTTTCTCCAACTGTTTGGATTAATGAATTTAACATTCAGAAGGAGAATTAAACAAAATTTAAATATTGTAGGTAGTTTAAGATTTAGTGTTTGTTTCCTTGAATATAGTACAAAACGATTAAATAGCTGAAATTCTTTGATCACCTGTTTGTCTCATGGCTGTTTGGATTTAACGATTAAATAGCTGAATTTTCTTCTTATTTATTTGTACTTAATTTTTTTTAGAATGTTTTATTTTGATTTTTCCAAAAAGAAGATGGTGACAATTGTTCCAATCATTATTTCCTTGGAAGCTCGGACTTTACCCTTCTATATTTTGGTGTCTGATTTTCAAAAATTAAAAAAAACAAAAAAAAACATAAAAGCTATTTGCATTTTTCTTGCATGCATTGTAATAATTCATTAAGAAAAATTTTAACTAGCTATATAGTTTAAATTTTGCTGTTTGCCCTTTACTTTTGAATCTTTGACATCCAATTGCTGCCACTCTAAACTAAACAACAAATTACAAATAAAAATTAAGATTTTGTAAGTTAAAAGATTTTCATTTGAAGAAGATTTTGCAAATTAATTTTTTCAAATGAACTGTAGTTGAACCTATTTAACAGCAATATCTAAAAATTTATTTTTAGTACGCAGCTGCTTACACTGTAGGATTCAACATGCAAGAGAAATACTTCAATGCAATGAAAAATATATATTATTCCATAAAGATTATCTACAACAAATTAAAAACCAAAGGGTCTATTACTTGAACTTGTGATCTATTCCTCTTTAATTTTATTAACAATTACAATGTTCAATACAACAGAAGATTTGTTAAGTAAAAGGTGATAATAAATAAATTCTTGGTAATTATCTAGAAATTGCAGTTTTGAAAGAGAAAAGTAGTTTTTGAGATAAAATTTGATATCTGCTTATAACTGTTAATAATAAAATTAACCAACAGTTTGTTGTTACAAGGCCTTACGTAGGGTTCACCCCCACCCCGAAATATATTCAATTATATATTATAGGGGTACATAAATTACGTCACACACATTTTTTTATCCTTTCTCTATGTCAAGTTCGAGAGATCCCCACTCCTAAACGCCACATTGTTGGCTCACACCCCCATCCTAAATAAAATTTTAATTTCAAAGCTCAAATTTTAATAAAAGCGCATAGAGCAGAAATTTTTGTGTTTATAGCCTTTTGGAAACATTTAGAATTGAATAAAAAAGTATTTTAAAAAATGCAAGAATTGTCCATTCTTTCTGAAATATCCTCTTTTTTCATCATCTACTTTGAAACAAATGTTTGATACCATTATTGTGTTAGAAACACAAGGATCCCAAGGTTGGAAACACTTATTCCCGTAAAAAAATATATATATATTGTGGAGAAAGGGCCAGCATTCATTAAAACACTCCTACTACATTAAGAAATCAGACTAATTGGTAAAAATTCAAATACTCGCTTTTCTATTTACATTTATTATCTCTCTTCTGACAGGTAGAAGGGGGGGGGGGGGGGTGCAAAAGTAATATACCAGACTTGCTGGAAAGAGATGTGTAGCTGAGATTAATGTTCTGTGTAATAAATAAATATTACTTAAAATTATGTAAAATTCTAAACCACAAAATTCAGGGCTGCCAGGGACAATTAGCTTTGAAAATAGTTGCTTTAACAGCCTCAGATGTTAAAAATTATAGTCTTAGACGTTGAAAATAGTAGCTTCGTTTTTCATAATTTAATAAAAATTTCTTCTTTCGAGTCGACAATGATCTTTGTCCTGTGTTGAAAGTTAAGTGTTCCTCAAAAATAAAACTGTTGATTTACATAAAACACGAAAACTCAGAGGCACTCTTCTTTATATACGTCGTCTTTCGATTAAAAATAGTGTCTAATACCAAGTTAACACTACATCCCATATGGTAAAAAACATGTGTCTAAACGGTACCTTTATATGGTAAAACATTCAAAAGTGCAATAAAAGCAATGGAAATAATAAACACTGGTCTTAATAAAAACATTGGAAATTGAATGGCTGTTTTTTTTTACTATTTCTATTTTTTTAACATAAATTAGGTCATGTAGTCTGTTAGGAGGTAGTCTGTTCAACATGATGGACATTGACATGGAAAGGAAGTAATCGCTTTAGTGAAGTAATTTAACCATTTGTGGGAATAACTTAATAATTTATTTTCAATTTAAAGTTCAAACAAAAACTATTTGCAAAATTTTATTACCAAGAACTAAAGTTAATCTGCAATAAGTTGACTTTATTCTACATTCATTCCAAAACTACACAAATATGCAATTTTTTTTATATTTCATAAACAGAAGGAGATGGTAAAATTAACTTTTTTTGAAATTGAAGGGATGGTAGCAACGTGATGTAGTTTTAGAGGAGGGGATCAATAAAACTTGACTTGAGTGTGATATAGCAAGCAAATAAGGGGGGAGGGGGGCAAAAAAGGTGTGACATAATTGGTTGGTTGGTTGTTTTCAGATTATCTGGCACCGTCAGCAAAGCGAGGGCTATAATGCGCCGAAACATTCTCGTCATTAGACAAGCCAACATACATTTACAAACACCCATGCCTAACACGGGACTCGAACCCGCAACCTCGCGGTCTAGAAGCTAGCACGCTAACCACCATACCGTTTGGTCGGCGGTGTGACATAATGTATATATGCTCCCATGTGGGTAAAAATATTTTTTTAAATCCCCCCTCCCCGAAATTAAAGTTTAATTTCAGCCTTGCTCCGTTACTACAATCAATGAACAATCCGTTTGTTGACATAATTAAAAACTAGGGGTGTGGAACATCGCACAACTTTCAATTACACTATATAACTGACGTGGATTTGTGTCACTTACCGGTTTTATATTTTAAGGCATTTGTTTTTCAACTTTATACGGCAATTGAAGCATTTTTATGACAATTTCTGAGGTGGGGACGTTTAGGACACCTTGAGAGGAAAAAGTTATAAGAGGTAATAGATATCAACCCACAGCAATTTTGAACAAAATCATTAGAGCCGGTTACAATTACCGAAAAACATGATTTTTTCAATGGCAGATACCTAATGCACATGCGCTATTTTGATGAAAACCTTAATGGTAGGTCCTTGGACCATCACCAACCTGCACACCAAATTTGAACATCATAGGTCAATTTGTTCGGGAGTTATGCTGACCACAACAGACATTTTTTCTAAATCAGGATGTTCCAAAACGTGGAGACATGCAAAAAAAAAAAAAAATCTTTTTTGACCGAATACTATATTTTCATTACTCTATGTATACATATGGCTAATTGAAAGTAATAAATACACTTTAACATAAGTCTGAATATTTAACAATAATGAATTCAAATCAATTTTAAGCAAAACACAAAATGTTTTTGCAATGAATTTTTAAACTCCTACCGACCCAGCACACCTAAAATCAATACCTTAAAAGCAAGACATGGTATCCTGATGAATCCATTATGCAAGGATAGGACAATACATCTAGGTTTGTGGACACATGACGAAAGCAGGAAAAATCGCAGCAAAACATTGGGAAAACCTGCAAGTTAAAAAAAAATTAAAGTCATGTTGATAGGTTTATGAAAAATACTAGGTCATTATTTAAAAATCTAACTTAAAAATGAGTTTAAATCAGATAGCCGTTTATTTTGTAGCATGCCTGTTTCAAAAGTATAATAAACCTCACAAGTAATTTATGATAATCGAAGCTAACATATTTACAGGAGGTAAAAAAATTTAATCTACTTGTAAATTTTTTAGCCCAAGAAGCTAAAGACACAGAAAATTGAGAAATATCGTGGATATATTACTTTTCTTTGTTTGTACAATTAACAACCCTTTTTTGCGCACAATCACTGGTAATCAGGGTGGAACCTACAGCTAATGGATTCTAAACCACACTTCGATCTCAGCACCTTTGGCATGCAAAGCCAGAGCGTTAACCGAATAGCCAGAATATATTATACTGGATATATATGACCTTAGAAAAGTGGCATTTTCGAAAATAGAACTTGAAGCATAGCTTAAAAACAAAACTATGATTAAATAAATTTAAACGTTATAGTATTTTAATTCCTAGCCAGGGCAATAAAAAAACATTAAAAAAATTATGAAATTTGAAAAGAAAATAGATGAGGTTGTGCAAGTATAAAATATTAAGAACAATGGTAGAATGGCAGATGTAGTATAGGTCATTTGGCAAATTTTACAATTTGGCGACCAAAGAGTGAGTCGCCAAAATGACGTGGTTTAAGGTTGCCTCTCTAATTCAATATAAACAAGATGGTGATTCATTCAAAATGGCCGAAAAAAGTAAACAACTAGAAACGTAACAAATATGCAAATAAACAATAAAATACACCACAATATGCTAATTCATTTTTTAAAAAAAGGTTAAATTGTTTTACAAGGTGGCAATTGGCATTTTTAGAACTTTTCCGCAAAATGTAAACAATGGCGAACTCCGATGCTAAAGCAAACACAAATCAGCGAAAAATGAAAATTTGAGAATCGAACCTGCTCCATGATTTGAGGACTTTGCAGTTTTTGAAGTCCCTTGCCAAAGATGTGTTAAGCTATGGTTGCGATGCAAGTTGCAGCAAAATTAAGTGTTTTCGCTTTTGATCTCAATAACATTTATATTAAAAAAAAAAAAAAACTCGGGAACAAATTAAAATATGTTGAGTAAGTTTATTCGATATCGCTGAAAATTTAAAGGCAATGAAGTTGCAAATGATAATTGAAAAATAATTTAAGCAATTAAAATTTAATTTCAAATAATTTGCTAAGATAAATTTGTAATTCGTAAAATTTCATTAAACTTTTACATTAATTACAAATATTTAACCTCTTCCATAATATTTATATTTTTAATCACTTGCTAAAAACTCTAAACAGTAAGGCGTGCGAGCGCTTTGCACTCTAAAGTGAAAAATTACGACCTATTTCATTGACCTGACGGCCAATTGAACCTAAAAATTATACTCCTACCTACATCAGGCATCTCACCCCCAAAATCTCTTGCTTTTTTAATAACTTGGTACTGTAAAACTCTCTAAAAAGTAAGGTGTGAGCGCGCTTTGCGCTCTAAAAGGGAAAAGTGCGACCTATTTTGTTGGCCTTAAGGCCAATTGAACCGGAAAAAAAATACCCCTACCTATTTCGGGCAGTCGTTTGTTTCATCTCACGACCAAAATCTCTTTTTTTTTAATTACTTGGTACTGTAAAACTCTATAAAGTAAGGTGTGCAGGTTTTAAAACTCATTTCATACAGCATTTTGGTGGCCAAACGGCCACCAAAATATAGCTCTGATTTTTATCGGAATATGGTTTCAATTCCAACATCACAAACACTATTAAAAAAAAAAATTGTGTTTAATCAGAGACACACACTTAAATCTTCCATAAGTTCTCCCGGAAGGTTATATGTAGTTATACTAAAACACATTCGCTGCCGATCACGTATAAGCGCGGAATGTCTTGTTACTCCCCAGTAGTATGTCCTGATCAGACTGTACCCAATCAGAGTGTCTGTTCACGCTGTAATTAACTGAAGTACAAATTAATGTTTGTCATGTGACATAAATAATAGATACAGCTTGTCTTCCTTTCCTCCATAAGGCTACCTGGAAGCTTGTGTTTTCAAAGCACAGTTTCAGCTAATTGCAGCATGAACGGAAACTCCGATCGTGTACAGTCTGATCAGAACAGACAACTAGGGAGTAACAAGACATTTCGTGTTGATACGTGATCGGTAGCGAATGTGTTAAAATTCTAAGGATTTATCCCAGGTAAAATTTCCAAAGTAGCAAACGATTTTTTTATTCGAAACGCGAGCAGTTCAACGCAAGTAATCTCATACATTTTAAAAGAACAGTTATTGTCAAAAATTCGGCTTTAAAACATGGTTTCTGCATTCTGACCAAAAATACCTATACATAACTCATATTTATGATGTAACCAAAGTAAAACCAACCGTTCTTCGGCTGGTTTTAACTTTCGACAAACGATAAACACTGAAATGAAGAGAGAAACATAAATCATGCAGTTTGCCATATCTGTAACTATATCATCAATTTATCAAAAACAAACCCGCCAAATAAAACCGCACCAAACGAATGACCCATACTACTTATAATTTGATGCAAACAACTGTGGAAATGACAAATGTAATAAATTCAAAAGATCAAGAAAATTAAATGATGAAAAACAACAAATTGTCTTCGATCTGGTAGGTAACTAATTGAATGAAATGTTATAGAAAAATATTAATACATACATACCAATCTTTTGGCATCTTTTAAAAGTTCCAGCTATGATTCTAGCCGATATGTAGTTTCATTATAGAAAACTAGTCTTCATATAATAGCCTTTTCTAAGATAAGTTAAAAAGTATGACCTATAAAAACCACACAAACAAATTTAAAATATTCAGCAGATTGAAAACTAAAAATCAACAATTATTAAAAGAGCTTCAAACTTAAGGGTATTAAAAATAAAAAGTTGAGGAAAACGTATAACACACAATTAAAAAAATTCTCAAAATTAAAACTTTATAATAGAATAACAAATATAAGTGAAAAAATGGAATTTAAAAAAACTTCTAAAAATTACAAAAATATTAAAAAATATATAAATAAAATGTACTTTAAATAAAAGATTTCTAAAAGACCATTTTATAACGGGAAAAAAAGGGGTAATTCCAACTTATTTACCACGTGTTCCAATCCTACTTTCTACTACAGAGGGAATTTCTACATGTACTGAATCTTGAACTTTCCACAGGTAAGTCTTACCACCTACTACTTTCAGTTTGCAATCGTAAACTTTCGGTTTCTAAATTTCTGAAATAAGCTTATTTTAGTACGTCATAGTAAACTGCTAAATTTGAAGGAAACAAATGCATTGTGATTGGCAAATGCAAAAAAATCACATTTATATTAAATTGCGAGTTATCATAGGTCACAAATGTTGTCAGACAAAGAAATCCTGTTTATAAGCAATTAACTTTTTGGTGAAGGCAAACCTCATAGTCAATTGTTACTGAATTTAAAATAAAACCTGCCATTGTGACTGGTTAATTAGTGTGAATGATTGCTTGATGTGAGAATTTTCTCTAACTTTTTATTTTGGAGTATTGGTACTTCATTCTATCTCTTTATAATATTAAACCGTAGATCCGTACTTTTGAATTACATGTTATTTCACCATTTACGATATTTATACAGCAACTTTAATAATTTAATAGCTCAATCTATTTCCCTTTTTCTAGAAAAGAGCGTCACGTAATATAGTCTATCACAAATTATTAACAGATATTTCTGTTCACTGTGACCGTTTTAACAGATTTATATTTTTATTTTAATGGTTTTGTTTGCAAGAAGGGGAGACGAGAAAGATGGGTGATCGTACACTTGACAGTTCCAGATGATTTAGTTAAAAAATAAAATATATAACTTCTTTCAATATGTTATCTCGTACGACATTAGAATCAACTCTTGAGGGATAGCAATTGATCTATTTAAAAATGCAGTGTTTTTTTAGTGCAAAATACTAGATATTCTACAAATTTCTTTCCACGAATGCAAATACAGATTTTTCTAAAAAAATTACAATGAGTTACCGTACTTTTGTTACGGTATTTTGGAGCACAATATTTGGATTGTATATAAATTATGGTGATGTGGCTTGGTGTATGAGCTGGGATGAAAAGAATCAGCTAAAGTGAGTACTTTTTTATGATTTGATTTCTATCGGCTATAGTTCTAGATTGTTTTAAGTTTAGCTTACTATTTAAGCTTTTTAATTACCTAATAATTTGTTGAAAATTAAATCGTAATCACGATAAGATAAGATCTTACTCTTTGTTCTAGGAAACGTTCTTTCCTTCCTTTTTTATTTGATAATTATTGGTACAGATGCCTATTGGAACTTGGATATTTTTAGCTTTTTTTTTAAGGAAATATGTACAATTTTTAACAGTTTACACCTGCTCTATAAACAATATATCAACCTCTACCTCAACACCTAACGAAGCACCTAAATATAAAAAGTCCCCACTGTGTATCTACACCAAATCATATTTTAGTTAGGTTTCACAATGAGAGATTACTTTGAAGTAATATTTAAATTTAAAATGATATGGTATAAAGAACAGAATTAGTTATCTTAAATGAATATAAGTTGGTTTTTGAGTAAAAATATGCGGATATTAACATTACCTAAGGTTCTAAATTTTCAAAACTCAATTTCTGATTATGCTAGCCTGTTCTAAAGGTAAAACTTTATGGGCACAGGCAGAATAATTTTCAGGGGTACATGCAAGGCAGTGCCCATCTGATGGCTGTGGGGTTAGCGCTCTGGCCACACGTGCCAAATGTGCCGGGTTCGAATTCCAGATTAAGCATGGATGTTCGTTGTGGTTGGGAATCCACATTAAACTGTACGTCCTAACCTAATTAGCCGTCATTGTGCCTAAAAATATGTCATTGAGCATATGACCCAACCAAAGTGCAAGGCAGTTAATTTTTGGTTTTAACCTTGATTTTTTGGCTATCATAGTGAAATTTCAGTTAATAGGTATTAAATTTTTTGTCGATTGAATATTTTAAAACCTATATTCTATTTCCAGTAAATCATGTCCCCTTTCTCCACGCTAATTTTAATTTTCTAATTCCCCTTCCTGGCGGAGCCCATGTAAGACTTTCAGCTACTATGCGGATTCTGCTCCATGAGTTGCTTGCAGTGTGAAGTTGTGACTACATAAGTATTTCACTTACAACTTAAAAATGGTGGATAATACCAACTGGTGCCACTTGGTGCTGAATCGGCCTTGTGGCTAATGTATTAGAATATATGAAACTTTGTATATTTGATCTTCATAGATAAGGGTGTAATTCAAAATGTATTGCTAGTTTTAATTTTATCAAACAAGCATCAACGGCGTATAAAAAGAATTTTCTTACTATGGGCTGTTAATTGTGACCACAAGCCAAAAACCACACCTAGATACAAATGCGGCCCTATGTTCATTTTTCAGGGGGGGCCATTTTAAACTTTAAGTTCGTAAAATGTATGCACTATGTAACCTAATTATAATAAACTAACTGCTGATTAAATGCTTGATTGCAATGATAAGTGTAGAATTTTCTAAATTAGTAATTTTCATTTGATGCAGAATTAAAAAAGTTAATTTAAGCTTGAATTGCTCTCCTGAAAAGTAAGAAAAGAGTAAAACAAAGAAATTACAAAAAATAAAAATAGTTAATAATTGTTTTACAATCACACTTCTTTACTCTTTGAAAGCCTAAAGAACAAAATCCAATTTCCTCTGCTTTGTTTTAGCAAATCTGCCTATGACACAGCTCACATCAATGTTTATGTCTCTGTGAGTATGCAACAAGCTAAGTCCTGCTAACCTTTCTTCCCCCATTCTAGCTCTTAGCCACGTTTTCAAGCGTCGAAGGGTAGAGAAACTTCATCAGCAACTTCATCAAGCTTCTTCAGCAGAGGCAACGCTAACTGGTAGTGTTGCCAAAATTTTAAGTAACTCGTAAATAGTAGGATATACATATTTGTCACAAGCTCTCATTGTATCTATGGCAGAAGTGGGGAGCTATTCTTCTTTTTTCCATTTCTCTCTCCATAGTGCTAGCTCACTTTCAATCAGAATAACACTCATTTGTGTCAGTCCTAAAATTGGTATGAACTTCTTTAATAAGTTTTAAAGCTCGTTGCTTTCTGATTCTGTTGGCTTTTCCATATCGGAGGTTGGAATCAGTAATCGAAAGCCAAAACAATCCAAATTTTCTTTTGGAAATCTTCCTATTAGGTCTTCAATTATATTATCCAATAAAGGTATGTAAACCGAGATTCTAAAATACTCTTCTGGTATTTGAGTATTTCTTTTTAGAGAAGTATTTAAAAATGCTCTCATTTTTTCTTTTTGAAAACATATTGTAGATATTCGTCACTAATTACTCGAGGTAAAATGATCACGAAATCTTTAAACAACGAATAAAAGTGTTGCTAGTTCAACAGATATTTTCACAATAAATGGCCTGTCTAAACTAGTTATAACAATAACACAATACCGATTCCATGCCCAAGTGACAAAAGTCACACACTAGTCCAGACATCACGTGTTGAAATTACCCTCGGCGCCATGGTTGCTTATAGAAGAGCATGGTTGTTCCAAAAAGGGGCAGAGGCCCCCGGGAAAAAGGAAATCGTCGTTTAGGAGGGGGAGGGTCACTACCTGTGTACTTGTGTTGTGTACCGGGTATTGTGTCGTGTGTTGTGTACGTAAATACATTTAAAACCAGGGTTTTTTCTGAGGGGGGGGGGGGGGGCTATAATTTTTTGTACTGTAAAGAAAAAATTTACGTTAATGAAATTGTGCTTAAAAATCTGTATTTTCACCGTTTTTTAAACTGGAAATTCTCAAAGAGTTTTGGGATATTTGAAAGGGCTAGGAAGGAAGAGGGAACCCTTCAAGGAGGGGGCCATGGCCCCCATGGCCCCCCTTGAAGCCGCCAATGCCTAGATATCATAGAAAGATGAAGAGTGCTAAGGAAGACCGTTTCGGAAGTGTTCGATACTTCATTGTGGTCAGAGAACCTGGAAATCAGGGAAATCTCAAAGAGCTTTCATTTTAGGAAAAAACAAGGAAATATTAGGGCATTTTTTTAAATTTCATGAAAATTAATGAAATTTTCTTTGTTCTGAAGGTATGTTTCCCCGTTTATGTGTATTTTGGCACCATTTACCCGCAGAATTGTGGTGGCAATCGTTAGCAGTTTAATATTGTGGAATAATTGAAACTTTTCATTGCCGCCAAAACTCTTTTTAAACAATTAGCATGTTATCTCTTTAGCATACATGTTCTATTTGATCAAGGTGTCAACACATCTGGAAAAGTTGAAAAAATTTGCTAATGTTTTCCTTAAAATCAGGGAATTTGAAATCTGTCGAGGAATTTCCATTGAACTTTTTTTCCTGAATTTTATGGCTACCCTGTACTTGCAAAGAAAATAAAAAGAAGCCAGTGTTCATGTTTATTAAGGTTAAATGCATCATGTACAAAATAATAAATTTTGAAATATATAAATATATTCTTTAACATTTTACATTGCCATAATCCGATTTGAAGAAAGATGATTTTCGGTATCAACACTTCCTGTTATTTTTCATTGTCAACAAAAAACTGACTCAACCAATACCAATTTAACAACTTTTCTGGGTGACAAATTCTACCGAATAAAACTCAAATGAGAAATTATGGAGAATAACAAAGAATAGGTAGTAAGTACTAACAAATTGCTTCAACAAGCTTAAACCAACTTGTATCTCATAAGGTATCCATATGGACATACCTATCTAAAAAGGACATGTTATTAATATGCAAAATCGAAATCGATTGTCTGCTGTTATTAAAAGTACAAGTGATGCTACTAAGTACTATGCAATGGACAATTCCCGCATTTTTTATTTTTTATTCAATTCTAAATGTTTTGAAAAGGCCATAAACACAAAAATTTCTGCTCAATGCGCTTTTTCTTTTTTTTTAATTTGCAATCAAAATTACCTTGTTAAACATAGGCGAGAAAACGACTCATTTTGCTGGCATTGAATGTGACGTCATGGCTTCGCAAACATCTTGGCTTGAAATGCAGCAGCTGAGACCAGATTTGCAAGTTTCTTGCCTATCACGCCAGCCTGTACGGAATGTGGCAATGGTGTACCAATGCCAACTATTTAGCAGAAACCTCACGATAACCATTGAAATGATAGGGTTTCTTTACGTCACGGACTTTGTTGACTGTTTTGATCGAACTGGTTTTGGCTCGGTTTTGGGGCATTTTCTTTTCTTAATATTTAAATAACTAATTTTATTAAGGAACTTTTGTTTAAATATTTGGAATCAGAAAGAAATTCTCCATAAATATATACTAATTTCACTTGTTTTTAAAAAATACGGGAATTGTCCATTATTATTTTCTGATGTTTAGACAATTAATTAATTTATGTGTCTCTGAATATTTTCATAACTTTATCAGGTAAGGTTTATTATAATTTTTTTATTTATTTCAAAGGTTAAGCACCTATTTAATTTATTATACATTTTCATAGCCTTCATATTAAAATGTTTTCCAAACACTATAGATTTCAACATTTGATTTTATGTTTTGAAAGTTTTGATATAGGCAATTCATAATTTCAATACATTTGTGGTGACTTGCCTTTTCACACAACAAGCTCATCGAACTCCCAAAGCTACTTAAAAGTTTTCGTTTGCAAAAACACAGCTATTACAGTTACTTGTTCAGGTTTGGAATTGCCATTTACAAGTTTCAGTTGGTAGCAAAATGCCACTTGTAGCCCTGCACCAATAGAGTATACAGTGAGTCACCAAACAAGCGAATGAAGACGATGAGTTGGCAGAGTCAACTTCAGTACCAGGTGAATTTTGTAAAGGATGGAACACTTCTTTTCCAGAACCGATATACCACAGAACTCTAATGCTTTTTTAATCTTTTACATTAACTTTGATCTTGTGTGTGTGAGTGGATGGCTGTGTATGTCGATTAATTAACCCCCCTTGCCGTCATACTATAAGGCTGAAACTTGGCTGATAGATTCGATGACAATGCATTCTATCAAATTTTAGGGGCTGTAACTGTCACTAAAATGTTGCTTTTTCATAGTATTAATAAACCAAATTGCAGTGGTCTCAGACCTGCTTCAATTGCGCCCAACTGCGCCAAATACAAAAATCTGATCCAAATGCTTTATTTTAGTCATATTTGCGCCAGAACGCAATTTTTTTTTTTTTTTTTTTTTTTTTTTTTTTTCCCCAGGCCGAAATTAGATACTGTTCTTTGCTGTAAAATCGCTATTATTGAGAAATATTCCTGTATATTCGGCGCTAACGCTGATATTTACGATGGTGCGGTGTTCATTTACTCCGAGTGCTATGATGATTTGCGACGCTAATGCTGACTTTATTGTCAAGTTTTACGTTGTTATCGGTCATTTTCGTCAATTCTTTCATCGATATAATAGCTCTGTAGTATTGAGAATTGCTCCAATTAATTCGATGCTATTACTAATATTTTCGTTGGTATGATGGTAATTATTGCCGAGTGCTGGGATATTGCAATATCCGAAATTTGCCCAGATATTACTGCGAAAATGTCGATGATTTGCGACGCTAATGCAGATATTATTGCAAATTATTGTATTGGTCATTTTCGTCGAGTCTTTCACCAATACATTAGCGCTGTTGTTGACAATTGCTTCGGTTTATTCGGCGCTATTGCTGATATATTCGTTGGTGTGACGGTCATTTTCAAAAAGTACTGCGCTTTTGTTAACATCCGGTATTCCCGAATCTTGCACAAACATTACCGAGAAAATGTCAATATTGCCGACATTTGTGCCGATATGTACGTTTATTTTAGCGATGGTCATTTCTGCTAAATCTTTAACTTTCGTAATATCATTTGTCTAGATTTTCGACAGTATTGTAAAGGCTTTCGCTAATATTTACGCAAGTGTGGTAGTCATTTTCGCTGAAGTTTACACTGTTGTAATAGCAGCTATTGGCGAGATCTGTGACGCTGTTTAAAAAAATAAAATACGCACTTAAAAAAATACGATATTACTTAAATTTTTCTCTTGCATAGAGGCAACCTCCAATATGAACAGAACTGTCATGGAATAAACCATTTTGTATACTTTTTTTACTAATATAAGATTCTTATGTGCTGAATAAAATTCTTCAAGAAATGAGTTTAGAATTAAAAATTTTCCATTCACAAACAACTGGTTTTTTTTATGACTCCAAAATCGTTGACAGTTTCACGTAAGAAACATTTGCTGCGAATTTGCAACAAAAAACCACAGCAGGAATGTATGCAGAAGCAGTCTGTTAGTGAAGTGATTATCAGTAACTTATTTATTTCTGTTGCCTTTCGTCAAATGATTCCTCCTTAGCAATATTTTGACAGTACAAATGTTAAATAAATCAATATAACGTGCTATCGCTAATTCTGAATTGTCTGTCCATGGAAGGGTATTTTTTTTTTTTTTTTTTTCCATTTGGTGATAGCTTCGACACCATATTGCAGAGGTTAAAATTAGAATATAGACAGTGTTTCATTAGTCTCATCGAAAAAATGCTTTAACTCAATGTGTGTTTTTATGCAATACAGTGGTTCATAGATGGCATCAGCGATCGAAATAGGAAAACTTTAGACATATGGAAAACCTAAGAAAATTGAGCAAATTTTTAAAAAAAAGTTTGCTCTAAAATCAGGAAATTTTTTAGCAATCTGTCAGAGAAATCAGGGAACTTTTTTTCCTGAATTTTGTGGCCACCCCTGAATTAATGAAGGTAAGAAAGAAATCCTTACAAATTCACGTAACTAAATATATATATATATATATATATATATATATATATATATATATATATATATATATATATATATATATATATATATATATATATATATATATATATATATATATATATATATATATATATATATATATATACTTTCATCAGTAAAATTTCGCCGAACAGTTTTGGAGGGGGGAAGGTATTAAAACGACAAATTTTACTTCCCAACAGTACAAATCGAAAACTGTACAAATTAAACCAAATAATTGAGTCTTTATTATTATTTAAAAACTTAACACCGAAAGAATCAAATCGCCAGTATGGAGACGATCCATTTACTATTGCAGAAAATTGCCTGTGCCCTACAGTTTTTTACTTTCAATTAACCATATACATACATAGGGTAACAGAAGTATAGTATTCCGTCAAAAAAAAAAATGCATTTCTCCACATTTTGGAACATCCTGATTTCAAGAATGTGATCTAAAAAAATGTCTGTTCTAGTCAGCATAACTCCCGAACAAATTGACCTACGATGTTCAAATTTGGTTTGCGGGTTGGTGATGGCACAGGGACCTACCATTAAGGTTTTCGTCAAAATCACGCATGTGCATACGGTAGCTGCCATTGAAAAATAGCATGTTTTTCAGTAATTGCTGAAAAATGGCTCTAACTATTTTGCTCAAAATCGCTGTGGCAATGCCTCTTAAGGTGTTCTAAATGTCCCCACCTCAGAAACTCCCGTAAAAATGCTTTAATGGCGTAAAAAGTTGAAAAACAAATGCCTTTAACACAGAGTTCTTTTTCCTTGAGCATACCCCATCAACGGTAAATGACACAAATCTACGTCAGTATTATTGTATAATTGAAAGTTGTGCGATGTTCCTTCCACACCCTAGTAGAGATAAATTCATTATTAATTATATTCCTTCCTAAATTAGCATTTTTGTTAGATAACTCAAATATCTATTTCTATTTAAAATATTATCACTTCTCTTCAAGCGAATTCTTATTTTCGAATTCTGCTCCAACCATTCTTTTGTGCTCCTGCCTGTCGATGTACTTTCGCCATTCTTAGGTGAGAAGATATTGTGAATGATGATGCAGATATAGTACCCCATGTTGCACGCATCCATAATACAGTTTCTTCGTTCATGCGTGCTGTATTTTATTAATGGAAGTACTAGACGCCTTTTTGCGGTGCTAATATTGGCCGAGTGTGCAACAGAGCGACTAGGCAATTTTTCTCCTTTGTCACATGCTTGAGTGAAGGTAAAAGGGACCAAATGTTATGATCCAACATTTGTGACTTATTTATGTGTGGCTTTTTGGGGGATAAAGAGCAATGGAAAGGAAAGAAATTGTTTATTCCTTGGTAAAAAAAAGCTTCGGGATATTTCCAGTTTTATACAGCTGCACCTTTGCAGAACTAAGGGAGAGAAACATCGGGCAATTTTCGAATACACTATATTCAGGGATGACAGATTTCCTCCTTTTTTGTTTTTTATGGAACATTTTCCTTCTTTGACCCTGTTTCGATTATCCTCATTTTTCTGATCAGAACCAGTTTTTCCTGCAAAAAGTATACTTTTCCTCATGTCTAAACAAAAGATTTTCCCTCTTAGCTCCCCTTTCCTCACATATTACTTCACTTACTCCTAATATCTGAAATGTAATTATTATATAGTATGAGAAATTCCATTGTATCTTTAAAATTATTGAATCATCCTTCCTGCATACCTTTTTTGTTGAATTTTTGTGTATTCCTTCCGCGAGCTTTTTTAAATGAATTTTTGGATTTCCTCCTTTTTGCTCTCTGATCACTCTCATCCCTGTAATACAGGGTTTTTTTAACCTTTTTGGCACAATGGATCACTTTAAAAATTTTAAATATGTCACTGACC
Organism: Linyphia triangularis; assembly: GCA_963978545.1. NCBI lineage: Eukaryota > Metazoa > Arthropoda > Arachnida > Araneae > Linyphiidae > Linyphia > Linyphia triangularis. Next base: position 41,741,550 of record OZ021730.1, read on the forward strand.
CCTCTGTGAAAAAAAAATTGCTTAAACATCATTTATTACAAAATATATTCTGTTTTATTATTTAATTATTTTAATATTTTTATTTCAATAGTATAAAAAATTTGAAGAAATTAAAATTTTTAATGTGAAGGCTGTTGCTGCTTTTCCTTGATTAACAGATTGAATTGAGGGATGGTTTTCGACAAAGCAACGCGCATATCATGTTCGACATTCAGTCGATTTCGATGTTTTGTTTTTATTGTGACAAGTGAGGAAAATCCCGCTTCGCAAAGATATACTGTAGCAAACGGAATAATGGCTGCCATAGCTCGTTTTACAAGCAATGGGTAGGCTTCTCTTAAAGAAGACCAAAACTCTCCAAGAGTTTTTTAATCGAAATCCATTTTTAACAAGGACTTTGTTTTCAAATCAAATAGCTCATCTTTGGCAAGGTTCATGTCATCGATACAGTCAATATCACAAAGAAAATAATTACGAATCCAACAACTCATCTTTTATATTTATTCCATCCGAATTGAAATATTTTTCAAATGAAACTTGAAGTACTTCCATGTGTTCACAGATTTCATTTTTCAAGTTATTCAATAACAAACTATCTTGTCGAGATCCATTTTCAAAAAGCACTTCGTCCAACATTTGAAAGTTTGCATATATCCCATTTTGAATTCTAATTTTCCAAAGTAACATTTTCAATAAAAATGCCTGTAGTTTCTCAGTGGCATCTATAATTGTTGTATCAGGCCCTTGAATTGAAAGACATATATCGTTCATGTGCGTCTTACCTCCAGGGCATATCCAACGGAAATAAAATCGTGAATCAAGTTTAAAATTATACCGCTATTTCAAACTCAAACAAATTATCGACCAATGAAAAGGCTAAAACAAAAGAGAAATAAATGAGCATGCGCGAAAAAGCGTCTCAGATTTTCTTCTCCGGAGGAGCAGAAAAAGAAACAGGGTTGCCATACAGAGCGCGCTAAGGATGAAGTAGGCCCGGGTTACCACTGCTGGCTAAATATTGATGCAAGCATTTAAAAAACTAGGATCAGTCGGCGGACCCACAAAATATGACCCATGGACCCCCAAGGGGTCTATGAACCACAGGTTAAGAAACCCTGCTGCAATATTACTGATCACTGCATTTAAATTTGACTAGGATTGGCATTGAAAAAGTTTTTTCCCGCACGCCTCGTGCTCAATTTGTTTTGTTTTGAAACCACCGACTGTCTATTTCTGCCACTTATAAAGTGCTTAACACAGCCAAATACGTCTCGTAATTTTGAGCATCTAGAAGAATACGAGATCGAAATCTTCTAGTGTAAACCCCTCTCTCCTACCCCACCACACCGAGAGGACATTGAGGCCACGACAGATTTAATGTGCACCAGCCCCCATTAGGTACACACCGATATTTGGCAGACCGAGGACAGAACCCGCAACCTTCCGGTTACGAGCTCGATACTCTACCGCCTAGGCTATCGGGAGCCCTCGTGCTCAATTAATATATAGTCTTGGTATTGAAATAATATATTTTCAGAAGGAATTCATTGACTAGAGTTGCCAAAACTAATAAATATACGCATTAAAAATATTTTTTTTGCTCGTGATTATAAAAAAATATTGTATGCAACACGTGGAAAAATACTTTTTCAAACTCAGTAAGTTATTTGACTCGTGTTAACACATTCGTCAAATAAGCCCTTTACCTCGTTTGAAAAAATATTACTTTCCCAACTAGTTACATAAATATGCATCATTACTCTTTATGCATTAACGAAAAAGTGAACTCTATGCAGAAACTTAACATAATTATTCAATTTTGTGTGTGCAATTTTTCAAAACATGTTAGACATAGTGCCGGCTAGCCCGTACAACGAGCACAATATGTTACTTTTTTGGCTTTATTCGTAGCATTTCTGTAAGCCGTTGTTTCCTTTTTCGCGCGGGCCCTTGGTACGAAAGACGACTGCAGAAAATGTCAATGTCTTTTCGGCAGTCCTTCATTTTCACTTGGCGTTTCTTCTCTGTGTAGATTGACTGTACTCAAAAGATCAAAAAATTTCTTCCGAAATTTTAATACTGTACGAAGTTGAAATTTTTTTTTTGCTCCGCGTTATGAACACGCTGTTCACAGAATTGTGTGCGATGGTCAGAATTCGCGTCGTACCTCTACGAAAAAAATCGAAAAGAGTACCCCAAAATTAGGGCCAAAACTAGTCCCGTCAGCTTTACTTGGTATTGCTAAACTAATATATATCAATATGTTGGTTAAAGTACAAAGAATTCATATCATCTAACAGGAATCGTCTAACTTTTGTAGGGTTTTTTTTTTTTTTTTTTTTTATTTATTTATAAATTGACATCAAAGTTGAAAAATTGCAATTTTCTCAAAAGATGATGGACGAGAACTGATTTCAGGTTCGTTTTTAGCTCGTCGAGACCTTTAAGAATCACCTATTGGTATTACCGTCCAAAACTCGTTCTGACTCTGAGCCGCCCCACGAAGCAAACCGTGAATTCAAGTGAATTGCGGATTGCTACTAAAAATACATAATAACTGAAAACCGTCTTGAAGACTTTGTAACGTAATCCTGGAAATAAATAAATTTGAATTACTCTTCTTAAAATATTGAACGCATGATCTTTGGAAACAATAGCATAGCTCTTACATCACGCCAACCATGCTGGTTATTTTTCGTGTTTGCAGGGCTGCCACAGGCGACTAAAAAGGCTACTAAAGCGACTATTTTTGTGGCCAGGCGACTATGGCAACTATTTCAATGAAAAAAGGGCCCAAAGCGACTATTTTGAGCAAAACCTTCAACTATTTTTGGGCTCAGGCGACTATTTTTTAAAAAATTGGATATTGTCCGATAGCAGGACGGGAAAAAAACGGCACTAAGGTACTAACAATTTTATCAAAATGGTGATTTTTTTTAAGGGGGTTACCACTCTACCAGCGAAACTGTTCATATTCGCTGGTAGAGTGGTCACTTTGTTAGTCCGACGATAGTAACTTCACGCAAGATTGTTGTTTTTGGCGGCAACCACGGTCATTTTCGCCTACCTGTTAGGTTTCAATATTTTATCTTTCGTCGTGCAAGGCAACAGCATACACAATTATATTATCAAATTATTTCGCTTTATTTACTCTAAACAAAAATGAATTTCTGGAATTTGCCCTAAATGGCGGAAGAAAGTGCCATAGTATGGACATTATTGATGTTATTAGACATTATGTCCGAGATTTGTGCCTTTGTTTTGAACGATTTCGTCGTGTAGGTCAATCAATGCAGAATGATTAGAATTTCAATGTTGTAGCTAAATTTATGAATAATTTAAATTTTTAAGCAATTTATTTAATTACTTTGAATGTAGCTTAAACAGGGTGGCTACAGAACCAGGAATACCGTGCAGGAATTCAGGGAAATGTCAAGGAATTTCGTAAAATTACTCTTTAATCAGGGAATTTTGAAATTTTCGAGTTTCTCTTCTCGCGTACCCCGTGTAGGTGCGGACATCTGTCCCGACTCGCGTCACACATATATATAGTTGGCCAATCGATTTGGGTGTACGAAGTTTCCGAACTTTTTCTACTCTTGGCAGCTAAGCCAAACCAGCCAATCCCCCTCCTCGGCCTCCAACCACAAGTTCATGTTCCGCTTTTTTTTTTTTTTTTTACTTTCTGAAATTATTGTTATGTTTGGAACTTGTACATTATTTCTGTTATTTTTGGTTATCCTATAACTTCGCGTCCGCCAGTGTCTTATTATTAAAAAAATCTGCAAACTTCAATCTGCTTGCATCCTTTACAGACATGATTTTTTTTCTTCTTGCCTTGCGTATTTTATCAACAGAATATATTAGAACCCTAATTATTTACGTATTATTTCGGTTAGATTTTTACCTATTATTTTGAAGCGTGACCACCAGTAGATTTATTGTTTAAAAAAACCCTCCAACTTAAATCTGACTGCATCCTTTACAGACATGATTATTTTTCCTTTTATCTTGTGTTTTTTATCATTAGAATATATTGGAACCCTAAATTCCTTAATATTTCAAATTGATTCCATCATATTTTTCGTTTTTATTAACCCTTTACAGCACTGTGTTATAGATGTGCAACAAATCTATAGGCATTCATAAGCAAAATAGGTTAGATCCTGTACTTTTTTCTTTTTTTTTCCCCCCTAAATGACATTTTATTTAACGTAATTAATTGAAAGTGATATGTGTTTTTGATTTATATGTTTAATATAAATCAAACAAAGAATGAAAGTATCCTCCTCCCCCTCCAAAAAATTAAAAAAGAATCTGAATGCTCTACTGCATACATTCAGACAAAGGGTCATGGAATTTTTAAAAAAAGTCCTTACATCCCCCCTTCCACCCCCCCCCCCCCCCCCGCGCCAAATACTGTGCTTGTCATGTTTTATGAAAACGATTTTTTGCCTCATTTAATATGTACTTTTGTGGTTAAGATGTGTTATAACTTCAAAATCCAAAACACATAATTTTTCATAAAATATATGTACCTAGTGAAATTTGTGACTGAATAGCAAAATGCTGATTATTTAAGTTTCATGCTCATGCATGCCCAAGTTTAGTAAATATTTAGGACACTGTTTAAAATTTATGTTATGAACAGGATATAGCCTATGACATATATTATAGAAAATAACATGTTTTTTTTGTTTGTTATTTTTTAAATTGAAAAGAAATATATTGTACTAGTTTTGCTTTTCCTTGAAGATAGCAAGTATGAGTGTAGTTTGTAAATTGGTTTACGTGAATTTTGTATTTTTTTCTTGATGTTTTCCTTTCTTTTTCGTGCTCTAAAGATGCTTGTTTCGATTTTTAGCCTAAACTTAAATTTTGTGGCAATTATATTTTGATATGTAAATGTAATTCTATATAGTCAAATGTATATATTTTTAAATTCTCATTATTTTCTTTGTTTTTTTTTAAATGATAACATCGACAGAGATGCACATCAGGGAATTTTCTAGAAATCAGGGAATTTTGTTTTGCAAATTTTGTAGCCATTCTGTTAAAAATTTAAAAACTGGCCCTAAAGAAATTCGATTGCCATTGCCAATATATAGTATAATTGTTTAAACATGGTACTTGTTTTTCTAAAAAAAGTTGCTTGACTTTGGAAGTTAAAAAAAAAGTTATCTTGTTTTTTCAATTGATTTTTACTTTCGCTTTTGCGTGAAATTTAGTTTTTTTTTTATCTTAGGTGCTGTCTGGGAGTAAGGTTGAGTTGCCAACTTCCATCGCAATATATAAATATGACAGCGCCTCCCCCAAGACACATGCCTTTTACCGTATGGAATATAATGTTTTAGACACTATTTTGAATCGAAAGAAGAGTGTTTCTGGGTTTTCGTGTTTCATGTAAATCAACAGTTTTATTCCGATCTTATGAAAAGTGAGACTACTATTTTCAACGTCTGAGACTACTATTTTCAATGTGTGAGACTACTATTTTGGCTACTATTTTTAACATCTGAGGCTACTAAAGCAACTATTTTCAAAGCTTACAGTCAGTGGCAGCCCTGTGTTTGGAATCATATGTCACACTTTTTCACATTCTAAGCAAGTGTATATTTAAAATTTGTAAAATCAGAGTCGCATGTTTTGACAATTAAAAATGTCAGACAAATTACAGATGTTGTTACAATGTTACGGCGCAACATGTCACTCGTCTCGTCCTTGCGCCAGAAAAATCAAAAACATTCAACCAACCCGAAACATATTTGCACTTTAGCCTTGCCTTCCAGTCATGATGCCAGAACCCAGATGAGGAATTATTAAACCAATCGCTTGCTATACACAGAGTTCCCACGGTCATTGAAAGTCATTAAAAGTGCTTAATATTTTTTAACTTCTTTTCAAGGCCTTGAAAATGCTTTGAGGGGTAAAGGTCCTTGAAAATACTTAGCGATACTTAAAAGTTCTTAATTTTTGCGGATGTTGTGTGACCAACTGCAAAATTTATAAAAATACCACTCGGACATACTACCGCCGCTTATCCGCAACGTATCGAAATTCTCCGACATATGTGTATTACGCATCCACCAACTTGTAACTTTTTTGGTAGAATATACTTTATTAAAATTTTATATATAAACATGATACCTGAAAACAAATTTTCAACGGTCCTTAAAACATTATTTAAGTGCTTAAAAGTCATTGATTTTCATTCTGTGATTTGAGTGGGAATCCTGTATACAGTTACAATTTAAAATGGTTCATCACATGCTAGTCATGTAATATAAGTAAATGAACCAGACTCAGCCAAGTATCTCGTTTAACCCTTTGCACTCCAGGCCTTTTTCGCGCGGAGGAATCAGCAACTCGAGACATTTTAGGTTCGGCTGGTGTTTATGGATTTGCTTCATAGAAACTAAACACAGTCATTAGCCTTGCATCGAATTTCCGCATCACACCTAATGGTCCTCTCGTGGTTTGACATCCAATCGTGTGGCGCCTGACAGGCGCCACTGGAGTGCAAAGGGTTAAAATGAAACCAAAAAGATGCAAGGCATACCACGCTGCAGAGATTGTTACAGTGAGTGCATACTCGCTATACCACATAACAAAGAATGTTGCAGGGCTTACTTGCATGTGACATAAAGTGTTACCTGTTATAAGCATATTAATATTTGGAACAGAACGTTAGCATGTCCTCATTTCGGCTTGTAGTTTAAAGTTATCAAATGTACCCGCATACTGTTTGAAGGTTTATTTTACTTTATCTCTTTATCCAAAGATGTAAACCTAGCGGAAGTGTGAAAGTAAACAACATGTTACAGTCTTGCTTTGAAAGCTAATACAATTCGAAATCTACTTAAAATTAAGTCCTAGTAAGGACCATTCCCTATACTCGCTATTTTACAATCATCTAGCCCAGTGCATTTAGAAACTACATTGTATTAAACCTTGAAATTTGGTGAATATGTACTAAAATAATCACTTAATGAATTGACAAAAAAACTCGAGAATAGCGTCTAATGTTTTTTTATTTTATGTTTGAAATCCTTGCGTCAATGCATATGCAGTGGCTCCACCTGGTTTTGTCTTTTGCTATTTTAATTTTCATTTATAGTAGATAGACATGAAATGAAAACAATTTATGTTATTTCACTAAGTAATTATTTTATACCTACTCGTCAAATTTCAAGGTTTTATAGTGTTGCGTGGATAGGTTCGAAAGACTTGAAGCCAAAGCAGATCAAAACTTACAGAAATTTATTCCGATATAACTCTTCGCAGATTCTCTTACAACTCCAGAACTTCTCGTTCTAGTAGACTCAATACAACTCTTTACACAGCAATCGAGCACAAAACAGCTGTTAAAAACTTGACAACACAACTGCTAAAATCGCCGCAAAAGACAATGCAATACGGTTCACTTTTGGAACTCTCTGAATGCTCGCTGAGAGACAGCTAACTCAGTAACTCCAGTCAACTAACTAACTCCACTCACGGCCGGCTTTATATAGGAAGTCAATACTTCGTGAATCTTCTAGAGATAGAAATTTGGAGGATTTTCCAGATCGTAGTCGAAAAGCCCTATACATGTACATAGGGACCAAAATGTCGCCAAATTTGGCGATAAAAATTAGTTGCCAAAACCGTCGCCAACTTGGCTCTATCTCGCCAATTTGGCGAGATTGCCATTACCATAATGTTAATTGGCCTGCTCTTTGTAAAACTCGCTTCCCAGCATTATCTCTGTAAAACTCGTTTTCAAACATTAAGGGTCACATTGCAGGAAAGCAAAGTAATTAATGCTACGAAATATTTACAAATATACAGAAATTTGTAACAATAGAAAGTAGTTTCTATATGCACTGGGCTATAAGATTGTAACATAGCGAGTGTAGAGAATAATCCTTACTAGGACTTCCTCCTAAGAAATAAAAAATTTGAATAATCTTAATCGACTGTTGGTCTAATCTACTGTCAGAATCGTCTTAGATAACTAACTAACCTGTTAAAACGTTGACGCTTAAAGCACTGAAGACTGATTGCTTGTAAAAGTACAACGGATGTTTGGCATTCTACCAGCTCAACACCACCATTACAGACAATTAGAAATCGGTTTCAATCTGTGGTTTTGGAAGTTGACCAACGAATTTTCTGCGTCCAGATGCTCTGTCGAGTATGGGTGATTAATTTTTCAGAGAGAAATAACTTTTAACCCTATATGCGAGTAATAGTATATTTTTCATCGCAAAGGTCTTTTATTATTTATTGTGGTCGTTCCTAGCGTCGACTGTTTTTTGAGGACAGAAAAAAACATTGTCGAGGTTTTAATGATGTCTGAAATTTTTTAGTATTTGTAGCTTTGTGACATTAACGATCAATAATTCCGATATCCAAAAAAGAATTATTTTCTGTTCTTATTTTTATATCTTTCATTTGTTTGACAAGCTTTTTTTTTTTTTTTTTTTTTTTTTCTTAAGTCAGAAAAATCGTTAACAATCGTTTGGAGGTTTTTGAAGTTATGGGGATCAATGTATAGAAAATTCCCTACACTGAATGGGAAATTGTTGATACTTGCAACTTCCAAACTGGGTGAATGGGAAATTTTGCCCATTAATCTAGTCCAGACGCACATCCCAAGTGTGAAGTAAATATGAAACTCCAAATCGAAGTGGATAAAAAAAAAAAACTAGAGATGTGGAACATCGCACAACTTTCAGTTACACTCTAATACAAGTCATTGAATTCATATTTGATATGGTGTTATTTACCATATATTCACTCATTTAAATAAAAATGGTTGGTATTTTGGTAAACATAATTTTGTATGATTAAAGCTTGCTTTCTAAAAAATGGTTATTATGTATTGGTAATGGTCCTACCTTAATTTATTTAACTGACAGTGCCCAATGGCTTAAAGTCTGTGAATAAAATTACTATTAGTATTTTTTTAACGATACAAGTTTAATAATAAGTTAATTTTCTAAATACAAATTGTAAGCTTTTATACTTGTATTCTTAAAACTTCTCAGGACAAAGGATTTCCTGTAGATACACTGCAAATTTAAACTGTGTTCTGTTTTGAAGTTGAAGTGGAACATTGAAGATAACTTTCCTTTGTCTGTATGACAATGAGAATCCCAGAATTGATTTTTCAATTACTGAATCCCAATCGCGTTTTTCTTTTAAGATTTTTATCTTTCTTACTAGTTAGCTGATTGTTTGAATGTCGCTAATTCGTGCTTTGTCTGGTTAATCATTCTTGAGTTATATAATATTTAGTTAGTTTTGTTTTCTCAACATAAAAAGTTATCTTAAACCACACATGTTATATATTTTTGAAGTCATCTAATCTATCTTTCATTTTATATTAAATAACTGAGGTGATTGACACGACAAAGAGATAAAGTAAATCACCTGACAGTCTTCGCGGAGCTACCTGTACTGATTTTGGTTTTTAAATTATTAGTATTTTTACCTTCTAAAATTTAAGAATCTATTCAAAAATTGTGATTTGGTTTTTGACTTACCAAACCAATAAAATGAAGAATAAGCGTGAAATATTTCATTTTTCTTACATCAGGAACGAATTAGCAATTTTTATTTTTTTTTAATCGCCAAAACTTCATGCGCAACTAAATGGTGATATTTCGACAAAGGAAAATCCCTAAAATGGACAGAAATCGGGATGTTCGAGCGGTGATATTGTGATAACTTATTTCGCCAATTTGGCGGTTTGTGTTACGATTTATTGCCAAATACGCGAGCTTCGCTAAACTGGCTTACTTTTTTTTTTATATAAGGTTAGCCGCATTTACCATTAGGTAAGCACACGTGTAGTAGTGGACTTAGTTACTATAACCTAGTTTATTTAACTAGTTATAAAGATAAAGCGTGTATATTTATTTTACTTTCATAATTTTAGGCGATATTTACTCTTAATGAATGCTTGTATATACTTCATTCAGTCAGTACATCTGACTGAACCTAATTTGTTAAATTAAATGGATAGGACATGCACATTGACTCTACAATTATGTATGCGCTAGTTCTCATTTTCGTCAAGCGAATTGGCTAATTAGCAACCTGTAGGTATTTATAACATTTGGTAATACATACTTGACGATACGTAGTAAAAAATTTGGTATTTACGTATTATTCCGTCGACCATTGACGAGACATAAATTTCCCTAAACGAATTCCCTTTGTCCTTCGAAATAGCCAGTCCGGATGGATATTCGATACGTCGAAAAGTTGAGGCATTCCATGAAAAGGTTTTGCTGCTGATTGGAGCAGAACCAGTCCTCCGAGGAAATTCTTTCGAACTTTTTGTTGCCAATAAAAAGTTCGCTAATGTAGACGGAATATTACGTAAATACCAAAAAGTTTAACCTATTTCGTCTTGGCAATGCTAATTTGTTGTTAAACAATTAAGCTTCAGTTCTTTTTCTCAACTTAAGAGCCAAGACTTGGGAATAGGTTTTTAATTGTGGTTTTATTTACCTACTGTTGTGAAAAATTAAAAAAAAAAGGGGGGGGGGGAATGTTTCTTATGTATTTAATACATTTTGTGTTATTTATATGATTGTGTACTGTGGTACACCCCAGCATGTGCCTAATGGTAAGTATGGTGCATTTCAGAAAAAAAAATGGAAAATTTGAATTGTTCAACAACAATGCAATTTACTATTTCATATTTTCCATTATTATGGTAACATGTAATTTTCATTTCAGGGAACAAGCTAAAGAAATGTTTTATCATGCTTATCAAGCTTATATGGTGAGTGTTATTTAGGATATATTTTTTGTAAAATAAAATAATTTTTTTAAATCCCTTCTATTAACAGGAATGATATTCTTCCGTTTTTTTGTAATTTTGAAGAAAATCTGCTTTTTTGTCTGTTTCTCTCTTGAACTTCCTTTCGATAAATCCTGGGATCGATACAGATTTTTTTGAATTACAATTTTATTAGGCTTCTTGAAAGTTTGACAAACAATGAACTTGCCTACGTTCAGATTTTCCCAAATCTCCAATGTACTGACCACTTTTCCTGCAAATTACCTGCCTCTATCGGCATTATTTACATTGGTATGTAATGGCTATTTTGCTGAGGTATGCAATAATGAAATGTCCGTGATTATGGAGGCGCTGTCACAGAGAATTACGTTGTAGCGTGAGGATCATTTTCGTCGGGTGTTACGCCAATATACTAGCCACTGACGCTGTTGCAGATATTTGCACCTGTACAGTTCAGCTGAAACGCGGATTTCCGCTCTTTTCTTATTAAAATTTTTATCCTTCTTAAGATTGATACAAATCTGCATTACAATTTTATTGGGCTTGCTTGCAAGTCTCGCAATAGCCGAACCTACGTACGTTTCAGACTTCCCCAAGTTTCCGATATCATGACCACTTTTACAGTAAATTGTCAACCTCTATCGACGTCAATTTCGTTGGCGCGTGATGATTATTTTCGCTGAGCATTACGATGCCGTAAGGACTGCTATTGACGAGATTTGCTCTACTACGGCGAATGCTGTCACCGAGATTTACGTTGTTGTGTTGTTCATTTTCGGCGAGTATCACACCGGTATAATAGCAACTATTCCAAAGGTTTGCGCCTCTATAATTGTCGCTAAAGCCGAAATTTACGTGGTTGTGATAGTAAATTTTGTAGAATGTTACGTCGATATAATCGCATCTATTGCAGTGATTTCCATCGAAATATCGGTTGCTAACTCTGATGTCTATTTCGGTGTGATAGTGAGTTTGCTGATTGTTGCTTTAATATGATTGCCGAAATTTGCGCCGGTATGGCAGCCGCTATCGGCGATATTTCAGTTGGAGCAGTGGTAATTTTCACCTAGGTTTAAGCCGTTTTAAAGCAGATATTGCCGAGATTTGCAACGCCTTTTTGGTGTCATTCGCCTGGGCCTCCGCTGATGTGATAGCCGCTCCGTGACTAGTGTGCAGGAGGGGTTCTTGCCAATTTTTTGGGATGAGCCTTGAAATCCATGAAGTATGCTTTTTATAGGTACTAGTTTTTATCAAAAGGTTATTAAATATAATTCTTATGATACTTCGTTTAGGTGAATGTTGCATCTCGGTAATGTACTGGTCGTAAATATGTTTTAATGCTTAATTTTAGATTTCTGATGGCCTTGATGATGTGTTGAACTTGTTTGTGAATTAAACTTTTAAAATAAATGATTTAATATTTTTCTTTTTTATTACTTACTGAATAAAAAATAAGTTATTAATTTTTATTATGTAATTTTTTTATCATGTAGCATTTCTTAATTACTTCTTAAAACATATTTCGTGTATGAAGTATGGTGCAAATTTTTTGCTCGCGTATGATTTCAGTCTTTTGGGTCTTTAGCCAATCTCGGTTGTGTATGGCCGGCAAATCTCAGGAAGACTAATTAACCTTTGTGTCATCATCCAATTCATCTGAAAGTTGGCAGATAGAATGCATTTTCATCGGCAATTAATCGATTAGGGATGCTAGTTATTCAGTTGCGACGAATATTCAGTTTGGCCGAATACTTTTTTTTCTATTTATTGTTATTGCTCAGAATACCTCTCAATAAAAACATGATTTTATTTTTCTTATACAATATTTTAAAAATGTCAAAACTTATAAGGCGCATCCACAGCAATTTAGAAATATTTTTTTTTTTTTTTAAACAAAATTATAGGAGTGCTGGGGCCCTTACTTATACCTACAAGATAAAATGTGTCCTCTTGAATAGTTTTAAAGACTTGAGAACAGTTTTTTTTTTGTTATGTAACATTTCCTTGCAAAGACAAATATCATCAATGAAGGTCCAGTCATCTATGTTTTTATAATATGATATAACCCTATCTTTTATTATATGTAGTAAGTAAGACCAATTTTACTGGAAACAATATATCAGATATTTGGCTTGACTTGGCCTTTGGCCGAATATTCGGTATTCGCCTAAAATCACTATTCGGTGCATCCCTTGAATCTATTGTTGCATGGGTGGGTTCGAAAGACTTGAAGCCAAAGCAAATAACACCTGAAGAAATTTATTCCGATATAACTCTTCGCAGATTCTTTTACAACTCCAGAACTTCCCGTTCTAATAGACTCAATACAGCTCTTTACAACACAACAATGGAGCACAAACACCAGTTAAAAACTAGATACACAACTACTAAATTCATCGCAAAAGACAATGCAATACAGTTCACTACTCTGAACGCTTACTGAGAGACAACTACTCCGTAACTCTTGGCCGGCATTATATAGGAAAGTTTCTTTCGCGAATCTTCCAGGCATAGAAATTTGGAGAACTTTTCAGATTGTAATCGAAAAACCCTATACATGTACATTGGGACCGAAAATGTCGCCAAACGGTCGCCAAGTTTGGCGACCGTTTTATGATTTCTTGCCAAATTTGGTCACCAAAACCGTCGCCAACTTGGCGAGATTGCCACTAACTATAATGTTAAATGGCCTGCTCCTTGTAAAACTTGTTTTCCCGCATAATCCCTGTAGAACTCGTTTTCAAGCATTAAGAGACGCATTGTAGGAAAGCAAAGACAAACTCTTGCACTGCCTTATGCGAAATGAACAGAAATTTTCCTTTTTACATAATTAATACTACGAAATATTTACAAATATACAGAAATTCGCAACATTAATACTACGAAATATTTACAAATATACAGAAATTCGTAACACTATCAAAATTTGTAGACTGTCAATAACAGGTCGATTTTACATGTGATCCTATTTCTGCTCCACAGGACAATTTAACCTACTTGCTTTTATTCAATCCAGTCAAAACTTGTCAAATTAATTTTTTGTTGATGACAGTGCATTCTTATCATGTTTTGGGGGCAAAAAGGAGTTAGTACAGAATCAAAGGTTTTCTTCTTAGTGTTGAAACACTACGAAAAGTTGTTCTAAGCTCAAATTCACTTAAATAAGTTGCAATTACTTTTAAAACTTTGCAATGCTTATAAAGGGAATTAAAAACTTTTTATTGGTTAATTTTTTGCCAACACCACAAACAATAAGACTGCAAAAAATGGTTTATAATTTTAAACCATTAATTATATCTAACTAAAATTATTGTAAGACTTTGTTCTTGTAGTAATAATTTGTTTAAATACTTTTTCTAATACATATTTTTTAACTTTTCTTTTAGGATCATGCATATCCAGCAGATGAACTGATGCCTTTGAGTTGCAAGGGACGGTACAGGGATGTTGAGCCAAATCGGGGAGATGTGGATGATGCCCTGGGAAAGTAGGTCTAGTTTATTTTATTGAGATTGCTCAATACCATATAAAATTTAAAACTGTGTTGAGACCACTATTTTGTTCAATTTTTTTTCTTCTACAAGCATTTTTTTTTTATTACTAGTGGGCAGAGCTCACCAAAATGGGTTAATTCTGTGTTAAATCGCATTGAAAATCCATTTCACCCCATAGAATTAACCGCATGCATGAATTAACGCAACAGCACATCATGGTTAAATTTTTAAAAATAATTTTTCCTTTTATAAAATCAGAGATCATATTAGCAATTTTTCGAAGGGCGGTGCTACCGCCTTACCCTTTTTCTTTGAAAATAGCTTCCTTTTCTGAAAAAAATGTAAAATTTTTGTTTATTTTCCAACAATATATATATTTTTTTTTTTGAGGTGTCGCCGGTATTTGCCCGATAGTTTTCGCAAGATACCAGACGGCAAAGTGTTATTAGATAGTTTAAGGTTTATAACCATCAAGTGTTTTTAGTAAGCATTTAAAAAGCATATTTCTTCTTTGATACGCAAAATCGTGATCATGCATCACTGTTATAGTTATTAATTTTGTCAAAAATCTTATTTTACTGCAGTTTTAAAAAAATTAGTTTAAAAAATACTTTTTGGATTTTAAAAATACCCCTTTAAAATTTAGAGATGGGTTGAAAATACCTTTTCGGAATATTTAACTGGAAAACACTGCTAGTGGGTCAAGATATAAGATTACTTAAGGGTCCTCAACTGGCATTAAGTATGATTTTCTCTTTTCCATAGTGCTCTATTTACTGTATACTATCACAACTTCCCAAATTTTTTCAAACTATATATGAATTTTTTAACTTTTAAACAAATAACACAATGTACATTTATAAATAAACTGTGTGTCAGAAAATTTAGATCTTAGCATTTAAATGAGTGTGTCATTTCACAATTTTGGTTTGCAATAAAGAGATCGTCTCAAAAAAGCACCATCTAGAAATAGCTTATAAAATTATTATTTATTAATACTTTTGCATTAGGTTAATTATTCAGTGTAAAACCTCAAATTATTCTGGTTTAAGTTCCCAACTGTTTGTTAATTTCATGCCTATTTTTTTTAAAAATCTTTTGCAAAAACAAGTTAAGCGTTAATTATTAGAAGGAACATTAATTGATTTTTTTGTAAAAATTTTTTTTTTAACATGATCAGCAAAGAATTAGACTAAGGAATTTAAGGATTAAAAATCATAGTTTAGAATGCTGTTTCCTGTATCCAATCCATGATATACCCTTCCTTTCTGCATCTGAATAATTCCTAAATTATATATATATATATATATATATATATATATATATATATATATATATATATATATATATATATATATATATATATATATATATATATTCATATGTATTATTCTGTACCTCAAATAGTAAGATATTGAAGTTTTACACTAATATATTTGAAGAAAACATTCAACTACTATTAAAGTGTGTTAATTTATAAAATAATAATAAAAAATATCGTTCACACTAATCATATTGTGCAAAATATTGGAAAATAAGTGTAACTGTTTGTTTTCCATTTTTATATTCCCTAATGTATTTATTCTTTGTTTTTCAGTTTTTCTTTAACATTGGTTGACACATTGGACACTTTAGTGGTAAGTTTATATATATATATATATATATATATATATATATATATATATATATATATATATATATATATATATATATATATATATATATAACACAGCTGATTTTCCAATTTGTTTAACATGATTACATATAGGTGTGTTTGACAAAATAATATAAACTCCTTTGCAAATTAACAGTTTAGTTTATCATGACACAATAACTAGTAAAGAAGTCTGTTACTTTGCCTCTTTTAAGTAAAAAACTTCAGTCCAACAGTAGACAGCGTAGTAGTTGTACACACCGACGCAAAAGTTTAGACAATGAACAAAATCACTAAAAAATCAAAATCTTTTTAATGAATTATTTTAACACTACCTTAGTGTGATGTATTACAGATATTAAACTATATTAATGACAAAAACAAATCTTGTACATAGTATAACTAGTTAGAAAATAGCAAAATACAATTTAGCATTGTTGCAAAAGTATAGACAAACATCGAAATAAATTAAAAGTAACAGGTTTCAATATCTAGTTGTACCTCCATTTTTGTTTATTAACTCATAAATACGAGTTTCCATAGACAAAATTAAGTCTTGCATAGTTTCTGGTTCAAGTTCGTACCATGCAGCCTGTTTGAGTTCATTTACAGAACTATATTGTTTACAATTTCTGTAAACTTTGCGTATTAGGATGCCCCAAAGGTTCTCGATGGGATTAAGATCTGGGCTATATGCCGGCCAGTCAAGAACTTGTACATTTTTAGACTGAAACCAGGCTTTTGGATGGCCCGCGGTGTGAATAGAAGCGTTGTCTTGCTGAAATTTCCATTCAGGGCCACCTAATAGTTCAGCATATGGCAGTAAGTTGTCTTCGAAAGTCTGTGCATAATCATTTGATGTTTGGCGACCACTGGTAAAGTGAAGCGACACTTGTCCATTGAAGCAAAAAGCTGCCCAAACCATCACTGATCCACCACCTTGCCTACGACTGAAAAACATGCGAGGTTCTTTGCGCAAGTCATGCCAATATGATGCCCAACTATCAGGGCCATTGAGATTCCACTTTTTTTCATCGATGAATATAACTGAGCGCCATTTTCCTCCATATGACATATGATTGCGAGCCCACACCATTCTTTTCGATTTGTGAAGTGCTGTCAGCACTGGCTTTCTTTTCATTCTGGAGTACACCACTGTGCCAGTTTCCAGAATTCGTCTACGAATCGTATCCCATGAAACAGAGAGTCCAGATGATCTTTAAATTTCACCAACCGTCATTTGTTGCGTTTTTGCCAGTCTTTGAATTTGAAGATCATCACGTTTTCTCGTTACTTTCGGCCTCCCAGATCGATATTTTGCTTTATATACACCTCTACTTAATAAAACTCTGTATGTAGACTTCTTTGATCGAATAATAATCATTGAAATATCTGAAACGGACTTTCCTTCAGATCTCAACTTCCAACTTTCTATTACTTCTTCCGCTTGAATTTCTGTAGCTTGAGGCATCTCGAATGAAAGTGCTACCCCATCCCGAGCCCCTTTATTCATTGTCTGTGGCGTCATGTAATTCAAATTTGCATACGGATACAAAAAATCGCAGGAACATGCAAATTTGTCTAAACTTTTGCAACTAGTAAATTTCTTTTTTTATCTATAAATTAAATACTAATGCAAATATTGTAAATGTTCTTGAGTTGTGTAATTTTGAAAGAGATTTTAATCATTTATTTTTAGGTTCTGAAGTTCAGCTAACGCAATTCTAAATTTAAAAGGTGAATTACTCCATTGTCTAAACTTTTGCGTCGGGGTGTATGTGAACCTTGAATCACAAATTTTGAAAAGGGATCAGCTTGAATTTTGGAAATTTTACATGGAACAACATTTTCAGTTTTCTTTAGCATATTGTACCCTTTAGTTTTAAATTTTTATTTGTGTAGATGTACCAAAGAACTATAGAATAAGCCAGAAAAAAAAAATGTATGCATTATTCAAACTGTTCTTAAAAACCGAGTTTCCTGTAAACCATTTGAATTAAGAGGTGTGTGTTTTTTTTATAACTGCTAACTATTGTAATGCATCAAAAATAATAATATATAATAATTTTATCATAAATAAAAAAAAAATTTGAGAATGAAAGTTGGATTACAGTTTTACTAGATGAGACCTTTTTTAAATTCATTTGATGATTTAGATGATTTTAATTGTAAACCAGCATTATTAAATGAAATTTATTATAAAAAAGACCATAATTATTTTTTTCTGTTTCCTTTACATTTTACAGTATTGTTATACTACAAATAGATAAAAATACCCCCAAAACGTCTGCCAGTTATGTAGCATATGTTGGCCATTGTGAAATACCTTCATAAAAGTTTATTTAATTTTCTTGCAAATGGGAAAACTATAAGCATTCTTGCTTGTAAAGCAACAGTCTATGTATGAATAAGAAAGTGTTCATTTTGAAGAATATCCAAGATGAGCACTTTTCCAAATTTGAGAATATCTTGCTGTTAAACACAATAATGCTCAGATGTTAAGTGGCTTGGTAACTCAATTCAAAGGCGATGTCAAGTGTTAAAACAGCCTATGCAAAAGCATGGTAAATATCATATTCTAAATGAAATTGTGAATGTTATTTAAAACCAACTGGCTAAAGAAACAGTTGCTCAAATGGAAAATACACAATACAACAGAAACACAATACTACAGATATTGTAAAACAACTACAGCAGTAAAAATTATAAAACATGTTAGAAATCCTTAAATATATTGTTCTGCAAAGGTATTGATGTTATTTTATGTTCCACGTGAATCTTAAATTTAATAAACTTATTTGAATATTTTATGATTTACATTGTTACAATTATTGTTTCTTAATTTAGGTTCTGGGTGACTTTGATGAATTTGAACGAGCTGTAAAGAAAGTGCTCAAAGATGTGTCGTTTGACAATGATGTTGTTGTATCAGTTTTTGAAACTAACATTCGAATGTTAGGGTGAGTAATCGTCTAACAGCTTGTAAACTTTTTTTTTTTGTAAATAAAAACTAAATATTTAAACTAAATATATTTGTTTTAAATATCTATTAATATAAAGAGAGATTAATCAGTAATATCAGAAATTTTGTGATAGCAAATTTAATTAAACATTAATTTCCATAAAAACGCTTTGGTTTTTATAACAAATACATGTGAAATTCTGGACAAAAATGCTAGCAATTATTTAAGGATTTTATTATACTGTGGCAAATTTTTTCTTATATACTTCATTGAGATATGCCAAGTGAAACTTTTAAATATGAAGTTTTATTTCAGTGAATAAAATTAGTTTAACTAACTTCTATTCAGTTCCCAAACAAAACATGAGTTTATTGTTAGACATTATTTGATCTATACTAGTCTACACGTAAGTGCAATATGCGTTTCCTGATATAATGATGCTTGTATTGGTTAACCTGTTTAAAATACGCATACATTATATGCTACTTCCAGTCAGTCTTATTTAACATTAGTGAGAGAAAAAAAGAGAGATGGTTTCATTGTAGGAGTCTTAAACAATATCATGATGTAGTGGGATAATTGGCCATCTAGTGATTGAGAATGATTTGTATTACATTTATATTTGTAAAATTATTATTTTGGCCCAACTACAGAAATCAGGTTGGTGTTTACAATTTGTGTTTTTATGTTGACTAGTTGGCTTTAGTTAATTGATGTTCCAACTTCAAGGTTATTACTTATTTGGAATATATTCCAAGTAATAATCTTTAAGTTGGAACATCAATTAACTAAAGTAGACCAGTCAATGAAAAAATACAAATTACCAAACACAAATCCGATATCTGTAGTTGGACTAAAATAATAATTTTACAAACAGAAATGTAACTTGGGTTTGTCATGAAATTGAGTAGTTCAGAGAAAATTGGATTTTTTTTTATATATATAAAATTGGATTTATCATGCTCCTATCTGTTATACTCCCAATTTGTGTTATACATATCTATCTTTAGCTGTGTAATAACTAGTAAAAATAATAAAACGGATATTTTTAATACTATAACGTAATTCATTAGCCGTAAATTTTAATAATCGAAAAAATGACATGTTTCTTGCATTATCAATCTGGGATATTCTACAACTACCTGGAAGATTCTATTTTCTTAACTTTACATAAGCTTGGCTAAGATAATTACAATTGACTCTTGTGCTATAAAGAAAAAATTGGTGAAGTTTAGCATTTCCCCTTTTATTTTCACTAGCAATCTTAAAATTTAGGATTTTGTTGTCTTTAATCCTAAGTGCTCGATAGACCAACTCAAACAGGTTAAAACACAAATCACCAAATATTTTATAATAATATAAACACAAGCCACATATTTGATAACTTTCCAACTAACAAACATATTCTATCTTGCAAACTTTGTTGAATGTATTCTAAAGAGATAAATATTTGAGAAATTGATTTGATAATTTAGAAGTACAATTGTGAGGC
This sequence comes from Linyphia triangularis, assembly GCA_963978545.1. Lineage (NCBI taxonomy): Eukaryota > Metazoa > Arthropoda > Arachnida > Araneae > Linyphiidae > Linyphia > Linyphia triangularis. The sequence continues at coordinate 41,761,951 of OZ021730.1, forward strand.
ATTTTATTATTTACAATAAACCCATTACATATACTTTTAATAATATTTATTTACCTCTTCTTTCAGAGGTCTCCTGAGTGGGCATGTCCTTGGAACTTATCTCAAAGACCAAAGAGGGAGAATGTCTTGGTACAATGGAGAGCTTTTGAGCATGGCCAGGGATCTTGGTTTCAGGCTTCTTCCTGCCTTCAATACATCCACTGGAGTTCCACATCCAAGAGTATTTATTCATTTTAGTTTGCTCGAACTTTAAGCTTATATTAATGGACTTGTCCATAGTGATGTCACAGATCACAGCTGTTTGAAATGTCTGATAGAAGTATATTAAATATGGGTTTGTGATTGGTAATGGAATTTAGTATGGAGGAACCAATAGAAGGTCTTAAAATGAATTTCGGCTAAAACTTATTTGTTGTAATTTGCTAAAATTTTTCATTCATGAGATCGTTACAGTAAAATTTAATATTAAATATTGTTATACATAAGAATTTTAATATTATAAGCTGACATCTGAGACTTTTAAATGTATAACATTTAAAAGTTGATTAAATATTTTTATGAAAAATGAAAGAAAAAAAATAATATGTATGTATATATATATATATATATATATATATATATATATATATATATATATATATATATATATATATATATATATATATATATATTCATTTTTTCATTTTTTAAAAAATGGGAAATAAAATATTTTATTAGATGAGCATAACTATTTAGGTGCTTTTAAAGATAGATAAATTCTTATTTATTACAGTTTTATAGCATTAACTTTGTTTTTCACTATGTGATCAATTTATTTCAGGAATTTATTATTTATTTAGCTCTAAATAAATTTTTATCTTTTAAGCATTACATTTTGAGAATATTTTGACAAATGTTACAAATTTAATAAGAATGCCTTTAAATTAATGGTTTTTTCTTTTTTCAGATAAATCTTCGGTATGGTCTAAAGTCACCAAAGCTTGGAGTTGTTAGAGAAACTTGTACTGCATGTGCAGGAACTATGATTTTGGAATTTGCTGCTTTGAGTCGTTTAACTGGAGAAACAATATTTGAGGTAAAATTCATTCTCGTAAAATTAAGACTAATATTACCTCAAATATAACCGTTGAAAGTTTTCAATTTTTTTGGGGAGTTGTGTATTTATCCATTGCATCAAATTATTCTTAACTTTAAAAAGTTGTAGTAAATTTACAATATCTCTGAACTACTGTTTACTGATGTACTTCAGTGCAAAAAATGCTGCCTGAGCTTACTAAGTATTTTTCACCTTAAGTCAGATTTGAATTAATTTACCATTTTGGTAACTTTTTATGTCTCGTGCAAACATGGATCTTGAAAAATTTCTTTATAGAATAGAATATTTGTGATATTGTTAATTGAATTGACAATTTTATTGTTATTTCTCGAGTTATAAATATCAAATGGTTAATGTTAAATTTAAGGCATTTTGAGTGCATAATGAGCAGCTATAACTGTTAATTGGTGAATTCCATTTGTGACAGACATGACATGAGACAAGTTTCTTGTTCATCTTTAAGTACTAAATATTAATTAACAGGTAAAACATTGCCATGGGGTGATGCAAATATAGGCCTTAGTTATAATAAACACTAAAATTTTAATTCTGGAAAAATTACTTTTAATTAATTGGGTTAAAACCTGCTGTGACAGACATGGCAAAACTGAGACATGGATTTTGAGTGACCATATATTATTACCATTTGCTCTTAATTGGTATGCTTGTCAAGTCTAAAATTTTTTGGGGATCCAAATAAGACTTGGATATGTCAAGCAGAAAGAAAAATGTTAAGAAATTTTTAAATAGTAAAATATTATAAAATATTTATCAGCGTGACAGACATGACAAGGTTTTGTGACAGACATGACACGTGTACAATTTTCTATGAAGTTAAGTATTTTTTTCTTAAATATAATATTCTTTATTTTTTATCATGACTTGAAGATTACAATATGATATAACATTAATATATTATGTTATATGACTCACAAAATAAATTATAAAAAATATTTAAAATTTATAAAATCCCTTGGAATTGACTAGTGTGGGAGCTGTCACATTTGCTCTTTCTCATGCCAGGCAACATGAACTTCTGGTTCAAATTTAAATATACCTTTAATTTTATTTGGTACAAAGCATTTTTTTTTGTACTGGTTCTGTGCGATTTGTGTTATTAATCCATCAAAATCTCAAAAAACCTCCTCCAAAAACCTCATTATTGTATTGTGGATTCATCCATTGACCACATTGCAAATTGTGAACAGTTGCATTTTCCAATAGGTCATTCACCAGTATTGAAATTTAAAAGAGTACCTTTTTTACACTCTGAAGTGGGGCTATAAAATATTATGCCAGGTGCACACGATCGGAAACAACGGTTTCCTTTAGATTTCTTGTTCAAGGCATTGTTTTGATTTCTTGCCATGTCAGATCAAGTTTTGCTATCAATCTTTATATTTTTCTTATGGTTCATACCATTGATTCTAGGACAAATTTTCATTGCAGTTTCAGCAAACTTACATGGTGTTATAGAATCTAGACTTCTGGTTCGAGTAGCATCTCTGATTTGACGCTTAATAGCCCCACCAATGCTATCAATGCATCCTTTGCCATGTGAGGTGGATAAAAAATGACAGACTGTTGGGAGCTTACTTTGTGTCATGGAAAATATTGCATATTTTTTGTTTAAAGGTTTGAAATGTTCCATCAGATTGGAATTCAATCACTTGCACTTTAAACTCTAAGTGACCTTTCATGAATTTTTTGATGACTAAATTGTTAAATACAATAACAGAATATTTGTCATGATTACCATAATTAGATGTAATTACACATGACTCTGAGAAACAGTGACAGAGTCACTATCACAATAATATACCATTGTAGTGTATATAGTAGAGAAAGCATTCTGCCAATGAGCAAACTGAATTTCATCCTGATAAATATGAGAATAGTTTTCACTGAAATTAGTTTGTATCACAAGTTTTCCATGTAGCAGATTTTATAGTAAATTGGTAAACACATTAGAATGTGTATGTTTTATATACAAGTGGCACAAAAAGTATATATAAGCTGTTTTTCCATTACGTTTAATACTACATTATTTAAAATTATGTTGCGAACTGCAGATCCATCTTCTGATTTTCTGAGCTTTTTTTTAGTTGAGTTGTAAAGAAATACTATTGCCATCAATACTAATTTAAATAATAATAATAACAACTTTCAAAATAAAAAATTAAGGCTAAGTTGCTTGAAAAATTAATTGTGACAGACATGACAAAATTTAATATTCTATATTTTGCTCAAATTTTAAATTTATTTTTCACATTTTTTATGAACTGTTTGTTTTGATCTATAAAAAGAGAAAATAAAGTGTTAATAATTTTTATTAAGTGGATTTTGTTTAAAATAAAAAAATCCAAGTTTTTTGTGACAGACATGACATGAAGACTAATATCAAGTTTGGGGGGAATAGCAAAATTATTAAGAAGTTTTAAATAAAAATTTTGTTGTGTTTAAGCATAAAGTGAATCATTCTTTTAAAAAATATGTTTGTTTCAAAAATCTATGTGGTATTTAAGTGCTTCAATGGGCATTAAAATAGAGGTAAAAATAACAGATTTTCGGTTTCACAGTAAGTCCTAGTGTAATTAACTATAAAAAAAATTATTCCTTTCGATTTTCTTATTATATCTTATTATTTTCATACAATTTGACTTATTTTCTAAGAACTGGAACAAAAAAACATCAATTTAGTGATAATTTAAAAAATGATGTCTATGTCGCATTTTCATGGAATTGACCAATTATAAAAAAGCTAAATTTCCACTGAGTGAGTAACTGTAACGAAATTTTGTTTTTATGTCTTGATTTAATTTTGAAAGTGACAATGAAATAATGGAAAAAAATATGAGTAAATTAAAATGATTTTCAAAATTACGTTTCCAATAACAAGAGTTATTAAGTTACATTTACAGAGTCATCAAAATAGATTTCAGGGTTTCGATACTGTATCAAGGAAAATCAACAAAGCATACATGCAGAGTTCTTGAATGAAATTATTATGATATGTCTTTAGTTTCAAACACATTTCAGAATTTTCAGTATGAGAGCCATATTTCTTAGACAATCAAAAGCAAAAATCAATTTACTCTACCATATCTTCTAAAGCATGTCCGGAGTGATGATATCTGGCATTTTAGTTGGTTCAGACTGTCTACTGAACGTGAAAAAAATTCAGCAAAGTGGTATCAGAGATTTTGAGGAGACCTTTCCATGAGTCCATCCTGTCCAATCTACGAGGTTTGGAACATCTCATTTAAAGATTGATGCACTAATAGTAAGAAACGGACAAGAGCAAAGTTAAAATTTATGTTCTTTTAAAACATTAATTTCAATACATTTACTCATGTGAATATGTTTGACTGCTTCTTCATCATACATTGTTAAAATCCCTGTTTTTCTCTCCATTTTGTAGTGTCTTCATAAAATTAACTTCAATATCAGTTTGTGCCAATTTATGTCCGAACTATGTCTATGTCCGAACTTTATCACTGTCTTACCCAAAACAATTCCAATACTGTATCATATACATAATCATTCTCTAAATCAGTTAGAGATAGGTTTTCTTTCATTCAGCTGCCAGCTTTTCCCAGCACATTTCAATAATTTTTAAATATTGTTTCTTTGATGTGTACTATTGCAACATAATTTTTAGGCTGCTATATATCCAACGACTTTTGTATGTATTCTATGTAGTTGTTGTACAAGAAATAATATTTTGGATGAAATTGAATTTTTACTACTTTCTCCAGAATTGTATCAGTAAAGAAAAAAAAAGGCAATCTGTAAAAATTTTTAACTTTCAGGAGTGAAAATCTTCCATGTTTACATGGATTTAAGCTTTTTTTTTCTGAGAAGTTTTGCCTTTTCTACAATTTTGTTATTTTTAGTAGACTTTAGAGGGTTTTATCAAATTAAACTTCCATAAAACCCCTCAGGAAAAATTCTGGTCACATCACTGTTCTGTACACACCCAAATAATTTTTTTTCGGCTATTTTTGTAGTTCAAAGTAATGCTGCTTATATTTTCCTCTTTTTTACATTTTAAATGTTTTCGCCCCCAATCTTTATTAGGATTTTGTTTTAAATTGCAACTTCACATTTCCAATAACTAATAATAATTAACATTTGAGTTTCATTTTGTCTATATATATATTTTTTATTTTTTTTTAATCCGGATACCGTTTTTTCTTTAATCCGGATACCGTTTTTTCTTTCTTTTTTACTTCATTCTAGTTTGAGCTCCATATTGACACACCTTTGAATTTTTTCAATTAAATATTAATTTCTAGGTATTAACACAATCTTAAAACCAGACAAATAATTAAAAATAAGATAAAAGCAGTAAACTTTCTCTTGACTTTTTACTATTGTGTTCCCTCAGGAAAAAGCAAGAGCTGCTATGGATTATTTATGGCAACAACGACATCGAACAAGTGATCTGATGGGAACGGTGCTAAATATTCATAACGGTGACTGGATTCGTCGTGGTAAGTGATGAGTTATGATTTGTCTTTCTTGTTGAGCTATTTTCATTGTAAGTTATTTGATTGCATAATATTGCACTTTCCTTTTTCAGATAGCGGAGTTGGTGCTGGCATCGATTCTTATTATGAGTATTGCTTAAAAGCTTATATTCTTTTGGGAGATGATGTCTATTTGGAGCGTTTCAACAAGGTATTACTTATAGATAATTTGTTTTTAGTTATTAAGATATTCAACCCTGGATAAAGTGTCGTATAATATTATTCAATTGCAACCATATTGTACGGAACATCTTTGAAGTAGTTTTGTGGGCTCATTGCATCAACTTAATGTGCAATGGTTTGTGTAAATAACTGTAAGAAAGGACAGCAACTCCAAATCAAGATAACTGCACTCCTAGATTCCTTTTTCTCGACTATACATTTACTATAAAAAAAATTCATAATATGTAAGTTACAAAAAGAGACGGTCTCAACTCATGTGCAGTGCAAGCACAGCGCAAGGCCACACGGCCCTGTGTTATATTAATCACCACAGTCCAACGGCTACTGTGAACTCTCTGTCGGAATGAGTGCCATCTGGCTATCTTCACTCAATACATATTAATTAATTCAGTCATATTCAAGCATCTGTCAAAGATTTCTGTAGCATTCTATCATTAGCCAAAATTAAGTTTTGTTAAAAGCCAATCAAACCAAACCAGGAAAAGATTCTGTTATAATGTGAAGGTGTTTTATCTATTACATAAATATTAGTTGTACAATCTAAGTAATTATTAGATACTTGAATTTGGGCTCTATAGATTGAATTTCCAATAATAAAATTGGAAAATAAATCTCTATTGTTGGTATTTATGTCTGCATATTAAAGGAATGTTGTACAAAATAAACAATTAACCATCTAGTGCATTTGGAGTAGTGAAACTTTACTCTATATTTATTTTCCAATAAATTCATGCTTTAAGTTAAATGTGATACTTAATCAATTCGAAATAATTGATTCCAGAAATTGAAAGTTTTCCAGCTTGATTTGTTTTATTTATACATAATAGATTAACTGTGTTTAGTCTTTTTTCAACCCTTATTTAACCCATTGACGGTCATGGGAATGGGCCAAATTCTACAGTTGTTTTCTCAGCAATAGTTTTAAAATTATATTTCTAATTCAAATACGTAATTTTTTTTTTTTTTTTTTTTTTTTTTCTTAAGGTTATCCAAATAAAAATATTTAAAAAATATTTTATCTGAAATTGTATTTATAAAATTTAAAAATATTGTGCATTGCTGGAAAAACTGGGAATCAAATGACGTATATATACGTGCATGACCGTAAGTGGGTTAAATTACATTAATTAAACCTTATGGAAGAGAAAATAAATTGCTACAGGATTAAGATTCATAGAAATAAAAGTATCAAAATAGATTTCTCAAAACTAATGAGTGTAAATTTATGTGGCAGTCCTTACAAAATAAATTTCCTTTTAATTGTCATCTAACTTTTTCCATTAAAAGTTGTGTGTAGTAATTGTACTCTTGACTTAGAATATATAAATATTTTTGAATGCCCATTTCATATGCTGAGTGTTATTTATTAAAAGAAAATTGCATGATTTTTTATAGAAATGCATACTGTAAAGTCTAAGACTTTAAATCTGTTGATTAGTGTTGTGATTAATTATTTTTAGATAACCACTATAACAATATATTTGAATAAACCTTTAGGTTTATTCAAAGTTAGAATGTATAGGTATTAAAACTACATATGTTTTACTCTATATAAATTATTACTGTATGTTAAAGTTGTTATTTTTATACAATATAGCATTATTCAGCCGTCATGAAGTATGTTAGCCAAGGTCCTCTTCTTGTTGATGTGCACATGCATAGACCCCATACCAACTCCAGAAACTTTATGGATGCTTTGCTTGCATTTTGGCCTGGTCTACAGGTAATAATTGTTAAGATATGATCTACGAAGGTCATTTTTATCTTAAACTATAATTTATATTAATTTTATATCAAAACATATATTTATGGCCTTTTAAGTGTTTTGTACTTCAAGGTTAAAAAAAACCCCACTTATTGAGGCTTTCTCCCATTCAAGGCGTAAATGCCAACAATTTCCCCTTGAAAGACCTCCTGAAAAACTTATGCCTTGATCTTCATGGTTTTGTTCTAATAATGTTTTGGCCCAATATTTTCATCTATTTTTTTTTTTTTTTTTATCTAACCTTATTGATTAATTTTCTATCTTTTTGTTGAAATATTACGTAATTTACTGAAGTGATGAAAAATAAATGTTAATGGTCTTGAAATCTAAACTTCTGTTTAAGTGCTTTAATGATTTTGTAGAACATAGAAAATACCTTAGTCAACAATCTCTGTAGTTAATATCTTTTTCAGTACTGATCATTTCTATTGTTATTAATTTCAAATGTGTATATTAATCAGCTCTATTTGTTTAGGTACTGAAGGGCGACATAAAGCCAGCTATTGAAACACATGAAATGCTTTACCAGGTCATGCAAAGACATAACTTTCTACCTGAGGTAAGCTTCAATCCTTTTAAAATATGCTTCTTAAAAAAGTGTCGAATACACTGTTAATTGTTTCTTGAAAATTAAATATTTAGTAAACTATAAATTTGTGGAGTGTTAGCAAATTCGCTGTCAAACTTGTCAACTCAGATATTTTTGTCAAGGTATTGCCATAAAAGTATTTTTTTACCAAGTATTACCAATCTTATACAGATTTATATCTCTTTCTATGATTGAGGGTTAAATGTGTGCAATTATTTTATATTCAAGTGTTTTCAATGAATGCAGACACTGGGTATCAGACTATTTTCTGACACTTACCCCATCTCTCTAAAATGCATAATGACAGATAACAAAAGTATATGTTTCATACTGTAAAGTATAAAAATAAAAACTTTTTAAGAGTTTATATCACAAAAGTTATCTTTTGATACATATTCCATCTTTCAATTATCGGATCCCGGTAGCAGAAAATGCGAGACGGGAGACGGACATCGCAGATTTTTCAGTAGCCTGCATATCATTTTACAAATTTAACTTTAAAAAAAAAAATAATAATAATATTTTTATTTTTTTTTAGTCCGATTTCTAAGTTGGGTGATTTGAATCAACGCACATGCGTGATACTTGATTTCATAAAAGAGGAATCGGAATCGTGGTGCTCTCAATGCATGATTTTAAGGAGATTGTATAGAAACATAATGAGTTCTATGTGCTTTCACACGTTGGTATGTAGTAGTTTAGTTAGCTTTGCTAAAAGTTACGCTGATGTGAGGACCGCTGTTGCTGAAAATCACGCTGCTAAGATGGAAGATATCGCCAATATTTACGTCGTTGCGATGTTCCTTTTTGGCTAGTGTTACGCCGATATAATAACCACTATTTTGAAGGTTTGCGCCTCAATAATTGTCACCATTGCCAAGATTTACGTGGTTGTGATAGTCAACTTCGTAGAGTGTTACGTCAATAGTGTAATCGTCCCTATTGCATAAATTTCCAGATTTCTACCGGTATATTTGGCGCTAACGCCTATACTAACGTTGGTATAATGGTCCTTTTTGCTGATTGCAACTTGGATGTAATTGCCAAGATTTGCGTCGATAAGGTGGTCGATATTCGAGTTGTAGTAGTGATAATTTTCACCTAGGTTTAAGCCGTTTTAGTAGAAGCTATCGGCGAGAATTGCGATGCCGTTTTGATGTCATCCGCGTTGGTGTGAGCTGATGTGACGGCCGTTTTATCCGTGATTAGTGTGAAGATCGCTTTCGCCGTTTGGTTTGAATTTATACAGAATGATTAGAATTTTAATTTAAGATACAATAATGTTAAGTATTTCTGTTTTAATATTTAATTTATTTTGCTAAATTTCTATATTTATGTAAAACAGGAATTTTTAGTAAAATTGATGGATTAGATGCTTAAGTATTTTATGCAAACTTAAAAAAAATAATCATTACACTCCAGATTATTTTCTAATATCCAAATTAGTGTCGCAGACAGGCAGAAAAGTTTCTGCTACTGGGTATCGGATTTACTTTGATCAGAGTATTTGGCAGTTAATAATAAAATCTCCCTCCATGTAATATTCCCGGGTAACTATTTTACTCCATTCATAAGTTCAGACCAAAGCTAAATCAAGTGTAAAAGCGGCTTATTAGTGAGATGTTTTATTGCAATTGTTACCCAGTCATGAATGATAATTTCACAATTGCACTTGAAACCTCAAAACTTTCCCATACATGTTCCCAGGTAACTTTTTTTTAATGAATTATTGTTTATTGTTTGGCTTTAATGTATACTCTTACTAAATTTCACATTGTATCCAAATACTTTTTTCAATGTTATTTTTCTCTTAGCTTTGAATACATTAAAAATTTGCTTAATTGTATTGTATCCAATTAATTTTTTATTTTTGTTTCTTCCATAGGCCTTTACTGTTGATTTCCAAGTGCATTGGGGTCAGCATCCTTTACGTCCAGAGTTTGTGGAGAGCACATACTTTCTGTATAAGGTATCATTAACTTTCTCAATCAGTATACAATAAAATTTTGTTTATCTTCCTTTTCAGAATTTACAGGGCTGCCACAGGCGACTAAAAAGGCTACTAAAGCGACTATTTTAGTGGCCAGGCGACTATGGCAACTATTTCAATGAAAAAAGGGCCCAAAGCGACTATTTTGAACAAAACCTCCAACTATTTTTGGGCTCAGGCGACTATTTTTTTTTTTAATTGGATACTGTCCGTTAGAAGATAGAAAAAAAACGCACTAAGGTACTAACAATTTTATCAAAATGATGATTTTTTTAAAGGGGGGGGGGGGAGCGAACACTACCGAAATAGTTGTCCATATTCGTTGGTAGAGTGATCACTTTGTTAGGCCGACGATAGTAACTTCACGCAAGATTGTTGTTTTTGACGGCAACCACGGTCATTTTCGCCTACCTGTTAGGTTTCTATGTTTTATCTTTCGCCGTGCAAGGCAACAGCATACACAATTATATTCTCAAATATCAAATTATTTCGCTTTATTTACTCTAAACAAAAATGAATTTGTGGAATTTGCCTCGAACGCCGGTAGAAAGTGCCGTAGTATGGACAGTATTGATGTTATTTGACGTTATTTCCGAGATTTGTGTTAGTGTGATGAACAATTTTGCCCTGTTGGTCAATGAATGCAAAATTATTAGAATTTCAATGCTGTAGCTAAAGTTATAAATAATTAAGTAATTTAAATTTTTAAGCAATTTATTTAATTACTCTGAATGTAGCTTAAACAGGGTGGCGTCAGAACCGGGAATTCAGGGAAATGTCAAGGAATTTCGCAAAATTACTCTTTAATCAGGGAATTTTGAAATTTTCGAGTTTCTCTTCTCGCGTACCCCGTGTGGGTGCGGACATCTGTCCCAACTCGCGTCACACGATATATATATAGTTTTTATAGTTGGCCGATCGATTTTGGGTGTACGAAATTTCCGAACTTTTTCTACTCTCAGCAGCTAAGCCAAACCGACCAATCTCCCCTCCTTAGCCCACAACCACATGTTCATGTTCCACTTTTTTTTTTTTTTTTTTTTACTTTCTAAAATTATTGTTATGCTTAGAACAATGATTTACACGTTATTTCTGATAGATTTTTGGTTATCCTATAACTTCGCGTCCGCCAGTGTCTTGTTGTTAAAAAAAATCTTCAAACTTCAATCTGCCTGCATCCTTTACAGACATGATTTTTTTTCTTCTTGCCTTGCGGTTTTTCGCAACAGAATATATTAGAACCCTAATTATTTACGTATTATTTCTGTTAGATTTTTAGTAGTCCTATTATTTAGAAGCGTGACCGTAGATTTATTGTTTAAAAAAATCCTCCAACTTAAATCTGACTGCATCCTTTACAGACATGATTTTTTTTTTTTTTTTTGTCTTGTGTTTTTTGTCAATAGAATATATTGGAACCCTAAATTCCTTAATACTATTTCAAATTGATTCCATCATATTTTTTCGTTTTTATTAACCCTTTACAGCATTGTGTTATAGATGTGCAACAAATCTATAGGCATTCATAAGCAAAATGGGTTAGATCCTGTATTTTATATTTTTACTTTAATTTTTACATTTTATTTAACGTAATTAACTGAAAATGATATATGTGTTTTTGATTTATATGTTTAATATAAATCAAATAAAGAATTGAAGTATCCTCCTCCCCTTCCATAAAATAAAAAAATAATCTGAATGCTTTACTGCATACATTTAGGCAAAGGGTTATGGAATTAAAAAAAGGTCCTTACATCCCCCCCCCCCCCTCGCTGCCAAATGCTGTGCTTGTTTAATAATTAATTAATTTGCCTCATTTAATATGTACTTTTGTGGTTTAAGATAGTATTTTTGTTGTACAAAATTTTATTTCTGTATATCTATGAGTAATTAATTTTTTATAAGAAGCTGTTAATTTCCAAGACTTTCTTTAATGCATTATGTGTTATTTATCTTTTCTCAACTTCCAAATCTAAAACACATAATCATAACACAAAGAAGAAAAATATTGTACTAGTTTTACTTTTCCTTGAAGTTAACAAGTATGGGTGTAGTTTGTAAATTGTTTTATGCGAATTTTGTAATTTTTTTTCTTGATGTTTTCCGTTTTTTTTAAGCTCTAAAGATGCTTGTTTTGATTTTTAGCCTAAACTTATATTTTGTTGCAATTATACGTTGATAAGTAAATGTAATTCTATATAGTCAAATGTATATATTTTTAAATTGGCCGTTATTTTCTTTGTTTTCTTAAAATGTTATTTCGCAAATTCTGTAGCCATTTTGTTAAAAATTTAAAAACTGACCTTAATGAAATTCGATTGCCATTGCCAATGTATAGTATAATTGTTTAAACATGATACTTGTTTTTCTGAAAAAGTTGTTTGACTTTGGAAGTTAAGAAAAAGTTATCTTGTTTTGTCAATCGATTTTTATCCTCGCTTTTGCGTGAAGTTTAGCTTCTTTTTTTTTTTTTTTTTGCTTTGGTGCTGCCTGGGAGTAAGGTCGAGTTGCCAACTTCCATCGCAGTATATAAATATGGTAGCGCCTCCTCCAAGACACCTGCCTTTTACCGTATGGAATGTAATGTTTTAGACACTATTTTGAATTGAAAGAAGAGTGTTTCTGGGTTTTCGTGTTTTATGTAAATCAACAGTTTTATTTCGAACTTATGAGAAGTGAGGCTACTATTTTCAACGTCTGAGACTACTATTTTTAATGTGCGAGACTACTATTTTGGCTACTATTTTTAACATCTGAGGCTACTAAAGCAACTATTTTCAAAGCTTACAGTCAGTGGCAGCCCTGAATTTAGTGTAAAAATGTAATCTTTCATTGTAGGTATGACTTAGTTAATGAATTCAAAAGTTTAAAAATGGCTTGCAAAATATGTTTTCATTATTTTTCTTAATATATTATTCAAGCATTTTTCAAAAAAATGAATATTCATATTTTTGAAAATTACCTGGTTACTAAGTAAAGAAAAGTATTGCAAAACATTTCATTTGGATATAACTAAGTCGTGAAATTTAAATTTTCTACTTGCTAATAGCAAAAATCTGTTTAGTTTTATTCATGTGACCTATTTTGAAGCTTTGAAATACTTTTGCTAAGTATGTTTGTTTTTAGAATTTATGTTAGGATGATGAATTTTTGCAGAGTTTAATATTTTTCTTTTATATAACTATTTCTGCCACTATTCCAAAAATCTCATTTTATTGAGTCAATTTAGTGCCTGTTGTTGAATTAAATTTTTTTTTTTTAATTCTTACAAACCAATTTTACATTAATTTTTCAGTGAGTGTAAATATAAATATTATAAAGGATACTAATAATAAATAAAATTAAGAATACTATTTGATGCTGTTACCGTTAAATAGTATCCTTGCATCTTAATAAGTATTCTTGTATTTATTTTCAAACTAGCTATTTGCCCAGTGTTGCTCTGCTCAGCACGGCTCATATTAGTTCAGTCAATTGCAAGTGCATGCTTCCTTTAACTGCCTATTTTTTATTTTACTATCTTAACTACCAAACATGGGAATGAAAATAGGTTCCTAACAGAGGTCGAATCTTATGATTTTTATGGTTGCCCTTATAGCAATTACTGAAGTGATCTTAATTGTCCTCAATTAAAATTCGTTGCTCTTACTTTTGTCAATCTTACAGAATATGAAAACTAGAAATTCCTATTACTGTTGTTCAGAGTCCGATAAAATGGACGTACGGACATACGATGTACACAGGAAATTGTCATATCCTGCAGGAAATCCTGCCTAAAATCAAAAGTCATGGTTTTTTTTTAATGTGCCAAACAGATTGAGCAATCCGCATTCTGGCAAGAGCGACATCATTCCGCAGGGTTACTATTTCCTATATAGTTCCCCACCAGTTACTTCTAGGAAGAAGGAGAAATTTCAGTTAGGTAGGGTGGTGAAGGGAGAGGTGTTGACTCCTGTAACTCTGGGAGGGAAGAGGTTTGGGGGGAGATGCTATTCCCCATATAGTTCCTCGCCAGTTACTTCTAGGAAGAAGGAGAAATTCCAGTTAGGTCGGGCGGGGAAGGGAGAAGTGCTGACACCCATAGGGATTCATTTCCTAATTTTGGAATCTGAACCTATTGAAACATTCAATTACAATTTTTTCTTTTACTGTAACTTTTTCAATCCATTTGCCGCTTCAGTTTTTGGCACTTGAGAGTTTATTTCCTTCAATCTTCTTTTTAATTTGAAAGAATTCTTGGAATATTTCATTGTAATTTAAAAGAAACTACATTTTTCTTTAAAATAAAAAGGAGCTATCCAAGCAAGACAACAAAAATAAAATGCTGTATTTGCAATGAAGAAATGTTGGAGCAAAACTATTCCCATCATTGAAATCGAAAGCGCAAAAATGAAAACAATTAGGAAAGGAGGCATGCTGGACAAGCATCAATATTTGCTTTTGTTTCACAAGCTCAACCTTGAAGCCAACCCAGTACTAATGACCCTAATTTTCTGCAGTGGTATAATTTAATGCACACAGACTCGGAGGAAATTTTTGGTAATGGTATTTGTATACGCAGGAAGAAAATATTTTTCTGGAGCCCTGCTGTTGTTAGAATTACTCAATAAAAGTTAAATAATAAAATAATCGTAATATTTACTTGCATAGTCAACAGTAAAAAAAGAAAATAAAATTTCAGAATGTGGATCGATACTTTTATTTCTGTACATATGTTAATCAGCTAAAATGCAGAACTTTCAATCATTACCATCAGTTATATCATTTTCATTCCTTAAAACATCTGATTTCTCAGATAAATGAGGCATGTGTGCAGAGCTTTTATATAGTTTCTTTTACAGTTTTCTCTGTTTTGTATTTAATTACATGTTTATGGCTTCCCATGTTTATGGCAAGTTTTTTGTAAGAAAAAAGCAGTTTGCTTCGCAAATCACTTTAACTTGATGATTCATAACCGATACACCTTGTTCATAATCTGTTCTCTGGAGTTGGGAGAAATAGAAGAAAGCCTATCAACAATGGAAATCCTTACAGAATCCATTTCATTTAAAGAACACACACACTACATTTGGAGTTAATCGAGGGTTTTTTCGTACAGAATTTTTTAAAAATTAGTTTATTCACATTTGATACTTTTAACAGAACATTTGGTTTGTTGCAAAACATCTTTATAGTAATACACTTAGTAATTTCCTCATCACCAAATGTGTTTTCAAATTCTTTGGACCAAGTTTTAAAATTCAAGAAGTTCATATAAATACTAACGAATACATCTTCAAATGAAAGAGAAACTAAATTTCTGGTTGCCCAAAAGACAACTGAAATTTTTGTTTAAGTGGTCATGTTGAAAATCTGGTTGCTTTAGGCAACCGGCCAATCGCAAATTTTGACTCCTGGTTCTCAATAATCTGGATTAAGCAAAATACCTATAAAAAAAAAATATCTCAGTTTACATTTATTTAGTAATCAGTAGATCTCAAACTATTATCATTCCCCTAAAGGGATTAAAAAGTGGATTTCAAATTAGCCCAGGAATTTCTCTTGTTTTGAAGTCTGCAAAGTTTCATCAAGATCTGAAAATACTGTAGCTTATTAAAAAAAAGCACTCTTCTTAATATATATAGATTAATAAAAATTTATATATTGTACCTTTCAGGCTACAAATGATCCATATTATTTAGATGTGGGAAAGAAGGTGCTAGATAGCCTGCAGAAGTATGCTCGAGTGCCTTGCGGGTTTGCAGCTGTCAAAGATGTCAGAACTGGTAGCCACGAAGATAGGTAAAGGACTATTGTAGTTTTATAGAGATACAATTCATTTAATTACAGTAAAATGTGAGCATTTTTCAGGAAAAATTTCTTTAAAAAATTTGCTGTTTGTAAAAATATTTCATTGTAATCTTGCATTACTGAATTTTACGATGTTTATGTGCACATGGACTTTCATATCATCGTACGTTCTTTGACTATAGTTTATATTTTTATATAATGAAAAGTGCCGTTTAATTTTAGTGTTGTTTTGTCATAAATTAAAAAGCTTATTTATTGTAAGTGTTCAGAAAGTGGCACAATTTTTTGCCATTACAAGCGAGCCAAAATAGTGTTTGAATTGTTTTAGAATTTGTTTTCATCCAAGGTTAGTGGTATGAATCATATTGTGCTGAATTACAGTCATTTAAATTAAATAATTTTTAAATGATGACTCAAGAATTTTTTTTTTAACTTTTACTAAATAATGTTTTTTTTTTTTTTTTTTTTTCTTGAATTAAATTATGTTCTACAATATTACCTTTTTCCAAATATAATAATCGTTTTCAGTATAGCACCTTTGTTTTTTCTCTTTAAAATGTCTCTATTATCTTAAAAGCCGTTTCTACATTATAATTTTTTTCCTGCATCCACATTTTTTGCCAAAATATATTCCCCTTAAATTATTTTCAGCTTATTTAATTAATTTTTTTTTATTTAGGAATTTCAGCTTTAATAGTTTTTTTTATTTCCTATAAAGTAATGAAACAAATTTGAGTTAGATGCAATTGCAGGAAGTAAAATGTTGCACTGTGTATTGGCATTGATAAATTAAAAAGTTAAATGTTTTTCTTTTAACCAACATTAATAAATTAAGTTACTAAATAACTAAAGATAGTGTGATTAAATATTGTATAACAGAGAATGTTGATAATGTGTTTGAAGTAAATTTTGTAATAAAGAAGTTTTGCAAATTTAATATCTGATTAATAAATTACAATGAATCAACTATTATTAAAAACACTGATGAGAATTAACTTACCCACAAATTTATCCAAAACAATACTTAAATTTTCTTATTACAAAAATAATATGTTTACATTTGGATCAAATATATTTGTATATTTCTTAAATAATTGTACTGATTAATATTCATATATACATGTTTTTTGTTGTGTTTCCCTTCCCTATTAATTTACTCCTCTGAATTAAACTCTGAAAAATAAGTTCATAATTTATATTGGTTAACATTTAGTAAACTTTTCCACTGTTTTGTTTCCAGGATGGATTCCTTTGTATTAGCTGAAACTCTGAAATATCTTTACTTGTTGTTTGCTAATAATGATGAGCTCACCCTGGCAGTGGATGACTTTGTTTTCACCACTGAGGCTCACCTGTTGCCTCTCAGCCTTGCAAGAATCAACAACGCTAGCCTTATAGATGTAAGTAGAGTCTTCCTGTATTTGTTTCAAATTTCTTGCAACTTTCCAAAATTTAAGATTAAACTTGTTGGATTAAGAAGGCAACTTTTATGTAGTAATGAGAACCTGTACTAATTTGTACTTGGTCATGTTTTTTAATCCTGTATATTAACTTTAACTTTGTGTGTGGCTGGGTAGTGTATGTTAATTGTGGGCAAATGTGCAGAAACCTTATTAACCCCCTTGCTGTCATCCAATTGGGCTGAAACCATGTAGATGGACTCGATGACAATACATTCTATTAAATTGTAGTGGCTGTCACTGTTAACCCCTAAATTTTATTTATATTACTCCAAATTTTTACACTTGTGTTTTCTCACCAAAAGGAATCATTTGAAAAGGTGTCCCATTAAAAATTTTAAAATTAATTTTTTAGCAACATATATGACGCACCCTACTGGGTGTGTCAATGGCGGGCAAATATGCGGAGACCTTATCAACCCCCTTTCCATCATCCAATCGATCTGAAACTTGGCAGTTGGATTCAATGTCGATGCATTCTATTAAATTTTGTCAGCTGTCACTGTTACTAAGAGGTCGCTTTTTTCAGAATACTTACAAACTAACTTGCTGTCATCCAATCGCGCTATAATAGCATTTAACCGATAATTGAAGAAACTCTTTCCTGTAGCCAAAATTGTTTTAATAAATAAATAACAAAATTGTTTTGATCAGAATAAATAAAAGATATTTGGATGGAAGTGCATAAATTCACATTCATTTTTAATGAATAAATTTTGAAAAGTTGTGTACCGCATATTTTGGTGATAAAGATGTTTTTAATATTTAAAACTAAACGCGAACACCAAGCACATGCTGGCAACAGAAAGGGCACTTTGTTAATAAATATGAAAATTGGCAATGCATATAAAAGATTTATATTAAAAACTTTTTTATGAGTTATATTATTACTAATTTTTTTCAACTTAATTTGTTTTTCAGGCTCCTAAATTAGCCTCTATTGATGAAAGCCTTGCAGAGGACTTCACTCACAGTTGTCCTAATACTCATTATTTGTTTCCTGAAGGAAGAAATTTTGCTCAAAATATTCGTATTCCCCTCAAAAACCTGGTGGAAGAAGTGTGTCCTTCCAGTAAATCACCGTAAGTAGAAAGTTTGCAGTCATTTTTTAATAAATTTGTTCTTATAAAAACTTTGCTAATTTTAACAAAACTGCTTTACATCCTAAAAGTTTAGGAAATTAACAAATTTATTGCTTATTCTTTAACGAAATATATGTAAAAAAAAATAATTCCTAAATAAATAAAATACTTAATAGTACTTTATTTAATGTTTTTACTGATATTAAGATAAGTTTCTGAGATATGGTAAATATCCAATCTTTTTTATACAGTTCTGAAAGCCTATGGCCAAATCTAAGTGCATATTTATAAGCGAAACTCTCCTAGTCAATATATTTTTAACTTTAAAAAACTTAATTACTCATGATCTGAGAAGTTTATTGATCAAGAAGGCTGTTTTCAGTAATAAAAATTATGTTTCAATGAAAGTACCTCAATTACACTAACGGTTCTCTTTGAAACAGTGGATGCCGATTTTTTTTAAACTACTCTAAATTATTTATGTGGTTTCACGAATAACATATTCCTTTTTAATCTAAAATCTAACTTATGAAAGATTATAAAATCTATCTTGATGTTGTATAAACCATTCTGAAATAGTATAATAACCTTCAGGTTAAGAACACTGCATGCCTCTGAATTTCAAAACAACAAGAAGGACCACATTGAAGCTGTGAAAAGGATGGGGATCACCGTTTTGAAATTGTCGGATGGCAGAATTCAAATGTATCATAATATATCTTTGGTGAGTTCATTTAATCTTAACTTTATTGCACATTTGGGCTTTGTAAGTATAGTGTAATTTCATAGGCATTCATGTTATGACTTAAAATTCAATTGTTAATTTCTAGCTTAAACTTAAAAGTCAATTCTTAATTGGATCTAACAGCTTAAAATTCATCTCGTAATTCAGATCTTAGACTTTAAAAAGACATTACTCTTTCTGTTCTAGAGTTAATTCACCTTTGAATGGCGATCTTTTTACTTTTTTCCCATTTTTAGAGTCATATCTTTTCCCACTTGCTTCAAAAATTTAATCTTTCTAAGTTTTTGTTTACCTCGTGGTATTCATTTAAAACATTGTATTTAATTATTTTTTCGGTGCCTGAACGTGTTACAGGTATGCCGAGGTGTTAGCGTTTTTAATTTTCACAATGACATCAATTGGAGGGCGATGGGGTTGTTTTAGTTCAACGAGAGGTTGTTTATTTTTGAGAATTCGCTGTAGCCGTTTTGTTATCTTTTCTTGGCGTAATTTGTGAACGACGCCGTGTATTACTGAGCCACAAACGACAGTCCTTTGAACCGGTTTACCTCTGTTTTTGAGAAAAGAGCTGATGCAATAACCCGATTCCCGACGTCTGATTGGCCGGGCAATCGCTGTGAAGGGGAAAGAACGTTGCCGTGGACAGTCACTCTTGGGTTTGCTGCCGATCGGATAAGTCGCAAAGGTGTGCGGATCACTATGCATGAGAATGTGCCGCGAAGTCAGCCATGCCTCGGGAAGTGGTTTCCCTCCAGATATCAAACTGATGCCTCATCTTAACTAATGTCAATATCCTAAGGATACTACGGAATCAGGCCAGCAAATGATTCCCTCCAGACTATCCAAAGAATGCTTAATCCTATTCCTGAACTAAGTTCCTGAGTAATTCCACCAGGGCATGTTCCCTCAAGACTATCCAGCGGATGCCTGATCGTAAAGATACTGTTGAGTCCTGCCAGTAAATGATTCCATCCCGACGGTCCACCTGAGACCTGAGGTGACCCATCTTTAAGTCCCAAACCATCCGAAGGATGATTCCAGTAACCTGACCTGACCAGAACACAACCTAATCCAAGATGGTTGCCTACAACGCATCTTCATCTATCCCCATGTCCGCCATTGAAGGCACCCAGCCACCAGCAACTCTCTGACCCCTTTCCATCCTCCCGGATTCCAGCCCTTTAAGGAACTGGTTTAGTTTCATACAGGTAGTCTGTTTAACCAAAACAGTCTCGTGTAATTTCTTTATTTTCTTTTTATGAAATTAATTTAGGTTAATAACGGCCAGATCTCTCTTCCATTAGGAATTTAAGACAGGATTTATTTATCCGGTTAATTTTAATTTGTTATTTTAATTGTTTTATTTAATTCGATTTTTTTTTTTTAACAACCTCTCCTGAGTGAAGGACAACCCCTTGGCCCTCTTGGGTATTTCATTGGAATCTTTTTTTAATGTTCATCTTTTTAAGAAGTTGTGTAACTGCTTCATGAATAAGTGATGTCTGATACCTTTAATATTTTTAGTGATTAATAAATAGAATTCTTTTGGTAAAAACCGTGGTGTTTTCTTGAATTTTAGTTAGGTAATTATCGTGTTTATCTGTTGAAGAGTCTAAAACTTGCCATTTTAGGTACGAGGTCGTTCAGTAGTAATCATCCTCTAAATATTTTAAGTGGTAATAAACACCACGGCATTCATTAGTATGGTTTTTAAGAAGTGCAATTTTTTTATTTAAATTATTTATTAAAAATATTCCTAAGTTGATTAATTATAAAATTTTGTTTCAATTCTAGCAGGTTCCTACAAATTCTTGATTTCTGAAAACCCTTTCAAAGTACTTAAAACGAACTTCCAACATTTTTTCAAAGTCTTTACTATCCTAATATATGGAAACTGGAGAATCTAGTTAGACTATCTGGTCAAAAACAAATCAATATCAAATAAAGAAAAACTCTTCCTGTGCCAAAAAAAAACTCCCAGATTTTTCATAGAGAGCATGCTTAATTGCTTGTGTTAGTTTCTCACTCTAAAAGGATTTAATATTTAATTCTTACATGGTCCTTAAAATATGTCTTGAAGGTCTTTTTAAAGTAATTACAAACCCCTCACATTTACTTTATAAAAATCTATATAAGAACACTGATAAGATGGTTATCAATAAAGACTGTAAGGAATTACCAAGTCTATTAAATGCCTTTCTTTTAAAATTTATTGATTTTATTTGCAGGTTTTTAAGTGTTTTTCCATTCTTATCCCTTATAATTCTAGGCTGAATCCCCAGAACGTGCCCAAGAAGGTATCATGTTCATGCAAGAATTGGTTGAGCAATCAAGGGCTCCAGATTACATGGGTATACCGCCTGATTTTTCCTAGTGTTGTTCCTTGATATGACTGTGCATGTTAGTTGTTAATTTTCCCTCTTTAAAAAAGATGAATTTTCTGCTCTAGAGGAATACCAGACTGTGTACTTCTATATGGGATTAGGGGCGAAAACTCAGAAGCTGCTCCAGGCTTGTCCCGCCAAATTTGGACGAGACATCCGTGGACAGCCACCTGTAAGTTTTTTTTTTTTTTTTTTTTTAAATACAGGGTAATCAAATATCTTTAATTTTGAGAGGTTGCTATTTACAGAAAGTTAAAAGGCGTAATAAAAATTAGATAACAAGACTCGCAAAGTTTTTAGAAAAAAAAATCAGTGCACTTCTGCATGGGCTTCTTTAGTAGACCTGAGGATGTTCAGTTCCAGTCATTTTTGCTGTTGCATTTCTGTAGTCACAGTAGTAATAACAGTGATTATTGAGGTGCCTTGAGTAGACTTTGTCTTTGACGTAGCTCCAAAAGAAAAAGTCCAATATACAGACTTCTGGAAATCTTGGTAGTCAGACAATTGAGCCTCCACTTCCGAAAGTGCGGGCTGGATTACTACATGCTGAAAAATAAAAATGAGGCCGAATTCTAAGAATTGGGTAGGCAATTTTGATTAATACTCCTGTTGTATCGCTAATGGATTTTTATTTATCAACTATTGAAATTAGAGACATTTAATTCAGACATCTTATATTTTAAATTTAAATGTCTGTGATGTTTATTAAAATATTTTGTTAAGGATAATATTTCTGTACAAATCTATATATTTACAGTCTCTATAATTTATCGTACATCTACATAATTTATTTTATTTTTAATACTTTTGTCTTGCGATAAGTCACACTTCAATAAATATGTTACCTATGTTACTTAGAAAATATAATTTTAGCTCAAAATTTTTCTTATCCTCAATTGTTCAAAATTTTCTCAAGAGCAACTAAATTTTTTTTTCCCTTTAAGGCTTTGGGTTTTGAAAAAACTGTAGCAAGTGTGATGTCTACATTCCCTCTTTTTCCTATTGATGTGCTATTTAAAAAAGATTTTCAATGGATCTTTACTGACCGTCCAGAGTGCAATCTCATGCAAAACCTAAAGTACCAATTACTTGTTAACACTGGTGCTTTAGGTTTTTTGCTTGGACCATTGTAGATATCTCATCACCTATCATTGCTTGATCAATTTTGTATAAGTCTCGTAGTATGAAATAAAAGTATTTCAAATTCTACCTTATCGCTCTAGCGTATACAGTGCTTCAGCACCAACCAGCAGAAAACATAACAAAAAGTTCTTATAAATAATTTTTTTAATTTTAATGCAAAGAATTTAAACCATTTATAACGTTTTATAAAGTTATTTTGAAATACAGATATGCTGGACAGCAAACAGATACAGATATAATGCGTAATAGGCGCCAACACTTGCGCAACGATGTATCATCGTTGGCACTTTTTGCAATTGTAGCGAACAACGATATGTCATCGTTCAGCACTAAAAGGGTTAATTATTTTCAAATATAAAACTAGTATGTTTTTTGCTGTTCAAATTAAATCAGCAGGATTTTGTTCTGAGTAGAGTCACTGTATTCTTACTACAAAATAGCTAGTTCTTCAGTTGTAAGTAATTTTTAAATAATTTTACTTTTGTTTAGATTGAATCAACATTAGAGATAGCTTTCCCTCTGATAGCGTGTTCTGCTATTGAAAATAGTGATGCATTAAAGGGGAAAATCGCAATTGTAAAAAGAGGAAACTGCATGTTCATCGAGAAGGTAATATTGCAGTTTAAAATATAGTAATATTCTGATTCAACAATATGAAGTTTTTGCTGTCAGGAAAAATATTTTCTTGTGTAAAATTCACTATCACTATTTATTTTCTTGTAGGCTCGTCATTTACAAAATGCTGGTGCCAAAGCAGCCATTGTGATAGGTTAGTATTTTAAACATCAACTAATTTTGATTAATGATATATTTAAGGCTTTTGAGGTATGCTTGAATTACCATTTGATTTCTTTTTTATTTACTTTAGTATAAAAATATATTTGGTCTTCAATTTTTTTCAATGGATTTGAAGGAAATACTTGTAACTTTTATGTTTATGAAATCCAACCAATCCAAAATGTTTGAGTCAAAAGAAATACCCCCTGTCCAACTATAAATGTTGCTTATAAAATTTTAAAATATTGCAAGTTTACTAAGTATACTAACTCTGCTACCTTATTTGTATGGAAGTTTGACTAAAAGGGACTAGCATAGTAACAGAAATTTGTATCTTGTCTTCAAATTGAAGTATTTTGTTGAAATTTTAATGCTATGTAAAAAAAATAGTGTTGCTAAATTCATATTTTGCTAAATTGTCAAAAACCTTTGTTTCTAAATATTGCAACCTGTACAGACTTTTATGCTCTTTATCTAATTGATATATTCTCGATCAGCAAAAGCTGCTGAAAGCATTTGTAAGATTCCCATTGATTTGGTTTTCGTGGAGGAAATACCAGTATAATTTGTTTATAACCAATGTTCTGACAAATAGGTATGTTACTTTAAAAATATTTTGAAATGTCATCAAGTATAACATTTAAAGAAAAGAAAGACTGAAAAGCTATAGAACTAAATTAATTTGAATTTGTGACCAATTTGGATGATGTTATAACTGTATAAAAAGTGTATCTATATCTCTTTAAAATCTAGTTACTTATAATCAAGTTGTTTTTATATAGGAGGTTTATATAAGCCCTTTTAGAAAGTATTTAAGTACAATATTTGTACTTATAATATGAATATAATTGCAGTCTTTTAACAAAAATTGCCAAAGCAACTTAATATATTGACTTATTTCTTTTGGCCCTTTCTCCAATTTTTCAAGTAAATTAAAATACGGAGTTAGTATGAAACTAAGTTAGTATGAAACTAAGTTAGTATGAAACTTCATAATTTAGACTTAACTTTTCTATTATTTGAAACCAGAGCTAAATTTGCAATGGTTGTCTCATCAAACTACTAAGTAATGCCAATACTTAAGGCTCATCATAGAGACAAGTGACCCAAATTAAACTTTTCATTTTTAGTGATACATAATTAAAATACTTTTAAAGACTCTTTTGTCGACATGTTTAATTTTCATGAAATTTATTTATGAAAAGTGTAAAATTAATAAAAATTACATACAAATTTGAGTTGTGCTTTCGAATGAATGCGAGGCACATTTTAGATTGTGACCCTAACTTTGAAAAAAATTTAAGTAGTTGAAGGCCCTTCTTAGACTGAAAATTGCCAACCACTGGTCTAACCTATAAAATTATTATGCTAAAAAATTAAGTAATGATTTCTCATATATTTAAAATTTACTTAAATGGGTTAATGGACATATTGTCAGCTGATAGTTAAAGCTACCAACTCCAATTTGTCAAAGTTTTTATGAAAGAGCAAAATAAACATAAAAAAGTGCTAATTCAAAAAGATATTAGCGCTTTTGTGTGCCATTCATTTGCCATTTATTTATTTCACTGATCAAGTTGTACAACTTTTACTAATCAATGAGTAATCTTTTCCTATTTTCAATATACCAAAAACTGATTTGAAACCAAAAGTGCAATTAGCACCGTTTCACTCTAAGCCTATATGCAAGACAGAAAGCTTCTGTGAAATTCTCTGTTACAGTATGCTCGGTGGATTCATATACATGCATTGTAAACCTTTCAGATAACATGCCTGGTTCAAGTATATTGAAAACCAAGATGTTCTCAATGGATGGTCACGGCAAGGATGATGTTACCATTCCTATGGTATTCTTGTTCACTGACGAAGCAAACATCCTTTTAAGGGCATTCAAAGAAAATCCTAACACGCTGGTTGGAATTGCAGATGGTACTCTCGTCTCTGGCTTAGCAGGTATATTGTCAGTCATTGTACTTAAAACTGTAAACAAATAATCTCTTCATCTGTCATCATATTGAAGTTTCGTTTTATTATTTACTCTTTGTATATCTTTTAAAAGTTGTTAAGCAATATTTTAATCAAGAAAATTGAGCAACAGCATCGTATGATGGAAATATATTGACTATCATTCTTAATTTTTAAATGAATGGGAAAAAATTTCAGTATTTATGCCAGCTTTTATTTGGTTTGTCCTTGTTTTAATATTTTAAGATGGAGGCCTTATTTTAATCAATCTGATACGAACACTTTGTAACTGTAAGCATACTATCCTTTTTTCTTTTTTTTTTATGTCTAAATTTTTTTTAAAAATGGAAATTGAAGAAATATCTTAATGGGTAGTTTTGGGGATATGGCTTTATACAAAGTGGCCACAGAACCGGTAAAACCTGGAAATCAGGAAAATTTCAAAGAATTTTTTTAAATTTCACAAAAATCAGCAAAATTTCCTTTGTTTTGAAGGTACGTTTCCCCATTCATCTGTATTTTGGTGCCATTTAAACAGAGAATTGTGGTAGTAAATGTTAGAAGTTTAATTTCATTACTGCCAAAACTATTTTTAAAAAATTGGCATATTATCTTTTTAGCATAGATGTTCTATTTGATCAGGGTGTCTACACGTCTGGAAGAACTAGGGAAATTTTAAAAAATGTTTTCCATAAAAATCAGGGAAATTCCTAGAAATCTGTCGGGAAAATCAGGGAATTATCAAGGAACTTTTTTTCCTGAATTTTGTGGCCAACTTGTTTAGGTATCTTAGTTTTAAAATTTAATGACAGGAAAACTATTTTAATACTTTTTCCATTCTATCTGTATGACAACCTCAGTGTCCTCTAATCAATGGACAAAAATA
This sequence comes from Linyphia triangularis, assembly GCA_963978545.1. Taxonomy (NCBI): domain Eukaryota; kingdom Metazoa; phylum Arthropoda; class Arachnida; order Araneae; family Linyphiidae; genus Linyphia; species Linyphia triangularis. The sequence continues at coordinate 41,788,338 of OZ021730.1, forward strand.
AGTCTACAAGTGTGCTAAAGAATCAAAACTAGAACATTATGACCGCTTTTGTATCAGTGCCTAGATAATAAATTTGATTTATACCTTTTTGATCCGTGTTAAAGTTCATGTATAACAAAACTAATTCAATGGTTTTTTTTATCAGATCTCTATGACAACCCCAACATCCTCCAAACTGCAAAAGATGATACCGAAGCAAAACTGTCGTCTGAAGTGGAATTCGTCGATTCCAAACCCTCGACAAAATCGCCTGAATCTGATGATTTCATTACGGCCAAGCCTCCTGAGGGTTTCCCAGGAAGTGGTTCTGTTAATGCCCAAGTCCTTCTTGGCAAGCTGCAGAACCTGCAGCGAATTAAATTCGACCTCTACCAACTACTTCACAAATCAAAGGCTTCCAACAACGATGCTGCTAAACGAGGGAAGAATCAGCCGAGTGAATTCGATAAAATGGCTCCGGATCCACTCTTAGCCTCGAATTTTTCTCTGGAGCAACTGATGCAGAAGAAAGATCGAATCTTCCAGGTCGACCATGACGTTCAAGTGATCCTGGAAAGCCTCCGGGAACTAGTCAACATGCAGACTTATGCATTGAACAAGAAGCTTTGCTTCGAGAGTAGTACGATGAACCCACTCTATAACAAGGCTGCATTCATCAAGTTTGTGGTGACAAAGAAGGGTGAAGTTTTTGACTATCAGTTTTGTATAGACTCCAAAACGATCAGCCGGGCTGGGGTGGATTTCGCAAGTGCCACCCAGACTGATTTTGGAGAAGGTTTATGACGACCGTAGCTGGTTGTTAGTCTGGATTTTATTGAATTGTTGTGTTGAGGATATTCCTGTTTCTCAGTCCCTCCATTTCATCCTCACCTATTCATTGTTTCTATTGCAGGGGTTGCCAATGACTTTAATTGTGTTTGTAACATTGAGGTAGCATTTGAATGTAGTTTTTGGGGTTTGTTTACCAACCAAGTAGTTTGGTTGTGTGGAAACCGTATCTGGATAGTCGCTAAGTTTGTTGGTAAGGCATTGAGGTCAAAAAGAATGTGTGACTGAATTGCATTTATTAAAGAGGGATTAGCAGCCTGTCTATCCCATGCACCTAATACTTTTGGCCATAATTTTTACCAAAGTTACTTTAAAACATATAAATATTTATACCAAGTATAACAACAGTAATAAAAATCATTAATAAAATTTAAAAAGAATATAGGGGATGGTCGTTTATTATTAATTTTTTTAAAGTTTTTATAAGCTAGCTTATAAAAGTGTTTTAAAGTATAATAAGAAAACACATTGTTATTTTCCCTTCAAATTTTATTAATGACCATTTGTTACTGTTATTATATCTGATATAAATATTACTATGTTTTAAAGCAATGCTTCTAAGCTTCTGTAGGTGTGGCCAAAAAATTAAGCATTAGGTCTTTGGAGCAGAAACAAGCAGACGATCCCTCTTGAATATTAAATAATTAAATTTCTCTAAATAATGTGGACATATTGATACTAGATAAAATGCATATTTCCTTAGTTATTTTTTAATTTATTTAATTTTAAAAAGCTGATGATCTGATTAAACAAAAGTAGTTATAGGAAAAATTTAATTCAGTGCTGAAGCAGTCACCATGGGATTAATGTATTGTTATTGCTAGGAAACATTTTAATTTCCAAAATTTATCCAAATAAAATTTAAAAATATAACCTGAATATTGTAAAAAAAAATAATAATAATATATTTCAAGAGTGGCACATTAAATGTTCCTGATTTCTCCACAAGTTCTTCATGAGCAAAAATTTAGTTATTAAAAGATGAATAATTATGATAGTTTCAAACTGCAATATTCAGTAGGATAATATATGCCTAATAAATATGGAAACATGTTATTTCTAATATTAATAATATGGTTTAATTCTTTCAAAATGAACATGTAATTTTTATTTTCGAATACCAGTTCGATTAACATTTGACTAATAGACTGAAAGGCGACTACAAGTCGATGTCCCGTCGAACATCATTCTTAGTTTTTGTAGAACGTAGAGTTTTGGAGAACTGTTAATTTTATCACTTACAGTATGATTCAATGATTAGTTTTTTTCTTTCTACAATCCTCTAGCTTCTTATAGACTAAAATAAATCTGCATTTGAGGAAAATGCAGACAGTGATTTTGCAAGCATACAAAAGGCAGTGGTGATTTAGCAAGAGTACAAAGTGCTATAAGATCTGCTAAGGGTGTTATGAATTGATTCTTTTTCAATTACCAAAATTCAAATCATATTCATAGTTCTATCGTAGATTTTAAATGTGACAAATCGATGTTTTATAAGAAATGTTGAAAGTCACAAACTTCATTGTAGTCATTGGCAACCCTTCACTCCAAAAGATTCAATATCTTTCTGTTAAATCAGTCTTGACTGTTTCATCCTAAGACAGTATTCTTTCAAAAGAATTTGATTAGTTTCCAAAAGTAAGGTCTGTAAATTTTTAAAGACTTGCTTCAAAGTCGTTTGAGAAGTAATTGTGTAAGTTTTATTTTTTACAATGCAAATACTTAAATTGTGTGTTATGTCTTAGGATGAAAACACGCGACTTCAGTGTTGCTAACTTGCTTTATGTTGTGGACATAATACAGCATTTATCGTTTGAAAATATTAACATGAAGGTGTAAAGATAAATCTTTTTATTATGTATGGCAAAAAGTAATTGTTGTTCTTTTCCCAATTCTTAAGTTTTCAATTCCTAAAAGTAAATTCATTTAAAAATTAAATTACGAGGCATACTTATTTTTATTTATAATGTGATTTCATTATTTATAAAATTCCACTGAAATTTTTGGCATATATTGATAAAAATCACTATTGTAATGGATGTTTGTAAACTGTTGGTAAAATTTATTATAGATTTTGATTATGCAACCCTTGTAAATTAATTGCTGGGCTAGAAATTCTGTTATAAGGCAGACAATAATTCTAAAAGTTGCATGTTCTCAGTTAAATGTTGTTGCCCTAAGTTTTTAAATAGGAAGGTGAATTTTTTCTTTTATAGATAATTTGGAGAATTTTTTATTTATAAATTTTGCATTCATTTGTATTGTAGACATAAATCAAACATGCAGTATTTTATTCGTCATGCAATTTTTAAAAATTTTCCCAAGAGGGAAACAGTTGAAACAATAAGTTGCTTTTTTTTTTTCTTCTTCAGGTTATTGTTGCTTAAAAGGGTAATAAAAGCTACTTGTTTTCACAGTGAATGTTAGCTTACGATTTAATGGCGACCTAAAGTTTCAATTTACAAGAATTACATTCCTTTACGATAGTTATTCTTGCAAAAATATTAACCTTAATAAATTTACTTGTTACCTGCACACACTACAGAATGCTCAAGTGTTGTCTGTTGTGCAAGATTATACTTGCCTGTGTTAATAATGCTGCGTTTCCATTCTATAACAAAACTAGTCATATAATTTTGTTCATCAACTGATACAAAAAAAAGTTTCAGAAAAAATTAATACCAAAAAGTTACGAAACAGTTTTATGGCATTACAAAAGATTTGGTGTTATTCAAGTTTGACATGATTTCTATACAATGTTAATACAATTGAAAGTTGTTAAAAAAATTGTGAAACAATACAACATCAATTATCAGAATACAGATTGAATAAAACCATTCCCAGTCATCAAATTAAAAAAAAATTTACTTTTTCTAAACTTTTGATCTACCTCATTTATGGCCACTGTTTTATAAATAACCTTATGTTAGGTTATTCATAAAAATTTTGTATTTAATATTACTTTTTTTTTTTTTTTTTTTTTCATTTTACATTCATTTCTTTGTTTTATGACACTGGCAAAAAAAATTTCCCGTAAATGCTTGGTTATCCTAAAAATTATCTACCCAAACCCCTCCAATTATTTCAGAAAACTTTACTGTACTAATAATGTGTACAACTGTATTTCCCAAGTTTGTGTTGGAATTTCAACTAGTGATATTTCATTTGGGTTAAGACCATTTTTGTTGACAATTGCTTTATAATGATATTAAATGCCATATTGTAAAAAAAAAAAAAATTGGATTAAAAAATTGTAAATGTTATGTTTTGTTACATAATGGAAACATGGTGTAAAATGTATAGGACATTGGAAAGTCGTTCACTGTTTAACGATGGAGTATGAGACATTTGCTCATGGTAGGTTTTCTAGATGTGAATTGTAAAGCTAAATATCAGCTATGATGATTTAATTATATATGGAAAGTAATGTTTCTTAGATTTTTAATTTAGATTAGTTTCATTTAATAATTGGTACCATTGTATTTGAATAACCTATTTTCCGTTTAGAAATCTGTTACTGTCCAAATTGACTTATTTTATGTTCATCTTTTTTACACACAAAAAAATAATACTTCAATTGAAAATCTAGCACGTAAAAGCTTTTGTAGTCTAGTCAACTGCAATAAAAGCCTAAAAGTAATCTTCAAAACTTGTTTTGCAGTCGAACCAACCACATTTTTCAGTAACGAATTTATTTCTTCCATTGTAATTTTCCTTGGAATGCTTGTTTACATTGTTAAATTTTTATATTGCAAAATGTCTTTAGTACCATTGCCAATTAAAAAATTATCAAGTACGCACATTCAAACCAATTTTTGTATTTAAATTTGAATATGAAGGTCCTTGGTATGTGCGTTTATTAATGTCTTTAAAAAATACATTTGTTATTCATTGTATGGTAAATTATTTTCCCTTTCAGTTTCTTTTGTGAATATATTTCAACCGTTTTCGCAAGGGCGTCAGCAGGATTATATACAGGGAGATGCAGATCATAAATAGAGGAATGTAAAAAAAAATTATAACTCTTGATTCTTTTTTAACAGTGATACATGGATTTCCTACTGAAATAGTCTATAGTTCTGAATTAATTTTCTGTTCAAAAGGTTAATTTAAACTCACAAATTATACTTTTTTTCCTGTGAATTTTACCAATTTTCACCACTTTGTTTTTGACATATTCAAATGCCAGGGAGATGAAGTGAAGTGATGAGAGTACCTCCCCCTGGCAGCGGCTATAAATTTTGGAGTCTTTCGAATTCTTTCATGTCTCCAAATGCAAAAGATATGAAAGTAAAGCATTAATTGGCAATTTTATAAATCATGATATGTTAACATGTTTTGGTTTTGCTCATTCAAAATGTATTATTTTTTTGTATTCTATTGATTTGTTAAATCTACAATACAATATTTATGTTGATATTTCCCAAAACGTTTATCAAAGAATCTCTTTTCTTTTGTTGTCAGTGTGGGGAAAAATGAATAATAGAATATTGTTACTCAAACTTTAATAAAAAATATACTGTTTCGCAGGGATATTTAGTTAGCTGTATATTTTGAAACTTGTATCATGTGAGACATGTAGTAAAACAATATTTAAGTTATGTAAAAATATGTACATAATATTTATTTATAATAAAATAAACATATCAATTCTTGTATTTTAATTCATTAGTATAGACAATGCTAGAAGCGTGGGTAGACATGGGATGAAGCATTTCGCCACCTTTCAAGGAAATACCCATGTGTCTCCTCACTTCTAAAACCACTGAAATCCACCCCCACCCACTTTTAAAAGCATTCAATCAATCTAAAAACTACTAAAGAAAAATAAGTTTAACTTTTTTTAGCACAAGAAGGTAAAATATCCTTTTGCAATTTTTTACTTTTAATTTTCGAATGCATGATGCAATCAATGACAAAATTGTTGAAAAAAAATAAATCATTCTACCACTGTCTTCCAAGTCATGCACTATGCATATAATTTTTTTTAAGTTAGAGTTTTTATAATTTCCTACTATTCTTTCAATTTTTATCACTAAATTTTGTTTTTAAATTTCTTGAAATATTAGATAGTACTAAAATTAAATACATGGATTTTTCATCTTAAAAAAAATATATCAAGCATGTAGGAAAATGCAAAATGTAGTGACACCGAGAAAAAATTATTTAAACTTTTCGAATGTAAAAAAAAAAATTAATAGTGTATTAGGGTGGTTCAAACATTTTTTTTTTTTTTTTTTGAGCTAGTGTCCAGGCCACCCCCTAATTTATTTAGACTCGCCAGTAGTATAAAGCTGGAAAAGTTCTAGCTTCTTACTCAAATTACAAGAGGGTGCGCAATGACCTCCACAATTTAACATTAACAGGTGTATAGGAAAGGCGACAAATAACTTATTGTTCAGAAATATTTTTAATTTTTACCAAAAGTTTTTTGTAGAGATTCAGTTTGCTTTATTATATAAGTATATTATTATTAATTCTAAAATATTTTATTATATGTAAAAAAAATTCGGATAATCATTTACATAATGAATGGCAGTGAAGCGGTTCATCTAATTGTTTTACTCGCAGCAGCTCTTGCCCACAACCTATCTTGCATTCCAGTTTCAAAAAGTACTATTCAGGAAATACATAAAAAATCATGGAAGGAGTATTCAGAATCAATAAAAGGTGAATTCAAAACAAATTTCCCTCTAGTGGTTCACTGGCAAAGTTCAGCCTGAAATGTAGAAGCATTGATCAATTACCAGTATTTGTATCTGGAGATGGTCTTAAGAAGCTCCTTGGAGAGCCAAAACTGACTGCTGGAACTGGAGAAAACGCAACTAATGCTATACACACAGAATTGGTTCAAGCAATATGCTTTGACACAAGCTTGAACACTGGTAGTTTAAATTGAGCATGTGCTTTACTATAAAGAAAACTTGAATCTGAACTTCTCCGGTTAACTTGCTGCCATCACATAATGAAATTAGTTGGGCAAAAACATTTACTTTATGTTTAGGGCTTTCAAGTTCCCCAAACATTTAAATCTTTAAGCATTTCAAGGCTGTTTGGAATGGTGTTGCGACCAAGACTTGTTGGATGACTAAATTATAATATGCATTAAAGCTATATTTATTTCGAGATCAGCGAGATGCTTTTAATATAACAGCAAGGGAAGAAAACCAGATTTTAAGTTTTGTGCAATTTCATGTTCTTTTATTTACAAAAGCATGGGTAGAAGCACATCTTGCAATTGAAGCACCTGAAACGAATTTCAAGTTTTTGAAAGATCTTGAAAATTATCAATCGATAGACTAAGCGATTGCGTTTTCTGCTAGAAAAGTGATGAAATGTCATACGTGGTATTTATCTGATGATTTAGTCGTACTTTATTTCTTTTCTGATAATTTCCATGAAAGAAAAATAAAGAATTATAGAGCAGATGGGAATGACAGCCACACAAAAACTTAAGAAGCGTAATGTAAGAGGAGAACTGATATTTTCAAAAAAGATGGTGTGTGACAAGGAGAACATCAGAACTCTTATGTCGTTTAAATACAGGCAAGTTATTTTTAAGCCTTTCTCTTGACAAATGGAATGACAATAATGACTACCATAAAGGAAAAAAAAACAGCTTCAAAATTTACAAGTAGTGAATGATAGTGCAGAACAAGATGCTAAGCTTATTGAAGATTTCAATAAAATCGCAACAAATTATGAAGATGATGATGCTGCAGGTGGTAGAAGCAACCAAAAAAAAGCATTCCATTAGAAACTACGAAAAAAAGTTTTGGACACTATTTTGTAATATTAAAGAACAAAACATAATTTTTTACTTCAATGTTAATTTTTTTTTTTTTTGTAAGCGATTGTAGAATAAAAAAATACACATGAAATTTGTAGATTTTTTATTTTTTTTTTAAATTAATAGAAAAATTACAATGGAATGCGCTAACTTATGAAATTCATGAGTGTTGAGCACCCTCTTCCAGTTGAAATTCTACCAGAATATTACTGTCCACTAGTCAAAGGTGGTTGTCAGAAAAACATTTGAAAAGTTTTCCATAAGGCAGTTTCTAGACAACTTGGTATCATTCGCTGCTTATTTTGAGAGGAAAAGAATAGTGAACTCAATGTGAAAAATACACATGTAGAATCTGAAGAGTCTAAGTTCAGATGGTGAATTAATGATGAGTTCGACCTGGCAGGGTTGCTACGCACCTGGAAAACAGGGAAAACCTAGAATTGTCAGAGGAAATGAAAATGCCTAAAAAAAGTCAGGGAAAACTAAAAAAATTTATATTTTCTGGAAAAGTCAGAGAATTTCTTTCAGATTCAAGTTTTTTTCCAAATTCGGTAATTTATTTCAGAAAGCACATCTGCGTTGAGAAAATTTTATATTTCATTTGTTATTTTCTTGTAACAACGTGTAAAAAGCACCTACCGAAAGCAAATTGTCTGAAAAATAAGTGAAAATATTTCTCTTTTATGCTGATTTCTACAATTTTATTATTTTAATGGACTTTCTAGGGCTTTATCAGACTAAACTTGCCTAAAACACCGCTCAGTAAAAATTTCTAGCTGCGCCACTGTTCTGTACACATATTAATAGACAAACATCAGTTCAGCTATTTATGTAGTTCAAAATAACTCTACATATATATTTTCCTCTTTTTTTATATATTTTGACTGTTTTCATCCCTGGGAAATAAAACGGGAGATGCACAATTTGCTACTTCTACCATCTAATCAATTTATCTTCGTGAGCAAGTACATCAGTGTTTGGTGACACAACATCAACGGTCTCTTCCAATTCAGTGATGTGTTTTCAGGGATGGACTGAGCTTCATCGAAAAGAGTTGTATCAAATGAGTTTTTAAACACGGGGGTCTTTTGTTACCATTCGATTGTTTTATCAGTACGTCTTTAATATTCATATAGATCTTGTTTCGCACCAAAAAGATTTTTTGCTTCGTAATGTCTTTGTTTGAATATTCTCTTTGGCATTCCCTTATCAGGGTCTCTTTGGCTATTTGATGTAATAGGAGGTGTTCGAGGCATATACTGCTTAGGCGGTTTTCTTGTTTTTTTCTTTCGTTGGAATCCTTCCAGCATTTTCAAAGTTTTTTTAAGTACATCTTGAGCATTCACGGCTATGTCACAAACAACATGCTCCCCACTGGCAGATTCCGAAATACCTTAAGGTTTCATTTTGATTTGTACTTGAAACGTCTCCTATTTGTCAGGACAGAATGTGATTGTTTTGGTAAGTGTATGACCATGGTCATGAGAGCACTTTCCTTGTCCTCCTCTCTGGTTATCAAATTAGTCTTGACTTGGATATTGGAATGAAAAACCACTTCCATAATCTAGGTTTTGACTTGGAAAATAATGTCTCTATGGTGGAGTTTTTTTCAAACTATCCGGACGATCTGTTCTGATGAGCCGTCGATCAAATCTTTTTTGTCCACGTTTTAGTATATGTTTTCCTGGACTGCCTGATCTACTCCCCGATCTCCCCTGTTTATCTGAAGGGCCAGCACCTTGCACAACCCCTGAACTTTGTGCACCTTTAGCAGCGTCAAATGAAAGAAAATATCTATCTGAAGGTAAGTCACGGAATTGATAAGGGTGTATAAAAGGGCTGTCATATGAACCACAACTTCTGTCATCTGAAGAAACCGGTAAGCTTTTGCTGCGTTCTTTCGGTGGGTAATCGCCACCAAACTCACCAGGTCTGATTCATTGCGATTCAGGAGGATCAAATTCACCCGGTCTCTTCCAATTCAGTGATGTCTTTTCAGGGCTGGACTGAGCTTCATCCAAAAGAGTTGTATCAAATGAGTTTTCAAACACGGTTGTCTTTTGTTCCCATTCGATTGTTTTATCCCTACGTCTTTAATATTCATATAGATCTTGTTTCGCACCAAAAAGATTTTTTGCTTCGTAATGTCTTTGTTTGAATATTCTCTTTGGCATTCCCTTATTAGGGTCTATTTGGCTAATTGATGTAATAGGAGGTGTTCGACGCATATAGTGCTTAGGCGGTTTTCTTGTTTTTTTCTTTCGTTGGAATCCTTCCAACATTTTCAAAGTTTTTTTAAGTACATCTTGAGCATTCACGGCTATGTCACAAACAACGTGCTCCCCACTGGCAGATTCCGAAATACCTTAAGGTTTCATTTTGATTTGTACTGAAACGTCTCCTCTTTGTCAGGACAGAAAGTGATTGTTTTGGTAAGTGTTTCACCATGGTCGTGAGAGCACTTTCCTTGTCCTCCTATCTGGTTTTCAAAGTACTCTTGACTTGGATATTGGAATGAAAATTACTTCCATAATCTGGGCCTTAACTTGGAAAATAATGTCCCTATGGTGGAGTTATTACTTAACTATTCGGAAGATCTGTTCTGATGAGCCGTCGACCAAATTTTTTTTGCCTTCCTTTTGGTGCATTTTTTCCTGGACTGCCTGATCTAATCCCCCATCTCTCCTGTTTATCTGAAGGGTCAGCAATTTGCACACCACCTGAACTTTGTGCACCTTTAGCAGCGTCAAATGAAAGAAAATATCTATCTGAAGGTAAGTCACGGAATTGATAAGGGTGTATAAAAGGGCTGTCATATGAACCACAACTTCTGTCATCTGAAGAAACCGGTAAGCTTTTGCTGTGTTCTTTCGGTGGGTAATCGCCACCGAACTCACCAGGTCTGATTCATTGCGATTCAGGAGCATCAAATTCACCCGGTCTCTTCCAATTCAGTGATGTGTTTTCAGGGCTGGACTGAGCTTCATCGAAAAGAGTTGTATCAAATGAGTTTTCAAACACGGGAGTCTTTTGTTACCATTCGATTGTTTTATCCCTACGTCTTTAATATTCATATAGATCTTGTTTCGCACCAAAAAGATTTTTTGCTTCGTAATGTCTTTGAATATGCTCTTTGGCATTCCCTTATCAGGGTCTCTTTGGCTATTCGATGTAATAGGAGGTGTTCGAGGCATATACTGCTTAGGCGGTTTTCTTGTTTTTTACTTTCGTTGAAATCCTTCCAGCATTTTCAAAGTTTTTTTAAGTACATCTTGAGCATTCACGGCTATGTCACAAACAACATGCTCTCCACTGGCAGATTCCGAAATACCTTAAGGTTTCATTTTGATTTGTACTTGAAACGTCTCCTCTTTGTCAGGACAGAATGTGATTGTTTTGGTAAGTGTTTGACCATGGTCGTGAGAGCACTTTCCTTGTCCTCCTATCTGGTTTTCAAAGTACTCTTTACTTGGATATTGGAATGAAAATTACTTCCATAATCTGGGCCTTGACTTGGAAAATAATGTCTCTATGTTGGAGTTATTTCTTGACTATTCGAAAGATCTGTTCTGATGAGCCGTCGGCCATAGTTTTTTTGCCCTCCTTTTGGTGCATGTTTTCCTGGACTGCCTGATCTACTCCCCCATCTCCCCTGTTTATCTGAAGGGTCAGCACTTTGCACACCACCTGAGATTTGTGCACCATTCGCAGCATCAGGTGAAAGAAAATATCTATCTAAAGGGAGGTCATAGAATCGATAAGGATGTATAAAAAGGTCGTCATCTGAATCAAAACTTCTGTCATCTAAAGAAACAGGTAAGCTTTTGTTGTGTTCTTTAGGTGGGGAAAACACAGGGGTCTTTTCTTCTCATTTGATTGCTTTATCCCTACGTCTTTAATATTCATATGGATCTTATTTCGCACCAAAAAGATTTTTTGCTTCGTAATGTCTTTGTTTCAATATGCTCTTTGGCATTCCCTTATCGGGGTCTCTTTGGCTATTTGATGTAATAGGAGGTGTTCGACGCATATACTTCTTAGGCGGTTTTCTTGTTTTTTTCTTTCGTTGGAATCCTTCCGGCATTTTCAAAGTTTTTTTAAGTACATCTTGAGCATTCACGGCTATGTCACAAACAACATGCTCCCCACTGGCAGATTCCGAAATACCTTAAGGTTTCATTTTGATTTGTACTTGAAACGTCTCCTATTTGTCAGGACAGAATGTGATTGTTTTGGTAAGTGTATGACCATGGTCATGAGAGCACCTTCCTTGTCCTCCTCTCTGGTTATCAAATTAGTCTTGACTTGGATATTGGAATGAAAAATCACTTCCATAATCTAGGTTTTGACTTGGAAAATAATGTCTCTATGGTGGAGTTTTTTTCAAACTATCCGGACGATCTGTTCTGATGAGCCGTCGATCAAATCTTTTTTGCCCACGTTTTAGTATATGTTTTCCTGGACTGACAGATCTACTCCCCAATCTCCCCTGTTTATCTAAAGGGCCAGCACCTTGCACAACCCCTGAACTTTGTGCACCATTCGCAGAGTCAGGTGGAAGAAAATATCCATCTGAAGGGAGGTCACGGAATCGATAAGGATGTATAAAAGGGCTGTCATATGAACCACAACTTCTGTCATCTGAAGAAACCGGTAAGCTTTTGCTGTGTTCTTTCGGTGGGTAATCGCCACCAAACTCACCAGGTCTGATTCATTGCGATTCAGGAGCATCAAATTCACCCGGTCTCTTCCAATTCAGTGATGTCTTTTCAGGGCTGGACTGAGCTTCATCCAAAAGAGTTGTATCAAATGAGTTTTCAAACACGGTTGTCTTTTGTTCCCATTCGAATGTTTTATCCCTACGTCTCTAATATTCATATGGATCTTGTTTCGCACAAAAAAGATTTTTTGCTTCGTAATGTCTGTTTGAATATGCTCTTCGGCATTTCCTTATCGGGGTCTCTTTGGCTACTTGGTGTATAGGAGGTGTTCGACGCATATACTGCTTAGGCGGTTTTTTTGTTTTTTTCTTTCGTTGGAATCCTTCCAGCATTTTCAAAGTTTTTTTAAGTATATCTTGAGCATTCACGGCTATGTCACAAACTACTTGCTCTCCACCTGCAGATTTCGAAATAACTTAAGGTTTCATTTTGATTTGTACTTGAAACGTCTCCTCTTTGTCAGGACTGAATGTGATTGTTTTTGTAAGTGTTTGACCATGGTCGTGAGAGCACTTTCCTTGTCCTCCTCTCTGATTTTCAAAGTACTCTTCACTTGAATATTGGAATGAAAATTACTTCCATAATCTGGGCTTTGACTTGGAAAATAATGTCTCTATGGTGGAGTTATTACTTAACTATTCGGAAGATCTGTTCTGATGAGCCTCGACCATATTTTTTTTTGCCCTCCTTTTGGTGCATGTTTTCCTGGACAGCCTGATCTAATCCCCCATCTCCCCTGTTTATCTGAAGGGTCAGCAATTTGCACACCACCTGAACTTTGTACACCTTTAGCAGCGTCAAATGAAAGAAAATATCTATCTGAAGGTAAGTCACGGAATTGATAAGGGTGTATAAAAGGGCTGTCATATGAACCACAACTTCTGTCATCTGAAGAAACCGGTAAGTTTTTGCTGTGTTCTTTCGGTGGGTAATCGCCACCGAACTCACCAGGTCTGATTCATTGCGATTCAGGAGCATCAAATTCACCCGGTCTCTTCCAATTCAGTGATGTGTTTTCTGGGATGGACTGAGCTTCATCGAAAAGAGTTGTATCAAATGAGTTTTTAAACACGGAAGTCTTTTGTTACCATTCGATTGTTTTATCAGTAGGTCTTTAATATTCATATAGATCTTGTTTCGCACCAAAAAGATTTTTTGCTTCGTAATGTCTTTGTTTGAATATTCTCTTTGGCATTCCCTTATCAGGGTCTCTTTGGCTATTTGATGTAATAGGAGGTGTTTGAGGCATATACTGCTTAGGCGGTTTTCTTGTTTTTTACTTTCGTTGAAATCCTTCCAGCATTTTCAAAGTTTTTTTAAGTACATCTTGAGCATTCACGGCTATGTCACAAACAACATGCTCTCCACTGGCAGATTCCGAAATACCTTAAGGTTTCATTTTGATTTGTACTTGAAACGTCTCCTCTTTGTCAGGACAGAATGTGATTGTTTTGGTAAGTGTTTGACCATGGTCGTGAGAGCACTTTCCTTGTCCTCCTATCTGGTTTTCAAAGTACTCTTTACTTGGATATTGGAATGAAAATTACTTCCATAATCTGGGCCTTGACTTGGAAAATAATGTCTCTATGTTGGAGTTATTTCTTGACTATTCGAAAGATCTGTTCTGATGAGCCGTCGGCCATAGTTTTTTTGCCCTCCTTTTGGTGCATGTTTTCCTGGACTGCCTGATCTACTCCCCCATCTCCCCTGTTTATCTGAAGGGTCAGCACTTTGCACACCACCTGAGATTTGTGCACCATTCGCAGCATCAGGTGAAAGAAAATATCTATCTAAAGGGAGGTCATAGAATCGATAAGGATGTATAAAAAGGTCGTCATCTGAATCAAAACTTCTGTCATCTAAAGAAACAGGTAAGCTTTTGTTGTGTTCTTTAGGTGGGGAAAACACAGGGGTCTTTTCTTCTCATTTGATTGCTTTATCCCTACGTCTTTAATATTCATATGGATCTTATTTCGCACCAAAAAGATTTTTTGCTTCGTAATGTCTTTGTTTCAATATGCTCTTTGGCATTCCCTTATCGGGGTCTCTTTGGCTATTTGATGTAATAGGAGGTGTTCGACGCATATACTTCTTAGGCGGTTTTCTTGTTTTTTTCTTTCGTTGGAATCCTTCCGGCATTTTCAAAGTTTTTTTAAGTACATCTTGAGCATTCACGGCTATGTCACAAACAACATGCTCCCCACTGGCAGATTCCGAAATACCTTAAGGTTTCATTTTGATTTGTACTTGAAACGTCTCCTATTTGTCAGGACAGAATGTGATTGTTTTGGTAAGTGTATGACCATGGTCATGAGAGCACCTTCCTTGTCCTCCTCTCTGGTTATCAAATTAGTCTTGACTTGGATATTGGAATGAAAAATCACTTCCATAATCTAGGTTTTGACTTGGAAAATAATGTCTCTATGGTGGAGTTTTTTTCAAACTATCCGGACGATCTGTTCTGATGAGCCGTCGATCAAATCTTTTTTGCCCACGTTTTAGTATATGTTTTCCTGGACTGACAGATCTACTCCCCAATCTCCCCTGTTTATCTAAAGGGCCAGCACCTTGCACAACCCCTGAACTTTGTGCACCATTCGCAGAGTCAGGTGGAAGAAAATATCCATCTGAAGGGAGGTCACGGAATCGATAAGGATGTATAAAAGGGCTGTCATATGAACCACAACTTCTGTCATCTGAAGAAACCGGTAAGCTTTTGCTGTGTTCTTTCGGTGGGTAATCGCCACCAAACTCACCAGGTCTGATTCATTGCGATTCAGGAGCATCAAATTCACCCGGTCTCTTCCAATTCAGTGATGTCTTTTCAGGGCTGGACTGAGCTTCATCCAAAAGAGTTGTATCAAATGAGTTTTCAAACACGGTTGTCTTTTGTTCCCATTCGAATGTTTTATCCCTACGTCTCTAATATTCATATGGATCTTGTTTCGCACAAAAAAGATTTTTTGCTTCGTAATGTCTGTTTGAATATGCTCTTCGGCATTTCCTTATCGGGGTCTCTTTGGCTACTTGGTGTATAGGAGGTGTTCGACGCATATACTGCTTAGGCGGTTTTTTTGTTTTTTTCTTTCGTTGGAATCCTTCCAGCATTTTCAAAGTTTTTTTAAGTATATCTTGAGCATTCACGGCTATGTCACAAACTACTTGCTCTCCACCTGCAGATTTCGAAATAACTTAAGGTTTCATTTTGATTTGTACTTGAAACGTCTCCTCTTTGTCAGGACTGAATGTGATTGTTTTTGTAAGTGTTTGACCATGGTCGTGAGAGCACTTTCCTTGTCCTCCTCTCTGATTTTCAAAGTACTCTTCACTTGAATATTGGAATGAAAATTACTTCCATAATCTGGGCTTTGACTTGGAAAATAATGTCTCTATGGTGGAGTTATTACTTAACTATTCGGAAGATCTGTTCTGATGAGCCTCGACCATATTTTTTTTTGCCCTCCTTTTGGTGCATGTTTTCCTGGACAGCCTGATCTAATCCCCCATCTCCCCTGTTTATCTGAAGGGTCAGCAATTTGCACACCACCTGAACTTTGTACACCTTTAGCAGCGTCAAATGAAAGAAAATATCTATCTGAAGGTAAGTCACGGAATTGATAAGGGTGTATAAAAGGGCTGTCATATGAACCACAACTTCTGTCATCTGAAGAAACCGGTAAGTTTTTGCTGTGTTCTTTCGGTGGGTAATCGCCACCGAACTCACCAGGTCTGATTCATTGCGATTCAGGAGCATCAAATTCACCCGGTCTCTTCCAATTCAGTGATGTGTTTTCTGGGATGGACTGAGCTTCATCGAAAAGAGTTGTATCAAATGAGTTTTTAAACACGGAAGTCTTTTGTTACCATTCGATTGTTTTATCAGTAGGTCTTTAATATTCATATAGATCTTGTTTCGCACCAAAAAGATTTTTTGCTTCGTAATGTCTTTGTTTGAATATTCTCTTTGGCATTCCCTTATCAGGGTCTCTTTGGCTATTTGATGTAATAGGAGGTGTTTGAGGCATATACTGCTTAGGCGGTTTTCTTGTTTTTTACTTTCGTTGAAATCCTTCCAGCATTTTCAAAGTTTTTTTAAGTACATCTTGAGCATTCACGGCTATGTCACAAACAACATGCTCTCCACTGGCAGATTCCGAAATACCTTAAGGTTTCATTTTGATTTGTACTTGAAACGTCTCCTCTTTGTCAGGACAGAATGTGATTGTTTTGGTAAGTGTTTGACCATGGTCGTGAGAGCACTTTCCTTGTCCTCCTATCTGGTTTTCAAAGTACTCTTTACTTGGATATTGGAATGAAAATTACTTCCATAATCTGGGCATTGACTTGGAAAATAATGTCTCTATGTTGGAGTTATTTCTTGACTATTCGAAAGATCTGTTCTGATGAGCCGTCGGCCATAGTTTTTTTGCCCTCCTTTTGGTGCATGTTTTCCTGGACTGCCTGATCTACTCCCCCATCTAACCTGTTTATCTGAAGGGTCAGCAATTTGCACACCACCTGAACTTTGTACACCTTTAGCAGCGTCAAATGAAAGAAAATACCTATCTGAAGGTAAGTCACGGAATTGATAAGGGTGTATAAAAGGGCTGTCATATGAACCACAACTTCTGTCATCTGAAGAAACCGGTAAGCTTTTGCTGTGTTCTTTCGGTGGGTAATCGCCACCGAACTCACCAGGTCTGATTCATTGCGATTCAGGAGCATCAAATTCACCCGGTCTCTTCCAATTCAGTGATGTGTTTTCAGGGCTGGACTGAGCTTCATCGAAAAGAGTTGTATCAAATGAGTTTTCAAACACGGGAGTCTTTTGTTACCATTCGATTGTTTTATCCCTACGTCTTTAATATTCATATAGATCTTGTTTCGCACCAAAAAGATTTTTTGCTTCGTAATGTCTTTGAATATGCTCTTTGGCATTCCCTTATCAGGGTCTCTTTGGCTATTTGATGTAATAGGAGGTGTTCGAGGCATATACTGCTTAGGCAGTTTTCTTGTTTTTTACTTTCGTTGAAATCCTTCCAGCATTTTCAAAGTTTTTTTAAGTACATCTTGAGCATTCACGGCTATGTCACAAACAACATGCTCTCCACTGGCAGATTCCGAAATACCTTAAGGTTTCATTTTGATTTGTACTTGAAACGTCTCCTCTTTGTCAGGACAGAATGTGATTGTTTTGGTAAGTGTTTGACCATGGTCGTGAGAGCACTTACCTTGTCCTCCTATCTGGTTTTCAAAGTACTCTTTACTTGGATATTGGAATGAAAATTACTTCCATAATCTGGGCCTTGACTTGGAAAATAATGTCTCTATGTTGGAGTTATTTCTTGACTATTCGAAAGATCTGTTCTGATGAGCCGTCGGCCATAGTTTTTTTGCCCTCCTTTTGGTGCATGTTTTCCTGGACTGCCTGATCTACTCCCCCATCTAACCTGTTTATCTGAAGGGTCAGCACTTTGCACACCACCTGAGATTTGTGCACCATTCGCAGCATCAGGTGAAAGAAAATATCTATCTAAAGGGAGGTCACAGAATCGATAAGGATGTATAAAAAGGTCGTCATCTGAATCAAAACTTCTGTCATCTAAAGAAACAGGTAAGCTTTTGTTGTGTTCTTTAGGTGGGGAAAACACAGGGGTCTTTTCTTCTCATTTGATTGCTTTATCCCTACGTCTTTAATATTCATATGGATCTTGTTTCGCACCAAAAAGATTTTTTGGTTCGTAATGTCTTTGTTTCAATATGCTCTTTGGCATTCCCTTATCGGGGTCTCTTTGGCTATTTGATGTAATAGGAGGTTTTCGACGCATATACTTCTTAGGCGGTTTTCTTGTTTTTTTCTTTCGTTGGAATCCTTCCAGCATTTTCAAAGTTTTTTTAAGTACATCTTGAGCATTCACGGCTATGTCACAAACAACATGCTCTCCACTGGCAGATTCCGAAATACCTTAAGGTTTCATTTTGATTTGTACTTGAAACGTCTCCTATTTGTCAGGACAGAATGTGATTGTTTTGGTAAGTGTTTGACCATGGTCGTGAGAGCACTTTCCTTGTCCTCCTATCTGGTTTTCAAAGTACTCTTTACTTGGATATTGGAATGAAAATTACTTCCATAATCTGGGCCTTGACTTGGAAAATAATGTCTCTATGTTGGAGTTATTTCTTGACTATTCGAAAGATCTGTTCTGATGAGCCGTCGGCCATAGTTTTTTTGCCCTCCTTTTGGTGCATGTTTTACTGGACTGCCTGATCTACTCCCCCATCTAACCTGTTTATCTGAAGGGTCAGCACTTTGCACACCACCTGAGATTTGTGCACCATTCGCAGCATCAGGTGAAAGAAAATATCTATCTAAAGGGAGGTCACAGAATCGATAAGGATGTATAAAAAGGTCGTCATCTGAATCAAAACTTCTGTCATCTAAAGAAACAGGTAAGCTTTTGTTGTGTTCTTTAGGTGGGGAAAACACAGGGGTCTTTTCTTCTCATTTGATTGCTTTATCCCTACGTCTTTAATATTCATATGGATCTTGTTTCGCACCAAAAAGATTTTTTGGTTCGTAATGTCTTTGTTTCAATATGCTCTTTGGCATTCCCTTATCGGTGTCTCTTTGGCTATTTGATGTAATAGGAGGTTTTCGACGCATATACTTCTTAGGCGGTTTTCTTGTTTTTTTCTTTCGTTGGAATCCTTCCAGCATTTTCAAAGTTTTTTTAAGTACATCTTGAGCATTCACGGCTATGTCACAAACAACATGCTCTCCACTGGCAGATTCCGAAATACCTTAAGGTTTCATTTTGATTTGTACTTGAAACGTCTCCTATTTGTCAGGACAGAATGTGATTGTTTTGGTAAGTGTTTGACCATGGTCGTGAGAGCACTTTCCTTGTCCTCCTATCTGGTTTTCAAAGTACTCTTTACTTGGATATTGGAATGAAAATTACTTCCATAATCTGGGCCTTGACTTGGAAAATAATGTCTCTATGTTGGAGTTATTTCTTGACTATTCGAAAGATCTGTTCTGATGAGCCGTCGGCCATAGTTTTTTTGCCCTCCTTTTGGTGCATGTTTTACTGGACTGCCTGATCTACTCCCCCATCTAACCTGTTTATCTGAAGGGTCAGCACTTTGCACACCACCTGAGATTTGTGCACCATTCGCAGCATCAGGTGAAAGAAAATATATATCTAAAGGGAGGTCACAGAATCGATAAGGATGTATAAAAAGGTCGTCATCTGAATCAAAACTTCTGTCATCTAAAGAAACAGGTAAGCTTTTGTTGTGTTCTTTAGGTGGGGAAAACACAGGGGTCTTTTCTTCTCATTTGATTGCTTTATCCCTACGTCTTTAATATTCATATGGATCTTGTTTCGCACCAAAAAGATTTTTTGGTTCGTAATGTCTTTGTTTCAATATGCTCTTTGGCATTCCCTTATCGGGGTCTCTTTGGCTATTTGATGTAATAGGAGGTTTTCGACGCATATACTTCTTAGGCGGTTTTCTTGTTTTTTTCTTTCGTTGGAATCCTTCCAACATTTTCAAAGTTTTTTTAAGTACATCTTGAGCATTCACGGCTATGTCACAAACAACATGCTCTCCACTGGCAGATTCAGAAATACCTTAAGGTTTCATTTTGATTTGTACTTGAAACGTCTCCTATTTGTCAGGACAGAATGTGATTGTTTTGGTAAGTGTTTGACCATGGTCGTGAGAGCACTTTCCTTGTCCTCCTATCTGGTTTTCAAAGTACTCTTGACTTGGATATTGGAATGAAAATTACTTCCATAATCTGGGCCTTAACTTGGAAAATAATGTCCCTATGGTGGAGTTATTACTTAACTATTCGGAAGATCTGTTCTGATGAGCCGTCGACCAAATTTTTTTTGCCTTCCTTTTGGTGCATTTTTTCCATGACTGCCTGATCTAATCCCCCATCTCTCCTGTTTATCTGAAGGGTCAGCAATTTGCACACCACCTGAACTTTGTGCACCTTTAGCAGCGTCAAATGAAAGAAAATATCTATCTGAAGGTAAGTCACGGAATTGATAAGGGTGTATAAAAGGGCTGTCATATGAACCACAACTTCTGTCATCTGAAGAAACCGGTAAGCTTTTGCTGTGTTCTTTCGGTGGGTAATCGCCACCGAACTCACCAGGTCTGATTCATTGCGATTCAGGAGCATCAAATTCACCCGGTCTCTTCCAATTCAGTGATGTGTTTTCAGGGCTGGACTGAGCTTCATCGAAAAGAGTTGTATCAAATGAGTTTTCAAACACGGGAGTCTTTTGTTACCATTCGATTGTTTTATCCCTACGTCTTTAATATTCATATAGATCTTGTTTCGCACCAAAAAGATTTTTTGCTTCGTAATGTCTTTGAATATGCTCTTTGGCATTCCCTTATCAGGGTCTCTTTGGCTATTCGATGTAATAGGAGGTGTTCGAGGCATATACTGCTTAGGCGGTTTTCTTGTTTTTTACTTTCGTTGAAATCCTTCCAGCATTTTCAAAGTTTTTTTAAGTACATCTTGAGCATTCACGGCTATGTCACAAACAACATGCTCTCCACTGGCAGATTCCGAAATACCTTAAGGTTTCATTTTGATTTGTACTTGAAACGTCTCCTCTTTGTCAGGACAGAATGTGATTGTTTTGGTAAGTGTTTGACCATGGTCGTGAGAGCACTTTCCTTGTCCTCCTATCTGGTTTTCAAAGTACTCTTTACTTGGATATTGGAATGAAAATTACTTCCATAATCTGGGCCTTGACTTGGAAAATAGTGTCTCTATGTTGGGGTTATTTCTTGACTATTCGAAAGATCTGTTCTGATGAGCCGTCGGCCATAGTTTTTTTGCCCTCCTTTTGGTGCATGTTTTCCTGGACTGCCTGATCTACTCCCCCATCTCCCCTGTTTATCTGAAGGGTCAGCACTTTGCACACCACCTGAGATTTGTGCACCATTCGCAGCATCAGGTGAAAGAAAATATCTATCTAAAGGGAGGTCACGGAATCGATAAGGATATATAAAAGGGTCGTCATCTGAATCAAAACTTCTGTCATCTAAAGAAACAGGTAAGCTTTTGCTGTGTTCTTTAGGTGGGGAAAACACAGGGGTCTTTTCTTCTCATTTGATTGCTTTATCCCTACGTCTTTAATATTCATATGGATCTTGTTTCGCACCAAAAAGATTTTTTGCTTCGTAATGTCTTTGTTTCGATATGCTCTTTGGCATTCCCTTATCGGGGTCTCTTTGGCTATTTGATGTAATAGGAGGTGTTCGACGCATATACTTCTTAGGCGGTTTTCTTGTTTTTTTCTTTCGTTGGAATACTTCCAGCATTTTCAAAGTTTGTTTAAGTACATCTTGAGCATTCACGGCTATGTCACAAACAACATGCTCCCCACTGGCAGATTCCGAAATACCTTAAGGTTTCATTTCGATTTGTACTTGAAACGTCTCCTATTTGTCAGGACAGAATGTGATTGTTTTGGTAAGTGTATGACCATGGTTATGAGAGCACTTTCCTTGTCCTCCTCTCTGGTTATCAAATTAGTCTTGACTTGGATATTGGAATGAAAAATCACTTCCATAATCTAGGTTTTGACTTGGAAAATAATGTCTCTATGGTGGAGTTTTTTTCAAACTATCCGGACGATCTGTTCTGATGAGCCGTCGATCAAATCTTTTTTGCCCACGTTTTAGTATATGTTTTCCTGGACTGCCTGATCTACTCCCCAATCTCCCCTGTTTATCTGAAGGGCCAGCACCTTGCACAACCCCTCAACTTTGTGCACCATTCGCAGCGTCAGGTGGAAGAAAATATCCATCTGAAGGGAGGTCACGGAATCGATAAGGATGTATAAAAGGGCTGTCATATGAACCACAACTTCTGTCATCTGAAGAAACCGGTAAGCTTTTGCTGTGTTCTTTCGGTGGGTAATCGCCACCAAACTCACCAGGTCTGATTCATTGCGATTCAGGAGCATCAAATTCACCCGGTCTCTTCCAATTCAGTGATGTCTTTTCAGGGCTGGACTGAGCTTCATCCAAAAGAGTTGTATCAAATGAGTTTTCAAACACGGTTGTCCTTTGTTCCCATTCGATTGTTTTATCCCTATGTCTATAATATTCATATGGATCTTGTTTCGCACAAAAAAGATTTTTTGCTTCGTAATGTCTGTTTGAATATGCTCTTCGGCATTTCCTTATCGGGGTCTCTTTGGCTACTTGGTGTAATAGGAGGTGTTCGACGCATATACTGCTTAGGCGTTTTTTTTGTTTTTTTCTTTCGTTGGAATCCTTCCAGCATTTTCTAAGTTTTTTTAAGTACATCTTGAGCATTCACGGCTATGTCACAAACAACATGCTCTCCACTGGCAGATTCCGAAATACCTTAAGGTTTCATTTTGATTTGTACTTGAAACGTCTCCTCTCTGTCAGGACAGAATGTGATTGTTTTGGTAAGTGTTTGACCATGGTCGTGAGAGCACTTTCCTTGTCCTCCTATCTGGTTTTCAAAGTACTCTTTACTTGGATATTGGAATGAAAATTACTTCCATAATCTGGGCCTTGACTTGGAAAATAATGTCTCTATGTTGGAGTTATTTCTTGACTATTCGAAAGATCTGTTCTGATGAGCCGTCGGCCATAGTTTTTTTGCCCTCCTTTTGGTGCATGTTTTCCTGGACTGCCTGATCTACTCCCCCATCTAACCTGTTTATCTGAAGGGTCAGCACTTTGCACACCACCTGAGATTTGTGCACCATTCGCAGCATCAGGTGAAAGAAAATATCTATCTAAAGGGAGGTCACAGAATCGATAAGGATGTATAAAAAGGTCGTCATCTGAATCAAAACTTCTGTCATCTAAAGAAACAGGTAAGCTTTTGTTGTGTTCTTTAGGTGGGGAAAACACAGGGGTCTTTTCTTCTCATTTGATTGCTTTATCCCTACGTCTTTAATATTCATATGGATCTTGTTTCGCACCAAAAAGATTTTTTGGTTCGTAATGTCTTTGTTTCAATATGCTCTTTGGCATTCCCTTATCGGGGTCTCTTTGGCTATTTGATGTAATAGGAGGTTTTCGACGCATATACTTCTTAGGCGGTTTTCTTGTTTTTTTCTTTCGTTGGAATCCTTCCAGCATTTTCAAAGTTTTTTTAAGTACATCTT
Source organism: Linyphia triangularis (assembly GCA_963978545.1). Lineage (NCBI taxonomy): Eukaryota > Metazoa > Arthropoda > Arachnida > Araneae > Linyphiidae > Linyphia > Linyphia triangularis. Next base: position 41,811,866 of record OZ021730.1, read on the forward strand.
GAGCATTCACGGCTATGTCACAAACAACATGCTCTCCACTGGCAGATTCAGAAATACCTTAAGGTTTCATTTTGATTTGTACTTGAAACGTCTCCTATTTGTCAGGACAGAATGTGATTGTTTTGGTAAGTGTTTGACCATGGTCGTGAGAGCACTTTCCTTGTCCTCCTATCTGGTTTTCAAAGTACTCTTTACTTGGATATTGGAATGAAAATTACTTCCATAATCTGGGCCTTGACTTGGAAAATAATGTCTCTATGTTGGAGTTATTTCTTGACTATTCGAAAGATCTGTTCTGATGAGCCGTCGGCCATAGTTTTTTTGCCCTCCTTTTGGTGCATGTTTTCCTGGACTGCCTGATCTACTCCCCCATCTAACCTGTTTATCTGAAGGGTCAGCAATTTGCACACCACCTGAACTTTGTACACCTTTAGCAGCGTCAAATGAAAGAAAATACCTATCTGAAGGTAAGTCACGGAATTGATAAGGGTGTATAAAAGGGCTGTCATATGAACCACAACTTCTGTCATCTGAAGAAACCGGTAAGCTTTTGCTGTGTTCTTTCGGTGGGTAATCGCCACCGAACTCACCAGGTCTGATTCATTGCGATTCAGGAGCATCAAATTCACCCGGTCTCTTCCAATTCAGTGATGTGTTTTCAGGGCTGGACTGAGCTTCATCGAAAAGAGTTGTATCAAATGAGTTTTCAAACACGGGAGTCTTTTGTTACCATTCGATTGTTTTATCCCTACGTCTTTAATATTCATATAGATCTTGTTTCGCACCAAAAAGATTTTTTGCTTCGTAATGTCTTTGAATATGCTCTTTGGCATTCCCTTATCAGGGTCTCTTTGGCTATTTGATGTAATAGGAGGTGTTCGAGGCATATACTGCTTAGGCAGTTTTCTTGTTTTTTACTTTCGTTGAAATCCTTCCAGCATTTTCAAAGTTTTTTTAAGTACATCTTGAGCATTCACGGCTATGTCACAAACAACATGCTCTCCACTGGCAGATTCCGAAATACCTTAAGGTTTCATTTTGATTTGTACTTGAAACGTCTCCTCTTTGTCAGGACAGAATGTGATTGTTTTGGTAAGTGTTTGACCATGGTCGTGAGAGCACTTTCCTTGTCCTCCTATCTGGTTTTCAAAGTACTCTTTACTTGGATATTGGAATGAAAATTACTTCCATAATCTGGGCCTTGACTTGGAAAATAATGTCTCTATGTTGGAGTTATTTCTTGACTATTCCAAAGATCTGTTCTGATGAGCCGTCGGCCATAGTTTTTTTGCCCTCCTTTTGGTGCATGTTTTCCTGGACTGCCTGATCTACTCCCCCATCTCCCCTGTTTATCTGAAGGGTCAGCACTTTGCACACCACCTGAGATTTGTGCACCATTCGCAGCATCAGGTGAAAGAAAATATCTATCTAAAGGGAGGTCACGGAATCGATAAGGATATATAAAAGGGTCGTCATCTGAATCAAAACTTCTGTCATCTAAAGAAACAGGTAAGCTTTTGCTGTGTTCTTTAGGTGGGGAAAACACAGGGGTCTTTTCTTCTCATTTGATTGCTTTATCCCTACGTCTTTAATATTCATATGGATCTTGTTTCGCACCAAAAAGATTTTTTGCTTCGTAATGTCTTTGTTTCGATATGCTCTTTGGCATTCCCTTATCGGGGTCTCTTTGGCTATTTGATGTAATAGGAGGTGTTCGACGCATATACTTCTTAGGCGGTTTTCTTGTTTTTTTCTTTCGTTGGAATACTTCCAGCATTTTCAAAGTTTTTTTAAGTACATCTTGAGCATTCACGGCTATGTCACAAACAACATGCTCCCCACTGGCAGATTCCGAAATACCTTAAGGTTTCATTTCGATTTGTACTTGAAACGTCTCCTATTTGTCAGGACAGAATGTGATTGTTTTGGTAAGTGTATGACCATGGTCATGAGAGCACTTTCCTTGTCCTCCTCTCTGGTTATCAAATTAGTCTTGACTTGGATATTGGAATGAAAAATCACTTCCATAATCTAGGTTTTGACTTGGAAAATAATGTCTCTATGGTGGAGTTTTTTTCAAACTATCCGGACGATCTGTTCTGATGAGCCGTCGATCAAATCTTTTTTGCCCACGTTTTAGTATATGTTTTCCTGGACTGCCTGATCTACTCCCCAATCTCCCCTGTTTATCTGAAGGGCCAGCACCTTGCACAACCCCTCAACTTTGTGCACCATTCGCAGCGTCAGGTGGAAGAAAATATCCATCTGAAGGGAGGTCACGGAATCGATAAGGATGTATAAAAGGGCTGTCATATGAACCACAACTTCTGTCATCTGAAGAAACCGGTAAGCTTTTGCTGTGTTCTTTCGGTGGGTAATCGCCACCAAACTCACCAGGTCTGATTCATTGCGATTCAGGAGCATCAAATTCACCCGGTCTCTTCCAATTCAGTGATGTCTTTTCAGGGCTGGACTGAGCTTCATCCAAAAGAGTTGTATCAAATGAGTTTTCAAACACGGTTGTCCTTTGTTCCCATTCGATTGTTTTATCCCTATGTCTATAATATTCATATGGATCTTGTTTCGCACAAAAAAGATTTTTTGCTTCGTAATGTCTGTTTGAATATGCTCTTCGGCATTTCCTTATCGGGGTCTCTTTGGCTACTTGGTGTAATAGGAGGTGTTCGACGCATATACTGCTTAGGCGTTTTTTTTGTTTTTTTCTTTCGTTGGAATCCTTCCAGCATTTTCTAAGTTTTTTTAAGTACATCTTGAGCATTCACGGCTATGTCACAAACAACATGCTCCCCACTGGCAGATTCCGAAATACCTTAAGGTTTCATTTTGATTTGTACTTGAAACGTCTCCTCTTTGTCAGGACAGAATGTGATTGTTTTGGTAAGTGTTTGACCATGGTCGTGAGAGCACTTTCCTTGTCCTCCTATCTGGTTTTCAAAGTACTCTTTACTTGGATATTGGAATGAAAATTACTTCCATAATCTGGGCCTTGACTTGGAAAATAATGTCTCTATGTTGGAGTTATTTCTTGACTATTCGAAAGATCTGTTCTGATGAGCCGTCGGCCATAGTTTTTTTGCCCTCCTTTTGGTGCATGTTTTAATGGACTGCCTGATCTACTCCCCCATCTAACCTGTTTATCTGAAGGGTCAGCAATTTGCACACCACCTGAACTTTGTACACCTTTAGCAGCGTCAAATGAAAGAAAATACCTATCTGAAGGTAAGTCACGGAATTGATAAGGGTGTATAAAAGGGCTGTCATATGAACCACAACTTCTGTCATCTGAAGAAACCGGTAAGCTTTTGCTGTGTTCTTTCGGTGGGTAATCGCCACCGAACTCACCAGGTCTGATTCATTGCGATTCAGGAGCATCAAATTCACCCGGTCTCTTCCAATTCAGTGATGTGTTTTCAGGGCTGGACTGAGCTTCATCGAAAAGAGTTGTATCAAATGAGTTTTCAAACACGGGAGTCTTTTGTTACCATTCGATTGTTTTATCCCTACGTCTTTAATATTCATATAGATCTTGTTTCGCACCAAAAAGATTTTTTGCTTCGTAATGTCTTTGAATATGCTCTTTGGCATTCCCTTATCAGGGTCTCTTTGGCTATTTGATGTAATAGGAGGTGTTCGAGGCATATACTGCTTAGGCAGTTTTCTTGTTTTTTACTTTCGTTGAAATCCTTCCAGCATTTTCAAAGTTTTTTTAAGTACATCTTGAGCATTCACGGCTATGTCACAAACAACATGCTCTCCACTGGCAGATTCCGAAATACCTTAAGGTTTCATTTTGATTTGTACTTGAAACGTCTCCTCTTTGTCAGGACAGAATGTGATTGTTTTGGTAAGTGTTTGACCATGGTCGTGAGAGCACTTTCCTTGTCCTCCTATCTGGTTTTCAAAGTACTCTTTACTTGGATATTGGAATGAAAATTACTTCCATAATCAGGGCCTTGACTTGGAAAATAATGTCTCTATGTTGGAGTTATTTCTTGACTATTCCAAAGATCTGTTCTGATGAGCCGTCGGCCATAGTTTTTTTGCCCTCCTTTTGGTGCATGTTTTCCTGGACTGCCTGATCTACTCCCCCATCTCCCCTGTTTATCTGAAGGGTCAGCACTTTGCACACCACCTGAGATTTGTGCACCATTCGCAGCATCAGGTGAAAGAAAATATCTATCTAAAGGGAGGTCACGGAATCGATAAGGATATATAAAAGGGTCGTCATCTGAATCAAAACTTCTGTCATCTAAAGAAACAGGTAAGCTTTTGCTGTGTTCTTTAGGTGGGGAAAACACAGGGGTCTTTTCTTCTCATTTGATTGCTTTATCCCTACGTCTTTAATATTCATATGGATCTTGTTTCGCACCAAAAAGATTTTTTGCTTCGTAATGTCTTTGTTTCGATATGCTCTTTGGCATTCCCTTATCGGGGTCTCTTTGGCTATTTGATGTAATAGGAGGTGTTCGACGCATATACTTCTTAGGCGGTTTTCTTGTTTTTTTCTTTCGTTGGAATACTTCCAGCATTTTCAAAGTTTTTTTAAGTACATCTTGAGCATTCACGGCTATGTCACAAACAACATGCTCCCCACTGGCAGATTCCGAAATACCTTAAGGTTTCATTTCGATTTGTACTTGAAACGTCTCCTATTTGTCAGGACAGAATGTGATTGTTTTGGTAAGTGTATGACCATGGTCATGAGAGCACTTTCCTTGTCCTCCTCTCTGGTTATCAAATTAGTCTTGACTTGGATATTGGAATGAAAAATCACTTCCATAATCTAGGTTTTGACTTGGAAAATAATGTCTCTATGGTGGAGTTTTTTTTCAAACTATCCGGACGATCTGTTCTGATGAGCCGTCGATCAAATCTTTTTTGCCCACGTTTTAGTATATGTTTTCCTGGACTGCCTGATCTACTCCCCAATCTCCCCTGTTTATCTGAAGGGCCAGCACCTTGCACAACCCCTCAACTTTGTGCACCATTCGCAGCGTCAGGTGGAAGAAAATATCCATCTGAAGGGAGGTCACGGAATCGATAAGGATGTATAAAAGGGCTGTCATATGAACCACAACTTCTGTCATCTGAAGAAACCGGTAAGCTTTTGCTGTGTTCTTTCGGTGGGTAATCGCCACCAAACTCACCAGGTCTGATTCATTGCGATTCAGGAGCATCAAATTCACCCGGTCTCTTCCAATTCAGTGATGTTTTTTTCAGGGCTGGACTGAGCTTCATCCAAAAGAGTTGTATCAAATGAGTTTTCAAACACGGTTGTCCATTGTTCCCATTCGATTGTTTTATCCCTATGTCTATAATATTCATATGGATCTTGTTTCGCACAAAAAAGATTTTTTGCTTCGTAATGTCTGTTTGAATATGCTCTTCGGCATTTCCTTATCGGGGTCTCTTTGGCTACTTGGTGTAATAGGAGGTGTTCGACGCATATACTGCTTAGGCGTTTTTTTTTGTTTTTTTCTTTCGTTGGAATCCTTCCAGCATTTTCTAAGTTTTTTTAAGTACATCTTGAGCATTCACGGCTATGTCACAAACAACATGCTCTCCACTGGCAGATTCCGAAATACCTTAAGGTTTCATTTTGATTTGTACTTGAAACGTCTCCTATTTGTCAGGACAGAATGTGATTGTTTTGGTAAGTGTTTGACCATGGTCGTGAGAGCACTTTCCTTGTCCTCCTATCTGGTTTTCAAAGTACTCTTTACTTGGATATTGGAATGAAAATTACTTCCATAATCTGGGCCTTGACTTGGAAAATAATGTCTCTATGTTGGAGTTATTTCTTGACTATTCGAAAGATCTGTTCTGATGAGCCGTCGGCCATAGTTTTTTTGCCCACCTTTTGGTGCATGTTTTCCTGGACTGCCTGATCTACTCCCCCATCTAACCTGTTTATCTGAAGGGTCAGCACTTTGCACACCACCTGAGATTTGTGCACCATTCGCAGCATCAGGTGAAAGAAAATATCTATCTAAAGGGAGGTCACAGAATCGATAAGGATGTATAAAAAGGTCGTCATCTGAATCAAAACTTCTGTCATCTAAAGAAACAGGTAAGCTTTTGTTGTGTTCTTTAGGTGGGGAAAACACAGGGGTCTTTTCTTCTCATTTGATTGCTTTATCCCTACGTCTTTAATATTCATATGGATCTTGTTTCGCACCAAAAAGATTTTTTGGTTCGTAATGTCTTTGTTTCAATATGCTCTTTGGCATTCTCTTATCGGGGTCTCTTTGGCTATTTGATGTAATAGGAGGTTTTCGACGCATATACTTCTTAGGCGGTTTTCTTGTTTTTTTCTTTCGTTGGAATCCTTCCAGCATTTTCAAAGTTTTTTTAAGTACATCTTGAGCATTCACGGCTATGTCACAAACAACATGCTCCCCACTGGCAGATTTCGAAATACCTTAAGGTTTCATTTTGATTTGTACTTGAAACATCTCCTATTTGTCAGGACAGAATGTGATTGTTTTGGTAAGTGTTTGACCATGGTCGTGAGAGCACTTTCCTTGTCCTCCTATCTGGTTTTCAAAGTACTCTTTACTTGGATATTGGAATGAAAATTACTTCCATAATCTGGGCCTTGACTTGGAAAATAATGTCTCTATGTTGGAGTTATTTCTTGACTATTCGAAAGATCTGTTCTGATGAGCCGTCAGCCATAGTTTTTTTGCCTTCCTTTTGGTGCATGTTTTCCTGGACTGCCTGATCTACTCCCCCATCTAACCTGTTTATCTGAAGGGTCAGCAATTTGCACACCACCTGAACTTTGTACACCTTTAGCAGCGTCAAATGAAAGAAAATACCTATCTGAAGGTAAGTCACGGAATTGATAAGGGTGTATAAAAGGGCTGTCATATGAACCACAACTTCTGTCATCTGAAGAAACCGGTAAGCTTTTGCTGTGTTCTTTCGGTGGGTAATCGCCACCGAACTCACCAGGTCTGATTCATTGCGATTCAGGAGCATCAAATTCACCCGGTCTCTTCCAATTCAGCGATGTGTTTTCAGGGCTGGACTGAGCTTCATCGAAAAGAGTTGTATCAAATGAGTTTTCAAACACGGGAGTCTTTTGTCACCATTCGATTGTTTTATCCCTACGTCTTTAATATTCATATAGATCTTGTTTCGCACCAAAAAGATTTTTTGCTTCGTAATGTCTTTGAATATGCTCTTTGGCATTCCCTTATCAGGGTCTCTTTGGCTATTTGATGTAATAGGAGGTGTTCGAGGCATATACTGCTTAGGCAGTTTTCTTGTTTTTTACTTTCGTTGAAATCCTTCCAGCATTTTCAAAGTTTTTTTAAGTACATCTTGAGCATTCACGGCTATGTCACAAACAACATGCTCTCCACTGGCAGATTCCGAAATACCTTAAGGTTTCATTTTGATTTGTACTTGAAACGTCTCCTCTTTGTCAGGACAGAATGTGATTGTTTTGGTAAGTGTTTGACCATGGTCGTGGAGCACTTTCCTTGTCCTCCTATCTGGTTTTCAAAGTACTCTTTACTTGGATATTGGAATGAAAATTACTTCCATAATCTGGGCCTTGACTTGGAAAATAATGTCTCTATGTTGGAGTTATTTCTTGACTATTCGAAAGATCTGTTCTGATGAGCCGTCGGCCATAGTTTTTTTGCCTTCCTTTTGGTGCATGTTTTCCTGGACTGCCTGATCTACTCCCCCATCTCCCCTGTTTATCTGAAGGGTCAGCACTTTGCACACCACCTGAGATTTGTGCACCATTCGCAGCATCAGGTGAAAGAAAATATCTATCTAAAGGGAGGTCACGGAATCGATAAGGATATATAAAAGGGTCGTCATCTGAATCAAAACTTCTGTCATCTAAAGAAACAGGTAAGCTTTTGCTGTGTTCTTTAGGTGGGGAAAACACAGGGGTCTTTTCTTCTCATTTGATTGCTTTTTCCCTACGTCTTTAATATTCATATGGATCTTGTTTCGCACCAAAAAGATTTTTTGCTTCGTAATGTCTTTGTTTCGATATGCTCTTTGGCATTCCCTTATCGGGGTCTCTTTGGCTATTTGATGTAATAGGAGGTGTTCGACGCATATACTTCTTAGGCGGTTTTCTTGTTTTTTTCTTTCGTTGGAATACTTCCAGCATTTTCAAAGTTTTTTTAAGTACATCTTGAGCATTCACGGCTATGTCACAAACAACATGCTCCCCACTGGCAGATTCCGAAATACCTTAAGGTTTCATTTCGATTTGTACTTGAAACGTCTCCTATTTGTCAGGACAGAATGTGATTGTTTTGGTAAGTGTATGACCATGGTCATGAGAGCACTTTCCTTGTCCTCCTCTCTGGTTATCAAATTAGTCTTGACTTGGATATTGGAATGAAAAATCACTTCCATAATCTAGGTTTTGACTTGGAAAATAATGTCTCTATGGTGGAGTTTTTTTCAAACTATCCGGACGATCTGTTCTGATGAGCCGTCGATCAAATCTTTTTTGCCCACGTTTTAGTATATGTTTTCCTGGACTGCCTGATCTACTCCCCAATCTCCCCTGTTTATCTGAAGGGCCAGCACCTTGCACAACCCCTCAACTTTGTGCACCATTCGCAGCGTCAGGTGGAAGAAAATATTCATCTGAAGGGAGGTCACGGAATCGATAAGGATGTATAAAAGGGCTGTCATATGAACCAAAACTTCTGTCATCTGAAGAAACCGGTAAGCTTTTGCTGTGTTCTTTCGGTGGGTAATCGCCACCAAACTCACCAGGTCTGATTCATTGCGATTCAGGAGCATCAAATTCACCCGGTCTCTTCCAATTCAGTGATGTCTTTTCAGGGCTGGACTGAGCTTCATCCAAAAGAGTTGTATCAAATGAGTTTTCAAACACGGTTGTCTTTTGTTCCCATTCGAATGTTTTATCCCTACGTCTATAATATTCATATGGATCTTGTTTCGCACAAAAAAGATTTTTTGCTTCGTAATGTCTGTTTGAATATGCTCTTCGGCATTTCCATATCGGGGTCTCTTTGGCTACTTGGTGTAATAGGAGGTGTACGACGCATATACTGCTTAGGCGGTTTTTTTGTTTTTTTCTTTCGTTGGAATCCTTCCAGCATTTTCAAAGTTTTTTTAAGTATATCTTGAGCATTCACGGCACCTGCAGATTTCGAAATAACTTAAGGTTTCATTTTGATTTGTACTTGAAACGTCTCCTCTTTGTCAGGACTGAATGTGATTGTTTTTGTAAGTGTTTGACCATGGTCGTGAGAGCACTTTCCTTGTCCTCCTCTCTGATTTTCAAAGTACTCTTCACTTGAATATTGGAATGAAAATTACTTCCATAATCTGGGCTTTGACTTGGAAAATAATGTCTCTATGGTGGAGTTATTACTTAACTATTCGGAAGATCTGTTCTGATGAGCCGTTGACCATATTTTTTTTTGCCCTCCTTTTGGTGCATGTTTTCCTGGACAGCCTGATCTAATCCCCATCTCCCTTGTTTATCTGAAGGGTCAGCAATTTGCACACCACCTGAACTTTGTACACCTTTAGCAGCGTCAAATGAAAGAAAATATCTATCTGAAGGTAAGTCACGGAATTGATAAGGGTGTATAAAAGGGTCGTCATCTGAATCAAAACTTCTGTCATCTGAAGAAACAGGTAAGCTTTTGCTGTGTTCTTTAGGTGGGGAAAACACAGGGGTCTTTTCTTCTCATTCGATTGTTTTATCTCTACGTCTTTAATATTCACACTGATCTGTTTCGCACCAAAAAGATTTTTTGCTTCGTAATGCCTTTGTTTGAATATGCTCTCTTGCATTCCCTTATCGGGGTCTCTTGGTGTAATAGGAGGTGTTCGACGCGTATACTGCTTACGCGGTTTTCTTGTTTTTTTCTTTCGTTGGAATCCTTCCAGCATTTTCAAAGTTGTTTTACGTACATCTTGAGCATTCACGGCTATGTCACAAACAACATGCTCCCCACTGGCAGATTCCGAAATACCTTAAGGTTTCATTTCGATTTGTACTTGAAACGTCTCCTATTTGTCAGGACAGAATGTGATTGTTTTGGTAAGTGTATGACCATGGTCATGAGAGCACTTTCCTTGTCCTCCTCTCTGGTTATCAAATTAGTCTTGACTTGGATATTGGAATGAAAAATCACTTCCATAATCTAGGTTTTGACTTGGAAAATAATGTCTCTATGGTGGAGTTTTTTTCAAACTATCCGGACGATCTGTTCTGATGAGCCGTCGATCAAATCTTTTTTGCCCACCTTTTAGTATATGTTTTCCTGGACTGCCTGATCTACTCCCCAATCTCCCCTGTTTATCTGAAGGGCCAGCACCTTGCACAACCCCTCAATTTTGTGCACCATTCGCAGCGTCAGGTGGAAGAAAATATCCATCTGAAGGGAGGTCACGGAATCGATAAGGATGTATAAAAGGGCTGTCATGTGAACCACAACTTTTGTCATCTGAAGAAACCGGTAAGCTTTTGCTGTGTTCTTTCGGTGGGTAATCGCCACCAAACTCACCAGGTCTGATTCATTGCGATTCAGGAGCATCAAATTCACCCGGTCTCTTCCAATTCAGCGATGTCTTTTCAGGGCTGGACTGAGCTTCATCCAAAAGAGTTGTATCAAATGAGTTTTCAAACACGGTTGTCCTTTGTTCCCATTCGATTGTTTTATCCCTACGTCTATAATATTCATATGGATCTTGTTTCGCACAAAAAAGATTTTTTGCTTCGTAATGTCTGCTTGAATATGCTCTTCGGCATTTCCTTATCGGGGTCTCTTTGGCTACTTAGTGTAATAGGAGGTGTTCGACGCATATACTGCTTAGGCGGGTTTTTTTTTGTTTTTTTCTTTCGTTGGAATCCTTCCAGCATTTTCCAAGTTTTTTTAAGTACATCTTGAGCATTCACGGCTATGTCACAAACAACATGCTCTCCACTGGCAGATTCCGAAATACCTTAAGGTTTCATTTTGATTTGTACTTGAAACGTCTCCTATTTGTCAGGACAGAATGTGATTGTTTTGGTAAGTGTTTGACCATGGTCGTGAGAGCACTTTCCTTGTCCTCCTATCTGGTTTTCAAAGTACTCTTTACTTGGATATTGGAATGAAAATTACTTCCATAATCTGGGCCTTGACTTGGAAAATAATGTCTCTATGTTGGAGTTATTTCTTGACTATTCGAAAGATCTGTTCTGATGAGTCGTCGGCCATAGTTTTTTTGCCCTCCTTTTGGTGCATGTTTTCCTGGACTGCCTGATCTACTCCCCCATCTAACCTGTTTATCTGAAGGGTCAGCACTTTGCACACCACCTGAGATTTGTGCACCATTCGCAGCATCAGGTGAAAGAAAATATCTATCTAAAGGGAGGTCACGGAATCGATAAGGATATATAAAAGGGTCGTCATCTGAATCAAAACTTCTGTCATCTAAAGAAACAGGTAAGCTTTTGCTGTGTTCTTTAGGTGGGGAAAACACAGGGGTCTTTTCTTCTCATTTGATTGCTTTATCCCTACGTCTTTAATATTCATATGGATCTTGTTTCGCACCAAAAAGATTTTTTGCTTCGTAATGTCTTTGTTTCGATATGCTCTTTGGCATTCCCTTATCGGGGTCTCTTTGGCTATTTGATGTAATAGGAGGTGTTCGACGCATATACTTCTTAGGCGGTTTTCTTGTTTTTTTCTTTCGTTGGAATACTTCCAGCATTTTCAAAGTTTTTTTAAGTACATCTTGAGCATTCACGGCTATGTCACAAACAACATGCTCCCCACTGGCAGATTCCGAAATACCTTAAGGTTTCATTTCGATTTGTACTTGAAACGTCTCCTATTTGTCAGGACAGAATGTGATTGTTTTGGTAAGTGTATGACCATGGTCATGAGAGCACTTTCCTTGTCCTCCTCTCTGGTTATCAAATTAGTCTTGACTTGGATATTGGAATGAAAAATCACTTCCATAATCTAGGTTTTGACTTGGAAAATAATGTCTCTATGGTGGAGTTTTTTTCAAACTATCCGGACGATCTGTTCTGATGAGCCGTCGATCAAATCTTTTTTGCCCACGTTTTAGTATATGTTTTCCTGGACTGCCTGATCTACTCCCCAATCTCCCCTGTTTATCTGAAGGGCCAGCACCTTGCACAACCCCTCAACTTTGTGCACCATTCCCAGCGTCAGGTGGAAGAAAATATCCATCTGAAGGGAGGTCACGGAATCGATAAGGATGTATAAAAGGGCTGTCATATGAACCACAACTTCTGTCATCTGAAGAAACCGGTAAGCTTTTGCTGTGTTCTTTCGGTGGGTAATCGCCACCAAACTCACCAGGTCTGATTCATTGCGATTCAGGAGCATCAAACTCACCCGGTCTCTTCCAATTCAGTGATGTCTTTTCAGGGCTGGACTGAGCTCCATCCAAAAGAGTTGTATCAAATGAGTTTTCAAACACGGTTGTCCTTTGTTCCCATTCGATTGTTTTATCCCTACGTCTATAATATTCATATGGAACTTGTTTCGCACAAAAAAGATTTTTTGCTTCGTAATGTCTGTTTGAATATGCTCTTCGGCATTTCCTTATCGGGGTCTCTTTGGCTACTTGGTGTAATAGGAGGTGTTCGACGCATATACTGCTTAGGCGGGGTTTTTTTTTGTTTTTTTTCTTTCGTTGGAATCCTTCCAGCATTTTCCAAGTTTTTTTAAGTACATCTTGAGCATTCACGGCTATGTCACAAACAACATGCTCTCCACTGGCAGATTCCGAAATACCTTAAGGTTTCATTTTGATTTGTACTTGAAACGTCTCCTATTTGTCAGGACAGAATGTGATTGTTTTGGTAAGTGTTTGACCATGGTCGTGAGAGCACTTTCCTTGTCCTCCTATCTGGTTTTCAAAGTACTCTTTACTTGGATATTGGAATGAAAATTACTTCCATAATCTGGGCCTTGACTTGGAAAATAATGTCTCTATGTTGGAGTTATTTCTTGACTATTCGAAAGATCTGTTCTGATGAGTCGTCGGCCATAGTTTTTTTGCCCTCCTTTTGGTGCATGTTTTCCTGGACTGCCTGATCTACTCCCCCACCTAACCTGTTTATCTGAAGGGTCAGCACTTTGCACACCACCTGAGATTTGTGCAACATTCGCAGCATCAGGTGAAAGAAAATATCTATCTAAAGAGAGGTCACAGAATCGATAAGGATGTATAAAAAGGTCGTCATCTGAATCAAAACTTCTGTCATCTAAAGAAACAGGTAAGCTTTTGTTGTGTTCTTTAGGTGGGGAAAACACAGGGGTCTTTTCTTCTCATTTGATTGCTTTATCCCTACGTCTTTAATATTCATATGGATCTTGTTTCGCACCAAAAAGATTTTTTGGTTCGTAATGTCTTTGTTTCAATATGCTCTTTGGCATTCCCTTATCGGGGTCTCTTTGGCTATTTGATGCAATAGGAGGTGTTCGACGCATATACTTCTTAGGCGGTTTTCTTGTTTTTTTCTTTCGTTGGAATCCTTCCAGCATTTTCAAAGTTTTTTTAAGTACATCTTGAGCATTCACGGCTATGTCACAAACAACATGCTCCCCACTGGCAGATTCCGAAATACCTTAAGGTTTCATTTTGATTTGTACTTGAAACGTCTCCTATTTGTCAGGACAGAATGTGATTGTTTTGGTAAGTGTATGACCATGGTCATGAGAGCACCTTCCTTGTCCTCCTCTCTGGTTATCAAATTAGTCTTGACTTGGATATTGGAATGAAAAATCACTTCCATAATCTAGGTTTTGACTTGGAAAATAATGTCTCTATGGTGGAGTTTTTTTCAAACTATCCGGACGATCTGTTCTGATGAGCCGTCGATCAAATCTTTTTTGCCCACGTTTTAGTATATGTTTTCCTGGACTGCCTGATCTACTCCCCAATCTCCCCTGTTTATCTAAAGGGCCAGCACCTTGCACAACCCCTGAACTTTGTGCACCATTCGCAGCGTCAGGTGGAAGAAAATATCCATCTGAAGGGAGGTCACGGAATCGATAAGGATGTATAAAAGGGCTGTCATATGAACCACAACTTCTGTCATCTGAAGAAACCGGTAAGCTTTTGCTGTGTTCTTTCGGTGGGTAATCGCCACCAAACTCACCAGGTCTGATTCATTGCGATTCAGGAGCATCAAATTCACCCGGTCTCTTCCAATTCAGTGATGTCTTTTCAGGGCTGGACTGAGCTTCATCCAAAAGAGTTGTATCAAATGAGTTTTCAAACACGGTTGTCTTTTGTTCCCATTCGAATGTTTTATCCCTACGTCTATAATATTCATATGGATCTTGTTTCGCACAAAAAAGATTTTTTGCTTCGTAATGTCTGTTTGAATATGCTCTTCGGCATTTCCTTATCGGGGTCTCTTTGGCTACTTGGTGTAATAGGAGGTGTACGACGCATATACTGCTTAGGCGGTTTTTTTGTTTTTTTCTTTCGTTGGAATCCTTCCAGCATTTTCAAAGTTTTTTTAAGTATATCTTGAGCATTCACGGCTATGTCACAAACTACTTGCTCTCCACCTGCAGATTTCGAAATAACTTAAGGTTTCATTTTGATTTGTACTTGAAACGTCTCCTCTTTGTCAGGACTGAATGTGATTGTTTTTGTAAGTGTTTGACCATGGTCGTGAGAGCACTTTCCTTGTCCTCCTCTCTGATTTTCAAAGTACTCTTCACTTGAATATTGGAATGAAAATTACTTCCATAATCTGGGCTTTGACTTGGAAAATAATGTCTCTATGGTGGAGTTATTACTTAACTATTCGGAAGATCTGTTCTGATGAGCCGTTGACCATATTTTTTTTTGCCCTCCTTTTGGTGCATGTTTTCCTGGACAGCCTGATCTAATCCCCATCTCCCTTGTTTATCTGAAGGGTCAGCAATTTGCACACCACCTGAACTTTGTACACCTTTAGCAGCGTCAAATGAAAGAAAATATCTATCTGAAGGTAAGTCACGGAATTGATAAGGGTGTATAAAAGGGTCGTCATCTGAATCAAAACTTCTGTCATCTGAAGAAACAGGTAAGCTTTTGCTGTGTTCTTTAGGTGGGGAAAACACAGGGGTCTTTTCTTCTCATTCGATTGTTTTATCTCTACGTCTTTAATATTCACACTGATCTGTTTCGCACCAAAAAGATTTTTTGCTTCGTAATGCCTTTGTTTGAATATGCTCTCTTGCATTCCCTTATCGGGGTCTCTTGGTGTAATAGGAGGTGTTCGACGCGTATACTGCTTACGCGGTTTTCTTGTTTTTTTCTTTCGTTGGAATCCTTCCAGCATTTTCAAAGTTGTTTTACGTACATCTTGAGCATTCACGGCTATGTCACAAACAACATGCTCTCCACTGGCAGATTCCGAAATACCTTAAGGTTTCATTTTGATTTGTACTTGAAACGTCTCCTCTTTGTCAGGACAGAATGTGATTGTTTTGGTAAGTGTATGACCATGGTCGTGAGAGCACTTTCCTTGTCCTCCTCTCTGGTTATCAAATTAGTCTTGACTTGGATATTGGAATGAAAAGTCACTTCCATAATCTAGGTCTTGACTTTGAAAATAATGTCTCTATGGTGCAGTTTTTTCCAAACTATCCGGACGATCTGTTCTGATGAGCCGTCGATCAAATCTTTTTTGCCCACCTTTTAGTATATGTTTTCCTGGACTGCCTGATCTACTTCTCAATCTCCTCTGTTTATCTGAAGGGCCAGCACCTTGCACAACACCTGAACTTTGTGCAAAATTCGCAGCGTCAGGTGGAAGAAAATATCCATCTGAAGGGAGGTCACGGAATCGATAAGGATGTATAAAAGGGCTGTCATATGAACCACAACTTCTGTCATCTGAAGAAACCGGTAAGCTTTTGCTGTGTTCTTTCGGTGGGTAATCGCCACCAAACTCACCAGGTCCGATTCATTGCGATTCAGGAGTATCAAATTCACCCGGTCTCTTCCAATTCAGTGATGTGTCTTCAGTGACTGAGCTTCATTCAGTGACTGAGCTGGACTGAGCTTCATCGAAAAGAGTTGTATCAAATGAGTTTTCAAACACGGGAGTCTTTTGTTACCATTCGATTGTTTTATCCCTACGTCTTTAATATTCATATAGATCTTGTTTCGCACCAAAAAGATTTTTTGCTTCGTAATGTCTTTGAATATGCTCTTTGGCATTCCCTTATCAGGGTCTCTTTGGCTATTTGATGTAATAGGAGGTGTTCGAGGCATATACTGCTTAGGCAGTTTTCTTGTTTTTTACTTTGGTTGAAATCCTTCCAGCATTTTCAAAGTTTTTTTAAGTACATCTTGAGCATTCACGGCTATGTCACAAACAACATGCTCTCCACTGGCAGATTCCGAAATACCTTAAGGTTTCATTTTGATTTGTACTTGAAACGTCTCCTCTTTGTCAGGACAGAATGTGATTGTTTTGGTAAGTGTTTGACCATGGTCGTGAGAGCACTTTCCTTGTCCTCCTATCTGGTTTTCAAAGTACTCTTTACTTGGATATTGGAATGAAAATTACTTCCATAATCTGGGCCTTGACTTGGAAAATAATGTCTCTATGTTGGAGTTATTTCTTGACTGTTCGAAAGATCTGTTCTGATGAACCGTCGGCCATAGTTTTTTTGCCCTCCTTTTGGTGCATGTTTTCCTGGACTGCCTGATCTACTCCCCCATCTCCCCTGTTTATCTGAAGGGTCAGCACTTTGCACACCACCTGAGATTTGTGCACCATTCGCAGCATCAGGTGAAAGAAAATATCTATCTAAAGGGAGGTCACGGAATCGATAAGGATATATAAAAGGGTCGTCATCTGAATCAAAACTTCTGTCATCTAAAGAAACAGGTAAGCTTTTGCTGTGTTCTTTAGGTGGGGAAAACACAGGGGTCTTTTCTTCTCATTTGATTGCTTTATCCCTACGTCTTTAATATTCATATGGATCTTGTTTCGCACCAAAAAGATTTTTTGCTTCGTAATGTCTTTGTTTCAATATGCTCTTTGGCATTCCCTTATCGGGGTCTCTTTGGCTATTTGATGTAATAGGAGGTGTTCGACGCATATACTTCTTAGGCGGTTTTCTTGTTTTTTTCTTTCGTTGGAATCCTTCCAGCATTTTCAAAGTTTACTTGAATATTGGAATGAAAATTACTTCCATAATCTAGGTCTTGACTTTGAAAATAATGTCTCTATGGTGGAGTTTTTTCCAAACTATCCGGACGATCTGTTCTGATGAGCCGTCGATCAAATCTTTTTTGCCCACCTTTTAGTATATGTTTTCCTGGACTGCCTGATCTACTCCCCCATCTCCCCTATTTATCTGAAGGGTCAGCACTTTGCACAACACCTGAACTTTGTGTCAGGTGAAAGAAAATATCTATCTGAAGGGAGGTCACGGAATGTATAAGGATGTATAAAAGGGTTGTCATATGAACCAAAACTTCTGTCATCTAAAGAAACCGGTAAGCTTTTGCTCAGGGTTGCCACGCACCTAGAAAACAGGGAAAACCTGGAATTGTCAGGAAAAATGAAAATGCCTAAAAAAGATCAAGGAAAACTAAAAAATTTACATTTTCTGGAAAAGTTATTGAATTTCTTTGAGATTCCAAGTTTTCGTCTAAGAAGTTAAGTAATTTTTTTTTTCAGAACGCACGTCTGCGTTCTGAAAATTTTATACTTCATATAATATTTTCTTGCAAGAACATGTATAAAGCCCTTCTGGAATCATATTGACTGAAAAAAATTGGGGAAATCTTTCGCTTTTCAGCCGATTTCCGTTTTTTTTTTTTTTTTTTTTCCCTGAGAATTTCCTTTTTTCTACAAGTTTATTATTTTTAATGAACTATGTATGGCTTTATCAGACTAAATTTGCCTAAAACACCACTGCATTCTGTTCTGTACACACACATTAGTACACAAGTATATTATTCTATAGTCATATATATATTTACTGCTTTCACCCCAGGGAAAAATAAATGGAGATGCACAGTTTGCTACTTCTAGCATGTAATCAATTTATTTTCGTGTGCAAGTACGTCAGTGTTTGATTGCTCAAATCTCAAGCATTTCACAGTTCTGCAAAAAAAGTGAATTTCAGCTTTTTTCTTTTTTGCTAAAATTTTGATAAATTGATGAAAATGCGCATTAAAATACCAAACATTTTTTTCTGTATAATCCTTCTCTAAAATTACTATTTTAACTACAATCGTATGAAAATTTTTTGTTTACTTTGACTTGAAATGAAACCTGGAAATTTAAAAAAAATTGTCTGGAAAACCTGGAAAAGTCAGGGAATTTTTGTTTTGCATTTTGAGTGCCAACCCTGCCTGGAATTTGCAAAGTTCCGTTCATAAACTTTAAGCCAAAGTTAGTGTTCAGGTCATGATTTCATGCAGTCTTCCGCCAAAGATATGTAGTTTGATCATTAGTATATTAACCTATGCATAACCTATCTATACATTAAACCTATATTGACTATCTCTATCATTTCCTTTCACAGCTGTTAATTTATACAGACAGATAAATTTTGGTCACGGTTTTAAATGTTTACGGTTCTGTTAGTTAATCAACATCATTGATCGAAATGCTATCAGTCTTCAGTCAGGCCACTGTTTTAAACCTATTGTTTTCCAGCAAATGTCTAGTGGGAAAGAAGTGGGTAAGTGAAGGTTAACCATCAACTCCAGGCATACTAAGTGACAGCCAACTATCAGTATTCGATGCTGGTGTCATTTAAGATGACTTGTCAGAGAAAATGTTTTTGTGCACACCTTGCAAGAAAGAGGATTTTCTTCAGTGCGAGCAAGGAAGTGTCTACTGAGATTACTCTATTCTGAAAATGATTTGGAACACAAATTGCAAGAATGCAGCTTTTCTCCAGTGTGAGTGAGGAGGTGCATTCCACATTATTCCTTTGTGACAATGATTTGTCGCTCATATCCAAGAATGTCATATTTCTCCAGTGTGAGTGAGGAGATGCTTTCTGAGGTTTTTATTGTTTGAAAATGTTTTGGAGCATATCTCACAAGAAAGTGGCTTTTCACCAGTGTGGGTGAGGAGGTGTATTTTGAGGTAATTCTTTTTTGAAAATGTTTTGGAGCATAACTCACAAGAATATGGCTTTTCTCCAGTGTGATTGAGGAGGTGCATTTTGAGGTCACTCTTTTGTGTAAATGATTTGGAGCACATTTCACAAGAATGTGGCTTTTCTCCAGTGTGCGTGAGGAGATGTCTCTTAAGTTTACTCTTCTCAGAAAATGTTCTTGCACACACCTCACAAGAATGCGGCTTTTCTCCAGTGTGAGTGAGGAGGTGCATTTTGAGGTTATTCCTTAATGAAAATGATTTAAAACACATTTCACAAGAATGTGGCTTTTCTCCAGTGTGAGTGAGGAGGTGTCTCATGAGGTCACTCTTTTTTGAAAATAATTTGTAGCACACCTCACAAGAATGTGGCTTTTCCCCAGTGTGAGTGAGAAGGTGCTTTCTGAGGTTATTCTTGTTTGAAAATGATTTGGAGCACACTTCACAAGAATGTGGCTTTTCTCCATTGTGAGTGAGGAGGTGCTTTGTGAGATAATTCTTTCTTGAAAATATTTGGGAGCATATCTTACAAGAAAAGGACTTTCCTCCAGTGTGAGTGAGGAGGTGCATTTTAAGGTTATTCTTTTTTGAAAATGTTTTGGAGCATATCTCACAAGAAAGTGGCTTTTCTCCAGTGTGAGTGAGAATATGATTTACTAGGTTGCTTTTTTGTGAAAATGATTTGGAGCACATCCCACAAGAATGTGGCTTTTCTCCAGTATGAGTGAGGAGGTGTCTCATGAGGTCACTCTTTTTTGAAAATGATTTGGAGCACGTCTCACAAGAATATGGCTTTTCTACAGTGTGACAGAGGAGGTGTCTCCTGAGGTCACTCTTTTGTGAAAATGATTTGGCACATATCTCGCAAGAAGGTGACTTTTCTCCAGCGTGAGTAAGGAAGTGTATTTTGAGTTGACTTTTCATTGAAAATGTTTTTGTACACACCTCACATGAATAAGGTTTTTCTCCAGTGTGAGATAGAAGATCATTCACTAGGTTACCCTTTTGTGAAAATGTTTTCGAGCTCATCTCATACGAATGAGGTTTTTTTCCAGTGTGAGTGAGGAAGTGTCTCCTGAGGTTACTCGCTTGTGAAAATGATTTGGAACACACCTTACAAGAATGTGGCTTTTCTCTACTGTGAGTGAGGAGATGTCTCATGAGGTCACTCTTTTTTGAAAATGATCTGGAGCACGTCTCACAAGTATGTGGCTTTTCTACCATGTGAGGGAGGAGGTGTCTCATGAGGTCACCTTTTTGTGAAAATGATTTGGAGCACATCTCACTAGAATATTGCTTTTCACCACTGTGAATCAAGAGATGTCTTTAGAGATTTCCTGTACTTAAAAATGCTCTGGAGCACATCTCACAAGAACGTGGTTATATTCCAGTACGAGTAGATGTCTTCTGAGGCTTCCTTAACCTTATTATGCTTTATCACAAACACTAACGTTTTATGTATGTATACAAGCAGATGAGTACTAAACATTTCTTAAAAATATACTTTTCCATACATATTACGTTCCAGTGGATCCCTCAATCCAATTATGACATTGTTTGATATTTAGAGAACGTCCATAGTTATTTCATGTATTTGCACTTCATTCTCATGATTAAATGTTCAGAATAATATCTTAGTAGATCTTGCCGATTTCATTATTTAGCCAACACAGTTAAACATTGCTAATTTTGAGTAGGAATCTTGATTATCAAGGAACACAACTTCAAAAGACACTATTGGTATTTCCACCTTTCTGCAATGAAAAAAAAAATTGTAGCTGAAAAATAATTTTCTGAAGTTCAAATTTATTGTGTAGCACAGAACTTTAAAAAATTGAAAACAGAGTCACTTACAATTCACAAAATTTTATACTAATAATTATACTTTTTAACTCTATGGCAGGGTTGCAAAATAACCAGGTTTTTTTGTAAAAAAACAAAAAAAATGGGGGGAGAGTTTAATCAGAGTTGTTTTTTTGGGGTTTACATTAGGTTTTTTTTTAATCCTTTTCTAATTACATGTATACATATTTATAAATAAAATCTGACATTAACTATACGAAACTTCAATTTAACTTGACATCACTAGACGGTAGATCGTCACAGTGCTCATAGGCAATTTATCCATTTTGGCGGCATGAAAGAATAATGCTCGCCAAACCATATAGCCTTTTGTTCGACAAAATGGGATGGACAGGAAAACTGTATCACCCTATTCCCTTTTCATTCTTCTCCCGTCTCACAAGAAAAAATCACGCTAGGAAACTCAGCTCAGCAACCCTGTAGAGAACAAAAGGCTATAAGGTTTGACGAGAATTATGTCTTCACTCCGCTAAAATTGATTAATTGCCTATGAACAAGGTGAAGATCTATCGTCTAGTGATGTCAAGTTAAGTTGGAGTTTAGTATAGAATAACTAATGGTCAAATAACAAATAATATTCCTTCTGAAAATAATTTAACCTAAGTAAATAAACAATTGTTACTTATGTGGACATTCAAATCATATTAAATTTTAATATTATACTTAGAGATACAATTTTTTAAATTCTATGTATATAATACAATAGTAATTGTTTACTGCATAATACATGGAATATTGCACTTAGATTTGTCAGTAACCCAAAAAAAAATCAGAACGATGGCTATAACTTGTGCTCTAATTGTTGAAATAACAAACAAAAGGTACCGTGTTGTAAATAGTTGAAGGTTTTTAATAATTGCATGTAGTTTTTTTTTCATGAGGGGTCATCTACATATTAAAACAGAACCAAACTTTAAAAAGTTCAATAGCAACCTCATAATATTATCCCATATTTGGATTCAGCATCCAAAAAAATGTCGAAATACAAAAATTTATAATTTTCTAATGAATGGTTTGTAATTTAAATGATAAAAAGAAAATGATAAATTAATGTTAAATAAAAAAGTTGGTTTTTTGGCCATAAATACTTAAATAATTAATATATTTCAGTAATTTTTTATTTTTTTTAAAGATAGTTTGTAAATGGCCAAACATAAATAGCAATCAACTTCTGCATCAATTTCCTTTTTAATAATTAATTATTAATTAATAAAACAATTTTAAACATTTTTTGAATAGAGATATATTTTTTTTATTTTTTTTTGCTTTCATTAGATTTACCATGATCTAAAACTCCCCCACAATTTTTTTCCTTCCATTTTGACTTTTAGTTCTCGATTTTTTAGCGAAAAAGTAAAAAACGCTCACTTTAGAGGACCGTATAGTAGACGACTTTTGAAAACTATCAAGATTAATTCAAGGTAAACTAGAGGTGTGGAAAATCGCACAATGTTCAATAATCGTAAAATGGGGAGAATAGGAACAGCGGAGTGAATTGGATCAGAATTTCTTGAAATTACAAAAAGAAATATTATTTTATACAAACAAAGCAATTTTATTTTATATATATATTTTTTTAATCTGTCTAACGTGTTTGGAATTGTGGAATTATGTTTTGTGTGGTTTTCAACAGTGTTCTTTGTTTTTTTTAAATTACTTTCTTAAATTACATTTATTTAAAACAGCATTTTTTAAGCAATTTCAATAAGTTATCCTTTAAAAATTTTACTGAATCATGTGATTTTTATATTTTATAAATAATTTCAACAAACAAGTTACATTTATGTTTACAGTGACATGTTTCTGTAAAATAATCACGCTTTGCTGAATGCTGTTTTACTAATGCCTACATTTTATATTTATTAATTTTCTAATCATCAGTAGTATTTGTTATACTTCTGCAATTACAGTTTTCGATATTTTATTTATTTCGTGTGAAGAATGCACATCTTTATTGTTGTAAATAAATTATGTTACTTTTGCATTTACTTGCTATTTTTGTATTAATCTTAAACATGACACTATAAATCCAAGTAGTTTCTATGCAGTTTTAGACTAATATTGGTATTTTTTAACGTCGTGAAACGCCGCACTGAACATTCGATTTCTCCCGCTGTGAAGTAGAACCTTAAAAATACTTTTCGTTTTATGGAAATTCTCCCTGAAGATCGGTCGAAACATTTTCGCTCATAAGTGACGTGTTTTTCAACATATTGCATTGAAATTTCGTTCATAGAGTAAATGATGTATTCTAAATCGAATGAAATGATAAAAAATAAGGGTTCGTATAGCAATTTTTGAAGATAGCATCACTTTTACTTAGTAAACGGTCCCTTAAGAACAAAAAATTGCATCAGGTAAATAGAAAATCGTAAGCAAAACATTTTGGTGCAAACTGTAAGATTCTATGATAATTAAACCGAAGATATAGCCATCGTTCTGATTTTTTTTTTTTTTTTTTTTTTTTGTACTGTACAAAACAATATTTCTAAGATTTAGAAATAAGTTGTTAAAGCACAAAACATCTATTTTAGGTAAAAATTTAAAATTCAGCCTATAATTGAATTTTAATTAATAATTTTAAATAATTATAAAACATTAATATCACCAATAGATAAATATAAAAACTTAGTGTTGATACTTATAAATACTTCAATAGTCTGCAATTATAAGATTTATTTTAAAATATGTTAGAACTTATTCTATCTATAATAATAGTAAAATTTTTCATTAACAAAACATCAGTTAACAAGTCCAAGAACATATAGATCTTTCATTTAGTTAATTATTTTCTAGGAAATTAAGAATAATGCCATCCCTAGTAGCAAGTTTTCTGGATATCCAAGATCTTTACAGAAAGAGCGAAAAACATACCAGCCGGCAATCTCCAGAATCTTCAACTTTCAAAGGATTTAGCATTAATGAATCAAGATCTGTTAAATATGCAAATGGCATTTTAAATTATTAAAAGACAGTGATATAAGTGCCTTTAGGCATATATGTTACGAGTTGGTTGATTGCTTTATATGGTCAACGACCCATTTTTATGCACAATGACAGCTAATCAGGCCAGGACCTACAGCTTAGCGTCGATTCCGAACCACAACGAATATCCATGCCTAATCCGAGATTCAAACTCAGCATGTGTGTCCAGAGTGCTAACCATACAGCCATCTGATGGACCATATATTATGAGAAAGAAAAAAATGTGGTATGCATTTAAGTTAGCAAATTTTTTTAAAGAATATAAGGGTTTCATTCTGGTATGTATGTTTGTACAGTATAAAAATTGTCCTGTCTCAACCTTGTCAATGTATTCGGTATTTGCTTTATTCCAATAAATGAAAATTATTTACGCTTTTTGAGTTTTTCTTTCAAATATGTTCATTAATATCTCATCGAATAAAACACAAAATTAAAATAAATGTTGTTCTATTTAGGAAGTTGCAAAATTGAAGAACAATATGTTGAGTGTTTCATTATTAAAACTATTTCTACTGATAACCTTAGATACATTATTTCTGGAAGGTGTTCTTTTGTGACGAATTCCTTTTTCTCCCTTCCCTTTCTACAGAACCAAAATTTATAAATGATATACCAATTTAAAGGCTAAGACTTCTAACAAATAGTTGATATAAATTGTACATTGTGTATTTTGTTTGAAAAATGAAATTTTGTAAATTCAAACTTTGTGAGAGCGAATTATGTAGAGAATATTTTGGAACTTAATGAAAGGGCAATGTTAAGGAAAATGGTAAATTAGTATAATGGTAGCTTTGCAGCACAACAGAAAAAAGAAAACCACAATTTAAGCACATTGAGAAACTAAGTAATCTTATGTATTATTTTTTTTAATTAAACTTAAAATGGGTACACTATGCAAGGCCTTTTGAGAGTGTGCAGACAAGCCATTGTATACTGTCAAAAGGCTAAACAAAGAAAGTTAATGCAACCATAGACAGGAACAACAGAGGGATCAAAAACAACATTTGAACTAGCCTCTGGAGCACAACCCATGGATGAAGTCATGAAAGCAGTTTTCTGCGACGTCCGTTTCCAACTCTGAGGCTCTGAAAGGATAGCCTTTTGCGCCTGTATGATGGATTTTTGCTGAAGTTCTCTTAATTTTGGATGGATACTGTGTTTTAAATTTACTTTGTATTGTAAAGAAATATCTTGATTCACATACTTGTTAAGCATTTAAAGATACTAAAATACAAAATTTCAGAGTTTTTTCTTAGAATTCCTAATACCTTAACACACAGAAATATATTTTTAAGTTTGAAAAGAATTTTATTGAAATTTTAAATAATCTATAAATAGTACATAAAACTAAATGTCTGTAAATCCGAACCTTATACCAACTCAATATAGTAAACAAGTTTTGAGCAAGCGCGGTTTTAAAGTGTAATAAACATGTAATGAATGCTGAATGTAAATATAATGGCAAAGATTATTGAAATTTACTAAAAACTTTCAAATCATTTCGACATTTGTTAATTTATCTTTATTTTCCCATGTAAATATTTATGGATTTTCTTCAGTTATTGACCATGAATATCAGATTCCTTCTTTAATTGTTTTTATTTCTATAGTGTTTTTGTCTTATGTATCAGATTAATCTAGATTTAAATGCAACTTTTATATTATATGTGTTACCGGCAAAGTATGAAATACACCAATCTATAGAATGCCTAGGGATTCTTTATAATGCCTAAAATTAGGCGGCAATGCATTAAACGATTCATATTTTACACATTTTCTAGGCATTTTATAGAATGCCAAATGAGAAACCGGCAAAGTACGAAATATATCTCCAATTCATTTCAAATATTATGTGGCAAGGTACGAACGCGACTTTTAACGCTTACCTATAAATATATTTTATCCCTTTTACAATATTTATATTCTTAATCACTTGCTAAAAACTCTAAAATGTAAGGTGTATGCAAGCTTTGCACCCTAAAAGGTAGAAATACAACCTATTTTGTTGGCCTTATAGTCAATTAAACTTAAAAAAAATACTTATTTGGGGCAGTCGCTTGTGGCATCTCATTCCCCAAAATCCCCGTTTCTTAATCACTTGATATTGTAAAACTCTCTAAAAAGAAAGGTGTGCACAGAAGTTCAAACTCTAAAAGGAAAAATCACAGCATATTTTGTTGGCCTTATGGCAAATTGGACTTAAAAAAAAAATACCCCAACCAATTTCGAGCAGTCTTTTGCTGTATCTCACCCCCAAAATCACTTTTTTTATTTAGTTTGTACTTGTAAAACTGTAAAAAGTAAGGTGCGTGCATTTTAATACTCGTTTTTCATAAACGGCCGCCAAAATATAGTTCCGATTTTTATTGGTATATAGTTTCAAGCTCAACATCACAAAGTAATGTTTTCATACTTTGCCTAAATAACATTTGTCATCCTATAGAATGGATAGGTATTTTGTACAATGTCTAAGGAAAGTATATAATAATTCTCATATTTCACTCTCATACTATACCTAAAAACGACAGGCTTTGCCAGTAATCTATAAATGGGGTTTGTATTTTTTAGATAAATGCGGTTTCCTGCCACGTTTTATTTTAAGTTATATTTTCATATATTACATTATTTGTATTTTTACTTAATTTTATTATTATTTGTGTTTTAATTTTATTTCAGTTAACGATATCATACGTGAATATTTTTCCGATTGCAAAAGAAAAAAAAATTCCAAAGAGCAATGTGTGATGGACATTGTAACACTAGACTCCAGACACTAGTAACATTTGAAGGATCAACACAGGATTGTAACGCCGTCAATATATTAAGCTGTGTCTACTCCAAGATATCAAGACAAGAAAACAATAGGAAAAGATTTGGAAATTTTATGGTTGTGCAGGTGCACTCATTTTGAAAGACGATAAGGTGAAAACACAAGGATGAATTATTGGTTGCCATGCTTTTTTTTAATAGTATCTTACATGAATTATTGATAAAAAGTTCCAAGAGTACAAGATTGAGACAGGCCACTGATTGAAATAATCTGATAGTATAATTGAGTTATTTATTTTTGTGTATATCATAATCAAATATAATTCCCAAACCAAAAAACTAGAAAAAGGGCAAGTAACAATCTTACTGTATTCAACTTTTTTTCCCTTCATAATAACATTGATTGCTTTGGATTTCATTTTCATTCATTTAATTGCTTTGTTTTGGATGTCTATTTCTAATTTCTACCACTTGGTGATGGTGGTGAACCTCCGACCAAATAGAGGTGTGCATGGTGCGTCATAGCCAACTGCTAAATACGAAAAGAAAAGCATAACAGCCAAAGAGGTGCAAGGGAGTGATTTTGCACAATCGTAGATTTTGGAAATCAAAAATAATGTGCATAAAAGTGGCAAGATTCACAAGGAAGTAGTTGTATGTTTTAGTTTTAAGTGAACAATGCAACAGAAATGTAATACATAACTATTAGATAAATTTTCATAAAGACATACGCAATTGAAAAATCCAAACAAAATATTAGCCGCCTTGCACCCCCCCCCCCTCCTCTGCACTCTCCTAAAAATAATTTTGCCAGGTGACCATGATAATTGGATAATGAAATGTAAACGTTTTTTTAAAATACGAGTGCATGTTTACCAACTATGTAATGAGGAAGGTTAAAACCGAAACTGTTTTGCCAAAAAGCTGGTTAGTGAAGCATATGGGTATCATTGGAAGTCTGCGACCGATTTGCAATGAAACGCTAAATAAAATCGTTTCATCCGACTAATTAGACCATCTAAATAGATTCAGACATTTGAAAACAAATTTTGACTTTGTTACAAATGTATTTTTTTATTTATTAATGCCTAATGAATGAATTTTGAAGAATTCTCGGTGAAAAAAATCGATTTCGACTTAGTGTAAAATAGAGCAACGAAAACTAGTTTTGCAAGTTTATCGCAAATCGCGTCAACCGGACAGGAATACGGAAACTCTCCCGCCGACATTACATTGGCACATAAATATTTTTTCTACCTTATGTTACCCATACTTTCCTAATTTAATATCAGTTTATAAGTAGAGAAAATTTTGATTTTTTTTAAATTATTTTCTTCAAAAAAAAAAAAAACTTATTTCCTTTTTTTCAATATTTTAGTTGCTATAAAATTTACGTTCAGATTTCAACACCAGCAAATTTCCTTTTTTTATATATATATTTTAGTTGCTATTATATTTTCGTTTAGATTTCAACATCAGCAAATTCATTAACTATTCGTTCAACCTTACTGTTACAGAAAACAAAAGTTTTCAAGTTTGAAATTTTACAAATTTCTTGCCAAATATGAAAAACTTAGGCATGGTAATAATGCCATAACTAGACTATCAATTTTCTGGAAAGATATCACACAGTATCAGTCGTAATTGATAGACCCCCTCCCCTAAATTCCGTCGCAACTATACGTACTACCCGTCCCTTCTTAAAAAAAATTCAATTTACCACCCTTAAAAAAAAATGCATATTTATGTAGTTTTAGAACAAACTCAACTTATTGCAGATTAACTTAAGATTAGATTCTTGGTAATAAAATTTTGCAAATATCTATTTAAACTTTAAATAAAAAAAAAAGTTATTGCATTTATCTATCTTCTCATGTCACGGTCTGTCCAAGGTGATGACATGACCTTGGACAGACTGCCTTTCTTGCCCCCTTGTGCATAACGTAATTTATGCAGATATATATATTATATTATTAGGTATATATTATATTTCGATTTTATGTGTGAATGGATGTGTTCGTAACGGAAAAATCTGCATAACCATATCTATACTTCTTTTTCTTAGAAATTTTCCGGTCTATTTTTAGGTGTCAAAGTTTTAAGAAAGTCAAAAAATAAATTTTTAGAATAATATTGTAAACAAAACAACAACTAACAAACAATTTTGTATTCGACAATGCAAAATGTTTTAAATTCTCTAAATTCGATGCATTTTTTATATATATTTTTAAAAAGTGTTGTGCATCAATTTGTAATATCGTTTTCAACTATAACGGTATTTTTTTTAAAAAAATGTCATAGTTTTTAAGTAAATGTTTCTTGCGTCTCCAAGATTGCTGTTTAGAGGTATAAGCCGTTAAATTTGAAAATGATAAAACAAATTTATGCAAAACATTTTTTTTAATACATACGAACCGACAAAACAATACATATATATAAAACAAAATACATTTAATTAAGCGAGATTAAAACTT
This sequence comes from Linyphia triangularis, assembly GCA_963978545.1. Lineage (NCBI taxonomy): Eukaryota > Metazoa > Arthropoda > Arachnida > Araneae > Linyphiidae > Linyphia > Linyphia triangularis. The sequence continues at coordinate 41,841,101 of OZ021730.1, forward strand.
TTTGCCCGTCGTTTTCAAAATTGTTTGTAGTTTTATTATATAATTATACTATAGTATTGTTACGAATTTCTGCATATTTGTAAATATTTCTTAGCATTAATTATGTAAAAAGATAAATTTATGTACATTTCGCATAAGACAGTGCAATAGTTTGTTTTCTTGCAATGAGAGTCTCTTGATGCTTGATAACGAGTTTTACAGAGATAAAGCTGGGAAGCGAGTTTTACAAGGAGCAAGGCATTTAACATTATGGTAATGGCAAACTCACCAAATTGGCGAGATACAGCCAAGTTGGCGACATTTTCGGTCCCCATGTACATGTATAGGACTTTTCGACTACGATCTGGAAAGTTCTCCAAATATCTACCTTTAGAAGTTTCAAGAAGGTTTAACTTCTATATAAGCACAGCCATGAGTTAGTTGAGTCGGTTAGTTGACTGGAATTACTGAGTTAGTTGAGATACTGACTGGGTGGAGTTACTGACTTGGTTGTCTGTCAGCGAGCATTCAGAGAGTTCCGAAAGCGAACTGTATTGCATTGTCTTTTGCGGCGATTTAGCAGTTGTGTGTCAAGTTTAACTGCTGTTTGTGCTCTATTGTTGTGTATAGAGCTGTATTGAGTCTACTAGAACGAGAAGTTCTGGAGTTGTAAAGGAATCTGTGAAGAGTTATATTGGAATAAATTTCTGCAAGTTTTAATCTGCTTTTTGGCTTCAAATCTTTCGAACCCATCCACGCAACAGTATTAATCTCAAAATTGAATTTTTGACGTACTTAACCTCCGACTCCCCTTCAATGCAAGGAAGGCAGGTGCCCCCTGCCCCCCCACATAGCAGCACTTAATGACCCTAATACCTCCCCATACTCTATTTGTAAATTACGAACCATGTGGAAAATAGTGGATTTAATGCTACTCATTTGAAAAGAAAATCAATGCATAACTATTATAAGGATTGCATAAATCATATTTTTTTTAGACATCAAGGTTTGAACTAACTTTAGCTGTCTTGCAGTCCTCTGCAAATAACCATTTCTGTACCTATGCAAGGATGGTGTCAGGAAAGTGCAAGGGGGGGGGGGGGGGGGGCAACCCACTGGATTTAAAAAAAAAAAAAAAATTAAATGTGGAGAAAAATGGAATGATTTACTGGAAATAAAAGTATGATAGTTTTAAAATATTCAATGGGTAAGAAATTTAGTACATGACTAGTAATTAAAATTAATATGAATAATATGAAAAATAATGTTCAAACAAAAAATTAAATGCTTTGCACTCTCTTTTGTGCCATTTGCATCCCCCTGAAAATTATTCTGCTGCCGCCCGTGCACCTATGCAAGAATTCATGAAAATCAACATAAAAAATTCAACAGAAGACATGTTGGGTGTTTCTTGGTTCGATAATTATTTATATGGTGACCAAATAGTTTCCAATCATTACTTTGCAATAACTACCGTTCAAAACTAATTATATTGAACTTCCTCAAAATATCCTTTGTTAGATACTTTATTGAAATTAAAAAAGATTTTTGACTTTTCAACTTCTTTATAAACTGATACCATAAGTTTATCTATTTTCATTTAGTAATAAATCGTCACAAATATAAACTGATACCATAAGTTTATCTAATATCATTTAGTAATAAATCGTCAAAATAAGCTCTACTTGGCCATGCCAGTACTGATGACATATAATTTATTTTTAAAATGTTCTTAAATTCTTTGTACACTTATGCTACTGGTATGCATCACAATAAAAAGACAAACCGAGCTCTAATTGAATTAATCTCTATTTTACTCACAATAGGCAATAAAATTACTGAATTAATTAAAAATTATAACAAAAAACTTTTAAGTCACAGTTTGGCTTAGTCAACCCCATTCATTAAATCACAAACATATGACGATAGTCAAATTATCCCAAAACATGCAAAAGTGAAAATCATCATTTCTTTTAAATCACATCAGAAGGGTAGACTTTTTTTTCTCATCTTCAAATATACACTTTTTTTTTATCATCTGTAATTAGTTTTTTAAGTTTCCTACTATTTTTCAGCTTTTATTACCAAATTTTGTTTTTAAATTTCTTGAAATATTAAACAATACTGGGCATGGAATATTAGATAGTACTAAAATTAGATAAAATTAGATTTTTTTTCCTTCTTAAAAAATATATCAAGCATGTCGGGAAATACAAAATGTAGCGACACTGGTGAGCAAAATGTAGTACGAAAAATTTTATTTTAGAAAAAAGAGATTTAACTTTTGGGCATAATTCTACCACTGAGTATACAGTTGGACTATGTTTTCAGGTAATAAAGAGTCAGGTTTAAAGGTCTCTCTATTTATTGAAGAAAAATAACATCTTTTGGCTGGTATTGTTTGGTGACCAATATAGCTTTGTTCTATTGAGTCGTCTCTTTCTGCTGCCTCACACAAAGGGCATTGTGGGAGAGGAGTTTCTGATCCCACAGCTCTGTCATCCTAAGTCTCAAGCCCTGAAGGCTAGTGATATACACTATATATGATGCTTAAAGGGTAAACTGAAATTAGAGAGTCACATAAAGCAACAAAAAAAAACAAAAACATAGTACATATAAGGGGTTGCGGATACAAAGGGCAACTTAACAAAAGGTGGTTGTCAGTAGAACATATTTGAAAAGTTTTGCATAAGGCAGTTCCTAGACAGATTGGTGTTATTATCTGCATATTTTGAGAGAGAAAGTATGGTGAATTCAAAGTGAAAAATACACAGAGAATATCAAGGGTCTAAGTTCAGATGGTTAAAAAAATGCTTTTTACTAATGATGAGTTTGGCCTTCGTATCCGCAATGCCACATATATATGCAATTTGTTCCATTCATAGACTTTAGGCCAAAGTTAGTGTTCAGGCCATGATTCCATGTAGTCTGCTGCCAAAGATATGTAGTTTGATCATTCTTATATACATGTTGATTCAAAATTAGGGTGACAAATTTTAAAAGCATATAGCTATTCATGGTAAATTTTAATCGCTTTACTACAAGTTTTATTTAAAAAATTAAACGCTTAAATTACCAATCTAACTATTTTGATTAGTAGGAGTAAATTATGGCTCTGGAAATTAAATCCTCAAACCCAAAACGAAATTTTAAAGATTTTGAAGGATGGTTGCTCAAATTCTGTTATAAATAAAGCATTTAAAAATCAGAAAAGACATTTTTCTAATGGATTACTACCTAAACTTCGAATAAAAAAAATTGGCTGGCAATCAAAAGCTCCAGGAAAAAAAATGGACGATAGGAAGTCCTTGTTGAAAAAGAAAAAAAGAAGCTGAAAAGACTTATTACTATAGAAAATCCTCTGCCTCAAATAACTTTAGCAAAGAAACTACAGGTATCGCAATTGACAATTTGTCATCAGATAAAGAAAATAAGCAATAAATAAGTGAATAAACCAGTCTGTCATCAAATACCAGCAAAGACCATAGAAAAACAAAGAAAATATTCTTGGCCTCTGTATTAAATGTTACTCATAGGTAGATATAAAACATGGATAACTTCGGATGAAGAACTGTTTGATCTGCCATCCACAACTGGCAAAACGAATATACAATATATTTCACACACACAGCATCGCAAAGACGCAATTATTTTGCAAAAGACAAGTAGGCCATGAGGTTTCATGGTATGGATGGGAATGTCCACTCAAGGCTTAACAAAACCATTTTTCGTAGAACTAAAGGCTAAAATTGATGCTAAATGCTATCAGAATAAAGTTTTGAAGCACATGATCAAAGAAAGTAAGCGTCTTTACTCTCAAGGAAACTTTGTTTTTCACCAAGTTTCTGCACCAAGTCATACTGCAAAATCAACTATAAAATGGCTGAAAGATAACAACATATTTTTTTTTTCTTCCTGAGAAATGGCTATCATCATCCTTTGATTGTGCTCCTTGCAATTATTTTTTATGGGGGTACTTATAAAAACAATTAAATAGATATGAAATAAGAACATTTCAAGGGCTTCAAAAAGCAATCAAAGAGGCAGTTGGAAAAATACCCCCAAAAATGGACGAAAAAACTCTTTTGGCTTGGCCTAAACACTTATCTAAAGTGTACTATGTTAAAGGAAACCACATTGAAAATTTCATGTAAATAACTCCATTCAATAAAAATTTATGATGCTCTGAAATAGGTCCAATTATTTTTAAATCAACCAATGTCAGCCATCAACTGTAGGCACACTAAATTATAGCCAGCTGTCAGCTTTCAATGCTGGTCCTGCTAGAAGCCAGACAATTACTTTTATGAACTGAAAAGGTAAGCCAACAGTCAATGCTGGTCCAGCTGATTTGTCTTTGCTAGGTTCTCCAATGTGAGTGAGTAAGTGCATTCTGAGGTGATTCTTATTCAAAAATTATTTAGCAAACATCTCGCAAGAAAGTGATTTTTTTCAGCGTGAGTGGGGAAGTGCCCTTTAAGATGATTTATCAGTGAAAATGATTTGTGCACACGTCACAGAATGAAGTTTTCTTCAGTGTGGGTGGAGAGGTGTATTTTGAGGTTATTCTTTTTTGATAATGATTTAGAGCTCATATCCAAAAAGTCATTTTTCTCCAGTGTGAGTGAGGAGGTGTCTACTGAGGTTACATTTTTGTGAAAATGATTTAGAGCATGTCTCACAAGAATATGGCTTTTCTCCAGTGTGAATGAGAAGATGATTTACTAGGTTTATCTTTTGTGCAAATGATTTGGAGCACATCTCACAGGAATGTGGCTTTTCTCCAGTGTGAGTTAGAAGGTGACTTTTAAGTTTACCCTTCTCTGAAAATGTTCTTGTGCACACCTCACAATAATGAGGTTTTTCTCCAGTGTGAGTGAGGAGGTGTCTACCGAGGTTACATTTTTGTGAAAATGATTTAGAGCACATCTCACAAGAATATGGCTTTTCTCCAGAGTGAATGTTGAGGTGCATTTTGAGGCCACTCTTTTGTGAAAATGATTTGGTGCACATCTCACAAGAATGTGGCTTTTCTCCAGTGTGAGTGAGGAGGTGTTTTGTGAGGTCAGACTTTAGTGAAAATGATTTGGAGCACATCTCACAAGAATGTGGCTTACCTACAGTGTGAGCAAGGAGGTGTCTTTTAAGTTTACCCTTCTCTGAAAATGTTCTTGTGCACACCTCACAATAATGAGGTTTTTCTCCAGTGTGAGAGAGGAGGTGGATTTTGAGGTGACTCTTTTGTGAAAATGATTTGGAGCACATCTCACAAGAATGTGGCTTTTCTCCAGTGTGAGTGAGAAGGTGTATTTTAAGTTTACCCTTCTCTGAAAATGTTCTTGTGCACACCTCACAATAATGAGGTTTTTCTCCAGTGTGAGTGAGGAGGTGTCTACTGAGGTTACCTTTTTGTGAAAATGATTTAGAGCATGTCTCACAAGAATATGGCTTTTCTCCAGTGTGAATGATGAGGTGCATTTTGAGGTCCCTCTTTTGTGAAAATGATTTGGAGCACATCTCACAAGAATGTGGCTTATCTCCAATGTGAGTGAGAAGGTGTCTTTTAAGTTTACCCTTCTCTGAAAATGTTCTTGTGCACACCTCACAATAATGTGGTTTTTCTCTAGTGTGAGTGAGGAGGTGTCTCGTGAGGTCAGTCTTTAGTGAAAATGATTTGGAGCACATCTCGCAAGAATGTGGCTTATCTACAGTGTGAGTGAGGAGGTGTCTTTTAAGTTTACCCTTCTCTGAAAATGTTCTTGTGCACACCTCACAATAATGAGGTTTTTCTCCAGTGTGAGTGAGGAGGTGTCTACTGAGGCTCCATTTTTGTGAAAATGATTTAGAGCACGTCTCACAAGAATATGGCTTTTCTCCAGTGTGAATGAGGAGGTGCATTTTGAGGACACTCTTTTGTGTAAATAATTTGGAGCACATCTCACAAGAATGTGGCTTTTCTCCAGTGTGAGTGAAGAGGTGTCTCATGAGGGCACTCTTTTGTGAAAATGATTTGGTGCACATCTCACAAGAATGTGGCTTTTCTCCAGTGTGAGTGAGGAGGTGTCTCGTGAGGTCAGTCTTTTGTGAAAATGATTTGGTGCACATCTCACAAGAATGTGGCTTATCTACAGTGTGAGTGAGGAGGTGTCTTTTAAGGTTACCCTTCTCTGAAAATGTTCTTGTGCACACCTCACAATAATGAGGTTTTTCTCCAGTGTGAGTGAGGAGGTGGATTTTGAGGTCACTCTTTTGTGAAAATGATTTGCAGCACATCTCACAAGAATGAGGCTTTTCTCTAGTGTGAGTAAGGAGGTGTCTTTTAAGTTTACTCTTCTCTGAAAATGTTCTTTCGCACACCTCACAATAATGAGGTTTTTCTCCAGTGTGAGTGAGGAGGTGTCTACTGAGGTTACATTTTTGTGAAAATGATTTAGAGCACGTCTCACAAGAATATGGCTTTTCACCAGTATGAATGACGAGGTACCTCGTGAGGTCAGTCTTTAGTGAAAATGATTTGGAGCACATCTCACAAGAAAGTGGCTTATTTACAGTGTGAGCGAGGAGGTGTCTCCTGGAAGACTCTTTACCGAAGATGATTTGGAGCACATCTCAGAAGAATGTGGCTTTGCTCCAGAGTAAGTAAAGATAGGTCTTTTGATGTCCCTTTTCCTAAAAATGCTTTGGAGCACACTCACAAGAACGTGGTTATATTCCAGTTTGAGGTAATGTCTTCTCAGGCTTCCCTTAACCAATTATTTTTTGTCACAAACACCAAAGTTTTCTCTATTTATACAAGCAGACGAGAACTTAGCATTACTGAAGAACATACTTTTCCACACATATTACATTCCAGAGGATTCCTCAGTCCAATTATGACATTGTTTGATCTTAGTAGATCTTGCTAATTTCGTCGTTTAGCCAACACAATTAAGCATTGCTAATTTTGAGTAGAAATCTTAATTATCAAGGAACACAACTTCAAAAGATACTATTGGTATTTCCCCCTTTCTGCAATAAAAAAAAAAAAATTGTAGCTGATAAACAATTTTCTGAAGTTCAAATTTATGAAACATACCTGGTGTAGCAAGAACTTAAAATGTTGAGAACATAGTGACTTACAATTCACAAAATTTTATACAAATAATTATATTTTTTAACTCTATGGCAGGGTTGCAAAATAACCGTGTTTTTTTTTTTTTTTTTTTTTTAAACAAATAAACGGGGAAGGAGGGGGGGGGGGGGGTTAAACCAGGGTTTTTTTTTTTTTTGTAATTCTTTTCTATGTATACACATCTATAAATAAAATTTTACATTAACTAGAATATCTAATGTTCAAATAACAAAAAATATTCCTTCTGAAAATAATTTAACCTAAGTAAATAAACAATTGTTACTTGTGTGGACATTCAAATCATATTAAATTTTAAAATTATACTTAGAGATACAATTTTTTAAATTCTATGTATATAATACAATAGTAATTGTTTACTGCATAATACATGGAATATTGCTCTTAGATTAGTCAATAATGATAAGTTGTACAAAATGATATTTTTAAGATTTAGAAATAAGTTGTTAAAGCACAAAACATCTATTTTAGGAACAAATTTAAAATTCAACCTATTATTTAATTTTAAATAATAATTTAAAATATTTATATAACATTAATCTCTCCATTGGATTAATATAAAAACTTATTGTAGATACTTATAAATACTTCAATAATCTTTAATTATAAGATTTATTTTAAAATACATTAGAACTTATTCTATCTATAATATTAGTAATATTTTTCACTCACAAAAACATCAGTCAACAAGTCCAAGAATGTAGATCTTTCATTTAGTTAATTATTTTCTAGAAAATTAAGAATAATGCGATCCCTAGCAAGTTTTGTGGATATCCAAGATCTTTACAGAAGGAGCGAAAAACATACCAGCCGGCAATCCTCAAAATCTTCAACTTTCAAAGGCTTTAGCATTAATGAATCAAGATCTGTTAAATATTTGAGTGGCATTTTAAATTATTAAAAGACAGTGATATAAGTGACTTTTGGCACATATGTTATGAAATGATTGATTGGTTTATACACTCAACGACCCATTTTTTTGCACAATGACAGTTAATCAGGCCGGGACCAACAGCTTAGCGTGGATTCCGAACCACAACGAATATCCATGCCTAATACGGAATTCGAACCCAGCACCTTTGGCATGTGTGGCCAGAGCACTAACCACACAACCATCAGATGGGCCATATGTTATGAGAAAGAAAAAAATGAGGTATGCATTGAGGTAAGCCAATTTTTTTTAAAGAATATAAGGGTTTCATTCTGGTATGATGTATGTTTGTACAGTATAAAAATTGTCTTGTTTCAACCTTGTCAATGTATTTTTGCTTTATTCCAATAAATGAAAATTATTTACACTTTTTGAGTTTTTATTAATATCTATCTTGTCTATTAATATCTTATCAAATAAAAAATGAAATTCAAATAAATTTTGTTCTATTAAGGAAGTTTCAAAATTGAAGAAAATATACAAACAATAAGTTGAGTGTTTCATAATTTAAACTATTTCTACTGATAACCTTAGATACAATATTTCTGGAAGGTGTTCTTTTGTGAGACGAATTTTTTTTCTCCCCTCCCTTTCTACAGAACCAAAATTTATAAATGATATACCAATTTAAAAGCTAAAACTTCTAACAAATACATAGTTGATATAAATTGTACATTGTATATTTTGTTTGAAAATCAAAATTTTGTAAATTCAAACTTTGTGAGAGCGAAATATGTAGAGAATATTTTGGAACTTAATGAAAGGGCAATGTTAAGGAAAATGGTAAATTAGTATAATAATAGCTTTGCAGCACAACAGAAAAAAAGAAAACCACAATTTAAGCACATTGAGAAACTAAGTAATCTTATGTATTATTTTTTTTAATTAAACTTAAAATGGGTACGCTAAGCAAGGCCTTTTGAGAGTGTGCAGACAAGCCATTGTATACTGTCAAAAGGCTAAACAAAGAAAGTCAACGCAGCCATAGACAGGAACAATAGAGGGATCGAAAACAACATTTGAACTAGAGTCTGGAGCACAACCCATGGGTAAAGTCATGAAAGCAGTTTTCTGCGATGTCCGCTTTCAACTCTGAGGCTCTGAAAGGATAGCCTTCTGCACCTGTATGAATTTTTTGCTGAAGTTCTCTTAATTTTGGATGGATACTGTGTTTTAAATTTACTTTGTATCGTAAGGAAATATCTTGATTCACATACTTGTTAAGTATTTAAAGATACTAAAATACAAAATTTCAGGATTTTTTCTTAGAATTTCTAATACCTTAACACACAGAGTTATATTTTCAAGTTTGAAAAGAATTTTATTGAAATTTTAAATAATCTATATATAGTATATAAAACTAAGTGTCTGTACATCTGAACCTTATACAAATATCAATACTGTAAACAAGTTTTGAGCATGGACGGATTCAAAGTGTAATAAACACATACAAATGCTGAATGTAAATATAATGGCAAAGATTATTGAAATTCAAAAACTGTCAAATCATTTCAACATTTGTTCATTTATCTTTATTTTCCAATGTAAATATATCCATTTCCTTTAGACCCTGAATATCAGATTCGTTCTTTGATAATTTTTGTTTCTAGTGTTTTTGTCTTGAGTATCAGATTAATCTAGATTTGAATGCAATTTTCATATTATATGTGTTACCGGCAAAGTTGGAAATTCGGCATTCAATAGAATGCCTAGGCATTGTATACAATGCCTAAAACTAGCCAGCAATGCCTTAAACGATTCATATTTCACAGATTTTCTAAGCATTCTATAGAATGTCAAATGAGAAACAGTCAAAGTATGAAATACATCTCCAATACGTTTCGAATATCACTTAGCAAGGTACGTGACTTTTAACACGTGTCTATAAACATATTTTACCCCTTTTACAATATATTTTTAATCACTTGCTAAAAACTAAAATATAAGGTGTGTGCATGCTTTGCACCCTAAAAGATAAAAGGTCAATCTATTTTGTTGTCCTTATGGTCAATTAAACCTAAAAAAAATACCCCTACCTATTTGGGGCAGTCGCTTGTGACAACTCACCCTCCCAAAATCACCTCTTTTTAATCACTTGATATTGTAAAACTCTCTAAAAAGAAAGGTGTGAGCACAGTTCAAGCTCCAAAAGAAAAAATCACTACATATTTTGTTGGCCTATTTTACTGGCATCTCACCCTCAAAATCACTTTTTTTTAATTAGTTTGTACTTGTAAAACTGTAAAAAGGAAGGTGTGTGTGTTTTAAAACTCATATTTCATAAACGGCTACCAAATTATAGTTATGATTTTTATTGATATATAGTTTCAAGCTCAACATCACAAACACTATAAATAAAAGTAATGTTTTCATACTTGCCTAAATAGCAATTGTCATTCTATAGAATGCCTGAGTATTATATACAATTCCTAGGAAAAGTATACAATAATTCTCAAATTTCACTCTCATACTTTGCCAAAAAAACAACAGGCTTTGCCAGCAATCGATAAATGGGGTTGATATTTTTTTGAAAAATACAGTTTCCAGCCATAGGTTTTATATTAAATTATATTTTAATTTTTTACATTATTAATATTTTAACTTAATTTTATTATTATTATTTATGTTTTAATTTTATTTTACTTAACGATAACGTTTTTTTTTAAAGATTTTTCTGATTGCAAATGAAAAAACTCGCCCAAGAACAATGTGTGATGGGTTACGCTCCAGACGCTAGGTAACATTTGAAGGATCAGCACAGGATTATAATGCCCTCAATATATTAAGCTGTGTCTACTCCAAGATGTCAAGGCAAGAAGACAATAATAAAAGATTTCGTAACTTTATTGTTGTGCAGGTGAGCTCATCATTTTGAAAGACGATAAGGTGGAAACACATACTTTATTAATGAAGTTACTGTGTATTATTCTGCCAAGTTACTAAGCCGATAGTGAAGTTAACGGTTAATTCCTAGTTCACGTTTATGGGTTGGCGCACTTTTGAAAAGTTGGCGACAAAGCCAGAATGTCTCCAATTCAGAATTCCAATATAAAAAATTGAGAAACGAACCAGCTCCATGATATGTGGTATAGAAAGGTTGAAGCCAAAGCACGTCAATAAAAAAAAAGGGGTTGCCAAATTTAGACCTGTATCGCCTACAAAACAGCGCCAAACCGGCTTGGCGATATTTTAACGTCAAATAGGAATAGACCAAGTTAACAATTGTATGAAGGCAACTTTAAAATGAGAGTTCCTTGCTTTTCAAAATGATTGAAATAATCTTATAGTAGAATTGAGTCATTCATTTTTGTGTAGATCATATATCAAATATAATTCCCAAACCAAAAAACTAGAAAAAGGGCAAGTAACAATCTTACTGTATTCAGCTTTTTTTTTTTCCCTTCATAATAACATTGATTACTTTGGATTATATTTGGATTTCATCTCCTTGGATTTCATTTTTACTCATTTTATTGCTTTGTTTTGGTTGTCTACTTCTACCACTTGGTGATGGTGGTGAACCTCCGACCAAATAGAGGTGTGCAAAGTGCGTCATAGTCAATTGCTAAAGTTTTCTATGGCATGAGGACCACCAAAAAGGTGCAAGGTAGTGGTTTTGCACTATCGTGGATTTTGGAAATCAATAATAATGTGCATAAAAGTGGAAAGAATCACAGGAAATAGTAGTATGTTTTTGTTTTAAGTATTCAATGCAATAGAAATTTAATACATAGCTATTAGTTAAAATTTCATTACATACAATTGAAAAATCATGGTTAAAAAAAAAATTAGCCGCCTTGCACCTACCTTGGAGACCATCTGCACCCCTTAAAAATAATTCTGCCAGCTACCATTAATAATTGGATTATGAAATGGGAAAGTCTTTTAAAATACGAGGGCATGTTTACCAACTATGTAATGATGATGGTTGAAACCGAAACTGTGTTGGCAAAACCCTAGCTAGTGAAGCATGAGTATCATTAGAAGTCTAAGACCGAGTTGCAATGGAACGTTAAATAATCGTTTCATCCGACTAATTAGACCATCTAAATACATTTAGATATTTGGAAATAAATTTTGACTTTGTTAAAAATGTATTGCATGACATAGCAATTCGCAATTATGCATGGTAATAATGCCATAACTAGACTTCCATTTTGCAGGAAAGAAAGGGTGGAGATGGAAAGCTTCTCCATATCACACCACTCAATCGTAATTGATTGACCCCCTCCCCTAAATTCCGTTGCAACTATACATATATACTACCCAACCCTTCCTAAAAAAATTCAATTTACTACCCTAAAAAAAAATGCATATTTATTCAGTTTTAGAACAAACTCAACTTATAACAGATTAACTTAAGATTAGATTCTTGATAATAAAATTTTGTAAATATCTATTTAAATTTTAACTAAAAAAAATATGTTACATTTATCTCACCTTCTCGTGTCATTGTCTGTCCAAGGTGATGACCTTGGGCAGACTGCCTATCTTCAGTGGTGTAGTGTAAAATGAAAAGGTGTGGGAACGCTATATTGCGTCGTTACAAACGTATATATTTTTTTTTGCGTGGGGGGGGGGGGGATGACAACTAAGAATAAATAACCTTTATTAATATTACTTTAATAATCTCAAAACAGATAATGAGCGCATCAAAAATTAAAAAGAAAGAAAAAAATGTGTGTTTAGACTGTTTTTTTTTATTTAAATCACTTTTTTTAAACTATTAAGTTATATGGAATTTTAAACAATTTGCTTTGCACAACCCATTTTAAAAGATTGTTTGACACTTTATAAATACATTATAAGACATTTTCAAACATATATCGACATAAATTTTTAAACAGATTTTTTACAACAATTTTTTAAATAGATTTTTTACAACAATTTTTAAACAGATTTTTTACTTCATTTTCATTCAGGAAAATTTCAATGAGAGATCGAGTATCCATTCAGACATGTTTGCCTTAGAACGCACTCTAATAGGGTCATCAGCAGATCTGCGTTTCCGAAGCCTAGATTTAATATAATCATCTGACTTCCAGAATTTCAGAGATGCCTTACAAGCAATGGGTTCGGATAAATTCCCAGACTCTGTAGCGCCTCGAAATCTATTTTCAAAATAAATTAAACAGATTGCGATTGTTGCAGATGTCAATTGAGAGTTTTATGGTTTTTCTCCATCTCGAGATGAAAATATAGAGAAGTTCCTGGTACATGATAGACTCTTCCTTTTCTTTTTCAAAATTTCTTTCATTAATAAAATGAAATTAACAACTAGAAGAATATCAATTGAAAAGTTAAAATTTCTTGATAAAATATTAATTTGTGTAACTATCTATTATTTTAAGAGGGACATCCAACTGTAGACTCACTTGCCAAACGTATAGATTTGCTTAGGACATTCCTGGTTTTTTAATTTTATGCAGTTCGGTTTGTCATTTTGATAGTGGTGATAATCGTCAAAAGTGGGTATGAATCGGGCTATGGAATCAAGAGAGAAAGCAAACTGCAAAATTTATATGATATTGCCATCAAAGTCACTAGATTTTAAAAAAGATCGGGGCAATTTCTTTATTTTATCGCCGACATTGTATTTAGTGTTGATTTTATTTTTTTTTTAAAAACTCGGGGATAAAGATTTTTTTTTTTTTTTTTTTTTTTTTACGAACTTCTGCTACATTTTTGGAATAAACTCAGAAATAACTGTAAATGTAAGCGTTCTCATTCTCAAACTGAAAAGTAGTTTACTTTTGCATTTTAAAATACATTTGAATTGCTTTTCTACTATTTCACAGCCCAATTTCGGTGAATTATACCAATTTACAAAACCATCAGCAGTTTTATATTAAGCAAAATGAAATATATAACATCAACAAATGTGAATACCTTCACTTTTTGGAAAAGGACTGATTCATTATCATGGGTGGCGGCAGCATTATTTGTAGAAAGTTGTAAGGGAAAAAAATTCTTTACTCAAACCTTGATTTTTCAAAACTATTTTCCTTCTCACTATGATAAATATAAAATCTGTTATTAAATGGCACACAATTTATTTTTTCCGGTGAATTTTGGACTTTCCTCCAATTTTATAAAAATTTAAGCAACTAGGAGCATCCTCCCATGCATCTTACTGGCGCCACTCATTTCCATTATTTTTACGCATTGTGTTAAATTAAGTAAGAGTAAAAAATCAATACAGTTTTGAATATATTTTGTCATGTTCAAATAACGTATCAGTTTGATTTTCCCTTCATCAGGCAAACCAATATATTAACTGCATAATTCCGTGATCTCAAAACACCCTAAAAGCTAATACAAAATATCAACATTCTACACTCACCTTTCATCTAGATTCTTGGCACCAACCAGTTTATTCCGTCAGAACCCCAGGTTTTTTCACTTTTTTGGATTGTCCAAAAAAATACATCTTTTATGGTCATTTACTTTTTTCCTCTTGAAAGAGTTATTTTTTTAGGTACGGCGAGAGGTTTACAAATATATTATTAAGTGGATGATATAAAAAAACAAAAAAAAAACGTATCACTTTTGTTAATAAATCTGTGAGCGTTCCCGTTAAAATTTTGAGGAGGAGAAACACTCTTCAAGGAATTGTATGTGCCAGACCACAGTTTTGTTCTTTAAAAATGGAAATAGTTGGCGTGAACTTGTGTATGGAAGTTTTAATCCGTATTCATAACAGGCCATACACATTTGACCTCTGGAATTCATCCACAAATACAGATCATTCGTTGAAGAAGATACTATTTCAACACCATGTAGGAGAGATGGGGTGGGGGGGGGGGGAGGGGGGAGGACAGTTTAATAGATGTGTCGGATAGTTGATGCAATGGCCATGTGCGAGTTGCCGCGCCTTTTTAAAGTGTTTTGCAAATACTTGAATTTGCCTGCTCAGCTATTAAATTGCGGATTGAAAACGAAAAAATAGTTCACACGAAAGAACTTTTCGTTTTCTTACTGAATTTTACGTTGAGTGTCACATAAAGAAAAAATAGTAATAAATACAAATTAAAAAAAAAAAAAATAGGTGAGGGAACGCCGTTCCTCCTTCTAAAAAGGTAAAGGATCGTCGTTCCCACGCGTTCCCGCTCCACTACACCCCTGCCTATCTTGCCCCCTCGGTGCATAACGTAATTTATGCATATATGTAGGGATGCTGAGTTTGAAATAAAATCTTCTTTTTAACATGAACATAGTTTATTTAACGGTGTCTAGAGGAATTTTAAAAAAGCTATTGTTGAACATTTAGTACATCGCTCCGAAGAGCTCTTACAAATACGTCTTACAAATTTAGTTACATAGCGTGGAATGAAATTCAAATAAAACGGCTGACAGGAAGCAGCAACGTCACGCAGTGACGTAGTACTGCTCCTAACCAATACGATCCGAAGTGCTCAAGTCGGGGGGAAATCCCACAAATCGGCCGTCCTGACATGTCGCTGACCACAGCGGCGTACTTAAAACTTAAAAAATTAAAATACTTATCAAGAGCACTGCGAATCGTTTACAAACACACATAATTTTATAGTAATTATACAATTGAACATTAAATTGTGCATTTTAAATATCGTTATGAATATTAACACATTATTAGAATATACAAATACACAAACACAATTATACTTATGATGAAAAAAAAAATATTTTTTTTTAGAAGGGGCTACCCAAATGGTTTCATGAGGTCAGCTGAAAAGGTGGTTTGATTTGGGCCTGCATGATTCCCTATTTTAGCTACCTCGTATCTGTCCCTACCATTAACTTTGGTGACTTCGTATGGGCCGAAGAATTTGGGTCTTAGCTTCAGTCCTGTACCAAACTGAGTTCGTTGGATAGCTACTAAATTGCCCAGTTTATAGATAGTAGCCTTTTTGCATTTTTTATCATGCTGTTTTTTATTTTCATCTTTGATTTTAAGGATGTTTTCTTTGGCTTCTCTTCTGAGTTGATTCCTTTGGTTGCTGTAGTAATCCATTATTTCTTCGGTTAAGATTTCTTTTACAATGAGATCTTCTTTGGGAATCGGATGCAACATTCCTTCTTTCTTGCAGCTTTTCTTATTTGCCAAGATACACGGTATGCAATTGGCAACCACTGTTTCAGTCTGGGAATGAAGATCAGAAATGAAGAAGTCTCGTTTTGCAATTTCTTTTGTTTTCGCAACTGAAAAATGTCCTTTTTCGTGGGCTGATTTAATCAATTCAGTCTGCATCCCTTTTGGTGCTACCATTAATTCTCGACCATTTTCGTATTTATACAAAATGTCATTCTTCAAGAAATATTCTTGGTGGCTGTCTTCTTTTACTAATGATTTCAGTGTTGTTATGTAATCATCTTTGCATTGAACAACTTTCAATCTTGCAGTTACAGTTTCCTCAATAATCATCACTGGATTTCTACTCAAGGCATCAACATGTTTCATTCTTTGCCCTGGTCTATGAACTATCTCGTAATCGAATTCTTCTAAAAGTAGAGCCCACCTTGCAATCCTGGTTACTAGATCTTTTTTGTTCATTGTCATCTGAAAAGCAGAGCAGTCTGTCACGATTTTAAATTTGCTTCCCATCAGATACACCCGCAGCTTTTTTAAAGCTTCTACAATTGCGAGAACCTCCAATTCATAACTGCTATATTTTTCTTCCGCTGGACTGGTTTTTTTAGACATGAAATGGACGGGATGTAATTGTCCATCGTCAGACTCCTGAAGAAGTACGGCACCGAAACCTTCTTTGCTGGAGTCTGTGTGCAATTCAGTTTTTCGACCTGGCTTGAATAGATGTAAAACGGGGCTTGTGGCGAGAAGGGATTTAAGTTTCTCGCAGGCATCCTTTTGATCATACCCGAACACAAATGGACAGTCCTTTCGAAGGAGATCACTAAGGGGTTTTGCGATCTTCGAATACCCTTGAATAAACTTCCTGAAGTAACCTGTGAGGCCAAGGAAACTTTGTACTTGCTTAACATTTGTTGGAATAGGAAATTTTTTAACGGCGAGTGTCTTCTCACTCGATGGACGAACTGTTCCATTTTCAACAATGTGACCCAGAAATTCTACTGAGTGCTTTAAAAACTGACATTTCTTTGTCTTTATTTCCAGTCCATATTCGGATGCTCTTTGAAGAACAATTTTCAATTTCTCTACACCTTCTGCTTCATCGTTTGATGGAATTATCAAATCATCCATATAAATAACAATAACGCCTTCTTTCATTAGATCTCTAAATACACTGTACACATATCTCTGGAATACACTTGGACTTGTACTGAGTCCAAAAGGAACTTTTAAAAATTCATACTGTCCATCCGGAACAATGAATGATGTGTACTTGCGACTGTTTTCTTCAACTGGCACATGGAAAAATCCATTCTTCAAGTCCAAGGTGCTGAACACTCTGGCATCTTGCAATCGGTCAAGAACATCCTCAATCAAGGGCAACGGAAATCTATCTTTAACTAGCTTGCGATTTAATTGTCTGTAATCCACGCAGATTCGTGTTGTGAGATCTTTCTTCCTGACAAGTACCACAGGACTTGCATAATCTGATGAACTGGGACGAACAATTCCATCCTTCAACCACTCGTCTATTTGCTTGTTGACTTCTTGTCGTTCAGAAAACGACAGTCGACGGGCTCTTTGGTAAACTGGTATTTCATCTTCCAAAATGATTTTCATTGAAATATCAGTGAACTTTGTTTTCTTCGGTTGGTAGGAGGTTACAAGGTCTGTTACACTTCGACGAAGATTTGCTTCCTTAATATGATTAAGATCCAACTCATTCGCTGTTCCATCTTCTGTTAAGAATATCAATTCAGCTGACTCATCCATGAGAGTTTCAGCCTTCTCATGAAAAGGACAGGGAGCATGAGCTAAAAATGCTGACCCAATGATGGCTTCAAAATTGAAATCCTCAACAGGGATAACTTGAAAGTCAAGTCGGCACACGTGTCCGTCAATGTCGACTACTTGCTGGAACGATCCCATGGTTCTAACTAGACCTTTGCCTAGGCCGGTCAAAACTGATGTATTTTTCGACAGTAAAGGAAGGGGCTTAATTTTTCTGTAGATGTCATCTTGTAAGATATTACGTGTACTGCCTGTGTCTAGAAGTGCTGTAGCGGTTACTTCACCCAATTTGATTTTCTTCACAAATTTATTAAGATCGACATCCGGATAATCTTTGGGTTCATTTGATTCTACGGCAACTTGCACCAGGTGTGTTTCAGAAATTTTTTTACGATCTTTCTCAGCCTTATTGTTCTTGTTAACGACTTTAGGACAGGAATTACGCAGATGTTCTGGAGAACCACATTCATAGCAAAGGAGCTTCTTCTGTCCGTGAAACTTGCGTTGACCAGACATTGGTCTGTTGTCTTCAGTTTCAGACTTAACATGCCTCAATCCCTTGTAGCCTGAATGCTCTTGACTAGTGCGATTTTCACTAAATTTTCTGTAAGGTTTCCAATGAAAACTTCTCTTTGTGAGACTCTCCTTCAAACTTTCAAATTCATCGAACATTTCAGCGAGATCGTCTGGCTTTTTCAGATTTAACCATTCTTTGAAAAAGTGTTCTTTTATGTCTTCTGGAGCTCTAAATTTTAACTGTTCAGTGATGAGCAAGTCCACTAAGTCTTCAAAAGAGTCGACTTTTAAATCAGCTATCCATTCTTTAAAATAGCAGCTCAGCTCATGTGCATAGCTCCTCCATGTCTTATCTGGACTTTTGACATGTCGATAAAACAAGTTCTTCAATTTTTCAGAGGTTAATTTGTATTTCTTCAAAATTAACTCTTTGACATAATCAAAATTGTTTGCATTTTCAACCGACTCTCGAGCAAGCATGTTTGAGATATCTGATGGCATCACATGAAGTAGGTAGAGGCTACCCAATCTTCCTTAGGAACTCTAGCCATTTCTGCGCGTCTTTCAAAGTTGACAAGGAACAACCCCATTTCGTCTTTTTTCTCATCGAATTTAGGTGTTATCTGAGCAAGCGGGATCTTTTGTTGAGTTTCTTCACTTCGTCTTGGAACTACAGCAGCAGTCTGCAGTTGCATGCGCTGAACCTCCAAGCGTTGCATCTCAAGTCGAGTTACCTCTGTCCTCTCTTCGATGATTCGATTCAAAATTATACGCGTCGTTTCTTCATCATAGCCATCACTTTCTAAAATCAGTTTTCTGATATCTGCTACCTTACTTCCATCAGCCGGAGTCAAACCCAACTCCTCAGCGACCTCAACTAAGTCAGTCTTACGACCCTTACTTAAATAGGACATGATAACTTTCGAACAAAAACAATGCGAAAATATTAACCTTTTAATAATTTCCAACTATATTTCACGTGGGTTTAAACTTTAAATAAGAATGAACCGTTACAAGGAACTTTCCTCAGCTTACTGACGGTTCCAGGGAATTTTAATTAGAATCCCTAAGTGTATTCAGGGGTGTAGTGGAGCGGGAACGCGTGGGAACGGCGATCCTTTACCTTTTTAGAAGGAGGAACGGCGTTCCCTCACCTAAAATTTTTTACATTTGCAATTAATTTTTTTTTACATTTTTTTTTTCTTTACGTGACACTTAACGAAAATTCAAGAAAATGAAAAAGTTCTTTCGTGAGAAATATACTTTCGTTTACGATCCACAACTTAGAGCTGAGAAAGAAGTTCAAGTGTTTGTAAAACACTTGAAAGTGGCAACCCGCACATGGCCATTCCATCAACAATCCGATACATGCCCACCCCCTCCTCTCCTTCAATGCTTCTATGCTACTTCTTTAGAAATGAACTGACGTATGTTTACATCTAACTATGATTCATCCAATGTCAATTATCATCTTCAAGGAATGATTTGTGTTTGTGGATGAATTCCAGGTGTTAAATTTGTATGGTTCTTCATGAATACGGTCTACAATTTCCACTCACAAATTGACGTCAACTCTCTCCATTTTTAAATAACAAAACTGTTGTTTGGCATATGCAGATCTTTGCGTCCTCTCCTTGAAGAATGTATCTTCTCCTCTAATTTTAACGGGTAAGCTAACCGATTAATCAAGTAAAGTTATGTCACTTTTTTTTTATATCACCCACTTCATAATTTATTTGTAAACTTCGCTTCGTACCTAAGAAATTAATTCGTACAAGAGGATAAAACTAATGACAATAAGAGATCTGTTTTTTGGACAATCCAAAAAAGCGAAGTAAACCTGCGATTCTGACGGAATGAACTACTTGGGCCCTAAGAATCCAGATAGATAAGTGTAGAATGTTGATATTTTATATGAGCTTTTAGGGTGTTTTGAGATGACGAAATTATGCATTCATATTGGTTCGCCAGATATTTGGAAAATCAAATTGATACGTTGTTTGAACATGAAAAAATATATTCATAACTGTATTGATTTTTTAACTGTTACTTTAACTTAATATGTAAAAATAATGAAATTGGGTGGAATCAGGAAGGTGCATGGGAGGATGCTTGGCATTCCCCTAGTTGCTTATAGTTTTATAAAAGTAGAGAAAAGACAAAATACACCGAAAAAAAAATAAACTATGTGCCTTTTAATAATAGATTTTATATTTGCCATTGTAAGAAGCAAAATATTTTGAAAAATCACGGTTTGAACAAAAACAATTTTTTTCCCTTTGCAAACTTCCACAAACAATGCTGCCGGCACTTATGCTAATGAGTCTGTCTTTTCCAAAAAGTGAAAGTATTCACATTTCTTGATGGGTTATATATTTCGTTTTCCTTAATATAAATTTATAATGGTTTTAAATGGGTATAATAAATCGAAATTGGACTGTGAAATAGTAGGAAAACTATTCAAATGTATTTTATTTTTAAACGTAGAAGTAAATTACTTTTCAATTTGGAAATGGATTTTTAGAAATAAACATTTATAGATATTTGAGAGTTTATTCCAAAAATGCAGCAGACATTCTTTAAGAAAAATCTGTTTTCTCAAGTTTAAAAAAATCAACACTGAATGTGCATTGGAGACGATAAGGAGAACAAGTTGCACCCGGATGGGTCTACATTTGGTTATCCCCCTTAAAATTAGAGATGATTGGAATGCTACACAAATTAATATCTTATCAAGAAATTTTAAATCGACTGATGGATTTTAACTTTCCAATTGAGCTTCTTCTAGCTGTTAATTTCATTTTAATTCATGGAGCAAATTTTGAAAAGAAAGGGTCTATCAAGTAAACACGCATCCAAGGGGAGGGTTTTTAGGGTCAGACTCCCTTAGGATCCCTAACATCCTGGTGTTTTATAATAATTAAATAAGAAACTCTTAGCAATCGTAAATAATTGCAAAATAATACTTTTTAAAATATCATTATTCATACAGAGTTTGCCTACCGTATCACAATCAAGTAGCTATTACGTACAAGAACTTGGAAATAATAAGGGATTTGTAAATCTCCTAGCATTAAAAAAATCACTAAGCATTATTTTTTGTCTATTTAAATTCAATATAAAGTGTCGAGGGGTTTAAAGGAAATGTAAAATTATGCAAACTTCAAACGTTGTTATAAACGCTACATGACCTTGTATTTAAGGCTCCAAAAATATTTTGTAAAATCAGCCTGATATTGGTGTTTGTTCTTTAACCGAAAACTATTACTCCTTCTGTAATTGCATTTAAATAAACGAAACAATTTCGTATTAATTTATAATATAAATATATCTACATTTTCAGCTCGAGAAGGAGAAAAACCATAAAACTCTTAATTGACATCTGCAACAATCGCAATCTTTTAAATTCATTTTGAAAATATATTTCGAGGAGCTGCAGAGTCTGGGAATTTATCCGAACCATTGCATCTTAACAGAATTATGGGAGTCAGATGTTTATATTAAATCTAGGCCACGAAAACACAGATCAGGTGATGACCCTATCAGAAGGAATTTTAAGTCAAATGTTTCTGTATAGAAACTCGATTTCTCATGGAAATCTTTCTGTTTGAAAATTGCTAAAAAAAAAATCATGAAAATAATCTGTTTAAAAGATTTTGTAGGTATTGTGCCAGTAATATGTTTGAAAATTTCTTGATAATCCATTTAAAAAGTCTTAAATTATCTATTAAAATGGGCTGTGCTAAGCAAATTGCTTAAAAATCCTATAACTTAATAGTTTTTAAAAAAATTATTTAAATCAAAAATGTCAAAACACAATTTATTTTCTTTTAAATTTTTGAGGTGCTCATAATCTGTTTTGAGATTATTAAAATAGTATTAGTAAAGTTATTTATTCTTAGTTGTAATTTTTACTCCCCCCCCCCCCTCCCACATTAAAAAAGAGTGTACGTTTGTTGTTAAGACGCGACACAGCGTTCCCACACCTTTTTATTTTACACTACACCACTGAGTGTATTCAAATGTTTCGCCAATCAAAACAGCAGAGAAAACAATCTATACCCACTAATTAATCTTTATCATTAAATTAGAACTTGTAAATATTACTGTCTAATAAAAATTAATATAGCTAATCATATACAAATCATTACACACATAAATTATACTGCAAAATATAATTTATCAAACCACAATTGATTGCATAGCAACTTCAATTTTCTAAAAAATATATTTTAAACTATCTCCCAATGAGTAGCTAAATCAAATTCATAGAAATTCTAAAGTTTTCTTTTCTTAAAAAAAACTACACCCAATATTTCTTAAACAACCTTTTGGTTTATGCTTTAAAAATACCTTAACATTCAAGTCAATACTGCTCGACGACAGTAAAAAGCATACTAAAGAAATATTACCACCAGAATTTCACAAATTAATCAAACTCTATTTTACGACTGTAAATACAGATTTCTAGAAATTCTAAATAGTTTTCTTTTCTTAAGAAAAACAATGTCTATTATTCCCCAAACAGCCTTTTGGCTTATTCTTTTAAAAACATTTTAACTTTTCCGTTAACACTGCACGACGACAGTACAAAAGCACACCAAAGAAATATTAACACTAGAATTTCACAAATCAATTAATTTATAATGTGGTATAACAACAACTGCTATTATTTGATACCGGATACATGAAACAATCCTATCAAAATATAAACAATACCACAACGATTCCACAAATTTATCATTTACATGTAACATTAAAGAAAATATCTTTCCAAAAACTCTTTTCTAAATAATATAATTCCAATTAGTTCAACAAAAAATAAATAAAACTTCAGTTGCAGAGGCCAGATGATTAGGGGAAAAAAAATAAGACAACACAATATTTTTTTATTCAGCAACCCTAAAAGGAAAAGATAAAAAATCAAATGGCAAATGCAGCTGGTACTTCCTGTCTATTTTAAATACTCGAAACAGAATGATCAACTTTTTTTTTTTTTTTGCTTCCTCTATTTCCAAATCGTTAATACATAACGTATTTTAAAACGAAACAATTTTAAAGAACACATTCCAAAAAATAATTACTTAGTGACAAAATAATATTAAAGTATTGTTCCAACTAAATATTAAAATTCTTAATGATCACTAAAATTAATATAAAATATTTTGAATAAAGTTGTAAATGGCTTATCTGGAACTCCGATTTCCGCTGCAATTCAAAACGTCTTCCAGCAGTCACTTCACGTCCGAACAAGAACTGGACAGGGGATTTCAAGTCCAAACAGGAACTGTTCACTTGAATTTAATGTCCAAACAGGAACTGGTCACTGAAACTTAAGTCCTTTCGGGAACTATAGGCTTGACTGGACAGTTCTGAACCAAAATTACGTCGTTGAAGCACTACTGGACGGTTTGGAAGAGGCACACTTCTGGTTGGGGCACCGTGAACAACATCGGACACTTCGGAATTAAAAAAAAACTTCAGGTGAAAGCAGGTTTTCAGTTTGATTCATATTTGTTGATCTGTTACATTCGAAAAGAAATCTCGAGAAAGAAATCAATCGCGGGAAAATAAATCAATCGCGGCCGAACGCCCAATTTGTAGGGATGCTGAGTTTGAAATAAAATCTTCTTTTTAACATGAACATAGTTTATTTAACGGTGTCTAGAGGAATTTTAAAAAAGCTATTGTTGAACATTTAGTACATCGCTTCGAAGAGCTCTTACAAATACGTCTTACAAATTTAGTTACATAGCGTGGAATGAAATTCAAATAAAACGGCTGACAGGAAGCAGCAACGTCACGCAGTGACGTAGTACTGCTCCTAACCAATACGATCCGAAGTGCTCAAGTCGGGGGGAAATCCCACATATATATGTGGGATTTCCCCCCCGACTCGAGCACTTCGGATCGTATTGGTTAGGAGAAGTACTACGTCACTGCGTGACGTTGCTGCTTCCTGCCAGCCGTTTTATTTGAATTTCATTCCACGCTATGTAACTAAATTTGTAAGACGTATTTGTAAGAGCTCTTCGGAGCGATGTACCGTTCAACAATAGTTTTTTTAAAATTCCTCTAGACACCGTTAAATAAACTATGTTCATGTTAAAAAGAAGATTTTATTTCAAACTCAGCATCCCTACAAATTGGGCGTTCGGCCGCGATTGATTTATTTTCCCGCGATTGATTTCTTTCTCGAGATTTACTTTTCGATTAACAGATCAACAAATATGAATCAAACTGAAAACCTGCTTTCACCTGAAGTTTTTTTTTAATTCCGAAGTGTCCGATGTTGTTCACGGTGCTCCAACCAGAAGTGTGCCTCTTCCAAACCGATTCTTAGTGCTCCAGCGACGTAATTTTTGTTCAGAACTGTCCAGTCAAGCCTATAGTTCCCGAAAGGACTTAAGTTTCAGTGACCAGTTCCTGTTTGGACTTGAAATCCACTGTCCAGTTTTTGTTCTGACGTGAAGTGACTGCTGGAAGACGTTTTGAATTGCAGCGGAAATCGGAGTTCCAGATAAGCCATTTACAACTTTATTCAAAATATTTTATATTGATTTTAGTGATAATTAAGAATTTTAATATTTAGTTGGAACAATACTTTAATATTATTTTGTCACTAAGTAATTATTTTTTAGAATGTGTTCTTTAAAATTGTTTCGTTTTAAAATACGTTATGTATTAACGATTTGGAAATAGAGGAAGCAACAAAAAAAAAAAAAAAAAAAGTTGATCATTCTGTTTCGAGTATTTAAAATAGACAGGAAGTACCAGCTGCATTTGCCATTTGATTTTTTATCTTTTCTTTTTAGGGTTGCTGAATAAAAAAATATTGTGTTGTCTTATTTTTTTTCCCCCTAATCATATGGCCTCTGCAACTGAAGTTTTATTTATTTTTTGTTGAACTAGTTTGGAATTATGTTTTTCAGAAAAGAATTTTTGGAAAGATATTTTCTTTAATGTTACATGTAAATGATAAATTGGTGGAATCGTTGTGGTATTGTTTATATTTTGATAGGATTGTTTCATGTATCCGGTATCAAATAATAGCAGTTGTTGTTATGCCACATTATAAAAGATAGAGTTTAATTGATTTGTGAAATTCTAGTGTTAATATTTCTTGGGTGTGCTTTTGTACTGTCGTCGTGCAGTGTTAACGGAAAAGTTAAAGTGTTTTTAACCCTCTGAGCGTCAAGGGAATGGGCTAAATTATACAGTTGTTTTCCCTGCAATAATTTTTAAATTTTATTTCTGATCCAAATATATAATTTTTTAAAATTATTTTGTATTTGTTTTGTTTTAAGTAGGTTTTAAACTATCATCCTAATAAAAAGATTAAAAAAATATTTTATTTTACATTTTATTTATAAATTTAAAAAGGTTGTGTATTGCTGGAAAAACTGGGGATCAAATGACGGATATATACGCCCGTGACCCTCAGAAGGTTAAAAGCATAAGCCAAAAGGCTGTTTGGGAAATATTAGACATTGTTTTTCTTAAGAAAAGAAAACTATTTAGAATTTCTAGAAATCTGTATTTACAGTCGTAAAATAGAGTTTAATTGATTTGTGAAATTCTGGTGGTAATATTTCTTTAGTATGCTTTTTACTGTCGTCGAGCAGTATTAACTTGAATGTTAAGGTATTTTTAAAGCATAAGCCAAAAGGTTGTTTAAGAAATATTGGGTGTAGTTTTTTTAAGAAAAGAAAACTATTTAGAATTTCTAGAAATCTGTATTTGCAGTCGTAAAATAGACAATTTTAAAAATAATTGAATTAATAATTTGTGAAATTCTGGTGGTAATATTTCTTTAGTATGCTTTTTACTGTCGTCGAGCAGTATTAACTTGAATGTTAAGGTATTTTTAAAGCATAAGCCAAAAGGTTGTTTAAGAAATATTGTGTGTAGTTTTTTTAAGAAAAGAAAACTTTGGAATTTCAGTGAATTTGATTTTAAAAAATTGAAGTTGCTATGCAATCAATTGTGGTTTGATAAATTATATTTTGCAGTGTAATTTATGTGTGTAATGATTTGTATATGATTAGCTATATTAATTTTTATTAGACAGTATTATTGACAAGGTCTAATTTAATGGTAAAGATTAATTAGTGGGTATAGATTGTTCTCTGTTATTTTGATTAGGGAAATAATTGAATACAGTTAAGGATTCTAATTAAAATTCCCTGGAACCGTCAATAAGCTGAAAGTTCTTTGTAACGGTTCATTCTTATTTAAAGTTTAAACCCACCTGAAATATAGTTGAAAATTATTAAAAGGTTAATATTTTCGCATTGTTTTTGTTCGAAAGTTATCATGTCCTATTTAAGTAAGGGTCGTAAGACTGACTTAGTTGAGGTCGCTGAGGAGTTGGGTTTGACTCCGGCTGATGGAAGTAAGGTAGCAGATATCAGAAAACTGATTTTAGAAAGTGATGGCTATGATGAAGAAACGACGCGTATAATTTTGAATCGAATCATCGAAGAGAGGACAGAGGTACGAACCCGAGAACGTGAAGAGAGGGAAACTCGACTTGAGATGCAACGCTTGGCGGTTCAGCGCATGCAACTGCAGACTGCTGCTGTGGTTCCAAGACGAAGTGAAGAAACTCAACAAAGGATCCCGCTTGCTCAGATAACACCTAAATTCGATGAAAAAAAAGACGAAATGGGGTTGTTCCTTGTCAACTTTGAAAGACGCGCAGAAATGGCTAGAGTTCCTAAGGAAGATTGGGTTGCCTACCTACTTCATGTGATGCCATCAGATATCTCGAACATGCTTGCTCGAGAGTCGGTTGAAAATGCAAACAATTTTGATTATGTCAAAGAGTTAATTTTGAAGAAATACAAATTAACCTCTGAAAAATTGAAGAACTTGTTTTATCGACATGTCAAAGGTCCAGATAAGACATGGAGGAGCTACGCACATGAGCTGAGCTGCTATTTTAAAGAATGGATAGCTGATTTAAAAGTCGACTCTTTTGAAGACTTAGTGGACTTGCTCATCACTGAACAGTTAAAATTTAGAGCTCCAGAAGACATAAAAGAACACTTTTTCAAAGAATGGTTAAATCTGAAAAAGCCAGACGATCTAGCTGAAATGTTCGATGAATTTGAAAGTTTGAAGGAGAGTCTCACAAAGAGAAGTTTTCATGGGAAACCTTACAGAAAATTTAGTGAAAACCGCACGAGTCAAGAGCATTCAGGCTACAAGGGATTGAGGCATGTTAAGTCTGAAACTGAAGACAACAGACCAATGTCTGGTCAACGCAAGTTTCACGGACAGAAGAAGCTCCTTTGCTTTGAATGTGGTTCTCCAGAACATCTGCGTAATTCATGTCCTAAAGTCGTTCGAGACAAGAACAATAAGACTGAGAAAGATCGTGAAAAAACTCCTGAAACACACCTGGTGCAAGTTGCCGTAGGATCAAATGAACCCAAAGATTATCCGGATGTCGATCTTAATAAATTTGTGAAGAAAATCAAATTGGGTGAAGTAACCGCTACAGCACTTCTAGACACAGGCAGTACACGTAATATCTTACGAGATGACATCTACAGAAAAATTAAGCCCCTTCCTTTACTGTCGAAAAATACATCAGTTTTGACCGGCCTAGGCAAAGGTCTAGTTAGAACCATGGGATCGTTCCAGCAAGTAGTCGACATTGACGGACACGTGTGCCGACTTGACTTTCAAGTTATCCCTGTTGAGGATTTCAATTTTGAAGCCATCATTGGGTCAGCATTTTTAGCTCATGCTCCCTGTCCTTTTCATGAGAAGACTGAAACTCTCTTGGATGAGTCAGCTGAATGGATATTCTTAACAGAAGATGGAACAGAGAATGAGTTGGATCTTAATCATATCAAAGAAGCAAATCTTCGTCAAAGTGTAGCAGACCTTGTAACCTCTTACCAACCGAAGAAAACTAAGTTCACTGATATTTCAATGAAAATCATTTTAGAAGATGAAATACCAGTTTACCAAAGAGCCCGTCGACTATCGTTTTCTGAACGACAAGAAGTCAATAAGCAGATAGACGAGTGGTTGAAGAATGGAATTGTTCGTCCCAGTTCATCAGATTATGCAAGTCCTGTGGTACTTGTCAAGAAGAAAGATCTCACAACACGAATCTGCGTGGACTACAGACAATTAAATCGCAAGCTAGTTAAAGATAGATTTCCGTTGCCCTTGATTGAAGACGTTCTTGACCGGTTGCAAGATGCCAGAGTGTTCAGCACCTTAGACTTGAAGAATGGATTTTTCCATGTGCCAGTTGAAGAAAACAGTCGCAAGTACACATCATTCATTGTTCCGGATGGACAGTATGAATTTTTAAAAGTTCCTTTTGGACTCAGTACAAGTCCAAGTGTATTCCAGAGATATGTGTACAGTGTATTTAGAGATCTAATGAAAGAAGGCGTTATTGTTATTTATATGGATGATTTGATAATTCCATCAAACGATGAAGCAGAAGGTGTAGAGAAATTGAAAATTGTTCTTCAAAGAGCATCCGAATATGGACTGGAAATAAAGACAAAGAAATGTCAGTTTTTAAAGCGCTCAGTAGAATTTCTGGGTCACATTGTTGAAAATGGAACAGTTCGTCCATCGAGTGAGAAGACACTCGCCGTTAAAAAATTTCCTATTCCAACAAATGTTAAGCAAGTACAAAGTTTCCTTGGCCTCACAGGTTACTTCAGGAAGTTTATTCAAGGGTATTCGAAGATCGCAAAACCCCTTAGTGATCTCCTTCGAAAGGACTGTCCATTTGTGTTCGGGTATGAGCAAAAGGATGCCTACGAGAAACTTAAATCCCTTCTCGCCACAAGCCCCGTTTTACATCTATTCAAGCCAGGTCGAAAAACTGAACTGCACACTGACGCCAGCAAAGAAGGTTTCGGTGCCGTACTTCTTCAGGAGTCTGATGATGGACAATTACATCCCGTCCATTTCATGTCTAAAAAAACCAGTCCAGCGGAAGAAAAATATAGCAGTTATGAATTGGAGGTTCTCGCAATTGTAGAAGCTTTAAAAAAGCTGCGGGTGTATCTGATGGGAAACAAATTTAAAATCGTGACAGACTGCTCTGCTTTTCAGATGACAATGAACAAAAAAGATCTAGTAACCAGGATTGCAAGGTGGGCTCTACTTTTAGAAGAATTCGATTACGAGATAGTTCATAGACCAGGGCAAAGAATGAAACATGTTGATGCCTTGAGTAGAAATCCAGTGATGATTATTGATGAAACTGTAACTGCAAGATTGAAAGTTGCTCAATGCAAAGATGAGTACATAACAACACTGAAATCATTAGTAAAAGAGGACAGCCACCAAGAATATTTCTTGAAGAATGACATTTTGTATAAATACGAAAATGGTCGAGAATTAATGGTAGCACCAAAAGGGATGCAGACTGAATTGATTAAATCAGCCTACGAAAAAGGACATTTTTCAGTTGCGAAAACAAAAGAAATTGCAAAACGAGACTTCTTCATTCCTGATCTTCATTCCCAGACTGAAACAGTGGTTGCCAATTGCATACCGTGTATCTTGGCAAATAAGAAAAGCTGCAAGAAAGAAGGAATGTTGCATCCGATTCCCAAAGAAGATTCGCCTTTGCATACTTATCATGTGGATTTTATTGGACCGATGACTTCCACGAACAAACAGTATCAGCATATACTAACTGTAGTGGATGCTTTCACCAAGTTCGTTTGGCTCTATCCTGTGAAGTCGGTATCAGCTGAAGATGCATTGGAGAAGATTAAACTGCAGCAAAAAACCTTTGGTAATCCCGTTCGCATTATTTCTGACAGAGGTTCCGCTTTCACATCAAATGCCTTTAAAGAATATTGTGATACTGAAGGTATTCAGCATCTACAAATTACAACTGGAGTGCCTCGCGGAAATGGTCAAGTTGAGAGAATCCATAGAACACTAATACCAGTCTTAGCTAAACTAGCTCTCGATGAACCGACAAAATGGTTCAAGTATGTCTCAAGAGTACAGAGAGTTTTAAACAGTTCAGTTAGTAGAAGCACCAAATACACTCCATTTGAATTGTTAACTGGTATTAAAATGAGGAACAAAGAAGATCTCATTGTAAAAGAAATTTTAACAGAAGAAATGATGGATTACTACAACAACCAAAGGAATCAACTCAGAAGAGAAGCCAAAGAAAACATCCTTAAAATCCAAGATGAAAATAAAAAACAACATGACAGAAAATGCAAAAAGGCTACTATGTATAAACTGGGTGATTTAGTAGCTATCCAAAGAACTCAATTTGGTACAGGACTGAAGCTAAGACCCAAATTCTTCGGCCCATACGAAGTCACCAAAGTTAATGGTAGGGACAGATACGAGGTAGCTAAAATAGGGAATCATACAGGCCCAAATCAAACCACCTCTTCAGCTGACCTCATGAAACCATTTGGGTAGCCCCTTCTAAAAAAAAATAGTTTTTTTTTCATCATAAGTATAATTGTGTTTGTGTATTTGTATATTCTAATAATGTGTTCATATTCATAACGATATTTAAAATGCACAATTTAATGTTTAATTGTATAATTACTATAAAATTATGTGTGTTTGTAAACGATTCGCAGTGCTCTTGATAAGTATTCTAATTTTTTTAAAGTTTTAAGTACGCCGCTGTGGTCAGCGACATGTCAGGACGGCCGATTTGTGGGATTTCCCCCCCGACTCGAGCACTTCGGATCGTATTGGTTAGGAGAAGTACTACGTCACTGCGTGACGTTGCTGCTTCCTGCCAGCCGTTTTATTTGAATTTCATTCCACGCTATGTAACTAAATTTGTAAGACGTATTTGTAAGAGCTCTTCGGAGCGATGTACCGTTCAACAATAGTTTTTTTAAAATTCCTCTAGACACCGTTAAATAAACTATGTTCATGTTAAAAAGAAGATTTTATTTCAAACTCAGCATCCCTACATATATACCCGTGTATAGGTATATATCATACTAGCTGAATACCAATGCTGTGCTACGAAAGTTTACAATGTGCCTTTTAGAAATCAATAAGACATTCATGTATTCTACACTTCAGGAGTTTGTTTCCATTCCGATTCCGACAATTTGAATTATCAAAATAGGAACTTTCCTTTGTTGACATTTTTTCCAAAATTTATAATTGAGAATTCATTGGAAATGAGACATTTGAATATCCCTCGTTTAGAACGCTTAACCCCCATTGGTTCTTTTTAATAATTTTAACTAATAACTAATTTTTTCTATATTTGCCTTTCTTAACATTTGCACCAAATATCAGAATTGTGACAACATTGGAAATGTGTCATTCGGATATCCCTCGTTTGGAACGTTTAACTCATTTCCACCCCTTAAAGAGGATTAATCGTGATTAGAATATAGCTTACTTTTTCTATGTTTGGCTTTGTTGTCATTTCCACCAATTTTCAATGTTGTGATCATGTGGGAAGTGGGACATTCGAATATCCCTCACTTTTGGAACGTTTAACCCCTTTTCCACCCTTTAGAGTAGGTTAATCGAGATCGGAATAGCTTACTTTTTTTATATGTGCCCTTAACATTTGCACCGAATATCAGAATTGTTACAACATTGGGAGTGGGTTATTTGGATATCCTTCGTTTGGAACATTTATCCCCTGCTCCACCTCTTAAAGAGGGTGGGTTAATGGGTGATCGGAATAGCTTACTTTTTCTATGTTTGACTTAGTTGTCACCTGCACCAATTTTCAATGTTGTGACCAAATAGGAAGTGGGTATTCGAATGTCCCTCGTTTGGAACGTTTAACCCCTTTTCGACCTCTTAAAGTGGGTTAATCGAGATCAGAATAGCTTACTTTTTCTATGTTTACCTTTGTTAATATTTGTACCAATTTTCAGTATTGTGGACATGCGGGAAGAGGGAGAATTAGTGATGAGTGAATCTGTGAGGGCTTTGCCTTATATAGAGATTGGTTGTATTTTGTTGGTTGTATTCAGATTATCTGGCGCCGTCAGCAACACAAGGGCTATAATGCGCCGAAACATTCGTCATTAGACAAGCCAACATACATTTACAAACACCCATGCCTAACACGGGACTCGAACCCGCAACCTCGCGGTCTAGAAGCCAGCACGCTAACCACTATACCGTTTGGTCGGCCCTTATATAGAGAGATTTCGTGTGTGGAATGGGTATGTTTTTGGCGGAAAAATCTGCATAACCATATCTATACTTCTTTTGCCTAAGAATTCTGAGGTTTGTTTTTGGAAGGCGAAGTACATCGTCGGCGAACGTCAAAAAATCAATTTTTAGATTAATGTTGTTAAAAAAAACACCAACAAACAATTTTGTGTTTGACAGTGCAAAATGTTTTAATGTCTCTAAATTAGAAGCATTTTTACATATATATTTTAAAAAAAAGTGCTGTGCATCAATTTGTAATGCCGTTTTCAACTATAACGGCACTTTTAAAAAAATTATTTTGCTTTTCTGAAAAAAATTAAAAAGCCCCCAATATACAATTTTTTTAAAATCTCATTTTTGGTGACAATAAAACGGTGTAAAATCTTTAATTTCGAAAATATTAAAACATGCTATCCTCAAATTATGTAATATATTAGTAAAAATATATTTTTAAAATTTTAGTCACTTACCTTTAATAGATTTTTTACCCTTAATAATTTTTTCGATTTTAAGTAAATGTTTCTTACATCTCCAAGATAGCTGTTCGGAGATATAAGCCGTTAAATTTGAAAATGATAAAACAAATTGATGAAAAACACTTTTTTTAATACATACATACATACAGACAGACAGACAATATAATAAATACATATAAAACAAAATACTTCACCGACTCCCCTTCAATGCGAGGTGGGCAAGAGCCCCCTGCCCTCCACACAGCAGCACTTACGCCCCTAATGCTTCCCCGTACTCTATTTGTAAATTACGAACCATGTGGAGAATAGTGGATTTAATGCTACTCATATGAAAAGAAAATTAAACTCAGTTAAAAAGAAAATCAATGCATAACTATTATAAGCATTGCATAAATGGTATTTTTTAAAACATCAAGATTTGAACTAACTTTAGCTGTCTTGCAGTCCTTTGCAAATAACCTTTCCTGTGCCCATGCATGGGTGGCATCAGGAAAGTGCAAGAGGGTGCACTTACAACCCTCTGGATTGAGGAAATTTTAAAAAATGTGGAGAAAAATTTAATGATTCACTGGAAATAGAAGTATGATAGTTTTAAAATATTTAATGGGTAAGAAATTTAGTATATGACTAGTAATTAAAATTTCATTAAGATATCAAAATGAAAAATAATGTTCAAACAAAAAATTAACAGACTTGCTTTCCCTTGTGTGCCATTTGCACCCCACTGAAAATTATTCTGCTGGAGCCTGTGTACCTATGCAAGAAGTTTTCATGAAAATCAACATAAGAAATTCAACAGAAGACATGTTGAGTGTTTCTTGATTTGATAATTATTTATATGGTGACCTAATAGTTTCCAATCATTACTTTTCAATAACTACCATTCAATACTAATTATATTGAACTTCCTCAAAATATCCTTTGTTAGATACTTTATTGAAATTAAAAAAGATTTTTAACTTTTCAACTTCTCTATAAACTGATACCATAAGTTTATCTAATATCATTTAGTAATAAATCGTCACAATAAGCTCTACTTTGGCATGACATATAAATTATTTTTAAAATATTATTAAATTCTTTATACACTTATGCTGCTGGTATGCATCACAATAAAAAGACAAACTGAGCTCCCAATTGAATTAATCTCTATTTTACTCACTATAGGCAATAAAATTACTGAATTAATTAAAAATTATAACAAAAACTCTTAAGTCACAGTTTGGCTTAGTCAACCCCATTCATTAAATCACAAACCATACGACTATAGTCAAATTATCCAAAAATATGCAAAAGTGAAAATCATCATTTCTTCTAAATCACATCAGAAGGGTAGACTTTTTTTCTCATCTTCAATTATACATTTTTTTTTATCATCTGTAATTAGTTAATTAGTTTCTTAAATTTCCTACTATTTTTTCAGTTTTTATCACCAAATTTTGTTTTTAAATTTCTTGAAATATTAAACAACACTGGGCAGGGAATATTAGATAGTACTAAAATTAGATAAACAGATTTTTTCTTATTAAAAAATATATCAAGTATGTAGGGAAATACAAAATGTAGTGACAGTGAGAAAAAGCGATTTAAAATTTTCAAATGTATTCGCTACTTTATATAAAGATAGAAGTATTTTTATTAAAAAATCGAGGGGGCGGGAGGTGCACTTGCCACAGCTTTTGTGTATACCGCCACTTTTACCACTGAGTATAGAGTTGGACTATGCTGGAAGGTAATAAAGAGTCAGTTTTAAAGGTCTCTCTATTTATTGAAGAAAAATAACATCTTTTGGCTGGCAGAGTTACATTGCTTTGTGACCATTATACCTTTGCTCTATTGCGTCGTCTCTTTCTGCTGCTTCAACAAAGAGAATCGTGGGAGAGGAGTGTTCTGATCCCACAGATCAGTCATCCTAAGCTTCTTGTCCCTGGAGACTAGCGACATAGACTATTTATGATGCTTAAAAGGTAAACTGAAATTAGAAAGACATAAAGCAACAGAAAAAAACATAGTTCTTATACAGAGTTGCAGATACGAAGGGCAAACTTAACAATAGGGGGTTGTCGGAAAAACATATTCGAAAAGTTTTCCATAAAGCAGTTTCTAGACAGCTTGGTATTATTATCTGCATGTATGCAAAGAATAACATCAAGCACCATCTCTGCATGTCTACTGGGAAAGCAGTGGGTAAGTGAATGTAGGGATGCTGAGTTTGAAATAAAATCTTCTTTTTAACATGAACATAGTTTATTTAACGGTCGGTGTCTAGGAGGAACTTTAAAAAGCTATTCTTGAACATTTAGTACATCGCTCCGAAGAGCTCTTCATTAAACGTCTTACAAATTTAGTTACATAGCGTGGAATGAAATTCAAATAAAACGGCTGGCAGGAAGCAGCAACGTCACGCAGTGACGTAGTACTGCTCCTAACCAATACGATCCGAAGTGCTCAAGTCGGGGGGGGGGGGGAAATCCCACAAATCGGCCGTCCTGACATGTCGCTGACCACAGCGGCGTACTTAAAACTTAAAAAAAAATTTAAATACTTATCAAGAGCACTGCGAATCGTTTACAAACACACATAATTTTATAGTAATTATACAATTGAGCATTAAATTGTGCATTATAAATATCGTTATGAATATGAACACATTATTAGCATATAAGAATACACAAACACAATTATACATAAGATGAAAAAAAAAAAAAAAAATTTTTTTTAGAATGGGCTACCCAAATGGTTTCATGAGGTCAGCTGAAGAGGTGGTTTGATTTGGGCCTGCATGATTCCCTATTTTAGCTACCTCGTATCTGTCCCTACCATTAACTTTGGTGACTTCGTATGGGCCGAAGAATTTAGGTCTTAGCTTCAGTCCTGTACCAAATTGAGTTCTTTGGATAGCTACTAAATCGCCCAGTTTATAGATAGTAGCCTTTTTGCATCTTTTGTCATGCTGTTTTTTATTTTCATCTTGGATTTTAAGGATGTTTTCTTTGGCTTCTCTTCTGAGTTGATTCCTTTGGTTTCTGTAGTAATCCATTATTTCTTCGGTTAAGATTTCTTTTACAATGAGATCTTCTTTGGGAATCGGATGCAACATTCCTTCTTTCTTGCAGCTTTTCTTATTTGCCAAGATACACGGTATGGAATTGGCAACCACTGTTTCAGTCTGGGAATGAAGATCAGAAATGAAGAAGTCTCGTTTTGCAATTTCTTTTGTTTTCGCAACTGAAAAATGTCCTTTTTCGTGGGCTGATTTAATCAATTCAGTCTGCATCCCTTTTGGTGCTACGATTAATTCTCGACCATTTTCGTATTTATACAAAATGTCATTCTTCAAGAAATATTCTTGGTGGCTGTCTTCTTTTACTAATGATTTCAGTGTTGTTATGTAATCATCTTTGCATTGAGCAACTTTCAATCTTGCAGTTACAGTTTCATCAATAATCATTACTGGATTTCTACTCAAGGCATCAACATGTTTCATTCTTTGCCCTGGTCTATGAACTATCTCGTAATCGAATTCTTCTAAAAGTAGAGCCCACCTAGCAATCCTGGTTACTAGATCTTTTTTGTTCATTGTCATCTGAAAAGCAGAGCAGTCTGTCACGATTTTAAATTTGTTTCCCATCAGATACACCCGCAGCTTTTTTTAGGCTTCTACAATTGCGAGAACCTCCAATTCATAACTGCTATATTTCTCTTCCACTGGACTGGTTTTTTTAAACATGAAATGGACGGGATGTAATTGTCCAACGTCAGATTCCTGAAGAAGTACAGCACCGAAACCTTCTTTGCTGGCGTCTGTGTGCAATTCAGTTTTTCGACCTGGCTTGAATAGATGTAAAACGGGGCTAGTGGCGAGAAGGTATTTAAGTTTCTCGTAGGCATCCTTTTGCTCATACCCGAACACAAATGGACAGTCCTTTCGAAGGAGATCACTAAGGGGTTTTGCGATCTTCGAATACCCTTGAATAAACTTCCTGAAGTAACCTGTGAGGCCAAGGAAACTTTGTACTTGCTTAACATTTGTTGGAATAGGAAATTTTTTAACGGCGAGTGTCTTCTCACTCGATGGACGAACTGTTCCATTTTCAACAATGTGACCCAGAAATTCTACTGAGTGCTTTAAAAACTGACATTTCTTTGTCTTTATTTCCAGTCCATATTCGGATGCTCTTTGAAGAACAATTTTCAATTTCTCTACACCTTCTGCTTCATCGTTTGATGGAATTATCAAATGATCCATATAAATAACAATAACGCCTTCTTTCATTAGATCTCTAAATACACTGTACACATATCTCTGGAATACACTTGGACTTGTACTGAGTCCAAAAGGAACTTTTAAAAATTCATACTGTCCATCCGGAACAATGAATGATGTGTACTTGCGACTGTTCTCTTCAACTGGCACATGGAAAAATCCATTCTTCAAGTCTAAGGTGCTGAACACTGTGGCATCTTGCAACCGGTCAAGAACATCTTCAATCAAGGGCAGCGGAAATCTATCTTTAACAAGCTTGCGATTTAATTGTCTGTAGTCCACGCAGATTCGTGTTGTGAGATCTTTCTTCTTGACAATTACCACAGGACTTGCATAATCTGATGAACTGGGACGAACAATTCCATCCTTCAACCACTCATCTATTTGCTTGTTGACTTCTTGTCGTTCAGAAAACGATAGTCGACGGGCTCTTTGGTAAACTGGTATTTCATCTTCCAAAATTATTTTCATTGAAATATCAGTGAACTTTGTTTTCTTCGGTTGGTAGGAGGTTACAAGGTCTGTTACACTTCGACGAAGATTTGCTTCCTTGATATGATTAAGATCCAACTCATTCGCTGTTCCATCTTCTGTTAAGAATATCCATTCAGCTGACTCATCCAAGAGAGTTTCAGTCTTCTCATGAAAAGGACAGGGAGCATGAGCTAAAAATGCTGACCCAATGATGTCTTCAAAATTGAAATCCTCAACAGGGATAACTTGAAAGTCAAGTCGGCACACGTGTCCGTCAATGTCGACTACTTGCTGGAACGATCCCATGGTTCTAACTAGACCTTTGCCTAGGCCGGTCAAAACAGATGTATTTTTCGACAGTAAAGGAAGGGGCTTAATTTTTCTGTAGATGTCATCTCGTAAGATATTACGTGTACTGCCTGTGTCTAGAAGTGCTGTAGCGGTTACTTCACCCAATTTGATTTTCTTCACAAATTTATTAAGATCGACATCCGGATAATCTTTGGGTTCATTTGATTCTACGGCAACTTGCACCAGGTGTGTTTCAGGAGTTTTTTCACGATCTTTCTCAGCCTTATTGTTCTTGTCTCGAACGACTTTAGGACAGGAATTACGCAGATGTTCTGGAGAACCACATTCAAAGCAAAGGAGCTTCTTCTGTCCGTGAAACTTGCGTTGACCAGACATTGGTCTGTTGTCTTCAGTTTCAAACTTAACATGCCTCAATCCCTTGTAGCCTGAATGCTCTTGACTAGTGCGATTTTCACTAAATTTTCTGTAAGGTTTCCAATGAAAACTTCTCTTTGTGAGACTCTCCTTGAAACTTTCAAATTCATCGAACATTTCAGCGAGATCGTCTGGCTTTTTCAGATTTAACCATTTTTTGAAAAAGTGTTCTTTTATGTCTTCTGGAGCTCTAAATTTCAACTGTTCAGTGATGAGCAAGTCCACTAAGTCTTCAAAAGAGTCGACTTTTAAATCAGCTATCCATTCTTTAAAATAGCAGCTCAGCTCATGTGCGTAGCTCCTCCATGTCTTATCTGGACCTTTGACATGTCGATAAAACAAGTTCTTCAATTTTTCAGAGGTTAATTTGTATTTCTTCAAAATTAACTCTTTGACATAATCAAAATTGTTTGCATTTTCAACCGACTCTCGAGCAAGCATGTTCGAGATATCTGATGGCATCACATGAAGTAGGTAGGCTACCCAATTTTCCTTAGAAACTCTAGCCATTTCTGCGCGTCTTTCAAAGTTGACAAGGAACAACCCCATTTCGTCTTTTTTCTCATCGAATTTAGGTGTTATCTGAGCAAGCGGGATCTTCTGTTGAGTTTCTTCACTTCGTCTTGGAACCACAGCAGCAGTCTGCAGTTGCATGCGCTGAACCTCCAAGCGTTGCATCTCAAGTCGAGTTTCCCTCTCTTCACGTTCTCGGGTTCGTACCTCTTGCTCCGTCCTCTCTTCGATGATTCGATTCAAAATTATACGCGTCGTTTCTTCATCATAGTCATCACTTTCTAAAATCAGTTTTCTGATATCTGCTACCTTACTTCCATCAGCCGGAGTCAAACCCAACTCCTCAGCGACCTCAACTAAGTCAGTCTTACGACCCTTACTTAAATAGGACATGATAACTTTCGAACAAAAACAATGCGAAAATATTAACCTTTTAATAATTTTCAACTATATTTCACGTGGGTTTAAACTTTAAATAAGAATGAACCGTTACAAGGAACTTTCCTCAGCTTACTGACGGTTCCAGGGAATTTTAATTAGAATCCTTAACTGTATTCAATTATTTCCCCAATCAAAACAGCAGAGAACAATCTATACCCACTAATTAATCTTTACCATTAAATTAGACCTTGTCAATAATACTGTCTAATAAAAATTAATATAGCAATTCTTATACAAATCATTACACACATAAATTATACTGCAAAATATAATTTATCAAACCACAATTGATTACATAGCAACTTCAATTTTTAAAAAAATATTTTTTAAACTAACTCCCAATGAGTAGCTAAATCAAATTCACAGAAATTCCAAAGTTTTCTTTTCTTAAAAAAAACTACACCCAATATTTCTTAAACAACCTTTTGGCTTATGCTTTAAAAATACTTTAACATTCAAGTTAATACTGCTCGACGACAGTAAAAAGCATACTAAAGAAATATTACCACCAGAATTTCACAAATTATTAATTCAATTATTTTTAAAATTGTCTATTTTACGACTGCAAATACAGATTTCTAGAAATTCTAAATAGTTTTCTTTTCTTAAAAAAAACTACACCCAATATATCTTAAACAACCTTTTGGCTTATGCTTTAAAAATACCTTAACATTCAAGTTAATACTGCTCGACGACAGTAAAAAGCATACTAAAGAAATATTACCAACAGAATTTCACAAATTAATCAAACTCTATTTTACGACTGTAAATACAGATTTCTAGAAATTCTAAATAGTTTTCTTTTCTTAAGAAAAGCAATGTCTAATATTCCCCAAACAGCCTTTTGGCTTATGCCTTTAAAAACATTTTAACTTTTCCGTTAACACTGCACGACGACAGTAAAAAAGCACACCAAAGAAATATTAACACTAGAATTTCACAAATCAATTAATTTATAATGTGGTATAACAACAACTGCTATTATTTGATACCGGATGCATGAAACAATCCTATCAAAATATAAACAATACCACAACGATTCCACCAATTTATCATTTACATGCAACATTAAAGAAAATATCTTTCCAAAAACTCTTTTCTGAAAAACATAATTCCAAACTAGTTCAACAAAAAATAAATAAAACTTCAGTTGCAGAGGCCATA
Source organism: Linyphia triangularis (assembly GCA_963978545.1). Lineage (NCBI taxonomy): Eukaryota > Metazoa > Arthropoda > Arachnida > Araneae > Linyphiidae > Linyphia > Linyphia triangularis. The sequence goes on from OZ021730.1 coordinate 41,881,751, forward strand.
TGATTAGGGGGGAAAAAATAAGACAACACAATATTTTTTTATTCAGCAACCCTAAAATGAAAAGATAAAAAATCAAATGGCAAATGCAGCTGGTACTTCCTGTCTATTTTAAATACTCGAAACGGAATGATCAACTTTTTTTTCCCTTTTTTTTTTTTGCTTCCTCTATTTCCAAATCGTTAATACATAACGTATTATAAAACGAAACAATTTTAAAGAACACATTTCAAAAAATAATTACTTAGTGACAAAATAATAATAAAGTATTGTTCCAACTAAATATTAAAATTCTTAATTATCACTAAAATTAATATCAAATATTTTGAATAAAGTTGTAAATGGCTTATCTGGACTCCTATTTTCGCGGCAATTCCAAACGTCTTTCCAACAGTCACTTCACGTCAGAACAAGAACTGGACAGGGGATTTCAAGTCCAAACAGGAACTGGTCACTTGAATTTAATGTCCAAACAGGAACTGGTCACTGAAACTTAAGTTCTTTAGGGAACTATAGGCTTGACTGGACAGTTCTGAACCAAAATTACGTCGTTGGAGCACTCTGGACGGTTTGGAAGAGGCACACTTCTGGTTGGAGCACCGTGAACAACATTGGATACTTCGGAATTAAAAAAAAACTTCAGGTGAAAGCAGGTTTTCAATTTGATGCAGATTTGTTGATCTGTTACATTCGAAAAGTAAATCTTGAGAAAGAAATCAATCGCGGGAAAACAAATCAATCGCGGCCGATCGCCCAATTTGTAGGGATGCTGAGTTTGAAATAAAATCTTCTTTTTAACATGAACATAGTTTATTTAACGGTCGGTGTCTAGGAGGAACTTTAAAAAGCTATTGTTGAACATTTAGTACATCGTTCCGAAGAGCTCTTCATTAAACGTCTTACAAATTTAGTTACATAGCGTGGAATGAAATTCAAATAAAACGGCTGGCAGGAAGCAGCAACGTCCCGCAGTGACGTAGTACTGCTCCTAACCAATACGATCCGAAGTGCTCAAGTCGGGGGGGGGGGGGGAATCCCACATGAATGTCAACCATCAACTGCAGGCACACTAAGTGACAGTCAGCTGTGTCAGCCTTCAATGCTGGTCCTGCTGGAGGCCAGACAATTACTTTAATGAACTGAAAAGGTAAGCCAACAGTTAATGCTGGTCCAGCTGATTTGTCTTTGCTAGGATCTCCAATGTGTGTCAGTAAGTGCTTCTGAGGTAACTCTTATTTAAAAATTATTTGGCACACATCTCGCAAGAATGCGACTTTTTTTCAGAAAAGTGGGGAAGTGTCATTTAAGATGCTTTTTAATTGAAAATGTTTTTGTGCACACGTCACAAGAATGAAGTTTTCTCCAGTGTGAGTGAAGAGGTGCATTTTAAGGTTATTCTTTTTTAATAATGATACGGAGCTCATATCCAAGAAAATCATTTTTCTCCAGTGTGAGTGAGGAGGTGCTTTCTGAGGCCATGCTTTACTGAAAATGTTTTGGAGCATATCTCGCAAGAATGTGGCTTTTTTCCAGTGTGAATGAGGAGATGCATTTTAAGGTTATTCTTTTTTGAAAATCTTTTGGAGCATATCTCACAAGAAAGTAGCATTTCTCCAGTGTGAGTGAAAAGATGATTTACAAGGTTACTCTTTTGGGAAAATGATTTGGAGCACATCTCACAAGAATGTGGCTTTTCTCCAGTGTGAGTAAGAAGGTGTCTTTTAAGTTTACCCTTCTCTGAAAATGTTCTCGTGCACACCTCACAACAATGAGGTTTTTCTCCAGTGTGAGTGAGGAGGTGTCTACTTGGGTTACATTTTTGTGAAAATGATTTAGAGCATGTCTCACAAGAATATGGCTTTTCTCCAGTGTGAATGAGGAGGTGCATTTTGAGGTCACTCTTTTGTGAAAATGATTTAGAGCACATCTCACAAGAATGTGGCTTTTCACCAGTGTGAGTGAAGAGGTGTCTGATGAGGTCACTCTTTAGTGAAAATGATTTGTTGCACATCTCACAAGAATGTGGCTTTTCTCCAGTGTGAGTGAGGAGATGCATTTTAAGGTTATTCTTTTTTGAAAATCTTTTGGAGCATATCTCACAAGAAAGTAGCATTTCTCCAGTGTGAGTGAAAAGATGATTTACAAGGTTACTCTTTTGGGAAAATGATTTGGAGCACATCTCACAAGAATGTGGCTTTTCTCCAGTGTGAGTAAGAAGGTGTCTTTTAAGTTTACCCTTCTCTGAAAATGTTCTCGTGCACACCTCACAACAATGAGGTTTTTCTCCAGTGTGAGTGAGGAGGTGTCTACTGAGGTTACATTTTTGTGAAAATGATTTAGAGCATGTCTCACAAGAATACGGCTTTTCTCCAGTGTGAATGAGGAGGTGCATTTTGAGGTCACTCTTTTGTGAAAATGATTTAGAGCACATCTCACAAGAATGTGGCTTTTCACCAGTGTGAGTGAAGAGGTGTCTGATGAGGTCACTCTTTAGTGAAAATGATTTGTTGCACATCTCACAAGAATGTGGCTTTTCTCCAGTGTAAGTGAGGAGGTGTCTTGTGAGGTCAGTCTTTAGTGAAAATGATTTGGAGCACATCTCACAAGAATGTGGCTTATCTACAGTGTGAGCGAGGAGGTGTCTCCTGAGGTAACTCTTTACCGAAGATGATTTGGAGCACATCTCAGAAGAATGGGGCTTTTCTCCAGAGTGAATAAAGATAAGTCTTTTGAAGATTCCTTTTCCTGAAAATCTTTGGAGCACACTCACAAGAATGTGGTTACATTCCAGTTTGAGGGAATGTCTTCTGAGGCTTCCCTTAACCAACTATTCTTGATCACAAACACTAACGTTTTCTCTATGTATACAAGCAGACGAGAACTGAGCATTACTTAAGAACATACTTTTCCACACACATTTCAGTGGATTTGTATCTTCATTCACGATTAACTGCTTAGAATAAGATCTTAGAAGATTTTGCTAATTTCTTAATTTAGCCAACACAGTTAAACATTGCTAATTTTGAGTAGGAATTTTGGATTATCAAGGAACAAAACTTCAACAGATGCTATTGGTATTTCCAACTTTCTGCAATTAAAAGAAAATGTAGCTGAAAATCAATTTTCCGAAGTTCAAATTTATGATATATATACAATATATACCTGGTTTAGAAAGAACTTTAAAATGTTTAAAACAAAGTGACATACAATTCAGGGACATGATGTTTTCCTCGTTATTGTTTAGTTCGGAATGGAATTTTAGGCAGGGTTCCCACTCAAATCACAGAATGAAAATCAATGACTTTTCAGCACAACATTGGCTTCAGTTGCTTTTGCAGTAATAATTACTTAAGTATCCTTCAATACATCAGCATTTAACATTTCTAAATCATTTTCTTGCATTCGCCATCATTCTATATCTGTTACATTTTCAATTAATTCCTTTGGAAAATGGTATATTTGTAATTGAAAAATTTTGGTCAAAAGTAGAAGTTATTTACAACATCAAATAATTTGAAAAGTCTAATTATAAATAAATAAAAATACAATTTTAAATAATTCTTTAAAAAAAAAAAAAAAAAAAAATTGGTTTTGTTCAGGAGGAAAAAAAAAACTTGGTTTAAACCATGCCAACCCTGTAGCAAAACAAGCCTATGCTCACACAGCAATGAGCGTTTTTGGCAAGAAAATTTAACCTATTTTGCAAAGCTTTAAAATCTAGGAACTCTATACACATTATGGTGGTTCGAAAAAAAAAATCATATTTTAACTTTGAAACGCATGAGGTGAAAAAAGTTGATACACATCAACATCTTGATAAGAAAAATTGTAAAAAAATTTTTGAAAAAAAATACTATCTTCCGATAGCGCATTCACCTCAAAGCCTTGGAGAAAATACAAAAAATAACTATTTTTCTTAAATTTTTTAAAACTTCTAAGCATTATATAATTAAAAGACAATAGTTTGCAATGTGTAGTGAAAAGGACAGGATAACACAGGAAAACAGTATTTTATGCATTTTTAAAACATATATTAATAATTAAAATTACACAAAAGTAACATTTTTTATAAGAAATAAAAAAAATTCTGTAAAATGGGTACTAACGATATTTTTTAAAAAATTTCTTTAAAACATACTATTACTCATTTGGTTCACTTTTTTTTTGCGAGCTTTCTATCCCAGTTATGCACTTTGAAGGAAACTTTTGTAGAAAAGTCGGCGTAATGGATTTTTAAAAAAAAAGTTTTGTCCTAACATCTTTTGTGTCAGCGCCACCTACTTTTTGTCTTGTCTCTCTACATAAGCGTCCCACAGCTTGTGAGTGACAAGGAAACGAGTTGAAGTCTGATTTCAATGGTTCCTAGTAGCACAGAAACGCTGGCCAATTTTGCCATACATAGGCCAATCCAGATGTGGAATGTTGTGAATCGGTCGTTGGAAACAATATTAGCCAATTTTGCTGAATTCTGGATAAAATATAGAAGATGTTTCAAAATGTCGATGCACAGTTTTAAAACTGGGATATTGTATTTATGAGAAACAAAACTATGAAGCAGTTTTGACATGTTTCTTTGCTGAAAAATCGTGCATTTTGGAATTATGCTCGGCCAGAATTAACCAATCTTACCCTATTTCCTCCAATACAGCTGTGCTACCTTGGGTGCGGCAGTCTTTTACTAGCAAATGTTTGTTTGTTTTTGTTTGTTTTTCGCCTTGCATTACCATCGGAGCAGCCTATCCAGTTGTTTATCTATATCAATGGCCACGACATGCTATCAAAAGGCTAAACAAAGAAAGCCAAAGCAACCTTAGACAGGAAAAATAGACAGTTCAAATGCAACATTTGATCAATCAACATAGGAATATTATGCAACTAACATATTATAGTCCGAGAGTCGACAAGGAGTTTAAATACCCCATCGAACATCATTCTCAATTTTATATAGAATGTGGAGAAAAGTTAACTCAGATTACGAATCCACTGGTTTGCCATAGCAAAATTGGCCGAAACTGGTCAGAAATCAAGTATAAATGAGTTGAACTAAATTCGATTGCCAAATAATGAGCATTCTTTTTTTTTTATTTGGTAATCCATCACTCTTTAATTTTCAATCAAGAAAGTTGCAGACGATTCAGTTTTCTTCAGACCATCTTTTAAAAGTGAGCAAGGTTGGCAATAAATACTACATCACTGATGACTGATGTCGCCAATTTGGCAATATATTGTCTCAAGTTTTCCGAGCCAGAGATCAGAAATCGTCTGCACTCATCCTCATCGAAAATCAAGGTGAAATGTGGGTTACCAAACGAAAAAGTATGTTCACTTGTTGGCAAGTTATGAATTTTGGAATTGAATTAATTTCAACTCATTCAAATTCGATTTTTTTTATCAATTTTTTCTACAGCAGGCCAGTGGATTCGTTAACTACTAATTTTCCTCCACATTCTATTAAAAATTCAGAATGATGTTCGATAGTGTACCTAAACTTGCAGTCGCCTCTCGGACCATTAACCTGTGTCTACTCCAAGATGCCAGTGTAAGAAGTCAATAAGAAAAGCTTACGGAAACTTATTGTTGTGTACTCACCTTTTTAAAAAACGATAAGGTAGAAACACATATCGTTGTATTTATAGATAAAGTTAGTGTGTATTGTTCTGCCAAGTTACTCAGTCGATAGCGAAGATAACAATTTGTGTGAAGCCACCGCGAAAATATGAGTTTCTTATTCTTTAAAATGATTGAAATAATCTGATAGTAGAATTCAGTCACTCATTTTTGTGCATTTCTTATTCGAATATAATGCACAAACCAAAAAAATAGAAAAAGAGTAGGTAACATTCTTACTGTTTTCGAATTTTATAACATTGATTGCTTAGGTTTGCAAGTTCTGTCTGTTTGTTTCTGCCAATTGGTGATACTGTCAACTGGTGTATGTCGATGGTCGTTATTTTGTCGAAAATATCAATTAATAAACATTAAATAATTATAAAGATGTAAGTATCGAATATTAAAAACGACAAGTTAAAATAATGCAAAACTAAAAATATATACCCAGAGCGCTTATTTCTTATATTGTAGTATTTCCAGGGACATATTAAGAGTACAAATCGAAGTTATAACACCACACCAAATTACTCACGCCAGAATTGTCTAAATTACTTACCCTGGGTTCGAACCAAGGATGAACGTCCCCGAAGCGCGTTGTCTTGGCCACTAGACTGTTGGTACTTGCGATTCTTGGTACAGTAATTGTATTGTAGTACAAAACTCTACTATCATACAGACTTTGCAAGGAAACTGACCGACATTTTTTTTTATATATGGGGAATTTTCGGAGAATAGCAAATCTTCCATAAATTTAGGAAAATGATATTAATTTATTTATTATAGCAAAAAGATATATATATATCCTATATAAAAACATATTTAGTTTTTGTATTCTTATACGTAACCTTATGTAAATATATATAACCTTATGTATAATCCTACAAATTAAATTAATATTAAATATAGTGCTTAATATTTGTTTCCCTAAATGTGTATAAGCTTTTGTCTCGTGACAAAATTTATAATCTCTTTTTTGGCTTCTATTTTGGCTTCTATTTTGGCTGGAAAACAAAACTTGGTGACTTATTAAAAAACTAGTAGCGAGACACATAATAAATAGTGTCGTCATCTATTTTGTAAAATTTTAACTAATTGACGTGTACATTTTATGATATTTTTTGAAATTCAATTTAAGAGTTTACGTAATAATTTTGACATTTAAAAAAATATATTTAATTTTTAAATTTTTTAAAAAACTATATTCAATTTGATTAACTTTTTGAAACATATAAACATATTTTTATTTTACTTAAAAGATGTTTAAAAAACGGACCAAAATGAGTTCAGCAAATTATAATAAAATCTATTTAAAAACAAGGACTATATTTTTATTTTATATTGAAATTGAAATGGGAGAATTTATTTTTAATTTTAGAAAATTGTTCCTATATTTTTTTACTATTTAAAAACTTTTATTTATGGATTTTATTGACGTATTAGATAAGCAATATATAATTATGTGGTTGTCTTTTTTTTTTTTCAAAATATATTTTTACATTTAAAATTTTTCGTACACTTATTTTTAAAATATTTTTCACTTATTGCCAAAGCGAAATGTTTAGCAAATTGTATACTTGATTTAAATTTGAAATACATTCAAGAATCACCTCTAATTCAGTGGAATTGCAAGAAAAAGAAACATAAAGTTTTTTATCGCCTGTAGATGTCGTTCCGATAACTTTTGCCGATCCAAAAATCGATGATCAGAAATCCACCGGCCACCGATGTTGGGAAGATATCTTTTCCCGATGAGTTTAGGGTCATCGGAAGACGAGGAAATACGGGTGTGTTTATATATCAGTCTGGGGAATCGCCGATGACTTTGATGAATTCCGATCATTGGCCGACGAAACGCCATGCAGTGATTGCTACTAGGGAAAGCCCTCATTCACTTACTCATCACTAACTCTCCCACTTCCTACACACGTCTACAACTCTGAAAATTGATACAAATGTCGACAAAGGCAAACATAGAAAAATTAAGCTATTCCGATCTCAATTAATCCACTTTAAGGGGTCGAAAAGGGGTTAAACGTTCCAAACGAGGAATATTCGAATTTCCCACTTCCCATATGGTCACAACTCTGAAAACTCGTACAAATATTAACAATGGTAATCATAAAAAATGTAAGCTATTCCGATCTCGATTAACCCACTTTAAGGAGAGGAAAAAGGGTTAAACGTTCCAAATGAGGGATAATCGATGTCCCACTTTCCATATGGTCACAACTCTGAAAGTTGGTGGAAATGACAATAAAGACAAATATAGAAAAAATTAAGCTATTCCGATCTCGATTAACCCACTTTAAGGGGTGGAAAAGGGGTTAAACGTTCCAAACGAGGGATATTCGAATGCCCCATTTCCCACATGGTCACAACATTGAAAATTGGTGCAAATGACAACAAAGCCAAATATAGAAACGGTAAGCTATTCTGATCACGATTAACCCTCTTTGAGGGGTGGAAAAGGGGTTAAACGTTCCAAACGAGGGATATCCGAATGATCCACTTCCAATGCTGTCACAATTCTGATATTTGGTGCAAATGTTAAGAAAGGCAAATATAGAAAAATTAGTTATTAAAAATTAGTTATTATTTAAAATTATTAAAAAGAACCAAAGGGGGGTTAACCGTTCTAAACGAGAGATATTCAAATGTTTCATTTCCAATATATTCTCAAGTATAAATTTTGGGGAAAATATCAACAAAGGAAAGTTCCTATTTTAATAATTCAAATTGTCGGAATCGAAATGGAAACAAACGTCTGAAGTGTAGAATACATAAATGTCTTTTGATAGCTAATATGCCCATGGTAAAATTTTCGTAGCGCAGCACGGGTATTCAACTAATATATTATATTTCGATTTTGATATTATATTTCGATTCGATAATGCTAAACTATCTGGTAACAGTTAAAGACATATAAATGGTTTTCAAATTTGTAATTAATATTTTTCGATAAACCCAGCGTCTGATCGAGGAAGTGTAAATGGGGTCTCTTATTTGGTGTTTTAGATTACAATGGTTTTGGTGTGTATGTTATTTATGAATTTTACATTTTTTTGGCGTTTAATGTATGACTTTGTTTTTTGTGTAAATTCTATTGTTAATTATGCAATTTAAAAAAAAAAAAAAACTCTGAGAGGATGTCTTATTTTATGTTCTGTTTTTGCATTTTTATATTACTAAAGTGTCATTAATATTTTTGAATACGCGCAGCGTTTTCAATTGATCGCGGATGTGCAAATGGGGTCCCTTATTTGTTTTTTAGATAACAATGGTTTTTGTGTGAATGTTCAGTTTCGTTTTTGTGTGACTTCTATTGTTAAATAGGATTTTTTATTGAATTGATGCCTTTGGTCTGCATTCCCCCCCCCCCCCCCCAACAATATTCTTATTGCTTCTGTACCAATATTTCTTTGGCGTTTCTTTTATGACTTTGGTTTTTCTGTTAACGATAATTGTTTTTGTTTTATTTAACGGTTGCGGTTAAAGGCCAATATTTCTTTTTGGTTTTTGTGTAAATTCTATTCTTTACTTTATTAAGAATTTTTAAGGTATAGCCCCCTTCGAAGATTGCAATGAACTCCTTGTTTGCGCAGTGAGCGCATAACCACCTTTGCCATCCACAGGATTATTGTACAGAATAATTTAAACTTTTCATTACTGATAAAACTATTTTTAAAAAATTACAGTATTATCTGTTTATCATACATGTCCTATTTTATCAGGGTGTCTACACATCGGAAAAAATTGTGGAAATTAGAAAAAAATTCCCGTCAAATCAGGGATTTATTTAGAAATCTATCGGTGAACTTTTTTCCCTGATTTTGGTGGCCACCCTGATCATGAAATCTTATTATTCGAGATTGAAAATCTTTTTCACTTGTTCCATTGTTGTTCGTACAACATGTGCCCGTCGGGAAGGGGGGAATAATGTAAAATTATCTGGTGGAAGGCATATAAATGGTATTCGAAAGTGTCATTAATATTTTTCAATAAGCGTAGCGTCTTCAATTGATCGAGGATGTGCAAATGGGGTCTCTTATTTTTTATTTTTAGATAAAAATGGTTTTTGTGTGACTGTTAATTATGAATTTTTATTTTTCAAGAGCGAAAATATTTTTTACATGCTTCATTCTTATAAGTGGTTTAACGTCATATAAATGGTTTTCAAAATTTTCATTAATATTTTTCAATAAACACAGCGTCCTCAATTGATCAAGGAGATCTGGTAAGTTTATCAGTGGCCTCCATGTATTTTCAACATGGGCAAGCTACCAACATCCAAAAAACTTTTTTTTTTTCATTAAAAAATTCCAGTTTCACAAACTATACCACCACGACTTCAGCTGCTTCAAATACACCTCTTGGTTTGGCTAAAGATGAATTTTTATTCACAAATGCCTTCCGTAATGCCACTCAATTGTTGGCTATTGTTTGCAATCCGACCTGTTCCAACAGGAAAAAGTCCCAAAAGGGGTATAATGAGAATTTCAATAATCTTCGAGGAATCTACGATTGTTTGCAATCCTACCAGTTCAAACCGGCAAAAATCGCCAGAGGGGCCCTATACTGCTTTTGTGTTCCATTTTTCAAATTTGGCAAACTGTGGGACTTTGTTTTCTTCATTATTTCAGTGTTTGACGAAATCTAAAATAGGCTGAACAACTATTGTTTGTATTTTTGTTAAGTCATAAATTAATGTTTTCTAAATCCATTAGGAGTTTTTTTTTTTTTTTTTTTTAAATTCAACATCAATTGTTTTATTTTTAGATGAGGGATTGTCTTGGGTTCATTGTATTGTTAACAATTTCTATTAGTTTAGTTTTTGTAAGTTAAAATTTTATGAGATTTACATTAAAATATTTAATTTTTTGTCGATTTTTCTTTTTCACTTTATTCAGAGCTAAATATATCACACACTTGCGATTGGTTATTTTCTAACGTTTGATTTTGTTTTATGGTTCTGTTGTTAACGATTTTTGTTTATGTAGGCATTTAGTTAGCAATCCACGTTCAATTTTGATCAACAAATGCTATTTATTGATTTGAGGATGGGTGTACTATTAAAAAAAAACTGATTAAAATGTCGTCATTTTGCGATAATACATAGCGAGCTAGAGAGAAAATCTGCTTGCGTTAAACATTTCACAGTTCTCCTTGCACCAGGTAAAGAGATACGTTAGTGACAACACACCGGTTCCTTATTTTTTTTTAATATAGAGATTCGAAACTAAAGTAATACAGCTGACCACTAATTTGCTATGATTTACTAAAACGACTGCAAGTCATGTATTATAACATTGAAAGTAAGTAGTTCTTGTGGGATCTCGTCAATGTGGGGGAACTGATATTGTGTTAATTTGTTGATATGTGTTCGTTAAGATTTTTTCATTTAATTTAATATTTTTACTGCTAAACCTGCATTTTGGTTATAGTTTCGGTTTTCAAAATTGGAAAAGGAATAATTTGTAAGTAAGGGGAATTTTAAACAAACGATCTCAATATATTTTTTTTGTGTATACGTAAGTATTTAAATTTTTGTTGACATCCTGCAACGCCAATGATTTTCTTATTTTCAGAGCGTTACATTAAATGCGTGTTCGTTAATATTAAAAAAATTCTTTTTATTGTGCTTGGTGCTTTCTTGAAGTTGCCAAGCAAAAAGTCGCAATTAGGGTCTGTTACTGCTTGTGTACCAATATTTCTTTTGTGTTGCAATTAGGATCTGTTACTGCTTGTGTACCAATATTTCTTGTTTGTTTTGTTTTTATGTTAATTATGTGGGTTTTGTTATTAGGCTTGCTGCAACATTTTATTATTTCCGTTTTCAATTTTTCATGTCGAAGGTAGTCGAAAATGTCAATTACCTATTCGATTTCTACATTGGGCCCGGGAGGGGGAGGGGGGAGGGAGGCGGAATAATGCAAAACTATCTGGTAACGGTTAAAGGCATGTAATGGTAATCGAAGTTTTCATTCATATTTCAATAACATCAACAACATGAAGGTAGAGAGGCAAACCAAAGGCACCAATTCACGAATGAATCACAGGAATTGCTTTAAAAATCCCCAGCTATTCTATGTCTTTGGTGTTATCAATACGCAGCCAAGGTATGGGGTCACCGAGAAGGGGGCGAAGCCCCTTTTGGAAATCGCGCAGCGAGCGCGTTCGGGAGTTGGCGAGCGTTAGCGAGCAGGGGGCGGAGCCCCCTAGTGTTAAAAATTTTAGGCATTTATCTTTTAACAGTTTTTTAGTAAATGTTCCTTACGTCTCCAAGATTGCTGTTTGGAGATATAGGCCGTAAAATTTGAAAATATATATACCGAGATTAAAACTTTTTGCCCCGTCGGATTCAAAATTGTTTGTAGTTTTATAATATGTTTATTATATTAATCTCAAAATTGATTTTTTGATGTTCTTAAGCTCAGATTCCCTTTCAATGCAAGGAGGGCAAGTGCCCCCAGTCCCACACACAGCACCGGCTATGTCCTTGATACTTCCCGGGACTCTATTTGAAAATTACGAACCATGTGGAGAATATTGGATTTAGTACTTGAAAGTACTTATATGCTTAGTATTTGAAAAGAAAATTAATGCAGAATTATAAACATTTCATTTTTTTTTTTTAAATATCAATGTTTGAACTAACTTTAGATGTCTTGGGAGTCCTCTGAAAATAACTTTTTCAGCACCCATGCATGGGTGCCGCCAGGAAAGTGCAAAGGGGGGGGGGGGGGGGGGGGGGAGGGGGGCACTTGGATTTAGGAAATTTTAAAAAATGTGGAGAAAAATGGTATGATTCACTGGAAATAGAAGTATGATAGTTTTAAAATATTCAATGCATAAGAAATTTAGTACATGACTAGTAATTAAAATTTCATTAAGGTATCAAAATGAAAAATAATATGTTCAAACAAAAAATGAACTGCCTTGCACTCCCTTTTGTGCCATTAGCACCCCCCTGAAAATTATTCTGCCGGCGCCCGTGTTCCTATGCAAGATGTTTTCATAAAAATCAACATAAGACATGTTGAGTGTTGCTTTGTTTTATAATTATTTATTAGGTGACCTAATAGTTTCCAATCATTACTTTAACTGGTGTTCAATACTAATTATGTTGAACTTCCTTAAAATATCCTTTGTTAGAAAAACTTCATTTTAATTAAAACAGAAGATTTTCGACTTTTCAATTTCCTTATACACTGATACCACGAGTTTATTTTATATCGTTTAGTAATAAATCATCACAATAAGCTTTACTTTGGTGTTAATTTTTTTTTTTTTTAGATTTCTTTGTACATTAATATTGTTGGTATGTAACATAATAAAAAGACAAACCGTGCTCCAACTGAATTAATCTTTATTTTACTCACTATAGGCAATAAAACTGGTGAATTAATTAAAAATTATTACAGAAAACTTCTAAGTCACGGTTTGACTTAGTCAATCCTATTCATTAAATCACAAACATTTGACTATAGTCAAATTATTCAAAAACCCACAGAAGAGAAAATCACCATTTCTTCCACTTAACATCAGAAGGACACACTTTTTTTTCCATTCTCAAATATACACATATTTTATCACCTGTAATTAGTTAATAAAGAGTACATGTCGGAAAACGACGACAATTTAGTATATATACACTGCTGTACTTAGTATCACAGGAATGGTCAAGGCATGTAATGTGAAAAGAAGCATTATATTTAAATATCTTGTTAGAAATGAAGAATTAAGTGGGTACTTATTTCATATAATATGTTGATAAAAATACTTTTGATTAAAGCATAGAATAAAAGCATGCACTTTACTTAAGCAAATTAAAACATGCAAAAAACAGTTATAAATTAACAATAAAAATTATTTTCTAATAGAATATACATATTTATATGACTTATTGCTGTGGTATTTGTTGAACATGGATGTAGCAAGAAGATTAAATAGAGGTTACGTAAATATTTTTTTTTTTACAATTATAAAAATAATGTAATGCACAAAAATAATAAATGTCCACGGCAACAATTATAAGTAAAAAGTTACTGAATAGGTAGCGCCATCTATTGAGTAAATATTCAATATTTTATAAGTTGGTTACTAAATGGCGATGTCAAAAGTTGTAATTAAATAAACAATTTTTTAATTTAATTTAAAAGCAAAAAACAAGCTTTAACAATAACTTGAATCCTGCGCATACTCAATGAATCACATTATTTACGATTGCTATTTCACATTATATACATTATGGAGGAAAACAAAATTGTCTCTTCTGTGTGTTTAAACATAAGAAGTTACATTTGAATAGTGCATTTTAATGATTAAACAAAGGAGATAAGGTCACATGTTAGTGAAAACTAGCATACACATATTAAACAATAATCAACATGTACACCTGCCATTATGTACATAACACAGTTAAAAACAGACTGTTAATCACAGTGTATAAGTGTAATTCGTATCAATGATTACTAAAATTTGAATATCAGGTAGTGAATTTTATAACCATTTCACACAGATTTTGAAAGTTGTAACCCATTCCCCATGTAAAGGTACACATTTACTGATTTAGATTAAATATAATATAAAATAACTTCCTAAAAACTTTTTTTTTTTTTCATCAACAAAGATAATTCAGAATAATTTATGAAATGTATGCTAAGATAATTTCAATTATTAATGCTAAAAATTAGGTAGTTTGATCTGTTTAATGGCAGCACCACTAATAATGGTAGTTAAACTAGACATTCTAAATGGTAACTTCTTAAAAAAAACAATGCATAAATAAGAAAGTAAAATACTTATGACTACGACAAATTTCCAAAGCTTCATTATCATTTCTTAAAAATTAACGTTTAAAACAAAACTAACATATTTAAAACAGTTACAGCATAAACATCCGAACCACAAAATGAATGGGTAAAAGGAATCTACTGAATACGGTAGCGACCCCTGTTGAGAAAAATTATTAATTTTTGAAGTACTCCTCAAGTTAACAGCAAGAGGGCACACTCAGCACTTTTTTTTTTTTTTAAGTAGGTGCTTGCACTATATTGTCCAGACTCATTCAAGTTTCGCGTCTGAAGCTTTGGAAGATCTTTTCTACATGTGGCAGGCACAACTACGTTGTTTTAAACAATAAATTATGCGTTTCGTCAAACTAACTTTTCAACAACTACAATTTTTGAAGATTATTGCTTTGACTGAAATAGAATTTTGTGTGAAGAAGGTCACACAGCTTTGTTCAGGTATTAAATAAAAAAAAGCATATAAAATTTAGTAGCAGACATCGGGTGGGTATCATTATATTTTACACCACTGAAAATAATTTAACAAAACAATGGCGAAAACGAAACTTTTCCAATCATATTTTAAGTTTTGGCTATTATTGCAAAAGCATAAGTATTATTGCATTAAGTAGGTAGTGAGCCAGTAGAAGACGTATTATATTTTAGCAACTGAATTGGAGTAATTTAAAAGGCTTTAGTGGAGCAGTACCACCACTTAAAAGGGGAGAAAATAATCTTTCTTTTTGAGTAAATATTTTTACATTCCTTTCCAAATTGATGAGAAAAATTAACTAAATTTTTAAGAAACTAACACTTAATAAATTACTTATAAAAATCCATTATAAATTTTTAGAATAAACCTGTTAATCAGCTGAGAACTTATTGTTTGTGAAAAAATCCTGCAAAGCAAATTTATGGCGATTCCAGGTTTTTCAGCAGAAAGGCAAACTGACAACTGTTGTTATACTCAACTTAGAGCAACTTATTCAACTAATAATTTGAAGCAGTTCGATATTTAAAACCACAATTTAATAGAAAAAGAAACTAGGTCCTAACAGAATGTCAATTATAAACATCAATATCTACCTCAAAAGATACGAATATTAGTTTATTTGCTTCAGAATTTTTGTGAGCCACATATAATTAGTAATGCTTTGTATCAATATATAACAGACACAATCAACAAGTTTTTGTGTTTTACAAATCTCACCTCATTATCCATTTTCTCCATTCATTCAAAATAATACTGTGCACTCTTATTTTTGCATTAAGGAGACGCATAGTGTTCTATATGTCCGTTAAGAGGAATAGCAAATAATACGTATAGAGTGGTTATAAGAACTATGCAAACTTAATCAAATAATATCCAATGCGATGGCCTCAGGTTACATAGAAGCCAATACGAAGACACCTAGCAATATGTCTTGTAGAACTTGTTTCATTGGAATTTACTATGCATTATATTTTTGAAGCATTTAACAACTGCAGAGGTTTTCTGGGAATGTCTTAGAATTGCAATGATTTTCAAAGGATGGCATAGAACCGTAATGATTGATTTCCAGTAGATACCAATTAGTTTCACAAATGTAGATTCATCATCAAGGTCAGATTTTTTGCAGTTCCATTGAGACATTCAGGGTTGCTATAACTGATTAAGTGCAGGAGAATACTTGCCATATTACAGAAAGGTTTGGTTTAGTCGTGCAATTTGTAACCAGAGCATTTATATGAATGATTTAGTGTTTCAATGCAAAATTTAAAACAAAACCTGCAACATTAAGATTGGTTAAGGATTTATAAAAATTTAAGAAAGTAGAGTGGATCGTAGGGTTATTGTGGGATCTTGAAATTTGTTTTTGTTTCTATTTATAAAAAAAAAACAAAAAAAAACAGGTTAATATGAGCCACGTTTCTAAACGTGAAACGTACTCCGACATTAGGTAACATAAAGCTGAAATCGGGAAACACTAAATGGGACTACTTGTTGATTGGTTTTACGTGCTTTTAGTGGTTACTTCAGGCCAGATACAGCTGGACTAGTAGACAATTGAAATGGCATGCTATTGAAAACTTTTTATCCTCAGCACTGTATAGGTAATTTAGATGAGAAGGGTCACTGAACCAGGACACAATTGACATGGATTTATCTATTGATGGGTTGTTTTCACCTGCACTCAATGGCTATAACAAACAAGTGACAGCTGAAACAGGAGACACTCGATATGATGTGACTAATTGATGGCTGCCTTCACCTGCAAAAGTTTTTTAGTCTATATGCAACTGCATAAGGAGACACTTGACACTGCCTAACTACTGCTGTTTTCCCCTGCACTCAATGGTTATTACCTTAACCAGGAAACACTTGAAACAGTGCAGGCTATTGGTGGCTGCTTTCATCTGCACAGAATAAGCAGTTCAAAACTGGGAACCAGATTAGAGAATACCACTGATGCCACAGAAATACATGGCCCCCGACAGTTATTCACAGTTCAGTTAAAATGCAGTTCCACAATAATAATAATAATAACAGGATGATTCCTCACAGAGTAGTCTATCTCCAAATCCTTCCACGCATTCCGAGCAAAGATATACACACACATACACAGATTGGTTAATTTCCTAAATGGCACTGGTTCGCGAGGGGTCGCAGTCACAGCCTGAGTCTAGGCTGGATGGTGATTGTGACTAGCAGAAGGGCGATCGTCAGGACGCAGTTGCCGCTGTACTGGACACTACTGCTGTCCTTCACTTTGATGTTGACATCCCGGGAGTCGCCATTGTCGAAGTTGAAGTCGCTAGGTTTGATTCCTGAAACGGAAGAGAGGGGACGAATTAGTACAGTAGATAACTGTACAGGACATTTCAGAAAGTAAAATTTTAAATACACTACTTTGCAAAATTAGTTACAATATTGATGTAGTTAGTTACACTATTAATGCAACGAACTGCAATTTTCTAAAAACATTTATTTGCTTGGGATAGAGTGTTAGAAAAAATGTTGTAAAGACTAATTTTCCCCAAAATAGGGATTGTATAAGGATCGTCTTAGTGTTCAAGAAAAACGAAGTTTTATTTTTATAATTGATAAATAAAAAAAATCGATATATTTGTTTGCATAGGAATTCTATTCGCCTATATTATTTTAGCTCATATGTTAATTCATTCGAGTACCACAAAGTCGGAAAATAAGGACTTTGGATTTGAATTTTTTTTATATATATATATATATATATATATATATATATATATATATATATATATATATATATATATATATATATATATATATATATATATATATATATATATATATATATATATATATATATATATATAAATAAGGGCGATTAAGAAGGTAAAATCCTCGATTATTTCATTTTGTTTACATGATTACAAAACTACATATGTGATTTTAGTTTTAGTATTTCAAATACTTTTTACATATCAACCATGTGGCAACAAAAAATATTTTGATTATCAAATTTAAATCAACTATATAGGATAGGATTGAGGAAATCTATTTCGAGGTTTTTAAACTATAGGAAATTATTACGTCATTGAATACTAGATGGCGCCACGATACAAGTAAATGCTTCGAACTGAAAATAAGAATATTTACGCTTAACTTATATCCAAAAATTTATAAATTCTATGACACTATGTTGTCAAAAGCATTACAGAATTTCTTAAGTGACAAGGACATTTGGATTGCAACTTTCTTTAAAAATGAGATAAAAAAAGGAGCTATAAAGTGTTTAAATTTCAAAGAATTATGTTTCTCTAATATCGATTTGAAAAGTAAAATACAGCAATTCTAGTTTGTTTAATTAATAAACTAAATGTATTTATCACAAATTCCCTTGGAAAATTTCAATGATTAATACTGATTTATCAAGTACTTCTAAATCGTACTTTTCCTAACAATGGAAACATAAACATGCCGGCTGGCCAACAACTCCTTGTACTTGCACACTTACTTACATCATGGTATTTGACAGTTCGGCGAACTATCATTGCCATTGACACTTAATAAGATGATTGTTATCTGACACGGTGGCTAGGTAACCCAAATAATACAGGTTGAGCCCAAATTGTTGCTCATAAAAAAAAAAAACACGCTTGTATGTCCTTTAAATGGGTAAAAAAAAACTAGGGGTGTGGAGCATCGCACAACTTTTAATTACACTATAATATTGACGTGGATTTGTGTCGTTTGTATATTTTATTCCTTCATGTAGAATAAATGGCCAGCTGGGCAATATTTCTTGTATGGGTCTAGAGAAAGAAAAAAAAAAAAATCGCCAAAAGTGTGATTTTGGCGATATACTTTTCGATAATCCTTATATTATTCTTTATTATAAGCGTAACTGAGGGGAAAGAAAAATTCTGTGTTAAAAGTATTCATTTTTCAACTTTTTAAGCCATTAAAACATTTTTACAGGAATTTCAGAGGTGGGGATGTTTAGATTACCTTAGGAGGCATTACTACAGCGATTTTTATCAAAATCGTTACAGCTGTTTTTTAGCAATCATTGAAAAACATGATTTTTTCAATGGCAGCTACTTTATGCGCATGTGCAATTTTGACGAAAACCTTAATGGTAGGTCCCATGGCCGCCACTAACCCTCATACCAAATTTGAACATCGTAGGTCAATTTGTTCGGGAGTTATGCTGACCACAGACAGACATTTTTACTACATCATTTTTTTAAAATCAGGATGTTCCAAAACGTAGAGAAATGCAAAAAAAAAAAAAAAAAAAAAAAAAAAAAAAAAAAAAAAATATTGTGTTGACCCAATGCTATACTTTCATTACCCTATGTATATACATATGGGTGACTGAGATTAAAAAATGTAAACCTCCCTTCCTCCCAAAATGTAAGTCTAGTTATGTTCATGTCTGTCACGGATCATCACATTGGACAAACTCCCTCCCTCACTACGCGTGACGTAATTTATGTACGCTCCCAACTGAACAATGACTACAATATAAAACAACTCACACGCACTCCATTTTTTCTCCTCAAATCCCAGTTGTCTTAAAGCCGCCAATATTCTCCAGAACACTTCCGGACAAAGAAGAAGAAGAAGAGTAAGTTTTCCGTTTTCCGCCGACAGAAATTGAACTTGTGTTCGACGTCTGACGGGAAAGATCTATTCCCAGCCCAACACGCATCAAAACCCTTTGCGCAAAATGAAGAATAAGTTTTTTTTGTTTTGTTTTCTTTTTCATCTTCCCTGGAGCCCAAAACAAAAGCCCGGAACATCCATCTTGCCCGCGTCCGTGACAGATTCTCAAGGTGGTATTATTCGCATATGACCCGCTTTTCTGAGGGACAGTTGAATTTGAAGAATGAAACTTTGGCGACATTTGAATATTTCGGAAGAGAGTAGAATTGAAGAAGACGGTAGAGGAGTGTGGTTCGCCTTCCAGGGTTTTTGGAGCAGCAAAAAAATTGAAATTGGAGCAGTTTGTCACCAGTTTGGAGCTGTGAGTTGCAGTTTTGGAGCAATTGAATGCGACTATTCGAGCAACGATTGGCAATTCAGGTGCAAATCAGAACGGTTTATCATTTTTTAAAACCTTTATATGTTCATTATTTCTGACTTGGAAAGCAATGCTTCTATACACATACATTAAGCGAAATTGTACAATCATTATATATATTTATAAAATCTTAAATAGAATCTTTTAAAATATTAAATATTTATAAAATCATCAATCTCTATTTATAAAAGGCAAAGCCCTACTAACTCATCACTAATTCTCCCCTTCCCATATAGTCACAAGTTCGAAATTGGTAGAAATGTTAAGGACAAAAATAGAAAAAGTAAGCTATACAGATCTTGATTAACCCTTTGTGTACATTTGACGAGTGAGACTCGTCATCTGCTTACTTGGACGAAGTTACGATGGACGAGTCTGACTCGTCATCAGTCCATCCAAATCCGACCCATGGGCATAAAAATCTTCAAATAATTCAGTACTCAAAGGGTTAACCGACTTGAAAGGGTCAAAGAGGGGTCAAACGTTCCAAACGAGAGACATTCAAAGATTCCACTTCCAAAACAGTTAGAATTAGGGAATTTGGAACAAATGTCCACAAGGACAAGCATAGATAAACTTATTCCAATTTTGATAAACCAATTTTCAGAGATCGAAATGGTATCAAACTTCCAAAATGTAGAATGCATGACAAATTCATAGTCACTGGCATACAGCTAGTATTTTCATATTTTAATCATTAATATTTCAAAATCATCATATCATATTTATCAATAATTATAACATCATAACTTGAAAAGCAGTTTTTGTAAAAAAATTACATCAACATCTAAACCAGACAGCAAGTGAAATTTTACAGTCAATCAAATATTTTCAAAACCATTTCACTTGTTTATAAAACCATCCAAGTACATGTAAAATCATCATATTTGGGGAAACTAGTAGCAAATACCATTAGGAGACCTGAAAAGGTTATCACAATAAAAAAGAAGCTTCTTTTGGTGACAGTAACTGTCACAATCCAAGTAATTTATTATCGGTATCAAAAAAGTGGATGTTATAAGGTTCCAAATAAGCCTGAAAACATTACAAGGTCATCGAAAAAGAATGGCGAATCTAGGTCTAAGGAAACTGAGTGATCAATATGCTGCTATACCAATCTTCATTGTTCAAGAAAGAAATTAAAAACTTAGATTCCGGTTGGGTTTCTATTTCAATACAGAGTCTGAGAGGCAACTGCAAGTTTAGATACGCCATCGAACATCATTCAGAATTTTTTTAATGGAATGCGGAGAAACGTTAGTAGATTATGATTATAGTGGTCTGCGGACACAAAAATGGTCAAAAATTGAGTTAAATCCGATTGCCAAATATATCTTAACTAGCCAAATAATGAGCAATCTCAAGGTGGCCACAATATTCAGGAAAAAAAAGTTCCCTGGCAGATTTCTTAAAAATTCCTTGATTTTATGGTACACTTTTTTTCAAATTTCCCCAATTTTTCCATCTGTATAGACACTGTGATGAAATAGAACATGTATGCTAAGGAGATAACATGCCATTTTTTAAAAAAAATTCTGGTGACGTCTTAATTTCATCTTTTAAAAATGAGCCAAGTTGGCGCTAAATATTACATCATCAGTTTCGTATTATTTATCGCCAAAGTGGAGCCAGCGTGAAAAAATCGTTTGCATTTTTCTTCATTTCGAAAATTAAAGAGCAGTGGTTAACCATTCAAAAAAGAATGCTCATTATTTGGCAAGTTATGACATATTTGGCGATCGGATTTATTTCAACTCATTCTAAGTCGATTTTTAGTCTCGTTTCAGTCAAATAGTTTTGTCCTTCTCCTGTAGGTACTTTTCTGAAAGAGTATAAATAAAGAGAAGAATCATTACCTCCCCAGTCTCCACTGCCGGACCCCCTGTCGTAGTCCTCATCATCACCGACCGGATTTTTAGTCCAGATACCTCCGCTCCCGCTCCCCCCTTCACCGCCCATGTACGAATCATCGGCCTGGGGAAGCTCGTCTACGCTCACCACCACACGAAGCTTCTGCAAAAAAAAAACATCACAAATTCAATTACAATCTCGGTAAGGTTGAAATACAGTCAAACCCCGTTAAAGTGAAATCGCTTAACATGAAATCCCGTTTAACGCAAAGTAAAAGCAGTTCTCCGTACTTAACACTTAACGGTAATTTATTCATTTAACATGACATTTCGGTTAAAGCAAACAATTTCGGCTGCCCCATCGAATTCGCGTTAACCGGGTTTGACTGTAATATATAAGGAGTATTTTCTAAAAACCCAGTTACCCAATAATCTCCCAAGTTCTATAAAATATAGTTGGATACACAATTTAAGAGGCAGTTCTAATAAGGCTCAAACAAAAAAAATTCCATGACTCAATAAATCAAATCACAAATAATAATAATAATAACCTATATGAATTTTACTAACACGAACATAGAAAGTAAATCTATGTACCATAAAAGATTTTTATAAAGTTATATTTTAAATTAAGTAAAAAATCCTTGTTTTAGTAACTTCCAAATCAAAAGAAAAGGGGAAAATAATTTTCCATTCTTTGATATTTCAGTGTTAAAAAAGCTAATCAATCTTTAATAATAAAGAATAAGTCAATAATAATAAATTACATCATCAAAATCAAATATTTTGATATCAACAATGCAAAAGAGAAGAAAGAAGACGGAAAAAATAAATGTAAACATAAGCTTATCAAAACTGTTCCATTTCAGTTCTCATATGAAATTTTTTTCACTTATGAAATCTTACTAGTGTGATGTTACAAATTTGAAGTTCAGAAATGTTTTCATTGGCCGTGGTTTTTAACTGTGGCCGCTGTTTTCATCAAAACGTAAATAAAAACATAGATGAATTTTTGATAAGCTGAATAGCGATCATGGTGTAAAGGATGTTACAGTTACGTGATTTTACTTAAAATGTTTGGAAATCCATGAAATTCACTGTATTTTCATGTCTTATGGCCATTTTTTTTTGCTCAAAATTATGACTTTCTATGACGAAATTTACCCAATGTCGAAATTCATGACTTTCCATGATATTTCCTGATTTTCCATACGCGCGGAAACCCTGCATGTAGTAAAAAATGTTCTGAAGTTAGCATACATAATTACGATGAAAATTACTGACTATCACAAAAACATATGCAATAAGCCCAGGAAAGCGCATCACAAGCTGGATGCAACTTAAATTTTTAACCGTGGAAAAATAATAAAGAGTTATGTCTTTGTTCATGTGCAGCCAGTAATATACGCGGTTTATTTTGGAGAACACAGCCACACACGTTTAATTTACATGGGAGTAAGAGAGAAAGGGTGTGAGAAGAAGGGATTATTGGGGAACAAGGAAAGATTGACATCACAAGTCCGGGGATTTTTAATATTAAATAGGGAAAATTGAAAGATTATTCTCTATGTTAGGGAAATAGGCGCCTGGGAACTAAGACAGATCTGCGTATTTTAATAAAGGCGGGAGAAATTAACGAGATCTCGAAAATATAGAAAAGCATGCACCTTTTGAATTACTTTTATATAAAAAAAGACTAAGAATTTAAGAGGAACATTGATAGGAACTATTGGGTGGTGCGTTACAAAATCATATGATATTGAAAATACTTTTAACTAAATGTGCAATTTGTTATGCAAACTCTACTCACTCTGCTCATCTTTTGCAACTTCTCGTCCAAAGCCATGACGACAAGATCGTCCGTTTCAGGGGCTTTCATTTCCGGATTGTATTTCTGAGCAGCCACACCCACGCCGGCTATGGTGTGAGTGTACCTATCAAAAAGGATGGAGAAAATTAGCAATATATCAAAAAACACACTTCAGAAACATACAGTTGCAGAGAAAAAATTCGGTAATCACCACTGACACCAAATAAATGGCAATCCTGTCTACTTTATGCAAGGAGTAGGGTTTTATCACTTGGCAACACTCATGATATGTTTATAACTAATCACAATTCGTTTTTAAGCAAAAATTCTATGCGTTAGCCAATCACAATGCGCAAAAGATGCTAGCTACCTAAGAGGAGAGTTGCTCGTGTAGTTGGCTTATAACTTTGCTTTGTTTGACACTTTAAATCTTACCAGGATATAATTTCCTGACGCCTCGATGATAATTCCAAAATTATAATAAAAAACATAAGAAATTTCTTAATTACGTATTCCATTACTAACATGTTAATCCCTTTTAAAATATGCACCCCATATAAGGTAACACATTCAGTCCATAGCCTATATTTGATCCCTGGCTTCATGAAGAAAATTCTTCACACCCCACCGTCGAAAGCCCCCGAAAATTCATTCCTAAAAGCCCCAATATCACACGAAGGGGGAAGAAATCCCTTAAGACGTTTCACCCGACCCCTTATAAAGAGTGTGGGTGTGGGGAAGGGGGTCTATAAACACTTAAAAGTTATACTGGTATATGTCCAGATCCAAAGAAGTAATAATATCCAATGAGAAACTTTTCGATAGATTTCACGACTTTACAGAAAAGGAAAACTTTTAAATGTGGAATGGGTTTTAATGTAAGGTTATATTTGTCGACCATAAACCTAAAACAAGTTGTGGCAAAGATAGAAAAACAATCAAGCAACAAAAAGTATTATGGTAAATGTTCTGGATTATAAGGGCAATTCTCTGCTGTAAGCACGAGACATTTTAGCTCTTTATGCAACTCATAAACAAACTAGAATTCAAAAATTATTATGAATCTAGCAATTATGCTTTTGTTTTATTAGCTCTACTTGGTGACGACTAAGTTATATGGAAAAATAATTATTTTAACTAGGTCAAATATGCATTTCACACGGACGTGTCCAGTGTGTCAGAAGATATAAATGCATATTTGATTTAGTTAAAATAACTATTTTTCCATATAACTTTGTTGCCAAGTAATATGATATAAAATAAAAACATTACTATAAGATTCATATTAATTTAATAATTCTTATCTGTTTACGAGTAGAAAAAGCCAAAATGCCCCGTGGGTCAGCCAGACAATTGTCCATAAGATTTACAATAACTTGAAACTTTTGTCATAACACAAGAAATTAAAATATTAAAGAGCAGAAAAGTTATCGAAATATCCATAACAAGCAAAAAAAAAAAAAAAGACTCTGCTTTTTGATTTCGCTCTGGTCTAAGCAGTAGAAGTACCGAATTGTACGAAGATCTCTGTTTATTACTACAGACGTTTTTGAGCAGGTTCAGTTTCAAAATAACCACCCTCACCTATTGAAGATACATTTTGATCTAGTTTATAGTTTTTTATGAACACAATAAACAACTCATTTATGAACATGTATAGCGTGCAGTGCAGGGACATTATCTATATATCCAAAATGCTATTGTCTCATCTTTCTGTACACCACTGTTTCCCCTTGTAGAAACACCCCAATGTACGCAGTCAATCTTAGCATTTGGTTCAAATCTAATCATTGACATGAACCACTTTGGCACCCAGGCCTTCATACCAACCACCGAGTATTGGTATGCCAGGGACGTGCCTCGGTTCGTTCCTTGCGGTTTGAATGATTCGATTATGGAGAGAGGGACCACCTCAAGAGGGGTCTGCAGATGAAATGAAACATGGATCTTCAAGGGGGAGGGGGAACCCAAGTCGTATATGCCCCCGATAAAATACACTGTCTATTGTCAGAGCTCTACAAAGTTTACAGTTATTTTCTTCATGTTTGAATAAGAAAGGTGTTAAATCTTGGATTGACTGGATAAACGTTAAGGGGCAAATATATATTGGATAAATTACAGTGAAACACATTTTAGTTTATTTTACTCTAAAATGAGGAACTGAGAAGCAAAGGGGTCAAAGTGACTTTTCTTAACTTTTAAGAAAATACACTTTAAAGTTTCTTATTTATATTCAATTCTATGAAAATTATTTGGTTGTTCAAATACTAACCTCTCGTAATGAAGCTGTTTTTACATAAGCCTATTATGAATTAAAAAAAAAAAAATCACTTGGACTTTTTTGCTTCTCAGAATCTCAAATATTTTCGTACTCTAAAATGATTAGATTAAATTAGAGCGAATTGGTTGGTTGATTTCTGCGCTCAATGACCTATTCTTGAGCACAATAACGGCTAATCAGGCTGAACCTACAACTTAACGTGGATTCCGAACCACAACGAATATCCATACTTAACCCTGGTTTCGAACCCTAGACTAGGGGGAGAGTGGTTAAGTCATGTGTATATAAGCCGAGTAGGTCCATTGATATAGGGTGTCTGAATCAAATAGTCCTAATCTGGCCACCAAAATCGTCAGACGCAACAAAGTCAACTCAAGGAACATCCCTATTGTTGAAGATTTTCGTGCCTCAATAACCGCTGCTATTGCCACTGTAACCATCGATATAGACAAACAACTGGGTAAACTGCTCTGATGTCAATGCAAGGGTAAAAACGCGCCGGTGGTTGTTGATGATGGGAGGATGATTAACCAATCACATTTCACTTTTACAGTTGGATGGGAATGCGAGAAACCTTGTAAAGTCCAACAGTAGACATTTTTTTTTTTGCACATTATTATTAATTAAGGTCTACTATTCACATTGCTGTTGTGTACAACGCAAGATTTTATTTTCAATCCTCGGCAATCCGTATTTTTTTGTTTTTTTGTCCATCTAACGATTTGGCAAATGTTTCATTTCCCCAGTGTTAAGCAGTCTATCCAGTTGCTTATCTATATTGATGACTGTGAGTGCGGAAACGTTACAGCGCGACAAGGTTGGATCTGGACTACTGGCTGGATATCATCAAAGTTACTAAGGTGGGAGTCATTGATCTTTTCTCAAAACTTTGTGAGTCTTGTAATCTAATTTTAAATTTTTTTATGCTATTTAACTTTCTGCAATTCGGGCCGACCAAACGGTTTAGTGGTTAGCGTGCTAGCCTCTAGACCGCGAGTTCGAGTCCCGTGTTAGGCATGGGTGTTTGTAAATGTATGTTGGCTTGTCTAATGACGAAAGTTTCGGCGCATTATAGCCCTCGTGTTGCTGACGGCGCCAGGTAATCTGAAAACAACCAACCAACCATATTCAATTCGGGCACCCTGTACATCTATCGATTCAACCGCACTTGGTATCAAGTACCCGGATGAAAATAAATTTAGAGATGGCTTTGATTGGCTGCAAATTCTTTACAGCCAATCAAAGCGACTAGATAGTGTGTTTTCACTCTGTTACTTAGTACCAACTGAGGTTGATCGAACTTTAAGCCTTATGGCATAACAAAGAGTACATTTATACTTACTATTCTAGTTGGTTCAATGTAACAAATAAGTACGTATCGTTAATAATTAAAACTTTTAAATACATTACAAATCGAGTTACGACTGGAGCCTGATTGGGCAATTCAATTTCAATTACTTAAATATCAAACGAAGCTAACGACGTTCCAGCTAGAATAGTCCTCATGTAACTGCACCAGAAAATCTCCAAAACAATTACATCACGACTACATATTTACATTTTTTTTAATACAAAGATTGATAATTGAAATGAGAATGAATGAACCAATAATGAATGAGATGATTTTTTAAAAATTTAAAAAGCGGAAATTAAATTGCAGAAAGCATTTTTTTTTTATTTGTTTAGAATCTAAAACAAACATGAATAAAGCAAAGTCTACTCTTTTAACCAACGCTATTTCACCAGCAAAAACACGCCTAATTTAAGAACGAATTTTATAAGTGTTCATACTAAACTCCTAAACTTTTCCAAGTTATTTGGAACCATTGACCAAGCACAACCCAAACATTGCTTTCAAAATTAACAAATAAAAACTAGAAATATCTCAAGATTACTCTAAAAAGACTGAAAATTACATCCGAAATAATTGCCTCATTACGTTGACGCCAGAAAGCGAAGATAAGAAAGCAAAAAGGAAGATTTCATAAAACAGAAAATTTGAAGAGTCTACAAAAGTAAGAGTGGCTATTACGTGTAGTTACTTGTACTTTCACTCCAGAAATAATTGAGTGGTCATAAGATATGAGTAATGATATTGTTATCTTGGAACAAAAGAAATGAAGGAGAGGGGGAGGGAAGGGAGAAATTGCCTTCTTCGGAAATCTCACCGCTCTAGGGGAAAAGGCAATTTATTTGGCGACTTTTGTTTCTTTTCAAAAGTAAATAAAAATAGAAGTGACGGAAAAATGCCTTTTGTCTTTGCTCAATGATAGAGTGGTCTTGAAACAGAGTGAAAGTTACGTTTTTAAATGGCTTTTAAAATTGTTGGATAGACAATGAGAATGTTTTCTACACACATGCATATATGGTAATCGAAAATTACCAAGATATCTAAAAATCGACTTCAAAAGCATGTGAGTATATGGTAATGCAGTTTTCACAGGAAATAGAATTTTCCCCTCCAAAAAAGGAAAAAAATAGT
The DNA here is from genome assembly GCA_963978545.1 of Linyphia triangularis. Lineage (NCBI taxonomy): Eukaryota > Metazoa > Arthropoda > Arachnida > Araneae > Linyphiidae > Linyphia > Linyphia triangularis. The sequence continues at coordinate 41,910,119 of OZ021730.1, forward strand.
GCTTTTCTTCATCAATAGATGGCGCTGCAGATACCTGTGAGCAACTGTCCAGTGTTATTTAAGCAGAGTAGGGGCAGAGAATCATTTAATATTTTGATATATAGCGCAGTAAGTAATGTTTTATAAGGGAAATAATCAGATTTCGATTTAATTACCGCTATGTAATTGTTTTTCTTTTTCTTGAGTATGAACAAAAGAGATTTTTTTGAAAAACTAGTTGTATATAATAATTTTTTTATACGAAAAATAATCAATCACACTTTGATTCAGGCTTGTTGTGTAGTAAATTTTTTTTAATTGGATAAATAGTCATACTTGAATCAACTATATTTAAGTAATGTTTTTTTTTTTTTTTTTTTTTATATAATCAAACTAACTATATCCACTGGAATCGCCAGTTTCTTTTCTTGAAATTCTTTTAATAAAAATTTATCTTTTTGCGCCAGTATTTTCAAATGATCTAGGCACACGTACGTTTTTGTTCTCTAGTGCCATCCAGAAAAAGTCTTAATTGCAATCCTTGACTGCCTAAGTGTTCTACACTAACCTAATTCAGTGTTTTACAATTCTCCCATTAAGTTTGGATAATACTTGTGCAAAGACGAAAAAACTTAATGTGTGATGATATTAAGATAAAAACACTTAAATATTACTTCTTAACGTTTTTTATATTGTAGTAACAATCCTTTCATTAAGTTACTTATATTTAAAGTAAGAGTGTTTGATTACCTTGATCTTTTTACTGTTATTATTAACGTTATAAACAATCTTCAAATGAAGGTGATTCCTAAGTAGTCATTTTATAGGATTGCTATTTTATCGAATGACGTTAACAAATAATTGAGATAAAACATCACAGCTGAAACTAACTACACACTCACTTTCTCGGGAAATTGACAAAACAAAATTCAACTTTTCATAAACTTGTAACATACTGAGTGTATATTAAAAGACATCCAGATGTTTTAGAAAGGATTCCCTAATTTTGAAATGACATAGCTACAAAATAGTGAAAGAAGAGGCAAAATAGTACGTTTGACAGACAGGTAAGGAATTTTAGGTAAACAGGTTTGTAAAACTGATTGATGGGTATAAATTTGACGACAGCTGCATATGGTTTAAGGACGATATGGTCAATACACAAAACTGATAGGATACTTAAAACTCATCCGTATATGTTGTAAAACCACTGCATTCCGCAAAAGTAACCGTTTGGACAGCACTATCCAGTATAAATTCAAATAAATTAATTTTCAGTAAGCGGTATAATAAGCCAAAACTATTGCTCACGTAAAATATAATGTCTATGTAACTAGAGATGCACCGAATAAGTGATTTTGACCGAATACCGAATATTCGGCCAATGGATAAGCCGAATACCGAATATTCAGCTGGCTGAATATCTGGTGAACTTTTTTCCTATAAAACTGGTCTTAAATACTACTTATAGTAAAAATAGATTTATTTTGTATTATAAAAATATAGATGACTGAACCTTCATTAATGACAATTTTCTTGGCTCGGAAAGGAGTTACATTATAAAAATAACTGTTCTCATATATGTAAAACTATTCAAAATGATCCATCTTATGTCATAGGTAAATTTAAGGGTCATGACACTCCCTAAAATTCATTAAAAAAAAAAAATTAAAGTTGTTGTGGATGTACCTTTACAAGTTTTGACATTTTTAAATATTGTACATGGAAAATAAAATCATATTTCTATTGAGTGGTATTGTGCAATAATAATAATAATAATAAATAAATAAATAAATAAAATATCCGGTTGTCGATTATCCAGATATTCGACCAAACCGAATATTCGGCTCAATGGCCGAATACCGAATAATCGGTGCATCCCTGTATATAACTGACAAAATATTAATAGCAACATCTTTATTATATTTTAATACTACAAAGGATAAGAAGAAAGAGAAGACAAATTACTACTATTCAGTTAATGGCAGAAAATCTTACACTACTTTTTGCACAACTCATACCAAATAAATAAACCACCTGCTCCTGAATACAGCGGTGAAGAAAAATACCAGAAGGTAGTTTTTACTATTTTATTTCCCGCGCAGTTTAGGGGCTTATGAGGGGGAGAGCCATAAATGGAATGTATCCTTTGGGGATCCTCCGCGAAAAACGATCCGAGAGAGTTCTCCTTCGAAGGTGGTAGGAAATATTTATATAAATTGTAATAAGAAAAGAAATAAGATGGTTCTAATCTCTTCGGGACATAATGTTGGACTTTCGTATAGCTAAACTTCCATACTAACGCGCTTTTTTTTTTTTTTTTTTTATTAGTTAGGAATCTTAGGGATGATTCCAATAGTTTCAGGATTATTTTAGGGATGATTCCTAAAAATTTTATGGCTAGCATAGGCTCGTAACACAAATTATATTTTTAAAGCGTGATTCAATACTGTAGACTGAGAGGCGACTGCAATTTTTGGACCCCATCGAACACTATTCCGAATTTTTTATAGAAATTAGAGAAAAGTGAGTAGATTACGAATCCACTGGTCTGCCGTGGCAAAAATGGCCGAAACTGGTCAAAAATCGACTTTTAATAAGTTGAACTAAATCCATTTGCCAGATGCGCCATAACTTGCCAAATAATGAGCATTTTTTTTATTTTGTAACCCTCAATCTTTAATTTTCAATTAAGAAGATTGCAGACGATTCAGATATCTGGCTACGGTCTACTTGCATCTATTAAAAGGGAGCCAAGTTGGCAATAAACATTACGTCCCTGATGACGTAACTAATGTCGCCAATTTGGCTTACTTTTAAAAGATACAAGTTTTCCGAGCTAGAGATCAGAAATCGTTTGGGCTTTTTCTCATTGAAAATCAAAATGCAGAGGGTTGCCAGACGAAAAAGTTTGATCGCTTTTTGGCAAGTTATGACATATTTGGCAATCGGATTTTAGTTCAACTCATTCCAAGTCGATTTTGGATCAGTTTCGGCCATTTTTGCCACGGCAAACCAGTGGATTCCTAATCTACTCACTTTTCTCCAATTTCTATAAAAAATTCACAATGATGTTCGATGGGATCCAAAAATTGCAGTCGCTGCTCGGACTACTGGCAAAAGGTTTAATCTAAAACTTTTCGGGGGGGGGGGGGGATTAAAAAAAAATCAAACAATTGAACAATTGTATATATTTTTTTCAATTAAATTCACAATTTAATTTTTAAGGAACATTTAAAGTACTTCAAAAAGAAAATTGCTTCAACATTAAAATTTAAATTAACAAAAGTTTGGCTACTATTTTAAAATTGTTTGTCAATAATTAAAATTTCAGAAAAGATTTTTTTCCTCTGAAGGAATATCTGGGTAATTTGAAATGCCTGAAACACAGAAAATTATTATTTAAAGTCGCCAAGTTGGTGATAAAACCTGACACCCATTATCCAATCAAGTTGAATTTTGGCGCACTCGTCTCGAAGTGACCTTTCACTTGACATATTACGTGGTTTTATAGCATTTGTAGTTTTGTGGAAGGACAGAAACTATTTTAATGTCGAATAAAATCTAAGAGCGATTGTTAAACATTGCGAATGAGCATTTTCCACAGCACGCACATAGCGTTCCACAATACTACTATTTCACAACTTTTCAAATTTCAAACTGGCGCAATTTTATAACAAAATCCAATATAAAAATTATAATAAAAAATAATTAAATTAATATTTTATAACACACTCGCATTGCACAACCATGGATGTAGAGCATTTTACATTATATAACAGTGTAATCAAAGCATTGCATATCAGAAGGCAAATGTGTTGCCTAGCAACCAAAACATCGCTATCTTTGGAGGTCGAAGATCAGCAGGTGAAGAGCGTAGGTGGGAATAAAAAAAAGAATGTGTAGACTCTCTCTTGACCCTGACAGGTGTAGTAATACAACATGCACTTTTACGGTCATTGAGCCTTCCAAGATTGGACCTTGAAAATGAATTAATTTTCGAATTACCAAGAACAAAAGTTTTTGTACCAAAATCAAAGTCGAGGGCAAATTGTATAACTTATTTCATTAATTTAACAAGGAAAGCCTTCGCAATTATTCAATAAAAACATTTCTTTCATAATTTACCGAAATTTCATAAAAGGATTACAGTAAAAACATTATAATTATCGTCATAATCTTACAATTAATTTACTATTTAATAAAATTGAAATTACAATTCAATAAATTTGAAATGACTACATAATCAAATTTGGAATTACCACTTAATAAATTTGGAATTACCACTTAATAAATTTGAAATTACTACATAATTAAATTTGGACTTGCAACTAAAGTTTTCAATACATTTATTAAAAATCTTGTATGCAATACTCTTACGAATAACTGAAAATATTACCAAAAGAAGGTTAGCTTCAGAATTCAGAAATTAAGATTCGAGAACCCAAAACATAATTTAGAATTAATTCAATACTATGTAAATGAGCTGTTATTAAAGTTTCAAGCGATACATCATTCTACATTCTCTCTTTTAATTTTCGAAGCACCAGGAACACTTATTCGAAAGGAAAAGAATTCAGAATTAAAATTATTCCATCGATAAAACAATCTTTTAATTACGGAAACTTACAAGTTATTAACGGCTCGATATAACAATAACCTACTTTCACAAAAAGAATAAAAAGGCGCTAATGAATATCGTAACAAATAATGCAAGCTTAGTTGAAACCTTTCCCGCTGATTTTTAATGAATTCTACTTTTTACCAAAAATTAATTACATCGTCACAAAATCAATAATCCAATAATTTTCTTAAAAAACCAGAATCAAACGATTTTCTTTACAAACACTTATTACGCGGAATTTGATTAACGAGAAATATCAAGAGTTCCAAGAAGTATCAAAAGACAGAGATTCGATGAATTTTAAGCACCATTGGGGAAAGGGGACTAAAATATGGGGAGGGGGTAGATTAAATATAATCCTCTCCCTGTATATTAAAAAAGGAACACTAATATGACAGCTGTTACCTAAATCGTTCCGGAAAAAGTGAAGTGAAAAAGGAAAGCAGACGATAGTAGAAAATGTTAATGAAAATTCGATTCGAGCTAAGCGGCTTAATATAGCAACGCTCGTCAATTTCAGGGTCTTTTTTTCAGGAACAAAAATGGTTTTGGGGAGGGGGGGGGGGGGGGGACTGGCAAGGTTGTCTGGAACGTACTTTCGTGGAAATCGGTCACAGTATCGTTTTGCCTTGGATCAATAGAGTTTGAAAGGTTTCGGAAAGGTTGTGGGTCGTTTCATCTATTATTGACATCATTAGAAGATAAATGTTATTTTGGGACGGTTAACAGAATATTGTAGTGTAGTCAACACCACAAATAGACAATAGTTACAAAAATACTTTTTTTAGTTAACTACGCTGAAAATAATAAGCAAGACAAATTAAACTGCATATGTACTTAACTCTAGAAAATAAATTGTTCACAAGTGAAAGTTTATTCTATTTGTACAACTTAAACGCCATCTAACGGATTAAAAGGTACACTTAACTAACTTATTTATATAACGAATAATAAATGGATAAAATTAAAATCCTGGGCTGATACTATAAACAACTTAAGCAGTTCGTCTATCTCATGTTTTTATTTGCAGACAATTATATTTAACAGAAAGGTATTAAAAACGAACAAATATTTCTTTACAGTACATTTAATAAAATGCATTTAAATGTTATTAATAAAAAAAACTTTCAGGAGAGGGGGAAAAAAGAAGAAGAAAACCATTAATAAGTTCACGGTCCTCCAAAAATAATAGAACATTTGGAAAATCGATGATTCGTGAACAATCTAGAATAGAGCGACGCGGTTTCACATAAATGACCAGTAGAAAAATTCCTTTTTCCCTTAAAAAAATAAAAGTTTTTTAATCCACGGATGGCGCTGTCGGTATGTGCGAGATGCTTTCTAGAGTTAATTAAGCTAACTGCTAGTCTATAAAACTTTGTAGTAAAGCACCATCTGTTGATAAAAAAACGAACTATTTTTTACTTTTTGTGGGGAAAATTATTGTTACAAGGCATTTCTGGGGGGACTGTATCGACTTGCCATCAAATGTTCCAAGAATTAAAGACTATCCAAATGTCCTATTACTTTCAGATCCCCTTATACAGGGTTCCCACTCAAATCACAGAATGAAACTCTATGACTTTTAAGGACCTAAATAATGTTTTTAAGGACCTTTGAAAATTTGTTTTCAGGCATCGTCTATATATAAATTTTTAATAAAGTATATATTCTACCAAAAAAGTTACAATTTGGTGGATGCATAATATAAATACGTCAGAAAATTTCGATAAGGTGCAGATAAGTGGAGGTCAGGCGGGAATAGCAAGTTCGAGTTGTATTTTATAAATTTTGCAGTTGAGCACACAACATCTGCAAAAATTAAAGACTTTTAAGGACCTCTAAACATTTTCAAGGATTTTTAAGCACCTCTAAGCATTTTCAAGGCCTTGAAAACAAGTTAAAAAATATTAAGCACTTTTAATGACTTTCAATGACCGTGGAAACCCTGTTATACTGCACAAAAAAATAACAACCGAGCATCCAAGTTCATGGTTTTGAAAAAATGTGACTTGACAACTCAAAAGATAATAAGGATCTATGTCATGTTTACGTTGGCAACTATCGTACCGATTTTTTGACGTTAAGCGAAAACGGTCGAAAATTATTCAGCGCAGTATTCTTAACTTCCTCATATCTACTGTCACAGATATTGTGAGCACATTTTGAAGATATACGTTATCGTTTAAAGATAATAGGCATTTGCATTAGACGATATTCATAGGTACGTTGTAATGGTTCATGTTTTATCTTGAGTACGAGTAAGAGATATGATAGCAAAGCTAAACGTGAGCGCTTTCCTTTGAAAATATCATTTATTGGGTGTTTTTGTCGTTTAGGTGAAGTGGTCAAAACCAGTTTGGAAGCTATACGTAAATCTGTACAAAAATGATTAAAAGAAGAAAAAACGAATATTAAAATAAGGATAAGTAAAAAAAGTTATGGAAGTTCTTTTACGATATGATATAAAAACGTGATTACAAATTAAATTTGAAAAAGTATATTTAACACACACACACAAAAAAATAAATTAGGTGATTAAGCATTCAAGAAAAACACAAAATAAAACTATTTTTCAAAATTTAATTAAAATTGGAAGGTAACTTCAGCAAAGTGGGTTATAGGACAAAAAAGACAAAAAAAGGCAGAATAAGTTGATTGGGAAAATATTATTTCCTGCTTTTGGGGAATTTATCTTTATTATCGTTTAACTTTTGAATGAAAAAAATATTAAATTCCTCGATATATTCTAATTCTGATTTAAGTTCCTGAAACTACAGAATTGTCACTTTTTTAATTATTATTTACGTTATCTATACCCAGTTATATATGGGGTCTTTCAAAAAAGACTCTTTAACTTTGAAATAAGATAACTGCTAAACAATGAGGGGCATAAAAAGAGAGACAAGTGCTACGTTGAATTGACAGGTATGGAATTTCAAATACACTGATTTAAGAGGAGTCATAGTAAGGATCATCCCCCTTACTCGCTATGTTACAATCTTTTACCCTAGTGCATTTCGAAACTACCAGTGGCGAGCCCGTGATCGAAAATGCTAGTACAGCCGGAAACACGCACACCACACACTTTTCACAATCATTCACGAACGCTAAGTCTTTAATCTTAATAATCTTTAATACTCAAACTCAAATCAAAGTTTCTTTTCAATTTTTAATAAAATGAACAAGATGAGAAAGAAAACACTTATTTTTTAAAAAACAAAATCAATCCCCCTTTCTTTTAAACTTGCGAATCAGTCAATGATGTCGTCATAAAATGGCGCTGTTTTGGTGCTTTAGCACTCACCCCACCCACGCATATTCTCATATGCTGAGCCAATCAGCTCATCGAATTCTCAAGGGCAGCCGAAGTTAGAAATTATACTTGATCGGCAGCACTGCTATTACATTGCGTAGAGGCTTCTATCGCTTTCCATTGGTTACCATGGCAACATGGTTGTCCGAAACACGTTTTAGGAAACACGGCTGCTGTGTTCGGAGGAAGATCACTTTGATTGGAGGCGGGTTTTTTCTTGTGAATTATTCAGGCAAGAAGATTACCGCTTATCTGATTTTTTTTTCACTTGCCGTAGAAATGGATCTTTATTTTAGAAAATTGTAAAATAAATAATTTTAGTTTTGAACTAATAAATTTATATGCAGCCCGGCTGTACTGGCTGTAGTGCACGAGCCGCCACTGGAAACTACGTTGTATCAAACCTTCACATTTGGTGAGTAGGTACGAAGAAGATCACTTAATGAAATGAAAAAATGAAATAAATTAAAAATTCGAAGATAGCTCCTAACATATTTTATTTTATATTTGAAATTCTTATGTCAATGCATATGCAGTGGCTCCACCTGGTTTTGTCGATTGTTATTTTAATTTTCATTAATAAACGATAAACATTAAATGAAAACAATTTATGTAATTTCATTAAGTGATCTTTTTCGTAAATACTCACCAAATTTCAAGGTTTTTTGCTAAGTAGTTCAAGATTGTAACCAATTTTGCAAACCAGTTAATTTAAAATTTCTTTACCTTTATATCCTATGTATCAATTGTCTTTTTCTGTCTGAAAGATCCTGTAGTTAAAAGTACCAAACAGTTAACAATCGGATTGGATGTTGTTTAAAATGCTTACGTCAAGAGAAAAGAATTTATTGAACTTTGTTTCCATCATTAAAAAAAAAAAAAAAAAATATCCCATCAAATTAACATAACTTGGCTCTCAAACAAGAATTACATTACATTGAACTTTCCCAAGATGCAAACGCAAATAAAGTTCATTATAAATTACAAGTCTCGTCAGACAATAGACGCCACCAGAACAAAGATAATTTAGAGTGCCATTCATGGGACAATTCAAACAAACAATAAATTTCAACAATCAATCTACAAAAGCGCCATTCCTGTTATTACAGTGCGAGAACTAATTAATCACAATAGAAGCGCGAAATTATATTCATTACCATTAACTCGGGCAACAATTACGATATCGAAAATGGCAGCACCTGACAAAGCTCACAAAAATTCAATTCCCACAGCTTGGAGGAAAAGAGGACGTAAATAAGGACTTCTCCCTTCTCTTGACATACTGGCTGCTCAAAAATCGTTAGGGCTAATTACGGCATTGTAAGCTTTTAAGGCGCCAAATCTTTTGCAGTAATTACAGAGGGTAGTTTTAAGCATTCACTTAAAGTTGGGAGGGTAGAGAGAGTCTTAAATTATTCCAAATCGAATTGTCTCGCGAATATTCGAATGACAGAATCCTTAAGAAGCAGACAAGGCGTTTAATTGAGAGGGTTCGAATTGTAGAGGGTTTTCTTGATAATGAGAGAAAAGGAATATATTGTCTTTCAGGGTTGATTTATCTGTGTTCTTTAGGCTTAATGCACTAACGATTTTGTTGAGAAGACGGCAGACTCTGAAGAATTTCGCTTGTAATTGTTTATCATTGTCGTTAAGGAAATGTCTGGCTATTATAATGTGATTATGTTGAATGGTTTTATTATAGTTTTTATTTATAAACGCTATTATAATGTTGTTTTATAGTGGTAATTTTCCTATATTGCGGCTCTAAAAATATATTAGGTCTAAGAGGACAGGGATTGGCTGAAGATTTCTGGTAAATTACTGTTTTTAGGAGAATTATTATTAAACTTTTAGGTAAGTAGGTATAGTTTTTCTAAAGAAATGCGTCTAGATGAATTTTAAGAGTTGTTGCTGGGCTTGCTAAGGTAATTTACCGTCCAAACTAAAGTATAGTTTTTTCTAATTTTGTTTTTCAAAATGTAAATATTTTGAGAATTCTGAAGAAAAACCCACCAGTATCTTCGATGGAGCTAAATCACAAAGGTTAATAATATAGCATGTGTTTATCTGGATTTCTATTTTAGAGAAAACTATCAAACGCGTTATTTTAGAACGTGCATTTGCGAAAAAACATAAAAATCTATTTGCAGTGTAAATAACGAACACAAAGTATTCTCTCGTGTATATTTGCAATATGGAACGGGCCATAATTGAGTTAATGTACTCTTACAATGTAAAAATTCTTCAAAGTATAATTTTCAAACAATGAGAAGAAAAGTTATTTGGAATAAAGAGCAACAAATGTCCGGAATAAAAAAAATTAAAGAAAAAAAAAAAGTTTTTACGAATTTTATCAAGACACTAACAATAGGAACAAACAAAAACTGTTTTCTACTCAGTGAACATAACTACTTTATTGTTTTCTCAAACAAAAACAAATCTCTCAAAGCTTTCAAGCAAACAATCAATAAGTAAATAAAAAAGCCGTACACAACAACTCTACTCTTCTTCGAACATCCAAACAGTCTTCCAAATATTTTTTTTTTTCTTCAAAGGAAACAGATTTATACCTTTAATATTTCAAAACACGTTAAAAGCGAAGAGTTTGCAATTTCATTCTTGGAATGTGGTTTTATTTTTAAATAATTTTTTTTATTCCCAAAACACAGAATTTTCCTCTCAGACATCGGATAAAAAAAGGACCAATACCTTTCCATTGAACTATACATAATAAAACAAAATAAAACAAAGTGAAGTGAACGGAAGAAAAAAAATCGATTCCTTTATTCTGAACAATGTATTCGAGTTCGATATCATATTACTCGCATAAGAAAATAGTATCACATATGAATGGAGTTTAAAGCTTTGTGCGATACAATATGTGCATACATTTATTTTATTACATAAACAGTATGGGTTCTGTAGGAGTGCTTTAATATATTTTCTTGTAGGATATTGGAAAAAAAAAAAAAGGAAAAAAAAAAACTATTTCGACTGGAGTATAAACATATCTAACAAAGTGGAGTTTTAAATTTTAAACGATATTTTTATTCGATTTACAGAGTAATTCAATATGAATTTAGCGATTACAAACGGTTATAATTATTCAGGGTGGCCACAAAATTCAGGAAAAAAAGTTCCCTGACAGATTTCTAAAAAATTCCCTGATTTTAGGGCAAACTTTTTTTAAAATTTTCGTAGGTTTTCTAAATGTCTAGACACCTTGATCAAATAGAACATGTATGCTCAAGAGATAATATGAAATTTTTTTTAAAAATAGTTTTGCTGGTAATGAAAAGTTTAAATTATTCCGTAACATTAAACTTCTAATGGCTTATCCCTACAAATCTCCATGTAAATAGCGCAAAAATATGGATGAACGTGCCTTAAACAATACAAAATATCCCTGATTTTCAAGAAATTTTAGAAACTTCCCTGACATTTCCCTGATTTTTTTCCAGAATTAAAAAACTCCCTGACATTTCCCCAATTTCCAGGTGTTCCCGGTTCTTTGGCCATTCTGTTACTTATTGAAAAAGAATTTATCGATAACATTACCACAATGTAGACGGACGTAAAGAAATTTTGAAGTTCCGTCTACATTCAGTGTTAATCTAATTGAAAAATTCTTTTTCATTAAATTGTTATAGCTGCTTGTAATCGCTATATTCATTTTGGATGAACAATTCTCGCATTTTTTATTCAATCCCAAATGTTTCAAAAAGACCATAAACAGAAAAATTTCTGTTCAATGCTATTTTTTTTTTTTTTTTTTTAAATTTGCAATCAAAGTTTTCCTGTTAGACGTTGGCGAGAAAACGATTCATTCGGCTCTAATTGAATGTGACGTCAAGACTTCCCAAACATCTTGGCTTGAAATGCGGCAGCGGAAACCAGTTTTGCAAGTTTCTCGCAAATTGCGCCAATCTGTATGGGATATGGCAATGGTCTACCAACGCCAACTATTTGGCAGAAAACTCGCGATAACCATAGAGAAACAGAAGGAAGCTTTGACGTCGCAGATTTAGTTGAGTGTCTTGATCGAACTGGTTTGGGGGCATTTCTTATCTTAATATTTAAATAACTAATTTTTTTAAAGAACTTTTGTTTAAATATTTAGAATCAGAAAGCAATTCTTCATAAATATAAACTAATTTCATTCATTTTAAAAAAATGCGGGAATTGTCAATTACACGGTATTTATTAAATTTCTTTATAAGATCTGATGGCAACCAGAGTTTCGTGGCTTTAAATAATTGACTGTTTCATTCAGGTCAATGACATCATATAATAAAGTTACTACGTGGCCTTTAAATACGCGTGTAATAGACAAACACATATTTTTTACTTCTCCAAGACCAATCAGAACAGACTGGAATCCAATAGATAACATTAGATTGCGCAACTACTTCGGATAATATTTATAAGGCCAACAAGGCCTGATTTAGAAAACTGATTATTATCGGCACAAGATTATGCCTCCTCTCCCCTCATAGACGGTAGCTGGTTTTATTATCAAGACCCAAGGAACCCTAGGGGATATTGTTTTCGATTGGTCAGCAGGGTATTTAGGAAAAAAAGATCCCTGATTTCCCTGACAGATTTCTAAAAATTTCCCTGATTGTAGGGCTAACTTTTTTTCAAATTTCCCCAATTTTCTTAGGTTTTCCAGATGTCTAGACACCCTGATCAACATGTATGCTAGCAGAGATAATATGCAATTTTTAAAAAAATAGTTTTGAAAAAGTTAAAATTAAAATAGTTATGAAAAGTTAAAATTATTCCGTAACATTAAACTTCTAATGGCTTACCACTACAAATCTCCACGTAAATAGCGTCAAAATATGGATGAACGTGCCTTAAATAATACAAAATTTCCCCGATTTTCATGAAATTTTAAAAAGTTCCCTGACATTTCCCTGATTTTTTCCAGAATCAGAAAGCTCCTTGACCAGGGTTCCCACTCAAATCACAGAATGAAAATCACTGACTTTTCAATGACTTTTAAGGACCTAAATAATGTTTTTAAGGACCTTTGAAAATTTGTTTTCAGACATCATGTCCTATATATAATTTTTTAATAAAATATATTCTACCAGAAAATTTACAAGTTGGCGCATGCGTAATAAAATAGGTCACATAATTCTGATACAGTGCGGATAAGTGGTGGTCACGCGGGGATAGCAAGTCCGAGTAGTATTTTTATAAAATTTGAGGTTGGCACTACAACCGCAAAAATTAAGGACCTCTAGGCATTTTCAAGGCCTCGAAAAAAAGTTCAGAAATATTAAGAATTTTTAATAACTTTCAATGACCGTGGGAACCCTGTAGACATTTCCCTGATTTCTAGGTTTTCCCGGTTCTGTGGCCACTCTGGTCAAATGTGTGGTCCGGTGTCAGTTCTCACTTACAGTTTGGGCATGCGCAAGAAAGGCTTTGAGTGCGCATGCGCCTACTTGTATAAAAAGAGATGTATGCTGATGTTATTTAGTTGTATTGATGTATCGATGTTTCATAAAACTCAAATGAATGAAAAAAAAAAAAAAAAAAGAAGAAAAAAAACTTTGCAATGAGCTTGGACTTAAAGCCCAGGTTAAGCTGTACATCACCGGCCTTATGGCAAATCAGGTTCTGATATCCAATAGAATTCTGAAATCGTGAATAAAAATTTACTGAAATATATTTTTAAAAAAATCAAAAAATCGAATAAGACATATGAGGCCCTGAGAAGCAAAGGGGTCCAAGTGACTTTTCTTAACCTTTGAGAAAATACACTTTAAAGTTTCTAATTTAAATGAAATTTGTAAGAAAAATTTGTGTTGTTCAAATACTACTGACCTCTGGGATGAAGATATCACTAGTTTTCATAGAATTTAATGTAAATAAGAAATTTAAAGTCACTTAGACCTCTGCTTCTCAGTCCCTTGTATACAATAGCGTAATGAAAGATAAATCCGAAACAAAACTAAGAAAGACGGTCAAACATCCACGATAACATAAGTACAAATTTGAAAAGAAATACCAGAACCAATTGGAAGGGAGAGAGTTAAATTGATTTAAATATAAGACATTATATTGGGCTTTTTGAAAAAAAGTTAATTTTGTCTTTTATAAATAAATAACCATTGTCATATTTCTGCTTTTTTCTGGGAGCAATATCTGTTTTATTAGACAGTTATCTCTTTCTTGTTGTAGATATTATTGGTTCCGGCAGAAAGTATTCCCGGTCAATGATATTACGGGATTATTCCATACCACCAAAAACAAACGAAACCGCAAGGAAACAACTAATTTGCAAACGATAGGATAAACCGATATTTTCGGTTTGAAAAGAAAAAGTATAAAATATAAATAGTCTACTAAGTATGTATCAAACACGGATAAGCTAATTAAGCTAATGAAAAGTTGTTAACATATTTTTTTTCCCCATTTTTTTCTCCCCCCAATTCTAATATAAGGGTAAAATTTTCCACAATACAACAATTAAGTTAAAATATCGTAAAATTATAAACATTTTACGATAAGATTACTGCAAATTTTGAAGCAGATTTAAATTCAAAATACAAAGATATTGTTACGAATTTCTGTATGTTTGTAAATATTCCGTAGTATTGATTATGTAAATAAGAAAATTTATGTACATTTCGCATAAGGCAGTGCAAGAGTTTGCTTTCCTGCAATGTGTGTCTTAATGCTTGAAAACGAGTTTTACAGAGATAATGCTGGGAAGCGAGTTTTACAAAGTGAAGGCCATTTAACATTATGGTAATGGCAATCTCGCCAAATTGGCGAGATAGAGCCAAGTTGGCGAAGGTTTAGGCGACTAATTTTGTCGCCAACTTTGGCGAGAAATCGCCAAATGTCACCAAACTTGGCGACCTTTTGCGACATTTTCGGTCCCATGTACATGTATAGGACTTTTCGACTACGATCTGAAAAGTCCTCCAAATTTCTATCTCTAGAAGATTCACGAAGTATTGACTCCTATATAAAGCCGGCCGTGAGTGTTAGTTAGTTGACTGGAGTTATTGAGGTAGCTGTCTCTCAGCGAGCATTCAAAGAGTTCCGAAAGTGAACTGTATTGTATTGTCTTTTGCGGCGATTTTTAGCAGTTGTGTTGTCAAGTTTTTAACTGCTGTTTTGTGCTCTATTGCTGTGTAAAGAACTGTATTGAGTCTACTAGAATGAGAAGTTCTGGAGTTGTAAAGGAATCTGCGAAGAGTTATATTGGAATAAATTTCTGCAAGGTTTTGATCTGCTTTGGACCCGTCTTTCAAACCCATCAACGCAACGATATTTTATTATACCTTTGAAATCCTTACGTCAATGCATATGTAGTGGCTTCACCTGGTTTTACCATTGGCCATTTTTGTTTTCATTTATAATAGACAGACATTAAATGAAAGCAATTTATGTCAGTTCATTAAGTGAGCTTTTTCGAACCGACTTACCAAATTTCAAAGTTTTATAGAAAGTAGTTTCTAAATGCACTGGGCTAGAAGATTGTAACATAGCGAGTATATGAAATGATCCATACTAGGATTCAACTAAAAGATATAATTCTGTCATAAATTTAAAAAAATATATATAATAATAATATTAAAATAATAATAATTAAGAAATTCAATTCTGAAGGGATCATCTACATTGCGCATGCGCTGTTTCTTCCAACAACAAAACAGGTTTCTAATCACGCTTGGTTCTGTTGTCAGGGTTCATACTCAAATTAAGAAAGAAAAAAATTCCGATATTTCCTTGCGTTTTCAAGAATTGTGGTTTCCATCACGGTTATTATTAGCCCACTAAATATAGTCAAACCTTGATTATACAAATTCTTCAGATAACTGGAAAAGAGTCTTTCTTCTTTAAGAATAACTTTCTGCGAGTCTGTGTTATCAAATAATTCTTTAACTTCAATTCCTCGAGTTAGGGTTAAACAAAGAGCACGGAAGACTAGGATCCCCCCCCCCCCCCCCCCAGAGAAACAATAACTTTTTTCAGGTTTTAAAGGAGATTTTTCTTTTTTCCCTGAGATTTTAAGCCTGATTTAATTTCTCTGAGGTGTATGAACCCTGGTTGTATACTATTTTTAAATACTAAGTGACAACAACTTTAACAAACGAAAGAAATGGAGCATAAAATAATAGTAAAAAATATCATGTAAAATTTAATTCCATTTAACTATTAAATACAAGCAACGAGATAAAAATAACGCACCAGTTGGTTTCTCTTTAAAGTAACAATACGAGCAGGAAAGCAACACATATAAGAGCGTGAAAAGAAGTGAGAGGGGAAAATAGTTTTAAAGTATGGGTAAAAAAAAAAGGAGGGGGGGGGGGGCTATCCAAGCTGCATTTAATCGTGCTGGCTTAACAAAGCGTGCTAATGAAATTAGTGTTTTTAACCCTTCTCATAAAGAGTCAAGAATAGCTTGAGGCGACACATTGTCGCTATAATAGTTGAAAGACTTTCCGCTAGGTGACGAAAGTAAAAAAGGAATTTTTAAGCGTCTCTTTTCATGCAATTTAACAGTAGTGTTAGTATAAATCTTTTTATGGCCGTTAGCAAAGAAGCGAAGACAAAATAAATTTCGACTGTTAAACACAAAATATAGGAATGTAGCGTTCAGAATTCTGAAAGAAAACAGAATTTAGAATTGTGTAAATCAGGTTTGGAATCAAGAGCAAATTTACCGTTTGCTATATATACCCAAATTGTTTACAGGTTTCAATAAGAGAAATGTTAAAATATACATGAAAAAATATTGGAGAAAAAAAAGTTTTACTAAATTGAAGTATTTTTGCAAGGAATTGAATAATAATTAAAAAATTATCCATCGAAATTTCAAAGAATGGTGATTGGAGAGAAATTGATCGGTGGTTTCACTGAGAATATGTCATATTCTGAATTATTTAAAAAAGAAACTGGTGATTCATGCACACAATAATTATTGAATTTTGGTAACCAATTATTAAAATACGGTTGTCAACTATTAGAACATGATTGTCAATTATCAAAATTTGGTTATCATTCAAAAGTGATTTAGTAACCATTCAAAAGTGATTTAGTAACCATTAGTAAATATTTAGGTTTTGGAAGTACAGTGTACAATCTTACGAGTGCAATAACTCAACAAGAAAAGGCGTTTCGCTTGGAATTACTGCTAACTTCTACTTCCGACTAAAACCGTCGAAGACGGTCAATAGTCAAAGCCAAATAAACCTCAATGCACAAAGCCTAACGATATAACACAACTCGAGAACAAAACACCTTTAAAACCACATAAACCTCGACCCCCACTGCCACCAAGGGATCCGACACAAAACCACTGCCACCGCGCTGCTACAAACTCCGCATCAAAATTAATTCAAGCGGCCGTATTCCGCTACAATTACAGCTACACCACTCCAATCTAAAATCCTGGCTGCCCGAAGAACGGATAATAAAGTCGGGGGCTGAATCATTACCCCCCGGAGACTCCGGTATCAGGCCTCTTAATCAGCCGAGTTTCTCTGCAGTAATTTAACGGCCTGGAATGGCAACGATCGCGCTAACAACCGGGACAAAGGAATTTTCCCGCGCTCTGGTTAATCCGATTTCGGTGCATGTTGGTGAATGAGTGAGAACTTATTTGCAACGGTGCTGATTCGCGGATGGCTTAGCGAAAGGATTTCTCGGCGTTTTATTTACTTTGGGGGAGGGGGATAAATGTGAGTTTTATTGGGTTGAAGAGTCTCCTTCTAAAGAAAATATTGCGCCAGGGTGGTTTTTGAAGTCGGGAAATTAAACTCGAAACTAAATACTGGAGTATAATTTAAAAGTGAAATTCACCGAAATTCGGTCTATTGCTCTTTTACAATATCAACGCTACGGCTTACTTTCTGAATAAACTGGATCGCGTGGGCAGCTTTTGAATTAAGTAAACTATTTAGAAATCTTTTGAAAATGTTTGACACTCAATCTTCAACTTCAGCCTCTCAGTATTACGGTTGATTATAGTATTAGAAATGTTTTGACGCAAGGTTACCTGAGGGTGAAACTGTACTGGAAAAACTTTAGATGAAGATCTGGACCATGCATGAAAGGAAGAATGCCTTCCAGAATGTCTGTCAATGAGAAACTGAATCAAGGCAGCTTGCACGGTGTCTTGTTATTCAAAAAGTTGGTTGGTTTGTACATTCAATTACCAACTTTTCTGCACAATAACGAGACCTAGAGCTTAATGTGAATTCCAAATCTCGACGAACATCCACGCCCAACCCAGAAGTCAAATCCGGTACTTTTGGCATCGGAGGTCAGAGCACTAACGAAACAGCCATCAAGTAGGAAGCAATTCAAAAAGGTTTCGTCATGTATTCAGAAAGAATTTCTTAAATTAACTAACTTTTTCCAACAAGTCATTCAACGAATTCCAGCACGTAATTTCAAATTCTTTCACCAATTGCAAAATTAAAAGTGAAATTTTTCTGGCATTTTAAAACCTCGTCTGATACAATCAGACGTTGCTAATTGGTAATATAAATATAGGTCATTGGTTCAACTCAATTACCTTGAAGATATTAGTCGACGTTATCAACATTGACAATGCCCGAATTTAGTCAGGCAACACAACTTATAAACTATATCTTAATCCCACAAAAAAGAAAAAAAACATAGATGGCGCACGTCTACCTAACAACTCCAATTAAGATAATAGGCACATTAAGATAGACCCAATAAAATAGACTAGAACCACTCTATTTCATAAACATTAGGTATCCGGAATTCTTCCATTCAGCACAAAACTGATAAAAACTTATTAAAGGTTAGGAAATTAAGAACAGATAGTTCCGACCAAAGCTTTCATCCCAAAGTCATTCATAATGGCTGTGGTCAGCGCTTTCTCTTGAAGGTTATCACAAAACCTTTTTTTTTTCCCCTTCCCCGCCAGCAACTGAGCTGAGATAAAACTCGGTGAAGACTCTTTTTTAAGAGTAATTTCTTTTCTTCGGTTCTATTATCGGGGTTATTCCCTTTAACTTCCTTTGCATTATCTTGAATAGTTCGGGATAAATTGGGTGTATTTTTTTTTTTTTTTTTGAGATGACAAGTAATGAAATTAATTTTGAGATAGGGTTGTGTTTTATAAGATAGGGTTGTTTTCTTTTATAATAGTAATAAAAAATTGGCAATTAATTTTTGAAGAGGATTTTTTTTTTTTTATTCATAGAAATTCTAGTGCAACAAAAGAGATCTAAACTACTTCTTTACTAGAAATGTGTACTAATTATAAATGAAAATCCCAGAACTATCAGCATGCTACATAATTGAAAACAATCTTCAAAAAATAAACAATTCATTATGATAAAAGCAATGTACGCATTAACCTTGATACAATAAGGGCTTTTAAAAGACCATGTTTTTGGGTTTCAATCTGTTCCGACTAATAAATTGTTATCATTATAAAGAGAGTTAGATCAACTTGGAAAGAATTTCGGAGTAGTGTTAGGAGGGAAAAAAAACAGTGGAGGGACGTCTGGAGATCTTGGTGGCCAGGCAATTGGGCCTCTGTCCGGGAGAGTGGGTTGGATTATCGTGAGCCGGCATTGTTACCAAATGCGAACTTTTTTACTTTCAATTACCCGTAAGTACACATAGAGTAATGAAAGTATAGCATTCGGTAAATTTTTTTTTTTTTTTTTTTTTCATTTCTCCACGTTTTGAAACATTCTGAATTCAAAAGAGTGACCTATACTAAACTTCAACTTAACTTGACATGACTAGACGGTAGATCGTCACAGTGCTCATAGGTACTTAATCCATTTTGGAGGCGTGAAAGCATAATGTTCGCCAAACCACAACCTTGTAGAGAACAAAAGGCTATAATGTTTAGCGAGAATTATGTCTTCACTCCGCTAAAATGGATTATTTGCCTATGAGCACGGTGAAGATCTATCGTCTAGTGATGTCAAGTTAAGTTGGAGTTTAGTATAGATAAAGTTTCTGTCTGTGTGAATGTGGTCAACATAACTCCCGAACTAATTTACCCACGATGTTCAAATTTGGTGTGCGGGTAGGTGATGGCACAAGGACCTACCATTAAGTTTTTCGTCAAAATCGCGCATTCGCATAAGGTAGCTGCTATTGGAAAAATCATGTTTTTCAGTAATTGCTAAAAAACGGCCATAACGATTTTTATCAAAATCGCTGTAGTAATGCCTCTAAAGGTGTTCTAAGCATCCCCACCTCCGAAATTCCGTAAAAATTCTTTCATGGCGTAAAGAAATGAAAAAACAAATGCCTTTAACACAGAGTTCTCTTTCCTTGAGCATACCTCATCAACGACCGTTTTTTCTTCGCTACCCAGTTTCAGTAGAAAGATTTGCTAAATGAATGATCAAAATATAAATACGGTAAATGACACAAATCCACGTCAGTATTATAGTGTAACTGAAAGTTGTGCGATGTTCCAAACCCCTAGTTTAAAATCGACAGTTGAAATTAGGGACATTTTATTTGAACACCATTGTATAATGGAACAGGTTTGGAGCAATTTGGCTAAAAATACATGGTTAGGTGCACTTTAAAGCACAAATGCAGCAACCTTTCTTTTCAACGGATCGAAATACCCCTCCAATTCAACACAGCAAGTATCGTAAAATTAAAATTTCAAAACGCACAATAAACGTCATAGGAGATAACTTTTTAAACATTCAAATCCCAATTGCTAATATACGTAAAAATTAAAACTATTAACTTTATTCATGATCAGTTTGTTTATCAATCAGTAACGCTTCAATAAACATCGCATGTTTATCAATACCATCCAAAGGCAAACGCATTTCTTTATCACTAATCAATATCAATATGCGATAAATCCAACCCACTCCAGCACGAAAACCGCCAACTCAATGCCAAATCCCAAAGGTGCTTCGATAATTAAATAATACCCTTTAAAAAAAAAACGCCAACTGAACCGACGAGGCTGAATCTTACCAAGATTGCACAACTCAACAAACCCTAATAAATATCACGAATACCTCAACATTATCGTCAGTGCATCCGAGCACATAAAATTGGAACGCAAGGGGGGGGGGGGGGACTTTCTTTTAAATTTCCACACACCCTTTTCCTTTAACCCTTTAATGGCGAGGGTGATTCTGCATTTGGCGACGATTTTCTCCTTCTGGGGATATTTCGAATCAGGCAGAGCAATGATTTTGTTGGTTTGATCAAGAATGGACAATTCTCGCATTTTTTAAAAACGAGTGAAATTAGTACATATTTATGAAGTATTTCTTTCTGATTCCAAATATTTAAACAAAAGTACTTTAAAAAAATTATTAGTTATTTAAATATAAAGAAAAGAAAATGCCCTAAAGCCAAGCCAAAACCAGTCCGATCAAAACAGTCAACAAAATTCGTAACGTAAAGAGACCCTAGCGTTTCTATGGTTATAGTGAGGTATTTGCCAAATAGTTATCGTTAAAAAAGTTGGCGTAGGTAAACTATTGCGTACAGGTTGGCGTAATTTGCGAGAAACTCGCAAATCTGGTTTCCGTTGCTGCATTTCAAGCCAAGATGTTTGTGAAGCCGTGACGTCACATTCAATGCCAACGAAATGAGTCGTTTTCTCGCCAACCTCTAACAAGGTAATTTTGATTGCAAATTAAAAAAGATAAAAAGCGCATTGAATGTTCATGGCCTTTTAGAAACATGTTGAATTGAATAATAAAAAAAAAATTTAAATGCAGGAATTGTCCATTTCAAAATGGGAACTTACATTAAAGACACCAAACGATAAAACGATAATAATGGGTCAAGTTCTGAAGAGCTTTTCTTTAAAAAATTAAAAATTAGTTAACGGTAAAACGATAATAATGCGGGTATGTGCGGTTGTGAATAACAATTAAATTTCAAAATAACATTGGAGAAAACTTAAAATTATGCAAAGAAGGAAGCTTGTTTGCATGAAAACAAGCGATTCATAAAAATACATCAAGCACTTGATTAATAAGGTGCTTTTTTCAATATAGATATTTTATAACGAGTCCTTTTTTCAGATATGCAATATTGTTAC
Organism: Linyphia triangularis; assembly: GCA_963978545.1. Classification (NCBI taxonomy): domain Eukaryota; kingdom Metazoa; phylum Arthropoda; class Arachnida; order Araneae; family Linyphiidae; genus Linyphia; species Linyphia triangularis. Next base: position 41,932,097 of record OZ021730.1, read on the forward strand.
TAATTTTTTTTAAACTTTAGCCCCATTTGGCGATCAAGTTGGCTGTTTCACTCTCACGCAGTGGATAACCCCGACCTCAATAAAAACGCTTGGCGATAATTTTGCATTAGCACGTACGAATTAATAAACTTTTCCTCTCTTGGCTCCACATGGTGGAGAATTCGACAAATCGCCCTGCAGTTGGCTCAGTTTAACCCACGAGAGTCGGAATTAAGCCTCTTTTGTCATTAACCCACCTTTTCCGATGGGGGGAGGCATAACGATGCTACTAATTGGTCCGTCGATGAAGAGTTACTCCAGATGAAATAAAGGAGTTAATGATAGGGTTTTTTGATAGGAAGGGGAGAACGAAGCTAAGGGGCTTTTGTGTTAAAGGGTGGGTAATTTAATTTCTAGATTCTTTTTTTTTAGGGTGGGAGAAGATGAAAGATCAAATGTCATTAGCAGAATTGTGGAGTTAAAATATCCGATTATGTTTCGTTGTAGAAATGATTAGCATATTTTGTGGTTGAATCTAAAAGATAATATACTGTTTTATGCAGAGAGTTGGTGATCTAGCATCATTAACCGTCACAATCTAGACCGCTCTTTGTGTGTTGAAGAACACTGATCATTAGCGGGAACTTCAGTGAATGTTAGGTTACAAGTCGAAAAAGGCTTAACAATTACAATAGGGATATATACTAATAAATCCGAAAAACACATTATTTATAGTACTAGATATTGTAAACACAACTCCCTCCACAGCGATTCAAATTACTTGAATAAAATATTTTGAAATCAGTTACATCTCGGCGTAAATTCTTTTTTATAAACAAATAGAATAACAGCTAATACCACAATCTAGATTAATAAAATATCAAACAATTACCCAGCAGTATTTTATCTCGACAATAAAGACAAATGTCATAAATATAGGAGACAAATCTTCCTTCATCCTTTCGAACAAATTATGGCCTTGCCAACATCCTTGTTTTACCTTCTCTACATAAAAAAAAAAAAAAAGAACAGACGATATCTAAAAGAACCCTCCCCCTCCTCTACACAAAATTCCTCTCGAACAACCATACCTCCAACCTCATTTCAACACACCCCATCCCGAACTGGAATAAATCCAGCAGACGATTTGAAAAGGGTGGTTGGAGGAGAGCAGGTAGAGAATCGTCTGCTCCTTCATCCCGTTGCCAGATCCGCCAGTGACGGATCGACTGGGCCCGTCACTTTTGGGAGCAACTATTGGAAGATGGATGACACAACACTGCCACTTCAATGCGGAAGGGGGGAAACGCCATTTGATTGTCTGCCTGCACACATACATACATGCTACAGAGAAAGAAGTTACACGGAGAAGTTGGATCTATCGGAAAGATGAATGTACAATATGTATGGGTTTGGTTGGTTCTATTGATGATTTCGTGGCGAAAGCAGTACACGACGACTATACTGCGCCGAAACATCGCTTTTAGATAAAGATCTGGTGTACTGAAAGTAATCCAAGAGTTAAGGTGGGAATGCCAGGGGGCACTGTGAATTTTCTAAAAAAAATTAGGTACGAATTTTAGGAATAATTAAAAAAAATTCAGAAACATTTTAGTGATAACTCAAAATTTTAGGGATAATTCAAATTTGAAGGATAATTTCCAAAATTTTAGGGATAATTCAAATTTGAATGATAATTTCCTAAATTTTAGGGATAATTAAAATTTGAAGGATAATTTCCAAAATTTTAGGGATAATTAAAATTTGAAGGATAATTTCCAAAATTTTAGGGATAATTCAAATTTGAAGGATAATTTCCAAAATTTTAGGGATAATTCAAATTTGAAGGATAATTTCCAAATTTTTAGGAATAATTCAAAAACATTCAGGGATTTTTTTTAAAGCATAAATAAGCTCTTAATATAAACATATTCTTTCCAAAGCTTGTTTCAATAACAGCAAAAAACTGCCAATTTTTAAAAAAAAAAATTAACTTTAAGCAAATTTCTAGCAAAATAACAGTTTTAAAATTAAACAATTACACTATTTTGAGAAACACACAAATTTAAATAAATCCACTTTTCTCATCTGGAAGAATATCTGTTTTTTCCCGATGGTTTTGGAAAAAAATCGGGGAATTTTCGGGATTTAATTTTTTTTTTAAATTATCTAAAAATTTAAATACAATTTAAGGAACTTTAGTGAGAAACAAAAATTCAAGGAATATTAGGAATTCTAGGGTGAATGCGACTCTTGAAATGCCTTCTGAGAGGACTTTTACGGGGAACTTACCCGCATTTGCGACGAATAGAAAATAAATGGAGAAAACTCCACCTAGTAATCCGATAGTCGTCAAAAGACAATCTGTTGTCAATCGTCATTGTCTTTTGAATGTGAAATCATATCTGAGATTGCAGAGCGACAGACAAGGCTCTATCTCGAGACCTTTTGCATGATAGGTGAGCATTCTGCAATTTGGTCGCGAATCTGTTGTTATGTAGAGGTATGTAAAAGTAAAAACATATAATTTCGGCGATTAAATCTAAAACAGGGTGGCCCAAAACTCAGGGAAAAAAGTTCCCTGGTAATTCCCTGAGATATTTCTAAAAAATTCCCTGATTTTACAATAAAGTGTTTTTTTTTTTTAATTTCCCCAGTTTTTCCAAATCTGTGGACACCATGATCAAATAAAACATGTATGTTTAAGTGATCACATGCCAATTTTTTAAAAATAGTAATGGCGGTAATGAAAAATATAAATTATTCCGTAACAATTAACTTCTAATGATTACTACAACAAATCTTCGGGTAAGTGTCGCCAAAATACGGGAAAACATGCCTGAAAATTTCCCTGATTTTTCTGAAACTTTAAGAAGTTCCCTGACATTTCCCTGAATCAAAAATCTCCCTGACATTTCCCTGATTTCCAGGTTCTGTGGCCACTCTGTAAAAGGTAAAATCAAAAGAAGAAATCTTGGTGTTCAATCAATTTGAAAAGAATTAAAAAAAAAAAAAAAATCACACATAAATATAAGGAATGACGTTTTAATAACTTTAATCACTTTTTAAAACAATTCTAGATTAAAGTCTTTTATGATGAACAATTACATTCAAATTAAATTAAATAATAATATTCCATCTCTTAAAAGATCGTTAAGAAGCAATCAAACCAATTTTAAAATCATTATATGCTGTCAGTAACAATACTAAAACAAATAATTACTTTTCTAAGTCGACAAGGTTTTTATTAGGAGTTAGCTTCATACAAATTCAGTGGACATTAAAAAAAAAAAAATACAGAAATTATTTTTTACGAGATTGAAAAAATTCTTTGCCATGGCAATACTAATAACAGAAAATGTAAAATCAGCATAACACACTAGAGACCATTAGAAGAAAGTTAATTTTTAGAATAATTCCCAAAAAGAGGCATTGCTCACTCCATTTCAGTTCTATTGCTTCAATTTCAGACGTTATTTTTCTTTTAATTTAAAAAAATATTAATCTAACTGCAAAGATCCCAGAGAAAATATAACGGACGTCTTAATCTTTTTTAAATGAGTTGCATCTAACATCATTATAAGGCTTCTTTTCTTATTCATCCGTTCTTTTCTAAATAAAATATCAATAATTTCCCAGAAGGCATTTCGAATTACTTTTCTTTAAATAAAAAAGAAGAATCAATTGAAAAAGCAAGCGAGTGCATAATGACACATTTGAGGGGAGAAAAATTGTCGTTTGACAAAAGATCGCTTTATGTACGATGACGATTACGATTATTTTTGCAAGAGTTCTTGCCAAATTTCAGGATGAGACGTTTATGCCTCATGGATTTATCCATTATGAGATAATAGTCAGTTGTAGCTCTTTCCATAAAGCGATGTAGATGCTAGAAACAGAATGATGATATATCTATTTCATAAAATTTTACAAAATAGATGATGAAAGCTATGTAAAATAATTACCAGCTATTTGTGTTGTACTTTATTTAATAGTTATGGAAACTTTAGATCATCAAGACAAATGAAAGTCTGAATAATTCGGAGTAATTGTATAGCATTATCGACATATGAATGCTCCTTTCTCCAATAATATATTAAATATTTTTTTTATTAAAAATTTAAGTTTTTGTGTTTGAAAATACTAATACTTAAACTAAACTCAGTGACGTAACAGCCCCGTGGGGAGGGGGGTTTGGATTGCGCCTGCTGTGCCCAAACCAGCTCACTTGACCATGGACACAGGGGTGCCATACAGCTATGTTCAAGTCAGATGATCTGACACGGACCTCAAAGTGTTTAGTTCTCATTTAATCGACCCACTTAAGAGATGAAAGGCTGAGTCAATCTTGCCCAGACCGGGGATCGAACTCCAGAGCTGTGGCGTGGCTATGTAATACGTAACAACTGCGCCACTGGGCGTCGTTTGTAAATACTATTCGCAAAATGTATCGCCCAATTAGCAAACAACGTATTTCAGAAGCATCAAGTGGGACGGAGGGTGAGCCGCATCAAACGACAGAAGCTAAAAGTGTCACAACTCGAACAATGCAAAATTTAAATAATTATAAGCACAATGTTGGTTAACAATATCGTTGGAAATATTTTGTATTGATGTTTAGGATTATCATACAATTACTGGAAGTTACATATATTAATACTTTTATTCCCCTTCAAACTTCTAAGTCTTTAGTTGAAACACATATTAAACTACCGAACTATATGAATAAGGTGATCCAGAAGAAACTAAACATTTGAATATTTAGTAAGTCATGTCATTGGAAAGTAAGCAAATGTGGATTTCACAGAACTACATAGGAAAACAAATCTCATTCTGTGTGGGTGAAAAATGAAATATTTTTCAGTTTGTACGATCATTTTCTGCGCATTTTCTCTAACACAACATTGTTTAAATCTAATGTGTTAGTGAATTGTTAATTTTTCATACGTCCTGTTACTTTTGGAAATGTACAAATCCAATTCTTATCTTTAACTTTAAGAATAGTATTCTAAAGTTAGAACACAATGCATAAAAGAACTGGAAGTACGCAAATTGAATTCAAATGTTCCACATTATCGTTCTTTCATGGTATTCGAAAAGAATAATTTTCCTAAAACCCACAAAAAGATAATTTTACAAGTATTAACAGAGGTAAAAAAATATTTGATGCCCCCCCCCCCCCTCCCCTTAACCTCACTAGAACGATAATATGATGATATTTGTTGCCAATAACTCAAGTCAAATTGTTCATTTCCTGCGAGAGTCATTTCCTGACGGAGAAGTGGCACCACAGATAAAATTGCCACTGCCACCGGCCAGAAAAGAAAAATACCCCTGAAAAGGCAGCAAGCATCGGTCCAATGAAAACTCCACTTAACATATCTTCCCCCCTCTTCGAAACGAAAACGCTGAACGCAGCAACTAAGGCTACAGACCAAAAGAATGCGTGGTCTCAAAACTTTTCTTCATACCTGGTGGATTATGCTGCTTAAATAACTAGCATGTGATTCTGACGTCATTGAAGAAATGTGGTCTGGACGACTAATTAAATTTCAAAGCAATAAAGTAAAAGACATCGAAACGTTTAAAATCAAAAGAACTTTCAAAACTGGAAATGAACCTTATGCAAGTGAGGTCACGGCATTTAGCAAATATCACGATCACGCGGTAGTGTTTTGGACAGTTGCCATAGTAATTCTTACAAACGATATTTTATATCGAATTATATCGTTTAAAGATGGTTACAAATTGATCTCTGAGGTTCCTATATAATGCAGAAGTCCCATTCCAAATGAACTGAAACACAGGTCCTTCAAAAATACATTAGTAAAGAGGTAATGGATGGTCTACGTCACAGTCAACTGCAATGTTCCGAGTAAATTATGATTGGATAATTCAATGTTAAAATTCGATTAATTGCTCAAGATGTATTGTGATTGGTCACAAGTATATCCCAAGTGTTGCCATAGCATGAAATCCCTCTTGTCTTACATAAGGTCCGAAGTTTTATTCTAATAAAAAAAAATAAAAATTCGTCAACAAAGTAATAAAACAAACAAGAGATTTAGCGAGCCTTCGTTTTCATTTCACAAGCCTAACAAGATGACAAATTAATAATATAAATATTCTATTCCCTCCGCAAAACACATAAAACTTGCCCAAAGTAGGGTTAATTCCAACTCACTAACTATTGACGTCATCCAAAGTTACGAGCCATTTTCCTTTTACCTACAAACCTTGCTCAGCATCCGCAAAATCCAGAAACCACTCCACTTCACCCAAGCTGTGCGAGGAAGAAAAATTCGTCCGATATTGCGTCACAATCTGGCGTCTCCTCTTCCCGTTGCCCCTAGCAACCGATCCGCGGCTTTCTCCAGTGCGTCGTTAGTATTGACTTTTCCCGCTGGAGAAGGGGGTTCGGGACAAAACTTCGTTTATAGGGGCCGGCCCTATTGCGTTCGGAGAAAACGATGACTACTTCACTTCGTGAGAAGAAATTTCGTTTCTTGGAATGTTTTTGTATTCGAAATGGAGGGGGAAAGTCATTTTTCAACCCTCCTGGAAAGTTAGGGGAATTTCCATACTATTCATTGCGATTACGAACTTCTTCACATTAAATTTGGACCCCCAGGCAGTTATTGGTGCAAGATTTCATAACTTTTTATAAGTAGTTCCTAAACTATTGGCATATTCTAGGGTTGCGTCATAGGGTACTCACAAGAGCAGTGTACAGACCACTTGGTGTGTGAATCACCTCAACCTGTTTTTTCTTCTGATATTTAGGTAAACCAAAATAATCTTGTAGAAAGAGTTTTTCTCGTTATTTTTCCTTTTTTACTTTCAATTACCCATATGTATACATACATAAGGCAATGAAAGTATGCAGTTTTTTGCATTTCTCCACGTTTCGGAACATCATGATTTCAAAAAGGTGATTTAGAAAAAATGTCTGTCTGTGTGTGTGTATGTGGTCAGCATAACTCACCAACAAATTGACCTACGATGTTCAAATTTGGTGTGAGGGTTAGTGGCAACCATGGGACCTATCATTAAAGTTTTCGTCAAAATCGCACATGCGCATAAAGTAGCTGCCATTGAAAAAATCATGTTTTTCAATGATTGCTGAAAAAAAAAACGGCTCTAACGATTTTTATCAAAATCGCCTCTTAAGGTGTTCTAAACATCCCCACCTCCGAAATTTCTGTAAAATTGAAAGATCGTTTTTCTTCTCCTCTCAGTTCCGCTTATAATAAAGGATAATATAAGGATTATCGAAAAGTATAACGCCCAAATCAACATTTGTACGATTTTTTTTTTTTTTTTTTTTTTTAAGATCCATACAAGAATTATTGCAAAAAATATCGCCAAACTGGCCATTCATTCTAAATGAAAGATGAAAATATAAAAACGGTAAATGACACAAATCCACGTCAGTATTATAGAGTAATTGAAAGTTTTCCACACCCGTAGTTTATTTTTTCGTTTAAAACAAGGAAAAAAATTTATAAACTAATATCTTAATCATTGATTTAAAAAAAAAAAAAAAAAAAAAAAAAAAAAAAAAAAAAAAACTACATAACAGCTCAGAATCTTAAGTGTTTTTTTTTTTTTAAACGTTGCCAGATAAAAATTGCCAAATTAAATATAAGCGATATCTCATTCAAATTAATAACCTTCAAATCCTTTGTATTTCCTATAACAAACCATTATAGAGTTGATATAGCAATTCTATAACAAACCGCAAATATTCAGGCTTGGAGATACATTTACACAGCATTTAAACGTGTCAGCATTTAGGCTAGGCAACAATTACGGCAACTGGTACACCGTCTAACAGAAGAGTACCAGATAAATTTAAAGCTACATACCAATTTTGAAAATGTTGTCGTGGTTTGTTTTAACCCTTAGAAGCCTAATTTTCCGAATGAAATAAATAAAAAAAAATTAAATTAATGTATTTATTGCAGTAGCCTATATTTATTTGTCTATATTTATTGCACTAACATTATGTAATGGTAACATACATACAGCCAAATATTAAAAACAAACCAAGTGCAAGGTTGGTTGGTTGAACTCCCGGCTAGGAGTGGAAAGGAAGAACTTTGTGAACTAGCACCTGCCTCCGCGTACATATGTGAGAGAACCACCTCTCTGGAACAAGATGAAATAAAAAAAGGAACTAATACAAAAAAAAGGGGGGGAGGGGGGAATAAAAACCAATTGCAAGTGTACAAAATAATTTAAAAGTCCGGTATCAAATTTGATACTTTGGGCATTTAAGGTTTGAGTATTTATAACACAAGCTGTTTATCCAACATAATTATTTAGAAATAGATCATTATATCGATCATTACAGATTATTAAACGGTTTGTTCTTTAAACATTACTCTCATTGCTGTCAATAAAAATATTCAATTACAGAACACTATAAATCGCCAAAAGTGCGATAGACATCGCCAAAAGAGAGCATCAACTCCCCGCCCCAATAAATAAAAAACTCTCTCAATGCTTTACCCAGTTAACAAGTACGCGAGATCAAAGGAGAAGTTTAAGAAAGCGAAATTAACCTCTCTTCCCGTTCCGCTCTGAAAATGATTCCAGTCCCTGAAAAGAACGAAAACGAAAAAGATTTCCCAAGGATTTATTTTCCGACTGTCTTCGCTGTCTAAAAGGGAAATGTAGATTCATCTTCATTTCAAGAACACTCGCACACTCATAAGTAAGAAATGGGTTCAAAGCACACATTTAATAAAGACCTATGAAGACCTCGCTGGTTTGAAAAGAAAATCGTTTGCAGCGTTTGGAACTTCAGAATTATTTAGAATCCGTATTCCCGTATATGTTGACCAAAAAAATCACTAAATTTTTTTTTGTCATTAAAATAGATTGTTGCATTAGTAAAATAAAACAAATCTTCATAAAACTTCCTATACATGCGACTGAAATCATGGACAAATTATACATAAAAAAAACACCAAAGCGCCTGCTCACTTACTAAATTCTCACATTATAGTCATAACTCAGAAAATTGGTACAAATGTCCAGAAAACAAACATAGAAAAAGTCGATTATTCCAATGTTAATTAACCGATTTTAAAGTGTCGAAACAAACCAAACGAGTAATATCCCAATGATTCACTTTCAATAGAGTCGCAACTTTTGAAATTTGATAGAAAGGGCAAGTATAAAGGGTTCCCACTCAAATTACAGAATGAAAATCAATGACTTTTAAGGACCTAGTTTCAATGACCGTGGGAGGCCTGGCACAGATAAAGTAAGTAATTTCGATCTTGATTAACTAATTTTTAGGGATCAAAATGGAGTTATTGCACACTAAAATACGTCTTTGATGGTACAAACCAAGCAATTTGTACTATTCTCAATTGCTAGAAGTAAGAATTGCCCAGAAGAAAAATTAATATACTGTTGCGTTGGACGGGTTCGAAAGATTTGAAGCCAAAGCAGATCAAAAGTTGCAGAAATTTATTCCAATATAACTCTTCTCAGATTCTCTTACAACTCCAGAACTTCTCGTTCTAGTAGACATAATACAGCTCTTTTTACAACAATAGAGCACAAAAAAGCAGTTAAAAACTTGACAACACAACTGCTCAAATCGCTGCACAAGACAATGCAATACAGTTCGCTTTCGCAACTCTCTGAACGCTCACTGAGACTCAGTAATTCCAGTCAACTAATGGACTCAGCTAACAACTAACTCCATCACCCGCTCTCTTGAGCTTTTATAGGGGAGGCGAACATACGTGAACCTTCCAGAGATAGACATTTTGTGAACTTTCCAGATCGTAGTCGAAAAGTCCTATACATGTACATGGGGACCGAAAATGTCGCCAAATGGTCGCCAAGTTTGGCGACATTTGTCAATTTCTCGCCAAATTTGGCGACAAAAATTAGTCGCCGAAACCATCGCCAACTTGGCGAGATTGCCATTACCATAATGTTAAATGCCCTGCTCCTTGTAAAACTCGCTTCCCAGTGTTATCTCTGTAAAACTCGTTATTAAGCATCAAGAGACTCATTGCAGAGAAAAAAACTAAAGACGAACTATTGCACTGCCTTATGCAAAATGTACACAAATTTTCCTATTTACAAAATTAACACTACGAAATATTTACAATATACAAAAATTCGTAACAATACGAACATTTTCTATTCCCTACAAAATTTGCATCTGTTTTTCCAACTTGAGTCGGTCAACTGACAAATTGGCTAGTTATTCCGCAAAGAGACTGAACTGCGTTTCAGTCATATAAATAACACATGTGAAGCAAAAGAACATTAATAACACATTAAGCTTAATTTCGCGTTGACAAGAAAAAAAATTCCGTCTGTCTTTACACTGAATTAAGAACGTTGATCAATCTTAATTAAAGAGCATTCATGAACAAGAAGGAGGAAAATACATGTGACGTCACAAGTCACTCGCCTCTAGTTAATACGTGATTATGTTATTCTTCGTGTTTGGGATAATATCGTACATAACAATCTTTCATATTCTAAGCAAGTGTATCTATAAAATTTAAAAACTTGGACAATTCAATTTTTAAAACAAATAAATGTTTGAAACAAGAATGATTTAGAACAGAATGATTTTTAAAACATATTTATCAACAGGGAAATATTTAGAGTATATATCCACGTTATAAAAAAAAATCGCACTTTTTTCATTTAATTTCCATAATTGAAATTTATCTGTTTATCAATCGATAATTGAAATATTATTATTTTTTAAAAATAAAACGAACCTTATGCACATCACGTCAACTTATGACTGATAGAATATAATGAAATACGGATTTGTGATTGGCTGAAAATTCGAATTTATTTTTTAAAATTGTATTATGATTGGTCAACAAGTTTTGCCAGAAGATAAAAGTAAGGTCTAATTTCGTATTCAAAGAAACTGAAAATCGATTGATTTTCACATTTTTATTATATGGTGGTGTTATATGGTGTTTTTTATACAAAGCTGTGCAAAACCCACTTTATTTTAGGTCACAAGAAAAGAATAAACAAAGTTTAAATTAAAAAGAAAAAGCAATCATAAATAAAGAAAATATCTTAATATAAGAAAACTTGAACAGTATAAATTACAATAGTTTTGAAATCTAACAAAGGTAAATTTTAATTAGCTTAAGATTCTCTTCAGTTTAAAAATGCAGGAAATAAAGAATTCCAAACGGACATGCATTAGGGGGCTCCGAAAAGTTAAGTTATTGTATTGGACAAATTGAGTTTGGTTTATTTCCAAAAGTAATAAAAAAATACTGAATAAAATTAGATTCTTCATAATCACAAGATTTATTTTAATTTCAAGATTAAAACACCGTATAACGCAATTGCAGTTTTTCCAAAAGTTCAAGATGGCCGCTCATACATATGAAAGAAAGAAAAAAAAAATTAAACCCAGGATTTATTATTGCATCCCGGTGTTTATCGCAACGCTCTGATGCCATTTCCATTAAAGAAAAAGGTATCTATACTTTCTTAATCTTGTTTTCGAACGTGAAATATTTATGTGCGAAAATTTACTTTCTTTTCTTCTTTGCAAAAGGAGAAGGAGGGGAGGGGGGTACGAAATAAAGAGAAAGAAGAGAGAGAGAGAAAAAAAAAAGGTAAATACAAACTCTCCGTGCGAAAATCGTTTGCTACTGGAAACGGATGCAAGAATAAAAAAAAAACAGTAGTTGAAAAAATAATTTTTTAGTGGAAAAAAGAATTAAGGAATTGTGAAATGCATTAAAATAGTGGGGTGGTACATTTGCACGGGGAGAAGGATTTAAATGTCGTTTATTTATTTTTCATCCTAACGCAGAGAAGCAAAGAAGTTTTTTTAATCGCCTGCAATTGACGTGTTTACTTCTTATCTTTAATGGGTATTTTTTGCGACTTAAATGTTACATACTTTTTTTTTTTTTTTTTTTTTTTTTTAAAAAACTTTCATTGAGAGTTCCTTATGAGAGAAAAAAAATTATTGATCAAAACGATAAATTCTTCCGAATTTATTTTTTAAACAAATAAACTTTGAAGGAAGGTACACAAAAGAGAATTTCGCTGGAGCAAACGAGAGAAAAAGAATATTACAAGTGGCAATATTTCCCTCATCTAAACACGGAAGTCAGACGACAAAAAAAACTCAGAAGGTGAGGGAATTTCCAATTTCCACCTACCTCAGGGGTATAAGAAAGTCGACGAGTTATCTGTCACACGATAATTTAAGAGAGGCAAGAGTTTGCCGCTTCGAAATTCGGGGATGCAGAAGAGCAAAGACTGTGTAGGGGAAGGTGAGGGGAGAAGGGTGACAACCTCTGTCCACTTCATCTTCATCGTCTGCTGTTTTTGGCTCCCGGGGTGCTCCCTCGAGATCGTTTGCTGCTTCTTCCTGCCTATTATTTCTGCTTAACTGACTGCTTGTCCACAAGAAGTTTGTTCGAGCAAAAAAGGCGGCGGGAAAAATATCAGACAATTTATTGGGCGTAGGTATTGGGAAAAGGATACCTGAATAACCGATAGATATAATGCTTTCGGCATAGATTTGGAACATTGCTTATTTCTTCAGTACAATGATAGATCATTTCAACTAATATTTTAAATAAGAGCATCGCGTTTGAATTGTTCGAAAATAACGTCTAATATATATTCTATTTTATATATATATATATATATATATATATATATATATATATATATAATTTAAAAAAAAAAAAAAAAAGACTAATACAGGTGGAGCCACTGCAAAGGTATTGATGTAAGGATTTCAAATATAAAATAAAATATATTAGACGTAATTTTCCGAGTTTTTAATTTTTGTAATTTCATTAAGCGATCATTTTCATACTCACTCACCAAATTTCAAGACCTTATACAAAGTAGTATCTAAATGCACTGGGTCGGAAAATTGTAACATAGCGAGTATATGGAATGATCCTTACAAGGAGTTCCTCTTAAGCACTAATATGGAAAATACATGATAAATTGAACCTTAACCCTTGGCGCGGTTAGTCGCGTGGGGGACATATGTACTCAAATTCTCGTGCATATCATTAAATTCATGACGATATATCAAAGAGGGTATTTTAATTAAAAACACAATATTATTGAACAGAGTAAAGTATAAAATATGACAAATATGTATATGTTTTTTATCATTTCCTATATATAATAGAAATATGTACTCAATGTATATTTATTTGCAATATGTATTTTTATTTGCAATATGTATTTTTATTTGCAATATGTATTTTTATTTGCATAATAATAAATGAATTTTTAATAAATACTTTGTATATATTAAATAAAATTGTTTAGTTATATTCACCATTTTTCAAAGGTAGCCTTTAAGCGTGTTACAGCTTTCTAGTGAAAAATAACGACAACCATAAACGTTTTCCCAACACGTATTTTTACCTGATACCACTATGGAAGTGACATTTTAATTTTTTTTAACATTATTTTACGGTGATCTCACGTTTCTTTTTAACTCTTATCGGCAGCAATCCAGTTTGGCCATTAACAGGTCATGGCCTGTTCGCAAGACAATCTCAAACGACATTTTCCCGCACTACATCTTTTTCGAATTCCAAGCTACCGTACAGGACACTTAATTTATAAACCTGTACGCGAAATTTATCTTGCTCTTATTTTTCGAGTTATCTGTCGCGATATCCTTAAAAGTCGTTTGGAGTTGCGTGATTAAGTATCGTTTGGTCCTTCGCCCCCTCCACTGCTAAGTGAGTTTTTTTTTTCTTCTTTTCTTTCTTCTTTTTTTTAAAGAAAGGTTTCTATAGAATGCATGGAAGAGTTTTAGTAATAAAGAATTCACTATGTGTTTTATTCCTATAAATATCTATTTAAACCTGATCTAACTAAGAATAATTAGCATTGTTCTTTAATATTATTTTAGTATTCTTTTGTATTCTTTTTTAGTGTTGTTTTTCAATATTATAGTTTAGTATATTTAGATATTTTAAACTTAACCTTTCCAAACTATTTGGCAAAAATTATTATTATTATTATAGAGTAAATTTTAACTTCGTATTATACAGATACTACCTCAACATAGAAGACAAAAATTACCCTCCTCTTTTCAAATCTGGAATAAAAAATTCTCTAACAGCATCCTACGCGGTAAAAGATACCGAAATGATAAGGCAAATTGTTAAAATCTTTCTACCTTTTTTTCGATAATTATCAAAATTATACGCAATCCCCTCCGAATCCAACACTCAAATGTATGCTTACTTATAAATATCAAACGAATACAGCTATGAAAATAAAACAAAATCCAGATATGAAACAAATCTGAATTATATATATATATATAAAAAAAATATGTTCACATGAAAAATTAGTTAATAATATTTTTACTACTATACTGTATGTAGTATACGTAAAAAAGTCAAATACTAAAAATTATCTACGTCAATTATACTAATATGTATGAAAGAAATTAACAAAAAAAAACTTAATAAATTATTTTTAACATAATTCAATAAGTGACACTTAATAAAAAAAAATTCACAAATATAAAACTTTCACAAAGATCATAGCTTAGGATTTTAAAAACCATTTGTACCCATAAGTAAATGAAATAAATATTATTCGCCAAGAGAAATACTCCGAACTCTAGTTGGCGATATAAACTATCATGTCCACTAACAGCCAATACAAACATCTACATAATAGGAAGGGGGTACTTGAACGAGATAACGCTGATAACACTAGGACAATACAAATGATAAATAGATATTGATGAGGATAAACAGGATGTAATTGAGTAGCACGTTTTGTGAGTGTGATCCGTAAAGGGCGATCGATATATCAAAAGAGGGAAATTAGGAATGGAAACATATCTAAGGACATTTTGGATTAATGTCCTTTTCCTGGCATGCTATTAATTTAATAATCAAATCTATAACGGTTAGAGTGGGCACGAGTATTGGTTTAAATTAAATAATTAATGCTGCATGAAATGCAAAGCCCAGAAGACCTTAAATCTGACATGATGAATATCTGTAAAATTTACAGTTTTAATGAATTAAAAAAAAAAAATTTGGTCCCCATTTCCAGAAAGGAATTTTTAAAAAGGAACGTATTGAAGAGACCTTTAATTTGACACATCGCATGTGTTTAAGGCATTTATAGTTATATCATTACTACGGCCAGATGTAACGTAGGGATGAGAGTGATCAGAGAGCAAAAAGGAGGAAATCCAAACATTCCTTAAAAAAGCTCGCGGAAGGAATACACAAAAATTCAACAACAAAAAGTATGCAGGAAGGATGATTCAATAATTTTAAAGATACCATGAAATTTTTCATACTATGTAATAATTGTATTTCATATATTAGGAGTTAGTGAAGTAATCTGTGAGGAAAGGGGAGCTAGCTAAGAGGGAAAAGATTTTGTTTAGACATGAGGAAAAGTATACTTTTTGCAGGAAAAACTTGTTCAGATCAGAAAAATGCGAATCCTCAAAACAGGGACAAACAGAAGGAAAATGTTACATTAAAAAAAAAAAAAAAAGGAGGAAAACTGTCATCCTTGGTAAGGATACGACTACATTAATGTATTGTAGAGAAGATCTCACATGTGAGTTTACATATACGAGTTATGTGAGACAATTTTGAAGGGTTTAAAAAAGTCCGTATAGCAGTCGAATAGGGCACTAAATAATTGAGCTTTCACTCGGACAATTAATTATAAACTTCCATACATAAATCCACATTCCAGCATAAAAAATATACACTTGAAGACAATCTCCTTGAAGACCTCCCGGAAGGCGATATTTCGGCGTAGCATAACCCAAATGTAGCCCCTTGTACCATACAATACCTAAATCAACCAAACAACGGCAACCTCCTTGAGATGTTCTTCCCCAACAAAACAAGGGCCTCCATATTGATTTTCCAAAGCGGTCCCTTAGGGCGTCCCCACAACCAACGCCCCGGCCGCAGTCCGAAATGAAGAGGACATTCAACACTGGACCCGTGACATGTAACGACCTCTGCCTCCCTTCCTTATCTTCTTGTTTAAATCCGGGATTTTACGATGTGCTCAAAGCCCCGGCAGGGGCTCCTAAATCACGGCAGCCCCGGGATTAATGAGCGGTTTTTTAGTACTGTTTTTCGGGCTGTAAATTATGAATGCTTGGACACGGATGTTTCGAGGAAGGTAACATCGAGATCCCTTAAATGATTGCTTAGTTTTCCCAATTGTTTAAAAGAAAGAAGTTTGTTTAGCACGGTTCATATAGCTTTTAAAAGTACAAACTAAGTAGTTTTTTAAGTCGAATTAGGGTTTTAAATTGACTTACCACAACGATTTTGATCAAAATCGTTAGAGCTGTTTTATTTAGCAATAATTGAAAAACATGGTTTTTTTCAATGGCAGCTACCTTATGCGCATGCGCGATTTTGACGAAAACCTTAATGGTAGGTCCTATGATCACCACTAACCCGCACACCAAATTTGAACATCTAATTCAATTTATTCGGGAGTTATGCTGACCACAGACACAGACTGAAATTTTTTCTCGATCACTTTTTTGGTACAGGAAGTTCCAAAAACGTGGAGACCGAATGCTATACATACATTACCCTATGTATACATATGGGTAATTGAAAGTAAAAATAAACTATTTAAATAAGATTTAAATGGAATTTAATTTATAATTTGGGTAACTTTTTTTCCTACGTCGAACGGAAGACTATCTACACTTTAAAAAGAAGTGAAGAATTTTTTTTAAGAAGAACAAAAAATCCCGATCAGATATTTAAGATGATAGATCTGATATTAAGATCTGATGACCTTCCAAGGTCTCTTCAAGACGTTTCCTTTTAAAAATTCTGAGGAATTGGGGACCCAATTTTTATTACTTTCAGTTACCCATATGTATACATAGGGTAATGAAAGTATAGTATTCGGTCAAAAACAAAATTTCGATTTTTTTTTTTTTTTTTTGCATTTCTCCACGTTTTGGAACATCCTGATTTCAAAAAAGTGATCTAGAAAAAATGTCTGTCTGTGTTTGTGGTCAGCAAAACTCCCGAACAAATTGACCTAAGATGTTGAAATTTGGCGTGCGAGTTGGTGGTAGCCATGGGACCTACCATTAAGGTTTTCGTCAAAATCGCGCATGCGCGTAAGATAGCTGCCATTGAAAAAAATCATGTTTTTCAGCAATTGCTAAAAAACGGCTCAAACGATTTTGTTCTAAATCGCGGTGGTAATGCCTCTTAAGGTGTTCTAAACATCCCACCTCCAAAATTCCAGTAAAAATGCTTTAACGGCGTAAAAAGTTGAGAAACGAATGTCTCCAACACAGAGTTGTCTTTCCTTGAGCATAACTCATTAACGATCGTTTTTTTCTTTTCTCCTCAGTTTCACTTTTTTTTTTCTCCTGCGAAAATTATTGCCAAAAATAACGCCTGACTGTCCAGAAAACAAGAAAATATTAAGTAACACAATGTCAAATTTTACTGCAATGATCAATGTTATTTGACCAATGTAATCGAAAGTTGTGCGATGTTCACACCCCTAAGTGTTTTTTTTTTTTTTTTTTTTTTAATTCGTTAAAAGCGTAAATTGTAGACATGCATCACGTCAGATTTAATGTTTTCTGGATTTTGCATTTTAAGTACAAAAAGGTGTTTAAGGGCCCTTATATATGCCAAAGACTTCCAAAGGACATATATAAGAATAGGGCACTTATATAAGGAGAGCGTAGTAGCTAACACTGATCTAAACTGTGAGAAACTTGGGATATAAAATAACTCTACTAATATATAGGGTGTTAATTTTTTCGGTTTCGGACTGTAAATATACCGTACTGTAATACTAAGACAAAAATAAAAATAAACGTCATTTCAAATGTTCTCCACTAGGTGGGAATGTGCTCTTTGAGGAATAAGAAATTAACTTTACAGAAGGTAGCTTATCCAGGAAAAGCTGAAAATGGTTATAGAATAAAAACAAAACAATAAAAGTTTAAAATAGAAGTCATATAATTTTTTAAACATCTTTTGCGAATTACATTATTTTATACAGATTTTTTATTTTCAAACATCATTTTCCCATTATTTTAGTAGTACGTATACAAAACTCCATGGAAATAACAAAACAGAACTCGACAATTGTAAATAAAACCAACCGTATCCAACACCATCACAATCACTACCCTCCAATGACACCCATATTTCTTATCACCCCCCCCCCCCCCCCAGCACATAAGACAAAAACGGGGTCCCATTGCCATAATATACCATTAAATCCCATCAAAGAAAGCCCCAGCTCTTCATCAAAAGACAAGGACCATAAAACAGGACCTTGCATCCTTGTCTTGGGATGTCATGTACACACATCCGTTCTGGTTAGTACACGAGAAGTGCTGTTTTTCTTATTAGCGCCAAATGGGCCATAAATGGTTAAGGGTGGTGTCGAGTAATTGTAACCCTGTTCGATACATTAACCTTATTTGATGTTATCACCAGGCAATGGAGGTAATTTTCTTGGTGTAATAGTACGGCTAGTGCTTCTAATACTAATAAGTACTTTTTAGTACAAAATACAGGGCGTCTATAAAACGTCGAACACATTTTGATGTTGAATAATTCATAAAATGATGAAGATATAAACAAACTTATGGCATTTATACATAGAATAACTCACATATTTTCATTTTTAGTAAACGTTGCCATAGAAAATTTCCTTTTTCTATTTGAATATAATTTCTTTTGTAAATATCGTCTGCCCGTGTTATTAGTTGTATGCTTTTCTCGTTTCTTTTGTAAATATCGTATGCACGCGTTATTAATTAAATGTTTTTCTCCCTAGGCCACCCGGATCACCTGATTTAACGCCACTGAACTTTTTTCTTTGGGCATTCGTAAAGGACATCGTTTACAAGAGGAAAGTGTCGAATGTTAATGACTTAAAGGCCAGAATTACATGGAAGCCGATATGCTTGCCCAGGCGCGAAAGTGACTACCGTCTTGATATTCTCCGTGCGATGAACGGCGCACATGTGGGTGTCCATTGACAAGGGCCATTAAAACTTTTTGAGTCTATCTAATCATTAGTGTTATCATTTTAAAATCTATCTTAATTATTTTATAAATTACTCAACATCAAAATGTGTCCATCATTTAATAGACACCTTGTAATTAATATCTAGCACATTTAATGAAGTAAAATCGGAAACACTGCGTGGGTAAAAAAGTTTACCTCATATTTAATTTTTTTTTAATATTTAGCCCTTAGGAGTCCGTGATAATGGATTTAACAAAGATATCCATAAGTACTGATACTTGAATTCTGTAAAGAGGGCTTGTTAAATGTAATTAAATATAATTGTATAGGTACTAGCTGCTTGGTTCAGCGTTTCGGATATCGTCATTGTGTATAGGTCCCAATTTTAGTGATTCACGAACCAGGTTTACTTGTTTGTTAAAAGGTTCATTGCTATTCAAACACAGCCTCGCTTCGCTTGCTAAAAGGATCATTGGTATACAAACCCCCATTAATACAAACCTTCATCGTCGAGAAACAACAACAAAAAAAAAAAAAAAAAAAAATCATCGCTTATAGAATTCCCCTCCCCCCCCCCACTCCAAGAATGTTTTTTAATCTTTTCTGATGGTAATTTTTTTGCTGTAATAAATTTTTTAAAATTAATTCAAAACGAATTAAATTAGAGATAAAAACTACTCATGTCTAAAATTTCAGAGTTTTGCTAATACTGGAAGTTAGTTTCTGTAAACTGAGTTAGTCTCACCGATTCTGTGTTTTATTACTATAGACTGTTGAGATCATGTTGAAATGAAATCTGAAGAAAAAAATAAACATCACATCTAATTTTCGCTTCCAGATGGAAATATGGCACTTAAGTAATTAGTAAAAATCGTCACGTTCTAACAAAAGGTTTCTAAATTTACAGTTGAATCAATTGTAGAAATAAAATTCGATGGGAATCCGGACAAAAGTTTTACAAGAATTCTTCATCATGCAAATGCAGTACATGTACTTAGAATGATTTGTACAGCTGCAAATGGACATTAGTTACACATGAAAAATTGTTTCTGAGCCAAAAAAAAAAAAATAACGGAATTAAAATGAGAGAATATCGACTGACACATAATTTCTAGAGGTCAAACTATTTATAACTTATAACCAATTCACTAAAACAGCCGGTTCCCAGAGTAACGAACGATTTGAAAGTGAATCTCAAAAAAATTAGCTGTCAAGAATATTATGCGACCCATTTGGGTTGAGCGAAGAAATTCCAGACGGTCACAAAGGTAACAATTCTCTTTTGGATCGTACCCAAAACAAATAACATTTCTTATTTCGAGGTATGTTACTTTTTCTTTATTTTTCTTTTCAAGAAGAGAGGAATAAACTACATTTTTTCTATGTCTTAAGAACGTAACGTCAAAGAATCCGTCCAAATAACATAGTGTGGGAATACATGAATATTTTGCCTAGATGCAATAAAACCGCCAAACATACGATGGTAAGCAGCAGGTGCAAAAGAATACCGCGGAAAAAGACAATAAACCTGGAAATTCCAAAACCATATTTCTCAACTCAAGAATAAGAAGAATAAGTCGAATAATAACCAATACCAAAAACAAAAAAAGAACACATTCTTAGTCATTTGTCTATCCGTAGCCTTAAAGTACATGTTGAAAGCGGTATAAATTGCCTGTTCTTTTAGGCTAAAAAGTTTATTTTCGCTGCAAAAGAAGGCTTCAAAAGACAAACCATTATTAAAATTTATTTTCAAGGTTTTGGGCGCGCCTTTTTGTTTTTGTTCTGACTCTTTTACTTTTCTTCTGGCAACGTGAATTACTTTTTAGGAGGAGAATTCCACGCTGTTGTTGCCACCGAGTAAAATTAAACTTTTCTCTTTTCTGCAGACGAGAAACAATTTTTTTTTTCTTTCGGTGAAAGTATTCTGTGAAGAAGGTATTATGGAGAATAAGAACACTTACTAAATAAGAAAAACTTCTTATGTTTACTTTAGTGACATGTGAATGCTACGGGAGATTCTATAGGCTCTTTTTCTTAAGATTTAAAAGTTAACAAGCGTGAAAGAATGTTAGCGTGCAGATTTTAAAATACTTTGGGGCAAAGTATTATGCTCTAAAGACTCTGCGTTAGTAATGAAATATATATATATATATAAGAAAGGTTATTCTTGGCAGATTACATCTTTTTTTTAGTAAGAAATTTTTATTCTCTTAAAATATATATTAGGACGTTTGTTTTGAAGGTTGGAAAGTGGTACTTCAAAGAAATTAATAAGCTTATATTCCATATTTTAAAATACTTCGAAAATTTCTAAAAAAAGAATTTAATTTTTAAAATAATAAAACAATTAATTTTCATTAAAGCCAATTAATATTTATAATCAGTTGTATTTAAAAAATTTCAAACAATTATTTTTAAATGTATAAAAAACCCATCTTTCAAAAAAAAAATCCTTAGAAATTTTTTAATATATATATATACACTTAAAGATTATAAAAACAATTTATTTTCAAATACGTATTTTAATTCAAAAAAAAAAAAAAATAATAATAATAATAATTTTTTTAGCCTCTATCAAAAGTTTTCCCGGTACCTGAACAATAAATATATAAATATCTAATCTAAAAAAATATATATATATACTTTAAAAACATTTCCTTTTTTTTAAATGTTTTGTGTAGATCCATTAGATATTTTAAACAAACAAAAAATCCAATGATCGGTAAATAACATATTGTAACTAAAAAGTAACAACTGCATTAATTGAAAAATTATTATTACTAAATTGGGGAAAACATAAGACTTCCAAGTTCTATTTGAGATACATAAAAATTTAATATTGATTTCGGCCTAGTCATATCAAATACCACATCAAAACTCACTAGTTTTGGCGATAATGAAATAGAAATTGAGAATATTCACGCCATACAGCGTTTTAAGAGTTAAAATACACAACCAGATCAAGAAACCAAATTTAAAACTCCACACACAAGTCTTCAAAGAAAAAGCAAGGCTTTTTGACTCACGCGGCAAATCCTAAGAAAAAAATTGCAAGAGTCGAGGAAAAACCGTAATGCAAATAAACTGGCAAGGCTACGAGGAGATCTTGGAAAGAGTCGCACAATGGATCATGAATCAAAAAATGTTTTCGAGTAAAGAGGGCAAAGATTGTCGAAGCAGACGATTTGGAAAGGGGAAAAAGGACTTTCTTGTGATGACGTAGAAGGCTGACATTTTGTACGCGTTCCAAGAAACGGAAGAAATTAGAGCGGGGTTTGGTGTAGGCGCGAAAGCTGATATTACGCGGGAATGGATGGCGCATGCGTGGATGGAAAGTTGTGGCATTCGGTCAAAACTTGTTCTTTGTACACAATTTTTTCCAAGAAAGAATCTCCAATAGCAAAACTTCAAGCAAGAACTTCATTTGTTCCAATTGTTTATGATAAAACAGTGAGCATAGTCACTGTCATTGAAATGCCGCTTCTACAAACGTTTTTTTTATAGACTTAAGGTCCAAATACCTAGCATGTAGAAATCTGGAGACATTTAATGGTTAAAATCTTCTAATATAAATCTATCCTAAATCTCTAATATTGCTAATTAAAGTAACAATAACTAATAACAAAACCCCAGCTATTTAAGGTTTTATAATAAACAAAAATGCCGTCACTTAGGCGACAAACTTGCCAAGATATCTAGAAGAGAATGCATCTACACTTTCGGCTTGACAAACTACAAATTAAACTCCAATCGCCACTCCCGGTGGTATTTATAGAGGTCGGAAATATTGATCAAAATAAATATCGATACTATATCGTTGCATAGAAAAAAATATCAATACATCGATACATGATTTTTTTTTTTTTTTTAATTTGATTTTCAATTTTCCCAGAAACGAAGTTTTTCGGGGCAAATTTTTTCTTTTCATGATTGCTTTTTGTAAGGTGACTACTTTTCCAACTGAAATGAATCTATTACAAAAAAAAAGAAGTTATATTTTCGCTTAATTTGTGCAGTGATTTTAATAAAAATTTAGATAATTTTCAATAGTTTTTAAGTGTATGGCAAAATATTGAATATTGGTGTCATTTTAACTATTTCTCAGTCAAGTCCAAACTTAAGTTTTGAAAAGGGAATAAAGAAAATCGAAAAAATACATGGAACTACAAAACGATCATCAGAAAAACTAATAAGGTTAGAAAATATCGATACATCGGTGACTTTTATCGATATTTTTAATATCGATATTTTAAATATATATATATATATATATATATATATATATATATATATATATATATATATATATATATATATATCGATACAAATATCGGCGTATCGATATATCGCCAACCTCTAGAAATTTAGGTAAAGGACTTTGTGTATCGGTAAAACCTTTAATTTCGGTAAACATTTTTATTGCACGTGCGCATTTATAGTTTCGTCTGGAAACGTTGACCTCAGTCAGACGGACAGTGCCTTTATATAAGCTCCTTTCACTACTTATGTAGTGCAGAAGCTAAAATGGCAAAAACAGTCATCCATCAACAAACAATATAACTAAGCACCTCGTAACAATAAAATGCATTATCATGCAATGTTCAGTCAAATCAACTTAAAATAGCGAATACTCAAGTTGCGACTCTTTCTACAAGTTCAGATTCTGTAAATCTTTCTTTTCCTCAAACGTTCATATGATACAGGAAAGCTAATCGAATCTTTATGTTAAACCGAATTCAGCAAAAACCACTTCAACTCAAATTCTCATCATACGTTCGTTTCAAAACCAAGAATCGCCAGAATCGATGTCAAAGTTCATTGCCATGACCATTCATTCCAAAAAGTGCAAAGATTGAAACACCTGCGTCTAAAAGTGCGAAAGTTCAACAGCTGAAAATTAAGAAATATTTTGAAGAAAGCAAAAGAAGTTCCGAGATACTCGAATTGAACAATTGGTTCGACTCGAAAATAGCGTCTACAAGGATATTTTTTTTTCCCCCCGCATTTCTACAAGTCAAAAAAGTGGTCTAGAAAAACTGTCTGTGTGTCTGTTTGTAGTCATCATAACTCCCGAACAGGCTGACTTGCGATGTTCAATTTTTTTGTATAAGGGTTAGCAATGGTAGCCATGGGTTTCATTAAAGTTTTCGTCAAAAGTACACATGCGCTATTGAAAAAATTATGTTTTCCGTCAGTTGCCAAAAAACGGCTCTAACGATTTTGATCAAAATCGTTGTGGTAATGCCTTTTAAGGTGTCCTAAACAATTCTTCCTCTGAAATTTCCGTAATAATTGACAAAGGCGTAAAAAGGTGACAAATGAACGTCCTTAATATAGATTTCTCTTCCCTTGACCATCACTCATCAAAGACTGTTTCATTTCTGTTTCACTTAGAGTAAAGAATAATGTGATATTTTTCGAAATCATATCGCCAGGTTTTTTGCTAATGCAGGGTGGCCACAAAATTCCAGGAAAAAAAGTTCCCTGATAATTCCCTGACAGATTTCTAAAGAATTCACTGATTTTAGGGCAAACTTTTTTTCAAATTTCCCCAATTTTCTTAGGTTTTCCAGATGTCTAGACACCCTGATCAAATAGAACATGTATGCTAAAGAGATAATATGCAATTTTTAAAAAAAATAATTTTGCTGGTAATGAAAAGTTTAAATTATTCCATAACATTAAACTTCTAATGACTTACCACTATAAATCTCCATGTAAACAGCGCCAAAATATGGATGAACGTGCCTTAAAAAATACAAAATTTCCCTGATTTTCAAGAAATTTTAAAAAGTTCCCTGACATTTCCCTGACTTTTTCCAGAATCAGAAAGCTCCCTGACATTTTCCTGATTTCCAGGTTATCACGGTTCTCTGGCCACTTTGTAATGTAAAAAAACGCTTAAAATTTCGCCAAACTGGCATTTTTTAAAAAAAAAAATTTTAATTAAGGAACATATGAAGAGAAAACGGTAACTTACACCAATCAAAAACAAATATAAATGCAGGGGTCAGTATTACGTGGAATTGAAAGCCGTGCGATGTTCCACACCCCTAGAGATACATACTGAAGAATGAAAAAAATTACAACGAATAAATAAAACGAACATAAGCAAATAGCGGAAAAATTGTCCTCATAACACAAAAATACAAAAGACACCTCCCCAATGTCTTTAGTTTGCGTAGGAAATCTCGGAAAGATGAAAGAAAATCTCCTGGCAATCCCATTCACGGCCGAAAGCGATGATGATTATCGCGAGGAACGTGACTTAATCGATTAATCTCATCGATTATGACCTTTTCCTGACGTCGAAGAATATAGATGGATCGGGGCTCAACTCGGCGTAAGAACAACGTCTCAAAGACGTCAAGAAAACGTCGAAATGATGGGGATTTGATAAGAGGGGGAAAATGGAAGCGTTATGGGGAGTTTTTCTCGTCCCCCCCCCCCCTCCGAACAAAGAGAAATGGATTGAATATTTCCCTGTCATTTTGCTAAGAAGTAGCGATTGGTTCAGATAGGAACTTTTATTGTGTAACTATGTAATAATCGATGTAACCGCCAAGAAAATTTATTGCTGAAAATCTTCATCGGAACAGATAACGGGAATGAGGCATGTTCACAATAGGGGGACTAAGGATGTGGAACATCGCACAACTTTCATAAACACTATAATACTGGTCACGGTATTTAAATTTGACATGGAATGATGTTATTTAACGCTTTGATATTTTAATTAATTAATAAAAAATGGCTACTTTGGCGATAATTCTTGCACCAAAAAACAAAAACGAGTTTAGATGTATACTTTCCGATTATTCTTACATTATCTTTTTTTTTTATAAGTGCATCAGAGGAGAAAAAGTCATTGGTGGGCGAGGCTCATAGGACGAAAATTTAATTTTAAACACATTCGTTTTTCAATTTTTTAGGCCTTAAGTGCATTTCTACGGGAAATTTGGAGATGAAGATACCTGAAGAGACACCACGGCAATTATGTTTTTTTTCAACAGCAACTACCTTATGCGTTCACTCAATTTTGACGAAAACCTTAAGGACAGGTCCTATGGCAACCTCTAACTCGTATGTAAAACTTGAACAACGTAGTTCAGCCCGTACACAAGCTATGCTAACCATAGACATTTCTTCTATACCACATTTTTTTTTTATCTCAGTAGAGGTTCCAAAACGAGTAAAAATGATTTTAAAAAAAAAAAAAAAAAAAAAATCGATTTTTTTTTTTTTTTTTTTTTATTGAATGCAATACTTTTGATTATGTTAACATTTGGATAATTGAAAGTAAAAATGAAAAACGTGTGCTTAAGGCGGCGGAATTCTTTGAATGTTTCGTTTTTGATCTCAAATGTAAGGAGCACTACAAAAAAATATTTATATCGTACACCAGCAAAAAGTCACAAAACTCGAGTCTTTTTTCAATGTGCACAAAATCAAAAATTGTATGGACTTGAAGCTGAAAGAACAGCACAAGTCAGTAGATACAGACTTACGTCGTTCTTTTAGTTTTATGTCTATGTAATCTGTGGCTCGGGCCACACTTTAAACCAGTTTTAAACTGAATTCGAGTTAAAACTGACTTATATCATTATTTCAGTTCCAGGTTCATGCAGTCTGACACTGCGCACATTTTAAGCCAAAAATTAAGAATTTCGACCTGTGTAATTTTTCTGGTAAAAATGCGATACCAAGTTCATCCAATTCCATAACAAATCAAATTGACTTATATAGTTACAAAGAATCAAATCGAAACAATGTTCACTATATTTGCAAAACAATAATGGACCTATATAAGATCATATGCAATGCACACACACAGTGCAAGAATTCGAAACATATATATATACCTCCTTAGCTTCAGATTATTTTCGAACCCTTTCTGGCATCTATCGCGTTAATAAAACTCACTTCAGTGGATTCAAATTAGCGACTCATCTCTTCACATCGCTTCAGCTTCCGTAATCAATTATTTTAATTGGGCGAAACCAATTCAACCAGAAATCGGTTGGAGGCCATGGTCCTTCCCTGCAGGGTTTACTTGGAAGAATCGGGTCTTCGGTCGTTTGGGGTTAATAAACGGGCTGAGATATTAATAACGTTGACTTGTATACAAAGGATGGGGCAGTTTTGAGGATTAACATTTATTAGGGAATTTATTCCAAATGAAGGATGGATGGATTTGGGAAAAATCTTCAAATGGAATAAGAATTCTAGTAATAATATTGTCATTGGAAGGAGGTAAAATATCTTGTAGCAGAAAAGTTGTCTCTATTTATTAAGCTTTGGCTTTCTTTTAATTATACATTCAATCAACTTTGTCCAATTTTATAAGCACGTTTTATTAGTTTATAAGAAAAGTAATAAAATAGTCGAAACAATTTTTTTTTTTTTTTCAATTATTCAAAAGGTATAAAGATTTGGTAAAAAAAAAAAAAAGTAAAAAGAAAACCATTTTTTTTTTTTTTGCATTTCTCCAAGTTTTGGGACATCCTGATCTCAAAAAAGTTATCTAGAAAAAATATTTGTCTGTGTGTACGTGGTCAGCATAACTCCCGAACAAATAGACCTACGATTTTCAAATTTAGTGTGCGGGTTGATGATTGCCCAAGGACCTACTTAAACGGTTTTCATCGAAATAGCGCATGCGCATAAGCTAGCTGCCATTGAAAAAATAAACATTGAAAAATGTTTTTCAGTAATTGCTAAAAAACGGCTCTAACGATTTTGTTAAAAATCGCTGTGGTAATTAATACCTTTGAATGTGTTCTAAACATTCACCTTCGAAATTCTCATAAAAATGCGATAAAAGCGTGAAAAGTCGAAAAACGAGTGCCTTTAACACAGATCACTCTGCCCTTGAGCATTGTTCATCAGCGATTGATTTTCTTCTTCTTTTTTTTTCGTTTCACGCACAAGCAAGGCAAGTCTATCGAATAAAACCACCAATTTTGCCATTTTGGCGTTCCCCCCCCCCCCCTCACACGTAAAAAATTATCGCCAAACTGGCCATTTTTATTTTAATTAGTGAAAATAAAACACCATGTTAAATTTTACTGCATTGGCCAATATTATATAGTGTAATTGAAAGCTTTGCGACGTTCCACACCCCTAATTTGAAACCGTTTACTAATAAACGAACAAAATAAAATATTTTGTTGTGAAGTACCCCAAGAAAAATTTCTGTTGCAAATTATTTTTTATTTATTATCACAGGCTGGTTACATATTTTCTGCTATTAGTATCAAGTGTAGCATATAACCAAGAAATGCCAGTTATTTAAATTTTCGATGGAATGAAATATGTAGATTGATAATTTAAGAAATTTTAACTAGTAACACGATTTTAGATCTAGCTGCGTAGCTCAGCGTTGATCACGACCCATTTGTGAATAGAAAAATTACCACAGGTAGTAATTACTTGTCCCATATAATTTGTCAATCAATTATAATATTAAAGTTTATTTAAAAACAAATTAAAACAAAAAGGAATTTATGAGATAAAGGGAGAAAAAAATTAAAATTCATAAACAAAGCATAGGCCGCACTCATTATATAAATGTGCAACGTAAAACAGTCCAATATCTAATGCTTTCAAGTTTCGACGAAAAAAAATTAAAGAAATATTTCTAAATTTTTGGAATTTGAATTCCAATATAGCTAATCAAAAATAACTACAATGGATATTTTAAATTTATATTGGTTGATAAATACAATCCGTAAACTAGCCTGGTAAGATTGATATTTCCGCTTATGAAAATAGACCATTCCAAAATCACACCACATTAGATATCGGAGTTCAAAAAGCAAGTATCAAAACAAATATGGTATACATTGTTGAAAACAAATGTGGTATACTTTCACAACTCACGCCTTACTTCAAATAAAAAATGGGAAAAAAAAAAAAAAAAAGAGAGAGAAAAAAAAAGAATAATCTTTTGCAATAATAGGAAGAGAAAAATAGTATCAAACCAGAAACTAAGAAAAAAACTCCAGCAAAAAAACCCGAAATTCAATCAAGCACCCTTTGCCAGTTTTGTGGTTCAAACAAACACTCCCATTTCCCCTACGCAAGGGGGGATAGATACCCCACAAGGTGCAAAATCATCAAATATTCAGCGGCGTGGGGAAAATGAAAGAATTTGGCCTATGTGGATTTCCCCTCAAGATATCTTTCTTATTTTTTTCTGATTTCTTTTACCCTACACATATATATAGATTTCAGTTTTTTCTTATTTCTTTTAGCATATATATATGTATAGATATATATAGATTCCTTTTATCATATACGTATATATAGATAAACATGTAGGTGTGAAGAGTGGGGGGAAATGAATTTCGGGGATCATTACATGGTAATGCGGTAAGAGAGGGAAGAAGTTTTGATTTATTTAAGGGATATTTCCCTTTGTTCGGGGTTCCAGTTTCTTCTATTTCAAAGGAGGGGGAAAATGCAAGGGATAAATCGACCCCGCCTTATTCTTTAAAGTGGGGAATAATTTGATGAGGCGGTTGAACGATATTATGAATATTTAAAGGGATAAGTGTTGAGGTTTTTTTTTTTTTTTGGGGGGGGGGGGGGTGATGAAATCGGTGCCTGCCGCTGAATTGATAAGAATATGGTACTGACAAGAATAAGCTTTTTAAGTGTATTAATTTTGTAGGGGATGGGTTTTGGAAATTTTAAAACGGATTCTTATTAGGATGCCAACTCTGGGGCAAATAGAAATTATATCTCTGCACTGATAAAAGAGGATACAGGTATAAAAAGAAGAATTAAATTACAGAAGAAAAACAATTTTAACTTTCACTGTATTCCTGGTCACGTGTACTTTTACAATATTGGAAAAGTAAACGGTTAAAAAAATACTGCAAAAAATTCATAATTCTTTTTTAAAAATTACATTGATGAAAAAAGCTTTTTCAACAATTATTCTTGTGGAGCTTTTTTTATTGTTTTTGAAGAGAAAAAAAAATTAATTCACCTGTTTAATTGTAAATTTAAAAACAAATTCCTATTTCTCTGTTTTCCGTATTTTCCTTGATGTTGGGGCATTCTTAATTTTTTCGTGACAAGGAGATATCTAAAATTCATAAATTGCCTGATTTGTCTCCGAGTTCAAATTTTTTTCCCCTGATATTGGGATATAAGCGACATTTCTATAATGAGGAACTTGCACAAGTGAGGAAAATAAATATTTTTGGTATTTTCTAGAGCTATCCAACGAATATATTTGAGCAGTGCAATTATTTTTTATCTTTATGCTTTCAATTAATCAAAAATCGAGTTTGAAATCAAAGCAAAAGTCACATGACCAAAAAACGCATAAAAAACGTGACGTAGTTACGCATAGATTCCGCCGAAAATCGGAGGAGGAACCTGGTCTAAAACAGGTTTTAGACTGGTTCATCATCTGCGCGTTGACGTCACACACAAAAGTAGCTTTTTCCCGCCAAATCGCAAAGTGAAAAACTAAATACTTTTTTTAACTATCTATCCGAGCTCAAATTTTTGAAAGAATCTCAGTCAAAATACTGTATGTTTCAATTTTTAATTTGTTATTGTAATGCATTCTTTCATCAGTCACAAATCCGTATCTGTTAAGTGTCAACACATTTTTATAAAAATGTCACTAATTTCCACATTAGCGCGGGAAAAAATGAGGACTTTACTTATTTTCGAGAATTGAGGGAACTATGATTTGATTCTTAAATTGAAATATTTTTAAGCATACATGTATTATAAATATTTCAACTTATGAACAATTTAAAAAACTTTTAAGAAAAATATTAATGTGGGCCTAACGAAGGAGCTACAAGACGCACAAGTTTCTACCAACCCAATAATATTAAGCATAATTTCCCTGATATATTCCCCTTTAAATTTTTATGATAAAATGATGTTACCAGAATTGCATTAATTCCCTGACTTTATCCATATTTTCCCTGACACAAGGACTATCTTAATTAATATCAAGACAAGATATAGAAACCATATGTACGTTTTTCCACGTATAGCCCACCTTCAGTACGAAGAAAATCTGAAAAGAGTCAATGAATTGCAATTAAATTTACATATTCTTTGCACCGACTAAACATATTTTCGTCTTGACCTAATACGCAGAATCGAGATGAGATGGACCAGGAAGCGACAAGGACTATCTTTAAAAAACAGCTTCCAAGTCTGTTTCATTGATAGAATTAGTCCAGGAAGCTGAGTCCGTGAAAAAATAAGTGGTCAGTTACTGAACTTCCGTTCATAGGCATATCCGGCATTGAGGGGAAAAAAAAGTGTCTTTACCAGTCTGAGTAACAAATAAGTGATACAACAGGACAAAACAAACAATAACAGTACTCACTGTCCCAATGCATGTCCATTCCAGCACTGGCCTTCCTCTCTGACCGCCCATGTCTCGTCACTGCATACGGCGTCGGCCAAGTTGGCGTAGTGGCCTTTTGTCTCGGTGAGCTGCTGCACTATCTGCTGCAGTCGGCCGTATACACTGTCTTGAGGGGATCGAACTGGGATGATGCGGCCGGGAGGTGAGCCGACCGGGAGGACTATTGGAGATGGGAGGTCGCGGGTGGCACGGCGGGGGTGACCGCAGGCTACTTTTACCTAGAAGAGAAGGTTTGGTTAGGGATTGTGTTGAAACAGCCATACAATATTTTATTTCCAAAGAGATATTAATGATATGCTATGGTGAAATTATAAAAGTTACATTGCAAAATTGAAATTTTGTGAAAGTTCCTTTTTTTCCAAAATGGAAATTTTTGGAAGGGTCACTTTTATTCAAAATTGAAATTTTAAGAAGGACCTCCCTCATCCCCTATTGGAATTTTGTAAAGGGTTTTTTTTTAAAAAAAACTGGAATTTTGTGAAGGATACTTTTTAAGACAAGGAATTTTTGAATTGATCCTTTTTTTTTCCCTTCAAAATTAGAATTTTGAGCATGAACTTTTTTAAAACACTGTATTTTGAAAGAAAAGGCCCGATTTTTTCAAAATTGTGCTTTGTGAAGTTACCTTTTACCATAATTGGAATTTTGAGCAGGAACCTTTTCAAAACTTATTTTTACAAGGGCCTGATTTTTTCAAAATTGTGCTTTGTGAAGTTACCTTTTACCATGATTGGGAATTTTGTGACGGGTCACATTTCTTCCAGATAAATCCCTGCAAATCCACTGATGTGCCAGAGTAACTTACAACTTTAAATGTTCATTATTTAAGACCATGTCGCTAGTTGACCCTTCCGTGTAAAAATCCCCCAACCTCTTAACACCTAATTTCTACATTTACAATTAAAGAGTTTGCCTTCACTTCCCAAGAGTCCTTTTAACACAGAATAAAAATGCACAAATTCTCCGATCCACATTCCACTTGAAAAATGCCCTGGAAATAGTCATTCCTCTTTTACAACTGTAAAATCTCACTTTAGGCCTACCGCGTAGCAATCTCACCATTTCGGGGCTTTCCAATAGATTATTCTATTTGTAGTTTTTCTCCGGGCTCTTCAGAAGATGAAAGAGATCGACATATTTCATTCCGGTCTGAGTCTTCGGTTTATATTTGGAAACGCATACGGGTTCCTAGAGTTTAGAATTGGTTCATCATGTGTAAGTTTCTTTTTTTTGTGGTTTTTCCCCTCTAAAAAGATTAAAAATGAGCCATGGTGCGAGGTTATTTTCTTTAGAAGATACGAATAATAATAAGTGAATACTTTATCAGTATGCAAGAAAGACTTCTAGGCATTTATCTTGACCTTATATCGTGCTATATGCTTGTCTCTAGCAAGTTTCCAAAAAGAAAAAAGCTCGTACTACCATCCAAAAATTGAAGATAGAACTTCACAGAAGTGGACTTTCAAAGTTCCAATGGGTCTCAAAGCATTTAAATTAATTTAGTACTATGAAAAACTGACGGGACTTGTAAATAAAAGGTTAAAAAGTATCTGTAAATCGTAATAGAAAATGAAAGTTAATCTTACATTACGACCGAATGAGATTTTACGACAACTAAAAAATTACACTTTTCCATTATTCAAACACTTAATTCTCAAACGGAGTAGCGTCTTCGTTGAACAAAAATTAAAAAATTATTAAGATTTATGGTTTAAGACACTGGAACAGGCTTATCACATCAGATTTGAACAACTAATATGTTGTCAACACAACGTATTCGAAACAGTAGCACATATATTCACAAAAGACGATAAAAAAAAACATGGCTACTAGTGTATTCCATTATAACATTTTAAAATCAACCTTATCTTAAAATAATAACAATAAAAGCAAGGTTTACACCAACCTATAAACTAAAGCCAAACACTTTATTTCCATATCAACCAGTATCTCCGATGTATAAAGATTGAGATTAAGATTTCCCGATCACTGTAAGCTCAAAATCCGATCAATTTGAACAAGCAGTAGGCTATCACGATTAATAGTTCCATAGGGCGATATAAATTGCCGACAGCATCGCTGTTACGGCACTACCGTTGGCTGATATCTGATGCTAAAGTTGTCATCGCGATGCAAGCAACTGATATGGCGCACGCGCTAAGTGGCGGCGATTATCCCCCATTAATTGGACATTCAACCTTTCGACCCCAGGGTGTCATCGGGGCATCTCTTTTTGATGGAACATGTGGCAGTTATTATTTTTTTACGTTCCATTTTTAGTCGTTGGCGTTGACGGATTTCGTGAAGTGGCTTCAGCAATGGTTCAATATCCGGGGGATTTTAGTTTTAGAAGGTCGACGTCTCTGGATCGCTCGAAAAAAAACTGGGTTTTAATTTTAGATTCAGCATGATGGAATAATAACGTGGAATCTGGTCCAAAAAAAAAGAGAAGAGAATTGAGGTAACAGCATTCAATGTCATGTAAAGACGTGACAGTACAAGGAGTAGAGCTACATTTAATTTAGAACAAGGAGTTCTTATATAGATAAAAAATATAACCCATAAAACAGAGATTTAAAAAAAAATTATTTCTATCTTCTGCATTTTTATCAGCAAAATGAGCGGCAAACTATGTTTTAAAATTTATTTATTAAAAATGAACGTAAACGTCATCCAAATATCATTTATTTATTCTGATCGAAGAAATGTAATTAGTTATTTATTAAAAAATATTGGAAACAGAAAAGATTTTCAACAATGATCAGGTCAACGCTACTTTCAGAGCAGAGCGGAGTAGTGGATTAAAGCCAACTTCAAGGTTGCCAAAGTACTGTAGCAGGAGCCTCGTGCTACAACGGACGTTGACAGTCTAATAAGTTTTTCGTGACAGTAACAGCCTCAAAATTAGATAGAATGCATTGCTATCGAATCTATGCGCCAAATTTCAGCCCGATTGAATGACGGCAAGGGAGGTCAATAGGCGTCCACCGATTTGCCTCCCATCGACCTCCCCCCCCCCCCCCACACAAAAAATCGAAGTTAATATAAAGGATTTAATAAAAAAAAAAGACAAATTTATAGAGTGTCCTTTTCAATATGTTGCTAGGTGCTAGGTATTTATAAAACAATAATGTCACTTTTTACGATTTGTATAAAAAAATAAGTAACTGTTCCAAATTGTTTTAGAAATAATAGTTAAGTAATAAATATCATTGAATCATAAATACTGAAAATTCATTTTAATTTAAGGTGTACATTTAAGAATAGAATTTTAGAACAATTCTCACGTAAAAAAAAAACTAATGCAATCTCAGTTATAATAATAAAAAAATACATAAAATAAAACACCTAAGTTGAATCTATAAGATCCAATGCATCATCAACATATACAACCAATACAGCAAACATATCTTAACCAGGGTTGGCATTGATTGTTAAAACCAAACGTTGTTCCTTCCTTTTCACAAAAAAAAAAAAAAAAAAAAACACGTTTTTTTTTTTTTTTTTTAAAGAATATTTAAAATTGTATTTTTATTTATTTATAATTATATTTTTAAAATTATTTGAAGTTGCAAATGACTTCTATGTTTAATTGAATAATTCAACTTTTCTTTCTATTATTTTGAAGGGAAAAAAAATCTCACTAAATGAAAAATTATACAAATACTATAGATGATTTGAATGTGCTCATTAATAGCAGCAATTGTTATTACTTAGTTAAAATTATTTTCAAAAGAAATTTTGTTGCTTGAACATAAATTACATAAGTCAACAGTGGTTTTGGTGTCGGGATATTTGAAGCTGATTTCATATGACTTTGATACCCTGAATTCAAACATGGCATTAATTTTTGCCTATCAGCTCGAATTTCTAAGATATAACATTTTAATGGAGAGAGCAATTCTGGCTGAGCAATTTGGCTCTTTTTTCCCCCTCGTAAACAGATAAGAAATATAAATTAAGATGAATCTAAGAGTTGTGTTTTGTTTGATATAATATTATATGGTGATAAAGTTATATTGAAAAATAATAATTTTAGCTAGGTCAAATATGCATTTTTATCCACCGACTCACGGGACACGTGCATTGGTAACATTTAAATGTTAACTCACCTAGTTAAAACAATTATTTTTCAATATAACTTAGTCACCAACTAAAGTTATATAAGACAAAAACATAACTGTCAGATTCATCATAATTTAAGAATTCTTATCTGTTTATGAGTAGAATTAGGGGTGTGGAACATCGCACAACTTTCAATTACTGACATGGATTTGTGTCATTTACCGTTTTTATATTTTCATCATTCCTTTTTTTTAAAAAAAGGCCAGTTTGGCGATATTTTTTATCATAATTTTTGTATGGGTGTTTAAAAAAAAAAAGCCAAATAGATAATTTTGGCGATATACTTTTCAATAATTCTGATATCATCCTTTCTAATAAGTAAAACTGAGGAAAGGGGGGGGGGGGGGGAATGATCGTTGATGAGGAAATAGAACTCTGTGTTAAAAAAATGCATTCATTTTTCAACTTTTTACGCCATTAAAGCATTTTTAAGGAAATTTCGGAGGATGGGATGTTTAGAATACCTTAAGAAGCATTTCCACATCAATTTTGGACAAAATCGTACGAGCCGTTTTTTAACAATTACTGAAAAATATGATTTTTTCGATGGCAGCTACCTTATGCGCATGCGCGATTTTGACGAAAACGTCAAGGGTAGGTCCCAGTGCCAGCACCAACCAGCACACCAAATTTCAACGTCATAGGTAAATTTATTCGTGAGTTATACTGACCACATACACACAGACCAAAAAAAAAATTCTAGATCACTTTTTTGAAATCAGGATGTTCCAAAATGTGGAGAAATGCAAAAAAAAAATTCAAAAAGCCAAAATGTCCCGTGCGTCAGTCAGAGAATTGCCCATTAGATTTACAATAATTTTAAACTTTTGTCATAACACAGGAAATTAAAAGATTATTCTAGTTCATGTCAAATTTAATTTATAAATATGTATACATGTAATTAATAAAAAAAAAAAAAAAAAGGTTAAAACCAAAAAGGTTTTTTATATAAAAAGAATAAAAAAACTGGGTTTCTTCCCAACTCTGATTTTAACTAGTTTGGAGGGAAGTTGCTAATAAAGGTCTCAATGGCGACTGCTAGGCCTTTTTCGGCTTCAAGACCATAACCAAGTGTGCATTATGCAGAATTTCTAATTAGAATCAGTGACATCATCTGAGTAAATTTTCTGAAAAATCGACTTGGTTACTAAAGGATTGCCTCCGAGTCCCCCACCCTTCCACACTCTCCCCTCAAAAGTTTTATAATGAAGTGAACTTAAAAAGGATTCGAACGCCAACGCAGCTTGAAAAAAACCATTTCGGAACAAAAGATTAACCAAACCCATTATTCACAACAACTATTTTTATCCATCCCTCACAACAGATAACAATATATACTTTTAAGCTTTCTGCATTTACTTGATTTGATGCTTAAGCCTTTCTTGCCTTCAACTTCACACTTAACCGAATCGTTCGGAAACAAAACAATCACGTAAATGGCTTTTCCACTCCATCAAGACAAGGCCCTCTTTTTTTTGGTCACTTTTTATTAACCAAAGCGCCATGCATTCAACCCAACAACCGAAACGACTATAAAAGCTGAAACAAGCACTTTCCAAGATTAACCAACTAGCAGCCATCTTCGACGAAAACGGTTACGTCCAGTACATTACAGCTCCTAAACATAATCTAACTTAACTGGACACTTTCCAAGCTTAACCGGAACGGTGGAAAAAGGAGTGTTTCACATCCTAAAACCTATCCATTTCACGGTTTGGGTTGCAGCTAATAACTCCTGGATGCAGACTTATGGTGTAATTGGTTGCGAAGGCCGAAATCTCTCTGAATTTTAAATAATGTCTCTGATGGTTACAAATTACTAGTGCGCGCTCGTTAACAATAATTAGAGGAGATCGTTTTTAACGAGAAGGGGGGGGGGGATCTTTGTTAAGAACGGTGTTGGATGTTGCGTTTTGTAATTTATTCATCCTGGACCATGTAGCTGACATGCTTTAACTTTGCAATTTGTAAATTGTTAAAGAGAATTTTAAAAGGATATCTTCTTAATGAGGGAATATGATTAAACAATAATTAAGATAAATGGCAGTTTAAATTTAACACAAGAACATGTGCTTACTAGCTGAATACCC
Organism: Linyphia triangularis; assembly: GCA_963978545.1. Taxonomy (NCBI): domain Eukaryota; kingdom Metazoa; phylum Arthropoda; class Arachnida; order Araneae; family Linyphiidae; genus Linyphia; species Linyphia triangularis. Next base: position 41,969,756 of record OZ021730.1, read on the forward strand.
GTGCTGCGCTACGAAATTTTACCATTAGCATTTTAGCGATCAAAAGACATTCATGTATTCTACACTTCAGACGTTTGCTCCCTTTTCGATCCCGACAAATTGATTTATCAAAATAGGAACTTTCCTTTGTTGACATTTTAAACGAACTTTATAATTGTGAATAGTAAACTGGAATAGTTTATTGTGTTTATGTTTGCTCTTAGTTCTAAATTTCAAAGTAGTAGCTGTATTGGAATTAAGTTAATTAGACATTAAGTTAATCCTCGTATAGTTTCAATGTTGCGTCGTCTTTTCATCCCTTAAAAATTCGTTAATCGATATTGGAATGACTTATTTTTTTAACATTTGCAAAAAAATATCAGAAAAATGACTACATTGGAAGAGGAACATTCGGATATCCCTCGTTTGGAACATTTAACCCCTTTTCGACCACTTAAAGTGTGTTAATCGAGATCGGAATAGTTTACTTTTTCTATTTTTACCATTGTTGATATTTGTGCCGATTTTCAGAGTTGTGACTATGTGGGAAGTAGGATTTTCGAATGTCCCCCGTTTGGAACGTTTAACCCCTTTTCGACCCCTTAAAGTGTGTTAATCGAGATCGGAATAGTTTACTTTTTCTATTTTTACCATTGTTGATATTTGTGCCGATTTTCAGAGTTGTGACTATGTGGGAAGTAGGATTTTCGAATGTCCCCCGTTTGGAACGTTTGACCCCTTTTCGACCCCTTAAAGTGTGTTAATCGAGATCGGAATAGTTTACTTTTTCTATTTTTACCATTGTTGATATTTGTGCCGATTTTCAGAGTTGTGACTATGTGGGAAGTAGGATTTTCGAATGTCCCCCGTTTGGAACGTTTGACCCCTTTTCGACCCCTTAAAGTGTGTTAATCGAGATCGGAATAGTTTACTTTTTCTATTTTTACCATTGTTGATATTTGTGCCGATTTTCAGAGTTGTGACTATGTGGGAAGTAGGATTTTCGAATGTCCCCCGTTTGGAACGTTTAACCCCTTTTCGACCCCTTAAAGTGTGTTAATCGAGATCGGAATAGTTTACTTTTTCTATTTTTACCATTGTTGATATTTGTGCCGATTTTCAGAGTTGTGACTATGTGGGAAGTAGGATTTTCGAATGTCCCCCGTTTGGAACGTTTGACCCCTTTTCGACCCCTTAAAGTGTCTTAATCGAGATCGGAATAGTTTACTTTTTCTATTTTTACCATTGTTGATATTTGTGCCGATTTTCAGCGTTGTGACTATGTGGGAAGTAGGATTTTCGAATGTCCCCCGTTTGGAACGTTTGACCCCTTTTCGACCCCTTAAAGTGTGTTAATCGAGATCGGAATAGTTTACTTTTTCTATTTTTACCATTGTTGATATTTGTGCCGATTTTCAGCGTTGTGACTATGTGGGAAGTAGGATTTTCGAATGTCCCCCGTTTGGAACGTTTGACCCCTTTTCGACCCCTTAAAGTGTGTTAATCGAGATCGGAATAGTTTACTTTTTCTATTTTTACCATTGTTGATATTTGTGCCGATTTTCAGAGTTGTGACTATGTGGGAAGTAGGATTTTCGAATGTCCCCCGTTTGGAACGTTTGACCCCTTTTCGACCCCTTAAAGTGTGTTAATCGAGATCGGAATAGTTTACTTTTTCTATTTTTACCATTGTTGATATTTGTGCCGATTTTTAGAGTTGTGACTATGTGGGAAGTAGGATTTTCGAATGTCCCCCGTTTGGAACGTTTGACCCCTTTTCGACCCCTTAAAGTGTGTTAATCGAGATCGGAATAGTTTACTTTTTCTATTTTTACCATTGTTGATATTTGTGCCGATTTTCAGAGTTGTGACTATGTGGGAAGTAGGATTTTCGAATGTCCCCCGTTTGGAACGTTTGACCCCTTTTCGACCCCTTAAAGTGTGTTAATCGAGATCGGAATAGTTTACTTTTTCTATTTTTACCATTGTTGATATTTGTGCCGATTTTCAGAGTTGTGACTATGTGGGAAGTAGGATTTTCGAATGTCCCCCGTTTGGAACGTTTGACCCCTTTTCGACCCCTTAAAGTGTGTTAATCGAGATCGGAATAGTTTACTTTTTCTATTTTTACCATTGTTGATATTTGTGCCGATTTTCAGAGTTGTGACTATGTGGGAAGTAGGATTTTCGAATGTCCCCCGTTTGGAACGTTTGACCCCTTTTCGACCCCTTAAAGTGTGTTAATCGAGATCGGAATAGTTTACTTTTTCTATTTTTACCATTGTTGATATTTGTGCCGATTTTCAGAGTTGTGACTATTTGGGAAGTAGGATTTTCGAATGTCCCCCGTTTGGAACGTTTGACCCCTTTTCGACCCCTTAAAGTGTGTTAATCGAGATCGGAATAGTTTACTTTTTCTATTTTTACCATTGTTGATATTTGTGCCGATTTTCAGAGTTGTGACTATGTGGGAAGTAGGATTTTCGAATGTCCCCCGTTTGGAACGTTTGACCCCTTTTCGACCCCTTAAAGTGTGTTAATCGAGATCGGAATAGTTTACTTTTTCTATTTTTACCATTGTTGATATTTGTGCCGATTTTCAGAGTTGTGACTATGTGGGAAGTGGGAGAATTAGTGATGAGTGAGTCAGTGAGTCAGTGAGTGAGTGAGTGAGTGAGTGAGTGAGTGAGTGAGGGCTTTGCCTTATATATATAGAGATTGAATTTGATAGTATTTTTTTAAGGAGCCCAGTACCATTAATACATTTTATTGTATATGAAATTCTTAATTTTATACTTTACCGATGTACCTTTACGTCTTACCAATGTTAAATTCAAAACCCAACGTAAAATTCAAAACTCATTTTTATCTGAAGTCTTTATTAGTCTTCGAATATTTTGATACAATTATTATCCTTTATACATAGCAGCACCTATTGCACACAAAGATAGGTGTTTAGTATGCTATTTGAAGAACTATATCTCTATACTATATAATATCAGAAGGACATATACGAAAATTTAGTCTACAATGTATTGGTATGGTCTGTAGAATTCCAATTTCAAGTTTGGATAAAGTATCGGTTTTTAGTATTCATTTACCAAAGGAGCACTTATGGTTATCAAAAAAAGTCTAGTAATCGTCTAACTTCAAAACCAATTTTAAGCATCTTTCAAAATTTTTACAAAAGTACAAGAACACTGGTAGGTTCTTTAAAGAGTGGCGGGGTCTCCTAGCATGGTCTCTGGCTGAACCAAATGAACTTCAATCATGTTCCCATACAAACCTTCTGTAGTTAAAAAAAAAAAAAAAAAAAAAAAAATGATAATTATTACAAGTTATATTTCCTTGTTCTACGTTAAACATTATCTTTCTATTCAAAAACAAAGCTAATTCGATTTTAAAAACAGAACATTTCCACTAGTAGAAGTGGGGGAGGGGGGGGGGAATGCCTTAAAGTTGGTGACAAGTGCACCTCTCCCCCTACCCCGTATTTGCTATAAAATAATAATATTTCTATCTTTACACAAAAGAGTGCAATACATTTTTGTAACAGTATGACATATACACCATAATTTTTTATTTTTTTTAATTAAAAAAAAAACTTTAAACTACTTTTTTGCAGTGTAACTACATTTTGCATTTTCCCTACATGCTTGATATATTTTTTAAGAAGAAAAAATCTACATCTATGTAATTTTAGTACTATCTAATATTCCATGCTCATTATTGTTTAATATTTCAAGAAGTTTAAAAACAAAATTTAGTGATAAAAACTGAAAACCATGTAGGAAATTAAAAAAGGGAAAAAAAATTACTTTTTTCAAAAATTATATGCACAGTGCACGACTCGGAAGACATGTACTGGTTAAACAGTGGTAGGATGATGCTTTTTCAACAATTTTGTCATTGATTGTATAACAAGTATTGAATCGTGCATTCAAAAATTAAAAAAAAAAAAAAAAAAAAAAAAAAAAGAGGAAAATTTACCTTCTTGTGCCAAAGAATTAATGTTATTTTTCATTAGTAATTTTTAGATGGATTGAATGTTTTAAAAAGGTGGGGGGGGGGGGTGGATTTCAGTGGTTTTAGAAGTGGGAAGACGCATGAGTATTTTCTTGAAAAGTAGGGGGACGCGTCACCCCGCGTCTACCCACACTTCTACCACTGAATATTTCAAAAAACTTCCACACACACAAATTTTACAACATCTTCTGCTAAAGGTTAAATCCTATCAGGACATTGAAACTAAGTTATAAAGAGTAAACAAGATATGTTACGTAAACAATGACTTATGAAAGGAATTGCTTTGAAGGAGGTGGTTATGAAATGATCATATCCTCTTCCTTTTCCTAAATTAATCACTTCCGGCAGACAGTCACTGGAGGACTTCGTTTCGATCAGTGAGTTTCTTAATTGTTATTCATTAATAAAACGGCATTATTTAACGTTTTTAGATTTGTTTGGTTTCGCCATCATCAATGTTCGGAAGCTAACGTTTAGTTCCTATTCCTAAAAATCTCCACTGGAGATGGACAAGTTAGAGAGGCATTAACCACGGCGACTTTGATGAAAATCGTTCGTTAAAGGCCGTTTTTAGGCAACAGCTAAAAAAAATACATTTTTCAATGGTAGGTACCTTATGCACATGCGCAAGTTTGACAAAAACAGGGTGGCCACAAAATAAAGGAAAAAAAGTTCCCTTATAATTCCCTGATTTCCCTGGCAGATTTCTACAAAATTCCATGATTTTAGGGCAAACTTTTTTTTAAATTTCCAAAATTTTCTTAGGTTTTCCAGATGTCTAGACACCTTGATCAAATAGAACATGTATACTAAAGAGACAACATGCAATTTTTTAAAAAAATAGTTTTGATGGCAATGAAAAGTTTAAATTATTCCGTAACATTAAACTTCTAATGGCTTACCACTGCAAATGTCCATGCAAATAGCGCCAAAATATGGATGAACGTGCTTTAAACAATACAAAATTTCCCTGATCTTCATGAAATTTTAAAAAGTTCCCTGATTTTTTCCAGAATCAGAGAGCTCCTTGACATTTCCCTGATTTCCAGGTTTTCCCGATTCTAGGTCACTCTGAAAAACTTTAATCAGGGTTCATATTTATTTTCAGCAAAAACAATCCCTGAGATTTCCCTGAGTTTTCCATTGCACAGTTGATTATTTTTAGCCCGATTAACATAATCAAACCTCGATTACACAAATTCTTCCAATAACACGAAAAAAGTATTTTTTTCTTAAAGAATAACTATCTGCAAATCTATGTTATCAAATAATTCCGCAACATTCTTTAGGTCCTCGAGTTAAGGCTAAACGGAATAGGATTTTTTTCCAGAGTAAAAATGACTTTTTCTAGGTTTTAGGGGGAATTTTTATTTTTTCCCTGATAATTCCTTGAGATTTTAAGACTGATTTATTTTTCCTAAGTTTTCCAGAGGAGTATAAACCCTGCTAATGACAGGTCCCATGACCCCCACTAACCCGTACACAAAAGTTCAACATGGTAGGTCAATACATTTGGGAGTTATGCTGACCAGAGACAGGCACACGCAGCGACATTTTTTCTATACCACTTTTTTGGGTTTAGTACGTTCCAAAACATGTAGAAATGTTACCAAAAAAAAATTATTTTTTTGACCGAATGCGATACTTTCATTACCCTACGTTAATATACTGATAATTGAAAGCAAAAACTAAGCATTTAGTCAACATGTGCAGGAGAAAGCCGACTATCATTTTTTAAAACCTTGCAAATTTTCGTAAAGAGTGTTACCACTCTTATTTATTGAATACAATTTGATTTAAAAATCCGTATCTTCTCAGAAGAATAAAAAAGGCCACAAAACGACTCGTTCCTCGAAAAGCTTGCCAAAATGGCGAGATTTATGTTGTCTTGGAACATGGGGATGAAAAGAAAAGACGTGAAATGGAAAATGTCACTATGTCTCCTATCGCGAAATCTTCCCATTTCGGAAAGCCATCTCAAGCGTGAGACGCGAAATTGTTCTCTTTTTTGGTATCTTACATTTTGTTCCAAGCATGGACAAGTTTTCAATGCCAGACAACCGGAATATTCTCTCGTTGACAGATACGAAAAGATTCCATTTTGAACTTAAGAAAATCGTTCTGTGACACAGCATATCGATATCGATGAAAGTGATGTGAATATATTAGAATATTCTTGTAAGGGTATTTTTTTCTTCCGTTACATTGTAAATACATTGTAAATTTTAACGATGTTTTGATGAACTTCTTGACATATGACAATTCTATGATATAGCTATTGTAAAAAAAAAAAAAAAAAAAGATTCAGAGTATCATAATACAAATTTTAAATTATTTGTTTTTATCTTGACTAAGAGTTGTCTTGTTGACTTAAGAGTAACTGTTGCAGCGAAAAAAAATTACCAAAAGATGTTTTTGGAAGATGTTGATGGAACTGACTAATCAGCTTCGTCAACCACTAGTTAATTAACAAATTTACTAACATTTATATCAAATGTCTAAGTTATTCCATTGATGTAGAACATTTTGGATTCATACAAAAAAATTATTTAAATAAGTTTATAGCATAAGCTGAAGCTAAAACTATAGTTTTATCACATCAATTCATCCCATTAATTTCCTCAGGGTACTAAATTAAGTTAAACACTTTAAGACCCATTGGAACTATGAAGTACGTTCTTCAATTGCAGCACAGGCTTATTTCTCTTTAAATGCAAACACAAAGACGATTTTTATTTTTCTATATAATTATATTGGCCCTTACATCGTCTTATATATTTTGTGGCTCCTAAGCTTCCAAAGAAAATTAAGCTTGGGCTACATTTCAACAATTGAAGAACGAACTTCATAGAAATAGATTTGAAATTCCCAATGGGTCCCAAAGCATTAAAATTAATACAGTACTATAAAAAAACTGACGGTACTCAAAAGTCCTGTCGGTAAATAAAGGGAGAATATAAGGATTTAATAACATTTTAAAAAGCCAACAGCTTAGAAATAAAAATTTGTCTTGAAGTAAAGAAAATAATATTTAATAACTGAGGAATTATAGAAATCGGTACTTTTCCCGTTAGACACCTCTTTGGTACCCTACTTAGAAGAGAATCCAAACAGACACCAAAATGCGAATGAATTATTTTGGCACGTATTTTGAAGTCGTAATAAAAGCTTTTACCCAGTTAGGGTAATGAAACGATAACGCTCTCTGCAGACTGAATTATTATCACTAAGAGTCTTTATCAACTGGTGGTATGGCTATAACGGGAAAAGTACAAAAAATAATAATTTGACGTTTTTTAAATGCTATTAGTTAAATGAAAATATTCAGATTTGGAATATTTACAATGCCAATTTGGAAAGTGGACGTTTTTTTCGCCACAAAATACAAAAATGTCATAATTTAAGAATAATAAAAATATTAATGTTTCTTAAAGAAAAAAAATTGGCTAGATAAACATTACGCAAACCTACAACTGAGTAAGATGACCACGTAGTTAATTAACAAATTTACTTTAAAAAAAAAATCCAAAAAAATTGTTTACATTTATATCAAATGTCGAAGTTATTCCATTGATGTGGAACATTTTGGATTCATACAAAAAAAAATTATTATTATTTAAATAAGTTTACGACATGAGCTGACGCTAAAACCATAGTTTTATTACTTCACACCATCTTGAAACACAAAAAGTTAAAGCAGTCAAATACTGCCGATTCTCATCAAATCATTACAAAATTATCTTGAGAATTAGAATGGTACCTTGACAAACTTTACTTGACTTTCAGCAAGATATTTCGATTAACCCTCGCCTGCCGCAGCTTGTCCTGGACTTTCAGTGGTTTCAGTCGTCTGTTCAAGATCGCCTGGAATCAAGACAGCAGTGCACAGAACACCGGTAATTAGGGAGACACTCAGAAGAAAGAATCCGAGCCATGACACCGCCAAGGGATTTAAGGTAAGCTCACATATCACGGCATCGCCCTTTTGGTAAAGTAACAGCAAGATTTTGCACATGGATATCGCCTTGCGAAACTGCGATGCCTCGTATAGCAAGTCGAAAAATATCCCATCAATCTTGCTAGAAAGGGTCTGATGCAGGATTGCTGAATAAAGTGTAGAGCTGTTTTCCGTTATGAACTCATAGAGGGTGTCTGAAGTCCAGTTTAGGTAGTCCATCTGTTTCGATACTGTCAGCAGGGACATGTTCACGGACTTGACCGAAAGAACGTAGGGTCCACCCTCAGCAATGGCAGTTGTTACGTTATCTATGAGATAGTCGTAAGCCCCGAGAATAATCGCTGCATCTGAAGAAACTTTGGAAGAACTATCTGGGTCGTTTTTTATCGTGATCAGAGCCTGCCTAGCTGTTTCGTTCTTTGCGCTCATTAGAAAATCGTTCAGTGGCTCAAAAATACTGACTACGTCCACCTCATCCAGAGACTGAGATATGTTAACTATGGTGGCCGCTGAGGAGGAAATGTTGAACTTCGGAAGGTCTTCAAGTCCTTCCTCGTATGCCTTGATCTCAGAGGAAAAATTCAATTCTTTTTTTAACAAGGCTGCATCGCTTGTGTCTATGAGGGGGTCTGGCAAAGGTGGAAAAAAGCTGTCGTCCTCCAGACACTTGGGAATGCTGTCTTGAAAGGACGAGGAGTATTGTTGAAATGTGAACGCGTTGAGCCATTGACTGCGGTTGCGATAGTAAGGGTTGTCGATTATCGAAGAAAAAAAAGTCAGATCCCGCCAGGATTGGCAATACTGCAGCGGTAGAGCCGTTATGAAAAACATAAACACGCTGGCAGCAAAGAAGATCCATACGAAAAGCGACATAAAATATATGCATATAAGTAACGCTTTAAAGCTACGTTTGGCACCTTTGCTTCTTTGGAATTTAAATGAACATCCATCCAACCCAATAGCTCCAATGAAATATGCTAAAAAGGAAACGGTAATGCAAATAAGGCATAAAATGCATAAGATAAGTAAAAACACAGGAACGAAATAAGAAAAGCTCAAAACATCAGTTTCAGTATTGCTTGCCTGCAGCAACAAACCATCCTTTTCTTTTTCTTTAATATGTTGAGAAACGAAAGCAATGTATTTTGCGACTTTGTCGCCAATCTGGAACTCCTGCTTGAAGACACTGTTGCCGAGCTTGGCCATCAACTCCGACGGATCATAGCTTGTGTTTTGGATAAGTTTACTAAGCTGTAGATTCATCTCTTGGATCGAAGAAGGAAGGTTTAATTTATAAGCAGCACTCAGAGCTTTGATAGGTTCGTCGAATATCTCCCCCTCATCCCCGGTTATATTCAATTCTGGTAGGTTCAACAATGGATCCAATTGCTTGGTAGCAGCTGATTTACTAGCCTTCTTCAGCTTCTTCACAGCTTTGGAGATCTGGGAAGTAAGAGTTTCCACACCAGATGAGGTATCGTTGAGTAAATTATTCATCGATATTTTGTGATTCTGAAAGATGTAATTGGCTTGTCCAATCTGCCACTCCATTGTTGACGCAATATTGAGCAGGGGGTTGATGATCCCTTTTATTGCAACGTTGAAGGCGTCTATAATGTCTTCGTTGACATTATACAACAAAGTAATCTGATCAGACGCAGCGCGTGAGATGTCATGCAGGCGATACTGGTAGCTATGCTTCAGCCTTTTCTTCATTTCGTAAGCAATCTTTATACCGAACTCCATAAACTTAAAGAGACCGATTTGTGTATAGTAAGCTCGGAATGAGGAGTAGCCAGCAATGACGGCGCCAAACACAGCAACCACTACACACAATAAGGAACACACAAACAGACACCATGTTTTCCCCTTTGAATTGCTGTCGGGCTCCTTAGACCGTTGCCTGTTTCTAAAAACTGCAACCAGGCATGGAAAGGCTATCAGTATTAGAGCAATCAGCATTCCGATGCAAACAGCTACAGTTAATGGTATCTGCTTTAAGAAGGTGAAGCTTAGAGCACTAGCTGTATATTTGCGCCAATTCTCAGTGTCTTCTGTACCAATGGAATCCTTGATCTGGGAAGATATAGATGTGGTAATGAACCAATTGATGAAACCTGAAGTTACGCTGCCGACTGGCGATAGTGACCAATGTTCGAGGTACGCATATTTGGCGAAAACTTGCTTGATTTGCTTTACGTAGTCAATGCTAGAAGTTGGTTGAGAAACGCAAACTAAGAGGACAAACGCAATAAGGGGAAAACGATGATCCATTCCATTATTTGTGCCATACAATCATAGACATTCACACATTTAAAAACAAAGTATTTTAATACCTGCTACTTAACTAAACATTCATATAAATTTAGCCGTTGCCAGAAATTTTGAAGAAGAGAAATCCAGAAAAACTTTAATAATAAAGACTATGCATATGATGTCATTTCTCGGAATAGGGGATCAATGAGACATACTGACCAGATTGCGTATTTCCTTGTACTTAATTCAGTAATTATTTATCCGAGAACATCAGAATATATGATATCCATATAAAAAAAGAGCACATTTACATGTTACAAAGTAAAATTGACAAGTTATATTAATTGTACGCCCTAAATGTACTACATAATAAAGTACAAAACAAATATTTTTTTAAAAACTGGTCAGTTTAAAAAAAAAAAAAAAAAAAAAAAAAAAAACCTCATCAGGTTCGTCAAGTAGCAACCATTTTTTAATTTAGTCCAAACTCGATAATTGTTGACTATATTTTACTTTCAATTACCCATATATTTGTTTACATAGGGTAATAAGAGTACAGCATTCGGTCAAAAAAAAAAAAAATCCGTTTTTTTTTTCATTTCGGAACACCCTGATTTCAAAAAAGTGGTCTCGCAAGCCAAAGGTCCAGGGTTCGAATCCTGGGTTAGGCATGGATGTTCGTTATGGTTCGGTATCCACGTTAAGCTATAGGTCCCGCCCTGATTAGCCGTTACTGTGCACAAAAATAGGTCGTTGAGCGTACAAAGAAATCAAACAAACCCGTAGAAATGCGATGAAAGTATTAAAAAAAAAAAGTTGAAAAACGAGTGCCTTTAATACAGATCCTTGACCATCGCCCTTCAACGATTGATTTTCATCTGTTTCACGCACGAGAAAGGACAATCTACTGTTTATCGAATAAAATCGCAAATGTTGCTATATTGGCGTCTCTTTTTTTTTTTTTTGCACAATCATTGCCAAAAGTATCGCCAAACTGACCATTTTCATTCAAATGAGTGAAAATACTAAAAAAGGTAAATAACACCCACAATAAATTTTAATGCAATGACCAATATTATAGTGTAATTGAAAGTTCTGCAAAGTTCCACTTCCCTAGTTTCATATGTTCCAATACTTATTTACCTTATTTATCTTGCTATCAATTGATATCTGACGCAACAGAATAGAAGACAAATAATTGGTTGGTTGATTCGAGTTGTCTGACGCCAGGGCTATAATTACGCCTCGGCAATTCAGGCGTAAATTCCTGAGCTAGACTCTCCACATTCACGCCACACTAATGGACATTCACTTTTTCTAACATATCTTTTACCTCCATCGTATTTAATGAATTAGATGCTTGCCGAATATCTTCCAAACGCGTTTTGAGAGAAGCACAAGCAGAAAGATATAAACCTGCTATTAGTAGTGTTAAGTTTGTTTATAACTTCACGGAATACTAAACTCTTTCAAAAATCTAAACCAAGAATCATTAACTTCTTTTAAAAAAAAAAAAACTATTTCCCATGCAGTCTAAAACCAGTTGATTGCAACGAATTTTTAAGGAACAGCTTAGAAACCTTGATAATGGCCGCTAACCATACACAAGTCATTTTTCACTGTTGTTACACCAACTTGGGCGACGGACATGTCTTACAAAACAACTCGAACTTGTAAAAGAACTTTTTTTTTTTTTTGTTCTCTTTTGACAACAACGAAAAAGAGCTCTATCCAGGTTAATGTTGTTCGCCGGAAAAGGCTTTTGGGGTCGCCCAAAAATGACCCTAGATGGAGGAGTGAATCTAGATCCGACAAGAAATACCTTGACATGCGGCCTACGCATAAATGTGTCCTTCTAGTTTTCATTTCCCGTGCGGACGAGTATTTGTGTGAGTGTGTGAGGCGTTCTAAATTGGCTGATTAAAAACATTCCGGTAATTTACGTTGCGTTGCTCGATGGGGGAAGATGCCTGAATGCTGTCGTTCGATAGGAACTGTCGCGATAACATATCGCACCCTTGCTATAAAAGTGACACAACTCAAGATTCTTCGTTTTGAGTGGAAGTGTGTACAGATGTTCTGACTTATGCTGTTCTTGCAGATTGAAATCCATTTAGACTGTGATTTTGTGAAAACTTTAAATCAATAATGAGGAATTTGTAGTTGTGTGACTTTTGTAACAAGGCCCACGATGTATACGGCTCTAGTCAAGGGGCCTTTCGTTAAGGTTTTCGTCAAAATTGCGCATGCACATCAGATAGTTGTCATTGAAAATTTGGTTTTTCAGCCATTGCCAAAACAACGGCTAACGATTTGATCAAAATTACTAAGGTAATGAATCGTCTTTTAAGGTGTTCTAAATAACCCCACTCTCGAAATTCTTATAGAAATTCGATAAAGGCGTACCAAATTGAAACGTAAGTCTTAAACATAAGAGTTTTCTTCCCTCGGGAATTCGCCCATCAACAACTGTTCCTTGTTTGTTTCACTTTTCCGAAAGGAATGATGTGATTATCGCCAATGTGATTATCGCCAATTTCGTCACGCTTTTTTTTACCAATGCAATAATTATCGCTAAACATTCGCCAAACTCATAAAGTTAACGTCTTGAATTTAAACAATGAAAAATAAAGTTGTGCGATGTTCAACACCTCTAGTTTTTTTTTTTTTTTTTTTTTTTTTTTTGTCACGTAGTATGGTTATTAAATCATTTATATGGAGAATTATTACAGGGTTCCCACTCTTATTGAAGAAAAAAATTCAAGGACTTTCAAGGACCTTTTCAAGAAAATTCAAGGACCTTTTTAAGAAAATTCATTACCCTTTTAGAAAAATTGAAGGACTATAAAACTACGTATTTTAAACATAAAAATACAAAACGGAGACTATCAGTGGTCACTTAAAAAATCAAGGACTTTCAATGACCAAATTTAATTTAAAAAAATCAAGGACTTTCCAGGACCGTGAGAACCCTGTACAGGGTTCCCACTCTTATTGAAGAAAAAAAAAATTCAAGGGCATTTTTAAGAAAATTCAAGGACCCTCTTAGAAAAATTCAAAGACCATAAAACTACGTACTTTTAACATAAAAATACAAAACGGAGAATATTGGTGGTCACTTAAAAATTCAAGGACTTTCAACGACCTTATCCTTTTTTCAAGTACCAAATTTCATTAAAAAAAAAAAAAGACAAAAAAAGACTTTTCAGATCAGCCTGTATTAGTAATAAAACTATTAACATTTCATAAAAAAAAATGCAATACACAGGTTTGAAAATTCCGGGTCAAAGTAAAACCTTTCATTTGTATTGCAACTCTCTGTGCGTTTGATCCCTCCCCACTAACAAATAATCCTCAAACTAATGAAAACCATTGGAAGAAAAAAATCTAATCGACAAAAAACTCTTAAAAATAATTTCTGTTTTCATTTCCCACAAACAGTCGAACCTTTATCAAGAACCTCTCAAGCGCATGAGGCGTTTCCCTTTTCACTCATTACCCGAACTTCGTTTACACGTCGCCCGCCTCTACGTTGAAAAGGTAAGAAAAAGACTTCCAATATGGCCGTCATCCTCCCACACGCCTGACTAAGGGAATAAATAATTCATTCTGGGAAAAGGGCAGTTTTGTAGCGAGCGCAAAACTTTTACTCGAAGGAAGTTATGGTCGACCGGAAAAGAATAATACTACGTCAGACCAGTTTCGAATTCGGTTATATTTGTCTCTCAATGGTTTAAAAATATCTCTTTGCTTATGAAAGAACGTCTTATTATAGTACCCATCGGTTATGTGTAAACAAACTTGGTTGGTGTGCAAGAACATGAGGTAAGCTAAGTGTTAGTGGTTTTAAAATGTCAACATTATTCGAGTAAAAATAGAATAAAAGTAACCTTCATGGGAAAATGAGAGGGCTTTTAGCAGCAATGTCGGTTCGGAGAAAATGTGGACATTCTACTATTACGAATAAAGAATCCTTTACCATCATGTTCTCAACAATTAAAACAAACTTTAAGCATAGCGCATTCATAAGCAACTGCTCTCAAGCAAGAAAAATTAATGTCTTGTTTATAATTGATCATAAGTTTTAGCATACGAAAATATCCTGCTTGATAACATCATGCATAAAGTCGGTCGAGTCATTTTAACAATGAAAGTTATACTTGACGATACTTCAGTCAATTACTTTTTGCGGGATATAAGGAAACACGCATTGTGATTGGCTACTGTAATAAGAAATTTAAAATTTGTCTTTAAAGGCATGTTGTGATTGGTTACAAGCACTGTCATTCGATGGAACCCACTTCTAATAACGTTCTGCATAAGGTTAATTTTCGTACAGGTCATATGCAGAAAAAATAAAATATGATCCTGTGATTGGTTGAATATTCGAATTTCTTTATAAAGAGGTATAATGATTGGTTGGAATCGTGTTGCTAGATGCTCCAAATAATGTAATTTAAAAAGTAAATCTTTTATAAATTTACGCTAAAAATCATTAAAATAATTATGAAAAAATGTAATTCAGATTATCTGCTTCGGTGGAAAGTTTTTAAAGAATTTTTTTTTTTTTTTTTTTTTAAATCAGACCAACCATTATATTCACTCTAACTTGATTGTATAAGAATTCCTTGGAAGTAATCAGAATGAGGATTCAAATTAACATTTACTAAATATTTTAGACTAAAAAATTTAGTCTGAAATTGAGCGAAATATGATGAGTGAAAAGTTACAGTTGAATTTAAATCCTTCAAAACAACTCAATGACTATTTAATGGAAGTTTTCCCGTTCAAGTGTTTCCTTCAGTTCCTTTCTACGATAATGGCATTTACCCGCTTTTCTTTAAAGTTGGTTCTTCACTGCATCAATCTATACAATTCCAATCCTTTCTTATACATTTTTTTCTGCCGATCATGATATTCTTATTTCTGCTTTTTAGCTTTTGAATTCTCTCGAAAAGCTTGTCTCCATTCGTCATTTATTTAATCCCAGCTGTTTCGCACCTTCCATGGAACACCAAAAAGTTTGGCGGGGAAAAAAAGAACGAAGAACGATGTGGATAGATTGTAAAGAACATTTATATTCCACGTGAGACTAGAAAAAATATTGTTTATTTCGTTGGTTACAAAGAATAAGGCGGCAAATCCGATTTGTCAACAAAAAAAACGCGCAAGACCAGAATCATTCTTCAGTTAAAAGACCATAAGCTGGTTTTCCCATATCATAAATTCGAAGATTATAGTTTAACAACACTGACTTTTGAAAATGCTTTCACTGTCTACAAGAATTTCCTTTGGTATCACTAACAAGATTCTAACGCGTTTATAAATATAGAATTTTAATAATACAGATAAATCAAAATAAGTTTGGTTTATTTTCTGCAGACTATTGCTAACACAGTTGTCGCTGAAGTGGTTATAGTATACAATTATCAAGCAAATATAAAAAAAGCTTTTTTGAAGAAAAAAAACAGTTAAAATTAACACAACACACATTTAAAACTGAATTCGAAATTTAAAATTCCATTAGCCAATCACAATACGTGTTTCATTTATTCCCACGCAAAGGAAATTGACTGTGACGTCGTCAAGCACAACCTTCATTACTTTTATATATTTTACTTTTTTTAAAGTATATTAAGATGCTCTTCGTGCACTCTGATAATTTAACCCCAAGTAACGATTCAATCGGGACATTTTCCCCCTTTTCCAACCATTTTCTACATCGTTCTCCATTTAGATAACGGTTTAATCGCCGCTTTGGCGATAATTCAACCCTCGTCATGTATTATCTATCACGGAAAGCACCAATTTCAACGTTACGACGTATCGCCCAGTGCTCCAGATTAAATTATTAAAAAACAAAAAAATTATGTTATTAAAAGAATTGCTTTTAACTCGTAAATGTATCCACCTCCCGAAAAAGTAAAAGGAAAAAAAAGTTTTTATCTAACGTTGCAGCTCTTTCGTAGAGCGTGTCCGTGTAATGTGTTGTTAAATGGCATTTGCGTACATTCAACATTTCAAAGCGTTTCATAATCTAAAAAGTGCAGAATGATATAAAATGTAGCTCTTTAAATTATATTTTTCAAATTCTGAACAATTGTAACGTATTGGAAAATCGTATCTCTGCTCCTACTTCGATACTGGGTCGGAAACTTGTTACTCGCCAAATGACGACACCATAGCCAACTAGTCAACACTTGTTCAAATATCGTAAAATTAGTGAGATTTATGATATTGAATGGCATTAACTTTTTCAAGGAAATTTTCTTTAACTGAATGTCACCAACTATGCCAAGCTAGCAGTTAAAGAATTCTTGAAGAGATTTGTAAACTCCCATTTTCTGATCATTCTTGAAAGAAATACCTAACTTCATCGGTAAAATAAAATCGACAGTAAAAGAGATTTTTCAGTGACAGAAACTACCATCAATCTAAATTGTCAAAACATTTCCCACAAAAATCAGAACATCTATAGCTCCTTAGAATAGAGACAAACATAAAAAGAGTTGGCGCGAATTCTTAACTCGAACCTCGTCGCCCTCTACAATTCAAAAACATTCTTCAGAAAACAAAAACAAGTTCTTTCCAACAAAAGTAGGACTCGATCCTGGTTCGCAAGGCCCAGAAGCTGAACATTTCACAAAAATCGCACCTTTTTACTTTAGACGAAAACAGGGAATGTGGGTGTAGCCATGACAAAGTCGGATGCCTGAAAGCTACACGAAAGACACAAAAAAAAAAATGGCGCCATAAAATGATCGTCTGCGAGTTCCAAGAATTCAAATGAAAAATGGAAATAAGAAAACGGAAAACTATAATTAAGCTTTGGCCGTAAAGAAAAAGGACCTGGATTACAGCACTCGCGTTAAAAATGTTTTTGGTTTCGGGTTCATTAAAATATAAATAACGTCTATAGAAGTTAATACGAAAATTCATTAAAAACAGCCGACTTGAATCCTAGACACTGGTTCTTGCAAATTGAGTTTTATTTTTTGTGTGTGAAAAGTTTGGTACTGAAATTCCTTTGTTTTCAAAAATTCCTTCTTTTCAATTCCACATGTATGCGAAAATCTATTTAAATAAAATTGCTTTTTAGAATCCGGTTGCATTTACGTATTTATCGAACCGATTTTTTGTTTTAAAAATAG
The DNA here is from genome assembly GCA_963978545.1 of Linyphia triangularis. Classification (NCBI taxonomy): domain Eukaryota; kingdom Metazoa; phylum Arthropoda; class Arachnida; order Araneae; family Linyphiidae; genus Linyphia; species Linyphia triangularis. Next base: position 41,987,126 of record OZ021730.1, read on the forward strand.
ACGGCGTTTTATATTTCTGTAGAAATTATGTGTTGTGCAAGATTGCTAATCAACTTTCAAATAATACTCTCCCCCCCCCCCTCCCCCTTCTAAAAAAAGTTATTTATTCTTTTTCGGTCGAGAACTGAACCATAGACTAAGTATTCTCTAGACTGTCAACTCATTCTGACCGATTCTGCCCCCAGTAGTTACTAAACGAACTAATATATCTTCAAAGATTGATTGGTTGATTGGAATCTTGGATGCTTTTACATTTTGTATCACATTTTTTTGTTTTTTAAATAATAAAAAATAAAATTTATGATTTTTAAAAATATTTAAAATATTTAAAAATGCTTTCATGGCGAAATAAATGTTAACAAAAAATAGAATTGTAAAAAATTCTATTTTTGTTATTCTAACGACATAGCGAAGATTTAATTTTATTTGTTAGATTATCGTTTGATTTTAATTGGAAGATTTAATATTTTGATTCAATTTATATTAAAAGCTAATTACGAGTTAAAATTCTCATGCACTTACGTTATTTGCATATCTAATTGAGATTTCATTTCATTTTATGAAAAAATAACAACGAATTATTTCTTGGTAATAATTTATTGAGATTGCTGTGTGTGTCTTCCTTTATTATTATTATTATTGTGTTTTATATTCTTCTTGTTGTTGTTTTTATATTAAAGTTGTCGATATTTTATTGATATTGTTGGTAATATTATATTTTTAATTTTATTATCATTATTTTTAGTATTTAATGAAGCATTTAAACTTTATTTGTAAAATTGTATTTGAAATATAAACTTTACATGTAGTTAAAAGCAAGCAAGAACTTATTTGTAAAAAAAAAAAAAAATAATAATAATAATGTATAAAAAAATTTCTTACGTCAATACAGTTTTGTAAAAATATATTGATATATTTTCAAAATGCAATGTTTCAGTAATTCATCCATTGAAAAAGTTCGTTCAAAATTAATAAAAAGGTATTTGGTGATATTTTCTGCTGCTAATTTCTTATTACAAAGCTTTAACACAACCTAATAAGAATTTTAAAAAAAACCTAATTTTATTTGCGCATTAAATAAAATTAATTTAGCAAATAAATTCGACTGCAACTTTAACTTTATAATTAATAAAAAAAACCTCCAATCTACTGGTTGAATAAAATTTAAAGTTACGAAACATAAGAGGGTGTGTTAAGTCTCCATTCGGAGTCGAAAAACAGACAGCAAGAAGCTTTAACATCAATCCAAGCAATGCGCATTGCCATGGCAACGAATCAGCCAATCAGCGACCATGCGTTGCGTTGCCGTCAAATGTAGTTCCAACCGAAACTACTGGGGGCGCTGGTTTCTATGGCGCTTTCAATATAGAAAATCCTTAATGGTAATCCAATCAGAGTGTCATATCTATAAGTGTCTTTAATCTATGAACTGAACGATGTATGACTTTTAAGGTTTAAAAACTTAGAAAAGAACTTTTTATTGAAATAACTTTGAATTATTTAAAGGGAGAAAGATTCAAAACGAAATTTTGTACTAACGGAGTTTTATTTTTTAATCGCAAACTGAATTTGCAGGTGAAGAACAAACAACGAAAACTTCTGCCGCAGCTTAATAACATTCATATTTTTTTATTTTTTTTATATAAAAGGTTAATAACAGGTTAATGAACATAGGTTGAACAACAAGTTTTGTAGAATTGGGGAAATGCAATTTAATTTCACACAAGAGAACAAAGCGTCAAATAGAGCATTTGAGATATTTTACACGTCTTCACAGTTGGGACAATTCGCTTTCTAACACCACTTAATTTCTCCTGTAATAGACTTTTTGGGATTTTTGTGAGACAAATTTCTGGATCGCAAATTCACGGGTTCTGATCGACTTCCAAGAATTTTGAACAGTGTTTAGAGTACCAAAAAAAAAAAAAAAAATTGAAGCAGTACCACAAAGCCTTTTTGGAGTAGACTAATATGCGAATTTAGTCTTAGTTTTGGAGCTAACAATTACAACAATACATGGAAGTGTTAGAATAAACTATGCAATTTACAGAACGGTGTCTTTCACAAAAAAAAAAAAAAAAAAGCTTATATTCATCATTTTTAACTATACAAGAATTAAAAAATGACAATGAGTTGTAAAGTCAATATAAAATACACTTTCTGAAAACTTGAGAAAATATTTGTTTTCATCTATCGCACAACAAGCGAGATACTTCCAAAATACATGGATGAGAGTGACCAGAGAGCAAAAATAGGGAAAAAAAATCCAAAAATTCGTTAAAAAAGCTCACAGATACACAAAAATTCAACAAAAAAAGTATGCGGGAAGGATGATTTAATAATTTCAAAGATACAATGAAATATCTAATACTTTATGATAATTATATTTCAAATATTAGAAGTTAGTGAAGTAATCTGTGAGGAAAGGGGAGCTAAGAGGGAAAATCTTTTGTTTAGACATGAAGAAAAGTGTACTTTTTGCAGGAAAAACTGGTTCAGATCAGTAAAATGTGGATCCTCAAAACAGGGACAAAGAGGAGGAAAACGTTACATAAAAAACCAAAAAGGAGGAAATCCTCCAAAAGAAGGAAAACTGTCATCCCTGAAAATATTTTTACTTCTATGGCATTTTTTTTTTTTTTTTAAATTGTGCAGGTTTAGAGCATTTAGTCTAACAATAATACTTTAAAGAAGCATGGAATGAAAACCATGAACAAAGGAAGTTTGAATCATGTGCAACGTCTCTGTAAACGTTCTCGATCGGAAAATAGCGCTATTTTAAGAAGTATAAATATTTTTAATACAACATATCAAATAAAGGAAGAAATAATCCATCAGTTCACAATTACGAACTAAATTCAAGATAAGGCAAAGATTGGATGTTCTTTCTGCATAAGGTCAAATAATTTCTGCGACAATAATGTCGCTAGGTCGTAGGTATTCCAAAATGGAGATTTGCTATTTTTATTTATTTACGAGCCCCACCTTCATAAAACGTTCAACAGCGTACAAACTAAAGACCTAACACATCACCATGTAGACAGGACAAATTAAGAGTTGGTTGCCCTTCATTAACTTAACTAGATTTGAGCGGTTTCCAGTAGGGCCCTTTACCAAACAGGAAATGTCTAATAATCGCACGTTGGCAACAGCTCGCTCATGCTAACAAAGTCAACTGAAGAGCGAACATGACGACTAATGCCCGGATGTTGGGTTAGTAATTTTTGTGTGGCAGCTTTGCTTGGAATTTGGGATGATTTCATCAAGTTTCCGTTTATGACTGAAGCCAAATAAGGAAATTAAGATAATTTGTATTCTTTTCCAGGATATTATTGAATAATAATGCTGTCAGAATGAGGAATGAATAAGAAAAAGGCAGGAGATTCTGATGAATTTTTGCTGAAAGTGACAGCTCAACAAGATGAAAGAATAGATTTTAATATTCTTGAAAAATTCTTGGTGGTTCGGTATGATGCCAACAATGCAAAAGTAATTAGTGTCAAAAGGGAAATTAATCATTGAATAGTTCTTTTTTCTCATTCTTGATTCGAAAATGAATATTTATCAACGAAAAACCGACTTTTAGTCCCTACGATTCAAATACCTTCCAATATGTGTAAAAGAATCTAACATGCTGCTTAAGTACACGTTGTGCCAAGATTTTCGGCTGTCCATGGTACAGTAGCATCTAGTATGCAATTTTGAACTAATTTTTGTCTCTTTCAAAAAATCTTCACGATGTGATGGCAAGCATTTTGAAGCAAACAGCAAATGCGATTTTGTTATTTTAATTAAATCCCTGTGTTAAGTTTCATAAAACTGAAAAGGCTAGTGTGATTGGTAACAAGTGCAGAAAAGTTTTATCGAATTGGATTTTATGGCGCATAAGCAATATGAAGGTGTTATGTTGAACAGAAATCTTAAAAACCACGAATTTCCAAGCCGAAACGCTTTCTGTAAGGTTTTAGTATCAGTCCCCAAGGTTATGTCTCAAAGGTCTCATAGATGTAATGCATCAGTTTTTGGTAATAATATCTGCCGGTGTTGCTTTAAACCAAATGAATTTTTTGGTAAGAAACAACAATAACAGAATACAATTAACAAAATTGGAAAGGGAAAAAAAAGTCTATCGGCTAGCTTATACAAACTTAAAGCTAGGCGTCCACTATAGGCTGAGCAGAGCGGAATGGATTAAAGCCATCTCCAAGGCTGCCAACGTCCATGGGAGCACGAGCCCGCTCTGCTCTGATCTGCTCCTAGTGGACGTCAACTACACGTACTAACTAAGCTGGAAGCGTTCTTAGTGGATTATTTTACCCACTCTGTTATGCTAGTAGTGGACGCTCAGCTTAAAGCAATACTTCACAGATATTTCGTGGCCAAAATATGAGAAAAAAAAGTGAGAAAAAACACATTTTGCAAATGTGATGTAGATTTCGACAACAAATTTCTCACAAATATAATTAAACGCAACTAAAAGATTCCTTCAACATCACCCACACGAAAACCTCTAATCTTCATCTCCATCTCCTAATTTTTCAGTTACCAACCCAACCAGCTGCATCTTAGGAATGACCGGAATCCAAATGGAACACCTCAATCACACCCTCTCTTTCCTTCAACTCCCAATCCCTTGACCGCTACACCCCACCCCCCCTTCCCTCACCATTTCTTTTGATAAATCCTTTGACCATTCTTCCCTCTTCCATCGAAATCCTCTCGGTTCTTTAGTCCAAGAAAAAGAAAGATACAAAAATCCTTCTTCGTGCCGCCTGTTTGGGCAATTACTCTGTCCGAGTGGTCAGTTCGGACAGTGGTCATTCTTTCCTCCTCTTTTGGCCACTTTTCCGTGGATGATGCATTGTGCAGGTTGGTAAATCCGCTACGGTATTTGCTGCTGGTTTTTGGTTGTTTGTGTGTGAGGGGGCGATGTTGGTGGTATGTGTATGTGTTCCCAATATTTTGTCGTGTGGAAAAGGAGAGGGGTAATTTAAGAAAGGACCACTGACGCCATTCAGCAAATTGAAGATACAATTTACGCTAGGATGACAGCTATGTGTTGCTAACCTCCTGTAGCTGAGTGTCTTTGCATAATTATAACGACAAACATCTACGAAACAAATTCTTTCTACAAAAACTTAGCGCAATTTGTTGAATCCTTTAATAATACATATTTAACTACTATTAAATTATATTAACATGGCTGATTCACGGCTTTGCATGTTTTGGAGGGGCAAAAATTTAAAATTGGAGCAGTACAAAACCTCCTCTGATGGAAAGTAATAGACTTATTTGTAGCGGTTTGTCTTTATTTTGGAGCAGTTGAACAATCAAATACGAGCGGGATTTTTTTAGTGTCTCTTTATTTCGGACCAAAATTATTTTCTACGTTCTTTAAAATGTAACGCAACTTATACATCATCCACAATTAAATTATTTTTCTGTTTTAGTTAAACTTGAAGGTTTGTATATTTGTTTTAAAAAAAAAATCAATCAATAGCAGAACATCTCGACATAGCAAATACAATAAGGACCCTTCAGTATAAAGAATCCCCACTGTTCAAATTAATTAGCATGTTCGATTTCTCAACAAAATACGCAATTTACAGAATGTTATTTTTTAATTAAAAAAAAAAAAATTACTTGTAAAGCATGTCGCCAAATTCGCCAAGATGACTACATTTTTGTTTCAAATATCGCCAAATTACCGAAAGTGTGTACTTCCATGATTGAATTGTAACATCGGAATAGTTTTGGAGCAATTTGAAGTAACTGGGGCAGTTGCAACATCACATCCCTGTATTAATGTTAAAGAAATAAAATAAAGACTCGAACAAGAATTGCAAGTATTTGGACAGTGTAATTCAATACGAAACAATTTGTTGTGACCCTTTCTGCAGAAAATATAGTATTATTATTATCTATGATGACGCCGAGGTGTTCTTCTGTGGGGTTATCAACTACAATTCAACCAAAACAGAAAAATAATATAATTGCGTACAACATGTTCGTTGCGTTACATTTTAAAAGACGTAGACGAGAATTTGGTTAAAAACGGTCGAATGAAAAAATATAGATGTCGTTTTCATTTAATATTGTTACGAATTTTTGTATATTTGTAAATATTTCGTAGTATTATTTTTGTAAATAGTAATTTATGTACATTTCGCATAAGGCAGTGCAATAGTTCGTCGTTAAATTGACTTTCCTGCAGTGAGCATCTCAATGCTTGATAAAGGGTTTTACAGAGGTAACTCTGGGAAGCGAGTTTCAAGGGGCAGGGCATTTAACATTATGGTAATGGGAATCTCGCCAAATTGGCGAGAAATCGCCAAATGTCACCAAACTTGGCGACCATTTGGCGACATTTTCGGTCCCAAGGTACATGTATAGGACTTTTCGACTACGATCTGGAAAGTTCTCCAAATATCTACCTCTAGAGGTTTCAAGAAGGTTCGCAGCCTCCGCTATATAAGCCCGGCCGTGAGTGGGGTTAGTGAGTTAGTTGACTGATTTTGAGTCACTGAGTTAGTTGTTAGCTGAGTCCTTTAGTTGACTGGAATTACTGAGTCTCAGTGAGCGAACTGTATTGCATTGTCTTTTGCAGTGATTTAGCAGTTGTTGTCAAGTTTTTAACTGCTGTTTTGTGCTCTATTGAGGTGAAAAGAGCTGCATTGTGTCTACTAGAACGAGAAGTTCTGGAGCTGTAAGAGAACTGTGAAGAGTTATTTTGGAATAAATTTCTGCAAGTTTTGATCTGCTTTGGCTTCAAATCTTTCGAACCCATCCACGCAACAATATTATACTTTGACAGAAGGAAATTAAGTTACTTTATAATAAGTTAACCCAATTTAAAAATTGGTCTAATAGACTACCTATCTGTACCAGCTTTGTAAATGTAAATGCGAAATGCTCTCGTTGCATTTTTAACATTTGGCAAGAGTACAAACGCAAATTCTTATTTTTTTAATTGAAATATTAAAAAACTTCTCTTAAAATACATCAATTTGTTTCAAATAAATAAAGGGAAAATAAAAATGTACGTGTTTTTAATTAGTAGTCTACGAATCGAATGATTAGTTACAGAGTAACATTGATTAAAGTTTAGTTACCTAGGTATAAAGGTGAATGAAAGGGTAAAATAAATATAACCCACATAAACAGAGTTTTTAAAAATCCATTATAAGCGTAGTCAATTTTTGTTTTGTTTTGTTTTTTGGAACTACCGACTGTCTATTTCTGCCACTTATAAAGTGCTTAATACAGCCAAATACGTCTCGTAATTTTGAGCATCTAGAAGAATACGAGATCGAAATCTTCTACTGTAAACCCCTTCCTCCGACCCCACCACACCAACGAGAGGACATTGAGGCCACAACAGATTTAATGTGCACCAGCCCCCATCAGGTACACACCGATATTTGGCGGACGGAGGCCCGAACCCACAACCCTCCGGTTATGAGCTCGATACTCTACCCCAAGGATATCGGAACCTTAGTCAATTTTTGTATTCATTAACACAGAGCCGACATCAAAAACATAGCCATCAGCAATCTACGTTTCGAAATTTATTTATTAAAAATAAAAGTGAATTTATGCTCTCACATTCAAATATCATTTATTTATTCTAATTAAAGTAATTTTATTACTTATTTATTTTTAAAAAAAAACTTGGCAACAGGAAAGAGTATCAGCAATGATCGGTTCAATGCCATTTTTACGCGATATTTTAGAGCCAATAACAGCCCCAACATTTGATAGAATGCATTGTCATCGACATCGAACCTATCTGCCAAGTTTCAGCCCGATTGGATGACGGCAAGGGGGTTAACAATGCCTCCGCAAACTCCGCTCCCGTCGAATTTAATATAACGGATTTAAAAAGCTTTCTTTGTAGTGAGCCGTAAACAATGAAAAATAATCAAAATTGAATCTAGGGTCACACAAGAAGAAACAATTTAAGAGAGTCAAGATGGAAACTTAAATATTCACGAGGAAATCTTAAAGCGAGGTCATAGAGGAAAACAATTTCAAAAGAAGAAAGAAAAAAAGAAAAGAAAAAGAGAAGGGAAAAAAAGGGAGAGGGGGATTTAAAAAAAAAAGGAGAGAGAAATATAATCAAAATGGAAATCTATAAGAGAAAAAATCAAAGTGGGTGGAAAAGAATGAAATTTTAAGGGTTCAGCAAGAAAATAATTCGGTTTTTCGAATTTTATTCGTTTAAGAGAAAAAAATATCAAAGCATGAAAATTCTTGAAAATCGCAATTTTAGCTGGGATCTTTCTCTATTATTTTGTTCAAGATCCTTTAAGTTTGCATTCTTCGTGGAATCGTCACTGGGGGTCCTTGAACCTAAAAAAGTGTACCCTTTTACCAGTTACAGACGAGCAAAGGGGGTTGTTTGAAGTTTAATTTCCCTCTCCCCTCCGTTACTGTGGGGATAGGGGGTGCATACGATTGTTGATGTTCGAAGGAGGTCCAACATATTTGTTCGGAATGGAATGCTGCAAGTTCCATTTGTGAGAGTTCTTGTTGGAATGTTATTGTTGCGGACGAGAGTGGGGTTCATACCTAAGAACTTGTTTTGATCAAGAACATAATAGAGCTTCCGAATTAGAACAAATATTTACGAGTAAAAAAATGTAAAATAAGACGTGGGGGAAAAATTCAAATTAAGTTCGTGTTTTCATTAAGTTTTACATTTTTTACCCTACAGCTTAAGAACAAGCAGATTCCAATAATAATTTTCTTTAAGCTACAAATTGAAGGGATAAGTGGAGATAAATAAAAAAATTAGTTTTCGAGATATTTCCTTTGAAAGTATAATCATTTGTATTCTTTTTATGCACTATGCCTTTTTCATTAATCAAATTATACGTCGCTAAGAAGTTTAAGTATGCAGGGTAAGTGTTAGAAACAGTGTTTAAGTTGGGGTACAAAATTTCTTTAGAAAAAGTGCTGAAGTCTTGATTTTCTTTTCAGCAAAAAACGCTAAAATGGTTACGTATAAATTATAACTATATAAACTATATAATTATAATTTATATAAATTACAAATATAAAACTAATATAAAATATTAATTAAAACAATTCCCTTCAACTTTTAACTTATTTTTTTTTTTAAGTCAATGAGAAATTTTCGGTTAGCATAAATGTTGATTTTCCTAATTTTGAGGTTAAATGTTTTAGCAAAAGAGCTCAAATGTTTTAATTTTAGCATTTATTAAAGTTCTTTATAATTTCGCTAAAAAAGCACCCATAGCTAAATTCTTGGCGCACCTTTTCAGATTTAAATTTGTGTAAAGTTTTGGCTATTTTTATTTTTGATGAAAGTCCAAATCTTATTGTTCAATTTACAATTTTTTTATACTAAATTACTCATAAAGAATCATAGAATAAATAGTATTTTTAATTTTTCTTAAACATCATTAGATTTTTTAAAAGTTTAATCTAAAAACTTAAAATAATATTTCACCAGTTTTTTTTTTTTTTTTTTTTTAATTTCTTAAGAATTTTTAAAAATTAACATAATTTAAAAATACAAAGAAATATATTTAAAAAAATATCTGAGAAATGCTCATGCATTTACAATATCGATTTAAACTTCAAAAGACGGGGAAAATACCATCACCAAGAAAACTGGAAAGTTTTGGAATAACACTATTAAGAAGCCTCTGTTATGGTGCTAATTACTCAATATTAAAAGCTGTAATTCAGATAGACTTTAATACATAATTTCATTCAACTCAGATCTATATACATATTTTTTTTTAACGATGAAAAGAGAATGGGAAAATTTTACGCATTTAGAGTCCTTACACCCCCTTATTTTTTTTTTTTTTTTTTTTTTTTTTTTTTTTAAATCGTACAATTAAGTACCATCATTAAGAATTCATTTAGAAATGAAGCTACACTTTGATGCTTAGTACAATGAACTATTACTTGAATATTACGTGATTACCAGAAATACAGATTTAGTTAAGTATTTTAAAGTATATTAAAAATTCATTCTAAATATTTCCTTTCTTACAAGTCCACATGTCCATATCTACCTTCTAAAAATAAAAAGGAAAAAGTTTTATTTCTACGAACTACAACAACTCAAGATGAGAAACAAAAGATGTCTCATCAATAAACAATTTGATTTATCTGCAGTTATTTATTCTTTCTTTTACTAACACTCAATAGAAATTACGTTTCAATATCGAAAAAAGGGGGGAGAAGGGACAATGATGTTTTCCCGACCCTTCCCCCCTTTAAATTGAGGGGTGTTATGCATCTCACGAGAAAATCGTTTGGTTTCATTAAAACGTGTCGAATGGAGTAGGATAATTCACACGCTATAGGGGGTTTCTTCTTTCGATGCACCGTAGCCACGAAATTTTTTATCGTCTGTTTTTAATGTAATGAATGATTAGTTGCTCTTCTAGGCGATTCTCATGACCCTTATGGGATCCCAGTACGGGCCCCCTGCTACAAAGCTGGGAGCGTTATGCGTATATTAGGGCATCAGTTGCGTTATGAATGAGTAAGATAAAAAGTAGCGTGACAAACTTAATCGTTTGTGGGAAAACTATCTAAACGGTCCTCTTATACGTAATGGTTTTGGAAATTTTAATAAATACAAAATTCGTAGATAGGTTTTTAATTTTTTTTTTCTTTCTTTTTTTTTTCTTCTTTCTTCTTAAGTATCATCGCAGTAAACTTTTCTCACTTTCGGTGTTTTCTCCTATTCGAAACACAATTTAGAGGTTTTCTTGAAAGATTTTTCGGATTTAATTTAAGCTATTGAAAAGAATAACAGAGATGCAAACTGTTACATTACTATAATGTAAGAGTATTGGCGAACACGTACATTTTCTCCCACAACACCAGCTCAAATCTCGGCAATAGCGACTATTACATCAGCGCAAACAAAGTAACATTCAGCGAAAACAACGTAAATACGAAAGAATTGGTGAATTTCAAGCGTACTGACAAAAGGTTGATTTAAGAAATAACTCATAAAAACAAAGTTTTTCATATAAATCATTTATAGGCATCGGCAACTTCTATGTGCAACTGCAACTCATTAAAACGATTTTGAGCTCAGGTGAACTTTTCATAGTGTTTTACCATTACGAAGAGAACCATAGATGCCGCGCCATGAACTAAACTCGTTTTTGTCCCAAAGCCTTCATAAAATGTATTATTATCGACAACGAGTGCATTTGCTAAGTTTCAGTTCTATCGGATGATGACAAGTGAGTTAATTGATCATCCCTAGTATGAATAGAAGCATATGTAAAAGCGGTCTTTTAGTGGCAGTTCCCCCAAAACTTGATAAACTCGTTGTCGATAACAATGCATTCTATCTACTAACAGTTTCATCTCAATCGGATGACGGCATTAGATCTCCACAGATTTGTAAACAAACAAAATCGAGGTTAATATAAGGATTTTTTTCTTCTAAAAAATTGCCCTCCCATGTTCTAGTTACTTCACAACAAGAGGTCGGGGCGTTACCTACTCAGCTACTAGCCCCTCTCTACAATTACATGAGGGATAATCGAAGCATCACACTCAACAGTACCCAACACCATCTGCAATAACCCCAACAGACAACATCATCACAACAGGAAATGCGGGAAGCCCCTTCACAATGCATAAAAATATGTGATGTAACCCAATGCCCCCTCCCTCCCCCAATGCCAATCACACCTTTGTACTGCAAAAGGAAACAACCGCCACTGGATTCATTGCAACAATGACACATCCACACAAGGAAATGGAAGGGTAGATGGGGAGATACAATTGTAGGGCGGGTTGCCATCGTGGATGTATCAGACGATCCAGGTGGGATGGGGGGGGGGGGGTGAAGTACCGTCTGAAAAAGGGGCTGGAGCGAGATGGAACTGGTGTGGGATGGTTTAGGCCGGATGGGAAAGTCGTTGAGAATGACAGGAAAGATTTGGATTAAAAACACTTGAAAATGTTGCTGAAGGATTTGTAGGAGGAAATCTGGAGGAGGGATAAATTTTTTATTTATTTATTTATTTATTTCATTTGATGGTAAGGGAAAAAATAAAGAAAATTAACCAATTAACAAAGTTTTTAACATAAATCCTTTATAGACATAATCAACTTGCAATGAGAAACTTGCACAAGTGAGGAAAATGAATATTTTTTGTATTTTCTAGTGTTATCCAACGAATATATGTGAGCAGTGCAATTATTTTTTATCTTTATGCTTTCAATTAATCAAAAATCGAGTTTTAAATCAAAACAAAAGTCATGTGACCAAAAACACATAAATATAAAAAATAAAATAAAAATAAAAAAACGTGACGTTCTTACGTATAGATTCCGTCGAAAATTAGAGGAGGAACCTGGTCTAAAACAGGTTTCATCATCTGCGCGTTGACGTCACACGAAAAAGTAGCCCCCCCCCCCCCCCAATTGCAAAGTGAAGAACTAAATGTTTTTTTTTTTTTAACTATCTATTCGAGCTCACATTTTTTAACGAATGATATTGTTTTTCATTACTTTTTCTCTACTTTTATTTAAAAATAAAAACCAAAAAACGTGAAAATTCCTCATTGCAATTTTTAGAACTCAAATCGAGTTTTCGTAGTGTTAGACCACTACGAAGAAAACCATCGATTCAGTGTCGTGGACTAATTATTTTTGCCTCAAAACTTGATAGAATGTATTTTGATCGACAACGACTCCATCGAATGACGGAAAAGGGTTTAATACTTCGAATTGTTAAAGGTAGCGAGTGTAAAGGCGATCTTTTAGTGAGAACACATGAAATTTGACAGAATGCGTTCTCATTGATAACGAATCTATCTGTCAAATTTCAGTTTAATAGGATAACGAGAAGTGGGTTAATTAGCCCACCACAGATTTACCGGATTGGCAATTTAAGAACAAAGGAATCTTATTTTCAGAATGGTTTATCGTTGTTCGATCACTAACGCCATTTAGCGAATTGAAGAAAAAAATTACTCATCACATTATTGTGATTGTAGGACAAACCCTATATTAGTAGCAACTAGTTTGGACTGAAATTAGGACATACTGTAAATAAGTGGACATAATATAACGGCCTTAACATCATACAATTTGGAAGGGGTTAGGCCAAATTAGTTTAGCCTAAGAACCCAATTTCAGTCTAAACTTGTAACTCCTATTCACTCCAGCGAATAGCATAATAAATCGTAAAAGTCCGCTAATAATTAAAACAAATTATGTTGATAGAATAAGCGGTATACTCATTTAAGAAGAATTGACCGGCTTTACCTGCCCCATAAACCCAATTAAATATTTTTTTTAAATCATACTACCTGCTTAAATTTCGCTTAAAACTTAATTCGTATCATGTCCAGCAATAATAATAGAAGTTGACTGACGAAATTTTGAAAGAATAATAATAAAGATTTTTTTTTTTTTTTTTTTTCAACTATTGACTAATCAAATTAGCTTCGGAACTTTCCCCTCTATTTCAGTAGCGGACCTAGGGCGAAAAACAAAATTTGGTCCATGTTGAAATTTTTATTTCCATTCACAAATTTAAATGACTTTTAAGGCATGGTTAAAAATAAAAGCATTATTCATTTACGTCCGATATAAAATGTCATATATTTTTAAAGCAACATTCCGGTTGGTCATGTGTGCTAGCAAATATTGCATTAGGTCTATAGGGCAGCAAAAAATTAAAGATCATTCTTAAATAATGAAGAAGAAAGATGTACTGACAAAGGTGTATCTCCACTTCCAACGACACAATTCCAGGAAAAGATAATAATCGCAACTTAAAAGTTCCAACCACACATACCCCACAATTTCAAACTGCCACCTCTGACCCTAAGATTCACCAAGATATCACAGCCAACAAAGAAAAAAAAACTCAGCAGCGTCTAAAACTAAACACACCGATTGGAATTTCGCACCGGGCTACGAAATGGACCTCAGGCCAGATCATAAACACCCAGGTAAGCGTAATTTAGATGACAGTAAGTGCTCGTAACTCCGCTGGAATGGCCATCCCTTGTCCAGTGGCCATCTTCATGTGGACCTGCTTTAAAAGGCAGAATCGGCGTCTCGGTGACAGCAGGAGATCTTGGTCCATGGAGCCAACGAATACATAAACTGCTAACTTGACAACAACTGCCCCAGAGGTGTTTTAACAAGGCGTTTGGAGACGCCGAGATTCGGCCAACAGAGCATTCCGTTGACGTATAATGGAAACTCAATTTAAACTCAAGCTTATAATGTTATCCGCGGGTCTTCATGTCCTTGGGTCATAGTAATTACGTTAGGGTGCAGGAATGCAGGTTCTTCCTAAATGTAGCTGGAAACATAATTTGTCTAACATTATCTTTAGTGATTCTCATCTATTAATGTATAGTGGATTCACTCATTGCACATTTTAGCATTTCTGGCTTATTGTCAATAATGTTCCGAGTAATAAAATCAAAATATTATCATTCATAATGAAAAATTAATGCAACCAAAACTCTTCCTCATTTGGAATCTCGCATAACCTTCAACAAGATGGTGATAAAATCCAAGGGGGAAAAATTCTCGGATACATCCCGAATTTACTGATAGATTAAGCCGACGTTTCTCATATATTTCCCAGATACAAAAATATTCTAACGTACCGTACGATTATGACTGCACCGATACAAGTTATGAAAATGAAACAGATACTCCCTTATTTTTGCATGATTAAAAAAAAAAATTACATTTCCCTGATATTTTTATCATTAAAAATTTCCCTAAGAATATCAATGGTTTCCTTATTCGTCATCACGTTGTTTTATCCATCAATTAATGATGATTCAAAACAACATTTCTTATTTTTAATCTTTAATTTTCAGACGAAAACAATTATTAAATACGGACTAAAGGATCATAAAACCTTGTTGATAAAAAAAATATTGATAAGCAATGAAGATTGCAAGTTTGACGTGTTTCTGAGCACACCAAAAATTAATAAATCAATTAATACAGCATAACCACCCGTTTCCTCTAAATTGGTTACATGTGTTGACCTAAGATGGCAGATAATAAATAATTGACTATTATGTCGCCCTTCCACCATAAAAACCCAGCACAACCCTTTGTCCAAAGTATCCAACGCACTTAGTTCACAAAAGTCTCGATTAAAAAAGTAAACAATCATTGGGCACAGTCCTAATTCGCAGTTCGACTTTGTCTTACAACACATCACCACAAAAAAAAGTCGTCCGCAAACTTGAGTCCACCTATAAAGGGGTTGGACCAGCAACCTTCTTCAAGAGATCCTGACAAGCCATTTCCGCTCGCATATAGTAACTCACCTTAAAAGGTGTACGTATTAGCATCTATAAGTGAAACAAAACTTGTAACCCGACGCCCACCGGTCCTCCACCTACTGAAAAAAAGGTCCCATCGTAAACGCCCACTACTCAACGTTAAATGGATCTGCTGCCAAGACGCCCTTTTAATGTTCAAGACTGTTGTCCCTAGGAGGCGAGTGGAGTGGTTTAAATGCTTCTCCTAGGATTTAACGACTGGCCCACGGCTAAAAAAGCACCGATGTCGTGGTATTTATCCACTTCCGAGGTTTACTGTTTAATCAATGAAACCGAAGTCTTTTGTTAAGTATGCGAATGATGAGGATCGTAAATTAGGATCTATTCCTTTAATTAAAATGAATGCAGAGGCGTTGATACAGTTAATGTTGATGATCAAAACCCACGCAGCTATATATTTGATGTAATATGTTACAAACCGTACTTCGTCCTTAGTGCACCTAAAAAGTTAAAGTACACGAAGAGTATGCGTCTCCTAAGAGAATGGGATAAAATACACACATATACAAAAATGGCAATAATAAATTAAATATGAAAGCATGGTTGAAATTCTTTCATTATTGAAAAAAAGTGATATTTCCAGCTACAGTCTTTCAGGGTTCCCACTCAAATCACAGAATGAAAATCAATGACTTTTAAGCACCTAAACAATGTTTTTAAGGACCTTTTAAAATTTATTTTCAGGCATCATGTTTTTATAAAAAAAATTAATGAGGTATATTTTACCAAAAAAATTACAAGTTGGTGGATGCGTAATGCATAATACAAATATGTCGGAGAACTCCGATACGGTGCGAATAAGTGACGGTCACTCGGGAATAGTAAGTCCAAGTTGTTTTTATAAATTTTGCAGTTGGGCACTCCACGAAAATTAAGGACTTTTAAGGACCTCTAAGCATTTTCAAGGCCTTGAAAACAAGTTCAAAAATTTTAAGTACTTTTAATGACTTTCAATGACCGTGGGAACCCTGTCTTTGGCTAATATATATGGATCTAAATACAAAAGGTGGAAGTTTAGTTAATCTTGGTAACCTAAATTATACTGATTTTGCATCGAACCATTCTATGCATTTTACAAATTTAAATTTCCGTCAAGAAAAAGAACAAAAAAAAAAATATATAGTTAAGATGTCTGATTTAAAAGTTTGAAAAGCAAGGGGTGTTATCGCTATTTTTATTACGTCAGAGTCAATTGAAGAATCGGTTATAAAAACTAAACCAGCAGGACATCTGAACATACATTCGTTGAGCGTTTAGATCTTGAAGTAATCGCAAGGATTTCTTGATCACAATGAACACAAGGTGATCTTTCTAAGAAATGTAATAATTTGGAAACAAAATGGTTCTTGTAATTGACGTTTCGAATTAAGATCACATATCACTTTAGAAATGAACTCGCGACAGTATAACATATGGTAATATAGCATTCACCATCGGATGTTAACGCCTGTAGGTTAGTGTTTTCATCATTGCTCACTGATGCTCATACGTCACGACAGAACTTTTATTGAGTAAGAACCTTCATCAACATTTAAAATAAAATCAATGTCATCAAATTGCTTCCAATAATAATTTTTTAGTTTCATGCTATTATCCTGTGGTTCAGCAAGAGAAAAACTTTAAATTAGCAACAAGGCAATTTCAGGGCTGCCACTGACTATAAACCTTGAAAATAGTTGCTTTAGTAGCCTCAGATGTTAAAAATAGTAGCCAAAATAGTAGTCTTGGACGCTGAAAATAGTAGCCAAAATAGTAGTCTCAGACATTGATAATTGTACCCTCGCTTTTCATAACTTAATAACGATTTCTTCTTTCAAAATGTTTAATGTTTAAACAATTATACTAAATTGAAAATGAGATGCGAATTTAATTAAACCCAGTTTTCCAATTTTTTAAGCAACATTCAAAGCAATTAAATAAATTGCTTCAAAATTTAAGTTATTAGTAGTTATAAATTTAGCTTCAATATTGAAATTTTAGTCATTCTGCATCGATTGACCTACACAGCGAAATCAATCATCACACCGGCACAAATCATGGACATGATGTCTTATAACACCAATGGAAGCCTTGGCAAAAACACCCATTACAACAATGCAAATCTCAGAGATGGCAGTTATAACATCAGCACTAAAACAGTCAATATCGAAAATACAGCTATTAAACCGTCAAATCAGCTTAGCCTTTGGTGAAAATGACTATCATTCCAATGTAAATATTGGTGATGGTGCCTTCCATACCGACTCAAATCTCAGTAATAGAGTCTACTACATCAACGTAATACTTGGTGAAAATGATCATCACAAGAATGTAAATATTAGCGATAGCGTCCATCATATCTGTACAAATCTTGCAATAGTCTATTACATCAGCGTAATACCCGAAGAAAATAACCGTCCCAAAAACTTAATTCTCGGTGATCGCCCAGCACAAGCTGAAAAACCGCAATAGCTGCCATTACATCGGTATAACACTCAATAAAATTAGCAATCACACACTAACATAAATATTGATGATAGAAACAAACGTTAGAGGAAGCAGCGACAAAAGTGGTCATTCCATTGGAGATTTTGGAATGCTGATTGCAAGCAAGGGTCTGTGGTGAACAGACTTTTAAGCAAGTACACGCATGCACCTCCTTGAAATTTTAATGCGGATTTGCATCGACCTCAGGAAATGTTGTCCAAAAAAAGCTGAAATCAGCACATCCGCAGACTGTACCATGTGCGATTTTTAGAGTGGATTTCATGTATTTATCTGTATGTTAAGAAACAAAAGCATGCATTTCACTTTCACATACAATAAATAACTTCCACTTTGGAGCATTGCTTACATTTAGTGATGTGTAGTTCCAAAATGTCATACACTTTGCTCTTTTGATTGATTTAGGAAAATAACAAGGGTTTTTTATACTTTAATACTAATGCAATTACCTTGGCGAAGTTAGGCGACTTTTTTAACAAGAGAAGAAAGCTGACTTACGATGACATTATCAAGCCATTTAAGTTGCGCAAAAATAGATGCCCCACTAGTTACGTGGCAACCCTCAATTGCTAAATGTACATTTCAATTGGTATTTTTATGCAAAAATAAGATTTCAATTAAAAAAGAAAAGGTTAAGGAAGCTGTCCGTACTGACGGTATTTTCTTCCGGCATTCAAGGCAAATTTCACAAATTTATTCTTGTTAAGTAAAGTGAATAAAAGCAAAATAATTTGATATTTGAGAATATAATAGTGTATGTTGTCGAGCTTCGCACTGCGAAAGATAAAACATTGGAACCTAACAGGTAGGCGAAAATAATAAATGCGCGAGTGTGATTACCAGGGAGATATTATCGTCAGACTAAAGAGGTTACCACTCGATCCACGAACATGAATTAAAATTAACACCTATTTCGGTAGAGTTCATTTCCCCCCTAAAAATATCGCTATTTTGACAAAACTGCGTCAGTACCTTAGTGTCGATTTTTTTCCGTCCTACAATCAGACAGTATCTACTTTAAAAGAAAAAAAAAATAGTAGCCTTAGTCCAAATATAGTTGAAGGTTTTGCTTAAAATAGTCGTTTTGGGCCCTTTTTTCACTAAAATAGTCGCCTTGCCACTAAAATGGTCGCTTTAGTAGCCTTTATAGTTGCCAGTGGAAGCCCTGCAATTTGTGCATTATCTAAATTCCCAAACTTTTTCTTTCCAAATAACTAAAACAATTTAAACTCATCATGGACATGAAAAAGTTTTGATGTTTACGTTGCTATAATATAAAAAATATTGAGTACTCTTGCCAGCAAAATATAAGTCAAAACCTCCATAAACTCACCTTCTTGGAGAGATCTGGGCCATTCTCCATGGCATACATAATCGCCTCGGAGATCTTAGTATCCAGCACACTGAGTACTTCCTCGATGTTATACGATCCCACTAATCCGCTCACCAATCTTTCCATCCCACTCACAAAATCACTCCAGGGCTGGTCCAGCTCAGCCACATGCGCCAGACAGCCCCTCACCACATTGAGACAGTATCCACTACACGCCCTAGTCCTGGCATAGCCCCCACACTGTGAACAGTACACCAGACTCGTTAATCCCTCGTTGCATCCAGCTCTGAAAGTCATTGCATTTGTTTGCTCGATGACCTCATTTCCAACACTGAAAGCATTGAGGATGACTTTGGCGACTCCAAAGGAACGGCTGATCTGGTGAGAGAGTCGATCTGCGATGTCGCCAAAAGGCCTTATCTCTTGTTGTGTTTGTCTAAGACACTCCTTGTAGTCGTCGCTGAAGTCCTTCAGCTTTGGGTTGATGGAGTGGTGATAGACAAGAGGGAAAAGAGTATCGAAGAAGTCACGGACTCGGGTTTCGAGAAGGTCTTCGGATCCACTAGAGATGTAGGAAGACAAGTCAGAGTAGAGTTTGGAGACGGGCTCGCGTGCGACTCCGTCCATCTTCTTGTAAACCTCGGAGAAGAGGACGAGGGTGTTGTTCTGCGAGGCGTGTATCATTTCGAGGAAGTTTTCTGTTGATAGAAAATGATACGCATGAGATATTGTGACGTACATCAATTACATCATTTATAATTAACAAGAAGAAAGAAAACAAAACAAATATAAAATATATATATGAAAACACAGTATATTATTTAATTGTATATTCTGCACAATTGCGACTTTTCTCGACCAACTAATTATCGCAAATTCTGAAGTACGAAAATTAAAATTTAAAACTGAAAACCAGCAAATTAAAGCAACATCGCTGGACCTCAACCATGAGAAAGGCACTACGTAGCATACTAAGTTTAATATAAAATAAACCATTTATCGGAAAACTCTAAGACATTGCCAATTTTTCACCATAAAAATAGAATAATAAACGCGTTATTGGATGAAAATCTTAAAGTTCCACAGTGTCACTAATTCGCTAATAATTTAAAAGAAAACGGATAAGCTATTCAAAACAGAACATTGGAATAAGGTCTATTGCACACACAACTATAATTATAATGGTAGCAAAAATTTATGAAGTTCTTATTTTAAACCATTACGGTGAAGACTGACAATCCATATGTAAACAGGTTGGGCGAAACTCTAAGACCCAGACAGAATTCAATTATGTGGCTAAATCGTAAATTCATTTTAATTCAGCAAGACCCTCCCCTTGTTAAAATAACCACAAACGCAATAAAATCTAACAATTCTATTAATCATCCCCATTGTAGACGTTACCAACAATATAATCTCTCACGCAATATAATTTATTCAAACTAAATAAATCCCCTCGCCCCCCCCCCCCCCTCCAAAAAAAAGCCACTTCCCCATTACCTAAACCTTAAAGAAATTTCTATCAGATTCATCCACAATCCTTCTTCAAACCGAACAATTTAAATAACTATAATTCTCTTCAATAAAGCTCGAAAATTCTCACACTAGAGGTTCGTTCTTCACAAAGAATCGCCCTTGACGTCATACGCCTGTTTACTTTCAAGAATTCAGGCGCAGCCGAGTAAGCGAATAAATAAAAGTAGGGAAATTTCACCAGAACTTTTAACTTAATACTCTGATTAATTATGCAAATCTTCGGAAGAACGCACGTTTCGCAGTAAATAGATTAGTAAATCACGTGGGATGGTTACAAGAATTAAGACAAGGCTTAAGAATGTTTTATTTCAAGAAAGTTATTTTTTAAATAGAATGGAAGACGTTCTTTTTTGCGTAACTGTTATTTACTGGAACGATTAAATTAAACTGAGCTCGGGGAGAGACATTTAGAATGTGTCAGCCAATATCTTTGTTATTTAAAATAATATTTGAAGTAAAAGTTTCTAAAACTTGGTTTCTGCTTCAGGCTTGCAAAATAAATAAGTTATGTTTTTTCCTATTGAATTTTAAACTGATAAATGTACTATTCTTTATTGTATTGTTGAATAATAAACCTGGCACCGCTTTTTACGAAATGTATAAATACCCGGCTACAGTATATTCGTTTTCACATTGTTTAGATATAAATGTAGTGGGGTGTATTACCTACCAGTACACACTTGGGGGTTTCTCAATAAAGGAGAAGAAACTATTTATATGGGACTGCTACTTGTATTATATAGCAAGACAATCCGAATTAAAATTACCATTACATTCACAAATTTTACTCAACACCACTTCAATGAATTTTTTTTTAAATGTCTAAAAATTTAAGATAAAATTTAAGTTAAATATCCTTCGGGGGAAAAAAAGGGGGGGGAATAAAATTTTATAGATAATTTTTGGATTTTTAAATACCTTTTTCGTGCTCAGCAGAATTTCTTTCCACCAACAAGAGCTTTTTTGGGGGAAAAAGAAAAAATTCAAAGATTTTTAAATCCCATTTCTTTGCATGGTTAACTTCCTGCCACAAGTAAACTTCAAACGCAACATTTTTTTAAAAAAAAAACTGGGCTTCTTCATTGAGCCCAATTGCAGGGAAAAGTCTTTTTCCGCGCATATTAAGCCTCAATGGAAAAGAAGAACATTTCGTAGTATGCCCCAAACTGCACTCCTGATAAACGAGTAGTCCAGAGGGGGTCGGGGAGTTCCAGTATTGAAAATCTATCACTCATTTTCAGGCCACCTGCTACCCAAGGGAGAGGGGGAGGGCGTATCGATTACGCAAAAGGGACGCAAGAAAAAAGGGTTGGGAGAGAAGGGGGCAAGTTTAGTAGCGTCCAGATTTATTATTCAGAAAGATGAAGTAGTTTGAAAATGTGTAATAGTAAATGTTCTTTGAAAATATACGAGAGCGGATGTAAATTTTTCTCCCTACTGTTGCTAAAGGATTTGCTGGCCAGTGGACATAGGTTAAGGGACATATTGATCAACAAAAGAGGCAGGGGAATGGGGGATTTGGAGGCAGGGAGAGGGGGGGGGGGGGTGAGGCCAATATGATTTAGCAGTGTTTTTTAAATGCGATGTAGTATTTGAAGAAGCATTTATTAGTTAATATTCTGGGGAAATATTTACTTGAGGGAGGTATCTATAACAGGGTTCCTACACAGAATAAAATTCTGCACAAAATTATCGAAGCAGAATGAAAAACTATTGACTTTCAAGGACCCAAATAATGTTTTTTAAATACCTTTGAAAATTAATTTTCAGGTATCATGTCTATATATAAATTTTCAATAAAGTATATTCTACCAAAAAAATTTACAAGTTGTCGCATGCGTAATACAAATATGTCAGAGAATTACGATACGGTACGGATAAGTGGCGGTCGCGCGGGAAAAGCAAGTCTGAGTTATATTTCTATAAATTTTGTAGTTGGGCTCACAACAGGGCCGTAGACAGGGGGGACCGACGAGACACCCCTCCTCCCCCCCCCCTTCAAAAATCTCCCAATAAATCTCTGATATTTCAAGAATTGCTGAATTTCATTATACTTACCTATTTACCAAATTTTTTCTGTTCGTTAGGAGTAGAGAACAAAATTAAATTTTCTGATTTTTTTTTCTTCCTCCCCCCCACCCCCCTAATAGTACGAGAGAATTGCTAAATTCTCTAATAGTACCAGAGAATTGCTAAATTCCCTAATATTTCCCTATTCATCAAATTCTTCCTATTCCCTCAGGATTTGTTAAGTCTGTAGGAAAGAATTGTACCACTTATTCTCCGCGGACAGCTTTTCGATATTTTAACACCGGATGTGACATTCAAAACGTATAATAAGCAGTATTCACAGCAATTCCTTGCAAAATATCACGCGCACACAAAAAAAGCGATAAACATCATAAAATAGGCACCTTGATTAATTGAGATTTCATTTCCACCCTTCCACCAAAACGTCAACCTAATGTGAGATATCCCTCCACCGTCCCCAAGACATTCAACCATTTACATTCCCAGCCAAGGCTAGCAAATAACAAAAGAGTGGATCGCATAATTTCCTGCCAACCAACGGAGGAATTTTTGTACCTCATACGTCATTGCAGTTACCAAGTGACGATTGGAAGTTTGATAATAATTTACCAACACAAGGTTAAAAAGTTACAGGGACTTCTATTAAGGGACAAACATTGTTAGCTTATTTTAATATTTTCATTATTCTGCGGAATATTGAATTAATGTCGAATTGTCAATCTTCCTCGAAAGTGGCAGATTTGTGTTTAATGTTGACTATATAAATTGCCAAAAATTGAAAACTCCCCGAACCAGCGTTCGCCATTTAAATATTTCCTAAGAGTATTTTCACCCCCTCTCTACATTTTAAGGGGTGTTTTTAAACTAAAATTTTTTTAAACAAAGATTTTTTTTTACAAAATTAATAACTACAACAACAACAGTGATGCACGATCGCAATTTCGCTTATCAGAGAGGAAATATGCTTTTTAAATGCCTTTAAAAATACTTGATAGTTATAAACCTTGAAACTAACTATTAACACTAATGCCGTTCGGTGACGTTGGTGCCCCGAATCTCGAACAACGCCGGCGATCGACTGAGGCGAAATTATGTGAACTTCTGAACTAGTCCTACTGGCGCAAAGAAAAATGGGGGGGGGGGATAATAATAATCCCGATTAGATGTGCGGACGACATAGTGTTAAATTGGAAATCGTGGGACGGCCCCCCTACAATCCACCAACTAATAATGCACGTGGTATCAGCAGCTATTCAATGACTTCAGTCAGTTACTGGTCTGTGCGAGGCACGTTTGAACATGAATGCGCATGCGTAACTGGCGATTTCGAAGTGGGAGATCCGTATATCGCATTCCGTTGGAAAATAAAAGAAAATTTTGCATTTTTTCAGAAAAAGACGTTATTTTCAAAGAAAAAGGGCAGGGAAGTAGCGCCGCATTTCGAAAAACGGTTAAGATGATCTCTAATTTTAAAAAATGGAGGATTATTTTTAAAAATTTAACCATGATGAGCCGATGCGTGAATTCACGCATTAAGTTAATTCTATGGGGTGAAATTGATTCTCAATGCGTGTCCACGCATATTTCAAACATTTTGGCGAACTCTGCCCCGAACTCAACACGATGTGACACATTAACAATTCTAACCGTTTCATACATTTTGGGGTAAATGGCAAGAGTTCTCCTATAAGAGACTTACAATCGAGGTAGATGGACACATTGTCTTTAAAACCATACCATTATCCAAGGCGTTCAAGGAAGAGGGATTAATTTTCCGGATATCTCCCAGACAGATATTTCCTGATATTTTCTTGAGTGTGTACCTTAAAAAAACTGCAATTTTATTCCAATTTTTATGAAATTTTGCACTATCGACACAAGAGGAAGCATGAAAAACCGCCCTTATCCCCTCTTTCCTACCCCTAAAGGATACGATAGTAAATTTGAGATATAGAACCAATTTGAACTGGCGATTTTTTTTATGTGTATCTTGACCAATCCTGATTATCGGAAACATAATTTCATTCCTATGTTTTGTAATTATCAGATATGGTATTTCCATGGTACAGTGTAGCTATCAGACATGGTACAAAAGAAAGGGGGGGGGGGGGAATTGAACTTCACAAAAAACCACAAACCTGAAAAATACCATCAAATTTTCAAGAAATTAAAAACTTTCAACAATTAAACTACACTGGCAAACAGGTGAATCTAACTAAAATCAGTTTTATACTTTTTTTAAGCTACATCCAAAGTACTGAAATATTGGTCAAAAAAGCTGAAATTAGTGTTTTCGCTGAACTGTACGGTTTGAGTTACTGAGATGAAATCGAGGTTAGGGGGTTGATAACTTGCAACCAGCTGAACCAATTTGACCCGGATTGTACAATGAACAGTCAAAGCCAGATCACAGTTATTTGAGTTCGACTATCTAGTTTCAGCTACTATTCCATAAAACACAAAACAAAGGAAATCTGTTGACCCAAAATAAGCCTTAAAACGGAGCTCAACAAAATATTGAAAAAAAAGTAGCTCCTTTGCTGTTCAGTGGCTTCCAATGACGTAATCACTTACGGAAAGGGGAAAATTTATAAGCTAGCATACTCTTGTATCTGCCAACCTTTATACTCGACAACTCCACACTAAATCAAGCAACTGTCACCGCTCGCTTCACCCCCATAATTCAAAAATACAAAATTCCCCCCCCCCCCATCTTTCTCTACTATCATTTACCGTCCCGATAAAATATATCTTTTGCGCTCCGGGAATTTCTCCGGGAGGCGTTATTTTCCGGAGACTAATTTATTCTCGATTTCCGGGTGAAAAAAAAATAAATAAAGACGCAAGTTTCTTTAAATGGAGGGTATTTGTTCATTAATCTTGAAGGGTAGGTATTGTTGTTGAACAAGGGTGGTGATTTAAGGTAATACTATTGTGAGAAGGCAAAAAGAATAAAAGGAAAAAGTCTCAATGATTATTTATTGTTTTTTTTAATAATTAACTATTATACGATATTATTGGGAACTGGATATTCTTAAGTTGATGAAAAGCGATGTCTAGAGACAGAATGATTCCATTCTAGAACTCGCTATGTCCAATATCAATGGAAAAAAAATGAAACACATTATTTTCCATTGAATTAAATAATCGTGCCCCTTAAGGTTTTAAAACTATTACTAAATTTGATAATGGAAATAAAAAAATAAAAAAAATTATTATTATTATATTTTATTTCCTATTTAATTTTTTTTTTTTTTTTTTTATTTATTTAATATATTTTAATTTAATGTTATTTTTATTTATTAATATTTTCATTAATTTATTTGCTTTTTAATTTATTATTTTTATTAAATGCAAATTATTTTTTGGGGAATTACAATACACATATAGGAGTTAAGCTACTGAAACAAACATAAAACTGATACAACGTTTCCATAATAAAAAATAACGGAATGAAAGGACTTTCTAATCATGTTATTTATGTATTTTACAAATAAATACCTTTCTCCTGATAAAAAATATTAATTCAATCAACAACATCAAAAATAAATTTACTAAAAAGCTGAACAATATACAAGAAATACACAACTTTACAGCTACATTTTCTAATTGCAATTAAAATATTATAAGAAATAAGTGTAAAATTCAGAAATGAAACAAACATGGAGCTGAATACATTACCGAATCGGATGAAATTATACACACACAGATGGCACATTGATAACTTTTTGCGATTGAGATTTCATTTCAAATTAACATTCTAATCCTAGTCACTTCCCACTCCTTTCCCAAAACATCCCCCGGGGACAGTTTATCAAAGTTACCAACACCACGGCCACCACCAAATAATTCCATACTCATCCATAAACACACACACACACAAAAAAAAAATCGATTCTTTTTCCAGCAAACATCGATTCTTTTTACTTAAAGCAGCTCCTCCAAATCACCGAGGCAATCTTCACGATACTCAAAAAAAAAAATCTCGTTACATTATTTAGATTGCAGGGGCTAAATGGGGAATGTATATCCTCAGCCCATTTGTTCACAGAATCTCAAAGCGCATAAACGAGTCTTCGAGCAGTGATGGCGGCTCACGCTACATTAGGCACCGAGCATGCATGGGACGCTTCGTCTTAAGACTTTTATTAGAAAATGTTATTTACTGATCAAATGAGGATGCCTAAGGTTGGTGATTACTTATAAGAAAAAGGATTGGGGTTGGATGCGTTAAGGGGCGAAAGTTGTTTAACTGATGGGTGCTTGGCTTTATCTGATGTTGATGAGGGAACATGCGTATAAATTTTAAAAGGCATTAGGATGTCTTATTGGAAGCTAAATATGAAACTACTCAAACTCAGATGTCTTGGAATAAGTAGACTGTTACTTTATTACAGTAAGAAGTAAAAGTTTCTTGTGTTAGGCCTAACTGGGATATTTCAAAAGATTTATCGCCAAAATTGTCGCCAACTATTTTTTTAACCTTTCGGACCCAGCCTGGTGATGCGAATTAACACTTCCATTTTCACCTTTTCATTATTTCTCTAATCTAATTTTTTTAAAAGATTTTTTTTTTTTTATTATTACTTTGAAAACAAATTCAAAGTGCAGTTTCTTATTGGTTGGTTTATACGCTCAACGACCTATTGTTATGCACAATGACGGCTAGTCCGACCGGGACCTAGAGCTTAACGTGGATTCCAAACCACAAACATCCATGCCTAACCCGGCACCTTTGGCATGCGAGGCCAGAGCACTAACCACTCAGCCATCAGGTGGACCAGTTTCTTATTACAAGCGAAGTTATTGAAATAACTTGTACCTAATATCCTTGGGCCTAAAAGTTAAGATTTTATTTTTAATCCTATACTTATTACACTAATAAGTTCCTTTCTCTTTAGGTTCATTATGTTACAAATTGAATTTAAAAAATACAGTTCATTTTGATCGTTTTATCCTTCTAGTCTCATATAAAACTATCATTGAAACTAAATAATAATGAAAAACTCATTTCAATGACTCAGCATTATTTAAAAAAAAAATAGTAATAATAATAATTTGTTATGAATTCAATAAAATATCTGCAATTTTTTTTTTCACATATTTTCGTACTTACCAATCTTAATTTTCAAACAACGCAAGTATAAATTTAAAAGTAAATTGATAAAACAAGCTAATAAACCACAACGATATCTATCACCATGGCAGATAGCAATAAAAAATATCATAAAAGAATACGATAAAAATATCTGAATAGCAGCATTTATTTTGATTAAAAGGGACAGTTTATTTAATCTTCATTATTCAAGATCGTAAGAATATTAGATTAAGTTTAAAATGCATTACTCGAACATTAACTATTAAATCGAAGAGAACAGAAGCTTTGCAGCTTACAGAAGGGAAAAGAAAGGATGTTGTTAAAAATGATATCTATTCTTATGATAAAGCGTTATAAAAAAGACTAGATTATCTGATTTCTTTTTTTATTTTAAATAATAATCGTATATATATATATATATATATATATATATATATATATATATATATATATATGGTTAAGAGGACGGCTACATAATAAAGTTACTACAGGTTTAAATTGATTCGTGAAATTTAATTAAATCTTAAATTTTATATTTACAAGTTAATATACAACTATTTACAATTAACGGTCAATTTAAATCAGTTCAACCAGCATCGCTTTGAAAGGAATGCTTGAAGAGACTGCTGGGGCATCAGACCGATGACATCTGAAGAATCTGGTTTCCTGCGGTGGCTTTTATGCAGTTCCACATTTACATATCTCGAAATTTGGGCACGCGATATTTTAACACGGCCCATACGGCACACTGGTGAGAAACGCTGTAGCACAGATCACGATGATTGAACTCAAACGCACTAGCTTCCTTTCGTTCGAGTGGCAACACTTTCTTTGGTGGGTGTTTCACTAGGAATGACGCGTTGTAACTTCCATTTTGACCGGCAGAATTCTTGCGATTTGATTTAGGCGGTTCTTGGCTTAGCATGCACTTAATTCTGCATGTTCATGCTTTGCGGTAGAACTTCCTGAAGGCGTTTCATGGAGTTAAAAACGGCGAGTTATTTTATTTACTTTTCGTGAATTGTAGTGCCGCTACATATATAAAAACTAATTGTTGCATACACGGGTATTCAAAGGGTTGATGTTTTCAGGTTATAACTCAGATAGATTCAATAATAAATATGTTAAATAATCGAGTTGCCAATTAATAGCGATAATCGCCTCGTTATACCAGATGTGAAAATTCATGTGTTCCAATGCTTAAGTGAGATATTGGGGGGGGAGAGGAAAAAAACTAGATCTATGGAACAGGGAGAGGGCTTTGTGTACGAGTCAAAGTTATAGAAACTAACTTCCAGTATTCATAGAACTCGGAAATTTTTCATAAATAATTGATCTCTAATTTTGCTTCTGACATCTAGAATGTTAAAATTTAAATTAGGTAAAAAAAATAATTTAGTTTTAATGCAGAAAAACTATCATTTATGCCAAGTTCAACAAACTTCCTCCAGGTGGCAGCCTTATAATCTTGTACTATAAGAAAATATACTAATGCCTCATGTATTTAGTAATCAAGGTAGTTTATAATTATACGCATATTTAATTCATCCATAGATACAATAAATCATCAAATATTGCAGTGAAGGCTTGCGAGATAAAATATATATATATATCCTGGGAAATTTGCGGGTGCCGGGATATATTTGACTAAAAATATTATAAGATAAAACAAAGAAAATTACTTTAATTAACAAATATCAAATAAGTTTAGTGTGTGTTTCAAATTAAATCTATTTTTAATTGGCTTATTAAATTGTATTCAGTGTATTTTGAGAGCAAGCTTCTCATACATTTCATTTAGAAAGAAGGGGAAAAAATCATAAACTAAATCGAAGAAAATATACACCGCAGCAGTTGGCCTTCAAACAACTGGCAAATCACAGCGGACAGACGAGACCAGTCCAACCATCTGTCTCATTTTTAAAAATAATAAAAACCGAAAACGCCAGACGCGAAAGTGGAAAAAAAAAAATCTTTTCTGGAAAAGCGGGGATTTACGTAATGAGAAGGTCACGTGACATCAAAGGCTGGGAGCGGTGACCCCCCCCTCATCAAACTTTGAGAGAGTAGAATTTTTTTTTTTTAAATAAAATAAAATGCTTCAACGAATTAATGGAAAAAGGGGGAACAACTACCACTTTCGAACTTTTTTTTTTTTTTTTTTTTGGTTCGTATTCCAGACTAATAAATGTGTTTCATGGTTTTGAAAAAGTGTGGTTTGTTATTCTATTTCGCCTAGTTTCGAGCTTAAGTTTTGTCACGGGATATTTTAAATTGTGTTTTGAGACGTTTTATTACTCTCATAAGTAAGCAGTTTAAACTACCCTGACAAACAAAAATCTTATGAAATTTTAAGATATTGCGTATGTAAAGAAATAAAAGCTAAATTTGAAGAAATTTCTTGCACGAAAATATAATTTGAACGCAAATTTTACAAAAATGTATGGAAAAATATGACTTCTTTAGACTTGATAGAATATTAATCCTTTTTTTTTCTGTTCAATAAACAAATTATTCCCAATTCCGAAAAGTTAATGGCAATTTTTGATTTTAAAAAAATTCCCTGATATTGCCACAATACTTAATTTTCCTTACATATTTCCTTGCCCATATTCCATATAATTTTGGACACCTCACCAGAAGATATTTTAAACTGCATTTTAAACAAAATAAACCATTTCATATGTCTGATCATGATCTAGGCGATTTCTTATAATTATCTTTCTATATCAATAATCTAAATGCTACATGAAAACGGTTAAATAGTAAAGATTATATCAGAATCGAGAAACAAGGCTTAGGGTAGGACATGAGGTTCTTCATTAAGGTGTGACCCAGTTTTACTAGTGACCCATTAGCGAACAAATAACAAGACTAGATAAAGTTGACTTATAGACTGAGAGGCGACTGCAATTTTTGGACCCCATCGAACATCATTCTGAATTTTTTATAGAAATTAGAGAAAAGTGAGTAGATTACGAATCGACTAGTCTGCCGTGGCAAAAATGGCCGAAACTGGTCAAAAATCGACTTTTAATAAGTTGAACTAAATCCAATTGCGCCATAACTTGCCAAATAATGAGCATTTTTTTTATTTGGTAACCCTCACTCTTCAATTTTCAATTAAGAAGGTTGTAGACGATTCAGATATCTGGCGACGGTCTACTTGCATCTATTAAAAGGGAGCCAAATTGGCAAAAAATATTACGTCACTTATGGCGTAACTGATGTCGCCAAATTGGCTTACTTTTAAAAGATATAAGTTTTCCGAGCCAAAGATCAGATATCGTTTGCGCTTTTTCTCATTGAAAATCAAAATGAAGTGTGTTGCCAGACGAATAAGTTTGTTCTATTTTTGGCAAGTTATGACATATTTGGCAATCGGATTTTAGTTCAACTCATTCCAAGTCGATTATTGATAAGTTTCGGCCATTTTTGCCACAGCAGAACAGTGGATTTCTAATCTACTAACTTTTCTCTAATTTCTATAAAAAAATCAGAATGATGTTCGATGGGATCCAAAAATTGCATTCGCCTCTCGGACTATTAGTAAAAAACACATTGGGAACAAAATAATTCAACATTTGATGGGGATACAATTAAATTATTTCAATGTCCCCAATGTATTGAATTGGCTTTCAAAATCTCCTGAATTTAGCGTCTAAAAGTTGATATTATGACACTGCTTGTATTAAAATTATACATTATTTTAAGCGTTTCCGCGGGGCCGCCGCGAGATGGAAAGAAAGCGCCATCTCGCGGCGGTTTCCGTAGTATGCCACAGGGAAAACTGTGGGTGCTTTTTTAGAAAAATGCTTAAGAATTTTCTTAAACGCTAATATTAAAAAGCGTGGTTTACCTCTTTGGCTAAAACATATTGACACAAAAATTGCACGTTCACCATTTTTGTTACCCAAAGATTAGTCATTAACCTAAAAAACAAGTAAGATGAAGGGAGAAAAGTATTTTCCAGTTGATATTTGGTATAAAACAGCTTTATATTTAAAAGTTAATAAGGATTTTATAATAAAACTAGGGGTGTGGAACATCGCACGACTTTCAATTACACTATAATACTGACGTGGATTTGTGTCGTTTGTATATTTTCATCCTTCATTTAGAAAAAAAATTTCAGTTTGGCGATATTTTTTGCGATAATTCTTGCACGGGTTTAAAAAAAAAAAAAAAAAAAAAAAAAAAAAAAAAAAAAAAAAAAAAAAAAAAAAAAAAAAAAAAAAAAAAAAAAAAAAAAACCTCCGCCAAAATGGTGATTATGGCTATGTACTTTTCGATAATCCTTATATTATTCTTTATTATAAGCGAAACTGAGAGGAAAAGAAAAATCGATCGTTGATGAGGAATGCTCAAGGAAAGAGAACTCTGTGTTGAAGGCATTCATTTTTCAACTTTTTACGCCAACAAAGCATTTTTACGGGAATTTCGGAGGTGGGGATGTTTAGAACAACTTAAGAGGCATTACAACATAAATGTTTATCAAAATCGTTACAGCCGTTTTTTAGCAATTACTGAAAAACATGATTTTTTCAATGGCAGTTACCTTATGCACATGCGCGATTTTGACGAAAACCTTAATGGTAGATCCATTCAATTACATTATATTACTGATGTGGATTTGTGTCATTTATCGTTTTTATATTTTCATCATTTGCTTACAAAAAATTGTCAGTTTGGAGATGATAATAATAATAATAATAATAAAAATTGCCAAAATGGTGTTTTGGGCGAAATACTTTTCAAAAATTCCTATATTATCCTTTGTTATAAGTGAAACTAAAGGGAGGAGAAAAAACGATCGTTGATGAGCTATGTTCAAGCAAAGAGGACTGACTCTGTGTTAAAGGCATTCGTTTTTCAACTTTTTACGCCATTAAAGCATTTTTAAGGGAATTTCGGAGGTGAACACATTAAGAGGCATTAGCACAGCGATTTTTATCAAAATCGTTACAGCTGTTTTTTAGCAATCATTGAAAAACATGATTTTTTCAATGGCAGCTACTTTATGCGCATGTGCAATTTTGACGAAAACCTTAATGGTAGGTCCCATGGCCGCCACTAACCCTCATACCAAATTTGAACATCGTAGGTCAATTTGTTCGGGAGTTATACTGACCACATACACAATTTTTTTTTTAGATCACTTTTTTGAAATCAGGATGTTCCAAAACGTGGAATTTTTTTTTTTTTTTTTTTTTTTTTTTTTTTTTTTTTTTAACCGCATGCTATACTTTTATTACCTTATATATACATATGGGTAATTGAAAGTAAAAAATTTCTTACTAGTTATTAGTTAAATATCACGAGTGATGGAAGTCTTAATCATTTTAGCATTTTTCTAAAATGAAAATTGGGGTTTAAGTCACTTTGCTAAAGAAATTTTGCACCCCATCTGAAACACTGTATGACAGTCAATTTGAACGTAATGCTAACTGAATCCTTTTCATACAAAAAAACTATATAGGACCATGCATTAAAACAATTAATAAAAAAGACATATTTCAATTTCTAATTTGTATACTAAAAATTAGCCATAATTATGTCGTTTATCATGGAAGCTTTTTCAGATGCATCAGAGCACCAAAGCAGAGGTTCGACCGCCAGACTCTCGTACGCTTGCAGGGTGGCTACAGAATTTAAGAAATAAAATTCCCTGACATTTCCTTGATTTCCAGAAGATTTCTTCAAAAATTCCCTGATGCGGGCTAAAAATTCAAAAAACAAAATCAAGGAGAATTTAAAAAAAAATAAATTAATAAGTAAATTTAACTCTAAATAGTCAAAGTATAATTGCGCCATAATAAATTATGGTAAAAATCAAAACAAACATCTTTAGATGAAAAAGAATGGAAAACTATAATTAAAAAATACAAAATTTTCCAACTTCAGCCATACTTGCTAACTACAAGGTAAAGCAAAACCAGTGCAATACTTTTTTTTTTTAATTTCAGAAATAACACAAATAAAACATGTTATTTTCTTTGATATATGGCACATGCTGTTTCCTGTTCATAGCATAATAGCTGCGCTGCTAAATTATAGGATCATCAGAAATCTAACAGAAATAATTATTCCAGGCATAATAATGATCCCAGATAATAATAAAAAGAGAGAGAGAGAAAAGAAAAAGAGAAACATCAACAGGTGGTTGTGGGCAGGATATCGATGGTTAGGATTAGTTGCTGAGAGTAAAAAAAATTCGGAATCGTCATTCTCCCAAATCGGCCAAGTAGCCAGATATTGAGGGCTTTTTTAGATGGACTTAAAAAAGCATATGAAAGAAAAAGAAAAAAAAAACTGTATTCAACGCGGTGAAATCGCAGCATCCACTTGACGTGACACAAGCCGACATAGATATCCGCACGGGGCATGCGAGAAGGGAAACTCAAAAATTTCAAAATTCCTTGATTAAAGGGTAATTTTACGAAATTCCCTGACATTTCCCTGATTTTTCCAGAAGAGTGAAATTCCGTGACATTTCCCTGAATTCTAGGTTCTGTAGCCACCCTGGCTAGGTGAAAATTCTCTCTCTCAGCCATGAGGAAACAGAGGAAATGCCGTGTGCAATATCGGTATTTCTATGACACAGATAGTTGTAATCCCAGTAATTTGATCCCACGCTATCACAAACAAACTAAACACTTCCCGTATCTCACAATATCTCATAAATTCTGCACCTAAATCGCATATCTCACCTTTGGACTGCAAACCAACAACCGCAGAAGAATTTCAGTACCTCAAACAAGACTTTGAAATTCCGCCAAAAGAAGAATATCGCAGGTAAAAGAAGAATAAACACTGGCAAGGCAAAACATTATCTTTTATGTCAATGCCACCAATACTTGGGTGGGCCAAGCGGAATTTAGAATTGCTGTCATCTTATCGCAAAAGAGCAAACAGGAGAACATAATCGTAAAAACTTCTGGAATTATCGCCCAAGTTTCTTCTCCTGGAATGGCAACTGTGTTCTTCCGACAATGGTATCACCTGTTTGGAGTTGAGTTGTCGAATGGCTTCCGACATAAGTTTTCGGATGCTCAATTCGAAGCAGTAAAATTTTATACTTTTTTTTTCCGAATTTTTATACAAAGAAGTCGTTAAAAATGGGATGAGTGTTTATCTGTGGACATTTTAAGAGAGTCACTTTCAACAAGAGGCCAAAAGAAAACACGAAAACGTCATTAACGAAACTTATACTTGTTCCTTGTGTTTGGTTTTGGAATCGGGAGATATTTGCTTAGTAAGAGAAGAAATGATAAAGTAATAAGCCTACAGTGTTTAGGTAGGGATAATCTAGCCAGCACATCGTGTTATTGCTAAATATGAGGGGAACACAAATATTGAATTATGGAAATTAGGTATTGGGAATGGGAAATATTTTCTAAAATCTTTTATGCATTTTCGACACAGATATTTTACAGCAAAATAATACTGCCAAAAAGTTACTCAGTTATCAGTAATTAAAAAAAAATCCGGCTAAAAATAACTAATTGTCCCAATTTTGATTCTCTAAGGCAAGTACCTATCCACTAACTTTATACACAAGACAATTTTGCCAGAGTTGAAAAATCGCTGTACATGAAATGATTCAAGAATTCGTTTTACAACTTCTAGATCATGGTTCAAAAAATGAATATATCTACATAAATTTTGGTACACATGAACACATGATATAGACCTTAGAAAAATGATATATATAAATTACAAAATAAACATCAGTTCAACATTTCTCCACCAGATGAAAATATGGCGCTTTAAGGGCTTATATGAAAGCTAACAGGTTGAACTTTAATGGGAAAGTTAAAGTTCATTTACACACCACCAGTCGGCGTACCAGTTAAGATCGCCAGTCTATGACGTAACCAGGTTACTGACTCCAGTAGATTAAAATTTTCTATTTACTGGCGTTAGCTACTTCTACCATTTAATCACCAGCGCTCTCCCATGACCACCAATAGAGGGCGCAGCGGTTGGTCGCTGATGTCACAAGACCGGCTATTTAAACTGGAACGCCGACATGGTAGCGTGTAACTGAGCCTTTAAGTTCTGAACAACAACAAAAACAATAAAGTTCTGAATAGGTTTCTCATGGCAATGGACAATTCCCGCATTTTTTAAAAACAAGTGAAATTAGTATATATTTATGAAGAATTTCTTTCTGATTCCAAATATTTAAGCAAAAGTTCTTTAAAAAAATTAGTTATTTAAATATTAAGTAAAGAAAATGCCCCAAAACCAGTCCGATCAAAACAGTCAACAAAATTCTTGACGTAAAGAGGCACTATCGTTTCTATGGTTATCGTGAGGTTTCTGCCAAATAGTTGGCGTTGAAATATTTGTCGTTGGTAGACCATTGCCACATTCCGTACAGGTTGGCGTGATTTGAGAGAAACTTGCAAATATGGTTCCCGCTGCTGCATTTCAAGCCAAGATGTTTGCGAAGCCTTGACGTCACATTCAATGCCAGCCGAATGAGTCGTTTCCTCGCCAACATCGAACAAGGTAATTTTGATCGAAAATAAGCTCATTGAGCAGAAATTTTTGTGTTTATGACCTTTTCGAAACCTTTAGAATTGAATAAAAAAAAAAATTAAATGCAGGAACTGTCCATTGCCATTTGCAAATTTTTTTTAAATGTTCTTATAACTTTATCCAAGTAATTTCTTCGTAATTTTATCAGGGATGAGATTGGCAAATATCAAAAAGATTGAAATTATACTCGAGTCAAAAAATTTAACCGTAATTTCAACGCGTAGAATGTGTTAGAAGAAGTAAAACATTAAAACATGCTACACCATGAAAATATTACACAATAATAATTAATATCTCAATTATTTTTTATTCAGTAAGTATCGTAGATGAGAGAGAAGATTTATTAGAACCAAGGTGGGATAAAATAGAACAGAATACTTTGGCTCAAGCATTTTGTTCTATTTTCTCCCACATTGGTTGTATTCAGAACACTGAAGGGGTCACGTGATTTCAATAACTAATCACAGCACGAAGTATAACCCGATCGCCAATCACTTGTGAAGTAATCTACGAGGACGGGCAAAGGAGTGAGACATGACGAAAGTACGCTTTACGCGGGAAAACTGGTTCAAATTGGAAAAAAATGTGGCTACACAAAACATTTGCAAAAAGGTGAAACATTTAAAAAAAAAAAAAAAAGCGGAAAAATTTCATCCCTGTGTCATGAAGATTTGTTATTATCTGCAGATTCCAGACTCCACGATGCAACATCGGTTGCTCACCGTCCAATTTCAATTTTTGAACACAATAGGGAAACCATCAAACACAGAACCCCTCTCCAACTATCTCCCCACCCCCCACACGACCACTTCACACACAGAAAAAAAAAAATCCCACCAAACAGTAGGTAGATCAAAAAGCACTACCGTGCAAACCCACAGTCAATAATCGTCCTCCACCCCCTTCACCCAACACCTGGGGTGCTTCTCGTCGACGGGGCACCACCTAGGGGGAGGTGAGAACGGACCACATACCTGGGATTTTTTTATTTTTTTTCATCAGACGATTTGTGCTTTAATTGAACGGGTCCAAGGTTGGAGCGATGATCATTCCTTCTTACCTGGAGGGGAGGAGGGAGAGCATCCGGTTCCGTTATCGTTTGCTGCTTCTGTTGTTGGGACATTTTCGGAATTCTTGGGCGAGACGGACCAAGGGAGGTGGGGAGTAATTTTCGGTTTAAGAATGTGCCTGATCGTTTGTTGTTAGGGTGTTGCGGTGGGAAAAATACTTTTTTTATGGATTATGAGTGGTTTGGAATTGTGTTTTCAGTGTTCGGGTGTACTTAGTGACAGCTCAAGGATGGATGGTCTATTCCGTACGCATTATTACTGTAAAGCTGAAATATACTGGAATTTCCCATTTTATGATTAAAAAAAAAAAAAAGCAATACTTGCAAATTTCTAAATAAAAATCCTCAAATAGAATTTATTTTATCTTTATACAATTGTGTAATAATTCTTTTTTACCTATTTTCATTTAAATTTTTTTTTTTTGCCGGGTTTGAATGTTTTAAATACTACCTTGGATAAAAAAAAAATTAAAGGTTTGGAATCATTTTTATGAGAAAACGACGCCAAAACATTTCATGCTTCTCCGCCTGCATTAAAAAAAAAAAAAAAAAAAAAACATTCGCATGCAATTGAAACTGATTTTGCATCAAAATGAATATAAAAAAATTACAAACAAAATTTAAAAAAAAATATTTACAAGCATTTTTTTATGAATTGTACATTAATAGTACGATTTTTTTAGTCAAATGTAAGTAAAACAGACAAAACCCATCTTAATGTCATTATCAATCTGATATATATTGGAGAATGTTATTCATTTTTACCTCAACTAGAGGCGACACATAACGATGTTGATATTGGGTGTGAATTTTACATTTGGCCTATATATGAGCAATTGCAACTTATTTAGACGATTTTAAGCTCAAATTGGACTTTTCATAGTTTTTGACCGCTACTAAGAGAACTATAGATTCCGTGTCATGGACTAATTTGGTTTTTGTCTCTAAAACTTGATAGAACGTAGTCATCGATTTTCATCTGAAGTTTCAACTCGATACTTAGACGGCAAATTAGTCCTCCACAGATTCGCAAACAAACACCCACACACAAAATCGAAGTAAAAAGAGCCTTTAAGTTGTTTCACATTAAATACAAAATATCGCCGACCAAATTACACAAGCCAAAAATTCAAAATACGAACTAATTACAAGTTGCATGATTGCCTCACAAAAAATCAATGGCAATTGCCGTTCTATTCAAATTTGTACTAAGTTACAAACACGTCGTCATTGCAAATTAATCTATCGTTCATCAACCCCGAAATCTTTTATGTTATTATCAAACCCCTATCAATTCTAGTACAGCCTTCCCCACCGTAGACTCTGGCACACGCTCCAGGATAATGCAAATGATTCCCCCTCCCCATTTTTGAAGAGTGCTTTTCTCTAGTCATTTTCCCATTCGCTAGAAGTAGGCTTGCCAGATTTCATGACATTGCAGCAGTTCAGCAGTATAGAAGAAAAATATTGCAACTCCTAAATAGAAAATAAATCACCCTGTATGACATAAATTTTAACCTTAATAAATTTTTAAATAATAATGACTGGACCTGGTGATAACGACTAATTACAATACCTAAGTGATTTTAAGATCAGATCAGGTTTTCATAGTTGTTGACCACTGTTAACGCGCGTCAATGAACTGTACTTAACTGTCAGTAAAATTTAACCTTTTAACTGTCACCGTCGTTGATTGTAGAGATGCCCCTTTTTTGTTATATAGTCAATTCACAGAATTGCGGGTTTCTTTTTTGCTGGTCTTTTACATCGATGAAAACATCGATGTAAAAGACCAGCAAACTGTAATAAAGGTATAAGCAAGAATGTTTTGAGCTAATTTAAATACAGTCCACTTCGAAGAAAAGTCAATGTTCCAGCTTCAACAACCACTACGAAAAAAACGATCGATTCCGTGACATTGACTAACTTATATTTTTGCTTCATAGAAAGCATTGTCACTAACAACGAGTCTGTCTGCCAAGTTCCAAGTCAATTGTTTGAAGGAAAGTGGGGTTAATTCAGCCGTCCGAAGATTATGTCCACCACTAACAAAATCGAAGTTAAAACTAAAAGATTTAAAAATAGGATAATTTCCGTAGAAACAATCTTGAGTTCTAAGAATATGTCGCCAAAAACCTAAAAAAAAAAAAAAAAAAAAGAACATATCCTTTTGAGAAGACGAGCACAATTCTATTTTTAAAAATGCAAACTGGTTGGAAAACAAAGAAATTAGGCGACGACTAGACGCCACAAAACACACTGCTAACAATAAAAAAAAAAGACCAATTTAAAAATTGAATAGTAATAAAACCAAAACAAGCATTAAAAAAGCGAACTAAAACCAGTTTGTACGACAGACAGTGCGTTTATTTGACATTAAATATAACCGGTTGGTAAATCATTTTGAACGATTGTAATAATCAAGATAAAATATCGTTTGCGGTCTCCTATTTATTATGTCTCGGATGGCAGCACGAACGACGACAGACCAAAAAAAATCCACAACACAAGAAAATGACGCTTTTAAAATTCATAAAAGGAACAGAACATTAAAACCGCTCAAAAAAGAACACAAATTCAATGGCGTTTGTGATAAAACAAAGTTTAACCTTCACGGTCAAAAGAGTTCAATGATCAAAGGGAGAAGAATATTTTATTAGTATTCCACAAGCGAGTAGTTAGATTCATTAAAATAACTACCAGATGCTTATTCAGCATTTTTTTAAAAAGCGGTAGGCTAGAGATGGGTTGTGATGTCTTGCTTTTTGGATTCATAAACGAGGAAATTATAGATTGGTAGAGACAAAGTCTCAAATGAAACTGTCAACTGGTTTGATGTATCTGTTGGAATTGCTATGTTGAATTTAAATCGTGGTATATTTCTGAACTCAAGACAATGAGAAATCTCCAGATGGCAATTTACACAATAATCATTGGTATTAAATTTTGGAATAAATTTAGATAAGCCAGTTTGGACATTTAACTAGACAACTGCAACGCAAACATTCAATTCGTAAAGCCTCACCGTAAGAGTATGGAAGAGCTCAGAAATCCAAATTTTCGTTCATTTTAACATAGTTACAATTAAGAATAAATGCTCTGACAATTGGCGAGAACAATATCCAAAAATGTTTATAAAATGTTTAATATTCAATTTTCATTTTTTCTACACAAATACAAAAAAGCTACTTCGAAATATATAACGTTTTACGACTATTTGTATGCCAAAATTGCCGCCAATTTGGCGAATATCAAATTAAATCTCACCAAAAAACTTTAAATTGTAGGCTTATCTAGGAGGAGAAAATACAGATGCCAATTGTTTTGAAAAAGTTCTTCAAATAGATTGGATATTCTCTAACTTTACAAGAGATATATCGGTTTTCTCTGATGTTCTCCTCATCCCAATCAACAAAAACGTCTTTCGGATTGTCTGGCACAGGATAACGCTACACCGAGAAAGCGACTGTAGATAAATCAATAATTTTAAGACAAGAATAAGGATTCAAGCGCATGGTTACAAGTATTTCAAGATTCTTAGATTACGTAAAAAAGAAATTAAAAACAGGTAGCATAACAATTTAGCATGTTCATACTTAATGTGAATCAAGTTGCTTTGATTGATGCTTTATTATGTACAATTCTTATCTTTTACGTGCTTTCTCATTTTATGCTGTTTTTAATATCGACATAGATAAACAATTGTTTATCTATATCGATGGTTTTTACCCACCCTCGCTGTTGAAATCTATCTACTTCCGATTATTAACTCCCATCATGACGTTTATACTTTCTAAGCCCCCTGTTGCAAATTGGGGCATGCGAGAACTTTTATTGTTTCTAATTATATAATTCCGAACTCTGTAAGCCTGGTGTTGCGCATTAGGGCATGCGTAAAGTTTAATTTCAAGAAAAAAAATAACAAATTTGCAAACTGCGTACACATTCTGAACTTTGAGGTCCTGGTGTTGAACAATGGGGCACACGAGAAGTTCTATTGTTTTAAAAGAAACAAATTTGTAAACTGGGAACAAATTACGAACTCTGTAGACCTGATGTTGTACATTGGATCAAAGTTCTATCTCTCTATATTAATTATTTAAAAACAAAATGCGAAGTGTGCACAAATTCTGAAGTCAATTTCCACTCAACTCGATTCCTCGAACACAGAATATATCCTTCTTCATCAGCACATTCATATTAATACATTTTATTCTTACGGACGACATCCGACACATCATACAGGATAAGAAGAAAAAAACTCTGGATGAGTCATAGAGCATATCATAGCCTACATCACTGTGCACGTGTCTCTCGCCCCCCACTTCCCCCCCCCCCTATACACGCATTGTCCCCACAAAATCATCTCGCAACTCACACGCAGATTCATCCATCCCTTTTTATATTTTGATTGTGTCCAGTTAACAGTTAACTGGGGAATATTTATGAGTTTTCAGCCGGAGCTGAAAGGG
This sequence comes from Linyphia triangularis, assembly GCA_963978545.1. Classification (NCBI taxonomy): domain Eukaryota; kingdom Metazoa; phylum Arthropoda; class Arachnida; order Araneae; family Linyphiidae; genus Linyphia; species Linyphia triangularis. Next base: position 42,029,040 of record OZ021730.1, read on the forward strand.
TTGTGTAGAACTCTTTCATTGGCTAAACTCCAGAAAATAATGCGGAGTCATGATCTGCAGGGATATTTTATTGGTATTGGGTTGGTGACGATGAAAGGGAAGGATTATTTTAGTATAGGGGAGCTGGCTGATTTTGAATGTAGCCTGGCGCTTTGTTAGAAGAGTACAAGAAGATTCGTGTAGGAGCTATAATAGGGAATCCAAATATGAAATCAGTTATGGTGAAATTAGGACGTCTAATATTGAGAAATGTTGAATTGGTGGAATATAGCAGAAGAATTGTTGTTATTTTTAACCGTGAATAGCATCTTGTAGCCCATATGTAATACATAGGGTAATGAAAGTATAGGATTCGGTCAAAAAAATATCATTTTTTTTTTAATTTCTCCACGTTTTGAAACATCCTGATCTCAAAAAAGTTATCTAGAAAAAATATATGTGTGTGTGTGTGTGTGGTCAGCATAACTCCCGAACAAATTGACCTACGATGTTCAAATTTGGTATGAGGGTTAGTGGCGGCCATGGGACCTACCATTAAGGTTTTCGTCAAAATCCCGCATGCGCATAAGGTAACCATTGAAAAAATCATGTTTTTCAATGATGGCTAAAAAATGGCACTAACGATTTTGATAAAAATCGCTGTGCTAATGCCTCTTAAGGTGTTCACCTCCGAAATTTCCGTAAAAATGCTTTAATGGCGTAAAAAGTTGAAAAACGAATGCCTTCAACACAGAGTCAGTCCTCTTTGCTTGAACATAGCTCATCAACGATCGTTTTTTCTCCTCCCTTTAGTTTCACTTATACAAAGGATAATATAGGAATTTTTGAAAAGTATTTCGCCAAAAACACTATTTTAGCAATTTTTATTATTGTTATTATCATCGTCAAACTGAACATTTTTTGTAAGCTAATGATGAAAATATAAAAGCGATAAATGACACAAATCCACATCAGTAATATAATGTAATTGAAAGTTGTGAGATGTTCCACACCCGTAGTTTTTCTGGCGACAGCAACTTCATTCGCACATTTTATAATAAAATTTACAGATTCCCTTCACCAATATACACCCTTGATTAAAAGAGCACCCTACCAAATACTCCAATACACAAATCCTGCCATTTCCTATTTCCCAAGGACCTTTACGTTTTAAACGTGGGAAATTCAATACTCGGCTACGCATCGACGTTAATCCAAGCGTTTCGTTCAGTTAACAAGCATACCGATCTTATTCAAAGGGATCACCTCAATTCCCGGCCCTATTTTCATAAGAATAATATTAGGTTCCGGAATTTTCCCGTAAACACGCTAGGTTTCTGGATGAATTCCTGGGCTGCATGCCGGAGTGGATTCCGGATAGCGTCTGGCACAAAAGGGTAGGAGGGGGGGGGGGGGGGGTCATCTCTTTTAGGGTTCGTTGTTGCTATTGACCACTTCCTCCTTGCTGAATCGATATTGCTGTTAATTTTTTTAATGGTTGCCTATTTCTTCCATTTGTGTAAGTAGTAAATAATTACATATGATATATTGAAAAGTGGAAGATTTTTCAGAGTGGCCAGAAAATTCAGGAAAAAAAGTTCCTGGATTTCCCTGACAAATTTCTAAAAAATTCCCTGATTTTACGTTGAACTTTTTCCAAGTTTCCCCAATTGTTCCAGGTTTTCCAGATGTATAGACACCCAGATCAAATATAACATGCATAACTAAGGGAGAAAACATGCCCTTAAAAAAAAAAAAAAAAAAAAAAAAAAAAAACATAGTTTTGGTGCTAATGAAGTTTAAATTATTCTGAAACATTAAGCTTCTAACTATTACCACAACAAATCTTCATGTAAATGGCACCGAAACGCAGAAGAACGGGAAAACATGCCTGAAAATTCCCCTGATTTTCGTGAAATTTTAAAAAGTTTCCTGACGTATCCTGATTTTTTCCAGAATCAGAAAGCTCCCCGACATTTCCCTAATTTCCAGCTTCTGTGGGCACTCTGTTTTTGTCGTTATCTTTCGTATGATTTTGTTCGAAATATACACAGGGATGAGAGTGATCAGAGAGCAAAAAAAGGAGGAAATTCAAAAATTCGTTGAAAAAGCTCGCGGATGGAATACACAAAAATTCAACAAAAGAGTATGCAGGAAGGATTATTCAATAATTTTAAAGATACAATGAAATTTCTCATACTATATAAAAATTAAATTTCAAATATTAGGAGTTAGTGAAGTAATCTGGGAGGAAAAGAGAGCCAAGAGGGAAAAGTATACTTTTTGCAGGAAAAACTGGTTCAGATCAGAAAAATATGGATCCTCAAGACAGGGACAAAGAGGAGGAAAATGTTACATAAAAAACCAAAAAGGAGGAAATCCTCCAAAAGGAGGAAAACTGGCATCCCTGTATACAAATGGTGACTATGACGAAGTTCGAGAAGTTGCGGTAGCAATTAAAAGCAATCCCACTTGTCGCTTCAAAACATAGGTTTTACCACACAGAACAAATAATGCATTTAATCTCAATACTAATTTAATCCCTTGCCTATGGAATATATTTGAGAAAAACGTGCTAAAAATTAACTTTTTTTTTGGTGGTGGGGGGGGGGGGAGGTTGAGATTTAACGGAGCAAGGGCAACACAAGGGCTATAACTGAGTTCAAGCTTCACGGAATTGAAGCACCGATTTTTCTCTCGCCCGAATTGAGTGCGGGAGTCGCAGGCAAGTGGTTAATGACCACTGCAATTTTAGATTCTCTTTTACAAATGCCACAGACCTATGCGATGTATGAAATGAAAGCTCTTGTGGTTCCTCCTTACCAGTTCCCTCCTTACCGGAAATTCGAAAGAACCAAAAATGGCGACTGTAAGTCATTTTCAATTTCTTAACTATAAATGCTAAAAAATATATGTCATATAGCAGTTCGAAGTGTCGATAAAATAAGTAAAATTGCTTAAAATTAAACCGGAGGGTGTATTAATATTCGACCAGAAGAGTGATTTCATAGTAATTCTAATAGAAATACCGGATTGGAATTTGGATGAAGTATTCTCGCCAAGTGCGTCGCCAACCATTTTTTCGGCGGAAAGGAACAAATTGTCAGGGCTTTTGCTATTATATGAACTCAACCAAAACAGGGGAAGATTTTAATTATTAAATGTCGCCAAACCGTACTCCCTTGGTCTGGGCAAGAGGTACCACAATAAAAACGTACAGAAGCGGCTTTGTTGCGAGAGTGGTTATAACAATGCAACTACTTTTAATGCAAAAATAAAGGCATAAAGACAATGCTTTAAGCAGTGGTAGAATGGGGGCGGGAAGTAGGGGGGATGGCTAAAGGTTGGTGACAAGTGCCCCCCCCAAAGATGGTGACAAGTGCCCCCCCCCAAAGATGAATTTTATATTTCCTTACTTTACAATAAAAATATTAACTTGGAAGGAAATGGTATATAATTTCAAACACTAACATTGAACAAGGGTAAAAAACTTACTGTTATTTTAAGGAATATTCTATGAAATAAGAATAGAACTTTAACTTAAAAGAAAGTTCCGCCAAATAAAAGTTGACCAAGAGAAAGTATTTGTAAATAAAAATACTAATATTTACATCATATACAAAACTCATATACAAAGTTGTGTAATACATTTTTATAGTTCTTTGATGTAATACTATAAATAGGTTTTTTTTTTTTTTTTTTTTTTTTTTTTTAACATTTCAAAATTTTAAATCACTTTTTCTCAGTGTCGCTACATTTAAATGTTGTAACTTTTCTTTAGTAGTTTTTAGACGGTTTGAGTGTTTTTAAAAGTGGGGGTATGATTTCAGGGGTTTTAGAAGTGGTGGGACACATGGTTATTTTCTTGAAAAGTGGGAGGATGCATCACCCCGCGTCTACCCACACTTCTAGCACTGGCTTTAAGAGACACCACAGAAATAACAATTCTTTTTTCAAGAAATAAGTTTTAAAAGCCCTTCAGATATTTTTTCAAAAGCATCTATTGCACTTAAGACCAAATCCCTACAAGTATTAAAGCAATATTTCGATTATACGTGTTTGCCTTGAGAATATATAGCTGTAGAAGAATAGCACAGTGAAATACAAACGATAATTCTTCAGACAAGACAACCGAAGAAAGATATCCAAAGAGATTGAGAAACCGTTTCATTAACAATCCCGAGAATGATTAGATTTGCGTGGAAATAAGAAAATGAGGGAACGTGGGCATTAAAATGTCTGAGGGGGATTGCCCGTAATAAATGACCTCCCCCTATTCACGCTAAGAAAAACTGCACGCACCCCTCCACATGGCAATTCATTTCTTCAATGCTTCTTTTCAATGCAAGGGTTGCTGCCCCGAAAAGGAACGCCAAATTCGGGTGCCAATTTTTTTTTTTAAATCGATTTCAAAATTATTTAAAAAAGTTTATTAGGTAATTTTTAAATTCTGTTAACCATGAACAAGACTTACAAAAGAAAAACTTTTTTCATGGTCTCTAAGAAACATGTTATCTAACAAATAGTACCGTTACTATACTTAAATACATATGGATTTTTTTTTTTTTTTACATTGTCGCAACTAAATTTTTAAAACAAACAATAAATTAAAATATTAATACAAAAAATAAGCAGAAAATTATTTGCTCTCAAAAATAAATTTAAAAAAAAAAATAAAAAAAAAAAACTCATTGCATTTGAAAAGGTTGTAGGAAGTACTATGCCCCTTTAAGTGATTTTGCAAACAAGACAAAATTCGGTTTTTACAATCTTTGGGTTCATAAGGAGCAATGTCTTGGTTAAAGTCAGAGATTGAAGCTCTTTAGGCCAATGATTGGAAAAAGGAAAAGTAGCGTTACCATTTGGCGGGTCTAAATTCCTTCTATTATTAGTTTTACGATAATTTTGCATAAAAAAAACATGTATATTTTTTAAGGAATAGAACCATAAATAAATCAAAACAATTACGAACTTGAAATTTTTTAAAACGCAGATGATTCTTTACCTCAGAATCGCAAAGAACGATTTAGAAAGGTCAAAATAAATTTCAGATTGTGTTTTTCATTCAGAGTTTGTGTTTTAAAAATAGTAAGGAGTTAAATTTATTTTTATTTGACAGTGAAAAATTCAAAAAGTAATAAATTTTTTTACGCAAAGTTATAGTAAATCTAATGAATTTCGAATTCCATAACGCAGGATATCGATTTTCAATCAATTTCGATCGATATAAATTTTTTTTCTCATTCTAAATTGGAGAGAGTGCTTTAGATGGTGAACGCTGATGAAGCCAGATTCTAATTATCATAATGATAACGGCATATATAACTAAATCACAACTTTTGTAATTTTTGCAAAACAATTAATAAAATTAGTGGACAAATTTAACAAAATGGTGGTTCGAACTCAATTTTAATTTTTTTAAACTCTTGTTTGTAAATGGAAGAATGATTTTTAAAGTGTAGATAAATCGAAATTTGCAATTTCTATATTTTTCAGTTCAATTCTAAGACATTCCCTAAAAAAATTTAAAAATCTCCAAAAAGAAAAATTTTTCGCCAAATATGAAAACCCTTTCTAAAGGAATTGCTGCAAAAAAACAGGAAAAGAAAATTTCAAGACGAAGTGGCAGAAAAGGAGATCGTATAAATTGGCGGATAAAATTAATTATTCATAGCCCCGAGGCTCTTACGGCAGCGTATAAATCACACAATCGGGGTGAACTGAAATGAAAAGATTCCACAGCTCCGTTGTGGCTCCTCTGAAAATCTCCACGCTCAAAAATAACGGGAAGCATTTCTTATTTAAAGTGTCGTCGCCAAAAATGAAAAATTGAAGCACTAAAAACGGGAGATTAGACGAATTGCATGGCAATGTTGGCCTTTATTGGCAGAAATGGTGTGGGGTGAACATAAAGAGGGGATGAGATGGTACGATAGGGGGTTCTAATGTATAGGGGTAAAAAATGGATATTGGAATGTCAGAGAACATTTTCTTTTAAGTGCTAATCATTTTAGTAATGAAATTAATATAAATATATGGATCTGAAATTCTAATTAATTTCACACAATTAATTGAAGTAATTCTAAAGCAATCGTGCTTTTCTCCCAATGAATTCTGTATTTACTTTTGTTTGCAAAAATTAAAGTAATTTAAATGACAATTTTTGGTTAGTTCTCTCAAAAGTATTTGGATTTTCATAACATTTTCTATTATTTAAATTTAAATAAAAATTGTATGTGAACAGAGAATTTCTGGTTCTGTTACTTTCGAATACAATTGCTTGAAAATAAAGAATGCTGCAACACTAAAATAAAAGAAATCTTTCCATATAATAGCTACATAGCGAAAAATTCAATGATTTAAAATAAAGCTTTTACACGAACAATTTTTGTCAGTATAAAAAAAAAAATCATCAAAATCACTTAACTTGTTTCGTAATTACGTTGAGGTTATAGGGATGACAGTCTACTAAACTTGGTAAACTTATTTTTTTTTTTTTTTTTCTTCTCAAAAATAGACCATTTATTTCCAAATTAAATGCAACTTAATATCTATTAATCAATTTTCTGTTTAAAATTAAGAGTTCAATACCTATATTATACACCTTTTCTCTTGAGACCGTTTTTTCACCAACACCAATTTTGTTTAAAACGCCAGAGGGTTTACAAAGGCACCCCTTCTCCCTCCCTGGCAATACCTATGGTTCACTCAAAGAAAATTAATACATTAAACTATAGATAAGTAGAAACGCCCGAAGGTGGATTTCATAACCATTTTCTTTTTCAATAAATCTTTCTCTTTTTTTTTTTAACCTAACAATCAGTTGCAGTCTCTGCAATCAAAACAACCCTTCGTCCTAAGTTTTTATATCAGACATACGGATATGAAAAGAAACGAAAGGCGTTTGTAAAGACGACTCACACAAGCCGAACTTCCAACGCATCAATGTCTTTGACACAAAAGAATATTTTTAGAAAACGAGTGACAAGAAAATGAGTGCCATTGAAGATCCCCCCCTTCTAGGGACAAGCGAAACAGAAACTGGAAAACAGTTCGAAAATCAATAAAAGCTATTGACGCATGATTGTAGCTCCAGAAAAATGGCGCAAAAAAAGCAGGATTCTTACGTCCCAACTCATTTTTCATCGACAATTCTTACTTTTTTACGACAAAGTTATCGGGAAAATAAATAAAAGCCTCCTTTCAAACTAGGCAACAAAAATCGAACGAAAGCTTTTATTTTTATTTTGTGACATATTTTCTATCTCCTGTTTTTTGTGACATTTTTTTTCTTTTAAAAACTTCCAACTGTTTTACAAGGAAACTTATTGTTTACGAAATATCGTGTTCTTTCAGGTTTCTTTAAATTTGAATTTTTTATTTTTTTTTATCTTTGGACTCTTTGAATAACCATTTGCTAGTCTATCTTCTAAAAATGAAAAATATAACCATTTAATGACTTTTTAACGAAAATTGATTTTCGAGTATTGTAATATTTAATTATAAATCCTCATTAGTTGCAAAATTCTTCGTTCTCTACATCCCTAAAAAACAGTAATTTTCAGGGGAAAAACTGCGGAAGAATAAAAAACAGAAACTCAATTGATAAACTGAAAATTGATTGCGAAGATTTATGCTTCAAGTGCTTTTTTTTTTTTTATCAAGTTTTGGAATTTTTAATGTTAATATTTATTTTGATTTAACACCGCCATTTTCTTCTGTTAAAGTAGCAGCATAGAATTATTATACTTAGTGGAATTCCATACCTAAAAAAACAACAAAGGAATGTGGTATTTGGCTACACAAGTTTTTAAAATTTTCTTTGTCAATCCAATATTGATTTTTTTCGAGAATTTACTGGGGAAAAAAAATTTAGAAAAAATTTTACTTCGATTTTAATAAACACAATATTTTAAATTTAAAAAAAAAAAAAAAAAGGGTTCTTATATTTGTTGCTTAACAAAGTTGCATTGTTACTAACATTGAAGATTTTGCAGCATAACATTAAACCCGGAACAAAAACAAACCTTCCTGTTCCAAAATAAACAATTACATTTTACATTAGCAAACCATGAAAGGATGCTTCTCTCAAAAAAAAAAATTTATAGCAAGCTGTTTCAAAATTGAGTTACAACAACCTATTCTTATTTTCAGCGACCCCGTGAATGACTAAAAATTAGCGAGTCTGACATTAATGACCGCCAATCAATTACGCCAATTTGGCTCTTTTATTACTTTTTAGAGTTAAACCGAGCCGTTTATTTCTTTCCCACAATGAGGTACTTAAGCGTATTTTTATGCCTGTGAAGGGGTGCTATTATACGTTTAAGTGTTTATTCAAATATGATGCATTGAAGATTTGGGTGGTCTTGGAGCACGTAAAGGAAATTAAGCAGACACCTTTTTCATTTAACTCTATTTTTCATTATGATAATGAGGTCAAATGGAAATTAATAATAATATAACGGCATCAAATTATTATATTCAGAAGATTCCATACATAAAGTCCAAACTTGGCACTTCGTGTTTTGTCTAATATGAATTTTTACATTTGCTTTGCCTGTCTTTGCATATATTTACTGAAAATAAAATTCGTACAAACTTTTGGGTCAAATAAACTTTGGTCAAAAGCCATCAATTAGATTGCATTTGCGAATTGCATAACTGTCAATATGTGTTTTCTCACGATCATCCACGTATGAAATAAAAATTAAAATATAAAAACACAATGTCGGGAGGCCGAAGTAAGTTTTCTAAAAAAATTCAGATAGGAATTTTAGAGATAATTCTTAATTATGTAGGGATAATTTAAAAACATTTAGAAATATTTCTTTTGAAGCTGACGAAAGTTCCTAGCACAGGCATATTCTTTTCTAAGCTTAGTTCAATACCGTCAAAAAACTGCCAATTTTTAAAAAAATTGAAAGTCAAACAACTTTTTAGCAAGATAACAGTTATATAATTTAATAATTATACTATGTTGATAAACATGCGAAGTTAATTAAAACCCCTTTTCTCATCAGGAAGAATAGCGGGTCCTTTTATTATTATTATTATTTTTTTATTTTTTTTAGGAACAAACAAAAAAAAAAATTTAAGGAGTTTTAAGGCGATTGCGACCTCTGCAATGTACGAATTTAAATTTTAAGACGATTTAGTCAATGCAAAGATTAACAACGAGATTCGTTTCATTACGCGTTTCTTTCACTTTCTTATTATTGTATTGTCAAACATTAAACAGATAAGGAATACAGCAAGGAATCATTAAAATTAATCACTTTTACCCAATCATAACCCACTTTTTGCATGAATCATCACTTTTAGAAAAAAAAAAAACAGCATTCCTGAGACATTCCAAATTTCACATTAATAGAATCCATTAGCAATGATCAGACGATAAAAAAACACATTTGAAAAAATGGCACCTATCTTTTTCGACCTTGTCATTTGAATTCGACATAAAAAGACAATTTTCCTTATCATATCAACATGAACCTGAGCGGTATTTCTCTGCCATGACGCAATAACAAATATCTTCTTTTATATTCAGAGCACACAGAAACTGAAAAAGAAGTCCAAATGCATTCGTAAACGAGAAAGAAAAAAAATTGCGGCAATTTTTTTATCGAGGATGATTGAATTGTTCAATAAATAGTACTCGTGTTTTCTCAGCGATGTTAAAATGGTGATTTATAAAATAAATGTCACAGAGAAAAAAAATGTCGTTTGAGGCAGCAATTGCTATCTAGATTATTTTTTAGATCTCAACAGACGGATGGTCGGAATAAAAAGGATAATTTAAATACGTAAAGTCCAAAGGGAAATAAAAAAGTAAAAATATTTTTTTATACATTAAAAATATGCAAAAAATAGTAAATTATAGAAAGTTGACATTGAGGTAAAAATAAAAGTGTCATTGTCATTAAACAAACAATCAAAAGACAAATCAAGTCAAATAAATAACTATTAAGGAAGACTGATAATGCAAACAAAAGTAAAAGTTTTGGAACATTCTTCCTTTCATAATAAGGGGAATGAATGTATTTATTTTACTATCTTTGAATATCGTGTCAAACTGCATCTAAAGGCATTCAAAATATCGAAATAATTATTGTTTCAACACATATTTGTGGAGGATGCTTTCCATGTATTATTTCAGTCTGAAAATAAAGTAGACATTAAATAGACGATTTGACAAGGATTCATTTGACAGTTCTCTTTTGACTATAAGGACTTTGACGAGTCCATTTTGGTACTGATGTAGTATTTTTTTTTCTTTGCCGCGACTTAATTTGGCCTTTTTTACCGGATACATACCGTTCTTGGTAACGAGTTTTATTTTAAGTTGTAATTTAATTTATTTTATTGATAATTATTATTTCATTATTATTTATATTTTAATTTTATTTTAGTTACCATGTTTAATATTTTAAGAGATTTTTTCTGATCGTTAAATGCCTTACACTACATCTGTTCTTCCATTTTCTAAATACAAGCTTATTAGATCAAAAAGGTTGAACAATGGAAAAAATTTATTTAGTAATCAAATTTGTTAAGCTACTATTTTAAAATTTAGAATCGTCTCAATATTTGCAATTTCGTTGCCAAATTCCACCAATAAATTTGTTCAAACCCATATGGTCGACTTTTTTTTTTACTTAAAAGAATACATATTTATGCCAAACATTAATTAAAAATCCATCCCCATGCTTTTTAGATTCAGGAAAAGTGATGAAGAAATTATGCACTCAATAATCCCATGAATAATCCCCAAAAAGCTCTTGAAAGTCGGCCTGATTTACTAGTACTTCAAAAGACAAAAAAAAAGATAAACGTATTAATAAAAAAGCATCATCAATTTTCCTCTCATAAAACCATCAAAGAGCACTTCGCTAGATTTTCACTTTCAAGCAATCATCATAATCATCATCTTTAGAAGTTGGCGTTCAACTTACCTTAAGAATACTTGCCTTTTAGCGAATAAAAAAAATTTAACTCCCCCAACACATATCTCTTAACGAAATTACTTCACAAAAACGCCCTCTTCATATCAATTTGCATAGAGCAGGGTGAGAAACTGCATAGGAAGAATACAACCGAATTTAAAATGGCGAAATTAAAAAAATAAATAAAAAAAATGGTGTAAACTCAGAAGCATGAACAAAAAAAAAAAAGAAGAACAAAAAAAAGAATCTGTGCGTGACGACATTGAATTAGGAGTGAAACGTGCGAAATCTGATGTGTGTTCTTTTCCCTTATTCATTAGAAATTTCCCCACGCCCCGATTGTAATCCTAATGAAATTTAGTGTGTAAAGCGGGCGATTCCATGTTGGAAGTTAGGGGAGTGGGAGATGAAGGGCTGATCGAATTAAGACACGTGTTTTCTTGAGAGGAGTTTCCCGTCGATTTTTTGCTTGAGAAGATAATGGAAAGTGGGGAGTGTGCTTCGTTCGAAAAAAATCGTATTTCCTTAAGTTTTTTATTTGTATAAAAAGTGCAATTAATATCCTGTATCCAGAAAAAGGTACGCGTAAAAATCGAAAACTAGAACGTTGTTTATGACAGCTAAATCCGAATATTTAGAATCCAAAATTCCAATTTCGTTTAGAATACGTTCCGTTTCAGAATACGTTAAGCCTAAAAATCGAAAGGAATAATGTTGTTTATGGAAACTGTGCCATATTTGGAATTTTAAATTACGATTCCGTTCAGAATAAGTTAAGCCTAAAAAAAAAATTAATAATAACGTTGTTCGTGCCACAACACGGATATTTAGAATCCTAAGTTCCAATTTTGTTTAGAACACGCTTGGTTTCAGAATACCTTAAGCCTAAACATCGAAAGGATACCGTTGTTTATGACAACTGTGTCAGGATATTTGGAATTCAAAGTTCCAATCCAGGGTGTGGCAGCGCTTTTCAAAAGATCTGAAAATTTTGCTAAGCCTAAAACTTCAAAGTTAAATAAAGTATTTTGCGATGCTCTTTATTTGTATGTAAATTTGAAAATCCAGTCGTCTCAGAAAAGTTGACATAATATTGACTCAAAAGTTGAATGTGTCAAATTTCAGAATGTTTAATCATGTTGAAAATTGAAATAATGCCGGAAAATTTTAACTAAATTGTTAAGTCTGAAAATTCGTTATACTAACGCGTTCTTTGAACGATAAACTTCATATCGAAGGGGGAAAAACTTGAAATGAATAGTTCATTTACAAAGTTTATGAATTCTTGATTATTTTATTTAAGACATTTTTTTTTTTTTCTAAATATCTCGCTCCTATGCAAATTGAAATAGCTTCGGTACACTTTACATAATGGACACAGACGTAAGCCTAAAAACCAGAATGGAACGTTCTCAGGGTATCCCAAATTGTTAAGCCTACAAGAAAATTACTTTAACAAAATACGTAACAACAGTCTTGTCAATGTCGTCTTTTTAAAAACAAATATTTTGTTAAGTGATTAAATTCCAAGCCTAAACGCATGGGCATTGGTTGAAAAGAAAAACGATGTAATGCCGAATTGGCATGAAAATAAACTGAGACAATTCGAAAAACTAAATTACATTTGAGGGAGAAAATTCATTTATATTTTTACTTTTGGAATAAATCTTTCATTCAAAAAAATTTAAATGTCGTCTTAACTGTCGCACTTGTGGAACTCGAACACTACTTTTAAACGAGTTAAGTTTGGACCAGGGCCAAATCGATCCAGATTTCCAATTTTATTCCAAATAACACATTTTTTTTTTTACATACACTTTGAATTTCTTTTTCAACCCATCCATTAAAATAAAACTCAGTGTAATATTCAAAGTTCTTTTTGCATTTGCTCTAAAGAATTCGCAGTACTGTTTTTTATAGATCTAGACTGCAAATTTGTATTTTCATGAGCATTAAAGAATCATAATAGATTTGATTTCAAACATGCTTTCTGTGCTTTGTTCCATCATTAAATTATGCGAATACAATTCAGTGGTGATTTTCGTGACTGGTCCTTAAAACAAAAATATCCTGAATATTCTGTACCTATAATTACAAAACTCAAGATATCGTTACAAGCTTCCGGAGAATTAGTAAATAATTATATTTCTCTTTGCAATATTGCTGTCATCTTTATTTTTGTTTTACTAAAAACTGGTTTTTTGTATAAGTATGAAACTTATTCAGAATGCAATTACGAATAGGATTGCATCAAAGGGCATTCTTGTGACCAATCACAACCTTTAAATACAAATTTGAATTTTCACATTCGATTAGTCAATCTCTGTGCTTGTTTTATTCATTTTCGCGCAAAGGAATCGACTGTGACGTCGTGATGCATAACTTCCATACCTAGCAAGAAACAGAGACGCCACATTTTTTTTTTTTTTATGAACAGACGATTTCAAACTCTTTCATTTAATGTGCCTAACAAAAAGCTATTTTACATGGAATTTAATTAAAACATAATTTTAACACAATTAAATTGAACAAAAATTACTTTTAACAAATATTTATTAGCAAGTTCGAAAGTCGTAAAAAAATCACGTTAAACTTGAGTTGTACGCGAATCGGATGAACAGAAAACGAATAACTTCTGTGACAAAAATCGAATTTAACAATATTGCTTCATTATCGATCCGCAAGTCTTTTACATTTTGTTGAAAACTTAAGGAAAATAACACTGTGCAAAAGAATCTTTTTTCAAGACGCTACAACCAAATCGTTTAATAATGCCGAAAGAAACATTTCAATAATTTGGAATAGAATATCCATGTAATGGAAAACGACAGTTTTAAGATAATGGAGCGGTTTTCTTCTATTGGAACTCAACGCCCCCCCCCCCCCCATTTACCCCTCCAAAGCTTCTATCTTAGAACTTAGTTCAATTCACTTCGGTTCAATCGATCCCGTTTTCCCTACAGGATCCAATCAACTAATCCCCATTTTCCGTATTCCTGCCCCGTTTCTCCGGTAGTAAACACAAATTAAAAAACCCTCCAAACTCGGAATAATTTAAAACTTTTTTTTCCCCCAACGAAAACACCTGGGCGATTGCCCCCCCCCCCCCCCTCCCCGCAAATAGAACAACTCCAATCCAATCCTCGGGAATTCGGTTTTCCGGAGCGAAAAACTTTTGCGCCCGGGAAATTTTTACGACTGATTCATAATAAATTATTCCGCCGGATCCTTTTAAGGTTCCCGCCTTTTTTCCCGAAATTTCCCGGGGCTTTTCCCTCACAGTTGGGCTACTCCCCCTCTCCAAATCGTCTGCAGAGGGTGATGCAAACGATTTCTTCCCCTTTTGTGAGAAATAAAAGTGGGGGTCGCCATTTTCGAGGATGCACTGTATAAATGATTGAAGAAAAACAAGTGTTGCCCCCAGTTTAAAAGCCCTTTCCGTCTTTCCGTAACAACGCAGACCACCTGTGTTTTGTCGTTCCGAAAAGACAACAGTTAGAAGCAAGGTGGTGTAACCTATATTATATACCAAACAATAAAAATAAACTGATTTCTTAAAAAAAATTAAACTTAAGCAGAAGTTATAAGAAATTAAATATAAAAATATCACTGCTAATGTCCATGAATCAGCAATAAAGGTAATTTATAGTTACATGTATTTTTATGTAAATTAAATATTACATGATGTTAAATTATTTAAGCAAGATAAATAAGTTCCACGCAAACTTTCGATTCACATTCTAAAGAACAAATATTTACTCCAGAAGGTAATATGTCCCCACACGATGTGCATGTCTAAAAATTCTAAAATTTTGTTAAACACAACAGAACAAAAATGAATCCTAACAAACTAAAATAACTTACTCGATAAACTGTATTAGATCAAATAAACTCTAACAGAGGAAAGTTTCTGTCATTAATTATCGTCAAATTGTAGATGGTGGTTGAATATGGTTCGATATCTGAAGTACTGTAATAAAAACGTGTGTAAAAGCTGCCTTTTATAGAGAGGCACCTAAACTTAATAAAATACATTGCCATTGATTACGAGTCTAACGGCAAAGTTTCAGTTTGATTGGATAAGGCAAATGTACTAATTAGACAACCGCAGATTTTGTCTCCAACAAAAACAAACAAAATTAAAACTAAAATAAAGTATTTAAAAATAAGGCAGAATGAAAGAAAATGCAAAAAAAAAAATTACAACTAATTTTATGTATTTAATTGTATTAAAGGATAGAATAACAGGGTGGCCACAAAATTCAGGAAAAAAAGTTCCTTGATTTCCCCGACAGATTTCTAAAAAATTCCCTGATTTTAGGGCAAACTTTTTTTTTAAATTTCTCCAATTTTCTTAGGTTCTCCAGATGTCTAGACACCCTGATCAAATAGAACATGTATGCTAAAAAGAGATAATTTGTAAAAAAAAAAAAATTAAATAGTTTTGCTGGTAATGAAAAGTTTAAATTATTCCGTAACATTAAACTTCTAACGATTTCCACCAGAAATCTTCGGGTAAATAGCGCCAAAATATAGATGAACGTGCCTTAAACAAAATTTCCCCGATTTTCATGAAATTTTTAAAAGTTCCCTGACATTTTCCTGATTTTTTTCCAGAATCAGAAAGCTCCCTGATATTTCCCTAATTTCCAGGTTCTGTGGTCACTCTGAATAAATTCTAATGAATTGCAAAAATTTCAATATCCAACTTTCTCATAAAGCAATTTAAGAGCAATTCACTAACTATTTCCATATACCTAATCTGAACCCAATTCCCATAACAGATCATATTTCCAGGGTAAATCTCCGCAAACAAATCTAAAGGATGCCATACAATCGAACGTAACGAAGATTTTCCACCATCCAACCTTGCACCACTTATCCTTCAATGGGGAATCGCATTTCTGGATCAGTATCTTTCTCATTCTCGTTCCTTTCCACTGCCTCCGTCAATCCCTTCATCTTGAGCTTCCGAAGCATTGCTAGTGATGGACGGGCTGTTATTTCTTGTTTATTTCTTTTCATATAATTTTTTGGGGGGGTTTGGGAAAATAATTGTAAAAGAGAGAGAGAATGCCCACATTCTAAATGAGGTTTAGATCAGAGTGGAATTTTATTTTGTCAAAATATCTTTAATTTGTTTACATGTGAATAACGAGGAGTAATTAATTATTTTGTGCTAAATTTTTGAAAATGTGGAATGTAATTGAGTTATTATTTGAGAAAGCAAACTAAGACTATTACTCAAAATATTTAGAATGGACAAAGCCTTTAGCCACACGTCTAAATCAACAGGGTTCCCACTCAAATCACAGAATGAAAATCACTGACTTTTAAGAACCTAAATAATGTTTTTAAGGACCTTTGAAAATTTGTTTTCAGGCATCATGTCTATATATAATTTTTAATAAAGTATATTCTACCAAAAAAAGTTACAAGTTGATGGATGCATAATACAAATACGACAGATAATTGCGATTCGGTGCAGTCAAGCGGGGATAGCAAGTCATAGTTGTATTTTATAAATTTTGCAGTTGAGCGCACAACATCTGCAAAAATTAAGGACTTTTAAGGATCTCAAAGCATTTTCAAGGACTTTTAAGTATCTCTAAGCATTTTCAAGCACTTTCAAGGCCTTGAAATTAAGTTCAAAAATATTAAGCACTTTTAATGACCGTGGGAACCCTGATCAACTGACACTTATTCAGGGTGGCCACAAAATTCAGGAAAAAAAGTTCCCTGATAGATTTCTAAAAAATTCCCTGATTTTACGGAAAATTCTTTTTCAAATTTCCCCAACTTTTCCAGATGTGTGATCAAATAGAACATGTATTTATCACAAATTTTTAAAAAATAGTTTTTGGCAGTAATGAAAAATTTAAATTATTCCGTAACATTAAACTTCTGACGATTACTGCCACAATTCCCCCGGGTATAGAGCACCAAAATACTGATGAACGGGGAAACGTACCTTCAGAAGAAAGAAAATTTCCCCGATTTTCGGGAAATTTTAAAAAGTTCCCTGACATTTACCTGATTTTTTCCAGAATCAGAAAGCTCCCTGACATTTCCCTGATTTCCGTGGCCACTCTCGTTATTTAACAAAGAAAGAATCAGAAACAGAAATAAAGTGCATACCACTAAATGAAATATCTGCAAAATCACCTAACGCTTCTCCAATGGAATTTTGCGTTTTCGGTTTATTAAAACGAGCCTTAGAAAAAGAGCATCAAGTAACACTTAACGGACTTTGGAAAATGGTCCAAGAGGAATTGGATTAAATTTATATGAGAGTACTAAGAATAAGTTTACTTTCATGGAAAATTCGAGCTAGACCTGTTGTCAAGAACTATGGCTATTAGATATAAAAGCAGATCGCTTTAAAAAAAAAATACGGCAATATACATAAAACTTAACTATCAACATCGTTTCAATAAAGTGTCAACGAACTTTTGTATTTAGACACTTTCTGATTAGTTAATAGAAAATAATTCATTGAATGGCTCAAGTTGTTAGGTCATACAACCCTATATACAACAATAAATAATATAACCAATAAAAACAGAGTTTATAAAAAATCCTTTATATGCATTGTCAATTTTTATATTCAATCCAACCGATATCAAAACAATTTCTATCAGCAAAATGTGCAGCAAACTACGTTTCAAAATTTATTTATTAAAAATGAACGTGAATATATGCTCTCACATCGAAATACCCTTTATTTATTCTGGTTGAAGTAATTTTATTATTTATTTATAAAAAAAAAATTGGCAACAGGAAAGAGTTTCAACAATGATCGGTTCAGTGCTATTTTAACGCGATTGGATGACGGCAAGTTAGTTTATTAGTATTTCGTAAAAGCGAACTTTTAGCGACATTAACAGCCCCAAAATTTGAAAGAGTGCATTTTCATCGACATCGAACCTATCTGCCAAGTTTCAGTCCGATTGGATAACGGCAAGGAAGTTAATTAGGCCTCAGTAGATTCCCCTCCCATCGACAAACATACACACAAAATCGAAGATAATATAAAGGATTTAAGAAATATCTTATTTCAAAGGACAAACGCAAAAGCGTCAAAGTATGCATTTGAATATTTCGGGATCTGGAGCTTTTAACTAAAAGCGGCAGATTAGTCACATAGCGTATCCTATTATTTAGCAACTCCACAAGAAGTAGTCATCAAAAACAAATATCAACATTTCCTATCGTTTTTAAGCCTAAACAAAACAATACACATTAAATCATATTGATTTCTCATCATAAATTCATCATCTCAAAAAACACAATGACCTTTCACAGATAACCTACTGCATAGGTATATCGTGAAACCCAACACCCAAAGAAGCTATGAAGTAACAATAACAAGGGACTTCGGCAGAGATAACCACGAGTGGTAAACTGAGACAATAGATAAGAACAATAGATAAGGCATATCGACGAGGTGCCGACGTCAACCACGTGTGGGGATAAGGTGAGATGTGTTTTTTGTTCGAGGGGCTGTCGAAGATTGAAATCGTCTGGGGGGTTTGATTTGTTGTCTAGATGATAGACATTAACCATAAAGACAAGTCCAATTGAAATAGTTTTTAAACTTAGTTTCAAGGGAGCCAGCAGGAATATTTGCAGGAAGGTGCAAGGCAACTAAAGTCTTTGTTCAAACCTTGGATTTTTTTTAAATAGTTGGACTAAGGAAATGTTAACTAATAGTTATGCATTAATTAGTTTTCTAAAATGTATATTTAAAATCTATATTATCTTTTTCATTGTGAATTTAGAAACTTTTCTCAATTTTGTTTTAGATTTGCAAAACTTAGGGGTCCTAAGTCCAGCCCACCTCCTTTAGTTCTGGCGGCGACCATGCTTGATGCATAGATTCTTCGAAAAGACAGTTCAGCGGTAAATAAAAAAAACACGTGAAATAGTTGTTTGAGATAAGGAGATTGTGTATTACTTACGTTACATCGGGGTACTTGCGTACAGATGAAAAAGTCCCAGTTATGTTTATGTTAAAATAGCGATGCTTACGTGCATCGCAATGTATTGTCGAACATTCAATAATGCACACGTTCAGAAGCGCACTTGCGTACCAAGACAATATTCGGTATTGAACACTGCAAAAACGACTGGGACATTTGCGCATACGCACACAAGTCATCCTTTTTTTCTATCTGTGTTTGGGGTTGGTTATTGTACACATTACAAGGTTGTAACTAGTGAGTCTATGCGAAGCCTAAGCATTAAGATTAACTCAAGGAATTGCTTATTTGCAAGTTCATCAGAGTTTGATATTGTATTCTATTTCTGAGAGATTACTTAGGTCTTCTCAACATGCTTAAATTGCAATTTTCTCTTTTCTGAAGTGCTGTCATCTATTGAATACTATAACAACTAAAACAAACTATCTGTCAGAAGCGAAGGTCTTAGCTTTTAAGTATGTATATCATTTATAAGTGTGAGGTTTATACAAAGGAAGAAAAAAAAAATAGTCACAAAAAACACGGTTCCGATCTAATACATAAGATATTGAGAATATGTAACCCTGTAACTTTATATCCTTTGCGTAATCTCTATCTGGTTTCCAGAAATGAGGTAATTGCGAAGTACAATATATTTTTTTAAAGGTTCATACTTTTACATAAAAGCAATTCTTTTAGTTTATTTTTAATGTCTAACTTTTTTACTCTTTTGATCCTTTACAATTTTATCTACTAGCTAATTTATCTTTATTTTTCATTCTTTATCTCCTCTTTTTATATATAACCAGTGGGGGAATTAGAAGGGACAATACCCCCCCCCCCCCCACAAGCTTTAAAGATTCTCGTCTGGAAATATAGTACGTTTCAAAAACTAGACACAACAACTTGCAAAAGTTAAAGAGCATTCGTGCGAAAATATTCTTAAACTATTCTTAACTAGTAAAGACTAACCTTTTCTCACAAAAGGGTCTGTTCAATCATGTAAAAATACCGATTAGTTAACTGTAACCAATGTGCATTGATCGGTTACGATACAACAACCAAACCCTTCATAAAACTTTATTTCAAGATGTCTAAGTTTTCCCAAAGTGAATTTTAACAGCAACTACGCCTTATTAGTTCCGCCAGACAGCTACTAAAAGAGGATGTATAAGAACCATACAAGAACAACAACAAAAAAATCATCTATCGATAAAACGTGACAAGATTTAAATGATGACGTTTAACGAGTTGGAAGCGGGATGAAATACGCTTTCTTCCAGACTGGAACAAAACATTTTCATTTTAACAAGCGTCGAAAAAACAAAACACTCGCATCCCACAGACCTTAACGAAAGTCAAGATGTTAAGGGAGAGGAAGTCTTTGTTCCGTGTCAGGAATTTAAAATATCTATTATTTCCTTTTTACTTTTGGCAACTTGGGTTGGACACAGTTCAGGTATACTTTTAGGAGAAATAAGAAAGAATAAAACGAAGGAAATCATTAAGACTTGAATACATAAGTTATTCTAGCCAATCTAGTATAAAAATTCCATATTGAAACCTGTGTATAATGATACTGCCTATAACAATAAACCTGTGTATAATGATACTGCCTATAACAATAAACCTGTGTATAACGATATTTTCTTTGATCCCGGCATAATTCCTATTCACTCAACGTATTTTGAATTTATCCAAAGCTGACGCAAGCTGGAGAAGAATTCCATATACAGTGAAACCTATGTATAATGATACTGCCTATGACAATAAACCTGCATATAACAATATTTTCTTTGATCCCGTCATAATTCCTATTCACTCAATGTATTTTGAATTTAAGAAAATCCCTTTGTAGATGACCTTATTCTACCGATAATTTAAATTGTTTAAAAAACATACGGATTTTTTTTTTTATCTCGGAAAACGAAGCAACACCCAATGGTGCAACCCTACTCAACAGCTTCCAAACTACCAAAAATGACCATTCATAAATTATTCCAAAAATTCAAGTTTCAACAATACCAAAAATGTTTCAGATGTGCATTTGAACTCGTTAAGATGATTAAGATTTTCCTGCAAAATAAAATTATGGTTACAACTCCTTTTTTTGTACAACAAAAATTGTAACTAATATTTTCACTTTGTCGAATTGGGGGAAAAAATGATGCATCAACACCAAATCACATAGATGCAAAGAATTCTATACCCGTTGTGCTTTGTCTTAATATATTCATCAGTTACACCGATCGATATTAGAAATTTTGTATAGGTACAAACAAGACATTCAATATAGATATTAAAATGCTCCCCTCTTTCAGCCAAATAAACTAATAACCTTCCCTAAACTAAAAAACCGTGTAGACAATTGAATTAAGACTGCTGGCTTTAAGAGTTTTGAGGTAGCTCTAGAATGGAAACTTGGAGCAAACAAAATGGCCCATAGTTTAGAAGTAGTCAACCAATCGAATTCCTGTAATAATTAGGAATTTTGGAATCTGATATCCAATTTACAGAATAGTTTTAACTTTTTTAAACACATTTATTATATTCATCATTTTATCTTTCAATTTAAATTTTTAAAAAATATAATAAACTCAAAATATAAAATACACAGCTTGTTATCAAATAGGCTAAATTTGTTTTGGGTATAATGTCACAAAATAAACAGTGCATTAATAATGTGTTTATTTTCACGGCAAAATTCTATCAATACGGAGCAGATGCAACAAACATTGCTAATGACAAAAACTTGGTCACGCTTTTAGTATTTCACTATTCTGCCCTGTTAATCTCTCAAATAATTCCCAGTACCCTACTATACATCTCAATACAAACTAGATTAAAATCATAAAGACAGAACAACACATGAATAAATAGCTAACTCTAATATCCTTAGCAAAGCTTATTTTCGATTCATATCACAACATAATCTCCTAAACCTGGCCAAATACATCTATCTACCTCTAACGAACAAACCTCATCATCCACCAGAAGATCTCAGTTTCTCACCAACCTAACGAACTTCACTTCAATTCGATTCGTCCCATCTCGTTGCCACTTTAAATCCCATTACTTTCAGTCGAGGAATTTTTGCACCATCCCATCACGCACGTTGCCACCACCGCCCTGTTGGGGGGGGGGGGGGGAGTTGTACGTGAGTAACAGATTTGCGTGTGACACGATAGACTATGTTGCTCAGCCTAGTCGATTCTGATTTGATTATTTGGTATCGAACCAAGCTTTCGCCCACTATTTCTGTAGCCCGTGTTGCAGATTGTCGCCATGTTTGTACACTGTGTCAAAGATGTCAACTTTACGGCATATTTTCAGTAGTTTTTACGAGGTTTAACGGAAAAGGCTTACGCAAATATCTTTTTTCACCCTAATCTTTTGCCAACATGCTCTTGAAATTCACCAATATTTTCGCTATTATCAGGATTTACATTGTTTTGGGTGAGTGTCACGCTGATGTAATAGTTGTTATTGTATCTCGTATTCATTCATTATATAGTAAGAGCTTCAGCCATGGGTAAAAAGGAGCCATGGAATCTGTAAAAACTGCAGTAAATCCATAGAACAGTTGGCATCTCTGCACACTTGCTTGTCCAGTATCCACACGATGTTGAATTTGCAATATGCAGCAATAATACGTACAATATAGCTATGCAATAATATGTGTTGTTCAACAATCAGGGATGAGAGTGATCAGAGAGCAAAAAGGAGAAAATCCAAAAATTCGTTAAAAAAGCTCGAGGAAGGAATACACAAAAAATCTACAAAATAAGTATGCAGGAAGGATGATTCAATAATTTTAAAGATACTATGAAATTTCTCATACTATATAATAATTACATTTCAAATATTAGGAGTTAGTGAAGTAATCTGTGAGGAAAGGGGAGCTAAGAGGGAAAATCTTCTGTTCGAGGAAAAGAATACTTTTTGCAGGAAAAACTGGTTCAGATAAAAAAAAAAATGCAGATCCTTAAAACAGGGACAAAGAGAAAGAAAATGTTACATAAAAAACCAAAAAGGAGGAAATCCACCAAAAGGAGAAAAACTGTCATCCCTGAACAATGTTTTTCGCCTGTTCAAAACTAAATATTGGGATATTTATCATCAGGAAGTTTGGGGAATAATTTTTTTCCCCAACATTTAACTAGATTTTGTATTTCGCGACTTTGTTGTCGATTTTGTAGGAAAACAAAAGAAGCTGTTGTTAAATATTGTTGAACTATTTGTGAAAGCACTGTTTTTAATATTGCAAGCATTTACAAAGGCTCTATACGTCTATCTACCTCAGTTATATATTGCCAGACTATATATTACAAGCGCGATATATACGTGTGATATGTCGAACGAAAATTCTCGTCAAGACGACTTCTTAGACCAAATATCAAGTAGAAGTAACAACAGAAGGACCACTTCCATAGTAATATTTATGGGAAAATTTACACATTACAAATACAAATCCCAAAATACGATTTTTGGTGAAAAGTTTTCACGCCAAGTTGGCGACATTTTTGTTCAAAACTCAAAATGGTAGGGTTTTTGTTATTATGTCGCCTTTAAGAGAGTATTTTAGTCATTAAATATCACCAAATTGTACGTTTTTGGTATCGGTACCTGATGCAACGTAATAGAAACCTGTGTAGAAGTGTAATTTTAGTGACAGTTACAGACAAAATCCGTACTTTTATTTGGGCACATTTAAATATGCTGTAGATAATCTTGCATGGAACATTGTTTTGGAATACTTGATATTGTGCAAATAAATAACAAGTTGCCAATCGGAATTGGCGGAATGATCAATTCAACGATTTTATTATACAAAACCAACACACACAATTTCCTGCAATAAAAATAATTCAAACATGGCAGACAAAGGTAGTTCGGCTTCCTTTTAACAAACAATCAATTACCACCGAAAGATACTGCCATTAGAAAGCGTTCCGGCGTTGTTTACATTGCAAATATTGTCCTTATGTAAAGAAGGTAGTCTTTTGTATTGTGACAAAAGCCCTGCTTTTCTATTATGTAAACATTCGGCTTTGATTGCAGTTGTGGGTACTTGCAGGATTATCCAAACAAGCATTGATCACAAAACGAGACATTGAATCTGCAGCAGTTAATACAAACTGCGTGTTATTTATACTTGTTTGTAATGAAGAATCTGTTATTATTATTTATATTGAAGAAGTGATTAAGAAAGTTTAAGGTGATTCTTGCTTTAGAATGAGATAATGCATTAGCCATGTAAATTGGTGCTTGCTGAAATATAATCTTGATGATAACTAACGTCCTCGCTCAGTTAAAAAAGAAACAAACCCAAGGAGAAGGAATTTGATAGGTCATATTTTAAATAACTAAAAAACTAGGGGTGGGAAACATCGTACAACTTTTAATTACACTACAATATTGGTTATGGTTATTGCATTCAAATTTGCTATGGTGTTTTATTTACAGTTTTCACATTTTCCCTCATACATTTAAATAAAAACGATTAGCTTGGCGGTATTTTAGGCAATAATTTTTACAAAAGCCCCCCCCCCCCCCCAAAAAAAAAAACACGTCAAAAAGGCGAAAATTGGCGATGTTATTCAATGGGACATATTACATTGTCCTTTCTTGCGCGTGAAACAGAAAAAAAAATCGTTCATGGGGGATGCTCTAGGGCAGAGAGCTCTGTGTTAAAAGTGTGCTAAAGCTAAGATTTTTTTTTTTTTTTTTTTTTTTTTTTTTGCGCCATTTTAAATGAAAATATGAATACGCGAACAGCAAATTACACCAATCGATTTTAAACCAATATTATATTAGTCGTTTTGGAGTATGTTACAGACAAGTGCAATAAAGTAAAAAAAAAATATAAAACTGAATGAGGAACATGTTTGTAATTGAAAACTTATGCACAGTACAAAATGTAGAAATCCCAATTCAGTATTAAATTAATTGCTCATTTAAGCTTAATTACAGCAACCAAGGTAAAAATAATTACTAAGTCTGGCGATAAATACTCTGACATCTTACAACAGCCCGCTTTCCTTTAAAACAGGATTCTGAAATCGAACTTATCTTTTTATTCTCATGTCATGCGGACGATTGCAGAGCCGATGCCACCGCCGAGTTCATCCGGAAAGTAGATATTTATTTTTCCAGCTGTTCTAAAAGCAATCCGAATTCCTTTTATGCATAAATTAAAAAGAAAATACATAATTAAGCGGAAAATGGTTTCGTAGAACATTCCTAGGCGGGAAAATGTGACTTGAGTTCTCTCAGCCGTAATTATACAGAAGTGCTAGTAGAATTTGTTAATTAATACATCCATTAAGTTCGTCCGTGGTGAAATGAGAGTGGAGCTACATACATGTATCTGGCATCGAAGGTTTGGTCGATTAGATAAGGGGCGGAGTACTAATTACGAGGTGGTTAATTAAGAATATAGGGACTTTTCAATAACAGGGGTTTCTTAATGTATGAGCCTGTTTAATTATCGTTGCTTGTGGGCGGAGTGGTTCAGGTGTTACTGAAACTGGTTAATACCGATAACGGATATTATGTCGTTAGGTTGGTCATTAAGCGAAATTATAGCCAGGATGTTAAGTAGCTGGGACAGGCATTTTGTTTTTCAAATTGGTGAATGAGTGATTCGACTATAAATATATAAACAAACCAGTTTTACCATATTCTTTGACAATGTAATTAAAACAAACTGCGTTTAACTAAAATAGACTGAGAAGCGACCTCAAGATTAGGTACACCTTATGAATTTTTCATAGAAAGCAGAGAAATGTTAGTAGATCCGAGTATCTACCGGTCTGCCGAAGCAAAAATGATCGAAACTGTTCAAAAATCGACAGTGAATGAGTTGAAATCCGGCGATTGTCAAATTTGTCATATGCCAAATAATTAGTACTCTTTTTAATGTGAAAATCGACCGCTTTATATTTTCAATGAGAATGTTGCAGACGATTCAGATCTCTGGCGACATCTGATCTTTGCATCTTTTAAAAGTGAGCCAATTTGGCAATAAATATTACGTCACTGAAGTCGAACTGACGCCAACTTGGCTCACTTTTAAAAGATACAAGATGTCGACAGAGATCTGAGTAGTCTGCAACCTTTCTCATTGAAAATTTAAGAGCGGTAGGTTACCAACTAAAAAAAGAATGTAATTTATTTGGCAAGCCACAATTTTACAACATAATCTGCATAACTGAGCGTGTCCTGGATTTTAAGGAAGGAAACGTAGAAGGAAAACAGGAGAAAACACGGAAAAACGGAAAACTCCAACAAACCTCGACACGAGAGTTTCTGTTAGAATAAGACACATATAAAATTCTCACAGTCAAGTCATTTTCCAACCATTTTGTTAATTCAATTTATAGAACTGAAATAAAAACATGTTACTTAAAAGATAATAAAGTTGATTCACATAATTTTTAAACGGGGTCTCCAAGTAAATCTTAAAAAATGACATTTGTTTTACACGTCTCTACTAAAATAAACATGCTTTTTAGCTATTTATCTCAAATGCAATAGCCACACTAAAAGGCGATTAACCCTTCCCCGACCTCGTATTCACTAAAATACCCAGGGCGACACTTTTCGGCCAAAACACGGCTCTACAATTTAACTCAATTATTACATCTCCGTCCCTCTCTTCTTTCCGGAAGTCGCCATCTACGACTTAATTAACGAACTGTTTTCGACGTATCTGGCAATCGGAAACGAACTGCGTGCAGCGCCCTCCCGCGGAGACGGTCGGCGGACATTTTCCTTTTATTTCTATTCTAAAGAATCTTTTTTATCAGTCTGGTTTTGAATGGAGCAATAGGAATAGATTTGATCGTTTGGTTTCTTTTTAGAATTGTTTTCGTTATCTTCCTTTTGGAATAGAATAGAGGTTTGGATGTCTGACTCAAACGAGGATGTCTGATCCATTTAGAGGAAAAGCTGACCATAAAATGTTGAATATTCTGATACTTTTTTTGTCGAAGATGAATTCATAATTTGCGTACTTCTATTCCATGTTAGAAATGAAAACATTTTCTAGCTATTTGGCTTGGAAATAGTTAAAGGATTTTTCTTTATATTTGCTAGTCAGACTGTTTTGCTTTCGTCTTTTATTTCTTTGTGCTGCATACTAAGTAGTAAACCACTTTCATAAAAAAAATAGTATAGAGTACTGCACTATTTTCTACTTTATTTATTTTGAATGCAATGAAAAAACACATTCTGAAAATGCTGAACTAAGAATTCCAAACAGAATATACTGTATAAAATTCGTAGGTCAGGAATAATAATGAATATATAGCGAGTCCTTAAGACAAATAGACAGAATCACACATTGTTTTCGTACAGATGTAGTATAGGATATTTTGATGGCGTGATATTATTTGATGTTTTTTTCCGGATAAATACGGTTTCAGGCAAAGACAATTTTAAGTTATATTTTATTTGATTCTTCTTAATATTTTAACCTAAATGTATTATTATTTGTATTTAAATTTGATTTTAGTTACCGTATTTTTGACGTTGGCGATTTTTCTGACCGCCAAATAAAAGAAATTCGCCAAATGTCTAAACTACACCTGTTCCACTGTTTTATAGTTAAGATCAGAAAGAATAATAACATTAACTAACAAAAATAGATTTATTTATCATCCAATCTAACTGTTACAAACGACTCCCGACACAAAAAGTACAAAAACAACACATTTAATCCCGGAATACTTAGCATCATTGCTACAACAAATCGCCCTCGCTTAACCAACGCACAACAAAGGCGGCAATTTGTGTGGCCCGTAATTACACATCTGGGGCAAGAATAATAATCCGAGTACCCGGAATGCGACATCCGGAGATTGGAGGAGGGTCTTATCATCGTTCCCCAGACACCACCTGTGAACCTGAAAAGGAGTGGGGGGAGGGGGGGGGGGGGAATAGTGTGAGATATTTTAGTAGGGTACTGTGAGAACACATAATGGGGAACATTATAATACACTATGGACTATTGCAGCCCCCTTCAGAAATCATACCTCCATTTTTATTTTTGAAGTTATTTCGAATATGCATAATTTGGGTTCCTTTGCGAAAATACAAATAATATATTGTACAAGCGTTTATAATGGATATATTCATTTCAAACGTGATATTATTTGCAATACTAAGAAGAGAAATAACAGTTCTTTGATTCGTTCTTCAGTATAATTTCTTTATGCAAATCTTAAATACAGAACGAATCATTTTTAAAAAGTACCAATAGCGGGAAGGAAAATAACAGTTCTTTAACTTTAATCCAACCATCTGTAATATTTCTTTAAAACAGACCAATTCATATTTACAGAATAGCCAGACTGAGAAGTGAAATAACAGTTCTTCTCAGATTGCTATTCTTTACCCATTAGCTAAAAGTAATAGCGAGGAGAGAAATAACAGTTCCTTAACTTTGATCCGCTATCCTGTAAAATTTCTTCATAACGGATTTATTGATGTATAAAAAGAATTAGCGAGAAGAGAAATAACAGTTCCTTAACTTTGATTCGCTCTCCTATAAAATTTCCTTATAACGAATTTATTGATATTTAAAAAGTAATAGCGAGGAGAGAAATAACAGTTCCTTAACTTCGATCCGCTCTCCTGTAAAATTTCCTTATAACGGATTTATTGATATTTAAAAAGTAATAGCGAGGAAAGAAATAACAGTTCCTTAACTTCGATCCGCTCTCCTGTAAAATTTCCTTATAACGGATTTATTGATATTTAAAAAGTAATAGGGAGGAGAGAAATAACAGTTCCTTAACTTCGATCCGCTCTCCTGTAAAATTTCCTTATAACGGATTTATTGATATTTAAAAAGTAATAGCGAGGAGAGAAATAACAGTTCCTTAACTTCGATCCGCTCTCCTGTAAAATTTCCTTATAACGGATTTATTGATATTTAAAAAGTAATAGCGAGGAGAGAAATAACAGTTCCTTAACTTCGATCCGCTCTCCTGTAAAATTTCTTCATAACGGATTTATTGATATTTAAAAAGTAATAGCGAGGAAAGAAATAACAGTTCCTTAACTTCGATCCGCTCTCCTGTAAAATTTCCTTATAACGGATTTATTGATATTTAAAAAGTAATAGCGAGGAGAGAAATAACAGTTCCTTAACTTCGATCCGCTCTCCTGTAAAATTTCTTCATAACGGATTTATTGATATTTAAAAAGTAATAGCGAGGAAAGAAATAACAGTTCCTTAACTTTGATCCACTCTCCTGTAAAATTTCCTAATAACGAATTTATTGATATTTAAAAAGTATAGCGAGGAGAGAAATAACAGTTCCTTAACTTTGATCCGCTCTCCTGTAAAATTTCTTTATAACGGATTTGTTCATATTTAAAGAGTAGCAATATGAAGAGAGAAATAAACAGAGGCCTATACTTCTGGTGAATAGAAACCATGCAATTTCTAACCGATCCTACGCCCCGCCAAATATTTCGATTTTTAAAACAAAACAGATATACAGAGAGAAAAACCCCATAAAATCAATAGAAGGACTTAGATGAATTTTTATTTCACTTGAAGGGGTGGGGGGGGGGTACCTTTCGAGGGAATGGAGAGGGGAGGGGGGAATTTCAAGGAGAACTGTCCCGCATTATGTAATAAATGGAAGGAACCAAGACTACCTTCGATCAAAAAATGCGACAATCGAAACAACATCATTAGTCATAATCGCCGTCGTGTTTTCTCATACTTTAAAGCAAGCTTGCAAAACACCAACATTGGGAATCGGACCCGAGCCCCTTTACAAACAAGGAGTTCTTCAACCTCTGAAAAGGAACAGGATAAATTTCTAGGTAACCATAAAATCTAAAATTGGAATGAGTTTTCAAACGTTCTATAAACATATTCGTATAGGACATACGAAAAAACATCTTGGCAGATCATATTTACACGTCAAACACACATCTCAATAGCAAAAAAATAAATAAACCTTCCAGAGGAAGAAAATTTATTCTGGGAAGAAACCCCCTTGGACACCAGTCAAAAGATACAGAAAATCGATACAACAACAACAACGACCAAGCCAATGACGTTAGAAGAAAAATGTGCCTTTTGAAAAATGGTACTTTCCGAGAATGACTACTGACAAGTGAAGGGGTGTGCAATCAGTGAATGTCACTCCCCTGGTAGCTGCTTCTTGATTTTTAGAGGGCCACTGACGATAACTTTATGTAACCGATTTACATTCTTTGAAAGTTTGTATTGAGTCAGGTTATGGTAGATGGAGTAGGGAAAAGTTATTTATTTTGTGCAAACACTGTGAAAAAGTATAGTTGGACAAATTTTCTTGTAACTGTCTCAAAACAGCTGCTTCTGCGTATGCTTCATTCTTATGATAAGTCATGCCATGACTTTTTAATGAACTGAGGTATTCCATATTTTTTTAATGTTTTGATTTATATTTTCAATTACACATATACTGACATATGATATATTAACATAGGGTAATGAAAGTATCGCATTTAATAAAAAAAAATCTATTATTTGTTTACATTTCTACACGTTTTGAAATGTACTAAGTTCAAAAAAGTGATATAGGAAAAAAATTCCGCCAAAGGGCATAACTCCCGAAAGGATTGAC
This sequence comes from Linyphia triangularis, assembly GCA_963978545.1. NCBI lineage: Eukaryota > Metazoa > Arthropoda > Arachnida > Araneae > Linyphiidae > Linyphia > Linyphia triangularis. The sequence continues at coordinate 42,059,559 of OZ021730.1, forward strand.
CTATGATGGTCAATTGTTGCATACGGGTTAATGGCGGTCATAGGATATATCATTAAGGTTTCTGTCAAATTTGCGCATACGCATAAGGTAGCTGCCTTTGAAAAATTATGTTTTTCAGCAATTGTTAAAAACATAATGGCATTGAATTGAATTGGAATAATAACGTTTGCAACGTTTTAACCCTTTTTTGACTACTTTAACGCTGATTAATCAATGTCAGAATAGCTTACTTTTTCTATGTTTGTCCTAGTCGACATTTGTACCAAAAGTCAGAGTTGTAGCTATATTAAAAGTAGGAGACAAAGTGATAAGTCAATCAGTGAGGGCTTTGGCTTTAATATATAAAGATTCCGAAATTCCACTAAGTAGCAGACCACAAATGATTTCCAATTCTCCCCAAAGAAATAATAAGACAAATCCCTAAGGCTGGGGTAGATTTAATCAATTTTTATGTTTTAGTGTGCTGTTGCCAATCTAAAACAATAAAACCTTGTCTGCGTTCAAATGAAAAAAAGAAAGAACGAAAATACACGAAAGGCTCAAGGTACTCCTCCCCCAAACCCTGATCAGACGATATATGAAATATCCACAGCCATTTGCGGTTTTTGTTGATGGTTCCAAAAAAAAATTATTAAAAAAAACTTACACAAATACAATACCTACTTTCCAAGACCAATGTGAAGAACTCACAAAATAAGTTTCCTTCTCAAAACTAACAAATACACATAAAACTCACTAGGATGCCATATACGGAGAATATATATATAAAGGTGGTTTTGACATGAGTTTATATAAAAGTTTTTTCTCTTTTTTTAGGGGACATACACACACAAAAAATGCTAAGTAATAAAAAGATGTGTGTGTAGTGCCTTTCTCCCAGCCCCCTGGGTCATTCTATTTGGAACATCTGCAGCGGTCGTGAAGCATTAAATAGACAGGACATGTCTGGAGGGGGGGGGGGGGGTCACGTAGGAATTCTTGAAGACCCCATTCGTTCTAAAGGTGCTCCTCTACCTTTCGGGAATTCGAATTCCAAGCAGCAAACCAGATAAAGAACATTCGTTTTCTCTGGGTATTTTTCCTTCCGTTCTGAATTTCGCTTTTATTATCGTTTGGAAGTTTTTTTTTTTAACTTTCATTTTTCTGCTGATGTTTATGAAATGAACCAACAAATAAGAGTAAATATTAATTTTTTTGTGATGTAAAAAAAAATTGGTGCGGTTTTTTTCTGTGCGTAAAATGGAAAAGGGGAGGAGAATGTTAAGCAAAGAAACTTTCGCATATTTTTCAAAAAAACATTATTCACCAAAGATGTAAAAAAAAATGTTTTTGTAAATATATGCGTATTACAACTGAGAATTTTAAGGAATAATAATTTTTAAAAATATTTTGTTGAAGTTCGGTAACTACCATAGGCGAATTTCTTTTTCAATGTCGACAAATTTGAGAGATTTTTATTGCAAATCTAAAAAACCTGAATACCTCCTTCCAAATAGAAAATTCCCATGAAAAGAAAACAATGTACAGGTACTTCAAAGGTATAAATCTTCACTAAAAAAAACTTAACTTATAAATTAAATTAAACAATTTTTTTCTCAAAAAAGCTGTTTTTACCAGATATCTTTAAGGTCCTTTGTATAAAGACAGCATAGACACCTTAAAGATATCTAGATAAAAAAAAATAGCTGTTTGAAAAAAAAGGGGGAAAATAGTTTTTTTACCTAAGGTTAAGTTTTAAGTAATAAAGTTATATTTTATTACGTTTAATTATTAAAATTATACTAAAAGGAAGACGGCAGAAGGAATCAAAACCATGAGATCCCATTTAAATATGACATCAATTTCAAACTAAAACACATCAAACGCATAGGGAAAATTTTGGATTTTCACTGTCGTTGAAAAGTCGCTTTACAAACGTATCTCATCAGGTACTGCAGTTATATAGCTTAATTCAATGAGTTACTAAACTTCCCTGGAGAAAATCAAGTAATTTTCTTAGCCAAACAAATTTAAGGAACAAAACAAATTTCATTTATTTTATATTTTTAACGTATAACTTAAGTTTATCCTGATACATTTACCTTTATTTATTTCGGTCGACAAACTTTGAGGCGAAAATCCTAGTATTTGTTTCTTACCCTGACTTTGCAAGATATACTTGTTGAGAGGAAATCCCAAAACACAAACTAGCAAAAGCACTATTTTATTTATAATACCGACGCACCTTTCAAATCAACCACTTTAACGTAACAGCCCCCAAAGATGAAAATCTTCTCATCTTTGTAACCATGGTTACGCATCCATTCCCCCTAAAACCAGGAGAAGACGTTAAGAGGACTTTCAAGAGTACAACAGAACTACTTAGTAGCCAAGAACGGAGAACCCGCTACTACTTATGCTCCTCAAGTGGTCTGCTCCGTAAATTCATTCAATCGACTTTTCAAGAAAAGCGATTTTTAATATGGCAGTTTTCTTGGATGGAGATGCCACCTGAATTTTTGCGCGGGTTTTATTTTATTTTTCTGAATGGCAACACGGCTGGCACGAGAGAAAAGAACAATCAGAAACGCATTAAAGATTGAAGAATGGCTTTTGCATGGATGGTATAGGACGGTTCGAATAATATTGAATAGTAATGGTGAAGTTGGGTTTATTTTTAGTAAAATGTAGGTGTAGGTTTAAGTATTCTGAGCAAAAACTATTGGATGGTGAAATTTCGCAAAAGTACGTTGATCAGTCTTCAATGAAAAACTTTAACGAAACTAATTTTGTTGATTTTGGATGCTTTGGATATCTTAACATCCTTCTTTAAGCAAATTTATTAAACCGGGCCTCGATTAAACCTGAATAAAATCTTTTTTCGAAAATTCAATTAAATTAACCACGCATGAATAGATGATCATTGTTGATCAACGAATCATAGACATTCTCTGAAATTCCAAACATTTCAATGATATCAAACTGGTACGAAGGAATCTTCATACAACACTTTAATTATTCTATCAAATTAATCTCCCTTTTGAGTTACATCACCTCATGGGATATACTAAACTTCTTCCCAAAAATTCAATTTCACACATGAGCAGTCTATCATTTAAACATAATCCAGAATTTCATCAACAACACAAATTATTATCATACCTTTAAAATTCAATGACATTAGCATACCATCACCAAAATCATTTCACAATATTTTCTCATTATCCTCTTAAATTCCAAACATCAACCAAAATTTTCCAGATGAAAGGAAATAGAATCATGGTCAAAATTTATTATTTCCTCATCGGCCTAATCCTCAGAACTTTATTAAGAATGTCCTAGAATTCCAAGCCTACTAACTACAATATCGGTCATGTATAGACCATCGCCCCACATAATTGTTTAATCATCCGTAATCCTCAGCATCCTTAAATCTTCTACAGAATTTCGTCCTCCATAATCCCAATTTTCAATTACAGAATAGAGGCTGTCAGTATACCCCCATAAGTTTATCAACAACCTAAACTAATCTCCACGCATAATCAGAAATCTCAACAACGGCCAAAGATATACCATCATCACACAATGTTTTATTCCACACACACCCTCTAAGATTTCATCGTCAACATCTTCCTCAGAATTACACCATCGACAATCTCCAGTTTCAATCATCTTCTAAAATTTCAATGACAAGGCACAGGCACAACCATCAGCACCTTCTTATATATTCCATCAACATCCCCTTGACTTCATCACACCCATTATGGAATATACCTATAGATGTACCATCATCATCGGCATGTTCTGTCATACCAGCAATGTCTCACAATGCTGCATTAAAAGCCCCCCACACAGTTGCCAAAACCCATTTATAAAAAACAGCTTTTCAGCAAGAAAAGACCGAAAATCAATACCTTTGAAGCCTCCTCCCCCTCAACACACCGTGAAATGTCATTAAGCAGGTTTCGAACAAGAATCCCAGTCATGTCCGACAAAAGCAATGTCCCTCCCCAAGTAATCCCTCTCTTGATGGGAGGGATTATTTCCTTACTAATCCCTACTCCGCCACAGTAACCCCCCCCCACTTTTCCCTATTACACACTTATATGCGTCGGACAGATTACCCTTGTCATATACGGGTTATGACTTGGCGAAAAAAGATGTTTAATTTGGAATTAATTTGTTGCAATGTATTTCTTTTCACCTTATTTGGTGTTAATGGGGCTTATTTGCGATAAGTTTTTTTTTTTTTTTTTTTAAGTGGGACTTTCTAAAGCGGAGGTTGGCATCAGTCATTACGAAGATGTGTCAGCAGAACAGAGGGAAGGAAAAGATTTCATTTCTCGGTTATATAAAAAGTTTATACGAACTTATTTGGCAGCGAAAAAATACATTTTAAATTCATCAGTAAAACAAAAGAAATTCTGTGCTTAGTAAAGTCTACGAGAGTTGATGTTGTTCCGAGGTTAAATTATGAACTTGTCTCAAAATGGGTCCGAGGCGAAATTAAATTAAAATATCAATTCCTACTGCAGCTACTTTATGTAATAGGTTCATATAAATAACAGGTTGTGACCTGTTCAAGCTCACCTTATCTGATACTGAACCCGAGATCAAAATTACTCGACAACTTCATAACTATTAATAGAAAAACTTTCTAAAAATATACAAAAGAAAATCACACTTGGACGATTGGGTATTCTGAAGGTACATATAAATTACTTTTTGGTTTTCGTATCATTTATAGATCGGTGGTTGATTTCAATCTCCTACGCTGCACTTTCCTTTGCAAAACTTTCCTTTGTTCTAACTTCAGCAAAGGAAAAATAAATAATGGATAAAACGAAATATGGCACAATCAAAAACAACTTCAAGTCTGAAATTTAGATAGTCAAAAATCTATAGTTCACAAAAAGTACAATAGTAAAATACGCACCCCTTCAAAACCTTTCTCGACGACAAATATTATGGCCATCATGAACAAGCCTAGGTTTATTAAAACCAAAACCTTCATCAACGCCTCATCCGCTCTAAAAGCCATTCACTCCATTCCGACGAAATCTTCCTCATCCAATCATGACTTAATTCAATGAAATTAGAGCCTTTTACGTGCCCTTTTACTTTAATCATCAAGCGCAATCCCAGTCTTTCAAACACCGCTCAAATTAGACACGCACAAAACCTCACCCACCCACAAATATACAATATGCGGTACCTCGCCAAGAAATCGTCAGTCTCGCTTGATGCCTTCCAATCATTCACTTGTCGCCAAACACGAAACGACGCCAAGTCTGTACCGTGTTCTACTCTTTGAATAATCCCTTGTACTAGACACAAGGGGTGGCTGAGATGAACCGTTGAGGACAAAAGTGGTCCTAGTTGTCATATTTCAAACTGTCTTGACGAGCAAGCTTCTTTTCCCTATGGACTTCAATTTTTAGTTGTCTATGACGATTATATGTTCTAAATTTTGAAGTTGTGTTTATGGCACCAAATTATCGCCAACGTAGATTGTCAGGATGTTTATAATAAGTTACTTTGTTTGGACCAGTTTGGATCTTGTTCGCACGCATTGAAAGTAACACGCAAGGATACACACGACATTTGGATACTAAATATGTGGATGGGATATACGAATAGAGTTTAATGTGTGATTTCGAGTGATAACATCTGCATCACTAATTAACTACAACTTCTGCAAAGTGCATGCTTGCCCACTAACTTGAAGCCCGAGAAGGCGTATCAATCAATCCCCATAGAGACCCATACTAGCAACTTCCTCCAAATTAATTTATCACCATGGACAACCAACACAGCATAGATGGGGGGGGGGGGAGTATTCAATTGGCTTCATATGCTTTCAGAGCAGAAACTGCTTGTAAGCTATCCAATAGTTAAGAGATCAGTGATCTGCATCAGTTAAGCATTAAATAATCATCAACAAAATTTTTACACCTCTTATTATAACTCAATCAACTGCCAATTCGATTGCAGAATTTAATTTAGTTAAGTGGACTGTGTACCTCGTTTTTGCAAAATATAATAAAAACATCAATTTTCTATTTTTTGCGTGTTTATAATCTTTGAAACCTTCTCCCTATTCTGGCAAGTTTTTGAGCTGATCCGATAACTGCAATTGCAGAAAAACTATATTTTTTTTATGAAGAGTTTAGCTTTGCTGTAATAGCTCCTTTGATGTTTCGAACGCATTTTTCTCAGTTCGTGATTTTTTAAATTCCCACCTTATTCAAAATGCTAAAACTTCAGCAAATATGAATGAAATGACTTGAAATTTTGTGTGCGTCATTCTTAATATATATTTGGTTGGTTGTATTCAGATTATCTGGCGCAGTCAGCAACACGAGGGCTATAATGCGCCGAAACATTTCGTCATTTAACAAACCAACATACATTTACAAACACCCATGCCTACACGGGACTCAAACCCGCAACCTCGCGGTCTAGAAGCCAGCACGCTAACCACTATACCGTTTGGTCGGCTAATATATATTTGGAAAAAAAAAGTAGGCATGGATTTTTGAATAGAATAAAAACTTTTTTTTTTTTTTACAAATATAAATGTTGAAAAATACCCGTTTTTTACCTATAGATAGGTACAGTAATCATCGTTTTTCTCGAAAACTATTTCATTTATCCCAAATCCAATGCCAAAAAGTTTGAGTATATTAAAAAAAAAAAAATTTAATATTGAAAAATGGGGGAAAAAGATAGAATTTGAAAGTTTATGAGGGTTTTTTTTTTTTTACATTTTAAAAATTTAGAGCATTATGTGAACTTTTTTTTTTTTTTTTTTTTTTAAATAAAATTTAGTTTTTACTTAGTAATACTTCCAAAAATGTAAAAATTCTAATTTTAAAGGCTTAAATAAAAAAAAATAAAAAAGTTTAAAGGGTTCCAAGTCCCCTAAAATATTTGACGATTTAAAATTGTCACTTGACACGCGATTGACTGACAAGTATTACATTTCATTGTTTACTTTAAGAGTATCCTATTTCGCTGAGGAGCCTACAATATCAACAATCGGTAAAACTCTAAGTTCTGACACATACCATTCTGGCTCTCAACAGCTCCTATGCAAATCGGATTAATGTTCCAAAACACGAAATAGGCGTGTTTAATTTCCCTTGTGTGCTCTCATTGGATGCAGGGTCAGGGGGAGCTAAGCCCCTTGGGCCTGAGAGGGGGTGGGGGCTTAATTAAAGCCGGCCGGCCAGCAGTGGGGCGAGTTGACCCGCCCCATGCCGGGATTAAATGATTGCACTGAAGAGTGGTTGCGTTTAACTGTTTGTGTCTGATATTGTAGGGCATTTTGGGATTGTAAGGGAATTGTCCGATTTGGAGAGGGGTTTATGTTCTGTATGTGATGTGTGAAATTCAGTAAATTGCGGATGCGGCTGTCGGATGGGTTTTGGCATTGAAGTGACGTGTGAAGTCGAGACCTGGTCTGACTAAGGATAAACGTGTTGGATAACTGGGCCGCTGCATGTTTAGTCTTTTAATGAATTAAAGTAATTGCGTTGGGTTGCGCCGGCTCAGACGTCGAAATCGTAAAAAATGTTGTTAACAACCTATGTAATAATACAAAACGTTCAAATGCATTAAATTAACTTCCTCTTGATTAAGCTAACAATATTTTAAGACGGTCTAGTTGATTTTAATTTTTCAACATATTATTTCTCTAAAACAGTTTTGAAACAAAATAGGAATTTTAGAGTTAGAAAACAAACTAAAACACAGACATAAACATCAAAATTTCGAAACTTTAAGCAATTTAAAAAAAAAATTAAGTCTTCCCCCCCCCCCCCCCCCCCCCCAAAAAAAAATTAAAAAGGAATGGAGACGACGGCGCCTTAACGTCGTTTTAAAGACAGAACAAATTAAAATTGAAAAAGAATTCTTTTTATTTTTCATTTATTTCTTTTGTGATGTTGGCAACGGTTAGCAGCGTATCCATGGCAACCAAGCCTTCGGGATGGTCCATCTTCACGCGAGACTGAACGTGAGAAAGTATCGCTGAAAGAAAAGGTGAAAGCAACTTGTATTCTCACGCAGATAGAAGAAAACGTACCGGAAAACAGTCAACGCCAGGAAAAGAAAATTGCTTGAAAACAAGAGCGCGGAATACTTAGTAACATTTATCTTCTGTCGTCGGGCTAGTTCCCAATTCCTCAGAGAAATTAAGAAATTTTCATTGAAACTAATTACGTATAGAATTGGAAACCTTACACAAAACATTTTAAAGTTACGTAAATATAAAGACATTCACGATAACGTAGCTTTTAACGGCTAAACTGTATGTCGATCAATTATGACGTACAATATGTTAAGCCACCGTTAAATTTCCAGCTATCCAAAATTCCTTGAGCTGTTTAATAGCCTTTTTCAATTTATAAGTTTAAGGTTTAATACTAAAATTGGTGCTTTGTTTTCTAAATTCTTCAATAGGTATTTTAAGAATCTGGAAGAAGAAAAAAAAATTAACAAAGTTGTTTTTTCGAAATATTTCAAGTTGGTATAACTTCAACAAAATTGAAAAAATCCATCGTATACAATAGAAGAAACAATTTGCTATTAAATCTACAATGTTCCTATCAACTAAGATTTAAATTCAAATTTATAGTACTCTTTGGCAAAGAGTTTTACCATTCAGAATAAACTAACAAAAAATTTATGTAAACTAAACTGTTCATAAATTTTAACATTTAACAAAGTTAATATGCTTGTCCAATTATTTCTGAACCGTTTTATATAACTCACTGATGAACGATGGACACGAAAACACAAATTTAACTTTCAACTTTTGCGATAAAAATTTTTAAATGTCATCTCCTTACATTGTACATACGGCTTTTGAAAAGTAAAAAGTAAGAATTTTTAAGGACTTTTAATGACCTTTCAAATTTGTAACGACAAAACTCATTGTTTCCTTACACATAAATTCAAAACATTACATTATAAATATGAAAATTTACAAATTAAACAACTTTAGAATTGTATTTATAATTTGGATAACTTTTTTTCTATGTTTAACGAAAGTTCATCCACACTTGAAGTAAAAAGAAGCGGTGTTCTAGGAAAACAGCGATTCCATGCAATTTGGATGGTAAAACTTGTTCACCAATAAAAAATGAGTTAAAACCGGAAGAAGAAAAAAGAGGAACATCAAATCTGGGATAGCTAATATAATTTTAAGAAAAAAAATGGCAATTGAAAATTAAGGACCAAGATTTTTTTATTTTTTTTTAATAATGACTTTAAGGGCCCTTAAATAAGAACCTAAAATAAGTAGTTCTTAAGGACTTTTAAGGACCGTACGAAATGTTACGCGTTAACATCCTTATCTAACTTATTAAATTAAACACAACGAAAAAAATCACATCATATTACTTAGAAATACCTTCAGGAAAAACTAATCTTCAGAACCTTTCTATCCGAGCACTACTTCCACACGATAAAACCACACGCATCACGCAAGCGAGAACGTGTAGATAAATACACCTGGTCACAATCCCATAATGGAATATAATGACGAGAATTAATCCACTATTCGCGGCTGACAGCTCGAAATGGATTCGAACACAACAAGTACATTAATCCCGTTGTTATCAACGGTTCTAGTTTTGATGCTGAACCATGCGTCTCTGTCGACGACACATGGTTATTATATGGAGGAGTAAACTATGCATGAGATGTCTGTACATTTCGGATAACACTTGTCTATATTGCTAAGGTTGTCAACGGAATATGGAATGGTTATGGAAGAAGGAACCAGGGAAAGGAAGAGTTGAGTTGTTGGGTGTCTGTGGATTAAATGTAATGTTTTTAAAAATCAGGATAATTAAAACGTACATAGAATTTTGTATTTATTGGAAGGCAGAAATTTCAAGAATGTAATTCTTTGGAGAATTTTAAAGAATTAAAATTTTGTTGTGAAAAGAACACATCTAACGAGGAAAAAAGGGTACATGTGATATTATGCATGGCGACATCAATTGTAATTGTTCTTGGAAATGTGTGATGGGAGGGTGATTGGCTGAAAATTCGAATTTATTTTTAAAGGGATTACTGTAATTGGTAACAAGTTTCGGCAGACGAAAACACCACACTCAAAAATAACTTAGTGCATAAAATATCTTGGACAAGTGCTGAGGAAATGTGGATCAGAAGTTGAAAAAATTATTAAAATTTTAAGTAAATTGGCAAAATTGTCAGTACATTTTTCTAGAAACAACGAACACACTTAATAAACATTTAGGACGTTGGCACGCTAAAATAAATAATTAGCAGGTATAAAATATTTAAAGAGAAGATCTAAATATGCATTAAAATTTGAATCCGAACACTTTTGAACAGTTCTTTAACGTGTTATATTCAGTAATTAAAAAGAGCATCAAACTAGGAACAATTTAACCACCCCAACCATTACAATTTATACCAACGAAACATTCCATTCATTTTCGAACATCCTCCCACCCAAGGAAATTAGCCATTCCACAACTCAACTTATTCTATCAGAGCCCGAACTTTTCACAGAACGGAATGGCAACATTCTTCTGTAATATACCTTGTTTCCTTCCTCACGTGAGTGCCGGAAGCCCATAGAGTGGGGGGCGGAATGCAATTACAATAAAAAGCAGAATACGGGCGAGTCTACGAGAACAATGGTGAATCCCCCTCCCCCCCCCCCCCCCCCCTGCGTCGGATATTGATTCTCCCTTGGCAGACGCGTTGTCTACCAAGGGTACATTAGTTAGTCTGAGGTATTTCTGTCTGGATGTATATTTAATCCCAGTAATGGTCGGTGAATTGAGTAAAATGGTACGGTGATAGTTAATTTTGGAATTAAAAATAGATGAGGAAGGCATAACATTGTTTAGGGGTTTGGAATTCTGTGGTTTTTATCTTCTGCTAGACGGAGTAATAAATTAGGTCAGGATGCGTTGGAATTGAAGCTAAAAGAGAAAATAGTTCCGCTAAAATTGTTGGCATTCGGAGTTTACCGTAATTTAAAAGATCCACTGTTATGAGAGTGCTTTGGGATAATTTAATTTTTAAATTTATCTGGTACAAAAAAAAAAAAAATTGCGCCATGGCGAATCTGACTTTACAAATTGTACGCTGCAATTCACTAAGCGTGAAGGAACAATGTAACAAACGATAACGCCCCATTTTAGGCCTTCAAATTAAAAAAAAAATTTATCAATTTCGTATCTCAGCAGAAGCTAAATTAAATGCTTTTGACACGGAAAACTTCTTAAAGTCCACCACGAAATTGCAGGCATTTTCCCTTGACCTCCCAGTTTAGACAGGATAGCCGAATTTACTAGGTCGGTGAACGGTCGAGCTTGAGATTATGATTAATATCTTCAAAGTATCAAACGCCAATTCAACAACAAACAAAACAAAAAAAAAAGCAGTCTAACAACCCTTCCTCTACCCACACAATTCCACATTGAAAAAACCCTCGATAACAGCCAAACCTCACAAGAGTTCCATTTTTGCGTGCTCATCTGGCAATAAACGCTTATAGAGCAGCTACAAAGCCTCTCATCTCCCCTCTATCAAAACTGCCCCAATTTATCTATTAAGAAGTAGTTGTGCACTGTGACTTTGACTCTTTGTAACAATTTCCTGTGGATTTTTTTATTTATCCTTCTCCGTCAATGAAAACGAGAAAGTACTATCACGCTTTTATTGCGGTTCCCGTCCTTTGGATTGTTGGCGAGACCTTGAAATGTGCCGTTACCCTTTCGCTTCTAATTATTTCCCCTCGTCTCGTTACCACGGTAACAAGGCAGCAATAGCAGATGATTTTTCTTCTACAATTATTATTTTTATTTTACTTCGCTGCCTTTATTTAGTTGGCATTGTGTATTTTTTCCTCTTAAGAGTTATCTGTAAAGTTATTTTGTTCCAATTCCGAACCGATAATTACGTAAAGTAATAATTTTGAGAATTCCTTCTTTCGTTAAAACTAAAAAATTATAATTGATATTCATCTGCCATTTGTATTTCAAATTATTTTTTATTTTCAATTCTACAAAGTGAAATTTATGTATGAAGTAATTCGAAATAAAATTTGATCGTCTGCCAAACCTTCTGACGAATTACAACACATATTTTAAAATAAATACGTATTTTTCTCCAATCGCAAAATAGAATGGAAGCGGTGACGTCAAAAATTTTGAAAAGCAGTTCCTTGCAACGCCACTATACATATGGTCTATACTTTTTAAAAGAAAAGTTTTAAAAACACAGCGAAAACGACAGAACTGTGAAATTATTGTTTTTTATAATAGTCGATTGATATATTGATCGATACAAAACATTGTTTTAGATCCACTACGCTACTTTAATAACATAATGAAAATCAATTTCGAATAACATAACAATTAAATAAAACAACAACAATGTCTTTAGTCCACAACTGTCAAGAACGTAGCCAAAACTGAAGAACCAATTACAACCACACAGTCATGTCTTTATTATTGCAACACAACTTCACTCGACTTGTATTCAGACTGTCTGAAATGTAGGTTCAGTCAATAAATGAAAACACAAAACGGAATAAAGAAACAGTAAGGTATTATTTTTCCCGTCGTTTGATAAGTTCTTGAAATAATAAAAATCCGGTAGTCCAAACTGGTTCTATGTTTTTACCACAGATAAATATCTAAATTTATAGGGCATGGGTTAGATAAATTAAGAACTACAATAGAAGGATAACAAAATAAAAAGCTCGCAATCGGAAAAGTACGCCTTTCTTTGACAAAGGAAATAAAAAAATTACATTTCACAACAATTAACATAAAACCATAAAAAAACAAAATCACACCGAAAAAATTTAAATCCAATTGCCTTTCTAACCAGTTTACAAGAAATGTTTTTTTTTTTTTTGGCTATAAAAACAGCAGGAGAAGCACATTTGTGACACTTTTCTCCCAAGTTTATCCGGGCTACCTCAACTTAATCCGAAATGAGTTTCGATTAGGTTCTAATAAGATGACAAGCCAGTACTTACCTCGAAATTTCGCTGCACTGGAAGCCAGTATGCTTTGTAGGAAAGCGTTGGAAGACTGCAGCATGCGTTGGAATTCTTTTTTGGCGGCTTCGGAGTACCGCCTTTCCATGGTAGGCGTGCAGCAAGACGAGTTCCATGAAGTCGAACAAAGAGGAGTTTCGTCTGCAAGCAAAATACAATGAAAATAAGTTCAAATAGTTTAACTCAAATGGAACATCAAATGGTCATCAGTCCAATGCATTCAAATCCCAGTCACACCCACGGCCAATTAGAACTTTAATTATAATTAAAAAATTACTTCAGTTTAAGAGAATAAACTAAACCACTAAAAAATACTAAATACTAATATTAAAAAATTATACTAATAATATATTATACTAAAAAATTGCTTAAAATTTCACATTAATTTTATAGATTATGTTGTATTTAAAAAAATAGAAGTACTAAGATTTATATATTATGGTACTACAAAATTTTACTTATACTTTTAAGGTTAAGTATACATCATCATTTCAGATGTCATTTTCTAATAAATATACCAGTTATATACTTAGACTTTATTATGTAATTTAGACTTCTTTGTTTTAGTTTTTGCAACAAACTAATTTATATAAACCAAGTTCACTCAAAGAAGACATAAATATTAAGACATAGAAAATTTGATTAAATTAAACTAATTATTAAAATAATTCAATTATTAAAATTAATGAATATAGTAATTAAATAAAACTATGTAATTAATAAAATTAATCATTTAATTAATTATTGGAATTTATATTATTGCCTTCATAACTATAGTGTATTGATGTAAATGTAAAATTGAATTTAATTTATGATGTAGTACGAAATTTAAAAACAATGGTGCTAAATCAAAAACATTATTTAATTCAATATACATACGGTCAAAACATGCGGTCTTATAAGCGATGTGACACAATATGCATAAACTCCCTCAATAAAGATTTTCAACTTCTAAAACCCTTCTAATTTTGAAACTGAAACTAATATACAAGTGGGATATGACGCAATGTGACATTTACGTACGAAAGTGACATCAAATGCAAACCACATCGCCTTAAATTAAAATAATCATTTCCCCGCACACATTTAGGCCATTCCATTAAAATAATATTTTCCATGATCTAATGCATTTCGACGGTGCCTTCATTTCTCCCGCTTTGACAGAACGGAGACGTGAAATTAAATCTCACGTCAACCCAACCCAACAACCTAATTAACATCCGACAATGTCACATCCCAGAACGAAGGCTGAACAAAAGCCTTGGGAGAAGAAAAAAGACAAAGAAATTCTCAAGATTTTTCTCAATTGGCGTCAGTAGAACGACGTAAAAATAATTAAAATAGAGTTGTCGAAAGCAGACGATTCGGGTGCAAAGACCGAATAAAACATTTTTGACACAATTCTAAATTAGTTATCATAGGTTTTAATACGATATCATTCCCGAGTAGATTTTTAAATATTATATATTAACTTCGATTTTGCTTTTTTGTGGTGGCCATCCAATCCAACTGAAACTTAACAGATGGATTTGTTGACGGCGATGCATTCGCTCATGCTTTGGAGACTGTCGCAAAAAGGTCGCTTTTACAGACGTTAGTATTAACGTACGTCAGATCCAGATATCAAGTCATATGTTCGTACAATTTGGCGATATTTAATGACTGAAATCTTCCCCTGTTAAGGTTGACGAAATATGATTTAAAAAAAAAAAAAACCTGCCGTTTTGATATTTTTTAATCCTTTATAAGAACTGCGATTTTGCGACGTGCAAAATCTTCAGCTGTACCTTCATTTGTGACGTCATCGAATTAAGCTGAAACTTACAGATAAGACTAGTTGTCGAATCGAGGATAATATTCTATCGAATTTTGATGGCAAAAAAAAAAGGTAGTCTATGGCCCGGAATAGTTAGTTTTCTTATGAAAACTCAGGGTTCCCACTCAAATCACAGAATGAAAATCAATGACTTTTAAGGACCTAATTATTGTTTTTAAGGACCTGTGACAATTCGTTTTCAGGCATCATATCTATATTTAAATTTTTAATAAAGTATATTCTACCAAAAAAGTTAAAGTTAGTGGATGTGCAATACAAATATGTCTGAAAATTTTGATACGGTGCAGATAAGTGGCGGTCTATCGGGGATAGCAAGTCCGAGTTGTATTTTTATAAATTTTGCAGCTGGACAACATGTGTAAAAATTAAGGACTTTTAAGGACATCTAAGCATTTTCAAGGACTTTTAAGCACCTCTAAGCATTTTCAAGCACTTTTAAGGCCTTGAAAACAAGTTCAAAAATATTAAGCACTTTTAATGACTTTCAATGACCGTGGGAACCCTGAAACTTTATTTGGGCTCAAAATCGTCTAAATAAGTAATTGCACATAAAAGTTGGCAATGGACAATTTTGGCAATTCGATATAGATTAATAATAAACTTTTTATGAATTAATATTTTTGTTTCTTGCTTAAGTACAAGTAAATGGATCAGGGCCGTAGACAAGGGGGGGGGGGACCCCGGGACAGGGCATTACAGGGCAACTGCAACCTAACGATCACGTGCTCAGCCCAAGCAAGCAACACTATGCTCCCACACTCTGTGCACGTGATATTTAGAACACATATCAAACCCTGCATAGAAACTAAGTACTAGACTGCACCACGATTTCAGAGAGGACGGTTCTGTTGTTAATTCCTTCTTAACTAATTCTTTGTTATAATTGAGAACTAGAAATAGAAAATGACCTAAGTACCAAAAAAAAAAAAGGAAGAAAAAAAAGTGGCGAACTCCAGTAGAAATAGCTCAAATTCAATCTAGTACTTAGTCATAGCCTTAAGTACCAGATGCGAGTGTTTTTAATTTTTCAGCTCTCCAGAAATTTTTTTTTTTTTTGGACTTGGGTCGTTTTCCATTTCCAGTCCTCAAATGTTGTACCCTAGTTATCATTAAACATCCTAATTCAAATTGAGTCAGTTCAACCCTTTCACAAACGCAACCTTCCCAACAGTATCTCTTCAGGTTCCAAGAGTCTAAAAGCTATTTCAATTAATGCGAAATACTGATATCTAAGCTGTAACTTGAATAGTTTGTAAGCGGTTTCTGATCTACAAGCAGTTGAAACCAGTTGAATTTCTGCCATTCTCTATCCCATCTAATGCTTTGTAATAGGCAGTCCTTTTAATTATCAACAGACTCGAACCAGTTTGCGGGAGATCGCGATGGTGATTGCTAAGTCTTCCTAGGTTTCAAGTCAATAAACAAGCATGTTCTATCTAAAAGATGCTGTTAGAGAAATGAGATTCAGAGTTGGCATGTTTTAAACCAAATAGTTTTTTCTCAAGAAAAGAAAGAGAAAAAAAGTGTGTGTGGGGGGGGGGGGTTAAAGAATAATTAAAAACGGTATTCTTATTTATTTATAATTAGATTTTTCTAATTATTTAATGCTGTAAATATACTTCTATTTTTAACTGAACAACTCAACTTTGCTTTCTATTATTTTTTAAGAAAATAATTCACTAAATGAAAAATTATATGAACACTACAGAAGGAATATGTTCTAATGTATTTTAAAATAAATCTTGCAATTAGTTTGTCTTGTTTTAAATCTTGCAGAACCAAATAGTTTTTTCTCAAGAAAAAAAAAGGGGGCGGGGGGGGGGTAAAGAATAATTAAAAACAGTATTCTTATTTATTCATAATTAGATTTTTCTAATTATTTAATGCTGTAAATATACTTCTATTTTTAACTGAACAACTCAACTTTGCTTTCTATTATTTTTTAAAAAAATAATTCACTAAATGAAAAATGATATGAACACTACAGAAGGAATATGTTCTAATGTATTTTAAAATAAATCTTGCAATTAAAGACTACTGAAGTTTAAATAATAAGTATCAACAATAAGTTCTTATATTAAACTGATAGATATATTAATGTATTATAATAATTCAAAATTATTCATTAAACTTAAAGCTATTTATTAAACGATTGACCGCATTTTAAATTTGTTTTTAAAATAGAGGTTTTGTGTTTTAAAACCTATTTCTAAACATTAAAAATATGATTTTTAAAAACTTATCACAATTACTGATGAATCTAGGAGCAATATTCCACGTATCACGTAGTAAACAATAACTATTGTAGTATATTGAATACATTAAATTTAAAAAAGTAGTATTTCTGCCTAAAATATTTTGTTATTCGAACATAAATTATTCTAGTATATGTCAAATTTTATTTATAAATATGTATACATATAATTAGAAAAGGATTTTTTAAAAAACCTGGTTTAAACCAAAAAAAATAATAATATGTTTAGTTTTTAAGATTTTTTCTTTCTTTTTTTTTTCTTCTTAACCCTGGAGAGATTGTTATAAGAAAGTTTTTTTAAACTGAATTTTAAGTCGGGGACTGATGAATGGATGGGTGGGGGGGGGGGGGGTGCTAGTATTAAACAATAGTCCGAAGCTTAACTAAGCCATGCTAAACCAACAACCGATGTTATTCTTGTATTCAAATAGAAATGAGATATATATATATATTTAAATATGTGAAACATAAATATCAGATCTTCTGCATTCAGTTTCTCAATGCAAATGTACCTCAAAACAAAGGTTTCCAAACTTTCAAAGGTTTTCCAAACATTCACCTTTTTAGAGAGTAGATCAAGCACGCACGACTCACTTTTTCTGTTATATTATATCCCCCTCACATCATTAAATATGCGTTTGATTTTAACATGACTTTAGACTTAATAAAAAACTTAATTCAAATTACAATTTTAAAAAAATCCCTAAAAATAACTAAATTAGCGTATCTCAAGTTCTTAAAAGTAATTTATTTTTATTATATTGTTTAAGAGTGTACACAATACAATCACAATTTTTAGATTGCTTTTTTAATTTACAAGTTTAAAAAAGGTGAAAAAAACTATTTAGTTTTGAAACTGCAACATTTCACAAAAAACTACTATTTACTTTTTCTATGTTTTCGCATTTTAGTATTTTTAAAGTCTTCCAATTTTCACCTCCCTCCCCCCCCCCCCCCCCCCCCCCCCAAATGATTGCGACCCACAGTCTGAGAAACGCTGCCTTAAAAGAACACCAGAACGTGCTCAAAACAAACGAAAGACTTCAGAACTAAATCCAATAATTATTTGAAGAGAGACAAAATCCAAAAGACAAATGTTCATTTCCGTTGTTTCGAATATCCAAGTCCATCCTTAAATCGCCCAGCGGGGAGAATGAAGTACCTAATACCTTCACCATAGATGTTTTAAGAAACTGCGAAACTTCGAAACAAAAGCCAATACCTTTCACCATAGCCGATGGGATGTTTCCTAAAACAGCCGAACACTGAAACAAAAGCTCCTTTGAAGGATTTCCAAGATTAAAATGTCTTCCAAATGAAAAACAGGGTTCAAAGAGTTTCAAAGCAAGAGCCAGTCTTTTATGGCCTCGGACAAGTCGTTTATGTATGTGTAGGAATGAAAGGATGAGGAGTACAATAGTTAATGATTATTTTCAAGATGACGACTAAGAGATGGCGCTAAACGACTGTAATGACAATAGTTAAACTAGTAAAGCGGTGCAATTAATTATTAGCTTCGTCGTATTCAGCCTCGGAGTAAATAATACCCGTTTCATAATTTTTAATTAATCTTAACTGGAAATATTAGTTGATTTAATTAAGTTTTTTTAGTTATAATTCAGGGTGGCCACAAAATTCAGGAAAAAAAGTTACTTGATAATTCCCTGATTTCCCTGACAGATTTCTAAAAAATTCCCTGATTTTAGGGCAAACTTTTTTTCAAATTTCCCCAATTTTCTTAGGTTTTCCAGATGTCTAGATACTCTGATCAAATAGAACATGTATTCTAAAGAGATAATATGCAATTTTTTAAAAAATAGTTTTGCAGGTAATGAAAAGTTTAAATTATTCCGTAACATTAAACTTCTAATGACTTACCACTACAAATCTCTATGTAAATAGCGCCAAAATATAGATGAAAATGCCTTAAACAATACAAAATTTCTCCGATTTTCGTGAAATTTTAAAAGTTCCCTGACATGTCCTTGATTTTTTCCAGAATCAGAGTGCTCCCTGACATTTCACTGATTTCCATGTTTTCCCGGTTCTGTGGCCACTCTGTAATTCAATTAAGTTTATATAATAATTAGTTCTTTTAGCTTCTTCCTGCATTTAATATACCAAATAAAAAAAAAATTAATGTTAGGATTTTACCTTCTTAATATATTAGGTGATAATAGTTTTAAAAATGTGTTAGTCGGTATTATGTTGCAAATCCGATCGACTAGCGTTGATGTGACATTTTATGTGAAAACATCACTATAATAATAGTGGATAAAAAAATTTAATATAGAACTTGTTTTTGATGAGTTGAATATTAATTTGACGGACTAAAGTTGGTTGGTTTATACGCTCAATGATATAGTTTTGCGCACAATAACGGTTAGTTAGGCTGGTCTAACGCGCAGCCTATCTCTTAACCTACACCGTAACTTAACGTGCAACTTATAGCTTAACCTACGCCGTAACTTAACATATAATGCACACGGTAACTTAATGTGAAACCTACAGCTTAGCATGGATTCCAAACCACAACGAACATCCATGCCTAATCCAGAATACGAACCCGTCACCTTAGGTATGCGAGGCCAGAGCGCTAACCACACAATCTTGAGTTTCAAATGGCAGACAACACCCACTACACATCCCGACAACCTTAATAGACTCGTACGGGCTGCCACATTAGCTGTTTTTTCAACTCATTTTTAGATACAGAAATAAAGCACAAAATTGGCATGGTCATTTCCCTGGCTTTCTTCAATTCAAGACGTATAATGGGGGTAGTTTAACGTGGAAGACTTCTAAGAAGCCATTCTCTCGATGCTCCGGCGTAAAATTAGCTCTTGTGCCAGAAAACCTCCAATACAACTTCTTGTGCTAGACGCATATTAAGAATTTCAGCCATGAATTCGGCAAGTTAACTATGGGAATCGACTTATTTATAACGGGTCTTGTTTTTCAGTTAATAGATATCCTGGGATGCAGCTGACGAACTTTATCACAACAGATAATATAAGAAACGCTTTCGCCTAATTATAAAAAAAAGTTTATTGAGACAATCACTGCCTCTAAAAATGTCACCGAAAATCCAAGATCCCATCCAATATTTTTATTTTCATAGTGCATCATGTAATACACACATCCGATTGAGTTTTAAAACACTTGAATGACTTTGGTTGAATTATAGTACGAGAATTTTGCCTTGGTGAGAACTTTTATTTGACAGATTGCACGTGTATATCATATTTAATTTTTTCTAAAGTAAAACAGAAAATCTTTGCCAACATATACGTACAGGGGACGCAGTGAGTTTTCTAAAAAATTTATGTACGCATTTAAGGGATAATTTCAAAAAATTTAAGAACCTTTTAGGGGTAATTCCCAAAATTTTAGGGATAATTCCTAAAATTTTAGGGATAGCCCCTAAATGTTTATTTAGGGATATTTCTTTTGAAGCTGATATAGGCTCCTAACACAAGACATATTCTTTCTAAAGTTTGTTTTAATACAAACAAAAAAATTGTCAATTGAACTTCAAACAACTTTTTAACAACATAACAGTTATACAATTAAACTATTTTCACCAAACATAAAAATTTAATTAAATCCACTTTTCTCATCTGGAGGAATATCGGTTTGTTTACCTGGGTTTTGGAGAGAAATCGGGGAATTTGAGGTTTTTAAATTTTTTTTAAAAATTATCGAAAAATGTAAGTATAATTTTAGTGAGAAACAAAAATTTAAGGAATTTTAGGGTACGACCCCTGTATGTAGTATAGAAGCTAAAATCTGATGACAAACTACTATGCGTTTCCATGGAAACACAAAACTTTTAGGTCATTTTCAACCAATGATCATTGATTGCTTTTTATTCTAAACCCTCCATTAGGAACAAGCAAAACATAAATTCCATCACCAGCAATCCTCCATGAAAATACATTGTCCCCGTAACACAATAATCCACAAAAACGAGTCATTCCCCCAAAAAACAACCTCCATGCAGGCTTCATATCACAACACACCTCACCTGTTCGCTCAATTATTACTCAGCACTCCAATTATACGGGACGGGGGTGGAGCCACCACAAATGGGAACGATATGGGTTTTTTTTTTCGCTCACCTTATCACGGTATTCCGTTACTCATCGTCTGTTTTATTATTGATGCCACCGCGGAGGTAATAAAGGTATTCGTTCATAGGGGCGATAAGACCTGACGCGGAGACACCAGAATCGAGACGCGATGATTAATGCAAGGATGTGGGCTGTGATCATCGAAATGGTATCTTGTCCCAAATTACTGTTGCTATAGTGGAACGACAGAGAGTTGATTCCCGCATAATTACATTGAGTATTACATTTTAGTTATTTTGTATGAAGGTACTGGTACCCTATTAAAACAGGGTACTCAGCAATAAGCGGAACGTACTCATTTTCAAATAAATAGAGGACTTTCCGATCTGAAAACATTTGCTTCAGTTTTGAGAAAGACGTGTACTCTTTTTAGAAACTAAAGTGGAAATATAATAATACACAGAACAATGGTTTTGAATTACGCTCCTACCGATCAGTAGCTTGTTCTCTTGTTTAGCTTACTACATCACACACTAACTGAAGCCAAATTTATTTTCTCCCGAAATGGACCTTATTTTGAGTGAGGACTCTATCGCATAGCAACACTTTTAACATGATAACCAATCATAATACATCTTTAAAAGAAAATTCAAATTTTCTCATTCCATTAGCCAATCACAATGCACATTTAATGCTATGCACAAGCTTCATGCGAAGATATATATATATATATTTTTTTTTTGGGGGGGGGGTTGAAGAGTTGTAATAATTAGAAGCGAGTATCGTTTGGCGGAAGTTCCATTCTAGGCGAAAAGAGAAATATGCTTAATTCAGAAGTGAAAACAGTCAAAACGAAAAAAAAAAAGGAATACATACACAGGAATATAATTGTTCACTAATGTGTGTACAGAACAGTGGTGCAGCAAAAACATTTTTCTAAAAGGGTTTGCTAAATCCTAAAAAGTCCATTAAAAATAACACAATTGTAGAAAAAGTGGAACTACCCAGAAGAAAAAAAAGATCCGGGTAAACGAAGAAGATTATCACCCCTGCTAATTTTAAATGATTCACATTATCGATACATTCCTTATTTATCGATATCTATAGATATTGAAAAATATATTTTTCTCGTCAGACATTTCAAAGAGCAGTGGTATGTGACGTCGCCATGAATAAAGTCCACAAACACAAAAAACAAAGCTCAGAAAACTGCAAAAAAAAATACACCGTTGTTTTTAATTTTCACCGACGAATAAAGTCAACGAAGCTGAATTGAATTCACAAGGCTCATAAAATACGATCATTCACTTTGCAGAGGGCCATCCTAAAAACATGGCTATTGGCGATTACTCTTCAAAAATGCTCTTTCGAACGCATAAAAATACGACGACATGAACATCAATAACAGTATACGGCCCGATTGAAATTTAATACAAGACGGCCGGAAAAGAACATTTTTATCGTTCAAAACACCATTACTAACACCGGGCGAAAGAAGGGAAATTTTAGTTATAAAACACGACTCGTAAATCCGCCGCCGCAGAACAGCGACAACTAAACTCGGCAGGTTGCCACTTTGTAACAAAAATGAACAAAAATCAACATGGCGTCGTAAGAAGTTCCTTGCCCTATCTACTTTGTTGCAGATTTTGACATTATTTGAAATTTATGATCGTTGGTACAGCGTTATAAAGTTGACATAAAAATGAGTTTGGATAACGGAATTGAACACTATTACCGTTTCGATAGAAAAACGAGGACTTTCTTCAATTATGAAAGAAATCAAGAGCGTATACCAGGACGATTTTTTTTTTACTTTTATAACTTTTAAATAGAAATAGAATGTTCAGTATTCAACCAACTTATCAAAAATTCGATAAATATTATCTTTGATTTTAAAACAATTCATTTGGGCAAGAAAAATTATTGGATATGAATGTACCAAACATACCAACGGCACAAAAAAATGCGCAGAAAATATATTCGAAAATATCACTACAACGAATATTGGAAACTGTTGCGATTATTTTTAAAAGTAAATAAACGATTTTATCGTTCAATTATTAACTGTTCAAATATTTCTGACGATTACTAATTCTCCCAAAACGTGTTACTTGCGAAGGTACGCGATATGGCGACATATTTGAAGATTTTTGGAAAAATTATACAGTAGTAACAAGGTCGAAAAACGAGTCAAATTATCAAGAGAATGTACAATTTGCTACTGCTCTTTTTATTAACCAGGTGGTTGTTTCACTGCCGAGCTGAAGTGATTGGCAGAAAACAATTTTTTCGCGACGAAGAGATCGAAGTTCGCTGGAAATACGGTTTACATTGGGATCTAGAAGACGTTGTTAGATTCTGTGATAATCAGTGGAGGACTAAGAATTACAATTTGCTGAACAGGCTGACATAATCCTGTTCAAACAACTAACACAATGTGGAATTGTAAATAAAGTAGTCGTCAGAAGCGGGATTCTTTGGCTTTTAAATTGATATAATAGTGTTGCGTGGGTGGGTTCGAAAGACTTGAAGTCAAAGCAGATAAAAACTTGAAGAAAATTATTCCGATATAACTCTTCGCAGATTCTTTTACAACTCCACAACTTCCCGTTGTAATAGATTCAATACAGCTCTTTACACAACAATGGAGCACAAACAGCAGTTAAAAACTAGATACACAACTGCTAAAATCGACGCTAAAGACAATGCAATACAGTTAACTTTCGGAACTACTCTGAATGCTCGCACTAACTAACTCACTCGCTCTCCTGGCCTTATAAAGGGAAGCTTCCTTCGCGAATCTTCTAGAGATAGAAATTTGGAGAATTTTCCAGATTGCAGTCGAAAAGCCCTATACAGGTACATGGGGACCGAAAGTCTCGCCAAATTTGGTGACCAAAATTAGTCGTAAAAACCGTCGCCAAATTGGATCTATCTCGTCAAGTTGGCGAGATTGCCATTAACCATAATGTTAAATGGCCTTCCTGTAAAACTCGTTTTCCAGCATTATCTTTGTAAATCTCGTTTTCAAGCATTAAGAGACGCATTGCAGGAAAGCGAAATGAACATAAATTTTCTTTTTTACATAATTAATACTACGAAATATTTACAAATATACAGAAATTCGTAACAATATCATATATGAATTTGGGTTTTGTAGACAGAAAGAAAAAGGGATCACCATAAAAAAAAAAAAAAAAAAAAAAAAAAAAACTTACAGAAATAATATCCCAAGATTCAAAGAAATCAATCCAATAAAGGGCTAAAGATCTTTTTTAAAATTATTGTAATTGAAAGTTTTCAAAAATTTAAACAATTTTTTTAATAAAATCTTAATTTAATATTTAAAAATCCTTTTGCTCATGGTTTTTATAATATATAAAGGGTGTCTATAAAATATTGGACACATTTTGATCTTGAATAACTCATAAAATAATGAATATATAAACAAACTTATGGCATTTATACATGGAATAACTCATATATTTTCATTTATAGTGAACGTTGCCAAAGAAAATTTCCTTTTCCCACTTGAATATCATTTCTTTTGTAAATATCGTCTGCTTGTGTTATTACAGGATGGCCACAAAACTCACGAAAAAAAGTTCCCTGATTTCCCCGACAGATTCGTAAAAAATTCCCTGATTTTAGGGCAAACTTTTTTTCAAATTTCCCCAATTTTCTTAGATTTTCCAAATGTCTTGACACCCTGATCAAATAGAACATGTATACTAAAGAGATAATATGAAATTTAAAAAAAAAAATAGTTTTGCTGGTAATGAAAAGTTTAAATTATTCCGTAATATTAAACTTCTAAAGGCTTACCACTAGATATCTCCATGTAAGTAGCGCCAAAATACGGATGAACGTGCCTTAAACAATAAAAAATTTCCCTGATTTTCATGAAATTTTAAAATGTTCCCTGACATTTCACTGATTTTTTCCAGAATCAGAAAGCTCCCTGACATTTCCCCGATTTTCAGTTTTTCCCGGTTCTGTGGCCACTCGGTATTAGTTTTATGTTTTTCTCGTTCCTACGCGCGTTATTAACGCGAGTTATTTTGTTTTTCTTTCTTGACCATCCAGATCACTTGATATAACGCCACTGGACTTTTTCCTTTGGAGATTCGTAAAGGACATCGTTTACAGGAGGAAAGTGTCGAATGTTGATGACTTAAAAGGCCAGGATTACAGCCGCAATAGCGTGGATGCCGACATGCTTGCATGTACCTGGCGCGAAATTGACTACCGTCTTGATATTTTCCGTGCGACGAACGGGACACATGTGGAAGTCCAGCACTGACAAGGCCCATAAAAGTTTTTGAGTCTGTCTAACCATTAGTGCAATCAATTTAAATTTATCTTCATTATTTTATGAATTATTCAATATCAAAATGTGTCTAACATTTTATAGACACCCTGTATATTAAGTTCCAAGAATATACTTCTTTTTTATTCTAAGGTCCAGATATAAACATCGTCGGAATAAAAATGGCCATAATATTTCAAATACAACAGTAATTTCCATCTATGTTCCCCGATAAACACAGTCAGACCTTCAAATAATCAACTCCCATCAGCGAATTCTTTGATGTATGTAATCTTTAACATAGCTGCTATTTAGGAGGTTATATTTTCATTACATGACCTTTGCATAATTTCTCATTATTTCCGAGACAATACTTGGAGAAAGAGACACAGTCATGATTTAAGAGATTGGGTCTTTTTATCATATCTGGAGTAATTAACAAACGACAGGACAAAACGAAATTCGCTGAGTCAAGTGACCTTGAGCAAAGTTAAATGTTCCATTGCCATTTAACACAATAATCCAAACCAATTATTTAAATGCAAAATGGCAACGAAAAAGTGCGGGTTTTTTGTTAATGAGAATGACACATCGAAACGAATTTTCGTGGAACTATTTTGGCAATGGGAAAAAAAAAAGGTTCGTCTTTTCCCAAATGAGTATTCTTCTGTGTACTGCTAAAACAATTATTATTATGTCACAGGCTGCATTGCCCAAAGTTTCCAAGGCACTTTTGTGAATATCCAAATTTAGACATTACTTATTACATATTATTACTAGTTCCAAAAAATTGTTTACAGTATTTGTAACCTTTGCGTACACAAATGCTTTGCTTGGCAAATTGTTATACCTTTGCTTTTGATTAATTTCCTAAGCAACAATAAAAAAAAAAGCTAAGAATTCTGTGAAAATGAGAGGTCTATATAACATTTTGAGCTTCACTCTAACCAAACATGAAAACTTCAATAGACCAACCAACTGTCTATTATGTATTCAAGTATTATCGAAATATAGTAACAATTTTTTTTTTTTTTTTTTTTTAAAGTTTGGTCCGATTTGAAAATAAAATGGGCTATAGGTAAGAGTTCCAACGCCTGTTGTCAATTTTAATTTTTACAATGACCAGATAACAATTATTTCATATATTGAGTTGACAATGTGTTAAGGAACTTATAAATGAGGAACCAAAGAGCATGTTTTGAAAATAGGGCCACTGAACTATGAACTCGAAAAAGAATAAACTCGGTAAATTTCTTAAGTCACAGATTAATGCCTCTTAAATGTTTCCCATAATTATCTTTTTATGATTTTATTTAGGACGTGCAAATATTCGAATAAGTCGCATTTGCTGTAAAAAAAAAAGGTAAGTTTTAATTGATTTTAATAGGGCGAAAACAACATAAAGACTAAATATCGTAATTCTCAACACAATTACGAATAACTGATAAGTCCGAAAATAAAAGGGTATTTGAACATCTTTCGGGAAATCTTGAACCTTATTTTATTTCATCCCCCCCACAGAAAATGTCCACCAGCAGAAAGAAAACTTGCGAGATGGTATCTCACCATTCCTGCACAAGTTACTCAACTAAAAATTCTCCATCTTGAGTAAAAGTATGAACAAAATCACAGGACTGCAGATTATTAACTAGTTCAATTCAACTTGAAACTGACTTCTAGCGTTCTTCCGGATTAAAGTTCATGTAGTCTGCGATTCTGTACAAAATTTAACTAAAACACTAGGGGAATGGAACATCGCACAAATTTCAATCACACTACAATACTGATGTGGATTTGTGTCATTTACCATTTTCATATTTTCATCAATCATTTAGAAAAAATGGCCGATTTAGCAATATTTTTTTATGGGTCTTTAAAAAAAAAAAATCAGCCAAAATGATGATTTTGGCGATATACTTATCGATATTTCTTATATTATCCTTTCTTGTAACTAAAACTGAGCAGAGAAGAAAAAGCGATCGTTGACGAGGTATGCTCAAGGAAAGAGAACTCTGAGTTAAAGGCATTCGTTTTTCCAACTTTTACTCCATTAAAGCCTTTTTAAGGGAATTTCAGAGGTGGGGATGTTTAGAACACCTTAAGAGGCATTACCACAGAGATTTTTATCAAAATCGTTAGAGCCATTTTTTAGTAATCACTGAACAACATGATTTTGTCAATGTCAGCTACCTTGTGCTCACGCGCGATTTTGACGAAAACCTTAATGGTAGGTCCATGGCCACCACCAACCTTAACACCAAATTTGAACATCATAAGTCAATTTGTTCGGGAGTTATACTGACCCCAGACACACACATTTTTTCTAGATCACTCTTTTGAAATCAGGAAGTTCCAAAACGTACATGCAAAAAAAAAATTTACCAAATACTATACTTTTATATTACCCTATGTATACATATGGGCAAATGAAAGTAATAAACATTATGAGACTTGACACTTTTTTAGCAAGGGAACAACAAGTCAAATCACAATTTTTGAATTTCTTAAGGGCCCTTTATTCCAAAATACAATTAAGCCAAGGGTCGTCAAAATTATTCAAATTTCAAGCTAACAGATTGCTGCTTCTGTCAAACCAGAACATCTGGAAAAGCCCAAAACACAGCTACTCAGTACATAACATATTAAATACATCTCTATACAACACTAAATCATCCCAAATACGGAGAAGCCATCCAAGGTCTATCTGCATCTTCCACAAATCAGTCCTCCTCTCCAGAATTTAATGATCCGGTACAGATGCGCCCTTGACACACGATTTATACGGTGAGCTTTTCAATTCGAAACGCAGTCTCGCCCTCGTAAGTCAGTCACAACTGACATCTCGGGATATATGCAAGTGACCGCTTCAACATTGCAATAGAAAAGCCCTTCTCGCGGTTTCGCAACGGCGGGGCAATGCGGACCAGATGGTTTGAGGAAGATATGGCAGATAGGCATAGATGAGGATTTATCGCCGTTGTATATTAAGACATTGCTGGATTGGGTAATGGCGAACCATAAAAACTTGGGAATAAGGCATATTTATGGGCTATCTTGGAATAAAGAAACGCATAAGTTGTAATTTAATAGTGAACTAACTTATACATTTTAATTGTTCCTGGAAGTAAGAACAAAGTTGTTCATCACTACCACTAAGTTGGTAAGCTCCATTTTTAAGCGTTAATTAGCTCCAGTTTTCCCATGGTACTGTATTAATATAAGCGCTTTGAGACCCAATTGGGACTTAAAAATCCACTTTGATGAGGTTGGTTCTTCAATGTTGAATGACTGGAGAAGCTTATTTCATTATGGAAGCTTGATAGAGACTAAATAAGACGATGAAAGGTCAAGATTGAAAATCGTCTATGTACATAAAGCGAAATAAACTTGAGAGGCCTACCAACAATTGACGAATGAACTTCACACAAGTAGATTTCTAAGTCCCAATGGACATCACAGTGAATATAGTACCGTGAGAAACTAACGGGACTTATAAAAACCCATCGGTAAATAAAAGGTTACGAGACGCCGATTGTCTTTCACTAACTACCCTTTAGACAGTGAGTCTATGAGAGGTTTTCCACTAGCGGTTCGCAGGAGAAATTTGTCCCAGTGTGGAATTGTTTCACACTGTTTCTTTCAATTTATCCAACATTTATACTCGCCAACTATCTAGAACCTCAGCCATTGTTCCAAAACCGCATGATCGAAACATACGTCGCAATTCATTTATAGAATTTTCCAAAAATATCCATTAAATCCCAAATAATATTTTTCCCTAAATTAATACGACATGCCTATTAATGATAGAAGTCAACGTGGACTTCTTTTCATTACATTGTCGATTGTATCACGAACTTTTTAAATTCTACTGGAATATTGACCCTTTGAGTAGTGAATTATTTGAAGATTTTTATGCCCATGGGACGGATGAGGAGTCAAACTCGTCCACCGTAACTTCGCCCAAGTAAGCAGATGACGAATCTCAACTCGCCAAATGTACCCAAAGGGTTAATAAGCAATACCAATGTTATTGACATTTTACAGTTACTCGAAACTAAACATGTGCTGACATTGATGATCGTTATTGTTTGAAGCTCCATATGCAGTCATTTTTTAACAATTAAACACAAGTTTTTAGAAAAATCAATGTACAATTCATATTTTTTAATGGGCAATTCAGATGCAATTTAATTTTTTTTTTTTTCAATGTACCTGAAATTTTGGACCTGATCTCAAAATAGGAAAAATTAATGCGAAAGTAGGTACATGGAAAGTTTAATTTGTTGTCTTATTTCTTGGGCGGTGACTTATTTCTTGGCAGTTAACTTGACGATTCGATGCGTTTGACAAGTTTGCACACAGTTGAGCAAATGATATCGTGCAGTGTTGACACGCAATTCATAACACAACATTCAATAGCAATAACAATGTTTGTGTCGCACAAAAACTAGTGGTGTGGAACACCACGCAACCTTCAATTACACTAAAATTAAGATCGCAGCTTTGAAATTTTTAATTGATTGGGGTACGTTTAGCGTACTCTTGTTCATAACTGCAAATAAATTTTAAAATATCCTTAAATATGGCCATCTAAAGGAAGAGATTGGTGACAAAAACTCGAGATTCGAAATTTCGAGATTGGCGAAATTAACTATACATAACCGCCAAAATAGACGCGATTGGCGACATTTAAGTGGATAAAAATACCAATTACTAGTTTGAATGGGAAAATTTACTCCTAGCAGTAAAAAGAACATACTCTTGAGTAGAAGCTTATCCTTTCTGTTATATAGATATAAAATATTAATGTGTTTATTGTTTTAATACTGTTGAATAAATTTTAAAACTAAATGCTGTTGGTAAATTTAAAACTAAATAAAATATTAAATACTGTTATATAAATTTTAAATGTAAAAAAAAAATTACTGTTTTAATACCGTGTTATACAAATATAAAATTTTATATTTATAGCTGGAGTGTTGGCTGAAGTTCCCGGCGTTGGCCGGGTTCAAACAGTTGTGGCAGTGTAAAACTCGGTTCGAATTGGTTTCGTCGATTGGAAGTTATGGGCATGCCCCCCTTAACAACCTGTTCTGAATTTCACCACCTTATCGGAACTAAATTGTGCTCGTGTAATCTGTATCAGCCAATAGACCCTTAGTAAAATATTCGATTCAACTTGGTTCTGTAGATTTGAAACGGAGAAAACATTTTGAATAATTCCGACAGTGAATTAAAAAAAAATTATGTAAATAAACTTATCGTACAAAAACTAAATATGACTATAAATTTTCAAAAATATGAACAGTATTTATAGGAAAAAAATCCTATAAAACCTCATATAGACGACTTTGCAAAATTCTATTGAAATAAAAAATAAAAAAAAATTTGGTGGAGCGAGTTATAAGATAAAAGATGGATAGGAAAAAGTTCATTGGGAAAATGTTCTCCCTGACTCATGAGGAAATAACTTTTCAATGAAAAATAATTCAGTTCCTAATATAATAAATTCTCCCTAAAAATCCCCAATATTAACAAAACCGCCAAGCTTCTACATGCTGGACACAATGCTTGAAGTAACTTTTAAACATCCCATACCACTTCAAGCATGTACCCTTTTCTACCAACGCACATACAAAATCCGAAGACCCGAATTCCCTATACATCAATCAATACTGCAACTAGCTAGCCCCATGATTTCCATTACGACACACCAGAGTGTTGATTGCAATAGCATTACGCGTCAGCACCCGGTTCAGGTACTACAAGGCAATCTGCTCCAGAGGACTCCCCTACTGAGCGTTGCCACCAAAGCAAACGCAATTATATCCTATAATTAATTTCGATCGGATTTCATTATTTGAATGCCGATCTACTACTGGTGGGGGCGAGGGAGGGGGACAACATCTGGAGAGAACACTTAATTTCGAACATCTGCTGCAACCAATTTGGAGTGGATGATGGCAATTTCTTGCACTCCTGCCGAGTTATTACGAAATTGATAGCGTATATTTTGACCTGGAAATGTTATGGATCAACCGGAAATTTTTTCATACAGGTAGGGGAAGTCTGTCGACTAAGTAGCAGAAACTATTTGAGATATCTGCATCAGGTCCTTTGACACACAATTTATCAGACAACACAATTTGACAACTTTTTGTCATCATTTGAGAAACTAGGGGTGTGAAACATCGCACTACTTTCAATTACACGATATTAATGATGTGGATTTGTGTCATTTATCGCTTTTATATTTTAATAATTCGCTTAGAAAAAATGGCCAATTTAGCGATATTTGTTTCGCCAAATTGGTGTTTTTGACATTATACTTTTCGATAATTCTTATATTATCCTTTCTTATAAGTGAAACTGAGGAGAGGAGAGAAAATACCGTTGATGAACTAAGTTCAAGCAAAGAGAATTTTGTGTTGAAGGCATTCGTTTTTCAACATTTAACGCCGTTAAAGCATTTTTACGGAAATTTTGAAGGCGGGGATGTTTAGAACACCTTAAGAGACGAATTTTATTAAAATCGTTAGAGCCGTTTCTTAGCAATCATTGAAAAACATGATTTTTTCAATGGCAGCTACCTTATGTGCATGCGCGATTTTAACGAAAACCTTAATGGTAGGTCCCATGGCCACCACTAACCCTCACACCAAATTTGAACATCGTAGGTCAATTTGGGCGGGAGTTATGCTGATCACAGATGGACATTTTATCGATTTTTTTTTTTTTTTTTGACCGCATACTATTGTTTTATTACCCTATGTATATGAGTAATTGAAAGTAAAATATATAGTTACATGGTGTTATTAAAAAAAATTGGCGTCGTAGGGTATCCATCACCATTTTTCTGTTAACTGTGCCTAATAGAACAAACAAACAAAAAAAAAATACATTTCAAAGAGTCATAAGACCTGACCTTCAATATTCAAAAAAAAAGATTACGTTTCTCCAGCTACTTACTCAAAGACTATCTAAAGGTATGGCTGTCGAAATCATTCCCCCCCCCCTCCCCCCCATGTATTCTTCGATTCCGAATATCCATCTTTTTCTGAGACTCGAACCGCGGAAATTACAACAAAAGAGAGGAACCTTGTTGAAGAAGGAAAAGGGGGAGGAGGGGAAGAGGTGCAGTCTTACTTTACAAAAGAATTGTGGTTTGATTTAAACCGATCTAATTGGGGTTGTAGATTTAATGAAATTTTATGGCAACAAAGGGGGACAAGCACTATGACGAAGACAAATTATATGAATTTATATCATCCGATGCCTTAAGTCAAATATTCATTTACATATACCAGCGACACTTAATACCAACTACCACATTTATTACGAAATTGAAGAGTTAAAACTTGGCACATGTGTTCCTATAAAACTAATTGCTAAACTATACAACAAAAAATTATCCCCTCCAAAAAGCACTTTTATCGTTTTTTCTCGGACTATGTCCTCTATTGGAAGATTTTTTTCCTCGATTAGACAACTCTAACCCGAAAATTTCAACACAAAATTAAACTTCAAGGGACAGCATATGTTGCATTATTTTCAAGTAGTTTAATTAGTGTATTGTAATTGCGGAAAATTGCACGGAAGGACAAAAAATAATTTTAAACAAAAGAAGAAAATTACTTTCTTGCACCACGTAGAAAACCAAACTAGATTAAACCAGACACAAGTTACAATGTCAGAAACTAGTTTTACGTCATTGCAACCAGAATCAGTAATGAACAGATCTTCGCGGAAAACACCCGGCCAAATGACCTTGAAATATTTTAAAGTGCAACCTCGCCGCCTCACGTCCAAAACCGATTACTGAGGCGTTATTTTTTTCGGCGTGTTGGCAACACGGGAAAAACAGAACACAAGAGCCTCCAATTACAGACTAGCAGACGACTTCGAACACATCCTTCTCAATGACACATACGTGACAAGAAAGGTAATTCCGGAATTGTGCTTCGGAAAACGCAGTTCCTATTAGCCAAGTCGACAACTTATTCCGAACTTCCACTGCGGGAGTCATACGAATTATAGCTATTATTCCTGATAAGGGGCTCTGACGGAAAGGAGAAAATAGATGGGGTGAATTATGAGGTTATGGAATGGCAATGGTAAACAAAAGAGGTGCAATGTAACAATGGCTGCTGTAAATTTAATACTAACAACACTTCGAAACGAATCTAACTAAATTTTTTTAAAGTTATCTAGTGCAGAAATAATCAACCAGAACAAAACATAAATTTCTAAAATCATATTTTTAAAATTCCAACAAAAAAGCTTTTAAACTTTTTAAATGTTTTAAGTTTCTAATTGGATACTAACATGTTCAATTCAAATTTACCATTCGATTTCGCATATATTTATTCTAACAATGATTATACTTCGACACTAAAAAGTAATTTTTCGTAGAATGATAATGAAATTTTAAGAAAAACAAAGAAATAAAGTATCATTGAAAGGAAAGGTCCTTTCACACAAATTTTTACTTTTAGGGATCTAAGATAACAGTATTATCTTTATAGATTGCTTTTCTAATTTTTGCAGAATTTTAAAATAATTATCTAACATAACCCTGAAAAATCTCCAGTCTGGATTTCAAGATTATTCCAGTTTTACACAGAAAATATATGTTTAAAAAAATTATGAATTATAAAAGGAAGAGGGAAAAAATGCACTAAATTATTCATTACAAATTAATGCCTATGAATACCTAAGTTTATAAATAGTGCATTAACTATAAGAAAGAATATTAAAACTGTCTTCCTTCTAAAAATTATCTTTTTGAAAGAAGGCTCCCTAAACAATTTTTTAAATCCTCAAATTTAAACAATATATATTTTTTTTTATATTTATAGACAATCAACACACTGCATCAAGTTACCATTTATAAACATTGACCACAATTAGAATAAAAAAAATATGAAGCCCTAAATATGCGAAAATTAGTGGTAAATAACAAATTTGTATGCAAAGGAAAAAACATAAGCATATTAAAACACAACCCTTAACCAATGTATACATATTTATGTAGATCTTAACATTATATATTTACCTGTCAGTCCAGACTTAAATTAGAAAATACTGAACTGAATAGATTAGGTGTACCAAAAATGTGTATACATTAAGTTTGGGGAGTTGGTAGCTTTGGATATTTTCTTTTGCATATTGGATTTATTGGATATATTGGATTTGGATATTTTTTTTAAGATATCGCAAAGCAATTTCTAAGGTAATATGCCTTTAGGAAGAGTATCAAAATAAAAACTGCTCTACATCAGGACAAGGAGAAAACACAGAAAGCTTCGAACAAGCAGATTGGCAATGGACACAAGACAAAGACCATTTGTATTTTGACTATTGCTGTAATGTCTTTTAGTTTATTTTTTAAACTCTGTGACATGAACAACATGGATGATATTCCGTTGAGAATTTTTTTTTTTCAAATAAAATTATTTGGTTTAGAATTCCAATCGATCAAAGTTGTTTACTGCAAAAGCAACTAAAGTAAATGTAGAGAATTTTTTTTTTTTTTTTTTTTTTCCCTTTTGGAGCAGTACAATAAAAATTGTGTAACAGCCTGGGTTTAAAAGAAGCTGCAAAACATGTGTTTTTTGTTCAAAATAAAAAATCCTAAACTTGTTTTTTAATGGAATAAAAAAAAAATAAAGGCATTTTTCTTTCCTTTAATTTTCTAGAAAATAATTCACTAAATGAAAGATCTACATTCTTGGTATTACATGACTGATGTTTTTGTAAATGAAAATTTTTAAGAATATAATAGATAGAGAAAGTTCAAACATATATTTAAATCCAATCCTATAATTAAAGACTATTGAAGTATTTATAAGTATCAACAATAAGTTTTTATATTAATCTAATGGACATATTTATATTTTATAATTATTTAAAATTACTAATTAAAATTTAATTATAGGCTGAATTTAAATTAGCACCTAAAATAGATGTTTTGTGCTTTAACAACTATTTCTCAATCTTAAAAAATATCATTTTGTACAACTTATCATCATTACTGACAAATCTAAGAGCAATATTCCATGTATTATGCAGTAAACAATTACTATTGAATTATATTTTTTTCATTGAATTTAAAAAATTGCATCTCTAAATATAATTTAAGATGATTTGAATTTCTACATAAGTAACAATTGTTTATTTACTTAGTTTAATTTATTTTCAGAAGGAATATTATATGTTATTTGAACATTATTCTAATGAATGTTCAAGTTTATTTATAAATATGAATACATGTAATTAGAAAAGGATTTTTAAAAAAAACCTGGTTTAAAAAAAAAAGTTTTTTTTTTTTTGACTTTTTAAAAAAAATTTCCCCCTAACCCTGTTCCTCACATTTGACCGCTAAGTCCCATTATGAAAGAATTCTAAGCACGAACATTCTTTCACGCTATACAAATTACTTACTTACAAGCATGAGTTTAATTTGGTTAAAATAATTGTAATATAAGAGCTTAATTCTGTGAAAATAATAGTAGTTAATAATAGTTATGATAATTATTATTAATGATAATCATTAATTACAATAATTAAATAAGTAATTATAATAATAATTAATAACTAAATTAAAATAATGATAACATTGCTTTGAATATTTAAAATTATCACAACTTTTTTCCTGAACTAATATTTGTATTATTCATTTTGAAACACAATTAGTGAAGTGTGTTCATAGATTTTTATCATTCTACTACAATTATCAAAATAATAAACATAAAAAAAAAGCTGTTTATTGGGATTTTAAAAATTATAGATATATTATTATTATTATCAATAGCCTTATTATTATTATAATTAATAAGGCTCTGATTTGAAATTCATGGAATTTTTTGTGATAATATTTACACGACACACTTCAACTAGCCGGACAATGTTTTACCAGATTTTTTCAGAATTATAGAAAAACATTGGATTTGCCTCAGCAAAATATTAGATACTAAGCAAAAAGGAAGATGATTTAACTACTTTTGTAGCATATGATGCTGTCAAAGATATTGGGCAATTTGCTTTAAAGACAGCATTTAATCCACACATCAATGAATTTCAAAAATGCAATAGGATTAGTAATTTAAACATTCTAAAGTAGAGAGTTATGCTAGACTGCATTATAGCTAGTATTTATAACTGATTTATTCCAAACATGAACTAAAGAGAAATTTCAAGTTTTGATCCAAACTGTCACACCTCCAAAGCCAAAGGAACTATTTCAGTTATCTGAATGAGAATTTTCATACCAAAACTGCTATACATGAAAAAGATGAGGAGGTGAAACATTGACATGATTACAAATTAAATGGGGAAAACTTTCTCGGTGGTCATTCAAAATGAAACTGAGCTGAATTATGTCTCGATTCAAAATGAATACTTCAACAGAGCAATTGGACAAATTAAGCTTGATTATCTGTTACAATCGGCATTGTTTACTTACATCCACCTTTAATAGCAGGGATGAGAAAGCACCAGTATTGAAAATATACCAAGGCAAGAATTTCTCCGAGTTTGACCTATCATTTCATAAATACAAAAGTTAAGCAAAGAAACTAAACCGAAAGAGTAAACATTGGGTTTGTTACGTAAAATGTTTTCACAATAATTTTTTTTGCTTTTTTTTAAGTTTTCAACGTTTGAGAATTTTTATCATTGCTATCATTATGCCATTTAAAGAAATTATACACTTCCATTATCAAGAGAGGAATGTGAAATTTAATTGTTCGTTAAATTAAGAGTTTTTTTATATCATGCAGCTAAGCACTAACATTCATGGTGCTAATATATTGTTTCAAAAGGAATTATTTTTATGATTCAGTAAAATTTATTATTGTCAAACAAAACATGGAAAAACCAAGATTCGTTAACATTGTTTTTAAAAATGGTCACAAGAGGCAAAATAGCTTATGTTACTATGAAATTTATAGCTTAAAATTATTAAATTTATTTTTGAAGTTTTAAGTAAAATTCTCATTTTATCTAAATGAGAAACAACCTGTGCATATAAAACGACAAAAATAGATCCAAAAAAACATTGTTACTTTTTGTTAGTATTGACAGACAATCGAACGATCAACCTTAAAATATAATGAAATAAAATACATCCATATACAATGTCAAGATTCCAATGGAGATACACAAACAGAAAAATATCTTACCATCATGTGTCATATCACTGGTATCCGATAAAGAACCTATACTCTTCTCCACAAACAATTGCCGCACATCATCACACGAATTATTGCCTAAAAATCCACTATGTTCCGAAACACTTTCCGTCGACCGAGCATCAGTACACAAACCAGCCAGCAATCCGTACATAAAACACACAACAAAAACGGATGAACGAGCCATTTCTGTCTTTTATTGCCACAAGGAAGGTATCCCGCGATCACACACGAACGAAACACATCCAGAAAACACACACTACAGTAAATCCACTGTGTTTTGATGGATATCTATAGGCTGTAAATATTGATATGACCTATGGGATCTTGGCTCAGGTCACTCCGTAGCACACCTCCATGCACGAGATCTAAGAACCAACTGGCGGAGGTTTATGGTTGCCGCTCGGTGGACGAATGCGGTTGGCGCGTCTCCCAGTGGAATGTCGCCAATTGATCATAAATTTAAAATCGGGCGGGGTGTATTGTGTTTTTTTGTAGAGTTTTTCCACCTTTGCGAGTGGCGTCTCGCAGACGACCAACCATAAGTCGTCTGCAAGAAGCGGTTCTACTAATTTACTCGTGTCTAGGCAGGTTTTTTTTCCTGATTTATTTCGTTTTCTAGCTTACCTTACCCCTTTTAACAGTCACCGGCGAATCTCAACGAGGCAAAGGTGTGAACGATTCACTTTTGGTTTTGCCGTTGGCTCTGTATGGGGTGTTGGTAGATAAGACCCTGAAGATATGTGTGGGTTGGGGTAAATAGCGGTTTAACCGCTCTGTCTGTTTATTGATAAGATTTGGATATTCCAGGAATTGCCCCTAAACCATATGAAAGAGTGTTTACAAAGCGGCCAATTATATATTTACCTTTGTCAGTGTTTATAACCGGTAGCTCTAAATAAGACCTACATTGTGTGAAAGTGCTGATAAAGACGATAGTATTATGCTAAGAGTTAATTATCTATGGCTTGGTTTAAACTCTTTCTCTCTTATCATCGTGCGAAGTTTCATCTTCATGATAAACCTCCAACGTGAGAAGAATTTACTTGGTAGAAAATGGACTTTGATAAAAATAATTACGAATTTTTAAAAAATATGTTCACATATTTAAAAGTCCAGTATACCTAGACTTGCCAGATTTCTGAAATGTTCAACCGGGACACCTGAATGCTCCCCAGCGCCGCGGGTATTCAAGGGTACACATCCTTGACGGGTTTTAGAGTGTTTTAGTAGTTAATTCCGAATGCTATGAATAAATGGTTACTGATAATGAACCTAAACCAGGGGTAGTCATAAATGACACAAGCATATAAATTTAAACTTTTTTTTCTTACATGTTAATATTTATAAGTTGCTTAAGTAGGAAGAAACACCTTGATTGAAGAATAAAAATTTGAACTATGGCTATGGCTATGACTTTTTTTAGAAAGTCTTTATTGGTTTTAATCTTGCAAAAATCTTCACAAGCTAATCCGATATGAATTTTACATGTCATCAAGACTTTAACAGTATTATTATTATTATTGTTGTTGTTGGATGGGCACATTTCTTGGTCTAAATTGGACTCACCCGAAGAGCCTCTCGCATCGTTCATGGTCACGATTGGCGAGACAAGACGATACGACGATAATATTATTTATTAGCAGACCATCACTCTTCTATTGTTTTCACTTTTCATTCAGTACAGAAATAAATGACATTATTCTAAATAATCCTTCACAGTCTATTATTTTTAAGACTTTTTTGCTCATCTATAAAATCAAATTTTACTTTTTACCGGGACGTGAAGTAAACTGGCCGGGACACCAGGATTTTGTCTGAAAACCGGGACTGTCCCGGTCAAACTGGGACGTCTGGTAAGCGTAAGTATACCTTACAATCATGCTTACATCTTTAAAGTTATCAATGTAATCAATAGTGTATTTAAACGTTCATGGACGCCTTCAAGGAGTGGATTGTCAGGGAAGAGTACTTCACCCTACCCCCCCCCCCTACCCTTTTTGAATATTTTAAAATAAAGTGGAGAAAATTGTACTAAAATTCTCTAAAAAATGAAGTATAATAAGGATTTTAAATTATTTATTTCAACAGAAAATTAATGCTTAACTATAAATTAAACTTTCAAGGGGAAATCCAATTACCATGTCTGAATACAAACTACTGTTACTACTTTGCACTCAGCTGTGTATGCGATGTGCATCGCATACAGTGAGGTGCAGTAGTTTACGAAATGGCTGGCTATTTCGCAAAATGCTCCTATATACACTGTTAAAAAAATTTGTCCACCTTGCACCAAAATTTGGTTCCCATTTAGCTGCCACCAACATTTGGTGCTTAGTTTCGCGATTTAGTGGTGCTTACGGTCCGAGGTTGCACCATTAAATCGTGAAACTAAGCACCAAATGTTGGTGGCAGCTAAATGGGAACCAATTTTTGGTGCAAGGTGGAACAAAATTTTTAACAGTGTAGAGAGCATTGTTGTGTTAAAGGCGATTGAGTCGACCAATACGTGTTTTGGCTTTCAATTGACTGAATTTCGGACTCTTTCCCAATGCATTCATATGCTTAGAAAGTTATTTAAATACAGTTTATATTTACCCCACCCACCAGAAAATTTCTGTGGGTGGAGTTTTCAATTAGGAATTAATTTGCTCGTGTATAAAAATCGACGTCTGTGAAGGACTTTCTCATCCAATATATGACAAATCATCAATATTTTCGTAGTTTCCTAATCTGTGGTCTAAGTGGTATTCATTTTCTGAATTATTTCGAAAATTGTGTGGTTTCTTTTCTGCTCAATTAAAGAAATATAGCATTATTAAGAGATATAGCATTATTAGGAGTAGGCATTTTTAGGTGACGAACAAACATCATTATTAGGCCGATTTAAGTGCTTAAAATACAATGGTCATGTAGGACTACAACACTTTTACAATATTTGAAAATGGATACAACCATTACATTTAAAAAAAAAATTTTACGGCAATTTATATTAGTGCAAGTAGAGCAAAAATAGTGTACAACTATTTTTTGAAGCGATGATACATAAAAATCCATTATTTATTTATTTATTTATTAAATTATTCATTCATTCAGTTATGTATTCATTCATTCATTCATTTATTTATGTATTTATATATTTATT
This sequence comes from Linyphia triangularis, assembly GCA_963978545.1. Lineage (NCBI taxonomy): Eukaryota > Metazoa > Arthropoda > Arachnida > Araneae > Linyphiidae > Linyphia > Linyphia triangularis. The sequence continues at coordinate 42,100,416 of OZ021730.1, forward strand.
TATTCATTCATTCATTTATTTATTTATTTATTTATTTATTTATTTATTTATTTATTTATTTATTTATTTATTTATTTATTTATTTATTTATTTATTTATTTATTTATTTATTTATTTATTTATTTATTTATTTATTTATTTATTTATTTATTTATTTATTTATTTATTTATTTATTTATTTATTTATTTATTTATTTATTTATTTATTTATTTATTTATTTATTTATTTATTTATTTATTTATTTATTTATTTATTTATTTATTTATTTATTTATTTATTTATTTATTTATTTATTTATTTATTTATTTATTTATTTATTTATTTATTTATTTATTTATTTATTTATTTATTTATTTATTTATTTATTTATTTATTTATTTATTTATTTATTTATTTATTTATTTATTTATTTATTTATTTATTTATTTATTTATTTATTTATTTATTTATTTATTTATTTATTTATTTATTTATTTATTTATTTATTTATTTATTTATTTATTTATTTATTTATTTATTTATTTATTTATTTATTTATTTATTTATTTATTTATTTATTTATTTATTTATTTATTTATTTATTTATTTATTTATTTATTTATTTATTTATTTATTTATTTATTTATTTATTTATTTATTTATTTATTTATTTATTTATTTATTTATTTATTTATTTATTTATTTATTTATTTATTTATTTATTTATTTATTTATTTATTTATTTATTTATTTATTTATTTATTTATTTATTTATTTATTTATTTATTTATTTATTTAATTATTTATTTATTTATTTATTTATTTATTTATTTATTTATTTATTTATTTATTTATTTATTTATTTATTTATTTATTTTCCTACCAGGTACTTTTGTATGACACAGTAAGCTTACCTTGTCTAAATTATGGTAAATAATATTCTTTTCAAATTATTTTCAATTACTAAGTGATTCATAACAAAATCTCGGGCCGGGATGTTGGAGATCTAAGGGGGGTCTTAACTCTAAAAACCCTCCCTCGGTTGCTCCCCAGCTTATACTTAGGCAATTTTTCCAAAATACCAAATAGTTACTTAAAAAGTTACATTGGATGTAAGCCTTTTATGCTACCTCATGATATTCTACTATTAGAACGCATCTGTCATCATTTATTCTAAGAGGAGTAATAAATCAAAATTTTCGTGTTACACGCTGACCCTAACCTATTGAACTGTAGAATTAAACTTTGATAAATGTGTTACCTATGTACGTAAAATATTAAGTTTTAAAAGTTTTGCACGTTGCTAAAGCTAAGTAAATAATGTATGAAATATGGTTGTTTGAATTTTCTTTCGTATGAATTATTTAGTGTCCCAAAATGTAGTATATGAAATATATTAATAAGTTATTAATGGATTTAGTAGATCTGCAATAATCTTTTTTTTTTTTTGGGGGGGGGGGGTCTTCTGTATTTAGAGTGTCGATCAACTGAGATTTAAAATTAGTCCTTCAGTATCTAAGAATTTTAATTCTCTAGATTAGCCGACGCTTTTTGGATTTGGATTATCATAGACTATTTATTACGCCTCTATCGAATTGATCCTTATTAGCCCAGTGATTAACTGAGCATATCTATATTTGTTTTACAATTGTTTAATCACTTTTATTTAAAAAATTTATTATTTTATTACAGTTGTAAAACTACTGAGACAACTTTTTATAGAATGCAAAAAAAAAATTGAAAAACTTCTAGAATTTATTTTTCGAGCTGACTGATTGAGATTTGGCATTTTTAATGCTATAATTGACGCATACATCCTCCACTATTTTAATAAATAAACAAAAGAAAACACTGTAATTACACAGCATTATTAAAGCATCACATTATAGCAATAGTCAAACAAAACGCTTATGCAACAATAAATGAATTAATAAACCACTGATCTCTATATGTAATAGTGTGTGCTTGGTTATTGACTTGAAGAAAAAGACGGCTTAACAATCACAATAGTGTTCTATATCAGCAACTCTCTTCTAAACTAGTTGGCGTCTTTTAGTAACTAAGGGCTAACTATTACACATCATTAGATGGGAGATTATATGGTGACAATTCAATCGGCTTCTTCTGCATGCAGAGCATAAGTAAGAAGTAAATAAATCAACACAAAAATAATATATATATATATATATATATATAAAGGAAGAAAAGAACAACAAAAAACTAGTTAAAATAGAAAAAAAAATTCGGAAACGAATAAACAAATATGAAAATACAAAAAAAAAATATTAATTAAATAAATAAATAAATTTTCAGGTTGGGAAAATCCTTCAACTGACAGTCGTTGCCAAAAATTCTTTGAAAATACTGAATAAAATTCCCATTGTCTTTTGCTTCCAACCAGAGAGTTTGACGGGAAAAACTCCCCACTAGAACAACATTTAGAAAAACACCACGGTCATCCTGTCTTCGCCAAATCAATCATATTTATTCAAATATGGAAGCCCACCACCACAGACCGCTTGATCGGTCGCCAAATAGCAGTTCAAAACCCGCCGACCAGTCGGTATGCGTGAGGATTCAGGTAAAAACCCCTCAAAAGAAGGATGACCAACAAAGGAAGGCACACGTGTGGGGTGAGGGGGAAACCTGTTCTATCTGGGGGAGAGGGTCTTAACCCCCCTGCCTAGACCACCTACGAATTTAGAAGAACGCAAAATTTCAGACAAAACAAAACGTTATAAGTGTTATTATTGGCCAGTGTCTCTTTTTGAAACGAATCAATTGCGGGTCGAATTGTTGGATGGAATTTTGTTCTGTGGAGCTTTTTTTTTATTAATCGTTTGGTTTTGGTTTTTCTTTTCTATGGAATGCCATGTGGACGGACTAGTTTGGCAAGGTTTGGTACAGGATGTATGAATAAATAGATGGGAAAGAATTTAAGAGTTTAGTTTTAAACTGGTTTAGATTTCTAGAGGTTTATTCAAACGTTTGGCGGTTTTTTACTTTTTTATTTGAATTGAACAAAACAGTAAGTAAAAAGGTAATATGTTTGATATTAATTTTATAAATAGAAAACAGTTCAAATACGAGTCAAGAAATAAATGTTCTAAATTTTTATTAAAAAAAATTTAAATAATTTGTTTTTAATAAATATCTACGAAAATATAAATGCAATTTAGGCAAGGATCTTTAGACATTTGTTCTAAAATCTTGTTTAAAAAGTTAGGAATGTTCTTTAGAAAGTCTCTTGAAAACCACTTCATTTTTAAATATCGACATTATTTTAAAGTTGAAGTAGCTAAATATATTTGTAGAGAAAGAATTGAATTCTTTTAAATTCAACATTTGAAAATAACCTTTTGACATATTATTCTAACTCATCAATATTATTTTCTTCACAGCATATATGTAACATGAAATTACAAATATTTAAATTCAACATGTAAAACCTTTATCTTTATTAATCATCAATTGTATTTTTTTCATAGCCTCCACATCTTATAAGAAATTTGAAATGTTAAGTATATTTGCTAAACGCAAGAATTATTTAAATATAGCAAATAAAACTTTTAGTTTTTGTCATCTTATTTTATTTTCTCCATTTTCTACATCTAAATTAATCTATATATTTAATAGGCAATACGTTTTTTGGGGTTAGTCCGTCCGCCTAAACTGCTCAACCAATTTCAATGATCAAGGTGTCATTTTAAAGGAAATAAGCTGTAGATTTGCCAAAACGTGCCAAAATAATTTATTAACACTTTATTAATTAGTTAAATTTCAATATTTTTCATCATTAAGCTACTACAAAGCCTCAATGATTTTGAATATATGAATGGCAACATCCTTACGTATGTAAACAACAAATCCGTTGCTAATTTTAAAGCTCTTTTTAAACTCTTCGTTTCAAAATTGATTTTTTCTGTTTTTCTGAAGCATTTTTGTATTAGAGTAATTATTATTTTGAAGTATTTCTATCCAGAAAATGCCTCGCGTTGGACGTCGTTCTCTAACGGGGCGACTTATCAGAATAAATAAAAGATATTGGGACTTCAATGTAAGGGCATAGCTAATGAAGTTTTAAGTCAGAATGTTGGCGGATAGTATACTTAACTTTCTATTATAAAACTGCAATTTGGGTGTTTTCTCTATTAGGCCTTACATTAAATTTATAAAAATTTAGTTACATTTTTTATGGCTGGCAAACCTATTCGAGCGCATCAAAATGTTTTAACCACAAATTCGAGCGGCAAAGCAGCGAGGCGTTTGGGGGTTGGCGAGCGTTAGCGAGCAGGGGGCGAAGCCCCCTAGTTGAAATTAAATGCTTTAAGTATATTTGTTGAATTATTTCAAATACAACAATAAAATGTTTACCTTTTTGGTTTCTCTATAGCATTGGCATCATATTTAAAATTTGAATAGTTAAGTTTAATTGTTAAATGTAACAATTAAAAGCTTTATTATATTTTTGGCATCTTCTTATTCATCAATATCGTTTTTCTTCGTAGCTTCTATATCATATTTGAAATTTTAATTAAGTATATTTGTTGAAACCAAAAGTTATTTTAAATACAACAATTCAAGCCTCTAATTGTTGTAATTTTAATCTCACTCATCAGTTTTATTTTTCACATTTTATTTGAAATTTCAAGAATTATGTATATTTTTATTAAGGATTATTTTAAATACAACAATTAAAGCCTTTAGTTTTTGTCCTTTTAATATTTCTCGTCAATTTTATTTTCTACATTTTATTTGAAATTTCAAGCGTTATGTATATTTTTTATTAAGAGTTATTCAACAATTTAAACTTTTAGTTTTTTGTCAACTAAATCTTCTTATTAATCAATTTTACTTTTTCAACAGCATCCACATCTTATTTCAAATTTGGATTGTTATAGATGTTTGTATACTAAACTTCAACTTAACTAGACATCACTTAGACGATAGATCGTCACAGTGCTCATAGGTATTTAATCCATTTTGGCGGAGTGAAGACATAATTCTCGCCAAACCTTATAGCCTTTTGTTTTCTATAGGGTTGTGGTTTGGCGAACATTATGCTTTCACGCCGCCAAAATGGATTAAATACCTATGAGCATTGTGACGATCTACCGTCTAAGTGATGTCTAGTTAAGTTGAAGTTTAGTATAGAGCAAGAATTTTTTTTTTTATTTCAACAATTAAACCCTATACTTTTTTGTCATCATATTCTTATTCATCCATAATATTTTTTTTTCATAGCTAAAAGTAATTAATAAAATTTTATTGATGGAATAAGTTTTGATAAGTATTATCTTTATACAAACGTACGGGTTTGATCGCTCGTGTTGTTGATAGGATTCAAAAGGGGGTTTACCCCAAGTTATTATAATAACATATTTTTACTTTCAATTATAATAATAATGTATTCGGTCAATTGGCATTTTTTACTCGTTTTGGAACTTGCTAGGTTCAAAATAATGATCTAGAAAAAATGTATGTATGTGTGTCTGTCTGTAGTCTGGATACCTTTCGAACAAATTGACCAACGATGTTCAAATTTGGCTCTTACGATTTTAATTAAAATCGCTGTGGTGCCCACCTCCGAAGTTTTCGTAGAAATGTGATAGAAGAGTAAAAAGTTGAAATACGTATGTCTTTAACACAAAGTTTGCTCCCCTTGTGCGTTGTTCATCAACGATTGTTTCTCCTCTGCTTCACTTAAGGGGACTTGGTACCCCTTGTTATCAACAAAAATAATAAAAATATAATTTTTCAAATTTTTTTTGCATATTTGTAAAGTTTGAAACTTTCTCCTTATTGTGGAAAGTTTTTGAGCTAATCCGATAACTGCAATTATAGAAAAACTATATTATTATGGAGAATTTAGCACTGCTGCAACTTCTTGGATGTTTCGAACGCCTTTTTCATTGATTTTTGAAATTTCCACTTCACTCAAAATGCTAAAACTTCAGCAAATATGAATGAAATGACTTGAAATTTTTTTGTGTCATTCTTAGTATCTATTTGATAAAAATAGGCAGGGATTTTTGAATAAAATAAAAACTTTTTTTTTAAATTTAAATGTTGAAAATAGACGTTTTTGTGCTTTTTTTACTTATAGGTACAGTAATTATCATTTTTCACAAAAACTATTTTACTTATTCTAAATCCGATGCCTAAAAAGTACTGATGCCTAAAAGTACGGATGCCTAAAAGTGCTAGGAACATTTTTTTTTAAAAATCAGGAAAAAATATTGAAAAAGGAAAAAGAGGATAAAATTTGAATTTTAAGGAATTTTTTTCAAAAATTTAAAAATTTAGAGCACTATCTAAATTTAAAAAAAAAAAAAAAAATTTAGTTTTTACTTTGTAATACTTCTAAATATGTAAAAATTTTAATTTTAAAGGCTTAAATAAAAAAAAAGTATCTATTTGATAAAAATGGGCAGGGATTTTTGAATAAAATATTTTTTTTTTTTTTTTTTATAAATTTAAATGTTGAAAATAGACATTTTTGTGTTTTTTTACTTATAGGTACAGTAATTATCATTTTTCTCAAAAACTATTTTACTTATTCTAAATCCGATGCCTAAAAAGTTAGAGTATTGCTAGGAACATTTTTTTAAAAAAATCAGGAAAATATATTGAAAAATGAAAAAAAGGATAAATTTGAAATTTAAGGAATTTTTTTCAAAAATTTAAAAATTTAGAGCACTATCTGAATTTTTTTTTTAAAAATAAAATTTAGTTTTTACTTTGTAATACTTCTAAATAAGTAAAAAATTTAATTTTAAAGGCTTAAATAAAATAAAAAGTTTGAAGTGTACCAATTCCCCTTAAAAGGAAGGAAAATGTAATATTTACCCGAAAAAATTGCTAATATCGCAATTTTTTTTCTTCCCTAATGTGATATTTACCGCTAAGGATATCGTTAAACTGGCCATTTTGTTTTTAATTAATGAAAATATGAAAACGAAAATGGTAAATTATATTATATCATGGCAAATTTAAATGCAGAGATAAAATATTATGTACAATTGAAAGTTGTGCGATGTTCCACACCCTTAATTAATTATGTATTAAGATATGCTTTTATATACTACAATAAATATGCGTTTTATATATCTTTGGAGGAACTTATTCCCTATACTCGTAATGTTACAATTTTATACCTCAGTTCCTTTAGAAACTACTTTGTATAAAACCTTGAAATTTAGTGAGTAGGTACGAAAATAACCATTTAATGAAATGACGATAAAAATAACAACTAATATAGTTTTTTATCTGAAATCCTTACGTCAATGCCTATGTAGTGGCACCAAATGCAATAGTATTTTGCTCTTTTAATTTTCACTTATAAAATTAATTCGACGTTATTTTCGAGTTTTTACTTTAAGTTATTTCATTAATAGTCCGAGAGGCTACTGCAATTTTTGGACCTCATCGAACGTCATTCTGAATTTTTTGTAGAAAATGGAGAAAAATGAGTAGATTACGAATCCACTGGTCTGCCGTGGCAAAAATGGCCGAAACTGATCAAAATTAGACTTGGAGTGAGTTGAACTAAAATCCGATTGCCAAAACTTGCCAAAAAGCTAACAAACTTTTTCGTCTGGCAACCCACTGCATTTTGATTTTCAATGAGAAAAAGCGCAAACGATTTCTGATCTGTGGCTCGGAAAACTTGTATCTTTTAAAAGTAAGCCAAATTGGCGACATCAGTTAAGTCATCAGTGATGAATGTTTATTGCCAATTTGGCTCATTTGTGAAAGATGCAAGTAAGCCATCGCCACACATCCGAATCGTCTGCAACCTTCTTAATTGAAAATTAAAGAGTGAGGGTTACCAAATAAAAAAAAAATGCTCATTATTTGGCACGTTAAGGCGCATTTGGCAATTGGATTTAGTTAAACTTATTAAAAGTCTATTTTGACCAGTTTCGGCCATTTTTGCCACGGCAGATCAGTTGATTCTTAATCTACTCACTTTCTCCAATTTCTATAAAAAATTCAGAATAATGTTCGATAGGGTCCAAAAATTGCAGTCGCCTCTCAGTCTATAAGTAATAATTTTCGTACCTAATCCCCGAATTCCAAAGTTTTATGCGAAGTAGTTTTTAAATGAACTGTTCTGGAAGATTGTAACCTAACAAGTATAGAGAATGGTCTTTACTTGGTGAGTTCCTCTTAATAAATATAACCTAATACTTTCGTTAATATTATATTGTTCTATTTTATCACTTAGTTTTCTCCACTCCTCTCCTAGCTTCCCCTTCCGTTATGTGACGATTTGATCCCCCCCCCCCCCCCCCTTCTCCTCTCCTTCGAAGAAATCTCGACCAAGAAACAGTGGTTGGCAAATCTTTCTCTGCCACATTGAGGTTCAAAGTTTCCGGTTCAATAAAACCTCCCCAGTCTTCTACATGACATCTCATTCAACAGCGACTGCGGGTTCATTTACCAAAATCTATTTACCGCTGCCAAACATCGCCAAGAGCCTCAGTTCTTTTCTCTGGAAACGAGTAATAAATAAAAAGATGAAAGGAATTGTACCCGTCAATTTTAAGGTGATTGTGACAGAGACAATTTAATTTATGGTACTTCTCCGCTTGCGTTGGCAACGTCTCTGGACGTGCTGTCTTTTTTCGCCCTCTTGCGAAAGAATAAATTCTGCAGAACTTGAATTTGATTTCGGCTGTGGGAAGTAACCAGAAGCAAATCGGGAGTGTGTGAGGTTTGACGTTTTTTTCCTCCCCTTTTTCTTTTTTTTTTCGTTTCAAAGAGACTAAAAGGTAGATTTCGAATTTATAAAGGAAGATTTATTCCATTTTTGTGAAATAAAATTGCTGGAGAAAAGTACTGGATCTTAGAATTTCCTCTTTGGATACTGTTTATGAAGCTTTTTGAAATGTATGCGAATTCAAACGAATGAGTAAAAATATAAATGAGAATGAAAAACGGCGATATATGTTTTTAGAGCATAAATTAATATAGTGGATGCCTTTGCCTTGGGGTAGATTTTTGCCTGGTCCATTTTAGTTTTTACATTGGTGACCCGGACGTGATAGTCATATGTTTCACTCTGTTTGTTGAGGTTAATGTATCGTATTTTTAAATCCTTTGTATTAATTTCGCTTGTGTGTGTGTGTTTTGGGTGGTTGGGAGTGTATGTTTGTTCCTGGCCGGACAAATATGCGGAAGCTTAATTAACTCACTTTCCGTAATCCAATCAAACTGAAACTTGACAGATAGATTCGACGTCAATGATAATGCATTTTATCAAACGTTGTCATTGTCACTAAACAGTTGTTTTTACACAAGCTTCTATCTACGGAATACTAATAAACTAACTTGCCGTCATCCAATCCCGCTGAAATTTGACACAAAGATTCTTTATCGATAAGGTTGCATCGTAACATATTTCGGGGGCTGTCACTGTCATTAAAAGGCCACTTTTACACACTTCTATTATCACTTCGTAATACAAATAAACCAACTTGTCGTCATCCAATCGCGCTGAAATTTGGCAGGTAGATTCGTTGCAGATAAGATCGCATTCTGTCAAGTTTTGGAGACTATCAGAGTCACTTAAAGGACACTTTTACACACGCTTCAATTGGCGTTTGATATTACTAATAAACCTACTTCCCGACATCCAATCGATCTGAATATTTCCAAATAAACTTGTTGGGAATGATAATGCATTCAATCAAGTTTTGGGGGTAAAAAAAGAAGTTAGTAAATATTTCGGAATGGATTTTTTGTTCTTAGTGGTCAAACACTATGAAAACTCGATTTGAGCTCAATCAGCTGCAATGGGCAATTCCCGCATTTTTTTTTTTCTTTATTCAATTCTAAATGTTTCGTAAAGGCCATAAACACAAAAAATCCTGCTCAATGCACATTTCCTTTTTTTAAATTTGTAATCAAAGTTCCCCTGTTGGACTTTGGTGAGAAAACAATTCATTCGGCTCGAATTTAATGTGACGTCACTTGACATGGCTTGAAACACAGCAGCGAAAACCAGTTTTGCGAGTTTCTCGTAAATCGCGTCAACCTGTACGGGATATGGCAACTGTCTACCAAACCAACGCCAACTATTTGGCAGAAACCTCACGATAACCATAGACACATAAAGAAATTTTGACGTCACAGCTATAGTGCTTTGATAAGATTGGTTTAGGCTCTCATTTTCTTTTCTTAATATTTAAATAAGTAATTTTTTAAAGAACTTTTGTTTGAATATTTAGGATCCGAAAGAAATTCTTCATAAATACAAACTAATTTCACTCGTTTTTAAAAAATGCGGGAATTGTCCATTGCTTATAAAAATTGGTAATGCATATAAAGATTTATTTTAAAAACAGATTTTTATGGGTTATATTATAAATAAACATTAATCAGAAAGAAAAACAATGTTAAGGGGACATGGGACACTTTTTTCAAAATTCTTTAGTTTTGCTTAGAATTAAATAAAATTTGCCACAAACATAAAAGATGTGACTTGAAAAAATTATGTGGCACAAAAAAGCACGCGTGAATTTCTTTATTGTACATTAAAAACTATTTATACAAAAAATTAGGTGGATTTATCAAAAAATGAATCGCAAGGAGTTTTTCGAACATACGTAAAATGTGAAAAAGCGAAGCTGAGAAAAACGCATTTTTAACTCTAGCCAACAAGTGCGCAATACGTTATAATAATTAAATTAAAGATTGTACCACTTAAAATCATCGGATTTTAAAAATTCAAAAAATAAATTAAATCTAGTGACGTCAGCAATTTTTATAAAACGAAAACAAAAAACGCCATTTTTGGTGTGCCCTTAAGAAAATAGGACACAGTGCCACACTTACCATTCTTACTCCACAAAACCAGCAATGGACACCATCAAGAATTCAAGAAGGGAGGAGAACACAAGTTTGCTGTCATTACTACCATCGTCCACTGGTCATTTAGGAGATCTGCCCCTTTTACCATCCATTACTTCGATTCCACAGAAAGCTACACAAAAGTCCAGGAGATTTCTGTAAATGGCCGCAGCGAAATCCATTTGTTATCTTCAAGGGAAAAGAAAAGAGGCCAGAACTTCAAAGGGATAGGGTTAAACCAGTTCGAGCCACAGGAGGTTCTTTGTTTGCTACTATCTGTTGACCCCCCGTCTACTGACCATAGTTACTGACCAAAGGTAAAAAAAAAGGGAGGAGGGGAGGAGTAGTAACTATCACCTTTTGCAGTAGTGATAAATGCTGGCGTTTGTGTTGGGGATAGTGGATTACAAAGGTAGGTGGCACTTTTTGGAAAGTTTGTCTCTCAATTGTCGAGCTGTTGGACAGCCTGCAGGATGATTGGTGAAATGAGTTGAAAGGCTCTCGTGTAAATTTTATTAATGATGTTGGAATTTTTGATTGTTGTATGGCAGACGCGTAGCCAGGTGGATAAGGGGATATATCCCTTCCCGAAATTATTAGTTGACATTTTTAAAACATGCACTCAATATGAATTTCACAGCTCGGTATTTTTATTGTATTACCAGGCTCATTGAGTTTGATGCTACAAGTGATGCAATTGAAAATCATCAGAAACGAAAGTGATTATGATAAGATAGCCTCATGTCGATTGCCAGTCTGTTTAGTGTAACCATATTCCTCTCAGAAAAAGACAAAATCCTTGCTGTCTCTGAAAGTGCACGCTATTGATTTCTTATCCAAACCAGGGTCGTAGACAAGGGGGGGGGGGGGGGAGGACTGACTGTATAACTCCCCGACGGGCAATTGTGTGAAATCTTGTTTTACCATTTCACTTTTTTTTTTGTTCAACTTGTTATATGTATTTAATCAAATCTTCGATCATAATCCTCTTCCGCCCCCCCCCCCGCCAAAAAAAAAATATCCTGGCTACTTGCTTGAACCAAACCGACTTTGATTTTGAATGGACCATCAGTTAACAACAGTATGGTGACAGCAAGGTCTTTTGATGAAGATGAAGAAAAATCCTCCATTGTTTTTTATTTAAATAATATTTAAGCATAGAATAGCTTTTAGGTGTGCCCCAATTTTCTACGTAATAAATGCTTGGTACACATATCCATACATTTTTTGCTTGTTTTAAAGGACTTTAGAAAAATATACTTCTATAATTAAAATTGATTTTGATTTTTGAATAAACGGGAGAGAACAAATTTAAATTTCATTTAAAAAATTAAATTTAAAATTTCTTTCTTACTTTCAATTACTTATATGTTAACATAGGGTAATGAAAGTAAGCACTTTAAACATCTTTTTTAAATACTTTAACATTCCCACCTCTGAAATTTCCAAAAATATGATTAAAGCGTAAAAAGTTGAAAAATGAATGTCCTTAACAAAGAGTTCTCTTCCATTTAGCATCGTCCATCAACGACTGTTTTTTCCTCTGTTTCACTAACAAGAATGAACAGGGTAATATTTATCCAAAAATATAGAACCATTTTGGAAGTTGTTGTTTTTGCCAATGTAATAATTATCGCCAAAAGCCAAACTGTTTTTTTTTTTTTTTTTTTTTTTTTTTTGATTAATGAAAATATGAAAATGAAAACGATAAATCACACCAATCCCTGGAAAATATAAATATCAAATTATGTATAATTGAAAGTTTTGCGATGTTCCACACCCCTAGTTTTCCTTCTTATTTAAGTACATCTGTACTTAAATCGTACATCTGTCTTTTACATTATCTAAATTTAATAGAATTTCATACAATTATCCGATTAAAAAATTATGCTTTGCTAAACATTTCTTTAAAATGTATGTGCTGTATTTTCCAATCAATTTTGCTGTAATTATATTTCAAATTTTTAGATAATTTGATGTTTCATGCGAATATTGTATTTTCCTTTTAATTTTGTTGGAACTTTGTTTCAGTTAAATTTCAAAATAATTTCTTGTTTCAAGCGAAATAGAAATATAAAAGCGTAGGTGTTATAGATGAAATATCATATGTTACTGTCGCTTCACCTGTTTATAAGCTAAAAGTGTGGAACATTGCAAAACTTTCAATTACACTATAACATTGTTCAATGAATTGATATTTGAAATTGATTAAGAGAATATAAAAATTGTCACGCGCACAGAGGAGGGAGAAGGTTTGTCCAACGTTGATTGACAGTGGGAAAGGGGAGTTGGGTGAGGGTTGATGGGGTAATCGCTTGTGGGACTCAACAATTTTGCTTTAGCGGGACGAATTTCCTAGATACTTTTTTTTTTCTATTTCAAGTTTAAAAAAAAATTAAGTTTCGGTTACTTGAATAGATCATTTAGCCAAAAGTCACATTAATTAAAAATAATATGCAATAAATTACACTTTATTATATCGCAATTAATTTCAAAACTACAAATTACATGAACATGCATTTTTTAATTTAAAAAACTGAAGGGAACTGTAAAACTAATTTTTTTAGAAAGGGAAGGGTCGATCAAATATGATATGGGTGGGAGGGGGTAAGGTTCAGCAAGTCATAATTTGGCGACACCTTATTTATGTAAGTCTACTTGTTGCAGAAAACCGTCTATCAGTGAAAGCTTTGTGATATGATCCTGGAAAAAATTTATAAATTATGAATTGTTATCCTTAAAATATCGTTCCCATGATCTTTGCAAACAATAGAATTCAAATCGACATTGGATCGAACTTAAGTCTAAAAATCAAGGTTGCCAGATTTTCAGTCATAGTATTATATATATATATATTGTGATGATGATTATGCATGTGATGTCACTGGTCAATTGCTATCTGGCGACACGGCGACGATGCTGATGGTTTGTTATTATTCGTGTTTGGAATTTTCGTGTTACATTTTTTTCACATTCTAAGACTGTGTATACTTAAAATTTGTAAAATACGATTCATATATTTTGACAGTTACATGTTTAAGATAATTTTTAAAATTCAAACAAGAACATTTAAAAAAAAAATATACGCCTACAAATCGGATCATTGTTTTATTCGCCATGTTTTGGAAATAAGTAAATTAAAAAGATCATGTTTCTAGAGATTCGTAGTGATTTGTCACAAGTTTACAACAAGTGTTGCCATTCGATACAGCTCCACTTCTAATTCCGCTTTGCATAATGTTATTAGAATATCTTGTGACATTTTTTAATAATAACAATTACCATAAATATACCACAGATGCGTTTGAAAATTGCTACTTAAAATATTGCACCCAAAAATTGATGTGAAAATGAGGGTTTTGCAAGGGCACGTTGCTGCAACTTGATAATTCACAAAGCCTCATGAGTAGCAAGTGACGTAGTCCACATACTACTATAATCTCTATACTACCAGAGTAATCAAAACACTATAACTGAAAACACTTCATTTTCTCTTTTAAAGATGGGAGAATAAAAACTAGGGGTTTGGAACATCGCACAGCTTTCAATTACACTATAATACTGGCGTGGATTTGCGTCGTTTACCGTTATTATATTTTTATCATTGATTTAGAAAAAATTGCCAGTATGGCGATATTTTTTGAGATAATTCTTGCATGAATCTTTAGTAATAATAATAAAAAAATACATCGCCAAAATTGTGATTTTGGCGATATATACCTTATATTATCCTTATTATCAGTGAAACTGAAGGGAGAAGAAAAAACGACCTTTGATGAGGTATGCTCAAGGAAAGAGAACTCTATGTTGAAGGCATTCAATTTTCAACTTTTTACTCCATTAACGCATTTTTACGGGAATTTAGGAGGTGGGAATGTTTAGAACACTTTAAGAGGCATTAGCACAGCGATTTTTATCAAAATCGTTGAAGCCGTTGTTTTAGCAATAATTGAAAAACACGATATTTTCAATGGCAGCTACCTTATGCGCATGCGCGATTTTGACAAAAACCTTAATAATAGGTTCCATGGCCACCAGAAACCCCCATGCCAAATTTGAACATCGTAGGTCAATTGATGCGGGAGTTAAGCTGACCACAGATACACATACATACGTACACACAAAAAAAAATTCTAGATCGTGACTCTTTTGGAAAAGACGATTTTCATTGATGAAAGATGTTGTTTTTAAATCCTTTATATTAACTTCGATTTTGTAAGTGTGTCGATGGGAGGCAAATCCTCGGACGTCTAATCCTTTTGCCGTCATCCAATCCGGCTGAAACTTGGCAGATAGATGATAAATTCGATGTCAATTACAATGCATTCTATATCTTTGACTTTTAAATTATTTTTATGATACTATGTTTCAGGATAGTTATTGCATTGTAAAATAAATAAATAAATAAATAAATTCCAAACACTACCAATAACCAACCAGCAGGGTCGTCGTGACATCATATAACAATTGACATGTGACGTCAGATGCGTAATCCCCTTTGAGATGTGAGAAACATGTGAAAGTTTCAGTCCGCTTAATTTTTGTTAAATTGCATTTGTAATTTGAAAAATGCGTAAAAAAGAACAGATCCAAATAAACTCGAACATACAAAACAGTAAAAATCTGAGCATGATTTGCTATGTGACTTAAAGCGGATTTACACGCTACCAGTCAGGGTTCTAGTTTGGATTGCCAGTTCTGTGACGTCAGCTAAGCGATCGCTGCGCCGTCTGTTGGTGATAATGTTAAAGTGTACGTGATTGGTTGATGGGAGTAGCCGGCGCCAGTAAATAGAAAATGTTTGGTTTATTCGAACCAGTAGCCATGTGACGTCACAGACTGGCGATCTGAACTGGAACCCCGACTGGTAACGTGTAAATCCGTCTTTATTTGAAGGTTTTGTGATACATTTAAACTCCAATAGAAAATTTCCAATAATTTTGATACTATCCCAAGCATTTTACATTATACGTTGGCAGCGCTAAATCATTTCACAGAACTGGCTACGATCCGATTCAAGTGTGACCAGGAAAACAATTGTTAGCGAGTTTTTCTGCCGAAAATCGAATCCTGCGGTAGAGACAGTTCTACGGAGTTTTCCAGTTCATGGTCATGACTGAAGGAATTGAATTTTTGTTTTTTTAATGTTTTCTTGTGACGCAATTTTCTAAAGCGAATAATATAAAATTAATTCCCAATAATTTAATATTTCTTGGCCTCTTGTGGTTTTCAATTGGCCACTAACCAATTTTATAGTCTTTCACATTCGAATCGTATTAAATTCTTTTTTGTTGTATTAAATAATTTACAAACAACAGTAATTACATTCTTTAACAAAAACTGATTCGATGAAAAAGAACCCTATTTTCATGTGAGAGTAAATAGAATAGCTCTAACTAAATAGAACAGAACAGGGTACAACGTTCAAATTTGGTATACATGTCAGTAGAGTCCATGAGACGTGAAAATTATGTTTTGGTCGAAGTCGCGCATTCGTAGAAAGTATCTGTTATTGAAAAACGAAGGTTTTCACCAATTATTAAAAAGTAACGCTATTTTATAGTTTTGAAGAAAAAAAGAAAGAAAAAAGTAAACTTTCAGGTAATGTAATTTTAGGTGTTCTTTATATATCTCCTTTCATTACAATCTCATGGAAATTCCTGAAAAAGAATAAAAGGTTTCTCAAAAAACAGCATCTTTCAACAATGAAAATCATCTTTTCCAAAAGAATCACGAGTTTTTACATAAAAATTAAATCATCAGGTCTTATCTCTCTATACTAAAAAGAAAAATAATGCTTTGTAATATAATCCATAAAAATTAAGTTTTTAATATAAACCCCTTTTATCCATTGCCAATTTTTATATTCGTTAAGGTTAACTTTAAATTCAAAATGGAAGCCATTATTCTTGAAGAACACAAGCAACCCAACTTAATTCAGGGAATTTTAGAAGAAGCCGGTTGTTGTTTTAATAAAAATGTAGGCAAAGACATAAAATGTAACACTTTGACGGTGATTTTTTTTTTTTTTTTTTTTAATTGTTTTAGATCGACAAATAAGTATGTGTAATTCGAGAACTCAATTTTACAATCTTGATGAATTCTTCTATATAAATTATTCTATGCTCTTATTTCGCTGTGTTCCTAGTTGTTCTGAAAATTTTCGTAATGATAGATTAGAAAAATAGAACACTGATATTTTTGGAATATTTTCTTTTCTATTTGGCACTTGATAAAAAAAATGAGGCATCTGGTATATTATATTACACTTTTTCACATTCAAGTGCATCAATTTGTCTCATTGGCAAAAATATATTTAAATATTTTAAAATACGAGTTTCCTATACTTTTGACCACTAAATGTGGTAATTTCCAAAATTCAAGTGAGAAAGACTGAGAATAAGGGTGATTTTTAAAAAAATATATACTTACCTTCAAATAGATCATTGCCGACTAATCCGCCATGTTTTTAAAATAAGTGAACAACAATGAAATAACAAACACACACAGTTTTACAAGTGTCTTGTGATTGGTCACAAACATGTAACAAGTGTTGCCATTCGATGCAACTCATTCATTAAAATGAAATGCAAGTTGCCAGTTCTAATTATGTAAATAAATGCATTTTTAATAGATTTTAACTATGGTTCGTTGCAAGTTATTGACATACGCAGTGTCTGATATCTGAAATAGTGGTTTGTGATAGACTGAACGTTAGAATTTATTTTTATTGGTGTACTATTATTGATAACAAGTTTTGTCACAAGATAAAACTCGACTCTAAATAACGTCCATCATGGAGCTCATTACCAAGTTATTCAACTTTGAAATCTAGCTGCCACAAATAAAGTAACAAAAATTAAATAAGTGAAGAAGAGATAAAAATTAGCTGATTAAATAATATAGAGCCTTCAATGCAAAGAATGGTAATAGACAAGGCTTAAAAAGTTGTACTTAATAATATTTTCGTCTTTCAGAAATGTTTGGGTGAATACTGTTGGAAGAAATGTCTAAAAAATTCGTCCATACTAAAATTCAGAAATTGGGTCAAGTTGATGCAAATATACAAATATGTCTTAAGTTGATATTTCTCGGATTAAATTAGAAATCGGATTGGGAATGAGAAAGTGCCAAACGTTAGTGTGGGAGAGGGGGTTGGGCGGTAAGTCAGGCTGAAATTTTTATGTGGTATCGCCTTTAAATCACTGAAAGCTTAAAAAAAAGGGGGAGGGAGGGGGGGGGGGTGGCACCCGTGTCAAATTGTCACCGCAACTGTTGGCAGCTGTGGGAGATATTATTTTTGGGGTGTTATAAAAAATGACATGAAACTCTAAACCAGCGATTTTTATTTATGTACATTTTGTTAATTGCATTAATCATGTTTAATAGCGCTTTTTTTTTCGAAGCTTCAATTAAAATATTTTAACGCTTTTTTTTTTTTTTTTTTTTTTTTTTTTTAAAGATTTAATAACTTTTTATTTTTTTTTAGACGTTGCCTTCAAAATTTTGTTTCAGAATTTAAATAATTTGTCCAGATGTAAAAAACAATAACAAAATCAGGTAAAAGAAAACTGAAGGCAAAAATTAATTTTTTTTTTTTTTTTTTTTTAATATTAACAACTACAAATCAGTTTCATGAATTGCTTCTTTCTTCAGAGGCACAACCCGGGGACACAATCAAAATTTTCTGTGTGTGGGGTGGGGGGGGGGGGGTGTAGCACTAAGTTTACTCCTGTATTCCTCAGTATAAGTGGTATAACATCTAAAAATAAAGCTTTTTATATGAATCCTTTATATGCATTGCCAATTTCATGGGTGCCCGCAGAAATATTTGCAGGGGGGAGCAAGACTACATTTTTATCAAAATCTTTAATTTTTTAGAAATTTTAATTAATAGTTATGCATTTTAAATTATACTCTTTGAGGATAGTTTAAAAATATTCATGGTATATATTTTTGAAAGCACAACCCTGTTAAAAAGAAAATAGTAAAAATATTAAAACAAATATATTTTTAACGATTTTTTATCATCCAACTAGATCTCTCGGCATCCAAGAGACAGTGTTTAGAACAGAGGAACACGAAGATGCAAAAATATAGAAGAGTAACATTATATTTCTTCCAAGTTTTGGAAATAATTAAAAAAAATTCAAAATGAAATACAAAGGCAGCATTGGATACGTTTAATTGAATTCTAAAAATAGATTTCAAGATAGTATATCTGATAACTTAAAAAGCAAAATATTTTTCCTAGAATTTTGAGAACTATACAGGAAACGAATATACAATAAAAGAAATAAATTCCTTTACTCAGCCTCCAATAATCCTAGACAATAGGCACCAGTATATATAAAAAACGACATAGAAAAGAAACAAAAGACTAAAATAACAGGAAAAAAAATACTTATTGTGACATAAAAACCGAAACGGCATGTATGCTTTTCTTTTTATCCTGGAATTTACACCTTTTATCTCATATTTTATTTATTTTTTAATTTTTAAGAGCTATGGGGGTGCAAGTGCACCTCCTTGCATCCTCCTGGGAGCACCCATGGCCAATTTTTATGTGCAATTAATTGCAATAGTTTCTTAGTCTAGGGTTTTCAAAGTGTTTGACCACTACGAAGAAAACATCCCTTCCGAACTATTTACTAACTTTTAGTTTGCGTATCGAGTAACGTTTTGCTATCTAACTAGTCATACTATAATATTATAGTGTCTAATTAATTTCCAGTTTTTCACTCCCTCCATGTTACTTATCATCAGAGAAAATATATTCAATGAAATCCTGCTTACGTTTGAAGGAAATGAGATAGATGTAAACACACTATTTTATTAGAACCATCATGTAAATACAAACATCTGAAATAGTAATAGAAAAATATTTTTTTTAAGTTTAAATACTGTTATGTTGATATGTCAATGTCCAAAAAGTCAGACAATTCTCTTAACCTTTACTTCAAATTAAAAGTATATGTGTTAAATTAATAGAAACACTACATTGCTTTGTAACTTTTGTTAAATAAAAAGAGACAAAGCTGGATTCTACTATTTTAAATTACATTGGTTCTAACAACAAAATATAAATAGAGTGTATGTAGAAGAATATATATTTCATTCCATTTATAATTTAGCATCATATGATAGTTATAATTACAGGTTAAACCTATCTAGTGTTTAAATTGGCTCTTCAGTCTCTATTCTTTTTAACATCCATTTTTTAAAATTGAAAAGCAATAAATTTTATACTTCTTATTAAAAATAACAACTGATTTATGAAGTGTAGCAGATCCATAAAATTATTAAATGGTTCTTTTGGATCCAAATTAGCTATTGAATGTCAAAGTTAAATGCACTCAATTTAAGAATTTTACTTAGAGATATACATAAGGCAACATTATAAGTTCTGATCAGATTGGTCTGACGCATGTTATACTAACTACCTAATAAAAAAGTAAAGAGTTCAGGAACTTCAATTCAATATTTTCTCATTCAATATTAGTCTCATTCAATATTTTCAAGTAACAGCTGACTTGATAAGTGTAATGAATTTCAACGTTTTATAAGTTCAGTTTAAATTTCCAAGCTTTGTTATCTATATATTGAAGACTTAACATTGAATTGAAGGAATTAAGAACTGTTTAAACCTTAAAATGTGTTATTCTTTGTTAAATAAGATATTTTCTGTTGGCATTTATCCTCTTCACCCCTGAAGATTAACAAAATGATTTAAAAAATATTTTATTGTCTTATGGAGTTATTTTGTTGTCAAGGACTATGAAAAAAAATATTTGTGTTTATAAGTTTATTAGGGGGCCTAAAATTTTAGGTACACGTACGTGGACCCTAGTTTTCTATTACATAAAATAACAAGAAAATTGCAATTGATAAAATGCTTGTAAAAGAAGTATTAACATGTTTTAATTAAACTTTATTATTAAACACTTTATTTTTTAAGTAATTGAGAATATTTTCATTACATTTACTTTGAATGGAATGTTTCAAAGTAATTATTTTTCATCACACATAAGTAAATGTTGCACTTGATGCACGTTACTCTCGTTCTAGATTTGTACCCCACCAGACGATATTTGGATGCATTTTTGTCTTCCATGTACCTGGGTAGGTGACCTATATTATCAAATTGTACATCCTTTGGAGGACGATGAACAACTTTTCGTTGCTTTAAGGGCAGGGGAAATTCTTCTTTAGAGGAGTTAGACAATTAGCGTGGCCTTCCTCTGCGAGAGCTCCCAGATAAATTTCCTTCATACTTCAATAAAGATGAAGCAATAATCATTCTATACTCCAAAAGGGGCATGTAATTTTTTATGTCATTGCTTTTGTGAAAGCGCACATAATAAATCCAGCAATTAGATATTGCTAGATCCACAAAATGTGTAAACATACGCACAGTCCATTTCTTTGTTCTTACAGCACAACGATAGTATGCTAAATATCGATCACAGAGATCAGTACCCCCCATCGAAATATTATACATTCGAATTACAGCAGGCTGTGGAATGCTAACTTTTTTTTTATCCTCTTTAGACAAATCACTCTGTTGTAATAATGCCTGAATCTCATCTGGAGTCCATAAGCCTACAAAAAATAATTTCCTATAATATTTTAGAATTATACTTAGTCACTACTATATTGTATACTCATAATTATGATTTTGTATAAAGTTAATTTTAAACAAAACAAACACTAAATCTATTTCTGCACTTGAAACATAACTAAGTTACTGTTTTTTTTAGTTAAAAAGTTCTGTAATTTGAAAATGTAAATTCCAGAATGTTTTAAACAACTTTAAATTATATAATAAAGTAGTAAACAAACACTTTACATACACTCTGTGCACTTACACCATAATACCTCAGCTTATTAATATTTTGTTTTTGTTAAATTGTTCCAAATTTTAAGAGTACAATGTTCTAATATAATTTTAGGACAAATTAATTGTGTAAAAAACAAACAGTTAACATACTCATACATTGAAACAATAATAACTTACTATTAAACAATAATTATTTACTAATTTTAACAATAATTACTTACTAACCCATTTTCATCATATTACAATTACAATAAATTCAGCCTAATGGACGAAGGTACACAAATGTGTACCTAATTATAATTCTTGACCCAACTTTTCAATAAAACATTTTTACAAACAAAACTATTCTAAGCAGATGTTGAAAGATTAACTTAATTAGAAATAATTTTATTGGATCTATAAATAATATTTAAAATACTGAAAATTACTTACGTTTTCGACTTCGCTGAGATGTCGCCATTTTCAGAAAATCACTTTTGTAAACAAATATTTCTTGAGGAAAATTAAGCCTTTGCTGCCTTCTATGATATTCATTATGAAGCTCAGACATCCCCAAATGTAAAGGTGAGGTTGAAATTACAAATTTTTCCATCCAGTAAATTTTATAAACAAATATTACGAGGTCCACATATGTGGACCTACGGAGTGAAGAGGTTAGACACATACCTAGTTCTTCATTTGATGCCGACAGCCTGGTTTGAATTTAGTTGTTAAATCTTTTGTGCTCAAACGGCTCCTCTCAGGCACCACATGATTGGATGCCGCAACACGAGAAGACTATTAGGTTTGATGCGCAAATTCGATGCAAGGCCAATCACTGTGTTTAGTTTCTATGAAGTGAATGCTTAACCTCAAACCTAACCAAAAATGCCGCGAAATGTCTCGAGTTGCTGGTCCCTCCGCTCGAAAAAGAGCTCGAGTGCAAAGGGTTAAGTCAGTGGAGCTAATTGCTTTTATAATCTCGCCAAAAAACATAGTAAGTCCATTTTTCAAAAAGGGGTTTATTCAGAAATAAAATGAAGTCGTTTTAAGTTTAATCAAATAACTTTGTGCCATCAATATTGATATCCAAAGCAGTCAATAAACACCACTGATAAAACTAAACATGAATTTAAAAGAAAAATTTAAGATAAATTTATATTTTTAATACAGTGTCTATTAGAAAGAGCTCCATAACTTTGAAATGGTATAACTGCAAAATAGTGAGAGACAAGTGGTGTATTCGATTGAAAGGTATGGAATTTTAAATACACTGGTTTGCAAAATTAGTTTATTAAAATGCGGCAACAAAACGTGATAAAATCTGAATGCAGCGGGAATGATTTTATCAGTGCGCTCATCAAAAAGGATTCTATCGTCCCTTTATTGGATTGTGCGGCCTAAATGGACATTTTTGTATAGACTGCAATGGTTTTGCAATACACGCACACAGGTTTCCAGTAATTGATATTCAGCAATTTTGTTTATTGAAATATCCAATCAAATGCTAATGAGCCTCATTTATAAACCTCATGCAGCCATAATCAAATTCACTCCCAATCAATCAATTTTGCAAATCGGTGTATTTAAAATTCCCTGCTTGTCTATCCAACATATTACTTGTCTCTTCTTTGTGTCTTTTATTGTTTTCTAGTTATGTTGTTTTAAAGTTAAGGATTTCTTTCTGAGAGACTCAGTACAATACAGGCATCATGGCATGCAGCTAAAGGCTCCCTTTGTTTTAATTGTACATATGGAAATCAGCTCTTTTGTCCGGGATAGTCAGCAACTTCAAGTGTTGGGGCCTTCTTGGTTCTCATTTTGGATCTAACACTGTTCAAAAACCTCTGAGACTCTTCAGTCAGGGCAGATGTCTTTCCGGTTGTGATGTTCTCCAGTTGCTTCACATCGGAGCGTTTCATCGAGAAGGACACACAGAACTGCTTGGATTTCTCGTCATTACCAGACTCTGCTTCCTTGATCATATTCAGAAAGGTCTTCACATCGCTCAGTGGATCTTCCTCCGTCGGCTTCTGCGACAGAACAATGGCGTCAGTTTCTTCTCTGATCTTCTGCATCAACTTCTGCTTCTTCTTTTCTGTATCCGACGAATCGGCAGGGTCCCTGGACTTGCTTTCTAGATCTTTAAGGAACTTAGCTTCCTTCTCTGTGATGTCTTTTGTCGCGGAGGACACACAGGCCATTAGTTTTGCCTTCCTTTTCGCTTGAATCCTCGCCATAAACTTTGTTTCTCTGGACTGCTGATTCAATTTTGAAACATAGTCTCTCTCTTCGCTCAAAGTCTTCTTCTTTGATCGAAGTTCCTGCAGAAATACCTCCATATCCTGCAAAGTATGAGTGGATTCAGCTTTCTCCTCTTCATTGATTGTCACTGCGTTCTTTTCTCTATCGTGTCGCATTTTTTTATTCGATTCCTTTCGCGGGTTTCTTTGTTCTCTGCGACCTCTTTTTCCCGCTCTTTTTATTTTCCCTACTTTTTTAAGGTAGATCTGATTTCCTATTACTTTCAGACAAAAACGCTCGTTCAAAAGGGCCATGTTCTTATCGCCCACTATCAGGAGCTTTTTGGACCTTAATTCTTCCGGTAATTTTTCATCGTACCCATCGATTACGGTGGCTTCCGCGATGTTGGAACTATGTCGCCATTTCAGAGATTTTCTTTTGGATTCGGAAAGTTTTTTATGGCGTTCTGCTGACGATAATTTAGCGCCACTTTCGTTCCTTTTACGTTTCTTAAGAATTTGATCTTTTAGTTCGCTATTCGAATCTCTATCTGATCCTGATGTTTTGGAGTTGGGATTTTCTTTTTCCCCTACTTTACTTCTTCTTCGTTTTTTAGAATTCTCGGAGATTATTTTACGCGATTCAGATTCGCAATCGGGAGATCTGGGTTGAAATGAAGGTTTTACGCATTCCATCTCTTTTAGATCCTTTTTGGAGATAGATTTCTCTTCCGAACAAGAATCAATTACTTCTCCTCTAGACTTTTCTTTTACTTCTTCTTTAGACGCCTCTTTATCTTTCTTCGATTCCATTTCTTTAAATGATATTTCTTTGGCAATTTTCTCGTCTTTTGTTGTCTTCTTTGTGATACTTAGTTCCTTAGGTTTCTGGAGCTTACTTGAGTTCATTGAAGCTTCATCAGGTTCTGGTGAAATATTTAAGTTAGTCAGTTTTTGTAGTTGCTCCTGTAGTAGCCTAACTTCCTCGTACTCTTTCTTGTTTTCCAATATTTCTTTTCTTTTCTCAGACATTGCTTGCAGTACTTCAGCTTGTTTTTTCCACTCTGCTTCGTCATCTTGATTTTCCACAGTAATAACTTGAGGAGGATTTTCGCCAAGCAACAGAACAGGCTGCAGTCGCCGCTCAGCAACAGGTCTACTCTTCTTTGTTGTGAATCTCAAAGGTCCTTGTTGCTTTTTCTGGTTCTCTTTGTCGAGAATCTCCTCCTTCTGATTCTTCTGTACCTTTAAAATTGCCAAGAAGGCTTCCATTTCATCTAGTGTCTTAAGTTCTGGTGCTTTTGGTCCTTCGGTAACATTTTGGTTTGTCTTTTTCGTTCGAGTTCCACCAGCTTTAGGATTCTGGCCTTTTCCAATGTCATTTCTTTGTATAACATGTTGCGTTATTAAATTCATTTGTCTTTTGAACAAGCACTGGATTCTTTGCTTTTCCTGTTTTGTTCCCGCGTATGCTACGGTAGCTGCTGTTCTTCGAATGTGACGGTTCATTTTGGCTTCCACATCTTTCTGGCTCCTAATAGAATCGCGAAGCAAGGAGTTTACCTTTTCAGATCTACCACTGTCCATTCTCGATGATTTCGATCTACTTTCATCAAAAGAACCTCTTCTGTTACTTGCATGTCTGTCATCTTTAGAGTTTGTCTCACTCTTAGATTTGTCTCTACTGGTATGCTTTGCGGAATCGATTAAAAACGTCAATCTTCGCTTCATTCTATCTACGTTGCATAAAGTGTTCTGCAACTGCCCAATCATTCTTCGCGAGCCACGCGGCACGTGCATGTTGCAAAACTCTCTCTCTAACTGTCGAAAGCATCGATTAATTTTCAGAAAGAAATCTTGATTCGATTCTTTTTGAACCGGTTTCTTTTCTCTATTCGATTCTTTAGTTCTCTGAATCGGATCTTTCGTAGCTTTATTTTTCTTCGACTCACCATCTGAAAGAGTCGTAGCATACAAATCCGGCGTCAGCTCCCCTTCTTCCTTTTCGATGGCAGGTTTCTCCCAATTCTTTTTTGGGTTTGCAAGATCTATGTAAGGTATATTTTTTGCATCGCTCACATCAATCGGATCGTCATCATCTAAGAACATGTCATTCGGATTCTTCTTCTGTTCCTTCTTAGTCAAGATTTTAGGCGGTTGCTGCTCACTCATCATCGATTCTTCATCTTCGTCAAATTCAGCAAAATTGAGTTCAAGTGCATCTTCCATATCGTCATCGGTTGTGTACTTTTTCAAGGCAAGACATCTGGGTTCGCCAATGAAATCTTCACTTGGCATAAGAAAATTATCTTTTGCTGGAACTTCTGAAATGGGATACGTAGTCGAATTCTTAGCACGATCATCTTCCAATGTGGGGTACAAAATTAAGTTCTTATCAGGAACTTCCAAAATTGATGATGTGCTTATGTTCTCAGCAGGAACATTTCCCAAGATGGGAAACGTAACCGTATTATTTGTTGGAATATCCAATATTGGGTACGAAATTGGGTACTCATCAGGAATGCTTCTTCCAAAGTGCTGTTTACTTTGACTGGTATATCCTTCTACAGACGAATTTCTATTTTCTTGTGGCAAATCATTATTAGACGTTACTTGTGACACCGAAACATCAAATGTAGTTTGTTCCTGTTCACCAAATGAATTTTCCATCGTCAATTGCGATGTTTGGGCTCCCAGACGTTCTGAAGTTTGAGTTCCAGCTCCTTCAAGACTGTTTCTTTGCCATGGTGTTTTGATTTGATCTTGAAGATAAACGTTCCCTTGAAAAATTGGAATAGCTTTTGATACTGCGGGGACAACTTCGGAAGCGGTTGGTTTGGTTTGAAAGTTCACAGAAGTAGGTACTACGTCTTCCAGTATGTCGTAGTCGACCAGAGATTTTATCGGATAATTGATAGTTGATAGTTCCTTTGCAGTTTTATTGGAGGTGACGTGACTTCCAGAGTAACGCTTTGTTCTTTGTTGCTCCAAATCAGTCTGTTTCAAATTTCCTTTATTGATTTCAGAATCTGACAAGGATCTTGTACTCGAAAAGATATTCTCAGCCATTGTTTGTTTTTTTTCCTTCGAAATCACCAGTTATAGTATTAAATTCAACCAGAAATCAGATGTACGAGTTCACCTACAAGGAAATGACAGTATAAGTATTTTATTCCATACTTACTAAGTTTTGTGAAATTGTATTTAAAAATAATTTAAATTTGCTTCCTAGTGAAATTATACGTTAAAAATTCCACACCATCAGACAAATTTTAAAGATATGCGACAAGAGTGAGCACACTTACACTCAAAAGAGCAAAAATTATAAAAATAATAACTTAAGAGGTTGTCAAATCCTCCCCCCCCCTTCCCCTCTCCTCTTCTTAACTTGTTATTTTACTCATCTCATTTATAAAATTGAGAATAAAGACAATAATATTTGTAGTGATTAGTTTTCCAGTGCTTTTTGATAGGTTTTATTTTATATATCTAACGTTTTGAAACCGATCAGGTGTGATGCTCGCTGTATTCAGTAAGCGAAAAATATTTCTCTTTTATATCAAGGGTGTAGAAAAGTTCTCCTGCTGCTAATTATTTGTTGTAATCGAATTTATGTTTTTAATTAATGCAACTGAAAGATATTTAGGTTGATCCAGCTTATCTTTTCAGAACAATACCCTAGTATTGACTCATCTGTCTTTTTTTTAAAAAAATGTTTTTTCCAGTACAATTAAATTTCACAGAATGAAATCCTGCGTAAGACGAAAAAAATTTGCTTTTTAAACCACTTTTTTTTTTTTTTTAATGAAACCTTGCAACCTTTTCTAATACAGCAGGACAATGTCTCACGAGCTTTAAATAATTTAGAAGAAGTGAAATATAAAGCGAAAATCAATAATACACTTTTTTAATTAATAAGTTACTGGTAAGTACATTTACTTTTTTTTTGTTCTCAATGGTAAGCAAAAAAAGAGTAAATGTACTTACCTGTATTAAATATAAGCCTTAAAATGTAAATTTAAAAAAAAAACTGTTGTATTAAATACACATTTAGCTAGTAGTTTAATTCTTCATTAATTAGATGAAAAAGTTTTTAGACAGTTAACACGAAATTCAGTTAACGCTAAAAATTTCTGCGGCCCCATCGATTTGGTATTTACGGGGTTTAACGTATTATTAAACCAACCGAATTTTAAATAGTATTTGGAATAAATTTTTATTTTTCAATTTTTAACCCTTTGGGATTTCAAAAGGTCTTTTTAAAATTATTTACTTAAAATAAAACACTTAACAAAAATTTTATTTTTCAGCTCAGTCAAAATATTCTAAATTATTTTTAGAGTTCACGAGATAAAAATATACAGGTCGTTTCTTACTTTTTTTTATGTATTTTGCTTTATTAGTTAAATTAGTTTCATTTTTTCACGGATTATTTAATTTGTATGCTATTTAATTTCGTTAGATTTTGCGCCTTAAGGTACCCTTCGAACTTTATTTTTTATGAAGCCTTTAAAATTATAATTTTTACATATTTGGAAATATTACTAAGTAAAAACTGAGTTTTATGTAAAAAAAAAGTTCACATAGTGCTCTAAATTTTCAAAATTTCAAAAATTTAAAAAAAATTTATTGAATTTCAAATTCTATCTTCTTTTTCCTTTTTCAATACTTTTCCTGGATTTTTTAAAAAAAATATTCATAATAACATACTCTAACTTTTTAGGCATCGGGTTTAGAATAAATAAAATAGTTTTCGAGAAAAAATGTAATTACTGCACCTATATGTAAAAAGAGCGTGAAAAAAGGGTATTTTTCAACATTTAAATTTGTAAAAAAAAAAAAATTGTTTTATTTAAAAATACATGCCTATTTTTTACAAATAGATATTAAGAATGACACACATAAAATTTTAAGTAATTTCATTCATATTTGATGAAGTTTTAGCATTATGAGTAAGATGGGAATTTCAAAAATCACAAGTTGAGAAAAATGCCTTCGAAACATCAAAGGAGCTATTGCAGCGATGCTAAATTATCCATAAAAATATAATTTACAAGGGATACCAATCCCCTTAAAATTAATTAGCAGCTAAATAAATTTTCTTTTAAATTTTGTGCATGGGGATGGGGGGGGGAGGGGGAGGGAATTTTGCATAAATACAATTACTTGAAATTAAGTAAATAAGTTTGGATTAGTTTGGATTTGATAATTTTTAAAAATTTAACTATATTGTATAAATAAACAAATATTCTGATTTATTATTAATGAATCTTCATACTGACTTTTTTCATTTTTCGCAAAACATTTTTAGTTAAAGGGTAAAGATACTATTGAAAGATGTATAATTTTGAAAAATATAAGTAAAATAAATGAATAAATATATACAATATTAAAATTCAAGGACATTTTAACACATTTTGTGAAATTTATGTATTTTTTAATTAGAAATATGCAGAAAATGACAATTATTTTCAAAAATTTTCGTACTTTTCAATAATTTTAACTAAAACAATTTTTATACGTCAGTAAAACAAACAAACTCTTCCCTCCACACACACACAAACTCCCCCTTTTTTAAAGTATCTAATAGTGGTAATAATGTGTAATGGAAGACAATTCCTAATAATGGTAATAATGAAAGATAATTCGTGATTTCTTGAATATCATTTTATAGACGTTTATGAATTGAGAACAATAAACTTAGTAAAAACAAAATTTGGTAAATCTAAGCAATAGATTTTTTTTCTCCATATAACCGCTATTGTGGAAAAATGATGCAACTGCGAAAAGTAGAGTTTTCAGGAAACACGAAAAAACAAATTGATTTCATAATAAACTTAGTGACGCCTATCCACTTGGAATTAGCTTAAAATTGTTACAATACATAATTGTTTCAGTTCCTTTTATGATGCGCTTGGTATCCCTTGATACTACTGAGATCTTAATTGCGTTTTTACAAATTTGCAGTGGTACCACAGCGGAGGTATGTATGGCAGTTAATTTTTTTAATTCAATAAAATAGTTTATAGAAAATATGAAACAGTGATGAAACGTAATTGTAGCTTTTAATTTTTAAAAAGAAAATGGCAAAATTTAACAAACAGAATGGAAGGAATTTCACAGTCGTAAAGAGAAGAGTTAAAAGAATTCCCAAAATAGTTTCCTGAGATAAATATGCAAGAGTCCCAAAATGGATTATACAATTGAAATAAATAAATAAATAAATAAATAAATAAATAAATAAATAAATAAATAAATAAATAAATAAATAAATAAATAAATAAATAAATAAATAAATAAATAAATAAATAAATAAATAAATAAATAAATAAATAAATAAATAAACAAATAAACAAATAAACAAACAAACAAAATAAATAAATAAACAAACAAACAAACAAATAAACAAATAAAATAAATAAACAAACAAAATAAATAAATAAATAAATAAATAAATAAATAAATAAACAAACAAACAAAATAAATAAATAAATAAATAAATAAATAAATAAACAAACAAACAAACAAATAAATAAATAAATAAATAAAATAAATAAATAAATAAATAAATAAATAAATAAATAAATAAATAAATAAATAAACAAACATACAAACAAACAAACAAATAAATAAATAAATGAGGGAGTGAGTAAATAAATAAATAAATAAATGAGGGAGTGAGTAAATAAATAAATAAACTAACCAACAAATAAATAAATAATAACGGATCACAATAGAAATTTACCGTTTGTTGCATTCTACTCGGGAAACGAGAATTTTTCCATCAATTTCCAAAAAATAGTCACAAGTTTCACCAAAAAATGGCGTTGCTAATTAAAAAACTTTTTTAAAAAATGGTATGAATATGTTGCAAAATGATGTTTTCAAAATAACCACAATTCCAGCAACAACAAGGCACAATTAAAACATTGTTTTACAGTTTTTGCAACATGTTCAGACCATTTTCATTTTATAAATTATTTATTTCAACATCGCCTTCTGTTGGTTAACTTTGTAGCTGAATTTTTGAAAGCTGATGGGATGAAATTCCTTAGTTACTCAACCAGAATGCAGCAATATGTCCATCATCTTCTGTTTCTTTTAAATTAAATTTTCAAAAGTGCAATTTTTGTTTTGTTTTTTTGGAACACCCTCTACATCAGCGTCAGCCACTACGCGGCCCGCGACAGATTTTTCTGCTGGCCGCCGGCACCACAGACAGAAAAAAAATCAAATGTTCAATGTGGATTTTTTTTTTTTACATAATTGTAATTTATCAGAAATAATATGTGTTAACTATGTAAAACAGAGTTCTCCACTACGTGCCCGAAGAAAGCATATGAAGAAGCTTTCAGTAAAATGGGTTTTCATCAAGATTGAATACAGGTATACTTAACTGAATCTCATTTGGACAATTTATTAAAATTGACTGCAACAAATACTCTGAAAGACATCGACTCTATCATAAAATAAACTCAACGATTTCGACCGCCATCGTCTCACAACTGATATCAACTAAAACGGAGTTATCTGGATTTACAATTTAAATACTTTTATTAAAAGTTAGGTCAAGTCGCATTGTCACGTTGAAATAAGATTAAAGTATCAATAGTAATTTTATTAAGATAAAATAATAATAATTTTTTCCAGTTTTCAAAAATGCTATATATTATTAAATCGATAATAATTAAAATACATAGTTTGGTGTATCCGGCCCACGAAAAGCTCCAACAAAAATCATACGGCCCGAAACTAAAATTTAGTGGCGAACGCTGCTCTACATACACATGTGCTTTCTGCCGGCAAAACGTTAGTTTTATGATATTATATCAACACAGAATAAAAAAATAACTCATAAAAACAAAGTTTTTAATAAAAGCTTTTATATACATTTGTATATTCTTTAACACAGTGCCGATTCTGTAAACAGCGTGTGCTTGGTGTTTGCATCTAATTTTAAATATCAAAAGCATTTCTATTAGCAAAATGTGCAGTAAACTGCGTTTCAAAATATATTTATTAAAAATGAACGTGAAATTATGCTCTCACATCCAAACATCATTTATTCATTCTGATTAAAGTAATTTTATTATTTATTTATTTACTAAAAAAAATTTGGCAGCAGAAAAGAGTTTCTTCAATGGTCGGTTAAATACTATTTTAGCACGATTGGATCACGGCAAGTTGGTTTATTAGTATTCCGACCTTTTAGTGAGAGTTACAGCCGCAAAATTTGATAGAATGCATTGTCATCGACATCGAATCTATCTGCCAAGTTTCAGACCTATTGGATGACGGCAATAGGATTAATTAAGCCTCCTCAGAATTGCTCGCCATCGACACACAAAATCGAAGTTAATATAAAGGATTTAAAACGAAAGGTTTTTTGGCTTTCATTAGCTATTTCAAGGGCTCGAAACGTTCCAAATGAAGAATATCACTATGTCCCATTTCCAGTGCTAACATTCATATGCTAACAGAAAGGTAACATAGCAAACCTTTTGAAAAAGACACTATCATTTCTTTCTCGAATATTTAATTACTACGAATTTAATACAATTTAACACAAACTTTAATTTATGGCAAATTCAAGAGAATCATTCGACGAAACTCTAAAATAAAACATAAAAAGTCTTCATTGACATAAACACTAAGTTACACCATAAAGAAAATGCTACATACGACTTAACATACACTACGTGCTGATAATTGGGTAATTTCTCGTAAGCCGAACACTAAACTGTTAATATAGTTAATAATAAGGAAGTTAATATACAGGATTTAAAATGAAAGGTTTTTTGGCTTTCATTAGCTATTTCAAGGGTTCGAAACGTTCCAAATGAGGAATATCACTATGTCCCATTTCCAGTGTAGACACAACTCAGAAATTTGATACAAATCTCAAGGTCAATCATTGAAAAAGTAAGCAATTCTGACCTTGATAAGCTTATTTTCGGAGGCCGAAACTAGTGCAGAACGTTCCGAATGAGGAATATTCTAATTTTTCATAAAGCTATGCCGCTAAAAATTGGTACAAATGCTCACAAACCTGAATATTGTAAAACAAAGCTATTACCAGATTTCAAATCACCAACACATAAACTAACTTTAATTAAAATTTCGTAAAGGAGCACGAATATTCTAGTAGTATTATACTCACCAGATCGTTTGTTGTTGGTATTTTGTCTGCATCACGCATTTCCGCAGATATAGTGTAAGTGCCTTGTGTGCTATTGCTAATTTGCAACGTCATAGCTTTTAATACTGTATTGCGGAAGTAACCCTACATTTTTTAACTTGTGTGGAAACATAAAATAGAAAATCTCATTTCAGGTTATTTTAACTGATACTTCGAATCTTACTTTTGACAGAGTGTTAATTTTACTTTTGACGGAGTGTAAATAAATAAATAAATAAATAAATAAATAAATAAATAAATAAATAAATAAATAAATAAATAAATAAATAAATAAATAAATAAATAAATAAATAAATAAATAAACAAACAAACAAACAAACAAACAAACAAACAAATAAATAAATAAATAAATAAATAAATAAATAAATAAATAAATAAATAAACAAATAAACGAATGAACAAATGAACAAATAAATAAATAAATAAATAAATAAATAAATGAACGAATGAACGAATGAACAAATAAAAGAATGAATGAATGAACAAATAAATAAATAAATAAATAAATAAATAAATAAATAAATAAATAAATAAATAAATAAATAAATAAATAAATAAATAAATAAATAAATAAATAAATAAATAAATAAATAAATAAATAAATAAATAAATAAATAAATAAATAAATAAATAAATAAATAAACAAATAAACGAATGAACAAATGAACAAATGAACAAATAAATAAATAAATAAATAAATAAATAAATAAATGAATAAATAAATAAATGAACGAATGAACGAATGAACAAATAAACGAATGAACGAATGAACAAATAAATAAATAAATAAATAAATAAATGAACGAATGAACAAATAAACGAATGAACGAATGAACAAATAAATAAATAAATAAATAAATAAATAAATAAATAAATAAATAAGTAAATAAATAAATAAATAAATAAATAAATAAATAAATAAATAAATAAATAAATAAATAAATAAACGAATGAACAAATGAATAAATAAATAAATAAATAAATAAATAAATAAATAAATAAATAAATAAATAAATAAACGAATGAACGAATGAACAAATAAATAAATAAATAAATGTATGTTTTCAAGTCCTTAATTGGTTAAATTTACTTTTGTTAGGATAATCGTATTACAAAAATGATGATTTTACAGTTGAACAATTTTCAAAACTAGAAGGTTAAGTTGCTGTTTGTCATAGAAGCTAAATTACTAACTTGTTTCTATAAGCAAATTAAATTCAACGCGGTAACTAGATTTTCCTTTCTGAAGGGGGGGGGGGGGAAGGATAAAAAAAATATTGTTACGAATTTTTGTATATTTGTAAATATTTCGTAGTGTTAATTTTGTAAATAGTAAAATTTCTGTACATTTCGCATAAGGCAATGCAATAGCTTGTTTCACGGCAATAGGGGTGTTATCGCTTGATAACGGGTTTTACAGAGGTAACTCTGGGAAGCGAGTTTCAAGGGGCAGGGCATTTAACATTATGGTAATGGGAATCTCGCCAAATTGGCGAGATAGAGCCAAGTTGGCGATGGTTTTGGCGACTAATTTTTGTCGCCAAATTTGGCGACCATTTGGCGACATTTTCGATACATGTATCCCATGTATGTACATGTATAGGATTTTTCGACTACTGTCTGGAAAGTTCTCCAAATGTCTATCTCTGGAAGGTTCGTGAAGATTCGCAGCCTCCCCTATATAAACCCGGCCGTGAGTGAGTCAGTAGTTAGTTGATTTTGAATCACTGAGTTAGTTGTCTCTCAACGTTCATTGTGAGAGCTGTATTCCTGACTTGAGTTAGTTCTTGGATTTTGAGTCACTGAATTAGTTGACTGGAGATACTGAGCGAACTGTATTGCATTGTCTTTTGCGGCGATTTAGCAGTTGTTGTCAAGTTTTTAACTGCTGTTTTGTGCTCTATTGAGGTGAAAAAAGCTGTATTGCGTCTACTAGAACGAGAAGTTCTGGAGCTGTAAAAGAACTCTGAAGAGTTATTTTTGGAATAAATTGTTTTGATCTGCTTTGGCGTCAAATCTTTCGAACCCGTACAACGCAACAACTGGTGTCAGAAGTGGGATTTGATGCCGATTACCAGAGTAATGGCGGAACAAGAAGAAACATTTCAACAGCTTTTTGCTTTCATTCAAGAAATGGAGAAGAAATTATCCAAAGGCCAAGAAGATATGGAGAAGAAAACGTCCAAAGGGCAAGAAGAGATGAAGAAAAGCCAAGACGAAATGAAAGCGGGCCAAGAGGAAATGCAAAAGAATATTTCTGCGATCTCTGCCGGACAGGAGGAATTAAAGAATAATCTTGTAGCAACTATGGAAGAAAGCGTGAAACAAATAGAAGCCAAATTTGAAGAGAAATTCGAGAATGTCGAAAAGAAATGCAATAGTTTAGAAGGGAAAGTCGAGAATGTAGAAGTCAAGTTTAATGATTTGGAGAGAAAGATAGAGATTCTGGAGAAGAAGAATTTAGAAGAAAATTTGGGTGAGATAGAAGAAAAGATAGACCAAATGTTATAGAAGAGACTGTCGAGCAGAACTATTTCGGAAGTTTTGAAATGTGTACCAATTACCACCCGACCTTCAATCAAGCTTTCGACTTACGATGGGAAATCTTCCTGGCAAGTGTATAAAACTCAATTTACAATTGTCGCCAACGCCAACGGATGGGACTCCGTGACAAAAGCCTGCCAGTTAGCTGCATCTCTGCGAGCTGAAGCTGCAGATATACTACAAACGCTTCCCGAAGAGCAACGCTTGGACTTCAACGCACTCTCAAGTGCATTAGAACTGCGGTTTGGCGAGAAATGGGTGAAAGACTACAGCAGGCTGCAGTTGAAATCTCGCCAACAGAAGCCTACCGAAACACTCCAGGAGCTCGCCACGGATATTGAAAGGCTCTCCCACCTCGCCTTTTCAGACTGCCCGGCTGAAACGAGAGAAATTCTTTCTCTACAGTACTTCGTCGATGGCATCAGGGATGTTGAGATACAGAAGGCCCTGCGAATGGCAGATGTCAAGGATTTAAAAAGTGCTTTAGTATATGCCATGAAGTACGAGGCAGCCCAGCAAGCAACTCGTAGAGAACGCCATCCTATCAGGACTGCTACTATGCAGGAGCCAGAACAAATTGCTGCTCGTCTGGATGAATTGCAAAGGCAAGTCAGTAACTTGAGACGAAATACTCCGGAAAAGAAGCAGAGCCTGAAGTGCTGGAACTGTGGAGGTGAGGGCCACATACGGAGAAACTGCCGATCCCGACAAGACACTGGAGCTAAGACCGCTCCCAGAAGGGAGGATGGAAGCCATCTCGCCAGGAGGAGGTTACCAGTTATTGAGAAGCCCCATCTTAGAGCTCTACAAATTTCTGCAATGAGTGGCGGCAGTAATGGACTCTTCATCATGGGACACGTAAATGGAGTTCCCTGCAATATGATCATCGATACTGGAGCCAATGTGACCATCATCCGGAAAGATTTGGCTCAACAACTGGATGGAAGACTTATCTGGACGCCGCCCTGCGTTACCCTCCAAACTGTGTCCGGCGATAAAATCACCATTCATGGAAAACTGAATATCAACATCACGTTCGGGAGTGCTTCTTATCATCATACGGCATATGTGGCGGACATTATGGACACTTGTATAGTCGGACTTGACTTTTTAAGGAAATATAATTTTTCCTTGGACTTTCAAAACAATGAGCTGCATTCAGTTTCTGAAGACATAGCGTTATTTGGAATCAAAGATAGTGAAGTTAAATCTGTACATCAAATAATAGCTCAAAAAGACATCACATTACCCTCAAGAACGGAATTATTACTTCCTGGATACATAGCTGAAGATAAAAGTTTCCGATATGGCATAATGGAATACCCTGAAAACCACAACAGCCCCAAAGGAGTACTGGTAGCTTCAACTCTCGTCGACCTTTCAAGAACTGCCATACCTGTGAGGGTCGCCAATGTGAATGATAAAGTGAAAGTCATTAAAAAAGGTGAAGTGTTAGCCACCTGTACTCCCGTAACTTGCATAAATCGAACTACCAATCTTCCAGCCACTGTGTCTTCAGAAAACTTAACATCAGAGCTACTGCAGAATGCACCGTTAAACAACGTAGAAAGAAGTGCTGCACAACTAGTCATCCAAGAATTCCAAGATGTCTTTTCCTGCACATCTTCGGATGTCGGACGAACAAGTTTGACGCAGCATAGAATTGATACAGGAGACCCCCCACCTATCAAGCAACACCCAAGACGACTACCGTTTGCTAAACAGGAAGAAATAGGAAGTCTTCTAAAAGAAATGCAAGATAGCGACGTGATTGAACCTTCAGCCAGCCCTTGGGCCTCTCCCATGTCCTGGTTCGGAAGAAGGATGGTTTAACTAGATTTTGCGTCGATTATCGGAGGTTGAACGATGTAACGAAGAAGGACAGCTACCCTCTTCCTTGAATTGATGACACTCTGGACATTCTTTCTGGAAACAAGTAGTTTTCCACACTAGACTTAAAGAGTGGATATTGGCAGGTTGAGATACACCCTGATGACAAAGAGAAGACAGCATTCACGACCGGATAAGGACTTTGGCAGTTCAAGGTGATGCCGTTTGGATTATGCAATGCTCCAGCAACTTTCGAACGCCTCATGGAAACAGTGCTAAGAGGTCTTTCCTACGAAGCCTGTCTCGTTTACCTCGATGACATCATTATCGTGGGGCGAAGTTTCGAGGAACATCTTGAAAATTTTAGGAAGGTTCTGCGGAAGTTAAAAGATGCCAACCTGAAGTTAAGTCCGGCCAAATGTAAGTTATTCCGACATGAAGTGACCTACCTCGGACATGTCATCTCTGCCGAGGGTGTACGCACAGATCCAGAAAAAGTGTCGTCAGTTAAAGAGTGGAGACGCCCCAAAGATGTACATCAATTAAGGAGTTTCCTGGGGCTTTGCACCTACTATAGACGATTCGTGAAGGACTTTTCTTACATCGCAAGACCCCTTCACAGACTAACAGAGAGCAAGCAAAAATTCTTGTGGACGAAAGACTGTGAGGATGCATTTGACCAACTGAAGGAGGCTTTAACATCTGCACCTATCCTGACATATCCTCAGCCCGATAAGCAATACATTCTCGACACGGACGCGAGCAACGAGAGTGTCGGTGCTGTTTCGTCCCAAGAAATAGACGGTCAAGAATGAGTTGTAGATTATTGGAGCAAGTGCCTATCTAAACCGGAGAGGAATTACTGTGTCACCAGGAAAGAGTTGCTCGCCATAATTAAAGCCGTAGAACATTTCCATCATTACGTCTACGGTAGAAAATTCCTGCTCCGTACGGATCATGCATCGTTGACCTGGCTTCTAAATTTCAAGAATCCTGAAGGTCAGATAGCCAGATGGATAGAGAGACTCCAAGAGTATGACATCGATATCCGTCATCGGAAAGGATCCTCACATGGAAATGCAGACGCCCTGTCTAGGAGACCCTGCCCAGAGAGCTGCCGATACTGTTCCAGCGTTGAAGCGAGTTATGGGCTGATCAATCCGGTAATACGCCAAATTACGTCTTCAACATCATCGGATCCAGACCCGTGGAGTGACGGAGAAGTCAGAAAAGACCAATTGGGAGATCCTGACATCAAGCCTTTAATCGATTTAAAGGAGTCTTCGAATGCGACACCTACTTGGCAGGACATTTCCATCTTTAGTCCTACGACAAAGCAATATTGGGCCCTCTGGGACTCCCTCCATATTTGAAACGGCGTGCTGTACCGGAAGTTCGAATCTGATGATGGAAAGACATCCCGATGGCAACTATTACATCCAAGATCCCGAGTCCCAGACGTTCTTAAAGAACTTCATAGTAGTCCAGCTGGAGGCCACTTCGGAGTAATGAAGACGTTGCAAAGAGTTCGAGAGTGGTTCTACTGAAGTAAGGCGAGGGCTGATATGGAGAAGTGGTGCCGATGATGTGATGCCTGTGCAGCCCGGAAAGGACCGAAGAAACGCAGTCGAGGAAAACTGCAACGTTACAACGTGGGAGCTCCTTTTGAACGGATTGCGTTTGACATCTTGGGACTACTACCACGATCTGCTGACGGCAACAGATACATCCTGGTTGTCATGGATTATTTTACGAAGTGGCCCGAAGAGTATCCTATCCCTGATCAAGAGGCTACCACCGTTGCAGAGGTAATGGTTCAGAGCTGGATTTCGAGATTTGGAGTGCCTCTTCAGTTACATTCTGATCAAGGAAGGAATTTTACCTCTGCCGTAATGAAAGGACTTTGTGATCTACTTGGCATTGACAAAACACAGACGACGCCTTTACACCCACAATCGGATGGCATGGTGGAGAGGTTTAACAGAACCATCCTCAATAACCTCTCACTGATGGTTTCAAGAAACCAACAGGACTGGGATCAGAAGTTATCTTTGTTTCTTCTGGCCTATCGCAGCGCTGTCCACGAGACTACCTGCTATTCCCCATCGCAGATGCTCTTCGGTCGTAACCTTCGTCTGCCTTGCGATCTGTTGTTTGGCCGCCCTCCGGATGCACCTTCATCGCCAGAGGAATACGTCGAGGATCTTCAGGCACGGTTTGAAGATGTGCACAATTTTTCCCGAGAGCGAATCCACTTGGCAACGGATAAGATGAAGACCAGATACGACACGAAGGCTACAGGACATCAATTCCACGAAGGTGACAAGGTTTGGTTCTGGAACACGAAACGACAAAAAGGACTTTCTCCCAAACTTCAGTCTCACTGGGATGGTCCTTACTCAGTCCTCAACCGGCTGAATGATGTCGTGGTCCGAATACGTAAGTCACCAAATTCTAAACCTAGAGTCGTTCATTACGACAGGTTAGCCCCTTACTATGGCCATAGTTTGTAATCCCCCTAATGTACAAAGTGTATATAGTTATTAAGACCATGGTCACATGTGTATATAAATTTTTAAGTTTATTGTTTATTTAATTGTTTATTTAATTGTTTATTTAATTGTTTATTTAATTATTTATTCAGTAATGTTTCTGTCTTTAAATTAGTAAGTTTTATAGTTTAGTTATGAACGCAGAGTGTTTGCTATTGCATTGAAAGTGAGCCTTCTTTCCGGGAACTGTACTGCCCGGGACGTGCAGTCTTTGGGAGGGGGAAATGTTACGAATTTTTGTATATTTGTAAATATTTCGTAGTGTTAATTTTGTAAATAGTAAAATTTCTGTACATTTCGCATAAGGCAATGCAATAGTTTGTTTCACGGCAATAGGGGTGTTATCGCTTGATAACGGGTTTTACAGAGGTAACTCTGGGAAGCGAGTTTCAAGGGGCAGGGCATTTAACATTATGGTAATGGGAATCTCGCCAAATTGGCGAGATAGAGCCAAGTTGGCAATGGTTTTGGCGACTATTTTTTGTCGCCAAACTTGGCGACCATTTGGAGACATTTTCGATACATGTATCCCATGTATGTACATGTATAGGATTTTTCGACTACTATTTGGAAAGTTCTCCAAATGTCTATCTCTGGAAGGTTCGTGAAGATTCGCAGCCTCCCCTATATAAACCCGGCCGTGAGTGAGTCAGTAGTTAGTTGATTTTGAATCACTGAGTTAGTTGTCTCTCAACGTTCATTGTGAGAGCTGTATTCCTGACTTGAGTTAGTTCTTGGATTTTGAGTCACTGAATTAGTTGACTGGAAATACTGAGCGAACTGTATTGCATTGTCTTTTGCGGCGATTTAGCAGTTGTTGTCAAGTTTTTAACTGCTGTTTTGTGCTCTATTGAGGTGAAAAGAGCTGTATTGTGTCTACTAGAACTAGAAGTTCTGGAGCTGTAAAAGAACTGTGAAGAGTTATTTTTGGAAAAAATTTCTGCAAGTTTTGATCTGCTTTGGCGTCAAATACTTTCGAACCCGTACAACGCAACAATATTTTTACTCATCTATGAAACGTCTTGCAAAGTTTTGACTTTTTTGACATCCTCCATTTCACCCTCAGTCCCGTTTTATCTACATTAATTCCTAAAAATTAATTTTACTATCCTTCTCTGACATATGAAATCTTTTGACTGCAGATGGGAAATCTAAACTTTGTCAAAACATATTTGAAATCCAGGAGCGTAGACAGGGGGGTGGGACCTACAGGACAAAATCCCCCGAAATTGTGTGAAATCTTTTATTACCACTTCCCCTTCTTTTTTTTGAGTAACTTGTTATATGTATTTAATCATATTTTCTATTATAACCCCCCCCCCTCCACTCCCCTAAAAAAATCCTGGCTACGGGCTTGTTGAAATCATATTGGCAAATAATCAATAGAAAGGTTAAAAAAAAACAAAAAAAAAAAAAAAAAAACTGTGTAAGTATAGAGCAATAAACACACGTTACAATTGACAAGGTATATCTAACACTACTTAAACCTTTATTTACTAACGAGACTTATAAGTACTTATTGAGACTTTGAAATCCACTTCAATGAATTTCGTTTTTCAATTGTTGGTCAAGCTTATTTTTCTTCGGAAGCTTTCTAGAGATGTAAGGCTAAGATGGATGCCTATACTAAACTTCAACTTAACTAGACATCACTAGACGATATATCTTCACCGTGCTCATAGGCATTTAATCCATTTTAGAGGAGTGAAGACATAATTCTCGCCAAACCTTATAGCTTTTGTTCTCTACAGGGTTGTGATTTGGCGAGCGTTATACTTTCACGCCTCCAAATGGATAAATTGCCTATGAGTACTATGACGATCTACCGTCTAGTGATGTCAAGTTAAGTTGAATTTTAGTATAGAAGAAGATTGAAAATCATCCTTGTGTTAGTATATAAAGAGAAATAAGCTTGTGCTACCATCCAACAATTGAAGAACGAAATTTATAGAAGTGGACTTCAAAGACCCAATGGGTCTCAAAGTGTTTAAATTAATGCAGTACCATTAGAAAACTAACCGGACAGTCACGTCAGAAAATAAAGGGCTAAGGCATAAGCGTACCCAAGAAACATTTTTTAAATTCTGAGTTTAAAAATCGAATTCTTTTTTACAGTAGCTAGAGGATATGTGTTTAAAATAAATTCATTTAAAAAAATTCAAATTTCGGTAACTGTTAATTTGTTAATTAAGCTGTAATTATCTAATTAGTACCTTTTTCAATCATATATATTAAATTCGAACTTACTTAGAAAGGCAATTCCACTTGGAAATCATTCGAAATATTATTCTTCATGTTTTGAAACTCAATTAAGTTAGTTTCTAACGTAGAATTTTTTTTGTATATAATTTATTTTGTGTCAAAACATGAAAAAAATCAATATTTTCAATGAATTCTAAGTTTTAAAAATTACTAAAAATTCAACTTCACAACCAATTTTGTATAATTGAGTTTCAAAACATCTTAAATATTATTTAGATTACTATAAAATAAAAAAATTATAATTGAACATTTTGTAGTTGAATTATCATTGTTTGAATAAAGCGTGACTTAATCAAAATACAGTTCGTCAGAAAAAAGTTTTAGAAGCTTAGTACCTACCTATAATTAATTATAACTTAAAAAATATTAAGAATATTTTCAAAAGTTCGGAGAATATTATGATACAATAAGAAAAAAAAAATCAATATTTTAATCGATTTTAGTGAATTTTAAGGTATACATACACCTTAAGTGACAATGTGAAGAAGTTATAAAAACTCTTATTTTGTAAAAATAAAAATAAAAAAATTAACTTGATGGTTTTCGTGACATTTCATTCTATTTCGACTCCAAAATTGATATTTTAATTATTTTTCTTGCGTATAAACGCACGGAGACCATCTTCGAAAAACCATGGATTAGGAGTAAGTTGGTTGATTGTACTCAGATTATCTGGCGCCGTCAGCAACACGAGGGCTATAATGCGCCGAAACATTTCGTCATTTAACAAACCAACATACATTTACAAACACCCATGCCAACACGGGACTCGAACCCGCAACCTCGCGGTCTAGAAGCCAGCACTCTAACCACTATACAGTTTGGTCGGCAGATTAGGAGTAAGAGTTTCAACAATGGGCAGGTTTTTTTTTTTTTTTTTTTTTAAAATAAATATTACAAAAATCAATCTATAATTCAGTTTAAATTATAGCATATTGTATTCGTCACTGCTTTTCCTTTGATTCAAATAACATATTAAAAAAAAAAAAAAAATATTCATTCAAAATAGGAAGCATTTCTTGTTAAACAGGACAATTTTGAACTTTTAAATTTCTTTCTTCCCGAAACTGGTTCTATCAGTGTTAAATTCATCTTCTACCTAATTGGCTGGGAAAATTTGACAGATTTCTCACTCAGATAAGGTCGTTATCAGGGCTGTAGACAGGGGGGGGGGGGGGAACCCCGGGACAACCCCTCCCCCCCCGAAATTGTGTGAAATCTTGTTTTACCACTTCCTTTTATTTTTTTATTTTTTTGTGTAACTTGTCATATGTATTTAATAAAATATTCGACCATAGCCACCCCCTCCCCCCCGAAAAAAAATCCTGGCTACCGGCTTGGTTGTTATGTTACATTTTTATTTGGTAAAATTTTTTAAAATTTCAAATCGTATTTCTTTGTTTTTTTTATGGTATATACACTACAGGGGCCTCTATTTCTTCATTTCTCCAGTATAGTGGACATCTGAGACCACTGTTGTTCCAATAGTGAATAGGGATATAAAATATTATTTAAATGTTATTTTATGAGAACATTTTCATAGATTTATGAAATTTACTTTTATCGATTCATTAGATGTTTTACTAACTATTTTTATTAAGAATTAAAAAAAATCAATAACTCATAAAATTAAATTCTTTAATTTCATCATGCCAACTTTTATGTGCACTTGTGATGTATTTAAGAGAATTTAAACTCAGATTGAGTTTTAATAGTGTTTGAACACTACTAGGTAAACCATCGATTCCATGTGATCGGCTATTTTTTTTGTTTTGTT
The DNA here is from genome assembly GCA_963978545.1 of Linyphia triangularis. NCBI lineage: Eukaryota > Metazoa > Arthropoda > Arachnida > Araneae > Linyphiidae > Linyphia > Linyphia triangularis. Next base: position 42,144,479 of record OZ021730.1, read on the forward strand.
CCGGAAACTTGATAGAATGCAATGGCATCGACAATGGATCTATCTGCCGAATTGCAGCTCGATTGGATGACGGCAAGTAAGCCAGACTCCAATATTTTGCCCATCACAAACATCGAAATTAACATAAATGAATAAAAAACATGAATATAGCAGAGGTTGTTTTATCATAAGTCTTCAAACTTTACTGGGCCGACCAAACGGTGTAGTGGTTAGCGTGCTAGCTTCTAGACCGTGAGGTTGTGGGTTCGAGTCCCCTGTTAGGCATGGGTGTTTGTAAATGTATGTTGGCTTGTCTAATGACGAATGTTTCGGCGCATTATAGCTCTCGTGTTGCTGACGTCGCCAGATAATCTGAAAACAACCAACCAACCAAACTTTACTGGGGAAAGTTTCAGTCATTAACTATCGTCACATAGTGCATGCTTAAATATAGATTGGTATCTAGATTTGAAGCTTGACAATATTAAAATGTGTAAAAGCAAATTTTTAGTGACAAACCCATAAAAACATGATACAATGCACTACCATCGGCAACGTGCCAAAACGTGGAGATAAAAAAAAAAAAATTGACATTGATTTTTTTTGCACCAAATGCAGTACTGCGAGTATTCACAATAAGTGCAGTAAAGCGAGTAAATGCAGTATTCGAATATATAGGGTAATTTTAAGTAATGCATTCAAGGCGAAAGTCTGTAGGATATCGAAATACTTTTCGTTGGGGCGTTGGTTCGTTAAATTGTTAAATTAGATTGATAGATATAAGTGGTACTTTTATTCAACTATTTTTTAAAAAAATTATAGTATTTAATTACATTAGAGAATCAATATAAACAGTTTGAAATTAATAGAAGTTATTAATGTAAAACGGTTCGAATGATATTTTTAGTTAATATACATGCAAATAATGAAAGTTCAAAAGTGAAAACTAAAATAAAGACTACATTAATTAAACTTGCAAATAAATTTAAAATAAATATCGTCTTTTAACTCAATAAATTATATTTATTTACCATTCTTCTTCTGGTAAACATTTAACAAGACATTAGAGCTAAACATAAAGAAATATCAAACTGTCAACTATTGGAGTGAAACTGTTCACTACAAAAGCATTTTATTTAATTTCTACATTATGTTCAATGAACCTTATGCAAAATTAGGATTCAATCGAAAGTAAGCACTTTTGACACGGTTGTGATCAATCACAGTGGGCTTTAAAAACAAATTCGTACTTCCATATTCCATTGTTAATAACAATGCTTGTTTCGTTTTTCCTTAAAATTAGCAGTTGATTTGACGTAATCATTCATAACCTCTATCACTTTTATTTTTTACACAATATAATAAAATTTGAATTTCGCTAAACTTATGATACATTTTTTCAAAGTCGTTCTATTTAAGAACAATATGTTATACGCATTCCTTAACAATAAAGTTTTGAATATTAAAAATTGATGTTTTAAATATAAACCTTTTTAACAATAATAAGGAATGTTACATTGATCCAAAAAGTTACAAATTTTCCAAAAATCACACAATCTGACATTTTTTATTTGATTTGAAAATAAATTTAATAACAAAAAATTGATTTTCAGTTATATGTACATTTATGAAAATTTCCCGCCTCCATTAATTTTAACTGCCAGGAACTGAAATGAGTAGAATTTATCAATTAGAAATTCTAAGGGGGAAAAAAAAGGTATATTTTCTAATTTTTTTTTATTATTATTTTTTTTTTAAATAGGAAGATAAGTTTCCATAAATTTATCTACTATAGTATTACAATCGCGAAATAGTGCGTTGAATTTTACCAAACAGAATTAAAAGAAATTTGTGAGTCAATTATATTATTACAAACTTTCTGTTCTTAACCAAAGGGTATTTATTAAAAGTCAAGTCAAACCAATATGTTACTTATATACATATAAAAATATTCCTTTCCACTCTAAAGCACCAAAGAAATATATTTTTGAAATCGTAGAAACTTGTTTAGAAAATAGGCAATTAAAATTAATTGCTTTGCACAAATCATTGAGTAGACCTATAATGAATACTTATTTTCTCCTAATACAGTAAGTAGCTTTCTTATTATATTCCACACAATGCAATTAGTAAAACATAAAAAGAAATATATTTTTTGAAATCTCGGAAACTTGTTTAGAAAAACAGGCAATTAAAATTAATTGTTGCGTAACACCAATTATGGACTAGACCTATACTTAATACTTATTTTCTCATATTATGGTAGTCTTCTTATTATGTATTACATAATGCAATTTAAAAAGTAGGCTAAAGTTTTCATAAAAAATAAGACATGTATGTTTCATAATGGGAATAATTTTGTTTTCTTTCGTAAACAGCGGTATGATTCATCCAAGAAATTTGAAAGACATCAGTATACTTACATTTTCAATTTTCGAATAAGTCCACTAGTCACATTTATTATTCCACAAAAAATTAAAATCGTTTGGTAAGAAAATCAAATTCAAACTTCTCTTCAACAATCAATCAGTAACTGTAATTGCACGTTCGGATTTCTTGTGTTTTGCGTATCCTGCTATTACTCAGAATCAGTTCCAAGGATCCGGTAATAATATCGTACGCCACCTACTGCACACCTGTTTATGATTAAACAAAACGAAGTTTATTTCAAGAGTTCATTTAATCCAGCCAATGATGAAAGAGAAAACTATTTGCAGTGCCGATATCGAACAAAGGAGAAAACAGTGGAGATCTCGCACGACACAAATTTGTCGAAATTTAAATGATTAAAATTTAATTGAAAAAGAAATAGCACGTGGGAATTGAAAAACTGATAGTTCAGAGGATAATCTTCTCTATGGCGTAAAGACGTAGACAGGTGCCCCTTCACGAAAAAAATCGCCAAAATCATAATCACTATCAAAACTAAATTCGAAATTTTATATTCCATTAGCCAATCACAATGCACTTTTATTTTCCCTCGAAAATAGTTGACTGTGACGTAGCCATGCAAGTTGTAATGAAAATAAAGGGTAATATAAAAATAATCGGACATTTGAAATAATTGATAATTCACGAACATTTCAGGGTTGGACGAGGCGATCTTCACATTAATGGTCAGATAACTAGGGGTGTGAGACATCGCACAACTTTCAATTGCACTTTATTACTGATGTGGATTTGTGTCATTTACCGTTTTTAAATAGCCATCATTCATTTAAAAAAAATGGCCAGTTTGGCGACATTTTTTGCGATAATTGTAGTATGAAACTTTATAAGTAAAAAAAAACTTCTCAAAAATGGAAATTTTAGCGATTATAATTTTCTATAATTCTTATATTATCCTTTCTTATAAGTGAAACTGAGAAGAGGAGAAAAAATAATCGTTCATAAGCTATGTTTAAGCAACGAAAACTCTGTGTTAAAGGTATTAGTTTTTCCACTTTTACGCCATTGAAGCATTTTTACGGGAATTTGGAGGTGGGGATGTTTTGAACACCTTAAGAGGCATTAGCACAGCGATTTTTATCAAAATTGTTAGAGCCGTTTTTTAGCAATTATTGAAAAACATGATTTTTTCAATGGCTAATACCTTATGCGCATGCGCGATTTTGACGAAAACCTTAATGGTAGGTCCTTGGGCCATCACCAACCTGCTTACCAAATTTGAATATCGAAGGTCAATTTGTTCGGGAGTTATGCTGACCACGTACACACAGACACACACACCGACATACATTTTTTCTAAATAACTTTTTTGAGATCAGGATGTTCCAAAACGTGGAAGAAAAAAAAAGAAGAAAAAAACGAAATTTTTTTTTGACCGAATCCTATACTTTCATTACCCTACGTATTACATATTGGTAATTGAAAATAAAAAATCGTAGTTTTTCAATCAACATATGGCCCTAAAGATATCTGCTAAGAACTACCATTAATATTTAAGTAGGCTGTGGTGCTACTAATTATTAAGATCTTGTGATGTTATATTGTTATAAGATGTTAAGTGTAATGTCGCTTTTTGGTTACTAGTGACACATTTACAGCAATTTATTTTTGGAGAAGATTGAACTGTTATACGTTCAAGTCTTTTGATTCTCAGAGTATGGTTCCTTTCAATGCAAACGTCTTTAGGTAGTTGTGATCTTACGTCCAGTTTAGAGTCCATTTCGTCTGCGTACAAAGTCATCTGAACTATGTTCAGAGGGGTATGTATCGCTTTCGTGCGGATAGTCATATGTGGTAGGAGATGAAAAACCTGTAAGGACTTTCCTACAAAAGTTGATTTTCATTTTTTCGTCGTGGAATTTGGCCGGGAGTGTTACATCAGTGATTTGTTGAATGCGCGTTTCGGCTGCGTCTCGCGTTGGGGAAATCAGCCATTTGTGTATAGGTCCCAGTTTCTGGCGCTTCGCTCGCAGGAATTTTATCACTACGCAAAATCGAGCTCGCTTCGTTCGCTGAAAAGTTTATTGACACCTACTACCAGGCCTACTTCACTCGTTGAAAGGTTCATTGCTATGCAAGTATAGACTCGCTTCGCAAGTTGGAAGGTTTATTGATGCGTAAGTATAAGCTCGCTTCACTCACTAAAATCTAATTGCTACGTAAAGCCTTAATATTGGAAACCTCTCCTTTGTCAAGAATAAAAAAATCCCCGTTAATACAATATAATACAACACCCTTATAAGATTATTTTAACACGTGTTTTTGGAAAGCAAAATTAGAGGCCAAAACTACTTATGTTGAAACTTTCAGACCTCTAGGCCTATTAGAAGTCGCTTTTAGTGAAAAAATTAATTAAAAAAATTAATTAAAAAACAAATGAAAATTTTAACATTCTTTTTGTCAGTCCAATTAGAAGGCCAAAACTGCTTGTGCTAGAAATTTCAGAACTGCAGCCCAGTTACAAATCGTTTTGTAAAATTATTGTTAATTAAATAAAAAAAATTAAAAAAAAAAAAAAAAAAAAAAAAAAATTAAAATTCTGTTTTTCAAAAATCCAATAAGAAGGCCACAACTACTTATGTTGAAAATTCAAAGCTGTAGCCCTATTTAAAATCGTTTTGTAAAATATATATTAATTAATTAAAAAATTAATTAAAAAAATAACTAATTAAAATTTCAACGTTCTGTTTTTCAAAAGTCTAATTAAAAGGCTAAAACTACATATGTTGAAAATTTCAGAGCTTTATCTCTGCTTGAAGTCACTTTGTAAAAAAAAAATTAATTAAAAAAGAACTAATTAAAATTATAACATTCTGTTTGTAATGCATACAATTAGAAGGCCAAAACTTCTTGTGTTGAAAATTTCAGAGCTCTACTCCAATTTTAAGTAGGTTTCTATAGATCCACAGACAGACACACACACAGCTTGTTTTACTATTATAGATCGCATGTATAACAGTTTGAATTAAAATTTTCATTTATCACTTATTCAGTTTTCGTTTCCAATTTTATTTAATGTATTAAGTGTTTTGCATAAGATTTTTTTATTGCTCCTTCTTAGTGGGAAATTTAGGGAAGTTTTACTTCAAATTTTGTGTGTGTGTCACATTTACTTTTTCTGTTTGTTTTTTATTCATCCATTCTTGCTCCTGTTATAACTTTTGTGTCAATATAGATCTTTTTCTTTTTAGTTCTCAACGAGTTTTCCAGTTAATGTGTATGTTTCTCGAAGATGGGGGTGAAACTAAAATGCAAAAATATAATATAAAAATTAAAGGCATTGTAAATTAAAAAGGTGGACGTTTGAAATTAAAAGTATGTGATTGCGTAGGCAGGGCCTGATTTAGAAAAGTTTTTACTATAGGCCTAACATTCAGAGAGGGGCCCCATAGCAAATTTTTATTTCTTTAAGTCACAATACTACCAGATCAAGCTATATTCGTTAAGACTAACTTTTTACAATTAAAACTCATAGTTTACTTTCACACGATTCTTTTGTTATAATTAGTATGATCTTGATTTGCTCAAAACTTTTGAATTAATCAAGACCCCCCATGAACACTGATTTTAAAGCACACTTTCCTGTATTTTAAACTTACATTTTACCACAGGGTCCACAAATTATATAATAATAAAGATTACTTAATTTTATAACAATAATTGTAAATAATACAAAGTAACCTTTCCACTGTTTCCACGATCTCACCAAAAAGGAGGGCCAAAAAAGTCCATGGAAGAGCCTGCAAACCAACCAATCACAAAGATTTTTTCATTTCATAATATAAGAAGTTGCATATGGTTGGTGAACATCTCTTTACAAGAGGCGAGAGGAGAGCAGCGGCGTAAAGCCTTTGTCTCCGTGTACATATGAAGAAGTTGTATATGATTGGCTAACCCGGAAAGATTTGCTTAATTAGGTTAATCTATCTAACTTAACTCTCTGTGACTATAAAAAATATGGAATTTGCGGATGTGTAACTAAAATTTTTTTATTATTTTTGTTCAGTACTTCCCATAAAAAGACCATTATATTTAAAATTTTCAGAAAACTTTCGAAATTTGGGGGCCCCTAGGCACGGGTCTAGTGGGCCTGATGGTAAATCAGGCCCTGTGCGTAGGAATAGACCCTCTCGGAATTTGACGAAAGTTACCGAGAAGGTAACTTCAGGGCCTATTCTAACTTCAGGGCCTATTCTAACTTCAGGGCCTATTCTAACGGGTACTCGTGGCTCATTTGGACAGTCGTAAATTTAAAATGGACAGGCGTAAATTAAAAATTGGGCAGTTGTAAAAAATAAAACACACAAAACCAAATAAAATAAAGAAAAATCATTTTTCACTCTTATTTTGCAACCATAGTGCATGCGATACTTTCAAATATTTAATAATGAAATCGTATTTTCAGAAGACAAATAACAAGGCATATGCCTAAAATCAAAGCTGAGAGATGTCGAAATCCTCGCTCCAAGCCAGGACGAGCAGAAAGATTTGGAAAAAGCACCGGAGATCTTCCTGTTTCCCTGACCTTTTATAGGGGGTCGGGGGTGGATGAGGAATGTTATCTGACTTAATAGTCCGAGAGGCGACTGCAATTTTTGGACCCCATCGAACATCATTCTGAATTTTTTTTATAGAAATCGGAGAAAAGTGAGTAGATTACGAATCCACTGGTCTGCCGTGGCAAAAATGGCCGAAACTGATCAAAAATGGACTTGGAATGAGTTGAACTAAAATCCGATCGCCAAATATGTCATAACTTGCCAAAAAGAGAACACACTTTTTCGTCTGGCAACCCACTGCATTTTGATTTTCAATGAGAAAAAGCGCAAACGATTTCTGATCTCTGGCTCGGAAAACTTGTATCTTTTAAAAGTAAGCCAAATTGGCGACATCAGTTACGTCATCAATGACGTAATGTTTACTGCCAATTTGGCTCATTTGTGAAAGATGTAAGTAAGCCATAGCCACACATCCACATCGTCTGCAACCTTCTTAATTGAAAATTAAAGAGTGTGGGTTAACAAATAAAAAAAAAAAAGCTCATTATTTGGCAAGTTATGACGCATTTGGCAATTGGATTTAGTTCAACTCATTCCAAGTCGATTTTTGATCAGCTTCGGCCATTTTTGCCTAAGCAGACCAGTGGATTCGTTATCTACTCACTTTTCTCCAATTTCTATTAAAAAAAATTCAGAATGATGTTCGATGGGGTCCAAAAATTGCAGTCGCCTCTCAGTCTATAAGTGTCCAGTGTCAGCTGTGCCCTGTCCTTTGGAATTTTCTTGGGAGATGGCCACTGTATTTTTAGGAAGAGGGTAGAAACAGCAATAATTAGTTGACAAGAGGGAAGCTGACTTCAGACACAGTATCTTTTCTTTCCGAAGAAGGTGAATGACAGTTATTGAACGTTTGCCTTATAATTATAAATAATCTTTTAATGTTTGGTATTAAAAACATTGAATTCGCATTCACAATAGCCTAGTTGTCTTTTGCGACTTCGCAATGAAAGGTATTTCAAATTCTTTCATAAGAAAAATACTGTAGAAATTTATAGATATTAACCAATTAACCTCATGAAGTAGGGTAGCAAAAACTCGTTTTAAAATTTGAGTGTCACTGTTATATTCAAAGATAAATTATCAATTGTTGTATCAAATTAATTTGCTGTATGCAAAGTAGAAGGGGAGAGAGATTGCACTTTTGGGTAGTCTTAAATTTTCCTTAGACTAGGCCTTGGGTGACTTGAAGATGGAGAAGCAAACCAGAAGAATCAATCTACGAGTGAATCATAAGAATTGCGTTACAATCCGAAGCTGTTTCACTTTTCGGGTGTTACCAATATGCAGCCAAGGCAGGGTGTCACTGAGAAAGGAGAGCAGTCCCCTTTGGAGGTTGCGCAGGAAACCAAAGCAATGCGTTAGCATTCCCCGGGGGTTGGCGAGCAATAGCGAGTAGGGGCGGAGCCCTCTTGTGTCATAAAATGAAGAAAATAAGTTCCATCTTAAAGTTTATGCTACCACAAGCAAAATTAAAAGTTGGATTCTATTTGTTTTTAGAATTTTCCGAATAGTGGATAAATTCTATAGACGGACAGACTCCTAGGCAGGCACGCAAACTTATTGTTTTATTAATATTACACTTCGTATTGCAAGAGATTTAATGCTGAAGTATATTTATTGAAGGGATGGCATTACGTTTTCTTTAATCCAACATGTTACATTGAAAAAAAAAAAAAAAAAAAAAAAATTATTACAGTGTGGTATAGAATTTCATGTCAATGTTATTTTTTTTTTCAGACTAATATTCCAAAGGGGGAATGATTTAAAATAAGCAATATAAAAATACAGATCTTTCATTGTTGAAAGAATGATTGGACACTAGTTCTAATTTGTGGAGTGAAGATAGATATATTTTTCAGAATAAAATTCATTCCAATAAGTTATTTAAAAGCATAATTTAAATTTTGTAGAAGAAAAGAGAGATTTTAAACCTTTCTTAGGGAATGGTTTTTTTTATTTTTTATTATACAAAATACTCTAAAGACAAAATTTTTAAACATAGCAACTAATCTTTGAAGAAGAAGGTAGTTAGAAATTTTTTTGAAAGGATAGAATTTGCAGGAGAAAAGAACTTTCAAATCAGATATGTAAAAACGTCAACTTTTTTTAAAAGTACAGAGAGGGTGACTTTTTTTAGAAGAATAATTCAAAATAGACAATATTTCGACAGGGAAAGAGGAGGAGAAGGGAGGGGGGTGGGGGATTTAGACCTTTTGTGGTGTGGCATTTGATATTTTTCTTAAAAATTCTTTCCAGTTAGGAATCTGTACCATTTGTTTTTTAGAAGAGGGGAAATTTACTTTTTTTTAAGGGAGGGATTTTCTCAGAAAAACATTGCGAAATCAGGAGATGAAGAGAAGAGAAGGGGAGGGGGGGGGGGGAGGATTTAGGGAGCTGTCCAGTTATACAAATTTTAATATCCTATTAATTATTAAATACTTGTGAAGTAATTTGTGACAAGAAAAAGTTATTTGAATTCACGTAAAAAAGTAAAAGTAATTCAAAAGCAGACAGTAATTGAAATAACCTTTGACTCACTTAACAAATGGCTATACCTTAAATGGTGAAAAAGAAATTAAGATAGACAAGTTCATATTTTTTATTGAAATTGACTTACACTAGTTTTCATTTAAATTCCATATATTAGTTTTTTTTTTACTCTAACGTTTCTTCTACAATTAAAATTGCAAATAATTAATATAAAATTGCAAGTGTTATGCACCACTACTTTGGCAAACTCATCTTAATGAAAATATTGTAACAAGTCGGTGGAGTAGAGAAAGAATGACAAAGAGACACCCCAACTTATAAATAATCTATTTACTTCACATACAATTCAATCATTACATTCAATCAGTCACAAATCTTTTCATTCCATTCACTTGGGTCCCAGCATGTCAGCCGGCTGTACCCACTTATCGAACTGCTCTGAAGTGAGGTACCCGAGTTTAATAGCTGATTCCTTCAAGGTGCTGCCATCTTTGTGAGCAGTCTTGGCAATCTTGGCAGCCTTATCGTAACCAATGTGGGGGTTTAAGGCAGTCACCAACATCAGGGATTCGTTAAGGATTTTGTTGATTTTCTCACTGAAAGGAAGGTGGAGTGTTAATGAACAATAAAGATAGTTCGTAACTTTGGCTCAAGATTTGAAAATTTCTGGATGAAAAAATGAAAAAAAAAAGTTTAATGGAATTTAAAAAAAAAGATATTGTAAATTACAGTTTTTATTTGATGTTTCAACACTAAATTCTATTTTGTGCAATATTATATGAGCAGAAACCAGAATGTAACCGAATATTAAAAATAGTGTTTATAACTTTGCTTTAAACAAACTCTACTTTTTAAAGATTATTTAGATAGTGTAATATTTCTAAAATTCTTTTTATTCAAAAAGTAATTCAGTTGATTAAATAAAAGACTGTGAAAAATCATTCTGCTTGCCATAAATTTCGTTTATTATACAAAAGCTTTATAAGGTAGTCCCATAATTTAGTATTACTGATCAAACACATTATCATGAGATTTTTATACAAAATTATATACAGTTACTCATGGAAAACATGGTAAGATTAAGTGTAATTTAGCAAAATAAAATGTAGCTGAAAATAAAAAATACAGGATAATCAGGATTCAAGATATCAAAACAGCATGTAAATAATAATAATAATAATAAAAAAAATAAATTAAAAAAAAAAAAAAATCACAAATATTCCTAAAAAAAAAAAATAAGCAAGTATTTGGCATTAGATGAGGGCAACAAGTAATTTTAGGCCAATAATACATTTTAAAGATGAAAGTTTCCTCAATAATTTGTCTCATTCTTGAGGTCATTAAATCCAGTAGTAGTATAGTATTTAGTTGGATGCCTTAATAAATAATAGAAATGATATGCAGGCTTCCCACTCAAATCACAGAATGAAAATCAAGGACTTTTAAGGACTTAATTAATGTTTTTAAGGACCTATGAAAATTTGTTTTCAGGCATTATGTCAATATATAAATTTTTAATAAAGTATATTCTACCAAAAGAGTTACAAATTGGTGGATGCATAATAGAAATACGTCGGAAAATTCTGATACGGTGCAGATAAGTGGCGGTCACACAGAAATAACAAGTCCGACTTGGAATTTTATAAATTTTGCAGTTGGTCAACATCTGCAAAAATTAAGGACTTTTAAGGACCTCTAAGCATTTTCAAGGACTTTTAAGCACCTCTAAGCCTTTTCAAGCACTTTCAAGGCCTTGAAAACAAGTTAAAAAATATTAAGCACTTTTAATGACTTTCAATGACCGTGGGAACCCTGATATGGGATTTTATTAAAACACTTAGTATGGTTTCATCAGAAATAATAATCAACATCAATGTCACCTAAAATTTTTTACATAAATGGAAGGTTTTTTCTCGAAGAATATTGTTGATAGTAATAGCAAAATTGATCAGAAATATTTAATTTAAATATTTTAAGTGTAAAAAAATTAATGTTTAGAATAAAATTTACCACACTTTTTTTTAAAATTCTAATGCAATTTTAGCTAATCTCTGTATGCAATGGTGTTTAGTAATGACAATATTTTATTACACTGGATTTGATTGGCCCCTTATTGCCAACTCTTATGAACTGTTACACAGCATTTGGTTGTGTCTATTTAATTTTTATTTAAAACAACCCTTATTTTAAAACATCAACCTTCAATAGTAAAACTCAATTTTAAGGTTAAGTTTATTTTTAAAACTCTAATAAAAATAGCTATTTTAGTTTCTGGATTTTTAAACTACAAAGACAATTTAAAATTCGGATTTCTCTTCTTCACTAATAAAATGCATTTTAGATACAAAAACTGTTCGTGTAGGAGAGCATTTCTTAAAACAAGTTGCGATAGAAAAATTATTAAATTTTGTTTTGATGTTAGTACAATATAAGAATTCTGCTATTGAAATCAACTGTTCACAAGAACGAGGACTGGTTTTTGATCAAGAGAAAAGATTCAAAGCATGTACTTACGTGTTTGCAACAATCCCCACCACACAGTTATCTGTGAAAGATACTGAGCTGTCGGCCATGAGACGAATTGAACGAAGCACATTAGCAACCATCATTGGCTTGAATACGTTCAATTCAAAATGTCCATTGCTTCCTCCGATTGTGGTCGCAACGTGGTTACCCATGATTTGAGCAGCAACCATAGTGATGGCTTCACACTGGGTAGGATTGACTTTGCCTAAAAGGCAGAATGGGTAGAATTATGTACATGGTATGCATAAAAACAGAATTTTATAGCTTCCACTGACAAAAAATATTACTATTTCATCTTTAATTTTATTGCCACCCATCTGAAATATAAAAAAAATTGCTTCTCTGGGATTGAACTGAAATGTATTTATGACAAATGTATGTTTATGACAACTCGAGCGGTTTACTAAAATGTGTTTATGAGCCTACAAACCAAAGCTAGCATAATTTATATATTAAAAATATTTTTGGTATTTGATTGAAGTGAAAAGGAACTGCAGTTTTTGCATAATTAAAATAATTTTAAGGAAAGCAAAATGTAACGATTTGAATGTTCCTATTCCCTAAGTAATCACCTATTGCAAATTTTCAAAAATTCTATGCCTATTTTATGTGTTCCTAATTTCAAAGGGAAGTTAGAAATGCAGTAAATTTCTATGTGGTTTAATAGTAGGACCTTGTGAGATCAAATATTGCATTTTGATTAGTTTGTACGTTTAAGGCCGAGACCTACAGCTTAACGTGGATTCCGAACTATAAGGAGTATCCATGCCTAGCCCAGGATTATAAACTGGCACCTTTGGATAGCATTTCTGAGGTTGAAGAAAAGTTTGAATTTTTTGGTGTTATCATTAAAATGAGCAATGCAACTGCAACAAATCTAGAAAAAACTTCTACTTGCGACAGTAGTGTGACAAGAAAAGGACTAGTGGAGTGGGTGATAAGGATGGACTTGAAAGAATGATTTCAAGCAATAGTTGTGTAACACTGGGCATTAAGTAATAGTTTTTTCTAGAATTCTTGCAGTCACTAATAATTTAGAGGTATTTCTAACCTGACCTACTGGACATCCATCCAAATTACATGCTGGGCCCTCAAATATTCTACTTTATAAGAAGTAAGAAACATTTTGTCTTTTGATATGTAGAGATGCCAATTTTCCTACAGTTTTTCTGTAGTTTTTACTGTTTACCCATGGCCTCTTATATTACGATGAAGGAATACGAAATACAATAGCGACTACCACATCAGTATAACACTCAGCGAAAACAACGTAATCATAGCAATAGTGAAAGCATTAGGAATTTCAAAAGCATTGTCAAAATACTGAGAAGAATATTTTGCACTGGTCTGTTCTGTAGGTTTCAAAAACTAAGGAAAATCCTGAAAAAAGTGGCATCTTTGGATATGAGTTTTGTCAAGTATTCATTTTTAATAAGTACTGAATAGGACTTACCATATATGCAGATAAAACCAAATACATGGAGATATGTAAAAAGCATTCCAAAGTATCTCCACTACAAGTTAATGAATATAAATTTAAAGCTGTTGATGAATTTAAATATCTTGGGAATATAATAACCATCCAAAAATGACATCAACACTAGAATTGATAGCCTGCTAGTCATGGCAAACAAGTGCTACTTTGGATTAAAAAGCTAACTAAAAAGCAGAATCATTCGACTTAAAAACAAAAATCAATACCTACGAAACACTCCTACAACCTGTGATCCTGTATGGTAGCGAGTACTGGCTTTTCAATAAATCAGAAGAAGATAAATTGATGATTTTTTAAAGAAAAATATTAAGAAGAACCTTTGGAGTAGTTCATGAAAACAATAAATAGTGCCCCCTGTACAACCGTGAGATCTATAGTAATCAGTGGTTGATTGTTTTCAGATTATCTGGCGCCGTCAGCAACCCGAGGGCTATAATTCGTCATTAGACAAGCCAACATACATTTACAAACACCCATGCCTAACACGGGGCTATAGTATTAGGTGGCTGGGACACATTTACAAATCTGAAGATAATAATACAATAAAAAAGATAACATTCTCTTAACTAGACAGAGTTAGAAAAAGAGGTCGTTCTCCTACTATGTGATTGGATAGAGTCAAGAGGGACCTAATAACAGTTAGTATCACAAGCTGGAGAGACATTGCATCCAACAGACCAAGATGGCAAAAAGTTTTTGGGACGGTCTTGGTCATAGCTCATAAGAACAAGAAGAGGAAGAACCGAAGTATTTGAGTACTGTATTAGATACTCCTGTATTTCAAGGTAATATTTTAAAAATCTCACATATATTTGCAATACTAATAAAATGAAGAAAAGAGAAAAATTCTAACAATTTTTGCAAATTTGCCAAAAATTTTTTTTTAATTTTGTAACAAATTTTAAATTAGAAGAGTCATGGTGGATTAACCTCGACAACAAATATATATATGTATGTGTGTGTGTATATATATATATAAAATACAGTCAAAATCACTCACCAGGCATAATGCTGCTTCCTGGCTCATTCTCTGGTAAGGACAGCTCTCCCAATCCACACCTTGGACCCGATCCTAGGAATCGGATGTCGTTGGCAACCTTCATCAAGCTACAGGCAACTGTGTTGAGAGCTCCAGATACTTCCACCATAGCATCATGAGCGGCAAGTGCTTCAAACTTGTTGGGGGCAGACACGAAAGGCAGGCCTGAAAAATTATTGTTAGTGGTAATACCAAAATAGCTTTATGTTTGATGGATAGGTTTCCGAGTTGTATTTAAAGAAATCATAATAGTTGACATTTTCCAAAAATATCCTTAGTGTAATTATCAGACATTAATTGTTGTTTGAATGGTGATCTATTAACAATTTAATACAACTTCACTTTTTTTTACTTCTGAAATAGGTACTTCAAATATATAAAGGTTTGATCAAAATAAACAGGCAGAAAGAAATATAGCCTTAGCAATTGAAATTATGCCAGAAATTCAATGCAGTAGAATGTAAAAATAAAAATTTAGCAAACAAAATAATTTATTTATCATTATATTTTGAAAATAAATTATCTGTTTTCCAAAACCAATAATTTATTTTTCAATGCCTAATTCCTTTTACTTAATCTAGAATACTAAACACAAAATTCATATTTGGAATATGATGGCAAATTAATTTTTTATATCACAGCAAAAATTCTTATTTGTAAATGGACTATTCAAGAAAATTCAGCACGTAGATGAAGAATATTTTTTACAAGTTGACTCAGCAGTTGATCTTTCAATTAACTCGAAAGTTAACATCTTTGTTATTAAAACTCTTTTATAGAATTTTTGTTACTGTATAAAAGGTAAAATTAAATGTTAACTATAATAACAGTAACTTACAAACATTAAAATAAGTTTTGAGTTAATTTTTCTTTTAATCAAAATACCACATGTCAGAGATTAGCATATACCTGTGATGTCTTTAACTTTTGCAGCAACTTTCTCTGCAAAGCCTATTCTAGTATTCAAACCAGTTCCAACTGCTGTACCACCTAGAAAGAGAAATCATTTGTTTAAATTAATTTGAGAATCAAAGGGAGATAACTATTCATTGTACATAAATCTTCATCATTCACAAGCAGAGGCTATTGTTTAGAATCTCTTTTACATGTCCCAATGGTATGAATATTTAGGATGCAAATTGTTTTTTTCCCCACTTTTTTTTCCATAGCTGGACACCTCACAGCATGAATGATTTTTCTACTTTAATTCCCATTGGATTAATTGGTTATTTTTCTATTTGCACTTGTATCTAGAAATAGATAAGTTAGTAGTTTTATCATACAAATTTAAATACATAAAAACTGAATAATTAGTTGCATACAAAATTTTTTAGTTTTGGAGTATTAAAATATTTTTATTTAACCTTTCGTAGATATACATATACGCTCTTGTACTATTTTTTAAAATCAGATTTAGGTGTTTTTTTTGCTTTAGTTTATAAACTGTACCTCAGATTTAGTGCTAAAGTGACAATTTTGTGGAAACAACTTTTTTTTTACATATCTTTTTATGGCATTTTTGAATTATAATTGAATTAAAAAAATAAATTAGAATGGCTTTCGACAAATGCCTATGTATTCATTGTTACCTCATGCACCTATGCATTCAATAGTATGAATACAAAACTAGATATGATGGTTTTATGGTTTACATAAAGCAAAATATAAGAAATACTGCTGGGTGGATTAAATTGCATGAAATTCTTGCAGTTAACAAAGACTGAAGTTCATATGAATGAATTGTGATTCAAATTCTAAAGTTTACTGCCAGTTTACTTCTTATAAGGGACAATATGTAAAAAATTAATCGAGCTATAAAAAATTGTGTGAAAAATGTGTAACCTAACCATTTGGTTGAAAACTATGCAAAGAAATTCTAACAGTTCAAAAACTTTAAATTTAAAGAAAGTATTGTGAGTAAATTCACTCCTGGAATAATTCAAACTTTAAACAATGTATTGGGAGAGAGAATTTGATTACACCTAATCATTAAAGAAAGTCACTTCGACCAGTCCTTTAACAACTAAAATGATTAATAATTAAAACTTTACAATAAAATAATCTAAAACTCCTAATCTACACAAGTTTTTCAGTTATTCAGTGATAAATCTCAAAAAGTTTTAGAATAGCCAATATATCCTGTAGCTGGTTACAGTAAAAAGTAGCCTTACCAATAGCAAGATAATATATCCTAGGTAGACATGACTTTATCCTTTGAATACCATATTCAATTTGTGTAGAATAGCCACTAAATTCTTGACCAAGAGTTAAAGGAACAGCATCCTTAAACAAGGAATATTTATATTAAATGTAATATAACTAATAAAAACAAAGTTTTTAATATAAATTCTTTATATGCATTGCAAATTTTTACGTGCAATTTCAACTTCTTGAGTTCGGATCGAGTTTTCTTAGTGATTGACTACTAAGAACATAAGATCCATTCCAAACTATTTACTAACTTCTTTTCCCTCCGAAAAACTCTATTGAATCCATTGTCATCTATGAGTCAACGATCTACGATAGCTGATAAGTCTGACGAAAGACAATAAAAACACATACCTTTTATTTATTTTGATTAAAACAATTTTGGCAATAGGAAAGAGTAGCAACAAATGATCGGTTAAATGAGATTTATTAGTATTCCGAAGCGAGTGTAAAAGTGATCTTTTATTGAGAGTTGCAGCTCCAAAATTTGATGGAATGCAATCATTAACATTGAATCTATCTTCCAAGTTTCAGCCTGATTGGATGACGGCAAGGGGGTTAATTAGGCATTCACAGATTTGCCTCCCATCGATACACACAAAATCTAATTTAATATAAAGGATTTAAAAATAAAGAAGTTCAAAGAATTTACTCTTGGTTACTATTTATAACATAGTTTATTTGATGCATCAAAGTACATTTGACTAAATCAAATTTGTCTAGAAAATAGTTAATATTTAGAGAGTAGTAGACTAATATTTTCATTTTTTTTACAGTCAATAAAAGTACTTTGATATTTTTATCTTGTCATGGGTTTTAATGGGTTAGTGAAATAAAAAGTTAAAACATATAGCTTTAAACACGTGTCACATAATATTGTCAAGGTAAAACAATTTTAGACAGAGGTGGCTACAGGTTCTGGTAACTCACTGAATTTCGATTTGGATTTTTTTTTTGTGAATGTAAAGAAATACTAGTAGTTTAAGAAGATGATGGTTTACTGGTCTGCTAGGGAAAAAATAGCCAAAAACTGTTAAAAAATTGACCTTAAATAAGTTGAACCTGATAAATAAATATGACACAATTTGCCAAATAATGAGCACTCTTTTTTTGTTTATTAATCCCCCTCCACATGGACGCTGCCAGGAAGGTGAAAGGGGGTGCACTTGCAACCCTCTGGATTTTGAAAATTAAAAATAATGTGAAGAAAAGTGGTATGATTCACTGGATAATAGAAGTATGACATAGGTTTTAAAATATCAAATTAAAAAGATATAAATAGATAACTATTAATGAAATTTTAATTAAGATATCTACCAATTGGAAAATGAAGGTTAAAACAAAAAATTAATCAACTTGCAGCCCCTTAAAAGCCGTCTGCATCCCCCTGAAAATAGTTCTGCCAGCATCCATGCCCTTCTCTTTAATTTTAAATTTGAAAAGCAGCAGACGACTCTATTCCTTCAATGCTAAATCCTTGTAATTATACATCAATTTATGTCACTGATTATATAATATTCAATAAGCAACTTGACTCAGTTTCAAAAGCTGATACTCTTTTGTGAAGGAGAAAAAAATCCTCTACTCCCTTTCACTTTAAAATCTAAAGAGGAGTTAAAACAAAAGACAAAACAGGAACAGACAAAAAGGAATGCTCATTATTTGGCTATCAGTTTTAGTTCAACTCAATTTAAGCTAATTTTTGAGAAATTTGAAAACATATTTTGACTGACAGACAAGTATAGTCCCAAAATAATAGTACTTCTCTACATTTTATATATAAAAAAATTAGAATGGTGTTTGGTAAGGTACCAAAACTTGCAGCCCCCTTTCAACATTTATGCAAAATAAAATATTTTAAAAGATTTAGAAGATACATAATTTTATAACACAGTCCATTTCAGGGTTAACAATTATGTAAACTAAATAATAAATAATAGAAATTAATAAGCAAGTTCTATATGACAATAGTAATTAAAAATTAATATGTGTTGCTTTTTAATTTGATTATAATTTTACAATTAAAAAACGTTTTAATAGACATTTAACAAAATTTCATGCTTAAACAAAACTACATATAAAACTGAAAATATGGTATGGCACATATTTCAGAAAGGTTGGAAAATTTCTTATCTCCGTAAATACTTACTTGAGTATGAGTTCGGCCTATTTTAATAATATCTTCAAACTCGCGTTGCTTGTTTTTCAAAGCTTCAAGCAGTTTAGAAAGAGCAGGTAGGAGGTACAGTTCAATTTCCATAGCGACAGCTATATGCATTGCAGTAGGATAAGTATCATTGGAACTCTAAAGAAAGAATTACAAAGGTCAAATGATATACACTTTTGTAATGAAACAAATACATAAACAATGAAATAACCACAAATTAAATACAGTAGAGTATCTCAAATCAGGAATCGACAGGACTTCTGTGATTCCAGATTTTAGAACATGCAATTATTCATACACAAAATCAATGGAATAAAATATATAACTGGAATAAACTAAGAACAAAATTTTTTATAATTTTATGTGTTTTGAAAAACATTTGTTTTTAGCTGTTTTAATAGTTATGATTTTTGACTAAACTTTTCACCTATTTTGGGAATTGCCTTTATTTCCAATTTTGAAATAGTCCCTTTGCTCGAGTCCTTTATATTGTAGTGCCTAAAACTTCCAACTGGCCTCTGAGAATTTTATCCGCAACCACTTCGTTTTCGATGTCATCACTTTCGGATACGGACGAACCTACCTAAATTTTGTTTTTTAAGATAGCAGTGGGCGAAAAGGTCCAGATTTTAGATATTTCCAGATTTCAGAAACTTTACTGTAATATATATATATATAAATATTATTAATATAGGACTATTTAATAAAATATAGGGTAGACAATTGATTACTCTTTCATTAGACGGGTACCGAAAACCACCAAATCTGAAAATTGGCACAGCTATCACAAAGCTGAAATGCTTGCATCAAAAGTGTTATGATTTGAACTGAAGTATACTACGAACTGGAGCAGTTAACTATGCTGTCATAAGATTTCCTCAGCAACTTGATGCATCTAAACTTGTTAAACTACTCATGTCTTATGTCGTGTTAAAAATAAAATGTTTTCGTTATGAGTTCGGCCGTTATGTGTTTGTGTTAAAAATAAAATGCACTTACAAGCAGCTCGGTCTTATTCTTCGTAACTTCATAATACTGGCGATGAGGACGTATTTTAACCTCCTTGACTTTTATTTTAATTCATTAGTTTAGGGATGGCTATAGCAACCTTATCATGGAATGGAAGGTTATTAGTTTGAATCAGTTATCACTGCGATTTGGTGATTTTTATCTAGTCCTATCTAACGGTAGAGTACTAACAATTGTACCTTGGTAATTGCATTCTAGTTTCTCAAACATCTACTGCTATCTATACAACAAAAACTGCTTGCATTCAAATGTCATTCACTACAATGTAGAGCAAACACAATGAGTCAAGGAATAGTTTTTTGAAGTGAGAAAGAAGTTTAAAAGTGCAGAAAGTGACTTTTAGTAATTTTTAACTATATTTTTTACAAAAGCAACAATGTGTGCCAAGGAGTAGACCATGATGATTTATAAGAAATCAAGGTTAGACTTGTACATTACATATTTGTAAAAATGACATCGATAAAAATCACCTAATTAATAAAAAGTATTTTTTTTGCAATCTACAGCCTTTTTAATATATTAAATTATTTAAAGTACACAAGGGTCTTATATGTTGGATCACATGAGCAATTTTCTGGGTGACACAGGAAATTTTGTTTCTTTTTTTCCACTCATAAATAGATTAGAATTGCAAAACTATTATGAGTTATGTTTTTATTTTATATAAAATTAGTTTGTGGCAAAGTTATATGGAAAAATAATTATTTTAACTAAGTAAAATATATATTTATAATGTCTGGCGCACAAGACATGTCCGTGCCCTGTGTGTTGGTTGGCTTATAAATGTATATTTGACTAAGTTAATTACTTATTATTATTCCATATAACTTTGTCACAAACTATTATACAAAACAATAAAATAACAACTATATTCATCATAGTTTTTTGTAATTCAGATTTGTTGACAAATAGGAAAAAGAAGCAAAATATTCTGTGAGTCACCTAAAGAATTGACTATACATAAATAAAAAGAAAGTTGGATATATTTTTAGAATTCTTTAAACTACTAAAGATTCTATTACATTTTAAACTACTAAAAGATTTTAAAGACTAACAAAATTGATGATTGACGATGTTGTATTTAAGGCAACAGTTAATTTAAAATGTAAAACAAGTTATTACAGTGCCTTTTATACTACTACATAAATGTAAGCAAAAAAAAAAAAAAAAGGAAAAAAAAAAAAAAAGAAGAGCGAGGGTTTTCAACAGGATAACCAAAAAAATTATATTTTAATATGTTCTAGACTACACCAGAATAAAAATCTAGTGAAATATCCCATCAAAAGAAAAATGTAAAATAATCCAGCCTCTGAATAGGGAATGCCTTATAATAAATATTTAGTACTATTATTTAAAATTTTTTTTACTGAAAACTGTGTAATTTAAATCTTTTCTATATTTAAAAAAATATATGTTTAAGTTCTTGATACACAATGAAAAGGAGTGATTATTAAGAAGTTTTTGAACATTTAAAGAGTATGCCAAGTATAAAGTAGTAAGCAAAAAGCATTTTTACATCAGTAGTTTTAAAAGAAGCATTTTACTCAATTTTTAGTTTTTAACACAAATAATGAATACATTTGACTCATTGTTAACATAAAGTAAATGAAAAAGTTGAAAGCTTTTGAACTTTAAGAAGAAAAACAACCCAGGCAATAAAGAGTGTCAAAATATATTTTAGTTTCAAATTTCAAGAATTATTAAACATTGATTTGAAGTATACAAAAAGCTTGATGACATCCTTATGTCAAACTACAGGGTTCATACTTAATCTACAATAGAAAAATTCAGAGTTAACGGGAAAAAAAGTACATGCCTTATAATATAGTTTTCCCTCTGTGCGCCTGGTTGTTGAGAATCGTGGCACATTCTGAAGGTTTTTCCTTGTGGCTGTACGGACGAAGCGTATGCAAAATAGACTCTGAAGTATGATAAGAATTTTGGATTTCAGAGACGCTTTATCGAGTGTAAAAAAACTGCTATGTTTTAGGGTTTTACTAATCTTTTTATACTTCAATGATTATTTTTAAGGAGATAAAAAGAAATAACAGGAGTAGAAACACAATTTCCAGGAATCATAAGGGCCCTTATATAACAAAAAAGCAAATTTCAGGAGTTTTTCAGGAATTTCTGGAGGTATATGAACCCTGAAGCTTGAAATTGTAGTTTCCATAGGTGTGAAACTACTGAGGTCAATTTCATTAAACTGAAAAGTATAACTGAAAGAAACATTAGGATCCTAACAAGGGTCTGGAATCTTAGAAACTGAAACTGTCCACCTTTTAACATAGAAACTAGGGAGAAAGATTGCTGCAGTATTGATTAGTGAAAACATTTTATAACAATAGGTATTAAAAAAAAAAAAAAAAAAAAAAAAAAACACCACCTTTTATTTATTTTTCTAATTAATATTTCTACTTGCAACAAACTTAAATTGATTTTTTTTTTTAGCTTCAGCATTATTGCACTGTTTGTTGCTAAGTATTTAAAAAGTATGTTTGTTTATCTGTCAACATTCTTAGAAAAAAACTGAAAATTTACAACTATTTTTGCTATCAAGTTTACAAACTTGGCAAATTTTTTTATAATGAAATATTTCCCAAAAACATTAGAGAAGAGAGTTTTTGTTGTCGTTTCTATCCAACTAATATAACACACGTTGAAAAAGTTCAGAATTCCACCAGGAATGTAAATTTTTTGCATTGCTAGATCAAATTAAAATGAGCAATCTAAAAGAAATAACTGACTATTTTTGCAACTAAATTACATAAAAATTACGGCATCTGTGGCAAAAAAAAAAAAAAAAAAAATTGCTTACTTGACTTTTATTCACATGGTCATTGGGATGAACAGGATCTTTGCTCCCCAATTGTCCTCCGAGGATTTCGATGGCTCTATTGGCAATAACTTCGTTTACATTCATATTTGTTTGTGTACCTGAACCTGTCTGCCAGATGACGAGAGGAAAATGATCCTTCAATTTTAAGTCGATAACCTAAAAATATAATTTCATTAAAATTTGAAAAACTAAATATAAATATATGATTTCATGTGTGTCAGTACTATATTATAAAAGACCAATTCCAATTGGGAAACCTGAACCAAGCAGAATTTTTCTCCAGTTCCATTGGGAAACCTGAACCAAACATAATTTTTCTCCAGAATAAAGAAAAAAATCTTAAAATTTGAATATTCTTTGTGGTAGTTTAAATATGGGGAATCTCAAATCTAGCCTTAAGATAGTATATATATCTCAGAAAGGTAAGCATTAAAAAAGACTGTTTTCCTTAAATATTTCTTAATGATATTTTCATATTTTAATGACTACAGCTTATTCCAACACAAACAAGAAAATACTTTATGTATGCAACTTTACCAGCATTTTTTTTTTTTAATAAAAAAAGGGGATAAATAAAGGGATTTCTATTAGAATATTCCAGCTTATGTTTTACAGATACAATTACTGTTTTAGTGTTTAGATTAGATAAAAACTGTGTTCATGCATATATTTGTTTGCTATACTATTCAGAATTTATATTTGTTATTATTGTATGAACTTGTAGTACCTTTATGCACAAAAGTTATATTTGTATAGTTTCAAACAGTATGTATTAGTGTGTTTTGTAATTTACACATTAGTTTATTCACGCTTACATGTATCACATTAATGATCAAAGGAAGTTTTGTTGTCTTAGTATAAAGTTTTAGTATCACATTTTATTATATGTCTTCCTCATCTAAATTTATTGTACTTAATTACAGGGGGCAAGCAATTGGTCTATCTTTTCTCTAACCATTCTTATTTAATGCACTTCAATTCAGAATTCACCACCATACATATACCTATTTTTTTCTGTCTTTTATGCTAGCATGATAGAAATATGAGTGCAAATGCTTATCTTTCAAAAAATTGTTTCAGAAATCTCATTACGAGTTTTTAAATATTTTTTCATTAAAATCTAAACCTATATTTAACCACTGCCAACTTTCAAAGTTTATCTTTTTGACATTTTAGTTTACTTAAAGTTCAAATATTTAAGAGTAAAGGAAATCTAATAAAATGCAACAATGTGGAATACATGAAATTTTGAGGCTACTAAGTTATTATTTTTTTTGGTCTTGAACATTATTAATTTCAATTTTCAGTTGTGCGCAAGGACAGTTATTTTTGAAATTCAATTACTTCATCTGCAGCTTGGCAAATGGCATCTGCAACTTTGGCATCAAGGCCAAATTCTCTATTGACATCGGCTGCTGCTTTCTTCAGAATACCAAAAGCCTTTATGACAGGCAACTGAAAGAAGAAATATCATTACTATAACAAATTTAGGACATTGTTAATACTTAACAGATCTAATAAAATACCAACTGGTTAGGTGAAAGTAAAATAAGCAACAGTGAAATGCACAAAAGTAGATAAAAATAACCACAGCAAGGACTAACCAGAGAGAGAGAGAGAGTTTTCTAAACCCATTTTTTTAGCATTGATGCAAAATGTGAAAAACACAATTTTTCCTAAATTCACTTATTAGATTATTTTACTTTGGTGATACTCAATTGTAGGATATTATACATGAAGATATTTTTTCATGTCCGTGTCTTAGTCTACCTTCACAAGCTTTTTCTGTCTTGGCATTGTAAGACAAATTAAAATGTTACTTATTGCTACATATTAAAGAAAAAATATTCTTTTAAAGTAGAGAGTTTTTGCACCTATTTGTTTCAAAACCGTATTAATATTTTAAGGTTGGTAACAAGATACAACAAAACAGTTCTGTTATTTCCAAAAAAAGGTTTCAAGACTCGTATAAATTTTTCCGATTTAACTGTTAAGGTATTTTTTCTAAAAATCTTCAAAAATATTAAAAAAATTTCCTGATGGCTCCAAAATTAGAATTTTTTCTGAGATTCAGAATATTCACTCCCTTTTTAATTGAACCTTCAAAGGATTCCTAAGCGTAACTTTTTTTTTGCCATTCATATTAAAGTTTAGAAATTAATTTACTAATAAATGTACTGTCCTTGTAAGATTTTATGAGCTACACTATTCCAGATCTCAATCAAAGCACTCTTGAAATTCAATAGCAGATTAGACTGTTACAGAAGAAATAAAATTATCACTCAACATGCAAAAACTGTAAATATAACTTTTTAGTGTTTACAACGAGTTATTAAAGCAACATCAAATTCATTAAAAAAATTCTACACAAAAAAAAATACTTGACGACTTAACATACTTGTAGCGCAATGTAATTGACATCAAGATTAAGAATGATGGTCAGTATTTTCTTGTCCAATACTTATACTGCTAATACTACATTCACAATATCTTTCTAAATCCAAATAGTAATCAAAATATTACTTCAAAACATTTGAAACTTTTTTGCCCAATATAACAGAAAGATAATTAACAATATGCAAAAAAAATCAATACATACATGCTTCCTTAATGGGAAGGAATAAAAAAAAAAAAAAAAAAAGATAATTTAAAATTTTTACAGTAAAAAATTTAACTAGAGCAGAGCATCGATTAGATGGATACCGATCAACCGAAACAAATCATTTCAATCGAATTCAAAATTTTGTTGTGCAACTGGAACAATTTAAAAAATTCTTTTCTTAAACTTTAGGTAGTTACTTTATGTATGGTTATTAGTAAGACGTGAGAAACCAAATATACTGCAAAACTCATGAAATGTTCATATTTTCTGCATAAAAAAATTTTCAGCACAATATATGATAGGCAAATTACAGCGTTAAATGAGTGAAACTACGAATGACAGGCAATCCCACTGAAGTCGTTGCATTAAATGTATTTAAGTTTTAGTTGGATCATAGAAAAGAATAATTTTCTCACAGGCATTCTCTCCGATTCTCCACCTATATTAAAATTGATCATAGATCTCATAGTTTGGGCACCATAGTACTTCTCTACAGGTACATTTAGTTCTCCAAATGTGTCAAACTCCTTTCTTGTTTTTCCCTGGTAAAAGAGAGAATTTTTAAACATACTTATAATTATCCAAAACAGATTCTTAATACACTAAAAATATAAGAGTTTCATGCTAAATAAATGTAACAGGTTTTAAATAACTTAAAACTATAATATAGGCCGTTTTTGTATTTTAATATTTTAAAAATTAGAGATTTCTAACAACAGTCGAGTATCTGAAATCAGGAATCGCCTGGAAAATTATGGATCATAGAACATATTATTTTTCATACAAAAAATCAATTAAATAAAAGGAATAAACTAAGAAAAAACCTTATATAACTTTATGTGGTTTTGAAAAACATGTTTTAAGGTTGGTTGTTCTAATAGTTTTGACTTTTGGCTAGACTCTTCTCCCGTTTCTTCAATCCCTATTTTTCCGATTCAAAAATTGTATTTGCTCTAATCCTTTAGTTGCAGTGCCTCATACTTCCAATTAATTGCTCTTTGGGAATTTCATCCTCAACCACTTCGTTTTCGCTGTCATCACTTTCGGATACGGAATAAATTCCGTAATAATTTTTTTTTAAGATAACAGTGCTGGAAAAGTTCTGGATCTTAGATATATCTGGATTTTGGAAGTCCGCATTTATTATATTTTACTGTATAACTTATTTTGATAATTATTTAATATTAGTTGGTTGGTTCTATATAACAAATAATGTACATTTGATATAAGGATATATAACGTAATATGTTATTATAGGGAATTTGCAAGGTCAAAGAGAATAAGTCTTAATAGTTACACTGTCTTTAAAGAAATGTACTGCGCAAAAAATGAATTTTTAATTTCTTTTCTTTAAAGTTATTGATAGAAAATGCAATTTGATCCTCATGTGAAATTTCTTTTTGTATTTTATTAACTTAAAAATTAAGACACAAATTAATATCACTGATTTATTGCAATTAAAAAAAAAATCGCTGATATTTCCTGAATTGCCAAATTCCCTGTTGAGGGACAAAAAGAATATTCTAATTTTTGTAGAACGACATTATGTAGTTAACCAAAACTCTTGAAGGATGACAGAACTTGTTGTTCTAAAAATAGCAATGCTAATCAACAAATTCCAGATAGAATAGAAAGTTTTTGACAAGATAGATGAATGGACATTTTCAGGATATTTTATTGTTTTATATTGCGTATTTTCTGGTATTAATATAGAAATGGTATAATCATAAAAGTAATGGTATAATCATTACCATACTCAAGAGGCCTAAAGAAGGGGGCAAATTGTAAAATTTTAATATCATACTCACAGTCCCAAGAGTTTATAAAGTGGGAAAACAACTGACCTCTTAAATGTTGTCATTGCACTAGCGCTCGCATGCCAAAGATAAGTTATGACATTAGATAACTTATAAATAGATTCTGATGTCTAAGATGGAATTGCAGAGTGGCCATAAAATTCAGGGAAAAAAGTTCCATGATTTCCCCAATTTCTAGACAATTCCCTGATTTTACTGGAAACTTTTTTCAAATGTCCTTAACTTTTCCAGATGTGTACACAACCTGATCAAACAGAACATGCATACCAATTTTTATAAAATAGTTTTGGCGGAAATGAAAAGTTTAAATTATTCTGTAACATGAAATTTCAAACAAATAGCACCACAATTCTAGAGGTAAATGGCACCAAACTATTGATGAACAGGGAAACGGACATTCAAAACAATAAAATTTAACTGATTTTAGTTAAATTTTTTAAAATTCCCCAACATTTCCCAGAATCAGAAAGCTCCCTGTCATTTCCAGGCTCTGTGGTCACTCTGTATTTGATATTGGTAAATTCCTAGAGCATCTGTTGGCGCTGTTTAATTCAATATGGCAGCAGTCATATTGACTGGCTGCAAAGGTTGCTAAATTTAGAACTTTATCATCTAAAAAGAGCGTCAAATCGGTTTCGAGATATTTGCACACACTCTAAGAATAGACCTCGATATCTCTATATATGTAGCTTTGAAAGTTCATATTGCAACCACATTGTATGTTTTTCCTTGCAAGATATTTTTAGTGCAGTGACCAATTGTAAGACAAAAAGAGGTTAATTGCAAAATGTCATTAATATTGCCTCCAAAACCATTGAAAGTGTAAAAAGGGAGTTAACACACAGTAATAGGATCATTTAATTATAAATTTTCTCGTACAACTTGGTATGCTTTTGTATTATACAAGTAGTGGTCTATTCCTAGTTGACAATATCACCAAAATCCAACCAAATATCTCCAAGCCAATTTGGTGCTATTTAGTAAGCGATACAGTTCTAAATTTGGCAACCCCCCTGTTTTTTTACGCGAAAGCGCAACGGTGAGTTTATGGTAACCCTAATTTTGAATGCGTGGAGGATGGCATTTTTGGTGGCTATTTCAAATTTGCTCTCGACTACGTTGTTTTGTTAACGATGGCTTCAGCTTCAGTTAAAGATGATGAGTATCTAAACTCAATTTTTTTTTCTTGTTGGAATTGAAAGGTAAATGCCAGGTTTTGCAATGGTGTATGGATGCCAATTTCATATCGTAATCCTTTATTTGTCCGAAAAGTGGTTTATCTGTGTGAAAGATACCAATTGACCGACGGTTTTCGAACAGCCATTTGTCTCTCGCAGGTGTTGTGTTTTGTTAATAATTTGTTTATTGTGTAAATTTTTATTAATTACTTAAATATTCCTTATATTTTCAGACATCGTTTATTATTAACAGTCATTTTGACAGCATCTTGTTTATTTCGAATCACACGCCATCTTATGGATTTGAAATCAACCGCCATGGCAACATAAGTAATTTTTAAAAAAAAAGTGATTTTGAAGATGAGATGCCACTATCGACTGCTCGAATTAGGTAGGGGGATTTTTTTCAGGTTTAATTGGCCGCAAGGCCAACGAAATAGGTTGCAATTTTTCCTTGTAGAGCGCGATGTGCGCGCACTTCTTAGTTTTTAGCAAGTGATTAAAAATATAAATATTCTGGAAAGGGTTACAAATTTGTCATTAATGTAAAAGTTTAATGAAATTTTACCCCTTATAAATTACTTGAAATAATATTTTAATTGCTTAAACTAGTTTTCAATTATCGTTTAAAATTAAATTTCTTTACCTTTTTTTTTCAATTATCGTTTGCCTTTGAATTTTTGCGGATATCAAATAAATTTACGCAAATCATTTTAATTTTCTTCCTGGGATGTACGTTTTTAATATAAATGTAATTGAAATGAAAAGCAAAAACACTTAATCTTACTACAACTTGCATCGTAACCGTAGCACAACGGCTTGGCATTGGACTTCAACCTTCATGTGCCACAAATCGTGGC
The DNA here is from genome assembly GCA_963978545.1 of Linyphia triangularis. Taxonomy (NCBI): domain Eukaryota; kingdom Metazoa; phylum Arthropoda; class Arachnida; order Araneae; family Linyphiidae; genus Linyphia; species Linyphia triangularis. The sequence goes on from OZ021730.1 coordinate 42,173,715, forward strand.
GCAGGTTCGATTCTCAATTTTTCACTTTCCGATTTGGTGACATTTTGGCCTTATCGCCAACTTTTCAAAAGCGCGCCAACCCATAAACGTGAAGTAGGAATTTACCCAAGTAGTTCAAAGAAATATCAGCTATGTGACTAAAGACAATTAACATTTAGCTCTTTCTTAACAAATGTCATGCATAATTTGAAATAAGCTGATTGGGTTGGAAAAGATACTGGCATATTCTTAATATATTGTATACTTATAATAGATTTTTCAGGTATGTGAACTTTACAGTCCAAATGTTTCTAGTAAATTATGTTTCGGCATTATAAATTTGCTAGAATTAGTTTAATTTTGAGTCAAGTCAGTATATGGAGCAACGAAATTATGTTTGTTTTGGTTAAAAAATTACAAGGAACAGGCTCATTGGTTCATCACTGCAAATAACAAAAACGGTTTACATTACAGAAAAAGGAATACGTTGAATACAAAGATTATAACTAGGATAAATAGAGTATGTTGTAGAAATTGCACTCACTGAGGCCATTTTAGCGGAATATATGGAAAATTTTTGGGATTTTGTAAGCCACCGGATCTCAGCTGCGTAATCTTTGAAATTTCGCAGTAAAATGCGAGACGACCGGCGCGATAATATTGCAAGAGACATGATTGTCAGGTTTTGAAGTAGCGACCCAAAAATTGATAAAAGCCGACCTTCGAAATCCCCAAAAATGAATGTATATTTATTTATTGTTGTTGATAATTGTGTTTTAAAGTTAAAGTATTTAATATTATCTCAAAGAAAAAATAAATACAGATTATAAAATTATGAATAAATAAAGCTAGGTTTTCCTTTCTATCCGTCCAAAACCCTTCTCAAAAAAATAAATAGAGCAAAGATGTATGTAATTTTGCACAGGTTGGCTCTTTGAAGGTTTTTTTTCTGGTTGCTCTCATATGCAAAAAAAATACCAAATAATCTTTTTTAACACGCTTACAAGTTTTATTTTTAAATATTGTTTCCAAAAGAGAGGGAAATTATCTGTAAATGATTTTGTATAATGTAAAATCTCAGATATCAAGTAGAATGTTGTATGGAGACCATTGAGTATTACGTCACGTTCATTGTGATTATCCACATTATAACAAGAGCTGAAGTGAAAATACTTTGTTTACAAATTTACCGCCCTACCTCCAGTTAAATTTTAGTTTTGGTTTGGTTAATGAAAAGTTATATCAATATAAATAATTTGTTTTTTCTTTTTACTAATTTTTGGATAAATTCAAGTGCATTAAAAGGTATTGTTCCGGGTTGCCTCTTGACGTGAATTTTTTTAGCAGAACAATTAATACCATTATCAATTTGAATGTTCCTTCCCCTGTTCCTACGTTCGAGATTCACCTAACTTAAAGCTGTATTAAGTATTAGTATGGAATCATGAACTGTCAAAGTAGTCTACTTATTTCATGCACAAATAGTACTCGCTGATTGTTGACTAGTTTATTATACTCTATATTCTCAAAGCAATTTTTCCTTTATTTATATGGCCGACCAAACGGTATAGTGGTTAGCGTGCTAGCTTCTAGACCGCGAGGTTGCGGGTTCGAGTCCCGTGTTGGCATGGGTGTTTGTAAATGTATGTTGGCTTGTCTAATGACGAATGTTTTGGCGCATTATAGCCCTCGCGTTGCTAACGGCGCCAGATAATCTGAATACAACCAACCTATATTTATATGAATTGGTAAGAATCCTAAAGTGTAAAAATTATTTTTTGTTGTATGTATTAACATTGGACAAGTAGTGTCACCAATTTCTTTCTCGGTTAAGATTTACTGTAGTGTGTCGGATGGCGAATTTAAAAAAAAAGTCACCAAAATTGAAAATGATGTCAAAAAACTGTGTCGCCAAATCCAAAATGGTGCTGTGTTGACTAATCCAAACGACCAGTAGATTTGCTGTACAACAAAGTCAACAGGTTTCCACATTTGGTGCTATATCGCAAAATTTCCTCTGCCAATTCATCCAACGCCTTACAGTAAATCTTAACCTCTTTCACTATTATGACAAAATGTATTTATTATAGACCTATAGAGACCTGGCAGTTTTTGGTTACTCAGTTCATAGCTAAAATAAAACAGCTTCACGCTAGTTTTGCTATAAAACCACAGGAAAAACGAACAAAAATTGTTATGTTCCTTTAGTGCATCTGTGCCAAATTAAGATTGACAGCCTTTAAACTTATAACTGTAAATCTGTTTTTATTGTCATTTCAGAAAAGATGAATGCAGTATGCAGAATGTCTTCCTGCTACCCTGTGAAACGTTTGATCATTCCAAACGACAAGGTGGCCTGGAAAGTGCCTTGGAGTGAATACTCTCCACCAGATTATTCTGCACCCCATTTAAGCAATGCAGATTGGGCAGATCCAGATATCGATAAGTAATTTTATTTAAAATCAATCACTTATTACAGAATATGTTTTTGTATAAATATAAATCTAGTCTTTAACAAAACTCAGTCTCTGAGTAGTCTTTTCTGAAATATCGGTTGTCTGAGTTGTTGCACTTAAGGCTGATTCACGCACTGCCAATCAGTAATGCTGTTTGCAAGGCTTGATTTGTTTCTTGTGTTAATCTGGATGCCAGATTTGCGTTTATATGGTGATAGCAGTTTTAACAATCTAGTTACTGAGCGAGTATTAACTACACATATCAGTGATCATTAGCGAGGGTAGTAAATGGAAGACAGTGGATTTACTGGAGCTGCCAGCCAGAGGAGATTATATAACAAACTTGCTTTAACTGAAATGAAGCAGTTCTAGCACTTGCATCTAACGATTGGCAATCTCTACTGGTATGCCAAGTGGTAACATATAAATCAGCTTTAGTATGTAACCTTTGCCTACACTGGTACTTGATGAAAAGCCTATTGTTTAGCACAGAGTTGTTTGACTGAGAAGTTAGTATGCAGCTTATTCATTTAGGTTCCTTTTTAATTTTTTGTATGTGCATTTTTTTTATCTTTGAATCTAAGATACTTTGGTACAATTTTAATGGATTAAATTATTATGAATATTGTTTTATTAATGAAGATTATTTTATTAATAAAGATTATTTTTATTAAAATCATAAGAACTAAACTTCCATCAAATACCTTTAGGATTAAAAAGAATAAAAGAGTGTTTTAGTACATATTATTAATAAAAGTAACCTTTATCAATATAAGAGTTTAAGTAAGCGCTGCTTCAGAAACCTTTTGGTTTGAATAATGGCGGATTTCCTTGTCTCCATTGATTACTTAATATTTTTGGAATCGTAGTAAGAATGTTAAGAACTTGTATTTACATTGATATTTGCTTGAAAAAAAGTAGTAAAAAAAAATTTTAAACAGAAACCAAGAAAATTTCAATACTATGTAGTAATGTGATTCCTTATTATGTAAACATAATTTTTAGGCTTCTTTTCTCTCTGCATTAACTTTTTTAATATTTAATTAAATGATTTCAGTGAAAAATTCCAACCCAAGTGGAATGAAGAAGATGGAGGGATTGATCGTAGAAGCTATGATCAAAAGGAAATAATTCAATATGATGTCGTTGATGGTAAACCACTCAACCCAAGAGGACGCTCTGGATTATGTGGACGAGGAAGGTTAGGTCGTTGGGGCCCAAATCATGCAGGAGACGCTATTGTCACTCGGTATGACTGTGTTAATTTACATGTTTTGCATTTATTAACTGTATTACTTATGATATAATGTATTTTATATTCATTAACTGTATTACTTATGATATAATGTATTTTGCATTTATATGATATGTTTTACGTTTGAGTATTATGTACTTATAATTTAATGTTAGGGTTTGCTGGTTTCCTTACCTTATAATTTTCAATCAAATAATATGATGAAAAAGTTATTGTTCATTGTAAAGTACAAAAAAAATATTTTAATAACATGGGAAAGTTTAGGTGTCTATATGTCGCAGCTTTTCATTGTCCTCTAAAAGTTCTCCTACATCAATGTGTCATGTGTATTAAATATTTATAGTTTGCACTTTCATTTAAAGTTAGGAAGTAAGAAACCACTTACAATAATGAGCACCCTGTATATTTCCATTATAAATTATGTGTTTTTCATTTATATGTAATATTTTCATTTATATTTTGTATTTTTATTTAAAGTTACGAAGTATAAAAACAATTAACAATAATGAGCACCCTGTTTATTTCCATTTATTTATATTAGGTATATTTTCATTCATAATATGTGTTTTCATTTGTATTATGGGTTTTCCGTTATATTATGTGTTTTGCATTTATATTAGGTATATTTTCATTTATAATTTGCACTTTTGTTTGTATTATGGGTTTTCAGTTATATTATGTGCTTTTATTCATATAGTAAGTGTTTTCATTTACAGGGTTTCCGCGCATATGGAAAGTCAGGGAAAATCATGGAAAGTCATGAATTTAGACATAGGGTAAATTTTGTCATGGAAAGTCATGGATTTTGAACAAAAAAAGCCTAAAAGTCATGGAAAAACAGTGAATTGCATGGATTCCAAAAAATCTCACGCAAAATCACGTGACTATGACGTCATAAACGCCATGATCGCGATTCGTTGTTACTTCGACTATTCCTGCGTTTTTATTTACTTTATTGATAGAAACAACGGTTACAGTTAAAAACTCTGGACAATGAAAAGAATTTCTGAACTCCAAACTTGTGACATCACACAAGTAGGTCTCGGTGAATAAAAAATTTATAATGTAAGAACTGAAGTAAATTAATTTCATAATCTTTACTTTTGGTTTGACTCCGTATGCTCTGGTTTACATTGTTGATACCAAAACATTTGATTATTTAATTTACTTATATTTTCTTATTCCTTCTTCAAATATTTACTTATTATTAAAGATTGATTAGCTTTTTTAACACCTGAAATATCAAAAAATGGAAAATTATTTTTCGCTGTTTCTTCTGGTTTCGACGTATCTTCGTTACTGATTATATGGTGAGTACCTATTCCTCTGCATTTATTAGAAAAGTCTCTTGTAGATATCTAGGGTGGCGGCAGAACAGGGAATTTCACTATTCTGGAAAAATAAAGGAATTGCGTAAAATTTGAACTAGCTAACGCGCTTCATTTTAAGTGATTATCATCTCAACGCAAGCGGTGCCGCTCCATTATTCTGCCGACAGTCACTTACTCTTACCTTTCGTATAACTTTAATCTGACTGAATCCTTTACTAGAATGATTATTTTTAAACTTGTTTTTTGTCAACAGTATGTATGAGAACCCTAATTATTTACGTATTATTTCTGTTAGATTTTTAGTTATTCTATAACTTAGCAGCGCGGCAGCTCGCATCCATATTGTTAAAAAGAAATTCTTCGACTTCAATCTAACTGCATCCTTTACAAACATGAATATTTTTCTTCTTGCCTTGTGTTTTCTGTTAACAGAATATATTAAAAGCCTAAATTCCTTAATATTTCAAATTGATTCCACCAGATTTTTTTTCGTTTTTATTTACCCTTAATAGCTCTGTTACACACCTCGCTCTGTTTTAAACACCTTTACTGTATTATTTTTCTATGCTTAGTTTACTTACATGAAACAAGGATTTTTTACTCAATATAAAACTTATAGTAATCATTTTACAATCATATACAATAATTTATTTACTATGTTGCATTAGTAAAATTTACTATGTTGCGTTAGTAAAATAATAAAATTCTCGAGTCAGGTTCAATGTTTTTAATGTGATTTCTTGAGTCATGGAAAATCATTTGCTTCAGTCATGGAAAGTCATGAAAAGTCAGGGATTTGAGACATTTAAGATTGGCGGAAACCCTGCATTTACTGACAGTCTTATGGGATACAACATAACAAAATTTTGGAATTTATTGCTATTATATTATGATTCATTAAATACCAATAACTACATAGTTTTTTTTTTATGTAATTATGGGTATTTTTGTTATAAAATTTAACCAATCTCAATCAATCATACCTTCAAAAATGTTCAGTATTCCTCCAGAAGGCACGTGTATTAGTTGGTGTAGTGCAAATTAAACAGAAAATTTCAATACTAGCACCAATTAACAAAATTCCATTCGTAATTGTGATTGGAAGTGATTAATTTTGGACTTGTTTATATGGAGGCAGTGTTATACAATTTCACTTTTTCTTCTTGCCAATGCATCATAAGTTTTCAATACATTTTTATAAAGTGTATGCCAAACTGCAGTATACTTGGGGGTACTCGATTAAATTTATATAGGTATGGTGAAAGATTGGAATTTGTAAACATTACACAAATCAGGAATTTATGACTAAAAGACTGGTGAAATCATGTTTGTTCCTAATATATATGGATAAAGAACATTATATAAATATATATCGATATGATTACACATGATATATATGGGGGGGTTAGTGGTTCGGTTTTTTAAATGTCTAGGGGATTTATTTAGGGAAGCAAAAATGAAATAAAAGAGAAATAAACTTCCAAATCAGAAACAGAAAGTACAATTAAATTTATTGGACGAAACATCACAATCACTTTCAAACAAAACAAAGGGGGAAAAAGTATTAAATATTACTAGCCAAATGGCAGCACAAGTCGACGAAAACTAAGTGTTTAATTAGTACATTACCCAATTAGTGAAGTGAGTTGAGTGCACCCAAAATAAACTGACCGATGGAGTGGAGAGCCAGTGTGCTTCCGATTAAAAAAAATCACGGAACTCGAATACTTATTCGTAATAAAAAAAAAAAGAAGCATTGTCTTGCAGTGCCATCTGTCTTTACAAGAGGAAATTTAAATGTACGGTAAACAATTGATATGGGATAATAAAAATCCTACATATATGATGCACATAATATAATACTTATCAATATGATTGTTTTGATTCATACATTATAGTTGGTAGAAAGGTTGTTTGTTTTCCCAGGTATTTTATCACCCATTATCTTTTCCTGTCGCCTGCAATTTTGTATATCTGACAATGTACTGTTGCATTTTTATGTCTATGATAGATTATTTTAAAACATTTTAGCATTGTTTCTGCTTTGTTTAGTTATTTCTTTAATTGGTAAGTGAAATAACTTACTGCTTTCAATTAAAAGCTTTCTTGCCAGGTGTATTTTCATAGGTGGCCAATTAACATTTCTCTTGGCAGATATTAAAGGCAGTTTCATCTGCATTTGGGAATTGTATACAGTTAGGAGAAAAACCTAAATGAATTTCGAGACTATTGTTGGATATCATTTCTATCCCAATTTATGAAGAATTTCTTGATTTTATAGCTAATTCTTTTGAGATTGCTTGCGTATTATATTTTTGTTGTGTTTTTCAGTTGGAAGTCAATAAATGGTTCTAAAGTATTCTGTCCTGAAACTGGTCATCCCATACTCCAATTCATCGCCATCTTGCGTAAGGATTGCAACAAGTGGGCCATTCCTGGTGTAAGTTGTGTTATTAGTTACACGATGCCATTATGTAAAATGTATTAATGTACTACATCTTATAACCTGCAGTTAGCATTGATATTACACTGTTAATGTTAAAGAAACATAGACTTATAATATGCAGTTAATAGCAGAGTGGCCACAGAACCTGGAAATCAGGGAAATGTCAGAGAATTTTTTGATTACGAAAAAATCGTGGAAATGTCAGGGAATTTTCAAAAATTTCATGAGGGGAAATTTTCTATTTTTTGTTTCGAAGGTAGGTTTCCCCATTTATCCATATTTTGGTTCCATTTACCTGGAGAAATGTGGTGGTAATTGTTAGAAGTTTAATATTACAGAATAATTTAAACTTTTCATTGCCGCTAACACTATTTATAAAAAAATAGGCATATTATCTCTTTAGCATAATGCTCTATTTAATCAGGGTGTCTATATATCTGGAAAACTTGAAAAAATTGGGAAAATTTAAAAAAAATTTGCTGTAAAATCCAGGGAATTATCAAGGAACTTTTTTTCCTGAATTTTGTGACCACTCTGAATAATTTAATAATAATTGAAAACATTCTAAAGGAGTGCAACTTCTCTTCCCAAACTTTTTAAAGAATTAACACTGCCCCCTTTACTTGCTGCAGAATTACTACCAATCAAAAGTAATGATGATAGTATATAATGATAAGTAATGAAAAGTAATGATAAAATAATCTTCTTTTTCAAACAAATTAAAAGCTTTTTACTTGAAGAATTCATGTGTTGAACTTCTATTTGATATAGTTGCTTAGTTTAATTTTTGAGGAATATTATAAATACTAGTTTCAAATAAAAGAGTACCTAGCTTTAATTTTCACAATATGCAAATATATTTGTTAAAGTTACTAATCTATATACAAGTGCCAGAATGGACCATCTCACAATTTGATTTTCACTGCTTCTACTCTGTTTTTTTTTTTTTTACAAAACCATTCTCGCCAAAATGGACCAAATGTTTGGATATTAGGTACACCACATTTGGTACTTTGGTACATAATGTCTCATGTTATAGTCTTCTCTTGAAGTTTTAGGTTTTGTTTGTAATTTATGCTGTTGTAAAGGTTCTTTGGTATATTTATACTTAATGAAATACCATGATCTATAAGGATAAAACAATATAAATTGTGACAATTATGTATCATTGGCTTGGCGTGAAAAGGTGCTAACTTCGCTTTTGATCTAAAATTATTTTTTGGTATACAGTCAAACCCCGTTAATGCCAAATCGTCTAACATGAAATCCCGTCTAATGCAAAATAAAAGCATTTCTCCTTACTTAAAACTTAACATTAATTTATTTGTTTATCATGAAATTCGGTGAACGTGAACAATTTCGGCTGCCCCATCGAGTTCACGTTAATGAGGTTTGACGTATTTTGAAACAGAAAAAGAAGAGCAGAAACAGAAAAAGAAGAGCAAAACTCATCGATTAGTACAAGTGCAACTTTATTACTGATATAAATTTTTATGAATGAGTGATATGCAACATGCTAAGTTCTTGTTGAATTAGCATGTTAAAAGTTTGTTTTATTTCTGAAAATTTTGATAAGCTGAAGTTATAAGAAATGTGTAGATGAAAATTAATTTCACAAACACTTACTTTAGAAACATACTTTAATTTGATACTGTCTTTTATGATAGATAACAGAAATTTACTAGAATAATCACTTAGTGTCAATTAACATGATGTGTAACTTAAACAGGGATTTGTTAATCCAAAAGAAGCTTCATCTTCTGCTGTGATACGCGAGCTATTTGAAGAGGCCATTGATGTTGGAAAACTTTCTGATGAAGTTCAAACAGCTCTAAAAAATTTCTTTAAGGATGGTAAACAGGTAAGAAAATCATATTTAAATATCCTTTTTTTAGCTAATACAAGAGAGCATTTATAATTTGATTACTATTCAACGGAAACATGGGTTGATCGAATGCCTCTCAGCTCTGAGACAAAAGAAAATGTTCAACTTTTTTTTCTAAACTGTAAGCCTACTTTAATGTATTACTTTATGTAAGGTAATTTGTAAGAAATGTGATACCAAATATGTACAGTTTTGTGTTTAATATCACAGTTTTTTTGCTCCATTAGGGGATAAGCACAGTGGTAGAAGTGGGGCGAAAAAAGTGGAGGGATGCTCAAAGGTTGGTGACAAGTGCAATCCACCCCCACACTGTCCCCCTTCAACGATAAATTTTATAATTTCGTATCTTATAATAAAACTATTAACTAGTTAGGAAATAATTTACTCTCTCTGACTCAAACATTGAATAACTGTCCAAAACGTATTGTTATTTTAATGAATATTTTACAACTTAAATTTGTTCCCTTGGAAGTAAAAGATAAAGTGAAGTTATAATCCAACACTATATACATAATTGTTTATTTAAACTTAAAAAATAGTGCTTCTAAATGTGCATACTTTCATGAAATTAAATTAATTGAGAACTCTAAAATGTTTTTTTTTTTTTTTTTTTTTTTAATAGCTTGTCTTGATATGAAACAAGAATAAAAATTTAATTGAAAGGAAAATTTCTTCTTCAAAGTTAAAAGTTGACCAAGTGTAACAGTATTTGTTAATAAAAAATACTTATATATCTTTATACAAAGTAGAATAATACTTTTTATAATAGTTAATAAATATACCATAAATAGTTTTTTTTTCCCACATTTGTAAACTTTGAATCACTTTTTTTCAGTGTCACTACATTTAAAGGTTAAGGTTATTTTTCCTCAGTAGTCTTTAGACTTATTGAATGCTTTAAAAGTGGGGGGGGGGGGGGGATTTCAGTGGTTTTAGAAGTAGGGGAAGCATGGGTATTTTCCTGAAAAGTGGGAAGACGCGTCACCCTGTGTCTACCCACACTTTTAGCACTGGATAAGCAAAAACATGGAAACATTAGCATTAGAAGAGTTCGGTTTGTTACATAGAAAATATACAATTTGCTACTAATATTTTTTATTACTTGCCTCTGATGTACTTTAATTAGTACTACATGATTTAGTAAAGTTCCATTTAATATGAAGGTGGAATGAGTGACCTAACTGAGTTCCAAATATAAGGAATTGTGTTCAAATGTAGGCTTCAATGATTTCACGTAGTACTAATTAATAAAATTCCTTTAATTTGAAAGCAAATTGAGTGACCTTATAGAGTCCCAAAATTAAGGTATTCTCAGGGTTCCCAATGTGATTGAAAGTCATTAAAAGTGCTTAATATTTTTGAACTTGTTTTCAAGGCCTTGAAAGTCCTTGAAAATGCTTAGAGGTCTTTAAAAGTCCTTAATTTTTGCAGATGTTGTGTGGCCAACTGCAAAATTCAGGGCGTTTAGCATTGGTCCCTTTGTCCCTTAAAGTACCTTTTTTTTTATTTTGGTCCCTTTTGTTCCCTTTTTTAAACGTTTGGTCTCTTTAGTCCCTTTTTTTAAAAAATATATTTGTACCACGTGACCAGCACGCGCCATTTTGCTTTTTTCCTTCTTTGTCGAACACAAGAGGGAAGAAAAGCAGACCAGAAATCCCTGTCACGTCCAGTTACGATGAATTAGCATTGATTGGTTTAATGCTGTTTACAGAACTGGTTTGGTTCTATATCGAATCGTCAAGGTCGAAGGTCATGTAATCGTTTGGTTGATTTAGTTTTTTTCTGGCGCAAGAGCAACTTCAAGGCCATACTGCGCCGAAACCAAGAAATCCTTAAAAATTATTTAAAAAAGAAAGGGTTATAGCCAGTCTAGTCCAGACTCTACAAAATTTTGAAAATAGTGCATATATACAAATAAAGTATTTTTAAAAATCAATAAAATATATGAGGTGATAAAAACCAATCGCTAGTAAAAATTTAAAAAGGTTAGTATGAGGTGGTGAATCCAACAGTGAAGACAATGAGGGATGACATGTTTTAAAAAGGTGTTGCCTTATTGCATTAAAAGATGGGCATTCTGTTAAAATACGATAAACTGAAAAATTAATATTACACAAGGAACATGTGGGTGCATCTTCTGCCAGCAGAAGGTGAACATGGGTAAATCGGGTATGACCGATACAAAGTCTTGACAAAATAAATTATCTCTTTCTGTTTGATTGAGAGAAGGTGAATCCATATATAGTTGGCTGCAAAATGCGTAGTTTGTTTGTAGGCTCTGCGTCCCACATGGCCTGCCATGAACCGAAGAGAACCTTTGCACATACTTTTAAAGCATCATCAAGACAAAGCACATTGGTCACAGTTCCGGATGCAGCTCAAGCAATAACATCGGAGCGCTCATTACCCATAATACCCACATGACCAGGAATCCAACAAAAGAAAATGTGAAAACCTTTGTTTAAAAGTCTGGAATTATGGGTTAAAATTTCCATAATGAATGGATGATTTTGTGAAAAAGGATTGCCAAGAGCGTCTAGACAGCTCTTGGAATCCGTGTAAATAATCCATATTTTATATGAGTTCTTTTAAATAAAATCTAGAGCCAGCAGAATGGCACAGGATTCGGTTGAAAAAATTGAGCAGCTGGGATATTTAGCTCTATCGACAAGGTAACATTGTCGGTAACAGCAGCAGAACCCACGTGGCCCTGGCTTTTTGAGCCATCTGTAAAAATAGATTTGAAATAAGAAAAGTTATTACGATGATCATAAAATATACTTTTAAAAACAGTATCAGGGGTTTTGACTTTTTAAAATTTGAGAAAATGTTAAAAATTGTAATTTCATGATGATGCCAAGGTGAAATGGGGAAAGTTAGAGGAATAACTCTTAAGGTTATCCACCTGATGGAATGAGAGAATGTTTTTAACTTTCAATGAAAAAGATGGTATAAAAGATGGTCGTGCAAGTTTTTATGTAGCTCTCTTCTTAGTTTGAATGAATAAGCACTTTTTGGTGTTAAACATAGGTTTTCTGCAGATCCTAAGAATTCTAGTGTTCAATCATGTGTTGAAATAATCCGATGCAAAGGTGAAATTTGCACTCCAAAATTGTTATTTGCGCTCTGTCTGTTTACAATTTTAAAAATGTGGTAATCATAAGTTTCAGTTTTTTTTTTAGTAATATACAGTCAATAATTAATTCTTTTCTTTTTAATGTGCATTCCAGATGAATGTTTGGAGTACAAAGTTTGCATTTGGACAAATAATTTTTAATTTAACCCCTTAAATTGTAGGTACTGAATACTAGGCATTTTTTTCTATGCTATAAATTTTTTTTTTGTTTAAAAGTCCCTTTTTGTTTTACAAGTCCCTTTTTTTTAATTTTTGGTCCCTTAGTCCCTTTTTTTGAAGTTCCAAGCAGCTAAACACCCTGAAAATTTATAAAAATAGAACTCGGACTTGCTATCCCAGCGTAACCGACACTTATCTCCATCGTATCAGAATTTTCCAATTTATTTGTATTACGCGTCCACCAACTTGTAACTTTTTTGGTAAAATATACTATTGAACTTCCTTTATATATAGACATGATGCCTGAAAACAAATTTTCAAAGGTCCTTAAAAACATTAATTAGGTCCTTAAAAGTCATTGATTTTCATTCTGTGATTTCAGTGGGAACCCTGATTCTTTATGCTTGTCTTGTGGGTTAATAATTGCAGTATGAAATTCTTGGGGGTACCAAGAGGTGTCTAAAATTTCGACCGACAGCAACATTTCAACATCATAAGATGTTAAAAATTGTATTTTGGTACTCAAATTTGCATAATTTGTCATAAAAAAAAATTTCAAATTTTATTCAATTTTCAAAATTAAAAGTTTTTTTGCACTTAAAATGCTTTTTAACATTCTCATTAACACATTTCAACCATCATTCAGTGATAAAAATGATATTTTTTTTGTTAAAATCGAAAGAATGGAATCAATAAATATTCATCTATGAAGGTTTAATTTTTTTTTTTTTGGCAGGGTAGCTTAAGGTTGCTCAATGAATATTATTTTGCAAGGTGTGTTGCTATTATATTTCAAGTTATTTAAAGTTCTATACCGTCACAAAATGTTAAGATCAATATTTCGTTGCAGGTTTACCGTGGCTATGTCGATGATCCCAGGAACACTGACAATGCGTGGATTGAAACAACTGCAATAAATTTCCATGATGAGTCTGGTAAAGAGACTGAAAAGATTACTCTAGATGGGCGAGATGATGCGGTTGATGCAAAATGGATAGACATTGTTAAAGATATAGATTTGTATCCACCTCACTATGCTATAATAGACTATTTAAAGAAAATTCATTCTGTCACTTCATAGTTTGTTTTTGATGAACATTTTTACAAAGTCTAATATGTTGATGTTTATTTATATAAAATAAAAATAATGTTGTATAATTTGCTACAGCAGAACTTTTTGGAGTTTTTAATGAAAATAAACTTTTTGATTTTATTCTTTTTATAGGTAAGATTTTTTTTTAATCCTTTAATTGCATTAATTTTGTATCATGCTAATAATGAGAAAAAAATAATGCAAATTACACAAATAAAAATTGTTGGTTTTTCAAAATTGAATTCAATGCAAAACAGTTTCTGGAGATTATTACTTTTGTCAAACCTTTTCAAAATAGTTTTCTCATTTGCTTTAATGGAAATTCTTAAATTGAATGAAAATTGTGTGTCTGCATTTTTTACCGTGCAGATCTTGTTGATGCACCAGTCATACAGTATTATTCTTTGGATTTCATGTTTCTATCCTCTACCTATATATATAAAATCCAATGTCCGTCTACATATATGTACTGCTGGATTTCACTAGATCTATTGAACTAATTTGGGTAACATTTGTGCGTATTGATAGTTTATTTAATGCAGGGAGTTTGAAATACACTTTTACTACATTTTAAACCCTAAAAAAACAGTAATTACAACTGTTACAACAAGTTAATAGCAAATAAACGTTTTGCAATAGCATAGTTTCACTTAAATTTAGTTGTAGCCTTAAAAATTTAGAATTGTCCCTATTTTCCCTATGGACATGCTTTAAATTTGTTGCATGCCCTGTAATTAGGAATTGACAGTTTATTTATTCCTCAATGCAATTTGTAAAATTTGTTTGAATAATAATAACAAGAAAAAAAAATATATAATAGGAAAATTGTGTTTGGAACAGAGGAACCATAAATTACAAAAGTCTAAAATTTTGTAGGTTACGAGGATAATGATAAAAAAATTCAAATCCAGGCAATATGGAAAATGTTCAACTGAATTCTAAAAATAGATATCTTAAGTCTCGCATCTGATAGCCGATACTCAAACAAGTAAAGCCTTTTCCAGGAATTGGTAGAGAATAACATAGGAAATTATTGTGCTATAAATATTTCTTCAGCAATCCAATCTCTAATAATCCTAGACATTCTATCCAATCTCCAATAATCCTAGGCAACATTCTGTTGGTATTGGAGCGAGTATACTAGTTTTTGAGCTCATGAATACCAGACACTCTGTGACCAGATCAGTGTAAGTATTGTTACGAATTTCTGTATATTTGTAAATATTTCGTTGTATTAATTATGTAAAAAGGAAAATTTATGTACATTTCGCATAAGGCAATGCAAGAGTTCGTCTTTACTTCGTTTTCCTGCAATGCGTCTCTTAAAGTTTGAAAACGAGTTTTACAGATATAATGCTGGGAAGCGAGTTTTACAAGGGGCAGGCTATTTAACATTATGGTTAATGACAATCTCGCCAAGTTGGCGAGATAGAGTCAGGTTGGCGATGGTTTTGGCGATTAATTTTGGTCGCCAAACTTGGCGACTATTTGGCGACATTTTCGGTCCCCATGTACATGTATAGGGCTTTTTGACTACGATCTGGAAAATCATCCAAATTTCTATCTCTAGAAGATTCACGAAGGATGGACTTTCCTATATAAGGCCGGCTGTGAGTTGAGTTATCGAGTTAGTTGTCTCTCAATGAGCATTCAGAGAGCTGTATTGCAAAAGAGAACTGTATTGCAATGTCTTTTGCGTCGATTTTAGCAGTTGAGTATCAAGTTTAACTGCTGTTTGTGCTGTATTGTTGTGCAAAGAGCTGTATTGAATCTGTTAGAAAGGAAAGTTCTGGAGTTGTAAAAGAATCTACCAAGAGTTATATCGGAATAAATTTCTTCAAGTGTTAATCTGCTTTGGCTTCAAGTCTTTCGAACCCATACACGTAACAGGTGTGGTTTCTTTTTCCGTCTTCCGGCACTGCTCTTTCCGATTTCATTGCAACTATGCCCACCTGATGGATGTGTGATAACGCTCTGACGCGCGGTCAGATTAGCGCTTTGACCTCTCAATGCCAAATGTGCTGGGTTCGAATCCCAGGTTGGGAATGTTGAATATAGTTCTTCAACCAAAAGTATGTATTCTTGTTTATTCATGCGATCACATTTAATACTTATAATTTCTTTACTTATTGTTACCTCCTTTAAATCTTATAAATAGAGTGAAAAATTGTTGAACTAATACATTGATCTTGATGGTATGTTACACTTTTACGAAAAACTTTCTATTTATCTATTACCACTGCCTGATTTTCTACTGTTATAACATTTAAATCCTGCAAAAGGCACTTGCTAACTGAGCTCCTGCTCTAATGGAAATGGCTTTATGGTCACATGCTCTAGAAAAAGAGAGTAGATTTTCTGGTAGCCCTTGTTTCACTGAAATAATTGAACTTTCTGGCTTTTCCCCTAGTAAAAGAGTTTAATTATCAAATACAATTTCATTACTCGAACACAGTGACATTGAATCATTTTCAATAATGTTACCTTCATGTCTCATACTTATATAGGGTCTTTGTTGGTTGGAGACTCCAAGGTC
Organism: Linyphia triangularis; assembly: GCA_963978545.1. Classification (NCBI taxonomy): domain Eukaryota; kingdom Metazoa; phylum Arthropoda; class Arachnida; order Araneae; family Linyphiidae; genus Linyphia; species Linyphia triangularis. The sequence continues at coordinate 42,189,991 of OZ021730.1, forward strand.
GTGCGGAAGTGAAGTGACACTTGAGTGTGTATAGTATCGGCTGTTTCATAAAGTAATATATTCCTGATATTTCAAGATTTTTTTTTTTATTTAATATGTTAATTTTTTTTTATTGGTTAAATACGCGTCAACAATATTAGTATCAAAATCTATAAAGATTTTCTGTATTAATCCAGTATAAATTTCATTTAAAACTTTAATATAATTCTGATTTGGTTAGAATAACTAATACCAAACGGTACCTGTGCTTTATTTCTGAAAGCATCGAACGTTTTTAAGTGCAGACGGGTCATAATTAAACTGGTGTTGTTTAGATCAGTCCGGAGTGTCTGTAGAAATTAGTAAATCCTTTTGAAATTTTGTATTAGTACTGCTGGGAAAATCTGGAAATGCTGTTTAAACAATGTCGTAAAAAAATTGAAATGAAAACTTTAAGAAATAACTGTTTGGATTTTCGCTAATTACGCTTCAAGAACAACAATATATTTAAAACTTCATTGGATTGATTTCATTTTGGTTTATTATTTCATTGATAAGGAATAGCATGTAAAGCTAATAGCCCTATAAGCCCTTTTCATCTTAAAGTTTTATATTCTCTAAATAGATGGATTTTAACTATACCCAACCTGTTCTTTATATAAATTTTGAGATTGGTTTAAAATAACTATATATTTTCTCTTATAAATATGATTTAAAGAGAACTTAAATTAGGAAAAATAAATGTACTTTCAAAGCCCATCTTTAAATCGTCAACACACAAATCCTAATATTTAAGCAAAAAAAAAAAAAAAAAAAAAAAAAGCAGGTTTTTCAAGCAATCAGCTTTACATTATCTAAAAATTGGTTTGCTTAACTTTCTGCACTATATTAAAATAAAACTCCTAACTAAATTAGTTACAGCAGGTAAATTACAAGGTGAGACCGAAAAATAAGGTGACTGATGTCATAATAATCACTGTATTATATATTTGCAAATAAATACAAGTAGTTAGAAAAGGCCGATCCGGGGCCATGGCGCAGCGCGCAGAAGGATGAGGGATGATGACGTCACCGGAAGGGGGCGTGACCGGATATGACGTCACCGGAAGGGGCGTGGTCGGATATGACGTCACCGGAAGTCACGTGACCGGAAGTGGAGTGGAGTTGTTTCCCTCCTGCTGCTGTTTTAGTTTCGGTTTCGTTATAAGCTGTTTGTGTATGACGTCACAGTGGGTATGACGTCATAATGTGTTTTATATCAAAGTTTTGAGCGGTGGCAACACTTTTTAGTTTTTGTTTCCAGTTAAATGGGGTTGAGTTGTTCTAGGACTGCTTGTAAACGAATAAGTTAGAGTGATAGGCTTTTATTGAGTGACGTCACAGTGGGTATGACGTCATAATGTGTTTTATATCAAAGTTTTGAGCGGTGGCAACACTTTTTAGTTTTTGTTTCCAGTTAAATGGGGTTGAGTTGTTCTAGGACTGCTTGTAAACGAATAAGTTAGAGTGATAGGCTTTTATTGAGTGACGTCACAATAGGTATGACGTCATAATGTGTTTTATATCAAAGTTTTGAGCAGTGGCAACACTTTTTAGTTTCGATGTACCTTTCAGATGGTGTTGAGTTGTTCTAGGGCTGCTTCTAAACGAATAAGTTAGAGTGATAGATATTTGTACTAGTGACGTCACAGTGGGTATGACGTCATTCTATGTTAAAATTTACGTTTTAAGTGGTGATAACACTGGATATGTACCAAATTTAGTTTTCAGGTGTTGGCAACGAGTTCTGATCGGTCAGCTAAATGCTCGCTGGTGATTGGTAAGTTTTAAACATGTGACCAAAAGCTAACTCCTGATTGACTGTTTGGTTTTCTAGCGAGTTACTTACATATCCTTTAGCCAAGTTAAAATACCTGCAACAAAGTTACACAAATAAAAATGTTAAATTTGAAAAGTTAATAAAAGGAAGGCCATTTGCTAAGGGTCTAAAGAACCCTAACCCCGAGCTACACGTGACATTTCAATATTTTACCAAACAATTGTTAAAATATCGACTATCGGACGTTGCCTTCATGGTAACTCATCTACCCACCCCCCTTCCCTAACTAATTTTGAATAAGTTAAGACTTTAGAATTACAATTAATAAATTTTGAAAAATTATTTATTAAAGGTGAGGACCCACCTCCAGCCCGATACCTCTTTTAGGAAGAATTGGTACCGCCTCACTCCACCCTAACAAAAAAAAAAAAAAAAAATCTTATTCCAAAGAACGTATGTTTCTTTGAAACTTGAGGTCACTAATCAACCATATGATGATATCCTTTAAGAAGATATCTTCACCTCTTAACAATTTTAAAGTTTTAAGTCTAAAAGATTAATGTTGGACATAAACTATTTCTAGAGTAGAGTTACATTAAAAATTAAATTTAAGAGTGTCCAGTTTTTTGAAGAAGACTTGTGGGAACGTATATTTCCCAAAATTAAATTTAATGGTCACTAACAAAATCCTGAAAATATACTAATTTTAGTTTTTATAAAAATTAAGTTAACGTAATATTTTAGTAAAAATAATGACTATAGTTAATGAATTGCGAAAAATTAAGTTAGAAGAATTAAATTTAAGGAATTTTGTAGTGACCATACGCATAGCTAGTTATACCATCTTCCAACAGGTATCGCTTGTCATCAAATGCCGAGAGCGCTCGCTTTCTTTGCTGGATGGAGAAAATGTGATGTTTTTCACTACCGATCCGATGCTGAACCACAGACGAAGGTTGTCGATTGAGAAGACAGTCTCTATAGGTCTGATGTTTTAGCTGTCTTTGAGCTGCTCTTGCGATTCCCTTGGCCGTTTGTTTCTCACCACACTCGCTTAAAATGGAATACATTTTGGAACGAAGCCCTATAAACTCCAAAGCAGATTTTCCGTTAAGTTCATCCTTAAAGTAACCGATCTTCTTCTTGTTAGACACATCGTGTAGGGGATGATCTGATGGGTAGTCAGAAAAGTCAAAAAATCCCTTTAATTGCTGTAAGTCAGCAGTCAGATCTGGGGTGGTGAGTCCATAAGTGAGTGAATCTGTGTCGGTGAATAGTAGGCGGGCATTACTTCCATACTTCTTCATGATGACATTATAGTGAAAATCATACATTAAAACCTTGCTCAGTTCTAAGATGGCGAAACCAGCATAAATGGGTCTATTAAGTGTGAGACTCTTCACTTTTCTTTGTACTGCTGCCAAGCTATTATCAAACTCAGTGAAGGCATGGAAGGCAGGAGACGCGACCAGTTTCTTGGCTTTATGCGGGTTGTTCACCAACTGAACATCCACTCTATTCCTCAGATTTTCCATAGTTTTCCCGAACACCGCATTGTTGAGAAGTTTGAAGAAATCTTTTTCAAACGATGTTTTGGCCAGTTTTCTCTGCTCCGTATTAAATGCTATGTAGTCCTTCAGCCAAGGTTGTTGGTAGAATTTTAGAATTCTATGAACTTTAGTTAGTTTCAGTCCCAAGGAAAGATATAGCTTCAGATTACGATAGTGTATAACATAATTCTTCTTTGACTGAAGATTCGGAACGAGTTTCTCGCTGGAAGAAGCTGGCTTCATCTGCATTTCTTCCAAAATCTCGAGGGCGGTAGGAGACAGCATATTTGGCTTTATGGTGAAGCGTTCGGGAGCCAGAGGATAATCGTTATGGAGATCGTGGAGTTCAGCAGGATAGTCGAGATCCACTTCTAGGATGAAGCCCTCATCTGCATCATCTGCTTGGTCCAAGATGGTTTTAGTAGAGATGTTTTCAGGGTCCACCCACTGAAAATCACCAACAGGTAAGTATTGAGACATGGCCCAACCTGAAAGAAAAATCCAATTAAATCATTCAATATTAACATAGAAGCTAAATAAAAAATGACAGTTTTAAAGTAAATTCCTGCTTACCATAGAGGTTATTGGCATCCAGGTACAATATATGTTTCTTCTCCTCAGCAGCATTATATTCAGGACAGCCTGGATGGTTTGCCTGGCTATGACGATGGGTGATGACGGAGACTCCTCCCCGAATACCCTTCTCTATGAAGAGGTGCATGTCGATGTCGGTGAATAAATCCAAACCGACATCTGACATCTTGAGAGCGGCTTGCCACGCTAACCCCGGAGACGTCATCATGTGGGCGGCGTCTAGCTGGTAAAAGTCCAGAGTTAGGCGGCGGAAATTCTCGAATACGTCTGCGAGGAGGAGCACATCCGTCTTCACATACAGGTCGTGATATTCGCCAAGGTCTTTGATGCCGAAAGCTTTCCAAACAACTTGAGCATGGCCATAATCTGCATCGGTGATGGAGGAGTTTGTCAGAGTACTGTAGAAGGCTTGCTGAGGTGGCAGAGATGTTTCTTGAAATTTTCTAACCGAGTCCATATACTCATAAGGGTACACTCCCTTCTTCAGCAAGAGATCTAAGGAAAAAATAAAAAAAAATTAAATGATATTGTTAAGAGAACATTTATATAATATTAACATTGACTATATTACGTACCATGGTTAGATGCGATAGAACTCTTCAAAATGTGAAACTTGTCTCTCTCCAGATTATCGACAAGTTTCTGAAGCGATGCATTCAGAAACTGGAGACTGTCAATAAACTGGAGAGTCACCGGGATCTTGTCAAGTTTCTTAGTGATGGAGAAGGAGATGTATTTTTCCATCGTTGTAGGGATGACTCCAATGTCATGATCAGCCACTTTCCCTAGCCCCTGCATGATTAAATGCGAATCATAATTCTTCAGGTTGTGGAAGACGCAGGGAATCATTTTCCGCAACCTGAAGGCAAGGTTACATTCATTGTGGAGCACTTGACGGAACTGACCGGTCAAGTGATCGTGGTCGTTCACCCGATCAGTTCCTAGTCGGCCTTTGCAGAGGCCACAGTGTATTGCAGCATTGATAGCTTGCTGGTCTTGGGGAGTGAGTTTCATCGGGACAATGGTGGTCAGCTTCACCGCCAGCTCGTCCTTTTCATCAATGATGCTCTTGATGAAATGATCCACCGCATCCAATCCTCTGTAGACAGCAATAGGTTTGGTCGGCTTCCCATCAGGACCTACTATAACGTATGCATATCCACAAGGGACGTGAGTAGCTATCTTCATAGTGCTGGAGGGGGTGGTGTCATCCAACTTCTCCACCAAGGCCTCAAAATCCGCGTATATGATATACGGGACTTTCTGGGTGAACTTGTACTGACTAAATTTCAGCACACAGTCCTTTGGAGTCGGCATCTTGATGCGTTGGGGTGAGTGCTCATTACAGTACGGGACATGTGCTTTGAGAGTCTCCTCCTTGGCAAAACGATGAAGACAGCTATAACAATAGTGGGTCTTGTGTCCATGCTTAGTGAGGCTGGTGAGAAGCCTGGACATACTCTTAATTAGGCAGTAATGTTGCCTCTCTCCTTCTATGATGTAAAGTAGGTTAATAACATCAGGGTCCTCCCTCTTTGAGATGTATAGAGGTAATACCTCATCATCTTCATAACCGTAGATGTTTATCCTTAAGTTGTTGAGGTTTTCAACTATCCGGACTTTGCAGGGTTGAACGGGACAGCTTACATTTCCCATTTTGAGCTCCTGCTCGAATTCTGCATAGTGGTCGACCCTGTATGGATGATTACCATGGGCAATGGGATGAAGGGTAGCCAGGACAGACCAGATGAAACATTTATTGTCTTCATTCTGGATGTTGAGAACTGCTTGCTTCGCTGCCAACTTGTTGGGTAACTTGAAGTGGCTAGCAGGGGCTAGAGGTTGATATGTAGCAGTCTTCACCTCCAAATGGATGATTTCATCGAGAACCCATCCAGATCCCCGCTCGATGAATTCATCGAAGGAGGACTTGATTTTTGCGAAGGCTTGGTCGATGTGTTCAGGGAGGACGCTGTCATCCAGCTCCATCTGCACCTTGCTCCGGAAATAGGGTGTGGCATATTCCTCGTCTCCCTCATCACTCTTGCGAACGAACCGGATTTTAGACACAGCATACCACTTAATGGCCCTCTTCTCTCCCAACTCCTCCTGCAGCACATCCTGAACTTGAGGATGACTTTCCCTAATGAAGAGAAGCAGGTCTCCAACTGCCTCTTCACTCGGGAATAAATGACGGGTGGCAAAGACATCAGATGTCTTCACCTCTACTCTCCTCCTTCTGGGTGCAGAGGGTGCAGGTTGAATTCCTCCTACTTGGGCAACTCGAAGGTGGGTGAGAAGATGTTGCATCATGACATCTTTACGTCCAAAACTCTTTCCGCAGTCAGGACAGGCATGAGAGGTGGCGGATTGATGAGTCTTCATGTGTCTAGTCAGATCGGAATTTCGATTGAAGGACTTGCCACATACTCCACAGACAAAGTCTTTCTTTCCAGTATGGGCTTTCAGATGTTGAATCAAATTCCGCTTCTCCGTGAAGGTCTTGTTGCAGATGGCGCATACCTGTTGAAAATAAAACTTTGATAAGTTTCGAGAAATTATTTCACTTTAATAGTAAAAAAAAAAAAAAAAAAAAAAAAAAAAAAAAAAAAAAAAAAAAAAAAAAAAAAAAAACTTACATGACCAAGATTTGAAGCTTGTGCAAGATGGATGGCATGAGAAGGTCTAGCAACAGGAGTCTAAAAGAAAAGAAAAAATTATTTAACATTTAAATAAGCTATTTTAACATATTCTTAACAATAGTTTATCCTTTGAATGTAATACTTACAGTTTTCTGATGGATTTTTAAATGTCTTGTCAAATGACATTTCTGTACGAAACCCTTCTTACAGATGGTACAGACCTGTTGAAAATAGAAATTTTGAGTAACATGTTTTTAAAGTTGTTATTCTTTCACTTAAATGATAAAAATAATACTTACATGCAAGTCTTGTGAGGTGGACGAGGCATTAGAAGGCCCAGCAGCAGTAGATTCAACAACAATCTCCTAAAATAAGATATTGAGAAATTATTCTAAGTTTTTTTTTTACGTCAGAGAAAAATTTTGGCATGAATTTGGAGCGACTTTAAATAGTTACAATATTGAAAATTGCTAAGTACAAAAAGTAATGAAAATTTTGGCGTGAATTTGGGGCGACTTTGAATAGTTACTGCACTGACAATTACTAAGTACAAAAAGTAATGAAAATTTCAGCGTGAATTTGGGGTGACTTTGAATAGTTACAACATTGAAAATTACTAAGTATAAAAACATTAAAAATTTTGGCATGAATTTGGAGCGACTTTGAATAGTTACTGCACTGACAATTACTAAGTATAAAAAGTAATGAAAATTTCAGCGTGAATTTGGGGCGACTTTGAGTAGTTACAACATTGAAAATTACTAAGTATAAAAACATTAAAAATTTTGGCGTGAATCTTATACTAATATTCAAGTGAATGACATTTTGAAAAAATATCAAGTACAAAAGTAATATAAATTATGGCATGAATCTTATACTAATGAATAACATTTAGAAAAAGTTTTAAAGAAGCCATTATTGACGAATTTCACATATAATTGAGAAAGTTTTAAGTGAAAAAATCAATTATGCGACACAAATAACACAATTTAAAATTTATCTTAGACATTAAACATTCATCTACTTAAAAGTAACAAGTTTAATGTTATTTAAAGAATATTCTTTAAGATACATAGTAAGTAATTTTAAAATAAATATAATCTATAAGCATTTAAACATAATTTAAAAATATATTACTAAAAGAACACTTACTTGGTCATTAAGACTAGAGACAACGACAGCCATGGGAGAAGGAGAATGTGATGATGACATTATAAATAACTGAAATTGAAAAATATATATAAATATCGAAAGAAAAAACATACATTTTCAATACAAGTTGGAAATAATTTTTATGTAATACTTGAATCGACTACTTTAACATGATGCGATTGTTAAGCCTAGCAAATGCACGCGGTACTTAAGCCTAATAATGCACGCGATACTTAATCTAGCAAATGCATAGTCCATTTCAATATATAAATTTAACACACGATAAATAACTTCAGTTAGAATAATTTGTCTGCTAATATTAAATAATATATATACATCTTAAATTTACTGAACGAATAATTTAAACCTTTAACATGTAATACAGAAAAATATTTGAATGCACGCGATTCTTTGCCCTAATACATATAGTAAAATAATTTAACATTTAAATACACATGTTACTTAAAACATTTGAATACACATAGTACTTAAAAGATACTAACATTTCACAAATAATAAAAATTCACTTACCGAATAATTCAGTTGAAATCAGCAAAAAGCTATAGCAGTAGCAAATACAATAAGCAAGCACGATAAGCAAATACTAAGCAAACACGATAAACGTCTTTCGCACTCAGGAATCTAAGTAGAAATGACAAGACGGCAACCGATAGCGTCTATATATGAAGGGTGACCACGTGACTTCACCGACCAATCAGGTTTCGCGCTAGAGGGCGCTGCTTGGTTCTAACCGGTCAGAGCGGGTGGGGAGCGAGACTAGGTATGTTTCAACACGCTTCAACGCGTTTGCGAGTTGTAGTGTAACAATCTTGCTTAAAACAGTTAAAGTGATAGATAATTTATTCGTGACGTCATAGTGTAGCGAATGGGTTTTTAGCGTAGATAGTTGTTGCAATTGGAGTAATTATGAAATTTATTAAATATAAAGATAATATTTAGTAATAATTATCAGATTTTATAATTATTATAAAAGATAACTTGTAGAAAAAAGTTACGGCATGAATTATTTTTTTTTTTATATAATGTTATTATCTGTATTGTGTTAACATTTGACATTTAAGATGCTTTAAGGTAATGACGGTTTTAAATATGAGAGAGTTTTTTAGACTTTTAGTATTTGAGTCATGGTTTGAACCTTATGTTAAAATGACTTCATGGTTCAGTTACCGATCGTTTTAGTAATTAAGCCATATCCTTGATAAGATAATGCATCTAGTCGAATATGTCAGTTGTAAGTATGACTTTACCAAGTGAGGTTGTGAATGCTGCATACTTCTACATTTGCTTATGTGTAGCGCTATCATTCATTTATTATATGACCGATAGTGATCGATTCGCTATCGATTTTACGCTTCGTCTCAATGAAACTGGAAACTTATCTATTTCAATGTGAAAATGTTAAGACTTAGGATACAGATAAGAGTTAATAAAATTTCTTGCTGTAATGAATGCGACGTATCAAGACCCGGGTCATGTAGCAAGTTTCGGTGGTATCGATGCATTATACCGTGCCTCAGGAAGAAAGATTCCCAAGAAAACGATACAGAAATGGCTAAAGGGGGTGGATGCGTACACTCTACACAAGTCCATTCGTCATAAATTTCCTACGAATCGGGTGATTGTTTATAACATTGATCAGCAATGGCAAGCGGATTTGGTGGATATGTCAAGTCTTCAAAAGTTTAATGATGGTTATCGCTTTATTTTGAGTTGTATTGATGTGCTATCAAAGTTTGGATGGCTAATTCCTCTGAAACGAAAGAGAGGTATAGATATTGTTGAAGCTTTTCAAATAATATTCGATCAGCGAACTCCGAAATCACTTCAGACTGATCAGGGAACGGAATTTAAGAATAATCTATTTCAGACCTTGTTAAAAAAGAAGGGGATTAGATTTTTCACGACATATAATTTGTCGAAAGCAAACATAGTCGAGCGTTGGAATAGAAGTATTAAAACTAAAATGTGGAAGTACTTTACTGCTAAAAATACTCATAGATACATTGACGTATTACAAGATTTAGTGAAAAGTTATAATCATACTTACCATTCAAGTATAAAAAGAGCTCCCGTGGAGGTGAATGCCGAAAATGAACAAGATGTTTGGTTCACTCTCTATGGAGATATGGATAATTTACCTAAACCCAAATGCGTATTTAATGTAGATGATGTAGTTCGCATTTCAAAGAAGAAATTAACCTTTGAAAAGGGGTATGAAACGAATTGGACGGAAGAATTGTTTGTCATCACAGAGTGTGTCAAGAGACAACCTGCAGTGTATAGAGTGAATGATTTATTAGGAGAGCCTATACAAGGAACGTTTTACGCACAAGAGTTACAAAAAGTAACAATGAAAGACGAATTTCCAATTGAAAAAGTTTTAAGAAAGCGCATGCGTAAAAAGAAAATGGAATATTTTGTGAAATATCGAGGATATCCCGACAAGTTTAATCAATGGATTCCTGCTTCTAACTTACTAGCCCTATAAATACTACTAGCACATGTTGCAAGACTCATTTGCTATCATGAGTTTCTACATAACACTCATCTCGGATAGTTCCATGTCCTATTTTCCTGAAAATAAAATTTCCCATTTTATTACTCGCTTACCCATACCAATTGAACTGAAAGGAGAATGGGAAGTTGGAGCGGTAGAGTTTTTATATCCGCATACTTGGTATAATGTGAATCATCAGAATAATTTAATTGGATTCGAGACGAGTGGAAAGTTAGAGGTAGGAAGAAGATTACCTCCGGGTTGTTATGAGACGGTTCCTGATATTTTAAAGGCTATTTATGTGAAAGAACATGATGATAAAATTGTCACAAGTTATAATGCGGTAACTAAGCGTGTTCAGATAACTGTGAAAAATAATGCGAAACTCATATTATATCAAGGACTTGCTGAAATGCTTGGATTTGAACCTATGGAAATAACTTCGTTTGACGCAAGTATAGAAGCAACTGTTGTGGGTCCATTCGTAGCCGACCCCTCTGCACATTATCGCGTATTGATGATTTATACGGATATAGTGGAACCTCAAATTGTGGGAGATGTCTTAGCACCTCTCCTTCGAGTGGTTAGAGTGAGAGGACAAGATGGTGAGATGATTAGCGAACAGTATGATAGACCGCACTACTTACCTGTAAACCGGAAAATTATTGAGACTTTGGAAATCGTTATAAGGACGCACTCGGGATGTTTAACGCCATTTGAACGTGGGCGCTCTTACGTGAAGTTACACTTTCGTCAGAAGTCTCTCTCATAATGTATGTCCCTTACCAGTGTTGTCAAAAATCTTTCGAAGATTATTATGTGCAGCAGACGGGAAAAGGCTTGAATTATTATCAAGGAAGTTCTTATCAGAGAGGATATGGATTAGGAGGTCTATTCAGATCATTTTTTCGTGCCGCAGCTCCGCTACTGAAATCAGGTGCTAAAGCTATTGGGAAACAAATGTTTCACAGCGGTGTCAACCTGATGAATGATGTTTCTCAAGGTCAAGATTTTAAAATGGCCGCCAAACGAAGATTCAAAGAAGCCGGAAATGTGTTAACAGATAAAGCCGCCACCAAAGTCAAGACTATGATTGGTAGTGGAAAAAGACATAAAAAGCGTATGCAGAAGAAAAAATCAATCATTCCACGTTCAGCCAAGAAGAAGTGCACATCGCATGATATTTTCTCCTAATGGCTTCCTTCATCTACAAAGACTCTGCTCCTTGCGTCAAGTCGGAATTGGATTTATTTTCAATTCCCCCAACCCAGACTGTTATCGAAAAAGGACAATTTGTTGAATTTCATCCCCTTTCAAGTGCACGAGATGGTGGACCGATTGAATTTTCAATATCAGGAAGTAGTGAAGAATATGTGGACTTAGCTGCTTCCTATCTACACGTGAAAGTAAAAGTGACGAAAGCAGATGGAACTAAATTACCAGAAAAGGAACCAGTTGCTCCCGTCAACCTTTTCCTTCATTCGCTTTTCAGTCAAGTAGACGTTAGTTTAAACGAGAGAAATATTTCTTCTGCAAGCAACACTTATCCTTTTAGAGCCTATATAGAGACATTATTAAATTATGGAGAAGATGCCAAGAAAAGTTTACTTTCCTGTGAAGGATTCTACAAAGATACGCAACCTGATATCATAGACCCCATAGATGAGAATGCTGATGCTGGATTGAGGACGCGTTACAATCTTACCAAAGACAGCCAGACAGTAGAAATGATTGGTCAACTCCACTGTGACATTTTTCAACAAAATCGTCTCATGATTAACTTGGTGGATATCAAAATTAAAATGATACGCAGCAAATCCTCATTTTGCTTAATTTCAACCAAAGTGGATGGTGATTACAAGATAGTTCTAGAGCATGCTTCTATGTTTATAAGAAAAGTGAAGGTGAGCCCTGCCGTTGCTATTGGGCATGCCAAGGCTTTGGAGAAGACATCGTGCAAATATCCAATTGATCGAGTGATTTGCAAAACTTATAGCATTGCCAAGGGGAGTTGGTCCTTTTTACAAGATAATGTGTTTCTTGGACTCATGCCAAAACGTGTCATTCTCACCTGTGTGGGAAATGCTGCAATGAATGGGCAATATTCAAAGAATCCATTTCTCTTTTCTCATCATAGTGCAAACTTTGTATCTATTTACGTAGATGGGCAGCCGGTTCCCTGCAAGCCTTTAGAGCTTAATTTTGATTCCAACAACTACGTTCGAGCTTATCACAGTTTATTTTCCGGATTTAATCATGATAAGGGAATTTACTTATCTCAAGAAGAATACGCCAGAGGACATGTACTTTACGCATTTGATCTAAGTCCTGATCTTTGCGACGGAGAACATTTTAATCTGCAACAGCAAGGAAATTTACGTGTGGAAATTAAATTTTCCGAGGCTATTACGGAAACTTTATCAGTGCTCATTTATGCAGAATTTCAAAACGTGATTGAAATATCCAAATCACGTCACGTGGTGTGCGACTTTCCGAATTAATGGATACCCTACAAATAACCAGAATTCTTTCTGGAAATGCAAAAACCAAGAATATATTCTTGGGCGTTTTCTCAAGTGATCGATTGCCATCAAATGTTCAAAACTTTCCAGCCTGCTTTATTGCCAACACTGACAAGTCCAATCAAGAAGGTACCCATTGGGTGGCTTTTTATATAGAATCAGCTACAGAAATATGCTTCTTCGATTCGTTCGGAAACCCACCGTCTTATTTTCCCGGAGGAATATCAAGTTATGTAAAACGTTATCGACATGTAGAGTTTAATCCTATGATACTTCAATCGAATGTGAGTTCCGTGTGTGGACAATATTGTATTTTTTATTTATATTCTAAATGTAATGGACGTTCTATGAACGATATTCTCTTGTCTTTTGTACCCAATCAAATATATAATGATATCAAAGTGCATCATTTTGTAATCAAGCGCTTTAGAATTGTAGCACCATTTTATCAATAAAGAAAGTATTTAAACAGTAACACTATGTCTCGTCTCTCATTCAACATGGAATTTCCAAAGTTGCAACATCCTTTTACGATGGTAATCGCCGGTCCAACAGGATGCGGTAAAAGTTATTTTGTGCGGGATTTGATAAGTGAAAAGCATGGGATGTTTTCAATTGTTCCCGATAAGATTGTTTGGTTTTATGGAATACATCAACCCTTATATGATGAAATTGATAATGTGACATTTGTAGAAGGTCTACCTGCGACATTTAAAGAATTTTTGGGCGAGAATACACTCTTTGTAATTGACGATTTAATGTCAAATGCTAACAGTCATTTAACTGATCTTTTTACAAAAGGCAGTCATCATTTAAACCTGAGTGTTATCTTCATAACACAAAATTTTTTCTACAAAGGGAAAGAAATGCGAGACATTACATTGAATGCACACTATTTAGTACTGTGTAAAAATAGACGAGACTTGAGTCAAATTTCACATCTAGGAAGACAATTATTTCCTCGACATGTCAAGTTATTTCAAGAAGTCTTTGAAGATGCAACGAAAAACCCCTATTCTTATTTATTTATAGATTTACGTGCCGAAACATCAGAGGAGTTACGCTTACGTACTAAAATTTTACCTACTGAAAGACAGATCGTGTATCAATTTAAATGATATAAAAGTGAATGACTTTGAAGATAAGTATCATTTAGCAAGATGACGCTTAAGAAGGAGCAACTCAATCAATTACGATTGTTGCAAATTTGTCCTTTAAGGTTACGAAAAACGTTATTAAGTAAACTCAATAAGAACTGTATAAAAGCCATATGCGAATGTTGCATTAACACATTGAATGGAAATATCCCATTGACTGCACGACAGAAGAAAACGCTCTCTAAACATAAGAAGATATTGCGTCATTTAAGTAATCGTAAAGTGTCTTTACCGAAAAAACGTCAAGTCATTTTACAGAAAGGAGGTTTCCTCAACATACTTATTCCTGCAGCCTTGAGTGTTTTAACTACATTATTTCATGGCTCAAATTAAGAAGTTTGCTCTTATACCCGAAGAATTGGTGACAAAACATACTGTTTCCAATAAAAGGCTTAGTGAGCTTGATAAGGCAATGATACAAATTTTACATAGTGACTTACCTGATCATGAAAAATTGATCCTCTATCATGAACTGTTGAAGAAAAGTTTAAATCTGCAAGAATTTAATAATTCACATTCGAATGAACAAAGTAGTAAAACAGCTGAAGAGAAGAAGAAGGAAGAAGTGGAGAAAATAGAAGATAGGAGGAAAGTTGAAGAATCTGTGAAAGTAGAAGAAATAATGAAACTTCAAAAAGATGATAATTATCAAGAACTTATATTAGCATCACTTTCTAAACCTATGCGAAGAAAAGCTGAAAATACACTTGTTCTCATCAAGAATCAACCTGATATCTTATCATGGAATTCCAAGGGTCAAATCTCCATACACGGAGAAAAAATACCAAACTCTAACATTATCGACTTTTTCAATTATATGTACAATACCAAAAGTAATGTATCACGGAAAAGTTTATTTAATACTGTTTTGAAAGATTTAAATGTTCCGAAGCAGTTTATCGGAAATAAGAAGTTGCTAAAGTCACCTGTAAAAATTGTTCAAACAAAGTTGAGACGAAATGTAAAACCACCTAAAAAGTGGGAAAATTTATGATTCAATAAAGCGATATTACTTTAACATTTTTTTTTTCTTCTATTATTTCACATAAGAAAATCACACACACACACATATTTCCATTGAATAATTTTTTATTTACAATTTCAAATAATCTTTCAAAGCACCATATGATATACATTTAAAGAAATCTTCATTAAAGAATTGTATGACATTTTTACATTGTAAGGTTTCAATCACATTTTTAACATTAAGTACAAGTATAGCATCGTCTCCAACACACCAAGACTGATCTTGCAATGAAGTAGTTATACAGACATGATTTCCTTGCGAGGGGTCACCAATAGCACAAGCATCACAGCGAAACAATTTTAAAACATTACTTTCTAATTCACATCGAAAAGCACAAACATATTCATGAAATAAGTCTATATTGGGTGGTATATTTACATTTTGAACACAATGATTAAGAATTTCAACTCGCAGTAAATTTATAAGAGACTCCTTGATGGTTTCACATATTTCAGGCATGAGATCTCTAATTTTAGCAAGATTATTTTCATTTACTTTTAATGAACTTTCCTTAAGTTTAAAATAAAAGAGTTGTTTTAAAACTAACTCACCCTTATGTGATAGAACCAGGAGTTGATTGTTACACACAACACTACTAGCTGCGTATTTCGTGTTCACGTGTAAGAGTTTGTTATAAAAGTCCTGAAAGGTATCCATGTTCATCATAATTTTCTGAGTACTTCCTTGACTATTGTGTTGAGACATGTGGATGAAAAGACGAGAGTCATATTGATGAAGGGACACTATGAAACCAAATCCAAGGTTCCATTCCTTGAGGCATTCACTGGTTTTCTTTACAGAGGCATAAAGGCGAGTCATCCAGTCGTCATCGGGAATTGTTTCTTCTTCGACGATCACTTCATCCAATGGTCTCTTCCGAGAAAGGGACGTATGGGGGTACTCTACAATATCTTGCGGTCTCGCTATGATGTTCCGGAAAGTGATACTGATTCTCGGTTCCGTCACAGCAGGCTCGGCTGAAATTTCATGGGTCCAGAACTGATTGGTGGGTGGCTTCATGAGAAGAAGAGATCCACTTGGCAACGAAACTTTGATGGGCTGGAAATCAGGACGGGCAAACTGCATGGTTCTGATAGCTCCGAGACTTAGGGTTGGAATAGTGAAGTCTGGATCCAAATCTTTTTCGCTGTCTTTATGAGCTCCAATCTTGGCATTTCCATCTGCATAGCAGTTGAGAAGGGCATAGTTGTATTCTTGTCCAGTCATGTTTTCAACATCCTTCTTAATATCAAGCAGTGTAGAAGTCCACGGCTTTGCAAAGACGCACGTTCCGGAAAAGGCATAGTTAACGCCAGTATCACCAAAACCGAGCACTTTCCTTTGAGGCGTGTAACGTTTTCCATTAAAGTTCAATTGGAGATTCTCATACTCATAGTTCAACAATTCATGCAACAACTGCTGTGATTTAGCTACATCGTAAAAACTTTCAACGAGTTCAATATGTAAATCAGACGACATTTTCACTTCAAACTAACACGCGCAACTTCGAAGAAACGCACCTTCACTTGACAAAATCAGGAGAGAAATGGTGTCCTCGCTGAATACAAGTCCGTGAGTGACGCAGCTCATCCCTTCTAATTGGCTGGCAGTCGAAACAACGCCCTCTAGCGTGAAATCTGATTGGTTAACACCTATCCACCTTTATCGCCATGCAATATCCTGCCCTAAGCTGTTCAAACCTGTTCAGACAGGATGACTCATCCGATTCACACCTGCTCGAACCTAGACCTCTCATAAGATGTTGCCATATCGTAAATGTTAAATCTTAACATAGAATGACGTCATACCCACTGTGACGTCACTAGTAAAAATATCTATCACTCTTAACTTATTCGTTTAGAAGCAGCCCTAGAACAACTCAACACCATCTGAAAGGTACATCGAAACTAAAAAGTGTTGCCACTGCTCAAAACTTTGATATAAAACACATTATGACGTCATACCTACTGTGACGTCACGCAATAAAAGCCTATCACTCTAACTTATTCGTTTACAAGCAGTCCTAGAACAACTCAACTCCGTCTGTTAGATAAACCGAAACTAAAAAGTGTTGCCACCGCTCAAAACTTTGATATAAAACACATTATGACGTCATACCCACTGTGACGTCATACACAAACAGCTTATAACGAAACCGAAACTAAAACAGCAGCAGGAGGGAAACAACTCCACTCCACTTCCGGTCACGTGACTTCCGGTGACGTCATATCCGACCACGCCCCTTCCGGTGACGTCATAAGTAGTTAGAAAATGACAGTCCTGGGCCATGGCGGTATGCGGTATGGTATGGTATGGGGGCGTGACCGGAAGGGGCGTGACCGGGAGTTGAGTTGTTCCCCTCCAGCTGTTGTTTTAGTTTCATTATAAGCTGTTTGTGTATGACGTCACAGTAGGTATGACGTCATAATGTGTTTTATATTAAAGTTTTGAGTGAGGGCAACACTTTTTTTTAGTTTCGATTTACCTTTCAGACGGAGTTGAGTTGTTCTAGGGCTGCTTCTAAACGAATAAGTTAGAGTGATAGGTATTTTTACTAATGACGTCACAGTAGATATGACGTCATAATTTGTTTTATATCAAAGTTTTGAGCGGTGGCAACACTTTTTAGTGTCGATTTACCTTTAAGATGGAGCTGAATTGTTCTAGGGCTGCTTCTAAACGAATAAGTTAGAGTGATAGGTATTTTTACTAATGACGTCACAGTGGGTATGACGTCATTCTATGTTAAGATTTGCGTTTTAAGTGGTGATAACATTGGATATATACCAAATTTAGTTTTCAGGTATTGGCAACGAGTTCTGATCGGTCAGCTAAATGCTCGCTTGTGACTGATAAGTTTTAAACATGTGACCAAAAGTTAACTCCTGATTGACTGTTTGGTTTTCTAGCGAGTTACTTACATATCCTTTAATCAAGTTAAAATACCTGCAACAAAGTTACACAAATAAAAATGTTAAATTTGAAAAGTTAATAAAAGTGAAGGCCATTTGCTAAGGGTCAAAAAGAACCCTAACCCCGAGCTACACGTGACATTTCAATATTTTACCAAACAATTGTTAAAATATCGACTATCGGACGTTGCCTTCATGGTAACTCATCTACCCACCCCCCTTCCCTAACTAATTTTGAATAAGTTAAGACTTTAGAATTACAATTAATAAATTTTGAAAAATTATTTATTAAAGGTGAGGACCCACCTCCAGCCCGATACCTCTTTTAGGAAGAATTGGTATCGCCTCACTCCACCCTAACAAAAAAAAAAATCTTAGTCCACAGAACGTATAGTTCTTTGAAACTTGAGGTCACTAATCAACCATCCGATGATATCCTTTAAGAAGATATCTTCACCTCTTAACAATTTTAAAGTTTTAGTCTAAAAGATTAATGTTGGACACAAACTATTTCTAGAATAGAGTTACATTAAAAATTAAATTTAAGAGTGTCCAGTTTTTTTGAAGAAGACTTGGGGGAACGTATATTTCCCAAAATTAAATTTAATGGTCACTAACAAAATCCTGAAAATATACTAATTTTAGTTTTTATAAAAATTAAGTTAATGTAATATTTTAGTAAAAATAATGACTATAGTTAATGAATTGCGAAAAATTAAGTTAGAAGAATTAAATTTAAGGAATTTTGTAGTGACCATAGGCATAACTAGTTATACCATCCTCCAACAGGTATCGCTTGTCATCAAATGCCGAGAGCGCTCGCTTTCTTTGCTGGATGGAGAAAATGTGATGTTTTTCACTACCGATCCGATGCTGAACCACAGACGAAGGTTGTCGATTGAGAAGACAGTCTCTATAGGTCTGATGTTTTAGCTGTCTTTGAGCTGCTCTTGCGATTCCCTTGGCCGTTTGTTTCTCACCACACTCGCTTAAAATGGAATACATTTTGGAACGAAGCCCTATGAACTCCAAAACAGATTTTCCGTTAAGTTCATCCTTAAAGTAACCGATCTTCTTCTTGTTAGACACATCGTGTAGAGGATGATCTGATGGATAGTCAGAAAAGTCAAAAAATCCCTTTAATTGCTGTAAGTCAGCAGTCAGATCTGGGGTAGTGAGTCCATAAGTGAGTGAATCTGTGTCGGTGAATAGTAGGCGGGCATTACTTCCATACCTCTTCATGACGACATTATAGTGGAAATCATACATTAAAACCTTGCTCAGTTCTAAGATGGCGAAACCTGCATAAATGGGTCTATTAAGTGTGAGACTTTTCACTTTTCTTTGTACTGCTGCCAAGCTGTTATCAAACTCAGTGAAGGCATGGAAGGCAGGAGACGCGACCAGTTTCTTGGCTTTATGCGGGTTGTTCACCAACTGAACATCCACTCTATTCCTCAGATTTTCCATAGTTTTCCCGAACACCGCATTGTTGAGAAGTTTGAAGAAATCTTTTTCAAACGATGTTTTGGCCAGTTTTCTCTGCTCCGTATTAAATGCTATGTAGTCCTTCAGCCAAGGTTGTTGGTAGAATTTTAGAATTCTATGGACTTTAGTTAGTTTCAGTCCCAAGGAAAGATATAGCTTCAGATTGCGATAGTGTATAACATAATTCTTCTTTGACTGAAGATTCGGAACGAGTTTATCGCTGGAAGAAGCTGGCTTCATCTGCATTTCTTCCAAAATCTCGAGGGCGGTAGGAGACAGCATATTTGGTTTTATGGTGAAGCGTTCGGGAGCCAGAGGATAATCATTATGGAGATCGTGGAGTTCAGCAGGATAGTCGAGATCCACTTCTAGGATGAAACCCTCATCTGCATCATCTGCTTGGTCCAAGATGGTTTGAGTAGAGATGTTTTCAGGGTCCACCCACTGAAAATCACCAACAGGCAAATATTGAGACATGGCCCAACCTGAAAGAAAAATCCAATTAAATCATTCAATATTAACATAGAAGCTAAATAAAAAATGACAGTTTTAAAGTAAATTAATGCCTACCATAGAGGTTATTGGCATCCAGGTACAATATATGTTTCTTCTCCTCAGCAGCATTATATTCAGGACAGCCTGGATGGTTTGCCTGGCTATGACGATGGGTGATGACGGAGACACCTCCCCGAATACCCTTCTCTATGAAGAGGTGCATGTCGATGTCGGTGAATAAATCCAAACCGACATCTGACATCTTGAGAGCGGCTTGCCACGCTAACCCCGGAGACGTCATCATGTGAGCGGCGTCTAGCTGGTAAAAGTCTAGAGTTAGGCGGCGGAAATTCTCGAATACGTCTGCGAGGAGGAGCACATCCGTCTTCACGTACAGGTTGTGATATTCGCCAAGGTCTTTGATGCCGAAAGCTTCCCAAACAGCTTGAGCGTGGTAATAATCTGCATCGGTGATGGAGGAGTTTGTAAGGGTGCTATAGAAGGCTTGCTGAGGTGGCAGAGATGTTTCTTGAAATTTAGTGAACGAGTCCATATACTCATAAGGGTACACTCCCTTCTTCAGCAAGAGGTCTAAGGAAAAAATAAAAATTAAATGATATTGTTAAGAGAACATTTATATAATATTAACATTGACTATATTACGTACCATGGTTAGATGCGATAGAACTCTTTAAAATGTGAAACTTGTCTCTCTCCAGATTATCGACAAGTTTCTGAAGTGAGGCATTCAGAAACTGGAGACTGTCAATAAACTGGAGAGTTACCGGGATCTTGTCAAGTTTCTTAGTGATGGAGAAGGAGATGTATTTCTCCATCGTTGTAGGGATGACTCCAATGTCATGGTCAGCCACTTTCCCTAGCCCCTGCATGATCAAATGCGAATCATAATTCTTCAGGTTGTGGAAGACGCAGGGAATCATTTTCCGCAACCTGAAAGCAAGGTTGCATTCATTGTGGAGCACTTGACGGAACTGACCGGTCAAGTGATCGTGGTCGTTCACCCGATCAGTTCCTAGTCGGCCCTTGCAGAGGCCACAGTGCGTTGCAGCATTAATAGCATGCTGGTCTTGGGGAGTGAGTTTCATCGGGACAATGGTGGTCAGCTTCACCGCCAGCTCGTCCTTCTCTGCAATGATACTACTGATGAAGTGGTCCACTGCATCTTCTCCCCTGTAGACAGAGATGGGTTTGGTCGGCTTACTATCTGGACCTATAATGACATAGGCGTATCCGCAGGGGACGTGGGTAGCTATCTTCATAGTGCTGGAGGGGGTGGTGTCATCCAACTTCTCCACCAAGGCCTCAAAGTCCGCGTATATTATATACGGGACTTTCTGGGTGAACTTGTACTGACTAAATTTCAGTACACAGTCCTTTGGAGTCGGCATCTTGATGTGTTGGGGTGAGTGCTCATTACAGTACGGGACATGTGCTTTGAGAGTCTCCTCCTTGGTAAAACGATGCAGACAGCTATAACAATAGAAACACTTTCCATCATGTTTAGTGAGGTTGGTGAGAAGCCTGGACATACTCTTAATTAAACAGTAATGCTGTCTCTCGCCTTCTATGATGTAGAGGAGGTTGATAACCTCAGGATCCTCCCTCTTAGAGATGTATAGAGGTAGTATCTCATCATCTTCATAGCCGTAGATGTTTATTCTCAGATTATTCAGTGCCTCCACAAAACGAACTTTGCACGGTTGGACGGGACAGCTTACATTTCCCATTTTGAGCTCCTGCTCGAATTCCAGATAGTGGTCGACCCTATACGGATGGTTACCATGAGCAACCGGATGGAGGGCAGCCAGGACAGACCAGATGAAACATTTAGTGTCTTCGTTCTGGATGTTGAGGACGGCCTTCTTTGCTGCCAACTTGTTGGGCAACTTGAAGTGGCTGGCAGGGGCTAGAGGTTGGTATGTGGCAGTCTTCACCTCCAAATGGATGATTTCATCGAGGACCCATCCAGATCCCCGCTCGATGAATTCATCGAAGGAGGACTTGATTTTGGCGAAGGCTTGGTCGATGTGTTCAGGGAGGTCGCTGTCATCCAGCTCCATATGCACCTTACTCCGGAAATAGGGTGTGGCATATTCTTCATCTCCCTCATCACTCTTACGAACGAACCGGATTTTAGATACAACATACCACTTGATGGCCCTCTTCTCTCCCAACTCTTCCTGTAGCACATCCTGAACTTGGGGAGTGCTTTCCCTAATGAAGAGAAGCAGGTCTCCAACTGCCTCTTCACTCGGGAATAAATGGCGGGTGGCAAAGACATCAGACGTCTTCACCTCAACTCTCCTCCTTCTATGTGCAGAGGGTGCTGGTTGATTTCCTCCTACTCGGGCAACTCGAAGGTGGGTGAGAAGATGTTGCATCATAACATCCTTACGACCGAAACTCTTTCCGCAGTCAGGACAGGCATGAGGGGTGGCGGATTGATGACTCTCCATGTGACGGATTAAGTCTGCATTACGTGTGAAGGACTTCTGGCATATCTCACAGGTGAAATTCTTCGTGTCAGTATGAATCTTGAGATGTCTCGTCAGAGTAAATTTCTGGATAAAGGACTTGTTGCAGATGTGACACACCTGTTGAAAAAAAAAAAATTATTGAAGGACACACATTTTTTCCAAAACTTTATTTAAAAATATCTTCTTCTGGAAAGCTCTCCTGAAAACACATTATTTGCAGAAATATCTAAAAACTTTATTACAAAAATGGATTGAAAATCTTCAAATATATTAACTGAAAACATTTTACAAAATATGTCTTCTCTAAAAATTACTTAAATTTGTAAAATATCTGAAAACATTTTTTATTAAAAATACTTTATTTCTATAAACTATCTATATATGTGAAACATACTTTATTTTAAATCAAAGTATCTAAAAACTCTCTCTGCAAAATATAATTTAAAAACTAATACTTACATGAGCTTCAACATTGGAATTCCTAGCATTGGAAGGTCCAGCAATTGAGGATGCAGCATGTTGTGAGGGTCCAGCAGCAAGTACCTGAAAAAATTATTTAACATTTAAATAAGCTATTTTAAACATATTCTAAACAATAGTTTATCTTTAGAATGTAATACTTACAGTTTTCTGATGGATTTTCATGTGCCGGGTAAGAGTAAATTTCTGTGTAAAACCCTTATGACAGATGGTACAGACCTGTTGAAAATAGAAATTTTGAGTAATATGTTTCTTAAAGTTATTATTCTTTCACTTAAATGATAAAAATAATACATACATGCAAGTCTTGTGAGGTGGATGCAGCATTATAAGGTCCAGCAGCAGTAGATTCAACAACAACCTCCTAAAGTAAGATATTGAGAAATTATTCTAAGTTTTTTACGTCAGAGAAAAATCGGGCGTGAATTTGGGGCGACTTTGAATAGTTACAACAATGAAAATTGCTAAGCAATGAAAATTTTGGCGTGAATTTGGGGCAACTTTGAATAGTTACTGCACTGACAATTACTAAGTACAAAAAGTAATGAAAATTTCAGCGTGAATTTGGGGCGACTTTGAATAGTTACAACATTGAAAATTACTAAGCATTGAAAATTTTGGCGTGAATCTTATACTAATATTCAAGTGAATGACATTTAGAAAAAATACCAAGTACAAATTTTGGCGTGAATCTTATACTAATGAACAACATTTAGAAAAAGTTTTAAGGAATATATTATTGACATGAATTTTAAATATAATTGTGAAAGTTTTAAGTGAACAAATCAATTATGCGACGTTAAATAACACAGTTTAAAATTTATCTTAGACATTAAACATTCATCTACTTAAAAGCAACAAGTTTAACCTTATTTAAAGAATATTCTTTTAGATACATAGTAAGTAATTTTGAAATAAATACAATCTATAAGCATTCAAACATAATTTAAAAATATATTACTAAAAGAACACTTACTTGGTCATTAACTTCCATAACGATATCCATGGGAGAAGGAGAACGTGATGATGACATTATAAATAACTGAAATTTAAAAAATATATATATAAATATCGAAAGAAAAACATACATTTTCAATACAAGTTGGAAATAATTTTTATGTAATACATGAATCGACTACTTTAACATACTTAACACATTTTAATATATATATATTACTTAAAAGATACTAACATTTCACAAATACTAAATATTTACTTACCGAATAATTCAGATGAAATCAGAAAAGCAGCAAAATATGATAAACAAGCACAATAAGCAAATACTAAGCAAACACGATGAACGTCTTTCACCCTCAGGAATCTAAGTAGAAATGACGAGACGGCAACCGGTAGCGTTTATATATGAGGGGTGATCACGTAACTTCATCGATCAATCAGATTTCACGGTAGAGGGCGCTGCTTGGTTCTAACCGATCAGAGCGGGTGGGGAGCGAGACTAGGCATGTTTCAACACGCTTCAACGCGTTTGCGAGTTGAGTTGTTGATATTGATTGCAAAATATAAACTCCTTGACTTTTAACACATGACGTCATAATGATGATATGGTTGGAATCTAGCATTTAAACAAATAAGGTATTGGCGCTTATTTATTAAATGAATATTTATTTATTTATAGAAAAATTATCACGTGGGTTTTTAACGTTGATACTTGTTGAAATGGAAAGATTTAAGTAACAGTTGATGAATAATTATAAAATATAATTTAAACTAATTTTAAAACTTGCAGAAAAATTACCACGTGGTGGGAATTGAAGATAGCGTTCTTGCTTGAAAAATATTTATGTTACGTCACAGAGGGGATATAGTGGGAATTTTGCATTTAAACGGAGTTTCAAGGAATTTTAAGGTATTGATATGATCTTAAGGACATTAATTTTATCAAGTTTTGTTCTTTATAAGGTAAAGTTTATAGTTGAATGTGTTAGTTGCAAGTATGGTTCTATCGAGTGAGGTTGTGAATACTGCATACTTGTGTATTTGTTTATGTGTTGCATTATTATTTATTTATTTTTTAAGTAGTAGTGATCGATTCGCTATCGATTTTACGCTTCGTCTCAATGAAACTGGAAACTTATCTATTTCAATGTGAAAATGTTAAGACTTAGGATACAGATAAGAGTTAATAAAATTTCTTGCTGTAATGAATGCGACGTATCAAGACCCGGGTCATGTAGCAAGTTTCGGTGGTATCGATGCATTATACCGTGCCTCAGGAAGAAAGATTCCCAAGAAAACGATACAGAAATGGCTAAAGGGGGTGGATGCGTACACTCTACACAAGTCCATTCGTCATAAATTTCCTACGAATCGAGTGATTGTTTATAACATTGATCAGCAATGGCAAGCGGATTTGGTGGATATGTCAAGTCTTCAAAAGTTTAATGATGGTTATCGCTTTATTTTGAGTTGTATTGATGTGCTATCAAAGTTTGGATGGCTAATTCCTCTGAAACGAAAGAGAGGTATAGATATTGTTGAAGCTTTTCAAATAATATTCGATCAGCGAACTCCGAAATCACTTCAGACTGATCAGGGAACGGAATTTAAGAATAATCTATTTCAGACCTTGTTAAAAAAGAAGGGGATTAGATTTTTCACGACATATAATTTGTCGAAAGCAAACATAGTCGAGCGTTGGAATAGAAGTATTAAAACTAAAATGTGGAAGTACTTTACTGCTAAAAATACGCATAGATACATTGACGTATTACAAGATTTAGTGAAAAGTTATAATCATACTTACCATTCAAGTATACAAAGAGCTCCCGTGGAGGTGAATGCCGAAAATGAACAAGATGTTTGGTTCACTCTCTATGGAGATATGGAGAATTTACCTAAACCCAAATGCGTATTTAATGTAGATGATGTAGTTCGCATTTCAAAGAAGAAATTAACCTTTGAAAAGGGGTATGAAACGAATTGGACGGAAGAATTGTTTGTCATAACAGAGTGTGTCAAGAGACAACCTGCAGTGTATAGAGTGAATGATTTATTAGGAGAGCCTATACAAGGAACGTTTTACGCACAAGAGTTACAAAAAGTAACAATGAAAGACGAATTTCCTGTTGAAGAAGTTTTAAGAAAACGCATGCGTAAAAAGAAAATGGAATATTTTGTGAAATATCGAGGATACCCCGACAAGTTTAATCAATGGATCCCCACTTCAAACTTACTAGCCCTATAAATACTACTAGCACATGTTGCAAGACTCATTTGCTATCATGAGTTTCTACATAACGCTCATCTCGGATAGTTCCATGTCCTATTTTCCTGAAAATAAAATTTCCCATTTTATTACTCGCTTACCCATACCAATTGAACTGAAAGGAGAATGGGAAGTTGGAACGGTAGAGTTTTTATATCCGCATACTTGGTATAATGTGAATCATCAAAATAATTTAATTGGATTCGAGACGAGTGGAAAGTTAGAGGTAGGAAGAAGATTACCTCCGGGTTGTTATGAGACAGTTCCTGATATTTTAAAGGCTATTTATGTGAAAGAACATGATGATAAAATTGTCACAAGTTATAATGCGGTAACTAAGCGTGTTCAGATAACTGTGAAAAATAATGCGAAACTCATATTATATCAAGGACTTGCTGAAATGCTTGGATTTGAACCTATGGAAATAACTTCGTTTGACGCAAGTATAGAAGCAACTGTTGTGGGTCCATTCGTAGCCGACCCCTCTGCACATTATCGCGTATTGATGATTTATACGGATATAGTGGAACCACAAATTGTGGGAGATGTCTTAGCACCTCTCCTTCGAGTGGTTAGAGTGAGAGGACAAGATGGTGAGATGATTAGCGAACAGTATGATAGACCGCACTACTTACCTGTAAACCGGAAAATTATTGAGACTTTGGAAATCGTTATAAGGACGCACTCGGGATGTTTAACGCCATTTGAACGTGGGCGCTCATACGTGAAGTTACACTTTCGTCAGAAGTCTCTCTCATAATGTATGTCCCTTACCAGTGTTGTCAAAAATCTTTCGAAGATTATTATGTGCAGCAGACGGGAAAAGGCTTGAATTATTATCAAGGAAGTTCTTATCAGAGAGGATATGGATTAGGAGGTCTATTCAGATCATTTTTTCGTGCCGCAGCTCCGCTACTGAAATCAGGTGCTAAAGCTATTGGGAAACAAATGTTTCACAGCGGTGTCAACCTGATGAATGATGTTTCTCAAGGTCAAGATTTTAAAATGGCCGCCAAACGAAGACTCAAAGAAGCTGGAAATGTGTTAACAGATAAAGCCGCCACCAAAGTCAAGACTATGATTGGTAGTGGAAGAAGACATAAAAAGCGTATACAGAAGAAAAAAACCATCATTCCACGTTCAGCCAAGAAGAAGTGCACATCGCATGATATTTTCTCCTAATGGCTTCCTTCATCTATAAAGACTCTGCTCCTTGCGTCAAGTCGGAATTAGATTTATTTTCAATTCCCCCAACCCAGACCGTTATCGAAAAAGGACAATTTGTCGAATTTCACCCCCTTTCAAGTGTACGAGATGGTGGACCGATTGAATTTTCAATATCAGGAAGTAGTGAAGAATATGTGGACTTAGCTGCTTCCTATCTACACGTGAAAGTGAAAGTGATGAAAGCAGATGGAACTAAACTACCAGAAAAGGAACCAGTTGCTCCCGTCAACCTTTTCCTACATTCGCTTTTCAGTCAAGTAGACGTTAGTTTAAACGAGAGAAATATTTCTTCTGCAAGCAACACTTATCCTTTTAGAGCCTATATAGAGACATTGTTAAATTATGGGGAAGATGCCAAGAATAGTTTGCTGACCTGTGAAGGATTCTACAAAGATACGCAACCTGATATCATAGACCCCATAGATGAGAAAGCTGATGCTGGATTGAAGACGCGTTACAATCTTATCAAAGACAGCCAGACCGTAGAAATGATTGGTCAACTCCACTGTGACATTTTTCAACAAAATCGTCTCATGATTAACTTGGTAGATATCAAAATTAAAATGATACGCAGCAAATCCTCATTTTGCTTAATTTCAACCAAAGTGGATGGGGATTATAAGATAGTTCTAGAGCATGCTTCTATATTTATAAGAAAAGTGAAGGTTAGCCCTGCCGTTGCTATTGGGCATGCTAAGGCTTTGGAGAAGACATCGTGCAAATATCCAATTGATCGTGTGATTTGCAAAACTTATAGCATTGCCAAAGGGAGCTGGTCCTTTTTACAAGATAATGTGTTTCTTGGACTCATGCCAAAACGTGTCATTCTCACCTGTTTAGGAAATGCTGCAATGAATGGGCAATATTCAAAGAACCCATTTCTCTTTTCTCACCATAGTGCAAACTTTGTATCTATTTATATAGATGGACAACCGGTTCCCTGCAAGCCTTTAGAGCTTAATTTTGATTCCAACAACTACGTTCGGGCTTATCATAGCTTATTTTCCGGATTTAATCGTGATAAGGGAATTTACTTATCTCAAGAAGAATATGCCAGAGGTCATGTACTTTACGCATTTGATCTAAGTCCTGATCTTTGCGACGGAGAACATTTTAATCTGCAACACCAAGGAAATTTACGTGTGGAAATTAAATTTTCCGAGGCTATTACGGAAACTTTATCAGTGCTCATTTATGCAGAGTTTCAAAACGTGATTGAAATATCCAAATCACGTCACGTGGTGTGTGACTTTCCGAATTAATGGATACTCTACAAATAACTAGAATTCTTTCTGGAAATGCAAAAACCAAGAATATATTCTTGGGTGTTTTCTCAAGTGATCGATTACCAACATATGTTCGAAACTTTCCAGCCTGTTTTATTGCCAACACTGACAAGTCCAATCAAGAAGGTACCCATTGGGTGGCTTTTTATATAGAATCACCTACAGAAATATGCTTCTTTGATTCGTTCGGAAACCCACCGTCTTATTTTCCCGGAGGAATATCAAGTTATGTAAAGCGTTATCGACATGTAGAGTTTAATCCTATGATACTTCAATCGAATGCGAGTTCCGTGTGTGGACAATATTGTATTTTTTATTTATATTCTAAATGTAATGGACGTTCTATGAACGATATTCTCTTGTCTTTTGTACCCAATCAAATATGTAATGATATCAAAGTGCATCATTTTGTAATCAAGCACTTTAGAATTGTAGCACCATTTTATCAATAAAGAAAGTATTTAAACAGTAGCACTATGTCTCGTCTCTCATTCAACATGGAATTTCCAAAGTTGCAACATCCTTTTACGATGGTAATCGCCGGTCCAACAGGATGCGGTAAAAGTTATTTTGTGCGGGATTTGATAAGTGAAAAACAGGGGATGTTTTCAATTGTTCCCGATAAGATTGTTTGGTTTTATGGAATACATCAACCCTTATATGATGAAATTGATAATGTGACATTTGTAGAAGGTCTACCTACGACATTTAAAGAATTTTTGGGCGAGAATACACTCTTCGTAATTGATGATTTAATGTCAAATGCCAACAGTCATTTAACTGATCTTTTTACAAAAGGTAGTCATCATTTAAACCTGAGTGTTATCTTCATAACACAAAATTTTTTCTACAAAGGGAAAGAAATGCGTGACATTACATTGAATGCACACTATTTAGTACTGTGTAAAAATAGACGAGACGTGAGTCAAATTTCACATCTAGGAAGACAATTATTTCCTCGACATGTCAAGTTATTTCAAGAAGTCTTTGAAGATGCAACGAAAAACCCCTATTCCTATTTATTTATAGATTTACGTGCCGAAACACCAGAAGAGTTACGATTACGTACCAAAATTTTACCTACTGAAAGACAGATCGTGTATCAATTTAAATGATATAAAAGTGAATGACTTTGAAGATAAGTATCATTTAGCAAGATGACGCTTAAGAAGGAGCAACTCAATCAATTACGACTGTTGCAAATTTGTCCTTTAAGGTTACGAAAAACTTTATTAAGTAAACTCAATAAGAACTGTATAAAAGCCATATGCGAATGTTGCATTAACACATTGAATGGAAATATCCCATTGACTGCACGACAGAAGAAAACGCTCTCTAAACATAAGAAGATATTGCGTCATTTAAGTAATCGTGAAGTGTCTTTACCGAAAAAACGTCAAGTCATTTTACAGAAAGGAGGTTTCCTCAACATACTTATTCCTGCAGCCTTGAGTGTTTTAACTACATTATTTCATGGCTCAAATTAAGAAGTTTGCTCTTATACCCGAAGAATTGGTGACAAAACATACTGTTTCCAATAAAAGGCTTAGTGAGCTTGATAAGGCAATGATACAAATTTTACATAGTGACTTACCTGATCATGAAAAATTGGTCCTCTATCATGAACTGTTGAAGAAAAGTTTAAATCTGCAAGAATTTAATAATTCACGTCCGAATGAACAAAGTAGTAAGACAGCTGAAGAGAAGAAGAAAGAAGAAGTGGAGAAAATAGAAGATAAGAGGAAAGTTGAAGAAATAAAGAAACTTCAAAAAGATGATAATTATCAAGAACTTATATTAGCATCACTTTCTAAACCCATGCGAAGAAAAGCTGAAAATACACTTGCTCTCATCAAGAATCAACCTGATATCTTATCATGGAATTCCAAGGGTCAAATCTCCATTCACGGAGAAAAAATACCAAACTCTAACATTGTCGACTTTTTCGATTATATGTATAGTGCCAAAAGTAATGTATCACGGAAAAGTTTATTTAATACTGTTTTGAAAGATTTAAATGTTCCGAAGCAGTTTATCGGAAATAAGAAGTTGCTAAAGTCACCTGTAAAAATTGACCAAACAAAGTTGAGACGAAATGTAAAACCACCTAAAGAGTGGGAAAATTTATGATTCAATAAAGTGATATTGCTTTAACATTTTTTTTTTTTTATTATTATTTCACATAAGAAAATCACACACACATATTTCTATTGAATAATTTTTATTTACAATTTCAAATAATCTTTCAAAGCACCATAAACTGTATAGCCAATGAAATCACGTGACACATTTCAACCAATGAGAAGAGAGTATTTGGTGATGTGTCTAAAAACCGACCAATCGCAAGCAAGTATTTTTCCGATCTCTAACATAAGGTAATTCTTGACGACATATCTACTATGACGTCATGAACAAATTATCTATCACTTTAACTGTTTCAAGCAAGATCGTTACACAACAACTCAACTCGCAAACGCGTTGAAGCGTGTTGAAACATGCCTAGTCTCGCTCCCCACCCGCTCTGATCGGTTAGAACCAAGCAGCGCCCTCTACCGTGAAACCTGATTGGTCGGTGAAGTCACGTGATCACCCCTCATATATAGACGCTACCGGTTGCCGTCTCGGCATTTCTACTTAGATACCTGAGTGTGAAAGACGTGTTTAATACTTCGTGTTTTTTTTTTCACAGATTTTTTTTTTTTTGTTGTTAGGGTGGAGTGAGGCGGTACCAATTCTTCCTAAAAGAGGTATCGGGCTGGAGGTGGGTCCTCACCTTTAATAAATAATTTTTCAAAATTTATTAATTGTAATTCTAAAGTCTTAACTTATTCAAAATTAGTTAGGGAAGGGGGGGTGGGTAGATGAGTTACCATGAAGGCAACGTCCGATAGTCGATATTTTAACAATTGTTTGGTAAAATATTGAAATGTCACGTGTAGCTCGGGGTTAGGGTTCTTTAGACCCTTAGCAAATGGCCTTCCTTTTATTAACTTTTCAAATTTAACATTTTTTTTTTTTGTGTAACTTTGTTGCAGGTATTTTAACTTGGCTAAAGGATATGTAAGTAACTCGCTAGAAAACCAAACAGTCAATCAGGAGTTAACTTTTGGTCACATGTTTAAAACTTATCAGTCACAAGCGAGCATTTAGCTGACCGGTCAGAACTCGTTGCCAACACCTGAAAACTAAATTTGGTATATATCCAATGTTATCACCACTTAAAACGTAAATCTTAACATAGAATGACGTCATACCCACTGTGACGTCATTAGTAAAAATACCTATCACTCTAACTTATTCGTTTAGAAGCAGTCCTAGAACAACTCAGCTCCATCTTAAATGTAAATTGACACTAAAAAGTGTTGCCACCGCTCAAAACTTTGATATAAAACACATTATGACGTTATATCTACTGTGACTTCACGCAATAAAAACCTATCATTCTAACTTATTCGTTTAGAAGCACTCCTAGAACAACTCAACTCCGTCTGAAAGGTAAATCGAAACTAAAAAAAAAGTGTTGCCCTCACTCAAAACTTTAATATAAAACACATTATGACGTCATCTGTGACGTCATACACAAACAGCTTATAATGAAACTAAAACAACAGCTGGAGGGGAACAACTCAACTCCCGGTCACGCCCCTTCCGGTCACGCCCCCATACCATACCATACCGCATACCGCCATGGCCCAGGACTGTCATTTTCTAACTACTGTCATATCCGGTCACGCCCCCTTCCGGTGACGTCATCATCCCTCATCCTTCTGCGCGCTGCGCCATGGCCCCGGATCGGCCTTTTCTAACTACTAATACATCACTGTCTTTCAAAGTAGTTCCCTCCGTCTACAATACACTTCTGACAACGTTCATACAAGTTCTTGAAACTTCTGAAAAAATCCTCCTTTGAGACTGTCTTAAGTTCTTTGGTAACAGCAGCTTGAATGTCTGGAGATTGAAAATCGGTTTCCCTTCAGTGCCAATTTCAGTCGCGGAAAGAGGAAAAATCTGCTGGTGCTAGATATGGGGAATAAGGAGAGTGTAATATTAGCATTATACCCTCCTTATTCCCCCTCTTTCCACAACTGAAATTGGCACTGAAGGGAAACCGATTTTCAAGCATCTCAGACATTCAAGCTACTGTTACCAAGGAACTTAAGACAGTCTCAAAGGAGGATTTTTTCAGAAGTTTCGAGAACTTGTATGAACGTTATCAGAAGTGTATTGTAGAAGGAAAGAACTATACTTTGAAGGACAGTGAAGTATTTATTTGCAAATATATAATACAGCGATTATTATGACATCAGTCACCTTACTTTTCAGTCTCACCTTGTAGTTACAGCATATTAATATTAACGTTTATACAACCATTCACACAATAATAATTTTCATACAAATGTTCACACAAACAAAAACACATTTGAAATTAGAATTAAAAAAAAAAAAAAAAAAAAAAAAAAAAAAAGATTTTAACAATAACTGATTTAAATTATTTGTAAGTCATCAGTATTGTTCCTAATATTTCAGTAATTTACATTTAAATAATCAATTCATACAAAACAATTTTGGCTTTTATTTTACAGAACAAATGAAAACTGCTAAAAGCTGCGAATGCGCAATATTTACAAATTTACAATCTAAGCTGACCTGTTTTGAAATTATATGTTAAATTACTTGATATTCTTCTAGCAGCAATAAATGTCGTTGTATCGGATATTTCCAAGCACAAGTGCAATAAGATACTGCACCGGGACAACGTTAGATTCTGATTAGTTTGTTTATCAAGCAGGGAACGTTTACGGGAAAACTGGACTTCATATGCATATTAAATAAGGTACATTGTAAGTCATCACAATCATGATCTACTCGCCCCCTCTCAAGCCCATTCCTTCTACGGGTAACGAAATAAGGAGCTCGGTTAGGTGGCTTAAAAATCTGTATTAATGCAGCATGAAGAAGGTCAGAAAAAGCTTCATTTTGTTTGCTGATTTCCATCGATATTGATATTAAGTAAAAAATAGATCTTACAAATATTAACGAAATTTTAATTTTTTTTTTTTTTTTACTTTGAACTCGATGGAAACTGCCATTTAAAAAGAATTTAGACGAGATTCTTCAAGGGGGGGGGGGGGGAAGTGACCGCCTCCCACAACCCCCCCCCCTAAATCCGCGCCAAGGCAAACAATGCCATTCATCAATCACCCTATTGTTGAAATGTTGTTTTATCCTTTCTGCATAAAAATGCGACTTTAACCCATTTAAAAACATGACTCCTCGTTCTGTTATCTGTAATAAATTCCAAACCCTCATTCTGTTTAATTAATCTGACTAAATTAAAAAAAAATATCTTTTCTCCTTCTTTTCTCCTGCAGCCGTGTACAAATTAATTATTTTTTTATGTATATATGCGAATGCAAATCGGAAATACAGACCCCTGAATCACTTTTATTATCCTGTATTGAACTTTCTTCGACAATTTAATATCACATCAACAAAAGGCAAAAAGTTTGAATGTGGGGGGACTACCCAATATGATGAATAAATGTCTTTTATTCAGTTGATTAGTATAGAGTAGGGATGGAACGGATATCCGGCAAATATCCGATATCCGGCAAATATCCGATATCCGGCATATCCGGCTGATATTTCAATATCCGAAACCCCGTCGGATATCCGATTTGAAATACCGGACATCCGATAATTTCATTCGGATATCCGGCTGTATATCCGACCACCAGGTATCCACAAGAAATAATTTTTTGAAAAAAATAATGATCTTTTTCGGACAAAGGGAACACCGCATCCTACACTTTTTTTTTTTTTAACTTTTTTTTTCTTGGACATAAATTGCAGTCAAGTTACAAAACGAAAACAGAAAGAGGCGCCGTATTATTGACGCCAAATTGATAAGCATAAACCATTCCTCCAATCTTTTTCCATACACATCCTTCATACGTGTTTTGCAATTATGTTCTTTTCATTCCAAGTTTATGATCTGATTAATTCCAGATGTTATATTTGAATGCTTCTCCGTAAAACTCGAACCGAAATACTAATAAATAGTACTTTTTTCCATAACATAAGTGACTTCTTAAGAGTTTTAGTTATTATCACTTCCTCCTTTTTTTCTGACATTTGCTAGCGAGTAAAAAGCAATAAATAGCCAATGCGCAATCCTCAATGCTTTTTTTTTGTTCTATCGACGATAATACCCTACCCCTTTATGCTGTGAATAGTATGGTCTAATTTCTGATTTTTCATTGGCAGAAGTTGAAAGCTGGTATATTTTTTCTGACGTAAAATGAAGTATTGTAATTTTTAGGTCTTTAAAGCAGCGCCACAATGTGGAATTATATTTAGCTCTCTAGAATGCATTGAATTTTATTTTTCTCCAATTACAATCCAATTTATAATTTTTAATAATGGCTCATTTAAAATCACCCATTTGGAAGTATTTTAAAATTAATGGAAATGACGAAAGCAAAGCCCTATGTGTTACTTGCTCCACAGAATCGTTTAAAAAATGTGCGCTGCAAAAGCCCAAATTCCTTTTCCACAAAAACCCTTATGGAACCATTTAATGAGTGTGCATAAGGAAATTCACCGAAGCTTAAAAGACTCACTAAATGCATCAAATATTGATGAACAAGAAAAAACAATTCATCAAAACAAGAAATGCACGCAGACAACATTGGAATCGAAATTATTTGTACCAAAATTGTGGAGTTTAGATGATCCTAAAACAAAAGCCTTAACCGCAAAAATATGTAAGTACTAATTTTGTTTGTTTATATTAAATATATATTTTAAATATGGTATAACATAATGTTGATGAATTTTAGGTTCGAAATTTTTTAAGTTTATATTTAAAGACGGAATATTCCGATAGATCCAATTTAAGTTTTCTACGAGATTTCTTTAAATCCGTAATGTTTTAGGTGCATTGCAAAAAAATATATACTTCAATTTCATAAAATATTTAAAATAAATCTTTTGTTATTAACAAATGCCTCCGGTATAATTTTGTAATCATTTATCAATTATAAACAATGCATGAAGTAAATTGAAAGTAGCTATATTTTGCACTTCAACATTGTAAAAAAAAATTTTAATATAATTTTAGGTGAGTTAATGGCTCTTGATGCTGAACCATTCTCTATTGTGAATAGAGAAGGCTTTGGTCAGTTAATAAAATACCTAGCTCCTCGTTATCCGCTTCCAAGTAGAAATTATTTTCGTGATAAAGCCCTGCCAGAACTATATGAAAAACTAAAGGTAAATTCCTAGTTCACGTTTATGGGTTGGCGCACTTTTGAAAAGTTGGCGACAAAGCCAGAATGTCGCCAATTCGGAATTCCAATATGAAAAATTGAGAAACGAACCAGCTCCATGATTTGTAGTATAGGAAGGTTGAAGCCAAAGCGCGTCAATAAAAAAATTGGGATTGCCAAATTTAGAACTGTATCGCCTACAAAACAGCGCCAAATCGGCTTGACGATATTTTAACGTCAACTAGGAATAGACCAAACTAAAAGTATCAATATTACAAGATATAAAATCAGCAACAAAGATCTCTTTCACTCATCAACTAAAGTTTAAATAAAAAAAATAAACTCAGTGCGTGACAGCCCGTGTGGACTAAGGCCTGCTGGGCCCAGCTCAGCTTTCTCGACTGTGGCATTTGTGTGTCACATAGCAGATGTTTCAGTCAGATGGTCATTCTGACGCCGAACCCCAGTGTTTAGTTCCCAAGCATGCATGGTCCTCCTCAGTTTATTTCTTTCAGGTATAAACAGCTAAGTCAACCTAGCCCAGTCCGCGAATCAAACAATGGACCTGTGGCATGCAGCGCGGTGCGCTAACCACTAATTATAATTTACTTAAAAACTTCATATCATGACCATTTTTTTCGTATAGCATATCGTATAACTATTGTTTTTAGTATATAGACCGAATATCCGGCCGGATATCCGGCGAAATCCGTTTCGGATATCCGTATCCGGTAGACATGGTACCCCGGATATCCGAAATCCGGTATCCGGCAAAACTCACATCCGTTCCATCCCTAGTATAGAGTAAATTTGAAAAAGCCAAACAATGAGAATGAATGCCAAATCCCCCCAAAAAAGCTAAAAATTGACGAAGTTGAAATTGATAACGTCGATGAATTCACTTTTCTCGGCTCTGTTCTTGATAGCAATGGAGGAGTAGAGGCGGATATTAAGAGCAGAATCATCCGAGCAAAAACATCTTTTAGAAGCCTGGATAAATTTTGGAGGTCCTCAAGTATCAAAATCAAAACAAAAATAAACATATATAAAACAATAGTCAGAGCAATTTTATTGTATGGAGCTGAAACATGGTGCCTCAGAAGATCAGACATTCAAAAACTTGAGGTTTTCCAAAATTATTGTATTAGCAGAATACTTAAAGTCTTTTGACCTGTTTAAGGTTAGTAACATGACAATTTTAGAAAGGGATGACATTACTTGAATAGAGGAAGAAATCAGTAAGAGAAGGTGGCGATGGACAGGTCATGTGTTAAGAATGCCAAAAGAGAACTTAACACACGTTTCTCTCTCCTGGGCTCCTGATGGCAAGAGGAAAAGAGGAAGACCTCGGACAACTTGGCAAAAACAAATGCAGTCAGACCTAAAAATGACTCGCGTAAATGGTCTAGAGGAAGCAAGATCTCTTGCTAAAGATCGGAGGGCATGGAAAGGTAGGCTTGATGCCTTATGCGCAAAACGGTGTGAAGAGCCTAAGCAAGTAAGTAAGTAAATTTGTAGAAAATTAATCTGTAGAATATTTCAAAATAACACCAAAAATATTAAAACGTAGAAAATAATCGGCTTAGGGCTGATGTACAGTTTACCCTGGTTTTAAGAGTCCAAATCCATTATGAAGTTTTTTTTCTTTTCTACTATTTGAGTTTAATAAAACGTCGATACATCAATACTAGGGTGGTTAAAAAAAATGTCTATTTCAGTAAGAATATTGATTTTGTAACAGCGGAAACCCGTGGCGTAAAAGCCAATAGGCAAGATTCCCTGCTTTAATTAACTTGAATGGTTTTGTTGTGCTTGGAATAAAAAGTTTGGTGGGAAAATATCGGTATTTTTTCGTTAAAGGGGGCCGTTGTCAACATCCAAGTCCAGTACGGGTACTGCGCCAAGAGGATTTTTGCCAAAAATGGCTGCCCCACCATTTTTTTTTTAATGACAAGTTAACATAATTTGGCGTGGTATTACGTAAACAATTCTAGGCGCAGAATCCGTACCGGACTTTGAATTTTAACCCATTACTTTGCACTTGATGTTTACAAAAATTTAGAATAGCTTTCCTAATATATAGCTTGTTTTAAACTTAACATCCAAACATTCTTTAATTTTCCTAATATAAAAATTATCATGAATGTAACTTTCTTCAAAATGATCTTCACAAACATAATGTACAGTCTTTATCGACAGTGGCATATTCTTCATCGCTTGGCATCATTTTTTTCGAGTATTTTCATTCCGTGGTACGTAAATGAAAATTTTGTCAGGAATTGCTATCGTTGTGATTTTGCACATTGGTACGATACAATATTTGTAGAAAATGTTAGACATTTTAAGAAAAAAATCAATCAAATAATCTCAAAACAAAATGACGAGAAGACAAGTATAAAGGACTGAATATTTTTTTATTGGAAAGAAAGGGTCCTTTGCCAATAAGAAGTGGAGAGCTCTCAGTTAATTTCACTGAACCATGGCCAAAAACTTGGAAATTTTCAAATGTATTA
Source organism: Linyphia triangularis (assembly GCA_963978545.1). Classification (NCBI taxonomy): domain Eukaryota; kingdom Metazoa; phylum Arthropoda; class Arachnida; order Araneae; family Linyphiidae; genus Linyphia; species Linyphia triangularis. Next base: position 42,228,347 of record OZ021730.1, read on the forward strand.
CAACTATATAGCAGTCATTTTGCTATAAGCAATATCAAGTTGTGACAATAGTATTTGGTGGCTATATCATCTCCAGTACAAAGGATGTAGAGCATCAGACACGCACAAAACAATCATCAGTAACAGTGAAATTTACTGAGAGCTATTTACTGAGAACTTCTATTTGGCAAAGGACCCTTTTTTTTCTAATAAAAAAAAGTAAACAATCCTTTATTACAAGACTTGGAAAACACTTGGAAGAGAATGGTCCTACTGTGATTCATGCTACAGATGATACTGATACAGTTATAATGAAAACAGCACTGACATTAGCAGAAAAAATGAGTGTAACAGTTGTTGCTGAGGAAAAATTATCTTTGTACTTTTGATTTACCATAATACACAAAATATGTATTTGCCTCCTACTTCCGGCGATAAAAAAACGTAACATTAAAGGTGCAACATGTGCTTGGGATAAGCCATACAAAATTATTCTCTTTTCACATGCTTTAACTAGATGCGATATCACAAGCTCTTTATTTGTTAAAAGTAAATAGGCAGCACATATAGACATTTTTAGAAATATAAAGAATTTAATATTTGTACAACTCTGTTTGGATCAGAAAAGAACTTACAGATATTGGTACCAAAGCAATGATATCATTGTACGGTGGAAGTGAATTTAATATGGTAAGACTGCCACCTACAGAAGATGCTGCTGTTTATCATCTTCTCCGCGTACATTTACAATGTTATTGTTGGGAAAACTATGAACATTAATATTGCCAAGTGTGGGGTTGGAAAAAGTAGGAGACCAACTACAGCCCATAACGTGTGAAATGAGCCCTGTACCAGAGTTATTGTTGAACAAGGTCCGCTGCACATGGAAAACGTATACAAATGAACCGTGTGGTAGTGGTAGATGTACGTGTCGACGTTATGGCTTGGAATGTATCGAGATGGGATGTAACTGTTCTGGTCGAGATTGGACAAATAGTGCACTGAAAGAAAGTATTTCAAAAGAATAATAATAGATACAGCTTTTTTCTTATGTAAGATGAAAGATATTGACGAAATGCATGATGCATTCGTATTATAAAACTATTTTATTATTTATTAATAAAAAGGATTTTTAACACTGCATAAGCTTTTAGTTTTTTGGTCACTATTTTGCTAATTATTTGTACTTTTTCAAACCAAAATGATAATCTTTTTCATCATAAAATTTTCTGTAATTTGGTACCACACATGACTTTTTATGATTTTTACAAAAAAAAATAATCTAAGATGGCGGCCAAAAAAACGCATTTTGCATTCTCAGATTTTTCTAGACTTTTAGTACATCAAAAAGATATCCTCCACGAGCTAAAAAATTCAATCGCCACTTTTGTGGGAATTAGTTCCACCTATAGCCAAAATTACTATACAACAAAATTTGAGCAGATAATATAAAATAGATAGTAAATTATCGAGAAAAATGCATTAAAATCGTACGTAAGTTTAACTTTTTTCAAAATGCTCCTCGCGACACAATATTTTAACGAACATGAAAGAAAAATTTAAAGTTGTTTACCGATATATTATAAACATTTTCGCACATGTTTTTATCTTTAGGTTCTATAGTTGAACAGAAATAAAACTTCAAACTTGGTACAAGTGAAATTTCATTAAAAAATGCACATATTTCAGCTTTCCAACATAATATATATATATATATATATATATATATATATATATATATATATTATTTTTAATGTATTTATAATACATTAAAAATTATTTGTACAAAAAATTAGGTGGATTTATCAGAAAATGAATCGCAAGGAGCTTTTCGAACATGCGTAAAATGTGAAAAAAGGGAAGATAAAAAAAATGCACTTTTAACTTTTCCCAACAAGTGTGCAATATGCTAAAATAGTTAGATAAAATAAAGATTTTACTACTTAAAATCATTGGATTTTAATAATTCAAACGCGAAATTAAAACTAGTGATGACAGCAATTTTTATAGAACGAAAACAAAAAAAAAACAAAATTTTAGGTGATATTTTTGTACTTTCAATGTTCCATGTCCCCTTAATAAAAATGACTAGTCGTTGACTCATTGGCTGAGAGGGGGTTATAAAAGGAGACATATTTTTGCTGTCGGTACAGAACTGCATTGGCATTCTGCTCAAAGAGAAACTCAACGATGAAAGTTATACTGTGGCATTTACTATGCTTGGTGTTGTTTTACTATGATTTTGCTGCTTCTGCTGCATCTGATGCATATGGTGAGTATTAAGGTTTGTGGGTTTTGGTAGAAAAACTCATCGGGTTTCGGCGTGGGTTATCTTTCAAAGGCGCCAAAGAGCGTGTAGCAGGTAAATCAAAAGTACCGAATCATTGGGTATTCCTCCTTACGGGGGGAATAGGTGCGTGGCAGTTACCTTTACATATATTTTTTATAGTATCAAAACCCGATGCTTGGGGTTTTTAAGTTCAAAACCTCTACCGGACACACTTAGTTTAAAAAGAAAATGGCAGATAGTAAAAAGTGACCTGTTAAGTAGCTTCCGAAGAATCTTCTTCAGGCAGGAAACATCAGCATAACATCCAAAAGCTTCGTCTCAATTCTGTGCCTTAACTCACAACCCCACACTCACGATGTTCTTTCCCACATCTATTTCAGGTCATACAGGTAAAAAAAAAAAAAACACTGGTATTTTAGTAAATTAAAAGATAAATAACCGGCTTATGAGGCCGATGCACAATTTACCCTTGGCCTAAGTTTAAGCCCATTGCAAAGCTTTTTTTATTACTTTCAATTACCCATATGTACATAGGGTAATGAAAATATAGAGTTCGGTAAAAAAAAATTTAAAAAAATGATGTTTTTACATTTCTCCTCGTTTTGGAACATCCTGATTTCAAAAAAGTGATCTAGAAAAAATGTCTGTATGTGTGTCTGTGGGCAGCATAACTCCCGAACAAATTGACCTACGAAGTTCAAATTTGGTATGAGGGTTAGTGGTGGCCATGGGACCTACCATTAAGGTTTTCGTAAAAATTGCGCATTAACATAAGGTAGCTGCCATTGAAAAAATCATGTTTTTCAATGATTGCTAAAAAATGGTTCTACCGATTTTGATAAAAGTCGCATCTTAAGGTGTTCTAAACATCCATATCTCCGAAATTTCCGTAAAAATGTTTTAATGGTGTAAAAAGCTGAAAAATGAATGCCTTCAACAGAGGTTCTCTTTCCTTGAGCATACGTCATCAGCGATCGTTTTACTTCTCCTTCCAGTTTCGCTTATAATAAGGGATAATATAAGGATTATCGAAAAGTATAATACCAAAATCACCATTTTGGCGGATATTTTTTTTTTTACCCTTACAAGAGTTATTGCGAAAAATACCGCAAAACTGGCCATTTATTCTAAATGAAGGATGAAAAAATACAAACGACACATATCCACGTCAGCATTATAGTGTAATTGAAAGTTGTGCGATGTTCCACACCCCTAGTTTGAGTTTTATAAAACATCAATACAACTGAACAACATCAGCATACATCTCTTTTTGTACTACAACCAGGTTCATGCCCGCACAGTGCTTTTGAGTTGGAATTAAGTCTAAGGGTGAAAAAAAGAAGGAAACAAAACGAACACCTTGTATAACTTGTTTTTAGCTTTATAAAATAGGCATAGCTTTATAAAATAGGCATAGCTTTATAAAATAGGCATAGCTTTATAAAATAGGCATAGCTTTATAAAATAGGCATAGCTTTATAAAATAGGCATAGCTTTATGAAATAGGCATAGCTTTATAAAATAGGTTTTTAGAAATGAATAACCTGGAAGATAATAATAATAAAAAAATAGCAATACTTCAAGGTATTTTCTAGGCAACATAAAAAATTTAACACATGTTACTTTTTTTTACGTATTTCGAAATTTCACTGTATTCAATAATTGCTTCCAATCCAGATTTTACGACAAACTAATCAGAATTGTTTTTTCTTAAAAGCGATCTAGCCGACCAAACGGTATGGTGGTTAGCGTGCATACTTCTAGACCGCGAGGTTGCGAGTTCGAGTCCCGTGTAAGGTATGGGTGTTTGTAAATGTATGCTGGCTTGTCAAATGACGAATGTTTCGGCGATTATAGCCCTCGTGTTGTTGACGGCGCCAGATAATCTGAAAACAACCAGAAGCCTGTTAATAAGAACAAGATGCTTTAATTTAACCCTATGCTTTTTTTTTCTAGACCACTACATTTATTAAAAATTAAAACGATTCGTTTCGAAAATTTTGCATTGCTTATCAGGATCTATAATCAGGATCGTATCAGGATCTTACTCAGGATTTATAATAGTATTGTAAGCGCGAGTTGTTCAGATATATATTGAACTAGCTGAATACCCGTGCTGCGCTACGAAATTTTACCATGTGCATATTAGCAATCAAAAGACATTCATTTATACTACACTTCAGATGCTTGCTTCCATTTCGATCCCGACAATTTGAATGATCAAAATAGGAACTTTCCTTTGTCGACATTTTTCTCAAAGTTAATAATTGAGAATATATTGGAAATGAGACATTTGAATATCCCCCGTTTAGAACCCTTTGGATCTTTTTAATAATTTTAACTAATAACTAATTTTTACTATATTTCCCTTCTTAACATTTGCACCAAATATCAGAATTGTGATAACATTGGAACTGGGCCATTCGGATACCCCTCGTTTGCCACGTTTAACCCTTTTTCCACCCCTTAATGAGGGTTAATTGTTGTGTCCTTATATAATAACAAGTTAGGAGTCTTTAAAATATCTTTAGAACAACCATTTTACTGAATTCCTATATCATAACTCCAAAACAAAACAACAACCATGTCATAGCGAACAGTGTTGCCAACGGGATTTTAAACTCTAACAAAATATAATTAAAACATATATCCTCGTGACACACTCCCACCTTTGATTTGTCTTAATAAATCAAACACAAAATGTCTTAAACTTTCAGTATCAGTTCAAGCTTCATCAGTTAACATCTTCCAAACTTAAACTAATTGTAGCGAGCTGGTTTTCTCACAGGTCTACCACATTTAGTTTTAATTACGTCAATACATTGTTCAGTATCTCGAATTTCTTTAAAACCAGTTTTATCTTTATGGTTATCAAATTGAATTTTTCCTTTTAAGCTGTTGGCTTTTACATGTTCAAACGTTTCACTTTGAAGAATTTCACTATTGCGATCCAGTTCTAATGGATACAATCGCTGAACCGGACGAAGCAGTTCCCCGTTACCAGTTTTCACTTTTACGACTAGAACAGAGTTGTCTTTCCCAGGGAACACTTCCACTACTCGTCCCATTGGCCACTCGAGTCTCTTTTTGTCACATCCGATGAGGACCACGTCTCCAACTTGTATTTGTTTGATGTTGGCTTTATTTGCCTTCTGGTGAATGAGCATACTGAGGTACTCTTTCCGAAATCTTTTTCTAAGGCCCTCTCTCAATTTCTGTTGGTATTGGTCACGCTGTCTAAATCGTCTAAGTCAGGTACAACCACCGTTTGAATGTCTTGAAGGAACATAGCTGGAGTTAGTGGCGTTAAGTCGTCTGGATCTTCAGATAAGTAGTTGAGTGGCCTTGAGTTGATGACTGCTTCCGCATCACATAGAATTGTACTCAACTCTTTAAAATTTACGGATGCTTTTCCCAAAACTCTTTTTAAAATGTTTTTCACCATTTGGACCATACGTTCCCAAAAGCCACCCCACCAGGCGGCTGTAGGAGGGCTAAAAACCCATTTAATTCTTAAAATTGAACTTTCTTGAACTATTTTGTTCCAGTCAAGGGAAGCCATTAGATGGACAGCCCCAACGAAATTTGTTCCATTATCACTATAAATTTTCCGTGGTCTTCCTCGTCTTGCTATAAATCTTCTTAGCCCGAGTAAGAATCCATCAGTGGAAAGGCTCTGTATCAATTCTAAATGGATTGCCCGATACACGGCGCAGGTAAACAGCAATATCCAGGTTTTATCACCCTTCTTCAAGTGAAGTGGCCATGCCAAATCAACATCTGTCATTTCAAAAACCAATGCATCTCGAACCCTTTCTTCAGGAAGGGGAGCAGGAACGGTTTCTAATTTCTTGGAAGTATATCGCTTACATCGAATGCACCGTTTCAAGATCCTTTGAACAGTCTTCCGACCTCTAAGAATCCAAAATTTTTGTCGAAGATCGGACAAGACAACTTGGGTTCCACTGTGGCAAGAGATCAGATGCTTTTCGTAAATTAACTGTTCTACTAGTGAATGATCAGAAGGTAATACTATGGGACATTTGAAGTTTTCTTCATCTTCCCTTCTAAAAATCTTTGTCTTTACTCTTATCAGACCTTCAGAATCATGGAAAGCGTTGAGACTTTTCAATTTGTTCTTGGAAATATTGTCACTAAACCTCTCCTGCTGTACAATTTTCAACATTTTCTGTTCGGCCGAGTGTATTTCATCTACTGATAGCTCTCCTCCTCTTCTACTACTGGTATTTCTACAATTTGTGCTGAATTGAAGAATCCAAGCTACCAATCGTACTATTGTTGAGTATTTTGAAAACCGCTTCAAATACCAACTTGTTTCATGAGTGGAAAGATTTATTGCAGTCAAAGGTCTTTCTCTCTCTCTTGATACCTCATCTTCATCGGTTGTTTCTTCGGAGTCGGGCCATTCTTCCTTTGACCCTTTTAGCCACTGTGGTCCCTCCCACCATTTGGTTTCCTTAAGTGTTTGAACAGAGCATCCTCTTGATGGGAGATCGGCTGGGTTACTGTGGCCAGGTACGTTCTCTTCCACATTTCTCTGGGAGAGAGTTGAATGATTTCCTTGACCCTGTTGTTCACGTATGTCCCCCAGTTTTCATTGTTCTTGATACAATGGAGAACGGTTGTGGAATCCGTCCAAAAGAATCTACGGACATCTTCTAATCTCATCGCTCTTTGCATTGAGTGTGCTAGTCGAGCACCGATACAGCATGCCAGCAACTCTAAACGAGGAATGGTCGTTCTTCGTAATGGGGCAACTCTTGATTTGGCTTCTAGTAGCTGCACCTTCACACCTTCTTTTCCTTCGGTTCTCAAATAAATCACGCAAGCGTAGCTTGACGCACTGGCATCGCAAAAGGTGTGCAAGCTGAAAGATTCTCTGTATCCCAAGGGAATTACACATCGTGGTATTCTTATGTCCTTTAATTTATTCAAGTCGGACAACCACCTGATAAATTTCTTCTCTGCCATCTCAGGGAGCCGTTCATCCCATCCTAATTTCCTTCTCCAGGTTTCTTGTAACAACAATTTAGGAACAATAGTCACTGGGCAGGTAAACCCAAAGGGATCAAAAACCTTTTGAAGGGATGATAAAACATTTCTTCTAGTGAAAAATTCACAACTACTATTCAATTGATCTGGGTCACAGAAAAGTACGTCCTCATTTCGGTCCCATAGAAGACCAAGAACATGAGATGGCTTTGAATCAGCATCATTTGAAGTACTTTCCCATCCTCTCAGTTCAAACTTTCCAAGTTGCACAACTCTGTCGCTCCAGTCACGAAACGGGAAAGTTCTTCCTCAGTATCAACTGACGTGACACAATTGTCCACGTAGAAACTTTTCTCTAAAACTTCTGCAATGTCATGGTATTCTCGAGGACAGTTTTGTAAAAGGTTGTTGATAACAGCGCCCAGTATAAATGGGCTACAATTCAGTCCAAAAACCAACCTTCTGTGTCTGTACGTCTTCATATTCCTCTCTTCATAATCACTCCACCAGAAAAATCTCAAAAAATCTCTATCTTCTGGATTTATCGATATCTGTTAGAAGGCTTTCTTAATGTCCGAAATTATTCCGATCTTCCTTTCTCTAAACCTCATTAATATTGACGGAATAGTATCCAACACGTTCAACCCCTTGTCCAAACAATCGCTTAGAGAAAATTTACCTTTTTCTTTACTCGCAGCATCAAATACTGGTCTGACTTCAGTTGTTGAATATTCCTTAAAAACTCCTCTGTGAGGAAGATAATGACATCTCCCCTCCGGTTCCTCATCAGGCACTACTTCTATTATTTGTTCCCTTTCCCATTCCTGGAAAACCTGACTCATAATCTACATATCTCCCTGAGGAAATTAACTTCGATTTGGTAGAAAGTAGTCTTTTTTCAGCAATTGTCCGATTATCCGGAAGATCAGCATTGTCAGTCTAGGATAATTTTACCATGTAACGACCATCCGTATCAATTGACAAAGTGTCTTTGAAGAATTTCATTACTTCTTCTTCTCGTGGTGCCTTTTCTACAGGATCTTTGATTCCTAAAATTTCCATTTCCCAAAAGTGTTCTATTTTCTCACTATGTATTAGCATGGTGATACTGACAGAAGCATTACTGAGTGATGAATGGTTATAATCACTGGTTGCTTTACCCATAACAACCAAGCCTAAGTGAGTTTCACAGGCTATTAATCCACATTGAAGAAGTTCCATTCTCCCAGTGAATAGCTGTCCACAAAAGTCAGCTCCAATCAACAGTTCTATATCAGGTGAACCTTCTCCGTAATCAACGATCCATATATTTTTCTTACCCAATTCTTCATTCCACGGTCCTTTTTTAAGCCTAGGAATTTTACCACAAATAGATTGCTGATCTAAAACTTGTATGTCCAGAGAAAAATGTCTATTTGAAGATTTGAGAGTGATTTTGTAAATCCCATGATCTTTCACTTGCGTTGTAACGCCGCCAAACAAGGATTGCACTAAATTTCTTTTTGTCGTAGGTTTAAGACCCATTTCTGCTACAGTTCTCTTCAATATGTGAGAATTCTGTGAGCCACTGTCGATAAGAGCACGAACCTGCTTTCTTCGTCCATTAGCCTCAATATTTACAAGGATAGTCTGTAGAAGAACTTCATTACTCTCTTTGGCGACCAACACATTACTTGAATCTATCTTTTCATTACTTGCCACCTCCCTTTTGTTAACTGGCAACTCGAAACACATAATTGTGTGATGCCTCTTGGAACATACCTTACATTTGAGCTTTGATTTGCATTCTTTGGCCCTGTGGTTAGCCTTGAAACAAATATAGCAGGCCTTCTTATTGCTTAAGACTTCTTTCTTCTTATCCAAAGACCAGCTTTGTGCAAGGAAGCAATCTCTACTTTCATGAGACTTGTCACAGAACATACATGTTATTTCACTTCTGACGGACCATCACTAGTCGATAGCTTCTTATATTAATTGCACTTCAAACAAACAACACTCAGTTTTCTTCTATAAGTTTATTATAATTCTTGTTTATCGGGAGGAGAAGGTTTTTAGAACGACTTTTTAACTCACAATGTCAATCAGAACAGCAAAAATTAGAACACAAAAAAAAATTAATTTTAAAATGCCATTTGCCAAGAATAAACTTTTGTAATTTCGACAATGAAAAATAAAGCAGACGATAATTATAAGAATTACAACCATGACGCGGCGTAAACATTCTCCCCCCGTTGCAATGTTGGAAACATTCAACAGATATTAATATACAATTTTCACAAATTTTACATTACTTTAGACAATCTGGTAACACAAGATATGTATGACATAAATATTCTAATCTTGCAGAGGTAACACACACACTCGACAAATAGCTCTTTTATATACCCCTGATTGTGTTTTAACACTTACGACTCGAACCAAACCGTCATTACCTCGATGCAACTCAAGAATTCGTGCTAAAGGCCATTTAAAGGTAGGTGTGCCATCTTCTATCAATATAACTAGATCACCGACCTTTACATTATTTTTCTGAAAGCGCCATTTGTTTCTTTGTTGTAACCCACTTAAATAGTTACGATTCCACTTTTTCCAGATTAATTGCACCAATCGGGTGACCTTTTGCCACTTTTTTAAGTAATTTTCGTTTAAGTTCGTTAGATCAGGTTCAACAATGGAATTGATTGACCTACCTATAAGAAAATGTGCGGGAGTTAATGCACCAAGATCATCTTCATTACACGAAAGGGGGCTTAGGGGTCTGGAATTTAGAATTCCTTCAATTTGAACGCTTACTGTAAAAAACTCTTCATATGTTAAATTCGAACCGGTTACCACCCTTTTGAAGTGATATTTAAAGGATTTTACAGCAGCTTCCCATAGACCACCGAAGGAAGGTGCTCGTGGAGGGATGAATTTCCACTCAATTCCCTCAGCAGATAAATAACCTGCAAGTTGGTCATCTGGCTTACTTACCAGCCTCAACAGTCTTTTAATTTCGTGATTTGCTCCTACAAAATTTTTTCCATTGTCGGAGTACAATTTAGCACATTTACCTCTACGAGCGAAAAATCTTTTTAAGGTCGCTATGCACAGATGTGCACAGCGACATGCACAGATTTAGATACAAAACAGACAAAAATACATATGTACACTTTATGCAAGACCCCTTTTCTTTGATTTCGATATCTAATCATGAATGGGCCGCAAAAATCTACGCCAGAACAGTTAAATGGATAATCGGGAATTACTCTGTCCCGTGGTAGACTACCCATTAACTGTGAAGTTACAGTTGGCTTTGCTTTGAAACACACAACACATTCATGTACTATTTTTCTGCATGTTGAACGAGCGTTTAAAGGCCAAAATTTCTCTCTTACCAAATGCAGAAGTCCAGAAGCACCAACATGTAAATTTTTCTTATGAAAATATGTAATTAAGTTTTGAGTTAATACATGATTACATGGTAAAATTGCAGGATGCTTATTATCATATGGCAACTCAGAATTTTCTAAACGTCCTCCTACTCTCAAGACACCCTTGCTATCCAAAAAGGGATTTAAACTCTTTAATTTACTATTAGCTAAGACATGTTTTGTGCGTTTGAGGTTCCGTATGTTTACGGAAAAAGCTTCCTCTTGAACCATTTTAATTAAATATGTTTCAGATTGCTCCAATTCTGTGGCACCAAGTGGGCCAGATACTTTGCCATTAGATTTTCTAACATTATTGACAAATCTTAATACATAACTTAATACTCGAAGAACATATAGATAATTATTACTCTTAGATAATAAATCAGACAATAAGCATACCCCAGGGGTTGTTGAGATACAAACATTGGAGATTGGCACGTCAATTTCACCAGTCACTTTTAGTTCACATGAATACTCAGAATTGTCCACTGTTGATGGGCTAAGTGAACCAATGGACGGTTTTCCCTGTCTAAGGAATGGTGGTCCATTCCACCACAGTTCTACTCCAGGTAGGTCTCGAGGTCCACACCCACGTGAAATGACATCCGCAGGGTTCAAAGATGAAGGCACATAGGTCCACTGACAGTCCTCTGTCAATTGTTGCACTTTGGATACGCGATTGGCGATGAAAGTCTTTAGATGATTCGCTGGCGTGTTTAACCATGCCAGGGCGATTGTTGAGTCCGTGTGTAGCACAACATCATCTATTTCCAGTTTCAGAGACAAACGCACTTTCTTCACAAGCTGTGCTAGAAGAACACAGCCACAAAGCTCCAGCCGGGGAATGGACACTACTCGAATGGGCGAGACACGAGATTTACTCGCCAAAATAGTAGATTTCGCAGTACCACTATTGTCGAAACACTGAAGATACACGACAGCTCCATATGCTACCTCAGAGGCGTCGGCGAAGCCTTGAATGACTATTCTCCCACGATCATCCGTCAATACGTATCTGTCGACCTTTAAGTCCTCGATGTATTTCAAATTTGTCACATATTCATTCCACTCATCTGCGATTGGGTCAGGAAGAGTATCATCCCAATCGATTTTCTGCTGCCATAGACGTTGTAGAATAATCTTGGCACGGGTTACCACTGGACCCAAGAAACCTAGTGGGTCATACAGCCTGGCTATTACACTCAGCACTTCTCGTTTGGTATATGAAACCTGCCGTAATTTAGACACCTTAAAAATGAAACAGTCCTGACGAGGTTTCCAGCAGATGCCCAGTGTTTTAACAGCTATTTCTGAATGCTCAGAAAACGAGTGCTCAACCTCTGAAGACGTTGAGCTATTCATGAGATCATCGGAATTTGACGACCATTTGTGAAGGGACATTCCACAAGTCTGTAAGCAATCTTGCAACTGAGACTGTAAGGTTTGAGCAGTCTCCAGGTCAGGTGCTCCACTAATTATATCATCCATATAAGTTTCGTGCAGCAACACTTCTGAAACCAATGGAAACCTTGACCTTTCATCAGTGGCCAATTGTTGTAGAGTTCTTATTGCTAGGAAGGGTGCATTGGCTGTACCATAAGTGACAGTATTTAGACGATAAGTTGAAGGCTCCTCGTCGGATCCTGTCTTCCACACAATTCGCTGCATATCTCGTTGATCTGGATTGATGAGGATTTGCCTGTACATCTTTTGGATATCAGTGGTGAATGCAAACTTGTGTCTTCTGAAACGCGTAACTGTTTCGAAGACGTCTTCGGAAATTTCTCCTTTCATAAGGATATCATTTAAACTGACACCTGAAGTTGTTGGAGATGAAGCATTGTACACGACACGAAGTTTCGTTGTAACCCTTTCAGGACGAAACACACCGTGATGAGGAATGTAGTAATGTATGGGCGGTTCACTTGATTCCTCAACCTTCTCCATATGTCCTAAGGCCTCTTACTCTTCCATAAAGTCCTAATACAATGTCAAGTAGTCTGAATCCCTAGACAACCGCTTCCACAATGAATCAAGTCTCCTCAATGCGATATCCTTCGACTTTCCTAAGCACGACGGATCCTTATTAAAGGGCAACGCTACTACATATCTTCCCTCCTCATTTCTCTTATGAGTAAGCGAAAAATGCTCTTCACACAACGAAGCCTCTTTACTTTTCGGTAACTCTACTTCGACACTCTCCAATTCCCAAAACTTCCTCAACGTTTTGTTTAGATCATCATCCAGAACTAATCCACAATGTACACGATTCTCATTTACCTGACTAACACTACCACTCACCACGTAACCAAACACTGTATTTTGCAACAACAACTGTGAGTCCAGAGTACGAAATTGGCCTGGTTTCAATAACTCATAAAATACTTCTGCACCCAACAATAAATCAACTGCACCTGGAATATTGAAATCAGGATCTGCCAATGAAACTAATTCCGATAAATCCTCACCCACATTAATCAATTTATTTGGAATTACATCGGTAATTTTATTTACAACCAACATTGACGATTCCTTCATGAAACTCTTATCCTTGTTAGCTAATGTTGTTTTAACACAATTATTGATTACCATTGTTGCGTCATTAACACACGATACCACAGTATTGACTTTTACCATTTTTAATTGTAACCTCTTGGCACAAGCCCTAGTACATAGACAAGATTGGGAGCCCACATCTAAGAGACATCGCAGTTCAATCCACTCTGAATACTTATTTTTTACTAACACGCGAACAGTACTCAACAACACACATTTAGTTCGACCTTTTTCATAACTTGTCGCAACTATTTGATTTTGAGAACCCGATTCTCTTTCTCCTGTACTTTCAGTACGATTTGGAACGAAAGGAGCAGCATCCTCTCGTAACACAGAATTACTGTTCTGCTCACGGGGAAAATGGATCATTTGATTGTGCGGTTGCCCACAAAAACAATTTCTGGTGGAATGACATTCCCGTAATTTATGCGGCAACAGACAGCGGAAACACAACTTATTCCGTTTTATCACATCTGATCTATTCCACACTGAAAGCTCTTTAAATAGAGGACACGAATAAAGTGGGTGGTTCACATTATTTTTGCACATTACACATTCTGCGTTTTTGGATCTAGACATGAACACCTTGGACAAGGGTTTATCAGTACGCCAATTAGGAGTTTTCTGTCCTTTATTTCCCACAATTCTTTTTGTTTCTCCTGTAGCATTCCTATTGATAGGTTCCCCTTTACATTTACCCTTAGACGATAATTAAATATCACACTCTCGACCAAGTTGCTGAGGTTTAAAAAATGTCTCCCCCTGTTTTACACCAATGTGCGACTTCAAATCTCGATCGAGTGTTTCGAAAATCTTATCCGAAACAATAAGTTCACACAGGGACTTGAATTCACTAACTTTGCGCAATTGACAATAATAATCAAAAGCAGCGTTTAAACGAGAAGCAAATTGCACGTATGACTCGGAGGAGAATTTTTGGGCATTTCTGAAATTATTAAGACATTCCTGAGGGGTGGGTTCAAATTCTTTTAGAACTAAATCTTTAATTTTATTATAATCACAAAGGTCCTCCTGACTCACATACACTAGTAAATTATTTACCCGTTCACCCAAAAGATTCAACAAAATCTCTGCTTTCAGCTCATCTGGAACAGCTTTGTTTTGGAATGCCTTTTCCAAAGAATGGAAGAAAAGATTAAACGATTCTGACTTGGAAGGTACAGGGATAGTTAAAGTTTTGACACTTTTAATTAGGCTCTCCAAATTATCATATGACGCATTCGATTCTAACACTTCCGTAGTTTGAGAATTGTTTAAGGGGTTTCTTCTGGCATTTGCTAGCTCTATTTCTAACTGTAATTTTTCTAACTCTAATTTGGCATCCCTTTCATGCTTTTCAATTTCTAATTTTTCCACCACTTCATCAATTATCCCCTTCACTATCTCAGGTTTCGTCTTGAATATATCACTATCCTCAATCAGTTCCCTTAGTTCTATAACCTTAATATTTTCTGGAACTTTTAACCCCAACTCTTCTGCCACCAGCCGCAGTTCATTTTTTCTTAATTTAATACTCAACGACATTATGGAAACTACTCACAACACAACTTTTACACAATTTAATTTCAATACAAATTCTACTTATGCAACTCAATATTGAAAAACCGAAAATAATCTATGCCAAACCAAATCGTAATATTGAACAACGAAAATAATCGAAGCCAAATCGTATACCATTCCCAACCAGAATACGAATATTTCCACAACACAAAATACGTGAATAAAGAATTACATTAAACTCACAACAATAATAATAATATCCACACAACTAGATTTCACCTAATCACGAATAATCAACCACTAACCTTCACAACACAATTCTAGGTAGACACATATTCCAACCTGAACAAATCCATATATCGCAACGAATCTCCGAAACGACCGGACCAAAATGTTATTTCACTTCTGACGGACCATCACTAGTCGATAGCTTCTTATATTAATTGCACTTCAAACAAACAACACTCAGTTTTCTTCTATAAGTTTATTATAATTCTTGTTTATCGGGAGGAGAAGGTTTTTAGAACGACTTTTTAACTCACAATGTCAATCAGAACAGCAAAAATTAGAACACAAAAAAAAAATTAATTTTAAAATGCCATTTGCCAAGAATAAACTTTTGTAATTTCGACAATGAAAAATAAAGCAGACGATAATTATAAGAATTACAACCATGACGCGGCGTAAACAATACAAAACGGATGTCTTTTGGATATATCACTTGAAATCAAAGTGCTGGCGGTGGGAACGACCTCTTCCATGTTTTGCTCCTTTTTAGGTTTCCACCTTTCACGAGCGCCATCAAATCCATTTCTGGCCAGCTGTAAACGTTCTTCGCCTTCCACTTCGCGTTTCAAAAACGAAAGTAAATTCTTTAGTTTGTTTCCATAACTACCAATGGATTCATTATTTTCGCACGACTGTATTGGATTCCGCAGCCAAACTCTCATCAAATCTTCGGGAATGCAGGACTCCACCAAATGAAACAAAATTGCTTCATATTTCTCACTTGTCAATCCCAAAGATTCCAACGATCTGAGATGGGACTATAACTTGTCATACAACTTCGCAATACTCAAATTTCCCCTTTTCTCGGTCGCATTTTTAACAACAAGAGATAATAATTCGCGGACATAGTATTCTATTAATAACTCTTCTCTTCCAAATCTACCTTTCAGCGCGTTGATTGCCTTTTCATAGTTTTCCGCTGTTGGCGGAACACTTTCTATGACTTCACGAGCACGGCTACCCTGTACCACGGACTGCAGCAAGTACTGGAATTTGTCTTCCGCCGCCAACTCACTATCGTTATGTATTCGTTGGAACTGACTTCAAAATCCAAGGTAATCTTTCAAATCTCCACCAAAATGTAACAATTCAATCTTTGGAAGACGCATTCTACGCTTTGTGTTTGGAGATGAAGTGACCGAACCTGGCGCTCTAATCGGAATAATATTACTGAGATAGATTTCACTTTCAGCTCTCGCCAAATCCATTTTCTGATCATATTCCTCAATCTTATTATATTCAACTTCAAATTCAGGTTCTGTTTTTATGTCGTTCAAAATCAATTCGTCATATTCCTTCATTTTATTAAAAACTCTTTCTAAAGTAACCCATTGAACTTTAATACTCTTACGATCCGGAGTTTGTTTTCCTAATTCTTCGAAAAGACTTCCGACGGTTTTTGTAAAAGTCATTCGCAGAGATTTCCGTTTTCAAATTAAATTTTCCATTATACTAAAATTTAAACGTTTTTTCCTCTCACTATAAAATATTTCACTAACCTGTGTCAACAACGGATCACGTCGAGGGTCACCACAATATTGTGTCCTTATATAATAACAAGTTAGGAGTCTTTAAAATATCTTTAGAACAACCATTTTACTGAATTCCTATATCATAACTCCAAAACAAAACAACAACCATGGCATAGCGAACAGTGTTGCCAACGGGATTTTAAACTCTAACAAAATATAATTAAAACATATATCCTCGTGACAGTTAATCGTGATTGGAATAGCTTGCTTATTTTATGTTTGGCATTTTTGTCATTAGCAAAATTTTCAATGTTATGACCATATGAGAAATGGGGCATTCGAATATCCCTCGTTTAAAACGTTTAACCCCTTTTCCACCACTTAAAGTGGGTTAATCGAGATTGGAATAGCTTAATTTTTCTACGTTTGCTGACATTTGTACCAGTTTTTAGAATTGTGACCAAATGGGAAGTGGGACATTCAAATATTCCTCGTTTGGGACGTTTAGCCCCTTCCACCTCTTAAAGAAAGTTAATCGAGATCGGAATAGCTTACTTGTTCTATGTTTACCATTGTTGACATTTGTACCAATTTTCAGAGTTGTGACCATATGGGAAGTGGGACGTTCGAATATCCCTCGTTTGGAACGTTTAACCTCTTTTGCACCACTTAAAGTGGGTTAATCGAGATTGGAATAGCTACATTTTTCGACGTTTGTTGACATTTGTACCAGTTTTCAGAGCTGTGACCATATGGGAAGTGTGACATTCGAATGTCCCTCGTTTGGAACGTTTGACCCCTTTTCGACCCCTTAAAGTGGGTTAATCGATATCGGAATAGCTTACTTTTTCTGTTTACCATTTTTAATATATACACCAATTTTCAGAATTGTGACCAAATGGGAAGTGGGACATTCGAATATCCCTCATTTGGAACGTTTAACCCCTTTTCGACCCCTTAAAGTTAGTTAATCGAGATCGGAATAGCTTACTTTTTCTATGATTACCATTGTTAATATGTGTGCCAATTTTCAGAGTTGTGACTAAATGGGAAGTGGGACATTCGAATAGCCATCGATTGGGACGTTTAACCCCTTTTCGATCTATTAAAGCGGGTTAATCGAGATCGGAATAGCTTTTTCTATATTTGTCTTTGTTGTCATTTGTACCAATTTTCAAAGTTGTGACCAAATGGGAAGTGTGACATTCGAATATTCCTCGTTTGGAATGGTTAACACCTTTTTGATCCGTTAAAGTGGGTTAATCAAGATCGGAATAGCTTACTGTCATAATGTATTATGACATTTATTTCATAAATTCTAAGGGGTTTTGCAGTAGGCAAAATCTACACATCCCCTTCAATTATTTGTGTATGTTGCACACTTTTCCAAATCAAGGAGGCGGGTTTTTCTCACGCTTCACGTTAACCAATATCTGTTTGTTAGGGAAATTCACCAATGTAGGACTCACACGTCGCTGGACTCACAGTAAATGAGAGGGCTTTGGTCGGGGGGAGCGGTCCCTGTTAAGGGGGTGCAAAGCACAGGTCACGAGAAGGAGAGAGAAGAGGAGATTGAAGTGAGGAGGATGGTTGCTGGATGCTAAGGTGGACCAACGGAGACAAACCAAAAGACGGAGGAGCCTTGAAAAAGGATCGGGGATGACTTTAACACGGTCCGCTGACTAGCCGATATACGCCCCTGACAGAGGTACCCCTAGCCCAGACAGCAAACTGTGAGTCTTTTACACTTTCCTTACCTACCCTCGGCCATATATTTACATTTTATTATTATTTCAAACAACCATGAAATGGTTGGAGGAAGTTAGATAACTCTTTAATTGTATGCTTAACTTACTTGTTTATTTCATAATGCTTTGCGTTGTATAAATAAATGAATGCGTTATCTATCAAGCACATCTCTGTGGTTTTTTTGCAATTTGTATGCATTTCCATTGTACTACATTATACGATCTAATAGGCCCATGGGCTTTATGGCACTTACCTTTTCTATGTTCACCATTGTTGACATTTGTACTAATTTTCAGAGTTGTGACCATATGGGAAGTGAGACATTCGAATATCTTTCGTTTGGAACGCTTAACCCCTTTTCGACCCCTTAAAGGGGGTTAATCAATATCGGAATAGCTTACTTTTTCTATGTTCACCATTGTTGACATTTGTACTAATTTTCAGAGTTGTGACCATATGGGAAGTGGGACATTCAAATATCCTTCGTTTGGAACATTTAACCCCTTTTCGACTCCTTAAAGTGGGTTAATCGAGATCGGAATAGCTTATTTTTTCTATGCTTACCATTGTTGATATTTGTACCAATTTCCAGAGATGTGGACATGTGGGAAGTGGGAGAATTAGTAATGAGTGAGTGAGGGCTTTGCCTTATATATAGAGAGATTACTTCTTTTACAGATGCAACTGCAGATTATTATCAAGCATATTTGTATTGTCCACAAGCAAAACAAGTGTTAGATGGATTTTATTCGTAAGTAAAGTGTTACATTTCTTTGCATTTCTCTCTATAATAAAAACAAGTAAGTAAGCCTTGCACTATCACTTAATTTTCTCTTTTTCTGGTGTGAAATTTTTTACATAAGCAGATGCACGCTCTTGGAGAATAATGTATAATCATGAACTACAAGTTAATTTCAGAGAGCCAAACATAGTAAAAGTCATTAAAGTATCGAAATAAGATGGCTCGTCCATGTATATAGGTATGAAGATGAAAATCTGGCAAAAAAAGATAACATTTCAAAATCCAGAAGGAAAAAGAAAAAGAGGTAGGCCACGTACAAGGTGGATGGACAACTTGGAAAAGAATTTGAAGAATATAGGTGTGAATAAATAGAGGAAGATATGAAGGATTTTGACTCTGTCTTAATATCCATTTAAAACACGTTGCTATAACAACAAACAACGTTTATTTACATTTCTTTCGTTACTTTTACAAAATGTTAGGCTTGTGCCTAAGCATTTCTCAAGCCAGTAGGCTAAATACAATGTCGCAGTTCTAGGCATGCGTATTTCCTCTGATAGGAACCGATGGCGAGTCCTTCTCCCTCTTCCACTAAGGCAAGGCAGTGAAGCGCTGTTCAAGTGGTCTGGCCATCTGGTTAACATCCTTCACAGAAGGTGGCGTCGGATAAGGTAAGATGGTTCAAGCTGACTGAAACAGCCTTGGCCGGAAATCGGCTGTTGTGCTAAAGAAGAAGATGCACGCTCTATAAGTACCAAAAGAAATGAAAATGTTGAATGTTCAATTATATTTTTTTTAATTCAAATTCAAAATTTTAAATAGCTTCGAAACTTAAAAATAGCATCTGACGAAACGGTCGTTTCGCCTCCAACCTAAAGGCAGAAACGACAGTATCTATTCTCTGCCCAACTTCCAGCGAAAAAGACGAAATAGACTACTTTCTAACGTGCTTGCGGAATAAGGGGTATCGAAAAAAACTTTTTTCGGAAATTCAAAATTTCAAGTTGATAGAAAATTTGTCACTATGCTCACATGTTTACCAAAAAAAAAATTGGAGTTGAAGTTTGATTATGTTTGACAAAAAGAAAGATTTTTTTTTAAAATTTAAAAACATAAATATAAAGCAAATTTGTATTTTCAAGTATTAAAATGTAAAGTTTAGAATATTAATTAACAGTAATACAAATTTTTATCTGCCATTTATTATTTAAGTCTTCCGGAATCTAGATGAAAACCTTAGTTTTTTTTTACAAAATACTGAATTTTTTCAATTTTCAACCCATTCTTTTGGTTAGTTTAATTATTTTATTTATAGAGTAAGTATAGTAGTACAGCACTTTGAAATATCGGGAATATCATTTTAGGAAATGGCGTGTAGAAAACTCAAGTGTTAAAGTCATGACACTTTTGCACGAGATTCTCCAACCAAGAAAGACTCTAGGTTTAGACATGAAGGTAACGTTATTGAAAGCGATTCAGTGTCACAGAGTTCGATTGATGAAAGTGTATTTGATAATAAAATCCTTCGACCAGGGAAGCTAGATAATTCAATTATTTCGGTGAAGCAAGGACTGCCAGAAAATCTACACTCTTTTTATAGAGATTGTGACAGTAGAGCATTTCTATTAGAGCAGAAGCTCAATTGCGTGATTTAAATGTTGTAACACTAGAAAACCAGTCAATGATATTGGATAAAGGGAATTTTCGTGAAAGGGTAAAATACCATCAGGTATTATTTTTAAAAAATTTCACTCTATTTATATAATCGAAAGGATGAAGCAATAAGTATAGAAATTGTAAGTAGTGAATGTGGTCGCATAAATAAACGAAAAGAACACGTAGCTTTGGTATAAGAACTATATTCAACATATTTTGGACACGCAAATCCAGACAGTGGGTCTGAACGAACCGTTGTATCATTAGTACAATTTATGAAAGAAAGCTGCATTAATGAGAAAACTATTCAAATGTTTGGTTAGGGTGGTACTGCACAAAATACTGAAGTCTCTAATTGATCAATTTCATTATTTTAATATACTTTATAATAACCAGTTCAAGGAGTTGTTTGTGTACTTCATTTAAACAAATTGCCTCTTAGGAATGTTATGATCACCCTCGATGGTCCAATTTCTTCTTTACTGCCCAATATGAAAACGTTTATCAAGTTGCCAAGATTTACCAGTTGTTGAATACAATAACATAGTGTTTTTCCAGAAGCTGATTTTTGAAAGTTGAACACCCACCAGAAATATGAGAAAATATGTTAAGCTGTACCTACAAGGTTTAGCAAACAGAAACCCTGGAAACATCTCCCATTCAAGATGAGTCACTGAAAATGGCATAATGGCATCACTTGATCGAACATCGCAGTTGAAAAAAATAGCTGAGTTTGTAATGGAAATTTATACTCCCTTATGGTTTACAATATGTCATCCTAGAATTATTTATGCATCAAAAAACATTTTTAAGATAATAATACAACGATTCGAGTACTTAGAAGATGACCTTAAGTATCTTGTTCAATAAACTCTACAAAAAAGTTCTTTTATGGTAAACCCAGAACATTTCGATGTCTAACAAGCCAAAGGATACTGTTGCGTGGATGGGTTCGAAAGATTTGAAGCCAAAGCAGATCAAAACTTGCAGAAATTTATTCCAATATAACTCTTATTAAATTATCTTACAACTCCAGAACTTCTCGTTCTAGTAGACTCAATACAGCTCTATACACAACAATAGAGCACAAACAGCAGTTAAACTTGACACACAACTGCTAAATCGCCGCAAAAGACAATGCAATACAGTTCGCTTTAGAACTACTGTGAATGCTCACTGAGACTCAGTATATCAACTCAGTAATTCCAGTCAACTAACTGACTCAACTCAGTCAACTAACCCACCAACTCCACTCACGACCGGTCTTATATAGGGGAAGTGAACTTTCGTGAATCTTCCAGAGATAGACATTTGGAGAATTTTCCAGATCGTAGTCGAAAAGTCCTATACTTGTACATGGGAACCGAAAATGTCGTCAAATAGTCGCCAAGTGTGGCGACATTTGGCGATTTCTCGCCAAGTTGGCGACAAAAAAATTAGTCGCCAAAAACCGTCTCCAACTTGGCTCTATCTCGCCAATTTGCCGAGATTGCCATTACCATAATGTTAAATGCCCTGCTCCTTGTAAAACTCGCTTCCCAGCGTAATCTCTGTAAAACTCGTTATCAAGCATTAAGACACACTTTGCGGGGAAGCAAACTAAAGATGAACTATTGCACTGCCTTATGCGAGATGTACATAAATTTTCCTATTTACAAAATTAACACAAAGAAATATTTACAAATTTACAAAAATTCGTAACAATACAAAATGTTCTTCAAAGTTAAAAGCAAAAATTCATTTTAAATGCAAAAAAAAAAAAAAAAAAAAACACTTCTATACTAAACTTCAACTTAACTAGACATCACTTAGACAGTAGATCGTCAAAGTGCTCATAGGTATTTAATCCATTTTGGCGGAGTGAAGACATAATTCTCGCCAAACCTTATAGCCTTTTGTTCTCTATAGGGTTGTGGTTTGGCGAACTTTATGCTTTCACGAAGCCAAAATGGATTAAATACCTATGAGCACTGTGACGATCTACCGTCTAAGTGATGTCTAATTAAGTTGAAGTTTAGTATACGTAGATCTTATTGATTGGCAATCTACAATAGCAATGGTACGACGTGTCATAACTGGCTTATGCAAACAGGAGCTTTAATTCTTAGTTGAAAAAAGAACTAGCGATAGAAAGGAGTTTAAAACATCCTCGCACACACAGCCACGTTTTTTCTACAACCACTGTCCAGAAATGCGTGTCCAAAATATGTTGAGTACAGTTCTTATACCAAAGATATGGTTCTTGATTTTCTAGGTTTACAACATTTAAATCCCGCAAAAGAGCACTTGCTAATTGAGCTTTTGCTCTAATAGAAATGCTCTACGGTTACAATCTCTATAAAAATAGAGTAGATTTTCTTTCTGCCTTTGCTTCTCTGAAATAATTGAACTTTTTGGCTTTTCCCTGGTCGAAGCATTGTACTATCTAGTACACTTTCATTACTCGAACTTTGTGACATTGAATCATTTTCAATAATGTTACCTTCATGTCTCAAATCTAGTCTGTTGGTTGGAGACTCCAAGGTCGTGCAGGAGTGACATGACTTTAACACTTGAGTTTTGTACACGCCATTTCCTAAAATGATATTCTCGATATTTCAAAATGCTGTACTTACACTGTAAATAAAATAATTGAAACTAAGCAAAAGAATAGGTTGAAAATTGAAAAATTTCCGTATTTTGTTAAAAAAAATGAAGGTTTTCATCTAGATTCCGGGAGACCTAAATGTTAAATGGCAGATATAATTTTTTTTTACTGTTAATTAATATTCTGAACTTTACATTTTAATACTTGAAAATAAAAATTTGCTTGATATTTATGTTTTTTAATTAAAAAAAAAAAATTTCGTTTTTGTCAAAAATTATCAAACTTCAGCTCCATTCCGGGAGACCAAAATATTTTTCAATTGAAGTAAAAAATGTTTGGTAAATATGTGACCATAGTGGCAACTTTTTATGGTACTTACGTATTAACGCAACCAGGTCAAAATTCGCATAAATCGCCAAATTTGGCGACCCTACTTACGGCAACCCTACGTGTTATACGTGGTTTTCGTAAAGAAATTATTTTGCTTACTGGTTAAATTGAATGCCGTAAAATCGCGCCAACCTGGTTGCGATAATACTTAAGTACCCTTTTTATCAACTTGAAATTTTGAATTTCCAAAAAAAGTTTTTTTCAATACGCCCTATTACGGAACTTCGTTTAATTATTCAAAAAATATCATAGATTCGGCTCGGTGTTACCTTTTAAAGAAACAAATTAAATTATGGTATTTGCGTATTACACCACCGCAGCTACAGATTTGGCGATTTTTAAGTGTTGCCAATCTAAAAATGGTGTCAAAAATCAGCAAACAACAAGGCAACAAGGAATCCAAAAGATAACTGCGTGCGCGTGCGAACAACAAGATTGCTCTTTATTGGCGGCACTTAAAAAACGCCAAATCTGTAGCTGATGTGGCGTTAATAAGTAAGTACCAAAATGATTACCTAGGATAAAAACAACGAAAAAAAAAAATTGAAATTTCCAAACGACATAAAAAGTAGAGTTCTAGCCCGTTTTTGATTAAAAAAATTAGATAAACGTCCAGACCTAACTAAGCTATAGATATTGAAACTGATTGAATTATATGATGTGGAATGTTTCGACTTAAAATCATACTCTAGTTTTAACTTCATTAAATAATTCTTTCCATTTTTAACTAATTTAAACCCAATTTTTTCATTTCATAATTTGGAAATAGAGGCGATCAGCTTGTAATTGAGGTTCAGGTTAAATATGCCAAGTCGCCAAACAGGTTTGTTATTATTTCAGCTTTCGGCGTTAGTCTGGCCGACATATTAGGTCTAACGAGAATGAACGTAATTCTTAAGTATAGGCAGGACAAATCGGACTATAATTAAATGGCTTATAGCATCTTTAAAATTGAAATAGTTTAATTTTTGAAGAGACAGAATTAAAGAGAAATATTTGTTCTTCAAATTGAATGTGTTACTTGAAATGTATGACAATTTAGAGTGAGTTAACTTTTAAAAACATTTTAATTTCGGAAAATCTCCGTTGAAAAAGGTAAATAATCATATTTTGTTGCCAGATACTATGGACTGAATACAAAGCATAAATGTGGAGGTTACGCAAGCTGACTTTACAGTCATTTCACTACAGTGGGACTAAATGAAGCACTCATTGCGATTGGCTTATGAAATTTGAAAAAATGTAATTCGTTCTTAAAGATGCGTTGATTTTGTTTAATTTTAGTTGTAAAATGAAATCGTAGAATCTTATACCATCAAAACTATAACTTCATAGGGAATCAAATATTGTTGTTTAAGAAAATATTTTAAATGGTTTTGCTTATGTTAGAAAAATAAAATTCAAGAAACCACATCCAGTTCTCAACGAACCGCCACTTTACTTTATTTTTCGAAAACTCAAAACGATACAATCCAAATACATTTCATTGCTTTTTTTTAAATTAAAATACTCTCTCGTTCAACAACGTTTACACAATTATAAAAGCCGTTTGTTATCCCGTGGCTGGAATCTAGCGTAATAAACAAATGCAACCGCATTATTAATTCAGAAACCTTACACCTCCCCCCTAAGAGTTATATTAAATCATAATTTAAAATAACCAAACCATATACAACCCTGAATACCCACAAAATATTGATAAGAGAAAATTATGTAAAAGAAAGCTAAACAATTTGAATCACAACATCAAATGAAGCGGCATAATTAGTTCACCTTGAAAGTCATTACATGAGATATTGTCTCTAGTTCACAATCTCGATAAGGCATCAGCATTGCTCAACTTCTGACCCTTGACATAAGCTATCTTAAGGTTAAAACGTTGAAGAGCTAAAGCCCAACGTTGGAGTCTAGGGCTTTGAGGAACCGAGTTTGACAGGAATACAAGTGGATTATGGTCAGTCATTAAGAATATCTCCGCTCCAAACAGTATTGTTTCAAATCGCTTTAGAGCCCAGATGATGGCAAAAGCCTCTCGTTCAATGGTGGACCATTTCTTTTGAGCTTCATTCAACTTTTGGCTACCAAATGATATAGATGGAGACTACCGTCTGTATCAGACTGGCTTAAACAGCTCCCTACAGCATACTGCGAGGCATCAGTGTATAAATAGAAAAGCTCGCAAATTTCCGGCACCTTCAGTTGAGATGCTGCACACAATGACTCCTTTAATTGCCGAAAAGCAGTGTCGGCATCTTTATTCCATGGTAGCTCATTGGGAACCCGTTTTTTAGTAAGTTCTGTTAACGGCAGTGCAATGGCTGTAAAATTGGGTATATATTGCCTATAATAATTGCAAAGCCCTAACGCGCTTCATAGCTGTTTCTTGGTCTTGTGTGTTTGCAAACTGCTTACCCCTTGGATCCTTTCAGGATCTGGACCATGCTTACCAGAACCTACTAAGTGTCCTAAATACTTCACTTGAGACTTAGCAAAGCTGCACTTTTTTAAGTTGACCGAAAAGTGTAAGTTATTTATCCTTCTGAAAATGAGTTTTAGATGTCCCATATGTTGCTCCCTGCTATCCGAAAATATTGCTAGGTCATCTATGTAGGCCCATGAAAATTCAGAGTAATCTTGTATAGCCTCTGATATCGCTCGTTGGTATGTGGCTGCCGTATTTCTAAGACCGAATGGCATTACTTTCCAACGGTAATGGCCTCTGTGTGTTCTGAAAGCTGTAAGCTCCTGGCTGTCTTCATCCATTGGTATCGCCCAGTAACCCTTTAGCATATCTAAAATTGTTATGAAATTTTTCTTACCCACCAGAAACGTTAACTCATCTATATTTTGCATTGGATAGGCGTCTGGAATGGACACACTGTTCAAACTTCGAAAGTCAATGCATAATCTCAAGGACCCATCCTTTTTATTAACGCATACTATAGGATGTGCAATCTCACTTTGTGTAGCTTCAATGAGATCTAACTTCAATAATTCCTTGATTTGCTCATCAACTTTCTGCTTTAACGCTTCTGGAACTCGGTAAGACTTGGGTTTGATAGCTTCTTTACAACCCTTAATCCGAATAGTATGCTTTCCTACTTTAGCTCTCCGAATCTCCCCAGAAAATAAATCTTCATTTTCCACAATTAATCTAATTAGTTCACTTCGTTGCTCTTCTACCAAATGATTCAGCTCTACCTCCTTTAGGTAATTGTTTTTGTTGATTTCCTTAAATACAGGAGTTTCATACAGTTCTCCAAACTCTTCATCATCTTCGAACACAATTCCCACGGTCTGCGCTCTAACTACGTATTCCCTGAGTTTATTGGCATGTAAAAGTCTCAAGTTATTCTCTGGCATTCTCACATAATACGAGTCTGGATATTTTCTCTTCACAATTTCAATTGGACCAGTCCATCTAGCGTATAATTTATTGGTGGAATCAGGAATCAAAGCCACTACAAGATCTCCCTCTTTGAACTCCTTGTAGCGTCTCCGCAGATTGTAATGATGCACATAGCTCTCCTGTTGCCGCTTTGTAATTAGTTCCGCTCGTTGTGTTGCTATTTCAAGTCTTGCCTTCAGCTCCTGCAGGTATGTGGTGCTCGACTTACTTAGATTATAAGGTACAGCCATTTTTCCTGCCCATGTAGAATTTAGAATAGCTAGGGGTCCTCTTGATTCCCTTCCATACATTAAAAGGAATGGTGGTACTCCGGTGGTAGAATTTGGAACCTCTCTATAAGCCCATAATAGGAAAGGAATATGACGATCCCAGTCTCGCTTATCTTCTCGAATTACATGGTGTAGCATATTCTTGAATGTTTGATTCCATCTTTCTACTACCCCGTTACTTTCCGGATGCCCTGGAGTGCAAACACGTGGACAAGCTCCCATCTTCTCCAGAAATTCTTTAGTCAATTTTGATGTAAAGTTTGTAGCATTATCTAAGACAATTGTCTCTGGCACGCCCGTCCTGCAAAATATTTGTAAAAGGGCTGAACAAGTCGTCTTTGCCGTCAGCGATGTTAATGGGACTGCCTCTGGCCACCTCGAATGTTGGTCTACCAGGCAGAGCACATATCTGTGTCCTCTCGCTGATGCTGGATCGATTGGACCTATTAAATCTACATTCACTACTTGAAATGGAAGTTCCGGACGATTTACCGCAGCTATAGGTATTCTATCAGTAGGGCGAATCACTTTCGGCATCTGACAACTATGACAGGAACTACAATGTTCCTTTATCTCTTTACACGTGTTTGGCCAATAAAATGAGAATTTAATGCTTTCTGCCGTTTTTTTTTGCTCCTAAATGTGCGCCACACACTGATTCATGAGCTATCCCTAGAACTGCTTTCCGTCTAGCTAGAGGCATCACCAACTGTTGTACCTGCTGCCCCATAATCTTTTCGTTATGGTACAATAAACCTCCCACAACTAGAAATCTGCCTTTTCCTTGTCTTGCAAACTTCCATTCTTTCACTAATGTTGCACACGATAGCTGTTCTTTTCTGAAGTTCTCAGCTTCACTTTTAACTTCTTTCCCTTTTTGACTTCCATCCGTACCATTCCTAAATTCTTGTCCTCTTTCTTCTTCGGAACATATCTGTTCTTTTAAGGAGTCTACCTCATTTGCTTCCTCATCAGTTATATCCAATTCCGTCATATATACTGGGTACCCTGTCATATAAGTTTTGGCTTGATTTATTAACGCTCCATAAGTTTCCATATCTAGCAAAACGTCAGTATTCAAATCTTTACACGTTGCCACCAAAGCTGTGATAGTTGGAGTGATACATCCCACACCTTCTTCTGCTAAACTAATTTTGATTTCTGCTAAACCCGAATTTTTCCTTTAACTCCATCATTTTGTTCTTGCAACAAGTCTTCTCTAAAAACTGTAATCTGTGTTCCAGAATCCAGTATTGCTTCCAATATCTTTTGCCCATATTTAATCTTCACTATATTCACCGGTGCTATCTTTAGTCTTCTGCTTGTTTGCTTTGATTTTATTGACACTAATTCCCCACCGACTTTTGCTGTAACTACTTCCGTACTGGCTTGTTTATCTTCTTCTGTATCGCTTCTTTTACTCTCATCTTGTGATCCCCTGTCGTTGCCACTTTTTGGAAACAGTTCCTGGCTAGGTGTGATGTTCGTCCACATATAAAGCATGCTTGTGGTCTTGTTCCTCTGAAATCTTCACTTCTATAACTGCCCCTACGATGCAAGGGTGGGCTGTATCTTATACTATTACTCTCAAAATTCACCTTATTACGATTTCTGTTCATGTGATATTGATTTCCACCACCCATTAATGACTTCCCCCTTGACTCAAAGAAGATGTCACACTCCTTACCTAACTTTAAAGGTTTAAACCAATTCTCTCCTTGCTGAATCCTAATGAACGCTGCCATTTCTGGGTCTAGAGTTTTGAAAAGTTGATCTGAAACTATTAAATCATTTACAGTCTGCAACTCTCGTGCTTTTTCCGATCACAATAGTACAGCCACAAAGCATTTAACCTTGATGCAAATTGAAAGAACGTTTCATTAGTATATCGCCTAGCCTCTGTAAAGTTCTGCAAACACGCATGTGGAGACGGTTCGTATTCTCGCAACACCATTTTCTTCACAGTATCATAATCCTTAATATCTTCTCCTTTGAGATAAGTCAGTACATTCAACGCCTTCTCACCTAATAAGGTAATCAAAAGTTCTGAGCGAAATTCTGGTGGTACCTTTTTGGTTTCAAATGCACGTTCTAATGATTGAAAGAATAATACCCAATTTTCCGCTTTTGCCGGAACCGGCATTGTGAATACACGAATACTTTTAACAAAACTTTCAATCGAACTTCTCTCTCCTTCATTGCTAATTCTATTAGTATAATCACTCATCCCACCGTCATTACTTGTCCTTTGTCCTTGCTGCAATCGCGCCATCTGCAGTTCATGTTCTCTACGTTGTTCTCTTTCCATTTCTTCCCTTTCCCTCTGTTTCTCTTCCCTTTCCTCACTTTCAGCAGCTTTCCGTTCTTCTATTATTGTAATCAAAAACTCTTCCCAAAATTCCGGATCTTCAATATAGCGTTGGTTGCTTTCAATACCCTTCCTCAAGTCCACTACTTTCGCGGTAGCATTTGGTGTTTCACCCATTTCTTCCAACACCCGCCTTAAATCTTCTTTCTTGCTTCCTTTAATCGCAAACATTTCTCCTCTTCTATCGAAATCTGTTTCCCCGCACAAATGTGAGTCGTTGCCTTTTGCTTATGTTAGAAAAATAAAATTCAAGAAACCACATCCAGTTCTCAACGAACCGCCACTTTATTTTTCGAAAACTCAAAACGATACAATCCAAATACATTTCATTGCTTTTTTTTTTAAAATTAAAATACTCTCTCGTGCAACAACGTTTACACAATTATAAAAGTCGTTTGTTATCCCGTGGCTGGAATCTAGCGTAATAAACAAATGCAACCGCATTATTAATTCAGAAACCTTACAGGTTTCAAATATCAATGGTTTATTATGTGAACCTAAATAATGCTTGGTATAATCAAATTAATTTCTATTGCAATAATTCGACTGTAAAAAAACTTGTAATATTTATTTGCAACAATTTATTAGAATAAATTTTCCTGTGGATTAATGCTCTGGCCTTGTATGTTAAAGGTTCCGGGTTCAATTCCTGAGTTAGGTGTGGATGTTCGTTGTGATTCGGAATCCACGTTAAGCTATAGATCCCGGTCTGATTAGACGTTATTATGCACAAAAATAGGTCGTTGTGCGGACAAACTAACCAATCTAGATGAAACTTGGCAGACAGGCTCTTTGTCGATGACAATGTATTCCATTAAGTTTTGGGAGTTGAGTTGCCATACACCAGTTTTTATTACTCGTTCGTGATCGATTTTGATGGTTACTGCAGTCTTCATTCAATCGGTATGTCAATTTTCAAGATGATTGTGACATGTAAGGTGCCATTGAACTCAGCTTGAAGAATTATGAATTTTCATGGCACCAGATGTACCATAGTTGGTACTACTTCTGGTTTGTCAATTTTTGAAGATAAATATGGCATGTTGGGTGTCGTTGGGCTTGTCTTGAAAAAATAAGAATGTTTAAGGTACCAGGTATACCATATAGGTAGTAATACTTTTGGTTTATCAATTTCCAAGTTAAATATTGCATGTGGGCTTGTCTTGGACTGTTTAAGGTACCAGGTATGCTATAGGTGGTACTACTTCCGGTTTCTCAAATTTAAAGATAATTATGGCATATAAGGTATCGTCGAACACAGTTTGAAGAATTATGAAAATACCTGGTACCAGGTGTACCATAGGTGCTACCACTTCTGGTTTGTCAGTTTTCAAGACAAATATGTCATTGGATTTGTCTCGAAAAATTATAATTGTTAGTGGTACCATGGAGGGTGCCACTTCCGGTGTGTTCAATTTCAAGATAACTATGGCATGTTAGATGTCTTTGGATTCGTCATGAAGAATGAAGAAATTGCAGGACATACGTATGGATAGGAAGGATAATGATACTCTCGTGAGTAACCTGGTGTAAAATGGAAAATGGGTCGTTGATAAAGAGAAAAACGATGAAATGGACGAACTCGAAAAATAGAAGTCGCCAATGTTTTAAAAAAAATTCTGATATCTCCCACAAAAAAACTTTTAAAAAGTAAAAAAAAACCAAAAAAAAAAAAAAAAAAAACGCCAACCTAAAAAAAAACCAAAAAAAAAAAACATAAGTAAGCATGATGAAAATTTGTGGCTACAAACACAGTGATATTAAAAACAGCCAGCCTCTGATAACAGCTATCGGTTCGAAATTGAAATGTTTTTGAAAGTTAACGCACTCTAAATTGTCATACAGTTCAAATAATACATTCAATTTATAGAACAAATATTCCTCTTTAATTTTGTCTCTTCAAAAATTTAATTATTTCCATTTTAAAATTGATATAAGCATGCATACGTGGATTTCTTCGACCTATGTTTAACATTACGATCAATTTCAGTTAGCACTAACATGTCGGCCAAACTAACACCGGAATGATGGTAAACCTTGCTTTGGCGAAATAGCAGATATATCTGAACTTCAATTGCAAGATGCTCGCCTCTATTTATGGCCAAATTATGAAATAAAAAAAAGTGGTTTTAAATTAATAAAAAACAGATATAATTATTTAATGATGTTCAAACCAGCATAGTCAAGTCGAAGCATTCCGAATCATACAAAGAAATTCGTTTGAAGATCCATAGCTTAGTTACGTCTGGACGTTTGTCTAAATTTTTATATCCAAAAACTGGTTCGATTTTTTTTATATTTTTGGAAATTTCAATATTTTTTTCTCCATTGTTTTTTTATCCTAAACACTCAATTTTTCTTCATTAAAAGAAATCGCCGAGACGTATCGGTAATATTTTTTGTATAATTATGCGAAGTTCCATAAGCAAGGTAGAAAATAACCAATTTCGGCTTTTCCGTGGGAAAGTTGTGCAGAGAATTGATACGTACCGTCAGTGTTCGCTAGTTAAATATTTCCAAAGGGTATTTTCATCCCCTTTCATTTTAAGCGGTATTTTTATAATCCAAAGGGTGTTTTTTAAACTAAAATATTTAAAAACTAAAACATGGCAAGTTTTTTTTAACGTAATTATTAACTCCAACAATAAAAGCGAGGCACGATCGAGATTTCGAGTATCAGAGCTGAAAATATGCTTTTTAAATGCTTACTAAAAACCCTTGATGGTTATAAACCTTAAACTAACTCTTAACACTAAGCCGTTCCGTGATACCGCGTTGGTCCCGTGAAACTCACGGGAAAATGCTGTTGACACCTCGAAAACTGATGATGGAGCAGTAAAACTTATCGATTTACGATATCTCGAGAAATCGCCGGCGATAGGTGAAATGATCTGAACTTCTGAACCAGTCTTCGGCCCCCCAAAAAGAATCCCGATTTGACGTGAGGACGACATAGTGTTAATTTACGTTTTCCATTACCTTTTTTTCTATTTTGTGCTAGATGACGTGGTAAAAAGCCAGCGAAATATTCTTAACCAAGCGACGTACGAAATGGCCATCCGTGCCAACCTTAGCACTCGGAAATTGTGGCATGGCCTCCTACAATCCACTTACTAATGTCGTACGTGGTATTAGCAACCATTCAATTAATTAAGTCATTTACTGGTCTGTGCGAGGCATGTTTGAACATGAATGTGCATGCGTGAAATACGATTTCCGAGGGAATGATCTGTACATAGCATTCTAATCGAAAATAAACGAAAATTTTGCACTTTTCAGAAAAGGAAGCTATTTTCAAAGAAAAGTACAGAGATAGCGCAGCTCTTCAAAAAACGGCTAGTATGATATTTGATTTAGTAAAATGAAGGATTATTAAAAAAAAAAAAAAAAGAAGAAAAAAAAAAAAAAAAAAAAAAAAGAACCATGATGTGCCGATGTGTGAATTCACGCACGAGATTAATTCTATAGGGGTGGAATTGTTTTTGAATGCGTGTTCACGCAGATTTCAAGCATTTAGGCGAACTCTGCTTGCTGTTGTTTCTGCCTTTTTAAGGTTGGCGGCGAAACGACCGTTTCGACTGATCACTCAAAATGAAGCGCTTAGCTAGTTCACTGGATGACGTCATCTAAGGAACTGATGGGGAATATCTTTTTCGCTTGCATCGTTAGTCAGCACCATTCACCGTCACTAATCTCTAACTGTATAACTTCTGGATAGCGCATTCTTGCTTATTAACTTGAAGCCAAAGAAGACTTAACAACCACCACAGTGATCTATACTAACAAAACAGAAATATAGAGCTATAGAACAGAAATTATTTATAAGTTATCCAGAAGTTGTAGTTTGTTCATCGTCCCACAGCTTTTGTCGCTCACTGCTTGCCGCTCATATCGTACCCGAGGATTTTTATTCACTGGTGTAGCGTGTACGAACAAAATACATGTTTGGTTGTTTGGGTAGAGTCGAGATATTTGCTTGCTTAGAAAGCCTTTATATCTCTAATGGTCTAGAAGATTTACATGAAATTTTTAGTTAGATAACACAGTTAGATTTTATTTTCTGGGTTAGATTATATTCTATGGGGTTAAAACATATTTGACTTCAGCTCAGGTGTTTATTCAGAAAGTTTGTTTGACACATTTATTAACAATCTAGTTATAATTGGCTTCCTAGAGGTCTTTGCTAATTCTTGATAGAAATCGAGCTACGATAGTTTTCCTTTGAGCTTCTTCAGAAAGTTAAAAATTCCAGAGTACGACAGGCGAATGGTACCAATTTTATACCTAAATCTATTCCTTGCATCTTCGAAAAGTTTGCAAATCAGTGTAATGACTTCACAGGTTTCATTAATTCCACAGGTGCCACAAAGGGCCGACGAAGAAAGCCCGTAGCTTTCTGTCTTTGCTTGGGTTGAGTACGATTTTGTTTCAAAACGAGTAATTAACACATCTAACCTTCTGTTAGGTGGAATGAAGCGAAGCTAAGTACAAACACAACCAGCTCACCAAAAGCAAAACCACGAAAAAGAAAAAGTACTGGAACTTTATTGATACATAATCAATCTGGAATTGACTGAATTTCGAATGCCGTCCTACTACGTCTCTCCTTTGTCTAATGAAGCGGTTCCATTTGCTGTTCAGGTTTGATGAATATGAATCGGAACTACCGGTTGTCATTTTTGGAACTTCCAGTCTTAAATTTTTTTTGCATTTTGTTAAGGCTACAAGACGTTTCATTTGACATTTCGCACGTGCGTAAAGCAATTGTAGGTTTGGCAAGGAAAGTTCATTTCAGATGTACTGCCTTAGGCATTTTTACTTCTATAGGGCAGTGTGTGGGGGAGTAGAAATTTCAAATATATTTATTGAAATATGTATAGTTACATTAGCAAGTAGACAATCGTAATGATTTTTTGAATCTTAAAGCTTTTTTAATTTTACTAAGAAGCTCTTGAAATAATTCCGGCTTTTATATTGTACTTTACCCTAATTTTATATCCAAACGTTAAAAGCAAAATTATTGGAGAACGAATACAATGCTGTGTTTTTGTATTCTGACAGACTGTTCCGAAACAAACGATATGGACTTGTAGGTTGCACAATGCTATTTCACGAATTGAGAAGGGCAATTCTCTGCTGTGCGTCTATAAATATAATTATCTGCTCTTATAAACTTTATCACCAACTAATATTATAGAAAACAAAAGCAAATTATAGTAAATTAATAGTTTTTTAATTCTAATTTTTTTAAGAGTAGTAAAAAGAGCCAAGATGCTTCGTACGGATATCAGAGAATTGCCCATATAAATACACATCTTTTTTATAGTTTTATTTTTAATGTCAACGTTTTTTAGTTTATGGCTGAGTATTGTTATATTTGTATTTAGGGATGAGCTAGAGCCTTTCTTTTACTCAACGTTGCATCCACTGTGCTCTGAATTGAAGGACAGCGTATGTTATACTCACCTAACAGAATACACATACAATTCGACTGATGGAGGATACACTTTGGATGCTCAATGCCAGGGTGAAAACGAAGTCATTAAAAGTATGCTGGCCACTTAATATTTTATAATCTTAACATGCTCACCCGCAAAATTCGAGCTGCTGGTAAAAATAATTCAATCAGTATTTAGCCAAACAGTTTCTGCAGTTATTTAATATCAACTCACTCCAAACAACGCACAATTTTAAGATACACATTTAAGATCATATCGAAGTGCAGGTAATAATTGTTTCTTATGTTTCTTAATGTTTCATATTTCATTGTAATATATATATTAAATTTCCCTCAAAAGAACTACAGCTTGTTTTAAACTCTATGAAATGCACCAGTAGAGGGAACAACGAATTATTAAATGTTTTTTACGTATAGTATAGTAATGTAGTTTTTAGCCACTTTTGTGAGACCCTTAAGTTTCAAGTCTCCAATTATATTGGATATCTTGATAATCAAATTCGAAAACAGCATATTTGGAGACTCCATCATCAATATTCAATGGTACTTCTAGTAGATTTAGAGTTGAAAAATTTGGTATGCTTGTAAGATTAAAGATGTATACAAAAAAAATAAAAAAAAAAATAAAAAAAATCTTAAAATTGAGATCCCCGTCCCCCGAGAAAATGTAGTGTTTGGAAAATATGAATATTAATTCTAGTATATTTTTATTAAGGCTAGAATTACAAAACTTAGATGCTATATATATTTAAAGAAGAAACTCATAACACACCACGAAGCCCATAAACACAAGAAATAAAAAAACTATACTTTCGCATTATACAATCGACCTCTTTCATCAGTTACGAAATGGTCTAAAGTATTTGATTTTTTCCCCTATGGCAACATCTTTTGCATATCTTAATAAAATATTTATTTCAAATTACTTTGTATCAACATTATTTACACTTCATGATAAATGCAATACTTCATTGACTGTGGTCTGGTAAATTAATCTTTCTCAGAAAAATCTCTGGTAATTTTTTGCTATTTGGACATTGTTGAGAATGTTTTTTTTTTTTTTTAAACTTTTTCAAAACCAAATAATAATTTATGAATAAAAGTAATCGGTTAATCCTAGAGTTCTCGTAGTTGACAGCCAACAAAAAGATGGTCAATGGTCGACTGTATAATAATAGTAAAAAAATATGTATCATTATAACTAATCCTTTCAACCCTAGGAAGTTTTCTTGTTAGTTTTAAAATTATGAGTACTAATTTTTTTTTAACTAGCTATCTATGTACAAATAAATAATAAAATTAAAATTAATAGTAACGTAAAAAAGAAGTGAAATTGCAACAAAAATAGCTCTGGAAAAATATGACCCATAAAAACAGTTTTTAGTACAAATTCTTTACATGCATTGCTAATTTTTACGAGCAATTGCAATCTTACGAGCTTAGATCAAGTTTTCCTAGTATGACTAAGATCAAAAGATCCATTCCGAACTATTTACTAACTTCTTCTTGGCCCCCAAAACTTGATTGAATACATGGTCATCTGCAACGAGTCCATTTGGCAAGATTCGGCTGGATTGGAAGACGGAAAGTTGGTTAATTAGTTCTTCGAAGATTTTGCCTCGTCAACTTAATAGGGGATTGTTTCAGTAATTATATATCACCAAATTGAACATGCTTAAATATTTTGGTATCTGGAAAAAAGATGGTGTGTAAAAGCTAATAAGTCTGATGTAAGGCAATAAAAACGCATATCTTTTATTCATTTTGATTAACAAAATTTTGGCAACAGGAAAGAGTTTCAACAATGATCGGTTAAAATTATTTCACTTACAGCAATTCTACCCAACGCAAAGTTGAACTGACTGAACTTCACTCCATATAATGAATTCATGCATTCATCTTCAATTACTTTTATTTATTTCGATTAAAAAGTTTTGGCAACAAGAAGGAGTTTCAACAACGATCTGTTAAATGGTATTTATAGTATTCCGAAGCGCTTATAGAAGCGTGTATAAAAGCGACCTTTTAGTGAGAATGACAGTCCCCAAAATTTGATAAAATGTATTGTCATCGACACCGAATCTATTTGCCAAGTTTCATACAGATAGGATTACGGCAAGTGGGTTAATTAGGCTTCCGCAGATTTGCCCGGTAACAGCTTACACTCCACCCACCCAAAATCGAAGTTAATATAAATGATTTAAAGGCGCCAAGTTCTACATGCATAAGCTATGGCCGTGAAAAGTATTTTAAGATACCCCCCCCCCCCAAAAAAAAAAAAAACACTTTTGAAAAGTAGAAAAACCACCAACCTCAAAAACACAAAAAACTTTCTTGCAATAAAAAAATCATAAACATGATGAAAATTTTCAGCCGCAAACACAGTGATAAAAAAAAATGGCCAACCTCTGATTACAACTCTCGGTTGTGGCTCGCTCAAGAATGTATGCTTACTTAGTTTATTTTTAAAATTTAAGTTCCGCTCCCATAAAAATTTACGCTGCTTGAGGTTGGCGCCCGTCATAGGAATATTAACAATGCTTATGTTTAAACTAATTTATGACTGGTTGCACGAATATTGAAGGAGATATAATTTCATTTGGATGGGTTGGAAGTACTAAGTAGTGTAAATCTTCATGTTCGTGTAGATGTAATTTTCAAAATATTATAGAGAAACTGTGCTCAAACCCTCGCATTTGAATCTATATTAAGAATTTTTTAAGTAGGAAACTGAATTGTTTGTGGAACGCTTTTGTTTGGTGGGTATATGCATTTTGGAAAGTTTTTATTGTGTGGGGAGAGGAGGGGGTTTAAAGGTTATTGATTAAGACGGGCGCCAACCTCAAGCAGCGTAAATTTTTATGGGAGCGGAACTTAAAATTTAAAAATAAACTAAGTAAGCATACATTCTTAAGCGAGTCACAACCGAGAGTTATAATCAGAGGTTGACCATTTTTTATATCACTGTGTTTGTGGATGAAAATTTTCATCTTGTTTATGATTTTTTTATTGCAAGAAAGTTTTTTGTGTTTTTGAGGTTAGTGGTGTTTTTTTGGGGGATATCAGAATTTTTTTTTAAACACTGGCAACTTTTATTTTTTGAATTTGTCCATTTAATCGTTTTTCTCTTCATCACCTATGGTACACCTGCTGCCAGGAATATTCATAAGTCTTCAAACTGAGTTCGACGATACCTTACATGCAATAATTATCATTAAAATTGATAAACCGGAAGTGGTACCAATTGCATACCTGGTACTTTAAACATTCATAATTCGTCAAAACAAAAGCCCAACATGCCATATTTATCTTCAAAATTGATAAACTAGAAGTAGTACCACCTATGGTACACCTGGTAACATGAATATTTATAATTCTTCAAGTTGAGTTCAATGATATCTTACATGTCAAAATCTACTTGAAAATTGACAAACCGGTTGAATGCGGACGGCAGTAACCATCAAAATCGACCACGAACGAGTAATAGAAACTTGTGTATGGCTACTCAACCCCCAAAACTTAATGAAATACGTTGCCATCGACAAAGAGCCTGTCTGCCAAGTTTCAACTCGATTGGTTAGTTTGTATGCACAGCGACCTATTTTAGTGCATAATAACGACTAATCAGTCCGGGACCCATAGCTTAATGTGGATTCTGAATCACAACGAACATCCACACCTAACCCAGGAATCAAATCCGGCACCTTTAACTTACAAGGCCAGAGCGTTCATCCCTTGAAAATTTATTCTAATAAATTGTTACAAATAAATATTACAAGTTTTTTACAGTCTAATTATTGCAATACTAGCTAAATACCCGTGCTTCGCTACGAAATTTTAACATATGAAATATTTTAGCTAGCTGTGAGGCCTCTCGTTGCGGAAATCTGTCATTCGTGTATAGAACCCAGATTTTGGCGCTTCGCTCGCAGGAAGGTTCATCGCTAAGCAAAATCTAGCTCGCTTAGTTCGCTGAAAAGTTTATGGACACATAAACACAGACTTAATTTCCCTCGTTAAAAGGTTCATTGCTATGCAAGAATAGTCTCGCTTCGCTTGCTGAAAGTTTTATTGCTGCGTAAGCATAAACTCTCTTCACTCACAAAAATCTAATTGCTACGTAAAGACTTAATATTAGAAGCCTCTCCCTTGTAAAAAAAAAAAAAAAAAAAAAAAAAAAAAAAAATCACTGTTAATACAATAATACAACATCCCTTTAAGATTATTTTAACACGTGTTTGTGGAAAGCAAAATTAGAGGCTAAAACTACTTATGTTGAAACTTTCAGAGATCTAGGCCTATTAGATATCGTTTTGTAAAATATTTGTTAATTAATTAAAAAAATTTTTTTTTTTAAATGTTAAATTCTGTTTTTCGAAAATCCAATTAGAAGGCCACAACTATTTATGTTAAAATTTCAAAGCTGTAGCCCTTTTTGAAATCGTTTTGTAATATATATATATTAATTAATCAAAAAGAAACTAAATAAAAATATAAAATTCTGTTCTTCATAAGTCTAATTAGAAAGCTAAAACTACTTATGTTGAAAATTTCAGAGCTGTAGCCCTATTACTAGTCGTTTTGTAAAATGTTTATTAATTAATTAAAAAAAGAACAAAATAAAAATTTAAAATTCTGTTCTTTAAAAGTCCGATTAAAAGGCCAAAACTACTTATGTTAAAAATTTCGGACCTGTCGCCCTATTAGATATCGTTTTGTAACATATTTATTAATTAATTAAAAAAGAACTAATTAAAATTTTAACATTCTGTTTTTGATGCATAAAATTAGAAGGCCAAAACTACTTATGCTGAAAATTTCAGAACTCTATTCCAATTTTAAGTAGGTTTCTATAGATCCACAGGAGCCACAGACAGACAGACATTCATACACACAGCTTGTTTTATTATTATAGATAAATTATTTATTATACCAAGCATTATTTTGGTTCACATAATAACCCATGGATATTTGACAAAATTTAAAATATTTTCTTAATAACAATTTTAAAATTCACTATGAAATTGTAATTTTGATGATATATGATTCTACGATTTCATTTTACAACGGAAAGTAAACAAAATCAACACATCTTTAAAAACGAATTACATTTTTGCAAATTCCATCAGCCAATCGCAATGCGTGTTTCATTTAGTCCCGCAGTAACGAATTGACTGTGACGTCAGCACGCATAACCTCCACATTTATACTTTGTATTCAGCCCATAGTATCTTGCGACAAAATATGATTATTTTCATTTTTCAACGGAGATTTCCCGAAATTAAAATGTTTTTGAAAGTTAACTCACTCTAAATTGTCATACAGTTCAAATAACACATGCAATTTGAAGAACAAATATTTCTCTTTAATTCTGTCTCTTCAAAAATTAAATTATTTCAATTTTAAAGATGTTGTAAGCCATATAATTATTGTCCAATTCGTTCTGCCTATACTTTAACTTTACGTTCATTCTCACTTAAGCCTAACATGTCGGAAAAACTAACTTCGAAATTATAGCAAACCTGTTTGACAACTTTTGGCATATATATCTGAACCTCAATTACAAGCTAATCGCCTTTATATGTTGCCAAATTATGAAATGAAAAAAAGTGGTTTTAAATTAATTAAAAATAGAAAGAATTATTTAATGAAATTCAAACCAACGTATGATTTTAGTTGAAACATTCGCATCCTATTATTCAATCCGTTTAAAAATCTATGGCTTAGTTAGGGCTGGACGTTTGTTTAAATTTTTACATCAAAATCGGGCTAGAACTCGGTTTTTTTATTTCGTTTTGGAAATTTCAATATTTTTTTCCTTCGTTGTCTTTTATCCTAGGTACTCATTTTTTTTTTTTTTAAAGATATCACCGATACGAATCTATGGTATTTTTTGTATAATTATGTGAGCCCGCTAGAAGATAGTCAATTTCGGCTTTTTTGCTGAAAGTTGTGCAGAGAATAGATACTTACTGTCGTTTCTGCCTTTTCAAGGTTGGCGGCGAAACGACCGTTTCGTCTGATATTTTCGTCTATACATTTGTCCTGAGGATCACAAGTTTAAGCCTTCACTCAACTTAAATGTTAGCTTGGTGAATAAGGTGTGATTCTGTACTATAAATTTGTAGATATGTATAATGATAGTATAAGTACCGAATACTAAATAAAAAAAATTCCTATCAGAAACCAAACGTAGGATGATTTGTATTCGCATATTGTAAAAGTATTAGAAATGTTGAAGAATACTGGTTAGTTTTTATTCATATTTTCAATCAATTTCAAGAAGTTATCGGAGTTAAACATGAAGAAAAATTTTTGAAATTCAAAAATAAGAAACAACTTTTGAAGAAACTAGTATTGAAAGAGATGGATCTTCTTCCTGACATTCCTGATCGACAATGTAATTGTGGAACGAAGATGAAAATTTGAATAGAATCTTGTTTGTCAGTGAGCATTACATATTTACTTAATTAGGCTCTTCACGCCGTGTATCCAGCCTACCTCTCCATACCTTCCAATCTTTTGCCAGGGATATTGTTTCTTCTAGACCATTTAAGCAATAATTTTTTAGGTTTGATAGCAATTGACTTTGCGAAGTTGTCCTAGGCCTTCCTCTTTTCCTCTTGCCATCAGGAGCCCACGAGAGAAACGTGTGTTAGATTCTCTTTTGGCCTTTTTAATACACGACCCGTCCATCGCCACCTCCTCTTACCGATTTCTTTTTCGATTGGAGTAATGTCTGCCTTTCTAAAATTGCTTCGTTACTAATTTTAACAGGCCAAAAGATTTTACGGATTCTTCTAATACAATTATTTTGAAAAATTTCACGTTTAGCAGCATTTAAATACATTAAAAAAATTATGTCAAAATTCATAATGAGAAAGTGAAATCTCAAAGTATGAAAAGAAAATTAGCCACTCTTTCTGTATGATTATATATAGATTTTTTTTAATTAACCTACTTTAAAATTAAGCCTTGGTATCGATGAGTTTGATTTCTTTGGTTAGCGCTGTGCAATTTTTGATTTCCGAAACAGACACGACAGCATACACTCTTGCGTCGATTGTCGAGCTGCCGTCGGAGTTTTCTGGGTTTCTTCCTAATCAAGGCACAAATGTGAGGCAGCTTCCCTTTAAAAGTCCACCCAGAACGCATCCATCCTAGATTCTTGGAAATGTCTATTGTTTAAACATGACAGTTTCAATTATATTAACAAGGGGATCTTACGGTCTCGGAAATTCAGATCGGGATGAGACTTGGCAGATTAGTAGTATACCTTAAGGGTATCCACACAGTAAAGCAATAAAGCGCACTAGCCAGAAGATTCCAAGAAAACAGGCTCTAAAGTGTTATGCGCAGCTTATATACTAGTAGAGGTATACTCTGTGTAGAGGTGTATACTCTGAGAAATTGAAACAATTGTTGTTGTTTTTAAGAAATGAAGTCGAAGGAGAGCAGAGAATTTTTTTGGCAAAATCCGGCTTAAAATTAAATGACTTTGGTGCAAAGAAAGAAGGTTGACGGGATAAAA
Organism: Linyphia triangularis; assembly: GCA_963978545.1. NCBI lineage: Eukaryota > Metazoa > Arthropoda > Arachnida > Araneae > Linyphiidae > Linyphia > Linyphia triangularis. Next base: position 42,271,038 of record OZ021730.1, read on the forward strand.
GGTACCAGGGTGATCATTACGTGCCTACAGCGAATGATTTGTTCTCAGGCCATAGTAAAACCGCCAATTATAGTGAGAAGGACTCTTGCATATTTTGTGAAAAGCACCATGAAAGCCGAGATTGCTTTGTTGCTCAGAAGATGACTTTAAGTCAAAATAATAACGAAATTAAGAAAAAGAAGGGTTGTTTTTTCTGCCTTAAAATTGTACACAGGGCCAAACAGTGCAAGTCAAATGTACGATGCTTGATTTGCTCGAAAAGGCATTGGGGTGTCATGTGTCCGAATTTACAAACCAATCAGAAGAGAAATGACGTTGAGGAAATTAAAGAAGAAGAAACACCAAACGTATCACTTGCGAGTACTAGTTGCTTAGATGAAATATTTCTTCAAACGCTATTAATTCGTATCGAAGCCAACAAAAAGCAGAAGACAGTAAGGGCACTTATTGACACAGGGTCGCAGCGTTCGTACATTTTAAAGGAGACTGCCGTCGACATAGGGTGCCAATCTAAGGGATCTGAATCTTTAATTCATACGCTTTTTGGAGGAGCAACAACGAAAAGAGAAATTCACAAACGCTACGAAGTAAACATTAAAAGCCTAAAGGGTAATTTTTCTAGACGACTAGTCCTGTTGGAACAATCGAAGATTTGTGGATCAGTGGTCAGTTTACAGCCCGGATTATGGATAGAAGAACTAAAGCAGAAAAATATCCATGCATCTGATATAGGAAGAGGGGATTTGAAGATAGAAGTCCTTATTGGAGCTGACGTCGCAGGTACATTGTTAACAGGAAAAGTTCAGATATTAGAAAATGGACTGACTGCTGTGGAATCACTACTTGGATGGACAATCATGGGAAAGATGAATGGTTATACTTCAGAAAGGAATTTCTTGTCCATGTCGTCAATGATAACGTCCATGTTGACTCACAGTAGTAACATAGAAAACTTGTGGAAGCTAGAAGCACTGGGAATTACAGATGCTAAAGAAAATAAATCTGATTCAGAATTAGAAGAAGCGATGTGGGATCACTTTCACAAGACACTAAAAAGAGTGGAAGATCGATATGAAGTCAGTTTGCCTTGGATAAACGAGAAAGGAACTTTGCTAAGTAATAGAGAGGTTGCTGAAAAACGATTGATTTCCACGACAAAGTAGCTGATGCTGAAAGATAAATTTGAAGCATTTAATGCAGTGTTTGAAGAATGGGTTGAATCTGGAATAATAGAAGAAGTACCAGAAGAGGAGAAACGAATCGACAATCATTATCTTCCCCACAGGCCGATCTTCAAAGATAACTCTACTACAGCAGTAAGACCTGTATTTGACGCTTCATGCAAGCAAAAGGATTACCTGTCACTCAACGACTGTCTAGCAAAAGGACAAAATTTAATTGAAATGATTCCTGGATTGCTTCTTGATTTTAGACAAGGAAAGATAGGGATTATCGCAGATATCAGAAAAGCTTTCCTTCAAATATCTATTCAAAAAAGTGATCGGGATTACCTAAGATTCCTGTGGTGGAAGAACTCAGAGCAAAAAAGAATTCAAAGAATTTCGCCATTGTAGAGTAGTTTTCGGACTAAAATGCAGTCCGTTTCTTTTAGCAGCAGTGATCGATACTCATTTAGACCAATGTGAACCTTCTTTAAAGGAAGTGGCTACAAAATTGAAAAATTCCTTCTATGTTGACAACTGTGTCACTTCGGTCAATTCGAATGAAGAAGCGGAATACTTTATTGGAAAATCAACCCAATTAATGGCAAGTGCTAACTTCGACTTGAGAGGCTGGGAGCAAACAGAGCTGAACAGTGTGGAAACTACAATGGAGGAACCATTGAAAGTACTTTGTCTTCTATGGGACAAAGTTGAAGATTCATTGTTTTGTGATATCCCAAATGTCGACTTAAGTGATCTCTCAGTTACAAGACGAAACGTTCTATCAATTGCACAGAGGATTTTTGACCCAATTGGTTTCACTTGTCCTCTCCCAAAGTTATACTTGCAAAAGAGTTGGGAAACAAAACTGAGCTGGGATGCAGAGCTACCTGAAGACATCAAGAATTTTTTTTTGAAGTGGGTAAAAGAACTGCCGTTGTTATCATCAAAGCAATCAAGATTCCCAGACTAGCTACGCTTGCAGAAGGACAATCATTTAGTCTACATACGTTTACCGATGCTTCACATGGATCGTATGCATGTGCAGTATATTTGAGAAGTCAAAATGAAGAAGAAGTCAAAGTAACTCTACTGCAAGCCAAAGCTCGAGTTGCTCCTTTGAGGAAAATAAGTATGCAAAGACTCGAATTGCTTGCTTGCCTCATTGGAGTGAGATTAGTCTCATTTATCAAGAACCTGAAGATCGAAATTTCAAAGGAATATTACTGGACCGATTCTTCAACCGCACTCTTCTGGATAAAGAACGTAGAAGCTTGGGGCACTTTTGTAAATAACAGAGTTTTAGAAATTAGAAGCCTTACTGACCGTGAAAATTGGTATCATGTACCAGGTACAGAAAATCCAGCCGACTTGCCCTCAAGAGGATGTTCTGCTAAGAAACTTATTGAATCCAGATGGTGGGAGGGTCCACCTTGGTTGGCATTGCCGGAAGAAGAATGGCCTCGCTCTGTCCAAATCGATAACAAAGAAGAGGTGGATACTGAAAGGCGTAAAGCAATAATAGTATCGCTAAGCAATGTCAATGATATCTCTTCTAAAATCTTTGGCTATTTTTCAAAGTACACGAAGATACTTAGAATGATCGGGTGGATACATAGATTCATAGGTAATATCCGGAAGAGAAAGAAGAAAGAGAAAAAGGAGAGTTAAAAGTTCATGAATTGACAAGAGCTGAGAAATCTCTCGTGAAGATTATTCAACATGATTCCTTTTCCTCTGAGGATATTAAGAAGCTGAAGTCAATTAGTGTTTTCCAAGATGACGAAGGCATTTTACGCGTCAAGACTAGATTAACTGAGATAAAAGATCAGGAAATTTTATTTATCCGATGTTACTTCCGAAGAATCATAAAATTGTGGAGAAATTAATAATTGATAAGCAGTACTTTAGAGCCTGTTTTCTCGGAATCTTCTGGCTAGTGCGCATTATTGTTTTATTGTGTGGATACCCTTAAGATATACTACTAATCTGCCAAGTCTCATCCCGATCTGAATTTCCGAGACCGTAAGGTCCCCTTGTAAGTGTTATAAATTGTGGTTTTTACTTCTTTTTTACTTTTCACGATTTCTTATAAAATACAATTTTATGCAGGAAATATTGTTGACAACACATTTGGTGCTCAATTTAGATAACAAATGGGCACGCTCAGGTTGAAACAATAAAAGTGTAGTGAAGAAGGGGATCGAGCCCCTTAACTTCTGCTAAATAGGGACTGCAAAGGCAGATTGAAAGAGGGATATGTATTCCATGTTATGTATTATATTTTTTGGCTAGGATTTCGTCTGATAACGCAAATACCGCAAAAGGTCTAATTTTACAGTCCTCTGAGAGGATTTCATAGTTTATGTTAGCTTGTAAATTGGAGTTGGTACATTTGGCGTTTTTATAAAAGCTAATATTCAATTTCGCCAAGTGTTCATTAATAAATTCAATTTTGATATCTCTGCGAATCAGTGAATTACGTATCTCGTTGCTCCAACCATTACCCTTAGAATGCGATTTTGCGCAAGTTGGAGTTTTCTGATGTTAGCTTTGGTTGCAGTCGTCCATGCTGGAGAAGCATAAGTTAGAAAGGGAGGACTTGTACCTCCTTGTAGCTTTTAAGTTGAAAACGAAGAAGGCAAAAGTAGTTAAAATTACAGGAAAAAGTAGTATAATGTGGGTTTTAGAGTATTCATTTGTACCGAAAATTATTGCATAGTTATTAAGTAAAATTATAGAAGGAAATAAAACTATCATTTTTGAAAAAAACTCAAGATTTGATTGAATCTTTTGCCACCTGTTAACTCCAGTATGCAATTTGCAAGTAATTCTGCCGGCGCCCATGGCAAGGTCTGATTTGCATCACTTGGGGACCAAAGCACGTCATGTTTTCAAGGTTCTATAAAAAAATTGTTTTAGGGCGATCCAGTATATATTGACAGTGTTAGTCTACAAGTTTATGGATCGGGAGATCTTAAGTCCAAAATCACACAACAGAAAATCAAACAAAATTAATTCTCTTGAATACTTAATGTTGTTTTTTTTTTTTTTTTTTTTTTTTTTTTTTTTTTTTTTAGATTTAAGTTAGTTTAAGGTTACAGTTTATTTGAGTTTAAAGGATAATTGCAAATATTAAAGGACCCAGATTTCAATTGAACTACAACAACTTTGAAAATTTTGAGGTCTCCAAAATTTCAGGGCCCTAAGCCTTGGCTTGTGCGGAAATCAGGCCTTGGCACATGGAGTTTAATCCATGACATACCTTTGACACAAAAATGACACAACTCCAAATTTTTAAGTTTTGATTTAAAGTGTGCACAGAATCTTACGTTTGCAAACTTCGTGAAATTGCTCTATACCCTTTTCTTTCTTCTAGACATGTATTTCACAGTCTTGGACAACCGCGTGCTCTCCGTTATTCTACGGTGCTGTACTTTGAAAGATGTATCAAAGAAATCGGTCCAGGAAATCAGGGAGGACCCGGACAAGAAATACCATAAAAACTTATACACACTATGCCCAGATGGTATGGGAATACAGAAAATGTCCTTTATTGACAGTTCACGAGAAAACGATGGAACAGAGGCGATATTAGGATGCATCAACTTAAAAGGATGAATTGAGGAATATATCTACGATCTTGAAGACATCGTCACTCTGCCTTTGTCCTACATGAAGATCTAAGCTGTGTTTTCTCGGTTATAATACTAATGTAATAACAATAATAAAATATTTGACATTTAAAAGTAGCGATTTCTTTATATAAAACCAAAGCTCTTACTGACTAAACACTAATTTTCCTTCTTTCCATAGAGTCGCAACTCTGAAATTTGGAACAAATCTCAACAAAGACGAACGTAGAAAAAGTAAGCTATTCCAATCTCGAATAACTAATTCTAGAAGTCTAAAAAGTGGTTAAACGTTCGAAACAAGTAACATCCCAATATACCAATTTCAATTTATTATCAACTCTTGAAGTTTGATATAAATGTCAGCAAAATAAATAACAGTGTAGTCATAAGTAAAAAAGCCCTAAATCCAAAAATGTTAATGCATATTTTGAAGCTTTTACGTTTTTTGTTCGTCTTTGAAAATCACATTTTTACCTTCAATTACCCATATGTATATATAGGGAAATCAAAGTACAGCATTTGGTCCAAAGAAGGAGGGGGGGGGGGGGGGGGGAGAAAAGAAAGAAAAAAAAAAGGATTTTTTTTTTGCATTTCTAAACGTTTTGGAACAAACTGATTTCAAAAAAGTGATCTAGAAAAAATGTCTCTCTGTGTGTGTGTCTGTGGTCAGCATAACTCCCGAACACATTGATCTAGGATGTTCAAATTTGGTATGCGGGTTGCTGGTGGCCATGGGATATACCATTAAGGTTTTAGTCAAAATCGCGCATGCGCATAAGGTAGCTGCCATTGAAAACATCATGTTTTTCAAGCCATTGAAAACATCATGTTTTTCAAGCCATTGAAAACATCATGTTTTTCCATGATTGCTAAAAAACGGCTCAAATGATTTTGATAGAAAATTGTTGTGCTAATGCCTCTTAAGGTGTTGTAAACATTCCCACCTCCGAAATTCCCATAAAAATGCCTTAATAGCGTAAAAAGTTGAAAAACAAATGCCTTCAATATAGAGTTCTCTTTTCTTGTGCATACCTCATCAGCGATCGTTTTTTTTTCTCCCCTCAATTTCACTTATCACAAAGGATAATATCAGGGTTATCGAAGAGTATATCACCAAAATCACAATCTTGGTGGAGTTTTTTTTTTTTTTTTTTTTTTTTTTTTTTTTAGACACGTAGAAGCATTATCGCAAAAAAAATATCGTCAAACTGGCCATTTTTACTTTCATTTAGCCTTATGTATATATACATAGGGTAATGAAAGATGAAAGTATAGCATTCAGTCAGAAAAAAATCGATTTTTTGCATTTCTCCACGTTTTGGAACACCCTGATTTCAAAAAAGTGATCTAGAAAAAATATCTGTGTGTGTATATGTGTCTGTAGTCAGCATAATTACCGAACAAATTGACCTACGATGTTCAAATTTGGTTTAAGGTTTAGTGGCGGTCATGGGACCTACCATTATGGTTCTCGTCAAAATCGCGCATCCGCATAAGGTAGCTGCCATTGAAAAAATCATGTTTTTCAATGATTGCAAAAAAAAAACCCGGCTCTAACGATTTTGATAAAAATCGCTGTGGTAATGCCTCTTAAGGTGTTCTAAACATCCCCATCTCCGAAGTTCCAGTAAAAATGTTTTAATGGCGTAAAAAGATGAAAAATGAATGCCTTCAACACAGAGTTATCTTTCCTTGAGCGATCTCATCAACGATCGTTCATTCTTCTCCTCTCAGTTTCGCTTATAATAAAGGATAATATAATGATTATCGAAAAATATATCGCCAAAATCACAATTTTGACGATTTTTTTTTTTTTTTTTTTAAAGTCCCATACAAGAATTATCTCCAAACTGGCCATTTATTCTAAATGAAGGAGGGAAATACAAACTGTAAATGACACAAATCCACGTCAGTATTATAGTGTAATTGAAAGTTGTGCGATGTTCCACACACCTAGTTTCTAAATGAATGATGGAAATATAAAAACGGTAAATGACACAAATTGACATCAGTATTATAGCGTAATTAAAAGTTGTGCGATGTTCCAGACCCCTACTTTTTTATTGTTGTGTAGGTTTGTATAACCGAAGAAGAGGAGCCATTCAATGAAATATACAGATTATTTTCTAAGGATTAATGGGAGAGTTAAAAATATGCAACTACATTTTTTTGGTTTTATGGTTTTTTTAACTTACAACGGCGGAACAAAAGTAACCTTTCTCGATTTCGAATTACCAACTTTAGGCGATTGAAAATGGATTAAGGATGCAATTTTTTTTAACTGGCCAAAAGCTGTCGTCAGCACTTTAATTATACTAAAATCATATATTTAGAATATATTTTTCATAATTACCTAAAATGCCATATTCTCTTTCATAATTTTGTTTGCAATAATATATTTTTTTAATTTTAAACATGAATTAGTGAAATATCATTTAGATGACGTATCGACTTGTAGAGAACTCATTTTTGAGCTACTTTTTCAGATAGCTTGATGCCATTTAGGCATTAGAAAATTATGTTTAAGCATAGCTATGCATTTAAAACCTTTTTTTAGTGTGTTATGTAGCAATTTTCATTTGAAATATTTTTTTATTTTACCGTTTTATGCGTGTCGCCGAATATTCTGTGAATTGAATGACGCCGATTGCAGAACTTTCAAAATGGCCCTAGAATGCGCTGTTGTCTCGTTAAAGATATTTTTAGTACACTTTTTAACTGCTTATCAATTGTTGAAAATATTATTCACAAGTTCAATTCGGTATCGCTGTAAATTGATATTGATAGGAAAATAGAGAGAAATTCAAGGAAGACCTGTCAAGTGTTTTCTATTTTTCATTCTTATCATCCTCATGCTAATTAAATATAAATCAACGAAAAAAAATGTGTAAATTGGTGATAAACTGCAGTACGTTATTACGTTTGGGCAATGCTCTGTCTGACGCACGGGACATTTTGGCTCTTTTTCCTGCTTGTAAACAGATAAGAATTCTAAAATTAAGATGAATCTAATAGTTAGGTTTTTTATTTGATATCATATTACTTGGTGACAAAGTTATATGGAAAAATAATTTGTTTAACTTGGTCAAATATGCATTTATATCGTCTGACTCATGGGACACGGACGTGTCCCGTGCGTTGGACGATATAAATGCATATTTTAACTACTTAAATTAATTATTTTTCCATATTACTTTGTCACCAAGTAGCGATATATAAAACAAAAGCATAATTGCTAAATTCATAATAATTTTATAATTTTAATTTGTTTACGAGTAGAAAAAAGAGCTAAAATGTCTCGTGCTTACAGCAGAGAATTACCCGTTTTATCATTTTGGCCGAAGCATCCTTTGATAGACATCTTCGAAATTTTTTGTTAGAAAGTTTATATATATAAAGTACCAGATAAACATTTATTATTAGTTTTGTTATATTTATAAAGCTCATAAAGAAATTTAAAATATTGCACATTTTCCTTTTAAAAATCGACGATGTTTTTGTTTGTTTGTTTTTTTACTTTTACTTTTCCATTAAAATGTACACTTATTATTTCTTTTATATATTTTATTTATACTTTGCATAGCTTCCATTCTAACTGAAAAAAATTAGATCTCCTCTAAGAACACCGTAGCAGATGCTTTGGCTGAATAAATATGCAGGGTCAATTAGATCGCACGAGTACGCTTATACTTAGTTATTTGCAGAAAGTTATAGAAACAATTAGTTTTAATGGGAGAAAGTCATAAGAATTAATAACGAACTGTGGTTGTGACAGATCCCAACAAACGGAATACAAACAAACAGTACACAATTCCAAAGTGTCAAATGTCAATATTTTTCAAAGTTCTCTGGTGCCTTTGCGATTTCTTTGGAGTGCAACTGAGAAAAAAGTCATTCTTAAAAACCCAACAACTCATCCCCTCGGTATTGTCAAACAATCAGATTACAATTCACTAAGGGATGTAACAAAACGTGAGGTAGATTACATTCAAACAAAAATCAGTTTACTCAAAAACACAAAAGATGATGGAGGGGTAGAAGTTATACAAAGGGCAATTCTCTGGCTGATGCACTGGACATTTTGAGCTCTTTTTTGTACTCTTAAGGGGGTCCGATACCGAAAATAAAAAAAAACTTTATTTATATACATTTTTATGTAACAAATTTATTTTATGTATGAGATACTATTTATATATCTTTGAGAAAATATATATTTTTTTAAATATTGTGTTTAGTTATTTAAAAATATTTAAAAACCAAGAAAAATCCGTAATAATTGATGTTTGCGTATTTTGATATAAGTCAAGAAAAAATATTTTTTTTTTTTTTTCAAATTGAAAGCTTTCTGTAATACATAATTATATAAAGAAAATTTTGTCTTCACAGAATTTTGATAGGTGAATTAAAAAAAAAAAAAATTAAAAATTCTCAAAGTTAAAATATTGAAATTTTTGCTTTTTTTTATGTTATCTTTCACTCTAAATGTTATATTTTAAAACAGAATTAAAAAAATAAAATTCCGTGAAGACAAAATATTTAAAACTATATAAATTAAATGCTCCGAAAATTTGAATAGCCAATTGTTAATGGTTCTGGAGATATATCGATTTGAATATGCAACATCTGTGAAAACACTAGTGCTCGAAAAACGTACTTTAAGCAGACGGCTTCAAGGCGTTACGCCCATCAGTGATGTTTAAATCGCAGGTAATTTTGTGGCGTTCTAATCACCAGAGGAATAAGATAAAAACATCATTCTCGTCAGGAATGTATGAACTATTTTTTAAAATCAGAAAAAAAAAAATTGGGATTTTTGAAGAAATTTCGGTACTGGACCCCCTTAAACAAATTAGAATAACAAATTAATGATGAATTTAGTAGTTATGTTTTCGTTTTCTATAATTTTAGTTGTTCGCAAAATTATATATATATATAAAAAATTGTTTTAGCTAGTTTTAGCTATTGTTTAGCTTATATGCATTTATAAGCGGCTGACGTACGGGATACGGAGAAACAAAAGAAAATTACGTTCAAGACAAAAGTTTAAATTTTCTCTGAATTTATACGCACTAAAATTATGAAATTCATAGGGACGTTTGGGTAAATGTTAATAATACTATATCTATCAAAATTTTTGCAAAAGGTTATTTCTATGGATTTAATAAGCAAAAACGTGAACTGATGCACGGGACATTTGGAAACTGACGCATAGGACATTCTGAAACCAACCCACGGAAAATATTATTTTGCAAGTGGGAAACAATGTTATTTTACACTTACAATTTTTGTATAATAGAGGCGTTTCAACGTCAGCTTTATCCGTGTCTTAGTGGTGGTGTGGTCCTGAATTCCTACATCAACCTAACATACATTCACCAACTACGTCGACCATGCCTGTAGATGAAGATTTCTTAGAGCAACGTAGCAGTGTGTCTCATCTAACCAATACTAGAGCAGCCTCTGCCATGCCAAATGATGTATTTATGAGTTTAATTTCAAAGTTTTCCTCTCTTACAAAGCTGAAAAGAATAGTGTCACATTTGCCTGCGATTTATATACATTAACTGTAAAACAACGAGTGAGCTTAATTGTGCAAGGCAAAATCTGGTGAAAGCTGTCCAAGCTATTGAGTTTTCGGATGAAATCAACACACTTCTCAAAAATAAGCCTCTTTCATGGAGAAGCAAAATCCTTTCTCTCAATCCATTTGTTGACGAATCAAGTGTGCTCAGAGTGGGCGGCCGCCTCAGACATGCTGCAATTTCCAATAACCACAAACATCCCGCACTGATGGCCAAAAACCACCCATTGACTGAGCTCATAATCAAACACTATCACATTACTCTGTTACATGCTGGACCGCAGCATGTACAGTACCCCCCAAAAAAATCAGAACGATGGCTATATCTTCGGTTCTAATTATCGTAGAATCTTACGGTTTGCACCAAAATGTTTTGCTTACGATTTTCTATATATCTGATGCAATTTCTTTTTCTTGAGGGACCGTTTACTAAGTAAAAGTAACGCTATCTTCGAAAATTTCAATACGAACCCTTATTTTTTATCATTTCATTCGGTTCAGAATACATCATTTACTCTATATACCAAATTTCAATGCATTATGTTGAAAAACACGTCACTTATGAGCGAAAATGTTTCGATCACTTTTTGACCGATTTTCAGGGAGAATTTCCATAAAACGAAAGGTATTTTTAAGGTTCTATTTCACAACGGGAGAAATCGAACGGTCAGTGAGGCGTTTCACGACGTTATAAAATACAGATATTCTAAAATTGCATAGAAACTACTTGGATTTATAGTGTCATGTTTAAGATTAATACAAAAATAGCAAGTAAACGCAAAAGTAACATAATTTATTTACAACGTTAAAGATGTGCATTCTTCACACGAAATAAATAAAATATCGAAAACTGTAATTGCAGAATAACGTATACTACTGATAATTAGAAAATTAATAAATATAAAATGTAGGCATTAGTAAACAGTATTCAGCAAAGTGTGATTATTTTACAGAAACATTTCACTGAAAACACAAATGTAACTTGATCGTTGAAACTATTTATGAAATGAAAAAATCAAATGATTCAGTAAAATTTTTAAAGGATAACTTATTGAAATTGCTTAAAAAATGTTGTTTAAAATAAATGTAATTTAAGGAAGTAAATTTTTTTTTAAAAAAGATACACTGTTGAAAACCACGCAAAACATATGTTCCACGATTACAAACACGTTAGACAGATTAAAAATATACATACAAAAAATAAAACTGCTTGATTTGTATAAAATAATATATATATATGTTTTAGCTAGGGGTGTTTAGGGGGATGAATTGGTAAATAATAAGGAGGCAGTTTGGCTTTTCATCGTTCTTTTAATGAACGATTTAGAGTTACAAGAGGCTGTTAAGCCTTTATTAAAGATTCGCCTGCATCTGAAGAGGTCCTCGCAGCATCTAGAGTCCGAATCCGAATCCATGCTCAGCATCTGCGCTGCTCTTATAAAGCACGGTGGCGCCACTGTCGCTACGGGTGGCACTGCTGCTTACTGATTGAGTATTATACGACACTCGGGCATCCTGGACATAGTTCGACCCCGAACTAATATTTGCAGTGGAATCTGAAAATAAATCAAAAAGAAAGAAAAGAGAAAAAAAAAAAAATAACACAGATTTTACAATGTCTTCTTAACTTTTCACAACACTGTGAAAGATGAAGTTGAAAATTTAAAAGTTTACAAATGTTCTGTTTGACACCAGGACATTTTTAAAAAAAATAAACTGTCAATGTTTTAAATGTTCTTGACTATAACTAAACTTGAAGAAAAAGATGTCAATAAAATGTTCTTGACGATCACTAAAACTTGAAGAGGGAAAAAATGTCACAATCAACAGTTTGTTGATTTAAAAGTCACTAAAAAAAAAAACACAAAAAGTTTTTTATGTTCCTTCCCAACTCTTCATAAAATCAACAGCAGTTGAAGTAAAGTTCGGGCCGTCATGAATCCCTGTCTTCTTAACATCATACCTGAAGTTTGGCCTTACCTTCGTGACTTCATAAGGACCAAAAAATCTGGGTCTTAATTTCAGGCCTGCTCCAAATTGTGTTCTTTTTATGTATCCTCCTTTATCACCTACGTTGTATATTTTAGCTTCTTTTCGGTGTTTATTATAATGTTGTTTACTATTTTCTTGAAGTTTTAAAATATTTGATTTAGCATATTCTCTTATTTGCGATTTGTTTTGAATTAATGTTTGTATGTGTTCCTGTTCAAGTGTTTCTTTAATGTGAAGATCATCTTTATTTTTCATTTTTATTCCCGTTAATAATTCGAATGGTGTGTATTTTGTCGATAGAGAAATAGTACTGTTGATGATTCGTTGAACTGAGGATACATGTTTATACCATGTAGTTGGATCTTCAATAGAAAGCTTCGTTAAGACGGGGATTAATGTCCCGCAAAATTTTTCTGCTTGACCATTTCTACGGGAAACACCTGTTGTAATGGTGATATGTTCGACATTTTCGTCTTGTCAATATTTTTGAAATTCTTTCGATGTGAATGCTGAAGCTTTATCAGAAATTATACGTCTTGGATTTCCAAATGTTGTTTGCTGGTGTTTTAATTTTTCAAGAGCGTCATTTGTTGAAGTCGATTTGACAGGGTAAATCCAAATAAATTTTGTGAATGCATCTGCGACAGTAAAAATGTGTTTATAATTCTTATTAGTTGATGTAAGAGGACCCAAGAAATCAATATGAAACGTGTCAAGTGGCGCATCTCCTTTTGGAATGGGATGTAAAAAACCTTCTTGTTTGCCAGATTTTCGAGATGATAGTATGCATTGTACACAATTTGAAATTACGTTTTCTACTACTTTTCGTATGTTAGGAAAATAAATTGTTGCTTAACGAGAGTTTCTGTTTTGTTTATGCCGAAATGACCTTTAGAATGTTCAAGTTGCACTATTTGATTTTGCATATCGAATGGTATTATCAACAGTTCTTGGTCATCGACCAATTTATAAAGAACGTTATTTTTTAATATGTAATCTGTTGTCGCTGACTGTTCAAGTAATTGTTTGATACTCGATGTGAATTCGTCTTTTGCTTGTGCTTCTCTGATTTTCTGTGTCATTGCGTTGTGCTGCAAAACCATGACAGGATAACGGCTGAGGGCATCTACATAACGCATTTGTGTACCTGGCCTGTGGAGTATTTCATAGTTAAATTCTTCTAAGAAAAGAGCATATCTTGCTATTTTAGGTGGCAAGTCTCGTTTTGACATTGTCTGTTGAAAAGCTTGGCAATCTGTATAGATTTGAAATTTAGTTCCTATTAAGTAATGTCTGAATTTTTTCAGAGCTTCAACAATAGCTAATACCTCTAACTCGTAACTAGAATATTTTTCTTCTTGGGGAGATGTTTTTCGACTCATAAAATGTATTGGATGCATGTTATTATCTGAATCGCTTTGAAAAAGTATAGCTCCAAACCCTTTAGAACTAGCATCACAATGTACTTGTAAAGGGAATCCCTGTTTATAAAGGTGTAATACAGGTTTTGATGATAGGGCTTGTTTTAAGGTAAGGAAAACTTGTTTTTGATCCTGACCAAAATGAAATGGAACTTTATCTCTTAACAGGTCACTCAAGGGTCTAGCGATTAGTGCATAATCCTTGATGAATATACGAAAATAGCCACTTAAACCTAAAAATGATTAAATGTGTTTTTGTGTTTTAGGTTCTGGAAAATTTATAACAGCGCTTGTTTTAGCTGTAGAGGGACGAATCGTACCCTTCTCCAAGATATGACCAAGAAAATTAATCTTCCTTTTTAGGAAATTACACTTTTTAAAATTTAACTGAAGTCCATAACTCGATGCGACTTCAAAAACTCTTTTAAGTTTAGAAATACCTTCTGCTTCAGATATTGAATAAATTAAAATATCATCCATGAAAATAACAATAATTCCTTCGTTTAACAGTTCTCTAAACACTATTTGTATAAATTTTTGGAAGACAGAGGGTCCGGTTGTAAGTCCGAACGGGACCGAGTTAAAGACATACTGGTTATTATGTGTAACAAAACTGGTATATTTACGACTATCAGCATGCACTTTGATGTGAAAATATGCATTTTTCATATCTACGTTCGAGAAAAACATAGCTCCTTGTAATTTATTAAAAATATCTTCGATGAGCGGTAGTGGAAACCTTTCTTTAATTGTTTTTTTTATTTAACTGGCGATAATCGACACTGATCCTGGTGCTGTCATCTGGTTTCTTAGCAAGAACTAACGGTGCTGAATAATCGGATGTCTCTTCCGAAATAACACCATCTCGTAACCATTGATATATTTGCTTCTCAACTTCTATTTTTTCAGAAACGGCCATTCTTCGTGGACGATGAGATATTGGTAGGTCGTCGGAAAGAATTATCTTCATTTGTAAATTAGTATCCTTAATTTTATTTGGCTTATACGATTTAATAATATCTTCAACTTCCTTACGATAAGAAATATTTGTTATGTGCGAAAGATCAATTTCAGAATAAATCGCATCACCAATTGTAAATATATAAAAACCCGAAATTTTTTCCAACTCATCATTCATTTTTTCTTTATGAGCGCTTTTTATTTCGAAAGGATCATATTCCGATTCAGTAGTTTTTTTATTTTCTGTATTAGTCATAGACGAAACAGATTTCTTGTAGAAGCAATCCATTGGCGCCGGCAATTCGTCTTCAGCAGGAATTTCGCAGGAATTCAAAGTGGGGTCACAAAGGTCAACTACTTGAGATTGGAAAAGAGTATTTCCCTGCAAAGATGGAATGTTAGTTGCATACATATGTGGGTGTCTATTTTTAGAATCGCTATAGTTTCCTTCTTCTGAAGATGTGGAATGTAGATTTTTTGCGTTTATAATTTTATTTTCTGTTGTTACGTAATCAGATTTTTTTGGCATGTGTGGAAGTTTATCTTCGTAAAAAGTTTGATTTGGATATTTTTTCTTTTTCTCTTCGATATTTTGAAACAACTTGGTTCCGGTTATTGGAAGGGTGTTTGCAGATTGTCCTTGACATGAATAAAGATTCTGATATATCTGAGGGGGGATTATTAAATCTTTACTTATATTTTCGCAGACGGCTGCTGTAACGATTATAGAATTTTGTGGGTGTTTTGGAAGAGATAATTTTATTTTAGCAAGTTTTGCTTCTTGTTCCATGAAAGCACCCTCTAAAATAATGTTACCGTCATACTTCGTATTTTCCGGTAAGCATGAAGATTTGACACACACGATAACACTTCCTGAATCAATCAAAGCACTTACTTCAGTGTCATGAACAAGAATATTTTCGTATTGTAATTTATTTAAAAATCTTTCAGGAATAGTTTGTTTTTGCGTTTCGACTTTACAAACGGGATTTTCGTTTGAGTTGAATTGCCATTGAAAATTATTATTTCCGCCTCTAGAATTGAATCTCTGATTTTGGTAACTTCTGAAATTGTTAGTATTCGGTCTTCGAAAATTTTCGCTTTGTGTTTGATTATTGTTCCGATATCCATTTTTGTTTTTATTTTCGAATGGACGGGGATTTATTTCACTTAGTGATTTGTGCTTGGAGGCAAAATAAATATCGCATTCTTTTGAAAGTTCTGCTGGTTTGAACCAGTTTTCTCCTTGGCGAATTGAAATATGTGATTGGGTGTCTCTATCTAGGGAACTAAATAATTTATCGGAAATCATTAACTCGCACACTGATTCGAAGTCTTTGACATTTCTTAATCTACAATAATATTCAAACGCTGTAGTTAATCTAGATGAAAATTGGACGTGTGATTCATTTGGTAATCGTTGAGCACGACGGAAATTTAAAAGACAGTCTGTTGCCGTTGGTTGAAATTCTCGCAAAATAATGTTCTTAACTTTTTCATAATCTTGTAGTTCGTTTTCTGGTATGTAAAGTAAAATGCGATTTGCACGCTCTCCTAAAATATTAATAAGAATTTCCGATTTAAATTCCTGAGGTACATTTTTTGTTGTATAGGCACGTTCCAATGATTGAAAAAAAAGATTAAAATTTTCTGGTTTAGTCGGAACCGGCATACTAAGAGTTTTAATGCTTCTTATCAGATTTTCAATGTTCGGGTGTGATGTTTCGAATGTTGTGTTCGTGTTTCTAAGTTCGTTTTGGTTTTTTTCTAAAGTATTTCTGATCGCTGCGAGTTCAAGTTGCTTTTCAATTTGTGCTAATTTAGTTTTTTCGATTTCCAATTCGTTTTCTTCGATTGTTTTTGATTGCAGGAGCTTAATTTTTTCGAGTTCTATTTTGTTTTCTTCGATTAATTTTGCCTTTCTTTCCTCGACAGTTGAATAAATGAGATCTTTAATGAAATCAGGTTCGCTTTTGAACAAATCATTTTTCTCAATTAGTTCTTTTAACTTAATTATTGTGGCACCTTCCGGTACTATCGCGCCTAGTTCCTGGGCGACGTGGACGATATCTTCTTTTTTGGCAAGTTTATACATTTTAAATAATAAATTTTAGATCCTACCTCCACTGTTGAGGGTTTACCGTCGATGACTGTAGATGTGAAGTTGCATTTGCTGGGGCCCACAGTACTTCGCTTTTAGGCTATCCATTTGCTGAAACTTGATCACTGGAAATAGTAGCACCACACTTCTCGATGCACACGATGCGTTAACACTTTTTTAGAGCACAATCGATGGCACAAATGTGATGAAACACTTGTGATGTTGGTTTTGCTGCGTTGCTTGTTGGGAAGGGGACGTTGTGTTGGTCCCCGTTGAATCTCCCAGTGTGTGACAGAAAAGGCTGGAACTGGTTTGCAGTCGAAGAAGATGAAGAGGGAACAAACTCCGGTATTTCAG
The DNA here is from genome assembly GCA_963978545.1 of Linyphia triangularis. Lineage (NCBI taxonomy): Eukaryota > Metazoa > Arthropoda > Arachnida > Araneae > Linyphiidae > Linyphia > Linyphia triangularis. The sequence continues at coordinate 42,288,248 of OZ021730.1, forward strand.
AAGGGTTGAAGATCGAAGGGGACGAGAAAACTCCGGATGGCTTTCCTGTGAGGTGAAACGCTTCGCTCTACGTCTTTCTTTCGGGGCGCTGTAGGGATGATTTTCTGGAGCGGTGTGGTTGGCTCGGCTAGTGTTGGAAAGGCAACGTTGTGGAAGGTCGTTTTTTCGTTTTCTGCTCTTTTTGGCTGCGTTGTTGCTTGTAGATTCACGAGGCGTTGAGTTGGCCTTTCGATGATTTTGTTGCTCCTTTGATGAAGATTGCTGCACTTTGGAAGGGTTGCTCCTATATCGATGATTCTTACGCTTTTTGGAGGGGTTGCTCCGATAGTGTTGACTGCTACGCTTTTTAGGAGGGGTTGCTCCGATGACTGCTACGCTTTTGGAGGGGTTGCTCCGACATCAAATACTGCTACGCTTTTTTGGAGGAGTTACTTCTCTTTGAAGGATTGCTGCTCTTCTTCCAGCATTTTTGTTTTAGTAGCCGTTACTTCTGGTTGCAAAACGAACAGAGTTCAGGACCGGTTGAGCCCCCATGTTTTAGCTAGGGGTGTCTAGGGGGATGAATTGGTAAATAATGAGGAGGCAGTTTGGCTTTTCATCGTTCTTTTAATGAACGATTTAGAGTTACAAGAGGCTGTTAAGCCTTTATTAAAGATTCGCCTGCATCTGAAGAGGTCCTCGCAGCATCTAGAGTCTGAATCCGAATCCATGCTCCGCATCTGCGCTGCTCTTATAAAGCACGGTGGCGCCACTGTCGCTACGGGTGGCGCTGCTGCTTACTGATTGAGTATTATACGACATATCTATATATATATATATATATATATATATATATATATATATATATATATATATATATATATATATATATATATATATATATATATATATATATATATATATATATATATATATATATATATATATATATATATATATATATATATATATATTTTTTTTTTTTTTCTTTCTTTTTTTTTCCTTCTTTTTTTTTTTGTAATCTCAAGAAATTCTGTTCCGATTCACCCCTCTATTCCTATTCACCCCATTTTACGATAATTGAACGTTGTGTGATTTTCTTTGAACCTTGCCTTGAATTAACCTTTGATAGTTTTCAAAAGTCGTCTACTATACGGTCCCTTAAAGTGAGCGTTTTTTACATTTTCGCTAAAAAATCGAGAATTAAAAGTCAAAATGAAAAGAAAAAAATTGTGGTGGGGTTTTAGACCATGGTGAATCTAATGAAAGCAAAAAAAATATATGTTTCTATTAAAAAATTTTTTTTAATTGTTTTATTAATTAATAATTAATTATTAAAAAAGAAATTGATGCAAAAGTTGCTTGCTATTTATGTTTGGTCATTTACAAACTATCTTTTGAAAAGAAAATTACTGAAATATATCAATTATTTAAGTATTTACGGTCAAAAAACCAAATTTTTTATTTAACATTAATTTATCATTTTCTTTTTATCATTTAAATTACAAACCATTCATTAGAAAATTACGTATTTTTGTATTTCGACATTTTTTTGGATGCTGAATCCAAATATGCGATAATATTATGAGGTTGCTATTGAACTTTTTAAAGTTTGGTTCTGTTTTAATATGTAGATAACCCCTCATGAAGAAAAAAAAAAAACTACATGCAATTATTAAAAACCTTCCACGATTTACAACGGTACCTTTTGTTTGTTATTTCAAGAATTAGAGCACAAGATATAGCCATCGTTCTGATTTTTTTTTTTTGGGTACTGTACAATCTTGTATTCAAGATCAATTTTGGATAATTTCTGGTAGGGAAGTTATTCGACAAATAATTAGAAAATGTGTTCAGTGTTTTAAAATAAGATCTAACATTCTAAACCAAATGATGGGTGATCTACCATCTGCTCGCATATCACCAGCTCCTGCTTTCTTACAGTGTGGTGTGGATTACGCTGGACCCTTCCAAACCAGGGTGTCAAAAGGACGAGATGCACGTACTGTTAAATCTTACATAGCGTTATTTGTGTGCTTTGTTACTAGGGCGATTCACTTGGAACTGGTGACTGATTTCACAGCTGATGCATTCATTGCAGTTTTAAAACGGTTCATATCACGTCGGGATGGCAACTTATGCAGCGAGCGCTCCAACAATTTTGGTGTCGTTGGCATAAAGAATATCTAAATAGGTTACAACAGAGAATAAAGTGGCTTGTGGGCAACAAAAACTTTGAAGTAAATGACTTGGTTCTGATAAGGGAAGACAATCTTCCTCCTATAAAATGGTACCTGGCTCCTGTGACTGAAGTTCATCCAGGTGCTGATGGATTAATAAGAGTTCGTCGCACTAAAATATGCAGATGGTAATTTCAAGAGAAGTATCACAAAAATTTGTAAACTACCAATTTAATCAACTTTTAAAGCTTTAGTTTATATTATGCCTTTTCTCTAATGTTGTTTGATATTTTTAATATATGTTATTATTTTGATATGCTCACAAAGTTTACATTTGAAATTTTAAAAGAAAGGATTTGCATAGATATAATTTTCTACCCTTATATAACTGTATTATTGAAATTGTATTTCAAGGTGTGCGGTATGTTCAAGCCCAAAGCTAATATGCTCACTAGGTACCGACATAGCCATCTTCTGTAACCATCTCATGTTTGTTCAATTATTCTCCAGTCACACTAAGTGATTGGAATGAAATGTCTGTCTGCTCAATTATTTAGAAACTGAATTAATATAACTTCAAAGAGCCATGTGTCATCTTTCTTGCGTTAAAACACCATTCTTCAAGTGGCTTCTTTATTACACATCCTTCATAAGAGTTCAAAACAATCACAAAAAGGCAAACAAAAGCAATCGATTCCGATAAAAAAAAAAATTGGCTGGTGCTGGGACTCTTAAGATGTTAGGGTAAGAAAGTTGATTTTTGTAATGACTCTTTTAAGTTGCTTGAAGATCACGAAATTTTACATTTATATAGGCTTGCCTGTTGCTAGATATTGGAAAGCCAAACCAAAACATAACTTATTTAACAAAATATATTCAAAGCAGCATTGCTTACTCGAACTGTAAAAATAATAATCAATTGTGCCCGGTGAAGACGTATAAAGGAAGTACACATGCACCCCCCCCCCTCCCCCATCTATTAAAACAATTTAAAAACTGGAGAAAAGCGAAACAATTCACTGGGTATAAGAAACTTTATGCCTAATATATGTAATAGATTTTAAATTGGTCGTTGTGTGGAACAGAAAAATATTTTGGAAAATAAAAAATTTCAATAAAAATTGTTAAGTGTTGGTAATACCCCAGTGGTATATAATACTTTCTCTTTTAAGAAAGTTTAGAGAATGAATCTCCTTACAATTATTTTCAGTGGACTACGTAATTTTTTTTTTTTTAATTTAATTTTTTTAAATGTTAATTAATATTTCATGAGGAAATCTAATCAACAGTTGTTTATTAATTTTATATCCTGATAAATAGTTCCAAATCGATATAAAGTGGCAAGTGGACCCTTTTTTGCAGAGAATTTTACCCAAGATCATCTAAGTTATATGCATTTTATTAAAAATATATATATATATATTGTTAAAATCATTTAGGATTTACTCACAGTTGTAGAATTTCATGGTTCTATGCTCAGAAAAATATGTATATTTTATCTATTTCAAATTCAGAAATAGTCCCTACAAAATTTATAAAATTATATTTAACCAAACGTAGAGTGAGTAAATTGTCATTATCATATCTTAAGCGAAAATTCATTATCATACTTGTGCATTTCGTATATAACTTTCAGAACTTTGTTTTATACATAAAAGTCACATATTTTCGATTTTCATTTCTTTGGAAAAAATTAATAAAGTAATGAACATTACTTTAAAATACATTTGATAGAAAATAAAATGGGGGTATAAAAAGAACGAAAAAGCACTAATTCACATTTTAATATCTTTTTGTTACAAATTTTGATACAATACATTGTTTCAAATCTTTTTCTAGCAATATATGTTAAGTTTTATACTTTCAACATTTATTGAAATATTTCACCACAAACAAGACAGTTCGATTCAGGCCAGATGCTGTTTTAATTTTTAAGACTTTGTTTCAGAAATTAGGATAGTGATTTTTCGACTTTCAAAATTTTGTCGAAAGAATTCCAAATTAACAAAGTATACAATAAACTCCTCAGTTCATCATTACTTTTCATTTTATAACCAACATAATATAATGATTATATCTTTCAGTACCAAAAATTTAGAAATATTAAAATTCAAGAAATTGAAAATAGGGGAGGGAGGGTATTTTTGAAATGGGGGGGGGGGGTGCGTCATGGACCTTGGGGGGGGGGGGATCGGCACCCCTGATATAACTGTGTATAACAAGTTAACAGGTAACGGTATGGAGCTCCAAAAATAACAAATAGTTCCTAATTCCCAAGAATTTTCTAATAATTCCTAAGAATTTAATATAACTTATTCTTTATGAGTAATTGAAGTTTATTCTAACGTCTTTCCACTCCTAGTGAAATGGAAGAGTGTTGCATAATACTTGTTATGTGTGACTGATCAAACAGGGATCTTGTAACGAAGCATAGGTGGAATAATGTAATAACGTGTGAATATGACATTTTCTGACTTTGAGTAATGTTGTACAACATCGTTCAACCTCATGAGCAGGAAAACTACATAGAACTGAACCCTAGACTCAGTGCTTTAGTTAGATTTGTGTAAGACACGGGAAAGAGGAATCCAATTGGATAACACAAATAATACTGTATTTATATGAATTGAATACGTGAATACAAAATATATTTTTTAAAAAAAAATCCCATCTCAAATATGCCCTACAAATTACAATAGAGTAAGTCAAGTCACCTTATCTATGTCTAAATTAATGTTTGCTCTGAATTGCTGGTAAATATTAGGTACTTGAAAATACGAAGATGCCTTTTCTCTTTTTACTACACACATATTCTTGTATCTTTGTCTATTTAAAACGAGAATAATTGAAATAGAGTTTAAAAGTTTTTTCGTTAAATGGATACGTATAGAAATAAAGTGATTTTTCATTTTTTAAATTCAATTACCTGATTTTACAAATCAAAAATGTTGCCAGATATGCTATTGCAGGGTTGTTGTAAAACTTCCTCTCGTATGGTTTGCCTATGGTTGTGCCCAGTCTGTTCATATTCTGTCTCTTGCGCATTGCTCGACCGATGGAGTAGAACAGGTAGCATAGGGTCTCGAACAGACAGACGAGTGATATGCCCATGTAGCCTCCAACGCAGCTGAAAGTTTCAATGCTCGGGAAATTTTTACAATAATGAGAGTAAATAGATAGTTATCGGGTTAAAGTAACAGAAAAGCTAAAAAATTGAAACAAAAAGTCGTCAACAATCGTAAGTAATATATGATGCTATTTCAACAGAAATGTAAAAAAAAATGTATTAAAAACAAATCATGGTTTTTCTTCTTAAAGAAAAAAGTGGTTAGTTTTTCACTCAACAGATGGCATTGTTGGTATTTGTGAGCAACTGGCTTTTGTTAAGATGTAAATTGAGGGCACTAATCAGTAAGAAATTATTAAACTTTTATGCATAATATTTTAAAAGAGTCTATTGGGTTAATAAGGTACATAAGACTCTATTGTGTTCCATTGGTTATCATGGCAACGACGCAGCCGAAACCCGTTTCAAGAACACACGACTGCTGTTCGGAGGAAGACCACCTTGATTGGAAGCTGTTTTCCTTTAATCTTCTCCCCCCCCCCCCCTCTTGAATTGAGTATTGAGGCTAGAAGTTTACTGTTTATCGAATTTTTTTTTACATTTACCGTAGAAATTATGGATGTTCATTTTAGAAAATCTTAAAATATTTAATTTTAGTTTTGAACTAATAAATTTAGATGCCCTATTGTACTGGTTGTAGTGCACGAGCCGTCACTGGTTTCGTGTCAAATAAAGAAAAAAAAACATAAAAATTTCTAAAAAGGTATCCGAACGCCAGTCCCACGTGTTCCCTCCTCCACTAAATCCCTTGCTTGTGAATGGAGATAAAATATGATGAGTAGCTAAATATATTAATGAATAAGAAATCAAAGAAACTAAATTCGACCAGGAGAAGAAATAAGCACCGAAAAAATAGAAGAAAAAAATGTTCGTTTTGTATAGAAAATTAATGTTTGTGTAGACGAAGAGTATGTTTATTAACATAGCATCTGAAGAGAGTTGGAAACCAGTTCTAGGATATTTCGGGTGGGCAGAAGGCGGGTTTGCAAAACATTAGGTTTCAATGTGAATAACAGACTGTATCTCAATTAAACTGTAAATAATCAAGTTTCAATCGACTAATTCCTTAAACAGTCCTTCGAAATAGATTTTAGACCTTCAGAAATATATTTTAACTTAGAAGTGCAGTTTTTATTTATTTACTGGCTCTTAATAATCAAATTTCGACATAGACGCAACGAAGGGGGGGGGGTCCTCAAATTCTACCATTTAAAATTCTGGCAAAATTCATTTTCTTTTCTAATCAATTTGACTGAGGTTTTTGCTGATTTGAATTCTTAAGTCATTTTTCAAAAAAATTATTTCAAACTTCAGTTATCACTGTTTAAATGCAGGTTTGACGTGCCGAAAGCAGGATTTTTTAGATAATGAGTTTAAAATATTCAAATTTATTTTCAGAACAAAATAGTACTTCAAACTTACAAAATAACTCTTCAGCCTTCAGATGATACCATTATCTTGCAAAAATTCCATTTAGAGATTATTTTAAAACAGTAATTCTCAAGGGAAATCAGAAAATCGCTGATCTGATGGCTATTTCGCGGACACTTTACGTGGAGGGAAAGCTCTATTGGATTCCATTGGTTACCAAATGAAAATGCATAGCATAAAATAATGAAAAGGTACTAAATACTTTACTTTAATATAGGCTATTTTTTACAGCTTATTAGTTTTTGATTTCTAATCCCTTTAAAGTGCCAACTTCAGGTATTTAGTTCCAGCAAATTTTACGATGAGAGTGAAGGCGGCTTTTGAAATATAATTTGAAATGTTATTTTATTATTTTTAAAAAAACGTATGTTTATAGTGATGTTTTGTGATAATCTCACCACTATTACACAATATTGGTTTTAGATACTTCATCTTGTATGTGATAATCACCCAAAATGAAGCGTTTCAGCTAGTTAGCTGGATGACGTCAAGATAGGAAATGATGGAAAATACCGCCTTCACTCTAATCGTAGCCAGAACAACTCGCAACGTTTTATTACTTCTTCGGTCTGCCGCAAGTCTTTCACCCAGTGGCGGCTAGTGCACTACAGTCAGTACAGTCATGCTCCATCTAAATTTATTAGTTCAAAACTATTAAAATGATATATTTTGTAAGTTTCTAAAATGAACATCCAATTTCTACTGTAAGTGTATAAAAATCTGATTCTTGCCACAATGCTCAATTCATGAGGGGAAAAAAACACGTTTCCAATCAAGGTGATCTTCCTCCGAACGGCAGTCATGTGTTCCTGGAACGCATTTCGGCTTCAACGTTGCCATGGTAACCAATGGAATCCAATAGAACCTTCCCTCCACGCAATGTGTAGCAAGGCAGCCAGATCAGCGATTTTCGGGCTTCGACTGCCCTTTAAGAGTTTCTGCTTTAAAATAATCTATCTAGGTGGAATTTTTGCAAGATAATGGTACCACCTGAAGGCTATTATTATATAGCTCTAATTATACTATTAGTTTGAAGTATACTATTTAGTACTGAAAATAAATTTTAATATTTTAAACTCATTATGTAAAAAATCGTGCTTTTTTGGCACATGAAACTTCATTTAAACAGTGATAACTGAAGTTTGATATAATCTTTTTGAAAAATGATTTGAGAATTCAAATATGCATTAACTATTAGATGATTTGAGCCTCAGTTCCTTGGAAAAAAAATGAATTTTGCTAGATTTTTTAATGCTAAAGTTTTTAGTAAAATTGCGATTTTTTCTATTTTCAATGTTAAAAAATTCTATTAAAAAATCTATATATTCTAGAAAGTAGATGGATGAAGTTCATTACATAAAAAATTATGCAACGAACGATATCCAACCATAATTTCTCTTCTTGGCCCTATAAAACTCGAATAATCACTGTTCATAAATATGTTAATTATTACGATTTAAATGTTAATTACTTAATTAATTTCTGAATAAAACTGATTTTTTTTTTCATTTAAACATTATTACTCATTATGTACTTTTAAGAACGGAAGAATCCGATTTTTAAAATGATAATTATAAAAAAAGTTCAAGTGTGTTTGCACATGATTGTGAAAAATGTGTGTGTATGGTTGGGAGGAGAAGTTGTTGGGAAGTCGCATGTTTCCGGTTGTACTAACATTTTAGACCTCGGGCAGTCACAGCTTTCACCACTTGCCGCTCGTATCGTACCCGAGGTTTTATCCTGTAATTTCTCTTATTCTGTAAATTTGGAAAAATATGCTTCTTCAATAATTTGAAATTTTTTCAATAAGAAATTTTTTTCCCTCCTCCATCCCCCTTTGTTTTTTACTGCTGTAGAGACAGGGCCGTCGCTAAGAATTTTGGTGGGGGGGGGGGGGGCGTAGACATCCTTTTGCCGACTGAAATCAAGGCATGTCCTGTGTAAATGTAGAAAATATAAATTAAGGTGCTAATAAATTGTTAACTAATTTTTATGAATGTAAAATTAACGTATAAATCATTTTTAATTAATATATGAATAATTAATACATAATTAATTATTAATTAATGTAAAACTAATTTTTAATGCATTTTTTTTTATTTAATTGTGAATTATTTTATTTAATGTGTAATTAGTTTTAATTACTTTTAAATTACTGTTTAAATAATTTTTAATATTTTATGGCATTTTATTAATACGTAATTAATGTCAAATTTTAAGTAAATTCCCATCACATTATAGTTAAAGTTCCTTCAAATTCATTTAATTTTTCATTCCTTTTTAGTAAATAAACCCTTGCTCTCCGAACAAAGGAGATTAATTTTGGAAGCGTGTTCATTTGGGGGCAGGGGGGGGGGGGAGACATTTATACCTTGCAGATAGATAGAATTTTCCCCCACAATCTTAAACCAATTTAGTAAACTGAGAAGTACAAGTGCTTCATTTCGAAACAACTTTTTTTTAAATTTTCAAATTGCAGTTTCGAAAAAAAAAAATTAAACGTGTAAAACTGGTTGGAAAATAGCACTTTAACAAGGAATTAAATAGATGAAAATTATTGATCAAATAGGCAACTTTTTTATAGAGAATTGTATAAAGGTTGATCAAAAAACAAATTCTGGAAAAATTCTTCTTTTTAAAATTATGGTTAAAAATGCTATTACAGAAAATTCTCTACGCGAAGCTCTGCGATTTTTATAATAGATACAATGTCAAGGACATAAGAAACATGCACTTGCACTCCTTCCCCTCTGGATTTCGAAAAATAAAGTTACGTGAAAAAAAAAGTGGAAAAATTTACAAGAAAAAAATATATACATATTAATTTATCAATTTGAACAGGACATTAATGCCCCCCACAATTATTAACTAACATCCAATTAGGAAATCCAATTCCCATCTTCAAAAAATCAAGGATTAAACAAAAACTTTTGCAGCCTTACATCTCCTTGCAAATAATCATGTAGGCGTTCATGGACACTATAATTGCATTGCAAAAGACAATAATTATTAAAAACGATTTGTTAATTATTTAATTTTTAAATACTTTTTAACACATTTTCCTAACTAAAAAAGAAAAGATTGTGATTTTTCTTGAAAGTGTGTTAATAATAAAACTTAATTTTTTTGTAACAATTCAATCTAGGAACCTACTTCTTAAAACTAGTTACTTCGAGTATATATTTTTACCAAAATTGCTGGATTTAATTTAACGATTTTTTTGTGGTTTTTCACTCATGTGGTATGGTTTTTCAGTAATAATTTCTGCAAATATTACTCATTTTATGAACAATAATCATTTGTTCAAGAAGGAAAGTATACTTGAAAATGCTAGGTTTTTTTTCCTAAGTGGGATTAAAAATGAAATGGATTATACTTTAGCATTAAACCAAACTATAATATTTATATACAAAAAGGTAAATTATTCGCAACTAATTGAATTTCGAATTTAGTGACAAAATATTCTGTAAAAAAGCATGCTATAATTTTTAGCACAACATACCAAACTATATAAGGAATAGTACGCGTGGGGTTTTTTGGGAAAGGTGGAGGAGGGGGGTATTCAAAACCACAGTGTTAATCCGATCTTGAAGAAGAACAAGTTGCACATTTGATCTTCAAAGCAAGAGAAACTTCACTGTCAATATGAAATTTCCAAAAACCCACCTCCATTTCCCTTACCCACATGTAATGGTTATGATCCTAATTTGTGATTTATTGATCCAATTTGAATTATTTTTAAAGGTATTTAGACTAAAAAATCTTAGTTTATCTGAAAGACAATTTTCCGCGATGTTTAGATTTTAAAGTGGTGAAATCAACAATAGGTTGGTTGGTTGTTTTTCAGATTTATTAGGCGCAAAGACAACACAAAGGCCAGACTGCGTCCAGAAATCGAGGATAGGTGTGAAAAGATATACTCACAATTTGCAATAGACTGAACCTGGTTGTATCGGACAATGTCGGTCCACAGCTATTTGAGCACGGGAAACATTAAGAATTTTAGATAGTATTATAATAAACCTTTCAACACTTTTTCAAAGATTATTTTGTTAGAATAAATTCGATATCGCCTTCCAGTTTACCTGTGGCATGCATTATTTTGGGAATGCATTTTCAATATATGAAGTACAAGGTGGTCATAAAGAAATTTTGCCGATATATGAGCCTCTAACTTCTGTTCTGTTTAACAGATCAAGATGAGATCTCAGGTATAGTCATTCAGAGCCTCGAGATTCTGTGAATTTCAACAAATGGCTCTCACGATAATGGTTATAGTTACATGCACGAAATTTTCAAATGACAAAGCCTACTTTTTCCTGTCGCAAAATGCTCAGCGCATGAGGAAACCCTAAAGAGAGTTGGAACGGTACGTGTATCACAAAAAAACGGATGCATTATGCACGCAAAAAAAAAAAAGCTCTGCGAACGGCCAATAAAAACGCGATCGAGGTGCACGATGGAAATTTGCATTTGACAGAGGCCGAAGTTCACATGAGTGCAATCACAGGCTATTTAATCGGTTTTCTAAGCTGAATATTTGGTGAGCGGCCTCCATTGCTCCGATCGTGTTTTTGTTGACAGTTCACAGATCTGTATTTTGGGCTTCCGTTTTTTGTGATACACGTAACATTCCAACGCTCTTTCGGGTTTTCGCAAGCGGTGATCATTTTTCGATAGGAAAAAGTAGGTGTTGCCATTCGTAGCCATAACCGGGGTAATCGTGAGCACCATTTTGCCGAAATTCACAGAATCCCGACCTCATACCTCTGAATAACTATACCTGAAATCTCATCTTGATCTGTTGAACGAGACTGCCGTTAGAGGTCCATATATCGACAAAGTTTTTTTATGGCCATCCTGTATATAACATCATTTATGGAGTTCTACTTGACATTAATTGCAGTAACTTTGTAAAATGTGGCTCAATTTTCGTATACAAAAATTTTGGTGTTTTGAAATTTTATATAAAACTTTTAACTCATATGATATACATTGCATACTTTATGTTAATGACGTTTATTGTGTATGTTATGGTTTTTGAGGCTTTTTCTAACGTACCAAAAATACAAGTATATCATCTACTGTAACACATCAAAGTTGTCTAATGTCAGTTAAGATATCATTGATTAGATTATTTAATGTTCCTGTCAAATAGGATATACTTACTCCAATTCAAAATTGCCGACCATCAACTGAGGCTGCATTGTGATCACAATTTTATAATACTAATGATGATTTTAATTATTTGTACTTTTTCCATTCAATATATTTTGAAATATCCATCAGTAGAGATTTTTAAAAGAAGAGATGAAATTTCAGAAATTTGCTGACTACCAGCCTTTCTAAAAACTTTGACGGGATGAGATAATGAAGATATTTATATTGTAATATTTGCGTTCGCAGTCCATCATTGTAGCCGGCAAAAGAGACAGACTCCCCTATAATAGACTTCTAGTGCAAAAATGCCGATTCGTCAAACTCGGGTCACGTTGCATTCGGATATTTTTAATATTTTTATTCGAAATTTTTTTTTTTTTTCATTCAATTCGATTTTATTGTGGATCGACTTTAGAAAAAGGAAAATCTCGATAAAATTTAGAAAATTTGCCGACTGTCCAACTTTTTAAAACTTGGGGGGGGGGGGCGAGTAGCCCCTTACGCCCCCCGTTCGCGTCGTGCCTGTGTAGAGAGTCCATATTTTTCAAGTTTCCCCCTCCTCCATTTATTAACCATGTTTTATATATACACCTATGAATTTTCAGAAAATCGCGGTGAAAAGGGTCGATTTTGGTGTGATATTGGTTGGCAGTTTAGCAAGTAACCTCTTCGGTGATGTCTCATGCCCCTTGGATGATTTTGTGCTGGTGACTTCCTTTCCCTTCAAACATACTTGTAACCAATCACAATACACTTTCAAAAACAAATTCAAATTTTCTCATTTTAGTAGCCAATAAAAATGTGATTTTGATTTTCCATAATACATAATAGTTGAGTATTTGGTATTTAATAAGCAATAAATATTCTAAAAGTGAATTCGCATTTGTGTATTCACTGTTACATTCACTGTTTCGGAAATTTTGGCAAGTAATCTTTAGTTGAAAGAATGGTAAGTTCTTATATATGCTGCTAACAATTTTATATTTAATTCGATAAGTCCTAAACTTATTATCTTTGATATTGTTCAATGTTCGTCATACTGTCAATTGAAATAGAAATTTGTATTGAAGAAGTACTCTTTAGTTTTGTTAGACTGAAAGGACAATTCACTTTTCATAAAACAACCAGAAATGGCGTATAGTATATTTAAGAAAAAAGATACGGTGAAACAGTAATGACTTTTTGCTAAAAATGCAAAATACCAAAGTTTCATCTTATTTACCATTCGATTTAGTAGTAGTCTTACATTCGCACCTCGTATCAAGCTCAAACTCAGATAATCGGGGTCTGTATAATCAGGTCTTTACTGTAATATAAAAGCAAAATAGTTACCACATTATACTAATTACTTTCTTCACAAAGTTGCCAAATTTTCAAAATATCGTCCGATTCCTATTAAGCCCATTTACGTAGTGAACTATTCCTGTAGTGCCCATTGTCTGTACCAACCTGTGTTGCTAAAGTGGAACAGATGTAGTATAGGACATTTGGCAATTTTTTTTCATTTGACGTTTGGTAAATTCGCCGAAATTAAAAACACAATAACTGAAATGAAATTAAAATATAAATAATAAACTTAATATTAAAATATAACTTTAATTAAAACCTGTTGCCGGAAACAGCATTTATCTGGAAAAAAAATGCCAAATAAAATCGTGCCAAAGAAATGTCCTATACTACATCTGTACCGCAAAAGGCCGACCAAACGGTATAGTGGTTATCATGCTAGCTTCTAGACCGCGAGGTTGCGGGTTCAAGTCCCGTGTTAGGCATGGGTGTTTGTAAATGTATGTTGGCTTGTTTAATGATGAGTGTTTCGGCGCATTATATCCCTCGTGTTGCTGACGGCGCCAGGTAATCTGAATGCAACCAACCTGTACTGCAAAAGTTTTTATTTAAGAGAAAATTGTTAATTTCTATCATCTAAGCGCAAATGAAAATATAACAAAGTAACTCTTAAATAGCGATCTTCAGAAAAGAGTATCTTTGTAACACCTTAAGTAGCACAAGTCATCACATCTGATGTCAGAACTAGCTGTTTTTAAATTTCTAATGAAAATATTGCAGAGATGCGAGTACTCTTCCGTTAGAGAAGCACCAGGTAAAAACTTTTAAATTGCAGCAATAACTTATCCAAACTAGCAACCTTCAAGTCATTTGCGTACATTATATTTTATCATCCAAGTTTAAGTTATTTCGTATCATCTAGCCTAAATGTTTAAGGTTTGTTACAGGAATATAACAAACTATAAACATTTAAGCTTGGTGACAACTGCTACCCGGGTAACGGAAGAGTTCTGAAATGTGTTAATTCTCTGATACAAGAAGAAATATCTACTTGTGCTTGTGGGACGTGTTTAGAAGTTGCATTTCTTACATTCAGTGTCAAATATGACTTTTAGGTTCAATAGAAAATAGTGTTTGTCTTAAAAAGTAGTACGATTCATATTTTTTCAAACCTATTTAGAAACACACCATCTATGTTATTAAGTAAAGACTTGAATTGCAAGAGAATAAAAGCTTTGTAGTATCTTTCAGAGCATGTTCAATAGCCAATTTTCTCAAATAAGATTATAAGTTGAAAAACGCAAACTAACAATCTATAGTGGGATATTGATTATTTGTAATCAAGTAAAATCCTCCGCACTTTTCGGATTACCGCTTTTTTTTCCTCAGAAATTTCCATTTTTCCTACAATTTTATTATTTTTAGTGGAGTTTATCAGACTAAACTTGCCTAATTCCCCCCCCCCCCCCTTCAGAAGATATATTTCTGACTGCACCACATAGTGTTGCTTTGTTAAGCTGTACATTTTAGAGTTACGCCATAAGCTTTGAATGTCGTCGAAAATAAGGGTTACCGGGGAAAACATGAATATAAGTAAACCGATTTCGACTGTTGATCGTTACTTTGGCGCAGCAGAACAATAGCAAGTTGAAAATGTGAATCTATTGACGTGGCGATACCTTAATAAATTGTTTTTAAGAAGTGCATTACATATAAAAACCGGTAGCTAATTCAATTAGAATCTAAGTGTCTCCTTATCTCTTACTTCACTGAAGTAAACAAAAACATCCAGGATCTGTAGCTTCACTGTTCTGTACATACATTAATACACAAATATATTCTTATTAAGCTATTTTTGTAGCTCTAAATAATGCCGCATGTATAAGTTAAAATTGTTTTAGGGTCAAAATCAGTCAGGCGGTGGACCTGGTGGAAGCGGTTCTGGTGGTGATAAGAAAGATGATAAAGTAAGTGTATTTAAATGTTATATACTTGAGAGGTTTTTCTTTATGTAATTCTTTCTTGTTATAAAATTATTATACTGATTTGAGGATACATTAAATTTTGGTTTTTCTGGGTTTTGTGTATCTAGATAATCTTTTCTCTGGACCCACTGCAATCTCGGATTTAAAAAATGAGTTGCAATGGTTGTAACAGGTAAGTTACAATTATCGGGCTGTCTGGTGAGAATTTTCCCTCATTCAAGACATTGGTGTCAGCCATTTTTCCCTTCACGACGACCGAAATTCCTATTTGAAATAATACTAGTACAAATATAGCAATGTTAATAAATAACCAATTTAAAAAAAAACAGGAATTACAGTACTAATTACACCAAATTTCAATATATAAAGATTGCTTGAATATAATATGTTTAGCTTTTTCTTTTTTATCCCTTTAAAATAAATATTACATGTTTGTGTGAAGCTAAATCAGCCATAATACCAATATAAATTTGTAATTTATTACCTATTAATTTAGAATAATTTTTTTCAATATTCAACATTTTGTTGTGTAATTAATAAAAATACCATAAATATTAAAATTTAATAAAAACTTAAGTGTGAAACAGTTTTACTTGTCATGGGCACTTGCCAGGAATATTTGCAGGGGGATTCAAGACTTAGATTTTTATCGAAATCATTAATTTTGTAGAAGTGTTAATTAATTATTATGTAATCTAAGTTATACTCTTTAAGAGTAGTTTAAAATATTCATGGTTTTTATATTATATATAAACATTCATATATAAAATACTAGCTAAATACCCGTGCTTCGCTACAAAATTTTAACATGTGCACTATTGTAGCTAGCTGTAAGACCTCGCATTGCGGAAATCTGTTATTCGTGTATAAGACCCAGTTTTTGGCACTTCGCTCGCAGGAAGGTTCATCGCTACGTAAAATCGAGCTCGCTTCGTTCGCTGAAAAGTTCATGGACACATAAACACAGGCTTATTTCACTCGTTAAAAGATTCATTGCTATGCAAGCAAAAGCTCGCTTCACTCACTAAAATCTAATTGCTACATAAAGACTTAATATTGGAAGCCTCTTCCTTTTCAAGAAAAAAAATTCCCCGTTAATACAATAATACAACACCTCTTTAAGATTATTTTACCATGTGTTTGTGGAAAGCAAAATTAGAGGCTAAAACTACGTATGTTGAAACTTTCAGAGATCTAGGACTATTGAAAGTCGCTTTTTGTGAAAAAATTAATTGAAAAACAAATTAAAATTTTAACATTCTTTTTGTCAGTCCAATTAGAAGGCCATAACTACTTGTGTTGAAAATTTCAGAAATGTAGTCCAATTACAAATCATTTTGTAAAATATTTGTTAATTAATTTAAAAAAAAAAAAAAATCTGTTCTTCAAAAATCCAATTAGAAGGCCACAACTATTTATGTTGAAAACTTCAAAGCTGTAGCCCTATTTGAAATCGTTTTGTAATATATACATTAATTAATTAAAAATGAACAAAATAAAAATTTAAAATTCTGTTTTTTAAAAGTCCAATTAAAAGGCCAAAACTACTTATGTTGAAAATTTCAGATCTGTAGCAATATTAGATATCGTTTTGTAACATATTTATTAATTAATTAAAAAAGAACTAATTAAAATTTTAACGTTCTGTTTGTGATGTATACAATTAAATGTCCAAAACTACTTATGTTGAACATTTCAGACCTGTAGCCCTGTTAGTAGTCATTTTGTAAAATGTTTATTAATTAATTAAAAAAGAATAAAATAAAAATTTAAAATTCTGTTTTTTAAAAGGCCAAGACTACTTATGTTGAAAATTTCAGAGCTGTAGCCCTATTAGTAATCGTTTTGTAAAATGTTTATTAATTAATTAAAAAAAAAAAAAATTAAAAAAAAAAAAAAAAAATTTAAATTTCTGTTTTTTAAAAGGCCAAAACTACTTATGTTGAAAATTTCAGAGATGTAGCCAAATTAGATATCGTTTTGTAACATATTTATTAATTAAGAAAAGAACTAATTAAAATTTCACATTCTATTTGTGATGCATAAAATTAGAAAGCCAAAACTACTTATGCTGAAAATTTCAGAGCTCTGCTCTAATTTTAAGAAGGTTTCTATAGAGCCATAGACAGACACACAGATTGTTTTATTATTATAGATTCATATATTTTTGAAAGCGCAACCCTGTTAAAGAAAAATAAATAAAAAATAGTAAAAATATATTTTAACGATTTTATTTATCATCCAACTAGATCTAACTGCATTCAAGAGACTGTATTTAAAACAGAGGAAAATAAGGATGTTTAGAAAGAGAAGAGTAACGTTTTATTTCTTTCAAGTTTAGCAAATAATTAAAGAAAAATTCAAAATGAAACACAAAGGCAGTATTGAATATGTTCAATTAAATTCTAAGAATTGATTTCAAAAAAGTACATCTGATGACTTAAAAATCATAAAAATTTTCCTAGAATTTTGAGAATTACACAGGAAATGATTATGCAAGAAGAGGAATAAATATACTTCTACTCGGCCTCCAATAATCCTTGACAACAGGTGCCAGAAAATCGTCACACAAGTAGCTGTAAAAAACAACACAGAAAAGAAACAAAAGGCTAAAATAATAATAATAAAAAATTCTCATTGTGACATAAACAGCAATTGCGTTTTTTTTTTTTTATCTTGGAATTTAAACAATTTCACCCTTTTTTTTTTTTTTTTTTAATTTTCAAGAGCCTGGAGGGGTGCAAGTGCACCTCCTTGGACTCTCCTGGTAGCACCCATGTTACTTATCAAGTACACATTTTTCGATATCGGTGGCTGGCAGAAAGCAATGCATTTTAATAATCTATTATCTGCTGTGTCCTATTATTAATACCTAAGCGATAGTCTTTTTTTTCCCCCTATGAATTTTTCCATTACTATATAAAAAAGGAAAGTGAGAAATTTTTCTGATAACAGAGAAGCGACAACGTTGATAAACTTGTCTTGTGGCAATCGCAAAACTTTGTGGGATTGAAATTTCCCCCTACTGTACTAGGAACCTTCATTGCCAGAACAGTTGAACGAGAGATCTGGACAAGCATCAAGGTTGAAGCAAAAGTTGAATATTGTGTCCCTGTGATAAGGCCTTTAGTGTTATCATGGAGATTTATGTTGTTGTGATTGTTATTTTTGCCAAATGTTACGCTTATGTACTAGGGTCATTGTCCAGAAAACACAAATTTTTAAGATAGAAAAATGAAGAGAAAAAATAAATTTAAGCTTTCTTTTTCAAACTTTGTGCATTTATTTTATTTACTACATTAGAAGTATTACAGAAGTTCAGAACTCTTTTTTTTTTTTTTTTTGCTTTATAGCTCTACAGTGCAGGAATTAAGCTGTGGGTACTTTTTTAGCAAAATGTTTAAGAACTTTCTTAAATGCTAAAATCAGAAAGTATGATTTAACTCTTTTGCCTCGTCTCGTGTACAAATGACAGAACACCTAGGCACTAGTGGTCACTTTTGCCTATAGGTTAGCACGCCTGTCTACTGACCTAGGAGTCCCGGGTTTGACTCCCGTTAACTAACATTCGCTCTAAAAACATTTTGACACCAAATGTACAAAATCCCCATTTTTGTTATCTCAAGGTTAGTCATCAACATAAAAGAACAAGTAAGGCTAAAGGGTGAAAAGTATTTTCCCACTTGATATTGGTATAAAACAAATATTATATTTAAAATTAATAAGATTTTATAATATTAAAAAAGTGTTTTAATTGTATTTAAATAAACATCCTGAGTGATGGAACTCGTAATCATTTTAGCAGAATGTTAAAATGAAAATTCTGAATTTTAGCTTTTTTGCTAAAGAAATTTTGTACCCCAGTTTAAACACTGCTACCATGTCTGCAATGTTTATGTGTACAATTTGTTTCCATGTGCTTTGAAAGCTGATTGAGTTAGATTCAAAAGATTCAAGAATTATATATTTTGCTCCTAATTAAAATGTATGACACAAAATAATTTTACTTGACTAACAATTCTGCATTTCTATTTCTAAATTTCTTCTAAAAGTTAAAGCATTTTTATTATACTATATGTGTATATAATCACTAAATATATTAACTATGCTTAGCCTTTACTTTATTCTTCAATGTGATTATTTAATTTTGCTCAACTCCTCATTTTAGAAAAAGAAGAAGTACGAGCCTCCTGTCCCTACTAGAGTTGGTAAGAAGAAGAAGAGGACTAAGGGACCAGAGGCAGCCAGCAAATTACCTTTGGGTACTATTTAGTTTTGCACACTTGGCTCATACAACTTGTTATATTACTGGATTCACTCAGTCCTTAAAAGTCCTAATGAACTACTTATGTTTAGTAGGCCCTTGAAGTCCATTTTCATCTTGGGTCTTAAATTTTCGATTACAAACTTTTTTCTGAATTTTTTTTATATCTCAAATTTGATTTACCCCTTTCCACCAGTTCGAATCCATATTTTATGGTGGACCAGTGTTATCTTCCAAGTTGCTTGGAATCTCTGATTTCTAGGAACATTTTACTTTTTACTTCAAGTGTGGATGGACTTCCCGTTAGACATAGAAAAGAAATTGCTCAAGTCATAAATAAAATTCGCTTTAAATATTGTTTAAATTGTTGATTTTTAATACGCTTTTATTAGCTTCAGACGTATGTATCGGAATCTTTGAACATGATTTTGACCCCCTTCAAAACATCGGATCAACTCGAAATTTGGCATACTTATTAAGGACTGATGACAATTCAATATTTTAAACAGTTTGACCCGTTATCCTTACTATGATAATCAGGATTAGCGATTTTTTGTTTTCCTGAGACGCGGAGTGTCTACGTCAAGACCAATAAGGGAAACTACAAGGCGCGTTTGCCGCTTTATCACAAGGATTAGCTCGTGTTGCCCTTGCGCCGTTAAATTCCAACCAACCAACCTTCTCCGGAATTGAACCCTGGTGTGCCGTTTAAAAGATTTGTCGTTTGAACGACAGTTATACAAAGCATGTTTTTTTTAGTCGCATTATCCTTACCAGGATCTTCAGGATTAGTGATTTTTCACATTCAGAGACACAGTAGTGTTTTGTGCCAAGTAATACGGTGTGTACTAAGGCATAAACATGACTTAAATTTGAGACAAGCATGTGACTATTGGCAGAAACAACTGGAGAGTTTTGTACACTAACTAAAAAAAATTAGAGTTTACAGAAAAAATAATTAATAGTTTAAAAACTAAAAAACACGCTTTAATAGAAAACCAAACTAAAAAGTAGAAAATAATTAATAGTTTAAAAAACTAAAAAATACGCTTTAATAGAAAAGTGAACTAAAAAGTAGAAAATAATTTTAAATAAGTTTGAAATAAGAATAGAGTGATTAACAAGAAATATTTATTTTATCGTAAAAAAGCGTGGGGTGCTTGATGTCAATTGTTGAAAATATTTAATGACAGATATTGGTAAAAGTAGAGTCATTATGAAAATATCTTAAAAAGCACCCCACGCTTTTTTACGATAAAATAAATATTTCTTGTTAATCACTCTATTCTTATTTCAAACTTATTTAAAATTATTTTCTACTTTTTAGTTCACTTTTCTATTAAAGCGTATTTTTTAGTTTTTTAAACTATTAATTATTATGATGTAATGTTTTGAATTTATGTGTAAGAAAACATTGAGTTTTTGTCTCTACAAATTTCAATAAGAGGATTCTTAACCCTCTGACGGTCCAGGGAATAGGCAAAATTCTTCAGTTGTTTTCCTTGCAATAATTTTTAAATTATATTTCTAATTCAAATGTATAATTTTTGTTAATTATTTTTTATATATATTTTGTTTTAGATAGGTTATAAACTATTATCCTTATAAATATATTTAAAAAATATTTTATTTATAAATTTAAAAATGTTATGTATTGCTGAAAAAACTGGGGTTTAAATGACACATATATATGTGCATGACCATCAGTGGATTAAAATTTACTTATTTTTTTTACTTTTAAAAAGCTATATGTATCATGTATTATTCCACTCATTTTTAAAGGAAGTTAACTTATAAATATAACTTTGTGCTTGTAATATAGCATTATCTTTTGTTAATACTTATTTAAAGCATCATTTTAACTATGAAACATTTCTCTGCTTACCAACATTCAACTTATTTCTTCCTCAAATAATTTTTTGTTCTAGAAAAATTGATAATATAAGTTACACAATTAAGTCATTAGTTAACATTAATTGTTATACTCTTGTTTGTATAGTTTGTAGTTGTAAAATGTTATCTTTGTTTAGTCACGCCTCATACAAGATGTCGATTAAAACTTTTGAAGTTGGAACGTATTAAAGATTATTTATTAATGGAGGAAGAGTTTCTGCGTAACCAGGAGCGTTTGAAACCCCAAGAAGAGAAGCATGAGGTAGCTGAATTTAATTTTTTTTTCTCCAATTGAACTATTATTATATTCTAGATAGAAGAGGTAGTTTTTATTTTTATTTATAGAGGTAGATTCTTTAAGAGAAATAGGTTTTTTTTGTTTTGTTTTTAAATTGGGAAAAAATAAATATTTTTTACTAGATTTTCTGTTGTAGTATACCATGCTTACATAAATCTGAAAACTCTGACATGTTGTGTCAAAAACTAGATGCCCAAACAAAAAATTTACATGCATAGCATTTTGTTGTTAAATTTTTATATTGCTGCTAGCTCTAAGGTTCAAGAAATGGAATATCATTATACAGCATATAATTCAATTTCAAAACTAAAATTCAGTAAATATGTATAGAAACACTGACCAAGTTATACTTGGAATATTCACAATTGTACAGTACAGACAAAAGTTAAACTTGACCTACAGTTGTAAGATTTCTTCATATTTATCATGATATATATAACTGAAGGAAAAGAGTGCTCACTAATATCAGGGCGCCCAGCAGTCCTACTTTTCCTACTTTTTCAAAGTTTCTCTTATATAATTTATACTATGTGACAAGCACGCATCATTTTTTTTTTTCTTTTTTTTTTTTTTTCTTGTGGTTTCCCTGAAAGCTGTGTTTTGCAATTTACACACAGTCCAGAATGTCTTCAGAAAAGCAGTAAATGAATTCGGGGATGAAGTTGTGGATTTCATTGTAGACTTGCACTACTTCTTTAAACAGTCCCCTGTCAGAGTTGAGAAATTAAAAGATTTGCAAGATGAACTTGGATTCAAGAATCTTAAGTTGGTTGAAAGTAGGTGGCTGAATCTTGGTCCTGCGTTAGACAGGTTTGTCAGCAAATGGCCCGTGGTTTCTGAATATTTTTTAAAAAGGTTGCCCAAAAGAGACCTAAAGATTTCTGAAAACGCTCGTTATTTGAGGATTGTGATGTGTCTGAAAAGGCCCAACGCTACTTTGGTGAAAGTACACTTCCTTCTCTCGTTGGCAAATACCCTGCAACCTATCTTAGCTCTTTTTCAATGAGAAGAACTTTTGATACATCTTGTGTATGAAAGGATGGATTCCTTAGTAAAAAAGTTGTTTGGCCATTTCTTAAAGATAATGAAATTTAAAAAAAAAATGAGTCTATAAGAACTGCAGCTGTTAAAGTTTCCGGCAATAGACTTTGAACTTGACGATGATGAACTTGAAATTGGTGTTCAATCTCAAAAGTATTTGACAAAGGTTAAGGAAACTCTTCAAAAAGAGTTGACAGTATTAATGCGAAAATGTCTCAAAAATGTAGCCCAAGAATTAATAGAGAAAACCCTTTCACTTAATATTGTGATAAAAGAAGCAAGGTGTCTGAAGCCAGAAAATATATCCAAGTCTTGGTCTTTAAAAGCAGTAAAAAATCTTTCATCCAATGTTCACCTAAGCCCTCCGTTAAATGTTGATTTAATAGGTGATGAGTGGAGGGTTTTGCAATACGAGAACATTCCAAAAGACTGGTGCACGTACGAAATTGAAGATGAAGTATTTCCTAGACTGATCTATTACTTCTTTAACAACATCTTCTCTCTTAGGAATGATCTAGGACAGGATAAAATCCCGAGCTAACAAGATTGGTTAAGGTTATCCTCGTGCTTCCACATGGAAATGCAGATGTGAAACGAGGGTTTTCTCAAACATCAAACTTCTTGACTCCAGAACGGGTCTTACTCAAGCTTTAATAAGTGCACTACAAACGACAAAAGATTGATTAACGGTATACAATAAGTGTCATTTAGTCCGAATTCCTAGAGAATTTATAAAAAAGGGTACAACAGCATATAAGTCATATATGGAAAGAATTGAAGAAGATAAGAGGATTGCATCTGAACTAAAACAACAAAAAGGAAGAAGACCAGGAAAGAGCTTGAAAGATAGAAGGCAGATATGGAGAAGAAAACACTAACTGCTAAGGTAGCAATTCGTAAAGAAAGGTCATTAGAAATGGAAGCAACAATTGAGAAGGACACTTACAAAACATTAGTTGATAAAGTGAATGAAAGAATAACTAGGGGTGTGGAACATAGCACAACTTTCAATTACACTATATTACTGATGTAAATTTGTGTCATTTACAGTTTTTATATTTCCATCATTTGTTTAGAAAAAATAGCCAGTTTGGCGATATACTTCTCGATAATTCTTATATTATCCTTAGATCAGGATGTTCCAAAACGTGGAGAAATGAAAATAAATCAAATTTTTTATTTTTGACCGAATCCTATACTTTTATTACCCTATATATTACATATGGGTAATTGAAAGTGAAAAATGCACTAAAAAATCAATATTTAAAGAGTGTGAAAATTGGACAAACAATGCTGGAGGTTGCTTGCAAAACAGTTCAGGAAGGGATTTCACATTTAAACCAAATCAGAAATGAGCAAAAGGAAATTGAAAAGTCTAAAAGAACAATGTTGTAGACTTTTTTTGCTCTAGTCAAAGTTAAAAAGAAAAGAAGTGAAAATAACATTTTTATTGTATGACTAGCTGAATACCCATGCTTCGCTACGAAATTTTAACATGTGCAATATTTTAGCTAGCTACGAGGCCTTGCGTTGTAGAAATCCATCATTGGTGTATAGGACCCAGTTTTTGGCGCTTCGCTCGCAGGAAGGTTCATCGCAATGCAAAATCGAGCTCGGTTCGTTCGCTGAAAAGTTCATCGACACATAAACACAGGCTTATTTCACTCGTTAAAAGGTTCATGCTATGTAAGCATAAGCTTTCTTCGCTCTCTGAAAGGTTCATTGCTGCGTAAGCATAAGCTCGCTTCACTCACTAAAATCTAATTGATACGTAAAGCCTTAGTATTGGAAGCCTCTCCCTTGTCAAGAAAAAAAATTCCCCGTTAATATAATAATAAACACCTCTTTAAGATTATTTTAACACATGCTTGTGAAAAGCAAAATTAGAAGGCCAAAACTACTTATGTTGAAACTTTCAGAGCTCTAGGCCTGTTAGAAGTCACTTTTTGTGAAAATATTAATTAAAAATATTAATCTAATTAAAATTAAAAAAAAAATTTGTCAATAGTTCAATTTGAATGCCAAAACTACTTGTGTTGAAAATTTCAGAACTGTAGCCCAAGTAGAAATCGTTTTGTAAAATACTTGTTAATTAATTAAAAAAAAAACTAAATGAAAATTTGAAATTCTATTTTTCAAAAGTCCAATTAGAAGGCCAAACTACTTATGTTGAAAATTTCAGAGCTGTAGCCCTATTAAAAATCGTTCTGTAAAATATTAATTAAAAAAAGAACTAAATAAAAATTTAAAATTCTGTTTTTCAAAAGTACAATTAGGAGGCTAAAACTACTTATGTTGAAAATTTCAGAGCTGTAGCCCTATTGGAAATCGTTCTGTAAAGTATTTTTTAATTAAAAAAGAACTAAATAAAAATTTAACATTCTGTTTTTCAAGAGTCCAATTAGAAGGCTAAAACTACTTATGTTGAAAATTTCAGATCTGTATCTCTATTTGAAGTCACTTTGTAAAAAAAAAAAAAATTAATTAAAATATTAATTAAAAAAGAACTAATTAAAATTTTAACATTCTGTTTGCCATACATAAAATTAGAAGGCCAAAACTTCTTATGTTGAAAATTTCAGAGCTCTACTCCAATTTTAAATAGGTTTGTATAGAGCCACTGACAGACACACAGCTTGTTTTATTATTATAGATTACTAATGGTTTGCTTTGCGTTAAATGTTCCTTCAGAAGTGATCCATGCCTGTTTTTTATTTTTAAACTTAATTTTATATTTAACTAGTATAATCTATCCAACTGGTACCAAACCGGCGCTTTTGGGGCGAGATTTGCATTTAATTCTTTTTTAAATATTATATTTAATATACATTTCACTTGATCTTTAGAATGTTCATTTTAAAATAAAAATATTGTCGACAAATTAGAATGCATTTGAAATAGATGTTTTTGTTTGTTTCCTACTTTAAGGAAAACAAATCCTACTTTTCCTACTTTTCAGCAAAAATGT
The DNA here is from genome assembly GCA_963978545.1 of Linyphia triangularis. NCBI lineage: Eukaryota > Metazoa > Arthropoda > Arachnida > Araneae > Linyphiidae > Linyphia > Linyphia triangularis. Next base: position 42,313,861 of record OZ021730.1, read on the forward strand.
CCTACTTTTCCTACTTTTTAAACTTCAAAATCCACTGGGAGGCTTGTAATATGCCTAGCGCCTTTGGCAGCTGACAGCCAATGTTCAGTGACTAGAGATAGATCGTGATCACAACTGTCAGGGCCATCAATATTTATCCACATCAGATCTTTTATGTTGCCAATCAAAAGACAGGAACACAGAATTATTAATAAAAAGTTTTGCATGCTAGGCCTGGCATGTAGAACAAATAGTACATGCCTGATAGGAATTTTTGCTTGTTGGACAATAGATTTATCCAACCCTGTAGTGTAGTATACTTAGTAGAAAAATTGAGAACATTAATTTTTAAAATCCCATCTTCCTCCATCAAGGAAATATGAAGTGAAATTAAAATACTGATAAAGCAAGCAATCTGAGGTTGCGACAGTTCAAGGACATGACAAATCATGTCTGTGGACATATTTTTTTAATGTATAAAAATGTTTTTAAATTTATACTGCTTGTTTTGAGAAGATATGATTGCATTCAAATATATTCCATAGTTAACAGAAACATCTAACTTTTCTAGTGGTGAAAACAATTGCTGCAACAAGCTTTTGTGGGTTTTACAGAGAATGATCCACCTATGCATTCCATTTGAATATATAAGGAAACCACTTGAGTTGAGTAGGGCAGTTCACTGTATCTTCTGCTTCTGAACGTTACTTGTGATTTGTTATAAATTAATACCAATCAGATATAGAAATAACTTTGCATTCCTTGTGCGTGTTAAGAAGCTAGTTTAAAGCTGTAGATTATATGTGGCAATATAGTATTCTTGTTGATTGGAATATTCTCATTGTGTGTACTATAAGTGAAATTTTTTATGTGAGAGGTATTTAGTGCTGGGGCGCAACCAGAACATTTCTTTGGGATGGGTTTTCAATCAAGCACTACATTTGCTCCTGTATTACTGCAGTAAAAAGTCTGCAAAACTTTCTAATCTTGTATGGGGACATGTCATCAATATTATTATACTTTCTTGATATGTTATTTACATATGCAAAATATTTAAATGATATTTGGTTAATTTTAGAGTTATACAAAACCTAATATATGACTCCATATCAAATTAAATGGGATTTTTGATTTATTTTTGTTCTTTGGTTTCCTAGATTAATCTGATATTTTGATTGTTAGATTAAATTCATTTAAAGAAGGAGAAATAATTTTCCGCAGATGAACAAATACCATTATGAGGCAGATTTTACTAGATATTTATGGAGCTTGAAATGCCAAGCCGTCTAATACTATAACAACATTTGGAAAATGAAAATCCCTTATTATTATTTTTTTATATATTTATTTTTACCTAAGTAGACCTAAAATACTAATGTACGACTGGTTTTTCATGCTATAATATTTACTTAGCCTAGTTATTTAAAACTTCCTGGTCCTATCAGCTACATTAGTGCAATTGTAAATTTTATCAATTGTAAGTAAAAACTTATTCTTTTGAAATAATTTATAATCTTAGTACTTCTTATTCATTCATAATAAAACATAAGGACATTGGAGGTCCTGGGAGGATTCTGACCCTAAATATTTTTCTTCTGGTTGCATGCTTGATTTAATGACAGTAACTGCTACAACACCATTTAACTCACTTGCTTCTAAAAATGTCCAGTCTACCCTTTTTCAACATGTTTTGCATATCTTCAAAAAACTCTTTAAATTTTATTTTCTGAAGATTTTTGCCTTTGAAACTTCACTCCCCTGTAATATCCTTACAGCCGGGAAAAAAAATTCCTTTTCATTCTAAAATTTCAGGTATGGACTTTCAAATTCTAGATTTCAATGCTGTGCAGATAAATGATTTTTTATAAACAAATTCCTTTTGAAGAATAGCTTTTACTAGATCAGTATTATCAGATTTGGTTTAAAAAAAAATGCTTTGATGGCTTTTTTTTTTAAACCACCAAGAACTCGGTGAAAAAAAACTTTCATTACTTCTTAAATTTTCTTTCTTTAATGTATATGGGGTACCCGGTAACAGAGAAGGTATCGGTTTTGGAGAAATAATTATCGGGGAATTTTTTAAAAATTATAAAAATTAAGGATTTTTTTAATTAAAAAAAAAAAAAAAGCCTGAATTCATTTTTTCCAAAATCATGTTATTCCAGTTCTTTTTAATAAAATTCATTCCTCAAATGATTGATATCTGTTTTGATAAAATTAAAAAAAAGAATTATTTAAATTGTTTATTTGTTTAATACTTTCATATATACTGGGTGGCCATAATTGAAGTTCAATTTTCAAAAAGCTGTAAAAAAACTGGTCAGAAGGACCTGAAATTGACATTTATATAATCAGAGGTGAGAATAGTAAAAAAACAAAACAGTTGAATGTATTGTTTTTATGCTATGCCATTTCACTCCTCTTCAAATAGGTACAGGTTATTCTGATCATTTTTTTTTTGTTTTTTTTTGTACAGCTTTTTTAAAATTGAACTTTAATTATGAACATCCTGTATATGTTTTTATTAGTTTCTTGTGCGTCTTTAATGCTAGTTTTATATTGTTTCCGCTTACATTATTGTGGAATAATGGATGATCTCGAATTTCTCGGAAATGTAAATTGTTTTCTCTTTAGAAATGTAAATTGTTTTTTTTTCTCCCTTGGATATTATACCTTTTTAAATCTCCTAAACTGTTCTAACTCTTTCAGGAAGAACGATCGAAAGTGGATGATCTGCGTGGGACACCCATGTCTGTTGGAACCCTTGAAGAGATCATAGATGACAATCACGCCATCGTGTCCACATCGGTTGGTAGCGAACATTACGTCAGCATCCTGTCCTTTGTGGATAAGGATCAGCTGGAACCAGGTTGTTCAGTTCTGCTCAACCATAAGGTAGGAAAATGATGTATTTTTAATTTCTGTTTTAGTGTTTTACAATTTTTTTTTAGCTTTGGGTATAAGGGAAAAACTTTTTTATAAAATTCTGTGTTTTAACGAGAAAAAAAAAGTATAATTAGAAATGTAACTCTTAAGATAATTAGGCGGCCTTATGCAAATTGCTGAAAAGCTGAAAGATGTTTCAGTTTTTACTTTCAATTGCTGTATGGTTAATATAGGATAATGAAAGTATTGCATTTGGTCAAAAAGTAGGGGGAGGTTGCATTTCTATATGTTTTGGAACATTCCGACTGCACAAATTTCGGGGAAAAATGTGTGGTCCGCATAACTCCCGACCAGATAAAATGCTTTCCAAGAAATTGTAAGTGTGTAATAATTAAATTTTGACTATTTGAAATAATTTCTAAATGAATCATTTAAAAACAAATGCATTTTAAAGTATTCCGTTCAAGTGTGGAGCAAATTGAAGCTTAATAAAAGTTCATGGAATTTGTTGGGGGGAAATTTTAATAGCCATTTTTGAAATATTAATTTTGTACCTAAAAAGGTTTGTTTATTGTATTCATTATAACATTCGAACAGGAAAAAAGGGATTTGTAATATTTTAACTTGATATATATTTTTGAAAAAAGATTGGAAAGCATACCAAAAGTGAAAAATGTTTTATAGTATTTACTATTTATTTGAATTTATTAATGTTTTCCAGGTTTCTCAAAAATGTCCGGAACTTTGTTTAATTAAATCTTCAGGGATGTTTTAATGATTGGCCACCATATGCACTTAAATTGCATTTTAAATGTGATTGTCTTCTAGGTACATGCTGTGGTAGGAGTTTTGTCAGATGATACAGATCCTATGGTGACAGTAATGAAATTAGAAAAGGCCCCACAAGAAACGTATGCAGACATTGGCGGCCTGGATCAGCAGATACAAGAAATAAAGGTCATTATTTTAATTGGATTTTGTTAGTTAAAGCTGATAAGCAAAAAGGTTCTTTTGATTATTTATCGTGTGTCTGTTTTATTCTTGTAATTTTTTACTTGCAATAGTGAAAGTTGAAGGGTTTTAATTTGGTTGGCAAATTAATGTAATGAAGATGAACTCTTATTTTAGTCTTAAGAAACCAAAGTATTTATATACGAAACAATCTTAAAAAGACAGATCTACATTGCAGTATACTGGAATCATATAAATTGATTCCAGTTTACAACATTTGGGGGCTTAAAGTAGATAAATCAACACCAAATCATTTAAAGGACTATAACATGCTTAGAGCTTTCAATTTACCTTCTGTCCAGATTCGAATTCGATAAACTATAAAAATGTCTAAATACTGGAAGCAGTTTTTTCTTCCTTGAATTTGTGTCGGAACTGATGGCTTGGAGGCTGAATGTTCACCCATAAAGGATTTGTCTTTATTTCCCATTTGATAGCTCTGCAATTTCTGATTTCTAAAAAGGAATAAATATGGCAGGATTTGTGGGATGTTACATGTTGATTATTAGGCAGAATTGTGGGAGGTTTTGGGTTTTCTTCCATGCAAGGCACAAATGCAGACAGTTTCTTTCAAAAGTGTTTCTGCTTAAACAATTAATATACTTAATGTGTGCAGTACAGCTTTCATGTTATAGCTCTTAAGAAATTTTTTTTTAAAAATTGATCGATTTCTTTTCACTCCATAAGTTCATTTTTCATATGATTTACATATATTTCTTCAGGAATCGGTGGAATTACCGCTCACTCATCCTGAATATTATGAAGAAATGGGAATAAAACCACCCAAAGGTGTTATTTTGTATGGTCCACCTGGAACTGGTAAATATTGAACTGCCATGCATCTCTCTAAGCATATTTTGCAGTAACTCATTTGATTGCATAAGGCTAATTATAATCAACATTATACCGTTAAAACAAATTTGTTGTATTTATTCTTCATAGGAATAAGTTCTTTTCTTAAATAGAAAACTAGGTTTTATACATTTTTTAGTGCTGCTTTTGTTTAGGACAGTATTGATACCATTTATATAAAGTTTGATTAAAAACTTGTATGTTTCTCTGCAAACATTTTCTTCACATTTTTTTTTATTTAGCTTCTTTATTTTTTAATTGAGTTTGCAAACTCTAAATTTACAAATGGCTCTTTTCTGCAAACAACCTGTAATTAAAAAAACAAAAAAATACGATATATATATTCTTATTAATCTGATAAAACTTTTTTTATAGGAAAAACATTGTTGGCAAAAGCAGTGGCTAATCAAACGTCTGCTACGTTCTTGAGAGTCGTAGGATCTGAATTGATTCAGAAATACCTGGTCATTATTTTTTTTTATATAAAAGAAACAACTAATAAATATCTTTATTGTGCCTTAATCTTTTAAATTTAGTAATCAAGATAATTCCTTACTTGTACAATATTTTAAAAATGTGTTTTATCTTAGGGTGATGGTCCAAAATTGGTTCGTGAACTGTTTCGTGTTGCTGAAGAACATGCACCCTCTATTGTGTTTATTGATGAAATTGATGCTGTTGGTACAAAGAGGTAAAAAAAAAAGTCAATTTAGTTAATTGTGTCAAACATCGTCTTATGATAGTCAAACCAGTACCAATCTTCAACTTAATGTAAAAACTTTCTAAAATTAAGGCCGATTTATTTATCTATCCTTTTGTCAAAAACATAGCTTAAATCTAGTTCTTTATCAGCCATATTATTACAACTTTATCGGTCTTACTTTAATTTAGCTCTTCTCTTGACCAAATGGAACAATGCACGCCTAGCATGTTAGAGGTCTCGCATTCAAGCCTAATCCGGCGACAATCGTGATAGTCTTGTGTAGGTTGTTTGACTGTCCGGTCAGAGTTTTTCTTCCATTCAATACATAAATGTGGGGCAGTTTCCTTTGACGCTTTCATCTTGGAAGGCATTTTTTCATGCAGGGCCTGCTCTAATGATGTTCTAGCCAGTATAATTATTCTGTAGCTATTGCGATCAACTTAACCAACCAAACCTTCGTAATTTAAATTTAAGAGTTGCTCATTAATTCTACTTCAAATGAAAGTCCGCTTTACATTTAAATTAGCAAACTATTTAAATTTCAAAAAATGGTATTACTATAAGGGTAAAGCTGTCTTAAATTTACAGTTCTATAAAAACTTACTTGCTACGGTCTCCTAATGTTCCTTGAACACTCTTTAGTTCCTTAGTTTTTTTTAATTACTTAAAAACTAATATTATAAGGCTCTTAAAATACCTATCAAGCATTTAAAAAGTGTATTTTTAATTATTATTTATATACCTTGAAGTTAAAAAGAAATATCTAAATATATTAGAAGTTGAATTAAAAATTCAAAGTCCATGAAATGTACATAATTTTCTGTTACCCTGTTAATGAAGGTTTCCTTCAAATATATTCGAACTTTACTTATTGTCCATGCTATGAATTATTGCTTTCAATTTATGCAAATTGTTTTACCTTAGTAAGTCTCAGTATTTGTAAATTTGCAAAACACTAGACAATTAAATTTAAATGCAATTTTTTTTTCTTTCAGATATGACTCTAATTCAGGAGGAGAAAGAGAAATTCAGAGAACTATGTTGGAATTGCTAAATCAATTGGATGGATTTGATTCAAGAGGAGATGTGAAGGTAATTTAACTTCCGCTTTTGTTTAATGTATTTAATCTCTACTCTTAATACTCCTGTGATAGTCATTCTACTATTTTTTTTTTTCAGATAAGCTGTATAAATAATTTAACTTTAATGTGCAGTTATATTTATCAATGTTTGCCGATTTTTTTTTTTTTTTTTCCTGTTTATGGAATGTGGCTTTAAGAACTGCTTTTTTTTATTTTGCTTGTATGCTATCCTGAATTTGAGTTTTTTTAAGTTATTCAACCTGCATATTTATTTGCTTATGCTTGAGTTTGTATACATATTTTTTAATGTTAACAATTGTACCATGCATGAAAATGTTCTCTTCAAATTTTTATTTAAAAAAAAAAACTTAATTTTGTAAATTATCTTTCAATGACTTCATTTAGCAAAACAGCTCCATACAAGTCTGAGATGTAAGAGCTGTCAGCCAGTACAAGTGGCAAAATTTTATGGTTGTTGCTTAGCAGCTACGTTTCCTTTTTTTTTTTTTTTTTTTTTTTTTTTTTTAAATTTTGGGGAGAGGGGATATTTTGCATAGAATGAACTTATTTGGAATTATTAAGCACTTTATGCAATTGGTACTTGGCAAGCTAGAGTTTTTATAGAAAAAATCTAATTTCAATTTGTTAAAAGTAGCTCAAACTGAAATTATTGTGAAGAAATTTTCAGTGATGGGCTGAATGTTAGGAAATCATTGAAGAGAAGACTTCCTCGTGTTTCAATTGTCTTGAAAGAGGTTAACAGTTTTTTTTATATCCTGAGAATTGATAACAAAAAAAGCATAGTTAATGCCTTATTTGAAAATAAACATCGTGCTTTTTTCTTTATTTTTTGGATAATTTAAAATAATGGAAATTATTTTAGAATGTAAAATGTATTTATTTAAAGAACAATTTATACCTTTTTTTACTCTAGATTGATAAGTAATAATATATTATGATTGAAGTATAAAAAAATATTTGGTACATCACATATGTAATATTTTACTGCTCTAAAAATCATATTTTTGCTGCTCTGAAAGTGTTCCATAATCACATTTTGAGACTTGCATCACTGAAGACTATAGTTCCTAATTGCTTTTTCCATTATATATTTTATAAAAGCAGCAAAATATGGTTTTGAATAAGTAATTATCTGCATCTTCAGATTTTTTGCCAGGGTGTTTACTGAGTACCTAGTTGAGACAGGCAGTTATAGTGATAACTTTTAAAAGACAGTACCTTACTTGGCATTGGAAACCTTTGGTTAAGTTTTTTTTTTCATTTTTTAAAACATATTTACAGAAATTTCAGGAACAGGTTGATAAAATGTACATATTAATTTTTCATAATGTATCTGATTTAAGTATTTAATATACTCATCAGCAATGAAATATCTTAATCTGCTTCATTAGGTGGTGATGGCCACTAACCGTATCGAGACTCTGGATCCCGCTCTGATTCGCCCTGGCCGTATTGACCGCAAAATCGAGTTTCCCCTCCCTGATGAGAAGACTAAGAGAAGGATCTTCCTCATCCATACTGCACGTATGACATTGGCTGAGGATGTTAACATCGATGACCTTGTCATGGCCAAGGATGACCTCTCTGGCGCTGATATCAAAGTAGGTTGACTTGACACTCTTATTCTGTTTTGCTAAAGTTGGAAATGAGTTAGCTAGTCCTTCAATGTTTGAAAATTATTGATAACTTGGAAAGAATGCCAGATGATTTTACTGGACAATAATACTTAGTCTAATGTATAAAACAAGTCTTTAGAAATGTTGATGGTGCTTTAATGAGCAAAGTTTGAAAATGATGGTAAAACCTTAAAAAATCCTTAAATTTTCGTATTGTGTCAAGATTCCTAGTGTTGTGCAAGTGGACTGAAATTCTCTCTCTTCCACATGTTTTTTTAAATTGCAAGTTACAATTCTTTTAAAAAACTGGAATCATTTACCAATTCTGCTTTCAAATACTTGAAATAGCTTTTTTTTTAATGAAAATTGTGTTGTAAAGAAACATTCTTAAACAGTGAAGAGAAAGACCTGGTTTTCTTACTCTTTACTAATGATATAGTTTTCTGAAACTATCTTATTTTTTTTTATATATATACTTGAAATTTATCTTCAGATATAAAGATACATTTACAAGGTATTGGGCAACAGAGAATATATAGATTGAAAATCGGTGATTCTAGAAAGTTAAAGAAAAAAATTAACAAATCAGATAAATTAAAAAATTTGATAGACAAAAATAAATTCTTGGGTGAAAAAAAAACACTAAATTTTTGCGAGAGAAAGATCTGTTAAAAATACTTATCTGAAATGTGTGGTTATTTCAGTTTTAACATAACTGGAGTACAAGGGATTTGAATCACAGGTGATGCCTTGCAGAGCTTGTTTTCAAAAATTACTAGAGATGATTGTTATTTAATACATAAATTAAATTTGCATAATAAATATGGTGATATTTCCATTATAAAACATTTTCCATAAAAAAATTACATTCAAGGGATCCAAATCTTAAAACAAAAAAAGATTATAAACTTTTTGTTCTAATTTTTTTTCCTCTTTTTTCTGTGAATATAGGCTATTTGCACTGAAGCTGGTTTGATGGCCCTCCGTGAAAGAAGAATGAAGGTAACTAATGAGGATTTTAGGAAATCCAAAGAAAATGTTCTCTACCGTAAGAAGGAAGGAACTCCTGAGGGACTATATTTATAATTTACAAAATTGTTCTCATTTTAGCATTGTGAAATTAAAGATTCAAGCTCTTTTTCATATTAAAATGCCTGGTTCATTTTACTCTAAAAATTTGTTTCAGTGTTCACTTATTTCACTATATCAACTTATGTTATTGAACTCATTTTAAGGCATGGTATTAAAAACAGTTCAATGTACAAAAATTGTTTGCATTTTATTATCCTATTATATAAAACAGGCATGCTACTTTTGTTGTGAAAATTTGAATTTATGCTTATTTTTGCATAGATTTCTGTCATTCCTGATATTGGTGCAAATCTGCAATGGGGGGGGGGGGAGTCATAGACAACATTCAGGGGACTTGGTAACCTTTAAAATTAGTAATACTTATAAGTTTTACTTATTTAGAAGTAAAAACTAAATTTTATTAAAAAAAAGTTCACCTAGTGCTCTAACTTTTCAAAATAATTAAATTTAAATTAATTCAATTAAAAAAGTAAAATTTCAAATTCCATTTTTTCTGATTTTTTTTTTTTAAATGTTTCAAGTAATACTCTTAACTTTTTAGAAATCAGATTTAGAATAAGTAAAATAGTTTTTGAAAAAAAAACTATATTTACTGTGCCTATAGGTACAAAAAGCGTTTAAAAAAAAAGGTTTTTTTTAATAATTTAAATGTGGAAAAATAAGTTTATATTTTATTCAAAAATCCATGTCTGTTTTTGTCAAATAGATCTTTAGAATTAAAAAAAAAATTCCAAGTCATTTAAAAAATTGCGAACTGAGAAAAATGTGTTTGAAACATACAAGTTATTGCGGCAATGCTAAATTCTCCATAAAAGTATAGTTTTTCTGCAATTGCAGTTATTGAATCTGCTCAAAAACTTGCCAGAATAAGGAGTAGGTTTCAAAGATTATAAACACGCAGAAAAATAAACAGGATTTATTTAAAACTACTCTATTAAATACAACCATTTATGTTTAAAATTTTAAATACAATATTGATAAATCTCTCAAAAATATTATCAAAATACATTTTTCATATACAATAAGTAAACGTCATGTAAATGGTAGAAATTGAAAGATAATTGGCAAATTATGTTTAATGTACAGAAAAAACAAACAAATGCCTTCCAATATCATTTATAGTAAAAAATTATTTACAAGGCTAAAAGAATATCTAAATATTTTTATCACTCATATATTAAGTAGAAATACCTTTATAAAATATCTTAAATAAGATGAACAAATACACATTTTTTTACCTTTATATTAAATGCTTCTATTCAATATTTCACTCAAAGTGTAAAATTATCGTGGAGTGAATACAACATCTAGATATCTATTGTATGAAACCTATGTTACTTAGTTGTAATACTGGCACGAGGATATATATGAACATTATTCATAGCAAATATCAGCTAGGTATTTTTACGAATTGCTATCAGTTGTAAGAGTAATGAATATAAAAGTGGCAATAAGTGAAATACACCAGTCAATGGGAAGTGTGCACTGTGCAATATAGAAAACATAAAGTGAGTACTACATGTACTATTGTATAAAAACTATATTGTACCTAGTTGTAATACAGACCGGGAACATGTATGTACTTGAATCAAAACAAATTTAATTAAATTGGTATTTTTAAGAAATAATATCAGTTGTACAAGTAATAAATACAAATGTGACCATAATTAACCTATTGACGACAGTTGGTAAGAAAATTTGCTAATCGACAATTTAGTTGTTGTTTTTTGCTAATAAATTGCAATAGTAGTTCCACTTAGTATTTTTGAAAAATCATAAAAATAATTTCCCAAAAAAGTTTGAAAAATTCAAAATAAACTTTAAATGATCTAAATAAACAAAGTATAGGTTAAAAAGTCATTGTTTTTAACTAATTCCAAGTCTTCAATGGGTTAAATTGCAACTGTTATGGGTCACCAAGAGCTTGCTCTAATGAATATCTTTTGATGAAATTTCATACAGGCATATTTAGACCATATAAATATGATATGGTTTTTAATGCTCTTTACATAAAATTTTGGACAGATGAAAATATGGCACTTTAAGGGCTTATTATGGAAGTTAGCCTTACAAGCTGAACATTGGAAAAGTTGAGAATGAAGTTTTAGACCAAAAAGGAAACTTGCAATAAATTTTTGAATATCTGCAGAGAGATGCCAACTTTTCTACAGGTTTTGCGTGGTTTTTACGATTTACCCATGGCTAATAGTCTTTCATGGCAATGAATAAATACAGGGGCGCAACCAGAAAATTTCTGTGGGAGGGGCTTTAAGTCAAGCACTAAGTTTGCCCCTGTGTTTATAAAATAAACAATGCCTATGCTTAACTTTCTCATCCCTTATTTGTTAAAGGTTATCAATATTTTTGCAGTTTCTTAATCCGTCAGTTACATATGCTAAAATATTAAAATGCCCAACATGGGACTGCATTTTATCTTTATCCCATATTATTTAGATTAAAAATTATTCTGATACTTTTGTTGGTTGTTTAAATTCTAGAGAATAAGTAATATTTTTAGTCAAATGGATAAATAACAATAAAATATATTTTGTGCTCTAAATATAAGGGCCGCCTTGAAATACAATTATGAGATTTCGGAATTTTTATTATTATATTTTAAATTTTTTTTTAATTAAGTTCATCATCATCAGTAGCTCAACAGTCCTGAATGGACCCTGGCTTTCTCAAGAAGACGAGACCAGGCCTTTTTACTGTACGCCACAGCTTTCCAGTTTCTAACATTGATTCAGACAAAGTCACTTTAGAGGCAGTCCTCCCACCTCAGTCTGGGTCTGCCTCTTCTAACTACTGCTGGCTTGGCCAAAAAGATTCTTTTAGTCGTTTAATCATCATTCATTCTTAAATTGTGTCTGGCCCGTTTCATAATTTGAATGTTATGATACTTCAGAATGTCCGGTTCTCTGAATAACTTTTATGCTTTTGAGAGGAGAATCTTCGTCTTAAAAGTAGCGATGGTTCTCTCAGTCTGGGACAAGGTCCATGTTTCAGATGCCTAAGTAAGAACTGTCCTGATTAAACTTTTATATTACAGCAACTTGGTGTCTCTTTTAATGTTGTCAGATTTCAGAAATTTTCTTAGGAATAAAGTTCATCCTAATTAAACCAAAAATAATGTAAAACGATTTTTAATGTTATTACAAATCTGTTATTTTAAAGATCTCGGAGCTAATAGCTATTTTGTGGCAAAACAATAGGCTTGCTCTGTCTGAATGGTGGAAAACTAAATATGTATTCTTTTTAAATTATTTACGATTGCTTTATAATTCATAAGAAATCTTCATTGGGAGTCGTAGGGGGGGGGGGGGGGTCCGATCCTAAAACCCCTCCCCGCAGTTTAATGCTGCATGAATGAATACGAGATACAACAACGATTATTGTATCAGCGAAAGCAACGTAAATCTCACAAATAGCGAATTTTAAGAGTATTGTATAAAATTGAAAAAAATATACTTTGTGTAGGTTTTAAAGGACGTCAGTAAAAACTGCTAAAAAAAAAGTAAAAACTACGGAAAATCCGTGCAAAAGTTGGCATCTCTGTATCTGTGACATTATAATTGTCCTTGAGGTGTCAAAGGGAATTGTGCTATTTATTATTTAGGGGGGATTTTCTTAGGATCTCTGAATGAAGATCTGTTGATTTCTACAAGCTCAGACTGTTCTAAACATTGTCAGTTTAATTAATACAAAGATAACTTAGGATGAATAGTCCACATGTTTCTATCCCATAGACCCATTGCTTTAATTTTAGGCTGTAATATTTGCCGACATATTTCTTTAAAACATAAAATATTCTACCATGTCAATCACCCAAAATCAACAACAGTAATAAAAGCTCATTAATAACATTTAATAATAAAAAAATTTGTTTTTTTTTATATTAATTGTTTTAAAGTTTTTATAAGTTAGCTTATAACTATATACTTTTTAATGTGTAAAAAATAATATACATCCTTTATTTGCATGACCAATTTTTATGTGCAATTGTAACATAACGTACAATGAAGAAAACACGTCTGTTCCGAACTATTTACTAACTTTTATTCCCCTCAAATCTTAATAGACTTGATGTGGATGATAATGTATTCAATCTGCCAAGATTCGGCTCGATTAGATGACAGAAAGAAGATTAATTAGACCTCTAAAGATTTTGCCTCATCAACCTTAATAGGAGACAGTTTCAGCCATTAAATGGAATACGTTTGATTTAAGTTTAGTATCTGGGTAAAATAACGTGTGTAAAAGTTAATAAATATGACATAAGGCAATAGAAAAATGTGTAAAAGCGACCTTTATGTGACATTGATGAACCCCAAAACTTGATATAATGCATTTCTATAGACAACGAATCCATGTCAAATTTTGATGCGATCGGATAACAAGTTGGTATATTCGTTTTCCGAAGTGATAATAGAAACATGTGTAAAAGATCATTAGTAACAGTAACAGCCCACAAAACTTTGTATAATGCTTTGTTATTGACAACAAATCGATCTGTAAAATTTCAGCTCGATTGCATAAGGGCAAATGGGTTAATTAGGTCTCCGCAGATTTGCATGGCAGTGACAAACATGCACAGTAACCCACAAAATCGATGTTAATATAAAGGATTTAAAAATTAATGTATTTTATGCATTCATATTTAATTATATTTTATTTATTTTGATTAAAACAATTTTGGCAACAGGAAAGAGTTTCAACAATGATCGGTTAAATAGGATTTATTAGTATTCAGAAGCATGTCTAAAAGTGACCTTTTAGTGACAGTCCCCAAAATTTGATAGGATACATTGTCGTCAACATCAAATCTATCTACCAAGTTATAACCTGATTGGATTACTGCAAGTGGGTTAATTAGGTTTTGCAGTTTTGCGCCAGGCACAAACATACATACACACACGTACAAAATCAAAGTGAATATAAAGGATTTAAAAATACCAGTCATTTTCCCTTCTAACTTTGTTAATGAGCTTTATTACTATGGTTATACATAGTAAAACAATTAACGTGTTTAAAAGCAATAGTTTGGCAAATGTTGTGGCCAAAAAGTAGGTTAATGGGACAGGCTATATTTGTTGAATTAAACTGTAATTTGTAAACATAAAATGATAATATTTTACATATTTTTAAACATTTCAGATTTTTCTGTAATATATACATAGAAAAGTTTATATCACAAGTAAAATGAACAATATAAATGCGCCATTAGTAAAAATAGGATCTAGTATAGCTACAACATATCACTCTGCAACTAATCTTTTTCTAGGATTAGGACTATCAGTCATTACAGGCAATTGATCAAGATTTGTAATGTTGTCGATTTCCTCAGACAACTGATCTTGCCTGGAAGTGGAAGGTTGAGGCTCACTCGGTGGACGCTTTTCAATGTTTTTTGATACTGAGAGTTTCGGAGAACTTTTTTTTCGATACCATCTAGGGCTTCTACTAGATACTGAAATAATGTGAAAATGCTGAGTTGGTAAAATTTTTGACTTCGGTAATTGGTAAACACATATATATAAATTTAAATGTATATATTGATCAAGAAAGATTTATCAGTTCAGTTGCTTTTTTGAGGGAATAGCTATATCAAAATAAAGATTTCCTAAATGAATAGTTACAGTTGGAAATAGTTTTTCTAAAATTTTTAGGCCAACAATATTCTGTTTTAATTAAAAAAAAAATGTATTTGTGTAATTCTCTGGATGATGCAATGGCGGATCCAGCCAGGGGGTGCGCCCCCCCCTCAGGTGGAGTCTTTTTTTTTATAATTTACAGAAATAAATAATAATAATAATTTTTTTTTTCCTTAAAGTTTTTTTCAATAAGTTCACGCAACAATTATATTTTAACCTTCATCTAATTTCCGAAAAAAGCAACAAAAAAAAAGAGCTTATTTTTGTACCAAGGTTCTATTTATAGCCTTCTCTCTTCCCATTCAAACGGATGTTGGAAGACTCTACAAGTATTCAAACCTCCACCCTCTTGACCTTGAAGATATCTTGGACCCCTGATACCCGATCCCTTTTCTGTCGAGTGGGAGGAAGAGATTTTGACTCACATTCGTAATGTCCAACGCCAACCAGGGGAAAAAAAGAATAATGAGAGGGCCACTGTTTTGGTTACCTCCGGAAATGGCCACCCCCATTCAATTGGACATGGTAATAGGCTAAACTTAAAACTTTTGAAAGAAAGGAAGAGGAAGGTTACTTATTAACTGGCATAAGAACTCGTCCAGCTCTAATTTCTGCTTCGGCTTGTAAATAAGCGTCATATTTGAATTTCGATTAACAATCCTCTCTTGCACCACACTGGAAAGGTATGCCAATTGTTTTTTTACATAAATAGACTTATAAACAATTTTGTAAGAAGTATTATCTGTGTAAAGTAGCACTACAGTAGTAGAATTAATTATTTAAAAAAATATTGCTTACAAACCCTGTAAGAAATTAAACGAATGAATTAACAAAATAAATGTGTATGTTTTTTACGATAATTTGAAAAGTTTTGTACAAATATTCACCTGGACATGCTTTCAATTTTTTTATTTTTTTTATTTATATATATTGCAGAAGTAATGCAAGAAATATTGCACTTTATAAGTAATTATAACGCTTACGGTATAATATATATACATACTTTTAGAGAAGGCTAAGATTACTCTAATTTTATTCTAAGCCTATTCTTCTTCCAAAACATATTTTTTATGAAACTTCTGATTCTTGTTCAAAAGTTTCGTGAAAGAAGTAAAATGATATTGCAACTCAAAATGAAGTTCTTAAATTTTTTTTAACTACAATGATCCTCCTACAATCTCTCTCTTCCAGTTATAATTGAAGAATTGGAACAAAATATTTCAGTATGCGATGTTTTTTTAATTTGTCACGGATTGATATAATTTACCTTTTTTTTCTTCTTTTCATTATTTAAAAAAAAAAAAATCCCAGTTTGGCGATTATTCTAAAAAAACGCTGCTGAAACGGTGAAAATTTTGATATATTTTTCAATAAACACGGCATTATCTTTTCTTTTAAGTGCAACAGAGTAGAAACAGTCGTTGATGGGCGTTCGCCATTATCTCATTTCTACGGAGGTGGGAATGATTAGAACACCTTTAAAGACATTTTTATAGCGATTTAATCAAAATCGTTAAAACCATTTTTTGGTAATCGCTGAAAAACATAATTTTTTCAATATCAGCTACTTAATGCACATGTGCAATTTTGACGAAAACCGTAATGCCAGGTCTCATGGCTATCAATAACCTGAACATAAAAATTGAACATCGCAGGTCAATCCGTTTTGGGAGTTATGCTGATAACTAACAGGCACACAAAACATGTTGAACTCATCACGTTCCAAAACGTGTAGAAATGCAATAAAATCGATTTTTTTTTTTACCGAATTCAATACTTTTGAACGGTGAAAATTGTGATATATTGTGTGTGAAATATGGATGTCTAGCATAGAAGAGTGTTTTTTGAGGAGTGGGAGGGGGGAGTTTTTTTTTTTAAACTGAAAAGTAATTTTGGTATTACCTGGGCATTTCACCTTACGCTAAGATAGCGAGTCAGAAATGTGACAAAAAAGGGAGGAGGTCAATCAATGGATACGGATTATCTTGAAGTATATTTCTAGAACACTGCATGGATTTTCTTTTTTTTAAAACTTTTTTTAAATATTCGATTTCATCCTGGCTAAGGCACAGGTGTTGCCCCCCCCCCCCCTCAGGAAAATCCTAGATCCGCCACTGGGATGATGCACAGGACATTTTTACTCTTTTTTCTTGTAAATGGACAAGAATTGCAAAATTATGATGAATCTAGTAGTTATCTTTATTTTGAATAGGATTAGTTTATGGGAAAGTTAGTGAAAAAACTAGGTCAAATATACATACACAAGCCATCAACGTACAGGATATGGATGTATCATGTAAGTCGGTATTATAAGATGCATATTTGACCTAGTTTAAATTATTATTTTTTCATGCGACTTTTTCTTAAACTAATTTGATATAAAACAAAAACATAACTACTAGATTCATCATAATTTTAAAATTATAATCTGTTTATGAGTAGAAAAAAAAAAAAGAGAAAATGTCCTGAACATACAGCAGAGAATTGCCCAGTAGTAATTGATACAAATTCTTTTTTTAAAAGAAAGAAACTATTGATTTCAATGGAATAAACTATCGATATATATAAAAACTATATTTTATGGTGACCAAAATATTTACCAAAGCGCTGCATGAAAAAGCTTGTAATTTAAAGTACAATAAAGACTTGATGCTTAGAAAAAATTTTTTAGTTTAGAAAATTTAAAATTAACAGGAGTTAAAAGACTTCTAAAAAACACACATATCTGTTTGGCTTGTTCAATAATTGTTCACCTAATATTACCTTCATGTGGTGATATGTCTTCAACTTCTAAATTTTCGTTTTCACTGTCAACAGGCTCATCTATTCCACTCATGTCAGTTTCTTCAGAATAAGTATCTAAAAATTAAGACATTTTGTCAAATTTGTATATAAGTCACATAATTATTTAAAAATCATGGCAAAGGAATAAGCAAGAGTTCAAAAAGTTTACTTAATAGATAGACTTCTGAAAATAAAATTGAATCCATAAAAAAGTTCAAATGTAAAACAAACAATTGATGTATATTAATATAAAATTAAATACAGCACAAAAGTAGTTAATTGATAAATGCCATAATTTTTTTTCTGAATATTCTGAATTTTACTCTAGAACATACATTAGAATGTTACACTCAAATCTAAATCTACAAATTTCATACTGACATGGCACATTTTTTGCATTAGCAATTTAAACTATGAAACAAAGTGTGGTTTTGATTGTGTGTTAGCTGGTTTGGTTGTTTGAAGAGCATATTATATATTCCTACATTTCAAGCACTGGTCCCACGAAATTTACACAGTATATTTTGTTCGGAATTCTTAGTTCAGAAACCCTATTTTCAAAATAATATTTTCTTTTGTTCAATAGTTATGAGTTATTTAACATCAGACTTGATCAAAGTATGAAACAATTTTAAACATATAGAAATTTTTTCCTTTTACCAACTACTATTTCAAAGCTAAATAAACTATAAAAAATAAAATATTTGCACGAGAATACATAAACACATCATGGACTGTTGGCTGGTTCATTGAACTTTGATGTTTTAAGAAAAAGGAAAGAATGTTATAAAAATTGCATGTTTGCTCAGTATCATAAAAATTTTAATCTACCATAGGTCACAATTTTTTATTTTTTTTACGCCAACATGTGCATATAAGTAAATAGTACAATATTATCTATAAAAAAAAAGAGGTTTTGGAAATATAGATAATTATAAGTAAATTATTTAGGAATTTAATAGTTTTTTCATTGCCTGTGTTTATTTCTGTGGCTGATAAAAGCTTGATTTTTAAGCAACTTTTGCCACTATTTCAAATACAAAATATATGGGGGGGTGTGAAATAAATTTAAAAATGGTTATTTTAAATCGATGAAATTCAAGACATTAGAACTTTTATGTTTACAATACAAGCACTGGCTGATTATTTTAACACCGATAATACAAAAATTGCCTCAGTTTTCATTTTGCAGCTAAATGTTTCATTGAAATTGCTTTGTTCAACTGTAGTTGACTGCAGTCCATTTTCACTGTAATGAAACAAAAACTTGGTATATGAAGTACAGTCCAGAGACACCAAAGTCATTGGGACAAGTCAAGTGCCTCAGAAAGGGAAACTGAGACATTAACATATTATCCCCAACTACGATTTATTCACTACACTGTACCAGGTTTAACTGAGATGCCTACTGTTCTACAGATTTTCTTATTAGCTTTTCTATTATTTCTTAGTAGCTTTTACGGATTTGTACTTCTTTTTATGATTTGCCCTAGACCAATATGATGAATGAATGGCCTTAGACCAAAATGATGAATACTAGGTATAAAAGTGACTCTTGGCCATAGTAAAAGCATCAGTGAATTTTAAGAGTATTGTCAAAAGATTGAGAAAAGATATTACTCGTAAATCTTTTCCATAGGTTTCAATAAAACTATAGAAAATCCGTAAAAAGTTGCCATCTCTAAAATACTAGTTAATATATAAATCATAATCTTACATCGTAAGAGCAACTATTTTTTTCTAATAATTCAAAGAATTGGAAAAATTTATCAACAATATAAGAATATTTATATGATTTTCAAAATTCTCATACATCATTACCTAATGGTTTTTGTTCTTGACTCCTCCGTACAGATTGCCTTATTTCGTTAACCAATTCTTGTTCACTTTCACTCAATGCAGACACATTAATAAACTGTGATGTATTCACTACCTGACGAAGCCAGATGAATATGACAATGATGGAGATGAAAAAGAAATTGGTTCCAACACCCACTATAGCAGACAGTGTAGGCCAATAGTACATCATATACCTACCGGAAAATTAAAAAGGTTCATTATTGAATACATTACAGTCAACTTTATTAAAGCAATAACCTCAATAAAAAAATTCTCATGTTAAATGTCTTGTTTAAACATTCGACTGATATAAACATTTAAAACCATGTATGCCTGCCGGATTACTTACATGGTAATGTACAGCATACTTGTGAGTAAAATTGCTTAAGAGTTTTGGCTCATACCTTTAATTTACAAAAATATCATTGATTATTGATTAATAGTTATGTTAACATTCTGCATAAATAATTTAAAAGTTATATTACATAGCACACAACTTTTTCCAGGGTTAATTTCAACGCTTTTCTCCACTTATCTGATTCTCAAAATCCAGGATGTGCAAATGCACGCACCCTAGCACTTTTCTGGTGATACTTATAAATAAAATAATACACAAATAATAAAAAGTTCTTTTTATATTAACAAAAATGTGGTAACAAAATGAACAAAATGGTGTAAAACAAGTGGTAGCCATTGGGGTGGGGGAGGGGGTTGCAGTCTTTTACATCACATTTTGCACTTTTTACAGCAAAATTATCAAAAATGTGCAAACCCCACTCAGTTTTTTTTTATGGTTCCCAAACACTGCTACTAAAAAACTACTTTATTACTCCATTTGGCAATTACACCCCAACTATTTGAATTATGTTCCAAGGTTGGTGTAATATCATTTTCAATCTACTGTTCTTTAAAATTACTACACCAGATTCGATAATTATTATTATTATTACTACTTTGTCATTTTGGTGGTTGAATATCAGATCCACATAAATATCTTTTGTTAACTATCACATTCTGGATCACTACAATTTATTTCTAGTGATTAGGAATTTCAATGATTGTGCAAAGATGAAATTATTCATGGTTGAAATTTCTGCATTATTAAAATTGTGTTAAAAACTAAAACACAAAGGAAAGTTTTTTCTTTATAATAGAATGGTGACTACTAAACAGAATGAACAAAGCTTTCTAAATATTCTATACTGCCCTGGATTTTGAAATTCTTTATACTAACTTCGATTTTGTGTGTGAGTGTGGGTGGGTATGTTTGTGCCTTCTGGTCAAATTTGAGGAGGCCTAACTAACCCCCTTGCCGTCCTTCAATCAGGCTGAAACTCGGCAGATAGATTCGATGTCGATGGCAAACCATTCTATCAAATTTTAGGACCTGTCACTTTCACTAAAAGGTCACTTTTATACACGCTTCTATAATTACTTTAGAATACAAATAAATCTCATTTAACCGGTCATTGTTGAAATTCCTTCCTGTCACCAAAATTATTTTAATCAAAATAGATAAAAGATAATTGTAAGTGAATGCATAAATTCATAGTGGAGTAAAGTCCAATCAATTTAACTTTGTGTTGCGTAGCAAAGCTATAAGAGAAATAATTTTAATTGATAATTGTTTAAACTCTTTCCTGTTGCCAAAATTGTTTTAATCAAAGTAAATAAAAGATATGTGTTTTTATTGCCTTACGTTCACCAGACTTATCAGTCTTACGTCAGACTTATAAGTCTACATTTTTGATTGGTTGTAGGTGAAAATGTATTCAATTAAATTTTTTTTGGAAAAAATAAGTTACTAAATGGTTCGGAATGGATCTTTGGTTCTTAGTGTTCAAACATTATGAAAACTCGATCTAAGTTGCAATTGCACATAAAAACTGGCAATCCATATAAAGAATTTATATAAAAACTTTGTTTTTATGGGTAATATTATTTAAACTGAAATAGATAAGGCAAGTGCAAAGACAAGTTAACTTGTGAACAGTCAACATTTAAGCATAAAAATGCAACTTAACCATGATTGGAAAACAATGTGTTAAAATTTAACTATTTTACCAATAATCTAGTTATATAATGAAACAATGTGTTAAAATGAAACTATTTTACAAATAATCTAGTTATATAATGGAAAAATATGTTTATGTTAATAATCCAGGCAGGGGTGACTCGAGCGGGGGGCGTAGGGAGCGACTCCCCCCCCCCCCAAAGTTTTAGAAAGTTGGACAGTCGGCAAATTTTCTAAATTTTATCGAGATTTTTCTTTTTCTAAAGTCAATCCACAATAAAATCGAATGGAATAAAAGAAGAAAAAAAAGTCGAACAAAAATATTAAAAATATCTGAATGCAGCGTGACCCGAGTTTGACGAATCGGCATTTTTACACTAGAAGTCAATTATAGTGAAGTCGGTGTCTTTTTTGCCGGCTACAATGATGAACTGTGAACGCAAATATTACCATATAAATATCTTCATTATCTCGCCCCGTCAAAGTTTTTAGAAAGGCTGGTAGTCGGCAAATTTCTGAAATCTTATCCCTTCTTTTAAAAATTCCTACTGACGGATGTTTCAAAACATATTGAATGGAAAAAGTACAAATAATTAAAATCATCATTGCCTCAGTTGACGGTCGGCAATTTTGAATTGGAGTAAGTTTATCCTTTTTGCAGGAACATTAAAATAATCTAATCATTGATATCTTCACTGACATTAGATAACTTTGATTGCTACAGTAGCTGATATACTTGTATTTGTGGTACGTCAGATAACGCCT
Organism: Linyphia triangularis; assembly: GCA_963978545.1. NCBI lineage: Eukaryota > Metazoa > Arthropoda > Arachnida > Araneae > Linyphiidae > Linyphia > Linyphia triangularis. The sequence continues at coordinate 42,336,159 of OZ021730.1, forward strand.
CAAAAACCATAACATATACATAAAAGGTCATTTACATAAAGTATGTAATGTACATCATATGAGTTAAGGATTTTATACAAAATTTCAAAACACCTAAATTTTTGTATTCGAAAATTGACCCACATTTTACAAAGTTATTGTAATTAATGTCAAGTAGAACTTCATAAACGATGTTATATACAGGATGGTCATAAAGAAAATTTGTCGATATATGGACGTCTAACGGCAGTCTCGTTCAACAGATCGAGATAAGATTTCAAGTATAGAGGTCGGAATTCTGTGAATTTCGGCAAAATGGCGCTCACGATTACCCCGGTTATAGTTACAAATGGCAACGCCTACTTTTTCCTATGGAAAAAGGATCACCGCATGCTAAAAACCTAAAGAGCGTTGAAATGGCACGTGTATCACAAAAAACGGACGCACAAAATACAGATCTGCGAACTGCCAACAAAAACACGATCGGAGCAATGGAGGCCGCTCACCAAATATTCATCTTAGAAAACCGATTAAATTGCCTGTGATGGCACTCATGTGAGCTTTGGCCTCTGTCAAATGCAAATTTCTATTGTGCGCCTCGATTGCATTTTTGTTGGCCGTTCGCAGAGTGTTTTTTTTGTGCGTGCATAATGCGTCCGTATTTTGTGATACACGTACCGTTCCAACTCTCTTTAGGGTTTCCTCATGAGCTGAGCATTTTGTGACAGGAAAAAGTAGGTGTTGTCATTTGAAAATTTCGTGCATGTAACTATAACCATAATCGGGAGCGTCATTTGTGGAAATTCACAGAATCTCGAGCTCATGCCTCTGAATAACTATACCTGAAATCTCATCTCGATCTGTTAAACGGAACGGAAGCTAGAGGCCCATATATCGGCAAAGTTTCTTTATGAACACCTTGTACTTCATGTATTGAAAATGCATTCCCAAAATAATGCATGCCACATGTAAACTGGAAGGCGATATCGAATTTATTCTAACAAAATAATCTTTGGAAAAGTGTTAAAAGGTTTATTATAATACTATCTAAAATTCTTGATGTTTCCCGTGCTCAAATAGCTGTGGCCTGACATTTTTGCAGGGAGATGTAAAGACGACAAAAGTTTTTGTTTAATCCTTGATTTTTCGAAGATGTGAATTGGATTTCCTAGTTGGATGTTAGTTAATAACTGTATATTAATGTTCTGATAAATTAATATCGATATATTTTTTTCTTGTAAATTTTACCACTTTTTTTTCCACGTTACTTTTTTTTTCGAAACTCAGAGGGGAAGGAGAGCAAATGCATGTTTCTTATATCCCTGACATTGTATCTATTATAAAAATTGCAGTGCTTCGCTTAGGGAATTTTCTGTAATACCAATAGTCCGCCAGAATTTTAAAAAGAATTTCTCCAGAATTTGTTTTTTGATCAACCTTTATACAATTCTTTATAAAAAAAGTCGCCTATTTGATCAATAATTTTCATCTATTTAATTCCGTGTTAAAGTGGTATTTTCCAACCACTTTTACAAGTTTAATTATTATTGTTATTATTTTTTTTCGAAACTGCAATTTGAAAATTTAAAAAAAAGTTGTATCGAAATGAAGCACTTGTACTTCTCAGTTTACTGAATCGGTTCAAGATTGTAAGGGGGGGGGGGGGGAATTCTATCTATCTGCAAGATATAAATGTCTTCCCCCCTGCCCCCAAATAAAAATGCTTCCAAAAATAATCTCCTTTGTTCGGAGAGGAAGGGTTAATTTACTAAAAAAAAATGAAAAATTAAGTGAATTTGAAGGAACTTTAACTATAATGTGATGGGAATTTACTTAAAATTTGACATTAATTACGTATCAATAAAATGCCATAAAATATTAAAAATTGTTTTGACGGTAATTTAAAAGTAATTAAAACTAATTGCACATTAAATAAAATAATTCACAATTAAATTTAAAAAAAAAATGCATTAACAATTAGTTTTACATTAATTAATAATTAATTATGTATTAATTATTCATATATTAAAAATTAATTATACGTAAATTTTACATTAATAAAAATTAGTTAACAATTTATTAGCACCTTAATTTATATTTTCTACATTTACCCCGGACATGCCTTGATTTCAGTCGGCAAAAGGATGTCTACTCCCCCCCAACCAAAATTCTTAGCAACGGCCCTGAATCCAAGTGAATACGACAATGAAGAAAGAATTTTAATAATTCATACATGTTTTAGCTGAACAGTAGTTGAAAGGAAAAAGGGCATTTTTTCTATAAACTTTTGTTCCTTTCTTTAAAATACAAACAAAAATATCAAACTCTTCCCACTTCTCAGTTGGCGATTTATTTTAGTGAAAGAAATTTTAATGAAAAAATCTTTGAATAAGACTAATTACTTGTCACGGAATGGTAAAATATTTTCTGCTCTAGGGAATGCAACAGAATATTACCTTAATCCTGTGAATTGAGCATGGATTCTCAAAGAGCAAGAGTACACTTCAACAGCAGTAGTTTCGAGTTCAAGGAAAGCATAATAAGTTGGTATATGCTAAAAGCATAAATACAATAAAAACAATTAGTTTAAAACTGTAACGGCAGACAAAAGAAAATACAGAAAGACAGTTTAAAATTCATTATATTGAATAACAAATTCAAGGTTCATGCATTATCAGTAAGAAAATAAAGTATTTTAAAATAATAAACTTGATCAAAAAGTTATTTAAAAACCTGCTAAATAAAGAAACTTCCAATAAAATATACTCTCTTTCAAGAGAATAAGATTTCCACCCATATTACTGCTAAAAATATAACAAGGTAAAAAAAAAATTATAGAAAAATTTAAGTAAACATTAAGTTAAATGTAATTTTATGAGTATCTTGTTTTACTTGTAGTAACAGTAATTATTTGAAGTGACGGAATCTGGGTTCATTAGTTTAACCCTGAGAAAATAAAGTATTTTCAAAAATAAATTCTGCAAAAAAATTAAATACATCATCTTTTAAGAAGTCTACTTTACAACCCTTTTACTTATATTAATTGGAGGTATGGAATTAAAACTAGTTTTTGAGATATTCCCTCTAAAAGTATTCACTTTTGAATTCTTTTATATGTGACAAAGTTTTTTTATTAATCAAAATATATGTCACTAAGTAGTTTAGAGATCTAAAGTAAGTGTCAGAAATTAGTTTAAAACACACTCCTTGATTCATTGTGAAAACTCAGATTTTTATAAAATATCACATGCCTCCTTTATCCCGTAAGTCTTCATTTAAGTATAATGCTTTTATTCGAAATTTATTTATGACAATCAGTTACATTAACTTCATCAGTCAGTGTAGTTCTTATTTAAGATTATAAAATTAAGGTTCATACATTTATCAGTAAGAAAATGAAGTACTTGATCAAACACTTATTTATCAAAGAACGTTAAATGGCAAAAACCTTTTTTAATAGAAATTTTATGTCTTAGAAAGCTAAGTATACCACTCTATTTCACTACCACAGTAAAAAAGAAAAGAGATTTTTAGTTCACAATTTTATTAAAATTATCAGTTTTAGTTTTAGTATCTCAGGCTAATTAACACACACAAATTACATACAATCGTGAGGTTGTTCAAAGAGCTTTGTAAATAAAGCCTAGATTATTTTAGATTCACAGTCTTAATTGTAAGAAAGTTGTTATAACTATTGGTACTAACAATAATTATACCATACACAATGTTCTACGAATTTTTCAAAAAGAGGCACCGACAAAGACTGCTTTTCTTCCACTGTTCCAGCAAGCAATGCAGGGACAAAAAACAATGTGTAAATCATCTTAAATAAAGGAGATCTATAGCGTAGGAGAGCCTGAAACAAAAACTAATTAACACACATGCAAAGCATTATATAGAGAGAAAAAATAGTGATTCCAAAAATATCTTCATTATCCAGAATTATATATTTATTTTTTGCAAATGAAAATTTGCAAAAATATAAAACTTTATATTGGAAGATAAGGTTTTTTGTTGTTGTGACCTTGAATAAAAAATATTTTCCTGTTTGCTTCAACAAATGACAACACAGTTATCAGAAAAAGAAATTAAAAAATTAATTTTTAAATGATAATAGTAAAGCTTCTGCTCCATTTTCTCTTTAAGCATATACTTCTTCTGTACTACTATAATTTTAAAAACACCTTTTAATGTATTTGAAACATATTTTTGTTTCCTGAATGTTATGTCAGTGATTGCACTTAAATTTTTGTTGCTATGCTCTTCAAACCTATGGACTTGGAAACTGTATTTAAATATTTTTCATATAAATAAAGAAGTAGCATATTGGTAACCAAGAACATCAGGAAATTAAATTTCCAGAAATCTAAACTTGTTCTTATCAGTCTATAAAATTATTGCATTTTTATGGGAGTTTGGCATTCATTATTCACAAGTCCCACCAGAATATTTTCTTATCCACAATAAGATATGTTTAAAACTTCCTACTTGAAACCATTAATTGTAATACTTTGAATAAAATAATGTTTAAGGACAATTCTTTTCAAGGTAGTGTTTCCTTTCTTGCTTGACATTTTTCAAAAATTTATAAAATATTTAAGTAATTTGCAAACATAATTGAATACTTACCGGTCTCCTTGAAGATTGCAATACTTCTCCAGTTTGTGAAAGCATATCAAGATGAATCATAAACATACCTTTTGAATAATAAAATTTCAAATTATTTTTCAATAAGACACTATAATACAAGCTTCATGTGAATTCAGAAATATTTTAAAGTGCTGCATATTTACGTCAATTATGCATGATTTATGATTCAACTTGCTAATAGTAATTGATTTTTAAATGGATACATAAAATTGCATTAATTCACCTAATTCTTCATTAATTAATTTTGCACCTAATTCTTCATTTGGAATTCTTCAGAAGAGACAACATTAACTTGATAATAAACTGCTAAGAAATTCCTCCATACATAACTAGAAGTTATGTTAAAACAGGTATTTGGATGGTTCATATAATTCAGAGAATTCAACAGGGATTGCTTTAAAATGTAAAATGAATCATCAGATAATAATAGAGACATATAACCTTCTTTAAAAATAAATTGCCTCTAGTACAAGATTGAGTAAAAACATATAGTTTTGTGCAGTAATTATAATTAAATGCACATAAAAAAAACACTGAACCTATAAGTTTAAAGTTTTCAATAAAAAAGTTATAATCAAGTCATAGCTATTTGGTAATTAGCAGGAGAAAGGATGAACTTATTTTGACAAGTCTAAAATATTTGAATGAGACAATATATAACTTTATCACCATAAAAAAAAATATGCCATCACTTCTAGCGATCCAAAAACTCCAGAAAATTGATAACTGTTTGAAAAGTTAAAATGGCAAGTACTCATATGGGCGATGGCGATGGGCCTGGGCGATGTTAACATTTCTGCATCGTGATATATCGGGAAGCAAACATCATGATGTCACGATACATTGCGATGTTAACTATGAGTATATATTTTTTTACAAAATACTACAAAACAACGTTTTCATAACACGCTATATAGCCGAAAGTTATGCTTGCTTAGCTTTGTAAAATTTTATTAAATTTTTAAACCTTATTCAAATTGTACAAACTGAAAAAAAATTATAAAACATTTATTTACTTACGTGACCGAAAAGAAAATCCTTAAACGTAAATAGGAAAAAAATCGTTTATAAGTATTTAAGCAATCAAACTAGAGAAACAACTGTGATTAGTCCATGCACTAGTTCACATTGATTTTGGCAGATATAATAAACAACTCATAGTAATAAATAACCAGATTATCTTAAAGGGTAAGAACTATACAGAAATTACCATGCCAGAATACCGCAATCCCCTTGCGTTAATAAATAAAGCAAAATAAAATAATAGCAAGAAAAAAAAACTTGAAGTTAATATAAAAGATTTCAAAATACAACAATGCAATATTTTATTTCTTACAAGTTAGAGAAATAATGAAAAAAAAATCAAAAATGAAACACAAAAAGTGTAGGAAATGCTCAATAGAATTCCAAAAATAGATATCAAGGTCTTATATCTGATGACTATTAAATAAAAATCAAAAGGTTTTCCAAGAGTTCAGAGCACAGCATAAACAATGTTCAAACAATAAAAGGAATACTTCTTTTATCGAATCTCCAATATTACTAAACTAATGGCGCCACCTCACTATTTCAATACTCATCGCACATACGTAAGGTGGATACAATTACCACAATGCGTTTTTTTCTGATGAAGTATCGGGCATGCCCAAAAGCAAATGGAAATCGTCTCAAACGGCCTGATGTCGACGGTTTCACTGTTTCTATACAATATTGGGAACATCGCGCATATGTAGGACAGGGTGGATAGGATTATCACGATGTGAGCTTGCTGATGAAGTACCAAGCAAAAGCAAATGGAACTCATTTCAAACGGCGCGGTGTCAACTGTTTCCACACGGTTCTATAGTATCTTAGGAACATCGCGCATGAATCGTAGCACGGTTCTACGTCCTTGAAGTGCTAGGCAAGTATCGTTAAAAAAGATTGTGATGTATCGGTTTTGAGAAAATAATGACGCTGGTTTCACGATGTTGATTTCACACCGGTTTTTGCCGATGTATCGATGCATCGCCCAAGCCTACTTGTATACATCAAAAAGCAATAAAAAAAACAAAGCTAGATAGTATAAGTTTTTTTGTTATTTGAGGAGGAACGCAACTACTGTAACAAAATACAGGGACTTTTCTAACGTAAGAAGAAAGCTAATTCAAAATGATATTGCCAAAGTCCTGCGTGAATATGGTCAGGCTGTAGGCTCTATGGCAACCTTCAATTTTTTACCATTGCATATTACATAACAAAAATGTAAACAAATCCAAATTACACAATTTCTGAAGGTAAATTTCAATCAGTATTTTTACACAGGTAAAAGTTTTCAATTGTAAGAGAATGCATCTTTATGGCATTCTTTTTCATTTTTCCCAATGAATTCCATAATTTCATTCATATCAACAAAAGACAAATAGAGACGGAATAATTTAAAATTTGAGAAAATTGTCATACATGATGTTGAGACTTAATGAATATATAACATAGGAACTAGGAAGATGAAAATAGTTACATTTGATTGAAAGTGACAACTGAGCATATGGTTAACTGGGGAAAATTAGTCTTGTACTAATAAAGCACACAAATTCTGCAATTTGAAACCAAATTTAATCATATTTCAGCAGAATTCAGTCTTTTAACACATTAAAAAATAAAAATTGTCCCTCACTCCTCTCCATTGGAGCAATCATATTAAGAGTATCTTAAATCCCCTCCCCACAAAAGATCAGTTTGCCAAACAAAGTTGACAATCGTGCAATACTGACATTATGCTAAGAGAGAGGTGCTCTTTCTAACTTTGAAAATTTTCATCAAGGTAGTTAGGTTAGTACTAACTTTTGAAAAAAATACTATTTTTTTATAATTAAGGTAAATAAAAATCTCACTCAAGAGAAAATAATATGGATAAAAAATTCAAATATTTATGATATGATCAACATTAAAAAAAATTTAAATTTACCTTGGTTTATATTATTTTCTGATTCAGGCATATCTAGAACAAGTTCTATAGCATAAACTTGACCACCTGATAAAAGCTAAAAGAATATAAAAAAAAATTATGTATCAAGTAAATGAATGAATTATGAGATATTTAACCATAGAAGTAGAAAATTTCTAACTGTAACTACATAAACTAAGTTCCATTTCATTCTAACTATATACAACACTCCTAAAAATGACGTCCACAATTAAAAACAAGTTAATAGTACAACATAATTTGAAATTGCAAAAGAATTGCTAATTTTTTTTGTTAGAAAAATAATTATTATTAAAAAAAATTAAGATTTGTAAGGTATAATTTTGCATCAATCTATTGTATTAGTCGAGAGTAATTGGTACTGATTGGTGCAGTCATGCCATTCTTTTACCACAAGCACTTGTAAATGTAAATTCACTAACTTGCTTTTAGAAGAAAAGTCCTACCCATCCATGAAAGCTTTGTCTTAAATTTTCCAACATCATTAATATAGCGTACTTAATATCGATTTAAAAGACGAAACAATAGTAAAGGTGTTATGAATTGTCGTTAAAATTTTACAAGCCAATTAGATTTATTTTTATCATGATTAGATGGCTAATTTGTAAGCTGATAGTATTCAGTAATAATATTACCCATAAAAACAAAGTTTTTAATACGAATCCTTTATATACATTACTAATTTTTATATTCATTAACACAGTGCTGATTCAATTAACAATGTGTGCTTGGTGCTTGCATCTAATTTTAATTAACAAAAACATTTCTATTAGCAAAATACATGGCAAACTATGTTTTAAAATTTATTTATTAAAAATGAATGGGAATTTATGCACGATTACATCCAAACATACTTTATTGATTCTGATTAAAACAATTTTATTATTTATTTAAAAAATATTGGCAACAGGAAAGAGTTTCTTTAATGGTCAGTTAAATGCTATTTTATTGGGATTGGATGACAGCAAGTTGGTTTATTAGTATTCCGTTAAAGCTACTTTTTAGAGACAGTTACACCCCAAAATTTTATAGAATGCATTGTCATTGACATTGAATCCACCTGCCAAGTTTCAGCCCAATTGGATGACAGCAAGGAGATTAATTGGGCCACCTCGATTCTGACGCTATCGACTCACAAAATGAAGTTAATACAAAGGATTTAAAAAAAGCTGTCATTTTCAAATGAATCAAAGTGAAGGAATTAAAGAATAAATTAACAGGATAATTCCAGACACTATAATTTTAGGCTATTTGATTTAAAATTTGAATGATGAGTTATGAAGAAACATTCTTTTCAACACATTCAGACAATTTTAATATATTTTTGTGTCAACTAATAAAGAAAAATGTAATTGTTAAAACTAAAGATTCTGATTGCAAACAATATTTGCAATAAAAATACAGAAAAGCAAGAGTAGCTCATAAAAAAACCTACAAAATTACACTCACTTCATGGTGACCTTTTTCAACTAAAGTTATATTGTCATAAGGAAAAACACATATTTTATCTTTCAGACATCTGGAACTGCAAGAAAAACAGTAGAAAATTTTAAAATCATATTATTTAATCATATTTAATACAAAAAGATATACTATAAAGTTTCCACAGGTGTTTTGAGATTTAATAAAATTTTGATAAATATATAAAACAGCTGTTCAGCCAGGAATCGCTTGTGTTTTGATTGCAAATAAATATTGCGGACAGTTTGTAGCTTCATATACCGTGCCTAGAGAATATCACAGACTTTATTTGTTCTATTAAAAAGTTTTTAGGTTTAAATACATCATGCAAAGCAAGTTGAGTATTTCCGAATATTATATAAAGCTTAAAAGATTACAAAAAATACAATAGAAATAAATGCATAATTACTAAATAAAAATAAAAAGGAAAGGTGAAAGTTCTTGTATACTGTAGGGATGGAATGAGTTTCTGGTTGATTTTTAACAATGCAAAACACTGTTGGGTATCTGGACTAAAGCACCCAATATTTGACCATGCATTTAAAGGTCAAGTCCAGGGCTTTCCAATGACCTTATGCCCCATACCTACCATACTATGTAGTGGTGAAAATATGGCCCTAGTGAGGAAAACGTGCTCCTAAATAGGTATTTGATGATATCTATCCAAATAGGAATAATGTGTGCAATTCGATCAGCAGAGAAAATTGTCCCTCCTTTTTTTTCTCTAGAAATTCGAACAGGATCCCTAAATGGATTATACTTGACTGTAAGTTAGGGAGTTGCATATGCTGCAACAAAACATCATCCATTAGAAATTATGTATTATTCCATCGTCGAGGCAAAAAGTTCGACTATCAAATTCCTTTAGGCAGTGGAAACAATCAGCTCGCAGCACAGGTGATGCAATTCCATGGGAAGGCCCCAAACCTGGTATGAGAATAACTAGAATTCCGAGGAGACCAAGCGTGCTAGCTTCTACACCGCAAGGTTGCGGGTTCGAGTCCTGTGTTAGGCATGGGTGTTTGTAAATGTATGTTGGCTTGTCTAATAACGAATGTTTCGGCGCATTATAGCCCTCGTGTTGCTGACGGCGCCAGATAATCTGAAAACAACCAACCGAGGAGACAAGCAGTTTAGCAGCTTAAACTATATTAATGCCATCTACAAGTTCTCAGCTGGATAATGTGCAAGTACCAAAATGGGAATAGTTGATTTAATTTCAATAAATTGAAATTATTACCGATTTTTTTTCAAAAATTATTTCCCCAATTTTTATGAAAAAAGGCAAAAAGAAAACTTATAATTTCTGTGTAAACCTAAGTGATCAGAAATCTAACAAATAAATAAATTTAAGGTGCAGCAAAGATTTATTACTCTGGGTACATCAGAAATCTAGGGAATTTATCTGTTCCATTACTAGTTAAACTGTATTTTTTCCTCTAAAACTTAAATATAAATTTCTGTAACAGTAATTCAATTCTGAATGTATATTCAATGCCAACAAATGGTAGCAGTCATTATTTAATACTACCTATGATTGCTGCAGGCGCGTAGCCAGGGGGTGGCTGATGGGGCTGCAGCCCCCTCCCCCCCCCCCGAAATTTTAAAACGTCGAAAGTCAGAAATAAATCTATTTATGCTTGGATGATTAAAATTGGAAATTAACACAAGTTTTCGTTATTTTCTAATTTTTTGAAATTGGACAGACAAAGCACTGGAATTATTAACGAATCGAATTAAGTTGAATCTGCCCTGAATGTAGCACTCCAGACTTCAGGCGTGATGACTAGTCGACGCAATACGCGATGTCTAGTCTCGTTGGCGCCGATCCGACAAAAGGCTTTCAGAGTCCTGGGGATGGGAGGGGGGGATCTTGTACTTGTCTAGTCCATGATCCCTCCCCCCCAGGGACTCTGGTTCACTAGTACAATAGGTGACAAGGGGTGTCCAGAAAGCCACAAACCGGCTCTTTCTTAGCAGCCATCTCCAACCTCCAAGAGTAGCATTGTATACATATTCAACATTGCTCGGATCCCACGTTGTTAAACACTTCAGAATTCTCCTACCAGACAACCTACAAAACAACTGAAGAATACTATAGAATAACAATTTTTACGCCCTACTTAGATGATATAATGTCTTCATTAAATGAGTGCTTTTTGCCTCATAAAGAAACAATTTCTTCCTTGCAAAACCTTATTCCGCAACACGCTGTTGGGAAGAGTTTTCAAAATATTGAACCATGCATCTCCTTTTATGAAGATGATCTTCCTACTTACAAAGATGTGATTAAAGGCGAATGGGAGCTGTGGAAAAGAAAGTGGATGTCGGTCGAAATGTTACCAAACTCAGCGATTAGGTCGCTGTATGAATGCGACCAAAACATCTTCCCCAGCATATACGTTTTGCTCAAAATCCTATCCATTCTGCCAGTGTCAGCAGCCACAGCTGAGAGAAGTTTTTCTACTCTTCGGAGATTGAAAACTTATCTTAGAAGTACGACAAGCGAAAATCGCTTAACTGAACTGGCTTTGCTGAATATCCATAGGCAATGCTCAGTTTCAGACGAGATGGTCCTCAACAAATTTGCCAGCAGTGAAACTGTTAGAAAATTCAATTTAACTTTGTAATGCCTCTTAATTAAATACAATTGACCCATTATTAAACTTTATTTTAAATGTGATATTTCTTCTCATTTCCTTATTTTAAAAAGCATTTTTATTGTGTTTCATTAAAGCATTCTTAATCAAATATTATTCATGCATATTAATACTTACTAATGTCACGATTGTGAAAAGAAAGGGTCATTTGATTATTACTACATTTAACGAATAAATTTTCTTTCCAGTGAATGCTATATGTGCTAAAAGTATTACAATCCCAAAAAGTGTTTATTTGTTTTTTAGTTTGATTTATTTTGATTTGTAAATTATTGAATGATAATTATTGTTTCCGAAGTTGACATTTATAATTTCTCCGCCCCCCCGAAAAAAAATCTTGGCTACGCCCCTGGATTGCTGTAACCTGGAGCTGATTTGATATAAATATCTCATGGCGCAGAGTACGAAGTCTCTCCATTATCATAATTGGGCAACAAACCATATGGAAAAATAGAACCCTAATTTGAATATTTTAAGTTGATACCCATCCTATACCTACGCCAAAATTAAAAGTTTATTACAAAGTGATAAAAATTTATTATTACAAGAGGATTAAAGAACTCTTATTCATTTTACGAAAGAAAACTGGGTTACCTTATAAAAAATGCATGTAAATTAGCTCGGTAGGGACCTGACGATTTTTAGAAACTTTCCTTATACTATTTAAAAGATAAATATTTTAAAATTGTTGGTTGTATTCAGATTATCTGGCGCCGTCAGCAACACGAGGGCTATAATGCGCCGAAACTTTCGTCATTAGACAAGCCAACATACATTTACAAACACCCATGCCTAACACGGGACTCGAACCCGCAACCTCGCGGTCTAGAAGCCAGCACGCTAACCTTTTAAAATTGTAATTGCTTAATCTCACTCTCTAAATAGTTTGTAGCAATCACAATCAGTGTTCAGCTGTTTTATTTTATCTCCAACGACTCCAACAAAGATATCCAAAAGCGTCAGGTCCCATTCGCGTATCTGTACCATTACTTTAACAACTTACTCATATCGCAGATGTACAGGCTTGATATGTGCAATGGAGGGAATGTATAAATAGTATAATAGTCCATAAGAAAATATAGAAAACCACAAAAGAACACAGCAAGTCAAACTCAGGAACGAAAATTTAAATATTAGACGTTTAACACTGTCAGTTAACTCCATTTATCAAACTCTTATTCAGTTTCGAGATTCAGGAAATTCAAATCATAATATTGCAGAAATGAAAATAAGGAAATTGTTGCCATTCTGATTGTCATGGTAACCAAATGTTAGAAATAGGCTAAAAAAGTTACAATTCCACTGCTTTTATTTACTGAAACAACTGCAATTAAATGAGCAAGTTTAAGAAATTGAAGTTTCGTAAGTAATTTTTTTTATTCCGTTTTACATTTGAATCCATCATTCTAGATTTAATAATAAATTAAAAAATATGAACTATGACCTTCAAACACAAGGTACAAATTTGTTTCTTTTTGGAAGGTGAACTTTGACTGCAACTGTGATCTCCTATCCCATTATATTGTATGAACGCAAAATATGCTTTTTTTCCAAGATACAGAATTGTTGACAAATATAAAAGAATCCACCCATCTTGCATCATAATTATTACTTAATCAGACGTTTTACTCACATTCTATGATAACAGAATTTTTATACTGTTCTTTCTTTGTATAAGGTCTTTTTTTAATCGCTTTGTCTGAAGACGGGTTTGTGATGAAATTGGTCAGTTATTTTTAAATTTTAATTTACTGTTAATGTATTTTCCTCAAATTTGATTTTTGCCCACAACATTTAATGTCAGGTAAGTCTCATTTTATTGTTCTAATTTCTCTGTTTTAAAAAATTATTCATTTATTTGCTAAATTTATGCCATCGATGATTTTTCGGGAAATCGCCGTTAAACGTCTGCTAAGTTATGTTATTTTAAAGTTTTTTCGCTTATAACATAGTTTTATTTATTTGTTGTTTTTTTGTAGCCTTGTATTCCATTTAAAATGTTTAATTTACATAATTGAAAGATTCGCCGGTTAGGGGTTGACTTTTTTTGTTGTTTTATGTATAATTTTTGCTCAAAACGTTTAAAAAAAATTCGACCCACAGAAGTAAAGTAAAAACAATATTATTGTTTCAAGAAGGGAAATTTCAGACCAATGAGCATTTCTACGAATTTTAAGTTTTAATGTGCATTAAGTTCTCTGTATGCATATTTTGTAATTTAAATATTGAAATTTGAAGAAACTATAAATTACAGTATAAATTAATTACTTGACTTGAGGCTTGATGCTCCAAATTATGTTTGTAATCTTGAACTACATCTTTAATTTGATTGCAAGGGTTTTAGGATAACAATTCCACAAATATGAAGGACCTGCCTGAATTTGTCCATAATGTAAGAAACAAACTTAATCTTCACAACACTCAAAGAGAGGTTTATCATACTCTTAAATTTTAAAAAAAAGCTGTTAATATTTTTAACATTGCATATCTAAAAAATGGAAATAAAGGATGTTAAAAATATTCAGTTTCGAGAAAAAAAAAACTTAAACTATTTTTGTTCTAAATGAAAGCAACAGATGTGAATTTGGTATGGTACATTATGACTTGTTATAAATTTTGTCAACAAATTATCTTATTATAAACAGAGTTCATCCTAGAAATGAAAAAGGGCAGGGTGCTATTTTCCAAAAAAAGGGCACTTCCTGTTTACGAGGGCACTTTTATGGCAAATTGCAGAAATATGCTTTTTCTGCCACAATTTCAATATTGTTATACTTTTCTACCACGATAAATAATTTTCAATATTCTGAAGAAGAAAAAATTATAATGCAAAAATCTGTTAATCAAAAATTTGCTCAGAAACTTAAAAGATATCAAAATACTGATAAAATGCTTCAGTCCTAATTCTGCTGGAATGAGACTGAGATTAAAGTGCTATATACACAGTAACATTTTCATCAAATAGTAATTTTTATAAAATTATCAATTTATAATACAGTAAAATTAAGATAAGAATGTTTTAGTATAATGAAAATGTGTTAAGATAAGAACTTTTCACTCTTTCAAAATTTTCTAAAGTTTGAATGAATCAACCTTAAACTTCATCTCTTAGGTTTGCTATTGTCAGATAGAGAATAAAGTTTCTCCAAATTTAACATTATTCATTGTGGGATATCACAAGGAGTATTCCGACTAAAGAACTTGGACTATGTCCTGAAATGTTTGCATTTTTTTATTTTCAAAATCGGATCAAATTTAGCGTCAAAACGGTGATTTTTTTGCCGTGCATGCCGCTATTATGTAAGCTATAATAGAAGTTTTATTTTTTTAAAAATCGGAAATAATCTGGGATTTTGCTTGCATTCCTGTTATGTTTAATTTTAAATATGAAACGGATGTTTAGAAATTAATTGGTAACAGGCAAATTACCAAAAACACCCCCTAAATTTAACAGGAGGACATCGCGATTACGCGTGTCCAAACGGGAATATTCTTTTTAAATTCTTAGTGTAAACATTTGATAGTTATAAACCTTTAACTAAGTTATTCAAGTCTTTCAAATTCCTGTCTTCACTATTTTAAAGGAGGCATGGTAAAAATCCAGCGAAATACACTTAATCAAAACACGTACGAAATGGCCATCGGAGTTTACTAATGTGCACTTGGGAAATTGTAAGGCGGCGCCCTACATTCCACCTACTAATAAAGCACGTTATATGGACATCTACTCAATGGTTTGAGTCCCTGTATATACGTTGCGCGTTTGAACATGAATGCGCATGCGCGACAGCCGATTTCAGTAGGGGTGATCCACATATTGCGTACTGTTGGGAGGGAAAAAACGAAAGTTTTTCAAATTCTTTCAGGATGAAATTTTTTCTGAAAAAGGGCAGGAAGGGCGCTATTTTTATAGAAAAAGGGCAAGAAGGGCGCTATTTTTATAGAAAAAGGGCAGGCAGGGCACGCCGCCCCTCGAAAAATGCCTAGGATGAACTCTGCTATAAATAATATATCTCTTCTTCTTTTCTATGTTATTCTGCAATTGTCAGGCTGATAAATTTAAAAATAACTCCATAAAGTAAAAGACTAAATGAGGAAATCAGAAGTATAAAGTGGTTCATGTCCAGCCATGACTTGATTCACTAACTTTGAGTGCCTATTAGTATATGAATATAGTGTAACAACACTTTATGCTTAATTGGATCATGCCCACCTGATGGCTGTGGGTTAGCTCTCTCAGCCAAAGGTACCGGATTCGAATCCTGTGTTAGGCATGGATGTTCGTTGTGGTTCAGATTCTACATGAAGCTCTAGGTCCTGGCCTGATTAGTAGTTATTGTGCCAAAAATAGGTCGTTACGAGTACATACCAGCCAATCAGGACTGGACAAGATTCACTTTAACTCTTCCCAGCTGAGTACTTGATATTCTCTGAGATAATTTTTGTTTATATCGAAGAAGATAGCTTCATGTAAAAACTTCCAAATCATGAACATATAGTTTATTAATTTTTTCATACTGATTCCAGCTGCTTATTTCTGACACATTTAAGTACTTTCCACTGTCAATATGCCTCATAATTTGGAACTTAGTCAATTGACATGGTTGGCACCACCATTTCTGTAATCCTTTGCCTGTGACGCCCGAACTCAGTTCAGGCAACGCAAATGCGTTTTCAAATATATTCTACAAGCAAATGGTTAACCATGTCACTCTCACAAGCATTGTAATCTTGACCTTGACAGATTTTATGTGCAGTGGTCACTATTCCATAAACGTATTTGCTTAATCCCATCTAGTCACAAAACCAACATCTAAGCTTCCGAACATTCTAGTTACTTGAGTGCAGGATTACTACTCAATTTATAGTTTATATCCAGATTCTTCCCCTTATTTCTTCATGATTTATCAAATATTTATTTGAAATGTAGGGTTCGATAGATGAACTGTGCACCAGAAATGTTCTGTGCGCTCGTATACCGTAGAATCCCGATTATCCAAGTGAATGTAGACCAAGACTAACTCTGATAATCGAAAAACTTGATCAAACAAAAATTGTAAATAAAATAAATTGTATTATTTTTAATTTATATTTTAACAAATACAAATATTATACAGTTACACTATGTGTAATTAATATATTTATGATATTTAAAAGAATTCTCTTACTTTAAAAAAAAGTCCTTAATTGCTCTTTTTTTTTGCAGCAATGTTTAAAAAAAATTTTTTACGGATAAGTATGATAACAGGATTGCTCATGTCACTTATGGTTTCTCTATATATTCAATTGCACTTTCAATAGCTTTTAGTCTACCTGTATAGGAGGTTTACGTTTTGTGATTTTCCTCGTCACGGTCTTCATCATCATCGCTACTTTAATTTTCCTTATTGAAAATAATTTTTTCAGTAATCTCTCGCTGGTTCGTCTGCGTTTATTCTGTCCCTTATGTCTTCTACGTTGATTGGCTCGGACAATGACAGTTTCATGACTAAATCTAAAAGCTAATCGTTACCTTCATTGGACTGCCAGTGATGCTCTATATTCTGGTCTGGGTATCTAAAACTTTCCTCCGCGATTTTATAATGGTGGCCGATTTTACTTCATTCTATGCCTCAACTATCCAGCAAACAACATCGCTTAGATGAAAACTTTTAAGTGTCTCGGGATCACTTATTTTCTTCAATTCCTTCAATAAGAGATTGAGGGGTGATCTCCCCCTCTGTTGTTTATGGACCACTGACATTTTAACGTGTGCTGCTCTCAGGCTTTGGTTGAAATCAATCAAGATTTGACGAATCCACTCTGAACACACATATACAAAAAATGGAGTTGAAAAAGCCGAAGACAACAGAGCAAATTATAGTTTGAAAATGTTCAATGTGTATATGTGTTCTTTGTTAGAATGTTCTGTTTATCATATTTAACAATAATTTATCCTGAATCAAATAGTTGTAGGCAACTCTAATTTATTGTCGTAAATTCACATGTAGCCAACAATTATGTCGCCTTTATGTTATTGAGACTTTGTAACATATTACGTCTTTGTAACATATTTTGTATAATCAAAGTTAAATTATCCCATGGTATAGTAATAAAACTTAAAAGCAACAAAATTTACTTAAGCTATTCAACAGCCACTGCCCCCTCCACAATAAAACTCTGTGTCCACTTTTGAATAAGAGCTTTTAGCCATTAGTTTTTCTTCATTTTCTCCAAACTTGATCTAAAGGCTGAATTTGTGTTATTAAAAAAGAACTATGTTAACACTCGCCATTTCAGTGAGTATTTGTGAGATCAAATTCCAAATTTTTTTCGGTAGTTTTAAAAATAGAAAATGTAGAACTAATGATAGAATATTTGATAGCTTGGTTAAAGCAGGGAACTTATTGGATAATTAGGTTAATACTGTAAATGTATACTTAGTTTAGGTATGAAAGTGTACTTTACTTTCATACTCAATCCTGTGTTAAATTTTTGATTGTTTATAATAATTTAATGTGCACTTATTTTGAAAAGAAATATTTTTCAGTTATGTTTTAAAATGCGATTGAAAGAGGTTATCTTTTACTAGAGTTGTCTACTGCAACTCATTTTTTTTATCGCCCAGTGTAATACTAGTACTCTTTTACTTTGAAAATTTTCATTAGTACTTATACTTATTAATGAACTAAAGGAAAAATTTATGTAACCTAATATGAATTGTAATAAACTAAAAACTGAACAAAATCTTTATATCTTTTGGAATATAAATTCAAATTTTCAAATAATTTATTCCTCTGAAACTTTAAAAATTAAATTTAAATAAAAAAAAGTTAAAGAACAATTTAGTACTACCTATTATGAAACTGATATGTATATTTATTTAAAAGTATACAAATATAACATTAGCAAATTTTATTATTAATATTTAGATCACCAAGCAAGAAGTCATTTAAAAATAAGGTCAAAATGAGGTGCTTCAGTTTATTGTTTTGCAACACTGGCAGGTGTAAATTTACTTTAAATATGTCGTCATTCTTAAAAGTGTATTCTTTCACCCTTACCAGTAATAGTCGGTTCTATACTTTTATATTTCAGTCTCTGCTAGTTATGGATAGTATATTCTTATTTTGTTATACTATTTTGTAAGAAATGTATATTTTTCATAATTGATTGGGCTGTAATTAAACCTCAATAAGATTTTTTTAAATTCGTTTTTTTTTTTTTTTTCTAAATTCGGTTTATTATAATATTTTTAATGTCTAAAATTGTCATTTGATATGATTTAAAGATTAGTATGGTAGTAAGAGTAATATGGTTTTATTAATTTTACTAAATTAGTCACTTTAATTTCCTGATTTTTTTTAATTTTTTTTTTATTGTAATTTTTAATCAGTTTTTCTTATTAAAATGTTAAGAGCCATTCTGTATAAAATCATAAATTTCGACTTGTATTTTTTCTTTTTAAAAAATATTAATACTTCATGCATTTGAATTATATGAATGTGACTGAAAGAATAAAATGCACTAGAGGTTGTTTTTATTTGCTTAATTGGTTATTAATTATATCTTTATCAATCAATACTTAATTTTTTTTTATTTTTTTTTTTTTATATTTTTATCCTGTTTATACCATCCTCATATTAAACTCAAAAGTCTTAAAAATAAAATAAAACATGCATAAATAAATTACATTAGCTTATTTTTATATAATATGTAAACATTATATTATGTAGTTGAAAAATATGTAAAGTCTATAAGTTGTCATGATGTTATGCATTGTCCATGATATGATAATAAATTAAAATTTTCTGAGTAAGGAATTCTGCAGTTTAGATTATATTCAATGATAGATAAAAAGCAAGTTGTTTTCACTTCATAAGATCTATCAACTACCTTATAATTTGAATACTAAACATTTCCTCTGACTCCACTGCAATAATCTGATGAAACTGTTACAGAATAATAATAACAGTTCTACGAATAAAGTAACATACACATTAAATATCACAGCATAAAAAAGTAATCTGTGAACATACATTTGGATTTAATAATGAAACTCATGCATTCAAATCAAAAATGCATATTACATATATCCTCATTACATAGGTTAAACACATCAGAATATTTGGGTTATTATGAAGAAGGAAAATTGCTTCTCACACAATAGAGCAACAGACTTTTGCATTTAATCCAGCCATTAAGGCATAAAGAACTTCAAGGAAGTAATCGACCGTTTAGTTGACAGGTTGGAAAAGGAAATATTGATTTCTTAATAATGCAACATTTGTCCTTTGCCATGGAAAAAGCTTTACCATGAAGAGGCTAGGTTGCTGATAAATTAATTTGAAATATTTCTTCACTTGTAATTTTGCTCAAAAGTGGTTTATGTAATTGTTGATTTGAATCATTTTGAGAGTTTTTACGTGATTACTGCACTGTTCGTCCATTTTTACAATTCATGATTTTGAGGATTTGAATTTTTTTTTAAATTAGGTGAGGTTATGATTATTTTGTAGTTATTGTGTTCTGTGCCTCAAAGAAAAAATTATACTTGAATTAGGTACTTCAATGTCTGTCTATTTGCTAAATTTTGAATAATGATTGTACTAGTTCAGTAATTTAAATGAAATTTTGCACGCAAATAGTGCAGACATACCTAAACTTTAAGAAATTATGGAAAATTTACTTTTTCAATTAAAAAAATATTTCAAGCATAGGATGAATTTCTTTTTCTTTACATTTTAGCTCTTTTTGTTATAAACTGAAAACTACAGATACAAGGATTTAAAAGATATATATCCTCTAGAGACCTAAGCTTGCAAGGAGATTTTTTTTCACACTTTTTTTTATATTTTCCCTTTTTTTTGGGATCAAAAAACATAAAAATAATTGACTTTAAAAAAAATTATTGTGCAAAAAATTCAAAAGTGTGTCAATTTTAGTGGACGCCTAGTCTCTAGAGGATATAACAAGCCTGTTTTTTGTATTTGGTTAATAAGACTTTAATAACTATTGGAAAATATCTGCCCTTAATTTTAATATTAACATGCAGAAAATTTGAAGAAAAATATCAGATAAGTAGACAATTATGCCAAGCTTTCAAGAAAATCATTAAGGTTCATCAAAATACCTTAGATTCAAAGAGCTCCTATAGCAAGTTAGCATGGTTATAACAGGGTTCCCACGGTCATTGAAAGTCATTAAAAGTGCTTAATATATTTTTTAACCTGTTTTCAAGGCCTTGAAAGTACTTGAAAATGCTTAGAGCTGCTTAAAAGTCCTTGAAAATGCTTAGAGGTCCTTAAAAGTCCTTAATTTTTGTGTATGTTGACCAACTTCAAAATTTGCAAAAATGCAACTCAGACTTGCTATCCCCGCATGTCTGCCACTTATCCTCATTATATCGGAATTTTCTGACATATTTGTATCACACATGCGCCAACTTGTAACTGTTTTGGTACTTTATAAAAAAAAATTATACAGACATAATGTCTGAAAACAATTTTTTTAACGTCCTTAAAAACATTAATTAGGTCCTTACAAGTCATTGAAAAGTCATTGATTTTCATTCTGTGATTTGAGTAGGAACCCTGTATAAGCATGGTTTATATAGTACCATGTCTAAAATGACTAAATAATTGGTTATATTTTCTTTTGAAAATTCTTTTTGGTGCATTCATTTAAGCATGAACAGTAACATGTTTCTTTCTACAGAAATGGATCTGCATAGGTTACTGTACCTAACCAAATGTACCCTCCGTGTGTGCTTTGTCACCATCACCAATTTGTACTGCATCCCCACCTATCTGCTATGGATGTGGGTCATACTGTTGCCTTTTCGACTTCTCAATCACCCAGCCTACTGGTACGTTGAAGGAATAATGTACAGGTGGCTGCTTAGTGTGGTTGCTACATGGAGCTGGAATTCAGGGTATTACAGTAAGTTATCTTTTTCCTATTTTTGGAAATCCCTCGATATTTAACTTACCCCTTACCTGCTGCATGTATATATTATGTACGCCAAACTTTCTGAAGTACGATCAGCTTTTAATTGCAATTTTAAAAATTAAAAAGAAAATTGTTTTTAAAATTGTTCTAAACATTCCCTAAGATCATTTTTTCCATTATCTTGTATTAAATATATTTTCTTACTTAAATTTGCATAATGGCAAAAAAATATAAAATTTTCAAAATATATCATTTAAAATAGTTTTAAACATTTCCTAAGATCATTGTAGCCATCATCCAAATTTTCAAAATATTTTTTTTTTACTTAAATTTGCATAATTGTGAAAAAATTCAGACTTTTAAATTTTCTGCTTACAATGCACGACCTCTTGTACTCTAAACTCTAGTAATTGCCCTGTTTGATAAATTTAAACAACTTAATCAAATTCCTTCTAGACCTTTCTTCTAGTTTATATATGTATAAATTTCTCATTATAGCACTATGATCCAAACTTAAGTTCCTCTGTATCATTCTGAATCTCAAATAAATCAATATCCTTTCTAAGATGATATGATCCGATAACTAAGGGTGCACAAAAAGCTTGTGTTCATATCAGGCCAGATCCATTTTAGAAAAGTCAACTAAACACAAACTAAATTGACCAGACTTTGTCCTTTAATATTTGTTTGAAGATATGATTCTATGCAGTGATATTTTTCTATAAATATTTCTAGTTTTAGTTTGTGTAACAATATATTGCTAGCTTTCCTAAAATAAAACTGTCACATTGGAAACATAAGTTTTCATATAATTTTTTTATTTGTTGTAACCATGCAAAGGTGCAGGAAAATTTTGAATATTGAGATTTTGCCCAAAAGGCTGATTGATCGAAAATTGTGTTTCCTTGCATTCATTCAAAAATGAATTAAATGTGTTTACTTAGTCTAGCAAAATTGCAAACTATCATGGTGTAGGTACATTTGCAATTGCTACTATGAGTTAGTGAATTATTTACATTTTTCTAACCTCTAACTTTTGCCTTAGTTCACTCAGTTATATTTTAAGGAAGAAATAAGAACTATAGTTTGATAAAAGAAAATGCAATATTAGAGGTTACTATTTTCATAGACAGTCTGAAATGTTGTATTGTTATTTAATGGTAAATGTTTAAATTTCTCAAGTTTAATGAGTAGATGTATCAATTACACTGTTTAAATGAGAAAAAATAATTTAATTTGTACAGTACAGTTATTAAAAAATATTATTGCATATATCTAAGAATTTTTACAGTGTTTTTTTTTTTTTTTTTTTGTGAAATTTTTAATTTTTGATGGTTTTTTTTTTTTTTTTTTAAAGCCAAAAATTTACTTTTGTAAGGAAAATATATATATTTTTTTCATTATTTAGGTGAAAAAATATTTTGCAATAAAACATGCAATTCATTAAATTTTGCAAATATTAGTTTTGAATTACTGCATAAAGAAATAAGAATTTGAAGATTTATTTATTATTATTATTTTATTTTTTTATTTAGAATTTTGCAAAGGAGCCCATTTTTAAAATTTGGAGAAAGGAACCTTTCACCAAATTTGAATTTTATGAACATTTAGTAGAAAATAACTCTTCACAAAAACCACACACGAATTTTCAAAAAACCCTTAAGTAAATTTTTACACAATAAGTATTTTCTAGTCACCACCCCAGAACACCCTGTCTGGTTTTTTTTTAAATATTTATCCTTTAAAAAAACTAAGATGAAAATTTTCAGTGCAGAATTCCTTTGTAATTCACCAGACCTTATCAAATGCCTTTCCTCTCTTCCAGTTGTTGAGTTGGGTGATGATGTGAGCACTCTCACAAATGACAGGTGCCTGTTCATTGTCAATCACCAGTCTACGGCTGATGTTCCTTTCCTGATGCTTGCATTCCAGGAGAAACCAGGTGTTCTGGACTCTGTTATGTGGATCATGGACCGTATGTTCCGTTATACAAACTTTGGAGCTGTTTCTGTTACGCATGGGGATTATTTTATTACCCAGGTAAACTGGAGAGTTTAGGGTATAACATTAATGTTGTAAAATGTTTCATTTTTATTGCTATAATAATCTTTATAGAGTAGAGTGTCTTTGAATGTGTGTGTTTTATCGAAATCTTCAATTTTTCTTTAATGAACTTTCACTCACTTGATCATCAAAATGAGAAATTGGCCAGTTTAGCCAATCTTGGCTCTTGTGCCATTAAAATCCATACAACCAACCATCCAAAATGGGAAAAGTCACTGGCAATTGAGATTTTGAAAAATAGTTCCTCTATTTTTCCATCCCTTTAGGGGTATATTTAAATATGTTCCAAACAGTTTAGCAAAGAATATGTCTGTGTTAGAAGTTATAGCAACTTCAAAAGAAATATTCTTAAATGTTTTTGAATTATCCCTAAAATGTTTCTGAAATTTTTGGAACTTTCCCTAAAATTTCTATCTAAATTTTTATAAAACTCACTGCGCCCCCTGTACTTGTAAACATACCTAGTTCCAATTTCTTTAATTATTTTTACTTGTATTGTATTTTTATCTAAAACTGTATATAAAGAAGTTACTGAATATTTTATAAAAAGTCTATCATTGAATCAGTTTTCTTAAGGTGATCTTAAAAACCAGCATGATTGATCACAGTTTGGCAAAACAGTATAACAATTAAATTTTCCAACTTTTTTATCTCGCTTTGTGAAAAGGCCAATCAGTATAGCCATATAGAGCCACCCATTTATCAGTCATGGATATTTATATTTTCCCCCATACATCTGTATATTAATAGTTTTTCACTGTAATAAAACAGGGTTCGTGCGCCTCCTGAAAAACTCCTGAAATTTGCTCTTTTTTTTAATAAGGGCCCTTATACTCCTGAAAATTATTCTTCTACTCCTGACATTTCTTTTTATCTCCTTAAAAATTATCATTGAAGCGTAAAAAGATTAGTAAAACCTTAAAACGTAGCAATTTTTTTTACTCAGTAAAACATCTCGGAAATCCGAACTTCTTACCTTACTTCAGAGTCTACAGTGCATGCGCTTCTTCACTACAGCTTCAAAGGAAAACCCTCAGACAGTCCCAGAATGCACCATGATTCTCGACAACCAGGCGCATAGAAGAAAAACTATGTTATAAGACTTGTAATTTTTTTTCCTGTTAACTCCTAAATTTACTGTACTTAACTCCTGAAAACTCCTTAGTAACTCCTGAATTTTACTATCATAGATTGAGTATGAACCCTGTAGAAAATTGATATCCTTCTACTAAAAGGCATTTAATTGTAAATCAAATTATAGCTATTCTGAAAACCAAGAATTAAATGCTCTGAAAGGTGTCTGAAATTATTTCATTTTGAAGTTAGTGTTTGTAGCTGCTTTTAATTATTAGTAAAAATAAAATGCTGTATTTTAAATTGCAATCCCTCCTAATCTTTTCTAATAAGAGTTATGTGTCTTTTAGGGCAAAAATGCTCGTGACTACCAGATGAAGAAACTAAGGGATCATCTGATAAATGTTTTCTTAGGCCGGAACCGTCGATGGATTATACTGTTCCCAGAAGGAGGTTTTCTTTCAAAACGTTTAGAAACTAGTGTCAAGTAAGGTGTTTGTTTTAGTTTTGAAACAAAATCTTTTATTCAAATTTTAGTTTTCTTTGCTTTTTTTTTAATTAGGACATTTTAAAGTTAAATAAACTGGAATTAAAAAAAGAGTGGAAATGGTTAAAGTAGGGAGTTTTTGGAAATGTTGGAGGATTTTTTTTTTATCTCCAGATATTATGTAGAAAAAAATAATGAATTTTTTTAATTGTATCACTATATTCAGGGCCTAATTTCTGCCTCACTAGTTGAAGCATTTACCAGGATGAAATTTGAAGCTGTTTGTCTTCTAAGTTTTTGAATAATTAAATTAAATCATCTTTAATATTAGTTGTACTACTATAATTTCAAAGGCAATAATAATGCTTTAAATCCAAAACTTGCATTTGAAAAGGGGCAAATATATATTTTTTAGTTTCAGTTACTTGATAATCTTTGATTCATTGTTACATATTAATTTAGTGGTTGGTGTTTTATAATTAACATGCGATGAAATATTCTATCTAAATAAATAAGAAGTATAAAACTGTTATTCATTAGGTTTTCATATATTCATCTTGATTATATGAATATTACACAATTTTAATTATAATCAACTATGTTAATCAGTACTAATTTAAAACTTTTTTTTATAAATCTTAGAAATGATATTTAATTCTCAACAATTTTCTGTGAACTCCATTTACAATTCTTTCATAAATTAATTCTGTAATAACTAAATAGCAATTGTTCCCACAAATTATTGTTTGAAGGTATGAGAGACAAATTATTGTAGATCTGTGATACAATAATTCAAACTTTTTTTTTTTTATTTAACCCTTTAAAATTATAATTTTTACTTATTTGAAAGTATTAGAAAGTAAAAACTAAATTTTATTTAAAAAGTTCACATAGTGCTAAAAATTCTATAAATTTCAAATTCTATCTTTTTTATTTTTCAATATTTTTTCCTGATTTTTTAAAAAAATGGTTCCTTGTAAATATACTCTAACTTTTTAGGCATCGGATTTAGAATAAATAAAATAGTTTTCAAGAAAAACAATAATTACTGTAACTATGTTAAAAAACAGGTATTTTTCAACATTTAATTTGTAAAAAAAAAAGTTTTTATTTTATTCAAAAATCCATGCCTATTTTTGTCAACTAGATATTAAGAATGACAAACAAAAACAAACAAACAAAAATCAAGTCATTTCATTCATATTTGCTGAAGTTTTACATTTTTAGTAAGGTGGGAATTTAAAAAATTTCGATATGAGAAAAATGTGTTCGAAACATCAAAGGAGCTGTTGCGTCAATGCTAAATTCAACTTAAAAAATATAGTTTTTCTGCAATTGCAATTTTAATAATCAGCTCAAAAACTTGCCCGAATAAGGAGAAGGTTTCAAAGATTATAAACACGCATAAAATAAAAAAATTATATTTTTATTATTTTTTATAAAAACAAGGGGTACCAAGTACCATTAAAAGTTTTAGAATGAAAGACACTTTATGCTTATTAATTTTTTTGATACAATAGGATAAATCCGAGAAATTTATTCTTTTCAGACAGACTGGCAACAGAAACATTTGATCAATTTATGTTTTATCACCGAAAATTTCAAGAATCTTTCTAAGTTGATGTTTTCATATTTTGAATAATAAATCTTGAATCGGCTAGGCCTATTGAAGTATCAGGGTTATTTATCCAAAACGTATAGATTTTTTATAAGTTGAAATCTGTTATCACATAGTAATAAGAGTTTTATTTTTAGTTACTGTTTATCATGCCAAATACTTGTAATGAGTTAAGAATAATTTGTTTATCTATTGTTTTTTTCAGGTATGCTGCAAAAAATAATTTCCCAGTTCTGGAGCATGTGACACTGCCCAGAATAGGAGCGATGGAAATGGTCTTGCAAACACTCCGCCCAGATAGTAACTTCAATAACGTTCTTGACGAGGAAGTGCCTTTGTTACAAGGTAAGGTTTGGACTTCCTAAGTTCAATGACTTTTTTCATGTTATTGCGATTCTTTTAATTGGAGCAGGGCACTTCTTTGAAAGCTTTGTTGCCAAAAGGATTATTTGATGAGGGGAGAGGATGTATAGTAGATAATTCTTTTTTATTCATGCCTTGATTTTTTCAAAATATGAATTTAATCTCTTAATGAATTGTTAATTAATACTTATGCACTAATGCTCTGTTCAGATAATAAATTTAAAATCCATTAAATGACCCACTGTTTCTCTCCTGGAATTTTTATATTTTCTCTTTTTTTATTTTAAATTTTTTGTATTCCTTTATCTTTTTTGCTTTAGTGTTTTTTTTTTTTTTTTGTTACACACTAGTGGTCGGAAATATCGATACTATATCGTTGCATAGAAAAAATATCGATACATGATTTTTTTTTATTTGATTTTCAATTTTGCCAGAAACAAAGTTTTTCAGGACAAATTTATTTTTCATGATTGCTTTTCTGTAAGGTGACTACTTTTTCAACTGAAATGGATCTATTACAAAAACAAAAAAAATTATATTTTCGCTTAATTAGTGCAGTGATTTTAAGAAAATTTAGATAATTTTCAATAGCTTTTAAGTGTATGGAAAAGTATTGAATATTGGTGGCATTTTAACTGTCTCTCAGCCAAGTTCAAACTTTAGTTTTGAAGTTTTTGAAAAGGGAATAAAGAAAATCGAAAAAACTCATGGAACTACAAAACAATCATCAAAAAACTAAAAATGTTTGAAAATATCGATATATCAGTAACTTTTATCAATATTTTTAATATCGATAATTTTTTTAGAAATATCGATAAAAATATTGTTGTATCGATATATATCGCTGACCTCTATTACACACACCACTATCACCCAGACCCTTTTACAGTCCGCACACATGTACATTTTGTTCTTCCAGAGGAAGAGACAAATATATACCCTTGCAGGTAAGCGCTTCATGCTCTGCAAATGTAACTGTCACGTACAAAGCACCATCAGCCTATACACTGCTTCCATGTGCTGTGTCTGTGTTGGGGACCATAAAATTGGAAGACTTGTGTAGCCATCGAATAGAACTGCCCTCAAGTCTCGGAGCAAGAGGCTATATAATTCGTTCCTTTTAAATTTCAGCCCAGTTATGTATATAGTTTTCTATTATAACGTATGGAGTTGGATCACCTTTCACAAACACTACCTCTTAATCTTTACACCTTAAATAACCCTTATATAAAGTTGTTTCCGGCGGATAAGCACTTGTAAAAAGGTTAAAGCATAATTACATTTGTGCTTATGCCTTGAAAGCATTTTCCTTAGGGTTTGGACTAATTTTGGATATTGTTGTAGGGATATTTTCTAAAAAATTAGGAAATTCCCTTATTTTTTCTTTCTTACTATGCTACTACTTAGCAAATTTCTCATAGATATAAGAATCTAGCTTACTCCTGTTTACAAATTATATGAGGCATTACTTGTTCAAGATCTGACTTTGCTGACTGCAGAAGGCATTCTTGTGTATGAATTTGTTTCTTTTTCTCTTGTCATTAAAGTAGAAGCAATAGATCAGACAATGGAGGTAAAATTATTTCCAGTTTCTGTTCTGAAGTGCACCACCTAAGTGAACTGGAGTGAGTAAGATTCCTACGTTTTTGTATTCATAATGTAGTCTGTCCTATTTTCCCCATAGGCACACCAGAAGAGCGAGAGCCCCTCAAGTGGGTGATTGATGTCACCGTGGCCTACCCTGAGGTGGCCAGGCCCATCGATCTGCTCGCCATCTGTGCGTCGTCCCGTCCCACTTCAACGACCTATATGCACTACCGTTGTTACCCCGTCGACCAAGTGCCCATCGACAACACAGACTCCCTTAGGGACTGGACATATGCACGATGGACAGAGAAGGAGGAACTACTCAAGGAGTATTACCAGACCGGGACGTTCCCACTTGTCCCTAAGAGTCAGAGGGACAAGACCTCTAACGACAACACGGTCGAAGCATCCCAGGTAGTGCAAAATGACAACACCAGCAAGGCTTCTGGAGACTGCACAGACCAGCCATCTCAGGACAACGTTGTCAAAACCTCCAGTGACAGCATAGGTAAACCCTCCAACAATGTTATGCAAAATGATAACACTAGCAAAGCCTCTGGGGACTGTATAGGCAAGATCTCTAATGATGTCATGCAAAATGACAACATGGGCAAGTCCTCTAACAACGTCACACACCGATCACACAAAGTGCTAATGTCTACTGGAAAGATCTTATTCCTCCATGCTTTCTTCATTTCATCTACTCTGTTTCACTATTACTTGCTGAGCAGGGTTTGGAGCAGTGCTCGGTATTAGAAACTGATGTTGCCTTATCGTTCGGAGCTTGCCTACGGATCCATTGCTTGTGTTTCCACCACTGGGAGTTACTGTAAAGTTATGTCTCCATTTAAGAGTTTCTTCATTTAATTTTTTCAGTATAATTTCGATTTTAAAATAAGTCGTATTGAAATAATGTGTAGTGAAGGATTTCAATGTTTCACTAGAGTTTTTAGATGCCAAAATTGTACTATGTGTAGTCTTTAGGATATTACACATTTGATTTTAGTCTGCCTTCAATCTTTTAACATCATTCAAATGGTTTATTGTCTGTAAATGAATTATTTAGCATAAATTTGTTGATTGTAATTTTAATTACGTTTTGGATCTTGACTGCCATATTCAATTACAGGAATATTTGCTGCTACAACTGTATCCCTGTACTATGTATGTCTTTTTTTAAATAATTTCTGCCTCAAAGATTATGAGATTTAAAAAATAGTCGTTTCAGTACTTATTCATAATTCATTGTCCTATTTAGTGCATTTGACTAACTTTATTTTTAAAAACGTCCTTTGATAGCAGATGTAAAATATTGAAGGTAAAGTTTAAGTATATGTAGTACACAATCAGCAAATAAAATTTGAGTTGTTAAAATTAATCATGGAAAACCAGTAGAATTAACAATGTTTACTCATCCATGTTAAATAGTCTTGAAGTGAGTTATCAATATAGAATGTGATGAAATTTTGCGAGTTTTGTATTCTAGTTTGTTGATAGTTACCTTATACTTAAATTTATCCAGATGAACTTAAATTCTGAACACTTTTGTTGTTTTTACTACAAATAGGTAGTTTTTGTACATAAGGTTGTCGTTCTTAAATGGAGACATTGCTGTGATTGTTTTTTATAACGTATTTTAATTTTTGATCACAGTGAAATGTTCTCTACTTTTAAAAGTACAATTTTTTTTTTTTTACATTAATTGTAACATTGAATACAGTGAAGTCAAACATGAGTGTACTAAAGCCTATTTTTTATAAAGATATCACCGCCCTACGATTAGTTCTGCAGCGCTTGAGATTTCTTTGCTTTTAAAATTTAATGTTAGCTTTTTCTATGAAACTAACAGTTTGTAATATATGTTATGATTCAGATGCTATTTTCCAAACATGAATTTGTTGTGAAGTTTAACAGAATAGCATTTGATTGTTATTGTTTGTAACTGTAACTGTGATAATTCTGCACATATATATATGTATGAAATCTGTGATAATTGCAGTAATTTGTTTAATGCTTTCTGAGTAGAATTAAGTATTTGTTTTTCCTGGCCTCATCAAAAAAAAAAATAATTTCGTTAAAGTGTTTTAATGAAGATATTTCTACACTTATTTTACTACTAAAGTTAACTGTCAGTTTAACAATTTGTACTACATCTAATGCAGTGCCATAACTTTTTCACTGTGTCACAACTACTACATTGTATAGAATATTCTATTTTCTTAAAATGGCTGGAATTTATTCCTTCAGCTGTGTTGTATATTTGGCAATAACTGTTAAAATGTCCTATTTTAATCCCTTACTAATGTTTACTACTCTATTAACTTCTGTCAGTTACAAAAAAAAAAAAAAATATTAAAATATTAATTTGATGACATATTTTTGTTTGAAACTTTTGGATTTTGTATCTAAATAGTTTTTTTTTTTTTTTTTTAAGTAGAGGAGTACTTTTTTTAAATAGTGCATCGGTAGTATGATTTATACCTGTGTGCCATTGGTTCTCAGCCTTTTATGCCTTATGTACACATTTTAAATGTGTGTAACTAATCTTGCCTTTGGATAGATGGATAAATGTCAAAAATAATTTTGAGGTACACACTTATTGTGCAGGTTAGCTTATGAATTGAAAAGATTGAAATTATTACCAAATTCTGAAAATCAGCTTTTTAATCAGTCTTTATATCAGGCATCTACAGAGTTTCCGTGCATATGGAAAGTCAAGAAATGTCATAGAAAGTCATGAATTCGGACATAGGGTAAATTTTATCATGGAAAGTCATGATTTTGAGTAAAAAAATGGCCGTAAGTCATGGAAGTACAGTGAATTCATACATGGATACTCTAAACATTTTAAGTAAAATCACGTAACTGTGACGTCATAAACGCCATGATCACTATTCAGCTCATCGAAAATTCATTTATGTTTTTATTGACATTTTGACGGAAACAACGGTAACAGTTAAAAACCATGGCCAATGAAAACATTTCTGAACTCCAAATTTGTGACATCACATGAGTAGTAAGGTCTCATAGGTAAAAAAAAAAATCTCGTATTATTATTATTATTTTTTGTGATTTGATTTCTTGAGTCATGGGAAACTATTTGCTTTAGTCTTAAAAAGTTATGGATTTGTGACATTTTATTTTGGCAGAAACCCTGCATCTAATTAAAAGAGATTTTCTGTATATTGAGCTAATATTATGCAATGTTAAGTTCAAGGCACCGCTTAAGAGTATATTAAAAAAAACCCATCCAAATTGAAATGAAAAACAATTTACCAATTTATAATACTCTTTTCAATCCAAATGGTTTTACAAGAAAAGAAGAAAAAAAATACTGCGTACAATTCCTTTTAGAAGAATTGAGATTTGGATAGGGTTTATGGAAAGGCCGATGCCAATTAGATTACTACTTTCCTATTCCTAGTTTCCTTGAATTAACTCAGTTACATTTTGTGTGGATTTAACATGTTTGTTTAACAAGGACGTAAAATCCTCTTTTGATAGAGACTGGTTGCTATTTTGACTGAAAATTCCTTTTGAACAATCAGTTTTGTATTTCAATACAAAATCGGCTGTTTTTCAAGGTAGGGATTTTTTTTTTTTTTTTGACAAAGGATTTTAAACTTTTATGGTTCATAACTTATGGCAGAATTTTTATTTTTAAGTTGTGCATGAAAAAAATTCATAACAAAATAACGGTCTTGCTTCAGTTTTTTTTTTTTTTTTTCGTTTTTTTTTCTGCTGATTTTCCTAGTCTTCTCATAATTTCATTTGTCAGTACACCATGAAATTTAAACATTTTACTGGCATTTAAATTATGCAACAATATTTTATTTCACTGCATACCCCAAGTCGAGACTCAAGTTGAGAAATCACTGAACTGTAGACTGTTAATGATTGAAGTTGTATCTTGGAGCAAGGAATTGTTAGACATTAAGGTTTTTTAAAGATAATTTTTTTATTCAAATAGCTAATTCAGTACAAAGGTAATATGTTAACAGATAGATAATATAATAAAAATTAATAGAGGCTGCTATGCCCAGTTAATGTTGAACTTTTAGATGTTCTCTTATTAGTACATACATTTTTCTAAAGATTTAAGCCTCAAAATGTAAATTTTAGGATATAAAATTTTTTACCTTAAACACAAGATTTTCAACAACAATTTAACAATTATTATTTAAAAAAAAAAAAGCAGTAAAAACGGAGGCTGTCTGTCAAATGGGCAATGTGGAAATTTCCATTATTTTGGAATTTTTTTTTACTAAACCAGTAACTTTCGAAATTTAAGTAGTGATTAAAATTGATTCCAGGTAGTGAAAAAATACTAAAATGTTCTATTAAAGCTTTGTTGTCCAATTGTGTTTTTGCATCCCCTAATAATATTGATTGGTCACTGGTTTACTCATGTTTTTTTTGCAATTTTCCATTCTGAAAACAATATAGATTTTTTGAGCAATTTCCTGAATTGTATCTATACTGTGTGTTTAGTTATAGTTTTGGCTGAAATTTTAAGTAAATGCATGCAATATTAATTAAAACACTTCACGGCACATCAAAATACTTATTCTCGAAATGGCCATTTAGCAATGTAATGACTAATTTGGATAGTAATTTTGTATGAATTCTGTAATATGTATTATTGATTTTAAGAATGCATAGAAATTTTTATCAATTACATTTCAGGAAACATTTTCCTTTTATAACATTATTAGCATTTCACTCATTATTCATTCAACATTTATTAACATTTCACTCATTTATAGAAGTTGAATTCAATTAAATCTTGATGGAATATTTATTTTTCTGGATTTCTTTAGAAAGTATGGCAACAAGAAATTATCAGGGGAGTTCGAATCGATTTCAGTCTGATGATGCAGTGTTGTTTAATTATAAATCTTAAAATTTTAAGCTGGCCTAATGCAAGTTTATAAATTAGGCAGTAGTAAATGGAAAGAGTCTTGTAGCCTTTTTAGTAAAGTATTAAATTGCAATAACAACGAAAATATACAGTAGAGCAGTGAAACTCAACCCATGGTATGCTCCATTAAGATGTATTGCGCGATTTCGGTAGAAGTAAAAAAAAAGTCATGAAAGCACAAAAGCTAAAACATTAACTATGGTGTCAATGATTAAAGTCAGTTATTACTAAAGTTTGTAATTTTATAAGAATTGTTGCCTATTTTCATACTAAATGTACATATTATAGAATGGAGTATAAGTGGAATGCATCTTATGAACTCAAAATTGGCAAAAATTTATAACACTCCTATTTGTGTGGTCCTTGCTTAAACAGATTGTAAAATGTAATGTTTGTGAAGCGTCTTCTTATTAGGTTACAAGCTTAAAAACAGCACTTTTTTTTATCTTAAAATAATAAGTATCCTTGGGAGATTTGATTATTTACCGATAGATTTACGAATCATGTTTCCGTAATCCGAATCCTGTAGTTTTTCAAAGATGGAATGGTGTTTACAACGAGAATCTTTACCTTGGAATAAAATTTGAAATAATGCTTCTTTTTTTTTACAGATTTCTGGATTGGTCATCTGTTTTATTTTCCCATCCCATAGACCTAATAAAATTATTTTCCATAAAACATTATTTACAGAAATATTATTTCAAAGCCTACGAAATATTTATCACTTATAGCAACAGTATTGGAACTCTTTTTAATACTTAAGCGATGACGACTCAAAGTTTTGAAGTAGTATTCTGTGTGATAATGTTTTCTGGAAAATTTTGCTTGAAGTCTATAAGCTGGTAACAGACTATTGTCCCTCTTTAAAAATAAAAAAAAAAAACATGTTGATCAAAAAGTACTCAGTATTGCCTATAATGAAAATTTCAACAAATATCTTTTCAATGCAATTTTATTGGCATTTTGATAAAAAATTCAATCTTAATACATTTTAAGTTTACAAATAATCACAAAGTTGCCTCTTTTATTTCATCTGCAAAAGACTAGCTATACAGTTACAATTGAAACTTGCATATAGGTATTAACGAAAAAAATTGTAGCTATAATTTGGCACTCGCTATCTAATTTAAATAAAATTTTGTAGCGTAATTAATTGGACAAAAGGTATATATTTGGTAAATAGGTAGATTCTCAAATATTAATTTCTCTTTAAATTCTATTGTATAAATGAGCAGTCCAAAAACCAACTGTACATCTAAAAGTTCAATTTCTGAGATATTGATACAATTGAAATTCATTATAGAAAAGACTTGCAAATTATAGTTTGATGTTTAAAAAACATAAAGTTACTTTTGCTGTTTTCATGAAGTTAATTAAACCCACTGAAATGTTTGCCCACTTATTAAAATGTGGCAACTACAACTCTGCGCTGCAATCATATTGCATTGATGAACAACCAGTGACTTCTGTAAAATTAAATTTCTACCCTAGCTGATGCCTTTGTCCAATAAAATTCTTGAAATTAAATAATCCTCATCTGATTCCAGCTATAATAAAGCTACTTGTCTCGAATAAATTATTTACTTTACATTTGTAATTGCCATTCAATATTTGGATTGACTTGTTTTATAAGTGTTCTATTAAATCATATTCTTATGTGTTTCATTTAACATCTAAATTAAGATTGAATGGCATTTCACTGCACTGAAATGTGTGCATATGTTGCTATTTGAAAAGAAAAATTTATTTAAGTATTTCTGTGTTTTTTTCTCTCATATTTCTTGCTGAATAATGTCTTATAATAGATATTTCTTAAACAAAAAATTATATTACAGTAATTTTAATATTTTTCAATGATAAAGTAGATACTCTTTATGAATACCACTCAAGTCTGGTAATTTACAGTTAACATTGCAAAAAGTAATACTAATGTCCTTGTACTTTAAAGTTTCATAAACCATTATTTTACTGTAAATTATATTTTTCCTAATGTATTACTCCTTGTAATGTACCAGGTTTTCCCAAGAAAGATAAAACTTTCATTTTTAACATTTTTCTCCTTATGGTGAAACATGATTTGAACATGTTGCTTTGCCTGTTTCAATTTAAATTCTGTAAACAAAATTTTGATTGGCGTTTAATTTTTTAAAAATATATTTTACTTTAAGCTTTGGTTTTTGAGTGACACATTAGATTTTATTACGTAAATATTGTATATAGTGACTTGTATATAAAAAAAATTTCAGGTAACCTTTTATGTAGTAAAGTGTTTGGGAGTTCTTATCAAAAATAACTTCAATTTTTCTACTTCAAAATCTAGCTACTAAATGGTATCTTTGACTTTGTTAAAAAGTTAGTTGTAAAATTTTACACTTCTATTCTTTTGATTTGTTGACAACTTTCTTTTATGGTATGTTTCAAAACTTAGTATTTTCATCGTTAAATAACTTTACGAAGACTGGTTGAATTATACTATATCTTCTAAACCTGATTAATATGTAAAAGAATTATTTTCCCCACTTATTCCTGAAGATTATTTTTATTGGTTGAAATGTCTATTTGTTGGCACACAATATATAACACCAGACATATATACACATTTGAGAACAGTAATTTTTCATATTGATAAAACTTTAACAAATTTTAATTAAGTTTTATGTTTTTGCTCTTTGTTATTCAGGTTCTTCTGCCAAGTTTAACTGTCAAAAGTCATGGAAATGTTCATAAATAAAGACTGGGTATTAATACACTAGATATATATAAAAAAATACTGTAAATTTCTTAAAATTTTGGTGCATTTAAACTTTAGAAAATTTCATAAATTATATTTTACAATGAAAAACTAAAATTAATTTATCAAGTCAAAAGTATGTTTAATAGAGAAGATTTTAAAAATTATTCCAGTAAGGTAAACCGTTAATGATAGAGCATATTTGTGTGTTTGAAAATTTATTTTTTTTTGCTGCTGATAACCAATTTATAGTGCTTTTAAAATGTGTTTTTTTTTTTTTAATGACTTTTTACATCAATAGTTCACTGCATAAGATGTAGTTCCAACTTCAAATAAGCATTGCATCTGATTTATTGATATAATTTTTTGGTGATTTCTTCATTATATTTCTATGGATTCGCTAGCGTTTGAAGCCTGTATATAAATACCTTTGTTTTGCTATTTATCACATACTCTTCTGTTGTAGCTATAGTGAAGTTGTATGTATCGCCTTAAACCATGGAGGTGGTACCACTAATGACTACTTAACACCAATCGTTGTATAAAATTGAAACTGAGGAATGCAAAAAAATCAAAGTACATTTTTGTAATATTTTCTAAAAGTAGAGAAGCCATGGAAAGTGGCGGCAATTTGTGAAGTAATAAATTTTCAATGTGAAACTTGTCGAAATGAAAAATAAATTAGATCTATACTTACACAAAATAAAGGTATATGTTTCAGCTTGATTTATTTGTTTCTGTTTTTCGTTGCAAGATTATATTAGAGCATATTTTCTAGTTATTTCTGCCTGCTTTTGCAAGTATTTTTCAGTATAAGCTCCAAAAATTTATGGTTTCAATGAAGGAGACTCATTTCCTTAGTCGTTGTAGCGGCAGTCGTATCAAAGGCAACATCAGGCAGTTTGTCATATAACTTTTTAGCAACCAATTGTTTGTTGCCTATGTTATGATAACTATAGGTGTGGAACATCGCGCAACTTTCAATTACATTGTTATACTGACGGGGATTGTTTTTATTATTTTCATCACTCATTTAGAAAAAATGGCCAGTTTAGCGATATTTTTGGCAATCATTCTTACCAAGGGCAAAAACAATAGTGCCAAAATGGCGACATACTTTCCGATAATTCTTACATTATCCTTTCTTGTAAGTGAAACAAAGGAATGGAGATAAAAAGTTTGTTGGTGCATGCCTAGGGGAACAGAACTCTGTTAAAGACATTTGTTTCTCAACTTTTTATGCCTTTATAGCATTTTTACGAGAATTTTAGAGGTGGGTATGTTTAGAACATCTTTTGAGGCATTACCCCAGCGATTTTGAACAAAATCGTTTGAGCCGTTTTTTAGTTATTATTAAAAAACATAATTTTTTTAGCTGTTACTGGAAAACGTGATTTGTTCATGATTTCAACCTTATGCGAGTGCGCGAAATTTGACGAAAACCTTAATGATAGGTCCCTTGGTCTCCACGATCCAAATATACCCAATTTGAAAATTGTAGGTCAATTTGTTCGAGAGTTATGCTGATCACGTACACATTTTTTAGACCACTTTTGAAGTCGGAATGTTCCAAAACGAGGAGAAATGGAAAAAATAATCGATTTTTTTTTACCCAAAACAATATTTGCATTGCTGTATGTAAATACCTAGGCAATTTAAAGTAAAGTTTTAACCTATCTTGTTTTCTATCTTTATTACAAAACAATTTTTTTTTTTTTTTTTTAGCTTGAAAGATTTCTTTCTTTATTCTATAGGTGTGGAACATCGCACAACTTTCAATTACATTGTTATACTGACGACAAGCCTCCCAGTGCATTTTGAAGTTGGAAAAGTAGGACATTTTTGCTGAAAAGTAGGAAAAGTAGGATTTGTTTTCCTTAAAGTAGGAAACAAACAAAAACATCTATTTCAAATGCATTCTAATTTGTCGACAATATTTTTATTTTAAAATGAACATTCTAAAGATCAAGTGAAATGTATATTAAATATAATATTTAAAAAAAGAATTAAATGCATATCTCGTACCAAAGCGCCGGTTCGGTACCAGTTGGATAGATTATACTAGCTAAATATGAAATTAAGCTTAAAAATAAAAAACAGGCATGGAAGACTTTTGAAGGAACATTTAATGCAAAGCAAACCATTAGTAATCTATAATAATAAAACAAGCTGTGTGTCTGTGGCTCTATAGAAACATACTTAAAATTGGAATAGAACTCTGAAATTTTCAACACAAGAAGTATTGGCCTTCTAATTTTATGTATGGCGAACAGAATGTTAAAATTTTAATTAGTTCTATTTTAAATAATTTTTTTTTTTTTTTTTTTTTTTTACAAAGTGACTTCAAATAGAGATACAGCTCTGAAATTTTTAACATAAGTAGTTTTAGCCTCCTAATTGGACTTTTGAAAAACAGAATTTTAAATTTTTAATTAGTTCTTTTTTAACTAATATTTTTAACTAATAAATATTTTACAGAACGATTTCTAATAGGGCTACAGCGCTCAAATTTTCAACATAAGTAATTTGGACTTTTGAAAAACAGAATTTCAAATTTTTATTTAGTTCTTTATTAATTAACAAATATTTTACAAAACGATATCTACTTGGGCTACAGTTCTGAAATTTTCAAAACAAATAGTTTTGGCATTCTAATTGGACTATTGACAAAAAAAATTTAAAATTTTAATTTGATTAATTTTTTTAATTAATATTTTCACAAAAAGCGACTTCTAACAAGCCTAGAGCACTGAAAGTTTCAACATAAGTAGTTTTGGCCTTCTAATTTTACTTTTCACAAACACATGTTAAAAAAATCTTAAAGGGATGTTGTTTTATTGTATTGAAGGTGGGATTTTTTTTATTTCGATAGGGGAGAGGCTTCTAATATTAAGGCTTTACGTAGCAATTATAGATTTTAGTGAGTGAAGAAAGCTTATGCTTACGCAACAATGAAACTTTCAGCGAGAGAAGCGAGCCTATTTTTGCATAGTAATGAACCTTTCAGCGAGTGAAGTAAGCCTGTACTTATGTGTCAATTAACTTTTCAGTGAACGAGCCGAGCTCGATTTTGCATTGCAATGAATCTTCCTGCAAGCGAAGCGCCAAAAACTGGGTCCTATACACCAATGACAGATTTTCGCAATGCGAGGCCTCATAGCTAGCTAAAATATTGCACACGTTAAAATTTTGTAGCGAAGCACAGGTATTCTGCTAGTCATACAATAAAAATTTTATTTTCACTTCCTTTGTTTTTAACTTTGACTAGAGCAAAAAAAGTCTACAACATTGTTCTTTTAGTCTTTTCAATTTCCTTTTGCTCATTTCTGATTTGGTTTAAATGTGAAATCTTTTCCTGAACTGTTTAGCAAGCAACCTCCAGCATTGTTTGTCAAATTTTCACACCCTTTAAATCCTGATTTTTAGTGCATTTTTTACTTAAAGGGATAAGTAAAAAAGTATAGGATTCGGTAAAAAAAAAATATGATTTTTTTTTTTGCATTTCTCCACGCTTCGGAACATCCTGATCTCAAAAAAGTGATCTAGAAAAAATGTCCGTGCACATGGTCAGCATAACTCCCGAACAAATTGACCGACGATGTTCAAATTTGGTAAACCGGTTGGTGAGGGCCTAATGACCTACCATTAAGGTTTTCAACAAAATCGTGCATGCGCATAAGGTAGCTGCCATTGAAAAAATCATGTTTTTCAATGATTGCTAAAAAACGGCTCAAACGATTTCGATAAAAATTGCTGTGCTAATGCCTCTTAAGGTGTCGTAAACATCCCCACCTCCTAAATTCCCTTAAAAATGCTTCAATGGTGTAAAAAGTGGAAAAACGAATGCCTTTAACACAGATTTCTCTTTGCTTAAACAAAACTTATGAATGATCGTTTTTTTTTTCTTTTTCTTTTCTCCTCTTTTCAGTTTCACTTATAAGAAAGGATAATATAAGAATTATCGAAAAGTATATCGCCAAACTGGCTATTTTTTCTAAACGAATGATGGAAATATAAAAGGCAAAGGACACAAATTCACATCAGTAATATAGTGTAATTGAAAGTTGTGCAATGTTCCACACCCCTAGATATTCTTTCATTCACTTCATCAACTAATAATTTGTAAGTGTTCATCTCAATTATTGCTTTCTTTTTTACTTTTTCTAATGACCTCTCTTTACGAATTGCTTCCTTAGCAGTAAGTGTTTTCTTCTCAATATCTGCCTTCTTTCTTTCAAGCTCTTTCTGGTCTCCTTCCTTTTGTTCCCTTTCTTTTTGTTGTTTTAGTTCATATGCAATCCTCTTATCTTCTTCAATTCTTTCCATATATGACTTATATGCTGTTGCACCCTTTTTTATAAATTCTCTAGGAATTCTGACTAAATGACACTTATTGTATACCGTTAATCCATCTTTTGTCGCTTGTAGTGCACTTATTAAAGCTTGAGTAAGACCAGTTCTGGAGTCTTTCAAGAAGTTTGATGTTTGGGAAAACCCTCGTTCCACATCTGCATTTCCATGTGTAAGCACGAGGATAACCTTAACCAATCTTGTAAGCTCGGGATATTTTCCTGTCCTAGATCCTTCCTAAGAGAGAAGATGTTATTAAAGAAGTAATCGATCCGTCTAGGAAATACTTCATCTTCAATTTTGTACGTGTACCAGTCTTTTGGAATGTTCTCATATTGCAAAACCCTCCACTCATCACCTATTAAGTCAACATTTAACGGAGGGCTTAGGTGAACATTGGATGAAAGATTTTTTACTGCTTTTAAAGACCAGGACTTGGATATATTTTCTGGCTTCAGACACCTTGCTTCTTTTATCATAATATTAAGTGAAAGGGTTTTCTCTATTAATTCTTGGGTTACATTTTTGAGACATTTTCGCATTAATACTGTCAACTCTTTTTGAAGAGTTTCCTTAACCTTTGTCAAATACTTTTGAGATTGAACACTAATTTCAAGTTCATCATTGTCAAGTTCAAAGTCTATTGCTGGAAACTTTAACAGCTGCAGTTCTTTTAGAATCATTCTTTTTTAAATTTCATTATCTTTAAGAAATGGCCATACAACTTTCTTACTAAGGAATCCACCCTTTCATACACAAGATGTATCTAAGGATCTTCTCATTGAAAAAGAGCTAAGAAAGGCTGGAGGGTATTTGCCAAGGAGAGAAGGAAGTGTACTTTCACCAAAGTAGCATTGGGCCTTTTCAGACACATCACAATCCTCAGATAACAGGCGTTTTCAGAAATCTTTAGGTATCTTTTGGGCAACCTTTTTAAAAAATATTCAGAAACCACGGGCTATTGGCTGACAAACCTGTCAAACACAGGACCAAGATTCAGCCACCTACCTTCAACAAGCTTAAGATTCTTGAATCCAAGTTCATCTTGCAAATCTTTTAATTCCTCAACTCTGACAGGGGACTGTTTAAAGAAGTAGTGCAAGTCTACAATGAAATCCACAATTTCATCCGCAAATTCATTTACTGCTTTTCTGAAGACATTGCGGACCGTGTGTAGATTGCAAAACCCAATATTTACTGTGATGTGTAAATTGCAAAACCCAGCTTTCATGAAAACCATACACAAAAAAAAAAAAAAATGGTGTGCGCTTGTCACGTAGTATACATTATATAAAACAGGGATGAGAGCAATCAGAGAGTAAAATGGAGGAAATCCAAAAGTTTCCTCAAAAAAGCTCCCGGTAGGAATACACAAAAATTCAATAAAAAAGTATAAAGGAAGGATGATTCAATAATTTTAAAGATACAATGAAATATCTCATACTGTATAATAATTACATTTCAAATATTAGGAGCTTGTGAAGTAATCTGTGAGGAAAGGGGTGCTAAGAGGGAAAATCTTTTGTTTAAACAAGAGGAAAAGTATACTTTTTGTAGGAAAAACTGTCCGATAAAAAAAATGTGGATCCTCGAAACAGGGACAAAGAGAAGGAAAATGTTGCATAAAAAACAAAAATGGAGGAAATCCTCCAAAATGAGGAAAACTATCATCTCTGATAAAAGAAACTTTGGAAAAGTAGGATTTTTTTTCTAAAAGTAGGACTTTTCCTACTAAAAAGTAAGACTGCTGGGCGCCCTGTGACGGGGATTGAAAAATCTTGAAATTTGTCAGCTTTTCATTAACTGGTAGTTATTAATATTTTGTACAATAATTATTGGAAATATTTATAAAATATTGACAGTGATGTTTAAAAGAAATGTTTTAATCAAAGTACAAAATCTCAACAGAAATTAAAAAGGATTGTGGTTTTTGTTTAAAAGTTTGCTGTATGACAAAGGGGGATCCAGGAACTTTAAATCAGAAATATTCCGTTTTATTTTACTAAATGTATAAAGAGTAGATACTTCATATTTA
The DNA here is from genome assembly GCA_963978545.1 of Linyphia triangularis. Taxonomy (NCBI): domain Eukaryota; kingdom Metazoa; phylum Arthropoda; class Arachnida; order Araneae; family Linyphiidae; genus Linyphia; species Linyphia triangularis. The sequence continues at coordinate 42,379,034 of OZ021730.1, forward strand.
TTCTGTTATTTCGAACAATTAAGTTTAATAACTACTACAACATATGTAATGATTTAACTGATTAAATTTATTTTATTTCAATTACGCATGAATTTCCATAGTTTGCATTTCATCATAGCTAAAACTACAATTTTCTAATTTTAAATGATGGATGATACCAATTTATTTGATTAATAATTGTATAAATACAATATTCGGGTGGATCTTAGCACAGCCCACCTCTTGGCGTCTTTTGGAATTCTCGCTTAACGAGTGGCGATAACGTCGCCAATGTGGCAACCTAGACGGATTATAGAGAACAGTCTAGAATCTTACGGAGCGCCTTGTTTGAACGTCCGATCTCAACGGCGTTTCGGAACCAAAACTATTCGAAATGCGCAACGAAATTCCGAAACCTGATTGGTTAATTAATATGTATTCATTTTTTCCCGTCCTTTATGCTTCTGGTCTCTTGGGAGAAGGTTATTATGATTTTACGAGATTCTTTATTAGGCAAATCATTTACACGTACCCTCCGCCGGCAAAGGATTAGCAAACACATTTATGACAAGTCTGAATTTTTTTTATAAAATATTATTATTTCTGGCCTTTAAGTATCGTTTTTTAATTGAAAAATAATAATAACAAATATTCAATTAGTAGTCAACTTGGCAAGATTTGAAATAAGTCGCCAAGAGGTGGGCTCATCTAAGATTTTACCCAATACTACTCTATAATTTAAAAAAGCCCTTTTAATTTAACGCTAACTTTTGAGGGATAACCTTAAGTGTTTGAAAGTATTTACAGGTAAGATTTCTATACTGAAAAAATTTAGATAGTCTGACAGGAAGTATATATCGCATGTATTTCACAAAAGTTCCAGTAAAATTTGTGAAAATAGTGAATTTTAAAATGTAGGATATCTTAAGGAGTGGCTGGACCTAGATACCATTGTATTTCAATAAGCTTAACCCTTTATTTGCTGATTTTTTTTTTAAAGTTTAATTGTTTAAATACTAAATTTTTCCAAGGAGAAATATGTGCTGACATGCAAAAATTGCAGATTGAACTTCATCTAAGTGGATTTTAATGTACCAATGGGTCTCAACGCTTTTAAATTAATTTAATATACCATGATAATTGATAAACAGTGGCAGCTCGTGGTGAAAAATGTTAGTGCAGCTGGAACAGTGACTTTAAAAGTCCCGTTAGTAAATAAACACTAGCTTAGTGTAAATAAAGGGTTAAGGAATTGTGATTTTAGTACTTCAGATTAACTGTAGATGGCAGCACCAAATATTTCCTTTAACGTTAGATTGTTTGAGAAACATACCATTAAAAGAATACTAAAAGAATTAAAATATTAATGTGTGTGGGGGGGGGTTTTCGGTGAATAGTGGATTATAAAAAATATGTATATCATCGAAGTTTTTTAGATGAAAGAAGGTAAAGCATAGAGGAAAACGTTATAATTTTTTTTATGTATTAGAAAAAGTTTCAATGGTATAAAAAATTTGGAGGCGCCGGGTATCGATCCCGGTACCTCTCGCATGCTAAGCGAGCGCTCTACCATCTGAGCTACGCCCCCTGACAGAGAGAATTGTTTTAAAACTTTAGCAAACCATACTTATTATAAAAACAATAGAGTTCAAGTACTTATTTTTATTTTGTTTTTCTATGACGAGACTGGTTGGGAGGGGATGAATGGAATACTTGATGACAAGATTTTTTTTTGTTACTATGATCAACAAAGTTCATCTCAAAATCATCATTATTCTGTTACTTTTCCATATGGTTTAGGTTTTCTAGTTCAAGTACAATACATAAGAAGGGTGAAAATTAAATAATGGCGGAATGTTACAATGCGCAGGCCATGTCTCCTTTGGAGATTAATGTAAACTAGGGGCGGATTTAGGGTGGGTGGGCGCACCATTGGCGGCTTCAAGGGGGGGCCATGGGGGCCATGGCCCCCTCCTTGAAGGGTTCCCTCTTCCTTCCTAGCCCTTTCAAATATCCCAAAACTCTTTGAGAATTTCCAGTTTAAAAAACGGTGAAAATACAGATTTTTAAGCATAATTTCATTAACGTAAATTTTTTCTTTACAGTACAAAAAATTATAGCCCCCCCCCCCCCCCTCAGAAAAAACCCTGGTTTTAAATGTATTTACGTACACAACACACGACACAATACCCGGTACACAACACAAGTACACAGGTAGTGACCATCCCCCTCCTAAACGACGATTTCCTTTTTCCCGGGGGCCTGCGCCCCTTTTTGGAACAACCATGCTCTTCTAAGCAACCATGGCGCCGAGGGTAATTTCAACACGTGATGTCTGGACTAGTGTGTGACTTTTGTCACTTGGGCATGGAATCGGTACTGTGTTATTGTTATAATTAGTTTAGACAGGCCATTTATTGTGAAAATATCTGTTGAACTAGCAACACTTTTATTCGTTGTTTAAAGATTTCGTGATCATTTTACCTCGAGTAATTAGTGACGAATATCTACAATATGTCTTCAAAAAGAAAAAATGAGAGCATTTTTAAATACTTCTCTAAAAAGAAATACTCAAATACCAGAAGAGTATTTTAGAATCTCGGTTTACATACCTTTATTGGATAATATAATTGAAGACCTAATAGGAAGATTTCTAAAAGAAAATTTGGATTGTTTTGGCTTTCGATTACTGATTCCAACCTCCGATATGGAAAAGCCAACAGAATCAGAAAGCAACGAGCTTTAAAACTTATTAAAGAAGTTCATACCAATTTTAGGACTGACACAAATGAGTGTTATTCTGATTGAAAGTGAGCTAGCACTATGGAGAGAGAAATGGAAAAAAGAAGAATAGCTCCCCACTTCTGCCATAGATACAATGAGAGCTTGTGACAAATATGTATATCCTACTATTTACGAGAGTTACTTAAAATTTTGGCAACACTACCAGTTAGCGTTGCCTCTGCTGAAGAAGCTTGATGAAGTTGCTGATGAAGTTTCTCTACCCTTCGACGCTTGAAAACGTGGCTAAGAGCTAGAATGGGGGGAGAAAGGTTAGCAGGACTTAGCTTATTGTTGCATACTCACAGATACATAAACATTGATGTGAGCTGTGTCATAGGCAGATTTGCCAAAACAAAGCAGAGGAAATTGGATTTTGTTCTTTAGGCTTTCAAAGAGTAAAGAAGTATGATTGTAAAACAATTATTAACTATTTTTATTTTTTGTAATTTCTTTGTTTTACTCTTTTCTTATTTTTCAGGAGAGCAATTCAAGCTTAAATTAACTTTTTTAATTCTGCATCAAATGAAAATTACTAATTTAGAAAATTCTACACTTATCATTGCAATCAAGCATTTAATCAGCAGTTAGTTTATTACAATTAGGTTACATAGTGCATACATTTTATGAACTTAAAGTTTAAAATGGCCCCCTCCTGAAAAATGAACCTAGGGCCGCCTTTGGGGCGCACACCCCTAAAATTCTTAATTTATTTTAACCTTATAGTTTTTCCATTTCTATATTTTAGAAATCAAAATTTCCATTTTTTTTTTAAGTATTTACTTAGAATTGAAATGAATTCTAAAAAGAATTGTAGACAGAAATCAGAGCGAACAATTTTCTAAAATGTTCTAGTTCGTATTTAGATTGGATATTGCAGTCGCTTTTCTCAACTATTGAGAGTTTTGGATGCACAACAAAAGAAGCGTTCATCAGTGCCAACAATACGGAAAAAAGGGGGCGAGTGTTCCCGTGATCACATCGGGGGCGAAGGTATCATTTCGCCCCCGCCTCAAAAATCTGTAAAAATGTGTTTTCCCATTTGAAAATATTGCTTAATAACGACATTTTGTAACGTTCCAAAGTAGAAAAAAAAAAAAATATCCCATAAAAATAGAAAATAAACAATTTTGTTAAGCACACTGACTCTATCCACCGCTCTCAAAATAATGTATTTTAAAGTTTTGTGTGATATTGGGAAAAGTAATTTTGAAATGATGAAATTACTGGTATCAGCTCTTTTTCATAAATTATTATACAAAATTATTAAAATTTACTTTCTACATTTGAGTGCAATATCGTAAAAGTATATCTTTTAAAATAATGAATGATATTGAAATAAATTATTTTAAATAAATTATGATGAATTAACTGATTAGTGCTCTTACTTTTTCCACAAAATGCTTCAGAACTAATTTTATATAAATAATTTTGCAACATAAATTAAACAGTTTTGAAAAATTTATTGCGTGGAATGGGGGCAAATTCAATATATTCAATAGGTGAAAAATGAATGTCTTTAACACAGAGTTCCCTTCCCTTGAGCATCACCCATTAACGACTGTTTCTTCTTTGTTGAACTTACAAGAAAGGACATAGTAATGTTTATGGATAAACATTTCCCCAATTTCGCAGTTCTGGCTGCGTTTTGTCTCGTCAATATAAGAATTATCGCCAAAAATATCGCCAAACTGGATATTTTTATAAAATAATGAAAATTTGAAAACGAAAAAGATAAATTACACCAATCCATTCCAAATTTAAATGTAGTGACCACTGTCCAGTATTTAGTGAAATTAAAAGTTGTGCGATTTTCCACATCCCTAGTTATACATATATTATTGGTGTCTATGTTGCATTGGTGAGACTTACAGTTGGGTTGTAGTATGAATACCTCTATTACAGTGGTTGCTAAACCGCAGCTCGCTAGCTGCGTGGATCAATTTAGAATTAATAAGAATATACTTATTAGAATATCATTTAACCAAACGTTATATAACAAAAGTGGTTATACATTTTGTTTTGGATATATCGCTCCTGCTTGGTGATCAAGTAAGCAAATTTGCAAAATACTTTCGTGTATGGAAACTTAGTTTGTTGCTCTGGACGACAGCGTGAAAGAGTCCCTCTGCTATTCCATAGCTATAAATGAGCAAAATTGTATTCCCATTTACATCAGGTCAACCCCTCTCTTAAAGATACTCAAGTTTATCGGAAATTTAACTGAAGATCATTCTACTGAAAAAGTTTCGATTTGCTCTGAACCATCAGTGATTGTCTTACTAATTGTGGCGATAACGGCGGATGGTTGATTTTTTTGGAGTTCCTGTCTTATTTTCTTATGTCTCCTCTACAAGTGTGTTACCGCTTTGGTAAACAACTTAAAACCTTTGAGCCTGAATGGAGTCACAATGTGGGGTGGGGGAAGAAGAGGGAGCCCACCAACGGCACGGTTTTTTATTTTTTTTAATTTTTTTTTGCAACGATCAATAAAATGCAATTAAAAATTACATTTATTGTTCTCAGGAAAACAATGTGGCTGGCTATTTAGGGTACTTAGGCAGCGTACAGCTTAACGGGGATTCTGACTGCAACGAACATCCATGACACACCCTGGATTCGAACTCGCCACCTTTGGCAGGCGATGCTAGAGCGTTAATCACACAACCATCAGGTGTGCTGATACATGTTTGAAATTCAAACTACACATTTTTTTTTCTAAACTGTAAAACTTGGTAACATGAGCTGAAATTGTTGGTATTTAATATATATGAGTCTTTATTTTGATATATGCATTTCTAATATAATTTCTATTTATTTTTATTTGTCATATGCATTTCTCGCTTTGAGTGCCAGAACGGATCATTCCAGAATTTGATTTTTGCTGTCTTTTCCCCGTTTCTTCATAACTATTCGTGACAGAACGGACCAAATGTGTTTTATCTAATGGTGGACTGTATTGGCCATTAGATGAACTACATTTGGTTCGTTTTGATCTGAGAGTAAATAATTTTTCTATTTCCTATTTTTCTATTCTTTAAAAGATATCAGGATTGGGAATGCAAGTCGTAAAATAAAGGAGTTATTAACATACTCTGATATTATTAAAAGAATAAACTAAAAACATAAGGACCTACACTTTTCCCTCAGAATTCCCACTAAAGTTTTGATTCTTTAATATGAAGAAAACCTCCTGCAGAAATAACTTTCAGCAAAACAAAAACTTGAAGGCTTAAAAGCATCACTTAAATGGCAGTTCCATTGCAATGTTTCTAGAAGAAAACAACAAGGTTTTGTTATGTTCTTCTTATAGCAAACAAAGGACAAGAAAGATTATAAATGTTGTTTGAAGATGGTTGATTGGTTTCTACATTTAACGACCCATATTTATGCATCTACGGGACCTACTGTTTAACGTGGATTCCGAACCACAACGAACATCCACCCATGATTCGAATATGGCACCTTTGGCATGGGAGGCCAGAGCGCTAACCCCACAGCCATCAGGTTGGCAATTGTTGTTTGAGACTGAAGAAAAATTCCTGAAATATATCCTACAGACAGTTACAAATTTAAATTCTCTTTTGGTTTTGGAAAGCACAGCCTATGGCCCAGTTAACCCCTGGGTCTTTACGTTCAAATAAAAAATTTAAAATCCATATTATGTTCTTTAACCAGGGAAAGTTACTAATTTTCGACATTTTGTTTTTAATTTTCAAAAGTCAAGGTAGGAGAGGGGATGAAAGTGCACCTCCTTGACCTTCCCTGGTAGTGCCCATAAGTGGTTTCAATTGCCGATCGAGATGAAAAAATATCTTAGACTTTTGTGTCACATTCAGGGGTGTCAAAGACATACTCTGGTGGAGGTCGTAACGAGAAGCCGATGTCCACGAAGAGGCGACAGTTTGTCGCCAAATCCTCCTCAAAGTGCCATAACAGTTTAAATTGTTGCAATAAATGAGAGAGTATAACGTCAATCAAATAATTAAATAAGTTAATAATTGGTATTATTGTCTGTTCTCAGTTAGAATGTATTGTAGATTTTAAGTTCAACAGTTACATGTGCTATTACTATTAGCTTTCTCCTATTTTGACATTATATCATAATACGTTTTAGTAATAAAGTATGCTTTAAAAACGCAACAAAAAATATTTGTATTCAATGTTCACCATCATTGCAGGGTGAATGTCGACATTAGCCGGTGTAAGTGAGAAATAACATCAAATATTTCGGACATACACCCAGCGAATTTGTGAATGTTGACATTCACCGGAGAAAGTCGACACTCTTCAGATTTCGGTCTTTCACAGTAACATGTACTATATACATGGGCGCCCCCAGGAATATTCGCAAGGGGGTGCAAGACCAGATTTTTATCAAAATCATAATTTTTTTTAGAAATGTTAATTAATAATTATGCATTATAAATTATACTCTTTGAAAATAGTAAAAATTCATGGGGTATATATTTTTGAAAGCGCAACGCTGTTAAAGAGAAAAAAATACAAAATAGTAAATAGTATATTAAAATTAGTTTTAACGATTTTTTATCATCTAACTAGATCTCACGGCATTCAAGAGACAGTATTTAGAATAAAGGAACTGGAAGATACAAAAATACAGAAGAGTAAAACTTTTTTTATTTCTTCCAAGTTTCGGATATAATGAAAAAAAAAAAAGTTCCAAATGAAACTCGAAGGCTGTATTAGAATATGTTCAATTGAATTCTAAAAATAGATTTCAAGATAAGTGTATCTGATGACTTAAAAAAAAAACATTTTCCTAAAATTTTGAGAACTACACAGGAAATGATTATACAATATAAAAAAGGAATAAATACTTCTACTCATCAGCCTCTAATAATCATAGACGACAAACACCAAAAAATCGTCACACATGTTGCTATAAAAAACGACAGAGAAAAAAAACAAAGATTAAATTAATAGGGGGGAAAAATGCTCATTGTAGCATATAAGTATAAACGGCATATGTGCTTTCTTTATCTTGGAATTTACATCTTTTTCCTCATTTTTTAAAAAAAATTTAAGAGGCAGGGGGGTGCAAGTGCACCTCCTTGCACCCTCCTGTTGGCGCCCATGACTATATACTAACACATATATCGAAATTTTCTGGACAACACCGGATGAAGAGTTCCCAAATATTTAATGCCATTGATGAACTGCTCTAAAGTTATTCTTGTAAGCTCTTCAGAATGCGAGCGCGGCTTCAGCCACTTGAACATTATATTATCACAATCGAAAACGCGACTAATAATTTCACACGTAGGCCGTAGCAAACCTTAAATTACAGACGTGGTTAAAATCAATAGTCCACCTATTCATGGGTTGATGTTTGGAAACAAATCCCAAGTCGTCTCTGATTGGCAGACTTCCCGAGTCTTCCGGTTACTCACTTCCAGCAGAGTCTCAAATTGTTTATGCCTCAACCTATGTCAGGAACTCCCGCATTCACAGTGACCTGAAAATCGACCTCATCCAACATCATCTATACAAGCTTAACATCACCTTCTTCAGAGGAGCAATTCATCCCAACTCCATCATTAATGACTCTCTGCTCTACGAGATCATTCCAGGAGACGAAAGGTTCCGCCCCTTTGCTGCCTTCATGATGTCAGATGCCCCCCTTTCCAGGGCCTTCAACAAGACTCACCTGTAAAAAATTTTAACCTGTTTATTTCTACCTACCTGTTTTTCACCGTGCACAACTGTTTCACTCACATAGTCTCACTCATGTTTTAACCAAGTGCTTCATTTCCTCAACTGACAAATGTTTGTCATCTCTTCATACTCTGATGTAACCAAGTGATTGTGCTTATTACCAATTGTATTTTCATTCTACTTATAATTCACCGTGTAATTTACTGTTATTCATATGTGCCCCCAACCTTTATTTTCACCGTGCTTCATGTTTTTTCATTTTAACTTGACTGTAAACTCACCATATGTTCATTTAGTTACCCGACTTGTAATCAAGACAATGCCGCTGGCCCCGTCTGTTAATTGATAAGTTTGCTGTTAAGTTTTTGTTATCATCATGACTCTGTTATTGCGATTTTCATTTTAATCTTTGCCTGATAAAGATTTTTTATTTCCTCAAAAGTTTCAGCTCATATGATATAATTTTTCATTTTAAGACATAAATAATCGAGGCCGTGCCCGAAAAACCAAGTGTCTTGCTAGATGCTCAGTCTACAAGGCCATAATCTTGAATTTTTAAACGAGTTTGATGTCACAGACGTAAGCCATGTTTTATATGTGTGATTCTGTGAAACGAAACTGTGAATGCTGTTTGAACTTGTAAATTGCTTTTGGGAGATTCTTTTTATAATTTTGAATTATTAATTATCTTCAAATTTTTCATAAGGATTATTAAAGTTTATTATTTACGGTGAGTACATAATTTTCAAAATGTTAATGAAAAAGTATAACGCACCAAATGCGATTCGGTTGCATTCTATTTCAAAAGCCATTTCTAAAAAATGGTCTTCGAAATCTTTAACGTATACTGCATTAAATATGTGAAAATTAAGCCTAATCTATTTTCCTGTCCGATTTTATTAGGTAGCAATTTATTATAGATTTTCAAAATTTGAACTGAGGAATCTAACCAAGTTTGGGGGTAATTTTCTAGTTATTGTTCATGACTGTATTTTTGTATGGATTGAAACAGATGTGGTATAGGACATTTAGATATTTTTTTTCTTCTTTTGGTGTTTAGAAAATTCGCCAAAATTAAAAACACAGTAACTGAACAAAGATTAAGATATAAATAATTAACTGAATTAAAATATAACTTAAAATATAATCCGTCGCCGAAAACTACATTTATTTGAAAAAAAAAAAAAAAAAAAAAAAAAAAAAAAAAAATGCCAAAGAAAATTGCGCCAAAGAAATGTCCTATACTACATTTGTACCAAGGCAGTGGCGGATCTAGGATTTTCCTGGGGGGGGGGGGCGCAACACCTGTGCCTTAGACAGGATGAAATCGAATATTTAAAAAAAGTTTTTAAAAAATAAAAAATCTGTGCAGTGTTCTAGAAATATACTACAATATAATCCGTATCCATTGATTGACCATCCCCCCCCCCCTTTTTTTCGTCACATTTCTGACTCGCTATCTTAGCGTAAGGGGAAATGCCCAGGTTATACAAAAATTACTTTTCAGTTTAAAAAAAAAAACTCCCACACCTCAAAAAACACCCTTCTATACTAAATATTTTTATGAGATCCTTTGTTTCTTTATACTCATGACAAATAAAACGTTTTTGCAAAGTTTCATGAACGGACCAATTTTTTATTTTTTAATGTCGTATTTTACCTTTTCTTGGATTTTACATGTGTTTTCGTTTATAAAAAAGAACTGTAACTTTTTTTAGATTAGTTATATCGTTTTGCTTTTTTTTAATTCGAATCTGCATAAAAAAAAGTACTCTAAAAAAATGTGTCACCATGCCTAGATTGCTCCAAAATTAATTTTTCAGCCACAAAACCCCCTGACCCCCCCCCCCCAAAAAAAAAACCCCTCCTTCTTTTGCTAGATATTTTTATGGACTCATTTGAATATTCATTTTCATGACAAATATAGAAAAATTTCGTCAAGTTTGATCAACGAACCAATTTTTTTTGTTTTTCTTATGGTCTTGGGTACTATTTTACCAGCACTAATATATATATTTGGTGCGATTTTATACATCCATATTTTTTTTTTTACTTTCAATTACCCGTATGGTATAAAAGTATTGAATTCGGCAAAAAAATAATCGATTTTATTGCATTTCTACACGTTTTGGAACGTGATGAGTTCAAAAAAATGTTTGTGCCTGTTAGTTATCAGCATAACTCCCAAAACGGAATGACCTGCGATGTTCAATTTTCATGCACAAGTTATTGATGGCCATGGGACCTGGCATTATGGTTTTCGTCAAAATTGCACATGTGCATTAAGTAGCTGATATTGAAAAAAATACGTTTTCCAGCGATTACCAAAAAATGGTTTTAATGATTTTGATAATCGCTATAAAAATGCCTTTAAAGGTGTTCTAATCATTCCCACCTCCGTAGAAATGAGATAATGCGAACGCCCATCAACAACTGTTTCTTCTCTGTTGCACTTAAAAGAAAGGATAATGCAGTGTTTAATGAAAATCATATCATAATTTTCACCATTTCAGCGGCGTTTTTTTTTTTAAATAATCATCAAACTGGGCATTTTTTTAAAATAATGAAAACAAAATAGGTAAATTATATCAATCAGTGACAAATTAGAAAAACGTTGCATAGTGAAATATTTTGTTCCAATTCTTTAATTATAACTGGAAGAGAGAGATTGTAGGAGGATCATTGTATTTAAAAAAAATTAGGAACTTCATTTTGAGTTACAATATTATTTTACTTCTTTCACGAAACTTTTGAACAAGAATCAGAAGTTTCATAAAAAATATGTTTTGGAAGAATAGGCTTAGAACAAAATTAGAGTGATCTTAGTCTTCTCTAAAAGTATGTATATATATTATGCCGTAAGCGTTATAATTACTTAAAGTGCAATATTTTTTTGCATTACTTCTTCAATACAAAAAAAAAAAAAAAAAAAAAAAAAGGATTTGAAAGCATGTCCAGGTGAATATTTCTACAAAACTTTTCAAATTATCGTAAAAAACATACACATTTATTTTATTAATTCATTCGTTTAATTTTGTACAGGGTTTGAAAGCGATATTTTTTTAATTAATTAATTCTGCTGCTGTAGTGCTACTTTCCACAGATAATACTTCTTACAAAATTGCTTATAAGTCTATTTTATGTAAAAAAGCAATTGGCATTACTTTCCAGAGTGGTGCAAGAGAGAATTGTTAATCGAAATTCAAATATGACGCTTATTTACAAGCCGAAGCAAAAATTAGAGCTGGACGAGTTCTTATGTAGTTAATAAATAACCTTCCTCTTCCTTTCTTTCAAAAGTTTAACCTATTACCCTGTCCAGTTGAATAGGGGAGGCCATTTCCGGGGGTAACCCAAACAGTCAACCTCTCATTATTATTTTTTTCCCCCGGTTGGCGTTGGACATTACGCATGCGAGTCAAAATCTCTTTCTCCCACTGGACAGAAAAGGGATCGGGTATCAGGGGTCCAAGAAATCTTCAAGGTCAAGAGGGTGAAGGTTTAAATACTTGTACAGTCTTCCAACATCCGTTCGAATGGGAAGAGAGAAGGCTATAAATAGAACCTTGGTACAAAAATAAGCTTTTTTTTTTGTTACTTTTTTCGGAAATTAGATGAAGGTTAAAATATAATTGTTGCGTGAACTTATTGAAAAAAACTTGGAAAAAAAATATTTTTATTATTATTATTTATTTCTGTGAATTGTAAAAAAAATACTCCACCTGAGGGGGGGGGGGGGGGCCTGGCTGGATCCGCCATTGTACCAAGGATTAATTTGAGATCTTTCTATGGATACTTATCTTCTTTACCGTTTAGCCGACCAAACGGTGTAGTGATTAGCGTGCTAGCTTCTAGACCGCGAGGTTGCGGGTTCGAGTCCCGTGTTAGGCATGGGTGTTTGTAAATGTATGTTGGCTTGTCTAATGACGAACGTTTCGGCGCATTATAGCCCTCGTGTTGCTGACGGCGCCAGATAATCTGAAAACAACCAACCAATCTTTACCGTTTAAGTAACGTCTGACTAAGAAAACTTAAAAAACAGTACCGTTTGTTGACATTGTCTGGCAGTGTTTTTCAAGCAGCTAGAGTTAAAATTTACATTTGTCCTGAGGATCACCAGTTTAAGCCTTCACTCCACTTAAATGTTGGCTTGGTGAATAATGTGCGATTCTGTACTATAAATTTGTATAAATGTATAATGATAGTATAAGTACCGAATACTAAATAACAAATGTTCCTATAAGAAACCAAATGCATGATGATTTGTATTCGCATATTCTAAAAGTATTAGAAATGTTTATTCAAATATTGTGTAGTACCAAGACCATATTTTCTAGAAATTTCAAAAAGTTATCGGAGTTAAACATGACGAAATTTTTTTTGAAATTCAAAAATCAGAAACAACTTTTGAAGGAACTAGTATTGAAAAAGATGGATCTTCTTCCTTAAATTCCTGATCGACAATGTGATTGTGGAACGAAGATGAAAATTTGAATAGAATTTTGTTTGTCAGTGAGCAATACATATTTACTTAATTAGGCTCTTCACGCCGTGTATCCAGCCTACCTCTCCATACCTGCCGATCTTTTGCCAGGGATCATGCTTCCTCTAAACCATTTAAGCGATCCTTTTTTTAGGTCTGATTGCATTTGACTTTGCCACGTTGTCCTAGGCATTCCTCTTTTCCTCTTGCCATCAGGAGCCCAGAAGAGAGAAACGTGTGGATTCTCTTTTGGCATTCTTAATGCATAACCCGTCCATCGCCACCTTCTCTCATCGATTTCTTTTTCGATAGAAATTTCTAAAATTGGTTCGTTAATAATTTTAACAGGCCAAAAGATTTTAAGAATTCTTCTAATACAATTATTTTGAAATATTTCATGTTTAGCATTAACATACGTTTAAAAAATTATGTCAAAATTCGTAATGACAAAGTGAAATCTCAAAGTATGAAAAGAAAACTAGCCACTCTTTCTGTATGATTATATATGTAAATTTTTTTAATTAACCTACTTTAAATTTAAGTCTTAGAATCGATGAGTTTGATATCTTTTGTTAGCGCTCTGCAATTTTTAATTTCCGAAACAGACACGACAGCATATCGGGACATTTGCGTCGATTGTCGAGCTGCCGTCGGAGTTTTCTTGGTTTCTTCCTAATCAAGGCATAAATGTGAAGCAGCTTCCCTTTAAAAGTCCACCCAAAAGGCATCCGCCCTAGATTCTTGGAAATGTCTATTGTTTGGACATTATAGTTTCAATTTAGATGAGATATTCTTTATCATTTTAGAACTCTGTTAATGGAAAAGCAACCAATTTCTAAAAAATTGAAAGGAATTTAATTTACTGCGTTATACTCTTAAAAAGTTTTGTAAAAATCTCTTTGAATTAAAATAATATAACTTGTTTAATTACTCACTAAATTATATAAACTATGTTTTGCTTTAAATCTAGGTAAGAGAAGTTTCTTAAATATTAAAAGATATTTTTATATAATTAGTCTCTTTAAAGGAAGAATTTGTGGGTAAAAGTTCAATTTTTCGAAAAGGAATTTCTGGTTTTAAATGAAAGATTATTTATTGAAGTAAAAGATTATTTAAATCATTTTTTTAATATTGTTTTTGTATTTTAGTTTTTAAGAAAAATTGAACTGAAATTATTTCAGTGTAACCACCAATCAGTTTTGAAACAACAAGCTTTTGAATAAATTAATTATGAACAAATTATTTTTTAAAATTATTCCTTAAAATTATCAGACGAAACGGTCGTTTCGCCGCCAACCTTAAAAGAGGCAGAAACGACAGTAAGTATCTATTCTCTGCATAACTTCCAGCGAAAAAGCCGAAATTGACTATTTTCTAGCGCGCTTACGAAACTTCACATAATTATACAAAAAATACCATAGATTCGTCTCGGTGATATCTTTCAAAGAAAAAAAAATTGAGTACCTAGGACAAAAGACAACGAAGAAAAAAAAATATTGAAAATTCCAAAACGAAATAAAAAAACGAGTTCTAGCCCGATTTTGATGTAAAAATTTAGACTAACGTACAGCTCTAACTAATCTATAGATCTTCAAACGGATTGAATTATAGGATGCGGAATGTTTCAACTTAAAATCCTACGCTGGTTTGAACTTCATTAAATAATTCTTTCTATTTTTAATTAATTTAAAACCACTTTTTTTCATTTCATAATTTGGCGACAGATAAATTATAAGATTGAATTATAGGATGCGGAATGTTTCAACTTAAAATCCTACGCTGGTTTGAACTTCATTAAATAATTCTTTCTATTTTTAATTAATTTAAAACCACTTTTTTTCATTTCATAACTTGGCGACAGATAAAGGCGATCAGCTTGTAATTGAGGTTCAGATATATATGCCAAAAATTGCCAAACAGGTTTGCTATCATTTAAAAGTTAGTTTTTCCGACATGTTAGGCTTAAGTGAGTTTTAACGTAATGTTAAAGTATAGGAGAACGAATTGGACTATAATTATATGGCTTATAACATCTTTAAAATTTAAATAATTTAATTTTTGAAGAGACAGAATTAAAGAGAAATATTTGTTCTTTAAGTTGCATGTGTTATTTGAACTGTATGACAATTTAGAGAGAGTTAACTTTCAAAAACATTTTAATTTCGGGAAATCTACATTGAAAAATGAAAACAATCACATTTTGTTGCAAGATACTATGGGCAAAGTATAAATGTGGAGGTTATACGAGCTGACGTCACAGTCAACTCATTACAGAGGACTAAATGAACCACGCATTGCGATTGGCTAATGGAATTTGCAAAAATGTCATTCTTTTTTAAAGATGTGTGGATTTTTACTTTCCGTTGTAAAATAAAATTGTAGAATCATATATCATCAAAATTGTAATTTCATAGTGAATTTTAAAATTGGTGTTAAGAAAATATTTTAAATTTTGTCAAATATCAATGGGTTATTATGTGAACCAAAATAATGCTTGGTATAATAAAAATAATTTATACTGCAATATTTATTAGACTGTAAAAAACTTGTAATATTTATTTGTAACAATTTATTAGTATAAACTTTCAATGGGATGCACGCTCTGGCCTTGTAAGTTAAAGGTGCCGGATTTGATTCCTGTGTTAGATGTGGATGTTCGTTGTGATTCGGAATCCACGTTAAGCTGTGGGTCCCGGACTGATTAGTCGTTATTATGTACCAAAATAGGTCGTTGTGCGTACAAACTAACCAATCGAGCTGAAACTTGGCAGACAGGATCTTTGTCAATGGCAATGTATTTCTTTAAGTTTTGGGAGTTGAGTTGCCATACATAAGTTTCTATTACTCTTTCGTGGTCGATTTTGATGGTTACTGCCGTCCGCATTCAACCAATTTGTCAATTTTCAAGTAGATTTTGGCATGCAAGATATCTTCGAACTCAACTTGAAGAATTATGAATATTCATGGTACCAGGTGTACCATAGGTGGTGCTACTTCTGGTTTATCAATTTTGAAGATAAATATGGCATGTTGGGTGTCGTTAGACTTGTCTTGAAAAATTATGAATGTTTAAGGTACCAAGTATAGCATAGGTAGTACCACTTTCGGTTTATCATTTTCCAAGATAAATATGGCATGTTGGACTTTTGTTTTGATGAATTATGAATGTTTAAAGTACCAGGTATGCTATTGGTACCACTTTCGGTTTATCAATTTTAAAGATAATTATTGCATGTAAGGTATCGTCGAACTCAGTTTGAAGAATTATGTATATCCCTGGTACCAGGTTTACCATAGGGGATAAATAGAAAAACGATGAAACGGACAAATTCAAAAAAGAGAAGTCGTCAGTGTTTAAAAAAATTTATGATATCCCCCAAAAAAACACTTTTGAAAAGTAGAAGAACCACCAACCTCAAAAACACAAAAAACTTTCTTACAATAAAATAATCATAAACATAATGAAAATTTTCAGCCACAAACACAGTGATATAAAAAAATGGCCAACCTCTGATTAGAACTCTCGGTTGTGACTCGCTTACGAATGTATGCTTACTTAATTTATTTTTAACATTTAAGTTCCGCTACCATAAAAATTTACGCTGCTTGAGGTTGGCGCCCGTCTTAATTACTAACCTTTAAAACCCCCCACACATAAAAACTTTCCAAAATGTATATATCAACCAAACAAAAGCTTACCAGGAACACTTTAGTTTTCTACTTAAAAAATTCTTAATAACGATTCAAATGCAAGCGTTTGAGCACAGTTTCTCTATACTATTTTGAAAATTACACGAGCATGAATATTTACACCACTTTGTATTTCCTACCCATCCAAATGAAATCATAAACTCAAATATTCGTGCAAACATCCATAAATTAGTTTAAACGCAAGCATTGTTAATATTCCTATGACGGGCGCCAGCCTCAAGCAGAGTAAATTTTTATGGGAGCGGAACTTAAATGTTAAAAATAAATTAAGTAAGCATACATTCGTAAGCGAGTCACAACCGAGAGTTCTAATCAGAGGTTGGCCATTTTTTTATATCACTGTGTTTGTGGCTGAAAATTTTCATAATGTTTATGATTATTTTATTGTAAGAAAGTTTTTTGTGTTTTTGAGGTTGGTGGTTCTTCTACTTTTCAAAAGTGTTTTTTTGGGGGATAAGAATTTTTAATTTATTCCTATAGTTTAATTTAGAATAGATTATGTAGTTAGGCATTGTAAATATTCCAACTTTGATGCTTCTTAATCCATCTTCGTATGCAATCTTATCTAAGTAGTGATTTGTGATGGGTTTGCGCTGTGACGTCACGATCTGGTTGTTTCGGGCCTGATACAACTATAACACTCTCGTGAAACTGAGCATCTAGCAAGACATTTGGTTTTTCGCGCACTGCCTCGATTAGGCTGTATTTCTTGTAGCGCTACACAAATTTATGCAGTACTTTAAAATAAATGTCATGTTTTTAATAGTTTTTTTTTTTTTTTTTTAAAGGTGTTAGAGTGAATTATTTGTGTAGGTCATTATAAAAGGTGTATTATAACTTCAAATGGTGTCTACTAAAATACAGGGTGGTTATAATTAAAGTTACCCTGTTTAGAGCCACGTAGAGTCCGTTCTAATGAGCAGATTTTGATGAAATTTGGAATATACACTATATGGACCATGGGGAAAAGAAATCTACAATAAAAAAAATTGTAGTTCAAATTTTGACCACCAGGTGAAAAAGTGGCACTTAAAGAACAAAAATCACAAATTGAAAACACAAATTTTTATTTAATTACATCATATGCTCAATGTGCATTCCAGTTACGTCAACCACATGCTCGAAGCGTGTTCAACAGTAGCGCGAAGGGTTTCTCGATCAATTGCAGCAACATGACGTGTTATGCTTGCTTTCAATTCAGGTAGAGTCCGTATGCTCACTTCATACACATTGATCGAGAAACCCTTCGCGCTAATGTTGTACACGCTATAACACGCTTCGAGCATGTGGTTGACGTAACTGGAATGCACATTGAGCATATGATGTAATTAAATAAAAATGTGTGCTTTCGATTTGTGATTTTCATGAATTCTTTATGTGCCACTTTTTCACCTGGTGGTCAAAATTTGAACTACATTTTTTTTTATTGTAGATTTCTTTTCCCCATGGTCCATATAGTGTATATTCCAAATTTCATCAAAATCTGCTCATTAGAACGGACTCTACGTGGCTCTAAACAGGGTAACTTTAATTATAACCACCCTGTATTTAAGGGTCATTCCGTGTTAAGAGGAACAAATTTTAATAAAGAATATAATTTATAGAATTTTTTGTTCAAAAAGATTCAAAATTCATTCCTGGTAGTTGCTTTTTTTAATAAATTAATTTCTAAAAGTGGACAGACCGCGAGGTTGCGGGTTCGAGTCCCGTGTTAGGCATGGGTGTTAGTAAATGTATGTTGGCTTGTGTAATGACGAATGTTTCGGCGCATTATAGCCCTCGAGTTGTTGACGGCGCCAGATAATCTGAAAACAACCAACCAATCTAAAAGTGGACAACACTCGAATTCCGGTTGAGTTTGTTCAATTTTGATGGAAGTGGATGGTGCGATTAAAAATTCGTACTTTGTTGTCAGTTTTAGTTGCAATGTTTTAAAGACTTGCAATTTTTCTAATCAAGCCTAAGGATATCAATTTAGAAATTTTTAATTTTATATTATGTATCAATATTGATTTCAATATTTTGATATCAATAGTAGTCCAGGGAATAGAGACATTTAGCCTTGCAAAAGGTTATGTAGTTCTGATTTTTTAATATGTTATAAAGATTGGTCTCATGGTTTATAAACCAAGTTTTCGACCTCCTAACCCTTGTGCGTTCTCCGTGGTGCACCAAAAACTGAACCATTTTTCAGTTTATAGGTCATAACTCCTTGCCAATGCATCTTAGAAACAAATATTATGTTCAAAAGTTGTAGAATATTAAATTTTCTACAACTTTTGTATACAAAGTTTTTTTGTAGACCTATTAGGGAAATAGTTATGTCGCATCAAAGTCAAAACTTTTTCGTAAAAATACTACTTTTTTAAGATTTGTGTCAAGTTTTTTGATTATATCTCCATAATGGTATGTCTTAGAGAAAAAGTTTGTGAATAAAAGTTGTAAAGCAATCAATTTCCTACAAGTTTTATATATTAACTTATTTTCTAGGACTAATAACAAAGGAGTTACTCTGCTTTGTGTATTTCCCGTGGTGCACCAAAAAGAATACGTTTTTCAATTTATAGATCATAACTTTTTTGCAATGCATTTTAGAAACAAACATTAATTTTAAAAGTTGTAGAATATTAAATTTTCTACAACTTTTGTGCACAATTTGCTTTTTTAAAGCTAATATGTAAAGAGTTACGTAGCATCAAAGTAAAAACTGTTTCATAAAAATGCTGCTTTTTTAAGTTTTTTGCCGAATTTTTCAATTATATCTTCATAACAATAAGTCGTAGGGGAAAATATATTACACAGAAGTTGTAGATCTAAAAATTTTCTTAAAGTTTTAATCAAAAAATTACTATCTAGGACTAATAACTAAGGAGCTACTCTTCTTTGAAGGTTTACGAGATGATAACCTATAATATTTTATGTAAAGGTAGAGGTTTAAAAAATAGCTTCTTACTGCATAGAAAATAAAACATTATACATATAATACTGATGATAATGTAAAATAAAAAGTGGAAATATATTAAATAATGTATTTATCATCTATATACAATAACGGTAATATCAATTTACTATTTTCGCCATGGTGCTCCAAAAACCTTCTGAATTCTGAAATTTTGGATTTTTTTCAGTATACCGATCATATCCTTTTCCCACTGCATTTTATAGGGGGGAAAATTATATTTTAGTTTGTAGAGTATTAAATTTTCTACAGCTTATGTATCTGCAAAGTTTGTTTTGTAGAACTATTGTATGAAAAACAAATTGTATGAAAAGCATCAAAGCAAAAACTCTTTCGTAAAAATACCATTTAAAGATTCTTGTCGAGTTTTTAGATGATATCCATAAAAGTATATCATAAAAATTGTAGAACCTTAAATTTGCTACGTTTTATATACAAAGTTATTTTATAGGACTAATAACAAAAGAGTTACTTGACAAGTTTGGTTGGTTGGTTGTATTCAGATTATCTGGCGCCGTCAGCAACACGAGGGCTATAATGCGCCGAAACATTCGTCATTAGACTAGCCAACATACATTTACAAACACCCATGCCAACACGGGACTCGAACCCGCAACCTCGCGGTCTAGAGGCTAGCACGCTAACCACTGTACCGTTTGGTCGGCAGCTACTTGATAAGATCTAATATTAAAAACAGTTTCTTACTGCAAAGCCTGACAAGTTTGATAAAAAATAAAACAATATAGGTATTAAAATAATAGTGTTATAAAACAAAAAATATAAATATTATAAAAATGTATATATTTAAATATAACAATAGTAATATCAATAAAACTTACAATTTAGAAAACTTATAAATTTCTAAATTTAGTTTCGTTTAGCCATGAAGGCTCGGCTAGTTCCTCCACTACTCCTTCAGGTTCTGTTGAGTCGTTTTCATCGTTGTCATCAATTATGATGTCCGCTATATTGTCACAACTTTGTCCATGACAGTTTTTACATATTATGAAGCACTTGAGACCGGCCTTTCAACAACGGCAGTCATTAGTGCATCCTATATTGCACTGACAGAAAATGTAGGTGAGAATTGATTGAGGAGCTGAATCCCTGGTGGTTGTAATAGGAAGAAATTCTTTACTGTCCTTCTTCCACCCCCAGACCATAGGATTTTTCATTTGGCCCATCCATGTCTTTACTTGATGGTATGTGCGAAAGACATGGTGCGTAGCAGCTTCTTGGGTCGGTTGTAGCTTAGACATATTTAACTTTCTGCCAGTTGTTGATTTGGAAAATTGCTTATAACGCAAAGCATTTAAAGATGTTGCCCTGTCACCACCATAGAGAGCAACAAGAATGCTTGATACTGCTTCAATGATACTTAAAACACTGGCATTAGTATCTAGAAAGATCTTTGCAAATTCCTGTAAAATTGGATACGACGAAGCAGCCATCATTAGAACACATGTAATCCAATACTAAGTAACTACACTGAGTGGTTGATATTCTGTCGGGATGGTTAGTGATTGGGAGAGGTCAGAAAGAAAGCACTAGAAACTTTTTTTCGGTTCTTCTAATCTTCTTCCTCGAATTCAGCTGTGGCAAATCTCAATCAACAGTATATGGTGTTTTCATGGAAACTGAGATTTTAAAAGAATTCCTTTTTATGTCACTTATGCCACCCGACTTGAGATTTTTCTATTCTACCTCAAAAGATCTGTACCCACGTAGTTTAGAATTAGCCACTTGAATGCAGTCTATTTCTCATTTTTATTTCCGAATGCAGAAATATTTGGTGCATCACGGCAAAATGGTAAATTTTATGTTACTATTACCTAGATATATATATATTATTTATATATAATATCTTTATATATTAATATATTTTAATATATTTCCACTTTTTATTTTACATTATCATCAGTATTATATATATATATATATATATATATATATATATATATATATATATATATATATATTATTAAAATTGCCAGACTATGCGGTAAGAAGCTACTTTTAAACCCCTACCTATACATAAAATATTATAGGTTATCATCTCGTAAACCTTCAAAGAAGAGTAGCTCCTTAGTTATTAGTCCTAGATAGTAACTTTTTTGTTTAAAACTTTTAGCAAATTTATAGATCTTCAATTTTTGTATAATATATTTCTCCCTACGACTTATTTTTATAATGATATAATTGAAAAATTCGGCAAAAAACTTAAAAAAGCAGCATTTTTACGAAATAGTTTTTACTTTGATGCTACGTAACTCTTTACATATTAGCTTTACAAAAGCAAATTGTGCACAAAAGTTGTAGAAAATTTAATATTCTACAACTTTTAAAATTAATGTTTGTTTTTAAAATGCATTGCAAAAAAGTTATGATCTATAAACTGAAAAACGTATTCTCTTTGGTGCACCACGGGAAAATACACAAAGCAGAGTAACTCCTTTGTTATTAGTCCTAGAAAATAAGTTAATACATAAAACTTGTAGGAAATTGATTGCTCTACAACTTTTATTCACAAACTTTTTCTCTAAGACATACCATTATGGAGATATTATCAAAAAACTTGACACAAATCTTAAAAAAGTAGTATTTTTACGAAAAAGTTTTGACTTTGATGCGACATAACTATTTCCCTAATAGGTCTACAAAAAAACTTTGTATACAAAGGTTGTAGAAAATTTAATTTTATACTACTTTTGTACGTAATGTTTGTTTCTAAGATACATTGATAAAGAGTTATGATGTATAAACTGAAAAACGGCTCAGTTTTTGGTGCACCACGGAGAACGCACAATGGTTAGGAGGTCGAAAACTTGGTTTATAAACCACGGGACCGACCTTTATAACATATTAAAAAATCAGAACTATATAACCTTTTGCAAGGTAAGACCCCATTTTCAGTCTCTATTCCCCGGACTATAGTGGTGGTTCTTCCAAACCCATCTTAAAAGCTGATACCTGGTAAAATGTGAAAAGGTAAATTTTTAATTCATTCAATGTGTACAAACAAAATTTATTCTATTAGTCCGAAAGGCGACAGCAATTTTTGGACCCCATCGAACATCATTCTGAAATTTTTATAGAATTTGGAGAAAAGTGAGTAGATTACGAATCCACTGGTCTGCCGTGGCAAAAATGGTCGATACTGATCAAAAATCGACTTGGAATGAGTTGAACTAAAATCCGATTGCCAAATATGTCATAATGTGCCAAAAAGAGAACAAACTTTTTCGTCTGGCAACCCACTGCATTTTGATTTTCAATGAAAAAAAGCGCAAACGATTTCTGACCTCTGGCTCGGAAAACTTGTTTCCTTTAAAAGTAAGTCAAATTGGTGACATCAATTACGTCATCAGTGAAGTAATGTTTGTTGCCAATTTGGCTCATTTGTGAAAGATGTAAGTAAGCCATAGCCACACATCCGAATCGTTTGCAACCTTCTTAATTTAAAATTAAAGAGTGAGGGTTACCAAATAAAAAAAAAATTAAAAAATGCTCATTATTTGGCAAGTTATGGGGCATTTGGCAAATGGATTTAGTTCAACTTATTAAAAGAAATTTTTGATCAGTTTCGGCCATTTTTGCCACGGCAGACCAGTGGATTCGTAATCTACTCACTTTTCTCTAATTTCTATAAAAAATTCAGAATGATGTTCGATGTGGTCCAAAAATTGAGGTCGCCTCTCAGTCTATATGAACATACTATATTTCATACCACATTTCATACCTATTTTATACCAAATTGCGGAACGAAGCAACATCGCCCGTACTTCCTTCTTTACTTCTTATGTTTAAAATTTATAACTATGGATAAATACTAAAACTCAGAAAGACACAGTTTGTATCCACAAACACGGAGATCAAACACCATCGGGAAGTTGCGAAAAGTCTCTGTGGTTTCGTCCGGTTTACAGAGCCATCTATGCACTGCTTCTCACTTCAAGTCATGAATAGAAAAGCGCCATCTATTGACAAAGAAACGCGAGTGGTAAGAAAAACAGAAAATGTCAATGAAAACCCTCTGTTTTAATTTTTATAAATTTTCTTGGAAATAGTTTCAAAGGATTGATTTTTTTAATCAGTTTTTTATTATTAAATAAATAATAATAGCTCGAAAATATCTGTATGTATATATTGTAATATATGTTAGTGAGAAAAATTACAGTTTTTACATGCTAAGTTTTGTAAAATATTCTGAATTTGCTTTTTATAATTAAAAAAGCCCAGGCAACAGTAGGGGTTACTGCCACGATCGAGAACCTTGCGTACCAGAATTTTTTTGTATAGTTTATTTTCTGGTCATTAAAAACTGTTTTGACAATTGCATGTATTTACCTCTTGATCTATTCATATATATATATTGTTGCCCGGAAGGAAAGCGCACTATGTCACAAAAAGCAAATTTTGCAGAAGAGCCAATTTAATTTCAAAGGAACGATCTTTTCTATCTTTTGTTATGATGGATCATAATGCTTTTTAAAAAAGTCTAAATCGAATATTATTTAACCTAGAAATAGTGCTTCATCTTCCCCCCCCCCCCCCAAAAGGAGTGGAAGTGTTATGTAAAATGGTGTTAAGACCTCAATTTCAAAAAATTTGTATATATATATATATATATATATATATATATATATATATATATATATATATATATATATATATATATATATATATATATATATATATATATATATATAGTGGAAGAAGTGTGAGGGAGAGGGGGTGAGTGCCTAAAAGTTGGATAAAGGTTTTTTATTTTTTTAAAGTTTAAATAACTTTTTCTCATTCTCACTATATTTGCATTTCTCTACAAGTTTGATGTATTTTTTAAGACGAAAAAATCTGTCTATCTACTTTTAGAACTATCTAATATTCCATGCCCAGTATTGTTTAATGTTTCAAGAAATTTAAATTCAAAATTTAGAAATAAAAATTGAAAAAAATAGAAGGAAATTTAAAAAAAAAAAAATGTGAAACTCTTTAAAAAAATTACATGCATTTATTATTGCATTACATGCAACTTTCAACAATTTTATCATTGATTGTATATGCAAGTATTGTATTCTACATTCAAAAATTTATTTAGTAATAATTTATATCAACAGGTGGCACACCATTTCCCAGAAATAAACATTTGAAATTATATACTACAAAAGAAGTATTATTGAATTTTCAATCTGAAAACAAAATTCGCTTAGCTATATGAACTGCAGATGTACTACAATGAGAATGCGTTAAAGAAAGAATACACTTCTGAAATTTGCTAACAAAATTTACCAAGAACTATTTAAAAAAAAAAAAAAAAAAAGTTTTTTCTGTAAAATAAATTATTATCATTAAAGAATGTCTGTAAAATGTTCCCAAAAAAATTATAAATCACCACTTTTAAAGTTTTTTTATTAACAACAACTTTATATTCAATTAATTATGATAATTTAATCGGTTGGTCAGTAGTTGAACGGAAATCATTGGGTGTGTGACCGCATCAAAAATTAGCGGCAATTCATCTCGATAAATATTTAAAAAAAAAAAAAAAAAAAAATCGAAACACTGATTAGTCTTAACAAAAAAAAGGAAAAAAAAAAAATCTGTTGAGTCTCAAAAGGAGTTATACTCAAAGGAGAGAGACTTAACTATTTGAAATGGAAAAACTTTCGGTCCTAGGTAGGTAAACAACTAAACACTGTACAGTCTTAACAATAATGTAGTAACCCATTGGTCGAGTTCCTGCTGACTAGCTTTTTTAGTAACGACTTCACAAAAAAGAAAGATGTCAATTTCGCAAATTTGATGATATTTTTTTTATCATAGACAGCGGCAAGGAGGTGTACTTGTACCTCTAGCTTTTGAAAATTTAGAAAATAAATAGAAATTCCCTAAAAATAGCAAATGTCGTTTTGAAACTATTGTTGGTACTGTAATGAACATTTTTTTTTTTTTTTTTTTCAATTACCCATACGTATAAATGCATAGGGTAATAAAAGTATAGCACTCGGTCAAAAAATATTTTTCGATATTTTTCCATTTCTCCACGTTTTGGAACATTCTGATTTCAAAAAAGTGATCTAGAAAAAATTTCTGTCTGTGGTCAGCATAACTCCCGAACAAATTGACCTACGATGTTCAAATTTGGTGTGAGGGTTGGTGATGGCACAGGGACCTACCATTAAGGTTTTCGTCAAAATCGCGCATTAGCTACTAATTGCTTAAAAACGGCTCTAACGATTTTGTTCAAAATCACTGTGGTAATGCCTCTAAGTGTTCTAAACATCCCCACCTCCAAAATTTCCTTAAACATGCTTTAATGGCGTAAAAAATTTAAAAACGAACATCCTACGCACAGAGTTCTCTTTCCTTGAGCATACCTCATCAACGATCGCTTTCTCTTCTCTCCTCAGTTTCACTTACAAGAAAGGATTATATAAGAATTATCGAAAATTATATCGTCGTTCTGGCGGAGAGTTTTTTTTTTTTTTTTTTTAAAGGCCCCCTACAAGAATTATCGCAAAAAATATCGCCAAATGGCCATTTTTGCTAAATGAATAATGAAAATATAAAAACGGTAAATGACACAAATCCACGTGAGTATTATAGTGTTATTGAAAGTTGTGCGATGTTCCACACTCCAAGTTTTAAGTATTTTTGTGTTTTTGTTTCTTTTTAAAGCTAATTTTCGCACATGCGGAGTGATGCGGATAGAAAAACAAATATTTTCTCATTCTATTGGGCAATCATTTCTCTCAATACCTGGGAAATGCTTTACTTTTTAATTATTAGGCATCAGATACCACACCTTGATCTCTATTTTTAGAATTCAATTGAGCATTTCCTATACTGCCTATAGTAAATAAAAAAAATAAATAAAAAAAAATAAAGTATTTCTGGACATTGGAAGAAATAAAACGTTACTCTTTTGTATTTTTTTTTTTTTTTTTTTTTTTTTTTTTTGCTTTCTGGTTCCTCTGTTCGAAATCTGAAATTTTTTAACTAGATTGATTGCCATCAAGTGAGTTAATTAGCCCTCAGAAGATTTTGCTTGCAACCTTATTAGGGTAGCATTAGTCTATGGGTAAGTATACTGTGTCAAGTATCAAAGTTTCAGATCGATTGGATGACTTGAAGTGAGTTTATTAGTCTTCAGAAGTGACAACAGCAGCGTGTATATATAAAATCGGTCTTTTAGTGACAACTTAATAGAATGCATTGTCATCGACAACGAATTTATTTGCCAATATTTTCGGCTCGATTAGATGACGCAAGTGGGGTAATTAGTCATCCGAAACAATGAGTAGTGTGTAAAAGCGGCATTTTAGTGACAGCCCCAAAACTTTATAAAATACATTGCTATTGACAACGAATGATAAAATCGAAGTTAATAAAAAGGATTTAAAAATGTATATCTATAATAAAAAAACAAGCTGTTTGTCTGTGTATCTGTCTGTCTGTGGATCTGTAGAAAGCTACTTAAAATTGGAGTAGAACGCTGAAATTTTCAACTTAAGTAGTTTTGGCCCTCTATGCTAAACAAAGGCGGCCCTAGGTTCATTTTTTCAGGGGGGGGGGGGGGCATTTTAAACTTTAAGTTCGTAAAATGTATGCACTATGTAACCTAATTGTAATAAACTAACTGCTGATTAAATGCTTGATTGCAATGATAAGTGTAGAATTTTCTAAATTAGTAATTTTCATTTGAGCAGAATTAAAAAAGGTAATTTAAGCTTGAATTGCTCTCCTGAAAAATAAGAAAAAAGTAAAACAAAGAAATTACAAAAAATAAAAATACCTAATAATTGTTTTACAATCACACTTCTTTATTCTTTGAAAGCCTAAAGAACAAAATCCAATTTCCTCTGCTTTGTTTTGGCAAATCTGTCTATGACACAGCTCACATCAATGTTTATATCTCTGTGAGTATGCAACAAGCAAAGTCCTGCTAACCTTTCTTCCCCCATTCTAGCTCTTAGCCACGTTTTCAAGTGTCGAAGGGTAGAGAAACTTCTTTCAGCAGAGGCAACGCTAATTGGTAGTGTTGCCAAAATTTTAAGTAACGCGTAAATAGTAGGATATACATCTTTGTCACAAGCTCTCATTGCATCTATGGCAGAAGTGGGAAGCTTTTCTTCTTTTTTCCATTTCTCTCTTCGTAGTGCTAGCTCACTTTCAATCAGAATAAGACTCATTTGGTCAGTCCTAAAATTGGTATGAACTTCTTTAATAAGTTTTGAAGCTCGTTGCTTTCTGATTCTGTTGGCTTTTCCATATCGGGGGTTGGAATCAGTAATCGAAGGCCAAAACAATCCAAATTTTTTTTGGAAATCTTCCTATTAGGTCTTCAATTACATTATCCAATAAAGGTATGTAAACCGAGATTCTAAAATACTCTTCTGGTATTTGAGTATTGTAGTTCTCACGGTGTTTTAAGCATAAGAATAATGTAAATTTTTTTAAATTATAAATTTAAAATTAAACTAGAAATCCAAATTAGTGCAATAAAATATTTTTAGATATTGGCAAAAAAATTACTAAACACATACTAATCAGACTTAACTTTTAAGTTTTAAAAACGTAATGGATAAATATGATTTATGTATAAATTTCGTAAGTATTAAGTAGGGAATTTTACTTACATGTATAGAAGCAGGTTCGTCGTATTTCGCTTTAGAGAAGTATTTAAAAATACTGTCATTTTTTCTTTTTGAAGACATATTGTAGATATTCGTCACTAATTACTCGAGGTAAAATGATCACGAAATCTTTAAAGAACGAATAAAAGTGTTGCTAGTTCAACAGATATTTTCACAATAAATGGCCTGTCTAAACTAGTTATAACAATAACACAGTACCGATTCCATGCCCACGTGACAAAAGTCACACACTAGTCCAGACATCATGTGTTGAAAAATAATTGCCCTCGGCGCCATGGTTGCTTATAGTCCGAGAGGCGACTGCAATTTTTGGACCCCATCGAACATCATTCTGAATTTTTTATAGAAACTGGAGAAAAGTGAGTAGATTAGGAATCCACTGGTCTGTGCCGTGGCAAAAATGGCCGAAACTTATCAAAAATCGACTTGGAATGAGTTGAACTAAAATCCGATTGCCAAATATGTCATAACTTGCCAAAAATAGAACAAACTTATTCGTCTGGCAACCCACTTCATTTTGATTTTCAATGAGAAAAAGAGCAAACGATTTCTGATCTTTGGCTCGGAAAATTTATATCTTTTAAAAGTAAGCCAAATTGGCGACATCAGTTACGTCATAAGTGACGTAATATTTTTTGCCAACTTGGCTAACTTTTAATAGATGCAAGTAGACCGTCGCCAGATATCTGAATCGTCTGCAATCTTCTTAATTGAAAATTAAAGAGTGAGGGTTACCAAATAAAAAAAATGCTCATTATTTGGCAAGTTATGGAGCATTTGGCAATTGGATTTAGTTCAACTTATTAAAAGTCGATTTTTGACCAGTTTCGGCCATTTTTGCCACGGCAGACCAGTGGATTCGCAATCTACTCACTTTTCTCTAATTTCTACAAAAAATTCAGAATGATGTTCGATGGCGTACAAAAATTGCAGTCTCCTCTCAGTCTATTAGAAGAGCATGGTTGTTCCAAAAAGGGGCAGAGGCCCCAGGGAAAAAGGAAATCGTCGTTTGGGAGGGGGATGGTCACTACCTGAGTACTTGTGTCTTGTACGTAAATACATTTAAAACCAGGTTTTTTTCTGAGGAGGGCTATAATTCTTTGTACTGTAAGCATGGCCCCCATGCCCCCCCCCCCCCTGAAGCCTCCAATGATGCTAAACAAAATGTTAAAATTTTAATTAGTTCTTTTTCAATTAATTAATTTTTTTTTTTTTTTAATTTTTTTTTTACAAAGTGACCGCAAATTTAGATACAGGTATGAAATTTTCAACATATGTAGTTTTAGCCTTTTAATTGACGTTTTGAAAAATAGAGAGTTAAAATTGGATAAGCTTTTTTTTTTAATTAATTCATAAATATTTTACAAAACTATTTCTAATAGGGCTATGGCTATGAAATTTTCAACATAAGTAGTCTTGGCCTCCTAATTGGACTTTTAAAAAACAGAATTTTAAAATTTTGATTAGCTTTTTTTTTAATTAATTTTTTCATTAATTAATATTTTTCAAAATGATTACGCCATTAATAGGGCTACTGCTCTGAAATTAACATACATAATTTTGGCCTTCTAATTTGACTTTTAAAAAACCGAATTTTAAAATTTTGATTGGATTTTTTTTAATTAATTAATAAATATTTTACAAAGCGATTTCTAATAGGCTACAGCTCTGAAATTTTCAACATAAGTAGTTTTGGCCTTCTAATTGGACTTTTGAAAAACAGAATTTTTAAATTTGAGTAGCTTTTTTTATTAATTTTTTTAGTTAGTTAAATATTTCACAAAGCGATTTCGAATAAAGCTACAGCTCTGAAATTTTCAACATAAGTAGTTTTGGCATTCTAATTTTGCATTCCCTAAACAAGTGTTAAAATATTCTCAAAGGGGTGTTGTATTATCGGGGAATTTTTGTGTGTTTCTTGACAAGTGCAGGGGCTTCTAATATTAAGGGTTTTCGCAGCAACTAGTTTTTAGTGAGTGAAGCAAGCTTATGCTTACGCAGCAATGAACCTTTAGGCTTCTTTCACACTAACCGATTTCCGTCGGAAGACAAAAAAGTAAGATGACAAAAAGTCGGATGTTTCAGTAGCACCCGACGGCTGCTTACAGGCTGTCGTCCGACTTTTTGACTCCGTCGGATGTGTGAAAGAAGCAATTCACTTCTTACGCCACTAAAAGAATTTTCGTCTTCCTTTTTTAAGCGAGCCCATGCTTGCATGGCAATGAACATTTCAATGAGTAAAGTAAGCCTCTGTTTACTATCAACTTTTCAGTGAGTGAAGTGAGCTTGGTCTTGCGTAGCAATGAACCTTCCTGTGGACAAATCGTCAAAAACTGGGACCTATACGCCAATGACGGATCTCCGCAACGCAGGGCCACGCAGCTACCTAAAAAATTGCACATGGTAAAATTTCGTTGCGAAGCAAGTGTATTCAGCTAGTATTTAAATAGTTTTTTGTTTTAAGAACTTTTGTAAGAAACTATCACTTATTGTTAGAATTAAAAAACATGTAATTTATTCTTCAGTAGGGTATTCTTATTTCGCGGAACTTCCATTCAAAATTGTCAGAGATTATAATGAAGTGCAGACGTAAAAAATGAGGGGTGTGGAACATCACACAACTTTCAATTACGCTTAATACTTTTCACTGCATTTAAGCTTAAAAATGGATTGGTGTAATCTCCCATTTTCGTTTTCATCAAATACAAAAAAAAAAAAAAAAAAAAAAAAAAAAAAACACGACAAAATAGCAAAATCGGCAATATGTATTTCAATATATATTACATTTTCATTTCTTGTAAATGAAACAGAGGACGAACAGTCGTTGATGGGCGATTCTCAATGGAAGAGAACTCCGAAACTCCCGTTGAATTGCCGCCATCCAATCGAACTGAAACTTGACAAATAGAATCATTTGTCGATGGTGGTGTTCACTATTAAGTTTAGAACTGTCGCTTAAAGATCTTTTTTGCACAAGTTTCTATTGCCGCACGTAAAATCGAGATACCAACACATACTCAAGCATGTGTAATATGGCTATATTTAATGAGTAAACCTTCCCACGTTGATTGACGACTTACAATTTAAATAATAAATAATAATAATTTAAATGCTTTTAAATCCTCAATATTATTTTCAATTTTGTCTGTTGCAGGCAAAATTTTCGGAGGGCTAATTATAATTAACCCACTTGCCGTCAAAGTACAGGTACGGCTTACCGGCACATTTTTTTAACTAATTAATAATAACTCATACATTTTTATGCATGTCAATTAGTGGGCAAATAAATACGTAAATTAAGCGTCGATAAAGGAGGTTTGCTAAGAATTAATTTATCTTACAGCGAGCTAAAATAAACTGCATGCATTTTCTGAGAAATGGAAGGAATCAGAATCGCATTCTACTAGATGATAAATCAAAGCAGATTGCGTAATGCTTTCTAAAAAATATTCACGTTAGTAAAGAAAAAATAAAAAGTTGTTCGTTGAAACCACTAAAAGAAGGGTTGTTGGTGAATGGCTCGTGGCTGGAAAAATGCGACCTTTTTGTATAATTTTATTTCTGTTTGACGAGCATGATCAAGAGAAGTAAGTATACGTGTTGAAATAAGTTTTTGTTTTACAAGACGCAAGTAGTTAAACTGAATTAAGTTATTAACACACAGGACTTTATGTCGTATATTTTTATCTCAGATTTTGTATTTGTTCAATTTGTTAGAATATTATATAGTGTTTCTTCACAAGTTTAATTTCTCAGATGAGCATTAGTCCAGCTTACAATTCTATTTTCTAGTCTCTTAATGAAGATCTACTAATAATTAACGTTTTTCCCATTTTTGTCCCAACGGATGTATTTTCGTTTTGAGAGTAATTTTCTTTTGATTCTACCTTTCTGGTCATGTTCCGATTTAAGATCTAAGTAAACTATTCTAATTTTGTTTTTTATAAGTGATAAGGTTATTATTTTTATTAGTGTAAAATTCCTGCATTATTGGAATGTTTTGGTTTATAAGTAATACAGGCTTCCTTAAAATTAATTGCCTAGTATGATAATTAAGTCGCACTTTTTCAACTGATTTCGAAAAAATAAATCGTGTTCGGTAATTGTGTAACTGAGACATACATTTTAAAAGCATATCCATTCTGTTTCGCCAATTCGTTTACCAATCGAATTATGCAAATAAACAACAATTTTGTCAGTAAGAAGTAACGTTGTGGCATGAAGAAATAGATTAAGTAACATAAACAAGGTACAGATTTGTAATTAGATTCCAAGAACATCAAATTCTGGTGAGCAGTTGTTGGCGATCAAAATTATTTATCTCAGTTTGAAATTGCAACGAATTTTGCTTACGTACTAAGGTTATGAAATAATATTTTTATTGCCGCACTTTTTATCATAAGTGCTGCTTGTTGGGGGAGGGGGGCGGTATTCAAAATGAACAACACGCCTTGAAGGTATTACGGTTTTAATATTCCCCCGGTGTTGACATATACAACCATTATTTTTACGAGAGGAAAAATAAATTGGGTTGTATAAGTCAACAGGATTAGATGGTATTTGTATAACAGGATTCGTACGGTCCTTAAAAGACTTTAATAACTATATTTTGATAGTTGACGTTAAAATATCGCCAAGCCGATTTGGCGCTGTTTTGTAGGCGATACAGTTCTAAATTTGGCAATCCCATTTTTTTTTATTGACGCGCTTTGGCTTCAACCTTCCTTCACTACAAATCATGGAGCTGGTTCGTTTCTCAATTTTTCATATTGGAATTCCGAATTGGCGACATTCTGGCTTTGTCGCCAACTTTTCAAAAGTGCGCCAACCCATAAACGTGAACTAGGAATTTACCAAAATGTAAATTATTTATAAATTTAGCTACAATATTGAAATTCTAATCATTCTGCATCGATACGGATTAGATTCTGCATTGCCTACATGGCGAAATCGTTCACCACATCGGCAAAAATCTCGAACATGACGTCTATATAACATCAATACTGATCGCACTTTCTTCCGGCGTTCACCACAAATTAATTTTTGTTAAGTAGAGTAAATATAGCGAAATAATTTGATATTTCGGAATATAACAGTGTATGTTCTAGTGCCTTGCACGGCGGAACCTAACAGGCAGGCGAAAATGATCGCGGTAGCCGTCAAAAACAAAATCTCGCGTGAGCGGTTACTATCGTCAGACTAACAAAATGACGACTGTACCCGCGAATACGAACAACTATTTCGTTAGTATTTGCTCTCTTCCCCCCCTTCCCTTAAAAAAATTCACCGTTTTGAGAAAATTGTTAATACCTTAGTGCCGATTTTTTTTCGTGCTAATATCGGACATTATCAAATTTCTTAAAAAATAGTCGCCTCAGCCCAAAAATAGTTGAAGGTTTTGTGAAAAATAGTCGTTTTAGGCCCTTTTTTCATTGAAATAGTCGCCATAGTCGCCTGGCCACTAAAATAGTCGCTTTAGTAGCCTTTTAAGTCGCCTGTGGCAGCCCTGTATATGTGATCTGCACCCTACTGCAAATAACCTTGGAGGAGCGGCATTCATGTCTCTACTCCAAATTTGGAAAAGGCTCCATTGAAAAAGTATTTCCATTCAGTATTTCTGCTTGATATACTGCGTTTTCGCTATGCAAGAAAATACTTTGAGAATTATTAGTCATTAGACCTATTTCTCTTTAAAGTGACGAACGAGTATTTAACGATATTCCTCTCGCTTAACAACAGATTAATTTAGATTTAGTTGGCAAAATAAATCTTGCATATTTGTAAAAATTTACCAAAGTTATTTCTATACTAAACAGAATCTCGAAAAGTCTGCCATGCCTCAAGAAAATTTATTATAAACATTGTAATATTTCATAATTTTATGGCTCTAATAAGAAATCTTCTGTAAGTACTGCAATGTTGCACTCTTTATGATTTCCAAAAATTCCATTTTTAGCACAACATTTTTTGTAAATTTCTTTTTAGAACTGAATTACCTCAACATTTAAAATAAAAAAAAATCCCACTGATAGAAACGCTAAAATGAGACTTCTAACTTGTGATAAATTATATGTAACCTAATTACAAGGCAAAGGAATAATTACTTTATAAATAATTAAATACTTTCATTAACTTCGACTTTATGTGTGTGTGCGTGTGTTAATGGACGAATCTGCGGACGCCTAATTAACCCCCTGGCCGACATCCAATTGAGTTGAAACTTGACAGATAGATTCGATGTCGATGACAATGCATTCAATCAAATTTTGGGGCTGTTATTGTCACTAAAAGGTCGCTTTTACGGAATACTAATAAACCAACTTGCCGTCATCCAATCGCTTTAATAGCATTGAACCGACCATTGTTGAAACTCTTTCCAGTTTCCAAATTTTTTTTAAATAAATAAATAATAAATTGTTGTAATCAGAATGAATTAAAGATATGTGGATGTGACGTTAATTTTTAATAAATAAATTTTGAAACGTAGTTTGCCACACATTTTGCTGATAGAAAAGTTTTTGATTTCTAAAATTAGATGCAAATACTAAGCATACGCTGTTAACAGAATCGGCGCTGTGTTAACGAATATAAAAATTGGCTATGCATATATACGATTTATACTGAAAACTTTGTTTTTGTGGGCTATATTATTCAATTTAAGATCGTACATCTTTTATTATGCAAATATACATATTTATTATACTCATACATATTTTATTACGGTATAGTGGTTAGCGTGCTAGTTTCTAAACCACGAGGTTGCGGGTTCGAGTCCCGTGTTAGGCATGGGTGTTTGTAAATGTATGTTGGCTTGTCTAATGACGAATGTTTCGGCGCATTATAGCCCTTGTGTTGCTGACGGTGCCAGATAATCTGAAAACAACCAACCATATTTTATTATTATTTAAACAATGACAATAAACTTTGAAGATTGATTTGTGGAAAACAAAGACTCATATAGAAAGTGTAATGTAATAAAATGAAAATATATACAGTTAAAAGTGGAGGAAAAAAAATTGGAAAATTTGCTTTCACAAATAAAATTTCACTAAATTTTAAAAGTTTAAGCAGTACAGTTAGTCAAGAAATAAATAGTATTTGTTGATACAGGGTTCATACGGCTTTTGAAGTTGAAGAATGAAGTTTTTAAGAATTTTTGAATTACCTTTTGAATTCTTTTAAGGTTCTCTTATAGATTAAACGATACAAATTCATTCTTTTCCTGGCCATAAATTTAAAACATTACATTATAATAATCAAATAACATTTGAATTGAACTTTATTTATAACTAGGGCTACTTCTTTTTTTGTGTAAAACGAAAGTTCATACGCATCTGAAGTAAAAGGAAATAAAGACTTCCGAGAAATAAGGCATCCAAACTGGCAGATGGGGAAAACACAAGTCAAATTTTAATAGTTCTAAAAAAAAGTTATAGGACCCAAAATGAAAAATAAGGGTTTCAAGGGCCTTTTTTTAAGGACAGGACGGTAAATTCCTAGTTCACGTTTATGGGTTGGCGCACTTTTGAAAAGTTGGCGACAAAGCAAATATATTAGAACCCTAAATTCTTTAATATTTCAAATTGATTCCATCATATTTTTTGTTTGTTTTTATTTACCCTTTACTGCACTGTTATAGGTGTGCAAACAAATCTATAGGCATTAATGAGCAAAAAGGGTTAGATCCTGTACTTGATTTTTTTTTTTTTTTGTATTTTAATTTTCACATTTCATTAGGCGTAATTAACTGAAAGTGATACGTGTTTTTGATTTATATGTTTAATATAAATCAAATAAAGAATTGAAACATCCTCCTCCCCGTCCAAAAAATAAAAAATCTGAACGTGCTACTGCATACATTCAGGCAAAGGGTCATGGAATTTTTAAAATAAGTCCATGCATCTTTTTCCCCTGCTGAATGCTATGCTTGTCATGTTTTATGAAAACGATTTTTTGCCTCATTTAATATATACTTTAGTGGTTTAAGATATTTTTGTTGTACAAAATTTTATTTCCATATCTATGAGTAATTAATTTTTATAAGAAGCTATTAATTTCAAGCATTTCTTTCATGCAATATGTTATTTATCTTTTTTCAACTTCAAAATTTAAAAGATATAATTTTTTTATGAAATATTATACCTAGTGAAATTTATGACTGAATAGCAAAATGCTGATTATTTAAGTTTCATGCTCATGCATGCCCAAGTTTAGTAAATATTTAGGGCACTGTTTAAAATTTATGAAATATATTATCATATATTAAAGAAAATAATGTGTTCTATTTGTGATATTTTTTAAAATAAAAAGAAAAGTATTGTACTAGTTTCTTTTCCTTGAAGTTAGTCAGTATGGGTGTAGTTTGTAAATTGGTTTATGTGAATTTTGTATTTTTTTTATTAATGTTTTCCATTTTTTTCATGCTCTAAAGATACTTGTTTTGATTTTTAGCCTAAATTTATATTTTGGTGCAATTATACTTTGATAAGTAAATGTAATTATAAATAGTCAAATTTATGTATTTTTAAACTGGTCATATTTTCTTCGTTTTTTTTTTTAATGATAACGTCGACAGAGATGCACATCAGGGAATTTTCTGGAAATTAGGGAAATGTTGGGGAATTTTATTTCTCAAATTCTGTTACTATCCGGTTAAAAATTTAAATTTTCTGGCCTTAATTAAATTCGCCTGTCATTGTCAATATGTAGTATAATTGTTTAAACATGAAACTTGTTTTTCTGCCCAAAAGTTGTTTGACTTTGGAAATTAAGAAAATATATATATCTTGTTTTGCCAATTGATTTTTACCGTCGCTTTTACGTGAAGTTTAGCTTTTTTTGCTTAGGTGCTGTCTGGGAGTAAGGTTGAGTTGCCAACTTTTATCGCAGTTATGTAAGTACGATAGCGCCTCCCCCAAGACACATGCCTTTTACCGTATGGGATGTTATGTATTAGACACTATTTTGAATTGGAAGAAGAGTGTCTCTGGGTTTTCTTGTTTATGTAAATTGACAGTTTTATTCCGATCCTGATGATAACTTAAAACCTTTAAAACAAGAGGAAGGTCTTTACCGACTTGAAAAAACAATCTTTATTAACAGTTATGAAAAGTGAGGCTACTATTTTTCAACGTCTGAGACTACTATTTTCAGTGTCTGAGACTACTATTTTGGCTACTATTTTTAACATCTGAGGCTACTAAAGCAACTATTTTCAAACCTTACAGTCAGTGGCAGCCCTGCATATAGGGGGTGCAGGTGGCTAAAGTATTTGTTTAAACTTTTATTTTTCAAAGATGATAAGTGAATTTCCGACTGAAATATTAATTAATAGTTGGTGTATGAAATATCTATTTAAAATCCGAATTTTATATTTTGTTCTATGAATTTCATCACTTTTCTTCACTTTATTCCGCGGTGTAGTCAATGAGTTGCGAACTACTAGTGGATTGAAAGTTTTGATTAAACCTTATTGAAGAAAAAACAACCTCGACTACACAGATATGAGTGTCTTAATCAATAGTATACAACACTTAGCTACGCTTGATCATATTGTTACGAATTTCTGTATATTTGTAAATATTTCGTAGTATTAACTATGTAATATGAAATATTTATGTACATTTCGCATAAGACAGTGCAAGAGTTTGTCTTCGCTTTCCTGCAATGCGTCTCTTAATGCTTGAAAACAAGTTTTACAAGGAGAAGGCCATCTAACATTATGGTTAATGGCAATCTCGCCAAGTTGGCGACGGTTTTGGTGACTAATTTTGGTCGCCAAATGTCGCCAAACTTGGCGACATTTTTGGTCCTCATGTACCTGTATAGGGCATTTTGGCTGTGATCTGGAAAATTCTCCAAATTTCTATCTCTAGAAGATTCACCTCCCTATATAAGGCCAAGAGAGAGGGTGATCGAGTTAGTTGAGTTACTTAGTTGTCTGTCAGCAAGCATTCAGAGGAGTTCCGTAAGTGAACTGTATTGCATTGTCGTTTGCGACGATTTTAGCAGTTGTGTATCTAGTTTTTAACTGCTGTTTGTGCTCCATTGTTGTATAAAGAGCTGTATTGAGTCTATTAGAACGGGAAGTTCTGGAGTCGTAAAAGAATCTGCGAAGAGTTACATCGGAATAAATTTCTTCAAGTTTTAATCTGCTTTGGCTTCAAGTCTTTCGAACCCATCCACGCAACAATGTGAACATAAATAAAATTTTAAAAATAAATACCTGTTTATAGTTGTAATATTATCCAAAATGTTGGGTTTAGGCTACCTATTAATGGCTACCGTGGATCCAATTTAATAGTTCACGTATTATCAACAGTATTTCAATTATTCCTCTACAACCTTTATTTACTCCCGTGAGTTTTCCCATGGTATTATATCAGTTAAAACGCTTTGGGATTCATTGGGACGTGGTAGAGACAAGTATAATAAAACGATGTAAGGCCAATATGGATGCCTAGAAAATTGAAAATCGTTCATATGTATTTTATTAAAAGAAATAATCTTGTGCTGCCATCCAACAATTGAAGAAAGAATTTCATAGAAGTGAATTTCAAAGTCCCAATGAGTCTCAAGGCGTTAAAATTGATACTGCTAGGAAAAAACTTACGGAACTTAAGAGTTCAGTCAATAAATAAAGGGTTAACTGATGACTGTCTTAACGAATAATAAATCGAAACTAATTATTTTAATTATTTTACAGGTCCGAGGAAGTTGAAGATATAGAATCCTATAAAAATCAACTAAAAGCTTAATCGGAATGCATCTATCGAACCAGTTCAGCCACAAGAAGTATTTAGTCATTGGCATTGTGGGAAGATTGCAATCAAAACAATTGTCCAAGTACATAAGTAACCTTTGCATCATCTGAAGATTAACATTAATTCCTATACGTGGTCGAAGTAGATGGCAGTGCTCACAAAATATTATTGATTTTATTCAAGTACTAAAGAAGTACTTATCCTTATATCTAAACTGTGATGATAATGGATGTTACTTGTACTTACTGTTTCTATTTTGGCCATAGTGCTAAATGCTTATGGAGACATGTGAACTACTATTCATGCAAACGGTGTAAACTATAAGTGTAGAGTGTGTTATTTAACTTGCATAAATTTACCTAAAAATACTTTGTACACATGAATCTTTCAAAATCCGCCATTACATAGGAAAGGCGACTACACATACGATAAAATTCGATTTTTGTTATTCCATCCAGCCATTCCCACTGAAGATTTCTCTTACAATCGTGATGGGTGGATACTTAAAGACTGCATGAGTGGTATAGATCGATCATATCAAAACCAATTACTGACAAGCCAGAAAGAATTGTAGTTCATTACCGAACCGTAAAAAAATTCGGTTTTCGGATGCATTTTCATTCGGGGAAGATAACTAACCCATTGTCTTTAATCCATTATGCGTATGCCTAGTCAATGGGGAAGCAGTTTATTACCGAACGAAAGAAAATTTGGTTTGTCGAATGCAATTTCATTCAGATGGAAGTAAACTTGGGTCATATATTCATTATGTCTTATCCAATCACTGAAGAATTAAAAAATGACTCCATGCCTCTTTGTCGAAACAATGAAAATATGTACCCTCAAATGCAGTTTCATTTAAAAAAGAGTAAATCCGAACTTAATTGCCGATCCAAAGAAAATCGGGAGTATCTCGGACTGAAACAGTATAGACCCTTTTTCTATAATTCAGTCATTTGCCCTGACTGTTCTCATGTTAGCATTAGTTCCGAGATGTTGGAGATGCATGTATCTATTTGCCATTCAAGGGACATTATCTACAACTGTAAAATTTGCAATTTTAAATGCAAGTGGAATTACTCATACTATGTTCACATGAAAACGCATTTTCCAGGACCACCATTCCATTGCGGAAAATGCTTGTATATTTGCGACCAAATTGAGGTTTTGCTAAAACATCTCGTCAAGCACGTAGGAGAGCCTTCTCCGAAGCATGGTGAAGCCAAACCTCATCGCCCAATTAAAGAAATCCCAGATCGCCACGAGCATTCTAAAGAGAAGATCAACATCCATACGAACTCGTATCGTAACAAAAAGGCGTTTCCTTGTGACATTTGTGGATTTAGTGCAGAATATAAATCCACCCTTCGTTATCACATGAAGATCCATTCGGGTAAAGTGCTTGGTTACCAATTTCCCAACTATACATATTTTGCTTTCAACAAGTCAGAATTGGGTTCTGATCCTGAAGGTCAAAGAATCGAGCGCCTCCACACATGTCCTTCATGTGGTAAAGATTTCAAATCAAAGAGCCATCTGGTGAGGCATGAGCGTATTCATCTTGTGGATAAACCGTTCAGGTGCGAGTATTGTGCTTATACCAGCTCGAGGAAAGATAAATTGAAAGAGCACTTTAGAAAGTACCATGGATCAGATGCTAC
Organism: Linyphia triangularis; assembly: GCA_963978545.1. NCBI lineage: Eukaryota > Metazoa > Arthropoda > Arachnida > Araneae > Linyphiidae > Linyphia > Linyphia triangularis. The sequence continues at coordinate 42,419,707 of OZ021730.1, forward strand.
CAGCAAGCGGCCGGGGACATCAAATAAAAGAAAACGGAGGAGGTCTGGTGTACAAACTGAATTTTAATTGGAAGTGTGCATTAAATTGCCTTATTTAACGAACCTAACTTATTCTTATATCAACCGATTTAAAGGACCCTTGTCATCTTATTCAATACCCATACACAAAATTACAACAAACTACTTGATAAAAAAGAACAGGCCACTTCTCATTCAAAATATCCGACAGGTATATAAAAAACTTATCTTTTTTAAAATCAAACTTGCCTTTAAATGCGCGTTATTTCTTCGTAACACAATTTCCTTATCAATAACGCCCTATATCCGATTGTGAACCTTGACTTCAAATTTGATGAATTCGTGAAACATTTCGCATTATAAAAGAAAATAAAGTTGGCGGTGAGGGACTCAAATTTATAGCAACTTTAAGGAAGATTTTTAAGAAGGTAAATAAGTAGTGATGTAAATTGAGCAAATTTTATTATACCACACAATGGCAAGATATACGATGTCATCTTTTTCCGTGCGCCAAAAGAGATTTATTGTTATCCAAATTTCACGTTTCAAATTCTACTTCACCAAAATAATCGCAGCATGGTAACATCTCTGTATACGGCTAGGTGTGCCTGTTCAAATCTGATAGGTTCTATTAATCTTTTGAACTGGTAAATGCACTATCTTAAGGTGGTATAATGAGGTTAGAATACATGGAATGGCGACCTTTTTTCGGTCAAGATAAATATTTGAGTAAAAGTTCATATTGAAACCAATTACATTTTGATCAAACACTACTAAAAACCTCCCTTTCTCATTGTATGTGTCCATCAGACTCTTCTTATACTACTAATGCTACTGATTCTCCTCATATAAGTTCAACAAATATCTACTAAATTATTGTTAGAAACTTTTAGAATTTTTGTCCTTTTTTATAACAATGGTAAGAAGCATTTGAAAAGCCGTAATGACAGAACTTTTACGTAATTTCTTGTTTAATTTTTGTTTTTTAAATTATATTTTCTTACCTTTTTAAAACATTGCTGTGCTTAAAGAACACTTTAAAGTTGGTCTCGATTGGTCTTTTGCATAGAAAATTGTTAATGTCATCAAATTAATGTTATAATTAATTGCATTCATGCTATATGGTAAAATTGTGATTGGTCATGCACAATACTCGAATTTCACGTGGCTCAAGTTCTTTTTGGTATTGGAAATTTGTATTCATGACTAGCCCTTTTTTACAACCTCCTTAGTTCTCCGTTAACTAAGGTATATACTTTATGTTTTATGAGTGTGGGTTAGTTGAATTTTTGTGTTTGAGAGATCGGCATATTTTTACATAATATGGAACTTGAATGTATGTTGTAATTAAGTACATTTGTATATTAAATTTAAAAAAAAAAAAAAAAAAATTAATTAATTTAGTTATTTAAATAATAAATCCTTGAAAAACTTAGCTGCTTTCGATCCATGAGTTCAGGTAGGCTCTTTAAGGACCACAATTTGAGATTTAAAAAAAAAATGGAATTTGATATAAAAATCCTTCAAGATACTACAGTACAGAATTTGGATTTGTAATTATCATTACCTTTTATTTACTTAATAAAAAATTTAGCTGTGAGTTGGAATGACATCTTTGAATTAGAAAGAAGCAAAGCTTATACATGTTTTTTTTTTTTTTATATCAAATTAAGGAGTTGACCATACATGTGATTCTTCCGCGAATTAGCGGAAATCCGCGAATTTTTTTACGTGAATTAGCGGAAATCCGCGAATTCATCATCGGCTGAAAATCCCGTTATCCGCTAAAATTTTGAAATTAGATTAGATAAGTTTTAAAAAAATATTCAGAAATCGTTTTGAAAAGTCAGCCTTTTCCTTCATTCCCCAAAATGTTTTATTATTTCAACTGACGTGTCAAGGCCATTCGATCGATTTCCTTTTTTCATAAAAAGAATGCCCAGTGCGCTCGTTTCCCACTGTCCTTTTTCCACTATAGTTCAGGACTTGTTTTAGTCTGAACTAACTTGGTTAAAGAATAGTTAAACCGGTTTTCGATGCTGTTGCTTTTGTCACGTGGTCTTCATACATATGATTCTTCCGCAAATTTGGGGAAATCCGCGAATTGCATCAAAATTATCCATCATCCACTAAAAAACTTGTTTCAATTTTGAAAATAGATGTATTCAATTTTTTTTCGGAAATCGTATTGAAAAGTCTGCTTTCGTCCTTCATTCCCTTAAAATGTTTCTAATAAAAATCCTATTCAAATTCAAAATCTCAAACTAAATTAAAAAATGTATAAAATTTGGCAATTTACCGCCGTGTTTTATTTTTTTTGCAAAGAAAGGTATTCTTACCAATTTGATTTTAAAAAAAAATTCAGTGGATTGAATCTTGAATGCCAGGTAATCGGAATTTTTCTGTATTCAACTATTATTACAGGGTGTCCAGTAGTTGGGAAATATACTTGAATTTTTTGCATCTCGGGAAAATCGTGGATTATGCTTGAAATTCGTATTAATGTTGGAATTTCCGGTTGAATTCAGAAATTTGACACTCCTCTTCAGTATCGGAAAAGGTCGTCTTATATCGGTTTTTTTCCCACAATTTTCCCATTGATCTCGCGGATCGAAAGTAGTTTCTCCTTCCCTCAGAAATGTTCTCTTTAAACATGGTTCTATTTGAAGGTTTTTGACCGAAATTTCGAACATGCCGGAGATCGGTGGAATTCCCTGACAAACACGAAATCTGCACACGTTTAAACTCCGCCAAACCACCGATGGAATGAATACTTTTCCTCAGAATTTTTCTTTAATATCATAGCTTCTATCTGCATTATTTACGTTGATATGCGATGGAAATTTTGCTGAACGTTACGGTGATGAAATGGCTGTTTTCCCGTGATTATGGCGGACGCTATCGCTGCGAATTACGTTGTTGCATAATGATAAATTTTGTCTGAAATACGGATTTCCGCTCTTTTCTTATTAAAATTTCGATTATTCTTGAGATCGATACTAATCTATATTACAATCTTATTGAGCTTGCTGGCAAATCTAACTGCCATGGATCTTATGTGCGTTCAGACTTCCTCAAACCTCCGATGTAATGGCCAATTTTTCTACAGATTACCAATCTCTATCGCCATTATTTGCGTTGGTGTATGGCACTAAGTTTCGCTGAGCGTTGCGCTGCTACGGCGGGCAATATCGTCGAAATTTACGTTGTTGTGGTGTTCATTTTTTCCGATTGTTGCTTTAATGTATTTACTCGGATTTTCGCCGATACGGTGGCCGCTATCGCCGATATTTACTTTGGAGTAATGGTAATTTTCAACTAGGGGCTTAAGCCGTTTTAATAGTAGATATTGCGAAATTTGCGGCGCTCTTTAGGTGTCATTCGCCTAGGTTTCCGGTGATGTGATAGCCGCTATGCCTGTGATTAGTGTTTGTGTGAAGATCAGTTTTGCCTTTTGATTTGAATATATACAGAATTACTAAGATTTTAATTTAATTTTGTGCAAAAAATTCGACTCAATTGTCCAATTTTACTGTATATTCTTATTTAATATTGCAATTTTAACTCCTATAATATATAAAATAATGTATTTTATCATAAAAATAAATAAATTATATTTTAACTAGAGCCATTAATAATAGTTAAAAAGTTAAAGCATTTTTTTTTATATAATTGTTTAAAATTGACTTTTTCAACTGTGGAAATTTGAAGTTTTTTGCTTGGGTACTGTGTTATGGTCAGTTACATGTAGAATCTCCCTCCCTTAGTACTTATCAACAGAAATGTTAGTGATAAGCAATTGTTTTCAAAGAAAAAGCTAGTGCCAAAGAAAACTGAAAGAAAGAACTACAAAAGTTGCCAAATTACAGAGAAATGTTTGCCTGATAAAAAAAAAAATCCTAAGTTTCAAACTATCCTACCACATTCGAATCTTATACTTAAAATAAAGCTGTTTATTCCAATGCGGCTGATGTTTACCACAAACTATTAAAGTGTACACCTAGTAACATTCCCTGTGTTTTTTGTCTGCGTAGATTTAGGCCTTCATATTTATGACTTGGTAAACTATCTTGTATCTTTTTTTTTCTCTCAGTCTCAAGTAAGAGCCTTTAAAAAATCCTCTCTTCCTATTTTCAATATAACAGCCCAATTCTTTTCTGATAAGCCATTTCTTATTTTCATACAATTTTTCTAATTTCTAAAATTAGTTCAGCACACTATTAAGTGGGGTATACTTTGGAAAATATGGTGATAATTGGTCGCAAGAGGGGTCCTTGAACGTTTTTTGATGATGTTTGAATTTTTATTAGAAATTTTGCTGGACACCCTGTATTATAATTTCTGAATGTGTACAAAAACATTTAAGTCAAGTTAAATTTTTCAGTTATGATTAATACATGAATACAGTTGTCTTTATTTAATTATTGTGTGCGTGTCAATCACAATGAGACGTGGTTGTTGTAGAGTTGATAATTGAAATCAATCTTATATCCAAAATTTAACTAAAATTTTTATTGAATTTTGTGCGCTATATGTTTTTGTGTATTATGCTGTCAAATGACGAAAAACATTTCAGCTAATTTTTTGCTTGACTAATCACATGTATGGTTGACTTGAAAGATCCAACTTAGTACTATTTTGGAGCAGGGTCATTAATTTACATTCTATTATAAATGTGCTAAATATTTAGTTACTTTTTTTTTCCCTCATCCGAATTTAAACTTTTTCACCGATTCTTCATAACTCTACAAATTGAATATGTCAAATTGAACTTTTTCGCCTTGCTAAAAAAAGTTATCCTTACAAACCAAAAGAAATAAAGGAAACATTTTAAAATCTGCTTTATATTTAGACTGATTTAAAGGTTTTAAAATCTGTCAGTGGTGTAAATGATTCAACGTCTGAATAAAAAAGTATTTTGTGCACTACGTATATCAAATTTTAGCAATGTAGAGTAAAAAAAAATATATCTGAAACTAGAACTATGTTAGAGCAAAAAAGTCGTATTATAGAATTTGCTGGTAGAAACATGAATCGAGTAGAATTTACTTGTACGTATAACCCTATCTTTACTAAATGATTTTATCTTTTATTTTATGTGTAGAAGTCTATACAGTAGAATTTTTCATTTGATAAGAAATTCAAATGGGCACATGCACACCTATAATTGAATACCTTTACACTATAATTAAAACTCATTTAATATCATCTATCTGAAGACACCACACTAAAAAAAAACATTTTCAGATCTTGAACAAAAATGAAGAATATTTGCAAATTAATAAAAGAGTTGAATCGAAAATTAAAGTAAATTTTGCATCAAGTGCTAGCTTGAAATTAATTGGCCAAAATAGAAAAATCACTAATAATTTTTTTTCTGATCATTTCGAACTGCGGCCGATTGATATTGGCCATTCTGCGACCTGGCTGTTTAATGTCGACGTCAGAGCATTGGCCATAACATAATTTTTTTTTTCATGCTTAAAGGTTTATTATACGCAATGTTATAAGTATTTTGCGTAATACCAAATAGAAAGTATCTTATTTTTAATACTAATTTAACAAATAAGTGCAAGATAATAAATAAAAGAATTTTTTTTTTTTTTTTATGTAATAGCAGCTATCTATTAAGATTTTACTGAATCGAAGTGAAAAATCCAGCAAATTACGAATTTCATACTCAAAAAATAAATGTTTGTTTTCTTTGAAGGGTTGCGGGAAAGAATAACCTAACTCCCTTCCCTGGCTGGACTTAAACCACTTCGAATCTCGTCCATTATTCGTTATTTCTTTGGTGAATGGATACTTGTACTTAACTAACTATAGTTTAACCTAACTTTCGTACGACCTTCATCCAATCCATCAAGTTCTTTGAGACAATCCGATTTCGTGAAAAGCAAGACACTCCAAGTGTGCCACATTGTCTGACAAGACACATAACCCAACCCTTCTCAATGTGTTTGTCCAACCAAGACCACATAAGTCAACTTCGCGGATAACCGTAGGGCTGGTACAGATGATTTGTTAACCAAACGATTGTCCCATTGTATGGACACGCTTTAAGTCGCAAGCACAAGTGCACAGGGTTAAAAAGCCCCCGACATCCATGCCAGAGGGTTAACTCTTTCGCCAGGTGTCATGGGCGCCCGCAGAAATATTTGCAGTGGGGTGCAAGACTAGATTTTTATCGAAATCATTAATTTCTTAGAAATTTTAACTAATAGTTATGCATTTTAAATTATACTCTTCGAGAATAGTTTTAAAAAATTCATGGTATATAATTTGGAAAGAGCAATCCTGTTAAAATTTTAAAATATATATATATATATATATTAACGATTTTTTATCATCCAACTAGATCTCACGGCATTCAAGAGACAGTGTTTAGAACAGAGGAACACGAAGTCGCAAAAATATAGAAGAGTAACATTTTATTTCTTCCAAATTTTGAAAATAAAAAAATAAAAATTCAAAAGGAAATACAAGGGCAGTATTGGATTTGTTTAATTGAATTCTAAAAATAGATTTCAAGATTATATATCTGATGACTTAAAAAGCAAAATATTTTCCCTAGAATTTTGAGAACTTCACAGGAAATGATTATACAATAAAATAAATAAATACTTCTACTCTGCCTCCAATAATCCTAGACAATAGTGGCCAGTAGCTATGAAAAACGACATAGAAAAGAAACAAAAGACTAAAATAATAGAAAAACAAATGCTTATTTTAACATCAAAAACGAAACGGCACATGTGCTTTTCTTTTTATCTTGGAATTTACACCTTTTTTCTCATATATATATATATATATATATATGTGTGGAGATAGAGGGCGCACCACTAGAGAACCCCTTGTGGCGACTCCTAGCGGCAGAGGGAGGTATTCCTCATTCTGATGAAAGAGACAGATCACTGAACATTCTCGATGTGAATATACGTAAGAAAGGCGCTTGTGCCTAATGTAGTATGAGATAAGAGGCAATAAGGATTCATTAAAGCTGGAATCTACACTCAACAAGTGTCCCTTCTCTGATCGTCTACTCCCACATGGGGGCTCGGCATCACGAACTGAGTAGGCGTCAGAACGTTACGTTAAGAACCAAACGGCAGAACGTGTAAGAGCAAACCAGAAGTACGAGATACGAGTACAAATGAAACCGAACAGCACCGTAGTCACCCAGCAGTGAACCGGGGATCGGAGTATAAGCCGTCGTATCACCTAGCAGTGTAAACGACATAACAGCGCAGTGACCGAAAGGGAAACCACGTCTCACCGGAAAGCGAAACTACCACGTCGGAAAAGTGAAGTCAGCGCCGACGAAGAGGATTGTTTAGCGGAAACAACAAGCATTGGAACACCGCCGTCGAAGCCAAGAAACTTCGCGTCAAATACAAGAGGTCAGCATCATTAAGGAGGGGACCAGCAAGCACTGGGAGACCATAACGAAACATAGACACTGACTGTCACAAGTCGAGGTAACAAGTCAACAGAAAAACTGTGAGTACAATTTTCGATTATACTAACATGGCGTTTCTTGCCAGAGCACGAAAGAATGACTTACTCGCTTTAATAGATGAACTGGGATTGGAACAACCCATTAACCCAAAAATCGCTCAATTATGTAAATTAATAACAGAACACGCCGATTATGATGAAAACTTTGTTAAAAATATGTTAAACACAATTGTAAATGACCGTGAAAATGAAGAATCATTAGCAAAAGATAGGGAAGCGAAAGAATTCGAGTTAGCGAAACTGCGCATAGAAGCAGAAGTTCGCCAACATGGCGCTACTGTAACAAACGCACGGGAAAACGAAGTAGGCAGAAGCCCAAATATATTACAGTATATGAAACCGTTTGACGGTAGTGACATAAGCATCTACTTGACACTGTTTGAGAGACAAATTAGTCGTCTAGAAATATCGAAAGATACTTGGGTAAATTATTTGATTACATTGCTTCCACTTGACATAGCAAGCTTAATAACACGTGAGCCGGAAACACTAGCGAATAATTACGACCACATTAAGAGCATTTTGCTGAGACGATACCGACTTAGCCCAGAACAGTTCAGAATACAATTCTCATTCCATAAAAAAGAACAATGTCAGACATGGAGAGACTTTGCTTTTGAACTAAACAATTATCTAACCGAATGGTTGAGCGGACTTGATGTCGCAACATTTGAAGATTTAAAAGAATTAATGCTAGTAGATCAAATAAAAAGAAAATTACCCAAAGAAATTCGAGAACACTTTATGGACGAACTTCCGAAAATAAAAAATAGGGAAATTTTGGTCAACAAACTCGATGACTTTGATTCAACTAGAAATAATTTTAAAAAGAATACGGTATTTCGCGAAAATAAATATGAAGAAAAAAACAGGAAGCACTGGCAGTCTAGAGAAAATATACAGGAACGTCCATTCGTTCGTGCTCAAACCAATACTAACCACTTGTATAAAGAAAGAAATAATGGTACTTTAAATAGTAGAGAGTGGCCTAATAAGTCTAACCAATTTGAAGTTAAAAATCAAGGTATTAAATGCTTTAATTGTAATGAAATAGGCCACCGCCAGGCCAGCTGTCCAAAAAAGAAGGCAAATAGAGCTGTAATTAGTAATTATCCTAATTATAAAAGTAATGTGTATCCCGAAAATGAAAGTAATAATAATCCAGTTAATAAAATTAATAGTTACACTGACAATAAAAGCACCACAAAGGTAATAATATTCGATCATGAAATAGTTGCTCTGAATGATACAGGGAGCCAAGTCACCTTCATTTCTGAGGACTTGTATATAAAAATAGGATCACCCCAATTAATGACAAATGACATATTACTAAAAGGGTTAGGTAATATAGAAATACAACCATTAGGATATTTCCATACTGACATTAAAATCGACACTCATTCAGTCAATGCAAAAATATACGTCATCAAAGACCACACAAATGAGTTAATAATTGGAATGGACGTTATAGGAAAATTCGAAAACCTATCCTTTTACAGACAGCTCCGAGAGGATCCACGTGTTTTTTATTTACAAGTTATCAGGCGCCAGTCTGGCGAGGCCAAAAGAGGAAATGAAGGCGAAACGCTCCGCAAGATGTCAATCAAATCTATCCTGACAGTTGAGAAGAAGATCGACGGCCTCGGCAGCCAATCAGGAAGCAGAGCAGAGGAGAAATGTGTAGCTCCGCCTTCCGAATGCAGAAGCGCTAGTCATCTTACTGGTGTGACCCGAGAAAGATTAGACCTTGACGGCGAAAAGAAGAGAGGAAATCCCGTACCAGTGGCGAAATCATTTGGCTTGGTAATACCAGACGGAACAACTGGCGAACAGCGTAGAATTGCGGCATGTTTATTTGCAGAGTTACCGAACTTGAGAGAGTGCGACGAGCTTGAAGTAACGCATATACAGAACACTGAAATCAAAGACGAATTAACTAATTTGGTGAATAATTATAAACCGAATAAGGTAAAGGATACCAATCGGAGTATGAAGATTATTTTAACAGACGAGTCTCCCATTTATGTTCGTAGCCGTAGAATTCCGTTGAGTGAACAGAAAATAATCGACGCCCAAATTGAAGATTGGTTAAAAAAGGGAATAATTAAAGAGAGTGTATCAGATTTTGCTGCACCCATAGTACTCACGAAGAAACGCAATAACGAACATCGTCTCTGTTTGGACTACAGGAAGTTAAATAAACGTATTGTCAAGGACTGTTTCCCGTTGCCTGTGATTGAAGACGTGATCGACAAACTGCAAGATGCAAAAGTATATTCCTGCCTTGACTTGAAGAGTGGGTATCATCATGTGAGAATTGATCCGGACAGCACAAAATATACAGCGTTCAATACTTGTAATGGTCATTTCGAATTTTTGCGTTGTCCATTTGGATTGTCTGTGTCTTCTCCAGTATTTCAACGTTACATAAACACGGTCTTTAAAGAACTATTACGGGACTCAACAGTAATAATATATTGTGACGATATTATAATTCCTAGTGCTACAGAGGAGGGAAATCTAGAAAAGTTAAAAAGAGTATTTAAAGTGGCATCAGAGTACGGCTTGGATATCAACTTCAAAAAATGTCAATTCCTGAAGCGCAAGATTGAATTTCTAGGCCATGTGATAGAAAATGGGACAGTCAAACCATCCCCATATAAGACAAAAGCATTGCAAAACTTTCCAGAACCAAAGAATGAAAGACAGGTTCAAAGTTTTCTAGGTCTCGCAGGATATTTTCGAAAATTCATTCATCAATACGCCATAATAGCCAGACCACTAAGTGATATTCTACGTGACAATGTTAAATTTCAATTTGGACCGCAACAGAGAGAAGCGTTCAATAAACTTAAACAGTTATTATCAGAAGAGCCAGTCCTGCATATCTTCAAACAGGGAGTAGAAACAGAGCTACATACGGATGCAAGCAGTCAGGGTTTTGGAGCAATAATATTGCAGAAGGCAGACGATAATGCGTTTCACCCAGTACATTATATGAGCAAAAAAACCAACCCACAACAAGAGAAATATGGAAGCTACGAATTAGAGGTGTTAGCAATCGTAGAAGCAGTTAAAAAATTTAGAAATTACCTCGTAGGGTCCAAATTCAAAATAATAACAGACTGTGCAGCATTTCAAAAAACCCTCGACAAAAAAGACTTGACACCAAGGATAGCAAGATGGGCCTTAATGCTAGAAGAGTTTGACTACACGGTAATCCACCGCCCAGGAAAGAAGATGCCACATGTAGATGCATTAAGCAGAAACACAGTCATGTTGGTGACTAGATCGCAAGCTGAGATAACTACAAAGATAGCAGCAGCACAAGACGAGGATGAACACATCAAAATGCTTAAAGAATTGATACGACAAGGAGAGGATAATGATCACTCAGTGAAGCAGGGTATTTTGTATAAGCACGAAAATGGAAGAGAGCTGCTGGTTGTACCTCAAGCATTGCAAAATGAAATCATTAAAGAAGTGCATAACAAAGGACATTTTGCAGTGGCCAAAACTGAAGAAATTCTAAGGCGAGAATTTTACATACCAAAAGCAAGAAAGATGATTGAAAGTGTAATTGCCAACTGCTTGGACTGCATTCTGTGTAACAAAAAGAGAGGAAAGGCAGAAGGGTTGCTGAACCCCATACCAAAAGAAAACATACCACTAAGCACTTACCATGTTGACTACATAGGGCCTCTACCATCCACAAATAAGCAATATCAGCATATTTTCTCAGTAGTGGACTCATTCACAAAATTCGTATGGTTCTATCCAGTCAAATCAACCACAGCAAAAAATGCAATTGACAAGCTAGAATTGCAAAAAACCATATTTGGGAATCCTCAGCGAATAATCTCGGACAGAGGATCAGCATTTAGTTCGAATGAGTTCCAACAATATTGCCAGAAGGAAGGAATTGAACATGTGTTAACAACGACAGGAGTTCATCGAGGCAACGGACAAGTGGAAAGAGTTCACAACACCCTAATTCCAATACTTGCCAAACTCACAATTGAAGATCCAACAAAGTGGTACAAGTTTGTCGAAGGTGTACAAAGGGTCATCAATAGCACAAGCTCAAGGAGTACAAGATATACACCGTTCGAACTACTAACTGGTGTAAAAATGAGAAACAGAGAAGACATAAAAATTAAAGAGCTTATCGAAGAAGAAAATATAGCCCAAATGAACCAAGAAAGAGAAAAAATACGAGAAGAGGCAAAGAATAATATACTGAAAATTCAGGAGGAAAACCGTAGACAGTTTAATAAAAAGTGCAAGGAACCTCGAACATTCAAAGTGAACGACCTCATAGCGATTCAACGAACCCAGTTCGGAGCCGGATTAAAACTAAAAACAAAATTTTTTGGTCCTTACAAAATAACAGCAGTTAAGAAAAATCATAGGTATGATGTTAAAAAAGTAGGCGAGCACGAGGGGCCTAACATGACAAGCACGGCTATAGACCATATAAAAGCGTGGAATTAAGTGTTAGAGCTCACTGCCAAGTCTTAAAGTTTTAAACGTTTGCATTTTTCTTTCTAGTATTTTTATTGTATTTCAGATAATTTCAGACATAAACTATGAGGACATAGTTCGCCAAGATGACCGAGTGTGGAGATAGAGGGCGCACCACTAGAGAACCCCTTGTGGCGACTCCTAGCGGCAGAGGGAGGTATTCCTCATTCTGATGAAAGAGACAGATCACTGAACATTCTCGATGTGAATATACGTAAGAAAGGCGCTTGTGCCTAATGTAGTATGAGATAAGAGGCAATAAGGATTCATTAAAGCTGGAATCTACACTCAACAAGTGTCCCTTCTCTGATCGTCTACTCCCACATATATATATATATATATATATATATATATATATATATATATATATATATATATATATATATATATATATATATATATATATATATATATATATATATATATATATATATATATATTTTAATTTTCATGAGCCAGGGGGGTTCAAGTGCACCTCCTTGCAACCTCCTGGGGGCACCCATGGAGGCACGAGTTGCACAACACAGTGGACATGTGTATTTTTAAAAATAGACAGATGTTCGACAACAAACTGTTGTTAAAGGAAAAGGGATTAAAAAAGAAAAGGATAAAGGTTTTTTGCTTTCATTGTTAGTGTCCCCTATTTCGTATTGGTACAAAGTTAACGATCGTTAATTTTATAAGTATTTTTTTTTTTTTCATTGAGGGAATAATCTTATATTTAAAGTTGGATCACCAGTCTGTACGGGCGTTATATACCTAACGTTTCATTTTTTTTAATCACAATATCTACCGAAGTATCGCTTTGAAATTTATGAACGTTTATATTAGGTATAATACTAGTAATAATTAAGATCACCAACAAAATTTCAAAGAGAAACTGAGTGTTTTTTATTACATTTTAAGAAGTTTTTGTTAACCATCTTATATAAATTAAAAAAAAAAAAATATTTATAAAAAAAGCACCAATTATTTTCCTTTAAAATTTGGTTACTAATCTTTTGTAACTATCGATTCTATAGGTTATCACATTATATCTGACAGTTTAAGGCAAGCTATGTAATTTTAAAATTTTTTGCTTTTTCGGACGTTGAACATCCCTTCGGGGCGTAAGAAGTCCAAACAACCCTAAATAGCAAAAATTCTATAGGTTATCCTAAAATATCCTGAGAACTATATTATTTACGAATCGGCATGAATATCTGGAATACGCTTAGCAATTAATTATAGTATAAATGTTAATTCTTAATAATACACAAAATTTCTATAAATCTGCAATCATTTTACTTTAAAAAAAAAATGAAAAATGTTGCATACTGTGGGTAAAAGAAGTCACCGTATGGAAGCCAAAGTTACAAATAAATTAGCATAATTTCTAATCTTTTGCTTCATATCTTCAGTGACTACTGGAATATGTTTAATTTGATTCTTTAAAATAAGTTTATTACAAATATCTGTTTTTACAAAGCGCAGCAAGTATTTAAATTGAAATGGTTAGGAAATGTTGCTAAGTGCCATCCAAAAACAGTTTCCGTGTGCCATATGAAAATTAATTCTGACGTCTTCCACAACATAATGACAGTAAATTTTCAAAACTGAACTATAAGCAATTGTCATGAGGACATGATAGCAGCAATTGTTTAATTTTAGCTTGTAGCTGATTGTCTTAAAATGGAGTTCCTTAACCTATTCTTGAGTTGCTGATTTAGTTATGAAATATTGAATTATCTATGAAAAAATTGGCGAAATCTTTAATATATTGGAGTCTATACTACAATATATTACTGAGCTTCAAACTTTTGACTCTACAGTTTGATCCGGAAGATTTCCAAAGCTGAAACGCTTACATAAAAGAAATATCTTATAGTAAGGTTCAAGATAATTCGTGAATAAGTGCACCTTAAGTCGCACATGGCTTAAAAATTGATAAAAACATTGAAATGGCATCTCAAACAGTGAGAAATGTATTGAAAAAGTGGATCGGAATGGACTTGCATTCCGTAAGAAGCCTTATACAAGTACTTGTAACAGAAAAAAGCCCATCGATTTTGTAAAGTCTTTTTTTAGTGATGAATTAAAATTAAATATCCACTTGTCAGATAATCGAGTAATGGTCAAGAGAAAACGAAATCAACAAATGTTAACTGTCATTCAACAAATGTTTATATAGAACTGTCAAACACGGTGGAGGAGGCGTTATGATGTGGGGGTGTATGAGAGGTGCAGGAGTCGGCAATATACGTAATAAAGAAGGAAATAAGCATAGGTACGTACGTGTATCTTGAAATTCCAAGGTAAAATGTCTTAACTAGTGTACATAAATCGTCACTTGGGAATTATCTTCAAAGTTTTTATAAATTCTTAAGCTATGTGCGACTTAAGGTGCACTTATTCGCGAATTATCTTGAACCTTACTATAAGATATTTCTTTTATGCAAGCGTTTTAGCTTTGAAGATCTTCCGGATCAAACTGTATCGTCAAAAGTTTGAAGCTCAATACTATATATCAAAGATATCAAATCCAATCCAATATATCAAAGATTTCGCCAATTTTTTTCATAGATAATCCAATATTTCATAACTGAATCACCAACTCAAGAATAGGTTTAGGAACTCCATTTTAAGACAATCAGCTACAAGCTAAAATTAAACAATTGCTGCTATCATGTCCTCATGACACTTGCGTACATTTCAGTTTTGAAAATTTTCTGCAAGTCTGTTGTGGTAGACGTCAGAATTAATTTTCATATGGAACACGGAAACTGTTTTTGTGGATGGCACTTAGCAACATCTCCTAAATATTTCAATTTAAATACTTGCTGCGTTTTGTAAAAACAGATGTTTATAATAAACTTATTTTAAAAAATCAAATTAAACATATTTCAGTAGTTACTGAAGATATGAAGAAAAAGATTAGAAATTATGCTAATTTATTTGTAACTTTGACTTCCGTACGGAGACTTTTTTTTACCCACTGTATGTTGTTTATTAGAATGCCAATATATGAAATATTGATATTTTACAACATGTTTTAAAGATTTCAGATTTCTTCATTAACTAAAAAATAATGTACCTCAGAAAAACAGAGTATCTAAAAAATCCTTTTCATACATTGTAAATTAACACAGCGCTGATGTCAAAACATTTCTATCGGCAAATGTGAGGCAAACTACGTTTCAAAATATATTTATTGAAAATGAATGTGAATTTAGGCTTAAGTTTATTATTTATTAAAAAAAATTGGCAACAGGAAAGAGTCAATGATCTGTTCAATGATATTTTCATAGAGCAAAGAATAGGAGCAGAGGCGGCGTTTCCCATTGACCTTCATTGGAGAAACACATTGCATGTTTTGAGGCATCATGGGTAACATATATTCAAAAGAAACAGCAAACGCCTTGCGTACTGTGTAAAATTTCGCATTTTAAAAATAGCGTTTTATCCACCCCTAATATATGAATAAATTTTATAAAAAAATTCACATATTTCCCTTAGAATGCATATATATGCATTATGTTGCATTAAGAAGAAAAGAAGTTGGTTGGTTGGTTGCATTCAGATTATCTGGCGCCGTCAGCAACATGAGGGCTATAATGCGCCGAAACATTTCGTCAATTTACAAACCAACATACATTTACAAACACCCATGCCTAACACGGGGCTCTCGAACCCGCAACCTCGTGGTCTAGAAGCTAGCACGCTAACCACTATACCGTTTGGTCGGCAAAAAGAAAGTTGCTGACGATTATATTAAATTTGACATCAAGAAGTTCACCTATTTGGCCGTCGACGGGAAATTGTGGGTGTTCTTCCAACACATGCTTCCCGCATCGTTCGATATACAATTACCGGTGATATTTTTTATTTGAATAAGGAAAAAGTTTCAGGTTCAAAAGGTTTATTTATTTCTAATTATTCTTTACAATAACAATTTTATGCTTTTATATAATATTTAAGAAATTCAAAAAGTGGTAGCATTACAAAATATTCTTTAGTAAATTTCTTAAAAAAAAAAAAATAAAAAAAAAAAAAAATGGTAACAAAACACATAAAATATTATCTGGATCTGTCTTTATGATAAAAAGAAACGTATCATATTTTTAAATTTTTTTTTTTTTTTTTAGATATTTTAAAAGTTATTTAGTTTAGTTATGAAAGAACAAATAACCCATTAGCAAGAATGTACACTCTTTATTAAAAAGAACTTTACAATCTTTAAAATGTTATTTTACTGGCGAACATATTCTTACAAAGTTCACCTTTCCAGAATTACAAATAAAAAAAAACCTATTTATTACTAGATAATGAAAAATGGAAAAATATTTAATAATGAAAATCTCATTATTTAAGTATCATAATGCTTATTCAAATAATTTGTTTAGCATTTTTTTTAAATATTGATTTAACATTTTTTTTAAATATTGATTTAATATTTTTTTTTAAATCTTCCTTCTAAGACCAAATTTTTGTGTTGAAGCTTAAACACAATAGAATAGCATGACTTTGAAAAAGTGTGAAGAAAAATTTTATCTCTTATTTTGAATACGACTAAAATTAATGATAATTAATAAAAATTGATGATAGCAATTTCATAAAACGGAAATCCCATTTAACAATTAACAAATGTTCAAGAAATTAATTTTTTTCATTGTCTTTCCAAAAATTTAACATATTGTTAAGGCATAATATTTAGCACATAATTTTAATGTATGTTATAATAACTATATTGTAGGAATTGGACAGATGTATAACATAATTACACATTCACAATTACATAGCTGACAAATTTTGTATTGTTAGGTAAACATGTAAATATTACTTTCGGTTTCACTTTTTCATTTTATGGGAAACTAATCATTTTACACAACGAGTTCTTTATGAACTGTGACTTTTATTTATTGAATGCACTGCATCATCATTGACCGGTTTCTTAACATTGAAACCAAATTAAATAATCAACTATGTTTCTCCATTTCTGGAGAGAAGAGCTCACATGCTTTCATTCGAAACTTGATCACCTAACATGACTCATCATTCCTCTCCAGAAAAGACTGACTTCACGAAAACAATTCTTAAAAATCAAATACCTCAATTGCCTCTTCTAAAGTAGTAGTTATTAAGTAATTATTAAACTGTAGTCTGTAGGCTAATTGAAATTTAATCGAAAATTCCGCGATACACACAATAATGAAGGAAAACGAAACGAGTACCCACACGAACTTTCATTTTGAAGTCATTCAAACACAAATAAATAGTTTTAGAAACTAAAATCAATGCAAAGTATAATTAGACAGTGTTAGAAAAGAACTTACCTATGAAATGGAATTTTTGGAGCAGTTAGGTACTATTTTTGACGGGCGATTTGTACATCCAAATGAAGAGCAAGCAGCCATTGTCTATACAAAATGCGTTTATCTTTTGAATAAATGTGCCCCACAATTCCTCGCGAAATTTAGCCATCATGGATTTGGAGGTTTATGATCAGTCTGCTTTATTCTTTGGTCTATGGATATTTTAATGCGATTGGATGACTGCTAGCTGGTTCATTAGTATTCCGTAAAAGCAACCTTTTAGTGGCAGTAACAGATAAGTAGCAGTTCCTTGAAGTTAAAAAAAAAAAAAGTGAAGAACAGTAGCGATTATCTCATTCATATTCAGTTTTATTAAACAATTACTGTTTCATGGAATCTTTTAAATTCATTAAAGTGATGGTTTAATTATTAAAAAAAAAAAAAAAAAAAAAAAAACCTTCAAATCAGTTCTATATTTGTTTAAATAAATTTAGACAAAATTGCAACTGAATTATTAAAATAAAAGTGTTCACTGCATGCGGAAAAAAAAAAAGGAAAAAAAAAAAAGATTCAAGTTTGCTTTCCTCCTTTGTCGCTTCTGCATCTAGTCAGACCATTATTATATTTCTCATTGTATTTACTCAATTCATTAAACAAATTTGCATATAGCTAAAGACCTAGATAAGAGCCCCTAGAAATTTTAAAAACCTGGACAGAATATAAAATATCTAAATCTATACTTCTAGTGATTCTCTTCACAACCTTCCACGCCATCTCTTTGTGTGTGTTTTATCATTTTTAAGTGGTACTTCAGGGGGGGCTACGGTGCAAAGTTGGGAAACTACGCTCCTCGTGTAAGGAGTGCAACCAAAAAATTTCTGTGGGAGGGATTTTCATCCCGCCCTAAGTTTTCTACAGTATTTCTCTGTATAAGAAATAACTTCCATGTTGAACAGTCTCAACCGATATTTGTCACATGTCCTCAATATTCTTGCAGTTTATTTATATATCACCTACATACTATATACCAAAATATTACAATGGTTTTTGTCCAGTTTTCGAGTTATACAAAACAACGCAACATGGAACAACATTTTAACGAGATCCCATATTATACATATTTTCTAGATTATAAAATAAATTTTAATTTTCTTCTTTAAATTCGATAGAAAAATAGTAACATTTCAGGTAAATCGACAAACATTTATAGGCTAATTTTACTACGAATTTATGTCACTTTAAATACAAGGTCATGTTGCACGGAAACACTATAATAACGTTTGAAAAACCGGAACATTCATACTTTTAAATTTCTTTGAAACTACATTTTATATTGGGCATAAATAAAACAAAAAAATAATAATAATGCATAATGATATTTTGATGCAAGGTGATTTACAAATCCTGTATTTACTTCCAAGTTCTTGGTCCTTATAGCTACTTTTGTGCTATACAGTTGGCATCAAACTCTGACTGAAAAATGGCAGTCTAAAAACAACTGTTTTAAGATTAATTTTCGATTGTTGTTTCTTTTTCAACCTATAAAAAATAACCAGGTTGTTAGGGATTCTACGGGGGGGGGGGGGGTATAGTCGAAGATTTTATTAAATACATAAGTGACACAAAAAAAGAAAGGCAAGTTGTGAAACAAGATTTCACACAATTTCGGTGAGGGGGTTGTCACGTCCCCCCCCCCTCTACGGCCCTGGGGGGGGGGGGGAAGTGTTTTAACCCCAAGAATCCTCCCCCTGTTTGAGCGCCTAACTCAGGTAACTCTTTTTTTGTCCAGAACAATAGAATTGTTCTGTTCCAATGCCCCACGTGTTGACCAAGCACGTTGACAACCACGTGCTGAAAGTACGACACTGCCTCAAGAAGCTCTTCGTTCACTCCAAAGCAATGAACTACCTATGGACTTGCACTGTGGTATTGTACTCTTTTAGTTTCTTTTTTTACCACGAGAACGCTGTCAATTGCATAATAGAAAGAGTGTCCAAATGATTAGTGGTCTTCTGCAAACCCTTTCTGGAGCACCCTTTCACCCTTGGAGAGGTAACTGGCGTGTGTCAAGCTTTGGCGGTCGGGCAGAAAGGATTGATGGTCCTTGTTTTGTCGGCACACATGTTATCAGAAGAACGCGATTTCTAAGTAAGGCCACAAAGACATGGCCTGAAGAACAAAACTCAAGTTTGGTCGACTTTTTAACTGAAAAATACAACATCCCTATTGAAAATTTATAAGAAAACTCTTAAAATATTACTATAGTTCATAAAATAGTTAGGGGAGTTGAAACCGAAATATTTTTTTAACCAATTTTTTTATACCAATTTTGAAGTTTTTACATATTTCGAATTCCTAAATTATTCCTTTTCCAATCCCTGCATTAGTTCTGTCTGTAACCTAATTAGAAGTATTGAAAAATGTATGTTTTTATAACTTAGTAAGAGTGTAACAAGAGCTATATTTTCTTTACTTAACCCTTTTATCTCATAATGTGTTTAATATAGTACCTCTCTTTTCTCAAAAGCATCCATCCATTTTAATCTAAAATTATCTACGCTTCAAGGTATATATTGAAATGTGCTTTTGAAATTAACTCGTATACTTATTATTATTACAAACTTTTAATATAAATCTTTTATATGCACTGTCCATTTTTATATTCGTTAACTCAGCGCCGATTTAAACAGCGTGTGCTTGGTGTTTGCATCTAATTTTAAAAGTCAAAAACATTTCTATCAGCAAAATGTGCGGCAAACTACGTTTCAAATTTCCTTTTATTAATAATGAACACCACACTCACATCCCCATCCAAATATCTTTAATTTATTCTGATTAAAACAATTTTATTATTTATTTGTTAAAAAAAATTGGCAACAGGAAAGTGTTTAAACAATAGTCGGTTCAATGCCATTTTATCGCGAAGACGACGGCAAGTTGCTTTATTAATATTCCGTAAAAGCAACCTTTTAGTAACAGTAACAGCCAGATTTGCCTCCCATAGAAACAGACACACACAGAAAATCGAAGTTAATATAAAGGATTTAAAAATATCTAGAGCGAACTTCTTTAAAAGTTCATTTCAGTATACTAACAAGTGTTCATTTTGTACTCAGAAAAAAATTAGACATGTATTAGTATTTAGTTCTGTACATGTATTGGTACTAGTTCTGAGAAAAAATACTTCAAGATTTAGCAATTTAACATGGCTATAGTATAGCACCATCCGACTCTCCTTTGTTTCAATTGCATCTCTTGGTGTTGTTACGTTTTCTTAGTATGCGCATATGATTGAAAACGCAAAGCGTCGAGTCTTAAAACCTATAACTTTGAAACTAACTTTATAATTTCTACAATATGTGTAATTTAATAAATGTATTCGACTAAGTAACATGGTATGATAAGATGCTCACAATTGTTGGATCGGAGTTCGAGTCCCACATATGGTATGGTCCACGTAGCTCTATTGTATGTCTGGATTGGCATGGGTCCCTTGACAGCCAATAGGCTAACATGTAATAATAATAATAATAAAAAATTTATCGTGTAATAGTCTTTCTAAAATTTGTTCTTTTCTAATGTTCAAATATCAAAACAAAGTACTTTTTCTGTTATGTAACTCAGACATGGTTTCAAAAGTAGTCCCATATTTACACAAAAGCGGTTTGAAAAAGAAGGATATTATACATAAAAAAAAAGGGGGGGGGGGAAAGCATACCAAATTTTATAGTTCTAGATCTACTAGAAGTACCTTAGTAATTTGATGATCAATGAGTGAGTTAGAGGGAGTGGGTCTCAAAATATGTCGTTTTTTCGAATTTGGTTATCTCGACACCAATGTAATTGAAGACTTGAAAACAGCTACCCATAAAAAAAAAGAAGAAAAAAGTTCGATTTGTGTGCTTGTTTTCTTCTTTAATATATAAATATATGATTGTACCACTTTTTCTATCTTTTTTTATTCCTCACTGGGAACTACCTGAGATGAAGTAGTAATGGCTAACCCATCAGGCAAACACTACAGAATTTATTTATGATCTAAGATAGAATCGACATACCTTCAATGTAATAGCCATTAAATCGATTCTAGAAAACTGCTTGAAAGATAGCAGGGAAATGACATATATGATGGCCTGAGAAGCTAAAGGATCCATGTGACTTTCTTAACTTTTGAGAAAATACACTTTAAAGTTTCTTATTTATATTAATACGCTACGAAAATTATTTGTTGTTCAAATACTAACATCTGGAATGAAGATATCACTAGTTTTCATTGAATTTCATTTCAATACGAAACTTTTAAGTGTATTTTCTCAAAAGTTAAGAAAAGTCACTTAGATCCCTTCGTTTCTCAGTCCCTCATATATATATACGCCATTTTCTATATTATTGTGTAAGATATGCCCTGTTCTATATTATTCAATAAAATGTCAATTTTTTGCCATGCTTGCTTTAATTCTTCTGTAAAATTCTTTTAAAAAGTAAACTATTGATAGCTCTTGTGCAATTTTTCGTGAAGCGTTAATAGAAACTTGGTGTCGCCTCGGGTTAGCTACGAACCGTGAGCGACTTGAGGCAAGAGCGATAAAGGTAAGTGCCGCTGACTACAATGAGAGAGAAAGCGGTATTTTTCATCAGTTCTTAACATGGCCTAAGCTTTTCATTTTGAGTGAATATCCCTTGCCAAATGAAGTATCTCTAAAACCGAAATTATTTCAAGGAAGTGAAACTATCACGAAACATCATATAAACATACATTTTTGAAAAAAAAGAAAAAAAAAAAAAGAAAAAGAAAAAAAAAAAAAAAAAAAGGAAGAGAAAAAAAAACAAAAAAAAAGAAGAAAAAAAAAAAAAAACAGTAAAATAACATTTCAAATTTTATTTCCAAATAAAACTTTTTTCAATTAATTCAAAATCAAAACACTATTATTAAAGTCATTATACTTCATTGAACTTCCGAGATTAAAGTTTGCACTTGACATCTAATCATTTTCTTTTCTATGTCATTTTTATTGAACGAGAGCAGCCATTTGGTTCCCTTCTAATTTTAGGCTGCCTAACAGCCAAGTAAGACATTGTATGTCCGGTGCTACTTTCATATCCTCGATGAAATGGTAATTCGCCATTAGGATTAAAAATGGAAAACGACTTAAGTACCAAAAGAATCGAAAATCATTTTTTTTATGGAAAAATGTTCTTAAGACCAGGCTAAACAAAGTGGAGGACGCCCAAAGTGCGAACTCCAGTAGCAATAGTTCATATTCAATCTGAAGTATGTACTTAATCATTGTCTTAATTACCAGATGCTATCATTTTTCAGCTCTCCTGAAAAATGTTCATTTTTGGACTCGGGTCGTTTTCCATTTCTAGTCCTCAATTGGCAAACACCATGGTGTATACAAGTATCCAAGCCTATAAAGACAAAATACTAATTAAAACCAATACCCTACCAAATTAGGCTCCCCCTCTATTTCAAACGGTGTGGACACGGACGCCGGACCATAATAGCATACCTTTTCACTCGACCACATAGTTGCTGACGTTTCGCTCGTATCTTTGAACAGTTTGATTATTATTTTCTACCCAATGAATGCAGTACGTGGATAAGCGTTGATCAAAAGTATTTAGTGACTTTTTAAAGTTTTACTTTTATAATGCAAGTGTAAAATTTAAGTATGGACAAAAGAAGGTTTTTTAAGGTTTTTTTATCTCTTTTATCTTCGAAAGGAAACGAAGATATAGGCGTTTATTGAATTAATGAGACTATTAATGAATGGAATTTCCGCATTCTTTAAAAACGAGTGAAATTAGTATATATTTATAAAGAATTTCTTTCTGATTCGAAATATTTAAACAAAAGTTCTTTAAAAAAATTAGTTATTTAAATATGAAGAAAAGAAAATGCCCCAAAACTGAGCCAAAACCAGTCCGATCAAAACAGTCAACAAAATCCGTGACGTAAAGAGAACCTATCGTTTCTATGGTTATCGTGAGGTTTCTGCCAAATAGTTGGCGTTATTAGACCATTGCCACATTCCGTACAGGTTGGAGTGATTTGCGAGGAACTTGCAAATCTGGTTTCCGCTGCTGCATTTCAAGCCAAGATGTTTGCGAAGCCGTGACGTCACATGCAATGCTAGCGGAATGAATCGTTTTCTCGCCAACAAGGTAATTTTAATCGCAAAAAAAAAAAAAAAAAAAAAAAAAAAGCGCATTTAGCAGAAATTTTTTTGTTTATAGCCTTTTCGAAACATTTAGAATTGAATTGAAAAGAAAAAAAAAAAAAGAAAGAAAAAAAAATGCGGGAATTGTCCTTTGAGTCATTCATACGGTGCTTTTAAGGGTGTTTACGACAAGCTTAGGGAGGACAGGAGTAAAGTCTTCAACTTTTTTCACATGAAAAACTGAAACCACTTTCAGAAGACTCTAACAAACATGTGAGATTACATGCAACCAGTAGAAAGACTAGCTGTTACAGCATATATGAAAACTAAGTCGAATATTTTCCAGCTGTTCTAATGTTGTTGTAATACGGGCGAAACTAATTTGAATGTATAAGTAATAGGTACAAAATATACTAGTCTGGTGATGCAATAAACAACACTCTTTATTGTTTCCAATAATAATGAGCGAATAGTAGTAGTTGAACAAACATCTAATAAAAGACCAATCATTAAATGAACTGATTAGCAGTATTAATATATAGTCGCAAACATTTTGCTTATCGATAGGCTTCTTTTCCTGTTTCCAAAGTACCAAAGAGTAGTTTCAGACTAAAAGTGGAGGTTGGATTTTTTCACTCTCAGTCGACAATATCTCTTAGAAAAAAAGTTTAAATACTATACTAAACTTCAACTTAACTAGACATCACTTAGACGATAGATCGTCACAGTGCTCATAGGTATTTAATCCATTTTGGCGGAGCGAAGAGATAATTCTCGCCAAACCTTATAGCCTTTTGTTCTCTACAGGGTTGTGGTTTGGCGAACATTATGCTTTCACGCAGCCAAAATGGATTAAATATTTATGAGCACTGTGACGATCTACCGTCAAAGTGATGTCTAGTTAAGTTGAAGTTTAGTATAGTTTACATTGGAAAAATGTTCCTTTAACTTCTGAAGTAAACTCACATTTTTTCACAAGTAACAAGTGTTAAAAAACTAACGTATCTGCATAACAATTATTCATTCGATGATATTTAATTGATTATTTAAATTAATTGACTAATTAGAGAATAATCGCACCAATTATAACTCATTTCGAAATTTTTATAAAATTTTAAATTTAGTTGCAAACGATATACAATGATTTGGTGCAGGGAATCTACTAAAACTGTAAATTTACTTAAAATATTTTTTATACAGTGTTTTATTTTAAAAGTATCAAATTATAATACAATATATTTTAAACTATCAACTTTTTATAAAAATGACAAGATTCAAAATTATGTTTAAATTTATGTATTGAATATATCTCTGTAGGTTTTCTGTCCTAAATTATAAGATTTAAATTACAAAAAAAAAAAAAAAAAAGTTTATCCAAATTGAAGTTTTCTCTGGGAATTGCGGAGATATACCATCCTACACGATGATTTTAAGTCACGGGCCGTTCTCCGTATCAAATGTTTCATTAAAAATACATTGGTGAAACACTTCTTGCGGGCCCATGCCTGCGTCCACACCGCGTGGAAGAACTCTCAAATTGTCATGTATGATATTGTATTGACACATCTCCGATGAAGTGGTAATTCACTATAAGGAAAACATAGTGGTGTATAATACTACAAGTATCCAAATATGTATTGCAATTATCCAAGTACTATTTAATTCTTTTTTTTTTTTTCCTTTTTTTTTTTTTTCAAATTTTCCATCTTGTTTGATTCCATCACGTATTTTTTCTTTAGTATATATATGTGCCCATTTTGATTTACCCCACTGAATTCTCGAGAGTAAATCATAACGGGTGATTCTAAGGGCGGGAACCACACCAACACATTATTATAGATATAGAAATAGAACCTGGTGAAAAACTTTTATGCGGTTTAAAACAATGCTTCGGCAGGAAGAAACGAAGCATTAGTTCTATTGGATAGGCCAGACTGACGATCCCACTTAACAGCTCAAATAACCCTTAAATGCATATGTTGCCAATTGTCTACATTCCTTAATACCTCTTATGTCTTTTATGCAACAGCCTTTGCATGGTGCTTTTTTCTTTTTTTTTTCTTTCTTTCTTTATTTTTTTATTTTTATTTTACCAAAACTAGTTTATCGTTTCCGAACTCAACTAGAATCTTTGACAGTTTATTTCTTTATCTGTGACAATTTTTATTGTTGGGGCGCTGTAGGCTGAGTACAATTTCATTCCAAAAGGTGTTACGAATTACGATAATTTATATAAAAAGTAATAAAAACACGCAGGAAAAATCGTTTTCGGATAGAAACAAGGTAATTGTAACGAATAATATTTATATTTCTGCATATACGGATAAATTTATGCGAAAAAAATGTATCTCTTTTTATAATGTAAAAATACATCAATATGCAAAATTCTTATGTATTTTTGGGGGGGAATTTTTCTCATTAACTACACTCATTTCCCGGTTGATTTCAAATTTTATTTATTAAAAATAAGAATTCATGCATTTAAAGCTTGATAATTGAATAAAAACATTGTTTAAAAGACGTTTATATATCCAAGTCAAAACTGCAACAGGTGTCGGTGGACTAAGTATAGAACTTTATGGGCGGGGGTGGTAGACTAACAACGGGTTGTTATCTGAGTATCTCCGTTGGGGAGGGGAGTACCCGAGCATCCCAGTAGTTCTTCCAGATGACAGCGTCAATCATTCACTCGGCCAGTTATTTCTTTTCGAAGGGTTGCCATTTTTGGCCTCATATCACATATTTGTTAATTCTGAAAATCCTTTTATTTTATTGTGAACGGCTGGTTTTCCCTATTCTATAAGCTTCAAAATCTGCGGATTAGACAAACATATTGTTTGATTATTTTTTTTTTCACCCATCAAATCGCACAGAAGCTTTTAGCGAAATTTGAAGGGAAAATACTGTGCGATTTTGTAGCTTTTGGTGATTTGAAATGACTTTTTGATGTTAAGCTGTTAAAGGGGAAGCCGAAATCTAGTTAAGTTTTATTTTTTGTTTATTAATTACTTTTATTAGCAATTGTTATTAATTTTTCAAAAATTGAACTAATTATTGTTTTCATATCTGGTCAATTGCATACATTTGGAAGAAATACTTCGGCATATATCGAGATAATTCAGTTAAGTATAGCATTTACAAATCAGATGTTCCTGCTCTTGTAAAGTAGTAGTAGTTTTTTTTTTTTTTTTGCTTGTCGCTTGAAAATACGTTTTTGAAATTAAAAAAGAATCTGGAGAAAAATGCTTAACAAAGCATTAGCTTATCTTGATATCAATTGTCTTTACAAAAGTGTTAATTATTTAATTAATTATGTCCTCTAATTTGGCGTGTAGATAGCCGAGATCATGGTCATTTAAAATCTGAAGTTTTCAATAATTTACCATAATCAAGGATCAGTATAGAAAAAAGTTGATACTATAAATTAGTGCTTCATAATATTATATCTGAAATATACTCTTCATAAAAATTTGTAAGTGAAAATGTTAGTTTCATAATTATTTCTGAAAAAATTACCTTCACACAAATCAAGAATTAATCTTCAGATGTATCAAAATCTAAATAAATTACCAATATAAGAGCCAGCTGGATAATTTACGAGAAGTACAAGGAAAATTATTTTGATTTAATAGATTTTATTTTTCGTTTTAAATAAATTATTTGAAACCCATGTTGTACTTTTCTCCCTGTAAATTTTAAATTTCACCACTAGATTTTTAATTTTCAAACTCACTTGCACATCCCTGACCCCATCAATCGGCGCTCATTATTACTTTCCTTGTATATTATATTATAATAACGAAAATATATTAATCCAACATTTTTTATACTAATCCATTCATTGTGACTACAAATATATCCTTCTCTTCTGGGAGCAATCCTTTTCTTCCCCTCCCCCCTTCTGAGATAACAAAAGCCAGCCCATTAGACCTTAGCCATCACCTCAGGCCCTGTACTAGAAGTACACGCCTTGACAAATGTACCTTTAACCATTCAGGTGAGGTAATCTCTTACAGAGGAGGTAGTCACATCATCTATTGGTCGGTCGCTATTGCAGTACAGACTGTGACATCACTTGTAGCACTGAACCTTGTTCGCACAAATGTTCATTATTACTTTCTTCTCAATCGATCTTAGGACTTCTGTGAAAGTTTGTTTGGTGACCACTATTTTGGTTACTATCATTTATAACACATGTGTAATTTAGACTCAATTCTTAACAAAAATACAACTATTTTGACGATTCAGCAGATCCTCATCAACTATTTGTAATTTTCCTAGTGAATAATCATCCGAAGGAATTGCTATCATTAGAGAAATCATCTCATTACATTTCCATTTGATGTGGCGTTATCCTTTGGCGATGCCTAACACTCACGAGTACGTCGCCAACCCTCGGCTAATAAACTATTTCGCCAACCCTATCCCCCAAGACTTTCCCAGCTACCAAAAGATGATCACTTCATCCATGTCCTCCCCCAACTCCACAGTGACTTCTAGCTTATCACCCTGCCAATATCACAGCATGGGCATGTTACATGAAACCAACCTGGAAGACGAAGGCTCCAGAGATGTCGACTTCGCCAAGTTCCAGCATTTAATGAACTTCCCCAGGATCGACGAGACGAACCATTGCCTTAACCTGAATAGGTCGAGCGAAACGAACTTCATGAACAGGTCTGATGAGAACAATATGGCCATCGATCTGTCTAGGACTCCGGAACCAAACTTCATTAGGTTTCAGGACACCATACAACTTAATAATCGGTTTCAGGAAACTACAAACTTCAGGTTTCAGGAGGACATAAACTACAACCTGCCACATCATGCAGCACGTTTCGCAGGGTTTGGTTCCAATGTGCAATATCCCGATTATTCTACGTTTTCTGTTAATACAGATAAGTCATTAGTGGTCCGTCATCGACAGAATTCCAGTCAAAGACAATCTCCCTATCAACGAGTGAATGTAAAGAGTAGGCGAATTTCTAACCCAGATGATGTAAGGTAAGTTTTTCATTCAGTTTAAAATATTATATTATTAATTTAGCTGCCTGATGATGAAGGCTTAACTCTTTTTCTGAAAGAATTTGTTTTGATTCCCATAATTTATTTAATTGCAAGATTAAGATTCAATAGGAAAAGAGTTCAACTCATCCTCTGCATTCTGAAAATTACATTCTATTTCTTCAATATTTTCATTAAAGTTATATGAAAATTATAAATCCAAAAATGGTGTATACTTTGTATGTAAAATATGATTCTTATTTTGAGGTGTTTTTTTCCTTTTGGATTTCTATTTAAAAATTAAAATGTGTATTTTTAGTTAAAAAGAGTTTATCAAAGAGATTGGTCAAACCCACTCCAAATTTATGATTAAATACCACTTTTTAATATTTGTTTTCATGCAGGTAGTCTTTCTTCGCTTATTTCGGAAGTTTCATATATACTGGTTAATAAATTTGAAAAGGGAGAAACACAATTAATTTTTGTGATAATGAACAATGACTCTTTTAGAAAATTTAGAAGATTGGTTGTTTTCTTAAGGCATGCTATTGAGTATTACAAACCTATATGTGTGAAACATTAATAATAATAAAAAAAAAAATTCTTGAATTTTGTTAAGCTAAATTATCTTTTTGATCCACTAGAACATTTGTTTGATTTGTATATTGAAATATTTTATTCCAATCTTTTTTTCATAACTTCAAAGTAACTGTAAAATTATCATCTGGATATCAATCATCAATCCGTAGTTCATTGCAGCATCCGTAGTTTTACTAATTCACTTCTGCAATAAATTTTCTAAAGAGATAATCTCTACTTTTCCAAATCCTAGTGTAAACAGAATTTTTTACCTGTTTTTAAGATCAATACCCAATTTGTGTTCAAATAAAAAATAAAATGCAGTGATCCATGCTAGAATACAATTGGGATTCGTAAATGTAAAAAAAAAAAAAAAAAAAAAAAAACATATATATATATATATATATATATAGGTGACAAATAAAATCCCTTTTGTGAACAAAGACTAAATTGTACCGGGTGCAATATGAATTTTTTAAGTTGGGCTAAGTCTCTGAAGAAAAATTATTAGCAATATATTTCAAATTATACTTTGTTATTAATGGTACTGCGTAGAGATATCTCAAGAAAGGCTAGGTGTAGTTTCAAGTGATAGTGTAATCTTCTCGAACAAAGCGAATCGAAGGGTAGCTACCTTTAATTGAACGTTTGCTAACCGTCCACAGTAGTGTAAATCATCCAAGCGGAACGATGTCAGTCCTGGTAAAATAGTCAATGAATTCTCTCCATTCACAGAATTTAAGCCTACTTTGGAATCATCTCTTTTAGAGTTTCAAGTACAAAAATAAATTATGGTGCACTTATAGAAACAATTCGATATCTGTATGTGCGAAATATTAAACATTAAGTAATATTGGAACTATACTAGAAGACAGGATGAATTGAGCTCACTGAATATGCTGTAGGAACAGGTTCCCCTATGGTTGCAGAGCATTTAGAGAGCTCAAATCACGTTGTCTTCTAGTATAAACGGATGATTTGAGCTACATTTGGCTGGTTCATACTTTATAAGAGATTTTTACGTTCATAGACAAATTAAAAACTATTAAATAATATTTCATTGAGTATAAATGTTTTTATATGTTTATAAATGTGACAAAACTTTGTTTTCCATTTAATAAGGTTCTTGGAACTAAATGAAGGATGAGAGGATTTAAAAATTTATAACATGTGTGGCTTGTTCTAATTTTGTTTAACACTTTACTGTCAGGAAATAACTGGTCTTCCTCGCCTGAAACTTACCGGCCTAAAAGTTAAAGAATATCAAGAAAGTAAATAACTATAACATAAAGAGTTTCAAGGAAAAATATGTTGGTTTATTAAAATAACTTAGATTCAAAGAAATAAATTTCAACGTATTTACGTTACGTCCGACTACATACCAGGGTTACACTAAACGTTGGATTAAAAACCATGTAGATTTGAAATCGTTGTTATGAAATTATTTTGAAAAATATGCCATTATTCTACAATGACGTAATCTTTCTACCCGTAGAAACGGCAATATAGAACATCCTGTTGGAGCAAGGTTCGCCACTTAATTTTGTAAACACCGCAACATGTTTTATTCCCATCAATAAATGGGTTGGAACGAGTAGAACTCTTGCTTGGCCTGCACTATATTGTACAGTTGTACTTTTTAGTCAATTTTAGATGTGAATAAATTAACTATTCTGATAATATTTCATAATTCTTTCATTGCGAATTTTATTACATTGAAATTTTAGATTGGCAAATTATACATATTTTCTCTAAACGGAAGGTCAACTTTTGAGGTATCTATATTCGTGTATTTTCTATGTATGTCCATGTAGCAATTCATAATAGTTGACTTATTAGTATTTTTTATGTCATTAGACGAAACCAACAAAGGCACTTAAATGTACTGCGCAGCATCTTATTTCTTTAGGTTATTTCTAAGTCTTTAATTGCTTGTTGATACTAAAATTATTTTTTAGCAAACATATACCTTTCAACATTAAATGTTTTATAAATGAGAAATCAAGAATGAATGTATCGCGTCTACTAAAAATGAATGTTTATACTAAAAGTGTGCAACTATTATTCCTTAAAATTATTTTCCAATTTAAATAGTAATTTTGCATACTCTATCAATGCTAACTAATCAATGCTAACTATCAAAACTAAATTGGAAATAACTGAGCTTTTTTAAAGAAGAAAAAAAAAAGAAGGAAAAAAAAAAAAAAAAAAAAAAATATGATATGTAATACAGAAAGTAGAAGGACAATTTTACCATTTAAATTCTGTTCGCGAGACAATATCAACAGAATGAGGGCAATTCATAAAAAAAGTACTTGTTTGAACGGGCTTTTATTTATTTTTTTAAGTTCTCTAAGAAGCCCTTGATTTAAAAGACCTTTCCTCTTAAATGACATCGTCATGAGATTGGATAAGGTCAAAAATTATTAATACCTTTAATAAGCATGTAATAATAATTAATAGGTACTGAAAAATATGTTTGGGGATTTAATGGATATTTTTGATAAAATTTATGAATAAATTGCGATATATACACTTCGGTCATATTCTTGTGGAACACTGGCTGGTTTTCTAGACAGTAAATAAATACCATATTGGATAAAACGGAAAATAAATTAAAATTATACTTAACAAAAATTCCACCCCAAAAATTCCCTCATCCCCATCCGCAAAGAAAAGGTGTAGGTAGCATGAGGCAGGCGCGGACCCTATTGCGTAATGGCGAACTTTGCTCTATGCCAGGGGTTGTTAGATTTTTTTTTAAATCAGAATTAAAAATTAAAAAAAGAAAAAAAAAAAGCTTAAATTAAATATAAGCTGTATTCAATATTAGCTTTAATAATAATTAGTAGTACCAACGTACGGCTCTTAGTATTAAATTTCGTAGAGAAATTCTTTAAATGTACCACCACTATTTAGTTTTTTCTCTTTTAAATATATATAATTTTCTACCAATGCTTTACATTGTACAATAAATTTGTAATGAATATAAATGATGCCTCGGACGTCATTGAGCAAGATAATATAGTGCGGAACTGAAATTCGGACGTAATCCACTGTCCTAGTGTGATAATCCATTTCATCTAAAGACATGTCACTTCTTGATTGGATTTACGCTGATTTTATAGTAATGCTTTAAGTTTGCCTTTTTTATCAGGTTCAACAGTAATAAATCGTCGTTTTAATGTCAAATAATCCTTAAGGTTTTGTAAATAATGTTCTTTTAGTACTAAAAAAATTAATCTTTTATTTAATGCCATATATTTGTAACTCATTTTCTAATTTTAATTCAAAACACAGCAAAGCTAGAAACTGAGTTGCTATTAACTAACTTTAAATAGGACTTTACTTGCTCAGTATTTATATAGTGGCTAGAAGGGGTAGTGTGCCGTTCCTATGATAGCGATTCTTCCCCGGAGCGGACGAAATCCGCACCATGGCGCTGTTAGTCGCTTCCGATGCACGGAAGAGCGAAACTATAGCGAAAGCAGAAGAAATCATTGGGGAGAGAAATTAGCCATCAGAATTAAATTCACGCATTGAATTACTTACAGAACATTTCTAGGGTGTACATTTCAGCTTTTTTGGACTTTTTTTTTCCTTAATTAAATTGAAGCAATTATCAAAGGCAAAAGATGATAAATTTATGCAATAATAAGATGCAGAAGGATCATTTAAAATTTGTCTAAATGGTACACATTTACACGGTCCCGATTTCCTTCGCGAAAGAATTGCATTGTGCAGTTCTATAGTTAATCTAATCAAACTTATCCTTCCCAGATGATTTTAATTAGAAAGAACGAATCTTCTTTATTTGTTGTGAATTTTTCACACATACCCATAAATTCAAATACTCATCTATCCACTCAAATACCCTCTCTATATTATATTTTTATATAAAAAAGTAGCATACCATCTAATAAAAACTATATAAAAGAGAAATAAAACACAAGAAAGTATTGAAGTCTCATGAGGAATTTTCTCATCTGATTTTAATTAGAAAGGAAAAATCTATTCTTCTTTATTGTGAATTTTTTACACACACATGAATTCAATTAAAAACAAAATTGCATACCATCTACTTAAAAGTATTAAAAATTCATATGGAATTTTCTCACCTGATTTTAATAAGAAAGGAAGAATCTTCTTTCTTTATTGTGAATTTTTCACATACACACATGAATTCAATACTTCATTTTGCAGTTCAATAGTTAATCTAACCAAACCTATCTCTCTATATTATATTTTTATATAAAAAAGTAGCATATCATCTAATTAAAACAAAATAAAAGAGAAATAAAATACAAGAAATTATTGAAATTTCATATGGTATTTTTTCATTTGATTTTAATTAGAACGGAAAAACTAATCTTCTTTATTGTGAATTTCACACACACACACACACACACACACACACACACACACACACACACACACACACACACACACACACACACACACACACACACACACACACACACACACACACACACACACACAAATTCAATTAAAAAAAAATTTCATACCATTTAATCATTAAAAGTATTGAAAATCGACATGGAACTTTCTCACCTGATTTTAATTAGAAAGGAAGAATCTTTTTTCTTTATTGTGAATTTTTCACACACACACACACATGAATTCAATACTCCATTTTGCAGTTCAATAGTTAATCTAACCAAACTTCTTTTTATAGAAAAAAAAAAGTAGCATACTATCTAATTAAAACTAACTAAAAGACAAATAAATGAAGATACTAGAATTTCATATGAAACTTTCCCACCAGATTTTAATTAGAAAGAAAGAATCTCGTGTTATTGTGAATTTTTCACGATCACACATCAGTTTAAGGAATTGGAAAGGGAAAATTTATGAGATATTCATCGACAAATTTTGAAAGATACACATTGAAGTAAATATTCATTAAATAATTGTATATAGTACAATTAAAATTGATTTATACTGTTCTCCTCAACTTGAGTAGTTTCATACGTTTCCTTTTTTTGTTCTTCAAACTTATTGTTACTCTTCAAATAAAATGCATCCTTGTAAGAACATAGAATTTACAATTCTTTTCGTTAGTTCATATTTATGTTCTTTACATCCTACAAATGACAAATTTATTTTGTGTAGAGATTCGATTACATCAAATGTCATGTCCCTGAGTAGGTTAGTTGTGCTCAGTAATAACATTGCTTTCATCGATTTTGGTCTTCTTGGTGTCTGGCTCCTGGCATTTTGGATTTCATTTTTCTGGCTATTTCTTTGTGTAATAGCTGGGGAGATGAGAATATTCTGTAGGAATGGCACCGTCTATCAATTGTGGCTTTTTTCTTGGAATTAAAACTTCCGCTCCATTTATTACATGCCTATAAAAGCGTTCTATACATTCTTCTTTAAAATGCTTCTTGCACACAACATCATGTACCCAAGCTCTTTATCCTTGGAATCATATTTATCCATTTTTGAAATAGTTCAACATCTTTTGGAACATTGAAAAGCGTTTTTTCCCCCTCCGGTATTGCTCTTGTAACCAGTTGTACACTTCTGAACGAAACAAGTTCTATTACATTTTCGTTTCTTAGAATTTGAGTCTCTTTCAATCGATTCATCGGCCTCCATAGCCTTTAAGAAATATTCCTTGAAATGAAAAAATGATTTTAAATTATTTAAAGTATAAAAAACCTCCGAAAATGTAGTTAATTTCAAGGGACAGAATCCGACAGATGCCATAGTTGTTTGTAAACAACAATACTTCGGCAGGTATTGCGGCCAATTACGTTGCCATTTCTTAACGTATAGCAGGATGTTGTACGCCATTTCTATAGGTACTAGGATGTGATAGTGGCTTAGCAATGATAAGACGCGGATGTTTGGAAACATTCAATTGATTTCCCCTATAGTCGCTCATTGCTGTCTTCTCATATTTGACAATACGTCGCTGACTATTGTATTCGTTGATAGTCTGATGATTTCGAGGTATTATTAATAACACAGAGGGTGCCAGCCTTGATATGCACGGATGAGATTTTTCTTAATTTATTTTTTATGTAACATATTCCTTCTCTTTGTCCCTGTTTCGAGGATCCGCATTTTTCTGATCTGAACCAGTTTTCCCTGCAAAAAATATACTTTTACTCATGTCTGAACAAAAGATTTTCTCTCTTCGCTTAATTTCCTCGCAGATTACTTTACCAAGTTCCTCGCGACGGGGGACCCTTCGTACTGTGATGAGTTGCAAATGTATTATAGTGTATATAATACAGTATTATGGTGCAATTGAAAGTTGAGCGATGTTCTACACCCCTAGTATGTTGATTTTTTTTTTTTGTATTCCTACTGCAAACTTTTTGACGAAACTTTTAGGTATCGTCACCTCCGCTTGCTTTTTTAACAACTTTTTTTGGATTTCCCCCTTTTTGCTCTCTGATCACTCTCATCCTTTGATATACATCAAAGCCACAGATTAGATTTTAGAGAACTATTGTAAAAATTACGTTGACAGGAATATTTGTATATATATATTGAAGGAATGTTATTTAGGTTTATAGTTTTAAGGAAATTAATACAAACGCCAATTTTGGAACCTTTTTAAAATTCTCTGCAGAGGATTCAACACGGTAAAAACGCAGTGCCATAATTTTCATCTGGATTAATTATTTCAATGACAGTCATTGAAATCTTTTGGCGGAGATATCTCATTACAAGGAATTGAAATTTTTTCACGACACGCATAAAATGGTCTTAAAATTAGTCTACTAGGGTTGTGGCAATTTTAATTTATACTCCCCTGTGTATTCAACTTTTTTTTTTATCATGGGTTCTTTAATAATAAATAATACATGAAAGTATTTAAAATGTCACTCATTGGACGCATTTAAAAGCATAGCTATACAGTAATAACGTATGGTCAATGGTCCAGCGCATTAAATTAAAACTTTATGGACGATTAGAATTTTAAGGGGTTTTCAATGGTCCATATCAATCAATTACGCACAGTTGAGAAGTAATGTCCTGCTGGGCGGAGAAATTCATCATCCAAAGAACTTCACGCTTGACAGGTGAAATGGAGGAGGGTCGCCTGACTACTGAACTAGTGGAAAAGTTTATTAGGTTGGTCAGTCTACTTTGGATTAGTGTTAACGACGAGGGATCGTTCATTTTCACATAGCTTAGGTTCGACACGCCTCTTTTGAGTTTCGATGTATCGTTCGTTCTCATTTACA
Source organism: Linyphia triangularis (assembly GCA_963978545.1). NCBI lineage: Eukaryota > Metazoa > Arthropoda > Arachnida > Araneae > Linyphiidae > Linyphia > Linyphia triangularis. The sequence continues at coordinate 42,456,031 of OZ021730.1, forward strand.
CCGTCAGGCCTTACAATAGTCTTACGAGCTTTATTTCCCATAAGGCCTGCAAGGCCCATTCCTTGGGTCCCCAAATTTTGAGGGCCCCCGAATTGCATGAAGAATTCTTATAAAAATCTCTTCTTTGTCTTAAAGTATGTAATGAAAATTGGATTATTATGTATTTATAAATATTCTGTTCTATTACTTGATCAATGCCATACAATATGATAATATATTTTAATATATCATTGTTAATATTAACTCTTTCTTGACATTAATTTAATCAAGGTGATAATCAAAATTGTTATTAGTCGTTAAATAGCATCAATAATCATCAAAGAGGCTCAATCATCAATGAGGTTAATCTGCTATATTGTGTCTATAGTAATCGGTTTCCTAAATCGGTCCCTCGTTTTTAGGATCATAATATTTGTCATTTCTACTTTCAGCAATCTAGTCCCCTATAAGAACAAAAAATAAACAATTTTTGACAGGTCTAAGTTGTTTAGAATCAAGCCGAAAGGTTGCAAGCCACCAGCCTTATTCCTATACTCGCTATGTTACAATTTTCTAGCTCAGTTCATTTAGAAACTACTTCGTATAAAACCTTGAAGTTTGGTGAGTAAGTACGAAAATGATTACTCAATGAAATGACTTAAGTTAAAAACTCAAAATAGTGTAATATATGTTATATTATTTTTGAAATCTTTACGACAGTGTCTATGCAGTAGCGCCACCTGAAAAAGTATTTTCCTTTTTTAATTTTCATTTATGAGAAACATTAAATAAAAACAATTTATTTCATTTCATTAAGTGTTCATATTCACCAAATTTCAAGGTTTATACAAAGTAGTTTCTAAATGATAATCTACTCACCAAATTTCATGGTTTTATACTATACTAAACTCCAACTTGACTTGACATCACTAGACGATAGATCTTCACCGTGCTCATAGGCAGTTAATCCATTTTAGCGGAGTGAAGACATAATTCTAGGCCAAACCTTATAGCCTTTTGTTCTCTACAGGGTTGTGGTTTGGCGAACATTATGCTTTCACGCCGCAAAAATGGATTAAATATCTATGAGCACTGGTGACGATCTACCGTCTAGTGATGTCAAATTAAGTTGAAGTTTAGTATAGGTAGTTTCTAAATGAACTAGGTTAAATGATTGTGACATATCGAGTTTAGGATATGATCCTTACTAGGATTTCCTTTTAATTATACTTATCAACCAGCAGTTCAATGAGGGGTACTTTCAAAGCGAAAGTCCGACAACCATAGTCCACATGTATCTCTTTTGCATCATCGGAAAAATAAAAAAATAAAAAATTCCCGTCATTACAAACACAGAACTTTTTCGTTTTAGTTCCACTGTCGATCCCACCCCGCATCGTGCCAACGCGAACGACCGAGAGCGGGAACGAACCCGCAACCTGAACGCGGCGTTCGCCGAGCTGCGAACTCACGTTCCTTCTATGCCATCCGACAAGCTGAGTAAGATACAGACCCTGCGACTTGCCTCGAAATACATACACTTCCTGTTGTATATCCTGCAGAACGGACTCGGAGGAGAAGATGTTGACTCGGGATGGAATTGCAGGTTGCTAACGCATGAGAGACTTGGAAAGAAGTTTTCCATGTGGAGGCTACAGGGAACGTGGACTAGCTAATGACACGGTAAGCATGTTTTTGTTTTTTTTTAATACAGGGATGAGAGTTTTCTTCCTTTTGGAGGATTTCTTCCTTTTTTTGCTTTTTATGAAACATTTTCCTTCTCTTTATTCCTGTTTCGAGGATCCGCATTTTTCTGATCTGAAACAGTTTTTCCTGCAAAAAGTATATCTTCCTCGTGTCTAAACAAAAGATTTTCCCTCCTGGCTTCCCTTTCCTCACATATTATTTCACAAACTCCTAATATTTGAAATATAATTATTATATAGCATGAGAAATTTCATTTCATCTTTAAAATTATTGAATCATCCTTCCTGCATACTCTTTTGTTGAATTTTTGTGTATTCCTTTCGCAAGCTTTTTTAACGAATTTTTGATGTCCTCCTTTTTTCTCTGATCATTCTCATCCCTCTTTATAGCTAATGAGGTAAGCACTAGTGGTAAAACAACACTGGCCATTATCGTTCGACATTGGCCAATTCCGATGTGGGACATTGCAAACCAGTCGTTGTTACAGATATTGGTCAATCTCACCCAAAACTGAATGAAGTGTACTAGAAGTTTTGAATTGTAGATACACAGTTTTAAAATTTAAGTATATATAAGAAAAGGATTTTGAGATATTTTTGACATGTTTATTATTAAAAAATCGTATACTAATCGATATTCACCTTAATCGGCCAATCTTCAAGAACTTCTGTTTTCTATATTGGCTATTACTACTGTGCTATCTGGGTATCATGTTTACAATATCCCATAGCGGGAAGAGATTTAAGGATGAAAATCAAAAGCACAAAGACGCAAACCAACGAATGCAATTAGTCGGAATCGATTCCAGATTGGTTCCTTAGCTAGCGCAATGTATGAAAACAAAAGTAATTAATTTATAAATAGCTAACCATTCAAATTTAAAAAATTGTAAACACATAAAAATATCCTTACTAATTTTTAATTGTTCAAGTCGCCCTTCTTAAGAAGTTCTTTTACCATCTGTTCTATCATGACGAAATAGTATATACATTGCCGTATTTTCCAACTTTAGGCCTCTTTACAAGCAAACCTAGTTCTGGAACGGAAAAAAAAATATCCTCAACGCGTAAAACCTCAGTGAACAATTAACAAAAAAACAACATCCCGTTCCGGACTTTATTATACGTCCCTTGACACTTCATCTCGACTCCTTTCCCCATTCTGTCGCGAGACAGTTCCAAGGGCAAAACAAACATCGTCTCTCCCAGGGCGATGCAGATAACGGACGATGTAGATAACACGCTGAAAACGGCTTCCGGAATCCGTCTTCTTTAATTGCTAAATAGAAGGGGTTAAAGGATGGCTATCTGTCTGCTTCGAGTGTGAGAAAGAGGTAATTGGGTAATTCCTGCAGTTTCTACTGTGATTTCATCCAGGCGCGAAGCCAGGGAATGGGATATAGAAATTGATATCATTAGACTATAGATTCAATCTGAATGTTCTGCAACGATATTTTTTTACTATATTACTAGCCTCAAGGGAGTTTAATGCTACAAGTGATACGACTGTTTGATGAAGAGTGGACTATATATCCCTAACTACTATATTTCTTTGCAACATCCGTGACCATTTGAGAAACAAAATTTAATGAAAGTAAATTATTGTATATAAAACATAGGTTCAGATAGTTCTAGTTGGCGTTTTTTGTGCAAAACCCCAATTTTCTTCCTCTTGAGATGGAATATTTAATTCAATTAAAATATTCCGCGTTAAGCGTTCTTTGTATGCCCTTATTGAAAGACTAAATCACCAAGCCAGTGGTGTACTTGCAATCATTCACTAGTGCTCGCAAACAAAGAACAATGTTCTGGCCTATGTTTGGTAACCAATTCGATCCCAAGGCACACCACACCGCTAAGAAACATTCCAAGTTATAATTATAATTTTTCATTGTTGAAAATATAAGAGAGAATGAATTTTAAAATAATATTTTATATTATCACATAATTTGATTTCATTATCCTCTCCCGAAATAAATTCCTAGCTTCGCCACTGATTTTAACATACTTCATAATAGATTTTTCTTAAAGAAAGAGATATTTGTGCTATACTGATACATATAATAATGACAATCAAGATTGCTTAGAAAAATTAGTTTTTCATCAAACTAAGAAATTGTACCATTTCAAATAAAATGAATTACGAATTTAAATTGATTAAACGATTAGTTTTAAATTTTAGAATATCTGTCCTTACATAATATGAGTTCTAAAAGAAAAAAACGATATTAAGAGTATACAGTGCTTAAAAAAGGTTATTAATCACACTGACAAATCCAGGGATGACAGTTTTCCTCCTTTTGGAGGATTTCCTCCTTTTTGTTTTTTTATGCAACATTTTCCTCCTCTTTTTCCCAATTTTGAGGATCCACATTTTTCTGATCTGAACCAGTTTTTCTTGCAAAAAGTATACTTTTCCTCATGTCTGAACAAAAGATTTTCCCTCTTAGCTCCCCTTTCCTCACAAATTACTTCACTAACTCCTAATATTTGAAATGTAATTATTATATAATATGAGAAATTTAATTGTACCTTTAAAATTATTGAATCATCCTTCCTGCATACTTTTTATGATGAATTTTTGTGTATTCTTTCAGCGAGCTTTTTTAACGAATTTTTGGATTTCCTCCTTTTTGCTCTCTGATCACTCTCATCTCTGCAAATCGTATATAAATATATATTTTAAATTGTATGCTTACCTAGATGTAAAAATATTTTTAATGCTAAAATACTCTAATGATTAGCTTAAAGTCAAATTTTGTGGCATCTCAATTGCCAAAGTCGCATGTCATATCTATCGAAACCAATTTTGATTAACTTGTCTAATTGCCTTTCAGAATCGTGACAGGTTACTTTTCCTTGACAATAATTACATCAAACACTATATATCATTTTGTCCTATATGTTAAAAATTTTGTAACATCCTTCCTTACACATGTTATTTTAGACCACGTATTTTCGAAGAAAAATGCATCCAACAACTAATGTCAAAAAATATCAGGCATCCCCTTCCACTCTTTTTATGGTTTTCCGGTAAACCTCTTGTGCTTTGGGCCTTCGATTAATGCAAGTCGGACAGTGCTGGTTAACCTGGTGTTATATCGTATTATTGATTTGTTGTAGATCAAAGTACGATGGGATAAAATGGATTTTCAAATTAATAACGCAATTGTCACAGGAGTGGAGGTTTTAGCATTTTGATTCGATAACTTGCATAAATCCTCACTGGTGCCGCTGCAATCCCTCTTATGTGGTAACATATACTCGCTATATTAAAGTCAGACACTTGTTTCACAACTCTAAGCTATATCCGTTTACAAGCTATTTGAGTATATTACATTCAACTCGCGATAACTCGAAGTCTCAGAAGTTGAATATTCGTTTATCTCGGAAGTTTTCACTGGGTCCCAAGACTAACTACCGAGTGACTCGATAACTCAAACTTCGGACACCTCGAAGAATTTGGCCAGTCCATTGAACTTCGAGTTATCGCGAGTTTACGTACCAGGTTTTAGTTCACAACCTGTATAAGTTGCAAACGCTGTCGTGTCTTCACTTAAAAAAAAAAAAATATTTTACTAAGGTAAGGTAAGGAACTATGAATAACACATGAGTTATATTCTAAACTTGAGAATTGTTTTGTTACAGATCCAGACTAAAAAAAAATGTGAATTCGCTGAAGTAGCAGAAAATTCCAGCATCTTACTTTACGGCTGTAAGAAAATACTATGGCAATACAATATTGTATAGCGGTAGATCTTTGGCTGTGCTTTCATCGTCCATTTTCCTTGAGAGTTAGTTTAACTTCGAAACTTAATATACAATTTAAGGTACAGTACGCAAACAATATATGTAATAATATGTGTAGCACATTTCAATATTCATTTGACTATCTAATTCATCTAGTAAAAGATATAAAAAAAATTTACCAACTATGTTTCCTACAGCTTGAAAACCTAAAAGAAATACTTAAAGTATTTACAATTAACTTTTTTTATCAAAATTCAAAATTAATTAATTTCATATAATATAGTGGTGTCTAAAATGAGGAGATTTAAAAAAAAAAAAAAAAATTCCCCTTAAGTATTCTAAACTAAACGTTAAAATGGAATTTGGGATTGGAATGTAAAATGGGTGTTTTCGACTACGATAAATCTAAATTTATGAATTTTGGTATTTCGACGCTTTTCTAAATCTAGATATGATATAATATTATGGAGTTACCATTAGAACTTAGATTTGGTTCAGTTTTAGTACGTGGATGACTCCTAATGACAAAAAACAAACTCGACACAACTACAATGGTATTTATATATTTTTTTATTTCATCAATTAGAATGCAAGATATAACCAGTCTTCTGATTTTTTTTTTTGCGTATTGTACCAGTATATATAGAATAACTTCTTTTGTTGTATCTCAGATAACTGTTATTGTAAATGCTAATTATTGTATTAAATTAAATTGTATTTATTATTAGAAAGTACTTTGTAAATGATGATTAAATAGCATGTTTATTGTATATATAATTATCTTGTATACTTTCCACACTTTGAATAAATATATAAATATACTTTAAATAATTTTCCCTCTTTTTATTGCTTTAATAACTATGTGAAATTATTTTTATGTACAAATTGAACTGCTTTAAGCAAATATCAAGCAAGATATCAGCTTTTTTTAAAAAAGGCATACAATTTTCCTAAATAACCATTTCTTGAATAAACTATTAAATAATACATATATTGGTAAAAGAATACTACAAATAATTAAAATATGATCTTTCTGTCTCCCGATGTTTCGCAGTTAGATCATTTCAAAGTTTGGGTTGGTTGGTTTGTAGGCTTAACAAGCTATTTTTATGCCCAAAGGCGACTAATCAGGCTGTGACCTACAGCTTAACGTAGATTCCCCACAACGAACATCCATGGCTAACGCGGGATTCGATCCTGGCACCTTTGGCACTCGAGGCCAGAGCGGTAACCGTACAGGCACCAGGTGGGCTTTAGAGTTTGGGAGTACTTTCTGAAAGTGGAGTACTGCAACATAAAATCGACCCAGTGATTTTAAATTAATGCCTAACGAAATTTTTAAAATAATCAGTAAATTTTTTTTAATAATTTCCTTTAATAATAAAATAAGTTTAATAATTAATTTTAATAATTAATACATTTTGCTATTTAAATATTTATTTTTAATAATTAATTTAATTGATTAATGATTAAATATAAATTTTTCTTTGATGAACTTTATTTCCATAAACTTTTGATAGTTTGTTGTAAAAACTAAAACATAAAAATCGATATTGAAAAACAATGAATGTCCATGTTTATTAGTATGTTTATCAGAAAATGACATCCGAGTTTGCAATACGTTTTTAAGAGGAAGTCCTAATAAGGATCATTCCCTATACTCGCTATGTTACAATCTTCTAGCCCAGTGCATTTAGCAACTACTTTGTATAAAGATCACTCAATGAAATGGCATAAATTGAAAACACTCAAAAATAGCGTCTAATATATTTTATATGTGAAATCTTTATGTTAATGCATATGCAGTGGCTTCAACTGGTTTTGTCATTTGCTATTTTAGTTTTCATTTATAATCGATAGAGATTAAATGTAAACAATTTAAGTCGTTTCATTAAGTGATCTATTTCATACCTACTCACCAAATTTCAAGGTTTTATAGAAAGTAGTTTCTAAATGCATTGGGCTGGAAGACTGTAACATGGCTAGTATAGGGAAGGACCCTTACTAGGATTTTGTCTAAACCTTTATAGATGTAAAATTTTAGCTATGAAAAGGTTTAAGTTCTAATACCATACAAATATCATAATACAGGGGGTTAGTGGTAGTCATTAGGATTTAAATACACTATGCCTTTAAAAAAAAAAAAAAAAAAAAAAAAAACCTATTTAATTTAAAAGCATAAAAAAATTCCTTACCGGACCAGCCAATTTTTTGCAGACACTGACCTGCCGGTCCGGTGATTGCAATCATTGCATCGGACAACCCTAATGGCCAGTACGATCTCTTGTCTTGAAGGGGCACGTAAGGTAATTTTGTAATTCGGACGGCTTAACTGTCAGAAGTGTATCTCATAAATAACTTGATGGTGGTGCAGAGTCTTTTATGATTCACTGAGCAGTCCGCCTTCCACTCCAACAATGTTGTTTTAAGTGTTTTTATAAGCAAACCGTTGGGGAGCCGCCGCTGTGGCTATAATGAGAAAATGTGATTACGCGACCGCGAGTTTCCTCCGGAAGCGTTTCGGTAAATAAACTTAAATTCACATAACTTAACTTAAATTCACATAAACTTAAACTTCAGATTTATGGACGAACATAGAAATATGACGCAGTAATGATAAATATGCCAGCTATTGATTCATATTTGAATATAGCGTGGGCGGTTTTAATTAGTTTCTTCAAATGCCACACGAGAGCGCTGTAATATTCATAAATCAAAATTACAGAGAGTGAAGGGAGGTCCTACAAGAGGAATTATTGTTCATTTACGTCTCAAATGGGAGAAAACCCAAGGTGTTAAGTTATTAATACATATCGTCGACCTACAATTAAAGTCATTTTTTTTTTCTCCAGTTGTGGAGTTATTTCAATATTAGACTAGTCCTCAAAGTTAGATGCTCGCTGAAAATAAAAACATATTTGACAAAGATTTCATAATATAATTTAAAACTAGACACTTATACAATACATATTTCTACTTTCAATTAATTACCCATATGTTAACATAGGGTAATCAAAGTATTGTACTCAGTGAAATTTTTTTTTTGTATTTCTACACGTTTGGAAAACATATTTAGCTAAAATAATTAATAGTTTAAAAAACTAAAAAACACGCTTTAATAGAAAAGTGAACTAAAAAGTAGAAAATAATTTTAAATAAGTTTGAAATAAGAATAGAGTGATTAACAAGAAATATTTATTTTATCGTAAAAAAGCGTGGGGTGCTTTTAAGATATTTTCATAATGGCTCTACTTTTACCAATATATATACAACAATTGACATCAAGCCCCCCACGCTTTTTTACGATAAAATAAATATTTCTTGTTAATCACTCTATTCTTATTTCAAACTTATTTAAAATTATTTTCTACTTTTTAGTTCACTTTTCTATTAAAGCGTGTTTTTTAGTCTTTTAAACTATTAATTATTTTCTACTTTTTAGTTTGGTTTTCTATTAAAGCATGTTTTTTAGTTTTTTAAACTATTAATTATTTTTTCTGTAAACTATAAATTTTTTTAGTTAATTTTTTTAGTTAAGTGTACAAAACTCTCCAGTTGTTCTTGCCAATAGTCACATGCTAGTCTCAAATTTAAGTCATGTGTATGCCTTAGTACACGCCGTATTACTAGGCACAAAACACTACCTTGTCTCTGAATATGAAAAATCACTAATCCTGAAAATCCTGGTAAGGATAATGCGACTAAAAAAAAAACACGCTTTGTATAATCGTCATTCCCACGACAAATCTTTCAAATGTCTGCCTTATCAATTGTCGATGATAGGTTCTGTAATTGCTGGGATTGTAACGACACACCAGGGTTCGATTCCTGAGAAGGTTGGTTGGTTGGAATTTAACGGTGCAAAGGCAACTCGAGCTAATCCTTGTGATAAAGCGACAAACTTATTGAATTATTGTATTGTCATTGGTCCTTAATAAGTATGCCAAATTTCGAGTTAATCCGACGTTTTGAAGGGGGTCAAAATCATGTTCAAAGATTCCGTTACATACTAACATACGTCTGAAGCTAATAAAAGCGTGTTAAAAAGTGTTCTAGAATAAATAGGTCTGTGGTCAGGACGGATTGACTTACGATGTTTAACTTTGCATACTGATAAGTGGTGGCCATTTATGTTTTCGTCAAAATTCCGAATGCACACAAGGTAGCTGCCGTTAATAAATTTATGTTTTCAGCAATTTCCAAAAAAAAAAAAAAAAAAAAAAAAAAAAAAAAAAAAACATGGCTCTGACATAGAGCTCTGTGGTGATGCATGTTAAAGCTGTCTTACCATCCCCCCTTTGAAATTGGATAAAAATATAAAAAATTAAAAAGCGAATGTTTTTAATAGAATTTTCCTGCCTTGAGTATTACCCGTCAACGACTGTTTCTCTTATTTCATTTACTCGAAAGAATAATGCGAGAGTTATCGAAAATATATATCGCCAATTTGGCGGTGTTTTTTGAGAATGTAATAATTGTCACAAACAGTCCCCTTTTCAAAAAAAAATATTGTAAATTTGAAACCGACCACTGTGAATCCTTCCAGTTCGCATAAAAATGAAAAGCAGTGATCATTATTTTACTGTGATTGGAATTGTACTATATTCTACACTCCTAGTTTTATATTAAATTGGTGGTTATCTGAGAATTCTTTTAATTAAAAATTGCTGTTCTATAGTCATGCAATTAGTATTAAAATTGAAATTGTTTTTTTCAGCAAATTTGTAATGAGGCAATATTTTAACAGTAATGTAATTAAAAAAAGCCTAAAATTAGGTTTGGAGTAGGAAGTTATCCTAACATCATATTGAACACTTCTCTTTTACGAACATATAAGTAATTTGGAAACATCTACAGTTCATCACTCGATTAATGAATAAATCGAACTCGCGTGAACTAGACGTACTGGATTAAACTCAAAACCTTAACTGTATATATATATATATATATATATATATATATATATATATATATATATATATATATATATATATATATATATATATATATATATATATATATATATATATATATATATATATATATATATATATATATATATATATATATATATATATATATATATATATATATATATATATATATATCTTTTTTTTTTTTTTTTTTTTTTTTTTTTTTTTTTTTTTTTTTTTTTTTTAGAAGGACATTCTTTGGTAAAATTTGACAAGTGTTTCCAGTTTTTCAGCGAAGCAAAGTTTGCTGGTAGTTAAATTATCAAATAAACATCAACCGGAAAAGCCCGAAAACCCAATGTATGCGAAACAGAAGAAAGATAAACACGAGAAGTGATGATGGAAGTTATGGGCAATCGTAAAAAAAGCCTCTGCTAAAGGTTTTGGTACAGTATTCTACCATCCTCGCCCAAAAAAAGTATCAAAGAAAAAGTGGTGACAGAAATTATTTAATGCTGATTTGTAGAGGGTAAGAATTTCTCAACTTTTATTTGCAAGCCTATCCCTTGACGTCATCACTTCTCCGCGTAGCCCAAACCTCAACCCTTATTATGAATTTAATTACAAACATCTTGATATGCTGTTAGATTGAGCTATTCCTCTCGACAGTTGTTGGTCCTACTGAAAAAATATGTACTTTAATTGGATTTAAAACGTTAATTTCTTTCTAACTTATGTAAAAATTATTTTGGACTAGATCCATCATAGTATAAAGGTCCCAGCTTTTCTCGCTTTGCAAGCTTGGCTCACTTCGCTCACTAAAAAAATCATTCCTAAGATAAGTATAGGCTCGCTTCGTTCGCTGAAAAAATACAAGCAAATGTGAAGCAAGTAAAAAAAACAAATCCACCCAATCCTTTCGAGAATATCCCGAATTTAACCTTAGGTTTGGGATAAGCAAAATTAAGCCAGAACTATTTATATTTTGAAAGTTTGAGAGTTGTACGATTATTGAAAGTCACTTTATGCCGACCAAACGGTATAGTGGTTAGCGTGCTAGTCTCTAGACCGCGAGGTTGCGGTTCGAGTCCCGTGTTAGGCATGGGTGTTTGTAAATGTATGTTGGCTTGTCTAATGACGAATATTTCGGCGCATTATAGCCCTCGTGTTGCTGACGGCGCCAGATAATCTGAAAAAAAAAAAAAAAAAAAATCACTTTATAAAAATGAAATAAAATAAAGAAAAATTAATTAAGATTTTAATATTCTGTTTGTGAAAAATTCAAATTACGCCCAAACTAATTAGTTTTAGATTTCAGAGTTCTTCGCTTACTGGAAGTTACTTTGTAAAATATATATATATATATATATATTTAAAAAAATAAGTTAAATATTTAGTTAAAATGTTAACATTCTCTTGGTAAAAACTAAAATGAGAAAAAAAAAATTACTTATGTTTAAAATTTCAGAGATTTGCACTTATAAGAAGCCATTTAAAAAAATAAAAGATAATAATTAAAACAGGTTGAGAAACGTTAGTATAAGGAGTTAACCTTTTTCCATATAATCGAGTTCTGTAAAATTCAAAAGGTACGAGTTATGGTCACAATTTAATGGCTTAGAGCGATTGAAAAAATCAGTATTTTATAAAACTCTGTTAAAAGTTACTTGTACATGCGTTCTTTCTCTTTTTGTTAAATTTAGTTTTAGTCAATTTTTAAATTGAATTTTTCTCAAGTAGGTTTTTGTTGCATGCTTTGCATGGTGTTAAAAAGGGTTTTGGAGTCGTTGCAAGAAATTAAACCTTTTTTTTAAACAGAAACAGTGGCTAAAATAACACTATAGATGTGTGGTAAAGTAACTTCATCGCAGTAGTACGATAAAGTATTGTACAGCACGCTTCGAGCTTAAATTTTGTAGAGTGTTGGTATAGAAATTACATATTTTCAGAAGAGACTCATTGATGGGAGTAACAACATTAATATATATGTACGTATTAAAAGTATATTTTTTCAAGTGGTTATAAAAAGTATTGTACGCAACATATGCTAAATCACTTTCTCAAACTATTATTGTGACTCGTGCTAATTATATTAACTAGTGTTAACGCACTAATCAAATAAACCTTTTGCATCGTTTGAAAAATTATCACTTTTGCAACTGTTTGCAAAAATAATTTTTACTGTATCAGTTTTCAACAATTAGCAAGCAAGGAAAAAAAATCAATTTTTATTGAAACCGCATATTCACAGAATAAATGTAATCAACAAATGAAAAAAAAAAAACAAAAAAAAAAAAAAAACGTTTCCATACTTTTGTACAGAATTTATCAGGAATGGATTAATTTTTCAATTCCATACGTTAAGAAATTTCAGAAAAAATTCTCAATTTTAACTTTACGGAAATTGTACTTACAAATTAAGACTAAATAGAATTATACAAAAACCACTTATTTTGACTTGTACTTTGAACCAACTCAAATATTTTTATTGGTGTTACTTGTTATCCTAGTGATGAAAGCAAATTTTGTTACTTGACTTGTTTGTCATGTTCATTTCGTAAATTGGTTGGTTGTATTCAGATTATCTGGCGCCGTCAGCAACACGAGGGCTATAATGCGCCGAAACATTCGTCATTAGACAAGCCAACATACATTTACAAAACACCCATGCTTAATACGGGACTCGAACCCGCAACCTCGCGGTTTAGAAGCCAGCACGCTAACCACTATACCGTTTGGTCGGCCATTTCGTAAATTGTAAATGATGTTTGAAGAAAAGTAATAGGCTTCACACTTTTTCGAAATTTTAGCAACTAGTGTGCAAAATTAAATAAATAAAAGTAAAAAAAAAAAAAAAAAAATATTTTCCTTCTGAGGGACCATTGGAATTCATTAGTCAAGTTCTAAACTTATTTCTAAAAAATTAAATTATATTTCCTAAAATCTTGTTAAATAATATTATGCACCCATTTTATGTGCAAATAAATGATTTGATAATTACATTGCTTTTCCCCATATTTATTTCACTGATTATCTTTACTTAAAAAAAAATAATCCTTTATAGTACTAATTCTGATTTTGTTTGAGTTGGAAAAATTCTTTGGAGGGCTATTTTACCTACTTCCCGTCATTCAATTGATCTGAAACTTCTCAGAAGGGCTTATTGTTGAAGAAAATGTATTCTAAAAAAATATATGGTTAATCAATAGTACAAAATCGATGTTTTTTCGTAGAGGTCAAACAATTTGAAAACACGATTTGAGCTCAAAATCGCTAAAAGAAGTTGCTACCATACTTAAAAGATGAAAAATTATGTTTACTTAAGAACCCTTTTCGGTAAACACCGCTACTTTTAATTTCCCAAACTACAAAAGAATTTCTCAAATTTCCCATTCAGCTACCATGAAATAGCAATTCCAAGTTTATCTGCCAACTTGTCATAACTCCGCGAATTTCCTCGACGCCTGAAAATAACAGAAATCGAAACAGTTCCTAAGCTACCCACACACTTTACGAGCTCTAATTCCAGAAACATGAACTCTCCGTTATAAACAATCGAGTTGGAACTTCCACTAAGTATCAACCAAACACAGGTGAAACCTTTGAACGAGTTGATGACATCTGAGGCCACATCACAAACTCTAGAAGATCGACCAGGAAACTGACTGTTGTTTTGCTTTCGAATAATTTACGATTTCCAGGATAACTTCCCATTGGGGTGCTTGTAGAATATGTAAACATTCGGGGAACCCTGAGTTCGCGCCCTTGGAGGTCTTATATCGTCTGCATGGCTATAAAAGTGAGGAGGACATTCCGATTTCTGAGAATTGGAGAATATCCAGATCTTGGGTTTGTATAAATGCAGGGGCGCAACCATACAATTTGTATGGGAGGTGTTTCAATGAAGCACTAAGTCTACTTCTGTATTTCACTATAAAAAACAATTTCTATCTCGGAACTTTCTTATCCCATATTTGTCACATGCATGTCATGAATATTTTTGCAAGTTCTTAATCTGTCACCTACGTTTGCCAAAATATTAAAATGGTGATTTTCTAGTTTTCAATTTTTTACTGTAGCAACCCAGTATGGGATACAATTTTATCGCGATCCCGTATTATCTATATATAAAGATTATAAATCAATATATATATTATTTACTTAAGGCGCCGTGTGCCACTGAAAGAATAGAACAACATTTGAACAACGCAAACATCCATATTTTGACATTTTTTTTTTAAATGACTCATTATATTAGACCTAAGAAGACCAAAAATAATACATAATTTGGAATGGAATCGTCTCCTTATTAATTTTTTACAGGTGGGATCAAAATAAACTTTTTTATGTATTCTGAGGAGGCCGGTAAAGAAATTTTAAAAAATTGACTTTGTGTTGACAAATCGAGTTTTGTTCGTCGTTTTCCATAATATAGGCGGAGGTTCCTAAACTTTAAAAAGTCGGGATTCAGCTTCTAAAACAGTTGATCAACCGCGATCCACTGTTTCTACTAGAACACCAACCCCGTTATTAAGCAAGTATTTTTAACAGCTGTCAACGTTTCTTTTGATTAACCGTTTAAAAACTTAATTGGAATTGGAATTAAAAAAAAAAAAATTCTGCACTGTATCAAAATTTCTATAAAAAAAAAAAAAAAAAAAAAAAATAATAATTTTTGAAAGTTACTAAATGTTTCTCATGATGATGATGGATCAAAGGGACTTTTCTTAACTTTTGAAAAAATACACTTTAAAGTTTCTTATTTATGTTAAATTCTTAGATATCTTCATTCGAGGGGTTAGTATTTGAACAACAAATAATTTTCAAACAAATTTAATATAAATAAGAAACTTTAAAATGTTTTTCTCCAAAGTCAAGAAAAGTCACTTGGACCCCTTTGCTTCTCAGACCCTCAATTGGGGTGTTAAGTGCTATTAGAACACATCACCCCACAATTTTTTTTTTGCGTTTTATCATTCAGGCCAAAACGGACCAAATGTGACCTCTCTAAGGGCCAAATGCTAATATACTCACTAGGTGGCGACATAGCCGTCTTGTGTAACCATCTCCATGTCTTGTCAGTTATTCTCCAGTCACCGTAAGTGAATGGAATGAAATGTCTGTCTGCTCAATAATTTACAAATTGAATTAATATAACTTCAAAGAGCCATGTGTCATCTTTTTTGCGTCCAACCACCTATTTTCAAAATGTCATAAATTAAAAATTCCAAAATAGCGTCTAACATATTTTATTTTATAAATGGAAAAAAAAAAAAAAAAAAAAAGTAAACGACAATTACAAGTGGAGCAACTGCACAGGCATTGACATAAGGATTTCAAGCATAAAATAAAATATGTTAGACAGGGAATTTCGAGTTTTTAATTTAAGTCATTCCATTAAGTGATCATTTTCGTACCTACTCACAATTCTCAAGTTTTTATACTAAGAACATACTAAGATAAATGAACTTTTTTACAAAGATAAATGAACTGGGATAGAACAAAATAACATTGAGAGTATAAGAAATTATCCTTACTAGAAGTTTCTCTTAAACTATTTCTGACTCATCAAGAAATTCAATGGGTCGAAATCTTCCCTTCTGGTTGGGATGTTAAGTATGCTGAAGGACAGACTTTTGGAACAATAAAAGATAATCATGCCAGAGCCTATAAATTAATGTGGATTCTGAACCACAATTAACATTTTTACTTAACCTATGATTCTAACCCGGTACCTTAGGCATACCATGGTACCAGGGCCTGACCATGACAATTTCGGGGCCCCTTTTTCAAATGCGAGATTTATTGTAAATGGGCTTGACACATATTCAACTGAATTAATATTAATAAAGTTGATAAACTAATGTTAATATATTGTTTTCTAAAAGTTATTTTTTTTATCACGAATAAAGAAACAAATTTCAAACAATCAAATTTATAAATCAAAACAGGGAAAACTTTGAAATGTAGTATTGCATTTCTCGATCACAGTGTGTATATAGTAATATCCGTGACAACAATACCTGCAGCATTACTCATAACTTCAGAGTCGACATTTGCTAATTTTACAATAAATTCGTCAAGAATTCTTTTAAATTTTTGTCTCGATCTTTCAGGAAAGCTTCTTTGTTAAGCTTTTAAATGATTGTTTGGTTTATTTGAATAAATACACGCTGGGATAGTAAAAACGGTTCAAGATCAATACAAAATGATTTTTATGTTAAAATTCTTTTATGCAGATTAGAAAAGATATTCACATAGCTTTTGTGAAAGAAAAGTTATAAGTTTAAAGCATATTTCGAGGCCACCTAAAATCATTGGCCCAAGTCCCGGGACTTGTGGGCCTAGGCGATGAACAGGACCTGGGTGGGATCCGAAGTTTGGAAAACGCTGATCGAAGAAAATGAATAAAAGGGAAAATTATTATTTAGCTGATCACTTAAAGAGGAAATTCTGGTTGGTTGTTTTCAGAATATCTGGCACCGTCAGCATCACGAGGGCTGTAACGCGCCGAAACATTCGTCATTAGACAAGCCAACATACATTTACAAACACCCATGCCTTACACGGGACTCGAACCCGCAACCTCGCGGTCTAGAAGCCAGCACGCTAACCACTATACCATTTGATCGGCAGAAAGTCCTCGTAATGGTCACTCCTTATACTCGCTGTGTTACAATCTTCTAGTCCAATGCATTTAGAAACTACTTTGTAGAAAACCTTGACATTTGGGGAGTTGGGACGAAAAAGATTACTTAATTGAAATGACATACATTGTTTTCATTTAAGGTCTATCTAATGTAAATGAAAATTGAAATAGCAATATACATAACCAGGAGTAGTCAATGCATATATGCATTGGTGTAAGGATTTCAAATACAAAATAAAGTATATTAGACCCTATTTTCGAATTTAAATATTTCATACCATTTCCTTAAGTGATCATTTTCGTACATACTCATCAAATCTCAAGGATTTAAATAAAATAGTTTTTAAATGCACTGTGCTAGAAGATTGTAACATAGAGACTATAGGGATCCTCTTACTAAGTGAATAGAAAGAAAGAGGTAAAACACAGGGGACATTATTGGTTTCGAAAAGATGAGAGGAAAGAAGTAGTTCTCCGCTTTAAACAATTTCCTTCATTATTTATTGATCGATTTATTAATTTTACTTTTCAGGTTGTAGTTTAATTACAATGGCACATTGTGTTGGTTGAAAAATTGAAGTTAAAAACCATTGAGGAACTCCCCCAAAAAGTAATTCCGTTAAGCAATCCCAAATGCGCATGCTTGCGCAAGAGTAGCCGTATTATTAATAGCGCCTTTTAAAACAAACACGAAACAAATTGCCAACGCAGGCATCCTACTCAGCAGAAACAGAAGATTCCGTTCAATGCGCTGGGTGAATTCATCACACACGGCTAATACCGAACGGATGCTGATCTGTTCAAATACAATCTTTTGCTTGTGTTGCGGTGTTTTCTTAAAGTCCTCCAGAAAGGCTCCCCGCCGCGACCTCACACCTTGGGCTGTTTGCTTGTGTTTCCCAACCATAACATAAGAACGAAGGTGTGTAAAAGAAAGCTTATCCAAAAAGGGGGGGGGGGGGCTGTCAGTTTCGATTTTTCGCGGAACACGTTTTGCAAAGGAAGCAGAAAATTGCGGCGTGTTTGCTCTGTCGGAGTTGTTCTATACTAGACGACAACATACCCTGAAATCACTGAATGCGCTGTAGGAATTGGTTTACCCATTGTTGTAGGGTATTTAGTGAGCTCAGGGTATGTGCCTTCTAGTATAGAAAAATTTGTGAATAGAATAATAGGAAAAATTAAAAAGATATCAGTTTTTCACTCATAATTTTTATTGGAGCGGCTTAGACTCGTAACTTACATACATATTATATATATGTGTGGAGATGGGTGTACCGGCAGGGAGAAAGTGACGAGACGGGAAATTGGCCTCTTAGTTTATTAATTAATTAGATATTGAAACAGCTTAATGCGAGCGTGCATCGTGCGCGGTATATCTACAGGAAGTGTTTGATTTTGAGTTTATTCAGTGCTTCTACTCATTCTCGCCAGAGGGCGCTTCCACAATGAGAGGGGAGAATGACTGTTAGTCCCCCCCCCCTCCCATATATATATATATATATATATATATATATATATATATATATATATATATATATATATATATATATATATATATATATATATATATATATATATATATATATATATATATATATATATATATATATATATATATATATATATATATATATATATATATATATATATATATATATATATATATATATATATATATATATATGTAAAAAAAAGAAAGAAAAAAAAAACCTTCGCCTTTAACGGCCAACATTGTTTTATAAATCTTTATATGTCTGCCAACTTTGATTTCTAATTGCCACAAATTTAGGTTATTTCGAGCTCCGATTGAGATTTGGTCACTAATTACAGCTTCTGGACAGTGTGTGCTTGGTCATCGAATTGAAGCCGCAGAAGACTAGATCTTTATACAGATCGATACTAAGATAATAACAACTTCTTCAGCTAGTTAAAATCTGTTTGTAACCGTGTGCAACCTACTTGGAGAGAGGAACGGGGGGGGGGGGGGAGTATTTAATTGGTATCGCCTATTTGCAGGGCAAAAACCCCTTGTTTTTGTGATCCAGAAGTTGTATTCGGAGATCAGTGGTTGGACAAATATGTAGACTATCATCCATTTAAAAAAATTTTGCCTATGAAATTTGATAGGAAACTTTGTCATCGACAATCGACAACGAATCTCTCTGCCAAGTTTCAGCTCTATTGGTTGATGATAAGTGAGTTAATTAGCCCTCCGAATCTTTTGTCTCCGACAAACACAATATAAACAAAATCGAAGTTACTCTAAAGATTAAAAAAAAAAAAAGTTTATTAAGTACCATAATGATAAATTAAGTTACTAATTCCCAAACATAATTACAAAGTGAACAATGAAGATGTGTGTAAAAGAATGGAGTTCCATTATAGAGTGCAGATGTACACATGAATCTCCTAGCAACTAATTAAATACCTCTATGAATTGATTTTTGATAATTGATATGATCTCCCTTAAAACTGTGTTCTCATACTAAACATGAAGTTTGTTTAGGAAATGCTTTTTTTACCCTTCAATGCATATTGTTGACGATTATCAACAATGCTTAAATGCATGGCGATGTAGTGAATCGTATGTTTAAAACTTCACATATCTTCGTGGTGTTTTTTTTTTTACCAAAACTATTTTATCATTTCCGAATCTTTGTCATTTTATTTTTTTAATTATGGCAATTTGTACTATTGGGGCGCTGTCGGCTGAGTACAATTTCGTTTCGAAAGGGTTTTACGAATTACGATAATTTATATACAACGTAATAAAAACACACAGGTAAAACTGTTTTCGTTTAGAAACAAGGATACTTTTGCATATTTCTACTAAGTGTAGCTTTTTTTTATTTCAAATTTTATTTATTAAAAATTCAAGCATTTTAGGGTTAAAGTTCGGTTATTATTATAGATAAACCACCGACGCACGGCCCAAGTTTGTCTCTCGTGCGTCGACGGATATAAATGCATACTTAACCTATTTAAAGCAATTATTTTTCCGCATCACTTTGTCACTAAGTAATAATATACAAAATAAAAACATAACTACTAGATTCATCTTAATTTCATAATTCTTTCCTGTTTACGAGTAGAAAAAAGAGCCAAAATGTCCCGTACGTCTGCCAGAGAATTGTCCTAGTTATAAACTACAGAAATGTATTATTATCTGCATTCTACGCGGGAAATTAATTAATAATATTATTCCATTAATTTTCAAAATAGTTACAAAATTCATCTAACATCACTGTTGAATAAAAGGACTTTAAAAAAACCCAAAAAAAACCGGGTCTTAACACCTTTACAAAAACTACAAAACCATATTTTCTAAATAATCAGCTTTTATAGCAGCAACATGGCACAATTGAAACGTCACCATCAATTAGTAGTTTTTCTATATGTTCAGACGTTTTTTTTTTTTTTTTTTTTTTTTTTTTTTTTTTTTTTTTTTTTTTTAGTGTTTTTACTTAACATTGCCATGTATGTTAGACTTTGAAACTATTTTTCTTTTATAGTTTCCCTAGTAGGATGCAGCAATAATAAAATAAACAATAATTAAAAAAAAAAAAGTAACTTAGAGCAACTGATAACCACAATGAACGATGACAGTTTATTGTTTGACTCCGACAAATGCTGTATTTAAAGAATGTTAAGAATCTGATTGAACAACCGTTTATTTTTTCTTTGTGACATATCCGTCCAACACACAGTGGCATTAAATTCGATACTGGATGTTAACTGCAGGGGGTTGACAGCGCCACGTGAAACGATATCAATGTGACAGTCAGAAAAGTCAGGATGACAAGTCCTTGCTTTCATTGTGACAGGTTCGTCAGATGCCAGTGTGAAGAGTATAGCACTGTTAAGGCAGGGAACTTGGAAATATGTAGACATTTCTACTTTTTAACTCTTTTATATTAACTTCGAGTATGTTATGTGTGTTTGTTCCTCATGTCGAAATCATGGAAGGTCTAATTTATCCTCTTGTTGTCATCCAATCGATTCGGAACTATAGTGCAAAAAGATTTGTTGCCGAAGACAATGCTTAGTATAAAAGCTGTAAGAACTGTCACTAAAAGGCCGATTTTACATACGTTTTCCTTTCCTTAATAGTTCCTTTTAGTTAAAAGAAACTAGTTAATCATTACCACTGAACAGTTCTTTCCTTCGCAGTGATGAAACATTATGAAAACTTAATCTGGGCAAAAATCGTATAATTAAGTTGCATTTGCACATAAAAGCTTGTAATATAGAGTAAAAAGTTTGTTTTTGTGAATCAGTTCATTTTAATTAAAAGAGTGCTTATCATAACTTCGAATATATATACATAAGATAACAAAGAAAGAAAAAAAAAAACTATATATACAGTGTCTCATAAAAGTGATGGGACACTTGTGCTTTACAAAAGAAAACTGTAATAAAATAAATTAAAAAAACATGTACAAAATTTTTGTGGGTGTGTTTCATATTTAAATTTAGTAACAATTATTACATAACATGCATTTTCTCAAAATATTAAAATATTAATTAAATAAAAATACAATTGTTAGAACGGAGCAAAAAATAGCTCACATAAGTGATGGGACACCATTAGATATGCAACAAAAATCGTCTGAAATAAGCAATAAAAATATTTTTTGGGGTTTTTATTTTTACTCAAAAGCATTTGGCAATAATTTATAAAATCGTCTGCAATATTTCTCTCCCGTTTGTTTTGGAATTTTTGTGTTTTTTAGCTCTGTGCAGCGATGAATGCTAAACGAAAAGAAACTTCGCCTGAAATTCGAAAATTAGTTATTAATTTGCATATTGAACGTGGAAAATTTATTAGAGAAACTGCTGAAATAGTTAACTTGTGTCATTCAACAGTTTTCAGTATCATTAAACGATATAAAAAGAATCGTATGATTCAGGATAAAAGAAGACCTGGCCGACCATAAAAGCTATCCAATGGAATAAAGCGAACTATCGTTCGAAATATAAAAAAAAATCCAAGAATGAGTGCTCCTAGAGTTGCTGCTGATTTACAAGCATTATATGGAGTAATTGTTAATCCTGTGACTATTAGAAGAGTCATTCGATCTGCTGGATATCACGGTAGAGCAGCCAGCAAAAAATTCTTCGTAAGTGAAAAGAATAGAAAACTCAGACTGGCTTTCGCAAAATCCAACATAAATAAGAATTCTGATTACTGGAATAAAGTTATATTTGCTGATGAGAGTAAATTTAATATATTTAGTTCTGACGGTAGAATCTTGGTGTGGAGAAAACCCAGGGAAGAATTTCGCAAACAGAACTTGGTGCCAACAGTAAAACATGGTGGAGGAGGAGTTATGGCATGGGGGTGTATGTCGCGTTTTGGAGTTGGTAATCTTGTTTTTATTGACAGTATAATGGATCAGTACGAGTATATTGACATTTTAAATCAAAATTTGAAATCTTCAGCACGAAAATTGAACCTTCATAACGATTTTAAATTCTACCAGGACAATGACCCCAAGCACACTGCTTTGAACGTTAGACTCTGGCTGCTGTATAATTGTCCTGAAATAATAAAAACACCACCACAATCTCCAGACTTATATCCCATAGAGAATATTTGGCAAGAATTGGAATCAAGAATTCTCAAACACACCATTTCTTCAAAACAACAATTAAAATCGGTGCTTCAAGAAGAGTGGCGTAAAATCACTCCAGAAATCACAAAAAAATAGTCGAATCCATCCCAAGAAGATTAAATCATGTTTTAAAAGTAAAAGGAAATCCAACAAAATATTAAAACCTTTTTAAAAGTAAAATTTTTGTATTTTTATTAAATTTATATTTTAATATTTTGAGAAAATGTATGTTATGTAATAATTGTTACTAAATTTAATTATGAAACACACCCAAAAAATTTTTGTACACGTTTATTTATTTATTATATTACAGTTTCCTTTTGTAAAGCACAAGTGTCCCATCACTTTTGCGAGACACCACCTATTTCCAACAGTTCCCAATACCACTGTGCTAATTGAGGTTATTATAAAAATGTAAAAATTTACATATACTTTAAAGATTAAGGCATGAAAGTAAGGGTCTTTGGATTACAACTGTTCGTCTTTAAGTTGACGCCACCACCGAAGTTCTTTTATGTAATTCCTCCTTAAAATAAATTAAAAAAAAATAAAATGAATTGAACGAAAAATCAATTTGCAAGTGTTTATGATTTTTTATGCATTTTTGAAACAGAGAGTACGAATAACTGAATGAATTAAATTCTCTGATATCATTCAGTAATGGTAATCACAAATGAAAAAGAATGCAGATTAAGTAATCTAAAGAATAATTGTACTTAAAATATAAGAAAAAAATTACGTTTTATTCTAAGTTATTAGACCCTAATTAATTATATTTATTCAAAAATAAACACGAATTTATTTTAAATAACATATTATAAACAATAAAAGTATATATAAAAACAAATCGATGTCAGTAAAAATGCGCCGGTCCGACATTTTTTTGTTGGTTTAGTTTTTTAATTTTTTTTTTTTCAATAGGAGCAGTTTCTTTCCTTAGCGTTTTATTTTCAAAGCCCGATGAATTATAATCCCAAACATAGGTCCCAGGTCTTCACGCTTCACGAATAGCTGATAGATCCATTTATGCAAACTCAAAACTAGCTAAAAGTTTCATCGCTACGCAAGCATATGCTCATTTCACTCGCTGAAAGTCTATTGGTATGTAAGCACAAGCTCACTTCGCTCGCTAAAATGCTCAAGCTAATCAAGCACCGCCTCACTGAAAACTTTACTGCTATATAAGCATGGTTCAGTTTCCTTGCTGAAAGAGCAAAGCTACGCAAGTATAAGCTCGCTAAAAGGTTAATTACTACATAAACCTTTATTATTAAAACCCTTTCCAACCATTACGTTTAAAAGTTCAAAGTACTATGCATATTGGAAGTCACTTTCTATAAAGCCAGAATGATAGAATCACTGACAGAGTATTTTTTTTTTATAGAATACGACTTTTTACTTTATAACTTTTAAAAATGCAAATCCTCATTTTGGATATGATTTGCTAATAAACATGCAAAGTATATGCCGGGACATTCTTTATTTTGCAAATTAGACTTATTTGTTTAACTTTTGCAACAAAACAAACTATCGATGGTTTAAGAGTAAATATCGTTTCCTAAGCTTCCTATGTTACAAACTTCTAGTCCAGTGCATTATTTAGAAACTACTTTCTATAAAACCTTGAAATTTGGTGAATAGGTACGAAAAAGATCACCTAATGAAATGCCATAAATTGCTTTCATTTATTGCCTATCTATTATAAATCAAAACTAAAGTAGCAATATCCAAAACCAGATGGCGCCACTGCATATGCATTGTCCTATGGATTTCAAATATCCAAAAAATAGATGCTATTTTCGGATTTCTATTTTATGTCATTTCATTAAGTGATAATTTTTATTATTTCGGTATATATACACTTCTGATTTCGTATTGACACTAGTGCACCATCAATTTACCGTTTAGGTTTTCAAAATTTCCTAAATTAAAAAAATGTGTCTGTTTGGTGATATTTTAGAATTTAAATATCGCCAAATTGGTTATATCGACGATATTTTTGTCGGTTATTGTTCTAATATTCCTTTCGAGTAAGTGAAATGTGGAGGAAGGAGGTAAGGCCTTCTCTTTTTAGGCCATTATAAAGTTTTTACGTGAATTTTGCGGATGTGGATGTTTGGAACACATTAAAAGACATCAACACATCGATTTGTTTGAGACTTTTTTTTTTTTTTTACAATCGCAGAGAACAAATTCTATTTAGCAACTACTTTATTTGCTTTTTTGACAAACATTTTAATGACGTGTTCCATGGCCATCAGTGATCAATTTACAAAAGTTGAACATCATAAGGCTACCTGTTATAGATACAATACAATTTTACACATACAATTTTTTTTCTAGTTCACTATTTATTCAGAGATATCTATGTGAAAAAATAGACATAGAGATATCTATGTCTATTTTTTTTAATACCTATTGCAATAATTTCTTATTATATATAGGATAATTGAAAGTAATTTTTTTTTTTTTTTAATTTAGGCTCCAAACTAACTCTTTTAAAGATCATTGAAGTTTAAAACTAATTATATGTTATGCTTATTCTATTAAACAAATTTCACGAATTTACTACTGATTAAAGACTCCATTAACGGTTTATTTTTAATTGAAATAATTTCTTGTAAAATCTTAGCTTATATGTTAAAATAAGTTTATAAATAAATAATTAAAAAAAAAAAAAAAAAAAAAAAAATCTCTTAAAAAAAAATCGTAATTTTACAAAAGCTTTCAACAAATTAAATTTAGCAGTTTTGGTCAAAGATTAAAGCAAAGGTATCACTTGAGTCCAAGAAAAAAAAAAAAAAAAAAAAAAAAAAAAACCACCTTCCCCAAAACGGTGTTTTACTTTTCGAAAATTTCTATATTATCCTTTGTTATAAATGAAACTGGAGAAAAGAGAAAAAACGGTCTTTGATGAGCTGTGTTTAAGCAAAGAGGACTCTGTTGGTTGTTTTCAGATTATCTAGCGCCGTCACCAACACGAGGGCTATAATGAGCTGAAACATTCGTCATTAGACAAGCCATCATACACTTACAAACACCCATGCCTAACACGGACTCGAACCCGCAACCTCGCGGTCAAAGAGGACTCTGTGTTGAAGCCATTCGTCTTACAACTTTTTACGCCATTTAAGCATTTTTACGGTAATTTCGAAGGTGGGGATGTTTAGAAAACCTTATGGGGCATTACCACAGAGATTTTTATCAAAATTGTTAGAGCCGTTTCTTAGCAATCATTGAAAAACATGATTTTTCAATGGCAGCTTCCTTATGGGCATGCGCGATTTTTACGAAAACTTTAATGGTACGTCCTTGGACCATCATCAACCTGCTCACGAAATTTGAACATTGTAGGTCAATTTGTTTGGGAGTTATGCTGACCACAGATACATATACACAGGCAGACATTTTTTCTAGATCACTTTTTTGAAATCAGGATGTTCCAAAACGTTAGTGATTATGAAGATTTTACTTTTTGTACAATTGCAGCAGCCGTATAAATGAACAGTAGAGAAGCCATGATCTATTTCAGTCATACGTTTCACATATTTATTCCATTCTTATAACTTTCGTTGCAGAAGGAATTAATATGTATTCATGAAAATTTTGAAATATTTTCGCAAACGTTAATGCTTATGATAATATATATATTTTAATTTCCCAAAGTTAAATATTGGTGATAATATTATATTCCATATGCATTTTTTTAAGGGCTGCCACAAAGATCTTTGTGCTTGTGATTTAAATTAATATTTCATTACTAGTATTGAACTAATATATATCTGCCAAGTGCTTCCGCATATATTTAAATTGTGAATTTCTATAACACTATCAAACACAACGGTAAATTCCTAGTTCACGTTTATGGGTTGGCGCACTTTTGAAAAGTTGGCGACAAAGCCAGAATGTCGCCAATTCGGAATTCCAATATGAAAAATTGAGAAACGAAACAGCTCCATGATTTGTGGTATAGGAAGGTTGAAGCGGGGCCGCCGCGAGATGGCGCTTTCTTTCCCTAAGCGGGCCAGGAACAAACTAAAATCTTGACGTTCAGACTTTTGCTAAGCGATGGGATTTCATTTTCGTAGATGCATGTGCATGTAAACGTTGTGAATTCGATTCGTTTTGGAGTATTTTTTTTTGTTTAAAAGCTGTGAAATTTGAAGATATTAGATGAGAAACTACTGGTGTGTCATTGAACAACTCTTTTTAAATTAAGGTAAGTTTCTTTTATTACTTATTTTAGCAATTTGCTGAACAACTAAGCCTACTAATATGAAGCTGATGTTCTTATAGTGCTTTAATATTTGACGGATAATTGCTGATCATTGACTGTTTTCAACATTGGTTTACTTAATTTCAATGAACTATTTGTCGTTGAAATAAAAAGATATTGCTAAAATTTGCTGAACATCTTTTACGTTTCGTTAAATAACGTTACTTGCAATTCTACAGAAGTACACGCAACTGTGTTTGCAGCTCCCAACTTATAAATCATTTTATTGAAAAATTATATTAGACAACTTTGAAGACATGTTCAATATAAAATGTTGTGATTAGGAGTTTTTGCATAGTTTGAACATCAAGTTCCCATTATTTTATGATATAGTTACAGTAACATTCTATAAAATTTTGACCAAACATAGCTTCATAGCTTTGTTTACAATTTCCAACATTAGGTATTTCATTGAAACATTTTAGTGAGTAACTTTGAAGTTAAACATGTACAATTTAGCTCATTTTTATTTTTACACTAGTGTAAAGGCAGAGCAAGTTTCAAATATTTTATGATATATAGTAACATTTGCCGAGTAATATGCCAGTTAAATTTTTGATAAAGCATTATTTTTTGGCTAACTTTTTAAAATATACTAGTCGCCTATTTGGCCAATTTCCTGTTCTATGTTTTAAGTTTAACTTGGATTACAAATGTCATTACCCAAAGTTTTCCTGCTAGTCTGAGCGTTAAATTATGTGAACAAATTATAATATTTGAGAATTTACTGTTATTTCATTCAAAACCTGGACGCCTTTTTTTTATTATAATGTATTACAATTTTTCATAAAGAATAAAAGTCAGTCTATCCCTGTCCATAGACTAATTAATATATATATATATATATATATATATATATATATATATATATATATATATATATATATATATATATATATATATATAGCATATATAGCATATACATATAGTCAGCCATAACTTTTTTTGGAATATTGCTTTGAAATGTTAAAATTTTATAACAGACAAAACATCAGTTATAAAAGTTTTGTTAAAATTTACTGTATGGTCCCCTTTGGTGACTTTATGAAAGTTGGAATTCGGCACCGAATGTGCAACCCGTCTCCAAAGTTTTCCTATAACTTTAGTAACAGTATAACAGTTTCGATTTGGCGACACGGCATGTTTTGACACTATTTTCGATTTGGTAACACAGCCTTTTAACTTCATTTTCAATTTGGTGATTTTTTTTGAAAAATTGCCAAGGAGGATCATACAGTAAATCTTAACCAAAAGTTCTTTATATATGTATCAATGTTTATTTTTATTATTACAAAAAAAAAAGTCGCTATTTCAGTTTCATTTCCTGCGTACGTTATGTGTGTTCATAGATTTTAATGAACCCAGACTTTCATAATTATTCATCAATAATATATTGCAGTTAGAACTTTGAAAGCCAAATAGCTTGAACCGTATCGTATTACTGCTTAGTTTTAAATAATTATTCATTTTCCTTACATTTTTTTTTTCTTCTCTTTCCAGGAAATACCATCTTCTTTCAGTGTTTCTTGATGTAAATCCAACTACAAAGCTCCTGACTCGATGAGAGTTTTTAAATTTCCAAACGAAGGAACAGGACTGTACGACAGATGGATGAGAAAAATTCCTCAACAAGATTAGAAGCCGGGTCTTCGAACTGTTGTTTGCATCCTTCATTTTCACGAAGATGTTATTAAAAACATCTACAGACAAGCAAATGGAATTGAAGTTACTGTGCCTCAAAAGCGTTTCAAACTCCATGAAAAAACAGAACCTGCTATTATTCCATCGTTACTGAAATATCTTTCTGAAGAAAATAAATTTACTAGAGCTAGTCGTAATAAACGACATGAAATGTGTATACAAAAAGGAGAGGATAAATTGTTTTCTAGAAAAAGATAAAGTCTTTTGAAGATTTAAAAGACATCCCGAAATAAAAAAAAAGTTACTGGAGGTGTTTAGAGGAGAAATCCTTATATTTGTATGTCGATGTATAACAATTCCTAGGATATTCTATTTGCTAAGATTTGTCTTTAAATGTATTCGTTAAAGATATTGAGATTATGCTAAAAGACTTGAGTGGATATTTAACATAAAAAATAACAGACTTTTGTTGTAAAGATATTCCGATATGTTTGTCGTTTTTTATTTTTTTCAATAAGATGAAAAATTTGTTTTGAATAAATTTCTTTCCTATGGCGTACGAATTTTGGTGAAAACTTCCTTTTATTTTTAAGTCTTGTTTCTTAGTGTGCAAGTGGAACATATCTATAGAAGTAAATTAACTTGTACTAGTGAATTAAAAAGTTCATAATAAACTTATAAGTATCTTAACATTATAGATTTACTTTTGCATATTCATTAAATATGCTTTATAACTTTCTTGCTGAGTAATTCTAAAAATATATCGAATTTCAATAAAATTACCGATGAAAATTGGTTTGCTTCATTTTGCTAATAGAATTGCTTATTTTGTTTTAAGTAAAAAATTCTTAGAAAATCTACGTATTTTACAAAATTTTAAAAATCTCAAAATACTAATTCATAAATCTAATGAATTATAGAAATTGTAAAAATAAAAGTCCTCAAACTCAAATTTGTTCAAGTATAAAACTTTGAAAAACAAAGTAATCATATAAGCAAGTCTGGCGGTTACGCAGTCGAAATCCCATCGCTTAGCAAAATCTTGTTAATGCTTGTTCCTGGCCCGCTTAGGGAAAGAAAGCGCCATCTCGCGGCGGCCCTGGTTGAAGCCAAAGCGCGTCAATAAAAAAAAAATAGGGTTGCCAAATTTAGAACTGTATCGCCTACAAAACCGCGCCAAATCGGCTTGGCGATATTTTAACGTCAACTAGAAATAGACCAACACATCCTCTCCAAATTGTTTAATCTCATGTAAAATGTTTCCCATATTACCTCGATAAATCAATTGATAACTTCCGAAAAGCATTCCTTTCTTCAAATAAGGTCTAATTTAAGTTGTTTACTATAAAGGTTCAGGTGTGAAGGTTCAGGCCCACTAAACAAGAGTGGCGCTGCAATCCAACCAGATTAAAAAATGCAATATAGTGGTATTAATACACTTGCCATAAATCAATCGGTTTGAAATTTGGCAGATAGATTTGATGTCGATGACAATGCATTCTATTAAATTTTGGGGACATTCAATCAACTTTCAATGTCACTAAAAGGTCGTTTTTACTTACGCTTGTATCTTCAGATACTAAAAAAAACCAACTTGCTGTCATACAATCGCTCTGAAATTTAACAGGTAGATTCGTTTTGGGTAAAGTTACATTAAATAATGATTTTAGCGGTGTAACTGTCACTAAAAGGTTTCTTTTACACACGCTTCTATCTTCAGTATACTAAAAAACAAACTTGCAGTCATCCAATCGGGCTGAAAAATTGCATATAGATTCGAAGACGATAAGGTTGCATTCTTTCAAGTTTTGGGGGAATCACTGTTACTATAAGGTCACTTTTACACACGCTTCTATCTTCAGTATACTAAGAAATCAACTTGCAGTCACTCAATCACGATGAAATTTAACTGGCAGATTCGTTATCGATAATGTTGCATTATATCATGTTTTTTTGGGGGGGGGGGGGGAGTGAAACTGTCACTAAGAGGTCACTTTTACGCAAGCTTCTACCTTCAGAATACTATAAAAACAACTTGCCATCACGCAATCTGGCTGAAATTTCACAGATAGATTTGTTGTCGCTACGGTTGCATTACGTACAGTTTTGGGGTTGTCACTGTCACTTAAAGATTGTTTTTACACATGCTTCTATCTTCAGTATACTAAAAAACCAACTTGCAATTTTCCAATCGCAATGAAATTTAACAAGCAGAATCGTTGTCGATAATGTTACATTATAGCATGGGTTGCTTTTTTTGGTGTTTTATGTTTGGGAAGGGGGGGGGGGGGCAGGTCACTGTCACCAAAAGGTCACTTTTACTCACGCTTCTATCTTTAGAATACTATAAAAACATCTTGTCGTCATGCAATCTGTCTGAAATTTCACAGATAGATTAGTTGTCGATACGGTTGTATTACGTACAGTTTTGGGTTTGTCACTATCACTAAAAGGTTGCTTTTACATACGCTTCTATCTTCAGTATATTAAAAAACCAACTTGCAGTCATCCAATCGGGCTGAAATATGGCAGATAGATTCGATGTCGATAAGGTAACATTCTACCAAGTTTTGGGGGTGGGGGTGTCACTGTCACTAAGAGGTCGCCTTTACACACGCTTCTATCTTCAGTATACTAAAAAACCAACTTGCAGTTATCAATTCACGCTGAAATTTAACAGGTAGATTCGTTGTCGATAAGGATGCATTATATCAAGTTTTAGGGATGTCACTGTCACTAAAAGGTCGCTTTTTCTTACTTCAATTGGAGCTTGGGATTACTAATAATCCTAATTCCTTTATCAAATCGAATTGAAATTCGACAGATAGATTCATTGTCGATACGGTTGCATTGCATCAAGTTTTGGGGGATGTCACTTTCACTAATATGCCCTTTTTACACACGTTTGTATTGCCTTACTTCAGACTTATCAGCTTTTATTCATATTCTATTATCCAGATACCAAGCTCAAATCAAACACATTTCATTTGGCGATATTTATTGACTTAAATCTGTCCTATTAAGATTGACGAAGCAAAATCTTCGTAGAGCTAATAAACCCACTTTCCATCATCCAATAAAGTCTGAATCTTAGCAACTATATTTGTTGGTAAATTCCTAATTTACGTGTATGGGTTGATGTGATTTTATAAAGTTGTAAAGTTGACGACAAAGCCAATATGTTTCGATGGTACACCGTATGGCGGCGCGAGCTGTTGGTATGACATTTCAACTCCATCGGCGTGGGATGAGATGATGAGGTCTTGTGCGTTGCGTAGCCGTAGTGGAATAACTTTTCCTTGCTAGCAGTTTTATTTTCTAACGTTTTTCCATGAATATTTTCTTAGCATGTTGTATCGTTGGAGTTTATTTAGTAAATTAAGGTAATTAGTAATAAATTTCTATAACACTAAAATGGAATCAGATTATTAATCCAAGAATTACAACATCGCTAAAGTATTGATTTTTACGGACTCTGAACTTTCACAAGTAACCTTATTGCGAACACCGGCTGAACTGCAGAGTTTCACGGAGTGTGAAGATTGTGACAATTTAATCCTTTCGAATTTGGATGTTGCGAGTCAATACACCATCTCCAATTAAATGACAGAACTTAACAACTTGGTGAGTGATGAATTATGTCCTGCTCGGTGGCCATTTTCGTTCGTTATTTTGTAAGAATTTTCTTGTGATTTCTTTAATAAATAAGTCACAAGAGGATGATCAGGGTACGCTTTCGTTACCTGTCTCAATGGAGGTGGGTAGAGTAGCATTTCGTCCACCGCCATTTTGAGAAAATAACCCAGAAATATGGTTTGGCCAACTCGAGTCACAGTTTCACATTTCAGGTATCACAGCAGATGCCACAAAATTTCATTCTGTTGTTACAGCCTTGAATGGAAGTGTTCTTTCTTGTGCAACCGATTTAGTTTGCACCCCCCCCCCCCCCCACTGAAAACATGTACATAACTTTAAAACCGCGAATTTTAAACAATATTGTGCTATCCGATTCTTTTCGTCCTAAGAAACTTTTGCAACATTTAACCCTTGGCGATAAAAGGCCTTCGTAGCTACTTCTCGAGATGCGGAATTTAGCCGATGAGAAAATTACTGATGAAATCTTAAAATCTTTTTGGCTTCAATGCCTCCCTGTTTCTATGCAACAGATATTATCTGTAAGCAATGAAACTTTAAATGGGCTGTCAAAAATAGCCGACAAGGTCAATGAAGTTATAAAGGAAACATGACACAACTCAAAATCATCGATGCGTTATCAATTACAAGATTTTATTCAAGGCATTCCAAAAAGCGAGTGATAAGAAACCTGCGCAGCGAGCGGCGAACAATCTCCCCCTCACGCCAAGCTTCTCGCCAATATTCGCCACACACCCCACCGGTGAACAGAATGTTCACTCAATTAAACATATAATGCAAATCAAAGCAATGAAATAAACAATCAAATGAAAATAAACAATTAAGATACATACTTAAAGATCTTGCAACAAATAAATTTTAAAATTAATTAATAATCTACTCTTCATTAACATAAATGTGAAAAATAAGAACAAATTAGTTTAAGAACATCATGTAATTTCTAAAGGATAAAGCAATTGGATTGGTTTTCTGAAGAGACCTTTAGAAGTTTTAACTAAACAAGATCTAACATTATTGTCTCTTCCAATATATATCTCTTTGATTACCCCAAGTTCCCACAATAATTTTGACTTAACATTCCCTTCAACAATCACCACATCATTTAATTGCAAGTTTTTACGAAGAGATGGGGATTTAAAGTTATTAACAGTCTTTAATTGGAGTAAATACTGTTCTTTCCAGCGTCTCCAAATTTGTTTCAAAAGGAGTGTCTGGTAAGTCTTTCTCCTTTGGTATGATTGCTTGGCCGCTGTAGAGTCAATCAGTTCGATGAAATGTACAGGGTATTTGGAATCACCATAACCTAATTTGAGGAAGTGAGCCGGCGTGAGAGGTTCTGGCTCCCCTGGGTCATTCTCTACATAGGTTAGAGGTCGATTGTTGACGATGACTTCAACCTCTGAGAGAATCGTTGAAAGTTCTTCAAATGTCACAAGTGCTTTGCCAAGTATTTTACGCAGTGGTTCCTTTGCAGTCTTAACAAGGCGTTCGTAGAAGCCACCCCACAAAGGGGCACGTTCAACTATGAATTTCCAGCGGATACCTTTGTCTGCGACGAAATTTTGTAACTTGCTGTCTTTCAAGATGTTAGTGAAATACGTTAACTCTCTTTGAGCCGCTTTAAATGTACGAGCATTGTCGGAGTAAATCACTTGGCAATTAATTCTTCGTGCAAGGAACCTTCGAAAAGCAAGTAAAAAACA
Organism: Linyphia triangularis; assembly: GCA_963978545.1. NCBI lineage: Eukaryota > Metazoa > Arthropoda > Arachnida > Araneae > Linyphiidae > Linyphia > Linyphia triangularis. Next base: position 42,489,920 of record OZ021730.1, read on the forward strand.
CCTTGTGGACATGTCCGATACTAGTTCCAAATGAACGGCTCGTGTTACAGCACACGTAAACAAAGCGACGTAAGATTTTTGAGTATCTTTACTGTTCTTTACAAGGATTGCACCTGTAAAATCAACACCTACGATTTGAAAAGGAGGAGATCGGGAAATTCTATCTCGTGGCAACTGACCACTCAGTTGATCAGCTGGTTTGGCATTATATTTTTTGCAAATGAGACAGTTGCGAATGACCGTTTTAACTAATTGACGGATTTTAGGTACCCAATAATGTTTTCGAAGTTGAGTCAAAGTTGCGGATACACCACAATGACCTATTTCTTCATGTACTCTAGTCACAAGTAACTCGGTAAATTTACAGCGTCGAGGAAGAATTACAGGATGCTTTTCACCAAAGCATAAATCTGCTTCGAGCAACCGTCCAGTAATTCGTAACAAAGAATCTTGATCCAAATAAGGCACTAAACTCTTTATTTCCGAGTTATTCTGAAGTTGCTTGTTACTTCTTAAAGCTGATATTTCAGCAGAATAGAATTCGGTTTGAACGTATTTGATCCAAAAATATTCAGCATTTTGTATCTCATCTGCAGTAAGATACAAGCTCAATGATTTATTTAAGTTTTTAACATTGTTCACGAATCGAAAAATCCATGCGGTTACTCTCAAAAGTTTTTTAAGACTGCTGAATCGTTCTATGTCGACAAGAGATTCCTTCGGTTGGGTAACTGCCACATGCACACTGGAACGAAGTTCCAATTCTTCAGAACAAAGTTCCGAATCTAAAATTGGACGATGAAGATTTGGCCAATGGTCAGGTGGTAGTCTAAGCCAAGGTGGACCGTTCCACCACAGTTCGTTTTGCACTAAATTGAGAGCAGATGTACCACGCGAAATGAGATCAGCAGGATTGTCCTTTCCTGGACAGTGTCCCCACCGGATCGGGTCGGAGAGCATTTGGATTTCTTCAACACGATTTTTTACGTAAGGTTTGAATGTTGAAGAATCGCCGCGAATCCAGTAGTACGAAATAAGAGAATCTATCCAGTAGTAAATGTTGGCGTCGAATCTGAGGCAAATTGATACCTGTTTAGCCAACCTAGCTGACAATAAAGCTGCCGTCAATTCAAGTCGGGGCACTGTCATTGACTTCAAAGGTGCTACACGACCCTTCGAGCAAATAAAACTCGTCTCAATTTCATTGTTACGAGTAACAAAACGCAAGTACAATACTGTGCCGTAGGCTGTCTTACTCGCGTCGGAGAAACAGTGTATCTCAAACATTGATGCATCTTGTTCTAGTTCACCTAAATAGTACCGAGGTATCTTTATCTCAGTCAAGTCCTCAGCTTCGCTACTCCACTGCTGCCACTGGTGGCGTAGCTTTGGAGGAAGTTCCGAGTCCCAGTCCACTCCCAGAGTCCAAAGATCTTGAAGTACACGTTTCAGTTTGATGACAAATGGGCCGATAATCCCTATAGGGTCGAAGATACGCCCAACTACACTTAGAATAAATCTCTTTGATTCGATTTTACGAGACATAAACTTCAATAAGTCTTTCGGATCAAAATAAATCAAATCTCTTTCTGGATCCCAAGAAAGTCCTAAAACCTTAATCGGTAGACTAAGATCAACAGCAACAGTTTCAGAGAATTCTGGCTCAACCCTTTCTTGTTGCCATAACAAATAAAGTTGCTTCGAGTTAGTTCGCCACTTGCGGAGTAACATGCCAGCATCACTGAATATTTGCAAGCACTCCATGGAGGTACGTAGAGCGTCCTGAACATCATTTCGGCCGGATATGACGTCATCAACATACACAGAGCTGTTTAGCAAATTAAATGTATGAGGATACTGTTCCTTGTATTTTTTGAAATGATGTTTTAAAGTTGCTGCAAACAGGTATGGACTAGGCCTAAGTCCAAAAAGAACTCTCGTGAAATTTAGAACGTAGGGATCATTGTTTAGATTATCAGTCCAGAAGAAACGCGTGAAATCTCGATCAGCAAGGTCCAATTCAATTTGAAGGAAAGCCGATTTCACATCAGCTGTAAAGGCCACATAATTTTCTCGAAATCTCAGAAGCAGTTCTAGGATATTGGGATGCAAATTTGGTCCCGTATATAGACTTTCATTTAAAGAAATGTTTTTATCTTCGTGAGCTGAACCATCGAAAACGACTCGAAGCCGACTTGTGGTTTTGTCGCTACGTATCACTGCATGATGGGGTAGGTAAAATCCCTGACTATTCGACAAAGATTCACAAGAAGTACGCTCAACGATACCTTCCCTAACATAATCATCAATTACATCCTTATACTCACAAAACAACTCTTGATCACATTTGAATCTACGAACCAACCCCTCAAAGCGTTTACGCGCAACAAACTCATTATTTTGTAAAGCCTCTCTCATACCTGGTCTCCATGGCAAACTTACGCGATATCGACCATCTACGAAACTAATTGAGTTATCAAACTCACTTAGTACCTCTTCATCTCCCTTACTCCAAGACACCGAATCCTTATCATGTATCCCTAAACTTTCAATCTCCCAAAACCTTCTTAACTCAGCCGAAACAGATTCATCTTCACTGTGAATCAAATGCACCGAAGTACATTCGCTCTGCTCATCGCATCTACCCTGAAGAGACCATCCCAGACTGGTGTCGACAGCAACCAATGATGAATCAAGTCTTTTTATTTGATTTGTTAAAGACCAATAAAAATCTGAACCAATTAACAACGAAATTTCACAACTCCCAGTTGATTCACTACAACTAAACGTCAATCTAACACCTCTCGATTCCATTTCCTTCCAAACTTCTGGGTTCGGAAGACTAAGTGTCGCCTTAGAAATTTCCTCAATTTCCAATGCCTCAATCATAGTCTCCTGCCCATTCAATACATTCCTTAGTCTAACTTCTACCTTGGAACAAGTTTGATTTTTAGGAGTTTTTGATCCGAACGAGTAAATATTTAGCTTTTCCAAACCTATTTTTTTTAATCCCAATCTACGGGATACATCTTTCTTAACAAAAGTCTTTTCCGATCCATTGTCAAAAAGACAAAATATTTTATCCGATGAAGTGCTACCGATAATTTCTACCTTAACACATTGCAACAAAACGCCACTGCAATTATTCATAACAGAATTTGAAGTCGTCGATTTAACGTCAACAGAGTTTTCTTTCAAGTCTAAATGCGAATTTTGTTTTTTAGAATTTTCTAACTTGAAGCAAATAGCGCGAGCATGGCGACCCTGACAGTAAGTACAAACAATCCCTTTGCAACCCTTTACACGGCAATTAGTGTTGCAACATAAAAAACATCTACGTTCCTTAATAAGCCTATCCCTCTTTTGTTGAGCGCATAAATTCTCACACAAATCAGATGAATGAGTATTATTTTCGGAACAAAATATACAACTAAAATGCGCAGCTGCCAGGAGTTCGGTTGCAGATCCGCTCACAATTGATTTGTTATGATTTGAAGAAAATCGCGAATTACTCTTTTGTTGTGTCTGGGTTAAGAATCTAGGCGCCCTCTCGGAGAATTTATTCGAATGTGAGCCTTTGATTTGTGACTCATGTGATTTTATTAAAGCGTCCGTGCGCTCACGACTTTGAACGTCATCGCGTAGATATGATGTTAAATCAGTGATTTGGGACTGCTTATCTTTATAAATTCGATTGAATTCTAACGCCAAATTAGGGGGAATAGCTTTCATAATTATCGGAAACAAAAGACAACTATAAGAATTAGGAGATATTCCTAGCGTTTCGAGTCCCCTAATATTTAATTCCAATTGATCATACAGATTTCTTAACGCGATAACATCAAATGATTTGCGAACTGGGGTCAAATTTAACAAACTATTCATATGATAGTCAACTATAAGCTCCTTACGTCCGAATCTATCTTCTAGAATTTTAATGGCTGCGGCATAATTTTCCGAAGTCAGCGTTAAACCTCGTATTGCCAATTCAGCATCAGATGTGACAACCGATTTTAAATAGCAAAATTTGTCCACATCACTCAAACTTGAATTTTCATGCACTGCTGATTTAAATCTAGCCCAAAAACTAGGGAAACTACTTATATCTTTGCCTGAAAAAGACTCTAAAGTAAGTTTTGGCAAGCGTGATTGATTTGTTAAAGCAGAAGGAAATGAGCTATTTTCAGGAAGTGTTACGTTTTGCTGTTGTGTTTCCCGCGAATTTTGAATACTAACTGAACTTGGAATCGAAACCGATTCTATATAACGCTCAGCGCGGGTTTTCCAAATTATAAATTTATCTCTATATTCTTCACGAGTTAATATTTCATCTTCCAGATTATCGATATCTATTAAACCCTCGACTTCCTTATCGAGTTTACTTAATTCCTCAAATTTAGAAATTAACTGTACATATATTTCATGTACTACTGTTTTGTCGGCAGAATTATTTATTTCGGATTCCAATTTATTAGTTTGCCTTGTCACAATAGACCTTATGACAGAACGAGTCTTTTTTGTTCTTTCTAATAAAGCCAGATTTGATGCATCCATTTTAAACCGAAACACTTTACAAGCAAAACAAATATTAAAATGACAATACCATACTAATCCAAAATGCAGCAATCTAGTACAAATTTCAGCTCCACAAACAGAAAACCAATATTAGAATCCACTCTAACTTATTAATTACTTTCCTTTAATCAAAAAACGAACAACTTCAATTTTCGCAACACCGACACACGAATCAACCAAAGCAACGAAATAAATCTAAACAAAAACCAATTACTCACCCCACCGTGCAGCGAAAACATGCGCCAATAATCCAAAGTGGTTAGTATCACTCACAACACAATAATTCCCAACAACACAACATTTCCCAGCCTATGCACCATTTCTATAAAGGAAACATGACACAACTCAAAATCATCGATGCGTTATCAATTACAAGATTTTATTCAAGGCATTCCAAAAAGCGAGTGATAAGAAACCTGCGCAGCGAGCGGCGAACAATCTCCCCCTCTCGCCAAGCTTCTCGCCAATATTCGCCACAGAAGTATCAGGTTGCACACTTGCGGCTTCTAGCGTATCGTCAGGACATGAAAAGACAGAAATTCAAATTCTACGGAATGAAGTAGCATCACTTCGCGCTGATATGAAAAATTTGTTAAATGGCTCTAAACAGCGCTTTCGAAGTCGTAATAGAAATAGAGCAACCACTCGTAGTAGAGAGAGGTCATGCAGTGTTTTATGCTGGTATCACAACCGTTTCGGAAATAAAGCACGTGATCCATGCGAGTTTACGGAAACTAATTAAGCGCGTCTGTTTTAGCGACGGCAGATGGCAGCTTACTTTCCAGTCATCTGTTTGTCATTGACAAAAATTCCGGGTTTAGTTTTTTGGTCGATTGTGGTGCTGCAATAAGCTGCATTCCAGAAGGACTTGTGAAAGAAAGCACACCTTCGGAACTTTTTCTTTACGCGGTTAACGACAGTAAAATTACTAAGGTACTAAGAAGTATAACTTAGATATCGGGTTGCGTCGAGTATTTACATGGGTTTTTTGGATAGCTGATGTTTTGCGTCCGATTTTGGGTGCAGATTTTTTGGAGCATTTTGGTCTTGTGGTAGACGTTAAAAATAGACAGCTTGTTGATGGCCTAACTAAGCTTAATGCCAAAGCCACAATTTGTCCTGGTCCCACATTAGGATTAACTTTAATTTCAGAGGCATCCCCGTACCATAAAATTCTGGCCAAATATTAACAAATTGTTAACTTGAATTTAAGTAATGAGAGAATGACTCATTCTGTCACTCATTGTATAGAGGCAAAAGGTCCACCTGTATATTCTAAAGCTAGGCGCTTATCGCCAGAAAAACTTAAAATCGTCAAAAAAGAATTTGAATAACTACTACAAAAAGGAATAATTCGACCTTCTAGTAGTCCTTACGCAAGCCCAATACATCTTGTACCAAAGAAAAATAATACTTGGCGAATTGCAGGGGATTTTCGGTGGTTAAATTTTCAAACTATCCCGGGTAGATATCCCCTTCCTCACATTCAAGATTTTTCACATGGACTTGCAGGGAAAAATATTTTTTCAAAGGTAGATCTCGTAAAGGCCTATCATCAGATTTCCATAGAGCCTAAAGACATTCCAAAAAACCCCAGTCATTTCCCCGGTGGGACTTTTTGAATACGTAAAAATGGGCTTTGGATTACGTAACTCTGGGCAAACTTTTCAGAGGTTTATGGATGAAGTCTTACGCGGTCTTGAGTGATGTTATGTCTACCTTGATGATATTCTTATTGCCTCAAATGATCCCAAAGCTCACGAGTCTGACCTTAATAGAGTTTTTTTAAAGGTTAAGTGAGTATGGCCTAGTTATAAACCTGGAGAAATGCGAGTTTGGTAAAAGTGAAATTAAATTTCTGGGTTTTCATGTCTCTGGTAAATGAATTTCTCCTCTTCCAGCCAAAGTTCAGGCACTCAAAGAGTACAATCTTCCTAAAACGGTTGATGAACTTCGTCGTTTTTTGTCATTGCTAAATTTTTATCACAGGTTCCTTAAAAACGCTGCTGGTGTTCAAGCGTGTTTGTATGAGCTTACAAAAGGAAAAGCCAAAAAAGACAAAACCCAAATTGTTTGGAACGAGGCTAATGAGAAAGCATTTAATGAGTGTAAAGAAATGCTAACTAATGCTACACTTTTAGTGCATCCTCTTCCGAATGCAGAGTTCACTCTTGTTACTGATGCTTTTTAAATTGCAATTGGTGCCGCATTGTATCAATCTGTAGGTAACAATTTGGAACCTTTAGGTTTTTTCGCGTAAATTAACACCAGCTGAGTGCAAATATAGCACTTACGATCGAGAATTGTTAGCGATATATATTCTGCGATTCGTCATTTTAGACATATGGTAGAGGGACGCGGATTTAAATTTCTAACTGATCATAAGCCTTTAATATATGCATTTCAGCAAAAAACAGATAGAGACAACAGAGACATCTCGAATTTATAAGCCAATTTACAACGGATTTCCATCACATTTCTAGCGACAAGAATCCAGTTGCCGATGCGTTTTCTCGTATTTCTGCAATTCAGGTCCCAGGACCTTTAGACTACGACGAAATGGCTATCGCGCAGGATTCCGATGAGGAGATGCGAGCTTTGATCGGCGCCGATTCTGATCTTGAATTGAAGCCTTTGACATTCCCTTGATCAAGCCGAAGTATTTTTTGTGATGTATCCAATGGTACTGTGAGGCCCTATGTTCCAGTTTCATTTCGTCGCAGGGCGTTTGATATTTGTCATGGACTTTCTCACCCTGGCATTAAGGTTACGACTGATTTAGTTCGTAAGCGTTTTGTTTGGCGAGATTTGACAAACGACTGCAAAAAGTGGTGTAGGCAAAAAGTGGTAAAAGTGCAATGCAACAATAAATCAGTACTCCAGTCGTTTCCTTCACCTAACGCCAGATTTTCACACATCCATATTGACATAGTGGGACCCTTGCCTCCATCGAAAGACTGTCATTACATTTTGACCTGTGTAGATAGGTACAGCAGATGGCCTGAAGCCATTCCAATAAAGGATCAGACAGCTGAGACGGTAGCACAGGCTTTTTATGCTAATGATTGCTCGTTTTGATGTACCCGTTATTGTAACTACTGACCGAGGAACTATATTTAAAAGCAACCTTTTTGCTTCTCTTACTAAGTTTTTAGGAGTACATCGGATCAGAAGCCATCAAGTGCCACAGCACAGAAAGGTGGTGTGACATCCTCCCGACCGTCCTCTTGGGAATGCGTCGCAGTCACAAAGATGACATCCGGGCAACTGTTGCAGAAATGGTGTATGGAACTACTTTGAGACTTCTTGGTGAATATTTTAGGAATTCTTCAGGGCCAGAAGACATCTCGCAGGCTGAGTTTGTGGGAAGGTTACGTGCAGAGATGAGAGAGGTACGTCCGGTCCCATTCTCAAATCTCTCTAAGCAAGGTGCCTTCATTCACTGAGATCCCCCAACGAACGTCTCATGTGTTTGTAAGAACTGACGCGGTAAGACGGCCCCTCGAGCAGCCCTGCAAAGGACCATGGAGAGTCGTTTCTCGAGCTGACAAGTTCATCGTGTTAGAGGTTCACGGGCATCATAATACGGTGTCGATTGATCGCCTGAAGCCTGCTTTTATGGAGAACGACGAGCTGCAAAAAGATCCAGTTCCCTCAACAATTTCAGTTCCTTCAACGACTCCAGTTCCTTCAACAATTCCAGCTCCTTCAACGACTTCGAACAATTCCTTGACCAATCCCTCAACGAGTGCTCCGATGGAAGTAACAGTTACCAAGTCCAGCAGACGCTTACGTTTTGTCGATCGTTACGGATATTAACTTGGATCGTCCCTTGGACTGGCGGGCGACCCCTGTAGCGGCGCGAGCTGTTGGTATGACATCAAACCCCATCGGCGTGAGATGAGATGATGAGGTCTCGTGCGTTGAGTAGCGATAGTGGAATAACTTTTCCTTGATAGCAGTTTTATTTTCTAACGTTTTTCCATGAATATTTTCTTAGCATGTTGTATCGTTGGAGTTTATTTAGTAAATTAAAGTGTAATAAATTTATATAAAACTAAAATGGAATCAGATTATTAATCCAAGCATTATTGACCACAAAAAAAATCTTCTCTCCTCCAACGCCTTTCAATTAGGGTTACGATAAAATCGCAGTTGAGCATAAGTGGTAAAAAAAGGGTTGCCAAATGTGGATCTTTATCGTCTACAAGATGGTGCCAAATTGGCGTGGCGATATTTTCATGTCAACTAGGAATTAATCGATTCGTTGTGAACAACAATGTATTCAATCAAGTTTTTGGGCCCAAGCGAAGCATACACTACAATGCAATTCAAAGAGAAAATGATGTTTGAATAATACTGCATTTACTAGAAGTAGGATTGTAAAAACTATTACAGGAACACTTAACATAGTTAAATGGCTACCAAATTGAAATATTAAGTAAACACTATTTTTATTTTGACTGAACGAATTACAAAAACTTTAAACGTGTGTTATAATTAGAAAATTTCAGTTTCAGCACAGATCTTTAAAATGGTAATCGATTTCAAAAGCATGAAATCATGTTTATGTCAGTATCAAATTTCTGATTATATATGAATTAATGAAGGATGGTATCAATTATGTTTGCAAAAAATAATAGAAATTAAAAAAATTAAATCAAAAAGTGCGATGAAGAATGTTTAGAACACCAGCTAAAATAAAAATATCCAGGGCTGCTGACTCTGAGATCACAAGAATTGCTAACGGAGACTTTTTAATTTAATTTTTATAATTTCTAATATTTTTATAAATACAACATACAATTCCAAACACTTTTTCCCTAAAGAATAACGAAAAAAAAAAAAAATCAAAAATAGGCCTTATTTTAAATAAACAAATTAATTCTAAAAATAGATATCAAAGACTCATATGTGATGCTTAATAATCAACAAAAAGCAAAATTTTTTAAACTAAATGATAGTGTAATGACAGGAAGAGTGACTTCTGACATCATATTTTCATGAAATATGAATAATTAATTATCACGCGTGAATTGTGTATAAATTTATTTCATTCGTTAATACTATCGTTTGGCAATATTCACCGTGCTCTTTTTGCGTTTTAAAAATAAGTAATTTTGTTCTCTTATGCCTGATTTACACGCTACCAGTTACTACCGCGACAGCCGGCCAATTGGCTGGAAGATCATTGGAACCAGTTGGCTGGAATTCTAGTTTACTGGCGTTTCATGTTTACACGGTGCCAACCGACTGGAAGAATACGGGAATTGCGCGGGCATAATTTGCTGACGATTTGGTTTTCTTTTTCGACTAGCGGCAGCTGTTGATTTTTTTTAAATAAAGTAAAATCTAAAATATATAAAATCTAATCTTAAAATGTTTAAATATACAATTTTTCTCTACCATGCTCATTTTTAAGGCTGTTATAGACTCTTTGCACATTTTTTTTTAGTCTTTCCCATTTAATATCTGTAACAAAATCGTAATTTTACTAGTTTGGCGACAACGGGTTACCAGATACTTGTAAAATTGCCTTTTTTGGGTAGATTGTAATAGAATTTCGTTGTTTTGTAATTGACTCTAGTATTTGAACATTTTACAGTCACTGATCTCTAATTAGAACTTCCGTGTTATCATTGTGTTTCATAAATGTTTTAAATAACTTAGTACAATTTTCTACTGCCTTGCACTTCCTAAAATCTTCATATACATAAAATTTGGAATAAAACTTATGGTTTCTTTTTGTTTTTAAAACAATTCTCTATTTTGTTTCTAATATTGAGTTAAATGTAAATTTGCAGGACAAAAGGTGGAAATCTTAGAAAATGCTTTTATACGAAATACATATTATCTAAAAAAAAAAAAGCCTGTCCAACAAAGGAAGTTAAATGTAATCCCCCGCCCCCCTTCCCCTTAACTTATTTTGATGTTAAATTAAAAACTAAATATTCGTTTTTCTGTGGACTAGGGTTTTGATACATATTCTTATTCTTTCTTTGATAATTCTTTAAGATTAAAATTTCATCTTAAAAATGTTAGCAAATTAAATATCATTAGTTAAGCAATTTGTAAGCATACTGGAACTAAAGAATTTGGATTAAAAAAAATAACTAAGTTTATCTTTTCATTAAAAAAGATTTTGTACTTTAATCAAGTTCATAATTTGCACTTGAATCTTCTTTGGAATTCTATTCATATAAATGAAATAACACCAGTGAATGAGTCAGACAAATAAATTTCATAAAGATGTTTTATTCTTACAATAAAATTGGAAAAGTCTAAAAATCAATAGCTAAAAACATTTAAATTTGCAATTAAATACCACCAGTATAAGTTTTTACAAAAAAAAAAAATATCCTGAGTGTATATTTAAATAAAATAATCCATTTTTTTTTAATTTTGAAAAGAATCATCCCAGATCATTATTGCAGTTGAAGGTTTATGAACAAGGAAGAGGAGCGATTCACGACAGGTCCGAGTTGGTCAAGATTTAGAAGCCAATTTTAAAAGTATTGCTAATAATAGAATTCATTTTAAACAAACGCCTGTGAGTAAAGCAATTCCCATCTCGATTCTGGTCTCGCCTATCAAAAGTGCCATGTTTGAACCCTGTATTAGGCGACAATGTTCTTTGGGGTTCAGAATCCATGTCAAGTTGTATGTCCTGGAAAGAGAAACCGTTATCAGGCACAAAAATAGGTTGTTAAACGTACAAACTGAAAATACAAAGATTGCAGGAACTTTAAACAGGCATGCAACCAGGGGAAAGGTTTTTAGGGTTAGAACACCCCCCTAGAATCCCCAACATTCCTAGTGTTTTGTTATGAATGAACAAGAAACACTTGGTAACCGAAAATAATTTCAAAGGATACATTTTTAATCTACCGTCATTCAGACAGAGTAAGTTAATGTATCGCACTAAAGTAGGTATTAGACTCCAAAACTGAAATAAATGACATATTTGTAAATCTCATACTATCAAAAAATCATTGTAGATTGCTTTTTGACTTTTTGGGTCCAATAAAAAGTATTGTTTAAAAATTTTTATAAACATGGATGTCTATTTTCCAAATGTTGTTATTGTGTTTCAGTGCTTCATGCCTTTTATTTCAAACACTATTAAGGTATCCGACTAGGTTCGGAGACTTTTTTTTTAAATTTCCATTTAATTGGCATAATTTTTGCATTTTAAGGTAAAGCATATCTTAGAATAAAGGTATGGACTAAAAAAATATTTTTAAATATTGAATATTTTTCAAAATTTAAAACATTTTTAGACTAATTTTTATATAAACGTTAACAACGTAAAAAAAATTCCACTTACATTTTATGAAATTTTCTTTGACTAACATGTTGTTTGAACTATCCTTTAGGGCCTTGAACTATGAAATAGGTATATTCCAAATTTTAACTGAGGTATGGGTGTTGGTGTACATAACCTTACTTTCTTCAAGAAAACAACAAGTGTCATTACATAAAATCCTCCAAAAAAACACATTTAAAATCAAAATATGTCAAAATGGTAGTTCAGTGCACTACGAAATGTACTGAAGTTGATGTAAAAAAAATATCAAACAGATATGTAAAATGATTCTGATATTGGTGTTTGTGTCCATTTGCCTAAAAATATTGCTCCTTCTCTAATTAATTAAACAAGAAATTTTTTGCATCAATTACATGGATAATACAGGATATAGAAAAAAATGCCATATTAGGTTTTCATGTATAACTTGAATACTGGACAAAAACCATTTTAATATTTTGGCATATGTGACACCTTAAGAAACTGCAAAAATATTGATTTGTGAAAAATATAAGATGAGGAATTTTTATGTAGAATTTGTTTTTGTAACAGAAATACAGAAGTTAACTTGATGGAAAGACCCCTCACACAGAAATTTTCTGGTTGCACCCCTGAAGTTAAAACTAGTTCCATGATGCAATAGTGAATACTAAATGGTTTGCAATTCTGGGAAGGTTTCAAAAAGTGCTGACTAATGCTGCACCATGAAAATAATTACATGAAGCTGACTAGAAAATAAATGTGGGAAAAGTGTCAGAGGGGATTTCAGTAGAGATGCATTTAAAGACTTGATGTTGCTGGTAATTTTAAATAAAAGCATATTGGACATATTAAAATATTTGAGTAGCATAACAAATTAACTATAACACATTATGCAGTATTAGTGAGAAGTTGCAGCTTGCATGTTTCAATTTTTATTATTTTCATATAATTAATTTCACAGAAACAAAAAAGTTGGATGTAAACACAAATAGAAATTTGTAAAGGTCAGCCAGTAAGAAAAAACAACTTTTTTCTATAATAGCTTAAATGCGTTGGATGAAAATCTTGGTTTGCAGTCTAAGCCATTGCAGCATATTCGAGTGGCAGACAAATCAGGAAAAACCAATTCGATGACATCTCTTGCATACTTGTACACTCTTGTAGAGGAGTAAAATTTAAATGCCTTTATACCTTTTCTTGTTATTCATCAGCACTCTTTTTGTCAGTTCCCAAAATACATTTGAAAATACAAAAATTTCAGAAACATTTTCACAAATAAAGTTGTTTCCTTAGCATTAATAATTTCAGCCAAAATAACAACGTTGATAATTTCAGCCAAGTGTTTAACATTTTTTTTTTCCCCCCTAATCACCTTATACTTTGCTGCAAGTTTTTTTTACATCACATTTATACTAACTTTCATTACATTTTAACTCTCTGCTTTAGGTGGTTCAATGTTTTATTGTAATTGTGATAACATCCAACAGCCAATTACTTCAAGTCTAACAGCTGATGAAGACAAGTTGCACTCTGCTTGTTGGCTTTCTTTCACAACCTAGAAAAGAAATTTTAATTCGATTAGCATTGTTTTCAAAGAATTTTTTGACTTACTATCCTATCTCTGATTCAGACTAAAAAACATTTGTTATTGATGGCATAAATTTTCCATTAAATGACATTCAAAAACAAACAATTTTTAGTTACGAATTCTTTCACATTCAGGGTAAAACTCGATGCAATAAACCTATTCAAATTTCGCACAAGCAGTAGAACTTAATTTACAAAAACACTCAACATGCATTCAGAGATAAAAGGAGTCAATTGTGATAACATCCGACAGCCAATTACTTCAAGTCTAACAGTTGATGAAGACAAGTTGCACTCTGCTAATTAGTTTTCTTTTACAACCTAGAAGAGCAAACAAATATTGAAATTATGTTAATCGTTAAACAAAATATACATATCTACAAAATTTGCTGATAAAAAAAACTGCATAAATTATCCATCTGTGAAATCCATCTCATGTTGGGTCCTCCTTATGTTGTGTAATAAGCGAATAAATTTATGACTGAAATTTGTACCAAAACATTTAAGCTTAAAGCATAATTCCAACTATAACAGTTTTAAAACTACCATTATATTTGACTATCTATTCACAAGAATTTTAACTAAATTCAAATACCCAAATGTAAACAAACATCTTATTATTGACATTCTTAACGTTGGCACACATAATTCATTCTAGTAGCCATTATTTAAGACATACTACTTTTGAATATAATATATTACACGAGATATACGTATAATTTATACGTATTTTAATTCAATTAGAGCACATAAATGTAAACAACCGCTAATGTTCAACTGCTTTTGATTATCAGATTATCGCAGAAGTACTTCAACAAAAGTAATTAAGGAACTATTTCTGGAAATTGCATTCGTCCCGTAAAAAGGAACAGTTAGGCTTACATACGAGTGGTTTTAACAGGTATTATTTTCCTACTATCTCTATAAGTACAACCAAAAAGGGATCCCACCAAAAACATTGTAGTTAGGTATATTATAATGTGATTGTGAAACACAGTGCCGTTTCAATTCCGCGAAGGATTTCATCTGCCGTCGCCAAGCTTACTAGGGTTGCCTTTCAGAATATGACGAAAATTACTTAAAAATATATTTGTATGTTTTAACACAATAAAAAATACTAATAATTATACTAACCCAGAATGACAGTTTTTCACGACAGTTGCTGTTTTCATTATATAATCCATATCATTCCAACGATTTGGCATTGTTTCAAGCTTGTTCTTGTTATAAACATTATCATTCAAGTCTTCAAAACTTTCAGCGAAATAAAACTACTGCAGGTGTTTTACACGGTGCACGAGAGTATGAGGGTAGGAAGAGTGGTGGGGGAGGGGAGTTGACGCTCCAGTAAATAGAAAATGTTTTATCTACTGGAATCACCAGCCAGAGGCGATCACGTGACAAACTGGCTTATCCTGAGACTGGAATGATGCGTTTACACGCTACCAGCGGTGACGTCACACGACTAGGGATCTCAACTGGAACGCCGACTGGTAGCGTGTAAATCAGGCATTAGTAACGTAATGGTTTTCGTTTTAGCCAAGCAAAGAAAACAGCTGCTACTGGTTGGAATGCAGCGCCACTAATCCACTGCGGCTGTTTCCACTTTTTACAATTAGTTGTCACGGCCTGGAGAGTGTCTTAGCGCTCGCTACAATCCACTGTAGCCTTGGTCGAACAGAACTATTTCGGAAGATTTGAAATGTGTAACAGTTACCTCCCGACCTTCAATCGAGCTTTCGACTTACGATGGAAAATCTTCATGGCAAGTGTATAAAACTCAATTCACAACTGTCGCCAACGCAAACGGATGGGACAATGTGACAAAAGCCTGCCAGTTATCAGCATCTCTGCTAGATGAAGCTGCAGATATACTACAAGAGCAACGTTTGAACATTTAATTAATTAAAAAATTTATTTAAAAAAATAAAAAAATAAAAATTTAAAATTCTGTTTTTTAAAAATCCAATTATAAGGCCATAACTACTTATGTTGAAAATTTTAGAGCTATAGCCCTATTAGTAATCGTTTTGTAACATATTAATTAAAAAAATTAATTCAAAAAGAACTAATTAAAATTTTAACATTCTGTTTGCGATGTATACAATTAGAAGGGCAAAACTACTTATGCTGAAAATTTCAGAGCTCTACTCCAATTTTAAGTAGGTTTCTATAGATCCACAGAGACACAGACAGACAGACATACAGCTTGTTTTATTATTATAGATAGGACAATTGATAATAAATACAATTGATAAAATGGTGATTTTGGCGACATACTTTACTATAATCTTTATATTATCCTTTATTATAAGTGAAACTGAGGGGAGAAGAAAAAATTATCGTTGATGAGGTATGTTCAAGGAATTAGAACTCTGTGTTAAAGACATTCAGTTTTCAACTTTTTACGTCATTAAAGCATTGTTATGGGAATTTCGGAGATGGGGAAGTTTAAAATACCTTAAGATTCATTGCTACATCGATTTTGAACAAAATCGTTTTTTATCAATTACTGAAAAACTTGATTTTTTCAATGGCAGCTACATTATGCGCATGCGATTTTGACGAAAACCTCAATGGTAGGTCCCTGTGCCATCACCAACTTGATCTTTTGAATATTCATTGAAAGTTTTAAGTTGTAGAACACTATTGGGCATAATAATAATAATAATAAAAAATAAATATTGCAATGTACAAAAGTCGTAAGAGTAATTTCTAAATCACTGAATTTGAACATCGTAGGTCAATTTGTTCGGGAGTCATGCTGACCACAGACATTTTTTGAATATCACTTTTTTGAAATCAGGATGTTCCAAAACGTGGAGAAATGCAAAAAAATCGTAATTGAAAGTAAAAATGAATATTTTCTAAAAAACTATTTCAGTGTTTAAACTACTAAAATTATAATTTTTTTCTCTCCTCAACCCTTTTTTAAATTTTGATTTTATAAATATTGGACTTATGAATGGAAAAAGGGAATTATAAATATTACTGAATATTTAGGTAATTTAAGTTGAATGTACAGCGACTCCAAGTGACAACGAATAATTTACATCTTTAACAATTGCTGTAGCCTTAGAACATCATCTATTTGACACATTTATTTCACTCTTGTTTAAAATAATTATGATTATCGTTTTATTTTGATAATTTATATTTATATTTCACCATTTAAAATACTGGTGATAATTATATTCTCCATACGCATTTGTTATGGGCAGCCACAAAGATGCTTGTGCCTAAGAATTAAATAATTATTTCATTACTAGTATTGAACCTTTATATATCTGCCAAGTGCTTCCTCATATACTTAAAATGGGAATTTCTATAACACTATCAAATACATTCCCTCAAAATTGCTTAATCGCAAGTAAAATGTTTCCCATATTACTTCTACAAATCAAATGATAACTTCTGAAAAACATTCCTTCCTTTAAATAAGGTCTAATTTAAGTAGTTTACTATTAAGATTCAGTCCGTGTGAAGGTTTAGTGTAGTCTATGTGTATAACCTCTTGTTGATTTGTGCAAGGACAATTACAAAAAGGAAACTTTGTGACAAACTTACAGAATTTTAAATCGTGTTCACACATGGTTATTAAAAGGCGTTTATAATATCCTAAAACACTGCTTCTTTCCAATCTGGAATAAATAGGTTAGTTAAGGAGTTCAGCGCAGAGTGCCATCATAATTATGTACATATAGCCAGTAGATATATTTATGAGTGTACTATAAAACCTTAATTATACAGAAAATTTAAAAAATAGCACTTACTTGTGAAAGCTTATTGAACCCCCTTTCTGAAATTTGTCATTACAATCAAATGCAAATCAATATTGAACCAT
The DNA here is from genome assembly GCA_963978545.1 of Linyphia triangularis. Taxonomy (NCBI): domain Eukaryota; kingdom Metazoa; phylum Arthropoda; class Arachnida; order Araneae; family Linyphiidae; genus Linyphia; species Linyphia triangularis. The sequence continues at coordinate 42,507,214 of OZ021730.1, forward strand.
TTTTACTGGATTCAGTGTTTTTTGGTTAAGAGTCCCGAAAAAGTTTTCCTTTGAAGTGAATGTTTTTTTTTTCTCACATCTTTCGTTCGAAAAGCTGTCACGTGCTTTTATTTCTGTCACACTAGGTAACATTAAAATGCCGTCTAGTTGTATTACAAGTCTATGATTTAAAAGTAAAAAAGTTTTACAGGATTTTTAAATGTTTTTAATCATCAGTCTCTGGTTTACGTAAAAATGTTTTACATTTTTTATTTTTTGCATAATTCGTTCTTGAAATGTTTGCGCCGACCAAACGGTATAGTGGTTAGCGTGCTGGCTTCTAGACCGCGAGGTTGCGGGTTCGAGTCCCGTGTTAGGCATGGGTGTTTGTAAATGTATGTTGGTTTGTTAAATGACGAAATGTTTCGGCGCATTATAGCCCTCGTGTTGCTGACGGCGCCAGATAATCTGAATACAACCATGAAATGGTTGCCACTATTCCAAAAGCTACTTTAACAAGAAATCGGTATGAGTAATTGATAATATAAATAGTGCATGCAAATCGACTGTGTGGTAAAATCCATTTTTATGTGTCTCAACCAGAATTGCATTATAAAAGAAAGTAATTGCTTAACATATCCAAGGCCACACTGGATTGTAATGAGCGCTAAAGCACTCTCCGGTCGTGACAACTAATAGTAAATAGTGGAACAGCCGCAGTGGACTAGTGGCGCTGCATTTCAACCAGTAGCAGTTGTGTTCGTTGCTTGGTCAATTACGAAAACCATTATGTTACTAATAGAGGACAAAATTACTTTATTTTTAAAACGCAAAAAGAACATGGCGAATATTGCCAAACGATTATATTAACGAATGAAATAAATTTATACATGGTTCATGTGCGACACTTAATTATTCATGTTTTATGCAAATATGATGTCAGCTTCTCTCAGTCTCTTCCAGTCACCACACTATAATTTAATTTAAAATTCTTCGCTTTTTTTTTATTATTGTGCATCAAATATGAGACTTTTTAATATCTATTTTTAGAATTAGGTTGTTTATTTACAATAAGGTCTATTTTTGAAGTTTATTTTCATTATTCTTTAGGAAAACAAGAGTTTGGAATTGTAATCATTTTTGATATAATGCATTGTCATCGACATCAAATCTATCTGCCAAATTTCAGCCCGATTGATTTAAGGCAAGTGTGTTAATATCACTATATTGCAGTTTCAAATCTAGTTGGATTGCAGTGCCCCCATGTTTCGTGGGAGAAAATGGAACTAACAACTTGTTTCCTTTGCACCCATAGACTTTTGAAAATTTTCACGGTCTGGTTGAATCCAGTCTGGCCTTCGTATATCTGAAGGGAGAGCAAAATCGAGGAGTCGTTCGATATTGTATGAAAACATTTTTCAGTAATCGGAATGTAAAACAAAATATGCATCGAATAAAAATATATTTGAAGACTTTATTAGCATTTTCTTTTGATCTCGATATAATAGAGCGTTTTAATGACTCACGGATGAATTTCACAAAAAACAGAAACAATAGTAGGGAAACTAGGTATGTGGAACATTGCACAGATTTCAATTACACTATAATACTGTTCATTGCATTTAAATTGACATGGATTGATGCAATTTTTATCTTTTTCGATTTAGTACTTTTAGTAATTAAAAAAAAAAAAAATTTAAAAAAATGACTACTTTGACGATAAGTAATATATTTTCCTTTCCGGAGGATCAGGACCGTCCACATCTAAGAGTTTCGATTTGGGAATGGAAAGGATTGGGGCCTGAAATAAAGACATGTCTGGTGTGAAAGTAGAAAATATCTGTTAAGGTGTTTCTAAATTCTTAGTAAATTTTTAGCTAATGTAAATTAGTTTTTTTTCAGTAATGTGCAATTAATTTTTAATTAATATATAATTAAATTATAGTTAATATATTTTAATTAGAGTTACGCATAGTTAATGTATTTTTATTTCATTGAAACTTACTTTATATGTATTTAATTTGAATTAATGTTTTATTTCCTTTAAATTAACGTCGTAAAATTTTTTTATTCATGTTTCATTGCATTTCATAAATAGGTATTTATATAAAATTTTAATAATTTTATTAGAGTTCCATTCAAATTGAATCATTCTTCCATCGTAGCTCGCACCACATTCAAACGGTCCTCGAGTTCTATCGGCACTATTCACGTAGTTGCGACATGAGTGATTTGCACTTTCAGCATTGTCAGGTTCAGAGGAAGAGTACACTCTTTTGTTACATAGCTTTGCAGGAAAAAATTCAAAGGGATTAAGTCTGGAGAAGATTTTGATATAACGCTTGACCATATTTGATCCACAAGACAGAAAAAGTAATCAATTTGACCTCAGCTCAGTGTGGACATCTGCCATCTTGCTGCTAAACAATATTCGGATAAAAACGATAAGCTTGGGAGACAGAAATTTTGTGTCTTATTCATGTCAACCTCTTTTCGGTGAAAATAATTGAGAGGATTAGACATTTAAAGTATCTTAATGTAGTGTCAATTTAGGTGAAGTCCTTCCTTGAAATGACTCTTTATTACATGTTTGCCAGAGATTTCAGAGCATCCACAGAAAAATGACCTATTTGATTCGCTTGTAGTATAAATTTTAATGAACAAGGACACTTGGCATTTAACTTCGAGTTGGGCACAAAAGTACAACGCAAAGAACACAAATGGTGTAATATATATCTATATAATTAACAATAAAAGCCAGCCGGAAATTACATTGAAGAGTTACAGGGTGTGCAGCAGAGGTCCCCTGATTTTAAAATTTAATAAATTCAAAAGAAATATCCATAGAATAATGAAACAAAAAGTATAGTTATTTTGAAAGCTGTAAAAATCTTGCACGGAATTTTCAAAATTACATACAAATATTGCCAATAGATGACGCTGTACATTGTAGTTTTTAAGAGTAAAGAGTGCTTCAACGCTCAGAGATATTATTCTTTGGACAGTACCACTGTTTAAATGTGAAAGGAAGTTAGCGTGATTGCAACGACTGATTGCAGAGGATGAATTCATAACGTATGTCTAGAATTTTGCAACTATAGTGTCATCTGTTGGCAACATTTGTAACTAATTTTGAAAGTTCTGTTTCAGATTTTTACAGCTTTCAAAATAAATTTACTTTTTGCTTCATTCTTTTATCGATCTTTATTTTTGAGTAATTTAATTTTAAAATCAAAGACTTGACACCCTGCACATTGCAGAGTTCTATGTTCGAGTAGAAGTCCTTAAGGATTTGTGCTTTTAGGAGATCGGTGAAGGATGAGTCCTTGGCCCGGGTAATGAGTTCTGAGGGATCAATAAAGATTTTATAAGCGTCTTGAATGGTTCAATGAAGTTCAGTCACTGATTATTTTGATGTGCTACTGGACGAAGTGTACGTGGTTGAGGTAGGAAATTGGAGGATGGAGGCAAAAGAATTCCTGATGGCCCAGTAGTTTGGAATGGATGGATTATTTGAGTTTGTGATAATTGTAGTTTGTCTGGGTAGGGCTTAGAAAGATCGCCTTTCTCTGTGATAGGCTGGAGTCTGTCTTTTTGGTGGAGGGGGATCTTTTAGGACATCTCGTCTAAGTTTCACTATGGCCGCTACCACAATTGACACATGTGACAGGAGTGTCCTTTGATTTAACGCACTTGCCGGTGAGGTGGATACCGGCGCATTTGACACATCTGGGTGCTCTTTTGCAGCTGGCTTGGTTGTGGAAAAAGTCTTGGAATAAGTGACATTGCGTCGCTCTCCCACGAACTTTGTATGATTCACAGTTAATTTTTAATTTTGCTCATGTTGACTTTCATTGGGCGGTGGGAGGAGGACGGAGAAGAGTTTCATGTGAAGGATGTCACCATATTACCATGTCACCATATTTAAAAAATTGGGATGCATTGTTGAAAGTAAAAGTTTTATCTTAGAAAAAGCAATAGTAAATTGAAATTCCTTTTGCGCCTAATAATCAATCCCTTTGTAAAATGAAGTGAAATTGTTCATTTCGAAGATTTAATTTTTATACTAGAGTGAGAATCCCTCATTTTCGGAGGAATGCTAATTACGAATTTAATTGTCACTGTAGAAATCTGTTAGAACTGCTGACACAAATAACTCTCTTATAAGCATATTTTGTTAAAAAAAAATTGTCTGTATAAAATTGTAAATAGTAACTAATTTATTTTAAAATTCTATCTTAACTCATTTTATTCTGTATATAACTGTAAATAGTCTCGTATTTCTTTTAAAGTAATATTTTATTTTATTTGTTAACATCGATAATACAGGTAGGGAAAAGATGGCAACTCCCAAATCAATCGAGAAATTTCTAGTTATTTCAATCCCGTGATTGGTTAACTGGATTTTGCAAAATTTTGTTTAATTTCGCGGGGATTGAATTATCACGCTGTTCGAAGTTCTATGTACCGTAGCTTGTATTGAAGCTTGATAGCGATTGTTCTGTTGTTCGAAGAAGTTTTATGAGTCTTCGAAGGAAGAATAAATAATCGTTTTTATTTAGTGAAAGCTGTGTCATCATTTCCTCTGAGAAAATTTCATCAAGATATTTTTTTGATCGAGCAGGAGCTCGTTTACCAACTCCTCACAACTCAGCTTCTATGATAGCTAATACCGAATCTGTTTGTCATCTATTTGTCCTAGGTTTCTAGACAATTATTAACTTTGATTAAAGAATAGCCAGGATCATGAATAACAAAACATGTAAGCAGATTTCGGAAATCCATCTTTTGCTCCATGCAAAGAGATGCAGAAATGTGATACTTTAAGCTGTATTATTAAATTAAAGTAGTTAAAGAAAAATATATATACTTATAAAATAAAATAAAAAATAAAAAAAAGTACTTCTACTTTCAATAAAATTACGAGCTTATAAAAGCTTTGAAAACACGTGTCTCATTTTGTATACTTTAGATAAAACAAGGAAGAGCGCATTTTTTTTCTTCTTTTTTTTTTTTCTATTGAGTGAATACAATTTTCTTGTCTGGGTTTTCTTGGTAAGGTTAGGAGGATTCCTTTTTAAAATAAAAGAACCGGAAATGGGATTTTGAGGGCAAACCTGAAACTTCAGCACTTGATTTTGAGATTTAGAGAATTATAGTACCAGTACTAGTACTTTAAATAAGTGTCTTTTAAAGAATTCTCTTTGTGAAACGATACTTGTGACAGGTTTCTTTTCCCCTCATTTTTTTTTTAGATTAACAATCGAACTACTCGGTTCCGACAGTGCCGAATTCTCCCCTATTGTCAATTTTTAGTACTAAGGGATATTTTTAGTAAAATGTATCTCCGTATTCTTTCCACACTATATATATAGAAGGTAATTTAATTCTGTTTATTCCTTTTAGTTGTAGATATCACCAAACAGGAAAAGTAATTTCACGGCCTCCCAAAATTCCATGATCTCATCTGTTTCGGTGTTATATGGTTAATTACAGAGGTTTCAAAGTGTTACGTTTTGTAAACATTCTGGCTTATTAACACTGCTAATTAAAAACACATATTTATACTCATAAATTGCCCTGTATGAAAAAGTCTGATTTACGTGCTGTTACATAATGCTAATTAAAAAAATTTGTTTGATGGGTATTTTATTAATTTCATACCACCAGTCGAATAGTTTCAGTAAGTATGTTATTGTGTTAATTCGTAGCTGCAACCTCATGAGTTGTTTACTCCTGTTAAAAAAAGAGTAACTAGTTCGATAAGTTAGTTCTAGTTGCTTTTAAAACATTTATGACAAGTGTAGATTGATTATATAAATTATTGAAGATTCACAAACCAGCTATATACCAATTCTAGGAGAATATAATCATAGAACAATCCAATATTTGTAATGTTAAGATCTTTACATAGTAACTGGTAAATTATTAATTTGAGATAAATCAAATTATATGTTGCGGTGATTACTTCACTTTCAGGTGCCGCCCGGTGAAACTATTTATCAAGATCATCTATCGATTACATTTTGCATTCGATTAAATTAGAGTGCTTTTTTTTTTTTTTTTTAAATTTATTTTTATTTACTTGACACGTCGATTAAGACAAAAAAAAAAAGTTTTTTATATTTCAGCAACGTCTTGGTTTGTTGTCTTAACTACTGGTTACGGTTGTTATCTAAAACTACGCATTGTAATGCACAGGGCGTCCGAAAAGTTCTTGACACTGGATTGAACTGTAACTGGAGATACAGCGCTATCTATGAATACATTTTGGAAGTAATTTGTTTTTGGATGGACAAATAAATTCTTGATTCTGTGAAGCATTAATGTGCGAACCGCATATTCATGCAACAATTTGCTGCTTTACTGTGAATTTTTTAAATGTATCATAGACTTTTCGGACATCCTGTATAACAACTGGTTAATTTGATAAATATTAATAGCCTGTTATTAATTTATCGGTTTTAAACAATAGTGATAGTTATTTTGAAATGCAAATATTATCAAATTAAACAAATTAGACGCAACCTATAAATCTTATTAATCATAATATTTAATTTACACTGCTTAATAGTGATTGCTTTAATGTAGAATCTCTTTTTAAAACATATTCACTGTCACTGTTTAAGCTGTACAAAATTTCGTTGGCAAAAGAGCTAAAGTCACAATTTTCTTTTTACCAAAATGCTTAAATATGGTAATGAGTTCCATAACTTTTGATGTTAAATCAAAAATAATGTATAAACTTTTTAATATACATACATTATAAATTTTAAACATTATGAAGGTATTTTATCCTAAATATCATTAGGAAAAATGCTGTTCAAACATCTGCTTGTTCGTTGTTTTGTGTTGGTGATTATTCTTCAAATAACAAAAATGTTTAATTTTGAAAATTTTGTCTCTAATTGTTTTAGCAGATCTGAAATTTTTTTTCATTAATGTAATGTACAGAATCCCATAAATGACCGACGATTTGAAAAATCAATTACAAGAAAGAAAAAAAAAAACGGAAGGCGATAGAAATATGCAGTTTGCAGCATCATGCTTAAATTACCAGGGAATTTATTCTGATCAATTTTCAAAACTAGTTAAAAAAAATTACCAACAGATAGCTCTGATGACTAGGAAAAACTATAAAACAATGTTTTCAAAATAACCACCGTTTGCAGCAACAACTAACAATGTGGAGCAGTCTGAGGACAAAATTCGCAGACACCCGTGAGAACATTTCACTTGGAATGTTCTGACAAGTTTCAGAAATGCATTTTCCCTAGTCATCAGCACCATCTGTTGGCAACTTTTGTAACTAATTCTGAAAATTTGTGAGAATAAATTCCCTGGTAATTTAAGCATAATGCAGCAAACCGCATATTTCTATCGCCTTCCGTTTTTTTAAAATTTCGTTGGTCATTTGTGGGACACCCTGTATAAACGTATGTTATATGTGTGAGTTGGAAAATATGTTTTAAAATGTAATATATTTTTCTCATTTTAGGACATTGCTATTTGGTTGCAACAGCAACCCAATTTCAAGAGAGATATTTAAGACCCTGCATGCTGAAACATATATCCAAAAATGCCTAGGCATTGTACGTGGTCTCCTTATGCTAAATCTCTTATATCTCCTGAATTAATCCTCAACGAAAAGAACCTCTCAATATTTTAAAAATTGTCTTGGACAAAATCATCCGATCACAACAGTACTTTTAAATTTGCAAGTTATCTACTCAAACCATTGAATGATGAAAGATTTTCTGAACTGATCTATGTGTTTAATAAATCAAAAGTAACTTTTCATAGTGTGCAGTTTGATAAACGTTGTAGTTCATAAAAGAGCATATTTCACTTGAATATATTTTTTTTATTATTGATTTTACCCTTTTAAGGAATTGAAACATTTGATTGAACGTTAAAGAAATTTTAATACAGAAAGATAAACTTTTAAAAAGATGAGGAATTGTTTTAAAATTCTCAAAAACTAAATTTGAGAAATAAATATTAAAATAAGCCTGATTGAAGAAATTGATATTGTCATAAATATAAAGAATAGTATTTTTAAAAAATTCTAATTTCTTCTAAAAAAAATTAACGAAATTTGTGATACAAATCTTAATTTTAAAATATTACTACCATACCAAATCTGTTTAGTATTAGCGAATAATGAACGATAATAAATTTTAATAAAACATTTGACGATCTTAAATAATTCTTATTTGGGTGTCGTTTTTATAAATTAAAAGGTCAAATGTTTACCTTAGTTGTGTTTATTGGAACTTGGCTCTACGGTATTTGCGTTATCAGACGCAATCTTTGCCAAAAAATATAACAGAAATATTTGAATAGTTGTCCTCCTTTTAATCATCCTTTACAGCACCATTTTAATAGAAATTAAGGGCTTGATCCCCTTCTTCACTACACTTTTACTGTTTCAGCTTAAGCTTGCCAATTATTATCTAAATTGTGCACCAATGTGTTGTCCATTTTTACTATTAATCAATATAAGTGCCCACTGGCTAAATTTCTGTTTTGTTGTTATGTACTGTCCTGTGTCTGTCCATTTTCTAATTGTTTTTCTGTGTCAAATTATGATTTTATAAACTTATATTTATACATATTAATGATGAAAGTGTATACTGCCATTCTGCGCTGAACACCCTAAGAAACCTATTTATTCAAGATTCAAGAAATATTCTTTATCAGTCAGCCAATGATCTAAAATTTCAGTTCTCAGTCAAACATCTTCAACATGTCATTGTTTAATCTTGCACAAATGATGTTTCTAGCAGAACAGGATTAGTCCTTTGAAATTTCTACTTTCAGAAATGAGTAGACACGACAGTTTATTACGAGCATTTTCCCTCATTAATATTCGGCCTTTCGAGTGAAGATTTTTTTGGGCTTTCAACTATGTAGGAAGTGAAATACAAAAATATCTAAAAATTTTAATACAATAATATCTAAAAATTTTAATTTAGCCAACTGGATGTTAACAAAAAAAAAAAAAAAAAAAAAAAAAAATCCTTATTTTTATTGTTCCGATAAAATGTGTTTTAAGTAAAGTTTATGATTAATCTATCGATCTCTATCTATCTATCTATATTAAAACAAAGTTAGGAATTAAATTTTGTGTCTCGTTTATCTTAATTTCTGGTGAAAGGAGAACCGTGAAATTTAAAACATAAGTAGTTTCTGCATTCATTTAGTTTCAAAAGAAATTTTTTGTGGTGAATTGTTAATTAGTGTTTTTTAATTCATTTTAAAATTTGGCCGTAATGGTAATCCAATGGGACAAATTTTTCCCCCTACTCTTCTCTCACAATAACTATTCGAAATATTTACTTTTTCAATTGAAAAAAATTTGGTTCGAATCTTTGAAATATTCTCTAGGTGATGCAATTAAAAATTTCGTTGAATGATAAAAAAAAAATCAATTCGATACATATTGTTTTAGATAGCACTACACCCCATTTTTTCTGCATTCTTTCTCCTTCAAAACGGGAATTCCCCGTTTTTTGACCGTTGCGTGTGTGGGGTGGAGGAATTATGACGTAATTTTTATGTATCCCCATGCACAATCCCAAGTAGGATGTATAAAGCTCATTAATATTTTTAATTGACTTTCTGTTAAAAAACTGATAATGGGCATTTACTTGGTTGATTTTTTTATTAGTTTTTTTAACAACACATTTCAAAAATTTGCATAATCTAAAATTATTGTTTATGTCCTTGAGTTCTTTTGTATTTCTTAATCAGCAGCGTTCGGTTATTTTGAAATCGACCATCTATCTACAACGTGTTGTTTTAATTTTTGGTAAGAATGTTCCAGAATTTCGTTTCTTTTTCACATGCATCATTCTTATAAGTGCAAATGTTTTTCGATAAACAGAACGTCTTCAAGTGATTGTTAATTATGAATTTTATGACTTTGGTTTTTTGTGTAATATTAATTATGCAATTTTTTTTAAAACAATGTTTTTTAGGCGATTGTTAATTATGAATTTTATGACATTGGTTTATGTGTAAATTTTATTCTATTCTAAGAAACAGTTCTAGGTATATTTTTAAGTTCAAGGTTCATGAATCCCTAAAAAAAAAAAAATTGTCGACAAATTATGCATACAAAACACTAAGGAAACTGTAAAATTTTTTGCTCTAACACACATCCAATAGAAACGCTAAATAATTTATTTTTTTGCATAAAAATTGTGAAAATTCGTTAGGAAATCCATTGGAGAGCATGTATTCTTTAGGTCTGTAAACGCGCCATCTAACGGAACTGAAGATTCCGTGAAAAACAATGATGGAACCAGCTTCTATGTACGTGTTTTAGCTGACTACGTTTGCACTGTAGAACTGCACCTGTTATTTTAAAGACTTGTTTCGTGAAAACAACTGTTTGGAGAATTGACGACTATTCACTTTTTTAGTATTATTACCGATAATATCAACATTTTGGCATTTTATTTTCTTTCTCCATTTCTCGCTCTCTTAGCATAATTTAAACTCCATCACCAACACTGGAAAATTTTATACATTTATCAACCTTTTGAAATATAAAACTGTAAAAAAATTATAAAAAAAATAAAAATAAAATGTGTTCCATTGAACGCATATCATGTTCCAGAACGGTGTGGTAAGTTTCATTCCTAAGTCGATCACATAATTCTTCAAGGCTGGTTATGATTTTTTTTTTTCCGTTTCATAATTCTCTAAATCTAGAGCGTTTCGAAGGTAATTGAATTATTCGAAAATTTAAAATGACTTAAATAAATTTGAACTACAAATTCCATTATCAAACATAATAGGATGTTTTGCTTAGAAGAAACACAATTTGCATTTAGTTATTTTACTGTAAGCTACTCAAGACTATGCTAACGGTTCTTTTGCTATAAGATACTATGTTAAATTAATGTATAAATAATAAATTATTTTTAAATCTTATGGACAAGAAAAGTTGATTGACTTAAATACTATCTTTTAATTCTGAAAATGTTACTTTCAGTGCATTTACCATTGAGGAATCGAATTCAGAATTGAAATTTCACAAAAAAAATCTTATATTTGATGTCTATTCATCTAAAATATTTGTTGAACAATTTTACTAAATTGCAAAGTTTTATTTTAAAATGCGCAACTTAATGATTTAAACAACAGTGTCTTTCAATAATATATGATGGTTGGTTGTTTTCAGATTATCTGGTGCCGTCAGCAACACGAGGGCTATAATGCGCCGAAACATTCGTTATTAGACAAGCCAACATACATTTACAAACACCCATGCCTAACACGTGACTCGAACTCTCAACCTCGCGGTCTAGAAGCCAGCACGCTAACCACTATACCGTTTGGTTGGCAATAATATATGATGAAAGGAATGCTAATAAAACCACAAACATGTTCCATATTTGATGCTTCTGATGGGAGGAGGTTCGTATTCACTAATTATGCCTAATCCTTTTTAGAGGAGATGGCTAGAATTATAATACCTTTCTTTAAATTTTGATTTTATAAATATTGAAAATATGAATTGCAAAAACGGAATTATAAATATTGCCGAATATTTAGGTAATTCAAGTTGAGCGTACAGCGACGCTTAGTGACAACGAAGATTTTACTTCTTGAACAATTGCAGTAGTAGTATAATTGAACAATACAATACCCTTGACATATTTATTCCATCCTTACAACTTTAGTTGCAGAACAGATTTAATAAAACGTTAAATATTGGTAATAATAATATACTTCCTATGCAATTATTATGGGCTGCCACAAAGGTGCTTGTGCCTGAGAATTAAATTATTATTTCCCTACTAGTATGGAACTATTATATATCTGCCAAGTGCTTCCGCATATACTTAAAATGTGAATTTCTATAGCATTATCAAACACATTCCCTCAAAATTGTTTAATCTCATGTAAAATGTTTCCCTTATTGCTCCTATAATTCAAAAGATAACTTCCGAAAAACAATCCTTCCTTTAATTAAGGTATAATTTAAGAAGTTTACTATAAAGGTTCAGTTACTTAGAAGGTTCAGTGTGGTCTATGTGTATAACCTTTTGTTGATTTATGCAATGACAGTTACAAAATAGAAACTTTGTAACAAACTCACAGAATTTTAATTCGTGTTCTCACATGTTTATTGAAAAGCGTATAAAATATCCTAAAACACTGCGTCTTTCAAATCTTGAAAGTTGTTTAACTTAATTACTATCTTTTAATTCTGAAAATGTTGCTTTCAATGCTTTTACCAATGAAGAATCAATTTCAGAATTCAAAGAAAAAAAAATATATATTTTAAGCTCATTTATCTAAAAGATTTGTTGAACAATTTTACTAAATTGTAAAGTTTTATTGCGAAATGCTTAACTTAATGATTTAAACAATAGTGTCTTTCAATATTATATGATGAAAGGAATACTAATAAAACCACAAACATGATCCATATTTGATGCTTTTATTTGAAGTGGTTATTATTCACTAAGGGGTTCACTTTTCCTTTTAAGAGGAGATGGCTAGAATTATTAATAAAATCGTTGATGCAATTACTTGAATCTTGAGAAAAGAATAATTAGGTTTGTTAGGGTGTTGAGCACAGAACGCCAGTATACTCCTTCAACATTAATAAGTACAGATATAAGTTAATACAATCATAATTTGGTACAGAAAAATAATTAGAAAATGAACAGATACAGGACAGTACATAGCTACAGAACAGAAATTTGGTCAGTGGGCACTTATCATGATTAATTGTACAAATGGACAACACAATTGGTGCACAATTTGGATAATAAATGGGCAAGCCTACGTGGAAACAGTAAAAGTGTAGTGAAGATAGGGATCGAGCCCCTTAATTACTATTAAAATGGACTGTAAAGTCAGTTTGAAAGGGGAACTTCTATTCAAAGTTATCTATTATATTTTTTGGCTAGGATTGCGTCTGATAACGCAAATGCCGCAAAAGGTCTAATTTTACTGTCCTCTGGGAGAACTTCATAGTTTATAGTAGCTTGTAAATTGGAGTTGGCACACTTGGCGTTTTTATAGAAGTTAATATTCAATTTCGCCAAGTGTTCATTAATGAATTCAATTTTGAGATCTCTGTGAATCAGTGAATTGCTTAAGTAACTCGTTGCTACAACCATTTTCCTTAGAATGCGATTTTGTGCAACTTGGAATTTTCTGATGTTAGCTTTGGTTGCAGTCGTTCATGCTTGGAGAAGCATAAGTTAAAATGGGACGTATGTTAGAATGGGTTAATGAATTATCTTTTTCACATGTAATCCCATCTTTGAGGGCCTGCCAATAATTTGTCCAAACTAATTCGAGATACCATACGCTTTATCGACTACTTTAGCTATATGGTCGTTAAAGTTAAGTTTGGAGTTAATGGTAAGACCTAAATAGTTGGCCTCCTTAACAGTAGGGATTTTTTCACCGAACAAGTGAAGTTCAGAAACCTTCTTTTTTCTCTTCTTCTTAGGTCTGATTACAAGTTAAGATTTTGACCCATTGATGGCCACTTTCCAGCGAGAACACCATTCTTCAATTTCTCGCATGATGTTTTGCATATCGTCAATGGCATTGTTCACATTCATAGATTTTGTGACTATTGCCGTGTCGTCTGCATAAAAAGCTGTTAATTGATTGAAGTTATCTCTGTCCACCGGAAAGTCAGATGTATAAAAATTATACAGGATAGGTCCCAGTACACTTCTGTGTGGGACATTGGCAAGAATGTATCTGCTGCTGGAAAGAGTCACAGAGTATATAGATGACGCATACAAAGGCTCCACTTCCATTGTCCCCCACTACATTTGATTTAACATTGGATATCGAATAGACGGTGGTGCCTCTGTGTTCTCACTTGGAATTAGAATGAAGATTTTGCTCAGATGCGTTGCTATGACAACCAGAACAAACATTTCGATGTGATGATTCAAGATATTGCTTATTTAGTATCTTAAAATTTAGATTTTTCTTTATTTTATAAATACGACTCAGAATTAACGATTTTTCTAGACAATCAAATTTAATATTAAAATATTATTCACTAACATTAAACAGGTTTGAAATAGAATTGTATGGTTGGTTATTTAAAAATCACTTTTTGATAGATATTCTTATATTAATTTTTTTGTAAAAGAAATTAAACATTTTTAAATAAATTTATATTTATGACTCTATTAATTACTTCAATCAAGTATAATTTAATATTTATTTCAAAAATTTGTTTTTTTTTTTAAATAATTCTTTACTGTTTTTAAAGTTTGTCTTTGTGTATTAAAATATTTTTAATGATATTTAAAATGTTTAAAATACTAGTGGATATTATAACTTTTCATTCTTTAAAGTGCAAGATTAACAATAAAAAAAAAAATTAAAAAAATGTTCAAGTGATGTATGTTCTTTTATGAACTTCGATATTTGTTAAATTGAACACTAAGAATATTTTTAAAGTAAAAGTCATGTTTTATTTTATTAAACACATATATCAGGAAATTCTATATTATCATTGATGGGTTGAGCTGATAAATTGCAGATTTAATAGAACAGTTGTTATAAGATGATTCTTCTTGTGATAGATGATGGAAGGCAATTTAGTAAAATGTTCAGAAGTTCTTTTATTTTATCATAAATGCAGGAGAGTTGCCATAAAGAGACCGAATACAATGCTTCCTCAACAAATGAATGAAAGTGTAAAATTTATGACACAGGCACAAGTGGCGGATACATTGCTTTTCGTTTGGCCATTTGGAAATGTACTTCAGCTTAACAGGGCAAAAAAAGTCTTTCTTAGAAATGGGTTGCTGTCACAAGCAAATAGCATGTTCCTAAAATGAGAAGAAAAAAATTAAAAAAAAAAAAAATGCATTCTATGTAATTCACAATTGTAATACATTGAACAAGTGTTAAGCTGTGTTTGCCTTTTTTAGCGAAATGCTAAAGAACTTCCTTAAAAGCTAAAATTGAAAAATGTGTTTTAGATCTTTTGCTAAAGCATTTAGTCACACAATTTTCAATGTTAACTTTTTTATTGTTCGAAGAAAATTTGGTAATTTTCCGTTAGACGGATACCAAAAAGTCGCGAAGTCTGAAAGTGGGTGCAGTAATCGCCACGGCTAAATGTTTACACGATAATAATATTTGAACCTCGTGGACTTCTATTTTAATTCATTAGTTCAAGGGTTACTATAACAACTTTTTTAAGGATCAGAAGGCTCAGTTTGAAAGAGTAAACGTTGTAATTTGGCGGTTTTTATCTGGTACTCGTTTAACTGAAGAGTAACCAAAGTTCTTTACCCCCCCCCCCCTCTCACCCAAAAAAACTAAACTAATGAAAAACTAAACTAATGGCTGAAAAGTATTTTTCCAATTGATATTTGGTATAAAATACCTTTAGAGCATTTACAATTTAATTTATAATGCATTTACAGGAGCCACTCGATATATCGTACTTGTCGGAAGACAAGCAAAATACGCGATATATAGCGATCGATATGATAAAATGTAAAAAATTTAACCTGTACACGTTATAAAATAACGTAGGAGCAAAAGTATCCACAGTAACAGAAATGAATCATTTAAATAATTAAGACGGAAGTTTCATCTAGTATTTCAATAATAAAAAGAGAGAAGTTTTTTAATGATATTCATAGCACATACTCGCGTAAATTTATTATGAATACTTCATTTTCTCTAGAAGAATGTGTCGAATGTCGGCTGCTTTGATTTTTTTTTTATTTTTTTTTATTTTTTTTGTATTCTTACTTTGATGACAATATCTGACGTTTTCCAAGAGAAGAGCGAACTGGCCTCTACTACATTTTTATCTCGAATGGGAGACAATACAGATTTGTAGCATTGATTAAAATTTAATTAGTTTTTTAATAACATAACATATGGTATCTAGTGAATATATTAAGGAAAATATTTTTTAATTAATGGTAATATATGGAACAGGAAACACTAACAGAACCTCTGACTTCTGTATAGTAAACGCATTAACACCTTTTTGGGAAGGAAGGGTGGGGGGGGGGGGGAGGGGGGAAGAGAAAGGGAAAAGAAAAAAAAAAAAAAAAAAAAACGCTATTGAGGGCTAAATATGACAAGCTTAATTATTTTAAGCGTGGGTTGATTGAAAAGAAATGTCACTTTATGAAACTTTATATGTGAAGCACAAAGTTTTGTATTCATTATGTAAATATACGTATTTTAATTTAAACGTAGATAATTTGAAAACTTAATCAATTTCTTAGCCAAAAAACTGCTTATATGAAATGAAACACATCATCCATCGTAACTGTCGCCCCCCTTGTTTGTGGACCACTTAACATCAGGTTTGGGAGAGAACAAGAATAAAAACAATAAATCAGAAAAACAAAAAAAAAAAAAAACCAGGAAACCTTGCCGAAGCGCGATCTATTGAAGCGTGATATAACAAGGGGTTACTGTATAATAAAAAGTTACTGAATTATTTGAGATTAAACATCGAGATTGATGAAACTCTTTACCATTTTAGCAAAAAGAAAATTGTGATTTGAGCTTTTTTGATAAAGAAAATTTGCACCCACAGCTTAAATACTGGCTTTGAATATGCTTTTAATTTTAAGAGATTTTACGTTAACACAATCACTGTTTAGCAGTATTAATTAAATATTATATTGTGTAAGATATTTATAAGTTACTGCTAATTTGATTAATTTGAATATTATACATAACAAATGGTTATTTTATAAAGCAGCTACCATTATTGGTTTTTTCATTTATCTCAAATTAATCACATTAACCAACAATTTTGTAAAATAACTGTTAGACCGAGGTTAATATGATGAATACTGGAATCTGTACATTCCTATTATTCATGTTTTCTTTTCTATTCTGCTCGATAACACTGCTTTTGAGATTGTTATTTTTAAAGTTTTCTCAACTAATTTTAGATAAACTTTAGAGAACTTTATCACCTAAAAAAAAGCACCAAATCGGCTTGGCGATATTCGCTCACTCTCTAAGATTTGACCAAAAGATGAATATTTTCAAATTTCATTCAAAACAGTTTAATTTTAGATCCGAGTTACCAACACACACTGAATCAGAATAAAACCATTAAGAATCAAGTTTATTATACAGCAAAAGATTTTACTTGATAGCTTATTCAAAGTTAACAACATCTGGTGCCTACGGTGAGGAAACACTAAAAATAACACCTCATGAATTTAAAAGTAGCAGGACAAAAGTATAAACCGTAACAACAATTTTATTTTTTCTAAAGATCAACTGCATAGACAGATATTTTTTTCTGAAGGCCCGTTCTCACTTGGAAGGGCCAATAAAAACTCTTCTTTTAGAAAATATACAGTCATTCAGGGTAACATTGAACCACATTTTCAATATTTTCTTCTTCCCTACTTATGTTTTTATAGAATTTTCAGACTTAATGACATAAAATGGAAGAATAAACCCTAAATTATATTTTAATTTACATAAATTAGTAAATGTTGATGATGAAAGCACCAAATAATAGGAAAATAACCCGGTGCAAAGTTACCCTGGCATTTAGGGTAACTTTGAACCACTATCAGAAGTTTCATATAAAATACCTTTTTTTTTATTCAGTCTAGGACTATTCAATATTTGAACTAGTAAAATTAAGTTCCTAAATATTTGAAACATCATCAGCTGCAGTTTTCAACATCCTAAAGTTTGCATATTTTAAATAATACTACAAAAAATATATTAGGTCGGAACAATGGATGATGAATCACATGAATATATTGCAAAAACCCTATTTATTGTTCAGTTTAAACATACAAATATAGTGAAAAAAATCTTCAGTTCATTCACTTAAATATAAACTCATTTTATCAATTAAAAATTGAAAAGATAAATAGAAAATAATAAAACTGATAGGCCGCCCTAATGCTATTAGTTAAGTATTATGGTGTTTGTAAGTCACAATGTGGCACAAATAAAAATATTCTACTCTTAATGTTAGAAATAGTATGATAATATAAAAACAAAGTTCAAACTTCATAAAATTTCACTTTGGCATTCTTTAGATTAATAGTTTTGCTTCAAAGAAATAATCATTGATCTGGAAAACTTATTCTCGTGTTCTAGCTGGATTGGTTGGTTTGTACGCTTAACGACCTATTTTCATGCACAGTAAAGACAAATCAGTACGGGACCTAGAGCTTAACGTGGATTTCGAACCACATAGAACATCCCTGCCTAATCTGGAATTCGAACCCGGCACCTGTGTTCTAGATGGAATAATAATTTCTGGAGATAATTTTTTAAACACGCCCAATTTTTCATACTACAGATCACCATTGATATTGGGCCATTTCCAATATGCACCAGATTTCTTCATGAACCAATAACTATCACATTGTCATTTAAGTCAATTTGGTCTGAGTACATTTCTCCATCGTATTGAATAATTACGTGGTCATAAACTTTGCATATGCCATAACCAAATTCTAAAACACTTGCATGCTCAGTGTATAAAATTCCTACCTCATTGATGTGTTTAACAGCCACCACATGGACAATCTCTGACTTTTTAGTAACATTCTCCACAGCAATTTGTGCAGTATAAACCTCATCATGTGCTTATTGTCCAACTTTCATCTCCTCCGAAAATGACAGTGTTATACATACCTGCAGACAGTTGTACAGTGTCACCTGCATCATCTAGTTCAGGTTGGTTGGTTTATACGCTCAACGACCTACAGCTTAACGTGGATTCCGAATTACAATGAACATCCATGACTCAGCCGGGATTCGAAACCGGAACCTTTGGCATGCGGGGCCAGAGCTCAACCACACCACCAGATAAATAGAAAATAATAAAACTGATAGGCCGCCCTTATGCAATTAGTTAAGTACTATGGTATTTGCAAGTCACAATGTGGCACAAATACGAATATTATATTCTTAATGTTAGAAATAGTATGACAGTATAAAAATAAAGTTCCAACTTCATAAAATTCCACTTTGGCATTCCTCAGTTTAATAGTTTTGCATCAAAGAAAGAATTATTGATCTGGAAAACATCTCGTCTTCTAGCTGGAATAATAATTTCTGGAGATAATTTTTTTAAACACTCATAATTTTTTATACCACAGATCACCAATGATATTGGGCCATCTCCAATATGCACCAGATTTCTTCATGAACCACCAAATATCACATTGTCTTTTAAGTCAATTTGATCTGGGTACGTTTCTCCATCTTATTGAATAATTATGTGGTCGTAAACTTTACATATGCCATAACCAAAATCTAAAACACTTGCATGCTTTGTGTATAAAATTCCTTTCTCATTGATGTGTTCAACAGCCACCACTTGAACAATCTCTGATTTTTCAGTAACATTCTCCATAACAATTTCAGAAGTATAAAACTCTATCATGTCCTTATTCTCCAACTTTCACCTTCTCCGAAAATGATAGTGTTGCATATACACTGTCATCTGCACCATCTAGTTCAGGTTGGTTGGTTTATACGCTCAACGACCTACAGCTTAACGTGGAATCCGAACTACAACGAACTTCCATGACTAACCCGGGATTTGAACCCGGCACCTTTGGCATGCGGGGCCTGAGCTCTAGCCACACAGCCATCAGGTGGATCATCTGGTTTAGGACTTATACTCTTGCTGTCTACCAAGAGTTCATATAGTAGGGGACTTTGGACGATCCCCTCATGTCCATGTTCCTTTACCATTTATTTTTTTGCATAGAAATTTTTCACTTCCTCAAATGAAACGCTTTTAAAAGGCCATCACAGGCAGGCAGATTTTTTTTTAGTTCTGGGAATGACTGCTAGATCATTGTTTCTAATATTTTTAGGTACTTCTTGAATTCACTCTCAATATTTTCATTTTATCGGATTTCGCATACAAAGGAAGATTGTATAAAGTAAATTGCATTTGTATGTATATAAATGTATTTAAAAGCAAAACCAAAAATAAATTGGAATAAAATATGAATTATATGAGCAGTGTATGCATTGCACACTGTCATCAGCCTAACTTTGAACCGGCTCAAAGTTACACTGAATATGTGGTAAAATGGTAGTGCCTTAGTTTTTTGCTTTTTACCAAATATTAGTAAATAAATAACCATCAGGTACTAACAATTTCACTATTTCCAGAAAATTATATAACTGATAAAGTGGTAAGTTGATGCTTACTTGCATAAATTAATTGATTTACATCAACTTCAAATAAGCATTTAAATGGAATTTGCAAACAGTACTTCAGAAAAGCAATTGAATGGCCAAATAAATTATGTACTATTTTGCCAATTCATATTCTAAACTATAGAGCAAAAATATAATTTCACAATCTTGCCAGCATTTTGCAGCAGTGGATCATTAACAGCTCTTTAAAACCAAAAATACCGAAAACTAGGAGGTGGCGCAAAGTTATACCCTATGGCTCAAAGTTACCCTGAATGACTGTACATATATCATTAAATTGAATCAATTCAGGTGAGCGCTACGCTGGATTCCTCCAGACGCCACAAACTAAAACCAAAGGGTTCGAGTAAATTCAAGTTGGCGAAAAGGAGGTTATTTGTTAAGCCATTCCAATGCAACTAAAAACCGTCCAGTGTAATCCAACAACATCAGTATTTTGATTTCCACAAAAGTGTAACAAAAATAGTACAATATGGTGTTAAATAACAAACTTTTTGCTTAAACATGACTATCTTAACAACGAAATGTTTTTACCGTTTTCGTGCCACTACCACGAATTATAGCATTTGTTACAATGAATTGAATTTAGATACTTCATCTTGTATGTGATAATCACTCAAAATAAAGCGCTCAGATAGTTCGCTGGATGACGTCACGTTTAGAATTATGAAAAATATCACTTTCACTCTCATCCTAACCAGAACAATTCCCACCGTTCTATTACTCAATCGGTCTGCCGTTAAGTCTTTCACCGCCCGTATCGTGCCCGGGGCTGACATCGCGTCACAAAATTACCGTTCAAGCTCCTCTAAAAGCGGCAACTATACACTACTCTAACTTTCAATGACCTCTCTACAACATAGGATTGTAGAATTTTATACAGCTTGATAGTGATTACAATTATTATCAGTAGTAATTTTTTCAATATTAGTATCTACTTTAAATAAAACTGGTGAATTATACAAACTATATTTTTCCCCCGTTTGATAATTTTTATGTCTTCTATTAAAGATACTATAATCCAGTTGGTTGGTTTGTAAACTCCACAACTCATTTTTGTGTATTACAGCTGTTAATCAGGCAGGGACATGCAGCTTTCTTATAGTGTTGTTTTCTCAATTCATATCGCTTATACGTTTTATTTCCCAATAAAAAAAGACAGTGTCACATTTTAGATCGCTATAAATCTTGTGTAATCATGCTGCTCTCTATGAGCACAGTAAGTAATAATATTGAAAGATATTTTAATAATTTAAAGATTTAACTTTATAGTCAGAGATTATGTTCTTCTGGACTTAAAATTATAAAAACCTATCTAAGAAATGTAACGTCCCAGGGTCGATTGTCAAATCTATTTCTTCTGTCTGTAGAAAAACATATCTTCTGTAGCATGAGCGGAGCTACTTCTGAACCCGACCCGATGTTTCTCATCAGAAGTAAACAAGACTGTTCGTCATTCAGAGATTCGTCTGCTACTGCGAAAAACATCACTGTTTCTCTTACAATTGTAAAATGTTCGTAAACATTAACTAAAAGCTTATTTTAATGTTTCTTAATAAATACTTTTTAAGAAGTTGAGAATATCGTAAGAAAGGAACAAGCGAAGTTTCTAAGTGGTAAAGCGTCCTTGCTCAGTACGCTAAAAACCGTACTTAGAAGCAGGTCATATCATTGTTTTTCACGGAATCTCTACCCACCGCTAGATGACGCGTTTACAGACATAGAGAATACATGTTCTCCAATGCATTTCTTAAATATTTTTTTACAATTTTTATGCAAAAAGAAAAGTTTTCTATTGATTCTATTGGGTGTGTGTTAGAATAATAAATTTTACAGTATCCTTAATGTTTTTCAAGCATAATTTGTCAACAAATATTTTTTTTAGGCATTCATCAATCTTGAATTTAAAACGTAATCTAAAACTATTTTTTTTTTTAAGATTAATCATATAACTTAATTTTCTTAAACCATAATGTCAATGTTTTATACTTTATTTTTTTATTAAATTAAACCAAATGGAACTAATTTATAAATAAAATTTTAGCAACCTTTGGGAATAATTTAATTTGTCAAATTTTATTAAAATATCTTTATTCATAACAAATTATTTGACTTAAAAGGATACATTAAAATTATGCAAATTTATAAAGAAAAAGCCAAATAAATAAAAAAAAAAAAAAAAAAATTAGTATCCATAACATTGATATTTAAACATGTAAAAAAATACAAAACATATCAATATAATATTTACAAATTTAAACCGCAAAAAAAAGTTTTGCTGCTGATGTTTGTTAGCTTTTGAAATGTTTGAAACATTACTAAGCAAAATTTATTAAAACTTTAAAACCTGAATTCTCTTCAAGTTCTTAAAAAATTAGACTGCATGCAAATTTAGAACATTCGCAAGATTTAAAAAAAAAAAAAAAAAAAAAAAAACCATCTTTCCACTGCCAGGAAGTTAATAATACTAAAACAAATTTCAAAATATTTTGAGCATTTATTAACTATTTAAAAAAAATAGAGTGAATAATGTTTAAAAAAATTAAAATTTATTAATGAGATATCAATTTAACGGTTATTTTTAGAAATAATTTTATAATTTTGTTTTTTTCAAGCATAACTTTTTAGTGACAAAGATCATTAATTGATATCTATTTCTATACGATTAAAAAAAAAAAAAACTTAAAACTGTTCACAATACATACATAAGATAAACTGTTCATTGAAATAACTTCTTGAAAAGTAAGGCTAATAAGTTTGCCTTTTACCTCCATGTAAAATGCAGCACAACAATGCACCATATCAGAACATACTATTATTAATTTTAAACAGACGCCATAACTTATACGTAATTCAAAACAACACTAAAAATCATAAGCTATTCACTATATATACTATCACTATATATACAGGGTGGTTATAATTAAAGTTACCCTGTTTAGAGCCACGTAGAGTCCGTTCTAATGAGCAGATTTTGATGAAACTTGGAATTTACGCTATGTGGACCATGGGAAAAAGAAATCTGCAATAAAAAATTGTAGTTCAAATTTTTACCACCAGGTGAAAAAGTGGCGCATAAAGAACAAAAATCATTAATTGAAAACACAAATTTTTATTTAATTACAGCATATGTTCAATGTGCATTCCATTTACGTTAACCACATGCTCGAAGAGTGTTATAGCGTGTTCGACAGTAGCGCGAAGAGTTTCTCAATCAATTGCAGCAACATGACGTGTTATGCTTGCTTTCAATTCAGACAGAGTCCGTATGCTCCTTCCATACACACGATCTTTCAGAAATCCCCACAACCAGAAATCACAGGGATTTAAGTCCTGAGAACGAGGAGGCCAGGCAGTCGAAAAACTTCTCGAAATTATCCGATCATTTCCAAAGTGGTCTATCCTTTTTTGTCTATCCCTTGGTCAACAGTTGGAAAGATTCTTCGATCTATTGTAAAATGGTATCCATATAAGCTCCATGTTGTGCAACAACTGAAACCTGCTGACTCGGGTAAGCGCACTCAATTTTGTAGAATTTTTTTTGGCCAGAATAATGGTTGATAAAGCATGGCCTTGGAACATTTTATGGTCGGACGAGGCTAATTTTACACTAGATGGAGCTGTGAATACTCACAACTGTCCAATATGGGGTACGGCAAAACCTAATGTTGTGTATGAACAGTCTTTGCATTCTGATTACATTACTGTATGGTGTGGTTTTACTCCTGAATTTATTCTTGGTCCCTTTTTCTTTGAGGAGAGCACACTTCGTGGCCCTCAAAGGTGTTCGATTACGGGGACCTGCTACTGCGAGCTTCTTCGGCAGCAAGTCATTCCTGCCCAACAAGAACTAGAATGTTTAGAGACTACTGTCTTTATGCAAGATGGTGCACCACCTCACATTGCACGACCTCTACTTCGTGCCCACTTTGGAAATGATCGGGTAATTTCGAGAAGTGTTTCGACTGCCTGGCCTCCTCGTTCTCCGGACTTAAATCCCTGTGATTTCTGGTTGTGGGGATTTCTGAAAGATCGTGTGTATGGAGGGAGCATACGGACTCTGTCTGAATTGAAAGCAAGCATAACACGTCATGTTGCTGCAATTGATCGAGAAACCCTTCGCGCTACTGTTGAACACGCTATAACACGCTTCGAGCATGGGGTTGACGTAAATGGAATGCACATTGAACATATGCTGTAATTAAATAAAAATTTGTGTTTTTAATTTGTGATTTTTGTTCTTTATGCGCCACTTTTTCACGTGGTGGTAAAAATTTGAACTACAATTTTTTATTGCATATTTCTTTTCCCCATGGTCCATATAGTGCATATTCCAAGTTTCATTAAAATCTGCTCATTAGAACGGACTCTACGTGGCTCTAAACAGGGTAACTTTAATTATAACCACCCTGTATATCACTATATATACTATAACCAAAACTTTTCACAATGCATTCTTACAATAATCTGGCCCAGCAGTTTAGCAACCAAAAACTCTTCACAATAACAAGACATCTCTTACAAATAATTAAACAAATGCAAAATTAACTTAACTTTAAAAATTTTCATTTAACAGGCTTGATTAACAATTTCCTAATATTTTCAAGCAAATAGCTATGCTTTTTAGCAATGTTTTCGATAACAGCATTAATAAAAACTTTGCACAATAGTTTAGATAAAATTTTGTTGTGCGTAGTTTTAGAGGCTTTAATCTTTTTCTTTTTAAAGTCTGAACATAATCGTTAGGAAGGGAAATGTTTTCCGCACACCTGAATAGAGCAATAAGTTTTATTCTGGGTGAAGTCCTTCTTTAAAATGGCCTTTAATCACTTATCTTTTAACTGTTCATTTCAAAGAAATTCATGAAATGAAAAGCCTTTAAGTTTGTCTTTCATCTCCTTGCAAAATGAAACACAACAATACGCCATATATGAAAATACTTAATTTTAAACAGACGCCATAACTTTTACGCAATTCAAAACAATACTAAAAACCAAACAATATTAGGTCTGTAAAAGCAACATCTAGCGGCTGTTCGAGATTCCGGAGCATCCATAGGAAATCGACCCATCTGACTCACTTGGAGTAAGAGCTCCATTATCAAGGACGCATTGGCTATATACTCTGTGTGATTGTGTGTAATTCGATATTTCTATTATAGTGACGAATAAAGTAGGAATGAGCCTGTGAGCGATAGTCTATCATCAAAGCGTCCATGATCATGGAAAGAGTCAGATTGGTCACTTTCCAATGGGCACTTCGGAATCTCTAGTGACCGCTAGATGTCGCTTTTACTGAGCTGAGTTTTTAGTATAGTTTTGAAGAGAGTATGGGTTATATCCTTTGTTTAGAATTAAGTGTTTTTTGTATTTGTATTATTTTGTGGTATTTTACAAGGAGATAAAAGGAAAAGTTAAAGGCCTTTCATCTCATGAGTTTCCAGCATATGAACAGTTGAAAAATAAGTGGTTACAGGCCATTTCATGGAGGGACTTCAGCCGGAATGATCTTGTTCGATTCAGGTGTGCGGAAAGTATTTTCGTTTTAAGGATTATATTCAAACTTGGAAAAAGAAATATTTCTGATTTGTTTCGATTTAAAGGCAAGCAGTTAGTTTTGCTTATATTGGTGGCTACTTGGCAAGAGAAATGGAAAGAGAGATAACATATGTAGATTGCTTCAATGAGATCTTTTTGCCTGTCTGCTTCACACCATTATTAAAGTTTGTCAAAAAATCTAAATAGAGTTGGTTGGTTGTATTCAGATCATCTGGCGCCGTCAGCAACACGAGGGCTATAATGCGCCGAAACATTCGTCATTAGACAAGCCAACATACATTTACAAACACCCATGCCAAACACGGGACTCGGACCCGCAACCTCGCGGTCTAGAAGTTAGCACGCTAACCACTATACCGTTTCGTCGGCTCAAAATAGAGAAAGCTCAAATATCCGAATAAGAACCTCAATTACATTTTCAGTATGTTGCAGGGATTTAGTAAAAAAAAAAAAAATTCTATGTTCCACGATAAGGTCTACATGTTGACATTTTGTTGTTGTTGTTTCCTATCCCAACTGGTCTAGCGGAGCTAGACCAGGTCATGAGTCCACCCACTCTCAGGAAGTCGAAGAACATGACCGGATCGCGCAGGAAATCTTCTTTTTCAAAATGCATTCAGCTAAGGAGGTGAGCCGGGCTAGCTGCACAGGTGAAACACTTATTGCAAGTTGGATAGACCTTTCTTTTATGTTCATATCTCATACACCTTAGGTGATCACTGATAAATCTTGTGTACGCGGTCTGATCACCTCTATCTCCTCTGAAGGTCAAAGCGCGTCCCGGCTTTTCCCCAGAGTACCAGGTGTGCACCGAGGGAACAATCCAGTCCGGCTGTACATGTTTCTTTCTAAAAGAGTGAATTTCCGAAGATGTAAGTACCAAGTTATCTGTCCGGGGTTCATGTATGCCAAGTTTTGCCAGCGACTCAGCTATCTCATTGACATAAAGACCTACATGGGACGGGATCCACTGCAGGTAAATATCTCGCTTTTCGGAAAGTTTACACAAACGTTTCAAGATTCCCGTACCAGCCCTATCTCCCACTCTGGACCATGCACTCAAATATTGGATAGAACTTCTACTATCCGTAAGGATCCAGATGGGGTCTAAATGCGAAAAATCTTCAATTGCATTCAGTCCCGCCTCGATAGCCAAAAGCTCCGAACGGAAGACGGAACAGTAATCCGGGTTTCTCCTTTTAATGTTGATGTCGCCATCGGGTCTCTTGATGTAGAATCCACTTCCAGTCCGATTCTGCTCATCCCTGCTACCATCAGTTGATGAAATTTTGAAACAAGTTATTGTAAATTTGTCCGATACTTTTATAAAACTTTGCCATGAACCTGAACATAAAAAAAAAAAATTCTATCTTAACTCATTTGAGAAATATATATTAAAGCTGTCATTGAAAATATTATTAAAAACATAACGATATGTTTGAAAATATTAATTATTTGATACCACATTGATCAAAATAACTTACTTTGAATTTATAAACATTATTCAGTGTATTTTTTTTTTTTTTTCATTGTTATGAAATTACCATAATTTTTTGGAATTTCCTGTTATTCTCATCTTTTTGAAAGTGGAAATATGAGCATAAATACTGTTTTTCAGCTTTTTTTTTTTTTTTTTTTTTTTTTTTTTTTTTTTTTTTAACTTGTGAATATCTATAAAGTTTAAAAATTTATATACAAAAAAAAAAAAAAAAAAACACATTTTAAGTGTTCATAACTTTTTTTATGAGTTGAATCAAATGAATAGTTTTATTGACCCCTTTAAGACAATTTATACGTTGGTAATATATATATTTTAATGAAACAAAACAAACATTTATTTTTTACTAATACACTTTAATAAAATTTTATTTGTAACTTAGTTCCATCTAGTATAATTTAACCAACTAAATAAGACTTTGAAATGAATAAACTGTCATTGCTTTTTTCTTTTACCTTGTTTATTTAGAACATTTAAAATGTACTTTGAATTTTTCAGAATTTTTGGAAAATCATTTTTATGATTTTTTAAAAAACACTTAATGGAACCGCTATCGCAATTTATTAGCAAAGAAGGGGAAAAAAAGAAAAAAAAAAAAAAAAAAATGTCGATTGGCAAGTCTTACCAACCTTCGCTAATGGGTTGGTAAAAAAAAAATTAAATGAATAAAAACCTTGACAATACGGTTATATAATATGAATATAGAAAGTTAAAATATGTGATCAATCTTCTATAAAAATTCTATAAGAAATAATTCTAGATATTTCTTCTTATTCTAAATAATTCTTAATCTCTAAAATATTTTTAGATATATTTTTGAATTTAAGATTGAATACCTTTAAAAAAAAAACTTGAATATGTGCTTAATGTTACTTGTAATTACATTTTTTTTTCAAAAGCTGTAAAATCATGTCTGCAAAACAGAAATGAAATTGCATCTTTAATTATCCAAAACACATCAATTTGAATCAAACCCCCCCCCCCACCTTATTTTTTTGCATAAAATATGTAAAAATTATCTTAGAAATCCATAGGAGAGTACGCATTCTCTAGGTCTCTAAACGCGCCATCTTGTGGCAACTGGTGATCCCGCGAAAACACTTCTAAGTACAGTTTTTAGCGTACCGATCAAGGACGCTTTCATACCATCGACGCTTAAAATACCTTTAGTTGGCATACCCATATCGTTTCATTAAATTTTCCCTATCATTTGTTCCTTCAAACCAAATAAAACGTGCAACGTTTCTACTTTTCAATACCACGATGCTGTTGACTGGACTTACACTCAAAATTTTTCTTTAGAAGTCAGAATTACTCTCCATATCCTTTTGAAAACTGACCAGTGACGTGATGTAAGATTTTTTCTAAAAGCAGCAACATTATAAAAGTTAAATATACAATCTTCTACAAAAGACAAATAACTAACACATATATACCATTGGAAACATTCACCCGAAATTATGAATAAGTGGAGAAAACTGAAATACATGTATTAAAAAGATAAATTTTATTTCATACAAAAAGATGACTTCTTAAAATAGTCAAATAGTCAAACATTTAAAGAAGAAAAATTTTCAAGCAGAAGAAACATTAATTACGAAGAAGCATCATAAAATAAATGTAAATGAACGAACACGCATGTTACTTATATATAAGTTCCTTTCATCTACTTTTTTTTTTTTCCAACAAACAGATGGATTATTATGAAAAAATATGTTTACTTCTCCTGCTACTCAACAATTGTTTTTCTCCAAACTTCGCTTTAAAATGTGAAAACTTTTTAAGTTTGGAAAATAGTAAGTTGCGAATATAGTTGTCTTTATGTTTCGAATATTGTTGTTTTGAAAAACAAATATGTTCGCTACAGCTTTTATAATGAAAATATGTCTTGAAAACTTCTCTCACTGAAAGGTTTGAATTTTCTATAATACAACATTCTCAACAATATTTCTTCCTATGCTCATAGATGGCAGCTTGATGACCCTCGATTGAAAGCAATCCAAAATGGTTCTTCTATCGTCAATTTTTCAACTTAGGATAAAACGTTTCAAAGAGCTGATATAATTAAATCTAAAGACGTATTTAATGTTTAGAAGAACCTTATTTAAGTCTTTTTAATTGAAAAACCAAGACCATAATAAAACTTGAAAAGAAAAAGTAATTACAATCGCTAGCATGGCAAAATTGGTGGAAACAGGGGTTCTTGACGATTGGCTAATTTTAACTGAAACTAAAACATTGTTTTAAAATACACTGTTTTTTTTTTTTTTTTAATAAACTTGCCAGAAACAGTTTATATCTTACAGAGCATACATGGTTAACTCGCCAAGTTTTATACTTTACATGCTTATATTTTAAGATGTCCCTGATACTCCAAGTTTAACATCCATGTCGAATTTTGTTGCGAACTTCAACATCGAAGAATCGACCACTCTTATTAGAGACAGCAGTAAACACACCGGACAGGACGTACCTTCTCTTGTACCACGAACCATCAATTTACTCACCACAGTCTGAAGAACTATTATATTGTCGCACTCGAAAACATTTTTTTTCTTCCGGCAACTGTTTCATAACTTGAAGCAAAGTCTTGGTGTAGTTATTATATGCATAAGAGTTTTGCCCTGGGAATAAATTCATAATATTAATGAAATGGCTGGCTTTCGTAACCACAAAAAGCTAACCGCATGCCACGAACAAGATTTTTATCCAAAAGAATTTGAAATGAATTTGTATTTTTGTGCCCAATTTGATGTTGAACAATCCTAAATGTAACTCAATCATTCGAATGCCTAGGACTGGCACCCAGTACAATAAATATTAAAGAAAAATAAACGCGGTGTTTTCTTTTTCAAGTCAATTCAGGCGTGTTGACCCAAAATGGTAAATTTGACAAAAATTTTCATCGAGTGGGGCTATAACCCGATCAGTACCATCGATTGTCTTCGCTTGGTGAGGATTTTTTTTTTCTGGGTGACGTTTTATCGTTCAACACTGCACTTTTAATTTTATTATTAATTATTTAGAATTTCTAATATGTTTCGCAAATGGAACATATGCCATCTTCAAAGTATTTTATTTACACAACAATTATATTAATTAAAGGTAAGCAATCACATTCTTCGTATTAATAACAAGTATACGAAATCGTAGTCCATCTCAACTGTGGTCTGGGGTCTGCTTTTCTTTTGAATGCGTTGAAAATTTTAAAATAAAGAAGTTCACAAGAGGTAATGTTCCTAGTCTTTTTCTGTTTGTAACCCCTTCACTGTTTTCGTGGAAAGTAGTAAAATAGTTTTTACAAAACTCAACAGATTTGCAATTGAATAACATTTTCTACAACTTTAAATGAATGCAGCGTTACTCAGTTATTATTTTCCTTTTAAAGTCTATAATAGTATATGCCATTTATTCAAAAATGCAATGTTTTCTAATATGTTTCGTGTGGTTCAACTTGATAATTGATACCAACACTTACTTGATATCGATAAAAAAGACAGCAATAATTTAAAATTTAAGTTTTCACTGAATTTGATCGTGTTGTATATTAATTATATTAGTTGAAATAATAGATCAAATTACATTTTCTTCTTAAAACAATATTTATTATTATTAAAGTTTATTTCAGACCTGACATTTATTACAAGAATAATTTTATGTTTCACACTAAATAAGAAAATTTAGTCTTGCAATATAAAATAAAATGTTTCAGACAACGAAATTGATGATGTAGTAAATTTAGATAACAATTTTCAAACCATATTAAAAATTGCCTTTACATATTTAAAAAAGAATTAAAAAAAAAAATATATATATATATATATATATATATATATATATATATATATATATATATATATACTAGCTGAATACCCGTGCTGCGCTACGAAATTTTACCATTAGCATTTTAGCGATCAAAAGACATTCATGTATTCTACACTTCAGACGTTTGCTCCCTTTTCGATCCCGACAAATTGATTTATCAAAATAGGAACTTTCCTTTGTTGACATTTTAAACGAAATTTATAATTGTGAATAGTAAACTGGAATAGT
Source organism: Linyphia triangularis (assembly GCA_963978545.1). Classification (NCBI taxonomy): domain Eukaryota; kingdom Metazoa; phylum Arthropoda; class Arachnida; order Araneae; family Linyphiidae; genus Linyphia; species Linyphia triangularis. The sequence goes on from OZ021730.1 coordinate 42,538,513, forward strand.
TTATTGTGTTTATGTTTGCTCTTAGTTTTAAATTTCAAAGTAGTAGCTGTATTGGAATTAAGTTAATTAGACATTAAGTTAATCATCGTATAGTTTCAATGTTGCGTCGTCTTTTCATCCCTTAAAAATTCGTTAATCGATATTGGAATGACTTATTTTTTTAACATTTGCAAAAAAATATCAGAAAAATGACTACATTGGAAGAGGAACATTCGGATATCCCTCGTTTGGAACATTTAACCCCTTTTCGACCCCTTAAAGTGTGTTAATCGAGATCGGAATAGTTTACTTTTTCTATTTTTACCATTGTTGATATTTGTGCCGATTTTCAGAGTTGTGACTATGTGGGAAGTAGGATTTTCGAATGTCCCCCGTTTGGAACGTTTGACCCCTTTTTGACCCCTTAAAGTGTGTTAATCGAGATCGGAATAGTTTACTTTTTCTATTTTTACCATTGTTGATATTTGTGCCGATTTTCAGAGTTGTGACTATGCGGGAAGTAGGATTTTCGAATGTCCCCCGTTTGGAACGTTTGACCCCTTTTCGACCCCTTAAAGTGTGTTAATCGAGATCGGAATAGTTTACTTTTTCTATTTTTACCATTGTTGATATTTGTGCCGATTTTCAGAGTTGTGACTATGTGGGAAGTAGGATTTTCGAATGTCCCCCGTTTGGAACGTTTGACCCCTTTTCGACCCCTTAAAGTGTGTTAATCGAGATCGGAATAGTTTACTTTTTCTATTTTTACCATTGTTGATATTTGTGCCGATTTTCAGAGTTGTGACTATGCGGGAAGTAGGATTTTCGAATGTCCCCCGTTTGGAACGTTTGACCCCTTTTCGACCCCTTAAAGTGTGTTAATCGAGATCGGAATAGTTTACTTTTTCTATTTTTACCATTGTTGATATTTGTGCCGATTTTCAGAGTTGTGACTATGTGGGAAGTAGGATTTTCGAATGTCCCCCGTTTGGAACGTTTGACCCCTTTTCGACCCCTTAAAGTGTGTTAATCGAGATCGGAATAGTTTACTTTTTCTATTTTTACCATTGTTGATATTTGTGCCGATTTTCAGAGTTGTGACTATGTGGGAAGTAGGATTTTCGAATGTCCCCCGTTTGGAACGTTTGACCCCTTTTCGACCCCTTAAAGTGTGTTAATCGAGATCGGAATAGTTTACTTTTTCTATTTTTACCATTGTTGATATTTGTGCCGATTTTCAGAGTTGTGACTATGTGGGAAGTAGGATTTTCGAATGTCCCCCGTTTGGAACGTTTGACCCCTTTTCGACCCCTTAAAGTGTGTTAATCGAGATCGGAATAGTTTACTTTTTCTATTTTTACCATTGTTGATATTTGTGACGACTTTCAGAGTTGTGACTATGTGGGAAGTAGGATTTTCGAATGTCCCCCGTTTGGAACGTTTGACCCCTTTTCGACCCCTTAAAGTGTGTTAATCGAGATCGGAATAGTTTACTTTTTCTATTTTTACCATTGTTGATATTTGTGCCGATTTTCAGAGTTGTGACTATGTGGGAAGTAGGATTTTCGAATGTCCCCCGTTTGGAACGTTTGACCCCTTTTCGACCCCTTAAAGTGTGTTAATCGAGATCGGAATAGTTTACTTTTTCTATTTTTACCATTGTTGATATTTGTGCCGATTTTCAGAGTTGTGACTATGTGGGAAGTAGGATTTTCGAATGTCCCCCGTTTGGAACGTTTGACCCCTTTTCGACCCCTTAAAGTGTGTTAATCGAGATCGGAATAGTTTACTTTTTCTATTTTTACCATTGTTGATATTTGTGCCGATTTTCAGAGTTGTGACTATGCGGGAAGTAGGATTTTCGAATGTCCCCCGTTTGGAACGTTTGACCCCTTTTCGACCCCTTAAAGTGTGTTAATCGAGATCGGAATAGTTTACTTTTTCTATTTTTACCATTGTTGATATTTGTGCCGATTTTCAGAGTTGTGACTATGTGGGAAGTGGGAGAATTAGTGATGAGTGAGTCAGTGAGTGAGTGAGTGAGTGAGTGAGGGCTTTGCCTTATATATATATATATATATATATATATATATATATATATATATATATATATATATATATATATATATATATATATATATATATACTTTTAAATATATTTTTAGTGGCTAATTATAGTGTTTGGTTGTGTAATAAATTTTCAGTCAAAAATGCATAACTTAATTTCCTAAGATTATTTTAAATTATAATTCGAATTATAATTATAATTTAAATTATATTTATATAATATAATTCGAATTATAATTATAATTTAAATTATATTTATATAATATAATTAATTATAATTATAATAAATTATAATAACAATTTTCAAAGCATAGTAAAAATAATTTTTACCTTAATTTAAAAAAAAAAAAAGAAGAAAAATAATATATATATATATTTTTTTTAAATACTTTTCAATGGCTATCGGTAGCGTTTGGTTGTGTAATATATTTTCATTGTGCCATTAAACGCCTTACAAATTTTTAGTAATAAACAGCACTATTCAGTTCATCACACATTATACATTCACTCTTTTTGTAAGACATATGAAATCACGAGGTCTTTTTGCGAAATTAACATAAACTATGTATTTCTTTCACCCACAAAAACATTCGTTGCCAAAAAAAAAATATTTGTTTGTATAAAGCTGTCTAAAGAGGATGCATGGAATCGCAATTTATGAGATGTTTCGTTGACTCATCCAGTTTCCAAAAGAAATGGCTAGGAAAGTCTACGTTATTTTTTATTTATCACATTTTAAAGTATTTGGAATAAGAAAATGTCAAATATAATTCGATTATCGCTATTTGCTTTTATTGTTACTTTTTTTTTATAGTAGTTACATTTTATTTTTGCCATCACCTGGCCCCCTGCAACCGCGGGCCCAACCGCATTGTGGTCCCTCTGGGACTGTCAGTTACGCCACTGACGTGTTGATCTAAAAGTGTACTACTGTGGTGATGAGTTAGTCTGCGTTACTATGGAAACTATCACGAGCAGAATGACTTGAATTAAGAAGATAATTCTATTTATAATTCCAACATATTTCCTTACATCTATGGATATTCTTTGTCTCTCTGGTATAGTTATATAACGGAAATCTAGTTGGTTATAATACCTAAATTTGTACCTTGTATAAATATTTATTGTTATACGTGAAGAGGGCGCTTCCTAATAGGACTAAATCCTTCCAAGGGCACCCATATGGTCATACTCCTTCGAATCTGGTTAGATAATTTCATTTTCCGCCATTTCAGTGATACCGTATAACAAAAGAGGCATAAGAAGAACAGTCTTACTTGTCGAGAAATGAAATATACAGATAAGAAGCTCTCAGGTCGGCAGATAATGCAAAATATATTTGTTCTTTTCATAAACGAAACTACTAATCTTAAGACGGAAGGGTTCTTCAGATAGTGTCTGCACACTTTAAACGCACTTGGCATCAAAACATATTAGCTTGGTATTTTGTTACGATATGGAATATTCAATTTCCTTAAGAGTAAAGTAAAAGTTTCCTTACGACTAAAGTAAGAGGTGTTCCTTCAAGCGTGTGGGGTATTGTGATCATCTATTAACAAGAGGTTTGTTTTACGACGTTTGTCTAATGCATTTAGAAGTTAGTTGTGGTGAGAAAAATTAGAATGAAGAAATATGCATGTCATGAATTATTAACAGTTGATAAAATATAATAGGTAATTCCGAGTATGACTTCTCTGGGTAGGACTTGCAACCGATTAAACTTTTAGAATTGTGTATTGATTGGTAAAAGGTTATATTTATCTTTTTTTGTGTTTACTAATTTAAATGATGAAATAAATATTCCAAAGGAATTTCAATGTGTGTATGAATTAGTTAATGAACTCATTTACCTTATTATATATACATATAAAACTTTTAAAGGAATACAGTTTATGGAATGATTGCTTAGCCTCGTTTATCGAAAAGACAGTTAATTTAATTAAATTTGTTTTTGAACAATACGTCGCAACAACCTTAGCGCTTTAAATAAACAGAAGTAAACTTCGAAATTAAAACTATTCATTTAATGAATTGAAACATTTGCATGAACATTTTACTTGACATTTATAGTTCTATTTCTACGCCAATTTCAGACAAAAGTTTAAATCATGCTCGGTCTTGAAAAAGCTTCCGTAACAGTCGTACTTTTGTTTGGATTTTTTGGAATATTGGATGCAAGCTTATGTTTGAGTAATCCTCGTTGCTATTGCAGCACAAAGAAGGACATAAAGATCATGTGCAAAAATGTTACACACCTGTATCCCATTGAAGAATTGCTGGATAAGTATCCTCATATATATAGCTTGAGGATCTACGGAGATAAACTCACTCAGTTACCCAGTAAATCATTCTCAGGTAAGGCAATGATTGTGCTGGAAATCAAAGCTCCATTGCTCAACATATCAGAAGATTCTCTGTCAGAAATTCATGATTTACAGATTGTCAATTTCGACGGAGGGAAGTTTCCTTCTGTGCCAGAAGCATTTGCCAATACCAGTTTCAGAACCATACAGCTCGTTCGTGGTGCGTTGACCAGGATTGATGTTGAGTTCCAGAACAACTCTGAAACGACGGATATCCTGCTGAACGACAACATGATAGTGGATATCGACCCAGGCGCATTTTTGGATGCCCTGTCTCTCCAGACACTGAACTTGTCCCGAAATCGAATCAGTTCCTTAGTTCCGGCAGTTTTCGAAAGTCTAACTCAGCTGAAGAGCATTGATTTGAGTTTCAATTTTCTGTCCAGCTTGGGCGGCTGCTTCAAGAACCTTAACCCACAGGTGAGTATACAATCTTTATGAACTTTTCTTGATTATAGATGCATGTCAATTGAAATGACTCTTCACGATGAGTTTTCATATCATAAAGGGTGACCGTCTGTCAACTTAAAATTCGTTATTGAACTTACCTGATATTTCGCCTAAGCTATAAATGTTATAGACTTGTTATACATATATATATGCTTGAAATTTTTGTTGAAATTCGATTGATTACAAAAAATTCATTCAAAAGTGCTTTTATATATGACGGGAATAGTACTTCCGTGGTAATTCTATTGGAAGTTCACCTTTTTGCTAGAGACACAGAGATTAGAGCCTGAATATTCGGTGACAAGTTTTCATGTCAGCTTTTCCTGTGAACGTGCCAACTTGAAATTATTTCCTTAAAAAAGAAAATCCGAATTCATAATGTTTTCAAGTTTTTACATTGCAATGTAAGTTTATCATAAAAAAAAAAAAATACTAAACACATATTACAAAATTCAAATGTCTTTAGAAATGAAATTTTTTTAAGCAGCCGATTTAAATAGGATAAAGCAATGGCTCTAAGTCCAACAAATAACCATAGTACTGTATGTTCAATTATTTTATTAATTTTTAATAGCTCAATATAATTTTGTGTATCTCATATTTCTGTTTACGATACAAAAATATTTTTTTTTTTCTGTTAAGAAGCGAACGTTTGTTTATATATACATCTCTGCGAAGAGATGAAACGAATCATCGACAGATATCAGCCAAATGTGACTTCACTTCACAAAACTCTCCATTATTTTAAGATTTTTTTTTTAAAATAATCACTTTAAAGTAAAAACCCAAATATTAAGCTTGCTTTTCAGGTAAAAATTAAAGAGTCGTTAAAGAGTAAGAAGAATAAAACGAGATCTTCAAACAGTCAAAATTGTCTAACATTGAGTAAAACCACTGCGAACGCTTTTCTCCCAAATAATGCTTTTATAATCTTCTTTATAAATTTTACTTCAAATTACCAGAACAAAATTATTGTAGATATAAGTTTTTAAGGATTTTAGAATATCCCACAATTCACTTATGTAATTGCTTCCCGTAAATCGTCACTCGCAAGCTTTGCTCGATAGGTCAACTCTAGTGCAATTTTTTTTTTTTTTTTTTTTTTTTTGGTCCTAATCTTGATTTTTAAATTGGCTATCTTAATGAAATTTTAATTAATAGCCCTATGTATTTTAATTAATAGTATCCATTATATATTTAAAAACCTATATCCTACTTCTATTTCAATTGTAGCATACCACTTTTATCCACATTATTCTTAATATTCAAGATTCAAGGGGATTCACCTCTTTGCACCTTTATAGCTGCGTACATGGTCCTAACATGTATCATGTATCATTTTCTGTGTGATTTCGAATCGTGGCAGTTTTAGAAGCCAAATACACTTGCATTTTCCTCATGCCTATTTCTCAAAACTGACTCGTATATTTCAAAGTACATATGCATTCTCTTATATTTTCAAACTCTTGAAGATACGAACTTCGACACTTTGTGGAATGCATAGAGAAAAGACTTCAATACTTTAATTTCATGGACTTCCAGTGTCTAGTGGCAAAAACAATGAAATAAAGAAATCTGTGTACATATCTTGGTGATGAATGAAGAAAGTTTTGAGCGTGTTACTAACAAAAGTACATATAAGAACGTGACTAGGTTCACAAAGATCAATCGGTAATTTTGCCTGCATACACCTTTTACAAACTGGTCCTATAAGTTAAACATTATACCTAGAACCAATATGATATAGTATATATCATATTGATTCACTATATCACTATATAGTGCCAATATGATAACAAATACATAGTCGTTTATTTTATGAAGCTTCAATGATGAAGTCGCTGTGGGTGAAGAAAACAAATTCGTCATAATCGTACTTCCGACATTAAAACCAAGGATGCCGCCCGCCAGGAAGGCTAATAAAGGGCATTTTCGGCCTCTCCCACTTCTCTATGATATTTAGAAAATATAAAATAAAACTTAAAATATTGGGTTCTCAGGGCAAAACTATACAGGAAAATTATAATTTAATAATACACTTTAAAAAAAAAAACTTTATTAATATGATCAGGTTTTTGACTCGTCATACAAGCCTGTACAAATAAGCAGAAATTACCTTAATAGAAAAACGGACCTTGATTAAAAGGATGATTTCAAAGTTTATACATACAAATAAAAAATTAATAATAGCTCACTGCATTTGACGTTCTTAAGCATTGGCTGTTAAACATGATTTGACAGAGTTTTTCGCCGATTATGCATTTATTTCTCAAAATTATTTAAAAGAACGTTAATATTGAATAATAAGCTTAGCCGCCTGGATCAAATGTTACCCATAGGTGAAATTGCGTTGCCTCAAGATTGCAATAAATATGACTGGTGATTTAAAACATTATTGGAAGGCTGTGAATGAAGGTTAAATTTTAAGATGCTCAAGTCCCTCCATTTCGACAAAAGTTTTGATTACCTGTCATATTATTGTACAGCTTGAAGTTGTACGCTTTCACCTACTGGGCAAAATTTCATTTAATTTCTAAACATTTTCTGTGATTGCTAGAGTGTCAAATTTGATGACTATTCTAAATACATGAAATTCAAATTATAACCACTCAAAATAAAAGGAAGAGTAAAGGGCGCTGTTTATTTCTATGTAAAAAGCTGATTTTGTTGCTGTTTGAAATATGCATACAGATGTGGCAAACTAAGCATTAAAAATCAGAGACAAAAATCTTTGGAATATGTGAAAGATTTAATTGAATATATTGGCATGCATTTGAAATTAATGAAGGTTTCATTCAACTTGTCTTAAATTAAGTTTTTAAATGTTTTTATTTACCAGTGCTTAAAAGCGGCATATCTGGACACACATTTTAGGAGTTTTTTTTTCTTTCTTTACTTATACTCGACTATACCCTATGAATTGGCCAAACATTTTTGAGCATTTCCGTATATTTAACAACTTTTTGTAGAGTGTTATTACAACTAATGTGAATGGATGTAAAATTGTTACTTTTAATTAGTGACATAATAACCAAAATGAAAGTGAACACCATGTTAGGATTGCCATACGTGTAATAAGTAAACAATTCGGAATTTTTATGATTAATAGAGAGTGATGAACCCAAAAAGAAATGTTAAGGTCATCATAAGTAGCAATACATTTCTTCACAGTTTTTTAATATTTATTTCGAAGATGTCGTTTCTATGTCGCATTCCAGGCTCAGACAGGCAGAAACTTGGATTAGCAGGTATAAACTCAGTTACTTAAGCTAGTATACACTGACTAGCTATTCATTGTTTTCATGTTCCGGAAGTTATACAGACACTCAGTATTGTAACATTGCATGAATTTTCAGCTAAATTAGAAGTGTCATTATTGATATTAAATTCCTAATTTATTTATGTAAAAGGTAATATCTATAACTTCTGTTGCAGGAGATAAATTTGTATGGAAACAATTTAAGTACTGTCGACGAGGTCTTCCATCGAAGTATGTGGAGCGTAAAGTCATTAGATCTTGGCGGAAATCCACATTTGAACATTAGTGCCTCCACGTTCAATGGTACGATGCGTTACCTATCAATTCTTAGCCTCAACAACAACGACTTTGAAGACTTTGATCCTCTTATCCTAAAGAACTTTCATTCTCTGCACAGACTCCATTTGAACGGAAATAGACTAACAGTTCTTCCAAGGGATTTTCTCACCTCGCTTCGTACGCCTTTCTTGAGTATCCTTGAGTTGGCCTACAATAACCTGAACTCAACAGAAACTCTTTTCCCATTGGACTATCAACTGCAAACTATTCACAACCTGAAGATAACCCCACAAAAGAGTGAAATGTTTAAACCATTGCAATTAGGAGACAATTCTACACATGCTCTGTCAACATTAGACTATCAGCAGTCAATCAATAACAACCTAAGAGCAACCAGACTCGATGACAGTATACTCAAATTATTGCAACTGAAAGCAAGTTTGACAGAATCTCTGTCATTATTGGACTACAAAAGACAAGCTATTCACAGTCTGAAGACGGTTCGACTCGATGGAAACAAAATTAAATCACTTGTTCTCGGTGGAACTTCTAAGAGTGTCCTTCACTTGGATTTGGGATGGAATGAGATTCAGAAACTTGGTTCAACAGATCTCGAGAATCTGACGTCGGTCAGCAATTTCAACCTGTCGGGAAATCCTCTAACGGAAATTAGCTCCAGTTGCTTCCGACTAGGGATGAGCTTAACAGTTATTGTTAAATAACTGCAGTTACATTAAAATTATTAGGAAATAACGAAATATTATAACCGTTATCCGTTATTTTTAAAGTAAAAGGTAAATAAAAATAAATACATGGAATAAATAAAACATACCTGTTTTTCTACAACATTCTCTTTAGATATCAGTTAATCGATTTTAAATTAGAACATCTTTCAATATAAATTTGTAAAAATATCAAAATAAAAGAAATCATTTATAGTTTTGAGGTTATTTTATAAGAATTTTGTTTTTTAATTTTTTTATTTTTATGATTTAACAATAAATTGGAGAAAGAATTTACAATACAACATAATTCATAACTGATACATATAAAATGAAAGTGATTTTTAAATGAAAACACATTTTGAAACATTTTACGTCCACAGGCTTTAAAATTATTACTTACATATAAATTTTATGTAATATTGTGAGAAAAATGTACATTTTCAGAGGAATCTTTGAAGTATAAAAAATATATGTTTTAAATATAGGGATATTATTATTATTTCAATAACTATATTTTTGAAATTATTGTAAATTAATTATGGCGCGTTAAAACTATTTACAGAAATTATGTATTTTATAAATAATTGTGCCGTCACGACCACATTTATGTATACATAAATTCATGAAATAAAAATTTATAAACAAAAATTATAAATTTAAGTTACGATATTAAACCCGAATAAAAATATTTTTAATAAAAAATTTGAAGTAAAATTCAAATATTATAAAGTTAATCAAACTAAAAAAGATGAATGTCATGTTTATTTAAAAAATTCAATTCATAATTAATCAAGAAAAGCAATTTTACAAATAATAAATTCCCTTTATTTAGTTCAAATTGAAAAATGATCATAAAAAAATTAAAAACCTCTCAGGTAATGCGTTAAATATAAAAAATATATGCATAAACAAATTTTTGTTTAACATTAAAACCTATTTAACTACGCTCCAAATTTACTACACAATCTTTTGATTATATCGATTTGAAATTAGAAGCTTGCTTTACAAGGAAAAGAACATAATTTATTTTCCATCAAAAGGAAAAACTCAAATCCTACGCTCTCTTTATTTTTTATATATAGTATCATTTTCTTATTCTAAAACAATAGCGAAAAATTTTCTTACCTCCAACCAATACGAAAGAAACACGGCGAGTCTTTAAAAGTCTCATAAGAAGACTGAAATGAAATGCGAACGTAACGTTCAAAACCTCTCCCACCAAAGGAATTCTTATAACATAAAAAAAAAGAGCCTTCAGCAAAAACACGCATGCATTTCTTCCTAAATCCTTAATCCTAATCCCCCACCTTCTTTCCCCCATCTCTGTCATTTAAACCCAAAGAATGTTGCGTCAGATACTCCCCCCCCCCCCACGCACATTCCTCTTCACCCTACCACTCATAATGTGCATCAAATCATAACGAACTAACAAAAATCAACGAAAAAACAAAAAAAAAATCGAAACGAAATTTAAAATACCATCTTGAAAAGCAGCGCTAACAAAGAATGGTCCAAAAGTTATTCCAATACAAAAACTTCTGTCAATATCTTATAACAGTTATATCTACTTTTATTGAAAATTATGTCAATATCAACTGATACCAATCGGACAGTTAGTTATTCCAGGAATAACGACCAGGATCCTAATATCAGAATCACGATAAAAAAATATATTTTTCCATTCACCGTTATTAGAAAAATATATTTTTCCGAATCACCGTTATTAGAAAAATATATTTTTATTTCGTGATTCTGATATTATGATCTTCAATAACAGAAATATATGGACATACTAGCGCCATCTATTGCATTTATAATAAATGAATAACTGTTACTTAGAAAATTAGGTAACTGTTAATTCGCGTGAGTTTAAGTATCAATAACTTTTAACTGTTATTAAAATATGGCTCATCCCTACTTCCGACATCAAATGAGGCTGAGGACTTTGGACTTATCTTTCACGAATTTGAGGACCCTGAATCTCTCTATCCGGAATCTTTTTAGTCTGGAAGACCTGAGAGTGGATTCATCTTTGTTAATTTCTTTAGAAGAAGACGAACTGGAAGGGCTAAATGATTTGGAGGCATTGTCCTTGAGAAACAATACATTAAGTTCTGTCTATGGTGCCTTCAGGAATCTATCAAATCTTATAAGTTTGGATATTTCGACTAATAATTTAACTACACTGACATCAGACTCTTTGCCACTCAATGCTGAAGGATCAATTAAATTAAAGAAATTGTGGATGGAAGGTAAGTCATTTATCTAAGATTTTCTAATCTAGCAAAAGCCTAATTGAACAGTGTTTCAAATTGGAGACGCTTTATATCTTAGAAGAGATTTTAGATCCTGAAATAAAAATATCAATATCATCCGTTTGCCCTTTTTCTGTCTTAAGAAATTTTCAGCGTGAGTTGATAATTCTTTCTGTGTACGATTCAAATAATCCCCTTTCTTTTGATGATTTCTATATTTCCTTTCATTTCACGTTTGCTTCAGTAGGGATACAGGATGGTCCAAAACTAACACCATAGTTCGAAAATGAATAATTTAATGACTAAGAGAACTGGTAAATAATTTTAAATGTTTTAAAGTATTACTGCAGATCTTATGGTCTAAAATGATTCATAAAGACCGTTTTTAAAAATGCGTCTAACTATCAGGAAAATGTTTGAAGAAATGTCAGAAAAATATTTTAAAAACGTTGCCACACTTGACATAATATAATTTTTTTTTTCTTAGGTCATTGATTCCATTCAAATGTCGATTATTCCACTTAGGAATAAGGTACGGTTTACCCAAAATCTCTTAGAAAATGGTCGTGTATTATATCTAAAAATAAACTTTTTTTTAATCAATAGATGTCTTTTTAAGGCAAAATTTTATTACTTCTATACCCTTAGTATAGAGGTCGGCGATATATCGAAACGACGATATTTTTATCGATATTTCTAAAAAAATATCGATATTAAAAAATCGATAAAAGTCACCGATATATCGATATTTTCAAACATTTTTATTCTATTACAAATATATATATATATATATATATATATATATATATATATATATATATATATATATATATATATATATATATATATATATATATATATATATATATATATATATATATATATATATATATATATATATATATATATATATATATATATATATATATATATATATATATATATATATATATATATATATATATATATATATATATATTTGTAATAGATTTATTTCAGTTTAAAAAGTAGTCACTTTACAAAAAAGCAATCATGAAAAGTAGAAATTTGTCACGAAAAACTTCGTTTCTGGCAAAATTGAAAATCGAATAAAAAAAACTCATGTTTCGATATATCGATGTTTTTTTCAATGCAACGATATACTATCGATATTTATTTTGATCGATACTTCCGACTTCTACCTTAGTACACTAAAATAACTCAGAGAGGTTGTTCGAAGTTACATGTAGCATCATATGTAATTTTTTTTTCTTTGATAAAAAAGGCTTACTGAGCTCTTAATTAGTCACTATTTACCAATTTTACAAATTATATGTTCCTCTTGGATAACTCTGTACAAAACATGCATTTTTTTTTTCTTCTTTTTTTTTCACTGTTCCTTACATAGTAATGAATTATTCCATTAGTTAGTTTGACAAATCCGTTCATGACAATTAATCAAAGATAATTTACAATAACTATTGAACAAATTGCAAGTGAAAATCATACTTTCCTATTTCATTGACAAATCTGTTCATGATAAATATAGTTCCAGGTTACTATAATTATTGAATAAACTGCAAATCTAAATCTGGCTTTTCTATTCCGAACAGGCAACCCATGGTCTTGTGACTGCAGGCTATCTTGGCTTCTGGATTGGATGAGAACTAAGGGCTCCCATTTGGAAGACAATCCAACCTGCCGATCGCCTCCACATCTCAACGGCATCGAACTCAAATCCCTGAACCTGACCGATCTTCAGTATTGGCAGGCATATGACTGTCCAGCTGAGTGCGACTGCAACTGTGTTCCTGTAGAAATGAACTTCTTCACCTTCGTTAATTGCTCGGGTAGACACTTAAAGTACATTCCGAAAATCTTTCCAGAGAACGCACTGAAGATTGATCTGCATGGCAACGATATCGAATCGATGGAAGGTTTAGGATCAAATCTTTTTCGGAATCTTCAGGTCAGGATTTAAGAGTGACAATCTGTCCTTTCAAGCCATATCTGTTCTTGATAAAATGTGTACCTAATGAAACATGTTCTTAGTAAAAAAATAAATAAAAATGTACCTAATAAAAAATGTACAGTACCCAAAAAACAACAACAGAACGATGGCTATATCTTCGGTTCTAATTATCGTAGAATCTTACGGTTTGCACCAAAATGTTTTGCATACGATTTTCTATATATCTGATGCAATTTCTTTTTCTTGAGGGACAGTTTACTAAGTAAAAGTAACGCTATCTTCGAAAATTTCAATACGAACCCTTATTTTTTATCATTTCATTCGATTCAGAATACATCATTTACTCTATATACCAAATTTCAATGCATTATGTTGAAAAACAAGTAACTTATGAGCAAAAATTTTTCGACCATTTTTTGACCGATCTTCAGGTAGAATTTCCATAAAACGAAAGGTATTTTTAAGATTCTACTTCACAGCTGGAGAAATCGAACGGTCAGTGAGGCGTTTCACGACGTTATAAAATACAAATATTCTAAAATTGCTAGAAACTACTTGGATTTATAGTGACATGTTTAAGATTAATACAAAAATAGCAAGTAAACGCAAAAGTAACATAATTTATTTACAACGTTAAAGATGTGCATTCTTCACACGAAATAAATAAAATATCGAAAACTGTAATTGCAGAAGTATAACGTATACTACTGATAATTAGAAAATTAATAAATATAAAATGTAGGCATTAGTAAACAGTATTCAGCAAAGTGTGATTATTTTACAGAAACATTTCACTGTAAACACAAATATAACTTGATCGTTGAAATTATTTATAAAAAGAAATAATCACCAGAATCAGTAAAATTTTTAAAGGATAACTTATTGAAATTGATTAAAAAATGTGGTTTTAAATAAATGTAATTTAGAGAGGTAAATTTTTTTTAAAAAAAGGACACTGTTTGAAACCACACAAAACATATGTTCCACGATTCCAAACACGTTAGACAGATTAAAAATATACATACAAAAAATAAAACTGCTTTGTTTGTATAAAATAATATTTTTTTTTTTTTTTTGTAATCTCAAGAAATTCTGTTCCGATTCACCCCGCTGTTCCTATTCATCCTACTTTACGATAATTGAACGTTATGTGATTTTCCACACCTCTAGTTTACCTTGAATTAATCTTTGATAGTTTTCAAAAGTCGTCTACTATACGGTCCCTTAAAGTGAGCGTTTTTTACATTTTCGCTAAAAAATAGAGAACTAAAAGTCAAAATGAAAAGAAAAAAAATGTGGTGGGGTTTCAGACCATGGTGAATCTAATGAAAGCAAAAAAAAATATATGTTTCTATTAAAAAAAAATTAAAATTGTTTTATTAATTAATAATTAATTATTAAAAAAGAAATTGATGCAAAAGTTGATTGCTATTTATGTTTGGCCATTTACAAACTATCTTTTGAAAAAAAAAATTACTGAAATATATCAATTATTTAAGTATTTATGGCCAAAAAGCCAACTTTTTTATTTAACATTAATTTATCATTTTCGTTAAATTACAAACCATTCATTAGAAAATTACGAATTTTTGTTTTTCGCATTCTTTTTTAATGCTGAATCCAAATATGGAATAATATTACGAGGTTGCTATTGAACTTTTTAAAGTTTGGTTCTGTTTTAATATGTAGATGACCCCTCATGATAAAAAAAACTTCATACAATTATTAAAAACCTTCCACGATTTACAACGGTACCTTTTGTTTGTTATTTCAACAATTAGAACAAAAGATATAGCCATCGTTCTGATTTTTTTTTTCTGTACTTTTTTCTGTACTGTACCTTACAAACCTTACTTACCTGGGTACTGTACCTTACAAAATATTAAAAAAATTAGTAATTTGCAAAAAGTAAACATTTAAAAAATGCGAATTAGACAAGAAAGTTGGGAGGCGAGGTGGCAATTACTCTGCACGTTCTAAGGAAACAACGCTTTGCAATTTAGTAATTATTGTGTTTAGTGCACCCTCCCCCGTCTCCCTCTCCACATTTCACGTTTTTCTGGCATTTTATGAAAACAGCATCGCTCTAGGATGTTCTTCGTGAATTTTATGAGACCATTTGAAAAAAGAAGGGGAAGAGGAAGTGTGGGATATTGGGGGGGGGGGGGAGGAGAGAAATGCTCTGAGCCTTCTTATCCTAGGGGAATTGATAGAAACAATAAATATGAGTTTGGTAATATTTTCACAACACTCATTAAAAGAAAATATCGCTACATTAGCGAGAACGGTGACAATTTTGATGACCAACAGAGAGAACCAGTAATCTATTGATGAGGAAGTAAAATACAAAATTCTTTCAGTTTTCAAAAAAATTAATTTACACATTCCTTTAGGTTCTCGATCTGGAAGAGAATCACCTGGTGGAGGTGTCTTTTTCGGAGCTTCCAGATTCACTCCAGTCACTAAAGTTGGCAGGAAACAACGTCTCCAAGTTTCCGTTCCAAGAGTGGAATGTCACAGCTGTGGTGACTCTGTCGAGGAACCCATGGATATGCGATTGTAAAACGTGGGATTTCAGGCAGTGGCTGATTTCGCATAACAATTCCGTAAGTAAGAAACTTGTTTCTAAGCAAAGTAACCACGTCTTTATTTAACTTGCTTTGTATGCATGCTCTTTCTTGAGTATTTGCAGCTAAATATACTTCTTTTATGAATTTAGTTTTATTTCTTTGTCAATAGGTAGAAGATTTGAATGAAGTACGTTGTGTCAATGAAGGTACCCTGAATAATCACGTTATCATACATTTGACGTATGAGGACGTGTGCATGAACTTTAATTCATCACACATCATTATTATTGCAAGTAAATATATTATTATATTAGGTTCATTAAAAAAGGGTGAATTATTATAAAGATCATTATTCAAAATCGTTTAAAAATATTATTCTAAGAATCACATCAAAAGCCAAAAATGACTGTCGAGCCTGAAATTCGATTATTATTGCATTTTTAACTTTTAATGTACATTATTTATATCCATTTTACATTAAATATTGGGGGTTACGGTACATAAAAGCAATGTACAAGCATTGCTTTTCTTAAAAAAATGAAAGATTATGTAATGTCGTCGCAGTAGGGCCCACGAGTTGCCCTTGCGCCGTTAAACTCCAACCAACCAACCAAAGATTATGTAAAATGAGCATTCGAAATGTTCTAAATAAATCATAACGTTCAGTTATGAATCTTATTGGTCATTCTATATTAATTGTAAGATATAACTGTTATCGGTAGTCTTCATAAAAATTTTCCACCAGGCGGCTACGAAACCTTAGCGACTGGCTACTTACGCATTTCAGAATTTACTTTTTTTATCATTTTATCCTGAATTGCCATTTTTTTTATTGAAAAATCGTAGGTTTTAAAATATTTTATTCTAATTTGAAAAATGACGAGGAAAGAAAACTCTGGATTGCTTTCAATCGAGTGTCATTATGTTGCTATCTCTAGGGAAAGTAATGAGTAATATTGAGATATGTATTTTGGGTGAAAAAAAGTTTAGATCGTTAACTCAGAGAAGTTTTCAAGACTAACTCAACACTGTAAAAGCTGATAGAGAGAAGTCAATAGAAAAACAATAATTGTGTATCATTAGAAGTAAAAACAATTTTTATTAAAACGTAATCCAATCCGATTCTTAGAAAAGGTAGGCGAATTGAATTTTTCGCCATTAAAAATATCTTTTGTTAAATGTTTGATTATTTCATGACTTTAACTTTTTGAATTCTACCTTCATATCACATATATTTCATTTCTCTGCAGTTATTTTTTTGTTTTGGGGTTTTTGTATTTGCTTGTAAGCTTTGGGTTTGTTGTGTAAAATGATAAATTCAACTATTAATAAGGATGCTTCCCTTAAGAAAAATGCCCTCGCATGGCACTGTTTATAACAGTTTTTGTCAAACCTTAGTTTTTCTCTGCCGGTATTCTCTATAAAATTGTAAACAGAAGTATGTGTTTTTCCAACTGTCACCGATAACGAGCACTTGTGTTTTAAATACAGCGCTAAAAATATTTCTACTAATAAACTGGCATTAAAATGGCTAGTTTACAATTTATTTGATTTCTTACGCTTTAAAGTGAGTCCCCCCCCCCCTGCCCTGTTCTAACATGTGCGCGTTTGAACCCAATCATGAGGTGTCAAAATTAACAATAATATAACTTTAATTGGCCTAACATTTCGAATAAGTATATCCAAAATCGAGTTTTGAACTTCAAAATCCTAGCCTAATGTACAAAATACAGATTATTTACTCTATAAGAAGAAAGATTTTATGATTTAAAATAGAGGTAATGATGGCAGGAAATTGGTGTTCAAAGAGATTTCAATACACTAAATTTAAATATCTTTCACATGGAATTCTCCTTGGAAAATAAAGTAACTCTTGTTTCTACAACAATAGACAACGCCAGGCATTTTGACGTGTGCTACTCTTGCGATAAACAGAGAGTATTCCATCATTGGATTGATATAAATATAGAAAAATGGCATTTTATAATCAGCACTGCCATCTGTTGAACTTTAGTGAAAGCGCAAAACTACCCCAACTACATCTCTAAATACAGTTTCAGTAGTCAATGGCAACGAACTGATCTCTCTCAACTTCAACCAAATTTAAGAAAATTTAGACTCAAATTTATTTTAGTTTGATAAAGGTTTGATTAGTATATTAGTTAGTTAAATTATCCAATAAAGTTTTCGTATTTCAGTTGTGGCAGTGTTGTTATCTATAGTCTGCATAAGCGCCTTCATCTTTCGAAATGTGTTGGTTGTACTGTGCTACACCAGTGGATGCCACAGTCTTAAAGCAGGAGAGAAACACCTCCACTCTTTCGATGCATTCCTTCTGTATGCCGACGAAGATGAAGATTTTGCTCTGGGAACTTTAGCAGAAGGTAGGATTTGGAAATTATCTTGTCTTTCGAAACACCTTACACCAACTGCAAATTTATCAAGAGCAAATTGCCGAACAAATTATGTCTTCAGAAGATAGGATACAAACCTCTCTGATTCATGCCTGGAATGTATTCAATCATAAGACTAATTAATGATATTTAAAAATTTGAAAAAATTAAACAATGAAAGATTTTTGTGGACTTGCCCAAACAGATGGCGTCCCTAAATTTGAGAAGAAAACAATCCATCGAAGTATTTTTTGTGTACCAGTAGTAATTATGTTTTACATTCACATGCCAGTAGTAAGGATGTTTTACATTTACAAACCAGTAGTTATTATGCTTACCCTTCCAAATTTTGTTAATCAGAATCTACTACTGTTCTTAAATATTGCATGAAATTACATAAATTTTAAATCCGTATTTTGACTGGCTATGTGCATGGATAAATATTGCATTATGACATTGGGAAAGAAAAAGATTGACAAATGAGATTAATCTGTCCCTCTAAATTATGGTTCTTGCTAAAAAAGGACAGAAAAATAATTGTTAGATATATTAATATCGCACTAAGTGCAATTCAAAATACTACATGTTTAAGTACTAAATACGTTGACTGGAAAGTTTTCGCTCTTTTATTGCATTTATCGTTAGAGATGAAACTGCAGGTTCCAGCAAAAAAAAAAAAAAAAACTTCAGGAAGGCGTTTTACACAGGTACCTGATTACTCTACTTAGACCAAGTCCCATTCTATTCTTTAGATTTCTGCAAATGCAATATTCGGATCAACAAAATAAAAAAATGTTGATGTTTTAAATTTTTGGTGCAAAAACATTTTAAATATATTGCAAGAAGGGTTTGCAGTGCTGATCATTGAACAAGTGAGTGGATGTTCTCCAATGAAATTAATGAGTGCTCTTTTAATCGTAGAATCAATCGCCCAAACGTACTGAATTAAAGTTAGCGGTGTAGAAAAAATGTTTTTTGTGACCGTGTGTGTGTGTACGTGATCATTTGTTTTTGGTTTACCCAGAATTTAAGTTATTTTATGCTGAAAGGTCGGTTAAGACGTGTTAATAAAAATCCTTATTTTATGTTTCTGACATTTGTTAAGTATTATTTTATCTGTAGTTTATAAAAATCTAGTGTTAAAAAAGATAGCTGTGATGGGTAGAGAAAGATTTCCGCTCATCCTTTTACAAAAAGGTTAGGAGGAACCTTATTTCCTTACATACTCTTTCACCTTACGATATCTCAATCTACTGCTTCTCCCCCCTCCCCCTCTGATAGGTCTGGAAGCTGAAGGATTCAAGCTCTTTATTCCAACAAGACAGGTTTTCTTGACGTCGTCACCGGTCAACATTGAGTCCAGCTTAATGGAGTGTAGCAAGATTCTTGTACTACTAACCAAGTAAGAGAATTATCAAATCTTACAAATGTTACTCATAAAGAGACAATATCTGTTTAAAGTGTGCTCAACTTCACGGTCCACAACCGTACAATCGTTCTTTTAAAACCCAGTGATTCTTAAGTGTTGGTCCAAATTGATACGATTCACTAATGGATTGGAACTTCCACGGTTACCCCAGATCACTTTCCCAAAACTTCTCTTATACGACTCCCGAAGTGTGGAACTTTCCCGTTTTTTGGTTCTATTTTTAAAGAAAAGTAGAAAAAAAAATCATGAAAAACAATACCATTCTTTCAAAAATTTGAGCTCGGATAGAAAATTAAAAAAAATATTTAGTTTTTCACTTTGCGATTTGGCGGGAAAAAGCCACTTTAGCGTAAAACGTCAACGCGCAGATAATGAACCTTGAATGATGGTTAGTAAAACCTGTTTTAGACGAGGAATGAGTGAAGTTTCTCCTTCGTTTTGCGACTTTATCTCTGAGTAACCACGTCACGGTTTTTTTATGAGTTTTTTGTCACGTGACTTTTGCATTGATTTCGGCTAATTTCAAACTCGATTTTTGATTAATTGAAAGCATAAAGATAAAAAATAATTACATTGCTCAAATATATTCGTTGGATAACACTAGAAAATACAAAAAAATATTCATTTTCCTCACTTGTGCAAGTTCCTCATTGTGTATTTTGAATACAATCTTCACAGAATCATCTCTGCACTTTTCCTCTGCTAGGCGTCGCGCAAAACTCATCTGACTAACTGCCGAATCACTTACCCTATTACGTACAGTATTTACTTACATTTGTAAATTCGAGTAATTAGGAAAACAAATCTGTATGTGGTGGTTTAAATAGCTAGTATTATTTAATTTAGATTTAAATTTTTCAGAGAAACTTTACCCATTGTAAACTAAATTGCGTTGAAACATTCGTTGTTTTGTTTTGTAATTTATATTCCATGAAGAAGGAAGCGAGAATTTCATTTAATCAATTTCTAGTAGATACAGATTTGTGTCAGTAGTGGATGAAACTAATATACAGAAAATATTTCTAAATTAATTTTAATTCTGTGTCATCAGTTATTTTCAGTTAGCTTTTGGCTCGAGATAATAACACTTCTGATCGAAAGTTTTGAGCCTGGAAAAGAACGCTGTTTCAATAACATTTCAGTTATTCCATCATATAAAATTGCATCGGTTAGAAGTGATCGACGGACAATGATCAGAAAAACTGTAGAGACTAGGCACGTTATGACAAAAGAAAAAGAAACTCTTTCATCTAAAATAGTTTGATGAGTGTTCTCGAACGATTGCTCCCATTATATATTTTGTTCGAATTTTTCTGTAAGGCCTATGGGGGCAATATATATGGATTCTAGATATCAAACATGAATAGAATCCAGAAGTCGAATAACTAATACATATATTATGTTGTCTAAAAAAATTATCTGATTATTTTATTCTGCCAGACATAATCAGCTGAAAATTATGTAACTTTCAGCAAAGTGAAATATTTTGGTACAATTATAGAAACTGCCTTTCGATTTAGAAGTATTGGTCTTTCTTCTATGAACTTTCTATCATTCTCGTAACTCCTGTTTCTATGTAAAATAGGTTTTCAATGTATAAAATACTGTAAATAAAGTAAAGTAATACTAATAAAGTAAAGTAATAAAGTAAATGAAAAGTAACATGATTGAAATTAATATTAATTTAGGACTAACATTTAAAGTAGATTTATTTAGAATGGCTCTTTTTAAAATTTTGTGTCCCATACACAGGGTATCCATTGAAGAACTCCCTGATTGTAAAGTTAAATAATTCGAAAACAAAGATTGATAGAAAGAGGAAACAAAAAGTATAGTTATTTTCCAAACTGTAAAAATCTGATACAGAAGTTTCAAAATTGGTTACAAATTTCGTCAATAGATGGCGATAAAAATTAAGAATTCTTGAAATAGGTTATGGATTTGTCCTCTGCAATCATCAGATCATCACATCACAATATTTTCAAAATGTGCTGTCCACCTTCTGCAGTACAGAAGTGGCGCAAATGAAGAACGAAATTTTCGGTCACCTTTTGTAGAGTGTCAACGGAAATGGATGCACATGCCTCACATATCAGGTTTTTCTTAAAAAATATGTAATAACCTCATCCTCTTCCATTGGTATCCTAAACTCCTTTCCCATTTAAACAGTGGAACCATGCGAAGACTGATCGCACTGGGCTTTAGAGCACTAAACACAATGTATAATGTATACTCACTGTAATATTCATTAATTAAAGTATAAATTGTTCCGTCATTCTACTTCTGTAGTCATTCTTTGATATACTATCTAATTCACTAATGTGTATCTAAAACTGTTTGTTTTATATGTTCAATTATGTGAGGTATTATTCAATTTTTTTTTTTTTTTTTAATTTTTTTTTTTTTTATGGAAGATTTAATACAGCGTTTCTCAACCTTTCAGTATTCGAGGCCCAGCTTTCAATCATAATTTTCATCGTGCCCCCGCTTACAATAAAATGTATACAACAATAATGCATATTGAGTATTTTGGATTCTGTTTTTAAATTATTTTTAACTAACCAGCAAAACAACAGTAAAAGCGAGCCGGCATTGGCGAGAAACCACATCTGGCATTTTGCCAAGCGGGCGGGGAAAACGACCAATTCCGTCTCGAGATTGCGCAGAGCAAATGTTTTCTCATAGGAAGAAGGAAAATGTTCGATAACAGAAGTTTCAATTCCAGCCAGTCTCATTCGAGTTGATCCTTCTATCGCTATCTAATCTATGGTGAATGTGTATGTTATATATGTTTTCGCGTTAATTACAATTCACCATATTAAATATTCGCGGCAGCAGATTTATGCAGACTCATGGATAAATTTTTAAGCGGAAGTAAGCGAGCATTAGATGATAGTCAAGCATTAACAAGTAAACAGACGAGCGTGATTCCGAAAATAAAATCAAGAAAATATTTTTAAGAATACTTAAATGTTGGGTTTACCAGTACTGAAGTAAATGAAGAAGAAAGACCCTTGTGTATCATTTGCTCAAAAATATTGGTGAAGAAACAGATAGTAATAAATATGCTCATTTAATTACCTATGTTCGATTTTGTGATGATATGTCAGTAGTAGAAGAACTACTTTTCTGCAAAAAATAGAGCTCCAAACAACAGCGCTGGCATTATTTGCAATTTTAAATGATTTTATGAACGAGGCAAACATAGAATGGAAAAATTGCGTCTAAATATGCACCGATGGTGCTCGTTCAATGTCCGGAAGATTCCAAGGTATGCAAACACTTGTAAAACAGAAATCGCCTCAGTGCGTCTGCACACATTACATGATCCAAAGAGAAGTTTTGACTTCGAAAGAAATGAGTTCTGGTCTGATTATTGTGTTAACTACGGTTGTAACCGTAGTAAATTATATAAAAAAGAGACCCCTAAAATCGAGAATCTTTTCCGCACTTTGTAAAGACATGGGTTCAGTAAATTCAGCGTTACTATTTTATTGCGAGGCACGATAGTTATCAGGTGGGAAATTTTTGTAAAGTGTTTATGAATTAAGAGAAGAAATCGGAAATTTTCCTAGAAGAAGAAAACAGACTGGAAGCCGAGAATTTTCGCAATGGTTTATTTGTGATGAAATTAAGCTGCTTGGTCGACATATTCGAGAAATTAAATAACTTGAATCTTCAACTCCAAGGAGCAAATACACATATGTGGGATACGAGTGATAAAGTTAATGCTTTTTGTAGAAAATTGGAATTGTGGAGCAGAAATTTAAAGCAAAAAACCTAACAATGTTTGCAGATGTGGATGATTGTACTATAACTTACAAGGCTGAAGCAGAACATGTAAAAGTTGTTTTTGTAACCATTGAAAATCATTTAGCTACGCTGGCAAAGAATTTTAAAAAGTAATTTTTGGATTAGAGGATGATTTTTCTGCACTAAAAACAAGGGCATTTCACATTCTATTACCATTTTCAACATCTTACCTTTGTGAAACTGTATTTTCTGCTGTGGCTTCTTTGAAGACAAAATATAGATCTCGGCTAAATATAGAAACAGAACTGAGAGTGGCTATTTTTATTATTAAGCCTTCCTTTAAAAAAATTTGCTCTGCAAGACAGGCCCAAGGAAGTCACTAATAATTATTAAATTTGTTTTTAATGTAGTATATTTTGATTAAGTAAGTTTTGACTTAGTAAGTTGTTTTACTTTATTTGTTAAATATGTCGAAATGTATTTTGTTTTCTATGTGTATGTGTGCTTTTCCTTCAGTCATTTAATCAATTTTTATAAATAATATTTTCTCTTGGATATTCTCGCACCTCCCCTCTAGTGTGCTCGCGCCCCCCTAGGGGACGCGCCCCATTGGTTGAGAATCGCTGATTTAATACATTTTTAAATCTTATAGTATTGGTTGTCATTGAACATAATGTTGTCAGTAAATGATGTAAGCTCTCGTAACTTCCTAGAGTTGAATTGATAAATAACTAATACCTCGAAAGTATAGAAAGAAAAGTAAATAAATGAAAATGGTATGGATATTAAGGTTTCATTAAAAGAATATCGAAATTAAAGTTTATCGTTATTATTCATAAATAGTTAAAATTTGTTTTAATTTTATAAAAAAAATATTGGGTCGTTAAACTTTAACTTTTTGAGCAGCACTGAACTTTTAAAACTAACTCTATGTTATGCTTAATGTCTTGAACAAATCTTATAACTTCAATATTGCATGAATTTTTTCTTGCTTTTTTAAAAATCATTACTTTTAATTAGCTAGACATTTTCATTTACAGAAAAACTATTTCATTCTTGATAATACTAAATATATAATATATTTCTTCGCCGATCGCACAACTTCAGCTAGTTTATCCAAAATATCATATCGGTAGCACCCTATCAGTGACAAGGGAGAACGATGGCGGGTTTTTTTTTTGGGGGGGGGAGGGGGTGTCAATTGCTGCAGATGTATAAAACAGTTTAGATACAAAAGCCTTTGACCTTATTTAAATACCTTTAGGGCAAATTAAATCCAAATTTCTGTTTACAGAGATTTTATTAAAATTCCCTGGTTATGCAGCTTTTTAAAGTAATTTAGTCGGTTTTCTATAGAACACCAGTCACTAGTGAATACCATACCGACACATATTTCAAGCACTACAAACACATATTTAAAACCCTATAGACACATATTTAAAACCCTATAGGAATATATTTTAAACGTGCGTTTTCTGTTACAGAGATTTTCTTCAAAATGCCCAGTGTATGCAGCTCCTCAAAGCATCCATGTCCTGTTCCATCGAGAACACATCCCAAAGGATGATATTCGTGACTCAAATAGACGATGACTTCCTAAAGGAATCTGATCCCGTCTTAAACGCTGTCTTGAATAACAGCATTCAGCTTCGGCGGGACAGGTTCTTCTTCTGGCAGAAGCTAAAATACCACATGCCAAAGAAAAGTGGACAACGGATAGTGGAAGACGAGACCACTGAACCATTTCTTCAGCAAGACAATGTTGGATAATTAACTAAATTGGAAATTTTAAAAAAATTAATAAAATAGAAATGTTAGTAATCTCTTTAACCCTTATGAGATTAGAAAGCAGTGTAAAATCGAAAGTTGTTCTCTATAACACCTCAGATTAAGAATTTTAAAATTTTGTATAAAGTAAAATGGTGAAGAAAAGGCTTTTGCAAAGATAATTTTAAGGACTCGGTGAATCGTAATGTCTTGCGACTTTAGTGAAAATTAAATGGAAAAATACAATTAAAATAAGGTATGGGATAAATTTCTTCCATTCTGAACTAATTGTTTCAGTACATAATAAACAAACAGACAGACAGACAAACAAACATAAAAAAAAAAAAAAATTCTTCTTGTGTTACAGCAGCTTTCATTTCACCTATCAGCTCTGAATTTTTAAAAGTAAATTGTATTCCACAGCTAGAGTAGTACAGAAATAAAAGGTATTTATCTATCAATGAATATTAAAATTTTAGCTAAAATATTATCTGAAAGTTATTAAATAGTATCCAATATAATGTAATTAAAAAATAGATAAACACGATCCTAGCGTTATCTGTTTAGTTGAGAAAATTACGAAAAAATTTTAATATTCAAAAGTAAGTAAACCATTAAATTTAATAAAATATTTTATCACCACATTATGCTGGAATAATTTATTAATTTAGTCATAAACTTTCAAAGCTAGGTGGTATAGATTCAAAATACATTATCGATACGGATGCCTACTGCTGCCAGTAGATGTCCGGAACGTAAATATTAGGAGGTGTTCATGCTCTTTTAAATTGCAATTTTGCCCCCATATCTTTTTCAACCACAGAAATCGGTCTAAAGTGGAAGTTTCTGCTTTGAACAGCTGTGGCGCTTTTTCCCGTCCCATTTCAACTTCGCTCAAACGTTACTTTACATAAAAAAAGAAAAACGAGTTTTCAGTACCTTGTTATTGCATTTTTTTTTTAGGTTTTAGACTTTAAAAGAAACTATTGTTTTCAAAATCATGCCACTTCTCCCCATTGGCGAATTACCATTTAATTGAAGATGTGACCAGTGGCACAGGACATACAATCCCTTGCATGGCTGTTAGCCTAAAATAAGGGGGAGCCAAAGTTACTGCTCCTTGGATAGGACTGATATAAAATGATCTAGTTATTAAGAATAATCATAACCTAAATACAAATGAGAAAAGTAAAACGATGTCAAAATTTGAAATACAGAAGGACAAAAGACACATCAAATCAATTCTAAAATCGATTTTCTGATTTCTATATTTTTTTTATTTGATTTTCTTGTTTTATTATTTTTATTTAACTTTCAAGGTTTTTTTTTTTTTTTCTTTCTTGAATAATAATCAGATATTTATAAAAATACAAATCAATCATTTTTATTTCCATCTATAGTATAATACACAAGAAATTAAACAACGACAGCCATGTGTACCATTATTGGTTAAGTGCAAATGCTGCATCTGAAATGTAGAAATCAGCAAAGGGTCTCAGGATTGAGTCTTCTGTCAGGATTTCATTTTAAAGAATTTCATTAAAGTCATCTTGTTTATTAAGTGCCCGATCATAAAACTTAATGCTAAGTTTGGCTAAGTGTGTTTGAATAGGATCGATGTTAAGGTCTCTGTGAATAAGAGCGTTTCGAATGTCTCTAAAAGCATCTCTAAGAGCTTTATTTTGACGTGTTTGAAGGATTTTGATTTCAGTGGAAGTAGTGAGTGTTGGGGAAGCATAAGTAGGTCTGATGGTAGAGGTGTAAACAAGCCTCGTTTGGTTCAGGAGCAAGATATACTTCCTACCAAGGATTGGCATTAATCTTGCCATTGCCTCTTTTGGCTTTGCCTGAGACAAGTTTTATCGTACTTATTTTTATGTTCACTGATAATTTAGTTGTATATTGTTGCCTTCCATTTTGCAAGTCGAAACAAGGCAAAACGACCAGAATTATGAACCCTAAACTGTTGAGTGAAAAACTGTTGAAATGTATATATCGCTAGAATTTTGTCCCAAATTCTATTTCTGCACGAGTATGCAGACTTCATTTGAAAGATGATGATTTCATGATCGGATTTAAATATCGCCGATTAAAGAAAGGTACCGTACCTAGTACATTTCCAAACTACCTAAAACATAAAGTGTCAAAGCAAGTTTTTCATCGAAGAACTTTATTAAAAGTAGAGCTCGACACTACCCAACAATCTTTGGGGAGCAATACGAGATTTAAAACAGAAAACGGTGGGAGATAAAATTAATTGGAACTTAAAAATATGGATGTAGATTACAGTAAAAGAAATATTTACTTTGTTTTTTGAAACTACCGACTGTCTATTTCTGCCACTTATAAAGTGCTTAACACAGCCAAATACGTCTCGTAATTTTGAGCATCGAGAAGAATACGAGATCGAAATCTTCTAGTATAAACCCCTCTCTCTGACCCCACCACACCAAAGAAAGGACATTGAGGCCAAGACAGATTTAATGTGCACCAGCCTCCATTAGGTACACACCGATATTTGGCGGACAAAGGCAGGAGCCCTTAAACCTCCGGTTCTGAAATGGCTCAGGTACTTCTCGAGGACATTCTCAAGCGAGTTTATAGAGGGTAACGTTTTTCTGCTATCAACACAGCTTAACCAGTCCACTCCGGTGCACTGAAGAGAAGTTGGACACAAGGATAAGTCAGGGTATTGTGACGTTACGTCAGTGCGATTGCACAGTAGGACGAGCTGTTTGGCTCGTTCACCATAAAGATAAGCCTACAAAATTGAGAAATAGTGATGTGAATGCCGTATTAAGTAACCTTTTTCTTCTTTCTTAATTAAATCGATATCAATTTGAAATTCTTTTACTTACATTTTTCATGCATCTATATATTTAATAGGCAATATGTTTTTTTTTGTTTAGTCCGTCCGCCTAAACTGCTCAATCAATTTCAATGATCAAGGTGTCATTTTAAAGGAAATAAGCTGTAGATTTGCCAAAACGTGCCAAAATAATTTATTAACACTTTATTAATTAGTTAAATTTCAATATTTTTCATCATTAAGCTACTACAAAGCCTCAATGATTTTGAATATATGATTGGCAACATCCTTACTTATGTAAACAACAAACCGGCTGCTCGGGGGTTCAACCAACCAACCAACCAACCGTTACTAATTTTAAAGCTATCCTTACGTATGTAAACAACAAACCCGTTGCTAATTTTAAAGCTCTTTTTAAACTCTTCGTTTCAAAGTTGATTTTTTCTGTTTTTCTGAAGCATTTTTGCATTAGAGTAATTATTATTTTGAAGTATTTCTATCCAGAAAATGCTTCGCTTTGGACTTCGTTCTCTAACGGGTCGACTTATCAGAATAAATAAAAAAATATTAGGACTTCAATGTAAGGGCATAGCTAATGAAGTTTTAAGTCAGAATGTTGGCGGTATATTTAACTTTCTATTATGAAACTTGCAATTTGGGTGTTTTCTCTATTAGGCCTTACATTAAATTTATAAAAATTTGGTTAAATTTTTTATGGCTGGCAAACCTATTCGAGCGCAGCAAGATGTTTTAACCACAAATTCGAGAGGCAAGGCCGCTCAATCCGAGCGCAGCGATGCGTTTGGGGGTTGGCGAGCGTTAGCGAGCAGGGGGCGAAGACCCCCTAGTGGCTATTTAATATACAAAGCACAACAATAAAGCAATCTTTTTACAAATATAAATTAATTCACAAATATAAATAAATGAAGGATTACATGGAATTAAAAATAAAAATCTATTGTATGAAAATAAAAAAATAAGAAACTAATTTGTCATACGAAAATTTGCTAAATTTTAAATTCTAATAGTGTAACGCTTTTATTCTGATTTATTAAATTTACTGTTTGATTTCTTAAAGGATACACTTGTTAAAAAGGCTTGTTTTTCTAATTCATCGTAGCTAAGAGAACAATGATCTAATTTGTTTAAAAAATCTCAATTTTTTAAGTAAACACCCTAATAACCATGTGACGAGTATGTGACGAAAAGCGATATCGCATAGAGATCACGCGATGTCACGGCGATATCACACAGGGGTCACATAGTCGTCCAATGTCCGTTTTAGAGGGGGTTTTGCGACGTAACTTTGTGATATCGCTGCGATATCGCTTTTCGTCACATTGGGGACGAATTTGCGATTTTTGCGATATCGCATTGTGATCTGTATGTGATCTTAGTGATTTTGGCGACATCCGTGTGATTTATGTGATCTTCGCAACGAAAGCTTTGTCACTGCGATATCGCTTTGTGACCTAAATGTGATCTTAGTGATTTTGGCGACATCCGTGTGATTTATGCGATCTTCGCAACGAAAGCTTTGTCACTGCGATATCGCTTTGTGACCTAAATGTGATCTTAGTGATTTTGGCGACATCCATGTGATTTATGCGATTTTCGCAACGAAAGCTTTGTCGCTGCGATATCGCTTTGTGACCTAAATGTGATCTTAGTGATTTTGGCGACATCCGTGTGATTTATGCGATTTTCGCAACGAAAGCTTTGTCACTGCGATGTCACATTGTGATCTGTATGTGATCTTAGTGATTTTGGCGACATCCGTGTGATTTATGCGATTTTCGCAACGAAAGCTTTGTCACTGCGATGTCACATTGTGATCTTAGTGATTTTGGCGACATCTATGTGATTTTCACAACAAAAGCCTTGTTCCTGCAACATAATTATACAAAAAATTCACAATTAATTTTTTTTATCAACTACCTATATCTGCTTCAAGTATCTACTCTCACTATGAAGAGGCTCAGTATCTTTTCTTTACGTCAAATATTTTCTAATACTATGGTAATATAATTTATACTATCAAGGCCAGTCATTACTTTAATGACTGGCCTTAATGGTATAATCATAGTATTAGAAAATATTTGAATATTTTCTAAAAGTATGAACTTTTTCTAAACTTAATATACATGAACTTAATGGTATAATAAATTAAAGAATCATAGCATTAGAAAATATTTGTTCGTCTTCAACAAGACTTTGGGAAGTAAAAACTAGTCTCCTATATTAAAAACCAATGAAACAGTTAACTACCTAATTAGCCTTTAACCAAGAGAATTTATCCATTCCAATAGATTTCTCAGCTAAATATATACCTTAAAAATAAGACAAAACATGACTAAATCTATTAAAGCACAATGTAATGTATCTCATGCATCTCAATTTTTCTTTTAAACTGATTACAATGTTGTTTTGCCATTTTGGGCAAATCTTCCCCTTTATAAGTTTAGCATAAAAGAAAAATACAAACTAAAAACAGGTTGAACAAATCAAGCAAAAATGGAAATATGCAATTAAAATAAGAGTAAAAACATAAGAAGGTAATAAGTTTATTTTATTGAACACAAAGCAAACATATTCTTTGTTACACTAAATATTGCAGAATGTTTTTTCTTTTCGGCAAGGTATCTGTCAATCTGACTGCCAGGAATTATGCCACTTCCTTCAATGTAGTATTCTTTCTCCGTGTTTCAGAGCATTAGGTGTAGGCTTTGGACCTAGAAAATTAAAAATAGGTTATTCTTAAATTTCAGTTTAAAATACGCCATTTTTAAAATTGCCATTCACAATGCAATTTTAAAAATCTAATGCAATTATAGCACAAGATGCTAGTTCATAAAAATAAAAACAGAAATTCTGTGCCAACTTTAAGTATTCATAACAAGGTTATAATAGTAATTAAAACGTGTAATGCCAACATAAATAATTGATAATTATACTCAATTCTGATATTGTTACAAGTGATTATTTACAGCTTTCATCACTGTAATCCATTAATTACTAACAAATTTATTTGGAATAGTATGACTTACTATTTTCTGATTTTTTTTTTTCTTTTAAATCCTTTTTCCCTTACCTTTGCAAAACTAAAACTGATAAATGGTATACCAATTAAAAAGCTAACACACCTCTGCGTCTAACAAATAGTTTATTTACAATTGCACATATTGCTATCTGTTTGACAATTTTTATTTTTTTTTGGTTTTTAATGAATATGCAGTAGGAAATATGTTAACTCGAGCTGGAAATGATCCTCTTTTCACCTGTGAAAGTAAAAGGACAAAAAAAAAAAAAAAAAAAATGGTTTTAAAACAGTTTTTAATTTTAACATTTCCCTCCATTATTTCTTAAAAAATATAACTTATATATTAAAAAAGTTCCATTGAACTGAATAATGGATTCACAGATACAACTTATCACTAGACGACCAGATATCCGAGCCATGCCAAGTTCTGCCTTTCGAATCAAGGTTCAATACATCTCTTAGTAAAAGAATACAATACCTAATGCTGATATTTATGTCCATCTATGACTCACTCTGATAACAGAGGTTTTATCAGACTAGTACTTTCTAATTAGTGACAAAAAATATTTGTCCATTTTTAATTATTGCTAAAAAAATTGACTTGTTACTGAAAGTTGTTACGTCCAGCAACCATTTGGGACCTCTAATTCCCCAAAATTGATATTTGAGAACACTATTATTAAAAGCAATAAATTTGGCAACAGTAAGTGATTTTAAAATAATAAGGTAATTTGAGGGGGTTCAAACGACTGTTCGAAGAAGATGCCTGCTATACCTTTTGTTACTTTTAGAGTTTTGCAACAAAAGATAAAATAAAAAATTATAGCGTGCTTTTATTTTACTATCTAATTGTCTATCATTAGGAATTTTATACAAAAACTAGTTATATCACAGAATAACTAGACAACTGTTATAACTAATTATTTCACAATTTAACCTCTATGATATGTTGTTTCAAACTTTGCTTAAAGTAAGTACTCCAGTCTTTATATAGAAAAACTAATTTCACTTTCATACATAGACAATAACACACGCATAACATATATGGTCAATTAGAGAATTCAAAAGCTAAAAAAAAAAAAAAAAAAACATCCTCAGACTTAACTTTTTCCTTAGTGGCATTATTGTATTTCTTCTAAATCAATTACATTTCATAGAAGATATATCTGAAGACTACAATTTCTTGAAATTTGAAAGAAATTAATGCTGTTATGTTCAATTAGTATTGCAAAATGTTGACAGCAGCCATACTTCACCATGGATTCTTGCTTCATGGATTACGTAAATATTTTGAGGTATATATATATATATATATATACATACAAACAAAATAAAATGAAAAACAGCAGAAATTTGGAAGTGTATCATGGGGCATCTTTTTAACCTATTAGCATATGTACTGGTAATTTGTTGTATTTCTATAGCTTTGATGTTTTTGATTTTACATTTGTAATTTCATTTTTTTCCTTTTGTTATGTATATACATAGGCGTAAAGTACGGGGGGCAGGGGGGGCTGGCCTCCCCACTTTTAAATTCTGGGGAGGCTGCCTACCCTGATTTTTGTAACACTATCTCCTTTTTTTTCCCTCCATTCTCCAAATAAATTATAATAACTGTTTATTGTTGGTATTATATGAGAAGTTGTGTCATACCTAGATTTTCGAAAAATTAATAGATTTCGATAATTTTTCGAAAAATTTCATCTTCCGTCAAAACTCGCCCCTCCATGTTTTTTGAAAAGTTGACACCTATGTGTATATATATACACATATATCTATATGCATATATATACATACACATATATATATACATACACACATATATAATATATACATATACACATATATAAATACATATATAGTAATTTCAAAACTATAAAGAATTTAAATTGACATATTTTTAGTTAAAAATTAATATTGTGCATGGATAGTCAATGAAATTGAAGCTTATGACTCAAATATATTTGAACCATAAGCAATTTTTATGCACACTTTTGCTGCGCAAAAATTATAAAATGAGTAAAACTACATGAACAATAATGGCATTTTTCATTAAAAAAATTTTTAGCCAGAAAACTAGTTTTGCTATCAAAAGAGTAATTTACCTGTTGACTAACATAATCGTCTTCAGCTCTATGTCATTGACCAGGAAAGTCTTGCTTCACCCATCTGGTTTAGCAGGCTCTTGTTCCATGTCAGATCAGTGTTGGTTTGTCTTCTCCATGAACCATCAACTAAATTCTCCCCAAAGGTGCTTTTGAGAAACTTTCTTTCAAATATGGCAAGGACCTATTGACTACAAAATAGTAAAAATTAGTTGACTGACTTTTTGGATAACAGATCATTTATATGATAAAATGTTGTACCAGCGTCATAACAGCCGTATGAAACCTGGAAAGAATGCTATTAAACACAAAACTAACCTTACTTAAGAGTAATATTACACTTAAGTAGGTCTGATCCTAAAGCTTAGAAAAAGTCATACACTTTGAATTGATGATCATTAACACGAGATGAAACATTTTGAATAGTGAATTTTCATCTTCGGTCATTACAGCTTCACATGTAGCTCGGATAACCAGCAAGGCACTCTTACTAAAATAGGATGATTGCTAAGATAAATTCAAAAAGGAAATAAGATATATGTTTGAATTAAACTAGAGATGATGTCTTGACTAAGCTGCAGTATGCTTATCGGATAACAGAAGAAGAGGTAAAATTATGCCTTGTTTAATAAGAAGACACGTAAGACATAATAATGTACAACCTCAAAAAACAATTACCATATTTTTTATGGCATCACAATGTAAAAAAAAAACAATCAAGCTATTTCAATATGTTGCAAAAAGATACTAATCAAAAATTGATTTTAGCATTAAGTTTTCTATAATTCAACAAGATGAGGTCTAAAGTACCCACTGGAAACAAAACCAGGTTATATTATATGCAGCTTGTATATGCTACTTAGAAAAGGTATTTTGCTATGCTATTGTGTTTTATTCTATCCTTCATGATAAATCACAGAGCATTTTTGTAACTTCCTATTAATTGAGGAGACATACCAAGAAAGCATAAAAAAATTTTCATCAACAAATTTCCTGATGGAGCAGGGCAACGTATAAACTGTCATTTTTTTGTGGCCTCTCGCGGGAAGGTACTCTAAAAAATATAGTTTATGAATTATGGTGTTGTTACGGATGCAAATACCTTTGCTAAATTTATTATATCGGCGGAATTTGCCAAAAAATACAAAAGTCAATGTAATATTTTTTACAAACAAAAGGTAGAAAATGCCTTGAGGAATTGGATAAGATCTGGTGTGATGCACAACCAATTCCACTAACACGGAGAGTGCATTGTGTCGGATCAGTTTCTTCATTAACCATAAACTGCTCAGTGACTTCTAATTACCCTAAAGCTTGGCGTCCACTATTGCTGAGCAGAGCGGATTAAATTTGAGCCAATTACAAGACTGTCAACGTCCATTGTAGCACAAGGCTTGTGCTACAATCGACGTTGGCAGCCTTGTAATTGGCTCTAGTCCACTCCGCTCTGCTCAGCGATAGTGAACGCCAAGCTTCAAGGTAAAGTTGTCTATATATCAAAGAAAATGGAGAGTGATATTGTACAACAAGTAAAAAATAAAGTGATAGTCACATGATGAATATTACCTCAGGAAAGTGGTATGCTGCATATTGGAAAGAATAACTAGTTTATTGGCCGAGCACTTAACGTTAGTCTTAATGAAGACAAATTCTCATTCATCTACCAAACTAAGCCATCTAAAAATCAGTTTTAAGAGGCTTAAACTTTTATTATCCAGCCACACCTCTCAACTGTGTATTACAGCATGATTTTCAACACATAGAATCAAAAGTTTGAAATTTGTAACTGCATATAGTATTTTGTTTATTATCTTAATTTTAGTTTATTTTTCATAAATATTTAAATGCTTAAGTTTATGTTCTGTGCTTGGTCACCAGATTTATTTGATTGTAGACACATACCGTGGGCAAAAAAAGTCTCAGTACGGAAGCCACAGTTACAAATAAATTAGCATAATTTCTACTCCTTTGCTTCATATCTTCAAACTATTGAAATTATGTTTAATTTGGTTCTTTAAAATAAGTTTAAAATAAATGTCTGTTTTTACAAAACGCAGCAAGTATTTAAATTGAAATACTTTGGAGATATTGCTTAAGTCGCACATGGGTTAAAAATTTATAAAAATATTGAAGGGACATCTCAAATGGTGAGAAATATTATTAAAATAGCGGGTCTGAATGAACTTGCAGCCCGTAAGAATCCTTAAATAAGTACCTGTAACAGAAAAAAGCGCCTTGAGTTTGCAAAAAAGCATGCAAGTTATCAGTTATCTTTCTGTGAATCAGTTCTTTTTAATGATGAATTAAAATTTAATATCCAAGGGTCAGATAATCGAGTTATGGTCTGGATAAAACCAAATCAACAAATGTTAATTTAGAATTTATGTGGAACTGTCAAACACAGTGGAGGAGGCATTATGGTGTGGTGGTGTATAAGGGCTGCTGTTGTCAGCAATGTATATTTTGTAGAAGGAAGTAGGGATCGGTAAGTGTATCTTGAAATCTAAACACAAAATCTTGTAACAAATGCACGAAAATTGTCTCTTGAGAATTCTTTTCAATGTTTTTTTTATCAATTTTTAAGCCATGTGTGACTTGAGGTGAACTTATTTGCGGATTATCTTGAACCTTATTATAGGATATTTCTTTTAAGCAAGCTTTTTAGCTTTGAAGATCTTCCGGATCGATCTCTATCCTCAAAAGTTTGAAGCTCATGGTGTCTTTTAATAATATATTGTACTATAGGCTTCAATATATAAAAGATTTCCCCAATTTTTTTCATAGATAATCCATAATTTCATAACTGAATCGCCAACTGACAACTAGGTTTCGAAACTCCATTTTAAGACGATCAGCTACGAGGTAAAATTAAACAATTGCTGCTATCATGTCTTCAAGGCACTTGCGTACGCTTCATATTTTAAAAATTTACTGCAAATCTGTTGTGGAAGACTTCAGAATTAATTTTCATATTGCATACTGAAACATTTTTTGTATGGCAGTTAGCAACATTTCCTAAATATTTCAATTTAAATACTTGCTGCATTTTGTAAAAACAGGTATTTACTATAAAATTATTTTAAAGAATCAAATGAAACATATTTCAGTAGTTACTGGTGATATGAAGCAAAAGATTATAGAAATTATGCTAATTTATTTGCAACTTTGACTTCTGTACGGAGACTTTTTTTTTTACCTACTGTATGTTAGTCCATTACTATGATTTTGTTTGTCCATTACCACTTACTCTTTCATTCTATACATCATTTATTTATTTTACATTATATAATTCACAAACTTTTAAAATTTTTGAATGAACAAAAGAACTATGTTGTTTTTCAGTTAGTCCGTTACCTTGACTTTATAACCAAATTGTGCACTCTAATTAAATGGCAACAAATTCTAATACCCAGAATAAGAATCATGTACCCTTTAAATATTTATATAAGTGCCATTTTCAGTCAAAATTAAAAATCTTTCCTTAGTGGGTTTGTATTTGTGTTAAAATAACACTAGAATGTTAGTCCGTTATCATGGAATTGCCCAAGTGTTTGAACAAATCATATGGCTTTGACCTAGCTATTTCCTGGCTTCACTTACTTGGTAAATCACAATTGGCCCGTGAATATTTCCTTCGTCAATGTTTACCTTTT
Source organism: Linyphia triangularis (assembly GCA_963978545.1). Classification (NCBI taxonomy): domain Eukaryota; kingdom Metazoa; phylum Arthropoda; class Arachnida; order Araneae; family Linyphiidae; genus Linyphia; species Linyphia triangularis. The sequence goes on from OZ021730.1 coordinate 42,575,360, forward strand.
CGATGATAAACACTGCTTTAATTTGAATCACGATTCAGCAACTACAACCTTCTTTCAACTAAATTTATTTTTAAAATTGTGTTAATAACATTTGACGATGGCTTCGAATAGAAGTTATGTGTTCAAAAGACAACTTAAAGGCAAAACCATTAAACATCATTGTTAAAACAATTATCAGGAATGTACTTTACAATAATATTAATATTCATGTTACTAGAGTTTCCTGTCAAAAATCTTAATCATAAATTTGTATATATAATTACTTTATTTGACCTTGAATAATTTTATTTCAGTTTTTACACATAACTTACATAAAATTAGTACATATGTTGGGTTTGCATATAAAATATTATTACATTTTTTCGAGGGGTAATATATTCTAACAATATTATAAGGTGAACCTACCAGTAATTGACCATTTAGTGCAAGTTTCTACACATTTAATTTTTTTTCTTAAAAAATTATTAACGGAATGTTATGAAAACTTCCCAAAATATAAATTGATTAATGAAGCTCAATAATAAATTAACATGGTGTTCCAGTCCTTTTTACAATTTAAAATATCATCAGAATTTCTTACCAAAAGCAATTTTGCCAGTAATTGACCCAGTAGACATTAGTAATTGACCACAGCCATGCTAGTAATTGACCACTTCCTTTTCCAGAATAAAACCAAAAGTTAATTGTTAAATTCTGTTATAAAATGCTCTAATATTCATAAATTAACTATTAAATGAATTAAAAAAAGAAAGTAAAAATAAATATAATCAATTTTAATCCACGAAAATACGGGAACATCAGTGTAAAATATAGTATGAGGGTTTTCAAAGTTAGTTATACTGGTAGATAATTATGCATATTTTATTCAAAAAATTAAAACAAGAAAATAAAAATAATATAGAAAAGACTATCCAATCCTATACTTTCAATTCTGAATAAATTTACTAGATGAAAAGAATCAAATGTAGAGGATATTATTTCTTGAATAATTTCAAAATCATCCGTTTTTCAAATGGAAATCATTTTCTTGCATTGGCATTTATCCAATTACATAGAAGAGTTTCTCCAGCGTAACGAGTTGTTTTCTCGCCAACGTCGAACAAGGTAATTTTGATTGCAAATTTAAAAAAAAGAAAAAGCGCATTGAGCAGAACTTTTTGTGTTTATGGCCTTTTCAAAACATTTAGAATTGAATAAAAAAATTAAAAATGCGGGAATCGTCCATTGGACATACAACAACTGCAAAAATTAAGGACTTTTAAGGACATATAAGCATTTTTAAGGCCTTGAGAAAAAGTTCAAAAATATTAAGCACTTTTAATGACCTTGTTGTAGAATTGTGAAGTTCTTTTGTCCTCAGAGTTATGTTTAATTAATATTCATTTTCCAGATACCTACAGAAAATACTTAGGCCAGTAGAAGATTATTATATAGGATATAAACAAAGTTACTTTTAGAAAATATAAACAGAATGTTCCAGCTTCTAGTTATGCAAGTTTCAATATTGTCCTGGCAAATAAGGAATACAATAACAGCAAACCAGGATAATGATGCTTGTTATATTATTTTAATTAAAACTTGAATAAATAAGTTTAATTGACGCTTATTGACGAGTGTGATTGCTCACGTCAAATAATTTACCGAGTTAGAAAAAGTATTTTCCCACGTGTTGCATATAATATATTTTATAATTACGCGCAAGAAATATTTCCAATTCGTATATTTATTAATGTTGGCAACTCCAGTAAATGAATTTCTTCTAAAAATGTGTCATTTCAATGCAATGTCAAGACTACTTATATAATATTTGAGCACGAGGCGTGCAAGAAAATACTTTTTTTACACTCGTCTCATGTATTGCTTTCAACAAAAATTTAATTCTCTAAAAACAATTTATAAAAAGTTATTATAATAGCAATTTGAAGTTAAATAATAATAATAAATATGTATATATTAACTTACCCAATTCGAAAATGCATAATATTCAAATCAATGTGTTTGTGTAGTGAACCAGAATATTGCCATTACATTTATTTAAAAGTAAGATAATTTATATTCTGACGTCATATATAGTTGCTTGGAAGACAAATTAATAAAATAAACGTTTTTGATTGGTTTAAAATTCGAATATGTTTTAAAGCTGTATTTTTCATTAGTTGTTTTGAATACATTGGAATTACCAGATGCTTCTAAAGATTTTCTTTTATCATGGAATGAAAAATTTTACTTCTTAATTAATTTACAAATATCCGATTTTACGCGCATTCCATTTCTTTTTTTCTTTCTTTTTTTCAATTATGTGTTGTATATTTTCTTTATTGAAAGGCTGAGTTATATAACAAATTGTAAAACTCGTTTCAATGGAATGCATTCACGTTCATTATTAAACGTAAATATATAATTTCGGAAATTTGCAAGTAGAACATAAGCTCACACAATGAATTTATTTTCTGAATACAGCACGATATTCTTTTAAATACTGTAGAGCAGCATTCACCTCTAACTTTTAGAGACGAGCGGTATGAGTTATATGTTGAAGTTTTTTGTGGACCGCAGATTTTTACCGAATATGCCAATACATATTACTTTTACTGTGTATGTTCAAGATCACAAATGTAATTATTGGTATAGAATAGATCCAACAATAAAAATATTTTTGAAAAATGGAAAAAATAATGAACTTTTTACTATCTCGAAAAATAGTTATTTATGCAACTATACTTGGGAATATAATACTTTTTCAATCGAGGTAAAATGCTTATTTAACGAGTGCGTTAGCGCAAGTCAAATAATTTAAAGAGTTTGAAAAAGTATTTTCCCACGTGTTGCATACACTATTTTTTATAATTACGAGCAAAAAATATTTTTAATACATATATTTGTTAATGCTGGCAACTCCAGTCAATGAATTTCTTCTGAAAATATATTTTTCAATACCCAAACCTATATAATATTTGAGCACTAGGCGTGCGAGAGAGTATTTTTTCACACTAGTGCGAAAAAGTGCTACTTTCGCCACGATTTTTTATTCAAAATTATTATAAAAAGTTTTATTTTTTGCACGTTGTTATAAAAGTAATTGATATTTGATTTTTTTTAATAATTAAAAAAATATTTTCGTTATACTATCTTAAATTAAAATCTAAAATATAAGTGAATCTTTTATTAAAACCTTGCTTGTGTGTCTTCATGTGACTTGGCATAACATTGAATAAATATATTTAAATTATACCTTCTTATATTCTGCTGATTTTGTCGATATCATCAGTTGTGAGATACCAATTGTAAGTCAATATCAATTTCTCTCAGGCTCTCAAGAGAAAAAAAAAATACTATTTGTCAGACTTGCTACTACGGGCAGCGTAGTGGAGAACACTGTTCTTAATAGTTAACACATACCATTTTGGAAAAATTAATATTATGTAAAATAAAGTTCATTTCTCGAAATCTGAAATTAAAGTTCAAAGATTGAAAAAGCAGAGATGGTTCTTTAGTGAGATTATCGAGTGATCAAAATTGAAATAAGCCAAATTAAAAAAAAGAAATCTGCCACTCATTTTGAAAAATGCATTTCTCGAGTTATGCATTAAAAAAATGGTACAATAATACATTTCATTTCTTAAACTAAATTCATTTGCTTGAACTGATCTTGTCATTCATTTGCTGAAAACAAATCATGGAAGTATTTGTTAAAATTTAAGCTGACTTATGATGGATTTTAGTTGATGTAAATTTCCTCAAGTAGCAAATATTCTATATCCAAATGAATATACATGTTTGCAAATAATGTTTCTCATATTCAAGTAAATTTTGCGTTCAGTTTTCATTAGCATCATATGTCCGGAAAACGCTCAAATCTAAATATGTTATTTAAATAAATCTGGCTTGTTTAATTGCATACGAAGTGGGGAAGGGGTTTGTAATAGAAATTCCAGTATCCGTTACATCCAGAATATTTTTAAAAAAGTCAGTAATTCAAGTAATAATTCAGGCAGTCAGTAATACAGAATTCTAAAATCCAGAAGAAATGTACATATATTGTATCGTTTATTGCATTAAATATATATTAGTTTTCGAAATACAATGTAATTTGTTTGTCTGGAATCCATGTAAATCTATTACTTATTCTTATTATAATTATAGTCTAAACCGGGCATCCGGCAGCAACCGGGAAACAGGGGCGTGGAGCATCGCACAACTTTTAATTACACTATAATACTAACATGTATTTGTGTTTTATATTTTCTTCATTCGCTTAGAAAAAATGGCCAGATTGGCGATAAATCTTATATGAGTCGTTAAAAAAAAAAAAAAAAAAAAACCTTTGCCAAAATAGTGTTTTCGGTGATATACTTTTCGATAATTCTTATATTATTCTTTCTTTTAAGAGAAACTGAGGAGAGGAGAAAAACGATCGTTGATGGAGAACTCTGTGTTGAATTTTTCCCCCTTTTTTTCCCTTCCTTCAACTTTTTATGCCATTTAAGCATTTTTACGTGAATTTCGGAGGTGGGGATGTTTAGAACACCTTAAGAGGCATCACCACAGTGATTTTGATTAAAATCGTAAGAGCCGTTTTTTAGAAATCATTGAAAAACCTGAAAACTACCTTATGCGCATGCCGGGTTTGACGAAAACCTTAATGGTAGGTCCCTTGGCCCCTACCAATCCTCACATCAAATTTGAACATCGTCGGTCAATTTGTTCGGGAGTTATGCTGACCATAAACAAACAGACCAAATTTTTTTTTATATCACATTTTTGAAATCAGGATGTTCCAAAACGTGGAACATCCTGGAAGTCGTTTTTCTGAGTCGTAAGTCATCGAGTTAAACTTAACTCGTTACTGAAATAATAAAAGGAAATAATGTTCGCTTCAAAATCCAGTTAAAGTATTTTAAATGTCAATATGTATTTTTCATTGTTCTCCTAAGTTAATTAACTCTTTTTAGAAATAATAATCGTGCGGTTAAAGTTGTATTATTTTTATATTTATCTACCATTTTCAACATCATTTCCAAATTGGTTGGTGCCTATCTGATGGCTGTGTGGTTTGTTCTCTGGTCACGCATGCCAAAAGGTGCCGTGTTCGAATCCTGGGTTAAGCATGGATGTTCGTTGTGGTTCGTAATCCACGTTAAGCTGTAGGTCCCGGCCTAATTAGCCGTCATTGTGCATAAAAATAGGTCGTTGAGCATATAAACCAACTAACCAGTTGGGTTGCATTTCTTCTATTTGTACACCCCCCCCCCCGTTTCCTTTATAGAACAAATTCAAATTGAAAATAAATCATTATTTGCAGTTATTTATTATTCTCGTTAAATTTTAAATGACAAGCGTTAGCCAATAACCACAGAATATCAAAGAAGAATTTTCAATATTATTTGGAAAGTCAGTCCAATTAATAGATAAAAATGGAAAGGAAAAAAGTCGAATTCAATAAATCATGTAAGAAAATAGAAAATCAGATTCAGTCGAGATCGAAGCAAGAGAAAGGCAACTGCGCTTTTCACTCCCCCCCCCCCTCTTCCCCTTCGAAGACGCGACCAGTAAACTGAACAGGTGTACAACATTACTCTCCCTTAGTTCTTTGTTCCGTTCCTCGAATTTTGCAAGCGAGACAAAGAAAGTAGGGAGCGAGTGGGCTGGAGACCAGATACCAAACTGACCTAAAGGGATATCCGAGTTAAAGTGACCCCTTATAACCATTCATCACCCCGAGGGTAAATAAAGATGGTAAGAAACCGCGGGCTGTAAACGAATACTGCATGGTAGGGGGTAATTTGAATTGATCTCGTGTTGCGTCGCCTGCTGGTGTAGACGGAATCTCAAAATAAATTTGTCGCATCTATAATTTTTTGTTTCAGTTTAATAATTTTATTGTTTAGATTGGTCAATGATAGTGCAATCAATTTCAAAAGTGAATGTTTTGCTAAATGTCTAGAATTCCGTAGCGATATGCATTTCATTTCCATGTTCTATACGTTGTTACCAGTAATTTATAAAATCCAACATTCTATAGCAACGGTTCGCAATCTCTTAAGTTGTGCGGACCACCTATTTTGTAAAAAAAACTTTGCGACTCATTAAATAATACAATACGTGCGTACATCAGTAATTAGTAAAAGTTTAGAATTAAAGGATTAAAAAATAGTTCTTTTTATAAATTGTAATGCAATTAATGCAGTTTTGGTAATAACTGGATATTTTTGCCAAACATTTATCCAAAACGAGATCAATGGTGTCGATAATTCAATTAACGAGTCTTCACTTGAAGATATTTTCTATATTTTAGTTAATCTTCTTGAAACAGAATTCACTCGTTAAACCGTCGAAGAATAGAATCGAATAATTGGATTGTTACTAATCATCGAGTGACTCGATTATTCCTTTCTCTACCCTTGAAGCTTTCGTAATATTTATCTTGGATTATTAGACTCTTGATTAGCTTCCACGGGCCAGTACCACACTACTCGCGGCCCACAATAGGTTGGGAACCGCTGTTTTATAGAACACATAGGCATTTTAAATCATGCCGAAAACGGGTCGATTTAGAAATCGCTTTATCGGACTTTTTTGTTTTTTATATTTTAAAATGCTCAATGCTTTTTTTTTTCTGAAAAGATTTTAAGTTATGAAAATGATTTAAATTTTTTTATAAATTTCACATTACCGACTGGAAGGATAAAATATAACATACGTATTGCAACTAAAAATTCCTTGATGAATTTTTTTAAAGGTTCGGTTTGCGAAGATTTTAATTTTACGTTTCTTTATAGTTTAAAATGTCGCTATAATGAAAATTGGCAAAAAAAAAAAAAACCGTCGACTTTAAATTAAACAAAAAATTCAGTTATTCTAATTTCCCAGCATTTCCTGATGATCGGGATTTACTGCAAGAATAATATGTTGAGAAGAAATATTTTATGAAAAATAAAAGTGGTGCTCATTACCTGCCTTTAAAATAGGCTATATGAATGAAAAAAGGGTATATAATATATACACTAACTTAGAAGCGTTGCGAAAATTGCCTAAATCACACAGATGTCGCCAAAATCATTAAGATCACATACTGATCACAATGTGATATCGCCGCGACAAGACTTTCGTTGCGAAAATCGCATTTCATTCTAAAATTATTTTGGGATATCACTGGATGTCGCTGCGATATCACAAAGTAACATCGCAACTTCGTCACAGTGTGATGTCGCAGCGATATCACATGGAAGTCGAAAGTGACGTGAACTTTTGCGACATCGCTGCGATATCCCATGCAAGTCACATTGTGACCGTGATCTTTGCGACGAAAAACTTCGTTGCAGTGACGTAACTGTGACAAAGATGGTTAGTAGGGCAGTAATGCATTTTAAGTATGTATTTATTAAAAAAAAAAATTTTAAATGGTGAACTAAAGAATGTTTTCTTATTGGGCATCATTTTTTAACATTTTGAAAAAGGCATTTGTCAACAGCTTTTAGCCGTTTTACATCAGTGCTAGGTTTTCGCATCCAAAAGGTATTGAACCCAACTTTGAAACGAATGTACATAATCAAGAGATGTACATAGTAGAGTGGGTTGGGAAAAAAAATTAAATATGTTATAGCACCTTAATAGCACTGGAAAGTTGTCTTGTTTGAAGAGTAATAAAATCCCAAAATATTACAATAATCGGTTAATATCCTTTACCCCGCAAGGGGGCAAAAGTCAGAGAAAAAAACAAAAAAACATTAGTATTTTTTTTAGTTGTTCAGACACAATAATACAATTTCTTAACCACAAACCGTCTAGTACCTTCAGTGAAAGTTGTATCGTTCTGGAGACGGTATGAAATGAGGGAGTGTATGTACTTATTTAAGGAATTCATATCCCTATTTTTGCTTTCCATATTTCATCAAGTATTAGACTTTTCTAGATTGTCAATCTGACAAAGTTGATATCCTGTTCTATTCCCGTTCTGTCCTGTTTTTATGTATTCCCCTCCCCCCCCTCCCCTTTTCCTATGTTAACCCCGATTATACAATTTAGATAATGCCACTCAGCAAGAAATCAGATGTAGAGGTACACAGTCGCTTCGCGACGAACAGCTTGCCAAGCCTAATATTCAAGTTCAGTGTATTAAGAATATGTTGAAAAATTAGATTAAAAACAGTACGATTTTAAAGTTGTACGGTGCGTATCTTATAGCTAGCACAATTACCAAATTATAAGTTGTTCAATAACCCAAGTTTCTTTACGTTGAACAGTGGCGCAAAAGCCAGAAAAGCTATCCAAAACCCTAAAAATAAAATTGGTCCTAGCAGGCAAAACTTGGAAGTACTCTTGGTTGATAATGTAACAAACTAATATATCCTAAACATCTAAATGCATCGTATACAAGTATAGATCAAGCATAGCACATAAATAAAATAGCTCTTTCGAAAGATTAGAATGAGTAATATCCATAAGTGAACAGTTTGCTGATCTAAGAAAACATCTGCGTTGGTTATTTCACTCTAAAGTTAGTCTTTTAGAATGGCAAACGTTTGTTGAACTGTGCGTTGATATTTACACTCCATGTCTAAAATCATCTTTACATTCATAAATTTTCGAATTTCTCAGAAACTGTGAATCCATAAATTTTTCTGGAATGATACATAACATTATGACACATAAATACAGAGAGGGAAAATTTATGAGAACAGCATAATATAATATTGTAGAATGAAAAAATAAAAATGGTGATAAAATGTGAAAAAGAGAGTCAGAAGAAAAGGAGTCACTCAGAAAAAAAAAGAAGCTTTTCAAATTTAATATGGAATGTGATTTCTCCTGGCTTAAACACACATATCACAACGTGTTTTTATATTGGCAATAAAAGTTTGGGGAATTAAGCTCCACTCTTCCTGCAATGCCGTCTTCAGAACATTTACATCTGTTGGAGAAGGATGTCTACGTGTAATTGCTCTTCCAAGATAGTCCCATAAGTTCTCGATCTGCTTAAGATCAGGAGACTTTGCTGGTCACAGTATTCGCTCAATGACTTCCCTTTCAAAGAATTCGTCTACTAGGTTTGCTCGATGTGGACGAGAAGTCCATAAATAAAAAGTCAGATCCATATGAACCTCAGAAAATTCTTACATAAGGTTTTAAGATCTCATCCCGATATCTGTGGCCGGTCACAGATCCGCTGTTGAAAACGTGTAGAGGCGAACGTCCATCGCTCATCATTGCTCCCCATACCATCACACATCCACTACCGAAACGGTCGTGTTCCTCAATGTTCGATGGATAATTTCTTGTTCATGACTCTTTTCAGATGTAAACACGTTTAGAATCACCTTTTAAACTAAACCTAGACCCATTGGTGTTCACTCATTTTCTGATGTTCTTTGCAACAATTAAAGTTTTTTTTTTTTCAAACAATGCAACACATACTCTTGGCTTTCTCGCATAAAGGCCTTTCTTATTCAGCCTTTTGTATAGCGCTTGCCATGATACAGCAGTTCCAAGCTTCAAGCTCTGAAATTAATTGGCGAGTGGTAGACTTCCTGTAACGACGGATAGTGATTGCTAGATATCGATCTTCAGAAGCAGTTTTCATTCTTTTACAACCCTGTCCAGACCATCTAATAACAGTTTGGTCGTTTTAAAACTGTTTCTGAAACGTAAACACCGTCTGTTTTGAAATAATCAAATATCTGGCTGCTTCTGTGATTGACTTTCCTGCTTCTAAACGACTGATGAATCGCCACTTTACAGATTTTTCCATATTATACTTCAAAGCCATAACAAAATTATTTAAGTAAATACACACCGATTTTTTAACTTCTCATTTGAAGGAAATTCATGTGAATGAAAAGCCTTTAAGTCTGTCTTTCATCTCCTTTCAAATGAAACACAACAATACACCATATATGAAAATACTTAATATTAAACAGACACCATAACTCTTATGCAATTCAAAACAATAATAAACAACAAACAATCTTAGGTCTGTAAAAGCGACATCTAGCGGTCGTCCAAGATTTCGGAGCGTTCATAGGAAAACGACCCATCTGACTGGCTTGTAGTAAGAGTTCCATTATCAAGGACGCTTTAGTTCAACATTTCCAAACCTCAACCTGTGTGGCCCTAAATTATGTGAAGGTTATGACTATTCTCAACTTCTGAGAACAAATGAATTGGAATTTTTTTGTTTTTCTCCAAGAGGGTATAATTCCAATCATTTTTCTACCGTCACGGCGCCTATGCCAGCATTTAATGTTGAATTTTTTTTTTCTGGCTGTTCTATTCGTCATTGATCTTTCTTAAAAAATTGCGCTTCCACGTCAAACTATGATATATAGAATGAATACAATAGTAAATTACTTGCATTACATACCAGAATCGCGATATGACCTCATTGGACAAATTTATCACGACAAAGCTGTTGACGTCAACATCAACCATCATGTATAAATTATAAATTTATATTAAGGAAGAATCTTTGTAATTTAGTATGACAGGAGGTTGCTCTTAGGTCTTTAATTTTAAAAAGTTGTCATCCACCCAAAATAGTTTAAAAAACCTGAACCCTCCTCAAAGACATACACTTTTTTAAAAAAATTCGGAAAATTCAAATAGTGTAACATAAAAGCTAAAAAGAAATTTTCAACTGATTTTAAACACGCTTAAAAAGATACCCATTGAAAACATGAATTCAAACGTAATGAAGATTGCATGTATATAAATGATTTTAGTAGTTGAATTGTTTGGCTTTAATACGTATTCATATAAGTACAAAACGGGTGTCACAAATATGACCAACACAATTTGAAAAATCAATTAAAAAAAAAAAAAAAAAAAACGGAAAGCGATAGAAATGTACGGTTTACGGCATTATACTTAAATAATCATGGATTTGATTCTCACCAATTTTCAAAATTAGTTATAAAGCTTGTCAATAGATAGCGTTGCTATTCTGTACGTATTCCTTTTCTGTACGCATTCCGAGTCCGACCTTTCGAATCGGTATTATTTCTTTAGTGTAAGCAATTAGTTCCAATTCAAAGTGATAACACAGTGCGTAAACACAACAACTTTTATTTACAACATAAGCGATTCGGCATGACCGCACTCTCTGATGGTAGAGCCGGGAATGATGACGTAATAAGAAATCAGAACGGCGATCGCAGCGCCGCATGCACAATACTACAGAGTACCCCTCCAGTGACGAAGGGAACGATACATTTACAGATTGTAGGTTATCTTACAATGGTAAGGTAGAAAAATTATATATATGTACATATGGTTATGAAAATTCTAAGTATAATATTGACAAATATAAATCATTTGTTGAGTGTACAAATTATATTTCCACAATCAATCTTTTGGGAAAGTGGACATGCCTGCCAGATCTTGTAGTTTTTAAATTTGAGGGGAACGTAGAAACTTTTTGTTCTGTAGCTAATTCTGTGTTGCTAGTGATGGTTGGGTCAAGATTTGAAAATTCTTTTGATTGCAACAATGTGTCAGAGTCAGACCATTGATATGCAAGTTTGACACGATCAATGCTGACAGTAGTATTTTTACCATTTAATTTTATGACAAATTTTTTGTTTGTTCGACTTATTACAAGGTGTGGTCCGGAATAGGGAGGTGTTAAAGGAGGACGGATTTTATCAATTCGTAAAAATATGTGTGTACATGTATGTAATGAAGGGTTAACATAAGTTTTACAATTTCCATGATTTGATGCTGCAATAGGATTTAGTTTCTGCATTGTTGAAATTAAATTAGATATAAAACTAGGTGTAACAGTTTGTGTGAGAGAATCCGTTGAAACGAGATCTGATGGTAAACGTAAGGTAGTACCATAAACCAGCTCAGAAGTTGTGGCCTGTAGATCTTTTTTTATTGCGGTTCGTAAACCTAATAAAACGATAGGCAAAATTTCAGTCCACTTAGAATGTTCATGAGCAATAATGGCACTTTTTATGTATCTGTGAAATCTCTCAATCATTCCGTTACTCTGGGGATGGTAGCTTGTGGAATGAATTCTATGGACACCCAAGAGGTCTGTAAGCTCTCTAAATAGGTTTGATTCGAAATTTCTTCCTTGATCAGTTGTGATGGTGACAGGTGTCCCAAATCTTGATATCCAACCATGCATTAGGGCACGAGCGGTAGTTTCAGCTGACATGTCGGGGGTTGGAATGACTTCAGGCTAACGGGTGAACCTATCAATAATGGTCAAACAATATTGATATCCACCAGAGGGAGCAAATGGTCCAATATAGTCAAGATGGATGTGAGAAAAACGTGCGTCCGGTTACGCAAATGTGCTTAGAGGGGCTTTAGTATGGTGAAATACCTTCGCTCGCTGACATTTTTCACAAGTACGGACTTTGTTTTTTATGTCCTTCCTCATACCTGGCCAAATGAATCGCTTTGAAACTAAATCTGTTGTTGCAGATATGCCAGGGTGAGAAAGAAAATGTACGTTATTAAAAAGTGTTTGCCTGAGTTGTTTAGGGACAAAGGGTCGAGGATGGTTGGTTGACATGTTACAGAAAAGATGTACGTTCTGAAGAGGAAAATAATGTTTCTTTAACTTCAATGAGGAAGATTGTGATTGAAGAAGTTCATTGAGTTCGGTGTCACGAAGTTGTGCTTCTGCCAATTCGCTGTAGTTGAAAGGGGGAGGGGTTGTAATAGCATCAATCTCAATTCTAGATAATGTGTCAGCAATCTTATTTTCCTCACCAGTGACATGGCGAATATCTGTAGAAAACTGAGAAATATAGTCCAAGTGTCTCAGTTGTCTTGGAGAACATTTCTCAGGCTTCTGTTGAAAAGCATATATGAGGGGTTTTTGATCAGTATAAATTGTAAAATTTCTTCCTTCAAGCATATGTCGAAATTTTTTAACAGATAAATATATAGCGAGCAACTCACGGTCATAAGTGGACCAACTTTTTTGACTCTTACTAAGTTTATTAGATAGGAAGGCTATGGGTTCCCATTTAGAATTTGAAAATTGCATGAGGGAGCTGCCAATGGCCATATCCGAAGCATCAGTCCAAAGACTTAATGGAGCCCCGGGAATTGGGTGGTTGAGTAGAGTTGACTGAGCAAGTGCCTGCTTTGCAGCAGAAAATGCAATTTCAGCTTCCTCAATCCAAACCAGCGATTTCTCTGATGTTTTAGAAGGCCGAGAGGGTTTTTTGTGATTAGTTTGGCCTTCCAGAAATTTTATCAAGGGAGTTAAAATGTGAGCTGCTTTGGGGACGAAGCGTCTATAAAAGTTGTACATGCCAAGAAATCTGCGAAGTTGAGTGAGTGTTTGAGGTCTCGGAAAATTTTGAATGGCTTTTACACGATCAGGAAGGGGTGTCAGACCATCCCCAGAGACTGTAAATCCTAAGAAATCTAATTTTGGCTGACCAAATTTACATTTAGATGGTTTAATCGAGAGTCCATAGTGATCGAGTCGATGAAAAAGAGCTCGAAGATGGCCAATATGCTCTTCTAGACTACTCCTAGCAATTAAAATATCATCAATAAATGCATAAACTCCATTGAGACCTCTGGTAACCTCATCAATGAATCTTTGAAATGTGCTTGATGCGTTGCACAAACCAAACTGCATTCTGGTACTTTCAAAAAGTCCAAAGGGAGTGCAAATTGCAGTTTTATGCACATCTTGTGCAGCAATAGGAATTTGGTGAAATGCTTTGACTAAATCGATGTGAGAGAAAATTTTTGTTCCATGCAATTCACCAGTGAAATCAGCTATGCTAGGAATGGGATACTTGTCTTTCTTAGTTTGAGCATTAAGAGCACGATAGTCCCCAACAGGACAAAAATTGTCACTATTTTTCTTTGGGACCATATGTAAGGGTGACGCATAATTACTACTCGAAGGGCGCATGTGGCCTAAATCTAGCATGTATTGAATTTCGGTTTTTGCAATTTTTAACCTGTCAGGTGCAAGACGACGTGGTTTAGAAAAAACCGGAGGTTCAGAAGTCTCTATGTGATGAACAACATTATGTTTTACAATTTGATTAGCACTAGGAGATTTTGTAATATCCGGAAATTCTTGCAATAATTTTGAAAATATATCGTTACCAAAAACTGTTTTCACAGAGAATATTGCAGCATTATTTACAATGCCGTGGCAATTTAAGTTAGTACAAGAATCAATCAAGGAACGCTTCCGCATATCAGGTTTTAAATTAAAATAATGCAAGAAATCAGCACCAAAAATAGCAGTTGAAACATTACAAATATAAAATGGAAAAACAAAATTATGTCTAAGTCCCAAATCAACTGTAACTAATTTCTTACCATACACTGTGATGGGAGTTCCGTTTGCTGCGTTGAATGTTTGAATGACAGGTAGTTGTTTATCATTTTTGCTGGCCGGAATAAGAGAACAATCACTACCAGTATCAATCAGAAAATTTACATTTGATTTTCTGTCCCGAATGAAGAGGCGACGAGAGAGTGAAGGCAAGAAGTATGTCGCCGCTACGCTTGCATGTCTTAGTTTTCCTGAAAGGAACATGGCGGGACACAGTTCTTGGCGTTAGATTTGTATTTTCGGTGATACCAGCAAATGTCTGAAGTTGGGCTTCGATCTTGATACCGGAAGTTACGACTTCGTGAGTTACTGCGGAAACGAGCATTGTTGCGATTTTGTGAAAATCTTTTTGAACGTCTCATACTTTCAACTTCCTTGCGGAGTTGTTTAAGTTCTTGGAGGAGAAGGTTCTCTGAATTAGAAACACTGCAAGTTGCTTCGGAGGTATTTATGATGGAGCTAACAGCAGGTGGAGTCATTTCCAGTATAAGATCAGCAACTTCTGCTGCCTTTTGCGGAGTGAGAGGTTGGATGGATGCTAGTATGTTTTGTATATTTACAGAAAGTTGCTGCAAAAATAATTCCAGTAAAAGTGTATCTGCTACTTGATGAGACTCGGCACGTATTTGTAAGATGCGAAGAAGTTCGCTGGGCTTTCGATCACTAAGTTGCTCGCCTGCGAGAAGCCTTCTTATTTCCTGTGTCTTTGTTTCTCCACACCTTTCAATAAGCTTTTCCTTTAATTGTGCATATGGATCGTTTTTATCAGGCGACAGAATGATATCACGCACCATAGAAGCTGCGTCCGGAGGAAGATGTGAAATACAATAGTTGTATTTTGTTTTCGATTCATTTATGGGTTTAGGAACTGCAAGTTCAAAAGTAGCCTCTACCATAACGAACCACAATGCCGGATCGCTGGGCATGAATTGGGGCATCTTCACTGCTGATATAGCACATTCATCCATGGCGGTGGGCTGAAGCAAGTCGAAACGGGAACCAAAAGTAGATATAAATTTTCAAAAGTTTTTACATAACGTAACTGAATGGCGTGTTCAAGTAACGTCCGAGGTCACCATTTTTGGTGTAAGCAATTAGTTCCAATTCAAAGTGATAACATAGTGCGTAAACACAACAACTTTTATTTACAACATAATCGATTCGGCACGACCGCACTCTCTGATGGTCGAGCCGGGAATGATGACGTAATAAGAAATCAGAACGGTGATCGCAGCGCCGCATGCACAATACTACATTTCTACATCCAAGCGTATGCTGGAGCAGAGTATTTTTATTGTTTTGGAGTTTCATCCCCTGGACAACAGTTTTTTTTCAACTAGGAGCAGTTTTCAAAGGAAATTCAATGTCAAAAACGACCGGGCAAACAGTACAATACAGGCACTCTTCGAAAAATTTCAGCGTACTGGAAATGTTAATGACGACGGTGCTGGAAATATCGTCCAGCCGCTCAAACACAGCAGTTTCAGAGGCGAATGCTGCAGACATTCAGCAGATCATCCTACAGTAACCCCAAGTTTCCGCTCGCTGTGTTGCTTGTCAGACTAGAAATCGACTTTGGAAACATTTGGTTCTCCGACGAAGCGTATTTTTTTTCGATGACTTCGTTAAATAGAAACTGGCGACTATTTGAAAACATTGTTTTGTAGTTTTCCCAGTCATCAGCGCCATCTTTTGATGAAAAAATTAGTAAGAACAAATTTCCAGGTTATTTTGGCAGAATGCTGCAAACAGTACATTTCTATCGCCTTCCGTTTTTTTTTTTTTTTTTTTATTTAATTGATTTTTCAAATCGTTGGTCATTTTTGAGGCACCAGGTATATATCATAGTTAATTCTTTAATGGTTACCAAGTTTTTAAAATTAAAACATTTACTTAGTAAGTTTAACAAAATTCTCTAGAGTTAATTGACTGGAAATTTCATACGTCAATGGAATTTCTTAAATACAATTTAATTCCATCTAGTTAAACAATTGTTTTGGGGAACAGAAAGAAAACAAAATCACCACTATATTTATTTAGTCAATTTTTAAATGTTATAAATTATTTTTGAGTTATCGAGGATTGAGTGTTGTTTCGGAATCTCAAGTGTTCTGCGTAATGTCCGTTTAATGGCAACACAGAGTCATAAATGGCAATCTCAAAGACCGCTTACTAAATTTGTTGGTGGCAATGGATTCTTGCACTGATTCATACAGAATAAATATAAATTTCAGAAAAAAAATATGTAACTGCAGAGAGTTCCGAAGCAATGCTTTTTGTGAATTTTCCATGTTGCGTCGTTGTTGGCCCAAATTCTAACATTATCGTTGTTACCTGTTACCTATGCAATCAGTACTTTACATCGCTCTTTCATTACATTTTCCACTTACAAACTCACAACTTAAAAAAAAGTATGCATTAGTTCAATCATAATAAATAACTAGAGTATTAACGACACTATCTATCGACCTTTTCTATGTTTTTTTTTTATTGCCGTATGGGCAATCATTCATAATAATATAAATATAAAAACGTTCCCAATTTTGATCTTTAAGGGGATGAAATTTTAGCAGGCCCTATCCTAAATGGCAGTCGTGGCTTATCTGGGCAGTCATAAATTGAAAATGGGCAGCCGTAAATCTAAAATTGGTCAGTAGTAAAAAGTAGCCCCTCCCCTTCCCCCCCCCCCTCAAAAAAGAAAGAAAACGGCAAACCATTCCCCCCCCCCCCCTCTTG
This sequence comes from Linyphia triangularis, assembly GCA_963978545.1. Lineage (NCBI taxonomy): Eukaryota > Metazoa > Arthropoda > Arachnida > Araneae > Linyphiidae > Linyphia > Linyphia triangularis. The sequence continues at coordinate 42,592,422 of OZ021730.1, forward strand.
TTCTCTAAATATTCTGTGTTTTTGCTTTCTTTTAACCGCTTTTCAAAGTTTCACAAATGCCTATTTAAAATGTTCAGTTATGAACATTTCGCTGTGTCTTCCCCTATTATCAGTAGGAAAACATCGGAATAAAATTGTTTTCCCAATAATGTGCACAAAATATAGTCATTGTAATATTCCAATATGTAGTTAAAAGATACAGATAGAATAAAAATTAGTTAATCTCATTATTAGTAGATATCAATTATTATTTTCTTTAATGTGACTTGGTACCCTTCAACTCAAAGTTCAGTGCTCTAAATTTTCAAATTTTTTAAAAATTTCATCAAATTTCAAAATCTATCTTCTTTTTAATTTTTCAATATTTTTCCCTGATTTTTAAAAAAAAAATGTTCCTAGTAATATACTCTTAACTTTTTAGGTATCGGATTTAGAATAAGTAAAATATTTTTCGAGAAAAACGATAATTACTGTACCTATAGGTAAAAATAAAGCTTGAAAAACGGGTATTTTCAACATTTAAATTTGTAAAAAAAAGTTTTTATTTTATTCAAAAATCCATGTCTATTTTTGTCAAATAGATATCAAGAATGTTATAAAAAAATTTCAAGTCATTTCATTCATATTTGCTGAAGTTTTAGCATTTTGAGTAAGGTGGGAATTTCAAAAATCACGAACTGAGAAAAATGCGTTTGAAACATCAAAGGAGCTATGCAGCAATGCTAAAACTACTTATGTTGAAAATTTCAGAGCAGTAGCCCTATTACAAATCATTGAAGAAAGTATTTATTAATTATAAAGTTAATCAAAAAAGAACTAAATAAAAAATTAAAATTCTGTTTTTCAAAAGTCCAATTTGAAGGCCAAAACTATTTATGTTGAAAATTTTAGATCTGCAGCCTTATTAGAAATCATTTTGTAAAATATTTATTAATTAATTAAAAAAGAACTAAATAAAAATTTAAAATTCTGTGTTTTCAAAGACCAATTAGAAGGCTAAAACTACTTATGTTGAAAATTTCAGAAATGTAGCCCCATTAGAAGTCATTTTGTAAAAAAAAATTTATTAGGAAAATTAATTAAAAGATAACTAATTAAAATTTTAACATTCTGTTTCTCAAAAGACCAATTAGAAGGCTAAAACTACTTATGTTGACAATTTTAGGGCTGTATCTCTATTTGAAGTCACTTTTTTAAAATTAAATAAATTAAAAAAGAACTAATTAAAATTTTAACATTCTGTTTGACATACATTAAATTAGAAAGCGAAAACTTCTTATGTTGAAAATTTCAGAGCTCTACTTCAATTTTAAATAGCCTTCTATAGAGCCACAGACATACAGACACACATCTTTTATTATTATTATTATTATTATTATTATTATTATTATTATTATTATTATTATTATTATTATTATTATTATTATTATAGATAATATTCTCTCGTCCTGTACTTGCTAATTGTAAGAGGGATTTTTCAATCTATTTATATTTCCTTTGATTGTTTGTTCATTTAACAATAACGTTTATTTCTTTGGGATCTTTCTTAGCCTTGAAGCTTAGTAAGGCCATCAAAGCAAGGATCCAGATTTCAATTTTGATCATTTAACAAGTGAACTTCAAAATAAGATAATTTAGAGTCACTGGTTCCGCCTGTAATTAATTGTACTGCGCAATCCTTTTGCGCAGCTCCATCCCTCTGACCCTTTCCCCTTCGTTATGCATTCATTCTAATTGGATCCCGCCACTTGAGCGGTTATGTAAAAGAGAGGTCTCTCTGTGGATGTGAAAATAGAGCTTGGAAAGCCCCCTACAACTACAGTACACTAATAAAGATTGTTTGTTAACAATTAGAACTTTCCAGACCATTTGTTGCTGCAAAAATACACACACTGAGCTTCGGACGGTACATTTGGTCCGTCGAGCCGGAGAGAACTGCGCATTAACCTTTGGATGAGTCATTCGTTTAAACGAAAACAATACGTTGGACTATACCAAGTTGGATTCTACGCATTGGAATGCCCACAATTGGATACTATAAGCAATTTGGAGTGACTGTTTAAGGTAGGCAAGTGGCTTCTTATTTTAAATTTGTGAATTTAAATTATGCAAGAATTGCAGAAACTTAAAAACATTCGTGCATCGCTTAGGACAAGCATCACGAAACTGATTTCTAAAATAGACGAATCGCTTCAAAACAAAGATGAAATTCTAGAACTGTTAGACTTTCTTTACGAAAAGGAAAAATCGTTAAAAGCTATAAATAATGATGTTCTGAACTTGGTTTCTACTCCAGAGGATTTTGGCAAGGAACTCTCTGGAAATGAGGGCTATGACGATAAGATAATTCGAGCTAGGTCTAAGTTAAAAAGGGTTCTTAGAGAATTAGAGAAACCGCAAGTGCAACCCTCACGGAGTGAGAGCTCAGAAAACAACAGTTCACAGAACTCTGTGGTTCGTGAGAATACTACGAGTATTAAACTTCCGGAAATTCCTCTTCCTATATTTTCAGGTAAATACGAGGACTGGAATAGTTTCAAATTGCAGTTTAACAACATAATTGGATTAAATGATAGTTTGTCTTCAGAACAAAAACTACATTACCTTAATGCACCATTAATAGGTGAAGCGAAAACATTAATTAGTACCGATGATACATTTATTTTTTTGTTTAAAGCATTGGAGGATAGATTTGAAAACAAAAGATATATTGTTGAAACTCACATCAAAGCTATTTTAGTAATGGATAAACTCAATCAAGAGTCGGCGAAAGATTTGAGAAGTCTGATTGACAATGTTAAAAAGAACATTCGTGCATTAAAAGTTCTTAAATTTGAAACCAATAATCTTTCGGATATATTAATATTAAATCTAGTTTTGCAAAAATTAGATCATGAGACGCGAAAGCAATATGAATTATCAATAAGTTCAAATGAAGTTCCTCAGCTTGATGATTTAATTTTATTCTTGGAAAAGCGTTCCCAAGTCTTAGATAATGTGAATAAAAGTACTTCCATAAAACCTAAATATCAAGAGCGTAACTTTAACAAGCCAAGGTCACTTATGGTGAAATCATCTAACCCAGTTTTGCCCTGTATTCTATGTAAGGGAAATAGCGCCAAAGAGAATCATGTGCTTTATAAATGTGATAAATTCTTAGAAATGAATATGCCGCAACGAAAAGAAATAGTTTTAAAAAACAAGCTCTGTTTTAAATGCTTAGGATTGCACTTTTATCACAACTGCAGATCGAAACATGTTTGTAGATGGTGACAAGATGCTAGACATAATTCTTTATTATGCCCCATAAAGAATCCTGAATCAGCAATAGGAATTCAATCAACAAGCTCGCTTAATCCAACCGTGGCGCCATACGAGATCAAGCAAATCATTCCTTCCCCCTCTCTTTCCTGTGTTAGTAATAAGTCAAAACAAGCCGTTCTTTCAACTGCATTAATTTGTGTATGGAATCCATCTTCGAAAAAATACATTTCTGGAAGGGCAGTTCTTGACTCAGGGAGCCAATTGAATTTCGTAACGTCGGAATTTATTGCTCGCTTAGGGATTAAAAAAAAGAAGCTGAATTTTGTGGTGTCTACGTTGGGAGGCGCTCAAATGGAAATAACGTCTCAGATAGAAGCTATCATAGGAAATAGGGATCGGACATTTACCAGAGCACTTGACTTTCATGTAGTGAACAAAATTACCGATTTGCTTCCAACTTCCAGTATAAATGTAAACAATCTGAAAGGGCCAACGGATTTAGCTGACCCATATTTCGCCACGCCCAGTAAAATAGATATTCTTCTTGGTGCAGAGATATTTTATGACATTATTCAGCCCGAAACTCAAGCTGGTAGTCCAGGATTAATATTTAGAAATACGGTTTTCGGGTACATAGCAACTGGGACTGTCGAATCGCCTAGTGCAACAAACTATTGTGGATTTATTTCACAACCGGAAATATTAGATGACTGTTTACAAAAGTTTTGGAAAATAGAAGCTATTCCAGAGAGCATCCCCACGAGTGAACAAGAGCTCTATTGTGAGAATCACTTCCTAAGCACTCATCAACGGGATAAAAATGGTCGATTTATTGTGCAGATGCCAACTTCAGACATACAGACTTTGGGTGACTCTAAACAACTAGCTGAAAGACGGTTGAATCAACAAGGGAAGAGACTGTCAAAGGATCTTCAGATGAAAAATATGTACCAAGATTTCATGCAGGAATACTTGGACCTGGATCACATGGAGAAATTAAGCGAAGTTGCTACTGAGCCATCTAAGCCTATTTATTACCTTCCTCACCACGGAGTATACAAACCTGACAATGTGACAACAAAGTTAAGAGTTGTTTTTAATGCATCCGCACCTTCAACTAATGGGAATAGCCTTAATGACTGTCTACTGAAAGGTGAGGTCAAGGAAGATATTTTTGAAATAATGACTAGATTTCGAAAGCATAAATACGCTTTTACAACAGATATCCGCCAGATGTTCCGGCAGATTCTCATTGATCCTCAACAACGTGATCTTCTTAGAATTATCTGGAGGGAAGAAGCGGACTCTGAGCCAGTCACTTATCAACTTAAAACAGCAACGTACGGCACGGCGTGTGCTCCATTCCTTGCTATCCGGACACTGAAGCAGTTGGCTCAAGATGAAGCTGAGAAATTTCCACTAGCAGCTACAATACTAATGCAGGATGTCTACATGGATGACATAATTTCCGGTGGTCAAGATTTGGACTCTACTGCAGTGCTACAGGAGCAGTTACAAGATATACTCAAGACATGTGGAATGACTCTTCATAAATGGAGCTCAAACTCGAAACAACTGATAAATAGCACGGAGTCGACAGAAAAGGAGCACCACTTCTCTACGAATGCTGAGGTGGCAGTGAAGACACTTGGAGTGAGCTGGCACCCTGGAGAAGACATATTTACATACAAAGTTATAGTTGCTGAGAAATCGTCCTACACAAAACGTGAAGTGTTAAGTGTCATCGCAAGGCTTTACGACCCCTTAGGACTGGTAGGACCCATTATCACGAAGGCCAAGATATTTCTACAGAAACTGTGGCTACAAAAACTGGACTGGGATGACACCCTTCCTGAATCAGTTTTGGGTGAGTGGATAAACTTTGTTTCTTCCTTAAAGGCAATCGAGGATATCAAAATAGATAGATATATCTTAACAGATACCTTTGAAAAAGCCATACTTTTGGGCTTCGCAGATGCTTCACAAGCAGCATACGGTGCAGCAGTGTACTTGCAGTGCATAACTAGTGAATCTTTAACAACCACGAAGCTCATCGCTAGTAAATCACGAGTGTCCCCCATTAAAGTGCTCACGATTCCTCGTCTCGAATTAAGTGGATGTCTCATATTGTCTCAATTAGTGCAAAAAGTTCGTCTTGCTCTAAAAATGAATATTGATGATATAATACTGTTCACAGATTCAACCATTGCATTGGCTTGGATAAACACACCAGCAATTAAGTTGAAAACCTTTATCGCCAATCGAGTGTCAAAAATACAAAATCTAACTGAGCAGTGCAAATGGAAACATATTCCTTCCAGCAGTAATCCAGCTGATATTTTTCGAGGGGAGCCACCCCTCGAGAGTTAATAACAATGAGTTTATGGTGGCAAGGCCCTTCTCTGGTGAATGACCCTCTCATACAAGAGCCTGTGGAATTACCCGTAAGCTCATTTGAAGAAAAACCTTACTTGTGTGAACTTAAGAACACAACTATTTCATTAACTGTGTCATCTAGTGCTGATTTCATATCAAATATTCTTCAGATCTCTAATAGTTTTGTGAAATTGATTAGAATTCTAAGTTATGTTTTCAGGTTTATATTTAATGTGAGAAATGCAGCTAGAAAAACAGGTCCCCTTAAAGTTAATGAGCTTAAAGAAGCTAAGTGGTACTTAATTAGAGAAGTACAGGTAATGGTTTTCAGTGATGAAATTAATTCATTAAAAAGGGTAAAGATTTAAAGAAAAGTCAGGTGAGTTCTTTACATCCTTTTCTTGATGAAAACAAATTGTTGCGTGTAGGTGGTAGATTAAATAATGCAAATTTATCCTATGATAAGAAATTCCCAATTCTACTCCCTAGAAATCACAGGTTAATTCAGCTTATAGTGACTTATTTTCATCTTAAATATTTGCATGTAGGTGCACAAACTTTACTTTATCTAGTGAGACAAGAATTCTGGCCTTTAGGTGGTAGAAACCTTGCTAGAAAAATAGTTTATGAATGTGTCACTTGTTCTAAAAATAAACCAAGAGCTGTTGAACAGATTATGGGAAATCTTCCTACCGAAAGAGTAACTCCTAGCTCTCCATTTACTCATGTAGGTATAGATTTTGCAGGCCCATTTCAAATAAAATTTAAGGGACAACGTAAGGGCATTTATCATAAATGTTACATAGCTCTATTTATTTGTTTTGTTACTAAGGCAATACATATAGAAGTTGTCACTGATCTTACATCAGAAACTATGATGGCCACATTAAAAAGGTTTTTTAGTCGTAGAGGAAAAAGTTCAACCATTTTTTCTGATAATGGCACGAATCTGGTTGGGTGCAGCAAAGAATTGAAACGTTTGTACAACTTATTTAGAAACCCTACAGATGATTTGTCAGGTTATTTAACAAATGAAGAAGTTGTATGGAAATTTATTCCTCCAAAATCTCCTAATTTCGGGGGTCTGTGGGAATCAAATATTAAGGTATTTAAAAGTCATTTTCGGAGAACAATTGGCAGTACACGGTTAACACTTGAAGAGTTTATTACTGTGACAACACAAATTGAGGGAATACTTAATAGTCGACCCCTTACTCCTATGTCCTCTGCCCCAAATGACTATGAAGTTCTAACACCAGAACATTTTCTCATAGGCAGACCCATAAACAATATTCCTGAACCCGACTATACTGTTAAAAAGGATAGTTATTTGAATCATTGGCAAAGGGTAAACAAATTGGTGCAAATCATTTGGCGCAAATGGAAAATTGATTATTTGAATAATTTGCAAGCCAGAAATAAATGGCAATTTGATAAAAATAATGTTACCTGTGGTTCAATGGTATTGCTAAAAGATGACAACTTGCCTCCTGGTAAGTGGACTATGGGTAGAATTCAGGATGTCATTTTAGGATCAGATGGTAAAATAAGAGTAGTTACTGTCAAAACTCCTTCAGGTGTATATAAAAGAAGTATTTCGAAAATTTGTTTATTGCCTGTCAAGTAACTTGTCTTGTATCATGTTTTCAATTGTTTAATTGTATTTCCTATAATTGTATTTCCTATAATTATATTTATATAATTACTGTATTTCATAATTTTTTGAATTTTTCTGCATTGTATTTGCTAAATTTTATATTTTATACTTCTTAATTGTTCTATTTTGTTGTAATAATATTGAAATGTTATTTCAACGTGGGCCAGGATGGTTCCGCCTGTAATTAATTGTACTGCGCAATCCTTTTGCGCAGACCCTTTCCCCTTCGTTATGCATTCATTCTAATTGGATCCCGCCACTTGAGCGATTATGTAAAAGAGAGGTCTCTCTGTGGATGTGAAAATAGAGCTTGGAAAGCCCCTACAACTACAGTCCACTAATAAAGATTGTTTGTTAACAATTAGAACTTTCCAGACCATTTGTTGCTGCAAAAATACACACACTGAGCTTCGGACGGTACAGTCACAAAAGGAATTAATTTTAAGAAAAATTTCTGGTTTGGGAAACTTTAATGTTTAAGACTTTTCCCCAAATTTGGTATAAATGCATTCAATTTTATACACTATTTCCCCAAAACGGGTTTTTGTTAAAATTAAGCTTAATATTATGTATCACCTTTAGCTATGCCTATCCATTTTTACAAGAATGGTTCAATTTGTCCAAAAATTTCTTGACTTACAATATCCAAGCAAATACGACAGTGTCATTATCACTCTAAGAATATTTGAAACTTTGTGCATAATAAATCTTTATTTCATAGCCGTGTATTAATAATTCTAAGCCTTCGGGCAAACTTCATGGCACAAAGCCAACTATGACAATGTCCTCCGTACCCTCCGTATTAGCTGGAAAGTGAGCATCACAATCGGCGCGAAATATTATCCAATAGGAATGGAGTTTTTTTCTATAATTCTTACCCATCTTTCCATAACAACAAATATGACAATCCATCGAATCTGTCATTCATTCTGAAAGAATTTGAAATGACACTATGCAGAATATTGAAGGTGACTTTCAATTCTTTTAAAAAGTTTAGTTCAAACTTTAAATACTCTTATATTAAAATTCATTTTAATGCTTGTATTTTTTGAACAGTCGAAATTCTTTCGATGGTATAATTATAAATTTATAAATGTTTTAGAGATATACATTGTTTATACAAATTCCATGTAAACGTATTTCTGTATGAACATGATAAGTCTGTTTTTTTTTTTTTTTTTTTTTAAAACGTAAAATCAATGGATATTAAACAAATCAACTAGAAAAATTCAAAATAATTTATTCTTATTAGTTAACAATCTGTAAAACGTGTTCTTCTTACTGTGTTGAAATTGAAAGAAGTACCTACTTTTTGGAAGAAAAATGTATTAATAAAATTAAAAACTTTTCGTCTACCACCCTCATCAGTATGATAAAAAAAAATTTACACAGGAAATGTATTATTAAAATAATAAAAATTATTCATATGAATTAGTTTACAGAAATTTAATTTGCTATAAGAAAAAAATCTTGTTCTGCTGAAAATAAAAACAGTAGCCAGAATAATCACATTTCAATATAAGATTGTGTATCATTGTAAAAGTAATGTTACGAACTTCTGTATATTTGTAAATATTTCGTAGCATTAATTATGTAAAAAGATCAATTTATGTACATTTTGCTTAAGGCAGTGCAATAGTTTTTCTTAAATTGCTTTCCTGCAATGTGTCTATTAATGTTTGAAAACTAGTTCTACAGGGATCATGCTGGAAAACGAGTTTTACAAAGAGCAGGCCATTTAACATTATGGGTAATCACAATCTCGCCAAATTGGCGAGGTAGAGCCAAGTTGGAGATGGTTTTGGCGACTAATTTTGGTCACCAAATTTGGAGAGAATTTGCCAAATGTCGCCAAACTTGGCGACCATTTGACGACATTTTCGGTACCCATGTAACTGTATAGGGATTTTCGACTACGATCTGGAAAGTTCTCTAAATATCTATCTCTACAAGTTTCGAGAAGATTCACCTCCCTATATAAGACCTAGAGAGCGGGTGATGGGACTAGTTAGTTGAGTTACTGACGGAGTGGAGTTCCTGAGTTAGCTGTCTCTCAGCGAGCATTCAGATAGTTCCGAAAGTGAACTGTATTGCATTGTCTTTTGCGGCTATTTTAGCAGTTGTGTTATCAAGTTTTTAACTGCTGTTTTGTGCTCTATTGTTGAGTAAAGAGATGTATTGAGTCTACTAGAACGAGACGTTCTGGAACTATATAGGAATAAATTTCTGCAAGTTTTGATTTGCTTTGGCTTCAAGTCTTTCGAACCCATCCACTGAACAACTAGTGTCAGAAGTGGGGTTTGAATGCCGATAAGAGTGCAATGGCAGAACAAGATGAAAAATTTAAACAGCTTTTTGCTTTCATGCAAGAGATGAAGAAGGAAATATCCGAATGACAAAAAAAAATGAAAGCGAGCCGAGAAGAAATGAAAGCGAACCGAGAAGAGATGATGAGAGAGATTTTCTCTGGCCAAGATGAGATGAAGAAAGAGATTTTCTCTGGCTAAGATGAGATAAAGAAAGAGATTTTCTCTGTCCAAGAAAAGATGAAAAATGAGATTTTCTCTATTCAAGAAGAGATGAAGAAAGAGATTTTTTCTGGCCAAATTGAGATAAAGAAAGAGATTTTCTCTGGCCAAGAAGTGATGAAAAAAGCTGGTCAAGAAGAGATGAAGAAAGAGATTTTTTTCTGGCCAAGAGGAAATGAAGAAGAATATTGCTGAGGTCTCTGCCGGACAGGAGGATTTAAAGGAGTTTTCGAATGCGATGCCAACTTGGCAGGACATTTTCATCTATAGTCCTACGACAAAGCAATATTGGGCCCTCTGGGACTATCTCCATATCCGAAACGGCGTGCTGTACCGGAAGTTCGAATCTGATTATGGAAAGACATCCTGATGGCAACTGTTGCTTCCATGATCCCGAGTCACAGACGTTCTTAAAGAACTGCATAGCAGTCCAACTGGAGGCCACTTCGGAGTAATGAAGACGTTGCAAAGAGTTAGAGAGCGATTCTACTGGAGTAAAGCGAGGGCTGACGTGGAGAAGTGGTGCCGATCATGTGATGCCTGTGCAGCCCGGAAAGGACCGAAGAAACGCAGTCGAGGAAAACTGCAACGTTACAACGTGGGAGCTCCTTTTGATCGGATTGCGTTTGACATCTTGGGACCACTACCACGATCTGCTGACGGCAACAGATACCTCCTTGTTGTCATGGATTATTTTACGAAGTGGCCCGAAGCGTATTGATCAAGAGGCTACCACCGTTGCAGAGGTAATGGTTCAGAGCTGGATTTCCATATTTAGAGTGCCTTTACAGTTACACTCTGATCAAGGAAGGAAATTTACCTCTGCTGTAATGAAAGGCCTTTGTGATCTATTTGGCACTGACGAAACACAGACGACGCCCTTGGACCCACAGACGGAAGGCATGGTGGAGAGGTTTAACAGAACCATCCTCAATAACCTCTCACTGATGGTTTCCAGAAATCATCAGGATTGAGATCAGAAGTTACCTTTGTTTCTTCTGGCCTATCGCAGAGCTGTCCACGAGACTACCGACTATTCCCCATCCCAGATGCTCTTCGGTCGTAACCTTCGTCTGCCTTGCGATCTGTTGTTTGGCCGCCCTCCGGATGCACCTTCATCGCCAGAGGAGTACGTCGATGATCTTCAGGCACGATTTGAAGATGTGCACAATTTTGCCCGAGAGCGAATCCACTTGGCGACGGATAAGATGAAGACCAGATACGACACGAAGGCTACAGGACATCAATTCCACGAAGGTGACAAGGTTTGGCTCTGGAACCCGAAACGGCTAAAAGGACTTTCTCCCAAACTTCAGTCTCACTAGGATGGTCCTTACTCAGTCCTCAACCGGCTGAATGATGTCGTGGTCCGAATGCGTAAGTCATGTAATTCTAAACCTAGAGCGGTTCATTACGACAGGTTAGCCCTCTACTATGGCCATAGTTTGTAATCCCCCTTATGTACAATTTGTACATAGTTATTAAGACCATGATCACATATGTATATAAATTTTTAAGTTCATTGTTTGTTTGTTTATTTATTCAGTAATGTTGTTGTCTTTCTGTTTATAAATTAGTCGGTTTTATAGTTAGTAATGAACGCAGAGTGTTTTCTATTGCTTTGAAGGTAAGCCTTCCTTTCCGGAGACTGTACTGCCCGGGACGAGCAGTCCTAGGGAGGGGGGCAATGTTACGAATTTCCGTATATTTGTAAATATTTCGTAGCATTAATTATGTAAAATGATCAATATATGTACATTTCGCTTAAGGCAGTGTAATAGTTTGTCTTCAATTACTTTCCTGCAATGTTGTCTCTTAATGCTTGAAAACGAAATCTAAAGGGATCATGCTGGAAAACGAGTTTTACAAAGAGCAGGCCATTTAACATTATGGGTAGTGGCAATCTTGCCGAATTGGCGAGATAGTGCCAAGTTGGTGACTAATTTTGGTCGCCAAATTTGGTGAGAATTTGCCACATGTCGCCAAACTTGGAGATCATTTGGCGACATTTTCGGTCCCCATGCACCTGTATAGGGTTTTTCGACTACGATCTGGAAAGTTCTCCAAATATCTATCTCTAGAAGTTTCGCGAAGATTCACCTCCCTATATAAGACTGAGAGAGCGAGTGATGGGGCTAGTTAGTTGAGTTAGTGACGGAGTGGAGTTATTGAGTTAGCTGTCTCTCAGCAAGCATTCAGAGAGTTCCGAAAGTGAACTGTATTGCATTGTCTTTTGCGGCGATTTTAGCAGTTGTGTTATCAAGTTTTTAACTGCTGTTTTGTGCTCTATTGTTGTGTAAAGAGCTGTATTGTGTCTACTAGAACAAGAAGTTCTGGAGTTATATCGGAATAAATTTCTTCAAGTTTTGATCTGCTTTGGCTTCAAGTCTTTCGAAACCATCCACGCAACAGTAATATAAATTCACATACATTTTTAAATATTTTATCGGCTTCGTAAGAAATGTAAACACAAAAATTTCTTCATTTCGTATGTTCTTCCATGTGCAGTGTTGTTTGAAGTGGATTAGCTGAAAAAAGTTACATGCGCAGTTTGCTGCTTCTATCAGCCAATCAAACCTTCCATCAGTGGCGGCTGGTGCAGGGGGCCAGGGGGGGGCCCGGGTCCCCTCACTTTTTGTCACCCTGATCCGACTTATATATACTTGATAACGTTGCTTTGAAATTTCTGTAAAATATTTTTAAAATGCAAGACAAATGAAAGCAGTTATTAATCTCACAATATTAACTATTGTGCGTGGAGCAATAGCTCTCTTGCCACAAACTCGTGAAAATATCAATCAACCGCAACCATCTCAATAAAAACACACAAATGAGTTATGCAGCAAGTAAAATTAGACTGTCCTTATCTCCCTCCTCCCATCCTATTTCACCACCTGGTCATCGTAGCAACCTCATTGACTTGACTGACGTCTAAATCCGCTTCTGAGTATGCAGACATCTTTGGTATAGCAATGAAACTTCATTTTACATGTAGCAAAAAACAATATATATATTTTTTTTCAATTGAAACATTATTTTAATCCATATAAATATGTTTGACATTCCCAACACAGAATATTAGCTATCTTTAACTCATTCAGTTGCCTGAAATGTCCATTTATAAGGACAACAATAAACGAATTTTTTGTGGTACATTGCACAAGTGACAAAAGGGCTCTGACTGAACAGTAAACAACCAAAATTTTTAATAAATGAAAATATAAGATTGAAAATGTTTTTCCGTTGAGTTTCTGTTGAGTTTAAATGAATAATTTAAAATCCATGCTTTTTTCTGAAAATCTCACAACTTTTCTTGTCTTCATTTTTAAATTTTCGAAAGCCATGAGCCATAAAGTTCAAAAGCTATAGGACATGGGGTTAATTTTCTTAAGCCATTGGCTCAAATGAAATGCTGGAGTGTAGACATTTGTGTTATAATCATTCATTTTATTAAAACATACATATTTTATTAAAATTTATTTGGATAAGGGGACTAGGTTCCCTTCAAACTTTTTTTTTTATTTAAGCATTTAAAATTATAATTTTTACATTACCAAGTAAAAACGAAATTTTATTAAAAGAAAAGTTCACATATTGCTCTAAATTTTAAAAAAATTTATCAAATTTAAAAAAAAAATTCTTTTTCATTTTTCAATATGTTTTCCTAGTTTTTTTTTTTTTATTTTTTTATTTCCCCCCCCCCCCCCTTCTTTTTTTTAAATTTTTTTTTTCTTTAAATTTCTAGTAACATAGTCTAACGTTTTAGGCATCGGATTTAGAATAAGTAAATCAGTTTTCGAGAAAAACGATAATTAATGTACCTATATGTAAAAAAAGGGTATTTTTCAACATTTAAATTTGTAAAAAAAAAAAAATATTTTTACTCAATAATCCATGCTTATTTTTGTCAAATAGACATTAAGAATGACACAAAAAAAATTCAAGTGATTTCATTCACATTTGCTCACAATGTGAGAAAAATGCGATCGAAGCAATGCTAAATTCTGATTAAAAAATATAGTTTTTTTGCAATTGAAGTCATCGGATCAGTTCAAAAACTTGCCAGAATAAGAAGGTTTCAAAGATTATAAAAACGCAAAAATTAGAAAATTTATATTTTGATTATTTTTTGTGAAAACAAGGGGTACCAAGTCCCCTTAACTGCTCTTATAGCTTTGTGTTATGTATAATTGAATAACATTTAATTGCATGAAACTCGTGTATTTTAAAATTTGCACCCCCCCCCCCTCCCTCTAAAAAACCCCCATGCCATTGTTAATTTTGGCCCCCTCACTTTTTCTACTCGCGAGCCGCCACTGCCTTCCATATTCTTTTTAAGTCAGCTAGCTTTGGAGAAACATACCTGATGTTAGATTCTAGTTCCTTAGGTTCACATTCCTATGAGAGATTCTTCAAATCGGAGGGCATAGAAGTAGCATATAGAAGTAGCTTTTGCATGGCATGGGTTATAAGAAGTTATATTCTTCTTAGAAAGGGCAAGAAACTATTGGGTAAGAAATCAACAAATTTCTTCACGAATGTGACAAAATCGTTTGCATTACTTCTGTAGTACAGGACATGATGAAAGTCTTTTAGAGAAGAGATTCAGCCGAGTATCATCCCTTCACAACCCACAAAATCCCTGTGTCTATGCAAAATCCTAGAGTTGCTGTGTTACTACAAAAACATAATAAACTCATTATGGAGTTCTTTTATAAAAATGGCAAGTGATAAACATTTGTTTCAAGTGATGTCAAAATAAGAAGAAAAAAAACAAAGATTGCGGGAAAAAAAAAAAAAAAAAGTGTCCGTAACTTATATTTGACATAAAACTGGTGTGCGGAATGAGGCGAAAAAATACCATATCTGTCAAATCAAATGCACCTTACGGATATCAAAAGTTTTTATAACCCACATTCTTATGCTGAAAAGCATTTTTCAACACATTTTTTTCTACTTTTCCATTAAGGGAAAAATAAATGCACTTTCTATTAAACATTTAAAGTGAATTATTTTAGTGACTATCCTTTGCACAAATTTAAGAGCACAAATTTAAGAGCACATATTTACAAAAGAATAAGAACACAAACCATCAAGTTTTGTTACATTGTAAAAATTTCTTTAGACGTCATTTAGATAGACATCTTTTGCCGTCTTGCAATCAAGATATCTTTTATATCTTTTCGTAACTTTTTGCCTATTAAATCAATAAATACAGTGTAGCACTTAACTAATAATATATTAATTTATTTTGGGTATATTTTTAATTAAATTATTTTAAGTAATTTAAAGTAAATAAATTAGAGTAATATTTAATGAAATAAATTGGGCAATTTAAATTAATATGAAATAATTAACTTGTAGAACATATATTTTTATATCAATTGAAAGGGATTCGTTTCTTATATTTTTGATACATTATTTTGCATTGCTATGACTAAATAAAACTATTATAAATTCATGTCAATATTAGCAATATTTTTTTTTTTTTTCATACTTTCGTATTATTTTAACTTTATGATCATTTTTGAAATCACTCAATTCAAACTTTTCACATGAACTCAAACATTCATTCAGTGCAATGGCATTTGCATCATAATCATTTGCATGTCAACAAAACATAAGATTAAAACCATTTTAAGTAACATATTTAATTTATTTTCGATTTATAATGAGTAATAAGAATATTCAGTTGAATATAAATACATTTTGAATAGTTCAATTTTTTCAGCTATTTACACTTGTTACTCTCGCTTTCTAATATTAATTTCAGACGATCAGTAAAGAAGAAATATTTTTCATAATCTTAAAAAATTATTTAAATTCTAACATAACATGTTTAACCATCCATAGAATCTAAATCCCTTGGTTAGGCAAACGACCTTTTGTCTCGGGGTTAATCCGAGGGGGACAAATGACCCCCAAATTTAAATTTTCATGCATAGCATTCATAAAGAGAAGAAAAACTCATCAAAAAACGGTTTTAAAATAAATCTTTTTTATGCATGGCCAACTTTTAAAGTGCAATTGAAACTTAGGAGCCACACTTAAAAATTTCTTTCTTTTAGAAAATTTTAAAAAGCCCTCTCAAATATGTCTAAATATAGCAAATAAGATTAAATATATTGAATTTTAATGATTTAATAAATAGAAGGAAGCTTTGGTTAGGAAGCGTGGTTAAAACAAAAACTAAATCAAATAATCAGAATTAACATTTTAAACCATTAATTATGAAATTTTTTAATTAAATAATTAACCCAAAAGCAAAATGACCATGCAGTGACAGCTGCCAAAATTGAATAAATTTAACCATATATAAAAATTCTAAGGAAATCCTGAAGAATAATTTGATAGGAAAAGCAATAATAAAATGCAAGTATGCATTTTCATCGATAGCCAGTCTATCGGTTAAGTTTCAGGTCGATTGGATGGGTGCAAGTGTATTAATTAGACCTCCGCCAACTTTCCCACAACAAACAACTAAACACGTAAAATCGAAGTTAATATAAAGAACTATAAAAACACATTCATAGATAATACATTAACACGTTCTGTTTATAAGAGATAGCATTAAAACTTAAGAAAAGTTTTTAAAAAACTTTTTTTTTGTTTTTGTTTTGAGTAAATTCAATGATAATTTTATACCCTGTACCAAGGATTATTTTCAAATGAAATGGACACAGATTTAACATGTTATCATATGAATATTTAAACTGAAACTAGTCGTATTCTGCAAGTAAAATATTTTAAAAATATGTATTAAATAAAATTAAAATTACATTTTTGTTTTGAGATATAAGTTGGATCATTTTCGCAGCTGCTAAGGATTTAATGGAGCTCCAACTATTTTTATGCTAACGTACATACAAGTGTCCTTGTTAATGGGACTCTTATTACAAGCAGGTCAGATGGGTCGTTTTCCTATGGACGTTCCGGAATCTCGGGTGGCCGCTAGATGTCGCTTTTACAGACCTAAGATAGGGATTTTTTAGTATTGGTTTGAATTGCGTAAATGTTATGGCGTCTGTTTAAAATTAAATATTTTCATATATGGTGTATTGTTGTGTTTCATTTCGCAAGGAGATGAAAGACAAGCTTAAAGGCTTCTCATTTCATGAATTTCCTTCGAAAGAACAGTTTAAATATATGTGGTTATAGGCCATTTTAAGGAAGGACTTCACCCCGAATAAAACTTCTTGTTCGACGCAAGTGTGAGGAAAGCATTTTCCTTCCAACAATTATGTTCAGACTTTAAAAAGAAAAAGATTAAAGCCTAACCGAAACAGATTAAAGCCTCTAAACCTGAGCACAACAAAATTGTATCTAAACTAGTGTGTATTTAATAAAGCTGTTATTAAAAACATTGCTAAAAACCATAGCGATATATTTGAAAATATAATAAAATTGTCAATCAAGCCTGCTAACCGAAATTTTTTAAAGTTAGGTTAATTTTGCATTTGTTTATTTATTGGTAACAGGAATTTTGTTATTGTGAAGGACTTTTGGTTGCTTCTCAGCTGGGCCAGTTTATCTTATGTATGTATTAGCAATAGCTTTAAGCTTATTTTTTTAATCTTAGAGAATTAAATATCTATTTATGATCTTTGTTGTTAGAAAGTTATGTTTGAAAAAAAATCAAGTATTAAATTATTTCCGAAAATGATCATTAAATTGATATCGCATTAAAAACCTTTGAATTTGTAAACATTATTCAGTCTATCATTTTAAATAATTAATAAATGCCCAGAAGTTTTCGAAGTTTGCTACATTATTCTCTACTTGGCAGAGTAAAGATGGGTGTAATTATTATTATTATTATTTACATTGTTCTTTTTACCTTACGAATGCACATAAAGTTGTTGTCTGATTTCTTAAGAATTTGAAGAGAATTTTTATTTTAAAAATTAAAAGTTACTTAATAGTGTTTCAAATATTACAAAACCAAACAAACATTAACTATAATTTTTTTTTTTAT
Source organism: Linyphia triangularis (assembly GCA_963978545.1). Lineage (NCBI taxonomy): Eukaryota > Metazoa > Arthropoda > Arachnida > Araneae > Linyphiidae > Linyphia > Linyphia triangularis. The sequence continues at coordinate 42,610,222 of OZ021730.1, forward strand.
CAGTTTAAGTTTGTAAATATTATATTGATGGGTTTTTGTATTTTTTTACGTGTTTAAATGTATTGTATATATTAATGTTATGAATACTAAGTAAATATTGTTTTTTCATTTGACTTTTTATTGATACATTGGAGTAATTTGCCTTTTGAGACAAATTATTTGTAGTGAATATAGATACCAACTAAAATATTTAAGCATTTATTATTTAAGAATGTTGCTAATATGCTTAACAAAAATTAGTCACACTTGGTATATTTTAATAAAAAAAAGTATAAAACGTTGAGAATATGGTTATGAAAAGTTACGTTGTATAATTAATTTGAAAAATACAGGGTGGCCAGGAAATAACTGTCCCTGTTTGGCGGCATCTGCAGCTAAAACTAATGAATGAAATGAAACCATATTTTATGTACAGACTATTGACGGCATGGGGAGATGAATTCCAACAACAAAAAAAATAGTTCAAAAAGTTGCCACTAGGTGAGGTTTTGGTGCTACTTGTACGCACGTTTGAGGAAATTTAAATATCGAGATCGCAATTATGCATAATTCTAATGCGTACATGATAGCAGCGTAACGCATTCCCTTTAAAAAGAAAAGAGCGAACGTCCAAACAGCGATTCTGTGGTGTTCGACGACACAGGAACCAGCAGTGGTCCAAGCGCTCGTGCAATTGCTAGTCAAACCGATATGTCTTATTCTACTGTATGGAAAATCTTGCGTAAAATGCTGCATTTCTATCCGTAGAAGATCAGTCTTGTGCAAGAATTAAAAATAACAGATTACGATAAGCGCCTAACTTTTGCGTTAACGTTTCTTGCCCAAATGGAGATCGACAATGATTTGCCTTGGAAAATATTGTGGGGAGATGATGCTCATTTTCATCTGAATGGATCTGATAATACTCAGAACTGCCGTATTTGGGCATGTGAGCGACCCACAGTGTTGCTAGAAATGCCATTGCATTCCCCAAAGGTAACCGTGTGGTGCGGTTTCACGGCTAATTTTATAATAGGACCATACTTTTTTGAGAACATAACTCAGGCAGGACCTATTACCTGCACCATCAAAGGCGAAAAATATGGAAAAATGCTACAAACTTTCGTTATTCCGCAATTGCAGCAAAGACAATGCTTAAACTCAATCATTTTTATGCAAGATGGAGCTCGGCCACATATTCATCGTTCAGTGCAGCGCCTTTTACGCCAGAATTTTCGTAATGACAGAGTCATTAGTCCATATTTTCAGACGGAATGGCCTCCCTGTTCCCCGGACATCACCCCATGTGACTTTTGGCTATGGGGGTACTTTAAATCCGTTGTGTATGCTGGTGGCATTCCAAACTTGCATGTCTTGAAACAGAGCATAAGACGGACCGTTGCGAACATCCAAACAGACAGTTTGCACGCAGCTGTAGAGAACGTTATTCACCGGATGCAATATGTTGTTGTACATCGGGAAGGTTAGCATATTGAAAATGTTACGCGACGTCCAGGGGACCCAAATGTTAATAACTAAAATCTGATTTTATGTGTTCCATTAATTTATTCAAAACTGTATAGTATTGACTTTCTGAAAAATCAAATTACCATGCTTTCATTGTACTTATTCACGTGTTTCGGTTCCGATAGCGCCTCATTTCCTCCTATCGGCAACTTTTGGAACTAATTTTTTTTGGTGGAATTGATCTCCTCATGCCTTCATTAGCCTGCATATAAAATATGGTTTCATTTCGTTCATTAATTTTAGCTGCAGATGCCGACAAACAGGGAAAGTTATTTCCTGGCCACCCTGTATAAGCTAACTTTTGCTAATGGGGCCTACAACGAAATAGATGACTTTAGTGTAGTATCGTCCAAGTACTACAGATTTTTTTTTTTTTTTTTTATTTAAATCTAATGAGCATAGCTAAATTTTGAGAGAAATTGTGCTAATTTGGTTCGTTTTCATTTTGAATTTTACATTCTTTCTCCGCTTTATTTTTACTTTGTAAGACCTGAAGGGAGAAGGGGGGGGGGGGGGAAGGAATTACAAGTATAACTTTCGAATCTCCCTGTAGTCGTCCATGAGTGATATAAGGAACTATCATTTGATCAGGGATTGTGTAAGCTCTTGACAGTTTCAACAACTACACTATCCCACTCAAATTGATTGCTAAAAACTGGTCAAAAATTAATAGCCACAAAATTCTCAGTTTATAAAGATAGGCACATGAGAGGAAAAATTGAGAACTTTTAACTTCAATGCATAGTACTCGATTGCAAAAAGATTTCTAGTCTGATTATTAGAGAGCTTTTACATGCAGGGCCAAACTCTGTTATCACACAAGCAAACCTACTCGTTTTTAAGAAGACCAAAAAAGTCCTCCGAGGCACAGTGCATAAATGTGATATATGAATGTTTTAAACACAGGAATTTTTTTATCAGTAATAAAAAAGAATAAAAAAATTTGAATGGATAGCTTTTAAAAACTCTAAAAACATATTTATAAAAAGCCACTAGTTTTAAAATACTTTAAATGTTCAAAATAATTATACAATTAGTTATAGGAAATTTTTAACAAAAATTATTAAAATTTTATTAAAGATTATAATGAAAATTTGGGCCTGTCCAAATTTTCAATAATCACCGGGTGAACTTTATGTTGCCGATTATAGCTTACGCCCCTGTTTACAGCTTACTGAATATAGATTATAATTTCGAAGTTCGTGTCACACTTGTATTTATGCAAAAAAAAAAATTTCGAATTTGCAAAATTTCTATTCCCAACATTTTGGTTTTTATTCTGCAGTGAAGTATATCACGCAGCGTCCTCTATGTGTTGAGCACTTTCCATGCTCATAATATTGGAGGTTTTATTTAGTTACAATTTATGTCAAAAGACGGCGCGAAGTTTTTAAAAAAAAAAAATGATAATTGTATTTTAATATGTCAAAGTTTTAAAGATATGATGATCGACAACCCTCCAAGTTAAAAATGTTGTATTTTCAAAGCAAATTCTTTATAATTCGGTTTTTCATTTCTGAAATTTATACACATTTTATTTTATTAACTAAAGTGTTTATGAATTTTTAATATCAAAACTTGTAAATTCTAGGCTATGAAATATTGAAGTTTGAATATTTTATAGTAAAACTTACAGAATTCAAATAACAAAATTTAGTATGAAATTAAAAAAAAAAAAAAAAAAAAAAAAAAAAAACGTTTGCATATCTTTCCAAACATTTTTTTATATAAAAAATTAGGCCAATGTAAAATGTGTTAAAATTAAAATCTCACCACTTTTGATTTGTTTTAATTAGAATAATCTATAAATATATTTGGTATTTCTCTCATCATTGGCTGGTTGGTGGTAGAGCAAGAGCATTGGGTGTGAGACCGCATTTAATAGATGCGGCAATCGTGCGACTTGGATAGAGTTGACGGATGAGTCGCCAAACCCTTACAAAAAACTCAAAGATTACCAAACTGCCTCTGAAAAATCAATCATAAGTCTCAACCAAGTGACGTATAACATCCTAATGACATTGCAATTTAATGTCATTACACTGTCACTACGTCAATGGGCTCCCGAGTCCATTGACACTATCCACCAAACACTGGTGAGTCTTAACGATTATAGGAGGAACCCAATGTTCTAGTTCCTGCTAACTGGCTTTTTGTTCCGAAAAACATTATTTTGATGGCTAAAATATCATCCTCGCCCTCCCAAGTATGCCATATTATTTGTTAGAAGGTCTAACCAGCTTCACTCGCAAGTGAAGCAAAGAACATTTCAAATCTATAAAATGTTCCAGCCCAAAAACTAAAAAAAAAAAAGCTTATTTTTTCGGACAAATTACCAATCAACAGATCCTGGTGGGCTGTAGAAAATCCAATATAGACACATGACAATATCAGGGAGCAGGAGAGGGGGGGGGGGGGGACTAGGATTTATTTTGTTCCAAATATGATTAACCTGGTATGATTTTATTGCATCATTATCACTAATCATTTTCCAGAAAAGACTGCTTTTTATAGTATTCCCGAGCAAAGTTGTTGAGAGCCACTCATTGTGCCTTGAATTATGTATGATTTCTACAATCGTGGTCTTTCTTATCTTAATCTTTTATCAGAAGAGACTCTGGTATTTTATAGAAAAGGGTTATAGTCAGTGGTAGAAGTGTGGGTAGCCGCGAGGTGACGCGTCCCCCCACTTTTCAAGAAAATACCCATGCGTCTCCCCACTTCTAAAACCACTGAAGTCCATCCCCCCCACTTTTAAAAATATTCAAACCATGTAAAATTTACTAATGATAAATAACATTAACTTCTTTGGGTAAACTTTCCTTTCGTATTTTTTTTTTTTCCTTTTTTTTTTTTTTTTTTAATTTTAATTTTTGAATGCACGATTCAATACATGTCATACAATCAATTACAAAATTGTTGAAAAAGAATCAGCCTACCACTGTCTAACCAGTGCATGTTTCCCGAGTCATGCCCTATGCATATAATTTTTTAAACAATTCATAAAAAAATTTCACTTTTTATCAGTAAATTTTGTTTTTAAACTTATTGAAATTTTAAATAATAATGAGCACGGAATATTAGATAGTACTAAAATTACATAGACGTAGATTTTTTTTTCCCTTCTTAAAATAATATATCAAGCATGTAGGGAAATGCAAACTGTAGTGACACTGCGAAAAAGTGTTTTAGAGTTTTCAAAATTAAAAAAAAAAATAATAATAATAATCTTTATGGTGTATATATCATACTGTTCCAAAAATGTATTGCACTCTTTTCTATAGAGATATAAATATTTATATTTTATTAACAAATATGGGGGAGGAGGGAGGTGCACTTGCCACCAACTTTTAGCCCTCCCCCCCCCACACACACACACTTTGTTTCCCCACTTCTACCACTGATTATAGTTGGGGGGAAAAAATACCTTCTCATTTCCTAGGCGTTGAATCGAAACACCTATATTGCTAAATTCGGATTAATTTCCAATTTTGTAAACTTCAGACAACAGCAAACAGCATTGCGTTTGATACTGATCAACATTATTCTTTGTGGCTTTATTAGGCGGCTGAATTTAATATGACGACAATCAAGCGTCATCACTGTGCAGTACTATATGTTATGTTCAACTCATGGGCTATATCTGAATTCTCATGAGATACTATTTTGAGAGATGCAATGAGCAGAACCCGTGGATCAGATTCAGAATGCTTGACTGGCATGTGATACCTGGGATTTTATATCCCGCAATTGCAGTTCACATTAATATATGAAGTAAGCAAGTTGGTGACCGTGGCAGATAGTTTCGACAGACTATTTTCTGTCACATTACAGTTCTTCTTGGATATTAAATGTAAATCGTGCTAACAATATCAGTTATTTTAAGTAGCAAGGTACACAGTAAAATTAAGCTGATAAAATTTGAGATACTATTTTGAGAGATGCAATGAGCAGAACCCGTGGATCAGATTCAGAATGCTTGCCTGGCATGTGATACCTGGGATTTTATATCCCGCAATTGGACCGACCGTGGCAGATAGTTTTGACAGACTATTTCCTGTCACATTACAGTTCTTCTTGGATATTAAACGTAAATCGTGCTAACAATATCAGTTATTTTAAGTAGCAAGGTACACAGTAAAATTATGCTGATAAAATTTTTATTTTCAACAGACACATCCAAAACTCAAAGATAACTAAAAGTAATCAATCGAAAAATAACCTCTCCAATTTGGAGTATGTAAAACCTTTTTTTAAATAATTTACATAGTGTGTACATTCGTGGTGTTTGCTACGAGTGAAAAAAAAATCCCCAATTTCAAATGCCCTTTGTGCCGTTCCGACTGTAAAACTAACCAAACTAAGATTTTGAATATCTCGAATCTCCAACATAAGTATCCAACAGTTCTCGTGCAACTCTTGCGCCTTTAAATATCAAGCCCAATGATTTCTAAATATTGTATGATATAAGGATCGCTTTCAAAATCAAAATCATGTGTAAAAGCACTATCAATTTCATGATTTATTTCCGGTAAATAATGCTAGATATCACCCATTTTCTATACTTGTCGGATGAAGTTTAAATACATATTCTACATAAATTCTTAAAAGTCATATTCTCACACACAATAAAAGTTGAATAATAAATGTACACGTATAGGGTGGCCATAAAATAACTTTCCCTGTTTGGCGGCATCTGCAGCTAAAATTAATGAACGAAATGAAACCGTATTTTATATACAGGCTATTGAAGACTCGGGGAAATGAATTCCATTAAAATAAAAAAATTATTCCAAAAGTTGTCGATTGGAGGAAATGTGGCGCTGTCGGAACCGAACCATTTGAACAACTACAATGAAAGTATAGAAAATGGGTTTTTCAGAATGTGAATACTATACAGTAGGGCGTATCGAAAAAAATCGAAATTTTTCAAATCTTTTAGAGGTAGTGCGGAAAATTTGCGGACACCCATCACTAATACGTGTGTGAAATTTTAAAACTCTGGGTTAATATCTTCTGTCGCCTCAATAGCTCGAAAGTTCCGAAATTTGGGCTAAAAGTGATTAAAATTCAAAAATTTATAAAAAATTCCAGATTTCGCTGTAAGTTTAAGGATGGTGCTTACTAGTTACTATTTTTGACAACAACAACTATAATTTTTTTTATAATTATAAGTTAATATCTTCTGCTACCTCAGCAATACCAAATTTTGGAAAATAAAAGGCTAAATTTCAAAAAAATAAATAAAAAATACACGTCACACTTACCGTTAGCCAGCGGGCCAAATTCAACGTTCCTGGTTCTCGGTTAGCTAGATCTAAACTACAAATGCCAGAACTAATGGCAGGGCAAATGTCGAATAAATATTTCTGATCTGAACTGAGTAATATACTATCAATGTGTGGCAACTCGTATTTAATATTATTAAAGGTAACGACTGAAAGTTTTTCACATCCTGTAAGTTTTCGTCCAATGTTTCCAGTGTAATATGAAGGGCCAGAAGACTTGCCGTCTATTGACTGGAATAAGTGTTGTAATGGCAACTCATTGAAATGAAGTAAGCAGACAATCCATTGGAGTGGTCTCTTAAGTTTCATTTCAAGCCTGCGAATACACCAGTAAACAGTCCTGTGTTCACCCAGTGCCGTCACACCCGACAACTGTGAGCTTGCTAAAATCATCCAAAAAAGTACTTGTTACGCATTCGTAAATGCTGCTCGATACATGAAGACTACATCCACTTTCAGGTGTGACATGCTCCACGTATGAAGAACCAGGGCAATTACAGTAATGCGCTTCTACAATTGTTCTTTGGAACTGCTTTCCCTCGAGTGTTTCTGATGTTAAAGTGTTGTCATGCCGGCCATCAAAATAAAGGCCAGATAGATTGGAACGATTTTCATTTAATTTTGATACCATTTGCTTGTAAACTCTTGATTTTTCCCTCCATACTTTGTTTTTGTCTGTGACGAGACTGGAACTCGATTCCGATATTAAACCCAAATCTTTCATAACACTCGATGCAATAGCAGCCGTGGCTCTGTTAGAAACACCATATCTTTGACTGACAATAAATGTGTTGTCCAATTTTACACGCATCTGAAGATTCCTTGAATCCTTCTGAAGAAACGGTGTGTAGGGTGCGTCTTTGGTATGCACCTCCGCCTCCATCAAATCTTTTTTCCAGAGTAAAGCTTGAAACAGAAGCAGGGGACCAGGCGCGGATTTAGGGGGGGTGCGGGGGTGCGACCGCACCCCCCATGATGTATATCATCAAAATTATTTTTAAATGGCAGTTTCCTCCAAATTCAAAGTAAAAAAAAAAAAAAAAATTGAAATTTCTTTAATATGTGTAAGATCTATTTTTTACTTAATATCAATATCGATGGATTTAGAGGGGGTAAACAAAATTAAGCTTTTTCTGACATTTTTCATGTTTTATTAATACAGAATTTTAAGCCACCTAACCGAGCCCGTTCACAACCCGTAGAAGGAATAGGCTTGAGAGGTGACGAGTAGATCGGGATTATGATGACATGCAATGTACCGGTCAATGAATCTTTACCCCTTGTGTGATTCTCAAATTAAAATTTTTCTCACAATACCATTAAAAAATTTCTGAATTTCAGCACGATTTTCTCATTTGTGAGTAGGAGATTGGACTAATAACTAGCAAGTTTTTAATTGCAATTAGCATTCTGCAGGTCTACTTCTTGTCTTCTTGATCAGAGGGCAATTAATTATAATTGTTTAATATCGGGGTGCCATCGCACCCCCAAAACTTCATTCTACGTACAAAAAATCATGCACTAAAATAACTTTAAAAAAAAAAAAACTTTAATTTTAATTGGAAAATAAAATGCCCAATTCATAATTAAGAAAAAGCTTTGATCAAATCAGTACAATAGCCTTATTGCAATTCTACAGAGTGTTGTAAGAACTTACAGTTCCGATGAAGAAGCTATCGCTAAATTAGGACCAAGAAAAGTTTCCCTTCGTTCTCTCCAGAAGATCAACAAAAACGACCCCTTCTTTCTTGACCTTGAATTTGAAACTGAGGACACAAAGCAATAAAACTTGTGGGGCATACTGTCCCCTCCCATGCACGTGACATTGCACCATTGTGAGTTGCAAATTACTAAAATGCCTCTACTTTGGGGTGGAAGTGACAAGTGAATGGAATGGTCATTCTTACTTGAGTTGGAGTGTGCGTGCGATGTCAAGATTTAGTTTGTTTCTTCAATTGGTGTGGCAGTGCAAGATAATTGACAGTAATATATAAGCATGATAAGATTTTTTAAATGTTACTATTTATTTTACAAAATGTAATATTTCATTAACAATTTGTTTTAGTTTAGACGTTTGCTTTTTTTTTCTAAATATGTTTGAATATTTCATTTTTTACCGAATGATCAGAAGTAGTGATATATCCTACACACTGATATTTGGCATTTTATGCAATTATCAATGTAACTCTCAATTCAATACCATCAGTATATAAATAGATTATAATAAAATATTTAATTCTTATAAAAATAAACTGGTTTTACTGGATTAACCCATTGTATCTGCACTCTTTCATATGCAAAATCATAAAAGCCCTTTGATAATGTCAAACAAAATTGCTTTCGTAAATTATAAAATGTAATTTATCCTTAACAGTATAAAGTGAGTTCCATACAGCTTTTAACTTCTTTTCAAAATATTCAGGATCATAGGCCAAACACGTTTTTAAATATTGCTATGCTCCAATCTCACACCTCGCGAAAATTTACCGGATCGAGCAATATTTGGTTCTCTGTAGTCTGTTTTCAAATTGAGTAAACGCTTTAAAAATTTTGACTTGTAATTTCGCGTCGATTGTTGAGCTACTTCCTGATAGTTTTCTGAGGTTTCTCTTATTTAAGATGAAGTCCATTTTTCCCTTGAAAGACCATCTGGTAGATGTTTTCTGCTTGATAAACAAACTAATCAGAATCTAACGTTGTTCCGGTGCAATGCCTTGAAATATCCGATACAGCGACATTTATTGCTACTAGAAGAATATCAAGTAATTTAACATATAATTTCAAAACTTTTCAGCTTAGATTACAAATTTGTAAATATTGCGCATTCGCAACTTTTGGCAGTTTTTATTTGCTCTGTTAAATAAAAGCCAAAATTGTTCTGTACGAGTTGATTATTTAAGTAAAAATTACTGAAATATTAGGAACAATACCGATGACTTACAAATAATTTAAATCATTTAATGTTAAAATCTTTTTAAATGTTCTTTTTTTTTTTTTTCCTTTTTTCTTCTTCTTTCTTTTAATTGTAATTTTAAATGTGTTTTTGTATGTGTGACTCAAACTTGATGGTAATATGACTAATAATATATCTAATATGAGACACAATATGTAACCGATTAGAGATGCTACTTGTGTTGAAAAAGCAGGTCCTATGGTTATATGAAAATTATTATTATTACAATTTCACCTGCTGTAACTAATTTAGTTTGGAATTTTATTTGAGTAAAACGCAGAGAGTTAAACAAACTAATTTTCAGATAATGTTAAGTTTATTAGTTTATTGTTTGAAAAACCTGCTGCTTTTTTTTTTCTTTTTTTTTTTTTTCTTTCTTTTCTTTTTTTTTTTTTTTTTTTTCTTTTTTTTTTTTTTTTTAAATATGAGGATTTGTGTGTTGACGGTTTAAGATGGGCTTTGAGTACATTTTCCTAATTTAAGTTCTTCTTAAATCATATTTATAAGAGAAAATATATGTTAAACCAATCTCAAAATTTATATTAAAGTACAGGTTGGGCACAATTAAAATCCATCTTTTTAGAGAATTTTTGCAACTAAAGGAAAATATATAACTTTAAGATGAAAAGGGCTCATATGGCTGTTCGCTTTACATGCTATTCCTTATAAATGAAATAATAAACCAAAATGAATTCAACCCAATGAAGTTTTAAATATATTGTTGTTCTTGAAGCGTAATTAGCAAAAATTACAGTTATTTCTTAAAGTTTTCATTTCAAAATTTTTATGATAATGTTTAAACAGCATTTCCAGATTTTCCCAGCAGTACTAATACAAAATTTCAAAATTATTTACTAATTTCTACAGACTTCGGATTGATCTAAATAACACCAGTTTAATTATGGCTTGCCTGCACCTTAAAAACTTTCGAAGCTGTCAGAAATAAAGCACACGTACCGTTTGGTATTATAGTCCTTTAACCAAATTAGAATTATATTAAAGTTTTAAAAGAAATTTATACTAGATTAATACAGAAAATCTTTATAGATTTTTATACTAATATTGTTGATGCACATTTAACCAAAAAAAAGAAAAGAAAGTTTACATAATAAATAAAAAAAATCTTGAGAGAGCCATAGTAAAAACTATCTTATATTTGAAGATAATTTATTTTTTTTAATAAAAAAACTGTAGACACATTCACCTTGACTCTTTTTTTACTATAAAGTTCGAATATATGTTAATTTAGTTAGAGTAGTCTTAGTGCATCAATATATAGTGTTAATGTGACTAAACTTTGGTAATATTTTTTTTTTTTTTTAATTTTATTTTACTTCTTATTTCACAAAATGTAATTTTTCATTAACAATATTTGTTTAGACTTTTTTTTTTCCATTTTTATTTATTTTTTTATTTTTGTCCGAATGATTCGAAGAAGGGACTTACCGTACACACTGATATTCGATATTTTATGCAATTATTAACATAATATTTGAATATATTATAATAAAATATTTCATTATTATAAAAATAAACTGTTTTTACAGGAATAAGCATTGTATAAGCACGCTCTCATATTCAAAATCATAAATACCCTTTGACGATGTCAAACAAAATTACTTTCTTAAATTATAAAAAAGTTATTCATCCTTAACATTTTAAAGTGAGTTCAATGTTGTAATTATATTTCTTTTCAAAATATTGAGAATCATAGCCAAACACGTTTTTACTTACCTATCAATTACTTTCAATTACCTATATGTTTACATAGGGATATGAAAATGTATAGCATTCAGGGAAAAAAAACGATTTTTCTTTCATTTCCTCCGGTTTTGAAACATCATGATTTCAAAAAAGTGGTCTAGATAAAATGTCTATGCGTACATGGTCCCAAACGAATTGACGTACGATATTCAAATTTGGTGTGCGGGCTAGTGGTAGCCATGTGACCTACGATTAGGTTTGAGCATTCACATAAGGGTGAAATCATGAATCTAATGCTTCTTAAGGTGTTTTAATCGCCCCCACCTCCGAATTTCCAGTAGAAATCCGATAAAAGCGTAAAAAGTTGAAAAATGAGTGTCTTTAACGCAGAGCTCTCTGCCCTTGTGCATCGCCCATCAACTAGTGATATCTTTCTGATTTTCGTTCAAGAAAGGACAGTGTAATGTCTATTGAATATCATCACCATGCGTTTTTCTTTTTTTTTATCATTATTTTTTTTTCTTGTCCCACGTAAAAATTATTGCCAAAAATATCGCAAAATTCTCCATTTTCATTTAAATGAAGAAACATTTGGAAACAGTAAATAATACCATATCAAATTTGAATGCAGTGACCAATATTATAGTGTGTAGTCTCACGTTTATGTAACTTATATTTTAATTTACTAATGTGTCAAACAGAGTTGAAAAGCATTGTTTAACTTTGGAAATTATTAAAACCTTATGAATATAGAGTTTTACGTATCTGCAATGTTGTCTAAAGTTGTTAAAAGATCTATCGCCTTTTTCTGCATCAATTGATTTATGATGTTGAATTGTATTGGTAAATTAACTTGTATAAAAAAGTTGAATATTCAGGGTTGCTGAACTTTTTACACTTCACCTAATCTGCATGAGATAAATGTTTGTGCTCTTAAATATTTTTTATTTAATAAAAAATTAATTTTTAAATTAATTTTTAAAATTTTATTTTTTATTACATTTTTGGGGTAATTTGTTACATGGGGTGCAAAAGAGGATTGTCAAACCCTCTAATTTTTATGTTTCATTGAACCCTGGTAGTATCATACTAATTGATGATACCCCTCCCCCCCCCCCTCTTCCCCAAGTTGACAAACTATCACCGCCACTGTAAACACTCACGTTCATAATCGCACCCCCCTTGATTGACCTCTAAATCCGCCCCTGCAGGAGACGCCTTAATTTTTACTTTGCACAGCATTTTGTTGTACTCGCATTTGTCGTTTCTGAAGTCGTTTTGTTTCGGGTACATCAACACTTCCAATAAACATTTTTCTTTCCGTTCTTTGGTCTTTGAGGAACGCCTGCTCATTTGGCGGAACTTTGCTCTCTTATGGACAGATACACTCCTTAAAAATAGCGCATTCACAGGAAGATATGTCGAATAGTTTCTTTGCTTCCGTTTTAAAGTTCTCAACATTTTCAAGAGCAGTCTTGCTTCTTCCCACACGTTTTATATATTTCATGATAGAGCGATATTTTTTCTGGTAAGCGTGTATCATATCACAAACAAGCTTATGTGAAACAGAAGGAATGGATGAATCGACGTATAAACTTTCAATTTTCAAAGCAACAGTTTCAGCAATAACAGAGAAGCATGGTTCTTTATTTCCATCAGTTTCATTACCAATACGACATCTCTCATAAGCGCAACATCTTATGCATGCGTGAAAAATCCTTAGGTGTTCCAAAAATAGGGCATTGCAGATTTGTCGAATTGAAAACTTTGAATGCGATGATTCTTGCATTATTAATATTTACCAATATCTTTTACTAACAAATGACTACAACACTAAGCTACGAGTAAAAAAAATTCTTAAAAAGAAACGACTACATTGCTGCATATATGTTTGATATGAAGATCGAAACTAATTGAAAGAAAATATTCTAGAGTTAGACTAAATACTAAACAAATGAAAATGATCACTTGATTTATTGGTCGCTCCGATTTGTTTCTCGGGGTGAAAATAGGGGTGTTCCACTTTACTTTTCTGACAGTACGCCAAACCCAGTGTGGTAGAAGATATTAACCAATAATTCTTGCATATTGAATTGTATTCCTTTTTATTCAAATTTTCGGAATTTCCGGTTCACTGAGGTGACAGAAGATATTAACATATAATTTTTTAAAAAAATATAGTTGTTGTTGTTAAACAATACTAACATTTAACCACTACCCCCAATCGTTAAACGAAATATAGGAATTTTTAGGAATTTTTGAATTTTAAACACTTTTAGCCCAAATTTCGGAACTTTGGGGCCTTTGAGGCGACAGAAGATATTAACCCAGAGTTTTAAAATTTCACACACTTATTACTGATGAGTGTCCACAAATTTTCCGCACTACCGCTAAGAGATTTGATAAACTTCGATTTTTTCGATACGCCCTACTATACAGTTTGAATAAATTAATGAAACACAGAAAATAAGCTTTTATACATTAACATTTGGGTCCCCTGGACGCCGCGTAACATTTTCAATATGCTGACCTTCCCGGTGTACAACATATTGCATCCGGTGAATAACGTTCTCTACAGCTGCGTGCAAACTGTCTGTTAGGATGTTCGCAACGGCCCGTCTTATGTTCTGCTTCAAGACATGTATGTTTGGAATGCCACGAGCATACATAACGGTTTTAAGGTACCCCCATCGCCAAAAGTCACACGGTGTGATATCCGGGGAACGGGGCGGCCATTCCGTCTGAAAATATTAACGAATGACTCTGTCATTACCAAAATACTGGCGTAAAAGCCGCTGAACTGATTAATGAATATGTGCTGGAGCACCATCTTGCATAAAAATGATTGAGTACAAGCATTGTCTTTGTTGCAATTGCGGAAAGACAAATTTTTGCAGCATTTTCCCATATCTTTCGCTGTTGACGGTTTAGGTAATAGGACCTGCCTGAGTTATGTTCTCAAAAAAGTATGGTCCTTTTATGAAATTAGCTGTGAAACCATACCATATGGTTGCCTTTAGGGAATGCAATTACATTTCTTGCATCACTGTGGGTCGCTCACATGCCCAAATACGGAAGTTCTGAATATTGACACACCCATTCAGATGAAAGTGAGCCTCATCACCCCACAATATTTTCCAAAGCCAATCATTGTCGATCTTCATTCGGGCAAGAAACGTTAACGCAAGAGTGAGGCGCTTAGATAATCTGTCATTTGTAATGTTTGCACTCGACTGATCTTATACGGAAAAAGATGTAGCATTTTTCATACAGTAGAAAATGGCATATCGGTTTGGCGAGCAATTGCACGAGCGCTTGGACCACTTCTAATTCCTGTGTCGTCAAACTCCTCTGTAGCAACATCTGTTACTGCATCTTCTGGTAATGCTTTTCGTTCTGTGTGCCAGCTAAGTCCAAGCTATCCAGTTTCCTCGAATTTTTTTAACTATCGCTCTTACTGCTACAACAGACATTGGACCTTTACACAGGCCTTCGAAATTCCCGCAGAGCCTCCAAAGCCTTACACTGTCTAGTGTAGTACAGTTTTACTAACAAAGCTCGTTAAATTAAGGTAAGTCGCATATCACCAACAGTCAATGAAAGAATTGTTACCTGGACGTTCGCCTTTTCTTTTTAAAGGGAAATGCGTTGCGCTGCTATCATGTACGCACTAGAATTTGAAATAAAAGCGATCTCAATATGCAAATTTCTTCATACGCAGCGCCAAAAGCTCAACTATTGGCATTTTTTTAAACTAGTTTTTTTTCTTCTTTTTTTTTTTCTTCTTTTTTTTTTTTCTTCTTTTTTTTTTTTTTTTTTTTTTTCCTCTTTTTTTTTTAATTCATCTCCCCATACCTTCAACAGCCTGTGTATAAAATATAGTTTCATTTCATTCATTAGTTTTAGCTGCAGATGCCGCCAAACAGGGAAATTATTTAATGGCTACCCTGTATATAGTAAATGAATATTTTTTTATTTTCTTTTTTTTTTTTCATAGGAGTCATCAACATATTGAAACTAGACAAAATTTAAAAAGTTTAATGGCAACGCCAAATTCTTATGTTCTATTTAAATTTACCATACAAAAAGGTAAAATGCCAAATTCTCTAATTTTCCAATGAGTAGCTTCAGTAATAAAATAATGCAAGGAAATGAAAAAATAATATCTCTATTTAAAAAAAAAAAAGTTAGGATGTGTGTTTTTGTAATCCAATTTTAAAAACTTCTGATGTTAAGACAACCGTGAAATTTTAAACATAAGTATTTTTGCATTCTTTTAGTTTCGTTGAAAGCCAAAAGGCTTGATTTTTAATGAGTTTTTTTTTTTTTAATTACATTTTAAAAACTGGTCGTAATGCTAATTCTATTTGAAAAAGATTTTTCCCTACTGTTCTATCGAAATAAATACTTGAAATAACCATTGTGTCACACTGAAAACAATATGGTTATAATCTTTGAAATCTTCTCTTGAGGATGGCATAAAAAATTTCGTTGGGTGACAAAAAATTAATGTAATTCATTTCATAAAAAAATTATGCTTCTTCACTTCCGGGGCCGGCTTTTGTCTTTAGAAAAAGATTGAAGACACATTGGAGTAGGGTGTTGACGTCACTTTCGACAATGAGAAGATAGGGAGAGAGAATAAGTACGAAAAAACCACTACACTATGCATAACCTACATTTTATGATGTCCTTCAGATTGTGTAGAAACTTTTAACTGACTCTCGTTATTTGGCCAACTCTGAAATTTTAAGCATAAATACTTTCATCCCTGGAATTTATTGAAATGGAGCCACAATAGTAAAAGTCAGTTACTTTTTAAAAGTGGTAACCAGCGCTCTACCCAAATGATTTAAATTCGTTTTTTTTTTTTTTTTTTTTTTTTTAATCTTTTTAATTAGCAACTGTAGTCAACCGTAGCTTTTACCTTTTAAGGTCACTAGTACATACTAGTTGCGAGAGGTGAGCGACTGGCGGCAGACCGAGAGAATGCCCCTCCCTTTTTTATTTCTGGTACCATTTCTGTTCAATTGACAGATGTTTTAGTTTGTTTCACCTTAGATCTAGCAGCAAAATTTCTTTCTTCTGCCTCAACTTCCTCTGCCACATGGTTTGGCCAACAAGGGATTTTTGTTCACTTTGGTTGGGGTGCGAAGCCGGTGCACCCTGTTAAAATAGGTCAATAGCTGATGAATTTCTTTTGGAACACTTGACACCATGTTTTTGTGGTCATTTATGAGTCCACTGCAGCACGATTTCAACTCGTATCATATTTGGTTACATCAGTTACCGATCTATGACTGACACACCTGCTATTTTACTATTGCCCTAAACCGCAACAATTGTCTTAGGCAATTACTTTGCTTGCAGCTTTTTGGTCATTGCCATTGATTACTTCTCGGGAGTTTTCTAACTTTACCGAGCATCCAGTGTAAAAGCACAGGAATTGCGTTACCAATCTGAAACTTTTACACTTTTTGTCCTTTACCTATACTAAGTCAAGCTAAACGGTGGACGAGAAAGGGGAGCAGCCACCTTTGGAGATTGCGTAGTGATTTCCTGATGCGTTAGCATTCCTCGGAGGTTGGCGAGCGTTAGCGTGCAGGGGCGGAGCCTCCTACTTTTAAATAGAAAAATAATTCTTCTATCCATAAATTGTTAAATAATGCAGCTATTTCAGTAATTTTTGTTTCAAACGAATAGCATGTTGCTTTCATATTAAATAGTTTTTAATAATTGTTAATTAATTAACAAAACAATTTTTAATTAGAAACAATTTTTTGCGTTCATTAAATTTGTCAAGGTCGAAAATCCCTCAAAATTCTTTCCATTTTGATGTTTAGTTGTCAATAGTTTAGTAAAAATATTTTTCTTAAAAAAGCCTACTATTATGACCGTACACTAGATTATATTTTACATGAATTGCAGTTTGGTTTAAATAATGAATATAATTATTTGGAACTAAAATTTTTCAAGTATTTATTTTATGTTTACCAAGTGTTGGAGACATAAGCGGGTGAACTTAACAGTTCTTATTTTGCACTTATATCTTCAGGAAATCAAACGAATATTGAAACGTGTTGTACATTCTGCAACCCGCCTATGCTTTCAAATAGTACTCACCTTAATTCAAAAATATATATTTGGTACTTTTAAAAAAAATATTTTTGAGAAAAGACCTAGACAAAATTTCTCATGATGTATGTTAAACGTTACTAGCTATGCCACTACATAGTAATCAGATCAAAAAGAGAACCAAAAAAATTATTAAATATTGTTGATTGAATACTTTTACTCTACAATACGATGGCAAATAATTTTTTTTTTTTTTTTTTTTTTTTTTTTGCGACTCAATTTACTTGCTAATGTAATGGTTCAAGTTAACTGTACGTTATGGCTATTGATATATATTTACATTTTTCTAAATGCAGGTGAAGAATGGTGTTTTGACGCAAAAAAGATGACACATGGCCTCTTTGAAGTTATATTAATTCAGTTTCTAAATTATTGAGCAGACGGACATTTTATTCCAATTACTTAGGGTGGCTGGAAAATAACTGAACAAACATGAGATGGTTATAGAAGACGGCTATGTCGCCACCTAGTGAGCATATTAGCTTTTGGGCTTGAATTCATGTCATTTTTAATAAAATTCTTCAGTTTGTAAAATATGTTGAGTTTGGAATATATGAACACGATGTGTGCACTCTATTCAGTGTTTGTTAACTTTTTCCAAGGTTGTAAAGTGCATCTGTAACAGTCTCCTGCATGTCTTTGAGTCGAAATATATTAGTCGATCATAGACGGCGAAACCACCCGATCCACAGGAACCAGTGAATAATTCCGTGAATATTTATAATAATAAGACTCAAAAATAGAAATCGCTAATCGGTGAAAATGTTGGATAGGATAATATCTAGCCATGTATCTACAATACTGAAAAGTGTATTTTAATTAGAAAATACCTAAATTTTGAGCAAAAGAAAAGATTGAATTCATGCAGGACACAGCCAGACAGAACCTCCAGACTATTGAAATTTTTTTTAAAAAAAAGTGTAGAAAATAAGTAAAATGTATTAGAAAAAATAAGCTGTATAAAATATAAAATAGAGCTTTTAAATTGTTCATTTGAATGAAAAAGTAATGCAAAACTGATAATTAACATTTCATTAAGGAATCCAAAAAAAAAGATAGTACAAAAACTTAAGTGGGCCAAAAGCAGCTGCCAATTATCCTGGTGACGCCCCATTCGACATGCTCAACAAAATTCATCTTTCGCCTTTTCCAGTGGTAGATTTCCTAAAAGTTACCATTTTTACTAAAAGCCCAAAAAGTAAACGATGAAATTTTATTTGGTCATTAACAAATAAATTTCATGTAAAGATTAAATCATGCTAGAGAGTCAAACTGCATATAATTTGCATTTGTAGCTTGTCGTGCACATAATATATCTTCAACTTATTGATGCTTAAAATATGTTTGTAAACACATTTACAAAATGCTTTCAATAAATTACAATGATCCACATACATTTTGGGAGCGTTTACATTTTGGGAGTACTTTACATTCAGGTTCTTAATTCAAACACTAAGGATGGCCACATGTATAAATTTAAACTTTCCTTATTTAAATTTATCTGGCAGGTACATTTTGAAACTAAAAGTTGTGGGACTGAAATATAATGCATGACTTATCTACTTGGATTTCTTTCCTTATTAACCATTCGAATGCATAATAAAGATTTGGTACAATTCTATAATCGATACCTCAGCCATCGTTGAATTAGCGACTTAGTTTTAAATAGCTAAAAGCGACCAAACGGTATAGTGGTTAGCGTGCTGGCTTCTAGACCGCGAGGTTGCGGGTTCGAGTCCCGCGTAGGCATGGATGTTTGTAAATGTATGTTGGCTTGTCTAATGACGAAAGTTTCGGCGCATTATAGCCCTCGTGTTGCTGACGGCGCCAGATAATCTGAATACAACCAACCAAATAGCTAAATGATTATTTTTCTCATTATTGATACAGTTACTATGATGAGAAAGAAGAGTTGAAATGATGTACTGCCAAATCTGGTTCGAAGTAGACAGGTGATTCCTGATCTCCAAATCTTTAATCAGATTCCTTAGAGACATGGGATTCTTTTAAAGGAATAGCATCTAGGATTTTCATAAGTATAAAAAAAAAAAATTGATGATTGGCAGATTTAAAATAAAAATGATGATTAAATTTTAAATATTTTTTACAAAAACTGTTAATGCTACTAAAAACCAAAATCTCTTTCTTTTAACAGCAAAGTAGAATAAAGCGAATATTGCCATGGGAATTTTTTAAAAATATAATGAATGAAAAAATTAATATAATGTCATCTAAATAAATTTGCACAGTAGAAATCTTCAAAGCTCACGAACGGCAGTATTTTCATGCACAGATTTAAAATTTGAGCTAAAATTTCCATCGTTCCACCACAAACTTACGTAAAATCGTATTGCAGATCATATATAAGAGCAAAATTGTTTCAAAATTGGATCTAAAAAACACATAAGAGTTTTAAACTTAAAAAAAAAAAAAAAAAAAAAAAAATATTTAAATGCATCGATAAAATGTGTGAAGGTTTGTTGTATTTGTTGTGACTTATGAAATGTACCAAAAGCATTTAATTTCAACGATATAATTGTCCTTCTTGAAACACCCTACAGCAGTAATTGTTTCATTTACTTTTTACAACATTTAATTTTCAACAACTTATTCTAAAATTACTTATATTTCAATTGAAACTTTCATTTTGATCTCTGAAATACTCAGTTATACATAGTGAGAACAATCGGTAAAGAAAAAAAATTTATAAGGTAACATTACTATATAGTTTAATTTTTATTTTTGATTGTCATTTTACCTAAGGCTACTATATATTCTCCTTACACCACTGTTACCAGAGATTGAAAATCTAAAAGTAACAGGAATTTGTAGAAGTAATCACTTTTCCTGTAGTAATTGTGAAAAATATAATAATCCAATTTTATGGTTCGATCCCCGCACACCGATCGAAATGACACACAAAAGACACCCTACATGTTCAAAGTATGAGTAATAAAACAATTTATTTTCATTATTAAAAACCTTTACGAACAGGACTCCTTCCATTCTTTCAAATAAAACTTCATTCTGTTTGGGCGATGTTGAGAAAAGTGGACGGACAAAAGCCTGCCTCAATGCTTCGATGATCATATGTGTCTTCTTTGCTTGTAGGTGGACTGTTCGTCTACGTACTTGGAAGAGTAGAGTTTAAGCGTCGCTTGCTGAAGAAAGGTATCGTCTGCTACTTCTCAAAAGTACGCATTTTTATTATGAATTGCTTTTAATGGTGGATTCATAGTTGAGGAATTTGTGGATGTTCCTTTGGAATTTTTTACTGTGGATATGATCAACTGCATGATCCGCATCATAAATGTTTATTGGATATAAAAAGCCAGCAGGAATCCTTGGGTAATTTTTTTTTATATATATATATCCCTTTTCTTTGATAGATTTTAATTCTAATAATTACAATGGATTATAAGTTTACACTTTGAAAGAAAACCTGTTGTATAACCATGTTCATTACGAGCTTTAATTCTTTCGAAACCGCTGTTACTAAATGTAATTGGCCTAATTTATGACTATCCGTTTATTTTTCCCATCAAAAGTAAAGTCTCCATTCTTATCGCTAGATTTAATAGATTTTTTTTTTTTTTTTTTTAAATAATTAATGATAAGATTTCCTACAACTAAATAGTTACAGAAATGTCTGTCACAAATTTGTTTTAAAAATATTTGTGACGTAATTGTTTGAAATTGGGTGAGCTTAATATAAGTAGTTATATACTCCTGCAATTTTTTTAAAAACAAAGGTGTAAAAAATTGAAAAACAAAATTCTTTTACATAGATTTCTTTTCGCTTGAGCATTGCTCATCATCGTCTCTTCCTCCTTCTTTTTTACTTACCTCGAAGAAATATAGTTATAAGTATCGCCAAATATATCACCTAACTGGTCAATTTTTTTTTTTTTTTTTTTTTTTTTTTTCAAATTAATGAAGATCTGAAACTGAAAATGGTAAGTAACATCAATAATCCAAAACGAATTTAAAACGGGAGACTAGTAGACTAGTATTAAAATGTAACTGAAAGTTGTGCGATGTTCCACATTCCTAGCTTTACAATGTTTTGAATCGATTTCGCACGTAGGAGGGAAAAACGCCGATAAATAAATTTAAAATTTTTTCTTCATCAAAATTTAATGCATAACGAACATTTGTTTCCAAAATTGCTTTGAAACAATTTTAAAAAAGCTTAGTTAAAAATGTTTAGAAAAGTTATAATAACACATGTTCTTTCCCAATTCAAATTGTATTTCATTATAAAATATCAAAATAATGAAATTGAATCAGAACAAAAATTCCAAGTTACAAAGAAATTAAGATTTTAAATAAAATTTAGGTATATATTATATCTGCAGCAGCCACATCCGTCCAGAGGACACCTGACAATAAATAGGTATATTCCAATTATCTTTACACAAAGCAATTCGGCATTGTTTTCTGAAGTAAATTTTTATTTCTGCGAAGAATCTGGTATAATTAGTCATCGGATCGGTTGTAGTATGCTTATTTCTTTGTTTCAGTGTAGCCAACAGTACTATAAATAAAGTAATTGTACGATAATTAAAACTTTACAAAAACTTTTATAAAAATATTATATTTATACATTGTATTATAATCACACATAATCAATATGCAAGCTCCGAATATTTAGAAATTATATTAACATACCGCGTACACTAAAATATTGCCATCGAAAATGGAAAACTCATTCTTTGCGTGTTAGTAAGGAGATTACCCCATCGGGAAAATAGAAAGACCGTTGCAACTGTCTTTTTATTTTATCATGATAATATTGTTAGTAAATATTCAGCTCATAACTGGCTCTCAAAGTGAATTGTGCCAAAGTTTTATAATTATTGAAACTTGTATTCTTTTAAACATGTGCCAATGGGTAATATTTGGAACTATTAAGAAAAGAAGAAAAAAAAAAAAAACGAATTAGTAAATGATCCCATTCTATCATCGAATATATCTAGTTCTTATGAGGAGCAAGTAACTGAATAGTTGCCGAATATTACTGAAATGAAACTTCTAGTTCCAGTTTCGTAAACTGGAAAAAGTGGAATTATTGTGAAAAATCTTTTTCATAGAGATTTTCATTCGTAATTAGTGTGAATGTCCCTAGATAGACCTGAAAGTGTTCTTTGTAGAGATGTAAAGGAAGTATGAAGCCTTTACTTATTATCCTTCATTTGCAAAGTAAACAACCAGACGAATCTGACTTTTCTTTTAAAGTTTTATTCGAAAATAAAAATGAATACAATGTACTTCTTGTCTTCTAGTTTTCCTAATAAAAATGTTGTTGAAGGCACCTGTTGCATTAGTTACTGAAGCACCAGAAATGGTACATTGTAAATGGCACGCCAGAAATCACCACGATTGCCAAAAATTTGATTTTACCCGGCGTTAAGGAAGCAATTTTTATTTATTTATTTATTTATTTATTTATTTATTTATTTATTTATTTATTTATTTATTTATTTATTTATTTATTTATTTATTTATTTATTTATTTATTTATTTATTTATTTATTTATTTATTTATTTATTTATTTATTTATTTATTTATTTATTTATTTATTTATTTATTCATTCATTCATTCATTCATTCATTCATTCATTTATTTATTTATTTATTTATTTAGTGTATTCGGTAATGAATTTTTGTGAGAAAGTTCACAAAAATAGTACATCTTATTTTTCCAACTACGCTTTCTTGTCGCATCAAAGAAATTGCTTGTAATATGGAAGAGAGGATGATGAGAGAAATCAACGACAATAGATATTTTTCCTTTCAAGTTGATAAAAGTACTGATGTAACGCAATTAACTAATGGTTATTGTAAGGTATCTGAAAGGAAATGACTTTGAACGTTTGTTTAGTCATGTTCTTTCTCAACGTACAACTAGTGCAGGTATTTCTTATACAATTGAATCTTCGAAAGAGAATAACATTCTGTGGTTTAAGTACTGCCAGGTTGTTACTCTGTCAAGACTGTGCCAGGTTGTATCTCTGACCTCGTGGATATGTTATGGTAGCTCCCATGGTAAAGTAGGCCGACCAAACGGTATAGTGGTTAGCGTGCTAGCTTCTAGACCTCGAGGTTGCGGGTTCGAGTCCCGTGTCAGACATGGGTGTTTGTAAATGTATGTTGGCTTGTCTAATGACGAATGTTTCGGCGCATTATAGCCCTCGTGTTGCTGACTGCGCCAGATAATCTGAAAACAAACAACCAACCAACCAATGGTAAAGTATCCGCCTCATTGCATATATCAACAAGCTTTAACATCGAAGCTCCTTTCGACAGGAACCAAAGACGTTTTGGATGATTTTGTAAAAGATGACCATCAAACCCTGCCACACAAATTCACGGTTATTTTCATCAATTTGTGTCAACAAATAGGCAGTCCTCGCGAGACCTATTCCTTCATACTAAAGCTCGATGACTGGCTCAAGGGTAAAGTTCTTACATGTTTGCTTGAACTTAGACATGATGTCAAAGTGTTCTTTTAGAACAACCTATTTGGCTTTAATTTAAATTTGATGCTCATGAATGGCTTCAAAGTCTTGCATACATGTCTGATATCTTTTCGAAATTAAACATGTTAAATTTGTAGCTTCAGAACAGTATAGTAACTGCGTGGTCTTGCAGAAGAGGCTTCCTACCTTTTGAAATTGCATAACTGCGAAATAGCGAGAGACAGAAAAAAATACAAGTGTTTAATTGGACCGACAGGTATAGAATTTTAAATACAATGGTTTGCAAAGTAAGGTGGATCGGAAGGCTCTTTCTAGTTCATGTTAAAAATGCCTATTTTATGTACCTTTTTCTCAGAAACTACTCATAACATTGGTTTAAAATTTTGTACAGCCAATATTAAAACACCTTTACATAGACTGACTTATACTTTTGTAAAAAAAAACATTTTGTTTGGGATATATGATGTTTTGAAATTTTTTCATTAAATTTTCCAAAAAAAAACTTGGTTAAGAATTTTTTTTTTTAATCTAATTAAAATTTCTGTAAAAGCATATTTCTGTTTGTATAAAAATATAATATGTACCAGGGAAAAAAAATTCAAAGGAAATTATTAAATAGATCCTGAGAAAAAGGTATATTTGCCTGAAAAAACAGCATTTGGAGAAATCAGCCTTTAAAGTTTATAACAGACGGGGTGTTTTTTTTTCAGTGATGTTATTTCTTTAGAAAAATATTTAAAAAATACTTCGGATAAGCGCATTGCCCACCAAGTTGAACCATTTTGTTGTTAATATTTCAAATATTGTGATGCGCTAAAAACCTCAGAATGGATAGCGAGGAAAAAAAAATCCTTTTCTCTCTCCCCCCCCCCCCCCCATCCCTTAAGTTACTTTATTGAAATGTGGCAACGAATTGTTGTAAAATCTGAATACAGCTGAATGAGTTCAATTTCCCTCAAGGAAAAAAAATAAATTATGATCCCTTTATTGGATAGTGCAGCACAAAACGGTCATTTTTGCAGAATGCAGTGTTTTTGTAAGGCTGATGTTTTTGAGTATCCAGTTTTACTCCTGTTTTGTTTACTGACACATCCATGCAAATGAAAATGGATCATAAGCAGCCGATATCTAATTCATTTCCATCAATCAATTTTGCAAACAGGTATATTTAAAATTCCTTACCTGTCTAACCAACATGGTACTTGTCTCTTCTTTCTGTCTTTCACTGTTCCGCAGTTATGTCATTTCTAAGCAATGTAGTGTTTTCTGAAATACCCAGTCTATTTTTGTATTTAAAAAGTATAATTTTTTATGTTATGCATTGAGAAAAACCACCCTACAGTTTTTGAAAAACTCACGAATGTTCACGTATATCAAAAAATTAAGAAATAAATTATACAACGTTTGAATGGGCTGAAGGCAGTTTTCGAAAAAAATAATTCCCAAAAGTTGAGCAGATGATCACTGGATTACGTATCCTTTCAGTGAAAAGTTTTTCCATTGACCATCTTTATCAGTCCGAGAAAAAGTTAAGTTGATTGGAAGAATTCTTCAGCTAAGATAGAATTGGAAAAGAAATCTGCTATCTCATTCTGGGCTGACTTAAAAAAAAAATAGCCTGATAGCATCTTCCAATCCGGATTTTAAATTACTGGTTGCTGGCAAACAGCCTCAAGATTCTCATTTTATAAATAGTTTTAATTTAACTAATTACCAATGTACACCATTTTCCCATAGCTGGTGGTAATAATATAATAAAAAAAATTATTTATTGTTTGACTAAAAGCCACATAGCAAGTAAAACCTTCAATCATCCAATATTTGTGGTACACACAGTGTTATCAGATGTTGGATTTAAAATTCTTAGGTAGGCAGTTTTTCGAAATGCATTTTGTGCATAGCATATTTAATAATATTTTCACCTATTGAAATGTCAATAGTTCTTCAAAAATTAAGACTTCCTAATCTTCAAAAAGTACTAAGAAACGCTTTACGACAAAATATTGGTTTCGGGGAGAAAAACATTAAAAATACAATGGTTTAAAAATACAGGGTGTCTATAAAATGTTGGACACATTTTGATGTTGAATAATTCAAAAAATAATGAAGATAAATTTAAATTGATAAACCGAAAGAAAAAAAGTACCAAATGAAAATATATGAACTATTCTATGCATAAATGCCATAAGTTTGCTTAATCTTCATTATTTTTTGGATTATTCAACATCAAAATGTGTCCAACATTTTATAGACACCCTGTACTACGTATGCAAACGCGGGTTACATAGCAGTAAACCATTAAGGCCTAGCTAATAAGAGAAAACAAAATAGTTAAAGAGCAAATACTTTACTAAAAGACTAGGGGTGTGGAACATCGCACAACTTTCTATTACAGGCCAGTATGGGGTTATTATTGTATTGATCTTTAAAAATTAAATTAAATAATAAATTTTTTAGCAATCATTGAAAAGCATGATTTCTTTCAATGGCAGCTACCTTATGCGCAGGCGTGATTTTGACGAAAACCTTAATGGTAGGTCCCATGGCCACCAGCAACCCGCATACCAAATTTGAACATTGTAGGTCAATTTGTTAGTGAGTCATGCGGACCACAGACACACATACAGAGATACATTTTTTATAGATAACTTTTTTTAAATCAGAGTGTTCCAAAACGTAGAGAAATGCAAAAAAAAATTTTTTTTTTTTTTTTTTTTGACCGAATGCTATACTTTCACTACCCAATGTATAATACATATGTGTAATTGAAAGTAACAAGACCCGCATTAGCGGTAGTTGCTTTTGATGATGCAAATAAAAATGCATCTGTATTATAGTGTTATTATTACTGTACTTGTAAGTAGATAGATGTTGGTAATTTTGAATAATCATAGTGAAGTAAGTATACGCGGAGAAGTAATGATAGGACAAGGAATAAGCAAGTAAACAAAAAGTTGAACAGCCCTGATCTAAAATATGACTTTCCTCACCCGTGAGATCTTATTTAAAACAAGTATTTCTATTAATGCCTTTTTTAGCATGTATATTAAAATTTAATCAAAAGATAGTTCTTTAAGGCAGCGGTTCCCAACCCATGGGCCGCGGCCCACTTGTAGGCCGCGAGTAGCGTAATATGGGGCCGTGGATGCTGGTCGAGAATCTAAGCCAAGATAAATATTATAAGAGCTTCAGGGCTAGAGATGGTAACAATCGAGTCACTCGATTGCTGGCAACAATCAAATAACTCAATTGTATTCTTCGATGGTGTAACTAGTGAATAATGAATTGAATTCCAACAACATGGCTAAAACTATCCAGTTGTAATCCTGATATTGTCTCCTTCATGTCAAAAATTCCATTGATTTTTTTAACTTTTACCACTTATTTCTTAGTTTTCTTAAAGTTGTGCCAGTAAAGTGATTACAATAAAATTCCTTACTTTACAAAAAAAAAAATTAAATCCTTCTTGTACAGTATCTTTTATTAATTACTGACTCACACGTTTATATTTTATTATCTAGTGGGCTTCTAAGCTTTTTTTTTTTACAAAATAGATGGTCCGCAGAACTAAAAAGATTGGGAACCGCTGCTTTAAGGTATATAGTTTATATATAATATGTGTAAAAGAATGTTTGTTCTCTTTATTAAGAGCAATCATCTAGAATTTTTTTTTTTTTTTTTTTTTTTTTTTTTTTTTTTTGACCAATATTGCTGAGCTAACAGGGTTATCTTTGTAGTAGGTCATCATTTTTAACTTCAATTGTCCATATGTATACATAGCCTAATGAAAATATAGCATTTGGTCAACAAAAAAAAATCGGGAATCGAAAAAATGATATAGAAAAAATGTCTGTCTGTGTGTGTATGTGTGTCTGTGGTCAGCATAACTCCCGAACAAATTGGCATATAGGAAGTTCAAATTTGGTGTGCTGGTTAGTGGTGACCATAAGACCGACCATTAAAGTTTTCGCCAAAATCGCGAATGCGCATTAGGTAGCTGCCATAGAAAAAATCATGTTTTTCAATGATTGCTAAAAAACTACTCTAACGATTTTGATCAAAATTGTTGTGATAATGCCTCTTAAGGTGTTCTAAACATCCCCACCTTCGAAATTCCTCCGAAATAAAAGAGTAAAAAATTGAAAAAGGAATTCCTTTAACACAAAGTTCTCTACCCTTGAGCACCGCCCATCAACGATAGATTTCTTTCCCTTTCATGCGCAAGAAATCACAATGTAATGTCTATTGAATAACATCGCCAAATTCACGATTCTAGAGGTGTTTTTTTTTTTAGGTAAAAATTATTGCCAATAATATCGCCAAAATAATGCAAATGGTAAATAACATCATACATTTTTATGCATTGGCCAATATTATAGTGTAATTGAAAGTTGTGCGATGTTCCACACTCCTAGTTGTATTTGCATTTGTATCAACTTGCATTATTAGACTTCAATATTAATGAACTAATACGCCTTAACCAATCACCCTTTGTTCAATCACAAACTTCGCTGCATTTGCGCATTGTATGGAAGAAAATCCTAAACATTTCTAGGGAAAACTTTAGTTACAATGCAAAAATCGGCAAGTTCATTATAAAGGCATAGAATAAACAACCCACAAAATTCTTTTTCTTTCTTTTTAAATAAGCTTACTTTTCTTTCTTTCTTCACACAGATTACAAGGAATGCACTGCATCAGATTAGTGAACTTCATAGCATGCTTCTTGACATTTGGGATACAGGTAATAAATATATGTAGCACATTTTTTACAACTTTTAAATTACAAGAATCCGATAAAATCAGTGTGTTTTCGAATTAATAATAATAAAGCTAGCTACCTAATTAAATATTTGTGCTTCATCTTAACTTCAACATCACTTCAACATTTCGTCCCCCCTCTTTTTCAAATTTCTCTGCGCAAATGAAATTTCCAAAAATGTATTTTCCGAATATAACACTAAAATGATAAATTTTATTTTTCAAAAGCAAACCCTTTCATATATAACGAAAATCAAATTCAATTTAGTTTATTTTGTCAGTTCCCAACGCAGAACGCTTCTGGATGTTTCATACTTCAAAATGTAAGTGCCCGTTCGTAATGTGTTCGAAATCCGCAGGTTAAAAAAATCTCAAGACTCGTTCACAACTAATATGTGTTCTGAATATCCCTTCCCCACCCCACATCCCCCCAAAATTTAACTCTGTCCATTGTTCAATGCTGATGTACTCAAGGAAGAATAGTTTCGAGACATTCAATAATTCCCGTCCCCACGAACACTTCATTGTTCAAAGTCCCAATGGATCTCAAAAATTAAAGGGATTTGGTACCCTTCAAACTATTTTTTATTTATTTAAGCCTATAAAATTATAATTTTTACGCATTTGGAAGTATTACTAAGTAAAAACTAAATTTTATTTAAAAAAAAAAAGTTCTAATTTTCAAAATTTTTTAATTTTTTTAAAAATTTATGAAATTTCAAATTCCATCTTTTTTATTTTTGCATATCTTATCGTGATTTTTTTTTTTTTTTTTCTAGTAATATTCTCTAACTTTTTAGGGATCGGATTTACAAAAAGTAAAATAGTTTTCGAGAAAAACGATAATTACTGTACCTACAGGTAAAAAAAGGTGTAAAAAACTGTATTTTTTAACATATAAATTTGTAAAATAAAAGTTAATATTTTATTCAAAAATCCTTGCCTATTTTTGTCAAATAGATCTTTAGAATGACACATACAAAATTTCAAGTCATTTCTTTAATATTTGCTGAAGTTTTAGCATTTTGAGTAAGGTGAGAATTCAAAAATCACGAATTGAGAAAAATGAGTTCGAAATATCGAAGGAGCTATTGCAGCAATGCTAAATTCTCCATAAAAAAATATAGTTTTTCTGCAATTGCAGTAATCGGATCAGCTCAAAAAGTTGCTAGAATAAGAAGGTTTCAAAGATTATAAACACGATAAAAAATAGAAAATTTATATTTTTATAATTTTTTGTGATAACGATGGGTACTAAGTCCCCTTACTAGTGAGTACCATGAGAGATATATAGAACCATGACTGGAAAAGTCCTATTCGTAAATATAGGGTTAAGCATCAACAAAAATAACTAATTTGAGGAAATGAGAGAACCTGTTCACTTATTCGATATAAGAAACATCTTTCTTTTTATCACATCCTAAACACGCGAGACGATGAAATGTCATTAAATCTTTGAGAGAACAATCGTGTTTTGAATAAAAAACAATTTTAACTGTTTGTGACGAAAGTTATTATTTTTTTTTTCTCTGACTAGTTTCATTTCTAGTCTTTAAAAGAGGTACTTATTAAGTGAAACAGGCATAACTAGAATAAAGGACAGACTTGTTTTGGCTTTAAATTGGGATTTAGGCCCATTAAATTTTCCTTAGACAGCATTAGTATATGTTTTTTAATTCTTTTATTCAGATGTAAACATTTTAATGTTGAGTCTAAACCTTAACTTCAGGCCAAGTTGTCCGCAAATAGGGTTTGTCAAGCATTACCTTATATATTAAGCAATGTATATATGAATCTCTAAATATAAAAAAGAGATCATGTCTCATTTTTTTAATTTGATCACCCAGAATGCATCATAGTTTAATGCAGAAAAACCTGAAAATAAGAACTTAATAAAGTCTAAGTCTGGAAAACAGGAGAGATAACGTTACAAAAGAAAAGAAAAATATTACTCTATCGCTGAATACCATCAATTCTTTCTGCCGAAAGATTCATCCTATGTAGTGAAATGTACGCAATATATCATTGGTATTAGCTCAAAAATTTTCCCACTATATAAGAAAACCTGGTTTACCATTAGTTGTACTCCTGAAAGCAAGACATATTTATCCACAAAATTTCAGTAAAAAAATAGACAGATTACTTACAGAATTTTTAGTGCACAAACCATTAATTCATTAATAACGCCCTACGAGAGAGGAATAGTTTTATATTATATGCAAAGATTAATAATGGTATGCAGTACGATTAAAAGTTTGTATCGTTCTTTTCGGTTTTTCTGAGATTTTTTATTGAGGGATCTAAGATATTTAAATGCAAAAGGAGGGCATGATCATATGAGGCTTAACTCTGTACTATTCTTAAGCATGTAAAATTTAAAATTTAGCTTCCGGGCTTCATTAAACCAATTCCACAGACACTAAAATTAAATATTTAAAAAAAAAAAAAAAAAAAAAATACTATTGGAGATGATATACGTTTTTTCACCCTTGTTTAGAAATTTTGACATCACGCTTTTGTACATTAGGTGTATTTATATGTTAACTGTGAAATCTGGTACAGTAAATCAACTATTCTGGAGCTTGGAAAGCAATGTAACCTTTTCTGCTCGGAAATATATAAAACGGAAAAGTGATTGAGAGAGGAGAGAAAAATCTCCAAAATTGGGTCAAATCCAATCCATCACATCTTACAAGCTCGCTTTAATAACTCCAATCCCCACCACACGTACGAAGTTATCCATAATAATAAAACGAAAACTCTCCTCACACAAAACACCACATCAGGACATAAGAAAGAACCACAAAGGCAATATCCTCTTGGAATTTTTTACGCATAGAACTTAACCGATCTTACCGCCTCCACGCTTTCCATTGAGAATTGTCACGGTCACGTGACCACGCTGCTGTTTGGAATCAAATGAAAGGGCGTGGTCCTCCAGATGACAATGGAGGGTCCTCCCCGCCCTGGTGCTTCTTCCGAATCAGTTTGTCACGAGGGAAAACTACCGAAACCCTATTTATGATGGGTTTTTGAAGTTGTTTTTTTGCAGATGCAAATCAACTACCTGGAGGATTCGGTCGTAAGTTTCTCCCTTCCTGATGGTATCAGAAAGTCCTTTTAATGATAGTGTTAGCAGTAGATGACCTTAATATGAGTGGGATATTTCATTGTTCGTTTGAGAAAGAGCGTGTTTTGTGAAAGTGCGCGTGAAAATGTTCGTGTGATGGGGAGCGGGACATTCTGAAGCTAAACTGTGACATGCGTGCCGATCAAAAAAAGATTTATGAGTTGAATGCTTTCGACGTTTTAGAATATATTGTGGATGTCACGATATTAATCGGCTCCTTATTGAGCAGTGTGGTACTTAGATATGTTTTCTTTTGTAATAAGCGATAATACTTTTATATCATAACATAAAGCCTATTGAGCATTGTGTGCCTGTGTTACTTAAAGTTTTAAGAGGTTCACTTATGTATTAATTATCTATGAATCGAGTTGCTTTAG
Organism: Linyphia triangularis; assembly: GCA_963978545.1. NCBI lineage: Eukaryota > Metazoa > Arthropoda > Arachnida > Araneae > Linyphiidae > Linyphia > Linyphia triangularis. The sequence goes on from OZ021730.1 coordinate 42,642,559, forward strand.
TTGAATTACATTAGGGCAATGGCGGATCCAGACAGGGGGCGCGGGGGGCGCGCGCCCCTCCCTCAGCTTGAGTCTATATATTTTTAAAAATAAGTTCACGTAACAAACATATTTCGACCTTCATCTAATTTCCGAAAAAATCAGAAAAACAAAAAAAAAATAACTTATTTTTGGATCAAAGTTCTTTTTATAGCCTTCCCCCTTCTCATTCAAACGGACGTTGAAAGACTGTACAAGCATTCAAACCTCCACCCCCTTGATCTTGAAGACATCTTCACTACACTTCAAAACACATCCAATTCTGTTAAAAGTATCCTGGAATCGAATTATCAATAAATATTCTTCCCGTCCATACAGGACCAAAGATACCTTTTTCTGTCGGCTGAGAGGAAGAGATTTTGACTCTCACATGCGTAATGTTCAACGCCAACTAGGGGGGGGGAGAAGGATGAGAGGTTGGCCATTTGGGTTAATCTCCCTCTTCGGAAATTGCTACCTTCATTCAGCTGGACACGGTAATCGGCCAAACTTTAAAGTTTTGATAGAAAGGAAGAAGAAGGTTGTTTATAAACTGCATAAGAACTCGTCCAGCTCTAGATCGTGCTTGTGTTTCGGCTTGTAAATAAGCGCCATGTTTGAATTCAGATTAAAAATCCTCCTTTGCAACACCACAGTGGAAAGGTATGCCAATTTTTTACAAGAAATAGACTTGCAAACAGTTTTGTAAAAAGTATTATCTGCCTTATTAAAAATATTACTTATAATTATTAATAAAACATTCTCTTTGGAAAACAATCTTTCCCTACATACTTTAAAATACTCGAGTAGCTATGGATTATCCAGTAAAACTATATATTTTTACTTATTAAGCTCACTGCATTAATATTTTATGAATAGGTTAAATTTTGATGTACAATTACTGATTTCCCAGTTTGATGTAAGTATAATGTAAGGTTTATACTTAGTTAGTCACAAATAAAAGTAGTAAGTTCCCACTTTCATTGTAATTTCTTCAGTATAATCGATATCTCCGGAAATGTAGCTTGCTAAAATGTTCAATATGTACGGTACATTTTGAATAATTTTTTTTTATTAAATAAAATAGTTAATGAAAAAACAAAAGGACAATGTTGACCACCCTAAGCTAAGCTATCAGGTCGGAGATGTGACGAATGAGGTGGGGGGGGGGGGGGGTCAATCAATGGATATGGATGATCTTGAAATATATTTTTTGAACACTACTTGGATTTCTTTAAAAAAAAAAAAAAAAAAAATATTCAATTTCGTCCTGACTAAGGCACGGCAAATTGTTGCACCCCTCCCTCAGGAAAATCATGGATCCGCCCACTGCATTAGGGTTAGGTCAATAGAAAAGAGACAAAGGTAAAATATTGACCAATACAAGTACGTTCATGCACATCTCTTTTGAGAAATAAAGTTCATCAAAGTTTGATATAGAATTCTATGGCTGAGAAATATGATATTCCTTAGATTTCCTTAAAACTATAAAATTTTAAAACAATCTACTAAATACTATTACAACTGCTCAACATTTTCTCAGTTCTTAACTATTTCTGGTGTTTTTAGCTTCAATTTTCAGACAAATAACACAATATGCAATTGTAAATTACTTTTTGTCAAAAGCGAAGGTTTTGGACTTTAAACTGGTATACCATTTATCAATTCTTGTTTTGTATGAAGGGTTGGTTGTATTCAGTTTATCTGGCGCCGTCAGCAACACGATTGCGATAATGCGCCGAAACATTCGTCATTAGACAAGCCAACATACATTTACAAAAACACAATCTAGAAATAATACATTATATTCTTGCACTGCCTTATCCGAAATGTACATAAATTTTCCTTGTAACATAATTAATACTACGAAATATTTACAAATATACAGAAATACGTAACAATATTCGTCAAAGCCCTGACTCTAATTTTAAAATGCAAATTTTTGACACTTTCCGACTTGTTGTTTTTTTTCAAATACAAAATGACTGACAGACTGATTTGGGATGTTGGAGTTCCGACGGCCGGAACGGCCGTGCAACCTCCAAGATAAAAGTAAAATGCAACATAACTGCTATTAAAATCACATAAGTTTAAAGGGAAAAATTTAAAGGGAAACAAGTTAAACAAATACAAAATAACTTAGAGTATCATATATAATAAAATTTTAAGAAAAACAATTGGTGTCTTGGGATACTAAACTTTCTTATATCAAGTTATATAGGAAATAGATCAACAAAAAACTCGACAATTTTTGTTTATTTAATTTAAAATAATTGGCCGAATTAGCGATCTTTAGCGACAATTTTAACAACCCATTGAAATATTGCTCTAACCTTATATTATATGGAATTTATTCTACAAGTCCAAAATTACCTAAGACCAATATTAAAAAAAAATTTACTTTATAGCTTACTGATTAAAAGTGATCATCAACTTATTTCCTGTTCCCTAGACCTCGTGTCATTTGCCTTATAGCATGTTGTTCCAAAAAATATCCTCATACTATTTTTAATTATATTCTGAATATAGCAATGATTGCAGCTAAGTAATCGAATATAATGTGGAACTTTCTTACACTGATATTTAAACATTTTTATTTTGTCGTTCCTAAAAATAAAAAAAAATTAATAAAAAAAAAAATAAAAAAAATAAAAAAAAAAAAAAAGGAGCAATAGTGCCACCTTTTGGAGTAAACTACAAACTCTAATTATTTATTGTTTTGTTTACGAAAGAAAAACTTTAAACTTGCACTGAGGTATTCATAAAATTTCCAGCATAGCTGATGCAGATTGCTTTATTTAAAGAAAATTTTTGTACTCAAGTAAAGGAAACCCTATGTAAAGGGGGTAATTTGGTATTAATGCATAGCGATGCAGATCTGCAAGATACGTTTGAAACCTCGTATCTCTTTATGTAGCAACCTTAACATGTTTTTTTTTTTTTTTTTTTTTTCTAACCAAAATTATTTTATCGTTTCCGAACTCAATTAGAATCTTTGACAGTTCAATTTTTTCAATGAGACAATTTTTATTGTTGGAGGCGCTGATGGCTGACTACAATTTTACTTTGGCGGGTGTTACGAAATACTGTAATTTATATAAGAAATAATAAAAACACATAGGAAAAATTGTTTCTGACTAATGAATAATATTTATATTTTTGCATATACTGATAAATTTATGCAAGAAAAATGCAGTTCTTTTTTGTGATGTAAAAATGCATCAATATACAAAATTCTTATATGTGTTTTTTTTTTTTTTTTTTTTTTTTTTCTTTCTTATTAGCTACTCCCATTTCCCGGTTGATTTCAAATTTTATTTATTAAAAGTCAAATTCAGGCCATTTAAGGGTTAAAAAATTCTCTTCATTTGTTAATACACCGAACATAAATGTTGAAAAAAAATTTAAAAAAATAACATGTAAACAATCTTAAATGCGCAGGTTATTCTCGAGTCCACTAATGCAAAAGTGTTACTTTTTTAACTCTGATGTTAAAAAATTTGTTTTTTGTCGTTCCTTTAAAAAAAAATTAAGACACTCGCGCCCTCTTTGGGAGTAAACTGCAAACTCGCAATGAGGTATCATTATAATTTCGAGCATTACTGCTGCAGATGGCTCTACGTGATGGATACTTTAGTACTCTATACTAAAATCCAACTTAACTTGACATCACTAGACGATAGATCTTCACCGTGCTCATAGGCAATTAATCCATTTTAGCCGAGTGAAGACATAATTTTCGCCAAACCTTATAGCCTTTTATGCTCTACATGGTTGTGGTTTGGCGAACATTATGCTTTCACGCCGCCAAAATGGATTAAATACCTATAAGCACTGTGACGATCTACCGTCTAGTGATGTCAAGTTAAATTGAAGTTTAGTATAGTGGAGGGTATTTTAGTATCTTATGAGAGGGAGCTTTGTAGAGAGGCACTCAATGCGGGGTATGCATCGACTTGGTTATGCATTTATCTTTCCTTTTCCTTCGTGTTTTAATCTTCAATAAATAAATGTGTTACTGTTTTTAAAGACTTAGTTCATCACTTTAAACAATTTCCCTTCATTTGTTAATACATAAAAAATATATGTCGAAAACTACCAAATAAGTAATCCATGTAAGCAATCTTAAATGCGCTGGTTGCGTACGTGTCCACGAGTGAAAAATAATTAAACACACACGTACAAAAAAAAATTCAAATATGCATTGAGACATGTGGTTTGTTTAAAAAAAAACGTATCATCTAAGCAATCTTAAATGCGCAAGTTTTGCACGTGTCTACTAGTATAAAATAATTAAAGATGCAAACAAGACATGTAAGTATGCATTCAGATATGTCAGTTCAAAAATCTTTTTAATGCATATTTTTAAAATTATCTTATATTTTTTCCCCCCAGACTTTGACAAAACTATGTTCTGCCTCTTTAAGTGTTGATATTGAATTTTACTGCCAAAAAGATATTATAACATGACGGCAATAGCATAAATGAACGAATTTTGTTTTTCAACTGCCCATTTTTTATCTATTTTACCTGTGCTATTTAGGGTAATAGCTATGGTTATATTTATAGCTGTAGGTTGTGTCAAAGCGTCCTTAATCAGTACAATAAAAACCGTACTTAGAAGAGGGTCGTGTTACTGTTTTTCGCACCGCTAGATGGCGCGTTTACAGACCTTTGTGTTTTACCAAGGACGAACTGGATTGAACCAGGCCATGACAACTAAGAGTAAAGAGTGGAAACAGCCGCAGTGGACTAGTGGCGCTGCATTCCAACCAAAACAGTCGCATGTGTTTTCTTTGCTTGGTCAAATACGAAAACCAATACGTTACTAAGAGGAAAAAAATACTTTATTTTTAAAATGCAAAAAGAACACTGCGAATATTGCCAAACGATAATATTAACGAATGAAATAAATTTATACAAAATTCACTCGCGACTATTTATTATTCATATTTCATGCAAATATGATGTCAGAAGCCACACTACACTATCATTAATTAAAAAAAAATTGCTTTTTGTTGATTATTACGCATCAAATATGAGACTTTGATATCTATTTTTAGAATTAAGTTGTTTATTTAAAATAAGGCCTATTTTTGAATTTATTTTCATTACTCTTTATGGAAACAGAGTTTGGAATTCTTTGTCGTATTTTTAAAAAATATTAGAAATTATAAAAATTAAATTAAAAAGTCGTCGTTGGCAATTCTCGTGATTTCAGAGTTGGCAGCCATGGATATTTTTATTTTAGCTGGCGTTGTAAAAAAAATTCATAGCAATTTTTTATTTAATTTTTTTAATTTCTAATATTTTTTGCAAACAGAATTGATGTCATCCTCATAGATTTACATTTATTAATTAATTTCATTGTCATTTAAAATCACACATGGTGAATTGTTGCGTACCACACTGTACTTCATATTCTGAAAAGAGAGCCGATGTTAAATTTCACGAATTCCCCTTGGATCCGGATCTAGGACAACGAATCTGCCTTATCGACAAGGAATCTGCCTGTCAAATTTCAGCCCGATTGGATGACTGCAAGTTGTGTTTTTAGTATACTGAAGATAGAAGCGTGTGTAAAAGCGACCTTTTAGTGACAGTGACACCTCCCGAAACATGATATAATGCAACTTTATCGACAACGAATCTACCTGTTAAATTTCAGGGCGATTGGATGATGGCAAGATATTTTTTTTAATATCTGAAGATACAAGCGTAAATAAAAGCGACCTTTTAGTGACAGTGAAATTTGATAGAATGCCCCCAAAATTTGATAGAATGCATTGTCATTAACATCAAATCTATCTGCCAAATTTCAGCCCGATTGATTTACGGCAAGTGTGTTAATATTACTATATTGCAGTTTCAAATCTGGTCGGATTGCAGCGCCCCTTTGTGTTGTGGGAGAAAATGGAACTAACAACTTGTTTCCTTCGCACCCATAGACTTTTGAAAATTGTCACGGCCTGGAGAGTGAATTAGCGCTCGTTACAATCCAGTTCGGCCTTGGTTTTACACGCCTCATTTGTCAACAAACATTTTGTTAAGGCATTCATCAATCGAGTTTAAATATATATTTAGAACTACTTTTTAAGATTAATCAAAGACTTAAATTTCTATAACCATATTATCAATGTTTTATACTTTTTTTTTTAATAAAATATACCAAATGTGACTAATTTATAAATACAATTTTAGTAACATTTATAAATACAATTTTAGTAACATTTATAAATAATAAATGCTATATTATTTTAGTTGTTAAATTTTATTAGAAAATGTATATTCATAACAAATTATTTGTCTTAAAAGGGTAATTTAAAATTAAGCAAATAAAAAGTCAAATGAAAAAAATAAATTGTTTAGTATTCATAACATTAATATATACAATATACATTCAAACATGTAAAAAAAATACAAAATCTTGTCAATATAATATTTATAAATTTATTCTGTGAAAAATAAATTATTGCAGTTAATGTTTGTTTGGTTTAGAAATGTTTGATACATTATTAAGTAAAATTTATTATATTGTTAAAATGTGAATTCTTTTCAAATTCTCAAGAAATTAGACAGCAAATTTACGTGCATTCATAGAGTAAAAAAAAAACTTAAACAACTTATTGTACCCATCTTTCCACTGCCAAGAAGTTAAGAATAATTAAGCAAATTTCAAAACATTTTGAACATTTAATAACTATTAAAAAAAAAAAAAAAAAAATAGACTGAATAATGTTTACAAATTCAAAGTTTATGAAAGCAATTTTCTAATATTTTTAAACAATTTGCGATGCTTTTTAGCAGTGTTCTCAATGACAGCTTTAATAAATACTGCTCACACAAGTTCAGATTAAATTTTGTTGTGCTCTGGTTTAGAGGCTTTAATCGGTTTAAGGAAAAATTTTCCGCACACCTACGTCGAACAAGAAGTTTCATTCGGTGTGAAGTCCTTCCTTGAAATGACCTTTAACCACTCATTTTTTAATTGTTCGTTTAAAGGAACTTCATGAAATGAAAGGCCTTTAAGTTTGCCTTTCACCTCCTTGTAAAATATAACACAACAATACACTATTTATAAAAATAGTTAATTTTAAACCGACGACATAACTTATACGCAATTCATAACAGTACTAAAAACCAAAATATCTTAGGTCTGTAAAAGCGACATCTAGCAGATACCTGAGAATCCGAAGCGTCCATACGAAAACGACCCATCTGACTCGCTTGTAGTATGAGTTTTATTATCAAGGATGCTTTGGTTGTGTTATACAGCTATTTATAACAATAACATGTTATATAGCTATATATAAGAGCGCAAGTGGGAACGAAGCGCGCAATTTAAGACTAATTGGAAAAGACTATGCTCCTGAACTTCACTTTTTTTTTTATTATTAATATTACTATTCCAATCACAGGTTGTGTAATAAAATATTGCATAGAGTTTTAAAAAAAATTGAGGTTGCATTTTTTGGTAATCTAGATATTTTAGAAACAGTTGAATAAAAAAAAAATTACAAAAAAATGTAAACCGACTCTACCTTTTGGTGTAAACTGTAAACTTTTTAAGTATTATTATTAATATTTTCGAAATTAAAACTTTTAACTGGCATTGAGGTATAGTGACAATTTCCAGCATTGCTGTTACAAATGGATCTTTGTAATTAGTGTTTTAGTGCTCTAATAGAGAGAACCCTACTTAGAGGGTATTTTGGCTAGACATTGATATCTTATTTTTCATTTGTGCTTTAAACCCTGTGCAGGCCCAAATGTTAAAATGCTCACTAGGTGGCGCCATACACGTCTTCTGTTACCATTTCATGTTTGTTTAGTTATTCTCCTGTCACCCTAAATGTAAGAAAGAAACGTCTGTCTGCTCAATAATTTAGAAACTGAATGTAAAACTTCAAAGAGCAGCATGTCTTTCTTTTGCTTCCAAACACCTGTTTTCAAACAAACTCAATAAATAAATGTATAACTATTTTTAACGACTTAGTTCTCCGCTTTAAATAATTCCGTCATTACTTAATAAATCGAACTTAAATATTGAAAACTTCCAAACAGCAATTCGCGTAATATGTGTAACACACCAACAAAAAATGTAAATATGCATTCAAACTTCATCTTTATTTTTTTTATTTATTTTTTATTTTTTGTCTATTTTACTTTTAAGATTCAATTTCCAGTAGCAAATGGGGACGCAGTGCGCTCATCAATACTAATACAGTATATACTCCTGATATATATATATATATATTTTATACATTTTTTTTTTCAGTGCAAAACGCCAGTGTACCCTTTCATCATAAATAAGTAAATAAAATCTTGATATAGTGCAGTGTTAAAAAAAAAATCCGAACGATGGCTATATCTTCGGTTCTAATTATTGTAGAATCTTGTGGTTTGCACCAAAATGTTTTGTTTATGATTTTCTATAAGTCTGGTGCGAATTTTTTTTCTTAAGGGGCTGTATAAGAAGTAAATATAACTCATTGTTTAAAAATTACAATTTGAGTCCATATTTTTTTTGTGTTCATTCTATTTAGAGATTACTTCATTTACCCCAGATACTAAATTTCAGTTCATTACGTTGAGGAATACGTCACTTATGAGCGAAAACGCTTAGCTCGATCTCGAGGGCAAATTCCTTTACAGCAGGGAGAATCGAACATTTTGCATTCTTCAAGTAGTAAATCTGTTACGCGGTCCGTTAAAGTAGGCTTTTTATATATTTTTTTCTAAAATATTGAGAACCAAAAGTCCAAATGGAATGAAAAAAAATCTGGAGGGGTTTCCGACTACGATAATTCTAATGAAAGCAAAAAAATATGTTTCTATTTAAAAAATTCAAAAACTTGTTCTATTAATTAATAAATAATGATTAAAAAAAAACTATTTAATACAAAAGTCGCATGTTATTTATGTTTGGCCTTAACGTTTGAAATCAAAATTGCTAAAATATATGAACTATTTAAGAATTTATGGCTAAAAAAATAAATTTTCTTTTTAACGTTACTATCATTTAGTATAAGTTGAAGAACACATTGTGATTTACCGTAATCTCCAAACCAAAACGACAGGATTTGCTCTGGATGAAAGGAAGGAATGTTAATGTATTGAAGTAAGTAGGTGAAGCCATAAATCAGAATCTCTAGAGTCGTTACAAATTTTCATTTTAGTGTGTTCATTATTCAAATGAGGTGTAACTGAAATTATAGTTGAGTGCTACGTGAAATAAAGAAAAGGTCTGAATTTTTAATAACAATGATTGTTGTCGAAAGTTACACAATTGCTATGTTTAACTTTTATCACACATTAGTTGTGTTGAGAAAAAGTTCAGAAAAGATTTTGAACTGCAATAAGATTATTCACCCATTATCTAGGGAAGCCTAGACTGAAACAGCGATCTACCGCTCATAGGCTTGTTAACTTCAACCGTCGGGATCTGTTACTTCTCAACCGATTTTAATTTAACTCTTTCCTTTACAGGTGGTTGTGTGCGACGGCAGCGCTAACTGGCGATCAGGCCCTCCAGACGGTTTGCCCGAACTTACTCAGCTAAGTGTTGAATGCGGAAAAGAGGAGATGACCATCCACCTCGCATTCAATTCGCCGTATGACGGCACAGTCTACTCTAAGTCAAGCAATGGGCAGCAGCGCTGCATTCACGTTCCTCCGCACTCCAGCATCACCGAAACCACATTCAGCGTCGACTACGGGGAGTGCGGAACACGGTCTGATCCTCAAGGTAAGTTCTATGAGAACACGGTCGTCGTACAGTACGACGAGGCGGTGATTGAAGCGTGGGACGAGGCCAAGAAGATTCGCTGCGAGTGGCATGATGGATACGAGAAGTCTGCCTATAAGATGCCTATCGCGATATCGGACTTGGACGTGGTGGAGATGAACTTTCAAGGGGATGATGTGGATTGCTGGTTGGAGGTACAGGATGGAAAGGGACCATGGTCTGCTAAAGTGGAGGGGTTAGTGCCTTTAGGAAGTCCCCTTACTTTGGTCGTGGCTATTCAGGTGAGATTTACCTCTACATAGGCTGAAAGATTTTTTTTTTTCCCCGGTCTTTTTCTGATCTTTTGACATATTGCTTCAAAATTACGAAATGTTGACTAGAATTGAGTAACACTTGATTCTAACACTAATTTAAATGAAAATTTAATTCTTTGATTTCGTTTACAATCAAATTATAGTTGGGGGGTTTTTTTCCAACTGTTGGCGTTATTTTTTTAATGAAATTTTAGACAAATGATCACTCGCAGGATTTTTAAATAATAGTAAAAATAGTCACAATTAAGTTTATTAATTGCTATTTTATTGTTATGTTTAATGAAATTTTAGACAAATGATCAGTCGCAGGATTTTTAAATGATAGTAAAAATAGTCACAATTAAGTTTTTTTAATTGCTATTTTATTGTTATGTATGAAGTAAATGAATGCTCAATTACTTATGTAAAATTTCAATGTCAACTTATTATCCAGATGAAAATTTCAACTGTGCAGAAAGGTTATAAATCTACTGATTGCAGTATTGGTGATGGTTAACCCAAACCTTCTGATTTTTGAAAAGCCCCCCCCCCCCCCCCAATAAAAAACCTCTGAGAAATCACGGATTCCCAGTTACTGTTATATAGTCATGCTTTCTATTACTGGTCATGCCATGATTAAGTGGTTCGATTAATAATTTGGTAATTTTAAGTCAACATTGATCAATCTGTCCTTTTCATTTTTTCCCCCCCTATTCAGAATTGAACTTTTGGGGTATACGTCAAGCAGATGTTGACAGCTCAAAGCAAGCTGATCACCTAAAAGGCAATCATTCCAATTAAAATAGGATTCACAAGTTTGGTATTTATAAATGAAATATATTTCATTTTATAGGATATCCAAATTCTCAGCGTTACGCTTTCTTATCTTTACAAACTCTATAGACCTATCATTACTCATAATTAAGGAGTTTAAATTGAACAAACTAACCCATTGAATGAAGGTACCTGTGGATCGAGGGCTTGTAATCAAAACATACACAATACTATACAGGGTGTCACAAAAGGTCATGTCCAAACGGCACACATGGTTGTGTCAGGTCATGAGGAAGCAGAATTACATAGGAAAGGGGGGTCAGAAACGTGATTTTGACAGTGAAATTGCATCGTAACCGTCACGCAAAGAAAAGATAACAAACGGTGTAAAAAATCTTTATTTTACAACAAAACAGTACCAAATAAAAAAGAAAAATGCTACAAATCATAGTAAGTGCTCAAAATTGGCCCCATCAGCTGCGATGCATGCTTCACATCTGCGACGCATGGAATCGCGAACTCGTTCGAATTGGCCAGTAGTCTCCCGGACACGTGCCGCCGCTTCAATGATACGTGCGATGAGGTCCATGTCCGATGGAACGGGTGTCTCGTACACCAGACACTTCAGGTATCCCCAGAGGTAAAAATCCAGGGGGGTTAGGTCCGGGGATCGCGGTGGCCACGGTACAGGGCCGGCTCTGCCAATCCAGCGATTTGGGTACGTCAAGTCCAGGAACTGACGTACATTCCTGTCGAAATGTGCGGGAGCCCCATCATGCTGGAACCACATGTTGAGGCGTGTCGTTGTGGGAACATCCACTAACAACGTGGGCAATACTTCTTCCAAAAAAATGGCGTACGAAACCCCGTCTAGGCTTCCAGGCATTACGTATGGATCAACCAGCATGTCACCAATAATTCCAGCCCAGACGTTAACGCTGAAACGGTGTTGGTGGTTGTGAGACCGTGTGACATGGGGATTTACAATCGACCACACATGCATATTGTGCTGGTTAAGGACACCATTCCGGGAAAAGGTAGCTTCATCGGTGAACAGTATCCGTGATGGAAATTGTGGGTCTGTGATCCTTGCCTGTAAATACCAACGTGCGAATGCCACACGTTGGGGATAATCCGCATCGCTTAGTGCCTGCACCCGTTGTATGTGATACGGATGTTGGTGATCTTCCCGCAGTATTCGCATAATGGAGGAGCGATCGACACCTAGGTCGCGTTCCACAACGCGGATACTTGTACACGGATTCCGAGTAAATGCGTCTAATACAGAGTTCTCGATGTTCGGTGTCCTTGTTGTATGTGGCCGGCCGATGTGGCTGCTGATTATGAACGATCCTACCTCCTGCAATCGGCGATGTAATTGTCCGAACAGTCTATGGTCGGGTACACGTCGGTTCGGGAACCGTTGTCGATACATGCGTACCGCTGCTCGTCCATTGCCATCTACAGCGCCATACACGTAATGCATGTCTGTCAATTCTGCATTGTTGTACTGGTTCATCCTTTCTCTGCAACGTCCGCGCTTCGATTAATCCGACTGCCCGCGCTTTCGTCTGCTAGCGCTTATTGCCCTCTAGCGGATTACAATCGCGTTTCCGACCCCCCCTTTCCTATGTAATTCTGCTTCCTCATGACCTGACACAACCATGTGTGCCGTTTGGACATGACCTTTTGTGACACCCTGTAGTTGCGCACAACCTTACTTGGCAATAAAAACTACTATGTTAACATATTTACTGAGCATTCCTTTGATTGGCTAGGAATTTTTCGCAACCAATCAGAGAGTTGAATTAGTTTGTTTACATACTGGTTCTTATTACCAAGTAAGAGTGACTACAACTATAGAAACGTGGAAGAAGGATTTTTCTAGGTCAATTTATATTGTCCTTGTTGTATGTGGCCGGCCGATGTGGCTGCTGATTATGAACGATCCTACCTCCTGCAATCGGCGATGTAATTGTCCGAACAGTCTATGGTCGGGTACACGTCGGTTCGGGAACCGTTGTCGATACATGCGTACCGCTGCTCGTCCATTGCCATCTACAGCGCCATACACGTAATGCATGTCTGTCAATTCTGCATTGTTGTACTGGTTCATCCTTTCTCTGCAACGTCCGCGCTTCGATTAATCCGACTGCCCGCGCTTTCGTCTGCTAGCGCTTATTGCCCTCTAGCGGATTACAATCGCGTTTCCGACCCCCCCTTTCCTATGTAATTCTGCTTCCTCATGACCTGACACAACCATGTGTGCCGTTTGGACATGACCTTTTGTGACACCCTGTAGTTGCGCACAACCTTACTTGGCAATAAAAACTACTATGTTAACATATTTACTGAGCATTCCTTTGATTGGCTAGGAATTTTTCGCAACCAATCAGAGAGTTGAATTAGTTTGTTTACATACTGGTTCTTATTACCAAGTAAGAGTGACTACAACTATAGAAACGTGGAAGAAGGATTTTTCTAGGTCAATTTATATTGAATTTTCACAAAAACGTACTTTCTACACGTAAGAATTCTCGAGTATAATTGTTTTACAATCTGGAGTTCGAAATTCCATACAAGTCCTCTTGAACACATTCGGCAATCTGATGGCTGTGTGGTTCGAGCTCTGGCCTCGTTTGCCAAAGGTTCCGTGTTCAAATCTTGGGTTACGCAATAAGCATTAAAATTTATTGCAGCTTGGGATCCTAGTTAAGCTGTGGGTCTCGGCCTGATTAGCCAATATTATTCACAAAAATAGGTTGTTGAACATGTAAACCAACCAATCTTTAACACATTCCTATATCCCCCAATGCAGGTAACATAATTCTTCAACTTATTCTTTCCAAGATAGTTAACAATACTGTCAAACAAGTTCATCAGTTCTTCATCCTATTGTTAAATCCGAATTTTTTCACTTACTCAAGTTTATATCATTGCTACATTACTTCTCATTTGGAACATTCCTAAACGCGACATTATTATTAATTCTTCATTTGTTTCTAGAACAATTATTTTCCTAAAATAAAACTTATTATTTACAGGACAGCGAAGGGTACTTCGATATGCGAGTCAAGTCCTGCATAGCCCACGACGGACAGAAGCATCCGATTCATTTGACTGACGAGGACGGTTGCGTTCTAAGGCCTAAAATGATGACCCCCTTCCAGAAGACCACAGAAACGAAGGGAACAGCTAGTGTCATTGCCTACAGCCACTTTTACGCGTTCAAGTTCCCCGAGACGGTCGAGGTCACCATCCAGTGCACAGTCGAGATCTGCCGTCACGGTTGCCCAGGGACTTGCGTAGAAAGTAGAGATTCTCTGCCACCACAAACGCTTGATTATCATCAGCCCTCGATAAAAGAAGGAGACGACATACCGACCTATAAAGATTCATTTCCGTTCTCGACTGTTGTCACCTCTTATCCCAACTTGCAGAACTATTCATCAGGCCTTAATACCTCTTCGAATACGATACAAAGTACAGTTTTGAACAGTTCGAAAGAGGAAAGCAAAGATCCACTCGAGACCAGCCCGAACACTCATCATGATTTTTATCTCAATAGATATCCTTACGATTTGTTCGATGACCTTATGGCCGAAGATAGGCAAGGTGGTAAAGTAGAATACGATCACTTGGACAAGGAATTTGCTGGAAACGGAGACGATGTTTACTATTCACCGGGAATCTACGGAGGTATGAGCGAGCATGGGAAGAACTTCCCATCATCACCAAAGATCCACGATTTAACAAATAAAACAATTACGGAGAAGGAAATCATGACTACTACTGACGAAGAAGGCGAACCCTTACCACCAACGGAAGCTTACGTCATGACAACGGTGCCAAACTTGAACGAAGTTACTACCTTCACAGTTCAAATGGGCATGCACACGTCAACAACCGAACCAGAACCAAATACAACAGAAAACTCAATGGAAGACCACAGCAGTCAAGAAGAGAGCACCACAGATGGAATAAACACAACCATTGTCAACGGTAACCTCACAAGCTCCGAAGACATTCAGTTACGGCAAGCAAACCCTACAGAGGATTCAATCAAAATAGTCCATGTAAGCACCCAATCAGCGAAAACGGAAAGAACCAGCGAAATTTTTGTTGAGCCGGAAGACTACAACGAAGCGTTCGTTGAAGGCAAAGAACCTGATTATACTATCGATTCGAATCGGAAACATGATGAAGACAAAGACACCTACCAAGAATACGAATTCCATAAAGACAGCGCTGAGGAAAAGATTAGAGACCGAACCGAAACAGACTATGAGTATAAAGCGCGAGCGAGAAAACCAATGGACAACTATGAGATTCGACAGAATTACCACTACCAATATAACAAACCTAATATCCCATTGTCCCTCGCACCACCTATAACACTGTACAATGGCGTACCTCTCCGCTATTACAGCCAACCGAACAGAGACGCGAATTTCATGGACAGGGATGGTCATCCGTACCTAAGTAGGTATCCGTACCAAAAGGACTACGTAAAACCCAGCAGCTACGTCAAATCCAAACTGCGAAGACCGGGAAGACGAGGCAGAAGGGATATCGGCGAGAACGAACAGTTAGGACTGAAGCAGACTTTGAGAGTGATAGCGACTACTGATTTCGACTTTTTTGAAAAGGATAAGGAGGAGACAGGGAAACAGCAGGTCGGGAAAACGGATGTTAACATGGATGTGTGCATGGCACCATCCAGCTTGGCAGCTGGTCTGGGACTTTTGCTGCTGGCGAACATTTGTGTGCTATGCGTCGTTGTTTTTCTTGGACATCATTATTACGTTCACAGGAAGGCGAAGGTGAAGACGGTTGAATTGCTTTCTACAGAGCTTTCTTGATGCCGAAAAATAGATGTTAATATTTTATATTTGTAATGAGGGTTTCATATGTTTATAAACCTATCTTGGAAAGATATTTGTGATTATTTCACTTAAAAAACTTAATGTTACTCCAAAAGGCAGTATAACAGAATTCAGATATATATACTTTTTAATACAAGCATTAACCACTTCCAAATAAGAAACAGATTGTCTTAATATTTAAAAATAACAATTTATTTCACTTAAACTTATATACGAGCAATTCCATTGAAGAGAGGAAAAAACTTAGGTTTTAATGATTTATTACAATTGCAATTTTATTAACCTACTATGTTGAAATGCATGGCTTGTTAGGTCCAAATAGCTGTATCCCAGTTCATCTGATTGCAAGTAAAGTGAGCATGTTTCCTTTCACCATCTATTCCCTATTTCACCACCTTAACTACAAAACATCGTAATGAATTTGTGTTCCCAATAACATGGATTAGTCAAGATACCAACAGAAAAAAACTCGCTTCAAATGGGTTCAGATTCTAAAATTATTTTCATACATCTTAAGGGGTGAAAAAAAGGAAGGGTGGGTTTTTCAAGATCTCGTATAACCAGTGACTTTTTTCTAGTTTTGATTATTAAAGGAACAAAACTTCATCAAGATCAAAATAAAACAGTAGAAATTCGAGAGAAAACTTAAATACACAGAAAAACAGCCCCTATAATTCAGCACTCTCAATTATTCACTTCAAAAACTACAAAATAAGCAGCAGAATGTCTCAATATTTAATAACAAACCATTTATTTGAAAAGAAACTGAAAAAGAAAATAGGTACCGATATCTTATAATTGATATTCTTTTTATAATTTTACTTGTGATTATTTTCCTTTTAAAGTTAAATCGTAACAATCACTGTCAATAAAAGACCATTTTAACAGATTTTTATCCTGCAGTCAATCATCATGTACAATTTAACAACTTTTAATGACTGAAATTATTCCTGTTAAGGTTGTTGGTATTTATCAACAAAACCCCTCTATCAATTTCGAGTTTGTAAACAAAAATTTCATCGAGTCAGCGAGTCTCAAAAAACTTGATGAGGAAACTAATGACTTAATTATTCAAGTTCTAATCCGAGATATTTATTAAAAGCTGGAGAGATGGGAGAAGGGGGGGGGGGGGGGACTTCCCATATAATTACTGTAGAAAGTCTAGTAATTTTTAAAAAAAAAAGTCCTCTAGTTTAATGCTATGCCAAACTAACAAACAACACCTACAGATAATCATGTGGACACTTATCTGTAGCATTTATAGGTTGGGTTTTACAGAATTAAAAATTGACATCTAGTTGTCATTTCCAATAGGGGAACTCATCTTTCAGAGACATTTTATTTGAAATACAAGTAATACTACATGCCTAACATTTGTAGTTTTGTCTTGATTTGATGGACGGAACATTTTTATAAACTTCTCCCAAGGTTAATGTAAAAGCTAAAACTTAACTTCTGTTTTAAAGTACAATGAATCAAAACCCAACTGATAATCAAAAAATAAAATTTATGTATAAAATAACTTGGAAACTGGTTCGTAAACTCTCCACGGTGGGTCCACTTGTGTGCAAACATTGTATCCTAATTGCAAATCAATTTTGTACGCAGAATAAAAGCAAATTTTTTTTACTAATGATCATCCTTTAATATTCATATTTCAAAAGTTAATAAAAGCAATTTACAATATTATAAATAATCATAAATCCATTCCAAGGATTTTTCTTTTAAATTCTCAAAGATATTTAGGAATACAAAAAAAAAAAAAAAAAAAAAAAAAAAAAAAAAAAGAAGAAAGAGAGAAACAATTGTCTCAACATTGAAAAATAATTTATTTGGCTTAAACATATGTAAATTATTTATATAATTCTCTAAATGGCTTGAAAACCATGACATCATTATTGATCAGCTTTACAACAAACATTGCTATTTTCTGCATTAACAAAAAAATTATGCAAAATTTTGTTTCAAATATGCATCATTTTTTAGCAAACAATATAACTGTACAAGTGACCAGTTTTAGAAATACGGACATTGAGAAACTTATGCCAGAACCAGGTAGAAACAGAAAAAAAAAATTATTTAAACTAACACCAGAAACAAGTATTTATTTATAATGTTGAAAAAGCATAGATACAATGATACATCAGAAAACTGCCCTATTAAAGATAAATGTCAGGTACATATTGACATTTATGTATTGCAAGTATGATTTTGCATCTTGTCAAGAGGTGTAAATGCTGCCTTGCAGTTTTCATAGCATTGCATTAAGTTTCTCATATCAATAGTTTATTTTCTACTTAATATTCAAAATGGCATCTTCACAATTTAACAGATGTGGCATACATCCTTAATAAAGCAGTTTATTACACTATCAGCATTCCATGCTAAAACAACAATTTAACATTTCTCAAAATATTCATTAATTAGGAATCAGTACATAATATGCAAAATTAAGTATTATGCAATAACATCTTGCAAAACATAGTGATTGGTAATTTAGCAAACTGAAGATTTAATAAAAAAAGTCTTAATTAAAAATTCCTTTAGATTTGTTGTTAGCTTAAGTGGCATGCATTCAAATGAATTAAAAAATATTTTTATTGGTTATCTTAGAATTAACATCAATGGAAAAATATTGTTTTAAATTTCCTTAGTACAGAAAAATTAACATTTTCAATCTATACCACTTTAACTTTCCATAGCTCATATTTGCAATTTTTAAAATTGAAAAAAAAAAGCATTTTTAACCTGTGTTCTTTTGCAGTAACTAATCTTGATTGTGTCTGACTGTAAGTAAAGGAATTTTCGATCATCAATTATTGTTACACAAAGGGTTCTGGGATTTCATTACTTATTGTAATTTAGTAGTTTGAAAAGATCTGGTATAAAATGAGGCAATCGTAAAAATGAAAGTTTACTAAAATGCAAAGATAAACAGCAACTAGGAAAGTTAATCAGAAAATCACAATGGTTTTTTAAATTTTAAATTTACTAGCTAACAATACATATATTTGCTAATAAACGTTAAAGCAAAAAACATGAAAAGGCAAGTTCATAATAAAAAGAACATTTGGTTCTTAACATAAATACTTTAATAGATACAAGATAAAAATTAAAAATAATGGATACAGAACATAACAACTAATAAACAATTAAGTCATCTTTAAATGGCACAGAACAAAAGCTATAAAATTCCCTAAAGATATTTACAAAATAGAGTCAAAGTAAAGGATTGCGGTTTTTTTATTGAAAAAATATAAAATGGAAAAAATAATAATAATAACAATGTCTAAAGAGGAAACTTTTTGAAATTTCCCTAAGAAATTCCCCGTCATCTGAACATTTTAAATAATGCATATGTAGATCATTAAATACTATCAGGAATTTTTTAAATAATAATTAGTTTCAAAATTAATTTTATCCAGTACATAAGTTTTTGACAAAAAATGTTATTTCTCTTTTTTTTTTTTTTTGGAGTTACTCTTATTGCTTTTAAACTTATGAATCAGGAAAAGTAATTATATTCCCTATGATAAATTGCAATTATTATTTTTTTAATTATATTTTAGAATTGCTAAATTTTCTGAAATTCTCCCGTTTTCCACATTTTTCCAGTTGCTGGACACCCACAATAATATATTAAATTAACTACTAAAAAATAAACACAAAAAGTAAAATTCACTTAAAATATATATATATTTTTTAAAGCATTGCAGATGCCAATAATGGTTAAATATAAGAGGCTAATTGGTATAGGTAACATCACAATTCGACAACTTAAACGCTCTACAAAAATAGTATAAGAAACATTTAACAACAAGTTAAGATGACAAAAATCTACAACTACTTGATGCTCAATGAAAAATTAAAGCAAATACAAAAATAACAAATCATTGTGGAATTTGCACAAGTATTAATAATAAACATTGAAGATTATTATTGCAACAAAAAAATCCACAGCTACATAATGCCTAGTTAAAAACTAATGCATTATAAAATAAATTCTTCTTTCATATGCTACATTTACTTTAAAACTATAAATACAATACAAGTCAAAACTTTTCAAGTAAATTGGAAACCAGGACAAATTGTGGCTTTAAAGTTGGATAACTAATATATAGTTTCAAAAATTTAGACATTTTTAAGATTGATTTACACTTTCCCTAAATACAGGATAAAAAAGATAAAATAGTATATTTGTAAAATCAAACAATCTAATCATAATACAGAGTGAAATTAAATTGCACATTCATTTTAATTTGTTTATAAAAACTAGGCACATAATAAAGACGACAGGAAACTATGTCTTTAATTTTTTGTGTACAGGGCTTTTAAAAAAAAAATGTACTTAAAATTTTTTTTATAACATTATTAAAAATAATTGGGTTTTCTCACTGTTTTTAATTTAATTTCTACTGGTTATTCATATCCTTGTCAACTACATGAAATAATTTCTATAACCTTAACATCACGTTGTTTAATATATTGAAATAAAGAAATCAAGTTGAGCATTGTCCAAACATGATAAACTTAAAAGATACTTCCTACTATTAAGACACACAGTTGCTGGTCAAATATATTGAAAAACTAATTTTGCAATACAACTGCAATTACAGGTCAAACTAAATTATCTAAAAATTGGGTTTATGTGACCTGTAACATAACCATAAAAATACTTTGCAATGCAGTGAAACAAAAATGTCTCAAAAAATACAATTAAAAAATGCTTAAAAGTCTGATGGTTGTAATAAAATATGTGATGAATAAATTGTGCTTACAGAGAGAGAGACATTCTAGATAAATGAGGAACACCAAGTTTATGCTTTAAAAATTGGCATGTTGATAAACAAATTAAAAAAAAAAAAAATTTAAATTTAACACATTTAAATTTACTTTAATTTAACACATAAATTTAACAATTAATTATGCAATCGAGCTCAGACAGGACATGGACTAATTTGTCCAGTTACAGATGTTAACTCCAACCACTGCAAGATAAGTAATTTCATGATAGGAGTACAAAAAAATTACATCCATGATGCAACATAATATTAAAAAAAAGCAATTAATATTGGTTAAAAAATTTTTTTAATCTGCAAATAGTTGATTAAGTTACCAAAAAATTAGAAGGAAGAAGTTTATTTAAAGTAGAGTGTGCTCAAAATTGGCTGGATCCATTAAAAAAAAAAGCAATATATTGTTATACACACTTAACCTGAAAAAAAATTGTCTGAAAATATTAGCATGACTGAAAGCAATAATATTTTCAGACAAATATTAGTAGGATAAGTCAACAAAACAAAATATTGCCAATTTTAAAATGTTTTATCAAATGCATTCATTATAATGATAACATTTCAAAAATGAGTAAAGTAATTATGCATAAAAGAAATTAAATTAAAAATAAATAAAACCTAAAGAATAAAAAAATAACTACATTGATACAGAAAATGTGAACCTTAAATATGTTTATGGGGCACACAACTAAAAAAATAACAATTTATATAACACTAAAACACAATAAAAACACATATAAAAGGATATACCAAGAAAGGGAATGCTCTAAATATTATACTAAAGAATGTTTAGAAGGGAATTTTTCTCAATATTGGTCCAATTAAATTTCAATTTCAAAAGAATATACCGTGTCGTGTTAAGTCTTAACTCTTAATCATATTGCTGTTAAACACTTAAGCTGCTAACATTTCATAATAAATTTAGCAACTTTAAGCCATTGATTGTATCATATTTAATATAAGTAGAATAATATAATGAATAAAATACATATCTGCACGGAAGAAATAATCACTAATGTATTGCATTCGCTGTTACTTTTTTGCAATGATTCCAAGTATGTTTGAAAATTAAGAACTCCAATCAAAAGAAATGTATACCTAATGAAACATTTAGTCATATCCTATTTTTAAATAAATAAATCTGACACAAATTTTTAGTTTAGAATGGAAATAATTTTCAAAATTTAATTTTTTGTAAATCAAATACTTTATTATAATTAGTTTTACTATTATGGCTTCTATGGCTCAAACATTATTACACATCTTTTATTTAAACTTATGTATTCAACTATGTTATCAAATGCTGAGGATAAAAATTATTCAAAGAAGATAAATATAAAACAGTGATGGTATCTTGTTAGAAAATAAATTAGATATAGCAAAACCACAAAAAAAAAATCATCCAATAGAATATTAGTTTGAAACATGCAACTTTTACAGAATTTTTTAAATAGCATTAAATCAACACCAAATTTTCCAGTCTTGTTTGGCTTATTACATAATTCAAAATTATGATATAATATTTTGACAGAAATATTTATGATCCTCAAATAATTATTTCCACTGATTTAGTTGAATCATATGAACAAAAAAAAAAAAGACATTAGTACTACAGCAGGCAAGTATAATCCAATTTTCCATCATAACTAAAAAAAACTGCTATTTCAATCAAAACTAAACTTGATATATTACAGCCATAACTTAAATAAGCATTCCTATCAGGTCTTTGACAAATAATGAAGCATTATAAACTTCCATCTTTGATACATACAAACTTTTATCATTTAAAGGGCACAAATACACATCGATTATAACTCTCACAAAAAAAAACAATAAGCGTAATCTAAAATTTTATTCACATGACAGTCATAAGCACCACATGTATCAAGAGTATTCATAATGCAATATACATGCCTCTTTAACCTTATGGCTCAGAGCTCTTTCACTTATCATTTTTATCATTAATTGATTTGTCCAGCTTTCTTTGTATGTTCTGGAATGAATCACGATTCAAATAATCAATGTTACCCTTCTCCCATTCATGTAAGCGCTGCTCGTCTTGCCTCGCTAAGTCTTCCTCCGTCAGCGTTAGACTTGCTTCAGTTGATTGACTACCAGACAAAGCATCTTCTACAGATGCTACAGAGAGATTGGATAAGCTCTCGGTGATTGACGCCTGCAAGAAATTCAATTATTTAACTTTTTCAACAATACTTCAGCTTGTCCTTCTTCTACATACAGTGAATCTGTCTTCTTTTTTTTTTTAAACAAAACCTTTACTTAGATTTTGTGAGTCTATTTGAGGTAGGCAAATTTTCGAAGGGCTGATAATTAAAACACTTGATTTTGCAGGATACTGAATCAAGACAGATTGACTTTTTAAAAAACGAGTCTTGTTTAAAAATATGGGCACAAATGTTTTACGTTATTTTAGATTAAATGTGAAATATTATCTACTAAGCAATTGATTTAAATAGTTATATTTAGTTATAACACAAGATATGTTATTGCAGGTATTACAAGTATGATGCAAGAAAAATTTACTTAAAATTTTATGAAATTTATTAAGTAATAGAAGTGATAATTTTTTATGTTGGAATATAAAAAAAAGCTCTTTAGCAAAAGAGCTAAAATCACAATTTTCATTTTAGCAAAACACTAAAATGATTACAAATTCCGTCACATGTGATGTTTAATTTAACCCAATTAAAACACTTTTCATTATAAAATCCTTATTAACTTAAATATCAAGCTATTTGATACCAAATATCAACTGCAAAAATACTTTTCACCATTCAGCTTATTGAATTTTTTTAGGTTGATGATTAACCTTGGAAAACTAAAAATGGTGACTTTGCAAATTTTGTGTCAAAATGTTTTAGCAAAAGACCCACACCCCATACATCCTTTCTAATTTTAGTATTTAGGAAAGTTCTTAACACGTTGAACGCCACGCGAATTCTTAAGGAATTCCCCTTCGGGCCACACGCTTTGCTTAGAAGCGTTGGTATTGGGGTATAGCAATGCAAAGCGCACTACTAACAGATTGAAATTTACTCGATACAGCAGTGTGAATATATTAGGGCCATTGTTTCTTATCGCAGTAGAAGATATTTATGTGAAGAATGAAATGCTTATAGACATTTATTCAACACATTATGAGCCAAGTGTGTTTTGCCTTGTTTATAGTTCGGCTCGCAGCCTGGGTTCCTTTTATGACAAAGCAATATGTTATGCAAAAAATGTGACATAACATGGTAGAGCAATGGCCAGAAAAATTACTAAACGAGCCGTCACATTATGTGATAAAAGGATAACCGTTTTTTATGTTTACCGTGTTCAATAAAATCCATTAAAATGCCTTAATGATATAATCCTGTAATAAATAAAAATGGAGTTAATTTTAAATAATTTTTCAGTTATTACTTAAAACAATGCTAATTTTGAAGTTTTATATCATATTTTACACTATCAGCTACCGATGGCTGACGCGGCCTAAACAAAAAGTTCAGTGTCAGCCACCGATGGCTGACACAGCACTTAACCTGTTAATGATATTATCCTATAATAAATAAAAATTAAATAAATTTTCAATAATTGCTTAAAACAATGTAATTTTATTAGTTTTATTTCATATTTTACACTGTCAACCACTGATGGCTGACACGGCCTAAAAGGAAAATTCAGTGTCAGCCACCGATGACTGATGCTGTACTCAATGTGTTAAGCTTTTTGCTAAAAAAGCACCCACAGCCAAGACATTGGAAGTGATACACAAGTATTAGGAATGATAAATATTTAAATAAGAAACTTTAAAGAATATATCAATTTAACTCAGCTTCATTAATACTAGCATTCATTTATTTTCTGTATTACATGTTAATACAATCGACTCGTGATAACTCGAAGTTCAAGGAACTGGTCAAATTTACAAAGCTACCTGAAGTTCGAGTTATTGTAAGTCACTCAGGAGTTATTTTCTATTCGAGGCATATTTCAACAGACATCTTTTGCTTGTGGATGTGGAGTTCGGAAGACAATATTGTGTCTTGCTTTAAACTTTTCTAGCCATTCTACACTTGCTATAAGTCCTTAACTTTTAACAAACAAATAAAGCCCTTTTCTTTTAACATCATCCCACAAAGAGGGATTTTGGAATTCTAGTTTCGATATGTCTCCAACCATTTTAATATAGCGGCTTCGACACCAAGAAAGGCCTTCACTAATTTACACGATGGATCGAGTTTTGATGCATACAAGCCTCCCAGTGGATTTTTAAGTTTAAAAAGTAGGAAAAGTAGGACATTTTTGCTGAAAAGTAGGAAAAGTAGGATTTGTTTTCCTTAAAGTAGGAAACAAACAAAAACGTCTATTTCAAATGCATACTAATTTGTTGACAATATTTTTATTTTAAAATGAACATTCTAGAGATCAAGTGAAATTTATATTAAATATAATATTTAAAAAAGAATTAAATGCAAATCTCGTACCAAAAGCGCCCGTTTGGTACCAGTTGGATAGATTATACTAGTTAAATATAAAATTAAGCTTAAAAATAAAAAACAGGCATGGATGACTTCTGAAGGAACATTTAAAGCAAAGCAAACCCTTAGTAATCTATAATAATAAAACAAGCTGTGTGTCTGTCTGTGGCTCTGTAGAAACCTACTTAAAATTGGAGTAGAGCTCTGAAATTTTCAACACAAGAAGTTTTGGCCTTCAATTTTATGTATGTCAAACATAATGTTAAAATTTTAATTAGTTCTTTTTTAAATAATACTTTAATTGTTGTTTTTTTACCAAGTGACTTCAAATAGAAATACAGCACTGAAATTTTCAACATAAGTAGTTTTGGCTTCTAATTGGACTTTTGAAAAACAGAATGTTAAATTTTTATTTAGTTCTTTTTTAATTAGTTTTTTAATTAATAAATATTTTACAGAACGATTTCTAATAGGGCTACAGCTCTGAAATTTTCAACATAAGTAGTTTAGCCTTCTAATTGGACTTTTGAAAAACAGAATTTCAAATTTTTATTCAGTTCTTTTTTAATTAACAAATATTTTACAAAACGATTTCTACTTGGGCTACAGTTCTGATATTTTCAACACAAGTAGTTTTGGCATTCTAATTGAACTACTGACAAAAAAAAAATTTAATTTTAATTTGATTAATTTTTTTAATTAATATTTTCACAAAAAGCGACTTCTAACAGGCCTAGAACACTGAAAGTTTCAACATAAGTAGTTTTGGCCTTCTAATTTGGCTTTTCACAAACACGTATTAAAATAATCTTAAAGGGGTGTTGTATCTATATATTTAATAGGCAATGCGTTTTTTGGGGTTAGTCCGTCCGCCTAAACTGCTCAACCAATTTCAATGATCAAGGTGTCATTTTAAAGGAAATAAGCTGTAGATTTGCCAAAACGTGCCAAAATAATTTATTAACACTTTATTAATTAGTTAAATTTCAATATTTTTCATCATTAAGCTACTACAAAGCCTCAATGATTTTGAATATATGAATGACAACATCCTTAAGTATGTAAACAACAAACCGGCTGCTCGGGGGTTCAACCAACCAACTGTTGCTAATTTTAAAGCTATCCTTACGTATGTAAACAACAAACCCGTTGCTAATTTTAAAGTTCTTTTTAAACTCTTCGTTTCAAAGTTGATTTTTTCTGTTTTTTTTTTTAAGCATTTTTGTATTAGAGTAATTATTATTTTGAAGTATTTCTATCCAGAAAATACTTCGCGTTGGACGTCGTTCTCTAACGGGGCGACTTATCAGAATAAATAAAAGATATTGGGACTTCAAT
Source organism: Linyphia triangularis (assembly GCA_963978545.1). NCBI lineage: Eukaryota > Metazoa > Arthropoda > Arachnida > Araneae > Linyphiidae > Linyphia > Linyphia triangularis. Next base: position 42,668,896 of record OZ021730.1, read on the forward strand.
GTAAGGGCATAGCTAATGAAGTTTTAAGTCAGAATGTTGGCGGATAGTATATTTAACTTTCTATTATGAAACTTGCGATTTGGGTGTTTTCTCTATTAGGCCTTACATTAAATTTATAAAAATTTGGTTACATTTTTTATTACTGGTAAACCTATTCGAGCGCAGCAAGATGTTTTAACCACAAATTCGAGCGGTAAAGCCGCTCAATCCGAGCGCAGCAAGGCGTTTGGGGGTTGGCGAGCGTTAGCGAGCAGGGGGCGAAGCCCCCTAGTTATTGTATTAACGGGTTGATTTTTTTGTGTGTCTCGACAAGGGAGAGGCTTCTAATATTAAGGATTTACGTAGCAATTATACATTTTAGTGAGTGAAGCGAGCTTTTGTTTATGCAACAATGAAACCTTTCAGCGAGAGAAGCAAGCCTATTCTTGCATAGTAATGAACCTTTCAGCGAGTGAAGTAAGCCTGTACTTATGTGTCAATGAAATTTCAGCGAATGAACCGAGCTCGATTTTGCGTTGCAATGAAACTTCCAGCGAGCGAAGCGCCAAAAACTGGGTCCTATACACCAATGATGGATTTCCGCAACGCGAGGTCTCATAGCTAGCTAAAATATTTCAGACGTTAAAATTTCGTAGCGAAGCACGGGTATTCAGCTAGCCATACAATAAAAATTTTATTTTTACTTCTTTTGTTTTTAACTTTGACTAGAGTAAAAAAAGTCTATAACATTGTTCTTTTAGTCTTTTCAATTTCCTTTTGCTCATTTCTGATTTGGTTTAAATTTGAAATCCCTTCCTGAACTGTTTTGCAAGCAACCTCCAGCATTGTTTGTCCAATTTTCACACCCTTTAAATCCTGATTTTTTAGTGCGTTTTTTACTTTCAATTACCCATATGTAATACATAGGGTAATAAAAGTATAGGATTCGTTAAAAAAAATGATTTTTTTGCATTTCTCCACGTTTTGGAACATCCTGATCTCAAAAAAGTGATCTAGAAAAAATGTCTGTGCACGTGGTCAGCATAACTCCCGAACAAATTGACCAACGGTGTTCAAATTTGGTAAACAGGTTGGTGAAGGCCCAATGACCTACCATTAAAGTTTTCTTCAAAATCGTGCATATGCATAAGGTAGCTGTCATTGAAAAAATCTTGTTTTTCAATGATTGCTAAAAAAACGGCGCAAACGATTTCGATAAAAATTCCTGTGCTAAAGCCTCTTAGGGTGTCATAAACATCCCCACCTCCTAAATTCCCTTAAAAATGCTTCAATGGCGTAAAAAGTGGAAAAATGAATGCCTTTAACACAGAGTTCTCTTTGCTAGAACATAGCTTATGAATGATAGTTTTTTCTCCTCTTTTTAGTTTCACTTATAAGAAAGGATAATTTAAGAATTATCGAAAATCGCCAAATTGGCTATTTTTTCTAAACGAATGATGGAAATATAAAAACAGTAAATGACACAAATTCACATCAGTAATATAGTATAATTGAAAGTTGTGCAATGTTCCATACCCCTAGTTATTCTTTCATTCACTTCATCAACTAATGTTTTGTAAGTGTCCATCTCAATTGTAGCTTCCTTTTTTACTTTTTCTAATGACCTTTCTTTACGAATTGCTTCCTTAGCAGTTAGTGTTTTCTTCTCCATATCTACCTTCTTTCTTTCAAGCTCTTTCTGGTCTCCTTCCTTTTGTTGTTTTAGTTCAGATGCAATCCTCTAATCTACTTCAATTTTTTCCATACATGACTTATATGCTGATGCACCCTTTTTTATAAATTCTCTAGGAATTCGGACTAAATGACACTTATTGTATACCGTTAATCAATCTTTTGTCGTTTGTAGTGCACTTATTAAAGCTTGAGTGAGATTCGTTCTGGAGTCTTTCAAGAAGTTTGAGAAAACCCTCGTTTCATATCTGCATTTCCATGCGGGAGCACGAGGATAACCTTAACCAATCTTGTAAGCTCAGGATATTTTCCTGTCCTAGATCATTCCTAAGAGAGAAGATGTTATTAAAGAAGTAATCAATCCGTCTAAGAAATACTTCATCTTCAATTTCGCACGTGTACCAGTCTTTTGGAATGTTCTCATATTGCAAAACCCTCCACTCATCACCTATTAAGTCAACATTTAACGGAGGGCTTAGGTGAACATTGGATGAAAGATTTTTAACTGCTTTTAAAGACCAGGACTTGGATATATTTTCTGGCTTCAGACACCTTGCTTCTTTTATCATAATATTAAGTGAAAGGGTTTTCTCTAGAAATTCTTGAGCTACATTTTTTAGACATTTTCGCATTAATACCGTCAACTCTTTTTAAAGAGTTTCCTTAACCTTTGTCAAATACTTTTGAGATTGAACACCAATTTCAAGTTCATCCTCGTCAAGTTCAAAGTCTATTGCCGGAAACTTTAACAGCTACAGTTCTTGTAGACTCATTTTTTTTTAAATTTCATTATCTTTAAGAAATGGCCATACAACTTTCTTGCTAAGGAATCCATCCTTTCATATACAAAATGTATCAAAGGTCTTTCTCATTGAAAAAGAGCTAATAAAGGTTGCAGGGTATTTGCCAAGGAGAGAAGGAAGTGTACTTTCACCAAAGTAGGATTGGGCCTTTTCAGACACATCACAATCCTCAAATAACAAGCGTTTTCAGAAATCTTTAGGTCTCTTTTGGGCAACCTTTTTAAAAAATATTCAGAAACCACGGGCCAAAAAGACAAGCCTGTCTAAAGCAGGACCAAGATTCAGCCACCTTCTTTCAACAAGCTTAAGATTCTTGAATCCAAGTTCAACTTGCAAATCTTTTAATTCCTCAACTCTGGCAGGAGACTGTTTAAAGAAGTAGTGCAAGTCTACAATGAAATCATTTACTGCTTTTCTGAAGACATTGTGGACCATGTGTAGATTGCAAAACCCAATATTTACTGTGTGTAGATTGCAAAACCCAGCTTTCAGGGAAACCACAAGCAACAACAACAACAAAATGGTGCGCGATTGTCACGTAGTATAAATTATATAAAAGAAACTTTGAAAAAGTAGGAAAAGTAGGACTTTTTTTCCAAAAGTAGGACTTTTCCTACTTTCCTACTAAAAAGTAGGAAAAGTAGGACTGCTGGGTGCCCTGTGCATGTCTTCTCAAAATCGTCTTGGTTTTTCAAAATGGTTGAAAGAGTATTCGAAGGAATTATGTTCTTTAAAGCAACATCTTTCTTCTTATATCACAAATTTTGTTCAGTTTCAATGATCAATTTAACTTTTTAAGTTGGACTAAGCATATTCAATTTACATTTTAACATTATTCAAAGCCAAAGTAAACCACACCATTGACTCACACTTTAAATATGGAATGGAATGTAACGGGAAAAGCCTGTTTACTTTCTATACACGTCAATGAAAACGGGTTTTTCCCAGTAACAAGTAAAATTGCAAAACACGATGTAAAGAGGAAAAAATAAGAAAACAAATTTATTAGTATTTTGTGAGGCTTTTTTTTATGTTATGATAATAAAATTTTCCTAAAAATTTCGAGTTAAAAGATATACACTTCGAGATATGGATAATATTTAGTGTTGAAAAACATTAAATTGTTTTGGAACTTAATGAAAACTTCTGAGATAAACGAATATTCAACTTAAGAGACTGAGTTATCACGAACTGACTATGTATTCACATTATTAAGCTTAAACTAATCTCCATAGTTTGAATTTTAATTATACTATCGGCCAACCGGAAAGGAAATTTTCTTCATTCAAAATAATTTTGAAGGAAAAGAAAAATATTTCCCAACATCAAAATTTTTCACACACAAATCATGATTTCAAAAACAAAAGAAACAAACCTTACTTTAATATAAGTAGCAAAGCCAAAATCCATTTTCTCAAGAAATTATAGAAAGATAATGGCTTTCAGCAATAGGTGGTAAATAATTATAGCCATAATGGTAAATAAATATGCTTCAATAATTGTAATAAGACACTATTACTAATTGAATATTTTAGGGTACGAAATTATATTTAGATGATGCTTTAAACAAACACCTCTAAAAAATGTATTAATCCATCACTTATTGTAATTTATTGCATTTACATCTACCAAACATATGCATCAAAGGAAAAAAATAATACAAACTCAACCAATTTTAGCAATAAATTGATTACTTACAGCATAGTCATGCCATTCACAATCTTCAGTGAATATTATCCACCACAATTTGAGGTATTCATACAAAGGATAATTTCCAGGAGGCGCGTCAACAAAACCAGACAGTTTGTCGTAATTGTACATCCATGGCTTCTTCTGAGTTCCCAAAAAGTGAACAATCTTCACATCTTTACCAAATCTGTATAAAATATAAAGTCAATTGAAAATGTACCATTTAAAATATTTCACATGTATAGGTGCATAAAGGCAAACATTTAGAATTTCCCTGATATTTCTATACCAATTCCAGATCAACTATAATTTTCCAATATACTAATGAAAATGTGAAACATTAATTGCTAAATTTGAGGACATTTATTGAATAAAAAAAATTATTTGTTTCTAATTTTTCTAAAAATATCAAAGTTCATGAGGGGAAAATGTAATAAATTGTTCGAAAGCAATTTCTATTTGGCAATTTTTAACTTTTACTTAAAAATGGAGAGAAAAAAAGGTCTGGCTTAATTGAAATTGTTAAAAATATTTCCATACTTCCAGAATTGTGAAAATTTCCTGATTTCACAGCTGCTGAACACCTTGTTATCTCCTTACAGATATTATTTTAAACATTTGGAACCATTTCACAGGACCTTGATTATGATTGACACTTTGCAGTAAATTTACATATTTATATATATAAAGCTAAGTGTCTATGGATGTGTTTCTTTTTAATATATATCTAGAATTTAATCGAAATCTTGATGAAGTATTGCGCATTTGACCTTCAAAACCAGAGAAAGGTCACTGTATGCAATTGACTTTGAAACACCCTCGTCATTCCACTTAAACACCTGACAGGGTATAATCATAACTTGAGACTTACTGAACTATTTTGAACCAAGTTTTTGCCCTTGTGTCTTGACCAATCCAGATTATAAGGAACACAATTTCATTCCAGTGTTTCGTGGTTAGGATTGTAAAATTGAGGAAAGGCAGTGAAATGGATCATAACTTGCAATCAACTGAACAAATTTGTACCAACTTGTATGCCAGGCACAAGAAATTTGAGAACACGCAATATTGGACACTTCAGCAAGTATAATAAAATATATCTTTCAGTAAAATATTATTTTAATTTGATAACATTTATATTAATACTGAGATATTTTAAATAGCCATAGTCACATTTTAAATAGCTATAACCATAACATTTAAAGTTTTTTTCAAAACTTGAGTTAAAATAAAAAGAAATTGTATAAAACATATGTAAATTTGAAGGAAAAAGAAATTTCCCTTTCAACAACAAATTTTATTATTTTTCTGGGTTTTCATACACAAGATATATATAAATGCTAAATTTATCACAAAATGTTTAACTGCTACATAGATTATTTGAAATTTATCGGTACAGAAAAGATACAATTAGGTAATTTGATTAGTAATCAGACCTATCAAATATATATTCGGCACCAAGATCGGCTTAAATTTCATTGGTTTCCAAATATTTTAGAAATCAATCTTAGTATTTTCTTAGTTGTCTCTCGTATTATTCTCTTGAACAGCTGAACTTTCTCCCTGAATCATAATGTTAAAATAGAAATCTTTTCCTAAAATCTTCAGTCTATACTAAATCCATCTTTCATGTAAATTTCAATCCAACATTTAAAAAGGTAAAAGTAATTAACAGGCTTCCCACTGAAATCATAGAATCAAAATCAATGATATTTCAAGGACTTTAAAGGACCTAAATAATATTTTAAAGGGCCTTCAAAAATTTGATTTCAGGCATGTCTTTAATGTGTGATTTTACAGCTGCTTCGAATTAAGTGCTAATACCAAAATCTTTTATGCATAATTTGCTGTATGAACATACTTTGATAATGTTGCAATCCTTTTTTCACTGAACTTTGCTGATAGTACATTAAATGTGCACTTTCCGGGCATAGTACTCACGAAATGCTTCAGCTAAAACACCAAACAATGTTCAAGTTGACACATACGAAATACCGATTTACCAGGCAATTCCAGAGTAGTACGGATAAGTGGCGGCTTCGAAGGAGTAAGCAAATAAGAGTTGAATTTTTTATAAATATTGGCACACAACAACAGCAAAAATTAAGGACTTTTAGGGAACTCTAATCATTTTAAAGTACTTTTGAGGCTTTGAAAACAAATTAAAATATATTAAACACTGTTAATGGCTTTCAATGACCAAGGGAACCCAGTTCAAGTACTTTAAATTGACAAAGTGAAACTTAAAAACTGCTGTGTTTTACATACTTGTTATAGGCAGGGAGGTAGGTATAACTTGCATTCACATTCATGTTATAAATAAATGACAGATGTTGTGAAATATCCTTTGTAGACCAGTCTCTGAAAAACATGTTTAATAGTCCCTGGTCACCACCTGCAATGCAGAAGATAATCAATAGAAAGTTTTGACATATAGCACTAATTAAAATTATTTCTTTTATCTAACAAAAAGTTTTTGCATTCTTCTTCTTAAAATATAGAAAAACTTTATATAATTTATTTTCTAACTATGCCAATGTGTATTCTATTCCATAAATAGTTAATTTCACATCGAAATACTTTGGCAACAACCAAATCTATATATGCAGGAAATAGGAATATTCTGTAGTGATAAAAGAAAAACTGTTATAAAATAAATAAAAGAATTATAATATAGGGTCCTGAGCACATACATGAATCATGTCTAGACATTAACTTTTGATAAAATATTATTTAGAATATGTTATTTTATCTGAGGAACAGCATGGTTTGATCAAACATATATATATATATATATCTTTATAACATAATAACTCAAACTATTTAAATATTGATGTTGCATTTTAATTAAAACCACTGAATTAAATTTCCAAAAATCAATAAATCTTGAGAAATTCAAGGTACAAGCCAGAATTTGTTGGGATTCAAAATCGAATTCAGTAATCAAAATTTAAATTTGCTGGACTGAATAATAACTATCAAAGCTAATAATTAGCTAAGTTATGGCTTATATATTAATTACAGAAATAAAGTAATTTGCAAGCTTTTGTGAAAAATTTGGTATTTTGCTAACCTCATGAAAGTAATCTGTATCGAAATGATTGAGAGCACATTGGTTAAGGTCAGTTACAGTTGTACGCAGCATGTTCAGAAGGATATTTTTGACTTGGCTTATATTTAATCAGTTCTTGGCCCCAAGTAGTTTTGAAAGAATGATAAGGTGAGCAATTAAAAAATAAATTTAAGGAAATTTATTGAAGAAAACTATTTTATTAATAAATTTTCAAGTGTTAAAGTTTAAGGAAAACATGATATCTTAATATTATGGAATTTATATTTATTGTTTTTTAACTTCTGAATGGAGGAAAAAATCCTCTGCATTAACCAAAATTTTTCAAAAATTCTCTTATATTTCTAGATTTGGTAAAATCATATTTTCCCAGTTGCAGGACACCCAGCATAAGATTTAAGTTGGAATTTTTAAAAACACTTTTTTAAAAATCACCTCACACATTATTCATTATAAAAAAATCTATTTTCATAATCAACTTTTGAAATCAATAGCTCGAGTAAATTGAAAGCTTTCCTCTACTTTTATTCCTGTAAATAATAATAATTAAAAAAAAAAATTGTGAGATAGCTATTTATGGTATAACACTTATAGAACTTTAAAAATTTGGAAAAATATGCAAAAAAACTAATGTGCATTACTGGTCTTAGGAAAACATCACATACATTACTGTACGTTCCAATATCTGCGGGTAATTATTACAATTAACTTTAATACATAGACATAATCATTAGCTTAGCCCAAATGCAATTAATAGGCAACAATCATAATCAATAAAGAATCACATATACACAAATGAATCTACAAAATAAAGCAGTAACGTTCCAAGACAAACTCATTCATTCCAAATGAGTCTAAAAAAAGTGGTGAAAATACAAGTCACAAATAATTAAGTTAAACTTTTTTATCAAACACAAAGAATAAATCTTATCTCTGAGTACATATATAAAACTTAATAATATAACCCATAAAAACAGAGTTTTAAATAAATCCTGTATATACATTGTCAATTTTTATATTCATTAACACAGCGCTGATATCAAAACATTTCAATCAGCAAAATATGCGGCAAACTATATTTCAATTTTTTTTTATCAAAAATTAACATAAACGTCATCCAAATATTATTTTTTTTTCTTCTGACTGAAACAATTTAATTATTTATTTATTAAAAAAATGTTGGCAACAGGATCGAGTTTCAATAATGGTTAGTTCAATCCCATTTTGATGCGATAGAACGACGGCAAGTTGGTTCATTAATATTCCATAAAAGCGACCTTTTAGTAACAGTAATAGTCACAAAATTTGATAGAATGCATTGTCACCGACATCAAACCTATCTGCCATGTTTCAGCCTGATTGGATGAGGGCAAGGAGATTAATTAGGTCTCTGCAGTTTCCGCTTCCATCGACAAACAAACATACATAAAAAGCAAAGTGAATATAATGGATTTAAAAATTAAATAATCTTTTTTTCGGAGAAATCAAAGAAAGTTATAAAATTGTCGGTATAACTAACAATAAAAAGCAAACATTTAAGTCTGAAATTTAAAGAATGAGCAGTGAATAAAATGTGTTCCCAGGTTTCCAATTCATCCCTATTTCATAACTGACAGTTAAATTTGGTAAAGATCTAAAACTTCATTTTTATTAAACTAACAAGCTTAAGCAACTCATTTGCAGTATTTTCATTGATATATTTGAAATAAAGTAACTTTTAGCTAGGTGGGATCAAGTCTAGTTTTTAAATTTTTGTGATTAATGTTTTCTTCTTGTTTTTTGAATAATGCGTCCGTCTGCAGATTCTGATTGTAAAAGGAAATAATTGTTTTAGATAAATAATTTTTTGCCACATTAGGGTCTTAAGAGATCCACAGACAGATTTTTCACCCAGATCGTAAACGAAAATGCTATATTAAATTTTGAGTTACATTAAATTATAGAGTTAAAGGCCAATTTGAACTTTTTATTAAACTCTCCATATAAAAAATAAAACAAAATTAATATTGTTACAAACTCTATTTGCTAATGTTATGTATCAATTTCCAATAGTAAATGTTACATTAGTCAAATGCTGACCTAAGAAAAATAAGAGTTACTACTTGGAAGAAGATAGTAAGAATTTAAGTATATGAAAAGGGTTGAATGGGATTTTAATAAAAGATGTTTTACAAGATGTGTTAAAAATTTAAAAGAATTTGACTGGTTGAGTATGAAATCATGACATATAATTGTACATATATCGTTTTATTGATGGTTGTTTTAATTATTAAAGAGATTTGATACCTTTAAAACTATTTTTTTAATTTAAGCCTTAAATATTATAATTTTTACATATTAGGAAGTATTACTAGGCAATAACTACATTTTACTAATGAAAAAGTTCAGTGTTCCCAATTTTCAAAAAATTAATAAAATTCAAATTCTATCTACTTTTTCATTTTTCATTATTTTTCCTGACTTTAAAAAAAAAAAAAAATTCCTTTAAACTTTTATATTGTATTGGCAATAAGTAAAATAGTTTTGGAGAAAAAAAAAGCTATACCTATGGGTAGAAAAATTGTAAAAAAAGAATATTTTTCAACATTTAAATTTGTAAAAAAAGAGTTTATATTTTATTCAAAAAACAATGCCTATTGTTGTTAAATAGATCTTTAGAATGAAAAAAAAAAAAAAAATTCAAGTCATTTCCTTTTCATTTTCTGGAGTTTTAGCATTTTGAGTAAGGTGGGAATTCCAAAAGACACCAGCTGAGAAAAATGCTTTCGAAACATCGACGGATCTATTGCAGTCATGTTAAATTCTCCATAAAAAAATATAATTTTTATGTAAATGTAGTTATCGGTTCAGCTCAAAAAATTTTCAAAATAAGGAGAAAGTTTCAAACATTACAAACACACAAAAAATAGAAAATCAATACTTTTATAATTTTTTGTGTAAACAAGGGGTATCAAGTCCCCTTAATTGCATTTTATATTAACTATTGTTATAGTCAGTCATTCAATAGCACTTGCTGAAAAATTTTTAGCTTAAGATTAGAAGTCGAAAAAGTGGCTCAAGGAAGAAATATTTTCTAAAAAAATGCACCCTAACCTTTGCAAACAACAGCACTATATTAAAAACCTACCATCAAAACTTCCCTCTTGAGTAGCCATTTTTAACAATGCACTGTAAGTTTCATTTGATGGTACAAACACAAAAACTCCAGAGTTGAAACAATCTGGCCAGCCAATATCAGGTACAGCGGAAAGCTCGGACTTGTCAAATAATTCGTCACAATTCTTTGCAACCTAAAATAAAATGTTTAAAATATTTTAAATAAATTTCATTTTACAGCATTAATGTAATTTATTACAACGAATGACAATAACTGTGTGAAAAAATAGTCAAAGTGAACACACAAAAATTCTTGAACAAATATAAATTAATAATTATATTTAAAACCTAAAGTAATATATTTATTTAACAAGCATACAAAAGACTTTTGCTGTTCAGATTCAAATTATGTTTTATCTTTAGTGTTTTTTTTCAACTAACTCAAATGATATAATTTTCAAGTCATTCATTATTTTATTAATCTCATTTCTAAATTGATAAGGTAGCCAATAGCAACAGACATTTTAACTCGTAATTTTGTTGGATTTGCAAAATAAGAAAAAAATAATTGGCGACAGACTTAGACCTAGTTTTTAAGTCAGAATATTCCTTGGTGAATCTAGTGCAATTGGCAGTTAACTATGGAAATTTATGTTAAGCAAAACGATTGTATGACAATCAAATTACTCAATATTTAACAATATTCAAAACATAAAAGATATTTTAAATTTATGAAGTTTTGTGATAAATCAAGTTGTGATTGCAGTACAGAAAAATAAATATTTTAATTTAACTATTGACCATGATTTTTTTTATAAAAGAGATTTTTTGCTAAACTCTTTATTAAATGCAAATGGCCCTCAATTTATCTGTGTCATTCTGGCTGATGTAAGAATAAAGGGTAATATATTACAGTATTTTAATATCGTTTTACTACTGAGGCATGTGGTTTTCCCTAAATTTCCTGAACAGGTTTTTGTTTTTGAATCATGCCCTTTTGGCCTTCATTAAAATTTAGCAAATCAATTTTAAAATAAAATATGGAGTTGTGGTAGAAAGTAAATACAACAACACTGAAATTATATTACAAACAAATGTCTGCAATTCGACCTAAAAGTACCCCCTAAAGTGCGTCACTTTTAGGATTCACAATAATTTATAATCCATATTTTCTGATTTGTAAACTACAGTGCTCTGCCTTGAAGGAAACTAAAACAAGAGATAACAAGTTGCTATTTAAAAAAAAAAAAACTATTTTAGTAAATAAAGTATAAAATTTTTTAACCAAACTTTTGTTAAGATCATTGCAAGAAAAACAAAGTAATTAAGATGACACTGACCAAAATAAAATACCAGCAAAACATTTTACCAGAGTATCAGCATCAAGAAACACACATTTTGAAAACTGAGTCAATTTCCAACAGTGAATTTTAGTGAAAGACACTCCGAGTTCAGGACGGCCCAGCAATTGCAAATTTTCATCATCTTTACTGTCCAATTCAGCAACATTCTGTACAACATCAAAGGCTTTATTGAGCTTATCTCTGAAAATATCAATAATAAATATTTAGAAAAGAGTATTGGCAAGGTTCAGGTGTTTAAAATAGTTTATTTTTCATAATATTGAAGCTTTAGAATAGAATATTGAAAGACTTCTGTTACACGTAACTTTTCTGTGTGTGTGTGACAATCTCTTTATCTCCTATCATACGAAACCGGAAGAGTTAAATGATTTAAAGAACTGACCAAAGCTTGTGACAAATAGTTTATTTAGAATTGCACATTAAGTTATTTGTTTGAAAATCGAAGTCTTTTTTTTTAAATAATTGTTATTATTTTTTATTTTGTACTTTATGACCTTACAATAAATGTAATTGTTTTAAAGATGTAGATCTAAGCTTTAAACATGTCTCTTCATTATTTGTTGATAAACCAAACTTAAATGCTAAAAAAGTTCCATTGGATACTCAATGATCCATCTCTTTGGAGTCCACTGACAACAGTAGTTTATGTTTAAAATTGTTTATATTTTTCTTTCATCTTGTTTGGGTACTTTTTTTATGAGTACATATTTTTAGCAAAATGCTCAAGAACTTTCTTAAATGATAATATTAAAAAAAATATTATTTTCGCTACTTTTTCTAAAGCATTTAGGCAGAAAATTTACTAAATCATTCTTTTTGATTTCTTTTTAAATTAGACCTAAAAAACAAACAAGCTGAAGGAGGAAAGTTACTTATCTTATTAATAGTAGCACTTAGCTAAAATAGCTTTTTATTTAAAGTTTATGAGGATTTCATTGTACTACTTTCTTAATAATCATTTTCATTAAATAGACATCGAGAATGTTGCAACTACATTAGCATTTGAATAGTTTTTTTAGCAATGAAAAAAAATATTCAGATTTCAGCTTTTTATCATAGAACTTTTGATATTTTTTCATTATAGAAGTGCCACTTGACGATAGTTTTTTCAGTTGGCAAATGTTTTACTAAATAATTTCAGTTATCACGACCTCAAAACCACTCAATGGATAACAATACTTTTCAACTTTGAAAATTATCCCCGAGCGGCAATACTATAACGACAAAGTACCCAAACTTAGTCCTCCAGCTTAAACACTAGTCTTGATGCTACCGCCATCTTGAATAAGGATAAACACAGCATTTTTGCAAAGAACAATAGCTTTAATGAAAAGGAACACAAAAATCATAATTTAATACTTCATAAATTGGTACTATTCTGTCAGAAGGTTACTAGATAAAATTGCAGCCATATCTTATTCAAACTAATAACCGTCAAATCATTTATAATGCCTATAACAAACTGTTACAGGGTTGCTATAACAAGCTGTAAATATAAGGCTTTTTAGGTTTAAATGATTTATGAATCATTTAAACATGTAAACATTTAATCTTGGCGTCAACTGGTACCTGTCTAATAGAAGAGTACCCATAAAATTAATGTTTTGCAATAGAAACCTGTTACAAGATTGCTATAACAAGCTATAAATATAAGGCTTTTAGGTTTATATGATTTATGCATCATTTAAACATGTAAACATTTAACATTGGCGACAACTGGTACCTGTCTAATGGAAGAGTACCCATAAAATTAAAATTTGACAAAAGAAACCAAAAGAGAACAAATAAGCATACTTACAGAACAACATTAGTGACTCCATCAGTAACAAGGACTGCAAGTTTGGCTTTAGTTTTCACACGTCTTAAGGAATGTGCCAGAACTATTGCTCCTTTACTATAACTGTCATCAGTAGCTAATGTCACAAATGCATAATTTCCTGAGTAGAGAAAATATTTATTTTAAAAGTAGATGAAGAAATTAAAGCTTTACTTAGAAACTAGTACTAGGCCTCTTACACCAATAAATTAAAATCAAGTTGAAATGATAGTGAAATCACTAATTAATTACACATAATCAAAATAAAAAGATCTATAAAATGTGGTAATTAAGGAAAGGTGAGATGAGAGTCCCCACATACAAAAAAAGTAGCACAGTATATGAGTATATACAGGGTGGCCACAAAATTCAGGAAAAGAAGTTCCCTGATTTCCCTGACAGATTTTTTAAAAATTCCCTGATTTAAAGGCAAACTTTTTTTCCATATTTCTCTAATTTTCTTAGGTTTTCCAGATGTCTAGACACCCTGATCAAATAGAACTTGTATTATAAAGAGATAATATGCAATTTTTTAAAAAATAGTTTTGTTGGTAATGAATAGTTTAAATTATTCCGTAACATTAAACTTCTAATGGCTTACCACTACAAATCTCCACGTAAATAGCGCCAAAATATGGATGAACGTGCCTTAAACAATACAAAATTTCCCTGATTTTCATGAAATTTTAAAAAGTTCCCTGACTTTTTCCAGAATCAAAAAGCTCCCTGACATTTCCCTGATTTCCCGGTTCTGTGACCACTCTAATATATGCAAATAATTGGTGAAACGCATCAGGTCTTTATAGAGCAGATTTCTCAATTATTGACTGCAGCACTACTTTTTATAGCCTGCATTGGAAACTTTTTTGTACTTGCATATTATTCCCTAGACCATCAGCAAGACAAAAATTTTGATAAATGAATTTCTTTAGACCGTTGAAGCGTTTTGTCAGAATGCTGGCCTAATCCATTGTACAATTCAAAGCCTAATACTGATGAGTCAAACAGCTAGAAAGGCCACACAGTTGAAAAAAAAAAAAATCCTAGCAAAATGCTTGCCATTGGTTGACAGGATGATGATTCGCAAGTACTAATTTTTTTAATGGCGTGGAATTTGTTCCCGTAATTTAAATAATATCCCAAATAGTACTTACTATCTAGAAGTGTTTCAAAATAGCAAGACAGGGACTTATGTTGCAATTCATTTTTTACATTTTCTACGACAGGGTGTCACTTTCGGCGCCGAATCGCCAACTTTCAAAAAGTTGCCAAAGGGGACCGTACAGTAAATATTAACCTGGTTTATTTTTTTGATTAAAAATTTACTTACTGTGTTTATTTTGGCGAATTTTCTAAACGCCAAATGTAAAAGATTGTTAAATGTCCTAGTACAAAAACAATTTTGCACTAAATTAATACAAAAAGCTGTGTCAACAAACTATTATCGACCCTTTTATAAAATTGGAATCCTCCATAAAATTTAGTGCGGAACGCAGCTATGGAGCATCTGCACCACAGCATGTTTTGTACAGCTATAAGTTCCCGACTATTTATAGGATTTTAGTGGCTTCGATTAAAGGAATTTTTGAGCAACTTGACAATCTCGAAAACCTAAAAAATTATAAAATACAATACAAAAATATTTGTCATAAATCAAAGTTTTGAAAAAAAGCGAGAAATACCTTGATCCATCGTAAACTTCTGAAGTTTTAGTATTATTGAAAAACTTAAGAAAACCAAAACTTCATATTTTGAAATGTCAAGGGTAAAAAAAACATTAAAGATTGCCCACTTGAAATCACCACATCTACTGAAAAAGAAAATTTTGCTTCTTTTTTTAAGGCAATCTTAAGAATATAACTTTTCAAATATGATTATTTATTGAATATCTGAACTTAAAAGGTTCTTCAAGTTTATTATCAATTTGTTTCATTTAACTTCAACTTTATTATCAGAAACACATGACAAAATAAACATATATAAGTGACGTCATATTTCTTGCATATATGTTCATGAAGGAGTCGCGTCATATTAGAAGAAGAGTTTCCTGCAATGGTTGAATTAGTTGTGTATTTAACACATTAATGTGTTTTCCAAACAATCTAGAAAAGATGTAAAGAATATTGTTACGAATTTTTCTCAAAGGAAATGATGACACAGCTTTTACTAAAAAAAAATATATAATTTATTCTTCCTTCAAAGGCTGAACAACAAAACAAACTATTAAGCCAGTGGCATGTCTAGGATTTTCTGAGGAGGGGGGGCGCCACACATGAGCCTTAGCCAGGATACTTCCAACATCCTTTTGAATGGAAAGGGAGAAGGCTATGAAAAAAACGTTGATACAAAATAAGCTTTTTTTGTTGCTTTTTTCGGAAACTAGATGAAGATTAAAATATAATTGTTGCGTGAACTTATAGAAAAATCTCGATTTTTTTTTTTTTTTTTTTTTTTTTTTAATTGTAAAACAAAAAAATAAATAAACTCCACCTGAGGGGGGGGGGGGCGCGCCCCCCGCGCCCCCTGGCTGGATCCGCCACTGTATTAAGCTTCAATACAAGCTACATTATATACAACGAACACAGCGTTATTCAGGCTCAGAAAGTAAACAATACATCGGAAGCTTTCCGAACAGCAAACGATTCTCGATTCAATTGGCGATCTAATTGTTAGTCTCTTTAAATAGTGTCACGGCAGAAATGTCTAGCAAAATCCAGTCGACCAATCGTTTGATCGAAATGCCTGGAAATTTCCCGAATGATTTAGGAATTGCCACCTTTTTCTAACCTGCATTATCACTGTTTACAAATTAAATTAAATGATATGGAACATTAAAAGAAATATGTCACTATTTACAATTATATACAGAACAAAATGAGATAAAATAGAACTTTAAAATAAATTCATCACTATATTTACAATTTTATACCGACAATTTTTGTAACAATATGAAGCCTTTTCTTTGAAAATACTGTTCTAAGCAAACTAAAAATTATAGTCTAGAAATTTTCTATTGAATTAATTTTAGTATTACGATTTTACATAATTTAACATTTTAGAAATAATTTATTTATTTTGTAAATTTTAATTTCAGTGCAAAATTTCAATTGAGCCAACGTATTAGATTCGAAATCATTGTGTAATAAACATTTTTAATTAACTCTACGGTCATTTTAAGAAACATAATCTAGAATTAGACAATAATAATTTGTAACCAAAACGTTTCTTGCATATCGTTTGTTAACTATATATTCATAATTTACCTGTCATTCCTAGGTAAAACGAATAAGCGATAAGACCTAACAATTTGTAAAACATTGAGTGCAAAATGAACTTATATTACTAAAACATTAAAAAATCTGTTGATAGTATATTACAAATACACAATTAAGGCTCCTCGATACCGTCCATCTTGAATTTCCCCTCTAATGCTAAGGCAATGGGAAAATTTTTGCAACAAATGCTTGAATTTTACTAAAGAAGTTTTGAGAATATTTCTACAGGGATAGATAGATATCTTTGTGGATTCCTTGATGTTTTTTAGTTTTGTCAAAAAAAAAATTTAATTTTTTTAAACAGAAAAAATATAATCCTTTTTACTTTAACTTCATTTTACAGGAAAAGGAATAGAGATATTGAAAAAATGACAAAATAAATATAAAGATTGGACTATTTTTTGTCTAGTTCAAGTCTTAAAACTTTATTTGTATACTTAAAACTGTCAATTTTAGACAAACTCTGAAGCTAACTATAAGAGAAAAATGCAAAAACCACCCTTCCGACAAACTCCGCCTTAATTGTCGTGGAAGAGCTGATGGTTTTTTAGTTTTTTTAACTTTGTCGAATGGATGGGGGGAAGGGATCGCTTCCCTTTTTTAGGAAACGAAGGGGGAATAGGGGATCTGTGCCCTGTGACCAGTTTCGTGTTCTTGTCTTTCATAGAGTTTTCGTTTTTTGGAGTGGTTCAGTAAAGGTGGTTGATTGCATATTAGGAAAACGTTAGTTCGTTTTCCAAGATAGAATAATTTAAAGGTAATATATTAGATAATAAGAACAGTTTAAGTTTGTGATTTTCGAATATTTTTTTGGAAAAATCCTTAATTAGGAAAATGTTCGAATATAGTACAGGTAATATAAGACATAAAAAACAACAAATTGCTCCGTTCATGAAACTTGACAAAAACATTTAATTTATCATGAGACTTGTCAAAAACATTTCATTTTTCATGAGAATGATTAGTCAAGATTATAAAAATATCTAGCAAAGAAAGGTGTTTATTTTGGGGGGAGCGTGGGGGGGGGGGAATTAAGGGATTTTTATGGCTGAAAAACTAATTTTTGAACAATCCAAGTATGTGAAGCATGATTTTAGAATACTTTTTTATGTTAAATCGAATGAAAAAAAAGCTACACGTTATAACTAGGGATGGAACGGATATCCGGCAAATATCCGATATCCGGCATATCCGGCTGATTTTTCAATATCCGAAACCCCGTCGGATATCCGATTTGAAATACCGGACATCCGATAATTTCATTCGGATATCCGACCACCAGGCAAAGAACTTAAAACTATAAGAAGGCAAGCTTCGCCGATACGTAAGTGCTGCCATCTCGCGGATTTTCCAAGTTGAGAGCACAAAACTTTCGCCAAATTGCTCCGATTTCCAGGCATGCGCAGAGCTTTGCTCTTATTCTGGCGATCGTGCTTTTTAAACAAACAAATAAGAACATCAGATTTATTTCGTCGAATTCGTGGGAGATTTAAATAGCAGAACAAAAATGAAGGATTCTACTTTGCAAAGTAACATATTATTTATTCAAGTTTGTTCAAATTGTTCGCTTTTGTGCACAATAAATTGCGGTAATGTTCTGAAGATTATAGAATTTTCCAAAGAGAATTTTAACAGGATATTTTTTGCAGTGTTGATGGTTGTAATGAAACTTGATGGTTAGTGTTCTTAATCGTTTGTTTTTATTTTTTCGTCTCATTCAGCAGGCTAGTTTTTATGTTAAATATAGTTGCTTTTTTCATGAACTTTTCTTTTTTTATTACTTTGACATCGCTTGAAAGAATGTTTATCATTTGTTAGTTGCATAAATGTACGCAATTATTATGTGTTTATTATGATTTTTTGAAATTTGACGCCAATCTCAATTACCATTGCGGTTTTTTATTTTATGAATTAATAAAGCTAAATGATTATTGTCAACTGTTAGTAAATTCTTCTAAACTAGTACATGCTAAATGATATTGGTTTTTGTAGTTGCAAGTCATTTTTAAATTCTTGCACTCAATAACTAGATATTTTTTAGTTTCCTAATGTACTGCTTCGAAGAATGCATGGAAACTTTATCGAAATCATTTTCTTCTAGAATGTGTTTCAATAATTTTGCAATTAGTAATTTTGTTAATTCTTGATGTACATATTTCTTACGAAAACTTACTAAAAGTTCACCAATATTGGAATATGATGTAAAAACCCCAAATCTAATATTAGGATTCGTATTGCATTACAGGATGGAACTTTTGCTGTAGTGGTTCAGTATAATATTAATATTGTTTAAAAAAGTATTCAATTATTTTAGTTAAAAATATAAATTTTAAAAAATTTGGTTGGGTGTGTAAATTTTTTAAGTGAAAGTTTAATGAACTAGGCAGATTTGTTCTTTTTTTGGATAAAAGATTTCTGGGAAACCATAAAATGTAATCGCCAAGTGAAACCAAAAAGAGCGATAAGCTTGTCAATGTAGAAACCCTGCAATGACGTCATGTGCTCTCAAGTATTTTACATTATCTCTATGGAAGCTTGCCATCTTTAACCCGAAGGGTTATTATAGTATCTTTGCACCAGGTATCCACAAGAAATAATTTTTTGAAAAAAATAATGATCTTTTTCGGACAAAGGGAACACCGCATCCTACACTTTTTTTTTGTAATTTTTTTTTTCTTGGACATAAATTGCAGTCAAATTAGAAAACGAAAACAGAAAGAGGCGCCGTATTATTGACGCCGAGTTGATAAGCATAAACCATTCCTCCAATCTTTTTCCATACACATCCTTCATACGTGTTTTGCAATATGTTCTTTTCATTCCAAGTTTATGATCTGATTAATTCCAGATGTTATATTTGAATGCTTCTCCGTAAAACTCGAACCGAAATACTAATAAATAGTACTTATTTTCCATAACATAAGTGACTTAAGAGTTTTAGTTATTCTCACTTCCTCCTTTTTTTCTGACATTTGCTAGCGAGTAAAAAGCAATAAATAGCCAATGCGCAATCCTCAATGCTTTTTTTTTTTGTTCTATCGACGATAATACCCTACCCCTTTATGCTGTGAATGGTATGGTCTAATTTCTGATTTTTCATTGGCCGAAGTTGAAAGCTGGTATATTTTTTCTGACGTAAAATGAAGTATTGCAATTTTTAGGTCTTTAAAGCAGCGCCACAATGTGGAATTATATTTAGCTCTCTAGAATGTCTTGAATCATAGTTTTCTCCAATTACAATCCAATTTATAATTTTTAATAATGGCTCATTTAAAATCACCCATTTGGAAGTATTTTAAAATTAATGGAAATGACGAAAGCACAGCCCTATGTGTTACTTGCTCCACAGAATCGTTTAAAAAATATATTGTACGCGGTAAAAGCCCAAAATCCTTTTCCACAAAACCCTTATGGAACCATTTAATGAGTGTGCATAAGGAAATTCACCGAAGCTTTAAAGACTCACTAAATGCATCAAATATTGATTAACAAGAAAAAACAATTCATCAAAACAAGAAATGCACGCAGACAACATTGGAATCGAAATTATTTGTACCAAAATTGTGGAGTTTAGATGATCCTAAAGCAAAAGCCTTAACCACAAAAATATGTAAGTACTAATTTTGTTTGTTTATATTAAATATATATTTTAAATATGGTATAACATAATGTTGATGAATTTTGGGTTCGAAATTTTTTAAGTTTATATTTAAAGACGGAATATTCCGATAGATCCAATTTAAGTTTTCTACGAGATTTCTTTAAATCCGTAATGTTTTAGGTGCATTACAAAAAAATAGACTTCAATTTCATAAAATATTTAAAATAAATCTTTTTTTATTAACAAATGCCTCCGGTATAATTTTGTAATCATTTATCAATTATAAACAATGCATGAAGTAAATTGAAAGTAGCTATATTTTGCACTTCAACATTGTAAAAAAAAATTTTAATATAATTTTAGGTGAGTTAATGGCTCTTGATGCTGAACCATTCTCCATTGTGAATAGAGAAGGCGGTAAATTCCTAGTTAACGTTTATGGGTTGGCGCACTTTTGAAAAGTTGGCGACAAAGCCAGAATGTCTCCAATTCGGAATTCCAATATGAAAAATTGAGAAACGAACCAGCTCCATGATTTGTAGTATAGGAAGGTTGAAGCCAAAGCGCGTCAATAAAAAAAATGGGATTGCCAAATATAGAACTGTATCGCCTACAAAACAGCGCCAAATCGGCTTGGCGATATTTTAACGTCAACTAGGAATAGACCGAGAAGGCTTTGGTCAGTTAATAAAATACCTATCTCCTCGTTATCCGCTTCCAAATAGAAATTATTTTCGTGATAAAGCCCTGCCAGAACTATATGAAAAACTAAAAGTATCATTATTACAAGATATAAAATCAGCAACAAAGATCTCTCTCACTCATCAATTAAAGTTTAAATAAAAAAAAATTAACTCAGTGGCGCGACAGCCCGTGTGGACTAAGACCTGTTGGGCCCAGCTCAGCTTTCTCGACTGTGGCATTTGTGTGTCACATAGCAGATGTTTCAGTCAGATGGTCATTCTGACGCCGAACCCCAGTGTTTAGTTCCCAAGCATGCATGGTCCTCCTCAGTTTATTTATTTCAGGTATAAACAGCTAAGTCAACCTTGCCCAGTCCGCGAATCAAACCATGGACCTGTGGCATGCAGTGCGGTGCGCTAACCACTAATTATAATTTACTTAATACTTCATATCATGACCATTTTTTTCGTATAGCATATCGTATAACTATCGATTTTAGTATATAGACCGAATATCCGGCCGGATATCCGGCGAAATCCGTTTCGGATATCCATATCCGGTAGACATGGTACCACGGATATCCGAAATCCGGTATCCGGCAAAACTCACATCCGTTCCATCCCTAGTTATAACCAATTTAGAAAAAGTTACAGTACATAAAAGAAAGCACATGTAAAAAGATTATTTTGATTATTTATTTTCGTGTCAAATGAAACATTTTTGCTATGTTTCATAAGCGGACCAATTATTTTTTTTCTTCCCCTGAATGTTTTTGGTACTAATTTACCCCTTCTAATAGATAACTTCAGTTCAATGAAATCCAAGCGGTGTTTTGTCTTTTTTTAACTTCTTTACAGTTTTACTTACCTTATATTTTTCTGAAAATTGTCATACTTATTTCTACATTGTATAAATTTCTTTTCTTGCTATAAAGTTCGGAAGTAAAATCAACGAAAAAGTTTTTATTTTGATGCTACTTAACTCTTTACATAATAGCTTTACAAAAACCAATTGTATACAAAAGTTATAGCAAATTTAATACTCTACAAGTTCTAAATTTAATATTTTGTGTTTTTGGATGCATGGTCAAGAGTTATGATTTATAAACTGAAAAGCGTATTTTTTTTATGTACTACTGAAAATGCAAAAACCAGAGTAGCTCCTTTGTTATTAGTCCTAGAAAATAACCTGTTGTATAAAACTTGTAAGAAATTTCTTGTTCTAGAGCTTATATTTACAAAAAATTTAAAATTATTCCAAAAATGGAGATATAATAATAAATAAAAAAAAAACTCGACACAAATCTTAAGAAAGTAGTATTTTTACGAAAAAGTTTTGACATTGATGCAGCATAACTATGTACGTAATAGTTCTACAAAAAAACTTCGTGCACATAAGTTGTAGAAAATTTAATATTCTATAACTTTTGAATATAATGTTTGTTTCTAAGATACATTCTTGCTTATATTTTTAGTAGATTCAATAATTGCTTCGAAGAATGCATGGAAACTTTATCGAAAACATTTTCTTCTCGAATGTGTTTCAATAATTTTGTTAATTCTTAATGTCCATATTTCTTACGAAAACTTACTAAAAGTTCACCAATACTGGAATATGCTGTAAAAAACCCAAATGTAAATTTTTTCAGTGAAAGTTTAATGTACTAAACTTCAACTTAACTAGACATCACTTAGACGGTAGATCGTCACAGTGCTCATAGGTATTTAATTCATTTTGGGGGCGTGAAAGAATAATGTTCGTCAAACCACAACCCTATAGGTTAATATTAATTATAGGCTATAAGCAGGGGCGTACTGGCCATAGGGTTGTCCGGTGCAATCACCGGGCTTCTCAGTGTCTGTAAAAAATGGGCCGGTCTGAATGAGAAGCTTTTTCTTTTTTTTTTTAATTCTTTTTTCATTATAAATAGTTGCTTTTCTAAACGTTTTATTAAAAAGCCTTATGCCTTCAAATCCCGATTACTACTCCCCTCTTCCCCAGTGAAACCTTCTATTTGGTAGGTGAAAAAAGATCTAAGAAAATTATAAGTACTAAAATATATACATTATCGTATTTCTTTGTATTATATATATCGTATTTTCTTGAATACTAAATGTATATCATCATTTCGGATGTCATTTTCTAATAATCCTAAGAGTTATTGATACATATATAATTAAGTTATAGACATTTAGTTATGAGATTCCGGGACATTATTTTACTATTTAGATTTCTTGTTTTAGTTTTGGCAACAAGCAATGATGTTTGGACACAGTTAAGAGCGATCGACAGTGAAGGAAAAGGGGACGTTTAGCTCCTCCCAACTGGTAACCGATGAAGACCACCTCGCTGGACAACCTCGTCAAAGTGGTGGTGGACCCCCTACATTAAAGGGCTGGGATAGATATCTAAAGGCCTGGATATAGATGGGCAATTCATCTTCAAGATAGATAGATATTTTCCTTTAAATTTCAGGAATTTCACGTTAATTATTTCATTGTATTATTTTATTTTTCGTTTGGAATCTGTTTTTTTGTGCTTTAAAATGTGTTTTATAATGAAATGACAATTAATTAACAACGGAAATTTTTGTTTAAAATACGTTTAAAGGATTCTCTCCTTGAAACGTATTTTAAACAAAAATGGGGTTTGATAAATATGTATATTACTTCTATTTTAATATAAATTTAGCTATACTTCGCTAAAAAGCATCGTGACGACATCTCGCTCTTACTGAATCACCACATCTGGAATGCCTTTTGAGAGGTCTTTTACGGAGATCTGCTCATATTTGCTTTTTTAATAATAAAAGACTGGAATTTCCTACCAATATGCTCTTCATTTGTCGCAGAGCATATCTACTGCAATCACTATAGTGGTTATTTTTTTTTACAGCAGTACATAGTGTCGGAGCTAAGAATTGAATATTCTACTGGTCCTGTTAAAGCCCTAATTCACTTATCACTACTTTTCTCCAATTCTCATACAACCAAAACTTTAAAACTTAGAACAAATGCTAACACAAAAGTAAAACAGATAATGATAAAGCCATTCCAATCTCAAGTAACTTATTTTAAAGGTTTTAATATCTTAAAACACCAATTTCCTACTTCCCATTAAATATGGTTATATGTACTGCAAATTAAAAATGAAAATACCAATAAATGTGATCGCTTACATATGCTTTTGAGAACGCTTACATATGCTTTTAAATTTAGACTCTGGCTATAATAGATTATAGCCAGAGTCTCAATTTAATTAGAATTCACTCTGAAAACCCGTACACACATTCTTAAAGCCATAAAAAGCGACACTAAACAATTACAATTTCAACTAACCTCAATTGGAACAGCTATAGAATAAAATATTGCAAATTTTTACTATCCCAAAGCCCTACTTCAAATCTAATAATCAGTTGTGAGCTGAAAATATTAGTATACGTTTCCATAGCTGTACATAAGACAAAAATGGAATTGTAGATAAAGAGATAAAAACATTCCACTTATGGAATATTTTAATGTCTACTTTCCATAAAGCTGAAAATAGTTTCAATTTCGTGGCGGAAGCTCGGGTATTCAGCAAGAAAAATAACGTTCTTTAGTTTAGTTTCTCTACGTATATGAAAGAAAATATGCATATACAAATATGGTTATATGTACTACAAATTTAAAATGAAAATACCAATAAATGTGATCGCTTACATGTGCTTTGAGAATCTATTATAGCCAGAGTCCTAATTTAGTTAGAATCTCAGTGATCAATCACCTATCCCTTCCTCTTTCGAAGTTTAGTTCTATAATTTTTCAATTTTAACCCAGGCATGTAATGGAAAAAATAAAATATACTGAGCATTTTTCGGATCTTGTGTATCAGAACATTTGTTATAAGTATCCATGAACACTAATGAGTTAAAAATCTACTAAATATAGAATTCCAGCTTAGAACATAGTAAATATAGGATATCCTGTATTCTCTCTTAAGTCCAATCATACCAGCTCCCTATGTGTAGGGGCAAGCTCTTTAAGAGGCAGAGGGCCATATATACATTTTTTTTATTTAATTGAGGATTTTGTAACTTTAATTCACATTTGCCTGGGAAAATGTTAATTAAGTTGTTCCCCTCCCCCACCATTGGGTAACAAAATGTTATAAAAAATTATTTTTCCAAAACAAATTGATATTTTCGAGTTCAATGAAATTAAAATTTTAACTCAACCTGCATTAAACTCTTACTATTCAATAATTGCCAACTTTTAAGTCTGTTTTTCTTAGTAATATTTTCATCATCTTGCGAACTTTGAATCGATATAACTCTAGAACAGTTTGTTATAAACGCACGAAATTTTCATAAATACTTTTCGTGATTTAAATTACTTTTAGAAAGTGATGATGACTTTTGAAAAAACTTATGGGCCTTACTATTTGAAATTTTGGATTTAAACTCTAAAAATATACTGAAAGTGTGTGATAATCAAAATATAAATTGTAAAAAAAATATACTGTTTTATATGAAAAAAAATTAAAACAATCAGAATACAGATATTTTTAAAATAAAAATCGCCTCTAAAAGTTGTTTTTCTAACTACAATAATTATTACGCTCCCAGAAATCTCAAAATTCCTTTAAAAATTTGCATCTTATATCCTATTAAATTAATAAGTATTTCCACTATTGGTGATTAGAATTTATATCCAAATATTCCATGATAAAAATTTTCTCATAGGAGTGAATGTTTTAAAGGTAAGGAGTTAAAATTGTTCATCCATATCAATCGGGCAAAAAAAAAAAAAAAAAAAAGATGAATAAAGAATCAATTTTAAGAAATGCAGCTTTTTCTGATTTCCTGTATAACCACATTCTACTAAATTGAAATGAATATTTTGTTTGCCAATAAATGCATATTGTTTTCTTTTGGAAATTTTCCAATCAATTTAAGGAGAACATAATTTTTTGTTAACCTAAATCAATGTAACTTACTATAAAAGTAAAAAAAATCATTTCACAAGTGTACAATATTTGGAGCTTGTTTAAAAAAACTTTGGAACTATTGATAATATATTATAGAAATAATAATAAATTTTAGAAAATATATTACTATTTGTTTAAGGAGTCAATTTTCATGCTGAATTTGATAAGAGTTTCCAGTGCTCTTATGTTTGATGGTTTTAATTAACCAGTAAGAGGTGGTCTGAATATATTTGTTACACACTAAATAATAGGCAACAACTGGTAATATTGAGCTATATAATTTGCACATTACAAAAATAATTATGAAGTTTATAGCATACGCTAATGAATATAATCACAAAGCATCTTTTATTTAAGAATTTTATTATTTAAAATAAAAAACAATATACACAAAATTCAAACTCTTGTAATGTATGCATATGCGTATCAATAATACACATGTTCTCTCTAAATGGTGATCCAGATATCTAGAAATGGTCCTTGATTAAGCTTCTTTTACGCTGTTGAATAAATAAAACAAACATAAGTAATTTGACACAATAAAGTAGCTTCATTTTATTTCTAATTTTTGTGTGGTGTTATCAATTAATTCAAGTGATGATTCTATCAAGAGAAATGAGAACACATTCTGATAAAAAAAATTACAGGAGAGCTTTTAACATGGAATAAAATTAAAATAATAATTTAATTAAATTAATCTTTAATGTTGAAATGGTGAGCAAGCACAATGTTGCTGTTAAAATTATTTTAAAAATGAAATATCTATTTAAAGGAGTCACACTAAAAAACTTTAATTATGCATATTAATATTTTGGATTAGGCTTTTGACGGCATTATTGGCTGACACCTGCGGGTAATCTTATTGCATAAGTATGACTGAACAGGGGTTTAGTTTTTAACTCAGGTGCCAGCCTCTTCCCTGCAAGACTTATGCAATATAACCATTACTACATAATGTACTTACTTGCTTTAAAAATGTACTTACTTAATTAACATAGGTGTAAATTACTAACACATACATAAAACATTTTCATCACGACAAACCCACTATGTTTTTATACACATATTCCCTAAAACGATAAGTATTAAATGAGGCGTTTTTAATTATTTGTTCAGCATAATAACATATAAACAGACCACAATTAAAATTATCTGTTTGTTGAACATGCCGAGGACAATTAACTGACCACTTAGATGAAATGCCTAACAAATCATTTAGAAACAAAACACACTTACTTATAATACTCATGAAATCTCTAGTAATCTGCTTACTCAATGGATCAAAAAATTGAAATTCACACTTTTTAATGTAAGCAAGTAGCAACATATAATGAGAATTTATCTTAATAGGAATTAATAAAAGCTCAATTTCTTTTAGATCATTTCCCAGATTTTTATAAGCAAATTTGTTCTAATGAAAGTACAGAATTCATAGATTTATGCTTGAATTGTGCTTAATTATATTATAAATAAATACATCAATTACTGAATTATACAACTAACCCTTTTTAAAGCAAGGGGAAGCTAATTTTAAAATTCTCTCTTCATTAGAAGTAGGGAAAGGATCTACAGATTTAAGCATATATTGAGTAATTGTGATACCATTTATGGTGATTACATGATTCGAGACATTATCTTCATTTATTTTTCTGAATTGAGAAACTATAGAGCTATTTTGGTTGGGTTACATTGGATTGAGAAACTTCATGTTGAATGTTATCAGAACAAATGTAATTTTCATCATTAATTTTAGCATAATACATATATGACCTAAACGTGTGTGGATTGAAGGACTTGGATAAATTACATCCATGCATTATTTGATGTACATAATAACATACACACCACAAATTATATAATCTTGCTGAACTATATGAGGTGAAGTTATGGTCCATTCATGTAAATTCTTTATGCCCACTTTTGCCAAAGAACTTTTAAAATGATTAAAATACCCCTGGTAATTGTTGTTAGGCTTTGGGTCATAGTTTAATAACTTTATTTACCTTATTTAAAACTATTAAAACCCAATGATCATGAAGCAAACAGGAAAAAATATAACTGGTGTTGCAAGATCAAAATCGCACAGTTGTTTCCTAAACACATAACCAAAGAAAAACTTGATGTAATGCATGAAAATTCACAGTTATCGTTGCACAACAAGAGTATAAAAGAATCAACAATTTCATCATACAGCCATCCTTTAACAAATTGGGGAGTTAAGCATTTTTAAGTTATCATCTATAGAATTATCAAGAGATTTAAGGGAAATGTAACTCATACTATAAAAATGTCTATATTTTATTGACAATCTATTTCTCTTAAACTAACAGAAAAAGACCTAGAAACGTCTTCTATAGTATATGAGAAGGGAGATTGAATTACATCACTTGAAGATTTAAATAGTTTGAGTGGAGGCAAACCACAATAATAAGCATCATCAATGTTTTCTGAACTAAAACATCTTTTTAAGCTGTACTTTTTTGGAATTTAAGGTTTTTGTTTTCAGTTTTCTTTTGTTTGCTTTTTAAAAAAATCAATTTAATTTGACGCGTAAGCATTTGATTAGGTGCCAACTTGGAATGAAGAATGCCATTTGAAGAAATTGTAATACTTTTTATACTTAAAGTACCTTTGCAACTTGAAACTAATTAATTTAATATCTTGAGTACATTTATTAGCACAAACTCCAGTAACTGTTTACTTTGGACTAAGTTTGATAGTTCTTCACATATTGTATCGCATTTGGCTGATCTTAGTTCATTTGTACATGGAATACAAGTTGCATCAACATGTTTATCAGAATGAAAACTTGTTTGAGTGTTATTATTATCCATTTCTTCCAACAACGTTGTAGCATGTAAATTACTTACAGAGGTTACTTGATTTTTTCGAATTAACATAGAATGAACTTTGTGAATGTGTTTGCATAAATTGTTTTTGGAAGGACATGCACAATTATATACATGACTGCATAATGTTTGACAAATTACTTCATTGCCTTTATAATAGCAGTGGTCAATTATGGGACACTCTTTACAGACTTGTATAATGTTTATCTTTGTTTGATTGATGGGAAGCAATCGGAACATTACTATGCACTTTAGAAAAATGAGACACAAAATACAATTATAAAAAAGATAAAATTATAAAGCAAATAAAATGTACAAAAGAAAAACTCAAGCAATTTTGAAACGCAAGTAAACAACAAAGTAAGGATACGCTGTAAAAGTCCACAAAAATGTAAATAACCTATATAAATAGGTACACTTTAAATTCATATAGTAACGGAAAACTCACAAATAAGAGTGATAAATCACAAGAAAGCAAGCACTAAATAAATTTCCTTAAAAGAAAATAACCACGTTGGAATTTCCACCACGTTTTTCAAAGAGCATTCACAGAGTCAACCAGTCAACAACAAATTTACAGTCGCGCTTGCGGGTTTGGAAGAGCGGGAGCGGAGCGAGGTTGTCCAAGTCAAGGTGGTCCACGGTGTTACCAGTGGGAGGAGCCAAAAGCGTCACCTTTTCCTCGACTGTGGATACCTCCTAAGTTAAATCCAAGGAAATATAAATACTAGAAACAGAGAAAATTTGATTTGTGTTAATTAAATTTTACAACCATTTAATTATTAAAATTTATCAATAAAATTAATTATTAAATATGAACATTTAAATAATAAAGTATATTAATTATCGAAACTATTTAATTATTAAAATTAATTATTTAATTAATGGAATTATTTTATCAAAAATGAAATTTTATTTATAATGATATTGAAAATTTGGGCCGGCATAAATCGAAAATCACAGGGCTGATTTTACGTCCCAGTACGCCCCTGGCTATAAGGTTTGGCGAGAATTATGTCTTCTCTCCGCCAAAATGGATTAAATACCTATGAGCACTGTGACGATCTATCTTCTAAGTGATGTCTAGTTAAGTTGAAGATAGGCAGATTTGCTCTTTTTTTGGATAAAAGATTTCTGG
Source organism: Linyphia triangularis (assembly GCA_963978545.1). NCBI lineage: Eukaryota > Metazoa > Arthropoda > Arachnida > Araneae > Linyphiidae > Linyphia > Linyphia triangularis. Next base: position 42,698,920 of record OZ021730.1, read on the forward strand.
GAAACAAAAAAAATTTAATCGCCAAGTGAAACCAAAAAGAGCGATAAGCTTGCTAATTTTGAAACCCTGCAATGACGTCATGCTCTCTCAACTATTTTACATTATCGAAGCTTGCCATCTTTAACCCAAAGGGTCGCAGCCAAGGAGGTTAGAAGAGAGAGGAGGTCCGAGCAAGCTTGGCGCGAAGAAGCAGACTTTGGCAACCCTACTCTCACTTGAACTAAGCCTATACAAACCGACTTTTTAGTACGCTCTTCTACGGGAAAAAACGTGGGTAGGGTTTGAAATTCTGCCAAATTTTTAATATAGTTTCTAAAAAAGCAATTTCTGTGGTTGTAGGCTATAGTTCAAGACCTAAACTATCAAATGGTATGCGTATTACTCTTCACAGCTAATAATTAAGCAATATTCAGAGGTTTTTAAATCCCTCTCACTAACTTCGATTTTGTATGATTACGTGCAAATCGATGGAGGGCTAATTACACATTTGCCGTCATCCAATCGAGAAAAAACTTATCAGATTGATTCGATGTTGATGACAATGCACTCAGTTAAGTTTTGGGGGCTATTACTATCACTAAAAGACTGCTTTTACACACGCTACTATTGGACTAATTAGCCCACTTGCCATCCACCCATCAAGCTGAAACTTGGCAGATGGATTCGATTTGGATGACAATGCATTCCATCAAATTTTTAGGCGAGTCACTACCACTAAAAGGCCACTTTTACGTATGCTTTTTATTGACGCTTTGGTTTACTTATAAACCCTTTTCCTATCATGAGATTAAACATTTAAACTTAGCGGACGCACTCGTTGTCTATAAGAATGCTTTCTATTAAGTTTTGGGACTGTCACACAACGGCAGTTTTTACATGCGTTTCTATTGCCTTACGTTAGAATTATCAGTAGCCTTTACTCACGTACTATTATCTAGATACAAACCTTAATTCAAACATGTTAAATTTTAGCAATATTTAATGACTGAAATCTTCTACTATTAAAGTTACCGAGGAAAAATATTCAAAGGGCTAATTAACCCACTTGCCGTCATCTAATTGAACTGAGACTTGGCAGAGGGACTCGTTGTGGATGAAAATTTAAAAAATGGATTCAATATTTTAAAGCCGACCAAACGGTATAGTGGTTAGCGTGCTAGCTTCTAGACCACGAGGTTGCGGGTTCGAGTCCCGTGTTGGCATGGGTGTTTGTAAATGTTAGTTGGCTTGTCTAATGACGAATGTTTCGGCGCATTTTATAGCCCTCGTGTTGCTGACGGCGCCAGATAATCTGAATACAACCAACCAATCAATATTTTAAAAAAATGGATACCAATATTTTCTTTACCTTTGCACACTATGTAATGTAATCGTTTCGTAATCTATTGGAAATATTTTACACTAGCTGCATGGTTCCTCGTTGCGGATATCCATCATTGGTGTATAGGTCTCGTCTCAGCTTTTGGGGCTTTACTCGAAAAAAGGTTCATTGCCACGCAAATCCAAGCTCGCTTCGCCTGCTGGAAGTTTAATTGTAACATAAAAGCAGCTCGCTTCACTGGCTAAAAAGTTTATTGACACATAAGCACTGGCTCGCTTCACTCGTTCAAAGGTTAGTTGCTACGCAAACACAACTCTCTTCGCTCGCTGAAAAATTCTTTGCTACGCCCTCACAGGCTTGCTTTGCTCTCTGGAAGGTTAATTTTATTGCGCAAGCATATGTTCACTTCGCTCACTGAAACTCGTACCCTACGCTTATTTGAAGTCACTTTATAAAGAAAAACTTTAAAAAAATTTAAATAAAAAAAATTTAAATGTTAACATTTTGTTTAAGAAAATCAAAATTAGAAGGCAAGATCTACTAATGTCGAAAATTACAGAGCTCTACGGTTATTTAAAATCACTTTATAAAAAAAGCTTAAAAAATTAATTAAAAAATATTAATTAAAGTTTTTGGTTGTTTACTTCGATTGATTATTTCGTTTTCCGTGCGTCAAATTCCTAATGTCCGCTGATATCTAAATCGTAGCTTTTACAATGGCTTACTTTTGAAGACTTCTCGGTGCTAATTTGTAAAGGGCAATTGAGGGTCCACTGTGGGTGGGCCTGAAACGAGATGCGAGAGCCGGTTCCCCCCCCCCCCCACCCCTGGTGGCGGGTGACAACCGCCCCTCTTTGTTAATTTGTAACGGACGATGGGTACAAGGGTCCGAAAGCAAGTCCATTATCACTCCGTGGCCTGAGGGAAGAATAGGAACAGAGAAAAGCCCCCTGCTATTGGGATTTCTAAGCAGAAGTTTTACGACTTGTCGATGAACAAGGCGGCTTCTTTTCTTAGTTCTTAAGGTATTTGGATTTCGAACTTTATGTTTGAAAAGAAAAGGAGTAATGGAAAAAACTTGGCTTTCTATTAAAAACTTTGGATGCTCTTTTTCGATTCGAATTTTGTTATAATAGTTTTACAAAACATTATTATTGTAATATCATGGGTCATCAGATATCTACGTTGCTTTGGTTTAATTTATATTATTACTTATGAAGCTCTGATGTGTTTTTGGAATATTTTGCGTGATTGAAATACTTTTGTGAGAATTTTGTTTGAATTCAGTAATTAATTAAGAATAATTTCAATACTGTAATTCGCCAGAAATCAATATTAAAGTCGTATATTGTAAGAAAAAATTGATAAAAGAAGAGTAATGAAAAAAAAAATCCTGCCAATTTCTTTACTGCAAGATCTGTTACATTTGTGCGGCATTGTCGGATGCCACTTTAAACTTTTTCCAATGTTCATGTATCTTTTGTTATAAAATTTCTTCTATTCATAAATTAGACTCATAATAAAATTCTCAGTTCAGTAATGAATAACTTTTTTCATGCATAACACTATCCTTTAAAATATAATGCACTGTACTAAATAATAACTAAAAAATATTATAATTTTTATTTATTTACCAATTAGAAGAGAAAATTCTTCAACGCAAATAAAAAAAAAAAAAAAGCTTTTAAAAAGCACTGAAACGGTTAACAATAATTATTATCATCAGTTTATATTGACATTATTTTATAAACCTACATAATAAAACTCAGAATTAAAAATTAACAGATTTATCTAAACTTTTACAAACTACAGAGAAATTACGGCGCCAGATTAAAGGAACCACCTTGAGTTATTTAATAATGTAAACTTATTAAAGGGTAAATATCTGAAGTACCGAAAGAAAACTGTTCGATGATTTAATTATTTATCTCATTAACATCTTAAATTCAAGAAGTCTTTTTACTATTATAACTCATAAAAACAAAGTTTCTAATATAAATCCTTTATATATATGTTTTATGTGTTAAGTCACTGAACTCAGATCAAGTTTTGATAATGTTTGATCACTAAGGGGAAAAAACAACATCTATTCCGAAATATTTACTAGTTTCAAAACTTGCTTGAATACATTTTCATCCACAGCGAGTCTATCTGGCAAGTTTCAGTCCAATTGGATGAAGTGTGATGTCATCAGAGGGCGACGATAGTAGCTTGTGTAAAAGCATTCTTTTATAATAGTGTCAGTCCCCAAAACTTGATATAATACATTCTTAGTGACAATGAATCTGTCTATCAAATTTCAGCGCGATTGGATGACGGTAAGTGGATTTATTAGCATTCAGAAACGATAATAGAAGCCTGTGTTAAAGCGATCTTTTTGAGTGTCTGTGGCAGCCCCCAAAACTTGATACAATGTATTAGAATCTATATCAAATCAATCTGCAAAGTTTCATTTCGACTGGATGACAGAACGGGTGTTAATAAAAAAAATCATTAGAAGTGACAATGTAGTGTCTGCAATAGCGGTCTTTAAGTGACAGCCCCCAAAACTTAATAAAATGCATTGTCATCGATATCGAATCTATGTGACCAATTTCACCCGATTGGTTGGTTGGTTCGCTCAAATACCTATTTTTATGCACAATAACGGCTAATCAGGCCAGGATTTACAGCTTAACGTGGATTCTGAACCACAACGAACATCCATGGCAAAACCCGGATTCAAACCCGGCCTTTGGCATGCGTGGCCAGAGCGCTAACCACACCGCCATCAGGTTGGTCAGCCTGATTGGATGACGGTAAGATCGTTAATTAGCCATTCGCAGATTTGTAGGTCACACACACACACAAAATCGAAATTTATATAAAATTTTTTTTAAAAAAGGTAATAATTTGTAAGTAACTGTCAGAACGAATGAAATACAATCATTTGGTATAAGTTGAAACTTATTGTGACTTACCATAATTTCCAAATTTGCACCTGCATATTACATCTTATTATTTGTTTTTCAACCTTCTCGTATATTATACTTGTATGGTCAAATCGCTATTCTCAGAAAAAAAAATTTAATGATTTTTAGAAGAATTTTGTTTATCGATACAAAAGTATCATCCTTTATGGTCCCCTGAGCAGACATCACCCCCCTTTCCGCATTGGGGTCAAGTCAATAACGCCACTGCTTATAAAGCAATGTTAAACAGTAAACAAGTCCATTATAATTGTTTTAGAATAATAAAAGCTACAAAAATAATACTAACTCAACACAGATTCTCCCCCCAAACAACTTCCCAAACAAATTGGGAGAAGGGAGGGGGGGGGGGGGACAGAAGAAGTTCTCTTTGACAAAGAGAAAAATGATATTGTATAAAACAGCGGTTTCTAACCTTTTTAGTTGTTCGGATCAACTATCTATATTATGAAAAAAATATAATGTACACGAAAAATTAAATTATATTTTTTTATAAAGTGAGGAACTTGATTGCACTTGGCTGTTACAACAATTAGAAAACTAAAAAACAAGTGACCAAAGTTTAAAAAAAAAATCATTGGAATTTTTGACATTGTTTATCCCCCGTCAATGAGAGAGTCAATATCTAGATTAAAACTTAGCCATGCTGTTTAATTCACGCATTATTCACTATCGATGTTATTCACTCGTTACAACATCGAAAAATACAATCGAGTGGCTAGATTGTTTCCATCTTAAACCCTAAAGCTCCGATAATATTTATCTCGGCGATTCTCTACCAGAGTCCACGGCCCAGTACCGCGCTACTCGCGGTCCGTGGGGTAGGAACCGCTGGTAGAGAAAATCAACTAAGCTTGGCGCAGTTGGGAGTTTGGCGTCGAAAAGGGCTTAGTTGCTTGGCGAAAACGGCGATAAACCTGCTTCATAGGTACAACCGGTTTCGAATGGTTTTCCAGCTTGCTCACACCTCCTTCTCTTCTAACCTCCTTGGTCGCAGCACAACACTCAGAGATCGCAGCGCCGCAAGTACAATACTATAAACTTATTATTTATCAGAATTTGAAAATTTGTTCTTAAAAGTTGACCTGTGATTAATAAAAAGAACATCAAAAGTGTTGGCATTCTAGTAATCTATACACCTGTAATGAAAACTTTGGTAACATGTTTATAATTTTATCATTCCATAATGGAAATTTAATTTTCTTCCAAACAAAGCAGTTTCTTTTGACGTATACATACATAAACCTCTTGTTGAAAGATTCGATTAAATACTATGGATTTAATTTTGAGAAAACACTTTATTTGCTGATATTTACATGAAGTTTCGTAACCCGTCTAAAAATTCATAGAACGACAGCGCAAAGTCAAAAACCATATCGAGTGGAGTTGAGTAACACGAGTTGGAGCTGGTAATACGTAAACACCTTTAATTGAAATTTTTTATTTAAATTTGGCAACACCATAAAGTGTAAACAATTTCAATTGTTCACTTTAGATAAACTTTATTTAAACTTTCCCGTTTGCGACGTTTAACTGAAAAAAATCCATCTTTTTCTTTACTCCGTTTCTTAACTGTTTTTGGGAAGAATTGCTCACATTTAGTCTTGATTCCTTGACCGTATTATCTTAACTTTTTGGAAGATACAATAACTGTGGTTGGGAGGTTTGTTCTGAGAAAAACTCTATTGCTATGTCTCCTCCTAAAGCAGTCAATTTAGACCAGGTTTCTCCTGCAATTTCTTCACATCCATCCCTTCGTAATGTGGAACGAGTTGCTGCAAGTGATATTCCTCCAGATTATGGCCTGCGTGTGGATTCAATTAATCCTCATCCTGCGAAGGCCGTAGACTCTTCTCAGAATAATACTAAGAGACATACTCTTTGTGCTAAGTTAAACCTTGATAATGATGTCTATCCTATGGATGATAAGGGTATTCCTCTTTTTAAACTTTTACCATTGAAAGCCTCGAAGATGATTACTTACTGTGACTCTAATATTACGAGCTCTACAAAAAAGGGTGCTGTTATATGTGATACTATGAAAACCACAGGTGATTGTGATACAAGAAATAACATTGAAGGGAATATGAATTTTAAAGGCTCGGAAAAGTCTCGAGCAAAAGTGAAATGTTCATCACTGAACCATAAATTTACTAGTCCTGTAGAAGAGCTAAGTGTATCTAATTCATTAAACCAATGCATCAATAACAAGAATAAGATGGCCACCTCTGTAGAAAATTGTTTGAATCCAAATTTCCAACTATTTCTTTTGAAAGAAAAATACAAATCTGTGCTAGGTACAGAATCCAATGTAAAAGCTTCAAATTCTGAAGGTTGTAGTAAGAAATTGCTTTTTAAACCAGATCTAGAAGAACAACGTGTATCTAGCCCATTAAACCTGTGTATGAAGAATAAGATTGCCACCTCTGTAGAAAATTGTTTGGATCCAAATTTTCACCTATTTCTATTGGAAGAAAAATATAAATCTGTGGTAGGTATAGAATCCAATGTAAATACTGAAGGTTGTAGTAAGAAATTGCGTTTTGAGCCAAATCTTGCATATTTATCATCACTAAAAGCCAAGATAGACAGTTTAAAACCGCTTCTTTCTGCAAAGCATAATTTAATCGATAAAAATTCTAATTTTACCCAAAATAAAAATCAGACAATACCGCATGATGATATTGAAACTAGAGGCAACATCATTCTGAAAAAGCTTTCAGAACAGAAGTTAGCTGCAAAGAAAAGTAACACAACGAATAATTTCAGGCCAGAAAAAAAGCAAGCTCTACAAAAAATTTCAGAGCTAAGAAATAGGATTTTATTTATGGAAAATGCAAGGTCTTTGATAAAAACAACTGTATCGAATCAAAGCGAAACGACAAATCAAGACATAGTCGTCTTAAAAGAATGTTTGAAATCAAGGAATCAAGAAAAAAAGCAAAATTTACAAATACCTTCAGTCCCAAAAAATAAGCATTTACTGAAAAAATGTGTGTCTGATAAAAATAAAACAATTAACTCAAAAAATGACAAAATCATCTTAAAAGAGTATATAAAATCGAGCATAGCCTCAAAAGGTCAATTTAATGTTGAAGACACTGTAACTAATACAAAACAAGAAGAAAGGCAGCGTGAAAGCCTTAATCACCCTTTTCATAAAAGAGAACAAATGCATTCTGCAGGGATATCAACAACTCAGGATAAGTTGTTACAATTGTTTAATAAACAATTACATCCGAAACCTGGTCTCAAAGGTAGTCTGAGTGAGTGTTGTAAATTAGTAATTGATGAACGGGGAAAAAAGGGAGATAATCTAACAGTGGACATGATTAACGAGGAACTAATCTGCCATTCAACTGGGCATTCAAAAGCATCAAGTATCCTTGAAAAGAATCAGAATCTAAGTTTTAATAAGAATCCTTTAATAGATGTGATTCCAAAACAGCATAAAATTAATTTCCAAACACAACCAAATCTGCAATTGAGAACTTCAAATGCCTTTGAAGAAAGTTATGCCCAAAATTTGAAAAAGGATTATGTTTCAAGTTTGCTATTAAAAGCTTCAAGTATCCTTAAAGAAAGTCATAAACAAAATTTGAAAAAGGATTATGTTTCAAGTTTGCTATTAATAGCTTCATTTACTCTCATGGAAATACATAAACATATTTTGATACAGGATCAAGCTTCAAAAAGCCTCGAGAAAAAGCAGAAAAAATATTTAAGAAATGATGAGGCTTCAAGTCTGCAGTTTCAAGCAGCTGCATGCAGCACTGAGGAAAAACAAAAACAGATTCTTAAGATGATTCATTCTTCGAATCTATTAATGAGAGTTTCAACTATTCTCGAGAAAAGGTACAAAACTGTACGCCCGAAATTGGAATCTGTAATTAACCTTGATGAAATGCAGAGACATAATTTTAAAATGACCCAAGTTTTAACTCTCCTAAAGAGAGCTTCAATAATCCTCAAGGAAAATCAGAAAAAAAGTTTTAAAGTGAGTGAGATTTCAAGTAACAAGCCTCTTCAATCATCGTCTTCTATGCCTTCTCCTCCAGTGAATTCACAGCTTTTTAATTTTGTCCCTCTTGAGCATAATAATGACCCTGCATTTTGTAGTACAGTTCCCAAAACCAAAAATAATGATGAAATTGAAACTAGTTCCCAAAAACTCAACCTTAACAATTTTTACTCGTTGGTTGCCTCAAAACGCAAGTGTGAAGGTACAAACACATTTGTGAAACGATTTAAAGTTAATTCTAAGCAACTGAAGAATAATTTTAATTGTGATGTGGACAAAGTACATGGAACTTTGCAGTTACCAACCAAGCCTTCTTTAGTGTCGAATCCGATATTCAAAGAAAAAATTTCCATGACAATTAACAGTGATCATAATCAAGATGACTTGAGTTTAGAAAATAATGAAGATTTAAGTGATTGTCACAATAATTCCATACTGTGTGATCATCTACAAGCAAAAGCTGTTGTGGAAGAAAACCAGGATCAGTGTTTGAATCAAGAAGAAACTGATGAACACTCTAGACAACCACTGATGAACACAAATTCACTCGCATTAAATCAACCTTTTTCAAAAGAATGCTTACCAAAGGAATCTATTTCACTAATAAGTTCTGGTCAGATATATCCAAGTCCTTCCAGTTCCAATTCAAAGAAAGATTCTAATTCTAAGAATGTTGATGATCAAAATACCAGATTCAGTAATGCAATGTCTAAAATAAAAAATAATGCCCAGCTGGAAGCTTTTCCTCAAAAGTGTTATTACCAACCATCAACTCGGAGAGAAATAAGTCAAAAGCATAGATTGAATTGCAGTCATTTACGAAAGCCTTCTGAATATTTGAAAACTGTGTCTCCTGTCACATTACAAGTGTCTTTTGGAAAGGAATTTTCAAAAAATGAATCAAGTTCACAAGCAGATTCTGGTCTGAAGTCAATTTCTTCCAATAACAATTCAAGTAAAGATGTGAATTTTGGAAATACACAAGATACTGAGTTCAGAAATTCAACTCCTAAAGCATTCAAATTGAAAGTTTTAAAGCCAAGCAAGGTACCACAGCAGGTTTTGAGGGATAAAGGCATTGTTGTTTCACAAAGTTCTCCCTTCCAAAAGGCTACTGAAAAATCTTTAAACCCAAATTGCAAAAATGTTGTAGAAATGCCAAATTATGCAAATGTTATTAAGAATAATGCTTCCTCTGATAACTTTCAATCAGAGAAAGTGTTTGACAACTTGCAAAATATTGAAACCAGTTCTTCATTTTCAGCTTTCAAGAATGAAGTCAATGTTTGTGATGGAAAAAAGAAACACTTGATTGTTCAACTGGAAAGACTTCAACCAGAAATATTAAGTTACTTGCCTTACAAAATATGTGATGATAGTGAGCCTGCATCCAATGATAAATGTCTGCTGTCAAATAAATGTCCTGAAAATAATCCTTGTGCTCAGTCCAATAAGGAATGCAGGAAACAGCCGGTTAAAAGAAAGCAGTCTTTAGTTGTTCATGGACTAGTAAAGAAGCAAAGGGTTCTTAAGAATTGCGAATTAAAGGATATGCAGTCCATTGATAATATAAATTGTTCGAAGGAATTAAATGTGAACAATTTGGCAGTCTTGGGAGATATTGAAGACTCTTTGTTACCAAGCATCGGCCAAAATGTTTCGGTTAATCATCAAAGCCTTGAAATTAAAAAGCATGGTTTCAGCAAAACAAAACATTTGGATTTCTGTACTAATGCTGAGAATATATTGCAAAATGATGTGCCTGAAGAACTGCCAGTGTTTATTAAAAGAATCAATTCAAAAGTTCAACTTATACAATTGAGATCTCGAATCACAGCTATGAATAATGCACTCAAAACCATTAGTAAAAAACAGGAAAATTCACCTCAAATTGATACTGTAAGCCTTGAAAATGTAGTCCAAATTGCAACTACTAGCCAAACAAATGCAGACCAAATTGTATCGACTGATCATGAGGATGCAAATCAATTTGCATCTACTAACCGTGAGAATACAAATCAAATTGCTACTACAAGCCAAGAAAATATTCATCCACTTGCATATATAAGTCATGAAAACACACATCAAGTAGCCAGTACACTTAAAGAATTAAAAGTGATGCTATTCAAGTTACCTTATTTGCCTAATAAACCTACAGTTGTCCTAAAAAGGTTACCTAAGTGTGTTTATGAGAAACATATGAAAGGAAAGCCAGTAATGCTGGCCAATATTGAATCGACAATTAAAAACACCTTTATTAACACTGGACTTGAAGTTAATAAAAATCACGAATCTGCAAGCGATAGTTACGAAAATTCGGTTCCAATTGCCAGTATACATAGTGAGTTGAGAGTAATGCATTTGTTAAAAGAACTTAAAGTAGACTTATTCAAGTTACCTGATTGTATATTTGATAATCACAAAAGAGGCAAACCAATAATGTTGTCCAATATTTTGCCAACAATCTCTAAGGTAGAATCACTTAATAATAAAGACTCTTTACAGATGTGCAAAACTGTAGTCAAAACTGAAAGCATGTGCGATTAAGATTTGATGTGGTATTCTTTTGATTCAAGTATTATGTGTGAGAATGAGTCCATGTGGTATTGCGTTAAATACCAATTCTATTGAATTTCTCTTTCTTATAATTATTTATGTTATGCTGTGTTTTCCTTTTGAAAAAAATTTAAATTTATCGATAGAATTGTTACTGCCTTACACTAACTTTAATAACTCGTAAGTCCCACCAATTCTGGGGGAAGATCACTATAAAAGTTGTTTATTTTTTTTGTGGAACAGTTTGCTCCCTCATCTAATTGCAACCAATTATTTAAACATGTTCTAATATTGCTAGATTAAAAATTCTTGCACATTAAATAAAGTTGTGCAAGCTAAAATTTCTAGATCATATGTGTTAGCATGTTCTATGTACAGCTTTATGACATAATGTTACTACTAGAACATAATTGCCTTATATGAACAGTTATTTACAGCCATATTACAATTGATGCAAATTCTTAAAATTTCTTCATCCTGCATATGTCTGCTATTCTTGGTAGTAGCATGTCCGTGTTTTAACGTTTTTCATGGAGTGAATTTTTTTTATTTATATTATATCTTTATCTAAATAAATATAAATCTGACAAAACAATCAATATTAATTGTATAATATAATGTCTTCTTATGAGAATAATGTGAAAATTTTAATATTTTCATGGCATGTAATTGGTACTTGTAAACTATTATCTACCATAGATGAATTTTGACTTTTAGTTTACCTTTTTTATTGTGTCAAGTAATTTAGCAAATTATTGAATTTTTGATTTGCAGAAGATGAACCACCCCAAAAGGAAATATTAGATTGTAAGACACCCTGAACGATTATTTTAAAAATGCTACCACCGATTACATTAAACTGTAATAAAAATATTCTGAATTGAAGTTGCATGAAGTTGCGTTTACGCATGTAGTTAATTTTTTACATTCTAACTTGGAAAAAAAAGACACTTTAACCTGCAAATTAGCAATGGCAGGTTGTAATGCTAGCTCTACAATACTGTAAGAAGTTTAATGGTTTTTAAAATTTTAGTTTGAAAGAGTAATGACTTTTTTTTTATTGGGCTGTTAGAGATAAATTTGCTTTTTGGTTAAGATTTTCGATATGGTCCCCTTCGGCGACTTTTAAAAAAAATCACCAAATTGAAAATTATGTCAAAAGGCTGTGTCGCCTAATTCAAAATGGCATCAATACACGCTGTGTTGCCAAATCCAAACGGTCACTAGGGTTATCAGAAAACCTTGGTGATGGGTTGCCACATTCCGCGCCGAACCTCAACTTTCAAAAAGTTGCCAAGGGGGACCGTACAGTAAATCTTAAACTACATTATTTATTTTTTTAATGGTTGTATCTAATGTATATTTTTTGTTACATGAAGACAGGAAGGCCTATGTCTAATGTTTTTTTTATTTTTAAAACAAAACTCAAAGTGATTTGTGTGCAAAATGTTCATTTAATAACATAATGAATGCTTTTTAAAGTTTGTTAAAAAATGTCGCACAAAAACTTTCATTGTTGTTTCAAAAACTGAAGGTCACAGTTGTAACATATTTTATATCCTTAGCAGAGGTTTTCTGCAATATTCTTGCACGTTTCCTATCTTGTGAGTAAAGTCAAATATTTTTGTTGAACATTTTTTAAATGTGGAATTAACTTTTCAAATTGCCAGTATACTTTTCAAAATGTTATAGTATGATATAATTTATTGTATATTATGGGGAAAAAGTTGTATTAAACACAGAAAACTCTTTAGAATTTTTTTGATGTACTGAACACAACCATCATTGTTCCCAATGTTCTTTTTTTGTAAACAAGCTGTGTTGTTCCAAAAGCATTGTGTGTTGCTTAGTTTCACACTCAGTTTAGTTACACTTATCAGGCTAAATTGAATTAAAGATAATTTGATAGTTTTTATAAATATGAGTCCTTCAATACCATTTATTGTGCCACTGATTCTTAAGAAAACTTATTTTTAGAATGTGATGAACTTACTGAGTAACTCTCCAATGGTTAAAACTCAATCTGTTTATAGCTTTTAAACATAATTTTTGTAAGATTTCTTGCTGTATACATCTTTTTTATGACATTTGTATTTATGAAGTTTGCTTTTTTCTTTCTTTTTTTTTATAATAAAACATTAATATTAGAGGTAATTTGAAAAGTTTTATTTTGATAGTTACAAATCCATGAATATAAATGTATGAGAAAAGATATAATAGAAAGTCAATTTCAGTATTCGGAGAACTATGAAACTCCTAACCTCTATGTAGTTTTTGCCCTCTTATTTTTAATTTGAAAACTAAAGTTAATATTTTAAATATTTTTTTAAAATAAATTTTTGAAGTTTTATGATTAAGGTAATAAAAATGTAGTTCCCAAAATTCCAACCTGATGCCAGCAAAAAGCACTGGATCGCTATTATTAGTGGATTTTATTAATAGTAAAAAAGTTTTTCAAAAGGGGTTGTTTAGATGGTGAATAGGTTAAAAAAATATATATCTTTCAGAACAAGGGAGGGTTTCATAGAAGGTAAACTTTTACCTAGTCTAAGTTTAGATAGAATCTTTTAGTGACGTGGGCATGTACTTGCTTAACTATGAAGATTTTAGTTAACTTGTGTTTGCTTAGCAATGGACATTAGAATTTATTTTCTCCTTATTTTTCTTTTGCTACTAATTTTTTGCCTTCGCTTGTCACTCGTTACGAATATTGAAATTATGGTAAATACTATTATTCGACTTTCCTATTCATGATAAATCGGGATTAAACCACGAGTTTCCTCCCTTGATAACTTTCTTTTAAAGAGATTTAAAAAAAAAAAAAACATAAATACCCAAGACTTAATTTAGTTATTTTTTTTATACTCATTTAACATCACCAGATGGCGCCAAACTGGGGGATGCGGATTAGCTGGAGGAAAAAATATTAGTAGAGTATTATGCGTGTGTGTGTATCTACTTTATTCCTAACACTACTCTCCATTCTACACTACCAAGTGTATTAATGAGGGAAGAGTAAGGCCCTTTACCCAGAACCATCCCCATGTAAACAGGGCTTTAGTTGGTCTGTAGGGGACAGTAAATATTTTAAACAGGCAACTTAATTAGGTTTCATAGTGAATAAAAATCAGTCGTTACGAACGAATGACGCTTGTGTGCTAAATTAAATGCAGAACAAAATTTATTGAATTTCAATGGGAGAATTTGTGGGCATATTAGAGTATATATACTTGCAGGTAATGATAGAGGAAGAATAAAGAATGAATGAAAGCCATAAAAACAATTTGTAAAATTATGAAGAAAAAAACACTTGCACTCAATGACTTTAAAAGCAATGCGAATAGCCATGGTCATCTTTATTTTATTAACAACTTATTTTTGACCAAAATACAAACTAGACCAGGGTGTCCACAGAAAAATTATTTTAAAATTCCCTGATTATTCTCTGTAACACCCAATTTTTTCCCTGATTATAAGTTATCTACAAAATATATATAAATAATTAACTTTCAAGTAAAAGAACATTCAAACTCACCATCATAAAGAAAATTACTATGCATGTACTGTTTATCATTACACCTTCGTGACACAAATACCAAATTGCTTCTTTTAGTGTAGTGTATATATAGTGTACCTGTACTGTGCATGTGCAATTTTACTTTAAAATCACACTTTTTTTCCTTACAGTCTAATCTCAAGAAAAGAGGACTCTAGTATTAAATTTCAGATTTAATAAGCTGTTTTCTAAGTAAAATTAAAAAAATTAAGACTAACCATAAATCATTTAAAAATGGATGAAACACACATTTAAGAAATACTCTATATATTATATTAACTATTTTTGTTTTCTGAATGCTTGAAATTTTAATAAAAATTTTAAAAATCGATAATTACTTTAAAATATTTTCGTAATGTAAAATTTTTATATTTTATGAATTATACATCAATTAATGTATTTAAAAGGAAAAAAAACCCTGCCTTTAAATGTTAGTTGGATTGGGGAAGTTACACCATTTTCTTCTCAGTTTGCATAATTTCGTTGTCCAAATTGTTCAATTTCATTATTTGCTTTATTTGAAATTTTCTTTTTTGTTTAAGTTCAGCTTTAGCCACTGTTTAGGTACAAATACCCAAGAAATTTTTTTACAAAATAAACAAATTTTATCAAACAATTAATTTTAAACAATTATACATAAAAAAATTGCTTTAACTTTAAACTATTACTCACATTGTTAAAATGTAAAGTTGTTTTTCAAGTTATAAAATAAACAATAGCAGTTAAAATGACAATTTTAAATAAGGATCCATAGTAAAAACTGGAACAATTTGGAGTAATTTCTTGTGTAAAATAATTAAATTAAAATTTTAATCATTCATCATTAATTCAAACCAAACGGTGAAAACGATCCTCACATACACACTAATCACGTACATGTATAACGGCTTTCATATCAGCGGAAGTCTAAGCGAATGACACCAAAACGACGTCGCGAATCTCGCCAATAGCTGCAATTAAAACGGCTTCAATCGAAGTGAAAATTACAGCTACTTCAACGTAAATATCGGTGATAGCGACAGCCGTACCTGCGCAAATCTCCGTAATTACATTAAACCAACAATCGGTAAAAATGCCCGTGCCGGTGCAGGCAAAATGCCCGGTAAGAAGGTTCCGTGATTGTCCTTTCAAGCAAGCACAACAAAATTGTAATGCAGATTTGTATCGATCTCAGGAATGACCGAAATTTCAATTAAAAGAATCGAAATACGCGTTTTAGCTGAATTGTCCTAGGTCTGACAAGTGCAAACCTCTGCAATAACGTCAGTAACTATTATTTCTGAGTAAGACTCGACGATAATAAGCATCACACAGCAACCTAATAACGGCGATAACGCTCGCCATCATAACAGGAATAACGGCCATTTCATCAGTGTAACGTTCAGAAAAATGGCTATCACATACCAACGTAAATAATTCCGACAGAGTTTAACATTACAGAAAAATAAAGGGGGGGGGGGGATAAAAATTCCATTGGTGGTTTGGGGAAGTCTTAACGCATGCAGGTTCCATGATTGTCAGGAAATTTCAATCTACGCGAGATCAATGAAAAAATTGTAGGAAAACTTTGATAGGTAGAAAAATTCTAGAAAGCAGAAAAATGAGAAATTTAAAAATAAGTTCCTTCCTTCTTTGATTCTTTCCGCCGATCGGCGGAAGCAATCCCACCCCAGCTTAAAGGCAACAATTGGCAAAAATGACCATCACACCAACTTAAATATCAACGTTAGCATCCAATATATCGATGGAAATCGCTGAAATAAAGGCGATTCTATCGACGTCACAATCTACGAAATTGACTATCACAACCGTAAATCTCGGAGATAGAGACAACTATTGAGGCGCAAACCTTCGGAATAGGGACTAAAATGAACATCGCGATAATGTAAATCTCGGTGATAGCTCTCATCTTAGCAGCGCAAATCTTGGCAATAAGAACCTTAACATCAGCTTAAAGTTCGACGAAACTAACCACTACACACCAACATAAACAACAACGATAGATGCTGGCAATCAAAAAGAAAAGTGGTCATGACATCAGAAGTTAGGGGAAGTTTGAACGTATGTAGGTTCCTTGGTTGTCAGACAAGCAAGTAAACCCAATAAAATTGTAATGCAGTTTTGAATCCGTCTCAGGAATGATGGAAATTTCAACAACAAAAAATGCTGAAATCCGAGTTTCAGCAGAACTGTACCATGGCTGACAGGTGCAATCTCTGAAATAGCGTCAGTGACACATCACGAAAATGAGCAGCATGCAAGAACGTGTTTCTTGCCCTCTATAATCACGAAAATATCGGCCATTTTACCATCGTAACGTTCAGAAAAATGACCATCACATACCAACGTAAATAATGCCGATAGATTATAATATAAGAAAAAAATTGAAGAAGAGATGTAGTCATTCCATCGTCGATTTGAAAAAAATCTGAACGCAAGCAGGTTCAGTGATTATCATCAAATTTTAATGCGAGAAGTTGAGTGGTCGTTCTTGCAGTCCGAATATTTGCCGTTTTCTTTTTTAAAACTTTTCTAATTTTTTTTATTTATTTATTTTTTCATATTGATTTTGGTATTTTAGCTAGCAGTGTATCTTCAATTGTCAAAATTAAAAGTTTCAGTTTAATTTCGGAAAATTCCTTGATTCCTTTAAACATTTTGACAAAATCCCTGATAATTTCCTGAAAGGCTGAATTCCCCGACTTTTCCCGAACACCCTGTAGACTTACATTTGGCACATTACACAAATACAAAAAAGCATTTAAATCCACTATTAAAATGAAATATTTGTGATAGACTTTTATTGAGAAAAAACTGTAACAATACTGTTTTGCTATCACAAAAAATTATGTATTTTATTTTCAACTACACTTCTTTTATTCTGCTGATTTTACACTTGACCGGGATTTCCGGAACAATTCTGAGACAGTACACTATCTTCATTCTGATTTGAGAAAATGTCCATTTACGATGTAACAATTATCATGGCGTATTTACAAGCAATGTGTATATACAATCTTCTGATTTTTCACTCTTTGCTATACACAATCTTCAGATGATTCATGTCTTATACTATAATCAATAAAAATATAACTGCTTTCCAGACACTTTTACAAATAATCGTGAACGCAAGTTGTACAAGAGTCATCATTCTACGGAAAATCGGGAATTTGTGTAACGAGCAATTTCTTTTACAAAAAGAATGCTAATAAAAATACTTTTTTAGGTATAAACAACCTTAGCATGACTGATACAAATAATTGCAGTTTCTAATTACAGTTTCAAATTGCAATAAAATATTTTAATTATACCAATTCAAATTTTACTCTTAAAGTTTGAAAAGTCACATATCCGTGGAAAGTCACCACTTCCCGTTTTGACTTTTTACAGCATAATGTTGTATAAATTAAACACACTTAAAATTCTTTAAACTGCATATTTATGTTAAGAAAATGTTTTAAAACAAAACATATAAGCTATGTTAATTTTATTTCAAGTTTTATGCCAGTAACCAGAGCTATAGGTCACATCCGCGGGCACCCAAAAAAGTGTCATTCAATCCTTTCAATTGGCAGTAGTTTTGATAAAGAAATCAGATGTTAAGGCAGTTGTTTTGTTCAAATGCAAAGTATAAGCTACCGACTAAGTTATTTATGAATAGTTACATCAAGTTACTTGACAATGACTTTAAAGCATGGTTAGCTTTCTCCCTGCGGGCAACGGGCCTCGATCTTGGGACCTTTGGTTCTCAAGGCAGATGTCATGCCTTCTATGCAAAGGAGTACTCCGTTGCATAGAAGCTTTATCTGTTATTTGAAGTCGCCACTTAGCCTCCTTCCAACGAGGAAGGAGTGTCTGATCGCAGTTGGAGGTTTGATATGCTAACTGCATTGTTGCGATTTCTGATCGCTTGCCGCGATGAATTTTCTACTTTCAGGAAGAGCCGATAGATGGCAGCATGATTCGTTTCTCCAGTAATCACCAATAAAGCGTAGTTAGCTCGTGGGACCTTTGGTTCTCGAGGCAGATGTCTTGCCTTCTATGCTAAAGAGTACTCCGCAGCATAGAAGCTTTATTTGTTATTTGAAGTTGCCACAGCCTAATAGAGAAAATATTGGGATGCGATGGAACATCCATGGAATTCAATAAGATTTAAATTATCAAATAAATTTAAAAAATAATTGTTGGAATCTATAATATATGATGAAATATCTTTGTTTTTCAAAGATCATGAAATAGCTTCGTTTTTCAAATACCATGAAATAAAATCTAAAAGTGAATTCACCACATGCAAAAAAAATATCGATTTGTCACATCCGTGGAACTAGTTATACACAAGTGAAAAAGAATGGTACACAACTTTGGTTGATATGCATATTCCTGAACATATAAACAAGCCTTAATATATTGCAAAGCATCTTAAAACAATAAACAGCATGCATTACAGGCACCTTTTTTTATTTAAATTGCTTAGAAATTAGAATTAAAGAAATTTAAATTAAATATGCTCTGCAAACGTTTTAAAACTGAACCCTCCCCTTTCTTATTTTTTAAAGTGACTGATATTCAACCAGCTTTCTTTGTTTTTACTAATTTTTATTAAAGTCAAGAGGTGAAATAAGACCACTTTCTCCTTCAAAATATCTTATTTTGCATTTATCTTTTGAGGATTTGAAACTTAAATAAATCATTGCATATATGGTATTATTATATTTCGTCATTTTTTTAACTTGTATAATATTTAGTCAGTTGTAAAAGAATTTTACTGATATTTTAAAAATGTTTATTCTAAATTTAACTTCATTAAGTAACCTCTGTAGCCTTTTATATCTTATGTTACATTATTAAATATTACATACAATACATACAAAAAATATCACAGATACGTCTCAATATCTTTCAACGAAAATATTATAAAAATTTCTAAAAATATAAAAAGTCGAGCTCTAGTAAATTTTTGATGTAAAAATTTAGACAAATGTTGAGACCTAACTAAGCTCTATGTATCTTCAAACAGATTAGCTAGTATGATTTGAAATGTTTCGACTTAAAATCCTATGCTGTTTTGAACTTCATTAAATAATTCTTTCTACTTTTAATTAATTTAAAAAACTATTTTTTTTTTTTTTTTTTTTTTTTCATTACAAAATTTGGCGATACACGCAATCAGTTGCCTGTAATTGAGGTTCTGCCAAGTCACCAAATCAGATTTACCATCGTTTCGATGCGAGTTTGTTCGACATGTTAGGGTAACCGAGATTGATCTTAATGTTAAATATACGTCGAATAAATCGGCATCTAATTAAATGGCTGATAGCATCTTTAAAATTGAATATGTTATTTAAATAATATGGCAATTTAGAGTACATTAACATTCTAAAATATTGAAATTTTGGGTAATTTTCGTTGAAGTTTAGAAAATTGAGTCTGGCGGGTTTTGAACTAAGAGCTTTTGAACATTAGTTCACAGCATATAATCGATGGTTTCCTTCGTAGTGGATAAACTCTACAAGTCAACCTGAGCTGAGCTAAAAATAGCACAAACAAGTTAAAAATTACACATAAGAGTTTTGTAATAAATATAAAGGAATAATTATTAAAAACAGTTTTATGGTTTAATTTCTAAGTTTAAAAATTATTCAAAGTTCATTATAAATTACAAAAGTATTTGTTTGAATAACAATTGCTGATGTATGTATTTTTATAATGTAATTTTAATTTGTTATAATAATTTTTTAGGTGTGTGACTCTGAAGTTTTCATTGCAACAGTACAATATTATTATTAATTCTTACTTTGGATTCATTTACCCATGGAGGAAATTCGCGAAACTGCTTTTTGAGAAATATTGTCTATTATACTGGTATTGAATTCCTATTGCACAAAATTCCAATATCCCCCAAAAGTAATTTTGAAAAGCAGAAAAATCCACTAACCTCAAAAAACTTTCTTGCAATAAGAAAATCTTAAACTTGTTGCTACAAAGACAGTGATATCAATAAAAGCCAACCTCTGATCATAGCTCTCGGTTGTCTATTAAATTTTGCACTGCTTAAGGTTGGCGCCCATCTTAATCCCTAACTTTTAAAATCCATAATTTGTGAAAACAGTCGTAAATTAGTTTAATTGCAAACATTGTTCAAATTCTTATGACGGGCGTCAACTTCTTAAAAGCAAACTCAGCATACATTCTTAAGCGAGACACAGCCGAGAGCTATAATCGAAGGATGGCCTTTTTTGATATCACTGTCTTTGTGGCTACAAACTTTCTTCAAGTTTAAGATTTTTTTTATTGCAAGAAAGTCTTTTAGATTGTCAGCTTTTCTACTTTTCAAAAGTATATTTGGTGGATTATATCTCTCTTAATAATAAGTATCAAAATTTTTGAAAAATGTTTTTAAAAAAATATTAAATTTCGGATTTTCCGTAGAATGACAAATACTGTATTATAAAAAATTCAAGAGGACGAAAGGCATGAAAAGGTTTTTCGTCTGTCTTTCAATCGCAAGAGTTTCAGTTTTTACATTGCAATCAGTACCAACTTCACCAATACCACTGAGACCATCTCGCTCACTTTCAAGATGAGTAAAAGAAAATACTTCAGTTTCGCTATTTCTAAACAAAGTTGAATAAGTAGCATGATGAATTTCAGTAACATTACGCGACTTCTGGTATGCTTCGAGATCATTGAGTGTGTTGAAATTTGCTGCAATTTGCATTTGTAGAATACAATTCTCGGGCTACAACAGCTTAATGTAGTAGTTTTTAATCTTTTGCTTGTTCATCCACTGTAAATGAATCTGAAGATACAGGTGCAATATAGTCTTTAGTTTGGGTATTTTCAGGATTCTCACATGGCAGAATACACTGTCGTTGCTCATTATTTTGAGAAATTCCACCTTCTGCAAGAGCATCCACTTCATTTTTTAGTTCCTGTTTCTTTTAACAATCTTCAAATGGTACCAATACTAAAAATTCGCCAGGCCTACTATTATTTCTTATATATATAGTCTGACCATCCCAATTCAGACCTGCAGGTTGTAAAATAAGTGAGGTTTGACTAGGAATTTCCATGATCACCACTTCATGCTCATCATCACCATCAGATTGTCTCGTACCGGCACCCTCATCATTATCAATATATTCCACAGCTGCATCCTCATCATCATTAACTGCATCCTCATCATCAATCTGTTTTACAGTTGCATCCTCATCGTTATCAACTTGTCTCATAGTTGCATTCTCATCGTCATTAATTTGTTTCACAGCTGCGTCCTCATCAATATTTTTAGCAGTTGAATCTTCAGGGTTAAGATCTTTGGTAGAACACTGTTCTGAAGGATCCATTATTTCCTGAAAAAAAAAAAAAGGTCAGTTAATACAGACGTTTAATATAGTAAAGTAAACGAAAAACATATGTTGGCTCTTTTTGTATGATAATATGTACCAAGGCCATGACTTTTCATATTATTACTATGAAGAGCCATACTATGCGACAGTGATCGAAACTACATTTGCCAAACCTTATCTGAAGTTTAAAATGTCTACTACACAGTCATTTGTTAGAAAAATATTTTTATACACAGAGTCATGATACAATGAGAGCAATGCAACAGAAAGAGCTTTCTGCAAGAAAGTTTGAGATATTATAACCTTTCAGTTTACCTGAGAGTATGCGCACCAGGCGGTGTTATACACAACAGGCAATTTTAGGATAATGTTTTTAGCGGAGATTCTTGCCTTCGAACAATATTTTCTTTCAACCATTTTGTTTAGTTAACTTTTCCAATGTAAAAAAACTTTTCGATACTCTCAATATTTCATTTCCAGAGATATCATAAAGTTTGGTGTTACAAATATGGTAACTATTAAATAAAACACCACCAGAGTCCACATCAAATTCATTTATGAGAAACTTCTTTCCACCAATTTTGTATATGTTTCACTTCCACCTTGTAGGTCAAATAACAAGCCATACTCATCCAGCAGAAAAAGACACAAGGATGCACAAGGGGTGTCCCAGAACTCAAATGTACTAAACTGCGATTGAAATTTACAAAATAAGCATTTCCCCTATTAGAAAGTGACCTTGGAAGCAGGGCCGCCGACAGGATTGTCGAGCCCCTATGCATCGATATCTTTGGCCCTATACCCCCCACCTTATATACTGACATCTATATTAAACTAAAAAAGTAATAACACAGTTATTAGTTTTGAAATACAGAGGCTTTTGTAAATAGAGAAGCGTATAGACAAAGGCTTTTGTAAAAGAAATCGAACACCAGCGTTAATTGGATGCTCTCGCAATATGTATTGACATGTAAAAAAAATGTGATACCACTCTCTTAAAATTTCTAATCTATAATAATAAAACAAAAAGTCTTTCTGTCCCTCTGTCTGAAAGCTACTTCAAATAGACGTAGAGTTCTGAAATTTTCGACATAAGTAGTTTTGGCCTTTTCATTGGACTTTCGACAAAGTGTTACATTTTAATGAGTTTTTTACAAAGCGACTTCTAACAGGCCTAGAGCTCTGAAATTTTAAACATAAGTAGTTCTGGCCTTCTAATTTTGCTTTTCACAAACACAGTAACAAATATTTTCAGACAGATGGGAGGATTGTATTATTAGATCCTATAAATTGAAAAAAAAAAAAAAAATAGTAAAATTTATTTTCAAGGTTATGTCAACTAGAAGTCGCAACCCCTATCACGTGCATTGTTTTGTCTTCAAACGTCGGAGGCCCTGCTTGGAAGCAGCTCCATTTTGAAAAAAGAAAACTTAAGATTTTTCCGTCATTTTTTCTGTAGAGTGTGAAATACCTCTTTACACATGCTTCCAGATTAAAAAGAATTAGCATAGTATGTACATTTCCATTTTTTTAAATTACAACTTATTAATAGTTTCTGTTTCATTGCTTTAAAACACAACAAACTATTAGATGGAAAATTTATTTTTTATTTGAAGAGAAATCAAGTTTATCCTTGTCACTCATTTTAGATAATACAAATGTCACCAAAAGTAAGAAAATGATTTGTTTAACATGAAGCATAATGGATACTTTTCAGAAAATTTCTGAATAAATTGCTATCTATCCTATATTCTTCTTGTTTTAGAACACTAGCTGGAACTTCTATATAGAAAATGCCCACCACTTTGAATAAAATTGATAAATTACAATTAGGCCATAGAAAAAAAAAAAGAAGAAAAAAAGAGAAAAAAAAATGGTTTATTTCCTGTAACCCTACCTACCCTAAAATTACAATAAAAAAATTTGTGAGTAATTTTAGTTAAATAATTGCAGATTTATCACCAATACAGAAAAATATTTGGGTGCACTAACCAACTTTGAAAAAGTCCAGAAAAGCTTTGAAAAGTCATTAGCAGACCCGAAAGATGAGATCAGCTACTTTGCCAGAAATCTGAAAGAAAGTACAATTATTTTTTGAGAGATATGGCCATTAGTAGACAGTGTTCTGGACAAAAAAATATATAGTGATTATTAAAAATGATAGAACCAAAACAAGTATGCAAAAACATATTAATGTTTATTACAAAATGTGAATTAATACTTAATTGTAGATCGGGCACATCTCAAAAGTCGATGGCAGGAATCTTTGGCCTTGCACTTTTCATTACGTAAACCTTTGGATAAATATAAATTAATAGTTTTGAATAATTCACCACTTACAGAAGATGACAAATTCACCATATTTATGTGAAGAAAAAAAAGAAAGATATAACTTAGGATTTATATAAAAATTACACCTGCAATAGTGCACTCTCGTTACAGGGTGGCTACAGAATTTAAGAAATAAAATTCCCTGATTTTCCAGAAGATTTCTTCAAAAATTCCCTGATGTGCGCTATAATTAAAAAAAACCAAATAATGGAGAATTTACAAAAACAAAAATTTAATGAGTAAATTTAATTCCATATAGTCAAAATATAACTGCGCCATAATAAACGGTAAAAATCAATACAAACATTTTTAGAGCTAAAGCATGAAAAAGAATGGAAAACATTAATTAAAAGATGCAAAATTCACCAACTATAGCCATGCTTGCTAACTTCAAGGTAAAGCAATGCCAGTGCAATACTTTTCTTTTTAATTTCAAAAATAACACAAATAAAACATGTTATTTCTTTAATATATGTTACATGCTGTTTCCTGTTCATAGCAAAAATTTTAAGTAATCAGCATTTTGCTATTCTGTCTCAAATTTCACTAGGTACATATTTTTCAAGAAAAATTATGTCTTTGGTAGTCGACTAAGATAAACAACATTTATAATGTAGGAAAGAAAAGGCCTGAAATTAAGAGCTTCTTATAAAATTAATTACTCATAGAAGTATAGAAATAAAATTTTGTACCGTAAAAATATTATCTTAAACCGCAAAAGTTTATATTAAATTAGGCAAAAAATCGTTTTTATAAAACACGACTAGCACAGGGTTCATACTATTTAGGCAGAAAAAAAAAAAGAAAAAAATGCAATGATTTTTTTAAAAAATTCCACTGCCCCTTTACTTGGATGCAGTAGCGCATGCAGATACTTTTTTGGAGAAGGATGTTTCAATTCTTTATTTGATTTATCTATAATAATAAAACAAGCTATGTGTCTGTCTGCCTGTGAATCTATAGAAACCTACTTAAAATTAGAGTAGAGCTCTGAAATTTTCAGCATAAGTAGTTTTGGGCTTCTAATTGTATACATCACAAACAGAATGTTAAAATTTTAATTAGTTCTTTTTTAATTAATTACTAAATACGTTATAAAACGATATCTAATAGGGCTACGACTCTGAAATTTTCAACATAAGTAGTTTTGGCCTATTAATTAGAATTTTAAAAAAATAGAATTTTAAATTTTTTTTTGTTCTTTTTTAATTAATTAATAAACATTTTACAAAACGACTACTAATACGGATACAGCTCTGAAATTTTCAACATAAGTAGTTTTGGCCTTCTTATTGTATACAACACAAACAGAATGTTAAAATTTTAATTACTTCTTTTTTAATTAATTAATAAATATGTTACAAAATGATATCTAATAGGGTTACAGCTCTAAAATTTTCAACATAAGTAGTTTTGGCCTTCTAATTGGACTTTTGAAAAACAGAACTAAATATTTAAAAGTTTTTTTTTTTAATTAAATAACAAATATTTTACAAAACGATTTGCAATTGGGCTACATTTCTGAAATTTTCAACACAAGTAGTTTTGGCCTTCTAATTGGACTAAGAAAAAGAATGTTAAAATTTTAATTTGTTTTTTAATTAATTTTTTCACAAAAAGCGACTTCGAATAGGCCTAGATCTCTGAAAGTTTCAACATAAGTAGTTTTAGCCTCTAATTTTGCTTTCCACAAACACGTGTTAAAATAGTCTTAAAGGGGTGTTGTATAAATGTATTAACAGGGAATTTTTTTTTTCTTGACAAGAGAGAGGCTTCCTATGTTAAGTCTTTACGTAGCAATTAGATTTAGTGAGTGAAGCGAGCTTATGCTTACGCAGCAATGAACCTTTCAGCGAGCGAAGCGAGCCTATGCTTGCATAGCAATGAACCTTTTAACGAGTGAAATAACCCTGTGTTTATGTTTCCATGAACTTTTCAGCGAATGAAGCGAGCTCGATTTTGCGTAGCGATGAACCTTCTTGCGAGAGAAGCGCCAAAAACTGGGTCCTTTACACGAGTGACAGATTTCCGCAATGCAGGCCTCACAGCGAGCTAAAATATTGCACATTTTAAAATTTCGTAGAGAAGCACTTGTATTGAGATAGCATTAAATATATAAATCAAAAACACATATCACTTTCAGTTAATTGTGTTTAATAAAATGTCAAAAAAAAAAAAAAAAAAAAAAAAAAAATTAGTACAAGATCAAAATTTTCTCAGTTATGGATGCTTATAGATTTGTTGCACATCTGTAACACGGCACTGCAAGTAGACCTGAAAACTGAAATTTTCAAGCAATAGGCAGTTGCCGGTAAACACTTTTAGTTTAGTAGCCACTTCATCGCAGTTTTTTTTTTCTCCCTTTCTTTTTTCTTTCTTTACTCTTTTGACCAGTGGCCTATCCAGGGAAGGGGAGGTGGGAGTTTTACCTTTTACCTGAATGTATGCAGTAGCGCATTCAAATTTATTATTATTATTATTATCATAATTATTTTGGAAGAGGATGTTTCAATTCTTTATTTGATTTGCACTAAATATGTAAATCAAAAACACATATCTAAGTTAGTTGTGTTTAATAAAATGTCAATGAAAGAAAATAAAAACAAAAAAATCAAGTATAGAATCTAAGCTTTTTCACTTATTGTTGCCTATAGATTTGTTGCACATCTGTTACATCACTCTGTAAAGGGTTAATAGAAACGAAAAAATCTGACTAAGTCAATTTCAAATAGTATTAAGGAATTAAGGTTCTAATATATTCTGTTGACAAAAAATGCAAGACAAGAAGAAAAATAATCATGGCTGTAAAGGATACACTCAGATTGAAGTTTGAGAATTTATTTTAACAGTAAGGCTTCTAGTGGCCTCGCTTTTAATTTATAAGATAACTAAATATATGACAGAAATAATATGCAAATAAAATAAGGGTTCTAATATATTTTGTTGACAAAAGCGCCAGGCAAGAAAAAAAAAATCATGTCTGTACAGGATGCAGTCAGATTGAAGTGCGAATATTTTTTTTATTTTTTTAACAATAAGGCGGTGGCCGCACCCGCACGGGGAATGCAAGAAGGGAAACTCAAAAATTTCTGAATTCCCCGACATTTCCCTGATTTTTCTGTAAGAGTGAAAAATCCCTGAAATTTTTTTGATTTTACTGAATTCCTGGTTCTGTCACCACCCTGTCAACTCATGAATCCATATCGTGGATGAATGGATTTTAACTGCGTATAAGCACGTGATTACAAGAAAGGAAAGGGCAATTTTCATTTATTTGGAAATTTCGGTACATTCTGTAATAATTTTTAAAAAATCTTAAAAGAAGGGAGAAATGATAGGTGGCCAGTTTATTATTTTATTTAGTCGCCTCACTACACCTTTTATTCGACCTGTTGCGAGTGGAGACTAAATATTTTCAGGTTTAACTCTAAGGGTTAATAAAAACGAAAAAATCTGATAGAATCACTTTGATATATTAAGGAATTTAGGGTTCTAGTATAGTCTGCTGACAAAAAACGCAATGCAAGAAGAAAAATAATTATTTCAGTAAAGGATGCAGTCAGATTGAAGTTTGAAGATTTTTTTAACAATACGGTGCCGGACACAGGTTATGCTGCTAAGTCATAGGATCATCAGAAATCTAACAGAAATAATATGTAACTAATTGTTCCATGCTCTTTAGCCACCCTGAAAGTTGATATATAGAAGTATTACTTACAAAATTATTAATAGATAATCCATATATCTATGAATCCATATACCTTGCACTTTTTTCGACAAGCAACTGATGGGCTCGGAGTTTTTGGCGCGCTCCTGAGCAGGGCTGCCAACTCTCAGATAGCGGGAATCGCCAACAGCCTATTAAAAAATCGCCAAATCTCAAAATCAAGAAAATAGCCAAAAAATATAGCCAAAAAACGCCAAATGGGAAAATATTTAGCCAAAAAAACTAATTATCTTAGAAAAAAGATGTTTTTATCAATAGTATTGTCTGTCCAGCCTATCTATATCGATGGTCCAGCCTAGTCAATTGGCGGATAATTACCCACAGACCGGGTTTTTTCAAGATTGGAGGGTAATTTGAAAATGAGGGTATTTGCATTTTTTGGGAGATGTATTTTTTTTTTACAACGGAAGGGTAATTTTTTCGAGTAATCTGATAATATGAAGATTTGGATTAAATAGACAAAGGTAATTAACCTTTGTCTATTTAATTCAAACCTTCACATTTTCACATTCACAGTAGTCGCATTCACAGTACCCCCTACCAGTTAGTGTTCGTTTCAATTAGTTTGCAGATGTTTTTAGGGTTTCCTATCCCTCCCTATTTCCCCCTAGGAACTCTCTTACAAAGAGACCTCGGCACCATCAGCCCAATATTCTACTTAACAAATAATTAGGTCGCATGCAGAACCAAATTGCGACTAACAGAACAAAAGGACCAAGAGGGTACACCTGTTGTGTTTGTTAAAATACTAGTCATACTGCTGAAAAGTGTGGAGGGAGTGAAAAGTGCAGTGACATTTCCTTTCCCTTGTCCTAATCTTGAGTCGAAGAAACCGATTCTGGTTTGGCTTTTTTTCGTTTCCATTTCTATGTATTAATTGGGCTGGGATTTAGGAAAGTTAGGCTGCCAAGTACTATTCGTTACGCAAAATTTTTTCGTTGCTTTCCAAATAATATTGGAAATTTTTCTTAGATATTCTTAGGATATTGCTTAATCTTGTCATTTAAACCTAACAGTAAAAATAATAAAAGACTGCAAATTGTTATTTACTTTCAATTTGATTTTGTTCAATAGAGAAAACAGTATAAATAGAAGAAAATGCAACCGCAATCTGGAAATGATGTAGAAAATGGTTGATAAAAATGTAAATAATACAGCTTTAACCACAAGATCATTATTTCTAAAAAGAGTTAATAACCTTATAGAGCAATGAAAGATAAATATTGACATAATTAACATGACTGATTACAATGCTTTAATTGGATATAAAAATAAGAATTTATGTTTTTGAATAAGAATTATTTGATTATTTTTCTTAATAATCTTACAACTTTTGAAATCTTAATTTGTTAAAAGTTTTAAACTCGTTTTTTTTTTAACTGTTCAGATAGTTATTACAACAATAATCGGACAAATGTCACAATCCCTCTGTCGGATCTACTTATATTTTGAAAATTGAGATCACCACAAAAAGCCTCCACGTTATGGAAAATTTTGAAACATTATTTCATCGTTTTCTTAGTTATAAAATACACGAGCAGTATTGCATTTCAATAATTTTATATTTTTATATCGAGCTAGATAACTTATTTTTATGAATTTAAATTATCCGTTTGTTGGAAATAAAAGTATTAAATTCGGTAAAAAAAAAAAATCGATTTTTTTTCTTTTTCTCTTTTCTTCATGTTTTGGGATGTGCTCCGAGTTCAAAAAAGTGGTCTTGAACAATGTCGGTGTGTGCCCGTATACGTAGTCAGCATAACTCCCGAACAGATTGGCCTACAATATTCAAATTTGGGTGGCACTCGTCAAATAAGCATTTTACCTTGTTTGAAAAAGTAGTATACTTTCCCCACTAGTTGCATAATTAACTATTTCCTATAACACTTTTTTGCAATCGGATCGGCTTAAATTAGAACTTCTCAATAGTTAAAAACTTCTCAAATCTATTTGTATCTCTTTGCTAAAACGTATTAAATTTTGGTATGAAAAATATGTGATATATTTTTGTAAATTATTTGAAAATTTCCGATTAGTTTGTTATATGAACGAAACAAATAATTTAAAATTAATGATTGATGGTGTTAAGATCTAACATTTTAATTTTTAGTCTTTATTTTTGATGTCAATATTTTAAAAATATTGATTTTGAATTTTTTTTTTTTCTTTTTTTCCATTACTAAACTTTTTTTATTTTAAATAAGATACTTATTTCATAATACACGCTATAAAGTCTTTAAAGTTGTTTGACTTCAGGGCAACATATTTTAACTTTGGATTTTCGGGGAATCGGTTGACTTCTTATAACAGTTATAATATAGTAGTGTTTTTTTTCGTCGATTTCCATATGTGCTAACCTATGAGGGAAGACTGCTTCTTACTCTCGTTTACCATTTCAGGTATCACCTTTAGATACGAATCAAGTTTCTTAATAAGAAAAAATCCTTTGCACGAAATAAGAAAACAATTTGTGATTAGTTGAGACGCACTTCGAATTCTTCCACCTCTTTTTATTTTACACTACAGATTACAGCACTGAGTTTAAGTTCAATTGGATTACAGTAAGTGAGTTAATTAGTTCCTCCAAGTCAAATAGAAACGTTAAAAGATGCCTTTTAGTAGCTCTAAAACTTGATAGAATACATTCCATCGACATCGAATCTATCTGCTAAGTTTCAGCTCGAATGGATAAAGCTAGGCAAGTGGATTAATCATTTGTCCTTATCATTTTCTCAGATTCGTAAACCACATATAAAAACAAACAAAAGTTAGGATCTTGAATTACAACATACAATTCAAAGAAATTGTTTCCCCAATGAAAATAAAATTAAAAAAATAGGCCATACTCAAAATGAACAACCGACTTCTAAAAATAGATATCAAAGTACCGTATTGGATGCATAATATTAGTGTAATAAATGTATCTTCTATACAGTCCTCAATAATTCAAGACAACAGGCGCCTGCATTTACCAGTTGCAAGGAAAAGTTAACTCAGTCTGCTTTAAACAAAAAAAATATATATGCATAAAAAAAAAATAGCAAATATCCAGAAAATCACTGGAAAATCAGAAAATCGTCAAACAAAGTTGAAATTCGCCAGAAAAAAAGTTTAAAATCGCCAATCGCCAAACTCTCAAAACCTATCGACAGATGCCCTCAAAAACTGCCAAATCGACGAAAAATTGCCAGTCCTGGCAGCGCTTGCTCTTGAGACAGGATAATGCCAGATTCGTGAATTTTACAAACTTTATAAATAAATATTTTCAAGCATTTTTTTACTTCTGAGAATATTATACAATATTCCTTTCAACTATTTTTTGTTTATCAAAAACAATTTTTTAAAGGATTTGGTGTCAGATTTCTGAATTTAAATTCGTGACTTAGACTATTACGTATTATTATTACGTCATCCGGGATTTTCGCCAACGTGATGTGGAAGGGCGAGAGGAAGCGAGCGATATTTTTTGAGTGACTGTTGGGGAAAAGGGGGAGGGAGCGGGGTGCTTGAATTAGTTTTTTTTTTCTTTTCTTATTTTAAAATTAAAATAATATTTTGTTTCAATCATTTGAAAAAATCCTTTGACCAAGAATTACATTTGTTTAAAATTGATCGGCAATAAGTTTCAATTTATTTCAGCTGATTTGATTTAAATACTATAAAGTACGTATTCATAGTCTTCAGTCAGAATACTAAAAGCTTAGTTCCGAGGATTCCGCGTTTTTTATTAATTAATAAAAATGTAAAGTTATTATTGTGAACATGTGAGTGTTTATAACCGATATACCGATAACATCGTGACCGTTAACAAAAACAAAATCTGGATACTAGAGATGCCAATAAAATTGATAAAGGATAAAATAGACAAGGGGCATGCTTAGCACATAAGCAGCTCAGGGAGGATTAAAACCAGTTCCTAAACTTCAGAGCTGGCAGAAAGCTAGGATAAGCTAGAGAACCTGCATAGGATACAATATGGAAATCTGGAGCTGTAGTACAATTAAACTGTACATAATCAAGTCTAAATCGATTTTCATTCAACAGACGTTCTTAATAGATTTTAGACATTCTGAAATATATTTTGACTTAGTTAAACTTGTATTTTTTATCTATTAATGGCATTTAATTATCAAATTTTGACAAAATCGTGTGAAAAACAGATGATTTTGGCTGGCAGCGTAGCAGATAACCGATTCAATGATGTCACGTGCCCCTCGAGTATAGATCTTAGTAATAATTAAACTCCCATAATTTGTAACCCAAAAATTTGCCAGATTACAACGGTATGAGTTTGTTATGAACAATTACTTTGAACATTATGAACATTAACTTTGATCAAATAAAAATGTAAATCCCTTTTTCAGAATAATCTTTCAGCAAATTTTTGCTTGGATTTTGGAGATCTGAGTATGATTTTTAAACTATTTTTGATTATTTTTGAAGCGCAAAGAAAGCTAATTTTTTAATATTTTATTAATTTTGTTTTTCAGCTTATGCATATTCTGTATTTTTTTTTTTTTTTAGTATGCTTGTGACGTGACCTCGCAGTTTGTGGGAATAAATAAAAATCACGAGACTTCTGCACATTGTAAGCAACCTCAAAAAAAATACTACTCATGAAAATTTTATATTATTTTCATTTTAAACGATCACATTTGGATAGAAAATTGTTACATAAAGAACTATTTCACATTTTTTTAAAACAAAAACTGCAGATTCAGTGCTGTTAAAGTTTTATTCTATTTCAAAACAAGAACTAAAACTTTTATTTAATTTGGGAATCAAATGGCAACACTTTAATCAATGTTTTTAGGTTTTTTCAATGGCTGGACTTCTGACACTTTGCAAATAATATAGATACTTTTGGGTTGACGCCTCATATGAATAAATACTTATAATAACATAACGTAAGAATATTTATATTTTCAAACTGCTCAATTATCCCTGAAAACTTTTTACTGTTCATTGTGAAATAGTGTAATGTAGAGATATCACTTGCAGTGAGTCTTACTAAGTGATCATAAAATGTAATTAATATATTTTTAATACATCGTATCAAAAGAATCATAGATTTTTTTTTTATGAAGTTGGACTTAATATTTTTAGTGTTTGTTAAGTTTAGTTTGTAGACATTTATATAGTTTGCAATAAAAAAAGTCAATGTTCATTCTATTGAAAAGAACACCGATGGTTCAATAATTTAAAAAAAAATTATCTATGCTATTTACTTATATAACTGCTGTTGTGTGGCTATACACTGAAACTTAGGATTCACAATTTAAAATACTTTCAAGTTAAACATTTCCAATTTAACCCTACATTTCGTTAGTTATTAGACTTATACTTCATAAGTAATCGCATAGCTAATATTTTTGAAATATTGTGAGATTGCTAATTAAGACGACCAGGTAGTTCTCTTACAATTTTTGGTCTGTACAGTCTCTCAAATTTAGATCAGAATAATCATTTAATTTTTATTTGTAACGTATGCTTTTAGTATAGTGCTTTTTATCAACTATTATTTTGCAGTACAGGTTTACTCTTACTTAAAATATAAATGTAGAACAGTTTCAGCAAAGTTTTGTGGAAATCTTTAACTCCATTGAATATTTGATTGCACATTAGTCTAGATATTAGTGAGTTGCTGGGTAGAGCAGCACTAGTGTCATAAATGTTTACAAGAATTGGTAACTATTAGTTCAACCCGAAATTGATACCTGTCATTTACAGATGACACTTGTGCTGCCTGGGAAGAGTTTTCCAAGGATTCTTATATTTTAGGCGTAAATGCTGCTTGCAGTTTCTTCTTGAAACTACCGGAAAGCATCATCCTTTTGACTTTCAAACATGGTACAGTTCAGTGGAAATAGCGTTTTCGGCTTTTTTTTGGCAGAAATGTCAGTTCTTTGAATGTAGCTGTAAAATATTAGAAAACTGGGTTTGATTAAATTCACCTGTTTTTCAATATAATTAAAAGTTGTTGACTGTTGAATTTTTTTTTAATTTGGTGTTTTTTGCTGACTTTCATGGCTTTTTCATGAAGTTATAACTTTTTATACTTTTGGAAATGTACCATGTTTGCTTTAGAACTACTCTAAATAGTCCAGATGATGCTGTAGCAATTCCAAAAGCATAACTTTAAGTATAATAATAACTGAAAATTAAAATCACTTAAACTAGGGATGAAAATAAGTGTTGATTGGCATTGATTGCTATATCTTGGGAGTTTTTTTAAATCTTGAGTTCCAGATTATGCATCTACAAATGCACACTCATAAAAATCGGCTCTTGGTGAGATTCTGGAATTTTTCATCCAAAGGGATATATCCCCTTATATTAAAAAATCTAGGTGGGTTGGATGATAACAGATATTGATAAGAACTAAAAACACACACCAATTTATTGAATTTGGCAACATTAAAACATTAAGTTGCATTCGTTGCATTGTTGTTTTTAATCAACATTAAAAACCAAAAAGTTTGTCTAACAAGCAAGCTCAAAGATTAAAATAGTTGTCACTATAAATTATGACTAAGAATGTTGAAAGACAAATGGATGGCCTTTGCCTGCATTAGTTTAAAAGTAAAACTAATTTCTTTCGAGTTCTTCATAGTTTATTGGAAATAACATTAAGTTTAATAAAAGAAAATAAAATGAAAAATGAAGATTTAGCATTTATTTGCACTGCTGTATATTATTTCTACTGTTGTCTTTGAAATTCAAGTGGTTGTATGAACACTTAACATTTATATTTTTACTTAGTTGAAATTGACATACAAAATTTGGTACTCTTCCGTTATCCGGGCACAAGCGATAAATTGCCAAATAATGTAGAATTTTGCCACAGTTACAATTTCGTTGATCCTGACACTGCTGTAAACACTCAGAAAATCAAATGACTTTGGGGAAGTGTCAAATGGAGAAACAAAAAACATTGTGGAACTTCTCGTCATCATTTGGAGTCATGCCTCGGGGAATTTATGTGGAGACAAAGAGTAAACAATCCATTCAAACAAATTCTCAAGGACATCACCGTATTCTGGAAAAACCAATTATTATAAGCATTATTTTTGGGTAAAACTGTTTTGTTTACAATTCATTAATATCTGTTTATAGTTAAACTTGCTTTGCTTACTATTAAATAATATTTTTATATTTATTTATAATTGAATGCTTTCGACTTTTATTCTGTTGACTGCATTGTCATTCGCTTTGCTTGGGAAGGCCTCACGTTTGGTTGGCGACGTTTGCGCCCGGATAACGGAAGAGTATCCAAAATTTAAATGAAATACAAGATAGTTTTAATTAAAGTTCAACTTTCAAAAAGCTGTATTAAAAAGAACCGCTAGTCAGAATGATCAGAATATATGCAAGAAAACAAGAAGGAAATTATATGGCATGTGAAAAAAACCCACTATTAGACTATTTTTTTCTTCTCTTTTTATGCTATTGGATAATGGAAGGATTTTATGCCTAAGGTACTAATCCTGTGCATAGTGTTTTAAAGTTAAGTTGTCACTATCTCAAGTTAAACATTATTTCACAAGAATATTAGTATTATCTGCAAGAGTCTAAATCAATAAGGATGAAGTTATTAAGAGCCTAAAGGTATTGATTAATGGAACTTTTAAGTGCAACAATGTTGATTGCCTATAAGTAAACAAGCTAATTTATTTCTAGGATTCATCACAAAACATGTAAGATCTTAATCTAGATACAGTCAAATTCCTTTAACGCAAAGTCGATGGGGGGGGGGGGGGCGAAATTGTTTGTGTTAACCGAATTTCATGTTAAACGAATAAATTAATGTTAAGTGTTAAGTACAGAGAACTGCTTTTACTTTGCGTTAAACAAGATTTCGTGTTAAGCAATTTCACATCAACAGGGTTTGTCTGTTTATTATTTTGTCACTTTGCAGAAGATTGGCTAGGCCATATCTTAGATATTCAGTGCATTTCTCATTGCCTCATCTTCTTAGGAAGGATATTGATTTGTTATAAAAGATTCAATGTAGGACAACAAAATTGATACAGTGAAACTCAAGTTTGGATTAAGATATTTGAAAAACTTAAATATGTAATGGTAAAGGAAAGAAAGTCTAGATGCACAGGCATTTGATTATCTTGTTAAAATTTTTCAAACAGAGTGATTGCAAAGGTTTAGAAATTAGGGGATAGAAAAGATCATGCTTACGAGTTAGAATTTATTTCGCATTTTAACTTGGAGAATAGATAACACTTTTTTATAATACAGTGGTAGAGTGAACAGGGGTCTATGCAGTAGAAAATTTGGGTCTGTTTAAACACCCTTCACAAAATTCCATTTTTAAAAAACTGACCCTTCACAAAATTCCACAACACACAAAAGGAACCTTCACAAAATTCCATGTCCAAACACAGCCTTTCATAAAATTCCTTGTCAAAAAAACGGAACCTTCATAATATTTCCAATTTGAAAACAGACTAATTACAAAATCGTAAAGTTTATTTTGTATCAAAAGGAAAAAACAGCCCTCTTGCCTACATGTTGGTTTAAAAAAAGTAACACCATGAATGCCGAATCATATGCCCAAAGTATGTAAAATTGGAAATTTTTCACAAAATAATTCCCCCCCCCCCCCATAAAACTAGGACCCTGTAAAAAAATACCTAGATAGACCCCTGGTGAACTATATGCCAGGCCACGTTGTTAATTGCTTCTGAGGAAATTATTTTACGACACACTGATTTCCACTCTCATGCCTTTTTTAATTAAGCTAGTACATATTTTCGCATTTGCATTGTCAGTAGCTTCTTTTTTATCATGCTTTTCAAAACTAAACCAATGTTTCGATCATTCTCAGTGTATGAAGCCTTACGTGAGTGTTTTCTAATGAATGTAGACCTAGTCATGGCAGCGGAGATAAAACCTGTTCCTGGTACCAGCACACAGTTCACAAATGCTCGCAAGCCACAGCTCATCAGCAAATTGGAAGGGCATCAGGATGTCATCAACATGGCAGTCATTGTACCCAATGCTGAGGGCGTCATCAGCGTCAGCGATGACAGGTATACATAATGTTGTTATGATGGTTATTTGGAGTAGTTTTTTTTTTTTATTTATTAATACTTTTCTTTTTCTTAAAATAGGACAGTAAGAGTATGGCTGAAAAGAGATACCGGACAGTACTGGCCAAGCATATGTCATTATATGCCTTGTAAGAAACTACGATTAATTTTAAATCCTTTAAAAAATACTTCAATGTTAATACTATATTTGTGTGCCTAATAGAAGGAAAAAAAATCTATGTTATAACATATTTTTAGGTTAAATATTTATCTTTCTAAAATTATTTTGCAATTAAATTTATGCAATAACAGAGTGGCCACAGAACCTTGAAATTAGGGAAATGTCAGGGAGCCTTCTAATTCTGGAAAATATCTGCGAAATTTTCTAATGTATTAAAGATATGTTTCCCTGTTCATTCGTATTTTGGTGTCATTTACCCGGAGAATGGGCAATTCCTGCATTTTATTTTAAATTAGTGAAATTAGTTTATATTTATGAAGAATTTCTTTTCGATTCCAAGTATTAAAAAAAAAAGGTCTTTAAAAAAATTAGTTATTTAAATATTAAGAAAAGAAAATTCCCGAAAACCTTGTCCGATTGTAGTCTGATCAAAACACTACATTTTAGCTGTGACATTAAAACTTCCTTCCGTTTCTATGCTTATCATGAGATTTCTGCCAAATAGTTGGTGTTAGTTTTTTAGATAATTTCTTGTGCCGTTTGGTGCGATTTGCTAGAAACTTGCAAAACTGGTTTCCGCTCCTACTTTTCAAGCCACGTTCGGGATAAGTGACGTCACATAACTTTGAGTTAAAAGAGTCGTTTTTCCCACCAAAATAAACCAACAAACTTTCGTTTCAAAGTTAAAAAAAGAAAAAGCACAGTGAGCAGAAATGTTTGTGTTTAGGGCCTTTTCAAAACATTTAGAATTGAATAAAAAAATATAAATAAAAATGTGGGAATTGTCCATTGTGGCAGTAATAGTTAGAAATTTCATCTTGATTAATTTAAACTTTTCATTACTGCCAAAACTATTTTTTAAAAATGGGCTTGCTATCTTTTTAGCATAAATGTTCTATTTGATCAAGTTGTCTACACATCTAAAAAACCTGAAAAAGTTGAGGAAACTTAAAAAAAAGTTTGCTATAAAATCAGGGAATTTTTTAGAAATCTGTCAGGGAATTATCAGGGAACTTTTTTCCCCCTGAATTTTATGGCCACTCTGAATAAATATGTTTCTTAAATTATTTCAATAAAATAATTTAAAATTGTAATTTAAATTAATTAAAATAATATTTTTTAAACCATGTATTTTAATTATAGTAATATCACTTAGCGACTGTTCTTTGAAATGGCTGACAAAAATAATGAGATATGGATTTGTGATTAAATTTCAATATTAGAGGTGTGATAATGATTGATCTCAAGTTTTGGTTTATGAGATGATAGAAAAACCAATCCTCCTATGTATAAATGGTGTGCATAAGGCCAATTAATATAAAATTAATTAAATAATCTTTTAGTGACAGTGACAAAATTTTATAGAATGCATTGTCATCGACATCAAATTTATCTGCCCTTATCATAAATATCAGCCTGATTGGATGAAAGCCAGTGGGTTAATTTAGCTTCCACAGATTTGCCCGTCAGCCACAAACAAACAAACAAAATCGAAGTTAATAGAATTTAAAAATGGCAATGTATGTTTAAAAATTAATAATATTAATTAAATAAAATTTAACAGATTTACAAAAGTTTTAAATTAACATAACCAAATGTTTTAATAAACTTAAAAATAGATTTTTAACTTTAATTTTATCAAAATGTCTTAATTAAAAAAATTAATTTAATCATGATGTCATGAATTTTCAAATTCAGTTTACTGTAGCAAAAGCCCCTGCTAAAAATAAACAAGTATTTTTAAATATAATACAAATACCAGCCATCCTTTTAAATTATGTATTGCAGTAACTGGTCAATAAAGCTAGGAAATGTTTTATTTTTCATTACTTAAGCTGATCATGCTATAAATTAAGTAAAATTATATATTTTCAGTTTAAGTTATTACTATGGAATGGTCTTTGCCTCGCTATATTACTATAAAATGTTATGTTACTATGAAATATTATATTACTATAAAATTTTAAACATTTTTAAATGGTTTTGTCGAAAATTGCATCATTGTCTTTGCAGCTCCTGCTACATGCATTGTATATAGTGAAGAAACAAAGCGTTTATTTGTTGGTATGGATAATGGTACAATATCTGTAAGTGGATTTTTGTTATTTATTGTAAAGGAATTAAATAACTACTTATAATTTTTTTTTTTTTTTTTTTTTTTTTAATTATTGCCTTTTTTAAGAATGATAACCTGTTTTCTCTGTCTATTCTAAAATTGTTTATTTTTATATTAGTATCTCAAACATGACTTAAAATAAGAAACTTTTCAAAGAGAAAGCTTATTTATGAAACTTAATGCAATACTAATATTTAATATTTTGTTATTAATATTTAGAAACTAATGTCTTGATAAATGTAGCTGATCTCATAATTCATGGGCAGAAATATTTTCAATCTTACACAATCACTTAGAATTGATCTCATAATTCATGGGCATGGGCTTCATCGTCACATTGCCATTCTCGATTTTAAAATTGTGTATACACAGCCTTGTTTCATGAAGAACCATTTCTTAAAAATTGTCTTCCATTTACGATATCAAAAAAGCTTATTTTCCCCTTAAAAGATCTCAAAGAAAACATTACAATTTCCCAGTGGTTCAGAGAACAATGTTTTAACTAAATTTAATCTTTGTATAATCCTTCTACCATGCATTCTCTAATACAACCAAAGTGGAAAATTGGATTCTTTATTTTTGAACTTGGGTGTTGTGGTTGGTTATCAGTATGATGTCACATTTTAATTAGAAGCTGTCTCTAAGTTAATATTAAAATAGTGTTATTTTAATAAAAAAAGGTCGTATATTTTTGAGAAATATTTTGGCAAACAGTATGTTTGAAAAATTATAACATTTTAACAGAGTGATAGGCAAAGACTAAAAACCATAATACAATGTTAACATTGTTTTGTAATTCTATTATAGGAATTTGTATTATCTGAAGATTATAACCGGATGAACCATCAAAGAAATTATCTAGGTGATTGATTTATGTATTTGATATCTTTTGAAGTTCTTAGTAGTTATAAACCTTAAAGCCAAGCCTGATGTATTGAATTGCATGTTTCAAATATCATTTTTATTTAACAAACTTTTCCATGTCTCTTTAGAGTATGAAAACATATTTAAAATTTGATTTTGCTGTAGTGATACTTTTAATTTTTATAAAAATTTAGAGTTATAGTTGAGATATTTATTTTATAAAATGTTTAAGCTTCAGTGTATAAAGACCATGAGTTTTCCACACAAGTTTGGTAGCTTTTCCTGTGAACTTTCTCGTTATACAAAGTAAAAAAGCTCAAATATTGTCAGATATTTTTATAACAGCTTTTCTTTCATGTTGCATTTTTTTCCAGTTCACGGCTACTCTTCATCCCATAGTACAGTTTTGTATGTGACATTACTATAATTTTTATAGACCAGAAATATACATGTATAGGCTTCTTTAAATTGAAATTTTGAAATTATCTGCATATTGAAAGCTGAGGAAAGTACTCAAAAGGCAAAAAATCAATTCATAACGTATTTCATAAGCCCACATAATTACATATATTCTGGTTATCAATTTATTGTACAGATGCTTCTTATTTTAGCTCATCAAGGCCGTGTAGCTGACATTGTATTCTCACTTTGGTCCGAATGGGTACTGAGTGTAGGCCGGGACAAGTATTTCCAATGGCACTGCTCAGAAACAGGTCAAAGGTTAGGCGGATTTCAATGCAATGCTTGGTGCACTGCAGTGCAGTATCCTTTTTTTGTGTAGTATTTTTCTTGCCTGATTTGTTTTACAAGTTATTTTTTAGTTCAGACCTGTGGCCACTCAATTATCTAACCTATACTATATTAAATTTATCAGACTAGGAAATCAACTATTTAAAAACTTTTAAGCTTATATATCTCCACTTATTAAGAAAGCTCATTACAAAAAAAAAACATACATGTGATTCTTCCGCGAATTAGCGGAAATCCGCGAATTTTTTTACGTGAATTAGCGGAAATCCGCGAATTCATCATCGGCTGAAAATCCCGTTATCCGCTAAAATTTTGGAATTAGATTAGATAAGTTTTAAAAAAATATTCAGAAATCGTTTTGAAAAGTCAGCCTTTTCCTTCATTCCTTAAAATATTTTATTTATTTCAACTGACGTGTCAAGGCCATTCGTTCGACTTCCTTTTTTCATAAAAAGAATGCCTAGTGCGCTCGTTTCCCACTGTCCTTTTTCCACTGTAGTTCATGACTTGTTTTAGTCTGAACTAACTTGGTTAAAGAATAGTTAAACCGGTTTTCGATGCTGTTGCCTTTGTCACGTGGTCTTCATACATGTGATTCATCCGCGAATTTGCGGAAATCCGCGAATTGCATCAAAATTAACCATCATCCACTGAAAAACTTGTGTCAATTATGAAAATAGATGTATTCAATTTTTTTTCGGAAATCGTATTGAAAAGTCTACTTTCGTCCTTCATTCCCTTAAAATGTTTCTAATAAAAATCCTATTCAAATTCAAAGTTTCAAACTAAATTAAAAAAGGTATAAAATTTGGCAATTTATCGCCGTGTTTTTTTTTGGTTTTTTTTTTTGCGAAAAAGGTATTCTCACCAATTTGATTTTTAAAAAATTCCAGTGGATTGAATCTTGAATGCCAGGTAATCGGACTTTTTCTGTATTTAACTATTATTACAGGGTGTCCAGTAGTTGGGAAATATACTTGAATTTTTTGCATCTTGGGAAAATCGTGAATTATGCTGAAATTCGTATTAATGTTGGAATTTCCGGTTGAATTCAGAAATTTTCACTCCTCTTCAGTATCGGAAAAGTCTTCTTATATCGGCGTTTTTCCACAATTTTCTCATTGATCTCGCGGATCGAAAGTAGTTTCTCCTTCCCTCAGAAATGTTCTCTTTAAACATGGTTCTATTCGAAGATTTTTGACCGAAATTTCGAACATGCCGGAGATCGATGGAATTTCCTGACAAACACGAAATCTGCACACGTTTAAACTCCGCCAAACCACCGATAGAATGAATACTTTTCCTCAGAATTTTTCTTTAATATCATAGCTTCTATGTGCATTATTTACGTTGATATGCGATGGACATTATGCTGAATGTTACGGTGATGAAATCGCCGTTTTCCCGTGATTATGGCGGACGCTATCGCTGAGAATTACGTTGTTGCATGATGATAAATTTTGTCTGAAATTCGGATTTCCGCTCTTTTCTTATTAAAATTTCGATTATTCTTGAGATCGATACAAATCTACATTACAATCTTATTGAGCTTGCTAGCAAATCTGACAGCCATGGGTCTTATGTGCGTTCAGACTTCCTCAAACCTCCGATGTAATGGCCAATTTTTCTACAGATTACCAATCTCTATCGCCATTATTTACGTTGGTGTATGGTACTTAGTTTCGCTGAGCGTTGCGCTGACTTAAGGTCTGTATTTACATAAATTTACGCTGCTAACGGCGGGCAATATCGTCGAAATTTACGTTGTTGTGGTGTTAATTTTTTCCGATTGTTGCTTTAATGTAGTTACTCGGATTTTCGCCGATACGGTGGCCGCTATCGCCGATATTTACTTTGGAGTAATGGTAATTTTAGACTAAGCCGTTTTAATAGTAGATATTGCGAAATTTGCTACCCTCTTTAGGTGTCATTCGCCTAGGTTTCCGGTGATGTGATAGCCGCTATGCCCGTGATTAGTGTTTGTGTGAAGATCAGTTTTGCCTTTTGATTTGAATATATACAGAATTACTAAGATATTAATTTAATTTTGTGCAAAAAATTCGACCCAATTGTCCAATTTTACTGTATATTCTTATTCATAATTGCAATTTTAACTGCTATAATATATAAAATAATATATTTTATCATATAAAAAAAAAACAATTTTATATTTTATCTAGAGCCATTAATAATAGTTAAAAAGTTAAAGCATTTTTTTATTTGTTTAAAATTGGCTTTTTCAACTGTGGAAATTTGAAATGTTTTGCTTGGGTACTGTATTATGGTCTTGTAGAATCTCCCTCCCTTAGTACTTATCAACAGAAATGTTAGTGACAAGCAATTATTTTCAAAGAAAAAGCTAGTGCCAAAAGGAAACTGAAAGAAAGAACTGCAAAAGTTGCCAAATTACAGAGAAATGTTTGCCTGAAAAAAAAAATCCTAAGTCTCAAACTATCCTACCACATTCGATTCTTACACTCAAAATGGAGCTGTTTGTTCCAATGCGGCTGATGCTTAGCACAAACTATTAAAGTGTACACCTAGTAACATTACCTGTGTTTTTTGTCTGCTTAGATTTAGACCTTCATATTTATGACTTGGTAAACTATCTTGTATCTTTTTTTTCCCTCAGTCTCAAGTATAAGCCTTTAAAAAATCCTCTCTTCCTATTTTCAATATAACAACCCAATTCTTTTCTGATAAGCCATTTCTTATTTTCATACAATTTTTCTAATTTCTA
Organism: Linyphia triangularis; assembly: GCA_963978545.1. Classification (NCBI taxonomy): domain Eukaryota; kingdom Metazoa; phylum Arthropoda; class Arachnida; order Araneae; family Linyphiidae; genus Linyphia; species Linyphia triangularis. The sequence goes on from OZ021730.1 coordinate 42,742,448, forward strand.
AAATTAGTTCAGCACACTACTAAGTGGGGTATACTTTTATACTGGAAAATATGGTGATAATTGGTCTCAAGAGGGTCCTTGAACATTTTTTGATTGAATTTTTATTAGAAATTTTGCTGGACACCCTGTATTATAATTTCTGAATGTGTACAAAAACATTTAAGTCAAGTTAAATTTTTCAGTTATGATTAATACATGAACACAGTTGTCTTTATTTAATTATTGTGTGCGTGTCAATCACAATGAGACGTGGTTGTTGTAGAGTTAATAATTGAAATCAATCTTCTATCCAAAATTTAACTAAAATTTGTATTGAATTTTGTGCGCTAATATATGTTTTTGTGTATTATGCTGTAAAATGACGAAAAATATTTCAGCTAATTTTTTGCTTGACTAATCACATGTATGAAAAAATCGTAATCTGGATCTCAATCAGCTGAACACTCAATTTACTGAAGTTCAATTTTACAAAGAAATGAAGTATTCAAAGAGCTCAATTGGAATGAAATTATTAAACACATAATCTTTGTCTACAAATTCAGTTTATTAAGAAAAAGTTATTAAATGCTATTTAGAATTTCCTCTATTTGGCTTGTAACAAATCCCAGAAAACACAAATATGACTTATATGAAACTTGTACTGAATTAACCAACTTTTCTATCTAATTGTCTTTATTTTTCCTTATTTTGTTTATATCTACAACCAATAATATTGCATAATATTTTTCGTTTGACTATTATTCAGACACAGGAGTTCTTCCAAATGGTATATTTCATGTATTTTTTAATCTTTAAATAGCATCAGGATTCAAACAAAAAGGCAAACAAGGAAATGTTAAGGTTATGTGGTTTTTGAAAAAGGGACAAAATTTGACTGTAAGTAAAATTGCCTATTTCTCCGACTCGGATAGTAAACTGACTAGAAGGTCAGACTTCGTTATCTTGTAAGCTCTAATCTATTTAATCTGCTAACAAGTGTTCAAACCATTGAGCAATTTTGTTTGCTGGATAGAGAAAATTAAGTTTTGACTTAGAATTTTGAAGTTTCTAATGATAAATTTCAGCACTTTTCTCTGGAATTCTGATAAGTTTCAATACCTTTTTCCTGACTGACTTATATTCCAAGTGAAGAATTTAATACTTTTGCTAAAAATATTTAAATTTCTCAATTCTGAGCATATTTTTTATATTCTGTACTTTTTATATTGATTGTATATATCAATTAACCATAAACCATTTCATTAAAATTTTAATTTTATAAGTCAAATAATTTTTTTTCAGTAGTTCAATTGCATTCTGATTTGATAAAGTTATAAGTTCTTGTAAAATGCATGTAGGCTGAAAACTGAACTTTTTTTTAATGTCCACTGTTTTTAGTTTGTAATAATTGTGCAGTGCATTGTTTCCATTTATAAGCTAGAATAATCTTAGACTCAAAATATACTGTAAAAGTTTTATATTCTGACAATGGTGTATGAAAGGAAATAGTCAATCTTCGTCGTCATCATTTTCGATCCTTAACAGCGGACAGATTTGATGCTCAGTCAAAGCATGTTTTTATTGGAGATTATTCCGGCCAAGTAACCATGCTAAAGATTGAAGATTCTGGTTATAAACCAATTACCACATTAAAAGGACACTCAGGTATGTGCAATATAAATGAGTAAATAATGTATCTTAGAATGAATGCAGTAAAACTAGAGTAAAATTCACGTTATTTTCCCTTTTTGTGGCGGGATAGCAAATAATTTATCAGAAAGAAATTGGTTTAAATATGGCTTGGAATGGTGTCAAAAGTAGCTTATTTTACTTAATTCTGCAACTTAATATTTTTCAAACTTTTTTAAGTATAATAAATTAGCAGCATAATTTCCTATGTTTGCTTTTTCAAAAAATTCTGATTTTTTAAAAATTACTAATTTTTTTCCCAAATAACACAGCGTTTTTTTTTATTTTTTATTTTTTTTTAAAGAATTATTGAATTTTTTAAACTTTTGAGTTGTTTTGGAAATGGCATGGCCTGTGTGTTTGATTTGATTTACCTGTTATAGGAAATCAAAATAACCTACTACTTGTTTTCAGATTCTCTATATTCTCTATGTAAAAATTATTTATTTTTATGTATAATATTTTTTTTATTCTTGTTTCCAGTTTCCTTATTATTATTTTTTTAAATCTTATCCTCGATTTCTTTCTATTTCCCCCTATAATAAGCCATTGTGTAAATTTTTTGGATAATTTCTGAAAAATATAATTAGTTTTTGAAATGCTAGTTCTTTCTAAAAATGCATTCTTAAATTGTCAGGTGATTTTGTTTGCAAAATTACACTATGCTCTTTCACTTGTTGACATAGCTTTTCTGCATATAGAACAAAAACTGTCCATTTTAGTTTCTCATGTAGAACAAATTGCCATAGACTTACATTGAAGCATAAGGCAGTGACGAAACTGTTGCAGAGGGTTGTAGAATGCTACAACATCTCAACGACTTTTTTGTCCAACGTCACGGTTGTAGTCGACGCTGTGTTCACTTAAAACTTTTTTGTCACTAGACCACTCTGTAATCAGCTTCATTCCAACACAATCAGTCTTGAAGAGTAGTAGGTATGAGCTGTTTGTGTTGTTTTTTGAACAAAATGTTGTTATGTCTCTTAATTTGTAGTCTGCCATTTATATATTTCAGTTCGACATGTGTTCATTGTTCTTGTTCTCATGGTTTTTTTTTTCTGTATTAGATATTTGCCCACACCATTTTTGGTACAGTTCTGTGCAATATCATAACTTACAATTATTAAAAGCTGTAATACTAGAAATATTTGTTAAAAAAAATCAATTTAGAAATTTTAAAATCAAGTACGAAAGTGTCAAAAATGCACAATAAGTTTCTAAACAGTATATTCTCAGTAGTTCAAATACGCTGGTCAATATCGCTCAAGACTGGCCATTTCCAATGTGGATTGTTGTAGAATGACCATTGCTAGGGATCTTTGCCAATCTTGCCTCATGCTGGGTAAGATGTACTAAAATTTTAAAATGTTGAGGCAGAGCTTTAAAATTAAAATATATTTTCATATAAAAGGACAAAGGCGTAAATAAAATATTTTTGGTGGTTTTGACGTGTTTATTTTTTAAAAAATCAAGTATTTTGGAACTCTGCTCGAGTTTTGGCATGGACTGGCGAATCTTTCCAGAACCCATGTTCCGACATTGGCTAATACTGTTGTGCTACCTGGACAATTCTATAACTAACCACTATAATTTGATTTTTGTAATGTTTTTTTACTTAAGTAATGTTTCAGTTTCCATTTTTATTATAGTTTTACATTAACATGTAGAGAGCAACGTTCAGTGATGGATCCAGAGGACAGATTTAGGGGTGGCACTCATAAACCTAATAAACAAAATATTTATTACCTGATAAATAGTATATTGAAAATACAATCTGACCATATTACAAATTATATTGAAAAAAAAAATAAGCTTACCTTTCAAATTATTTTCATAAAAGTGTAGAAGAAGAAAGGTTGAGAAATAAATGTTGTACATTTGGTTAAATTATCTATTGAAACAATTGATACAAATAGTTTAAAAATTGAACTTCACCTCTCCCTGTCAACAGTTTTGCGTCCAAGTGGATACACTCCACAGCGACAAGGCTTTTTGTCCTCCTTCTGTTGTCGTAGTGAACATACAAATGCCTAGTTAGGGATAGAACTGTGTTGCAACTATTTGTTGATAGTGAACATACATGGACTAATATCTGGACACCTTATTCACAATTAAGAACTTGCAACAATGTTAACAACCAAGGGTGTACTGGCCATAGGGTTGTCTGGTGCAATCACCTGGCCGGTCAGTGTGTGTAAAAAATGGGCCGGTCCGGTATGAAAGTTTTTTTCCCTCAATATAAGTAGTTGCTTTCCATAAATTTTTTGAAAAAATCCCAATGCCTTCAATTTTATATTTAGAAAATAGATGCACTTAAGATTTATATATTATAGTATTACAAGTTTTTACTTATTTTATAACTTTTAAAGTAAAATATATATTATCATTTCTGATGTAATTTTCTATTAACCTGGGCATTCGTTATTTTGGAATTTATATTTCTTTCATTTACTTTTTGTAACAACCAAGAAATGCTTTATAGGAATCAAGTTCACTCAAAGAAGTGTGAAATAGTTGAGAAAATTTGGTGATTGAACTAATTATTAAAACAATTCAATTATTGAAAAGTATAATAAAACTTATTATTGAAAATAATTATTAATTATAAATATTTAAAAAATAAAATATACTGATTATTACAATTAATTAATTGTTAGAATTGTTTTATTATTAACTATAACTACTAATATTTGATTAATGATTATATTGATAATTTGGGCCTGCATAAATCTAAAATCACCGGGCCGATATTTGCATCCCAGTACGCCCCTGTTAACAACTAAATTAATTACCTAAATTAAAATTTGCTTCATGTTTTTAAGTAGAATGCAGTGTTTTTAGAGAAGGATTTTTATTTATTTGAATTAACTTTGATGTTTCCATAATGTATATATGCTGCTTTATATTGAATGCATTTAATTAGCTAAAATGAATTTTGATTTAATCCGACTGATGAAATCCTGTCTTGCAAATTGTATTTATTTAAATTTGAATTTTGTTTTGAGTATTTATACTTCTTAGAAATCAAATTATATTTATATATTTTTAAATTAAAATGTATATTCATAAATCACATGCTAGATGAAAAATTGTAGTTATTTAGACTAAAAATGGTTACACATATGTTGCTTTGAAAACCAAGTATAGAAATCCATTTTTAAGGATTTTTTTTTTTCTGTTTTAGGTAGCATACGCTGTTTATCTTGGGACCCCGAGAGGAAACTGCTCTTCTCTGGTAGTTTTGACCAGTCTATTATTGTATGGGACATTGGTGGGCAGCAAGGTACTGCATATGAATTGCAAGGACACCAGTAAGAAAAAAAAATATTTTTATATTTGTGAACAAACTATTAATTATTTTTAGAGAAACATTACAAAGGGTTGATAGAAATTGAGAAAAATTACTCTTTCCAATAACTCTTTCAAGACTCCAAAAAATTTCATAATTTTTCTAAAATTACTAATATACTGGGGAATTTTTTTAAATTAATGAAATGTCAATCTTTATAGATCTGTTGTTTCTTACAATATCTTTAGATAAGTTTTAAAAGATATTTGTGATGTTCTGTGTATAATGAATTTCTGAAATGTTATTTTCTGCATCTTTTAAGTGTTTCTCAAATCGAGGACAAAACATGAAATTCTTATAGAATCCTTTTGAATCATCCCCCCATCCCCCTTAATTTTAAAACTCACAAAAGAGTCAAGAAAGTAAATGTAGATGGTTTTAGTGAAAATTACTTTCCTTCATTTAAATATCTTAGATTCTAAGAAGTAAATGTGTTTAGTATTTGAGTTTATCGGCCCTGGTTTGAATCCCACTTCACCCAATAACTTTTTCCGGACTAACATTTTTTCTACTAAAATGTTTTGAAATTACAAATAGGCTTTTAAAGCTATTTTAAGAGTCATGTTAAGTACTAGTTTCTAGCTTCAAACTACAGTATAGGCTCATTGTACAAATTTTATTTTTCAATTTTGGTACCTAAGTATTGAATTACTCTTATTATTTTTCAAAATTGATTTATGTTGAAATATTCCCCCAAAATTTAAATTTTTAAATAAATGTTGATTTTTGTATTGTTGTTGTGTTGTAAATGTTTTTTGGAAAATTTATATTTAAATTGGTTATAAAGTGGTTGAATTTGTTCTTTGTCTTGAAGCATTAAAAGTTTTCTATTTATTTTCTTGAACCATGAATGTAAACTTATTATGTGTGACAACTGGTTAATTCAAAATTTATTAAAAGTTTTTATTTAATAAATTAAAAATTAGCACTACTTTTACTTTATTTTTCAAAATCGCTATAATACTTTTTATTTTATATCCACTCAACTGAAGAGTACAAAAATGTATCTAAAAATAAAAATTGTAGGAATTTAATTTTTTTAATATCTTTCTGAACATCTGTATTAAAGTATTAAAACACTAGCTGTGTTTAAATTTTTCTTTCTCTAACTGTCCAACTGATGCCTTATTTTTTAAAAATGTTTTATGTTTTGTACCAACACAAACTTGAGATGGATTGTTTCAATACAAATGTAAATAGTACTTTTTATATTTTTGAAATAATATAAATTTATTGGATATTTAATCCTTACTGTTTTTTTTTTCAGCAATAAAGTTTCATCTTTATGCTTTGCTAATGCATCAAAACAGCTAATATCTGGTTCAGAAGACAGTTCAATTGTAGTTTGGAATATGAAAATTAATAGGTTAGAGGTAACTAAAAGGAAACTTTGGATTTTACTTTACCTTTTACTTTCCTCCCTTATCCATCAACTCTTAAAATATTAAAATTTTAGTTGTATTCTTTATAACATTATAATTTTTTCTTAACTTTATAGGAGAGCTTATTATAATTAAAAACTGCTATATTTTCCTTGATATTACCTTTTATTAAAAGATAACTTTATAACTTTTTTTTTATTATTTTTTATTACCATGTAACATGATTACATGATTGAGTTTCCCTTCCTTGCTGTTAGTTTGGTTTTCTGTTGCCTAATAGTGTTTTGATAGTGAATACAATTTCCCAACTTTGAAGTTTATGCAACTGCAAAAGTAGTGGGACTATTCCCAATCAATCAAATTTTGTTTGCACAATCTGTAATTAAGGATATGTTGAAACAATCAATAAACATGGCAATGAATTTTTCAACCTGTCCACAAGATGTGATGTCAAATAGGTATTCTCCTTGAAACACGAAACTTAAATTCTTTATTTACTTTAAATTACCCATTTGTTTACATTGGGTAATGAAAGTATAGCATTTAGTTTTAAAAAAAAAATTGATGATTTTTTTTTTCTCTCCCCCCCCCCTCCACGTTTTGGAACATCCTGATTTCTAAAAAGTGGTCTAGAAAAAATGTGTCTGTGTGTACGCGGTCAGCATAGCTCCCGAACAAATTGACCTACGATGTTCTAATTTGGTGTGCAGGTTGGGGGTGAACATGTGACCTACCGTTAAGGTTTTTGTCAAAATCGTGCATGAACATAAATTTGAAATCATGTTTTTCAGCAATTGCTAAAAAGCGGCTCTAACGATTTCGATTAAAATTTATATGCTAATACCTCTTAAGGTGTTCTAATCGTTCCCACCTTCGAAACTCTAGTAAAAATGCAATAAAAGCATAAAAGTTGAAAACAAGTGCCTTTAACACAGAGCTCTCTGCCCTTGAGCATTGCCCATCAACAATTAATTTTTTTCTGTTTCACGCATAAGAAAGGACAATGTAATGTCTGTCAAATAACATCACCAATTTTGCCATCTTGTGTGTGTGTGTTATTTTGTTTTTCTTTTTGGCCTTGTAAAAATTATTGCCAAAAAATATCGCCAAACTGGCCATTTTTATTTAAATGAGTGAAAATATGAAAACGGTAAATAACATCATAAATTTTCATTCAATGACCGATATTATAGTGTAATTGAAAGTTGTGGGATGTTCTACACCTCTAGTTTATTCTTAAATTTTAAAAACTTATTTAAAGTTTTATAACTTTAACAATGGCACTATTTGTATATTTTCTAATTAAACAGCTTATTTGTTATTAATAAAGTTATGCAGTATAAATTATCTTCTTTTTATTCCCCCTTCTTTTTTTTTGCTTTAGACACCTGAATGGGCTGATAGTGACTATTGCCAGCGCTGCACAAAACCTTTCTTTTGGAATATAAAGGCAATGGTTGACCAAAAGACAATTGGCATACGTCAGGTGAATATGAAATTTAGTGCATTTAAACTCTTAATCTGTCAATTATGTAATGATTTAGCTTGCACTATCATTTATTCTCATATTACTTTCTAATTGGGTCACACCACTATGATGTCATTACTTCATGCAGAGCGGCCACAGAACCGGGAAAACCTGGAAATCAGGGAAATGTCAGGGAACTTTTTAAAATTTCATAACAATCAGGGAAATTTTGTATTGTTTAAAGCACGTTCATCCATATTTTGGCGTTATTTACATTTAGATTTGTAGTGGTAAGCCATTAGAAGTTTAATGTTACGGAATAATTTAAACTTTTCATTACCAGCAAAACTATTTTTTAAAAAAATTGCATATTACCTCCTTAGCATACATGTTCTATTTGATCAGAGTGTCTAGACATCTGGAAAACCTCAGAAAATCGGTGAAATTTGAAAAAAAGTTGCCCTAAAATCAGGGAATTTTTTAAAAATCTGTCAGAAAAATCAGGGAATTATCAGGAAACTTTTTTTCCTGAATTTTGTGACCACCCTGTCATGTTTGCTACCCCTTAATTCCTAAATCTCTATGTAAATGACAATGTCACATTGTCTTTGCTTTAGGAATAAAAATAGGAGAAAATGAAGATCCAGTTCTTAAAGGTGTGAAGCTAAGATAACATTTTGAGGCCTTCAAATTCTAATTGCTTTTGAATTGTAAACTTGATATGTCCTATGTCATTACAATAATACCTGATAGCAGTGTATTTCTATTCTTGAGAAAGTTTACAAATTTGGAAAAAATTTAATTTGGTGTTTTGAATTGAAAGTGTGCCTCATTATTAATGTTTTCTTAACAAAACAGGTAAATTTTTTCAAAAAATAGTAAAAAAATTTCCATTTAAAAAATACAATTTAACTCGAAAAGTAAGGTTCTGGGCCTTTAATGATATCCTGTTGAAGGGCAGCAATAAAAATGAATACTGCAGTTAAGATGCGAGTACTGTTTTTATATTTAGAATTAGAGACGTTTATATTTAGAATACTGTATTAAAATTGCACAATATAATGTGTGAGATAACTTATTATATTAATAATATGCCATAACAGTGTTTACAGTATTGAAATCAAATTATGTTAACAAATATACATATTAGAAACAAATATACATATAATAAAATTAACTTTATGAAAGGATTAGGATATTGTACTTTATTTTAAAAAATTAGAAAGCATACTTAGTAAGAAATTTTAAAATGGAAACAAACTCGCACGACAAATTTACAAAAACTAGCCACTGAATATATCATGAACAGTTTATGTATGAAGGAATAATTTTTTCATAGTTTCTAAGTAATGTAAAATGGGGTAAGTTTCTATTAAGTAAGTTCTATTGTAAAGTTTGTTATTTTTATTTTTCATAAATTGTCAGTGTGCAGATGAAAAGCTAGATATTGTTATGCGTGTTTGGTAAATTTTAAATCATAATTCTGATTATGTATACTTCTAATAGGATTATGTATAATTATAGTATGATTATGTAACTGTACATGGGCCTATATAAGCTTAATCTATATATTTATTTTGAAATATATATGATTTCAATATATGTCTTATTTCTTTAAAATATTGTCAAAGTTTGAATGAATACATAAATAAGGGTTTGTTCGCCTCCTGAAATTTCTAAAAAACTCCTGAAATTTGCTTTTCTTTTATAAGGGCCTTCAGAAATCATTCTAGAAATGAAAAAGGGCAGGGTGCTGTTTTCCAAAAAGAAGGGTAACTCATGTTTCTGAGGGCATTTTTATGGCAAATTACAGAAATTTGTATCTAGTTTCCATCATAATTTCTGTATTGTTTTACCTTTCAGACTCCCAACCATGAAAAAATTTTACTGTTGATTTTTTTAAAATTAATAATGCTTAAAAGGCAACTAATCAAAAACTGGCTCAAAGACTTAAATATTAAAATACAGATAAAATGCAACAGTCCTACTTTTGCTGGAATGAGACTAAGCAAATTATTTAAAAAAAAATAAAAAATCTACACAGTAAAATTTTCTTCAAATATTCCTTTTTATTAAAATGTCAATTTATAATACTGTAAAACTGATATAATGAATGTTAAGAATTTTTCACAACATTTAATCATGAATGCGCATGCTTGACGGATGAATTCACGAGTTTGAATGTGTATGCGTAACAGACGATTTCAATAGGGGTGATCCACATATTATGTACTGTTAGGAGAAAAAACGCAAGTTTTGCAAATTCTTGCGGGATGCATTTTTTCTGAAAAAGGCAGAAAAGGCGCTATATTTAATAAAAAAGGGCAGGAAAAGCGCTATTTTTAAAGAAAAAATTGTAGGCAGGGCGCGCCACCCCTCGAAAAACGCCTAGGATGAACTCTGGGCTCTTATAACTCCTTAAAATTGTACTTCTTCTTCTGATATTTCTTTTTATCTCCTTAAAACTAATCATTGAAGGGTAAAAAGATAGGTAAAACCTTAAAACGTAGAATTTTTTTTACTCGTTTAAACATCTCTGAAATCCAAAATTCTTACCGTACTTCAGAGTCTAACTGTACATGCATTTCGTCACTGCAGCCGCAAAGGAAAACCCTTGGACAGTCCCAGAATGCACCACAATTCTCAACAACCAGGCGCTTAGAAGGAAAACTATATTATAAGACATGTAATTTGTGTCCTGTTAACTCTTGAATTTACTGTACTTAACTTCTGAAAAACTCCTTTGTAACTCCTGAATATTACTGTCATAGATTGAGTATGAACCCTGATGAATGCTGCTCGAAATTATTTAGTTGTTAGACGAAAAGAATATGCAGCAAATATGCCAAATATTAGTAGAATATTTGTTTCCTTTTTATATGACACATACAAGATTGCGCACTTCTGCCCCACACTTCCGAATCTTATTCACTGTGTAAGGACCTGTTATAACCATTTACTGAATTGTAGTTTTCTGTTGTTTGCAGCACCACTGCCGAAGATGCGGAAAGGCAGTCTGTGACAAATGCAGTGGAAATAAAAGCAAGATTCCGATAATGGGCTATGAATTTGATGTCCGAGTCTGTGATGAGTGCCATACAGTTATTACAGATGCAGAGTAAGTGTTATAAAGACATACTAATTGAATTAACACATTTTTTGTGTCAAGAGTTACTGACTGCCTAAAACATATGAATATTATAAAGTAAAGCATCATAAAAAAAATAAAAAATTAAAAAAAAAAAATACTCCCACTATTATTTTTTCAGTGGAATGCACAAAACATTTTACTATAATCTAGTAATTATTGAATTAAAGAAAATATTTTGTCATTCAAATTATTAAATTTTAATGCAGGTTGATTTTGGATTTAAGATCAATAGGCTATCGTATTGGTTTTTAACTTATTATTAGCTAATTTTTCATTTCCTTAAAGGTTGAAAATAGAATAAAATGAATAAAGTAAATTGTTCAAAATAGTTATGATATTTGTAAATCTTATTAATATTGGCTTCATTAAATCCAAAAAGTTTGGTTTGTATTTCGTAATATTTGCAATAAAAAAAATTTCTTCATGAGCAAGTATTCAAACTATATCTTAGAGAGTGGAATATTTTTCTATAGTGGAATATATTAGTTTTCACTATCAATTTACAATTTCAATTTGAATAGTTTTTGTGTATTTTTCTGGTTTCATAGTGGTTCTGTTTATGTTTTATGTATTCCTCTATATATACAATCTATTTGTTCTCTTCTAGTGTAAAAAATTTTTGCAGTCAAACCCTGTTAACACGAAATTGCTTAACATGAAGCAAAAGCAGGTCTCTGTACTTAAAACTTAACGTTAATTTTTTTGTTTAACATGAAATTCTGTTAATGAAATAATTTTGACTGCCCTGTTGACTTCGCATTAACGAGGTTTGACTAGAGTGTGCTGATAGTTGAATAAATAACAATAAATTTTAAACACATAAAACAGCCTAGAAAAAATTAATGAAATTCTAAAAATGAAACATTTGGACGATGAATATTTTTGCTAAAAAAAGTTTATTTTCCTCACATTTGATAGGTCATGCAAGAATCAATTACTCACTAAATTATGTAAAAAAATAAATACATATTAACTCGTCTTGCATATAATAAATGTCGAATAAGAATTTTATTTAAATATCAATTCAACATTCGGCAAGCAATAAAAAAAGTTTATTTATATTATCCCTATTGGCGAACCCTTAAGGATACATTTATCAAAATTTTAAAAACCTCTGCCTAAATTTTTAAGTTATTACTGTGGTATGAAGTTGTTTCTCTATTTTGCCACAAATAAATGTTTTCAAAGATTACACAATTTTACGTTTAATTACATCCTATATGAGTTGTTCTCCATAGAGCACAATACTTCAGCAGCAGGAAAGAAAAAGTTATTGAAATCATTGAATGCTTTAAATTTTTTTTCTCACCTAGAAATTATTAATAACGATCCAATTATTGGCAAAGGTTGTCTAATAATATAGAGAGATCGTCTAAATATATATAGAGAGCATCTGATAAAATATATGGAAATCGTCCATATGAATTCCATGGTATGGCGTCCACAGACAATGATTTCCTTGTTATTGTTTAGTTCCAAATGGAACATTTGGTTTATAAACATGAGATTATTAAATTGAAATGTATGCAACTAATACTATCAAATAAGTAATTAAGTATTTCATTATTCTTAACTGATTTTTTCTTAACTACTGATATGATTGTTTGGTGTTTTTCGTTGCAGCTATTTCACATGTTAATAATAAACTATGATTGTTACATTGAAAAATAGAATACTCAATGTGTATTTGATCCAAAATGGTTACATTAGACTTCTTTTCAATTTCACAGTTGACTTGTGTCACCTGGTACGGTGTAAACAATTTATTAACTTCTGTCCACGGACATGATGTGTCAGTCTTGCGACGAGATATTACATTATTTGTAATGAAATTACTAATCATAAAAGTTTTATCCTCAGGCATAATATTGCTTAACTTGCCTTACAGCTAAAATAATAAATAAAGACATCAAGGAAAAATGAAACAAAATTAAAATACTGATAAAGTTAGCGATCTGCAGTTGCGACAGTCTACGGACATGACATCATGTTTTGAAAATATTTGTTTAGTGTTAAAAAATATTTTTAAATTTACATTACTTGTTTGGAAGAGGTTTGATCGCTTTAAAATATATTTCTTTCTTTTGCAGTCGTGTTTCCTTAGCTTCATTTCATGATGCTCGTCACAGCATAATTCATATGAATTTAGATGAAACTCGTTTACATTTACTTACAGTTGGAGCTGATAAAGTTATCAAGGTAATGCTGTTTAGTTTTATTTATTGTGTGTTCACAGCTAGAGGTCATTCAAAACCTATTAAATTTTTTTAGGAAATTTTTGTTTGATAGGGAGAAGTATGGAGGTTCAGTCACCAACAATCTTTGAATCAATTTATTTAAAAACTACTGTGTATAATACCTTTAAATTTGGTGACTACAGAGTGGCCACAGAACCGGAAAAACCTGGAAATCAGGGAAATGTCAGGGAGCTTTCTGATTCTGGAAAAAAATCAGGGAAATGTCAGGGAACTTTTTAAAATTTCATGAAAATCGGGGAAATTTTGTATTGTTTAGGGAATGTTCATCCATATTTTGGCGCTATTTACATGGAGATTTGTAGTGGTAAGTCATTAGAAGTTTAATGTTACGGAATAATTTAAACTTTTTTTTACCAGCAAAACTATTTTTTTAAAAATTGCATATTATCTCTTTAGAATGCATGTTCTATTTGATCAGGGTGTCTATACATCTGGAAAACCTAAAAATTGGGGAAATTTGGCAAAAGTTTGCCCTAAAATCAGGGAATTTTCTAGAAATCTGTCAGGGAATTATCAGGGAACTTTTTTTCCGGAATTTTGTGACCACCCTGGAGTAGGTACGAAAATGATCACTTAATGTAATGACATAAATTAAAAACTCGAAATTAGTGTCCAAGGTATTTTATTTTATATTTGAAATCTGTGTGTCAATGCCTATGCAGTATCCACCTGCAACAGTCTTTTGCTTTTTAATTTTTAAATGTATAAATAAATTTTATTCAATGTTATTTTCTAGTTTTTAATTTATGTCATTTCATTAAGTGATAATTTTCACACCTACTCGCCAAATTTCAAGTTTTCGTACAAAGCAGTTTCTTAATTAACTGGTTCAGAAAATTGTAACGTGGTGGGTTTAGGGAATGATCCTTACTAAGATTTCTTCCTCAGCGATAAAACTTGTGTTCTCTCTCTGTATTTCTTCGCAAGAATCATGTGAATACAATTAACAGCTTTTGTCGTTTGGTTTGGAAATCGTTTAATCTTTTTCATTGACTTTATATTATTTTGTAATAACTTGTTAGTGTCATTTTTATATATGCTTGAAGTTTCAAAGGGATATGGCTGTTAACTTAAAACAAGCAAATACAGTAACAGGGTTCCCGCTGTCATTGAAAGTCATTAAAAGTGCTTAATATTTTTAAACTTGCTTTCATGGACTTAAAAGTGCTTGGAGTTGCTTAAAAGTCATTGAAAATTCTTAAACGTCCTTGAAAAGGCTTAGAAGTTCTTAATTTTTGTGAATGTTGTGTGGCCAACTGCAAATTCATAAAAATACAACTCGGACTTGCTATCCCTGTGTGACCACCACTTATCTGCACCGTATTGGAATTCTCCGACGTATTTGTGCATCCACCAACTTGTAACTTTTTTAGTAGAATATACTTTATTAAAAATTAAATAGACATGATGTCTGAAAACAAATTTTCAACGATCCTTAAAAACATTATCTAGATCCTTAAAAGCCATTGATTTTCATTCTGTGATTTGAGTGGGAACTCTGAGTAAAAAACCCCATTAACGCAAAGTCGAATACCAACAACATGGGAACAACCAATCTTTTTCTTATTAACCATCTAAAATCTTTTTCAAATATAATCATTGCATATTTAAACTACTAGCTATATTTAGTACTGCTGTTTTATAAAACATTTACATTGCAAGACTTATATTTAATACAATAGTTGAACAATATATACTTTAGGGAAAAAAAGTCAATGTATCTACCAGTCACTTATTTAAAAAAAAATTATGTTATTGATTTTTGCTGTAAATTTACTAATATATATTTTTAAACGTTTCTACCTCTTCTAAATCATTTTAAGCCCATGAGGCATTGTCCTACTGCATTAGGAGACGTTGCAATGTTTCATTGATAAAAAATAGTAGTTTATAGAGCTCGTTTTTAACGTCTTAAGTAGGATTTCATCGTTTGAGATTTCATGACATAAAAAACGTGCCGTAATTTCGTAACATAAACAAATAAATTAACATTAAGTTTAAGCTTCATCATACAGAGAACTGCTTTTACTTCACTTTAAATGGGATTTTGTGTTAACAGGATTTTATTGTATGAGCTTTGATTTGAAGTATGGCCTTTCAACAACAAACTATTCAGTTTATGTGCATGATTTTTTAATGTAAACGACTAATGTAATTTCAGTTGTGGGATGTGAGTAGTCTACTGCAACCCACTGAGGACCAGGCATGACAGTCCTTATAAGCCAGCCGAGTACTGAAGCCTTCTGCTATGGAGACGAACAACAGCGTAGCTCCCGACCACACCGCCTCCTTACCTGTAGAAGAGGCGTTTTCAATACAAGGCCAGGTCCCAAACCCTGGTCTCAAATGAAATGCATTGGACAAATATGTATTGTGTATTGTTTTCTTGTTGATTGTGTAATGAGTATCCATTCCAGTGCTGCATATATTTAAATATCTGAGTGTTGATTTGTATTGTTTGCCCTTGGTCATATCTGCTGATTTGGAGATAATAGGTGTCCTTAAATTTGTTATTTTGTAACATTTTGTTGTGCAAAGCAAACAAGAGCGTGAGAATGGGTTTGTTGATTCATAATTTTCTTTTGGTAAATTTCCTTTTGTGCAAATTTTTTATTATTATTATTTGATTAACAATTATTAAATTAGAGTTTGGTCATGGGCATTCTGTAATAGTAGTAATGAAATTTTAAATTTCAATTTTTTTTAATTTTTTTTTTTAATTTAAAAATAATTTTACAAAAATCCATTTTTTAACAAAAAAAAATTCTAAATTTATCAAATATTGATGTTTGCCATTTTGCAATTTAAATAAATGTAACAAATGTTCTTATTCAGAAAATACTTAAAATAGTAATCCTTTTTATTGAAAATTTATATTTGTTAATTTTTTTATTATTATTATTTAAGCAGTAAACCCGATTTTATGTTTATTATTTTAGATGAATATCATAACTGATTATTTTATCTAGTACTACACTAATAAACAAAATTGTTGTGCTCATACATAAATCAACAAATTGATTATTCTTATTTTAATCATCATAATTATTATTCTTACTTTAATCTAATAATTGTTTTTGTTATTCCCAAACTTATTGCTTTTGTAACTACAATGATCTATCTTGAAATTGGGGATGGGGGGGGGGGGGGGAACATCTAAGCATTTTTGTATTATAATGAGCTAAGCATTTTTTAAAAATAAAAATGACTAGTTTTAAATATCAAATGTTAAAATTATTATAATTTGTTTTAAATTCCATAATTTCCATATTAAACTAGAAAATGTATTTTTCTAATTAATTCAACTAATTCTATTTATTGGGTGATAAATTGAATGATTTAAGTGAAGTTAATGAAAAATATTTTATTATTTTTTTTAACAAGGGGTTGCTTCCTAATGTATAATAATAAATTTTCTCAGATAAATCACAGGATTAAAAGGTTCTACAAAACTTGTATTGTGCACTGCTCATATAATTTAGGAGTTGTTAGCCACTAAAATATATTATTAAATATTAAAATATATATATGTATAATTTTTGCTTTATGATATAAATTTAATTACTATTAGCAATTTTCACTTATCTTTTGTTACCTAAAGCCCAATTTAATATAACTTTGTGTCTAATTTTCCATACTAATTGATAAGGCACAAAACAAAAAATATTATAAAACTGGTTAAAAGTTATTCCTTTATGCTTTCAAGGTTATAAATGTTATCTATGATTGAGTTGTATTATATGCTGTTCAAAGAGCATTTATTCAAAATGAATTTCCTTAATAAATTACTTAAATCATTCTAATTTTAGTGATAGATGTATCTGGCCTTATATTTTCAATGGAATAACACATGCTTAAAAAAAATGAGCTTGTAAAAAGTATTGTATTCTGTATTTCTAAAAAAACTAAAAGTTAATTGATTTTGAGGGAATGCTCTTTATATTTTTATACTTGTAGCATTGTATAGTTGACTCTTATTATAATGTCATTTAATGGGACCAACTATTTGTTTTGTTAAGAATTAGAAAAGTGTTATTCTTTTTAAAAAAATGTTTTGGATCCAGTAAAACTGCTGGTTTAAGCAATTTTTTTTTTTTAAGAATCAGAATAAATTAGGAGAGTTTAATGCTTTTGTATGTTTTATCCATTCTTACTACCAGTGATCCTGGACAAATATGTGGCCATTGATATCTTTATAAGCTGAGTCTACTCTAATAGATAGGATCAACATCAGATTTTGAAATATAAGTTATTTTATATGAGTGGCATTACAACAAGAGTTAACTATCCCATTTTGCATTGTGTCACTAATGGGTATGCTGATAATTCTTATATTTATAATCAACAGGAAGATTTTATAATTTGCCTTTACCCACCATTAAGCCACAGATTATTTGATTTTGTTAGATAATTTTATAAGAAAATATAAAAATTTGTCTGGGGTAAGATTAAAATATTGATATCTAAATGTGCTATAATACTAGTGTTTCAATATGCATTATCTACAACCTGCTTAGGTTGATTTAGATATTTTTTGTGAGCCTTTTTGTGATATTTGTGTTCCTACTTGTGGCATGATTTTGATCACTTGGCTTTACATATCAAACCAGTTACTGTAACTGATTGATAACTAACCTTTCCTGATACTTTTTGGAAGATTTATTTTTATCTACTCTTTCCTCTATATTACAAAACTTTAGCCAAATTATCAATCTATGTTTAGCTTTATTGGTGTCTTTTAAAAAGTATAGCCATGTTTTTCTAAATGATAACATATTTTCTCTGTGCTATGCTCTACTGGACAACTAAAAATCATTTTAACTTTTAATTTGTCTGTATGCTTTACCGTGAAATAGTCTAAAAATCACAGTGTGTAATCTTCATCTTTATTTTAAATTATTTTGTTTTTCATAATTACAGCTTTTTAGTCTGAAAAATGTTCTGTCATGCGATAGCATTATGTAATATCCATTTTAGATAAACATCTTGTATTAAATCTGTATTCCTACAACATCTAATGATGTTCAAAGGTATTATTGAAACACAAACAAATAATTCTTTGCCATTATGCTATAAATAGCCAATGCCTGAAACAATTTTTTTCTAATAATGAGACAAAACCATTGGACCTTCTGAATTATAATTGTTGAAAATAAATCATGATCATTTTTAAACTAGGATCTTTTCAAAGGTGCAGATACTGTTAACTGTAATGACTTTTTTACGCTGACAGCTTTTTGTAATTGTCATTAACCACAAATCATAGTTAGAATGCAGTCATTACCACCTAATTTCTGGTTGAACCAGCCAAATTTCACAAATTTTGTCCCTGAATGATTTTGTTTTGTTATTCAAGCAGAAAATTTTTGATCACACCAATAGCAACTTTTAATTTTAATTGACATAGGGACACAAACTCGTTGGACTATATTTTGTTCCTAACTCGACTGAACAAAATCGCAATGATACATTCAAATAATTTTTTGTAGTTAATGTTTATGACAAAATTTGTAAGATAAGGAATAACTTTCTTTTAAAATCCAGTCTTTGGTTTATTTGATTGGATAGCATTATGAAATTAGGACTGAGCTTCATGCATTTGAAAAGGACATCAAGAGATAATAATTCATCCTCAATATGTATAAATGTTGCTATTTTTGTCTATAGGTGTTAGACAATAGTTTTGCCCAAACAAAATGTACTAATATGTTTCTATTTGTAGGTTATTGCTATTTACAATTGTTCTCTTCTGCTGTATGAATATTTTTTATTCGTTTAAAAATGTATCTAACAAAATTAATTCTTACTGTGGAGGGCACAAAATCTGCTTACGATTCCATCATTAAGGTTGTTCCACTGTCATAAAGGGGCAATAAAGTTCAACTTTTTCATAAGATATTAGTTGTCAAGTGTCTAATTTCAAATTATTATAAAACTTTTAGTAAAAGGCAAAAGATATTTTTGAAAAGTTACAAATCTGTATTGTCACATATTAGACGTCTTTGAAATATCTTCTTTACAGCAAAAGAAAGTGAAGTTTTAAAAAATTACTCTTGAAAACTTTTCAAATATCTTTAAAATCTCTTGAAATTCAGTTAATAAACTGTGGATAGTTATTTTATTTTTTTTTTAAATCAATAGCATTATGTGTATCAGAAAATTACAAATTAAATAAAATGACCTTTTAAAAGAAATACTTGATTGATATTAGAGTGTATTGAATTTGATTTATAAATCAAAAAATGTTTTGTTACTAGTTCCGTTTATGAAAGCTAAGTTTTAATGTTCTACAAAATTATTTAAAAATAAAAATCTCAAAATTTAATTCCCAAATAGGTATACGACTAAAATTTTATGAAAACGTTTAATTTGTCCTTTTGTGCTAGTGGAATTCTGCCATATAGTCTGGGAGCTTCCAAAATATCGGATGCAATGTGACCAATAAAATAACCCCTTTAAATACTTGAGAACTGACATGAATGCTGTTTGAATGTGTCTTTGTAGTTTGAGTGCTTTTATGTTGTTTGTATATAGGGGCTTCTAGTATGTCATGTACAGTAAGATTTAAAAGTGGAATTTAAGTAGCTTAAAAATTTTATTGCTTGTTTTATTATAAATTTTGCAATCACATAATCTGTTTCTTTTTTCCTTTTCTTTAGAGCCTAAAAATATGTACTATTTTTTGTACAGTGCACTGTTAAATGTTTTATAAAAATTAAAAATAAGTTCTATGTATTTTGTAGTTTATTTGCTGTCTATTATTAGAAACACCAAGTAGATGTAAAAACCTTTTCAAAAAATTTCCAGTTACCGAATACATTACACACACTGTGGTCATATCAGTGGTTACTACCAGAAACTCAATATATTTAATAAACTAAAGAATTGCATTACGAAATTTGATGTAGATTTTTTGAAAGAATTTGTTTTAGTAACATAAATGGAAGTTAAGTTTACGCCATTACTCAAACACTTAAATTGTTGCAAACCAAAAAGTTTCCAAACTTTATATTACCCAGTTAAAAAGTATTGAGCTACCAGTAAATAAAAGCCGCAGGGGGGACCATACAGTAAATCTTAACCGCCATTTTAAGTAATGTATGCAAATTTTTAATAATTTTGAATTCAATCGACATATTGGAAGAGAGCATAAAAAGTGTGATCGGGGGTTGCAGAAGATCGGAACTAGTTTAAGAGCTACTATTAATGGATTCAGTTTAATAATTATTTAATGATCTAAAACTTGGAATTGTGAAATGTTTCAAAATGTCCCAAAGACATACGTTGCTTGAATAATTGCAGGTACCCAAACTGGAGCTTAGGGGAGAGTCCTTTCCGACGTTTAGGATTCCATAACCACACCTTGTCACCTTCCTGGAATGAACGTTCCTTGGCATCGTAGCGGACCTTCAGGCGCTCCGTCATGATGTTGATTCTTTCTCTGGCGAACCGATGTACGGCTTCCAAACATGCCTGGAGATCAACTAGATACTGGACAGGCGAGGAAGGAGTGTCCGGTGGTCGTCCAAAGAGGAGGTCGTAGGGTAGTCTAAGGTCTCTTCCAAAAATCATTTGAGATGGTGTATAGCCGGTGGTCTCGTGAGTAGCACTTCTGTAGGCCAAGAGGAACAGTGGAAGTTTATGATCCCAATCTTGCTGGTTCTTGGAAACAAACAAGGAGAGATGATTCAGAATCGTTCTATTAAACCGTTCGACCATTCCATCGGATTGTGGGTGCAGGGGAGTTGTACGAGTCTTTTCCATGTCGAGCAAGTCACACAGCCCAGTGAAGACTGCAGAGTTGAAGTTCGTCCCCTGGTCAGAATGTATCAGCAGGGGTACGCCAAATCGGGAGATCCAATTCTGCACGAGGATTTCTGCTACGGTTGTGCTTTCCTGGTCCGGAATCGCGTATGCTTCTGGCCACTTGCTAAAGTAGTCCATGACAACTAAGATGTATTTGTTGCCATTAGTTGTGTGAGGTAGGGGGCCTAAGACGTCCAAAGCAATTCTTTCGAATGGTTGCAACTTTCCACGAGTTCGGTTCTTCGGTCCCTTGCGAGAATTGCATGCATCACAGGACTTGCACCACTTCTCCACGTCGGACTTTGCTTTGTCCCAAAAGAATCTTTCCCTGACTTTCTGAAGAGTTTTCGTGATACCAAAATGTCCTCCAGTAGGGCTGCTGTGAAGTTCTTCTAGAACGTTGGTAACTCTAGAACTTGGGAGGATTAATTGCCACCGGAAGCTCCTGGCCATCATCGGACTCCCATCGACGGTAGAGTACTCCATTCTTCAAGTGCAAAGAGTCCCACATAGCCCAATATCTCTTCATTGTTGGGCTATAGCGTGCAATTTTCTGCCAACTCGGTTTTACAGTAGCTGCCTCCATGAATTCAATTAGAGGTAGCTGACTTTTTCGGACATTCTGATCACTCCATGGGTCCACGTCTCAAGTAGTTGACTTGGAAGTTATTTTTCGAACGGCAGATGCGGTTGTCCCAAACTTAGACTCCGCATTGGAACAAAATCGGCAATTCTCCGGACATGGTCTTCTGGAAAGAGCATCTGCATTCCCATGGAACGTTCCTTTTCTGTGACGGATATACTGTAGGCGCTGAATCCACCTTGCTATTTGTCCCTCTGTATTCTTGAAATTCAGCAACAAAGTCAGAGACGCATGATCAGTTCTTAAAAGGAATTTTCGGCCGTACAAGTAATGATGAAAGTGCTCAACGGCCTTTACTATTGCCAGTAACTCCTTTCTTGTGACGCAGTAGTTTCGCTCGGATCTTGACAGGCTCTTACTAAAATAAGCGATGACTTTCTCCTGTCCTTCAATTTCCTGGGAAAGAACGGCGCCCACTCACTCATTGCTGGCATCTGTATCCAGAATAAAGTCCTTGTTAACATCGGGAAAAGCCAAAACAGGGTGGATGTTAAAGCGGTCTTCAGTTGATTGAAGGAGTCGTCACAGTCGGCAGTCCACTGGAACTTCTGCTTGCTCTCCGTTAATCGATGCAGGGGTCTGGCGATCTTGGAGAAACCCTTCACAAATCTACGGTAATACGTGCACAGGCCTAGGAAGCTTCGCAATTGATGAACGTCTTGCGGTCGAAACCAAATATGCACAGCATGGATCTTGGCTGGATCTGTGCTCACTCCATCGGATGAGATGATGTGTCCGAGATAACTGACTTTCCGCCTAAAGAGCTTGCATTTTGAGGGGCTAAGTTTCAAGGGGCTTCCCTAAGCTTCAAGAACTTGTTCTTTACGTTTTGCAAGTGCTGAACAAAAGTCCGCCCGGTGATAATGATATCGTCCAAATATACCAGACAGGTCTCGTAGGAAAGTCCTCTAAGCACAGTCTCCATTAGTCGCTCGAACGTAACCGGTGCATTACACAAGCCAAACGGCATAACTTGAAACTGCCATAATTCTTGTCCGGTAGTGAAGGCCGTCTTCTCACGATCGTCGGGATGTATCTCCACTTGCCAGTATCCACTCTTCAAATCCAAATGAGATGTTGACTTTCAATTTCCCATGTACAGAAATTTTGTCACCAGTCACAGTCTGTAGCGAAACTGAAGGCGCCGTGTAGAGAGGTTGGCAATCCAAGCGCCGGGATTACATCCGTCCGTACGATGGTTACATTACCTCCCGAATCAACTATTAGACGATAGGGAGTCCCGTTAATCTCGCCCTCCACGAATAAACCATGGTTTCCTCCTTGAAGGGATGAGATGTGATAGAGGCTGAGTGGGGCACCATCTTCACTACACGGCAACCTCCGCCCCACGAGATGGCCGCTTTCTAGTTTAACTGCTTGGGCTCGGAGGTGGTGTTATCCCCTCTTTTTTCCAATTCCGGGCAACTGCGCCTAAAATGTCCTTCCCGGTTGCAGAGCCAACAAACCACCCTAGTTTTTCGATCCCTCGAGCCAGGAATACTTCTCATAATTCGCTCCATCTTGTTTTCCAGTTCTTAAAACTTCTTCGTAAAAAGTTCAGAGGAATCGTCTGTCAATGTTCCACGTACGAAACGCCGATCTTTTCTAGAAGCTTGCTGTGCTGCTTCTACTCTCATGGCATAGACGAGGGTGGATTTCAGATCTTTGCTGTCTGACATCCTGGTAGCTTGCTGTATGTCGGGATCTTTGATGGCATCCACAAAATACTGAAGAGACAGATTATCTCGTAAGTCCGAGGGACAGTCTGGGAAAGCAATGAGTGACAGTCTTTCTATATCTGACGCCAATTCTTGAAGAGTTTCATTGGCCTTCTGCTGTCTCATTTTCAGTTGCAGTCTGTTGTAATCCTTAAGATGCTGCTCCCCAAACCTTAACTCCAACGCACTTGCCAGCCCCACGAATTCTCCCCGCTTCTCTTCAGGTAGTGTCTGTAGAATGTCAGCAGCTTCACCTCGAAGAGATGCTGCGAGATGGAATGCTTTCGAAGTATCGTCCCATCCATTAGCAGTGGCTATCATATTGAACTGAGTTCGATAAACGCTCCAAGCCGACTTCCCATCGAAAGTTGAAGCCTTGATGTTGGGACGTGGTGCAATAACGGGAACGGAAACCTCTCCCGGGAGCAAAACTGTTGCTGCTTCAGATCTTTTATTTTCAAGAAATCGAATTCTTTCCTCCAAGCAGTCAAATTTCCCGTTAACCGCCTCAAAATTCTCACTGATTTCTTTTCTTACTTCATTCAACACTTCTTCTTTCACGGATTGCAGAACATTTGAGGTGGTTTCTATTATGGTGGATTCCACCATTGAGGCTAGCTCTATCTTCATTTCTTCTTTGATTTCATTCACTGCTGCAGTGCTGCAGATGTTTTTTCACACTTGGCGGCTAAAGATTTAATGTCCGATGATGTAGCTTCTTGACTGGCGGCAATTGCGGCGGCGAGTTCGGCATTTGTCGTTTCTTGACGGGCTTGACCAGCGGCAATTGTAGCGGCGGTTGATTCTTGGCCGGTGGCGATTGCAGCGGCGAGTTCGGCGGCAGTGGATTCTTGTTGGGCCTTCATTCCAGCAATGATTTCCATCAACTGCTTCATTTGGTCTTCCATCATTCCTCAAGTAATCGGCATTCAAGATGACTAAATTCCACTTCTGACACCACTGTTATGAATTTTTACACTGAGGCAATGATGGCACAGTTTTTCAGATAAAAACTAGTACTTATTCTCTTCAGAAAACTCACAAAACTTATTCAAAGGCAACAGTCACTCTCAAGCTTTAACACAAGCTTCAACAAAAACAACTTTGAATACAGCGATTATACAAGCTCCTTCCAGTAAACAAAGCGATCAGTTTTCATCGAAGTCTGAAGTCAATCTGAAAACTTTCCCGATCTCCAGTCTTATTTATACTTGGCACGAAAGCACATTCGCGAAATTTCCAGCCAATTCATCGGAAAAGAAACATCTCGAAATTTCTCGATTGCTTTAGGTGTTGCCACCTTTTTCTAACCTGTATAATCGCTGTTAATAAATAAAATAAGATAAAAATAAATTACAATAGAATTTTAAAATAATACGTCACTATTTACACTATATACAGACAATTTGTGCAACAATATTCTAGCAGCATTTGCATTTAATATTATTTGAAGCACCAAACAACGAACATTTCCACTTTGGAAAAGTTCGATCCATCAGTAGAGGCTCGTGCACTGCAGCTAGTACAGTTATAGTGTCCTTCTAGCCACTATAGTGCAGTCGGGCTGCATCTAAATTTATTAGTTCAATTTTAAAATTAAATATTTTACAATTTTCTAAGAAGAAGATCCAATTTCTACGAAAAGTGTAAAAAAAATCCGATAAATAGCAAATATCTTGCCTCAATACTCAATTCACGAGGGAAAATAACGCTTCCAATCGAATTCCTTAAATTGATGTTCAGTAAGATTTGTGGGTGAAAATTTCACGATAAATAAAAAAGATTCTTCCTTTCTAATTAAAATCAGATGAGAAAAGTTTCATAAGAAATTTCAATGGTTTTTTTGAATTTTTTCTTCTATTTAATTTTAATTAGATGGTATGCTACAAATACTGCTTAAAAAATAATAAGTTTGGTTAGATTAACTATCGAACTGCATAATGGAATATTGAATTCTTTCACGGATTAAAGACTTAGTTCCTCGTAATGTTGAACTATAAAGCAAAATTTTAAATGATTCCTGCTGTATCATATTATTGCAAAAATTTATCATCCTTTTGCTTTTATTACTGCTTCTACTTTTTATTACGAGAAAGTAAAGTCTAAGAAAAAACCTAATTGTGTACTCTCGAAATATTCTTTAAGTAATTAAATGCGTAAATTTAATTCCGATGGCCAATTTTTTGGCCTCAATGATTTCATCTGCTTTCGCACTTTCATGCATTTTAAGCGACTGCAGCGCTACGGTGGATTTCTTCCGTTTCAGAGAAGAATCGCATAGGAACGGCAGATCTTCTAGCCACTGTAGTCATAAGTCCTAGACAACTTTTCTGTCCTAACACAGATCCAGGCCGCACTGGATTGAAACGAGCACTAAGGCGCTCTCCAGACCGTGACAATTTTCAAAAGTCTATGGGTGTGAAGGAATCAAGTTTATAGTTCTGTTTTCTCCCACCACAAGAGAGCAGCGCTGCCATCCAACCAGATTTGAAACTGCAATGTAGTGATATTAACACACTTGCCGCAAATCAATCGGGCTGAAATTTGGTAGATACATTCGATGTCGATAACAATGCATTCTATCAAATTTTGGGGGCATTTTCTCAAATTTCACTGTCACTTAAAGGTTACTTTTACTTAAGCTTGTATCTTCAGAAACTAAAAAAAACCAGGACGTCATCGAATCAATCTGAAATTTAACAGGTAGATTCGTTGTCTACAAAGTTGCATTAAATCATGTTTTGGGAGATGCTACAGTCACTAAAAGGTTGCTTTTACACACGCTTCTATCTTCAGAATACTAAAAAAATAACTTGCCGTCATCCAATCGAGCTGAAATTTGGCAGATGGATTTGAAGTTGGTAATGCTGCATTCTATCATATTTTTGGGGTGTCACTGTCACAAAACTTTATTTTACATATGTCTCAATTAGCGCTTGGAATTATTCATAAACCTACTTTTTGTTATCCAATCGAAAATAATCCAATAGATCCAGATAGATTCGTTGTCGATTGCATTACATCAAGATTTGGAGGACGTCACATTCACTAAAAGGCTGATTTTACACAAGTTTCTATTATTTTACTTCAGACTTATCAGCATTTACTCGCGTTCTATTATCCAGATACCAAGCTAAATTCAAACATACTTATTTGGCGATATTTAATGTCTGAAATTCTTGAAAAAACTGAAAGTTTCATCTGCTTCTTGGGCACCATGTATGATGGGAAGTCTGGGAAAACAGAAGGAAGTATTCCCCTTTTCAGTCTCCATATCTTCAAGTCTTCAAAGTAATCATCAGATATAAAATGTCAAACAACAGTAGAGGGAAACTTGTCGTAAATGTGTATATTGGCTCTGGAAATCACTTTTACCCCTTCTTGCGTTGATCCGGATTCAAGGGGAAATCGTGAAATTTAACATCCGCTCTCTTTCCAGAATATGAAGTACAGAGTGGAACACAACATGTTTGGTTTTAATTGATAGTGAAATAATTAATAAATGAAAATCTATGAGGATGACATCAATTCCATTCACAAAAAAATATTTGAAGTTAGAAAAAAGCAAACCAAAAAGTGCGATGAAACTTGTTTAGAACTCCAGATAAAACAATAATATTTAAGGCTGCCAGCTCTGAGATCATGAGAATCGCCAACAGCCATTAAAAAATCGTCAAAATAATCTGTCGTAATGATCATCGCAGATTTGTACGCCTCACACAAATAAATCGAATTCAATATAAAGGATTTAAAATTAGTATTCCAAAATCTGTTTCCATAAAGAATAACGAAAATAAAATTCAAAAACGGGCCTTATTATAAATAAACAACTTAATTCTAAAAATAGATATCAAAGTCTCATCTTTGATGTCTAATAATTAACAAAAAGCAAAGCATTTTAAAGTAAATGGTTGAGAACAAAACAGGAAATGATAGTATAATGTCTTATATCCATCCTCAATAATCCCAGCCAACAGACGCCGAAATTCATCAAGTATTGCAAGAAAAGTCTATGAGTCTGCTTTAAACCAAAAAGTTTAAATATAAAAAATAACAAATAACCAGTACTCGAAAAGCAGAACATCGCAAAGAAAGAAAAAAAGAAGAAAAAAATTTAAATTTGCCAGAAAAAAGGTTTTAAGTCGTCAAAAAGTCGCTAATCTCCAAACCCACTAAAATTGCCAAATTAACGAAAAATTGCTAGACCTTGCAGCTCTGACCAAACAAAGAAAATAGCGGCTACTGATTGGAAGGCAGCGCCACTAGTCCAATGCGGCTGTTTCCACTGTTTACTATTAGTTGTCATGGCCAGGAGCAAGGCCGAACTGGATTGAACCAGGCCGTGACAACTAATAGTAAAGAGTGGAAACAGCCACAGTGGACAAGTGGCGCTGCATTCCAACCAAAACAGTAGCATGTGTTTCCTTTGTTTGGTCAAATACGAAAACCTATAAGTTACTAAGAGGACAAAATTACTTTATTTTTAAAATGCAAAAAGAACACGGCGAATATTACCAAACAATAATATTAACGAATGAAATAAATTTATACACAGTTCACTCGCGACAATTTATTATTCATATTTCATGCAAATATGATGTCAGAAGCCACACTAAACTCTCATTTATTTTAAAATTCTTTGCTTTTTGTTGATTATTACGCATGAAATATGAAACTTTGATATCTATTTTTAGAATTAAGTTGTTTATTTAAAATAAGGCCTATTTTTGAATTTTATTTTCATTACACTTTATGGAAACAGAGTTTGGAATTCTTTGTCGTATTTTTAAAAAATATTAGAAATTATAAAAATTAAATTAAAAAGTCGTCGTTGGCAATTCTCGGAATTTCAGAGTTGGCAGCCATGGATATTTTTATTTTAGCTGGCTTTCTAAAAAAATTTCATCGCAGTTTTTGATTTAATTTTTTTAATTTCTAATATTTTTTGCAAATAGAATTGATGTCATCCTCATAGATTTACATTTATTAATTAATTTCATTATCATTTAAAACCAAACATGGTGAATTGTTGCGTACCACACAGTACTTCATATTCTGGAAAGAGAGCCGATGTTAAATTTCACGAATTCCCCTTGGATCCGGATCTACGACAACGAATCTGCCTTATCGACTACGAATCTGCCTGTCAAATTTCAGCGCGATTGGATGACTGCAAGTTGGTTTTTTAGTATACTGAAGATAGAAGCGTGTGTAAAAGCGACCTTTTACTGACAGTGACACCTCCCGAAACATGATATAATGCAACTTTAACGACAACGAATCTACCTGTTAAATTTCAGGCCGATTGGATGACGGCAAGATGTTTTTTTTAGTATCTGAAGATACAAGCTTAAGTAAAAGTGACCTTTTAGTGACAGTGAAATTCGATAGAATGCCCCCAAAATTTGATAGAATGCATTGTCATTGACATCAAATCTATCTACCAAATTTCAGCCCGATTGATTTACGGCAAGTGTGTTAATATCACTATATTGCAGTTTCAAATCTGGTTGGATTGCAGCGCTACCCATGTTTAGTGGGAGAAAATGGAACTAACAACTTGTTTCCTTCGCACCCATAGACTTTTGAAAATTGTCACGGCCTGGAGAGTGCCTTAGCGCTCGTTACAATCCAGTTCGGCCTTGCCAGGAGAGTGCCTTTGTGCTCGTTTTAATCCAGTGTGGCCTTGCACAAACGACAGCAAGCTTGCTGTCAAAATGGATCAGAATCGTACATGGTATTCAAATGGAAAAGAACTAAAATTGAACACCAGACTGTGCGTTCCAAGGAGGTGCGATGGCTTAAAACGAGTGTTGCTGTTCAGGGTAATCTAAAATTAGGAAAACTTTTCACAAATTGATAATTCATAAAAAAAAATTTGAAACTCCTGAGGAAAAAAATCAATGACCTCTGTATTTATATTATTTATAAAAAAATCAATTAGTAAAAGGAAATATTTTAAAACTTGAATGAAACATCCTAAAGGCAAAATTTTTTCTGGCCCAATTTTGTTATGTCTTAAACACCACTAAATTTTATAAACAAATATTCTAGCTTTATGTAAGGCTCAGAATCATAGTGTGTGTTGGTGTTGTTTGAAGTACTCCTTTTAACTGCTTGATGTCCGTCGAAGAACGATGGCAATAGATTCGACCGCTACATTTATGTAAGCGGCAATTAGCGTGATTATGACACTTGATACATTATAGCTAAAAACAAAAAAAAAAAAAAAAAAAAAAAAAAAAAAAGGTTGCAGTCTGGAGTACGAGAGCAATACTTTTCGATAATTTTTTGTCTCGCATGTTTGGTTATCTTAGCGACCTTTTAGAAATTAGGAAAATAGACATGCAATTTGGATTGACCCTCCAGGGAGCAAACTTGCCCTTCTTCTATGCGAGGATCTTGCTGCACTGTTTCCACCGCATTTACAATTTTGCTCGCAGATGGTAGTTGCATACGTTTTCATCCACAATCTAGAATTTTTTTAAATCTCGTCTTTGATCAAGCTCATACAATCCAAATGATTAAAAAGTGTTATTTATATAAAATCAGCATTTGATGATACCACTGCCCTCATATCTCAGCTAGAGTATTTTCAGATACTCAAATTCAAAAAATTTCTCATTGTGCGATACACATTGTATGGACAACTAGCTGCGTGGCCCGTCGTTGACGGATAAACTCAGTTTTTGGTACTAAATAAAAGTAATATAAAAGTTTAATAAATGGAAAGTTTACAAAGCATGCTGTAGTAATATGTATAAGTATATATATGTAAAAATAAGTACAATAAAGTAAGTATGTTTATAATATGTTACGAAAATAGTTTTAAGCACTATTTGAGTTTAAATCTTTTACAAAATTACATTATAAATTCCAGAAATTTTTTTTTAAACAGATATAGGATGTTCATGCAGATATTATTTATTTATTGTCGTAAAAAATTTCATTATTTATTGTTGGTAAAAAAATAAATTAAATGTGGTAAACAAAAATGTAGAATATCATTTGCTTGATTGATTGATTGATTGGGTGGTGTGAGATTTTTGCTCGCCTACTGGCTGCTTTATCTCATTATTCCTTAGTTCAAACAACTTCTATATTAGATAACAAAGAGGATCACAAATCTTTCATTATAGAACTTATGAATTTCACTAGAGCTCTAGTTTTAATTAAAGCATCTTCTGAGAGATTGAAAATCCAAGAGAATGAAATGGGAACTGGACCAAGAGAGTTTCTGAGTTTTTCTCTTGCATCTTCGAAGCGATGGCACTTTAAAACGATATGTTCGATAGATTGTTCACTACTGCAAAAAGGGCAATCTGGAGAAGATACGAGATTGAATTTGAAAAGTATGGAATTTGAGGGATAAGATTTCGTGCGTAGTCTAGAGAGCAAAACATCAATTCTTCTATTGGGTGGAAGAAGACGATGGCCTGGTTTAATAGTTCTGAGGTGGTCAAAAGGCCCGGCGTATTTACTTGCAGACCATGCGGAGGCTTTTTCTTCTAAGAATTTATATTTGAGTAATCTATTAATATCTTCTAATGAAACAAAATTTGTGATAACATTTTCAGGTGCATTCTTGGCTGAAAAATCTGCTTTTTCATTTTCGGTTATACCTTTATGTCCTGGAGTCCATATTAGAGAAATACTTTTTATTTTGTTTGAAGCTGATTGAATTTGGTTAGCAATTAGATTGATGACACTAGATGATTTATTATTCACTTGTTTGAGAGCCGTTAAAGTTGATAGGCTGTCGGATAAAATAATGTAGTGATGATCTGAGATGACAAAGTTTTTAATGGCCAAAAAAATAGCAAGGGCTTCACCGGTAAATATGCTGTTGATAGAAGAAATACTACCAGATAAGGCAATATTAGTATTACAGTTAATTGCAGCAATTTTATTTAAACCATTTATTCTTGACGCATCTGTTGCAATAACAATTGTGTTTGGATCAATTTGGTTTTTAAACTCCAAGAAAAGATTTTGTATGACACTATCTGAAAGATGCTTGGTTTGAAAAGGAAAGTCTTTAAGATGAATCTTGATATTATTACAGACCATGTTAGGAAAGGCTTGTGGGATTATGTGATTTTTGTCGAAATTGAGATCAACTGCAAGATTTCTAAATCTTCTGCCTAAAGAAATAGGTCTTTTAAGTCTGGGTTTGAAGGATGCAGAGAGGAAGACATTTGGTAGATGAGAAACAGTCAAAGCATATTGCTTTATATAGAATTTTTTGGAGAGACATTGATGACGAAGCGCAAGAGATGATTCATTTGCTTCAGCCAATAAAACTGGTATAGGTGTCCATCTAGGCAGACCCATCGCTATTCTGAGAGCTTGGTGATAGAGTATTTCTAACTTTTGTAAGCCTGATTTACATGAGGAAGAAAAAATTTGGCAGCCATAATCAAGCGTGCTGCGGATTGATGAATTTACAATTTGAATCAGATGATGGGATCGAGCTCCCCAAGAATTAGAGGCAATAACTTTAACAGAGTTAAGTTTCTTTAAAATTTTCTTCTTGAGGTATTCAAAATGATATTTAAAAGTTAGATTGCTTGAGAAAAATAAACCAAGTATTTTAATATTATTTACAATAGGAATAAATTTTCCATTGAGATGAAATGGCCGATTATTGTTAGCTTTAAAATTTGAAAAATTTATACTTTCACATTTTTCTGGGCGAATGTCCATTTTCCACGTAGTACACCATGCGTTTATTTTAAGTAGGGTTAGTTGTAATTTGTCGACAAGTTTGTCCCGATCTTTTCCTTGCCCACAGATGAATATGTCATCAGCATAGACAACACAATCTATGTTATTGGGAATGACATCAAAAATGTCCATCATGTAAATGGTAAATAGAAAGGGGCTCAAAACGCTCCCTTGTGGTACGCCCCGAGAAGATGAGAATAAGTTAGAAGAGCATTTTCTCCAATGAACGAAAGCCTTTCTATTGGTCAAGAATCTAAAGATCCAGTAAACTGCTTTTCCTGAGATGCCTAATTGTAAAATTTTATAAATAAGGCCATCTCTCCAAACTGAGTCGTACGCAGCAGAAATGTCTAGTTTAATTAGGAAACAGTATTTTTTCTCATTCTTTGCTTGAATAATTTTGTGGTGAATAGTAGAGAGAGCATATATACAATCTTTATGAGGAATAAAACCGCAGTGATTAGAGTTAAATTTGCTAGAAGATGTAAATTTTATAATGCGATTAAGAATCATTTTTTCAAATAACTTGCATATAATTGATGTAAGAGCAATTGGCCTGTATGATGCTATGTCCAGAGGCGACTTTCCAGGTTTTAGGATGGGTAAAATTTTAGATATACTCCACTCTTCTGGGAAGTGATCTGAGTTCCAAATGTGATTAAAAAGATAAAGAAGATTTTCTACTGTGTGAGGTTGCAGAAGTTTGAGAGCTTTAGAGCTAATTCCATCCGGACCAGGGGAGGTTGTCCTAAGGCCTTTGATACAATTCTGGATTTCCGAGAGGGAGAAATTTCTATTGTACGAAGAATCCTCATCTCCTGAGAAAATGAATGGGATGAATTCAAAAATACCTTCAGAAGCAAAGCTCTCTGCAAACAAATTAGCTTGCATGACTGGATCAGTTACCTTGTTAATTCCAACAGATAAAGTATTGTTACTTGTAGAGGGAGAAAAATTTCTATTATAAATACATTTAATAATTCTATAGATTTTGCCTGTACTAGCTCCATTTTCACATACATCATTCCAGTATTTTCTCTTAAGAGATTTCACCAAGTTTTTTAATTTCGTAGAACATCTCTTTTACATAATCCAAGAGTTTAAATCCACAAATTTTCTGGATTTTCATAGGTATTTTCTTTTCTGTCCTTGCCAGTAGCTGCATTTACTATTCCACCATGGACCAAATTTTTTATTCTTTATATTGATTTCCTTTGTTTTTTCTTTAATAAGGTTAGACACATAAAAATGGAGATCCTCGTATGATTTAAAGTGATTTGTTGAGAACGGGAGATTACTAAGAGCTTGTTCAATTTCCTTCCAACAAACTATTTTCCTTTGATTTTTAGAAATGTTATCGTTTAAATCAATTGAAATTTGTATAGGGAAATGATCACTATCAAATTGATCAGGGCAGATCTTGAAGCTTGAATGACAGAACAGGTCAGATGAAGTTAAACTGAGATCAATAAGAGAGGAGGAGGTTGCAGATATCCGAGTAGGAAAATGTGTGTTCAGAATATTGATATTATTTCCAATAATCCAGTCTAAAACTTTTTCACTGTCACCTTGTTTACTTTGAGAACCCAAGGCAGGGTGTTTAATGTTAAAATCACCCACTATAACAAAAGGTTTTTCAATTTGGTCTATTAGATTCAAAAGCCAGTTTTCGTTAAATTTGCCTCTAGGAGAATAAATATTGACAATAGTGAGGTTTAAACCTTTTGTTTGCAGCTTAATTGCTAAGAGTTCCGCTTCAGGGTCAGAAAGATTTTGAAAATTTAGAATTTGGCTGGAGTACTTCGATTTGTGAGCAATTAAGAGACCACCTCCTCTATGATGAGAATTAGTAGACCTATCTTGCCTGAAGATGATATTGCCACCGATGTGAAAATGGGAGCTTGGCTTGAGAAAAGTTTCTTGGCAAATTAAAATGTCAAAGTAAGGGAAAATAGGGTGATTAATCCAGTGTTTCTTACTTGTGATACTTCTGCAGTTCCATTGAACTATTTCTAACTTGTTGAACTTGAAATCTTAAATTATTGGATGAAAAAAGCCGGGGAAAAGAAACACATGGTATGAAAAACGAATTTAAAATCTAAACAAGCTATGTATGACGATTCAAACTAGGTAAATTAGAGACTTCTGTGGTCAAAGCTGTCTCCATTTCTTCCGACTCTTCAATTTTGGTTGATTTGGCGGTAATTCTTGAAGTTTTGTTAGTTTCGCAGCAGACTTTGGGAATCTGTTGGGTAGAATTAGAGGTGGTAGAAAGGGAGAAGTTAGCCGAATTTGGGTTAATATGACCAGGTTTTTTAGATTGAAGGGTTGTATTAGTGAGTTCTTTCCTTTTTCTTGGGGTAGCTTGAGTGAGGGTTGCTGGAAAAGCGCTTAGACTAGGCAATACTGAAGCCAAACACGTAGCAATCTGACTGACTTGGGTCGAGAGGGAGTTTAAAACATCAGTGGTTTTGGACTGTTGAGCTTGGAGAGTTGCAAAAGTAGAAGAGAAATCTATTAGAGACGATTGAACAGTTTCTTTTATGAGCCTGATCACTTCAGGTTTAAGGGTAGATGTTTCGTCAGACAAGCTCTTTGTAACAATACTAGCAGTTGTCGTGCCGGTTGCCTTCGGTTTAAACAAACGCCGAGCTTCAGCAAAAGAAAAGTGATTTAAACATTTGAATTTAAGAAATTCAGTTTCTTCAATGCGTTTTGGACATTCTTTGTAGTCTGCAGCATGAGGCCCGTTGCAAAGAACGCACCTCAATGGCTGAGTACATGAAACTTCTGGAGATGATCCACAGCGAAGACAAACAGGGTCTTTTGTGCATTTTTTTTGTCGTGTGATTGTATAAAAAGCACAGTCTGCATTGACGAGGACGATCAACAAAGGTGGTAATATTTTGAATGGTGTACCAAATTTTTATCTTGGATGGGAGATTAACCCCAAGTACAGATACTAAGACCGTTTCAGAGGGGACGCGGCTGTTATCTTGTTGCTTAGTGAAGCGTCGAATTTCCGTTACATAGATGTCATTGCATTCTTCGATCTCAAAAGCAACTTCGTTTAGGTTGATATCTGTTGGAATATCTCTTAGGAGGAATTTCATAGTAAGATTGTCCAATTGGAGAGATGTGACTACAGCCAAACCAAGTAGATTTGTAATGGCACATACTTGCTCAGCACATATCGGGTTAGACGTTGTAATCTCGATCTTATTATCTCTGGTGAATTTTAAGTTGTCTATGCTTTTATGATCAGGGATTAGCTTGTTTATTTCAGATCCGAGTGACTTTGGTTTGTTACGAGGTAATCCAGTTCCAATTTTGTTAGATATGCTGACAACAAATCTTTGGCATCCATATTTTGCTGCCTCAGAAATTATAAACCGCGAGTCAAGAGTTTTAGAAAACACTCCAGAGGGATCCATATTACTTATAGAAGCATCATCCGATTTAAAATTTAGGATTGGAGGTTTTAGAATACTTTGCGCCACTTTGAGATATGGGCCAAATCTATCCAAGGTTTAATTTATAATAATAATAACAACAATAATAAATAAAAAAAAAAGAAAAGAAAAAAAAAAAAAAAAGAAAAAAAAAAAGAAAGACAGAGAGCTTGGAGCAGTCAAGCTTCAGCACGAAAAGAAAAATATTACTTATCGGTTCTTTAGGCTTTAATAAACAGAAAAATCCAGGAAAAGAATCTAAAACCTTGCGCTGATGAAGTAGAAAAGACTTTATTCAAGAGCAGACAACAAATCTCCACGGAGAGAGAAACTTTTCGCAGTTAAAATTCAAATACGACAAAATGGCGCCATCGAATCGAACAGTAACTCAGCGACTCATATCATTTACGATTTTCAAAACAAACCAAACGAAGATTGTCATTCAGTTGCCATTCAGGAAATACTAAATTGTGTCTGCTTAAAAACACCAAAAAAAATTATTTCGGAAATTTTAAAACTCAATTAAAATTAAAAAATATATCGCCTATTTTACTCCTGGTCGTTTAATTAAGCGATATACCAAATTTCATCCTAATCCGTTAGGTAGTTTTTACTTGAAACGGTCCCCAAATCCGTGTGACAGAAAGTCAGTTTTATTTATATAGATGTTAAGTCTTATATTTATGGGTGGATATAATTTGAACACTGGGGAAGTAGATGGTTTCACTTTCTGGTTTCTATAATGCTTGATAGATGGCAGTGAAAATTTTGGCAATATATTGCTCTGAGGGTACATATCTATACAGAGTAAGTTTATTTCGTAATACTTAGTCAAGTTTAATTTGCAGAAAAGTGGTTTTATATAGTATTTGCAACACAGTTTTAACTTAAAACTAAAGTATTTCACTGTCCACTTTTAATCAAATGAACGTTACGAGAAGCATTTTAACTTTGTTTGCAGTGTCTAATGTCTATTGTGGGATGTTTCTAAAATTATAAAAACGTTTTGAATGCTTAGTTTTCAAAAAGAAATTCCAAAAGGAGCAAAAATATCAAAGAAGAGTTTCAACTTATATCAAGGAAAATCATTTGGTTGAATATATATTAAAGAAAATAATTGTTTAAAGATAATATACTTGTGACTCTATGCATAACTCTCCCTGGGCTGCACTACTAACGCCATCTATTGTCCATTTTGTAGTGTGAATGTAACTTGTAAATAATAATTTGTGTTTATATCTTATTAAACTTCTAACATTACTCTGTTGATGGATATTATTTTGAGTCATTCATTCATCAGTTATTTAAGATTTAAAAAGAAATTGGCGCATTTAAACTGTTCTAAAAAATATTATTTTTCTTTCTACATTGTGGCGCCAATAACAAGACTAAGTTTTTTTGTTGTTGTTTTTTTTTTTGTTTTTTTTTAATAAAAAAAAGCCTTTTTAACAAGCTTACCATTTACATGAAACATGAGTCAGCATAGTATGGAAGAAGGACGTGTTTTTTTTTTTTTTTTTTAGTTTGACTTACGATAAAAATACTACGAATATCTGCTTCTGAGAAAGTCTAACTCTCGATTTTCAGAAAACCTGATTAGAGATTGCAAACTTGCATTGAATTGAGGTATTTTTATTGCAGTAAAAATACTAACTTGGCAATGAACATGAAGCTAGAAAAATGAAATTTTTGTCGGATAATAATGTGTATGCCTTCAAATATTTCTACCTCGAAAACACAAAATAAAAAAAATTCATAATAAACGAACGATATCACTAAATCACAATTTCGAATTTGGTTGGGTTCCAGCACCACTCTTGTTTCGAGGAAGAAATATGTACTAATTATATGTTTCTTCGGCATCCGTAGATTTTGAAAATTATTTCGACCTGTGTGAAGAGTACCTAAGCTCTCATTTTTATCCTGAACAGTTTTGCCCAAAGAGAGAATCTTATCATTGACCTCAATCTGCAGCTAAAGAAAACACCTTGGCTGACTGATCTCAGCTAATTAAGAACGAGGAGCTGCAATTGACATCAAGGAGAAGATAAAGGTGTTAAAAAAAGAATTGGAAACATACCCTCCATCCTCTCTTATATCGTCACCTTAATACCTTAGATTTAAGTTGGTTGTTTTCAGATTATCTGGCGCCGTCAGCAACAGGAGGGCTATAATGCGCCGAAACATTCGTCATTAGACAAGCCAACATATATTTACAAACACCCATGCCATACACGGGACTCGAACCCGCAACCTCCCGGTCTAGAAGCCAGCACGCTAACCACTATACCGTTTGGTCGGCCCATAGATTTAAGAAATTGTACACAAATTTAGACAAAGTGATTGACCCGAGACAATGCAATACCTAACCACATAGGATAGTCATACTT
Organism: Linyphia triangularis; assembly: GCA_963978545.1. Lineage (NCBI taxonomy): Eukaryota > Metazoa > Arthropoda > Arachnida > Araneae > Linyphiidae > Linyphia > Linyphia triangularis. The sequence goes on from OZ021730.1 coordinate 42,780,460, forward strand.
AAAGCGACGCATTAAAAAGAAGTAAACTTTATTCATTTGCTTGCCTTCAGTCATCAAACCCTGGTTGATTCTGCATATTGCATGACGCAGGGCAACTACAAGACTTTTTGTGTTGTTTTGTTCGGCATGAAGTGACAACGCCAAACCATATTCTCTTATAAAAAGGCCACGCAGGTGGAAGCAGTCATGATTTCTAAACTTCCTTAGAGTTAAAATTTACTTCAACTTGAATCGTAGAAATAAAGTATGCTCATTCAGCATTGACTGCTTTGTTTCTAAAGGAGATTTCACAGCACACTAAACATCCTGATCCATATTATCACATTCCCTTCTACTCAAAAGAACATTTCATTTCAAGACCGAAAAGTTTACATTTAAACTCATCAAAGCTGGAGTTTCAAGAAAATATAATGGGTCTCACCTTATGTAATATTTACATCAACGATTTTTTTTAAGGGATAACGATTGCATAACAACACAATTCTCAGATGGCACAGAATTACTCAACAAATCAAGAGAAGATTTTGCTTTCTGTAAATTACAACATGCAGTTGATTCAACTGAAGAGTGGGTGAATCTTGGAGAGTTAAAATAAACCAAACAAAAAGTACCTTAGTCTTGTTTGAGAAAATATGACATCTGGAGAAATTTACCAGCCAATTATATACTAATGAATTACAAAATACCGAACGGTCAACATTGATTCTCAATTAAAATTCCAAACACTTAGTAAAAAAATACTCAGTCTGGAGCGAAGCTATTGCTTTTAGCTCTTTATTGGATAGGGCTCCAAGGCATTTGTTTAAAAAAAATTAGCACAAAAATAACTATTATAAATTTTTATGAATTATGCTAAATATAATGTAGACCTGTCCGTTGTGCTAGTGGACAGAAAAAGTCATTAAAAAAACCACTGCGTTTTCTTAAACCAAATTGATAAATTGATTGTTGACGCTACCTGGTTCGTTAGAAACACAATTATCCACAGAGACCGAAGCATTGAGCAAATAGAGTTTCTTAACCTTAATAATGCAAAAATTCATTACCAATACAAAAACAAGCAGCTATTCCCATATTGAAAAATTTGTGGATTCTGATTATCAAATTGAACATCCTTTTAAAAGACCCTGCACAATCCGCCATAATTCTACTGATGCATGAATATAAAATTTTGTTTACTCAAATTGCATCGTTTAACTAGATCAAGTATCAATGCATAAGGCTTTTGTTTTATCCCTTTTATCCCAGACTTTGGCATTAGCAATTTTTTTTTTTTTTTTTTAGTGTTAGCTTTTGAGTCTATTCAATTTTCTTAACCTCAACTTCTATACTAAGCAGTTCTTCTCAGAACTACTAAGTATTTCAAAAGTATCTTTTATACCATTTCGTCGAATCATTTCAACACTCCTGAACAGCATGTGTCGTCCATGGTAAAAAAACAAGAGGTTCAACACAGTATATTTACAAACAAAATTTATTACAAACAAATTAAAAAAAATGCAAACTGTACAAATATAATTACAAAATAAACACTGCATCTCTTTACAAATGTCCTTCACAAATTCCATTCCAAGTACCATATACTATGGCATAGTCGTTGAGTAATGTTAGCTTTGAAATTAGGAGTAGTTGCATTTTCGTACAGTTACACTTTCTGATGAACCTGTCCACTGCCAGAAACGATTTTAACATAATACGGAAATATTAGGTTGAATGGCTTTGCAATAATTTTAAGTTTTGCTCAACTCTTTACAAATTTATATAAATTTAAAAATTATAATTGAGTCACTGAACTGAAATTGAAAGTATTCATATCGGAGGTCAGCCAATCTTCAACCAAGGAACTATGAGTGGACTGAATATGAATATTCAACAATTCAAACGTATTGGTTTGTGTAAGTCTTTTATTTGGACTGAAAAGCCTTCTATTGGAGAATTGTTCAAAGCACTCTAGTATAGATCAGTATTTTTACAAATATCTGAATGAAACGAAGAAAATGAATAAGATGCAAGTCAAACGTATTGGGTGAGTTTGAGGAAAAAAAGTATATCAGTTTTCATGTCGTATTCGAAAAGAACCAGCGAAAACATATTGCCTTTCCAAAATCTTGTGCTGTTCTTATCTCATACAATGAGTTCTTACATGGCTCTAATGATATATACACTTATGAAACTGTAACTCATTACGATGTGAAGGTGATGGCAACTCTTCCATTGTTCCTGAGAATCAGCGCATTTGGGGTAATCACCTACAACAGTAGAGCATTAAAATGTATTCATTCATACAAATGCAAGAATTCGATGTACATCAAATGTCTATCGCGAACAATTTGGGGCAGATCATAGACTTATTATTATCAATAGACTGCGCTTTTCCACTTTAATTATACAACGAGAATGAAACCAAAATGAATTACATGAGTAGGGACTTTTTGGGAGCAGGATTGCAGATTTGGCGGGTTTCTCCTCACTCAGGCGATAAAGGATAATAAGATTATTAGATAAAGGATTAATTTTACGACGTAGCCAAATTAAAAACCATGTGACTGATAGACGAATTTTGTGATTCATTTTGGTTTCATTCTCGTTGTATGATTAAAGTAGGAACGCTCAGTCTATTGATGATAATAATAAGTCTATGGAGCAGATTTAGTCAATTCAAATCAAGAACCATAATCATTGAAAAGGTGTTTGGAAATCTCTGTTGCTAGAAATTTTAATACAATAGCGATTGAAGTAAAATATATATTATTATTATTTTTAATTACTTCAGAGAGACTTTTGTAACAAGAAATCAAATTTAACGAAATCGTCATTGGAATCAATCGGGTGTGGTGACTTATTTTTGGTTTGATTATTGTTTAGCACACGGTGGGGAAGTTGGCTTCATTTGATTGACTGGTAGAAACAATTAGTTGTGCATAGACATGAATATCATTCTGCAAACCCAAACGAAAATAACCCTTTTAATGAACAACTCGAAGCTTCTTCTAAGCGATGTGTTACCAACGGAAACGGATGACTTGATATTTACTGTTGACTTTGATAACCTATCAATTTAACTACCTTACATGAGCTCAAAAAAGGCCACATTGCAAATACTGATTGATATCAGCGGTCGTTTGTTTACAAATAGAAATGAACTGTTATTTGACAGTTGAAACGAAATGTATATCTGTCATCCTACCTCAGCATTTTTTTTAAATATATACTTAATGCTGTTGGGAAGTTTACAAAAAGTGGGTTAGAACGAAACAGTACATGACCGAATGGAATTGCAGGTGGCAGAAATGGCGGAAGAATATTATGAATATTTTTCTTATTGTAATATGTCTTTGAAATCACTACATTATTTCTGCTCTCGATGGAACCATTAAGTTTTAGTTCTGTGGCCTAAACTGATGACTCAGTCAGAACTCATTCAACGACATTTTTTCTCAATTCTTTTTTCCCACACAATATTCACTCATTAGTATCCTAAAATCAGGATGGTATCGAAAGATAATACGAAAGATGGCTTTTGCTTACGCCATTTAACTAAGAATCATAAGGTTGTCTTGTCATGATTCTGTTCTTAATAAAATAGGTCTTTCGTTTTCATAATTACGAAATTTATGATTTAAAAATGTTAATTGAATTAAAGGGGAAGGGGGGGGGGGTTCTAAAAATTGTGAATTCTATGAGGCGGCAAGTAAAAACCTACTTTTGTGTTTAAATATTTATAAACAAACTTTTTAAGTCGACTTTTTCGCGTGTATTTCTTTAGAAGTGGGATTGTGCAATTAGAGAAACAATCGAAAAAGTGTATGGTGTGTCAGAGATTGAGTCATGGAAAGAGTTATTTTCGGTTCTAAAATTTTTAAGACAAAATTGTCCTAGTTTCTCGCATACGATTTTCAATAGTTCAGTAAAAATATTTTTACCTTATGAGGCTTTCCACTAGTTCATTCAAATTCTTCAAAACCTTTGAAACAGTCTACTATTTACAGCCAAGACATTCAACTTAGAAGACGACATTTACCGTAAATATCCAAAATTTCACCTCCGAATATTAAAAATCTAGTCATATATGAATGAGCGAAAATATACCTACTGTTTGTATCAAATTAAGAAATACGTTTTCTAAGTAGTAGGAAAAATGAATAACAAAACACTAAAACTGTTTTGACAGTAACCCAGCTCTCTCTAGTTGACCGAGGGTAAAGCACAATTAAAAAATGGTATCCCAGGTAATGGTAAAATGGTAAAAATTTAGCCCATTTGCTGACAGTAGAAAAAGATCGAAATCATCGTACCCCTCTAACGGCCAAATAGTCAGAGCTGGGCAGTATAGCTTACGGATATTTGTCATTCCCCCCACCCCCGATATCCAATTTAAGAGCAAGATTCTGAGAGATTGAGCCACTTAACATTAGGGGGTGATTCACACCATATCCGATTGTCCCCAAAAAATTACCAGTTGCTAGTACCCTTATTAGATGATAAAATCTGAAATTATTTGTTCCGTAGTTGCACCGCTCAAATTCTATGACGTGTCAAAGATCACCTTTAAAAATTAAAAAATTGGTGTTTTTGTGACACATGAAAGCTATTTTTCTCCGTCTAAAACTTCACAAGCAACTTGCCACCTGCATTTCTTCTGTTATGGAATGCACTAGAATAGATCTTTATAAAACATATAAAAAGTTCATGGTAAGTCAATTGCGCAAGGTCATTCATGGTCACGAAATGTCCAGGTTTTCATGTTTTTTACCATTTTCAAGACTGAATTATATCTTGAGCGTTTGATTTGTCACTTCAAACTTGGTGTCATTTTATAGAGCTATATTAGTACTATTTATTAATACATAAAACACTGAGGCAAGTTGAACACGTTGGAAGTTATTTGGTGCCAAAATCGAAAAATGTCCGAATTTGACACAAATTTGAGCTTCTATATCTTGCTGCGGGAACAATATATTGACACAACGCTGATACTATTTAAACACTCTTTTATTATACTTAATGCGAAATTAAACTTTATTGAGGCAAGTCGAAGAGAAAAAAATAAATGATTTTTTTTAGTTGCACCCCATCCTTACATATATATTGATGCATTACTGTTTTCATTCATGTTTTTAAAAATTAATCTATTTTCACTTCACTCTTCCTCATGTTTATAACAATTGCTTGTTCTATGTCTTTTAAGCTAGGAACTGTGACTGGATTGGCTCCAGAAAGTTTCAAAAGACGGGGGAAAAACCGAACTTCGATGCACTGTGTCGATAACATCAAGCAATGGACACATAAACTTAACAGCTCCTCTCTGGTGAAGAAATTCCATTTGAAACACGTCATCCCCACAATTTTCTAGCAGTTTACCTATATAAAATCGTTTATCGTACAGGACTGCGTATAAAAAATGGGGCTGAATCTCATATTCGCAGTCTTGATCAGCAATTAGCTTTATCTCTTATGATATTCTCCATTTGTTGGGGGACAGTAATTTCGATTTCAAAAGTGAATTCAACATGCAATCAGTTCTAGGCACAAATCAGACCAAACCCTAAAAACGAATATAATATCATTTAGCCGAAAATTTATAACTCTGATGTTTTGCCCAGAAGGAAATTGCACATCAACGTTTGAAACTGCAAAGGATTTGTCCCTACATATTGCTAGAGGAGAACACCAAATTCCTAAAACAATCACAGGTCAAGACAAATCCAGGAGTGCATTTTCAAAAAGAATGGAAGCAAGGACAAAAAAGACTAAGAAATTACTGCTGATTTTGAAGAACCCACTGTAGAGAATAGAAATTGCATCTATTCATGCCATCTACCCCCCCCCCCCCATACCTGATTGTCTTCAATGATTCCAAGATAAAATTCGTCATCTTGTTCAATGACTTCATCTTCAATAACTTTGCATATTTCAATCGTACCTTTCATTCTGTGGAAATATGACATAACTTGTTCCCTTGTCAAATATTCATTTGAACAAAATTTCTTCTTTCCATCAACTGTGAGATTTCTCATCATACTTGCAACTGTTTTGGGTGTTAATTTATTTCCTGTTTTATTTCCTTTGCTGAAGTATTCTAAACTGTTTTTGATTTTGATTCTTGAACTTTACTTTTGGGTTTCAGTGACTATCCTTCTTTTCTCTCAAAGACTTAATTATATGTAATTTTTATTATCTGTAGTGGGTTCTTCAAAAGCTGCAGTAATTTCATAATTGGTCTGTTTTGTCACTGCTTCCATTCCTTTTGCAAATGCACTTCTGGTTTGGTCTTGACTAGTTATTATTTTAGAAACTTGATGTTCTTCTCTGTAGCAATATTAGGATCAAATCCTCTGCAGTTTCAAATGTTGATGAGCAATTTTTTTCTGGGCAAAACTTCAGAGTTATAAATTTATGGCTGAGTGACATAGTCTTCGTCTATAAGGTGTGGCCTGACTTGCTCCTGGAACTGATTGCATGGTGAATTTGCAGTTGAAATCCAAATTACTGTCCTCTAACAAATGGAGAATATCATAAAAGAGAAAGCTAATTCCAGATAAGAACTACGGATATGAAATTCGGCCCCATTCTTTTTTAGCTGTCCTATATACAATAAACGGATTTACATTAGTAAACTACTAGAAGATTGTGGGGATGACGTATTTGAAATGAAATTTCTTCATCAGAGAGGAGATGATGAGTTTAAGTGGCCATTGCGTGATCCGAAGCTCAGTTTTCTTTGGTACTTTGCAACTTTCTGGAGCCGATCCAGTCAAAGTTCCTAGCTTAAAAGACATACTACAAACAATTGTTACAAACATGAGGAAGAGTGAAGTGAAAATAGATTAATTTTTAAAAACATGAATGAAAACAGTAATGCATCAATATGTAAGGATGGGGTGCAACAAAAACTGTCAATATATTGTTCCGGCAGCAAGATATACAAGCACAAATTTGAGTCAAATTCGGAGATTTTTCGATTTTGGCGCCAAATAATTTCCAACGTGTTCAACTTGCCTCAATGTTTTATGTATTAATAAATAGTACTAATGTAGCTCTATCCAATGACACCTAGTTTGAAGTGACAAATCAAACGCGCAAGATATAATTCAGTCCTGAAAATGGTAAAAAACATGAAAACCTGGACATTTCATGACCATGAATGACCTTGCGCTATTGACTTACCATGAACTTTTTATGTTTTATAAAGATCTATTCTAGTACATTCCATAACAGAAGAAATGCAGGTGACAAGTTACTTGTGAAGTTTTAGACGGATAAAAATAGTTTTCATGTGTCACAAAAACACCAATTTTTTCATTTTTAAAAGTGATCTTTGACACGTCATAGAATTTGAGCGGTGCAACTACGGAACAAATAATTTCAGATTTTATCACCTAATAAGTGTATTAGCAACTGGTAATTTTTGGGGGACAATCGGAGATGGTGTGTATCAGGGGTGGTTCAACTTCTCAGAATCTTGCTCTTAACAAGGTGTGTTACATACATGCCGATAATTTTAATCCGCAATATTTAGGCAAATGTTTTTTAAGCTTTTTTTTTACAATGCCGATCTTCGAAATTCGTATTCGCAGAGCTTCGGACACCCACAGACGGCAGGTTGAGGAAACTCAGCGGAATATTCTATACAATTTTTGCAGGAAGTTGTATTCCAAAACTCTGCAGGACATTCTGTACAGTTTTTGCAGAAAATTGCTCCCCGAATACATCCAAATGTGTCTCTTTGCAACATGAGTAACCAATAAAATAATTTAAATGACCTAAAATAAACTCTTACTTCGCATCCTTATAGCTAACAAATTCCTGATTGTGAACATGTGCGCTTAGAAAAGTTGTACGTGGCAAAATTCTATATTTCTAAATGCTTATTGTCGAGAATTGCATCCAACCTTTACATAGCTTTTAAAATTACTTGTTGTGGAATGGCAACGTATTGATGTTTTTACTCACTACGTGTTCTAGATTTGATGACTTAGAATAAAATTGTGTGTCGTCTGAGAAGGTTGTTTATTTTCGAATTCCTGAGTTTAGTTCAAGTGAATTATTGATGATCGACTCATAAGAGTAATACCTGGAACCTTTAATGTATACGAGTTTCAAACACTTACAGAACATTCCACTTCCACACGAACTCCTCTTCGAATCCTGTTCAGTTTGACGGCAACAAGAGGTTCAAGATACCTCTTTGAATTGAACCTGGAAGCTGGGAAGAAGAGACGAGAGAACCCCTTGGACGGATATACTGCGATGTTTATATCTATTGTAGCTTCTTTAGGTTTCTGCAAAGGAATATATCACTTTTAGGAAAACTTCAATCTCACCGATGATCGTACCACGCAAAATCTGCCACAAGGTTAAGTACTTTTTGTCGTACATTCGCCACCATTGGTCAGATGTCAAGGTCATGGGCTTGATTTTAGAGCGGTCAAATGGGCAATAAATCCAAGGAGGACCCACTTTTATTAATTAATTAACTTCTCGATATCAATTGAGCTATATTTATTTTTTTACCAATGAGGAACTTTCACGTTTTTTGGTTTTATTTATAAAGTAGAGAAAAATCATGAAAAACAGTACCATTCTTTCAATAATTTGAGCTCGGATAGTTAAAAATATTAAGTTTTTCACTTTGCGATTTGGCGAAAAAAAGCTACTTTTGCGTGTGACGTCAATGCGCAGATGACGAACCAGTCTAAAACCTATTTTAGACGAGGAGGGTGTTAGGTTCCCCTCGGATTTTCGACGGTTTCGTCACGGTTTCTTTTATGCATTTTTGATCACGTGACTTTTGCTTTGATTTCAAACTCGATTTTTGATTAATTGAAAGCATAAAGATAAAAAAAAATAATTGCACTGCTCAAACATATTCGTTGGATAGCACTAGAAAATTCTAAAAATATTAATTTCCTCACTTCTGCAAGTTCCTCATTATAGACAACTTAGAAATAGTTTAAAACGATGACTTTTTATCCTACACCTCGTTTATTTAGATTATTTAAAGTATATTTTGAATTTTTCAGATTTTTTGGAAAACTATCATGATTTAAAAAAACAAAAAAACACTAAGTGGAACCACAATCGTAATTCATTACCGAAGATAAAAACTAAAATGTCGATTGGCAAATTTTGTAGCCATCCGTCGTTAATGGGTCAAATTCCAAAAACTACGATTCAAAACCTTATTAATTTGCAGTTAGAAAAGAGTAGAAACTATATGTGCCCTCTCAGATACTAAAATTATTTGAATAAGTGTACAGTTGCACATAAATTAAATATAGATTAACGTGCGGTGTTTTCTAACTAGCAGAAAAAACTTATATCTCATTTTAAAGAAAATACGTTACGCCATAATATAATGTATTTTAGGAGGGAAAACATCTTTCCTATGATAGAAGCCCAATTTGATTCCCATTTGCCGAAGGCGCCCAAGTCCACACATCTATCTGTATATTACTGCAATTTCAAAGTTAGCAGGACTATCGTCTGAGGCATGGCTTTTAAAAAAAGCAAAGGTAAGGTTGAGTTGCAAGATCTATAGTGGCACAATATATGAACGTTTTCACGTCAGAGTTGTGCAAGTCCCATTTTCAACAATTCTAAGTCCAGAAATACAGGAGGGTTAATATTGAACGACGATACTCAGAGAGTTGTAGCTCCGGTTCTACTGAACGGATCCGAATAAAACTTCAAATATATGTTATTTAAATGATGCTGCCGAGGTTCCAAAAAGTTGTTCGAAATGTTGGCCACAGATGGCGCTGTAACGAAGTAAAAAGAATAATAGTTAAAAAAAATAACTGATAATTTAATTTATTTACACACCTGTATGCTCTATGTGCATACCTTATCGGCCAACAATATGTTGAAAGCTTACCAACGCGTTATAAACGGATGCATGCAACATATCAATTAATGGCTGTGTGGTTAGCGCCATAGCCTCACATGTCAAAAAACTGCCAAGTCCAAATCCTGAGTTAGGCATGGATATTCGTTGTGGTTCGGAATCCACGTTAAACTGTAGGTCCAGGTATAATTATCCGTCATTGCACATCAAAATAGGTCGTTAAGAGTACAAACCAACCAACAACATATCAATAGGTTGGTTGATTGATTTTTACGCTCAACGACATATCCAGAGAACCGGTTTCTTGAAACTTATGAATCATGCCTTTAAATGCATTGGCAGACATGGGTCCTCTAGTTTTTCATCCGTCGTTAAGTACGGAGTGCTGCTGAAGCATTGCTCTAATTATGATTAAAAAAAATTACCACTAATGCGCGTTCTTTTTTGGTAAGTGTCATATTCACTGCGGACAGTTGATTTCTTCAACGCATACCTATTGCTTTTATAGCGAAATTACATTAACTACTAATTTGCATATGATTTTACCAGTACAGCGCCATCTATTGGCAACATTTCAAACTTATTTTTTCCCGAAGTAAGCCCCGACCGCATGATCTACATAACATGTATTACAAGTTTTATTCGTATCCGTTCAGTAGAAACGGAGCCACAAGCCTCCGATTACCGTCAATTTAATTTTAACCACCCTGTAAAATCTAGAAGAGCTAAACTGTTGAAAGAAAAAGTAAATTAAGTTACACCTTCAACAATCAGCCACCAGACTGCCATAAAATACAAAGAATTTTTTTTTCTTAACAAGAGTAAAACATTTTGTTTGTCAAATGAAGACTTTGTCGACTAAAACTACTCTGACTTGGATCCCTCAAAGTTGGGTTGGGTGGTGGAAATATGGAGAAGTAGGCACGAAAACAGCCGTGCAAGCAGCTAAACCTTACACCATAATATAATCAACGGACATACAAAAACACCTACCCTGAACGAAACTTATGATTGAAAAAGAAGCTGAACATAACGAGACATTGAAATCTGCACGAAATGTCTCCGGATGAAGTACCGTAAAATGGGGTGAATCGGAACACTTTTCAACTTTCAAAGTAATAATCGGTTGTAATAAGATCGTTAAGGAACATATTTTTGACATAGAAACTTGGGTCTTACCTTCTTCGTTGAGAATCAACCCAAAATATGTTGTAAAAACTAGAACTTTAATTTATTTTTAATTTTTTCATGGTGTTCCGATTCACCCCGCAGAAAGGGATGAATCGGAACACTCGTTGCAATTTATGTCTGATCTTATTTAAATGTTTACATAGTGGCAAAAAGCAAATAATAATGCATTATGATGAATAGGAACACAAAATTATCATAAAAAAATCATTTAATATGACGGATAAAATTTGTGTTTGTCAATTATTGTCAAAACAAATCATATGTTTGAAAGCGTATCAACTCTTATATAACTCTCCTATAACTCATCCAAATAGTCTTTAAAATTAAAAATACTTTTTAATCTACTTTATGTTTGCATGTCTTATGACTGCAAATTCTTTAAAATATCTTGAGAAAGGAGAAAAGCATCCTTATTTGTTTCAGAAAATCTCTTCGTTCATAAGAGCTTTTTGTAAAACACACTTATATAGCAATAATCTTGTGGGTGTAAGACTTTGCTCACATAGAGTCTTCATACATTTTTCCATATAACTTAAAGATAACGAAGTCATTTTGAGAAAAAACCACTGGAACAATCAGGTTTTTTGCCATGCGGAAACTAGGATCCTCTTCTGACATTTATTCAAGCCTGCAATCTTGATTACTGTCTTGAAGGGAGCAATTAGACTCTTATTCAGTCGTTGAATCTTGTGTGGAACATAATCTTGCCAAAAACAGCTTTTTAATATCACTTTTCAAATGTTCCGATTCACCCCGCAAATCTCAAAATCGAGACGAGGCAAAATATGAAAATTCGTAAAATAAAAAGTTTTTAAAACCAAGTTAAATTAAATATGGCATGCTGGTTTGGATGTTTATACTTATCTAAAAATATATTAGTTAAGTCTATAACTGGTACATGCTATTAATTACGGGATAAGTTTTGGAGAGGTTAAAACTCATTGGATTGTATGCACGCTGTTTCAGAATTTTTATTAAAAAAAAAGGACAGTGTTGAAAACCCCACAAAACATGTTCCAAGATTAAAAACATGTTAACCAAATGAAAAATATATATATAATTAATAAAACTGCTTTATTTGTGTAAAATAATAATTTCTTTGTAATTTCATGAAGTTTCGTTCCTATTCACCCCATTTTACGGTAACAGTAATCATTTCAGCAATTTGTGAACAGTTGAGCACAACCACTTCCGAAAAGGCCGAAACAGGTTGCGTAGACAATAGATTTCTGATTTTAGACTAACATCACTGTCAGTGCAGTAATGTTTTTAATAGTCCCTGCACCCAAAGTCTAGTTACTGATTGGATCCCTTTTTCTTTTTTCAATATATTAATAACTTCTTGTACATAAAGAACACCATTGGAATAGTGTTAGTTTCGGACCATAAACAAAATAAGTGATAAAAATTTCGCTGCATTATTTCCTATTCGCTTCATAAGCTTTAAAAAGAGAATAATTTTTCTGCAAGTAAGGAGTCAGTGCTTACTACTGAGGACACAATACGAGATCAATTCAAAATCTCACGTCAATATTTAAAAAATAACAACACTGAACAAACTAACATATTTTCGAAACCAAACAAATTGAAATTTAATGAGTATAAGAAATACCTATATTAGTTTTCTTTCAAACAGTAAATTTTCCTACCTTTATAAAGCAGTCTACAGGTATAAATCCATGGTCATAATGATCTTCAATATTTCTGGTAACAACAGGGGTCCAACTTCCGGTCTGAAAAATAATGTTATTCAATTGGAACATCAATACGTTAAACTATTTAAGACTTACGCTTAACATTTTACATTATTTTTCCAAGGCAAAAAAAAAAAGGCGCCACACATTAGATGCAATTCTTTAAAAGTGGTGGATAGTCTTTCCCCAACCTAATACACTTTTATAAGGTACTCTCCAGACCGTATCAATTTTCAAAAGGGCACTCAAAAAACAGATAATTAGTTCCTATTTCTCTCACGAAACGAGAGCGGTGCTGGAACCCAACCACCAAGGTACGAAACTGTGATATGGTGATATAGTTCGTTTGGAATGACTGCTCCTAAAACAAATGTTTTTTATTTAATTTTGAATTACAAATACTCGAAACTGTACTAATTTGTAAAAGTTTAATGAATTCAAGAGCTCATCTCTCCAGACCTTATCAAGAATGAATAAATAGTTATTTGATCTGCAAACGGCTACTAGCATTGCATGCCAACTAGTTCTGGCGATTTTCTTGAAGCACTATTTATGGATTATGGTGAAAGATTTATTTATTTTAGGAAGGGGTGCAATTACGCGACGCAATTTTAGGGTGGGTATCTATTAAACATGACTGAGAGGGGGTATCAAAAGAGTCATAATTTTGCGGAATGTAATTTATGTACAAGGTGGACATAATTAAAGTAACAGTACTCAGAAAGTTTTGCAACGTGATCTATTTGCGGGAATGGAGCCAAATTTTGTAGGAAGATTAAACAAGATAGGGGACGCAGGATTCGCCGAAAAATAATTAGTTTCAATAGTCACCAGTAGGGAAATATGTGGCGCTGTGTAATAATAAAAGAGGGATTTAAGAAATGCAGAATCAATACTGACATAAAGTAACCTTTTTATTTAGCATTTAACGATGTAATTCAAACTCAATATAGCAGCAATTTTAGAAAAGTGAAAAATTTACATAAACTCTGAAAAAGTTTCTTTATCTGCAATTTCACTTTCCGAGTTCCAAAGAAAACAGCAGCAGAAGAAGTTTGTTCAAATTTCACGTAGCAATCTTTTGCAGAGTCATCTTCTTGGGTTTGTGTTATTTTAAGAAACAATTAGAATCACAAAAAATGAGTAAAGGTCATAGTTCTTTATCAGTTAATGGTTTAAAAAAATGGTTCAGAAGTCTGAGAAAACATATTCTCTGAAGATTCAGTCAGGTAGAGGACGAAAACCTTTACAACAGGATACAATCGAAGAAGTTGCAACGGGGATTGTCGACAGAGACAATATTGCTGGCACTTCCAGCGCTCATGGAGTAACTCGAAATCTGGACATGTCTTACGGTATGGAAAATCTTACGAAAGCTTATCCACTTTTATTCGAACAAGATCAACGGTGTGCAAAAATTACACCTCGCCGACTCTAATAAGCGATTGAAATTTTGCTTCCTTCTTTCTTGCCACAATGGTGATCGATGCTTGACCGTGGTTTGTGCTTGGCAGTGGAAAATCTTATCTCGGCTATAGGGTTAAATAAAGTCCATAGTCTATAAAAGAGTTGTCCAGGACCTGGCTATGTTGAAGGATAACATATCACGGAATGTACGGGAGATTCCTGCAGACATGTTATTTTTTGCTGTTGTGAATGCTCTGGTCAGACTGCAATATGTGGTCCACAAAAACGGAGGTCATATTGAACCTGATTTGAATGTGCCAAATAAAGGGTAATTTTATTTCAGTATTAATTCTACATTTTTTAAAGCTCTCTTTTCTATCACACGCCACATATTCTCCTAGCGAGGATTTTTATAACTGTTTTTTCCCCCTTGCGAATCCTTCGTCCCCTGTCTAATTTTAATTTTCCTTCAAAATCTAGCCCCATTCTCGCTACTAGATCGCGCTACAGAACCCTCGGAGCACTGTCAATTTAATTATAACCATTTGAATATCCCACGATGGGTAAAAGTATTTAATCAGCTCAACCTCAATAGCTTGGCAAATAAATAGTGTCGATCAGACTTATGAAAACATTATGATAAAGAATAATTTATTTACTGATTATTTCAATTTGTTGAGAAAATTTGTTATTTTTCAATACTGTTGAGGAGGATTGTTCAATCCTCAAAACGTTGGAGGTGTTTGGCTGACAACTGGAGCATCAGCTATAATTATGAAAAATTTACTTTAAACCTCAAATATTGTTAATTCCTCGTAAATCTGGTAACTGAAATTTCGGTGGTTTTAAGGTAACTGAATTTTAACCTTAAACTGTTATATTTATTATTATTTTGTAGCGTCTGAGAATTTTATTTATTCGGCAATAAATTGAAAGAAACAAAAGCTTTCTTCGCAATTTCATAAAATTTATGCTTGCAACATTTTATACAGTAAGTAGTAATAAGTAGAATATATTTAGCAAACCCAGCTCAAAAGCTTACGCACCCCCCCCCCCCCCAAAGGAAAATAACTCTGCTTTTAATATCTATTTCAACTCAAACTTTGTTGTTTCGATCCTATTATTGAAAAGTTATACAAGCATCTAGATAGACATCTTGTAGAAGGTACTTTTAAATAAAAGGAGTTTCCTCAATTAGAAATTTTTAATTTAATTTCTACTAAAAAATTACAATTTTCATTAATATAATTTTTATGGTAACTTTCAGTTAAGGCCTTAGATGTTGAGTAGAATTTTCAAAACATATAGGTTCTGTACTGAAAAAGGTTGTCTATTACCAATCTAGTTAATATAGAAGAAAAGTGCCAAATTCTTAACCAGTTAACAGTGTAGCTCCGTTTTGAAAATGCGAATTTCTGTGTATCACGAAAATCGAACGATGACGAGTATAGTCGTCTAGCACAGAGTAAGTGTCGCTGTTAAAATATTGCATAAAAAAGATAGGTTTATTTTATAAAATTGCTAATTTTATTACTAATATATATTTATTTAACATATATTATGTAATTAACGAAAAACGCAAGAATAATATATCTAAAGTTAAAAATATTAAATTCCTGTTGTGGAGTGGTATTCACCGAAACAGGTTACGCTGCTCTGCCGGGGCGCAGTAATAGCCTAGATGTTGCTCTTGCGCCAGTAAATCCACAACCAAATCAAAGCTGTTTCAGCCAGTGCATGAGGGGACGCACGCCCTTAAATCAAATTTTTCATATTTTATAATTTTTTGTATTATTCCGGCCCGGCCTCAAAATATTTTAAACCTCTTGAAATTTGAGAATATGTTTCGTTTTTCATAATAATTACAATTTAAATAGCCAATGGTCACTACTTTTTACGCGTGACGAGTATGGCAAAAAATCTTGCTACTTCTCCATGACGAGTATGCTCTTCAAACTCGGTAAACTGGTAAAATATGAGGCATTGTTTTTAAAAAAAAAAATTAAAATATGAGGCAGGTTTTTAGCCTCCTGGCGCGAGATGTTCCCACAAGACTAAAGAAAAAAATAAACAAATGATACACTTACTTCCTCCAGTTTCATTATGAAGCAAGGATTGAAGAGTTCATCTTTCTCTTCGTATCCGTAACTTGAATTACTTGAGCATAAGTCAGTGACCCACGTAGGATCGAAGAAGCAAGGTTTCTCTGGACTAGGATTCTCTAACCAGCAGTTGCTGTAAGCTGTTCCATGGCTCTTTGGATAACCTTGAAGTGCAACAGCATGGTAAAAATAAACAGCTAATGAAATACAACAGCTGCGAACTCCATTAAGCCAAGCAAAGTATATCCAGCCTACAATCTGACTAGGTTATCTTATGAAGTTAATTTTCCTTGTTATATCAATCGAAATTGGTCATTTGTAAAAACTATAAATTTATTTATCGTGCCTTATGGACCATGCAACCTAACCCTTTCCGCTCGTGTGGCGCCTCTCAGGCACCACATGATTGGACGCCGCAACACGAGAAGACTACTAGGTTTGATGCAGAAATTCGATGCAAGGCCAATAACTGTGTTTAGTTTCTATGAAGTGGATGTTTAACCTCAAACCGAACCAAAAATGCCACGAAATGTCTCGAGTTGCTGGTCCCTCTGCGCGAAAAAGGGCTCGAGTGTAAAGGGTTAAATTCTATCTGTCTATCACAAGAATAGCTCCTGCCACGAAGTCTACCGTTGTCGGTTGCCATGAAAACAAGATCAGTCCGTTACTGAGGATTCCAAGAGAAACATATTAGCGTTTACCGTATAGTAACCTTCTTGGACGACAATTTTCTGCATTTATCACCCCCTATCCTAAATCGATGAGTTGTTTCTATAGCAAAAACCACCCTCCAAACTATCTAACGGGTGCTATTCCCTTGAACAGACAGTGTGCATCGACCCGCCTAAAGAAATAAGAGCTGTTATACAAGGTAATACAAAATATATCACCACAAATTGTACAGGGTAATGAAGAAGACTAAAATAACTGTTTGGGTTTTCATAGAATATGTACTCGGTGTAACGCTCCTAACTTCGAACACTGGCAAGTAAGCCAAACATATTTAAAGACTGGTTAAATTAACATTTTAATGAGGCATGCTTTTGCAATAAATACAGTCAGTCACAAAAATCTATATACACTGATCAAAATAAAGGTTTCTCAAAAAGCAATTAAATTTCAATTTTAAAAATCATATCACACCTTCAGTTTTCTCTAAAAAATTTGTTTTCCATAATAAAAATATTCAGAAATAATAATTTCTAGGTAATTTTGTGATTTGTATAGTAATTATCAAGTCGCAAAAGTCTGCATACACCTGATTGGCGGACGGAAAAAAATTTGCATACAAAATTATTTTGGAAGATTGTCTTAGTTTGAGGTTACATGTTTCGTTATCTATTCTAATCTTCATTTCCCGAGATTTTTTGACATTGTAACTTCAACGAAATGAGTCAGGGAAAGGAAACATCTTTAGAACTTCGAAATATGATAGTAAGAATGAAATGTGAAAAGAAATCTTATGCAGAAATTGCAAAAAATGTAAAAAAAGGTCGGTCAACTGTTCGAACAATCTACAGAAATTATGTTATGCGTAGAAAAGTGCTTAACAAATATCGATGTGGTCGTCCAAGGAAGTTTAATGATCGTGATGCAAGAACCATAGTAAGAAAAGTGAAAAAAAATCCGAAAATTAGTGCTCCAAAATTAGCAAATCAAATTGCAACAGCTAGTGGAAAGAAAGTGCATCCCGAAACTGTTCGTAGAATTCTTCGATCAGCCGGCTACAATGATAAGAGTTTCTAGACGAAAGCCGTTCATTTCATCTACTAACAAACAAAAGAGACTTGATTTTGCTTCTGCACATATTGACCAAGATTTTAATTTTTGGAAAACAGTTGTTTTTACAGACGAGAGTAAGTTCAACGTGTTCGGGAGTGATGGCCGCGGAAAAATCTGGAGGGAAAAAAACACAGAAATGAATCCCAAGAATTTGACTCCAACTGTGAAACACGGTGGAGACAGTGTTATGGTTTGGGGAGCAATGGCGGCCGCTGTAGTGGGCAATTTAGTGTTTATCGATGGCAAAATGAATCGATTTGAATACCTGAAGATTTTGCAAGACAATCTACTTCCATCGGTTCGAAAATTGGGACTTGGGAACAACTTTGTCTTCCAGCAAGACAACGACCCAAAACATACAGCTAAGATTGTTAAGGAATGGCTACTCTATAAAACGCCTAAACAGCTCCATTCGCCGCCACAGTCCCCAGACCTTAATACCATCGAGCACCTTTGGGAGGAAGTTGATAGGAGAGTTCGGGAGCAATCGGTAACAAGCAAGGAAACCCTAAAGAAGGCAATAGAGCTTGCATGGTCTCAAATTACACCCGAGACGACAAAAAATCTGGTTATGTCGATATCAAACCGAATTCAGACAGTTGTTACTTCAAAAGGAGGTCCTACAAAGTATTAATGTTACATTTTTTGGCATTTAATTCTGAAAGTTTGTATTGTTCTGTCTCTGTATGTAGACTTTTGTGACTATATAATTTAATATATTGTTAATTTTTGTTATATTTTAACGAATTTGTTCATAATTTTTTTATTAGATATGAGTTATTATCCAAGATGTTAACGAAAATAAAGTTGTATATTCAAAAATATGAGTAAAGTGCTAGATCTGCGAAAATTAGCGGGTGTATGTAGACTTTTGTGACTGACTGTACTTGCGAAATGAAACCGCCAACACTTAAGAGGAAGTCAAAGTAAGGGCCATCCCATACACCCGCTATGTTACAATCTTCTAGCCCAGTGCATTTAGAAACTACTTAGTATAAAATCTTGAAATTTGGTAAGCACTTAATGAAATGACATAATTTAAAAACTCGGAAATAAAATTTAATATGTTTTATTTTATATTTGAAATCAACAAACTCGCTCAATCTCCTCAACAAATTTCAAGGTTTTATACAAAGTGTTAGTTTTTAAATTAACTGGACTAGAGGTTGGTTGGTTGTATTCAGATTATCTGGCGCCGTCAGCAACACAAGGGCTATAATGCGCCGAAACATTCGTCATTTGACAAGCCAACATACATTTACAAACACCCATGCCTTACACGGGACTCGAACTCGCAACCTCGCGGTCTAGAAGCTAGTATGCTAACCACTATACCGTTTGGTCGGCTATACATAGGGAATGGATCCTTACTAGAATTTTCTGGTTATTTCTAGTATATTCTACTTATTTTTCTGTTGCTGCAGGTGTTTGCGCCTAGTCCAGGCAAAAAGTTCTATGCAGTAGAAAATGGACTTTGCAATCAATCGTCTTTGTACGTTATTATCAACACTGGTGAGAGGAGGTTGGTAATATTGAATATTTTTTGGTGCAAGGGTTATACTAGAAAAAGCTGCGTTGTAACACCTACCCGACAACATATTCAATTACGTCTCGTAATTTTAAACCTAATCAAATGGCGATACATCGACACCTGAACTAGCACTTCCGATGTATTGGACGTTTAGAAATAAATGTAGTTGATGAAGGAGTTCATACATTCAATTGTATTAAAGGTGAAAAATACAAAATAGTTATTGTGTACATTTTAAGTAAAGTTCGTATGGGTATATTGTACAATATTCAAAATGGTCGAAACATGCGCTCATTGTCAGTTTTTGTACCTTTACCCAGGATTCTAAATCTGTGCCATGTCACAAATCATTCTAAGGATCAAAGTATTTGGTTTATAAGCTCAAATTTTTATTAGCTCATTTTTTTATTTATAAGCTCAAAAACGTCGATATCGATAATTTTTTTTTTTTTATATCCTTTAAAGTTATACTTGAACTTTTTTGCATTAAACACAAAGATTAGGGTGCATATTCTTATAAATCTGAAAATATGCTATAATGTCATCTGCTGTTAGAAATGTACTGCATTTTATTTTTCTACATTTACTCGCAAAGTAACTATTTAAAATTTATTACATCAATAATCTAATACAATTTTAGAATTTTTAGATCTTAAAATAAAATTTATAGTTTAACCATAAAAAGACATAATACTTACTTTCCAAAAGCTCTGTGAAAGAATCTTTTATAAGTGTTAGATTCTGAGTCGGAAGGAATACATTGTACCGACTCAATATCCCATTATTAGAGCCCTTTAGTTTCGGGTACACTTGAAGTTCACCTAGAGGAAAAATAGAGATATTTATAAATAATAATAATATAATATGGCGGACCTCAACAGCGCTCTTTTAAACAGAACCTGATATTTTGGGATGACAAAAATGAATAATTTTGAGACACTTTTCAAGTTCGACAGTTATATTGAAACTCGTTACGTCTGCTACACAAACACCATTTCTAAAAAATTAAAGCGACTTGCAACGATATTTCTTTGAGTTAAAAATGGAGAGCAGCAATACGAAGCAAATGATTAACTATCATATTTACACGTTTCTGGAAATACTTTTTGTGAAACAATGGGAAATCTTTTTGGGGATTTTCATGGTAAGTACACTGAATAAACACTGTTAAGAGATTGTTTCTATCTCTGGCAAATAGGAAATTTTTATGTCCTCGTTAGTGTTAAAACTGACAGATGCCATATATGTCTTACAAAAAACTGTTGTACGTTAAATCCTCGGTTAACGGTATTACTTGCTTATTTTACATAAACCCTTATGCCTTCTTATTTTGGCATTGAAGTCAAACATTACGGGATGTTCAAATAACAACTCTTTTGATGGGAAAGAAAAAACTATCGAACCAATGCAGGACTTGTGTGGCATCATTTATTTCCGTTGAATTCGGATCTTTGAAGTGTCTAGCAATTTGTCGATTTTATTGTCCTCTAAAAATATTAATAGTCCTAATTGTAGAAAAAGAAAAAAGAAATAAGTGATACATTTGGCCAGCCGAAAAAGAAGACAATCTCTTTAGAATTGGCAATGCTAAAAAGGTTATACAGTAAAACCCCGATTATCCGAGCCCCGGTTATCCGAGTTTCCGCTTTAACCGAGCCAGATAATATTTCTTTAATATTTTTTTACCCCTGATATTTTCCTTTGTCAAAACTAGTACCGAAAAAAATTGGTACTTGATCTCTCAAACACTCAAGAAAACAAAATGTTTACATTCCTTTTCATTGTATGACACTGCTCCTCCTATCGCGTCGCTCAAGGTCTTAAGGCTTAAGTAAGAGAACTCTTTAAGCATTACTATATATTATTAATTGCATGTGGTTTACCTATAGCATAACATTTGTACTTGTCAAAACATACATTTACACCGATACGATTTATTTTGTTTTTAATTTTCGCTTTAACCGAGCTTTTCGGATATCCGAGTTGGTCTTGGTCCACATTAACTCGGATAATCAGGACTCTACTGTAATTTGGTTGGTTGTTTTCAGATTATCTGGCGCCGTCAACAACACGAGGGCTATAATGCGCAGAAACATTCGTCATTAGACAAGCCAACATACATTTACAAACACCCATGCCTTACACAGGACTCGAACCCGCAACCTCGCGGTTTAGAAGCTAGCACGCTAATCACTATACCGTTTGATCGGCAAAGATTATAGTTTATTACTGTCCAACCATTTTCGTATTTAATGTATACGCAGTAACAGTAAAATATTTGTATTACCTGAAACCTACACGTAAAATGTAAATGTGTATGTTTCATTGAACATCAAGGGTCAAGAAAGATAGAAGGAAGGGGAAGCTCAGGATAGTTGGTTGGTTGGTTGGTTGTTTTCAGATTATCTGGCGCCGTCAGCAACACGAGGGCTATAATGCGCCGAAACATTCGTCATTAGACAAGCCAACATACGTTTACAAACACCCATGCCTAACACGGGACTCGAACCCGCAACCTTGCGGTCTAGAAGCTAGCACGCTAACCACTATACCGTTTGATCGGCAAAAAGCTCAGGATAGAATTACGCTTTAAAACTGCTCAAACAGCTTATGTTAATAAATTACTATCTAAATATTGACTTTTACCTTGGTGAACGATGGGCACTAAACCATCGATTGGGTCAACTGCATTTAGGAACAGCCATCGCCCTCCGAGCGTGTTAATGCAGACAACTAGAGCAATCGCCCCAACTCCAAGGAGGCTGAACAGAATCCCTGCGGAAAAAGAAACATACAATTCTTGCTTAAAAAAATGACAAGGACATATTCATTCGAGAGTATCCCACTAGTCATAAAAAAATAACGCTCCCCGTTAGAGTGCATATTGATACGAATTTTTGTATATTTGTAAATATTTCGTAGTGTTAATTTTGTAAATAGGAAAATTTATGTACATTTTGCATAAGGCAGTGCAATAGCTCGTCGTTAGTTTGCTTCCCCGCAATGTGTGTCTCAACGCTTGATAACGAGTTTTACAGAGGTAACGCTGGGAAGCGAGTTTTACAAGGAGCAGGGCATTTAACATTATGGCAATGGCAATCTCGCCAAATTTTCGAAAGAGAGCCTAGTTGGCGAAAATTTTGGCGACTAATTTTTGTCGCCAAACTTGGCAACCATTTGGCGATATTTTCGGTATCCATGTACATGTATAGGACTTTCCGACTACGATCTGGAAAGTTCTCCAAATATCTACCTCTAGAAGTCTCCAGAAGGTTTGACTCCTATATAAGCCCAGTAGAGTAGTAGTTGACGGAGGTTAGTCAGTTGTTGACTGAGTTAAGTCAGTTAGTTGACTGGAATTACTGAGTCTCAGTGAACATTCCGAGTAGTTCTGAAGCGAACTGTATTGCATTGTCGTTTGCGGCGATTTAGCTGTTGTGTTGTCAAGTTTTTAACTGCTGTTTTGTGCTCTATTGTTGTGAAAAGAGCTGTATTGTGTCTACTAGAAAGAGAAGTTCTGGAGCTGTAGGAGAATCTGTGAAGAATTATATTGGAATAAATTTCTGCAAGTTTTGATCTGCTTTGGCTTCAAATCTTTCGAACCCATCCACGCAACAATATATAACTGAAACAAATTAAACCAATAGAATAATTTTTATAGTGACAAAGCTTCGGATGGCCTGAGGAAAACAAAAACTAGAGAGGGTCAAAAGTTGCCAAAAGGGAGAATTTAGCGTCTCGAGGTGACAGCGGTCAAAGATATAGTACCGAGGCAACTTTGATCCACTATCTTTTTTCCACGGCCGTATTTCTAAATAGGATAAGTAGGCTGCAGCCTAGAGCGACAGATTTTCAAAGGGCGGCAGTTTGGCAATTTATTCAAAAGTTAAAATTGGTTAATAAAATTTTCCGTAAGAATTTAAGAATACGTGTTACTTAAAAATATGTTTTAGTCCTTCTACATAGCCTACTTTCTAAAACTGTAGCATAATACAAATTCATAGCACGTAATATAACCTGCCTGTATTATAACTTTATTGTGGTGCAATCTAATTTGGTTTGGGGCACCTACTAAAATTTTTGATATTGTGGATTGTGTAGAAGTAAAAGAGTAAGTATGGATATTTCATTAACTAATTTAATTGTTAAAAACTTATTTAGTAAAATATTACGTTACATTTTGTTTAAAAATTAAATTTTCTCTTTTAAGAATGTTTAGAGGAATTCCCTTAAATAACTTTCAAAAAGGCCAAATTGTTGCATATAAATCTTATGGTAAAGGTGTTGCTCGTATACTACATATTAGCTCAAATGCAGTCTCTCATTTTATCAAACACACAGGCTAACATGGTAAGACAAAAAAAGACTGGTAGACCTTAAAAGTTAAATCCTAGTGATGAATAAAAGTTGTTCTATTATGACCTATTTCGTTGGCCTTAGGGCTAATTGAACCTAAAAAAAATACCCATACCGATTTCGGGCGGTCGTTTGTGGCATATTTTGTTCACCATGATTAATAGTCAGAATTACAAAGGGCGTTTGGAAGAGTGCTGGATATGGTGGATTAACAACCATCACACGAGATTTTAAAGCACACGAGGGCACAATCGAATGTTTAAAAACTCTTTAAACTTTGAATTGATAAGAAGTAAAACTCAAATAGCTGGCGCATAAAGGAAAACTCGTAACTTTATACTGTTGAATTTAACAAAAAAGTAACTCTTTGAATAGACGCTTCATGCAATTACTCAACAAAGTAGTATTGTTTTTAAGTAAACAAGAACTTGCATTTAAAAGCCAAAACTGAAGATAATGTTTTTTTTATCAAAACTATACAGAATGATTCGATTAATTGTTCTTATTTTATAATGTTATGTTATAAATGTTCTATTGTACAAATTGAAAGGAAACTGCGATTTGAGAATTAAAGAATTTGTGTTCATTAAACTTTGGGTCGTAACTTTTCCTCCCTTGAACATTAAAAACAAAATGAGAAACATTAAAAAAAGTCCCCGTTAATACTATAATACAAAACCCCTTTATGAATATTTTAACACGTGATGTTGTAAAAAGCAAAATTAGAAGGTCAAAACTACTTGTGATGAAACTTTCAGAGCTCTAGGCCTATAAGAAGTTGCTTTTTGTGAAAATAATAATTAAAAATTAATTAAAAAACAAATTAAAATTTTAATGTTCTTTTTGTCAAAAGTCCAAAGCTACTTCTGTTGAAAATTTCAGAGCTGTAGCCCTATTAAAATTCGTTTTGTAAAATATTTATTAATTAATTTAAAAAAATTAATTCAAAAATAACTAAATAAAAATTTAAAATTCTGTTTTTCAAAAGTTCAATCAGAAGGCCAAAAGTACTTATGTTAAAAATTTCAGAGCTGTAGCCCTATTAAAAGTCATTATTTAATTTTTTCTTTTAATTAATTAGGAAAATTAATTACAAAAATAACTAATTAAAATTTTAACATTCTGTTTTTCAAAGGTCTATTTGGAAGGCTGAAACTACTTATGTTGAAAATTTCAGAGCTGTATCTCTATTTGAAGTCACTTTGTAAGAAATAAATTAATTATAAAAAAACTAATTAAAATTTTAACATTTTGTTTGACAAATGTAAAATTAGAGGGACAAAACTTCTAATGTTGACAATTTCAGAGCTCTACTCCAATTTTAAGTAGGTTTCTATAGATCCACAAACAGACACACAGCTTGTTTTATTATTATAGATTAATCAGACGAAACGGTCGTTTCGCCGCCAACCTTAAAAAAGGCAGAAACGACAGTAAGTATCTATTCTCTGCACAACTTCCAGCGAAAAAGCCGAAATTGACTATTTTCTAGCGCGCTTACGAAACTTCACATAATTATACAAAAAATACCATAGATTCGTCTCGGTGATATCTTTCAAAGAAAAGAAAATTGAGTACCTAGGACAAAAGACAACGAAGAAAAAAATATTGAAAATTCCAAAACGAAATAAAAAAACGAGTTCTAGCCCGATTTTTGATGTAAAAATTTAGACAAACGTACAGCCCTAACTAATCTATAGATCTTCAAACAGATTGAATTATAGGATGCGGAATGTTTCAACTTAAAATCCTACGCTAGTTTGAACTTCATTAAATAATTATTTCTATTTTTAATTAATTTAAAACCACTTTTTTTCATTTCATAATTTGGCGACAGATAAAGTCGATCAGCTTGTAATTGAGGTTCAGATATATATGCCAAAAGTTGCCAAACAGGTTTGCTATCATTTGGAAGTTAGTTTTTCCGACATGTTAGGCTTAAGTGAGTTTTAACGTAATGTTAAAGTATAGGAGAACGAATTGGACTATAATTATATGGCTTATAACATCTTTAAAATTTAAATAATTTAATTTTTGAAGAGACAGAATTAAAGAGAAATATTTGTTCTTTAAGTTGCATGTGTTATTTGAACTGTATGACAATTTAGAGAGAGTTAACTTTCAAAAACATTTTAATTTCGGGAAATCTCCATTGAAAAATGAAAACAATCACATTTTGTTGCAAGATACTATGGGCTAAATACAAAGTATAAATGTGGAGGTTATGCGAGCTGACGTCACAGTCAACTCATTACAAAGGACTAAATGAACCACGCATTGCGATTGGCTAATGGAATTTGCAAAAATGTCATTCGTTTTTAAACATGTGTTGATTTTTACTTTCCGTTGTAAAATGAAATTGTAGAATCATATATCATCAAAATTGTAATTTCATAGTGAATTTTAAAATTGTTGTTAAGAAAATATTTTAAATTTTGTCAAATATCAATGGGTTATTATGTGAACCAAAATAATGCTTGGTATAATAAAAATAATTTATACTTCAATATTTATTAGACTGTAAAAAACTTGTAATATTTATTTGTAACAATTTATTAGTATAAACTTTCAATGGGATGCACGCTCTGGCCTTGTAAGTTAAAGGTGCCGGATTTGATTCCTGTGTTAGGTGTGGATGTTCGTTGTGATTCGGAATCCACGTTAAGCTGTGGGTCCCAGACTGATTAGTCGTTATTATACACTAAAATAGGTCGTTGTGCGTACAAACTAACCAATCGAGCTGAAACTTGGCAGACAGGATCTTTGTCAATGGCAACGTATTTCTTTAAGTTTTGGGAGTTGAGTTGCCATACACAAGTTTCTAGTACTCGTTCGTATTAGATTTTGGCATGCAAGATATCATTGAACTCAACTTGAAGAATTATGAATATTCATGGTACCAGGTCTACCATAGGTGGTACTACTTCTGGTTTATCAGTTTTGAAGATAAATATGGCATGTTGGGTGTCGTTAGGCTTGTCTTGAAAAATTATGAATGTTTAAGGTACCAGGTATAGCATAGGTAGTACCACTTTCGGTTTATCAATTTCCAAGATAAATATGGCATGTAAGGTATCGTCGAACTCAGTTTGAAGAATTATGAATATCCCTGGTACCAGGTTTACCATAGGGGATAAATAGAAAAACAATGAAACGGACAAATTCAAAAAAGAGAAGTCGTCAGTGTTTAAAAAAAGTTATGATATCCCCCAAAAAAACACTTTTGAAAAGTAGAAGAACCACCAACCTCAAAAACACAAAAAACTTTCTTACAATAAAAAAAATCATAAACATGATGAAAATTTTCAGCCACAAACACAGTGATATAAAAAAATGGCCAACCTCTGATTAGAACTCTCGGTTGTGACTCGCTTACGAATGTATGCTTACTTAATTTATTTTTAACATTTAAGTTCCGCTCCCATAAAAATTTACGCTGCTTGAGGTTGGCGCCCGTCTTAATTACTAACCTTTAACCCCCCCCCCCCCTCACACACATAAAAACTTTCCAAAATGTATGTATCAACCAAACAAAAGCTTACCAGAAACACTTTAGTTTCCTACTTAAAAAATTCATAATAAAGCTAATGCAAGCGTTTGAGCACAGTTTCTCTATACTATTTTGAAAGTTGCATGAACATGAAGATTTACACCACTTTGTATTTCCTACCCATCCAAATGAAATAATAAACTCGAATATTCGTGCAAACATCCATAAATTAGTTTAAACGCAAGCATTATTAATATTCCTATGACGGGCGCCAACCTCAAGCAGCGTAAATTTTTATGGGAGCGGAACTTAAATGTTAAAAATAAATTAAGTAAGCATACATTCGTAAGCGAGTCACAACCGAGAGTTCTAATCAGAGGTTGGCCATTTTTTTATATCACTGTGTTTGTGGCTGAAATTTTTCATCATGTTTATGATTTTTTTATTGTAAGAAAGTTTTTTGTGTTTTTGAGGTTGGTGGTTCTTCTACTTTTCAAAAGTGTTTTTTGGGGGGATAAAGATCTTCCCCGATTTACAACTGTACTTGACTTTTGTTATTTCATCAAATAGAATACAAGATATAGCCATCGTTCGGAATTTTTTTTTTTTTTTTTTTGCGTACTGTACTAGATATTTAAAATGTAAGAATATTAAATCAAAATAGAATAATAATAATTGATATTTTATTGGGTATTTCCTTGTTATGACTCTTGTTCCAATGAATCTCTCCCGAAAGTATATCATTTCTATACCAAGACTCTCTGAAATTTGAGAACCTGGCGTGTGGTAAAGTATTTTATTGCACTAGTGTGATTAAGTTACTTCACCTTACTCCTTGCATTAAAGTGTTACTTTCTCCTGGATTTCTGATTAACACTTTGTTAACTGGCAATTTTACACAGAAACTATGCCGTGTCACCGGCTATGAGTAAAATACAAGGACGAGTTAACTCGTCACCGATCAACAATGTGTTAAAAATAGTTTAATATTGTTACACGTTGTAATAAGAAAACATAGAAATTTATAAAAAATTAGTCATACATAATTTCGATATATTTTACTTGTTTATTTCTTTTTTAGTTTACATTGCAAGTATATGTGGTGATTTCATGTAGTATATATTAAGATTATGTATAAATTAGTTTAATATCCCCCCGTACTTAGATTAATTGCATTAGATATTTTCTTGCGTAAAAGCCTACACGACGACTCTCTTACGCCCAAACATTTTTAATGATCTAGACTACCGAAAGTAGTAACATTATCAAGAGGGAATGCCCACCTGGAGAAGTGACAATAGGAAATTCCTCATTTGCATTTCAAATGGAAAGAAAGATTGGACTTTACCAGGCAGTTGGACAATCCCCACAAAACTATACGTCACAATCGCTATTATGTCTACTCAATTTGAAAACTGAATACAAATCATCTATATCTGAGTTGAACCTGAGACCTCCCACCTGCTAAACTCAATGCGTTTAGCCATTCGTGCATAAGAGGCATTCCAGCATTTCACCAGCGCTCCAGCACCTAAAAAACAGGAAGCCGAAGGAGTAGGGGACTTTTTGCGGGTTGCTCAGGGCACCAAACAGAGCCACTCTGCAAAATTTCAGTTCAAAGGAAATTTGTGCAAGGTTTGACCTATTTTTTGCCTTATGAATCTTTGAAAATATTACTTACATCCTGACCAAGATGACCCAACAGTTGGCTTTTCTGTTTTGTACTCCACATGCGGCTGAGGCAGGCTGATCTGTGAAGTAACGCAGTAGCTCTTACTTTTGTGGTGCATCTTTAAAGTCCTGCAATTAGAACAAAATGTATGCAACAATATCGCAATAATTTTACAACAATGTTTTATTAAATTATACCAAATTGAGAACTTGCAGAGATGGCAACTTTTCCATAGATTTTTTTTTTACGGATTTTTACATTTTATGGTTTACACATGACCAATATGCTTACATTACAGTGAATGAATTTTTGATGCAATAGTGACTATTACATCAGCGTTATACTCGGCGGAAACAACATAAATCGTAGTAATAGTGAAAGAATTGACGAATTTCAAAAAGTATAGGAAAAAGATAAAGAAAGGATATTTCATGTCGATGTGGTAGTATCGTGTACAAATGACGAATACAACACCTAGACACCAGTGGTCACTTTTGTCTAGTGGTTAACACGCCTGTCTACTGATCTAGGAGTCCCTTGTTCGACTCCCTGTTAGCACTTCGCCTACATCGCCTTTTCGTGGGTTTCAAAGTACGTCCGTAAAATCGTAAAATTCCGCGAAAACTACGAAAATTCCATAAAAACTACTGAAAATAAGTAAAAACTACCGAAAATCTGTTGAAAAGTTGACATCGCTTAACTTGGACTTTGTCAAAGATGTCTAAAAGCAACAGAAGCTGTGAGAAATCGCGATTTAAATCCATTGATAAATATGCTCAGGGCATTTTCTGAAACTATGCATCTGCAAAATAAGCTTATTTTTCAGAAAATGAAATAACTAAAAAAAAAAAATTTATACTGGTCAAATCATAATTTTATTTCTCCCAGTGAAACTTTTCGAAATTCGAACATTGCTTTTGGGTTTGATGCAGCAGCTTTTGAACTAAATAAACAATCAATAAATTCATCCATCCGATATCACGAACTTTATAAAATAGAAAACGTAAATATCTTTACCCTGTTATAAAGTACCGCACAGAAAAGTGTTGCCTATTTGAGATTGTTAGATTTGCGTGTTCTTTTATAACTGTTTGATGGTCTAGTTCAGGGGTTCCCAACCGGTGGTACGCGGGAACGTTTCAGGTGGTACGGTGGTTTCAGGTGAACTAAAAGAAAGTTTTATCAATCTTACAGAAGATAGTTCCATGAAAGATTATTTTAAAGAGAAATCTTTAATTAACTTCTGGATCGGATGTAAAACCGAGTACCCTTTGATCTTCTGGCAAGCTCTGCTATTTTTTATGCCATTTGTTACGAGTTATTTGTGTGAGAGTGGATTTTCTGAACTCTTGTACATAAAAATAAACATAGAAGCAAAATAAGTGTTGAAGAGGACTTAAGATTGAAGATAAACTCCATTACTCCTAATGTTTATATTTTAATCACAGGCATACAACAACAAGTTTCGCTCTAAAGACTATAAAAGTATATTTTGTATGATGATTTTTTTGCTGAGTTTGTACTAATTTTTTATTTGTATGTTTTTAGACCTAAGGGTAATAAATAAAACTGTAAATTAATACCATTTTAATCTTTTTATTTCTCCTTTATTATAAGCATGTTATAAATAAACAAATATCTAACCATTAAATATGAAGTTTTATCAGGAATTTAATTCAAAAAGCCTTTGAACACTTTTAGAAGAGTAAATATTATACTTTTATTTAAATATTTAGGTCTGGTGGTACGCCAAAATTTCTCAAAAAGTCAAGTGGTACGCAGATGCAAAAAGGTTGGGAACCCCTGGTCTAGTTCGTTCATAACTGCGTTACTTTCGGTGAGGTATGAAATTAAAAACTGATCCATTGTCAAAAAAAT
Source organism: Linyphia triangularis (assembly GCA_963978545.1). Lineage (NCBI taxonomy): Eukaryota > Metazoa > Arthropoda > Arachnida > Araneae > Linyphiidae > Linyphia > Linyphia triangularis. Next base: position 42,811,410 of record OZ021730.1, read on the forward strand.
TTTGGCAATTAATACCAAATTAAGGTAACTGAGGAAATTTTTTAACAATTTTATACAATTAACTAAGGAAATTATTTTAAAATATTGTAACTCTAGGTAAAGAAATTGGTTGTTAAAATGCAACACTTGTGATGTGCTTTCCACCAATAACAACACAAGTTTAAATTTCACAATTCATTACCAGTACTAATCGCAATCTGTGTTTCATTTGTTTCACCGCAAAGAAATTGATTGAAACATCTTCTTGCATAACCTCCATACATAATGATATCTCCCAGGTATTTAGTTACTTTAATAGTTAAAAACAATAAAAAATTTAATTAAAACACACACAACCAAAACTTTGAGAGCGAAATAGTCTACCGCTTTCTGTACAATACTTAATTAGTTATAAGGTTTAAGCAATCGTTTTTTAAACTTAGACTTGAAAGAATCCAAATTGCAAACTTTCTCCGCTAGATGGCACTCCTTCTTTTAGTGTTAAAACAGGGAGAAAAAGTTGCTAAAGAAGTTAATGAAGGCCAAAGCGATTTCATGCGAAGTTTGACTAAAAACTTGAGGGGAAATTTTGGAAGGATGTTAATGATATTTTTATAAACTAAAACCAAATCTAATAGATAAGTTTAAGTACTGACAATTGAGAATTTACAACCAAATTTTATAAATGCTGAACAAAAATTTCAATTAAAGGACCAAGAGCATCACCAGGCAAAGAATAATTTTTACAAGGCCTAAAAAAACCCTCTAAGATGGCCAAATTGTGTATCTTATTCGATAAACATAATATTGTCCTTTCTTGTGAGTGAAACAGAAAATAAGTCAATCGTTGATGAGCGATGCTCAAGAGCAGAGAGCTGTGTTTAAGGCACTCGTTTTTCAACTTTTCACGCTTTTAATCGCATTTCTATGGGAATTTCGAAAGTGGGGTCGATTAGAACACCTGAAGAGGCTTTAGCACAGTAATTTTAATCAAAATCGTTAAAACCATTTTTCAGCAATTGATAAGAAAAATCGATTTTTCATTATTTCAACCTTATGCGCATGCGCGATTTTGACAAAAACCTTCATGATAGGTCCCATGGCCACCACTAACCCGCACACAAAATTTGAACATCATAGGAGAATTTGTTCGGGAGTTATGCTGATATTTTTCACCAAGATATTTTTTCTAGGCCACTTTTTTTAAAATCAGAGTGTTCCAAAGCGTAAAGAAAAGGGTAATTGAACACGTAAACATAAGGGTAATTGAAGGTAATAAAAAAATCTCGTAATCAGTTACTAAATATTCTGTCCCATAAAATTCCGTTCAAGTAATCTCCAAACATTCCAACCAATTAAAGTGATAACATGCAAATTCGAACGTAAGCAAACGGAAAAGACAAAAGAATTTTATTTTACTTTGCGTGTGTTGCCACTCGTGTCGTTGTAAATTTCGGAATATAAATGTCCTTGTCATCGTTCCTGAAAACTTGGAAATGCAATTGTGAATCCGTTGCTTTATTTCGTTACGGGAGTGTAATTGCAGTTGATTGATTGCTAGGCGGAAATAATGTTTCCTTTTCTTTGAGTTTATTATTTCTTGGAGTATATATTATTCTTTCGAAACAACAGATGATACTGGTTAGGAAGATTACATTTTCAAGGACCATAGGTCAATCGTAATTCATTTTGTGATGCTTGATTATATATTTCTTTGACTTTACAACCATTCTGTTTTGCCCTTAAAAGACAAGTGGATTGTTCTTCAACTATAATTTCTCTAACTTTTTTTAAAATATAAAGAAAATGGAAAGCTCAAAATCTAGTTGGATTGTGGATATAACTGTTGCTAATCGTTCTACCCAGAGCTCTTTTCTCGATTTTAATGATAGAAATCTTCACATGGGACCTGTCATCACGGTTCTCGTTAAAATAGCGCATGCGCATAAGGTAGCTTTATGTTTTTCAGCAGTTGCCAAGCCAAAAAACGGCTCGAGTATATCCCAAGCACTTACTTCAAGCCAAAGAAGCCTAACAAATCACGATAGAGGATCTATATTAGCAACTTCCCTCAAACTTTGTAATAAACTTATTGTAACAGCAGCAACTTATTGCATAAACATGATGAGTTGGTTGTATTCAGATTATCTGGCACCGTCAGCAACACGAGGGCTATAATGCGCGAAACATTCGTCATTAGACAAGCCAACATACATTTACAAACACCCATGCCTAACACGGGACTCGAACACGCAATCTCGTGGTCTAGAAGCTAGCACGCTAACCACTATACCGTTTGGTCGTCATAAACATGATGAGAAGAGAGAGGGATATTCAATTGGACTTAACACATTCCCTGCCAATAACACCTCAGCTTGGAATGTCTTGTTACTCCCCAGTAGTCTTTCCTGATCAGACTGCACCCGATCCGATTTTATGTTCATGCTGGAATGAACTTAAGGGGAGTTTAAACCTTTTGACGCCAACAAAAACAGCTTTTTTTGCGTAATGTTCAATATGCTTTAAAATAAAATATACTTTATATTTTTAATTGTAATTTTTTATACGATACAATGCTTATTTTCTTCTAGAAAAACAATAACTATTTTAGACATAAATATATTTTTTTAAAAGTTATCAAGTAAAACTTAACAATAAAAAATTTAGATTTTTTTTTTTTTTTAATATAAATTACCCACAAGATATTAAGTTTCTGGAATAAACTCAATATTAATATTGGAAATTAAAGATAATTTATGGGTTTATTCTCTAAAGCAGAATTATTCTTTTATACAATATAAAAATATTTTTATGTAAAAAATAACTTTAAAATTTAAATTTTAAATATTTTTTCTAACTATAAATGGCCTTTTATAAAAAAAACTTATCTATATTCTTATTTCCTGCCTCCGAGAATGTAAAACTATCACGTGCATATCCATACATTTTTTTAAAGGGATAGAACAATGACTTTTTTTTTAATATTGTGGGTAACTTATATTCATATTTTTTTGTCTTCTAAATTTTCCATCATTACGTTTCACTTGATAACTTTTTAAAAAACATGCTTATGCTTAAAATAATTAATGTTTTTCAAGAAGGAAATAAATATTATGCTGCATAAAAAATATCAATTAAAAATACCGAATACTTTTTATTTTAAAGCATATCGAAAATTACGTAAGAAAAGCTCTTTTTGTTGTCGTCAAAAGGTTTAAACTCCCCTTAAAGTAACAAGTTGTGTTAATGTTGATAGCTGGAAGCTTCTGTTTTTAAAACAGTTTCATGTAATTCCAGCAAAGAACAGCAACTCCGATCAGGCGCAGTCTCATCAGGACAGGCTACTGATTGTAGTTAGAGATGAGTGGATGATGCATAAAGAAAATTTAGATAATTGTTATAGGGTATATGAAACACACACTCGCAACAATGTAAACCATGGGTATTTCAGGTCACAACATCTAATGGCAGAAGTGACACAGGACTGAGACTTGTGACAACCAGTTCCGGTACCTCCGGGCTTTATTAACCCTTTGCACTCCAGCCCTTTTTCGCGAGGAGGAACAGGAAACTCGAGACGTTTTCCGCCATTTTTGGATCGGTTAGCGGTTACAGATCCGCTTCAAAGAAACTAAACACAGTCATTGGCCTTGCATCGAATCTCCGCATCAAACCTAATGGTCCTCTCGAGTTGCGGCATCTAATCATGTGGTGAGTGAGAGTCCCCTCTGGAGTGCAAAGGGTTAACTACAAGGCGCCTCTTAGGCACCACATGATTGGATGCCGCAACACGAGAGGACCATTAGGTTTGATGCGGGAATTCGATGCAAGACCAATGACTGTGTTTAGTTTCTATGAAGTGAATGCATAACCTCAAACCGAACCAAAAATGTAGCGAAATGTCTCGAGTTGCTGGCCCCTCCGCGCTAAAAAGGGCTCGAGAGCAAAGGGTTAACACATTTCCAATACGTTGTTTATTCCTGTAATTTTAGTACCTATAATAATGTTCATCTGAGGAAAAACTTGTTTCCAAACAAATTAGGTAGGGATGTTTAAAATCTTTACATAGAGGAAGAAACTATGTATTTTAATATTTTCCACTTTATTTGGAATTTCTTAACAGCAGGGGGTTGCAAGTGCAATTTAATGACCATCCCTGGCAGTACCTAGAGGGAAACCAAATTCGTTATGAAAATATCCCCAAACGAGATGCAAAATAGCAATAAGACCTACCTTAGAAAATCCATATTATGCCAAGATTTACGAGCTCAATGCATTTGCAAATAACAGTGTTAAGGTATAATTCTTAAGGATATGCATAACAAATAGAATCTTTAATATTCGTTGATGAGTGTAGACTTCCTCAGAAGCCTACATCAACAACTTAGTCCATCAGATACTTATATTAACCGACAATATTTTATTTCCACCTTTTTCATTTCCTAATTCGTCATTATGCGGAAATGTGTCAACCCAGCGGTAGATTCCGCGATGAAACTAATTTTCACACATTACTCCGTAAGAATAAGAAACAGGATATCCAAAAGCATTGCTTTTTCTATCGTTTTTCAATAAAAATTATGCTTTTTTTTTTTTTTTTTGCTTTTATTATTATTATTATTATTTTCCCACGTTTTGAAACATCTTGATTTCAAACTAGGCATGTGGAACATCGCACAACTTTCAGTTACACTGTATAATATTGGTCATGCAGTAAAGTTTAACATTGTGTTACTTACCATTTTCTTATTTTCGCACATTTACATAAAAATGGCCTGTTTGGCGATATTTTTTGCGATACTTATTATAGGGTTCTTTAAAAAAAAAAAAAAAAAAAAAAACTTCGCCAAAATTGTGTTTTTGGCGATACACTTTTCTATAATTCTTATATTATCCGATCTTATAAGTAAAACTGAGGGGTGGAGAAAAACGATCGTTGGAGTACTATGTTCAAGCAGAGAACTGTGTGTTGAAAGCATTCATTTTTCAACTTTTTGCGCCATTAAACATTTTTACGTGAATTTTGGAGGTGGGGATGTTTAGAACACCTTAAGAGACATTAACAAAGCGATTTTTATCAAAATCGTTAAAGCCGTTTCTTAGCAATCAATGACAGCTACCTAATGCGCATGCGCGATTTTGACGAAAACTTTAATGGTAGGTCTCATGGCCACCACCAACCCTCACACCAAATTTGAACGTCGTAGGTCAATTTGTTCGGGAGTTTTTAATCATGTAGAAATTATTGCCAAAAATATCGCCACACTGACCACTTTTATTTAAATGAGTGAAAATATGAAAACTGTAAGTAACATCATGTAAAATTTTAATGCAATGATCAGTATTATAGTCTAATTGAAAGCTCTGCGGTGTTCCACACCATTAGTTTATTTTAACTTCCTACAATGGCATTCCCTGAAATATGGCATTAAAACTGCAATTCTAATGTATTTCTGTGAGTCACGTAACGAAATTAGGAAAAACACGGGGAAAAAACTGCGATATCTCAAAATCTTTAGTTTCTTCATTAGGTTATAAAATAAAGATCTATTGATTATTTGATTACTATCACCTGAAGTATTAAAGAAGTTAATAGCGTACTCATGGCATTTGCATTTCAAATGTCACTCACCTAACATGGAATGTGTTTCTAAACTGCGTAAATACTATATGAGTTTTGGATAAGTATCTAAAACACATTTAGGTGAGATTGATCAACTTCGAACTACTTATACATTGGTTGGTTGGTTTGTACGCTCAGCGACCTATTTTTATACACAATGACGGCTAATCAGGCCGGGATCTACAGATTAACGTGGATTCCAAACCACAACGAACATAAATGTCTAACCCGGGATTCGAGCCTGGCACCTTTAGCATGCAAACAACAACTTGTACGAAAAATAAAAATTGATTCAATTTAATGTGATAAACTTACACTAGTGCGTGTTGTAGGGATTAAATAATGGATAAATCCCGCATTTTTTTAAATTTTTTTTATTCAATTCTAAATGCTTTGAAAAGGTCATAAGCACAAAAATTTCTGCTCACAGTGCTTTTTCTTTTTTGTTTAATTGGGAACCTAACTTTGCTTGTTAGTTTCGGCGGGGAAAACGATTCATTCGTCTCGAATTGAATGTGACGTCACTTTTGATCTCTAACAACTTGGCTAAAAACGTAGCATCGGAAACCAGTTTTGCAAGTTCCTTGCAAATAGCGCCAACCGATACGGGATATGGCAACTGTCCACCAAACCAACGCCAACTATTTGGCAGAAACCTCACAATAACCATAGAAACGGAAGGATGTTTTGACATCACAGCTATAGCTGATCAGATTGCAATCGGACAAGGTTTCGGCGCTATTTCTTTTCTTAATATTTAAATAACTAATTTTTTTAAAGATCTTTTGCTCGAATATTTGGATTCGGGAAGAAATTCTTTATAAATATAAACTAATTTCAATCATTTTTTTTTTAAAAAGCAGGAATTGTCCATTCATTACTAACAATAAGTTTTTTCAATGACTTTAAATTTAAATACACTGAAACCGACTACTAACGGACAAGCTTAATAGTTGTTGGCTCTTGAACTAGCACCTGCTAAAAAAATCGGCTTTGAAATCTGGATAGATTTTGGTGTCCGCTGTGGCTCACTATAACCGTAATTGTGCACACTATGGTAATTGAGTGAACGAAACCAACAAAACACACCCATAAATGGAACATTCTTTTGTTGTCAATTTGGAAGAAATTTGTCTTCTTTTAATAACCTATCGCAAAATTCTAATTTTGAAAAAAAAAAAAAAAAAAAAAAATAGAACCTACATCGTACAAAAAATATATACGAATTAAGAAATCTTAAAATGAGATTAACCTATAAATTTCAATCAAAATAAAAAGAACAAGAAATCACTTTCAACTCCAACTGACCAATAATAGTTATAAAAAAAATCTGTACTTATTCGATAATCGATATAAAGTACAATCATATTCGATTTTCAAGTTGATGGTTGCAATCATGGATCCGGCAGGAAAGTGCAAGCCTTGCACCCCCCCCCCCCTGAATTTTAAAAATTAAAAAAAAATCTGAAGAAAGAGATACGATTCACTGGAAGTTATAGATTTTTAAATATTCAGTGAAAGAGAAATTTAGCACTTAACTAAAACACTTAATTAGTACTAATAAAAATTTCATAAAGACATCCAATTGAGAAATTAAGCTTAAAACAAAAAACCACCTGGCTCCCCCTTTGGGAGACATCAGCCCCCCTTTCCCCCCTGAAACAAATTCTGCCGGGGACCATGGTGGCGATAATATATGTGTCTCCTATTCTTTCCAGAATTCACCTGATGATTGTAAGGTTACCACTCTGGCCTCGCATGTCAAAGGTGCTGTGTTCCAATCCCGGGTAAAGCATGGTTGGTTGGTTGGTTGGTTTGTGCGCTCAACGACTCATGCAATGCTTGTGCACAATTACGGCTAATCAGGCCGAGACCTACTTCTTAACGTGGATTCCGAACTACAACGAACACCCATGCCTAACCCGGGATTCGAGCCCTGCACCTTCGGTTGGTTGGTTTGTACACTAAACGACCTATTTTCATGCACAATGAAAGCTAATCAGCCGGGACCTACAGCTTAACGTGGATTCCGAACCACAACGAACATCCATGCCTAGCCCGGGATTCGAACCCGTCCCCTTTAGCATGCGAAGACAGAGCTCTAACCACACAGCCATCTGGTGGGCCTGGATTAAGCATGGATGTTCGTTGAAGTTCGGAATCCGCGTTAACCTTTAACTGCTGTAAGCGGTCTGACAGACCACGAGTCATTTTTTGTGGAATGCTTCCACCCCCTGAAATATCACATTTTTGACCTTTATATTAATTTTTCTGATACTATGTTTCTTAAACTTTAAAGTAATGTTCACAAATTTGTTTGGTGCAGTATGAACCATGTGTTGCTCTTGCTCCAAAAACCTCAAACCACCCAACCACAGCAGTTAAAGGTCAAGAAGTAGGTCCCGGCCTGATTAGCCGTCACTGAGCATAAAAATGGGTCGTTGAGCAAACCAACCAACCTATTCTTTCCAGAAGTATAACATTTATTTCTCATACACGAAGTGGTAACGAAGATTTAAATTTTTAATGAGTAGCACCACTAAGAATAGTAGCTATAATTCTGATCAGATGAACTTGTGAAATTAGGGAAACCGAAGATAACCTGTACCACTGGGATACAAAAAAACCTTCTTGAAATGCCAACTTTACGTGTAGTCCAGGATGCCTTATATCTACGCTTGCCAGACGTCCCGATTTTCAGACAAAATCTCAGTGTCCCGGCCGGTTTACTTCACGTCCCGGTAAAAATAAAATTTGATTTTATAGATGGTTGGTTGGTTGGTTGTTTTCAGATTATCTGGCGCCGTCAGCAACACGAGGGCTATAATGCGCCGAAACATTCGTCATTAGACAAGCCAACATACATTTACAAACACCCATGCCAACACGGGACTCGAACCCGCAACCTCGCGGTCTAGAAGCTAGCACGCTAACCACTATACCGTTTGGTCGGCGATTTTATAGATGACCAAAAAAGTCTAAAAATAATTAACTGTGGAGGATTATTTAGGATAGTTACTTTGTCATTTATTTCTGTACTGTATGAAAAGTGAAAATTATAGAAGAGTTATGGTCTGTTAATAAATAATATTTTTATGGTATCTATCGTCTTGTCCCGTCAATCGTGTCCAGTTGAGAGAGTATTTTCTTTGATGAACAATGCATGGACTGATGATAGGTTGGTTGTATTCAGATTATCTGGCGCCGTCAGCAACACGAGGGCTATAATGCGCCGAAACTTTCGTCATTAGACAAGCCAACATACATTTACAAACACCCATGCCTACGCGGGACTCGAACCCGCAACCTCGCGGTCTAGAAGCAGCTACACGAGGGCTATAATGCGCCGAAACATTCGTCATTAGACAAGCCAACATACATTTACAAACACCCATGCCTAACACGGCACTCGAACCCACAACCTCGCGGTCTAGAAGTTAGCATGCTAACCACTATAGTACCGTTTAGTAGGGGGACTGATGATAGGGATTTGATGTAAGAATCTGCGGTTAAAGGCTTGATGACATGTAAAATTAATATCGGATTAGCTCAAGAAGATTTTTACAAGATTAAAAACAAAAAAAAAAAGACTTTCTAAAAAAAGGCATCCAGATTCAAGTCAAAGAATAAATTTTTAAAGTGTGATTCTGTACACACTAACTCAAAAGTGAAGAATTTTCTTCTGATATCTTGGTCATGTTTGATTAAAATACAGCCGTTAACATAGAACTATCAGTTTTGGAGACATTTTTAACAGTCGCAGATTGCGTTTTAAAAAGTAAACAATTTTAAACTGATTGATCCTTCTACCTTAACAAATTGACACATCGATGCGGAAATTGAAGTAGTAATTTTTTAAATTTCATATCAAGAAATTAATTCTACGCACATTGCGGGTTCGAGTCCCGTGTTGGCATGGGTGTTTGTAAATGTATGTTGGTTTGTTAAATGACGAAATGTTTCGGCGCATTATAGCCCTCGTGTTGCTGACGGCGCCAGATAATCTGAATACAACCAACTAATTCTACGCACAAAAACTCTTTATAAACTATTGTTAAAAGCTACTAATTTAACCCTTGCTTCTCGCACCAAAAAATACCTATGAATAGCAAAAAAACTACAGTCGCTATACAAAATCTGTTAATAAATTTGAAACACTGTTGAGTTTCCAATGAGAAATAAATTCTTTTAAAGTCTTTGTTAATAAATGTTCGGATACTTAATACCAGAACATAAATTTAAAGTTCCGGCGAGTTCCAAAAAATTATAACGAGGTTAAATCAAAAGCAAACGTTTCTGAAGGGAAAAAAAATATGAAAACGCTTTTAAATAACCTTTTCCATAATAATGCGATAAACAAAAACAAATTAAAAACACTTACTCGTCAAAAAGTCCTCGTGCCGAAAAAAAAAATCCTTCTCTCTGAAGTTTCGACTGTTTGTTTGCTTGATCATTGTTTTTCCGACAACGGCAATCTATACGCATGCGTATAATACCGAAAACCGTTTTCCGGGATTAGTGTTACCAACGGCGCGCTTGGAATTTCTACTGAATTGTTTTTCTATTAGTGACAACATAATTGATTGGAAGCGATTATTTTCACAACTCTATCCGCATTTAGTTAAAAAGAAAGTTTTAAATTCCTTTTCACGCGTGATTTGCAAGAAACGAGTGACACAATTCTAATCATGTTACTAATATTCATAATTAAAGAACATTTTATCTTAAATTCAGAAGTGTATATTAAAGATCCATACAGCTATACATGTTCATAATAATTTATTTGTAACTATTCCAAAGAATAAAATTTTGTCTTATGTTTCTCGTTTTGAATAGCTAGTTGATAGTGAAACAAAATTCGTTCTTTGAAATATTGGTAGTTATTTCTGGCCTATTAGCACTTTCTATCCATGGCCGACATCAGGAGGAGGGCAAGGGGGTGTACTTGCACCGCCTCGCTTGCTGGTTTTTGCAAATTAAAATAAAATTGGGGAAAAGAAGTGTAAATTACAAGGGAAAAAAGCACGTATGCCCTTTTGAATCTATAGTTAAATGTTAGAATTGGTTTTATTCTATTATTATATGTCTCCTATTTATTTCCAACTTGCGCTTTTTATAGCTGAATATTGCAGTTTATTGGTTTTCAGGCGCCTGTTATCTAATAATATTGGAGAATCGAGGTTGGGAATATCAGATATAAATCCTTGATATTGTTATTAGATTTCAATTGAGCATTTCATATACTGCCTTTATGTTTTTTTTTATTATTGTTTTTTTTATTATTATTTCTCTAACTTGGCCGAACAAACGGTATAGTGGTTAGCGTGCTAGCTTCTAGACCACGAGGTTGCGGGTTCGAGTCCCGTGTTTTGTAAATGTATGTTGGCTTGACGAATGTTTCGGCGCATTATAGCCCTTGTGTTGCTGACGGCGCCAGATAATCTGGAAACAACCAACTATTTCTCTAACTTGAAAGAAATATAATATTACTCTTTAAATCCTTTACATTAACTTCAGGCTACAAGTAAAATTTTGTTAAATCACATCGTTTTGACAGCTAATTGCAACATGGGCGCCAGCAGGATTATTGGGTTCGAATCCTGGGATAGGCATGAATGTTCGTTGTGGTTTGGAATCCACGTTAAGCTGTAGGTCTCGGCCCGATTAGCCATTTTTATGCACAAAAATAGGTCGTTGAGCGTACAAACAAACCAAACCGGCAGGATTATTTGCAAAAGGGTTCAAGACTACTAGAATTTTGTTTGAATCGTTAATTTTTCAGAAATGTTGAGTGCAATTCTTAATGTAATGTCGATTAACAGTTATGCATTAATTTTCATTTTGATAGTATGAAAAAATCATATTTTTGAAATCCTCTCCTCTGTAGATGTTATTTGGTACCCAAATCAACTAGGTTAAAAACAATTATTGTAGAAGAAAAAAAGGTTGGTTGTTTGTTTGGTTGGTTGTTTTCAGATTATATGGCGCCGTCAGCAACAGGAGGGCTATAATGCGAAGAAACATTCGTCATTAGACAAGCCAACATAGTACATTTACAAACACCCATGCCTAACACGGGACTCGAACACGCAATCTCGTGGTCTGTTAGGCATGGGAATTTGTAAATGTAAGTTGGCTTGTCTAATGACGAATGTTTCGGCGCAATTTAGCCCTCGTGTTGCTGACGGCGCCAGATAATCTGAAAACAACCAACCAAAACTTGAATGAATAGATTGTCATGCATAATCAGTGTATCTTCCGAATTGCAGCTTGATTGGATGATGGTAAGTGGTTTAGTTAGCCCTCCGCAGATTTGCAGATTGATGTCAGATCTGCCTAACGCCAACAGCTCTTTAAAAAATCGTCAAATCTAGAGTATAATAAAAAGCCGGAGAATTCCCAAAATGAAAAACTATCACCAAACTCGAAATTCTCTTACATAAAAAAATGTTTTTATTAGTGTATGTATGGCTGCTTTCAGCATCGATATAGATACACGACTGGATAGACTGCTCCGTTGTCAATGCAAGGAGAAAAACGCGACTGTGGTTGATGAAGCTGGGTGGATGATTAATCAACCACACTTTTAGGGGCCATCCTGAAACCGCTCTTTCCCTTTTTAGTTAGTCAGGCCGGACCACAGCAATAGTTTTCGTAAATGACGTCACATTTTCAACTCCACCAGGCTTGATTTGATTTTTCCTTCAAGGTTGGTTGTTTTCAGATTATCTGGCGCCGTCAGCAACACGAGGGCTATAATGCTCCGAAACATTAGTCATTAGACAAGCCAACATACATTTACAGACACCCATGCCTTACACGGGACTCGAACCTGCAACCTCGCGGTTTAGAAGCTAGCACGCTAACCACTATACCGTTTGGTCGGCTTTCCTACAAGGACTTTTCGTCAACAAAAATGCATTGCATCATTTCTAAAGAAAACTCTTGCACTTAATATAAAAATTGTTAATAGTAATACTTACTAATACTTTTTATAATATGTGCAAGAGTTTTTTTTTTTTTTTTTTTTTTTTTTTTGTTTTTTTTTTAAATTTAATGATTGATGATTATAAAGGAAATTATACTTTTATTAAAGTTGATTCGAACGAAAAGGAATTGGATAACAGGATTTTGGCTTTTGCAAAAAAAATTAAGTTTAAGATTTCATGTATCAAATATCCGTATCTTTTTTCCACAGTTAAATTTCATAAATCTGCTTTGAAATTTCGTTTCATAACATGCTCTACAAATTGTTATAATGATTACCTTAGAAAAAAAATTCTAGGGGAATTTTAAAAATTGCTTTGGACAAAGTAAAGATGTTTGAAAATCATTTCTTGATTAAAAATAATAAGGAAGTTTTGGATTTATTAATAATAACCAAATTTAGTTTGTTCATACATTTGATTTCGAGAATTTATTCACCAGTATACCACATGATGATTTAATTAATACTTGCTCTGATATTTTTGATAATTTTCTTAAAGACTTCTTATTTAAATAAGGTAGAATTGTTAGAGTTTCTCAAATTTTAATGGTTTTAAAAATTACTTGTTTGATGGAAACAATTTTTATAAACAAACTAAAAGAATTCCTATGGGAAATAGCTTTTCTAGCGGTGTTAGCCGATTATATTTACATACGTTCGAAAAGAGATTTCTAGATTATAATAATATTGAAGCTATTAGATGCATTGATGACTTAATTATTTTTAATTTCAATGATTTAGACAAAATTATAGAGATTTATCTGAAAGATTTGATTTAAAAAAAAAAAATTACAAGAGCGCTCAGTATCTCGATTTAAATTTAAATATAATTGATTATTCAGTAAGTAATTGAGGTTTATGACAAAAGACAGGATTTTAATTTCAAAGTTATTTGTCTTTCGAATTTTAATTGCAATTTAAATTTCAAAATTTTTAGAAATATTTACTATACACAACTAAATAAAATTAAGAGTATGTGCAATAATGCTACGGACTTTAATTTGGTTTTTGGAATTTTTAGGGACAATTTGAGGAAAAATGGATTTACTAAATATTTTTGAATTTTCGTCTTTTTGAAATTTTTTCCTTTGGTTTCTGATTCCATTCTTCGGACGATATTGAAATCCAGTTAAATAGCCCTAACTGGTCTGAATATTTTATTTTAAATGTTTTTCATTTTTTCGTGGAGCATAGATGACAATGCAGTTTTAAATGTTTTGTGCAGGACAATTTTGGGAATTATGTTTTTCAATACTTAAACTCTTGGTGCTGGACTGGGTGCATTTCGAATCAACGTGGACATTAAACTTTGGTTGGTTGGTTGGTTGGTTGGTTGTTTTCAGATTATCTGGCGAAGTCAGCAACACGACGGCTATAATGCGCCGAAACATTCGTCATTTGACAAGCCAACATACATTTACAAACACCCATGCCTTACACGGGGCTTAAACCCGCAACCTCGCGGTCTAGAAGCATTAAACTTTGGAAAACAGCGATTTTGTTAAGTTTTGTTTACAAGGTATGTTTCATTTTAGTATTTGTGAATATTTTTGACTACTTATGTATCTGGATGGATGCGTAGGGGCTTCAATGTGATTGATATATGATACTAATCGCATTTAAGAAACGCATCCATTAAAATCCCGGGTGGATTCAATCCCCCTGACGAAGAAACTCTGTCGGGATTTCAAATTTCAAATATTTTTAAGATTCATATGTTTTTTGGTTGTTTAAGATCTAACTTTGTGCTCTTAATTTTATTATATTTGTAGGATTGATCTTACAATAATATTTTGTAGACTCAATAAATAATTTTCATGAATTAGCAGTTTGATTGTGTAGATTTTTATTAATTAGCAATTTGATATTGAATTTGGTAATTTCAATTTTGTAATTGAATTGTGTAAGAAACAATACAAAGCATTCAAGCCAAGTAAGTAAGGCAAAAAAATTTGACATGTTGCATCCACAAAAGTTTGTAACTGCACTACCTATTTTTTATTAAGATTTCCTAATGTCCGGTAAAATAAATGTTATAATACATAATAAACTTTTGGAGCAAAAGTGAAACACTAATTTTTTTAATTTTTTCATATTTTTTAAAATTATGTGTGAATTTTAGCTTTATAAAACATGTCCAATTCGTCCCTCGCATAAGGGATAGGACCTATAAAAATAATATATTTTTAATTACCATCATATTTATGTTTTTCAAGTGAGTTAAAATGTTTGAATATGTTATTCCTTATGTTTCAATGCTGTAACAGTAGAAAATGATTCACAGGAAATAGTTTTGTGAAAAAAAGTCCCATCCTTCTCTATTCTCCCCTATCAGAAATGGTATTAGCTAGAGTTGAAGCCGTGACGTCACTAAAGCTATGGTCTGACCCGATCAACTAAAGTTGGTTGTTTTCAGATTATCTGGCGCCGTCAGCAACACGAGGGCTATAATGCTCCGAAACATTTCGTCATTAAACAAGTCAACATACATTTACAAACACCCGTGCCTAACACGGGACTCGAACCCGCAACCTCGCGGTCTAGAAGCTAGCACGCTAACCACTATACCGTCCGATCAACTAAAGAGCAAAAGAGCGGTTTCACGATTTGTCCACCCAACGGCAT
Source organism: Linyphia triangularis (assembly GCA_963978545.1). Classification (NCBI taxonomy): domain Eukaryota; kingdom Metazoa; phylum Arthropoda; class Arachnida; order Araneae; family Linyphiidae; genus Linyphia; species Linyphia triangularis. The sequence continues at coordinate 42,826,625 of OZ021730.1, forward strand.
CAGGCAACGGCTTCATTTTCTCAGGGTTAAGCAGTCTTCAGCGAAAATCTGCTCCCTTCATCTATGTATATCCTATAGCCTGTCTTCAAGTAAAAACATGGAACATGTACTATAGGACATTTGGCAATTTTGTTCATAAGAAAATCAGAAAAATTTTCAAAATTTAAAACATGGATAGCTTAAATAAAATAAATATATAAATAAATACATGAAATTAAAATATAGCTTAAAATAAAATTCATCGCCAGAAACAGCATTTATCTAGAGAGAAAAAAAATCACCAAATAAAATTGCGTCAAGAAATGTCATACACTACATCTGTACCAAAAACATATCTCTTAAGTTGAATGTGTGTTCGGATCAGACAGATCAAGCCCAGTGGCGTAACGTAGTTAAACGGGGTCGATTCGCAAATTATTTTTCGACCTGCTATCTGCACAACTTTTTTATCAAAAAAAAACCTCTTATGCTTAACTATAAAGGAAAGGTAAAAAATAGAAAATCAAATGTAAAATAATGTAATTAAGCTTATGAAAACAATAAACTTTATTCGAATTGTACTAAATTAAAAAATAAATATTAATAAATTTAATTTACTTACCACTCAGAAGAGAAAATAATTTATCGTAAATCAAAAAAAAATCAAAAAATATTCACTTGCAAGCAATCAATCTCGAAACAACTGTGATCAGTCCATGTGATAGTTTATATTGACTTTGGCAGAAATATTATAACACAGCTCAAAGTAATAAATAACCAGATTTATCTGAAGCTGAGCAAACTAGACAAAAATTACGGCGCAATACCCTTCAGTTAATAAATAAAACAAACATCCCAAAGGGTAAACATGTTAAATACAAAAAATTTCGATGTTGTAATTATGTATCTTATTTCTACCTTTTGCTAAGAAGTCTTCTAAAAAAAAATTAATAATTCCCAATTACCTGTCAGGATGGATAATTCAGAATGATGTGATTTACCATAATCCCTCTAAAGGAGGCATATCTTAAAGTTAATATGTAGGATTTACAAAAAAATACTAAAGAGTAATAAAGATTAATAAATAAAAATAAAAACGTTTTCGAGAAGTTGAGAGTACAACATAAAAATTATTAAATAATAAAAGGAATAAATACTTATTTTATCCAATCTCCAATGTTATTACACTGCAGGCACCTGAAAACCACTTCGCAATTTCAATACTCAGCTATAAAAACGAAACAAGAACTAAACAGGAGACTTAAAAAAACACATTGTAACATTGAACTTCTTGAACAATGCTTGAATATAACAACACAGGATAAAAATACATAGTTCCAACATCGTTAGGGTTTTTTTTTTTTTTTTTTTTTTTTTTTAATTATTCTGATATATAAGTAGGGATTTCTCCACGTTTTGGAGCATCCTGATCTCAAAAAAGTGTTCTAGAAGAAATTTCTGTGTGTCTGTGGTCAGCATAACTCCCGAAAAAGTTGTCCTAGGATGTTCAAATTTGGTGTGCAGGTTAGTGGTGACCATCAGACCTACCATTGAAGTTTTCGTCAAAATCGCGCATGCCCATAAGGAAGCTGCCATTGAAAAAATCATGTTTTTCAATTATTGTAAAAAAACGGCTCTAATGATTTTGATCAAAATCGTTGAGGTAATGCCTCATAAAGTGTGCTAAGCATCCACACCTCTGAAATTCCCGTAAAAATGCTTTAATGGCGAAAAAAGTTGAAAAACGAATGCCTTCAACACAGAGTTCTCTTTGCTCTCATAGCTCATCAAAGATTGTGTTTTATTATCCTCTTCTAAGTTTTACTTATAAGAAAGGATAATATAAGAATTATAGAAAAGTATATCGCCAAAATTCCTATTTTGGCAAAGTTTTTTTTTTTTTTTTTTTTTTTTTTGAAGATTTATATGACAACTATCGCAAAAAATGTCGTCTAACTGGCCATTTTTTCAATAAATGATGAAAATATGATGCTGGTAAATGACACAAGTCCACGTCAGTATCATAGGGTAACTGAAAGTTGTGCAATGTTCCACACCCCTAGTTATACTTGCAATTACCCATAAGTATACAGAGGGTAATGAAGGTATAACATTCGGTCAAAAACAAATTTTCCATTTTTTTTGCATTTCTCCACGTTTTGGAACATCCTGATTCAAAAAAGTGACCTAGAAAAAATTTCTATCTGTGTGTGTGTCTGTGTATCTGTGGTCACCATAACTCCCGAACAAATTGACCAACAATGTTCAAATTTGGTATGAGGGTTGCTGGTAGCCATGGGACCTACCATTAAGGTTTCAGTGAAAATCGCGCATGCGCCTAAGGTAGCTGCCATGAAAAAAGTCATGTTTTTCAATGATTGCTAAAAAAACGGCTCTAACGATTTTGTTCAAAATTGCTGTGGTAATGCCTCTTATATATAACTGTTTACAATTCCAGTAAATGAATCTCTTCGGAAAATGTCATTTCTTTTTGCACTTCTCTATGTAAAGTGATACTTTCGCACGATTTCTGATTTAAAAAAAAAAATTGCACGTTGTTATGAAAAGTATATAATTTTATCTTCAACAAGCAGTACATTCCATGCGTGTCGGGATCAATTTTTTCGAGTCAAAACTAGAAATTGACAACTACTTCTATTGAACAAGCTCACCAACTTATGAAGATTTCAAAAAAATAACGCCAAAAACAAGTTTTTTTATTTATTCCTTTTTGTAATTTTAATATGAAAACTCATACCGTAAATAATGCATAATCCATTTCAATTCAAATTAAGTGCAATCAAAAGTAATAGATGAGTTTTGTTTATATCTTGTAATGTATTAATTTTTATTCTTACCTGCATAATATTTCAAAGTTTCGCATTACTCTCTTGCTGATAACCAGCTGAATAATTGCACATTTTATGGCTACACATATCACAAGTAAAAGTAGCTGGCTTCGATTTCAGAAGTTTCTATCTTCTGTCATTTGCCTGTAGACATCCCAGCTGCTTTGCTACTTCGCGTGCAAAAAGTGTCGTATCATGGTAACTAATTAACTCTCTACTCAGATATATCTTCATAATTACAAAATGTGGGTCATAATTTGTAATTAGATGATCTTACTGCAAACGAGGCATTTTACGAGTTTATTGCTTTGAAAATGCATTGCACTATTGTTTCAAAGACGTATTATTCAAGCAGGTGTTAAAGTCAACGTTTTACTTAATTCTTCCGTCTATAACAAAAATATTTGAAAAACATTTCTACATTTCTGAACCTCGAAACAATATCAAAATGAACTTGTATAGTTAGTTGAAAAGATGTTTGAAGAATTTTTAATGCCACAATTACCACATGCATTATTTACCAGATTCTTGCAGGTTGTTTAGCATAGATGTTAATGTTAATGACGCACTATAAGATTCAGAAACAATACCTTGTATATTTGATTCTAACTGATGTTAAATTAAACGCTTTATTAAATTCTTCCGTCTATAAGAAAAAAAAATATTAGAAAAACATTTCTACATTTCTGAACCTCGAAACAATATCAAAATGAACTTGTATAGTTAGTTGAAAAGATGTTTGAAGAATTTTTAATGCCACAATTACCACATGCATTATTTACCAGATTCTTGCAGGTTGTTTAGCATAGATGTTAATGTTAATGACGCACTATAAGATTCAGAAACAATACCTTGTATATTTGATTCTAACTGATGTTAAATTAAACGCTTTATTAAATTCTTCCGTCTATAAGAAAAAAAAATATTAGAAAAACATTTCTACATTTCTGAACCTCGAAACAATATCAAAATGAACTTGTATAGTTAGTTGAAAAGATGTTTGAAGAATTTTTAATGCCACAATTACCACATGCATTATTTACCAGATTCTTGCAGGTTGTTTAGCATAGATGTTAATGTTAATGACGCACTATAAGATTCAGAAACAATACCTTGTATATTTGATTCTAACTGATGTTAAATTAAACGCTTTATTAAATTCTTCCGTCTATAAGAGAAAAAAATATTAGAAAAACATTTCTACATTTCTGAACCTCGAAACAATATCAAAATGAACTTGTATAGTTAGTTGAAAAGATGTTTGAAGAATTTTTAATGCCACAATTACCACATGCATTATTTACCAGATTCTTGCAGGTTGTTTAGCATAGATGTTAATGTTAATGACGCACTATAAGATTCAGAAACAATACCTTGTATATTTGATTCTAACTGATGTTAAATTAAACGCTTTATTAAATTCTTCCGTCTATAAGAAAAAAAAATATTAGAAAAACATTTCTACATTTCTGAACCTCGAAACAATATCAAAATGAACTTGTATAGTTAGTTGAAAAGATGTTTGAAGAATTTTTAATGCCACAATTACCACATGCATTATTTACCAGATTCTTGCAGGTTGTTTAGCATAGATGTTAATGTTAATGACGCACTATAAGATTCAGAAACAATACCTTGTATATTTGATTCTAACTGATGTTAAATTAAACGCTTTATTAAATTCTTCCGTCTATAAGAAAAAAAAATATTAGAAAAACATTTCTACATTTCTGAACCTCGAAACAATATCAAAATGAACTTGTATAGTTAGTTGAAAAGATGTTTGAAGAATTTTTAATGCCACAATTACCACATGCATTATTTACCAGATTCTTGCAAGTTGTTTAGCATAGATGTTAATGTTAATGACGCACTATAAGATTCAGAAACAATACCTTGTATATTTGATTCTAACTGATGTTAAATTAAACGCTTTATTAAATTCTTCCGTCTATAAGAAAAAAAAATATTAGAAAAACATTTCTACATTTCTGAACCTCGAAACAATATCAAAATGAACTTGTATAGTTAGTTGAAAAGATGTTTGAAGAATTTTTAATGCCACAATTACCACATGCATTATTTACCAGATTCTTGCAGGTTGTTTAGCATAGATGTTAATGTTAATGACGCACTATAAGATTCAGAAACAATACCTTGTATATTTGATTCTAACTGATGTTAAATTAAACGCTTTATTAAATTCTTCCGTCTATAAGAAAGAAAAATATTAGAAAAACATTTCTACATTTCTGAACCTTAAAACCATATCAAAATGAAATTTTATGTCTGAAAAGATGTTTTAAGAATATTTTAATACCACAATTACCACATACATTATTTCCCATTTCTTGCAGATTATTTAGCATTGATGTTAAAAACGAAGTAGCAGATTCACAAGCAAAAACTCGTATATAATACGAATTTTGTTCAATTTCACGTTTTTAAAGCTTCAACAGTTAAGATAAATTTCTATTGAAAGTTATGCAATGGACAATTCCCGCATTTCTCAATTTTTTTTTTTTTTATTATTATTATTATTATTATTCAATTCTAAATGTTCCGAAAAGGCCATAAAAACAAAAATTTCTGCTCAATGCGCTTTTTCTTTTTTAATTTGCGATCAAAATTACCTTGTTAGATGTTGGCGAGAAAACGATTCACTCCGCTGGCAATAAATGTGACGTCACGGCTTCGCAAACATCTTGGCTTGAAATGCAGCAGCGGAAACCAGATTTGCAAGTTCCTCGCAAATCACGCCAACCTGTACGGGATGGGGCAGTGGTCAACCAACGCCATCTATTTGGCAGAACCTCATCATAACCATTGAAACAATAGGGTTTCTCTAAGTCACGGATTTTGTTGACTGTGTTTGATCGGATTGGTTTTGGGGCATTTTCTTTTCTTAATATTTAAAAAACTAATTTTTTTAAAGAACTTTTGTTTAAGTATTTAAAAAAAAAAAAAATATTAGAAAAACATTTCTACATTTCTGAACCTTAAAACCATATCAAAATGAACTTTTATGTCTGAAAAGATGTTTTAAGAATATTTTAATACCACAATTATCACATACATTATTCCCCATTTCTTGCAGATTATTTAGCATTGATGTTAAAAACGCAGTAGCAGATTCACAAACAAAAACTCGTATATAATACGAATTTTGTTCAATTTCACGTTTTTGAAGCTTCAACTGTTAAGATAAATTACTTTTGAAAGTTATGCAATGGACAATTCCCGCATTTTTCAATTTTTTTTTTATTATTATTATTATTATTCAATTCTAAATGTTCCGAAAAGGCCATAAAAACAAAAATTTCTGCTCAATGCGCTTTTTCTTTTTTAATTTGCGATCAAAATTACCTTGTTAGATGTTGGCGAGAAAACGATTCACTCCACAGGCAATAAATGTGACTTCACTGCTTCGCAAACATCTTGGCTTGAAATGCAGCAGCGGAAATCAGATTTGCAAGTTCCTCGCAAATCACGCCAACCTGTACGGGATGGGGCAGTGGTCAACCAACGCCATCTATTTGGCAGAACCTCATCATAACCATTGAAACAATAGGGTTTCTCTAAGTCACGGATTTTGTTGACTGTGTTTGATCGGATTGGTTTTGGGGCATTTTCTTTTCTTAATATTTAAAAAACTAATTTTTTTAAAGAACTTTTGTTTAAGTATTTGGAATCAGAAAGAAATTCTTCATAAATATATACTAATTTCACTCGTTTTTAACAAATGCTGGAATTGTCCATTAAGTACAAATTATTAATCACCACAATTAAACTATTTTTAATTCACATTGTCGTCCAATTACGATTTAATAGGCCTAAAAAAAAATTATAATATAAATCAAATGAAAGTCTTCCTTCAGCAGTTATAATGGTTTAAAAAACTTTTAAACGTGTTTACATTTCTATTCCTTTCTATTGTGGCGACTTCAAATAACAGATAAAGCTTCTGTGCACTGGAGTACTCTTTTGCACAGCGGTAAAGCATCTACCTCGAGATCCAATGGTCTCGGGATCGAGGCCCGTCGCCCGCACATGAAAGCTGCATACGTTTTACTATTTTCCTCAATCACAGTAATTCAGTTGGGAAGTTTCACAACTTGTTGAGGCTTTAATCTCTAGAGCGGACCATCCCATAGTTTGATTTGTATTGTTTCTATTTTGCTTTTTCAAAAATATTCATGCCAGAAGGGAGGCTTGAAAAATTCTTCATCTAATAGCCAACTAAGTTGACCATGTTATAAACGTAATTTGAACTTTGAAATGAAAAAAAAACTAAGGGTGTGGAACATCGCCCAACTTTTGTTGGTTAACGATTTGTGTCATATACAGTTTGTATATTTTCATCCTTCATTTAGAATAAATAGCCAGATTGGCGATATTTTTTGCGATAATTGATTAATTGAAAAAAAAAAAAAAAAAGGTGATTTCGGCGATATACTTTTTGATAATCCTAATATTATCCTTTATTACAAGCGAAACTGAGAGGAGAAGAAAAAACGATCGTTGATGAGGTATGCTCAAAGAAAGAACTCTGTGTTGAAGGCATTCATTTTTCAACTTTTTACGCCATTAAAACATTTTTACGGGAATTTCGGAGGTGGGGGTGTTTAGAACACCTCAAGAGGCGATCACAGCGATTTGAACAAAATCGTTAGAGCCGTGTTTTAGCAATCATTGAAAAACATGATATTTTTTTTAAAGGCAGCTACCTTATGCGCATGCGCGATTCGCGATTTGGACGAAAACCTTAATGGTAGGTCCCATGTCCGCCATTAACCCTCACACCAAATTTGAACATCGTAGGTCTATTTGTTCGGGAATTATGCCAACACCTCCTATATAAGAAAGCTTTCGCACTGACTGCGTGACATCACATAGAGTAGTCAATCGTACTTCGCATTGGTAGCATAGGAATTATCCTTTTCTTAGTTTTTTGCTAGTTAATTTGAATAGGAGAGAATTTAGAAAATATTTCTTTTTTATTGACAAAGATATAAGAATTTTTTTTTTTAATATATATGTTCAGCTATTATTTTGAATTTTATTCCGAAATAAAACACCAAATCTAAATAAACTATTTTTATTTTATTCACAAATCATAGTTATTATTAATCAATAAAACATTTTAAATCAAAATAGTTTAGTGTTGCTATTCATTAACTTCAAAATTACTTTAATATTTGAAGTTTTTTTTTTTTTTTTCTACATTCTTTTGCTTCAAATTTTTTTTTTCCTCTGACAGGTTGTCATTTTGCTGCCTACAATAATTATTTCGATTTATGTTTGCAGCATACTTTAGAATACTTTCTACAATAAATTTAATATTACTTTCTTTACATTCATGCGGAATGTTATATATTTCCTTACCATTAATAATATCTAAAGTTAAACTTGTTGAAAGTAATATCTGACCTTCAAAAATTCTAAAACAACTTCTCATATACTACATAAATGAACTTTTGAATAACAACATATGAATACAAAATAACATTCAAAACCTCAAGTTTTGGATAGCATAAACCATCTTTATCCAGATTCAAAATATAACTATTCTTATCATTGTCAAGAAAATCAAAAGCATCATCGATGTTTTCAAGTGTTAAAATATTTTTAGAGCTTGAACATTTGTTGAATTTCACAATGGAATGGTCACAATAACCAGCACTGTAATTTAGTAATGGCAATAAAATCTTCTTCTGAAAGTGTAATTTCTTTAAAACGAGATATGTCGACTTTTTTAAATTGACCATATTCTTTTAAATCAGTGAATGGCACATTTCAATCCTTTAGAGTCCGTTAGATAGCTTTGCTGATATTTTGTTCATTCGCTATTAGCATTTTTTCTGCACTACTTGGGTCTTGATACTGTTGCTTAAGACATGTAGCTAGGATAATTTTCAAAAATAGAAAGAACCACTCCATCTCTCAGCTTACCTTTGAACTAGAAGTAACTACGAAAATTTTTCTCGAAACAGCAGTTATCCATCTTCTTTTAAGTTCATGATCTGTGGGAAATATAAATACCGGAACTCTTGGCTCATTTTTAAAAATTTCTTTGCAGTTTACCACAGAGCATTGAAATGGCATTTAACATAATTTATAACACTCTTAATGCAGTAGTCTTTACGTTTTCGGAACAAAATACTGCAAACTATACGTGTTTGAAACAGAAAATGCAGCAGACTTAACGTATTCGGTAAACAAAATGGCGATGTTGATTTTGGCTATCGTCCGTCGCACGCCAGAGTTATGCGCCAAAATAGATCTTGACGAATCACAAGCACGTAAGACGTCGTCAAACCATATCTTCACGAATCACAATCAACTAAAACGTCGCCAAACCATTTATCGCCAAATCGAAAAGATATCTTCTTCTGAATGGCACCCCGTATGGAAGAAGTTCGTAGTTTTCAAGTTTGACTATTTTAATGACGTCATATTTAAAAGTGGCAACCCGTGCAGAGGCTTTCTTATATAGGAGGTGTTGATTATGCTGACCACATACACACAGACATATTTTTTCTAGATCACTTTTTTGAAATCAGGATGTTCCAAAACGTGGAAAAATGCAAAAAAAAAAAAAATAATAATAATAATAATTTTTTTTTACCGAATGCTTTACTTTCATTACCCTATGTATACAGGGTGTTCGGAAACCACCGCACTTCATATATATTTTCATAATTATGAGCAAAAATGAATAATATTTGTAATTTGAACTAGGGTCCGCAAATCAATATTTATCGAGATATTCCCAATCAAAGTTTTATCAATTCGAACCAATTAAATCCTTTCAATCCATTTCTGAAACTCTCTTTATTCGTCCGTTTGTCTTTGGAGGTTACCAGAATTTTAATCGTTTGCTGATTGGAAAAAAAATTATTTAAGTGGGCGTAGTGGACCAAATCACAAGAAAAATTAAAGTTTTAAGTTTACATTTTTTTTCTCTTTATCACCTTTTGGCTAACAGTTGATTTGAAAATATTTACAATTTTTAATGCTAGAATTTGAAGTGAGCATATGATTTGGAAACCCTAACTTTTCAAAAAAAAAAATTTATATTTGGAAATTTGAGTTGCAATAAATAGCAGATAATTTTGAATTTTATTGTTCTTGTTTAATTAATAATCTCCGTTCGTACTATAAGAATTTTTTTTTTTATAAAATAATAAACAATTATCATAAAGACATGTAGAAACTTATCTTACTATAATTAAATAAGTTGTTAAAAGGCAGAATGTTTGGGCAACATGGAAAAGGTCCCACGATCAAACCTCGCCGAAGCTTTTCAGCCTTTCTTAAAATGAGTATACACGACAGTGATCGTAACAGATAGTGTTGTGTGAATTGTTTGGCTATATTAGGGAGTTATTTCAATTTTTTAACTCAACAGACTGATAAAACTAGGACAGTTTCCATTGAAAGACCTTCCGAAAGGCACGACCATCACACAGGTATCGATTTAACGACATTTCGGTGCAGTATGGCTCCATATAGCTATTACGCCTTAAAATATATGACCAATGCTGAAAGAAGATACAGGTAGGAGCCGCTGCAGTCATTTCTGAATGTACTTAATTGTATAAATTGTATTTTTTTTTTTTTTTTTTTTAGCAACAGGGCTAGACTTTATTAAGACAGTGTAACATTGAACAACTCAGAGATATCAATTTTTAGTGAAAATGCCTTCCTGGAGGTCTTTCAAGGGGGAAGTTACACGCATTTTCGTCTTGAATGGGAAGAAATATAGAAAAATTGCATCACACTTCAAATTAATCAGAACGAAATCGTTACAAAATTCAGATAATATAATAAACTACAAACTTCAATTTGTTACAGTTAGAGGGCGCTATATTCGCTTCGAGAAAGTATTGAACTGAATTCGTTGTATGTGATTTTTGTAGCAACAAATACAAGAGGACTATACTGTATTGAATGATCAAACATAGTCAAATCATTATTGGATTATCCATACAATAAGGTGGAACACCTTCTGGGAGGTCTTTCAAACGGAAACTGAAACACCTTTTCGTCTTGAATGGAAGGAAATACGGAAAACTCCCATCAAATTGCACACAAGTTCGAACGCGATCGTAATAAAATTCAGGTAATCAAATATACCAACAAGTTAAATTTACTACTGTTAGGGGTTGCTATGGAAAAGTATTAGTTGGTTTTATGTTATGTCTTAGCAACATCTACAAAACAAGAGGACTCTACTGCACGGAAACATTGTAAAACATTGGCAGTTCATTTTTAGATCATCTATATGTAATGAGGACTGCCTTCCGTGAGGTCTTTTAAAGGGAAACTGAAAAATATATATTTTTTTCATTTGATTTTTTGAATTTCAATGGTCTTGTTTTGGCTATTGTGTTTTTTGACGGGAATTTTCTCTATTTCCTTCCACAAAATGCGTTTTAGTTTCCTCTTTAAAGATCTCATGGAAGGCTTTTCCTCCTTATCACTAATAGCACTACGTTCCTTAGCTTAGTTATTGTCTATATCTTGCTGTAACTATATCCTGGCGCAATTTAATCTTTATCTATAGCCATAAAATATCGAATCAAATCTAATAAAAGAATTAACCCTTCTTTGCATGATGATGGAAATTTCCATCATAATATTTAGTCAACAAAAAAAGGTACTCAAAACCCTTGTACTGTAAATTTGTTGTTGCTGGCAACTTTTTAAGCGACTATTGCGTACAAAAAAACGCAGTTGTCAAAAAATAGCAAACGTCACTGTCAATTACCAGGCCTACAACTTGTCATTCCGCTGTTTGTTGTGACTGGAAGAAATGAGCGAGATTTTAAATTGTTTTATGGAAATAAACGGAGATATAAAATACAATAAAAGTGAAAATGAGTGGAAAAAAGGTTTGTTTTCATGTTTTTGTTATTTTATATACAATTTATATCAAAACACTGTGAATAAATTTCTCAAAACTATGTGATAGGAATTTACATCACTATGCAGTAACTTCACTTGTAATGTACTGTAAACATTTTTTTGTTAATGTTCATTTTATGTTGTTTTTTAGGTAAACATGAATGATAGAGATATTGAAGATTTTTACATCATACATTATCATACAGAATAAAGAAGATTTAGTAAAAAATATTTTTTTATTTATTTATTACTGAGCTAAATATATGACAATGCATGATATGTAAATTTCCATCATATTGTTTTTTACATAATACATATTTTTATTTACACCAAGATTTTTTAAAATATTTTTCCTTTAATCTAGAGCATTAATTACATCACCCTGATTTTTTTTTTAAAAAAAGAAAAAATCATGCAAAGAAGGGTTAAAAGAATAATGCAATCTGTTGCCGCTCTGGCCTCGCCCCAGGTAGCACAGCAGTATTGGCCAATGTCGGAAACCGGAGCTCTGGAAGATTGGCCAATCCTGGGTAATGTCGGAACGGCTAACATTTTTACAATATTGGCCAATAGCGCAGTGCGGTTTTGGCCGATCTCGAGGAGCAGTTTTGGTCGATCTCGATGCGTAGTTTTGGCCGATCTCGAGGAGTAGTTTTGGCCAGTATTGATGTGCAATCTTGGGCAATATCGATGAGCATAGTTTAAACGAACTGTGTTTTTTTTTTTTTTTTTTTTTTTTAAGAATTATTTAAAATTGTATTTTATTTATAATTAGATTTTTTAAGTTATTTGGTGTTGCAAATGACTTCTATTTTTAGCTGAAATACAATATGTTCCAAGGTATTTTAGCCGACCAAACGGTATAGTAGTTAGCGTACTATCTTCTAGACCGCGAGGTTGCGGGTTCGAGTCCCGTGTTGGCATGGGTATTTGTAAATGTATGTTGGCTTGTCTAATGACGAATGTTTCGGCGCATTATAGCCCTCGTGTTGCTGACGGCGCCAGATAATCTGAATACAACCAATCCAAGGTATTTTAAAATAAATCTTCCAATTAAAAACTATTGAAGTTTTTATAAGTATCAAATGAATCGAAGAGCAATATTCTATGTATGTAGGATTTTTATTATCCCATATCAATTGTTTACCGTCCATTTCAATTTCCTCTTGTAAAGACAGATGGCACTGCAAGACGATGTTTCTTTTGTTTTTTATTACGAATAAGTATTCGTACTCCGTGATTTTATTTTTTTAAGCAAGAAGCACACCGGATCCCATTCGGGAAAAAACACGCTGAACTCTGTCCGCCAATTTTGGGTGCACTCAACTCACTTCGCTAATTGGGTAATGTACTAATTAAACACTTAGTTTTCGTCGACTTGTGCTGCCATTTGGCTAGTAGTACTTAATACTTTTCCCCCCTTTGTTTTGTTTAAAAGTGATTGTGATGTTTCGTCTAATAAATTTAACTGTACTTTCCGTTTCTGATTTGGAAGTTTATTTCTCTTTTATTTCATTTTGCTTCCCTAAATAAATCCCCTAGACATTTAAAAAACCGAACCACTAATCCCCACATATTTTTGGGGTCCTCGGCCGGGATTAGCGAAAAAGAATTTTGAAAGGGGAATTGCTTCTAAATTTTTTTAATTTCGAGTAATTTTTGGTTTTTGAATAAACTCCGTCCCTGTAGCGATTCATTTTTTTTTTGTTCGTTTTCAAAATTATTTGGTATAATAACAAGTGTATGCCTAGTAACCTGTTTCGTTTTGGTAACATGAGTTCAATAATATTTTTCATGAGTGCACCCGTTTTAATCGAAAATCACCCTTATTCCTTCGAACCCCTCGAAGATGAAATTTACAATTAAATTAATTTAAACTCGTCGTAAAGAAATTCTCAAAGTTCCAGTCGTCGTTCTTTGCCAGAAAGCATCCAGCTTCAAATGAAATTCTTCGCCAACGAGTCTTCAAGAAGTAGCGTGCCATTTCCAACTGGTGTCTCAACGTTTGAGTGTTCGTCTTCATCAGTGTTCGTCTAAAATTTTCGAATCTTCAATCCCGAAGTGCTGAAATTTTATCCGAGGCCCTTACCGGATAATTTGCCAAGATTAGTGCTGTGTGTTCCGAAACCATCTACTACATTCATTTCGTGTTCTAAGCAGTGACAACCGACGTCTTCAAAGCCAGCAGTTTATTCCTTCAGATAAGTTCTGAATCATTGATACTTTCTTTTTCTAAGAATTGCATACTTATTTATTTTATTTACTTTTTTTTTTAAAACCTCTTGCTTGGGTAAACTCTTCGCAGCACAAATAAAGAGAAAGAATAAAAAAAAAAAAAAAGGTCTTATCTATAACCGGAAGTGATACCTTGAAGGATTTGATGTTGCAGTCTTTTATTTATATTTTCATTATTGTTCTAAGAATAGTTTACATTTAAATTGTTTTTATATTCCTTTTTATTCTTTTTGTCTGAATTAATACAAAGAATATTATTCAATATACATTATTTTGACGAATAACTTTGGGTAATAATTCATTGTTTACTTTTCCAAATGCAGCTGTTATTTTGAGAAGTTAGGTGATTTAAGTGAGGTAAACTTATCGTGTTAAAGTGTTCTTTTTATAAAGTATCCTTGGGTAATAATTTGTTTTGAATACTTAATATATTATTCGCATCCTTATTCATAGTTTACTTTTCCAAATGCTGCTGTTATAATTTCTTATGCAATTAATTTTATATGCAATACAAAGCATAACTTATGCAGTATTATGTTTTAAAATATTATGCAATACAAAGTAAGTACATTATTATAAGTTGGTATGTTTATCGTGTTCTTGTCCAAGTGAAAAAAAAAAAAAAAAAAAAAAAAATCTTTTCAGTAAAAAATTTCTGACGACTTGTTCTCATACAAAAGTTCATGAAATTCTAAAACCTTTTTCATACGGTAGTACTCTTTTACTTTTTTGTGAATTATCTGATTGACCGAGAGTTGATTAACTTTTGCAAGAATATATTTCTTCATTTTTAAAATGTATCTTCGTTAATTTCGTAGTGTTCTTAGTAGCATACTCCATTTTTTTTTTTAAAAAGAGGAAAAGCACACAACATAAATCTACAAGCTTTTTTCCTTTTAGTTGTTATTTTTTTAATTTCATTTTTACGAATATTACAAAGTTCACTGGATTTCCACCAAATTTAAAGATCACCATGACTTTTCTTCTAAGAAGTAAAAAAAAGGATCTGTCGAACTTAGCCACAGAATTAGGCATAAAGATAACCGCTACTATGACCAAGCCGATCATCAAGGATTTAATCTTGGAAAATGAGAAGTATGACGAAGATGAAGTAAAAGTATTTCTCGAGAGCATCACCGAGGAAAGGTTGCAAGAGCAAGAGCGTCAAGAGGCCATCGCCATCGAGGAACGAAAACGTCAAGAAGCCATCGAGGAACGAAAACGTCAAGAAGCCATTGAGGAACGGAAACGTCAAGAGGCCATCGAAGAACGGAAACGTCAAGATGCCATCGAGGAACGGAGACGAGAAGCAGAGTTCGAGCTCGAGAAATTACGAATCCAAAACCAGAAGGATTCATCTTCGAAAAACGTCACAACAAACCAAGTACCAAGCAGACCTTCACGTGATACCTTCCACAAGTTCGATATGAAAGAAGATGTGAATCTTAACCTCATCCTGTTCGAGAGGCATGCAGAGCTGTCATCGATCCCTAAAGAAGAATGGGTTCAGCACCTCATAGGCCTACTTCCAGTCGACGTTGCACACTTAATTGCGCGGGAGTCCCCCGACAAGTCTCATGACTATGATCACGTAAAGCAGTTGCTGCTACGAAGGTTCAAACTGTCTCCAGAAAGACTTCGCCAGATGTTCGTGTCACACCAAAAATCTCATGAAGGAACTTGGTTGGATTTCCTCCATGAATTGCAAACTTACTTCGATGGATTGGTGGAAGGTCTTGAAGTGAAAACTTACGACCAGCTTCGTGACCTCATCATAGCAGATCAGATCAAGAGAAGGGCTCCGTACGAATTCAAAGAACATTTTCTAGATGAATGGACACTCATCAACTCGCCCAGAGAGCTGGCCCAAAAGTTCGAAAAATACGAAGATGTCCGCAGAACGTTAAAGTCAAAGCAGTTCGACTCCTTGCCCAAAGGAAAATATGGGGCCAAATCGTCAAATTATGGGAACCCTTCCCGAAGAACCGACAGTCACCGATACGAGGCCGGATCATCGAATAATCGTGGAAGCCCTCCCCGAAGAGCTGATAATCGCCGATATGGACCAAACAGGTCAGAAAAGAACCATTTCAACAATAACCGAAATACCGACTCTGTCAGGCCTAGACAGTCACTCTGCAGTTATTGTAAAGAACCAGGACACTTCTACGTTAACTGCGACAAGCGCCGAAAAGATGCAGAATCCAACAATCCTCCGAGCAATTCTGTACCGACATGTACAATCATCCCGTCAGAAGAGTTGAAATTTAAAGAAATCGTTATGGGAAACAAACTCATCACCGCACTCGTAGACACAGGCAGTTCACTCAGTCTCATTCGAGACGACATAGCCAAAGAAATCATCGATGAATCCAAGCTTTCGAAACAAAGGAGAACGCTCTCAGGCTTAGGAAATTCCCAAGTCACAACGAAAGGATCTTTCGAAATGAGTTTCACCACCGACGGAGAAGAATTTTCTCTAACATGGCATGTAGTGCCACAATCACAGTTATCTTTCCAAGCAATTATCGGAATGGATGTTACGAATCAAGCTACGTTTACAACGTCCAGGAATGGTATGAAATTTCATAAAGATGAGCCCGCTGATTGGTTCATGCACATCTCCGAAACAAGTCCTAATGAAGAGATAGAGTTGACCCACATAAGAGACATCAGGATACAGAACGAATTGAAGCAAGTTATCTCAACTTACAAGCCTGACAAAACTTTGTCAACAGACGTATCCATGCGAATCATCCTGAAAGACGACGTTCCAGTCTACCAACCTGCGAGACGATTATCTAGTTCAGAAAAGTTAGAGGTCAATCAGCAAATCGACGAATGGCTAGAACAAGGAATCATCAGACCAAGCTCGTCAGACTACGCCAGTCCTATCGTGCTAGTGAAGAAAAAAAACGGTTCCACCCGCCTCTGTGTGGATTATAGGAAATTGAATAGAAAATTAGTCAAGGATCGATTTCCTTTACCTCTGATAGAAGATGTTCTAGACAAGCTACAAGATGCTCAAGTATACACTACACTCGACCTCAAGAATGGATTTTTTCATGTTGAAGTAGATGAAGAGAGCCGCAAGCTAACCTCTTTCATTATCCCCGATGGACAATTTGAGTTCAACAAAGTACCCTTTGGCTTAAGTACCAGTCCCAGTGTATTTCAAAGGTACGTGTACAACATCTTCCGAGATCTAATGAGAAAAGGCATCGTAATAATCTATATGGATGATTTGGTAATTCCCTCAAAGGATGAAGAAGAAGGTCTAAGAAACTTACAGTCAGTACTAGAAGTTGCATCAAAATACGGCTTGGAGATAAAATGGAAGAAATGTCAATTCCTGCAACGGAAAATAGAATTTCTAGGACACATAGTGGAAAACGGTACAATACGACCATCGTTGGCTAAAACGCAAGCAGTAAAGAAATTTCCCGTACCCACAACCGTGAAGCAAGTACAAAGCTTTCTCGGACTCACCGGCTATTTCCGCAAGTTCATACCAGAATACTCCAAAATAGCAAAGCCACTAAGCGACCTGACTAAGAAAGAAACTCCATTTGCGTTCAATCTACCTCAAGTCGAAGCGTTCGAAAAACTCAAGAAACTCCTTACAGAAAGTCCAGTCTTAAGTATCTTCAGGCAAGGTCAAAGGACAGAATTACACACTGATGCCAGTTTACACGGCTATGGAGCTGTACTACTGCAAGAGTCCACCGACGGAAAGATGCATCCAGTCCAATACATGTCTAAGAAGACAACACCAGCTGAAATGAAATACAGCAGCTACGAGCTTGAAGTGCTAGCTATTGTAAGCGCATTAAAGAACTTCCGCATCTATCTTCTGGGAAACCATTTTAAAATAGTCACCGATTGTTCGGCATTCCAGAAGACTATGGATAAAAAAGATCTAGTAACTCGCATAGCTAGATGGGCATTATCCTTAGAAGAATTTGACTATCAGATCGAGCATCGACCTGGAGAGAGAATGAAACATGTAGATGCTCTGAGCAGAAATCCAGTCTTTATAATTGAGAGCAATACAATCACAGCTAGATTGCGCAAAGCTCAAGAAGAAGATGAAAACATCAGTACTTTGAAGGCAGTCCTCAACATAGACGGGTCATCCGAATTTTGTGAAAGAAACGGAATCCTCTACAAATTCGTAAATGGTCGCGAATTAATTGTAGCACCGAAGGACATGCAGACGGAATTAATCAAGCTCGCGCATGAGAAAGGACACTTTTCGACCTCTAAGACGGAAGACGTCATAAAACAGGAATTCTTCATTCCAAATTTAAACGCCTTAGTCCGCAATGTCATCAACAACTGCGTCCCATGCATCTTAGCTAACAAGAAGAGCAGAAAGAAAGAAGGATTTCTAAATCCAATTCCGAAAGAAGACGTTCCTTTAAGTACGTATCATGTAGATTTTATTGGTCCAATGCCCTCTACCAACAAAAAATATCAGCACATATTGACTGTTGTTGATGCATTTACCAAATTCACATGGCTGTATCCAGTGAAGTGTACTTCTGCGGAAGATTTAATAGACAAACTAAGGTTACAACAAAAAACTTTCGGAAATCCCAAAAGGATACTCACAGATCGAGGATCAGCATTTACTTCGAAAGCCTTCACTGATTTTTGCACTGAAGAAGGAATTCAACACTTGCAAATTGCTACCGGAGTACCTCGAGGAAACGGTCAAGTAGAAAGGATCCATCGCACTCTAATACCTGTCCTAACCAAGTTATCGTTAGACGACTCGACAAAATGGTACAAATATGTCGACCGACTACAACAAATACTCAACAGCACGATTAATAGAAGTACCAAGTGGACACCTTTTGAACTCTTAACAGGTGTTACCATGAGGAATAAGGACGACTTGAAAATACGAGACCTACTCATGGAAGAGATAGAAGATGAGCTTCAGGAGCAAAGGAACTCATTGCGACAAGAAGCAAAGAGGAACATCCAAAAGATTCAAGCCGAAAACAAACGGACCTATAACAAGAAACGCAAGAAAGCTCCGAACTATAGGGAAGGGGATTTGGTGGCAATCCAGCGAACGCAGTTCGGTTCTGGGTTAAAACTAAGACCCAAATTCCTAGGACCCTATAAAATTACAAAAGTTAAACCCAAAGATAGGTATGACGTACAAAAAATAGGTAACCAGGAAGGGCCTAATATAACTTCTACATCCGCTGATCTAATGAAATTTTATACTACTAAATAAATTAACTTAACATAAACACTCTTCAAAAATAATATGCAAACATTTCCATAATTGTCTTTTGCCCAACGTCATTATTCTTCATTTTATATGTCATTGTTTGATTTTCAATTTACCATGCAACTCCAGCCATAGCACAGGACCCAGCCATTGATGTAGTTCCTACCATCTTCAAATAGACTTGATCCTGAACTTTTCGAACAATTACAAATGAACATTGTGATCGTCAACGAAATGTTTTCATTTTGTCTTAGTTTCATATTTTCTTTTACTTAAGTATTATCACATGTCTTGCCCATTTCCATGTGTTTCATCGATGAGGTCATCGATCTACAGGATGGCCGAATCTGTAGGATTTTTATTATCCCATATCAATTGTTTACCGTCCATTTCAATTTCCTCTTGTAAAGACAGATGGCACTGCAAGACGATGTTTCTTTTGTTTTTTATTACGAATAAGTATTCGTACTCCGTGATTTTATTTTTTTAAGCAAGAAGCACACCGGATCCCATTCGGGAAAAAACACGCTGAACTCTGTCCGCCAATTTTGGGTGCACTCAACTCACTTCGCTAATTGGGTAATGTACTAATTAAACACTTAGTTTTCGTCGACTTGTGCTGCCATTTGGCTAGTAGTACTTAATACTTTTCCCCCCTTTGTTTTGTTTAAAAGTGATTGTGATGTTTCGTCTAATAAATTTAACTGTACTTTCCGTTTCTGATTTGGAAGTTTATTTCTCTTTTATTTCATTTTGCTTCCCTAAATAAATCCCCTAGACATTTAAAAAACCGAACCACTAATCCCCACATGTATTATGTAGTAAACAATTACTATTGTATACATTGAATTTAAAAAATAGTACATCTAAATAAAATATTAAAATTTAATATGATTTGAATGTCCCCATAAGTAGCAACAATTGTTTATTTACTTAGTTCAAATAACTTTCAAAAGGAATATTCATCTCTATATATATAAGGCAAAGCCCTCACTCACTCATTCACTGACTCACTCACTCATCACTAATTCTCCCACTTCCCACATAGTCACAACTCTGAAAATCGGAACAAATATCAACAATGGTAAAAACAGAAAAAATAAGCTATTCCGATCTCGATTAACCCACTTTAAGGGCTCGAAAAGGGGTTAAACGTTCCAAACGAGGGACATTCGAATATCCCACTTCCCATTTGGTCACAAGTCTAAAAATTGGTACACATATTAACAATAGTAAACGAAGAAAAAGTAAGCTATTCCGATCTCGGTTAACTGACTTTAAGGGGTCGAAAAGGGGTTAAACGTTCCAAACGAGGAGTAATCGAATGTACCACTTCCCACATGTCCACAACTCTGAAAATTGGTGCAAATGTCGACATAGGCAAACATAGAAAAATTAAGCTATTCCGCTCTCGATAAACCCACTTTAAGAGGTCGAAAAGGGGTTAAACGTTCCAAACGGGGGATATTCGAATGTCCCACTTCCGACATGGTCACAATTTTGAAAATTGGTCTAAATACCAACAATGGTAAACATAGAAAAACTATGATATTCCGATCTCGATTAACCCACTTTAAGGGCTCGAAAAGGGGTTAAACTTTCCAAACGAGGAATATTCGAATGTCCTACTTCTCATTTCGTCACAACTCTAAAAATTGGTGCGAATATCAATAAAGACAAACGAAGTAAGCTATTCCGATTTCGATTAACCCACTTTAAGGGGTGGAACAGGGATTAAACGTTCCAAACGAGGGATATTCGAATGTACCACTTCCCACATGTCCACAACTGTGAAAATTGGTGCAAATGTCGACATAGACAAACATAGAAAAATTAAGCTATTCCGATCTTGATTAACCCCCTTTAAGAGGTCGAAAAGGGGTTAAACGTTCCAAACGAGGAATATTCGAATGTACCACTTCCCATATGGTCACAACTCTGAAAATTAGTAAAAATATCAACAAAGACAAACATAGAAAAGTTAAGCTATTCCGAGCTTGATTAACCCACTTTAAGGGGTGGAAAAGGGGTTAAACATTCCAAACTCGAATATCCCACTTCCCATATAGTCATAACTCTGAAAATTGGTAGGAATGTCAATAAAGATAAACGTAGAAAAAGTAAGCCATTCCGATCTCGATTAACCCACTTAAGGTTTGTAAAAGGCGTTAAACATTCCAAACTAGGGATATTCGAATGTCCCACTTCCCATTTGGTCACAACACGGAAAATTGGTACAAATGTCAAAAAAGATTAAACATAGAAAAAGTAAGCTATTCCGTTATCGATTAACCAACTTTAAGAGGTCGAAAAGGGGTTAAATGTTCCAAACGAGGGATATCCGAATGTTCCTCTTCCAATGTAGTCAAATTTCTGATATTTGGTGCAAATGTTAAAAAAATAAGTCATTCCAATATCGATTAACGATTTTATAAGGGATGAAAAGTCGACGCAACATTGAAACTAAACGAGGATTAACTTAATGTCTCAATTCCAATACAGCTATACTACTTTGAAATTTAGAACTAAGAGCAAACATAAACACAATAAACTATTCTAATTTATTATTCACAATTATAAATTTAGTTTAAAATGTTAACAAAGGAAAGCTCCTATTTTGATAAATCAATTTGTCGGGAGCGAAATGGGAGCAAACGTCTGAAGTGTAGAATACATGAATGTCTTTTGATAGCTAAAATACTAATGGTAAAATTTCGTAGCTCAGCACGGGTATTCAGCTAGTTGTTTATAAAACATAAATTATTCTTGTTTATTGCACATTTTATTTATAAACTAGCTAAATACCCGTGCTCCGCTACGAAATTTTAGCATGTGTAATATTTTAGCTAGCTGTGAGGCCTCGCATTGCGTAAATCTGTCATTCGTGTATAGAACCCAGTTTTTGGCGCTTCGCTCACAGGAAGGTTCATCGCTATGCAAAATCGAGCTCGCTTCGTTCGCTGAAAAGTTCATGGACACATAAACACAGGCTTATTTCACTCGTTAAAAGGTTCATTGCTATGCAAGCATAGGCTCGCTTCGCTTTCTGAAAGGTTCATTGCTGCGTAAGCAAAAGCCCTCTTCACTCACTAAAATCTAATCGCTACGTAAAGACTTAATATTGGAAGCCTCTTCCTTTTCAAGAAAAAAAATTCCCCGTTAATACAATAATGCAACACCCCTTTAAGATTATTTTACCACGTGTTTGTGGAAGGCAAAATTAGAGGCTAAAACTACGTATATTGAAACTTTCAGAGATCTAGGACTATTCGAAGTCGCTTTTTGTGAAAATATTAATTGAAAAACAAATTAAAATTGTAACGTTCTTTTTGTCAGTCCAATTAGAAGGCCATAACTAATTGTGTTGAAAATTTCAGAAATGTAGCCCAATTACAAATCATTTTGTAAAATACTTGTTAATTAAAAAAAAAATCTGTACTTCAAAAATCCAATTAGAAGGCCACAACTATTTATGTTGAAAATTTCAACGCTGTAGACCTGTTTGAAATTGTTTTGTAATGTATAAATTAATTAATTAAAAATGAACAAAATAAAAATTTAAAATTCCGTTTTTTAAAAGTCCAATTAAAAGGCCAAAACTACTTATGTTGAAAATTTCAGATCTTTAACCCTATTAGATATTGTTTTGTAACATATTTATTAATTAATTAAAATTAATTAAAAAATAACTTATTAAAATTTTAACGTTCTGTTTGTGATTGCATACAATTAGAAGTCCAAAACTACTTATGTTGAAAATTTGAGACTTGTAGCCCTATTAGTAGTCGTTTTGTAAAATGTTAATTAATTAATTTAAAAAAATTAATTAAAAAAGAACAAAATAAAAATTTAAAATTCTGTTTTTTAAAAGTCCAATTAAAAGGCCAAAACTACTTATGTTGAAAATTTCAGAGCTGTAGCCCTATTAGTAATCGTTTTGTAAAATGTTTATTAATTAATTAAAAAAAAAAAATTAAAAAAAGAACAAAATAAAAATTTAAATTTCTGCTTTTTAAAAGTCAGATTAAAAGGCCAAAACTACTTATGTTGAAAATTTCAGAGCTGTAGCCATATTAGATATCGTTTTGTAACATATTTATTAATTATTAAAAAAAATAATTAATAAAGAACTAATTAAAATTTTCACATTCTGTTTGTGATGCATAAAATTAGAAGGCCAAAACTACTTATGCTGAAAATTTCAGAGCTCTACTCCAATTTTAAGTAGGTTTCTATAGATCCACAGAGCCACATACAGACAGATAGATAGATAGACAGACACACAGCTTGTTTTATTATTAGTGATATGTATACATGTAATTAGAAAAGGATAAAAAAAAACCACCTGTTTAAACCAAAAAAACATGGTTTTTTCCAACCCTGGATGAGCAGTTTTAGCTACTATTTTTTCATTATATCACAGAGCAGTTTAAGGTCGATTTGCCACTCAACACATCTGAACTTTCTTTTTGGTGGAAGAAGTGGTTAAAAATGATAATTCTTGTTTAGTAACACATTGTTGCCCCAAAATCTTTAATAATTTGTTAAGTTATACTTAAACATTTGTAAAATAATGTTTTCACCTCCCCTACCAAAAAAACACATTTAGATAACAAAATGTCTGACATTCAAGGATTTAGAAAGATACATGCAATTTTAAACTATACTAAACTTCAACTTAACTAGACATCACTTAGACGGTAGATCGTCACAGTGCTCATAGGTATTTAATCCATTTTGGCGGCGTGAAAGCATAATGTTCGCCAAACCACAACCCTGTAGAGAACAAAAGGCTATAAGGTTTGGCGAGAATTGTCTTCACTCCGCCAAAATGGATTAAATACCTATATGAGCACTGTGATGATCTATCGTCTAAGTGATGTCTAGTTAAGTTGAAGTTTAGTATAGAAAACTGCAAGTAGAATTTAAAGTCCCTATTGGTCAATCAATACTCATTGAACTTTTTATGCTAAGGTTTCATAAAAATAGAAGGTTACATTTTAAACTTGTGGATAGTGTGTGTGTGATTGGGGGAGAAGAGAGGGGTTTTTAGAAAGCTTCATGTTTCTGACTGCACTAAAATTTTCGACCACGGGCCGCTACTGCTTCAAATTAGATGTCGGCGATATATCGATAAGATATTTTTAAAAAAAATATCGATATTAAAAGTATTGATAAAAGTCACTGATATATCGATATTTTCAAACATTATTACTTTTTCTGGTGATCTTTTTGTAGTTCCGTGTGTTTTTTCGATTTTCTTTATTCCCTTTTCAAAACTAAAGTTTGGACTTGGCTGAGGAACAGTTAAAATGACACCAATATTCAATATTTTGCCATACACTTAAAAGCTATTGAAAATTATCTAAATTTTTTCTAAAATCACTGCACCAATGAAGCGAGAATATAATCTTTTTTTTATAATAGATTTATTTCAATTGGAAAAGTAGTCACCTTTCAAAAAGCAATCATGAAAAGAAAAAATTTGCTCCGAAAAACTTCGTTTTTGGCAAAATTAAAAATCCTGTATCGATATATCGATATTTTTTCTATGCAACGATATAGTATCGATATTTATTTTGATCGATATTTCCGACCTCTATTGCAAATGCAACTTCCTCCAAATTCGCCGCCTCAGTTACTTGGATGGGATCCAGAAGGCTGGTTTCGAACCATACGTATTGCTTTTAAAGTGAAATTACTCATTTCCATATGGTTTTACCTGTACAACGCCATCTATTGCCAACATTTCAAAATATTTTTTCTCTCGACGGAAACTTCGATCGTATGATCTACATAACATGTATTTAAAATTTCCTTTAAATCCATTCAGCAGAGCCGGAGCTACGAGCCTCTGAATACCTGACCCGTCAGTTTATTTTTAACCACCCTATATTACAATAAATATAAACATTTAAAAAAAAAAAAGAATTTAAGTGTATGAAGACTTGTGGGATATATTTTTTGTGATACTTTTAGGTAAATGATTTTTATAAAAAAAAGCTTTACTATGCATTCAAAATATTTTATGCAGTTTTATTAAGATGAAATTAGAGATATTATTAAAAAAAATTATATCATGAAATATTAATTTTTGAGATGGATAATGTAGTATTTGATTGAAATGTGCAAGTGTACAAAAACTTTAGGGAGCCACTGTATATGCAATATGACACCAGCAATTCTATAATAAACGTGATGAATATTTTGACACTACAATTTTTGAGTGTCGCATTTCAATTATTTTATACTTTTGCATTTATGGAGCAAAATAAATCCTTTTTATTTCAATTTGATTCTTTTTCGATTAAAATTTTATTAAAATAGGCTTAAATTGTAAGTTTTTAACTATCAAGAACTTCTAAAATCGTTTCTAATGTATTGAATTTATATTGAATTTTGGTCATATACTATTCGAAAATCGTTGCATAATTAATCAAAATTAATTAATGGTGTTAGATCTAGCCAGCATTTTAATTTTTAATTTTGGTTTTTGATGTCAGCATTTTCAAAAAAAAAATTTTTTTTAAATCTAAAATTTATGTTGTATAAACTTATACTATTCAATAAAAGAATATGCAATTTCAAAGGACAAACGCAAAAGGGCCAAAATATGCATTTGAATTAGCTGGATTTAGGATTCTAATGACGGTATTTATGTGCATGTATGACTTTGAAGAAATATTTTTATGCACCCCAGGGTTCACTTTGTAGGATGTTTCCAAAAATGAACCTAGTTGAAAAAAGAAAGGAAAAACAATAAATATTTATTCCTATGTGATTTGGAACACAGTAAATTTTGTCAAAATTAAAACAATTATCAATATAAAAAGCTGCAGACTGGAAAAACAAAATCCAAAACGTGTGCTTTACGCTGCAATAACATGGTAAAGACCGAGAAAAATTCGCAGAATCGCGAGCAAACGTCTCAACCAGTAAAACTTCGTGTGCAGCAGAGGTGCAAATTTTACCAGTCATTGTTGGTTTGAAGAAGTGCACAACGGGTATCATAAGTTAAAGGGGTTTAATCAGACCACAATGTAAACTTGAAGCATAATTTTAAAATTTTCTAAAAAAAAAATCATCCTATGCAAATTACTATAAAGTCCTGCATATATTACTATCCCTTTATGCTTTTTATTCCTTTTTCAAAATAAGGAAAGTCATTTTTAACATATGACCTTTAATTAATCAAAATCAATACAAATGTATAAACTTTTAAATAATAAAATTAAAACACGAGTTCATCAACGTTTATT
This sequence comes from Linyphia triangularis, assembly GCA_963978545.1. Taxonomy (NCBI): domain Eukaryota; kingdom Metazoa; phylum Arthropoda; class Arachnida; order Araneae; family Linyphiidae; genus Linyphia; species Linyphia triangularis. The sequence goes on from OZ021730.1 coordinate 42,853,105, forward strand.
TTTAAAAAATTGTAGTGGGGCGTATTTAGCATACAGAATCCTAAACCTCGAATAAAAACAAAATCCAAAAGAATCAGTGAAAACTTAAGCTTTTACTTTTATTTCTTTCTAAATACATACAGAATATTTGCAACATTTCAATACATCTCATAAACAATAAAATAAGAAACACAATCAGCCTTTCAAAAATTTGTGCATAAATTTTTTTTTCCACATACCTTCTGACTAATTTCTTGCAGGTCTTCGAAAAGACACCTGCAGTACATGACTGAAAGAAGAGCATGAACTCGCTTAAAACCAAACGTTCTTTGAAATTTTTAAAGTTCTTTTGCATCCATATACATTAAATAGAAAGCCTTAAAAATGTAGCCAATATATAGTCCAATTGCATCTTTCATACTTAAAGTGAGTTTATGAATGATTATACCAACTTGGCACATTACAACAATGATTATTATTGTAATATATAAAATTTGATACATGAGCTTATGTTTCATTGATATTTTAAACTTAATTTATGAGCCCTTGAAACAAACATTTGAAATACAGGAATCTTTATCAAATTTCAGCATTAAATAAAAAAAAATTCCAACCACAAACTGAAAATGTTTATCACTTGATTGATAACTAGTCATCTACAATTGTTAGTTCTAACGGAGTAAAGCACATAACAATGTTGAGATTCTTTGAACATAGAGACCATTTTGGCCAACATTACAGAAAAGAATAGTCAAACTAAAAACTGCCATTCCAAACAAAAAAGAAATATAGGTACCACAAACATTATTTCAAGATGTTTTGCGTAAAACACATTAGAAGGACATCAGTTCTTAAAAACTTAAAACTTTAGAATTGAATTGACAATAAAACACCACGAACGAGAGGTTTTAAAAAAAGAAATACAGTGTGCATTGTTATTTAGCACCACATGATACAACACAGAACAGTCTTGGAGAACCCGCATAAACTTGAATGCCGTAGAAACAAACATTATTAAAGTAAATTTGATGCTGGATGAAGAAAAGTTTAATTTCAGCTGGGAATGAAGGTCGAATCGGGCAAGATTTCATGAGTTATCACTATTTTTAAGCCCTGACCAGATCAATACTTCCATACAGATACAAGATCAAAAGACCACAAGGATATCCTTAAGTTATATATTGAAATAAATATTTTTTTAAAACTCTAAATTTTGCATATTAAAGAACTTACTGATTTAAAATTATATTTTTACAACTTTGGTAAGATCAACATTGAGTTCAAATCAAGTATTTCCAGAAATTATGAATTTTATTTGTTTAATAATATTTAAAATCGCATTAAAATTGTCGAACTATGAACAATCGTAATTATAAACCTTATTTTATTTTGTTCACGTTAAAACCTGTTATGCTTCATGTGAACTATTTTAATACCTAAATATTTCATAAATTAATTAGTAAAATTGCAATAAATTTACAAGCCCTTTGCTAATTTTGTTTCATCCAGAAACCAATTCATGTCTCAAAACTTTGTTAAATATATCACAGGGGTAAAACTGAAATTAAATTAATTTAACACAGATATTTTTAAAGAAACTAAGCAAGAACAATCTTAACATTTAAATATTAAAAACAGTCACTTCATTAATATACTCAGATTTTTGTTCATTTTGTTTTTAATATTTACATGTCTATTTTAGCAGTATATATGCAATTCACAAATGCAAACATAGCATATCAACTAACTTCTTATAATTTTAAGCATTACATTCTCAACATTCTACATAAATGTGGAATATATAAAAACCAATGTGGATTTTCTAAATACTCAACTGTCAGAATAAAGATGTGAAGGAAGATATATAAATGGTAAAGAAATTTATACATTTGAGAAGTACCAATAGTTAAAAAGCACAAGCTAATTAAAATAAACTCTACTTAATCCAACCGTGAAAAACAAACTTTAAAATATGACAATCATGGTTTCAAACAAAATAAAAAAATTTAAACTATAATAGGTCCAACAATGCAATGATATGTGTATGTATGCAACAAAATCTCAGTAAAGTAGCCAGCCACATATAAGGGCCCAATGAAATTAGACATTCTTCTCACAACCTTATCTACAGTTAGAGGCTATTTATTACGTCACACTGTGAAATCCATACTTGCATAATGGAATGCAACATTCAAGATTTGAAAAACCATTTTGTATAAAATATTTATTATACAATTTGTTTTAATCGAATGAGGGGAACCAGCATTCAGTAGCAATAAAATAAATTTTGATTTTAGCATGAGATATTATTTATGATTGACAGTTGCATTATATTTTACAAAATGCCATATGCAGCTCATTACTGAACTCTCAGGAATGTCATAATAAAGATCAGATAAATGACAGAACAAAATGTCAATGTTATTCGCAAATTTTTGAAAATGAATTCATTCTCCTCAACTTAGGTATATTTTGGATTCACTGTTCCAAAGAAACCCAAAATTTGATTAAAGACATCGAATACTTTTCAATGTTATTTGAATATTTTTAATTAGATTAAAATAAACCTTAAAGTGTCTATAATTGAAAATTCAATTGGTTTCTGCAAAGAAATTACCAGATTTTTTTTTTTAATCTGACTTTAAATATTTGTCAAATTCTTAGAACTTGTATCATCTTGTATAAACCTTACAATTTATAAATTTTTAAAAGTTCTAAGATTTTTTTCGTGTGTCGCTTTGAATGGGGAATCTTTATCTTAACTAATCTAATTAATTGCTTGTCCAATTTTCAAAAATTGCACCGATAAACAATCAAAACATTCCTGAAAGATCCGCAAGCAGCGTGACGTAATCAGATAGCTCCCCCAAAACAATTTCACAAAACAAAGGGATTCAATTTTAAAACTGGTCATGGAAAGGAAGTTTATTATTAGAGCAGTGGTCCACAATATAGTGCGAGTCGGGTAAAAAATTACAAGTCGTGCTCCATTTTATACGCTCACAAATGATAAAAAATACATGTGACACCCAAAACGAAACACAGACTACAGTACCTCTGCCTCCGTAATAACTACCTCCTGTCGGCTACGAGAAAGCACGGTGGATTCATGCAGACCACTGAAGTAGAAACAGATTTAGTGGATACCGAAAAGTTTCAGCTATTGCAAACCTACTTACGAAAACACCTAAACTAACTCTAAATGCACTGTTACCAAATGTAATGATTTATTACTCTGCCTACTAAAATTCAATAAGATAATAATTATATTGAAAAATTACAAAGACAACCGCTGGCCAGACTCTGATCAAAGAAAAACATTTGGCATTGTAGTATTTCATAAATACTTTAATCATCTATAAAAGGTTAACACCATATAATTTTTTTTCACACATTTAACACACTATATTTAATATCGAAGCATGTAAAGCTTTTATGTGCTTATCATATGTGCTTTCCCCTCGATGGTTTCGGCACGCACATAAAAAATGGGGGTAGCGGTATTACACATTTCAGTCGTTAACAACCTACTAACGGAAAGTTCTATTAAAATGAAAGAAAAAAATGCAAGATTGAAAGATAGAGTGATGTAGCATTTGCTTTTTAGGGGGCAGTTCAGGAGTAGCTTCGACACGGACGAGATTGCCCCACAGAATATTTTTGCAGGAACCTGGGTGGAAACGTTTACTGAATATCATACAGCAATCACAATTCTCATTAAAACGCTTGGGCTTAGTATTAAAAAGAGGTGTCTTATCAGAGTAGAGTATCCAACCTTTATAAGGTTACGAAGAATTTTTTGACAGTGATATTTTATTTAAATGGATTTGGGAAATGAGTATAAAATAATTATTTTAATGTTTGAATCTTTGTGAAGTAAGACACCAATGAATTCGAGGGACCTTTGCCTAGCACGACAAGTTCTTTCAGAGTTACAAAGTTTACATAAAGGTTATCTAGAGATAAAGCTAACTTGTCCAGTTGGACAAAGTCCAGTTGTGTTGAGTATAATTTTTAATGGATTGAGGCACAATATCCTGTAAAGATGGAGTACGACATTTCGAAACCGATTTTTCAAACATATTCAAGGCCAAAAATGAACACTTCAAAGACTAAAAATTTATCCGAGGATATAGTGCGGCCCAAATGAGTTTAAGAAAGTTTGAGTATAAAATTTCTGAATGTTCATAAACTCAGGAGGGGTTGCAAGCAAGCATGAAATTAAAGCCAAAAATGAACATTTTACATGCTAAAAACACCCAAGGTTGCAACATCAAAAGTCAAGAACAAAACTCTCAAAGCCCTGAGTATGAAATCTTCGTCAACCCTTCCCACCAAGTTCCAAAAACATCCAGTGCAGCAACCCCTTCAAGTCAGTCTTGGCGCCATTAATCCACAAGCAACTCTAAATGCACGCTTCCCAGCCTGTCACCCCTGTCGAACGCAATGTTCTTGGCCCAGGCACGACACTCCACATTGACGAGCACCCCTCTGGCGATGTTGGAGAACTGAACAAAGACGAATGGCGACATGTAGCCTTTCTGATTGGTGAAGGGGAAGTACATGTTAGGGATGCCTTGGCTGGGCTTGTATTCCACTTCGCCAATGTTATCCTTGTCGGCAGAGTTCTGGAAAAGAGAAAACGCCTTATGAGTATTTGACATGTGGCTTATTTTATAGAAATCATATTCCCTCTTTGTCAAAAGAAGCACACACAAACTTTTTAGTGCACTGCTCAAATTCAGAGGAATAAATTATTTAACTAACAAACAGGGGTCTTTTTAAGAGTTTTTATTGTAGACTTTTCTCTATGAAAAATAATTCAATTTTCAAATAGTTTTGTGGAAAATCACAAATTTTCTTCGAAAAGAAAACATGCAATTTTTTTGCATAAAAACATGCTTTAATAAAATAAGCAAATGTATACGTATTAGTTTTGGAGAGCCCTTTTTTCCTACATACATTTTTGTGAAGTTTTTGTATTATAGACTTCTATGTATAGTCTTTATTTAGACATGAAGTTTTGTGAAATTTAAGTAAAAGGACCCAAACTTCTTCTAAATTTGTTACTCCTATTATGGACCAGAACCAAAATTAAAAAATTAAATTAATGGGGGGGGGAGGCAACTTAGAAACATAGTTTAGGGGATAGCAACAGATTTTTTCATCAAAAATATAAAAGTTTTTTATATATATACTATATAAAATATGATCAAGTTAATAATGGAATGGAGTGTCCAACATAATCTTTCTGATGAATTGATAAGTGATTTTATCCCAAAAAATTTTAACACAAAATCATTAGCCAAAGTTTTAATACCTATTAAAATAAAATGCAAACAATTTATTTTAACAATCCATCCTGCCTCATGAATCCATCCTGCCACCCATTCTCAATTCTAATACAATTGCATTCTACTACACTTAAGTTATAACTATTTTTAGACATTGCTATGACAGGCGTTATTCCTTTTAAACTATTTGTTGAAATAATCCTAGATACAAGAAAGAAAAAATACACAGCCTGATACAACACCATACTTTCAATAATTTGCTATCACATACCTCTCCAGAGCAAGTAATATACACTTGGTCCCTATCGTATTCCTCGGTTAATTTGCTGGCTAGGTCAGAGGGAACTTCATCGTATGGTTCAGGCACCCAATCGTAAATCTAAAACAAGTACAATTTTAATCACTCATATTCCATAAAAATAAAAAAAAATAAAAAATTATACATTTCTACAATTAAATAAAAGAAACATTTGCTTTGCATTAAAAATAGTAGATGTCTTTAAAAACTCTAACACTCTAGTGCATGATATTGTCTTTTAATAAGATAATTTTGTTTCGTTTTCTTTAAACCCTTAGACCACTGAAAAAATATTTAAAAGAAACAGTGCCTATTTAATACAAAAGGTTGTGTAGCATAAATGCAAAATGTGCCTAACGAAGCTTTTTTTCCCCCCAAGATTTCTTCTTAATAAGTTGTATAGCATATATGCAACACTATACACTAGAGGGTTAAAATGTATTAAAAAATTTTAAATAAATAAGCCTTTTTTTCTCTCCAGAAACATTGAACAGTGTTAATATTTGTAAAAATAATTGGATGCAAAGGTGCACTTTGTGCTTCAAAATAGTTATTTTTATTCCAAACTGAAGAATGGAGTGCACTGTTTGCACTTCAGTTCTACCCCTTTCCGATTTCAAAAATTGGTAAAGCCATGCAGAAATCATAATTTTGACATTGTTTTTTAGTAATTTAAAGCAATAAGCTTCTGACTGCCCTTCACAGGGTTTGAATTAAGCTTGTTGCCTTGACAAAAAATTATTAAATTTATAATAACTTCGAAAACCAACCGAATTAGTAAATACAGTAGAGTCCCTATTATCCGAGTTAATGTGGACCAAGACCAACTCGGATAACTGAAAAACTTGGTTAAAGCGAAAATTAAAAATAAAATAAATCGTATCGGTTTAAATGTATATTTTGACACGTACATATGTTATACTATAGGTAAACCACATGCAATTCACAATATATAGTAATGCTTAAAGAGTTCTCTTACTTAAAAAAGTCCTCAATTGTTTTTTGTTTTATAATTTTATGGCGTTTTTCCGCAACAATGTTTCGCCATTTTTTTAACGATAATAGGATAGCTGGCGTCGCCTCATCCTATTGTTCGATGTATTGAATAGCACTTTCAATCGATTTTAGTCCATCTGTATAGGATATTTTTGTATCTTGCTTTTCATTGTCACTGTCATCATCATTGCTACTTTCATTTTCCTTATAAGTGATCATTTCATCTGTTATCTCTTGCTGTTCATCAGCGTTCACCCAGTCCGGTACATCATCTTCGTTGATTGGATCTGACAATGGAAGTTACGTTGCAAAATTCAAAAGCTCATCGATATCTTCATTAGACTCTTCTTGGTGTTTCGTATTCTGTGCGATAATTTTTCTCCACGACTTCATTAGGGTTTCTGACTTAACTTCATCCCATGCCTCAGCGATCCAGTAAACAACATCTTTCAGATAGATACTTTTAAGTGTTTTGGGGACACTTATTTTCCTCGATTCCTTCAATAAGAGCTTTTAGTAAATTTTTTTTTGTAGTTTCTCTTCATGTTCTCCAAAGCACCTTGATCTAGAGGTTGAATTAGCGATGTGACATTATTAGGCAAAAAAAGGGCTTTTATGTTGCCACTCACTAATTCATCATCATCTGGATGACAGGGAGCATTATCAAGCAATAATATTGCTTTCCTTGGAAGATTTTTATTTCTTAAGAATGTCTCTACCTTAGGAACGCATTCATCAAAAACCCACTTTTTGAATAAATCACTGTCCATCCAAGCACTTTTCTGGTTATTGTAATATACTGGTAGGCTTTGAACAGTAACAATCTTAAAGGCTCTAGGTTTTTTCGACTTGCCAATCAGCATTGTCTTCAGTCTCAAGTTTCCAGATGCATTAGAACATGCTAATATTGTTACTCTTTCTTTACTTTTTTTGTACTCCGGAGCTGACCTTTCATCCTTTGCCGCAAGAGCGCAAGAGTTTTTGAAGGCAACATTCTAAAGTTCAATCCTGTTTCGTCACAGTTGATCCATTGTGAGTTTTTCTTTTGTAATGAGTTGTGTGAAACTTTCTTTAAATTTTATCACTTCATCACAATCAGCCGATAGTTTCTCTCCCAATATGTTCAACTGCCTAATTCCATATCTCTTTTTCCAGCGATCCAACCATCCGCTACAAGCAGTGAAGTCTTGGTCCTGATAAAACTTTTTATGGAAGTCCAAAGCTTTTGCTTGTAGCATAGGCCCTGATACTGGACTTCCCTTTTCTCGCAATTGTGTGAACCACAGGAATAATGATTTGGACGTTTTTTCAGATTCACATCTTTTCATTGTTTTTCATGATTAGAATTGACCTTTTCTGCACACCATTTTCCTAATTCGTTTCTCTTTCTTTTCCAGTCGCCGACAGTGACAGCTCCGACACCAAGGTCTTCTGCTATTTTCTTTTTAGACTCGCCATTATCTATTCTTCGAACCGCTTCTAATTTTGTTTCTATAGAAACCACAACTCGCTTTCTCTTGCTACTCATTTTGAATCTGCTGTAGCCTGTAGAATAAACTGAAACTGAAAACAATGCAAATGTAAGAACCGGGATTTTTCCCAGACACCACTGGATCATGTGACCAGCCGAAACCATTCTCCAATACCAGAAAGGAGGCAAGGGAAACAAAAATTCTAAGAATTCTCTTCTGTTGCCTGTTTCTCTTTTCGAACCTTGACCTTGAGTGACGCGATAAGAGGAGCAGTGTCATACAATGAAAAGGAATGTAAACATTTTGTTTTCTTGATTGTTTGAGATCAAGTACCGATTTTTTTCAGTACTAGTTTTGACAAAGGAAAATATCAGAGGTAAAAAAAAAATTAAAGAAATATTATCTGGCTCGGTTAAAGCGGAAACTCGGATAACCGGGGTTTTACTGTATGGAAAAAGAAATAGAAGTTAACACTCAGGCATTAGCTATCGTGCAATAGTTTTGGCATTACTGAATATTCTTATGCTGAATTGCAACACACATTGTTGGCTTTTAAAAAGTTAAGTTTTAAAATGTTACATGTTGCACTCTAATTACTTTGCACTACGGATAAGAGTCTGATGTGTAAACTTTGTAAATTGGACAACAATTTTAAATTCGTCCCCTGACATTTTACAAACTTAAAATTAAAGTATAAACAAACGATTTGCATTTGAAAAGGCATGTAAATGTAAAAAAATCGTATTAACATTAAGATTTCTGAGGACCTTATGACAAAATTAGTTTAAAAGAGATTTAAGGGACTTTAAGAACAACAAATGAAAATAAATTGTTTTTCAGGACATTTGTGGACTTATAAACTCTGGTTCATATTGATTGATAAACATTTTCTAACCTCCAATGCAAATGCATATTTTCATCAAACATCCCAATATAGGAGAACATTGTTTCAATTGAGATTTTCTTCCTCAAGTGTTTCCTAATTCTGTGATTGCAGAAGCATATACAAAGTGTATATTCTATATTCTGGATTGAGGTGGAAAACAAGAAAAACAACCAGAAAGAAATGAAAAAAAATTCGCCCCTTGCACACATTTTAAAACAATATGCTCCAACAAAGACAACAGCCTCATTCTTTTAACCATAAATTATTACAAAATATAAAAAGTATTCAGTCCACACCAATTAAAGAATTAAAGGTAATGTTTAAACTGGAATTAAAAAAAAATTGCGAAAAAAACAAAATAAGAATTTTTTTTCTTAGCAAAACACTAAACAAATTTGATCATTTTAAGAATTTCATCCAAGAATCATTAATAACTAAGAAAATAATTTTAATAAAATTATTAAAAACTATTTGACTGCAAATATCAACAAGACAAATACAAAATAATGATTTCAATCAACACTTGTAATTAACTCATGTTGCACACTACTAAAATTTTCATTCAAGTTGCACTATTCTTTTGTTAAAACGTGTGTGGTGTTTAGCATGGGTCACAGTGAGTTTTTAAAAATATTTAGCTAGGAATTTGAAGGATAATTCCAAAAATTTTAAGAACATTTTAGGGATAATTCCCAAAAAATGTTAAGGAAAATTCATAAAATTTTAAATATATTTCAAAAACATTTAGGGATATTTCTTTTGAATCTGACATAGGTTCCAAACACACGACACATTTTTTCTAAAGCTTGTTTTAATACCGGCAAAAAACTGTCATTTAAAAAAAAAATTCAAACAACTTTTAATCAAAATAACAGTTATATAATTAAAAAATTTTACTATTTTGACAAACATGAGAATTGAATTAAATTTACTTTCTTCATGTGAAGCAATATCCAGGCTTTTTCGCAGGTTTGTAGAAAAATCGGGGAATTATCAAGTTTTTTAATTTTTTTTAGAAATTATCGAAAAATTGAAGTACAATTTTAGGGAGAAAAATTTTTTTATAGAATATTAGGAATTTCAAAGCATATGCGACCCCTAGTTTAGATAAAATATGTTAGCAGTGAAGATACTAAATTTCACCAAGTTTCTAAACAATGATTAGAGAATATATTCCAACCCTGTTCATCTTTATGAGGAGGCAAGGTTTTCCTTCTGGGAAGCCAAACTGGCGCTCAGGCGAGCAAGGGTGTTGAGCTCCAGTTATTAAAGGAAAGTGGCAAACCCTATCTTTTGAAGCGGTTTGTTCTTTCGTACAGGTTTGAACGTTGAAGCCAGTGTCATGCATTTGGTAAGCTAAAAAGAAAATATACATATTACTGTCTGACTCCACCTTACTGTGAATTAAAATTATTTCAAATAACTTTAGTAAAACAAATTGTGAAATAAATATTCTTTAAAAAGTACTTATCTCCTGAATAGGAATTTTGAGTTTTCATCTTCAAATACTTCTATTGCCAAAATAACCTTTTAAGCATCAGTACTCGTACTTTATACTTTCAAACACTGGTGTATTAACTTGGCTCACTTTTAAAAAATGGAAGTATTTTTTTCCAGAGAATAACCACTGTCTCAGGGTTCCCACTCAAATCACAGAATGGAAATTAATGACTTTTCAATGACTTTTAAGGACCTAATTAATGTTTTTAAGGACCTTTGAAAAAAATTCCAGGCATCATGTTTATATTCAAAATTTTATTAAAGTATATTCTACCAAAAGAGTTACAAGTTGGTTGATGCGTAATACAAATACGTCGGAAAATACCGATACGGTACAGATAAGTGGCGATCACACGGGGATAGCAAGTCCGAGATGAATTTTTATAAATTTTGCATTTGGACAACATCTGCAAAAATTAAGGACTTTTTAGGACCTCTAAGCATTTTCAAGAACTTTTAAGCACCTCTAAGCATTTTCAAGTACTTTCAAGGCCTTGAAAACAAGTTCAAAAATATTAAGCACTTTTAATGACTTTCAATGACCATGGGAACCCTGTGTCTGCACTCTTTCTCATTGAAAATTAAAGACTGATGGGTTACCAGCAGATATTGAGGCCAAAAAAAATTAACCCTTTAATGACAGTTGGTAAGAAAATTTACCAATCAACATTTTACTTTTTTTCTTTGCTAATAAATTGCCATTGTGGTTCCACTTAGTGTATTTTGAAAATTATAAAAACAATTTTTGAAAAAAGCTGAAAAATTCAACTTGCATCTTATCTAAATAAACAAGGTAAAAGTAAAAAACAATGACTTTTTATCTATTTCAAAGTCATTTTTAATGGGTTAAGCAGATATGGGATAGGGACAAGTTAACAAACTCTCTTAATTCCCCTTTACAACATGGTAAAAAGTTATTCTTGTTATAACAGCTCAAAATTTTTTAGTCTGAATAACTCCCTTCAAACAAATCTGCTAGACTGATACTACATGATATATTATAAGATTTGTATTAAGTATTTCTTTGGCAAGAAGGCAGTTGAAACTATTTATAGCACAGTAATTCTGTCCTTTTAGCATGAGCTGAAAATCTCATTCCCATTCATTTTGCACATTTAACAACAAATGCAATGCCTAAACAAAAAACATAAAAAATGGAATTAATGTGTACCACATTACATACTAATTACAAGATAACCCTTAAAAACCCTATGCAAAATTTAATTTTAAATTTATGTACATGCTAGTCAAAACTCATAGTCAAACAAGGTAGAGAATCTGGCAGCAAAAAAATTCCAATTTTTTTTTTTTTATTGGCAAACGGTGCATGTTCAAATTGAGTAAATAAAAAAAAAATTAAAAAATTTGGGTTTTAATGAAAGAACATTTTAAGGCTACAATAGAAAAAATAAACCTTCCAACATATCAGAAGCAGTACTATGCCCATAAAAACAGGAGTAAAGTAGCTAGTACTCACTTGGTAATTACGTCACTCCAATATAGGATGTGAACATCCATTTGATTATCTTGTTTCATCATATTGAGACTTTCCTCAAATAATAATACAAAAGTCTTATCGATTAAACTGTCTTCCAATCCACTTAGAAGGCTTGATTATAAATACTGTATAACATGCAGTTTTTTCACCACATGGGAATTTAGATGCAATCATGCTAACGGTGAACATGCAATTACATAATTAATCAATGTTTTCATTAAATTCATAAGAGATTTTTTTACGATTTTCAATGTCCAAAGAATTGCAGTATCTAAAACTTCGTTTTCAATTACATGTGCCTCCATCGAGCTGAAGACGTTGATTGTTACGAAATATATCCGCTTTTAGGGCATTTTTTAACTTTAGAAATAGTTTGAACAATCCTTATCAAACTTCTAATAGAAACTAAATCCATATTCTTTTTAACTCTTTGCATTGTTTTTTAAAGCTTTTCTCCAATCATGACATTTTTGACACACAAAGTATACTGTGCAAATCCAACACATAGGTTTTAATATTATATTCTGACTTTTCTAATCAGCTTGAATTGAAAATGCACTTCCCTGCCCTTTTTTAAACAGTGCACAAAAAAATCAGCACACACAATACAAAAACGAAACAAGAGATCACGTGACTTGAATGGATATTCCCGATATGTTGCACATGCGCAGCGCTTTGCTTATCTAAAGGAGGGATAACAAAATTTTTATATAATCAACTGCGATGTTTTCCTAGTTGCTGATTGGCTTAACTAAATTCAAAAGATTTTGCTCACTTCGTTGACCAAATTTTTTTAAGATGCTATATTTTCAGAAAATAAAATGAAATTCAAGCACTTTAAATGTATTTCTACAGAATTCAAGGTTTTCAAGCACTCGAAAATAAAAAAAAATAATTTCAAGCACTTTTTAAGTTTTTTAAAAGCATACGAACCATGTAATATAATGCTTCTTATTCACATTTGACTTACGATATAGATCCAAGTTGAATTTCTAGATCAATGATACACTACATGAAATCAGACTTTTTTCTTCTTTTTTAGGAGTATATGCTTATTAAAAGTGAGAAATAAGCATTAAAGCATTACCAGATTCAGCAACAACAAAAAATTTACAAAATTTGACAATAGGAATTTAATCGCTCTAAATTAGCAGTTTGGAAAATATTCAAGTTCAACTCATGGACCGACCCAAGATACAAATTTTTCATGAATTCAGTAAAAATTATATAAATCAGGTCAAATATATTGAACTAGAAAGTTGGTAAGAAGTTTAAGGAGCCTTTTAAAAAATGAATAAAACAAACATTTTAATTTAATATATAAACAAATTATTTATTAAAAATTCAATTTTTATTTTAATATTTTGCACGAAAAAAATAATTTTTATTTATGAAATGATTAAAAAATATTTGACAAAAAAAAGTTTTTATTGAAGAACCTATTGAAAAACTACACTGCATGCAAATTCAACAGGGAAATTAAGTGCATCATTTGCATCTTCACTAACAAAAGAATCACAGGCCTAAATAATGTTTTTAAGAACCTTTGAAAATTTGTTTTCGGGTATCATGTCTACGTATAAATTTTTAGTTAAGTATAGTTAATCTAAAAAATTTTGAAAATTTCAATATTATGGATGTGAAGTATTCATAAAATTATTGGAATATGCTAAATATATTGCAGGGTGGCTACAAAATTCTGTAAAAAAAGTTCCCTGATTTCCATGATAGATTTCTAAAAAATTCCCCGATTTTACAGCAAATTTTTCTCAAATTTCCTCAACCTTCCCAGATGTGTGATGAATTAGAATAGGCAAGTAAAAGAAATAATATGCCAATTTTTTAAAAATAGTTTTGAATGTAATCAAAAGTTTAAATTATTCCATAACATTAAACTTCTAACATCTGCAAAAATTAAAAACTTTTAAGTACCTCTAAGCATTTTCAAGGCCTTGCAAACAAGTTCCAAAATATTAAGCACTTTTAATAATTGTGGGAACCCTGGAATCAGCACCATAATAGATTTGAGTTACCATCATAATTATATATTAATACTCAAATCGATTATGTTGCTATTCATTAGCAAAAGGTAAAATTCTATTGTCAGCCAGCGCTTGGTGTTTTGCCTAATTTTAAATAATAAAAACATTCATAACAGCAAAATGTGTGATAAAGTATAAAAATTTATTTATTAAAAATGAACATGAATTTATACACTTACGTCAAATATCTTTTATTTATTCTCATTAAAACAGTTTTGGAAACAGGTAGAGTCCGATAAAATGGACGTACGTGCGTATGATGTACGCAGGAAATCGTCGGATTCCGCAGGAAATTAAAGTCAAATGCCGTTTTTTTGTGTTTTTTAATGGAGAAATTCCAGTTATGTAGGGAGGGAAAGGGGGAGTTGTTGACTCCTGTAACGCCGGGAGGGGAGAGGTTGGGGGATGCTATTCTCCATATAGTTCACCACCTGTTACTTTTATATAGGAAGGAGAAATTCCAGTTAGGTTGGACAGGGAAGGGAGAAGTGTTAACATAAGTGGGGAAGGGGGTTTTATTTCCTGATTTTGGAATCTGAACCTATTGAAACATGTAATTACACTGAGAGTTTATTTCCTTCATTCTTTTTAATTTGAAAGAATTCTTGGATATTCCATTGTAATTTAAAAGAAACCACTTTTTTTTTCTTTTTTTTTTAATGATAACTATCCAAGCAAGACAATAAAGATGAAATGCTGTATTTGCAAGAAATGTTGGAGGAATTCTATTCACAGCATTTAAATCGAAAGCACAAAAATGAAAATAGTTATGAAAGGAAGCATGCTGGACAAGCATCAGTGTTTGCTATCGTTTCACAAGCTTAACCTTGACCTAATATTGCAACTGGAAATGTGCCATTGGAAACCGATGTTTATCCTGCAGAGTGGTGCTTCAAAAATCAATGCCAAGAGTGATTTTGAATTAAACAACTTCTAATTCTCAATAGTACGTAGCATTTAATTTTCTTCAGCAGTATAATTTAAAGCCTGCAGACTTGTAGGAAACTTTTGGATATGGCATTTGTGTACGCAGGAAGAAATTATTTTTCTGGAGCCCTGGAAACAGCTTAAACAATGATCAGTTAAAATTTAACTTGCAGCATTACAGAGTGAGTCACTGATTAGGGTAAATCTATACATACTAATATTGTTTAAACCTTAAAAATTGGTATAAATTTAGCACAATAGAACAATTTTTAGTTTGAACCAAGAGTTTTTGTACGAAATGAACTTAATGTCAAAACTTTGTAAAGAAGAAGTTAAAAGTTGTACTAGTTGCATTTTTCAAGTTGCAAGAATAAATAACAGCACTTACGTTTCAAGTATTCATTCAGATTTTTGACCCAATAGTCTGTGGTCTCATTGCGAGTGGCATTGAACCAGATTAGGGTGCTGTCAATGTTCTCATCAGGAGGGGATGGTCGGAAACCAAGTCCTTGAACAGAAAGATTATGTTTAAGCCTACGTTAAAACACAAATTGAAATTTTTAACACGAGATAAATATTTGACAAACTAAATTATGCAGTGCGTATTTAATAGAAGCATAACATTACGAATTTAAAAGAATGATCACTTTATTTGAAATTGCAACTGCTTTTACAAGCTTTATTGTGATATACTTTTTTTTAATCAGTTTCTTTGTTTCGATTCTGCAATTCTTAAGTAAATTTCATGTCTTGTAATTATAAGGAAAATTATTAGCTGTATTTTCATAGACAAAAGTACAAGTGAGAAAAATAAATATTATTTTTAAACTATTTATGTCATCACTTTGTAATTCCTATAGCTGATTCATGGTGCACAACATGTGTGTTTAGCATGTAAAACAAACACTTAACTTTTAAAAATGAGTAGACACAGCAGCTATTGTTATAAATGGATTCCTATTGATAGTCAGATTACCAGCCAGGTGAAAATTTCTGGGATTATTATTGCATTCTACTTCCAGAACATTACTTCTATGCTGGTAAAAAAAAATTCCATTGCAAAAATTGCACTATCAAATTAAGAAAAATTTGGTATGCAAACCTACATTCTATAACTAAAAAATATCTTTATGTATGCAAAATATTTAACTTAATATAAACCACACACTTCCTTTATTTAAAATTTAGTAATCCAACATTGATTTACACACGCATTCTTGGTATCCTTTAAACTTTTTTTTATTTAAGCCTTTAAAACTATAATTTTTAAACACTTGAAAGTATTACCGAGTAAAAACTAAATTTTATTAAAAAAAAAAAAATTCACATAGAGATCTAAATTTTTAAAAAAATTATCAAATATTAAATTCTATCTTCTTTTTGATTTTTCAATATCTTTTCCTGATTTTTTAAAAAAAGTGTTCCTAGTAATATACTCTTAACTTTTTAGGCATCGGATTTAGAATAAGCAAAATAGTTTCTGAGAAAAATAATTACTGTAACTATATGTAATAAAAGCGTAAAACTCAAGTATTTTTCAACATTTAAATTTGTTAAAAAAAAAAAGTTTTGATTTTATTCAAAAATCCATACCTATTTTTGTCAAATACATATTAAGAATCAAACCAAAAAATTTCAAGTCGTTTCATTCATATTTGCTGAAGTCTTAGTATTTTGAGTAAGGTGAGAATTTCAAAAATCCCAAACTGAGAAAAAGGCGTTCGAAACATCAAAGGAGCTATTGCAGCAATGCTAAATTCTCCACAAAAATATTGTTTTTCTGCAATTGCAGTTATCGAAACAGTTCAAAAAGTTGCCAGCAAAAGGAGAAGGTTTCAAAGGTTATAAATATACACTCAAAAAATAGAAAATTTATATCTTTATTATTTTTTGTGAAAACAAGGGGTACCAAGCCCCCCTTAAACAAAATCTTTCAAAAAATAAAAATTTATTCAGTTTTTTTTTTAATATTAGTGATGCCATACTCACCAGGACTTGATCCTATTCTACTGCTGTCTAGTTTCCATTTTGGTTGATCATTTTCTAATGTTTGATAGAAAACTACAAGCATGCAGGTCCAAAAGGCGGCCAAGCAGGCGTAGAATATAATGTAGAATAATGTAATTTTAACTGAAATATAGAAAAGAATCAATTATATATTTTTAATTAGTAACCAAAGTTATATTTTCCAAGAATCTAATTTTAAAATTCAATTTATAGAACTAAAATTCTAATCAATAAAATATTAAAATTTTGACATAAGATTCTCGTTGAATGAAAATAGAAAAATTAACAAAACATTTAAAAAGGTTATTTTGCTTTGAAAGGTGCAAAATCCAGTAGTTACAACTTTTGGGGGTTTACTGCAGCAAAGTTTTGGAACTCAAAATCTTACTGCAAATAAACATAATTTTACTTATATTTATTTCAATTTTTATATAGATATAGAAAATGGGCACTTCTCATTTAATTAAAAAAATATGATATTTATAAAGTAAAAAATACAAGAGACAAAATATAGTTAGTAAAATATTTGTTTAACAATACATAAACTAAAGAAATTAATTTTTTTATTTAAAAAAAAATATTATAGTTATAGTTAGGAATTAAGTTTGTTTTCAACTCTTAAAGTTTCTTTGGTAAAATCATTAAAATTTTACACTTTGCTCCTCAATTTAAGCTGCTACTAATAAAAGTATTTGTGCAGTTTCAAAGAAAAAAAAGATAAGTTAAAATAACAGTGCCATTTTAAGTCTTTTCCTCTAAAAAATAAGATAGTTAAACATTTTTAACACTTTCATTTAAAACCAATAAAAATTTAACAATCTCATTATTCAATCTCTAAATCTTAAAAAATAAAATTTCGAAAATTAAAAATGTCAACCCAAAGCAAAATAACAACTTAAACGATAAATTCCCTTTATACAATCGGATATTAATCAGTTAAAAGAAAGTCAATATTTAGGAGCACATAACTACATTTTATAGTTTAATAAGCAAAATCAACAGATACAAAATTTTTATTAATGCATTTGTTAAACTTCGCTACAAACTATAAAGAACATTTGAAGCAAGACATAAGTGTAAAAATGACCTCATAACACATCTCAAACTTTTTTAATAATCATAAACTATGATAAATTATACTAAATTCAAAATATGTTGAAGTATTTATGCTTAACTTTCAATAAATAGTTACAAGAATGAAGAAAATTAAGCAAATGATTGCTAGATGTGTATTAAAAAGCTGCTTTCCTGAAATGAGTTTTTACAAACAAATCTACCTATCCTACAAATCCCATGTATTCATAGTAACTTCTACAGAATCGGAATTGAAATCTGTGATAATTATGAGGAAGAAAATACATAAAAATAATTTATAGATTTCAATCGACTAATAAGGGAACCCTTTAAAAATGTTTAATGCTATGCAAAAAAATTAATCAACTATATTTAAAGTTAATAATATGCAAACTAACATATTGTAAAAGGTTTTTTTATTATGGATAAAAGCAACAAAAAGTAAAATAAAGATATACATCAAATCTAGTATTAACAGCCATAAAAAAGAAGCAATATAAATAAAATCAATAGTTATTCAAAATTTAAGAGCTAAAAGTATTTTGTTTTTCATCTTATGTAATTTAACACTTATTCCATTCCATAAACACACGATTGACCCATGAAAAGTCAAAATGATAAGTAGGAATTTCATCGATTTGATAAGATTGGATCATTCAGTAAGAATAAAATTTGAAAAACGTTCACTAAAAAACCGCAACATTCTTAAACAGGAATTGAAAAGATAAGAAAAATTCAATTCACCAAATATATTAATTTACATTAAAATGAAAGTTTTAAATCGGAGTTGAATTAAACTAGGGCATGGCTGAATACTTACCGACATGCACTACATGAAAGCTAGATTTTGCAACTTCCTTTAAAATTTGAACTAAACTAGCCCCCGCAAAGAAACAAGAAAGAACATATAAAACATGTGCAGATGAATTCTTAAAGCTAAAAAGGATTGAAATATATTCATAAAGAGTTTTCAATTTCCAATACTTACACCAACTTAATCCAGTTCTCCCCAGACATTCTTTCGTTTCGGAATTCCAGATCATCTTCTTAAAGCCCTGCCACTTCGTTTCTTCTTCGTTCACTTTGTAATATGTTTCGCCTTTATCTTCCATTTTGAAGGGAGCTGTTAAATTTTAATTAATAGAATTATCACTTCTATTCTAATTACAATCGGCTGCAAACACCCTTGGCCGAATCGGAAGGTGATCCGAAAATGAAGCCTCGATTGCGCTTGCGCAATACAACAGCTCGAGGCGCGCCCTGGCGATAGAAATGAACACTTCTCATTATGAAAATTGATATTGCTGATTTAAAACATGTTTTTCTTTTTTCAGCTAGACTGGTTCTGTTTTCCGTTTATTAGACCGTTGCGGTTTTGTACAACTGCATTGAACCAAAGACCACGGAAACGATCATAAAGGGGGATAGAAAGTTCGTTAATTGTAACTGTTTTTTTCTTTTCATTCAAAAATTAATTTCCTTATTAACTAGTTTAAACATATATTTTTTTTTTTTTAAATTCGATGCGGGAAATGAAACCTCTCCGTAATACCTATCTGCAAAGGATTCTTATTTAAAATATGGAAACATTAAATAGAACAATATTTTTTCCAAAAACATAGCTTCTCCTTTTTTTTTTCTTTTTTTTTTAATTATAATTCTATTCCATTTTTTAAACAAACATTAAAAAACTATTTTTGGCAAAAAAAAATTATTTAAAATTTGTTTGCATTTTAATCATACTTATATTATTTTGAATTGCTATTTTTAAACATTTTTTGCACACCCCTTTAGATCCAATAAAAACAATCTGAAAGTAATAACTTCTTAATAATTCGCAGCAAGAAGAAAAATATTAATTCCCTTTCCGTATTCACATCCGGCATTGTAATTTATTTTTTTAAATTACAATACATACTTGAAAATTCGCAAAAAAAAAACCTCGAAGTTAGATATTTTCCCTCTCTTTTGCTAATAACTGAATGCATCATTCTTGTAGTTTTATTAACCAATTAAATACGTCAGCTTCAACAGAGCTGAATTGACATCTATAGATCCCAAAAGGCCATGGGCGCCCCCAGGAATATTTGCAAGGGGGTGTAAGACTAGATTTTTATCAAAACCATTATTTTTTTAGAAATGTTAATTAATAATTATGCATTATAAATTATACTCTTTGAAAATAGTTAAAATTCATGCTATTTATTTTTGAAAGCACAACCCTGTTCAAGAGAAAAAAAATAAAAACTAGTAAAAATATTAACATATATATTTTTAACGATTTTTTTTTTTATCATCCAACTAGATCTCACAGCATTCAAAAGAAAGTGTTTAGAATAGAGGAGCTCGGAAGATGCAAAAATATAGAACAAAATAGAAAACAGAAGAGTAAAAAATTTTTATTTCTTTTAAGTTTCGGATACGATGGAAAAAAATAGGGGGGGAGGGGGGGGAATCAAAATGAAACACGAAGGTAGTGTTGGAATATGTTCAATCGAATTCTAAAACTAGGTTTCAAGATAGTATATCTGATGACTTAAAAACAAAACATTTTCCTAGAATTTTCAGAACTACACAGGAAATGATTATACAGTAAAAGGAATAAATATTTCTACTCATCAGACTTTAATAATCATAGACATAAGCACCAGAAAATCGTCACAGAAGTAGCTATAAAAAACGACATAGTAAAGAAACAAAAGACTAAATTAATAGCAAAAAAAATGCTTATTGTAACATAAAAGTATAAAAGGCATATGTGCTTTTTTATCTTGGAATTTACACATTTCCCTTCATTTTTTAAAAAATTTCAAGAACCAGGGGGGTGCAAGAGCACCTCCTTGCTCCCTCCTGGGGGCGCCCATGCAAAGGGCAGTTGAAAACTTGAACCCTCTTCCCAAGTTATCTACTGACAATTTGTATACTAACCAATTATTTCGCACAATCTGCTAACCTTATACGCAAAAACGTATTCTATTGAACAATTAAGAAAAATGTGTTGTTATGGATTATCATTTTTATTGTTACTATTTCAATAACAATAATTGAATTTTACTTTTAAATAAAAACAAAATAGTAGCGGCTCGTGCACTACAGCCGGGCTGCATCTAAATTTATTAGTTCAAAACTAAAATTATACATTTTACAGTTTTCTAATATGAAGATCCAATTTCTACGGTAAATGTTAAAAAATCTAATAAAGAGCAACTAACAGTACTAATTATACAGAGTTAAATGCTAATTAGTTAATTAATTTTTTCAATAAAACTGATCAAAAACTTTTTTATTTAAACATCGTTACTAATTATGCAATTAAAGAGCAAAAATATCCGATTTTTAAAATGATAATTTACTAAAAAAAGTTCAAGTGTGATTGTACATAATTGTGGAAAGTATGTGTGGGGTTGAGGGGGGAATCGAAATGTTTAATTTTCGACCTCGGACCAAAAAGCAAATTAACTTTACCAAACAAAATTTAACCAAAACTATTTGAAATTAATGTCTCTCAACACTATGTTAGCGAAGTCCCTTTGTAACTTGACTTGACAGTCAATTTTTTTTGCAATATTCCGCAGCCATAATGGCAAGTGAGAAGTGGATACAGTTATTTTGGGTAATAAGAATTATAATTTTAAGAAGTTTTAGCTTTGAAATATTCATTAATGACAGAGTCTAATTTCCGTTTGAAATGCCACACGGTTTATCTGCCCATGGTAATAATCAGTAGTAAACAGAAATTAATTTAATTATTCGACTAAAAATTGTAAATCGTTATATCACATTTGAACGTTGATGCTATTGGGATTTCAAGATTTTTTTACCATTCGATTTAAATGTAAAAATAATATAACCAACATATTTGAGGTGAAACTTTTAAGTATATTGAGAAAAAAAAAATTTAAATACATGTATTCTGATTAAATTCTGTTAAAAATGAGACTTTACGATTTTTATTTATTTGTTTGTTGTTTGATTGTTCGAACGAACGAACGAACATTCATTCGTTCATTCGTTTATTTATTTATTTATTTATTTATTTATTTATTTATTTATTTATTTATTTATTTATTTATTTATTTATTTATTTATTTATTTATTTATTTATTTATTTATTTATTTATTTATTTATTTATTTATTTATTTATTTATTTATTTATTTATTTATTTATTTATTTATTTATTTATTTATTTATTTATTTATTTATTTATTTATTTATTTATTTATTTATTTATTTATTTATTTATTTGAAATGTTAGCCTCTACACTAATGTCTACTAATGTCTGTCTACACTACATAAATGCAGAGAGAGGGAGAACTGCACGTCTATTGCATAGAGATATTTGACGGGAGGGGTGAATTATTGGGTGGGGCTGGACCGTCGATGCTTCAGCAAATGGGACCGGGTTGTACTGAGCAATAAAATCAACCTGGTGATCTTAGGTTCAAGGAGGCCCAAATTTTAAATAATATCACTAATCAAATTTTAATAATTATTGATATTAAAATTAAAATAATAATTATAAAATAATTATTGATATTAAAATTAAAATAATAATTATAAAATAATTATTGATATTAAAATTAAAATAATAATTATAAAATAATTATTGATAAATAAAATATTTCCAATAATTAATAAAGTAATTAATTTTAATAATTAAATAATTGTAATAATAACTATATTTTATTATTTAAACATTTATACGTAATAATTTCAATAATTACATATAAATGAATTTTAACAAATTATTTGTTATACCTCTGTCGGGAGTGATTTGTATTTGAATACATTGAAATTTTTTAAAAAACCTTATTCAACTGCTTGCATGAGAAAAAAAGAAAAAAAAAAAAAAAACTTTTATGCCACAGGCGGCCAGTTTCTTTTTTCAGACCCTGACCCATCCTGTGACCCACCTACATCGGACAACCTTATAGCCAGAACGCTCCCCATGAAAATAGGGTGGATAAAATGACGGAATTGATATTTTTTACTAGACTAAGATTTGAACAAAAATTTTAGCTATCTTGCCTTCTCTGAGTGCAATCTGTCCCCTCCTGCAAACAATTCAATTCCAATAGCCTCAGGCGCTCCATGCTTCCCCCCCCCCCCCGCGTCTTATCCAGATAATCTTTTTTATGGCACTAGATTACTCCAAGATAGTGAAACTGTACAATCTTGTTATCATGAGACGCCTTCGAAGTATTGGAACTTGGCTTTTTCTTGTGGGGAACGAATTACCCTCACAGGTGGGGTAGTTGACGTCATCAGAGAAGCATTGACGTCATTGGGAAGAAGGGGACAAAAATGATAAAATTGTTTTGGATCTGGTGAACCCTAACGCTTTCGTGGGAACGGCCAGCCAACCCATACGATCTTTGTTTGAACCAGGGGCTTCACACAGAGACCAATAATTTTGAAAAGCTTACAAGGTTCAGATGGGGAAAAGTTTAAAGAGTTTCGGTACCGAAAAAAAAAACTTTATTTATAAATATTTTTATGACAAAAATTTATGTTATGTATGAGATACTATTTATATATGTTTGAGATAACGTTTTTTTAAATATTGTTTTTTTTTTTTAATTAATTTGAAAAATTAACTTTTTTTTTTTGTCGATGGACGTTATGGTTGATACGGTAAAAAATATGTACTTTATTTTTTTAACGACAATACTGTTTTAAGCAATAAAAAAAACTGTTAATAAGAACACGTTCATGTCCTCCTGTAAGTTAATGGTTAATAACATTACGTTTACGTTACCACATTTTAGTTTCGAGCATCATCAGATAAAGGAAGGAAACAGATGATTCGGTCAGGCGCGTAGCCAAGGGAAAGGGATATGGGGATTCCCCTCCCGAAATTTTTCTTTTTGTTATTAGAGGGCCAAAATTAAAGGACCTTTTTTTTTTTTTAAAGTAAGGGTAAATTTATTTAAAATATTTTTGAATTTTGAAATATGCGTTGATTAAATATAGGCTTTCGTGAATGCTATATACATCTGGCATTAATAGTCAAAATAATAACCAAGATTTTTTGACATATAACTTCATATGCCCTCCCGAAAAAAAATTCTGGTTACGCCCCTGGATTTGGTTTCTCCTTAAAGAAAAGGATATTCAGAAAAGGATGCTCGTCTTATAGCGAGTTGTGACAGTTTTGAATATCAATTTGTGACTGATTTCATTACAAGCCGTTTTTCGCCACTTTTTTGCTTTTAAAAAAAAAAAAAATGAATGATCAAGGTGAAATGATGTAGTGTGGCTGGTACTTTACGTTTTATGAGAGCTGGTATGGCGTACCGCAACTTGTTTTAACTAATTAATAATAACTCATAAATCTTTGTACATGTATTATGATATAAGTTGTGGAGAAAATAAATATGTAAATTAAAAGTATTTACCTCTTCTTTTTTTTTCCATGGTAAATTATGTAATAATATTGCGATTTGATTTCTATGATTAAATTTTTGTTTTTGTGAATATTTTAATTTTATATTATTTATTTTAAATGTGTATTATTTATTTTAAATGTGTATTATTTATTTAAAATGGTAATTTGAATTTTATAATTAAAATACCCCAGCTACAGTTGGGATTACCGCCACGATCGAGAAGATCACGTACCGGTAAAACGTTTTTTAGCACTACAACCCTTTCAAGATGGATCAAATTTTGCAACCGCTCTCTTCCTCCAACGGATATGTTCTTCTATCTCATTTCTATTTACATTCTCCTGTTATCGTCAAACTCTCAGTGTTGTCTGCAATAGGACGCGAATAGAAACATTTCTTTATCAATACTACTAAAACTATTACACTCATAGAAAACGTATACAGAAAGTAGTTTAAAGACGTACGTTTGAGAATTTATTTATTTATTTATTTATTTATTTATTTATTTATTTATTTATTTATTTATTTATTTATTTATTTATTTATTTATTTATTTATTTATTTATTTATTTATTTATTTATTTATTTATTTATTTATTTATTTATTTATTTATTTATTTATTTATTTATTTATTTATTATTATAAAGCACACTACAGAAAAAAATTCCATTTAAAGTGTACATTACAAAAAGCAAACAATAGTAACAAAAACAAGATTACACATTTAAAACCAGCAGACATTTAGCCTTGAACATAGAAAAAGATACATTAAAAATATCCAAATCATCAGAAATCAAATTAAAAATTCTATAAAATTTATACAAACAAAAGTTGTCAATGTAGTTATATTTGGTAAAAACAGTAACAAATAAATGTTGGCTACGAGTATTGGTCGGTACAGCAAATTTAATGGAATTATGGATCTCAATGCAATCAATAAAATTATTAAGGACTTTGTAAAAGAAAGAAACACAAGAAAGCTCACGTCTAGATTTTAAACTGGGGATGCTGAAGAAATTGCGAAGGAATAAAGCACCAGGCGTTTTTCCTGTGGGTGGGTATGAGGGGGGGGGGGGAGTGATGGAGCGTTATTTAAAGATTGCAAAAGGGTAAATCGGAAAAGAAAACTATGGGTGTGGAACATCGCACAACTTTCAATTACACTATAATACTGACACGTGGATTTGTGTCCATTTACCGTTTGTATATTTTCATAATTCATATAGATGAAATGACCAGTTTGGCTACTATTTTGTCGATAATGAAGAACTTTCACGTTTTTTTTTTTTTTTTTTTTTTTTTTTTTTTTTTTTTTTAAATAAAAGTAGAGAAAAAATCATGAAAAACAATACCATTCTTTCAAAAAATTGAGCTTGGATAGATAGTTAAAAAAAAATTAGTTTTTCACTTTGCGATTTGGTGGGGAAAAGCTACTTTTGCGTGTAACGTCAACGCTCAGATGATGAACCAGTCTAAAACCTGTTTTAGACCAGTTTCCTCCTCGGATTTTCGATGGAATCTATGCGCAACTACGTCTCGTTTATTTATGCGTTTTGGTCACGTGACCTTTGCTTTAATTTCAAACTCGATTTTTGATTAATTGAAAGCATAAAAATAATTGTACTGCTCAACTATATTCGTTGGATAACACTAGAAAATGCAAAAAATATTCCTTTTCCTCACTTGTGCAAGTTCCTAACTCCGCCAAAATGGCGGAGTGAGGATTTTGAGGCGATTTTGGCGATATACTTTTCGATAATCCTTATATTATCCTATATAATAAGCGAAACTGAGGGGAGAAGAAAAAACGATCGTTGATGACGTATGCTCAAGGAAAGAGAACTCTGTGTTGAAAGCATTCGTTTTTCAACTTTTTACGCCATTAAAACATTTTTACCAGAATTTCGGGGGTGGGGATGTTTAGAACACCTTAAGAGGCATTACTACAGCTTTTGTTATCAAAATCGTTAGAGACGTTTGTTAGCAATCATTGAATAACATGATTTCTTCAAAGGCAGCTACCTAATACGCATGGGCGATTTTGACGAAAACTTTAATGGTAGGTCCCATGGCCACCACTAACCCTCATACCAAATTTGAATATCGTAGGTCAATTTGTTCGGGAGTTATTCTGATCACAGACAGAAATTTTTTCTATATCACTTTTTTGAGATCAGGATGTTCCAAAAAATGGAGAAATGCAAAAAAAAAAAAAAAAAAAAAAAAATTTAACCGAATGCTATACTTTCATTACCCTATGTATACATATGGGTAATTGAAAGTAAAAAATTGTAAGAAGGAAACATTTCTTCAATTGTTGGATGGAAGCACAAGCTTAATTTCTCTTTACATGCAAACACATGGAAGGTTTCTAATCTTCTAGCCATCCATTTTTGCCTTACATCATCTTAAATACTTGTCTCTAGCAAGCTTCCAAAGAGAAATTAGGTTTGTGCTGCCATCGAACAATTGAAGAAGGAACTTCATAAAAGTGGACTTCCAAGTCCCAATAGGTCTCAAAGCGTTTAAGTTCATCCAATATCATGAGAAAACTGACTAGACTTATAAGTCGTTGTCAATAAATAAAAGATTACAAGGAAATTAATGTATAGGCGATTTGGAAAGTGGTACGAAAAGTATTTACGTTGACTGTTTGGTAAGAGAAAGAAAAGTAATGTAAATTAGCAATTTGGCTTTGAAATATTGTAATCTATATTTCCTCCTACACTACAACGAAGGAGGATGGTTTTGTTTTATTACGGATCCATAGTTTTATTACGGAGGGCACGGCCGAATTTTTAGTTTGGGCTGCTGAATAGTTTATGTCAAATTTGTTGCCCTTAAGTTATATTACTACACCATGGGATTATTTCCAAAACTATAATTTCTAATAGAACAATATTTCTAATAGAACAAGTTTATACCTTAACTTGTTATAATTATTTTACTTTTTTTTTCATAACAAGTAACTTTTTTTTAAAAAAACCAAACTTTTAGAAAGTTGAACAGTCGGCAAATTTTCGAAATTTTATCGAGCCCTCTTTTTAAAGTTGATCCACAATAAAATCGAATTGAATAAAAAAATATTTAAAAAGAAAAAAAAAAAAAAAAAAAAAATCGAACAAAAATATTAAAAATATCGACCCGAGTTTGACGAATCGGCATTTTTACACTAGAAATCTATTATTAGGGAATCGGTGTCTTTTCCTCCGTCGACTTTGATGGACTGCGTACACAAATATAATAGGTATCTTGCGAACCCAAATAATAGATATTTTCATTATCTCACACCGCCAAAGTTTTTAGAAAAGAAAGACGGCACTCGGCAAATTTCCAAATTTTCATCAATTACTTTAAAAGTGCCAAGTGATGGATGTTCTAAAACATACTGAATAGAAAAAAATATAAATAATTAAAATCGTCGATGGTATTAAAAAATCCTGATCACAATTCATGTCAAATTTGCGATCGGCAATTTTAAATTGAAGTAAGTATATCCTTTTTTTTTGCAGAAACACATAAGTTGATATCGTCACTGACAGCTTCTAAATGCATATCTCCGTACTGTTGCACAAGTATCAATTTCCTATTCTCTACAGAATGAATAATTTAATTTCAATTTCAAATCAGTACATTTATTGTATAAATCGTCAAATCGATTGTCGTAAGTTTTTAAATTCAGTCTCTGATAAGTACACACTATATTCTCAGGAAGGAACTGACAATAATCACTTATTCTTCCAATTAATAGATAACTCTGATGTGTAGGTGACATATTTTTAGTACGTCGAAAACCATGATATGCCCATTAAACGTCATTTACATAAAGTGTGTATTGTACGTCATATGAATTGAAAGTCTTACAGAAAATTTCATAACATCTAAATTTTAACAACCAAAAAATGAGCCCTCTTTTATCAAATACATACCTTACGTACACCACTGGTCTGGCGAGAAGTTTCAATTTCGAATAAAACTTGCTTATTTTTTGGTAAAGATAAAAATAAAAAATGTATTTTATAAGGTTATTCAACGAGGTTTATTTTTACTTATTACGAAAGCGAAGTTGAGTGAAATGGAAGTAGCGTACAATATTGTTGAAAAATATTTCTATTACATTTTACCAAATTATTGCAATTAATGTCAAGTAGAACTCTATAAATGATGTTATATAGTAATTCATTTATTAAAAATGTGTAAAGCTGTGCAGTAATGGAGAGTCGAACATGGGACTCCTAGATCAGAAGACAGGCGCTCTAACCACTAGGCAAAAGTGATCACTAGTGCCTAGGTGTTGTATCTGTCATTTGTACATGAGACAACGACATAGCCCCTTCCTAGTGAGTTGCGAAGGTGTGAACAATTGAGTTGCTTACGTGTGACTTGAGTGTGACAGCTAGTCGCCAGAGGTTGCCTTCTGTGTGGCAGTAAGTCGCCAGAGATGCTGAGGTGGTAATGTGGAGGTTGTGCAGTAGATGGTGCCACTGATGTGTTCGAATATTCGGGTCACCAATGTAGCGGCGTGCGCTAACGGTGAGTCGAACCAGGGACTCCTAGATCAGATGACAGGTGCTCTAACCACTAGGCAAAAGTGACCACCAGTGCCTAGGTGTTGTATCTGCCATTTGTACACGAGACCACGACAAATGTATTACCGAAATAATGTACATCATGTAAACTAGAAAGCAATGTCGAATTTATTGCAACAAAATAATCATTGGAAAAGTATTGAAAGGTTTGTTATTATACTATCTCAATTTCTTGACGTTTCCTGTAGTCAAATAGCTGCGGCCTGACATTGTCCGACGTACAACCAGGTTTCAGTCAATTAGAAGTAGTGAGTACCCTTTCCCGCCTATCCTCGATTTCACCACTTTATACACTAAACATCGGAAATACATCGTGTTTCAGATAAGTTAGATATTAGTCAAAATACCTTTAAAAATATTTAAAATTGGATCAGTAGATCTCACATTAGGATCATAACCTTTAAAGGTGAAAAAGGGAAATGGGGGAGGTTTTTTAGAAATCTCATGTTGACTGGGACGTTTCTCTTCTTCAGAAGATCATATGCGCAACTTCTCCTTCCTCAAGATGATAACATTGGCAATTTTAATATCCCCCCCCCCCCTCCCCCTTAAAGAAAACCTCCCCAGGTACTATTCTTTACTTAGTTTGGATTTTTGTGCCGAAAATTATGGTTTGCTTTCTTATAGATCTGAATATTTTGTTGCTAAATTCGAAGTTCATAATGGTAGTGAGTTAGTTGAGAACAATTTACTTTGTAAAACTTGGATATTAGGATAGAGGTTCATATATATTATTATAATTATTTCTTTTACATATAAATAATATTATAGTTTAGTTTAATGCTAAAGTAATACATTTCATTTTTAGTCCTACTTAGAGAAAATTAGCATTATACTTTCCTTCTGGAACAAATGATTATTATTAATAAAACGAGTAATATTTGCAGAAATTATTGCTGAAAAACCTAAAAAAAATCATTAAATTCAATCCAGCAGTTTTGGTAAAAAATATGTACACGAAGTAACTATTTTTAAGAAGTAAATTCCTAGGTTAAATTTCTAACAAAAATTAAGTTTTAATATTAATATACTTTTCAAGAGAAAGTAAAATCCTCTTTTCTTTTTTGGTAAGGAAAATGTGTTAAAAAGCATTTAAAAATTAATTAATAAAACGTTTTTAATAATTATTGCATTTTGAAATTCAATTATATTGTCCATGAGCGCCGACAGGATTATTTGCAGGGAGATGCAGATCGCTAACAGGGAGATATAAGGCGACAAAAGTCTTTGTTTAATCTTAGATTTTTCGAAAATGGGAATTGGACTTCCTAATTTGATGTTAGTTAATAGCTGTATATAATTTTTTTGCTCGAATTGATAATTTACGACTTATATATTTTGTTCTTGTGAACTACTTCTTCCACATTACTTTATTTATCGAAAGGCAGGAGGGAGTGTAAGTGCATGTTTCTTATATATCCCTGACATTGTCTCAATTATAAAAATCGCAGTGTTTCGCGTAGGTAATTTTGTGTGATAGCAATAATCTACCAGGATTTTACAAAGACGAATTTTTCCAGAATTTGTTTGATTAACTTTTTTTTACAATTCTAAATTAGAGTCACCTATTTGATGAATATTTTTCATTCATTTTATTCCGTGTTGTAGTGATTTCCATCCACTTTTACACGTTTAATTAATTTCTTCAAAACTGCAATTTGAAAAAAAAAAAATTGTATTGAAATAGGGGAGCTTTTGTTATGTACTATATACTCATGTTACTGAATTGGTTCAAGATTGTGAGAATGTATTCTGTCTGCAAGTGATAAAAGCCTCCCTTCCCCCCAAAAAAGCACTTCTAAAAATTAATCCCCTTTGTTAGGGAAAGAGGAGGGAGGGTAATTATTAAGCAAAAATGAAAAAGTAAATGAATTTGATGGAACTTTACTAAAATGTGATGGGAATTTACTCAAAATATGACATTAATTAAGTATTAATAAAAGGCCATAAAATATTAAGAACACTAATTAAAATTAATTACACATTAAATAAAATAATTCACAATTAAATAAAAAGAAATTAACGATTAGTTATAAACTCATTAACAATTAACTACGCATTAATTAACACATAATTATGTATTAATTAAAAAAAATTATGCATTAATTTTGCATTAATAAAATTTAATTAATAATAGATTAACACCTTAATGAATATTTTCTACATTTACACCGTACTTGTCTTGATTTTAGTCGGCAAAAGTATGTCTAACGCCCCCCCCCCCCCCCAATCAAAATTCTTGGCGACGGCCCTGGTAGCTATGTACTATGAATGTGTACTTCTGTAGCTATAAGTCTCTCTTCTATCATCCGCTTTCGAAGTCAAGTTTCAATATCAAAGCCTCTTCAACGACAAAAAATATTTCGTTCTGCTGAAGCAACACTTATAAGGAACATAGCTTGGAGAAGCTTGGAGATTCGTGGATAAACATCTGAATCGCATTGCTCTTAGAATTCTAAGACTTCTAATTTTTTTTTTCCAAAACATTCTTTCGAAACTCATATCAAACTTCATATTTTCCTTGAAATGCACTATTGAACAAACTTTTAATTCCATGTTCCATGATCATCAAAAGTTAAAGCAAATTTATCTGATATATTTTGCTCAACAGTTTGCGGTCTTGCTTTGTCCTCGGATTTTTTATCTCCAATTTTTGAAATGTTCAGTACAGATTCGACAAATCTTGATTGACTACATAGCGACTGAGAGAAGCGCGCGTTAAAACGTGAGCGGTAGAAACCCTATACCCTACCCCTATTAAAAATAAAACCCTATTTGGTTTTATTTTTAATTCGAATCTTTCACATGTTCATTCACTTATTATATACATAAATTAAATAAATATGTGTTTCTTTAAGACACCAGCGTTATGCTTTTGTTTATTACAGTCATGATAAACAACGCATAAAATATTCTTTGTCATCTCTATTTTTTAATTTTTTATTATTCAACTGTGAACGACGTGCTACTTGCTGTATACGCTAATACTACACTAATGTAAAAAAGAAGCTTATATCAAGATTAATACAAAATCTGTCCAAGATCAACTTCAACATATAGGCAAAACTACAAATGTTACCGACATGCGAGATATGTCAAATGAAAAGTTTTGACGTGACGTGTTCCTATACCGAAATTCAACCGGATGTATTTGAAGTGGCGTGACTGGAAGTCAATTTAAAATTCCTTAAGCCTACAATAAATGCTGCAGTCATCTGTTTGAAGGTCTAGATAAAATTTGTAGGACTTATTTGCGCTGCCAAGGAGAGTTAAGCCGGATTTACACGTTACCAGTCGGGCCTCAAGTTAAGATAGCCAGTTCTGTGACGTTAGCTAAGCGACCGCTGCGCCGTTTATCGGTGATCACGTTAGAGCGCAGATGATTGGTTGATCGGAGTCGCCGGCGCCAGTAAATAGAAAATGTTTGGTTCACTGGAACCAGTAGCCTGGTGACGTCACTGACTGGCGCTTTAAACTGGAACCTCGACTGGTAGCGTGTAAATCCGGCTATAGGGAGAATCACCTTGCAAATAATCCTGTCGGGACCCACAGCCCCCCAGGATTGTACAAAATTCAACCGGAAGTGCATAATAATTTAATCAGAAAAATGGTGTTTCACTGGCAGTAGCTGTTTACAATCCAGCTTGTGATTTTTTGGATGACCGTTTTAAAAAGAAGGTTAAATGAGAACAGGATTTAAACATACTTTAGTAATTGGTCGGGAAATGTCAGAGGATGTGAGATAAATTTAGATACTGGGGTTGCTTTAGTTATATTATCAACACATAGTTATCTTCATTTACGATTTGAATTTTTTTTTTTTTTTTTTTTTGCTTTTCTTTTTTCCCTTAAAGGTCGAAAAAGAACAAGTCCATGCAGAGGAAACTTTGGTCAATCTTAACACTTTTAACTACACATTATAAAGTTTAGTTTTATCGTTTAATGCGACATAAAAAATGAAAATACTTCATCGATTTAAGAGATTAGGGTAACTGGACGAACGAAAGCTGAATGTCACTGTTCTAATTATGTAACAAAAATAATAAAGATTAACTTTTTTTTCCCCCCGGCCAAACGACGTTTCCAGGCAACATTTGCGCATGCGCGTGACCTCCAATGAATTGCCATTTGCGTCATTGCTGTGCCCTATTATCAGTAGAGAAAAGTTTGGACATCCATTTCTCAATCACTGTCTAGCTGATATACCTTCTACGCTTTTATTTTAATTCTAATGGAGGTGCAAGAAGCGATCAACCAGCGCTAATGCTTTATTCTTTGAACCAATAGGAATTATTTCAAAATGCAAACTGTGAACGATTGTGTTGGTTACAAATCTAGGATTTAAAAAGTCTTTAAGAAAAAGGAATTTTCAAATAAGATTAAAAAAGTTCGGAACAATCCTATTTTACTAATTAATGACTTGCTTTATAGGTATAGGTTGAATGAAACCTTTCTTGAGGCAAAAACTTTTCGAATGGACGATGGCTATACCGCGTCAAAACACCGTTACATCACGATTCAGAATTTCAAGGGGAATTACACTGCATTATCGTCTCGAATGGGTAAAAACCGAAAATTATTCACCGGGTAGCTTGACAATTGATCTGCCACACATTTGAGATCTATCAAAGCGCCAAGTAAGGCTTGATCCCAAGACCACATTTCTCATACCAGGTAGCCAAACCGGGTTACAAATCGAAATGGAAAAAATGCATAAAGAACAATATTTTTTACTTTTCAAATGAAAGATACTTTATTTGCTCTGATAGTTGTGTTTTTTTAAACGAATTATAGGAGGTGAAATGAGACTACATTTTATATTCAGGTACTTAATATTTCTTCATGTGTTTTGCACCTTATTAATCTCCAAACGTTAAAAATGGAACTTAATCAATGATTGAAAATGGAATGGAGTTAAAATTAATTATTTAATGAAGTACCCGTGGAGATAAAATGTTGAGAAAAAAAAAAACGAATTTCGCCATTCTGGTCATGGATCAGAAGAGGAAAATTACAGTTAAAGTGCAACTATCACATCTGAGTCACCATTTTTGAAGTAGGATTTTTACCAACATATATTCTGGTGCTGTAAAATCCTCGAGTAGTTCTTTCAAAATAACTTATTAATAAACCAACATCCAACGGATGCGCGAAAAATGTGCATTTTTGCGTTTCAGTTTAACCCGAACTCTAAAAGCGCTTTTCCAGCTAGGCAACTT
This sequence comes from Linyphia triangularis, assembly GCA_963978545.1. Taxonomy (NCBI): domain Eukaryota; kingdom Metazoa; phylum Arthropoda; class Arachnida; order Araneae; family Linyphiidae; genus Linyphia; species Linyphia triangularis. Next base: position 42,887,279 of record OZ021730.1, read on the forward strand.
CGCTACAACTGCTCTTCTGCATTACAGAAAAGCAGATGAGCACTTCATAGAAACATTTCAGCACGAAGGTTGCTTCGCAGGAAAGCGCTTTGGTGGATTCGGGTTTTGCTAAAAATCATTTGCCATTTTGCCCTTCGTTTGATAGTTTGGTAATTACATTCATTCAAATTCAAGCAATTTTCCAACTCCAGTAGGCAGTTTCATGACTAAGTTAAACGTTTCAAATGTGAATTCTCTCAATAGAATGAAGAAGGTATAATTATTATATTTGAATAATTGGTACAACGATTCCAATTTCAAATTTTTTTTGCAGCCATTGTGAACAAATTAAAAAAAAAAAAAAAAAAAAAAAAATCACTACGTAATGAAAGGAATTTCTCTGATCAAGCAAGAATAATTAAATATGTTATTCTGCTTGAGTCTCTTCCTTCATATTGCCTAATTAATTGAACTGATTTAAAAATAAAATGTCTTAAGTGTAATGTCTAAAAAATTAATATTTGATGTAAATTAGTAAAGAAAATTAGAAAAAGATACTCAATCTTCAATAAACCGATAATAGTGTTAGGAAAACGTCACCGATTCCATATTTGGGAGACAATTACAACTTCTGATATTAATTTTCATAACAAATTTTATCACTGCATTTATTTTTCCCGAAGGACAGCTCGAACAAAACAAAGAAGACATGATTCTCGAGAATTCATTCAATGGATTTAGGAAGTGTTCTAACATAACCTTCAAGGTCAGTTTTCTCGTGAATTTCATTTATCACGGTAAATGAATAGCACTTCTGCTTTTCCTCGAACAAAACGATTTGAGAAAATTTGAATTCCACATAAAATTCCAGTCAATTTAGGAAAAGTCCTTCGTTTAAAAGTATCTTGGGTTCTAAGTTTGTAAATGCTGTTTATTTTCAATTTAAATAAATAGTTATATTTCAAAATATATTGGCAACTCTTAAATCACTTGCAGTTTAATTCTTAAACTAAGGATGTGGAACATCACACAACTTTCAATTACACTATAATACTGATGTCAATACCGTTTTTATATTTTCCTCAATCATTTAGAAAAAAATGGCCAGTTTGTCGATATTTTTTGCAATAATTCTTGTATGGATCTAGAAAAAAAATCACCACCTCCGCCAAAATGGTGCTTTAGCGATATATTTTTCGATAATCCTTATGTTATCCTTTATTATAAGTGAAACTTTCAACTTTTTAAGCCATTAAAGCATTTTTAAGGGAATTTCGGAGGTGGAGATGTTTAAAACACCTTATAAGAGGCATTAGCACAGCGATTTTTATCAAAATCGTTGGAGCCGTTTTTTAGCAATCTTTGAAAAATATGATTTTTTCAATGGCAGCTACCTTTGCGGCATGCGCTATTTTGACGAAAACCTTAACGGTAGATCCCATTGCCACCAGGAATCCGCATGCCAAATTTGCTATACTTTTACGGGACCTATATAACCCTATATAGGACCTATGTTACCCTATGTATACATATGGGTAATTGAAAGTAAAAAAAAAATTAATCAGTGAAACTTAATTTATGAAAATCGAGTTTTTACTGTAAATCCTTTGTATGCACTGCCAACCTTTATGTGCAATAGAAACTATATGTCAAATTTCAGTTTTATAGGATGATGGCAAGTGGACTAATGAGTCATCCGATAATTTTGTCCTGTCATTATTTTTAAACTACAAATGTTACAGGTATAGGTCATCATTTTAAATGTCTCCATAAAAGTGTACGTCTTTTCCGCAAATAAAAATATCAATTTGGTGCATGGATATTCTGTATTAAGGATTTTGTTCATTTAATTTCACCAAATCGTACATGCTTGGTATCTCAATTTCCATATGAAATTTCTACCAGATATTGAGGAAGGAAGTACGAGAAATGACAATCGTCCCTTTGTTAAACCGTACATCACGAACTGCAAATAATACAGACAAATGTGTCAATATCACTTTGTATTGTAAGTCTCAGCGAGAAGCACAAGAGCTTGAAATTTTGACCTCAGTAGTAAATGCCTGGTAACTCTCAAATGGAGCATTCGTAATCATATCTCTTTTTCAAGTTCCGATTTAGAGAATAAATATTTGGGTGGCAATTTTATGATTCCAAAATTATTCCTCATTTTTCCCATCATGGGGACTATTTTGCACTTCATGGATGCCTTTCATGAGTTTAATTTATGTTTAGTGAAATCCAACAACTTTTTAGTTAATGAATTACCAAACTTTGCAATTCGATATTTTTAAAATTAATTTTGAGGGTAAATTTTGTAAGCTTGCACACATACCCGTTTCCAATGGAACTTATGCATGGCGACCACAGTCAACTGTTTTGAGCGAGGGTAAATGAAATACGCAATGTGATGGACTAATGGTGTATGAAAATTCCGATTAGTTTTGAAAAATGTATTGTGAATGATCTCCAGCACGCCACAGATGATCAAACTTAAAAATTAATAAATTACTTATTCATTTCCGTAATTAATTAAGTAGAACTAATGTCAAAGCTATTTCATTCCAATACATTCGGTTAGTTTGATGGAACATTAGATCAAATGCCTGTATGTTTCGTAAATATTCAGCCAAACATAAACGGTGCAGAACCCACAAATTCTTAAAATAAAATAATTATTGTAATTGACACATCGACATAAGAATGCGATACTCATCAAAACCCGCTTTTACAAAATACTACTAAAAATATTAAAAAAAAAAACCAAGCATTGGTTTACAATGGCAGTAAGTGTAATTGACACATCGACATAAGAATGCGATACTCACCAAAACCCGCTATTACAAAATACTAATAAAAATATAAAAAACCAAGCATTGGTTAACAATGGCAGTATAAGATAAAACGCGAGTTTTTTTTTATCAGTAAATTGTTGTGACAACTGAATAGTAGAAAAATATCGTCATTTAAAAAAAAAAAAATACTGAAAATTCATTACAATGGTGAAAAAAGAATTGAGAATTACGATATAGTCGTCCCTTACAAAAAGCAGTTGAAGTTTACGTTGCTGAACGCTTGTTTAAAAATTCCTGAGTTATCATTTAGTAGTGAATGAAACTGTCAATTTTATCTTTTAGTTTACTTCTGATAATCTGCGAACTGGCATTTTCAAAGTCTTATTTAGAATTCTGCAGAGATAAGCCAGTGTTATTAAGTGCTTATTTATCGATTTGAAGTCGAGAACTGCAAATAGTGCTTTAAGTCATCAATAATGTATGTGTAATAAAAATATATAATTGGGAAAATTTTACCTAAGTACTTGTTAAAGTGGTTAAACATCGTTTTGGATAAGAAATGGCTAATATAATAAATTTTATCTAAACAAACTTAGCAATTTAAAATCAAGGTCATGCTTATCTGAAAAATACAAGGACTACAAGGAAAGCTTGTGAATTCTATATTTAAAAGTACTTCTTGAAAAAGAAAAAGGGAAAAAAAAACACATTAATTTGATCAACATTTTGTGAGTTGCCCCTTACCCCAGCCCCAAAAAAAGTTTGTTAATAACATTTAAAAAATATACCATTTTATTTTATTATCCGTGAAATTAATTACTTTGCCTACACTCGAATATTCAAATGCTTGTGATCAGTGACTTAATCAGAGATCTATTAAAATATTTAGTTAATGTTTTTTTTTTTTTTTTTTTTTTTTTTTTTTTAAATCGCGATCTATGAATATTTTTATTTAAATAATTGTAGTGAATTCTACAATATAGAATTCTTAGTGAAGAGCTAAGTTGAAAAACTTTGAACAGATATCAACAGATTTCATAATTTAAAACTCTTTTTTATTGGAACGAATATTTCTGAAACAAAGCCAATTAAAAAAATGTGACGCGTTCGTTCTCTAGCTTCTCTACCTTCCACTATGCCGTTTATGACATTTTGTCCCAACATTTACCTACTTGCTCTAAAGTCTGATATTTAATTCTTCATGATGAGTCAAGCTTAAATCATTGCAAGACAACAACAACAAAAATATACTAAAAAAAAGTTAAATTTAATAACTGAAAGTGCAGTCTTATAAAGAGTGTTATGGCAAATGTTTCGTCTGCTCGTGTAGAAATCAATCTCTAGTTTCCGACATTTCAAAGTTTAATTTAGAAAATTCTGCGCCAATTTAGAAAGCGTATACACATTGCATCTCCCGAAAACAGCTGTTGTAAAATAAAAATTCTTGAAATCCGTTGCCAATTCACATTTTCGAAACCAGTAATAAAAAGCCTGAGAAACGATGACATCATAACAATTCCCTCCCCTCGTGCATGCCATCAGCCGACAAACACGTGAACACCTACGTCATGGCAAATAACGTCACACAACTCACACAGCTGAATCCTTCCGGGTGTATCACCACCGTTATTAAGGCTAGTAAATGGAATGGGAAGTTGACTCGTAAACAGCATAGTGTGACATCATTAAAAGACCGTTTCCTTTGCAATTCGCATCATTTCACATATCAGGGTATATTTTACTATGTAATTAGTCAATGGAAAACGAGGAGGTACAAGCTTGTTGAATTAAAGTCCGTGGCATTTTACATATAAAGCCTGAATCACCAGTGGTAGAAGTGTGGGAAAAAAGGTGGGGGGATGCCTAAAAGTTGGTGGCAAGTGTACCTCTCCCCTTAACCCCGTATTTGTTATAAAATAAAAATATTTCTATCTTTACACAATAGAGTGCAATACATTTTTGTAACTGTGAGATATATACACCATAGAGTTTTTTTTTTTTTTTTAATTTAAAAAAAACTTTAAATCACTTTTTCGCAGTGTAACTATATTTTGCATTTTCCCTACATGCTTGATATATATTTTAAGAAGAAAAAATCTCCATCTATGTAATTTTAGTACTATCTAATATTCCATGCTCATTATTGTTTGATATTTCAAGAAGTTTAAAAATAAAATTTAGTGATAAAAACTCAAAAAACTTGTAGGAAATTAAAAAGAAAAAAATTACTTTTTCCAATAATTATATGCATAGTGCACGACTCGGAAGACATGTACTGGTTAGACAGTGGTAGGATGATGCTTTTTCAACAATTTTTCATTGATTGTATAACAAGTATTGAATCGTGCATTCAAAAATTAAAATAAAAAAAAATAAAAAATTGCGAAAGGGAAATTTACCTTCTTGTGCCAAAAAGTTAATGTTATTTTTCATTCGTAATTTTTAAATGGATTGAATGCTTTAAAAGTGGGGGGGGGGGTGGATTTCAGTCGTTTTAGAAGTAGGGAGACGCATGAGTATTTTCTTGAAAAGTGGTGGGATGCGTCACCCCGCGTCTACCCCCACTTCTACCACTGTGAATCACATTGTCAGTGATTGGAATGCCAGCTGGTAAGTTGGTCTCTGTCATACGTTGATGGATTGGCAGCTTATCGTTTAAATATTGACAGCAACTTGAATTATTCAGCTATTGAGAGAGCATTACGTTATGGTCACTGGAGAGCACGTGTTATAACACTTTGGCCATGCTAGCAAATCAAGGGCGGATCCAGAGTTTCATTACGGAGGGGGCGGTGGCTGTTGAATAGCTTAGGTAGATTTTGTTGCTCTTCTCTTAAGTTATATTACTATAGAGACTATACCATGGGATAACTTTGATTATACAGAATATGTTACAAAGAGGTAAAAAGTCTCAATAACATAAAGGCGACACAATGGTTGCATACGTGTGAATTTACGACAATAAATTAGAGTTGTTTACAACTATTTGATTCAGGATAAATTATTGTTAAATGTGATTGACAGAACAATCTAACAACAAATACAAGTACACATTGAACCAAACTATAATTTTCTTTGTTGTCTAGCTTCGTCTTCGGCTTTTTCATCTCCATTTTTTGGGATGAAAACATTTATATTAAAAATTATCAGTGCGGATTTGTAAAATCTTGATTGATTTCATCTTAAGCCTGAGAACAGCGCACGTTAAAACGTGAACGGTCCATGAATAATGGAGGGGGCGATCGCCCCCTCCGCTCCTCGCTGGATCCGCGAATGCAACAAATTGAAAAGACTTGATACATTGGAGCTGCCAGGGAAAGGAAAAGTGATGAAATTTTAGGCAATCGGAAATTTCATCGTATGTGATTGAATCATAACCTTCGAAACGCCGTTCCACAGCAGTCACAGCACAGCATTCCAGTTTCGCTACACTCCTGATTGACTGGGTTAATTTCAAGACCCTTATTTACAAAAATATTTCTCTGTTAGTGAGTTTTGCGATAATGTATATCACACATCAAAGAGTAATATCAACAACTGAATTCCTATTTTCAAGGAGAAATGCCTTCTATCGGGTCTTTCTGTGGAACTGCTCCACATTTGCACCTCGATTAGGAGAATAGCCTGCAAACCATCATTTGCCACAATTGATGCCTGGTCAAATACTTTTTAAATCAGAGCTTTACATAAGAGCAACACGATGGGAATCGAAACCAACCCTCTCGCGTATGTTATGCCAACACATAGCCTCTGGATCATAAGTTCGACTCATACAGATGGATTGAGTTTTTTTAAGAACTTGCAGTGTGATAAAAGGAGAAGCTAACAAAATTGTCTAATAACTTTAATATACTAACAAAAAATAAATTCCTACGATTTTGCTTACGAAGTATTAAAATTGCAAAAGGATAAATAAGTTGCTGCATCAATTAACTGAACTGTCACAGAAAGAGCTTTCTTTTTATGAATCTTTAGAACCTGTCCTAATTAATTGCGTTGTATATTTTCTGACACTTGATGTATCACGAGGATGCACTGATGTCTGGCGACTCTGCTCTTATTTTCAAATTGAATAGGAGAAAATCCGCAACACATCCACAAACTATATAATCATAAATATCATTAAAACTAAAATAAGGATGAAAAGAGCTCCACCAGAAAAACAGTCATCATCACCACCGTGTTTCCGGTAGAGGTCGGCGATATATCGATAAGACGATAATTAAAAAAATATATCGATATTAAAAATATCGATACAAGTCACCGATATATCGATATTATCAAACATTTTTAGTTTTTTTGATGATGGTTTTTAGTTCCATGTGTTTTTTCGAATTTCTTTATTCCCTTTTCAAAAACTTCAAAACTTAGGTTTGGATTTGGCTGAGAGACAGTTAAAATGGCACCCTAACAAAAAAGAAAACACGATGTAATAGGAAGATAAGATCATTTATTACTAGTCATTAACATAGCGCCGTTTCTGTGGCCAGCGTGTGCCTGGAATTTGCATCTAATTTTAAATATTAAAAACATCTCTATCAACAAAATATGCGATAAACTACTTTTCAAAATGTCTTCTTTAAAAATAAATGTGAATTTATGCATTGACATCCAAATGTATTTTATTCATTCTGATTGATAATATAATTTATTTATTAAAACAATTTTTATAATTTATTCATTAAAGCAATTTTTATAATTTATTTATCAAAACAATTTTTATAATTTATTTATCAAAACAATTTTTATAATTTATTTATCAAAACAATTTGTATAGTTATTTATTAAAACAATTTTTGTAATTTATTTATTTAAACAATTTTGGCATGAATTCATAAAAAGTAGAAATTTGCCCCGAAAAAAAAATCAAAATCATGTGTCGATATATCGATATTTTTTTCTATGCAACGATATAGTATCGATACTTATTTTGATCGATATTTCCGACCTCTAGTCTCCGCACTTTAAAATCAGAATCATCATACAAAAAGGCTCGAACCCGAGATATTTCACATGCTATACGAGAATTCTATACCTTTAGGCCATGAGTATGGTAGAAATAAGGACTAGGCTTCTTTGGACTAACGTTTCAACCACGATAGCAATAAATTAAGTCACAGTTACACCTCTTTCTCAAGACTAGATACTAGGATACTTTTCAAAATAAGGTAGTTTTTCATTAGGCTGCTTGGTAAGTGACATGATTGATTAAACAATAACTAGTGTTTCATCTAATTTTATATTGTTCAACTTTATATCTCTTTTGGCCGATTACGTGAGTCGAAGCCGAGTAATGGAAGTTTTTCGTATTCCTATTCCCATTCGCAACACAAATATCTGATATTTTCTCGTAAAAGGTCACCGGGAAGGCATTCCCAAAAAATTCGGGCTACTTTTAGTATTCTGGATGTTGTACCAAATTCATGGCTCAGAGATAAAATGTCCGACTTAGCATAAGAGAAAACAAAACTGAAAACTACTAGAGTTCAATTCCAGTGGGTCGGCGATCTGTTTTTAAACTGGATGGTGATAGATGAGAGAGCTTTTCGGGATTTCTCCCATTCGAGCGGCAAATGCAGGCCATTTTCCCTTGAAAAACATGCCAGAAAATGTTCCTACTTATCACTCTTATCAATCCAAATGTTGTTAAAAGTTTTGACGCGCTTTATATACTATATACTTCGTGTAGTTTCTCCCTCATAGTAATCCAACATAGTCAAATGTCCTTATTCGTGATTTTTAAGGACTTGGTGTCAAAGTCCGTGAAAATTATTTAAATGGCTTGTTTGGATTTGTTTTCCTTCTAATGAAAACAATTAGAATTTCCCCGATGATTAACGGACACTCATTCTTTCTTACTCACTGACATCGAGTTCACCAAAAAAACTGTTCATAAATTAATTAAAAAAATATTTTTTTTTTTTATTGAAATATATTATTGATTCTTCATGTGGAATTTCCTTTTATCGCTTATTTAACTTACGAATAAAAAAAAAATTGAAGTCAGTAATTTAATAAGTTTTTAAAAAATCCGCGTAACAAATCACTGATATTTTTCAAATTCGACTATTTCCTTATTTTTCGCTTTGTCAATGATGCTCGATATTCTGAATGACGACATAAGAACGCCTAAGTCCACTTTAATGTACCAGCCTTATATCGTTATCACCTAATGATCGTTTGATGTTTTCTACTATTCTCAAAAGGAGGACGTGAGAGTTCGTTTCCTTTCATTTATTTATAGTAGAAGGGACAGACTTACAAATCAGTGTGGTCTGTGCTACAGCATTATTCCAATACCGGATGTAAGGAACAAAAGAGAAAACTTCTACATGACTTTTCCTTGAGATAAATTGCTGATTTGTAAAGAATGATGCATCATATTTTTGGAACAATTAAAACAATTGATTTAGAAAGCACTCGGAAAGAATCTTCGTCCTTGGAAAAGATTTTTTTTTTTTTTTCTTCAAATGAATGCAGAGACAGAGATGTATTTCTTAATCAAAATATTTTTTACTACTAAAGCTCAAACTTACGTTTCAGAGAAGGAATGCAAGTCTAACATGCGAGAGTTCTTAAGTACGATTCCATGAACTACTCTAATTTCGAATCATGAGTAGACATGAAATAGATCGTAACAGCCCCGTTTGTCGGGATGCCAGGCTGTTTTCTCGAATTCCTGACTCAAACGTGAGGCAGTTTCGTCTCTTGATAATCGTCCCCCGGATTGTGTTATACCCTTTCACACTTTACTGCCTGTAGTTTCAGATCACAGAGTTTTATGTGTCTGTAGTCCATTATTAATCAAACTTTAATAACTATAGTAATTACTCCAATGTTTAGTTAAATAATTAATATTAATAAATAAATAAATTTGATGATTAATATATATATTTAAATATTTATATTTAATATTTATTTTCAATGATTAAATAGTTTTATCTATTAATGTTTAATGATTGAAGTACTTTAGTCAAATTAATAATTAGTCTAAATAAATTTATAAATTTATAATTAGTCTAATTAAATTAATAAATTAAAAATTAGTTAATTAAATTAATAATTTGTCTAATTAAATTAGTAAATTAAAAATTAGTTTAATTAAATTAATAATTTGTCGAATTAAATCAATTTTTTCTGTCTCTGCTACTTATTACTGCTTTGAATGATAATATACCATTGCCATAAATCATTGCTATAGTTTGTCGCAAAAACTATTACAAAGAAATCTCAATTACAAAATAAAGAATGTCCAGGTAAATATAACTAGTAAGTTTAGTAGTGGTTTTTTAAGTGGTATCCAAAATTATAATATATATTTAACCTTAAAAGTTATTAAATAAGTCAAAAGTTGCAATATGATAATATATAAATCTTAGTGCATTTATTATCTAAATACAATAGTGCATTGGGCTTTTTATAAAATGTTAAGAAAGGCAACTACTTATATGGGGAAAAAATTAAAAACTAAAAAAACTAGGGGTATGGAACGTCGCACAACTTTCAATTACACTATAATACTGACGCGGATTTGTGTCATTTACCGTTTTTATATTTTCATCAATCATTTAGCAAAAGTGGCTAGTTTGGCGATATTTTTTGCGATAATTCTTGTACGGGTCTTTAAAAAAAAAATCCGCCAAAATGATGATTTTGGCGATATACTTTTCGATAATTCTTATATTATCTTTTCTTATAAGTGAAACTGGGGAGGGATGAAAAAAAGATCATTGATGAGTTATGCTCAAAGAAAGAGAACTATGTGTCAAAGGCATTTTTTTAAATTTTTTTTTTATTATTATTATTATTTTTAAGCCATTAAAGCATTTTTACGGGAATTTCGAAGGTGGGGGATGTTTAGAACATCTTAATATGTTACGTCATACGGCTCTAACGATTTTGATAAAAATCGCTGTGCTAATGCCTCTTAAGGTGTTCTGCACATCCCCACCTCCGAAATTCCCGTAAAAATGTTTTAATGGCGTAAAAAGTTGAAAAATGAATGCCTTCAACACAGAGCTCTCTTTCATTGAGCATACCTCATACGATCGTTTTTTCTTCTCCTCGCAATTTCGCTTATAATAAAGGATAATATAAGGATTATCGAAATGTATATCTCCAAAATCGCCATTTTGGCGATTTTTCCTTTTTTTTCTTTAGCCCCATACAAGAATTATCGCAAAAATTTCGCCAAACTGGCCATATATTCTAAATGAAGGATGAAAATAAACAAAACGGTAAATGGCACAAATCCACGTCAGTATTATGGTGTAATTGAAAGTTGTGCGATGTTCCACACCCCTAGTTTAAAAAAAGTTTTTGCTATTTTCCTGCCAATAATTTCAAATTTGTGATCAAACTGCATTGAAAATCGTATTGTTGCGAGGATGGGTTAGAAAGATTTGAAGCCAAAGATTCTTCACAGATTCTTTTACAAAACCTGAACTTCTCGTTCTAGAAGACTCAATACAGCTCTTTACACAACAATAGAGCTCAAACAGCAGTTAAAAAAAACTTCACAACTGCTACAAATCGCCGCAAAAGACAATGCAATATAGTTCGCTTTAGAACTACTCTGAATGCTCACTGAGACTCAGTATCTCAACTCAGTAATTCCAGTCAACTAACGGACTCAATTAACTAACTCAACTCACGGCCGGCCTTATATAAGAGTCAAACCTTCTTGAAACTTCTAGTAGATATTTGGAGAACTTTCCAGATCGTAGACGAAAAGTCCTATACATGTACATGGGGACCGAAAATGTCGCCAAAACCGTCGCCAACTTGGCTTTATCTCGCCAATTTGGCGAGATTGCCATTACCATAATGTTAAATGCCCTGCTCCTTGTAAAACTCGCTTCCCAACGTTATCTCTGTAAAACTCGTTATCAAGCATTAAGACACATATTGCAGAAAAGCAAACCCTTGCACTGCCTTATGCGAAATGTACAGAAATTTATCTTTTTACATAATTAATGCTACGAAATATTTACAAATATACAGAAATTCGTAACAGTATGCAGAAGCATCACTTGTTAGAAACACTCGCATTCCAACATCTAGCTTGTTTCAGACTGCAAGTATTAATTTCCATTATTTCACATAAAACCCCTTGAGCTTATTAATGTCACGTTATAGACATATTCCGACAGCGAAACATGGAAGGTATTCCAAAAGCTGAATAATTGAGAATGTAATGAGACTGAGGTATTGATTATTTGTGAGTTTGTATTGATGGCATGAGAGAAATTCTATACATGGGCGTGGCTTTGTTTCTTAGACAGTAAATTGAGACTAAAGGGAGGATAAATTACAGTAATCAAGAAAGCTATTTTTAACTCCCAACAAACATACCGGAGGTTTTATGGTTGGACCAGGGTGTTTTTAAGGTTTATAGATTCCGATGTAATCCTTTTATTCGTGGCATCGTGTTACATCGTCATCGTTATTCTATAGGATGGATTTTAATCAGATTTCCGAATCGTGGAAGGAAATTTTTTAAAGTAGGCTTTTAACTAAATGCAATCCTTGAAAATAAACGAAATTTCAAAATCGTAGTGTCAAAGCTAATCCAGGTTGACAGAAGCAATTAACGGTGGTCATAATATCTATATTAATAAATAAAAAAAGGATTTGTCTGGTCCGGCTATAAAAACTAAACTAACTTCTAGTATTCGGAGTACTCTGCAATTTTACGCGTAAGTAGTATTTGATTTGTAATTCTACTTGTGACAGCCAGAATGCTTACAAAAAAGAAAATCTTATTATTATTATTTTTTGTAAGTATTAGTGCATTATAAACAACCTCTCATTGCCATCAGTTCCAAAGATTAACAGCATAAATGACAACACTAAAATCTTGCCGACTAAGGCCTCTTATTAAGAGGAAAATTTTGTTATGCTTTTTAAAGTAGCGAAAGGGGAGGTACATTAATGGGGAAACATCTCCCCCCCCCCCCTTTCATGGGGAGGAGATTTTTTAAAAATTTGTTTGGTTATTTTAAGAATTATCGTCAAATATATCGTCAACCTGGCATTTTTCTTAAATGAATGGAAACATGAAAACCGTTACAACACCATTCAACGTCAAATTTAAATGGAGTGGCCAGTATTATAGTGCGATGCTCCGTACCCCTAGTTTAATATGTTTTAAAGCAATATTCCTTTATATTGTGTATCAAAAAATGGAGCATCAGGTCTACAGACAGAAACAGGCTGACGTTTTTCTTAAAATATACAGGAAAAATAAATGTATCAGGTTCAACATAAAAATTAAAAAAAACTAGGGGTGTGGAACATCGCAAAATTTTCAATTACACTTTATTACTGATGTGGATTTGTGTCATTTACCGTTCTTAAATTTCCATCCTTCGTTTAGAAAAAATGGAAATTTTGGCGATATACTTTTCTATAATTCTTATATTATCCTTTCTTATAAGTGAAACTGAGAAGAGGAGAAAAAAACGATCGTTCATAAGCTATGTTTATACAAAGAGAACTCTGTTAAAGGTAGTTGTTTTTCCACTTTTTAAGCCATTGAAGCCTTTTTACGGAAATTTCGGAGGTAGGTGGGGAAATTATGAACACCTTAAGAGACACTAGCACAGCGATTTTTATCAAAATCGTTGGAGCCGTTTTTTAGCAATCATTGAAAAACATGATTTTTTTTAATGGTAGCTACCTTATGTGCACGCGCGATTTTGACTTAAACCTTAATGGTAGGTCCTTGGGCCATCACCAACCTGCTCACCAAGTTTGAATATCGTAGGTCAATTTGTTCAAGAGTTATGTTGACCAAGTACACACAGATATACATTTTTTCTAGATTACTTTTTTGAGATCAGGATGTTCCAAAATGTGGAGAAATGCAAAAAAAAAAAAAAAATTTGACCGAATCCTATACTTTCATTACCCTATGTATTACGTATGGGTAATTGAAAGTAAAAAGTGAAGGCACTAGTGATCAGAATACACGACTCATCTAAATCAAAGCTATAAGCAGCTCGTTATGGTCTTAACATTAATATAATAATTACTATGAACTGTAGTATCTGTTACAATATCGATTATTTAATCATCATCGCTGCAACAAAAAACAGTGTTGATTGTTTGTATTCTTTTGTATATGGAAAATATGGATGATGAGTATAATAAATAATACTTGAGGAATGGCATTTCTTTATTCTTTGGCAGTCACACGTAATTATATGGTAAGCTCGGCATAAGTTGTGCTGCTTAAGCTTTTTCAGCTAGGCAGACTCAATGAAAATTACACTCATCTGTCTTTTTGAGACATAGGCAATTTGTCTGGTCGATGAGTTGCAGTGATTGCATTAAATTTTGGGTAAGCATACATATTATTTATAAAGTACACTGAATATTATCAATAAATGCTTAGAACCATCAATTTTCACATTAATTTTTTTTAGAACATATTGATAAGGCTTTTAAAATTCGTGGACAACTTACAAAAGACAGCATGTCTCCAATACATAAAACAATTTTATTAAAGTCACATAAAATAACTAATATTCTAACTAAATCACAATTTCCAGCTGAAAAGTAGGTAATTCTATAAGACTTTACACCTGATATTTAGTTGACTGAAATACTACCTAAATTTAGTTCCTCGGTTGCAAAATACTGAGGAAACATCATCAATTAATTGTTTGCCAATATTTTTTATACATATATCTTTTTTGCGTAATTTTTATGAAAATCTACGGTTGGGTGATTTTCCAGATAGCCTGTAAGTTTAATCAGAAAAACTGTATTTCCAAATGCCGTACAAGAATCCAGATATTCAAAAATTCCTTCACTCTTATTTTCCTAATGATATCAAACCAGTGGCCCTTAGGTTTGGCAATCACATAAAAGTTTCATAGTTTTACCTTCAACTTTTTTGGAAATAGTTCATGGAAATGATATTTAATTATGAAGATGTAATCACAACTTCGTGCTGAAGTTGCACAAATTTTTATGCCTTATTGGGATCCGCATTAGAACGAGTAAGAAGTTAAATTGTGGCAATCATTTGCTACTAAAACGCTAAATCACATTTCTGGCTGAAGTTGATTTTGACTGCATATCATTAATTTGGCTATGCGTTTTAAGCACCAAACAATCATTGTTAGTGATGAAAATCTCTCAATTGATAACTAATATCTTCAAGTCAAAAATCATCTTGAATTTGGATTCAGTCATCATTTGGATCAAAGCATCTTGGAATCGGTGTCTTCATTACCAAGAAATAAGTAAAGCTTTCTTTTTATATAAAACAGCCGCAATTTAAAACACCAAAAAACTGCTCATATTAAAGTAAAAACTTGAAACATTTCGGATACACATTATGTTTTCTAATCATATCTAGATGCAGCTCTGCAATTTGATGTATAGCAAACTTAAATTTGCACATGGATACTTCCGGTCTGTTTTTCACGGGCTTTCTATTTCCGATTAAAGTTTGATATGGAAGTTATTTTCGCTAAGCTATAGGAATTAAGGTATAGAATCAAGAATACGTATGCACTATGCAACTTATAAAAGATGGCTGCGATTGTTGGCCTCATGTAAGTTTTGGAATAAGCATTTGTGGATTTATTTTGGTCACTATACAAAAACATACAAAATCTAAATTCTTATAAAAAATTCATAATTTAAATATTAAAATATATATATATATATATATTTCTTAAAAAAAAAAAAAAAAAAAAAAAAAAAAAAACTACTTGGTCCATCTTGACCAACGGTAGAAATTTTTTCCGTGTAACACCATCAATGAAAAACAAAATGATGCTGTCCATGCTTTTAATTTTAACAATTTCATTATTTAAAATTTTTTAAGTATTTTTAGCTATGAAAATGCATGGTTATTTTTACTTTTGTTATTTGAAGTATAGCAACTGACCACAGGTGTTCTGAAGCAAGCGTAGGGATGTGGAACATAGAACAACTTTCAATTGCATTACAATATTCGCAACTGCTTTGAAATGAAACGGCATAAAATTTATCATTTTGAGTTTTGATAATTTCATTTGAATTTACAAAAAAAAAATTAAAAAAAAATAAAAATCACTGGACATTTCAATGGTGGGTGGATGTTGATATAATCTAAAAGGCATTATTGGAACAATTTTGTTAAAAATCGTTTGCCATTTCATGGCAATCCTGAAAAGCCTTAATTTCTAAACCGCATAATTTTTTTCTGCGCATAACGAAATCTGTCTTGTCTCGTCGCTTATACTAAATTTGACCATAGGACGATCTGTTCTGAGGCAGACATAGACCAATTTAAAAAAAAATAAAAAAAACGCTTTTTTGAACACGAGACATTCCAAAAGGTGGAGATAATCAAAAAAATCTACATCGATTTTTTGTTGTCGCCAATGGAATACATTAATCATTATCCTACATTACACATCGAATAACTGAAAGTAATAGAAAAACATCTAAGAGTGTTCTGCGTAAATTTATTTTCATATGAAATTATTACGTGAAATGTTTGAAATCGCAATGTTTTAAAAAAGCATGTATTGGCTACTTTTGGGGTAAAATTCTTTAGGCTATTCCCCGTAAACTATTCTTGCGTATACTAGTTATTACACGTGAAATATTAATGCTCTGTTCTTTTTTTTAAGAGATGGAAAAAGAAAAAGCAAGACAAATCCCGTCAATCAAGAATCTCAATATGGAACCAAATGTATCTTCTTACGTCCATGTCAATTTTCTTTGATGATTTCAAAGATGAAAATCGTCATTTAAGTGAAAAGACGACAGTTGCCTTTGATCATAAAGCGGTGTACATATTTGACATATCAGATTCAACAATGCAGGATCTAGAACTAGATGCATTTTATAGTTTCTATTTATCGCAAGCGCAATTCGAAAAGACACCTCGGTCTCTAGTATCTTCAAGAATCCATCGTTTTGACTTCACTGAAACTATTAGGATATATAAGTTATTAGAAGTGTTCCATGGTTCGGAACTCGAGGAACTAGGCGAACAAACGAAATTAAAAGAATTTATCACATCTTTCAACTTCTTACCCAAATACAACAGAGCGACAGCTTTCAACAAGTTCGTTAGCAAGCCACTGACACTCTATGAATGTTTTCATATCGAAGCGATTGATATGCGAACGTTCAATTACGACATTCATGGTTCCGAATGGTTACAGCTTATGTCATGGTGGAGACGTGCAAATACATGCCTGCAAGAATCTTTTAAAGAGGCGGTTAGGTCTTTAAATACCAATGAAACTGATTCTTGTTTCACGAAAAAAGCAATCAAATCTGTAGCTCGTCTTGATAGTTTAATGGCAGAGCTTGGCCTAAATCATGGATCTGCTGAGCTTCAAGCATCACGACAGTACGTTCATCTTGATAAAGCTATACCGGACTGTGTCATCTTCCTTCCGAGCTACAATTTCGATTTCTACACAGCGAAGGCTAGTTTTTTGCAAAGCGTATCTGAAGACAGGAAGTGGATGGCTTTTTCAACAGGTTGTTGCTACTATAGCATAAATGCCTCCTTCATCGTTTGGAAGCTTCTGCGAACGAAATCAGAAGAAAGTGAATTTACGAATATTGTGACCGAAGCTTTCAGGCCACTAGTCATTGAATTTTATTACGACGTTATTCTACCATTAGGACTGAAAGTGAATTTAGGCAGTTACGTCATTTTCGTTGTAGATAAAAGCGTGGAATACTTTAAAGATGTCATGCGAACTCTAAAAGAAGCAAGGACAAGAAATGATTTGGATCCGAGTCCGTTTGATTCCACGATAACTCTACTGACTCGCATGCTTTTTCAGCTAGTAGATATAATATTCGAAGACAGGCAAATAGCCGAATTTTACGGTGAAAAGGCGACATTCACTATCAAAATTTTTGTGTATAACTTTTTATTGGAAAAAATGAAAAACGCGATTCTTTTAACTCATAGAGTATTCCAAAGGGATTTTATTACAGAGAGTCTATTGTCAAAACTCAGTAAACACGTGCCAGGAGCTCTCAGTACAACTATGTATGAAATTAGTTATGCCCAACTAGCGTACAGCTTAATAACTGCATATAAAGTTATGCATAGGACTAAACCTATACCAGAAAAATGCATACGGCTGCGTTACAACTTTCCTAGCAGGGACTTTGTGATGTTCATTGATGAACTAAGGAGAACTTCTGGTCTTCAAGAACTTGGCATTGAAACGTTTTCAACAGAGTTTTCAATCCGACTGCAAGCGATACAACAACGCTTCACAAAGGAACTTGAAAGTGATCTTTGTAACATAACAGATTTAGCTCAAGAAGCAAATGAAATACTAAATACAGTGAAATATTTTTTATAATTATAAATAGTAATTTGTATATTTCTAAAAAAAAAGTTTACTTTTTTACAATCAATCAATAATGAAAACACTAATCTGATTGATAAGTTCTTACATTGTCAAAAATCATTAAGGTATCAAAAACATAGGTGAGCACATACTTTTTGTGTGGTTTTGAGAAAGAAATGTGTAATATACTATTTATCTCCTCAAATTTTTTAATGATACCTGATATAATGAAATTTGTGACGTTTTTTTCTTTCTTTCTGAAGCATTTAGATTTACAGAACGATATTAAGTTCAGCTCTAAATACGTTTCCATTCCTTTGTTATGAAAGGTTTCTAATTTGATTAA
Organism: Linyphia triangularis; assembly: GCA_963978545.1. NCBI lineage: Eukaryota > Metazoa > Arthropoda > Arachnida > Araneae > Linyphiidae > Linyphia > Linyphia triangularis. Next base: position 42,905,734 of record OZ021730.1, read on the forward strand.
TTCTTTTTATAGATGTATACAATGTCTGTCGATACTTTGTGAAAACTTAGTTAATATGAAAGTACATTTTTATTAACTATTAATTTTTTAAAGGTAAGGAGATTAATGGTAACCAGTTTAAGCATCAATGATAAAATGTCAGTAGAAGATAATTATTTTGTTTGTTCATATGATAAAATGTGCACAAGTCATAAATTCATATATTGTTTTAATAGATAGACCATATATTTGATCAAACACTTAAAAAGTAATTATATTTTAGAATAAAAACTTCTAAGACCCATCTCTTTTAAGCAAATAATTTTGACATGTCACCTAGTCACCTAGCCAACCAGCACAATTTCACAACTTGAATGTCTATAAAAGATTACAGTTGCATTTTTACAAATATAATTTTGATTTTTACAAATGATTTACAAGTCAGAGATAATAGGGAAAATTATGATAAACAAGGCCAGTATCAAATAGCTTTTTATTTCCTATAGGAGAAAAAGCAGTTATTAAAATGGTATAATACAATGTTAAAACTAGTCTAAAATTTAAAAAAAAAAAAAAAAAAAAAAAAATTAAATTAAAAAGAACTCTTAGTTTCATAAACAGGAGCAATTTTTAATTTAAAAAATGTGATAAAGAGTATCTTTTAAAAACTGAAATCTCAATTACTGCTTTTTTTTCAACAACCATGCATCATTTTCAAGTTACTCCCTTAAAAAATATGTAACATTTCAAATTGAGGAAATTGTGGTTTTTGCTTCAGATTTTTCCAAGTAGTATTATGCTGAAAGTCCAGGAAAACCATATTTTTGCCTAAGTTATTTAAATGTGCTTTTATAAGAAGGTTAATAAATATGTATGTATCAGGATTCCCACTCAAATCACTGAATGAAAATCAATGACTTTTAAGGACCTAATTAATGTTTTTAAGGACCTATGAAAATTCGTTTTCAGGCATCATATCTATATTTAAATTTTTAATAAAGTATATTCTACCAAAAAAGTTAAAGTTGGTGGATGCGCAATACAAATATGTCGGAAAATTTTGATATGGTGCAGATAAGTGGCGGTCACGCGGGGAAAAGCAAGTCCGAGTTGTATTTTTATAAATTTTGCAGCTAGACAACATCTGTAAAAATTCATGACTTTTAAGGACATCTAAGCATTTTCAAGCACCTCTAAGCATTTTCAAGCACTTTCAAGGGCTTGAAAACAAGTTAAAAAATATTAAGCACTTTTAATGACTTACAATGACCGTGGGAACCCTGTGTATAGAGATAAAATAATACTAGCATACACCATCCCTGCCTGCTCCAGAGTGCTGGTATAAAGCATCTACCCTCCATTGATTAAGATTACAGGTAGGATTTCTGACAAAATCAGAAAAAACAATTTGCAACAACATCGAGCCACAACATAAGAAAAAATCATGCATTTAAATTCAACAAATGTAATGCCTATGAAAATAGATCATTGTGCAGTAAATACAAGGAAACCATGAAAAAACTAACACTGCTTAGAGCAACCTGGAGCCTGAAGAAATCAACGTTTCTTCATAAAACTTCCCATACGTACTGCTGAGATCGTAGGGAAATAATGTTAAGGGGACACGGTACCCCTTGTTTTCACAAAAAATAATAAAAATATAAATTTTGTATTTTTTGAGTGTTTAGAATCTTTGAAACCTTCTCCTTATCCTGGCAAGTTTTTGAGCTCATATGATAACTGCAAAGGCAGAAAAATAAAAATTTATGGAGAATTTAGCATTGCTGCAACAGCTCCTTTGATGTTTCGAAAGCAATTTTCTCAGTTAATGATTTTTGAAATTCCCACATTACTCACAATGCTAAAACTTCAGCAAATATGAATGAAATGACTTGAAATTGTTTTTGTGTAATTCTTAATATCTATTTGACAAAAGTTGGCATGGATTTTCGAATAAAATAAAAACTTTTTTTTTACATATTTAAATGTTGAAAAATACCCATTTTTTATGCTTTTTTTACATATAGGTACAGTAATAATTAGAGGTCAGAATTATTGATCAAAATAAATATCGATACTATATCGTTGCATAGAAAAAATATCGATACGATTTTATTTTTTATTATTTGATTTTCAATTTTGCGAGAAACAAAGATTTTCGGGGCGAATTTCTACTTGTCACAATTGCTTTTTTGCTTTAAAAAAAAAAAAAAAAAATTATATTTTTGCTTAATTGGTGCAGTGATTATAAGAAAAATTTAGATAATTTTCAATAGCTCTTAAGTGTATGGCAAAATATTGAATATTGGTGCCATTTTAACTGTCTCTCAGCCAAGTTCAAACTTTAGTTTTGAAGTTTTTGAAAAGGGTATAAAGAAAATCGAAAAAAGACATGGAACTACAAAACGATCATCAAAAAACTAAAAATGTTTAAAAATATCGATATATCGGTGACTTTTATCGATATTTTTATAGAAATATTGATAAAAATATCATCGTATCAATATATCGCCGACCTCAAGTAATAATCATTTTTCTCCAAAACTATTTTACTTATTATAAATCCGATACTTAAAAAGTTAGAGTATATTACTAGCAGCATATTTTTAAAAAAATCAGGAAAAAATATGGAAAAATTAAAAAAATAGAATTTGAAATTTGATAAATTCTTTAAAAAATTTAGAGCACTATGTGAACTTTTTGTTTAGTAAAATTTAGATTTTACTTAGCAATACTTCCAACTATGTAAAAATTATAATTTTAAAGGCTTAAATAAAAAAAAAGTTTGAAGAGTATCAAGTCCGCTTAAATATTTGTTTAAAAGATAAATAGAAATCGAGTGTAGTTAAAAATTTCGCAATTGGCACTTTAAGGACCAGTTATATGGCATATACATTTTTTTGTTTGTTTAAAACTTCATTCCCAGCTTCACAATAAGGTTCAGCAGGAAAAGTTAACTTCTATGCAAGAATAGCCACATTTTGACAGGGTGGTAAATATTTAAACTGATGTTTATCGTTTCCTTCAGAAGTCATTTTCCAGTGATCTTAATCATACAAATACCAAATTTTATGAAGATATGATTATTAACTTTTTCCACCTCCAAAAATTATGTTTTTTAAACCAGGTGTCACTGCTGTCCTTGGTTTTCGCACATGACTTCCCTAGTATCATCTTTAGAGGTACTTGTCAAGAAGATTGACACCAATAGTTTCGAAATCGACCGATAGAATTCGTAGCAACTCAATTTCCTCTTGCAATAGAGTGGAAATAGCTTATATTCCTTTAGATGGTTTTGAATAGGTGTTGTTCAATTATGGCCACAGAATAATTTTTAAAAATTGGTTAATGTATCAGAAAGAAATATGATTTGTAGCTCCAGTTATTAACATATATTAAGTAGTTGTGTAAAAATATTCATATAAGTTTTAAAATTTGAATGAAATTTAGTAAAAAATAAAAGCTTGGTAACACAAAGAAAAAGCATCAGCACTTTAAATCAAATTTATTAGTTAAAAATTACATCAAAAGATGAGCAAATGACGAAAGAAGTTTCTTACAATTTTGTTCAGTTATATATTTAAAACAAAAATACATCTAGAGCCACCCGAACATTTGATATATGATAGTAAATACTTCACAAAAGAAAAATTGAAAACAGAGCATTAGTTTATATTTGGCAAACAAAGAAAGGTATCTTAAAGTAAAATTTTTTATTGAAACCTTTATTGCAACAAATAGGCCAAAATTAAACTTAAATCATCTGTACATATACTCACATGGCTGAAATTGGCCCCTTCATAAGCAACCATTTCGTTACTTAGCAAAAATAGCTGTATCCAGCAGGCTATATTGACCAAAGCAAATTTTTTCAAGGGGCGATAATCCTCTTGACTATTTACAGTCGACAGAGTTCTTATTCCAGAGAAAAGTTTTGTGTGTAATCGTATTCGATAGTAGGAATAACAGCCTGCATGAATTTCAAGAAGATGATAAGATACATATGGACACCAAGCTCTCCGCCACCTTCAGTTACGGTATGGATGATTTTCTTCATTACCTCAGCATGCCTGAATAAAGAAATTAATCAATTAATGCCTGAAATTTGTTTTTGAAAATACTATGTGTGCTGGTTACAAATGAAGTGAAGCAAACATTATTTTGCGACTATAAGTTTGAAAAAGTGAACAGTTTAACTTATTTAGGAGCAGAATTTAACAATAACATTACTTCAGAAATTCATAAACAAATCACAAATGCAAATAGATGTTTCTACAGTCAAAAAAAAATACTTGAGGTCCAGTTTTCTAAAATTAAAAACTAAATTTCTTTTATATAAAACTCTAATAAGATCTGTGTTAACATACACATCTGAAACATGGGCGTTGACCTCAAGCGATGAGGAAGCGAAAGAAAAGTCCTACGAAGTATTTGTGGTGGAATCCAAATAGATGGATCATGGCAAAAGCAAACAAATTCAGAACTATATAAAGTCTTTAAAGAGCCTGATGTGATCAAATTCCTTAAATTACAAAGAATAAAATGGGCTGGACATCTGGTTAGAATGCAGGAAGACTGGAGCTGCAGAAAAGTATTTCTAGCCAAGCCTATAGGAACAAGACAAAGAGGCAGACCTTGTCTTAGCTGGATTGACAGTGTCGAAAAGGACTTCAACGTTTTGAGGGTTCAGAATTGGAGGACAATCGCCAAACGAAGAGACACCTGGAAAAAACACCTCGAGAAGGCCAGGGCCCTACCCAGGGCTGTCGTGCCAGAGAAGAAGAAGAAACGTTATTTGAATTTTATTTTATTTATTTATTGCCTGGAATTCTTGTTTAAATTTTCAAGAAAAAAGAATAAACTTTGGTAGTACACTTACATAATCCAAAACATTACACTTCCATTAGTTCCATAAAAAATAGGAGAAAAGAAGGTATGGAAGTTGGTAGTGCAATTTCAAAGTTAAAAGATTAATTCATTAAAAATTTAATGTAACTTTGACAAATATTCAGTACTACTTAAATGATAACAAAAGCTTTGAAATGTGTTTGTGCTATTTTGAAGGTGAAGTGTTTTTTTTTTGCTCTAAAATTTCGAATCACTTTAAAAAGTTTGTGTTGAAATCAAAATTCAAATACACACACAAATTCAGATATTCAACATTTTATTGACTTGTTTTCTTTATTGTCCACACATGCACATCATATAGCCAGGTGGTAAAGAGCAAGATTCAAGCTTGTGACTACCCAATTGGTATCAAAATGAAGCACATTGTGGTATTCAAAAACAGTGGACATTTCATGATATGCTTTTTTGAACTGGTTTTTAATATAGGTAGTTCCAACACTTTCAAATTTTATTCTAACAAATTTTACTATAAACTAAAACAAAAATAATATAACCCATAAAAACAAGGTTTTTAATGTAAATCCTGTATATGAATTGCCAATTTTTATGTGCAATTGCAACTTCTTGAGATCAGATCAAGTTCTCATAGTGTTTTACCTCTAAGAACAAAAAAGATCAGTTCCCAACTATTTACTAACTTCTTTTTTGCCCCCAAAACTTGATTGAATACATTGTCGTCAACAATGAGTCTATTTGCCAAGTGGATTGGAAGATGGAAAGTGGATTAATTAACACTCCAAAAATTTCGTCTCATCAATCTTAATAGGGGAATGTTTCAGTCATTATATATCATCAAATTCAACATTCTTTGAATTAAGCTAGTTATCTGGATTATAGAACATGTGTAAAAGTTGAGATATATCTTGCATAAGGCAATAGAAACACATATCTTTCATTTATTTTGATTAAAACAAGTTTGACAACAGGAAAGAGTTTCATCAATAATCGATTAAAATTATATAGCATTGCTATGCACCGCAAAGTTGAATTAACTGGACATCACTCCATAATGAATTTATGCATTTGCGTTCAATTATCTTTTATTTATTTTGATTAAAACAGTTTTGGCAACAGGAAAGAGTTTCAACAAAGGTCAGTTAAATGGGATTTATTAGTATTCTGAAGCAATTATAGAAGCGTGTGCAAAAGTGACCTTTTAGTGAAGGTGACAGCCTCCAAAATTTGATAGAATGCATTGTTACTGAATCTATCTGCCAAGTTTCAGCTCGATTGGATTGCGGCAAGTGGGTTAATTAGGCCTCCGCAGATTTGTCCGCCAGCGACAAACATAGGCACTCACCCAGCCACCTACACACACACATAAAATCAAAGTTAATAAAAAAGGATTTAAAAATGTCTTTACCTGCAGGGATGCACCGATGCCCTTGGTGGCCCAGGCAAATGAGGGTGATTTTCCATGGTCACAGTTTTCTTAGCATGGTCTTGACTAATATCATCATACATTTCTTCAATGGTTAAAGGCTTACGATTCTGAAAAATCATAATGAAATTTTAATTTACCAATTTATGTTTTTACTAGCTGAATACTCGTCTACAGAATTTCACCATGTGTCAGTCGCCAATGTGGCAAAGTAGTAACATATTATCAAGTCCTACTTATTTTAACAACTAAACTGTGACCCATTCGAGACAAGTCATAAGGTACAGATCCTGGATGGAAGTTCTCTTCTTCAAATTCATGGTCTCTCAGTAGACTAGATGTTGTTACAATGAATTTTTAAGTGTAGTGTGTTTAAATACTTCTCTGTTAGTCAGGTAGGTCCAAAAATTTTGTTTTTATCAACTTTTCATCACTTTTGTGTACAACAATTAAATTGCTAAATTATTTTGTGAAAAATTTAAAATTTTACCTAAAAGAAAACATGAAGAATACGTAAAAGAAGGAAACTTGAGAATTAATAAAATATGCAAATATATACAGAGAATTAGTTTTACATGACTCTATTTTTTTAAACATAGCTTTTGTTAAGGGGCTCTTTTTCAATACTGGAATTTTGTGAAAGGTCAGTAAAATAACTCAAATTTCTTCCAAACAAACCACTGGCAACTAGCGATATTCTTCTTTTTAGATAATCAGCTAGACAAAGTTTCATTTGAACAGATCTCAAGGTTTTAGTTTCTGTTCTCTGATCTAAAGCAATGACAGAAATCTGCAACATCCATTGTTGTTAAACTTGTGCAGAATTTCTACATTTAAAGTCACACTAATTTGTAATAGAATTAAAAATAAAATCTTCCAATCCTCAACTTCTCACATATACATTGTGTGATAAAATTTAAAACTGAATCATACAAAGTTTCAAAATGCTGATGTTCAAGATGAAAGGAAAAATACGAATTTTAAATAATGAATTATGGAAGAAGGAAACAAACCCAAACAATCTTTAGTAACACCAGCAAACATATTTTATATTTTTAACCTAACTGTACCCTTGGGATGCTTTAGATATATGCTAAAAATTTCATAGAAATTCATTGAGCCGTTTCAGCATGGTTTATTCTTAAACCAACAAACCTACATTTTCATATAAACCAACAAAGTTTCAAATTTTATAGTGACACAATACATATATGCAATTAAAAAATGGTGAACTTGGAACTAACACTTGTCTATATACGTACATATATATTTCAAATCATTCCCTACTCTAATTCATTCAATGGACAATTCCTGCATTTTTTAAAAAAGAGTGAAATTAATTCATATTGATGAAGAATTTCTTTCCGATTCCAAATATTCAAACAAAAGTTCTTTAAAAAAAAATTAGTTATTTAAATATCAAGAAAAGAAAATGCCCGAAAACTAATTGCAGTCCGATCAAAACGCTACATTTTAGCTGTGACGTCAAAACTTTCATTCTGCAAAATAGTTGGTGGGAGTTTTTTTAGACCATTGCCATATCCAGGGGTCAAAGTGACAAAATAAGAATATATAGGATTTTTAAAAAAAATATATAGGACAATTTAAAACATCAAATAACTGCACATAGTTGCTACTGAACTTAAAAATTAACTAGTTATACATTTATAAACTCGTTATACTGTATTTAAGAGAATATAAAACACACCTTAAAAAAAAAAGAAATCGCCTGATCCTGAATATGTCATCCGTTATTGCCTCAATATTCCATCCCTAAATCAAGTTTTATTAATTACATTATTTGCAATCTTGAGTCTTTTGCTCCCAGTATCTATAACTGCTTGAACTGCTCCAATTTCTTTAAGTATTTTCTTTTTATCCCTGTTTGCAGTCTTTTGTTGGTTCAGATTTACTGTTCAGTGTCGGTTGGATTGGCGGCGAAAAATGGGAGATTTAGCGCCGAATGTGGCGAACCGGGGATTTGGTTTTCCGGAAACCCTAATGACCGTCTGGATTTGACATCACAACTTATTGACGTCATTTTCAATTTTGGCGACTTTTATGAAAAAATCGTGGCTAATATTTCGAATCCGATACGGATTCTGCGCCAAGGTGATTTTCGCTAAAAAATGGCAGCCCGTCACTTTTTTAAGAGCAAGAGAACTACCTATGGTTGCCCTAATTAGGTGCCGTTTAAACAATTCGTGGCGCAGAATCCGTATCGGATTTGGAATAAAAAAATCGTCATCCGACATCATACAGTAATTCTTAACCCTTTTGTTTCCTTCGTCAATTATTGATTGAGCACTCAAAATGTCCTTTAGTAGCCCTGCAAGTTAATCACAAGTCGTTTTCATCCGTTTTTCCCGAGGCAGAGTTATGTTGCTGCATCTCTCTCTCTCTGTATCCAATTAATTTACTACGTTGGAGGAGAAAACAAATCAGAAATTCAAGACCGCGTACTATGAAAAAGTTCACATGTTTACAACTCCCGCCGTTCCAGTGGAGTTGAGTTGTAGGTTATACAGCACGTGACGTCACAAGAGATAAAACGCCGCCGTTACAAGCATTGATTTTGTCAGGTGTTTTTACCTACGATCGCGGCAAAGAATCCGAAATATAAAAAATGGCAACGAAAGGCGCCGTTATTACGAATTCGAAGAAAATATAGATCGAATCAATATAGAAATATAGGATTTATAGGACAATTGTAAAATATAGGACAATATAGGACGTTTTTGCCAATTTTTAAAAAAATATAGGATTTATAGGATATATAGGACGTCTGCGACCCCTGTATATCCCGTGCAGGTTGGTGCGATTTGTGAGAAACTTGCAAAACTGGTTTCCGCTGCTGTGTTTCAAACCAAGTTCAGAACAAGTGACATCACATTATCTCTAAGCCGAATGAGCCATTTTTCCGGCCAAAATAAACAGCGAACTTAGGTTGCAAATTAAAAAAGAAAAAGTGCAGACATTTTTGTGTTTATGTCCTTTTTGAAACATTTAAAATTGAATAAAAAAAAATTAAAAATACGGGAATTGTCCTTTTCAAAACTTACCTCATCATAACCAAACAGCCACAGCCTAGGTGTCTGGTAATACTTGTCATAGGTGATATTCAAATCATATGTCCGTGTTGGGACAATTCCGCCTTCAGCTCCTGCACTAGAATCTTCTTCAGTAGGGTTAGCTAAAGCAGATATATCCAAAGTGGCCTACAAAATAATTAGTTTCTAATATAACAACAGTAGTTTCAAACAGCCTTAGAAAATAAAAAATATGTAGAACTGACTTTTTGCTATTAAAGATAATTAATTGAAAAAATATTCTGTAAATGTAAGTACTTGATTGTAACTCAAAAGATATACTGGATACTTGCACATGACTGACGTTAGGCTAATAAATTTTCCTAAGGACAGAATGAAAGAATAGCTTATATTTTCAATAATTTCATTGTTTTCTTTAATTTAAAATGGAGTCTCTAATATGAAAATAATTTTTTAAAAACTAAAATAGTTTTGTCATTCGAAACAATTTCCTGCAAAGTAACCACAGTGAAATGCTTTGTTGCTATGATGCAGAGGTTAGATTTTTCAAATATTAATTCAGGTGTTTATTTAGATAATTTTAAAACATTTTATACAGATACCATTTTTAAAAAAAAATTCCTTTTCATTAAATTCAATTGAAAACACAATATATATGTTACTGGCAATGCATGAAAACCTGCATTCTACAGAATGTCTAGGCATTTTATTATATGCTGGACGTTGTTAGGTAAAGTAGAAAACAATTAGCATTTCATGTATTTTCTGCACATTCTACAGTATGCCAAAAAATAGAAAACTGCAAAGTATGAAATACATCTTCGAATCATTTCGAATATCACATTGTAAGGATCATGACTTTTAATACTTGCCTCAAGCTTCGCTTTGCGATTTGTTCGGGAGTGTCAAAAGACACAGTTTTACTTTTGTTTTGAAAAAAAGTTTTTTAATGGTGCTCTTTCATTGTATTTTCAAAATGAACATTTGTATTTTTAAGGAATGCATATCTTTTAAATAATAGCCTTATCATGACCGTTTTTCCTTCTTTGCCTAAATAGTACTTGTTAGTCAATAGAATACTTAGGTATTAAATACAATAACTTGGGGGAAAAAGTATATAATAAATCTCATATTTCATACTTTGCCTAAAAACACCTGGCATTCTATAAAATATGTATGTATTTTATAAAATGATAATGCTTAATACATTGCCAACAAAACAGCTCTTCAATCTGATAATATAGAATGGTTTACTGGATCCAGTAAAGTTGCTGGGTAAGTAGGTATTAACCTGCATCACCACCACATTCCAGCACACCTCTCTCTTTCATTAAATTAATATACAAGGTGATCTAAATGTAACAGAAAAATTAAAGAAATGTATCATTTATTCAGTGGTAGAAGTGGTGAAAAAAAGTGGGGGGACGCTCAAAATTTTCTGACAACAGCATCACCACTCTCACTTCTCCCATATTCAACGATAAATTTTATAATTTCGTAACTTATAATGAAATATTAACTTGTAAAGAAATAATTTATACTTCCTGTCATTGACATTAAACGAGGGTACAAAGTTTATTGTTATTTTAACGAATATTCGGTGACTTAGTTTTTTTTTACTGGGAAGTAAGAGATAAAGTTAAGTAATAATTCAATGGTATATACATAACTGTTTATTTAGATTTAAAGAATACATATAAATGTGCATACTTTCATGAAATTAAATTAATAAAGAATTCTAAAAAGTTTTTTTTTTTTTTTAAATAGCTTGTCTTTATATGAAACAAAAACAGAAATTTAACTTAAAAGAAAGTTTTTCCACAGTTAAAGTTGATCAAGTGTAACTATATTTGTTTGTTAGTAAAAATACTTATATCTTTATACAAAGTAGTACAATACATTTTTTATAATAATATATTATACACCATAAGTAGTTTTAAAGTTTTCAAATGTAAAAATAAATAACTTTTTCGCAGTTTCACTACATTTAAAGGTTAATGTTATTTTTCGTTAGTAGCTTTTAGGTGGATTGAGTGCTTTTAAAAGTGGGGGGATGGATTTGAGTGGTTTTAGAAGTGGGGGGACGCATGGGTATTTTCTTGAAAAGTGGGGGGACGCGTCACCCCGCGTCTACCCACACTTCTAGCACTGCATTTATTAACTGTGAGAGTAGGATAATTCAGTTTTTCCAGATATCTTTAAAAAGAAAAATCTCTCATAAATAAATAAAAAATAAAAAAAATCAAGCACAAAATTCTCAACAGCAAAACATTTAGTGTTAGCAGCCGATACAAAATAGAATTTTAACAGCCCACAAAAATAACACTGAACACATAGGTGTCAACTTTTCAAAAAACAAAGGGGGCAAGTTTTGACGGAAAATGAAATTTTTTGAAAATCTAGGTATGACAAAACTTCTCATATAATACTAACAATAAACAGTTATTATAATTTATTTGGAGAATGGAGGGGAAAAAAGGAGATAGTGTTACAAAAATCAGGGTAGGCAGCCCCCCAGAATTTAAAAGTGGGGAGGCCAGCCCCCCCCATACTTTACGCCTATGACTGAACAGTATCACACATAGAAATGAAGAGTCATCAGTTGATGTACAAATTGTTTTTGTTTCTGTGGTAAATTGAAAAAAAAAAAAAAAAAAAAAAAAGGGGGGGGGGGGGAAGAAAGGAAAAAACGTTTTTCAGGCATTTCTGTGAAAAGTGCATCACCACCAACTTTCAATTGTTTCGGAATTGTCAATTTTTTAAATTTCATACTACCATTGGTACATTTAATTAATTTGTCAAGAAAACTACCAGATTAAAAGGATATTTCCAAGGAAATTGCCAATCCTATCCAAATGAACACATAATAAATACAACCTTCAAATATTCAATACTTTTTCCATCATATTACATTACAAACACAAATAATTTTTTATAAAAACAAATTTAAAATTTAAAAAAATGCAAATTTTAAAATTCTTTTGTAACAGTCACAGTTGTAAAACACAAAGTTCTCTTCTAGATTGCTAACACTTTTCCGGGGTTTATTGACCATTAAAGGGACTTTTTAAACAGAAATACTGACGATAAAAAAACACATTCTAAGAAACATAGTTATAAGCAATTTTATGCTCTAACCACAGAACAATTTAGCTCTTTTTTCTGCTGGTAAACAGATTATGGTTTTCAAATTCTAATGCATCTAACAGGTATGTTTTTGTTTCATATAATATTAGTTGGTTGCAAAGTTACATGGAAAAATAATTGTTTTAACTGGGTCAAATATGCATTTTACAACACCAATGCATGGAACACTTTTGTGACCTGTGAGTCAGTGACTTATAAATGTGTATTTGACCTAGTTAAATTATTTTTTTTTCCATGTAACTTTACCACAAACTAATTTTATATAAAACAAAAGCATAACTACTAGATTCATCATAATGTCGCAATTCTAAAGCATTTACGAGAAAAAAAGAGTGAACCATGAGTCATCCAGAGAATCCTTAAGTAATTTGCCCTTCTGTAAGTAAATGGATGATTGAGAATGATCATGATTAGATCATTGCAATTTCTATTGTTTAAAATTTCTTATCTGTTAATTCAGTTCATGCATGAACATTTTAAATAAGAACAATCTTCATCTTTTCAAAAAGAAAGAAGAAGGGGGAGAAAAAAGCTACTGTTTGAAATAAGAGTTTTTCAAATTTTTCTAAAAGCAGGCTAATTAAAAAAATAAAAATAATAATAATAACTGTCATCTGGGAATTTACCAATTTTCCACAGATATCCATGCCAGAATAGCATTAATGAATAGAGTTGGATAAACATATTTACAGAAATTACTTATGGTTTGTTGAAGAATATATGTGTTCAGCAAATATTTCTTTAAGTTTTGAGCGTTTTCTTTATTCTCAAGTAAAGGACTGATGCTAAAACATTCAGATTTCTGATTGTGGACTGAAAAATTTCTCGATTGGTTATTAATAAATTATACACTATTTTTCAGCCAATTTTTATTTCAACTATCCAGTTATGTATAAATAACACTGTTAAATATTTAATATTTTGAATAAATGAATTAAGAAACATGAAAGGAATTGCTTTTTTTCTAGAAAGAAGACTAAGAGTTGAATCATTCCTTTATAAGTAATATAAGACATTTTGATAACCAAGCTACCATAATTTTGTACAATAATGTTTTATTTATATTGTATAATATTATTTTATACAGCAAATTTTGTTTATCCTGTATAATATTATTTCATACAGGAAGTTTGAATACAATTTAGAAACAAAGCACACTATCACAACGGAAAAGTCTTGCAGTGCAGCTATCGCAACTAAACTCAGATTAGAAGCTTCACAGTGGAAGAAAGTAGAGGTGTATGATGAAATTTTTAATCAATGAAGTAATATCTTTAATAACTAAATTTAACATCTTATATAATAGACCCATAACTAACAGTTAAATACCATAGAAAAAATTTACCTAAAAATAACAAATGCAGAAAAATGAAATAGATATAATATAAAGGTAGAATTTATTTGATACATAAATTGAAATTATGAAATAATCAAATAATAATTAATCAAGAATATTTTTAAAGAAGAAGCATTACAAAGAAACATGATAAAATAAATGAAAATAAACATGCATACGTTGGTACATGCATTTTCCAATTTATTTTGTTCATTTGCACATGTATTTCATTTCGTACATTATTATACATTTGTATGTCATTAATATGCATGAACACAGATACAATCATCCAAAATACATGTCCACACAAAAAAACACAGAACATTTTCCAAAGATTTGTAGTAGCAACTAATAGGAATGAAAAGCTTACTTTATCACTGTTCTCCAACATTCCACTCTGCATGAAGTCATCCATGTCTAGAGCCTCTTCTTCATCCTCGTCGTCCTCATCCTCATCATCATCCTCTACTGGCTTAGTGCTAGGTTTATAGGCTGCTACCTATATAAACAAATGTTTAAAAGTGACGTTTTCAATGTTTAAATACTTTTTATTGATAAAATGCAAGAAAAGAAACAAAATATTTTTTCATTCAACTTTTAATGATGACTGCTGTTGCAGACTAACAAGGAGCCCTTACGGTCTCGGAAATTCAGATCGGGATGAAATTTGGCAGATTGATAGTATACCTTAAGGGTATCCACACAGTAAAGTAATAAAGCGCACTAGCCAGAAGATTCCGAGAAAATAGGCTTTAAAGTGTAAGGCGTAGCTTAGATACTAGTAGAGATTTTTGATTCACAACTCCCCGGTGGCTAAGTGGTCAGCACGATGGGTTCCCGTACGGGTGATCCGGGTTCAATACCTCGTGAGGTAGTTTTTGTTGTTGTTTTTTTTTTCAATTTATAAAGTGACTGTCACAGCTAATTGAAATTTGAATTAAAGATAATATTTTATTTTTAAATACGTAATGTATTTTTAATGAGGTAATTTTTAATTTTTATTTTTTCAATTTATAAAGTGACTGTTGCAGCTGATTGAAATTTGAATGAAAGATAATACTTTATTTTTAAATACGTAATGTATTTTTAATGAAGGTACATTAAAACTCTATTTACTATTTTCACAAACAAGTTATTATAAATTTTGAGATATTATAAGATGTAGAGAAGTAAATGATTTTCCCAAAAAACATGAAGAACCAGTTTCTATACGGAAGAGTAGGAATGTTTTCCTATTGTACTCAAGCAGGTAGTCAGAAATTTTCAAAACCCTAACGGCACTTTGCGACGTCTATTTTTATAGACAGGTAAAGAATCTACTAAAGCGTATGCAAAATTGCGCGTATCTGGTTGAAAATAATAGAGAAATAAATACCCGTGAAGACTGCATAAAAATACAATCAATAGTCCATCATCAATTTTTAATAAAATGATCCGGTATGCCTGGTATGCTTCCAAATTTTCTGACGAAAGATATATTTTCATGAATGTTAATGAAGTATGTTTTCCAATGAATCTTTTACAAAAAGGTTGTTCCTGTAAACATCTTTCTTTATAAATTGTGCAAGATGTCAAAACAGTTTTTGTTTTCGATGTTTTTATGATAAGTGTCATTCTGGTGTATGTATATAAATAAAAAATTGACAAATAAAAACTATATGTCAAAATCCATAGATAAATTAAGTCCTACCCTAATTTTGTTGCCGTGGTAATTAGAATTTTAATTTATATCTATTCAATTTATCTCTATTTTCTCTATTAAAAATACATTACGTATTTAAAAATAAAGTATTATCTTTAATTCAAATTTCTATTAGCTGTAACAGTCACTTTATAAATTGAAAAAAAAAAAAAACTACCTCACGAGGTATCGAACCCGGATCGCCCGTACGGGAACCCATCACGCTGACCACTTAGCCACCCGGGAGTTGCGGATCAAAAAATCTCTACTAGTATGTAAGCTATGCATAACACTTTAAAGCCTATTTTCTCGGAATCTTCTGGCTAGTGCGCTTTATTACTTTACAGTGTGGATACCCTTAAGGTATACTATCAATCTGCAAATTTCATCCCGATCTGAATTTCCGAGACAGTAAGGTCTTGTAAGACTAAAAATATAAAAGTTAACACCCATAAAAAAAATGTGCAGTTCTTATGAATAAACGCATGTTTTAATTTTATTCATTTACAATAGCATTGTAATTCTTTTAATAGTTGTAAGAGTATTTAATTTCATTATCGTATTGGCCTATAAGGTAGTTGTTTTCAGATTATCTGGCGCCGTCACCAACAAGAGGGCTATAATGCGCCGAAATATTCGTCATTTGACAAGCCAACACACATTTACAAATACCCATGCTTTACACGGGACTCGAACCCGCAAATTAGCCTATAAGGAATTTCACATCAATTCAATGTTAAAAATATCTATTAGAATAATACAAGCTACAGAAATGTGGCAAAAGAAATAAATTAAAGCACTTTTGCAATCCCTGGTGACACAAATTACTTTTGAAATCATTTTACTAGCTTCTCAGATGTGAACCCAGAAGGGGAAATACACCTTTTTAAGTGCTTTAGATATTTGAAGAAAAAGGAGGCAAATGAAGAAAAAAAATTATAATTTGAAATAAATAATTACCTTGAAGTACACTGATTAGGATTTTTAAGCAGTACAGAAAATCAAGAAATATACTAAGACTTTTAAAATGACTTATAGAAAACTCAGTGCTATCTGGTAGAAGACAGTTAGAAAGATCGGCCACACTTGCCAAAATAATGATTGAGAAAACATGACCGGGGAGGAGATAGAATAACAGATGAAATCAAATGAAGCGATATGCATGTATCACAAATGAAGGGCCACAGTAAAGAACGATCAGAGTGCATTTTTTTTTTTTAAATCAAGGTTTTCTCGCCATCTTCTATGTTATAGCAGATAGTTTAACCACATGAAGTCTCCTGGCAAATAAATATCATAGTATGCGAGATTTCGAACAACCATTTACCTCAACTCCGAGACTTGAAACTTTAAATCTTTTCTAGAGAATTGAGAAAAACGGACTCGGATCATTCTTTGGCATAGCCCTTCAAATATCATTTCTATTATAATATTCTGCAAAGAATCACTTGTGTATGCCATTCACACAACCCTATTTCTGTAATGTTTACATTTTGATGCCATTTCACGTATGTAAAAGTTACAATTCCTAAATTCGTACACATGTTCAGTAACCAGGAACGCATAACCATGTACTCAAATATCACTATTTCAATATGTACATGCTAAACATTCTTTCAAAACCAGCCTTCTCCTTACAATGCATCCACACCTGGTGCTATGGTTGAGAGGAATTTTAAAAACAAAAATTCAGAAATACCAACACTAGTACACAAAAGAGGTTTAATTATCTTTTGTTAGAGGGTTTCTTGGAAATTTTTAAGAACTTTTTAGCTGAGCCAATTTTTTGTTTTTAATGGAGCTTTTACTTTTACTGTGTTTGAGTCTGCATTGAGTGAAGATTTTACCAAAGCTTCCAACTAAGTGTAAAGTTAATTGAATGAAGCAGCCTTTGTGCAAAGGACCAAAATCATTACTTTGTAAATCTGAGTTATGATTTCCGATGGAACAAAATTCATGATAATAAAGTTAAATTTAAAATCAAATAAACATTTATTTTCACTTTTCGAACATTTAAAAATAGTATATTTAAATATATATATGTATATATCGATGTAGTATAGTATTTTATTTTTATTTTAAGTTCCAAATAAGTTTCATGTGTGCGCATGAGCAAATTTAAAATCATCAAGCTTTAGATAAGCAAAGCTTGAAAAAACAATTTATAGAAATGTATTCGATTTATATGTCAATTCGAATAAAATGCGAATTATACAAATTACTACAGTAAAACCCAGTTAACGTGAAGTCGATGGGGAAGCTGAAATTGTTCACGTTAACTGAATTTTGCACTAAACGAATAAATTGATGTTGTTTTAAGTACTTCATGTCTGCTTTTACTTCACATTAAACAGGATTTCATGTTGAGCAATTTCACGTTACCTGGGTTTGACTGTACTATGAAACATAAGTTTTACTACAAGAGCACACATTAACATAATTAATACTGGATATTTATAAAACTCAAAAAGGTTATATTTATTACTAGACATACAATTAATCTACTTATAGTTTGATATTGCTGATAATTTGTAAATTATATATGCTTAACAATTCCTATTAGTACCAATAACTTAAGAGTATGTCATAATTTTTTTTTGTAAAAAAATTATTTATCTATAACAATAATACATCCATAAAACTAATAATACCAAGTATTCCATATTCACTTTTTGATGGTAAGTATACACAAATATTATAAATAGCATATTTAATGAGTAGTTTAATACTTATTGTAAGCATTAACTGAAATTACATAGTAGTGTGTTTTAAATATTATCAAGTAATACCACAAGTAGTTACATTACATTAATTTATCCTAATGTTATCATTCAATACTTGCAATCAGAAAGACAAAACTTACATTTGGCTGTACAGTCATTTCCTGCACATGATCAGCTAAGGCAGCAACTGCACTGTCTGCAACAAAATTACAGAAACATATAAAAATGTAAACTTTTCTGCATTTAAATGCTTCATATCAACACATTTAAGAATTGTAAGCTGATGATATGTGCATGAAAATGCGTACTGAATAGGAGAAAACCACCAAGCCACCTTATAAGCAGTGACATTGTGGTACGAGTCCCAGAAGCAGAATAATATATAATGTTCTGCAACGGGACTTTTGACAGTTGCAAATGTTCTGCAGACATTTTTCAAAATTTCCAGTATGATATAAAAGAAAAAACCCATAAAATTAATACTGCACATTTATTACAAAATGATAATGACGAAAAAAACTATTTTTCCAAGACATACATTCAAAGTTTGTAACTTTATCAATGACTTTGGAAGTTAAATATTTAGACATTGATACAGAACCGCTAGGTATAAAATGTTTGTGGTAAGTTGGTTCATGCAAAGAAATAAGGGCTGCTTTAAGATGTTTTCTTAAAGATTTGTGGTCCAGGTCCTCACTCGCGGGCATTTGTTCCAAACTTAAAATTGTTCTGCAGGGACTCTGATTGTTCTGCGACGTACGTCGCAGTCTTAGGCACTTTCTGCTTTTGGGGTACGAGTGACTAGCAATAGTTATCGTAACTGATACATTAAGTGGCTGTAAAGTATACAAACTTCTGAAAACTGAATCTCCAGTCAGGCATTCTCCTGCCGAGTATTCATACATTAAATATTTCAGACCTACCATTATAATGATGAGTGTCTACCCAACCACCATCATCATCATCAGTTTCCAGGAGTTCTTCATGATGCTCAACACTTTCCATTTCTTTACATCGTTTATAGCAGGGAACTGAGGATAAAGAAAAACATTAGAAAAATGAAAAGCTATTAGGATTAGCAATGTGAAACCAAGGATTACTAAACTTAGTATATATAAACATTTATATTAGAAGTTACAAGGTTGGGTAATTTAAATTCTGGACAAATGATTATCTGATCAGCCATTATTTCTTAAAAATAAGAATGATGACCAATTCAATAATATACATGCAAAGATTAACCTGCCAAGAACTTAAAGTAAAGACATTTTTATCATTTGTAACTAATTCATACTTCTTACATTTCGTCATGTGCTGTCAGTATTGTACAGTTCACAATACAATGATGTCTAATGAATTCTTGTGTAAGAAACAAATATACCAACTATTTGGAGGGTCATTTTAGCTTCAACACTAAAGTACAAAGAAGCTACATACAAAGGCTTTATGTATCTGTCTGTTATCAATATTCGCAGACAAACATTAAAATGCTACCGACAAGTGCAAAGTGTCACATAAAAATCATGTCTGGGAGTTCCTACACAGAAATTAAACCAGATGCAGAGATGTCGACTTTTCTACAGATTTTGTGTAGTTTACCAAAGTTTTTACGGATATTAACTTTTTTTTACGCTTTACCAGAGCCCGAAAAATCTCAAATTTTTTACATGTCCTGTTAGGCAATGTTGGTCTAGAAAATGCATGCCCGATTAAAAAATTTACATGCCCAATGATTTCACTCATATATCTAGTAGTGACCCATCGAAAAAGAATTTTTGCTAGTAACATATATACATTGATATAAATCTATACTTACACTAAAATGAAGTTAGCAAAGACATTATATTAGAATACTATATTAAAAATATTTTCACATTACACAATAAGATCATTGATTTTGTTGCGATTTTTGTTCTGATCCAAATCAGAAAATTCGGAACTAGTTGGGATCTGAACTGCATGCCCTACCACGTGCTTTGTTCCTGTTGATGCAAATAACCAGTTTTCAATTGCTGATAATGGATCAAAATCTGCTGGCTAAATACCAATTCACATTAAATTATTTACAGTTTCAGTTACCAAGTTACATCACAATGGGTTCTTTACATGATTCATGGCACTGAATCCTCTCTCATAGGCAGATGCTCTGGCAGATACTCAAAGTCGCAACCTTCGACTGAAAGTCATAAATTGGTAGTAATTACATGCATGCAAGTGAAAATACAAAATATTTATCTTTTGAAAGATATTTTTGATGAAATATTTACATGCTTGGTCAGGCACGCATGAAGAAAAAATACATGCCCGATCTGAATTTTTACATGCCCCGGTCAGGTTGCGCAATATAATTTTCGAGCCCTGCTCTTTACACATGGCCTCTTACATTACGATGAATGAATACGAGATACAACAGCCATTATTACATAAGCCTAACACTCAACGAAAACAATGTAAATCTCGGTAATAGTGAAAGTATTGATGAAATTCAAGAGTATTGGCAAAAGATTGAAAAAGATATTTCGTATATGTCTTTTCTGTAGGTTTCAAAGAATGCCCAGAAAAAATTCATACTTACAACAAAAATCTTAAAAACTATGGAAACTAAGAAAAAACTACGGAAAATCTGTAGAAAAGTTTGCATCTGAGGAAGTAAGAAGAATTCGGGTCATTTAACGAAAAACCTAAGAAATGGGCTATGTACACACTTTGTATATGGACCTGTTATAATGTAATATACACATGAACAAAAGCTGTCTGTAGGTAACTATGATAATCCATCATTAAATAGTTGACAATTAATTTCCGTATTTTAACAATGATCTAATTTGTTCATTAACAAGAGCAATATATCCATGCAGAACAGTTTTAATGTGCATTCTTAATATTAAACAAATGCAATACTATTATTATTGATTGATTTTTTAATATACCTTGTACAATGGAAAAGGTGGTAACTCATTCTATGTTT
This sequence comes from Linyphia triangularis, assembly GCA_963978545.1. Classification (NCBI taxonomy): domain Eukaryota; kingdom Metazoa; phylum Arthropoda; class Arachnida; order Araneae; family Linyphiidae; genus Linyphia; species Linyphia triangularis. Next base: position 42,926,907 of record OZ021730.1, read on the forward strand.
TGTCCAATACATAATAATTAAAGAAAAAAGACATAATAAAGTTCACAAAAATCACAAATACTATTAAGTTTTAGAAATTTAATGTTTTGTACTCTTTTGTTGCATAATTTGAAAACTTTGCATGTATTTTGGGTTATTTGAATACAAATTTTGATTCAAATCCTTCTACTTATAGTAGCGTTCAGCACTAACTATTGGAGGTGGACCGTATGACTTATGTTGGAGCTTTTTGCGAGCCAGATACACCATAATATGTATCTTGAATTATTATTGATATAACAATAAAAAGTATTTCTGAAAACTGGAAAAAATATATTAATTTTTTCATCTTAGTGAAAATTACAATTGATATTTTTTTTTTCTTCAAATAATTAAAAAATAATAGTTTTCATTATTAGTAAATCAATGTCTAAAAATGAAGTGAATCTATTGCTTCAAAGTGACAATGTGACTTGACTCAACTTTTAATAAAAGTATTTAAATTGTATTTCTAGATTACTCCGTTTTAGTCCATATCAATTGCAAAACGAAATTGTTCAGTTTATTTTATGATAGAGATAATGTCTTTCAGAGTGTTTGGTTGCAATCAATTTTAATAAATTGTCCAAATGTGACTCATTTAAGTTATTCCTGTATTTATTCTTGATGAAAACCACCTTGCTGAAAGCTTCTTCATATAGTTTCTTTGGACATGTAGTGGAGAACTCTGTTCTACATAGTTAGCACACATTATTTTGCATAAATTACAATGCATAAAAAAAAGGGTCCATACTGTGAAATGTGATCTTTTTATATTTTCTGCCGTGCAAGCCGCAGAAAAATCTGTCATCGGCCAAATCTGGCCAAGTAGTGGCTAACGCTGACCTATAGTTATGTGTTTTCAATTTTTATATTCCAGACTGGCATATAAACACAGAAGTGATTGTATGGATAGGGCAGACACAGAATACTAAAAAGTTTAGATTTCAGAAAAAAACATGAATAGATTTTTACGGGAATAGTGCTAAAGAAATTCTTGTCTCTTCAAATTTGCCATGATAATGACACTATGAATCTAGTCCTGCTGTCTGGGTAACAAGTTAAATATAAGCCAAGTCAGAAAATAATCCCACCACTAAATTTTTAATTATATGCAATTAGGAGAAAGGATAACAAGGTTGGATGTCATAAAATATTACCATTTCTAGTGACAAGAAACTGCTTATCTGCAGGAAGATACGGTTTTAAATTGGCTTCATCGCCTTTGGCCCATTGCCATGTAGGATAGTGATGCACAAGATGATCCCCTGTATACACAAACTGGAGAAAAGAAATGCAAAATTACAAAATAACTACCAAAAACAATGACATATTAAACCAAAAGTAAAACAGAATTATGAATTTTACTGTATAGTATTTTAAAGTAGTTAATACAATACATTTATAATCCTTTGTGGTTTGAAACAGAATTTACGTTAAGATAACTATGTAGTTAAAAAAAGGAGCAATTAATAGCAAAAAATAAAATTGTTTTATAAATTGTAATGTGCATGCATTGTAAAGTACATTGTAATATGCATAGTAATATAATTTAAATCTCTCTGCAACAGAATTTATGTCAAGATAACTATGTATAGCTACAGAAAAAATTGTTTTATAATTTGTAAAGTGCATACATTGTAAAGGTCATTGTAATGTGCACAGTAATATCATTTCAATCTCTCTGCGACAGAATTTTGGTAAAGTTGGATAAGGTACATAATTTTGATGCAACATTTCACAATTTTGTTTAATAATCATCCGACAGAAACAACACAATTTTGTAGTTTTCATATAATTTTTGGTGTTGCAACAACAATACTGTGCAATACCCATTTATCGCTAATGACGTAATTATATAAAGAGCATTTAAATAGTAAAGCCAAAAAGAAAATGGTTTGTTTCCTGTATAAGCTGACTGATCCTGAAATTACAATAGAAACATTCCTACCCTAAATTTGTTTTAGACATTTTTTAAAATTTAATTATTAAAAAAACATGTTTGTTAAAACAATGAATTGATTATGATAACTCATAGATAGCATAATCTAAAATTTCTTTTTGAAGAACAGAGATAAATTATAATTGATATAAATAATTATTAATCCTCTGATACTATTCAGTTCAGACACTGCACATCATATAAATAATGTTTAAATAGGGGTTAATAAGCAGCTAAACTAGAAGAAAAATTATAATTAACCACTAAAATACCCATTTGGGTGTATGGGTCCTTCTTCAAAACAAGCCACTTTTCAAATTGAAAATTTTTTTAGAAAAGGATGCCATAAATATATGTTAGATATTTTGTATTATTATTTACGATTTATACAAAAAAAAAAAAAATATTAGCAGTGAAATTTTTTTTCAATTGTGTGTAGAAAAAAATATTTAAAAAAAATCCCTATGTTAAGACAATATGACAAATTTAGAAATGAGGCGATTTAAATTTTTTTTAATTAAAATAACAAAAAAATTAAATTTTCAAATGTAATTAAAATAGTAGTGGGATGTTACTATTATGCTTATATCCATTTTAATTAGTGAATAAATTTCAAGCATCATTATCCTGCTTTGCTGTTATTGTGTTTTTTATATGCAAGGACAATGATGAAATTGATGTAATTAGAAGCTGACACATTCTTTTTAAAATTAATGTATATATTTTCTAAAAAGTGACTTAATTAAGCATTTTATATAGCAATATAGTTTTTTTCTACACATTTAGTATCTTTAATAGATGCCAGGAAAATGATGCGAATCAAACATAACTCTGATGGAATAGAACATCAAAATTTTGTTTAAAAAAAATTGTGTCGACTGAGAATAATTACGGTAAAATATCTGAAATCCAGAAATATCTAAGATCCGGCCAGTTTCCGGCACTGCTATCTTAAGAAAAAAAAGGGTTTTTTTTTTACAGAAGTTTGTCCATATCCGAAAGTGATGACAGCGAAAACGAAGTGGTTGAGGATAAAATTCCCACAGACTAGTTAGTTAAAAGTATTAGGCCCTGCAATTAAAGGATTTGTGTAATGATACAATTTCAGAATCGGAAATAATGGTCAAGAAACAAGAGAGAAGTTTAACCAAAAGCAGGGGTGGAGCCAGTATGGCGTACCGCCACTTTTTTTAACTAATTAATAATAAGTCATAAATCTCTATGCATGTATTGTGTGTGATATAAGTTGAGAAAATAAATATGTAAATTAAGAGTATTTAGCTTTTTTTTAAGTGGTAAATTATGCATAATGTTGTTAATTTGCATTTTATAAAAGTCCCAGCTACAGTTGTGGTTACAGCCACGATCAGAGAGCTTGCATATTGGCAAACAAATTTTTAGCACTACAACCCTGGCCAAAAGACACAACTATTAAAGCAGCTAACCATAAAACAAATGTTTTTCAAAACCTCATCCAATTATATAAGGTTTTTTCTTAGTTTATTCCATATATATGTTTTCTTTCATTGATTTTGTGTATAAATAATGATATGTTTCTAAAATCTGGAATCGTCTAAGTTCCGATGATTCCGGATTTGAGATACTCTACTGTATTCACACAGCTTACTAAAGAAATAAAAGTAGTTCTTGGAATTGGCACAAAAAATAGAATGCAGTAGCTAAAGAAGTGCATTGCAATATGCCAGGATATAGACCTGAAAATATCTAGTCGCCACTCGCCACAGGTCGATTAAACGGCATGATGAGGAGACTTAATAAACTAATCAACCGACCACCTTTCGTTTCTCCCCTCACCAACGATTTTTTTTTAATTGTTACCAAATGTACCAAAATTTCCAAATGAATGAAAATCTTCCTTTCTTTTCTCGAAATCTTGTAATCACGTGCGTATACGCCGTTAAAATCCATTCATCCACAATATGGATTCAAGAGTTGACAGGGTGGTGACAGAACCGAGAATTCAGGAAAATCAGAAAAGTGTCATGAATTTTTGAAATTTTTGAGTTTCCCTTCTTACATTCCCTGCGCAGGTGCGGCCGCCACCTTATTGTTAAAAAAAAATTTCAAACTTCAATCTGACTGCATCCTTTACAGCAGGGTTTCTTAACCTGTGGTTCATGGACCCCTTGAGGGTCCATGGGTCATATTTTGGGGGTCCGCCGACTGATCCTAATTTTTAAAATGTTTGTATCAATATTTAACCAGCAGTGGTAACCCGGACCTACTTTATCCTTAGCGCGCTCTGTATGGCAACCCTGTTTCTTTTTGCATATTGTATTGCCAAAAGTAAGAAACTGCATACTATTGGAGAGACATTAATTAAGCCATGTGCGCTGGAAATGGTTGAATTAGTTTGTGGACTGGAACAGAGAAAAAAACTTGAGGCTATTCCATTGTCCAAGGATGTGATACATTCAAGAATAATTGAAATTTCTTGCAATATCTTGAAACAGATCATCGATGAATTGAAAGCATCGCCATTTTCTTTTAGTATGCAACTGGATGAAACTACAGACATCTCGAATTGTAGTCAACTTCTTGTTTTTGTTCGTTAAGTGTCTGCTGATACTATCAAAGAAGAATTCTTATTTTGTGAGCCTCTTTTGTAAACTAAAAAGGCAGTTGATGTTTTAGCGATTTTAAATGTTTTCTTTTCCAAACACGACTTTGACTGGAAACAAAAACTTCATTCACTTTGTACGGATGGAGCACCTGCGATGCTTGGCAATAAATCTGGTTTTGCCCATTTGGTAAAAAAAGAGGCTCCTAATGTTATTGTTATACATTGTTTTTTACATAGACATGCACTGGCTACAAAAACTCTTCCAACCAGCTTAAAAGAAATATTGTCAATAGTTATTAAAACTGTGAATTTTATTAGAAGTAGAGCTCTTAATCATCGTCTTTTTAAAACACTGTGTCAAGAAATGAACGCAGAACATGAGGTACTTCTGTACCAAACGGAAGTGCGCTGGCTGTCACGAGGGCAGGTTTTCAAACGAATTTTTATGTTGAAAACAGAAGTATCACTTTTTTTAGAAGAAAAAGATAACTCACTCTTCGAATATTTCAAGAAAAAAGATTTTATATGTAAATTGGCTTACCTGGCAGACATTTTTAACCACATGAACGATATATGTCTTTCAATTCAAGGGCCTGATGCAACAATTATGGATGCCACTGAGAAACTACATGCATTTTTATTGAAAATGTCACTTTGGAAAATTAGAATACAAAATGGGATATATGCAAACTTTCAAATGTTGGACGAAGTGCTTTTTGAAAATGGATCTCGGCAAGATAGTTTGTTATTGAATAACTTGAAAAATGAAATCTGTGAACACCTGGACGTACTTCAAGTTTCATTTGAAAAATATTTCAATTCGGATGGAATAAATATAAAAGATGAGTTGTGGATTCGTAATCCTTTTCTTTGTGATATTGACTGTATCGATGACATGAACCTTGCCAAAGATGAGCTAATTGATTTGAAAACAAAGTCCTTGTTAAAAATGGATTTCGATTCAAAAACTCTTGGAGAGTTTTGGTCTTCTTTAAGAGAAGCCTACCCATTGCTTGTAAAACGAGCTATGGCAGCCATTATTCCGTTTGCTACAGTATATCTTTGCGAAGCGGGATTTTCCACACTTGTCACAATAAAAACAAAACATCGAAATCGACTGAATGCCGAACATGATATGCGCGTTGCTTTGTTGAAAACCATCCCTCAATTCAATCTGTTAATCAAGGAAAAGCAGCAACAGACTTCACATTAAAAATTTTAATTTCTTCAAATTTTTTATACTATTGAAATAAAAATATTAAAATAATTAAATAATAAAACAGAATATATTTTGTAATAAATGATGTTTAAGCAATTTTTTTTTCACAGAGGGGTCAGTGACATATTTAAATTTTTTAAAGTGGTCCATTGTGCCAAAAAGGTTAAGAAACCCTGCTTTACAGGAATGATTATTTTTCTTCTTGTCTTGCGTTTTTGTCCACAGAATATATTAGAACCCTAAATTCTTTAATATTGCAAACTGATTCCGATGGATTTTTTCTTTATTAAACCTTTACAGCGCTATGTTACAAATGTGCAACAAATCTATAGGCAACCATAAGTGAAAAAGCTCGACTCCTGTACTTGATTTTTTTTTTCTGTACTTTCTTTGACATTTTATTAAACACAACTAACTTAGATAAGTGTTTTTGATTTATATATTTAATACAAATCAAATAAAGAATTGAAACATCCTCTTCCAAAATAATAATAATAAATCTGAATGCGCTACTACATACATTCAGGTAAAAGGTAAAACCTTAACCTCTCCTTCCCTAGCTGGGCCATTGGCTACTACTTGAAAATTTCAATTTTCAGGTCTACCAGGACAATGATGCTTTGTTCTCTGACACGCATTTTAGTAATTTTTAAAACAAGAAAAATCATGAAATTATTTTCCATTGTATAAAACTATTTATTATAGATGCATTAAATAATTGTTATTGGAAAATTAGTTTGATTATTCATTTATTTAACATTTATAACAGCATAGAGATGGCTCTGGTGACAAGCCAGGATAATGACTTTTGGATGTATGATATATTTTTAAATACATTTATACAAGAAAAATTCAATATGTCATTGATGAAAAAGTTAGCCTGAAACATAGAAATGTTATTAAAAGGCAATTCATTATTTTCGTACTTGTTTTTAAAGTGGTATATCATGGTTTGACATGTAGTTTTCCAGTTTTGGGAGATGAATCGTATATACCCAGGATATAAATTGACCAACAAAAATAAATATATCGAAGTATTTTACATTACTGTTCATACCTCTGACCAATTTTAAATCTAACATTAATACTCAAATAATATTTTGTTTTGCATATCTGCTAAAAATATTGAGCAAAAAAAACTCTTTGCTATTTATTTACCCTTATATTTTAGCCCATGATACAAGAAACAAGCTTTTTCTTTAGCATAATAAATAAAATTGTTTTAGAATTCATAGTATAAATATATTTACATACACATGATTAACGTTAATGTACAATCCTTCAATAATATCGGCAATACAATTATCTGAAGGCTATATTATGAATAAAGGAGTTGTAACTTTTCCTCTTTGAATATGATTATCATTTTGCGGGGAGTAACATATAGTATACATTAAAATTAATGGCAGCTAAACTCTTACCTCATCAGGAGTAAGAACACCGGTCTCCTTAAACTTGGATTCCTACAAATGAAAAATAATTTTAGAAGCACATATAATTAAATATAATATCCACTAAAGTTTATAAAAACACAGGTAACAGGTAAAAACCCTGGCAATTGGACATGAAAGGCCTTCACAAAAGCTAATTTTACTGTTTTGAAGTAGCATAGCAATTTGAAAGTCTTCCATCAGATGGGCAGTGCATGAATATACATGCAAAATTTTGGGTACTTATGCATTATCCGCTCAAACATTAGCAAAGTTTTGAGTATTCGTTCAAATTTGAATCGTTGCGAATAGTCTCAGCCAGGCAGCGGAACTGGCATTCGTCCAGATTCACTATTTTGACCGACGAAGAGAATCCTCTTGGGAAACTTTTTGTCTCATCCATAGTCAACAGGATAATATGTAAGTACCGAATTTTGCAACCAAATGTTAATAAGCTTAGCAAATTTATATTGCCATTTTGTTAGCAATTTTAAGATGCATTCAGAAAAGGATCATTCACATGATATTCTTGTAACATAATGCATAATTTCACTAAACTCTAAACGGAACTGTGGTTTATGTATAATGCAAAATTGTAGTATGTGTAGTAACAGCAAAAACTGAAAGGTGTGTAATTGACTTGGCTGATTACAATGTGAAATTATTTTTAACTCCTCATATTGGCAAGGAAAAATAATAGGTGATAAACAACTGGCTTTCGCAGAACTGTATCTCATATTTCAATACTTAAATTTTCTCCTAAACTTTAATGCCATCAGATTTCCATCGTTTGCTTTTCTTTAATATCTCTAATTTTTCATCTTTTAATAAATAACTAAGCCAAATTACAAATCAAAAGTTGGGGCCTGAGTTTAACGTCTATTTTATTTACAAAGACAGAATTTGCTTTTAACATGAGTTTTGTTATCTGGCATGGTGACATGCAATGAACGTAATGTCATACTAAAAATAGGTTAAACGCATTTTAAATACAATTTTACTGCTTAATGTGGTGATAATTATCTGAAACTAAATAAACAACTTTTGTAAGTAAATAATAAAGCTTGACAAGAGTTTGGTTACAACTAGGTTATTCATTGGAGAAGGTGGATCGTAAAATACATTACCTTTAGAACTGGCGTAAAAAATTCCGCGACATTCAGGGCTCTCCCTTTAACATTATTTATAACACTCTGCATGATTAAATTACTGGACCTAAACCTATAATAAAGCAAAATAAACTCAGAAAATCATGCAGATAAATTTAATTAAGATTTGAAAGATCCCGTGACAAACTTATCTTTTCCCAAGAAAGATGTTTACTTTCTTTTTTTCTATGGAAGAGGGGAATTTACAGATTCTAGGAAGTATTTTGTTTGAGGAGCAACCGGAAGACTACGGAAGTACACGGGAAGTACGTCATAGAGCAATATCTGTTTCTGCTACAAAGAAGCTAAGAAAAAGGCGGGAATTGAATACGGCGGTTGTGTTGTTTTGACGAAACGTATCCATCTCATCCAGAACAATTTCGATACAATATATAAGTGAGTGAAATATTCAATTACATCTTGTTTATAATGCATTGAAACTGTCCCGTTCTGATTTTTAAAGTGCGTAGTTACACAATTTTGTTAGTTTGTACATTAACTGAAACTTCTATATTGAATTGGAACTGATTCACTTTAAATTTCTTCGTATCATAATTCTTTAATCTCACTCTCTTAACAGTTTTATAACAACTTTAAATAGTAATCTAACAGAATTTTAGGTCACTTAATACTTAAGTTTCAGAGTGTATATACAATTTGATTGAAAAAATAACTAGTTTGATATTTTACCAGACATTTTCAAACAACTTTTATGACAGTACCCATAATCAATGTGTATATTTTACTGCTCTCCACATTTTAAAAACACATTCCTTAAACTTATTCCCCACTCTTACCTTAAAGTCAATGAAGGTTTTTTCAACCAGTAGTTTCTAGGTGTAGCCACATGGTTTGCTATCTTCGAATGCTAATTCATAAATCTCGCTCTCTGCACAGATTTATAGTAACCATACATATTTTTCAGTTGTATTTCAGCTTCAATCAATCGAGTAGGCAGTTGGAATGTAATTAGCGTCAAGGATTTCTATGATTACCAACTCGCCCATGTATAGAACTAGAGAGGATACATTTTTTCTGGATGAGGTAAGAATGCTAAAGCTTCACAGTTGCTGGCTCATTCATAAATCGGTCTATTCATATTTAATGTGGAAATATTGTCAAGAGAATATGGTGCCAGTTCCTAGATGATAGAGTTTCGTACTATTAGCAAACCTATTTCTTGTGGGTTTTCAGTTGTTGTGTAGTACAGTCAACTCGCGATAACCTGAAGTTCAAAGGACTGGCCAAATTCTTCAAGTTATTGGAATTCACTTGGATGTTTTTTTTATATTCAAGGCATATTCTTGGGACCGAATGAAAACTTCGAAATAAACGAATATTCGACTTATGAGACTTCGATTTATAGTGAGTTGACTGTATGAACAGCCTTTTTGAATATCCCACCATGTTATAAATTTTGAATTGGGCACCATATTGAATTGGCCATGTTTAGGCCTTGACACCAACTTATCAAAATATCACCAACCCTTCTACTTAAACTAAGAATTTACCCATTAATTGATTGCTTAAACCTATTTAATTAAATGGAAGGCTTGGGATTAATTAAAATTTGCAAATAAATTTATTGTTTAAGTTGTTAAGAAATGTCTAGTTATGTAAACAGTAGGTGGGTACTCTTCCTTTAGACGGTATCGGATAAAAATCGCCAAATTGCAGCAATATCTCATTCAAACTTGTAACCTTCGAATCATTTATATATTTCCTATAACAAACCGTTATAGGGTTACTATAACAAACAGTTATAGGGTTGCTATAACAAACAATGAATATATTCATTGTTTGTTATAGCAACCCTATAACATTTATGCATCATGTAAACATTTAAACTTGGTACCAACTGGTACCCGTCTAACGGAAGAGTACCCAGTAAGTGTTTGATTAAATTTTCTGTATTCATTTTAAAAAAAATCTAATATTTTATAATTTAAACTATTAACTTTGTAAACAAAATCATGCCAATTTTCAAAAAGCTCCTATTGTATTGTAGCATTAAAAATAGATTTCCTTTTATTGTGGTAGAGCTGTAATATTAGTGTTTACCAAGTGATTTTGTATTTTATTGATATTTAATTGTTTGTGAAATAAAAATTTTATATTGACAAAGTGGCAAAATATTTCATAATTTAAAACCACAATAATATATTCAATGCATGTATTTATATTGCAGAAAATTTGGTTCACCAGTGCAGTCCCCCTTATCTCCATTTTATTGCAGCTTGTGTTTCTTAAGCTAGTTGGCAATTAAAGTGAGAAGAATTTCTGGTGCTCTACACAGAAGATCCTGTAAGTTATTTCAGATTCAATGTTAACTTAAAGCGTTGTATTTTTATCCACCAAAAAATTGCTCTTTACAAATGAATCGTTCATTTGGAAAAACAAGTCACTGCTGGCAACTTTGGAAAATCATGAGAAATTAATATTTCTGAATTGGATTTTAGTATTAATTATAAAAATAAGTTATGTAGTGGTACATTTTTTTTTCACTTAAATTTAAACAAAAGTGAATCCGAAATGGCAAAAAACACTGAGTCAAAAGTCTGGCGAACCCAGAACAACAACTGAGGTGAAAATCAATCCTGCTCTAGTATTGAAAGTTGATGTTTAGATATGTTGAAGTGAACTGTCAAAACCATTAGGTTATGGTTGCGATGCATGCTATTGCAATTTAAGCATTTCGCTTTTGAACTCTGTTAAAAACAAACATCGCAGGAAAAAGTTAAACAAATTTGCAAGTTTAACAGCTAGAATTCTAAAGGAATAAAGTTGCAAGTATATATGGTTATATTTCTGTAACTACATATGTATATCTGTAGGGAATATATTTTACTGATTTATTCCATTTGAAACTTTATTGTTCAATGACAATAGACTTCAAAGCCTAAATGCCTGTTTTTTCTTGGCCCCAAGCAAATAGAAATCAATCTTGATCAGAAGTCATTACTATCCACTTCCTACATAATGTATTAAATTGCTTAAATGAAATGCTTTGACTATTACCGGTTGGCAAAATTATAATTTCCAAAAAATATAGAAAGAGTGTTGCGCAAGGGTAGTACAGTTGCATTTATGTGTCCTATCCAGGGCACTTTGGAACATAGTGTTAACCTGTTAAAATAATTTATGGTAAATTAAAATTTTACATTATATTGCTATGTGTTTATCATCTAGAAGTGAAAGAAATTTGTGAAATATTGTTTTTGATAAGTTTGGATTTTGCTGCACCAACTAAAAGTGACTTGTAATCCAGTAGATGGAATCCAAAATTATTGTAAATTACCAATTTTCTGTACATTTTGCATTCGTGTAAGATTTTACATTGGAAAGTTATATTTTATTCGAATTCAATTATTTTTCAGGGGTTCAAAAATTGAAAGATTTATGTGTATGAAAGAATAAACTTTAAAATTACATCTAAATTCTAATAAAAAAAATATCTATAAAAGTATTGTTACAATGATTTATATTTCCTAAGCACTCATGTAGAGTAATAAATGAAGTGTAATTATTTCACTAAAATATGTTTATTTTGCATTCGAAGTGTGTCTTAAGAACTTATTTTAGTGCAATAGTTTTATTTATATTTTTGGAATGTAATTTTTTTTACTTATTTTTATGCTAAGCGTTTGACTCATTGAATGTATTGAAGCTGTTTACTTTAGCTAAAAAACAATTATTTTTACAGAACTTGAAATCAATTCCAGTTTTCAATGTGTGTAAAGAAAAAGTGCATATGATCAGGTATACATATATTTTTTCTCCTAAATCATAGATTTCTCAGCTCTTTTATATTATGTTATTTATGGTATTGTTTTAGTTTGACTCTAATTATTTTACTTGACCTCTTTACTGAAAATTAAAGAATCATCATAAAACGTTTGAAATGAAATAATAAAATGTCCAACAAGTAAAACCATATTTTTGACGTAAAGAAATATATTCTTATTTGTCAATAGCAAAATAAACGCATTATTTTTTCTTATGAAATCTCTTAATATGTTCTAATCATTGTAAAAATTTCAGTAAACAAAGGTATTATATTTTTAAATAAAAGAATTTAAAATAGTTTTTTTTTTGGGGGGGGGGGGGGGAGGGGGGATATATTTTATTTATATCCTTCACATCCCAAGTGTTAGTCTTACTCTGGGATTTTACTACAACTTTACATTTTTAAAGATAGTTACATTCTGTTAGAATCAGGTTTTTTAATGTGTGTCCAAACTAAAGTTACATAGAATAATCTGAAGTTGCAGTTAATGACATTTAATCAGTTTTTGTCAAACATAATACAGATCAGTGGAAACACTAATTTCAGTACATTGAATGTAGTTTAAAAAAAAAAAAAAAAATGGGAAACTTAATCAAATTATATTTACCTGTTTGTCAACATAGTATAATTGTTTAAAGTTTTTATTTTTTTTTAAGCCATTCTATGTTTATTGTATACTGTGTTTCATAGTAACTTAATGTGAGAATTTTAATAATTTCTTTCAGATTCTGTGCTAGAACTTCAAATAGACTGCTGTGGCTGACGATACTATTTGACATGTTTGAATGATTTACAATATCTGTTAAATTTTTAATTGTATTAATTAATAGTGAATTATTTTATGATGATACCAATCTTTGTGTTGTTAGTAAATAAAGCATTCATTTTATTCATGTTTTTTATTGAAATAAATGGACTTTACTAAAAGTTATTATAGTTCTGTAATTGTATTTGTTGATTGATTTTTAGGTCAGTTTCTTTTATGCTGAAAGTTCTAAATTTAAATTTTTGAATCTTGATTTTTTTCAGAGATGCTGCAGTTCAGCGGAAAATCTAATTTCAGTTCTTTAGAACAAAATTTTAGTTTTTTTTTAATGTAATAAGAAAATTAGGGTTAATTAGATTAACCTGTTTGCCTATATAATTTAATTGTTTAAAGTTGTTTGACTTCTGGCATTTTCTTTAAAAAAATGAGTTTTTTTACAGGTTTTCATTGCTTTCATGTAAGTTCTGTTTTTTTTATTGGGGGGGTGGGGTGGCAGCTGTTCCATGTCTGTTTTTGTGGGAACAAAATTGATTGTATCACCTTTTTTATACACAAGGTTTGTGTATTATTCAAAAAAAAAATTCAAGTAATACATTAATTTTGTCTTGCTATTCATTATATTGATCGTGTAATTCAATTTTTAAACTGTAATAATTCAAAAATTTAAATTATTTCTTACAATGACAGCAAATTTAATTCACTGATTTCCTTTAACTTGTACAAATGCATAGAAGTAGTATGTATGTAGTGAGAAAAATGTGCAGTGTTTTTTTTTTATGTAACCGGAAGCTAAAGTAAATACAGTTTTTCTAAATCAGTTATATATATATGTATTTTTCAAAAGATTGGCTTAATTCAGTGTTACTTTGTTCTTTTGTAAAAGTTACAAGAATTCTGCAATATACATTAACAGGAATTTTCAGGAGAAAACTGGTATTAAAGCCTACAGTTAGCTTTCATAAATTAGAGGTTTACAACCAGGTTTTTAGAAATCTGTTTGTTTACACTTACGATCCTTTCTTAGAAAGTAATTTTATCCAATTAAATGTCCCAGAATTCAACTACCATTAAAGTCAATCATTGTAAAAGGAGAATTTTTTGCAGAAGAATAAAAATGTGCATTTTAAAACACAATTTAGATTTGGGACCTTTTAAATAAGGACATAATTTATATGATGTTATTAATTAAAAAATATGATTATATGGTGGTTTTACATAGTGGCTAACACATTAAATATTTGTTTGAATTGTTTGCCACTGGTTTAACCTGAAAATATGTATACCCCCATGGATTTTGCAGAATACTCAGCTAACAAATGTGGAGCTTTCACTGATCCAGTAAATCTCGCACTAGCAGAAGGCTGTGTAGATCTCGCTCAAAAAGACCACCAACCAATACCCAATTAAAGTAGGTGCAGCACTGCCACAATTAGCTTGGCTCTTGTGCAATACAAACTCAAACCCACTGAATTAAAAACTTTCCCAACAGTAAAGTTTTTTTTTTATGTTATTTGTACCAAAATAAATAAAAGCTGCTATTCTAAATTTAATAATTGGTGTTCATATAATTTTAAGTGGTTAAAATTTACTTTTTTTAATTTTGTATAAATGTTAGATATATTATTGAAATTAATTTCCTGTTCAAATGCATTTATAGTAAATACTCGATAATGTTTCCCTCACTGGCTTCATTCTGTGAATTTTTAATAATAATTGTAAATTTCAAGAAGGAAGGCACATTTGTGACGATGCATAATGTGAACCTCAGTACCTTTGGTCAGTGGCAAAACAATGTATGTTAGAGCCCCACCGCCAAAAAATGCCCCCATCCCTCCCTTTTTTTTGAAATTTTTTATGAAGTATAAGAGTTACATTTTTTTTTCAATTGGGTTGTAAGTGAAACAATGTAAAATTGAGTCTGTCAAAATATCAAGCATCCCTTTTTCACTTTACGAGCCCACATAAAAACTTATGGTGTGGAACGTCTCACAACATTCAATTACACTAGAAAATTCGTCATTGCAATAAAATTTATGGTGTCCATTTTCATATTTTCACTCATTTTAATAAAAATGGCCAGTTTGCCAATACTTTTGGTAATAATTTTTACAAGGGCAAAAAAAAATCAGCCATGGTGGCGAAGTTAGCAATGTTTATTCGATAGACATTACATTGCCCTTAACGTGAAACAGAAAAAAAGTCAATCGTTGATGGACGATGCTCAAGAGCAGAGAGCTCTGTATTAAAGGCACTCGTTTTTAACTTTTTATCGCATTTCAACTGAAATTTCAAAGGTAGAGACGATTAAAACACCTTAACAAGCATTAGCATAAAGATTTTAATCAAAATTGTTAAAACCATTTTTGAGCAATTATGGAAAAACATGATATTTTATGATTGCAATCTTATGCGCATGTACGATTTTTGACGAAAACCTTAATGGTAGATCCCATGGCCACCACCAACCTGCACTCCAAATTTGAACATCGGGAGTTATGCTGACCATGTACACAAAAACAGACATTTTTTTTCTAGACCACTTTTTTGAAATCTATATTCCAAAACATGGAGAAATGCGGGGGGGGGAAAAAATCAATTTTTTTTCACTTAATGCCATACTTTCATTACCATATGGATAATTGAAAGTAAAAACTAGCAGGATAGCCATCACATACTGAAAACTTTTTTTAAGATATCTGCAGTCGCTTACTCTTCATTGCGAAATTTCTATCCGATAAAACCTCCATTGACTTTGTTTGCAATTAACTGTTGTCAGAGAATTTAAGGAATTGCAATTTATAAGAAATTTCATTTGCCCATCATATTTCCAAAAGGGATAGCTGGAGAGTTTTTGTTTTTTTTATTCATCACATTTTAAAGTATTTTTTTACAATTTTTATTGAAATAGCAAATTGTGAAATATAATTTGAACATTTTAGTTATTATCCTTTTTTTTTTTTTTTAAATCTTATTGTAGTAGTTTTATGCATGGACTCTAAGCTTATTTCCAAGGTGTTGCAGATCACAATTGAAGGATGTGCAAGGCTGCTAGTTTTTATTCAAACCTTAATTTTAACAATTACTTGAATTTAAATTAACCTCCTTGACAGTTCCTTTAAGTGTTGTGAGCGTATATCACTTTACGTTTGTTATAATTCACTGCATTTTTTTAGTTTTTTTCTTTATAGTCCAATTTGTGCAGTCAATAGGAATATAAAATAGTATTTTTGCAATTTTAAGAGAATATAGACTTGTTATAAATATCACATTCTATTTGTTTATGATTAAAATATGCACAATATAATTTTGAAAACAAAATAAATCGAGCCTTAGAACAACACCAATTTAATTTAAAGATGTGTTCTTTAGATTTTCAATAGATTTGTTAAAAAAAATTTAGATTTTCTATGATTTAAATTATCAAGAGTCTTTTTTTCTTTCAATTACCCATAAATATACATGGGTAATGAAAGTATAGCATCCGGCAAAAAAAAATTGCAATGTTTTTTTGCCTTTTTCCAAGTTTTGGAATTTTCTGATTTCAAAAAAGTGATCGAGAAATATTGTCTGTCTCTGTGGTCAACAAAACTCCCGAATAAATTGATCAACGATGTTTAAATTTGGTGTACTGATTGGTGGCCGCCATGGGACCTAACATTAAAGTTTTCGTCAAAATCGCGCATGCGCATAAGGTAGCTGCCATTGAAAGAAACATGTTTTTCAATGATTGCTAAAAATCGGCTCTAACAATTTTGATCAAAATCGCTGTGGTAATGCCTCTTATGGGGTTCTAAACATCCCCATCTCTGAAATTCTAGTAAAAATACTTTAATGGCGTAAAAAGTTGAAAAACGAATGCTTTTAACACAGAGTTCTCTTTGTTTGTGCATAGCTCATAAACGACCGTTTTTTCTCTTCTCCTCAGTTCCACTTACAAGAAAGGATAATTTAAGAATTATCGAAAAGTAAATAGCCATAATCAACATTTTGGAGGAAGTTTTCCTTTTTAGAGGCGCAGATAAGAATTATTACAAAAAATATCGCCAAACTGACTATTTTTTCTAAATGAATGCTGAAAATATAAAAACGGTAAATAATATAAATTCACGTCAGTATTATAGTGTAACTGAAAGTTGTGCGATGTTTCACACCCCTAGTTTACTTTGTAATTTGTTGATTTATCCTTTTTGCCAATTTATGGTGGCCTATTTATCTGCTTTACAATAAGATATGACGTCAAATAAGACAATTTAATTATTTTTACCTTTCCCTTTTTCATATTTCATGTCTTTTGGAACATCTCAACTCCACTAATTGCATTCTTTTACTTTGCTGTTATGGATAGTACTATTCTCTTTTGTGACGTACTTCTCGTGTACTTCCGTAGTCTTCCGGTTGCTCCTTTTCTTCCTAGAATGTAGCGCGTCCTGGAAGAGGAACTCACAAAGAGTTGAGTAGTTTGTTAAAAAAACAATATGAAGTTTAGAAATAAACGTCACAGTCAGTTTTTTTTTACACAGACAAGTAAAGTACGTATCAGGATTATTTCAAAGAATTTGAAAATTCGAATTGGTATCAAAACGAGTGTTGAGGTTGGTCGTAAGCATTAACTTTGAGAATTCATAAATTATGATAAATTAGCTTTTCTCTCTATTTTCTAGTAGTTTTTCCCCCTATGCTTTGGGTACGATACGAGCGGCGAGCGGTACGCGACTGGCGGCAAACCATAGAGCAAAGAATAGAAGCAGAGGCGGCGCTTCCCATTGACCTTCATTGGAGAAAAACATTGCATGTTTTGAGGCATCATGGGTAACATGCATTCAAAAGAGACAGCAAACGTCTTGAGTACTGTGTAAAATTTCGCATTTTAAAAATAACTTTTTATCCAGGGCCGTAGGGAGGGGGGGGGGGACCCCCGGGACAAAACCTCCCCCGAAATTGTGTAAAATCTTGCTTTGCCACTTCCCCTTCTTTACTTTTCTCTTTTTTTCCCTTCTTGAATCCAAGAAAACAAACAAACTTGCAATGACGACCACCAAAGTTGCAAAACCATAAAAAAAAAAGTTAACTATGACATCACATAGAAAAACTTATTTTTTGTTTTCAATCTGGTTAGAAAGAAGCGTTCCGAAAAGAAGTGAACTGAGCCTGAACTTTCAATGATTGATATTTTTCAGCTTGGTGAAAGCATTTATCATAACATTTATTATTCGCAATCGTTACAATGAAAAGAAGTAAGCAAACATCATTATTTAATTTTATGCCTTCTAAACGAAGTTGTGCAAAAGAAGCTACAGCGAGTACTAGTAGCAATAACACAAATAATGGATATTCCGACCACGTGGAGACGAGTACAACGTTCGGTGAAGCTGCACCAGATATTTCGGTAAATTATTAAGATCTAGGATTTTATAACAAAGACAATACCAATATGGATCGGAATCTTATGTACAAGTTAATGAAGCAGCCTTACATTCCGGAGACTAAGTATGTTTTTCCAACTGAAGGAAAAAGGAATTTACGTTTTCAGCGTAAATGGCTAGAAGAATACAAATGGCTCGTATATTCCAAGAAGTTGGAAGCTGCTCTGTGCAAATACACTGGTGTGCAAAACTTAAGCAACAATGTAAAAATTTAGCAGATAGCCATGAAATTTCAGAAAAGGTCTGGAGATCAATACAATGAATACGTAAGTCAGTAGAAACGTCATGCGTATGCAAATATCAGGAACGAAACGTTAGAGGCGACGTGAGGGTACGCAAAACGCGTGATGTCAACCGGCGCAGCACAAAAGTAGAATAAAAGGAAGGACGTAGTCGCAATTCAACATATTCGCTGCAAGTGCCAGTGAGTCAGTTCGTGAAATATGGCTAGAAGAAATCCCCTGTACAGGGACGACGCGAACGGGGGGCGTAGGGAAATTTTTTTTTTCTAAAGTCGATCCACAATAAAATCGAATTGAATGAAAAAATAATAATAATAATAGTTGAACAAAAAATATTAAAAATATCGGAATGCAGAGTGACCCGAGTGTGAGGAATCGGCATTTTTACACTAGAAGTCTATTATAGGGGAGTCGGTGTTTTTTTTTTGCCGCCTACAATGATGGACTGCGATCGCAAATATTACCATATAAATATCTTCATTATGTCACCCCGTCAAAATTTTTAGAAAGGCTAATAGTCGGCAAATTTCTGAAATTTCATCCCTTCTTTTAAAAATGCCTGGTGACGGAAGTTTCAAACATATTGAATGGAAAAAAGCACAAATAATTAAAATCATCATTAGTATTACAAAATTGTGATCACAATGCAGCCTAAGTTGACGATCGGCAATTTTGAATTGGAGTAAGCATATCCTTTTTGACAGGAACATTAAAATAATCTAATCATTGATATTTTCACTGACATTAGATAACTTTGATATACTTGTATTTGTGGTACGTCAGATAAAGCTCAAAAAACATGACAAAACCATTAGACTTCAATTACATAAAGTGTGTAATGTACATCATATGAGTTGAAGGTTTTATAAAAAATTAAAAAAAAAAATTGTATACGAAAATTGACCCGAATGGCAACGCCCACTTTTTCGTATCGAAAAATGATCATCGCATGCGAAAACCCTGAAGAGCATTGGAACGGTACATGTATCACAAAAACGGACGCGTTATGAACTCACAAAAAAGCAAATCTGCGAACTGCCAGCAAAAACACGATCAGAGCAATGTAGGCCGCTCGCCAAATATTCAGCTTAGAAAACCGATTAAATTGCCTGAGATGGCACTCATGTGAACTTTGGCCTCTGTCAAATGCAAATTTCCATCGTACGCCTCGATCACGTTTTAATTGGCCATTCACACAGCCTTTTTTTTGTGCGTGCATAATGCGTCCATTTTTTTGTGATACACGTACCTTTCCAACGCTCTTTAGGGTTTTCTCAGGCACTGAGCATTTTGCGACAAGAAAAAGTAGGTGTTGTCATTCGAAAATTTCGAGTGTCTGTAACCATAAACAAAACCGCGTGAGCGCCATTTGTTGAAATTCACAGAGTCCCGTGCTCATACTTCTGAATAACTATACTTGAAATCTCATCTCAATCTGTTGAACGGAACGGAAGCTAGAGGCCCATATTGTGAGAACTTTACTTTAATAATGATTTAGAGTGGCACCAGTATATATATATATATATATATATATATATATATATATATATATATATATACGATTGGTGGAACAAAAAATCAGGCTGCAGTCAGCAGAGGCGTCGGAAAAAAAAAAAAAAAAAATATATATATATATCTCTATATATATAAGGCAAAGCCCTCACTCACTCACTCACTCACTCACTCACTGACTCACTCATCACTAATTCTCCCACTTCCCACATAGTCACAACTCTGAAAATCGGCACAAATATCAACAATATATATATAAGGCAAAGCCCTCACTCACTCACTCACTCACTCACTGACTCACTCATCACTAATTCTCCCACTTCCCACATAGTCACAACTCTGAAAATCGGCACAAATATCAACAATGGTAAACATAGAAAAAGTAAACTATTCCGATCTCGATTAACACACATTGAGGGGTCGAAAAGGGGTCAAACGTTCCAAACGGGGGACATTCGAAAATCCTACTTCCCACATAGTCACAACTCTGAAAATCGGCACAAATATCAACAATGGTAAAAATAGAAAAAGTAAACTATTCCGATCTCGATTAACCCACTTTAAGGGGTCGAAAAGGGGTCAAACGTTCCAAACGGGGGACATTCGAAAATCCTACTTCCCACATAGTCACAACACTGAAAATCGGCACAAATATCAACAATGGTAAGAATAGAAAAAGTAAATTATTCCGATCTCGATTAACACACTTTAAGGGGTCGAAAAGGGGTCAAACGTTCCAAACGGGGGACATTCGAAAATCCTACTTCCCACATAGTCACAACTCTGAAAATCGGCACAAATATCAACAATGGTAAAAATAGAAAAAGTAAACTATTCCGATCTCGATTAACCCACTTTAAGGGGTCGAAAAGGGGTCAAACGTTCCAAACGGGGGACATTCGAAAATCCTACTTCCCACATAGTCACAACACTGAAAATCGGCACAAATATCAACAATGGTAAAAATAGAAAAAGTAAACTATTCCGATCTCGATTAACACACTTTAAGGGGTCGAAAAGGGGTCAAACGTTCCAAACGGGGGACATTCGAAAATCCTACTTCCCACATAGTCACAACTCTGAAAATCGGCACAAATATCAACAATGGTAAAAATAGAAAAAGTAAACTATTCCGATCTCGATTAACCCACTTTAAGGGGTCGAAAAGGGGTTAAACGTTCCAAACGGGGGACATTCGAAAATCCTACTTCCCACATAGTCACAACTCTGAAAATCGGCACAAATATCAACAATCTCTATATATATAAGGCAAAGCCCTCACTCACTCACTCACTCACTCACTCACTCACTCATCACTAATTCTCCCACTTCCCACATAGTCACAACTCTGAAAATCGGCACAAATATCAACAATGGTAAACATAGAAAAAGTAAACTATTCCGATCTCGATTAACACACTTTAAGGGGTCGAAAAGGGGTCAAACGTTCCAAACGGGGGACATTCGAAAATCCTACTTCCCACATAGTCACAACTCTGAAAATCGGCACAAATATCAACAATGGTAAAAATAGAAAAAGTAAACTATTCCGATCTCGATTAACCCACTTTAAGGGGTCGAAAAGGGGTCAAACGTTCCAAACGGGGGACATTCGAAAATCCTACTTCCCACATAGTCACAACACTGAAAATCGGCACAAATATCAACAATGGTAAAAATAGAAAAAGTAAATTATTCCGATCTCGATTAACACACTTTAAGGGGTCGAAAAGGGGTCAAACGTTCCAAACGGGGGACATTCGAAAATCCTACTTCCCACATAGTCACAACTCTGAAAATCGGCACAAATATCAACAATGGTAAAAATAGAAAAAGTAAACTATTCCGATCTCGATTAACCCACTTTAAGGGGTCGAAAAGGGGTCAAACGTTCCAAACGGGGGACATTCGAAAATCCTACTTCCCACATAGTCACAACACTGAAAATCGGCACAAATATCAACAATGGTAAAAATAGAAAAAGTAAACTATTCCGATCTCGATTAACACACTTTAAGGGGTCGAAAAGGGGTCAAACGTTCCAAACGGGGGACATTCGAAAATCCTACTTCCCACATAGTCACAACTCTGAAAATCGGCACAAATATCAACAATGGTAAAAATAGAAAAAGTAAACTATTCCGATCTCGATTAACCCACTTTAAGGGGTCGAAAAGGGGTTAAACGTTCCAAACGGGGGACATTCGAAAATCCTACTTCCCACATAGTCACAACTCTGAAAATCGGCACAAATATCAACAATGGTAAAAATAGAAAAAGTAAACTATTCCGATCTCTATTAACCCACTTTAAGGGGTCGAAAAGGGGTTAAACGTTCCAAACGGGGGACATTCGAAAATCCTACTTCCCACATAGTCACAACTCTGAAAATCGGCACAAATATCAACAATGGTAAAAATAGAAAAAGTAAACTATTCCGATCTCGATTAACCCACTTTAAGGGGTCGAAAAGGGGTCAAACGTTCCAAACGGGGGACATTCGAAAATCCTACTTCCCACATAGTCACAACACTGAAAATCGGCACAAATATCAACAATGGTAAAAATAGAAAAAGTAAACTATTCCGATCTCGATTAACACACTTTAAGGGGTCGAAAAGGGGTCAAACGTTCCAAACGGGGGACATTCGAAAATCCTACTTCCCACATAGTCACAACTCTGAAAATCGGCACAAATATCAACAATGGTAAAAATAGAAAAAGTAAACTATTCCGATCTCGATTAACCCACTTTAAGGGGTCGAAAAGGGGTTAAACGTTCCAAACGGGGGACATTCGAAAATCCTACTTCCCACATAGTCACAACTCTGAAAATCGGCACAAATATCAACAATCTCTATATATATAAGGCAAAGCCCTCACTCACTCACTCACTCACTCACTCACTCACTCATCACTAATTCTCCCACTTCCCACATAGTCACAACTCTGAAAATCGGCACAAATATCAACAATGGTAAACATAGAAAAAGTAAACTATTCCGATCTCGATTAACACACTTTAAGGGGTCGAAAAGGGGTCAAACGTTCCAAACGGGGGACATTCGAAAATCCTACTTCCCACATAGTCACAACTCTGAAAATCGGCACAAATATCAACAATGGTAAAAATAGAAAAAGTAAACTATTCCGATCTCGATTAACCCACTTTAAGGGGTCGAAAAGGGGTCAAACGTTCCAAACGGGGGACATTCGAAAATCCTACTTCCCACATAGTCACAACACTGAAAATCGGCACAAATATCAACAATGGTAAGAATAGAAAAAGTAAATTATTCCGATCTCGATTAACACACTTTAAGGGGTCGAAAAGGGGTCAAACGTTCCAAACGGGGGACATTCGAAAATCCTACTTCCCACATAGTCACAACTCTGAAAATCGGCACAAATATCAACAATGGTAAAAATAGAAAAAGTAAACTATTCCGATCTCGATTAACCCACTTTAAGGGGTCGAAAAGGGGTCAAACGTTCCAAACGGGGGACATTCGAAAATCCTACTTCCCACATAGTCACAACACTGAAAATCGGCACAAATATCAACAATGGTAAAAATAGAAAAAGTAAACTATTCCGATCTCGATTAACACACTTTAAGGGGTCGAAAAGGGGTCAAACGTTCCAAACGGGGGACATTCGAAAATCCTACTTCCCACATAGTCACAACTCTGAAAATCGGCACAAATATCAACAATGGTAAAAATAGAAAAAGTAAACTATTCCGATCTCGATTAACCCACTTTAAGGGGTCGAAAAGGGGTTAAACGTTCCAAACGGGGGACATTCGAAAATCCTACTTCCCACATAGTCACAACTCTGAAAATCGGCACAAATATCAACAATGGTAAAAATAGAAAAAGTAAACTATTCCGATCTCTATTAACCCACTTTAAGGGGTCGAAAAGGGGTTAAACGTTCCAAACGGGGGACATTCGAAAATCCTACTTCCCACATAGTCACAACTCTGAAAATCGGCACAAATATCAACAATGGTAAACATAGAAAAAGTAAGCTATTCCGATCTCGATTAACCCACTTTAAGAGGTCAAAAAGGGGTTAAACGTTCCAAACGAGCGATATATTCGAATGTCCTACTTCTCATATTTTCATAATTCTGAAAACTGGTGTGAATATCAATAAAGACAAACGCAGAAAAAGTAAACTATTCCGATCTCCGGTGGATCAAGGGGTGGAAAAGGGGTTAAACGTTCCAAACGAGGAATATTCGAATGTACCACTTCCCATATGGTCACAACTCGGAAATTTGGTACAAATGTCAAAAAAGATTAAACATAGAAAAAGTAAGCTATTCTGTTCTCGATTAACCAACTTTAAGGGGTCGAAAAGGGGTTAAATGTTCCAAACGAGGGATATCCGAATGTTCCTCTTCCAATGTAGTCATTTTTCTGATATTTTTTTGCAAATGTTAAAAAATAAGTCATTCCAATATCGATATTTTTAAGGGATGAAAAGACGACGCAACATTGAAACTATACGAGGATTAACTTAATGTCTAATTAACTTAATTCCAATACAGCTACTACTTTGAAATTTAGAACTAAGAGCAAACATAAACACAATAAACTATTCCAGTTTACTATTCACAATTATAAATTTCGTTTAAAATGTCAACAAAGGAAAGTTCCTATTTTGATAAATCAATTTGTCGGGATCGAAATGGGAGCAAACGTCTGAAGTGTAGAATACATGAATGTCTTTTGATCGCTAAAATGCTAATGGTAAAATTTCGTAGCGCAGCACGGGTATTCAGCTAGTATATATATATATATATATATATATATATATATATATATATATATATATATATATATATATTTTTTTTTTTTCCGACGCCTCTGCTGACTGCAGCCTGATTTTTTGTTCCACCAATCGTTGGGTTGGGTGGCGCCGTCTGGGTTGCTTTATGTGATGTTATGTTATATTTATATGTTTTCTGTCAGTTGGAAATTAGAATTAGAATTAAGTTTTTGAATTTTGGCTGAACTAGTTGTGTTCTTTGGCCGGCGTTTCGAAGAAGCGAAGCGTTTTGTTTCATGTGCTGACACATATATCGGCAAAGC
Organism: Linyphia triangularis; assembly: GCA_963978545.1. Taxonomy (NCBI): domain Eukaryota; kingdom Metazoa; phylum Arthropoda; class Arachnida; order Araneae; family Linyphiidae; genus Linyphia; species Linyphia triangularis. The sequence continues at coordinate 42,952,080 of OZ021730.1, forward strand.
TTCTTTATGACCACCTTGTACTTCATATATTGAAAATGCATTCCCAAAATAGTACATGCCACATGTAAACTGGAATGCAATATCGTATTTATTCCAACAAAATAATCTTTGGAAAAGTACTGAAAGGTATATTATAATACTATCTAAAATTCTTAATGTGTAAACGTGCTCAAATAGCTGTGGCCCGACATTGTCCGGTACAACCAGGTTCAGTCTATTGCAAATTGTGAGTGTACTTTCACTCCAATCCTCGATTTCCTGCGCAGTTTGGCCTTTGTGTTGCCATTGCGCTTAATAAATCTGAAAAACAACCAACCTATCTTGGATTTCACCACTTTATACTCGTTAACATTGGAAAAAATTGCCTTTGAGATAAACTAAGATTTTTTAGTCTAAATACATTTCAAAATATTTCAAATTGGATCAATAAATCTCAAGTTAGGATCATAACCATTACATGTGGGTAAGGGATATGAGGGTGAGTTTTTGGAAATTTCATATTGATAGTGACGTTTCTCTTGCTTTGAAGATCAAATGTGCAACTTGTTCTTCCTCAAGATCGGAATAACACTGTAGATTTGAATACATCTCTCTACCCCCCATTTTCCCCAAAAAACCCCACAGGTACTATTCCTTATATAGTTTGGATTGTTGTGCTAAAAATTATGACATGCTTATTTATAGATCTGAATAGTTTGTCACTAAATTCGAAGTTCTTTTAGTTGCGAATAAATTACCTTTCTGCATATAAATATTATAGTTTGGTTTAATGCTATGCTAAAGTAATCCATTTCATTTTTAACCCAGCTTAGGAAAAAAACTAGCATTTTCAAGTATACTTTCCTTCTTGAACAAATGATTATTGTTCAAAAAACGAGTAATATTTACAGAAATTATTGCTGAAAAACCATACCACATCAGTGAAAAACCACAAAAAAATCATGAAATTAAATCCAGCAATTTTGATAAAAATATATACTCGAAGTAACTACTTTTAAGAAGTAAGTTCCTGGATTGAATTGTTACAAAAAAATTAAGTTTTACTATTAATACACTTTTCAAGAAAAATCAAAAATTGTTCTTTTTTAGTTAGGAAAATGTGTTAAAAAGTACTTAAAAATTAAGTAATTAACAAAATAGGGAGGTGTAAGGCGACTAAAGTTTTTGTTCAATCCTTGATTTTTCGAAGATGGGAATTGGATTTCCTAATTGGATGTTAGTTAATAATTGTGGGGGGGGAGGGGCATTAATGTTCTGTTCAAATTAATATCTATATATTTTTTTCTTGTAAATTAAATTTTTTTTCCCCATGTTACTTTATTTTTTGAAAGCCAGAGGGGAGTGCAAGTGAATGTTTCTTATGTCCCTGACATTGTATCTATTATAACAATTGCAGTGCTTCGAGTAGGAAATTTTCTGTAATAGCAATAGTACGCCAGAATTAAAAAAAAAAAAAAAAAAAAAAAAAAGAATTTTCCAGAATTTTTTTTTCTTCTATACAATTTTTTATAAAAACGTCACCTATTTGATCAATAATTTTCATCAATTTAATTTCGTGTTAAAGTGCTATTTCCAAGCACTTTTACCGAGGCCGTGCGCGAAAAACCAAGTATCTTGCTAGATGCTCAGTCTACAAGGCCATAATCCTGAATTTTTAAACGAGTTTGACGTCACAGCGCAAAGCTATGAAATTTTGAGTTGTTCTGATGATTTTGTTTGCACTTGTAAATGGTTCACTTTTTTCTTACGGATATTATTGTTTACAATATTTTCGGTGAGTACATTTTTTTCAAAATAATAATATAAAAGCGGATGGAGATTCGGAATGATTCGGACCAAATGCGATTCGGTTGCATTTTACTTCAAAAGCCATTTCTAAAAAATGGTCTTTGAAATCTTTAACGTATACTGCATTAAATATGTGTATATTAAGCCTAAGCTGTTTTCCTGTCAGATTTTATTAGGTAGCAATTTATTAATGATTTTCAATATTTGAACTGAGGAATCTAACCAAGTTTTGGGGTAGTTTTCTAGTTATTGTTCATGACATTCTTAATGTAAGTGTATTTTTGTATGGATTGAAAACAAATGTGGTATAGGACATTTAGATTTTTTTTTTTCTTCTTCTTTTTCTTTCTTTTTCTTTTGGCGTTTAGAAAATTCGCCAAAATTAAAAACACAGTAACTGAAAGAAGATTAAAATATAAATAATTAACTGAATTAAAATATAACTTAAAATAAAATCGTCGCCAAAAACAACATTTATTTAAAAAAAAAAAAAAAAAATGCCAGATAAAATTGCGCCAAAGAATGTCCTATACTACATCTGTACCAAGGATTAATTGGTGATCTTTCTGTGGATACTTATCTTCTTTACCGTGGCTTAAATGTTGGCTTGGTGAATAAGGTGGGATTCTGTATTATAAATTTGTATATATGTATAATGATAGTATAAGTACCGAATACTAAATAACAAATTTTCTTATAAGAAACCAAACGCATGATGATTTGTATTCGCATATTCTAAAAGTATTAGAAATGTTTATTCAAATATTGTGTAGTTCGAGGCCATATTTTCTAGAAATTTCAAAAAGTTATCGGAGTTAAACATGAAGAAAATTTTTTGAAATTCAAAAATCAGAAACAACTTTTGAAGGAACTAGTATTGAAAAAGATGGATCTTCTTCCTGAAATTCCTGATCGACAATGTGATTGTGGAACGAAGATGAAAATTTGAATAGAATTTCGTTTGTCAGTGAGCATTACATATTTACTTAATTAGGCTCTTCACGCTGTTAAGGTTTCCAGCCTACCTCTCCATACCTTCCGATCTTTGGCCAGGGATCTTGCTTCCTCTAGACCATTTAAGTGATCCTTTGTTAGGTCTGATTGCATTTGACTTTGCCAAGTTGTCCTTGGTCTTCCGCTTTTCTTCTTGCCATCAGGAGCCCAAGAGAGAGAAACGTGTGTTAGATTCTCTTTTGGCATTCTTAATGCATAACCCGTCCATCGCCACCTTCTCTCACCGATTTCTTCTTCGATTGAAGTAATGTCTCCCCTTTCTAAAATTGCTTCGCTAATAATTTTAACAGGCTAAAAGATTTTAAGGATTCTTCTAATACAATTATTTTGAAAAATTTCAAGTTTAGCATTAATATACATTTAAAAAATTATGTCAAAATTCATAATGACAAAGTGAAATCTCAAAGTATGAAAAGAAAACTAGCCACTCTTTCTGTATGATTATATATGTATATTTTTTTTAATTAACCTATTTTAAAATTAAGTCTTGGTATCGATGAGATTGATTTCTTTTGTTATCGCTATGCAATTTTTGATTTCCGAAACAGACACGACAGCATATCGAGACACTTGCGTCGATTGTCAAGCTGCCGTCGGAGTTTTCTGGGTTTCTTCCTAATCAAGGCATAAATTTGAGGCAGCTTCCCTTTAAAATTCCACCCAAAAGGCATCCGCCCTAGATTCTTGGAAATGTCTTTTGTTTGGACATGATAGTTTCAATTTAGAGGAGATATTCTTTATCATTCTAGAACTCTGTTCATGGAAAAGCAACCAATTTCTAAAAAATTAAAATGAATTTAATTTACTTCGTAATACTCTTAAAAAGTTTTGTAAAAATGTCTTTGAATTATAAAAATATAACTTGTTTAATTAGTCACTAAATTTTTAAACTATGTTTTGCTTTAAATCTAGGTAAGAGAAGTTTCTTAAATATTAAAAGATATTTTTATATAATTAGTCTTTTTAAAGGAAGAATTTGTGGGTAAATGTTCAATTTTTTCGTAAAGGAATTTCTGGTTTTAAATAAAAGATTATTTATTGAAGTAAAAGATTATTTAAATAATTTTTTTAATATTGGTTTTGTATTTTAGTTTTTAAGAAAAATTAAACTGAAATTATTTCAGTGTAACCACCAATCAGTTTTGAAACAACAAGCTTTTGAATAAATTATTTTGAACAAATTAATTTTGAAAATTTATTTTCTAAAATTATAAAGAATTTTTAATTTATTCCTATACTTTAATTTAGAATAGATTATGTAGTTAGGCATTGTAAATATTCCAATTTTGATGCTTCTTCATCAATCTTCGTATGCAATCTTATCTAAAAAGTGATTTGTGATGGGTTTGGGCTGTGACGTCACGATCTGGTTGTTTCGGGCCTGATACAACTATAACACTCCGCTCGTGAAACTGAGCATCTAGCAAGATACTTGGTTTTTCGCTCACGGCCTCGCTTTTACACGTTTAATTAATTTTTTTCGAAACTATAATTTGAAAATTTAAAAAAAAAGTTGTATCGAAAGAAGCACTTGTACTACTTAGGTTACTGAATTGGTTTAAGATTGTAGGGGAAAATTCTATCCATCTGCAAAGTATAAATGTCTCTCCCCCCCCCCCCTGCCCCCAAATTAAAACGCTTCCAAAAATAATTCTTCTTTGTTCGGAGAGGAAGGGGTAGTTTACTAAAAAGAAATAAAAATTCAATGAATTCGAAGGAATTTTAACTATAATATGATGGGAATTTACTTGAAATTTGACATTAATTACGTATTAATAAAATGCCATAAAATATTAAAAATTGGTTAGATGGTAATTTAAAAGTAATTAAAATTAATTGCACATTAAATTAAATAATTCACAATTAAATAAAAAAAATGCATTAACAATTAGTTTTACATTAATTAATAATTATGTATTAATTATTCATATATTAATTAAAAATTATTTATACGTTAATTTTACATTAATAAAAATTAGTTAACAATTTATTAACACCTTAATTTATATTTTCTACATTTACACCGGACATGCTTTGATTTCAGTCGGCAAAACGATGTGTAAGCCCCCCCAACCAAAATTCTTAGCGACGGCCCTGACCCTGTACGACTTCACACGTGGAAGAATGATCGGAAAGCTGGAGGAGGGGCGTACTGTCACCAGTGTAGCTGCAGAGTTCGGAATCAACAAAAGTGTCGTTTCGCGCGCTTGGAAAGCGTTCCAAACTACAGGTACAGCTGTTAGAAAGGTTGGTGGTAGCCGCCCGAGGACGACAACTGCAGGGGATGACCGATATATTGTCCTGCAGGCGAAAAGAGGCCGACAGCAGTCAGCAAGTGCCATTGCTCAGCAACTCTGCACAGCAACGGGGCGACAAGTGTCGCGGTTTACTGTGGCCAGACTCCTTCACAAAGGGGGCCTATTCTCCCGCCGTCCTGAACGCTGCCTCTTGTTGAAAGTTGGCCACCGACGCCACCGTTTACAGTGGTGCAGAGAGCACAGAAACTGGACAACTGATCAATGGCGTCGTGTCCTCTTTTTTAAGGATGAGAGTCGGTTCAGTACCAGAAGCGATTTTCAACGCATTTTGATTTGGAGAGAGGTCGGGACCCGGTTTTATCCCAGTTCGAATGTATTTTTAATGGGTATCTTTATATTTTTGATGTCTTCCTTTCTTTGATTTCGGATTTCCAGTTATAAAGAATGGACGAACCTCTTCTAGAGTTTGAATAGTCGACTTTATTTATTTGAAGTACTTCAGATTGATAACTACAACCTGGTCTCTGAATATCTTTGTCAATTTCTTGAGATGTCAGTTAAAAAAGATGACTTAAATTCATGGTCTTCAAAGATATTTTCATTGTTGTATGTATTTGCATTAATAATTTTAAATTGAGAGACTTAAACTCATATTACATCGATGACCTGAATAATTATTATACCGGTCATCAATGCAATATGAATTTGAGTCTCTTACTTAATGAGATAAAATCAAAAATGAAAAAAATGTGCTTTGAGTGGTTGCAAAACTGCAACTTAAATCTTCCACCTTAACCCCCCCCCGAAAAAAATCCTGGCTACAGCCTTGGTTTTATCCACCCCTAATATATGAATAAATCTTATAAAAAAAATTCACATATTTCCCTTAGAATGTATACATTATGCTGCATTAAGAAGAAAAGAAGAGAGTTGCGGATAATTTTATTAAATTTGACTTCAAGAAGTTCACCCATTTGGCCGTCGACGGGAAACTGTGGGGGTTCTTCCAATACATTCTTCCCGCATCCGTGACGCATTGTGGCCGCATCGTTCGCAATACAATTACCGATGATTTTATAAATTTGAATAAAGGAAAAAGTTTCGGCACAACAGGTTTATTTATTTCTAACTATTCATTAAAATAACAAAGAATCGTAATTTTATGTTTTTACATAATATTTAAGAAATTCAGAAAGTGGTAGCATTACAAAATATTCTTTATTAAAATTATTTAAAAAAAAAAAAAAAAATGGCAACAAAACACATAAAATATTATCTCGATCTGTCTGTATGATGAAAACAAACGTATCATATTTTTTTATTTTTTTTTTATAGATATTTTAAAAGATATTTAGTTTAGTTATGAAAGAACAAATAACCCATTAGCAAGAATGTACACTGTCAATTAAAAAGAACTTTACCATCTTTAAAATGTTATTTTACAGGCGAACATATTCTTACAAAGTTCACCTTTCAATAATTACAAATAAAAAAAACTATTTATTACTAGATAATGAAAAATGGAAAAATATTTACCAATGAAAATCTCATTATTTAAGTACCATAATGCGTATTCAAATAATTGGTTTAGCATTTTTTTTAAATCTTCCTTCCAAGACCAAATTTTTGAGTTGAAGCTTAAACACAGTAGAATAGCATGACTTTGAAAAAGTGTAAAGAAAAATGTCATCTCTTATTTTGAATACGACTAAAATTAATGATAATTGATAAAAATTGATAAGAGCAATTTCATAAAACGGAAATCCCATTTAACAAATGTTCAAGAAATTTTTTTTCGTTCTCTTTCCAAAATTTTTATATATTGTTAATGCATAATATTTAGCACATAATTTTAATGTATGTTATAATAACTATATTGTAGGAATTGGACAGGTGTATAACATAATTACACATTCACAATTACATTGACAAATTTTGTATTGTTAGGTAACATGTAAATATAACTTTCGGTTTCACTTTTTCGTCTTATGGGAAACTAATTCTTTTACACAACCAGGGATGAGTTTCGTAAAAAATCAAAAAGCTGAAAACAAAACTCCAAACGTTTTATGCGTAAAACACATTTTAGGCTATACTTAAAAAAATTATGGTTTTCCATGTGTGTTTATAACACTGCACCTTCTCTGTTTGTCCGTGAGAAAAATGGTTCAAAATAGAGGCACCTAGATGTAGGGATACACTTTGTGCTGACATCAGGCATGGTAAAGCTTCAAAAAAAAAAAAAAAAATCCTTTTAAAGCGATGCAATCCGGCAAAAACTTAAAATGTTCAACAAGTCAAACAACTTTAAGCAACTATACCATATTGATAAACAGGCCGAATATAATTAAACCTAGTTTTCTAAATTTGTAAGCAACATTTTAAGTACTAAAATCTTTATATTTAAATTTTTATTCCTACCGTTCAGCTTGTTCAATAAAATAAAAAGCAACAAACAATTGTACATACAATTGCAGTTAAAATAACAACTTTAAACACAGCTTCTTTAGAATTTTTTTAATTAGGACTAATTTTCAGAATATTTTTATATAATTTTTATACAAAATGATATAAAAATTTTAGTATAGATAGTTCACATGAAACGGCGAAATCGATCCTTAAACAGGCACTAATCACGGATATAGCGGCTATCGCATTTACGGAAGTCTAGGCGAATGGCTACAAAACGGTGTTGAAAATCTCGGTAATAGCCGTTATTGTATCAGAGTAAAACTCGGCGAAAATGACCATCACTCTAACGAAAGCAATAGCGCTTGCAATACCGGCGAAAATCTAAATATCAGCCGAAATGAAAATCGCAACAACGTGAGTATCGGCGATAGTGTCCACGATATCTGCACAAATTTCGGTAATATCGACATTTTCTTGGTAATACTAGAACAAATTTGGGTAATATCGGATGTTATCAAAGTACGGCATTCTACGAAAAAACAACTCTTACGCCAATTGAAATATCAAAGTTAGAACCTAATATACCGGAGCAACTATCAACAATAACGCTATTGTATGGATGGAACACTCGACGAAAATTACCATCACAAAATCTCGGCGATAGCGCAATTCTTCATGGTAATACCAACATTCTTTCGGTAACAGCGATGCTAATTTTAGATTTTACAACAGGGTAGCGCACTCAACGAAAATGACCATCACATAACGTATATCAGCGTTAGCGCCGAAGATACCGGAACAATTCTCAGCAATAACGCTGTTATATCGGCGTAATACTCCGGGAAAATGGTCACCACAGCAACCTAAATCAAAGCGATAACGCATGTCCTAGCCACACAAATCTCGGCAGTAGCGGACATTACATCAGCGTAAAGCTTAACGAAAACAAGTAACACATACTAATGTAAATAAACAATAGTTCCGTGGATGTCAGACTTCGAAGCAAGAGCATTATTAGTATACGTTAATCGCGTGAAATCGTAAGAAGGAATTTACATTTTGACCAGAGAAAAAAAAATGACACAAAAGGTTCAAATCTCGACGCAGTTGGAAGTATACAAAATGCGAGTTTGAGCGCCAATCTGACTAAAATAATGAATGCATTTCAGTGGATTTTTGTACTTGGAGCTGGAATACAGCAGGAATGTGTTGCGACCCATGAGCGATAAGTTGCCCGATCTTTCGGAAGTGAAGCTTCTTCGAGGTTCAGCCTTAGAAAAAAAGTCATTTTTCCGTGGGATAGAAAAATCGGGAAAACACGGATTTTTTTCAGGAATTAGAAAAGCTGAACTTTCATTGAAAAAGCGGAATTCTTCTTTTTCTAAAAAATTAAAAAAGCGGAATACCGCCACATGGCGGAAGAAACTCATCCCTCAACGAATTCTTTATGAACTGTGACTTTTATTTATTGAATGCATTGCATCATCATTGACTGGTTTCTTAATATTGAAACCGAATTAGAGAATCAACTATGTTTCTCCATTTCCGGAGCGAAGAGCTCACATGCTTTCATTCGAAACTTGATCACCTAACATGACTCATCCTTCCTCTCTAGAAAAGACTGACTTCACGAAAACAATTGTTAAAAATTCAGACACATCAATTGCCTCTTCTAAAGTAGTAGTTATTAATTAATTATTAAATGGTAGTCTGCAGGCTAATTGAAATTTAATCGAAAATTCCGTGATGCACACAATAATCAAGGAAAACGAAACGGGTACCCAAACGAAACTACATACATTCATTTTGAAGTCATTCAAACACAAATAAATAGTTTTAGAAACTAAAATCAATGCAAAGTATAATTAGACAATGTTAGAAAAGAACTTACCTATGAAATGAAATTTTTGGAGTAGTTAGCTACTATTTTTGACAGGCGATTTGTACATCCAAATGAGGAGCAAGCAGCCATTGTCTATACAAAATAAACTTATGTTTTGAATAAATGTGGCCCCCAATTCCTCGCGCGTTTTAGCCATCATGGATTTGGAGGTTTATGATCAGTCTGCTTTATTCTTTGGTCTATGTCTTTAACCCGAAGGGTTATTATAAAATCTTTTGATAAGCTGAAAAAAGGGATATGCGCAGTTTGTTGCTTCTATCAGCCAATCAAACCTTTGTTTATCTTCACTTTCGCGTCCATTCCAGTCAGCTAGCGATTTCTGTGGCAGTTTGTTGAAACATATATGATACTTCTGTTCTTATGGGAGATTTTTCAAATCGAAGCTTATCCCCCATGAATATTTGCAAGGGGGTGCAAGACAAGATTTTTATCAAAATCATTAATTTTTTTGGAAATGTTATTTAATAATTATGCATTATAAATTATACTCTTTGAGAATAATTAAAATGCATGGTATACATTTTTGAAAGCGCAACCCTGTTAAAGAGAAAAAGGTACAAAATAGTAAAAATATTAAAATATACATATATTTTTAACGATTTTTTTTTATCATCCAACTAGATCTCACGGCATTCAAGAGACAGTGTTTGAAATAGAGGAGCTAGAAGATGCAAAAATACAGAAGAGTAATATTTTATTTCTTCTAAGTTTCGGATATAATGGAAAAAATAATAATAATAATAATAATAATAATTCAAAATGATACACGAAGGCAGTATTGGAATATGTTCAATTGAATTCTAAAAATAGATTTCAAGGTAGTATATCTGATGACTTAAAAAACAAAACATTTTCCTAGAATTTTGAGAACTACACAGGAAATGATTATACAATAAAAGGAGCCTCTAATAATTATAGACAACAAGCGCCAGAAAATCGTCACGCAAGTAGCTATAAAAAACGACATAGGAAAGAAACAAAAGACTAAATTAATAGAAAAAAACCTTCATTGCAACATAACGGCATATGTGCTTTGTTATCTTGGAATTTAAATCTTTTCCCTCATTTTTAAAAAATTTTTCAAGAGCCAGGGGGGTGCAAGTGCACCTCCTTGCATCCTCCTCGGGGCGCCCATGGAGGGTATGTGTTACTGTAGAGTATGTTTTGGTACTACATCAGCTCCTAACATGACGTCATCCAGTGAACTAGCTGGCTGCGTTCGTAAATGTAACTGAAAACAATTGCGATCATTCAGTTAATTGAATCTGGTTTTAATCGTTTAAACCATTGAGTTATAGTGGAGGTGGAGAGAGCAATGGCAACCTTTATGTGAACACCACATCATATCACGTGGTTCGGTGACGCCTAAACGGAATTTTTCCTGCTCAGCACCTCCCCAAACAAATAGGTGAGGCGGTTGGTTGTTTTCAGATTATCTGACGCCGTCAGCAACACGAGGGCTATAATGCGGTGAAAAATTCGTCATTTGACAAGCCAACGTACATTTACAAACACCCATGCCTTACACGGGACTCGAACCTGCAACCTCGCGATCTAGAAGCTAGCATGCTAACCACTATACCGTTTGGTCGGCAATAGGTGGGGCGGAAGCTGGGAAGACGGGGAGTTGAACCGAGGACTCCCAGGTCCGAAGTGGGGCGTGCTAACCACTAGACAAAAGTAATCACTAATGCCTAGGAGTTGTATCTGTCTGCCACGACATAATATTTCAGTGGCGGGTGTTAGTTGAAATGTTGCGCTTTGTCTCTAAGTAGTCAAAATAGTAGGTTATTTTGCTGTCCCTGCATTGCAAGAGGCTTTTGATAAAAGACGGAATCTATATGATTTCACTGGTAAGAATTTAATCAAATTTTTATTTAGCTTTAATCGTTTTTCTAACATGCTTACTGAAGCGTTGTGCAATCTTATTAGTTAAAAGTCAATTTCTGGTCCATGAAACTTATTTCTCATCCTCAAAAAATTATTACATACATTATATATTTCATTAGTAAGATCGTTATATGATTTATTTTGCCTACATGAGATGTAATTTGAGTGTTATTAGCACGGAAAAAATTATTTGCAGTAGCGTTGTATTACATATGACTTTGGTTGTTTATGCTTTTAAGGGATTTCCCCTTTCATCCTAGCGATTTGGCTTCGTAAAATTTTGTTTTCGCTTTACTTAATATTTTAATGATTGGTTTCTGAAAGCACTATAGTAGAATTAATTTGCTTTTGTATTTGTTGGTCTGCTTTAGTTTTCAAGTGCCAATGTTTAAAGATAGTCACATTAGTTAAGCATGGAATACATTTGAATATGAACAGAAACAAACATGCTATCTCAATATAGAACCACAAAATAATATTAAGTGTAAACAAATGTCCCAATTAGTAAAACCTCATTTTGTTTTAATTTACGGTTTCATAATAACCGCTTTTTGTTTTTTTCTAAATGAATTTTTTACTGTCCTCAATTTCAGCAATTACTGTCCTCAAGCTCCGATCCAATTGCAATTCGTGAATTCTCGGAAAACCTATGTTTTTATCACCGTAGATTCGGAAATAGAGCTAGGCATTGTGAACCACCCTGCTCTTTCTCGGAAAACCCCAACGGCAGCTAGTGGCGGCGACAGCTAGCTGCCTCTCTGTAGGAAGTCGCCTACACGTCACGGATGACTCTTCAAAAGTGAGGTTTCTTATAGACACCGAATCTTATGAGTGCGTGTTTCCTCGTTCACGTGTCACTAGGAGACAACCTGTATAACTGCGAACTCAGTGCTGCCAACGATTTCACTATTAGAACATATGGATCAATTATCCTGTTGCTGAACATCGGTCTCCGTAAAAACTTCACTTGGCGTTTTGTCATGACAGACGTCTCTATTCCCATCATCAGTCAGATTTCCTTTCATGCCTCAATCTCCTACCAGACTGCCGCAATAAAAGAATAGTTGACTGGGAAACTGGACTGCATGTTTCTGCACCGTGGCAGCACACAATACAACCTAGCATTAAGCTGGTGAATAGCTGCTCCTCACCCTTGGCTGAAATATTGGATGAGTTTCCTGAACTCTGTCGCCCTTCGGGTACCCCTCGTTCAGTACGGCATTCAACAACTCATTTCATTCGGACAACACCTGGTCCGCCCATATCATGTCGTCCGCGCCGCCTGGCCCCCGATAGGCTCAAGATTGCCAAAGAAGAGTTTGAGACTATGCTCAAGGAAGGTAGAGCACATTGTTTTCAGTCTCCGTGGGCTTCACCTCTGCATTTGGCACCCAAGAAATCCAACGAATGGCGCCCTTGTGGGGACTACCGTGCTTTGAATGCGCGAACTATTCCAGATTCATAACCAGTTCGTCACATACATGATTTTACGCATTTCCTAAAGGGGTATAAAATCTTCTCTGTCATCGACTTCGTCAAAGCATTAATACAAATTCCTGACAACCAAGACATCTCTAAAACAGTTATCACCACACCATTCGGACTGTTTGAATTCCCCTTCATGGGCTTTGGATTACGCAATGCCGGCTAAACCTTCCAACTGTTTGTGGAGGAAATTTTAAAAGGGTTGGAATTCTGCTTTCCCTAATTAGACGACATTTTTATTGTTACGGATTTTTATATATTTGTAAATATTTCGTAGTGTTAATTTTGTAAATAGATAAATTTCTGTACATTTCGCATAAGGCAATGCAATGGTTTGTTTTCCTGCAATGAACCTCCCAATGCTTGATAACGGGTTTTACAGAGGTAACTCTGGGAAGCGAGTTTCAAGGGGCAGGGCATTTAACATTATGGTAATGGGAATCTCGCCAAATTGGCGAGATAGAGCCAAGTTGGCGATGGTTTTGGAGACTAATTTTTGTCGTCAAATTTGGCGAGAAATCGCCAAATGTTGCCAAACTTGGCAACATTTTCAGTACATGTATGGGTACATGTATCCCATGTACATGTATAAGGACTTTTCGACTATAATCTGGAAAGTTCTCCAAATGTCTATCTCTGGAAGGTTCACGTATGTTCTCAGGTCACCCTATAAAAGCTCAGAAGAGCGGGTGATGGAGTTAGTTGTCTCTCAACGTTCATTGTGAGAGCTGTATTCCTGACTTGAGTTAGTTCTTGAATTTTGAATCACTGAGTTAGTTGACTGGAGATACTGAGCATTTTAAAGCGAACTGTTTTGCATTGTCTTTTGCGGCGATTTAGCAGTTGTTTGTCAAGTTTTTAACTGCTGTTTTGTACTCTATTGAGGGGAAAAAGAGCTGTATTGTGTCTACTAGAACGAGAAGTTCTGGAGCTGTAAGAGAACTGTGAAGAGTTATTTTGGAATAAATTTCTGCAACTTTTGATCTGCTTTGGCGTCAAATCTTTTGAACCCGTCCACGCAACAACTGGTGTCAGAAGTGGGGTCGATCATGTGATGCCTGTGCAGCCCGGAAAGGACCTAAGAAACGCAGTCGAGGAAAACTGCAACGTTACAACGTGGGAGCTCCTTTTGAACGGATTGCCTTTGACATCTTGGGACCACTACCACGATCTGCTGACGGCAACAGATACATCCTTGTTGTCATGGATTATTTTACGAAGTGGCCTGAAGCGTATCCTATTCCTGATCAAGAGGCTACCACTGTAGCAGAGGTAGTGGTTCAGAGCTGGATTTCCAGATTTGGAGTGCCTCTTCAGTTACACTCCGATCAAGGAAGGAATTTTACCTCTGCTGTAATGAAAGGACTCTGATCTACTTGGCATTGACAAAACTCAGACGACGCCTTTACACCCACAATCAGATGGCATGGTGGGAAGGTTTAACAGAACCATCCTCAATAACCTCTCACTGATGGTTTCAAGAAACCTACAGGACTGGGATCAGAAGTTACCTTTGTTTCTTCTGGCCTATCGCAGCGCTATCCACAAGACTACCCTTACTAAAAAAAAAAGGTATTTTAAAGGTATTTTTAAGGTTTAAACTAGGTATTCAAGGTTTTATTAGGTATTCTTGAGGTTTTAACTAAAAATACCTCATGGAAAAATACCTAATTCAAGGTATTTTAAGGTATTATTTTTAGAAACCTAAAGAAACCTGCGAAGCTTCAGGTATTTTTAAGGTTTTGGCAAGGTTTGTGATAAAAACCTCCAGATTCTAAAGGTTTTACTAAGGTATTCAGGTGAATACCTTTTAATACCATGACTAAAGGAATGTATTTTAAGGTTTTTTCTTTAAAACCTAGAGAAACCTATGAAGCTTAATGTATTTTTCATGTTTTGCATGGTTTCTGATAAAACCTCCAGATTTTAAACGTTTTACTAAGGTATTCAAGTGAATAAGTGAATACCTTTTAATAACATTACTAAAGAAATAATAATGATAATAATAATTATTAATAATAATTATAAATAATAATAATAAATAATAATAATAATAAATTAAAAAAAAAAAAACTTTTAATTTCACACAAAATGCATATTGTTTTAAATTAGAACAATAAATTGTAAAATGCATTCCGCATTTTAGTCCGCAGTGAATAAGTGAACATTACTAAAGGAATAATAATAATAATAATAATAATTAATAATAATAAATAAAAAATAAAAAAAAAACTTTTAATTTTACACAAAATGCATATTGTTTTAAATTAGAACAGTAAATTGTAAAATGCATTCCGCATTTAATTTTTTTTTTTTTTTTTTTTAAAGTACATGATAAATTATAATTTGAAAAATGATTTAATTTTTTTTGCATGAGGAATGAAACAAAAGCAAAATCAGTATTCAAGTGCATAAGAAAAAAAATCAAAACACATTGCTTTAAATTTTAGAAACCTAAAAACACCTGTGAAGCTATTAAGTATTTTTAAGGTTTCGCGAGGTTTCTGATAAAAACCTCCAACGTTTAAAGGATTAGCAAGATACTTTAGGAGATGACGTAAGGATTCGGATTGGTCACGTGCTATAACTATCCAATCAAAACACGAGTGTCCTTCTTCACCCTGCTCCAGACCAGACGTCTAAAGACGTCATATAATATAATGGCGTCCTCGAATCCGAACGTGATCATGTTGTTCTTTTCAATCAAGCAACTTTTCATTACCCTGATCCAAGGTAAGAAAAGTTTTGTAATTCGAAAATGTGTACTGTTGTATAAAATTTGCAGTGTACTGGTTGTTTCGATTTTTGTTATTCATTTGATATACTTCATTGAAATGTAGTGTGTAGATTGAACGTAATGCAGATGAATGCTTTTTGTAAAATTCAAAAAGTTGTGTATTTCAAAAAGTAATTTAAATGAAATTTGTTGTTAAACATTATGATATTTATCTGAAATGGAGTAGTTTAAATTCTGGTGATTGATGATTTAATTAGTTGCAAATTTTAAATTCCAACAATTTTTGCAGGTTTGCATTGTATTTTTTTTTTTTTAGTTAAGTGCTTTTAATCCCTTTGACATCTTGTCCCTTCCTTTGTTCAGTATCAACCATACAATGCTGTTTCAAGTATAGTTGTTATAAGTTTAGCATTAAAAACATGTATTTTATTTTGGAAAATTATGCTTTTGATGTACAATAAGGAATTTTAAATATATTTTTAGGCACTCTGTAATGATGAATTAAAGATTGTTGAGCCCCTCTTGAAGGAACGAACATCCTGACAGAATAGATTTTGTCCATCATCGATGTTGTCTTCAACAACAGTGGTTAGTAAGGAAAGTTCAGAAAAGGATTGAGAAGAACTTAGAGTGGGGGGCCTAAAATACTCACCATTTCCTAATGACAGGGACGATTTAGTGCTCCAGAAATACACTGTATTACAGCCGAGTCTGTTTCACAGGTAAAATTCTTTCAAATTGAAATTTAACATTTTCAGAATTAAATTAGTCGATGTGTCACAAACGTGCATCCCCTTTTCCCAAAATGAAAAATGCGCCCCCTCTCTCTGAAAAAAAAATAGCATTTTTAATTTTGGCTGAAAGAGAAAAGCTATACAATTTGTGGTTTCCCTCTCATAATTCCTATGCTAACTTCGTCCTCAGGTCAACACCTCAGTTGCAGAATTAAACAGAACAGAAATTATACATTTGTTCGGAATGGGGGCATAATTTACATTTTAAGAATTCAAAGAAAAACGTGTGTCAATATATGGAGCTTGAGTTTCTTTTTTTAGCAAGGTTACAAATCAATTGTCCTGTTTGTACATATTCAGGGTTCCCACGATCATTGAAAGTGCTTAATATTTTTGAACTTGTTTTCAAGGCCTTGAAAATGCTTAGAGGTGCTTAAAAGCCTTTGAAAATGCTTAGAGGTCCTTAAAAGTCCTTAATTTTTGCAGCTGTTGTGCCAACCGCAAATTTTATAAAAACACTACTCAGACTTGCTATCCCCGTCTGACCACCACTTATCCGCACTGTATCAGAATTCTGTGACGTATTTTATTACCCATTCGCCAACTTGTACATTTTCTGGTAGAATATATTTTATTACAAATTTATTTGTACACATGATGCCTAAAAACAAATTTTCAAAGATCCTTAAAAACATTATTTAGGTCCTTAAAAGTCATTGATTTTCTTTCTGTGATTTGAGTGGGAACAATGATATTGCAGTCAATTATTGTTTGCCCAAATGTTTATTTTTAAGAATGCAAAAATTAACTATTCTAGTTGCACCACTATTTGTAAAATAGCGGTGGAACTTAAGAGAGGAGGCAGCCTCTCCCCTTATAAAATTTTCAAAGGTAAGGCACAAAACGGAAATTTCGATAATTAATCACTTATAATTCATTTTTTTAATCAAAAAATAGTTTAATTCGGTGTTTATTATGGAGTTATTTAGATGCTTAATGACACTTGAAATATTTTAGTGGCACTTTATACGTTCCCATATGCACGATTTCTCCTCAGGGACTCATATTAACATATTTAGGGGCCAAAAACTCAATTGTAGAGAATCATTTATTACTATAGTTGTCAAATGATATTTAAGTGTTCAGTCACTGCACTTGACGGGGCCTTAAAACTTCAAAATTGTGCCTATAATCATCAACGTTGGAATAAATTTTGTAAGGCCCCTACATGTAAAGATGTTTAACTTGAAAATTTTGAATTTATGTGAAGTTTTTTTTGTATTACATTTTATAAATACTTTGCACTAATCTATTAATTAATCCTATTTAATTATTGAAATGATGAAGCACTTAAAGCCCACACACAATTCAAATTGTTATCAAGAACTGCTTATGACCCCTGGAAATATTTAAGTATAATAACTTATTACATACTTATTACATAACTTATTATTATACTCGTAAGAAATATGCTGATAAATCATTCAACGGAGGAAGGACTATTTATAAAAAAAAATTGTGATTGTGATAGACATACATTTGTTCTTTTTGTATTCCTTTTGTAATATTTTTTGTTACCTCGCAAATTCTGAAAACTAGATATCTGCTCTCTGACTGACAAAAAAATGTATATTAATAAATAAACATTCTATGTGGAACACTTCAAAATAACAATGAAAATCATTGCTCTTTAACTCATGCCCTGTATCTGTACTTGTCTCTGGAGAAATCGGTGATGCAATTGCCCAGGCCACAGGAGACAAGTTTGGAATGTTTTATGTGCAGAAAAAATGGCAGCAAAGAAATTATTTGTTGATTATACTTGATTTCTTAAATTTAAATTTATTTGTATTCTGTTTTGCTTCTACTAAAATTATTGTTACATTATTGTGACATACCTAGTTTTATCATTGTACATTGTTGTCTCTGTATTATTCCGATTGTCTGTGGACCCAGACGAATGGTCCTTTTCAGGGCCAAAGTCTGACAACTCTCCTTGACTTACTGATTATTTAATGCTTGTTTTAAAAGAAAATCTCCCTGCCCATTTATTTTTCAAGATATTATTTTGAATCTGTGATAATTTCATATCTTTTTGAATGTTTTAGTTTTTCATGAGTACCTACTTGCTTGTTCTAAAAAATGTTTGGAGCAAGTTAAATACCCTATTCCTATGCATTCATTTTAAGTATTTAGAGGATATAGAACTATTCCTTCCTCTCATTATTTTTAGGGATTTATTTGGACTTCACTCTCCAATTTTGTTATATTACTACCTGCATGAACTCCCATTGTCAGGGACAAGGTTGCAACCCCCTCCCCCCATCGTTACATAAAACAATTTAATGTACCTTTTCCCCTGTTTATTCACATATCCAAAAATGTTTATATATCCCGGACCCCTAATTCTCCATCGATATCACCCCTCCAAAATTAATTTCCCCATCAATACAGTCATTCCAAAATCCAATTTTCCTTTAATACTGCTATTCCAAAATCTATTTCCCTATCAATACCCTCCCTCCAAAATTCATTTTCCCTTCAATACTGCTATTCTAAAATTTATTTCCTTATCAATACCACCATTCCAAAATTCATTTTCCCTTTAATACTGCTATACCAAAATATATTTCCCTATCATTACCCTCCTTCCAAAATTTATTTCCCCATCAATACCACCATTCCAAAATTTATTTTTCCTTCAATACTGCTATTCCAAAATATATTTCCCTATCTTTACCCTCCCTCCAAAATTTATTTTCCTATCAATACCACCATTTCAAAATCCATTTTTCCTTCAATACTGCTATTCCAAAATATATTTCCCTATCATTACCCTTCCCTCCAAAATTTATTTCCCCATCAATACCACCATTCCCAAATCTATCTGTGTAAGAAAACCATAGCATCTTATAATGCAGTGTTCCCAGGTGGTCACCATCCAAAGGACTGACCGCTCACGATGATGCTTGACTTCGGTGATAGAACAAGAACCGGTGTGTTCTTCTCGGTATGAAACCATACAAACACAATTAAAGCTGAAGATCTCTCGGTACCTCAATGGTGGCACTCTCCAAGATTTGAAAACTATATTATAAGATGCAATGGTTTTCTTACACAGATAGATTTGGGAATGGTGGTATTGATGGGGAAATAAATTTTGGAGGGAGGGTAATGATAGGGAAATATATTTTGGAATAGCAGTATTGAAGGAAAAATAAATTTTGGAATGGTGGTATTGATGGGGAAATAAATTTTGGAGGGAGGGTAATGATAGGGAAATATATTTTGGCATACCAATATTAAAGGCAAAATGAATTTTGGAATGGTGGTATTGATAAGGAAATAAATTTTAGAATAGCAGTATTGAAGGAAAAATGAATTTTGGAGGGAGAGTATTGATAGGGAAATAGATTTTGCAATAGCAGTATTAAAGGAAAAATGGATTTTGGAATGGCTGTATTGATGGGGAAATTAATTTTGGAGGGGTGATATCGATGGGGAATTGGTTGTCCGGGATATATAAATATTTTTAGATATGTGAATAAACAGGGGAAAAGGTACATTAAATTGTTTTATGTAACGATGGGGGGAGGGGGAAGGGGTTGCAACCTTGTCCCTGACATATAAATTTTCACACCGGAAATTGTATTATTATACTTAACCAATTATGAAGTGAAATTTAAAAGACATATTATTTTAAGAACTTTTGCTAGCTTCTCTTGATGGTGAGAAAGTAATCTTTCTTTATGAATTCTTAGATAGGTTGGAATATTGGAAGAGTGTGACAGGGTTTTTGATTTTGAAAAAAAAATTATGATTTTATCGTTTGTTTCTGATTTTGAAACAAATCACATATGCCCTGCTAAAAATTTCAAACTATTATTATGAGGATTTAAAATTGTTATTCGTATTAAATAGAAATTTCAAATTGACGCTTTTATCTGGACAAGCGTAGTTGATTGTTTTCCCATAAAATATTTCTTTTGTGCAGGTCTTGGAGAAAATTGAGAATTCGTTCACATTATGTGTTTGATAATGCAAAAAAAGTCAATGTTTCAAGAACTGATCCCACTAATATCGAGGAACTACTTCCTCACTTAACTTATGTTACAAAATATTGCACACATTCTATAAAAAAAATTAAATATTCAGAAGGTAAAATAAACACTTGAGTATATTTTAACATCCAGAAATGGAAATGTAAGAATATACATATAGATGCAATCATGATTTTCAATGGGTATTCAAGTTTTCAGAGTAATCTTTTAAGTGTGTTCAGGGTTGTTTAAAAAATATAAAATTAAAGGTTAATATTCAAAATTAATTCTGATTATCGCTTATTTCTTGGTATTTTCTCAAATGAATTGTTAAATTAGTACCCTTCGTGTTGTTAAATTAGTAGCTATACTCTTCACAATTTGATTTACTACTTGTGTTAATACATGGGGAGCTGTTAAACAAATACGGACTTGACGCCTAATTAGTTTCTTATAGGAATCAAAATAAGCATTATTTTGTACTACTTTTAGAGCCGCTTTGAAATGAAAATATTTCGGAGGCAAATAAAGACGGGTTGAATTTTGTAGCCTCTGAATAAGTTGTTCTTTTGAATATGTATTTTATGCCTCATTTTATAGCAATTTTATATTTTTAGGGCTTTTTAACAAGTATCATCTGAAGTTTCTTGGGGTGACCGGTACGATAAACCATGTCTATTCTTATGCAAGATACAGATGGAAGATCCAGACAGGACAGCCTCTATCTGGAAATTCTTGCAAATTTACGCAGAAAACAAAGTTGCAGAGAAAAGAATAAA
Organism: Linyphia triangularis; assembly: GCA_963978545.1. Taxonomy (NCBI): domain Eukaryota; kingdom Metazoa; phylum Arthropoda; class Arachnida; order Araneae; family Linyphiidae; genus Linyphia; species Linyphia triangularis. The sequence goes on from OZ021730.1 coordinate 42,973,120, forward strand.
ATGTAAAATTTTTTTTAAAACAAACAGGCTCAAGGCCCAACAGGGTTGGTTGAGTAAAAAATACATATCCTAAAAATGATTATCCTAATGTAAAATAGTGTTAAGTACATATTAATAAAAATTATTTGTATGATAATTGTGTCAAAGTTATTGGTTCTCTTTTATACACAGTAAAATAGAATGTAATACTTTTCCTAGGTTTTATTAGATTTCTAAAAATTCCTTTTGAGGTCTATTAAAATATGTTTTTAAAAAATATTGTGGAAGTTTTGTCAAAAAAAACTTCTACATATTTTAAAATTATTTGTGGTTTACCTTTTAGGTTTATTTTAATGTACTTCATTGACAGATGTTCAAGGAAACTGTTTAGGTAAATACCTTATTGAAAGGTATTCTAGAAAAAACCATTCAGGTTTATATAGAATACCTCCTTAAAAAGTATTCTAAAAAACCGTTTAGGTTTTTATAAAATACCTTATTAAAAGGTATTCTAGGAAACCGTTTAGGTTTATATAAAATACCTTGTTGAAAGGTATTCTAGGAAACCGTTTAGGTTTATATAAAATACCTTGTTGGAAGGTATTCTAGGAAACCGTTTAGGTATATATAAAATACCTTGTTGAAAGGTATTCTAGGAAACCGTTTAGGTTTATATAAAATACCTTGGGACAGGTATTATGGAAAACCTGTTTAAGGTTTTAATCTGCACCATTGAGTAGGTAAAAATACCTTAATAAAATACCTTAAAAATACCTCGAAAGAAACCTTGAAAATACCTAATAAATACCTCGAAAAAAACCCCTTGAAAATACCTTAAAAATACCTTAGGATTTTAGTAAGGGTACCGGCTATTCCCCATCCCAGATACTCTTCGGTCGTAACCTTCGTCTGCCGTGTGATCTGTTGTTTGGTCGCCCTCCGGATGCACCTTCATCGCCAGAGGAGTACGTCGAGGATCTTCAGGCACGGTTTGAAGATGTGCACAATTTTGCCCGAGAGCGAATCTACTTGGCGACGGATAAGATGAAGACCAGATATGACACGAAGGCTACAGGACATCAATTCCACGAAGGTGACAAGGTTTGGTTCTGGAACCCGAAACGACAAAAAGGACTTTCTCCCAAACTTCAGTCTCACTGGGATGGTCTTTACTCAGTCCTCAACCGGCTGAATGATGTCGTGGTCCGAATACGTAAGTCACAAAATTCTAAACCTAGAGTCGTTCATTACGACAGGTTAGCCCTTTACTATGGCCATAGTTTGTAATCCCCCTAGTTTGTAACCTCCCTAATGTATAAAGTGTAAATAGTCATTAAGACCATGGTCACATGTGTATATAAATTTTTAAGTTTATTGTTTATTTAATTATTTATTCAGTAATGTTTCTATCTTTCTGTATATAAATTAGTAAGTTTAGTAAGTTTTTTTAGTTTAGTAATGAACACAGAGTGTTTGCTATTGCTTTGAAAGTAAGCCTTCCTTTCCGGGAACTGTACTGCCCGGGGCGTGCAGGGGGGGGGCAATGTTACGGATTTTTGTATATTTGTAAATATTTCGTAGTGTTAATTTTGTAAATAGATAAATTTCTGTACATTTCGCATAAGGCAATGCAATAGTTTGTTTCCCTGCAATGAACCTCTCAATGCTTGATAACGGGTTTTACAGAGGTAACTCTGGGAAGCGAGTTTCAAGGGGCAGGGCATTTAACATTATGGTAATGGGAATCTCGCCAATTTGGCGATGGTTTTGGCGACTAATTTTTGTCGCCAAATTTGGCGAGAAATCGCCAAATGTCGCCCATTTGGCAACATTTTCGGTACATGTATCCCATGTACATGTATAAGGACTTTTCGACTACAATCTGGAAAGTTCTCCAAATGTCTATCTCTGGAAGGTTCACGTATGTTCTCAGGTCACCCTATAAAAGCTCAGGAGAGCGGGTGATGGAGTTAGTTGTCTCTCAACGTTCATTGTGAGAGCTGTATTCCTGACTTGAGTTAGTTCTTGAATTTTGAGTCACTGAGTTAGTTGACTGGAGATACTGAGCATTCTAAAGTGAACTGTTTTACATTGTCTTTTGCGGCGATTTGGCAGTTGTTTGTCAAGTTTTTAACTGCTGTTTTGTACTCTATTGAGGGGAAAAGAGCTGTATTGTGTCTACTAGAACGAGAAGTTCTGGAGCTGTAAGAGAACTGTGAAGAGTTATTTTGGAATAAATTTCTGCAACTTTTGGTCTGCTTTGGCGTCAAATCTTTTGAACCCGTCCACGCAACATTGTCTATTCCATCTGTGAAGCAGAGCACAAGATCCACCTTCGTCTCATTTTCCAACGACTGACCGAGCATGGAATGTTGGTAAATACATGCAAAATCGTCTTGGGTAAACCGAAGGTTACATTTCTGGGGTATGATTTCGGCCAACGGCACCCGACCGCATAGCAGACTTACAAAAATTTCCCAAATCCGCCCAAAATTTGTGCCGCTTTCTTGGAATGATAAATTTCTATAAGCGATTCTTGCCAGCTACAGCGAAACACCAGGCTCCACTGCACGGTGCGGGTCATCTCTGCGCGGGTCTCAGCCAGTCGCTTGGACCCCAGACCTGGAAAAGGCGTTCGAGGTGACCAAGACGGCTCTGGCTGAAGCAACACTGTTATACCATCCGGATCATGGAGCTCCCCTTGGACTCTTCACTGACACGTCCAGCCACTGTGTAGGAGCAGCAATGATGCAATTTGCCGACGGCGGATGGCAACCACTCGGATTCTTCTCAAAAAAACTTTCGGCTAAACAAACCGAGTGGCCGGCGTACTACTGCGAGCTGTTGGCTATCTTCACGGATGTGCAACACTTCTAGCATCTCTTGGAAGCTTACCACTGCACGATTTACAAGGACCACAAGCCAATCACGTTCGTCTTTCAACAACGTCGAGATAAGCTACCTCCTGTTCAGTTGAATCAACTCTCCTTCATCGGACAGTTCACTACCAACATTAAACACATCAGCGGAGCTAACAACGTTGTGGCTGATGCTTTCTCACGTGTCGCCGCTGTGAGAGTTTCGCAAAGTTGATCTCGATGTCATGGCCAAAGCACAGGCGACTGATTCTGAGCTGCAGGATCTTATGAATTCCAAAACTTCGTCATTACACTTGGATGCCGTGCAACTACCAGCGAGCGGCGACATGTTGATTTGCGACACAACGCTAACGAAACCAAGACTATTCGTCTCAAAAGCACTCCGGCGTCAAGTTTTCCAATCATTACACGGACTTAGTCACCCTGGGACGCGAGCGACAACAGGGTTGATATCGAATCGTTTCGTGTGGCCGCGCATCCAGAGCGACTGCCGTGATTGGGCCCATGTTTACCTACAGTGTCAGCAATCGAAAGTGGAATATCATGTGCTCTCACCGCCGCAAGACTTTGCCTTACCACCAGCTAGATTCTGGTAGGTCCACATCGATCTTATGGGTCCCTTGCCCTCAGCCAAATCCTACTGATATTTGATGACAGCAGTGGACCGCTTTTCCTGCAGACCCGAGGTATGGCCGTTGGAAGGAATAAGGGCAGAGGAAGTGGCTTCTGCTTTCGTTTCCGGGTGGTTGGTTGGTTGGTTGTTTTCAGATTATCTGGCGCCGTCAGCAACACGAGGGCTATGATGCGCGGAAACATTCGTCATTAGACAAGCCAAGATACATTTACAAACACCCATGCCTAACACGGGACTCGAACCCGCAACCTCGCGGTCTAGAAGCTAGCACGCTAACCACTATACCGTTTGGTCGGCCGTTTCCGGGTGGATTTCCCGCTTTGGATATCCTGAGTTTATAACTCTAATCAAGGTCGCCGGTTTGAAGCCCAGTTGTTCAAGCACCTTGGAAAATACACATGTTTCAAGCGCTCCCGCACCACTAGTTACCATCCCTGCTCCAACGGCATGGTGAAGTGTTTCCCAACGGCAATTAAAAGCCTCTCTTATGAACCACACCAAGAACTCGTCAGGGCTGGAAGCCCTTCGATAGTCCTCCTCGGTGTCCGCAGCGTGATCAAGGAGGGCATCAACGCAACATCAGCAGAGATGATATATGGGCAACCTTCGCCTCGCTGGTGAAATTCTGGTTTCTGGGGACGATAGCCACCATGGCAATGCGACTTGTGCCAGCCTCTCGTCATGGTTCGCCTCGTACCTTCGCTCATAAGGACTTGGCGACCTGTTCGCACATATTTCTGAGGGACGACATCGTGCGACCATCGTTTACTTCCCCTTACACAGGGCCTTTCCAGGTGATCGAGCGTCATGGTAAAGTGGTGGTGCTTAAGATCGGGAACAAGGACATAAAGGCGGGCACACACAGCAACGGCCCGGGAACGGCACGGTCACTATGACCTTTGGCCTCTCCCCGAACGGGACAAAAAGTTGCACGGTGGCTATCCGGTGGAAAGAGGGTGTAATTTGATATGCGGGATATTTTCCCTTTTCTCCCTACCTCATTAGGTGCATTCTCAAATGACCAAAATTTTCCTCAGAGAGGATTTTGTGTTTGTTCGAGATGGAAAGAAAAAGAGCGCGCTTAGCATATTTGTATATAAGATATCGAAGGAAAAAGAATCGAATTAATCGCACTATGTGGATTCATCCCATTGTTCAGAGCCGATCAAGATTCGGTATGTTCTTCTGTCTTTACCCGCAATTAAGGGAAGACAAAGTAAAAATTTTCAACTTTTTCCGGATGTCGATTGAGAGCTTCGACGAGTTGGTGGAGAAATTATGTTCCAGACTGCAAAAACCAGACACTAACTATCGGAGGAATATATCGCCCAGGGCCTGATTTACCGTTAGGCCCACTAGGCCCGGGCCCAGGGACCCCCAAATTTTGAAAGTTTTCTGAAAATTTTAAATATAATGGTCTTTTTATGGGAAGTAATGAACAAAAATAATAAAAATTTTTAGTTACAAAACCGCAAATTCCATATTTTTTATAGTCACAGAGAGTTAAGTTAGATAGATTAACCTAATAAAACCTAATTAAGCAAATCTTTCCGGTTCAGCCAATCATATACAACTTCTTCATATGTACACGGAGACAAGGGCTTTACGCCGTTGTTCTCCTTCTCTCCCCTCTTGTAAAGAGATGTTCACCAACCAACTAACCATGTACAACTTCTTATATTATGAAATGAAAGAGTCTTTGTGATTGGTTGGTTTGCAGGCTCTACCGTGGATTTTTTTAATTTTTTTGGCCCTCCTTTTTGGTGAAATCGTGGAAAGGTTACTTTGTATTATTTACAATTATTGTTATAAAATTAAGTAATCTTTATTATTAATTTGTGGATCCTGTGGTAAAATGTAAATACAGGAAAATGTGCTTTAAAATTAGTGCTCATGGGTGGGTCTTGATTAATTCAAATGTTTTGAGGAAATCAAGATCATACTAATTATAACAAAAAAAATCGTGTGAAAGTAAACTATGAGTTTTAATTGTAAAAAGTTAGTCTTAACGATTGTAGCTTGATCTGGTAATATTGTGACGTAAGGAAATAAATATTTGTTATTGGGGGCCCCTCTCTGAATGTTGGGCCTACAGTAAAAAAAATTCTAAATCGAGCCCTGTTATCGCCTACAGAGAAAATAGCAGTTACGCTTCGGTATTGTATTATTATTTATATCATTCTTTCATTTATGTCGATTCCTATTTAAAGAAAGAAGAATTTCTTTTTCTGTAGAAGGGTATGGTAATTTTTATATCAATTACTAAAATGGCCTACTTTAAAGCCGTGAAAGTTATTAACTAAGGTTGAGGAAAAAAAAAAAACTTCCAATTTTATTAAATTATTGAGCTCATTAAAAAATTTATAATTATTTAAATATGATACAAATATTTTTACGGAAATTAGGAAGGTATTCAATGGGATAAATAATGGTGTTCTGGAACATATGTTATTAAATGAAATTAAGAACAAATCATGTTAATTTCTTTTTTATTTAATTAAAGTTTATTTAGAAACACACTTTGATTCAGATTTTTGAAACTTTAATTAAGATTTTCTAAAAAGTATATCAGTATTATTTAAATTCGTAAAGTTCGTACATTTAAATGTTTAGTATAATTCTAATATTTACTAAAATTTATTTTACTTAAGTATTTAATAAACAGTAACCCTAAATTTTAACTTTATTTCCCAGAAAAATTTAATTCACTCAAAATTCTGTGAAAATCAATAGTATTTATAATGTTATAAATTTTTAGTATAATTTTTTATGTTAAAAAATTTTGTAACAACTTTGATGATACTGATGAATAAAAATATTTATTCTCTAAATTTAACTTAGAAAAATTAAGTTCATCACCTTAGAAAATCATGTTAAAAGTTGAGTGTCTTTCAGCATTATTACTACGGAAGATCTTTAATCACTACATTAATAATTATCACTACAATTAATGCCAGCAACTAGTTGATATTAACAAATAATTATTTTCATCACTCTCGTTTTAGAAGAATTAAGTATAATAAAGCAAGACCAATATATACATATCTGTATGACAGCCTTACTAGGCCAAAAGATTTAAAAAGATTCCAATGAAATTAATGTCTTTAAACAAACGCAGGAAATATAAATTAGGGTGAAAAAATCCTTATACATATTAGCAAGTAAAAGCGATGTTATTTTTAAATAAAAAAAAAAAGAAGCCCTTACCATCACACTGGCACGTTGATATTAACAAATAGTTATTTTCCTCACTCTCTTTTTAGAAGAATGAAGTATAATTAAGTTTTGGCACGTAATCAATAACAGTCCCATGCGTCATCTGTTGCGGATTTTATTTAGTCTTATCCCTTAGTACAGGTCTCTCCTGCACCAAGGGAAATAAGAAAATCTGCATCGAATGAGGACATTGCTTGTTGGATCGAGAGATATGTCTGCCTCTTAGAAACGTGTTGAAATAACTGAGACACATTCATTGAGATTTTATGCCTAGGCCCCTTCTATAGATCTCCTTCTATCCAATTAAAAAGATTCTTAGATTCTTACACAAAGACTCAACTGCTTATAAAACACGATAGTGATAAGGTTGGTTGGTTGTTTTCAGATTATCTGGCGCCGTCAGCAACACGAGGGCTATAATGCGCCGAAACATTCGTCATTAGACAAGCTAACATACATTTACAAACACCCATGCCTAACACGGGACTCGAACCCGCAACCTCGCGGTCGGTAGTGATAAGGATCAACGGAAAATGGACAATTCAGCTCCTCCAGCAATACAATTCACTTATTATCGTATTTACTTTTGAAAAAGATTTCCCTCAGCAGTGCTTTCTTTTCCCCAGCAGTTAAAAGAATCCCTAGGAAAGAGGGAATCCCGTAATTTGACGCATCATCCCTTTCACCGGGACGGTTTTGTGGGCGTGTTGGGGTAATAATAGTGACACTTTTACAAGTTCCCATCCTCCTTAAGATTTCAGTGCATTTCTCCCCCTTCGACATTTATCAAAAGGGGGCTGGTGTCCGCGCCGTCGCCGGACCGTTGCTGTGTGTGCCCGCCTTGAGAGTGAGCATCGATCGGGTGAAACCATGCAACATGTTGAACTCTGAAGCAAACCCATTGATATCGAGACGGAACACACTATTATCAAGGTTTCAATTATGTCGTCCAAGGAACTCAGAGGACTGGGCAACCAGAGTATACCACCAGCGCTGGGCGCCGCGTCTGTTTCAAGTTTCCCTACGTTGGAGCGATTCTCTACCCGGGAGGGGGGGGGGGGGGATTTAGGCCGCCCGTTCCAAAGCAGAGCGAAGTTCCTGGAGAGAGTCTGTGCGCATGCGCGAGGAGCGAAGAGGCAGAGGGAAAAATAGCTTGAAAAGGAACACGTTGACATGTAACATCCATTGTACAAAGTTGTAATAAATATTCCTATAAACTTATTGTAAATTAGAATACCTCATTATTAATCTTGATGCACTGAATGTACAATTTTTAAGTTAGTATTTAATAAACGGCCTTGGTGGTCCAGATTTTGTAACAATCATAATGAGAATAGTCCTTGGTAACTCCAGCTGGATTTATGAAAGGCAAAATTAGAAGGCCAAAACTACGAATGTTTAAAATTTCAGAATCGTACGTTTATTGTAAATCACATTGTAAGGAAGGTTTGAGATAATAAATAAAAAATTAATTAAAAAAACTCATTATAATTTTAACATTATATTTGTCAAAAGTCTTATTAAAAAGCTACAACTACTTGTGTTGAAAATTTCAAAGCCCTACGCCTATTTAGCTTTGTAAAAAATTGACATGTAAGTTAAAAAAAAAAATAATAATTAAAATTCTAACATTCTGTTTGTCAAAAGACCAAAATTACTTATATTGAAAATTTCAGAGCTATATCACTAATATAAGTTGATTTGTAATTTTTTCTAATTAATTAAAAGACCCAATTTAAAATTTTACATTATGTTTTTCAAAAGTTGGTATATTTGATTGATCATAAACAGATGGTATATTTGTCAGGGAAATTATAATTTTTGTAGGGTTGTCTTTAATTTAAAAACGTAGCTTTTGTTGAATTTTATAAATTTGTCTCCTTTATAAAAAATTAGAATTTGTTCAATTTCCAGAAGAAATTCCTAATTTCTCCGACGAGATGAACTGCTTTGACAAAAGTATAATATATAAGATTAAACTAGGATGTGTTAAAACAGTTTATCCTCCCGGGGAAATTAAAAATTTCGTCAGAAGATGGGCTGTAGTTTCAACTTAAGAGCATTGTTTTGGTTAAATTTTGTAGAACTTTCTCGTCAATAAGAAATTATTTGTTTAGTTTCCCGACGATTGGGTGAAAACAGTTAATCCAGTCTGTAGTTATTAAGAATTTCTTAATGAAGCGTGTTGTGGTTGTCGTGTGTTAGATGAAGACGTGATTTTAGGCAGTTGGTTATTGGGAATGTTGGACATTTTATAAAAAGTTTCAGATTAACATGCTGGTGTCAGACGGCGAACTATAGAATAGTGGCAATGAGGTTTAGAAACTATTATACTCTCTTCGATTCTTAAAAATTTTGTTGGTGCAAAAAAGAAAAAAAATTTCATCTCTATCCCCCGCCAAGGAACTAGATTGTGCCCAACAGTGGGCTAACTTTCCCTGACGGAGGTGCTCCAGCCCCACAGCTGGCGCCACCTCTGCTTTTTTGGTTTTTAGTTTGGATATGATTTCCATTACTTCAAATGTATTAGTAGGTTCAAGAGTAGCAATGTCTCTATGAAATATGTTTAATTTATAAAATATTACCTTCGAAAATGTCAAAATAGTAAATGGAGACAGTCCACGGATGTGACATTTTACTGTATGGGAGTAAAATTTGAGTACAAATCAAAATATTACTTTGCAATTAATTATATCCCTCATACTAATATTATTTATATGTAAAAAAGTATTTTTATTAGAATACTTTTTGTAATGAACACCAGTTACAGAAATTCCTGAATTTCTATAGAATGACTCAATGATGTAAATTCTAATATTTGTAATTATGGACACTCTACCTTAAAATAATTTGAACAAAAATTCACAATATTAGTAAATCATAGCTCCAAACAAATATTTTAAACTACGCAGGATTAGATTCCAAACCAATAATTAAATAACACAGTGAAATCAATGCATAATTCCCAAAATTTAAATGAAATTAGATAAAAAAAAAATCTTCAATATAATTATTCTGTTACAAACATCCAAGTGGCATGCGATTGAAATAGCATGGACTTGCATGGAAATGCAGGAAAGACTTATGCATATATTTTGCATGGCCTGAACTTTCCCTGATGAGAGGGTACTAAAAGAGAGGAGTCTAATCTTTTCCTTTACTGTAAAGGTAACCCTCTCATTAGAAGCACATATCTATCACCAATTCTTCAATACATTAAAAATACTTTTCCAGCCATGTTGCACAGATCAACAGTCTGTTACTTTACTTAAGCGTGAATTGAGGTTATGATTTCTGAGGCTCCTCTTTTGGGAACATGCTTTGATTTGAAGTACTGCCTACAAGAATATCTTCAGTGTGTGTGAGGAGGTGTCTTCTGAGGGCACTCTTGAGTGAAAATGTTTTGGTACATATCTCACAAGAAAGTGGCTTTTTTCCAGTATGAGTAAGGAGGTGCTTTATTAGGGTATTCTTTTGTGAAAATGCTTTGGTGCATATCTCACAAGAATGTGGCTTTTCTCCAGTGTGAATGAGGAGGTGCTTTCTGAGGTCACTCTTTACTGAAAATGCTTTAGAGCATATCTCACAAGAATGGGGCTTTTCTCCAGTGTGTGTGAGAAGGTGCCTTTTGAGGCTAGTCTTTTGTGAAAACGTTTTGAGGCATATCTCACAAGAGTGTGGCTTGTCCCCAATGGGAGTGAGGACATGTTTTCGGAAGAGACTCTTTTCTGAAAATGCATTTGTGCATATTTCATAAGAAAGTAACTTTTCTACAGTATGAGTAAGGAGGTGCCTTTTGAGGGTACTCTTGAGTGAAAAGGTTTTAGTACATATCACACAAGAATGTGGCTTTTCTCCTGTGTGAGCAAGAAGGTGCCTTCTAAGGGCATTCTTTTGTGAAAATGTTTTGGTGCATATTTCACAAGAGTGTGGCTTTTCTCTAGTGTGAGTTAGGAGGTGTTCTCCCAGGTGACTCTTTTGTGAAAATGTTTTGGAGCATGTATCACAAGAGTGTGGCTTTTCTCCAGTGTGAGTGAGGAGGTGCTTCCTAAGGTGACTCTTTTGTGAAAATGTTTTGGAGCATATCACACAAGAATGTAGCTTTTCTCCAGTGTGAGTGAGGAGGTGTTTTCTGAGGTGACTCATTTGTAAAAATGCTTTGGTGCATATCTCACAAGAATGTGGCTTTTCTCCAGTGTGAGTGAGGAGATGTTCTCTGAGGTGACTCTTTTGTGAAAATGCTTTGGTGCATATTTCACAAGAATGTGGCTTTTCTCCAGTGTGAGTGAGGAGGTGCTTTCTGAGGTCACTCTTTAGTGAAAATGTTTTGGAGCATATCTCACAAGAATGTGGCTTTTCTCCAGTGTGAGTGAAAAGATGCCTTTTGAGGCTAGTCTTTTGTGAAAATGTTTTGCAGCATATCTCACAAGAGTGGGTGATTTCATTAGAATGTAGACTTTCTACCGTATGAGTAAGGAGGTGCCTTCTAAGGGCACTCTTGAGTGAAAAGGTTTTAGTGCATATCTCACAAGAGTGTGGCTTTTCTCCAGTGTGAGCAAGAATGTGCCTTCTGAGGGCCTTCTTTTGTGAAAACGCTTTGGCGCATATCTCACAAGAGTGTGGTTTTTCTCCACTGTGAGTGAGGAGGTGTTCTCCGAGGTGACTCTTTTGTGAAAATGTTTTGGAGCATATCTCACAGGAGTGTGGCTTTTCTCCAAAGTGAGTGAGGAGGTTTTCTCCGATGTGACTCTTAAGTGAAAATGCTTTGGTGCACATGTTGCAAGAATGTAGTTTTTCTTCAGTATGTGTGAAGAGGTGAACTCCAAGGGCACTCTTTAGTGAAAATGTCTTGTTGTATATCTCATAAGAATGGGGCTTTTCTCCAGTCTGAGTAAGAAGGAATTTTTTTAGGAGATGCTTTTGTGAAAACGGTTATGTGCTCATGGCACAAGAACATGACTTTTCTTATTTTTTACAAGCAGATGTAGACTAAGCCTTGCTTTAGAAGAGCATACTTTTCAACATTATTACATTTCAATGAATTTGCTTCCTCATTCCTGATTAAATGATGTCAGATTCATATCTTTGTAGGCTTTGTTCATTTTGCCTACATGCAGTTGAAGATAACTTCAAAAGCACTATTTGTAATTCCACTTTTCTGCAATAAAAAAAATAGCAATTTTCCAACTTATGACCAATATACAACACATTTGGTGTAGTAAGAACTTTAAAATATGGAGAACAAAGCCACTTACAATTATCCACATTTCATATCAATTAAAGCAGAAAAAACACACAATTAACACATGTTTAAAGGATTGATTGTTGCAACTGAGGATGCTTAAAACTACAGAGACGAAAAGCACAATGAGTTAAAATGTAAACAAATGTAAATGTCATTTTCAAACAAATAGTAAATTGAAATGGACGGTACGACTGAACAGTATTTTGAACTGCACACACGTTAAAACCCCCTATTGATTTAACATTAAAAAAAAAAAAAAAATCTAATTAAAATGTCAACAGACTAAGGGTCAGGAGTACACAAAAGCACATATTACATCTAGCAATTTTATTGACGATTCCCAACAGAGTAACAACGAGTTGATGGTTTCGACAATACTTTCAGGGAAGCATGAAAAAAAAATTGTTTTTGCTATATTTTAGTACATTAACAAGGTTAGATAGCCAATGAAATTCCATCAGTTTGGCAATGGGTATAGGTTTAACTAGGGGGTCCCATTTGGTTGAGAAAAACTAAGCAGATATACTGTGTTATTTCCCCCAACAAACTCTATGTTGATTATTACTCAAATTATCCATTAAATTTTATTATTGGGAATTATTCAGTGTATTACTAAGGTAATCAAAAGCTATACGAAACTGCAAGACTTTTATACAACTGATGTACCATTGAATGTCTTGCAAACTGTATGTGAACCCTGCCATAACTGGGTTAGTGTTAGTGCTAATTTTGGTCAAGGCAGTGAAATCCTTATTACCAGACAAAAGTTAACTAAAAATTAAATAGGTTATAATGAAAAGGATTAGAAAAAAATTACGTGGCTGTTTATGTTACGACGAGTTAGTAATTTCATTTTATGTCAAGAAAAATGACACAGAACTTGTTGAAAAAGTTGTTTATTAAACAACAATTAACCATGATCAAAGATTTCTGAGCCCTAATTCAATTGCCCATGAAGACTACAATTTAGAACATTTGTTTTCTCGTTAGATAATCGTCATGGCACCAGTTAAATCAAAAAAGAGGTTTTGTTATTCACCTTCTAAGGTATCAAATGCAATTCGCAGATTGGTTGGCTTGTAGGCTCAATGACCTATTTTTATACACAATGACGGTTAATCAGACCGGGACCTACAGCTTAATGTGGATTCCGAACCACAACGAACATCCATGTTTAATTCAGGATTCTAACCTGGCACCTTTGGCATGTGAGGCCAGAGCACTAACCCCACAGCCATCAGGTGGGCCAATTCGCAAAGGTATGGCCATTTCTAAAGCAAGTCGAACATTTGGTGTTCTACGTTCAACCATATGCCACAAAACTGCAGGACAAGTTCCTGAATCAATAGGATAACCCATCTTGGGTATGAATATGGACGAAAAAATAGTAGACTCAATTTTAGGCATAGCCAAAATGGGATTTCCCATTTTTAGATTCAAATAAAAAAATTGTCCAAGCTGGAGAAATGAAAACTCCTTTTCAAAATGAGAGGCCAGGAAAAAGATGGTTTGAGTTGTTTTTGAAATGTCACCCAAGGGTCCTCTAGAATCACTCAGAATATATTATAAAAGCTAGGACGAGTGTAACTGAAGAAAAAATAAGAAAATACTTTTAGGAAGTGAAAACAGTCTTGGCAGAAAATATTAATGTTCGAGATTCACGGCGGGTTTTTAACACTGATGAAACAGACATTTTTCTTATCAACAAAGGGTGAACTCATATTAGTCGCTAAAGTTGAAAGTGTTTTTTGATGTGGCTGTATTTAGAATCAATGATGGAAAAGAAAAAAGCTAAGATGAAGAAAAAATCTAAAAACATTAATGACAATAGTGAAATTGGAACTGTAAATGTGTGTGAAGCAAGCTGGATATCAGAAGAAGAGGAAGGCATTAGTGAAACATGGAAATAATGTGAGCAATGCAAGAAACAATCTCCCTTTACATTTCTTTTATTGCCCCTCTGTTCAGTGACACTTTGATGTCTATAACTGGTACATGAAGATGGCCATAACTAGCTCAAAGTGGCCATAACTGGTGAAAAATATCAATTTTCTTCTTTTTTTAAATAGGGTGATACGCCAGTAATTGACCACATGCCAGTAGTTGACCAAAATGACACAAAAAGGAAGTAAACAAGAATTGTTGTGATGGTATTCTAATTTTTATTGGTTAAAATATATCCAATAACTAATGAAAGCCCATGCCAAAAGTTATAGGGGTAAACAAGCTTCCAATTGGATGATAAAAATTAACAAACACAAAGGTATGTCACAGGGTCTCATATGAGTGACTGACACTATTAGTGAAGGGTGGTTTAGCTTCTCTTTGATTTTTTAGCATCAACATGAATAATTCCTAAATGGTTTAATACAAATAATGTATGTAGATCATTTATGTTTGTTTTATATTAATATACAAGTAGTTTTTCTTTAAACTAATAAACAAATTATGAAAAACAGATGGTCAATTACTGATCAGGCTAAGTGTTATATTTTTAGTAATTGACCAAAATGGTCAACTACTAAATTTTTATTTACTTGCATATTTTCTGGGAAAAAACAAAGTGATAACAAAGGTTTATGCTTTTATTGCAATCTTCACTTACTATTTGTCCCGAAAAATTGATTTTTTCAGTAATTGACCATTGTAGTTAATTGGTGTCGATAAGGGTGTTAAGTATTAGTTTTTCAACTTTAGAATACAAAAGTAAGTCATTTTTAAACTCTAAGATGGATTTTCTTATTGCATGTGTACATTAGATCATTTTTAAATATACTAGGCTTACTTTCTTAACATAATTTTTTTTTAAAAAGTCAAGAAATTGTCAAAAGTCAATTTTAAGTATACTTCCACTTTACCCTACACAAATATTATGTAGGTTACTTACAATTTTTATTTAAACTAACACTCTGGTACATAAAATATCTGTCAGAATTTTATAAATTGTTTTATTTCTTAAAAAATTCAAAAAATCCGATCAAATGGTCTGTTGATAGAAAAGAATTGGTCAAAGATAAGCGGAAAATTTACAGATCACTAACACCCTTGTAAATATCAAAATTACTTTTCACACCTTAAATGAATAAGATATATATTTAGTAATATTTTTTAATATGAATAGGAAAAAATTAAAGTAGAAAATTAACTTAAATATTGATAAGAAATTGAGTTAAATAAATCATTAAGGAAGTTTTTTTTTATAGGTTTAAGCATATACCTAGGCTATAAGAATTCTGAAATCATTAAAATTAAACACTCATGGAAGGGAAGAAATCCTTTCTCAAGTACACCGAAGAGGTCTTGAAATCTACGCTTTTTCAAGAGAAAATATTGGGAAAATAAGAGAAACTGCCAGAAAATACAACATTCCTCATTCTACGTTGATTAATAAGCTAAGAGGGAAAACCCCAGAATTTAGAAAAATGGGCCCTCAACAATTCTTACACCCTCAGAAGAAACTCTTCTATGTAATTGGATAAATGCCAATGCAAGAAAATGATTTCCATTAGAAAAACGGATGATTTTGAAACTATTCAAGAAATAATATCCTCTACATTCGATTCTTTTCATCTAAATTTATTCAGAATTGAAAGTATAGGATTAGATAATCTTTTCTATATTATTTTGATTTTCTTGTTTTAATTTTTTGAATAAAATACGCATAATTACCTACCAGTAAAACTAACTTTGATAACTAAAGTTTATAAAACCATCATACTATATTTTACACTGATGTTCCTGTATTTTCATGGATTAAAATTGATTATATTTATTTTTACTTTCTTTTTTTAGTTCATTTAATAGTTAATTTATGAATATTAGAGCATTTTATAACAGAATTTAACAATTAACTTTTGGTTTTATTCTGGAAATGGAAGTGGTCAATTACTAGCATGGCTGTGGTCAATTACTAGCATGGCTGTGGTCAATTACTGGCAAAATTGCTTTTGGTAAGAAATTCTGAGGATATTTTAAATTGTAAAAAGGACTGGAACACCATGTTAATTTATTATTGAGCTTCATTAATCAATTGATATTTTGGGAAATTTTCATAACATTCCGTTAATAATTTTTTAAGATCCGTTTTCCGTTAATAAGTGTAACTTGTCTCCATTAGTAAAAATCTAAAAGCCAATTAAATTTGCTACAAAATGGTATATTTTATAATTGTTCTTATTAATAATTAAAACAGTAGCATTTTTTTTTATTTAGAGAATTTTTCTTAACATGGCCATAACTGGTACATCCACCCTCCGCACTGTCACAATAAAAATAGATTAAACGCATTTTAAATAGAATTTTACAGCTAAAAGTGGTGACAATTATTTACCCTCATTGGAACTACACTTACAACTTTTGGAAATAAACAATAAAATTTGACAAGGGTTTTGTTAAACGCGGTTATACATTGGGGAAAGGCGAATCATAAAATACATTACCTTTACAACTGGGGTAAAAAATTCTGTGACATTGAGGGATCTCCCCCTTTTACATTATTTAAAACACTCAGCATGATTATTGCAGGACCTAAATTAATAATAAAGCAAAATAAACTCAGAAAACCATGCAGACAAATTTAATTAAGAGTTGAAAGATTCGGTGACAAGCTGATATTACTCCAAGAAACATGTTTATTTTCTTTTTTTCTCACGGAAGAGGAAGTCAAGAGTTGAGTAGTTAAAAAACACAATATACAGTATATAAATAAACGTCACAATCAATTTTCTAACAGACACAGAAAAAGTACGTATTGTGATTGGCTCAAAGAATTTGAATATTCAAATATTTATAAAAACGAGTGTTGCAGTTGGTCTTGAGAGTTAACTTTTGAGTATTCAGAAAAGAAGATAAATGTGCTTTTCTGTATATTTTCTAGTAGTTTTTACCCTAAAGTCTGGGGTACGATTTGCTTTGGTAATGACCGATAGGGTTTGCTGAAAATATACCTGTTGCTCTTGTTTTGTGTACAATTTACTCGACACGTGATAGATTACAATTTCGAAGCATGACAGAGCAGATTAATTTCCTACATCACTTTTCAATCCCTTTTAATACAGTGGGGTAGTGTTAGCTAACTTCACTTAGCTAACTTGGTACTGTACTCGAAGTATAAGAACATTCGAATTTATATATTGCTTTCAACATTCTTTATTAACACGGTTTTTCAATGTAAATTCTCTCTGAATGAGTGACAAATTCGATGTTATAGAAAGATAGGTGAGAATTCTAGAAAAACTCTTTTTCTATTGGATAACATACATCATTTTGAAACATACTGAGTCTGTCATGAAGGTTTTCATCAAAACTGCGCATGTGCATAAAAGTAGCTGTTATCGAAAATTTATGTTTTTCAGCATTTGTCAAAAAACGGCTCTAACGATTTTGATAAAAATCGCTGTGGTAATGCTTTTTAAGGTCCTTTAAATATCACCACCTTCGAAATTTCCGTAGAAATGTAACAAAGGTGAAAGAAGGTGAAAAACGAATGCTTTTAACACATAGTTCTGTTCCCTTGAGCATCACCCACCAACGACTGTTTCTTCTCTGCTATGGTTACAAGAAAGGATAATGTACTATTTAACGAAAAACATTCCGCCGTTTTAGCGGTGTTTTTTTTCATCTATGTAATAATTGTCGTCAAAAATATTGCCAAACTGGCTATTTTTTAAAATAAAGAAAACGGTAAATTATACCAATCCCCATGACATATTTAAATGCAGTGACCAGTATTAAGTGTATTTGAAAGTTGTGCGATGTTCAACATCTTCAGTTTGTATAAATTTACATTTGTCTTTTTATGTACTTTTATGCATTAAAATATTTAGGAACAATTTTAGTCTCACCCTGAACCTTTAAAAATAAAATTGAATATGAAGCCAATAAAATGCTTATACTTTTTTTTTTTTTAGCATTTGGCTATGACGTCTTTAAGTATAAGCTATATTTAGAGTATATTTTTATCTGTGTAACCGTCAAATAAAATTAACATAACTGTAGTAAACTGTTATTGGCTGCCGCTTTCAATTTTCAGACCAATCGCCTGAATCATCAATACCCCTCATTTTCGAAGTCTTCAAAAAACGTAAACTACTTGACATGTTTTAAGTTTTATTAAATTTATTTTTGTGATATTTGTTTAATCTGTGAGTAGGTTTTATACATAAGTTTGTACACTTTTGAATACTCTGAAAGTTTTTTAATTGTTCTGAAGCGTTATCTGCTGTTGTGTGTGCATAACGTGTTTATTTTTTATCATTGCCTGTTTTAAGCAATTTGAAATTTCTGTTGACTATTATTCTCTGAAAAAAATTCAGTTGTCTACCTTTTAAATTGTGCTTAATTAAAATTAAGTTGTCTTATTTTATTTTTTTGCTCTTTGGTTACCGGAAAGATAGTTTAGGCGGTAAATGATAACCGAAAATTTGTAAGCATACAATTTTGATTTTAATGTTTATTATATTGCTTGGCATTTCCATGGCAGTCTTCTAATATTGCTTAGCACTATTAGGCTTACTTCAGCTTCTGTTTCACGTTGATAAATTAAATTTAATGTTTTCAGTTTCACGCAATTCTGTAAGAATATCAACGTAGTAAACAGTAATTTACTAGCACATAAACGAGCAAAACATGCTTGATAATACTGTTTAAAAATTCCCAAAAAGTGTTTTTTTACTAATGCAATTTTAATCTATTGGTGAAGCTTAACTTTTATGTTCATGTATGGATTGAATGGTCCATTAGAAAAAGTTTGTAGATTTGATTTAATAGCAGTTAAGTCCAAGTATCTGTAGAAGTCTGGCACTGTTATAGGTTGAACTTTACTTCAGTGATAACTGTTGAAGTTTGAGGTTGAGTTATTTATCCAGACATGTTACAATTCTGCTGGATATTTTTTCGGCATAATTTTCGATATTTATTGAGATAGATGCTTATTTTCAAAATTGCATCATCCTGTAAAGTAGATCTGAAAATTGAAGTTTTTAGACAGTGGCCAGTAGACACTTTTTGTTTAGTAGCCACTTCATCGCAGACTTTTTATTTGACCAGTGGTTCAGCCATTAGAGGTTGGGATAACCCTCCTACTCCCAGGAGAGAAAAATGGGCATTGGAAAAAAGCAAATGTTCGAATTTTATAGGCATTTCAGGACACTTGGTAAAAAAATTGTAGGGAAAAAAATGAAAGGTGGCTGGTTGGTTTATTTATTTGCTTCATCACGCCATTTAATAGACTTGTGGCGAGTGTCAAGTAGGTATTTTCAGATCTGCTAAATAGTTTAGTTTTTTTTTTGCTAGAGCCGTTAAATTAAGGATGCTTCCTTTGCAGTGTTATCGGAGAATTTCTTTTGTGAAAACTTGTTACAGTGTTGTAGATTAGTTTATATATTTGTGTAACTGGCATTGATGAATTATTAAAAAAATATTATACTCTTTAAGAATGTATTACTACAAGTTAGTCTTTAAGAAAATCAATTTTGAGAATTGGATGAGTTTTGTTTTACTATAGTTAAACGCTAATCACTTAACACGAAAGTCAGTTTAACCCTCCTGCTGCAAATCCCGCTATTTCTGCAGGCAACGTTGAAGTAGCAAAATTTGCAATGCCCGTGATTTCTGCGGGGATGCGTTTTTGCAGTCTATTTAACTGTGCAACCCGCTCTTTCCCCATTCATGGTTTCATTTTGGCTTTTCTTTGATGTTTAATTGTTTATTCAAATCTGGGTTAACAGATGGAGTTGGATGTCTACATTTCTGCAAAATATACAAGCATTTTTTTGTAGCATTTTGCGCACTCTGTTCAAAGATGTCTGGCAGGAAGCGTTTTGCGCAGCAAGAGTTTTAATGTGATATCCAGGCAGTTTTCCGTACAATAGCCTAAACTTAAAGTTAATTTATTCGTTTGACACGAAATCCCTACGATGAAAAAAATTCGCTCTTTGAACCACGTTTTTTGAGACGTAATTTAAGAGTGTTATGAAGACATTCTTCAAGTTGAAATCTTGTGAAACAGGGAAAAGGATCGAATTTCAAGGAAATCGCTGTAAGATGCGCTGATTTTGGCGGTAATTTAAATGGCATTTCTTCGCAAACTGGTTTTGCTTCGTCATGTATTTAACGGTAAGTTTATACGCTAAACTTGATCGCATTTGCATGTTGGATTGTGCCAATACGAGTCGGAAACAGCAATCGTTGCCTTTAGAAACGATAAAAAAAATTCAAATAAAATTATAAATTAAAAAAAAAAAATGAAATTGCGGCTAAGTATGGAATTGCCAACAGCACTTTACTATAGATTTTTAAAGAATTAGTAAAAGATTAAAGCTGTTTAGGCCGTAAATCAATTTGAACCAGCAAGGAAATAAATGTGGCATTGAATACACATATAGCTAGTAGTAGATTAAATCTGGATTAATTGGATAAAATGTTTTTAGATGGTTAACACGAAAAATTTCGACGGCATCATTGGCTTCATGTTAATGGGGTTTGACTAAATAAATTTATAAATATTAACAATTTCCTCTTATTTTTCAGTATTTGAAAGTTATGGAATCTCTCAGAAGTAAACAAGGTACCAAGTTTCTTCAGGTAAAAAAATCTTGTTTTTGTTGATCACCTGTATGTAGAGATTACTCTAACCTTGAAAGAACTTTGTTGACTTATGAATCTGGTTTGTCTTTGAATTCTGTACATTCTTATAGGAAATGACTTGGGAATAGATAGGATCTGCGGAATTGTGTTTGGAAAAATTACTTTTCCTAGGTTCCCACAATCATTGAAAGTCATTAAAATTGCTTAATATTTTTTAACTTGTTTTCAAGGTCTTGAAAATGCTCAGACGTCCTTAAAAGTTCTTAATTTTTGCAGATGTTGTGTGCCCAACTGCAAAATTTTTAAAAATTCGACTCAGACTTTCTATCTCAGCGTGACCACCACTTATCCACACCATATCGTAATTTTCTGACATATTTGTATTATGCATGCGCCAATTTGTAACTTTTTTTGGTAGAATATAATTTATTAAATTCATAGGATATGATCCTTGAAAACAAATTTTCAAAGGTCCTTAAAAACATTATTTAGGTCTTGAAAAGTCATTGATTTGGATTCTGTGATTTGAGTGGGAATCCTGTTTTCTGAATCGCCCAAGTTATAATTTGGAGATTACACTTGCATTGTATATAATTTTAAATGTACGTAACTCATTTGCCTGACTTGTATTTTCCAATGAATTTTATTAGGGTTAGTTTTTTTCTTCAAAGTTAAGTACAAGATGTAGATCTAATAATTTACTAAGTAAAAATAAGGTGTAAAAGTACTGTATTTAAATACATCGGAAGACATTGCATTTCTCTATCTGCGCACGATAGCAAACTGAAATTATTAATTAAATATCCTTGAACATATTGTATTTTAAAGTTTGATTATTGCTTTTTGGTTACGCAATTATAACTAAGGATGTGGAACATCAAACATCTCTCAATTATACTGTAACACTGCTCACTACATTTAAATTTGACAGGGAATGGTTTTATTTACAGTCTTCATATTTTCATTAATTTAGAAAAAATGGCCATTTTGTGGCAATATTTTTGGTGATAATTCTTACAAAGGGCCCAAAAAAAATCCCCACCAAAATGGCCAATTTGGTGCTATACTTTTCGATAATTTTTTCGGCGCTTTCGAAAACGTGTAGAAATACAAAAAAGTCGAATATATTTTACCGAATCAAAAATTTCATTACCCTATAATAACATGTATTTTTTTAAATAAAAATCAACGTTATGTATAAAGTTAGCTAACACGATCTTTGGCTTATGAATGCTTGGAGTAGTTTGATAATCTTTGCAGGGTTTCCGCGCATATGGAAATGTCATGGAAAGTCATGAATTTGAGCAAAAAAATTGCCATAAGTCATGGAAATGTAGTGAATGTCATGGATTTTTAAACATTTTAAGTAAAATCAAGTACCTGTGACGTCATGATCACTATTCAGCTCATTGAAAATTCATCCATGTTTTTATTTACGTTTTGACGGAAACAACTGCCATAGTTAAAAACCTTGGCCAATGAAAACATTTCTGAATTCCAAATTTGTAACATCACATGGTGTAAGGTCTGATAGGTGAAAAAAAAATTCATAATATGAGAACTGAAATGAACAATTTTGATGAGCTTGTGTTTACATCCCCCCCTCCCCTTTCCCCGTCTTCTGTTTTACATTGTTGATATCAAAACATTTGATTTTTTTTAAACACATAAAAAACACATTTTTTAAACACATTTTTATCAAACACATAATTTATAACAGTTGACTTTTTCTTTCATCAAATAGTTCTCTATTTTAAAGATTGATTATCTTTTTTAACACTGAAATATCAAAGAATGGAAGAAATATTTTTCCCTTTTTCTTCTGATTTGGAAGTTATTGAAACAAATATTTTTTACTTAATTTAAAATAAAACTTTATAAAAATCATTTTATGGTACAATGATTTACTTACTATGTTCGTGTTAGTAAAATTCATATAGGTTATTATTATATTTTTTTGTGATTTGATTTCTTGAGTCATCGAAAATTATTTGTTTCGGTCTTGAAAAGACATGGATTTGTGACATTTTATTTTGGCAGAAACCCTGTCTTTGATCCTTGTGCCACTAAACCAAATATCAACCAAGTAAATCTTTGTGTTTGAATTCTATTTTATCTACATTTCTTGTAATTAAGTTGAACAAGCTTATCAGCGAATGACTTATCACTTGTAGGATTCTAACAATCAGAATAATGGGAAGGATGCTCCAAAGCGGCTTG
Organism: Linyphia triangularis; assembly: GCA_963978545.1. Classification (NCBI taxonomy): domain Eukaryota; kingdom Metazoa; phylum Arthropoda; class Arachnida; order Araneae; family Linyphiidae; genus Linyphia; species Linyphia triangularis. The sequence goes on from OZ021730.1 coordinate 42,995,879, forward strand.
GGGATGCCTTGCCTGATACACGCAGTAGCAAACGCATCCTGGGAAACATTACTAACAGCGTTATTGTACCAAAAGGCAAACAGGGGAAGACGACGGCCAAGAAGGATGCAAAGAGTAAAGGAAATCAAGCCCTGCCAAGCTTAAGTGAGAATGAAAAGCCAGTCATTAAGGAGACTTTGCTGAAGAATGAGAGTCCTAAGGTTTCAACCAGTAGTGAAGAATCGGTGATGTATGTTACAGCAATTGAAATGCATGATAGGTGTGTATAATTAAAATCTGTTTTTTGTTGTTAGTCTCTTTGTTAGCTTGCAGGAATGTCCATTTGCCATGCATCAAAGTTATTTTTAAAACCTTTATTTTAACTTTGATTTTTTTTTTTTTTTTTTTTTGAGTTTGTTTGTGATGGACAAATTTTCAGAGAGCTAATTTACCTATTTACCAACATTCAATCGAACTAAAACTTTGCAGATGACAGTGCATTTTATTAAGTGTTGGGGGGGGGGGGGGGCTGACACTAAAAGGCTGCTTTTACACATTTCTATTAGTGCTTCGGAGGATTAATTCATTTGTGGTCATCCAATCAAGTTGGAATAGCAGATAGACTCATTGTCAAAGACAATGCCAGAGATCGCATTCGCCCTCAAATTTCTAATATTCCTTAAATTTTTCTTTCTCCCTAGAGTTCCATTTAAATTTTTTGATAATTCTTAAAAAGAAATTAAAAACCTCAAATTCCCTATTTTCTTCCAAAACTCAGATAATCGTCTAGAGGAGAAAATCTTTTCTGAAATTTTAATTATTTAAAAATTGGTAGCTTTTTGCTGGCATTAAAAGATGCTTTGAAAAGAATGTTTGTTAGAAGCCGATGTAAGCTTTAAAGAAATCTCTAATTTAAAAGAAATTAACTCTAAAATTTTTGGGTTTATCCCTAAAATTCCTATTTAATTTTTTTTAGAAAATTCACTGTACCTTCTAAATCATTCTATCAAGCTTTGAGATCAAAGAGTTCATGGCAGGGAATTGATTTTCTTTGTAGTGGTCTAATACCATAAAAAATTTATCAGAGTTCAAAATCCCTTAAATAAGAACTTATTATTTTGGGTTAATTTTTTTAAGAATTGCTATTCTCCCCCCCCCCCTCCCCCTTATCGGATCGAAAGTTTTTTCCAATAGCAAGATTGCTTCAAATTCACAAAATTTTTCATGGCAAGAGTAATGTTCATAGCTTTTTACAAGTAATTCCATTTCGGAGTAAATATTTAATTTATGTATATAGCCTGTATTAATGAACATATTTCAATAAAACTTGTCCACTTATCGTTAATCTCGATTGAATGAAGAAATGACTCGGTTAAAAAAAATTTTGAAAGGTGTGACCGTGAAAAACAATCCAATGAAAGTTTGAGTATAATATTTCATGTAAGCTTTAATGCATCATTTATAATGATTTTAAATATGTTTTTAGCAATTGTTCTCCTATGGTTAGTATTGGTAACTTGTAAACAAATTTTTTGGTCTGATTATTGAGATTCAGAGAGTCCTAAAAAGTTGATCTTGTAAAAGTTTAAATTACAAAACAATGAAATATTTTTGAAAATGATTTTTTAAATAAGTGAGTTACAAAAATTGTAACTGCTTATGTAAAAATGTTGCTTTTTTATTTCCCCTTTAATCACACTTTTTCCTTGTATTGCTTATTGAACATTTAAATAATTTTAAAGTAATCTTTTAGCCTATTTCGTAAGTAGGAGAATTTTGCATCAAATCTGTACATCTAGGAAAAGACTTCTGTTTATTCTAAATCAACTGGTATTTTTGTAATGATTTTTAAATAGGTGTTTGACGTATTACAAACCATAGTTTCCTTTTTTCTCCATCATTCTTATTCTCCTTGGCTTCTGTTTTAGTGCTATTGATGTCAGCAACATTAAGGAAGAACTCGAAGTTCTTGAAAAAGATCAAATAAATCCACTTTTACCTGAGGGAGTGGTAGACTTTGATGCAACATGTTTGGATGACCTGTACAGTGTTTCTAACTATGCAATGGACATCTTTGAATACTACAGATTAAGAGAGGTATCTTATTTTAATTAAAAAAGTAAAAACTTATAGAATCTTACTTTTGTATTTAATAAATATGTAAGTGTTCATTGTCTTTAGAATTTTTTCCTGGATATAATTACTAGCTTTTTTTTTAACTTTCTTTGTAGTCAGGATACTACTCTTTTAATTTTAAATACTGCTTGTATTAATTGTAATTTTCTTTGACAGAAACGATTTGAGATCAAGAAGTACTTGGACAAGCAATCGGACATGACCAAGTCGATGCGAGCAATCCTGGTCGACTGGATGGTGGAAGTACAGGAGAGCTTTGAACTCAATCACGAGACGCTCTACTTGGCAGTGAAGCTGGTCGACTTCTATCTCATGGATCATTTTGTTGCCAAGTCAAAGCTGCAGCTTATTGGGGCCACTGCTGTGTTCATAGCAGCTAAGTTTGATGTAAGATTTTCTTCTAGTTTAGTTATTGAGCGTTTATTTGTATATATATTAACAGGGTTTCTACAATCCTTGAAGTTTCTTTGATGAAATTTTGTCCTTAAAAAAGAGGTCCTTGAAAGTTCTTGAATTTTTATGCGACTGGGGGGTCAATAATCTGTCTCCGTTTTCTCCTCAAGCTCATAAATTTTTTTTATTGACTCCTTCAAGGTTGTATACTTTGCTGTTTATCCCATTACTAGACAATAGGATTGATTTATCTAGAAGATTAAAAAAGAATGCAATGGCACATAAAAATGCTTTGAAGTCCTTAAAAGTCCTTCTCGGACTTGCTATTCCCATATTTCAATAAAAATATTACTTCAATAATTTTATTAAATACTTCACACGCATAATGTTGAAAATTTCTGTAATTTTTTTGGTAGCGTATACTTTTAAAAATTTATTTATAGACATGATTCATGAAAACAAATTTCCTAAGGTGTTAATGTGTGGTGTTGGGTGTTAAAAATTTTTATTTTGGTCTTGAAAAGTCATTGATTTTCATTCTCTGATTTGAGTGAGAGTCCTGTGGAGGTATCTCTAGGAAATCTGGAACAGATAGTCATCTTGTTGAATTTTGTCCTTTGCTATGGCATTCTATTCTTTTGTTGATGTAGTCAGGTTTATTGCAGCATTGATGATGAGGTTTAATACATAGTCCAATTGGCTTGTGTTGTTAAGCGAAATAAACTTTGAATTTGGTGCATGTATACTTTGAATTTGCAATTTGAAATCTGGATAATCTGAACCAAACGTCACTGTTGAAACTCGTATTGCAAATACTTTTTTCTCATCTGCATAATAGCAATGATCTCAAAATTTTAAGTATTATTCACAGTTTTACTTAATTTAATGTTTACTTTTAATAATAAACAAAAGCAGCCTAATGAATTAAAAAAAATATTTAGGAAAGTTGCAAAAGAATTTGTACTTTTTAATATTTCTTCAAAAGCATGTCTTTGTAGAAGTATATTATGTAGTTTAGGAAAAAGTGTCTAAGTAAAATATAAAATGAACTTTACAAGTAAAAGATATAAGCATGAGAAAATTAGGCATTTTGAGAAAACAACCTTTAAAGTATATCAAATTTTACATAACTTGCAAAGATAATTAGGGGAAAAACTTTCAATTTAGAATACATAGAAAATAGTTCAGAGAATCATATTGTCTGGTTTTAAATGTAGTCATTGCATCATTAAATGTCTAGAAATATGTTCTAATTAATGTTTAGCTTTCTAATCTGTAAAATTAATGCATTTTGATTCATGAACACAAAAAATGCGTGTTTCAACTAATTTAAAAACACGACTTGCTAGATCTGTACCTCGGGGCAAAACTGTACTCTTCCGTTAGATGAGTACTAGTTATCCTCACCCTTAAATGTTTTCATGCTTAAATGACGCGTAATTGTATCACTGAGCCTAAATATTTATTTTTTGTTATAGGCAGGGTTTCCGCGCATATGGAAAGTCAGGGAAAATCATGGAAAGTCATGAATTTAGACATAGGGTAAATTTTGTCATGGAAAGTCATGGATTTGAACAAAAAAAGCCTAAAAGTCATGGAAAAACAGTGAATTGCATGGTTTCCAAAAAATCTTGCATGGATTCAAAAATTTCATGTGACTATGACGTCATAAACGCCATGATCGCGATTCGTTGTTACTTCAATGATTCATAGATTCATCTGAGTTTTTATTTACTTTATTGATAAAAATAACGGTTGCAGTTAAAAACTCCGGCCAATGAAAAGAATTTCTGAACTCCAAACTTGTGACATCACACAAGTAGGTCTCGATGAAAAAAAAATCATAATGTAAGAACTGAAAAAAATTAATTTCATAATCTTTACTTTTGGTTTGACTCCGTATGCTACTGGTTTACATTGTTGATATCAAAACATTTGATTTTTGATTATTTAATTTACTTATATTTTCTTATTCCTTCTTCAAATATTTACTTATTATTAAAGATTGATTAGCTTTTTTAACACCTGAAATATCAAAGAATGGAAAATTATTTTTCGCCGTTTCTTCTGGTTTCGACGTATCTTCGTTACTGATTATATGGTGAGTACCTATTCCTCTGCATTTATTGGAAAAGTCTCTTGTAGATATCTAGGGTGGCGACAGAACAGGGAATTTCACTATTCTGGAAAAATAAAGGAATTGCGTAAAATTTGAACTAGCTAACGCGCTTCATTTTAAGTGATTATCATCTACAAGATGATATATCTAATACCAAAATTCTCAAATTATACGTCCAAATAAAACATTTTTGAATTAATGTAAAATCAAAACAATATTTTTTAAATCATTATATTTGTCATTCCATAAACATGGATTGTATTAAACTTCTGAAATCAAAGCCACGGAGATCTATGTTCTTCTCTGCCATCTGGACGGTGAACGAAAATTAATGTTTGGAGGTAGCGGCAAAATGTTTCACCCAGTCGTTCATGTTCATCATTGCCGGCCGGACCCATACTTCCGTTGTAATCAATGTTCACATTAACGCAAGCGGTGCCGCTCCATTGTTCTGCCGACAGTCACTTACTCTTGCCGTTCATATAACTTCAATCTGACTGAATCCTTTACTAGCAAGATTATTTTTAAACTTATTTTTTGTCAACAGTATGTATGAGAACCCTAATTATTTACGTATTATTTCTGTTAGATTTTTAGTTATTCTATAACTTAGCAGCGCGGCAGCTCGCATCCATATTGTTTAACAGAAATTCTTCAACTTCAATCTAACTGCATCCTTTACAAACATGAATATTTTTCTTCTTGCCTTGTGCTTTCTGTTAACAGAATATATTAGAAGCCTAAATTCCTTAATATTTCAAATTGATTCCATCAGATTTTTTTTCGGTTTTATTTACCCTTAATAGCTCTGTTACACACCTCGCTCTGTTTTATACACCTTTACTGTATTATTTTTCTATGCTTAGTTTACTTACATGAAATGAGGATTTTTTACTCAATATAAAACTTATAGTAATCATTTTACAATCATATACAATAATTTATTTACTATGTTGCGTTAGTAAAATTTACTGCATTGCGTTAGTAAAATAATAAAATTCTTGAGCCAGGTTCAATGTTTTTAATGTGATTTCTTGAGTCATGGAAAATCATTTGCTTCAGTCATGGAAAGTCATGAAAAGTCAGGGATTTGGGACATTTAAGATTGGCAGAAACCCTGTATAGGGTTGCTTTAGTAACTCTGTAGTAGTTAGTTATAGGAGTTATAAATTAATTGAAGGTTGGTTAGTTTGGATAAGTTATCGTAATTTAGAGTTTTTTTTATATCTAGTACCCATCTGACGGAAGGGTACCAGCAAAACTAGTGTCAATTCAAGTTTAGCAATTCTTGTTTTATTGTAATTATGTCTGAAATATTTTCAATAAACCATAGCATTGTAACTCTTAAAACAAATTTATAAAGTATTTAACAAGAGTAAGAGTTTTATAATGTCTGATAGGAGTGAAATTAAGTTTCAGACAAGTAGCGAAATTGATTTAAACTTGTTTTGTTCTGAGGTGCAGAGTTTTCATTTGCTCTTTCCTAATATTTCTGTTTGTTAAAATGGTTTAATTTTTTCTGTACAGGAAAGAATGCCTCCTCTTGTTGATGACTTTTTATATATTTGTGATGATAGCTACACTAGGGCCGAATTACTAGAAACTGAAGTGAAAATCCTTAGAACTGTAAATTTTGATCTTGGGATTCCATTGTCGTATAGATTTCTTCGTAGATTTGCCAGAGTAAGTGCTTTAACATTAATAACTTTCAATATGCATGGTATTAAGAACATGCTGCTCTTTACCTGTTAATTTATATTTTCTCTTGCTTATCACCTAAATTCATATGTATCTGTAAACGGAAAGGCAATACCGTCATGGTTTCAAACAACTCCACTTTTTATAGTAAAGGTGTCATTTAAATTTAATTGTAGATGTAATCAAAATTGTAAAGGAAAGTTATTATTTAGTTTTAATTCCAATATTTGTCGTCATAGTAATTTTAAACGTGCCTATATTATATCTACTGTTTCTTGTTAATATGAGTGGCACCACTGACAGAATTTGTGTTTATAATTTATAGATCTGTCCCATGTTTTTTAATAACTAATTTGCTTTAATTGATTGTTTTCAGTTTTTACTGGGAAATTGAGAGTAGTTTAGTTTGACAATATGTTTATAGTCTCTCAAACAAAACTGAAACTAATTTACCAAAAATTTATTGATGCTTGTATCACTACTGTATTTATGTGGGTAATCTTTCTGTTCTCAGTGTCAAGATTTTGAAAAGTCTTTTTTTTAATCAATTGACTGTTCAAAAACCTTTTCTCAGCTTGTATATTAATGCCATCATTTGCCAGGTTTTTTGTGACCAAACGGTATCAGGGTTAGCTTGCTAGCTTTTAGACCACGAGGTTGCGGGTTCGAGTCCCGTGTAAGGCAGGGGTGTTTGTAAATGTATGTTAGCTTGTCAAATGACGAATGTTTCGTGCATTATAGCCCTCGTGTTGCTGACGGCGCCAGATAATCTGAAAAACAACCAATTAGGTTTCTTGTAATTAGCCAAATTGTTGAATTTTTTTTTGTTTTCACTATGTAACGACGTATAAAGAAACCTTTATTGGTTGATTTTGACCTTCCTAAGGCGTAGTCAAGAGAGAGCAGCTCGAATGCATTCAGCTATAATTTAGAGGATTGAAATTTACTCTTTCGGACTTATTTTTCCAGCTTAATTTCGTTTATTGTTTTCCACTACACTACGTGTAATTATATCAAATTGCTAGCTGCTTAATTTTTATAGTGGAACAATTTATTACGTGGCGACGTTATAATGCAGTCAAATTTTTCAACCGTACATCACATCCTGGGTGTTATTGAACATTAATAGGTTGATATTTCTGGCCTCCCAGTATGAAGTAAAACAAATGCTGGTAGTTTTTCTGAAAGTATAGCATGGAAATGTGTAGTTTAAGTCCTTTGCGATCGCATCTATGTTCAATTTAATATTAGTTTGTGCTGACTACTTATTATATGGTTACTTTAAAAGTGCAATTTGAATTATATGCAGGTAATCTGAGACGTGTAGAATTGCAATTGATGTTTTATTAATACCATTATTATAATTTCATTACCATATAATTTATTAGGTATTAGTAAAAATAAATCCTTAAAAATTGAGTTCTTTAACTACATATCTTGTAAATAAAACAAATCTTTAGAAAGATAAAACAGTTGGTAACTAAATGGTTCTGAGTTTTGGGTGAAATGTTGCTATAATTTCAAATAACATTGCCAATGATACAAGTACTTATGAATACTTTGTTACCTACCATAAATTAGTGTTACCTGGACTGTATGGGTTTACCCATAATGATAAAGTGATGTATGTCATTCCTGATTATGGTTTCTTGGAATGCCGAACGTAGTTTTTAGTATCTCGCAGACATCTTAAGAACTACGTTGAACATTTCATTAAACCAATATTGAGAACGACTTGCATCACTTTATTATTCTATATTCAAGTAAGCCTCTAGGTGATGCTGATTTATGGTATTTTTTTAATAAGGACATATTCATCCAAGATTGGCTAACATTTGGTAACAAATCATGTTGAGTTTAATGTTTTGTTGGCTAAATAATTTAACTAACATTTTTCTCTCGCAAATATTTTGAGCAGCCTGCAGAATGTAAAGTTGGAGGTGCACTTCCATCTAAACATTTAAAAAATTTGTACATGCATCCTGATAAGTATATTTTAGCTGTAACCTTGTATAGTTGGCCTTTTTGTAAAAGCTTAAACATCATTTTTGATGTAATGGATTTTGAAATTGGTTAACGTTGCTTAGATTCATATTTTCTGATAATCTGAGACTTTGACACTAAGCCTTCCATTTGTGTCGATTGTCATTTTTAAATGCATTATTACTTTCAATTATCCATATGTAGGTTAAAGAAAATATAGGATTCGGTAAAAAGTTTTTTTTTGCATTTCTCCACGTTTTGGAACATCCAGATTTCAAAAAAGTGATCTAGAAAAAATGTCTGTCTGTAGTCAGCATAACCCCTGAACAAATTGACCTATATTGTTCAAATTTGATGTGCAGGTTGGTGGTAACCATGGGACCTACCATTAAGGTTTTCGTCAAAATTGCGCATGCGCATACGGCTCTAACAATTTTGATCAAAATCGTTGTGGTATTCCCTCTTTAGGTGTTCTAAACTTCCTCACCTCCTAAATTTCCGTAAAAATGCTTTAACGGCGTAAAAAGTTGAAAAACGAATGCCTTCAACACAGAGTTTACTTTGCTTGAACACAGCTTATCGACGATCGTTTTTTCGCCTCTCCTCAGTTTCACTTATAAGAAAGGATAATATAAGAATTACCGAAAAGTATATCGCCAAAAACACCATTTGGGCGAAGTTTTTTTTTAAAGACCCGTATAAGTATTATCTCAAAAATACAGCCAAACTGGCTATTTTTTCTAAGCGAATGATGAAAAGATAAAAACGATTAACGACACAAATCCACAACGGTAATATAGGTAATTGGTAGTTGTGCAATGTTCCATGCTCCTACTCTCTTAATTTTTCTGATCTAGTCTCATTTGAGCACTTTTCTGAAAAATTTGGTTTTTCTTTTCTTTTTTTTTTTGCTGTTTGACTAATCTTGTTATGGGGGGGACTAAAGACCTGGAATATTCTTAAATTTAAAAGCCTCTATAATTTTAGATTTTGACATATTTTATTGTAGTTGCATTTAAAAATGTGGATTTTATCTAATGACTTTGCTTCCAAAACTTTCTTGTGTGGCATTTTAAAGTGTTTGAATTTTCAGTGCTCTCGAATCTCAATGGAAATGCTGACTCTAGCTCGGTTTATTTTGGAGACTGCTCTTATGGATTATGAACTGATCGAAGTTCTTGACTCCAAAATAGCTGCTGCTGCGTTACTTCTGGCTTTGCGGATGAAAGATCAGACATGGGTAGGTAACTTTTTAGGACTTGTCTTAATGAGAAAAATTGTGAATATCTATTTCAGAATTGCCTAAAAAATATTTAGTTGATCTACAAGAAAGGTTCAATGAGCCACTTAACCTTTTGGCCTATTTGTGATGAATGGTATCCTTTTTAAATGTTACTTGTGAAGATATTGGCAAATTCCTAATCTTTCACAATAGTGCTTACAGTAAATTTTGTTTCTTTATAGCTTAGTTGATACTTGCCGTTTGTTTAGGCAAGGTTTTGTTACTACATTTTAGTATTATATTATTGGTCATTTATTACATTAAAAAGTTGGGCAATGTTTAGCTAACTTAGTTCCATGGTTATAGGTGTTTGAAATAAATTTTGCCTAGATTTTTGTTATATTTACTTTATCTTATTTTTTATCATACCTAAAGGCAACTAAATATACTTATTTTCTTTAGCTAAATATAATACAAATAAACTAAAATATAATTTACATTTTTTGTAGCTTAGTGTTGTCTTTTCCATTTCTTAAATTCTATTAATCCATTATTATTTTCAAAGTATAAATGATAAGAAAAGAAAATGATGAATTGATTAAAATAAGTTTAATATGGAACACGAGATGCTTAAGACACTTTGTATGTTTTTTCTTTTTTTTTAAATTTTTAATAAATCAATTTAAAAAAAAAAAAAATTATGCAAGATCATAAGAAAAAACTCCATCAGAAATTAAATTTGAATTTATTATAAAAATCTTTGTTGTATTGGTTAAAATTTTTTTAATAGATTAATAAATTGAGTATTTACCAATTATTCCTACATCATAATTCTAATTGCGGGGTTCATAAATGCTTGGAAAAGTGCCTGATAAAATTTAATTCTTTTTCATGTCCTTACCAATCAGGAACTGTTTTTTTTTTTTTTTTTTTTTTTTTAATAAAAGTGGAGAACAAAATCATGAAACAACATTCTTTAAAAAATTTGAGCTCGGATAGATAGTTAAAAAAAATATTTAGATTTTCACCTTGGCGATTTGGCGAGAAAAAGCTACTTTTGCGTGTGACGTCAATGAGCAGATGATGAACCAGTCTAAAACCTATTTTAAACAAGGAGGGAGTGAAGTTTCTCCTCGAATTTTCGACGGAATCTATGCGTAACTATGTCACTGTTTTTATGTGTTTTTGGTCACGTGACTTTTGCTTTGATTTCAAACTCTATTTTTGATTAATTGAAAGCATAAAGATAAAAAATAATTGTACTGCTCAAGTATATTCTTTGGGTAACACTAGAAAATAAAAAAAAAAATTTATTTTCCTCATTTGTGCAAGTTCCTCATTGTTGCAAATTTTTAAAGGCACTGATTTTCTCATTTGTTTGAGTCCCAAGTAGCGCGATCGTGCTGTTAAGATTTTATATCGAGAAAACCCAGCGCATTTTGACCGTTGTGGACAGCTGACGTTAAACACACAATTATTAGCAATGACAAACACTTATGGAAGAATACATCCGATCACTTTGCCTATTGCAATAAATCTGACGAAGCGATGCGAAAAAGACAAGAATCGCTTTATCTAACACATCTTATATTCACAAAACATAAAGTTCAAATTAAATTATTAGGTGATTTTTTTTTAGAAATTTTTACTTTCAATTATTCTGTATGAAATAGGGTAATGAAAGTATTGGTTGCAAAAAAAATTATGCTGATTCTTGGTAATCTCAATGTTTTGTAAAGTCTCAAGTGCAAAGAAGTGGTTTTGGAGAATAATCTGTTTGGAAACAGTATAAATTCTCAGCAGGTTGTGCTATAATGTCAAAAATTGGTAGTACCCATGTTTCTCCCATATACGTGCTTGAAATCGGCCAGATATCGGAGTGAAAGTTCTGTCATGATATTGCAGTATTAAAAGCCTGACAGTTAAAATGAGATGGAGATACTTGATATATATTTAAATTAAATTGGAAGCTCTTTAAAAATTGTAATTGAAAGAAGATGAAAAAATCAGAAATTAGTGCACCTCATTAAAAGAAATAGAATTTATCTTCCAAATATTTTGTTGCATCACAAGTTAACATAAGTTTTATAAAGCATGTCATTTAATTCATTTCAGAATATTACTTTGGAGTACTACACGGGATATAAAGATTTTGAATTAGAAGATGTTCTTGTTCATCTGAACAAAAATATTTCTGGTCCACCTAGTAAACATCTGCAAACTATTCGCACAAAATATTCGCACCCGTAAGTAAACTTTGCTTAATTTATAAAAATTATATATTTTGCATATTTAAACTGTTTTGCACATTTTGATCTGAAGGTATGTTAAATTTATTATAATTTATCTCAAAGTATGGATTGATAAATATTCATATTTTTTTTATATAAAGAATGTAGTCCAATTAAATATATAAAATATTGTGTCTATAATGTGATTTTTTTTTAACTACCGCAAAACAGAGTGTATAGGAATCGGAACTAAACTTCGTGAAATGACAAAGAAATTACTCATTTATATAAATAAAGTAGCTTACTAATTGTAAATGTTTTATTAGGCTAACATGTTTAGAATCTTGGAACATATATTTTGTGGGTCACTGTCCATTTGTTTGTAAATTCTAAAACTGTGTGCATACAATTCAGTTAATTTTAATCGCTCCAAAACTTTTCCTGTAAGTACTGACTTGTATATATTGTAAGTATAACTATCCACAATTGCATGCCATACTTACTTTAACTTGGTTTTAAAACTTTTCTTTTACGAATTTTTGTTTTGTATCGTCTTGCTTTTGAGATTTGCAGGGTGAATCAGAACGGTAAAAAAGTGGTGTGAAAAAGATGTTTTTGGGTAGATTGTTCCACATAAGATTAAAGACTTAAGACAGTGATCAAAAGTCCTAGCTTAAATCAATGTCAGCTGAGGAGCCTAGTTTCGATGTTCCAGAAAACCCAGCTGTACCAGATGGTTTTTATCTAGATGATTTTGTTATCTTCAAGGTATTGTCTGAAAAACGCAATCCATATGCAGGCTCAGTATTAGCAAAGTTTCATTTTTTTTTGTTGTTGAAAAAGCACCCAAAAGCGAAGAGATTTTTTTTTTTAAACACGTGGTAATGCTTTTTCTTTCCCAGGAGTGAAAACAGTCAAAATGTAAAAGAGGACAAATATATGCAGTGTTATTTAAAAATAGCTGAATAAGAATATAATTACGCATTAATGTACGTACAGAGCAATGTTGCAGACAGAAATTTTTCTTGAGGAGGGTTTGAGGCAAATTTAGTTTGATAAAGCCCTATAAAGTTCACTAAAAATAAAATTGTAGAAAAAGCAAAACTTCTCGGAGAGAGAAAAAAGCGCAGAAGATTTTCACCCTTGCCATTATTAAAATAATTTTGAGCAAGTTGCAAAATTACTGCATGTAAACATAAAGTAGATTAAAAAAATATTAATTTTAAAGATTATTTAGGTTGTCTTGTTTTTTATTTGGTTAGGAGAAGAGTCGACATACTTTCAAACATGATTTGTTTTGACAAAAATAATTTGTCAGTCATATTAAAGGATTTTTTATAATTATCTTGTATTCCTATTCAACTTGATGTGTTAGTACTTGCATTTTTTAACATTGTAAATGTTAAGACATAAATTTTAACAAGTATTCCGATTCACTCCTCTTCGGGGTGAATCGGAGCACCATGAAAAAAATCAAAATAAATGCAAACTATATTTTTTCAATTTTTGGGGCTAATCTTCAAAAAGGCTAGACCCAAGTTTAAAAATCAAAGGTATGTTTGTTAACGATCCTATTGGCACCTGATTTTTTATTTTGAAAATTGTTCCATTTCAATTTGTTCATGGTACTTTTCGACCACCATTAACATACATTGTTTGGTTAAAATGAAAGGATATCAATTTCACTTTATATTTTAAATTGTGTTTAACATTTCGAAACAGGAAACAAGATGGGACCATTAGTAAAAGCAACAACTTGGATCACTTGTATAAATTTGTGATACATGAAAGCGTTAAGCTAATGTTGAATTGATGCAAAAATCTCTAATTTCAAAGGGATTCTTGCGAAATTTTTCGGGTGGATGTATTTTGAATATTGGTATTGGATAAACTACTTTTTGTTGTAACATATCTATTGTATTTTTGCAAAAATTTTAATTTTTGTAAAATTTCGAACATTTGGTGTTTTTGTTCAAATCTAAGATTTACTATTCAATTTTTTCTTTTTGTTTAAATAACTCATTCATAAAATAAATTCTTATTAATTTTTGTTAATCATCATTGGAATATATTTTTTAAAGTTTAAATCCAAAACTACAAATAAAATTTTAAAAATTTATATTCAAAAAGAACAATCTAAGATATCTATTTAAAAAATATTTGTGAAAATTTTCAAGCATGTATAATAAATGGTTCATGGGGAATGGGGAAAATATCCTCACCAAGAAAAATTGGACTTGCAAGTTTTAGCCTAGTGCGGTTGAGAAACAACTGTTGTGCTGATTACTTAATATTAAAAGTTGTAATTCAGGTTGAGTTTAACTTTTGATTTCTTTCCATTGATATCTATCAATATTTCTTAAAACAGTAAAAATTTAACAAATTTAGCATTCTTGTATTTCCTAAACTTAGTTCTTAATTATTTATGAGCATTGCAAATGTGTGGGTGAACAGGAATTGTCAAGGAATTGCTTGTTTTTCCTTTGGTTATTCCGTTTCTCCTCTTGTATTAACTCTCTTAAATCTGTTATTTTTTTCTAGGATTTTCTTTGAAGTTGCAAAGGTTCCAGCTTTGAAGCTACCAAAAAGTAGACTGTTAGAAAAGGTCAAATAGAGAGGATTTGTTTGAGAATCATTGTATTGTATAATTTGAGTGAATGCATTTGTAAATTTTTCATAATTGTAAATAAGTTAAGGGAGAAAGGCTAGTGTGATTGTTTTAAAGTATGAACTATCTATTACCTAATTTTATATTTGCAATTTATTGTTTTTCCTCATTTGTATTTCCATTAAATCAAGTCAGCGTGAGTTTTAAGCAGATTTTAAAGCTGTTTTTAATGTTCATGCAATGTTAAAATTCATCTAGCTTTTAGATAAGGTGTTCTGGATATAGAACTGACAAAATTGATATTGTAGTGTTATGTCTTGACAATCTAAATTATGTAGTGTTTAATTTTATAAATAAAAATCCACAATCTGGTAATTGTATATCTGACTTGTATGCTTATCAAACTTTTATAATCAACTGAATGTGTATAGATTCTTAAATTAAAATTTTATTTTAAACCCTTCGACTCGACTTTTGCATGTTTAAAATTTATTGCACGATCAAAATTTAACTATGAAAATACTTTTAATTTAATGTTGACATATTAAAAAAATGCACTAAGAGTTTCCTAGTTTCCTGGAAGTCTCATGGAACAATGTATTCCAATCGTATAGTTATCTGGGACTATTTGTCTCAATCTTCTAGGACAGCAGTTCAAAATCCATGAGCCGTGAGTAGCGCTGTATAGGGCCGTGGATGCTGGTCGAGAATTTAAGTTAAGATAAATATTGTAGGAGCTTCAGGGGAGAGATGGGAACAATCGAGTGATTCGATTGTTAGCAACAGCCAAACTATTCAATTGTATTCTTCGATTATGTAACAAGTGAATAATGTGTGAATTCAACAGCATGGCTAAAATTTTTTTAATTCAGATATCGGGATTCGTACGCTTCTGAGAGAACAGGGAAAACCGAGGAAATTGTCAATGAACTTTTTATGTCAATGAACTTTTCAGCAAACTTTGTTTTGAGTAGCAATGAACCATCCTGTGAGCGAAGAGCCAAAAGCTGGAATATATACACCAATGACGGATCTTCGCAACGCAGGGCCCATGCAACTCTAGCTGAAAAATTGCAAATGGTACAATTTCATAGCAAAGCACGGGTATTTAACTAGTATGTTATACAACAAAAAAAAGTTTCTGAAGCATTGTGCTACCTATACGCATGTCTCCATCTACATTTTAACAATTCCACTGTAGGCAGATTGATGACTCAACTATATAAACATTAAAGCAAATGCTTCTAGTGTTTAATTTTCAAAAAGAATTTGAATGAAATGTTATGCAAGAGTTGTTTCTGTTGTGAATTAATTTATAAAAATTTACTACAAATTAATATTTCGGGTATGCATATTATAACATGGCCATTAATAATCGATTTTGAATTCTTAATGTTAATGTGAAATATGTTTTAGTTGCAATTAACCCAATTTTGGCCAAGCATAGAAATTTTATAAAATGTGGTGTTTTCATTGAAATGGGATTAAATTACATTCATTAAGTCATAAAAAAAAGATTCGTGCATGAAAAATATGCAAGAAAAAAAATGGTGCGTATATGCACCATTGGCCAAATCATTTAGTTGAACAATTGCATTCTACTCGAATTTTTATATTTTTCATGGAAGTTTTCGAAACATTTTGGGTGCAAATGGACTTGGCATTTGAGGTACAGTACCCCCCCCCCCCCCAAAAAAAAAATCGGAACGATGGCTATATCTTGTGCTCCAATTGTTGAAATAACAAACTAAAGGTACTGTTGTAAATCGTGGAAGGTTTTTAATAATTGCATGTAGTTTTTTTTTGTCATGAGGGGTCATCTACATATTAAAACAGAACCAAACTTTAAAAAGTTCAATAACAACCTCATAATATTATTCCATATTTGGATTCAGCATCCAAAAAAATGTCGAAATTCAAAAATTCGTAATTTTCTAATAAATGGTTTGTAATTTAAATGATAAAAAGAAAATGATAAATTAATGTTAAATAAAAAAGTTGGTTTTTTGGCAATAAATAATTAAAATATTTCAGTGATTTTTTTTTTTAAGATAGTTTGTAAATTGCCAAACAAATAGCAATCAACTTCTGCATCCATATCTTTTTTAATAATTATTAATTAATAAAACAATTAAAAATTTTTTTTGAATAGAAACATTGTTTTTGCTTTCATTATATTTACCATGGTCTAAAACCCCAACACAATTTTTTTCTTTCCATTTTTACTTTTAGCTCTCGATTTTTTAGCGTAAATGTAAAAAACGCTCACTTTAAGGGACCGTATAGTAAACCACTTTTGAAAACTATCAAAGATTAATTCAAGGTAAACTAGAGGTGTGGAAAATCGCACAACGTTCAATTATCGTAAAATGGGGTTAATCGGAATAGAATTTCTTGAAATTACAAAAAGAAATATTATTTTATACAAACAAAGCAGTTTTGTTTTTTATATATATTTTTTAATCTGTCTAACGTGTTTGGAATCGTGGAACATATGTTTTGAGTGGTTTTCAACAGTTTTTTTTTTTTAATTACTTTCTTAAATTACATTTATTTAAAACAACATTTTTTAAGCAATTTCAATAAGTTACCCTTTAAAAATTTTATTGAATCGTGATTTTTTTATTTTATAAATAATTTCAACGATCAAGTTACATTTGTGTTTACCGTGACACGTTTCTGTAAAATAATCACGCTTTGCTGAATACTGTTAACTAATGCCTATATTTTATATTTATTGATTTTCTAATTATCAGTAGTATACGTTATACTTCTGCAATTACAGTTTTCGATATTTTATTTATTTCGTGTGAAGAATGCACATATCTTTAATGTTGTAAATAAATTGTTACTTTTGCGTTTACTTGCTATTTTTTGTATTAATCTTAAACGTGACACTATAAATCCAAGTAGTTTCTATGCAGTTTTAGACTAATATTTGTATTTTTTAACGTCGTGAAACGCCGCACTGACCGTTCGATTTCTCCCGCTGTGGTTGGTTGTTTTCAGATTATCTGGCGCCGTCAGCAACACGAGGGCTATAGTGCGCCGAAACATTCGTCATTAGACAAGCCAACATACATTTACAAACACCCATGCCTAACACGGGACTCGAACCCGCAACCTCACGGTCCAGAAGCTAGCACGCTAACCACTATACCGTTTGGTCGGCCTCCCGCTGTGAAGTAGAACCTTAAAAATATCTTTAGTTTTATGGAAATTCTCCCTGAAGATCGGTCAAAAAATGGTCGAAACATTTTCGCTCATAAGTGACGTGTTTTTCAACATATTGCATTGAAATTTCGTATATAGAGCAAATGATGCATTCTAAATCGAATGAAATGATAAAAAATAGAGGTTCATATTGAAATTTTCGAAGATAGCGTTACTTTTACTTAGTAAACTGTCCCTTAAGAAGAAGAAAATGCATCAGATATCTAGAAAATCGTAAGCAAAATATTTTGGTGCAAACCGTAAGATTCTACGATAATTAGAACCGAAGATATAGCCATCGTTCTGATTTTTTTTTTTTTTTTTTTTTTTGGGTGCTGTACAAATAAATGGTGTGGTTTTTGCACACTCTACCGGCTTTTTTTTTTCACTTATGGTATGTGTGATTCTATTGGTCCGTATTTCTTTTGGTAGAGCTGTGGAAGATGGACGACCTTTATTAGGATGCATCATTTGTAATGTATTTTCACCAAATAGATTATTCTTGAATTCAGATTTTAATGGGGCAATCGCTGTATAAGATCAGTGCCATTTTTGTGTTAGTAATGTGAAAAAAATTGCAATGCGATTGGTAAATAAAAAAAAGATATAGATACTTAATAAGTTTAACCTAAATTGCTGAAAAAATGTATTTCATAATTTTAACATACTCAAGATTTAAAAAAAAAATGATGAGAAAAAATAATCTTAACCAATTGTAGAACCACCCACAGTTTGTAAATAACATAGGTGGCAATAATGTAAACAGGAAGGAGATTGAGAAAAAAGAGGTATCTTTGTACTCTGAACCTATTTGGATTTAACTACAACTTTTTGGAAGCTTGTAGGAGCCTATAATGAGAGATATCGCTACTGCAGAGAAATGTCTGGAACAGCAAATATCATGTAATTTACCGACTCTGTGATAATACCTTAAAATTTTTTAGATAATTAGATGACTAACAGTATAAAAAGTTTTACTGATAACTTTTGTTAAATTGAACGTTCATTGATCCCTTGATAAACAATTTAAGAAAAGTTTTGCAACAATGAAAATAAATATCTTAACAAAGGTTAAATACGAGGAAAAATTTAATAAAATATGGAACCATCACTAACATTAACAGTTTAATTGCAATTCATTGATCTTCTATTGTGTGGCACAAGGGTCTTACACCTAACATTCTCCTTTAATTTGCTCCTCAATATAAAGGAGTTAACCAAGCAAGCCAATTGGAATTTCTATTGTATTCTAATACCCCATCTAATATTCAAAAATGGACTGCCCTTAGTTACTAACATATGTTAACTAGTTTGAGGTACAACTGCTAGCATAATCATTATGATGATTATTCTTGGCGTTTTCCGACTTCAAGCCTAAAGCAAAGCATGGGTTATCTAAAAGTTGATGTTAAGGATTAGTCAGAACCAAGTATTTGTGGCTTATATATAAAAAAAAAATGACAATCAAGATAAAATAATTGGTATCTGGAGTGACTGAACTTTCTCATTATATATTTATAATAGGACAGAGACAAAAAAAAATTATTTTAATTGCATTTTTGGTAATATTTAATTTCCAAGACTTTTCCAAATTGGCACAACAAAAGGAGTATCAAAATACAGTTATGGTTAAGAATGGTGAACTTGTACATACCATATAGCTCCATATTGTCTTTAAGCTAATAATTATATAAGTGTACAGGTTAATACTAAAAAGAGTCATTTTAATTTAATGAGAAATAAAAAAAAAGTATTCAACAGAAAATAAAATTGAAGCAACCAAGATTTATTGTTTTATATCCATTGTTTATTGCAACCATTTTATGATGGTAAAAAGATAAAAAATTTCGAATTCCAGCTTTCAAACCCTTACATATACCTGAATTTTTATAGGACTCGATTAACCTCCAACGGCATTTACCTTTCAAGTTTTGTTAAAATGAATTCGGTATTTTCAGTATAGTCGAATGTAAAATTGCTAGAGTAATGGAAGGACACTATCAGGATATTTGCAATTAACATATCAAGTTAGGCTACTGTACATAAAAGCAAGTCGAATTTTGGACGATTACATTACTTTCAATGAATTCGAAAGTAAACAAAATTTCTAAAATATATGAACTTAAGGGCTCTATCTACTTAGGATGCATGAAAAAAAAACCCGCTATTTTTATTAATTTTTTTTAATGAATACTGTTATGAATTTTTCCACTGAGGCAATGATGGCACAGTTCTCACGGTTTAAAAGTATTTATTCTCTCTTCAGAAAACTCACAAAAATTTATTCACAGGCAACAGTTTAATTACTCTCAAGCTTCAACACAAGCTTCAACAAAAATAACTTCGAATTCAGCGATTATTCAAGCTCACTCCAATAGGTAAACAAAGCGATCCGCTTTCAACGAACTCCGAAGTCAATCTGAAAACTTTCCCGTTCTCCAGTCCTTTATATACAAGCGCGTGAGACATTCTCGAAATTTCCAGCCAATTTATCGGAAACGAAATATCTCGAAACTTCTCGATTACTTTAGGTGTTGCCACCTTTTTCTAACTTGTATAATCGCTATTAATTACTAAATAAAATAAGATAAAAATAAATTACAATAGAATTTTGAAATAATACGTCACTATTTTCAATATATACAGACAATTTGTGCAACATTTCCCCCTTCTTAAAGACTGCACGTCCCGGGCAGTGAAGTCCTTAAGAGGAAAGGCAATTCAATCACTTCTACCATAATATGGGGCTAGTCTATTGTTATGTACAACTCTAGGTTTACAGGAGGGTGTCCGTTGAATCCTTACCACGACGTCGTTGATCTTCTTAAGGACCACATACGGCCCTTCCCAGTTCGTCTGGAGCTTAGGGGAGAGTCCTTTCCGACGTTTAGGATTCCATAACCACACCTTGTCACCTTCCTGGAATGAACGTTCCGTGGCCTTGGCATCGTAGCGGACCTTCATGCGCTCTGTCATGATGTTGATTCTTTCTCTGGCGAACCGATGTACGGCTTCCAAACGTGCCTGGAGATCATCTAGATACTGGACAGGCGAGGAAGGGGTGTCCGGTGGTCGTCCAAAGAGGAGGTCGCAGGGTAGTCTAAGGTCTCTTCCGAAAATCATTTGAGATGGTGCATATCCGGTGGTCTCGTGAGTAGCGCTTCTGTAGGCCAAAAGGAACAATGGAAGTTTCTGATCCCAATCTTGCTGGTTCTTGGAAACAAACAAGGAGAGATGATTCAGAATCGTTCTATTAAATCGTTCAACCATTCCATCGGATTGTGGGTGCAGGGGAGTTGTACGAGTCTTTTCCATGTCGAGCAAGTCACACAGCCCAGTGAAGACGGCAGAGTTGAAGTTCGTCCCCTGATCGGAATGTATCAGCAGGGGTACGCCAAATCGGGAGATCCAATTCCGTACGAGGACTTCTGCTACGGTTGTGGCTTCCTGGTCCGGAATCGCGTATGCTTCTGGCCACTTGCTAAAGTAGTCCATGACAACTAGGATGTATTTGTTGCCATTAGTTGTGTGAGGTAGGGGGCCTAAGACGTCCAAAGCAATTCTTTCGAATCGTGCTCCTACGTTGTAACGTTGCAACTTTCCACGAGTTCGGGTCTTCGGTCCCTTCCGCGAATTGCATGCATCACAGGACTTGCACCACTTCTCCACGTCGGATTTTGCTTTGTCCCAGAAGAATCTTTCCCTGACTTTCTGAAGAGTTTTCGTGACACCAAAATGTCCTCCAGTCGAACTGCTGTGAAGTTCTTCTAGAACGTTCGTAACTCTAGAACTCGGAAGGATTAATTGCCACCGGAAGCTTTTGCCGTCATCGGACTCCCATCGACAGTAGAGTACTCCATTCTTCAAGTGCAAAGAGTCCCACATAGCCCAATATCTCTTCATTGTTGGGCTATAGCATGCAATTTCCTGCCAACTGGGTTTTCCGGTAGCCGCTTCCAGGAATTCAATGAGAGGTTTCAAGTCCTGATCTTCGACCTGACTTTTGCGGACATTCTGATCACTCCAAGGATCCACGTCTGAAGTAGTTGACTTGGAAGTTATTTTCCGAACGGCCGATGTGTTAACCCCAAACTTAGACTCGGCATTGGAACAAAATCGACAATTCTCCGGACATGGTCTTCTAGAAAGAGCGTCTGCATTTCCATGGAACGTTCCTTTTCTGTGATGGATATCCATGTCGTATTCCTGCAGGCCCTGAATCCACCTTGCTATTTGTCCCTCTGTATTCTTGAAATTTAGCAACCAAGTCAGAGACGCATGATCAGTTCTTAAAAGGAATTTTCGGCCGTACAAGTATTAATGATGAAAGTGCTCCACGGCCTTTACTATTGCCAGTAACTCCTTTCTTGTGACGCAGTAGTTCCGCTCGGATTTTGACAGGCTCTTACTAAAATAAGCGATGACTTTCTCCTGTCCTTCAATTTCCTGGGAAAGAACGGCGCCCACTCCCTCATTGCTGGCATCTGTATCCAAAATAAAGTCCTTGTTAACATCGGGAAAAGCCAAAACAGGCGCGGATGTTAAAGCGTTCTTCAGTTGATTGAAGGAGTCGTCACAGTCGGCAGTCCATAGGAACTTCTGCTTGTTCTCTGTTAGTCGATGCAAGGGTCTGGCGATCTTGGAGAAACCTTTCACGAATTTACGGTAATACGTGCACAGTCCTAGGAAGCTTCGCAATTGATGAACGTCTTGCGGTCGAGACCAAATTTGCACAGCATGGATCTTGGCTGGATCTGTGCTTACTCCATCGGATGAGATGATGTGTCCGAGATAACTGACTTTCCGCCTAAAGAGCTTACATTTTGATGGGCTAAGTTTCAAGTGGGCTTTCCTAAGCTTCAAGAACACGTTCTTCACATTTTGCAAGTGTTGATCAAAACTCCGCCCGGTGATAATGATATCGTCCAAATATACCAGACAGGTCTCGTAGGAAAGTCCTCTAAGCACAGTCTCCATTAGTCGCTCGAACGTAGCCGGTGCATTACACAAGCCAAACGGCATAACTTGAAACTGCCATAATCCTTGGCCGGTAGTGAAGGCAGTCTTCTCACGATCGTCGGGATGTATCTCCACTTGCCAGTATCCACTCTTCAAATCCAAAGTCGAAAACCACTGGTTCCCCGATAGAGTGTCCAAAGTGTCATCGATTCTTGGCAGAGGGTAGCTGTCCTTTTTCGTAATTTCGTTCAGCTTCCGGTAATCCACACAAAACCTGGTGGAACCATCCTTCTTTCGAACGAGTACGATTGGAGAGGCCCATGGACTTGAGGAGGGTTCGATAACTCTATTATCTTCCATTTCCTGTAGCAGTTTCCCGACCTCCTCTTGTTTTGCGAAAGGAAGTCTTCGAGGATGTTGTTTAATAGGTAAATGGGTCCCAGTATCGATTCGATGTTGAGTAAGCTCTGTTCTTCCTACATCTTTCGATGACATGGAGAAAATGTCTTGAAATTCTTTTATAAGGTTTCCGACAATCTTCTCTTGCCTTCTTTCCAACCGAGAGTCTTCGAGAAGCTGGTCCACTAATTCCGCGGGTGGTGCGGTCGGAAGCTCCTTCGATCCTCGTTCGATGCTTGTAACAGGTGTGCAAGTGGCAATTTCTTCTCCTTTCTTGATAACTCTCTTAGAATCACCGATGTTGGCCATTCTCACATGCACCACCTCTTGAGAGAGATCCACAAGCGTCGCTCCTACTACCACTCCTTTCGGGACGCTATTCGATGATGGGAAGTCCGTTACTCCAAATCGGAAGGCCTTCGGGAGCTCTGTTGAACCTTTTACAACCAAATCTGTCATGGAGGGGATGGTGATGTCTTCAAGAGCTACTATTCGATATGCACACGGCTCTTCCGAGTCCAAACCGAACAATGGAACTTCTTCTTTCCCCGTTTGAAGCTCGCCTTTCTCGAAATTCAAAGTAATTCCATTTCTCTTTAAAAAGTCCAATCCAAGAATACATGGGTCAATAATTTCAGCGACGTAAACGGTGTGAGTGTAGGTGTGAAATCCAAAAGAGATGTTGACATTTAATTTCCCATGCACAGAAATTTTGTCACCAGTCACAGTCTGTAGTGAAACTGAAGGCGCCGTGTAAAGAGGTTGGCTGTCCAGGCGCCGGGCTACATCCGTCCGTAAGATGGTTACATTTGCCCCTGAGTCAACTATTAGACGACAGGGAGTTCCATTGATCTTGCCCTCCACGAATAAACCATGGTTTCCTCCTTGAAGGGATGAGATGTGATAGAGGCTGAGTGGGGCACCACCTGCTCTACACGGCGACCTCCGCCTCGCGAGATAGCCGCTCTTTAGTTTAACTGCTGAGGCTCGGACGAGGGTCTGTCCCCTCTCCTGTCCAATTCAGGGCAATCACGTCTGAAATGTCCTTCCCGGTTGCAGAGCCAACAAACCACTCTAGTTTTTCGATCCTTCGAACCAGGAATATTTCTCATAATTCGCTCCATCTTGTTTTCCAGTTCTTGAAACTTCTTCGTGAAAAGTTCAGAGGAATCGTCTGCCAATGTTCCAAGTACGAAACGCCGATCTTTTCTAGAAGCTTGCTGTGCGGCTTCTACTCTCATGGCATAGACGAGGGTGGACTTTAGATCTTTGCTGTCTGACATCCTGGTAGCTTGCTGTATGTCGGGATCTTTGATGGCATCCACGAAATACTGAAGAGACAGGTTATCTCGTACGTCCGAGGGACAGTCCGGGAAAGCGAGGAGCGACAGTCTTTCTATATCCGATGCCAATTCTTGAAGAGTTTCATTGGCCTTCTGCTGTCTCACTTTCAGTTGCAGTCTGTTATAATCCTTTAGATGTTGCTCCCCAAACCTTAATTCCAACGCACTTGCCAGCGCCACGAATTCTCCCCGCTTCTCTTCAGGTAGTGTTTGTAAAATGTCAGCAGCTTCACCTCGAAGAGATGCCGCGAGATGGAATGCTTTCGAAGTATCGTCCCAACCATTCGCAGAAGCAATCATTTCAAACTGCGTTTGATAAACGCGCCAAGACGACCTCCCATCAAAAGTGGCCACTTTGATGTTTGAACGTGGCGCAATAAAGGGAGTGGAAACGTTATCCCAATTAGGCGTTGCAATGGTCACAGCTTCGCGAGTTTCTATTTTCCGTAGCCTTTCTTCTACAGCATCCATGAATTTTCCCTGCTTTTCTTTGATAGTGGAAACCTTTTCTTCCATTTCATCTCTTATAGCAGTGAGAACGTCTTCCTTCACGGATTGCAGGACCGATGATGTTGTCTCCATAATAGTAGATTCTACCATTGACGCTAGCTCGGTTTTCATTTCTTCCCTGATCTTGATTACGGCTGTGGATGTGGACTCGCACTTATCGGCCAAAGCTTTCATGTCAGATGACGTTGCATTTTGCAAAGCTTTAAAATCTGATGATGTCGCTTCTTGTAAAGCTTTAATGTCTGATGATGTCGCTTCTTGACTGGCGGCAATTGCGGCGGCGAGTTCGGCATTTGTCGTTTCTTGACGGGCTTGACCAGCTGCGATTGTAGCGGCGAGTTCGGCATTTGTCGTTTCTTGACGCGCTTGACCAGCGGCGATTGTAGCGGCGGTTGATTCTTGTCCAGCTTTTATATCGGCGGCGGTGGTTTCCTGTTGGGCCTTCATTCCAACAATCATTTCCATCAACTGCTTCATTTGGTCTTCCATCATTCCTCTAGTTGTCGGCATTCAAAATTACGAGACCCCACTTCTGACACCACTGTTATGAATTTTTCCACTGAGGCAATGATGGCACAGTTCTCACGGTTTAAAAGTATTTATTCTCTCTTCAGAAAACTCACAAAAATTTATTCACAGGCAACAGTTTAATTACTCTCAAGCTTCAACCAAAGGCGGCCCTAGGTTCATTTTTCAGGGGGGGCCATTTTAAACTTTAAGTTCGTAAAATGTATGCACTATGTAACCTAATTATAATAAACTAACTGCTGATTAAATGCTTGATTGCAATGATAAGTGTAGAATTTTCTAAATTAGTAATTTTCATTTGATGCAGAATTAAAAAAGTTAATTTAAGCTTGAATTGCTCTCCTGAAAAATAAGAAAAGAGTAAAACAAAGAAATTACAAAAAATAAAAATAGTTAGTAATTGTTTTACAATCACGCTTCTTTACTCTTTGAAAGCCTAAAGAACAAAATCCAATTTCCTCTGCTTTGTTTTGGCAAATCTACCTATGACACAGCTCACATCAATGTTTATGTCTCTGTGAGTATGCAACAAGCTAAGTCCTGCTAACCTTTCTTCCCCCATTCTAGCTCTTAGCCACGTTTTCAAGCGTTGAAGGGTAGATAAACTTCATCAGCAACTTCATCAAGCTTCTTCAGCAGAGGCAACGCTAACTGGTAGTGTTGCCAAAATTTTAAGTAACTCGTAAATAGTAGGATATACATATTTGGCACAAGCTCTCATTGTATCTATGGCAGAAGTGGGGAGCTATTCTTCTTTTTTCCATTTCTCTCTCCATAGTGCTAGCTCACTTTCAATCAGAATAACACTCATTTGTGTCAGTCCTAAAATTGGTATGAACTTCTTTAATAAGTTTTGAAGCTCGTTGCTTTCTGATTCTGTTGGCTTTTCCATATCGGAGGTTGGAATCAGTAATCGAAAGCCAAAACAATCCAAATTTTCTTTTGGAAATCTTCCTATTAGGTCTTCAATTATATTATCCAATAAAGGTATGTAAACCGAGATTCTAAAATACTCTTCTGGTATTTGAGTATTTCTTTTTAGAGAAGTATTTAAAAATGCTCTCATTTTTTCTTTTTGAAGACATATTGTAGATATTCGTCACTAATTACTCGAGGTAAAATGATCACGAAATCTTTAAACAACGAATAAAAGTGTTGCTAGTTCAACAGATATTTTCACAAAAAATGGCCTGTCTAAACTAGTTATAACAATAACACAGTACCGATTCCATGCCCAAGTGACAAAAGTCACACACTAGTCCAGACATCACGTGTTGAAATTACCCTCGGCGCCATGGTTGCTTAGAAGAGCATGGTTGTTCCAAAAAGGAGCAGAGGCCCCCGGGAAAAAGGAAATCGTCGTTTAGGAGGGGGATGGTCACTACCTGTGTACTTGTTGTGTACCGGGTATTGTGTCGTGTGTTGTGTACGTAAATACATTTAAAACCAGGGTTTTTTCTGAGGGGGGGGGGGGGGGCTATAATTTTTTGTACTGTAAAGAAAAAATTTACGTTAATGAAATTGTGCTTAAAAATCTGTATTTTCACCGTTTTTTAAACTGGAAATTCTCAAAGAGTTTTGGGATATTTGAAAGGGCTAGGAAGGAAGAGGGAACCCTTCAAGGAGGGGGCCATGGCCCCCATGGCCCCCCCCTTGAAGCCGCCAATGGCTTCAACACAAGCTTCAACAAAAATAACTTCGAATTCAGCGATTATTCAAGCTCACTCCAATAGGTAAACAAAGCGATCCGCTTTCAACGAACTCCGAAGTCAATCTGAAAACTTTCCCGTTCTCCAGTCCTTTATATACAAGCGCGTGAGACATTCTCGAAATTTCCAGCCAATTTATCGGAAACGAAATATCTCGAAACTTCTCGATTACTTTAGGTGTTGCCACCTTTTTCTAACTTGTATAATCGCTATTAATTACTAAATAAAATAGGATAAAAATAAATTACAATAGAATTTTGAAATAATACGTCACTATTTTCAATATATACAGACAATTTGTGCAACAATACTGTTATGTTTATTGATATAAAACTTGTTAGGCTTAACTAAAACATTCGTAAGTTACAATAATAATAATGAAAATATTGATTTTAACCATTTTTTTTAGTGTGAAAATGCCAGGTAAACAGGAGTCCTCAAAAAGTAGGTAGGTGTGCGCTGTTGAAAAAAATCTGAACAACGGCCCACCTGAAAAAAAAAAAATAATAATGGTTTTAGGTTCAGTGTGACAGTGGCTATATCCTGTACCTCTAATATTAATTTATATGCAAAAATAATAAAATAGCGGGAAAAAAATAAATTAAAAAACTTTTTTTCATGTTTTTTGCCAAAAAAAAAAGTAGTAAAAATTAAAATTTTGCAATAATTCTAGTACGAGATATAACGATAAGTGTACAGAATATGTGGTTAAAATTTCATAAGGATCAGTTCAGTAATTTCTGAGATTTTTTTAACAGCGCACACCTACCTACTTTTTGAGGACTACTGTTTACCTGGCATTTTCACAGTAAAAAGGTGGTTAAAATGAAAGTTTTTTTTTTTTTTGTAATTTACGAAAGATTTTGTTAAGCCTAACAAGTTTTATATCAATAAACATAACAGCATTAAAAAAAAAAAAATAATAAAAATATTGTTTTTTTCATGCATCCAAAGTAGACAGAGCCCTTAAGTTATTATTGCAGGAAGAGAGTTGCATACAAAAATAGATACTTCCAAGACTTGCTGATAAAGGGTGACAAAAAGTTATGAAGATTCAATGATATCAAAATAATTTATTTACAATTCTTATAATAAAATTTGAATTTGGTTACAATATATTGTCTTTTGCATGTGAAGGCTTTAGAAACTTTCCTTGTATATAAACTCTAGGTACACATATGCTTTCTTTATGGTTCACAGTTTCTCTTGACACATATTTATTGACAAGTACCTTAAACCCAGCATCCACAGCCAACTTGTCCAGAAATTCTGAAAGTTAGAATATTAAAAATAAATTCATTTATACATTATTTCAATCATTTTACTTATTATCGAAAAATAACAACAATAAACGAAGATGGTAAATGTACATGAAAACTAAAAAAAAAAGTTATTCTAAGTATACAAAAAAGGCTTAGTTAAATAGTTATGATATGGATGCTTTGTTTCTATTAGATATGAACCTTATAAATCCTTATAAACCTCAAAGATTAAAAAAAAAAAGAAGGAATAAAATCTGTTAACTAGCTTTAGGTTGTATAATGGCTCTATTTAAAATATAAAGTCCCAGCCAAAGCAAAATATATGTTGAACTTTTTTTTATATATTCAGTTACATTGCAAAATCCAATTAAGAGTTAGTTCAAGAAATAAATGGATATGGGAAAACTGACGCAGCCTAAATTGAATGCTACAATCTACTATATATATTAAATGAAAGGTTTTAGTAAGTTCAGTAAATAAAATTTAAATGGTCATGCATAAAAAGTTTAGAACTAATTAAAAAAGAACATTTATGGTAAAATTTAAGCAAACTTTAAAATATTAAATTTCAAATTAAAGATGTACTTATTGTAAAAAAAATAGCCTTAACCCCCACCAAACCATACATGCATTATCTTCTTTTGATCAAACTGCAGTTTGCATCTGAAAAATTTCCAGTAAAATTTTGCACTATTTAGCAGTGCTTCAGTGTTTAAAATTAGAATTCATTAAAAAAATATTTTCCCAATGTGTGCCTTTTCAAGAATAAATTATTTATTTGTGTATCAGCCCAATTAAATCGGCTTACTTGGAAGATAAAATTTGTTAACTACAGGAAAAAGTTACACGAAGGAATACTGAATAATGACTAACTGATTTTTCAAAGATCATTAAAATATCTTTATACATTAGTTTTTAAAATAGCAGATCAAGGATTCGGGCTTAGCAATAATTAGTGCTGATAAGATTTGGAAGTTTGAATTAAAAAGATTCAAATGTAAATTGTAAGCCATACCTTTTATCAATTACCATATTATGGAAATTCTGCAACAGTTTTGATTGTTTTAAGGCCAGGGCATTAAGTTAAATTCTAAAAACGATTTTTTTTTTTTTTTATCAATTTGCAAACTTGGCAAGAATCAATGTGCAAGTGCTGTAACACATTTTGTTATCGATGACTACCTGATGTTTTGGAAAAACTGTTTTTTTTACTTTCAATTACCCATATGTACATAGGGTAATGAAAGTATAGCATTCGGTTAAAAAAAAAAATTTCGATTTTTTTGCATTTCTCTGTGTTTTGGCACATCCTGATTTCAAAAAAAGGATCTAGAAAAAATTTCTGTGTGTGTCTGTGGTTAGCATAACTCCCGAACAAATTAACCTACGATGTTCAAATTTGATATGAGGGTTAGTGGACCTACCATTAAGGTTTTCGTCAAAATCATGCATGCGCATAAGGTAGATTCCATTGAAAAAATCATATTTTTCAATGATTACAAAAAAACCGGCTCCAACGACTTTGATAAAAATCGTTGTAGTAATGCCTCTTAAGGTCTTCTAAACATCCCCACCTCTGAAATTACAGTAAAAACGTTTTAATGGCATAAAAAGTTGAAAAACAAATGCCTTCAACACAGAGTTCTCTTTCCTGGAGCATACCTCATCAACGAACGTTTTTTCTTCTCCTCTCAGTTTCGCTTATAATAAAGGATAATATAAGGATTATCGAAAAGTATATCGCCAAAATCACCATTTTGGTGATTTTTTTTTTTTAGAAGCATACAAGAATTATTGCTAAACTGGCCATTTATTCTAAATGAAGGATGAAAATATACAAACGGTAAATGACACAAATCCACGTTAGTATTATAGTGTAATTGAAAAATGTGCGATATTCCACACTCCTAGTTTTTATTTAATTTTATGCATTGTTGTTCAGACACAAAAAGGTTACTGCATTATCGCAACATGACACACTATGGAAAGACATGGCTTAATGTTTCATTTTCATTTGATCAATTTTATTTTTCGGACCATTCTAGCACTTAAAGCCAATATCTATGAACCAGGATTTTGATATGTTATTCGGTTGATATGCTAATATACAAAAGTCAAAAAAAGAGTTGAACATCTAACAGAAATGTATACAGGCTCTCACAGTAACCTTTAGAGGTGGATATTTAGCTATTTTGATAACATGAGAATAGAAATTTTTTTTACCTTCAGAAAAATAAAATGCTCTGGTGCCATCTTGTCGTACATAGAAATTATTACCGAGTTTGTGACCTTGACCAAACCTTAACATTGCCTGATCATACAGACCATAGTCTCGGAAAAGTAGTACCCCACCAGGCTGCAATATCTACAAACAGTACATAACATATTAGAAATCTGTAATTCTTTAAAATATAGGGTCATAGATAATCCTTTCACTAGAATGTACAGCACAAACTAAAGTTATTAAATTTTTATACACTACAGCTTTTCATTTCACATGCAAACATGAAACAAATTTACTAAAGAAGACACCATAAAAACTTATGTTAAAAATACATTTTTCTTATGACACTTAACAAAAATATCACAAAGGCAATAGTCAAATATTTTTACACAAACTTTGTCACGTTATTAAAGAGAACTAAAATATACAATTGTGATATAAAGGTTTTATTTCGAAAAAAATTAGTTCAAAATGTAAGCTGTAAATTTTTTTTTTTTTTTCAATTTAAATATTACAATTTTAAAACCATGTATCTTTTCAATTGTATTATAGGAAATGAAGCTTGAAAGACAAATATTGCATCTATTTTTTAAAATAATATAACCCATAAAAACAAAGTTTTTAATAAAAACAATTTATATCTATTGCCAATTTTTATATTCATTAACACAGCGCCGATTCTGTAAACAGTGTGTGCAGGGTGTTTGCATCGAATTTTAAATATCAATGACATTTCTATCAGCAAAATTTGCAGCAAACTATGTATCAAAATTTATTTATTAAAAATGAATGTCACACTCACATTCACATATCTTTAATTTATTCTGATCAAAAGAATTTTATTATTTATTTATTAAACAAAATTCAGCAACAGGAAAGAGTTTCATCAATGGGCGGTTCAATGCTATTTGAACGCGATTGGATGACTGCATGTTGGTTTAACAGTATCCCATAAAAGCGACCTTTTAGTGACAGTTACAGCCCCAAAATTTGATAGAATGTATTATCATCGACATCGAACCTATCTACCAAGTTTCAGACCAATTGGATGATGGCAAGGGGTTAATTAGGCCTCAGCAGATTCCACCACCATTGACAAACTCACAAAATTAAAGTTAAATAAAGGATTTAAAAAAGATTGTTTGCATGAAAAGTTCATTTTGAGGAAACAACATTTAAATAGCACATGGTAACTTTCAATTGTAGTTTGTTGTATTTGTATTAACTTTAAAGAAAAGATTTCATAATTTTGAATCGTTAAATATGCAAGTAAATTTTTAGGGAAAAAGAAAAGAATTACTTGAAATACATTCTTTAAAACGTAAGGCATTTTACTGGGATGTATTGCTGATAGTACAAATATCATAGTGGCAATGTTAACAGATTCTGGTGCGATATTTTCAGCCAAGGAGGTTTGAGCAACATCACAGACAAAGGCATTGCAGATCTTGGAATCGTACAGCGTATTTTCCTGAAAAACAATTTTGTAAATTTTGTTATACTTTAAAACTTTTTTAAACACTATTTAAACATTTTAAAATTAATAATTGTAATTAAATTAAAAACAAATATTTGTTTTAAATTTAAGAACTGATTTAAATTTAAACGAAAAAAAAAAGTGAAAATGACAAAACCAAATGCAGAACAACACGTTGCAATTTGAAAACTTAATTTTCAACATTTTAATGAACAACTTGTCTAAAAGTCATTAATATAATAGTTATTATGTTAATTAGTCATTAACTAACTTTGAAAACTTTTACTGATAACATATACTAAATATGGTTGGAATGTGGAACCATTAAGTGGTGCACCCGATATAAATGACGATTTTTGTTCCAAAAAAAAATCTGAAAGCTAGCCTATTGCTCATCTACGATTCATACAGCATTTATGAACACTTACAAAATGAGAAAATACTAGTAAAATGATAAATCATAATGAAATTCTATACTCATACCTGAACTAGATTTATAGCTCGAGGAGAAAAATCACAAGCATGTATGAAGAATGCAGTTTCTTCTTCTATTAAAGGGAAAATGAAATTGCCAACTCCACATCCGATTTCTAATAATACTGGTTTTTTGTCATCTTCCTGAAGGAAAAATAAAAAAAGGAGTCAAAATAGAGTTGAGTTTATTTTTCAAAATAGAAATTAATTTAAAAATGTATGAAAATATAATTTTTTCCCCATGTTTATGGAAAATATCCAAAGAAGCATATGCAAACATGCATGGCTCACATGTTTGTATATCAGACAGAAAGGATAGTGACACTACAAATATCACTAAAGTTTATCCATACAGCATTTTCACAATATTGTTTAACACATTTTTAAGTTATAATATTAAATTATTTGTCACATGTAATTTTTAAATCATACAAAAGAAAAAAAAAGGCTAAAAATGGGAAAGTTCACACATTGAGTGTTCCACACCCAAACACTGAGAACTAAGAGCAGTCAAGTCAAGCTTAACCATCAAGTCCCAAGTAGTTATTTGTTAACTAAAATATACTAATTAAATTTAGGGGACAGTTGGAACAGGACCGACCTAAGGCGTGTGCGATCACACACATGCGATTTTGAGAAGGGCAGCGAAATGAGAAAAAATATTAAAAACAAGGTACAAATTTAAATTTTATGTAATTTTGAATGCAAATTAGCCTAATCTACCTAAGGTCTACTTTTTCGCAATGAAGACTAAACAACCTTGCAATTTTGTTCATTGAAAATATTTCTTCATCATTAGATTATGATGCACCAATAAAAAAAATTTCGGCTGCCAAAGCTAGGAAGATCCACTGCTAAGTGTTTAACACAGATTAGGTAAATAAATTTTCTGTAATATTTTTCTGGATTAATACTTTTTCATGAATGTTAAACTAAATAAAACTTTTGTTGTACTTAAAAAAAAGTGTTATTTTCTACCTGGCAAAACTATAAATTGAGTAAAAGAATTTACTCTTTACACAAGTACAGTATAGCACGCCTAATTAAAGCCTATTGTAATAGAAGTCATTTTAAATAATGAAAATATACTAAATACTTTACTATTTATTACTACCTATTTGTTTCAGTTTTTAATCCCTTTAAAATGTCAACTACAGGTAATAAGTTCCAGCAAATTTCAGGTATAGAGCACTTATGCCATTTTTGGAGGGTTTTCTAAACCCAAATTCATTGCAAGGGGCACCAAAACTCATTCTTACATGTACACATTTTGCTATTAGGTCAGCCTTGAAGGGAGAGATGGGACACCAGCAATTATGTCTAAATGAAATATTGTTTTTCATTTCTGGCTCTTGCATAATGTATAGAAGACTACCATATTTACTACTAAGAATCATTTTAGTTACAGTTTTATATGAGTTTAGTAGCAAAAATTTTGTTTTGTAACCAGTGGTAGACATGACCGCTCCCATGAATATTTGCAAGGGGGTGCAAGACTAGATTTTTATCAAAATCATTATTTTTTTTAGAAGTGTTAATAATTATGCATTATAAATTATACTCTTTGAGAAGAGTTAAAATTCATGGTATATATTTTTGAAAGTGCAACCCTGTTAAAGAGAAAAAAATACAAAATAGTAAAAATATTAAAATATATATTTGAAACGA
This sequence comes from Linyphia triangularis, assembly GCA_963978545.1. Taxonomy (NCBI): domain Eukaryota; kingdom Metazoa; phylum Arthropoda; class Arachnida; order Araneae; family Linyphiidae; genus Linyphia; species Linyphia triangularis. The sequence goes on from OZ021730.1 coordinate 43,030,014, forward strand.
TTTTTTTTATCATCCAACTAGATCTTACGGCATTCAAGAGATAGTGTTTAGAATAGCGGAACTCAAAGATGCAAAAATACCAGAAGAGTAAAATTTTTTTATTTCTTCCAAGTTTCTGATATAAATAAAGAAAAAAAAAAAAAAAAAAAAAAATCAAAATTAAACACGAAGGCTTGGTTGGTTGTATTCAGATTATCTGGCGCCGTCAGCAACACGAGGGCTATAATGCGCCGAAACATTTCATCATTTGACAAACCAACATACATTTACAAACACCCATGCCAAACACGGGACTCGAACCCGCAACCTCGCGGTCTAGAAGCCAGCACGCTAACCACTATACCGTTTGGTTGGCTAAACACGAAGGCAGTAATGGAATATGTTCAATTGAATTCTAAAAATATTTTTCCAGATAATATATCTGATGACTTAAAAAACAAAACATTTTCCTAGAATTTTGAGAACTACACAGGAAATGATTATTCAATAAAAGGAATGAATACTTCGACTCATCAGCCTCTAATAATAGATATAAGCACCAGAAAATCGTCATGGAAGTAGCTATAAAAAAAGCCATAGGAAAGAAAGAAAGAAAAGACTAAATTTAGAGAAAAAAGATGCTCATTGTAACATAAAAGTATAAATGGCATATGAGCTTTTTTTTTAACTTGGAATTTACATTGTTTCCCTCATTTTTTGAAAATTTTCAAGAGCTAGGGGGAGTGCAAGTGCACCCCCTTGCAGACGCCCATGGTGGTAGATATAGGTAAAAAAAAGTGTGATGCCCAAAAGTTGGTGACAACTATACCCCCCCCCCCTCCTAACAATAAATTTTTACAATTTTGTATCTTATATTAAAAATATTAACTAGCAAGGAAATAATTTATATTTCCTAACACTAACAGTGAACAAGGGTTCAAAATATATTGTTATTTTAATGAATGGTCTGCAACATAAGTTTTTTTACTTGGAAGCAAGATATTAAGTGAAGTAATAATTCAACATGGCTTTTTATTTAGATTTAACTTGTGTTTCTAAATGTGCATACTTTCAAGAAATTAAATTAAAAGAGAACTCTACATTTTTTTTTGTAAAAAATAGCTTGTATTTATATGAAACAAGGGTAGAAATTTAACTTAAAAGAAAGTTAATCCAAAGTTAAAAGTTGACCAAGTGTAACAGTATTTGTTAATAAAAATACTTATATATTTATACCAAGTAGTATAATACATTTTTATAATAGTATGATATGTATATATATGTACCATGAATAGTTTTTTTTAGTGTTCTTAAAAGTGGGGGTATGAATTTTAGTGGGGTATTAATTTTTGTAAAAATGTCTCATCCCTCCCTACTGAATCAAAATTTTATAAATAAAAAAAATACATGATGTAACTATGTAATATGAGAGCAGTCTAAAATTCAGGGGGCAGGGAGGTAATTTTTAGCAAGTTTTTCAAAACAAATTTTATTAGCATCTAAAATGGAGGATTTCTATCAATCTGCCAATATGAGACAGTAAGTCATAATTAATGACGTGTATACTAATTTCTTCAAAATAGAATTTCAAAGTCATTTTAGAAGTACATGTTCTACCTCTGAATCACAAGTTCTGCACAACAATTCAAAATGACAGCAATTTCGTACAAAGAATGACAAGTATAGGGTTGGTTGATTTGTACACGCAACGACCTATTTCTATGCACAATGACGGCTAATCAGACCGGGACCTACAGCTTAACGTGGATTCCAAACCACAACGAACATCAATGTCTAACCCGGGATTCAAACATGGCACCTTTGGCATGCGAGGCCAGAGCACTAATCTCACATCCATCAGATGGGCGACAAGTATAGGGAAATGAAAACTAAACAGTCATGTTTTCCACAACTGTATAACTGTCGTATCTCCAGATGTTATCATAAAAAAAATTTCGGGTGGATCCTAGCACAGCCCACCTCTTGGCGTCTTTTTGAATTCTCGCCAAACGAGTGGCGATAACGTCGCCAATATGGCAACCTAGACAGATTATGGAGGAGAACTGTCTAGAATTCGATGGCCGATGATGCCTACATGGATTTTATTCGGCAAATCATTAACATGTACCCTCTGCCGGCAAAGGATTAGCAAACACAGTTATGGTAAGTGTTAATTTTTAAAAAAAATATTATTATATCTGGCCTTCAAGTATCATTTTTTAATTGAAAAATAATAAAAAAATATTCAATGAGGGACTTTCACGTTTTTTGGTTTTATTTTTAAATAAAAGTAGAGAAAAAATCATGAAAAACAATACCATTCTTTCAAAAATTTGAGCTCGGATAGCTAGTTGCGATTTGGCGGGAAAAAGCCACTTTTGCGTGAAACGTCAACGTGCAGATAATGAACCAGTCTAAATCCTGTTTTAGATGAGGTTTCTCCTTCGTTCTGGGACTTTATCTCTGCGTAACCACGTCACGGTTTTTTTATGCATTTTTGGTCACATGACTTTTGCTTTGATTTCGGCTAATTTCAAACTCGATTTTTGATTAATTGAAAGCATAAAGATAAAAAATAATTGCACTGCTCTAATATATTCGTTGGATAACACTAGAAAATACAAAAAATATTAATTTTCCTCACTTGTGCAAGTTCCTCATTAGTAGTTAACTTGGCGAGATTTCAAATAAGTCGCCAAGAGGTGGGTCCATCTAGAATTTTACCTAAATTTCTGTCTATACCTTTTTATACTTTCCAGAAAACTCAAAAGCTATGTAAAAACAAGACTAGGGACTTTTCCCCTTTGATCATGGAAATAAATGTCAAGAAACAAATATTTTGTTTGACTTTAAATTATCACTTCACTTACAGAAGAGTAGTCAGCAAGCTCTTCAAATTCTCGTTTAGTCCAATGTCTATCTTTAAAAAAATTTGTTTTGTTCCTTTTATAAAATAGGTCCCAGTTTTTCTTCGCTTCTGCCTCTAATTTGTTTTGCTTGAATTCCGGTATAATTTTCTCCCTAGATAGCTTCTCTTTTTCTTCATCTGTAAGAGTCCGAGCATAATGACCATTTTCGAAATTCATCTTTCATAAATCTCTACTCCAAACACATACACATTTACGAAATCTATATTGATCTGCAAAAAATGCCTCATGTATTGTGCTTCAGAAGTAAATAAACAAAACTTCTTTGTTTTGTTGCCACAAAATGAGCAAGTAAACTAAATGACAAGAGAAAAAAAAAACTTTTAAAAAGTATATGGTTTCTCTATTATTTTTGAAGAAAATTACAAAAATTAAACCATCAGTTTTCTGAAAACTTGGTTTATCTGAGTTTTTGTCAATAAACCAAATTCATAAAGATCCCATAGTCCTTATTAAAATAGTCTGACGTCACTGATTTTTTTTGGATAACTTCCTTAAAAATTTTTAAAGAAAAATTAATAATATTCATACCTAGAGTAGTAAATAAAATTTTGTGAGTGGTTGATGATAATTCTTAGAACAGTGATTTCTAGGAACTTTCATTTCATAAACTCTGTTTTGTATTTTTTTCTCAAGTTTTCATAAGAAATTATGGAAGTTCTATTCCATAATGCTTTATTCCCAAGGCCTGATTTCGGCACAAACCAACAAAGCCCAGGCTTGGGTCCCCAACATTTATGGGGCCCCAAAATTTTAAGAGTTTTTGTAGTTAAATTGAACCCTGTGTCCTTTCTTAATATTTTCAATTACGTTTTGAACTTAAATACACTATAACCTTAAACTGGTTTAAGAAGTCGTTAAACAGTTAAATCTCGAAAAACATGAACTAATTATCCAAATGAATTACATTTCGGGTGATTTTCGTACTTTAGAAAATGGTTATCAATAAACTTGCAGGCTATAGTAGACAAAAATACTTCCAGCAAACACTGTCAATAATAGTGGGGCGCCCCCTCTACAATTTTTTTTAAGGGACCCAGAAAACTTGATGTGCTTTTTAGGCCCTAAATGATGCAAGTCAGGCCTTGTTTATTCTTCATATCTTCTTATGTTTGGTAAAAATGTGTGATAGATAGCCAAGTCTTGTCATTTTCAGAACATTTCATTCTCTTTCACGTTTGAAAAATTAAATTTAAAAATGGAAAACTAAAATTATAACATTTTCGTCACTAGATGGCGATACTGAATGGCGAAGTATTGTTGTTGGTTTGGATGTAATCTTGGATCTGGCACTCTGGCAGTCTCGTTGTATTTTCCAATGTTTCTTTTTCATTTCTGCTTTTCTGATCGACCATCCACCACTTCAACTGTTACTGTTTGAATCTCGTGTTTATAAGGTGATCTGTTATTTTTGTTTTTCTGGTGTGGAGCAGCATTTGTAGGACAGCGTAGTTTCCGTTTTTTCTTAACTTGTTGAAAAACATGTCATGACTTGTGAAGTAAGGATGTAAGAAATCTTCAGTAAAGACAGCGTTGGAAAATCTTCTTTGTTGTTGTTGTTGATCACTTTGACAACTCTTATTAACGGTTTTCATTTGTGCAATCTACACAAATCGCTTGGTAAGTCTGGATCAGGTGTTTGTTTTGTTATTGCAATTTGTTTGATGACTGTTTTTGAAACTTAAATTGATTCATTACCGTTTCTAAAGATAGTGCGGTTCCAGGTATTGCGTAATATGACGTAATCTAGTTATTATGGTTGTTAGTATAAGTGCGGTTCTTTGTTTATTTGTTGATACTGTTGCTTATTTAACATTTTAGTTGTCAAGTCCAATGCAAATAATAATTGGTCAGTTCGGAAATGCTTACTTTTAATTACTTTGCGACTTGTTTAAATTACTTGTTGCTTTCTAATTATAGGTATTTTGTAACTTTTTACACGTTAGTTTCACTTCCAAATTCATGTTATATTCACTTTATTTCATGAATTGTTTGAATAAAAGTAATAACTTTTATTTTTCTTTAAAATTTTGCTTTTTTGCAAAATAGATTTTTACAGTTAATATATTTTTTGTTCAGCATATACAAATTGCTAAGAATTGTTGGAATAACATTGGAAAACTGATAGATGCTTATTTGCTCTGACAATAAACTCAATGTATAAAATTGTTTTTTAACTTGCATTTTTCAAGCTTAGTCAAACTCGGAAATTATAGTTTATTAATTTATGATTTATTAAGATACTACGATTTTGAGGAAATCCTTTCTACATATACATTGAGTTTTAAGTAGTAAAGATACTCAAATATTATATACTTCTGATAATTATAAAAAAATTGTAGCATATTAGTTAAACAACAGAAACATAATTTGAATTTGTATATCCTTCAATTTTTTTATTTAAAGTTTTGTAACAGTCAATTGGGTGGTTTGCTTTAATTTATGTTGCAAAAATATTGCTTGATCTTCAAATGGCATTTACTCAAAAGTCTTTGTACAGTTTTAAAACAGGAGTTTAAAAAAAATACATTTGAATGGTGATTAGTTGCTATGGATATGACATTTAAATGCCTTATTTCTGACTTAATAAATGGTTTCTGACTGTCAAAATGAAATGAACTCTTTTTAGTCAAAAGTGTTGATCATAATGGTTTTAAGAAATTTTTATGTTCTGCTTATTTAATACATAATAGTTTGATGCACTGTAACAAATTTGACACACTATAGCACAAACATAATTTGAAGGTACAGATGTAGTAGGACATTTCTTTGGGACGATTTTATTTGGCATTTTTCCCTCCGGATTAAGGCTGTTCCATTTTAAGTTATATTTTAATTTATTATATACATTAAATTTTATTTTAGTTACTGTGTTTTTAATTTTGGTGAATATTCTAATCGTTAAATAAAAAAAATTGCTGAGTGTCCTATACTACATCAGTTACAAAGAATCTTTTCTGCACATTGATGTTTTCATTTTTTAAGTAATAACTTAAAGTAAAGAAACCATAGCTAGGGAATTTTTAAAAGTTTCCTAAAATGAAAGAAAATGTCTGTTATTCATTGCTGAAACTAATTGTAGAACTTCAGAACTTTTTTGTACATGATGATGTCATCATTTCCTGAATAACATTAATTAAAGAAGTTAAAAATATTTATTTAAAAAGTGGGAAAACAACCAGGAAGTATCAAATTTCTTTTTTTCAGACAGTAGCGCTAACAAGGTTCCTGATTAAGAATTTTTAGGTGTTCTTTGTGAAATTTTTTTGTTATCACTTTGTGAAGAATAATTCAATTTTTAAATAAATTTGTGAAAAGTAGAAAATTTCTTCAAGATAACATGGTGTAAAAGAGAAAAAAAAAGCAATTCATTAATATATACTATGCAAATATGTATTAAATATTAGTTTTAAATGATTTTTCTAACATAGGTATTTGTGAGGGGTCTTTATTCAGTTATAAATATTTGTGATTGGGACTTTTATCAGGTATAGATTTTTGTGCACAGACCTTTTTTTAGATGTAGGTACATATATGCAAAGAAACCATTTTTCAGATGTAGATTTTTGTGAACGGTCCTTTTTAAAAAAATTTGTTAGGGGGGGGGGGGTCTTTTTACAGACATATAATTTTGTGAAGGTTTAATAAAAATACTCAAATTTCTTCTTAAACTCTGATCGGTACTAAAGAACTAATCTCCATATTATAACACATTTTAAATCAGGGTTGGCATGGTTTAAACCAAATGGTTTTTTTCTAAAAAAAAAAAAAAAATTTTTTTTTTTTTTTTTTTTTTTTAAAGAATAATTTAAAATTGTATTTTTATTTATTTATAATTAAATCTTTTAAATTATTTGATGTTGCAAATAACTTCTACTTTTTTAACCAAAAGTTTTCCATTCCGCAGATAACTTTTTCAAAATGAATTATACTGCAAAAGCAACTACAGCGAATGTTGAGCGATTATTTTTTTCTTTTGGAGCTATTGCTGTACAATCAAATTTGTGTAACAGACTTAGTTTAAAAAGAAGCCACAAAACTTTTTTTTTTCTTCTTCAAAGTGTTAAATCCTAAACTTGTTTTTAAATGGAAAAAAAATAAAAGCATGTAGTTTTTCTATTAATTTTCTAGAAAATAATTTACTAAATGAAAGAACTACATTCTTGGTATTACATGACTGATGTTTTTGTAAATGAAAAATTATGCAAATTTATTGATAGAATAAGTTCTAATGTATTTTAAACTAAATCTTATAATTAAAGACTATTGAAGTATTTATAAGTATCAATAATAAGTTTTTATATTACTAAAATGGATATATAGATGTGTTATAATTATTTAAAACTTTTGATTAAAATCAAATTATACGCAGCATTTAAAATGTGTTTCTAAAATTAAGGTTTTGTGTTTCAACAACTTATTTCTAAACCTTAAAAATATCATTTTGTTCTACTTATCACCATTGCTGACAAATCTAAGAGCAATATTTCATTATGCAGTAAACAATTACTATTGTATACATTGAATTTGAAAAATTGTATCTCTAAATATAATATTAATATTCAATATAATACGAATGTCCACATAAGTAAGAATTGTTTATTTACTTAGTTTAAATTATTTTCAGAAGGAATATTATTTGTTATCTGAACCTTAATTATTCTAGTTAAAGTCAAATTTTATTTATAAATATGTATACATGTAATTAGAAAAGGATTTTACAAAAATACCATGTTTAAATAAATAAAAAAAAAAGTTTTTTTTTTTTTTTTTTTTACACAAAAAATATGTTTTTTTCCCAACCCTGTTTTAAATACTGATTCTTTCAGTTGTCTGAATCAATGGGCTAGAAGACTTCCATTATCTAAACATCATACACTCCACTTTTTATGGCTCCATCTAACCTTTTCCTAGTACCAACTGCCATGGCAATGCCTGTCTATGTAACTGAAGAGATCCAAGTTGGGCGAAGTGTGTTCCACCAATTCGTTCACGAGGAATTGGAACATGAGGGATTGTCGGACGATGTTTTGTTGGAAGCAGATGGAAGTGTCGAGCAGAATGGGATAGTCGATGAAAGTTTTGCGTTTGCTCATAGGGAAGTGTTCCATGGAACAATGGAGTTGGCAAAGTAAGAAATTTATGTTTGGATTAATTTGATTTTAATAGTTTTACTGAGATATTTTTCCTGATAATGTTCCAGGAGCACATTCACCCAAAAGTTCCTGTTATTCCTTAAATTTTTGTACCTCCATAAATTCCTAAAACTTTAACTTAAATTTTTTAATAATTCGTGATAAAAATTAAAAACCTTGAAATTTTCCTTATTTACCTTCAAAACCAGTGAAAAAACCCAAGTATTTTCCAGAGTAGAAAATCTTTTCTGAAATTTGAATTAAAATTAATTATTGATAAGCAAAGTTGAAGCAATATTCTTTTTGAAGTACTTTAAATGTTGCTTAAAATTAAAAAAGAGGGTTTAATTAAAAAATATTACAATTGTTGGATTATATAGGAAACTTATTGTTTTGCTTAAAAGTTGCTTAGAGTTAAATTTTTTGAAAAATGCAGTTTTTCACTGGCATTGAAACATGCTTTGACAAGAATATTGTTATGAATTTTTCCGCTGAGGCAATGATGGCACAGTTTTTAAGATAAAAACTACTATTTATTCACTCTTCAAAGGCACAAAAATTTATTCAAAGACAACAGTTTAATCACCCTCAAGCTTCAACACAAGCTTCAGTAAGAACAACTTCGAATACAGCGATTATACAAGTTCACTCTAGTAAACAAAGCGATCAGCTCACATCGAAGTCCAAAGTCAATCTGAAAACTTTCCCGATCTCCCGGTCTTTATATACTTGGCGCTAGAGAATATTCGCGAAATTTCCAGTCAATTCGTCGGAAAAGAAACGTCTCGAAATTTCTCGATTGCTTTAGGTGTTGCCACCTTTTTTTAACCTGTATAATCGCTGTTAAAAAAATAAAATGAGATAAAAATAAATTACAATAGAATTTTAAAATAATACGTCACTATTTACACTATATACAGACAATTTGTGCCACAATATGTCTGTGTTAGGAGCCTATGTTAGCTTTAAAAGAAAATGCCCTTAATTTTGTTTAATTATTCCTAAAATTTTTAGAATCATTCCTAAAATTTTTGAAATTATACCTAAAATTCCTACCTAATATTTTAAGAAAACTCACTGTGTCCCCTGATATTGTAAGTTGATATACATATATTGTTCGGCGATAGCTCAGTTTTTATGAATTTAATCAGAAAAGGTTCACGACGAGTATTGGCAGCTGTGCACAGTTTTATTAATATTCACAAGTTGGACTGTAAAATAGAATGATAACTAACCTAGGAGTTACCATGAGAACAGTGAGGAATCTCTCACACATCCGCCACAGCGCGGGAATCAATCTACAGTAATTAATAGACGAATAAAGAGGGTGGGGTAGGATGGAAGATGCGCAGCAGGGTTGCACAATAACACAGGCGTTAATCACATCAGTCATGAAAGATTTTTCAAGTATTGTGATGATTAATGTTGTAAGTTATGAGAGTGAAACATCGACTCAGAGAGTTCTGGTAACAGGTTAGTCAGTAATATTGATCTCTAACTTATTTATAGCTCATAAGTGGTTTCTGCTCTGCAAGCAGATAAAACCAATTGAATTACTCATATTGTCTGACGAACGGGACACGTCCGTATCCTGTGCGTCAGACAATATAAATGCATATTTGACCTAGTTAAAATAATTATTTTTCCATATAACTTTGTCACCAAGTAATATAATATGAAATGAAAACATAACTATTGGATTCACCTTAATTTTAAAAATCTTATCAATTTACGAGTAGAAAAAAGAGCTAAAATATCCTGTGCGTCAGCCAGAGAGTTACCCACAGAATTTTTTTTCCCTATGATACCATGGGAGTACCATCTTGAAATTTTGCAAGAATGTTTGTAAAAGATGGTTATATATAATATATTTTTTTCAAAAAAAAATTAAAATTCCGATTTTAAATTTTCAAAAAAAACTTTTTTAATTAAAAAAATAAATATTGTTTAAAAAACACTTTATCATGTGTTATATATTTTATCAAAGGCAATATGAAACTGAATAATTTGACATAAATTTCAGCTCTCTAGGTCGATTAGTTCTTGAGTTACAACCATTTAAAGGTAGTTAAATGATGCAAAATTTGTGAATTTTTCAAGTTTTCAAAAATACATAACTTTGAAACTAACTTTGAAAAAAATCTCAAAATATGATTTTTTTAATTCAATCTACTAATACTACATTTACACCAAAAATGAATAAAATTCATTGACCTGCCGATTTGACCATTGGTTGATTTGATGTGGAATTACCCTTGATACATTTTTGAATGTCATCTTTTATGCTATGAAAAGTAGTTATGTGCCCGAACTCTTAAATATAATTAGTCTATGTGTGAAAAATGAGAAAAGTTTTTTAAATAATTGTTTTCAATTAGATTTCAAGAAAATATGGATGGAGGGGACAATATTTCTACAGCTTTTAGCGTCCTCATTACCTGCATCGTTTAGCAACAACGGTACCTAAATCGTTACTTTTAATTAAATTAATTCAATTATCGAAATTGGTTTTGTTGAGATGGCTAGTAAACTCTGTTTCATTACATGAACAACCAATAACATGGCTGTATTCTTTCATGGAGGTATTTAAAATGCTGCAAATTATTTTTTATTATCGAGTATGTTTTTCAAATTTTTACTTAGATTTTTTTTCTCAACAGTGACATTGTTCTTGTTGCAAGTTACAGAAATTTAAATAATTTTATTTTTATCATTTGTCTATTTTGAATTGTTATTTGATGTTTAAATAATATTTAAAAAAAATTACAGACAATTTATAATCAAATGAATTTTTTTGTAATATTAATTACTTTACATTTAGTTTTTAATCATTTTACAAATGCAATAAAGTAAAAGTATTGGTGGTTGGTAATTGTCGATAATTTTCTAATGATTTCAAATTTCTGGTCTTACTCTTTCTCTTCATAGCGAAAATCCCTTAACATTGTTTTGGAAAATACCGATCTTCCTTCAGGGAGAACATCCAAAGTCTGTCTAATAGGTTGAGTTAAATTATTGTGATTCGGCATTATATTTAAAGTATCACTTTATGTATGGAAAATTAAGCTAATTTTCAATGCCAAATTTACAAATTTGGCAACAAACTTGTAGAAAAAACTTGTCAATGAAGACCCAAGTTCTGTCTTATCACACCTTTGTGGTTAGCAACTCTATTTTTGCATACCAGGTAAGAATCCTGGGTTGGGAGTAGATGTTTGTTGTGGTTCGAAATCCACATTAAGCTGTTTGTAAGGCATGTTGTAACAGAGTGGTCACAGAACTGGGAAATCAGGGAAATGTCAGGGAGCTTTTTGATTCTGGAAAAAAGCAAGGAAATGTCAGGGAACTTTTTAAAATTTCATGAAAATCAAAGAAATTTTTTGTTGTTTAAGGCACGTTCATCCATAGTTTGACGCTATTTACTTGGAGGTTTGTGGTGGTAAGCCATTAGAAGTTTAATGTTACGGAATAATTTAAACTTTTTATTACCAGCAAAACTATTTAAAAAAAATTGCACATTATCTCTTAAGCATACATGTTCTATTTGATCAAGGTGTCTTGACCTCTGGAAAACCTAAGAAAATTAAGGAAGTTTGAAAATAAGTTTGCCCTAAAATCAGGGAATTATCATGGAACTTTTTTTGCTTAATTTAGTGGCCATCCTGTGTTATGTATAAGAGAGGTCATTGATCAACAAACCAGGTTCTGTCTCTATTTGAATACAATAATCAGTATGAAAGCACTTTTATGATCGAACTTCTTATTACTTCTGCTTAAATTTTGTAAATACTACTGATCTAATCAATACTCAAGATATTCTAGTTAAACTAGAGTTCACAAGAAAATTACTTTAAAAAATGCAAGAAACTGTTTAGATTGTGAAATTCTTTCGAAAACTTTAAACTTGGTTTTATCAAGAATTAAAAAAAAAAAAAAATTGAGTTCACCTTCATTCTGACCATTTTCAATGTTAAAGTTTGCTAAAAAAATTTATGTTTTGCAGATATTACAAGCTTTGGAATTTGGTATTGCGTAAGTTTATAATAAAAACTGTTTTTGTTTCTTGTACCTTTTTGATGAAGTCTATTAAATTATAATTGACTTCAAGTGCTCTGAGTGCAATAGTTCAAATGAAGGCATAGTAAATGTTTCGAAAGTTAAAATTATTCAGGTTGGTTTGAATTGCATAATGAACATTCACAAAATTGCTGCCTTGCATTGGTAAAAAAAAAAGTTAAAAGTGAAAGAGCATTTTTGTTTACCTATACATAAAATTTTTTATTGCATGACTGTTCTTTTTACACACTAAGAGCCCCATTTCAAATTCGAAACATATTTTGGGGCAGTTTCTCCCTGAAAATTGTCCTTGTTCTCCCTTGAAATTTCAACTACTCTTGGTGGTCTTGAACCTTGGTGGTGTAACAATGCTTTGGCATAGTCTTTTATAGCAGTATATAATTAAGTAATAGTTTAATTTTCCTATCTGATCCTTTTGCTATTTTTAAAAGTTTTTAATATTTTTTATAGAAGTTAAAAGTTTTTAATCTATTTTATTGTGTATTATTTTCAGGTCTCTTTATAATAAAGCGATTTGATACTGTAACTGTTTTATTTAATTCCCGTTTCATTAGCACTCCAGAAGGATATAAAAGTATTGCTATTAGTCAAGTTGGCTCCACTATCAGGGAATTAGCAAATGAGTTTGCCCAGAGTCGACAAAGAGATTTAATAAGGCGTGAAGCAGATGAGGTTTGTTCACTTTTCTGAATTTACACTTTCAGTAAAATTTTAGTTAGTCATAAAAAATACTATTCACATCCAATCTTTACAATTTTGGAAAAATTCTCTATGGTAAAAATCATCTCTGCAAAAAAGGGGCACTTTTGATATTCATTAAGAATTTTTTTAAATTTTAATTTTTGTGCGATTTCAAACTCTTTGTATGGTTTTAAAAATATCATCTTGGAAAAAATTAGTTGTAAATCGGTGTCTTAATATTGAAAGATAAAATGTAGTAATTAGATATGTCTTGTGTTTCTAATTTTTCTACTGGTCTAACTAATTACCGCTTAATAAAAACAGGGCTGTACGATACCAGTACCTTAAGATTTTTTTTAAAGATAAATTTAAAAGTTCATGTATCATCTATTTTTTTTTAAGTAAATCAATTATCAAGAAATCCATCTACAAATGAAATTGCCTCTTTATTTTCATAATGACAGTACCTTTAGAAACTTTAGCTAAGAGGGCACTTTGTTTAAATTTTAGTTATATTACTGTTGTAGGAACTAAGGTACAGTTGTTGGGTTGCAGATTAATCTTCAATTTATGATATAAGTTACTAAACAATATTCTACTTTAGCATGCTTGTAAAGGATATTTCGTAGGTTAGAATTATCTTTTGCGTGGGAGTTGTCTGACTTGGAAAAGATATTTCTTTGTATGTTTTTAAACTATAAACCAGAAATTGTGGTCTAGAAAGTTTATTGAAATAAATTGATGGTGTTTTATCTGGAGGTCCTATGTTGTGTAGAAACTTTCTTTTGCCGTGTGAAAGGTTTGCTCATTTTTTTATTAATTTTAAAACATATCCAAATGTTTAAAAAAATTCAAGCTAATCTGATTACTTTATTTAAGTCTATATATATATGTGTGTGTATGTGTGTATATATATAGACTTAATATGTATATATAAAATATATTAAGTCTATATATATATATATATATAAATAGAAAAAATAATAGTCATATATTTTTCTTTTTTTCATTGAAATTAAATTTTAAAGTTATTTTATCCAAACAGATTTATTCCTTAAAATCAATTTTTTATTTTTTTAGAATTTAGTTACAATTTCACAGAATTGGTTTCATTTCAATATTTTACAATAACTAAATAAATAAAATGAATATTATTTGTTTTTGTCCTGTTTGGAAATTTCATACATTCTCTTCTGATTTAAAATAATGTAACCATAAATTTTTTTTTAATTAAAATCCTTTATGTGCATTGCCAGTTTTTATATTGATTAATAAAGCACCGTTTCTGTTGCCAGTGTGTGCTTGGTGCTGGCATCTAATTTTAAATATTAAAAACATCTCTATCAGTAAAATATGCTGCAAACTACTTTTCAAAATTTATTCATTAAAAATGAATGAGAATTTATGCACTCGCATCCAAATATCTTTTATTTATTCTGACTAAAACATTTTATTTTATTATTTATTTATTAAAATAATTTTGATTACAGGAAAGAGTTTCTTCAATGATCGGTTAAATGCTATTTCAGCATGATTGGATGTCACATCTGGTCCCTTCTATTACAGGGTTCCCACGGTCATTAAAAGTGCTTAATATTTTTGAACTTGTTTTCAAAGCCTTGAAAGTACTTGAAAATGCCTAGAGGTGTTTAAAAGTCCTTGTTAATACTTAGAGGTCCTTAAAAGTCCTTAATTTTTGTGGGTGTTTAGTCTCCAACTGCAAAATTTATAAATATACATCACAGACTTGCTATCACCGCGTAACCGCCACTTACTCACACCTAGAGTGCCTACCGTATCAGAATTCTCTTACGTATTTGTATTATCAGGGTTCCCACGGTCATTGAAAGTCATTAAAAGTGCTTAATATTTTTTAACTTGTTTTCAAGGCCTTGAAAGTGCTTGAAAATGTTTAGAGGTCCTTAAAAGTCCTTAATTTGTGCAGATGTTGTGAGGCCAACTGCAAAATTTATAAAAATGCAACTCGGACTTGCTATCCCCGCGTGACCGCCTTTTATTTGTACCGTATTGGAATTTTGTGACATATTTGTATTACGCATCCAACTTGTAACTTTTTTGGTAGAATATACTTTATTAAAAATTTATTTATAGACATGATGCCTGAAAACACATTTCCAAAGGTCCTTAAAAATATTAATTAAGTCCTTAAAAGTCCTTGAAAAGTCATTGATTTTCCTTCTGTGATTTCAGTAGGAACCCTGCTTATGCATGCGCTAACTTATAACTTTTTTGCTATAAAATACTTTATTAAAAATTTATATATAAACATGATGCCTGAAAACAAATTTTCAAAGGTCCTTAAAAACATTATTTAGTCCTTAAAAATCATTGATTTTTATTCTTTGATTTGAGTGGGAACCCTTTAATAATCTATGATATGTTATAATAATCTATCCATCTGTTTTAGGTCGATTTAGGCGCCCTGACTTTTGATAGGTTTTGGGGTCTATTAGAGGAAGTGTTTCGTCATGGAATCACATCACACAATTTGATCGCTCTATTCTTCTTCTGCTCCGATGTGCTGATTAGATGTGTAAGGCAAAAGTTGCGTGATATAGGAATGAATTTGTTCAAATGGTCTCTTAACTATGTTGCAGACCGAGTATGCAAGTGGGTACATGACAATGGAGGATGGGTTAGTGCGATTTTTTTCTCTTATGTTTGGGTTTGGTTTTGGGTTAAGAGTTGAATTTTTTTTTTTTTTTTTTAAAAAGGAATTTGATTGTAATTTCTTTTGGTATTGAGGGTTTTTATTTTTGTTTTATCTTGATTCTGGAAGTTGGAATTGGTGTTCTGATATATGAGATTCAAACTTTGCAAAATTTTGCTAAATTTATTACTGGTTTAAGAAGCTGTATAAACAAGTCCACTTTGGAATGTTTTTTTAGTTAAAAAAATATCTTATGCAAAAAAGTGCTTTTCCTCCTTTCAAAATACATTTAAGGAGATGCCATTCAAAAACAAATAAGTTCATTGTACAAAATTGGGGGGGGGGGGGGGAGATAATTCTCGTTACACTTTATACTTGTAAAAATTTATTAATATTTTTCATTTTGTATCTAACATCAATGTTTAAAAGCAATTTTTGATAGGAAGTATTTAATTATTTAACGTTAAAATATGGACGTGTTCCTTTTTGCTTCGACTGGGTGGATATATCATGTATTTTTTTGGCATGAACTACATAGAGAGGTTTTCTTTTGACTGGAACCTTCTTTTTTACTTAATTATGCCGGCTTCTACTTTGACTTATAAAAAAAGCATGCATTTTGCAGAATAGGGATGAACAATAACTTTTTTGAGGAAAAAAAACTTTTATTTGACATTAATGTTAATTAACTTTATTCTTTTATAAATTAATGGGATTCTACATTTTATTTTACTGGTGAAACTATTGTTAAATTCTCTAAATACACTATGAAACAGATTTTTTGACTTGGAATTTGTGTTTTTCACAATTTTATGTTTCCTTCTACAGTAGAGTATCTCAAATCTGGAATCGTAGGGACTTCATCGATTCCAGATTTTGGAAAATTCCGGATTTTAGAACATATCATTCTTCGAACACAAAATCAATGAAAAAGACATAAATGGAATAAACTAAGAAAACTCTTTATATAACTTGATGTGGTTTTGAAAAACATTTGTTTTAAGTTTGTTTTAATAGTTTTGACTTTTGGCTGAACTATCCCCTTAAATTCACATTATTCACGATTCTGAAATTGTGTCTTTGCTCTAATCCTTTAATTGCAGTGCCTAATACTTCCAACTAATTGCTCTTATGTAATTTTATTCTTAGCCACTTCGTTTTCACTGTCATCACTTTCGGATACGGAAAAACTTCTGTAAAAAAAAAGTTTTTTATTTATTTATTTATTTATTTATTTATTTATTATTATTTTTTTATAAGATAGCTGTGCTGCAAAAGGTCCGGATCTTAGATATTTCCGGATTTTGGAAAACCGGATTTCAGATACTCTACTGTAGACCTAACATTGCCTTCTTCTATACTTTTCAAACTGTCTTCATTCATTTTTCTCTCGGTTTTATTATTCCGAGTTCATACACCTCAGGCAAAACCTGGAAAACTCAGAGAAAATAAATCAGCCTTAAAATATCAGGGAAAAGAGAAAAATCCCCCCTAAAACCTGGAAAAAGTTGTTGTTACTCTGAAAAAAAAAATCCTACTCTTCAGTGCTATTTGTTAAATCCTAACTCAAGGAGATGAAGTTACAGAATTATTTGATAGCATATACTTGTAGAAAGTTATTCTTATAGAAAAAAAGACTTTTTTCGAGATATCGGAAGAATTTCTGTAATCGAGGTTTTACTATATTTATGTGGCTAAAAATAATTAAGCCCGAGATGGCACCACACCAATCAAAGACATTTGGTCCACTGTTAATTTAATGTATACCAGTTCCCATTATTGTTCACACTGGTATTTGGTGGTATAGGAACAAACCCACGATCGCCCAAAATATAGATTTTTGCAATTCTGAATGATCATTAACAGATCTTCTTCTCTTCTTCTTCTTATCAAGGACTATGGGGACTATGTCACCTCTGCTTAAGCATTTTGTACCAACCCCATATCCCGTATAGATCAGTAGTGGGCAGTACTGCACAAAATGTAAGAGCATACTCGGGAGTGCGCAAGTCTACCTATAGCCACCAAAGAGTTCATTTCTACTTCTTTCGGTAGCTACCCGGTAGATGGCCCCACTACTGACCGTATGTGGAACTTCTTAATTTTAGAGGCAATACCAAGCAGAAGATTCTACCAGAAGACTTGGCTTTGCCACCCCCAGAGGTATTGATTTGTATGGGAACTTGGAGGACTTTGCAACTATGACTGATTTAACGTGCTCCAGTCACCATTAGCGAACACGGTAGTCTTTAGTCGGTCCCAGGCCCGAACTCGCAACCTTCTAGTTGCGAGAACGATACTCACCCGACTGGGCTACGCGGCCCAACAGATGTTCTTACTTCCATCTCAAGTTATTTTCCAAGACGTATACAGAACATTTATTTCCTTTTTGCATTCTTATTTCATTATAGCTGATTTAATAACACAAGAAAAAGTTGTTTCTCAAAATTCTTTATGTCCAGTTTGAACCAGGTATTCATATAGTTTAGAGCTTGTGTCAGAATTGTAACACAGAAAGAAATCCTTTAAAATTTTTTATTTCAATACTGGTTAGGTGGTGTCCTGGTATTTGGTTTATATATAATTTGCTAATGCTGGGAACTCAACTTATATTTATTAGTTATATTACACGGTTTCCACTGTTATTGGAAAGTGCTTAATATTTTTAAATTTATTTTCCAAGCCTTAAAAGGCCTTATTTTTTGCTGATGTTGTGTGCTGGACTGCAATTTTTACAAAAAATCAATTCGGACTTACAAATACTGTGCCTTGAAAGTGCACATTTAATGTGGAATGGGTTAAGCATAGTGTGTATGAAAATAGATTGCAACATCATCAAAGTCTGTTCAAAATGCAAATTGTTCACGAAAGTTTTTGCTATGGGTGAAGCAGCTGTAAAGTTCCACATTACAGACATGAAGCTAGAAAACAAATTTCTGAAGGTCCTTAAAAATTATTATTTAAGTCTTTAAAAATTCTTAAAAAGTCATTGATTTTCAGTGGGAACCCTGTATTAGTAGCGGTTGTTCCACAACTAAAGTAAAAGTATTGCAGTTCAGGGAAGTTGTCTATTCTGACTATCCAACATACAACATTATGCATGTGAGTTGTGATTCGTTGTTCACATGAGAAAGAATACTTATTCTTCTCTCAAACTCTTGATTGATAAAAAATGTGTTTTCTAATACTGATGTGAAATTATTTGCATAATTGTGAATATTTTTTTCTTTCTTTTTTTCCAGGAAAGAGTCCTTCGCAGGGCGTTTGTTAATACTAAATACGTCGTTGGAGCTGCAATTGTTATAATAGCAGCTGTCGGTTGGTTTTCCTTCAAAGGAATTAAGAAGTGAAAATTTGAAAATCAAAAGTAACTTATTACGCTATCGCCAAACTGTTGTATATTGCCATTGATTGTAGCTTGAATGTGTTTTCATTGCTTATGGAACTAGAGAGAAACTTGCATAAAATGTTCGTATTTTCAACTAACAATCTAATTAGTTTTTATTCAGCCATCATAACCAGTTTAATGTTTTAAAAAGTTATAAGTTAAGCATTTAATGCTGAAGTTTATTAAAAAGGTCTTTAATTTCTAGCTTTAGCTCAATTAGTTAAGACTCATTTTACCTATGTTCTTTTTTTATATTGTGTTTGCAAGTGTGAAGTGCAAAACAAAAATTTTCAGCTTTAAATGTATTACAATGAGTGATCTGTATTAACTCAATTCCGGCATTAGCTACTTGTATTTGTTTTAACAAATTTTAATTTATAAATTGTTTGCTCATTTCTTTGTAAAATGTTGTGTTTAGAGTTTATGAATTGAGAAAGTTACGCATGTTATGTTTGAAAATCGGAGGTTTTTTTCTTTTATGAAAGGTAAGTTTAAATGCTCAAGGGCTCCGGAATTACGTAAGGATTTTCAATAGCATCTAGAATAGTAAACTCTGCTCATTTTTCAGTCATTCGTCCATTTCATAAAAAAAAAAACATTAAAACATATTTTCATACTTTTAATCCCATCTCCTTACACTTGATTCAAGTTTGGAGTATCAGATACTCAAAAGCTGAGTATCTCTCACTTTGAGTATCGGATGTACAGCAAAATCTTGATTATGAAGCACTTACAATTGACATGGCTAAACTTTTATAAATTTTGAAAGATAGCTTTCTCTAACGTTTCAGACGTATTAAATTTTTCGATTTGCACTGTTACTCATTTCTCACTGCCATTGGAGTATTTAGTGCAAAGTATAGTACAACAAAAATTGTACAAGGTAATAAAAAAATTGTATAATAGGTTCAACTTATTTATCACTGTATTGTATTGCAAAATCTAAGCCGGTCTCTTATTAATTGTTATGTTGTATAATATTGCAAAACAATTATAGGTACTTACGTATTAACGCAACCAGGCCAAAATTCGCATAAATCGCCAAATTTGGCGACCCTACTTATGGCAACCAAAATTTGCAAAAATCGCCAAATTTGGCGACACTACTTACAGCAACCCTATGTGTTATACGTGGTTTTCGTAAAGAAATTATTTTGCTTATGGTTAAATTGAATGCCGTCAAATCGCGCCAACCTGGTTGCGATAATACGTAAGTACCCAATTATATTTTTCTACAGCACCTAAATTGGGTTCAAACCAGTGCCGTAAATGGTTCTTGCCTGATATGTTGGGATCTTATAAAATTGAACGTACTTTATTTTTACCACATTCATGAATGTTTATGTTCATAAATTATACTATGGTGATTTCATTTTTGAAAGTAGATTTAACAACTTAAATTATATTTACTTATAAAAACTTAAATACCGGATTTTTATGTATTTTCGAATTGCAAGTCAGGTAACCAAATTTTTGCTGTAATTTCAGTGTATTCTACTTGAATTGTCATTCTCATAAAGACATACACTATGTTAACTTCATAGGATTGTGATGAGGTATGCAATGGTCTCCATGTGAGGCTTCTTGGGGTAAACCTAAATTCAATAAAACAAATTATCATACAAAATGCTGGCTCCTTCATTAAATGTTTCTTCTATTCTCAAATTAGCCTTTTCATTACCACAAGTATTCTTGATTAAAAATCTGTTGATTATAGAAGTGCAGTAAAAATAATAGAGTGTTATGTTAGACTTTCAAAGAAAACTGCTACCCATTATATCAAAACAAAACTACATTGACAATAAATATAAGCCATTTTGAAACAAGTATAAAATTATAGATGTTTCATCGAAAGAAGATGTGTGAAGTGAGCCTTGTAATATCATAATTAATAAGAAATTTAATGTTTTAGAAAATGCCTTTTCTTCACATGCATTAATAAATTGCTTTAAAAATATATATATATATATACAGCTACAACCCCCGTAGGTGTTTACAGTTGCTCATCACAAGCCATTTCTATTACTTTTAGCTAGTAAAATTCTAAATACAGTTGTTTCCCTTGTAATTCTAAATGCATTTGCCTAATTTTAAAGGAACTCAGATGACTTTCAAGAACTATATATATATATGAGACTAGTATATTACTTACCATAATCTTTCAATTTGATCTCTTAAGAGTTTTACTAGTCAAGTATTTAATGAGTTCAAAAAATAGTCAAGTATTCTTATGAGTTCAATTTTATTTTACAAAAATATTTGACTATATATTTTTTTTTTTTTTAGTAATGAATATAGGTTTACAAAGTTGTCTGTGCCTATAATGAATTTGTACAAATTTTTCTTTAACAATTTATCTTAAAAATTTCCAAATGTATACTGAGAAGCTGTATCCAAATAATTTTTAAATCCTAAAAATCTTTTTACAAGCGTCAATGCATGGCGATTTTCTTCAACAAAAAAGCTATAAAAATGATAAATGCGAATAAACCACTGGAAATAAAAGGGTGACTATTATATTTTTTAGAGCAACATGTACTTAAAAATGTAATTTGTTTCTTTTTTTTTTTCTTCTTGTTTCTCAGTTTTACACATGAATGGAAGTTATCTTGTTCACATATAGAATCTCAAGTTTTTAAGAAAAAAAGTAGTAAACAGAAAAATTGAAATTTCATATTCAACTATACACTATATGAACAAAAGTATCTGGGCATCTTCAATGTATAGTTCTTGTTCTCATAAATTCAACGTCAATGCATAGTGGGCCTGATTTTCAAACAGTGACTATTTATCGAGAAAATTAAGTACTGGTTTTATAGCAGAATTTTTCCTTACTTCCTGGACCAACTTTTGAGTTGCAATTTTTTTTCTGTAGTAAATTAGTGTAATTTAAAAAATTCTTTATATTTATTACTAGCATATATTATATTTGTCCTTAGATTGGGGCGGCAAATAATTAAAAATAAATTGAATGTAAAGGAATTGGAAACATCTTTTTTTGCAGAAGGTTGATCCATATAATGTAGCAACATTAAGGGTATCTTCTAGGCAGATGTTAAGTTTATGTTGCGACTACCCTCCATTACAGCAAATCGGTAACAAGTTCTTTCCCCCTATGTGGCATAATTCTCAAGTCATGTTCCAATTCACTCTGCAATCTTTCATCAGAGCTGTGAGATGGCCGGTCCATTTTTCCAACTGGCATATAATCCAACGATATGAACGAAGATCCAATTTTGTTAATGGACTGGTACTAAGCGGTTGAGATTGTATGTGCAGTGCGAAATCGTTTGACAAAGAATATATTCCTTGTTTTTCATTGTAATGATGAAGTAAACCAGCAAGCCAAGATGCAATAAATGTGCCATAGTAAAATGTATGCCAGGGGACTCTTGTTCGTATAGTGTATTTTGTGGGATATTGCAGAGAAACTCTGATTAGGGACTACAATTATACGATAAAAGAATTAATAAAATAATGGTGGAGAGAAAGAGGCTAAGGATAAGTGCGATTCGGATTGATTGTGTCCAGTGAAGAATTCAGAAATTTATCCATTTTAAATTTGAAACAAATTTGAATTAGTAATAGATTTAAAAAATTTCAGAACCTGAAATTAAATTTAGCTTTTAAGTAAGATGTGATATCCAAATATCTTAAAGGATGCTTTAAACTAATTTGTTTTGAAGTTTAATTTGAGTTTAAGAAGACAGAGAGAGTATTAATTCTTGCTAAGATTTAAAATTTGTACTTATGACCATTTGATATAAAAGTATGTGACATAACTAAGAATTAAAGTATAAATATTGATAAAAGAGTCACTGCCATTACCTTAGGTTTGCCCCATTTTTAAGGTGTACATGTTCCACATATTTTTCGGTACAAATATTTTAAAACTGATATCCTTTTGATATTTTTGTAGTATTTTAAAATCAGTATTTGTACAATGAAGCAATTTTGTATCTACTTACGTAATTGTAATGCTCGATTAGTCATATTGTGTATATGTGACAATCCATTATTTTGTACTTTTTTTAAGTGTTTCTTTATTGTGTTTTGTACTTTTTTATATTTCGTGATAATAAAGAGTGAGGACTATTTGTATTTGTTTTTTGATTAATTTTTTAAATTTTGCTTTTCAAAATTGTTGTATTAAAATGTTGTCTTATTCTATATATTTTTCCAGATATATCAACAATCATAGGTATCTATTATCATGGTTTGCCCGATTTTGTAAGTCCATAAGAACTTTTTTTTTTTTATAAGTTCTTAACTACGGTCCTTTAAAGTCCTTATTATTCATTTTGGTCCCTTAATTTTCAAAGTAATTTTTTTTCTAACTATTGAAATGCAATGACCTGCATTATAGTGTATTTGAAAGTTGTGCGATGTTCCACACCCCTAGTTAATTGATGAAATCAAACCTGTTTGACCCTAGTTACTGCAAAAAAAAACAAAAAAAAACGCTTACTTTTCGATTGTTTTATATTTTATTCCACAAAGATAGTTTCGCTTAGTAAATTCCGTGTACCTATCCCAAAAGAGTACTTTGCGTGTTCGCTAGCCAATACAAAAAAAAAAAAAAAAAGTATATGTTCTCTTCAAAATGGTGAAATATTAGCTATCTGTAAAGATAGCTTCCCCGGGTAATCATTTCTCCTTTACTATTCCGATTGTGGTGAATGTACGAGAAATCACAGGTGCATCGAGTTGATTACCCCCCTCCCCCATATCTTCCCTCTGAATCGCATGAGTGAGTGGGGAACATGAATTTTGGATAGAATAGATCTGAATTATGAATTGTGTTTTTCTGAAAGGTCCCCATACATGGGAAGATTATTTATATTTAAGTAGAAATAAAGCATTCAACCCCAAGATCTATTATGGGGCTTTTTCAAAAATATTTGTCTAAATTTTAAAAGATGGTAAGATAATGCCAGTATAAACTCTTTTGGTCATTGTGTCCCAAATTGTTTTGAATTTAGTATAGATGGAGAAGCTCACCCGTTCTAAAATCTTCAAAAATCTTTAAGAATGGAACGAAATAAAAAATAATAAATGCAGTTGTAAAATAATAAAAGTCTAAAAGCCATTATTACATTAATTTTTTTTTAATGCGCATTCAAAACTTGAAACCATAAAATTAACTATGCCAAAAAAGCACCGTTGGAAGTAATATATATATTTGCTACTTTCAACAATTAAAAGAATATTCACTTTGAAAAACATTGGATTTCTATTTGTATCTAAGTCCAAAGTTTTTCAAAGTCAATACCCAGAATATCTAGAAATGCACATCTTTACCGAAGCTAAAATTATTTAGATCGTTTTAGAAGACAGGAATTGGGAAAGCATTTCGTCTGCAAATTGATTGAAAAAATATGTAGAATGTAACATAAAAAAAACAAAAACCTGTTGTTTACACAAGTGTCTCATTACTGCCTGTATTTCATATTGAAGAGTAATGATCATATCATGTATTAAATTGTCGCAAGTCCAACGAGTCAATCTGCCAGATTTAAATTCGATTGGTTGACGACAAGTCGGTCAATTAACCCTCCTAAGATTTTGCCGGGTACAAACAAATTCAAAGTTATTATACCGTATTAAATTTAAAAAAAAAAAAAAACGAAAAAAAAAACACGTTTTTTTTTTATATAACGCTGAGCTTAGACAATATTCAAGTCTTCTAAAGGATACTTGACATCCCGAATAATAAATAGATATTCGTGGACACAAATACAACGCAGTTACTTTTAGTTTCTCAAGAACTTGACATAAATAGAAAGGAATGTGATCAATGGAAATTTCAGACGAAAAGTTACTGCGTCAAGTATTCGAAACTGTAACTTTATTATCGCAAGGTTTTTTACCCCGTGCACAGTCTTATCTTAGCTGCTTTACCTATTATCAATCGGCATCATTGAAATCATGGGAATCGCGTTGTCTGGAACTTCCGGTTATTTTATGACGTCACTTTAGAAGAGGTATCACATTTCTATTATTGTACGGTGGGTCAGCTATCAAAGAGTTTATTTTAGGATAAATGAGCCGTAGGATTTGTATTTGTATCTCGGGAGTCAAACGAGTTTGAGTTCAAATTTAGCCATTTTCGTTTTATTGCAGTTTATATCATAAAAGCTTGTTTTCTGTCGAATGAGGAAGTTTATTTTAGGATACATGAGCCGTAGGATTTGTATTTGTATCTCGAGAGTCAAACGAGTTTGAGTTCAAATTTAGCCATTTTCGCCATTTAGCCATTCATAACTCAAAAAACACATTCTAAACAGAAATTTTTAGCGGATGGTTATATAGAGATATAGTCAGTGTTAGAAGTGGGAAAAGAAAAGTGGGGGGGGGGGGGGGGGTGCTCAAAAGTTAGAGACAAGGGCACCCCCCCCCCCCATAAATTTTATAATTTTGCATTTTACAATAAAAATATTAACTAATAAGGAAATAATTTATACTTCCGAACACTAACATTGAACAAGGGTCCAAAATTTATTGTTATTTTAATGAATATTCTGCGACTTGGTTTTTTTACTTGGAAGTCAGAGATAAAGTGAAGTAGTATTTCTTTTATTTTAGATTTTATAGTTAGTTTCTTTTTATTTAAATTGTACTTCCAAATGTGCATACTTTCATGAAATTAAATTAATTTAGAATTCTAAAATGTTTCTTTTTAAAAATAGTTTGTCCTTATATGAAACAAAAATAGAAATTTCCTCCTAAACATTTAAAAAAAATTCATCCAAAGTTAAAAGTTGACCAAATGAACATTATTTGTAAATAAAAATACTTATATCTTTATAGAAAGTAGTATAACACATATTTATAATAGCATGATTTATATAACATAACTAATTTTTTTTTAACATTTGAAAACTTAAAATAACTTTTTCTCAGTGTCACTACATTGAAAGCTTCATGTTATTTTTTTTTAGTAGTTTTCAGACGGATTGATTATTTTTAAAAGTGAGGGGATGGATTTCAGTGATTTTAGAAGTGGGGTGACGCATGGGTATTTTCTTGAAAAGTGGGGGACGCGTCACCCCGCGTCTACCCATACTTCTAGCACTGGATATAGTAGAAATTAGTGATTTTTCTCGCTTCTGTAATGTTTCCCAATTGTGGCTTAGGCTCATTCGGTTACAAAGTGCAGATTCATCATTTCCAGAAAAATATTAACTTTTTACTTTCAATTATTCATATGTATAGATAGGGACGGTCAAAAAAATAAATTATTTCGAATTTATTTGCATTTCTCCACGTTTTGGAACATCCTGATTTCAAAAAAGCGATCTAGAAAAAATTTGTGTCTGGTCAACATAACTCCCGAACAAATTGACATAGGATGTTCAAATTTGGTGTGCAGGTTAATAGTGACTATGAGACCTACCATTAAGGTTTTCGTTAAAATCGAGCATGCGCATAAGGTAGCTGCAATTGAAAAAATCATGTTTTTCAGTCATCTCTAACGATTTTGTTCAAAATCGCTGTGGTAATGCCTCTTAAGGTGTTCTAAACATCCTCCCCCCCCCCCCCCCGAAATTCCCATAAAAATGTTTTAATGGCGTACAAAGTATAAAAACGAATGCCTTTAACACAGAGTTCTCTTTCCTTAAGCAACGATAATTTTTTCTTCTCTCCTCAGTTTTACTTATAAGAAAGGATAATATAAGAATTATCGAAAAGTACATCGCCAAAATCATCATTTTGACAAAGGTTTTTTTTTTTTTTTTTTTTTTTTTAAACCTATACAAGAATTATTGCAAAAAATATCTCAAACTGGTCATTTTTTCTACATGAATGATGAAAATATAAAAAAGGTAAATGACACAAATCCATGTTAGTATTGTTAGTATTAAAGTGTAATTGAAAGCTGTGTAATGTTCCACACTCCTAGTTTTAATAATTTCTTCAAACTTGAATAACATTATGTTGGGTTGACGTTTATATGTGCACTCATTCAATGGGGTAAATTTAAATATGCGTATGTGCGGTTGTCCCATTAACGCAACAACGCTGGCCAATATCGCTCGATATTAAACAATCCCGATGTGAGTCGGCAGTTGTTATAGATATTGGCCAATTTCTCCCATTGCTGGATAATATATACTGGAAGTTTTGAAATTCCGATGTATAGTTTAAAAATTGCAATATTTTAAGTATAAAAAGGACAGAGAGTAAAAACATTTATTTATGAAATTTTTGGCAAGTTTTTTTTTTTTTTTAAATTGTGTGTTTTGGAATGATGCTTGAGTTTCGGCAATGATTGGCCCAACTTCCAGATCTGCTGTTTCCTGCATTGGCCATTACTGCTGTGCTACTTGTGTTGTTATGAATTTTTAAAACGACAAATAAGAATGTAATTTTCGAGAAAAATAATTAGTCAATGATTAAACTTTTCATGCAAAGTATTTTGGTTTACGTAATTATATTAGATACAGTGATTAAAAAAAAATTACCTTCTTGCACATTTCTGCATTAATTTTTGAAAACAGTTTTTATTTTATTTTTACATTTTCTCTGTGTGTAATAATTTTCAAATTTAATTTGAAGTCATATTTATTTGTTACATACGTATATGCAATTTAGAGGCGGAGTTTTATAAAAATTTAAAAGTTTTGTGTGAAATTATTGAGAGCAAGAGAACATTTGATTTATTCTACACAAGATATTCGAAAGCAACAAAAAACGATATTGCATGAAATCTATTTTAAAACATAATCTACAACTTTAAAGACGGAACAAACATTATTTTATAGTATAACTATCTACTATATGGCCTTACATTGTCCTCTGGTAACCTACTATATTGTTACTCTACCGGACGATGTATCTCGGATATTGCCGATATTATCGAATGGACAATTCCCGCATTTTTTTAAAAAACGATTGAAATTTGTTTATATTTATGATGAGTTTCTTCCTGATTCCAAATATTCAAACAAAAGTTCTTTAAAAAATTAGTTATTTAAATATTAAGAAAAGTATTTGCGCCGAAACCTCGTCTGATTGCAATCCGATCAAAACGATCCGCTATAGCTGTGACGTCAAAACATACTTTCGTTTCTATGGTTATCGTGAGGTTTCTGCCAAATAGTTGGCGTTGGTTTGGTAGTCAGTTGCCATATCCCGTACAGGTTGGAGCGATTTGGGAGAAACTTGCAAAACTGGTGTCCCCTGCTGAATTTCAAGTCGAGTTGTTTCAGATCAAGTGACGTCGCATTCAATTTGAGTGGAATTAATCATTTTTCCAGCCAAAACTAACAAGTAAACTTAAGTTGCTAATTTAAAAAAAAAAAAAAAAAAAAAAAAAAGGCACAGTGAGCAGAAATTTTTATGTTTATGACCTTCTTGAAACATTTAGAATTGAATAAATAAAAAAAAAAAAAAAAATAAATAAATAAAAAATGCGGGAATTCTCCATTCTACTGTCTCAATTCAATAACAGCGTGGTTGGATGATATTTGACTTTCTTAAGTAAAATTTTTATAGTTTATTCCCTATAAAAATTTATTTTTTAAGGAAAAGATACTTTTAATGCTTGATCAGTGTTATTTTTCCACAGAAATATACTTTAATCAGATTTCAATTTAAATTGTAATTGAAACTACCCATTTTTTTTGCATAAACACTCACACAACTGCAACGACTTCCCCTCAAATAAGTTTTTATGCACGCGTGTTGGACCGAATTCTTAGTTACATTCATGATTATTGAACAAGGAAAATGACGTGTCAAAATGCATGATAAAAAGTGTCATTACTCCTCCTTTTTGCAAACCCTGCGGTATCAATGAGATACTATAATGTCCCTTTGATGACCATTTATGGGCGAACGGTCTAAATTACAGGGTCTCTCGCAGAACATTCCTTCCTGTGTATTTGACCTGTTCTTTACATAAAGAACTTGTAAATAGCTGATTCGTTTTTCGGATATTTATTGGAGGTAGAAGGTCTAATCTTTTTTTTTTTTTTTTTTTTAATAGAGGCATACTTTGTTGATAGTAAGCAACAGCGTGGGGATGATTCAGGTGTTGAAATGGAGACCAGGGTTAGGAAAAGACAACTCAGTATTAAAAGATTATTGAGAGATTTCGAATGGAAGATAACAAGGTTTTATTTTTAAACCCTTTATATTAACTTCGATTTTGTAGAGAGATTTTGTTCGAGCGATCGCAAAGCTACTAACTACGCTTTATTGGTGAACCGGACCCTTATTAGCTACCTTTACATGCATTCGAATAAGGGAAAATAATACCGCGTTTTTGATTGTCTGGTCGTGGCTGCTTGCATTTTCATTTTCACTACGGTGCCACATTCTTATTGTATATTTTGTTTATCTGAAACTTAAAAGAGAAGGGGGAAAAAATGATGTCTTGTGTTTCGGAAGATAAGCTTCCATCTTCCTTTGTAAATGAGGTAGAAAGCGTTTCCTCAAATACTGTAGTTATCCGAAACAATATTCGAAATGTTGAAGAATGCAGTAAGTGGATTTCAGAATTTGATGGTAATCTTACAAACACCAAATGGAATTCAAGACACTCCAACCCTTGTGGAAAAAGATTTTCCTGCTTGTAAGCATCAGATATATTATATATTTCTGGTTTTCTCTTTAAATATTCATCTTATTAACAAACTTTTTTTCACTCTGGCTTTTTTTTTTAAAGATTTATTAGGTACAACGGCAACACAAGGGCCCTGGCCTCATCCTGGCCCACACCCTGGCCTGAAATTTATTCCAAAACTAAACGATACAAAAAAATTGACCGTGGCGCTATCTACTAGGGCTTATGTTACATTTAGTCAATTTGTATGCTTTGCATGTTTCATACTTAGCTTATTTAATGCATTTATTAATCTTCTAGTCCATTGAAATGTCTACATTATAGTGAAAATTAAATGTTCGTAAAAAATCAAACGTAATTATAATTCCATCTGTATCTGATGTACATATATTTTTTAAATGCCAATAAATTCCTATTGGGAGATTTGATTTAATAATTAGACGCATACATATTTCATTCTCTTGAAAGTGTTATGTATTTTTATTATTTATTTTTTAATTCCTGATAAAATTTATGACTTTTATAATTCACTATTTTCTTATGAGTTTAAAAGTATTCTAATTTTAATAATTAGAAACTACTTTGTATAAAACCTTGAAATTTGGTGAGTCGGTACTAAAAATATATCGCAATGATATTACATAAATCGTTTTCCTTTCATGTCTATCACAAATAAAAATTAAATTAGCAAAAGCAAAACCAGGTGGAGCCACTTCATATGCATTGACATAAGAATTTCAAATATAAAATAAAATACATTAGAGACGCCATTTTTGGGTTTTTAATTTATGTAATTTCATTAAGGTGGTCATTTTCGTACCTACTCACCAAATTTCAAGATTTTATACAAAGTAGTTTCTAAATGCACTGGGCTAGAAGATTTTAGCATAGCGAGTATAGGGAAAGATCTTTACTAGGATTTCTTTTTAAATTGATCTTTGTAGAATTTTATTTTAAATCCATTTTTGAAGATTCTTAGTTTTAAATACCTAATATAAAAAAAGTATGTTTTTTAATGTTTATTGGAGTGCTTATGTTTTTTAAGCCTTTTGATTTGAGCTATATTTTTCTTTCAACTGTTTTTTATACTGTCTTTATTTTTATTTAACTGTCTTAGCATCTTTTTTTTTTCTTTAGCATTCTTTATTTTCCTTAAAAATATATTTTTCGACACTTTTGTAAAAGTTTATAAACAATTTTCAATACTTCAAGAGAAAAGAAACATTTGCTTAATTAGTTCTAAATGAGCCTAGAATGGAAATGGTCAAATTTCAAGTTATTTACCACAATATTGAATTCAAAAGTCTTAATAGGCCATCGCACAGCATCGGGTAAAATCAATATAACATTTAAAAAATATTTTGATGGAAGAACTGAAGTGAGAGTATTTCGTTAATTTACAGTGCTCAAAATACGGAAATACGTGTGCTTAGTGATAAAAAGAATGGTTGTAATTTGCTTAGATATATTTTTCATTGATTCCATCTTGGAAATAAATATAATATCAAACATCAAGAAATTCCTAATAACTCATAAATAAATGTAATTATCCTACAATATAGGCCCTTAATGAGTTTCTTGACTATGATTACTTTCCAATATTTTGACCTCACTCATCCGAAACACTCCCAGTAATAATCTTCTTTATTGTTCCCTATCTTTTATTACTATTCCAAGAAAGAAAAACAGCAACACGAATAATATAATAAAAGTAAAAGAATTCATATCATTCTTAATCGCTTTAGGTATAATTGATTCGTCATTTTTTGTAGGTCACCATTCGAAACGACGCGAAACTTTATTATTTATGTTGCCATTCTCTGGACAAAAAGGTGAAGGAATGATGACAGGAACAAACATGGAATAGGTCATAAACTCTGTTTGGAACTTCGTGAATAATGAAATAGAAAGGCGTTTCGTGATTTTCTGGTTGTTTTGTGTCTACCTCGCCTCCCACCCGCCTATTCTATCCCGCATTTAGTGGTGAGGGTTGAGGTATATCATTAAAAGCCAATTTTCTCATCGAAAATCGTTTGCAAAGTGAAACGGACTGGAACGAGTGAGATATTTTCGAGGAACATATGGTATTGTTGACGTACGTAAAGTAAAAGATTTGTTTGGTTTCGCACGTTTAATGAAAATTATTTTAATGGTATCTGTTGCAAATACAGCTGTTACCTTTTGCGAATTCTTTAAAAGAATATTTTTTATTTTATCTTTCTTTTTAGGTTTTATAATATTTTGTTAGATTACCGTATAATTAAGGCAAGTGCCTAAAACTTACAATCTATTAAATAACTTTCTTAAAAATGTATAGTTCTATTTGGAGGGAAAAAAAAATCATCAAAATAGATATATCCGCAATTTTCAATACAATGGAAAGGGTTTCACGAGTCTAGCGTCTTTAATAGTTATAATAATAAAACTATAAATATATTCGTTATATAAGTAACTTGAGTAAAATAAACTAATATATCACCCCCTCCCCCTTCTAGATAAGAGCCTTCTAATGTGGTATTATTTTATACAATGTTTTATTTATACTCTCAGTCATGTCTGGTTTGTTTACTTTGCTGTTATAATATTTATACATATTTTAGCGATTCTGTATGCCACAGTTTAACTTATTTCCAGTACACTATACTTCGAAACCAAAGAAATCGTCTTGTAGTTGATCAAAGTTATAGTTATTAAAGAATTAATAAATTAATTTTCCATGACCAATGTTTAGTTCAGCCGATTTTGAGTTCAGCCAAAACAATAGTTATCAATCCAACATTTTCAAATGTTAATAGTTAGAAGCAGTGGTAGAAGCGAGAAAGAGAAAAAAAAAAAAAAAAAAAAGAAAAAAAAAAAAAGTGGAGGGGATGCCCAAATGTTGACGATAAGTATCCCCCCACCCTCAAGATAAATTTTATAATTTCGAAGTGTTAACTGGTAAGAAAATAATTTATACATCGTAACACTAACATTGAACAAGGATTCAAAATTTATTGTTATTTTAATGAATATTCTGAGTCTTAGTTTTTTTTACTTGGAAGTAAGAGATAAAGTGATATAATAATTCAACATTAACTGTATATTTAGATTTAAATAATGCTTCTATATGTGCATATTTTCATGATATTAAATTAATAGGGAATTCAATTTAATTTTTTTTTAAATAGCTTGTGTTTATATGAAACAAGAACAGAAATTTAACTTAAAAGAAAATTCCTCCAAAGTTAAATATTAACAGTATTTGTTAATCCCCCAAAAAAACACTGTTGAAAAGTAGAAGAACCACCAACCTCAAAAAACTTTCTTGCAATAAAAAAATCATAAACATGATGAAAATTTTCAGCCACAAATACAGTGATATAAAAAAGGGCCAACCTCTGATTAGAACTCTCGGTTGTGACTCGCTTAAGAATGTCTGCTTACTTAGTTTATTTTTAAAATTTAAGTTCCGCTCCGATAAAAATTTACGCTGCTTGAGGTTGGCGCCCGTCATAGGAATATTAACAATGCTTGCGTTTAAAGTAATTTATGGCAGATTAAACGAATATTCGAGTCCATGATTTCATTTGGATAGGTAGGAAATACAAAGTGATGTAAATCTTCATGTTCATGTAACTTTCAAAACAGTATAGAGAAACTGTGCTCAAACGCTTGCATTTGAATATATTTATTAAGAATTTTTTAAGTAGGAAACTGAAGTGTTTGTGGTAAGCTTTTGTTTGGTTGATACATACATTTTGGAAAGTTTTTATTGTCTGGGGGCTTTAAAGGTTACTAATTAAGACGGGCGCCAACCTCAAGCAGCGTAAATTTTTATCGGAGCGGAACTTAAATTTTAAAAATAAACTAAGTAAGCAGACATTCTTAAGCGAGTCACAACCGAGAGTTCTAATCAGAGGTTGGCCCTTTTTTATATCACTGTATTTGTGGCTGAAAATTTTCATCATGTTTATGATTTTTTTATTGCAAGAAAGTTTTTTGAGGTTGGTTGTTCTTCTACTTTTCAAAAGTGTTTTTTTGGGGGATATCAGAACTTTTTTTTGAACACTGTTCTTCTATTTTTTGAATTTGTCCGTTTAATCGTTTTTCTATATATCACCTGGTACCATGAATATTCATAATTCTTCAAGTTGAGTTCAATGATATCTTACATGCTAAAATCTACTTGAAAATTTACAAATTGGTTGAATGCGGATGGCAGTAACCATCAAAATCGACCACGAACGAGTAATAGAAACTTGTGTATGGTAACACAACCCCCAAAACTTAATGAAATACGTTGCCATCGACAAAGAGGTCTGCCAAGTTTCAGCTCGTTTGGTTAGTTTGTACGCACAACGACCTATTTTAAGGCATAATAACGACTAATCAGTCCGGGACCCACAGCTTAACGTGGATTCCGAATCACAAGAATCAAATCACAGGAATCAAATTCGGCACCTTTAACATACAAGGCCAGAGCGTTCATACAATTGAAATTTTATTCTAATAAATTGTTAC
Organism: Linyphia triangularis; assembly: GCA_963978545.1. Classification (NCBI taxonomy): domain Eukaryota; kingdom Metazoa; phylum Arthropoda; class Arachnida; order Araneae; family Linyphiidae; genus Linyphia; species Linyphia triangularis. Next base: position 43,063,942 of record OZ021730.1, read on the forward strand.
AAATAAATATTACAAGTTTTTTACAGTCTAAATATTGCAATATAAATTATTTTTATTATACCAAGCATTATTTTGGTTCACATATAATAACCCATTGATATCTGACAAAATTTAAAATATTTTCTTAACAACAATTTTAAAATTCACTATGAAATTACAATTTTGAGGATATATGATTCTACGATTTCATTCTACAACAGAAATTCATTCTCAACACATCTTTAAAAACGAATGACATTTGTACAAATTTCATTAGCCAATCGCAATGCGTGTAATGAATTGACTGTGACGTCAGCTCGCATAACCTCCACATTTATACTTTTATTTAGCCCATAGTATCTTGCAACAAAATGTGATTGTTTTCATTTTTCAATGGAGATTTCCCGAAATTAAAATGTTTTTGAAAGTTAAATCTCTCTATATTATCATACAGTTCAAATAACACATGCAACTTGAAGAACAAATATTTCTCTTTAATTCTGTCTCTTCACAAATTAAATTATTTCAATTTTAAAGATGTTATAAGCCATATAATTATAGTCTAATTCGTTTTGTCTATATTTTAACATTAAGTTCATTCTCACTTAAGCCTAACATGTCGTAAAAACTAACTTCGAAATTATAGCAAACCTGTTTGGCAACTTTTGGCATATATTTCTGAACCACAATTACAAGCTGATCGCCTTTATCTGTCGCCAAATTATGAAATGAAAAAAAGTGTTTTTAAATTAATTAAAAATAGAAAGAAATATTTAATGAAGTTCAAACCAGCGTAGGATTTTAAGTTGAAACATTCCACATCCTATAATTCAATCCGTTTGAAGATCTATAGCTTTTTTAGAACTGGACGTTTGTCTAAATTTTTACATCCAAATTGGGCTAGAACTCGTTTTTTTTATTTCATTTTGGAAATTTCAATATTTTTTTTCTTCGTTGTCTTTAATCCTATGTACTCAATTTTTTTTTCTTTGTAAGATATCACCGAGACGAATCTATGGTATTTTTTGTATAATTATGTGAAGTTTCGTAAGTGCGCTAGAAAATAGTAAATTTCGGCTTTTTCGCTGGAAGTTGTGCAGAGAATATATACTTACTGTCGTTTCTGCCTTTTTAAGGTTGGCGGCGAAACGACCGTTTCGTCTGATAAATACTTATGTTTTTACACAAAGTGGTAAAATACATTTTTATAATAGTTTGATATGTATACCATTAATAGTTTTTTTTTCTTTCTTTTCTATATTTGAAAATTTCAAATTCCTTTTTCTCAGTGCCACTACATTTAAAAGTTAATGTTATTTTCCTTTAGTAGTTTTCAGACGGATTGAATGTTTTTATAAGTGGGGGGATGGATTCCAGAGGTTTTAGAAGTGGGGTGAAGCATGGGTGATTTTTTTGAAAAGTAGGGGGTGCATCACCCCGCGTCTACCCCAGTAGCGGATCTAGGATTTTCCTGAGAAAAGGGCACAACACTGTGCCTTAGTCAAGAAGAAATTGAATATTTAAAAAAAGTTTAAATAAATCAATGCAGTGTTCAAGAAATATACTTCACGATAATCCATATCCATTGATTGACCCCCCCCCCCCCTCACTTCTTTCGTTGCATTTCTGATTTTCAATCTTAGCGTAAGGTGGTTAACATTGTCCTTTTTTTCATTACCCATTTTATTTTAAAAATAAGTTGTATTCATAAAAGGTACCATGCATCTTTAACATTTTAGCAAGCTTCATCCCTGGATGTAACGATTGTATGAAACTAAGTATAAATCTTGTACTATACTTACATCAAACGGGGATATCAGTAATTGTACATCAAAATTTAACAAATTCATAACATATTTATGCAGTAAGCTTAATAAGTCAAAATACTTTGTTTTTCTGGATAATCCACTGCTACTCGAGTTACCTAAAGTATGAAGGGAAAAATTGTTTTTCAAAGAGAATGTTTTACTAATAATTATAAGTAATATTTTTAATAAGGCAATAGAAATAAATACAATTTAAATATTGAACAGTTATTACAAAACAAATTCCAGTTTCGAATGTCACTGTTGGCAATAGTTGTACTTAAACATGAAAAGTCTAATGATAAAATTAAAAAATGAAATGAAAAACCCCATTGATAAAATCTGACAAATTCTGTAAATGTATTGCTACATTACACAGATAATACTTTTTTACAAAATTGTTTATAAGTCTATTTCAAGTAAAAAATTGGCATACCTTTCCACTGTGGCGATGCAAAGGAGGATTATTAATCTGAATTCAAATATGACGCTTATTTACAAGCCGAAACACATGCACGAGCTAGAGCTGAACGAATTCTTATGCAGTTTATTAACAACCTTCATCTTCCTTTCTATCAAAACTTTTAAGTTTAGCCACTTACCATGTCCAGCTGAATGGGGGAGGCAATTTCCGGGGGTAACCCAAATAGTCAACATCTCATTGTTCTTTTTCCCCCCTGGTTGGTGTTGAAATTGCGCATGTGAGAGTCAAAATTTCTTCCTCTCACCCGACAGAAAAAGGAATCGGGTATCAGGGGTTCTGGAGGACGAGAAGAATATTTATTAATAATTCGATCCCAGGATACTTCTAACTGAAAGTGATGTGTTTTAAAGTGTCGTAAAGGTGTCTTCAGGTCGAGGGAGTGGAGGTTTGAATACTTGTAATTTCTTCCAACGTCCGTTTGAATGGGAATGGAGACGACTATAAAAAGAATCAAAAATAAGTTTTTCTTTTTGCTTTTTTTGGAAATTAGATGCAGGTCGAAATATGTTTGTTGCGTAAACTTATTGAAACAAAATGGTGAATTTTTTTTTTCTAAATTGTAAAAATAAAAAATAAATTCATCTTGAGGGAGGGGCGCTCGCCCCCTGGCTGGATCCGCCATTGGTCTACCCACACTTCTACCACTGGTTAGATGTGAAACGTACGTCTGAAAACAGTCAGGCATAGTTTTGGGCATTGCAGCAGACTGATACAGGAGCGCAACAGGAGGAGGGTTTTTAGGTTCGGAACCCGCTTCTTCTCTCCTATTACTCCCAATCACACAATATTTTTTTTTTTTATGAATTAATAAGAACATTTACATATTGTAAATTATTTCAAAACAATAACTTTGTAATTTATTATCATTCAGGTAGAATAAGCTTACTGTGCTGGATTTCACTAAAATAGCTGACAGGTTCAATAACATTGAGATATAAAGCTGATTTGTAATTCTCACAGCATCAAAAAATCGTGTCTGCATTATTTAGTATTTAAATGGGTTGTTATTTAATTTTTTTTCCTTCCAAATATGGACGTTTCTGTTCTCAGAGTGTTGTTAAAGCGTTTGTCATTTGCTTCTTTTTGGTGCTGCCATCTTTTGAAAACAGAAAAAACTCTTTCTCAAACTGTAAAGGGTTCCTGTTCAGTTTTCTTTTTTTCTTTAAAAAAAAAAAAAAAAAAATTTAAACGATGAAATGGTTCAAAATATTAAAATATTCGATGTTAATGTATGTGTAATAAATCTTTTTTTTTTTAAATATCTGTTCATTAATTAGTTATAAAGTTTTCAAATGTATTTCTCAGAGAAAAATATAGCTTAAGAATAATTGTTTAATTTATATAATTTTTCCTTATGAATGCATAAATTTTAGTTATGGACTAAATAAAATATTGCCATTTACAAAATTGAACTTATTTAAGTGCAAGTTTTTCTAATTGCAAAATAATTGAATTTTTTTTTCTAGATATTGTCATGACAAATGGTTTAATTTACGGGATAAATATTAAAAAAGTGTGAAATCTTCTCTTTGATTACCTAAATATCTTCTCTCTCAGGATATTGAATATTATGAGATAATTTGACATGCATTGAAGGAAAAGTGAAGAAAGACTACATGATTATTATTTAAATTAAATTATATATTAATAATTTTAAAGTTTTGGAGCGAAAAGTCTGCTTCTATTGGAAAACTTATTCTATATATAGTGAATTTTTTCATCTTCAAAAACAAGGGTTTCGGATTCGCCTAATAATTCGATTTAATTTATTTAAAGTTGTATATCTCCTCAATAGATGGCAGCACAAAACAACTTTTATCCATGCAAGATATAAAATATAATCATATTAATTTGTTTAACTCAATATATTAACCTCAAATACTAAAATTAATAATTAGTATTTAACAATATGATCAAATAAATATAAATGCTAATATAATTGTTTTAATGATACAAATTAATTTGAATTCTCACTAAAAATAGTTTTATAAAAATAGTTAAAATAATAAGTTAATAAGTTGTTTGATTATTATTAAGCAAACTTACAAAATATGAATACTTAAGAGTAAGTAATGACTTTTTTCAATTAACTGGAGAGATGATAAAATATTGTAAGACTATTTGAAATAAAATAATAAATTACCCAGCCGAAAAACGTTATTAAAAAAAAAAAAAAAAAAAAAATCTCAAACTAAAATCAAAATGTATTTCACGGATTTGATTAGATTGCTTGGGAGAAATTGCATTTAGATTCAATTATTTATTCAAAGGTCAAAAGTCAGTTTATCTAATTTTTCAACAATGGCCAAAACGCATTTTCAATTGAATGGCTTCTAGTCCATCAATTTGGTAATTATGCCCCACAAATTTTGTTGTAGTTCTAATATTTGTTTCTTTGTGTTCTTTTGGGGCACTGCAGATTACGAATCTGAGGTTGTCTAATCAAAATTCCCAATGGAATCTGTGTTAGAGTGGAGGCTCGTGCAATACAGCCAGTGCAGCCGGACTGCAGCTAAATATATTAGTTCATAACTAGAATGATATATTTTACTATTTTCTAAAATGAAGATACAATTTCTACGCTAAGTATAAAAAAAATTTATAAACAGCGAACTTCTTTCCTCAATACTCAATTCACGAGGAAAAGAAAACCTTTCCAATCAAGACGATCTTCCTCCGAACGGCAGCCATGTATTCCTGAAACGCGTTTCGACTGCAACGTTGCCATGGTAATTAATGGATTCCAATAGAGCCTTTCCTCCACGTAATATGTAGCGTGGCAGCCAGATCAACGATTTTCCGGGTTCGGCTGTCCTTGAGAATTTCTGCTTTAAAATAATCTCTAGATAAAATTTTGGCAATATAATAGTATCATTTGAAGGAAAGAGAGTTATTTTATTAGTTTGAAGTAGTATTTTGTTCTGAAAATAAATTCGAATGTTACTCATTATCTAAAAAAAATCGCGTTTTTGACACGTGAAACTTCATTTAAACAGTGATAATTGAAGTTTGATATATCTTTTTGAAAAATGATTTGAGAATTTAAATCTGCATTAACTATTAGAAGTTTTGAGCCTCAGTCAAATTGATTGGAAAAGAAAATGAATTTTGCTATATTTTTAAATTCAAAAGTTTTCAGAAAAATTGCGATTTTTTCTACTTTTAATGTTAAAAAAATTCTATTAAAAAACTATAGTCTAGAAACTAGATGGAAGTTCATGACATTAAGAATGATATTACGAACAATTTCCAATCATAATTTCTTTTCTTGGCCCCATTAAACTGGAGTACTCACTGTTAAAAAAAATATGCTACTTATAACAAGATTAATGTTAATTTGTTAATTAATTTTTGAATGCAACTGAAATTTTATTTATTTAAACATCATTAGTAATTATGCACTTCTAAGTGCAAAAAAATATGATTTTTAAAATGATAATTTAAAGAAAAAAGTTCAGGTGTGATTATACATGATTGTGGAAAGTGGAGGAGGGGGGGGGGGGTTGTTGGGAAGTCAGATGTTACTGGCTGCACTATATTCTGGCTGTATTATATCCGTCATTTGCAATTCTGATATATATATACTTATATGTTTTTAAATAATCATGTCCGGTTTGTTACTTTTAACAGGTAACGGACCTGATATTGAGTAACAGACCTGAAATGATTTGGGAGAACAGATGTTATGAGTTTATTTCCTTATTATTTTTTTTTTTTTAGTTTTAAGTGGATATGTTTACGTACGTATGGCATTGGAAGATAATTTTTTTTTATGTATTTTTTAAGTTTTACTATAATTTTCTTTTTAAATCGTATAAGATCTGTTACCTTTAAATGGTGACAGACCTGAAAATTTAACAATATTGATTTTCTTACAACCATGTGTAAACTTTTTATTCTAAAGACATCATCAGGAGTGTAAGCGGGCCGGTACCCACCGGTACGTTATACCACCACTTTTTTTTAATTAATTAATAATAATTCATAAATTTCTAGGCATGTATTGAGATATAAATTAGTGAGAAAATAAATACGTAAACTAAGAGTATTCAACTTTATCTTGTATGGTAAATTTTGTAAAATATTTTGAATTTCCATTTTATAATGAAAAATCCCAGCTACAGTTGGGCTTAAAGCCATTATAGGGAAGGTTGCGTAGCGATAATAATTTTTTTTAGCACTACAACCCTGGACATCATGGCTCAAAAAAAGTTTACAGCATGGGCGCCCTCAAGAGGGTGAAAGGGGGCCCCCCTGGATTTTGATAATAAAATTCTTTTAAAAGCTATAAATTCACAGGAAATAATCAAATGTTATTTGTGAAATATTTTTCGTTGTTATGATGTGCATTAGTAATTGCTTCGATTTAAGTTTTCTTGTTAGTTTATTTTATTGTTAAATACTGCACCTTTGTTGGCGACAATATGGCGCTTGGTGGATTATTGTGGAGGAAAATATTTTGAATTAAATAGTGGAAGTTATACTTTTACCTTTAGTTGCGCGCTCTGTATTGATCTCTCAATTCCCTGAAATTGTTTAGCTTTGGATTATTACCCATCAGGTACCATGAGACCTATTTTCAGAATTCGGTTGAGCAGTTTGCATGTTTTATCGCACTGTTTCTGTGTAATGGGGAAAACAGAACTTCCTCTTTTTTAACACGCAATTTCAAAGTATGCGCAAGTCGCCTTGGTTGTTGTCCAAATTTGTCCGTTACAATGTCAATGAACTGGCGATTGTCTTTTATTCGTTTTCTATGGACACTCAGCATGCATAGTCCACTTTAACCCCTTACCTTTTATTGTAGAACGATTTCAAGTCTTGAACCGGCGTAACGTACAGAATGAACGTTCAATACTGCATGTAGTAGCAGGGAGAGTAAGCCCAATCTTTATTGCTTCAGCTACAACCGGGTAGAAAGGTGTTGCTTCACAAATTAATTCTGAATATTCTGGAAATTCCTTTTGATTCACTTCACTTTTCCACATCTCATACCGTGTGGCCACTTCATTTATAAAATTGGGCAAAATATCTCCATGAATGCTATTTATGTAGTGTATTGACCTCCTAACTGTAACCTGAACTGTAGCATATAACTGATTGCTAAAAGAAGTTAATTGTATCTGTATTCCGAGATTCTGAGCATTCGAATGATTGTTAATATGGCATCTGCAGGAGGACTACTATATCCTTGCACCTAACACTTAACTCACACCACGCATACCGAAATATCAAACACGACAGCTGGCGACGAGTGTCGGTGAGAAAAAAATGCCGCGAATTTCGATTGTGCGAATCGAAACTTCCACGAACGTTTTGTGAGTGTCATTCTCATATGTCACCTCATTTCCACCACTTTTGATTTTGAAATAACAAGAACGTAATGGTAAAAAGTTTTTCGGTTAATCTTTCCGGAGAATTATAAAATGGAGGAACTTGTACAAACTTAGATAGAGTAAAAAACAAGCTTCTAATGGAGCGTTTAGCTATAGTCTCAGAACCGAAACTATCATCGCATACCAAAGTTTCTGTTCACTTTGAAAAGTTCAATGAAGGCCAAGAAAGTTTTGACTCATTCCTAAAACGCTTAGAAGCGTATTTGAAGGTCAACAAATTTTCTTGACGACAGACGTGGGTTAGCTAGCTTTTATTTCAAACTTGTCACCAAAAATGTACAATTTGTTAAAAAAATTGCTCGTTCTTGTAAATCCTTCCGAGAGAGGTTACGATTTATTAAAAAAAAAAAAAAAAAAAAAAAACCTTTGAAGGAGCACCTGAATCCTAAGCCATTAATAAATACCGAGTAAACATGTTTTTTTTTAAATCGAAATCAACGGGTGGGGGAAACTATCAGGGAATGTATGGCTGAATTACGATCGCTATCTCTACCGTGTGCTTATGATGACACTATGTTAAATACAATGCTAAGAGACGTATTTGTTAATGGTTTGAGAGACAAAGCTATTTTAAACAGAATTTTTGAGGATAATGATACAAATTTGGGTACAATACTAAGAATTGCCTTAGCTATGGAAAAAGAAATGAAGGGTGCATCTGAACTTTTAGATAAGTCAGTGGGCATTAATGAGATAAACGTAGGAAAAAAGGAAAAAATCGCAGGAAAAAAGGGGCAAAAAAGAAAAGCTTCGCTTGTAGCGAAAAATAAATCGTGTTTGCGTTGAACCGCAACGGATCATGATTTTAAAAGCTGGAGATTTAAGTCGAGCATTTGTAATTACTGTCAAAAGGTCGGGCATATAGAAAGAGCTTGTTATTCGAAACAGAAAGCGAGATTTGTTAAACAAATCGATGCCGATCAAAATTCCGAAGGGGGAAATCCAAATTTGGTTCCACTGCATGCCATTGATTCGGATGAGGGAAAAAGATCTCCAATTTTGTTGACGGTAAAAATTGAAAATAGTCCTGTTTCTATGGAATTAGATATAGGTGGAACGGTTTCGGTTAGAGTATTAAGAAATTCAGGGAAATTTCAAAGGAAACCGTGCAACCATCAAAGATTGTTTTTACGACATATAGTTGGGGAAAAAATTATTCCATTACGAGTAGTCACCGTGAATGTTGAATATAAAAACCAAAAATTGAATTTTAAATTGTACATAGTTAAACAAAATCTAGATACAATTTTTGGTCGCGAATGGCTCTATAAAATTAACTTAGACTGGAATTCGATCAAATCGATCCGAACTAGTGAGTTCAATATTTAGTTCTTCACAAATTTTTAGAACTTTGTCGTTGATGATATTAAACTCAGTCAAGGCTTTATTACGATGGGGTTGCAGTAGATTAGTCAATTTAATTACATAATCGCTAATGAATTTAATATTCATGTTTACTTTCTGAAGTTAGTTACAAACAGATTCAAATTTGGCGGAATAAACGGAAATCACTAAAATAGGTACTATGTACGTTGGAGTTGTTGCAGTATAAAGTATAAAGTTGATGTGCTTTGACCATTGTCTGTGTGTTTGACGCATTTTCTGAAAGTTCTTTCAAAGCCTGGACGATAGTTAGAAAGTTATCAGTAAATATTCTAATACTTATATTTTGATGACCAGCGTGTTTCACAAAATAGAGGGATGTTGGGAACTTTCTTTCGACGTAACGTGCTTTCTCTCTTTTGTTGTTCCAGCGGTATTTCTTACTTCCTTGACATCGTTCAGATCATTAATGACGAGATTTAATACATTTCTGGCCCAATGAAAGACTAATGCCTTTGTATGTTTATCAGATATTAAATTTTGAACACCACTAATCTGGCCAGCCATTGTAGCACAACCGTCATATCCTTAGACAACAAGTTTGTTTAAATCCAAATTGCAATTACTTAAAAGCTGAATAATAGTTTCTGAAATAGATTCAGCGTTTAATTCTTGCAGTGGTACATACCCCAGGAATTCTTCACAAATTATGGGCTTTTGATCAAATTGAAAACGCTGATACTGAGCGCCAATGGATAAATGCTCAGTACCGCCAATATCATCTGTTACATCAGCCAATATCGAAAAGACAGATGCACATTTTATTTCTGCAAGTATTTCATCCTTGACTATATCAGAATAAGTTTGAATTAGTTCGTTTTGAATGCGGTGTGATATATACATGGAGTTTTTCGGTCCCAATTCCAAATGATCTTTCAAAAATTTATCGTCAGATTCAATTCTAAAATGTAACAGATCTGTGAAAAACAGAACCTTCATCCATTTTTCCACGAAGTGGAAGATCATGCTGTCCACAAAACAAAATTTTGGAAATATTAGGTCGAAATTTTTCTTTGTTTTCTTCAATTTCCTTATGATACGTCGAATCTAAAACTTCCCAGAACACTCATTCGTTCTCTATCCATAGTTATCTCAAATTTTTTTTGAAGAAGCAAGAATATCACAATGCCACTGGTTTTTTGCATGAGCCTGCATAGCTTCATGAAACTTATAATACTTAAGGCAAGGGCAGACTATAATTTGCCCTTGTAGATCATCATCCTGAGTCAAAGGACGAAACAGGACACAGACTCTGCAAAGAGGCCCCTTAACAAGAGCTGAGTAAGCCAATCAAGGGTAAGTCTTAAGCCATTCAAATCGAAATGAGCTTTTAGCACCATGGATTATGTCCTTTTTAAAATTGTACGCTTCATCAGGAGTCGAAGCTTCTCTTAATAATTTCAGATGAAGCTCATCATTAATATATTTTGAATCTAAATACAATCCAATATTCAAAGGATTAGCACTTAAATCGAATTGTACAGGAAATTCTTCAGCTATAGTTTTTTTATTATTGTTGGTCGACTCGTTTTGATGATTCGTAATGGTAACTGAATTGGTTAACAAAACATCAGTTTTGCGATTTTTACAAAAAAATCCTTCTAGTATCGTTTATTTTTACACTAGCTGTCTCTATTACTTTCTATTTCACTTAATAAATGACACACAAAGACACTAAGTTAAGAAACGTATCTTTTGTGCAACGCTCTAAAGTAACAATTAGTTAGAAAGAAGTCACACAACAAAACGAATAATATCAATTTTCTTTTTTTATAATTAAATTTTGTTTGTAGAGTAAGGTTCCATAGATAATTTCTTTTAGGAAAACAAGAAATTTCTACTTCCTTTTTGAATAAAGAAATCGAATCTATCAAATATAAACGTTCACTCTAGTTTTATGGTATTATTGTTTAACTTGGCATATTTTAATTTTATTAAATTGAATTTTTTTTTTTACCGAGAGAAGGAATCGGTTTTTCTTTTTCTGCGACATGGGATTTATTAGAAAAAATATGAGAAAAAAAAATCAGTTAGCACAATTTGAAAACTTCGGTTGGGAGGTAAAGGGCGGGAGATTTGAATTATTTCCGTTGTTCAATTCCTAGAAATTTATTGCTTTTGGAAATGATTGAGAAACTGATTTTTTTTTTTAGATTTCTGTTGAGTATTTCTTAAAATGGACTAAGGTTTTGTTTTATTTTTGTATGTACATGTTTATTTCATTGCAGAAAGAAACCACTAATATTTTGTGTCTTTTTATTTTACCAGAGTACAGTTGCAACGTAAATGGGGAGAACTAGTTGTTGTGTCTCGTGTTTAATGATATGACTTAGCATGAATATTTTTCATTATTTTATTATGTAGTGCAACAATGAACACTAAAAATTAATTTGTACCACGTATTTCCCCGATTCGGACAATCACATACTAGGATTTCGATTCACACCCCAGGGTTATTTCTTTTTGGCTTAACTTCATTTCCACAAATATATTCTGCACAGGGCTGTTGACAGGGGGGCGGGGAACCCCCCCCCCCCCCCGAAAATGTGTGAAATCTCGTTTTACCACACACTTGTAACTTGTTAACACACTTGTGTAACTTGTTATTTGTATTTAATAAAATTTTCGACAATACCCCGCCCTTCCCCTTCGAAAAAAAAAAAATCCTAACTACCAGTTTGATTCTGCATGAAATTTCAAAAGACCAAGAAAGTAAGAAATTATTTAGAAAAACTGAGGTAAGATTTAATTTTGATTTTTCTGAAATAAAAAGCCCTATTTTACAATTTTCAATGTTTATCCATGCAAATATGTTTTAAAAATCATAAACAATATAAATTTAGAGCTAAAATTTTCTAATTTTGTTCTACAATGACATCTTCCAATTTTGTTCTATAATGTCATCCTAGATACTCTTTAAATGTAATAATTTTAGTTCAGCATTTGAACTAATTGCAAGAAATTCATTCCGTAACTTTTAGTTTTAAAAATTTAATCAGTATCCATTTTAATATAAAAAAAATTAGTTTTTAAGCAATTAAAATGTAAATGATTATGATTAAAATGAGTAAAAAATTTAAATGATTAAAAAAAAAAACTAAGTAATTTATGTTGTCATATATGAACGATGAAAAGTTGTCTAGCACCCAGGGAAATGGGTTTGCATCCCCCTGTAAATAATCCGCGGCGCCCATGAAACCTGCCATGGAACTAACGCCAAGGGAATGGAAAGCTCACCAATAAGATTTTGTTCGAAAAACATTGAATACAATATCCAAAAATTATTTTATACAATCAAAAACATTTTGTTGCGATAGCGAAAAACATATTATGATTCTAATCACACAAACAAGAAATATATGCAGTGGGAAAAAGAAAGACATATTAAACCATGCATACATTCCTAAAATGAGGATTACAGGGGTAAAAATTGATCAATTTGAAAAATAATACTTAGAAAAGATAGATTGAACTTCAAATAATTGATAATTAAAGGAAATAAATGTGTACATTCCTTTATTTTAGAAGATTACACGGGTTTATGGACGGTAGGTAAAAATCTCATGTTAATCTCCATAGACGTCTTCGAATTCCACCTGCGGCGGTTGCTTTTCGCTCTTAGCCAATAGAAGCGCCATCTTTGAGACTTATCTCTTACTTCACAGAAGTAAACAAAAACACCCAGGATATCTATGTGCTATTTAGTATATGGGCCAATGAATTGCCGCAAAATTTGTGTTGATTTTTTAAAAAAATTAGATCACAAGATAACTAATGAAATCCAAAAATTTCACCTAGGTATGGAAATCAACAGGTATTGGGATCGACTCATTTTAACTGTATTCTTAAGGTTCACTTGAAATACTTGCGAGAAAAAAAATCGAATGCAAATATACTTTTTGTGTCACACATACCATTGCCTTTTTTGTTTATAAATTGTATCATACTCCTTTGATTTTTTAATATCAAAGAGGATATGAGTAGTTTAGCTTTCATGTTTACAAATTTTATAAAATGAAATAAATTTTGTAATTTCATTCAAATTATTTTTTTAATTAATGTATTTACTATTTTAGAAACAGTCAAAAGAAATAAATAAAAATATTTTTAATGCTGTTACTGTCAAATAGTTGTTTTAACAGACCTTAGTTGAAAAGATTTTGCATTAATTATTTTTTATTTGGTACATATTTGAAGCAAATCAGATTCTTTTAGCCATGAGAGCCCCCATGAATATTTGCAAGGGGGTGCAATACTAGATTTTTATCAAAATTTTTTTTTTTTTTAGAAATATTAAATAATAATAATATATTATAAAAGATACCCTTTGAGAATAGTTAAAATTCATGATATATATTTTTGAAAGCGCAACCCTGTTAAAGAGAGAAATATATATATATATATATAGTAAACATATTAAAAAAATATGTTTTTAGCGATTTTTTTTATCGTCCAACTAGATCTCACAGCATTCAAGAGACAGTGTTTAGAAAAGAGGAACACGAAGATGCAAAAATACAGAAAAGAGAAACATTTTTATTTCTTCCAAGTATCGGAAATAACGAAAAAAAAAAATAAATAAAAAAAAAAATATCGAAATGAAACACAAAGGCAGTATTGGAATATGTTCAATTGGATTCTAAAAATAGATTTCAATATAGTATATCTGGATGACTTAAAAAGCAAAACTTTTTCCTAGAATTTTGAGAACTACTCAGGAAATGATTATACAATAAAAGGAATAAAAACTTATACCCATCAGCCTCTAATAATTCTAGACAACAGGCGTCAGAAAATAGTCACGCAAGTAGCCATAAAAAACGACGTAGGAAAGAAACAACAGACTAAAATAATAGAAAAAAAATGCTCATTGTAAAGTAAGAGTATAAACGGTGCATGTGCTTTTATTTTTATCTTTGAATTTATATATTTTCCTTCGTTCCCCCCCCCCTTTCCCCCCCCCCTTCCCCAAGAGCCAGGGACGTGCAAATGCCCCTCCTTGCACCCTCCTGGGGGAGCCCATGCTTGTATAATTAATTATGACCATTTTACTAATTACAACAAAAATTTAAGATGGCGGCCTTCCGTCACTTATATTTTCTAAACTTTTGATATGCTGCAAGGGGCATTTTTCTGAGTCTAGAAAACTTTAAAAAGATTTTGTTTCATGTCTGCCCTTTTTTTAGATTTAAAATGACTGGAGAGCAAGTAACTTTTTATTTCATATATAAAAGACTTTTAAACGCATAACAAAATAACAATGTATTTTCTATAATGTCAATAAAATTAGATCAAAAGCGGTTAAATTAGTTTTTTGTTTTTATTGCACTAATAGACTGGGAGGTTACTGTAAGTTCAGATACCTTATCGAACATGATTCTGAATTTTTTAGAGTATATTATTGTAGAGGAATGTTAGTAGATTTTGAAAATAACAGGGAAAAACGATCGAAACTGTTAAAAAATCAATTCTATAAATGCCAAATAATGATATTTTTTTAGTATGGTAACCTACCTCTCTTTAATTTTCATTGAGGAAGGGTAAAGACGATTTGAATTCTTTGACTTCAAATGCTTGCAATACTTACGCAATAAGCATTATATCGTCAGTGATATTTATCGTCGGCTTGGCTCACTTTTTTAAAGATGCACGTATGTGGGTCTACAGAAGTGTTCTTATAATTATTGTAGCATATATTTTTTTTATGTTATGATTGTTGTTATAATTGTTGCGGATGTTGTTGTTGCTTCTAATATTCTTATTATTATTTAAGAAATCACTTATTGATAATTTTCTGTTGCTTTCTGGGCGATACCTGAGGTAGTTAAACTGGAATTAGGTATTTAAAAGTATTATGGTTTTAAAAGCTGTGTATTAAACTTTTTATAAATGATAAAATTTCACTTATTTTAAATGCATGTTCAAGCAGTTTTTATGGTCTGACAGAAAACTATTTTTGTGGCACTTCAAGGGTTATGTTAAGCGCTAATTATGGATTAAGAGACAATAATGGAATTTCATTTAAAATATAAATAAATTACTGCTATATTTTGGCACTAACTAAATGTACTTAATTTAATTAAAATTTTAAAATCCACGAACTTGACGATACGGGTACTTTCAGTGGAGATTTCCATCCGGATATTTATTCCTATTTATTAATTTCCTTATCTCTGCATCACACTTCTGTAATCAGAAACATCCAACGAGATATCAAATAAACTTACCGAAATCCAATTAATAAAAAGACGCAAATTAAATCTGTAAACGAATTATTTGTAATTAAAATTAAATACTAAAATAACAAGGCAACTTGAAGCTTAAAAAAACTCACGGTAAAAATTCATCGAACTGCTTAATAAAAAACATAACTTTCTCATAGGTAACAAAAAACCACTACTAGATTACCCAAATAACCAAAATCCAATTCACAAAACCCCCACAAAAATCGATTACACTTTGTTGGGTATAACAAAATAACCTGTCGTCTTCCCTCGAAGTGTTTTAACCTGGCTCAGCTTGTTGAAAATAGGGTTCTTCATAACCTTTCTTGGGTAAATCCCCTCAATCAATCATCGACTTGACGTAACAGTTTAATGCCTCGGTAAGACACGCTTGTCTAAAGATCAGCCGTATTTAAAAATAGCGCTGACCCTGGATGCGTTGTTTGGGAGATGCTTCTATGAAAATGGAGAAAACTGTATTAAACAGTTTTTTTTTCTTTCTAAAGCAGATCAGAGACTGTTGTATTACTTAATTTATGCAGAATGAGGCCAGTTGGTATCTTTAAGTTTGTTTTGCCATTTCTTAATTTTAGAGGATCTTTATTAGAGGTCGGAAATATCGATTAAAATAAATATCTATACTATATCGTCGCATAGAAAAAATATCGATACATGATTTTTTTTTTTTTAATTTGATTTTCAGTTTTGCCAGAAACAAAGTTTTACGTGGTAAATTTCTACTTTTCATGAATTCATGCCAAAATTGTTTTATTAAATAAACTATAAAATTATTTTTTGTAAATAAATTATAAAAATTGTTTTAATAAATAAATTATAAAAATTGTTTTAATAAATAAATTATAAAAATTGTTTTAATAAATAATATTATAAAAATTGCTTAAAGAAATAAATTATAAAATTTAAATTATTAATCAGAATAAATAAAATACATTTGGATGTCAATGCATAAATTCATATTTATTTCTAAAGAAAAAAATTTGAAAAATAGTTTATCGCATATTTTGCTGATAGTGATGTTCAGTGCTAGAAGTGTGGGTAGACGCGGGGTGACGCGTCCCCCCACTTTTCAAGAAAATACCCATGCGTCTCCCCACTTCTAAAACCACTGAAATCCATCCCCCCACTTTTAAAAGCATTCAATCCGCCTAAAAACTACTCAGGAAAAATAACATTAAC
This sequence comes from Linyphia triangularis, assembly GCA_963978545.1. Classification (NCBI taxonomy): domain Eukaryota; kingdom Metazoa; phylum Arthropoda; class Arachnida; order Araneae; family Linyphiidae; genus Linyphia; species Linyphia triangularis. The sequence goes on from OZ021730.1 coordinate 43,080,410, forward strand.
TTTTAAATGTAGTGATACTGAGAAAAAGTGATTTCAAGTTTTCAAATGTTGAAAAAAACTATTTATGGTATATCATACTATTTTATAAAAATGTATTATACTAATTTGTATAAAGGTATGAGTATTTTTATTAACAAATACTGCCACACTTGGTCAGCTATTAACTTTGGAGGAACTTTTAAGTTAAATTTCTATTAATTCTTGTTTCATATAAAGACAAGCTACATTTAAAAAAAAAAAAAAAACTTTTAAGAATTCTCTATGAATTTAATTTCTTGAAAGTATGCACATTTACAAGTATTATTTAAATCTAAATAAACAGTTATGTATACAACATTGAATTATTACTTAACTTTATCGCTCACTTTCAAGTAAAAAAACTAAGTCGCCGAATATTCATTAAAATAACAATAAAATTTGTAATTTTATTGCTATAAATTATTTATTTACTAATTAATGTTTTTATTATAAGTTAGGAATTTATAAAATGTATCGTTGAAGATTGGAGAAAGGGAGAAGGGGGGGGGGGGGGGTTGCACTTGTCACCAAATTTAGGGCGTCCCCCCACTTTTTTTTCCACCACTTCTACCACTGGTGATGTTCTTAATATTCAAAATTAGATGCTAATTCCTGGTAACAGCAACGGCGCGATGTTAATGACTACTAATCTCTATATATATAAGGCAAAGCCCTCACTCATCACTAATTCTCCCACTTCCCACATAGTCACAACTCTGAAAATCGGCACAAATATCAACAATGGTAAAAATAGAAAAAGTAAACTATTCCGATCTCGATTAATCCACTTTAAGGGGTGCAAAAGGGGTTAAACGTTCCAAACGGGGGACATTCGAATATCCTACTTCCCACATAGTCAAAACTCTGAAAATCGGCACAAATATCAACAATGGTAAAAATAGAAAAAGTAAACTATTCCGATCTCGATTAACCCACTTTAAGGGGTCGAAAAGGGGTTAAACGTTCCAAACGAGGGAAATTCGAATATCCTACTTCCCATTTGGTCATAACTCTAATAATTGGTACAAATATTAACATTAGTTAACATAGAAAAAGTAAGCTATTCCGATCTCGATTAACCCACTTTAAGGGCTCGAAAAGGGGTTAAACGTTCCAAACGAGGAATATTCGAATGTCCTACTTCTCATTTCGTCACAACTCTAAAAATTGGTGAGAATATCAATAAAGACAAACGAAGAAAAAGTAAGTTATTCCGATCTCGATTAACCCACTTTAAGGGGTGGAACAGGGGTTAAACGTTCCAAACGAGGGATATTCGAATGTCCTACTTCCCCTTTCGTCACAACTCTGAAATCTGGTGCAAGTATCAACAAAAACAAACGTATAAAAAATAAGCTATTCCGATCTCTATTTACCCACTCTAAGAGGTCAAAAAGGTGTTAAACGTTCCAAACGAGGGATATTCGAATGTACCACTTCCCATATGGTCACAACTCTAAAAATTGGTACAAATGTCAACAATGGTAAACATAGAAAAAGTAAGCTATTCCGATCTCGATTAACCCACTTTAAGAGGTCAAAAAGGGGTTAAACGTTCCAAACGAGCGATATATTCGAATGTCCTACTTCTCATATTTTTACAATTCTGAAAACTGGTGTGAATATCAATAAAGACAAAAGAAGAAAAAGTAAACTATTCCGATCTCGGGTGGATCAAGGGGTGGAAAAGGGGTTAAACGTTCCAAAAGAGGAATATTCGAATGTACCACTTCCCATATGGTCACAACTCGGAAATTTGGTACAAATGTCAAAAAAGATTAAACATAGAAAAAGTAAGCTATTCTGTTCTCGATTAACCAACTTTAAGTGGTCGAAAAGGGGTTAAATGTTCCAAACGAGTGATATCCGAATGTTCCTCTTCCAATGTAGTCAATTTTCTGATATTTTTTTGCAAATGTTAAAAAAATAAGTCATTCCAATATCGATTAACGAATTTTTAAGGGATGAAAAGACGACGCAACATTGAAACTATACGAGGATTAACTTAATGTCTAACATAAACGCAATAAACTATTCCAGTTTACTATTCCCAATTATAAATTTCGTTTAAAATGTCAACAAAGGAAAGTTCCTATTTTGATAAATCAATTTGTCGGGATCGAAATGGGAACAAACGTCTGAAGTGTAGAATACATGAATGTCTTTTGATCGCTAAAATGCTAATGGTAAAATTTCGTAGCGCAGCACGGGTATTCAGCTAGTAAATGATAAATGAAGAAAATCGAAAAAACACATGGAACTCCAAACGATCATCAAAAAACTAAAAATGTTTGAAAATATCGATATATCGGTGATTTGTATCAATATTTTTACAATCGATATTTTTTAAAATATCATCGTATCGATATATCTTCACATACATAAATATTCTAATCTTCTTTTTCAAATACATTAAATGAGACCACCAGGATACAGGATAGAGTCGATCCCGAGGCATTGCATGGACCAGAGTTCGCCACTTACTTTTTAAGACGGGCCATACGACTTACGTAGGAATTTTGCTCGGGCCAAATCAAACATACCAAATGTATCTTTAATTGTTAACGATTTAACGTTATATAGTACTGCTGAAACCTGAAAAAAAAATATTGATTTTTTTTATCTTAATAAAATTACAACTGATGTTTGATTCTTTTTTCAAATAATTCAAAAATAATAATTTTCATTATTAGTAAATTAAAGTGGAAAAAAGAAGTGAATCTTTTATTCCAACGTGATATTGGGACTTTATCTAATTTTTAATAAAAGTATTTAACCCTTAAATGCATATTGTTGCCAATTTGATACATTCCTTAAATGCATAGAATGTAGATCTCTTTATATAGTAACCTTTGCATAGTGTTTTTATTTTAATTTTACCGAAACTATTTTATCGTTTTCGAACGCAACTATAATCTTTGACAGTTTATTTCTTTATCTGTGACAATTTTTATTGTTGGGGGCGCTGTTGTCTGAGTACAATTTCATTTCGGCGGGTGTTACGAATTACGATAATTTATATAAAAAGTAATAAAAACACACAAGAAAAATTGTTTTCTGGTAAAAACAAGGTAGAGTAACGAATTATATTTATATTTTTGCATATACTGATAAATTTATGCGAGGAAAATGCAGCTTTTTTTGTGATGTAAAACTACATCAATATGCAAAATCCTTGTTTTTTTTTATTATTATTATTATTTTTTTCTTTAGCTACACCCATTTCTTAGTTGATTTCAAATTTTATTTATTGAAAATAAAATTTCATGCATTTAAGGGTTAAACTGCACACGGATTGCTCTGTTTTAGTCGATATCAACTGTGAGACGAGGCGGTCGAAATCGTTCAGTTTATTTATGATAGAGTCGATGTGTGTTGCAGTATTTATTGCAGCCAGTCTTAATAAATTTTCCAAATGAGATTCGATTAAGTTGTTGTGTTTATTCGTGATGAAAACCATCTTGCTGAAAGCGTCTTCATTTAGTTTCTTCAGGCATTTAGTCGAGAATTCTGTTCTACTTTAACACATACAATTTCGGACAAATAACAATTAGTATGTTTAAGGAAAAAAAAAAAAGAAGAAAAAAAAAGGGGGGGGAAAAAATTATATTGTATATGTCTATCACAAACTGTTACAAAAATTATTATACTAATTTGTATAACAATATAAGTATTTTTGTTTACAAATACTGTTACACTTGGTCAACTTTTAACTTTGTTGGAACTTTCTTTTAAGTTAAATTGCTATTCTTATTTCATATAAAGACAAACTATTTTTTAAAGAATTATTTTTTTCATTTTCTATTAATTTCATGAAAATATGCACATTTGGAAGCGCTATTGAAATCTAAATAACCAGTAGTGTAAATAATATTGAATTATTACTTCATTTTTATCTCTTACTTCCAAGTTAAAAAAAGCTAAGTCACAGAATATTCATTAAAATAACAAATTTTGAATCTTTGTTCAAAGTTAGTGTTAAGAAGTATAAATTATTTCTTTACTAATAGTTATAATTTCATATCTTATAATAAAAATATTAACATTTATCATTAGGGCAGGGGGAGGGGGAGGAGGGGTGTGCACTTGTCAATAACTTTTGGGCATCCCCCCACTTTTCTTTTCCCACTTCTACCACTGCTGAAGAGTATCTCAATAAGGACCAGTTATTTAGAGTTACTAAAAGGGGTATGATCAAGACTTTGAGGGAAGGGAATCCCACCTATAAATCGTGGCCCCCACTGCTATATGTCTGGCTAACTTAATGAAATCAATAATTTTTCCAACCAAACCACTCTCCTCTTTTGTTTTTCAGGGTTCCCACGGTCATTGAAAGCCATTAAAAGTGCTTAATATTTTTGAACTTGTTTTCAAGACCTTGAAAGTGCTTGAAAATGCTTAGAGGTGCTTAAAAGTCCTTGAAAATGCTTTGAGGTCCTTAAAAGTCCTTAATTTTTGCAGATGTTGTGTGGCCAACTGCAAAATTTATGAAAACACAACTCGGACTTGCTATCCTTGTGTGACCACTACTTATCTGCACAGTATCAAAATTTTCCGGCATATTTGTATTGCGCATCCACCAACTTTAACTTTTTTGGTAGAATATACTTTATTAAATATTTAAATATAGATACGATGCCTGAAAATGAATTTTCATAGGTCCTTAGAAACATTAATTAGGTCCTTAAAAGTCATTGATTTTCATTCTATGATTTGAGTGGGAACCCTGTTTTTGTATAGATTAATTATTCATTATGTTTAAATCAATACTTAAAGATTTCCTTGAACAAGAGGTTTGGTTTTGAGGTAAAATTATGCCAACATAAAAAGTAATCTTAATAAGGTATGTCGAAATAGATTATCTAAATTGGCTACATCTAAATAGAATATGTAATCTCAAAACAATTGAAAATATTTCAGTTTAAAAACATATCAGTTGGAAAAGAATCAAAGAAAATAGAGATTTTGGGACCCTCAAGAAGTTTTAAAGGGTAAGCCTTCTCGGCCCACCTGATGGCTGTGGGGTTAACGCTCTGGCCTCGTATGCCAATGGTGCCGGGTTCGAATCCTGGGCCAGGCATGGATGTTCGTTGGGGTTCGGAATCCACGTTGGTCCTGTCCTGATTAGCCGTTATTTCCACACACAAAAAAAAAGGGGGAAAAAAAAAAGGTCGTTGAGCGTACAAACCAACCAACCTGTGCTTCTCGGGCCTATTCAGTAATCAAGCCCTTGCTCAGTGGCTAGTTTTTAAAAAGTCTGTAAGTTAGAAACTTAGATAACAGTCTAGCACTGATTGTCGGGTGAGAATTTCTCGTTTTTTTATTTTTTTATTTGAAACATTAATGCATGGAAGTTTCATCTGGAAAGACCTCCCAGAAGACATGTCCCTAATTCGTTCGGAATCAAGATGTTTCGACATGGTATTGCTCATGTGTATTTCTTGTACAGAGAAAATAGTCAAGTAACCAAATTTAGAATTCGAAACAGAAGTTAAGGACGGGGATAATATCACGTTTGAACAAAATATCTGTAGTACTAATTAATTATAATTTACTAAGGCTTCTTTAGTCATGCAGCAAAGCCATAATTCTCAGCTAGTACTAAAAATAAATCTTCTGCTATGATTAGAATTTGTCACACTTAAAACTTTCGACTTATCAATCGCTAGTGCACGTAACCGACAAAATGAGTACATTTGGCTAATTTTTAATCAGTCAACTCTTCCTATGTTTTCATTTCAGTTCATTTGATGTTACTAGAGACAATTTGAGAAATTAAATCTTTCGAACGTAATTACTTTACTGACAGTGTTTCCAACTGGTCAATAAATACGGACACGGGGAATTTTAAAAGCAATGACCCTCTCTGGATTACACAAGTACCTATATTTACTTTGTATGAATTCGAAAAAGCTCTTTGAAGATTAAAGTGAAACTCAGATACTAAAATCACTGAGATGATAAATGGTAGAGACTTGACTGCCTAATGTTAATACTTTACATAGTGTGTACTGTGTAGTGATGTGTCATAATGTGTACCGTGTAGTGATGCGAGGTGGAAAATAAAAGCCACATACAGTAATTGACATGCTTGCCGATTTGAAGAAAATCGTATTAACGTAGATTATTAGAAGTTGGATTAACGTAGATTGAAGATAACAAGTTTCTGTATTAGTTATGTAAACATGATTGATCACAGCGCCCTCATATTTAGGATTACACTGACGTCATTGTAAGGTTTCATATTGGTACGCCTATTCTACTTTTAGGTTTCACTTGGTATTTAAATTTTAGTGTTTCGCAGTATTAAAAAAAACCCGTTAATTTGTTTAAAGTGGAGTTGTCAATCGTTCAGTTGACAGGTTTACACATTCTACAAAACTAAATTAAAAAATATTATTAATTCAGATAATTAAATACCTTTCAGGCCAATTTTTCTATTCTTTCGAAAACATTGCCTCAAAAAGTCACATTTCTACTGCCTACTGTTAATACTTTACTTAGTGTGTAACTGTGTAATGATGCGAGGTGGAAGATAAAAGCCACATATAGTAATTATAGTAATTGACATGCTTGCTGATTTGAAGAAAATCGTGTTAGCGAGATCGTAGCGTAGGTTAAAGATAGCAAGCTTCCGCATTAGTTATGTTAACATGATTGATCAAAACACCCTCATATTTAAGACTACACTGATGTCACTGTAGGGTTTCATATTGGTACGCCTATTGTTCTTTTAGGTTTCACTTGGTATTTAAATTTTAGTGTTTCACAATATTAAAAAACGGTAATCTGTTAAAAGTGTAGTTGTCAATCGTTCAGTTGACAGGTTTAAACATTCTACAAAGCTAAATTTAATTATATCATTAGTTCAGATAATTAAATACCTTTCAAGACAATTTGCTATACTATCGAAAACAGTGCCTCAAAATGACATTTTATAAACGTATACTTTAAACTTCAGTCGGAGACATTGATCTGAGAAGCACAGTGCGCAGATTTTGTCTCCTCACCCCTCCAACTGTGATAAGTTAGATTTCGAATTTCGATTTTTTTCCCTTTCTGAATTTGGTATTTTTTCTCTTTTGTGATACATTTTATAATGATACTCATCACTTGGCAACTGTATAAATGAATTTAATTATGTGTTCATTAGGTTTTTTGAATGTATGCCTATCAGGTATATTGCCTACGATGGAAGTTTAAATATTGTTTTCTGCTAATAAATCTTGTTAAAATAAAGACAGCGTGATTTTATGTTTTAATTAAAAAAAAAATATTGGTAACTAGGATTTCTGGCCTTGTTATTTTTAACTAGCTGCATAGACCAACAATGTGTATTGGTCCTTACTTTTGACTCTTCGGGAACAAGGCTTTCTTCAATTCAAGGTATCTTCTCTCACTGAAAGATGCCTTGCTGGGCAAATCTAGACTGACTTAGTTGACTAAAAAACTTCTTATTTCAAGCACAGACTACCTTAGCTCACTAAAAAGGTTCATTGCTACGAAAACCCGGTAGATTAATACCCCCCCCCCCCATGCAGAAAAATAAAAAACTCTTCCTATTAGCACAAAAATACAAATATTGACAAGGTAGTTGTATCCCCCTCCCCTCTCCTGAATAGCAGAAACCCACAAAATGATTTAAATAAGTAATTATTTTTTGTATCCTTCTGGCAGGCAGATTAGGAGTTACAATTAAATTAAAATCTAATATATTTAAAATTTCAGTGTTCTCCGAATACTTGAATACAGTCTAACAAACTCTGTTTTATTGAGGTAGATGAGTTCTTACGTTTTAAAATCGAGAATGTCTGAAATTCTTATTTTTTAACAAAGTAACATACAATTTTTATCATTTAAACAGAACACTTTCTGATTTAAAAAAGGAAATAACAGCTGGTAAGTATGTTACAGAAACAAAATATTTATTACAGCTTCACCTGCAAATGAACATGTCAAATAACAAATAATGCAGAATACGAATTAAAAAATGCATTTATCATTTTCCATTTGTTAAAAATTGTTGAGAAATTTAAGAGTACTCAAGGTAATATTCCCATTATTCATCCAATTTGTGAAGTAAATGTCACTTATATTTTTTCTTTTTCATCTTGAGAGTTAATTATGTGTTTTGTTCCAAAAGTTTTTGTAATTTAGTTCCATATTTTTTTTTTTTTTGCTTTCATAATTTTTTTTTTTTTTTTTTTTTGATTTTGGATGATTCGGATCAAAACAAAATTTTACGAACTTTCAAAACAAGCAACAGTGTCAGGCAACCATCCTTTTCAGCAGCATCAGTAATCTGTATAACGAATTAACTAATATTCGGCCTGTCATTGATTTCGTTACAAAACAAAATATTCAAATAAATTCGATTTTTTTTAAAGCGATGAATAAATTATATGGATTGGATTATACTAATTGGATGGTATACATAGTACAAATAGGGGCATTTTTGAACTTATTTGTAAAGGCAATAACTTCAACAAAAGCATTTGTAAGCATGAAAATTAAATATTTTTAAAATTTTCTATTAATATTCATTGAAAAGATAATTTTGCATAATTTGATTGAAAAGATAATTTGGGTATAAACTTATCTTGAACGCATTTTAAAATAATTATATTTTTTAAAAAATATGAAAATTCATTTACAAATAGGAAAAAATATAAAATTAAGAAACCATTTTTCCCCTTTATATTTTATTTAAATTTTAAGATATTTTACTAGTTAGTTAAGACCTACACTTAGATTCGGCTGGGCTCGTAATGGAGACTCGGCAATAGAAGTCGTGAAACTAATCAATGAAGCAATTCTCTTTCTGATGTATATACTAAAAAGCGCGATTTTAACTTCTCAGGCAAAGGGTTATTTTAAAATGAATTGTTGCATTTTCTTCTTAATAGTGGATATTGCTGTGGAAACTAATATTGTAATAATTATTAAAAATTATACATAAAACAGTTATACCTTTGTCTTTATTTTTAAGGAAAGTGTATTAAAAACATCAAACATGTTTTTAACAAAAAAATTCAATATTTTATAAAGTTTAATTGGAGTTCAGTGATAAAGATATATCAATTCTTTCATGACATTAAACATTTAGAGCAAATAATAAACAGTATCTGATATTTTTTTGTAGTATAGCATATGAAAATGAAAAATTCAGGAATAATTCTGTACTTGCAAAAGGTATCTTTAATTAAAATGATAAATGTAATAGTGACAGTGAGAATAAAAGTTGTTTGTTAAGGTAATAATGCAATGAAGCACTAATTACCAATGTTGCACTTTGTACACTGGTCAATGATGTTTCTTTTTTTAAGTTGACTGAGTGGCTATTGCACATTGGAACACTAGTCAATAGATATCCAAGATCGGCATAGCTACACATTTTTCATATAAATTTGTTTGCAACGCTGCAAAAATGTTAATACACAATATTAATAGCAATTTCTATTAAATTGTGGTATCAAAAATTAGTTGTAGTAGTCATACCCAAATGAATTTTTTCCCTTAGAGTTATAACCCTTCGTACATACTGAAATTGAGACATAGGGTAAATGCTTGCAATTTTCTTAACACTAAACCCACAAGAGCGGTCAAACGACCGCTTCTGTTACTTTAATCGAAATTGTTAAATTCCAGGTTTTCATTTTTCTTGAACTTACTGCACGACTTTTTCTATGATATATAGCTACTTAATTTTTCAATATCTATATTCTTCTTTTGTTTTTCCTGATAATCATGTGTACAGTTATCTACCGTGAGCGGTCTTTTGACTGATAGAAAATATATGAATTTTTTTAAAGTTATCTGCATTGAAATCCCAAACTTACTACTAATTTTCTCCTTTTTTAACTTTTTCTTGGTCGGAGGTCCACTACTAATTTTAAGTTTTCCAAGAAAATGTCATCGTATTCTGTTTCGGAATTTGCTATGAGCTTATGTACTTTGTACAGTTTGTTTTATGCTGGGTACAGAGCTTTGCCTCATGGTAACCCACGAGGCAAAATAAGGATAATTCAAATTCGAACACAGTCACTGCACGCGGCATTACAAAAATATATTTCATATTATTACATGATAATTATTTTGTGTTTTATTGCATACGCTAAATTCTGTATTATTTTTAATCAACTGGAAAAGAATATAACGTTTATTTGAAAAGCGGTCATTTGATTTCCATCGGTAGAAATATGAATGTATAAAATGTTAGTAGTGTTACGTGGATGGGTTCGAAAGATTTGAAGCCAAAGTAGGTCAAAACTTACAGAAATTTATTCCGATACAACTCTTCGCAGATTTTCTTACAACTCCAGAAGTTCTCGTTCTAGTAGACTCAATACAGCTCTTTTCAAAACAATAGAGCACAAAACAGCAGGTAAAATCTTGACAGCACATCTGCTAAAATCGCTGCAAAAGACAACGCAATACAGTTCACTTTCAAAACTCTCTGAATGCTCGCTGAGAGACAGCTAACGCAGTAACTCCACTCAGTTAACGATGTACATTGCCGATGTACTCAGTACGATGTATAGGAAAGTTAAACCTTCGTGAAACTTCCAGAGATAGAAATTTGGAGGACTTTCCAGATCGTAGTCGAAAAGTTCTATGCATGTACATGGGGACCGAAAATGTCGCAAAATGGTCGCCAAATTTGGCTACAAAAATTAGTCACCAAAACCGTCTCCAACTTGGCTCTATATCGCCAATTTGGCGAGATTGTCATTACCATAATGTTAAATGGCCTGCTCTTTGTAAAACTCGCTTCCCAGCATTATCTCTGTAAAACTCGTTTCAAGCATTAAGGATCACATTGCAGGAAAGCAAAGTAAGACAAACTATTGCACTGCCTTATGCGAAATGTATATAAATTTATCTTTTTACATAATTAATACTACGAAATATTTACAAATATACAGAAATTCGTTACAGTAGATTCAGTGTTATAGATTTACATCCACAATTTGCTGTTCACAGATGCATACATTGCCATCTATCGATGAAAAAGTAACTTTTTATCACAATTATAAGGGAAAAATCGTTTGCAAAAATGTAATGATCTCACTCTCAAATATTCAGGAATTATCGATTTTTAAAAAGTCCTGTTACATTTGAATTATCCTATATATCCGAAGATAGTAATTTAGAAATTATATTCAAGCCGTCATAAATGCTCAATAGATGTCTCTGCCGTCTAAAAATGAGCTGTTTATATATACGGACTTCACATAGGAAGGTATCCCAAACAATAAAAAATGCCATCCTTATAATCAGCTAATTGAACTTACTAGCCGGAAGGCTGATATAATAGTTAAAATCGTTTCCACGTGTAGCTTTTTAGATGTTTTGTTGCGGCTCAGTGATCATAAATTAAAAACTGTTAAAAAAAGGTCGGTAGGTATCAATCATTAAAACTTAGTAGATTTAACCGTCGGTGAAATTAAATGTTTTCTGCTTATTTTCTCGTCTGAGAAGGAAATTTCAAATTTTGAATTTTAGATCTTACCACGATATAAGATTTTTGATGATGAAAACATTTCTAAATACGCATTTTATTAAAAAAAATGTTTCGATTAAGCGGTTGGTCTAATCATATAATAATTCCCTCACAAAGGTAAAACGACTTAACAGACTATATATAGCCATATAGAACAGTATACACATAAAATCATACACATTTCTTAGTACGATTATTTACCCAAGAAAACTTGTACACTTTCCTTTTCTTCCTTGTTTAACTTTCCGAATGCTCTCTTGATTAAAGAATTCCTTACGCATTTAATCGTCCGACTTCCTACCTCCATTTCATCAATCGGTACATCGTTTCGACCTGTTCTATTTGGATTCATTCTATGGCTAAAAGGCTAATTTCATTTTCTTTACTAGTAATAATATTCTTCTGGGGTTTATATTAATTTATCTTCAGTCGTGGTTTAATCAATTTAAGAATAGGTTAAATGCGAAAATGAAAGGTAAAAATAAACATAGAGCTATGTGGGTGGTTTCCGCACTAGTAAATTAAAGACTGAAATTTGTTTGGAAGAAGGATAATATACTTAATATCACATCTGAGTTTTTGACAGACGATTCAAAATTATTATTTTCAATCTCCGTGCAATGGCATGAGAATTAATTGCAGTATTGTGTTTTAACGGTATCAGTATTATAATTTTTTTTTTTTGTTGTTGTTGAAGAAAGTACCAGTACAAACACACACTTTTAATCTATTGTCGGAAATAAACGAACATGTGAACTTATTTTTATTTTAATTACACCCAAGACCTTTAAGGTGTGACGTCATTTTCACAATGAATATAAATTTGTATAATTTCAGTTTTTAGTTTAGTTTAAATGGCAACAATGATTAATTTTCTGTTGTTCTTTTTTAACTGTTTTTAGAATAAGCCATTTTTTAGTTGCCTTTGTGAGAGTTGGATTAATAGAAATGTCGAATATTAAACTCGTTAATTATTTTTCTTAATTGAGTCTGATCTTGATCTTGACATAACAGACTACGACACAGAAGTAGTGAAAATTAGTCGGAATTTGCGACATTTGGCATCCCTGTCGGGACTCGAGATTGGACTTTGCGTAAGTAAGAACAATTGATTTTTTAACGTTTTTTATTGAATCGTCTGCAACAAAATGGAAATGATATTTAAAGTAAAAGGATTAAAAAAGAAGATTTAAAATCAGTAGCTGAAGATTTAGGAGAAATTATATCGCCAGAAATGAATATCTCTGATATAAGGACAAGAATTTTGGAAAACCAAACGGCGAAAGACGATCCGGAATTTATTAAAGAACTTCTCACAACGGCGGTAACTGAAAGGAAAACTCAATTTGAATTAAGAAATGCTCAAGAAGAAAAAGAATTTGAGCTAAGAAAAGCTCAAGAAGAAAAAGAATTTGAGCTAAGAAAAGCTCAAGAAGAAAAAGAATTTGAGCTAAGAAAAGCTCAAGAAGAAAAAGAATTTGAGTTAGAAAAAGAAAAAATAAAAGCGCAAGAACAAAAAGAATTTGAATTAGAAAAACAAAAGATGGAAGTTAAAAAAGCGATTGATTTGGCAAAACAAGAAAATGACTTGAAAATTGAATTGGCGAGAATGCAAGTTGCCAATCCAAACCTTGTTAATATTCAAACTGTTCCTAATGAAGATTTTAATTCTAAAAGAAGATTTACATTACCCAAGCTGGAATTTAGAAAATTTGGAGGAGATATAAAAGAATGGTTGCCGTTCTGGGGACAATTCTGTAACATCCACAATGACGAAGACATCGCAGCCGAAGATAAGTTTCAATATTTAGTTCAGGCAACAGTTGCCGGTTCTAGAGCAAGAGAAGTCATTGACAGTTTTCCACCAAGCGGTGAAAACTACTTTAAGGCTGTCGATTGCTTGAAAACTCGATTCGGTAAGGAAGATCTTTTGATTGAAGTGTATGTGAGAGAATTGTTAAAATTAATCATATCTGTGCAAACCAAAGAACAACCATCTATCACTTATTTATATGATAAACTTGAATCGTATATGAGAGCACTTGAAACATTAGGTGTTACTACTGATAAATGTGCCTCAATACTTTATCCAATGGTAGAGTCTTGTTTTCCACAAGATTTTTTAAAAGCTTGGAATCGAAGTGCAACCTCTCATTCTAAAACTGAAGCTAAAGAAAGATTAGACGATTTGATGAATTTTTTGAAAAGCGAGGTTGAAGGAGAAGAACGAATCACACTGGCTATGGCTGGATTCGGATTAACAAAGGATCAAGAAGTAAAGCACAGTAAAAGGAGAGTTTGTGAAAATGCAAATAAGATACCAACCGCGTCATCTTTGCTGACAACAGATGACAGAAGGTTACTTTGTGTATTTTGTGGAAAGTCTCACAAAAGTCATGAATGTAGGAATGCTCCTAACATGCCATATGATGAAAAGAAGGCTATTTTAATTAAGAAGAACTTGTGTTTCAAATGTTTACGTTCAAATCACCATGCCCGTTCATGTATGATGGTTCACATCAAATGTTCTAAATGCGGTCGAGGACATAATACAGTTATGTGTTATGGAAAGCGGGACAATTCCAATGTTACTAAAGGAGCATCCAATGAGGAAACAAGTAGCCCAGTCTCTGACAATAATAGTAGTGTTTTATCAAACCAAACGGATGAAATGGATGTTGTTCTTCAAACTCTGAACTTACGAATAGGCAACGGTAATAAAGAAATAGTAATAAGAGCAATGATTGATACTGGATCCCAGCGATCATATGCTACGCAAGAGATAATTGAAGCATTGAATATTGAGCCAACTAAAGAAATTAAAATTGTTCATACGCTCTTTGGTGGTAAGTAAACTGAGGAAGAAACTCATAAAGGATATCTATTGAGCTTAAGCAATTTAGAAAATACGTTCAAGTGTCGAATTGAAGTATTAGACCAGAGGAAGATTTGTAATGAAATAGCACGAGTACCATTTGGAGATTGGATTACTGAAATGGAACATCTGAATATTTATATCTCTGATAGAGAAGACAAACGTAGATGCAGAGACAGCAAGATTCACTTGTTAATTGGAGCAGATGTAGCCGGAAAATTGTTAACAAGTAAACTACATCATTGTAAATCTGGACCTGTTGCTATTCATACGAAATTAGGATGGACTCTGATGGGAAAGATTCCTCGAGCTCAAGCTAGAAGCGAGAACAGTGTGTTTTCTGTAACTTCGCTTCTCACTCACAATTTAGAAAGTATATGGAAATTAGATCTTATAGGTATTTCATAGTCTCCAATCGACAAAAGCGAAGAATTATTAAGAGAAGAAACTGTTGCTCACTTTCAACGAACTGTGAGAAGAGACTTTGATGGAAGATATGAAGTTGCGTTGCCCTGGATACATGAAAAAGACAATCTGGCAAACAACAGAGACGTGGCAGAGAAAAGACTTTGCATAACGAAGAAGAAACTTGAAAATTCTGGGCACTCAAATGAGTATGGAGCTATTTTTCAAGATTGGTTGTCAAATGATATTATAGAGCGAGCACCCGAAGTTTCGAGTAAGGGAGTTCATTACCTTCCACACAGAGCTGTCATAAAAGAGAACAGTAAGAGCACCAAGATACGACCGGTATTTGATGCATCGGCGAAAAAGAAAGGAATGTTATCACTCAACGATTGTTTGGAGAAAGGCCCGAATATGGTAGCAACTATTCCATCCTTGTTGATCAAATTCAGATTAAAAGCCGTAGCAGTAACATCGGACATAGAGAAAGCATTCCTCCAGATTGGTGTTCGTGAAACTGATCGAGATTTCTTACGATTTCTTTGGTATGATGAAGAACAGAATATAATAGAAAATAGGCATAAGAGGGTTGTATTTGGAGTGACATCAAGTCCATTTCTTTTGAATGTGACATTGAATCATCATTTAGAAAACTCACCTGAAGAACTTCAAGAAACTGCACAGCACTTGAAATCATCTTTCTATGTAGACAATTGTATTGCTAGCTTCGATAACGTGGAAAAAATGGAGAAATTTGTCTTGGAATCTCGCGTCCTTTTATCAAGTGCTCAATTTAATTTAAGAGATTGGACCAGTAACGCACACTCCAGAGTTCTAGATCAAACAGACGTAGAAACAACTAACCTATTTGGACTGGTTTGGAACATCAATGACGATACTTTATCTTGTGCAGTTAAAGATTTTGATTGTGAAGGAGTTCTGACTAAACGGAAAGTACTATCCGTATCTAGCAGCATATTTGATCCTATTGGTTATACAAGTCCTGTGATGCTTATATGTAAAATAATTTTACAAAAAACGTGGACACTGAGACTATCTTGGGATACTGAGTTACCTGAAGATATTTCAAAGGACTTTAGAAAATGGCTGAAGACTTTATCAAAGCTACAAGAAATAAGAGTTCCAAGATGTCTTCTAAATACTAGAAAGAAAGTGATGCAATTACATGTGTTTTGTGATGCGTCTCAAAATGCTTATGCAACCTGTATATTTTTGAGATCTGAAACTGAAGACCAAAGGGAATGTTCATTATTTCAAGCTCGTAGTCGAGTTGCCCCTTTAAAAAAGATTTCAATTCCCAGATTAGAACTGCTATCTTGTCTCATAGGAGCCAGGCTAGCTCAAAAGGTTATTGTTGATCTTGGTTATGAAGATATGCCTATTATCTACTGGTCAGACTCTGCAAATTGTTTGTATTGGATAAAACGGAATGGAAATTGGAGCACTTTTGTCATGAATAGAGTTCAGGAAATTAGAAGATTAACCAGCTCTGACAACTGGAGACATGTCGCTGGAGTTGCAAATCCAGCTGATCTACCATCTCGAGGTTGTTCTGCGGAGAAGTTACTCCAGTTGAAATGGTGGGAGGGACCTCAATGGTTGCGAAAAGCGGGAGATGAATGGCCCACCTCAGATGCTTTTCCAAATATGGACATAATAACAGCGGAGAAGAAGAAGACGATTGTTGCTGCTACAAATACCAGCACAGAAAAATTCGAATACTTCTCACGAATATCCTCATTCAGAAAGATCACCAGGGTCATGGCATGGATTATACGTTTTGTCAAAAATTGCAAGAGATCACATGAAAGGGTTGCCGGGGAACTGTTAGTAGATGAAGTGAAGTATGCAGAAACAGTTATTTGGAGACAAGTTCAGAAAGATAGCTTTGAAGACTATCAAACCTTTAACTTCCAGACGTATTTGGACACAGATGGTCTATTAAAAGTAAAATCAAGGATATCTATGAGAGAAGACCTCGAAGCTTTTAAATATCCAGTGCTTTTACCTTCGAAACATCAACTTGTAGAGAAACTTATTTTTGAAGTGCATGTTGGCAATTGCCACGCAGGAGTTCAAGTGATGATGACAAAGTTACGAGAGCGTTTTTGGATAATTAAGAGTAGGAAAACAATTCGACAAGTTACAAGAAAGTGCATTAGATGTGCGAGGTTTACAGCAATTCCGTTAAATGTAGATGAAGCTCTTTTGCCTGAAGATCGTGTGCGAGAAGCTCATATTTTTGAAGTGATTGGAGTCGATTTATTTGGGCCCATGCATTTTAAGAACCAAACCAAATGTTGGGCTGTCCTGTTCACTTGCGCAGTATACCGAGCTGTTCACATCGAATTAGTTACGTCTTTGACAACTGATAGTTTCATTTTAGCTCTAAGGAGGTTTATCTCAAGAAGAGGACGACCCTCAACTATTTACTCAGACAACGGAACGAATCTAGTGGGGACATCTAATGCATTTCAAGTTGTGAATTGGGGAAAAATACAAGAAGTTGCTGCAATCAAAAAGATTCGATGGAAATTTAATCCACCGTCATCCCCTTGGTGGGGAGGATTTTGGGAGAGGTTGATTGGCATGCTTAAAAGAATTCTTAGAAGAGTAATTGGCAATGCCTGTTTGCAATATGAAGAGCTATACACAGTTTTGTGCGAAGCAGAGAGTTTAGTCAACTCTAGACCATTGACTTATGTCTCTGAAGACGAGAATGATTTAGTGGTGCTATCACCATCGATGTTTTTGAACGAAATAGAAGAAACTGGAATGGCAGACCTTGATGAAGTAGATGCAAAGAGGCTGAATAGAAGATTCGCCTACAGACTAAACCTCAGAAAGGAGTTACGGGAACGTTTTAGAATTGAATATCTGGGGCAGTTGAGAGAACACTACAAGGTTAGAAAAGTGCAACAAGTAGAAGAGGGAGACATCGTTCTAGTAGGCGATACCAACATTAGAAAACAAAGTTGGCCTCTAGCTAGAATTTTGGAGCTGTATCCAGGGAAAGACGGAAAGGTTCGAATTGCCAAAGTAAAAACCAATTCTGGAACATTTTTGCGACCGCTGCAACGACTATACCCACTTGAAGTTCAAAAAACTGAACGATCTTCTTTTCAGGAAAGAGATTCACAACCTGGAACCATCGACGCAGCACGCAAAGATAACGACCTAAGAACAAGACGTGGACGACGTATAAGACTTCCAAATCGTTTGAACTTGTGAATAACTTTTATTTGACTTTTGAAGTATTTAAAAGATCAAAGGTGGGAGAATGTCGGAAATAAACGAACATGTGAACTTATTTTTATTTTAATTACACCCAAGACCTTTAAGGTGTGACGTCATTTTCACAATGAATATAAATTTGTATAATTTCAGTTTTTAGTTTAGTTTAAATGGCAACAATGATTAATTTTCTGTTGTTCTTTTTTAACAGGCGGCTAAATCACGCCCAGTCAACATTTACGCATCCTCTTCGTGATTGGTTGTTGTGGTTTTCTAATTTGTTGAGTTGTCTTCATCGCTGTGTTAGTGAAGATTTCAAAACGAAACAAAGTCATTTTCGATTTTAAAACCACAGAGTTTAAAACATTGATTACAATACAAAATGTCTCAGTCGGATACGACGAGCATGTTTAAGTGTTCTGTCTGTGAAGCAGAATTCTATCAAAAGAGGTATTTGAAAGTACATGAGAAGAGAAATCATGATTTTAAAATTGAAAAGGAGCTCCATAAGTGCGAAGTTTGCGAAAAAGGTTTTTCTTGTAAACAATCTTTAAGCAAACATAGAATTGGTGTGCATGGCGTGAAAAAACCAAGCAATCAAAATATAGACGGCGGAATAAATCTTAAGTTTAACACCGAACAAGGTATGTAATTCATCTTTTCTCTCATTTACTTTAAAATTATTCTTGCCTGATGATTATTTTTTCTTCCTGAATTTTGAAGTGTGTGTTAAGTTAAAACTTCGTTTCTGCAAAATTGATTGACATTCTAAGCAAATTCGTTTGCCAATTGAATTAGATCACTTCAATTTTGAAATGATGATCAATCTAGTTTCCTAAAAGGAGAACTTGTATAATATTGTTTTTAATTTTTAAACTTATTTACCATTTTTTTTTTTTTTATAGATTTCAATGATTGGTTGGTGTCGGAAGAAAAATTAACAAAGACACATTTTATAGTAGCTCGTGGTGAAAAGAAAATGAAAAATCATCGTTTGATTAGTTACAAATGCAACAGAAGTGGGATGTATAAATCAAAAAGCACTGGTAAACGACAACTTCCCAAGCAACACACTCATGTTGTTTCTATGTGGTTTTTTGGTGGATACGTTGAAAGTGAGAAAGGCACATTGTAACCACATTGTATCAATGTGCAATTCCAATGCATTTTTAAGGAAGCTGATATTTTATAACAGATATTAGCATAAATCAATTTATCTCGTATAGTTTTTAGGGGTTTTAATTATGTAGTACGAATAAAGTCAGAATTTCGTTTTCTTCACTTTTCTAATGTGATATCACAATGTTGTTTCAATGTGATATTTCAACCAGACATGAAACAAGTGTCTTCTTTGGTTTTTGGAAAACCCCAATCCTGTCCAAGAATCATATTAATTGAAAACTTTGGTAAAAGCAATTTATGAAAGCAAAAAAAAAAAATCCGTTTACTGAACGTGGTTTTATAATATTGCATCAACGTGATAATTCAACTATACTTCAACAATTCACCACTGATCCACGATTTCCATCATCCGACGCATGCGCAATACGCTTTTACCTTTCAGTGATGACGTAGCTAGCGTCACTTTTGAACTTGATCAGCGCTGCCAGGTCTGGCGATTTTTCGCCAATTTGGCGATTTTTGAGGGCGTCTGGCGATAGGTTTTGAGGGTTTGGCGACTGGCGATTTTTTGGCGATTTAAAAAAATTATTCTGGCGAATTTCAACATTTTTTTGGCGATTTTCTGATTTTCCAGTGATTTTCTGTATATTTGCTATTTTTTTTATAAATATATATTTTTTATTTTGTTTAAATCAGACTCAGTTAACTTTCCTTGTAACTGTCTGGTGAATGAAGGCGCCTGTTGTCGAGAATTATTGAGGATTGGTTAGAAGATACATTTATAACACTATCATTAAAATACTTTGGCTTGCTTTTTCTTCCTGTTTTGTTCTCAACCATTTACTTTTAAATACTTTGCTTTCTGTAGATTATTAGGCATCATCAAATATGGTACTTTGATATCTATTTTTAGAATTCGGTTCTTCATTTAGAATATGGCCTATTTTTTGATTTTATTTTCATTGGGGAAACAAATTTCTTTGAATTTGGTATGTTGTATTTCTAAATCCTAACTTCGATTTTGTTTGCTTTTGTGTTTGGCGTACGAATCTGAGAAAATGAAAAGGACAAATTAATCCACTTGCCTAGCTTCATACATTCGAGCTGAGACTTAGCAGATAGATTCGATGTCGATGGCAATGTATTCTATCAAGTTTTAAGGGCTGTCACTAAAAGGCCTCTTTTACACACGTTTCTATTTGACTTGGAGGAACTAATTAACTCACTTACTGTAATCCAATTGAACTTGAACTAAGTGCTGTAGTGTAAAATAAAAAGAGGTGGAAGAATTCGAAGTGCGTTTCAACTAATCACAAATTGTTTTCTTATTTCGTGAAAAGGATTTTTTCTTATTAAGAAACTTGATTCGTATCTAATCTAAAGGTGTTACCAGAAATAAAAAACGAGAGGAAGAAACAGTCTTCCCACGTAGGAGGCACATGGAACTCGACAAAAAGAAAGAAAAAAAATAAAATATTATTATAACTATTATAAGAAGTCAACCGATTCTCCGACAATCCGACTTTAAAATATGTTGCCCTGAAGTCAAAGTCAATGGAACAACTTCAAAAACTTTTTAGCATGTATTATGAAATGAGTATCTTATTTAAAATAATAAAAGTTTAATGATAAAATAAATCTAAATTTTGAAAATGTCGACATCAAAGTAAAGACAAAAAATTAAAATGTTAGATCGAACACCAGTCGTTCATTTTAAATTACTTTTTTTCCGTTCATATATACCAAACTAATCGGAAATTTTCAAATAATTTACAAAAATGTATCACATATTATAATCACATATAAAAATTTAATACGTTAACAAAGAGATACATTAGATTTGAGAAGTTTTTGACTATTGAGAAGTTCTAATTTAAGCCAATCCTATTGAAAAAAAAATTTCATAGGAAATAGTTATTTATGCAACTGTGGGGAAAGTATTACTTTTTCAAACAAGGTAAAATGCTTCTTTGATGAGTGCGACCCTAAGTAGAATATCGTAGATCAGTCTGTTCGGGAGTTATGCTTACCAGGTCTACGGACGAACACCGAACATTGGGTGATCTCAATTTTCAAAATATAAGTAGACCCGACAGGTATTGTGACAGATGTCCGATTATTGATGTAGTAACAATCTGAACTGTTAAAAAAACAAGTTTAAAATTTTTAACAAATTAAAATTTCAAAAGTTATAAGATTATTAAGAAAAATAATCTTATAATTTTTATTCAAAAACATAAATTCTTATTTTTATATCCAATTAAAGCATTGTAATCAGTCATGTTAATTATGTCAATATTTATTTTTCATTTCTCTCTAAAGTTATTTAACTCTTTTTAGAAATAATAATCTTGTGGTTAAAGCTTTACTATTTACATTTTTATCTACTATTTCCTTCATCATTTCCAGGTTCGTTGCATTTTCTTCTATTTATACTGTTTCCTCTATTGAACAAAATCAAATTGAATATAAATAATGATTTGCAGTCTTTTATTATTCTTATTGTTAAGTTTTAAATGACAAGCATAAGCAAATAACCTAGGAATATCCAAGAAAAATTTCCAATATATTATTTAGAATTTTTTGCATAACGAATAATACGTGGCAGCCTAACTTTCCTAAATCCCAGCCCAGTTAATCAATAGAAATGGAAAGAAAAAAAAGCCAAACCAAAATCGGTTTCAGCTCAAGATTGGAACTAGGGAAAGGAAATGACACTGGACTTTTCTTCCCCCCCCCCCCAGCCTGCCCCCTGCCGACAGTGCGACTAGTACTTTAACAAACACAACAGGTGTACCCTCTTGGTCCTTTGTTCTGCTCATTGCAATTTGGTTCTGCATGCGAGAAAGAAAGAAAAAAAAAATTAAAGAATAGTGGGGCTGGAGGCCAGGCCAGAAACCAAACTGCCCTAAAACGATTCTCCTTAACCATTTGGGTTACGTTAAGTTTCCCGCCAATTCGAACTAATTATTTGTCAAGTAGGCGCCGAGGTTTCTTTGTAAGAGAACTCCTGGGGGGAAATAGGGAGGGATAGCGAACCCTAAAAACGGCTGCAAACTAATTGAATTGATCTCGTGTTTCGCCGACTACTCGTGTTGTAATGACCCTTGTCTATTTAATCCATTCCTTCACATTATCAGATTATCCGAAAAATGACCTGTCCGTAGTAAAAAAAATACATTCTTTTTTGGAAAAAAAAAGAAAAAAACACACACACACACACTTCAGATACCTTCATTTTCAAATTACCCTCCAACGTTGAAAAAACCAGGTTTGCGGGTATTTATCCGCCAATTGGCTTGGGCTAGAAAGGCAATACTATTGATAAAAAACATCTCTTTTCTAAGATAATTAGTTTTTTTGGCGATATATTTTCAAATTTGGCGATTTTTGGCTATATTTTGGCGATTTTCTTAATTTTGAGATTTGGCGATTTTTGGCGATTTTTTAACAGGCTGTTGGCGATTCCAGCTATCTGAGAGTTGGCAGCCCTGAACTTGATTTGAAACTTGACGTTGTCTGTTGACAAATGGATTAATGCCTTTTCTGGTAAGTTTTCTTCATTACATTATTAATTTGTACTCTATTATTTAGCGGTTTTCTAAATTAGATGTTTTTCTATTTATAAATGAAATTAGATAATGAATGATGTTCTTATCAGTGAGGTTTGTTGATTTTTGGGACACACGTGTGACATAAATAAACCTAAGGTTATATTTCACTTGTTTTGTATGAGCTATAAAACTGAATGGGCTGTCTTGTAAAAGTATGTTTTTCTAAAACGATTGATCACTGAGAATTAAACATGCTGTATAAATATTATTTCTATACTTGTTGAAAGAATTTTTGCGGTAATTAAATGAACTGATTCAGTTAAAAAAAATCTCCACCGTAATAGGGATCGGGACAACAGAGCCAGTAATTTATTTCAGGTGGAATACAGATGTAGTATAGAACATTTCTTAATGTTATATAATATAATTGAAAGTTGTGATTTTCCACACCCGTAGTCTCTTTAACATGTTCAATTCGATCACACATCTGGAAATTTGAAGAAAATTTGCTGTAAAATAAGGGAATTTTTAAAAATCTATCAGGAAATTTTTTAAAAATCTATCAGGGTATTATCAGAAAACTTTTTTCCTGAATTTTGTGGCCACTGTGTAATGTGTTGTTTTAATTAATGTAAAATTAAATGTTTATTTAAAAATATAGCTGCAAAATGAACTGATGTTTTGTGTGCAAAAAATGAATTTCTTTCGTTAATTTTCTTTTTCAAGCAGTGATGGATAACAAATTGAGAATTTCTCTCTATCCCACCTGGTAATCAAATCGATATTTCAAAGTAAGGTTTAAAAAAGACGTCATCAGTGTAAATATATACATGTACATAAGGATGATACATTTTATAATAGTTAACATATTTTCAGCTTACTGCCTCCATGTACAACCCTGTGGAACAGGTAGTGCCTGGAATCTGATCGCTGGCCCCTAACAACTGAATCCTATCCTTTTCAGGTACTGTGGTAAATTGAAAAGATGCAGTACAGTATAGCATATTTCGCTATTTAAAAATTTACAAAAAGAACTTTCTAAAAAACTAAAATTAGAAAGTGGAATTCTTTTGCAAAAAAAAAATTGTTAATTTTTTTTTTAAATCTCCCTTTTTGTTATACAGTCGAACAGGGTTGGCATGGTTTAAACCAAATAGTTTTTTTTCTCTTTTTAAAGACTAATTTAAAATTGCATTTTTTTTTTGTTTATTTATAATTAGATTTTTTAAATTATTTGTTGTAAATAACTTTTTTAAATAAATCTTATAATGAAAGTCTATAGAACTTTTTATAAGTATCAAAAATAACTTTTTATATTAATCTAAGTGTTTTATTACTGTTTTATAATAATATTCAAAATTATTAATTAAAATTAAATTATATGCTGCATTTTAAATTTGTTTGTGAAATAGAGGTTTTGTGCTTAAATAACTTATTTCTAAACCTTAAAAATATAATTATGTATAACTTATCACCATTACTGATGAATCTAAGAGCAATATTCCATGTAGAAGTAGAAAACAATTACTATTGTATTATGTTTTTTTAAATCCAATGGAAACTATATATCTCTAAATATAATATTAAAATTTAATGATTTAATTGTTCACATAAGTAGCAAATGTTTATTTACTTAGTGTAAATTATTTTCAGAAGATATATTATTTGTTATTTGAAAATTTATTATTCTAGTTAATGTAAAATTTTATTTATAAATATGTATACATTTTAATTAGAAAAGGATTTAAAAAAAAAAAAAAAAAAAAAACTGTTTTTTTTTTTAAACAACACAAAAAAAACATTTTTTGGGGCAGGGAGGGGTCCAACTCTGCGGCCAAATCTCATTAACACGAAGTCGCTGGGGCCGTTGAAATTGTTTGTGCTAACTGAATAAATTAACGTCAAGTTTTAAATACGGGGAACTGCTTTTTTCTTTGCGTTAAACGGGAGTTCAGGTTAACGGATTTCACATTAACAGGGTTTGACTGTACCAAAGTTATATTTGGGAATACTTTTTAGAATAAATTTACTTATTGTATTAGAATTGAACATTCTTTTTTTTTTTCAGTGTTCTGTGGACTTGCTTATTTCACCTTTGTTAGAGCTGTTGTACTTAAACAGTGTGGCTACAGAACCTGGAAATCAAGAAACTTTTCGATTGTGGAAAAAATCAGGGAATTTTTTTTAATATTCAGGAAAATTTACTGTTACTGTTTAGGGTATGTTTATCCATTATCCCTAATTTGGTACCATTTTCCTGAAGATTTGCTGTGATAATCATTAGAAGTTTTAATGTTATGGAATAATTTTAACTTTTAACTACCACCAAACCTATTTTTAAAAAATTGGCATATTATCTCTTTAGCATACATGTTCTATTCGATAAGTGTGTCAACATATCTGAAAAAATTGGGGGAATTCGGAAAAAGTTTGCAGGAAAGGAATTTTTTAGAAATCTGTCAGGGAACTTTTTACCTGAATCTTGTGGCCATCATGTTAAATGACACTGATAGTTCTTTTGATAATCCTCTATAATTTATATATTAAGTATAATTTTTTTATTCTTTTTAAATTAGTTTTGCTGTTGTGAACATGTCTGAATTATGGCAGTATTATAACAAGGCTGCTAGTGGCGTTTACTAAAGTGACTATTTTAGCCTCCAGAAAACTTTTTTTGGTAAGAAAAATATCGGTACTTACGTGTTAACGCCACTGTAGCTACAGATTTGACGGTTTTTCAGTGCCGCCAATAAAGAGCAATCTTGTTGTTCGCATGCAGTTATCTTTTGGATTCTTTGTAAGTATAAAACTCTAATTCCTTGTAAGTAATTGAAAACCGCCAAATCTGTAGCTGCGGTGGCGTTAATACGCAAGTACCAAAATATCCTAATTGACTATTTTAACCTCCAGGCAACTATGTAATGAAAAAAGGGCTCCTAACTTTGAACTGGAAACCAATAGAAAGCATGGCTTCAATTTGGTTGCAGCAGCTCATTTAATTTATCCTCAAAGTAGTAAAAAGGGTTTTTGAATTTAAAGCTAAATTTGTATGATACAGTAAATTTTTCTAAAAGTATACCTAAGAGTAAAAGGCAACTAAGTTGTTTCAATCTAGAATTTTCAAAAATTATAATTGGTTTCCTATTGAAATATAACATTAATTAAAAACCTATATTATATGTTTTTCCTTTAAATTTTTCTACTCTTCATTTTAGTTTTCAAATACTGGGTGGGAGTAGGCAACATTGGTATTCTGCATCTGCCTTCGAATTTTTTTTACATAATCTACTTTTGATTAAACTATATTGTGTATCGTCATTGCATGATATTCTGAAATAAGTCTGTTATTGCCTTAAATGGTCGTGTGATCTTTGGTCAGTCCAATGTGCAAACCATAATATGAAGGGTGCTTCTGCATACTGGCATTGACTTAAAACCATCCAAAACAAGGGGATCGCTTTCAACGCAAGAGAGGGATTTTTTTAAGTCATAAAAAAAGGGATATTATCTTGATTAATATATTCAATCTTTGAATTTGGTTGGCGATTTAAGTAGCAGAGTTGGATTTGAGCATTTTTACACGTCGTATTTCTTTATTATTATTTTTGGCATGGTGTCTACTTTTAAAAATTGGAAAACAGTTATATCTATATAAATATATGTTTGAATGCTTTATTGTATTAAATAAAGGTAATTTTATTTTAGAGATTATGAAAACAACCAATGAGGAGGCGAAAGAAGCTCGTGGAGTGACATTAAGGCTGCTGATTGTGACAGAGATGTGGAATATTTTTGGGAATGATATTGTGGATTGTAAACATGGATTATAACATATGGTTCACAAACTTAAATAATTGTTTTGTATCTCCTTTCTTATTTTACTGTCATTAAATGGGGTCTTGAAGTTAAGATCCTACTGTTGCTCTGAATGGGATATGTCATTAAAAATTAGCACATATATATTTAATCATCTTATAATTTTCTATTTGCTGGTTTAAAGTGTGAACTTAGAAACAATTTGAAAGGTATTTGTACCTATGTAATTGTGTTAGGACTATGTCTGTTACTGTTACATGTAATTATTAATATTTGTTTTATTAACATTTGTTTTAATGTTATGCATGCTATTTTTGAAATAAAATTATTTTGAACATTATGATTTATTTTTACAGTTTAAAAATATATATGTATAATTTTTATTCAAATTTGATTAGTTCAGAGATAATTAAGAAGCAAATATTATAATTAATTTTAATTGTGGTTCATTGGAGCAAAATTAAATTTTTGTACAGAATAATCCTCTGCATATAAAAGGAAAGTTTAATTTTTCACAAAATGATATTCTACCTACTAAAAGATGATACATTGTGTAACAGTAGTTGGAAACTCATAAAGCCAATACTTGGAAAATATTCTAGTTTTAACTTTTTCTTTTCATTAAATGAGAGTTTCTATAATGCATATACTCTTAAACTTTACAGTGCTAATAAAACTAAACACATTCATGTGAAAAAAATGTGTCAAAACAAGCGCTTAGGAAAGTAGGCAGGATACATTCGCTTCCAAATTTTTTCTGTTATCTATTAAAATACAAAAATCAATAATTTGTTTTGCTTAAAATTGCAACTTTAAATGGTATTTTGAATTTTAATTTCATAACCCCTTCCAAAAAATATGAGCAATACTGTTTTAACATGGGTGTTCCACATTGTTACCACATGATAGTGTTCACTTTTACCAATGTTGTTTAAATATGAATCTTCCACATGAGTGTTCAATCTGATTCTTGCCAATGTTGTTTCAAGACATACTTTCCAGAAAAACTGTTTCTACAGCACTAGTTCTTGGGCTCAAGAACTATAGTGCTGTAAAAACAGCATTATGGGATGTGTGTCTTGAAACAACATTGGCAAGATTCAATATTGAACACTCATGTGGAAGATTCATGTTTAAACAACATTGGTAAAAGTGAACACTATCATGTGGTAACAATGGGATGCATCCATGTTGAAACAACATTGACATTCAACGTGGAAACCACATTGGCAAAAATGAACACTCTCACGTGGAAACAATGTGACAAATCCACGTTGAACCAATATTGACATTCAACATTGAAACCACGTGGGCAATAGCTAGCATGTGGAAGCAGTGTGATATATCTACGTTGAAACAACGTTGGCACTCAACATTGTATCCACGCTCCTTTAAGTGAACACTTCCGCTTGAAAACAACGTTGCAGTTCCACGTTGAAACAACATTGTGCATGTTGGTATTTAACGTTGACACCACATTGAAACAATATGGTTGCGTTGCTTGGGTTAAAGCTCAAGGGAGCGGAAAAATAAATAAAGATTGCAGTGCAACTTTGAAGGTACACTATTTTGATAGCCACATAGAAGTGAAGTATTTAAAGGAACATAACCATGAAGTTACATTGGGCCATTTACCTTTGCCTGCATCAGTTAAAGATGTCATAGCAGGTAATTATTTATTGTGAAAAAACCCATGAAAAAATTATTTGGTGATTTTTGATAACTCTATTGGAATGAAAATAAAGCAACTGAACTCTATGTATAGTCATAAAACATTTTGGCAAATATTTTAAACTAAGCAAAATGTTACTGAAAATTGCCATGTCAGTGCATCTGTACTGAATTTGTTCTTGTAATATTTGAACTTAAGTCTTTTCACCTGTAATTTTATTTCGTTTGGATGAACTTGCCTAGTTTTTGCCATTAAAACTTAAAATTACATCAAAAGCATTATATTCACTTAATAGGTTGACCAAACTAAGCCAAGCTTTATGTATTTATGTTACAGTAAATTTCAAGTCGTAGAATTTTAATAAGTTTCTATTTTGGATTTGACACAAATGCAAATATTATTAATTTATTTATATTTTGTTATTTTATATTTTTAAATTTCATACTAATATTAATTCAGTGAATTTGTGATAACTCGAAATTCAAGGGACTAGCCAAATTCTTCGAGTTATCGGAAGTCGCTCTGAAGTTGTTTTCTATTCAAGGCATATTTCATCAGCGATGTCCTTTGCTTGTTCATGTGGAGTCACTATTGCGTCTTGCTTGAAACTTTTCTAGCCATCCTGCACTTGCTTTAAATCCGTCACGTTTTAGTAAACGGGAAAAGTCTGTTCTTTTAACATCACCCCACTAAGAGAAATTTTTTAATTATGATTTCAGTATGTCTTAAACCATTTTAACAGAGCAGCTTCGACATCAAAAGAGGTACATACTTTTGCTCATTTACACGATGAATCGAGTTTTGATGCATTTCTTCTCAAAATTGTCTAATGTGTTTTCAAAATGGTTGAAAGAGTATTCGGAGGAATTCTGTACTTTAAAGCAACGTCTTTCTTCTTCCATCACAGATTTTGTTCAGTTTCATTGATTAATTTAACCTTTTGAGTTGACTGTAAAACAGCTCTTGTTATTTTTTAAATCTTATAATTTCTGACATCTTTGACTTTTATACAAAGAATCTAAAGTGAACATAAAACTAATTTTGCTAATAGGTTGTGTTAAACATTGATTGAACCCAAATGTATACTGAGTGGAATATTAGCAAATCATATTGATTAGGAGACCAAATTTCATGGTATAGAACCATTAACTCATCCCTAGTATGAAGGATAACTGTTTCTACTCATCAACTTTGACATTCAGTTGTAATGCATAAAAAAAGAAATTTAAGAGATTTAATGATGATTGTGACAGATGGTCTAATTTTGATTGTCATGTGGCATAGCATGAGTTTTCTACATTTTATCCTATTTCTGATACAAATATGGCACACTTCTGGAAAATATCCTCCCTTTGAAATTTACTATTTTATTAGTAGTTCAGACATAATTACTGTTTTAATGTAGAGTTGGTTTTGTAGTATAGAATATGAAATTAGAAAAGTGCTTCATATTTTCAGTTCATACTCATTGAGTGTAGTATTATTTTGTACGCCTAAATTGTTCCAACTATGTATGCATTTAATAGTAAGTGCATCATGGCTTGATAAATAAATATCAAAATTTTTAAATGCTTTTGTTGGGCATGTTAGTCTAGAAAAATAGATACCCGAATAAAACTTTTACATACCCAAACATCATATTCAAATACCATGATAATTAAAAACATACTCGCATATCTAGAACTGATTTGTCATAAAAGAATTGCTACTAGCAACATTATATCTACATTATTTATTCATTTTAGTTTAAATATAAATTGAAGACAAGAAACTATATTAACAGAAATATTGCATGCCCCAGACCTGCAGTGCAATTTAGTCCTGAGATATACTACTTTGGTTTCAGTGTGGATTTCTAATATATTGTTCAAATAGTTTTTTAATACATATATGTGTGTGTGTGTGGGTATCCCCTTCTAGCTATTTCTGCCAAATTAATGCTTAAAACAATATATTTCTTAATTTTGAGTTAGGTCATATGACAAAACGGACGTCTGAGCCAGTACCTTACACTTCATCCTGGCCACTGTAACGTAAGACCATACAAATAAAATGCACAAAAATTATAATCTTGTTTCAGCTTAAGTCAGAGAAACACTCAGGAAAATATTTTAGAAAAAGAGTAAGTAATTGTTGCTGTGTTTTTTAATATAGCATTTATAGATTGGAATATGCACAGAACTATCTACATCCGAGTACATTCTCATACTTGAACTCTATTTGTCTCGTCCTAAACTGTTATTGGTTATTCATATTTTATTTTTCTGAAAAAGTTCTAAGCGGAGTAAGTGACACTCGTATTTTGCATGATCTAAGAGGAAATGTCGAAGAAGATGTTGAAGAGAGACACCACCTTGTAACCAGGAAGGATCTTCAAAATGTAAAATCGTCCATCGGTTCAGAGGCCTCAAAAGTGTCACACATAAGCAGTGATGAATTGAGTGTGAAGGCATGGGTGGAAAGTATGAAAGATTATATCCTGTTTTACAAAGAACAAAATACTGAACACCCATGTCTAAACACACAAGACTTTTTCTTGGCATTCATGATGCCATTGCAAAAAAAAATGCTATCAGACTTCGGTGGCGATAGAATATGCATTGATTCGACTCATGGAACAACAGGGTATGGTTTTGAACTCACGACAATTATGGTCATTGACGAATATGAAGAAGGTTTCCCTGTAGCATTTTGCCTATCTTCCACTGTTAATAAACAGATCCTTAAATTTTATTTTCAATGTATAAAGAAAATTATTGAAATAAAAGCTGAAGTCTTCATGAGTGACGATGCATCGTTTATGTATGAAGCTTGGGAGGATGTGTTTGGACCAGCTGCTAATCATCTACTTTGTTCCTGGCATGTTGATCGAGCGTGGCAGGGTCATTTGAACTCCATCATAAAAGATAAGAGGGAATTAGTGTATAAAACTCTAAAAACTCTTACTTATGAATTAGATGTTCATACTTTTAATTTAATGTTATGTACATTTTTAGATGAACTCCAAAGTGACCCTGAAACTTTAAATTTTTATCAATATTTTAAAAACTACTATCTAAACCGGGTGGAAATGTGGGCATATTGTTTTCGCAAAACTGCCAAAATAAATACCAATATGCATTTAGAGCATTTTCATCAGGAGTTAAAACATATTTATTTAGAAGGTAAAAAAAGTAAGCGAGTTGATAAATGTTGTGAAGCTTTAAGGAAATATATCTTGGATAAAAAATATGAAAGATTAATTAAAACGCACAAAGGTAAAATTACTAAAAAACACACCAAGTCATTTAAACGTCACAAAGAAGGAGCTGATTTAGTTGCAGATTGTGTAAAAATTAACGAAAAGGAGTGGAAAATTAAATCTAAAAATAATAATTACACTGTTGTAAAATTACATGACTGTAATTCTTCTTGTTACTTGCTATGTCGTGCATGTTATTGCTGTCTACAAAGTCATTCTTGTACTTGTTTGGATTTTTGTATTCAAAATAACTTGTGTAAACACATCCATGCTGCAAAAATGTCCTACACTAATTGTAATTACATTGGTTCTTTAAATACTATAGCAAAAAGTACACAATCTAACAAAGCAAATGTTAGTAAACCAAATGTAAAAGTTTTAAAAACTATTGATATCAAGAGCACAATTTTAAACGAAGTAAATAAAATTCAAAAGAAGTTAATTTTAAAATCTGAGATTTCTGAGCCAGTTGCTTCAGAAGTACTGAAAGCACTTAAAAATGTTACAAGCTTGCTAGATATAGATAATGCAACAACAAAATTGCCAAACACACAACGAGAGCCAGCTAACAAAAGAATCGCCCCACAAACTAGATTTTTTTCTACCAAAAAACAGAGATCTAAGAAAAGAAGATTGAGTAAACCACAAAATAGTGAACAGTCTTCCATTAAATCAGTTCTCTTGAAAGAACCAATTATCAGCCGAAATCCCGGTTTAGATCATGCTTACTTGTAAATTAGTGAATAACTTTTTATTTAAACTTGATAGCAATGTTTTCTATATCGTATTTCTATGTGTATACTTTCTGTTCATGTATATTATTTTCAATTATGTTTCTTGGTTTTTTTTAAGTAATGTTTCATAAATTATGGTCAACTAAGAAATTTATTAATCAAAAATAAACTTGAATTTTGTTAATGAACAAAATAAATGACTTGTGCATTCATCAGATTATAATAAATAAGTCCCCAAGTTTACAAGATGTATTAATTTAATTATTTTATGTGGTATATTAGTTATTTGATCTTTATTGTTCGCCATTTTATACTATCAGAAGTGTTACTGAATCAAATATCATTAAGAATGTGAATTAACTACAAATAGACAAAAGAGTAAAATATTTGTTGATTACATTAAGATTCCATTTCAACTTTTTCTTCCATTGGCAGACCAGAATGTAATGCATTCATTTAGAAATTCTGTATTCATTTAGTTTTTTTAATGACTACATTACAAGTTTGTTAAAAATCAATGTTTATTGCCCAAAAAGAATTCTAAAAACTGGATCATTGTATGGATAGACTCATTTTTGAAAAATTTCTATTCTAAATATCCTTTATTGATTATAGTAGTGTTCAGTGTACCAGAGTTTTTCCTTTTCTATCATATCTATTATAAAACTTTTTGTATAAATTATTAATAAAAGCTCTTTTTTTTAAAGAAGTTTTTATTTTACAAATTTAGTTCACTATAAAATGAGAGATTCTTTTGTCTAAGTTAATCTGATAAACTGATGAAACATGAGGATTTCAGAAGTAACATGAAGTCAAATAAAAATATTGATTCTTTATATGCAAATAATAGCACTTCTCCAGGTTTTTAAAAAGTTTCTCTTACCATTAGTAGAATTTTATCAAACAATTACTGTCAAGGAAATCGAAATGCGATTAACAAAAATGTTTGCAATGTTTTCTGCTGAGACAAATACCTTACTATTGATTAAAACATTTTATTCTTAGTTTGGAAGAATTTTTTGAAACCAACGTTATGCTTGAAAAGTCGATCCAAATTTACCCAAATTGAAAACAATATAATGTTTGTCAAATGTCATGGCTTATATTCGTACCTTCAAAAAATATTACGTTATACATGATGGTTAAAACCCCAATTTACATCTGATGTACTAGATTTTATATAAATGAATCTTGCATAAAAAAAAATTATATTTTTAAGAACAATCTCGGAAACATCTTTCAACCACCTACTTTTACTTTATTACAAATTGCATTGGAATACACGACTTTTCTACGAACATTTTATTTTGAAACTAATATAATTTGGGAGATGGGGGGTGAATCAGTGCTATGTGGACTTTCAAGAACACGCAATTTACATTTTTACGCCTTGTGAAATTCATCGCAAAATATGTTTATAAACCCAACAAGTTATAAGGAAAGCGAAAAATCAAATTGTACATCTTCAAACTGAAAACAAACATAACATAGCCTCGAACACTGGCCACGAACTTAAGTGTAGGAATTGTAGCCAATCACGAAGAGGATGCGTAAATGTTGACTGGGCGCGATCTAGTCGCCTGTCTTTTACAACTGTTTTTAGAATAAGCCATTTTTTAGTTGCCTTTGTGAGAGTTGGATTAATAGAAATGTCGCATATTAAACTCGTTAATTATTTTTCTTAATTGAGTCTGATCCTGAAATGTTAAAGTCACTTGGAAAGTTATTTTTTTTTATGTTGCAGTCATGGTAATTGTTTATTAAATAACTTGGGTTAGAGA
The DNA here is from genome assembly GCA_963978545.1 of Linyphia triangularis. Lineage (NCBI taxonomy): Eukaryota > Metazoa > Arthropoda > Arachnida > Araneae > Linyphiidae > Linyphia > Linyphia triangularis. The sequence goes on from OZ021730.1 coordinate 43,114,386, forward strand.
GATAGGATATCTTAATCGAACAACAGATAGTGCACTGTAAATGCTGGTGTCTTAAATATAGACACAAAAGTGTCTGAAAGTTAGTTTCAGACACATCAGGTGACTTATTTGCCAACGCGCTAATAAATATCAGACATCAAAGGCGTCTGAATCTTCCTGAATTTTCATTCAGTCACGAAAAATGTCTGAAACAGCTAACGGATTGGTCAAAATAAGACATTTGGATTTTTAAGACAGTAAAACGTTTGAAATATACGACTATATAGCGCAACTTCAAAATGTGTGTTTAACCAATGAGATAAAGGTTTTGCTTTTGGGAAAGCACACGGCGCATGCGCAGTGTAAGAAGTTCTTGCCTAATTTTAACGTACAAATGTTTGTATATTTCGCGTCTCTCTCGTGTTCTCGTGTAGCGTTCGATTACAAAATGGTATTGTAAATTATTTTAAAATTGTTACTTTCCTGCTTTATAAGTGGCAGAAATAGACAATCGATAGTTCCAAAAAACAAATACTCTCCTGCGCTTGCTATTTTAAGACGGTTATATTAATAATAATATCCTTTAATATTGTGCTTTTGTTTACTGTGGTTAAGAATTGTTAGGAAGCGTTCGTTTTTGAAATCAACAAAGCATTCTTGAGACCATGATACTATAATAACCCTTCGGGTTAAAGATGGCAAGCTTCCATAGAGATAATGTAAAATACTTGAGAGCACATGACGTCATTGCAGGGTTTCTACATTGGTAAGCTTATCGCTCTTTTTGGTTTCACTTGGCGATTACATTTTATGGTTTCCCAGAAATCTTTTATCCAAAAAAAAAAGAACAAATCTGCCTAGCTTATTAAAAATTCACTTAAAAAATTTACACACCCAACCAAATTTTTGTTAATTTATATTTTTAACTAAAATAATTGAATACTTTTTTAAACAATATTAATATTATATTGAACCACTACAGCAAAAGTTCCATCCTGTAATGCAATACGAATCCTAATATTAGATTTGGGGTTTTTACAGCATATTCCAATATTGGTGAACTTTTAGTAAGTTTTCGTAATAAATATGAACATCAAGAATTAACAAAATTACTAATTACAAAATTATTGAAACACATTCTAGAAGAAAGTGATTTCGATAAAGTTTCCATACATTCTTCGAAGCAGTACATTAGGAAACTAAAAAACATCTAGTTATTGAGTGCAAGAATTTAAAAATGACTTGCAACTACAAAAACCAATATCATTTAGCATGCACTTAGTTTAGAAGAATTTACTAACAGTTGACAATAATCATTTAGCTTTATTAATTCACAAAATAAAAAACCGCAATGATGATTGAGATTGGCGTCAAATTTCAAAAAATCATACTAAACACATAATAATTGCGTGCATTTATGCAACTAACAAATGATAAACATTCTTTCAAGCGATGTCAAAGTAATAAAAAAAGAAAAGTATATGAAAAAAAGCAACTATATTTAGCATAAAAACTAGCCTGCTGAATGAGACGAAAAAACAAACGATTAAGAACACTAACCATCAAGTTTCATCACAACCATCAACACTGCAAAAAATGTCCTGTTCAAATTCGCTTACGAAAATTCTATAATCTTCAGAACATTACCGAAATTTATTGTGCACAAAAGCGAACAATTTGAACAAACTTGAATAAATAATATGTTACTTTGCAAAGTAGAATCCTCCATTTTTGTTCTGCTATTTAAATCTCCCACGAATTCGACGAAATAAATCTGATGTTCTTATTTGTTTGTTTAAAAAGTACGATCGCCAAAGTAAGAACAAAGCTCTGCGCATGTCTGGAAATCGGAGCAATTTGGCGAAAGTTTTGTGCTCTCAACTATGAAAATCCGCGAGATGGCAGCACTTACGTATCGGCGAAGCTTGCCTTCTTATAGTTTTAAGTTCTTTGTTGAGACGAAGCAAGTTGCCTTACAAGAAATCAATGAAATCAAAGCTAAGTGTTATTCAATGATACACTTATTTTCAGTGTTTTTATTACAGTACATTTTATTGAACTAGTATTTCTAAATGACACTAACAGACTTCTAAGTTTTCTGTTTTTACATTCAATTACATTTTGATTGGTTTTGTTGCATATTACAAGTACTAATTATTTTGAAAATATATTTAGCATGATTTGATATCTGAATAAAATTTATTCTTGGTTCTCGATGACAGCAATAAAATCAGGAACATCAACGCTACGAAATAACTTGTGAAACATTAAGTATTTGTCAAAATGAAGAAATTTTTTTGTACATATGTTGTTCAAACCTTTTTAAAATTATATTTAATTATTATTTTTTTTTTTTTTTTTTTTAATAATAGGCTAATAATTTATTAATAATCACTTATTTAAAACTCGATTAAAAAAAAAATCCGAAATGAGTTGAATTTGGTTACGTTCGTAGAGAAATCTTCTTAAAACTAATATAAAGTTTTTTTGCTTTGCATTTCTTAGAAATGTCTATATTCTGCATTAAATATCAGTTTTCTCAAAATAATAATAAAAAAGTTTTTTTATGTGGTAATTAGTTGAGCGTATGAAAATTTGCAATTTTTTAAGTAATAATAATTAAAAACTAAATTGCATAGATTTGAATATTATTTTTGTTTAATATGTACTTCAGATGTTATATAATTGCCATAAAAAATTTCAATTCTATATCTTGCATAGTTTTTTATATGAGCATACCAAAAGTTGGAAAATCAACGTTTTGAGAAAACGTGAAAGAACTATAAAAGTTTAATAACTTGCATGTTTTCCAAATTTAATGTGCTTCACCTCTGTATTTTGAAGCAGCCCTCTTTACAGATACTTCAAATTCCTTTATTTTAATCCCCCCTCCCCCTTTTTCTTAAATTTTTTTAGGTTTTTTAAATGCCCTCTCTTCGGCTTCTCAACGATTAACGAAAAGTCGCAGTGACAGGGAAAATTGTTGTAAAAAGGTCCCATCCCCAAATTACTGGAATTTTATTTTAGTTTTAGTATGCACTTAATATGTTATTTAATCATAATAACAAATTTCAAATGTATATCTGGCATATTTTTTTTACTAGCATACAAAAATTTGGAAAACCGACGTTTTTAGAAAAACAAAATTTTTTGCGCAACTTACATACTTTTCAAATTTAATATACTCTACCTCCATATTCTGAAGCGTCTCCTTACAGATACTTCTAATGCCTTCTGTTTTAATTGTTTATCTTTTATGCATATTTTAATGTTTTTTTTTAAGTGCCCTATATCTGCTTCAACAATTCGACAATAATTGAAGCATCGTAGTGTTATAACCATTGTTATTATGTAGTGTTATTATATGGGAATGTTATAAGCAAGTTAAATTCACAGATGGGGAATAATTAGATTATTACTGCTTGATTCATCATTAAAATAAGTTTATGTTGCCACATAATGTATCCTAGACTTGCCAATGCAACTACTATAAGTGTTAACATCACGCTTGTTATTTGATGTTAAAGTTGACTTGTAAAAAGCAACTTAAACCTGTGATACAATCTTGGTAGTCAAACCTTTTCTATTTAAGATTCAGCCACAATACAATGTTCATTATCCCAATACATATATTTACATTAAGTCCCTTTTATTGTCTCTTACTTGGATATATTAATAGTTGTGTGCATATTATTAACAGTTGTTGTTTTACAATCTCATGCTTAAATTTACCAGGAAGGTGAAACATAGTCAACAAAAAGTTATGAGCAACATGGTAGTAAAACAGTAATTTTTACTTTTCTTTTAATAAAAATTTGTAATATTAAATTTGAAATGTTTGTGTAAAAATTTGTCCAACATCTGAAATGTACCATAAACAACCTATTCAGACACATCAACTGTCTGAAAATATCCCCAATTCAGACACTCCAAATGTCTGAAAATTCCCCATTTTAAGACACTTCATGTGTCTTAAAGATTAAGACACCATTTTTCGTCTTAAAACAGTGCTACTTGTTTAAGACACTTTTGTGTCTTATTTTAAGACATTTCAATTTGCTGTGTGATGGAATGAATCAATCAGAATTAATGCGTAATGTCGTCGTTTCATGGAAAACTCTGGAAACAAGGATTGCATAGAACTGAGGGAATTGTTAACGCAGCCGAAAATGAAAAAACTAAGGACGTGAGAAACAAAATAGAGTGACACAATGACGAGCAATAATGTGAGTTCTTAATGCACAGTTCAGATATTTGAATATTAGCTCATTAAATAGAATAGTTGGAAAGTTGTTGAATGGAAGTGATGATCGGTTAAATTAAGGGAATAAAAAATAAAAGCCGCTCTTTGATAGGAAAACCTAACTTAAAATTCGTTTGTCATTAAATTAAATAGGTTTGTCATTAGATATTCTGTTTACGCTCGCCATTCTGTTTATGCTTTTACCATCACCATCATCAACAAAAAATGTGTACCTAGTCTTAATTTTCAAATTCAAGAAGCAATTCGCCGACCAAACGGTATAGTGGTTAGCGTGCTAGCTTCTAGACCGTGAGGTTGCGGGTTCGAGTCCCGTGTTAGGCATGGGTGTTTGTAAATGTATGTTGGCTTGTCTAATGACGAATGTTTCTGCGCATTATAGCCCTCGTGTTGCTGACGGCGCCAGATAATCTGAAAACAACCAACCAACCAAGAAGAAATTCATGATAATCCAATGTGTTGCGGCAAACAATATTTAAAAAAATGTTGTTGGGGACGTCAGGGCGTTTTTTGTGAGGTCTCTTACACGACGTTCATTTTGTTATTGACACTCAAATTGTAATAGATCATAACGGTGTCTCAGTATTAGAATTGTGTTGTAGGAGTTTACAGTATACTCAGATCACTATAAATCCTATGCAGGGTCGTAAATACTTTCCTTGAGTGGTAGATGGCGCTGCAAGTCTCATTTGAGCAACATGAGAGGATGTTCTAGCTAGAACATTGACTTGTTCGATCGTCAGATCTATCAAGCCATGATTCCTCCTTATGGGGGCATATCAAGACGTGGGCATACCATTTTGAATGTATATTAAAAGTCTGGGTTTTTCATTTTATTGATTTTTTTTCTCTGAAAGGGAACAAGACTTGCAGGTACAAATGTTGTATAGGCGCAATTCGATTTGAAGATATTTTTTTTCAGAGAAAATACGGTTTCTGGTGACGGCTTTTATTTTAACTTGTATTTTAATTTAATTTATTTTATTACTATTTGTATTTTAACTGAATATTTTTTTATTATTATTTATATTTAAACTTAAATTTAATGTTATTTATATTTTAATTTTAATTTTATTTCAATTTTCACCATATTTTTTGATTTTGGCGATTTTTCTGATCGCCAAAGGAAAAAATATCGCCAGATGTCCTAAACTGCATCCGTATCGAATTCTAGATAAAAAAAATTATATTTACAACAACAATGTGATCAGAAACTGAATGTGTTTGTGTGTGAATTACAAATTATACGACTTTAAGAATGTATAAAATATTTTCGAATAAAGTGGAATAAGAATTTAGCAATTTGTTTCTATGTGGAACTTGCGCTTTATAAATTTCACTTTTCTTTATTGCTAATCAATATAAAAATAATAAACTATTTAATTTCAAATTGGCGTTTTTAACGCTAGACAACTAAACTTAAATCAGTGTTACACTGTAACTAACCATCGTCTCAAAGACTATGAATTAAAGACATGTATATTTTAATATTTCCTTTCTTTATATTTTTTTTATATCTCAAACAAATTAGTGTATTGTAAGAGAAGTATTATAATGTTTCAATTAAAAAACAGTAAGGTGGTAAAAATTAGCTTTTGTACTACCAGCAGATGCTAAAAGTGCAACTGAAACATCTCGAATCCGCAAAATTGTCAGGGGTAAGTAGTCTATTAAACATTTCTTTAGTTGTCTAGGGTTAATAGAAACTATACTTCTAAAGAAAAGTGCATAATACAAGATTCTTGAATTAAGTGTTCCACTATTATTTACTAAAAGTAGTTAAAATAATTCTATACTGAAATGGGGTCAATGGTATTTTACAAAGCACAGACTAAAAGAAGTTTTATGGAGAAGTTCCTACAACGGTATTGTTGACAATTTGACACCCACTATATTCAACTGTAACACGGTTATCCTACAGCTCTATAATTTGAATTATATGAGGGCATATCCGTCGTTAGAGCATTTTAGTTTATTTTCAACTCTCTATAATTGTAAAAAATGGGAACACGGAAAAGTTTGCATTTTAGGCATATGCGATTCTTAGTTTTACGATGTCGCAAAAAAGCTTTTCAACAGAGGCTTGAACCGGCTTTCAATTTACAAATGGTTTTCTGTCTCAAAGCTTCGTAATCAATATCGATTCTTAATTTAATATAACCAGTGTTCTGTTTTTAGAGAAATAACTTTAAATTATGTTTATTTATGGTTTGTTTATATTTTATTTAGTATATGGTCGGATAACAGTTTATTTTCCCATTGAATTTTTTGTGCCTTTATTTGACTTGAGAAACTGCAGAAACCGATGGGGACTAAAAAAAAAAAAAAAAAATATTACCATCCAAAAAGCCACTGAGCACGTGTAAATCAGGCTTAAAATTGGCGCCGCCTATTGGTGTTTGTGGTTAGGTAATTTGGACGGGCCCAGTTGATGCGACTGCTAATGGAAAATGTTTGATCTACTGGAGTTGCCAGTTATAGATGAGTATGTGACGAAGTAGCGTCTCTATTGACTGGAATGAAGCGTTTACATGGTGGTAGTCGGTGGCGACCTGTACTGGTAATGCGTAAATCAGCCTTTAGAAGAGGTTTTTCGAATTATAAAATTCGATGACCCATATTTTTGCATTAGGTAAAGAAAAAAAAATATCGTAAAATCCTGTTGTATATGCGTTCTAGAGTATTAATATCGAGGTAATCGCAACCCAGAACACAGAAAATGGTTACACATGTTTCACAATATAATATTAAAGAAAGGTAGTAAAACTAAGTTATCACACTTTAAACTATCTCTGCCCATCTGATGGCTGTTGGGTTAGCGCTCTGGCCTCGCATGCCAAAGGTGCCGGGTTCGAATCCCGGGTTATGCATGAATGTTCGTTGTGGTTCGGAATCCACGTTAAGTTGTAGGTCCCGACCTCATTAGCCTTCATTGTGCATAAAAATAGATCGTTGAGCCTGCAAACCAACTAACCATTTAGATATTTTTTTTGTTAAATTTCCATTAAGCAAGGGTGCTGAAAATTTATAAATTTCGTTGCGAAGAATAGATATTTAATTATAACTGTCCAGCAGTTCTCACACACAAATGCATTAAATTCAATTTTTTGTGCTTTCTTTAGATTTTCTATGTTAATAAAAAAACCTGAAATAATTCTTTAAAGTTTTTATTGATATCTTTGCAAATATTTTATACTATAACTATTACCAATACAAATAATTTACAATAATAATTAAAAAAAAAATTAATTGATTATTAGTTTTTGTCATTTTATTTTTAGCATTGGCTTTTCAAGAGAAATTATATTTAATACCACTATTATTTAGAAAATTTGTTTTATTTAAAAAGTGCTATATTGCCTCCTGTTGAAAATCCTTGCTTTTTGACATATGTAACAAGTGGAGAAATCTGTAACTGGAATTCTCCATGTGAAATCCCATTAGAAGAAGAGTTTTCTGTATGGTCCGGGAGCAAATGTAATCCCGTTTGCCACTTCATGATGCAAACATGTGGATGGTGTCATTCGCTTCGTATGAATGCGTAGAAAATGAAATCCGATTGTGGGTATCTGGCATCCCGGTACGAGAGGCGCTGCAGTCACAAATCCAAAATGGCCGCCTCCTTACCACTTAACTTACGTTTTTGCCGAATAATGGCTTTCCAGCTCATTTTATCAACTTATTGACTATTAGAAAACTTGTAGGAAATAAAACTTCATTTTCAATGGTGTATAACACATGTATGTTAGGTTAAATTACAAAATTCAAAATGGCCGCCGCATAGCGATCTTAAGTACGTTTTTCAGGTTAGTTGGTTGGTTTGTGCGTTCAAGGACATTTACTTATGCACAATAACGGTTAATTAGGCCGGGTCCTGCAACTTAACGCGGATTCCGAACCACAAAGAACATCCATGCCTAACTCGGGATTCGAACCCGGCTTAACATGCGAAGCCCGAGAGCTAACCACACATCATTAAGTGGAGAGTACGATTTTCAGAATAATAGCTTCTCAGTGCGCTTTATACACTTGTTGGCTGTTGGGAAACTGTAGAAAATAAAATAACTTTTATAATGGTATATCTACCTAAGTCAAAATTCAAGATGGCCGTTGAATTACCATTGCCGAAACGTCTTTCCAGAATAATAGCTTTCCGGTGTGCTATATGAACATGTTGGTTATTAGAAAACTTTTTGGAATTAAAAGAAAAAGCTTTCTGACCGTTATAGCACCTTTACATTGTCGCTTCAAAAATTAAAATTCAAAAGGACACCATTATTGGGCATCTCTTTGGGACTCTAAAAACAGTTTTCACATTATATTGTAAGATAAATGTGCACCACAGATAGTTAATATTTACAGATTGGACAATAAAATAAAGCCTTGACATTTTTCACAAGAAAATTAACTACAACAGACTGATAATATACTACGCCAGTTCAAAATTGATACGACAAAGCTTTTTAATATTTGGAATGTGAGTGTTACAGAAGAGTGTAACAGTGTAATAGTTTTTGTTACATGTAACAAATGGTGTAAACGATATTAAGATTTTTCGTTATCATTAAGTTAAATCAACATCTTCATCCTCAATTTCCACATTATCATTCCTTATCAGGTCAAAAACTGCAGTGTTGTCACATAGGTCATCATCTCCACCACATGAGCTTTCTGTGCAGGTCAGATTGTTGAGATTTCATCAGCAGGGAAGGGCACACCGACGCTTCAGACATGAACACTTAGTCAACTTTTAAAGCCCCTGCGAAGCACGGTTCTGTACACATAATAGGATCAAATTTCCCATACACAAGCGACGAGCCCAAATCAATAGGTTGAGGTATGTCAGGATGCTGTCGGAGTATCTTGAACCAAAATCATTGCTTGGTAATGTGCACACAAAAGACCTGAATAGAGAGATGCTTTTGTATGTGCAAGCAGTTCCCCAGTCTTTTGTTGAAGAGCCACCATCTTACCTTCCCAGTGTCTGTCATTTTGGTTCGCGGTACATACACCTGACAAACGAATGCCTAAAACGTTTGTAACATTTCTGTGGAAATGGTTTCAGAATAATCCATAAGGCCCAGTGCAGCTATTATGTCAACACTAGCTGCATAAAAAGCATTCCCCCTTATAATCTTTTCTTTTTTAGCAAATTATCCTGTGATATCAGCACTAGAAAGGGAGTGGAGCCTGGTAGTGCTGAAACCTTATTGGGCCCTAGTATGTCATAGATTGGCTGAAGATACTCTGAAGAACTCGTTTGCTACTGCTAGTGCCCACTATAATGGGGGATTCTTTTGGAAGCATTGAATATCTCCGAAGATCAAGTACTAATAAATCTCTGTCTGGGGAGTAAATGTCAATCTTGCTAATGCCTCTGGAAGCAACATGTATACTGTGGAAATTTTTTTTAGTATCTTCTTCCTCCTGCGTGGTATCAAGACACGACACGTCCATATGGAAGATTTGTGTGATTTATCCAATTGCAAACAAATTGTTTATTATTCTTGATTGCATAGTCTATCTTTGATGCCAAGTATTCTGTCAGTTCTTCCTTAGTATTTTCGTGCAAAAGTAACTGATACATGGTTACTTTAAGGATGTTTGTTGATGGGTCCACTTTGTATTGGATAGGGACCGATTTACCCTGACGTTTCACCCATGTCGATGTCTTCAACAAATTCTGTTTGTAGGTGTCAAATATTCTCTTTGTACATACCAAACTTCTATGACATTTGTCTGACAAAGTGAGCTGCAAATTCTTCACAAGTCATGCCAGTCTTAGGTTTATTAATGGAATACAGCTCTGCTATTCCATCAACTACTGCAACAGTTTCTGCCGCTTCATTTACTGGAAATGAATTGTGTGAGAATTATTTTTTCTCATTAGATGAAGGGTATAGATTTTGAGGAAGCACCTCCAGGATACCCATAAGCATTCTTTTTTATAATCAATAATGCATACATCCATACAAGGGAAACAAAGCAAGTGGCAATAATGAGAATTCATAAGGGAGTTCAACAAAAAGTTGCTTTCAAATCTATATCACACCGACTTTTTTCTGCAATCACCAGTCAAGAAAATATACATAAATTGTTAGAAAATATTGAAAAAACACTTTTTCCTTTTATGTTACTTTAACATTTTTGAATGCAGATTTGCAGGCTTACGTTTCACCTTTGACATTGGTGCCCAAAACTGTGCTCAAGGCTTTGATGGTACTGATTCTTCTGTTGGCTCTGTTGGTAGGTTGATCATTTTAATGCGTTCCCCAATGAATTTGGAAAGGAGACTCTCACCAATATCAGCAAATGTACGTGTGTCTTTTTGAACGTCATCGAGAAGAACTTGATTAGTCAGCAGGTGTATAAGAGTATAAGATGTTCTGTGTTGCATTTAAAAGGGTTGGCTGTCGATTTAAATCCCTCTCAACTTTTCATCGTTTTGATCCTGACGCTTGCGAACCGATAAACAATGTTCATGGGGAATCTTTGCATTGGGAGTGGCATTTTTAATCATTGCTTCGGTTGCTGCAGCAATTATTGTGACCTCCCTCAGCCAGAAAGAATCTTCTCCGAGCATACTCGTTTAGAGTGATGCCTGTAAGTCCACCTTGGACTTTAAGTCTTTTGTTCTGATGCTTCAGTGCTTCATCGGCTCTTAAAGCGCAAAACGGTATTGGGATTTCATTGATTACCCACTTTCTTTGCCATTGAGTTGTATGCTTTTTATTAAATCTTCACATATTCATCAAGTACAGTGGAATTATTCTTACATAGTTTAGTCGATCAAAGGCAAAGAAATACTTTATGAAATCATGTGTGGCTGCCAAGTGCAAATCCCAGTCTGCATTTCTAACTGACCTGATGACTGTGCAGTTAGCTCTCGGGTTTCGGATGCTAAGGGTGCCGGCTTCGAATCCCGAGTTAGGCATGGATGTTCTTTGTGGTTCGGAATCCACATTAAGTTGCAGTTTCCGGCCTATTTAACCGTTATTGTGCATAAGTATATGTCCTTGAACGCACAAACCACCCAACTAACCTGAAAAACGTACTTAAGATCGCGATGCGGCGGCCATTTTGAATTTTGTAATTTAACCTAACGTACATACATCATCGTGTTATACATCATTGAAAAGGAAATTTTATTTCCTACAAGTTTTCTAATAGTCAACAAGTTGATAAAATGAGCTGGGAAGCCATTATTTGGCAAAAACGTACGTTAGGTGGTAAGGAGGCGGCCATTTTGGGTTTGCGACTGCAGCGCCTCTCATACCGGGATGCCAGATACCCACCATCGGATTTCATTTTCTACGCATTCATACGAAGCGAATGACACCACCCACATGTTTGCATCATGAAGTGGCCCACGGAACCACTTTTTTCGACATTAGCGCCCAGACTAGTACGGAAAAGTTGCATTGGAACTACTCATAACCAGTTATTACACTTCATTCATAATAGTATTGTAATTATAGTGTCTATAATTGGAACATCGAACACCATCATCGAATGGAAGCCGATTGTTTGATATATTATTCCACTCAATAACATAATTCAGAAAAAATATATTATCTCTCCAAGTTAATATAAAATTCTACTAAAAGTTACAACAACGTTCTGGCACGATTATTTGTCTAAAAAACCCAGTTCCTTTGTAATAATATTAATAATAATAATAATAACAATTTTTTTTTTTAAAAAATGCGCATGTAGCTTACTTTAGATTTAATTATTTATAAATGAAAGTTATGATAAGAAAATATATATAATCATTCTAAAAAATAAAATTAGCATGTTTTGGGTATAATAAAGTACAATAATTTACTTTTGTAATTTTTTTTCAAAAAAGAAATTGCTTAAATTTAAATTTGGAACTTGTAAGAATTGTTAAATTGAAAAATTATTAATATGAAAATGACTATACTAAACTCCAACTTAACTTGACATCACTAGACGATAGATCTTCACCGTGCTCATAGGCAAATAATCCATTTTAGCGGAGTGTTCTCTCGCCAAACCTTATAGCCTTTTGTTCTCTGCAGCAGTGATTCTCAACCATTTTTTTTGTCGCGGCACACTTTTAGCGATTTCAAAATTTGGCGGCACACAAAGAAAAAGATAAATTTAAAAGTTGTTTACTTACCTGTAATACACTGTGTAAAATAGTTTATATCAGGTTCTGTGTATCTGTTTTGGTTCAACGCGAACACTCACACAGGGAAGTAACTCGTCGTAACTTTCAAATTGAAACTGCTTTCGCAAGGCCCGTGATGGAATGGAATTTTGTTGTAGCTCGTTGCAAAAATGTCCGCAAAACCGAGGAAAGTCATTATTCAGTGAAGATATGAAGTAAGACGTACTGAAGAATATATGTTAATTCGAATCTACAGGCATAAAAAAATCATCGACTCCTCTAAAAACTTCGCGAGAGCTCAAAATCCGTGTCATAATGTATTATGACATTTATTTCATAGTTCTAAGGGGTTTTGCATTAGGCAAAATCTACACATCCCCTTCAATTATTAACACTTTTCCAAATCAAGGAGGCGGGTTTTTCTCACGCTTCACTTTAACCAATATCTGTTTATTAGGGAAATTCGACAATGCAAGACTCACACGCATAACCTCCGGTGTCCGAAGGTTGCGCTCACACGTCTCTCAACGGATGTGCTTTCCAAATATCAGACAACAAGACGTACACTCACACACCTGAAGGGGGTTGTATGTAAAAAACGAGAGTAAAAAATAGGTCAAAAACATTGGCGTAGCCAGGATTTTTTTTCGGGGTGAGGGGGCCGAAACAAAAATTGTAAATCATGATAAATGAATAATTTGGGTTTGTATACTAATTTCTGAGGTGCCAACTTCAGTTTGTAGACATGTGATCTCCTTAATAATCACAAGTATCCCTCTTCAACTTTTAGTAATATTCAGAAATGGTTATTTTTCTTTACACATTAAATTAAAATGTTAATAAATAGAATACCAAATGACACTATAACGATTCAACCTGCTAATAACACAAAATATTTCTAGAATTCAGAAACAAATCCCTAAAAATTCAGGACAATCCATAAGAATTTGCATATCTATGTATTTTCTCTCTAGTAATTTAACAACATGGCTTTTTTAACCTAAAATTTTTTTTTTAAAGAATTCAAGGTCTACTTTAGCTTAGAGAAGGGCAAAAAAAAGAAGGGGGAAAAAAAAAACAGAAAAAAAAAAAAAAAACAGTTAGTGTCCAATTAAAAATAAAAATCGGGGCTTCAAATCAAACACTATAATTAACACACATGTAAGCAATTTGGTTTGTACTCTTAGTGTTAATAAAATTCAGTTGCTTCGTGGGTTGGTTAGACACAGCTGAATTACACCAAATAATATTTTATTTTAATCCTTTCTTTAAAAGTTATAGGACACAATAGTTTCATTTATAAAAATCTTGTTTTATTCATAAAGTTCTTGTTTTATGGAAATAATGATGATAAAGAGTTGAAAACAACAGGATAATGACTGATTTTTTTAAAAACTTATTCTGTAATTACTATATGTAAAACTATAATTTAAAAATTCCCATTTCAAAATATCAATTCGACATACAAACTCATTTTACACATTGGTTTGTTGGCAATAAGTTAACTCGTGCAAATGCTTGTCTAAACGGTATTTCTTTGTGCACTTTTCTATCAGGTAGATTATCAAAGTACTAAAATATTATTGCAATAAAAATTTCGAATATATTTTTTCAATATTTTAAAATTACTTATTAATTACTTACCATGTTCTTTTACAAGTGAGTAGCAACGATTACGAATTGTAAAGCGAGAGTTGCCATGGAGACTCTGGTGTAGTTTTAAAAAGAATATCTGTAATTCTAAAAATAATAATATCTGTTCGTATCCGAAAGATTAGACGACGGTTGATGTTTGTCAAAATTAATGTGTTCGTCGTAATACTGTGGAATTCTTTATTAATAGTTATCCATAACTTCGAACCTGATCTGCTTGATGGTTTTAATTCAACAAGGTCAAGGAGGGAGAGGGTTAGGCCGCCATTGAGAACGGTCGGAAAAGAACAGCTCCCCCATTAGAAGTTCTTCATAAGTTTGAAATAAATATCGTTAGATGGCAGTTAGAGTTACAGTAAAAACGAATAAAACTTGATAAATAAAAATAATATACAATCATGATACTTAAAAAATCGAATAAATTTTTTTCACTTTTAATCATTTCGGGGGGGCTCTCCCTGTCTACGCCGCTGGTCAAAAACAAGACACAGAGAAATATGTAACGAAGCGGTGAAAGTGAAATATATATATATATATATATATATATATATATATATATATATATATATATATATATATATATATATATATATATATATATATATATATATATATAAGTACTTTTCTTTAATTTAAACTTTACTCGTAATAAAAAAAAGCATTATAATTTTTACTATATACATTTCTAAAATTTGACGGCACACTTTAAGAATTTGGCGGCACACAAAAGTGCCGCGGCACAGTGGTTGAGAATCACTGCTCTACAGGGTTGTGGTTTGGCGAACATTATGCTTTCACGCCGCCAAAATGGATTAAATACCTATGAGCACTGTGACGATTTACCGTCTAGTGATGTCAAGTTAGGTTCAAGTTTAGTATAGTAGAGCGGCTAGGCGCCAAAAAATAGTCGAAAATTGCACTTCGCGAAACAAGTCTGTAATTTTGCACATCGATAGATAATGTCATTCTAATCATTTTAAGAAGTGGGGCCACTCGGATTTCACTTCCGGTCTAGGTTTTATACTACTTCAAAGTTAGGCATAAAATATGAGGTTTTTTTTTTTTTTTTTTTTTAATAAAAAGCGTAAATTATAGGTTCATGGCCAAAAATAAAAATTCTATTAACACGTATAGTTAGGCTTGTATTAAAGAATACAAAAACGTTAAATTTCAACCGGAATTCGTTGATGTTTCGACCGGAAGTGTATTCCTATTCAACTCCAACAACTTGAGCTACATATATAAAACAAATTCCATTTATAAAACTGTTAATTTCGAAAATTTATTAAAAAAAATATATATTAAATATATACCAAAATTAGAAAGCAAGTTACGACCGGAAGTTCGTAAAATTTCTATATCAGTATAGCTTCTGCATTCCATTCTTGATAACTTCGTATCGCGTTTCCAAAATCTGGAGATGTTAGTTACACCTGTGCGTTTCAATTTCAAATAATTTTTCAATCTATTAATTATCTTAGATTTGTTTATACTTTTCTAAGTGCTGTTTGTTCTTTTTTTTCCTTCCCATGGCGTTGAAAATCGATTTTGTAATCATTTCCATTAGTTAGACGACTAAACATTGGGTTCGATTTTAAGAATTTGTTTCAGCTTTTCCTAGACACTGTCCGATTTTGTAATCATTTCCATTAGTTAGACGTCTAAACATTGGGTTCGATTTTAAGAATTTGTTTCAGCTTTTCCTAGACACTGTCCGATTTTGTAATCATTTCCATTAGTTAGACGTCTAAACATTGGGTTCGATTTTAAGAATTTGTTTCAGCTTTTCCTAGACACTGTCTGTCTACAAACACCTTTTTTTTTTTTTTTTTTTTTTTTTTTTTTAAATTTTACTTTACTTGTACGAGTCCATCCAAGTTGAAACCCACACATGCCTTATTATGCTCAATGGTGTTCTAATTAGTTTAAATTCTTCGCATGTTTAAATCTGCATGATCGAAATGTTAGTATCGACATTTTATTTGGTATCTTGAGATACTTAAAATTCTATAAGTATTTTTCTCTAGTCTTTCATGATGTCTTCCTGATCAAAAGCATTCAAATTTACCAGCACTGTTTCTTTACCCGTGAATGCTCATACAATTGACTGGTCCAAGTGTGCTTTGTGACAGCAGGTAACTGACGATGAACTGGTGATTCCGGCAATGAATAATAATTCAATGCGTAGAAGTTATGGTTATGAAACTTTAACAGCCAACATCTCCAAAATGCATGAATTACATGCCTTACCATTGCCTACGCTTGCCAGATGTTTCGGTTTTCAGACAAAATCCCAGTGCCCCGGCCGGTTTACTTCACGTCCCGGTAAAAATTAAATTTGATTTTATAGATGACCAAAAAAGTCTAAAAATAATTAACTGTGGAGAATTATTTAGGATAATTACTTTGTAAATTTATATCTGTACTGTATGAAAAGTGAAAATTGTAGAAGAGTGATGGTCTGTTAATAAATAATATTATCATCGTATCGTCTTGCCTCTCCAATCGTGACCACTTGAGAGAGTATTTTCTTTGATGAACAATGCATGGACTGATGATAAGGGTTTGATGAAGGAATCTATGGTTAAAGGCTTGATGACATGTAAAATTAATATCGGATTAGCTTGAGAAGATTTTTCCAACAAGATTAAAACCAAAAAGATTTAAAAAAAAAAAAAGTAATAGCCAATGAAAGTACATGTAAATATTGTTTAAATTTTTATTCCTCATTCAAAGTGTTTCTTCTTACTGAAGTAACATGTAAGAAATAAAATGTTTAAATTTATATGCTTGTGTCATTTATTGTTACCCTTTGGTTTAGGTTCCTAATCAGTAGACCTTTATTAATAGCATTGGGAATAAACTACCTCTGATTGGTTGGTTGTATTCAGATTATCTGGAGCCGTCAGCAACACGAGGGCTATAATGCGCCGAAACATTCGTCATTAGACAAGCCAACATACATTTACAAACACCCATGCCTAACACGGGACTCGAACCCGCAACCTCGTGGTCTAGAACCGTTTACCGTTAACCACTATACCGTTTGGTCGGCAACTACCTCTTAAACACTAAAAACTCGCCAAGGGTGTGTATCCTTGAATACCCGCGACGCCAGGTGGCATTCCGGTGTCCTGGTCGAACATTTCAGAAATCTGGCAAGCCTACCTATGCCATTGATTTGTGCAGACTGAAAGATGAGCAAAGCACTCTTACAGAAACTTTTAAAAAACGAAAGGCACAATGACACAAAAAATGCGCCATAAAGTTTAATACCACGAAAGTTAAAAGAGCTGAGCTGAAAAAAGAAAAGGCAAAAATATTTTAACATAGAGAAGAGAATACAAGACCATATTAAAAGAAATGTGTCAAACACGGAGTTCATCGTATGGATTTGGTATGGGAAACGTACCTCAAATTAAGTTTTAAGAATCATATGAGAGTATCAGAGGTTTAGAATCTAGGAAACAGGCGAAATCAAATGGCAAACTTTCAAAGAACTGGAACATTTTCCATAGAAATTCTGCCAACAAGACAGAACTGTTTGAGTTCCTATCTCAAGATATTATATCCTCTTCTAAATTTCAAGGCATTGATGTCATATGCATCCTTGGTAATAACGTTATTTGAAACATAAACAAAGATTACAGTACTCTTCGTATTTGCAATCATGAGGAAGCTCATTCTCGAATCTTCCTCCATGTTAATCATGCCATTTTAAATAGATTTATAGACATCTGCATTCGAACGGTTGATATTGATGTCGTAGAAGTTTTCTTTCTTTTATGATTTTCAAAAGAAAGGACTGAACACTTTATGAATTCACTCTGGGTCAAGAACACACTTATAGGTTTTATCTATTAAAGGTCAAGAACACACTTAAAGGTTTTACCTACTCATGAGATAGCTCAAATTATGGGAGAATCTAAGTCTGTGGCACTTTGAGGATTTCACGTGTTCACAAGCTCAGACACCACTTCCTACTTCGTTGGTCGTGGAAAAACTACAATGTGGAAAAGATGGTACTCACTTCCTGATGTAACAGAAACCTTTTACTATTTATCACTTCCTGATGTAACAGAAACCTTTTACTATTTATCAGTTCCACATAGCAACATTTCAAAATCTATACTTGATTTTCTGCAGCGTTTCATCATTCTGTGCTACTCTGCAACCAGGAATCTACAAAGTGTAAATGAAGCTCGAAAAGAGTTATTTACTTTCTTTGAACCGAATCCTGATGAACATTCCACCAACAGTTGTTGCACTTATGAAGTACTACGATCAGGCTATCAAAGTAGAAACGTTTGGGGAGCAGGCCTTGATAAGTCACTTAGTTTTACCCTCGTTACAAGATTATGGGTGGTTGGTAATCGACGACAGTTGCGTTCCACGATGATCATCACTTCCAGAAGTTTTTCAAGCTCTACAAGACTTTTTACCTGCAAATGCAAAAAAGGCTGCCAACGGCTTTGTAAATGAAAGAGAAACAATATTAACTGCACTCTTATGTGTTTTTGTAAGGGAATGCTCTCAATGAGAACAAAACATGCGTAATAGAATTTTTATTTCCTTATGTTTCCTTATGCTCTCAATGAGAACAAAACATGCGTAATAGAATTTTTATTTCCTTATGTTTCTAAATATGTGTAATGCAGTTTTGAAAAGTCTTTATTCCAAAATGTCTATTACATTTTTTAAATCAGCAATTGCAGAATTTAAATCTCTTTACTAATCATTGAAATTACCTACAAATTGGTTTATATTGCATTTCTTGTAGGTGATATTGCATAGGCGTCAGGAAGTTCATTTGAGAAGACTTTCTTTCATAATTTTATTCTCTTCTGGTAGAAAATTTTGTTTTAACTCTACCATTAAGTTATAAAATCTTCCAACTCTAAATATTTTGCTCATGCCTTAATTGCATGAAGAAAAAATCCGTATAGGCTCGGAAATTCGCTTATGCGTTGATGCGATTTCACTTTAATCATGCAAAATTTCTGTGCATGGGAAATTAAATGTCAACATCTCTTTTGGATTTCACACCTACACTCACACCGTTTACGTCGCTGAAATTATTGACCCATGTATTCTTGGATTGGACTTTTTAAAGAAAAATGGAATTACTTTGAATTTCGAGAAAGGCGAGCTTCAAACAGGGAAAGAAGAAGTTCCATTGTTCGGTTTGGACTCGGAAGAGCCGTGTGCATATCGAATAGTAGCTCTTGAAGACATCACCATCCCCTCCATGACAGATTTGGTTGTAAAAGGTTCAACAGAGCTCCCGAAGGCCTTCCGATTCGGAGTAACGGACTTCCCATCATCGAATAGCGTCCCGAAAGGAGTGCTTGTAGGAGCGACGCTTGTGGATCTCTCTCAAGAGGTGGTGCATGTGAGAATGGCCAACATCGGTGATTCTAAGAGAGTTATCAAGAAAGGAGAAGAAATTGCCACTTGCACACCTGTTACAAGCATCGAACGAGGATCGAAGGAGCTTCCGACCGCACCACCCGCTGATTTAGTGGACCAGCTTCTCGAAGACTCTCGGTTGGAAAGAAGGCAAGAGAAAATTGTCGGAAACCTTATAAAAGAATTTCAAGACATTTTCTCCATGTCATCGAAAGATGTAGGAAGAACAGAGCTTACTCAACATCGAATCGATACTGGGACCCATTTACCTATTAAACAACATCCTCGAAGACTTCCTTTCGCAAAACAAGAGGAGGTCGGGAAACTGTTACAGAAAATGGAAGATAATAGAGTTATCGAACCCTCCTCAAGTCCATGGGCCTCTCCAATCGTACTCGTTCGAAAGAAGGATGGTTCCACCAGGTTTTGTGTGGATTACCGGAAGCTGAACGAAATTACGAAAAAGGACAGCTACCCTCTGCCAAGAATCGATGACACTTTGGACACTCTATCGGGGAACCAGTGGTTTTCGACTTTGGATTTGAAGAGTGGATACTGACAAGTGGAGATACATCCCGACGATCGTGAGAAGACTGCCTTCACTACCGGCCAAGGATTATGGCAGTTTCAAGTTATGCCGTTTGGCTTGTGTAATGCACCGGCTACGTTCGAGCGACTAATGGAGACTGTGCTTAGAGGACTTTCCTACGAGACCTGTCTGGTATATTTGGACGATATCATTATCACCGGGCGGAGTTTTGATCAACACTTGCAAAATGTGAAGAACGTGTTCTTGAAGCTTAGGGAAGCCCACTTGAAGCTTAGCCCATCAAAATGTAAGCTCTTTAGGAGGAAAGTCAGTTATCTCGGACACATCATCTCATTCGATGGAGTAAGCACAGATCCAGCCAAGATCCATGCTGTGCAAATTTGGTCTCGACCGCAAGACGTTCATCAATTGCGAAGCTTCCTAGGCCTGTGCACGTATTACCGTAAATTCGTTAAAGGTTTCTCCAAGATCGCCAGACCCTTGCATCGACTAACAGAGAGCAAGCAGAAGTTCCTATGGACTGCCGACTGTGACGACTCCTTCAATCAACTGAAGAACGCTTTAACATCCGCGCCTGTTTTGGCTTTTCCCGATGTTAACAAGGACTTCATTTTGGATACAGATGCCAGCAATGAGGGAGTGGGCGCCGTTCTTTCCCAGGAAATTGAAGGACAGGAGAAAGTCATCGCTTATTTTAGTAAGAGCCTGTCAAGATCCGAACGGAACTACTGCGTCACAAGAAAGGAGTTACTGGCAATAGTAAAAGCCGTGGAGCACTTTCATCATTACTTGTAAGGCCGAAAATTCCTTTTAAGAACTGATCATGCGTCTCTGACTTGGTTGCTGAATTTCAAGAATACAGAGGGACAAATAGCAAGGTGGATTCAGCGCCTGCAGGAATATGACATGGATATCCATCACAGAAAAGGAACGTTCCATGGGAATGCAGACGCTCTTTCTAGAAGACCATGTCCGGAGAACTGTCGATTTTGTTCCAATGCCGAGTCTAAGTTTGGGGTTAACACATCGGCCGTTCGGAAAATAACTTCCAAGTCAACTACTTCAGACGTGGATCCTTGGAGTGATCAGAATGTCCGCAAAAGTCAGGTCGAAGATCAGGACTTGAAACCTCTCATTGAATTCATGGAAGCGGCTACCGGAAAACCCAGTTGGCAGGAAATTGCATGCTATAGCCCAACAATGAAGAGATATTGGGCTATGTGGGACTCTTTGCACTTGAAGAATGGAGTACTCTACCGTCAATGGGAGTCCGATGATGGCAAAAGCTTCCGGTGGCAATTAATCCTTCCAAGTTCTAGAGTTACGAACGTTCTAGAAGAACTTCACAGCAGTTCTACTGGAGGACATTTTGGTGTCACGAAAACTCTTCAGAAAGTCAGGGAGAGATTCTTCTGGGACAAAGCAAAATCCGACGTGGAGAAGTGGTGCAAGTCCTGTGATGCATGCAATTCGCGGAAGGGACCGAAGACCCGAACTTGTGGAAAGTTGCAACGTTACAACGTAGGAGCACCATTCGAAAGAATTGCTTTGGACGTCTTAGGTCCCCTACCTCACACAACTAATGGCAACAAATACATCCTAGTTGTCATGGACTACTTTAGCAAGTGGCCAGAAGCATACGCGATTCCGGATCAGGAAGCCACAACCGTAGCAGAAGTCCTCGTACGGAATTGGATCTCCCGATTTGGCGTACCCCTGCTGATACATTCCGATCAGGTTACGAACTTCAACTCTGCCGTCTTCACTGGGCTGTGTGACTTGCTCGACATGGAAAAGACTCGTACAACTCCCCTGCACCCACAATCCGATGGAATGGTTGAACGATTTAATAGAACGATTCTGAATCATCTCTCCTTGTTTGTTTCCAAGAACCAGCAAGATTGGGATCAGAAACTTCCATTGTTCCTTTTGGCCTACAGAAGTGCTACTCACGAGACCACCGGATATACACCATCTCAAATGATTTTCGGAAGAGACCTTAGACTACCCTGCGACCTCCTCTTTGGACGACCACCGGACACCCCTTCCTCGCCTGTCCAGTATCTAGATGATCTCCAGGCACGTTTGGAAGCCGTACATCGGTTCGCCAGAGAAAGAATCAACATCATGACAGAGCGCATGAAGGTCCGCTACGATGCCAAGGCCACGGAACGTTCATTCCAGGAAGGTGACAAGGTGTGGTTATGGAATCCTAAACGTCGGAAAGGACTCTCCCCTAAGCTCCAGATGAACTGGGAAGGGCCGTATGTGGTCCTTAAGAAGATCAACGACGTCGTGGTAAGGATTCAACGGACACCCTCCTGTAAACCTAGAGTTGTACATAACAATAGACTAGCCCCATATTATAGTAGAAGTGATTGAATTTCCTTTCCTCTTAAGGACTTCACTGCCCGGGACGTGCAGTCTTTAAGAAGGGGGAAATGTTGCACAAATTGTCTGTATATATTGTAAATAGTGACGTATTATTTCAAAATTCTATTGTAATTTATTTTTATCTTATTTTATTTATTAATTAATAGCGATTATACAAGTTAGAAAAAGGTGGCAACACCTAAAGCAGTCGAGAAGTTTCGAGATATTTCTTTTCTATGAATTGGCTGGAAATTTCGAGAATGTCTCACGCGCTTGTATATAAAGGACTGGAGAACGGGAAAGTTTTCAGATTGACTTTGGACTTCGATGAAAGCTTATCGCTTTGTTTACCTATTGGAGTGAGCTTGAATAATCGCTGAATTCGAAGTTATTTTTGTTGAAGCTTGTGTTGAAGCTTGAGAGTAATTAAACTGTTGACTGTGAATAAATTTTTGTGAGTTTTCTGAAGAGAGAATAAATACTTTCAAACCGTGAAAACTGTGCCATCATTGCCTCAGTGGAAAAAATTCATAACACTATGCATGTTAAAGATTTTTTAAAAACTCTGTTTTAATGGGTTATATTATTTAACCCTTTTCACTCGTATGTCCCCGTATGGGGGACATCACTCGTTTTACCATCGCGCTCGTATGTCCCCGTACAGAGGCGTCCAAAATCGTCAGAGATGCAGCATTTACTTCTCCAATAAGAACTTCTAAGTATATCAAATCATTTTTAGATAGCAAAAAAATATGTCGGTGATCAAGTTTCAGTGGGCGTAGCATTGTTGGTGATTCTTGAAGCAAAATTATAATATAAATTAGGAAATAATTCGAAATTACTCTGAAAACACTTTTCCTTCATAAAAAGGCACACAAAGAGCAAAGAAGAGCTATTATTGAGAAAAGCCTAATTTACACGCTATCAGTCGGGCCTCCAGTTTAGACCGCAAGTTCTGTGATGCCAGCTAGGCAACCGTTGCGCCGTCTATCAGTGATCACGGAAGAGCGCACGATTGGTTGATCGGAGTCGCATACGCCAGTAAATAGAAAATGTTTGGTTTACTGGAACCAGTAGCCTGGTGACGTCACATGACGTCACTGACTGGTGATCTAAACTGGAACCTTGACTGGTAGCATGTAAATCCGGCTTTACAATGTGACGAGTTGAAAGTAGAAGTTGTTGTTCAATCTTTACTGAATCACACAGCTCGACGCATTATCGAAAGTAAATTAAATGATGTTAAAAAATATTCAAATGAACAATTGCATAAAGTAAAACTCAAAATCAAATGATTAACCCTTGCGTTGATCCGGATATAAGGAGAATTCGTGAATTTTATCATATGCTTTATTTCCAGAATATGAAGTGCAGAGTGGAACACAACAGTTTACCATGTTTGGTTTTAATTGTTAATGAAATTTCTATGAAATGAAAATCATTATAAGGATTATATAAATTTCATTTGCAAGAGATATTAGAAATTTTAAAAAAGTAAATAAAAAAATGTGACAAAAAATGTTTAGAATGCCAGCTAAAATAAAGATTTTTAGGGATACCAACTCCGAGATCATGGGAATCGCCAAAAGCCCATTAAAAAATCTCGAAAAATAATCTATCCTAATCATCGTCGCAGATTTGTACGCAAGACACAAACGAAATTGGAGTTATTATAAAGGTTTTAAAAATACAACACACAATTCCAAACTTTGTTTCTTTACAGAATAATGAAAATAAAATTCAAATATAAGTCTTATTGTAAATGAAGAACTAAATTATAAAAATAGAAATCAAAGTTTCATATTTGATGAATTCGGATTGCAGCGCCATTAATCCACTGCGGAAGGAAGGAAAACTAAGAATTTATTTCCACTTTTTACTATTAGTTGTTATAGTCTGGACACTGCTTAGAGTTCGTTTTAATTCAGTGTGGCCTTGGTCAGAGAGAGGAAAAAAAGAAGTTTTAGGAGTGAAATAGGACTAATCATTAATAAACCAAAACCTGGTAACGGGAATTCTAATGATGGCAATACTTCTCGTCGGTTCTTGTCAATAGCAAAATTTTTGCAGACTTAACTGGAAGATTTCGGGTATATTTTTTGAAAACAACTAAATTCTATATAGAACTCTATTCGTAGTTCTATATGCCGTTAATCGTAAATTGAATATTAGTTCATAGAGCAGTAGAAATTTCGCTATTTCCCATTGGAACGCTTGCAGGAGAACTGTGTATCGTTTTTGAACTGATTGTAGGGTTTGTTTTCTGATTTGAAATTTTGTGTAAAATATATTACTATATCGATTTTATGACAATTTTTTTATTGTTAAAAATTATATTGGGTTTTAAGTGATTAGTAAGATTTAATTTTTGCAGAAATCTTGACGGAAAGTAATAATGCAATTTGAAGTTGATTTCAGTGCTAATATTTGCAATTTTTATAACCGCTTGTGTTATGTATTGTTTGTAAACTAAAAACTTAATAAAATTGAAAATTGTTGAAAAAATAGGATTTTTTTTTTTTGTATCAAATATGAAGATATTTTCTAATCAATGCACAAAATATCTTAATTTTAGCAAAAAACTTTACTTAAAAGTTTTATTTCGGAAAGTGATTTTAGGTGAAAAAATTCAGATATCGAAATGTAAATAGTAATTGTTTACCAAAACATAATTAAATTTTGCTTATTAAACCAAAATTAGGTTCTACTATACTTTACTAATAAACCTATTAGAGATATTTCTATGAATATTTGGTTTCAATAAATACATTTCTGAATTTTGGCCAGATTATCAGCCCCACTGTGCGTTAGTTATTCACCGTAAACATAATACAGTTGAGAAACGTAGATAAATTACGTCACTCGAAATTTTGACTTTTTGACACCCCCAACCTCACGTTCAGACACGTTTGATCGAACCCCCCCTCCCCCTTTTCGAATAAAATTATATCACGTTACTGCTTTTATGGACAACTAAAATAGTAATTTTATATTTTTAGTTCACAAAAGAAAAACTAAACAACGGAATAAAAAAAAAAGCATTAAACAACTAACAATGAAATTGTAGGACTAACAACACTCTGCCAACTAAAATTTTGAGCCCCTATACAGTTAAAACAAATTATTATGCAAACCCTCCTCTTAATTTTAGTCGGGTAAATTATTTTTAATTATTAATATAAAAAATATTGTTTGGCGTTTCATTTCTTCGCTATACCATACTTCAGGTATTGATTCAATTCTGTTTTATAATTTAGTTATCGATATTCTTACATCGTTTATGCCTCGTCAAATCACACGTTTCTTTCATAAACAGATTTAGATTACACCAGATTTTTATTAATACAATTTGTGATTTTCGTCTTCAAAAATGTTTAAACACAAAAAAGTTTTCCTTCCACTTTCAGTAGTGCCACCTGTTCAAACATATGAGATTTAAACCAGTCGTCTAAACCAAATCAATTAATTAGGAAGGAACTTCTCAAAGAACACATCTTAGATTAGTTTTAATGAACAAGTCGGAATTAACTAACGAGTTCTTTTCAAAAACAACATGAACTTAAATAATTCTCAAATAATTTATTAGAAAAGTTCGAAAATATATTTTTAAATTTAAAATGTAAAAAGTGGTGAAACACTAATTTTGTAATCTGGCAAAAATTCTACAATACAAAATTAATTGAGGACTAGAAATGGAAAATGACCTAAGTACCAAAAAAATTGAAATTCTTTTTTTTTACGGAAAAATATCTTAAAGACCAAGTTAAACAAAGAGGAGAACGTCCAAAGTGCGATCTCCAGTAGCAATAGTTCAAATTCAATCTGATACTTTGTCATAGCCTTAAGTACCAGATGCGAGTGTGTTTTTAATTTTTCGGCACTCCTGAAATTATTTTATTTTTTGGACTTAGGTCGTTCTCCATTTCTAGTCCTCAATTGTCAATAGTGTGAAATTGCATCCTTGGAGAGCATTTTTTACAATTTAAGAGTAAAGTATTTTTAAATTTAAATTAAAATTATATTTATTTTATATAATTTAATTCAACTTTTTAATTAAAATTTTTTTCCTTAATTTAACAAATATTGGAATGGGCGAAACTTTTGACATGTCTCCTAAGTTTCATTTTTAGGCAATATTAGCAGTGGTGTAGGGCCGGCGTGCGGCTGTACGGCGAACCGGTATTTTTTTTTAGCTAATTAATAATAAATCATTAATCCTTATTCATGTATTATGATAAAGGTTAATGAGGAAATAAATACTTAAATTAACCTACTAAAGACAACTTTGAAATGATAAACAATCTTAGTTTTTAATTTTTTCCTTGTTTATTTAGATTATTTAAAGTTTATTTTGAATTTTTCAGATTTTTCGGAAAATTAATTTTTTGATTTTTAAAAAACACTAATTGGAACCACAATCAGAATTTATTAGCAAAGAAAAAACTCAAATTTCGATTGCCAAATAATCTTGCCAACCGCCTTAAATGGGTTAAGATTGTTTAGGTTTCTTTGTTTGGTAAGTTTTGCAAAATATTGTGAATTTGCATTTTATAATTAAAAAATCCCAACTACATTTAGGGTTATAGCCACGATCGGGAAGATTTTTTTATTGGGCTACAACTCTGAATATTAGAGGAGCATTGTGTTAAAATGTACGTGTGGGAGGGGCAGGTCCACTTTAAAAAAATTATTTAAAATATCGTTATCCATATCTATTAAAATTACCGTTAAACTGCGTAACCAGAGATTTTTCTGGAGAGGGAATATGAAATGAAAAGTCAACAAACCATATCAATACTATTTAAAGTTACTGTCATTAAATTAAAGTTACTGTAATAATTTAAAACAAAACTATTCATTTGAATTTCGTGTTCAAATAGAAAAATAAATTTTTCGGGAACATATCCTTACATCCATATCTGATTACGCGCCTAATGTCAGATGTAATTTATTCATTACGGAACATGGGTGGCGCCAGTGTGAGGCAATAGGGCTGCACTTGCATTACCTTGGATTTTGAAAATTAAAAGTAATGTGGAGAAAGGTGGTATGATTCAATGAAAATAGAAGAATGATACCGGCTTTAAAATATTTAATGGACAAGAAATCAAATACAGAATTTTATAAAATAGCAAGGTATCGCAAAAAAAAATTAAATAAATAAATAAATAAATAAATAAATAAATAAATAAATAAATAAATAAATAAATAAATAAATAAATAAATAAATAAATAAATAAATAAATAAATAAATAAATAAATAAATAAATAAATAAATAAATAAATAAATAAATAAATAAATGAACGAACGAACGAACGAACGAACGAACGAACGAACGAACGAACGAACGAACGAACGAACGAACGAACAAACGAACAAACAAACAAACAAACAAACAAACAAACAAACAAACAAACAAACAAACAAACAAACAAACAAACAAACAAATAACCGCCTTGCCCGCAATTGAGTCCGGCTGTACCGTGCTGAAAATAATTCGGCACGCGCTTATATTACGCACTTTATACAAAATGATGTCAGGAAATGTTGTTTAACATCACAGTTTGCTTTGGCTTATATCTTCAAAGATCACTGCTTGAATTTAAAATTTTTAATTTTAATGGTGTTATTGTGTTTTATAACAAGTTTTTTTTAAGGATGCTTACAATTTTCATATTGAAAATAATACCGGACTGTACTCCGTTAAGTTTGAACCACGCTTGCTTAATAATTCAATTAATACAAATTCCACAGTTAAAAAAAATTCACAATACTTGGACGAGTTGCAAACTATGCGATTCTCAAATTCCAATCTAGCCTGATCTTTTAAAAGACAACGAGGAAGAATGCCGGGACGATTATTACACGGAGGGGGGTGAGAGAGGGTGAATTAAACGAGGGGCCAGGGGAGCTCTAGAGTAGGCGTTCGGTCAGAAGGTGTATCCCGTGGGCGGAACGGTTCTCCACAAAATCCCTTGGTCGCCCGAAGAATCGCACACTTCTCCTCTGTTGCCGCTAGCGCCTACCTAAAATGCACGTGGAAATCGGAGCTCTCATAACGGCAAGAATTTTTCATCTCTTTGTTTTTAATTAGTGTTTATATGTGTGAGGTCCAACTGCATTTCAGACCTTAAGCTGAATGAGAATTTATCAAGGGCGATATTTAATTTATTTCAGACGATTATCTTTCGAAAAAAAACCTTATTCAACATTTTTTTTTTTCCTTAATTTTTTTAAGGACTGATTTTTTTTTTATTTATTTTACACGATATTTTTTAATACAGTAATTTTTTTCTTATACTTTCAATGATTATATTTTAAAACTTTTTAATTTAAGTATTCTTATAGTTTCGGATGATAATCGTTTATAAAAATATTAACCACTTTATTTGAATATATAAGTTGATTGGTGTTACTAAATATATTTATTCTGTTGTAACGGCTCAAATAACTATTTGTT
Source organism: Linyphia triangularis (assembly GCA_963978545.1). NCBI lineage: Eukaryota > Metazoa > Arthropoda > Arachnida > Araneae > Linyphiidae > Linyphia > Linyphia triangularis. Next base: position 43,143,209 of record OZ021730.1, read on the forward strand.
CCAAATTTTCTTTGATATTTCGAACATAAATGTATTTAATTATGTTGTTTTAGAATAGTTCAGATATTTCTTTAATCTCTTTTGATATTTAAAATGCCTTTTCAAAACTGTCAGATGCTTCTTTTAAGAAAATCGGGCAATTTTTATTTAATAATTTTCTGTCAACTCTTTTGTGGGAATATTTTGATTGATGGCATTTCCGTTAGGTTATTTTAATTAATATTAAGTGCTAATATCCTAAAATAAAATGTAGAAAGAGGAGCTGATGATTATGCTTTAAGTTATTGCTACTATTTTACAAAAATCTCCAAATATTCTGAAATTATAAATAATTTTTGCTACATTTTTTAATATTACGAAACATAATTTTTATTTTATAATTTTAGATAAATGCTCTGTATAATCGAATACTGTCTATTTTTTTTTCATATTTATATTTTAAAGTCGTTTTTAAAAAGTTAATTAAAAATAAAGTATCAATTAGTGCGAATTACATTACCAAATAACTCAAGCATCTCGAATATACTCAGCAAGGAGCACTACGAACATTTCCTTAACTGAAGATTTAAATAATTTATATAAAAAATACAACTTTTGTTTTGTACTGTATACAAATTAGTACTTTTTTTAAACTCGGAAAAAAAAAAAGAAAAAAAAAAATTCTTTTTTATTTTTTCAGGAATTTAAATTTAAACTTGTCCCATCCATTTTCATTTCATAATAATTAGGATCATAAATAACATGTTTTGTAATGCTAATATTATTATATAAAATTTTTAGGAATCAAGATTTAACTTTATGACTTTCCAACTTTCTTCGTAGTTCAGTAACATTTAAGTGACACAATAAGAAATATTGTACTAGCTCAATTGGCTTTAAATCAGGTGTAATATCTCTGAGGAAAAGGATGTTCTGTTTCCTTTTCCGACGTAATTTTCCGCTTTGAAAAGTCATTTATCTATTTTTTGTACTGGCTATAGTGAAGTATTGTGTAAAGTGAGGATTTTAAAATATGCTACGGAACAGCTGCAAACTTAAAAAATAAATAAATTAATATATAAAAATTAAAAGTTAAGTCATATTATTGAAATCTTTGAGGCTTACTTATTATAGAAAAAAAGGAATTTATAAAAATCCCTATTCTTATATAAAGCACCACTAATTATTTTGCAGTTTTGATTGGGTTGTTAAAATATTGCATGCTTATAAGATAACGTTTCAACATCAAGCTTTTCAAGTATATTTACAAACAGCATACTATTTGCAATCGGTTTCAATAATTTAAGAGATATGTTAAATTTAAACTTAAAAAATAAATAATTAATTTGTGAAATTAATTAATAGTTCCTCAATAACGACTCCATCGTCTTTTACATCAGCGTTAGCCATTACGCGGGCCGGATATGGCACGCGACAGATTTCTCTGAAGCCCGCCGGCATCACAAAAGATAAAAAATTCAAATATCACTGAATGGATTTTTTTTACATAATTGTAATTTATTTGAAATAATATGTATTAGCTATGTAGACCAGAGTACGTCCACTACGTGCCTGAAGAAACTATATGAAGTAGCTTTCAGCAAGGTGGTTTTCATCAAGAATAAATACAGGAATAGCTTAACCGAATCTCATTTGAACAATTTAATAAAGTTGACTGCAACAAATACTCCGAAAGACATCGACTCTATCATAAAATAAACTGAACGATTTCGATCGTCATCGTACAATTGATATCGATTAAAAAGGTGTGATCTGGAAGTACGGTTTCAATACTTTTATTAAAAGTTAGATCAAGTCACATGGTCATGTTCAACAAAAGAGTCACTTCTTTTTAACACTTTGATTTACTAATAATGTAAACTCTTTTATTAATTATTTGAAGAAAAAAAATATCAATTGTTATTTCATTAAGATAAAAAAAAAAAATTTCCCACAGTTTTCAGAAATGCTATATATTGTTAAATCGATAATAATTAAAGACACATATTTTGGTATATCCAGTTATCCGGTCCGCGACAGACTTCAACGTAAATCATACGGCCAGCTTCTAAAAGTTAATGGCGAACGCTGCTTTGCATAGGATTATCCCAGGAAATTGTATTTTATACACATTTATATCCAGCTATGGCACATTAGGCCAAAAAAATTTCTGTAGTTAATTTTCATTACTTATTTACGATTTTCTGTAGTTGTGTATGAAAATGTATTTTTATTTGGTCATATACTTATTTATGTGTGCTAAATAGTTAAAATATTCCATAATTTCTTTTGCTATTCTATTTAGAATACTTTACGTACACTAATTTCAAAAATTTCATTCGATATGAGTTGAATAACACACCATGTGTGTGCGAAAAAGGATTTGTTGTTTCTTTTTGAAAACACAGTTCATTTATTTGTAGCAAAGAAAATAAGAACGTAACACTTGCCTCATTCCGCAATTTCTTCTTGTAGATAAATACCCTTAAAACGTCATGTTTTTTAAAAAAATCGATAACATTTTAGCAATTAAAAGTCTGAATACAATTAAAATTTCATAATTTAATCTGTCTGGGAGAAAATAACTGTTTGAACCAAAAGTTACATGCTATTTTTTTTTTTTTTTTTTTTTTTTTAAACTTTTAAACTTTTAACATATCTTAGTTTATAAAAAACTAATATAATACATAAATTATTCTACTATTTATGCAAAAAAATTCGATATCAACATTAGTCGGTCATTCTTCGTATTACTTGAATCACTAACCAGTTATTGAAAGTTATGTTTGATTCTTTAACCAATATCAAGAAATGATACAATAAGCATTCCCGATTTTACTGCCTACTCTGCCATTGCCCCTAAACTATAGCCAAGCCATTCCAGATTAAAAGTAGCGATTCTTAATTTTTATACCAACAAAAGCGATATATTTATTAATTGTTTTACCAATTACTTTACCTTAGGCCGCACATCTCAGAGAGAGTCAGGTGGAGGGAAAATGGTGGAGAAGTCAAGTATTTAAAAAAAAAAAAAAAAAAAAAAAAATTAAACTATTAAATTTATTTCAGTAAAACTTTTGAGGCAAATTATATGCCTTTGATTGAAAATATAGCATTACTTAAAATGTTGACAAAACTGTGTTATAATTTCGCAATTTATTATGCGTATATTTGGTACTACCATTTGTCCCCACCAGGGGGAAAATGGGGTACTTCTGAATTAAGTGTATTTTTGTATAGGGGAGGGGGGGGGGGAATATATATACTAAACATAAAATTAACTCATTTTAGTGTACTTTTTAACATATTTTCAAAAAATATTTACACAAATATGTTATTTATAGAATATTTAAATAAAGAAACAATTCCACCTGACTCTAAAATTAAGTTTCAATCTATATGTGGTAAATACAACTGGAGGTAAATACAACTATATAGGAGACTTATTATCAATGTCAAGAAAATATGATACTGGGTGTCTACAAATTAGTTTGGCAATTGAGCTCAAATATATCTGTATAACTCTTTTAGATTGAGAGGTGACTGCAATTTTTGGACTCAATCGAACATCATTCTGATTTTTTTTATAGAAATTAGAGAAAAGTGAGTAGATTACGAATCCACTGGTCTGCAGTGGCAAAAATAGCCGAAACTGGCCTGGTTTTCTTAAAAATTCGTTTTTCTCAAAACTACATTTTTCATTACTCACGTATCTTTTTCTCAGAAAGTACTTAATATAGAAGCTTATTTTTTTTTCACTGCATTTAGCATGTTATTCTACTGAAGTTGGGTTTTAATTGTAATTCATTTACTTTTTTTAATGAACTATCGTGAAAGCCCCTCAAATTTACTAAAAATCATGTTTTTATTTTTTTTTATTTTTTTATGGAATAAGCCAGAACATAAAATATTCTTAAAAATATGCTATTATTTTGTAATTCTGTTTCCTTTACAAAAATTTGACTTACCTATCCTTTTTTTCGTATTATTACTTTTTGTTACTAAATTTATTTTTCTTCTTATTTTTTTTTCATTATTTCATTTTTTTTATTGTTAATTAATTTTACTTTGTCTCTAATTTAGTTTTACTTACTTTTACTTTATTTCTAATTATTTTTACGTCATTTAATTATTTTTATTTGTACCAATAATTTGTTTATTGATAAGTACAACACTAAATTAAAATCTTTGGTCTTTCTTTGGCACTTTGCCTACCAATGCTAAAATTCAATTTCAATGCATACCTAAAGAGAAATGAAGTACGGCTTCTGTATACAATTACTGACTCGTGTATAGATAAGTACAAATACAATCGTTAAAACCATAAAGTGTCATATTCCCCCAAAACTGGGTGGTCTAACATCAGATTGCCTCGTTACGAACTCGCGATGAAAGTTCTCTTTGTATATAATGGCCATAAACTCTCTTATACAAGGCGTCGTATAATTCGCAAGGGAGTTCGTACCCAGTTAGGTTTGGATTGCACTTACTGGTTTGGAGCCATAGTAGAAGTTCCGTTTTCCTTCAGACGATAGTTCATCAATTTTATTCGCAAGGGAGTTAGCAGGCTATGTAGCTAGCTTATAATTCTAAATGTTTAAAATCAATTTAAATTAAGTAAAGTAGATTTTTAACAAATGGATTAAATAGTGAAATTATTTTATGATTTCCTATTATTATTATATATATATTTTTTTTAATATTTTGTAAAAATAAAATGTAGGCTCCAGGTCACAGATGATTCAGTATATTACATTTTATTGATAATTCCGAGATACTTAAATTTGCCAGGGAGCCACCTTTGCTTGGGCTATGAGAAATAATATCAATTAATTTTTGGATATCTTTATTGTCGGCTGCAGCAGACTATGTAGCTAACTTATAAAATATGCACTATCACACACAAAGAAGACACCTGTTTGGAGAGCGAAAGCCACGTGACTGCCAATCAAATGTATTTACGAACTCGGCGAACGTACTATTTGATTAGTTAAATTTTACGTTTGAATCGGCACTTTCGTTTCTTTGAAATATCCTGCAATTTATACTAAATACCTAATCTAAGAAACTATTTTAGATTAAAAGCTATATATGTAACCTTCCCAATTTACTAGGCGATATCATTAAAATTTAAAATTTGGTGGGATTAAACAATTTTTACTCAAGTAACGCACCCTTCACTGAAGTTGACATTAAAAGCACCTAAAACACCCAAATGAAAAAATAGTAAAGCATAAAAAACTTTTTCTCAGAACAATAAACAAAATCAAAAGTATTTTGAAGTTTTAAAGATTTTTTTTTAATAATTTTATTTTGTTTAGTTTTAGTCATTTTATGCTTTAAAAAGGTTCTAAGACTTCAGGCTTAAGGTGCTTAAATTATTTTGAATTTTAGGTACGTATTTTTGTCTTAGGGCTGTCCATAAATAATGTCACACGTTTTCTATATATTTTTGAAGCCCCGCTCATCTCTACGTTAGAAAGTATCACACTTCTCCCTCCCCTCCCCTCCTCCCTACTCCTTTGTTATACGTTACGCTTTTCTTCTAACAATATTATTCCAGTACGTAATAAATTAGATAAGCATATAATGTCAGTTCAGCAACAACAATACCATAAATTCTATTAGAAATTTTATTTATAGCTTTATCTGTTTGACCCTTAAATGTGGATGTGAGCATTTATGACAACTTTCAAAAATATACTTGTTCAAAAATATACTTGACATGTATATTTTTGAATAAGAAATGAGACTATATAACAAAATGGTAACGAACAATGGAAAAATCTTGAACTATACAAATACCAAAAATTATGACTAACAGGTATAATGTCCATTTAGGTGACTGTACCTAATTCCTTATTCTATAGAATAATTAAAAAACAAATATCTACGTACTAAGCTTAACAACAATTAGAATTAAATTCGATTTGATGTTTTGCTTGTAATGGTTGGCGATAATTACTTTGACCAAAACAACCTAAAATACCTTGGTATATTAATACAAATTTACTAACCAAACCAGAAGCTAAAAAAGCCTAATTTTCTGAATTTTGTAAATTTGTTGTTTTAGTTTTCTATTTATTTTTATGTTTGTGGTGTTACACTCCTTGTAACCTCCTCCTTCCTCATGGTCCTCCTCGTCACAGCTTCATAAGCGTGACATCATTTGTGACGGCCTATTTGTGAAAAACTACAAAATTAAAAAGTACCTCCTAGTTGACATGGAAATATTGCCAAGGGAATTTCACACCATTTGGTAGGCGATAGAGTTTCACATTTAGAAAATCCTATTTATTGGTTTTTTTCCCTTCTATTTCTTAATGGCTTAATATTCATAATTGATAATTGTTTATTTGCTTATTCCTTATGTATTCAATCCTTGTTTAGAATTAACGGCTACTTTGAATTAACCGCCATCTTGTATACTTCCAATCGACCGCTGTGTTGAATTGGCGACACTTTGGTATTGACGCCATTTTTTAAAAATCGTGTCTATCGATCCACTTAAACTAGGACCTATGCCGCCATTCAGGGATTGGGATTAAATGTTGCTGACTACAGATGTTGCAAATCGGAGTACTTTGGCGAAAGTTTTGTGCTCTCAACTTCGAAAATCCGTGAGATGGCACCACTTACGCTTCGCTGAAGCTTGCCTTCTTGTAGGTATAAGTTTTTTGGCTAGGCAGCTTAAAAAAAGTCTTCCAACATACAAATCGTAACCCCCCTCATATTTTAGAGCACACGTTGCAAAAAAAAAAAAAAAAAAAAAAAAAAAAAACGTTTTCTTTTTCACTTAAAAAGAAAAACATCAACAAAGAGAAGTTAACAGAGGTGTGAACGCGAGTCACAATAAACGGTACAGAATGAGAACAACCTGTTGAAACCGCTTTTAAAGTGGCCACTCTACAGGTGAAAAGCGCTCTTCAAGAGCCACTCAGAGTCGGCTAATGCCGTTTAAGTACAAATGGTTGAATAAAGGAACAAATGACTCTCGTATTACAAGCTCGAATTTCAGGGCTTTGAACTTCGGCAGGTACAATGAAGAAGCGAAAAAAGATTTTGCTGTGATAGAAATAGAACATCTAATTGAGAATCGGAACGCGAAGAATCACCTGTTTGATGTTCCGATTGGATGAGAGAGAAATAAGCAAACGATAACCGTTATTTTTAAACATTTGATATAAGTAGAAAAGTATCAAGAACTGTGATTGAGGACATTTTATACTTAAAAAAATATACATTAAAAATTATTTTTTAATTTCAATTAATTATATTAATTTTTTCATACGTGTCCAATTTCAATTATTTTTGGAGGTAGAAAAGAAAGAATAGTTTTCAGATTCCATTATTTGCATAATAAGTATAAAAATATAAATTTTCCACAGTGTGAAAATGTGAATTCTATAGTAAAAAACATATGACCGTGACATTACATAGAATATAATAAATACCATATATCAAAAGGCTTATGTTGTGGTATAAAAGTCTATGCCTTAACATAAAATTATATTCCATATTTTCTTCGTTACACATATTCCTGAAAACCATAATGCATGTTTATTAAAAAAACCAAGTCAATTTCCAAAAACTTTAAACTGAAGTCGATATTACAGTATAAATAATTTCGTTATAATTATATGTATAGATCCTTAGTATAAAAGCATGTGTTAATTTTATATTAACAAATAATAATTAGCAAATAATTTTATAATAGTAAATAAACCACTCACCCCCCCCCCCTTTTTTTTTTTTTTAATTTTAGAAATGATATAAAAACATCAATTTATACATTATTTATACATTTTTGTTTTTTTTGAGAAATGGGTATCTACCTAGAATTACATAATTGATATGAATGCCTTTTGGTTAGGCCCACAGTAAACTCAATGTCAAAGTTAATATAATATTATCAATATTGGTGAAATGTGTAATAATATTAAAATACTTGACTGTAGAATTATCACAGCTAATTACCATAATGTAATAAAGTTGAAACAAGTTCAATTTTTTTTTTTTTATCTTATAGTGAAAATAATAAAATTGTGACTTAATTCCTTTTTGAACGTCACCTAGTTATATTTAATAGAAGGGAAGGTTACTGTTATTAGTGGAATTTTTTTATATCTCGAAATTAAATAAATTATTTCCTTGTGAACAGTAAAAATTTCTACTTATTAACCTAAAGTATATTTTTTGACACTGCCATACTTATATTGAAATTATATAATCTCTACATATTTTTCAATCGACTCTTACGGGTAACGTATAGTCGTTTACCTAGTAAAATATTAATGAATTCGCTTGTACAGTTTAAGAGAAATACAAATTTCAAACCTTAAAATTATTTGTCTATTTATAGCACGGTGAAATGAATTTGATCGTTTTAATAATTTAAAGTAAATGTAAATTTCATTTTCTAAGACAAGTGAAAATTGAATAGGGTAAATATTTAAGTTGATATAAAAATTTTAAATATAGAGAAGGAAAAAGCATTGTGAATTATTTTATAGTTAAGTTATTTAATTTTTTTTCCTACTAATTGAAACAATTATTCTTAAATTCTGATACTTTGAAATTTTTAATAATATTTTGCATTAAATTCATAACTGAAGAATAACAAGAAAGATTTATTGTTAAGTACCTACAAAAATTTTCGAGCTTTTATTTTTGTACAGTACGCAATAAAAAATAATCCGAACGATGGCTATATCTTCGGTTCAAATTATCATAGAATCTTGCGGTGTGCACCATAATGTTTAGTTTACGATTTTCTACGTCTTATGCAATTTTTTTTCTTTGGCGGCTGTATACTAAGTAAATTTCACTCTATCTTTAAAACTTTCGATACGAACCCCTATTTTTTTATGTTTTCATTTGATTTAGAATAACTTCGTTTACCTTAGATGACAAATTTTAGTTGATTATCTACGAACATATCTGAGAAACACGTCACTTATGAGCAAAAAGGTGAGGGCAAATTTCTTCATCGAGGGCTGAATCGAACCTTTTACCTTCTTTATAGGGGTCGGAAATATCGATCAAAATAAATAACGATATTATATCGTTGCATACAAAAAAATATCGATAAAATATCTATAAATCGATACATTATTTTTTTAAATTTGATTTTCAATTTTGCAAGAAGCGAAGTTTTTTGGAGCAAATTTCTACTTTTCATGAATTCATGCCGAAATTGCTTTAATAAATAAATTATAAAAATTGTTTTAATGAATAAACTATATTATCAATCAGAAGAAATAATATACATTTGGAAGTCAATGCATAAATTTGTATTTATTTTTAAAGAAGAAATTTTGAAAAGTAGTTTACCGCATTTTTTGCTGATAGAGATGTTTTTAATATTTAAAATTATATGTAAATTCCAGGCACACGTTGGCAACAGAAACGGCGCTATGTTAATGACTACTAATAAATGATCTTATCTTTCCATTACATTATGTTTTATTTTTTGGTTAGGGTGCCGTTTTAACTGTCTCTCAGTCAAGTCAAAATTTTAGTTTTGAAGTTTTTGAAAAGGGAATAGAGAAAATCGAAAAATCACATGAAACTACAAAACGATCATCAAAAAACTAAAAATGTTTGAAAATATCGATATATCGGTGATTGTATCGATATTTTATTTATTGATATATTTTTTTTTTAAATATCCGACCTCTAATTCTTTAAGACGTAATCTATTGCACGGTCCCTTAAAGTGAGCTTTTTTACAATTTTGCTAAAATATTGAGAACCAAACGTCAAAACTGAATGAAGAAAATTCTGGAGAGTTTTTCGACCATGATAATTCTAATAGAAGCAAAAAAATATATGTTTCTATTTAAAAAATATTTAAAACTTGTTTTATTAATTAATTATTAATTATTAAAAAAACTGTGTAATGCAAAAGTTGCATGTTATTTATGTTTGGCCTTCAGCAAACTATCCTTTGAAATGAAAAATGCTGTATATATATATATATATATATATATATATATATATATATATATATATATATATATATACAATTAATAAAGACCTTCTATAATTTACAACGATATTTGACTTATGTTATTTCATCCGTTAGAATACAAGATACAGCCATCGTTCGGATTTTTTTTTTTCTTCTTTTTTTTCTTTCTTATTGTACGTATTTAATATTTTATTTATTTTTAAATTAACTTTACAAAATATAGTACGATTTTAGTCGCGGTGGATGTTATGTATGGTGACTTCGAAGATTATTGATGTTCTTCTTAATATTTGATGATGTTAGAATGAAATGTACATTTGTGATTGGCTAATATAAATTCTTTTAAATGATTGGCTACAAGTTTTGGCAAACGAAAAATTAACTTTAAAAAATGTCCCAGTTAGCTACATCCTTTGCTTGTTTAAAGAAAAATTTATTCGTAGGTACCGTAAACGCATAAAACAAAGTTACTTTAGTAGTGTTAACATCATTTTAAAATCGGCACGAATAACACAAACAGGCTAGTTTTTAAGCTAAAAAGTTATATAAGTAATTCTCATTAAAAATTTGCAAGATGGTCCGGTATCGAAAATAACAAAAGACTTTATTTGCAAATATTTGTAAGTCAAAATTTATCTTATGTACGAGATATTATATATATATCTTTGAGATAATGTTTTTTTTATAACATTGTATTTATTTATTTTTGAAAAATATAAAAACCAAGAAAATTCCATAATAATTGATGTTTGCGTGTTTTGAAATGAGTCAAGAAAATTATGTTTTTTTTTTTTTTTTTTTTTTTTAAGTGAAAGCCTTTGTAGTACATAATTAAATTCAGAAAAATTTTCTTCACAGATTTTTGATGGGATGAAAGAGAAAAAATTCAAAAAATTTCCAAAGTCAAAATATTTAAATTTTTGCTTTTTTTTTTATGGTATCCCGTACGCTAAATGTTATATTTTAAAACAGAATTTAAAAAATAAAAATTCTCTGATGAGAAAATGTTTAAATCTGTATAAATTAAATGCTCCAAAAATTTAAATGGCCAATTGCTTATGGTTCTGGAGGTATATCGATTTGAATTTGCAAGATCTGTGAAAAACACTAGTGCTCGAAAAACGCACTTTAAGAAGTCATAGTAAAGATCATTCCCTGTACTCGCTATGCTATGTTACAATTTTCTAGCCCAGTGCATTTAGAAACTATTTTGTGTACAACTTTGAAATTGGGTGAGTCGGTACGAAAAAGACCACCTAATGAAATCACATAAATTGTTTTCATTTAATGTCTATCTATTATAAATAAAAATTAAAATAGCAAAAGACAAAACCAGATGGAGCCACTGCATAGGCATTGACGTTAAGATTTCAAATATAAAATAAAATATATAAGACGCTATTTTCGAGTTTTTAATTTTTGTCATTTCATTAAGTGATCATTTTTGTACCTAACTCACCAAATGTCAAGGGTTTACACAAAGTATTTTCTTAATGCACTGGGATAGAAAATGGTAACCTAGAAAGTGAAGAGAATGATCTTTACTAGGATCCCCTTATCAGACACTTCAAGGCGTTACGCCTATTAGTAATGTTTAAATAACAGGTAATTTCGTTGTGTTTTAATCACTGGAGGAATAAGATAAAACATCATTCTCTTCATGAATGTATAAAATAATAGTTGAAAAAAAAAAAAAAAAAAAAATAGAGATTTTTGACGAAATTTTGGTACTGGACCCAGTGGTGGATCTAGGATTTTCTTGAGGGAGGGGCGCAACACTGTGCCTTAGCCAGGACGAAATTGAATATTTAAAAACAGTAAAAAAAAAGTTCTATGCAGTGTTTAAGAAATATACTTTAAGATAATCCATATCCATTGATTGACCCCCCCCTCCCACTCCCCTTCTTTCGTCAGATATCTGACTTGCTATCTTATCGCAAGGTGTTTAACACTGTTCTTTTGTTTTTTTCATTACCTATTTTATTTAAAAATAAATTGTATTCAAAATGTACCCTGCATTTTAAATATTTTAGCAAGCTACATCCCAGGAGGTATCGATTATACTGAAGAAATTCAAATGAAACTGGGAACTTGCTACTTTTATTTGTGACTTTTATTTTATCTTGTACTATACTTACATCAAACTGGGAAATCAGTAATTGTACATTAAAATGTAACATATTCATAACATATTTTCGCTGTGAGTTTAATAAGTGAAAATACGTTGCTTTATTGGACAATCCATTGCTATTCGAGTAATCTAAGTATGTAGGGAAAAATTGTTTTTCAAAGAGAATGTTTTACTAATAATTATAAGTAATATTTTTAATAAGGCAATAGACACAAATACAATGTAAATATTGAACAGTTATTACAAAACAAATTCCTGTTTCGAATGTCTCTATTGGCAATAGTTATACTTAAACATGAAAAAGTCTAATGATAAAATTAAAAAATGAAATAAAAATGTCCAGTGATAAAATTTGACACTATATAATATCGTAAAACAAGACCTCCCTCCCCTTTCATAAATAATGAATAAAAAGAGTAGCTCTTCCTGCTTTCCGTTGGCACCCACCGAGTTCATTCATGTCCAGTGTTGGTTTTATGAAGAAAGATTAAATAAATCTTTGGTAGAATGTAAGACTCTTCTTCTTTTTCAATTTTTTTTCAATATTCGGTGAACATCACCATTTAAAAACTTTCTTCCACCATTCATCATTTTTTATTTGCATTGCAAAAAAGGAAAAGGAAGAACTAAACCCGGGCACGCAGTTTCAATAGTTGGAGAAAATTTTCCTGATTTTGTGAAGTATTTTTTTCGTCATGACCACGCAAACGAATACCTTAGCAGGAACAAAATAGAAGCGTATCACAGTGTATGTGTACTTTTTGATGTCGTCTATTTGTGACCTTCTTGCTGAATCTAATCTGCAATCGAGGCGGTACTACCTATATTTAAAGAGGACTTAAAAGACGAAAGTTTGATTTCACCATATTTGTGGCTCACAGATGAACCGTGCGTCTTGAATTTCTCTACAGCTTTTTTTCCATTCACAAAAACTAATTTAAAAATGTTTTATTGTAACACCCTTTGATTAAACAATTTTGTAGTCTTACTGTTAAATTACCAAATTCGAAAAATTATTACAGGTAATAACCAAAATAACAAATTTACCATACGAAATACGGCACATTGTAAATTTCGGCCCATAATTATTTATTATGCAGTTAGATCTTTTTTTTACATATTCTCATTTAATTATTTTATACTTCTAATAAATAAGCATATAATTTGCCATAGATATTGGCGAGCATTTTAGAGTTCAATATTTGCCCATAACATATGCTCATAACCTAAGCACATTATATATAATCGCACTTATTTGGTAGTTGTTATTAAAAAATTCGAAGAAAATTTTAAAACAATAAAATTTTAAATTGAAAAATTAAAATACGATATACAAAACAATAATAAACTTAGAATGGGTTTTTTAAAATACATAAACCAATCATCGCATATTGAAATATTTTGTTCCAATTTTTCTTTTATAACTGGAAGAGAGAAATTATTGAGGAGGAGTATCATTGTATTTTAATTTTTTTAAGAATACATTTTAAGTTGCAATATCCTTTTATATCTTTCATGAAACTTTTGAACAAGAATAAGAAGTTTCATAAAAAAATAATAGGCTTAGAATAAAATTAAAGTAATCTTAGCCTTCTCTAAAAGTATGTATATATAATTACTTATAAAGTGCAATATTTCTTGCATTACTGCTGCAATAAAAAACGAAAATAAAATAAAAAATTAAAAGCACGTCCAGGTAAATATTTAAAAAAACTTTTCCAATTATCGTAAAAACATACAAATTTATTTTGTTAGTTCAATCGCTTAATCTCATGATTAATTCGTTTAATTTGAAAACGATATTTTTTTTTAAATAACTATAATTCTGCAACTGTACTGCTACTTTGCATAGATAATACTTTTTACAAAATTGTTATTGAGTCGATTTCATGTAAAAAATTGCATACCTTTCCACTGTGCTGTTGCAAAGGAGGATTATTAATCTGAATTCAAATATGATGCTTATTTACAAGCTGAAACACAAGCATGAGCTAGAGCTGTTTGATTTCTTACTCAGTTTATAAACAACCTTCCTCTTCTTTTCTATCAAAACCATTTTAACCAATTACCTTGTCCAGCTGAATGGGATGGCAATTTCCTAGGGTAACCCAAATAGTCAACTTCTCATTCTTAAAAAATAAATTAAAAAATATACTCAACCTGAGGGAGGGGCGCGCGACCCCCGCACCCCTGTCTGGATCCGCCATTGACTGGACCCCCATATAATAAATATGAAATGTATCCTTTCAAGCCAACAAAAAGATTAAAAAAAAGCAATATAATTTTAAATTATTCTCTTACACTTCCTTACGTAATAAATTGGATCTATATTAAATTAAATAGTAGAAGCACCACTTATTTAATTCCAAACGAGGGATATTCGAATGTCCTACTTCCCATTTCGTCACAATTCTAAAAATTGGTGAGAATATCAATAAAGACAAACATAGAAAAAGTAAGCTATTCCGATCTCGATTAACATACTTTAAGGGGTGGAAAAGGGGTTAAACGTTCCAAACGAGGAATGTTCGAATGTGCCACTTCCGACATGGTCACAATTTTGAAAATTGGTACAAATACCAACAATGGTAAACATAGAAAAGCATGCTATTCTGATCTCGATTAACCCACTTTAAGGGGTCGAAAAGGGGTTAAACGTTCCAAACGAGGGATATTCGAAAGTACCACTTCCCATATTGTTCCAACTCTAAAAATTGGTATAAATGTCAACAAATACAAACATAGAAAAGTTAAGCTATTCCGATCTTGATAAACCCACATTAAGAGGTGGAAAAGGGGTTAAACGTCCCAAACTCGAATATCCCACTTCCCAAATGGTCACAACTTTGAAAATTGGTGCTAATGTCAACAAAAACAAACATCGAAAAGTAAGCTATTCCGATCGCGGTTAACCCATTTTTAGGGATCGAAAAGGGGTTAAACGTTCCAAATGAGGGATATTCGAATGTTATACTTCCCATTTCGTTACAACTCTAAAAATTGGTGCGAACCTCAAAAGGACAAACGTAGAAAAAGTAAGCTATTCCGGTCTCGATTAACCCACTTTAAGGGGTCGAAAAGGGGTTAAATGTTCCAAACGAGGGATATCCAAAAGTTCCTCTTCCAATGTAGTCATAATTCTGATATTTGGTACAAATGTTAAAAGGGTAAATGTAAAAAAAATAAGTTATTCCAATATCGATTAACGAATTTTTAAGGAATGAAAAGTCGAAGCAACATTAAAACTATACGAGGATTATTTTAATGTCTCAATTCCAATACAGCTACTACTTTGAAATTTAAAACCAAAGAACAAACATAAACACAATAAACTATTGCAATCTCGATTACGTAATTAAAAAGGGTCCGAAGGAAGTTAAGCGTTCTAAACGAGGGATATTCAAATGTCTCTTTCCAATATACTATTAACAATTATACAATTTTGTTATAAATATCAACAAAGGAAAGTTCCTATTTTGATAAATCAATTTGTCGGGATCGAAATGGAAGCAAACGACTGAAGTGTAGAATATATGAATGTCTTTTGATCGCTAAAATGCTAATGATAAAATTTCGTAGCGCAACACGGGTATTCAGCTAGTTTGAAATATAATCTAAGACTTTATTTTATTATTTTTTAAAAAACGTAAATTTAAGTGATGTTTTGTGATAATCTTACCACAATTTAACAATTTTGGTTTTAGATACTTCATCTTGTGTGTGATAATCACTCAAGTTAAAGCTCTCAACTAGTTCGTCCCGTTAGGAATTGATGGAAAATACCGCCTTTACTCTCATCGTAACCAAGAACAACTAACATCGTTCTATTTCTTCCTAAAGCCGGATCTACACGCTACCAGTCGAGATTCCAATTTAAATCGCTAGTCAGTGACGTCATGTGACGTCATCAGGCTACTGGTTCCAGTAAACCAAACATTTTCTTTTACTTTCTCCGGCGACTCCGATCAACCAATCACGTGCGCTCTCCTGTGATCACCGATAGACGGCGCAACGGTCGCTTAGCTGACGTCACTGAACTGGAGGCCCGACTGGTAGCGTGTGAATCCGGCTTAAGTCTGCCGTAAGTCTTTCGCCGCTCGTATCGTGCCTGAGGCCTAATACATTAAATAAAATGTGCCATTATTGAACTCTGTAGGACATAGTGGTGACAAAGAGGGCTTTAGTGGAAGTGATAGGGGCAACATCTAATTGACAAGAAATGTTGATGAATTTTGAATAGTGCTTTTTCTACTGCTCTTCTAATAGAATCAGCTTTTTGTAAATAGTGCATAGCATTCGAAGAAATAACGTCGCATATATAATGTACGAAAATGCGAACTTTATACAGTTTGCAGTTGCAATACATTTCTGATAATATGACATTACAACAAACTTTTTAGCTGACCCAACGGTAAAGTGGTTAGCGTGCTAGCTTCTAGATCACGAGGTTGCGGGTTCGAGTCCCGTGTTAGGCATGAGTGTTTTGTAAATGTATGTTGGCTTGTCTAATGAAAAATGTTTCGTCGCGTTTTTGCCCTCGTGTTGCTGACGGCACCAGATAATCTGAAAGCAACCAACCAAGAAACTTTTTATGTTTCACATCCGTGGTGAAAAAGGTTAAGATAAAATCGTCTATTTTCATTGATATATATATATATATACCTACGCAACAAAACTGTTACGAAATTCGGGAATTCAAATTTACTAAAAGGTATGTCTGTTAGCAATTTAATATTATTTAGTTTATTTCGTATATCAAAAGTCTGCTTTAAAAAATTGAATTTTGAAAAGGGCACACATTTTTAGTAACCCGCCTGGAATATTTTTTTTAATGGAATGCACATCGGGAAAAAAAAAAAAAAAAAAAAAAAAAGGCGCATGAAAATATTGGAAAAAAAAAATGATAACTTTGAGACGATCTTATTTATTTATAGAATTGCGAAATTATTATTTTATTTTCGGATTCAACAATTCAATTGACGTAAGGAATAATATACTTGTTGCAGTAACATCTAAGTTATTGTTAAGCAAAAAATTAAAAGATATTTGGATGTGAGTGCATAAATTCACATTCATTTTTATTGACTAAATTTTGAAAAGTAATTTACTGGATATTTTGCGGATAAAGATGTTTTAATATTTAAAATTAGATGTCCGCACCCAAGCATACCCTGGAAAAAAGAAAAAAAAACAAAAAAAAACCTGTGTTTTGCTAATGAATACAAAAACTGGCAATGCATGTAGAGGATATATATTTAAACCTTGTTTTTATTGGTTATATTAATTATATTGATAATTTATTTGTTTTTATTGGTTATAGTAGATAAATGCTAGTAGAGTATGAAACTATACCGTTCTGTCCGGGCCCAAAAGGCCAAAACTGTCAGGAAACAAGCACATAAAAAAAATTGATTTGTTTGTCTTTTGGTTACTTAAAAAACTTTAAACAAAATCACCCACGAACAGTCGTTTGTGGTTTCTCAACCACATTTGGAAAAGTTTTTAATGCATACTATCTAAAGATCGAATCTAAAGCCCAATATACAAGGAAAGAAAGTTTAAGGGAGTATTCTACTGTAGAGGCATGAATTTCGCCCGGTTTTTGAAGCGGAAAAAAAATTTAACTAAGGAAACAAAAAATATTTTTTATCATCAATTTTTTTATCATTTGTTTATTGATGTTTTATTATTACATAAAAAAATTATTAAAAAAAAAAAATTTAAAATTGACAAAGTTATGAGCAGTCAAAGTGGGGGGGGTCAAAAAAAAAAAGAGGGTGTCCTGGAGTGCATTATTCCAACCCTCCTGGTGATCTGAAACATAAAAAACAGACGGATTCTTAATTATTATAGATGCCGCTATCGTATAACCCTTGGATAAGTTAAAAATTTTTTTTTTTTTTTTTTTAAATGGCGGCAGTTTGAAAAAAAAAAAAAAAATGTTCATATTTTTTTAACAATTCCGAATTTTTTAAAAATACTAAATGAGAAGTTATAGTTTTGGGCAGGGTTCACGAGATGAAGCGATGTATAGAGAACATCCTCTCCAAATTTGAAGTAAATCAGTTCATTAGAACTCGAGATATCCTTACCGCCAGCTCGAAAAAAGTAGTTCCGAGAAAAACGCGTTCAAAGTTTTGAGACAAGTTTTCGACAATTTTACTTGTAGAATGGTACAGAATACTTACATATTTTTAATCGGCGATTCCTGCTCTATATAAGAATCCTTCCTCTACTTCAAAATGCTTGCACCCTTCACTACATATGTAACAGTATGAATGGTTATGTTTTTTCCCACAAATAGCCCGGAGGTTGCACGGCCGTTCCGGCCGTTGGTACTCCGCAGAAACCAAATCAGTCAGTCAGTCACTTCAAAATGCTCATTAATGACATAAGTAGGGACTCGGGAACGCCTACCATCTTTTGTTAACTTGTAGCGGTCGGACCGGAACCGATGCCACGTCACTAAAACGGCTATAACTCATGAAATAATAGGAATTTTGAAAAATCCTTTTAATGACATATTTTTGAATATCTAAACTTTAAAAATATGAAGAAGAAAAAAAAAAAAAAGAAAAAAAAAAATCGATTTTTTTCAAAATTCTACAGTAGAATACAGCCTTAAATGCTACTTCAGCGCGACTGAATGACGGCAAGTTGGTTTATTAGTATTCAGTAAAAGAGACCTTTCTAGCGACAGTGGCAGTCACCATAATTTGATCAAATGCATTGTCATTGATATCGAATCTATTTGCCAAGTTTCAGAACTATTGGATGACGATAAGGGAGTTATTTATGCTTCCGTAGATTTGCCCGCCATCGACAAACGTACACACAAAATCGAAGTTAATATAAAGGATTTAAAAAGATCAAAGTGACTTGCATTCGTCTCTAGTCGTTTCTTTTCACCTCTTTCTTTTCACAATGTGAATCCTCCGATCAGCTCCACTACCTCTCAAGGTGCCTTTCTGTGTGTTTGGACTTAAGTGAATTTCGCAAGATATCGCTGCCGGAATTATTGACTCCACCCAAGCAGTTCAACTGCTGAAGTGTCTTAAAAACATTGCCTTTTGTTAACCAGAGAGGGAAGGTAAAAAAAAAAAAGGGGGGGGGGGAAGGGGGTGAATCTAGAGCACTCTTGGTGATTTCCTAAACAAAGTAAATGCGACAATTGGTATCACGTGCAAGGTGATTAGTTGAACAATCGCAAATATTTAATAATGAGGATTTAGGTTAACGATTAGGAAGTTTCTTATATATATTAATAAATGCCTTCGAGTCTTTTGAGCACTTTACTTTTTCATGTCGTTGGCGTTGAGCAGTGATTCACAGCCCGTTGTCAGAAGGCCGTAGGTGGTCCGAGAGGAGGTCATAAGTGGTCCGTGGAGCACCAAGATCTCAGTGTTATAATAATCATCCATGCATTGAACCGATGTCAAACTATTCACTTGGCATGCTTTTGCTTTTGAAAACTTACATTTGAATTCAAAAACAGATGATCTGATACGGATCCTATGTTCTGCAAGACTACTCAGCAATGATTTAAACTATACAACTTCGGACTTTTGGGGAAACAAACTCGAATTATCTCCTTCAAGGTTCCTCTAAATCCCTCTAAAATAAACCCAAGAATGAAAGTAATAAAATGCATCGCTAACTTTTCTGTGCGATTTCATCTTATTTAAGTGAATTTTCTTAGTATTTGACCACTACGAAGAAAACCATTATAAATCCCTTTCCATGAATTCTTTTCTCTCCTTAACCTTATTAGAAAGCACTGTTATCAGCAATGAATTGTCAAGTTTCAACGCGAATGGATTGAGTTAGATAGCCCTCCACAGATTTGCCCATTACAAATAATTTTAAGGACTTAAAAAGAGTATATTTTTTTTTATATAATTTTATTGCTTTTGACTTTTTGTTTCAAATAAGATTAATTCATTTTTGCTGTTTTATGCTATTTTTTTTTTTCTTCTTCTTTAATTTAGCTTAATGAGTGCGGAGGTGAAAGTAAAGAGAGATGGTCAGTGGAAAATATATATATTTAATGCAGTAGGTCGTGATCTCCGAAAGATTGTGAAGCAAGCTGGCTTATAGTCCGAGAGGCGACTGCAATTTTTGAACCTCATCGAACCTCATTCTGAATTTTTTATAAAAATGGGAGAAAAGTTAGTAGATTACGAATCCACTGGTCTGCCGTGGCAAAAATGGCGGAAACTGGTCAAAATCGACTTGGAATGAGTTGAACTAAAATCCGATTGCCAAATATGTCATAACTTGCGAAAAAGAGAACAAACTTTTTCGTCTGCCATCCCACTGCATTTTGATTTTCAATGAGAAAAAGAGCAAACGATTTCTGATCTCTGGCTCTGAAAACTTGGATCTTTTAGAAGTAAGTCAAATTGGCGACATCAGTTACGTCATCAGTGACGTAAAGTTTATTGCCAATTTGGCTCATTTGTGAAAGATGCAAGTAAGTCACAGCCACACATCCGAATCGTTTGCAACCTTCTTAATTGAAAATTAAAGAGTGAGGGTTACCAAATTAAAAAACAATGCTCATTATTTGGCAAGTTATGGCGCTATGAATTGGATTTAGTTCAACTTATTAAAAGTCTATTTTTGACTAGTTTAGGCCATTTTTGCCACTGCAGACCAGTGGATTCGTAATCTACTCACCTTTCTCCAATTTCTATAAAAAAATGCAGAATGATGTTCGATGGGGTCCAAAAATTGCAGTCGCCTCTCAGTCTATTAGAATGAAATGGCGCGTATTTCAATTTTTTCAAAGTTTTCATGATTTCAAAAACTAATATTTTTATTGTGCGAATTTAACATGAGTTAAGCATCGCTCTTTTATCACAAATTTATTTCAGTGATCAAGTCGTCTCTTCTAGTAATCGATGTGAATTCTCATCCGGTGTTTGCAGATGTACTAAAAAAGTAAAAAGATGAGTAACTACTAATTAAGATTGGTGTTACGTCATCATGGAGTTGCTTATAAGAATTGACTTTTGTTCTATTCGGCTTGTTCTGAATTCTGTTACGAACTGAAAAAGTGCAGACGATAATCTTTTTTTTAGAATGTAAAAACGGTTATTTTATATATGTTCTTGTTCTAGTTCTAAACTTTTTGTAATTAAAGAAAGACGTGAAGTTTTTTGCTCTCGTTTCTTAAGTGTGCTGGCGTTTGTTACCTTCCATAATTTGAACCTGAAAAAGGATCCAAGTGAGACCCTACATATATTTTTGTGGCGTCCGCGACTTTTGACTTTAAAACGATTTAAAGATTGACTATGGAAGGAGAAAACACGAAACGCAAAGCGTTGAGACAATCATTCACCGTGTGTGCCAATAATGTTGAAGAGGTTTTACGAAATGAAGAAACTACGGTAAACCAACTATGTCTTTTGGAAAAACAATTATTGGATAAATTTTCTCGCCTAGAAGCCGTACAGGAGAACATTGCACAAGCTCTCTTGGATGATGAAGATTTGACGACGAATTACGATGAAGATTTTGCAAAAGCGGAAACCTACAGGGACAGATTTTGTGCGGTCTCGACACAGCTGGAATTAAAAATTAAAATGAATATTGACGCATCGAAAAGTGCTAACGCGATGGAAGAAAAACGTAAATTTAAGTTACCCCGTTTGGAGTTGAAAAGATTTACAGGTGAGCCGAAGGATTTTCTAGCCTTTTGGTCCCAATTTAGCAAAATTCATAGCGATGACAATATTCCGGATGAAGATAAATTCCAGTATTTGTTACAAAGTGTAGTGCCAAAATCTAAAGCGGCGAGGCTGGTAGAAAGCTACCCGCCCACGAGAGAAAACTATTCAAAAGTTATCGTTCAACTGAAGGATAGATTCGGTCGTGATGAATTACTCGTTCAAATTTATGTACGGGACCTTCTAAGCCTGGTTATGAAAAACGCATCCGGCAAAGGAAAAGTCGACCTATCTGAACTGTATGACTTACTTGAGAGTAAGCTACTTGCTTTGGAAAGTTTGGGGCGCACGAAAGAAAAGTTTGCCGATTTTCTGGAACCCCTGGTGGAGTCCTGCCTTCCGGAACAGGTGCTGCGTGCCTGGGAAAGGAGTCGATCCATTGATGAGGCATCCAGTGGAACAGCTGACGCAAGCGTGCGTTCTTTGGAAAGATTAATGTCCTTCCTTCGCTCGGAGGTGCAAAGTGAGGAGATGATCATACTTGCTCGCTCGGGACTTGGAGTGCCACAGAAGAATTTACCAAACCGCAGGGATGAGGAGCCATCTTTGCCCACAAATGCAGTCTTGATTAATGCAGGTAAGGAAGAGGGGCCAGCCAAATTTAAATGTATATTTTGTTCAAAACAAAATCACTTTAGTTCTGACTGTTTTTTGGCGCAGAAAATGTCTTTAAAGGATAAGAAGAGTATTCTTATAAAAAAATAAAGCTTGTTTTAAATGTTTTAAATTAAACCATTCGGCACGATTTTGTCGAAATAAATTCATTAAATGCGGTTTTTGCGATGACAAATCCCATCAAAGTTTAATGTGTCCCAAAAAAGAGGACATTAAAGTTGAAGACATTAAAGTAGAATCTGATCCTAGTATCACAGTTATAGGCAATACGCTTTCTAATCAGTCAGAAGTATCCAATATATATTTACAAACAATTATGATTAAAATTAGTCATAAAAATAAAGAGCTGGTTTTGCGCTGCCTTCTGGACAGCGGTAGTGAAAATTCCTACATTACTCAACGGGCAATCGAAAAATTGAACTTGACACCTGTAGCAAAACAAATCATGTTACACGGTTTGTTTGGGGGGAAGCAGACGGGTCCCAAGCAACATTCCCTCTATAATGTTGAAATAAGTAGTTTAAAGGGTGACTTTTCTTGTAAAATTCCAGTTCTTTCAGAGAATAAAATTTGTGGGTGTCTACCTAAGGTTAGGAATATATTGGTACTATCAGAACTAAAAGAAAAATATATTGATGTACCTGATATTTATTCGTCACATTATGAAATCGATTTACTAATGGGAGCCGATTCTATTGGGTTAATCTTAACGGGTATGAGCATTATACTCGAATGTGGTTTAACGGCGGTTGAAACCAAGTTAGGATATACTTTAATGGGTAAAATTAAAGAAAATTTTAGGGAACATGTTGTAATGTCAGTGCCTGCTATAAGTGAAAGACAATTGTCAAAACCAGTGGTAAGTATGTTATCCACACAATTGTCCACTTTTAATATCAAAGAATTGTGGGATCTGGAAACAATAGGTATTCGAGATCCAGTGGAGAATTTAAAAGGAAACATGCGTTATGCAAAAGCAATTGAGCAATTTGAGAATAATTTAAATGTGCTTCCAGATGGTAGATATGAATTGTCCTTGCCATTTAAAACTGAAAGCAAATTACCAAGTAATAAAAGTTTAACATTGAAAAGACACAAACGAATGTGTCAAGGTATAATTGATAAGGACTGTCTTGAATCCTATGTTGCTGTATTTAAAGAATGGGAGAGGTTAAAAATCATTGAAAAGGTCCCAGATAATGAAATTAAAAATGATGGTTATTATATGCCCCATAGACCAGTGTATACACCTTCTAAAACTACTAAGATCCGCCCCGTATTTGATGCATCTGCCAGGGAAAGAAGTAAACCTTCTCTTAATGATTGCCTTCATAGAGGTCCAAATTTAATTGAACTGATACCGGATATCTTAGATAGATTTCGTGTGTACCCTATTGGCATATCAGGAGATATTGAGAAAGCTTTTCTGCAATTAAGTATAACCCCCAAACATAAGGACTTTTTAAGGTTTTTCTATCCCCATGAAAGTGAAGAAATAATTTATCGTCATTGTCGCGTGGTGTTCGGTGTCTGCTCAAGCCCATTTCTATTAGCAGCCTCAATAAAGCATTTGTTAGAGCATAGTCCCCCACAATATCGAGATTTGGTTAATAAACTGCGTCATTCCTTCTACGTAGACAATTGTGTTACCGGTGTATTCCACGCCCAGGAAATACATCCATTTATTTCCAAGTCTGAGGAAATTATGAAAATGGGGTGTTTTAACCTCAGAGCATGGGAAAGCAATGTTAAAGGGGAGGGCGTAACTAAATCTGAAGGTGATACAAATGTATTAGGAGTTGTATGGAATTTAGACAGGGATACTCTTAGGTGTTTCATCGATAAGAAACAGTTAGGAAAAACTGAACAATTGACTAAACGGTCGATGTTATCTGCCATTCAGAGAATCTTTGATCCTATTGGCATATTAACAGCAGCTACATTGCAGCCTAAAGTTTGGTTGCAAGAAACATGGAAACTAAAATTATCATGGGATGATCCCTTACCTCCAGATTTATATAACAAATTTAATAAATGGTTCACTGATATTTCCTTGTTAGAGGGCTTAGAAATCCCCAGATATTGTGAGGCTAATTCCTCATCAGACATGCACGTTTTCGTAGATGCTTCCAAAACTGCTTTCGCGGCTTGCGTTTTCTTAAGATCAAAAACACCTTTCGGAATTAAATTACATCTAATTAGAGCAAAGGCTAGGGTTGCTCCATCCAAAACTGTATCAATACCTAGGTTAGAACTCTTGGCTTGTTGCGTGGGTGCCAGATTGGCCAAATCCATTCAGAAGGCATTGGACCTGCCTGATTTGACCACTACCTTTTGGACGGATTCTATGGTAGCTTTATACTGGATAAAACATTATGGGGAATGGTCAATTTTTGTGGCAAATAGAGTAAGAGAAATAGGAGAAATTACTCCTTCTGAAAACTGGAGACACGTTCCAGGTCACTTGAATCCAGCAGATGTTCTTTCTCGTGGCTGTTCACCCAGATATCTGTTGGATTCAAAATGGTGTGAAGGCCCAGCATGGCTAATTGAGGATTCTAAAAATTGGCCTACAACTGAGATCAATTGTGCAGTGAAAGAGGTCGATTCTGAAAGGAGGAAAGTTAAATTGTGTCACATTAATGTAAACAATGAGGAATGGTATTCAAATAAGTTTTCGAATTACCACTCTATTATCAGGTTGACTGCATGGATCAAGAGATTTCTTGATAACTGTCGTAAAACTCCTGAAAATAGAGCGACGGGAAAACTCTCGTGTACTGAAATTGAAAGAGCCGAAAAGGTTCTTATTCGCTCGGAACAATCAAAATTCTTCCCTGATCCAAATTGTGTACCAATAATTAACGTATTTAAGGATGATGAGGGATTGCTGCGTGTTAAGACCAGAATAACTGAGCGTAAAGATGACCATTGTTTTTTGTCACCTATCCTCCTTCCAGAAAACTGTACCTTGACTGTGAAGGTTGATCCAATACTTACACCATACAAATTGTCATGCTGGTACTCAAATACTTCTCTCAATTATCAGAGAGAAATATTGGATTCTAAAAGCTAGAAAAACTGTCCGAAATATCGTTAGGAAGTGTGTGAGGTGTCGAAGGTACAGTGCAAAACCAGCTGTTACTGAACCAGTAGCTCTGCCTCCTGACCGAGTTAGGGATACTAATGTTTTTGAGGTGTTAGGTGTTGATCTGGCCGGCCCTCTCTTCCTCCAGAATGGTGAAAAAGTCTGGATTGTTCTCTATACCTGTGCAGTCTTCAGAGCAGTGCACTTGGAGCTCATAACTTCGTTGTCAACAGAGAACTTTCTGCTTTCATTTCGACGCTTTATCGCACGCAGAGGAAGACCTAAGATAGTGTATTCAGACAATGGTACTAACTTTAGGGGTGCTGTAGCTGAATTCAAAAATCTTGATTGGGAGAGTATAGAGCGGGAGACAGAAATTCAACAAATAAAGTGGAAGTTCATCCCACCCACCGCTGCATGGTGGGGGGGGATGGTGGGAGAGACTTATAAGAGTGGTTAAAGATCTCTTAAAGCGTACTTTAGGAAACGCGATTTTGTCGTATGAAGAGCTTCTAACTGTTTTATGTGACTGTGAGTCTATCATAAACTCTCGCCCATTAACTTACATTTCAGAGGATCCCGAGGATCTTGTGGCAATTACGCCAGCAATGTTTTTGATGAGTAATTCTTCTCTTGATGTCACTGACTTAGATTTAAGTGATTTTGCCAAGTTTCAAAAACGAGTGAAGTTTCGGTCTAAACTTCTTAAGGATTTAAGGAGCAGGTTCCGAAAAGAGTATTTAGGTTTGTTAGTAGAAAAAAGTCAAAAACCATCATCTCGTTTCTTGACTGTTGGAGAAGTTGTGCTCATTGAGAATCCTAACAAGAAGCGTTTATATTGGCCTCTAGCCAAGGTATTGGAATTGATCCCAGATAGAGATGGAAAAATTCGTTCTTTACGACTCAAATGTGGTAACTCAATAATAATTCGTCCTATCCAACGAGTATTTCCCTTAGAGGTACAGTCTGAAGATATTCCTGTGGCGGTCACTACCCCTTCTGATGTACCAGACGTTACTGATGATCCAGTTCAAGGTCCTGTGAATGCCGAGTCAATTCCTGATGCTTCGGCTGACGATATCCACGGGATTTCAAGATATGGGAGAAAGGTGAAACCACCGAAGAGACTGGACTTGCTCAATGTGACTTTGTTTTTTGAGTAAATAAATACTCAAAAAAGGTGGGAGTATGTTACGTCATCATGGAGTTGCTTATAAGAATTGACTTTTGTTCTATTCGGCTTGTTCTGAATTCTGTTACGAACTGAAAAAGTGCAGACGATAATCTTTTTTTTAGAATGTAAAAACGGTTATTTTATATATGTTCTTGTTCTAGTTCTAAACTTTTTGTAATTAAAGAAAGACGGTGAAGTTTTTTGCTCTCGTTTCTTAAGTGTGCTGGCGTTTGTTACCTTCCATAATTTGAACCTGAAAAAGGATCCAAGTGAGATCCTACAATTGGGTTTATATTTTTGTATCACACAAAGGTGAATTGAACCTTTTATTTCCTGATGGAACTTACAAGTCCCTCAAATCCATTTCTATGATTTTTTTCTGTTTTTCATGTTTTAAACGAATGTCCGTGTGTAACACTGTCAGACAACGGTATTTTAATTCCAACCATCCTTCACTTTCATCTATCTTAAGTTCATTTCTACACAAAAATCTTTTTAATTTCTTATGTTAAATTGGATTTTATCACTTGATTTAAATATTTGTTTTTCTCATCTCTGACTTTTTAAATTTTTTATCGTAAATGAGACCTTTTTACATCAATTTTAAAATCGATTGATGATTGATTGGCGCAGTATGGCCCATGTGTTGCCATTGTGCTATTAAACTCCAACCAATCAACCAAGCAACTAACTAACCAACCAACCACTTCTATGAATTTATATCTTTAATTGTTGGATGACAGCACAAGCTTATTTTTCTTTGGAACCTTCTGTCGGGGGCAATATGTTGATCGCTGAATTAGGCGCAATGTGCCAGATAGACCACATAAAATTATAATAAACATATACTTAAGATAATTAATAAAATTGTAAAGGGATGGAGTAGCATTATAAGGAGTGTCAAAAAATACATTTGATAGTTTCATGGTGTCAATCGGATTACTTTTTGGTATTATTTTGGTCATGAAGGAAATTTTGGTCCACGTAATATTGAAATTTAATAACTTATAAGATGTTTAAATAAAAATGAATTAGTCACCACTAATATATATAAAAAATTATATATATGAAATTTTAGAATTTCCTGAGTGTCGTCCACAAAGTCATTACAATAAACACATACTAATGTATCGGCTTAAATAATCTGCGAAAAAGCTCTAGCACCGAAAAATCTGAATACAGGGCTATTTTAACTAAACTTCGAATGGGAATGATATAACCCATAAAACAGAGTTTATAAAAAATCCTTAATATGCATTATCAATTTTTATATTCATAAACACAGCGCCGATATTAACAAAATTTCTACCGGAGAATGTGCAGCAAACTATGTTTCAAAATTTATGCATTAAAATGAACTTGAATTTATACTCTGACATCTAAATATCATTTGTTTATTCTTATTAAAGTATTTTTTTTTTATTTATTTATTAAAAAAAAAAATTGGCAACAGGAAGGAGTTTCAACAATGATCGGTTCAATTATATTTTAACGCGATTTTATTAGTATTCTGCAAAGGCGACTTTTCAGTGACAGTAACAGCCTCAAAATTTGATAGAAAGCATTGTCATCGACATCGAATCTATCTGCCAAGTTTCAGCCCGAATGGATGACAGCATGGGGGTTAATTAGGCCTCCGTAGATTCCACCCTCACCGACAAAAGCGAAGTCAATATAAAGGATTTAAAAAAGATTCACTTCTCAGAATGACTTGAATATATTATCTACAGGAATTAGTGAAATATTTTATTTCACACGGGGAGAGTAAGGGCTGTATTTCATGGTGTGTCTATAAAGGGTTTACTTGAAAACTGCTGAAGGCGGAGAAGAAGTGATGTATTAGGAAAAAGATTAAAAAATTGTTTCTTTGAGAAGAGGGAGGGTGTTATATTATTGTATAACCGAGGATATTTTTGTTTTGTTTTGTTATGGTGGTTTACCTAGCAATGATCCTTATTTGAGAGCGAACTGAAATTTCTTGAATTTTTTGATGCACATAAATGTTCCTGCCTGTTATATATATATATATATATATATATATATATATATATATATATATATATATATATATATATGCATAAACAATCCTAGAACACATTTACAAGACTGATTTGGAAAATCAGAGGAAATTGGGAAATTCAGGTCAAATGAAAAAACTTTGAGATTAAATTTAAATTTGATGCGGTAACTCTTACTCGTACTCTCATTGCGATTTTTTTTTTTTTGGTCATACAAATACTTAACCTTGCTTTGGGCGCAGTATGTTGACCGCTGAGTTTTGATGCATTGCGTCAAATAGGCCAAATTAAAACTATAATAAACATACGAATAAGTTTTGTTTTGTTTTGTTTTTTGGAACTACCGACTGTCTATTTCTGCCACTTATAAAGTGCTTAACACAGCCAAATACGTCTCGTAATTTTGAGCATCTAGAAGAATACGAGATCGAAATCTTCTAGTGTAAACCCCTCTCTCCGACCCCACCACACCAACGAGAGGAAATTGAGGCCACGACAGATTTAATGTGCACCAGCACGAATACGTTAATTTATATATATAAATTAACGAATAAGTTAATTTATAGAATTACAATTGGTGAATAAGGCCTGACAAAATAACAAAAGTATTGTTACGAATTTTCGTAAATTTGTAAATATTTCGTAGTGCTAATTTTGTAAATAGATAAATTTCTGTACATTTCGCATAAGACGGTGCAATAGTTCGACGTTAAATTGGTTTCCCTGCAGTGAGCGTCTCAATGTTTGATAGCGAGTTTTACAGAGGTAACTCTGGGAAGCGAGTTTCAAGGGGCAGGGCATTTAACATTATGGTAATGGGAATCTGGCGAGATAGAGCCAAGTTGGCGATGGTTTTGGCGACTAATTTTTGTCGCCAAATTTGGCGAGAAATCGCCAAATGTCGCCAAACTTGGCGACCATTTGGCGACATTTTCGGTACATGTATCCCAAGTATATACATGTATAGGTATTTTCGACTACTATCTGGAAGGTTCTCCAGACATCCATCTCTAGAAGGTTCGTGAAGATTCGCAGCCTCCCCTATATAAACCCGGCCGTGAGTTAGTTAGTTGTTGACTGTTTTTGAGTCACGGAGCTAGTTGTTAGCTGTTAGTTGATTTTGAATCACTGAGATAGTTGTCTCTCAACGTTCATTGTGAGAGCTGTATTCCTGACTTGAGTTAGTTGATTTTGAATCACTGAAGTTAGTTGTCTCTCAACTTTCATTGCGAGAGCTGTATTCCTGACTTGAGTTAGTTCTTGGATTTTGGGTCACTGAATTTGTTGACTGAAGATACTGAGCGAACTGTATTGCATTGTCTTTTGCTGCGATTTAGCAGTTGTTGTCAAGTTTTTAACTGATGTATTGTGCTCTATTGAGGTGAAAAGAGCTGTATTGTGTCTACTAGAACGAGAAGTTCTGGAGCTGTAAGAGAACTGTAAAGAGTTATTTTGGAATAAATTTCTGCAAGTTTTGATCTGCTTTGGCGTCAAATCTTTCGAACCCGTACAACGCAACAGTATCTGCAAAAAACTATACATTTGACAAGAACTAGTCCATGGATCAATCTAGCCAAATTTACAAAACTACTTAAATCATTAGTACGTTTCATTGACAATTGAATTCTCTTTTCAAAGTGTTTGATAGTTTCCAGGCGATTATCGGACATCTTTTGTTATTTCTTTTGGGTATGAAGGAAATTTTACTCTGTTTAGTAATATGCTTTAAGGCTGTTATCGACACGCCACCTACATTTTGACTCTCAATGTTAAAGTATAGGAGATTTTCATATAAATAATCACAACACTGTGCAAATTTTTTTTTAAATATTCGAATTATTTTTTCACCATAAAAAAATTCGAAATGTTTTTTAAGGTGATGCGTAATGATGGCTTAGTATTTTATTGAGAAGTATTTTTTAAATATTTTCAAAAAATTCCATCTTTTCAAGTTGAAGTTAAAACGCTAATAAAAATTCTTTACAACACCAAAAAGAAAAAAAGAAATGCAGCAATCTGTAGAATTATTCATTTTCTTTCAAATGGTCCAAAATTTATAATTTTAAGAATTGTATTTATACGGCTACAATTTAATTACTCTAAATTTTATGATTTTCTTGAATGCGCGCATGAATACATCGTAGGTGACAGTGATTTATAATGGCTTCAGTTGTAAGAAAAGTATAAACATAACGAGGTTTGTTTTGTCTTTTTCATTCATGGAACGAGAGGCACCATTTGGGGTTATTTTTTTTTTCCTTCTTTTTTTCTTATTGCATTTTTAGGCCGACACGAAGTGTTCAATGTTTACAAGTACATTTAATATTTCTTCTACGCTACGATTTCTACTACGCTTGGGATGGAGTTTAGTTATTCTTTTATTTTTTAATTGTTAGCTAGTTGTAAAGAAGTGACTAAATCTAAAGAATACGATATTGGATAATTTTATTTATGTGATTTTTGGTCAAATAATTTAAACAATATTTTTTAAATCCTTTATATTCACTTCGATTTATTTGTGTGTGGTTATGTTTGTGGCAGATAAATATGTGGAGAGTTAATTAACCGCCTTGGGTTGTCACCCAATCAAACCGAAACTTTGCAGACAGATTCGTTTTCGGTGAGAATGTATTCTATCAAGTTTTGGGGACTTTCACTAAAAGGACGCTATTACAAACGCTGTTATTGTTGCTTTGTAGGGTTAAGGGCCACTTCATCCAATCGATCTTAAATTTGGCGGATGAATTCGTTATCAATGACATTTTGCTTTCTATCGTTTTGGGTGCTATCGTTTAAAAAGGTAGCTTTTACACACGTTTCCATTTTCACTTCGGAGGACTAATTAATCTACTTGCCTTCATCCAATCGAGATAAAACTTGGCTGATGGACACGCTATCAATGACAATGCATTTTCTTAAGTTTTGGAGGCAAAAAGGTGTTAGTTCAATTGCACGGAATGAATGATTTTTTTTTTTACATTGTGGTCAAACACTATGAAAAGTCGATCTGAGTTCAAAATTATTTTAATTAGTTGCACATAAAAGTTGGCAATCTAAATAAAGGATTAATTTTAAAAACTTTGTTTTTAGGGTAAATTATTACTTTCAATTGCTCATACGTTAACATACTGATGAAAGAATTGCATTCGGTAAAAAAAAAAAATCGATTATTATTAATATTTTTTTTTTTTTTCTTGCAATACCACACGTTTAGCTGAGTTCAAGAAAGTGGTCTAGAAAAGTGTCCGGTGTGTTTGTGTGTGTGTGTGCGCGAGGTCAAAATTTCTCCCGAATGGATTTACCTATGATGTTAAATTTTGTATACGCGGGTTAGCGGTGGCCATGGAACCTGATGTCATTAAGGTTTTCGTGAAAATTACGCATGTGCAAAAGGTAGTTGTTATTGAAAAATTTAAGTTTTTCAACAATTGTCAAAAAACTGATCTTAGCGGTTTCAATCAAGTAAGTGCACTAAATCTCATCCGCCACCTCCAAAATCCCATTAGAATTTCGATTATGGTGTAAAAGTTAAAAAACGAGTTCACAAAGTTCTTTTTAATTGAGCATCGCCCATCAACGACTGTTTCTCCTCTGTTTCACTTACATCAAAGTCTTATCTATTATTTATTGTAAACATTTCCATTTAGGCGGTGGTTTTTTTTTGGGAAGAGGTTGTCAATGAGATAATTATCACCAAATTGAATTTTTTTTTTAATTAATGAAAAACGGTCAATTGCACCGTGGTTGGTATTAAGTGTAATTGAAAGTTGTACGGTGTTCCATAATCCCAGTTTTTAAATCCTTTTACATTAAATTCGATGTCGTTTGTTTGTTTGTGGCCGGGAAATTTGCGGATGGCTAAACTCACTTGTTATCATCCAATCAAATTGAAACTTGGTAGTTAGATTCGTTGCCGGTGATAGTGCAAAAAAGAGTTACTCCATAGCAAAGAATCTGTGGTTTCTTAGGAGTGATCAAACCCTAGGAAAACTCGAACTGAGCACAAAATCGCTTAAATAAGTTGCGATTGCACATAAAAGTTTACAATGCATATTATTGACTTCCATTAAAAAATTTTTGCTGGCCGCCTGTGAATGTTGCAGTCTCTTTCGGTTAACTGCTCATATGTCTGTTCATAAGCTATAAAATTTTAAAAACCAAAAATGAAAGAGCACACGAGTTTAGAATAAGACTTACGATCTCTCGCATCCAATGTGTGTATTGTTTTTTTTTGCAAGCTATGTGTTCATTGCACTAAATCAGATTTTTAGTGCAAACACAACTCTACTTGATACAATCTTAAAGAATATACAGTCTCTTTTGAAAGAGAATATACTTTAAAATTATTTTTGCTGCCTCCACTATTTGAAGCCTGTAGCCTTTCTTGTTACTTTTTTTAAAAATTATTATTATTTTCAGCTATAGATTTAAATGTTTTCAATTGCAATGTCAATTTTTTCCGATGTCCTAGCGAAGTGTGGGTGGTGATGTGGTAGGGGGGCTTGTGTTTCCCGTATAGCTCCGCCTGCAACAAGGTAAGGCTGTGTTGCGCTGGTTTGTGTCATTTTTTAAAAAAAAAAATTATCGTGGATCGAACTCTTTCAAAGTGAAAATGTTAATTTTTTGGTGATTTAAGTAATATTAAATGCATTATGTTACTAGTCTACGATGATGTTAGAAAGTTCTATGACTGAAACCGGCATAAGATAAAACGTAATAATGAAACTAACAAAAAACCTCTTATATGGAAATAGAGGACATTGTCGTGGCAAAGACCAAAAAAATATGGTCAAGAGTTTCCATATCCTACTGTCAAACGAGTAAACATGATGTTGAAGGCGCATAATTTAAAACGCATCTTTTTTAAGTCTCACTCTTAAATACCAAAGGAGAATTTAGAAGACTTTATCCAAATCCTTCTAGAAGACTAGTAAGTATTGTTTGACATTTTATCCTGCAAGTTTAAGAAAATTTATGAGTGCATTTGTCCCAGGCACTAAAATGTACCAGTCGGAGAATTAAGATTCCTAATCGATCAAAATGGTGGTCGAAGACTTAGATATTGCTATCTATAATAATAAAATAAGCTGTGTGTCTTGTCTATCCGTTTCTGGATCTATAGAAACCTACTTAAAATTGGAGTAGAGCTCTGAAATTTTCAGCACAAGTAATTTTGGCCTTCTGATTGGACTTTTGAAAAACAGAATTTTAAACTTTTATTTAGTTTTTTTTTTAAGTAAATTTCTTTAATTAATTAATATATATTTTACAAAACGATTTCAAATAGGGCTACAGCTTTGAAACGTTCAACATAAGTAGTTGTGGCCATCTAATTGGATTTTTAAAAAACAGAATTTTAAAATTTAATTTTTTTAAAAATTTTTTTTAATTAATTAACAAGTATTTTACATATAAATTTGTAATTGAGCTACAGTTGTGAAATATTCAACACAAGTAGCTTTGGCCTTCTAATTAGACTGACAAAAAGAATGTTAAAATTTTAATTTGTTTTTTAATTACTTTTTTCACAAAAAGCGACTTTTAATAGGCCTGGAGCTCTGAAAGTTTCAACATAATAAGTTTTGGCTTCTAATTTTACTTTTCACAAACACGTGTTAAAATAATCTTAAAGGGGTGTTGTATTATTGTATTAACGGGGAATTTTTTTTTCTCGACAAGGGATAGGCTTCCAATATTAAGGTTTTACGTAGCAAGTAGATTTTAGTGAATGAAGCTAGCTTATGCTTACGCAGCAATGAACCTTTGAGCGAGGGAAGCGAGCTCGATTTTGCGTAGCGATGAAACATCCTGAGGGCGAAGCGTCAAAAACTGGGACCTATACACGAATGACAGGTTTTCGCAACGCGAGACCTCACAGCTAACTAAAATACTGCACATGTTAAAATTTCGTAGCGAAGCATGGGTATTAAACTAGTAATGAATAAAATGAAGAACACTTTGAGAAGGGAAATTCTGAAGTAAAAATCACAGTTTCAGCTTCAAAAAGTAAACATATAGAAGTCTATAATGATTCAACTTTATCTGAATCTAGTTATTTGGACAGTGACGATGTACTCCAGGCACATTCTTCAAGAACGTGTATAATAGATATGAAGTATCGGATAGGGCTGGGACAGTTATTGCTTCAGCAGTTCTTCTAACATCCACTTCGAAAATTGTTAAAAATACGTTTCACAGAAAAATCTAGATAGCACGAAAATTGACCGCAGAAAAAAACGAAGTTCTACAAATACCTGCTTTGTACTTCAGACAAAATGATAAAATTTAAATTATATCAGAAAAGAATGACAAAAGGTATTTATAGAGCATTCTTGGAGAAAATATTTCATTGATTATTAAAGAGCATATTTCTTTATAATGGAACCAAAGTCGATGCTCTTGGGTTATATTACTCCATCATCCAGCACATCTGAATCACTGATTTCTTCCTGGAATTAGAATATCTATGGTGGCATTTAGGTGGGGTGGAACTAACGTGAACGTTGAAAAATTTGGAGGTTTACCCGAGTTTTTTTTATTAAAGGTTTTAGCACAGGACAAACATATCGCCTCAACGATTTTAACAGGCATATTTTCTAAGAATTTAGCAAACAAATCTCTAGGTAAAATGTCTTATGGTCGATGGCTAACTCGAGCTAATCAAATTCTATGTGTCTAACTTTCTATAAGGGTTTACGCTTTGGTTTGCAATAAAAACTCACTCTTCTTGTAGCCTGTTCAAACTCATCACTGCAACTATAGGTATTGTATTTGTCCATGTAACTGAAAACTAAAATATATCCAGTAATTCAAAGAAAAAGTTTCCTTGCGCACCCTGTAAATTTATTGACCGCAATGTTGAGTGCCTTTAAACCATGAAATGGCAGCCGTCGCATTTTGAAATTCCACATCATTCATACAAATAAAACTAAAACTGTTTCAACTCCCCACTATTAAAAATTTTAGGAATCAACTTACACCTATCTCATTGATTGTCAAGAGACTATATCTAATTCACAATTATTGTGATCCATTCCTGATGAAGATATCCAATTGTTTGTTGCTGAAAAAGGCAGAAGGAGAACTGTCTTTACACAATATTGTAATACAATATTTGAAAATGCGATCAAGACTGTGTCAGAAACTTCAGCCACAGAGTGCAAAAAATCTGAGAGAGAAGGCTTCATAAAAAGAATTAAATGCAGTCTTGAAAAGACATGCCGAAATTCTATGGCAAGAAGGATTTTCGCGTTATTTGAAATATTATAATAGTAATAAAAATGTAATTTTTGTCAACATTTTACTGTAATAAATAAAAGTAACTCTTATAATTTAATTATATATATATATAATTTAAACTTATGTGTAACACAGGGATGAGAGTTTTCCTCCTTTTGGAGGATTTCTTTGTTTTTTGTTTTTTATGTAACATTTTCCTTGTCTTCGTCCCTTTTTCGAGGATCCGCATTTTTATGATCTGTATCAGTTTTTCCTGCAAAAATTATACTTTTCCTCATATCTAAACAAAAGATTTTCCCTCTTGGCTCCCCTTTCCTCACAAATTACTTCACAAGTTTCTAATATCTGAAATATAATTATTATATAGCATGAGAAATGTCATTATATCTTTAAAATTATTGAATCATCCTTCTTGCATACTTTTTTTTTTTTATTAATTTGTGTGTATTCCTTCCACGAACTTTTTTGATGAAACTTTTGGGTATCGTCCCTTCCGCTTGCTTTTTAAAACCAATTTTTGGGCTTCCTTCTTTTTGCTCTCTGATCACTCTCATCCCTGTAGTAGTAAAACATCAAAAAAGAGGTTTTTTTTCTTCTTCAAAATTTGCATTCTTAACGTCAATCCGGAAGCAGAAGATGACGTCCCATTCTAATAAAATTTTATATGTACTTTAAGAATATCATTTGGCACTCTTTCCTTGCTGTGCCGGACAGAAATCTGAAACTTTTCTTTAGAACATGGAACGGTGAGTCATCCTCATACTACGCTAGTATGACGGGTCCCATGGCCACCACTGGGCCGTATATAAAGTTTGAACATCGTTCCTTGCCTTATGCTAACATATGGGAAATTGAAAGTAAAAAGTTTCACTACACTATTTTTATAATGTGTGTGTATGTATTTATGGTGCTAACTGATGCACCGTACTAGGTACAGAAACCTTGAGTATTCGCAAATGTTAGTTCATAAAGAATAGTTTTTCATTAAATAGTCAAATGCCACGTAAGTGATGTATGATTGACAAAATGTGTAAGGCAGCTATCGATAACATTTACAACAGTCTACAGGAGTCTGTACAAATCAATTGATTTTCATAAAACTTTGTATACGCATATAGGAACCAAATCATTACAGAATAATTAAAATTTTCAAAAAGATTAAAATATTGTCCACTTTTGATTACTAAGTAAAATATTCGTTAATATTTGTGTAAAAATATTTAAATTGCAATACCAGTGATTTATAGAAATATTTTTGTATTTAGCTAATTTTATTTGAGTAATCGACTGACATTTATCTAGAGATAAATTTTTATTTATTTTATTACTCTCGGTATGCAGCATATTATTACTCAGCAGATTGTAAAAAAGTTTTTTTTTTTTTTTTTTTGTAGGTTGAGACCCATTGATGGGTCGTGAACCAGTTTTTTTATACGAGAGTCGTTTTTAAACCTGTGAGTTTTTCATATACTTAAAGTAGTAGTTAGAAGAAATACCAAAATGGGGGGGGGGGATTTAATAAGCAGCGGCTGAGCGATAATTTTGTGACACGTCTATCAATACTAAATTGTTTTATCACAGTTCTTACCATTTTGTAACTAAAAAGCAATTTAAAAATTACCATTGAATTATACGCTTTTTCAAACCATACAATAAGTGTGCATTACTTTTAAGAACTGGAGATATATTTAGTAATTTTAACTAATTTAATTATTTTTAGTAATTAAAAATTAAGACATTTAATATTTTTTTTTTTTTAAATTACAATTTGAATTAAGTTATTTTATGGGTAATCCAAAGTAATGTTAAAATCAATGAGGTAGTGAAAAAGTGGGTCGCCATTGTTCATCTTTCTAAAAAGGTGGGTCTTGATCTGTGAAGGGCTGATTTGTAATACATATTTGAAAAGATAAACTATAGGATCATTGCAATTTAAGAAGGGGGGGGGGGGGTTGATTTTTATTTTTGGGAACCAATCAATGTCTAATTTCCTTATTAGTTGGCGGAATACTTGGTAAGGGCCAACTTTATTTGGATGGGCAACTTTTACCTCATCGAAATTAATTACAATTTTTTTTACGCATCCGACAATTGTATAATATTTTCATTTCACGTATACTTTAAATTTTTTTTATTTCAGATTCAGTTTTTTTCATGTTTAAATTAATGTTGATCAGA
This sequence comes from Linyphia triangularis, assembly GCA_963978545.1. Classification (NCBI taxonomy): domain Eukaryota; kingdom Metazoa; phylum Arthropoda; class Arachnida; order Araneae; family Linyphiidae; genus Linyphia; species Linyphia triangularis. The sequence continues at coordinate 43,181,335 of OZ021730.1, forward strand.
AAGACAAATTGAAAACTTGTCGTCTTAAAAAAATTATTAAAAATCCACTTTTAAAACTTTTTTTTTTTATTTTGTAATTTTTTAATTATCCGTTCTCAGTTGTTTCTATAAAACACTTATTATTTTTTAGATATATCACTATTTCTATTACTTATCAATCCACTGCTTGGAATCATTATTTTTCCTTTAAATAAAACAGCGCGATCATTTTGCAAAACACTCCCATAAAATATAAAGAAGCAAAAATGCTGATGTTGCAGTCAGCTGTATTTTGAATTATGACGCTTTCGAAGTGGCCTTGGCTCTGGCTATAGTGAAAGAGATACTAAGTGGATTTCTCCCGTTCAAATTTCAATACGTGTATTTTAAATAAAGAATATAACCATAGCTATTTCTAGTCATAATGGAACTGAAAAAAAATTTCTGACTAATATTTGTGAAATGAATACTTGATAGTAGACTTAATCAAGAAAAAACTACCGTTATAATGCGGAACTCTTTACTAGTAGCGGGGGTGGGTAAACCTAACCTAAATTGAAGATGTGATTCGGTTAATTTTGCACACGCCTACTGCTCCACCCATTGTAGAGGCGCTGACATCGTTTTCTAGTTTCGGTTTGACTAGATAGCGCCCTTAAATAACGGATGCGATAAGTTCAAAACAGATATGTCACCACTAATATATAACAAAAATGTCTTTTATTACATTACAACATTTCATTTGTTTGGGTTACAATTCTCGGAACTTTCGTGTACTAGCGAGTAAGACTCAGTCAAGACTTGCTTTTGCTTCGATCTCGGAAAATAATAAGAGAGTTTTTACTTACTTTCGGCCCCTTCCTCTTAGAGGGCACTTGATTGGTTTACGGATTTGTCTCATTTTTCCACATCTTACGTCTTTATTAGAACACGGCCAAGTACATCCTTCATATTGCTGTGTATACAAGGTGTCCCACAAATGACCTACGATTTGAAAAATCAATATGAAAAAAAAAAAAAAAAAAAATTAGAAGGCAATGGAAATATGCGGTTTGCTGCATTATGCTTCAATTACCAGGGCATGTATTCTCACTAATTTTCAAAATTAGTTACATAAGTCGCCAACAGATGGCGCTGATAACTAGGAAAAATGCATTTTTGCCATTCGTCAGAAAATTCCAATTACAATGTTCCCAATTACAATGGGCTTCTGCGAATTTTGTCCTCAGACTGCGCCAGGTTGTTGCTGCAAACGGTGGTTATTTTGAAAACATTGTTTTGTGTAGTTGTTTTTCCTAGTCATCAGTGCCATCTGTTGGCAACTTTTGTAACTAATTTTGAAAATTGGTGAGAAATATATATATATATATATATATATATATATATATATATATATATATATATATATATATATATATATATATATATATATATATATATATATATATATATATATATATATATATATATATATATATATATATATATATATATATATATATATATATATATATATATATATATATATACATACATATATAAAGGGGTATGCACAAAGGGGTATGCACATCACAAAGAATTTACTCGCGAATTTACTCAAAAGGGGCTGAAGGCATGGAAGAGTGATGTTGTATTATTGTATTTGTTGTATTGCAGGATTAAAAAAAAATGTTTCTCTGAGAGAGGTAAGAGAGGGAGAGTGTTGTATTACTGTATTATTAGCGAGAATTTTATTTTTATCTGGAGGGTTTTTATGAATGGAGGGTTTCTTTGAATGGACGGTTTACGTAGTATTTAACCTTATTTGCGAGCGAAGCCAGCTTTTGCCTGTGAAAATGTGGTAGCAGTAAAATTTTTAATGAGTGAATTGAGCTTGGATTGGTGTATGAATGAACCTTATAACAAACGAAGAGAGTCTGGTTTACGAAGCGTCATAAGCTAGGACCAATACACTTTGGCGTATTTCCGCAACCTGCAGCCAGACAGCTATTTCAATTATAGTAGTCCTTTTGGAGTTCTGCCAAATTGCACATTAAAGTAGCTTGTCTTTTTGTGTTTGTAAGTAATAATACATTAAAAAAAAAGTTAACAGTGAAACTCCACGGTAAACTACTTTTCAAAATTTATTTGAATTTAAGGAATATGCAACTTTATATTTTTGTATATCTGTGTGGATGAGATGTTTTCTTACACTTTAGATGCCACTCTACCGAATCTCCCAAAGTTAAACCGTTCGGATGCCAGTCCCTGATGTATTTACGCATTCAATGTGCAACTTTTTTTTTCTTTCATTTTCCCTATATGTATTACAGGCTAATTAAAGAACTTCGTTCGATCAAGGGAAAAAGAAGAAAAAAAAAAATGTTTTTCTTCTCTAGCATTTTGACAAATTTCGAAACGATATGATTTTAAAGAAGTGGCTCTGAAAAAATATCTGTATGTCTGTCCACTTGAAATATCAGAACCACACATTGTTTTCGGATAGGAAGTGTAATTTTTGTAAGTGCATTTAAGCTATAATTTGACGAATTTCATGAAACGCTAAAACAATATTCTGATGAATAATAACATGACAACCATCTCCAAATCCTTAATTACATTATCCAATCGTGTTCCTTTGGATCTGTTCTTGTCCGCTTGTAGAAAAATTGTGTGCGTAGGTTAGATTTATTGTTTCTTACAACTCTTCTTCGACTTCAAAAATTTGTGTTTTTCATAAAGTTTATATTTTACAATTTAATTTCAGTTCTTTATTGTTATTTATTCTGTGTAAAACTAATTAAAATAAAATATAATTTTTATTCAAAAATCTCTCCTAAAAAACATCGTCACAAAAACTCACTAGCATATATTTTCCTATAAGATTTAAAGTAGCAGCAAGAAACGCACCAGTATAATTTTGTGTGTGAATTTTCCGATGTAATCGCCAGGCCGTTTAGTGTCTGTAAAAAATGGGCTGGTAAGTTAAATAATAAACATACAAGTAATATATATCTGGGTGTTTTCTAATGGGTGTTTTCTAATGGGCAAAACAACCTGGATTCTTAGTTTCGCAATTTTGTTTTAGTTTTTGCAACGAACTATCAATGGCTTATGGAATACAAGTTCACTCAAAAGAGGAATAAATACTAGAGACAGAAAATTTTATTTAATTAAAGTAATAATTAAAATAATTCAATCATTAAAATTAATTCATAAATACAGCTATTTAATCATTGAAATTAATTATCAAATATAAATATTTTAATCATACAATTTATTAATTTTTTAAACTTATAATTTAATTAATTATTTGAATTTATTATTAATAAGTATTAATTTTTGTTCAATGCTTATATTGAAAATTTGGGGCGACATAAATCTAAAATCGGCGGGCAATTTTATTTCGCAGTGCGCTCCTGAACGCACCAGAAAGATACCCATCATTATATATTTTCTTGTAAGATTTGTAGCCGCAAGAAACCCACCAGTATATATTTCCTTATAAGATTAAAATAAAAGCAAGAAGCGCACCAGTATGTATTTTCTTTTAGGATTTTTAAGTAGCTGCAAGAAACTCGCCAATCTGTATTATCTTGTAAGGTTTATAGTACAGCAAGAAACTCACCAGTTTATATTTTCTTGTAGGAATTAAAGTACAGCAAGAAGCGCACCAGTATATATTTTCTTGTAGGATTTAAAGTAGCAGCAAGAAACGTTCTGGTATATATTTTCTTGTAAAGATTTAAAGTAGCAGATAATGGGGAAGGGGAATTGTCATGTTTACGAATCAAGGGGTGGTCCGACAGTCGTAACATTGCGGATTATAAGTATCTTCCGAGGGCCCTTCTTCCACCTATGATTTGTCGGCTTCTTCAGATTTAGGGGATCTAACAGAGGGGCCCACCCACGTAGATTAGTCACAACTTCGCCTGCGAATTTTATTCGTAAACGCTTCTCCAGTTTCCCACGGGCAGTAATGCTGCTTTCATTGCATTTTTAATGGCTGTTTGAGTTACAGTAACTTTCCACATATTCTAGTGCGTCTAGTGGATAAGTAAGATAGTAAGATAACAGCGAGGTTTCCATTCATTGAGAAGCGCTAACACGTAGGCAAGCGAGGATGTTAAGGATAATGCTAATTGACTAGTGTTGATGCTTCTTTTGGAATCGATGATGTCTGTTTTTCAAACATCCGATTTCGTAAAACTTAAGTTCAATGAAATTGTGTGTGGACTCGTGCTTATGATTAAGCAATTTTAGTATTGTAAATTTCTGCAAAAATATTTGTAATGTTATTTGGGTCTCTTTAATTTTAAAATAGTAATTATTATTTTTTTTAAGTAAAGTTTCAGACAAAGTAGTTTTTGATGCCATTGAAATATTTTATTTAGATGTGAAGATGCAATAAATGAAAATTTTTAGATTCATTTACTTCTAAAAACTATCGCCAATTTCTATATTTTGCCTATCTTCACTTCTAGTAAAGATATTTGTATGGAAAGAAAATGAATGAAATTTAATTTAAAGTCTGATTTACACGTCACCAGTTGACGTTCCAGTAGAAGTCGCCAGTCATTAGATGCCTACGACTAATATCACATACAACTTCCTTGCCAGTCACTAGAGAAGGCAGGTTATCACTAGAATGCTAGTAGGTAGCCGCTACAGTTGATTAAACATTTTTTACTTGACTCGTCAACTCTCATCACCCTCACGTATGATGGAGTAGTACTAGCTCAATAAATGAATTGCTTAAATAGCTAGTAAATGGAAAGCTCGCATTACGTTCTATGTGTGACAGTGACCTTCCAATCCCCGTACCAACTGTTACTTCACCCCGGGTAAGTTGTAAATCGGTCTTAACTTAAGTATTAATTCTTTTCTCTTTACTTTAATATTTTAAAAAGCGTCCCTGTAGCTTTCCATTTATACTCAACTGTAACTTATTGCGAAGCTCACATAAATCAATATGAAAACTTTTTTAATGTTTTCCTTAATTTATAAATGATTATAGCTTCGATTGACAGTCCATCTGGTAATATTTTGTTTTGGGATTTCTTGCCTTTCGCGATTTAAGTGTCGGGCAGTTTCAAAAACTTCGGATCGAGCTACTCCCGTGAACTTCTGATTACAGTTAGTAGACTGAACGTTATTAAAAAAACTTCGCTTTCTTGTGTATTTTTCCTAAAGGAACGAATTTTTTTGGTCTAGAAACAAGGGGATACAATCTAAAACAGTAAAACCCCCTCCCTGTGTACGGTACTATCAGCTATAGGCTCAAAGTTTTAATTTTTTTTTTGTTGGCGGTCTGTCCCAGAGTGATAAGGGAGAGAGAAGGGGGGGGGGGGAGTATAAGCAGATCAAGAAGAGGGCTAAGCGACACTTGCAGTAGGTGCATTTACGTGTATAAAAAAATTACTTGGTCGTTCATATAAAATGAGGACAATAATGTTAACCCTATTTTATTCCTTGCCTCTTGACATTTCAATTAAGTTCAGTGCTAACATTTCTCAACATTTTCCTTTTACAATAGATTGTATTTATATCTATGATACAGTGTTTTTTTGTTTTTGTTTTTTTTTAATGTTTCTGGTTAAAAGTAAGTCTAGTGTGTGAAAAAATAATTTTGCCGAAATGCCGATAGCTGTTTGTTTATTCATTAATTTAAAAAAAAAAAATTCTTATGCGTAGGTACAAAATGAGTAATACTTATTATTTTGTTTGTTTTAGTTATCCACTTAACTTTCAGACAGATTTACTTGTGAGCACGAGTGGTGACTTTCCAAATAGTAATTCTACTTTAATGATCTGTAGTTGTTGTTGTTATATCTTATTGATATTGACAATGACATACTAAACGACTGGAATATTTGTAGGGGTAGGGGGTGTAAGGCGGCTCAAATCTTTGTTCCAACCTCTATGCTGGGGATAAAGAAATATTAGCTACTAAGCTATCCACTCATTTTCCATTCCAATTTGTAAATAAAATCTACACTATATTTGTTTTTCCCTGTGAATTTTTCCATTTTTTTTTTTTCAGTTTTATATTAGGTTTTAAAAGACTAGGAGGGTGAAAGGAGTTTAAGTACCCTCTTTTGCCTATCCTTTTGGCTGCGTCTATGCATATTTCTAAACTATACTTCCATGAGTGTAGTGGAGCCGGTACGCGATGGCACTGCAAACTGATGCCTTTTTCAGAGCTGGTACGGCGCACCACAGTGGGATTATCGCCACAATCAGGAAGCTTGCGTACCAAAAACTATAGTTTTTTTTTTTTTTTTTTTTTTGGCACTACCTGAATAAGTCTGATATTCAGAAAGAAGTTCGATGACATGCCAAAACTTGGTCGCCCCACAGTCTCAAACTAACACAAATTTTCCAGAATCACGGATGTCGTCCCCCTCCCCCCCAAAATCAACATCCCTCTTTGTTTACACACACCCCAGAAGCCGCCTTGGAAACAATGGAAAACGGAAAAACTTCTTGACGAGTTGTTGGTCCGCTTCTCCTCCCGCGTTTTTCTCAGGGGGTGTCCCGGCAGGGGGCGCGCCGAGAAGTGAAAAGTGGCAGAAGATGTTACCGAACGGGAGCCCTCGGTGTGTGTATATAGAGGGGGAGATGAGGAATGCCGTTTTTGTATAAAGAATACACTGGAAAGTGGAATGTTAAAACATCCGAATTAATCGACTGAAGATGTTTGGGGGAGAGGGGGGTGGGTGTTGATTCTAGAACGATTTTCGAGGATGTTAGTAAAATTGAAATTGAAGATTATAATCCAACGTTTCCCGATTAAATAACACTATGTGTAATTGTAAATAAACAATTTTACAGAGGCGGAACTTTTAAAATTTATATTGGTACACCATTTGATAAGTTTTGTTTTGTATAAAAGCAACTATGAGATTGTCACAAAAAATACTGTCTAGAAATAAAATATGAGATATGCTATAAAATTTGGAAATATATTCTATTTCAATAATTTGGTTGTACACAAAAAGTGTAACGAATACTCTTTAACCCCCATATGAGTACCTTTTCACATATGACAAGGAAAATTCTATTATAGTCATAGAGCTTTTGACTAGCTTAGAGTACTTATATACTTAAATTGAATATACTTAAATTAAAAGATGGACTGTCCAACAAATCGGGGGCGTAACTGGTGGGTAGCAGTTACTCATCTGGAGAGGTTAAAATACAAACCAAAGGGCAAATTTTCATACCTCTCCAAGTCCTGGAAATATGGTACCCCTTCCTTTATGTCTTATTAATGATTTCCCTTAATTAATGAGTTTCATTGCTCACCACTAAATAAATGTCACACTGATTCGATTCCCCCCCCCCCCCTTTTTTTTTTTTTTTTTTTTTTTTTTTTTTTTGAAAAGATACTATAATAAAATATAGAATATAAAAATATTGTTTAAACTTTTTTACAGGAAGTTCATGTTAACTCCTAATCTGATGAGTTACATATCAGTTCTGAGGTTTAGCACCAGACACTCGTGCGCTATTTTAACCAAAACCTTAATGACAAGTCCTTTGGCCATTTCCTAAACCGTAAACCAAAGTTGAACATCGTAGGTCAATTGGTTTGGGAGTTATGCTGACCAAAGACAGACACACAGACATTTTTTAATAAATCATTTTTTTAAACTCAGCATGTTCCAAAACGTGTAGAAATGCAAAAAAAGAAGAAAAAAAAGAAGTCCCATTTCTTTTTGACCTAAAGCAATACTTTCATTACCGTATGTTAACATACAGGTAATTGAAAGTAAAAAACCTGATTGTGCATCGTACGTACACCGCAATTGACCCGAACTTTACATTTATCAGCCACAAATTATTTCTTTTCGTACCTATTCTGGGACACTACAATGAGTGACCTGTAGAAAAAAGTCACCAAAAAACACAATAACCCATGAGACAAATTGATTACATCTTCTATTTATAGCAATCCCATTTTTAAATTATTTGCTCTTTTTATTAAACACTCTCCCGCGTTACCTAGCACAAATACTTTCTTTCCCTATCTCTTACTCTTGTTTTAGCGAACAAAAGACGCTTTTTTTTTCTGGCGCGGTTAGGCGAGATAATTGAGTTTGTTCGAAGCCTATTTAAGGCTAATCGAATCAAGCTATCTGATTATAAATGATGATGAGACCTGAATAACAATTGATTTCTGTGCTAGCATCAAACATGGAGGATTATGAGGAGTTGAGTTGTTTAAAAAGTTCAAAACTTTGAATTCTTTTTTTTTTTATAAACGCTTTTTCACTTGAGAATAAAAAAAAACCTGAAAATTAATACATTTTCAAATTGTATTGAAATAGATCAAACCACTGCTATTTTTGAAATGCCGGAAAAAAAGCCGGCTATCATTTACATTAATTGCTAAATAAGAAAATATATAATATGGATATTTTTTTCCTAGTAAATATTCTTACCAATGTTGTATAGCAAGACTGTTGTTAATGTACAATGTAACTTGAATTCTTTTTTATTAATGTATAGCATTATTATCACAAATCATATTTACCTTAAGCCTCTGGCACCATACGAGCTTTGGAAGACTTGCGGCTGGCCGTTTGGCGTAATAGAACGGTGATAGTTGTTCTGGTTACGATGAGAGTGAAGGTGATATTTTCCATAATTTCTAAACGTGACGTCATCCAGCAAAGCTGTGTGCTTCATTTTGAGTAATTATAGCATACAAGATGACAAAATTGTTTAATAGTGGTGAGATTATCACAAAACATCACGGAAACATACTTTTTTTTTTTTTAAATAGGAAAATAACATTTCAAATTATATTTCAAAAACCGACTTCACTCTCATCGTGGCCAGAATAACTCGCACAGTTCTATTACTCCGGTCTGTTGCAAGTCTTTCACCGCTCGCCTCTTGTATGATGCCCGAGGCTTTAGGATACTTATAATGTCTGAATATTCGAGCATAATATACAAACTGTGCAATTCTTTTTATTACTTACATACTGTCACAAGTGCCTACGTTAAAAAAGTAAACTTTGATGAAATTTAACAACCTAATATTTTTCCTGAATGTTCTCAATTGCTAAAACTTTCTTTATTTCAATGCTACGTTAATTACAAAAGTAATGATAATTTGAAGTGGTCTAGAATTGTATACGGTAATGAGAAGTAAAAAGTTTAAAAGAATTTTTCTCATAATTGATTTTCATGCAAACATAACTTAAAATGTGATAACTGTAACAATTAAACATCGATGAATTCCTAAAAATATTTCTGAATTTATTCTGTGGATCGATTTCTAAGGCATGAAAAAAATGAAAGTGGATGATTATTTTAGGAGTTACTGCTTGAATGCAAACCAAGTAAAATTGTCCAAAATCATGAACCCATTTTTCGATTATTCACAATAAAAGTTTTTATAAGTATATTTTTTTATTGTACTATATGTCTTAAGTATAAGTATGCCGTTTATTTATTCCCTAAAAAAAAATATTTCTTCGAAATTTCAAGTAAAATTAGTTTCTAAAAAATAATGACAATACATTTGAATTTTGTTCATTCTATTTCTGATCTATTGTCAGGGGTGTAGTGGGACTGGTACTTGCCAGTACGGCGTACCAGTACTTTTTTGAGAGCCGGTACGGCATTCCACCACTTTTTAGCTTTTCGTTGTTTTTTTTTTTTTTGTGGTAAATTATGTAAAATATTTTGAATTTGGATTTTATAGTTAAAAAATTCCAACTACAGTTGGCATTATTACAACATTACAACGATCGGAAAGATTGCGTAACGGTAAAAATTTTTTTTTTGCACAACAACCCTGTCTATAGTAGCATTAAATATACGAAGGCACTTTGAACATTCCTACATAAATTATTTTTTAAAAAAATCCTCCGAACTTTAGCAAGAAAGTTATTGTAAAGCACAAAACCCACCAATAAAATATTGCATATTTCCACATAAGAAACAAATGTTATTTCAATTCCATTAAATGTCAATAATCTCAGATGGGAGTTCGTTTTTCAAACTCCATCAAATAGATATCCTTCTCCTAATTCTTCTAAAATCCTCGAAATACGCATCCTCAATTGTTATAAGAACAATGCAAAGATGCTGCTTCAAAGATCAGCAATTAACGACTGATTTGGGTTTCAAAAGCAATCTTCGATATTCATTTCATGGAATATTGGGAATTCCCTCTTACCAATTCCATAATAAAAAATTTAAATGACCAGTAATCAAGGAAATCTTAGCATTTGTCATGATACCAAAAAAAAAAAAAAAAAATAGCTATCTTCTCTTTAATTGATTTTTCATAAGTTCATTTGGACACAGTGACCTACAGTGACAGTGTACGAAGGGTGTAGCAAAGTCGTTTTGTTGTAAGGGATTGACATTTCTTCAGAATTATTTTGAATGCCGAACTGACCCAAACGTTATTTCACAATTGCTTCGCCGGAATTTAGATATCAGTTAGAATCAGTGGTATAGTGTAAAATAAAAAGGTGTGGGAACGCTGTGTCGCGTCTTTACTACAAACGTACACTTTTTTGAATGTGTGTGTGGGGGGGGGGGGAGTAAATATTACAACTAAGAATATATAACTTTACTAATACTCTTTTAATAATCTCAAAACAGATTATGAGCACCTCAAAAATTTAAAAGAAAATAATTTGTGTTTTGACATTTTTGATTTAAATAATTTGTTAAACTATTAAGTTATGGGGTTTTTAAACAATTTGCTTTGCACAGCCCATTTTAATAGATAATTTAAGACTTTTTAAATGGATTATCAAGAAATTTTCAAACATATTACTGGCACAATACCTACAAAATCTTTTAAACAGATTATTTTCATGATTTTTTTAACAATTTTCAATCAGAAAAATTTCCATGAGAGTTCGAGTTTCTATTCAGACATATTTGACTTTAAACTCCTTCTAATAGGGTCATCATCTGATCTGTGTTTTCGTGGCCTAGATTTAATATAAACATCTGACTTCCATAATTCTGTTAAGATGCAATGGTTGGGATAAATTCCCAGACTCTGTAGCTCCTCGAAATATGTTTTCAAAATGAAATTAAAAGATTGCGATTGTTGCAGATGTCAAATAAGAGTTTTATGGTTTTTCTCCTTCTCGAGATGAAAATGTAGATATATTTATATTATAAATTAATATGAAATTTTTTCGTTTATTTAAATGCAATTACAGAAGGAGTAATGCTTTCGGTTAAAGAACAAACACCAATATCAGACTGATTTTACTAAATATTTTTGGCGCCTTAAATATAAGGGCATGTAGCGCCGATACCTTAAATCAATTATAACAACGTTTGAAGTATACATAGTTTTACATTTCCTTTAAACGACACTTTATATTGAATTTAAATAGATAATTTTTTTTTTATGCTAGGAGATTTACAAATCCGTTATTCATTTCCAAGTTCTTGTACGTAATAGCTACTTGATTGTGACACGGTAGGCAAACTCTGTCTGAATAATGATATTTTAAAAAGTATTATTTTGCAATTATTTACGATTGCTACGAGTTTCTTATTTAATTATTATAAAACACCAGGATGTTAGGGATCCTAGGGCTGACCCTAAAAACCCTCCCCCTGGATGCGTGTTGGCTTGATAGACCCTTTCTTTCCTTTTCAAAATTTGTTCCATGAATTAAAATGAAATTAACAGCTAGAAGAAGCTCAATTGGAAAGTTAAAATCCATCAGTCGATTTAAAATTTCTTGATAAAAATATTAATTTGTGTAGCATTCCAATCATCTCTAATTTTAAGGGGGATAACCAACTTTAGACCCATCTGGGAGCAACTTGTTCTCCTTAACGTCTCCAATGCACATTCAGTGTTGATTTTTTTAAACTTGAGAAAACAGATTTTTCAAGAATGTCTGCTGCATTTTTGGAATAAACTCTCAAATAACTATAAATGTTTATTTCTAAAAACTCATTTCCAAATTGAAAAGTAATTTACTTCTACGTTTAAAAATAAAATACATTTGAATCGTTTTCCTACTATTTTACAGTCCAATTTCGATGTATTATACCCATTTAAAACCATTAGAAATTTATATTAAGGAAAATTAAATATATAACATCAACAAATGTGAATACTTTCACTTTTTAGAAAAGAAATGTGAATACTTTCACTTTTTACACTTTTTAGCATGAGTGCCGGCAACATTGTTTGTGGAAGTTTGCAAAGGGAAAAAAATTGTTTTTGTTCAAACCTTGATTTTTCAAAATATTTTTCTTCTTACAATGGCAAATATAAAATCTATTATTAAAAGGTACATAGTTGTTGTTTTTTTCGGTGTATTTTGTCTTTTCTCTACTTTTATAAAACTTTAAGCAACTAGGGGAATGCCAAGCATCCTCCCATGTACCTTCCTGATTCCACCCAATTTCATTATTTTTACATATTAAGTTGGAGTAAGTAACAGTTAAAAAATCAATACAGTTATGAATATATTTTGTCATGTTCAAACAACGTATCAATTTGATTTTCTAAATATCTGGCGAACCAATATAAATGCTTAATTTCGTGATCTCAAAACACCCTAAAAGCTCATACAAAATATCAACATTCTACATTTATCTATCTGGATTCTTAGGGCCCAAGTAGTTTATTCAGTCACAGTCGCTGGTTTACTTCTCTTTTTTGGATTGTCCAAAAAATAGATCTCTTATTGTCATTAATTTTATCCTCTTGTACGAATTCATTTCTTGGCTACGAAGCGAAGTTTACAAATACATTATTAAGGGGGTGATATAAAAAAAAAAGTGACGTAACTTTATTTGATAATTTGGTTAGCTTACCTGTTAAAATTAGAGGAGAAGAGACATTCTTCAAGGAGAGGAAGCAAAGAATGCGTCAGAATATGCCAACCACAATTTTGTTATTTAAAAATGGAGAGAGTTGGCTTCAATTTGTGAGTGGAAATTGTAGTCCATATTCATGAAGAACAATACAAATTTAACGGCTGGAATTCATCCACAAACACAAATCATTCGTTGAAGGTGATAATTGACATTGGATGAATCATAGTTAGATGTAAACATACGTCAGTTCATTTCTAAGGAAGTAGCATAGAAACATTGAAGGAGAGGAGGGGGTGGGAGTCTAATGCATGTATCGGATTGTTGATGGAATGGCCATGTGTGGTTTTACAAACACTTGAACTTCCTTTCACAGCTCGGAAGTTGTGGATCGTAAACGAAAGTATATTTCTCACGAAATAATTTTTTCATTTTCTTACTTAAATTTTCGTTAAGTGTCATGTAGAGAAGAAAAGAAAAAATGTAAAAAAAAAAAAAAAAATAGGAAAAAAATTGCAAATTTAAAAATTTTTAGGTGAGGGAACGCCGTTCCTCCTTCTAAAAAGGTAAAGGATCGCCGTTCCCACGCGTTCCCGCTCCACTACACCCCTGGTTAGAATTCTTTGAGAGGTGTCAATTCAACGCTTGGCTAAGTTCTTTGGCTTGGCGGCGCGGCTGTAGGTTATCACGTGATAATTATGATTTTGGGCCAACAGCTGTGAGCGACGTGTGGTAGAGCTGTGAGTGGCGCTGTATATACCGAGAGCGAAGGCCGTATATTGCATTAGATTCTAACTTGGCGTCATCTAATAAAATAGCTAAGCTCTTAATTTTAAGAGATTATCTCCTACATCATGATATCTAAAGCTGAAATTGATTTATGGTAAGAGAGATTATCACAAAACATCACACGTTTGAATAAAATAATAACAAAACATTTTTAATTATATTTTTAAATAAAACTTTTTTTAAATTAATGTAAATCTGTGGGAATAGTTGTACAGTACTTTTGCTGTTGACTCTTAAGTAAAAATTTAATATATTTTGAAATATTTATCACTAGTTCTGGAACAGTGACTGCCACTGTCGCATTTACTCGAATGTTAAAATGACGCCTTTTGATTTCAAAATAAGATGTTTTGAAAAATAAACCTGTTCTGGCGCCTATTCCTACTACTCGTAAAACCGGCCTGATTTCAATAAATTTGCATGTTTCAATATTAATTACTCAATTTTATTCTTCCCGAAGTTCTTGCTCAAAACCCAAGCACTGTATTGTAATAGCAACCCACAACTATCTTGAATGGTGAGGTGTCTTGAAATGAACTTTTGATTTTGGTTCCAAGAGTAACTTCAATTGAGCTTGTCAACAAAGGCATTAGAAAACTCTTTTGAAAGATGACCTGGGGGGAAAAAAATCAAAATGGGAAACACATTAAAACATTACTTTTTTCAACATAATCAAAAGCATGTTTCAATATTAATTAAACAAAGTACTTATTTTCAACCACAATATTAAATTAACTAAAAACATACAGAAGATGATGGAAATGTATGGTTTTCTGCATTCTGTTTAAGTACCCAGGGATCTTATTATTACCAATTTTCAAAATTAGTTACGAAGTTTGTCAACAGATGGAGCTGATGACTAGGAAAAACTACAAAACAATGTTTTCAAAATAACTACCGTTTGAGCAACAATGTGTCGCAGTCTGAGGACAGGTGATGGAACTCCAAAATAATAAAAATACTCTATTCCAGCGAATAAACCATTTTCGAAACATGCGCTAGGATGTAGAAATAATAAAAATCTCGAAGGTCGGAATGCGTGCAGAATAGCAGCGCGATCTATTGACAAGCTTTGTAACTAATTTTGAAAATTTGTAAGAATAAATTCCCTGGTAATTTAAGCATAATGCAGCAAACCGTACATTTCTATCACTTTCCGTTTTTTTTTTTTTTTTTTTTTTTTTTTTTTTTTTTTTTTTTTTTTTTTTTTTTTTTTTTTGTAATTGATATATATATATAGAAAAAGGTAGAAATATATATATATATAATCATTAAAAACTGTTTTCAGAGTAAAAGTTATTGAAATCAAGTGAATGAACAATTAGCATGATTTTAAACATGTCGAACTGCATCCAATCCATGTCTGTACCACATCTAATAAATCGTAATAATCACTGTGAATTTTGACAAGCAGAGTTTTGAATTGGATGAGAACAAATTTTCGTGTTGAACGTTTAGGGGCGTACACAAATAACGCCAAGCGTGGAGAGGAGGAGGTTTGTCCAACGTAATAGTACGTGACACGAAAGGAAGAGGGAAGGTGGAGTAATCACTTTCGTGGGGTACCGATTTAACTTTGGCGGGACAAATTTAATGAAGTTGTTTTTTAAATTTAAAGTTTGTAAAAGTTTTAAAAGATCATTTTATCGCGAAACAAATTAATAAAAGTTAATTTGAAATAAGCTGAACAGTGCATTGAACTGCTCCAAGTTTGAGGTCTTTTAAACAATCTCCACCAAAATTACATGGTAACATTCGCACCTAAGATAATTTTTATGATAGTGACCCATTGTGAGGCAATGGCAAAATATGGAATAATACTGTATAAAGTCAATAGCGCGTTTTGGCACTTGACACAGCAGAAACTTCATCATTTTTTTTTTTTTTATTTATTGTAGAGTTTTCAAACCAGCGATTAGAAACAAGGTCTTATTTGGTCAAAGAGCAAGAGAGTAATAAATAAAAATTACCTTGAAGCAGTCGTAGAAAAGGCAATATTTACAAATTACCTATTTACATCGCAACTCTATCTCGTTTTGCATCCTCCCACAGGCAGTTACAAACAATTGCAATCATTATCAACGAATAAAGTGTCGTATGCATTTCTGTAAAAATAAGGCGAGAAGGTTTCGGCCATTTAACAAGTGGATATTTCGGAATGATTTATTGCGAGTTGAAATTGCTTCCTTCTGAGTAACTTGCTACTGCAAACAAACCAGTTTTTTTTAGCGAGTTCACACAGTGCCGTAACATTGAATCGTGTTTAATTATTTATCCTTCACACGTTCTATAACATCTGTAACATTTGCAATAAATTACAAATACAAAAGATAGGTTGAGTATGTTTTTTTTTTGTTTTGTTAAAGGGAATTGTTTTAACTCGAGGATTCCCTATAGACTGAGAGGCGACTGCAATTTTTGGACCCATCGAACATCATTCTGAATTTTTTATAGAAATTAGAGAAAAGTGAGTAGATTACGAATCCACTGGTCTGCCGTGGCAAAAATGGCCAAAACTGGTCAAAAATCGACATTTAATAAGTTGAACTAAATCCAATTGCCAAATGCGCCATAACTTGCCAAATAATAAGATTTTTTTTATTTGGTAATCCTCACTCTTTAATTTTCTATTAAGAAGGTTGCAGACGATTCAGATATCTGGCGACGGTTTACTTGCATCTATTAAAAGGGAGCCAAGTTGGCAAAAAATATTACTTCATTTATGACTAACTGATGTCGCCAATTTGGCTTACTTTTAAAAGATATAAGTTTTCCGAGCCAAAGATCAGAAATCGTTTGTGCTTTTTCTCATTGAAAATCAAAATGAAGTGGGTTGCCAGACGAATAAGTTTGTTCTATTTTTGGCAAGTTATGACATATTTGGCAATCGGATTTTAGTTCAACTCATTCCAAGTCGATTATTGATCAGTTTCGGCCATTTTTGCCACGGCAGACCAGTGGATTCCTAATCTACTCACTTTTCTCCAATTTCTATAAAAAATTCAGAATGATGTTAGATGGGGTCCAAAAATTGCAGTCGCCTCTCTGACTACTAGGTGTATACTAGGGCGGACTTGAATTTTTTTAATTTTACAAACAGAGGGATGATAGTATATTTCAGAATGGGGGTGGAGGGTAGCAACGTGATGTAATTATAGAGAAAAGGAGAAATCAAATCTGAAAGTGCAACATTGGGTGGGGTGGGGTGGAGTATACACTAGGCCGGGCCGAAAAGTCGAAGTATATCTTGGATCTCTTAGCCAGTAGTGCGGAAAAGTTGTGGACTCTCATTATTAAAAAGTGTGTAAAATCTTGAATCTCGGAATTGATATCTTCTGTCGCCTCAACGAGTCGAAAAGTTGTCACAAGAAATGCTTAAAACTTAAAAGTTAATGAATAATCACATATTTCATAGATCATTTTGCGGTAATGCTTAAAAGTTATTGTTTTTCAACAACAACACCTGTAAAATTTTTTAGAATTATATGTTATTATCTTCTGCCGCCTCGAGGGCACCGAATTTCGGAAATTAAAAACACATTTTTTAAATAAAAACACATTGCACTTTCCTCATTGAAATGCGAAAATAAACTTTTATCCATCTTTCAGACATACAAATTACAAAAGCATTATTGATTGTAATCTCTTTTGGACTGTTTATCTGGCTTTTTTATTATTACTAAAGATTCTAGCATGTGGTTTTAGGGATTCTAGGGTTGATCCATCCCTATTCTGCGGTCTAACTGCTTTTCCGAAGGCTTCAGTGTTTAGCTTTACAATTTGCTCGACTGCTTGTGTGTGTGTGTGTGAGGGATATTTAATAAAATCCTAGCCGTCCATTGGCACACAGTCCTGTATTATCTTCAAAAATTCATAAAAACTTATCTTTCTGAGAAATAGAGGTAATGTTACATAACAAGTTTGCAAGTTCATGGGATTTATGTAAATGGTAGCTCCAAGGTTAACAGCAAGAATAATGAATCTGGGAACACAATTTTCCTCTGGTCCATTTTCCCTTGCTTTTGCTTTGATAATCAGTATAGCTTTATGGGCTGGTATATGGCTCCTCTCATCAGTTAAAATGATCATAAGCAATACTTATGTCCATTTGGAAGGCTATGATTTTATTAAATATCCTTCGCGTACACAAGCAGTCAAACAAATTGTAAAACTAAACACTGAAGCCTCCGGAAAAGCAGTTGGACAGCAGAATAGGGATGGACCAACTCTAGTATCCAGAAACCACATGCTAGAACTCTTAGTGAAAAAAAACCCGAAAAACAGTCTAAAAGAGATGACAATCAATAATGCTTTTGTAATATGTAAAAATGAAGGTTGGAATAAAGTTTATTTTCGTATTACAGTGAGAAAAGTGCAATGTGTTTTTAGTTAAAAAATTGCCTTCAATTTTCAAAATTCGGTGCCTTTGAGGCGGAAGAAGATATTATAATTATTTTTTTTTACAAGTGTTATTGATAAAAAAAGTAGTCACTTTTAAGCATTACCGCAAAATGATCAACGAAATCTGTGATTATTTATAAATTTTTGATTTTTAAGCATTTCTTGTCTAATTTTCACAACTTTCGACCCATTGAGGCGACTGAAGATAACAATTCAGAGTTTTAAGATTTTACACACTTTTTAACAATGAGAGTCCACAATTTTTCCGCACTATCGCTAAAAGATCCAACATACTTCGACTTTTTCGGCCGAACCTAGTGTATACTCCCCCCCCCCCCCATTGTTAACCTTCATGTTTGATTGATCCTTTCCTCTACAATTATATCACGTTGCTGCCTACCCTCTTCCTGAATAACACCAACTCTCACCCCCCCCCCCTCGTAAATAGTTGATTGAAAGACAAATCTTAAGTGTATAAGTGTAGGTATAATTAGGAATATTAAAATTTAATATTACACTTCCTTAGAATATTTGGAAAACATTAATTTAGCATTTCAATTTAAATAACCATACAGATGGATTACTTTACAGATGGACCATACAGATAACCATACAGATGGACCTTTACTTTCCAAAAAAAAAATATCAGCTGTTATCGACCCTTTGTATTTTCTTCATTTATTCCTAAGGGATTTTATATAAAACTTGAAATTAATGTAACATTTTAAAGTATTTTCGTTTTTACAATATTAAAAATAAAAAAAAATAGTAATAAACCACCAGTTATTTTATTTTAAATTTTATTATCGGTATTTTATTGGACACAATACTTAAGATAATCTCAATTAATACTTGATAACTTAGGATGCTCAAGAACATTTAAGAGCCCTAGTTCGAAATAAACATCCATCAGAAAGATTTTCGGACTTAAGCATATGACGCAATAAGTTCCCATTTTGAAAAAGAAATCTGAAATAGCAGAATGGCAACAGAACCGGGAAAACCTGGAAATCAGGGAAATGTCAGGGAGACTTCTGATTCTGGAAAAAATCAGGGAAATGTCAGGGAACTTTTTAAAATTTCATGAAAATCAGGGAAATTTTGCATTGTTGAAGGCTCGTTCATCCATATTTTGGCGCTATTTACATGGAGATTTGTAGTGGTAAGCCATTAGAAATTTAATGTTACGGAATAATTTAAACTTTTCATTACCAGCAAAAGTATATTTTTTTTAAATTGCATACATGCTCTATTTGATCAGGGTGTCTAGAAATCTGGAAAACCTAAGAAAATTGGGGAAATTTGAAAAAATGTTTGCCCTAAAATCATGGAATTTTTCAGAAATCTGTCAGGGAACTTTTTTTTCCTGAATTTTGCGGCCATCCTGAATAGGCATATTTAAACACTTTTGTATTTCTAGTGCAATACAACGCAATATTCAACTCTCCCTCTCCCCTCCTGCCTCGTCTGAATAAAATGAATGTTTAAAGAGAGTATTAGCCCTAAAATGCATTATTATTATTATTATTTTTTTAATAAATAAAATTTGAAAATAACCGGGAAATGGGTGTAGTTAATGAGAAAAATACAGAAACAAAGAAAAAGAAAAAAGAAAGAAAAAAAAGAATTTTGCATATTTTGATGCTATTTTTACATTACAAAAAAAGCTACATTTTTCTTACATAAATTTATCAGTATATGCAAATATATAAATATTATTCGCTCTCTTACCTTGTTTCTCTTCAAAAACAATTTTTTTTTTTTTTTTATTTCTTTTTATTAAAATTCTTTTATATTTTTCTTTATATAATTTATTTTTATATATTTCGAAACAACTGCCGAAATGAAATTATACTCAGTCAACAGCGCCCCCCAAAAATAAAAATTGTCACAGATAAAGAAATGAACTGTCACAGAATCTAGTTCCATTCTGAAACGATAAAATAGTTTTGGTAAAAAAAAAAAAAAAAAAAAAAAAAAAAAACACTTTGCATACGTTGCTATGTAAAGAGATATCAGGTTTTAAACATACGATGCAACTCTATATCGCTATGCATTTAAGGAATGTAGACAATTGGCAGCAATATGCATTTAAGGGTAACAAGGGTTTGACGGGAATTATCACTCCTCCACAGACGGCAATCAAATAAAAAAATAAAAATATTAATAATCAATCAAATGAGTGCCAATGCGATGACAGATTGAAGCAATTACTCGTTTAAATATGATAGTTGCTCTTATCAATTATAAATTTACATAAATCTGAATCTAATTTACTCTTTGTTAGACAATGCAATCATACTTTTAAAAACGAACTCTCAGATATGACAAATGCATTTCAAACAAGCGTTTGACAACCTGTTCTTCCTTCACAAGAACAAAATGGATAAAAAATAACGCAAGGTCGCACTAATTTGAATTGCAAATTATTGTATTCAATTGGAGATAGCGCCCATTTCAATCGTTAAATCACTCTGCATAAAACTTTCAACAACGATCCGATTTCAATAAAATAGTCACGCCTTTGTTATGCGTTTGTTCTTGATTTTATACTTTCAAGAGTCTAAAACTTTTTATTTTTTTATTTACTAACAAATCACTGCTAGAACCTCTAGAGTACCGTAAAATGGGTGAATAGGAACAACGGGGTGAATCGGAACGAAACTTCGTGAAATTACAAAGAAATTATTATTTTGCACAAATAAAGCAGTTTTATTAATTATATATATATTTTTATTTGGCTAACATGTTTGGAATCTTGGAACATATTTTGTGAGTTTTCAACACTGCCCTTTTTAAAAAAAAAAAAATTCTGAAACAGCGTGCATACAATCCAATGCATTTTAACCTCTCCAAAACTTATCCCGTAATTAATAACATGTACCAGTTATAGACTTAACTTATATATTTTTCGATAAGTATAAACATCCACAACAGCATGCCATACTTAATTTAACTTGGTTTTAAAACTTTTTATTTCACGAATTTTTATGTTTTGCCTCATCTCGATTTCGAGATTTGCGGGGTGAATCGGAACACTTGAAAAGTGATATTAGCTGTTTTTGGCAAGATTATGTTCCACATAAGATTCAACGGCTGAAGAAGAGTCTAATTACTCCCTTCAAGACAGTAATCAAGACTGAAGGCTTGATTAAATGTCAGATGAGGAGTCTAGTTTCCGCATGGCAGAAAACCCGATTGTTCCAGTGGTTTTTTCTCTAAACGACTTCGTTATCTTTAAGTTATATGGGAAAATGTATGAAGACTCTATGTGAGCAAAGTTTTACCCTCACAAAGTTATTGCTATATAAGTGTGTTTTATAAAAGAGCCCATGAACGAAGAGATTTTTCTAAACAAATGAGGATGCTTTTCTCCTTTCTCAAGATATTTTAAGGAATTTGAAGTCATACGGCACGCTAACATAAAGTAGATTAAAAAATATTATTAATTTTAAAGACTATTTGGATGAGTTATAGGAGAAGAGTTGATACGCTTTCAAACATATGATTTGTTTTCACAATAATTGACGAACACAAATTTTATCCGTCTTATTAAATGATTTTTTTATGATAATTTTGTGTTCCTATTCACCACAATGCATTATTTGTTTTGTTTTTTTGTCACCCTGTAAAGATTTAAATAAGATCAGACATAAATGTAACAAGTGTTCCGATTCACCCCTTTCTGCGGGGTGAATCGGAACACCATGAAAAAATTCAAAATAAATTAAAGTCCTAGTTTTTTCAAAATTTTTTGGGTTGATCCTCAAAAAAGAAGGTAAGACCCAAGTTTCAATGTCAAAAATATGTTCCTTAACGATCTTATTACAACCGATTTTTACTTTGAAAGTTGAAAAGTGTTCCGATTCACCCCATTTTACGGTATACAATCATTATAAAATTAGTATTTGAATAATACATATCATCAAGGGTGTAGTGGAGCGGGAACGCTTGGGAACGGCGATCCTTTACCTTTTTAGAAGGAGGAACCGCGTTCCCTCACCTAAATTTTATTGTTTAATTTGTATTTTTTTTTTTTTTTTTTTTTTTTTTTTGCAATCTTTTTCTTTGCGTGACACTTAATGGAAAGTCAAGTAAGAAAACAAAAAATTTATTTCGTGAGAACTATGCTTTCTTTTCCATCACTGTTGAGCAGGCAATTTCAAGTATGTGAGCAGGCAACCCGCATATGGGCATTCCATCAACAATCCAACACATGCATAAGACCCCCTCCCACGGTCTTTCAATGCTTTAATCAAGTTCGTTGCCAGGATTTTTTTCGGGGGGGGGGGGGGTATAGTTGAATATTTTATTAAATACAAATAACAATTTACACACACAAAAAAAAAGGGGGGGGGGAGTAGTAAAACAAGATTTCACGCAATTTCGATGGGGGGGGGGGCTTTCTACGGCACTGGCTTTAATGCTACTTCATTAGAAATTAACTGACGTATGTTTACATCGAACTATGATTCATCCAATACCAGTTATTGTCTTCTTCAACTAATGATCTGAATTTGTGGATGAATTCTAGCCATCAAATTTGTACGGTTCTTCATGAATACGGACCTAAAACTTCCATCGACAAGTTCACGCAAACTATCATCCTTTTTAATACGCTTTTATTAGCTTCAGATGTATGTATGTAACGGATCTTTGAACATGATTTTGACTCCCTTCAAAACGTCGGATTAACTCGAAATTTGGCATACTTATTAAGGACCGATGACAATTCAATAATTCAATAAGTTTGTCGCTTTATCACAAGGATTAACTCGTGTTGCCCTTGCGCCGTTAAATTCCTACCAACCAACCTTCTCCGGAATCGAATCCTGGTGTGCCGTTTGAACGCCAGTTATACAAAGCGTGTTTTTTTTAGTCGCATTATCCTTACCAGGATCTTCAGGATTAGTGATTTTTCATATTCAGAGACACGGTAGTGTTTTGTGCCAAGTAATACGGTGTGTACTAAGGCATACACATGACTTAAATTTGAGACAAGCATGTGACTATTGGCAGAAACAACTGGAGAGTTTTATACATTAACTAAAAAAAATTATAGTTTACAGAAAAAATAATTAATAGTTTAAAAACTAAAAAAACACGCTTTAATAGAAAACCAAACTAAAAAGTAGAAAATAATTAATAATTTAAAAAACTAAAAAAATACGCTTTTATAGAAAAGTGAAATAAAAAGTAGTAAATAATTTTAAATAAGTTTGAAATAAGAATAGAGTGATTAACAAGAAATATTTATTTTATCGTAAAAAAGCGTGGGGTGCTTGATGTCAATTGTTGAAAATATCTTAAAAAGCACCCCACGCTTTTTTACGATAAAATAAACATTTCTTGTTAATCACTCTATTCATATTTCAAACTTATTTAAAATTATTTTCTACTTTTTAGTTCACTTTTCTATAAAAGCGTATTTTTTTAGTTTTTTAAACTATTAATTTTAAAGAACAAAACTGTGGTCTGGCACATACAATTCTTTGCGCCCTTTCATTGAAGAATGTTTCATCCCTCATTTTAACGAGGAACGCTAACCAATTTATCAACAAAAGTGATGTAACGTGTTTTTTTTTTTTTTTTTTCTTCTTTCACCAATTTAATAATTTATTTGTAAACCTCGCCTCGTATCCAAGAAATGAATTCATTCAAGAGGAAAAAACAAATGACAATTTTGGGACAATCCAAAAAAGTGAAACAAACCTGCGATTTTGACAGAATAAACTGATTGGTCGCTAAGAATCCTCATAGGTAAGTGTAGAATATGTTGATATTTTATAAGAACTTTCAGGGCGTTTTGAGATCACGGAATTTGTGCATTTATATTGGCTTGTCAGATATTGGAAAAATCAAACTGATACGTTGTTTGAACATGACAAAATATATTCAAAACAGTGTTGAATTTTCAACTGTTACTTACTTTAACTCAATGTGTAAAATTAATGGAATTGGGTGGCGCCAGGAAGGTGCATGGAGGATGCTTACATTCCCCTAGTTGCTTAAATTTTAATAAAAGTGGTGAAAAGGACAAAATTTACTGGAAAAATATACTGTATGCCTTTTACTAATAGATTTTATATTTGTCATTGTGAGAAGAAGATAGTTTTGAAAAATCAAGGTTTGAACAAAAGAAAAAAAGAAAAAAAATATTTTCCCTGCAACCTTCTACAAATAATTCTATCGGCACCCATGCTAATGAGTCTCACCTTTTCAAAAAAGTGAAGGTATTCACATTTGTTCATGTTATATATTTCATTCTCCTAAATGTAAAATTGCGAATGGATTTGTAAATGGTTATAATACAGCGAAATTGGGCTGTGAAATATTAGGAAAGCATTCAAATGTATTTTATTTTTAAACGTAGAAGTTAATTATTTTTTAATTTGTAAATAGGAAAGCTTACATTTACAGTTATTTGAGAGTTTATTCCAAAAATGTAGCAGCAGTTCTTTAAGAAAAATCTGTTTTCTCAAGTTTCAAAAAATTAACACTGTATGCAGTGGCGGCGTTTAGGAAAGAAATTTGCCTCCCCACAACCCCCTTCCGATCTTTTTTAAACTCTAGTGATGTTGACGGCAGTATCACATAAATTTTACAGTTTGCTTTCTCCTCCGATTCATACCCGCTTTTGACGATCATTGTCACCACTGTCGAAATGACAAATCGAACTGCATAAGATTATAAAACCAGGAATGTTCCAAGATTATCAATACGTATGGCAAGTAATGAGTCTACATTTAAATATCCCTCTTAAAATTAGAGATGATTGATTGGGATGGTACTCAAATTAATATTTCTTCAAGAAATTATTAATCGATTTTAACTTTCCAATTGATATTTTTCTAGTTGTTAATTTCATCTTAATTAATGGAGCAAATTTTGAAAAAGGAAAGGAAGGATCAAGTATCAAGATCATCTATCAAGAAACCATCTATCAAACATTTTCATCTCGAGAAGGAGTAAAACCATAAAACTCTCAATCGACAGCTGAAAACAATCGCAATCTTTTTAATTCATTTTGAAAACAGATTTTGAGGAGCTACAGTATCTGGAAATTTATCCGAATCCACTGCATGTTAAGGTATCTCTGAAATTCTGATTATGTTAAATCTAGACTCCGAAAATACAGATCAGGTGATGACCCTATTTGGGTGAATTCTGTCACATATGTGCCTAAATCGAAAATCAACCTCTTATGGAAATATTTCTGTATGAAAATCGTTAAAAAAAATCTTGTAAATAATCTGTTTAAAATATATTGTAGATAATCTGTTTAAAAATTCTCGTAAAAAATCTGTTTAAAAATTTGTATTAGTAACATGTTTGAAAATGTCTTTATCCATTTATAAAGTGCCAAACAATTTGTTAAAATAAACAATTAAACAATTTCTTGTGCAAAGCAAATTGTTTAAAAATCTATATAACTTAATAGTTAAAAAAATTATTTAAATAAAAAAAATATCAAAATTTTTTTTCTTTTAAATTTTTGAGTTGCTCATAATGTGTTTTGAGATTATTAAAGTAATATTACTAAAGTTATTTATTCTTAGCTGTCAGTTTGACTTTCCCCCTACCCCACAATAAAAAAGTATACGTTTGTAACGCGACGTGACATGGCGTTCCCACACCTTTTTACTTTGCACTACTCCAATGCATATCATGATTTCAAAACCTGCTGAAATAATAATGACGTAATTCCGAAAGCCTACATGAACTTTATACAGAAAGTAATTAGGAGTAGAATTTCATAGATGGCAATATATGTGACGTGCTTATGACCAATCACAACACACGTTTAAAAACAAATGGAACTTTTTAAACCTTGTTGGGCCACTTACAGTACTTCTTTGTTTATTTCCGCACAAAATAATTGACTATGACGTCATCGCGCATAATCTCTATGGCATAGTAGTTTTAGTTTGTAGCTGGAATAGTAGTTTATTTATTTAGATTCTGAATCGTAATACTCAGATTTGTATATAAAAAAAAATTGTGTCTAGTGATTTATCAGTAAATAAATGAAAAAAAATTAAATCTAGAAGAACACCGCATAATTATGTCGTTACAAATTTATTGAAATCAATTCGTAGTTGAAAGATTTATCTGAGTTTGTGAGAAAATGTTCATTAAACACTAAAATTTAAATAAGAAAGACTATAACTAAATCAATGCAATAAGACAATACAAAACTTTAAAAAAATATATAAATAAAAAATAAAAGTAAAAATAATACTAAGAAAAATTAAATATTAGCGAATTAGAAAATCAGAAAATAAATAAAAAAAAAGAAAAAACAAAGAATAAATAAATGAGAAATTTATAAAGCAGTTTCAAATTTTCGCCAATGGTTCTTCAACAATAATATTTATAGGACACGTGCGTATTTTAAACCCCATCTACTGGCGAAAATTTGTACTGGTGTTTTATATTTGTTGATTAGTAATGGCAATGGTGGTAATTTTTTTTTTAGCACCTTGTACTTATAATTTTTTCTGCTTAAAGTGTACAAATCTTTATAACAACTTCTGGTGAGTCTAATATCATTATCAAACACACTTTTGCTTTCAATTAAGTCATAGACCTTCTAAAAAAGAGAAAATAAGTGAAAATTATCATAAATATTAGTGTACTTTATCCCTGACATCATTTTGAAAGAGAGAGAAATGGTGGTTTTAATATAAAATTATTCTTTCAGTATTTCAAAACAATTTCTATTGTTTGATGGTAGATATAAAAAGCAATATAAAATGGTTTTCCTTAAATTAAGCTTTTGGATTGCTGGATTTTTTTTTTAGTAAAATTATATTACACTCTTTAAGAACTTGAGACACATTATGTATGCATTTTTTAAAACTACAGATTTTGGAGGCGTCCCCTTCTCAATCCTCCCCTCTACGTATGATGTAATTTGTGTACGTCCCTCTACACTTTTTTTTTATATACTAGATAAAGGACAGTATTTTGGGAGGGGGGCGTTGAACCCTATAAGCCCCTCCCCTAGATTCGGCCCTGCTATAGAGGCTAAGTTTTTGCTTTTCTACTTATTAATACTAATAGAAGCTAAAATAGGTGTTTCGACATTGAACCTTAGCAATCGGATTTTCATACACTGAATGGAAATTAATCATATATTGTTGAAATTGCATGTATTGTTCAGCAAATCGCCAATTCTTCTTTTTCGCCAAAGCAAGGCCGCCTTAAAAAAAAATAAGTAATAACGGAATACTTCCTTACTGTTTGTTTGTACAAAGGCGCCTTTTCAACTTTCTCGCCAAGGTCGGTAAAAATGAGTATATGAAAAGCAGTTCTACCTTTTTTTAAATCCGATTAGATGGATTGCAAGCCTCTGCTTTAACTTTCATTGCCGGTATGTAATAAAAGTATTGCATTTGGGTAAAAAAGATTATATTGATTTGTTTTGGGTAATCTCTACGATTTGAAAAGATTCGAGACTAAAATGATTTTGTTTAGATTTTGTTAAGCTTGAGGGGTCTGTCTGTGAACTCAGAATGGTTCCTGTTACGATGTTTAAATTTGGTACATAAGTCAATAGTACCCCTGGCACTTAACAATTAGATTTTCAATAAAATCGCACATGCTCAGAAAGTGATAGCCATTAAAATATTTAGGCCTTTTAGCATTTGCCAAAAAACGGCTCTAACAATTGTGATAAAAATCGTTCTGGTAAAGCCTTTTCATGTGTTCTCAACAACGCCACCAAATTAAAAAAGAGTTGAAGGGTTAGAATGTGAAAATAACGAACCCTTTTCAGTGACGAAAATGATCTTTCCTAATAATATTTGCAATAAAAAGGAATTTCTATGTTCACCAAATTAAATTGATAGATGCATGCGCATCAATAAATCAATCTTAATGTATGTTGTTTGTAATTTTTTTTTTTTTTAATATCTACCTTCCATACTAACTGTAGCGAGCGATTAGTTTACACAAAGGATATGTGGCTATATCGATTTTTCGGGGTCGATTTTCTTAGTTAAAATTTAAAATTGCGAGCTCACTATGACACAAAAATTTCGATATTCTTGCCAATTTAATGTGATTTGTTAATAATAATAATAATAATAATAAACCTAAGAAAATAAATTCAATTTGGAATACTCCATTTTTAAAAATTTATTGAAATTGTGAAAAATCAAATGTTAAATTACGTTAAACCATTTCAAAGCAAGCAGTGTCCAGTGTTATAGAGTAATTGAAAGTTGTGTGATGTTCCTCAACCCTACTTTTCCATTTCATTAGGGCACGAAATATTACAAATAATTTTTTTAAAAAATCAGTACTTTTATTTATAAAATATTGATAAGCTAGGATGCTATGTCCTTTCTTAGCTGTAATTTTGACCATTGCCAATTGGGCAATCCCTATTTCCGACATTGCGGGGTTTTATTCGTCCATCAGAAGGAATCATTGACCTACCTTGCTACTCATAACGTCACTTTTCCCCCATTGGGTTATTTTCTATTACCTTTCGGAGGTGCGTCTATTATATATTCTTAAGCAGAGAAAGATTTTGTACATAACTTGGTTTTTCCTTTTACTTTTATCTTAAACTTTTTGATAACAGGACACGCTATTAATCTACGTCGGCAAATTTCCTCCTCAATACAATACATATCGAACACTGAAATTTTAATGATACTTTATGACGAGTTACACGATAAAAATATAAGATATTCTGAAATATCTACTTATACGTTACTCTTGCAATTCTAATAGATACCATAATTTGCCTGTTGATGATCTCACCTCAATTGGTGAAAAACATGATTTTTTTCATGATTCTGAAGTAATGCGATTTTAACGAAAACCATAATGGTAGGTCTATTTTGACCACCGCTAACGCCTACACCAAATTTTAACATCGTTGGTCAATTCGTTCCGGTGTTATGCTAACCACGTATCCACAAACACATTGACAGATATTTTTTCTACCCCTCTTTTTGAAATCTGGATGTTCTGGAACGTGAAGAAATGCAAATTAATCGAATTTTTTTTTTTGGACAGAAAACAATGTTCTCATTACCCTATGTTAATGTATGGGTAATTGAAAGTAAAATCTGGTAAGCAAAAAATAAAAAATAAAATAAAAATTGATTAACATTTCAAAACCGCATATGAGGTTACTTTAATATGTTGCTCATGTCCCAGAGTGGATGAACATATACCATACACCCATAGCATTCTAATTATTCCTAGGTGGATTCAATGCTAGTTTCTTTTTTGGGAAATTTGTTTTTAATAGCTTCTTATATCATGATTATAGTTACGAGCATCGGTCAAAGGGTTACAATAGACACTTTGAATAACAAGTGGTGGCTATTTTACAAGAATGGAGAGGCTTATACTTTTGCACTTGATACTATTCAAATATAAGATGGATCAATCCCCTGTCATTCCTACAATATGATAGCTGTATGGTAAAACAAGACAAGTAACAGATTCCCATGAAAAAGCGAAACTTCACGAATTATAAAAATGGGAATTTATGGTTTGGTTTGTGATTGAAATAAATTCGATCGTAGTTTTTTCAGCCAACAAAAGATCGTTGATTTCTTTTACTGTGCATAGCGCCTACCTGATCGCTGCTGAGTTAGCCCTCTGGCCTTGCATGCTAAAAGTGACGGGTTCGAATTCTGGGTTTGGCATAAGTGTTCGTTGTGGCTCTGAATCGGCGTTAAGCTGTAGCCCCCGGCCTGATTAGTCGGTATTATACACAAAAATAGGTCGTAGAGTGTACAAACCAAACAAATGTGTATAGCTTAAGACATTGATCAGATTTTGCAAGTGGACTTTTTGAAGTCAGAGGGCGTCCAATTCCTTACACGTTATCTTACCTTAATCGCTTTTAAAACTTTAGAATTAGTTTTTGTTCTAAATCTTGAAGGTATCCCGTTCCTCAAAATAGAGATAAAGATGAATATAAAGAAATTCTTCAACGTTTTTCCACTTTATTGCAAATAATTAGAACACATTCTAACTAGGGCTATTTTAAATAAAAATTTATATAAAAAAAAAAAAAGTAAAAAAAAAAAAAGAATTATATATGCGCCACATTAGTGACCGGTTCCGTGACCAGTAGTGTTTACAGGTGTTAAGAAATTGCAGAATAACTTCCGGTAGCCATTCCCTGTTCTTCCGGTTGAGTATTGGCATGGCAACTTTTCTTGACAGTACCATCCGTTTGATACATTGCATACATCGGAAGCTTTAGTGTTCTTTAAGAATGTTCATCTCTCACGAACATAGCCTTTGCACAGGATTCTCATTGGTTCATTGTTATATAGATGCTGAACACTCTTCGGAATATTACTGTTTCATTTATGCTATATGTAATCCTGTGTAATGCCTTGAGGCTAATGGTTGGAATTGAGAAGTGCAATTACATTTACGGAAATCTTGAAAAAATGCGGGGGGGAAAAGTGGTGATGGAAGGCGAGGAATTTAAAAAAAGATCCGTATGTATGTACGTACATTCTGTATTTGCACAGAATATATCCTAAACAGAATATACAATGATGTTAAAATTCCGTATACAAGCCTGTATTCGGTATATACAAGACAGTTTCTGTCTCTCTGTTCATGTAGATTTTCGTATTTAAAACTACAAATTTACAGCTACTTTTGTTGTCAAAAATATTACTATCGCGAATTTGGAGAGATTTGTGAAATTAATGATCCCAAATCTCCAATTTGGAAAGTTTTAAATTAAAATGAAAATAAGAAACTGTTCCAGTAAATTATTCCCATCCATTTCAAAGCAGTGACCAGTAATATAATTTAAATGAAAATTGGGGACTAACCTCCATACCACCAGTCGTAATATAAAAACAGTATAACAATAAACGGACTGCTTAACGATACCCAAATCAATAGTTGAAGATCTATTGTTTGGCTCATTTGCTAGGTACAAGCTATTTGCTATTTAAAAAACAAATGTGATTTGGTTCCCCTTGATAGACTTGAATTTGTTCCAATCTCGACTTATGAGATATCACTGCATTTGAGTGCAGTATGGCCGTCGGGTAACTCTTTAACTTTAAAAATATTTACACAAAAAGAATTAAAGTTTTTTTCTACCAAATGTAAATGTATTGCCATTTAATAATCCACTTGAACAATTTAATTTTAAGGGATAGTAAACGTCTACATTTACGAAGTTAATAAATAAAATTTTATTTAATTTGCACTAGTATTTTCGTTTACGAGCCGCCACTGATGGAAGTTTTAAAAACAAATTAACAATTTAAAAACAAAAATAAAACAAGCAGACTTTATTTTGCACTTCTACAAGTTTGGAAAAGTTTTAAAAGTGGTGAAATTTTTTTTTTTTTTTTTTTTATTTTTTTTTTTTTTTTTTTAAATTTTAAGGGATAGTAAACATTGACATTCATGCCTTTAGATCCAAATATTAATTAAAAGTATTTTACTTTCAATTACCTACTCTTTATATATGTGACATAGGATAGTAAAAGTATTGCACTCGGAATAAAAAATTGATTTTTTTCCCCCCTTTTCTACATTTTTTCGAACTTTCCATGTCCAAAACAAGAAAGAAAATGTTCGTGTGTGGTCAGAATAATTCCCAAATGGATTTACTTCCGATGTTCATTTTTTGTACCTGGAACAATAGTAGTCATGGTCAGGGTTGGCATGGTTTAAACCAAACGGTTTTTTTCTCAAAAAAACCAATTGGTTTTTTTTAAAGAATAATTCAAAATTGTATTTTTATTTGTTAATTTATAATTAGATTTTTTAAATTATTTGTTGTTACAAATAATTTTTTTTAAATAAAACTTATAATGAATGATTATTGAAGTTTTATAAGTATCAACAATATGTTTTTATATTAATCTAATGGATTTATTAATGCTTTATAATTATTCAGAATTATTAATTAAAATTAAACTATAAGCTGCATTTTAAATTTGTTTCTGATATAGAGGTTTTGTGCTTTAACAACTTTATTTCTAAACCTTAAAAATATCATTTTGTACAACTTGTCACCATTACTGATGAATCTAAGAGCAATATTTCATGTAGGAGCAGTAAACAATTACTATTGTATTTATTCTATTGTATGCATTGAATTTTTAAAAAAAAATGTATCTCTAAATATAATAATGAAATTTAATATAATTTGAATGTCCACATAAGTAGTTATGGTTATTTACTTAGTTTAAATTATTTTCAGAGGGAATATTATTTGTTATTTGAACATTAATTATGCTAGTTAATCTCAAATTTTATTTATAAATACGTATACATGTAATTAGAAAAGGACTTTTAAAAAATCCCGGTTTAAAAAAAAAAAGAAAAAAAGAACCCTCTCTAACGATTTTAATCATGAAATTCCCGTAACACTTCGATTTTTGCGGAAAAAGTAGAAAAACGAACATTTTAACTTTTAAGCATTGCCCATCAACGATTGTTTCTCATCCGTCTCAGTTACTAGAAAGGAATAAGGTAATAATTATTGCCAAAGTTATCCCTAAATTGGGCAATTTCTTTTTAAATTAGTTAAAATATATTAACGAAAGCGATATTTTCACCAATATGATCCAAGTGTAAATGCATTAACCAGTGTTACAGTGCAATTAAAAGTTGCTTGATCTTTCTCACCTCAAGCCAAAGGTTTATTTAGTAATGAAGTAGGTTTTCGTATATTTAACGGAAATTACACATAAAAATATAAACCTAAACCTATAGAGATTTCTTAAATATACAAATCAAAACGCTATTAAAATGCACCATATAGTATACTTAACTATTTTAAGGCTAGATATAGGGTGCCCTATTTTAATTTAGGTTTAAAGTACATTTATTAAAGCAAGATATAGAAGATTATGCTAACCGTTAGGCCTACTGGATTAAATGCAAAATTTCAATCACCAATAAATACCACATTTAATTTTTTCAGAAAAAAAGCACTTTAACAGTGTTGAAATTTACACCTTGAAATTATACTGTAATCTACTCCACTTGCTTTCATTATTGTTAAAATGGTATAATTCTCTTCCAAGTTTTTGATGGAACGCAATCTTTTTTTAAAGGAATAAATTTTTTAGTCTCACTTTCATCAATTAATGCCAGGTTGAAAAAATTCATATTGAAGAAAAATTAAGAATCGATATAATTGAATAACTAATAGAGGTCGGCGATATATCGATCCGAAGATATTTTTTAAAAAATATCGATAAAAGTTACCGATATATCGATATTTTCAAACATTATTAGTTTTTCTGATGATCGTTCTGTAGAGCCGTGTGTTTTTTCGATTTTCTTTATTCCCTTTTCAAGAAAGTTTGGACTTGGCTGAGAAACAGTTAAAATGACACCAATATTCAATATTTTGCCATACACTTAAAAGCTATTGAAAATTATACAATATTTTCTAAAATCACTGCACCAATGAAGCAAGTATATATATATATATATATATATATATATATATATATATATATATATATATATATATTTAATTTTTTTTTTTTATAATACAAGGTTCGGCTATTAATTTTCCGGACTGACGTAACTGTAGGAGAACGAAAAGCCGGAAGATGGCACTAATGATTGCATATTGAAGAGCGTTTTCTTGCGCATGTGCAATGCAATCGGTGACATTCTGAAGTAAGTGGTTCTCGTGGAAAGGCGCATTAAAACGTAGCTCTTAAATTCCTGTTGTCGAAGTGAAAATGGAGCAAAGAATTAACATGAAATTTTGCTTCAAATTGGGTATCCTACCCAGGTACGCAGGGTCAGTATCAGCGTTGTCGATAAGTTCGCCACATGAGTCCAGTCTCAATTGCTTTTGTTCGTCCCTTAAATGGTGAGGAATGAATCTGGAACAAATCTTGCGTTTGCCTAGGTCTTGCGTCAAAACTCGCCGAACCGTCTCTTTGTCCATGTTCAATTCATTGGCGAGTACTCGAATAGTCAATCGACGATCACATTTCACCATATCGCGAACTTTTTCAATTGCTTCCGGCGTGCATACGGACTACGGCCGACCTGTGTGTGGATCATCTTCGACGCTTTCGCGCCCGTCCCGAAAGCGTTTAAACCATTCAAAAGTTCTTGAGCAGGATAATGCTTCCTCGCCTTAAACTTGTTGTAACATTTCGTAGGTTTCCGCAGTTGCCTTGCCCAATTTGAAGCAAAATTTAATGTCAATTCTTTGCTCCATTTTCACTTCGACAACAGGAATTTAAGAGCTATGTTTAAATGCGCCTTTCCACTAGAACCACTTACTTCAGAATTGCGCCGATTGCACTGCACATGCACAAGAAAACGCTCTTCAATATGCAATTATTAGCGCCATCTTCCGGCTTTTCGTTCTCATACAGTTACCAGTCCTGGAAATTAATAGCCGGACCTTGTAGATCTATTTCAGTTGGAAAAGTAGTCACCTTTCAAAAAGCAATCATGAAAAGAAAAAAATTTGCTCCGAAAAACTTGGTTTCTGGCAAAATGAAACCAAATTAAAAAAAATCATGTATCGATACATCGAAATTTTTTATATGCAACGATATAGTATGGATATTTCCGACCTCTAATATCTTAGAATATCAGAAAAAACGATCGGTTTCAAAATTGCAGATCAGTTATCGAATTACATTGTTTACTTCGAACAATGGCGTATCATAGTCAACTCTCAATCAGTGGAACGCTGACTGTCGATAATACGAAAGATGTAATAGTAAGCGAACGCTGACTGCAAGTGACGTTTTGTTTATTTAATTCATAAAATCTGTTGAAAAGAGTGGTGGTGGTGTTTTAACTTGAATGAGATGAAATTGTATTGTAATATAATTTTTAAATTAATGTAAGCATATCCTATTCTGCCTTAGAATATAATTCTTGAATTGCAACTCTTAATCTCTTATTTATATTTTTGTGTCTTCTGATTACTCTATTCGAAACTCTGTGAATACCGCAAGAATTAATTGGACGATTAAAAAAAATCATAGAAAAATAAGAATATTGATAAGAAAACATTGATTTTGTGTTTTAACTACCATTTTTTTCTTGCATGAGAAAAAGTTAATTTGCTTAATGGCTGTATTCGATACCACATAAAAGCTACAGAAGGGAGGATTTTCAAAATATAAGCCGTCATTTTTTATTATTATTATTATTATTATTATTATTATTATTATTATTATTATTCTCAAACATAAAATTAATGCATAATTGTTAATTGACATTTCATTAAGAAATTCAACTAACATTTCTAAAGAATTAACGGTTTGAGAATTATTCTAGTAGTCTTGCATCCCCTTGTAAATAATTCTGCCGGCGCATATGCTTCACTGTGATAATCTAATTAATTAATATCTCACTTAATGAACTTGATAAAATTAAACAATATTCTACTTCAATTGCAAGTTACAACCAGAAATGGCAACAGGATTATTTACAATTCTTTAAGCCTCAATTCTAAAGGCAACCTATATGTTGCACAGTATCATTCTTAATACGATTGGTATGGTTTTACAAAATTCAACCGGAGGTTTTAGTCATCTATTAGAGAAGGATTTTTTTTTGTCTTTTTTTGTTGTTGCAACTGGTGATTTATTACAAAAAATATACCAATAAAATACATTTTTATGTGTAAACCACATTAGTTTGACTGATGTAATTAATTGCAATTTCAAATTGTAATAAGATACATTAATAATCACTGAAGTATATAAAACTTAAATTACTATCACATTTCTTTTTCTCCTTATATTTAATAAGTGACATTCTCTTTAAAAAAAAATATTAAAAAAAAATCATATGAGTATTTTTTTCCGGCACCGAACCTCTTGTATAGATACCAATACTCGTATACAATACTTGGTAACGATACGAAAATACTTGGTATCTAAAAAAAGTAACGAAACCCTACTTCGATAGATAACGTTTATCTTACGTTTAACCCTATATCAAAAAGTATAACTGGTAACTCTGAAAGGTAACCTTTCTACCAGGATTATATTTTAAATTAAACCTAATAGTCCAAATTGAAATACGAACCACTAACAACGCTCTGTTAACATAAGAAACTCTAAGACAAATAATTTATTTTACTTTCTTAATTCAAAGAGCTAATGATTATCTTTTCATGTGAAATGTCAATCAAGTAGAGGTTGGAGATGTCGATCAAAATAAATATCGATACTATATTGTTGCATAGAAAGAAATATCGATATATCGATACATGATTTTGTTTAATTTGATTTTCGATTTTGCCAGAAACATAGATTTTCAGGGCAAGTTTTATCACCTGCCCTCAGATTTTTGAAAACTGGTGAGAATAAATTCCCTGGAAATTTAAGCTTAAAGCAGCAAACCACATATTTCTAACGCCATCCGGGTTTTTTTCTTCTTCTTCTTCTTTTTCTTTTTCAAATCTTCGGTCATTTGTGGGACACCCTGTATATATATACATAGGCGTCAACTACGCGGGCGCAAAGGTCGCCCCAACTATAAATATTAATAAAAAGGTGTTTTCCACGATAAAATATTGAGTAAAAAGGACCTTCTTTAATGTTCTAAAGAAACAAAATTCGCATTAAAATGGAAAGTAAACGCTATATTTGTAAGCACGTTGACACTATCAACCCTTCTCCCCCAAATGAGAATCAAGTAAGTGTAGCAGCTCTTTAGAGCAATTTCATAAAGATATACATTCTAAAGCATTGTATGAAATTCGAATGAGTAATTTTGTAATGATGAGATTACTATGAGCATTTTTTGTAATGATGAGTACAGGCTCTTTTTTCAATAATTTTTATTCAGAATCATTAAAATTTGCTTTCTTCATTTTAATGCAATGTCTTTAAAGTATATCTTGTAAAGTGACGTATAGTATTGAAATAAATTATTTTATAATGATGAATTAATTTTTTTTGTCATTAAATTTTAATGAAAGCAACTTGTAATCGAATTTAAAAGTTGTTCTCTACAATCTCCATGTACTATAGCTTTTATGTACCAAATTTCGTACCTCTAGGTGCAAAACTGTAGATTTGTATAAGGTTCAGACGTACAGAAACAAACAACAAAAATTTCAGATTACTATAGTCTAGAAAATAAATCAAGCTTTCCATGCACTAATGAGTTCCGTTTTTAGGTTAATTTGAATAATTCGAAAACCGGTCAAAAATCTTTCAATTTTTTTTTTCCGTAAGTAGGTCATAGATTAAGAAACCGCAAAAATATTGACATTGATTGTAGCACAATGGTTGAGAAACTTCTGCATAGACTTTTTACCTAGAAATAAAGGAGAAAATTTAGTATTTGTTTGAAAACCCATTCGACAGAAATGTTCTGGGAATAGGAGAATCCAACTACGTGCATTATGCAATATAAAAACTGTACAAAAAAAAAATCCTTTTACATTTCTTACAAGAACATTTTTGTGTCTGTGATTGTGCTCGAAAGAACATTTGTTAGTGGGTCCCAATATAGATTAACTTTAACCTATTCCTACAACCCTCCAAGTGTAAACAAGACCAAGTGGCTAGGAAGTGGATTGTTCTTGTCCAGTTTTCAAGAGTACTTGTATTCGATTCCAACTTGATGGCGATTTGCAAACTTTATATTAAAAATTAATTAAAACGATAAAATCCCGATGTTTATTTTCCTATCGCATATACCTTCCCCACTTCATAAGTAAAATTTGTGAACCTTTGATAAAGCTGCATTCTCCGCACAGCGACATCTATATGCAGTGGATAAAACAAGTCTTTTTACAAAGCTATGACTATAAATAAAAGATTAATATGTCATCCAAAATCATGTGTGCAGAAAATGAAGATTAACAAATTAGTTCAACACAGTTTCATATAATATTTGGGGATATTATAAAAAATATATATATATCGAAATAAATAATAAATTTAAAGGAACAAAAAAATTACATACGATATTTATACAGTTTGTGAAAAATCTTTTTCATATTAAGTCATTATTAACTGTTATTTCACATAAAGTTATAATTTATGGTCGGTAGATCAACCTTTGGCTTTTATTACTTCTCGCAAACGTTGTCACATGACTCTTTTTAAATTCGATTTTTTTTTTTTTTTAGCTCGCAGTCGTTTTTTACCATAAATGTAGGGTTTAAATCAAGAGACAGGGTGGGCTATGAAGCCCTGTTAGACATGATAGAGGCACCATTCTTGACAAATCTTGGCAGTATTTTTAGTGTCGTTGTCCTGCTGGAAAGTAAATGAAGTTCCAAGAAAAAATTTATATGCTTTAGTTAAGACATTTTGCTTTAGAATTTCAAGATACATATACCTATTCATATTTCCTTCAACAAAACATGAATTGCCGACACCAACAGCACTAATTTACACATCCTCAAATCATAACTCCACTTCCACCGTGTTTGTCATTTCCATATAAATTCTTAGTTAGCATCTGTTGATTTGGTTTTCTCCAGACCATAACTCGACCATCTGACTCATAGATTTTAAATTTCGATTCATCCCTAAAAAGGACAGATTTGCAGAACGATAACGGAGATATCTTACATGCTTCCTCGGCAATTCGAGGCCCTTTTTTCTGATACAGATATTAATTTAAACTTCATGTCAGACCGCACGTCCATTTAGAACCACTTTTTAATTATTGTACGAGAGGCGACTGTAATATTTGGACCCCCATCGAACATCATTCTGAATTTTTTATAGAAATTGGAGAAAAGTTAGTAGATTAGGGATCCACTGGTCTGCCGTGGCAAAAATGGCCGAAACTGATCAATAATCGACTTGGAATGAGTTGAACTAAAATCTGACTGCTAAATATATCATAACTTGCCAAAAATAGAACAAACTTATTCGTTTGGCAACCCACTTTATTTTGATTTTCAATGAGAAAAAGCGCAAACGATTTCTGATCTTTGGCTTGGAAAACTTATATCTTTTAAAAGTAAGCCAAATTGGCGACATCAGTTACGTCATAAGTGACGTAATATTTTTTGCCAACTTCGCTCTATTTTACTAGATGCAAGTAGACCGCCGCCAGATATCTGAATCGTCTGCAACCTTCTTAATTGAAAATTAAAGAGTGAGGGTTACCAAATTAAAAAAAAAATGCTCATTATTTAGCAAGTTATGGCGCATTTGGCAATTGGATTTAGTTCAACTTAATAAAAGTCGATTTTTGTCCAGTTTCTGCCATTTTTGCCACGGCAGACCAGTAGATTCGTAATCTACTCATTTTTCTCTAATTTCTATAAAAAATTCAGAATGATGTTCGATGGGGTCCAAAAATTGCAGCCGCCTCTCAGTCTATTACATTTCTCATTGTTTGAGATGTCATTTTAATGCGGTAATCAGTATTTAAGCCAGCTGCGACTTGAGGTGTACTTATTCGAAGATTATCTTGAACTTTACTCATGGTATTTCTTTTTTTATTGGAAGAAGGAATTTGTGCAGAAAGGAAATTAATATTTCCTTGAAAGGGCGTAAACTAAACAGGCAAATTTTTGTAGCTTAGTAAATTGAACTAAACAATTGGATGCCGCTTATTTTGTTTATAAATTCTTTAGTTTTAATTAATTTAGCATAAAATTATGAAAGTCAAAAGTACTGGAAACGAATACCGGTAACAGATATTTAAAAAAAAAAGAGGGGGGGGGGCTGAAATCTGTAAAATGACTATCTTCTCACACAGCATAGACGTTTTACTCAATAACTATCCAAACAAATTAAACTGAGGAGAGGAGAAAAACGGCAGTTGATGAGCTATGCTCAAGAGAAGAGAACTCTGTGTTAAAAACACTCGTTTTTTCACATTCTACTCCATTATAGAATTTTTAAAGGAATTTCGGAGGAGGGGATGTTTAAAATACCTTAAAATCCATTATCATATAGATTTTGATCAAAATCGTTAGAGCTTTTTTTAGCAATTTCTGCTTTTGTGATTCTACAGAAATTTTGGAAGTGGGGATATTTAGTAGATTTTAAAAAGCATTAAAGCAGAGATTTTGATCAAAATAATTACAGCCGGTTTTTTTTTTTTTTTTTTTTTCTTTTCTAGTTACTGAAAAATATAACATTTTTAAAGCTACATCATGTGCATGCGCAATTTTGACGAAAATTTTAATAACCGATTCCATGGCCACCACTAACCACTACATAAAATTTGAACAGGTCTGTTCTGGAGTTATACTGATTACGTACACACACACGGACTTTTTTCTAGACCACTTTTTTGTATCCTGCATATTTCCGAACATGTCAAGATGAAAAAAAAGAAGAAAAAAAAAAAGAATGCTGCTTAATAAATGAAATTGTGTAGTATAAAAAATGCAACAATTAAACGAAAGTATAACTTTTTTTTCCGTAATAGATTAATTTCATTTGCAGAAAGTAGTTGCCTTTGAAAAAGCAATAATGAAAAGTAGAAATTTGCCCGAAAAACCTCGTTTCTGGCTAAACTGAAAATTAATCAATACAATGATCAATAATCAATACAACTATAAAGTATCAATACTAATTTCGTTCCTCTAGTCCAGCGTCAGCCACTAGGCGGCCCGCGCGCCGGATCCGGCCCACGACAGCTTTTTCTCCGGCCCGCCGGCAGTACTAAAGAGCAAAAATCAAATTTTGCGGAAATAATTTTAACTTGTCTACAATAGTATGTGTTTGCTGCCAAAATCCGCATTTCCATAAAATGGCCAGCGTCAGTAAGTCTGAAAAATCAGTGCAATAATGGCGTTGAAGACTAGTTTTAAGCGCAAAGTAGATAGTGAAAAGCGGACCGGCCGTCATCGTCTCGCAATTAACATCGACTAAAATGGAAGATTTAAGAGGTATGGTTTAAATATCTTAATTGATTATGAGTTTATGTCAAGTCACATTGTAATATTATCACAAAAGATTAACTTATTTTATGACTTTGATTTACGATGTACAGAAAACTTTTTTTTTTAATTATTTGAAACAAGAATCAAGTATCAATTGTTATTTTATTAATATAAAAAAGTTAATTATTGTTTCAGTTTTCAAAATTGCTTTATATTGTTGAATCTTTCGTAATTATCACATTTCTAACATTGAACATATGTAGTAAAGCAATATATTTATTGGAGTATTCGGTATACATCTGCGGCCCGCAGAAAATTTTAGCATAAGTCATACTGCCCTTCAATAAAAGTTAGTGGCGAACGCTGCTTTAGTCGCTCCTATATTTCCTACCTCTACTTTGAACCATACTGAGATCAAGAAGTTAAACTTAAAATTTCGAGCACAAGGCCTTTACCCAGTAAAGAGAAGTGGGGAGAAGAGGGGGGGGGGGGGTAAAGAAAAGTGGGAGGACGCCCAAATGTTGGCGGCAGGTGCAATCTCCCCCCCCCCCCCTCTCAACGATAAATTTTACAATTTTGTGCGTTATAGTAAAAATATTAACTAGTAAGGAAATAATTTATACTTCCTAACACTAACATTGAACAAGGGTCCAAAATGTATTGTTATTTCACTGAATATTCTGCGACTTAGTTTTTTTGTTTGGAAGTAAGCGATTATGTGAAGTTATAATTCAACATTATGAATATAACTGTTTGTTTAAATTTAAATAGTCCTCCTAAATATGCATCCTTTCATGAAATCAAATTAACAGAGAACTCTAAAATGTTTTCTTCTTCTTTCTTCTTTTTTTTCTTCTTTTAAATAGCTTGTCTTTATATAGAAGAAGAATAGAAGTTTTTCTTAGACGTTCCTCCAAAGCTAAAAGTTGAGCAAGAGTAACAGTATTTGTAAATAAAAAATACTTATATTTTCATACAAAGTAGTATAATACAATTTATAATAGTTAGATTTGTATACGTATAAAACCATAAATAGTTTTTATTTTTTAACTTTATATAACTTTTTCTCTATGTCACTACATTTAATGGATAATGTTGTTATTCTTTAGTAGTTTTTAGACGGACTGAGTGTTTTTAAAAGATAGAGGATGGATTTCAGCGATTTTAGAAATGGGACGCATGAGTTTTTTCTTTATAGTGGAAGGACGCGTCATCCCGCATTTACCTTTCACTTCTAGTGCTGCCTTTACCTTAGAGAGCATGCATGTAAGCAATCAAGGCCACTATGGATTGTAAT
This sequence comes from Linyphia triangularis, assembly GCA_963978545.1. Lineage (NCBI taxonomy): Eukaryota > Metazoa > Arthropoda > Arachnida > Araneae > Linyphiidae > Linyphia > Linyphia triangularis. The sequence continues at coordinate 43,223,444 of OZ021730.1, forward strand.
GAGCGCTAGTGCACTCTCCAGGCCGTGACAACTAATAGTAAACAGTGGAAACAGCCGCAGTGGACTAGTGGCGCTGCATTCCAACCAGTATAGCAGCTGTTTCTTTGCTGGTCAATTACGAAAACCATTACGTTACTAATAGAGGACAAAATTACTTTATTTTTAAAACGCAAAAAGAACATGGCGAATATTGCCAAACGATAATATTAACGAATGAAATAAATTTATTCACAATTCATGCACGACAATTAATTATTTATGTTTTATGCAAATATGATGTCAGCTTCTCTCAGTCTCTTCCAGTCACCACACTATCATTTACTTTAAAATTCTTCGCTTTTTGTTGATTATTAGGCATCAAATATGAGACTTTTGATATCTATTTTTAGAATTAAGTTGTTTATTTACAATAAGGCTTATTTTTGAATTTTATTTTCATTATTTTTTATGGAAACAAGAGTTTGGAATTGTAAGTTGTATTTTTTTTAAATATTAGAAATTATAAAAATTAAATTAAAATGTCGCCGTTAGCAATTCTCTTGATCTCAGAATTGGCAGCCCTGGATATTTTTATTTTAGCTGACAATCTAAACATTTTTCATCGCACTTTTTGATTTAATTTCCAATTTTTTTTTGTAAATAGAATTGATGTTATCCTTTATTAATTCATAAACAATCAGAAATTTTATATTGTAACATAAATATGGTTTCATGCTTTTGAAATTGATTACCATATTAAAGAACTGTGCTGGAACTGAAATTTTCTAATTATAATACATGTTTAAAGTTTTTGCAATTCGTTCAGTTAAAATAAAAATATAGTGTTTATTTAATATTTCAATTTGGTAGCCACTTAACTATTTTCGTGTTCCTGTAATAGATTTTACAATCCTACTTCTAGTAAATGCAGTATTACTCAAACATCATTTTCTATTTGAATTGCATTGTAGTATATGCCAATGCATATGTACTATTAAAAGTCAATATAATATTAAAAGTTAAGTATAGTATTAAAAAGGATATTTTGATTAAAAATAAATTCTAATTTAGGTTTAATATCGGCTAAAAATTTTAACTTCTGAGAAAGACGAATACTTGATTTCCAGAAAATCCTATTAGAGATTCCAAACTTACTTTGGATTACGACGTTTTTCTTGTAGAAAAAAATTAAAAAAAAAAAAAAAAAAAAAAAAAAAAAGACACCAACGCCAGAATTTGAAGAAAAAAGAAAAAAAGAAAGAAAAAAGACTATTTATCAAATAATAATATAACACATAAAAACAAAGTTTTTAATGTAATTCTCTTACATTCATTTCAATTTTTATGGGCAATTGCAACTTCTTGAGCTCAGATCGAGTTTCCATAGATTTTTGACAACTAAGAATAGAATATCTATTCCAAACTATTTACTTACTTCGTTTTAGTCCCAAAAACTTGATTGAATACATTGATGCCCACAACGAATCGATATATTTCTAGTTGACGTGAAAATATCTCCAAGCTAATTTGGTACCTTTTTGTAGACCGTAAAAATCCACATTTAGCAACCCTTTATTTTTTTACTGCGTATGCGCTACTGCGATTTTATGGTTACCCTAATTGGAAAGCGTAGGACGAGAGGATATTTTCTTTTTGGTGGTCATTTTAAAATTTGCTTTCGGCTAACGGTGTACTGTCGCAACGTTTTGGCTTTGTCGCCAACTTTTTGTAGTCGCACCAACCCATACACGTAAATTAACAATTTACCAACAAATCTAGTTGCTACGATTCAGATTTCATTGGATGACGGAAAGTGGGATTATTAGCCCTCCGAAGATTTTGCCTCGTCGACCTTAATAAGACAGATTTCAGTTAAAAAAATGTCGCCAAATGAAATATGCTTGAATTGAGCTGGTATCTGGACAATAGAACATGAGAAAAAGCTGATAAGTCTGAAGTCAGGCAATAGAAACGTGTGTAAAAGGGGCCTATTAGTGAAAGTGACATTCCCCAAAACTTGATGCAATGCAACCGTATCGACACTGAATCTATCTGTCGAATTTCAATTCGATTTGATGAGGGAAGTAGGATTATTAGTAACCCCAAGCGCCAATTAAAGTAAGAAAAAGCTGCCTTTTAGTGACAGTGACACCCCCCAAAACTTGATATAATGCATCCTTATAGACAACGAATCTACCTGTTAAATTTCAGCTTAATTGGATGACAGCAAGTTGAGTTTTTTAGTATCTGAAGATAGAAGCGTGTGTAAAAGCGACCTTTTAGTGACAGTGACACCCCCTCCAAAAAAAAGCGTGATAGAATGCAACCTAATCGACATCGAATCTATCTGACATATTCCAGCCCGATTGGATGACTGCAAGTTGGTTTTCTAGTATTCTGAAAATAGAAGCGTGTGTAAAAGCAACCTTTTAGTGACAGTGACACCTCCCAAAACATGATATAATGCAACTTTATAAGCAACGAATCTACCTGTTAAATTTCAGGGAGATTGGATAACGGCAAGTTGGTTTTTTTAGTATCTGAAGATCGTAAGTAAAAGCGACCGTTTAGTGACAGTGAAATTTGATAGAATGCCCCCAAAATTTGATAGAATGCATTGTCATCCACATCAAATCTATCTGCCAAATTTCAGCCCGATTAATTTACGGCAAGTGTGTTAATATCACTCTATTGCAGTTTCAAATCTGGTTGGATTGCAGCGCCACCTTTGTTTAGTGGGAGAAAATGGAACTAACAACTTGTTTCCTTCGCACCCATAGACTTTTGAAAATTGTCACGGCCTGGTTCAATCCAGTCTGGCCTTGACCAGACTATCTGGCCGGAGATATTTTCCTGATAGACAGGTTGTTCGTTGACAAACTTTTACCAGAAGCACAAATCCGCTGTCCAAAATCGTCTCAACACTGTCCTATACAGATGTGGACCGTTGTAGACTGGACGTTGCTTTGGGTCTTGGCCAATCTCGCCCAGTTCTGGGTAAAATGTACAGGAAGTTTTGAAATTTTGATACAGATGTTTAAATGTATAATATAGTGTTATTAGAAAGGTCGGAGGGGTTAAAAATATGCTTTGTGATAGTTTTTACACGTTAATTAAAAAAAAAATCGCGTATTTTGAACGATTATCGAGATTTGGCATCGACCGGCCAATACCGCTGTACTACCAGGATTATTACCATCATCTATCTGAATCATTGATATAGATAAACAACTGGATAGACTGCGCCAATGGCGATGCAAGTTGAAAAACGCGCCGGTGGTGGATGATGATGAGTGGACGATTAACCCATCGCGGATCACTTTTATAGATGGGCTGGAATGCGAGAAACCTTGTACAGTCCTAAAGTAGATTTTTTTTTTTTAACATTATTACTAATTAAGGTCAACTATTGACAGTTCTGATGTGTATAACCCAAAATTTTATTTTCAATAATTGGCAATCCGTATCGTTAAGCAGTCTATCCAGTTTGTTATCTATATCGATGATCTGAATACGTTTAACTGCATCGCTCTTCATTGATTAGTTCAGTTGCACTCCGCTAAATGGCGTTAAAATACCTTCCCTAATTTTGATCTATTAAATACATCAAAATCTGATTTAATGCAATGAGAGAAAAATATGCAATCATTCATACTATGTTGTCCAATATAAGTTGAAATGTGCAACCTATATGTTGTTGGCATCCACTTTATTGGAAGACCTCGGAATTTTTAGCGGAAGTAACGAATTCACAGGATAGTCGCTTTCCCAGCAAGATACGTATATAAGTTAGGAATCGTTGTCACGTCTATAAATAACACATGGTCATTTTTCAAACCCTTTTACTACCACAAATAAAAAAAAATTAAAGTGCTGAATTTATTCTTCTATTATAAATTAATGTAATTCTTTTCTAGGTGACTTTTATGCATCTATCCATTCACAAAAGTGAGAAATTTGTGATTTTTAACTTGCTCTCTTGACACCATTGCATTCATGATCGCAACAGAGATTGCATTCAACAAGCAGTTGAGGCCAGAATATTTCCTGAAAAAATTATGGAAACCGACTTTCTCTTGCCCTTTTAATTACTTACACTTCTAAACTTCAGTTGTTCCAAATATCACGACGAATCTAAATCATCCTGGAGACATTCTTAATGTCTTTATTTTATTTTTTTGTCATTGCAACAAAATTATTAGTTAAAGCGTCCGGTAATTAAATCAAATACATTGATAATTAACTTTTGTTTATCTCCTTCGTTTGAAAAGAGGTTGCATACATATTTTATGGATTGCCTGCGCAATATAAAAAGATAAATTTTAAAATTTCAAACACATTATAAAATCTTTTTATGTGAATATGGTTTATAGTTTGTCTATTTCGTGATGTTCGTTCTGAAATCACTAATGATTAACATAATTATCATTTACTAATGTTAATCATTATTGAATACAGAATTTAGCTAAGTAACCAGTTTTACTTAAGTAAGTTAATAAGTAAGTAAGTAATGACTAAATAGTAGTGTTATTTAAGTAACCAATCTCTAGCGTCAACTTTGCAGTTTTCTGATGAAAATATTTTCTTAATCAAAATTGAGTTCATTTATAAAAGTAGAATTAAAATTTTCACTTAAAAATTAATTTCAAAACTTCGTCTTGAATTCATTTTATAACATGAAAAATAAAATTACAGTTTTAAATAAATATATTAGAAATACAATGGATATACATAGTAATTTCGATGTGTTTGGAGCTTTGGGTAGCAATTTTATAAAGTGGTTTGCTCCTGTTAGCTAAAACAAGGTCCTACAAATTACCAGAAAGCATTTTTAAATCCTTTATGCAAGCTTTAATTTTATACGCATGCTTGAGATGGGCAAAATCTTCGGAGGACAAATTTGCCCACTTCCCGCAACTAATTGAACTAGAGCTTGGCGAACTCGTTGTCGATGATAATGCCTTGTATCAAGTTTTGGAGTCTGTCACTAAAATACCGCTTTTACACACGTTTCTATTGACATGACACAGATACAGATACCAAGCCATTTTTAATCATGTACAAATTAGGGATATTTAATCGCTGAAATCTTCGCTGAAAACATGTAAAAAAAATATGCTATTTTCATGTTTTGAAATCGTTTATATGAACTTCAATTTTGTTTTCGGTCCGGAAAATTTTCAGAGGGTTTTGGCAGGTATCCTATCGATATGAAACTTTGTAGATTAATTAGTTGCTAATGGCAATTTATTAAACCCTTTTTTTTTTGGGCTGAAAAAAACTTGTCAAAAATGTTTCTCTTCATCATGGTCAAACATTATGAAAACTTGATCTGAGCTCAAAACTGCTTAATGTCATTCAAAAAGTTGGCAATGCAGTAGTCAACAGCTTCCAAATACTTTTAAATGTAATTATTTTTATATTAAAAAAAAAAGTTTGTATTTTTTTTTTTTTTTTTTTTTTAATAAAATAGTTTTAAATTTTAAAATAAAACCAAAGGTACTCAAATACAGATAGTTATCAAAATAACGGGAACACCGGTGAATAAAAGTGGCATTTAAGAAAGCGCATCATAAGCATTCAAATATAATCCTAGCTATAATATTTTTTTTTAAATGTAAAAATTATTTATCATGTTACGTATAAGAGGTAGCTTTAGTGAAGTTGTATACGTCTTGAATTTTTTTTTTTTTTTTTTTTTTTTTTTTTTTTTTTTTTAAACGTAACACGTCATATCTCACAGATTTTCAAAGAGGCCAAATTGTAGGAGCCCGACTAGCTGAAGCAATTGGTAACCGAAACAGCCCAGCTTTTAGGCGTTTTTAGAGGCACGATATCTAAAGTCATGAAATTTTACATACAATGCGGCAAGACAATCTCGGTAAATTAAAGTAATGACCGGTAGGAGAAGCTGAGTGAAAAAGACCGGCGGGTATAAAAGCGGCTTGTAATATCTAAAATGAAATGAAGAATGGTACAATATTCCTCTAAATATTATTCAGCACTTGTATGATTCGCTTCCCAGGCGAATTCAAGCTGCCAAAGGAGGTCCTAGGCCATCTAAGTAAATCAGATTCTTCCTAGGAGGGTGTTCCCATTATTATTTAGATAACCACCTGACACCGGTTTATTTCGTAAACCTTCCCACTCAGTAATAGTGTTTAAAATATAGTCGCTTATTTGGAAACTACAAAATCACGTTTGCATCTATCTAGATTAGGTTTGAACTGGAAACTCTGGATGCTAAAAGAGCTTGATTTATAAATGAGTGGCTCTTGGGAAAAACAGGGAGGTGAGCTTAAACAGCCCTAGCTTCTGATTGGTTGGTTGTTTTCAGATTATCTGGCGCCATCAGCAATACGAGGGCTATAATGCGCCGAAACATTAGTCATTTGACAAGCCAACATACATTTACAAACACCCATGCTTTACACGGGACTTGAACCCGTAACATCGCGATATAGAAGCTAGCAAGCTAACCACTATACCGTTTGCAAAAATCGTAGGAAAAAAGAAGTATAATACAATTTTTTTTTAATATTTAATTTGAATTAATTTTTCATTTGACCTAATGCATCGATATATTAAATAGGCAAGACGGTTTCATTCGACAGGACTGCAGATTTGCCCAAACCACCAAAAGTTAAAAGAATATTCAATTAATTATTATAATTAACGATATATAACGGTTGGTCTCGATAATCTGGATGGTAACACGTAACAAGATTTGCGTTGCTTTCTTACATTTTTCAGATGTTTAAAACTGTTCATTCGATTGATTTCAATTAATTTTTGTTCTAGCTAGGAATTGAGACTGTCGTTTGAAAATGTTCATTAATTAATTACAGCAGCACATTTTGAAACTTTGAATAGTATTCAAACTATTCCACTCTTTTCTGAGTGAGAATTGAAAAATTTAAAATAATATTATGGTACTCACGTATTTTCCAATCGACCATTGTACTGTAGTACTGTACTTTGTAATGTAGTTTTAGGTAAAATGGCTAAATGAAAAAACATTGTGGTTTTTAGTAATTTCGTATTTACATGGACGCCGCCAAGAGAGGGCAACGGAGTTCACTTGCACCGCCCTGTCTTTTGAAATTGAAGATAAAATTGGAAAAACGAGTAAATTCCAAAATAAAAAAGCACATAAGCAATTTTGGAATTACGGTTAAATGTTACAGGTCGATCTGAAACTTGGCAGATTAATTTGATGTCGATTACAAAGCCCTCTACCAAGTTTTTGGGGCTGTCACTAAAACACTGATTTTATACACGTTTCTATTGTCGTTTCTGGTGGCATCAGATTACACTGTCCAGCACGAATTTTGCGCGGTAATACCCACTTGATGATCCTTATAGATCTTGATGAGCTAAAAATGAATCTGTAATCAGTTCTCGTCCATCATCCTCAGTTTTTAAGACAATCGATTTTTAAGAAAATTGCAAATTTTCAACTTTGACCTCTATTATATATATATATATAAAAAAAATCTAGCCGATTTCTGTTGGATGCAATGAATTCCGTTGACTTTAACTAACGCATTAATAAATAATAGTTTGGCAATATCAATTTGCGTGACCTATAAATGTTAAGTAAAGCTGACGGGACCAGTTTTGGCCTTAATTTTGGGGTACTCTTTTCGAAAAGGTTTGATCTTTTGAGTGCAGTCAATCCACACAGAGAAGAAACGCAATGTGAGAATGAAGTACTGTTCAAAGGTTGTTAACATTTTCTGCAGTCGTACCTAGGACCCTTGAGGAAAACGAGACATTGATGTAAACAGTGTTATAAACGAATGCCGAGCATAAAAGGTAGACAGTATGCCGCGAATAAAGCGAAAAAAAAAATAAATAAAAAAAATAACAACATATTGCGCTCGTTGTAAAGGCCGGTTCTTACTGTGTTTAACAAGTTTTTAAAAAAATGCCTAAGATGACTTAAATGTATGTTAAGTTTATAATATTGTTATGTTTTTACTATTGGATGAATGTTTATAATGTTGAGATAATATTTAAACCTATTTTGCATTGCATATTTTGTAAAATCCAAAATTACATGTGACCTACCGGTGATGCACGCCAGCGTTAACTTGTTAAATCAAGTTTGTGGGTACAAAAAAGTTGTATTTGCACATTGAAATTAAAAAAATGGATATAAAGGATTTACAGTATATCAAAACTTTGTATTTATGACTTATTTATTGAGTCCCCTGTTCGAAAATATGTTAATTGTTTGGAAGCTATGTTTAATTGAATACCGGAAGAACTACTTGGAGGATGGAAAAAAAATCGCTAACTTTTCTATTGTATTTTTATTATTTTTTTCTAGTTCAAAAAAAAAAAAAAAAAAAAAAAAAAAAAAGTGAGAGATTTTTTTAACATGATTGCGTTGAGTACCAAATAAAAGCTACAGAGGAAAAGATTTCAAATATAAACACCATGTATTTTTTTTTTATTATCTAAGTAGCAATTAATGCATACTTGTTAATTAAAATTTCATTAGAAATTAGAATCAACATTTCTGAAGAATTATAGATTTAAACTATATTCTAACAAACTTGTACCCCTCTGCACGTATTACTGCACCCATGAGTATTTATGGATACTAATCGCTTATTTTGAATACTTTTCAGGATTTTATACCTCATAATTTATCGGCACAATTTTACCACGATTTCAAGAGTAAACGTACGGGGATTGGCGGGCGTTAGTTAGCAGGGGTGGAGGCTTTCTAGTTATTATTTATGTACATTTTATCGCAAAATCTAATTAAAAATTTTGAAAAATCAACTTTGAACAAAAATTTTAGTTGCCTATATACCCAAACGCTATAAAATATCCGATTAACCAATATTTATCAAGAAAATTCTACACCTATAATTTATTTCAAATGCAATCACCATCGGAGACTAATTGAGGGCCTGAGAAGTAAAGGGGTCCAAGTGAAAATTCTTAATTTTTGAGAAATACACTTTGGAGTTTCTTATTTATATTAAATTTGTATGGAAAATTTTTGTTGTTCAAATATCACTAGTTTTCATAGAATTTAATTTAAATAAAAAACTTTAAAGTGTATTTTCTCAAAAGTTAAGAGAAGCCACTTAGACCCCTTTTTTTCTCAGCCAAGCCCGTTGCCAGGATCTTTTTTTTTGGGGGGGAAGGGGGGGAATGTGGAAGATGTGATTATATACATATGAAAAATTACACAAATAAAGAGGAGGAAGTAGTGAAACAAGATTTGCTCACAATTTGGGGAGGGGGTGTCCCGACAGCCCCCCCCCCCCTTCTACAGGCCTGTCTCAGTCAATCAATTCAAGTTTAACACTGATTGAAAGACACTGAATATTTAGAATTCGAAAATGAATAAAACATCTTTACTTTTTTACTCCTTTACAACAGATGGCGCTACCGAAGTCCTTTCGAATTCTTTCAGTTTAAATTGTACAGTACCCAAAAAAAAAAAATCAGAACGATGGCTATACCTTCGGTTCTAATTATCGTAGAATCTTACGGTTTGCACCAAAATGTTTTGCTTACGATTTTCTATATATCTGATGCAATTTCTTTTTCTTGAGGGACCGTTTACTAAGTAAAAGTAACGCTATCTTCAAAAATTTCAATACGAACCCTTATTTTTTATCATTTCATTCGATTCAGAATACATCATTTATACTATAAACCAAATTTCAATGAATTATGTTGAAACCGAAATGTTATGAGCGAAAATGTTTCTACCATTTTTTGACTGATCTTCAGGGAGAATTTCCGTAAAACTAAAGGTATTTTTAAGGTTCTACTTCACATCGGGAGAAATCGAACGGTCAGTGCGGCGTTTCACGACGTTATAAAATACAAATATTAGTCTAAAATTGCATAGAAACTACTTGGATTTATAGTGACATGTTTAAGATTAATACAAAAATAGCAAGTAAAAGCAAAAGTAACATAATTTATTTACAAAGAGCATTCTTCACACGAAATAAATAAAATATCGAAAACTATAATTGTAGAAGTATAACGTATACTACTGATAATTAGAAAATTAATAAATATAAAATGTAGGCATTAGTAAACAGTATTCAGCAAAGCGTGATTATTTTACAGAAACATTTCACTGTAAACACAAATGTAACTTGATCGTTGAAATTATTTATAAATTGAAAAAAATCACATGATTCAGAAAAACCACACAAAACATATGATGTTCCTCGATTCCAAACACGTTAGACAGATTAAAAATATACAAACAAAAAATAAAACTGCTTTGTTTGTATAAAATAATATATATATATATATATATATATATATATATATATATATATATATATATATATATATATATATATATATATATATATATATATATATATATATATATATATATATATATGAAAGTCTTCAATTAATCAGAACAGAATTTCTTGAGATTCCAGAAAAAAAAAATAAAAAAAAAGAAGAAAAAAAAAAAATATATATATATATATATATATATATATATATATATATATATATATATATATATATATATATATATATATATATATATATATATATATATATATATATATATATATATATATATATATATATATATATATATATTTTCTTCTTTTTTTTCATTTTTTTTTTCTGGAATCTCAAGAAATTCTGTTCTGATTCACCCCGCTGTTCCTATTCACCCCATTTTAGGATAATTGAACGTTGTGCGATTTTCCACACCTCTAGTTTACCTTGAATTAATCTTTAATAGTTTTCAAAAGTCGTCTACTATACGGTCCCTTAAAGTGAGCGTTTTTACATTTTCTCTAAAAAATCGAGAACTAATTGTCAAAATGGAAAGAAAAAAATTATGGGGGGGGGGGGGGTTAGACCATGTCGAATCTAATGAAAGCAAAAAAAAAAATATGTTTCTATTCCAAAAAATTTTTAAATTGTTTTATTAATTAATAATTAATTATTAAAAAAGAAATGATGTAAAAGTTGCTTGCTATTTGTGTTTGGTCATTTACAAACTATCTTTTGAAAAAAAAAATTACTGAAATAAATTAATTATTTAAGTATTTATGGCCAAAATACCAATTTTTTTATTTAACATTAATTTATCATTTTCTCTTTATCTTTTAATTAACAAACCATTCATTAGAAAATTACAAATTTTTGTATTTCGACATTTTTTTGGATGCTGAATCCAAATATGGGATAATATTCTGAGGTTGCTATTGAACTCTTTAAAGTTTGGTTCAGTTTTAATATGTAGATGACCCCTCATGACAAAAAAAAAAAAAACTACATGCAATTATTAAAAACCTTCTGCGATTTACAACGGTACCTTTTGTTTGTTATTTCAAGAATTAGAGCACAAGATATAGCCATCATTCTGATTTTTTTTTTGGGGTACTGTACCTGTGAAAATATAACTAGTTTGTATGAAACAGGGAAAGGCCCCGGCAAGGTCGGCAACGTTATTTGCAGGGAGGAGAAGTCTAAAATTTAAATTTCAACCTAGATTTTTGAAAATTAGTAATTGGATTTCTGCATTATTTACTTATTATTCTGCATTCGTTTGCTGTGCAAATGAATAATTTAAAATTCACATTATATTGTCTTGTGAATTGTACCTCTTTTTTCCACTTTATTTTAAATTTTAGAACGCCAGCATGGATGCCGGTCAATACATTTCCTGGAAAGTGCAGATAGGTGATGCAAAACGGTTGTTGTTATTATTATTATCACATTTTTTTATTTTTAATTCCTTCTTATATTTTAACTTATATTTTCATTCGGAAGTTCTAATTAATGGTAATGTACCAAATTTCTTTTCCATGGAATATTTTAAATTCTTTATCAAAATTTTATTTCTTGTAAATTGTACCACTTTTCTTTACATTATAATTTTCAAAACACCAGGAGATTGTAAGTGCAGCCCCTTGCACTTCCCTCTGGTGACGTCCATAAACACTGCCATGAACACCAAAAGGTTGTACTATATATGACACACTCTTGACCCAATGGCACGTATCACTCTATTATCAATATATGTAGTATTTTCCGTCCATAGGTTACAAACAAAAAGAAAAGATTAAATTTCTCTACTGAAAAGATAAACTTACATAAGTGAAGAATTCATTTCTCCATCTGGATATCAATATATATATATATATATATATATATATATATATATATATATATATATATATATATATATATATATATATATATATATATATTTTTTTTACTGTCAAATTGTGATTTAATTTGTTTATTCAGGGGTCTTTCAAGGGATATAGTACATCACTAACTAATACTACAATGCTTCACAACGGCGAGAGTATTTCTAAATTGAAGCAATAACACTAAAATAATATTAGTTTCTTCGATCTTTGGTAAAATTTAGAGGAAAGAAAAAAAAGAAAACGCAGATAATCTCCTCAACCTCCAGGGTTACAGAATTAATCCATCAATATGTTTTTCCAAGTAAAAAAAAAGAAGGAAAAAAGAGAGAGAGAGAGAGACCCGGTATATTTAGAAACACTAACTTAGCTACACAGAAATCTTCCACTCTTGTTGTGAGGGCAGTTTTCTATATAAATCTCCTATATCTGTAAGCAATGACCTATCTTGAGGGTCATCCCATAGGGTAACGCTTTTTTCGCTGGAGGAATCGCTAGTAAGCAAGGGAGTTCTTATAAATGTATCAGCTATCAGATGGCCATCTCTAATGCGATTCTAGAAATTCCCAAATGGATCTTCATCATGCTCTAGTGTGGATTTATTATTATTATTATTATTAAAAGCAGTAATCAATATAAAAGATTATACTTATTATTATTCTCAAAAAGACCAATACCAAAAGGTGAGGGAGAAGTTTTTCCTTGAACTTTGGAAACTTATTTCAAGAAAACATAACATGTTTTAATTAAATTAGTAGGTATGTATTTAGTAATCGAATTCTACGCAAGTTTATCCAAGACCATTCGAGATAAATTCGGGTCATGGTTTAGCCTCTACCCAGAGAAAAGTTTCAATAAATATTTTTCTATAAAATCCGGAAATCCTGCTGAAATTAAGTACTTTCATTATGTAAATACGCTTTTTAAAATAAAAATGCTTCTATTGATTCCCATGGTCAAACGAGATAAAAGAAACATTTGAGAAGGGAATTATATAAAAAAAAAATCCTATTGACTAATGAAACTTTTGAATATAAAATTAATTTTTTTTTCTATTAAATATTTAATAGAAAAAATTAAATTTAAAATTAAAAACCTTAGCAATGGAAAATTTTAATCATTAATATCAAAATGTAATAGTTTTATGCTCTATGTTCTCTTCTTATCAAAGAGATTATCCATCAATGTAAAAAAATATATAATTTCACACACTTCATTATTAAGTAGCACTGCGTGGTCCTGCGCTGTGGAGCCCCGTCAATGTTTATAGATCATAGCTTTTGACTTTTTAGCGAGCTTTACGAAACATCGAAAAGAAATTGTGTCCTCAATAATCTGGGTTTGTGAAGTAACCTATAAAAAAGGATCGGTTTAAATTGGTTTAGTAGAAGGACATTTTTTTAATACCTTTTCCCCATTAATACAACAAAAAGTTCTTTGGCAAGATATTAGTAGCTAAGACATATTTTTGAAACACTTTTCTTCCAATTCGTAATTCTGTTTTTGTGACTAACAAGGAAAATATAATGAACTGTATTCAAATATATTTCCAATACCTTTATTTAATTTCGAGGAAAATGATATCCTCCACCCTCTCACAAATTGAAATTATTCCCTCCCCTGAACTATCCTTCACTTACGGTTGCTTTTAATTGGCATCAATGCAAATAAATGTTAATTAAGTCATGAATCACGAAGTTTTGCATATTATAGAATTCCAGTCTGTAAAATTCCAGAAAATTGACGTTAGTATTTTAAACTATAAATTTGAATTAAATCCGATTCTCTAAAGTGCGTCTCTCTTTCTTTTTTTTCTTTTTTTTTTCCATTTTTTTTTTCTTCTTTTTTTTTCTTTCTTTTTTTCTTCTTTTTTTTTCTTCTTTTTTTTCTTTCTTTTTTCTTCTTCTTTTTTTCTTCTTTTTTTTTCTTCTAGAAAACCTCTTACAGGTAGAATCGCTGTTATAATAAAAAAAAAAAAAAAGAAAGAAAGTATCCACTTCGCGCGACTTATTCTTAACAAAGGGTAATGTTACGTAAATCCCAATCGTAAGATAAGTGAATTCTCCCGTTATTTGACCCGGAAAAGCATAACTTTACCTCATTTGAGACGGGAAGTTGGCATAGTGAACTTCCCCCTACAATAAATGTATGTCACCGTGCCGAAATTTTATGACTTTTTATCTTCTGGAATTTATTGTGCAAAACTCGGATGACCTAAAGATACTGCTTCATATTAACCGATAATATGCCATGTCATATCAGGTATAATCTGGAATATTATACAGGTCTAAATATCAATGTGCGTTTACTTTTTTTCTTTCTTACTTATCCTCCTGAGAAAATAGTGTCATCATCCCAAAAAATATCCATCTAGTTTTCTGTTCATCAGACTTACCATACTTTTAACTTAATACATTCCTGAAGACATTTTTTGACCTAGAATACCAAATATTAGTGTATTATTACCAGATTAAGCAGTACAAAGCTGACATTTTTATATCTGTTCGATGATAAAAAAAAAAATTTCGAGATTTAAAATAATTCTATGTTTTCCCATTTTAGTAACAGAGTGCGACGTAAAAAGTTACTAAAATAATTAATATTTTAATGATTGATATGCTAGAAAATATCATAATATTGCCCTATCAAGTTTGATCCCTTACCTGCTACTGTCGGTGTTTTAATTTTTAGAACATATTGTTTTAAGAATAGGGCTGGTATAGAATAGACGTTCCTTTACACGTGCGACAGTGGCTATGATTCTCGAAAAGAAGTTATTTATATATAAATTGAGAATATAAAGAATCGTCTGAAGCTTGGGCTAAGAAGCTTGTCTTATGAAAATATGCTTTTCATGAAAAAGATTAATAAGAAGAAATACTAAAGAAGCATTAATTGAAGTTTTCGCCACCAGGCAGAAATTTGCACCAGTTTTATGTCAGATGGCTTGAAAATCGGAAGGATTATTTACAGGTGGGTGCAAAGAGTTCGGGATGAGACAAAAGTTTGTGCTCAAATCATGATTTTTCAACAACAAAAGATGCAAATTGGATTTCCTAATGAAATGATAAGTAAAAGCTATGTATTAATTTTTCTGTTCAAGTGTATGACTTATAGCTTTTATCCTGTATTTCTGTAAATTAAGTTACTTTTCTTTACTATTTTGTAATTTTCAAAAGCCAGAGAGGGGGGGGGGGGATACAAGTGCGCTTCTTTGCCCCTACCTGGTCCCATGTCAAATAGACACCTCTTTACTAAAAAGCTAAGATTAATTTCAAATTAATGAGTTCTTCCGACAAATTTAAAAAACTCGCTCTCGCTCTTTTTGTATTTCTTGAAACATCACATTTACACCTGGTGGTAAAAATTTTAACTTCTCTATTCATCATAATGGATAATTTCTACTTGGTCTCCATAAAACTTGCATTAAGTTTTAGAAAATTATATGCGTATGTTGGGAATTTGCTAATCAAGAGTCTGCAATGCAAAGGTATCATTGATACTACATTTAGGAATTGGTGAGTAGTTTTGATTACAACTGGCTCTAAATGGACGCGGGATGATATTTGTCGTCTTCAATTCAAGCAGGACCCTCGCCCCTGTTGTTCTGGAATCGGAATTTAAACATCTTCGAGATGTGACCTTGCATTCACTGGTTTTTAAATTGACCTTTTGACCTTGGCGGTTTGTGAATTCACTTTAAACTGCTGGTAGAAGTTTAAACTACTGGTTCCTACCACACGTAACCTTGATGAGAAAAGTGTGAAGGTTGCAACCCTAAACAAATTCTAGAATTTCTTGTTATAATGAAGATTTGAATAGGTTGCGACCAAAATCTTGTCTGGTCAACTGGAGAGTTGGTCAAACTTTAAGAGTACACAAAAATTCCATGTGCTTAGAGTTTCTGGAATTTGTTATAGTGTTTCGAGTTTGGGAGGCTAGCAGTTTCTTCAGTGCTTGTCTAATAGCAATTTAATTTCGCGTACAAGTTTCCACTTTACTTGTTTGACGCTATATATTTGAGCATTTTTTCTTGGAAATATGTTCTCAAATTCGAGAAGTTGGGAAGATGTCAAATTCATCTACTGAAGTTAATGAGTAGAAAGATGAAATACTCTCGATAAGTGAAATCGTAGCAAAATTGTAAATTTTTTCAAATCAAGACCAATATATAAAAACAAAATGGCAGTTCTCTTAGAAAAACAACATACAATGTAAATAAAATAAATATGCAGTTTCTAACAAATAAAATAAAAGCAAAACTATTCCAATGTATACTGTTCTCTAATGCATACTCTCTCTACTTCTAATGTATACTCTTCGTAAAATGAAAATAACTCTAAATGACCAGGAAAAATAGGTAATATTTTTTTATATCTGTGAATGGATCAGATTTGTACGTAACCTCTATTTGAATTTTTGTGAGCCCTTAATGTGAAAAAAACTAGCCTCCCCTTTAACAAAAGATCAGTTTTATACTGTGCTGAATGAAAATGGGAGAGCAAAATATATAGTTTTGGAGAAGGAATCACAAGAAAGTAACCTTTTTTTTTCATAGTTTGCCAAAAGAGCATTTACCATTCTATAGAATGCCTTTGCTTAGGTGAAGTATATAAATATTACATTTCATACTTTGCCAAAAAAGCCGGATATTATACAAAATGCCTAGGTGTACCACTAGGAATGCCAGCTTTTCATACATTACCGATAACATATAGGCGCATACTAGATACAATATATTCTAACAAAACCACTATGAAGTATGTGATGGGCTATAAATACGGTGTAAGGTATACGTCATTTCTTTCAAATCAATACAATTAGTTTCTCCGAAATCTGCGTCAGTCCTTTATTTCCATGATTCGGCCCTACAGAATTTTAACTATTTGAAAGCTGTTGATTTGTCTACAGTGAGATTTATATAATAATTTATAAAAAAATTAACTGGTGATTTTTAATTTTCAAATAAATTAGAAAGGAAAAAAGAATATAATATTTCTTAACTTTACAGTTGCAATTATTTACAGTTCCTAGATGCAAAGCAGTGAACGACTATTTATATTGACTATTATCAAAACTTCAATCGTGTGTGTTTGTTTTTTGTCTGTTTGTAATCTGTTTACAAAAAAAAGTTCGATGGACACCAACCTGCTGGAATCGAACACTCTCCCGAAAGACAATATTCTGCAACTCGAATTCTCATATACTACCTCATGAATTAAAAAAAAAAATTCGATTCCACTGGCAGAGATTAAAATGGCGTAAGCTGTAAAAACTTGACAGTTCTGTACCCAATGAACCAATCTGATTGTTAAGTGAATAACTTATTTAAAGGGGAATATTTATCAAGATAGAGCGATTGATATTCCTGAATCTTGACCTGGGGAATTACCTGACGTCATTTTCGTAACCAGATTGCCGAGTGTGAAAATGTTTTTCCTCTTTCATCAGATCAGAGTTCAGACAGGCGACCAGAGCATGCTTCTGGCGGCACTTTTATTACGAAGGGAACGTATAAAAATTGAGCCCCTTGAATTTGTGTCCAATAATTAGTAATTATATACGAATTTTTATGTAAACATCTGTAAATGATTATTTTTTTTAGCTACCAATTTGCAGTAATATTTTTTAATTATAGTTTGTTGGAATTTTAAATTGTTACATGCCTAACTAAGAGATAAGATATTAAATAATAAACTTTTTGCAGTTAAATGCTACATTTATAAGAGCGGCGACTAAATTTTCGTTCAATCCATTTCCTATATGAGATACTAACTGCATGGCCCCGCGTTACGGAGACCTGCCATTGGCCAGCTTTTTTCGCCTTACGAATTATAATCTTCACTGAATTTGTTATGTTTACATTCAACATCCAATCAAAATATTTCATGTATTGCGCTTGCGCATAGCTTGTTTACGGTATAGATCGACAGTAAATATATCAAGATATTACAAAAATATCCTAATCGCTTATCGGACAGGCGATTATAATTCATAAAATCAATCAGAAAAAAAGGGGCATATTAAAATAACTTTTGTTTTTATTCAGATGAAATAAAAAAAAAAATATTCGATTACAAGTATGCCATTTCTAGAATTTTCAATCTCATTTTAAATGTTAATAAAATCAATTTTTACATGAATTGAAAAGTTGTTTTTGGTCTTCTCGGTGTTCTAAACCTTCTATGTATTAAATTTCGTACCATTAAGTAAGAACTGTGGATTTGAATAAGGCTTAGACGGACAGAAACTCAGTTTTACTTATAGAGATTGGCATGCAAAAATAATCTATTTAGCATCACATATTAAAAAAATTATAACAAAAGATAAATACATAATTTACAAGTACTTTTTTTATAGAAAGTTCTACAGCAACATAAAATTTTATTTAAAATCACAAGTGTGGAATCTTGTAAAATGTTCTTGTAAAATTGAGTTTTACGGAAGCCTGTATTTGGGTCTTATGTCACAGCTTCATCAATGAACAGTTAACACATTATATTTGTGTGTGGAAATCTCTATGGTGATCAATATTGGCACTCCCATCGACTTTTGGCCCTTTTTTAGCTTCAAAAAAGTTCGAACCGGCTTCCTTGGAAGACTGTCCACCTTGAAGCAGCGCCGGGGCCTCCGTGTAGATTGCCTATGGCACGCGGCGGACTGAGCATCAGTTCGGATAAATCCCTAGGCACAAAGGACTCGTTTGTCGAATTTTTTGATTCGCCAACTGTCGACGGGATGATACGCAAGTGCTCTAATTTCAATTGGATATGTGGCTGCAGGTAGGTTTATAAGTGATTATTCTATATAGAAACCGTCAAAATTACGTCTCCAGAGATAAGTTGACATTCTGTCTCTATTGTTGTGTTGTAGCGTTCTTTCCACACGCATTTCTATATCCGCCATACCAGCCTATGTCATACCAGCCTATGTCATAATCAGGCAACTTCTTAGGAATAGAATTTTTGATTCTGTGTATAGCACTTAGTTGTAACTATTAATAAATGCTTTCGAATTATTTTTTGGGGGGAGGGGGAGAGAGTTATGATGCTCTGGTACGATAAAAATTGATCTTCATTTAGATGCTCTTCTTTTCAAACAATCTAAAGAAAACTATTATATATTTCATTCTCTATTTTATGTTAGTGATTTACATTTGCCATATTGTGATCTTTTTCGAAGCCTATTTCTTACATGCGTCAATCGTAATCTAAATCGACAAGTCTTGTGTTTCAATGACAACCGCCACCAACAAAACTATCTGGTGGGAGCTATTCCCCTGACAGACAGACACTCATAAAAAGTTAGAATTAGGCAGCTGCTATTTTCGACTGTTTTTTGTCATTACCGTAAATATGCAATACACCATTTCGCAACACAGATCTCCAATGAATTCAGATTTCCAATAACATTTCAAGCAAAAAGAAGAAAAAAAAAATGAAACAATACAATCAGCTGAAAAAAAAAAAAAAAAAAAAACAATGAACGCTACCAATCCACTCAGTAGGCAGACTTCTAAACCCGGATTTGAAACAAATTGGTCAATCGGAAAAATAAAAAATACTCCATACATCCATCACACCCAAATTTCAAAATAGATTCTCAACTTATATTTAATTTGTGCTGCGAATCAATTTGGGTTGCATTCTCAATTTTTTGATAACAAATGGTGGCTGATATTAAGAGGAAGTCCTAGTAAGGATCATTCCCTATACTCCCTATGTTGCAATCTTCTAGCCCAGTGCATTTAGAAACTACTTTCTATAAAAAAATTGGAAATTTGGCGAGTAGGTACGAAAAAGATCACTTAATGAAATGGCATAAATTGTTTTCCTTTTAATGTCTATCTGCTATAAAAGAAAATTAAAATAGCAGTTTACAAAATCAGGAGGAGTCATTGCATATGCATTACCTTAAGGATTTCAAATATAAAATAAAATATGTTAGACGCTATTTTCAAGTTTTTAATTTATGCTATATCATTAAGTAATCATTTTTGTACCTAGTCGACAAATTTGAAGATTTTGTACCAAGTAGTTTCTAAATGCACTATGCTAAAAGATTGTAACATAGCGAGTATAGGGAATGATCTTTATAGTCCGAGAGGCAACTGCAATTTTTGGACCCCATCGAAAATCATTCTGAATTTTTTTTATAGAAATTGGAGAAAGTGAGTAGATTACGAATCCACTGGTCTGCCGTGGCAAAAATGGCCGAAACTTATCAAAAATTGACTTGGAATGAGTTGAACTAAAATCCGATTTTCAAATCTGTCATAACTTGCCAAAAAGGGAACAAACTTTTTCTTCTGGCAACCCACTGCATTTTGATTTTCAATGAGAAAAAGCGTAAACGATTTCTGATCTCTGGCTCGGAAAACTTGTATCTTTTAAAAGTAAGCCAAATTGGCGACATCAGTTAAGTCATCAGTGAAGTAAAGTGTATTGCCAATTTGGCTCATTTGTGAAAGATGCAAGTGAACCATAGCTACACAACCGAATCGTTTCCAACCTTCTTACTTGAAAATTAAAGAGTGAGGGTTACCAAATATAAAAAAATGCACATTATTTGGCAAATTATGGCGCATTTGGCAATTGGATATAGTTCAACTTATTAAAAGTCGATTTTTGACTAGTTTCGGCCATTTTTGCCACAGCAGACCAGTGGATTCGTAATCTACTCACTTTTCTCCAATTTCTATAAAAAATTCAGAATGATGTTCGATGGGGTCCAAAAATTGCAGTCGCCTCTCGGACTATTACTAGGACTTCCTTTTAATTCCTCTAATGCCTCTTTGAGTGAGGTGATAAAGGTGCTTGTTCTGATGTCGGTTTCTTGACATCTGGCCTAGTTCTAAAATTACGAAGCATTTAGTATATTAATAATTAAGTATTATTAATTTAAGTATTATTAATTATTAATTTAAAGTATTATTAATTTAATGTTATTTCGCAGTATTTCCCTCGTGTAACACTTGCGTTAGAAAATTATAAAAGAAGCAACATATATAGCGATATTTACACAGCAAAAGTTTAATTAGCTAATTTTGCAGCAGAAACTAACAAGGCATTTCATAAAATCAGTTATAGTCTGAGGGATTATTACACGTTCAGGTACTTCATCAAACATCATTCTAAGTTTTTGTAGAATGTATTAGAGAAGTGCTAGAAGATCATGAATCTACTGGTCTATCGGGACAAATCTGATAATCGATTTTGTATGAGTTGAACTAAATCCGATAGCCAAATATGTCAGAATTTGCCGAATAATGAGCATTCATTTTTATTTAGTGGCTTACCGCTCTTTCGTTTTGAATGAGAAAAGTTGCTAACGATTTCAGATCTCTTACAATATCTTAAGTGCTTCTCAAATATCATATTATGGAATGGCGGGAATTTTTTTTTTAACTCTTAAATAATAAATGCAATATATAATGATAAATATAAATAATTATAAATATTGGTAATATGAATAGCTTTTGTACTCTACTATAAAATGTGAAGTTGTTTTTTAAAAATAAAAACTTGACATTTGAATACGTAGTTAGACAACTAAGAGCTTAGTAAGTTCATATTTTGTTATTGTTTAAGATATGCGACGTTGAAAGGAAAAAAAACAGAAAAAAAATTAAAATGCCTAATAAGGTGATGCCATTTATTTCGAAGTAATGTATGAATACTTTAATAATTTTTATTTTAAATAACTCCACGGACCACTTTTGTCCTCTTCGTGGACCACCTGGGGTCCGAGGACCACATGATGGGAACCATTGTTATCGACTTATGATGAGTTAAGTCCTTAGACCAGCTTAGAAGATGTTTCAACTCGTTTCTTAAAATGTGTTTCCCACTTTAATTGCTCCTGGCTTTTCTTCGGGGCATTATAGTGATAGTCATTTTCCATCACTAGCACAATCGCACTTGTTTCAGAACTCACAAGAGGACCTTACGATCTCGGAAATTCAGATCGGGATGAGGTTGGTTGGTTGTATTCAGATTATCTGGCACCGTCAGCAACCCGAGGGCTATAATGCGCCGAAACATTCGTCATTAGACAAGCCAACATACATTTACAAACATCCATGCCCATCACGGGACTCGAACCCGCAACCTCGCGGTCTAGAAGCTAGCATGCTAACCACTATACCGTTTGGTCGGCCAAATCGGGATGAGACTCGGCAGATTGGTAGTATACCTTAAGGGTATCCACACAGTAAAGCAATAAAGCACACTAGCCAGAAGTTTCCGAGAAAACAGGCTCTAAAGTGTTACGCGCAGCTTATATACTAGTAGAGATTTTTGCTCCGCAAATCCTGGTTACGTGGTCAGCATGCTGAGTTCGCATACGGGCGATCTGGGTTCGATACCTCCTAAGGTATTTTTTTTTTTTTTTTTTTCAATTTATAAAGTAACTGTTACAGCTAACTGAATTTTGAATTAAAGATAATACTTTATTTTTTAATACGTAATGTGTTTTAATGAAGGTACATTAAAACACTATTTACTATTCTCAGGAACAAGTGATTATAAATTTTGAGATATTATAAGCTGTAGAGAAATAAATGATTTTCGCAATAAACATGAAGAACCAGTTTCTATATGGAAGAGTAGGAATGTTGTCCTATTGTACATAAGTAGGAAGTCAGAAATTTTCCAAAAATCCTAACCGTACTTATCGAACCTACCATTACCCAACCCACTTTATAAATTGACATTATAAATTAAAAAAAAAATACAACTCGAAATATCGAACCCGGATCGACTGTACTTGAACCCAACACGCTGACCACTTAGCCACCGGGGAGCTGCAGAGCAAAATTCTCTACTAGTATATAAGCTTCGCATAGTACTTTAGAGCCTGTTTTCTCGGAATCTTTTGACTAGTGCGCTTTATTGTTTTACAGTGTGGATTCCCTTAAGGTATACTACTAATCTGCCGAGTCTCATCCCGATCTGAATTTCCGAGACCGTAAGGTCCCCTTGTCAGTTACTTCGTAACAGGGCCGACTCTCTTAAGGGGGGGGGGCATGGTACCCAAAAAATTAGTTTCAGAAATTGCACCACTAAAATTTAAACAATAGTAATGTTATATTATGTTGATGGTATATCAATATGATTTATCCCACATAATTATTTTTGAATAAGTAATTTTTGATTATTCAATTTTTAAAAAATTTGCAAACTCTTTTCGAAATGTTGCACCTTCCACAATTTGAAGTATTTTTCCATGAAATTTTCGCAATATATTCGCATTAGTTATTATGGATTTGAAGATGCAAGCTATGGAAAAGGTTTTATATGTTTTTACTCTAAAAACAACAGAAAAACGACGTTTTTTTTGTGTGCAAGTTTTCAACTATTTAATTTGGGGGAAAAAAACATAATTCACCTTATTCTATACTAATTTTTGTTTATCAGATGTACATAAATACGCTATAAAAATTTCCCAATCCTAACTAAATTTAGAAAAAAGCCTGAGGAATTTAAACAACACTCAAACTGAAAAATAACGAACTGAGAAAAACAGTGTTAAAGATTTATTTTTCAGCTAGGATAGAGTGATATGGTTTAGAAAATAGAATATAACTTTTTATCTATCAAAGGTACAAGTATAAAATTTTGCACAGATATTCAGAAAGATATTCTCCACATTATGGGATAAAATTTGAAAAAATTAAATTTTCATCATTTTTTGGGTACCATGCCCCTTTTAAATTAAATTGCCACGTGAATATTATTACACTTTTTGCCCTTATAAATAGTAAATGTACCATAAACCACCCATTTTTTACTTTCAATTACCCTTCTATTAATACAGGGTAATATCTGAAAGTATTGCATTCAGTCGGGAAAAAAAAAATTTACAACAACGTATAAAAAATTAAACTTTTTTTAATCATTTTGAATAAAAAATCATGGCGAAAGTATAACTTTTTCGCAAAGAGTGTAGGACAATAACTTTTCGCATTAATGTGAAAAAGTACTTTCTCTCACGCCTCGTGCTTAAATAGTCTTGGCATTGAAATGACATATTTTCAGAAGAAATTCATTGACTCGAAATGCCAATATTAATAAATATATGTATTAGAAATATTTATTTTGCACGTGATTATAAAAGCAACACGTGGGAAAATACTTTTCCATACTCGGTAAATTATTTGACTTGTGTTATCGCGCTCTTTAAATAAAAATTTTAACTCGTTTGAAAAGTATTACTTTCCCCACTAGTTACATAAATATTTATTTATTTTTGCTCTTTTACACGCTTTGGAACTTGTTGAGTTCAAGAAAGTAGTCTAGAAAATATGTGTGTGTGATCAGCATAAATTCCGAACTGATTAACCTGCGATGTTTAACTTTTGCATTTCTTCCCTCCTAACTTTTGACCAAGTACGGATCCTGAGTTTTATTTCGGAGGGGGACTGTTGAATAATTTAGATAAATATTATTGTTCTTAAGTTATATTAATATACCATGGGATTACTTAACTTGATTAAACAGAATATGTCACAGTGAGGTAAAAAGTCTCAATAACATAAAGTTCACACTATGATTGGCTAAGTGTGAATTTACGACTTTAAATTAGATTTGTCTTCAACTATATGGTTCAGGATAAATTTTTGTTAAGAATGATGGAAAGGATAATCTAAATAAAGAATGCATACATATACATCAACCAAAACTTTAATTTGCTTTGTCGGTTTTGTTCGTCCTCGACTTTTCATCACCATTTTTTAGGATGAGAACCAGGGCCCGATTTAGAAATTTTTTTACTGTAGGCCCAACATTCAGAGAGGAGCCTCCAATAGCAAATATTTATTTCCTTACGTCACAATATTACCGAATCAAGCTACATTCGTTAAGACTAACTTTTTACAATTAAAACTCATAGTTTACCATGAACACTGAATTTAAAGCACACTTTCCTGTATTTTAAACTCACATTTTACCACAGGGTCCACAAATTATATAATAATAAAGATTACTTAATTTTATAACAATAAAATTGTAAATAATACAAAATAACCTTTCCACTGTTTCCTCGATCTCACCAAAAAGGAGGGCCAAAAAAGTTTTAAAAAAGTCCACGGAAGAGCCTGCAAACCAACTAATCACAAAGACTCTTTCATTTCATAATATAAGAAGTTGTATATGGTTGGTTGGTTGGTGAACATCTCTTTACAAGAGGCGAGAGAAGGAGAACAGCGGCGTAAAGCCCTTGTCTCCGTGTACATATGAAGAAGTTATATATGATTGGCTGAACCGGAAAGATTTGCTTAATTAGGTTAATCTATCTAACTTAGCTCTGTGACTATAAAAAATATGGAATTTGCGGATGTGTAACTAAAAAATTTTTATTATTTTTGTTCAGTACTACCCATAAAAAGACCATTATATTTAAAATTTTCAGAAAACTTTCAAAATTTGGGGGACCCTAGGCCCGGGCCTAGTGGGCCTAATGGTAAATCAGGCCCTGATGAGAACATTTATATTAAAGATGTTCAGTACGGATTCGTCAAATCTTGATTGCTTTTTTAAACGTTAGTTTGATTTTCATTACTTATTTTCGTGTGTTATAACTACAGTCTTGGAGTTTAAAAAAACACACATAAAAACATTAAAAAGTTACTAACTAATTAAGGGGTTCTGAGACTCTCGCTTAAAAGACTGAGACTTAAAAATTCTCGCATTTTTTTTAATTATTATTGAAAAAAATAATAAAAATATTTTTGAATAAAATGACAAAACTTATGTTTTTATCATTAGTAGAACTTGGAATCTTTATATTTTGGTTGCGTGACAATTGTATCTCGGACGTGATATCTTGAAACTTTGAAACTATTTTTCTCGGTGATGGCTTTTTGTACCTAAATTGAGTTTAAATGGGTATAACTTAAAAATTACTTGTTATAAGTGTATGAAACTTCCCACACTGAAATTTCATATATTTTTCTTTAATTTGTCTTCAAGAATTGTGTACTTTGATTTAATTTCTTTTAAAGAGGTTTTTGGACCATAACATAACTATGGGTTTTATTCAGTTTTTGCAAAAATAATAATAATAATAATAACAATAATAATAATTTTTTCTAAATATTGTATTGAAAAATCCTGAAGGAAACTTCTGATATGAACTATAAGAAGTAATTTAATGCAAAAATGATGTGATTTTTTAAACAGTTTCTAAATATATTAAATATACGAAATGTCCAAATGTTGAGGTTTTTTGATTTAAAAAAAAAAAAAAAAAACTTTTTAAATTTTAAAATTTAAAACAGTTTCTTTTTGTTTCGAAGCATAATACAGTACTGCATTTACAATTTCAGACAAATATTCCTAAAAATAAAGATTTTTCAATTTTGAGTTAACTTTTAGCAAATAAACGTAAGAAATCGTTTTAACGATTTATCAATTTCGAATATAATACACAAGACTCTGTTAGTGGCTTAGAGAATCTTTTTTGTAATTCCCGCTTCCACCCATTTCAGCAATCACGGAGTCCTGCATTGCTTCACTACAAAAAGAAAGACTTCTTCCTCACCTTCAACTTGCTTTTTTAGTGGCTTTTGCGTATAATCGTTTCAAGGAACACAACATTTTCAAGAAATATAATTAGTGGCATTTTACTTGCCGTTAAAAAAAAGGTCTAATTCAAAGGCTGGTCCAAAAGTGGAGGATTAAAAATATGGGCTAAGTTCAGATTCGGGTTCTGTCTCTAAAACCTCACTTGTATGTACTCGAGTGTAAATTACATTTTTTAGGCGTATCTAGGCGTATCTATTTTAGGCGTATCTATTATTTAAGGCGTATCTAGGGAAAGGTATTTTTAACCCTCTAGTGCATATTTTTTTTTAATGCAATAACCTTACATATCATACACATTTTTTTTTTTTTTTTTTAATATTTGCCTTAAATATGTAGTCCATATGCTGCCTTATAACATAGGAGGAATTTTCTATTTTCAAGAAATTTAGAGTCGACTTTGAAAAGTGAACATACAGGATCCGTTCAAGAAATAAAATAAAACACCACTTGTTTTAAAAAGTAATATTTTATAAATATAATGATGAATTTATCGTTTTAAATCCAACTTTAAATATCTGATATTTAAGTTCGTCAGTTAAATCCAATTAACACGCGAAGTTGATGTGGCTGTCACATACACGATGGAACTTTTCACTGGCCTCATACATAAACATATATATCTCTAATTATTATCGATTTAACAATACATAGTATTTCTGAAAATCAAAATAGACATTCTTCTTATAAAAAATTTCAATAGATAATTAATACTTTTTTTTTCCAAACAATTAAAAAATGTTTTACTAGTTAATCCAAGTCTACCTAATGTAGGGGTATGGAACTTCTTGAAATTTGCAATTACACTTTTATATCAGTCCTTGCATTAAAATTTATCGTGGTATTTACCGTTTTCACTCATTAAAATAGAAAGAGCCAGTTTGGCGGTATTTTTGATAATAGTTTTTAGATTTATGCAGCAAAAAAAAAGAAAGAAAAAAGCACGCCAAGATGGCGAATTTGACGATGTTATTCTATAGACATTACATTGTCTTTCCTTGGGCGTGAAACAGAAAAAAAAATTAATTGTTGATGGGCGATCCTCAAAGGCAGAGGGCTCTGTGTTAAAGTTACTCATTTGTCAACTTTTTCCGCATTTCTACTCTGGAATTTTGAAGGTGGAGACGATTAAAACACTTTAAGAGGCATTAGCACATAAATTTTAATCAAAATCGTTAGAGCCGTTTTTTAACAATTGCTGAAAAACATGACTTTTTCGTGATTTTTCATTATTTCAACCTTATGCGCATGACCGATTTTGACGAAAACCCTAATGGTAGGTCTCATGGTCACCACTAACCCGTAGTCCAAATTTGAATATCGTAGGACAGTTTGTTCGAGAGTTATTCTGACCACGTATACACACAGATATACATTTTTTCTGTACCACTTTTTTGAAATCAGGATGTTCCAAAACGTGGAAAAATAAAAATAAAAAATCTAATTTTTTCTTCTTTTTTTTTTAACCGAATGCTACACTTTCATTACTCTATGTAAACGTATAGGTAATTGAAAGTGAAAAGAAGTGAATATTCTTTTCAGCTTAATAATAAGAGTTGATCCAACTTTTAATAAAAGTATTTAAGCTGTACTTCCACATTACTCTGTTTTGTCGATATCAATTGAGGACCTGAGATGCAAAGGGGTTCAAGTGACTTTTCTTAACTTTTGAGAAAATACACTTTCAAGTTTCTTATTTATATTAAATTTGTATGAAAATTATGTGTTGTTCAAATACTAACCTCTGGGATGAGGATATCACTAGTTTTCACAGAATTTAATATACATAAGAAATTTTAAAGTGCATTTTCTCAAAAGTTAAGAAAAGTCACTTAGACCCCTTCGCTTCGCAGTCCCTCAACTGAGAGACGATGACGGTCGAAATCGTTCAGTTTATTTTATAAAAGAGTAGCTATTTGTAGCGGTATTTGTTACAGTCAATCTTAATAAATTGTCCAAACGAGATTCAGTTAAGTTGTTCCTGTATTTATTATTGATGAAAACTATTTTGCTGAAAGCTTCTTAATATAGTTTCTTCTGGAAAAACTTCGTTCTGCTTAGCTAAGAGAAAGTCCTAGTAAGGCGCATTCCTTAAATTTGCTATGTTACAATCTTCATGACATGTGCATTTAGAAACTAATTTCTATAAAACCTTAAAATTTTGTGAGTAGTTTCGAAAAAGGTCACTTAATGATATGATAAAAGCTGTTTTCACTAAATGTATATCTATTATAAATGAAAATCAAAATGCTAAAAGACAATACCAGGTGGATCCCCTGTATTTGCATTGACAAAAGAATTTTATTTCAAATATAAAATGAAATATATTAGACGCTATTTTCGAGTTTTTAATTGATGACATTTCATTACATGATCATTTTCGTACCTAATACTTACTAAATTTCAATGTTTTTATACAAAGTAGTTTCTAAATGAACTGGGCTAGAAGATGGTAACATAGCAGGTATAGGTAACTATCCTTACTAAGATCTTAATCTTATCTATTTAAGGGATCAATTCTTAAACTCTCTACAGATGATACGAATACATTCCGTCTTCATGTAAAGACCTTAAAACAGTAGCATGATTCACCCCCAACAAACAGCGCTTTCTGCCGGCTGAACGTGTAATTCCGTACACACATTCCTCCCTGAAATATGCTTACTTAAGGTCCCATCACCTGCCTTTACATTTTTGATTAATAGTTTTGAACCACCCTGTATAAACTGATGACTATTGGATTTTTCGATCTGGTTTACAAATGATATCTTTTACTCTTTTTTGACATAATAAATATTCTAAATATATTAATAATACAAAAAATTAGTTGTGATCTTGAATAACAGCATTGAATGATTAGTACCTAATAGAATAACTCGTAATAATAACAACTCAAACTAATTATCTGAGAGTATAATTGTGCACCAATATAACACAAGAATAATTATGAATCACAAAAATGCACGAATAATTATGAAAATTCGTCAATTTCGAAAGAAATACAAAGGAATGTTTTGGATCAGTGAATGTTTCTTGAAATCGCTCTCAAGGAAAAAAAATTAGAAACTCCTCTGATTCGACTGATTAGCATCCAAAACATTTTGCACTGGTAAAGCGACCATTTTTCAAAAATATGGAGAGGGATTTTGATGGCAATACACATTTATATATACATAGTATATATAATCTGTGATTAAGGCAGGCAATTGCAATCCTTTACTCGTAGGGATTTTTTAAACAATAAGGATTTTTTAAATTATATGGAATTTTTAAATTATATGGGATTTTTAAATTATATGGAATTTTTAAATTATATGGGATTTTTAAATTATATGGAATTTTTAAATTATGGAGATTTACTTTAGAGATGTCTTAATTTTGAAGCTCGCGATTGCCCTTCTCACTTTAACACATCTCCTGTATACACATAAAAACTTTTGTTGAACTAGTTTTTTATTTTCAAGAATTTATCTAAAATAATTTGTGAGATAATAGTAACACTGGAAGTTCAATATGTAAATGAAAGAAACTTAATGCAATTTATTTTTCCAATTTGCCTAAAAAGTGAGTTTTCAGCAATATTACTTTATTTGTTCACTATAGCAGTATATTAGAATAAGTTTTAAATATTGCTTCCATGATAACACCTGTGATTCTCGCTTGTGTTCCAAGAAAATAAAAATTGCGCTAACTGAAAATAAACAGTGACACATTGATCCCATTGAAAAAAGCGTTTAATTTTCACTAAAATATATTATTTAAAATTCTCATTTCCAATCTGGAAACATTCCTCGAGGGTTTTTTCCTAGATAGAGGATGAAAACTGAGGATAGTCCACGAGAATCGAAACCAAATGGTTACCATCGCCGAATCAGAGAGGGATCGGTGAGTTCAAGTGTACAACTGTACCCAGTAACTCTGACGTTTATAATTTGAAAATTAGAGGAAATTGCTAATTTGAAAAATAAAAAGTATTTACTCTTAAAGTTTCACTTTGAGATGACCATAAAAGAAAACTATTGGACAAAATATTATCAAACTTCAGATATGCGTAGAGATGCATGAGATTTGATTTTCAGTAAATAAATAAATAGTTCAAAAACCCACCACCAGCAGAAAATGTCACGGTACACAATGTTGTTAAACTGAAGAAGACATGTAAAACATGGGTTCAAAAGATTTTAAATCATATCGTAATTCATTTAGCATTATGGCATACAGTGATCATGAGATTTGATTTTCAGTAAATAAATAAATAGTTCAAAAACCCACCACCAGCAGAAAATGTCACGGTACACAATGTTGTTAAACTGAAGAAGACATGTAAAACATGGGTTCAAAAGATTTTAAATCATATCGTAATTCATTTAGCATTATGGCATACAGTGCCATTTCTCATTGGTGGTGGGTTTTTGAACTACTTTTTTTTATTCATTTATTATTATTATTATTACTTTGTAGAAAATAAAATTCCATGACCTCCTATACACTTTTACAAAGTTTTGTTGCATTTTATCCAGTAGTTTTTCCAATTATGGTCCTATCAAAGTAAAACTTTAATTATGCAAGCTCTGCACAATACGATTTTAAATAATTCATTTCAACAGAAAAACAATGCATATTATGTAGGAAATCCAACTACCATTATAGTAAAATTATGGATTAAAATAAAAACTTGAGCGAACTTTTGTATCACTTTACAACACCTCCCTGCAAAGAATCCTGAAGAGCCATGCGAAACCAAGGAAGAACCTACAACTTAGTTCCTTCGTTTTCCGCACTTACAGCATCATCCCTTACAAGAACATCAACAATTACAACCCTCTTCCTCTATTTACAACTTTCCTTTTTATTTCCTTTCCCTCCTCATTTCTACTCTGTTGGTGAAATGGGTGTCACCGAGTCAAACTGCTATTACTCTTTCTTCCCGTCCGTCAAGACGGACGGTATTCTGTCTTCCACTTTTGGGTCTTACCCACAGGTGAGTTTTTAGCTGCCGTAAGTGCAATCGTCCCGTCCGATTACACAGGGGGAGCGCAGCGTATTTAAATGGCCAAGGCGCAGTCCCGCTTTTCATTAGATTATAAGTTTTGGTCAACGGATCGTGTGGTTTTGCTTTCGTTTAACAGGTGTTTGTTGTGCGTATTTTTACATGTGGGATATTGGACGAAAAAGAGGCTGTTTGGTTTTGTTTATGATGCACGTGGATACGTTTTTTGTAAGTAGTATTTTTTTTTTACATTTTATCTGAATGTCAGTATTTGTTCTTTTTGAGTACCCCTACCAAATTTGGTATTGTTACTTCTTATGGGAAGAATTTGGTAGGATTGAGCTACATATCCCAAACAACATGAACTTGGGTAAAGTGTCGGTTGAAAAATGATTGAGTGATATTAATTATTAATAATTAGCAGTTGCGAATTAGTTTTGCATTCAATTTAAAAATCTAACTATACTTTTTCCTATAAATTTTACCATTTTTCTTTCACATTATTGCAACTCCACGATAGCCAGGGGGCGCAGGTGCACCCGTTTACCCTCTCTGGCGGCGCCCATGTGTACTCAAGGAAAGAATAGTTGTGGGATCAAGTTGATTCGCTAGTGCATAGTGTAGCATATATGCTACTCAATTTACGGAAGAGAAGTCTTAGAACAAAAAATTTTTCGTTATCACTTGTTGCATACATGCTACACAACGATTTTAATTAATGATTTAACTGAACAGGTACTGAGGGTATTTTTGAACATTTGAACAAAAGAAAAACGAAAAGAAGAAAAAAAAAATTTTATCAAAAAGAAGAAATCATGCACAAGATGATTGAACGTATAAGGAGTTATGGAATTATATAATGTTGGCAGTAGAAAATATCACATGTAACCGCTTCTCACGCATCAAACATTTTGAATGAGGTTAAAAAAAAAAAAAAAAAAAAACATTGGTGAAGGGGTAGTTACTCCACCTAGACGTGCTGATATAGAAACACAGGTATTTCACCAGTATTTTGTTTTGAAATATAGTTTGAATGTTCCGCGAAGACTTCTCACCGTACCGTTCAATTTGTGGTAAGATTTTTAACTACGGTGCGAATTGAACGTCATGAGTTGATGATAGAATCAGTTCCAAGTTAGGGCAACCATATTCATATCACTTGTTAGTTGAAAGTGTTACCAATCATTGGGATTAATCGGCTTGGTGCAGAACCCGTACCAGAATTGGAAGTCCAATCCACTTTATCAATGACAGACTGGCAATATGATATACGCATGCTCAACAATCGTTGCACGTTACTGCATTTCATTCACTTCTCCTCTGCAATTTCCATAGCGATTAAAAAGGGTGGGAAATCTAATATTAAACAGCAATTTATAATTGATCAAATTTTTTCATATACAATGGCTCCCAAAAGTTTTCGTACACTTACAAATTTCAATCGCATACTACGTTCTCCATTTCAAAAATTAATCTTTCAGAATTTTTTTTTTTTTTTTTTTTTTTTTTTAAATAATATCTGTAATTTCATCTTAATAAAACTACATACAATATTTTTAGTGCATAGTAAAAAAAAAAAAAATTTCCTTTTTTTTTAAAAAATTATTAACCTAAAGTAACACAACAAATACTCCCAAAAGTATTCGTGCACTTACATTTTTTTACATATTAATATTTTTTTAAATCTTTTGCTAAATTAGTAATTCGTAGGATATTTTTTAGCATTCACAAAAACTTTTATGCGTCGGGACATAAATTAAAAAAAAAAAAAAAAAAAAATTGGTAATTTCTGCATTAATGTTTCCCCATTTTTTGATCATTACTGTTTTTAGTTGGCTTTTCTTTTTAATGTCGTGTCTTCTTACTTTGGTTTCCAGTTCTCTCTAAATCTGTTCTTTCGGGTTCAAATATATCGACTGAGGTAGTGATTTTAGATATTGTGGGCAATTATAGAGGCAACAGAGGCGATCATAGAATGATGTATGCTCGGATCAATATCTTGACAAAATTCAAAATATTCAAATAGAGTTCATGATTAATTATTCCATCATTAAACAGCAATTTATTAATTTCTAATGGTAACAAGAATCTATACACAAGGTGACAAGAATCTATCCACTTCCATACAAGCATCCAACAACGTTCTTGTAATTAAGTACATCATTTCTCTTCTCCACACAATTGTGCGCACAGAAACTAAAAATGTGTTACATTTGCTTTTATCTTCAAAAAAGATATGATTCCCATACATTTTTGGCTTATTTATCATTATCTTTTAAAGAAAAGGCGAAACTTTCTATTTTTAGCATTTAAGATTTTTTTTTCCTTCCGGCAGAATATCCATGTAGACCAGCTAATCTGACTACTTTTCAAGCAGTTTCAAGTGAAATTGAAGTCAAAATGTTTCCCTCTACTTTCTGAAAAAACTTTTAAAGCACACAAACCTGGATTTTTCTCAAATTTTCTTACAATAAATCCCCTTTCACGTTCAGATAACCGTGTAGGGCAATCTCTTCTTGGCTGGTTAAGGATTCTATTTTCTTGTTTAAAATGTTTTATTACATACTAAACAGTTAAATGGGAACATTAAATAAGCCGTACTTATAATACATTTACTACTATTACGATGAAATATGATCAATTTTAGACTGCTGTTTGTCGATTCTTTACGGCTACGAGCTATTTTAAATAATTAATAAATATATTATAATAAATAAAGAAGGTAAATATTTCATGCAATCGATTTTCTAAATGTCGCCACAATGAAAAAATTAAAAATAAAGCATTAAAAAAAAACATTTTATTAATGAAATTATCAGAAAATGTTATTGTGTACGAACACGTTTGTGGTATCCCCCCCCCCCCACCCCCCTCCTTTGTTCGATAAATAAAAAAATAAAAAACAATTTTATACTTCTTCTTAAAATGTTAGGTTCTCTTTAGAATTAAATAGGCATTCTTTATAAAATTATTGAAGTTAATATTCGACTTCGATTCCAAACTACAGCACTTTTTCTACAAATTTTTAAAGTGTATGAAGACTTTTGGGAGCCATTGTATATATTTTAGGTTGAACTGAAAAAGGCTGTATAGTTAGTCTTCCTTCCTCCACCTTCATTACGTTGGACTTGCATCTTTATATGTAACCTCCGTCTCAGTATCGTGGCTCACTAACGAATGAATAGGTTTTAATGTGGGATTTTAAACCTTAAGTTTTACAATAATATTTTCAGAATTATAAACCTGCTTATTTTATGTCTTCTTCTAATAGGGTTCAATGTGTCGTATGAAATTGTTTTATTCAAAATATTTCTCCTTTATTTTGCCATAAACTTGGCGTTATATATCGACGTGTTAAGGACTAGAAATGGAAAACGACCTAAGTCCAAAAAAAAAGAAAAAATTTCAGAGCCGAAAAATTATCGCATCTTGTGCTTAAGGCAATGCTTAAGTACATACTTCAAATTGAATTTGAACTATTGCTACGGGAGTTCGCACTTTGGGAGTTCTCCACTTTGTTTAGCTTGCCTTTTAGGAAATTTTTCCCTAAAAAAAAAAAAAAAAAAAAAAAATCGCTTTTTTAGGTACTTAGAACGTTTTCCATTTTTAGTCCTCAATTGTTCTGGTGAATTCGAAGTATTTTTTTCTGTTGCAATATATGTGAAACAAGCAATACATAAATTAGTGAAGGTGATGTAAGATGTACAAACCGTGGAAATTTCTTTCGATTTAATACATGGTTGGTTGAAGTTTAACTGCTCAAGGACAACACGAGGGCTATACTGCTCAAGGACAACACGAGGGCTATACTGCACCGACGGATTTGATATATGAAAAAATTCCTTATTTAAAAAAATACCATACATGAAACTTCTTTTGAGTGCCAAGTGTAACACGTGATAAAAGCATTTCTGTCGCCAAGCTTAACTTTAATGAATAGGTTTTTTTTTTCTTTTGGTATGGGTTTAACTATATAAAAGTGTGGTTCGGTTGGGGAGAATAGTCCAACAAAGATGATCCTGTCCTAGTTAGACATAAAAGTGACTCGCAAAAATTTGGAAAACGGTATTTAGCATACCATTCGTATAGTAATCTTATGCACAAACCTTAGTAGATTATTTAATATAGTTGTTAAATTTATGGTCACCACTTAAAAATAATGAAATATAATCATTATTAATGCAATGACCACTATCCTCAACAATCAAATTTAGTTGCCATCAACTACCGCTGGTGAATAGAAAAATTGTATACATTCACTAATCAAATTATTCCAACTGAAATGTTCTCACCATTGTCTGCGAATTATGTCCTCAGACTGTGCCACGTTGTTGCTGCAAATGGTGGTTATTTTGAAAACAATGTTTTATAGCGTTTCCTTGTCCTCAGAGTCATTTGTTTCAACTTTTGTAACTAATTGTGAAAATTGGTGAGAATAAATTCCCTGTTTTTTTAAGCATAAGGCAACAGATCGCATATTTCTATCGCCTTCCATTTTTTTTTTTTAATTGATTTTTCAAATCGTCAGTCATTTGTGGGATACCCTGTAAATGTATTAAAACATACATTAAGGAGTAAAGTGTCCGTTTTAAACATAGCCGTATTCATTGAAAAAATGATGAAACCTAATTTTCCAACCATCACAACGGATTGCAAATTAAATTAGTTTGGTTAAAAGATATTGTTATGGAGGGGACAGCGGTATAAAATGTATTTGAAAAAATATGATTTTTGAAATGGTGACAAATATTTGAGGAACTGAAAACATGCTTCTGCTCAATGTTTCAAACCTGTTTCAGCCAGAAGATTTTTCTTTTAATGCTGTATACAACAGGCCTTAATTATAATAGCGTTTATTGTGTTAGTTGTTTCAAGTTAAATGCAGTTATAATGCAAAAAGGGCCAAAAAGATTGTGCTTAAAAAAAAAGTCATAGCTCTTATTTTTAAAATTGGGACGTGATTAGGGTAGTTTTTGAAGACTTAATAATTCGGAATTCGAATGCGATGTTTTCAAATCTAAATTTTTATTTGATTTAATTTTTTTTTTAATTATTATTAAAAAATAGCTATGGATTTAGCACGATTTATAAACAAAGTTATGCAAAACACTGTCTTAATATAATTCACATTGTTTTATTGGGAAATTCAGCAATTGCTTTTGTCATAGTAGGCAGTTTGATTGTCATAGTTATAGATGTACAATGAAATAGAAAATTATTTATTAATTAAAAAAAAGGGTTTCCTCTAACAATATCAAAGAAAAAAACTTGCGCCCGGAGTGATAGTATTAAAATAATTAGCATTAGTACATACTCTGAATTCCTCAGTCTAGAATATGGATAATTATAACTATTAATAAATATAACTAAAAAAAAATCGCAGATTTTAGCTTTATATGTCGAAAAAATTAGAATTAAAAGAATTATTCGAAAAATTAAATTTGAAAATTTTGAGTTTCAATGCTTTTCTAATAAATTGGTGAACTTGGTGAGAATTTTGGAACTAAAATTAGAAATCAATTTTTAGTTTTGTTTAAAAATATCGAACGTGTACGAGACAGATAGATGTACATATCCTTTTTACAAGCATATCACTGAATTAGAGAGGAAGAAATATTGGTTTGGCAACAGAAAATATAATTAAAGTTTTTATTCATTATTATAAAAAAAATTTTGCCGATTATTGTCATGTGAACCTTTTGCCATACATATGGTTAACTCAAACATCAATTTCTGAGCATGCAAAACCTTGTCGATACCTGAATAATCTTTAGGGGCCCACCTCTACTTTTAAATTAAAATTTGTTTACATAAGATTTGTTTTATACATTTGGGATATACATGACCTTTTTCCAACCGCTCCTTTCCTGGTTGCATTTCTAGAATGACCATAATAAAATCAACAGCATCTGATTCAGCACCACTAACACTAATTGGTACGCCCTCCATCGGGAAAGGTACATCACATACAACGAAAGATTTCTAATTATAACACAAAATGTTACTTTCAAGTGGAATCAGCATAAATTCGTACTCTTCTGTAATTTCAATTCAATACCTGTAATGAACTTTTGAGCTAATCGTAATCTATTTCGGGGAACTTTGGTATCATTGTTTGTTGAGGCAGTTTGCTCCTTAAATTTGATTTAATGAACTTAATGTAATTTATATGGTTCGTGTTTCCTCTCTATTTCGTTAGACTTCAAAGACAACTTGTTTTGCAGGTTGCCACTTGAGACAGAATTTTTGAAACGTTGTTTCGTAATTAATTTAGTTTGTTCTCAATGTTTTGATTGAGTGCGTTTAATTAATTTTAAAAATTGCTTCGGATTGGGATGTTATGATTATTGCTAAATTTACTTATTACTATTTTAAACAAAAAAAATACTAGTTATTTAATGCTGACAAAATTGAATAGTAGTTCATAATAAATGTTGAATTTGATATAAAATACCTAAATTTAAAGAGAAAATAAAGTAAAAATGAATTAAATAATGTATAAAACTCTATATTATGTAAAACTCTCTTCTCAATTGACCTCTCTACTTGTGAGAAATCTAAAGTATTACTTTTTAGAAAAGTTTCATGAATAAAACTATCTCCGAAAAAAATCTCTCTATATATAGAACTATTTTCTATTTAAAACTTTTCAATAATTAGAACTGTCTACAAAATGTAACTATGTGAAACTCCTACTGTATTTCTCCTATAACTCCTGCCAAGTAAATTATCCGTCATAAATGTTTTCGTCAAGGTCGCGCATACGCAAAAACATAAAGCATGAAAAAAGCACGTTTTTCAGCAATTGTTAAAAAAAAAAAAAGGCTCTAATAATTTTGATCAGAATCACTATGGTAATGCCTTTTAAAGTGTTTAAAACATCCCCATCTCTGAAATTCCCGTAAAAATACTAACGCCGTAAAAATTTGAAAAACGAACATCTTCAACGCAGAGTTTTCTTTCCTTCAGCATCGCTCATCAACGGACGTTTTTGTCCTCTTCTCAGTTTCACTTCTAAGAACCGGTAAGAATTATCGAAAAGTAAATGTCGAACTAACGGCAAAGTGGTTAGCGTGCTAGCTTCTAGACAGCGAGGTTGTGGGTGCGAGTCCCGTGTTAGGCATGGGTGTTTGAAAATGTATGCTGCCTTGTCTAATGACGAATGTTTCGGTGCATTATAGCCCTCGTGTTGCTGACAGTGCCAGATAATCTGAATACAACCAACGAAAAGTAAATCGCCAAAATCGTCATTTTGGCAGTGATAGTCAAAATCGTCATTTTGAAGGTTTTTATTATTATTATTATTATTTCTTTTTTGTTTCAAATAAATATGTAAGAATTCTCGCCAAAAAATATCTCCCAACTGGCCATTGTTTCTAAATGAATGATGAAAAATATAAAAAAGGGTAAATAACATCAATTCACGCCAGTGTAGTAGTGTAATTGAAAGATGTGCGATTTTCCGCAGCCTTAGTTATATTTGAAAAAAAAAGGAAGGGGGAGTGTATTGCTCATTGCTTATGAATTTTCCTTTTCACTTACAGCTCATGTCCCTGCTAATTACATGCGTATACTGCAGAGCACTTGGTTCTCGCAGAGGTGGTTGGAAACCGGGTCACAAGAAACACCGGCTCAGTACGTAAGTACCCTCTTTTTACTATGGGTATATCTTGCAACGAATTATTTATTTGCGGATAGATTGCAGCGTTTCATTCTTTCAGTGATTTAGAAACTTATCTTCACCCATTAAAGGAGTGGAAAAGCAGTCATTGTTATTAACTTTTACCTTGTTTAGTTAGATAAGTTAAGATATATTTTGAATTTTTCAGATTTTTATATAAAACTATTTTTATGATTTTTAAAACACACTAAGCGGAATCCCAATCGCAATTTATTGGCGAAGAAAGAAAAACAAAACTAAAATGCCGATTAGCAAGTTTTCTTGCCAACCGTCGTTTTTGGGTTAATTGAACTAAACAAAAAATATACCATCTTTTAAACACAGAGTATACTTTAACTAAATTGCACCTACTTAAAAGCAATCTGATACTTCTGATAATGCTGGTCAACTATGAAGTTGTATCTTGAATGGAAGTGTTGAAATATTTATGAATTTAACATGTTAAACACAAATATGGTAACAAAAAAGGGAAAATACCTCTATTTTTTTTTTTGATATGTTGAGGTATTACTTTGTATGATAGCGATAAAAAAAAAACACACACAAGTGAATACATTGCATGTCTTGTTTACAGAATATTTATACAGAAGTAAGCGTGATGACACATGTGAAAAACCAAGAAATGTAGTGCAACAAATGTTAAGATTAATGGAGCTTCAACAATAAGTGCACTATATCGTAGAACCACTGAATCTCCGAAATGAGAGCTAGAGCAGATTTTTCATTGTGAGATTCGTGTTTAGTATGTCGAATTAGTATGTCGCTCACCAAAATTTTAAAATTTGTTACATTTTCAACGATTTGATATTGTTACTCTCCTAGAAATAACTTTAGGCATTTAAGCAAAACAGGAGATTGTTTTTTTAACTTCCAAAGGGGATTGGGCATCTACGCTCGCCCCAATTTTAAAAATTAATTTAAAAATTAAGAAATATAAGAACCTCACGGTTGCAGGTGTGTCAGTTCAGGTCAAATAGTCAGTCATTTGATAAAAGTTGAAATCATGTTGCAGTGGGTACCACTGCAACCTGGAATTGGGTTCCAAAGACCATTTAAACAGGGTTGTAAACTATTATAAAAGAAATCGATCCACTTGCTTCCTAGCCCAACCAGTTATGAACAAATATTCATCTTTGGCCAGACTTGGAAGTCCCACAACCGTTCAGTAGAAGTTTATATTGTGAGTAAGATTTGTTTGCGACAGTACTTAAAATGGTTTGGTGAATTGTCGCCACAAATTTCCACTTAATGAATGTTGTGAACCACCAAGTCTGCTTATAAAAATTGTTGGAAAAGAATCTTGGAAAAGATTGTTGGAAAAGAACCAAAACTCGAGGTCACCTCTCAGTCCTGGAGGTAATTTAAAATATTTTGAATTAAAAAGGTTTTGTGAGTTTGGCAATTGTGAGGTCTATCAGGCTTCGAGTATACGATTTGGAAAAGGTTAACTTTGATATAGCAAAAAAAGTCTTGATATTTTTTAGGCGTCAATTATTCTGCTACTTTTAATTTAAAGCTTCCAACCTTTCTGTGATTCTCTTTCAGCTTTTTAAAAATGGGTTAAGCAACTCATTTTATTAGTTCTTAGTAGCTCCAGCAGGATTCTGGGGGAGAAGGGGAGACCTCTTAAGAGGAAGTACTTCTAAGGATAATTCCCTATACTCGCTATGTTACAATCTTCTGGGTGCATTTAGAAACTATTTAGTATAAAACCTTGAAATTTGATGAGTTAGGTTAGTCATCACATAATGAAAGGACAAAAAATAAAAACCTCGAAATTAACGCCTAATATATTTTATTTTATATTTGAAATCCTTGCGTCAATGCATATGCAACGGCTCCACCTGGTTTTGTCATTTACTATTTTAATTTTTATTTATGACTAGATAGACATTACATGAAAAAAAAATTGACGGCCTTTCATTAGGAGTGATTTTGATGTTTTTTTCGTACCAACTCACCAAATATCAAGGTTTTATACCAAGTAGTTTCTAAATGCACTGGGCTAGAAGCTTGTAACATAGCGAGTATAGGGAAGGATAGTTGATCAGGAGGTTAGTTGTCTTGATATGGTAGATTGTTTCTTTTCCTGCCTTGTTTAAAACATAAGGTAGGAAAATATCACTCTCAAATTTTAATAATTAATACAATATCAACTATTTAATAGGCGTATATTCAGTTTAAAAAAAAAATACAAGGGGGGGGGGGGAATTTATATTGTAAGCAGACTTTAAATCATTCCAAAGTTTACAAAAAAATGACGCCAACGAATAATTTTCTTAAATTTGAATTGCATCTGGTTTATTTAATTGCCTGACCTAAATAACGCGTTAACGCTTTTTAAATAAGATAAAAAAAAAAAAAAAAATTGCTTATCAGAATCTATAACATCCATGAGAAGAATTTTTTTATAAAAACAAACATGTTAAATTGACTAAGATTGTATTTAGCGCCACTTATATCTAAAATTTGAACTAACTTTTTATCTCTTTAAAATTTGAACTTAAATTTTAATTTGTAACATTAATCATTTTTTTTGCAAGGACTTTTAGCCCATTCTGTACTTATAACTTTTATTTCAGAAAAAATCAAATGTTTCATCTCACTGAGCCCTTTTGTTATCAAGCGGATTCATCTGGAAAATAACTACAGCAGAATCGAAATAGCAAAAATGTCGAAACACTATAACTAGATAGTATGATGGGGGAAAAAAATATTTGCATTGTTCCAAATTCTACACAAAGGCTTGCTTAATTGTTTATGTTTGGTGTTATTTTTTTGCAACTAAGTGAACAACGAAATCTAACATTAATAAAGTGAAGTGTATTAAAGTAACGACAATATAGTAAATTTGCATTTAGTTTTCAGGTATTGAATGAATTAAAATTTTATATAATAATTTATTATTTTGATACCTTAAATTTTACAATTAGTCAAGTCAATTGATTTATGTGATCTAAATATTACGACAGTTACTGACAAAGGAGTATACGGCTTTATAAACGCCAACAAAAAGCTGGGAGATAAATTCCACGATCTAAACTTAAATAACTCGACTCATGCTTTCAAAAAGGAAGTTAAGAACGTGAAACAATTGTTTAACGCTGCTAACATGTAACATACGTTTCACTACAATTCAAATGTGTCACCTATTCTTATCAAAAATTGAAAATAAGTTATTGCATCTGTATAATTCAAATATACAGTTTTGGATAAAAAAATTGTTTTACACATTTAATGTTACGTTAATAAACGGTCAAAGGTACAACACCTGGTCAAAGATTCAAAGCCATTTGTTGAAAATAAGTTTAAATGTCAAGTGTGGTGTCTTAAATTTAAAATTTGAGGACAAATAAAATTTGAAATTCACATACTCAATAAAAATAATAACAACGAAATAAACCAACCTTTGAAAACTCTGAAAATTAGAATTGGCCAAAGGTGTTGGCCTGTGCAAATTCAGGGTGTTGGACGGTGAATTACTTTGACCGGGTCATGTTTGAAAAACTAGGGCTCTAAAAAAAGTCATTGCATGCATTTCTGTAGTTAAAACCAATAAAATTCGCTTTCCATTGTTTCACAAAGCGTCGTGGAGATCTGGTAAAAGTACATTTTAACTGTCATGGCTACAGAGACTTAAAATTTAACTTTTAATTCAATTTTAATTTTTTTTATGTATTTTATTTTATTTTCTAAAACTACCAGCAAATTTATTATATATCAGTGTATATATACTGGCGAAATTCAGTTACTTGTAATCTGATTTGCATTGTTTAGTTAAATAATATCTTCTCAATCATAAAATTTGATGAGAAGATTAAGATGTATTGAAGAAGAAATAAAAGTGGTTTAGTAAACCCAGTGCAATGCACGAAGACAAAATTAGATATGATATCACCTTATGGTGTTTAATATTACATTGAGGTCGTAATGGTATATTTGCCACGTATTTTCTTTAAACAAATTTTATTTACACACAAAAAAATTGAAAAATCTTTTCAAAAATTAAATACTATTGCTGAATTACACACCATTCTAAAACTTTTATTCTGAACTGAAGAGAATAAAATCAAATTGGGGAGGGGGGGGGGGGGAGGTATTCAACTTAAATATTTTTTTATGAAACGTTATCGAATTTGCTCAATTGCCAGTCTGCATCTCAATAACTTAACGTGTACAAAACTTGGAATTTTTTTTTCTGCTTGTTCACTTTACGAGTTCAAAGAATTAAAATCCTTAAAAAATGTTTATCGAAGATTAAAAAAAAAAAAAAAACATTAAATTGGTAGTTTTTAAAAGAACTGGTTCATGTGCTATTCAATATGCTATTTGGTGCTGATAATTGGTTTTTCTAAAATTCAGCACAGTATATACACACATGTAGACAATTTTTTATTTTTTA
Source organism: Linyphia triangularis (assembly GCA_963978545.1). NCBI lineage: Eukaryota > Metazoa > Arthropoda > Arachnida > Araneae > Linyphiidae > Linyphia > Linyphia triangularis. Next base: position 43,267,254 of record OZ021730.1, read on the forward strand.
TTTCTCACACTTGAACACAACAAATTTCGATTTTTTTTTCTGCTCAAGCAGCAACTTAACTTTTGGCAAGGCCGAACTGGATTGTAACGAGCGCTAAGGCACTCTCCAGGCCGTGACAATTTCCAAAAGTCTATGGGTGCTAAGGAAACAAGTTGTTAGTTCCATTTTCTCCCACTAAACAAGGGGAAGCTGCAATCCAACCAGATTTGAAACTGCAGTATAGTGATATTAACACACTTGTCGTAAATTAATCGGGCTGAATCGGCAGATAGATTTGATGTCAATGACAATGCATTCTATCAAATTTTGGGATATTCTATCAAATTTCACTGTCACTAAAAGATCGCTTTTACTTACGCTTGTATCTTCAGATACTAAAAAAAACATCTTGCCGTCATCCAATCGCCCTGAAATTTAACAGGTAGATTCGTTGTCGTTAAAGTTGCATTATATCATGTTTCGGGAGGTGTCACTGTCACTAAAAGGTTTCTTTTACACATGCTTCTATCTTCAGTATATTAAAAACCCAACTTGCCGTCATCCAATCACCCTGAAATTTAACAGGTAGATTCGTTGTCGTTAAAGTTGCATTATATAATGTTTCGGGAGGTGTCACTGTCACTAAAAGATAGCTTTTACACACGCTTCTATCTTCAGTATACTAAAAAACCAACTTGCAGTTATCCAATCGCGCTGAAATTTGACAGGCAGATTCGTTGTTGATACGGCAGATTAGTTGTCGTAGATCCGGATCCAAGGGGAATTCGTGAAATTTAACATCGGATCTCTTTCCAGAATATGAAGTACAGTGTGGTACGCAACAATTCACCATGTTTGGTTTTAAATAATAATGAAATTAATTAATAAATGTAAATCTATGAGGATGGCATCAATTCTATTTGCAAAAAATATTAGAAATTAAAAAAATTAAATCAAAAACTGCGATGAATTTTTTTTAGAACGCCAGCTAAAATAAAAATATCCATGGCTGCCAACTCTGAAATCACGAGAATTGACAACGACGACTTTTTAATTTAATTTTTATAATTTCTAATATTTTTTGAAAATACGACAAAGAATTCCAAACTCTGTTTCCTTAAAGAGTAATGAAATTAAAATTCAAAAATAGGCCTTATTTTAAATAAACAACTGAATTCTAAAAATAGATATCAATATTTGATGCGTAATAATCAACAAAAAGCAATTTTTTTTTTAATTAAATGATAGTTTTTGCATGAAATATGAATAATAAATTATCGCGAGTGAACTGTATAAATTTATTTCATTCGTTAATAATATCGTTTGGCAATATTCGCCGTGTTCTCTTTGCATTTTAAAAATAAAGTAATTTTGTCCTCTTAGTAACGTATTGGTTTTCGTATTTGACCAAGCAAAGAAAGCACATGCTATGTGTGATGAACATGTGAAACACAACTATATGTTTTGGTTGGAATGCAGCGCCACTAGTCCACTGCGGCTGTTTCCACTCTTTACTATTAGTTGTCACGGGTTTAATCCAGTTCGGCCTTGCTTTTGGCAACTCTATAAAACAGTAAGGAAACCATACATTATTTCTGACAATTAATGAGGAATTAATTACACAAAAAAAGTCTAATTAATGTATTTAAAAAAAAAAAATCACGTTGACCAGAAAGAATGGCAAATTTATTTCCTAAATATGAATGTGATTACACTTATAAGTATTTTTTTTACCTAAAAATGCAATGTAATATTTATTTTAATCCTTCCATTTAAATTTTTACCTTTGTTTAACTTTTTTTTTTTTTTTTTTTTTTTTTTTTAAATAACTTTTTATGATTTTAAATTTTTTTTGTGTCATATTATATCATCTAAAGATTTTATACTGTAAAGTGATTGTAAAAATCGTACATACTATTTATGGGCATACGCTCGTCCTTATGTTAGTGTTTGTTTTGCAGGGAAGCGCTCCCATGGGAGCCCAGCCCCCGTAAACGGGATCAGAATCCCCAGCATGCCAACTTCGTGGACGAGTGCTGTCCGTCCGTCACCGAGATCATCCAGCCATTGGGGGGCGTGTCCAAACATGGCCGTATCCTTGAACTGTACAGAGATGCTAACTCTACACAGAGTTTCTATCAGACATCTTGCAGGGAAGGGATCAAGGGGAAGCCTTGCAGGTCAGTAATCAAATCTTTGTCATCGCAAAAATTCTTTCTGAAATTCATAGAGAATGATCGAGGCCAATTGTGAGAAAGCCTTGGTCTCAAGCCGGGATAGCCAGGATTTTTTTCGGAGGGGGGGGGGGGTATGGTCGAAGATGTGATCAAATACATATACAACAAGTTCCACACAAAAAAAGAGGGGCAAGTGATAAAACAATATTTCACACAATTTCTGGAGGGGAGGAGGGTATTGTCGCGCGGTCCCCCCCCCCCCCATCCCCCTCCTCGTTGGTCGGCCGGTTCGAATTTTGCTGGAAGAGTCCAGTAAGTATTCAAACCAGTGACTAATATCCGGCTCACATTTTTCATGAAACCGATTTTTTTATAACAAATGAAAATGTCTCGATTTTAATTGGATATCAAACTGAAATAAAAACGATTACATTTCCGAAAAGAGTTCAAATGTTAAGAAAATTACAAAATGTATCTTTAAAATATAAACAAAAACGTTTGTTTCGTTAAATGAGGCATACCGAAACAGAAATATCAAAATATTTGGTAAAAAGTACTGTATCTATAATGTAAAAAGTAGTGTACATATTAAGTGCAGATTAGTTCATATATTTAGTAAATGGTGGAATTTATTCAATTTATAGTAAATCATATATTTCGCAATTAGAAATGATTCTGTAAACAGTACTATTCGGCAAACAATCGTGCATATGTTCAGCAAACAGAAGTTCATATATTCTGTAGACACTAGTGCATACAGCCGCTGACTAAAACATTTAAAATAAAAAAACATTTGAATTTTTTTTTTTTTTTTTTTTTTTAAACTCACCGTTGTCTTTCCACAAGTAATCAAATGACTCATCTTTTGAGAACCAATGTCGATTTTGTTGAATTTGTACGCATTAAATTGCATAATTTATGAAACAATAATCCAGTCGGGTTGTCAACAGTTTTTTCTAAAGAAGAGATAGGCCAATTGTCATATGTAAAAAAATCTAAGAATCGCTTCAAGTTGAAGTTAGTAGATATAGAAAGAAAAGTATACTCATTAATTGGCGAGACATGCAAGAGTTGACAGAGCGGTTTGTGTTTCAAACATTTAGTGTACGCATAACGGACAATTTCGGATAAGTTCAATCCGTCAAACGGAAACCTAATTAAACGACTTGTAATTCTCTAGACCTCGTGTTGCTGACGGCGCCAGATAATCTGAAAACAACCAACCAATTCTCTAGACAACATACAAAAAATTCAGAATGGTATTCAATGACATTCCAAATCATCACATCGTTTCATAATTTGAAATTATAAAAGCTATTCTTTTCCGTAGATACTTGGCCCGTGACCGCAGGTCCACGTCTATGTGTGTGCAGAGATATTCGTACACCTACGCCCTGGTCAGGGAGTTCGACTCCAATGTTCAGTGGAGGTTGGACTACATTAGGATACGAAGCGGCTGCTCCTGTGAAGTTAAAGTTCAGGAGTGGTACGGCAGAAAAAGGAAGAGACTCAACAAACAAGTCACCGCAGTCTGAAGAGGTCGCAATCTCGAGGAGTTAAACCATCTAGTCAATGTCGCCGGAATTCCTATTGTACAATTGTATCTTCGATGTTTCTAGTTGTTCTCTCTGTCGCTGGAATTATAAAAGTCAATCGGCGAACTTCCCCATTTTCGCTTAGAAGATTATTTTCCAACTCTTCATGTGTGATTGGATAGTATTTGGTCAATCAATGCCCGATTCAGAATGCGATGTGAGACCTGTTTAAGAGGATCTTTGATATTTAAATCATACTGCTCAATGTATTCGATGTGTTTTGTTGTTGCTACCCTCAGCTGATTAAAAATCGATTGAAGATGGATTTTTCTCTTGCCAGTATTGATGGGCACCGTTCGCCATTCCAGTTGGACTAACGGCTAAGAACAAAGAATAACTATTAATGTAAAATGTGTAAGTTTTTGAATTTGTTATCATTATGAATATGGCTTCTGAGTACCTTCGGAATTCCTATTTGTAAAATGTATGTGTATTTT